>BSBN01000220.1:0-10000000 GCA_027924645.1 Cunninghamia lanceolata | reverse complement strand
CTACAAATAATGGCACTAGAGTAGAAGGCTAAAAACAACTTTAAACAAAATTGAATCGAGAAACCCCAAGCAAAATCAACAATATCCATGAAAACACCAACTCCATCACCAGACTTAAGCAGCTTCATTCAGATCCTCAAAAAGAAATCCCTACTGAGCTAGCTCATCAGGATCTTCCTCACGAGCATTAGGAGGTGGTGGAGGCACGAAATGCTTCAAATAAAATAGGCCCTGGAAAACATCTCTAACCGCCCCTTCCAGCACCGAGCCAAGCTCCTCGCCGTGGCACTGCAAACTATTCTGGAAGGAGAGGATGCAATCATTCTGCAGGCCATGGACCATGGAGGAATAAACACAATGGAACGGGGGGAATGAGCAATATCCTTATGGAAAAATAAGCCTCCCACAGGAGTAGTTCCAGAATGTAAATCATACTCAGATAGAACGGAAATGAATTTCTCCTCAGAGAAGAATAACTCCTGCACAAACACACTACCTAGATTCTTCACCACTTCTGAATTCTGGACCAAATCCATAGAATTAGAGAGGAAATGTGATACATCCTGAGAGGGGTAAATTGGCCGAGGGAAGCCAAGCATTTCCTGCCCACAAACGACAATAATTGTAGCCTGAACCTCATCATTAAAAACCTTGAACACCTCTGCAAGAGCTCCTGGAAGTAATAAGCCCTGTGTCGGCTTCTCCCATTTCTGAATTGGGAAATAAAGCCTTTTATTCCTTTGCAGAGAACCCATGAGGCAATAGAAAAAACACAGAAAAGATTGAAGAAAACAAATTGAAAGCTATCAAAGCTCGCTGAATGACATGAATGAATGAGAGAGCGCCGTTAAAAAGATAGATCCACACGCTGGAGGGATGAAACATCATTAGATACAACCTTGAATAGCTAATCCAATACAGATAGCCACCTGAAGAAAATAAATAAGGGAGTACGACGACTGCATGAAAAACCTTTCGCACATACTCTCCCCCTTGGGAAAAGAAGGCAATAAATATTTGCCAAATTAATCCTTTGCTAAAATATACCCTGCATCAGAAAAAACCATTAGAAGAAGAACTGATATCTCTAAAACTAGAGATATGACATCAGTAATGACATCATTGAGAGTAGCCGCATGACCAAAAACTCATGGGCAATCAAAAGCCGCCACCTCAACTTGTCCTTCCCCTCCTTTCCAAATAGGCAATTTAAAATTTAAAAAGTTTCAAGACGGCGCGCTAACCCCTCTTTATCCTTAGCTATAATCTTATCCACGCCCTCAATTTGAAGCAGAGAAACCTCATCCCATTCTACTGAAACCTCAACCTGAGAACAAGCAAAATTTGCTAATTTATCTGCCAATTCATTGCCTTCTCTATATGAATGACAAATTTGAAAAGAATCAAAGAAATCTATACAATCTAAGCCTGCCTTTAACAAATAATTGATTTTCTAACTGTTGCCTATTCACATTCAAGGAGATAAAGGGCCTACTACACACCACTAGTGGCAATTTTAACAATAAGTGGAAGCACTTTTGCGCACTGATATCACAGTCAACCACAATCTCTCTATCAAAAAATTACGAAATACAAATGCAGTAGGTCTAATAGAATCAATACCAGTAGAGATAAGGAAGCATATCATGGTAGATCTCTGAATGATGTTCATATTTTACTACATATTTCGCAATATAGTTGAGGACAACATGGCAAGACAGAACAAGATGGAAATCCACATTCACTTGCCATATGGAAAGCATAATGAGGTTATGCATATTCAATCTATCATCATTACAAATAGTGACATACTTGACACAGCCATCATTGAAAAAAACCATAGAACTTGAAACAAGTTGCGAATGCCAAGGAGCTTTGTAGTAGCATAAAAATAAGGATCCTTTCTTGTACAAGCATGTGTCCTTAATGCATTTGGTATGGCGTTCAACACAATTAACTAACTCAACCTAGTCCATGAAAGAATCTACTGTCAAGATTCTCTCTGTGTCCAACAAACAAGTTTCATCTAAAATGGAGTGATACAAAATTGACAGTCTCTCCCTAATTTCACGTGGGTTCCAGGTAGAGACATAGGTGTTTATGTAATCAACAACACCTTTGACGACATTTTAGTCCTTCCAATCAATTGCCTTAATGGTAGGTGCATCTTCAAGCCAAAGGAAGCCATGAATGTGGGTAGAACTTCTATGCTACCATTCATACCTAGCGAAAGAGAAAACAAACAAAAGGCAATTAAAAATATAACAAATCAAGCAAAAAAAGATAAGGTGCGAAGGACCTAACCTATACCAATAGTCCTTTGCATGTAGAATCTTCTCAAGAACCTCCTCACGAAAGATATTGAAGCAATGAGTACATTGCAGTCAAATGTGGATTGTAAATAATGTTTTGAACCCTCCATCATTGGGCACTAATTGCAACAAGGGGGCACCTTAGGCATGATAGCATGCATGTCAGATCACTTTGTATCAGTTGCGCTCAATGTGAAGACCAAAGTAGAGAAACTAAGCTATATGATCATATCAAAAATTTCTCCTCTAGACTTAGTCCAAAATGGACAAGTGCCACGCAAGGACGAGCCAAGATGCACCAAGTATTATAAAAACTTGTCATCAAGCAAGTCACACAAATGCTAATACAACTCACCAACAATAGATGG
Organism: Cunninghamia lanceolata; assembly: GCA_027924645.1. Taxonomy (NCBI): domain Eukaryota; kingdom Viridiplantae; phylum Streptophyta; class Pinopsida; order Cupressales; family Cupressaceae; genus Cunninghamia; species Cunninghamia lanceolata. The sequence continues at coordinate 9,997,320 of BSBN01000220.1, read as the reverse complement.
AAGGCTATCCTCCCAACTCTTTTTGACATAAACTAAAGCAGTGGACTAGGTTCAATGCCGCATCATAAGGTTATACACAAAGTAGTGAAAATGAGGGTGATGGACAAACCTATTATCATGGTATCTCATTGGGTCTAGGACATATTCATGCATTTTCACCTCTTTGAAGCATGGCTACGCAAAGCTTGAAACACTTGTAGGGTAAAGAGTTGGGAATGCCATTGCAAACACTCTATGTTGTGCTCAGTAACTAGTGTCAATGAACTAGTTGGCCACTCAACAACATTAATACTACGACCAAGTCCCAAATGCAAGAAAGCATGGACCTCCTCCATCTCCCTTCATCCATAAGGGAGAATAGCCACAAAAAGAGTGTTGTCTAGGCTCATCTTGAAGAGCACCTATCCCCTCATCACTAGAAAAGGAAGACCCAAGTGTTGGCCTAGGTAGATTAATGGATGAATGGACTAGCATGCTCAATATATTAGTAGGGGTTGCTGGTAAAGATGAAGTTGCACTTTCATAAATTTGGACATCCTTGTAGTACTGATCATGAGCAATTTTGTACTTCAAGGCTTCAAGAACGCATGCTCGACTAACAAAGAAGTCATAGCTTTCGAGGCTCTGGCTATGGTTTATCACAACTATCATGTCTAACTAGTCAATATGCCTTGGCAAGTGTCTCTCTATACTAGTAATGCCCTATGGAAAGCTTAGTGTATGGCCACTATATTTTAGTTGTCCACCACGTGCATGATACACTTGGAGGATTGGATTAACCCGTGCAATTAACATCTCCTCTATTTGTGTTAGCACTTACAAACAATGTGGCTAGCTTCTAGGATCCATATTATTCCACCTGGAGAAACAATTTCCATTTTTATCTACAAGGCAACGACAACAAACACTAGAATCTCGCGATTCTGAATTTGGATGCTTGGGTAGCATTCCATGCATATTGAGCAAGTTGGCATAACTTAGAGTTGATCTATCCATACATGATCTATGATGAGTGTGAGTCTAATTAATTTGTTTCTTTCTCAGTTATAATCATGAGAAGTCCTCGTAGAATAATAAAGTTTAGCCTCGCCATTTGACAATACCTATAAGTAGATAAATTTTAAAATTCACTGAATCACACATAAATGATAAACAACATCCATCTCTTTTAAGAGGAAAAATTATCACCTTCTTAAAAGGTTTGCCTAATTGAGACCAATCATTCATCATATTTAACAAGAATGTCCATAGCCTTGTGCTTCTCCAATTAAAGAAAAAATTTCTAGATTTTGAGAGTAGCAAAAGATGGCTATTAAAATAACTATAAAATCCAATATTTATTTATTTTTTAATGGAGATCATCCACAAGATCATTTCTTCTATCCGATACAGGAGCACAAGCCTTACGCTGAACCTCTTCAGCTAAGAGCCAAGGACTGAGGGGTGTAGACACCCAAAATTGACTCATTATCACTACCATTCAAATATCACATTATCACATCATCTGCATTTGTCCAACACACTTGAACAATATCCCTAACACATCTATTTCTTCTATTAATTAAATAATTTTTTTTTTTTTAATTAATTCATTAACTATTTCTTCTAAGCTATAATTAAACAATCTGCAATTATTTAATTATCTTCATTCTATCTATTTTTAATTAAATAAATCTTATTTATTTAATTAAAAATTCTTCATAAGCCCACTTTCCAATTAATTAAATTAATTGTATTTATTTAATTAATTTATCTTATCATTTATCTCATGAGCTGACATGTGTGCCTTTTTCATTTAAAAAGGATAAGTGGTACTACATCCTTTTATTTAATATCTTTTACATGTAGTACTTTTTATGTACACAAGCACACATAAGCCCTATCTTCTCTCCACTTGTCATCTTTACATTCACCTATGTTTATCTTTCAAATCTTAGCCATTCACATAGCCACCAAATCTCCACCATTGATTGATTTTGGTTGAGTTCTATATAAACATCCTCTCATTCCATACCATCTATCCAACATTCATATAGCGTCTACATTATCATCTTGAGCATATTGAGCATTTGAGTATTCATAGCATCCATTGAGCTTTCATCATTATCATCCATCCATCATGGTAGCTTTTATCTTCATAATTATTCATTGTTGAAGAAGCAATCCACATCATAAACAAGGAATCATACAATCTAGGTGATATTGTGCTTGAATTGCATGCTTTTGGTTTCATTTAGATTAGATTCTTTGATGATGGTAGGGTTAGGTTTTCATGGCTATGCTTGATCTTATTAACCTGATTTTTTACCTATCACATTTTGGCACGCCCAGTGGGACCCACGTCCTTGATTAACTTTGTTGTTTGAAGTTGTTTTATGAAGATCAGATTATCCAAGCACTTATGGCAAGTTCCAGTCGCTTTTGAGTAAAAAATCGTCGCTGCCTGCATACCTGCGTCGCCTCTGAGCTGAAATTTGCCGCCTGTAGCGTGTTTTGGATCGCTTTTATACTAACAGTGATCGCTTTTTGTTTATTTTGGATCACTTTTATCCTAACAGCGGTCGCTCTTACATTTAATTGAATCACTTTTGATCCGACAGTGATCGCTTTTAGCTAATCACCTCACTTTTTGTAGAATTAGGGTTTTCGATGTCTACTATTTCTTTTGTAGATCCAGGTCGCTTATGAGCCGAAACCAACCGCTTCATGCTTTTTCGCATCACTTCTGCGCCTAAATAATTCGCATTTGGCGCTCTCCACATCGCTTGTGATCTGTAAGATTTCGCCTGTGACAGAAAAAGAGATCGCTTTTGACAGACAGTGAATCGCCTCTGGTAAACTGTGTCGCTTTTAGTCTGTATAATTTGTAGTATGTTTTCTTGGCTACTAATTGGGTATTTGTGCAGCATCTTATTGATTTGTCTAAGAAAAGGAGGTTATCAAACTACTAACATATCTATTGTAGCTCTGATCGGTCCAAGACTTGTGGTTTTTCACTAAATTATGAACATTTGGACTTGGTGCTTAAAATGAATCATTGCTTGCTCCGTGCTTGATTTATCTTGTTTGATTGCTTGCATGTGATTGATTGTAATCCAAATTTAATAACAAAAGTATCCTCTCCCCTTACCTATCAAATGGATCTTGGGTGTATGAGAACTTGTTATTATCTTTAGAGGGCCTGCCTTCCCGGTGTGAGAAGGGATACGACCCAAGCGGTAACGGGCTAAAGCCAAGTCCTTCTAAACCGCTATACAAGAAAAGTGTTTGTGTCGAAAGCCACAAATAACGGGTGTTGTTGTGTTATACCGACGCCAACCTCCCCCAAAACCCTCCAAGGCGTAACCCTTGAAGACTGGGAGACTCCATAACGAAGAGTAACGCTGTCGCACGTATAGCCACCCGAACGGATGCCCTTATTAACAACTTTGTGTAGTAGCCAAAAACCCTCTATTTATTGATTCAAAAGGTGGGACCTTTGAAGCGGCCTCGATTCACGTGGTTCTTAGAAGAGATAGCAAGGACAATCCTAAGGTTTGGTGAGGGACAGGCCTTTAAGGAAACCCAAATTTTAGTATGCGTGAGAAGTGTGTGCCGTGGAGGGGAGCCGGTGCTACCAAGATCCTAAAGCTACCCGCTTTGAATAAGCATGGCCACGAGATTCAACAAATACAGTCCTTTCCTAGCCTAGGTTTTACAAGTTTGTGATTGTTGTGAGTGTGAGTGACTGCAATTACTGTTTTCTTGTCAAAAATCACAAATTAGACATCTTTTCTGACAGACACAGTCACTTTTAAGCCTAAACTACCAGCATACAGCCATCAGAATTGCTTTTAAACCATAGTTAGCTGCTTTTTGCCTAAACAAAATTGCTTTGGAACCACAGTTAATCGCTTCTGGCATAAACAGAGTCGCTTTTAATTGACAGTCAGTCGCCTCTTATCTGAATCAGGTCACCTTTAAACAACAGTTTGTCACCTTTGGCATAAATTGAGTCGCTTCCAATCAACAGTAAATTGCTTTTGAGCCAACGGTTATCACCTATGAACAATCGGATCACCTCTGGTTAACACTGTAACCTGCTGATAGAATCTAAACCAGTCCGCATTTGAGCTATTACCAGTCACCTTTAGCCTTTTCTGAGTCGCATATGAGCTATCACTTGTCGCCTGTGGTCTAATACCAGCAAATCTTAGTGACTTAGTCGAATTAGCCACAAATCTAGCTTGCTCAGCTTCAGCATTAGCTTTCAGACCTCTCTCTGACTATTAGTAGATACTTGGACTTTGTCTCCTATTTTGAGCATATCAATCAATCACATTTCATGAGCTTTTTATCTTTTTGAGATCCCAAACTAGCAAACCAAACATCAAACCAATCATTTTGATCCATCAGTAAAACATCATCTTTAGCTTCAGCAAACATCAGCAACATAGTAACCTTTAGCAAACAACTTTTCCCTTGAGTGTGTGAGATATTCTCTAGGCCAAACTAGCCAACAACAAATCAACAAAGCAGCCAAACCAAGCAAAACAAATCAACCAAAGCAAACCAACCAAACAAATCAGCAACCAAGCAAACCAACAAACCAACCAATCAACCAACCAACAAACTATCATCTTTTGGGTCTCAAAACTTTGACAACCTAAACTTCAGTTTTCAACATTAACATCATGCCTCAAACTAGGAGTCAATATAGAGCTGAAATGAAAGCCAAATACAGAGCTGAAATGGAAGCCAAATTGCAAGCTGAGATGCAACAACTTAGATCGACACCTTTTAAGGACACAACTCAATTCACGACTGGTATGCCTCCTCATATGTTTACACCTCATGGGTATATCGTTGGAGAGTCATCCTCACAACAAGTGCAACCTCAAACATCTTTGGAGACTTTTGAAGAACAATCCCAAGAAGACTTATCAGAATTTCAGGACACCCATGTGTGGGATCAAGTTGAGAGACTTGTTCTATCTGAGCCTAATCACTACTTCTTGCAACTTGCTCACATGGGCGCTAAATTACCAAGAGATTTTGACATATCCGCTATTAAAGAGCACGATCCAAACACTCCCGCTGTTGTTGCCAAGGGACCATCCACTATAGTCACACCATCCCCCACCATATCACAAACTCTATCTTCCACCACATCTCTTTCATTGCCTATTGTTACTTCATTTGATCTACCATGCTCGGAGCACACTTTAGAACCTTTGATGATACCTACCAATGTGCTCCCTCTCATGTCACAAAATTTGAACATTCCACCTTTCCATGTTCCTCAACATACACCTCCTCCTACCATGACCGTTTCCATGCCTCAAGTAACACAAGCTGTCCATGTGGCCCAAGTGCAAACGCTCCAAACATCACAAGCTATCCCCATATCCCATACTATGCAAGCATCCCAAATTATACCAACAACACCAATAGCCCAAGCTTCACGACCATCACAACCTACCATATCCCATATGAATACCATATCCCATATACCAACTGCTAATACGTTTTCCACCATCTCTACTAATCCATCCACTATACCATATAATCCGAATGTTAGTCTGATTGATATGAGTGACCCTCCTATCGTTTCTCAAGCCAATCCTAGCTCTACGGTCACTTATGTTCAGCAACTTACATCCATTCCGTCATACTCTTCCAATCCCTTACATACCATCAATCCATCTTATGCTACCCAAGGCTTGCCTATTATCACCCAACCCATAACACACATCAATCCCCATGTTGTCCAAAATACAAACCCAAGTGTCCATCCTTCTCTCACATCGAACAATCCCTCCATCACTTACCATGCTACAAATCCAAATCCAACCTCCCAACCGTTAACTAGTGTCAATCCATCTTCCACTTTGCATGTGATGCAAAATCTTGGTGCCCATTCGTCACAATATACCCAACCACCGCTTGTGCCTCAAGGACAGCAATCCTCCACCACATATGTGTCACATCCCAATCCTTTGACATACATTGTGAGTATGCAACCTCAACAAATGATCATGGCTTCATACATCCCACAACAACAACCTCAATATATACCATACCATGTTTCACCCCCTTTGCAACAACAACAATTATCTTCAATGGATGTTCAACAAATGATTAACCAAGCGGTCGTACAAGGCAAGAAGACATTTTCTCTAGAAAACATATGCGCATATCCATTTGACAAGTCTCTTCATATGACACCTTTTCCGCCACACTTTGAAATCCCACAATTTGACAAGTACAAAGGAAAAGGAAATCCGGAAGACCATCTTAGAGCATTCTTTGTGGCATGTCTCGATGTTGCTTATGACGATACATATCTTTTGAGACTATTTCCTCGAAGCTTAGCTGGACAAGCACTTGAATGGTTCTCTCATTTACCTCCGGGAATTAAGTCTTTTTCGGAGTTACCCAATAAGTTTTGCTCACACTTCGCATTTAACATTGACCATGAGATAAACATGAACGACCTTGTCAACAATAAACAACGCAATGGTGAAGCCTTTTCTTCATTCACTCAACGATGGCATAATATGGCTAGTAAATTATCATGGGAAATACCTGAGAAACAATAGCTCGATATCTTTGTTCAAAATCTTCATCCCGAGCTGTCATTCCAATTACAATTGCAAAGTGCTAGCACCTTTGATGAACTTGTTTCCAAAGGAACCATCATTGAACGAGCTTTAATTGCTAAAGGAACTATCAAGATCTTTCGTGATAACAAAGACGATAAGTCTTGCTTTTGGAACAAAAATAAAAATGTTGTCAATGATGGTGTTGTGGACGCAAAGAACATCCAAACTATGAAAGTTCCCATCAACATCCAAGCTGCTTCTACAACAACACAACCCTTTCAATGAATGTGACAACGCCAAACTTCCAATCCGTGTCGACAATTTACACCATTAGCGGAACCTATGGAGGTTGTCTTTCGAAAGCTTCTCCAAGCGGGCGATATTATCTTACCGGATGCACCACCCAATGGTGAACCACTCTTCAAAGCTCCTTGGTACAAAGAAAATGAGTATTGCGATTTCCATAGAGTTAAAGGACACAAAACAAATGGTTGTATGCGCTTAAAACATGTCATCCAAGATTGCATCGATCAAGGATTAATCAAAGTTACACCTTCAACAACTCAACCTGCACAACAATCAACATCGAACTATGATATAGAGACTTTCAAGAATCCACTTCCATCTCATGACAAAACAAGTAACCCTCATGCTGGGAATGCCATTCAATATACCTATGAATCATCTACCATTGGCCGCATTGACCATGCTCACATTTCTACCATCACTATCCAAGGCAAAGCACCTGATTGCGTTGTAACTACCCGCAGAGGTCAAGTCACCATTCAAGGAGCACCTGTTCATCCTCCTCGACCATTCTCTAACTATAATATCTTGGATCACCTTGGCAAAACACCTGCACACATATCTATTCTTGAGTTGCTTCACATATCCCCTGCTCACAAAGCTATCCTTGATAAAGACTTACAAGAATCTTCAGTGCCCAACGATATCGATATCACACAATTCCAATCTATGGTCGCTAGCATTGCAGCCCCTTGTCATTTAACCTTTTCTGACAAAGATCTTCAACCCTCCATCCATCCTTCCCACAACGAAGCCCTCCACATTGAAGTGTTTGTTAAACAACGCAGTATCAAACGGATCTTGGTAGATGGTGGAGCTAGTCTTAATATATGTTATTTGAAGTTAATAAAATAATTGGGATATTCTGAGAAGGATGTTAACACCTCCAAGGTTATTACTATCAGAGCATATGATGATGTCGAGAGAGATATTGAAGGAATTATTTTCTTGCCTATCCAAGTTGGGCCGATCACTACAAAAACCCATTGTCAGGTTCTTGATATTGACCTTCCTTATAACATCATCCTTGGTCATCCATGGATACATGCCCTCAAGGTAGTTCCTTCCACATACCATCAATGTCTTAAATTCCCACACAATGGTGTTGAAGTTACAATCCAAGCTGATCCCAATCCATTTGAATTTTGTCGTGCCTTTCAGGCTAAATATTAGAGTCCAAACCACATTCCTATCAACACTGAGGCATATCCATCTTCATCCTATGTTGACCCCTCTGACTTACTCAAGCCATCATCTAGAAAAGCCGCTTCCAACCTCCGTATCAAGTACACCAAACATGGTCCTGGTGAATACACACTGCATGACTCTTGTTGTGTAGGCACCCTTCCATTATCTCCTAAATCCTTTGGTAAACCTTCCACATCCAAACCAACTTCAGCCCCCGCTGTTATCAAAGCTCCACCTACAACATTCCTTAAAGGCGGATTCCTGGATGATGAAGACATTGATGATATAGATTCTTGGATATTCTTTGATGAAAATGACCAAGTCCAATTGGAAGTAGAGAGATACAACAATGGGTTCCACATCATAAAGAACATGGGCTATAAAGGACATGGTGGATTGGGATTACAGGAACAAGGACCTATTGAACCCATTATTGTGTCTAAGAAATTTAATAAACAAGGCCTTGGTTATCAGCTAGAGGTACCACGACTCAAGGACATTAAGTGTATTTCTGATACTGACGCTAGACCTTCCTCGGTAGGAGAGACTTCTAATTCGGATACCATCGATGACTCCCCTTTTCATATTACCAACCTTTTCCAAGAACACTCCATCTTCATGATCTCCACAACCTCCTCTAGCCATAACCATTCCTCCATTTCTCTTTCACTCGTATATCTTGACCTCGTCGATTGGGACCAACAAGGGGCACCGATATTAGATACATTTGAAAATGATGAAGCTATTGCAGAATTAATGGGCTTACGACAAGGCATTCCATTGGGTGATCACAAAGCAGGTTTCATGATGGACTTACCTAAACTAGCATATTTTGGTAGAAGTATCAAATCCTTCAGTCACAAAAGTGAAATAAACAAAATCAAACAAAATAGGTCACTAGGTGAAAACCGAAAGGCACCTTTTGACCATGAAAAAGTAAAAATAAAGGATGTATCCGAAGGTGAATACCTCTTTGAGGTGCCTGAGGACGGGGGATTTGATCTTCGTGTTGCCACTAATTATCATGAGAAATCAACAGTGCTAGTTGAACAATCACAAGACATGAACTTGGGTACAAAGCAGAATCCAAAGATCACCTTTTTGGCAGCATCACTATCAGAGCAAGAAAGAAGAAACTTCACAACATTTTTTCTGAGAAGAGCTATAAATTTTGCATGGACTTATGTTGACATGCCGGGTCTAGATCCATCACTTGTGGTACATCATCTAGCAGTATCTCCTAATGCAAAACTTGTCAAACAAAAATTGTGCAAAATGCATCCATAGGTAGCTTTATTGGTCAAGACAGAGATTCAGAAACTGTTAGAAGCAAAGTTCATAAAGCCTATTGATTATCCAGAATGGGTTTCAAATTTGGTACCTGTAGCAAACCTGATGGACGAGTTTGCTGTTGCACAGACTTTAGAGATCTTAACAAAGCATGTCCTAAGGATGACTTTCCATTACCAAGCATAGACAACATTGTAGATCTTACAACTAGACATGAAATGCTATCTTTGATGGATGAATTTTTAGGGTATAATCAAATCAGAATAGCAGAGGAAGATCAAGATAAAACATCTTTTATTTGTCCATGGGGCACATACTGCTGGGTTGTAATGCCTTTTGGTCTCAAGAATGCTGGAGCTACTTATCAACGAGCCATGACAGTCATTTTTCATGACCTTTTTCATACTATCATGGAAGACTATGTTGATGACATCTTGGGAAAATCTAAGACAAGAGAAGGACATCTATAGGTATTAGCACAAATCTTTGATCGATTAGAAAAGTATCAAGTCAGACTGAACCCAAAGAAATGTGTATTTGGTGTAACATTTGGAAAACTGTTGGGATACATTGTGTCTCGACGAGGGATAGAATGGACCCAGCTAAAGTAAAAGCTATCATGGAAATGCCTTCGCTAATAAATCTCAAGCAGCTTCGTAGTCTACAAGGTAGGTTATAGTCTATCTGTAGATTTATCTCACAACTAGCAGATAAATGTCATCCTTTTCAGCATCTTCTTCGTAAGGGTGAACCTTTTAAGTGGGAAGAAAAGTGTCAACAAGCTTTTGATAAAATAAAGGAATATCTGGCAACACCTCCTATATTAGTACCTCCTGTGCTTGACTGCCCATTATTGCTCTACATATCATCAACAACAGCAGCATTGGGTGCCCTTCTAGCTCAACACGATGATTCAGGAAAATAACAAGCTATCTATTACATCAGCATAACTCTTGTGGGATATGAACTCAATTATTCATCTATGGAAAAAACATGTTTAGCATTAGTGTTTGCTTCCCAAAAGTTGCGACACTATATGCTCAACCAAACAACTAAGCTCATATCTAATGTTGATCCACTCAAATATCTTCTTTCCAAAGCCATTCTCATGGGAAGATTAACAAAATGGGTCATGATCTTAAGTGAATTTGACATACAATATGTGGATCAAAAAGCCATCAAAGGACAAGTCATCGCTGATCAATTAGTTGCATCACCAATCATAGATATTCATCCAATGTATCCAGAATTTCTTGATGAAGGATTATTCAATTTAACTTCTCCAACACGGTGGTAGCTATATTTTGATGGATCATATACACAACATGGATCAAGAGCAGGCATCTTGTTTGTTACCCCTCAAGGAGATTGTATACCCAAGTCATACAGAATTACATTTCCATGTACCAATAACATAGCAGAGTATGAATCTTTAATCACAGGATTGCGTATGACAGTACAATGGGCTATCAAACAATTACAAGTCTTTGGTGATTCTCAGCTGGTTATCAAACAGGTCTTAGACTAATATCAAACAAAAGATGAGAAGCTTCTTCCATACAGGCTAATGGTTGATGATTTTAAAAAGTATTTTGACACTATCACTTTTGAACAAATCCCAAGACTACAGAATAGAGCAGCAGATGCCATGGCTATGATTGGGTCTCTCCTAGACATGCCATCTAATACACATAAATGTGAGTTTTTGGTCAAACAACTTTTGATTCCAGCATTTGAAGTTCCACAGTCTGAGCTTATATGTGACATTGTTGGTCCCAATTCACCGTGGTACGATGATTTATATGAGTATATCCATAATCAAACCTTTCCATTTCAACTATCTAACAACCAATGCAAAACCTTTATCCGCCGAGCCTCTCGCTACACTATCCTAGGAGACACCCTCTATCGCCGGAGTCTCGATGGTATCCTTCTTAGGTGTCTTGATTCTGAGGAAGCAAAAGTGGCCTTACGTGACGTACATGGAGGTGTCTACGGCTCGCATTCCGCTGGCCCTAGCCTTGTTAAAAAACTTCTACGAGCAGGATACTATTGGCCAACCATGGAAAAAGATGCACAACAATTTGCAAAGAGATGTCTACAATGTCAAAAACATGGAGATTTAATACATGCACCAGCACATGAGCTTCAGCCTATCACTACTCCATGGCCTTTTCGTAGTGGGGACTTGATCTCATATTTAAAATCCATCCTACTTCATCAAATAAGTTCATTATCACCGCCATTGAATATTTCACAAAGTGGGTGGAAGCCATACCAATGACTTATATCACAGGCAAGCAAATATCTAAGTTTATTCTACACTATATCATTTGCCGTTATGGAGTTCCTCAAGCTATTGTCACAGATAATGGTTGTCCCTTCAAGAATCAAGAGGTTAGAGATCTTTGCAACAAATTTCATATCCAACACAGATTCTCTACTCCATACTATCCTCAGAGCAATGGCCAAGCTGAAGCTTTTAATAAAACAATCATTAAAATCCTCAAAAAGACAGTCAATGAAGTTGGCCAGGATTGGCATCTACAACTCCATCTTGAATTATGGGCATATAGAACAAGTATCAGAACTCCCACTGGAGCCACACCTTATGCTCTTGTGTATGGCACTGAAGCTATTTTACCTACTGAGGTTGAGATCCCCTCATTGCGAGTATCCTTACAACATACCATCTCAGAGGAAGCATATCGAGTATCCAGACTCCATGATCTTGAGCTTATAGACGAACGACGTCTTACAACAGTCAACCATCTCCAAGTCTATCAAAACCGTCTACGCCGCAGCTACAACAAAAAAATAGAGAACGCCGATTTCAAGTTGGGGATCTTGTCCTTAAAGAAAATCAAAAGAATCAGCAACACCGTGAGAAATAGGGCAAGTTTGAACCAAATTGGCTTGGTCCCTTCATCATCACAGCAGTTTATGGATTAGGTGCATACACTCTCTCAACACCTGAAGGCATTCCCTTGGATGAACTAGTCAACAATGTTCATCTCAAGAAGTTTTATCCTTAAAGCTTAGCTATCTCAAAAAAAAAAAAAATCCATCCAACAGTGAAAACCACTTTGTAGCGCTTTGGATAACAAAAAAATAATAGTCTAAAATAAATAATCCATCCTTTGGTGAAAACCTGGTAAACAGGAGCCTTGGATAAGTACCATAGTGAAAACCTGGCAAACAGGAGCTATGTGTAGTGACCAGCTTCCATTGTTTGCTTGGTTTGTTTGATCATCACTCTTCCTACCCTATTTCGCCATCCTATCCCACATAGTCCATATCATAATCCGCATATCATCGCAATCAACAGCCTTTCCATCTTCATCTTTGTCAATCCTAGCTATCATACTTGAGACATTGTTGCGATAACTATCTCTTTTGGCATCTTAGCATCTTGATCGCACGCCTTCTTCATCATCGCTCCTTCATAATAAACCTCATCCCGCACTGGGGGCATTTGTTAAGTCTTATTTGGAAGTGGATAACGCTATCTCTAGCTCATAACACATCAAACACTTTAGCTCACAACACAACAAACTTTCAACTTCAACCATAGCGCTCATCCAACAACAAATGTGGCAAAGCATTTTGCAATCAGGCTTCATATCTTTGCAATCAATTCGCGCTCATCCGATAATCGTAAGACATCATCAACGCAAACATTCAAGCAATCACACCAGTCTTTCAACATCATCCATTCAGCGCAATAAGCAAGAACTACATCCAGCTCTATCGTTAAAGCCTTGATCCCGTGGATACAGGGTATGTAGGCAATCTGAGATGCGAAGGAAGCACACTGATTCAAGCTAAGACGATAGCCCCTTCTCTTCATCATCCATCTTTCATCTTTCTTCTAATCATCCTCCAATCTTTCATCTCACATTCTTCTATCTTTCATCACACACATCATCAATAAAACCCATAACTACATATTCATCATATCTCATCATCATCATAAATGTGCTTTGATCCCGTGGATACAGGATATGTAGGTAGTCTGGAATACGAAGGAAGTTTCCAGTACTCAAGCACTGATGGTCCACTCCATCTTCTTCATCTTCTTTCATCTTCCATCTTCTTCTCTTTGATTAGCTCAAGCAGGAAGCAAACTATGAGTATTTTGAAAGCTCAAGCACTTCAACCAATCAAGAATGAGCCAGAAGCTATTTGTTTGCATGCCTTAAGCCAACATTTGCTATAGCAGTTTATCAACATCTTTAGCCTTCAACAGGATGCAACTTTCCTCTTAACAAGGCGCCAGCTTAAATCCATCTAAGAGCACCTAAATTTGGCAAGAGAACATGATGACAATATCTTTTGTCCCTTTTCTATGCCTAATCAAGACTGCCTTGATCTATCATATCTTGGTATGTTGCGATGAAATAAAGAACAGGGCATGGTCATATTGCTTTCGCATGCAGTGTTTGCGGGATGATCTTATTCTCTTCCCAAGCGTATTGGTATCTTGTACGTGTTGGGATTAGTATCTTACATATCAATATCTCTAGCATCTGAGAAGCTAAACAATCTCTTATGCATTTGAGACTATTCTATGTCAAGACTAGCTCCATACATATAACCAGTAAGCTATCACTATGTGTAGTGGAGATAAGCTCAAACCATTGCTTGTAGCGTCAAAGTCCATCTCAAAACACTAGCTGTTATTCACATCTTGTGCATATTGGTTCAACATCTTGACCTCATGTGTTCAGACAAGATTGTAACATGCTAGTTTCGCATTGGATATCTTGACACCTTGGTCTTCTATACCCTGGTGTATAACATCCACATGCTATATCAAACATAAGGATTGCATTTCTTTTTCATTTTGAGCAATTACTTAAAAGGCTTCCCATCATATCATCTATCCATTCCATTATTCGCCTATATAGTTCTCAGCCAAGATCAATCATTTCCATCGTCCTTCGTCCATATCTCGTATCCTGCAAAACAAGTGTGTTAGACATACATAAGTCCATCATATATCATCTCATTACCATCTATCTGTATGCATAAGTCCATATCATATCATAACCATATACATATTTGCATTAGCATACATTTCCATTCATCTCATTTGCATAAACATCCATACATAATCCATGAAATACAAAATACAACATGCATAACCATCATAATACCAACAGTGCATCCATCGCAACATCACATAGATCAGAAATACACCATCATATATATATACAAGTTGAGCCATCAAGAATGTATGTACAATTGGCTCTAGGCCTCATCATGATACAATATACACAAGGTAGCCCTAGTGACTACTGGCAGCGCCCTCGCCCTAATCACCACCACTAGGTCCTGCACCTGGCCCCCTATCTCTCGGTGGCCCCATCACTGAGGCTACCGATCGAGATCCACCTGACCTCCATGAACCTGAAGCCCTTGACCTGCTCCTGAAGCTAGGCTGCCTCTACTCTGCTAGCACAGCCCCATAGTATAAGCCTCTATAGTACTTAGCCTCAGCCTGTACTCTCCGTAGCTCTGCCTGTACCTGTGTCAACTGTGTGGCCAAGTACATCGTAGCCCCATCTGTACCTAACGCAATTACTGCTCTATCTCACTCACCAGTCGTCCCTTGTAGCTGCTGCACAGCCGTATCCCTCTCTATCCGCAGACCATCTCTCTCAGCTCTCATAGCCTGCACCTACTGTACCACCATATCTCGCTCTATCCTCATCATCTGCTCACTTTGTCTCGCTGCATCTCTCTCCCCCGTCACTCTAGCAAGTGCATCATCATCCTGTCCATCACCAGCCTACACTCTCAACTGTAACTGAGCCTGGTAGGTCTGAGCCTGGGCTCTAGCATGTCGCAAACCAATCACTGACTGATGTCTATCTATCTCCACCCTTCTCAACCTCATCTAAGCCCGCTGCCTCCATCTCCTCTCCTCTCTAATCCGCCTCTGCAGCTACTGAATCCCAACATCATCACCCACCAATATCTGCCCTTGAGGTTGTGCAAGTATCTGAGGTTGTCCTAGCATCTGTCCTTGCATATGTATCCCTGGCGCTGCTGGTACAACAGCCTGTGCTGGTGGAGTCCGTCATCGCCTCCTCCTAACCGGTCTCTCCAACCCTCGTCAGCCATGTCGGTCTAGCTTTACCCAGTGTGCATCATAGTCTGGCAGCATCCTTGGATCTGCAGGACCCTGTCCCCACTGCCATACAACTGGATGTAGCCCATCTCTCTCTGCCAAAGCCATCTCAACCACAACCTCCCGGCCCCAATCAAAAACCTCCTGTCTAGTCCTCACAAAAATGGCATCACCAACTGGTACTGCCTGTGGCAACCTGAACTATCTCAAAACCCTCTCTGGCAAATAGCGCTCTATAATGTATATGTCGCATCCAAAAATATATCTTGCCTGCCTAGCATAGACAAGCTCCGCATCCTCCTCATCCCATCTCTCGCATCCCAGCCATAGCCTCCATACAAAGCTATCCACCTCATCCAATCTCCTCCACCAGTACACTACTTTTCGACGTTGCCGATATGTCAAAGCTCCTCTGTACATCCTAGCATACAGCTCTCCTACTGCTCTAGCCACCCATCCCTCTGGTCTCGTCACTAGCATATGCTCATAAGCCCACACATGCAAAACTGTAACTCCTACAGACATACTCGCTCTGAACATATACGCACAATCATGCAAGTAATGATAGAGTTGTCCAAGTACACACTCTACCCATGCATATCTCGTACCATAGGAGAACATCCCCTCCATCACTGTCCCCCATCCTACTGGAAAGCCTCTCGCTCGCCTATCTCCCACTAGCCATCTGATGATAGCCACTACAACTAGCTATAACCTGTCACATAGCTCCTCCATCCTCGCCATCGGGATCTCTGAGCTCTCTACTCCAATGTCAGGTGTCCTAAATAATCTTCTGAACGCAACTGGACCCATAATAGGATCATAATCTACTCGGTTCCCATCTATAGGAATCCACAGAATCTGAAACACATCCTCTAGTGTGATCATAGCCTCTCTCGTCGGCAACAAAAATGAACTATGCTCGCTCATCCATCGCTCCACCATCATCGTCATCAGTCTTCGATGTGCCTGCACTGGCTCCAATCTCGATACATGCTCTAACCCGAGGATCTCTAACACTAGCCACTCCTCTGCATCCAGTAATCGCACCAATCGCAAATCCCTAGGATGTGGCTCCTGTGATAACAAAGGTGGAAGTATATCCTGCATCATGTCATTCCCTTGCGCTACTTAAATGCTATCAAAATTTGACCGTTTATTGCTCTCCTAGCTTCTATCTACCATAAGCGGTTCATTTTTCCATATGTGCCTATCTGTTGATCAGAATTGATCTCTTTTACCTTATGCACTTCTATCTTGCTCCTATGCGATCTATTCTACATATGCGATCACTGTTGGACTACATGCGAGCCAAACTCTACATGCGAGCCAAACTCTACATGCGATTATCTTTTGCTCATACGCGAGCTGCATACCCTACGCGAGCACTTATCCTTTCTAAGCAAGTTGAATTCCTATATGCGCCTACTATTTGCCTATAAGCGACTTATTTATATCCATATGCACATTTTGCTTATACTATTGCCTAGCTGACCAAAAGCGACCCAGTTTTTCTATATGAGACCAAGTCGTGCCTAAAAGCAACCTAACCTACTGTAAGCGACCTATTTTCCTACACAAGCGACCTGAACTGCCTATCCTACGACCTAGTCGCTTATGGTGACGTGTGTGCATTTATGACGCTTCTAGCCTATCAAAATCATGCTTTTAGCAAAAGTTTCGATACATACCGATACATCTAATCCCTCTAGTCACCCATGTGTCCTCACTCGCTTGGCACGATGATCTCTGCGTGGAATCACCATCCTGATAGCTCTCCAACTCTCGTCGCACACCAACTCTAAGGAGCTCTAGATCTCTATAGTTTTCTGAGCACAAATGAGCCTATTTGCCATTGTTGAACCTGTTTATATCCCTATCCAAAACCCTAATTCTTCTATGCCAAAGCCTTTTTTCATCTGCATCATCCCATTTTGCCCCAGCCCTTTCTTCTATTGCGAGCCAACCTAGCCCTTCCTGGTTAGCCTGGTTTACCTCTCGAGGGGGCATCACCTGCCAATTACACTGGGGCATAACCTTGTTTAGCAAAGACATATCATATCTTCTTTGACACAACACTCTATCAAACATTGTATCAAAGAGGGGCAAAATGTAGACACCCAAAATTGACTCATTATCACTACCATTCAAATATCACATTATCACATCATCTGCATTTGTCCAACACACTTGAACAATATCCCTAACACATCTATTTCTTCTATTAATTAAATAAATTTATATTTATTTAATTAATTCATTAACTATTTCTTCTAAGCTATAATTAAACAATCTGCAATTATTTAATTATTTTCATTCTATCTATTTTTAATTAAATAAATCTTATTTATTTAATTAAAAATTCCTTTATAAGCCCACTTTCCAATTAATTAAATAAATTGTATTTATTTAATTAATTTATCTTATCATTTATTTCATGAGCTGACATGTGTGCCTTTTTCATTTAAAAAAGATAAGTGGTACTACATCCTTTTATTTAATATCTTTTACATGTAGTACTTTTTATGTACACAAGCACACATAAGCCCTATCTTCTCTCCACCTGTCATCTTTACATTCACCTATGTTTATCTTTCAAATCTTAGCCATTCACATAGCCACCGAATCTCCACCGTTGATTGATTTTGGTTGAGTTCTATATAAACACCCTCTCATTCCATACCATCTATCCAACATTCATATAGCGTCTACATTATCATCTTGAGCATATTGAGCATTTGAGTATTCATAGCATCCATTGAGCTTTCATCATTATCATCCATCCATCATGGCAGCTTTTATCTTCATAATTGTTCATTGTTGAAGAAATAATCCACATCATAAACAAGGAATCATACAATCTAGGTGATATTGTGCTTGAATTGCATGCTTTTGGTTTCATTTAGATTAGATCCTTGGATGATAGTAGGGTTAGGTTTTCATGGCTATGCTTGATCTTAAGAACCTGATTTTTTACCTATCATAAGGGGTATCCATTCCGTCAAATTCACCCGAGGCACGACTTTGACCTCATTCCTTATGGTCTTGGGGGCCTTGCACTCAGAAAGACTTGATCCCTGGTGGGCTCATTCAGAACCTTTCAACTTCACCAACAGACCAAGGACCCTTCAATAATATTTTAATTTTAAAACATAAATTAGACAAACTTAAAAAATACTAAAATTTCAAAAAAAGTCAATACAAAGTGTTGAATTTGTTGTTGACTCTTATATTTCATTCAATCAAGTGAATGCAAATTTCTTGTTATTTTCATTCTTATTGGCATATATACAAAGCATTAAAGAGATACAACGCAAACAACATGAAGAAACAAGGGCTGCGCAACAGTAGGAGTCCCTGCCACTGCCAAATATTGCCAGCATATTTACAAGAGATGGAGGGAGACGAAGAAGAGCAGGGCAATTTTGCAAAGCTGAATGGGCTACAACATGATATCTGGAAAATATGTGGACTGATCTACCTAAACAAACATGGACGAACAAAATCTTAATGATTTGAAAAATACACAAAGTTAATGACAAAAAGATTGAATTAAAAACCAGATGAAGGTTCAACATGTAACCACCTTAGACTATAAACTACCCCGAATACTTTGTTTAGTACTCCCTTGAGAATAAATTTATTGAGAAGATGCCAACACAATCAGTAAACAAGAGTAAACTGAGGAAAAGCTAAAGAGAGTGCACGAAGTATATTGGCCAACTTAGCCTTGGTCACTCTACCAAGCCAGAGTCATTGAACACAGTATACAAGTCACTTGAAAACTAAAACTGAAATTCAACTTAGGAAAACAAGCAATTACCAATAGCTCTAAACAATCTTAAAGTGCCTTATATAAGAAAGTGATTTACTTGCATCAACTTGAAGTTTTAGCCTGCATTACAAGGTCTAACATAATAGTGCTGGAAAATGAATTTCATATTAAACTATATAGAATAAGTAGTAAGATTCAAGTTGAATATGCAAAACAGATGATCTGATATCATATGTAAGGCTTGCAGAATTTACAAAGTTAATTATCCATTACAAAATAGAGACCAAAATATAATAGGCTAGCTTGGAAACAATGGGAGCACTAGTGGCATGCCCTAGGCTTAAATGTTCTTCTCTGCATCTGAGTATGTGTAGTTGCATTTTCCAATGATAGGATCAGATGACCTATAACAGTCTGCAAGTAGAAGAGAAGTATATGTTGTCACAACAGAAAAAGCAAGAAGAATTATTTCTCCCATAATCCAACCAAGCTGAACCACACTCCATGCCAAAGACAAAATTCCTGCCCCTATTACTGCTGTGATAACATGACATATTGTTGTCCACAATACAATACAACCAGGGCCATTTTTTGAAATTAAAATAGGGCAATTAGATAAGTTAAAAAGAAAAATTAACTCCAGTATGTAGAAAACGGTAATATACCCAAGATGAGCTTGAAGTGTAGAATGGAAAAAATATATATAATCTCCTACCTCAAAAATAAACAATTAAAGACAGGCCATAGTACAGAACCTAAATTTGACAGTCGGCCTTGTTTGTCAAGAAATTTTTTCTTCAGTGTCAAAATCTCCCCCTTTATGAGATACAGTCTTCCAGAGCCTGTCTGTAGTTAGATAAGTTATGTTAAAAATAAATGGAGGTTACATATATGAGAGTACTGTTGTGATGTTCACAACACGCCCCATTATGCTCCTTAGCAAAATGGGGACCCCTGCTGATGTCTTGCTTTTTGCTTCTGCTTGTGTTTTTTCTGCTTCCTGGCGGTCTGGTAAAAATGAAGGTCAGGTGCATCATCATCATGATATATGATAAGGTAGATCATCATGAGGTCTGTTTGTCAAAGTTCATATTTTGTTTCTGTGACCTCATATTTTAAAAGAGCTTGAAATTCCATGCAGGTTTGCCTTTTACTTCACTTGAAAATTCGTCCATATGTGGAAGTTATGCACGGTCAAAGTCTTGGTCAAACTTGATATTCGCAGGAGGATCATCATATTTTTATATCCTAAGTCATGTTGACAGGATCATCATGATCTTGGTCTATCACCCGCTAAAAATCATGCAGTCGCAATATCCGGACGTCAATTTTAGGTGGTAGTTCCCTTTACCCGTCAAATGGCCTCAGGCGCATCATCAGCATCATGATTTTCTTAGGAGCGTCATATTTTATAAACTTGGTTTTGCTGTATGAGGACATCATCATCATATTTGAAACGCACCCCCCCGACAATATCCTGAGATTCAAATATCATGATGACATCGGCTTTAAGTCAAGGTAAGTTCCCCGTCGAAGTGGTCTTTTGTATCGCAAGCATCATCATGATAATTCAACATTACCTGATCTTATATTATCATGCTGATCACCCAGACTTAGAAAAATCCACCTTCGGCATATTTGCGTGCGCGTGTTATAATCCTATCGCAAGGTCATCATCATGATATTTGCTGAACTTCGAATTATGATGATGACGACTCCATATCATCTTGATCTTTCACGAGTCATTTGCTGAAATTCGCTAAGTGATGGAAGCATCATCATCATAATTCGATTAAGAGGATCATCATCTTCATATCCTCCTGATCTCCGGTTAGCGAATATCATGATGATCACCCTATCTATTCAGAGGGGGTCGATATTGCATTTCTCAACAGCATGATCATATTTCACAATATCACCCTAGCGCAAATATCATGATGACCTTAACTCATCCTTGTGCTCCGAAGACAAATTATGATGATGACGTCATCATGATAAATCGATGAGGGTCATCATCATCATATGTTTTATCCTGTCATATTGTCAAGATCATCATGATCTTGTTTGTCCGCCTGATATTTCGCAAAGTCCTCCTGCCGATGAAATACAACCTTTTGCACATACCCTGATGATCATCATCATCACATTTTCCCTTCGGCAGGATATTTTCCAAAACATGATCCGGTTGGCGAAATATCATGATGACATCTTGTTTTAAGTTTAACAAAGGCCCCGGATATCATGATGACGTCATTCTGATCTGATAAACGAAGAAGCTAATATCCTGATGATCAGCATCATCATTTTTTCTTTCAACAGGATATTTTCCAAAACACGATCAGGTTCACGAAATATGATGATGACGTCTTATTCCAAGTTCGACAAAAGCCCCAAATTCGATGATGATCATCATCATCCTGATCTTTCGAGAGGGTTACCTTGGCCGCGAAAGGGTCATATTCACTTCATCATCCTGATCATGCTCCTTAGGTGACCCGATATCACAAATATCCCCCCGATCTTAACCGAACATGATGATGACGTCATCCTTAGCATTTCAATGAAGCCCGAATATCATGATGACGTCACCATCATCTTCCTTTCCTCGGCAGCATGATTATATTCATATCCTCCTATTCTTCTTCAACATGATGATGATGATGTTGTTCTTTTCTCCAATATGTAGAAGCGAAATATCATGATGATGAAGTATGTCGGCTAACATGTTTTTTTTGACGCACCGACAGCGATGGTCATGCCGATGGGCGGGAAATGAAGCGGTGGAGTTTTAAAGTGTTTTTTTTGGCGCCTCTGGCATTTTTCGGTCAGCGATGGTTGACCCGTGAATCTTGAGCAGTCTGAACGCATTTTTTGACGCGTTTTGAGAGGATTTCTGGATCCGATTTTCTCCATCTTGCGCAGTCACCTGGGTTTAAACGGTTATTTTAATTTCATGCTGTTTTTATGATAAATGTGAAACTTATTGCTTGTCTTGTCTTGCAGGCTTGCAGTTGAGGAAGCAGCTGGAAAGTCAGCGCAGTGACCTCATGGAGGCAGAAGATCTGATCTCAGGAGCAAGAAGATAGAGATGAAATGCAAAAGGTCAAGGCCATTCAAGTAAAGAAGAAGGTTGCAGCTGAGGGTATTATCACAAAAGACAAACAGAAGTTATTACCCAGCTGCCGGAACTTCTCAGAAGGGGCAATATTTCGCCCAGATTTGACCACTGCTCTGAGATATTTTTGAGAACTGGTTCCCCTGTATTTATTGCTGTAACTAGGGGTTTGAACCAGGGGTTCAGTTAGGTTTTTTGCTGTAGTGAGGACAATCAGAATGTCTTTATATTGTGCCTCTCTACACTGTAATACTTTACAACAGGGGCTACACAACAGGGATTTTTAGGGCCTACAACAGAGATTCTAGGAAAACACAGCATGTTAGCTTAGCATAGTTTAGAGTAGAAGAAGGAGGTCGCCTGTTTGTCTGCAGTAAGGTGCGCGTGCAATGTCTGGCTGCCTTACTGTATCTGTAAAGCTTGTAAGTTCTCTGTAGTATGATCAATGAAACTAAGAGTCATTCTTACATTGTAAATCATGTATGGCTATTCGTTTCTAATACAATAGAATCTGGAGTTTTGCATCTATCTTCTGAGTGTTCTCCTGCTCTTCTTTGTGTTTTGAAATATCTTCTTTGAGAGCTTGCAATTTTAAATGTATGTTTGTGAAAATGCTCAGAACTTACATTTAGGGTTTTTTACTGTGGATTTGATCAAATTACTGTGGTATTTACATAGTGCATAACAGAAACACTTAGATCCTTCGGTAGATTAAGTGAGGTATAGTTTAGATCTTTCTAACTTTTCCCAACCCATCTGAAATATTTAGCTGAAAACGTAGAAATCTAAAGGAAATTGTCTCAAATTTGAAGAAGCATGCATAACAGAGCTATAAGTAGACAGTTTTCATAAATAGATAAAGAAGAAAGCTGCAAAAAATCCAAGAAAACCCTCTGAAACTTGCAGCCCGGTATCACTTGTATGCAAATGAACAAAATACTTGTTGAAATCTATGACCTCTTTGCATATTCTTAGTCCAGTAAACCACAAAACAAACCTAAACTACGTAAGGCCCCTTGAACATTACAGCTTCACATTGACCAACTGAACTTGACCAACCGAACCATTGTAGACTTGGGATTAGTTGAATCACCAAATGATTCCTTCTTGTCTTTCAAGTATAGTTTCAGTTCATTTTATGTGAATTTTAACTTATTGTTATGATTGCATCAAAACAGTCATCAACAAGTACAATATTTTATTATGATTATTAAAAAAGAAAATAGTAATAAAATAAATGTGTGATTTGGTTATATTAATTTATATTAAATTAAAGAATAGAGAAGTGATTATTTTGAAGTTTTTTTTCTCAATAAAGGACTAGGATGACACCTCTGTTATATTAATTTCAAACAAGATACTGATCATTACATATGCTTCATAGGTGTTAAGACACTAGGCAAATATAAATTGATCACTTTCATCACCTTCTCATTATCGCAGTCCTAACAACTTAGTCATTAACTACAAATCTCCAGCAGAACAAAAATGGGGAAAGACCAAGATCCTGAAAATTCTAACATGGGCAGGTGTGGTGAGGTTCAAATTTTGTAAGGGAGATTGATGAAAGATGAATTAAAAGATCCCTGGATGCAGTTGGGTTTAAGGACATAAAATGGTACATGCTTTTTGTGTCTGAGACAGATCACATCCGTAGATAAAGGAGATCTATGCAAGGTTGGAGAAATTTTCCAGATTCAAGATATCTACTTAATGCTGTGGAAGAATAGGAAAAGGAATTATTTCTCTGCCACCATGGTGAAAATTAGCAATTGCATTTGGTTTGTTAAACATGCCCCGTGGAACAACTATTAGAGTTGTTAAGAACCTTTGAGTATGTGCTGACTACCACATGACAACAAAATTTATCTCGAAGATTGTCACAAGAGAAATTGTTGTGAGATGTGAACCGTTTCCATCGTTTTAACAGGGACAATGTTCTTGTGGAGATTATTGGTGATGCTAAATGAAGTAATCTGAGAAAAAATAGGCTTGCACTATAATAATGTGCATTGTGTTAGATTTCCAGAAATAATGAGGGAACATCCCTGAAAGCATAATAGAAGGGGAATTCTTGTTAGATGTTGTAATTGCAAGTGTCGTGGTAGACATGCATGTAAAATGTAGACACATAGAATTCAAACTCAAAAATCCTAACAGAGCTTTCAATCCTCAAAATAGGAGCCAGAGACAAGTAGGTGTCATGATAAATTTCATTTAGGTTAATTGCAGCTTTGCATATTAAATTAATCTTGCAAAAACCCTAGTTGATGTTATGAATTTCAGTTGCGTATTGGTAATGGGCCTTTCAGATGCATACAAGGACAATGATTTTCCTTAAGCCTTTGATAACATGAAAAATTTCATCTTAATAATGGCAATAGCCCAGCCGTTTAGAACATATATAGACAATAATTTTCCTCTATATATTTTCTTGAAGCAAATTTCTTCATAGAAGAAACAAATTATTCAGAAACCTTGGCAACATAAAAACTTTTAACTAAAAAGGTCAATGGGTTGTTCAAGTACATATACAGACAATTTCTTGAAATAAATTTGCTTTGCAAAAGATAAAAATTATGCAGAAACCCTAAATGACATGGAAATTTCATTTAAATCAAATAGCAAATTTCTTCATAGAAGAAACAAATTATGCAGAAACTTTGGCAACATAAAAACTTTTACCTAAAAAGGTCAATGGGTTGTTCAAGTACATATACAGACAATTTCTTGAAATAAATTTGCTTTGCAAAAGATAGAAATTATGCAGAAACCCTAGATGACATGGAAATTTCATTTAAATCAAGAGATAAATGAGCAATTCCCTTGG
Organism: Cunninghamia lanceolata; assembly: GCA_027924645.1. Lineage (NCBI taxonomy): Eukaryota > Viridiplantae > Streptophyta > Pinopsida > Cupressales > Cupressaceae > Cunninghamia > Cunninghamia lanceolata. The sequence goes on along the minus strand of BSBN01000220.1, from coordinate 9,972,096 downwards.
CAAAGGTAAACCAAATACACGAAAGGTCAACATAGTCTAATACAAAATATTAAATGATAGGAAGACATTTTCAAATTGTGATATTGAGCAAAGCAAAGATGTAACCTTATTTTTGTGTTCTCCCCAACACCAAATAGGCACTTTCCCTTCAGCTAAAGAAGACGCAATTTCAGCTTTAGTTTCATAATAATCAGCACCCATCATCATGGCATCCTGCAAAAAATAGTATTCCTATTCTATTCCCCTAAAACTGCAAATATTTCCCAGGTTCGGGTTTCTTCGCTCAATCTGATCAAATTTAATGTCAAAAAATGCAGATTTTTCATAGATTGAAGGGGAATTAGTCCTAAACACGAGCATTTGCACGGGCGCAAGGGAAATTAGTGCTAAACACGCAGATTCTTGCAAGACACGCTGAACTTCATCCACAACCGATCCATTTGAGCGGGAAAAAGACAAGATAATTAACAAAATAAAAAATAATCACATTCCTTGTGCCATTTTCTTCCTTGATAATCTTCTTCTGCACACTACTTTGGATTTTCAAACTAAAAAAACATATTTAAGGAAAATCAAACAAAAACCTAATCACCATAAATGCAAAGAAACCCCAGAAGCTGTCAAACCAGACGTCAACAGGCAAAACTGATATCGATGCTTAGCAATCACTGAAACAAACAACAATTTTCTTATATATTCCATTGCAATTGACAGTAAAACAAAAGGAAAAAAAAGATTTCATGATTTTAATCCAACGTTATCTATTCCCTTAATACTGCCTTTTCAAGATGTTCTTCCGGAATCTCCATCCTGTACCATCGTTTGTATTTCTGAATCTGTCAAAGATTACACCCCTAAAATAGCCAAAATTTCCCTCAAGCTCTCCGCCGTAATAAACCCAACTGGGGATCCGCCAGTAGATGAAACCCATTACACAACTCCACCATTAAACCATTTGCCCTTGTACGAAGACATATTAACCCTCCAACGCACATGATAACACCTGCAATTCCATGCACAGTATATAAGATGCACACAATAACACTTGTAATTCCATGCACAACACACAATAAAATAGTAGGGGTTTAATAATACCCCAATGACAAAAAGCCAACAATGAAAAGAAAAAATAAAATATCTGAAACCTTAGCTATCCCTTTAATATTTTTCCTATTGCACAGAACTAATGTTTTTTTGTGAAGTGAAAACAATAGTCCCCCCTTGCGGGCAACGGCTAACAAGATGGAACAACTATTCATCTTTCATACACCATCACCTATATTTTTTCGTGTATTTGAGCATGGTAGTGCATTCATGTTGTACATGCTTCCTTACATGGGAGTATTACATCTGGGATTCCTAACCCACTCATTTGAGAACAAATTTGGTATTGATATAAGTATGTTTTTTTTGGTGTGTAGTAATTAAGATGCTTACACACGCAGGGCTATTTGCAATGGACAATATTTGTGTTCTCGTGCACTAAGATTTTCATAATTTATTTGTTACAAAATATATAGATGGCTTCTCTCTATTCTTTAGAGATAAAAAAAATACCATGGGTGCATCATAATGTGACTTCATTCATCACGTTCAATAATAGATGATTCTCTTTTTTGCCCCAACATAAAACATAATGGTTCTGCTATGCAATTATATATATATACCCTTCAAAGACAAGGAGTTATAGACAACTTGAGGGGTTGACTTTGGGTGGATAACATTGTGGTGTCCCCATTTAAGCCTTAGGGTTTTTTAATTATGTTTTTTGGGGTGCCGGGGAGGACATGAAGGGCAACAACATCCTAATATCCCAAGGATTTTCAAGGGCAGCCTACTTCGCAGGGACTTCCATGGGACGTTGAGGACGTCAGGGTATCCCCTCTGAGTTTCCTATTTTAGCCTTAAGGGGATGTCTCCCTTTTCACACATTTGTGGGGATAGTGAAATGACATTTCCTCGACTCTACTTAAACATCATCCACTTCAATGGTCAAACAATCAATAACAATTTTACACCTCATTTACAACAAAAAGTGGTAAATATTTGTTCTATTTTTATTGGCCAAAATTAACTTTTGACTGTTGAAGTGGATGATGTTTAAAAACAACCCATTTCCTCCCCGTCCCCAAGGCAACAACTATACATGTTTTTTTTGGTGTGTAGTAATTAAGATGCTTACACACGTAGGGCTATTTGCAATGGACAATATTTGTGTTCCCGTGCACTAAGATTTTCATAATTTATTTGTTACAAAATATATAGATGGCTTCTCTCTATTCTTTAGAGATCAAAAAAACACCATGGGTGCATCATAATGTGACTTCATTCATCCCGTTCAATAATAGATGATTCTCTTTTTTGCCCCAACATAAAACATAATGGTTCTGCTATGCAATTATATATATATACTCTTCAAAGACAAGGAGTTATAGACAACTTGAGGGGTCGACTTTGGGTGGATAACATTGTGGTGTCCCCATTTAAGCCTTAGGGTTTTTTAATTATGTTTTTTGGGGTGCCGGGGAGGACAGGAAGGGCAACAACATCCTAGTATCCCAAGGATTTTCAGAGGCAGCCTACTTCCCAGGGACTTCCATGGGACATTGAGGACCTCAGGGTATCCCCTATGAGTTTCCTGTTTTAGCCTTAAGGGGATGTCTCCCTTTTCACACATTTGTGGGGATAGTGAAAGGACATTTCCTCGACTCTACTTAAACATCATCCACTTCAATGGTCAAATAATCAATAACAATTTTACACCTCATTTACAACAAAAAGTGGTAAATATTTGTTCTATTTTTATTGGCCGGATGATGTTTAAAAATAACCCGTTTCCTCCCCGTCCCCAAGGCAGCGGCTATACAGCCCCAGAAAAAGCATGAGACATGGATGCCGGATGGTTGCTATACCATCCATCAACATAGTACTTACCCTCCGTCCTAGTCTGTGCCATCCGTCCACGCCCCTTCCTCTGTGGTCTCTGCTGTCCGTGCAGGGCTGAAATTTGACAGTACAGACAGTACTCTCTACCGAGCATTGAAATAACAAAATGGGCATGCGATGTATATTTAAATATTTAATCAAATTCACCACATGACTGTTATCAAATGTTTAATGTTGTGCTCTTCCCGAGCGAGATTTTCCCCACCTAAACCTACACCTTTTCTTTATAGTTTGATATTTTTAACTGAGAAGTTACTTCACAACATTATGTTGGGGATAAGGATAAATGTCTATTATATTATTTTAGAAGAGATAATATTATATTAGTGAGCATGGAAATTTTTTAATTTATAAATTAAAAATTATTTACTATCTATCTTTACAAATATATTTATATAATTTTAATTAATTATCAAATTTTATAATATATTTAATAATAGTATTTAATGAATTTATTATAATTCTACATAAAAATAGTTTGAATTAAATTTAATAAAATATTAGATTTTTTTTTTTATTAATTTATATAAAAACACCATTTTTTATTTTTTATATTAAATAAAGCAAGTTACAAAATAAAAGAACTAAGCAACAAAATAAAAGAATTAAGTAACAAAAAGAGCTCCATAAATATGTGATGAATTATAGAAGAACATACACTATTCAAAAGACCAAACTTTATGGACATCAAGAATCAAGTAAAGCAATAACACTAAAAAATAATTTGTATAACATGTAATTGTGTTTCTATCTTAAAGTCAATACAATTTATATTTATATTAACTTTTTTAAAACAATTTTTAAAGTATTTTTTATAATTTTATCAATGTCAAATAAACCTATCTTTACAAATCATAAAATTAAAAATAGACAATAATTTCTAATTAATGATTATAATGAGGGCTTAAATTTGATGGTTGTATGGTCATATTTAGACATTTTAACCTTAAAATACAATAAATTTTTTTAAAAGATTGTATCACATGAAAGGAGAGATTTTGGACACACACGTATGCCTAAGTATTTTAAAGGCACTTTAGAATAGATAACCATCAAATTTAAGTCCTAACTATAACTATTAAAATCAATGAAAATTTATATAAAATTAACTCTTTTTAATAATTTTTTAATTATAAGATATTTGTATAGGTTGTATTAAGACTAGCAAATTAAATTAAATTTTTATGCAAGTGATCTAGTATAGATGCCTACATTTAGCTGTCCATTAGTTGAACACCACCTCAAATAGTATCACTCATTATTAAAAAAGTAGAATATTGTCTTTTAAATGATTATTTGTATCTAAACTTTATAGTATTTTAAGTCTTTTTTGTTTGCACCATCCACCTCTTTGATGTCTCGCCTCTTTGGATGTCTTGTTACATTGAGACCTCCCTTACATTTAAAGAAATTTCATTTTCTTATATTTTATTAATTATTAGTTTTTATTTAATCTCTAATAAAATCTTAAGAATAAAATCCTTAATGAAATATGTTTAAACTTAAAAGCTTTCTATTTTCTTCAATTCTCTTCAAAAATATATTCCTCCATCTAGTAACAGAAAAGACTCAAATATATAAATTAACATAGAATTGATCATGATCAATATAATTTCTTCACAACTAATTATATGGATGAAATAGGTGCTTGAACATTTTTTGATTGCTAATGAATCTCCCAATTATTAGAAATGAGAGAATAAATTTGATAGGTTTAGAAGAAAGATTATATGAAAAAGCTTGCATTTTATTGATCATGTTCTATTTAGTATTTTATTTTATTTTTATTGATTAAAGCTAAATTCTATTTAGTATTAGTAGTTTCTCAAGGCAAGTATGTTGTTTAGGTGAACCTCCTATCTAATATTTTAATGTTCATTTTATCACAATAATAACAATTTATATAAATAATTATTTGTCTAATGACCTATTTTTAATTTTTAGCTTTCCATTTATCATTTTTATTTAATTTTTTTTTTAAATTATGAAAATATGGTAATTTTATTTCTAAAATATTAATTTGAATAATGTTATATATAATTTTTCTTTCAAATAAAAAAGAAAGTAGAGTTTATAGTAAAAACAAACCAATTTTATAATTTTCTAACAAAAATCATTAAAATTCAATAGAAGGCCAAAATATATGTTTACTAAAAACTAAAAACTAAGATCAATACTACTTTTGCCTCCTCAAGATGACAATTTCATAGGGTAAGTGCAAGAAGATGGGGGGCCAAAAAGGGGTCTTAAGTGGCCACTTTTTTTCTAAAATTAGGAAATGCTGGCCTTGGATGGGAAATTGAGCATAGTTACACTCAAAATTTGGAGATGCAACCAAAACAATGTTCGTAGTGCTTCAAGTCTACTTTCTAAACTACTAATTTTTTTTGAAAATGGTATAGATTAAGAGGTTCAAAAGAGGGAGCCACAAAAATTGGTGTTGTTTTTGTCAAAAAACATAACATAGCATGTTTTGTGGCTCCCTCAAAAGGTTAACTTTTTTTGGTATTTTTAAAATCACTTCGGTGAGAAATTAGCTAATAGCATGTAGTTTATGCCTATTTTTTTGATAATTTTTTGATGAATATTTGATTTTTTACTAATTTTCAAAGTGGACACATCCTAAAAAATAGAATTTTGGTCATGCTACCCCTATAAATTTTGAAAACTAATTGAAAATCATTTTTTCTTTCTTTTTTAATATGTGTAGAATGGAGTCTAGTTTCTAAATATGTATTTTTTTTGAAATTTCAATGAATGGTTAATTTACAATAAAAAAAAGACCAAATAGTGGTTTTTGCCCAAAACCGGACACACAAACAAAAGAAATTAAAGATGAAAGGCTTAACATTGTCAAAATATGAAAAAAATCACATCTATAAATAACTAAGAGAAAGCCTAACATTACCCAGGTGTTTGATTTGTTTGACCTTGAAACATGTACAAATTTGAGGGTTAGCACGAACAAAATTATGTGAAATCTTAAAGAATCTACAAAAACACGTTTGTGGATGTTGAAAAGGCACTCCAAGCCTTTGGGTTGGAAATCCAAAGCAAATCCCAAGCCCAAGGCTTGGGATTCCCAAAGCACAACATAACGCGAGCGCGTTATGTTGTGCTTTTTTGCATTTTTGCATGTTTGCCCGTGTTTTCCCAGTTCGACATAATGCGAGCGCGTTATAACGTGCTCGCATTATGTCTTCCTATGAATGAGATATGTTCAAATTTCATAAGTATGTTTCATGGATGTTTATATCTATTCTTGTAGGTATGTATACATGTACATGTATGCATGCTTGTATGTATGTACATGTATGCATGCTTGTATGTATGCATCTTTGTATGTATGTATGTTTGTATGTATGCATGTATGTATGTAAGTGTTTTGGGTTTAGTGTAGATAAGGACCTGAGCTTGTATAGTTTTGAGGGTTGAGGGTTGAGGGCTTAGGGCTTAAGTAATAGGTACATGGTAGAGAGTTGAGGGTTACAGTTGAGGGTTAATATTTAGGTTGTTGAGTGTATAAGATTAAGTGTGTAAGGCACGGGGATTAGGGTTTAGGGTTTACGATATGGATTGAGGGTATATAAGGCATAGGGTGACTTGGGTTGAGAGCACGTATGGTTTAGGTTTAATTTAAGTATAGGGTTGAGGCACAATATTTGAGGTTTATGATATAAGGGTGAGGTTATATGGTCTAGGGATGAGGGTTTGAGGGTGTAGGCTTCAGGTCTAAGGTATAGGGTTGATGATTGAGGTATTAGGGCTTAAGTATATTGTTGAGGGTATAGGGTTGAGGGTTTAGGGATAGGTTTTAGGGTTTAAGGTTTAAGGGTTAAGGGTTAAGGGATATGGTTTAAGGTTTAGGGGTAAGGGATTAGGGTTTAAGGTATAGTGTCTTGGGTTGAGGTTTAGGAATAGGGATAGCATTTAGGGTTTAGGGATGAGGGATTAGGGTTGAGGGTTGAGGGATTAGGGTTTAGAGTTGAGGGATTAGGGTTTAAGGAATAGTGTTGAGGGTTGAGGGTTTAGGGTTGAGGGATTATGGTTTAGGGTTGATGGATTAGGGTTTAAGGAATATTGTTGAGGGTTTAGGATTAGGGTTTAGGGTTGACATATTAGGGTTTAGGGTTCACAGATTAGGGTTTAATGTTAAGAGTTGAGGGTTGAGGGTTTAGGGATAGGGTTGATGGTCAACGGATTAGGGTTAAAGTAGAGTGTTGAGGGTAGAGGGATTAGGGATAGGGTTTAGGGTTGAAGGTTTAACGATTGAGGGTTGAGGCTTTAGGGCTGAGGGTTAAGGGATTGGGGTTTAAGATATAGTGTTGAGCGTCGATGGTTTATGAATAGGTTTTAGGGTTTAAGTTTTAAAGGTTAAGGGTTGAGGGATAGGGTTTAGGGTTTAGGGATAAGGGATTAGGGTTTAAGGTATAGTGTCGAGGGTTGAGGGTTTAGGAATAGGGATAGCGTTTAGGGTTGAGGGTTGAGGGATTAGGGTTTAAGGTATAGTGTCGAGGGTTGAGGGTTTATTGATAGTGTTCAGGGTTGATGGTTGAGGGATTAGGTTTTAGGGTTGATGGATTAGGGTTTAAGGTATAGTGTTGACAGTTGAGGGTTTAGGGATAGGGTTTAGGGTTGACGGATTAGCGTTTAAAGTCAAGGTTAGAGTTAGAGTGTCAAGGGTAGGGGGATTAGGGATAGGGTTTAGGGTTGAAGGTTTAAGGATTGATGGTTGAGGCTTTAGGGATGAGGGTTTAAGGCTTAAGATATAGTGTCGAGTGTTGAGGGTGTAGGGATAGGGTTTAAGTTTTAAGGGTTAAGGGTTGAGGGATAGGGATTAGGGTTTAAGGTATAGTGTTGAGGGTTGATGGTTTAGGGATAGGGTTTAGGTTTGACGGATTATGGTTTAGGGTTGATGAATTAGGGTTTAATGTTGAGAGTTGAGGGTTGAGGGTTGAGGGTTTAGGGATAGGGTTGATGGTCAAGGGATTAGGACTAAAGTAGAGTGTTGAGGGTAGATGGATTAGGGATAGGGTTTAGGGTTGAAGGTTTAAGGATTTAGGGTTGAGGATTTAGGGATGAGGGTTAAGGGATTAGGGTTTAAGATATAGTGTCGAGTGTCGAGGGTGTAGGGATAGGTTTTAGGGTTCAAGTTTTAAGGGTTAAGGGTTGAGGGATAGTATCGAGCCCATTGAGGGTTTACGAATAGGGATAGTGTTAGGGTTTAGGGATGAGAGATTAGGGTTGAGGGTTGATGGATTAGGGCTTAGGGATGGGGTTTAGGGTTTAGGGTTGAGGGATTAGAGTTAAGGGTTGAGGGATTAGGGTTTGACGTTGAGTGTTGAGGGTTGAGGTTTTAGGGTTGAGGGTTTAGGGATAGGGTTGAGGGTCGAGGGATCAGAGTTAAGGGTTGAGGGATTAGGGTTTGATGTTGAGGGTTGAGTTCATTGAGGTTCGAGGGTTGAGGGTTTAGGGATAGGGTTGAGGGTCGAGGGATTAGGGTTAAAGTAGAGTGTCGAGGGTATAAGGATTAGGGATAGGGTTAGAGGGTTTAGGGATAAGGGATTAGGGTTTAAGGTATAGTATTGAGCCCATTGAGGGTTTAGGAATAGGGATAGTGTTTAGGGTTTAGGGATGAGGGATTAGAGTTGAGGGTTGAGGGATTAGGGTTGAGGGTTGAGGGATTAGGGTTTAGGGATAAGGTTTAGGGTTGAGGGTTGAGGGATTAGGGTTTAAGGTATAGTGTTTAGGGTTTAGGGATAGGGTTTAGGGTTGAGGGATTAGGATTTGACGTTGAGGGTTGAGGGTTGAGGCTTTAGGCTTTAGGGTTTAGGGATAGGGTTGAGGGTCGAGGGATTAGAGTTAAGGGTTGAGGGATTAGGGTTTGACGTTGAGGGTTGAGGGTTGCGGGTTGAGGTTCGAGGTCAAGGGTTTAGGGATAGGGTTGGAGGGTTTAGGGATAAGGGATTAGGGTTTAAGGTATAGTATCGAGCCCATTGAGGGTTTAGGAATAGGGATAGTGTTTAGGGTTTAGGGATGAGGGATTAGGGTTGAGGGTTGATGGATTAGGGTTGAGGATTGATGGATTAGGGCTTAGGGATGGGGTTTAGGGTTTAGGGTTGAGGGATTAGGGTTTAAGGTATAGTGTTGAGGGTTTAGGGATAGAGTTTAGGGTTGAGGGATTAGAGTTAAGGGTTAAGGGATTAGAGTTAAGGGTTGAGGGATTAGGGTTTGACGTTGAGTGTTAAGGGTTTACGGATAGGGTTGAGGGTCAAGGGATCAGAGTTAAGGGTTGAGGGATTAGGGTTTGACATTGAGGGTTGAGTACATTGAGGTTCGAGGGTTGAGGGATTAGGGTTAAAGTAGAGTGTCGAGAGTATAAGGATTAGGAATAGGGTTGGAGGGTTTAGGGATAAGGGATTAGGGTTTAAGATATAGTATCAAGCCCGTTGAGGGTTTAGGAATAGGGATAGCATTTAAGGTTTAGGGATGAGGGATTAGAGTTGAGGGTTGAGGGATTAGGGTTGAGGGTTGAGGGATTAGGGTTTAGGGATAAGGTTTAGGGTTGAGGGTTGAGGGATTAGAGTGAAGGGTTGAGGGATTAGGATTTGATGTTGAGGGTTGAGGGTTGAGGCTTTAGGGTTTAGGGTTTAGGGATAGGGTTGAGGGTCGAGGGATTAGAGTTAAGGGTTGAGGGATTAGGGTTTGATGTTGAGGGTTGAGGGTTGAGGTTCAAGGGTTTAGGGATAGGGTTGAGGGTCGAGGGAGTAGGGTTAAAGTAGAGTGTTGAGGCTATAAGGATTAGGTATAGGGTTGGAGGGTTTAGGGATAAGGGATTAGGGTTTAAGGTATAGTATCGAGCCTGTTGAGGGTTTAAGAATAGGGATAGTGTTTAGGGTTTAGGGATGAGGGATTAGGGTTGAGGGTTGATGGATTAGGGCTTAGGGATGGGGTTTAGGGTTTAGGGTTGAGGGATTAGGGTTTAAGGTATAGTGTTGAGGGTTTAGGGTTGAGGGATTAGAGTTAAGGGTTGAGGGATTAGGGTTTGACGTTGAGTGTTGAGGGTTGAGGTTTTAGGGTTGAGGGTTTAGGGATAGGGTTGAGGGTCAAGGGATCAAAGTTAAAGATTGAGGGATTAGGGTTTGACATTGAGGGTTGAGTACATTAAGGTTCGAGGGCCTAGGGTTTAGGGATAGGGTTGAGGGTCGAGGGATTAGGGTTAAAGTAGAGTGTCGAGGGTATAAGGATTAGGGATAGGGTAGGAGGGTTTAGGGATAAGGGATTAGGGTTTAAGGTATAGTATCGAGCCCATTAAGGGTTTAGGAATAGGGATAGCGTTTAGGGTTTAAGGCTGAGGGATTAGAGTTGAGGGTTGAGGGATTAGGGTTTAGGGATAAGGTTTAGGGTTTAGAGTTGAGGTAGACAAGGAGCGATTGAGAGACATAGAGAGGGGAGAGGTAGAGAGGTGAGGGGGAGAGATAAGTGAGATATAGAACATGAGCTAATGGAACTAGAGGTGAGATATTGTAAAGGTGCTATTGAAGGTGAGATAAGCAAAAATATTTATGGATAAATCTATAGCAGGACAAAACATGAGTGCGTTATGCGTGTTATAACGCGCTTGCATTTTGTCCTGCTATAGAAATGGTAAAAAAATGTTGACCCCCATGATCCAGGCCCACATGCTCTATTTTCATGCTGATTATGCGTGTGTTCTGACAAAAAAGAAGTGCTTTCATGTTGTTGGGAAGTTCACATGCACATTTTACACATTATACCACCTTTGCATGATATTTCCACCACCTTTTCTGCTTTGCCAACTTGAGAAGGAGGAAATAACATAGTTTTCACACCAACTTTGATATATATCTATTCAAGTTTCAATTTTTGTAGTGTTGCAATGTTAATTGTGATTCAATTTTAGGAATTTAACATTATAGATTGGTTAATAGTATTGTTGTTACTAATTATATTTGAGTGTTATTCAATTTAACATTGAAAAGGAAGCAAGTGGTGAAAAACTCAAATTGTTGAGGAGTTTGATGCAAGAAGAAAAAAACACTACATAATTGGGTACTCTCTCCATTTGAATCTCCATTTTTTAGGTATGTCAAGTCTTTACATGCATGTTCTTTACATTTTCCTTAATTCTATTTGAATTACTTTATCATGCTTTATCATACATGTTTAAAATAGACACATTCCCAATCAAGAAAGCAACCTACAATCTCACATGATGCCATGTATATTTTCTACACTTGGGCTCTTTAATAATTATGTGTAATAAATAGACCTTAACATACCATGATGTCAAACTATACAAGAATAAATCCTTACAACATAATAAAAATATAATCCCACTATTATCTTGTCATATTAACAAGTTAAAATACAAATGAATAGGTGCCAAGATCATACAAGTATGCACATGACATGATGATTTGTATGCACATATCTTGGTCTAGGACATTCCTTATGCACCTATTCATGATGATTTGTACATGCACATGACACAACAATATTTCAAAATTTCATAATTGTCCTTTGTTAGCACATGATGGTGGTTACCTTGATCGACTACATACCATTCAATACCCTAAATTACAGAGATTAGTCTAATGATTTTTATGACAATCCTAGGTATGTGATGCAGAGGTAGGGTTCAACTCAATCCAAAGGGATCATACCAATAGTTTCTTCAAATTTCATAAGCTTTCCTCTCAAGCAATCTCCCTATACAAAGGCACAAAGAGGGTCTTCAATACTTCAAAACCTAACAAGGTTACTAGAGGTCTTCTTACCCCTCAGGAACTTAGACACAACCATTCTAAACCCTTACTAAAGTCTACACTCTTCAATTGTTGTCTATTCCTTCACAAGCCACCAAAATCCTAGTATCCCTAGTACCAACAAAACACCTTCTCAATTCCAAATCCTAGTAGCCCTAGTAACAACAAACATGTCAAATTGGGTCTACCTCAACCTTTTCAAGCATGAAGTCTCGTGTACTCTTTTCATGGCTGCAATAATTTGCTTTGTATGCTTTTTACCTATTTTGGTTGAGTGACATTTACTCTTTTACATGATGATTGTATGTACATTTACTATGAAGGGTTGAATGACATATATTTTAGTTATTTGTATGGATTCATTTCTTAGGAACTAATATTGGTCTCTTTATCATGCTACAGACAAATTCTCCATCATGCCGAGGAAACGATCAAGAATTAAACCAACACAGGAAGAGATAGAAGCTAAGAATGCAAAGAAAGTAGTGGCTATGAGGGAACTTCGTGAGAAGAGGAAATTGGAAACGATAAATGAAGACATGCCAATTGAAGAGGAACCACAACCATCACAAATAGATATGGTATTGGTGGCACAAAGAGAACAAATGCAAAAACTCCGTGCTATGAGAGATTTGAATACCATAGTTGGAGACACGTCCTCTACCGCAAGTCAACATGTAGGGACACCATCTACCACATCTCAAGTTGAGAGTACATCATAACTCACATGTGATGAATGAGGTACGCCATCGTTCCCACCTCAACCTCAAGGTATGTCATCTATTTCATCTTCGATCGAAGGTATGCCATCTAGCCCATCTCATTTAAATATTGATGAAATTCCTAATGTTGAGATGAATTTACCTAACTTAACACCACCTAGAATTTTGCATAGAAAGCCAAAGTATTTGATTGATATTGATGAGAATATTTTGCAGCCAATGGAAGGTAAGATTCCAAAACGCACTTGTAGAAGATATGCTCATAAGATTTGGAGATTGTTCTTTGAAAATTTAAATGAGACTGCAAGATGTCAACTATTCGTTGAAATGATGCGAAGTATAAAGTATAGGTCCATCGTGAAGATTCTTGGGTTGAGAACATCAGAGGCTTCAAGTGAAAAATCTATTGTCAAGAATCTAATGAGTGCGTATGAGAGTGTGGGTAACACCTCACGTACAAAAGATAGTAATGCAACACGGCATGTGATTACATCGTCTATAGTAAGTAGTCAAATGAGGAAAGCTTGTCTCATTAGAAAGACGAGTCAAGAATTAAGAATTAATAGGAAAACTTTATCAAGAGCCATTGGAAGACGCCAAAGAATTGAGGACACTAATGCTAATGAATTATGGGCATTCTCGGGGAGACTACCATGAAAAGATAACCCAATTGTTGAAGCATTGAGATCACTAATTGAAGACTTTTGGAAGAATTGCACAAGAGTATCTCCGAATCAAAGGGATGTGGTAAGAAGGAGAATCGATAGTCGGAACCGTTAGCCACATCCAAAGCATTTTTTGGATGAGACTCAAACACAGTTTTATGGTAAATTTCTAGAGAAGTATCCTCAAATTAAAATTTGTCAAAGATATTTTGAAATGCTAAAACCTTTCTATGTCAAGATAAATCACACACGCACTACTTGTTGTAGATTACATACTGAATTTTCTAACCATTTTGATGTTTATAGATCTATATGTTTAGATATGCATACTAACAATGTTTTGCAGGGTTGTGCCATACGTGCCCCACCAACATCTTCAAGAGACTTCATATCAAGAATTTTATGTGAAAGAGAGGAAGGTCAAATATTCTACAAGAAATTATGCTTGGATGGCACATGTCATCATTACCGTGGCTTGCAACGTTTGCCAATATGTGAACATATGGAAAGAACACATGTAGTTGGAAATTAACTAGTAGAGTTTGGCAAGTATAAAACAGTGGCATACAATACAAAAGATGGTAAAGAAGCAAAGAGGTGTGAATTGGTTATTGAAAAGATTCCAGTGTATCAGTTTATGCCTATATTTCGTGACAGCATAGTGATGCAAGACATGCCCATAGAGCTCGATGGTTGGACTTGCAATTCGAGTTATGCAAGGACACATTTCTAGTTGGTAGCATTGTTTCAGTCGTCAACTTTGCAGAGAACTATAGTCTACAGCCACAGCGTGAGGTGCAATCACAATATTACAACTCCACACAGGTTTGTATATTTGTGCACATCGCATTCATTCATGTGAATGATAGTACAGAGGATGACAGAAAGATCATAAGGGAGTATAATTTCTATATCAGTGATGATCGCACGCATTCTACGGAGTTCATGCAAGGTTGCTTTCAGGTGTTCTACAATGATTTGGCTAGAAGGGGCATATCATTCAGTTAGCATATCATATGGTCAGATAACTGTGCGTCACAATTCAAGAACTCGCAGAATTTATATTGGCTGAGTAGAAGGCATAATTTTACAGGTATTCAACATATGTGGAACTTTTGTGAGGCCAGGCATGGAAAGGGGGAGCATGATGATGCAGGAGCATGTATCAAAAGAGCCATAGCATGAGAAGAGTTAAAGTATAAAGACAATGCAAAGTTGACAGATACAAAATTGATTATCGAGTGGTGTAATGCTTCCATGGGTCTAGGTAATGAAGGTAAGTCTTCAGTTCGTAGATTTTTTTGGTTGATAGATGATACTAACATTGCACCATATGAGGACTGTTCTACACTGACAGGATCAAGTGAGATGCACTCTTTCGGAAGCTCAATTGCAAGTTCATGGAGTATCCATACGCGAAAGATGTCATGCTTTTGTTCTTCTTGTACAATTCAAGCCTGGGATGAGTGCGAGTCAAAGGAGTGGGTTGACAAATGGTAGTTATGTTATCTTAGCCCACTTGACACGTATCGACCCCTGACGACACTAGAACTAACACAAATGGAATCGTCAGTTGACTTTGACCACATATCAGATTTAGTTCAACCAGGTAATATATCTATTTGCATAGTTTTTGAAATTCCTAATGTCATCTTACTTTGTAGTGTTTTTGTAATGTTGACTAATTTCATCTAATTTGCTACACATATCAATGTAGGGCATGTATATGCAATTATTGCAGATGAAGATAATGAAGAGGGAATAGATTATTACTTATGTCATTGTGTTGAGGCCAAAAAGAAATTGGAGGCCCCAGTTACAGATGGAGAAAACATCGAATACCCTATAGGCTTAGTGGTTATTACTGGAACATGGCTTAGAAGGTACCCACATAAGAGTGTTAATGTTTGGCTATTTTAGGACTTTGACACGCATAGAAATATTCTTCATTACTCAAACCTTGTCGTGGCATCCAATGTTCATTTGATACAGTATCAAGGTAGACCTTTGAACAAGACCTTGTGGAAGGTGCGTGAGTCTAACCATGAAGCAATACTTGACACAATAAAGAGTAGAGCAGACCCAGATGGTTCATTGGATTAATTTGTAAGTATTCACATTGATTTTGTAAAGTCATGTTACATTGAGTTGTAAGTATGCACATGAATTTGTAAGGTTTTTCTTTTTTTATTTGCTGCTGCATTTTTACACATATACACATTTTTACATCATCATTTTATACTTCATGGAGTTAGACCTAAGTGATGGATGAAGGGTAAGTGCAGGAAGATGGGGGGCCAAAAAGGGGTCTTAAGTGGCCACTTTTTTTCTGAAATCAAGAAATACTGGCCTTGGATGAGAAATTGAGCATAGTTACACTCAAAATTTGGAGATGCAACCAAAACAATGTTCGTAGTGCTCCGAGTCTACTTTCTAAACTACTATTTTGTTTTGAAAATGGCATAGATTAAGGGGTTCAAAAGAGGGAGCCACAGAAATTGGTGTTGTTTCTGTCAAAAAAACATAACATAGCGTGTTTTGTGGCTCCCTCAAAAGGTCAACTTTTTTTTGGTATTTTAAAAATCGCTTCAGTGAGAATTTAGCTAATAGCATGCAGTTTATGCCGGATTTTTCTGATAATTTTTTGATGAATATTTGATTTTTCACTAATTTTTAAAGTGGACACATCCTAAAAAATAGAATTTTGGCCGTGCTACCCCTATAAATTTTGAAAACTAATTGAAAATCATTTTTTTATTTTTTTAATATTTGTAGAATGGAGTCTAGTTTCTAAATATGTATTTTTTTTGAAATTTGAATGAATAGTTATTTTACAATGAAAAAAAGACCAAACAGTGGTTTTTGCCTAAAAACGGACACACAAACAAAAGAAATTAAAGATGAAAGGCTTAACATTGTTAAAATGTGAAAAAAATCACATCGTCAAATAGCTAAGAGAAAGCCTAACATTACCCATGTGTTTGATTTGTTTGACCTTGAAACACGTGCAAATCTGAGGGTTAGCACGAACGAAATTATGTGAAATTTTGAAGAATATAGAAAAACACGTCTGTGACTGTTCATAAGGCCCTCCAAGCCTTTGGGTTAGAAATCCAAAGCAAATCCCAAGCCCAAGGCTTGGGATTCCCAAAGCAAGAAATAACGTGAGCGCGTTATAATGCGCTCGCGTTATGTTTTGCCTTGCATTTTTCTTTCCCGCAAGTCTGTCTTTTGTCATGTTTGACATAACGCGAGCGCGTTATAACGCGCTCGCGTTATAACGCGCTCGCGTTATGTCCCACTCAAATTTTTTTACGTTCAAGGCTATTAATCATGAGGGTTAAGGGATAAGGGATAGAGTTGGAGGGTTTAGGGATAAGGGATTAGCGTTTAAGGTATAGTATCAAGCCCGCTGAGGGTCTAGGAATAGGGATAGCATTTAAGGTTTAGGGATGAGGGATGACAGATTACGGTTGAGGGTTTAGGGTTTAGGGATAGGGTTGAGGGTCGAGGGATCAAAGTTAAGGGTTGAGGGATTAGGGTTTGACATTGAGGGTTAAGGTTCAAGGGTCAAGGGTTTAGGGATAGGGTTTAGGGTCGAGGGATTAGGGTTAAAGTAGAGTGTGGAGGGTGTAAGGATTAGGGATAGGGTTGGAGGGTTTAGGGATAAGGGATTAGGGTTTAAGGTATAGTATCGAGTCTGTTGAGGGTTTAGGAATAGGGATAGCATTTAGGGATTAGGGATGAGGGATTATAGTTGAGGGATGATGGATTAGGGTTGAGGGTTGAGGGATTAGGGTTTAGGGATAAGGTTTAGGGTTGAGGGTTGAGGGATTAGGGTTTAAGGTATAGTGTTGAGGGTTGAGGGTTGAGGGTTTAGGATTAGGGTTTAGGGTTGACGGATTAGCATTTAATGTCAAGGTTAGGGTTAGAGTGTCGAGGGTAGAGGGATTAGGGATAGGGTTTAGGGTTGAAGGTTTAAGGATTGAGGGTTGAGGCTTTAGGGATGAGGGTTTAAGGCTTAAGATATAGTGTCAAGTGTTGAGGGTGTAGGGATAGGGTTTAAGTTTTAAGGGTTAAGGGTTGAGGGATAGGGATTAGGGTTTAAGGTATAGTGTTGAGGGTCAAGGGATCTGAGTTAAGGGTTGAGGGATTAGGGTTTGACGTTGAGGGTTGAGGGTTGAGGTTCGAGGGTCAAGGGTTTAGGGATAGGGTTGAGGGTCGAGGAATTAGGGTTAAAGTAGAGTGTGGAGGGTATACGGATTAGGGATAGGGTTGGAGGGTTTAGGGATAATAGATTAGGGTTTAAGGTATAGTATTGATTCTGTTGAGGGTGTAGGAATAGGGATAGCATTTAGGGTTTAGGGATGAGGGATTAGAGTTGAGGGATGACGGATGAGGGTTGAGGGATTAGAGTTGAGGGATGACGGATGAGGGTTGAGGGATGACGGATGAGGGTTGAGGGTTGAGGGATTAGGGTTTAGGGATAAGGTTTAGGGTTGAGGGCTGAGGGATTAGGATTTAAGGTATAGTGTTGAGGGTTTAGGGTTGAGGGATTAGGATTTGACGTTGAGGGTTAAGGGTTTAGGGTTAAGGGTTAGGGTTGAGAGATGAGGGATCAGAGTTAAGGGTTGAGGGAATAGGGTTTGACGTCAAGGGTTGAGGGTTGAGGTTCGAGGGTCAAGGGTTTAGGGATAGGGTTGAGGTTGAAGGGATTAGGGTTAAAGTAGAGTGTGGAGGGTGTAAGGATTAGGGATAGGGTTGGAGGGTTTAGGGATAAGGGATTAGAGTTTAAGGTATAGTATTGAGTTTGTTGAGGGTTTAGGAATAGGGATAGCATTTAGGGTTTAGGGATGAGGGATTAGAGTTGAGGGATGAGGGATTAGGATTGAGGGTTGAGGGATTAGGGTTTAGGGATAAGGTTTAGGGTTGAGGGTTGAGGGATTAGGGTTTAAGGTATAATGTTGAGGGTTGATGGTTTAGGGATAGGGTTTAGGTTTGAGGGATTAGGGTTTAGGGTTGATGAATTAGGGTTTAATGTTGAGAGTTGAGGGTTAAGGGTTGAGGGTTGAGGTTGAGGGATAGGGTTAATGGTCAAGGGATTAGGGTTAAATAAGAGTGTCGAGAGTAGAGGGATTAGGGTTTAAGGTATAGTATCGAGCCTGTTGAGGGTCTAGGAATAGGGATAGCGTTTAGGGTTTAGGAATGAGGGATTAGAGTTGAGGGATGACAGATGACAGATTAGGGTTGAGAGTTGAGGCATTAGGGTTTAGGGACAAGGTTTAGGGTTAGGGTTGAGGGATTAGGGTTTAAGGTATAGTGTTGAGGGTTTAGGGATAGGGTTTAGGGTTGGGGGATTAGAGTGAAGTGTTGAGGGATTAGAATTTGACGTTGAAGGTTGAGGGTTTAGGGATAGGGTTGAAGGTCGAGGGATCAGAGTTAAGGGTTGAGGGATTAGGGTTTGATGTTGAGGGTTGAGGGTTGAGGTTTGAGGGTCAAGGGTTTAGGGATAGGGTTGAGGGTCGAGGAATTAGGGTTAAAGTAGAGTGTGGAGGGTATAAGGATTAGGGATAGGGTTGGAGGGTTTAGGGATAAGGGATTAGAGTTTAAGGTATAGTATCGAGTCTGTTGAGGGTTTAGGAATAGGGATAGCATTTAGGGTTTAGGGATGAGGGATTAGAGTTGAGGGATGAGGGATTAGGGTTGAGGGTTGAGGGATTAGGGTTTAGGGATAAGGTTTAGGGTTGAGGGTTGAGGGATTAGGGTTAAGGTATAGTGTTGAGGGTTGATGGTTTAGGGATAGGGTTTAGGTTTGAGGGATTAGGGTTTAGGGTTGATGAATTAGGGTTTAATGTTGAGAGTTAAGGGTTGAGGGTTGAGGGTTGAGGGTTGAGGTTGAGGGATAGGGTTAATGGTCAAGTGATTAGGGTTAAATAAGAGTGTTGAGGGTAGAGGGATTAGGGTTTAAGGTATAGTATCGAGCCTGTTGAGGGTCTAGGAATAGGGATAGCGTTTAGGGTTTAGGAATGAGGGATTAGAGTTGAGGGATGATAGATGATAGATTAGGGTTGAGGGTTGAGGAATTAGGGTTTAGGGACAAGGTTTAGGGTTAGGGTTGAGGGATTAGGGTTTAAGGTATAGTGTTGAGGGTTTAGGGATAGGGTTTAGGGTTGAGGGATTAGAGTGAAGGGTTGAGGGATTAGAATTTGACATTGAGGGTTTAGGGTTTAGGGTTAGGGTTGAAGGTCGAGGGATTAGAGTTAAGGGTTGAGGGTTGAGGTTTGAGGGTCAAGGGTTTAGGGATAGGGTTGAGGGTTGAGAAATTAGGGTTAAAGTAGAGTGTGGAGGTTATAAGGATTAGGGATAGGGTTGGAGGGTTTAGGGATAAGGGATTAGAGTTTAAGGTATAGTATCGAGTCTGTTGAGGGTTTAGGAATAGGGATAGCATTTAGGGTTTAGGGATGAGGGATTAGAGTTGAGGGATGATGGATTAGGGTTGAGGGTTGAGGGATTAGGGTTTAGGGATAAGGTTTAGGGTTGAGGGTTGAGGGATTAGGGTTTAAGGTATAGTGTTGAGGGTTGATGGTTTAGGGATAGGGTTTAGGTTTGAGGGATTAGGGTTTAGGGTTGATGAATTAGGGTTTAATGTTGAGAGTTGAGGGTTGAGGGTTGAGGGTTGAGGTTGAGGGATAGGGTTAATGGTCAAGGGATTAGGGTTAAATAAGAGTGTCGAGGGTAGAGGGATTAGGGTTTAAGGTATAGTATCGAGCCTGTTGAGGGTCTAGGAATAGAGATAGCGTTTAGGGTTTAGGAATGAGGGATTAGAGTTGAGGGATGACAGATGACAGATTAGGGTTGAGGGTTGAGGGATTAGGGTTTAAGGTATAGTGTTGAGGGTTTAGGGATAGGGTTTAAGGTTGAGGGATTAGAATGAAGGGTTGAGGGATTAGAATTTGACGTTGAGGGTTTAGGGTTTAGGATTACGGTTGAAGGTCGAGGGATCAGAGTTAAGGGTTGAGGGATTAGGGTTTGATGTTGAGGGTTGAGGGTTGAGGTTCGAGAGTCAAGGGTTTAGGGATAGGGTTGAGGGTCAAGGAATTAGGGTTAAAGTAGAGTGTGGAGGGTATAAGGATTAGGGATAGGGTTGGAGGGTTTAGGGATAAGGGATTAGAGTTTAAGGTATAGTATTGAGTCTGTTGAGGGTTTAGGAATAGGGATAGCATTTAGGGTTTAGGGATGAGGGATTAGAGTTGAGGGATGATGGATTAGGGTTAAGGGTTGAGGGATTAGGGTTTAGGGATAAGGTTTAGGGTTGAGGGTTGAGGGATTAGGGTTTAAGGTATAGTGTTGAGGGTTGAGGGTTTAGGATTAGGGTTTAGGGTTGATGGATTATCATTTAATGTCGAGGTTAGAGTTAGAGTGTCGAGGGTAGAGGGATTAGGGATAGGGTTTAGGGTTGAAGGTTTAAGAATTGAGGGTTGAGGCTTTAGGGATGAGGGTTTAAGGCTTAAGATATAGTGTCAAGTGTTGAGGGTGTAGGGATAGGGTTTAAGTTTTAAGGGTTAAGGGTTGAGGGATAGGGATTAGGGTTTAAGGTATAGTATCGAGTTTGTTGAGGGTGTAGGATTAGGGATAGCATTTAGGGATTAGGGATAGGGTTGGAGTGTTTAGGGATAAGGGATTAGGGTTTAAGGTATAGTATTGATTCTGTTGAGGGTGTAGGAATAGGGATAGCATTTAGGGTTTAGGGATGAGGGATTAGAGTTGAGGGATGACAGATTAGGGTTGAGGGTTGAGGGATTAGGTTTAGGGATAAGGTTTAGGGTTGAGGGCTGAGGGATTAGGGTTTAAGGTATAGTGTTGAGGGTTTAGGGATAGGGTTTAGGGTTGAGGGATTAGAGTGAAGGGTTGAGGGATTAGGATTTGATGTTGAGGGTTGAGGGTTTAGGGTTAGGGTTGAGAGATGAGGGATCAGAGTTAAGGGTTGAGGGATTAGGGTTTGACGTCGAGGGTTGAGGGTTGAGGTTCGAGGGTCAAGGGTTTAGGGATAGGGTTGAGGTTGAAGGGATTAGGGTTTAAGGTATAGTGTTGAGGGTTGATGGATCAGAGTTAAGGGTTGAGGGATTAGGATTGAGGGTTGTAAGGATTAGGGATAGGTTTGGAGGGTTTAGGGATA
Organism: Cunninghamia lanceolata; assembly: GCA_027924645.1. Classification (NCBI taxonomy): domain Eukaryota; kingdom Viridiplantae; phylum Streptophyta; class Pinopsida; order Cupressales; family Cupressaceae; genus Cunninghamia; species Cunninghamia lanceolata. Next base: position 9,950,798 of record BSBN01000220.1, on the reverse strand, counting down.
AGGGATTAGAGTTTAAGGTATAGTATCGAGTCTGTTGAGGGTGTAGGATTAGGGATAGCATTTAGGGTTTAGGGATGAGGGATTAGAGTTGAGGGATGACGGATTAGGGTTGAGGGATTAGGATTTGATGTTGAGGGATGACAGATTAGGGTTGAGGGATTAGGATTTGACGTTGAGGGTTGAGGGTTTAGGGATAGGGTTGAGGGTTGAGGGATTAGGATTTGACGTTGAGGGTTGAGGGTTTAGGGATAGGGTTGAGGGTTGAGGGATTAGGATTTGACATTGAGGGTTGAGGGTCGAGGGATCAGAGTTGAGGGTTTAGGGATTAGGGTTTAACGTTGAGGGTTGAGGGCATTTTCTATCACGAACTTGATTATGAGGGCTTGCCCCTTCATTGTTATGCCTATCATATGGCGGAGCATCTGGCAAGCCCTTGCAGGAAAAAGATGTGATCAATGCAAAGGATGTGATGAATCTATAGCAGGACAAAACGCGAGCGCGTTATAACGTGCTCGCGTTTTGTATTTCTATTGAAACGGTAAAAAAGTGGTTACCCCTGTGATCCAGGCCCACATGCTCTATTTTCTTACTGATTCTGCACGTGCTCTGACAAAAAAGAAGTGCTTTCATGCTATTGGGAAGTTCACATGCACATTTGACACATTGTACCACCTTTGCATGATCTTTCCACCACCTTTTCTGCTTTGCCAACTTGAGAAGGAGGAAATAACATAGTTTTCACACCAAGTTTGATATATATCTATTCAAGTTTCAATTTTTTAGTGTTGCAATGTTAATTGTGATTCAATTTTAGGAATTTAACATTGAAAAGGAAGCAAGTGGTGAAAAACTCAAATTGTTTAGGAGTTTGATGCAAGAAGATAAAAACACTACATAATTGGGTACTCTCTCCATTCAAATCTTTATTTTTTAGGTATGTCAAGTCTTTACATGCATGTTCTTTACATTTTCCTTATTTCGGATTGAATTACTTTATCATGCTTTATCATACATGTTTAAAATAGACACATTCCCAATCAAGAAAGCAACCTACAATCTCACATGATGCCATGTATATTTTCTACACTTGGGCTCTTTAATAATTATGTGTAATAAACAAACCTTAGTTCATACCATGATGTCAAACTATACAAGAATAAATCCTTACAACATAAAAAAAATACAATCCCACTATTATCATGTATTCATTTCTTAGGAACTAATATTGGTCTCTTTATCATGCTACAGACAAATTCTCCGTCATGCCGGGGAAACGATCAAGAATTAAACCAACACAGGAAGAGATAGAAGCTAAGAATGCAAAGAAAGCAATGGCTATGAGGGAACTTCGTGAGAAGAGGAAATTGGACACGATAAATGAAGACATACCAATTGAAGAGGAACCGCAACCATCACAAAGAGATATGGTATTGGCGGCACAAAGAGAATGAATGCAAAAACTTCGTGGTACGAGAGATTTGAATACCATAGTTGGAGACACGTCCTTTACCACAAGTCAACATGTAGGGACACCATCTACCACATCTCAAGTTGAGAGTACATCATCACTCACATGTGATGAAGGAGGTACGCCATCGTTCCCACCTCAACCTCAAGGTATGTCATCTATTCCATCTTTGATCGAAGGTATGCCATCTAACCCATCTCATTTAAATATTGATGAAATTCCTAATGTTGAGATGAATTTACCTAACTTGACACCACCTAGAATTTTGCATAGAAAGCCAAAGTATTTGATTGATATTGATGAGAATATTTTGCAGCCAATGGAAGGTAAGATTCCAAAACGCACTTGTAGAAGATATGCTAATAAGATTTGGAGATTGTTCTTTGAAAATTTAAATGAGACTGCAAGATGTCAACTATTCGTTGAAATAATGTGAAGTATAAAGTATAGGTCTATCATGAAGATTCCTGGGTTGAGAACATCAGAGGCTTCAAGTGAAAAATCTATTGTCAAGAATCTAATGAGTGCGTATGAGAGTGTGGGTAACACCTCACGCACAAAAGATAGTAATGCAACACGGTGTGTGATTACATCGACTATAGTAAGTAGTCAAACGAGGAAAGCTCGTCTCATTAGAAAGACAAGTCAAGAATTGAGAATTAATAGGAAAACTTTATCAAGAGCCATTGGAAGACGCCAAAGAATTGAGGACACTAATGCCAATGAATTATGGGTGTTCTCAGGGAGACTACCACGAAAAGATAAACCAATTGTTGAAGCATTGAGATCACTAATTGAAGACTTTTGGAAGAATTACACAAGGGTATCTCCGAATCAAAGGGATGTGGTAAGAAGGAGAATCGGTAGTCAGAACCGCGAGCCACATCCAAAGCATTTTTTGGATGAGACTCAAACACAGTTTTATGGTAAATTTCTAGAGAAGTATCCTCAAATTAAAATTTTTCAAAGATATTTTGAAATGCTAAAACCTTTCTATGTTAAGATAAATCACACACGCACTACTTGTTGTTGTAGATTACATATTGAATTTTCTAACCATTTTGATGCTTATAGGTCTATATGTTTAGATATGCATACTAACAATGATTTGCAGGGTTGTGCCATATGTGCCCCACCAACATCTTCAAGAGACTTCATATCAAGAATTTTATGTGAAAGAGAGGAAGGTCAAATATTCTACAAGAAATTATGCTTGGATGGCACATGTCATCGTTGCAGTGGCTTGCAACATTTGCCAATATGTGAACATATGGAAATAACACATGCAGTTGGAAACGAACTAGTAGAGTTTGGCAAGTATAAAATAGTGGCATACAATACAAAAGATGGTAAAGAAGCAAAGAGGTGTGAATTAGTTATTGAAAAGATTTCAGTGTATCAGTTTATGCCTATATTCCATGACAGCATAGTGTATGAGTATGCAAGACATGCCCATAGAGTTCGATGGTTGGACTTGCAATTCAAGTTATGCAAGGGCGCATTTCCGGTTGGTAGCATTGTTTCAGTCATCGACTTTGCAGAGAACTACAGTCTACAGCCACAGCGTGAGGTGCAATCACAATATTACAACTCCACACAGGTTTGTATATTTGTGCACATCACATTCATTCATGCGAATGATAGTACAGAGGATGACAGAAAGATCATAAGGGAGTATAATTTCTATATTAGTGATGATCGCATGCATTCTACGGAGTTCGTGCAAGGTTGCTTTCAGGTGTTCTACAATGATTTGGCTAGAAGGGGCATATCGTTCAGTCAGCATATCATATGGTCAGATAATTGTGCGTCACAATTCAAGAACTCACAGAATTTCTATTGGCTGAGTAGGAGGCATAATTTTACAGGTATTCAACATATGTGGAACTTTTGTAAGGTCAGGCATGGAAAGGGGGAGCATGATGGTGCAGGAGCATGTATCAAAAGAGCCATAGCACGAGAAGAGTTAAAGTATAAAGACAATGCAAAGTTGACAGATGCAAAATCGATTGTCGAGTGGTGTAATGCTTCCATGGGTCTAGGTAATGAAGGTAAGTCTTTAGTTCGTAGATTTTTTTGGTTGATAGATGATACTAACATTGCACCATATGAGGATTGTTGTACACTGACAGGATCAAATGAGATGCACTCTTTCAGAAGCTCAATTGCAGGTTCATGGAGTATCCATACACGAAAGATGTCATGCTTTTGTTCTTCTTGTACAATTCAAGTCTGGGATGAGTGCGAGTCAAAGGAGCGGGTTGACAAATGGCAGTTAAGTTATCTTAGCCCACTTGACACGTATTGACCCCCGACGGCACTGGAACTAACACAAATGGAATCGTCAGTTGACTTTGACCACATATCAGATTTAGTTCAACCAGGTAATATAGGGCACATATATACATCTAATTTCATCTAGTTCAACTAGGTAATGTCATCTTACTTTGTAGTGTTTTTGTAATGTTGACTAATTTCATCTAATTTGCTACACATATCAATGTAGGGCACGTACATGCAGTTATTGCAGATGAAGATAATGAAGAGGGAACAGATTATTACTTATGTCGTTGTGTTGAGGCCAAAAAGAAATTGGAGGCCCCTGTTACAAATGGAGAAAACATCGAATACCCTACAGGATCAGTGGTTATTACTGGAACATGGCTTAGAAGGTACCCACATAAGAGTGTTAATATTTGGCTATTTCAGGACTTTGAAATGCATCGGAAGATTCTTCATTACTCAAACCTTGTCGTGGCATCCAATGTTCATTTGATAAAGTATCGGGGTAGACCTTTGAACAAAATATTGTGGAAGGTGCGTGAGTCTGACCATGAAACAATACTTGACACAATAAAGAGTAGAGATGACCTATATACCATTCTCCCAAGGCGCTCATAATGAATGAAAAGAAGACCAAGGGTGCCCAAGCTTAATAGACTTATTTCTTTCAATTTTGATGATCCAAACTCTTGCAATATGACATCCAATTTCATGCCTTTAGATCTTCCTTCACATATAGGGCACCAAATCAAGTTGAAAAATCTACATAAGGGCACCAAACTAGATGAAAGGAGACATGAAATGCGCCTTAGGACTCTATGCTAAGGTTTGAGCCATTAAAGTCTCTTGATATTAGGCGCTCATGATGATGAAACTTAGAGCTTTTTCCTTTCCTATGCGCTCATCTAAGATGTTTGAATGATAAGGAGCGCCTTGACCTCTATAATGTACATTGGGCACCAAATCAAGGTGATTTTAAGTCACTTTGAGTCATTTGGGGTTAGTTTGAGTCTTTGAGTCATGTTGCAAAAAAGTGTCAATGTTGTCAAGTTGCACAAAGCAACTTTTGCATTTTTGGTGTCTTGCTCGTGATGTGACCAAATTGACTATTCCAACGCATCTGGATGGGTATATTTATGCTAGGCATGGTCCTGTTTTTCACCCAAACATGTCGAAACAGTCTGAGCTACATTGTACCAATGATATCCCTGAAGAGTCCAAAGTGCAAAAAGGCAGCAATCTTTGACGAGATGTTACTCAAAAACTGTGTCACTTAGAAACATTCCGTCTAACGCAATGCTATCACGTAGAGTGCCTCTACAATAACCTCTCTCGATTTTTTATAGCTCTGAGGCATTTGCCCGTGGTGAAAGGTTTTCTGCTGCCCCAAAAATTGTTAGAAGGAGGCAGTGTAAAGTTGCAAAGGGGTGTAACTTTCGTCCTGCTCCTAATGAGACCAAACTGACTATTCCAATGCGTCTGAATGGGTACATTTATGCTAGGCATGGTCCTATTTTTCACCCAAACATGTCAAAACAGTCGGAGCTACATTGTACCGACGATATCCCTGAAGAGTCCAAAGTGCAAAAAGGCAGCAATCTTTGACGAGATGTTACTCAAAAACTGTGTCACTTAGAAACATTCTGTCTGAGGCAACGCGATCACGTAGAGTGCCTCTACAATAACCTCTCTTAGTTTTTTATAGCTCTGAGGCATTTGCCCGTGGTGAAAGGTTTTCTGCTGCCCCAAAAATCGTCAGAAGGAGGCAGTGTAAAGTTGCAAAAGGGTGTAACTTTCGTCCTACTCCTGATGCGACCAAACTGACTATTCCAACATGTCTGAATGGGTACATTTACACTAGACATGGTCCTATTTTTCACCCAAACATGTCGAAACAGTCAGAGCTACATTGTACCGACGATATCCCTGAAGAGTCCAAAGTGCAAAAAGATAGCAATCTTTGATGAGATGTTACTTGAAAACCGTGTCACTTAGAAACATTCTGTTTGAGGCAACGCGATCATGTAGAGTGCCTCTACAATAACCTCTCTCAGTTTTTTATAGCTCTGAGGCATTTGCCCGTGGTGAAAGGTTTTCTGCTGCCCCAAAAATCGTCAGAAGGAGGCAGTGTAAAGTTGCAAAGGGGTGTAACTTTCGTCCTGCTCCTGATGCAACCAAACTGACTGTTCCAACGTGTCTGAATGGGTACATTTACGCTAGGCATGGTCCTATTTTTTACCCAAACATGTCAAAACAGTCAGAGCTACATTGTACCGACGATATCCTTGAAGAGTCCAAAGTGCAAAAAGGCAACAACCTTTGACGAGATGTTACTCAAAAACTGTGTCACTTAGAAACATTCTATCTGAGGCAACGCGATCACGTAGAGTGCCTCTACAATAATGTCTCTCAATTTTTTATAGCTCTGAGGCATTTGCCCGTGGTGAAAGGTTTTCTGCTACCCCAAAAATCGTCAGAAGGAGGCAGTGTAAAGTTGCAAAGGGGTGTAACTTTCGTCCTGCTCCTGATGCGACCAAACTGAATATTCCAACGTGTCTGAATGGGTTCATTTACGCTAGGCATGGTCCTATTTTTCACCCAAACATGTCGAAACAGTCGGAGCTACATTGTATCGACGATATCCCTGAAGAGTCCAAAGTGCAAAAAGGTAGCAATCTTTGACGAGATGTTACTTGAAAACTGTGTCACTTAGAAACATTCCATCTAAGGCAACGCGATCACGTAGAGTGCCTCTACAATAACCTCTGTCAGTTTTTTATAGCTCTGAGGCATTTGCCCGTGGTGAAAGGTTTTTTGCTGCCCCAAAAATCATCGAAAGGAGGCAGTGTATTAAGTCAGGATGAAAGCCTATTCACTCTAGGCGCTTGTTTTTGACCAAATCACACATGCGCCTTGAACAAGTGATGCTATAAGTGGTGAACAAAATGGGCGCCTTGAAGAATTGAGCCTTCCAAGACATCTTGCAATTGCCTAAAAGTCTAAAATTTACATAAGTGAGTTAAGGCGCCATTTTCCATCTCCAGAGCCTCCTTTGAGCGCCTTAACATGGAGTGAATGTTTTAGTCTATGAAAGATTGCGCCTAAAGAATATAACAACCCCTTGAGTCACTAGGATGAACTAAGTTAACAAAAGGAACTTCATTGAGGGAGGCGCACTTGTGCATCTAGACAACTCCAGTTTAGCACCTGAGAAAAAGCATGTTTAGAGACACCCCTCGAATGAACCCTCTAGAACCAATAAGAATCTTCTCTAGGTCCATAATTAACTCACGCCCATATCCAAGTGAAAGTCTCCTTGGTCTTCCTGCTAAAACCTCTAAAGGGTAACCATCTCAACAAGTGTCTCTAATCCCAAGAGAACTCTAGCCTCACCCAAGTCTCGAAGTATGTATGAGAACCTACAACCAATCAATCCATGTTAAGCTCCAAATGCAACACCACATTATCATGAAGCTCCCAAGCACATGACCAATGTACTCAATACCAAGAGAACCAACAAGACCACTGTCAAAACTCCAACTACAAAATTAGGTATCCAAACATGACATCATGATCTAACATCTCCTCCTGGAAGATCACATGCACCAATACAGACATCCTAGTCTCAAGAGAACTTGCATCATGCTAATACTCTAATCTAGAATCAAGAGTCCACCAAGACACACTACCAAACACCTCTAAACCAAGGATCAACATCTACAACCACATGAAGATAACCATTACACCCAACCACTATATAAGATCATCCATCACTAGGTGACGAATACACATCACTATCAAAGCAACATCCATCCTCTCATCCCAATGCAACATACCAATGCGCAAATGAGCATAGACAAGGAAAAATAACAAAGTCATCCCGTGGATATAGGCAATATGCATTCAAGTCATCCCACTACAATCAATGAGGTGTGCATCCCAAAAAAATGCATAACTTGTAGATCCCAACCATTGAAAACATGCAAAATCATCATCACATTAGTAATCGTCATCACATTAGTAAACATCATCACATTAGTAAACTAGTAAACATCATTTGCATCCATACTTAAACCAATCTTATTGTTGTGTTTGATGTGTCCTCTTTCAAACAACCATTTAACAAAATTTGAGTCCAAACAATAAACATTTACAATAATAAACATCTCAAAGTCCAAAATCCAAACATTCTATCATCTTTAATCATTTCCATCATGGACCGTTGGTTTGAAAAAATCATTATGCAAGATAAAAACCCTATGCCTATTACCTTGTCTGAGGCTCATGCAAAACCCAAAATGATTAGCCTAGTACCATGTGTCATGTCCCCGTTCCCGGCTTGATCATCAAGTGTATAATGGATTAGCCTATTCCTCATTCCCGGAGGCTAATTCCAAATGATGAGGGAATGAATTGGTTTCAGACTAACTCTATCTGTTTGTTTTGCAGGAACAAGGTCAAAACCCTAAAATTTGACTAAGTATGGAAGCTTGGGAGCCTAGGCGCCCATTTCACTCCAGTTTTCCTTACTAAGCGCCTAGCACAAGGATCATCCAAATTAAGCGCCTAAGAACCTCAAGGCACCTATACATGTTTCTAGGGATCCTCCAATTGAGCGCCTAGCATAGATGGATGAAGATTGAAAGTTTTCAAGTTAAAGATGTCCTTTGGGTGAACTCACAGCACTAGGCGCATGTGTTGGTTGGAACTCCTTGGATCTGGCACCTAGGATTGAAAGCCTTTGATGAGGAGAGAAGTCTCAAGGCCTGGTATGGCACCCTCACTTGCCTACCCCACCCTCAGAATGCGCCTAACCTTCATAAGGCATTAACACTCTATTTTGAGCGCCTAGCAGGGGGTAATGGATAGATTGAAGGCTTGGGAGCTAAGGAAAGTCACTTAGATGAATAATCAAGATTGAAATGAGAAACTCCTAGCCAAGGCGCAAAATTCTTCAATTCTGGCATCCAAAAATCAAATCTAAGTAAGGCGCTCTTTCCATTTGCCAAAGGCTCTATTAGCGCCCTTGGTTGATGATCTCTCCAGACACTTGAAATGGCACCTAGTGGATCTTTCAACTTGTATCAGGAAGAAGGGAAGCATTCTCAGTGTTGTTCAAATAATCTAAGTTGTAAAGTTAACAAGGAATAGAGCCAGAGGACAAGGCACACTTATTGGTCTCCATCACCTCAGAAATGCGCCTAATGCAGTTGGTGTCAACTTCCCTCTTTCTAGCCTCCAAATGGCGCCTAGAGTCAAAAAAGGATTTCACTAAATAATGTTAATGTTTTGAGCATCAAACTCTACTTAGCGCATACCTATGCTCTTGCAACCTCAAATTGGCACCTAGGGTTCAGTCATCGTCCTAAGGCGTGGTTCTGCTCCTCCATAACCCTGTTTTGGTGCCTAAACTTGGAAGTACCTTGAAGACTTGGATTAAGATGGAATTCACCTCCAGAATGTTAGGCACTTGATAGAAGATAAAGGCGCTAGGGTAAAAGAGCTTCAAAAGTTTGATGTCAAGTGTGAATTGAGATAATAGGCGCTGATACCAGTTGACATTACTCCAAACATGCGCTTAAGAGAGATGCAAGTCCCCAAGACCAATTTTGGAACAACTCCATCAGAGGGTAAGATGATAATCCTTGGAAGTCAAGTGTTTCAAAGATTCTTTGAGAAATTGACAAGTTGTAACCTAGGCGCCAAAACCCCTGAGAATCCTCCTATCTGGCGCCTAGTTAGAAGAACACTAATATTGCACCTAAGTGAATTTGAGTGTCAATATAGAGTCATCAAACCCCACCAGACGTTCATCCATGTATCTACCACCTCAAGGAAGCGCCCAGCTTAGGATGGCGCCTATTCTGGTCTCTACTACCTTCAGTTGGCGCCTAACCCTAAGAGTCTTGCAACTATGACGTTCATCCATGCAACAAGCAAGGTGATGCTCCCTTGTGATATTGTGAGGTGTTGACATTCAGTTGACATCATTGAGTTTGATTGAGTTGATCAAGTGTAGACGCCATTGTAAACATCAAGGCTTCAAGGCCTTTCTTTTGTATCTCCATTGAATAAGTTGTAACTTCATGCTATTGAAAGCATTATCCATGTAATAAGACATTGCAAGTTGATTGAGTCAAATGACTAGACAAGTACCCAACTCTAAGGTTGATTCATTCAAGTAGTTATCTTTGATGCATATCTTTGTGTTGTTGAAGTAGTTGATGAATTGATAGCAAGTAAAATTGTTTAAGTAAGGAAAAATTTTCGTAGAACTAGTTGGGTATCTTACACCATGCCTATCCATCAAACATCACAATGCAATCAAAATCCTAACCTCATGCCCATGATCCAAGATCAAGTGCAATCATGCAAAGATATTATCAATCACAAGCCTATTAAGAATGAACTAGAGTCTTCTAGTACCATACTTTTCCATCAAACACCATCATGTAATCCATGGCCTATCAAGCCTATCAAAGAAAATGCAAACATCCTATGTAATACAATCAAACTTTAAATATTTGAAGTAGCCATCTACAAATATCCATTCAAAAGTGGATTTATAATGCAAGTATGGAAGCCATCAATAAAAAAGATTTGTATTAACCAAATATCCATATAGGCATACATCAATATCTGTCAATATAAGTATAACATATATACAAAATAGCCATATAGGCTTACAAGAATGCCATATAGGCATACAATGTCAACTATGTACAATACAAAATATATGTCCACAAATGCCATATAGGCATACAACAAAGGAACACAATAAAAAGTCATTCCCCTCTGGCTGGTGAAGAGAATAAATCACGAGCAGCCTTTGATCTTCTAGGGGATGGAGACATGCATGTGGGTGGTCTACTACGAACCCGAGGGCAACTCCTCCTATTTAGTTCTTCCTGCACCTTTACCTGTTACAAAAAAAAGTATAGACATTAATATATAGAAATTACATGTTATAAAAAAATGAAACATTTAACAAAATAATCACTTACCGCTAACATATAATCTGTCTCCTCACTTGCCTAAGTAGCAGGAATAGGCCCTGGTGATGTCATGTCCTATAGAAACCATCCAGATAGAAATCAAACTTCAAATCAATAATCTTTTGATTTTTCAAAAATAGACAACTATAACAATGAATGTAAATTGAAATTTACTAATCTGCCTCATACCCCTGTCAATGCCATGGAGCTATGAATCGCAGAGGCCACACCCTGCTCCATTGCCCTATGAACATGGGGAGGTGTCTCCGCAGCCTGCATCATCTGGAAATAAAACAACATTATTCAATTACGAAAACTATAATAGTGATGCAAATAATGGCTCCTAACATACACACACGTTCATCTAAACATGGAAGTACACACAATAAAACACACAAATCACATACAAAAATTTAGTAAGTACAATTCATTCATTAATTTATTTTATTACCTCCGTAAAGCTTTGAAGTCCACCACCGCTGGCAGGTGTTGCCATGAAATCTACAGTATTAACCTATTCAACATCCAAAATAAAAAATTAGAATACCATTCATATAACGATGCTATTCACATGTAATATTTATAATTGTTTACTAGTTACATACCTCGACAGTAGATGATCTAGTGAAAAATGTAGGTGGAGAACTACTGAAAACTGCATTGACACTATGACCCTGAAATTTCATTAAAATCATCAATTTAAATTAGTTAATCTTGTATTTCAAAAATAAAATTTAATAAATTAAATTCAATAAACTTACTAATATTTACCTGAGTATCAAGGCCGAAAGTCTCACTCAGGAGGGTATCTGTCATCACCATCTGCTCAGCTGCAGATGTAGCCTGTGCACCTGCGTCCTGACTGTCCATGGGGTCATAACCACAGGCTGACCCGCAAGCCTGGCAAGTATGCAGTGGGACCCTACTCCTCGCACTATCTCCCAACCCACTCTGTGTTGTAGGATCAGCATGCTCTATGATGCTCTGGGTCAAGGCACTAATCGACCTCAGTGTATCGACCTCAACACTCTCCTTCACAATGGAAGGGATAGAAACATGCTCGTGGGCTGGTCTGCTGATTACTCATCTCACTACCCACTGTGGGTCAAGACGTGCTCTTGGTCTATCCTGTACTGAGCCCCCACCTCTACCCTGGAAGTCCCGCATATCAAAATAGTTTGGCATTTTATTGAAGACAAACTCGCAGTAGAGTTTCCTCAAAAAGTATTGTGGGACCTCATTATTATTGCATGGAGGATGGTCAAAAACCATCCACCACCTCTGCCCGAAATTGTTCCTTATCGCTTGGTTGTTGCACTAATGGATAGGGAACCTCTTGCATGTAATGGGTGGAGGTTGATTTGTTTGTGGGTTTGTGAAAATTGAACACAAGTCTAATTTTGTAATTTGTAATTTTTTGACATCTTGGTATGACAATTTATCTGCATAGTAATCTCTAAACTCTCTCTTTTTATCGGTCCAACTAGTTATTTGCTTGCTAATTGAATTTACATTTGATAACATAGACTCAAGAGATTCGGCAAGCGTGGACCTATGCAAGGTTGAAGTGGAAGGATCTTTCAACCTTGCAATTATATCTTCAATTTATTTTTTGTTGTTTTCAATTTGCCCCATTATATTATCTTGTGTTCTAGGGGCATGTCGAGGAATGAATGGAGGAGGTTGTTGTTCTGCAGGTATTTCCTCCTCAGGATTTTGTGGATTTTGAGGAGGAGGAGGAGGTGCATTAACATTTCCTGACAATTAACGAAATATACATCAAAAATCAACAAAAACCTACCTATTTAGAAAGAAATTCAAACAAAAAAATAAAGATAACTCACCCCTTTGGTGTGCTCGACGTCGCGGCGGCATTTTGGCGATGAATTGACAAGCTTTTTGTGTTGGTTGGCGTTTTGCAGAACGCGAGCGTGTTTTTGAGGGTTTGGAAGCTGTGGGCAGAGGAGAAAATGAGAGTGAAATGAAATTCACTTTCTTTTTTTTTCATTTATACTCGGTCATAACGCGAGCGCGTTATAACGCGCTCGTGTTATGGCTCGGTAATGACGAGCCTGAGGCTTGTCATTACCAAGCCATAATGCGAGCGCGTTATAACGTGCTCGCGTTATGACTTAAATTTTTTTAAAATTATTTTGGCCACTTTTTGGCCCCGCATCTTCTTGCACTTACCCTAAAGTTGATCCTGAGAATAATGTATAAAATCTAGGTAATGTATACAATATAGGTGTCTCTAGGTGTCTTGATTTCTAACTAGATAATAGGTGTCTCTAATTGTGTCTTAGGTGTATACGATATGTCAACTAGGTAGATAGAGACTAGAAAATAGGTGTCTTAGGTGTCTTGGTGAAAGGTTTTCTCCTGCCCCAAAAATCGTCAGAAGGAGGCAGTGTAAAGTTGCAAAGGGGTGTAACTTTCGTCCTGCTCCTGATGCGACCAAATTGACTGTTCCAACGCATCTGGATGGGTACATTTATGCTAGGCATGGTCCTATTTTTCACTCAAACATGTCGAAACAGTCTGAGCTACATTGTACCGATGATATCCCTGAAGAGTCCAAAGTGTAAAAAGGTAGCAATCTTTGATGAGATGTTACTCGAAAACCGTGTCACTTAGAAACATTCCGTCTAAGGCAACGCGATCATGTAGGGTTCCTCTACAATAACCTCTCTCAATTTTTATATCTCTGAGGCGTTTGCCCATGGTGAAAGGTTTTTTGTTGCTCCAAAAATCGTTAGGAGGTATTGTAAAGTTGCAAAGGGGTGTAACTTTCGTCCTGCTCTTGATGCGACCAAACTGACTATTCCAACGTGTCCAGATGGGTACATTTACACTAGGCATGGTCCTATTTTTTACCCAAACATGCCAAAACAGTCTGAGCTACATTGTACCGACGATATCCCTGAAGAGTCCAAAGTGCAAAAAGGTAGCAATCTTTGACGAGATGTTACTCAAAAATTGTATCACTTAGAAACATTCTGTCTAAGGCAACGCGATCACGTAGAGTCCCTCTACAATAACCTCTCTCAGTTTTTTATATTTCTGAGGCGTTTGCCCGTGGTGAAAAGTTTTTTCCTGCCCCAAAAATCATCAGAAGGAGGTAGTGTAAAGATGCAAAGGGGTGTAACTTTCGTTCTGCTCCTGATGTGACCAAACTAACTATTCCAACATGTCTGGATGGGTACATTTATGCTAGGCATGGTCCTATTTTTCTTTCAAACATGTTGAAACAGTCTGAGCTACATTGTATCGACGATATCCTTGAAGAGTCCAAAGTGTAAAAAGGTAACAATCTTTGATGAGATGTTACTCAAAACTCGTGTCACTTAGAAATATTCTGTCTAAGGTAATGCGATCATGTAGAGTCCCTCTACAATAACCTCTCTCAGTTTTTTATATCTCTAAGGCGTTTGCCCATGGTGAAAGGTTTTCTGCTGCCCCAAAAATTGTTAGAAGGAGGCAGTGTAAAGTTGCAAAGGGGTGTAACTTTCATCCTACTCCTGCTGCGACCAAAATGACAGTTCCAACGCATCAGGATGGGTACGTTTAGGCTAGGCATTGTCCTATTTTGCACCCAAACATGTCGAAACAGTCCGAGCTACATTGTATCGGTGATATCCTTAAAGAGTCCAAAGAGTAAAAAGGCAGCAATCTTTGATGAGTTGTTACTCAAAAACTGTGTCACTTAGATACATTCCGTCTGAGGCAACATGATCACGTAGGGTCCCTCTACAATAAAATCTCTCAATTTTTTATATCTTTGAGGCGTTTGCTCGTGGTGAAAGGTTTTCTGCTGCCCCAAAAATTATCAGGAGGTAGTGTAAAGTTGCAAAGGGGTGCAGCTTTTGTTCTTCTCCTCATGTGGCCAAATTGACAGTTCCAACATGTTTGGATGGGTACATTTAGGCTAGGCATGGTCCTATTTTGCACCCAAACATGCTGAAACAGTCCGAGCTACATTGTACCAGCGATATCCCTGAAGAGTCCAAAGTGCAAAAAGGTAGCAATCTTTGACGAGCTGTTATTTAGAAACCATGTCACTTAGATACATTCTGTCTGAGGTAAAGCGATCATGTAGGGTCCCTCTACAATAACCTCTCTTAATTTTTTATATCTCTAAGGCGTTTGCCCGTGGTGAAAGGTTTTCTGTTGCCCCAAAAATCGTCAGAAGGAGGTAGTGTAAAGTTGCAAAGGGGTGTAACTTTTGTTCTTCTCCTCGTGTGGCCAAACTGACAGTTCCAACGCATCTAGATGGGTACGTTTAGGCTAGGCATGGTCCTATTTTATACCCAAACATGCCGAAATAGTCTGAGCTACATTGTACCGGTGATATCCCTGAAGAGTCCAAAGTGCAAAAAGGCAACAATCTTTGACAAGCTGTTATTCAAAAATTGTGTCACTTAGATACATTCCATCTGAGGCAAAATGATCACGTAGGGTCCCTCTACAATAAACTCTCTCAGTTTTTTATATCTCTAAGGCATTTTCCCGTGGTGAAAGATTTTCTGCTACCCCAAAAATCGTTAGAAGGAGGCAGTGTAAAGTTGCAAAGGGGTGTAACTTTTGTTCTTCTCCTCGTGTGGCCAAAGTGACAGTTCCAACATGTCTGGATGGGTGCGTTTAGGCTAGACATGGTCCTATTTTGCACCCAAACATGCCAAAACAGTCTGAACTACATTGTACCGGCGATATCCCTGAAGAGTTCAAAGTGCAAAAAGGCAGCAATCTTTGACGAGTTGTTACTCAGAAACCATGTCACTTAGATACATTCTATCTGAGGCAACGTGATCACGTAGGGTCCCTCTACAATAACCTCTCTCAATTTTTATATCTTTGAGGCGTTTTCCCGTGGTGAAAGTTTTTCTGCTACCCCAAAAATTGTCAAAAAGATGCAGTGTAAAGTTGCAAAGGGGTGTAACTTTTGTTCTTCTCCTCGTGCGGCCAAACTGACAATTCCAACGCGTCTAGATGGGTACGTTTAGGCTAGGCATGGTCCTGTTTCGCACCCAAACATGCCGAAACAGTCTGAGCTACAAACACTAACTAGTCTTCAATCTTCAAACACTACAAATACCATGATATCTTGCATAAAGCTATCTTTTAGCCTTTTATAAAGGCATGTCCATGAAATTCAACTGCATAGAGATGATTGTTTGTATTCCAAATTCTTTTTAAATATTGACCTTCCAATCCTTTTTCCTACCCTCATATCAATTAATTATGACCTTCAATTATGATATGGCACTTGAGCTTATGAGGGTTTACCAGAGACGCTAGTTGAGTTAGGTTGAAGGGCCAGTGAACTAATGACTTAAAGACCCTTTAGTAGGTTGATTTAAGTGATAGTAACTTCTGATTATAAGTCAATATTAAATTAAAACAAAAGTGCACTTTACACATGAAAAGTAATTGAGGGTTTTAAAGTCTTAAGAAAAGTAGATTCTTTTTAGGGTTTAATGCCCAATATGCAAACCCTAACTATCAATAAGATTATGATTATGAAAGCTTGTGTCTTCTCTAACTTCTTATTGCAAGAACAAAACCACATCCACCATGAATATGAACCTTGCATCATATCAACCTTTCAAGATAGACCTTATCATGAAAACCATATTCACAACAAAACCTTGTATGAACAAAACCACATCCACCATGAACATGAACCTTGCATCATATGAACCATGTTTGTCTTGTGCAACATCAACATGAATTGAGAGACCTTATCATGAAAACCATATTCACAACATCATGCACCTCATGACCATCACCTACCTTGAATCACTGTATCACCTTATCAACATCATGGCATCAACCTTGACATCAATGACAAACAACCTTGACCCTTTGACTTCAGTGACGACCTTGAACCTTGATTGTTGATGACTTATGGAAGCCTATAGCCCCAATGTTATGTTTCATACTAAAATTAGGTAAGGTCTACTCAATGCAATCTCATAACCTCGCCTTATATGCAAGAGGAATTACATTTAATAACCACAATGGCCATCAGGTGCTCATAAGCATATGATTTTGACTATCTTATTCAAAACAACAAACATACTCTTTGCATCCCAATATGGTATAATAACGAGAAATTAAGAAATATTTTCAATTGACCAACTCATAAAGAATATGGATCAGCATACTCATTTGAATATTTTCAATTGAGCAACTCATAAAGAATATGAATACTTTATGTTCAACATGATGATTCATTTTTATTTAAAATACAACTTTTATCTTTTAGTTCTAAAATGATGTTTAGGTGATACTTGAATAACAATAGCTGGCTTATTGGATGAACAAACATCCTATGTAATACAATTAGACTTTAAATATTTGAAGTAGCCATCTACAAATATCCATTCAAAATGGATTTATAATGCAAGTATGGACGCCATCAATAAAAAAGATTTGTATTAACCAAATATCCATATAGGCATACATTAATATCTGTCGATATAAGTATAACATATATACAAAATAGTCATATAGGCTTACAAGAATGTCATATAGGCATACAATGTCAACTATATGCAATACAAAATATATGTCCACAAATGCCATATAGGCATACAACAAAGGAACACAATAAAAAGTCATTCCCCTCTGGCTGGTGAAGAGAATAGATCATGGGTAGCCTTTGATCTGCTAGGGGATGGAGACACGTATTTGGGTGGTCTACTACAAACCCGAGGGCTGCTCCTCCTATTTAGTTCTTCCTACATCTTTAGCTGTTACAATAAAAAATATAGACATTAATATATAGAAATTACATGTTATAAAAAATGAAACATTTAACAAAATAATCACTTACCGCTACCATATAATCTGTCTCCTCACTTGCCTTAGTAGCAGGAATACGCTGTGGTGATGTCATGTCCTATAGAAACCATCCAGATAGAAATTAAACTTCAAATCAATAATCTTTTAATTTTTCAAAAATAAACAACTATAACAATGAATGTAAATTAAAATTTACTAATCTGCCTCATACCCCTGTCAATGGCATGGAGCTATGAATCGTAGAAGTCACACCATGCTCCATTGCCCTATGGACATTGGGAGGTGTCTCCGCAGCCTGCATTATCTGGAAATAAAACAACATTATTCAATTATGAAAACTATAATAGTGATACAAATCATGACTCCTAACATACACACACATTCACCTAAACATGGAAGTACACACAATAAAGCACACAAGTCACATACAAAAATCTAGTAAGTACAATTCATTCATTAAACTATTTATTTTATTACCTCCGTGAAGCTTTGAAGTCCACTGCTACAGGTGTTGTCGTGAAATCTCTAATATTAACCTATTCAACATCTAAAATCAGATATTAGAATACCATTCATATAATGATGCTATTCACATGTAATATTTAGAATTGTTTACTAGTTACATACCCCGACAGTAGATGATGTAGTGTAATATGTAGGTGGAGAACCACTGAAAACGAAATGAACGCTATGACCCTGAAATTTCATTAAAATCATCAAACTAAATTAGTTAATCTTGCATTTCAAAAATAAAATTTAATAAATTAAATTCAATGAACTTGCTAATATTTACTTAAGTATCAAGGCTGAAAGTCTCATTGAGGAGGGTATCTGTCATCACCATTTGCTCAGCTGTAGATGTAGCCTGTGCACCTGCATCCTGACTATCCATGGGGTCATAACCACAGGCTGACCCGCAAGTCTGACAAGTATGGGGTGGGACCCTACTCCTCACACTATCTCCCAACCCACGCTATGCTACAGGACTGGCATACTCTATGATGCTCTGGGTCAAGGCACTAATGGACTGAAGTGTATCGACCTCAACACTCTCCTTCACAATGGAAGGGATAGAAACATACTCATGGGTTGGTTTGCTGATTACTTGTCTCACTGGCCGCTGTGAGTCAACACGTGCCCCTGGTCTATCTTGTGCTAACCCCCCACCTCTACCCTGGAAGTCCTGCATATCAAAATAGTTTGGCACTTTATTGAGGACAAACTCACAGTAGAGTTTTCTTAAAAAGTATTGCGGGACCTCATTATTATTGCATGGAGGATGGTCAAAAACCATCCACCACCTCTGCCCAAAATTGTCCCTTATCACTTGGTTGTTGCACTAATAGATAGGGAACCTCTTGCATGTAATGGGTGGAGGTTGATTTGTTTGTGGGTTTGTGAAAATGGAACACAAGTCAAATTTTGTAATTTGTAACTTTTTCACATCTTCATATGATAGCTTGTCTGCATAATACTCTCTAAACTCTCTCCTCTTATCTGACCAACTAGATATTTGCTTGCTAATTGAATCTACATTTGATAACATAGATTCAAGAGATTGAGCAAGCATGGACCTATGCAAGGTTGAAGTTGAAGGATCTTTCAACCTTGCAATTATGTCTTCAATTTATTTTTTATTGTTTTCAATTTGCCCCATTAGATTTTCTTGTGTTCCAGGGGCATGTCGAGGAATGGATGGAGGAGTTTGTTGTTCGGGTTGTTCTTCGACAGGTATTTCCTCTTCAAGATTTTGTGGATTTTGAGGAGGAGGAAGAGAAGGTGCATTAACATTTCCTGAAAATTAAGGAAATTTACATCAAAAATCAACTCAAACCTACCTATTTAGAAATAAATTCAAATAAAAAAATAAATAAAACTCACTCCTTTGGCCTGCTTGACGTCGTGGAGACATTTTGGCGATGAATCGGTAAGATTTTGGTGTTGAATTGAGTCTTCAAAAATGCGAGCGCACTCCTTAGGGTTTGCAAGCCGTGGGTTTAGAGGAAAATAAAGAAATGAAATGAGCAGAAATGTTCTTTTTTTTATATATAATTAAACATAACGCACTCACGTTATAACGTGAGTGCATTATGGTTTGGTTTTGCCGAGCCTTAGGCTTGTCATTACCAAACCATAACGCGCTTGCATTATGTATTAATTTTTTTTGAAAAAATTTTGGCCACTTTTTGGCCCCCCAACTTTTTGCACTTACCCCATAAGGATTATGCTTATAAGAGTTTACAGATTTCATCATACAAATTTGTGTTATTTCCATATAACATAAATACTTGTGATCTAAGAAATAAAATGTATGGAAATCAAAACTTGAGTTTGTTGAAGAATAATGTTGTTGTAGATTCACTTAAATATGTTATTCTTTTGCATTTGTGGAGAACCAAAAATTCTTACAATTATTCAGAAATTCTTATAATTATTCAAAAATTGTGGCAAAGCTCCATACTAGATGTACCTATGGGCATGCCTGAGACATCTGTTTTACACGCTTTTACATGTGTCACATACATGGGCATATCGATACCTACCAACATATAGTCAACACTTCTTTTCATGTTTTTTAAGATACTTTACCAATGCTTAGAATATTTTTGAAGTGTGTTGAAAAACACATTGCAATTTTCAACACATGATTATGTAAACCGTCATTATTTGAATCCATGACCTATATTTTATTAAAGTGCACACATAAACCAATTGTGTTGTGTAGGCAATGGTGCTTCCAACTATAATGACTCACATTTATGAGAATCATCATTCCATACTAAGTGGGTCCCACTAGTGTTGAGTCACAATCAATTATGTGTTTAGTATGGAACACCATTTTAATGATGTGATGGTATGTTAGAGGCATGCTCATAGGTACGTCTAATATGGAGTTTAGCTTTCACCCTTTTATTTCATAAGTATTTGTGAATTTAGATCTTAGTCAATTTATGTTAGAGAAGTTTACATTGAAAGAGTACACATATTTGTGTGAGCAACTATGAAAATTTAGGTGCAGTCATGTGCAGCTTGTAAGGACTTCAAAGTTTATCATATGTATGTGAAATCTGCATTCCTAAATTGAGAGTTGGAAGAAGAGGTATACATTGAGCAACCAGAAGGCTTTTAAATTTAAATAGATTTCATTAAAGATTCTATTCTTAAGATTTTATTAGAGATTAAATAAAAACTAATAATTAATAAAATATAAAAACATGAAATTGCTTTAAATGTAAGGGAAGGTTTCCATGTAACAAGACTTCTAAAGAGGTGAGACATCAAAGAGGTGGATAGTGCAAAAAAACAAGACTTAAATTACTATAAAGTATTAGATGAAAATAATTATTTAAAAGACAATATTCTATTTTTTTAAATAATGAGTGATACTTATTGAGGTGGTGCTCAACTAATGGATAGCTAAATGTAGGCATCTATACTAGATCACTTACATAAAAATTTAATTTAACTTGCTAGTCTTAATACAACCTATACAAATATCTTATAATTAATAAATAATTAAAAAATTATAAAAAAGAGTTAATTTTATATAAACTTTCATTGATTTTAATAGTTATAATTAGGGCTTAAATTTGATGTTATCTATTCTAAAGTGCGTTTAAAATACTCAAGCATACGTGTGTGTCCAAAATCTCTCCTTTCATGTGATACAATCTTTTAAAATTTTTGATTGTATTTTATGGTTAAAATGTCTAAATATGACCATACGACCATCAAATTTAAGCCCTCGTTATAATCACTAATTAGAAATTGTTGTCTATTTTTAATTTTATGATTTGTAAATATAGGTTTATTTAACATTGATAAAATTATAAAAAACAAGTGCCACACAGTGGCCAATACCTGCCTTGTAGTGTTGGTATTATACTATTTGTTTAGTTGTAATTTTTTTGGTTGATTAGCTATTGGTTGTATATAGTATTTGTTTAGTTGTATTTTTTTTTGTTGCTTAGGTATTGGTTGTATAGACAAATTGCATCCCAATAATTGAAAAATTAATTTTTGAAGAGTGTTGAAATGTCTTGGTAAATAAAATTGAAATCTCAAAAATAATCTAATTTAGTAAAAATAAAATAGGACTAAAATATTTCCTTAACTATAAAACTAAACTTTACAAAGCCTATTAAATAACACAAATATTTCCTTAAAATCTAATAATACTAACACTTTTATAATTTAAAATGCAATTAAAATATTGTAAGTTTGAAGAATAAAAAATGTAATAACATGGCAAAATATTTTTTGTAATACTGTAGATTTTTAACTTTTGACTAAATAAAATTGAAATCCTAGATTTTTAACTCTTAGATTAAATAAAATTGAAATCCCAAAAACAATATAATTTCATAAAATAAAATGTGTAGAACCCTAACCCTAGTTGGGTGTGGAGAGATTTGAAATGTGCCTAAGATATTAAAATGTAATAATATTGAATACTATTACAATTTAAAATGCATTAAAATATTGTAACTTTGAAGAACAATACAATATAATAAATCACCACAGTATTTTATCTTAGTCACTTAATTTTTTGTTTAAGTAATAATAGTAAGTACTTTTAGAGAACATGATTTTAATTATTTTAATTAATCTAATATTGTGGTTTAGTAATAATTTTTTATAAAGATAAAAGAATTGTTTATCATTTCAAATTTGTAACTATTATATTGAACCAAAACTAAATTTATAAGGAAAAAATTATGTGAACTCTTTTGAAATGTCTTGGGTAAATAAATTTAAAATCTCAAAAATAATTTAATTTGTTAAAAATAAAATAGCACTAAAATATTTACTTGACTATAAAACTAAACCTTACAAAGCCTATTAAATAACACAAATATTTCCTTAACTATAAAACTAAACTTTACAGAGCCTATATATTTGTATTATGTGGAGAGCCCTGCCCTAGTTGAGTGTATAGAGATTTGAAATGTCTGCTTAAGACATTAAAATGTAATAATATTAATCCTATGATAATTTAAAATGCATTGAAATATTGTATGTTTGAAGAATAAAATAAAAACTGTAATAACATAAATATTTTTCATGATACTTAGATTTTTAAATTTTTAGGAAATAAAATTGAAATACTAGATTTTTAACTCTTGAGTAAAATAAAATTGAAATCCCAAAAATAATCTAATTTCATAAAATAAAATGTTAGAACCCTATATTTTTAATAGTATTATTAATATTATAACTTTGTCCCTTTGACAAAATGTAATTCATAAAAAACTGATGATTCTTCCTCTCATAATTATCGCCATCTATTTAGGCATGACTTAACTAATGGGAGACGAAATTTGTGTTCATAATTTGTTTACTTGCCACATCCTCCCCTCAAACCAAAATTCTCTCCGTATTTATAGCTTTTTGTTGCACTCTCCGACACCGTAGAGAAGAGGTCTTTTTTTTTCAGCGAATGACAATACAGATAAATCATTTTTCAGCCAATGACAATACAGATAAATCATTTTTCAATAATTTTTTGTAAAAAATTTATCATGTTGACATAGGAAAAGTACAAATTTAAATCAAATTTGCCCCACAAGAAAAATAATCGATTGGTTTACAATCAATAGATTAATAACTATATAAGTGCGAACTCATTGCAATAGTACTGGCCTAAAAATTGTCTAAAAAAAGTTAATATATATATAAATTGTATTTACCTTAAGATAGAAACACAATTACATGTTATACAAATTATTTTTTTAGTGTTGTTGCTTTACTTGTTTCCTTTACTTGATTCTTGATGTCCATAAAGTTTGGTCTTTTGAATAGTGTATATTCTTATATAATTCACGACATATTTATGGAGCTCTTTTTGTTACTTAATTCTTTTATTTTGTTGCTTAATTCTTTTATTTTGTAACTTGCTTTATTTAATATAAAAAATAAAAAATGATTTTTTTTTATATAAATTATTAAAAAAAGAAACAAACAAAATCTAATATTTTATTAAATTTAATTCAAACTATTTTTATGTAAAATTATAATAAATACATTAAATACTATTATTAATGAAGCCATGACTAATATGTTATACTGGTGCTCTCCTCTCAATCTCTCGCCACGACTAATATGTTATAATGAAGCCATCCACCAAAATGCTATACAAAATCTCGGGGATAAATCTAGCATTAATAACTTTGCAAAAGCATCTTTTCAATGTGGATATTCATATTAAAGCTATAGATGATATTAATATTAACTACTATAGCTAAATATGATATTCGCAGCCTTGTCAGTTTCACTTGTCCTCAGCTCCAAATGATTCAGTTGGAAGCGAAACATGATGTAAAATCTTTTGAACAAGAAGAAAATCAAGTTGAAATTTTTCTAGAATATCCTTGGCGTCCATTGGTTTCTCTTGATTTTCTGCCTCACCTTTATGAAGTAGCAAAATCTGACGCAAATGAGAAACATTCAATTTTCCAAGAGACAAAATTTCCCACCCCCTATACCAGTATTATCACTAGTATTTCTAATATTTCACAATGGTCTGTCAAATTTTGGCACAATAGAAGCCTGCACTGGAAAAGCAAATTAGTCTACCTTGTGACCAACAAAACTTGGAGAGGTGCAAATTTGCTTCTTAATTTTTGAACTCTATTGCATATATGTCTTATCTTAAGCATTTATTCTGATCAATCCAACTTAACAAAATATATCTACAACTTGGAATAGCAAAAACTGTGTCCCCCCTCACAACAAGAGCATGGATAAGCAGGGAAAAATACTAGGGAAAATATTTGACCTAGGAGCCTATGAAAGATTAACCCTCTACATCTGGGCTACAAATACCCAAGTCCAATGACAGGTATGTTTTACATTTTACTTTAAAAGGCCTCAACAGGAACGCTGAAATGCATAGACTTCATATTCGTAATGAGCAAGATAAGCATAAACCACTAGGAAAAGGAATGCAAGCTAAGAATTTGTACCAAGAGTTAAAGCATCTTGATCTAAAACTATAAAGGATTTCAAATTTCAGCTGGCTTACTTTGATCAAATCTCTGCTGTAAAAGCTAAACAAATGCATTTATATAAACAAGAAGTTATTTTGCCATCGCAATTTCTTGAAATTGTATAAACACGAAACAAAGAAAATCTGAAGATAGAGAAGTGGGTCAAGATGAGTCGAATGTTAATAACCGGTAACATTAGCAGAAGCCAATGGATTTCCGTGTGGATGATAAAGAGAAACTTACAGTACTCAAAGCCGTTGATTTTGCTCTGCAAAACGTACTGAGGTCGACTCGGCATAAATATTTTATTGAACTGTTGTTGACTGTTTCAAAATAGCCCCAGTTGTCAGCTAAGTGACTATTTTTAGTTTGAGGAGTTGGATTAGGAAAAGGACTCTAGTCTGTAATAGAAATAGAGGAGCGTAGTTTTTGAGAGGCAGTTTTTAGTGGAGTTCTAGAAATCAAGACGGATGTAAATATTTACCTTTATGAAAGTAATGAGATGCCACTGCATTTTTCTGTTAGGGATTACAGTGACTCGTGAGTTCTTTCTTGAATATTTCTGTAATGTCTGTTTTATTGTGAGTGACCTTCCATAATGGTTTTCTGTGATTTGATGATTATTGTATCTATGCTGGAGAGCTGAACTGTTGCATCAGTTTGGTATCAGAGCTAAATATCCTGATAATTTCTACGACTGGTGGGTAAGCTTCTTAGTAGAGTTGTCGTGGGAGGCAATATCAGGTTTAGTGTGGGAGATTCTATTGTTATGAGTTGTAGAGAAAACGGTGGGGAAAGAGTTAAGACAATGTTGTAAGTCTTTAATATTTTTCTGAATAGATTCGCTATGTTTCTGTTTTGGAAGGTAAATGGACTATTATTCTCTGTACGTGGGGCTGTTATAAATATCCTCTTGACTGCTATGATTGATTCATAATAAAAGGAGGTTTGGTTGAGTTTGCTGGTGATGGAATAGACTATATGTAAGATGTTTCTTCTTATGTTATGGGAATATAAGGTTGTAACCTTCCATTGGCTGCATGGTGATTAATAATTCCCTATGTCAAACTCTACGTACTTGCTTTATAGTTCCTATTTTGAGTATGAGTTGTAAAATTAGAACATCCAGATTAGAGTGTTAATCCGCAGCAACAGAGGCTGTCAGCTTCGATATTCAAAGGGGTGACCAATTTATGGTGCTTAAAGTGTCCAACATTAGTTTGTGGAGAGCAGAGGTGGTATTCGTGAGGAATGAAAGAGTTCAACATTTGTAATGGTTTATAATTCTAAATAAGAAAGATCTATTGGTTGAGATTTCTGATTGTTATTTTTTATTCGACGATTATTTGTTATTGCATCAGTTCGCTGATAAGATAGCGGTATATTGTTGGCATTCAGCTTACCCCAAATTTTGAGTTGTATTTCTTGTGAGTTCAATGGTTTATTATGATTTTTCATTGATGTTCTACTGAATTGGTTATGGTTCTAGTTCTCAGTAAGGGCATAAGGGCTACATACAAATTTAGAGGAGATCCCTGGATGCAGCAGTGGTTGTCACAGTTTGGTAGGCATCCTATGCTAAGAGAAACAAAAGTTCAATGTCTAAGAAGAATAGCGGAGATGGGATCTTTGTGTAAAAATGTGTATCAACAATCTAAAAGATTGGTGGAGTGTTGTTCATGGTGAACAGTTGTGTGCAAAAGGTGAAAGTTGTGAGAAAACAAGAAGAAGTTGCAGCTGTCTATTTGGGTTTTCGCTGTGAATTCAAATATGGATTTTTATCATGATGTGAGAAAGAGGATAACCAAGCTGGAAGAAAGAATAAGGAAGAGACAAAGATAGAAGCAAACTGAAGACCAACAAAAGGAGCTACAAAAATTAGAGTTTGAGTTGGAGAAGTTATGGTGGATATTGGAGGAATGTGAGACTAGCAACAATAAGAAGACAAAGAAGAAGAAATATACAACAAAGGCATTGAAGAGTTTCAAGAAGGTGAAAAAGAATGGTAAGGATAAGTACTCACCTTATGAGCAAGAGTTATTTTCAGAGAGGAAAGCCATAGAGGCAAGGATTAGCCGAGGGATAGAACTCGTGGAACAAGGAAAGCTTAAATCCATAGATGAGTTGGCAAAATTATTAGTGGATGAAAGGCCAATAAACGAGATTTCTAAAGAGTTTGAGATAGAAGATGAATGAGATGAAGATGAAGAGGATGAGTTTGATGCAGTGGTTGAATTGTGTTACCTTGAAGAAGGGGAGAGTATTGAAGATTACAATACAAAAGGAGAAGAGTTGGAAGACTGCAATGAAGAGGAATGCAACATATCACAAGAGGAGGCCCAAAATGTTGTAGTAGTGGAAGCAGTCCACATTTGAGAGGAAGCTACAACAAAGATGGAGATCTTTGGGAGCCCCAAATGTGATGAAGTCCTATTGGTTTTAGAGAACACAACCAACCAAAACCATCTAGAGGAATGTCTAGAGAATCCCATGATTGATGAAAAGAGAGAAGGAGATCATCTCTTTCTTGGAGAAGAAATGAGAATGATAGAGAGAGAGAGTAGATACATGTTCATTTGTAGTACAAATGGGGATAATGTAGAAAATGCAAAAAGGGAGTTGTCTTGTGAATGACATCATGCAAAGCTAGGTGTGATGCCCCGTCATGCAACCCTAGAGTGTTAGACTAACAAGTGCAAAATTAGCAGAAATATATATTTTTTGAAGCAAGCAAATACATTAATAATTAAATATAATTACACTATTAACAACATTAAACAAAATGAACAGCTAACACCTCTAGGGAACATAACTGCATCAAAAAAATAGAAAATTATAACAATACAAGTCAAATCATCAAGACAAGTCAATTCTTCAAGTCAAGTTAAATCAGTAAGACAAGTCAAATCATTAAGATAAATCTTCAAGACAAGTCAAATCATCAAGATAAGACAAATCATTAAGACAAGTCAATTCATCAATATAAGACAAATCACTAAGTCAATTCATCAAGATAAAATAAATCACTAAGTCAATTCATCAAGATAAGACAAATCATTAAGACAAGAAACTCAGAGCAACTTCAAGACCTATGACACAACTGAAAACATGAACTGACCTAGGGAAAACCTCATGTTTTCTCCCATCAATGTTATCCATTGGTGCAAGGGCACGCTCAGACCTGTTAAGTCAGGTGGAGTCGATGCCCGGTACCTGCAACCTGCATCAAGATGATAGGTTGTATACAACATACGTATATATATCAAACACATAGAGTCAGGGAATCACAATGTAGTAGGGTGCTTGAAATGAGTAGTACTACACCATCCCTACTCACAAGGATAACAATAAACACAAACATCTCTAATCAGACAACATTAAATCCATATAGCATAGTAACATTATTCTACATAATCAATTAACTATCAACTAACCATGTCACAATATAAACTGTAATAACAATAATGTCATCATAACATATGTCAATAACCACATTAGTCAACCATAGTCCATCATGAACATAACCATAAATCTAACCACTCAAATGTCCCAAAATTGTCTAAAAGCAATGGAAAACTATCAATTGACACAAGCCAAAATTGAGGTGCATTACACTAGGAAACAAAGACTTCATAAAAGAAGAATTGAAAGGCATGCCTAAATGGCATAATGTAGAAGAGGAAGCAGTGATGTGAAATTTTGATTCCCTTAACTTTATTTATGTTTTTAATGTTTTTTGTGTAGGTGCAGCAGAAGGTGGTATGAGTGATGCAAAGAGTCATGATGGTTTTCATTGGAGGACTACTAAGTCTTCAAAGAGTTGGGTAAAGAGAAAGAGCATAATTTGGAATAGTAGGACAAACTCTGATCTAACAAGGGGTTGGAAGCAAAGGAAGAAAAAATGTGGAAAATTGCAAAGATATTTAATCTAGTGGAAGGGCAAGCCATGGCCTTTATTCTTTGGGTCAAAAGGATGATTCTACCATCTAGCCTGAACATTTACCTAGGGGTAAAAGCAAACCTACATTACCAATGTAATAGTTGAGTCTTTAGGTTCTTAGTGTGTTACTTGTTAAAATGTTGTCAAATAAGTTAGCTTTGAACCAAGAGGTTCAAAATTTCTAAAAGAAAGGGAGAATGACACAGAGCATCTTCCATAAAAAGGTCATTTAATCTCTCCATCAATGTAGTTCACTGCTCAACAATATTAAGAGTTTGTTTTGCTTTATTTAATATTTTATTAATTTCAATTCCCTTAACTTTATTTCTATTTTTAATGTTTGTATGAGTGATGCAAAGAGTTATGATGGTTTTCATTGGAGGACTACTAAGTCTTTAAAGAGTTGGGTAAAGAGAAAGAGCATAATTTGGAAGAGTAGGACAAACTCTGATCTAACAAGGGGTTGGAAGCAAAGGAAGAAAAAATGTGGAAAATTGTAAAGATATTTAATCTAGTGGAAGGGCAAGCCATGGCCTTTATTCTTTGGGTCAAAAGGATGGTTCTACCATTTAGCCTGAACATTTACCTAGGGGTAAAAGTAAACCTGCATTACCAATGTAATAGTTGAGTCTTTAGGTTCTTAGTGTGTTACTTGTTAAAATGTTGTCAAATAAGTTAGCTTTGAACCAGGAGGTTCAAAATTTATAAAAGAAAGGGAGAATGACGCAGAGCGTCTTCCATAAAAAGGTCATTTAATCTCTCTGTCAATGTAGTTCACTGCTCAACAATATTAAGAGTTTGTTTTGCTTTATTTAATATTTTATTAATTTCAATTCCCTTAACTTTATTTCTATTTTTAATGTTTGTATGAGTGATGCAAAGAGTCATGATGGTTTTCATTGGAGGACTTCTAAGTCTTCAAAGAATTGGGTAAAGAGAAAGAGCATAATTTGGATGAGTAGGACAAACTCTGATCTAACAAGGGGTTGGAAGCAAAGGAAGAAAAAATGTGGAAAATTGCAAAGATATTTAATTTGATGGAAGGGCAAGCCATGGCCTTTATTCTTTGGGTCAAAAGGATGGTTCTACCATCTAGCCTAAACATTTACATAGTGGTAAAAGCAAACCTGCATCACCAATGTAATAGTTGAGTCTTTATGTTCTTAATGTGTTACTTGTTAAAATGTTGTCAAATAAGTTAGCTTTGAACTAGGAGGTTCAAAATTTCTAAAAGAAGGGGAGAATGATGTAGAGCGTCTTCCATAAAAGGTCATTTGCTCTCTTCGTCAATGTAGTTCACTGCTCAGCAATATTAAGAGCTTGTTTTGCTTTATTTAATATTTTATTGAACTGTTGTTGACTGTTTCAAAATAGCCCCAATTGTTAGCTAAGTGGCCTTTTTTTAGTTTAAGGAGTTGGATTAGGAAAATGACTCTAGTCTGTAATAGAAATAGAAGAGCGTAGTTTCTGAGAGGCAGTTTTTAGTGGAGTTTTGGAAATCAAGACGGATGTAAATATTTACCTTTATGAAAGTAATGAGATGCCACTGTATTTTTCTGTTAGAGATTACAGTGACTTGTGAGTTCTTGAATATTTCTGTAATGACTGTTTTACTGTGAGTGACCTTCCATAACAGTTTTCTGTGATTTGTTGATTATTGTATCTATGCTGGGGAGCTGAGCCGTTGCATCACTGGTCCACACCATCCACATCATCGAGAACAATGAGCACTCTGACAGATCTCAAATGCCTTTTAAGAATTCCCTTGCCTTGCTCTATACTGGGAAATGTTACATTCACATCGAGGTCATTGAGGAGTTGAATCTGCATGCTATGCAACATACGTGTTTGACTGCACCATCTCTAACATCAAAAATAAACCTAGACGTCTCCATGGACGATGACCTTTTGTTGTACAATTCTCTGGAAAGAGTGGTCTTACCGGAACCACCCATGCCCCAAATTCCCACAATATGTACACACTGATTATCCTGGGCAAATTGTAGTGTATTCATCTCAAAGTCTCATACTATTTCTTTGAGACTGACTGGGTATTTTGCAACATCTAATGGCACCTAGTTTATTACTTTCAAAACAGTACTCATAATATTCTTCAGCAATCTCATCTCATCACTAAACAAGTTAAACTCAAAAAATTCAAAACCCTATCGAGTGATTATGCTATAGTCAAATGCATAGAAAAACTAGAATACTAACAAGTGATTATGCCAGGGTTAAATGAATAGATATGAAAGAGAAAGGACATTTGTTAAGATAGGGAGGCAGAATGGGTGGTGCTTACTCATTATTTTTGATGATTTCACCAATATAAAATGAGACTTTGTGGAGGGCCTTTTTGTTAGCATCAATTTCTCTCCGTCAAATTTCATAAGCTAACTAAGCACAACAGTCAATTTCAGTTTGTCAGTTTCTTGATTTCTTTCCTTGCTTTTGGTCGATGATTTTCATGCAAACTAAAGCAAACAACAGTCTACCCCTGATTTTCCTCCTAAGATTCTTCTTCTACGGAGGCTTTATATGTGTAAACTTATGCATTTGGTATTATGAAACACAGAAGTCCGTTAATGCAAATTGGTTTTTATGTGTTTGTTTTTATCTCTGTAGATTTGTAGATTTCCACATGGTATCAGAGCAGGTTGGAGGTAGTTTCAGGCTAGTAAGATGAATAGATTAATTGTATTATGTTAAGAGGAATTTGTATCTGATTCATGTCCTATCTATGGATAGAACCTTGATAGGAAGAATGCTATCATTGTCTTCATTGAATCTCCACAGCGTTGCCATGAGTCTACAAGATGGGGCATTTTGATTGAGCTAAAAGGCTTATGTTAAAGCCTGCACTTGTGGAAAATGGGTTGCAATCTTTGACAAGCCAACACTCTCAGGGGTTTGACTCAGCGATAAAGTTTGGAAGAGGCGTTTGAAGGCTTCAAAGCCCAAATCGGCCAGAGGAAATGCCTCAGTCTAGCACACACTTTCTTCATAGCAAAGAGACTCTGCTAAAGGGTTCTGTGACCACTGCGACAACCACGAAAGGATCTCAAAATCACA
Organism: Cunninghamia lanceolata; assembly: GCA_027924645.1. Taxonomy (NCBI): domain Eukaryota; kingdom Viridiplantae; phylum Streptophyta; class Pinopsida; order Cupressales; family Cupressaceae; genus Cunninghamia; species Cunninghamia lanceolata. The sequence continues at coordinate 9,919,247 of BSBN01000220.1, read as the reverse complement.
GGTAATCTACCCCTTGCGGCCTATGTAAATGCCTCTGAGAAAGCTCTAATTTCCCATGTTTTTGGCACTGTATGTTTGCATCTGCTTGTTCCTTTTTGCTCAGGAGAGGGCCGATCAAATGATGCCATCCCTGCATAGAAGAGGGTGAACGGTCTGTTGAATCTTTGGGCATTTCATTTCTGGTTGCTTTCTTCATGCCCAGCAAGAGCGACGACCAGAGGAAATATATGTTTTCCCCTATTTGGCTACAACTTGCCCAAGGAGGACGTGGTCAAAGGCACATCTGAGGGCTTTCCTGGCCATGAAAGCGTGCATACCCTCACAGAGGGATTTGGTGTTGCTTTATACACTACATTCTGGCCACCATTGGTCTCCCCTGCCCCTATGCTTATTTTTGTTATTTCTTCTATCCTAATTTTCCCTAAATCAAGAGGGCATGACCTAAGTGGTTAATGCAAAATTTTGTTTTACTTAGAATTAACAATTTTTTAATTGTTTACATGAACTAAGTTCTAAACAAAATAGGGATATAAACAAAATAGGCATATAACATTTAAAATTATGTTTTTACAAAGGTGGGTCTTTATCATTATTGGGGGAAAGTACATGCACTTTGTAATCATTAACTGAGATAAAGTTCCATTTATGGGGGGGGGAGGTTAATAATGTCTTTTAAATATCATTTTCATCATTTTGTTGTTATGCTAGATTTAGAGAATTTCTTGTGCTAGAAACAAGGGATAAAGAATCACTACCTTGAGTAGGATCTACTACCCTATCTCCTCGGACTGGTTCTTGAGCCAAGTGACTATGATGAAAAGAATGCATGGTTTAATAATAATGGCATAGTCTATGGACTAATATGTCTTACTATTTTTGAGGATACTCTACATCACATAGAGCACACTGAGTGCCCTTTTACTACTTGGATCATCATCCAACAGTTGTATGGAGACATTGAATCTCCATCTGAAAGTGATGTTTTCTTGAAAAATTAGGCTATTGATGATATTGCGACTTATGCTGCCTTATCTAATGTGGACACATCTTGTATGGATGATCAATTTAGTCATTCCCATCAACAATACCTATTGCAGATCTAGATTCCAGAGATGCTTCTTCGAGAGCCTCGAGTGATTCAATGCAGCAAGATCATTTATGTCTTTTGGATTTAGTTCATTGGGACCAATTTCTACCAGACATTTCTTTTTTGTTTGTAGAATCCCTCATTTCAGATCTGGATGACACTATTGAGGACATATTTCTTCTCTTTGAGGACCACTCTTTTGTCCTTACATTTGCTACTACTTTTGAGTTTTGTGTTGCTTCTTCGAAAGCTTCCAATGGCTTCTTGCAGTAGGGCATCCATAGTCTTCCTGATTCAACTTTCTGGGATGATCTCTTGACAGGAGTTTCAAACTTGTTTATGGAGACTCACATTTCAGATTTGGAGGACAGATTTGAGGAGTTATCTCTCCTCTTTGTTGACAGCCACATCAACATTATTGGCCCACCATCTTCATCGCCTTTGCAACTTGTTCTATATCAATCTTCACAGGATCCTGGATTGTCATCATTGCTTTCTGACATGTGAGTAGTTTTTAGAGGCACACATCATCTGGATTTGGATTCCAGTATCACCCATCTTTTTGGATTAGCTTCTCCAATCACTAGTGGATCCTTTTCTTCCTAAGGGGAGAAATGTCGTTTGTAGGCAGTGGATCATATTTTGTCTTCAGACGTTCATCATTAGCACAGGAGCTCTTTCATTATGGGGTGATTCATATCTTTTATTCTTATATTCTCTCTATATTTGTGGGGAAATTTTATATGTACATGGGTACCTAAAATGGCCTTGATGCCAGGACCCATCTTTGTTGGCTATATTGGCTTTTGTCTCCTTAGTTAGATTTAAGGGGGGGGGGTTTGTTCCCACAAAGTTTTTCCTCTTTCCTCTCTTTAGGATTTTGTCTCTGTAGTTAGACTTAAGGGGGAGTGTTAGCGTCAATTTCTCTCCGTCAGATTTCATAATCTAACTAAGCACAACAGTCAGTTTCCTGATTTCTTTCCTTGCCTTTGGTCGATGATTTTCATGCAAACTAAAGCAAACAACAATCTGCCCCTGATTTTCCTCTTGAGATTCTTCTGCTACGGAGGCTTTATATGTGTAAATTTATGCATTTGGTAATATGAAACACAAAAGTCTGTTAATGAAAATTAGTTTTTATGTGCTTGTAGATCTGTAAATTTCCACACTTTTTACAATCTTGAAGCTTTTTTGGGTTGTATCTACGCTTATTTTCATACTGCATAAAGGCATCAACATACGTTCCTTTCCCTTGAGCTACCCATTTGAGATCCACCCACCGTAAATAGCCGGTGCGTTGTAAGTGACCAGCTGTACGGATTTTTGACTAAGTCTGTCAGAAATTTTTGACTAACGACCAAAGCCACTCAGTTGCTCTTGACCTGTTCGTCCATACTGCTGTTCGACTGGGTTTTGACTATCTGGTATGTGTTGTATGGTTTTTGACTAACCGGTCATTTACAACACACCGACTGGTTAAGCCCTTCCTTTGAGATCAGTGGGCTCTACATGGTAGAAAATAAGAATAATTTTGGCACCAGTTTTAAGCATAAATGAAAGCTCTACCAAACACCAAGATGATTTTGCATAATTCTAAAAAAAATTGCTATATGCAGCGAGGCACTGTGCATTGTTGCTTCTAATGTTGTAGGCAAGAAATCGCCATATTCCAGCTCCTCTGAATCTAAAAAAGTTGTCACCTGCATGTTGTTAAGTACATTATATATACTACTAGCTAGCGTGTGTTTGACATCTAGTCCATGATGATTGATGAACACATTGTAGCAGGGATTTTAGATGAGTGTTGGTACAAAAGTAGATGCAGACGGTGTGATTCCACGAAAAGCACCCCTAACCTCATTCTCTGGTATACAGTCATTGATAGAAGTAGAAGAAGATGGTGCGATTCCCTCAAAAGTAGCCATAGCCTCATTCTCTTGTTTAAGATCAGTGGTAAAATTAGATGCAGATGCACCCACAACCACATTCTCCCATATACAGTCAATGCTAGAAGCAGATGACATGGAATTGGATTCCATTGAGCACCATGAAAGAAAGAAATTATAAACCAAATCAAAGGAGCATGAAAACAAGCTTCGAGACGATGATGAAGAAGTAGATGAAGATGGTGCCATTCCTTGAGAAGTGTATGCATGCTCTCCCTCTAGTCAAGCAGAAGTGGTAGAAGTAGACTCCCTGGAATTAGATTTAACTGAACATAGAGAAGCAAGGAAAGGAAATCAATGAAAACATGTTGTAAGGATGCTCAGTTTTGAGTGAGGGCAGGCGCTAAGAATGTGTAATGGTAGAGGGAGTAGGGGATGAAAATAAGAAGAGGCCAGATGGGTCAAGGGAGTTCAGATTGTGATTTGTGTTTGAAACATCATGGAAGAAACGTGGAATCATGTGAGAGGTGGACACATTTTGTCGAGGAAAGCCTGTAAAAATAGCAGAATCATGTGGAAAAAAATGAGGAATCGTACAAGAAAGCAGGTAAAAAATGGCTCCACCAATTTGTACTAGGAAAGAATGCGGAAAAGAGACAGAGGAGTCGGTGAGGGAGCGACTATTCTCCATACAAAATAACATATTTAAAACATCAACTTACAAATACAAAATAGCATGTGTAAGATATTATAGTCCTATTCTCCATACAAAAAAACACTATGATAATTTTTTTGGATGTTTTCTATTTAGTCAAACTAAAATTTCACTCCTGCCTAATCCATAAAACAGGTAACATCAAAGCCAATAAAGGTAAAGACTCATCTTTCAATAATGTTGAGCTGGATCAAGGCCTCCTTATTATCTATGAACATCTATTTATCGCAGTTTTGCATTGAATGTTACTACACTTGTTTGGGTTGTTGCCAGTGACTAACCCTATGCAAAAAAGGAAGTTGATCTATTGTTGGTGGGCAACATTCAATGATCCTCATTTTTGTTTGATTGTTGTTGGCTTCATCTTCCCCTTGTGTAGAATCCAAGGATGAGGATATTATTTTTACCTAACAAATTTGTAAAATGTTAGTCTAATGATCAGAGGTGTTGTTGGCAACCATTTTTTGTGATCTACATAATTGGGATTCATAATGTGGTTCACAATCCATTAAATTTCTCCATTTTAGATATGATTTTTGAAACTATTAGGTATTTATCTCTTTTATTCATTATAATCTCCTTTGTTTTCATGACAAAGGTGATTTTTAAAATGATGGGGTCTTTCTCTTGCCTTGGTTGCTTAGAAAAATAAAAAGAAAATGTTTAGTATTGAAGGGGTGTGGAGAGTGAAGAAGACAAAGGAGTATGACTATTATCACTTTGGTTACACTCAATATTATTTATGGAAGAAGACAAAGGAGTATGAATATTATCACTTTGGTTACACTCAATATTATTTACGGAGAGTAGAAGATGTGATACTGAGAGCATGGATTCTTCCTTGCACATACTCCTTTCAATATACCATTGCGAGGTCAGTCTTGGCCTCCTTCACTGCAACCATAGTTAGAATTCAAATTGTGATTATGATCATGAGAAGGTTTAGGAATATCTCCAAGATGGTGTTACATAATACACATGATAAGTTAAGTTCTATAATCACTACACTAGTAGAAATATGGCAATAAATGACCAGGTGACCAAAACTTTTAGTCACGTGACCAAATTTTTTTGCAACACAACTATAAATGACTAATTTGGTCATTGGTTGAAATGACTAAATAAATGACCAAATAAATGACTAAATAAATGACTAATTTGGTCATCGGTTGAAATGATTAAATAAATGACCAAACAAATGACTAAATAAATGACTAATTTGGTCATCGGGCAAAAAACACAACTAAATAATTGGTTAGACAAATGAAAATGACTAAATAAATTACTATTACTTCTCTATTCTTTTTTCTTTCCAATTTGATCATACTCCATGAATTCAAAGACATTACAAGGCAAGGCAATAAATGTTTGCTTAGACCAAAGGAATAAAGGGAGAGAAAGCTCGGATGTTAATTCCCACGAGTGGAGCTAGATTATCTTGGCTCTTCAATCTATCTCAGTGCACTAGCCACGACACAACATGCCCATTAATGATCTGCAGGCCTTGGGGAAGTGATTGTCCAGCCCCGACCTACCAAAAACATCATTACTTGCCACCTTGCCAACATCTACCAAGGCCTCCAAGGCCTTCAATCACACTTTCCGACTGTCAGAAAATAAATCAGCTGGCCCGCATAAAATGTCTAGGGGCTATCTCTACCCCCTACATGTGACCTCTCCTGTTTGCCTAAAGATCTAGCCCTTTATTGGACGATTATAAAATATGATATATATTATATAATAGAATATATATTATATATTATATAATATCATATTATAATATTATATTATAATATATTTAATATTATATAATATTATAATATTACATAATTATTATAATATAATATAATGTAATATAGATAATTATTATAATATAATATAATATAATATAATATAATATTTATATTATACTATAATATAATATTTATAATATAATATATTTAATATTATATAATATTATTATATTACATAATTATTATAATATAATATAATATAATAATATAATATATTTATAATATTATATTATATTATAATATTATAAATATATTATAATATAATATAATATTATAATATGAACACATATCGAACAAAGAAGGGCATATTGGTGTGACACCAAAATGTGTCACACCGATCAGCCGATTAGACTAGAAAGGATGGGCGCCAAAAGTAAAAGGGTGAAAATTTAATAAAAAAATTGCCACCCATCTTGAAACTAGAAAGGTAAACCCATGAGTTCTAGCGGTGTTCCTCAAGTCTGCCATGGAAGAAAATGGGGAAGCTTTGGAATATATTTTGGAGAATCTGATCGTGGCGCATGTGAGGCTTGAGCCGCCTTAGTCTAAGCTTCTTCCTCATGTTGTTCCGCCTGAAGCTGCGCCAAAACACGAACCCCAAACCCTTCTGGTAAAGGATGGATGGATTGTCATCTAGTTTTGCAGATTGAATGATAATAGGTTATGTTGTTTTTCCATTTTCAGGTTGTCTTGTTTGTACTGAAGTGTGTGTATTATTTTGTTATCAGGAAGGAAACAATAGAAATTGAGAGCTACTGTATTAAATTGATAATTTTTTATTTTCTTTTTTATGATGGATCATAGATTTGATGCATTATTTTTTTATGTAGTTATATTCTTTAGCCAGTTTGCATTATTAGGGACTGGAAAGGGGAGAAGATTATTGAACAAATGCGGGAGGATACCAAGACACAAATACGGATTTTACCCAGAGATCAAACCTTGCCAAGATGTGTTGCTTCTACTGAAGAAATTGTACAGGTTAGCCCCTACATTATCTTTCTTCTTTGCTTCTTGGAGACCAGGAATCTCTAAATTACTCGGCATTTTGAGATTTAGGGTTTTAATTGTACTCTCTTTCGGTTGATTTTGTTGTTTGATGTAAGGGTTAAAGATATTGCACTAGGCGTACAAGACATTCGTTGTGGGAAGAGAGGGGCTTTTTCATTTTACCTTAAGCACATACAAATTTTGAGTATTCATTTAGATTTTGAGTATTATTGTATTGTTTCTATATCTATGTACATTATATACAATACAATAATACTCAATATAACAATATATCTATATACACAATACAGTAGTACTCAATTTGTGCACAGGCAGGGAGGATGCTGCCAAAGGTTGAGGAGTTGATTTTTGTACCCGCCAGTTGCATTTGCTTTTACAATCATGGCATTCCATGAGACCACATTTCTTTTAGGCATCTTGTGAAACAATTGACATGCATGCATGGCTACCAAGGCACTTGCAACTACAACATCTGAAAAAAATTCCCCTTCCGTTATGCTTTGATGGATGTCCCTTCATTATTACTGGAGATCTAACACTGTGCACATTATTATAGTGCAAGCCTATTTTTTAGGTTGCTTCATTTAGCATCACCAATAATCTCCACAAGAAAATTGTCCCTATTTAAAATGATGGAAATAGTTCACATCTCTCACAACAATTTCTCTTGCAACAATCTTGGAGATAACTTTTGTTGCAGTGTGGCAATCATCACATACTCGAAGGTTCTTAGCAACTCTAATAGTTATGGGGCATGTTTAACAAAATAAATGCAATTGCCAACTTTTCACTATGATGACAGTCTACAGAGAAACAATTATTTTTCCTCCTCTTCCACAACATCAAGTAAATGTCTTGAATATCACACTGGTTTCTTTCATATCACAACAACTTTCCATTGGGATGAAGTTCTGTTCAGTTTCTTCCCTGGGGTTCAACAGATTTTGTAACTATATATTTTATATTTTATGTGTCATTTAAAGAATGTGATTAAGTGAAATTGAAAATGTGTGGCAATTAAGGTAATTGTTGTGTGTGAACATTGTTTATAGTTGATCAGCTCTTAATGATGAATCTTAGTAATGATAAATCTTTGTATACAAAGAATTTTAATTTTTGTTGATGTTAGTTTAAATGCTTCACCAATTTTTGCATATGGTTTCCCAGTGGCTGACGACAACGGAGATGCAACTCTAGAGGATGAAGTTTCAGCTTCGCTTAAAGGTATGTCTTTGAACAATAGTAATAATCATAACAAATCTAGGAATAAGAATAGTAAGAAAGGGAAAAAGAATGATTATAATGAGGATGATGATGATGATGAGTAGCACAATCAGGTATGACTTGAGCTTTTCCAATTTATCAAAATTTACCCAACTTACTAGTGAAGAAAAGATCAATGTCAAGTTTAATGGTTATTTTTCAAGTGTGTGTGCACACTACTACATAGGCTTCAAGGATTGGGTAGGATGATCATGATCCAGACATTAGGGAACTAGGATTTCTGTCACATAAGCATTGTAGCTTCTTATAATCTCTTTTTTTCTGTGTTCAAGTCCATATTCAGTTGAGGTTACAATATACTGGATAGAATTGTTTTTCAGATTTTTGGTTGTTCAGTTGTATTTAACATTTATTGATTGTGGGTTTCAGTGGAGAAGGTGTGCCAGATCTCCTTATGTTACTTGTGCAGTTAACACAAAAAATGATGGAGGAAAAGCTTATGTACATCAGCGAAGTTCAGGTAAGGTTCATTCTAATTATAACCTCTTGAGACTTTGCTAAGATGAATGCATTAGTTTGTTCATTATCAACAGTACCATTGGAAGTATAGCTGATGTATTGCTAGCATTTCATTATTTGTTTCTCTACATGACTTTATGTTGGATGGATGTGGGTTTATTTCTTCCTTGTATAATTTCACATGTAAATGTTTATGTAATGTCACTTTAGCCAAGAAATCTTCTTGGCCATTCGAGAGGTGTAGATAGAGTTGAGTTGCAGATCTAATGTTCTAGCTTCCTCCAAGATTCTATTCGGTGTCCTTTTAGGGGTTTAGCTTTCATTCATGCCAATAATCACCATAGAACCTTGAGTAGCAGGCTTTGCACACTTTGCAAGATCTCTAGGCTTAGCACCAGCACTGGGACATCCTTATCATTATTGTTTCTTTCCAGAATATATAGAGGAAAGGCCCATAATAAGGCCTCCATATTGGGAACAATGGATGTAATGAGTAAACAAATTTGAGTTGAGGTGATAGCTCATACTTGGTAGCCCATATTATAATTTTCATTGTAATGAAACCTTTACTCAATTCCACATAAAACTAGACTCACAACAAGATGACAAACTCTAAAAAGAGCTTTTAGTGAGCTTCTGACTGTCATGATAGTCTTATTTTTGTGCTCTTCCATCCTACCCACATGAGATTATAGAGATGTCCTTCCATATGCAATCTCTAACTTCCACGGTCAATTATTGTACACTATGTTGATAGGAAATGCCTTTTAAATCTTATGTTCTAGGTGTTAAACCTTCTTGTGGTCTGATCAATGTGTGACATCCTTTGAGACATCCACCCTCATCTTGAAGTGCCTAAATGGAACATTCATAGCTCTGAAGTAATCTTCTAATGGAAAAAATCTCAACATCATTGATATCAAGTTCTAGACCAACCTCCTTGGATAATAACCATGATTTGGAAGATCATGAAGGTGGGAGAGAGACAAAAGGAAAATGAAATGACAGTGATGACTGTCATTACTATTTGACTATGTTTCACATCTTAGGGTGCTGAGTGGGTGTCTCCACTAGCACTTTGCTTTGAATAAATGGATATAGCAATCTTTAGCCTTCCTCTTTGTGGGGATCTCATGATCTTATAAGTACAACAATCATTCATATATGATTGTTATGGAGGTACTTTGGCTACATACAAATGTGACTATCACAAGACATTATGCCTATTTTAATATGATAGTCCATGACAATAGTGTCCATGGAGTTTTATGACTACCCCCACACTAGTGGTTATTACATATGCTTGACGAAATCATGTTGTTGTCTCACTACTGATTACACTTGGGGTGGAAATTTTAGGACTATTGTTTATGGGGGACTGATTTTCATCTTTGCATTAGAACTTTCTTGAGATTGTTGTCATAGTATTGGACCTTCTAGGTTTGTGATAGGGTCTACTTCTTGTCACTCCACTTCAAGCATTGTCAGAAATATTCCAAATAGCGCCCATGCCCTCATGGTTGTTACAGTATTTACGACAATCCTATGAAGGAACTTGAACTAGGATAGTCCTCCAAAATTAGATGTTGCCTCCTTCAATGACTAAACTACCTCTTACCCCAAGCCCTTGGTACTGTAGCATAGAAAGACATTGTTCAGGAAGCTCAAACGGTCAGGTGGGTACTACAAAGAATGAGACACCAACATAACCCAATGTTGATGTATCCTATGACAATTATATATTAAGACACCTGCCCATACCAATCTAGATTGGATTGGAATCCAATATGCATGATGATTTCTCTTTGTGATCCTATAACATGAATGCATTCCCTTATGGCCAGGATAGTCTTGTTGGGCATGACAATATGGCCACAATACCACCCTATGACAACAAATCCAACTTCATAACTATCCCCCACTTTTATCAACCTAAGATGGACTGGCATTCATAGTGATTGGCCTCATGTTTCCTTTAGATCTAATCAACCTATTCTTCCATGGCTTCACATAAGTGGCAACACTTTACCAAGAATGGGAAACATCTCACTAGGGTTGGATAGTCTTTGTTTGACTGTGACATCATTTACATGGAATATCTCCAATCTCTCTTAGTATATTAATACCCTAACCATGATGCAAGACCTAGCAATGGCTCCCAAGGTAAGGTGTTAGGACATAATAACCATACACCTAGGGTTTTGACAAGTCCCCACCTAACAGTTGTTGACAGTACTGCAAAACAATGCCTTCGTAAGGCAAAATAACAATATGGGTAAGAGCACAATCGACTGCCTTAGGGTTTGCAAAAATTGCACAACCTTTGCTAGCATCCTCCTTGCATGTGCCAAAATGGGAGCTTTGGAACTAGGTATGGACATCCATCAAAGCATAAAGGATAGAGGAATTTTGACAGATGTTATAGTTGCAACTACTCTAGTAGACATGTATGCAAAATGTGGAAGCATAGACAGGGCACGTGAATTGTTTGACATAATGCCTCAAAGAAATGTGGTCTCATGGAATGCCATGATTACAGGATATGCACAAAATGGATTTATTGAAAAGTCTTTAGAAACTTTCAAGCAAATGCAATTGGCAGGTGTAAAGCCAAATTCCACAACTTTTGCCAACATCCTCCCTACCTGTGCCAAAATGGGAGCTTTGGAACAGGGTGTTGACATCCATCAAAGCATAAAAGATAGAGGAATTATGTCAGATGTTGTAGTTGCAATTGCCATGGTAGACATGTATGCAAAATGTGGAAGCATAGACAAGGCATGTGAAGTGTTTGATAGAATGTCTCAAAGAGATGTGGTCTCATGGACTGCAATGATTGCAAGATATACAGAATATGGATTTATTGAAAAGGCTTTAGAAACTTTCAAGCAAATACAATTGGCAGGTGTTAAGCCAAATTCCACAACCTTTGCTAGAATCCTCCCTACTTGTGCCAAAATGGGAGCTTTGGAACATGGTGTTGACATCCATCAAAGCATAAAAGATAGAGGAATTATGTCAGATGTTGTAGTTGCAACTTCCATGGTAGACATGTATGCAAAATGTGGAAGCATAGACAAGGCACATGAAGTGTTTGATAGAATGTCTCAAAGAGATGTGGTCTCATGGACTGCAATGATTGCATGATATACACAAAATGGATTTATTGAAAAGGCTTTAGAAACTTTCAAGCAAATGCAATTGGCAGGTGTTAAGCCAAATTCCACAACCTTTGCCAGCATCCTCCCTACCTGTGCCAAAATGGGAGCTTTGAAACATGGTATAGACATCCATCAAAGCATAATGGAAGGGGGGATTTTATCAGATATTATAGTTAGAAATGCTCTGATAGACATGTATGCAAAATGTGGAAGCATAGACAAGGCACGCAAAGTGTTTGACAGAATGTCTCAAAGAGATGTGGTCTCATGGACTGCAATGATTGCAGGATATACACAAAATGGATTTATTGAAAAGGCTTTAGAAACTTTCAAGCAAATGCAATTGGTAGGTGTCAAGCCAAATTCCACAATCTTTGCCAGCATCCTCCTTGCCTGTGCCAAAATGGGAGCTTTGGAACAGGGTATAGACATCCATCAAAGCATAATGGAAGGGGGTATTTTATCAGATATTATAGTTGGAAATGCTCTACTAGACATGTCTACAAAATGTGGAAGCATAGACAAGGCATGTGAACTATTTGACAGAATGCCTAAAAGAGATGCCATCTCATGGAATGCAATTATTGCAGGATATGCACAAAATGGATTTGTTGAAAAGGCTTTAGAAACTTTCAAGCAAATGCAATTGGCAGAAGTAAAGTCAAATTCCACAACCTTTGCTAGCATTCTTCTTGCCTGTGCCAAAACATGTGCTTTTGAATAGGGTATGGACATCCATCAAAGCATAAAGGATAGATAAATTCTATCAAATGTTGTAGTTGCAACTACCCTAGTAGACATGTATGCAAAATGTGGAAGCATAGACAAAGCACGTGAACTGTTTGACAGAATGCCTCAAAGAAATGTGGTCTCATGGAATGCCATGATTGTAGGATATGCACAAAATAGATTTTGCAAGGATGCTCTTAAAATCTTTGAATTAATGAAGTACTCTGGAACATATCCTGATATTGTAAGCTTTGCTTGTGTTCTATGTGCATGCAGCCATGTAGGTTTAGTGGATGAGGACTGTACATACTTCAATCACATGAGTAACCCTTATTGTAGTACACCTACATTTGATCATTGTCCTTCATATCACTTTTTAGATCTTTGTATGCATGCAACCTCTCAGTAACAGTAGTAGACCCATGCCACTATTCTTTATTCGTCATTGTCCTTCTAACTCATTCCTTTTTTTGTCTTGTCTTCACATTGTGAGACTTCTGCATTTCTATCTGTGCATTGTCTTCTAAATTACCTAATGGTTGACTTCACTTAAATGAAAGGTTCTTTAGGGTATGACAACTTGTGATAGTGGATGTGCACCTTGTAACTTGATCTCCATACTCTCTTTCACTCTGCATTTAGGCTTTCAAGCAATACTGATCTCTATAAGCACCTTTGTATTAACTTTGAAGACTTTATTATTCCTTCCAATTGAGTAGCAAGTGTGTCTTACCTTGGATGCTTGTTCAAGAGCCTTATCATGGAATTGATTCATTGCTTGTCCTTTAGAATCCGAGTCTAGAGTTTTTTGTAGATTCCCTACCCTAGACTGAGTAGGGTTCATAAGATTTTAACTATCTATACAAGCTTCTAATATGTATGTTCGAGCCTCCTTATAGTCTAGAAGAAATATAGACTCTTAGAATGACTGCTCACTCATTCAAGAGCATGCAGATTTGAAAACCCTTGGAAATATTCTTCACAATGCTTGATATTTTAAACACTTATTTTAGATATCTTACATTATTCTCACAGTGATTTCTTCACAACACTATCATATTTTCTCATATAGTTTTGTGTATTGTGAAGAAACCCTAAGGTCTTAATACAAAGCCTTATAGGTTCAATTGAATCTTCATAGTCCTCTCACTTCTGTTTGGTCTATCCCTGTGATATTGTCAACTACACTGTATCATGAAAGCTCTTGCTCACTCAGTCATTCCATCTCATCTTTGTCCCAGTTAACATTGTATCACATTCCTCTACTAACAAGTTATTATTATCTTTCCATAGCTTAAACATAGAGTTTACATTGTCTCCTCCAAATAGTCTACATGTTTAATGAAATACCCCTGTCTCATGCACTGTTCATTGTATTTATTTTTACTGTGCATCCAGTCTCAACAAACTCATATCACATACACTATCTTGGATCTTTGTCTACAAATTCTGTAGATAGTAACCTTGTTTCTTGATTTCCTTCTACAATGTATTTAACATTCTTGTAGACCTTCATTCACAATCTTCATGAAGTTTTATTCATTTAAAGGACATTGACATTGTATACACTTGATAGTATTATGTAATATTTGATGGTCTTAAGACCTTTACTACCCTTAAATAATCTCCTAACCGATAGGGATAGTCCTACTCTTTCTAGAACCTTTTACAACCCTAACAATGACTTGATGCCATCTCAAATTTGACGATTATATAAGATTTTGAATCACAAATGGAGAATAAAATAGTGATACAGTCCTTATAAGGGCTTAACAGACCTTGAGACTTTAAATAATTCCTTCAAAAACTATTTCATGGTCATTATGACTCTATAGGATCTCAAACTGTTCAGACAGGCTTGCTCAACACCTAGGATAGACATTTCTAACCATACAAATTTTGACAAAACCTATAGAGACATATCTTGATTAAAAACCCCCTTATAAATATACTAGATAGCAATGAAGATTAGGAAAGAAGAATACAAACCTTGAACCTTTGTATACCCTTTTACTCTCATTGTTTCTCTATCATAGTCTTAGGTCTTTGCCAAACCTATTGTGTTTGTAGCTCTTTGACAAAGGTCTATCTCTTCATTTTATCTTTGTAGGCTTCTAAAAGCTTCTCTACATGTTTGTGTACCCTCTACCTCTTATCACTGTGTCTCTATCATTGCATACATTGTCACAGTCTTTCAAACCTTTCTCTGTAGGTTATCCTCATGACCACTATATAATATATTTCTTTAGTTATCCTTTGACAAATCTTTTTAAAGACATTATAACCACATTTAATTATCCCAAATGATTGTATATAAATACTTCAAATAAAACATAGTTTGACAAGAATATTAAACCTTCAAAACAAACTGCACACTGTATAAGCATATCCTCATAGATGTGAAAGTTTTCAAACACAAAAAGATTCAAAAACTTAGCAAGGATCCATTCACTAAATTGTTCATGGATTTATTCAACGTGAAAGATCTCTTCACTTGTTCTCTTGGTATTGATATCTCATCAACCTAAGATCTTCATTGTGTTCCTGCAATCATTGTATTCCGTCAGATGACATCTCTTTGAGGAATTCTGTCAAATAGTTCACGAGCTTTATCTACGATTCCACATTTTGCATACATGTCTACCAGAGCATTTCCAACCATAATATCTGACAAAGATCCCCTTACCATTATGCTTTGATGAATGTCCATACCCTGTTCAAAAGCTCCCATTTTGGCACAGGCAAGGGGGACGCTGGCAAAGGTTGTGGAATTTGACTTTACAACTGCCAAGTGCATCACCACATCGGGGAGACATCATATCGTCTCCCTTCGATATAGACAAGTCCCTTTGATGTGCACTTTGCATCTTTCATGTCTATCGGCTCATCGATGAGACAAGGTTGAGGGTCCCGCTGAAGTCCATGAGTTCCATCGATGAGAGTCATCGGTCCATCGGGGAGATAGACTTCGAAGTCCTCTTGAAGTAGCTACGTCACACCGATCAAGGAGTAAACACTAACCCAGGAGGGGATTATTCAGCCAGTAATTTGAGTCACATTTCCAACAAAGGCATATCTCGCAACCATTGCATTCCATGGATGATGTTGAGGGGATAAATTTGACTATACAACAAGTTAGATCCACTGTAAAGGGAATGTGATATACTTAGTCGACTATTAGATCATCCAAAAGACATACCACATGTAAGAGACACAATCTTTAATATAGTTGTAGGTAGATATAAAGATACAAGATGTAATGTAAGATAAGAGAGAATAGGATATAACATGAGATAAGATGATATAATATGAGATAAAGACTTATGTATACAAAAATTATAATACAGATATACATGATGAATATAATATACTGCAAGTTGGGATAATGTATGACTATTGAGTTATGTATGTGATGTATGCATGTATAGGAGAAATCTTTTAATTTTAACTACTCTTTCTTGCTACAACCTTCTATTACTTACCACATAAACCCTTGACCTTCCTCTTACCAACCACTTTGTGGTATAAATACAACTCTCAAGAAACTCAAGCTCATATTGTTGGTCTCCGTCGCATTCTTGCTAATAGTGATATGGTTTTGGGTTTTCCTTTGTTGTTGATTTCTTATCCTGGAAAGCTTGTGGGAATCTTTTGGAAGAAATTGGCTGGTTTTTAATCCTTATATGAGTGGGAATTTGTAGCAGATCTTGTTTTATTTCAAGAAATAATATGGCAAGCATTGATATAATGGTAGAGAAGTCCAACCGACATTGGGCATTGGAAGCTCAAGGTAGATGATCTTGGAGTTGGTCACGTGTTTGCATGTTGCATGGTGATGATCTAGATCTCTTATTTGGTAGTATGCGGGTATCGTCTAGCATGGTGGTTGTGTTCCTTTATCTCATGGCCATGTGCATCAGACGCCTATTCATGTTGGGTGCTTACTTTTAACTCCTTGGTCACATGGAAAATCGCTAGTTATGTTGAGTATCATTTGGAGAGATTGCATTGGGTCCATGGTTTCGGTCCCTAGTTATTTGGAAGAACTAGATGATTATCCCTTGGTTGCCTGTGGGTTGTGGAGTTGGTCTTTTGGTGACCTAGAAGCTCTTGGACAACCTAGTTCTTTATTTATATGTACTCAATGATGGTTGTGCAATTGGTGTTCTGGTGGCTTAGATTTATTGGAAAACGTTTTGATCCTTTTGGATGCTTGTACTTGCATGTTGTAGATTCATATTATTTGCATCTTTGGGGTTTGTAGATTTCTTATTTAACATTTGTAGTCATGCTTATCTATGACATTCCATTGTTTCAATTTACATAATTGGTGTTTTTCTTTGTGGGTTTTTATATGTTTAATTGGATTCAAATTTGTATGTATGGCTTTATAGGGTTTACATGTTAATCAAAATTTATGGTTTTGTAGATTTGCGAAGAGATTGTTCTTCAAGGTTTTCTAGATGGAGATAATTACAAACTTGTATGCATGCTTCATGCATGTTTGAGGAGGTTGAAGTGTTGATATTGGTTTGATTGCTTAACATTGCTCATGGGATGTTTTTTGCAGGCTTGGTTGGTTCTCTGAGAAAGTGAAGGTTTTATGATGCAACGTCAAAGTAGGGAGGTTAAAGAAAGATCAACATTCATCCTTCCCCATGCCACTTAGGAGTTCTTTTCAATAGCAAAATAAGAGGAAGCAACAGTTAGACATCCAATGGCTTTTTGACTTTTCAAACTATGACACATGTCACTTATCTATTGTAATAGATTGCTAAGGTTTTTGAAAGGCTTGTAGGCCAAAGGGCACGCCTTCTTTCATTTTGAGTTAGTTCTTTTCACTTTTTGGCAAAGTATTGTAAACTTGGAGAAGTTTCTTTCGTATCATTTATGTGCATTGTAACTCAGATTTTTAGTCTTGTGACTAAAAATAAACATTGTAATACTCTATTTTTAATCATTTTTCAAGCAAGATAGATATTTTAGACTTGTGCAAGCTGTAAGAACACCTTTCTTTTAATAAAATTCAGCAATTTTGCCTTCTCAATGGTTGTCTTATTATGTGCAATTGATGTGTATTTCTGTGTTTTATGTTTAAATCCTCAAATACCAGACTAAATATACTACCAATTGATGACTAAATATACTACTAAATTGATGACTAAATATACTACCAAATTACCAAATATACTACCAAATTGATGACTAAATATACTACCAAATTGATGACTAAATATACTACCAAATTAATGACTAAAATTTGTTTAGTCATAAATTTGGTCACGAGATAAATGACCGGCAATAAACTACCAATGGTCACGTGACTAAATATACTACTAAATTGATGACTAAATATACTACCAAATTTATGACTAAATATACTACCAAATTAATGACTAAAATTGGTTTGGTCATAAATTTGGTAGCGAGATAAATGACTGGAAATAAACTACCAACGATCACGTGACCAAACTACTGGTCACATGACCAATTTTTGGTAGTTTATTTAGTCATTTATTTATGTTTTTCTACTAGTGCTATGTTGCAATATTTATTCATCTTGATAGGATGGTCCATGATTGAATGGAAGGGGGATACAATATTGGCTTATTATAGAAGTTGAAGTAGTTTTTAGTAGTTGAATCTACAAATATATGCTACAAATAGATTTCTTTTATCCCGTTACAAAAGCTGACCAGTTAGTTTAAAATTTTGTATTAATTAGATTAATATAATAATGGCTTCAAGTTTTCAGCAATTTTGATTATTTAGGATACACACACAAGGTATTATTGAAACACCACTATATACAACTACTCTTCTTCATTTGTAGAAAGCCTAGGCAAAGCTCAAGAAAAACAATGCGCATTGCTTAGTGCCTAGATATCTCATATTCTAATGATATTAATTCACTATAGACTAGTATATTTTTCAAATATTCTTATTTCAAAGCTCTTTTATTTCTTGTGTATATTATATTCTAAATATTCATGAAATAAAATGTGTTATGTCAGAAAACGTAACCTTGGTGGCTTTTTCCTCTTAAAGTTTAGCTCTCGGATCCTTTAGAATACATTTAGAGCATCTTGCATGATTTTGATGACCCCCGATGAGAAAACCCTGAAGTTTCATGGCAAATGGGACTTAGGAGATGCACTTGACATAAATCCTGCCTGAAATAGAGGGGAGGACTTGGGCACCCGCACCCTAGTCCTGCCCTATTTTAGGTCAGGACCAATTTCAAAGTGTCAGTTTATGACCGTTATTTAGGTCCTATGCCGACATGGTAAGTTTGAATTACAAAATTCTGAGTGGGAATGTTTGTAGTTGTATATATAAGCATGCTTAGGTTATCATTTGTAAACTAGATGGATATTGCAAACTTGTGGCTTATGTTAAAGTGATTCAAGGCATTCATTGTGTTGTAGAGCAGAATTTCTGTTGTTCTTGTGTTTGTATTTACAGATTTGGCATCCATCTCTTCATGGCATGAAGAGCATCTTCCTTCCATGAGATCTTCACTACAAAGTGATATCAATTGTGTTTTTAATCATTTATCATTTAGATTTTACCTCTATCCCATAGGGATACACTCTTTATCTGACAATGGTGTTCAAAAGACTTGAATATTTCTTTGGGGCTTGATCAAGGAAAGCCTCTAAACACCACAACCCCCAACCCATTTTTCTATGATCACAGTTTACAGGTTGTGAAAGTAGAAAAAGTGGAGTTGTAGGAGAGTAGTGTAGATTGTTGGAATTGCAGATTAGAGAAGAAAATAGGGACCTGGACTTGGGTGCCCACTCATTAGTCATCAAGATCCTGCAATAGGAAAATCTCTGGAACAACAGAAATAGGTTGCATACAAGGTTTCGAGATCTCGACAGAAACTGTGGCACTGGACTAGGGCACCCGCTCATTAGTGCCTGACTTTTCCATTTTCTAAACTTCAAAATCTGGTATGCATTTGATTGTCATTTGATATCTCTATGTGTGATCATTTTCTGTAATTTGTCTGTTTGTTCACAAATTTGAATAATTAGGATTTTGAGCACAATTGGGCTTAATTAAACAATTAAATCATACAATTCTAATCTTCCCCTATGTTTCAAGTGACATAAAGTCTGTAGTAGGTTCCTCTACTTGGTTGAAAGTCCTTGAATGTTTAGTGGTGAAAGGAGGATTAACACAAACTATCATAATCAACCCTAAAATAATCTTCATTTTTCACCTTAAAACATTTTGGTGAACCCATGTTTTTAATGAATTTTGCACCTTTTTGAGTGTTGTGCTTCAGATTTACATTCATTCATATCATTGTTCATCTTATTGCATTTGAAAAATTAAAAAAAATTGAAAATTTTAAAAAATTTGAAAAAAATTGGCATTTTTAGCTTGCATTTTCAAATAATTTGAATTAGTTGGCATTTAATTTCAATAAATTTCTGTCATTATCATGATATCTGATTTAAAATATAGAAATTTTTCATTCATCATTCATTTAGATTGCATTTTTATGCTTAAATTGATGAAAATTGCTTGAAATTGTGCATTTTTCCATATAACCTAGTTTTGCATTAGCTAGGGTTTGTAGTTAAAATATTTTTTCAAATTTACAACCCTTTTAAAACACTCATTAGGACTAATTTATAATTTTAGTGTTTCATCATAGTGATTTCCTTGAAAAATTTCATGCCTTGGGTTTGAAAACCTTGATTTTTCACTAGATTTTGGCCTTATCGTATCTCTAGATTTGCACCATATGCGTGTTGTAAAGGATTTTTCTATACTAATTAGATTTTATCATAGTTATTATCTACTTCCCCTTCTAAAATTCTTTATGACACCTTTTTATTAGGCTCTTACATTAAAAATTTGGTGAAAATTTGCATATTTTGGCTATATTTTCCCTAGGGTTTGACCTAGAATTTGCACTCCAAGCATGTTGTGATGGATTTTTATGGATTTAGGTGACTGATATTACTAATATTATCTACTTCACCTCCTAAAATTCTTTACAACACCCCTTTTATTGGGTCTTTGCATTGAAAAGTTGTGAAAAATTGCATATTTTAGTATATTTTCACTAGGTTTTGACTTGTCATCATCTTAGGTTTACATCAAAAAGCATGTTGTGAAGGATATTATTGATTTATTAGACTAATATCAGACATATTATTTTCTTCCCCTGATCAATTTCCTTACACCACCCTTGCTTTCACTAATTTGCATTGAAAAACATTGAAAAATCAAGCATTTTAGATCTTAAACATCTCTTACTTCTTGGGTTTGTTCTATTAGTTTGTGCATTAAGCATTGCATGCTTTTGTATGAGTATTATAACTTGCTTCCCTAATATAAATATCCCTTTAAGAAGAAGCATAAGACTCATGGGATCCAGTGCTTTTGAAGAAAACGCTATTCCTACCTCTAAATTGAATACATTCTTTACAAAAGGAGAGACACAAATTTTGCAAGATATTATACCTCATACAACCACTATGGATGATAAAGAATTTCATGATGTCTATGACACTATTGAGGTGGTCGTACATGTACCTAATGAGAAAATAAATAAGCTTGGTTAAGAGTTAGCCAATTTTCAAGCATTTGTTGAAACTGGAAGGATAGCGGAAGAAGTTATCCCTGTGATCCACCACATAAGAGAGTTGATAAAAGAAGGACAAGATGGTATTAATGTTATTCAAGGTTTAACACATATTGTACACAATAATGTCATGATAGTGATTGAATGTGCAAATGGTATGAAAAACATATCGTCTCCATCTCATACACAAGTATCGACACCTATACCGACCACTGGAGTGTCTACATTTACATTGACAATTTTAACCACTAATGCAAATGCTTGTAGTAATGCTACTATTGGTATTGGAGTATCTAATGGAACTAGTTCACAAAATTACAAAGCTGTGGGATTTAACTATCAAAACTTGGTTTCTAAGGGGACCTCTTCTATGAATACCTATTCTCAGCCACCTATTACATATAACTACTTGCAACCACCTTCCACCTATCACTATGTCCAACTACCATTGAACTATTCATAGCCTCCGCTTATCACAACTCAGGTTCATTCACCACCTCACTTTGGTTCTAATTCCTTGTAGCAAACCGCATCTCCCAATGATGCCATCCTAAACCGATGCCATCCTAAACCAAGTTTTGCAAGGCATGACTTTTTTACAACAAAAAGTGACAAACTTGACAAATTCTTCACAACCTAATATACCAGCTTATCATGCCCGTAATCCCTTATCTTATGCAATCTTGAGAACTCCTATGCCTAAGAGATTTGAGACCCCGCGCTTTGAAAAATATGGTGGAAATGGTGATCCTAATACTCATGTGGCAGCATTCACGACTATGTGTAGTGATTTCTACTTTGTAGAGGACTTGTTAGCAAAACTTTTCCCATGATCTCTCAAAGATACTACTTTAGAATGTTTTTGCTCTTTACCTTCGAATTCAATACACTCCTTTTTGTAGTTAGTTGATCAATTTTTACAATATTTTCAAGCAAACATTGGACCTCAAGTCTCTTTGATTGATTTAATTCATTGCAAGCAAGGTCTAAAAGAGAAGTTAACTGAGTTTATTAGCTGGTATCAATCTCTCTATGCACAAATTCAATATTAGATGAAAGATGAGGATATTCAGAAGGTGTTTATTACAAACCTACAACCTAACATTCATGATAAGATTCTCTTGATGAAGTATAACTCCTTTAAACATTTATGCACCGCCCTTCATGATTATCAACTTTCATCAAGTTAGTATGAAAACCAAAACTCATCAGCTCAAGTTGGTCAATCCATGGGTGGACCGTCACAAAATGACTTTAAGAGGAATAATAATAGGATTTTCATCAAGATTAATCAACCAAATTTGAATAACATTTCCCAAGTGTCTGCTATCACTAATCCGAAGAAGACACCGTATCAACAAAGAAAGTTTACTCCAATATCTAAGTCTTACCATTCTATCATGAATCAAGCTGTGAGTAATAATCTTATGAAGCTTCCCCCGATTAATCCTTTGGATCCTAACAAAACTCAAGGACCTTATTTTGATACTAATGCCTTTTGTCATTATCATCAGACACAAGGACATGATACCGAACGATGTATGCTTCTTAAACATGAAATACAAGACCTCATCGACTTGAATGTTATACAAGTATCAGGTGTGAATGACAATGGAAATAAGTTGGTTTCTCCACCAAATCAGAATTTACAAATCTTTACTAATCCTTTCCCTAAGCATATTGATAATAATATGATGGAACAAGGTATAGTGGAAGTAGACGATGATGATTACTTGGAATATGATAACATCATGGCTATAATAGAAGTGGATAAGGAAAAGTTGGATAACCCACATTGTCTACGTAGAAACGAAATTTATGCTGAGGGTGCTCCTCCGTTATCTTTACAAGGATCCAGAGATAACCAAAATGCATCAGAAAAAAAATGGAACAATCGATACAAGTAATTATAACAAAAGAAAAGAGTGATAGTACAAGATGATTCTTGTCACTATGGTAGATGAACTCAACAAAGAAAGTTAGCTAAAAATTAGAAAAGAGTACAAATATTGTCATTAGTTGGAACTAGTAGTGGTTCTCCTCCTCACAAGCAATAACAGATCTCACTTACATAGGAATTTGAGACACAAGCATTACATGGATTTTCTGACTACAAACAAGACTCTCATAAGAACCACTTGACCTTCGCACACAACTTGATTGAGTACCTCTCAAAGAGGTTCACAAGTTCTAAAATTTAGTACAATGATTCTACAGGTAAGTATTTCTAACCCTTTATCTCTCATGATGTGTTTCCCCTGTGATGTGTTATGTGTTGTTTAGGCCTCTTGGGATGACTCTTGATTCTCTTGTAAGGTCTAGGATACTAGGAGATCACCTCTATTGTGACCTTCTTCCATTTGTATCATCATTCTTCTATATTGCTTCTCCTCTATTTTCATTGTTGTGTGTTGTGTCTTATGGACATAGCATTGCGGTTGGTGACTTGGGGGCACCCTCCTACATGACTGTCCCTAAGGCACTTGTTTCTCCTCTCTTGCTTTATTGTTTCCCTTCCTCTAGTGTTTCTATCTAGCGGGTGGATGATGAAAAACATATTATATACTGATGCAGACCTAGTGTCTCTTTAGCAAGAAATAAAAAATTGGACTTAGTTCTTACATGATGATGGGGTTGTTATATATTATTCGATGCTTGGCTAGTAAAATCACTTCGTGTGATCTTAATGGTGTCTTATCGTACTTACAAAACATAACAATACTGCTGCTCATGCACTTTGTCTATCTTGAATCTTGCATTATGTATTATTGTTTATCATGATTATATGGACACTAACACTTTTCTTGTAGGGATGTATTTGTGGGAACATTTGGTGATTGTAAAGTACATGTCACCTCTGGGGGGCATGGGCTTTGCGAGAGCTCGTGTTCCCTTGTTTGTTTTCTACCTACCTTAACATGCTTGATATCGGTACACGATATCAACCACCTTAAGGTGGGGGCATATATAAGGTAAGTTGTTTGTTTTAGATTCTAGAAAAGTGTGTTTGTTCTCAGGTGTAGTCTTAAAGACTGGTGGTGATGAGTCCCTCCCGCACTCTGAGGTTTGTTTGAAATCTATTGCAATCATTTGAACCCTCTACAGAGGTGGGATATCGCGTATATCTTTTTTATCTTAAGCCCTCTATGGAGGCGGGGATGGTGTATTTCTCGTGGAGAGTACACATCTTGTCATTTTCAAAAAGTCCTCTGCGAAGGTGGGGAGTGGTTCTATGACTAACTCAACCCTTAAGCATGTCTTCGGTGATTTTTGTGGTGAAGCCCAATCGTCGGTGTGTGCCTGTAATGTGCCTGAGATAGTGATGAACCTAGAAATGGGAATACTCCATTTCTTGTCTGTTGTGTTTTCTCTGTGTCTTCCAACTGTGTGTATTGCATGTTTGTTCCCAAGCATAGTCTTAAAGACCAGTGGTGATGAGTTCCTCCTATGCTTTGGGATTTGTATGGCGTGTTTGATTTGTATGGCATGCTTGATTTGTTTAGCATGTTTGTTGCCCCATATGTAGTCTTAAAGATCGGTGGCAATGAGTCCCTCCTGCATTATGGGTGGTGTGTTGACTTTCCTTGTACTTGCATCTACATTTCATATATATGAGGAAAAGAAAAAAAGAAAAGCATCATTGTCTTCACTGCATTCACTATGTTTTGTGTGTCTTCAATGTTGTCTTCTCCATATTTTGCGTCCCTATTATTCTCTTCTCTGTGATTGGCGTGTCTTCTCCGTGCTTGGCATGTATGCTATGTTTGTTGACTATACTTTAATGCATATATTGGCCTTGCGTTTATACATACATTAAAGTGGGGGCTAAATGTTATGTCGAAAAAACTAACCTTGGGGGCCTTTTCCTATTAAGGTTTAGCTACTGGGTCCTTAGTATGCATTTAGAGCATCTTGCATGATTTTGATGATTCCCAATGAGAAAACCCTAAAGTTTCATGGCAAATAGGACTTAGGGGATGCATTTATGAAAAATCTTACCTGAAATAGGAGGGAGGACTTGGGCACCTGTGCCCTAGTCCTGCCCTATTTTAGGTTAGGACCAATTTCAAAGTGTCAATTTATGACCGTTATTTAGGTCTTATGCTGACATGGTAAGTTTGAATTACTAAATTCTTAGCGGGAATGTTTGTAGTTGCATATATAAGCATGATTAGGTTATCATTTGTAAACTAGATGGATATTGCAAACTTGTGGCTTGTGTTAAAGTGATTCAAGGCATTCATTGTGTTGTAGAGCATAATTTGTGTTGTTCTTGTGTTTGTATTTACAGATTTCGCATCCATCTCCTCATGGCATGAAGAGCATCTTCCTTCCATGAGATCTTCACTACAAGGTGCTATCAATTGTGTTTTCAATCATTTATCATTTGGATTTTGCCTCTATCCTATAGGAATGCGCACTCTTTATCTGACAATGGTGTTCAAAAGACTTGAATGTCTCTTCAGGGCTTGACCGAGGCAAACCTTTAAACACCACAACCCCCAACCTATTTATCTGTGATTGCAGGTTACAAGTTGCAAAAGCAAAAAATATGGAGTTGCAGGAGAGCAGTGCAGACTATCAGAATTGTAGATCAAAGAAGAAAATAGGGACCTAGACTCAGGCACCTGCTCATTAGTCCTTTGGATCCCATAATAGGAAAATCTTCAGAATAGCAGAAACATGTTGCAGACAAGGTTTCTAGATCTTGACAGAAACTGTGGCACTGGACTAGGATGCCCACTCATTAGTCCTCAAAATTTCCATTTTCTGAACTTTGAAATCTGGTACGTATTTGATTGTCATTTGATATCTCTATGTGCGATCATTTTCTGAAATTTGTCTGTTTGTTCATGAATTTGCATAATTAGGGTTTTGAGCATAATTGGGCTTAATTGAATAACTAAATAATACAATTCCAATCTTCCCCTATGTTCCAAGTGATAGAAAGTCTGTAGTAGGTTCCTCTACTTGGCTGAAAGTCCTTGAATGTTTAGTGGTGAAAGGAGGATTAACACAAACTATCATAATCAACCCTAAAATAATCCTCTTCATTTTTCACCTTAAAACATTTTTAAATGTTATGTCAGAAAAAGCAACCTTGGGGGCTTTTTCCTATTAAGGTTTATCTCCCGTGTCCTTAGTATGCATTTAGAGCATCTTGCATGATTTTGATGACTCCCAATGAGAAAACCCTAAAGTTTCATGGCAAATAAGACTCAGGGGATGCATTTATGAAAAATCCTGCCTGAAATAGGGGGGAGGACTTGGGCGCTCGCACCCTAGTCCTACCGTATTTTAGGTCAAGACCAATTTCAAAGTGTCGGTTTATGACCATTATTTAGGTCCTATGCCGACACGGTAAGTTTGAATTACTAAAGTCTTAGCGGGAATGTTTGTAGTTGCATATATAAGTATGATTAGGTTATCATTTGTAAACTAGATGGATATTGCAAACTTGTGGCGTATGTTAAAGTGATTCAAGGCATTCATTGTGTTACAGAGTAGAATTTGTGTTGTTCTTGTGTTTGTGTTTGTAGATTTGGCATCCATCTCCTCACGACATGAAGAGCATCTTCCTTCCATTAGATCTTCACTACAAGGTGGTATCAATTGTGCTTTCTATCATTTATCATTTAGATTTTACCTCTATTCCGTAGGGATACACAATCTTTATCTGACAACGGTGTTCAAAAGACTTGAATGTCTCTCTGGGGCTTGACTAAGGCAAGCCTCTAAACCCCATAACCCCTAACCCATTTTTCTGTGATTGCAGGTTACAGGTTGCGAAAGTAGAAAAAGTGTAGTTGCAGGAGAGTAGTGCAGACTGCCAAAATTGTAGATCAAAGAAGAAAATAGGGACCTGGACTCAGGCACCCGCTCATTAGTCCTCCAGATCTCGCAATAGGAAAATCTTTGGAACAGAAGAAACAGGTTGTAGACAAGGTTTCCAGATCTCGACAAAAACTATGGCACTAGACTAGGGCACCTGCTCATTAGTCCCTGACTTTTCCATTCTCTAAACTTTGAAATCTGGTACGCATTTGATTGCCATTTGATATCTATGTGTGCGATCATTTTCTGTAATTTGTTTGTTTGTTCACAAATTTGTATAATTAGGGTTTTGAGCATAATTAGGCTCAATTGAACAACTAAATCATACAATTCTAATCTTCCCCTATGTTCCAAGTGACAAAAAGTCTGTAGTAGGTTCCTCTACTCAGCTGAAAGTCCTTGAATGTTTAGTGGTGAAAGGAGGATTAACACAAATGATCATAATCAACCCTAAAATAATCTTCATTTTTCACCCTAAACAAAATGTAAAGGTATTTTAATGTACTTGGGTTGATTTTCTCTATTTTGAACAAATATATTGAATTTAGTTAAATCTTAGATTTAATTCTTTAGAAAACTCTAATGCACTAGTAAATGGTATTAGAAAAGAATACAACTTTTAGAGTTTGAAAGTCTTCATCATTTATCCAATCTATCAATTCATACAAATTCAAACTATCAAAATAACAAGGATTATTAATTCTATACCTCTTACTAATCTTTAAAATAGTCTTGAAACATCTTCAAATGTTGAGTTCCTTCTTCTTCTTTCTATTCTTCTACAATTGGTTTTGTAACTAGTACATTTTTTCCTCTTTCATTTTCTTATTCATCACTTTCATCATGTCTAGGGTTGTGACCCCTTCTTCTTATCTTTATCAATAGCATCTAACTATATCAACAAATTTCTCATCATTTCAAACATATATTATATTGTTCTAGTAATGATGATAATGCCTTGACCTCTATTCACTCTTTATGGAGGTATCTTGAATTTCTACTCTAAGATGGAACATCCCTTAAATTTGGTGATTTATTTATAACTAGATTTATCTTTAATCTATTCTACCAAACACACCATACTAGAATATATCTACAACCACTTTCCTTTTCCATGATTGATGGCATTTTCTAGAACCACTTGGTGTTGTCATGAATAAGGGGTATAGTTAGGAACACTAAAACCTTGTATCTTTAGGATAAATATTCACAAGATGCAAATAATAGCATACAAAACACATTAGATATGAGTTGGTACGATGATTTTATTAATTCATAGTTGGAAATACATCAATAAATTCTACTACAAGGGATTACAATCAATATTAGGCCTCAGCCTTGAAATATAATGAAATGCAAGCACAATCAATGAGAATCTCCTGAATATGAAGTTTTCTAAGATTATATACAATAAAATGTTTTTTTTTATTATTTTAAATTATAAATTTTCTACAACTTGAGATAGCACTAGTTTTAATTAACTCCTTGAGTAGTAAGTGCAATTGCATTGTAAAAATATTTTTCTTTTATATCAACTATAAGAAAGTGAAAATGTAATGGTGACATCTAGATATGGATTATATTGAATGAACTGCCTTAGGTGGAACTTAGTGTGGTTCTAATCATGAACCTCCTTTGGACAAATTATTAGTGTAAAAAGCATTTTAGACCTAACTAGTTCCTAATTAGGACCTATTCACACATCATAGATTAAGTTTATTTAGGGAATATTATTATGTCTTAGGTCATATTTACCTTTTTGTTTCATCACATAGGATTAAGACACTTTTCATAATCTTATTGTATGCTCATAGCTAATCTTATCTTTATAAGCAAGGTGCATCTTGTCTTCATGGCATGGAATATAAGGAGGTGATTTGTACATTTCTACTTCTTTTCTCTAATTATAATTAGATTATCCATCTCCTATTTTCTAATTTATTTCATGTATAGAAAATATGATGCTATAGAAAATATCTAAGAAACAAGAATCAACTAAAAGAATGATGACATCAAAATCAAGTATTAATACATTGAAGTAAGTGTGTACGTGTAGGAGTAGAGGTTGAGTCGACTAAGAAGTTGACTTCAACACTTAACTAGAGGTGGCAACATATTTCCACCAAGTGGTGAAGGAGTGGCGACACATATCTTGGAGAGTTTGACCAACTCTCTAATATGCCACATAACCTACCCAAGGTGGCTTAAAGCCATGTGTAAAATATAATGCATAATTACTTAGGCTAAATACTAACTCTAAGTAATAATATTTTACACTAACACCCCCTTAAGAATAGCTTAGGTGGGCACAATAAAGATGGGTCCTGACTACTAAGATTGATGAGGTACCCATGTACAAAGTAATCTCTCATGAAGTGGAGAAACGTAGAAAACCCAGTGGGAAGAAACTATCCTCCAAAAGAGAGAAAAGATGAATGAAATTTATACAAGTGAAGAAGTACTAATTCTTTCACTGATTACAATTTATGTTTCCCCCCATAGGAGAGAAAATGATAGAAGGTCTATGAAACCCCCCATAATACATGTCCTGCTATAGTGAGGTTGATGCTTGACAAAGGATGCAGATGTAAATCCAAGAACGACAAACAATGTTTCTTCACTTAGGAAGAAATGAAACCAACTAAAGATGCATGATATCTTCCCATGCTAGAAGATGTATTTATGTTCTTGAATCATGCTAAAGCTAATCCAAGGATGATGATACCCATTTTGATGTCTTTGAAGATTTCTCAAGTGTCCCCATGTCGATGTCAAAGGATGCCATAATCAAATCAGGTGCATGCCTAATAGATGAAGATGATGGCAATCTAGAACCATGTGTAGACAAATGTAGATCATGAATATATGAAGAGGATAATGGTGATGCAACTTCATCAAAACTATCATTGAACAGAAGACCGATGTCCTCAATGTGTGCTTCCATATTAGCAATGCATGACTCTACAAATAGACAAGCAATATCGGGTAGAAATCTATCCTAATCAATAGTGCTAGGAAGACAAATGTGATCCTATTGCAAAGAAGTACTCAAGAATTTCAAAGAAGTGAATCTAAAATATGATGAAGCAACACGAGATGGTGTAGAAATGATGATTTTCTCTATTAATTGGACATTTTGTATTTGTATCATGATGTGAGATGTTATTTGTGATCATAGCATGATCATGCGAGAATGGAGAAATGTTTGAGTCTCCATATATCTCCCAAAATTTGATCCATAATGAATGTGGAAATTCAATATCCATGATGGCATATAAAGTGACATCTGGTATATGTAAATTGATTAATTCAACAATATGATCACGAGTATTAAACCACTTATCCTTCTGAGATTGTTTACCTAGTTCAGGGGTATGTCCATATAGATATGGCATGAGTTTATGGTACCTAAGATGTTTCAGGATTCCATCACACCAATAATTATTATTACCCTTGTTTAGGTTGATTACAAAAGATTGAGTGTCATATCCCATGATTTAGAACAAGTTAATTCTTGCAGACAAAGAAAATTAACACATTAGAAAACCCCCCTCAGTTTTGACACTTTATAAGTTGAGTGCATGTATAACCCTTCTTCTTCGTCAGGTGAAAATATAGGAGTTAAAACAAGCTAACTTAAATACCCTCCCCAACTTTGTCACACTTATCATCTAGTGCTATAAGTCTAACAAGGTCGATATAATCGAGCCCTAATACTTAGCCTTTTTACAAAAAATGCAATTTAACACTAACAATTTTTAAAAGAACCTTAAATTTCTCCAAATTTTAAATTACCCCCTCTTTAAAGCATAATTTTAAATGCTTGTACAAAAATACCAATTTATTAATACTAAGCGAAATTTTAAATATGTTTCAAAACAAAATTATGGTTGCAAAGACAAAATTTTAAATGACTTTGCAAAACAAAAATAGGGCAATTTTTAAGAAGGGGACGAATTAGGGAAAAAAGATTTTAGAAACCACGTAACTACTGACCCATAGTATCTATCTTTCAAAAAGGCTTCTTATTACTATACTAGCACAACTAGTCTAGTAACCACAGAGCGTAAGAATAACTAGAAACAAACTGGTCCCTTGATTAATTTTGACTTTGCTAGTATGACTTTCCACTAATCTTAAAAGCTATAGAATAGTGAATAAGGGCATCCTTCACCCGCATGCCATTGGCTCTAGAACCTGTATTGTGTTAGTGATAGCCATTCAAGCCTTAGAAGTCCCTAGAATTCTTCACTGGTATACCTGGGTGATACCCTACTATCTTTGGATACAGTCATACATTATAGGAGTAATGCAATCCTCCTACCTATGCCCTCGTAGAGCCCATACTCCAACCATTATGTGTTTCCATAAAGTTCAACATATGTATCCAGCTTGGTTTTGTAAGTGGATTAAGTCATCCTAGAGTTAGATAAACAAGACAAGCCATATAGTTTACTTGTCTATGGTTTTGACCTATGACTTATGGAGTCTAGCTTAATATTAGGAGTGGATAACCATTTTCTTCTTGCATAGAGAGATATCTTTCCATAGGTACATAAACTTGGGAAAGAATTCATTCTTAGATTTATATATATTCTAGCTAGCCCTTATTTACACTGATAATATCTTGTCATTGCATGGGCCTGGTATGTTCTTCTTCCTACATATATTCATGGTAAAGAATTTGACCTTAATTATACCCTAGTTGTCCCAGTTTTCAGCTAACATTCCTTTACACAAAAATAGAAAAATAGAAAGGTATGGCTAGTATATATGTCCTTCCCATATTCAATAACAAAGGCTCTTAATCTGCAATGATAGCCAGAAGTTTAACATACCAAGACAAGGGAGGTTAAATTCAAATAAGGAAAGATTCACAAGAAGGTGATCTAAACCAATTTCATAGCCTATTGACCCTCAGTTAGTTCTTTTCTTCCTTAACCTATTCACAATTTGAAATTGACAGCTAACACAATTTATTCAAGTTATATGCAGCAACTTGATAGTAATGAAGTATGCTGACTAGATTCTAAGATTGAAGCCAACTTATCATGAAGCATTAAGAGATTACAAGTATTTTTTCTAGTTCTATTTCCTTAACATGATTAACAAGCAATATTATTTATAACCCAAGATCATCCTAGATTAAATTAAGTAGATTTACATATTAATGAGTAATACTAGTAAGTCCAAGAAGGTTATGATTATAGAAAACAATGATTTACACTCTCCTAACCACAAAAATTACTTTTAGTTGAGTTGTCAAGTGTCAAACCCTCTTCCACAACCCCGATTCATACTTAGGCCAACAAGAACTGATTTACCCACATTTGGAAGTTCTAAAGACTTATATTTATCTATTTTTGACAACCACCTATCCTAGTGTAGCATTTTTCGTTATCTCATTCCTTAAAGCATTTTGTCAAACAATTGGCAAAACTAATCTAGGCATCCATATTACTTGGAGCTGTTAAAATATTAAGCTAAAGGGTTTTTTTTTGTCAAATAACTCACAAACTTGGTCAAAACATACCCAAAGATCTAGAAAATTAATACCATTGACTAAGAACCCTTCCTACGATGGCTTTTTATTTCCTTAAAGGCTCTGGTGTTTTCAAATTCTATGTTGGTAAAAATTAATGAAAGGTTTGAATAACATAAATATCTGTCTACAACCATTAAAAATACTCTAACTCCAATGCCATCATATAATACAGTTAATACACCATTTGCATGAAGGTGTTGTAGTGTTGTAAAATGTGTACACCATGACTTTACCCTTAGTTTAGCTCCTAGATGGGCCTCAAATATTCACACTTGTTAATTAGGACCTATTTTAATACCTTTTTGAGCATTAAGGGTGTAGTACTTGATCTCAGTGCATGAAACCCAGAAAATAATCATAAGGCGGGGCTAAGCATGCTTTAAGTACCCTTTTTAAAGAGGTGTCTAGCTAAAAGACCTGGGCACCCAAGCACTCTGGGCCCTCCTTTAGCCCTGCCCTAAAAAGCGGACTTATCAGCTTAGGCCATTTAAAACATTCCTAATGCCAGCCTTATGTGGTTGAACTCTCTAGAATTTGATGGGAATGCATATAAAAGTAAGTTATTCTATTCATTTGAACATCTAACTCTCTCTAGCAAAATCTTGGCACTCTCTCTCTTTCTCTCTAATGCTCTCTATAGCTCTTTGTTGTGGATTATTGTTGTGGCACTAACATATTGTAGGTCTTGTGAAGATATTGGAGGCTACATCAACTTCTTGAGTCAAGTTGTGATGTTATTTACAAGCATACAAGGGTTTCCATGCTCATGGCGACGCCTTTCCTTCATGCTTTGTGTTAGAATTCCATTCTACTGTAGATTTGCCTCTGTCCTCCTAGGGCATGCACTCTTTATCAATCATCTTTTCTATTGTGGAGGTGGAAACACCATTCGCGAGGCTTGATTGAGAAAAAAAACTTGTAAATAGCACCAAACCATTTTCCTCCTTGCATGTGTGTAGGTCAAATGAACAGGTTTTGGGAGCTGATTTCTAGGAAGAAGACTAAGGTTGTTGTTACATACCCAACTGCAACATCAGTTTCTGCTAACCCTAATTAGGGTCCAAGGCACCCAAGTGCCCTTGTACTTGGTATTTTGACCTCCATAATTAGGTTCTCCTCTGTTCACTAATCTCAGTGCTTCTTTTAGATTGTCCGTATCTATCTCCATTTATCTGTTATGCTCAAATCTTCGTCAACTAGGGTTTCATGTCTTCACTCTAGCTTGATTGATTGGATTTGGTTAATTCCTTCTAAATATAACTGTAGACACTCAAAATTTTCCACTTGTCGCAACGTTACACCATTTAGGCATTTGATAACATTTTTGCCCTAATCACCTCATATCATTACCTAATCTACCATTTTCCTTTATTAAATTAAATAAATATAACATTTATTTAATTTAATCCCATCTCTTTTACCATTATTAAATAAATAAATTTAATTTATTTATTTAATCCCTTTCCTCTTAAATAAAATAAAATAAATCTTTTATTTTATTTTTATTTATCATTTTATCCTTATATTACTCATAATTTAAATAATATTAAATTATTTAAATTAGTTACCTACCTTCCATATCTATCTTTTGAGATGACTCAACTCATCTCTTCCACTTACCTTTTTCATCTCCCAAATCCTCTTGAGTTAACTTGGCCCACCTTCCAATTTCCTCTCCACTCATTTCTCTCACCTACTATTTCCCTCTCAAGTGAACTCTTCCACTTTCCATTTCTTTTCCCAAGTTGCACAATGCAACTTTCCAATTCAGTTGTCACTCATGAAATGGGAAATTTTATCCCTCCTTTCTCTCATTTTTGTCTATTTAAACCCCTCATTTCCAAGCCATTGGGCATGGATGAATCTTCTAAGCGCCGTCACTCTACTGAATTTCCTCCTCATTCATCACCAATCTATTTTCTTCCTCTCATCCATCAATCTCCAGCTTCGTTGTTGTGTTGCAAACATGAGCAATCAAACAAGAAATTGTCCAACCCAGGTGATATCATTTAGTTTGCATGTCTTTATTTTATTTTGGGTTTGATTTCTTGAGTTTGGGTTGAAATTTGATCTTTGCTTTATTTTGATCTTTGTTAAATTCTACCCAACACAAAATGGCACGCTCGGTGGGACCAAATCATTCATTTTTTGCAGGTTTTTTGCTTTTAAAAATTTGCTTTCATCTAACCCTTGTTGTCAAGTTTTGAAAGGAATCTGATACGGGTGATCTCCGGGGCAAAAACAGACTGCGCCATCGTGTTCGAGAGGTCAATTCTGAGCTTCTGGACTATAAATTCGCATATATTTCATCACAAGAAAATTTTTGGAAAAATTTGAAATTTTTTTAGTTGGCAGCCATACTGTACGGATCCATATAGATCCGTACAGTACGGATCTGCCTTGGAGAGTTTGACTTCTGCATTGCATGGCTTTGAGTGCAAATATTACAGGCCTATTTTGATTGTGTAGTGCAGGTTTACTACTGCAAGTTTATTGTTTGTCAACCCACTGTGTATAGGGTGTGTCGTAGTCCATAACACTAGCATCAACTAGAGTCCTCGGCCACCCTAGCATCGACTGGAGTCCTCAATGTGTGTAGTCACCACCACATCTTACATCATCGCCATCACATTTTCCCTCCGCCTGGTCAAGATTTTCCATTCCCTTGTTGAAGCCCCTTTGCTGACGCTCCTAAGGACTTTCGCCTTACCCTGTCGCTATCCCGATACCCCTAGTCACCATCGACAATTTGTTGTGGCTTCCACATCAACGTTGATTTTACCTTTGACCTCATGCAAACTTCATTTTTAACCTCTACCACTTAGGCCTTTCGACCATCATTCAAAGCCAACAAACTTTGACCAAACCCTAGACAACATTAAAACCCTAAGCTTTTGTATTGGCATCTTTAAGGTTGTTGCTTTTGTATTTCGACTCACACTATAGTCTAAGCTTTAGGGTTTTTTTTAAGGCTTTTGGAATCTAAATCTTCTTTTTAAAAATGAGGGTATAAACTGTAACCACAAGATGAAAAAAAAAAAATCTGGCAAACAACAAAGTATAACAAGCCAAATATCCAAGAGTCAACACAGTCAACCTTCAATAAAAAAAAGTCAACTTTCAAATAGAGAACTCAAACCTGATTTTCATATGCTTGCCAAAGGGGGAGTATTTTTTTCTTTTTGCCATAACAGGAGCATACGGAGTCAAAATTGCGTGAATTTGGACTCTTCGGAAAGGTAATTCGACGAACTTCATAGTTGTGAAGGTTTGGACATGTAATATCATCATTTTATCAGTTATTTTCTTAGTCAAACATCATATATTCTTAAAACTTCAACTGAGCATAACTTTTGCAAAACATGTTCAATTTTGATGATTTTTTTATCAGTTATTTTCTTAGTCGAACATCAGATATTCTTAAAACTTCAACTAAGAATAAATTTTACAAAACATGTTCAATTTTGATGATTTTGTTTTTTAAAATTGCATAGAATCGTTTGAAATTTTTGTTTTGGCTGTCTATTTGGCTATATCAGATCATCATTTGCAGCTTTTTATCTAATCATATCTTTGGCATCTAACAATTTATCAGTGTAGGTTTTCAAATATGCTTGTCAAAGAATGGAGCAAATAAACTTCTGACATATCTTCTGTAGGTTTGAACGGTCAAAGAACAATCATTTATCACTAGAATAGGCACATTTGGTTTTGGGCATTAAAATTAACTGTGTTCATCGTGCCTATTTTTTTATTTCTTTACTTGCTTGTCTAGTCTGATTGTAACTTGATTTGGCAATGAAAGTATCCTCTCCCCCTGCCTAACCAACGGATCTGGGGTGCATGAGAAATCATTGTCAACTCTAGAGGGCCTGCCTTCCCGTTGTGAGAAGGGGTATGGCCCAAGCGGAAATAGGTCAAAGTTAGACCATTCCAATCCACTATATAAATAATGCGTTTGTGACGAAACTCACAAATGATGGGTGTTGTTCCGCTATATCGACAGCTAACCTCCCCCAAAACCCTCCAAGGCATAACCCTTGAAGGCTGGGAGACTCCATAATAGAGAGTAGCGCTGCCGCACGTATAGCCACCTGAATGGAAATCTAAACTAAAAACCATGTCTTAGTGGCCAAAAACCCTCTATTTGTTGGCATAGAATGTTATACCTTTGAAGCTGCCCTAATTCACGTGGTTCTTAGTAGAGATAGCAGGGACAATCCTAAGGTTCGGTGGGGGGATGAGCCTTGGGAAACCCAGATCTTGGTATGCGTGAGAAGTGAGTGCTATGGAGGGGAGCTAGTGCTATCAAGATCTTGAAGCTATTTGCTTTGAATAGGCACAGCTAGGGGATCCAACAAATATTGTCCTTGCTTAGCGTAGGGTGTACATATTGATCAGTGTGCTTGGTGTGCATGCATGTGTATGTGAGATCTTGTGTTTGATATTGCCACCTCATCCTTAGTCCTACTTGTCATAATGCATTTCCTGATCATTACACTTCATCCTATCATATCATCCTCGCCATCTAATCAACCATATCCTAATCGATCCAAGTCATCTAGCTGCACCATTCTACACCATCCCATCCAGTTTGACCATATCATATCATTAGACTTCTTGAACCTTACATCCTTTTTGAGACTCTACATCAGCTATCCAACATCGATCCAGTCAACCAACATTATTCTTTGGCTTTGGTCCTTATCTAGCATTTGATCATATTACCACAATCAACCAACCTTGTCTACCCTTGAGTTCATGAGTCTATCTCTTGGGAGATAATCTTATCCAATCAACCAACTGATCAAGCCAATCTAATTAATTGACCAAGCCAATCCAATCAATCAATCAAGAAAACCAATCAATCCAAGAGTCTCAACTTTATCGCATAGGTCCAATCCATCTGTCACCCAATCATGCCAACCTTAGAGGACATAGTGCAAGAGATCATTCACATCCTTCACCAAGCACCAAAACCCCTAAGCCAAAAAATGCTTCAGAGGGTCCATCGTATAATTCAACAACTTCAATTTCAAGAAGGCCAATCACCTCACATGCAAAATCTTATAGCATAGGCCCGACACCTCCTAAACACATGTCAAACCCAACAAATACATCATCAGCCCTTATCCATTCAACACCAAACAATTCCACCTCATTCCTATGTGCCATCCCCTTCTGTTTCACACCAATCAAATCTATCCACATTCCAAATCACTACCACATCACCTCATCTTACATCTTATCATCACAATATCACATCACCTTATCCCACATATTTTCATAACAGCTCCACATCACCTTATCCTATGCCTTCCCATAACGATGCCACATCACCATACCCTACTTCTTCCAACATCTACCAATATCCACAACAACCTGTACCCCAAGATCTTTTACCTACACATCCTACCATTCCATCTCTTCATCAAACCCATTCACAAGACTATAAATGGCCCCCACAACATGAACATGCAAGTCCAAGTGGCCCTTTGTACATAAATCAAGTATCCCTAAGTCCGCCTATGCTACAAGACTTAATAGCCTTTGACAAGGGAGATAGAAATCTAGTCACTGCATCCTACGAACATTCCCCATCACCATCTGATCACATTCCAACACATGAGTCAACTAGTCCTCTCCCAACACCTTCATGTCAACCTTCTAATCCATCAAGCCCTCCACTAAAGGATCCCTTAGAGATGACCCTACAACAATTGGTCCAAGAAAATTTAATTGACCTACCGCCGATAACACCCTTGAAAGAAATCTACTTTAAACCCCATTGGTATAAAGATGATGAATATTGTTCATACCATAGGTGTAAGGGCCATCTCATATCCACTTGTACACAATTCAAAAGATTGATCAAGAACATAGAAGATTGTGGTAAGATTGGGTTAGATAAAACCAATCCACCTAATCCCCTCATCCTTCCATCTAGCCCAAGTCCTAGCCCATCTAATCCCACTATCCATCTCACAAGCCCTAATCCAATCAGCCTTCTACCTAATCCTACTCCTAAGCCTATCACGCCATCTACAATTATCGTTTATCCCCTATATTGTCCATTTACCCATACCTTAGCAAAGGATGTGATCCATTGGCTGTTAGCACGGAATAGACCATACCCATGTCAAACACTCATCCATGAGCCTATCAATGAGCCTTCTAATGACATGTCTAGCCCTATAAGCCCATCATGTGATCTACAAGCCATCAATCCTAATCAAGCCTAACACTATGAGTCTAAGTCAAGAACCCTCATGCCTTTATGTCGATGACTCTCAAGAACATGTCAAGCCTATTCAAGAGCTTATCAAGCATATCCAAGAGTCATCCACTTCCACGCAAACAATCCAAGAGGCATATCAAGAACATGATCCTAAGTATGTGGAAACATTAGTCCCTAATCCGAGTCAGGATCAAATCCCTTACATTCCATCTATGCTACCCATCCATAACATTTACCTCTTCTATGATCAAGATGATATTACCTATGAGGAAGCTATCTATGAGCACCTTGGTTTTATCCATAATCCTATACCCATCCCTGAGCAAGACATCCAAGTTGCTCCTATCCATCCTCCATCTAACCTTAGTGAGACAACATTTTCTTCTCATAATGAGACATGTACCTCCCAAGAACATATAAGCATAGAAGATCAAATCAATACCTTGGATCATAATGAGCAAAAGCAAGATCCTAATGATCCTCCATCACCTACTATCGACCCTATCGCAACTCCACCATCATGTCCTATTAGTATATCCACCTTTATCCATGAGTGTTCCTCCTTAGAACACCACCAACCATTATCCTCTATTTCACCTTCTCCATCCAATAAGGAACTCATGTCTAGTGTTCCACCTACACTTAGTCCCATTGTTGATCGCATCCTCCAAAACATGAACTATCAAGGTAAAGGCCTAGGCCTTCTTGAACAAGGTGTTTTGGATCCCGTCCATGTCAATGTCTCTCAATGCTCTATGGCCTTGGATACACACCCCAAGGACAACAATCTAATGATGTTGGTACATCCTCCATTTATCCTAAGTCCACCACTTCTTATAAAAAATCCCATCATACTCCTAAAACATATGTTGCCATTCTGCCTCCATCCTCTTACAAATGTCAAAAGCATGTGACCATTCACCTTCCACCATCCAATTTACCTCCGTTACTGCCAACTCCTAACATCCCGCCATCGAATTTACCACCACTACTTCCAACACCTTATCCAACCATCCATAAATCTTCTAAGAATCCCAATCATGGCCAATGCACACATTGTCTAAACATGGAGCTTCCACCTATTCCTCTCCTTCCACCATACCCATGGGATTCCAAAGCAAAAATTTGGATGCCTACAATCAGAAAGCCAAAAATCCTAAAAATCCTAATTCCTTAGGACATAGAAGCCAAGAATCGAAGAGAAATCCATCTCAAAAGCTGCATACACCTACACACCTCAAAGAAAAAATGAAAAAGGTGTGGGTCCCCAAGAAACAAGCAACTACTTCAAATCCATCTCTAAATCTGCATACATCCACCCACCTCAAAGCAAATCTAAAAAAGGTATCGGTCCCTAAGCAACAAGCCATCAAGTCAAATGAGGCATCCACCTCTCATGAATCCCAACCATCTCCTTCCATCCATTCCATCCAAAAGTAGCAAGTTCCTCCATCCCACATGAAGAGCAAAAATCATAAAAATACTAAGTCCATGTGGGTCCCTAAATGCCTAAATCACCCATCTCCTAAGCAAACAACAGTATTGCTTCCTACACCACCATCCAACCAAAAGCTTCAACATTTAGCACAGTGTGTGCAGCCATTAGTCATGGTTCCTGTCCATTCTGCAATATTTCCACATATCTCCATCTCCCTACCTTTCATCCATTATCCTACATATCTTCCTCATCACTTCCCTATGGTCCATGCTTTTGCATAAGCCTTCCATCAATAAATCCACATCATAATCCACTATCGCACCTTTCATAATCCACTAGCCTTCCATCCATAGGTCCATCACAATCCACTATCACCCACATCACAATCCACTATCGTACCTTCCATAATCCACTATCGTACCTTCCATAATCCACCATCTACCTAATCCATCTTTCATGAAATCCCCTACCAACATCTTTGAGCACACTTGACACGCTCCATGCGACGACATCCATCCAACGAGACTATCACTTCCATGGAACTAGACACTTGAGTCCCTTTCATCCATATCCCACCTATCCCAGTCAAAAAAATAAAATAAAATAAAAATAAAAAAAGTAAAGAGAAATCCCTTTGTCCAACGGTGAAAACTTGGCAAACAGGCACCCTGGATAAGTACCATGATGAAAACCTGGCAAATAGGCGTCATGCATAAGTTGATCTTCTATGTCACCTACACTTGGGGGTATGTTGTCTCATCCAACCTATCACTTCCTATCCTATCATACAATTTCCTATCTTACCATCCTTACCCATTACACCTACATACACCTACCATACTGAGTCCATTCATCCTTCCTCTTGATCTTGATAAAGATTGGGGGCAAAAAATGTTGAAACATGCCTTGGAAAAAAATCTTGATGTACCTTATCCCTTCCAATCCATCCTGTCATCCTGTCATAATCCCATTGTCATCATCCCAATCCTCTCACTATCATGTCGTCCTAAGCCTTGTCATGAAAAATCCTAAGTATTGCACCTAGAATGGGGCATGTTATTTCCTATGCGACATAGTCTTTGAGATCACATCTTAGCTCTCTTATGCATACATTCCTTGTCGCCTATCCTCTTATCCAATAATTTATCATGAGTCTTCCTTCCATCCCTTTTCCACTATCACACATCCTTTCATTCATCCTAATCCATCCTATATCCTTTCTTGCACCTGGACTTGGTTTCCTCCCTCATCACTGGTATCTAGCACAAAGGCTACCAAAGTTGTAAATCCATTGATGTTCAAAACATCCAAAAATACAAAAAAATCAAAACATATAAAAAATCCCTAAAAATCATAAAATGTCCTAAAAAACACAAAAAAATCACAAACAATCCTGAAAAAAAAATAAAAAAATCACAAATAGTCCTGAAAAAATCCAAAAAAAATCACAAACAGTCCTGAAAAAGTCCCTAAAAATCACAAAATGTCTTGAAAAAATCTAAAAAATCATAAAATGTCTTGAAAAAATTTAAAAAATCATAAAAAGCCCTGAAAAAATCACAAAAAATTATAAAACCCCTGAAAAATACCAAAAAAAATCATAAAAAGTCCTGAAAAAATACCAAAAAAATCACAAAAATCCCTAAAAAAAATCCCAAAAAACTATAAAAAGTCCTGAATTTTTTTGAAAAAAATCAAAATATTACCCAAAACACAAAAAAAATCAGATATCCACCAAAAAACCAAAGCAATAGAATCAATCAATCAATTCAAATCAGATCAATTTTTCAAAATGATCATTCCAAATTAATTCTTTCGATCATCTAGTCAAATCAAATCATCAAATCAAATCAGCAATCCAATCATCAAATCCAATCTATCAATCATCAAAATCAAATCACAATCAAGTACATCAAAACAAATTCAATCAATCCAATCTTCAAACTCAATCATCAAATCTAATCCTCAAATCAAATCAAGTCAATCTCTCAATCAATCAAAATCAATGGCAAACAATCTATAATCCGATCAATCCATCTCATCATCATCAATAAAACACAAACAAGAACTACATATCATCTCTATCGTTAAGTGCCTTGATCCTGTGGACACAGGTATGTAGGCAGTCTAGTGTATGAAGGAAATACCCAGATTTAGGCACAAGACGATTCCCCCCCTCCATCTTTCATCCTTCCTCTGCTCATCTTTCTCATCATTCATCTCATTTTCTTCTGTATTTCATCTCTCGTATCATCATCACAAATTAGAACTACATCTCATCTCTATCATCAAGTGCCTTGATCCCGTGGAAACGGGTATGTAGGTAGTCTGGAATATGAAGGAAGTGCCCAAATTCAGGCACAAGGTGATATTTGTCTTTCTTCTCTCATCATCTTCTTCTATCATCTATCTTCATCAATTCATCAATCTTTCAAAACAATTCTTCCAATCAATCTTCTTCAATCACTTCTTCTTCTAATCAAGCTCATCAGCAATAAACTCAAATGCAAGTCATCCTTATCCATACCAATCAAGTTAATCAATCTTGCCAAGTTATCCAATTGCAATCAACGGTCTTGATCCTAATCTTGCCGTAAACCCAATCAATCGTCAATCAGTCAATCAATTAATCATTCATCCTTGTGTTGATCTAGGGATATATCGTTCCCCGCAATGACAACACTATCACCAATCATTCAATCAACGCTATCATCATCATCAATCAATAATTAATCTTCAGTTTACAGCTTGACAGATGCAATACCTTGTTTGTTTTTGAATCATTTGTGCTTGATTGCTTGCTTGCTTGTGTGTGTTATCATTTTATCTTGCATTTGCATTTGTATCTTCCCAACTAATATTCATATCTTGTATCCAGACAAGGTTCTATTACCTTGAGGCATGGGACACATCGTCACCTTGATCCTTATACCCTGGTACATAACGTCTCATGCTATATCAAACATATGATTGCTCACTTTCATTGCAGCATAATGCATCTTCCTTTTCTTCTATCCGGTCCCTCCTCTAATCTGTTTTGACCAATCCATTTCATTTTGAGAGCCTACCCGTGTTTATCCAACCTGCCTATCATCTCGAAGGGGCATCATCACCCTATCATTCCATCCTATCATTCTTTCCCTCATCATTATCTTTTTTCCTCTATCCATAACTTAGCTTCTTTGAAATGATGTTACTCGACACAGATTTCATCATCTCGAACATCATCTCAAAGAGGGGCAAAATGTAGACACTCAAAATTGTCCACTTGTCGCAACATTACACCATTTAGGCATCTGATAACATTTTTGCCCTAATCACCTCATATCATTACCTAATCTACCATTTTCCTCTATTAAATTAAATAAATATAACATTTATTTAATTTAATCCCATCTCTTTTACCATTATTAAATAAATAAATTTAATTTATTTATTTAATCCCTTTCCTCTTAAATAAAATAAAATAAATCTTTTATTTTATTTTTATTTATCATTTTATCCTTATATTCCTCATAATTTAAATAATATTAAATTATTTAAATTATTTACCTACCTTCCATATCTATCTTTTGAGATGACTCAACTCATCTCTTCCACATACCATTTTCATCTCCCAAATCCTCTCGAGTTAACTTGGCCCACCTTCCAATTTCCTCTCCACTCATTTCTCTCACCTACTATTTCCCTCTCAAGTGAACTCTTCCACTTTCCATTTCTTTTCCCAAGTTGCACAATGCACCTTTCCAATTCAATTGTCACTCATGAAATGGAAAATTTTATCCCTCCTTTCTCTCATATTTGTCTATTTAAACCCCTCATTTCCAAGCCATTGGGCATGGATGAATCTTCTAGGCACAGTCACTCTGCCGAATTTCCTCCTCATCCATCACCAATCTATTTTCTTCCTCTCATCCATCAATCTCCATCTTTGTCGTTATGCTACAAACATGAGCAATCAAACAAGAAATCGTCCAACCCAAGTGATATCATTTAGTCTTCATGTCTTTATTTTATTTTGGGTTTGATTTCTTGAGTTTGGGTTGAAATTTGATCATTGCTTTGTTTTGATCTTTGTTAAATTCTACCCAACACAATAACAAAAGGGAAGAACCCTTGTAGTTTGACTCTCCTCCTAAGATAGAATCCAAGCTTGGTTTATGCCCCCAATGTTGTGTAGAAGAGGGTTTGACTTAGTTTGATCTATTAATCTAGTCTCTTGTTTTTACATTACATTTTGGTGAACCCGTGTTTCTTGCACTTTGGAATCCTTCTTGCATCAGATATGAGCTATTTCCTACACTAGATCCTATTAGATTTAATTCATTCATCATTTTACATAGTTACATAGTTTAGTTTTACATTATTTCATTGTTAGGGTTTGAAAAAAACCTTGCATTTTTTGAAAATTTAGCTAATCTTCAACCTAGGGTTTGTAGATTGGCGTGTTGTTGCACAACAAATCTCCAATACCCAGAACCCCCAATCTGCAATACAACCTACACAAAACCTTGTAATGTCCCAAATCCTTACATGCATTGCCATGGCTTCCATTTTGCACCTGATCTACACACACAAGGGTTATACACATTCAGGGAGCTCTGACCTCCCTCAACCATAAACATGGCTCTGATATCACATGTTAGGAATTTGCAGGTCAAATAAAGCCAATTCCACATAACCCAATAGAAGAATAAGATGCAACAAATGACCATAATGCAAAGATCAAATGAACAATCAACAAGATAACACAAGATATACCTTGGGATAACCCTTAAGAGGGAAAAACCCAGCCTCCAAAAGCATCCATACTCATATGTATTATTTAGAAATAAAGATATTGCAATACATGTCATGAGTCTCCATGAGTACCTTTGAATCATCAAGAACCTCCAAT
Source organism: Cunninghamia lanceolata (assembly GCA_027924645.1). Lineage (NCBI taxonomy): Eukaryota > Viridiplantae > Streptophyta > Pinopsida > Cupressales > Cupressaceae > Cunninghamia > Cunninghamia lanceolata. The sequence continues at coordinate 9,874,561 of BSBN01000220.1, read as the reverse complement.
GCATCCTCCATGTGTACAAGCATGAATCCACACATCACCTGCCATGCTTCACAATATGCACTTATAGGAGATAGCTCAATACAATGATAGCCTCTCACAAACCTCCAATCCACCTACAATGAAATGGCCAACCAACCCAAACCACTAACCATGTGCTTGCTTTTATAGACCAAGCTCACACAAATACAACTTATGGTATTGGATAAAACCATGTGTTCCAAAACCATGGATAACACAAAACCATTAGCGTATAAAACAATTGACCGCACATTTGATTATTGGTACTAAGTTTTCCCAATTAATCAAATAATACAAATAAATAATTAATCACTCTATGTCCCACACACATAAAATAATTAACCCAATATTACATACAACTTGTACAAGTGGTCCCCAAATAATTACCTAGCATGATTAACCACACCACCTAGGTGCATCACAACTAAATAACTATTTAATTACAACATTATGATATATCAAATTATGCAATGGTGTACAACACCATATCCCAACATTTTGTCAATTGGTAGTAATTAGAAAAATGAAATTGCTCTTGAGATTAGTAATTTATTTCTTTTTCCTTGATAGAATAATTAGATCTAGCATCTTAGAAGTAATTTACATTCATAGTTTAAATTCATTTATTTGCAATTTCCTTTTCTAGATTGAATCATTTCAAAACATTCAAAAACCCCAAACACAGAATAATTACATTAGGTAAAATTCATTCTAGTTGCATTCATATTTCCTTTCTTAGATTAAAAAGCATTTTTTATTGCCAAAAATACCAAAAAAAGTACAAAAACAAGTTTTGCATGTCATAGTTGCATTCATAAAATATCAAGAAAATAACAAAAACATTAGGCACATAGATAACTTACAAACCCTTAATACCATCACAAGGTCAATAAAAGTCAATGCACAACTAAACCTTAGGTCAACTCAAAACCCTAAGTCAAAAACCCTAAGTCTAGTCAAGGTTGGTCCACGTACACCTATCTCTTGTCTCGGCTCGTGAATGTGCCCATGATTAAGAGGTGAGTGGGTGAGGGTAGTCCTCGACGAGATTGAGGAAAACAATCCGAGACCACAACAAGATCCATTTGTCTTACAACAACTAGGAGCACTCAAACAACTTCAAATAAAATGAGAGATCATCCAACAGATTGAAAGACAAGAAGCCATCAACAAAAGTAATAGCTTACCCACACATAGGTGGAATAGTATAAACCCTAACAGAAAAATAGTAACTAGTGACACTTCGGGTCATATGGTTATCTCTACAGCAACAATCATCAAACAAAACATCCATATTAGCACACAACAACAAAGGCCCCAGGACGTGAAGACCCCTCTCCAAGAAGTCTAGCTCTCCAATGAGCCAGACCATCCCCGTGTCTCGCCTCCTCTCGACTGGCTACTTCCACAAGAGCGAGAGTGATGTGGTGGTTCACCCCATGGTAAGGAGGGAAGGGTCCGTGTGTGTGCCAAAACATGACTCAACAACCCTAGGCAATTGAAGTCATGATTTTGAGTGTACAACAATAGTAGAGGATATTGGATAGAGAGTAGAGCTCTAGACCTTTAGAGGTTTGTAGCAACATTGCATGGGAAGAAGAAAGCTCTGGTTCTCTAGAATCTGGATAGTGGATAGAGCTTCAAAAATTATCATAGACTAGAACTCCTAAACTTTTACAAAATCAACATAGTTACCTCCGGAAGCTCCGGAAAGGTGTGTAATTTGTTGTATGGAGTGAATATAGAACCATAGCTCTGATTTTTGTATGTAAACATTTTTTAATGTAATTTTTTGTATATTAATGAAAAGAAATTATTTCGTCTCCTTGTCTTCCTCTGTCTCCATTTTTCTTCTTTGCCCACGTTATTTGGATCCTTTTTCCTACAATAACATCATCAGAAAAATGCAAAACTCTATATAATCAAGGATGTCTTCATAAGGGAGTTCAATCTTATGATTGATAATAACAGGAACACAATGACATAGCAATTGTATCAGGAATGCAATGACTAGCAATTGTATCAAAAACTTGATTAGAGGAGAGTGTATTCCTTGCAATGTTTAGGAAAATTTTTGAGGACCTCATGCCTTGAGTTATTTTTCTTATGCAATTGCTCTGTGTATTCCCATAAGTAGAATAAATCTCTTAGTGAATTAATCCACCATCCTTTGTCAAAATGACCCCTTGAAAGAAAAATAATATTTTAACTTTTAAAGATGAAGAATTCTCTATGAAAAACTGGACAACATGCCTATAAGGAGCCACAATATCATTTTCTGCTTCAAGCTTCCTAAAATTGTACTGCATATTTGATGTAGAATCTTGAGCAGACCCGTTTCTCATACACAATTGGAGAATTGCAACTTCACAAGTAGTTCTTGGTTTATCATACAAAAGACTGTAATATTTTTTGGTTTCAACAAGTATGAATGCAAAGGAGGAGGACTCAGTTGTGGCACTGGGAGACAAATAATACATGCAAGGTTTCAATTTTGGCAAAATGTGATAGCTCAAAGAATTGGCTAGGTTCAAAATGTGGACAATAGTCATAATTCCAAATTAAATCAAGCAAGTACAATGAAGTACTGCACTCAACAATTCCAAACTTTTTCTTTAAGAGTTGAGAATGTTATAGACGAAAACTTGAAGGAAATATTTCTAGGGGGTTTAAAAGACCACATCAAATATGTGGTATGCATGTTCAATCCAACTATTGTGTCCCAAGCAATGATTATGGAAAGCTATGTAGAGGTAAAGTTTTTGGCTAATAGAAGAGAGGTACTCCTTAGAAACAAAGATTAGATGACCCCTACATCATCATTTCTTCAACCTATGAGATTGAGAATTCAACAAATTAAAGAAAAAAGGGCCAAAGGGTTATGTTTCAACTATGATAGAACATATAGTAGAGGACATAAATGTGTTGAGAAGAAATTGTTCTACATTGAGGGCACCTATGATGAAGAAAAGGATCAAGAGGTAGTATTGGTTGTAGAAGAATTAGAAGATGTCCAACCAGTCTTTCCATGCACTATCAGGTATTGATACCCTACAAACCCTTATGGTACTAGGTTTCCTTAAACAACAGAAGGTAACAATGTTGGTTGACTTAGGGAGTACTCACAACTTTATTAACAATAAGTTGGCAACACAATTGAGCTATTTTGTTTACCCAATCCTAGAGTTTTAGGTTATGATTGTAGATGGTGGTGTAATCAGTTGTTCATGGAAATGCCACAATTTTAAACTCACCATGGGAGACTACATTCTTGATTGTCCTATGTTTGCTACCCCAATGACTAGAGTAGACATTGTTTTGGGAGTCCAATGGCTAACTACCTTAGGAACAATTGAGATGAACTTCTGAGAGTTGTTCATGCATTTTCACTAAGAGGATAAAACATTTGAACTAAGGGGGTTGCATGAAAAGTATCCACATATTTTTAAGATCGCACCAAATGTAAAAGATGCTTAACAATGGGGTAGATAGGGGTGTAGCTCAATTATTGTCATTGGAAGTGCAACAATCAAAGATTCCTACATTGACAAATCTGCAAGCTATTTTGAGGGATAGGTCAAAAGGATTGCCTCCCAGAAGAGATCTAGATTAGGTCATTCAATCAATGCTAGGGTACCATCTACCATCCTTCACCTCTTCTTTAAAGGCACTCCAAAAGGTTAGAGCAATGGAATAACACAAGGCAAAGGAACATAAAAAAATCAAGAGGCAAATAGATCAACACAAAGTTTTAACATAAATAGTGCTACCTAAGCTAGATGCAAAGAGAAGACCCATCTTGAAGGATGAGTTAATTTTCAAGACATGCATAGAAGCTAAGGACTAGGGCAATCACATAGTACCTCATTAAATAGAAGCATTTGCCTATCAAAGTTGCCACATGTGAAGATGAAGATTTTGTGTAGCAATATCCATAATTGATCAGCGTTGAGGACAACACTTGTGTGAAGGAGGAAGGCATGCTATTCAGGGATAACTTTAAGAACCCCCCCTTGGAGAAGGTGTAAAAACCTGGTGAATCGTGTATACTTCTTGAGAAAAATATTAATTTTATTGGCAAATTTTTTCATTTTTTGGTGAAAAAATAATAATCTCAATTGGTGAATCTTTTCTAATCGCTAGAAGTCTGTGGAAAATCCCGGCGAATTGTAATTTTTTTAAAACCAATAAAATATTTTCATTGGCGATTAAAACCTATTTTCAAACCAATAAAATATTTTCATTGGTGATTAAAACCTATTTTCAAACCAATAAAATATTTCCATTGGTGAATTAAACATGTTTTCAAACCAATAAAATATTTCTGTGGGCGAATTCAACCTGTTTCTTAAATAAAAAATATTTTTGTTGGCAATTAAAACCTATTTTCAAACCCAAAAAAATATTTTCATTGATGAATTAAACCTATTTTCAAACCAATAAAAAAATCATTGGCAAATTAAATATAGTTTCAAACCAATAAAAAATTAATTGGTGAAATAAAATGTTATGCCAATAAAAAATCATACCATGGGTGGCAAAAATATCAAATGCTACATATTGTTCTATTCTGGGACAAATTTTCCACACATCCAAATTCCTTCTGTTAGAGGAAATATTGTCAACAGTATTAAACTACTAATAATCCAATAATCTCAATGAAATATGACGCAAATCAAATAAACAAAGCAATATTACCTTGAAGACTGATTTACCTCGAAGCTTCCATTGTCACCTATCTTGTATTGATCTTGTTGATGAATGTAGCTCTCAGAAGTACACTTCCTCGCCGTTTAAAGATGACAATACTTGAATGGCAATATGTTGGACAAATGCAATGGAGATTACCTACAATGCAGCTATTATGAAGATGGGAGATGGATCATTGAAGCCATGATTGTATGGATGTGAGGGTAATGGATATAATGCAATGAGCAATATGAATGTTTTGCCAAAGGCACGCTGAGATTTCTATAGAGTAACTTTTCTATAGCTTGTGGATTGTTGAAATGAGGGAATGAGCTTCCTTTTATAGGCCAAGGAGGGGCCAAATCAATGTGTCACAAGATCAATGGTGGATATTTAGTCTTGAGAGGTGTACGGTGAGGATTGAGTTGGTTGAGATGAGGGAGAGAAAGAGGGAAGATGTTCCTCTCACCTTGACATGGAGGAGAGAAAGGTGTGACATGAGTAGACATGTCACAAGGCTCACAATGACCCAAGAGAGAAGGTCAAACAAGGAGACATGATTATAGGGAGGTTGGAAAGATTCTAGGGACTATGAAACAAGTGTCACAAAGTGTCCCTTCGACCATGATGACATGGAGAGACCACATCCATGTGAATAAGGATGGTTGGAGGAATAATAGGCCATGTGAGTGAGGGAAAATAGATTAATTAAATATTAATATAATTAATTACATGTGCAACAAGGTGAGGTGGATTTATGAATGAAGACTTTGGAATAGGATGATTTGTGATTAAATAATTTGATTATTATTTAATCGAAGGATGACATTAGAAGAATAGGTTTAATTGACTTAATTAAATAAATTGATATTTATTTAATATTTGGAATTTTACTTGATGAATGTGAATCAAATAGATGAATTGATGAATTTATTAAATGATAGAAGAATGGGAATTAAATAAATAATAAATATTTATTTAATTTATCTAAACACGTTGTCTCAAAGAATAATTTTTTTTGCGATTGACACATGCCCCAGTTTGCCCCTGGTATAGGTTGATGACGATAGTATGCCCCCTTGGGAGATTGGACGGGAAGAAATTGACGATAGGATGACGGACGATCTCACGATGAGATAGGTTGAATGATTGGTTAGACGGGTGAAGAAATTGGTTGACGTGAAAGAAAAATCAGGTGAAAATCATGCCCCAACATGGACAAGGTTAAGCACCTCCCATTAGGGTTCCATGCACTATATATAGGAGTGTGGGGTCACATTCCTAGCAATTTGCACACTTGTCATTGAGAGAGAGCTTTTAGGAGATTAGAGCCTTTTGAGCATAGAGTAGCCAACAAAGATGCAGTAGTTTCCTATTGAGCTTCATCGATTCAAGCAGATCTGACGGTTCAACCATCCGGAAGACTACGGGCCGCTGGTAAGTATCTCTTCATTTTTAGGCTAGGGTCATTAATGATAGCAATAAATGCTAGGTAAAGTTTAGGTTTTATATACGTTGAATGGCAGAACGCATGATACCACACATATGATGCAATTCTGTACATATGATGCCAGAATCGGTGCATATGCAGATTTTTTGCATTTGAATTATATTTCCATGCTTCTAATATTCTGTTGCGCATACAGTTAGGGATACTGCACAAGTAATTTCTTACTGCACAATTGATATGTTTTTGCACAAACAAGTTTGTTCTGCGCATATGACTAACAGTGCTGCGCTTGCAAAGTAAAGTTGCACATACAATATGATTCTGTACATGTGAGCTAAATATGTGCTTATGAGCTAAAGCTGTGCATCTGACAGGCAGAACTGCGCGTATGATTTTGGTTATCAAAACACTTAGAAATTTGATGAAGTTGACTGTGTGATTGATGTTAGTCAACTGATAGGCCATCTCTGATATTGATAGAATATCCAGAGAGATGATAGGATTGCTTTCCTATTGAAATAACTAAGTTTTTGATGTTGGATAGATAGACTTGCAGTTTAATCGATTTTGATTGATTAACGCATGCTTGCTTGATTGCAGGAGGAGTTAGATGATGTTCTCATGTTGAGGGAGTGATTTCTAGTTACCCAGATGTTGAGGCCTTATCTCACAGAGACTGATCTACTTGTTATTGGATCAGCTGGATTATCATTTTTGCTCTTCATGCTTGAGATTAGGGAAAATCTTAGCATGTTGACTACTCTGGTGGAGAGATTTCATAGTGAGGATGGGAATTTTTATCTTTCCACTGGGGAGATTACAGTTACACTAGAGGATGTTCATAGGATTCTCCATGTACCTATTGATGGAGAGCTCATGGAGTACTTGTTGCAGACTAGGGCAGGGTTGGATGAGTGTAGGCAAGTCTTCGATGATGATGAGAACGAGGGCACCGAGATCAGTTGGTTTAACATGCTGGCTTATTATGAGCCACTTCCTTCAGTTGTGGTTGGGTTGATCAGAGATATTTTGTGCCCCGACAGATGATCTCGTGGATTTGCAGTTGGATGGGGGTGGGTTCTAGAGTGGATTACTACTGAGGGTACCAGATATGCCTGGGGTGTCTGCATCCTTGCTCACCTATACCATGATTTGCACCAATTTATTTATGATGGCTCTTCCAGCTTGGCTTGTGGGGTTTCACTGCTACAGATATGGGCATGGACACACATAGCCATTACGCGTCCCATTGGCATTGGCACTTGGGGTAGGGATCAGCCCTACTCCTACATGTTTTAGGAGAGCCTTTCCCAGCCCAAGCTGGGAAAGTTAGAGTACTGGAGACACGCCTTCGATAATGTAGATAGAGTCGAGTGGTGACCATACTTGGATTGTGAGGTCTGGGATGACGATGTTTTTAAGCTTCCATTTTTCTTTCAGACTAGATGGATTATAGGGAGGACACCCTATATTTTGGAGAGACACATAGTTTCACATGTGTATAGGCAGTTTAGCAGAATCCAAGGGATGCCCTAGGGTAATGCCATATTTTCCTGTATGCACAAGGAGAGGGCACGATGGGGACCCAGCCCATCCTATGAGATAATGCATGATGAGTTTCTACATATTCCATATCAGCCTTGGCCAATGTATAGGGCAATGGAAGATGCGGTTATGACACATGACTACTTTGATTGGTTTGCTGCACATCCATTTCCATGCTACTACGGACCAAGAGAGTGAGCCCTGATTCTAGATGATTGGGAGGATGATGATGAGGGGCCATGGAGGCAACCCAGGAGGAGACAAGGATGGGGAGGCAGAGGTGGCCGAGGTGGGGATGATGGCAGTGGTAGAGGAGGAGGAGGTCATGATGGTGGTGGTCATGATGGTAGTGATGGGGATGATGGCAAAGATGGAGATGGGAGGAGGGTTCGCCGGTGGATTGATCCTACCCAGCATGCACAGCTAGTCATCTAGAGATAGGTCTAGCCTCCAGTGCAACCGCAGGGACAGGGGCCAGATGATGGGGTGATAGTTGGATTACGAGCCTAGCTAGCGTAGGCAGAGTCTACACTAGCACAACAATAGGGATAGATAGGGCAGATGAAGGCCTAGATTATTTAGATGCAGAGTGACCTACAGACCACCTAGTTGGAGAGAGATACAACTATTTAGAGATATGGGAGGGTAGAGGCACTCTTGTAGTAGGTGCAGTAAACTGCGGGATAGGGTCCCACTGGCCAGATAGTTGCAGATATGGTTAGGGCAGGTCAGGAGATCTTCTACTGGTGGTCACTATACGAGTAGGTGGTGCCACCAGAGCGTAGGGCAGGTAGCTATAGACCCAGCTGCCACAACAGGTCACAGAGGGTACCTGTCGAGAGTGGCGGGGTGATGGGACCTATGGGGCCACCTCGCGGACCATCAGGAGGAGGTGCACCAGGTACAGGGCCATCAAGAGGAGGAGGATGAGGAGATGGAGGAGGTATCCTACCACCACAACTGACACCATCAGGGGGGAGCCACTCTTAGATGCCTCCAGACATGCACTTATTTCTAGTACTTTCTATTTGGACATGTATACACCACTTTGGTTTAGACATTTTGGGATGTACCATTATTTTGACATCATTGTATACGTCGACATTCTTATTATTTTTGATGATGATGATGATATGATATCATGATTCGACAGACTATGTTATGATTTACATATGCGATGGACATGACCTATGTTATGATGCTATGATGTTATGATGTGATATGCTTATAGATCATTTACATGGTTTATGATTTTGATGCATATGTTTATGTTATGTGATGGACCTGATGCTCTATATGATGACCTGTATGATGTCACACTATGATGATTATGTTGATGCTTCTATAGATTATGATTTAGACATGATGCCTCTACATGCTTATGATGTTTTAACCTAATGTTATATGTGATGATTTATCTATATGGGATGGTTTTTTACACATTTTGATTTGTCTAATGCTAAATGTAATGAACAATGTATGCATGCACTAAGATGATTTAACTGATGATCATGTTATTTATGTTTTTACACTTTTCTTATTTTCTATCATGATATACATATGAAATTAAAATGAAAGAACGATGTGAGTATGTGACTCTTGCTATCGATAACTTATGATGTACTTTGTGTTTATGCATCCTAATGAACAAAATGATATGCATCTATGATGATGGATCTGATTATGACACATTATGGTTTATTTTTGTTAAATGCCAAGTATACTCAATCTTAATAACAATACACTTTTTAGAGGAAATTATTAGAAAAATAATTGGATAAATGAACAGAAATGATAATGAAAGATAAGAAATGAGATAATGAATGATTTGATAATGAAAGATAAGAAATGAGATAAGAAATTTGATAACGAAAGATAATGGTTACTGAATGGATAATGAAAGATAAAAAATGGATAAACACCTAATCACAAAGACACATGGATTTTGGTAAAATGATAAAATTCTTATAATGAAATGGAATGCAATGGGATAAGTATGGCTATGAATTCTTGTCATCTTTGATTGTGCGAGTATTTGAAGTACTTTGTTTCATCATTGAGCTTTTAAAATGTTGTAAGAAAATACAAGCATCTAGGTATAATTAAAGCATGATGACCTGAGTATTTCTTACATGGATTTTGATTTAGCAAGTTAATACAAGCATCTAAGTATAATTGAACCAAGATGACCTGAGTATTGCTTGCATATAAATAGACAAGGATTAAACCTATTTCATTTTTAGACCTTTGACGTCCTTGATGATCATTGTGTTGATCATGTCTTTAGACAGGGCGCTCACATTAATAAAGATAAAACCCACAAACAACAGACAAATAAAATGATTATGCCCCCATCATAGCTTCTCTAGTTTGAAACATCCTTGAGTAGCATAGAAAGACATAATAACAAAAATCATGATATAAGACTTTTTAAAACAACCACTAAAAAACTTTCTTGCCCAAAACATGTTTTCTTGCAATAACTTGATAGAATCAGTTTGATGTCTTAGGCAGTATTACCATTCTATTTACCCTTATTCAATTTTTTTTGTAATCCTTCCTTGAGCAAACAATTGATATACCATTTTCCTTTATTGGTCAATATGTTTACTCCTCAAGTCATCCCCTTGTTATTACAGATCATTCACCTATTGTCTTAATGTAAAAAATAATTTGTAATCTTGAACCTTAGAACTTGAACCTTTTTCAAAATTCAATGGTTCATGGGTTCAAAGGTTCAGTGTTTCGTCATGAGATATTCTGTCATAAGCATATCTATGTATTGAGTCTTGTTTATTTCCTAAAACCTTGGTTAAGTCAAGACTTGTGAAAAATAAAGCGAGCCGGCAGGAATTGAACTTGAACTTCTATACCTTTTCTTGGTTCAAGTACAAAACTTCATTATGTGTGGAAGTATAAAGGTGGGAGATTAAAATAGAGAAAATCAACTGGAATGGAATGTATTCAGAACACTTTATGAAGTGAAAAGTTTTAACTTATAAAGATCAAGAGCAATGATTACACATCAAGGTCGTGTGAGGGTATCCCTTGTAATTTGAATGTGTTAGAATTTACGTCTTGTCAAGTAAATTCAACACAAATTGATTGGTTTAGTAATGATTCAACCAGATTTTATGCCCTTTATAAAAAATGAACAGGCCAATTTTAGCAGTAAAACACACAGGGTGGCATGAAAGGAGAACACCACTGGAGGTAACGGATTTTCTTGCTCAATTTAACAGAGAATTCAGACCTAGTAAAAGGTGAGTTTTGTCAAGTAAATTCAACACAAATTGATTGGTTTAGTAATGATTCAACCAGATTTTATGCCCTTTATAAAAAATGAACAGGCCAATTTTAGCAGTAAAACACACAGGGTGGCATGAAAGGAGAACACCACTGGAGGTAACGGATTTTCTTGCTCAATTTAACAGAGAATTCAGACCTAGTAAAAGGTGAGTTTTGACTTTTCTCATAGCTGTTGCTATTTCTTTATCAGAAAAGAAGAATCATTTTGAGTTTCTGATACTGTTAAGCAGTTCAAGCATTTTATGTTCTATTTATTCAAACTATAGTCATGAAAGCTGTCTGTCTTGGTTTTGAACATGGTTCAAGCCTTGTTTGTTCTTTGCCTGAATATGGGGATACATTTTTAGCTTAGTATGATTTAGACGATTTTAAGGAAAGAGCTAAAAATCCTACATCTACACCCATGATGGAAAGGATAGTGGAAAGTGGCTTAATTGAAGCCACAACTTTCCCCACAGCCGTACAATGCCCTGAGTTAATTCTTGAATGCATGAGCAAATATGACTCTCAGGGTAGATGTATTAGAGCTGTAAATGGAGATGTATTGCTACCTATTAATAGAGAAACCATAATGGTTGTGATGAAGATCCCGCCCAAGGAGCCATACTTACATCTTAACATTACTTCCTCTTATAGTTATTTTTCACCGAAGAAAGCAAACTACAAAAGTGTAATTGTGAGAAATTGGCTACTAAAATTCCAAAAAGGAGGTTCAAGGTTACCCAGATCGTTAACTAGGGAGCATATGATACCAGAAGTAAAAGATATCATGGTGTTGTTACACAGATTAAAGGGTAGTTCTCAAGCATTCTATTGGGAGGATTGGATGTATTTCTTTATTCAAGTAATTCTTCAAGGAGAACAATATCTAGACTGGGAAGAGATCATAACAGAATGCTTACATCAGGGTTTGAGCAATCACCTGGGAAATAAAAACTTTTACATGTCTTCATATATTTTCTACTACTTGGCATCTACAAGAGAATGGGGAGGGTTACCTCATGCACCCTTAATAGAAAATATCAGAATTTGTGATTATTACTCCCACTTACAAATGCATAAATGCTATGAAAATTATAAAAGGATTAATGATGTTTTCACTGGCAGGATGGTTTATGAACTGACTGGGAATGTTAATAAAAGAATGTCTGATGAAGCTATGCAATTAATTAGCATTTATGGTAGCTATTTTATTTAGTTTCCCAAATTTACTTACATTAGAGTTGGAGGTTTTGAAGGTGAACCTGTGAAATTGCCCAGATATGCCTTTGACCGCTTTGTGTTAATTGAAATATGTAGGCAGTTGGCTCATATAGACAAGAAATTCTTGACGAAAAGGGAGTTAGGTATATTTTTTCCTATTGAACTTGGTCATTAGTCATGTCAATCAGTTTTTGATGCCTTAAATCTAGAGGTGGGTCTAGAAAAGTTTAATTTATAGTATTATAAGGCCAGGCCTAAATTTGATAGCAAGGGTTTTGCTAAAGACCATATGGATTTTGGAGGAGGATTTTCACACATTCCCAAAATAGAGGACTACTGGGAGGATTTCTCAGACGAATTTGAAGTCAAAAAAAGGCTTTGGTGTAGATTTTCTCTAGGGAAAATAGTTACTCTAATCTGAAGATGAATATTACTGATGTAACAGATGATGGGGAAAATGTGATTGATCCTCAGTATGAACAGGTGAAGCAGTTACCTATTCCAAAACTTGATTAGAATAGGGATGAGGAAGATCAGATTAAAGTTAAGACCCTCCCTGTGATAAGAAGAATTGAAAAATGGTTAAGAGAACAGAGGCTAGGAAAAGTTCAAATTGAAGATCTTCAACAGAGTGCATCTATCGATGAATGACAACCCCCTGTGAGCTCTTCTAATCAGCTTATTAATATTTGTGATGCAGGTACTTCAAAGTCAAAGTTAAAAAGGGTTCTGCCTTCAAGAAGTCTAATAAAACCCTTGTGAAAAGTTTGCCTACTTGCACCACTAGGTCAAAGACTAAGAGCAAGAAGAAGAAAGGATTTCCAGAAAGAATAATTGTAGACCTGAATACTGAAGAAGATTCGGATGAAATAATGAGTGATCAAGGTCCTAATTCATCAATGGTAGAAGTAACTGATACAGATCAACAGGTAGAGATCACTTTGGATTCTACCAATTTAATGATATTGCCAAATGCACCTTCTGAGCAGCCGACTCCTCATAAAGAAATTCCAGTCACTACTCAGTGGTTGGAGAGTTCAATCAATAATAAAAGGAAAATAGTTCCATTTTCTTTACATTAGAAGACATGGTTAGCGAATGTCTAGGGAAGACTCTGAAATCTAAAAAGCTGAAAATCACTTCCAGGGTAGATGTTGATCCCAATACAGGAAATTGGAGTGCAAAGATAGCTCGGCCAGTAACAGATGATGAAGTTCAAAATCCCTTAGCCCAAGATTTTATAGTGGAAAGAATAGACCTTGGGATTGCATCACGAGCTGTAGATGTACACCACCTTGAAGCGTCCACTAAAAAGATAGTAAGTCGAACGTGGAAAGACAAAAAAGATAAAAAGGAATTGAAATAGGCATTGCATTCGATGGTTGAGTACATTGATGTCATTCACAATCTAGGTCCTCAGCCCATCTCTCAGGTACCTCTGTCCTTTGATCCGAAGTCTCCTATTAATCAAAAAATGCTTGATCAAATACACAGAAATAAGATGGTAACAAAGGTGTTCAATGACTGGCTGGATGGTATAATCCAAAAGGGTACCAAATACATTAATGATTTAAAGGATATATATGATGAAACCCTGACCATTGTTGAAGATTTGAAGCTATAGAATGCCTCATAGGAAAATGATGAAACAAAATGGATGAGTGTAATTAATCAGATGATTGAAGTTCAAAAGTATGGTGTGATGAAGTTTTTATCAGAGAAGAATGTAGCAAACCTGAATGATAATATGCTATATGTATGAAGAAAAAATATTGAATGGAGAAACTCAGTGTCAAAACAAGGTTGAATAGAATTTACAAAGCTAATTAGGGAGATAACCAAGTTTACTTAGGCTCTGGATCATGATTTAGAATGTATTGATGTAAAGTAGTTGAAAGATGATGGAGAGCTAGAGAGAGATGTCGATACTATTATACAATCTTTCAAAGAGAAGATCAGCTTTGTTAAAGAAAACAAAAATATGAACAAGAAGAAGAAAGGATTTCCAGAAAGAATAATTGTAGACCTGAATACTAAAGAAGATTCAGATGAAATAATGAGTGATCAAGGTCCTGATTCATCAATGCCAGAAGTAACTGATACAGATCAACAGGTAGAGATCACTTTGGATTGTACCAATTTAATGATATTGCCAAATGCACCTTCTGAGCAACCGACTCTTGATAAAGAAATTCCAGTCACTACTCCTCAGTGGTTGGAGAGTTCAATCAGTAATAAAAGGAAAATAGTTCCATTTTCTTTACCATTAGAAGACATGGTTAGCAAATGTCTAGGGAAGACTTTGAAATTTAAAAAGCAAAAAATCACTTCCAGGGTAGATGTTGATCCCAATACAGGAAATTGGAGTGCAGAGATAGCTCAGCTAGTAACGGATGATGAAGTTCAAAATTCCTCAGCCCAAGATTTTATAGTGGAAAGAATAGACCTTGGGATTGCATCACGAGCTGCAGATGTACACCACCTTGAAGCATCCACTAAAAAGATAGTAAGTCGAACGTGGAAAGATGAAAAAGATAAAAAGGAATTGAAGTAGGCATTGTGTTCAATGGCTGAGTACATTGATGCCATTCACAATCCGGGTCCTCAGCCCATCTCTCAGTTAGCCCTATCCTTTGATCTGAAGTCTTCTATTAATCAAAAAATGCTTGATCAAATACACAGAAATAAGATGGTAACAAAGGTGTTCAATGACTGGCTGGATGGTATAATCCAAAAGGGTACCAAATACATTAATGATTTAAAGGATATATATGATGAAACCCTGACCACTATTGAAGATTTGAAGCTACAGAATGCCTCATGGGAAAAGGATGAAATAAAATGGATGAGTGTAATTAATCAGATGATTGAAGTTCAAAAGTATGGTGTGATGAAGTTTTTATTAGAGAAGAATGTAGCAAAACTAAATGACAATATGCTATATGTATGCAGAAAAAATATTGAATGGAGAAACTCAGTATCAAAACAAGGTCGAATAGAATTTACAGTACTAATTAGGGAGATAACCGAGTTTACTCAGGCTTTGCATCATGATTTAGAATGTATTGATGTAAAGTATTTGAAAGATGATGGCGAGCTAGAGAAAGATGTCAATACTGTTATACAATCTTTCAAAGAGAAGATCAACTTTGTTAAAGAAATGAAAATCTGATAACTGATGATTTCTCCCTAGTATCAAAAGTGGAATTGCTACTTCATCTTTGTGTTGATGCACTTCTAGAATATGCGAAAAAAGTGGCTAACATTCAAAAATAAAAAAGATGTTTGGAAGACACGAGTTAAGCATATTGGTATCCCTAACTTCCTGGTGATTCAGGAGTTTGTTGCTGTGTTCAAGGATTGGAAGACACAACGTGTCTCTTTAGTAGAATAGAGCAAATTAAGAGATTCCAACGTACTATCCCAATTGTGATCATGGCAATATAATCTTTTTATTTAGTTACTTAGTTTGAAACTATGTTTGAAAGCTCTATCTTTTTAATCAGTTTAAAAAAAAACTAAATCCCACTAAGGGTCAGAGTTTGTTTAACTCTGAGTTTAAAGAACAGTTACAATGGCAAGCTATATATATATGTTTTGTTAAGGACATAAGAAGATAGAAGGTTCGAAAAGAAATTTGGAAGTTTTTGCTGAACTTCATGTTTATAATGTATGTGATGTTTCCCTCAATTTTCGTCTACGAATGAAAGGAAAGAATGGTTACTGTGGACTTAAATCTGTGTGTTTGAGTGCATGAAATTGAGTTTCTATGCGAACTCTTGTTTCAATGTGGTAATTATTATTTTGCTGAAAGACTCATCATATATATCTTATCATTTATTGGTTCACAAAAATTCAGTGATATATATATTTGATCATTGTTAAAGATAGAATTTGTGTGTTCTGTCACTGAATTGTTTCGCAGAAAAGAAAAGATATCGCATTCATAACGTAGTGATGTGTGAATGTTAGTCTGCCTTTAAATGATTTCTGGTTAAAAGTATATCCAGATGTTAGAATAGTTCAAATTCATTGAAGATCTTAAAAAGGGGAGCTGTACCTTAATTCAAAGGGAAATTATTTATGATAATTTACCCAATTGTTGTTTAACTTATTTGTTTTGAAAAGATTGGGTTATAGAGTCAAAATAAAATATTATCAGATCAAGATAAATCTGTTAGCCAACAATTTTTGGTGACTCTACTGGGGACTCGAATCGTTTGTTTTGGATTAGTCACCCTAACATGAAGCAAGATGGTGCTTCCTCCTAAAAATATAATTCTTGTTTTACAACCTAATTTTGGCTTTCAAGATGAACAGAAAGATATAATCAGTCAATTAAATACCCTTGCATGGCACACTCACTGAAATATTGATGATTATAGAAGAGTAGGTCGAGTATTATAAAGGGAAGAAGAATTGGCTAATAATTTAAGATTGTTGTTGCTGAGGCAAAGGAGGCAAGCTGAAAACACAGTTAGAAATCAAGCCCCTGAAGTCCCAAGAGGTCAAGAACAGCCTAGAAACTAATAATTGGTTACCCAGTTACAATTTAACAAGCTGGAGTTTAGAAGATATACAAGATCTTTGAGGAGAGGAGTTAGAGATTCTACTTTTCAAATGCTACAAAACCTAAATTTTTCTTATAATCTTACTCCTATTAGAAGAGCTAGAAGTAGACCTTTTGGCCCTCCTAAACCCTCGGCATCCTCTATTTGTCAAGCCTTAACTCTCTCTCTATCACTGTCATCCCTTCTGTTATAAACTTTTTACCAATTGCCCAGTCTTGGGGAGTAGCTATAGGGCCTCTAAATTTAGGGACCAACCTAAATCCTCTGCCTAAAAATGCAAGAGAAAACTTACCCAAGTTTAATGGAGATGGAAAACAATCATCAGATGAATATCTAAATGCCTTTGCCACAGCATGTGGTGTGTTAGGTGTATAACATCAAGATGTGGCTATAAGACTTTTTGTGCAAACTCTAACCGATATTGCAATGGAATGGTTTTATCACCTACCCGACTCTTCAGTTACAAACTAGAATGATATGAAAAATGCATTTGAGAACATGTTCAAAAGTACAGAAGATGAACATTCTCTCCTTGCTCAATTAACTTAGCTCAAGAAAGGAATACATGAGCCTATGAGGGAATTTATAGCCAAATTCAATAAAATTGTGCACAAAATCCCAAATGCTAAAAGACCAACACGAGAGAATTAGAAATGTTTCTTTATCAACTCTATGCCTCCTGATATTAGTTTTCATCTTAGAAGAGGTGTAGTTGCCGATTTAGCAAATGCACAAACAATGGCTGTTGGATTAGAAGATGATCTTATTATGGCTGGAAAATAGAAGAAAGAAGTTCAAGTACCTAATGCTTAACCCTCATCCTCTATAGATCATGTAGTTCAAAGGTTAGTAAATGATATGATTACTCTAAAAAGACAAATGCCTAAGGTTGGTACTTCATTTCAACAACCATATCAAGATGTCAGCAGAAGAAATTTTAATCAACAGACAAATACTGGTAAAGCATTGCAACTTACACTAGCACAACCAAGGTTAGCTATTGAAGCTCCTCCTGGAAGAGGGAACATGTGTGCCTTTCAATTGACTACTGAACATGATCGAAATTCTTGTCTAGAGATGATTAGATATGCTCAAATGGATGCTACTAAGGATATGCTGGGAGAAATTATTAAGGAAGAAAGAAACTCTGAGGAACCTAGCGAATCTAAAATACACTTCCTAGAATATGAATCAGACTCAGAAATAGGTGGTGAAATATTGGTTACTCTTGAGGATCCTTCATGTGTTGTGCTCACCAGAAGTCAAAAGAATCCAAAATTTCCAAGCATTCAATTTTCTCAAGGAGTGCCTGTCAAAGGTAAGGAACCTCTCACTAGAACCCCTGATACTAGTTCGAAGGTTCAAGAGGTTCAATTGTTACGAAGAAATGACGATGAAACTTCTTTTGATATTATAGAATTTTGTAAGTCTTCAAGGATTCAAATATCTCCTACTGAATACCTTAAGTTAAATCCCAAAGAACTAGATAAATTGGTGAAATATGTTAAAGGTGATCATCTGCAAACTGAACCCGATAGTCAACAAAATATTAATGTTGAGTCCTCAATTGCTCAATTATTTGCTTCTCCACCTGAATCACCTACATACACACCTAGAATGACCATCAATTCATCCAATGATACATCTTATATGGTTGATATGAAACCCAACCCATTTTATGTCTCCTTATTTATAAATGGTCATAAACTCAGTAATTGTATTATAGACTCAAGTGCTTCTGATAATATCATGCCCTCTTCTATAGCCAAAGCCCTAGGCCTATCCCTTACAAAAACATTTGGTAGGTGTTATTCTATGGATGGTAAACAAATTCCTTTACTTGGGCAGATTAAAGATGCACAGGTTGCTCTTGCAGCCTACCCTGATAAAAGAGTAAAGTTGCCTATCTTGGTGGCAGACATTCCTGCCAGTTATGGGATGCTGTTGAGCAGAACTTTTTGTAAAGATTTAGGTGGGGAGATCAAATTGGATTGGTCAGAGGCTACAATTCTAGTGGGAAAATGGAAAGTAAGACTAGAACCTGAAACTAAATGCAAGTTTATTGTGTTCCCTTTTGATGATCCTAAGTCTCAGATTCTATTTGAAGAATGTGATTTGGTAATTATTGTTTCTTCTCTAAGGATGTGAAGGAGGAATCTATTTCAAAATTGGTTCATTCAAATGATCTATGGACCATGGAATTTGATGGTAGTTGTGCCACCATTGGCTCTGGAGCAGGAGTAGTTCTAATCTCTCCTGAAGGTAAAAAATTCCCTTACTCTTTTAAGTTAGAATTTAAAAATACTAATAACACTGCAAAGTATGAGGCTCTATTACTTGGATTAAATGAAGCCAAAGGGAAAGGTATAAAGATGCTCAGAGTGAAAGGAGATGTGAAACTAATTGTAAATAGGTAAGGGGCATTTTTACTGTTAAGAATGAAAGATTGAGACATTACAGGAATAGAGTTTGGGATGAAATAGAATACTTTGATGCCTTCTCTATTGAGGCAATTCCAAGAGATTAGAACACATGGGCAGATTCTTTGGCAGTATCAGCTTCTCTTCTTCTTCCTCACCCTGATTTTAAAGAAAATTCATATACAATAGAGCTGATCTATCATCCTAATGTCCCAGATAATGCTGAATGTTGGCAAGTTTTTGAGAATGACCGACAAATTAGAAATTGCTTGGAAAGTGCTGAGATGTTTTTGGGGACTTATTTTGAAGGGTCTGAAATAGAATGCAAAGAGTTTAGTCCTAATCTAGGGATCAACTCAAATGATGAGGTAATTTAGTTGAAAGGAAACAAAATTCCCAGAGATCTGGTTTCTCTTGAACATTTGTTCAGTCGATGAGATGAATATATCAAAGGCGAACATGCTTAGGCTCCTAACAAATTGGGAGATTGTGAAAAGGTAAACATTGGGAGTAAAACCGATCCTAAATGGGTTTCTATTGGTAGGTGCTACTCACCAGAAGAGAAATATAAGTTGATTAATTTGTTAACTAAATATAGGGATGTCTTTGCTTGGTGTTATGATGAGCTAAAGGATTTTAGAGGTGGTCAAGTCCAGTATCATATTCCTTTTAAAAAAATGCAACTCCATTTAGGTAGAAATTAAGAAAATACAACCCAAAAGTTGTCGAGGCCATTTATAAGGAGGTCGATAAAATGCTAAAGGCTAGGATTATCTACCCAATTCATCACTCTACTTGGGTGATGAACATTGTCCCGGTACGCAAAAAAAATGGAGAAATAAGAATTTGTGTTGATTTTAGGAATTTAAACCAAGCTAGTTTGAAAGATAATTATGCTTTACCCATGATGGATCACATTTTACAAATAGTTGTTGGATCAGAGATGATGTCCATGTTAGATGGGTTCTCAGGCTATAATCAGATAAGTGTGGCTGAAGAAGATCAACATAAGACCGCCTTTACTACACCATGGGGAACTTTTGCTTATAGTCGTATGGCCTTTGGTTTGATCAATGTTGGCACAACTTTTTAGTGGGCAATGAATTCATCCTTTAAAGATATGAAAGATAAAATTATTGTCATTTATCTTGATGATTTGACTGTTTTCTCTAAAAAGAGAGAGAATCATTTGAAAGATCTTGAGACTGTTTTGCAAAGGTGCCAAAATCATGGAATATCCCTTAATCCTAAAAAGTTGATATTCTGTGTAACAGAAGGTAAGTTACTGGGGCATTTGGTTTCGAAGGACGAAATCAAGATCGATCTAGAAAGGGTTAAAGCAATACAATAGCCAAGTCTCCCTTCAAATAGGACTAGAGTCAAATCTTTCTTCAATCAGGTTAACTTCCTCAGAAGGTTCATTCCTGATTTTGTGGAGATTACAAAACATATTGTAGGAATGATGAGTGAAAAACAAGCATTCAGGTGGAATGAGACTACTAAGAAAGCTTTTGAAAATGTTAAAGAAGCAATTGCACAGGCACCTACTTTGATAAACCCTGATTTCCAAAAGGATTTTATCATTTATTATTATGCTTCAGAACATACCATGTCTGGTATTTTATTACAGAAAAATGAATTGAACATAGAAGCTCCAATAGCCTTCATGAGTGCCCTCTTAAGAAGCATGAACTTAAATATTCTTTAATAGAGAAATAAGCTTTTGCTGTGGTAAAGGCTATCAAACAATTTAGGTACTATATACTTCATTCTCATTCAATTGTATTTGTTCCTAGTTCAGCTGTAAAGAGCATTCTGACTTAGCAGGATGTTGGGATGAATAATAAAGCAACATGGGTTGCTCAGATTCAAGAGTATGACTTGGAGATCAGGCTAACTAAATTAATTAGAGGTCAAGGCCTGTGCAGATTGATTGTTGAGAGTAAGGAAGAAAAAGAAGAAGAACTTCCCACTGTCCTATTGGTGGGTTTACAAGATCCATGGTTCATAGATGTGGCACATTATCTTACTTATGGAGATTGCCCTAGTCACTTATCCCCGAAGGAGAAAAGGAACCTGAGATTGAAAGCAACGAAATATGTCATTTGGGGTGATGTCTTGTACAAAAAGGGACTGGATGGAACTTTTTTAAGATGTGTAGATAAAGAACAACAACGTAAGCTTTTGGAGGTTTTCCATAATGAAGCATGTGGTGGACACTTCTCTTTAGTTACAGCCTTTAAAATTCTTAGGAATTGTTATTATTGGCTAGGCATGTTCAAAGATGCATACAGATGGGTGGCTAATTGTGAGAAATGCAAAATGTTTTTAGGAAGACCACAACTTGCAGCATTACCTTTGAGACTAGTTATTATTGAAGAACCTTTCAAACAATGGGGTTTAGACTTCATTGGGCCCCTTTCACCTCCTTCGAGTGCTGGACATACACACATTCTAACGACTACAGACTATTTTACAAAGTGGGTGGAGGCGATCCCTGTGAAAAGAACTACCTCAGAAGTGGTATGTAATTTTCTTAGAGAGAATATACTGGTGCATTTTGGTGTCCCTCAGAAACTTGTGGCAGACAATGCTACCAACTTTTCCTCAATTGAACTCACTTCATTTTGTTATGATAATAGTATCTCTCTTTCCCACTCATCAAACTATTACCCTCAAGGGAATGGTCAAGCTGAGTCTAGTAACAAAAATTTGATAGCCATCATGAGAAAATTGGTGAGTGATAATCCCAAAGATTGGCATAAAAGGTTGTACAAAGCACTCTGGGCTGATAGGATAACCCCAAAAAGAGCAATAGGAATGGCACCTTTTGAGCTAGTTTATGGAAAAGGAGCTCAATTATCATTACCTCTTGAATTATCTGCAGCCAAATTGCAAAAGGTCATTGAAGATCAGTATTTTTAGGATTCTTTGGAAAAGAGGGTTATGTATTTAACAAAGATTGAGGAAGAAAGGAATGAACTAGTTGATTGTATTATTGCTCATCAAGCTAGGATTAAGAAGATTTTTGATTGAAAAACCAGGCCCAAAAAATTCATGGAAGGAGATGAAGTGCTTTTATGGGATAAGAGGAGAGAACCTAAAGGAGCACATGGCAAGTTTGATTCACTTTGGAAGGGACCATTCCAAATTCATTAGGAAATGGGCCCTAATTATTTCAAATTAGAATATCCAGATGGATATGTTCTACCCCTGTCCTATAATGGACAGGACCTTTAGTTGTATCAATTGTAAAACAGGTGTCCCTTGATTTGTACATAGTTGTTTCTTTGTTGTCGTGTACTGTCTTTTTATTTTTCAATTTTAGTTTTCCTTGGTCCTTTTCTTTTCATCCCTGTGTTTCAATTTGTGCGTAACCAAAGATTATGAGTTCTCTACATTTTGTCATAAAATGCAGTCCCCAGTCAGAGCCAATGTTACCCTTCTATTTACCCTTATTCAATTTTTTTTGTAATCCTTCCTTGAGAAAACAATTGATATACCATTTTCCTTTATTGGTCAATATGTTTACTCCTCAAGTCATCCCTTTGTTATTAGAGATCATTCGCCTATCGTCTTAATGTACAAAATAATTTGTAATCTTGAACCTTAGAACTTGAACCTTTTTCAAAATTCAATGGTTCATAGGTTCGAAGGTTTAGTGTTTCATCATGAGATATTCTGTCATAAGCATATCTATGTATTGAGTCTTGTTTATTTCCTAAAACCTTCGTTAAGTCAAGACTTGTGAAAAATAAAACGAGCCAGCGGGAATTGAACTTGAACTTCTGTACCTTTTCTTGGTTCAAGTACAAAAGTTCATTATGTGTGGAAGTATAAGGGCGGGAGATTAAAATGGAGAAAATCAACTGGAATGGAATGTATTCAGAACACTTTATGAAGTGAAAAGTTTTAACTTATAAAGATCAAGAGTAATGATTACACATCAAGGTCGTGTGCGAGTATCCCTTGTAATTAATGCATGTGTTAGAATTTACTTCTTGTCAAGTAAATTCAACACAAATATATCGGTTTAGTAATTATTCGACTGGATTTTATGCCCTTTATAAAAAATGAACAGGCCAATTTTAGTAGTAAAACACATAGGGTGGCATGAAAGGAGAACAACACTGGAGGTAACGGATTTCTTGCTCAATTTAACAGAGAATTTAGACCTGGTAAAAGGTGAGTTTTGACTTTTCTCATAGCTGTTGCTATTTCTTTGTCAGAAAAGAAGAATCATTTGAGTTTCTGATACTATTAAGCGGTTCAAGCATTTTCTATTCTGTTTATTCAAACTGTAGTCATGAAAGTTGTCTGTCTTGGTTCTGAACATAGTTCAAGCCTTGTTTATTCTTTGCCCGAATATGGGGATACATTTTTAGCTCAGTATGATTTAGAGGATTTTAAGGAAAGAGCTAAAAATCCTACATCTACACCCATGATGGAAAGGATAGTGGAAATTGTTCTAATTGAAGCCGCAGCTTTCCCCACAGCCATACAATGCCCTGAGTTAATTATTGAATGCATGAGCAAATATGACTCTCAGGGTAGATGTATTAGAGTTGTAAACAGAGATGTATTGCTACCTATTAATAGAGAAACCATAATGGCTGTGATGAAGATCCCGCCCAAGGAGCCATACTCAAATCTTAACATTACTTCCTCTTATAGTTATTTTTCACTAAAGAAAGCAAACTACAAAAGTGTAATTGCGAGAAATTGGCTGCTAAAATTCCAAAAGGGAGGTTGAAGGTTACCCAGATCGTTAACTAGGGAGCATATGATACCAGAAGTAAAAGATATCATGGTGTTGTTACATAGATTAAAGGGTAGTTCTCAAGCGTTCTATTGGGAGGATTGGATGTATTTCTTTATTCAAGTAATTCTTCAAGGAGAACAATATCTAGATTGGGCAGAGATCATAGCAGAATGCTTACATCAGGGTTTGAGCAATCACCTGGGAAATAAAAACTTTTACATGTCTTCATATATTTTCTACTGCTTGGCATCTACAAGAGAATGGGGAGGGTTACCTCATGCACCCTTAATAGAAAATATCAGAATTTATGATTATTACTCTCACTTACAAATGCAGAAATGCTATGAAAATTATAAAAGGATTAATGATGTTTTCATTGGCAGGATGGTTTATGAACTGATTGGGAATGTTAATAAAAGATTGTTTGATGAAGCTATGTAATTAATTAGCATTTATGGTAGCTATTTCATTAAGTTTCCCAAATTTACTTACATCAGAGTTGGAGGTTTTGAAGGTGAACATGTGAAATTGCCCACATATGCCTTTAACTGCTTTGTGTTAATTGAAATATGTAGGCAGTTGGCTCATATAGACAAGAAATTCTCGAGAAAAAGGGAGTTAGGTATGTCTTTTTTCCTGTTGAACTTGGTCATTATTCATGTCAATTAGTTTTTGATGCCTTAAATCTAGAGGTGGGTCTGGAAAAGTTTAATTTACAGTATTATAAGGCTAGGCCTAAATTTGATAGCAAGGGTTTTGCTAAAGACCATCTAGATTTTGGAGGAGGATTTTCACACATTCCCCAAATAGAGGAATACTGGGAGGATTGCTCAGACAAATTTGAAGTCAGAAAAAGGCTTTGGTTTAGATTTTCTCTAGGGAAAATAGTTACTCTTAATCTGAAGATGAATATTATTGATGTAACAGATGATGGGCAAAATGTGATTGATCCTCAGTATGAACAGGTGAAGTAGTTACCTATTCCAGAAGTTGATTAGAATAGGGATGAGGAAGATCGGATTGAAGTTAAGACCCTCCCTATGATAAGAAGAATTGAAAAATGGTTAAGAGAACAGAGGCTAGGAAAAGCTCAAATTGAAGATCTTCAATAGAGTGCATCTATCGATGAATCACAACCTCCTGTTAGCTCTTCTAATCAGCTTATTAATATTTGTGATGTAGGTACTTCAAAGTCAAAAGTTAAAAAGGGTTCTACCTTCAAGAAGTCTAAGAAAACCCTTTTGAAAAGTTTACCTACCCGCACCACTAGGTCAAAGACTAAGAGCAAGAAGAAGAAAGGATTTCCAGAAAGAATAATTGTAGACCTGAATACTAAAGAAGATTCGGATGAAATAATGAGTGATCAAGGTCCTGATTCATCAATGCCAGAAGTAATTGATACAGATCAACAGGTAGGGATCACTTTGGATTGTACCAATTTAATGATATTGCCAAATGCACCTTCTGAGCAATCGACTCTTTATAAAGAAATTCCAGTCACTACTCCTCAGTGGTTGGAGAGTTCAATCAGTAATAAAAGGAAAATAGTTCCATTTTCTTTACCATTAGAAGACATGGTTAGCAAATGTCTGGGGAAGACTTTGAAATTTAAAAAGCAAAAAATCACTTCCAGGGTAGACGTTGATCCCAATACAGGAAATTGGAGTGCAGAGATAGCTCAGCTAGTAACGGATGATGAAGTTCAAAATCCCTCAGCCCAAGATTTTATAGTGGAAAGAATAGACCTTGGGATTGCATCACGAGCTGCAGATGTACACCACCTTGAAGCATCCACTAAAAAGATAGTAAGTCAAACGTGGAAAGACGAAAAAGATAAAAAGGAATTGAAGTAGGCATTGCGTTCAATGGCTGAGTACATTGATGCCATTCACAATCCAGGTCCTCAGCCCATCTCTCAGTTAGCCCTATCCTTTGATCTGAAGTCTCCTATTAATCAAAAAATGCTTGATCAAATACACAAAAATAAGATGGTAACAAAGGTGTTCAATGACTGGCTGGATGGTATAATCCAAAAGGGTACCAAATACATTAATGATTTAAAGGATATATATGATGAAACCCTGACCATTGTTGAAGATTTGAAGCTACAGAACGCCTCATAGGAAAATGATGAAACAAAATGGATGAGTGTAATTAATCAGATGATTGAAGTTCAAAAGTATGGTGTGATGAAGTTTTTATCAGAGAAGAATGTAGCAAACCTGAATGATAATATGCTATATGTATGAAGAAAAAATATTGAATGGAGAAACTCAGTGTCAAAACAAGGTTGAATAGAATTTACAAAGCTAATTAGGGAGATAACCGAGTTTACTCAGGCTCTGGATCATGATTTAGAATGTATTGATGTAAAGTATTTGAAAGATGATGGAGAGCTAGAGAGAGATGTCGATACTATTATACAATCTTTCAAAGAGAAGATCAGGTTTGTTAAAGAAAACAAAAATATGATAATTGATGATTTCTCCCGAGTATCAAAAGTGGAATCGCTACTTCATGTTTGTGTTGATGCACTTCCAGAACATGTGGAAAAAGTGGCTAACATTCAAAAAGAAAAAGATGTTTTGAAGGCATGAGTTAAGCATATTGGTATCCCTAACTTTCGGATTATTCAGGAGTTTGTTGCTGCATTCAAGGAATGGAAGATGCAACGTGTCTCTTCAGTAGAACAGAGTAAATTAGGAGATTCCAACGTGCCATCCCAATTGTGATCATGGTAATATAATCTTTTTATTTAGTTACTTAGTTCGAAACTATGTTTGAAAGCTCTATCTTTTTAATCAGTTTTAAAAAAACTAAATCCGACTAAGGGTCAGAGTTTGTTTAACTCCGAGTTTAAAGAACAGTTACAATGGCAAGCTATATATATGTTTTGTTAAGGACATAAGAAGATAGAAGGTCCAAAAAGAAATTTGGAAGTTTTTGCTGAACTTCATGTTTATAATGTATGTGATGTTTCCCTCAATTTTCATCTGTGAATGAAGGGAAAGAATGGTTGCTGCAGACTTAAATCTGTGTGTTTGAGTGCATGAAATCAAGTTTCTATGCGAACTCTTGTTTCAATGTTGTAATTATTCTTTTGCTGAAAGACTCATCATATATATCTTATCATTTATTGGTTCACAAAAATTCAGTAAGACATATATATATATTTGATCATTGTTAAAGATAGAATCTGTGTGTTCTGTCACTGAATTGCTTCATAGAAAAGAAAAGATATCATATTCATAATGTAGTGATGTGTTAATGTTAGTCTGCCTTTAAATGCTTTTTGGTTAAAAGTATATCCAGATGTTAGAATAGTTCAAATTCATTGAAGATCTTAAAAAAGGGAGCTGTACCTTAATTCAGAGGGAAATTATTTATGATAATTTACCCAATTGTTGTTTAACTTATTTGTTATGAAAAGATTGGGTTATAGAGTCAAAATAAAATATTATCAGATCAAGACAAATCTGTTAGCCAACAAGCAGGCTAGGATTTGTCAAGTGTAGTTTTGTTGTCTTTTGTGTCAAGATGATGTTTTAAACTTTCTTGTCGTGTTGCTTGTTGTCTAGTGATAAGACCATGATCCGATTGTTTACTCTTTGAATTTATAGCATTCGAGAACCATATTCTCCAACTAGGTCAAGGATTTGCCTCCACTCAAGTAGAGGATTGACTTATTATGTATGAACTGATGATGAACAATGTGACGAGCGCTAAGGGACTGACCTAGTGCCTCAAAGGCTAATTGCTAAATGGCCTTGCCTACGTGACGACACAGAGGCAATGTAGTTTGGATGGACCAAAGGATGGATGATATGGGGTGGAATGGATGAAAAAGAAGCCTTGTGGGCACATCAATGATGGACTTTCCTATGTAATAACTTAGAGGTGACATAGTTTGGAATGACTAACATTGGCAAATGTGTTTGCGATAGGATAAAAGATAGGATAATGCGATGGGATGACCCTACTGGATAAAGTGATAGGGGGAAAAGACACCAAGCTATGGTAGGCCATTACTAGGTAGATGCGAAATGGATGCGTTTACTGGACGAGTATGATAGGAAATATGGATGTGGGTTGGGTTGTACTAATAGATGGAGGTAGCGGTTAGTCACAAATAGCACCTGTTTCCAGGTTTTTAGCACTTGCTTCTACTTGTACCATTTTTTTTGGTATTATCCCTTGAATTGGGGTTATTAGGTATAGAACCTTCGAAGATGCATACTATTGATGGGATCATCAAACAGTTCACCTTCTGATGTCGAGAGCTAATAAGTACCTGATCCATAGGCCGTAATTATGACATAGGGACCCAACCAATTTGGTTCAAACTTCCCCTTCTTCTCTCTATCCTATTGATTGCGTGGGTTCTCTCTTAGGACTAGATCACCTACTTGAAAAACTGGTGGCTTAACCTTGTGATTGTAGCTCCTTGACATTCTTTGTTGGTATGCCTTAAGATGGTTGAAGGCATGTTGTCTTTGTTCTTCTAGCAGTTCTAGTTCTTAAAGCCTTGATACTCTATACTCGTCATCATTTATGAGTCCCTTTAACGTCACCCTGAGGGAAGGAATTTCAACTTTGATAGGCAATATGGCTTCAGAGCCATAGATAAGGGCGTATGGTGTCGCACCTGTGGGTGTGTGTATACTGGTTCTGTAGGCCCATAGAGTAGGGTTTAGTTGCATATGCCAGTCTCGGCCAGCGTCATCAACAGTTTTCTTGAGTATCTTCATAATGGTTTTATTTGATGCCTCAGCTTGGTCGTTACCTTGCAAGTAGTAAGGAGTGGAGAAACGATGTTGGCTATGGAA
This sequence comes from Cunninghamia lanceolata, assembly GCA_027924645.1. Lineage (NCBI taxonomy): Eukaryota > Viridiplantae > Streptophyta > Pinopsida > Cupressales > Cupressaceae > Cunninghamia > Cunninghamia lanceolata. Next base: position 9,845,768 of record BSBN01000220.1, on the reverse strand, counting down.
TTTATCATAGAGTTCTTGTACATCTTGATTCTTGAAGGGTCTTCCATTATCTGTGACAATGGATAATGGTATACCATATCTGCATATGATATAGTTAAGGATGAAGGATGAAATCTATTTCCTTGTGATGGTGGTTAATGGAACGACCTCAATCCACTTCGTAAAATACTATGGCTATGATAATGAATTTGTGGCCATTGGAGGAGGAACGGTGAATCTTGCCTACTAGATCCAGTCCCCATTGACAAAAGGGCCAGGGTGTCGTTAAAGGTTGTAACTCTTGAGCAGGTGCATGTATCAGATTACCATGAATCTGGCATTTCTTACACCGCTTGACAAAGTGATAGGAATATGTTTCCATGCTCAGCCAGTAATATCCTAAATGCATGAGTTTCTTAGCCAAAGTAGGACCACTAGAGTGCGTCCCACATATGCCTTCATGAACATCCCTTAGAGTGGTCTGATATTCATCCCTATCTAAACACCTAAGGAGAGTACCATCCAAACCTCGTCTATACAGGGTGTTGGGAATAATGGTATATCTGGAGGATTGGCAAATGAATGTACATTTTTGGTTGTTTGACAAGTCGGGAGGTAGGATATTCTCTTTAAGGTAGGTGTAAACCTTGCTATATAAAGGAGAATCAACTCCTAGGATGTGGTACATGGTGTTATTTTATGGGCTTTCATAGGCTGGGTGAGAGACTGGCTCCACCAAAAACTCATAACGCGATTGGTTTTTCAGGGATATCTAGAAGGGATGCAATAGTGGCCATTGCATTTGCTGCTTTGTTGTCCAACCTTGGTATTTGTTTGAAGGAGATCACAATGAAATATTCCTTGAAGTCATCCACCATACGCTTGCATGGTATCAGCTTCTTGTCCTTTGTTTGGTATTCATCATTTATTTGATTAATGACCAGTTGTGAATCCCCATACACATGAAGCTCTTTGATCTTCCACTCGACTACCATCCTTATGCCAATAACCAGGGCTTCATACTCAGCCACATTGTTGGTGCATGGGAACAAAAGTCTATATGATTTAGGGATTTTATCCCCCTATGGTGTTACTAGCAAGATACCTGCTCCTGATCCATGTTGTGTGTATGATCCATCAAAGTAGAGCTTCCAAGCTATTGTTGTGATGTTGAATGTCGATTCATCAGGAAACTCAAAACTCAAGGGTTTTTTATCAATCAAAGGTGCATCTGCCAGCTGATATGCAATGATCTATCCTTTTATGGCTCTTCTATCCACATAATCAATGTCAAATTCATTGAGAATCATAAACCATTTGGATATTCTACCTGTTATGGTAGCTTTGCTGAGTAGATACTTTAATGGGCCAATCTTTGCTACCAACTTTATGGAGTGAGAGAGCATGTAGTACCTCCACTTTTGTGAAGCGAAGATGACTACAAGGCATGCCCTTTCAATAGTGTGTACTAAAGCTCATAACCTACTAATGTCCTGCTGATATAGTAGATTGCCTGCTCCTTTCCTTCATGGTTTTGTTGTGCTAGTAGTGCTCCCAAAGCTGTGGGTGTAGCTAATATATATAATAGTAGTGGTTTGCCTTAAATTGGAAACATTAGGATAGATGGATTCATCAGATATTCTTTTAGTCACTGAAATGATTGCTCACAGTTATCATCCCACTTGAATGGAACATTTTTATGCAGTAGATGTGAGAATGGATGACACTTGTCTACCAGTTGGGAGATGAACCTTCTAATTGACTGCAGCTTTCCTTGTAAAGACCGTAGCTGACTCAGATTCTTTGGTGGTGGCATCTCTATAATTGCTTTGACCTTTGCCAGGTCCACCTCTATTATGTTTGCTGATATGATATACCCAAGTAGTTTTTTGGATGTTACTCCAAAAACACACTTTTTAGGATTCAAACGTACATTGAACTGTTCTTGTCTTGTGAATATTTTGTCTAAGACTTCAAGATGTCCCTCCCTAGTGAGTGATTTCCCTAGGATATCATCAACATAATCTTCCATGATGGTATACATCATATCATGAAAGATTGTTGTCATCACTCGCTGATATGTTGCTCCTGCATTCTTGAGACCGAATGGCATAACACACCAACAATAGGTGCCCCATAGATATGTGAATGTTGTTTTATGTTGATCCTCCAGTGCTATCTTGATTTGGTTATATCCAGAGAAACCATCCATTAAGGACAACATGGTGTGACCTACAGTGAGGTCAACAATGATATCAATATTTGGTAAAGGAAAGTATCCTTTGGACAAGCCTTATTTAAATCCCTGAAGTTGTTACATAATCTGATTCTCTTGTCAAGCTTTGAAATATGTACAATATTACAGACCCACTTTGGGTAGTCAATGGCTCTAATGAACCCCACATCTAGTAACTTCTTGTGCTCTTCTTTTACCATTAAAGCTATGTGGGGGTACATTTTCCTCATCTTCTGTTTAACTGGTTTAGCTCCCGGAGTTAGTGATAGGTGGTCCATGATTAGATCAGGATCAATACCTGGCATATCGGCATAAGACCAAGCAAAGTTTATCTGCTTTTTTTTGTAGAACTCAGCAAACTCTATCTTTTCTTATGCAGTTACTGACTCTGCTTGATAAAGGAGTTTTGGATGTGCCTCTATGCCAATGTTGATTGGTTCTACTAGTTCCATCAATACTGAAGATCTTTCTAGATGTTCATAAAGGGGGAGAGGGTCAAGCCTTTCATTTGTCAGTGCCTTAGAGAGGTTTTCACCTTTAGATACGTCTTTTATTTTTACTTTTTCATGATCCAATACTGTTGCAGAGTGGTTTTCACCATTAGATCTCATTTTTATGTTTACATTTTTACAACTGAAAGGATTGGCACTCTCTCTGAAGTATACCCTGTTGTTAAGGTTGATGGGGAAGCTAGCCTTATGGTCTCTTGTAGGTAAGTGTTCTCTAAGCTCTAGGTAGTTGATGATGGCATCATCATTTTCAAAGGTGTCAAGCTTAGGGGTTGTTTCTGATATATCCCAATCTATTAATTCAAGGTGCACTAGATGTAAGGGATCATTAGGTTGTTGGACTCAAGGGTAGTTAAGGTTAGGACAGAGGATTCGTTTGAATGGGACAAGGTATTGACGAAGTCTATTATAGTACTCTCCTCAAGTTGGTTTGTCAATCTTGATATCGTACTCTCTTTGTGAGGTTCATTCTCGTCATGTTACAGTTCAGACTCTAACAGTCTAGCTCTAGAGCTTTGTCCCTCATGCATTGTTGGAGTATTGCTATATCATTGGACCACATCAATGCCTTTGTCTTTACAAGACATCTCAGAGAGGTTGTCCCACTCATACTCATTTGAATTAGTTTCACTAGCCTCTTGCAAGCGATGAATTTGCTCCACTAAGTTAATGGTAGTTGCTTGTCTGTCTTCAAATTTTTGTTTACCCTTGCCTTTGTTCTTCTGTTGACCTTGGTATCCTAAACCAGTAGTGTCTCAGGTTGTTTGAGTAGGAGGTCTGATAGGTTCTATGATACCATCCTTTCTTAGTCCTATGGGACCATGACCATTGTATCCCATCCTTTGCAACATGGAAAAACCTTGACCATACTATTCTGTAGGAAGCTTAGGTTGTTGGTCCTCTGGTATGGTTTAACTATCTTCATCTTTGAAGAGCCATTGTAAGACATCTTTCTCATCACTCTCATCAAATAGGCTTCCCCATTTAATGAAAGGACCCACAGGAGTCTCAAGTGACTTAGCTTTGTTTAGGGATGGTCTCCCATAAGACTTTGGTGATGGTGGCAGCTGTGCTAGAGAGAAAGATTGTTCAATAACATACTCCCCAATGCCTTTGTCTTTGACTTTGATCTTAAGCTCTGTTGTTTTTGAGGTGGAAGCTAAGGAACTTGGATCCACTTGGTTGGAGGAAGAAGAAGCTACTCTATTGGTGGGTATCACAACTTATGGTTTAGACTGTATCATATTGTAATACTAAAATGGATTAGGGTCCCCTTGTATGGTTATTTCTTGATCGTTATGTGGGAACTTGATACATTGGTGATATGTTGATGGGACAGCCTTCATTGCATGAATCTAAGGTTTGCCTAGAAGAATGTTATATGCAAGCTCCATGTCAAGAACTTGACATACCTGATCAGGTATAAATAACCTTATTTCTTTAATGGATCAAATAGCCTTTTTGCACTATCCAATTCCCTAGCCTTGCTAATTTATTTATTTTTATAACCGATATTTATCTAGCTTGTAAATGTTGATTTAATGGCATGAAAAGTTGGGTAATTGTGTAGGTTAATGCATAGCCTAAGAAGTGGACATCATGTAGCTATGGACGAGTGGGCCGGAAGTTGTGGGCGCTAGAAATTTTAGGCTTGCATTTAATGAAGACTTTGTTTTTATTCTGTTATTTCTGTGGTTACTCAAAATACATTATGACTCCACTCGGAGTCCTATTTATGTTTAAAAAGACAACAGTAGTTAATTTTCTATTTTTCAGTTACAAGACTTCTTCAACTAACATTTTCCCACCATCAGATGTTTAGGAGTAGATCAGTTTTGTTTTTGCTCAAAATATGGATATAAACATAGACACTATGGATAAATGAAAAATAATTCCTTAGTTCAAAAAAAAATATTTTTGGATCTGTGTACTGGTAAATTCTATGAATGAATATGTTGTTCTGAATTTTAGTTCTTTGAAGATATGAAGATTTCAATGGAGTTCTTATGTGATGGAAGTGATTGAATGTGATTTGAATTAAGACAAGATCTCCCATGAGCTGGCCACTCACGGGACATAAGATAGATAAGTATTTTTATTTCTGTGAATGTTTTGGCCAGTTGAAGATAGTTCATGTTTAGTTGTTGTTAACCTGTAGGAGTTTTGTTCAAAGATAAATCATTGCATGTTGTTGTTCGAAGCTTTCTGTGTAGATTCAAAGTTTTTCGGTGCATCTGCCTTAAGTTAGAATCTCTGTTTTCTGATAATTAGAATGTGGTATGTTTGTAGCATAGCCAGTTACGTTTGTGAGTGTTGAGCTTAAAATTTATTGTGAGCTGTTAGCTTAGAATTTATCTATTTTCTAGTATAAAATTTATATGCTTTCTAGTTTAGAATTTTTCTACTTTCTAGTTTAAAATTTGAATGCTTTTCGTAGAGGGACATAATTACTGTTTCATTTCCTGTATTGTTTCAATCTTTTTACAGAATTAGAAAACTATTTTCTTGATGAAATATCCAAACTCCCTATTGCATATAGCCTCAGACACTACCTCGGTCGATAAACTGATAATTTTCATCTAAAGTGTTAGGACCTTACGACAGCCTGTCACTTTTTGGCATTGTTGTCAGGGATACATGATCTTTTCTAAGTGTTCTTAGGGCATGCTTGGGAATTTCTCATGCTAAACACCCAAAAATAGTTACCAAACCTCTCTTTCTGCATGGTCAGGAAACAAGGCCCACAGGGAAGATTCATACCAAAAACCCCCCAATAGTAATTCTAACCATAAATAGGGAGGAAGAAGTCTCAGCTGAAGAACTAAATTATGAATTGATCGAGTAGGATAAACCTGAGACCTCCCATTGTATCCCAAAAGTTTCGCCAGTTGACCCAATCTTTGAGGAGATAGTTATTCAACCAACCAACCTAGTCTTTGAAGAAGAGAACATTCATTTTGACATCATGGTCAACAATCTCCATAATGATGATAGGGCAAGGAGACTGGCAACACGAACCTTTACCTACCCTATCGCTCTAAACGAAGATGATGATGCACCAATGAAAAACATTTCACCATCTATCTTGCTGACTTCCAAGGGACTTTCTTCTGAGGATCCTGACTAGTTCCTCTTTGAATTCAAAGTTTTGTGTCAAACATACGACTACAAGAATGACAATCAGAAGCTCAAACTTTTCCCTTCCACTCTGAGAGACACTGCAATGTGTTGGTTTATGGGGCTAGCTTCTGGATCGATAACTAACTGGGATGACATGGAAACTATTTTCTTAGAAAAATATCAGAGTTATTGCAAAACTAGTGATAGAAAGGAAGAGTTATTGAACCTAAGACAAAAAGAAGACGAGAATCTAGAAGATTATCTTGATAGATTCATCTTTCTAACCAAATGATGTGGTGAAGAAGCCATAAGTCCAGAGATCCTAAAGACTATATTTCTCAAAGGACTCGATGAGGATGCTAGAAGAAATTTGGATCTAATGGAAAAAGGAGATGTGTCCCAACTTGAACTTACCAATATAGCTGAGTTATGTCAGAACTTCTCTTATACTCAAGGAGGAATCTAAAAATTTAGCCTCCTAAGAAGGTCCAATGAAATAGGTAAACTGCGGGAGGAAATAGCAAATCTAAAAACTGACATTCTCATTCAATTGAACACCACCTTGGATGGAATACAAGCCAAAACATGTAACCCTGAGACCTTATCCATCTATTGTCCTTAGTGTTGAAACAAGCATCTATTAAGAGAATGTCCTTTGGACAAGGCTGACATTTGCCAAATTTGTGAAAAGAGTCATACCACTGATCAATGTGAAATTTTGAATGCCATCAAGACCTCTAAAAAATGACCATCTCACACTGAGGAAGAAATCAATTTCGTAGGCCAGCGACCTAGAGGGAACTTCTCCTATGGTCAGAACTCGAACCCTTCATGGTGACCTCCAAACCATTGGAACAATACTCAATGGTCAGCTCCATGGCCTTCAGTACACCTAGATGGGGATCTTATCCACCTTGGAGACCACATGAATAGACGAACCAAGCTTGGGGAAACCCCCAATGGCCAAATTAGTAATGGCATCCTCACAATCAACCTCCACAATGGAATCAACCACCAAACCAATTCTACAATGGTCCGAGACGAATGCCAAATCCTCAACAAAACCTTCTAACGGCTCCTCAAAACCCTCAACAGAGTGAACCAGTTAATCAACCATCATTGCCGACACAACCTATTCCTAATCCTAAGAACACACATCAAAATGCCCCAGTATATGCTGCTGATCAGGATAACATGGCAGGGGTCAATGATATCTATTGTGGAAACCTTCCATTGAGGTTGGGAAAAACACTCAATCAACCGACCATTGTTGAAGTTACTGAAGATCCAGATGGACTCAATGTAGAACCAGAGACTCCTCTTGTACCTACAGAGTATGATTCCACGGAAACTCAGGATGAACCATCCTTGCCTCCACCCCAGATAACCTCAGCACCTATCATAAGACCATCTCAGGAAGAAGTTGTTAAGCAACCACCAACGATTCTAGAAAAAAATCCCATGACATGAAGGAAAACCCAGGCACCTTTTCTGGATAATCTCAGATCAAATATCCTTAGGAACCCACTAGAAGTATCATTATCTAACGAAACTACTCTGATACAAGAAATTAAATGACTCCATATCGAGATCTCGCTGTTACAAGCAATCAAAGAAATTCCTGAACTAAACCAACTAGTTAAACAATTGTGCATTAAAACACCAGGAAGAAAACCAAAACAGATTAATACAGTGCACATTAATGAATATCTGGTTGAACTTTTAGCTGGGAAAACCTTAACTCCAAAATACGATGACCCAAGTAGCCCACTTATAACAATAACAATCAATGGAGTGGCAATACCTAATGCATTGGTGGACTTGGGAGCAGCCATTAATGTGATGACAGTAGATGTTATGGAAAAACTTGGACTCATTGACCTTTACCCCACAACTACCATATTACAAATGGCAAATCAGGCCATAGCTATTCCCAAAGGAGTCCTAGAAAATTTCCCTGTCAAAGTCAACAATTGGGAATATCCAGTAGACTTTCAAGTCCTACAGTCTCTCACACCCAAGGATAGTTACCTAGTAATCTTGGGTAGACCATGGTTAGCTACAGTCGCAGTCAAGATTGACTGTAGAGAGGGAGGAATGATTATTTCACATGGTCCCAGTAGCAAACATTTAAGTCTATATCCCCCTGGTCAACCTGCAGAATATAATCAAGTCTGGGTGGATGAATCAGATGAACTTGATAAGTAAGAAAATCTAGCTTCACTTGCCATGGTATTTATTAAACAACATAACAAAGAACTGGAAGATGAATTAGACGACGTCCAAGATCTTTCCATAGCATCAGAAGATGAAGAAGATTTAAAGGTGGAAGAAATCCTAGGACATCCAATCAACATTAACAATGAAGAACATGACTATACCAACTTCACAACTCGACCTTGTCCTTGGGAAAATATCATTTTGAAAACAAATCATTTCTTCTCAGATATTTCCAGACTTCATAGAATCATACCACATAGTTGCACTCTCAACACATTAACCGAAGAAGTTCACACTGTCATCTCCAATTACCTGGGAACCAAGACTAACATGTTATTACTAGGAAAGACTTTAAACATCAATGGTTGGTTGGCAGAGTCTGATGAGAGCAAATTATTTGATGTTTTGATGAATAGGTCCAAAGCCTTTGCTTGGGACTATACAGATATGAGAGTAATCCACCCAAGTATTTGCACCCATCACATCTATACTAAGGATGTTAGACCGGTCTGTCAACCCTAGTGAAGACTCAATCCTTCTCTTAAAGATATTGTTATAACTGAAATTGAGAAACTTTTACAAGTAGGATTTATTTATCCTATTTCAGATAGTAAATGGGTTTCACCCTTGGTGGTTGTACCAAAGAAAAATGGGAAATGGAGAGTGTGCATAGACTATTGAGAACTCAACAAAGCAACCTACAAAGACTATTTTCCACTACCTTTCATAGACCAGGTTTTGGATAATCTAGTAGGAAGGAAGTATTTTTTAGTTTTGGATGGGTTTAGTGGATATGACCAAATACAAGTGGCAGTAGAAGACCAGGACAAAACTACTTTCACCTGTCCTTGGGGAATATTCGCATATCGAGTCCTTCCATTTGGGCTTTGTAATGCCCCTGCCACGTTTCAAAGAGCCATTTTAGCTATCTTTGCTGAACTCGTAAACGATTGTGTAGAAGTCTACATGGATGACTTCATAGTCCATGGTTCCACTTTCGATGAAGGTCTCAAAAATCTAGACATAGTGTTACAATGATGTGAGGAACATCAACTATCTCTAAGCCACGAGAAATCTCTCATAATGGTAGAATAGGGTATAGTGCTGGGACATGATATTTCAGCTGAAGGAATAAAGGTTGACCCTAAGAAGATTGAAGTGATACAATAGTTGGAAAACCCAAAGAACCAAACTGATATTAGAAGTTTCTTGGGACATGCTGGTTATTACCAAAGGTTCATAGAAAACTTCAGTAAGATTGTAGCCCCCATGTTTTCTCTTTTACAGAAAGATGTGGATTTTACTTGGATAGAGGAATGTCAGAAATCTTTTGACATCATCAAATAAAAGCTTTTCTCAGCCCCAGTTTTATGAGGACCTAACTAGAAACTTCCCTTCCATATATATGTTGATGCTTCCAATGATGCTATTGGAGCAATGTTAGGCCTAGAAGATGAAAATGGAGGAAAATATGCTACATACTTCATTAGAAAAAAATTAAGCCCCACAGAACGAAATTTTACTACCATGGAGAAGGAATTTCTAGCAATAGTCCATGTAATAAACAAATTTTGGCATTATATTACAGGATACAAAGTGACTGTATTCACAGATCATTCAACTATCAAATATCTGATGAACAAACCGTCAGTGAATGGATGCATCATCTGATGGTTATTGCTTCTCCAAGAATTCAATGTGACCATAATGGATAAGCATGGGAAATTCAACGTAGTTGCAGATTTTCTATCCAGGATTAAGCAAGATGATGGAGATTGTACTCCTGTACAGGATGAATTTCCTGATGAAAATTTATTCACTGTCTCCATTAAAACACCCTGGTTTGCAAACATTGCCAATTACTTAGCCACTTTAGAGCTTCCCCCAGACTTCACATCAAAGCAAAAGAAAAGCCTTATTCAGGAGAGTGCTCACTTTAAATGGATTAATGGCATGTTATTCTGATATGGGTCTGATTTAGTCCTGTGACGTTGTGTCAGACTAGATGAAACATACAACATCCATATAGCTTGCCATGACGACCCATCTGATGGACACTACTCTGCCAAAAGAACTTCCCATAAAATTTAAGGTGCAGGATACTATTGGCCCTCAATGCACAAAGATGTGAAGAACTACGTTCACCATTGTGATGAATGCCAACAAGTGGGAAGACCTACAACATACAATGAAATGCCTCTGCAACCACAAGTAGTTTTAGAACCATTTGAGAAGTGGGGATTGGATTTCATTGGTCCTATAGATCCCCCTTTGTAGGGGAAAGAATATATTCTGGGCTGCATGGACTATCTTACCAAATGGATAGAAGTCCATGCCCTCAAGTTGCTTGAGAAGAACAAGTTGTAGATTTTTTGTATAACATAATTTTTCTCAGATTTGGAGCCCCTAGGTCCATTGTCACAGACCAGGGACCTCATTTTATGTCTAAAGTACTATTGGCCTTCACCAATCATTTCTAGATAAGCCATAAAAAGTCATCACCCTATCATCCACAAGCAAATGGACAAGTAGAAGTCACTAACAGGGACCTCGAAAACATCCTAACAAAAGTAGTTTCATCAGGTAGAAAGGATTGGGCCAGAAAGTTACCTAAGTCTGTTTGGGCTTACAATACAACTTGGAAATCCACCACTGGTCTTACCCCTTACGAATTGGTCTTTGGGAAGAAACCTTTTCTCCCCATCGAATTTGAACTCCAAACTCTTAGAACAATGATGGAACAAGACTTCGACCTTGATCGACCTCAGGTAGAGAGGGTCTTACAACTTAGTGAACTAGATGAGGTCCGCTTGGAATCCATTCATCGGACTGAGCTAGTTCAACAACAGTGAAAGGCCTGGCATGATAAACACATTAAAGAAAGAGAATTCCATGAAGGAGACTGGGCACTGCTATTTGACTCTCGATACAAGGATCAAAAAGGTAAACTCAAAACACATTGGCTGGGTCCATATGAGATTTTAGAGGTATTCCTTAACAGAACAGTACAACTCAAACCCATTGATGGTGATTCTTGAACCCTCTTAGTTAATGGACATCGACTCAGGATCTACCATAAACCTGTCAACAAAGAAGAGTTTACTCGACTGGAAGAAATGCAAGGAGAAGATCGATGTGTTGGTTCTGTTTTGGCAGAAACAATACCATAAGTAAAAAAAAACAAATTTGGTTTGTATATGCATTTAGGAACAATTCTTCAATATTTTCTTCTTAGTACTTGTCTAAATTTCATCTCTATTTTGTAGGGTTTCATCTTTTAAGAAGTATTACAAATTCTGATGCATCTTCTAGCAATGATCTAAAAATTGTTGTCTAAACAAGATCCATACCCTCACTTTGTTCGTGCATTCTAGTTGCATCTTTTAGCGATGCTCTGGAACTTTGTTCTTGCATTCCAGATGCATCTTTCAGTGATGCTCTAAAACTTTGTTCGTACATTCTGGTTGCATCTTTTAGTGATGCTTCAGAACTTTGTTCCTGCATTCTGGCTGCCTGCATTCTAGCTGCATCTTTTAGCGATGCTCTGGAACTTTGTTCCTACATTCTAGCTGCATCTTTCAGCGATGCTCTGGGACTTTGTTCCTATATTCTAGCTGTATCTTTCAGCGATGCACCAAAACTTTGTTCATGCATTCTGACTGCATCTTTCAGGGATGCTCCAGAACTTTGTTCCTACATTCCGGCTATATCTTTCAGCGATGCTCTGAAACTTTGTTCGTGCATTCCGGCTACATCTTTTAGCGATGCTCTGGAACTTTGTTCTTGCATTCTAGCTGCATCTTTTAGCAATGCTCTGGAACTTTGTTCTTGCATTCTGGCTACATCTTTCAACAATGCTTTAGAACTTTGTTCCTACATTCCGGTTGCATCTTTCAGTGATGCTCCAGAATTTGGTTTCTCCATCCGCTGCATCTTTCAACGATGCTTCAAAATTTTGCGTGTATTCCCCATGTCCATTCCGTTGATATTTTCTTCCATCATTGTAAACTTGCAATCGACATCCTTGTAAATTGTTCCTATTTTCTAAAGCACACCATTTACCCCACAATCCACTATGGAAGCCATCATGAGTTTGACATCTCTGACCTTAGTAAATAATTATTATGACAACCTTTCATCATAATTAACTTTAGCCACCCTGTCACCATACCATAATAAACTCAACCATTCTATTATCACATCATAATAAATGTATCCCATTCCAACTAGTTAGTACTGCCACCTAGGATGTTATTACATTAGTAGGTTAAGCGACTTTCAAATCGATAACGGGACAAAAGGTACGTACATATTTTATTTTTAATAGATCATTTATTTCAAGGATAGATAAGTTGGCATGAACCCTTTTCTTTTCCCAATTTAGCAAATGTATGAACTATTCCTTCATTAGAGAAGGTGATGGCTCGATCACTCGCTCTCCCATGCCAAGCTATAATTAACTATTGTTAACCGATGAAAAGCCAAGTACCCTGAACCGATCTTACCGAAGCCCAAGTGTCCTCGAAACTTGCATTCCTTTTTATCTTTCTATCAATTTCCTGAGTAGTTTCAGAGTGGTACTATAATATTTCAATGGTCTTGAGTAAAATAGGAGAAGCTAAACGCAAGTCCGAGCCAGCTTCATCAGACAAATTATTGGCATTAGGGAACATTTTAGAATTGTTTTAGAAAGTAGGGTTGCTAGATTTTATAAAGAAATTTGAGGGACATCGTGCACAACTGATCAAAGAGTTTGCCAAAAACTTTGCAGATGGGTAGTCAATTGTGCATGGAAAGAAATTTAAGGTAAGTCCCCGAATCATCTCCAAATTATCTGGTATTAGAAATGAAGGAATTAATCTGTCTGAAACTACAAATATTTCCTACTAGAAAATGATAGAGCTATTTGCACGGGAAGGGGAACCTCACCCATTATTAGTTGTTAGTACCCAAGGGCAAAATAAGGGATTTCAGAGAATGTCCATTGCAGAACCATGGTGGATGACAGTCACATGGATTATTAAATATTTCACCTATGAAGGACAATGTGCCACAGTAGTCGGTCCCCCTTTCTGTCTGCTTAGTCACTTGCATCATGGTCTGAAAAATCCTAAATTGAGGGTTAATATACCTGCATTACTTCATGATTCCCTTGTTTACATGATAGAATGTTTTAAAATTGGGTCTGGGCCTCTAAAGCATCATGGGCTTATACATTTAGTCTACAAATATCATTTTCAAAGAAAAAGGAAACCAAATGAGAAATGGCAAAAATTCTTGCAAAAACTTGAAAACCCTAAACATCTGAGACAAATTGAGGTAGGTGAATCATCTGGTAGGACAGACCAAAATGTAGGAGAACTTTCCCCTGCACCCCAAGATGACAGACAAGCTTCTGGTGGTGAAGTGCCGAAAAATCCACCAAACCCTCCAGACCATGAAGAACGACCCAAATCACAAAATATACCTAAAACCTCAGAAAAATGAGAAAATGTGGATCTAATAGATTTAGAAGAGGAAGGTACTCAGCCTCATAAAAAGGAAAAGAGTCTCAAAGCAAAACTGCAAAGGCCTACCCCTTTGAGAAGGAGTAAATGATTAGCTGATGAGCCTAGTGATGCCACTGCCTGTGAATTACCCCCTATTCCCAAGAAAAAGAGAAAAGAAAGACAACTCAGTGAAAAAGTGACTTGGCCCAATGAAAATGTATCCCAAACTTGTGCAGATATAACTCAGATTGTGGAAAGTGATGAACCCCTTGTACCTAAACCATCAATTACCCCATCTAAGGAGGAACCTAAAGAAAAAGGAGGAACATGACAAAAGAAAACCAATGATCAGATGCCTAATTATGTCTTAGTGGAAGAAGAGGAGGGTCCAAAATTTGAGACTGTTGAAACAACTTCTTCATTTTAACAGCCAAAAAATATTCAGGAAGTTGATGTAGTACTCAAGGAGGGACAATTGGCCCCCCTAAATGATGTTGATAATATAGAACAAGGTCCATCTGGGACAATTAATGAAGAACCTATATCTAGTAATGAAGAAGAAGTCTTTATTACCCCCTTCTCCACAAATGCAGAAGATAACAGAGGTGAAACTATGACACTAGAAACAGAAAAGTTAAACATAGAAATCATGCAGTTGAGAAATCAAATATAGTTGAAGGAAAAACAATTCAATAGGAAACAACAAGAAATAGAAGAATAGAAAGAGCTTCTTGAGCAAAAGGATCAAACCATTAGAGAGCTGTAATGTCAATTGCAGCAAAGGCATAAGCACTGTCAGGAGAGTCTAGCCAAGAAAGAAAGACAAATCAAGAATTTGACCTTCAACCTAGAATAGTGCCTTAAGACATTTGCAAAGGAGCAAGAGAAGTAGAAACTTGAATTGAATGAAGCCATAAGTAGAAAGGTGGAATTGGAGCAAGACCTACAAGAAATAAATGTTAAACCAACTATGGAATCAAAAGAGGTTCAAACCGAACCTAATAAAATGGAATGGTTTTAGGTTCACATTCCACCATTGCTCACTAAATGGATGGAATGATGCTATTTCTTAAGGCAAGCTGGAGCCAAAAATGTTAGATTGAAGAAAGAAATAGTATTGTTAAAGGAGTCTTATGATATACTATATCAGGCCAAAATGGATGCATGTCAGATTGGAGAATTGTTGCTGGCCTGCAGGAAACCGTCCAGGTTATATTCAATGTTTCTTAATGAACAATTGTTAAGGTGGAAGCTCCTGAGAATCTCTTGCAATTTACCACATGATCCTAATGACCAACAATTCCTTATAGCATTCAAAGAAGCATCACTTGTGCAAAAGAATTTATTATGTGAGTTCTTTATTCATAATTTATTTCTTGAGAATCATAGTGATTTCTCCGTTAATCTATTTGTGGTGGAAGTTTAGTTAAGAACATTTCTGTCAAATATGCAAAATCAGATTGAGTGGCAGGACAAAACTAGAGGATATCTTCATGTAGAGAGAACTGTAGGACTACACATAAGGTATCCCAATCGAAAACCTTTTGCTTTCAAAGCTCAATTCAAGAGAATCAAGAGTTATGAAAAGATGAAACAAGAATACAATGAAAGCATTAGGATCTGCAATGGAGATTTTAAGATTCATGGACCACAGTTAATTGACAGAGCTTGGAATGCTTGTGAGGAAAGGTATACCCCCTTGCCTATGTATTTAAAAAGAAGAGAAATGATTTCCCCCACTAACCTCAGATGGTCATATAAAAGGGCAGAGGCATTGACATAAATTCTTCAGCAACTAAAAACTAAATGGATAGGAATGAGATATAGGCCACCTCTCCTTTTACTACCACCTCCTGTAGTCTTAGTTACAGAACCAGAACCAAGGGACTTACATACCTGGCAGCTGAGAGTCAAACTTCACAAAGGTTTTTTGAAAGTCCCTAATCATATTGATGAAGAAGCAGATGAGGTATATGATTTGAGCTCAAGGTATGATGAATTGAATAAGAAAAGGGAGGCAGAGAGACAAAGGGTATATCATAGATAGAGTAGGAAGACCTGCTCAAGGGTAGGAAGGGGAGGAATGATGAGGTATAAATAACCTCATTTCTTTAATAGATCAAATAACCTTTTTGCACTATCCAATTCCCTAGCCTTGCCAATTTATTTATTTTTATAAGCGATATTTATCTATTTTTAATAAAATATTGTACAAATCCTGAATTTCTAAATTGATTGAAACTAGCTTGTAAATGTTGATTTAATGGCATGAAAAGTTGGGTAACTATGCAGGTTAATGCATCACATAAGAAGTGGACATCATGTAGATGTGGATGAGTGTGCCAAAAGTTGTGGGCACCAAAAAATTTAGGCTTGCATTTAATGAAGACTTTGTTTTTATTCTGCTATTTCTGTGGTTACTCAAAAGACATTATGACTCCACTTAGAGTCCTGTTTATGTTTTTAAAAGATGACAAAAGTTAATTTTTTGTTTTTTAGTTACAAGACTTCTTCAACTAGCATTTTCCCACCATCAGAAGTTTAGGAGTAGATCAGTTTTGTTGTTTCTTGAAATATGGATATAAAAATAGACACTATGGATAAATGAAAAACAATTCCTTAGTTCAAAAAAATATATTTTTGGATTTGTGTACTGGTAAATTCTATGAATGAAAATGCTGTTATGAGTTTTAGTTCTTTGAAGATATGAAGATTTTAATGGAGTTCTTATGTGATGGAAGTGATTGAATGTGATTTGAATGAAGACAAGATCTCCCACGAGCTGACCACTCGCGAGACATAGGATAGATAAGTATTTTTATTTCTGTGAATGTTTTATCCAGTTAAAGATAGTTCATGTTTAGTTGTTGTTAACCTACAGGAGTGTTGTTCAAAGATAAATCATTGTGTGCTGTTGTTCAAAACTTTTTGTGTAGATTCAAAGTTTTCTGGCACATCTACCTTAAGTTAGAATCTCTGTTTTTTGATAATTAGAATGTGGTATGTTTGTAGAATAAGCAAGTTACATTTGTGAGTGTTAAGCTTAGACTTTATTGTGAGCTGTTAGCTTAGAATTTATCTATTTTCTAGTATAAAATTTATATGCTTTCTAGCTTAGAATTTTTCTACTTTCTAGTTTAAAATCTAAATGCTTTTCATAGAGGGACATAGAACTATTTCATTTCCTATACTGTTTCAATATTTTTATAGAATTAGAAAACTATTTTCTCCTTGAAATATCCAAACTCCCTATTGCATACAGCCTCGGACACTACCTCGGTCGATAAACTGATAATTTTCATCTAAAGTGTTAGGACCTTATGACAGCCTGTCAATACCATATCTCTTTCTACAGGTCCAACTCGTATTGGTAAAACCACCGTTCCTTTGGAGGTCCTTTCTTCCTCATCATATGCCTTGATGGTTATCTTTTTCTTGGGGTCAACGACATTTTCAAAAAACCTCAATGCAAGGATTAACTTTAGTGTACAAATGTTCAAACTAGCCTCTCCATCTATTAGGACCCTCTTTATTATGTGCTTATGTATTTGGGCCTCAATGTGTAGGGATGCATTGTGTGGTTGATTGATTGACATGTCATCCTTCTCAGTGAAGGATAGAAAATGTGGTGTGGTGAGATGGCCTACCATAGCCTGGAATTGATCTTGAGCAAGGTTCGTAGGAATCGTTGTCTCCAAGAGAGCTTTTTCTAAAATGTCTTTATGGGAAGGTGATAAACGCAATAACTCCAAGATGGATATATATGCAGGTGTTTTGTGAAGTTGGTCGATGATGCTATACTGGTTTGAGGTGGAGGATGACTTGGATGTGGAAGATGGTTTTGATTGAGCTCCTTGTAATGTTATGTTTCCATGATGTGTGGTCACATTACAATCAGGCTAATTATTGATGGTGATCACATTGATGTATTCAAAAGAAGCGTTGTTATAGCTTACTCTGTCAGCACCATGTTTGTTGTTTTGGTTTGAAGATCCTCCCTTCTCGTAATGAGGAAGAGGATTCTTGAATGCTATATGTTCATTGTTGGTAGTATTTCCTTCATTAATGGATATGCACTTTTGGTCAAGAAGGTCTTGAATGACATGCTTGAGTTTCATACAATCATTGGTTTTATGACCCTTGCTCCTATGGTATTCACAAAAGTCATTTTCATTCCACCAAGGAGATTTGAATTTGGGTTTGTATTCATGCACCAGTGGAAGTGTGATGAGTTTGCCCCCAATTAACTTTCTAAGTGCGGATTTAAGTGATTCACCAAGTTACATGAATTTGCTTCTTGGAGGGAAGTTGTTTTGTTTTTGCTCAGTGCCTTGAGGCTTGGTAGAAGGTGTGTTATTCTGTGGATTGGATAGGTTAAAAATAGGTTGCTTTGGTGCCGCATGTTTTGCATCCACCACACCATCATTCACTATGGGTTTGTTTTTAGTCCAAAATTGTGACTTATCCTCATTATTGTTAGAGCTTGGGGTATCTTTGTATATCTTTACTTGCCCCTTTGCTATCAAGGCTTTCTCAATGAGGAGCCCCATCTCAATGACCTTGCTTAAAGTTGATGAACATTGAATTTGTATTTGGTAGCTTAGCTCAATGGACAAATTATGCACAAACACTTATATCATCTATTTTTTAGGTATGTGATAGGGACACTTGCTTGCAAGTTGTCTCCACCTTTGTAGGAAAGATGTAAATGATTCTCCTCCTTTTTGTTTGTTATTACAAAGGTCTAGCATGGAGATTTCATGTTCTATGTTATAAGAGAAATGTGTGACAAATTTGTCCACTAATTCGTCAAAGGTGCGGATGCTGTGAGGTAGACGTGAAAACCACTCCATAGCTTGTCTTCCTAGGCTTCTAGGGAATAGTCACATTAGATAAGTTTCATTGTGAGCGACTTCAAGAAAGCAGCACTGAATTCCCTGATATGATCTCTAGGATCTCCTTTTCCTCTATACTTGTCAAATTTTGGCACTTCAAATCTTATAGGGAAAGGTATCATGTTCAAGGATTTGTCAAATGAGTAAGGTGAGATATCTTCAAGTGAATAATGTTTCATTGTGGTTCCACTTTGGATATCTACCAATTGTTGTTGTAAGGCTTGGATTTGGGTTGTCAATGCATCCAAGGGATTGATTGTATCCTTAGACTTTTCTATTTTTGGAGCCTCTTGATTAGTTTTGGAGCCATCTTTTGACGACTCAGCTTCATTTGAGGCATTAGTCTCTCGTAGGTTAGAGATATCAAAGTCTACGGGCAACTTTACTTCTTGTTGAGCAAGCATGAGGAAATACTTTTGAGGGTCCGTAGCAACAACTCTATCCATTACCTTTTGGAACTTAGGATCTTGGATTTTTTGGAGGATTTCCTCTTGAGTGATTTCGTCATCTTCTGGATCGGATATATTATTGTTAAGGTTGTCCATGTTTTTCTTTTCTTTTGATTGCGATTTAGTTTGCACCATGCAAGATTTTTGGGATGGGATGAAATTGGATTATGAGATTGGTTGGATTTTGATTTTGATTGAAGGTGTGATATGGTAAAAGCTGAGTTTGATTGAAAGAGATTTTGCTAAGGTTTTTGTTGATTCTATGTTTGTATCAAATAAGGTAATTCTTGAGCTATAATGTCTAATAGCTATCGAAGTGTCAATACAAGTGATAGTCTAAATAGGGATAGATTGACACCGCTATTTGATGATGACTATTTTCTTGTCAAGGTTGCACTAGTATAGTTTTGTTCAGAAGGATGATGTGAAATCCTGTTATAAAAACCAACTAGCTCTTGTTTGGATTGGTAGAGTATCAACTAGGTCCTAGAAGCAAGTTGTGGTTTGATTTTGTGGTGTTTTGTTAGCAAGGTAATGACATGAAAAGAAGATGTTTGTGAAAATGATATGAAAAGGTGATTGCAAGGTACAATTGATTTTCCAGGGTGAAACTATAGAAAAATGGGTACTTGAAATTGGTAATATTTTTATCCCAAACCGTACGGAATATCTCTCTATTTTGGATGCATAGCTTCAAAAGCGCAGGATAAATGCTCAAATGCATAGCTCTGTGGGTCAAATGCGCAGGTTTGGTTGAATTTGAATGTGCAGCACTGTGTTTTAAATGTGTCATTCTGTGTGTTAAAAGCGCAGAAAGATTACTTGCACAGCAAAGCGGTTTAGATGCACAACAGAATGGGTTAAATGCACAACAAAATTAAGTGCGTAGCAAAACTAGTTCTATGCACATCAGAATGTTTTGAATGCGTAGAACTGCATGTATTTGGTTTTTTAGTTTCAGTTTGATAGTTTGATTTGTTTGGAACATTTTCCTAAGTTAATCTAAGGTTTACAATGCTGATTTTGGTTCAAGTTATTGCTAGAAAACATAGAGAACAAAAGGTTTCCATGATTACTTTGACAAAATTAAAAAAACAAACAATTATAGTCCTAGGGATGGCAAAGACAATATTTGATGAATTCCAACTTGGGTTTCCCCAGCCACTTGCATAAAGGTGTGATAGATAGCATTGGCTCCTCTCCATGGCACTCACTTCTCACGCATATGAAGTACAGTTCCTCCAAAGAGTTGAACTTTCTGTCTCCACACTAGATGAGTGTATGATGTTGGACAGCTTCAGAGGTCTGACCTCCTACATCACCAAATAGGGTATTTTGGCTTACTAGAACAAATGGGTTTTAGTCAAGGCATCCGTTCGGGTGGTTACACGTGATGTCATTCGCTCTAATAAGGAGGCTTCCTAGCCTGCAGAGGTTACGCTCCACAGGGTTTTGGGGGAAACATTGGTTGTGTAACACAACAACACTTGTTGTTTGCAACTTTCATCACAAACACAATTTATTTTAAGTGACTTGGTGGTGGCTTGGCTTTAGCCCGTTATCACTCGAGGTCGTCCCACTTGGAAGGATGAAATTTCAAAGGGCAGGCCTCTTCTAAGGATGACAAAGATAAAATGATAAGTTTGGCATTTTGGTCACCCAGTTAAGGAGAGAGCATAGACCTGTTATCATTTTTAAAAAACAAAAAATAGTGGTTCTTTACCCTCCTAGTTTAAAGAAAAATAACTAAATGAAACCTACCAAGCACAGAAATTCTTAACAAGATAGCAATAACTTGGAAAAGATTTTGTCAATTTTAACGTTCTAACAAATCTAGATGTAGATTTTTGTTTGAAGAAATAAACAAGCATTACTTTCCCCTATTAAGCTATGTGATAGATTGTAGTGCAAGATAGTAAAAACATAAAGAAATTGTTCAATTTTAACCCCTAGGTTGGGACTAAATGCAAGTTGTGATGCAACAAAATGATTTACTTTCCTCCTAGTTATGTCTATGTGATGATTTGCATGAACATATTAAGTTTCTCCTTCCTAATTAGTTCTAGGTGGCTTAATAATGCAGTTAAAATGACTAAGTCTAGCTCTGAACACCTGCAAATGAAAGTTAGTACGAAAAATATCATGAAAACATTACAACTCTCTGTGACAAGTTAAATGTGTAGGACTACAGGTCATATGCACAGCACTGCGTAGTATATGTGTAGATTCGCAAATGCGCAACAATAATGATCGTATGCGCAGCACTGCTTCATATATGCGCAAAAAGGTCAAAAGCATAGGAAAATGACTCAGATGTGCAGCAATACGAGTTGGATGCAATGAAAGGTAAAAGCATAGTAGAAGGTGTTGAATACGCAGGACTAGAAGTTGTATGTGCAGAAACAACCTGTCGTGACAAAACCTTCACAAAAGACTCAGATGGAAGTTAAAAACGGGACAAGGCCCCACGGTGGGCACCAAAAATGTTAGAGGAAATATTGTCAACAGTATTAAACTACTAATAATCCAATAATCTCAATGAAATATGATGTAAATCAAATAAACAAAGCAATATTACCTTGAAGACCAATTTACCTCGAAGCTTCCATTGTCGCCTATCTTGTATTGATCTTGTTGATGAATGTAGCTCTCAAGTACACTTCCTCGCTGTTTAAAAATGACAATACTTGAATGGCAATATGTTGGACAAATGCAATGGAGATTACCTACAATACAACTATTATGAAGATGGGAGATGGATGATTGAAGCCATGATTGTATGGATGTGAGGGTAATGGATATAATGCAATGAGCAATATGAATGCTTTTCCAAAGGCACGCTGAGATTTCTGCAAAGTAACTTTGCTATAGTTTGTGGATTATTAAAATGAGGGAATGAGCTTCCTTTTATAGGCCAAGGAGGGGCCAAATCCATGTGTCACAAGATCAATGGTGGAGATTTAGTCTTGAGAGGTGTACAGTGAGGATTGAGTTGGTTGAGATGAGGGAGAGAAAGAGGGAATATGTTCCTCTCACCTTGACATGGAGGAGAGAAAGGTGTGACATGAGTCCACATGTCACAAGGCTAACAATGACCCAAGAGAAGGTCAAACAAGGAGACATGATTATAGGGAGGTTGGAAAGATTCTAGGGACTATGAAACAAGTGTCATAAAGTGTCCCTTTGACCATGATGACATGGAGAGACCACATCCATGTGAATAGGGATGGTTGGAGGAATAATAGGCCATGTGGGTGAGGGCAAATAGATTAATTAAATATTAATATAATTAATTATATGTGCAACAAGGTGAGGTGGATTTATGAATGAAGACTTTGGAATAGGATGATTTGGGGTTAAATAATTTGATTATTATTTAATTGAGGGATGACATTAGAAGAATAGGTTTAATTGACTTAATTAAATAAAATGATATTTATTTAATATTTGGAATATTACTAATGAAAGTGAATCAAATAGATAAATTGATGAATTTATTAAATGATAGAAGAATGGGAATTAAATAAATACTAAATATTTATTTATCTTTGCCATTTTTAGGTGTATACACCTTCATAAAATGTCTGGAATGGGGACAAGTGTCAACATATTTATTATGTTTGAAGCAAGATGTTAGCGTAAATTAATATAACCAATGACTGTTTGATGAATTTTTTATGGATGGTTGTAGTTGCATTCTAGAAGAAAATGTCTAAAACACTAGACCCGTGACTTCAAACCTCCAGAATAACACTTGAACCGTTAGATTTCCAAATATCAATGGTTGACATTTCATATGAGAAACCTAGATTTTAACCCTCTGCATAATCTTATTTTGACTTGCTACTTCTGGTTGTCAGTTGTCTAAGTTGAAACTTGAGCCATCAAAACCATGTTGTTTACCGACCCCTTATACCTAGTCTTGTCAGCCGCCACTTGGTGGGGAACATTATGTGTTAATCATTAAAAGGGGGTTAAAATATTTCATCTATTATCTAAATCTTGACCCCCATATTTTATGTCCCCATGTCCCGTTAACCTAGCAGGGTCCACTTTTTAAATCCTAACTATATAAGAACAGGAAATATTTTAGCAAATATTTTGAAGCAGCCTTAAGAGACTCAAAGGGTGATCTATTAAAGGTTTAAATAAGACACATGGGAAATTCCTTAGCAAGATGTTTTAATCTTAGTCATCTAATGTTGAAGAATTTAAGAGGATAGGTGGATGGCTTGAGAAGTTAATGTGCTAGCAGGTTGGAGGGCCCAGGCTAATCCTAACTATTTCCCGCTAGCCCTTTGTCAGAAGATGCACAGGTGATAAACCCAGCGGGCTAATGGGAAACACCACGTAGCAGACTTCATAGCCTGAAGAGAAGGTGGGGTCCACCGAAAGATGAGTAAGCAATTCCATGTGGTAGAAAACTTTATGACGGCCATCCATCTTGCCATCTCATCAAGAGATCAACGACTAGAGTTTCAAATTGAGAAAGTGGCCATGGGAGCTATTTTGCTTCATGCAAGCGAGCAGTAATGGTGGTTTTAACAAGATAAAAGTAGTCTTTTTGCATAATTGAAATCTGTCTAAGTGTTTTAAAGCATCTGGAGATCTCTCGAGGCAATTTCAATCTCTTGGTGATCAAAACTAGGATTTTCAAAGCGTTCAAATCCGTAAGTTAAAATCTTGCCTTCTAAAATTCACCACTTGTGCTCACTCTTATGGTTATGTCAATAGGAATTACTAGTAAATTTTCATTTCTTTTAGGGTTTTTCCTTCTTAGATTGTTGAACTATAAAATTTGAGCTTTATTTTTGCTTTAATTTGGAACCCTAGTTGTGAACCTGCAATTCTTCCGAAACTAAAACCCTAATTTGAAAAATTCTCACCATAATGGCACCCCCATGAGCCCAAACCTCAATCTCTAGAGAGACAAAAAGGCCCATAGTCCAGGACCTTCTTGATCAATTAAAGCCGTCCACTAATGATAAAGTAAAAGGTCCACTTCTATTCTAGGGTCCCAAAATTAAAGAAGGCCTCATAGATAAACATATCCATATCAAGGATGCCACCATACCACATACAATATGGTCATTGTTCAAGAACTAGTTTAGGAACAGGAAATTGAGTGCTCCTAAATGTAACCCCTGGAGATTGGACATGGGGAAATTGGTTGTCCTAAATGTCTACATGGATGTGGACTTGTTAAAAGTTGTGGCAGCCAGATATGATCCTATCTCCAGAGTTGTTAGGATGTATAATGGAATCGAAATGGTAAAGATTAGTAGGGAAGAGATTGCTGAAATTTTTCAACTTCATGAGTGGAATGAGGATTTGGTAAAAATTTATTTGAAAGCCTTTGGGAGTGAATACGAGAAGACAAGACACACCTTTAAAATCACAATGCTACCAATTCATCTAGCATTAGTTGGAAAGGGAAAGGGGAGAATTGTTATTGGTCCATCAGATAAGGAACCCTTCCCAATAAAGTATTTTACTCCATATTTTTAGAAAACCTTCTATTCTTTGTGTCAAATCTTGGGGTTTGATCCTGCTTCCAGCATGCCAATGGGTTTCATGTATATGATTGCTCATATCCAACACCCCACTTACAACATAGTATATGACTTTGCTTCCTACCTAGTAGATAACATTCATGAGGGTTTATTTTCATTAAAGAATGGTAAAAATTGTTGACAAATGGTCAGTGCTCCCCATGGGATTCATGACATGGACTAACCACCTCCCATGGATTCATTAACTCTGGTGCTCGTATTAGAAATTGATAGGTCAACCTTTTGGTTTAATGAAAATCGTGGGCCAACAATTGGTATCAGAGTGAAAGGTCACGGGTTCAAATCCCTACGGGTAATGCTGGGGGGGAATTTGTTGACAAATGGTTAGTGCTCCTTGTGGGATTCGTGACATGGACTAACTGCCTCCCATGGATTCACTAACTTTGGTGCTTGTATTAGAAATTGATAGGTCGACCTTTTGGTTTAATGGAAATCATGGGCCAACAAAATTTGGGTTCAGTTTTGGTGGTACTCACTGTTAATACACATGTTTTTATTCTAAAGGGCAAAATTCTTTGAGAATGATATGAATTTGGAAAAGGAGAAGGATGGTGTTGAGTTGCCTGTCCAATGTTAGACACGAATTTTAGACAAGGATGATATGAAATTTGATTTTGTGGTGTTTAAGAATGTCTTTGCATCAAAGTTGAGGAATGACCTAATCCTGAATCTACTAAGGATTCCAATTGAACATGATTTTCTCAGGCCAAAAGAAAGGAGGCCTGATTTAAAAATTGATCACAATTAGGGAGATGTCATCCACTATCCAGATTTTACAATTCTCAGAGTATATGGCACTATGGTTAGATCACATGTTCTCCCAAGAGATGTGCCACTGAGAATTGGATTCCTTGAGGTCATTTGGCAACTGGATAATGTTGAAGATGACCACTTGTTAAACATGAGGAAAGGAACCTTCTTCCCAACATGGACAATTTTTGAAGACTTTGTGATGACTAGCGGAGGGTGGAGAAAATAGATGAATTTCTTGAACCATACAACATGAGGAGAATGCACCCAAGAAATCATGATCCTGAAGGTTTCATGGATGCATTGAAAGCAAGGATCAGAAGCAACCAGTTCATACATAACTTCTATTTCCTTGAAGATGTTATTAGGAACATATTTAATTACCAAATATAGGAGGACAAGAAGGAAAAATGGATGATAAGATGGTAAGGGAAAAATAGAAGACTAATCCCCAATCTGACCCTCTGCGACTACCTCAATTCAAAAATGAATTGCAAAAAGTTGAATATATGCTCCAAAATTTTGATCAAGTGGTTGGCAGGATGAAAGGAGAGAGATTGGTTGCTGACAAAGGAAAGGTTGTGGTTGGGGAAGAACAAGAAAAGGATAAGGGGAAGGCCCTTGCAGTGTTGGAGGAAAGGCCTACCTACCAACCACCACAAAAGATCAGAGTCTTTGCAAGGAGAAAACGTATTGTGAGGAAGCAACAATCTATTGCCACCCCAACTTCACCATTGCATGAAATGCCACCACTGTCTCCCCCAAGGCAAGCAACTCCACAAGTGATCGAGGTGGATTCACCTCCAAGAATTCCCTCACCACCAAGTTAGCCACTACCAAAGAAGCAAAAGGTTGAACAAAGAAGCTTGGTGGATTATTGATGCAGAGTGGCACAAGGGAAGCAACACACAAAGGTTTACTCTATTGTCCTTTGCCCACTCACCCACTTCAACTAGCCTTCAACCAACCAACCAACCAAAGGCACATACAAGGCATATGAAGGATTTGATGTCCAGACTCTTGTCCAACCCCTAAGGCTTCTCCAACACCTTAAGACAGATCAACAAACACCTTCTATGCAGTTGGTTTGATCTCCAACTTCCCAAAACTCTTCAACCTATACCTTGACTAGTAAGGCTACTAGCCCTCCAAACTAGGTTTTATCAACAAAGCTTGACAAAATCCCAAAGGTCTAGGAAAAAAAATGATGGAATTAAACACTCTTTAGGGGACCCTAACAAACCTCCAAATCTCTTGCTCCAACTCTACTCCAGCAATCCAGAACACCTACTAGGTCTCTAGGCCTAATTGATCAATTTAGGCTAGGTTACAAAGCAAGTGCTCAAAATTGGGTGCATAGGTCAGGGGCAGGAACTTGGAATGACTCTACCATCCCCAAACAACACAAATCCACCATTCATTCACTCATCCTCTTAGGGTTTTGTCAAATACAACAATAAATTGCATAAATTCAGTCAAATACATAGAGATATTTGACCTAGGGCATCACATTAAAAATAGTAAACTATATTTTCTCAGAAAATGCTTTTGGAATCAAGTAGTATACACCCCTAGCCTGCATTTCACCGAGTGGCATGAAATTTCATCGGTAGAAATGCATTCTAGGGCCAAATTTGTGGGACTGCCCTAGAAAACAGGGTTTCTAGACCAGTTTTGAAAGAAAATTCAATAACTTTTGACTCCGACCACTTCAAGACCTCAAACTAGTTGCATTGGAACCCTGACTCCAAGAGCTTTCAGAAAAATATCATTTGCACATGTGAAAAGTCCGTACAGTCCGTACACAGCAAGAAAAATAGTCAGTTTTCTTGATTTTGGTGCCCAAATTCCGTACAAAAATTTCCTCCCCCGTACTGGAGTCAGATATCCACCATATTAACCCATCCAAGTTGGTTTCCAACTTCTACAATAGCATTTAACTGCCCAAAGTGGTTTTTGAACCGACCCAACACATAACACCTTTGACAACTATGGTGTTTTGCATTAACACAAGGAGGTTGATTTGTTTGGCTTGTCCAATGGAGTCCAAATGATCAACACACTCCTTCCAACATACTAAAACATTAAAACAACCAAAAAAACTTGAAAACCAATCCTTAGACCTTCTAGGCCTAATTGGCACAATAAGGGTCCAAACGGACTAAGAAGGATGATGCAGAGGCATCCACACTATAACCTTGACATACAGCATGTATGTCCGCAACCCTTCATCATCATCATCATATTTTCTCTTAACACTGTCAGCATCATCATATTTTCTCTTGCCGACCGATATCCTCCTGCAGACAAACCTTCAACCTTTCGCCTGTCAGCAGCATCATCATATCCGGCTATCGGCAGCATCATCACATTCGGCAAGCGCAAACATCCTCCTGATGTTCACTGTTCATCTTACCGCTAAACACTATCTGCAGCATCATGATGTTCAACATCATGTTCATCAGCAGGATATAAAATATCCGGTTCCCTCCATATATCCTGATGACCACAACTTCATGCACCTTTCCTTCGATGCTTACGTCACCCCGATATCCTGATGACGATGACGTCACATGCAGCTCCTCCAATATCCTGCTGTCGGCCAAACATAACATTATCGGCCCGCGATGGTTTTATCAACCCGATCTTCTACCTTATGCCGATACGCTCCTCCTCGGCAACACCTGATGATGATCACCCCAATGCACATTCACTTTATGCAATCGACTGCATCATGCTCATCTCCACTTACTCGGATGACGCCCGAAGTAACCGCAGGATATACACAGAAATATCCTGATGATGCCGTTGTGACGAATTTCCAAACTTAACGGATTCTGATCCGCCGAACCTCCTGAGGTGACCCGATCTACTTTCAGGGCGATCTTCCAGACTCAAACTATCAGCACGACCTAGCACATACCCATGCTAGGGTTCTCAACACCTCTCGACGACGATCCTGCACACCTGCATGCAAACAAACAGAAAATGCAAGCTAAATCCTAACCTATGGTACACAGCCATTCCACCGATCCGACGAATCAAGCGGTGGAATGGATCAGCGAATCCATGCAACCACCAAAACAGCAAATCAATTTCACAATGGAGATCAAACAGAAAATGAACACAAACAGGATCTTTATTGATTTCAAAAGATGCAATACAATGCTCAGTCTCTCTCTCTGTCTCACTCTCTGCAATCTAGCTTCTCAATGCAATGTCTAAAATCAACCGATCCTAATGCATAAATAGGATCTCCTGCGACTACTACCACTCGACTCCAAGCGGTTGGGAAATCTCTCTAGGCGGCTAGGAGATCCAACTGGACATACAGCATGACAACTGTCATAACAAACTAGCTAAAAATAGCAAAGTATGGTCAACATGACCTTATTACATGCATTGGTCTTATCAGACCTTCTTGGAAACATTAACCAGACCTATAACAAACTAACTACCTCATGGAGGCCAGCTGTCAGGTAGGTGCTCCTGCACCATACTCCCCAACAGAAAAAGAACTCATGTCCCATGAGTTAGGTTGTGGAAGTCCTCCACCTTTACACTTTGCCTTTGCAGTGTCTTGACCTGTTCCAGCTTTATCCTCTGCTGTCTCTTGGCTGTTCCAAGACTTCTGAACTGTAACTTGCTTTCTTGCAAGTAAATCCTCATGCCTGTTAATGTAGGCCCTTCTCTCACATACCTTGTGTTTGTCAGGTTGTCTGACCAGAAACTCTGTCTGAACTGCCTCTTGAACTTCTGCAATGTTCAATCCTGTCTTTCTTTCAACCTTTATAGGACAAACGATAGTCCCAACTATGACAACATCCTTGTCATTCCTCTCAACTGGTTGTTGTTTGCAAACCTGTTTCTGAACCTGCTGCTGACCTCTGTCAGTCAAAACTAAAACTGTCTTCAAACTGTTGTCCTTAACAACTCTTTTCCCTGCAGTGTCCGCAACTACCTTTATGCCTGCTCCTATAGGCTTCTGCACAAACTCCTTCTTCCCCATTAAAATGATTTTGGCTGCCCCCCTGTGCTGCAGCATCTTCCTGCAATGGCATCAACATAATAGTCTTCCCATCTTTCTTGATGGTGTAGGTATTAGCATACCCATCATACAGTACCCTTCTATCAAATTGCCATGGTCTACCCAACAGTAGGTGACAACATTCCATGGGAAAAATGTCACACAAAACTCTATCATGATATGCTCCAATCTGAAAATCAACATATGCCTGTTCATAGACAAAAAGTGATTGACTATCACTCACCCAAGATGCCTTGTAAGGGTGATGGTGTGGAATCCTTTCCAAATTCAGTTTATCCACCATTTCCTGAGATACCATGTTGTCTGTTGAACCAGTATCAATGACAACCTTACATACCTTACCTTTGCTCTTGCATGTGGTCTTGAAAAGAGCGCTTCTTTGCATCATATCCTTTGATGCCTGCAAACTAATTCTCCTTAGCATCAATGCTTCTCCCTCCTCAGGATATCCATAATTTTCAGGAACTCTATCTCCTTGATAAGTGTTTGAACTCTGTACACTTTGCTCTACTTTCTCTTCTTGTACAAGTTGTACTCTCTTGTCATTCGTTCTATCATTTCTGGATGATGAACCCTTGCTTTCTGGACATTTGAAAAATGGATGACCAAACTCACCACAGGTGTAACACTTTCCTGAAAATGTAGTAGAACCTCTACCACTTCCAAATCTGCCTCTATTACCTTTCCATCCACCTCTGAAATCAGACTGTCCCTGTCCTTTACCAGTGTCTTCTTGACCCTCATTGATTTGCCTTGTTGTAGGGGCTAATCCTCTTCCCCTCATATTGCTGCCTCTTCCTCTCATGGACTTATCTTGTGTCCTATTCATCTTTTCTTCAACCCTGATTGCCATTTGGTAACAATCCTCCACACTCTTAGGGTTAGCTAAAACTAACTCATCCTGTATGTTCAATCTCAAACCAGCCAAGTACCTAGCCACCTTTTCTACCTCATTCTCATGATGACCAGATCTCATACTCAACTTATAAAACTCCTCAGTATATGCCTTCACATCCATTTCCTTCTGCCTTAAAAATTGCAGCTTCTTAAACATCTGAATTTCATAATCCCTGGGCAAGAATTTACCTTTGATCCTTGCTACCATTTTATCCCATGAAGTGATCTTTGACTTTCCTTGTTTCCTTCTCTCGGATTGTACATAATCCCACCATACCAAAGCATGACCTCCTAACTTGGTCTTTGCAATCTTTACCTTCTGATCCTCAGCAACATCTTCACATTCAAAGTGATTATCAAGTGCAGCAATCCAATCCAGTAACTCATCTTCATTCAAACTTCCATTATACTTGGAAACATCAACCTTTACCTTAGGTTTATCACTCTGCACTGCCTTTAACAGTTTTGCAAATCTCTGGTCTTTAGCATCCAGATCTTCAGCTACCTCTTCATACTCTTCAACAGTATCTTCATCTTCTTCAGACTCACTGTCTTCCACTTCCCTCTTTTTGTTCTTCTCCAAGGCTACAAGCCTGGCTTGAAGTGCTTCAGCAAGCTCCTTCATCTTCCTCATCTCTCTGGCATGTTTTTCCTTCATCTCCTGCAATTCCCTTGTAGTACCATTACCTTTCGGAGGCATTTTGTCAACCTCTCACTCCTCTACCTCTGTCTTTTCGGTGACAGAATCAACACACAACAGCCCAGACCTTTTGCTGAGCTCTGATACCACTATGATGCAGAGGCATCCACACTATAACCTTGACATACAGCATGTATGTCCGCAACCCTTCATCATCATCATCATATTTTCTCTTAACACTGTCAGCATCATCATATTTTCTCTTGCCGACCGATATCCTCCTGCAGACAAACCTTCGACCTTTCGCCTGTCAGCAGCATCATCATATCCGGCTATCGGCAGCATCATCACATTCGGCAAGCGCAAACATCCTCCTGATGTTCACTGTTCATCTTACCGCCAAACACTATCTGCAGCATCATGATGTTCAACATCATGTTCATCAGTAGGATATAAAATATCCGGTTCCCTCCATATATCCTGATGACCACAACTTCATGCACCTTTTCTTCGATGCTTACGTCACCCCGATATCCTGATGACGATTATCCTGATGACGATGACGTCACATGCAGCTCCTCCAATATCCTGCTGTCGGCCAAACATAACATTATCGGCCCGCGATGGTTTTATCAACCCGATCTTCTACCTTATGCCGATACGCTCCTCCTCGGCAACACCTGATGATGATCACCCCAATGCACATTCACTTTATGCAATCGACTGCATCATGCTCATCTCCACTTACTCGGATGACGCCCGAAGTAACCGCAGGATATACACAGAAATATCCTGATGATGCCGTTGTGACGAATTTCCAAACTTAACGGATTCTGATCCGCTGAACCTCCTGAGGTGACCTGATCTACTTTCAGGGCGATCTTCCAGACTCGAACTATCAGCACGACCTAGCACATACCCATGCTAGGGTTCTCAACACCTCTCGACGACGATCCTGCACACCTGCATGCAAACAAACAGAAAATGCAAGCTAAATCCTAACCTATGGTACACAGCCATTCTACCGATCTGACGAATCAACCGGTGGAATGGATCAGCGAATCCATGCAACCACCAAAATAACAAATCGATTTCACAATGGAGATCAAACAGAAAATGAACACAAACATGATCTTTATTGATTTCAAAAGATGCAATACAATGCTCAGTCTCTCTCTCTGTCTCACTCTCTGCAATCTAGTTTCTCAATGCAATGTCTAAAATCAACCGATCCTAATGCATAAATAGGATCTCCTGCGAGTACTACCACTCGACTCCAAGCGGCTGGGAAATCTCTCTAGGCGGCTGGGAGATCCAACCGGACATACAGCATGACAACTGTCATAACAAACTAGCTAAAAATAGCAAAGTATGGTCAACATGACCTTATTACATGCATTGGTCTTATCAGACCTTCTTGGAAACATTAACCAGACCTATAACAAACTAACTGCCTCATGGAGGCCAGCTGTCAGGTAGGTGCTCCTGCACCAAAGGATTTGAGGTTTATATAGTCACCCCAAACCTCTTGACCATACAAAATGGACCAAACAACAATGGCTAAAAGCCTTATTACAAAACACATTGAACAAAAAAACATAACTTCTCAAAATGCATCAAAATGCCTTTAGGAACCAAGGTGCTCCTAGGTGCCCTGCACCAATTATCCAGATGACTCGGATGATGATATCATTGTCACTGAGGAGGATATGAGACAGGGAATGCCCTCTCCCCCTAGGGAGATAATAGAACTAGAAAGAAGCCTTAGGTTGGTCAAGGTAGATCTTAGGGGGATGAGAAACATAAATGACCTTAGGGAGGAAGCTTACAAGACCTTCATGACAGATGATTCATTTGTCTAGATCCCTGCTTTTAGAGAGTTTTCTTGGAGGGCAAAGAGAGATGAATATGTTGATAATGTTGCCAAAAAGAGAAGCTTGCACCTTGAATTACTAGAAGTAGTTATTCAGGCTGAGGTTAGAAAGGAAATGAAAGAACAATTTTATTAGATAATAGCTGAAGAAGGTAGAGAGTTGATGAAGAAAAGTGGTATTTTATTGTTGCCAGAGTGGGATTTAGCCTCAACAATTGCTTTTGACATAGTGAGGAGGCATGATAGACCATTGTATCAAACAGAGGAGGAAGCAAAATTGGCTTTGCAGGGGTATGCTTTCAGTGAAGAATGAGATACACTTGTTTTTTGGGCATTAGCCTCAGGTGGAAGGAAACCTGTGTTTGTTGAGCCTGCTCCAAACATAAGTGGAGGGCTAATTATTAAGAGATTGTCTGATACCCCAACAATTGAGGCAACAACCATGTCAGTGAACATTGCCAAATTCATAAAGGCAACAATAGATAATGTCACTGAGGAAAGAGATCAATATAGAACCAGGTATAATGACATGGTTGTAGAGTATAATGAGAGTTAGCAAAAGGTTGCCAAGTTAGAAACTGAAGTGACATTGTTAAAGCAACAATTACAAAATATGCATGCTCATGCCCCAACATAGACTGAATTTGTTGTCCTTCTATCTCCATAGGATCAAGCTCAACCTGCCTACCCTCTTCCATAAGTTTCAATAGAAATCATTCAATACAATCTTGGAGATGCACCCCTTGCAGTTGAGAAGCCAAGCACATCAGGTGCAACTCCATCAAGTGAGCCTACTAAAGAGGAATTATTGGATCAAATTGAGGTGTACAAAAAATTGTTGTCACATGTCAATGAATCAATTTATTCAAGTAATATGAAGATTGTAACTATAGTTCTTGAACAATTGAATAAAGGGATTGATAGAAGATTAATTAACATTCATTCAAAATTTTCTTCTATGTTTGATGCCATAAAGGATTTGGATAAGGATAAGGACATTGTAACATCATTAATGGATACATGGATCCCTAGAGCCCAGGCATTAAAAGACATGGCAATTGAAACCAAGTATGTCAAGGATGCACCTCCTAACATTGTCCCAACTCTTAGGCTTGTAAATTCAATTAATGATTTTTAGAGGGTGGTAGGTCCTTTGGAAATAAATATCAGGGAGCTTGTTAAAAAGTTTGATGAATGAAATTTCAGTTTGCTTCCTATTATTTTGAGTGAAAATGGTGGGGTTAAACCTCTACAATTATGGAAGGACCAGACAAAACAAATAATATATGCTCAAGTTAAGCTCATCTGTGACAATGTTGATTTAGATATGTTGAGAAGCAACATGGATAAATTGATTCACACTAGCATTTTCTTAGAGGAATTAGTCAAGGAAGCTAATCGAGTGGTTATCAAGTACACACCCTACAAGACCAAAGTAGACAAACTTGTCAATTTCATTTGGCCATTAGAGGAGTATCAGCTATGGAGGTCCAAGTATGTTGACACTTTAGATTTCTAAATTGTTAAAGTTATAAAAGGAGATTCAATACATGGTCGAGTATAACGCAAGTCTGGCCTTTGATATTACGAATGGTGAAATAGACAAGACATGGGAAGGCTGGGGCTGCCTAAATTTACTAAGACACCTTCCCAATCCACAGTCCCATCTCTAGAGTATGTAGGTCATTTTGTTATATAATAGTATATCACAATGGGTTATTTATCACTTTCAATTGAATAGCTTCATATAAAATGTTAAGAGATTAGATTTGTCAATTAATACAATTTTCTAATTCTAGTGCAGAAAGTCATTACATTCATTAGGAAATTCATGTAGTAAGAGTAAATCCTATTTTTTATTTATTTTCCTTGGTTTAGACTATAAAATAACAATATATATTTACTATTTTCATAGATGCAAAATGTTAAGTATATGTAAAGTATTGATTTAGGGAGTGTGAACCTGAGGTAGTATATGTAAATGTTAATGTTTTGGTGATTATTGTATTATTCATTTATTGAATATATTTGATCTGAGATGATTTTGTTGAAATTAGAAAAAAAGAATTACTCTCTCTTTTTATAGTATTTATTATTAGTTTATTGTATATAAAATTGGTCAGATCTTACATATCAATTTACAAATATTGTGCTCCTTTTAATTCAAAATTGGTGACATGGATTACATACGTGGAACATAGTTTGGAAACTCTATTAAGTATTATCTATATACTTAAGTCAAATCAAATATAAATATTTGCATGCAGATTAAATTCACTTGAACAATATCACTTAAATATTGGCACGCTTGGAAAGATATCCCAAAGCTTGGAAGTTGAGCTCCCTCGAGTGCCATTAATGAAGCCTAGCTCTAGTTAATGAAGCTCAACAAGGCTTTCTCATACCAAAGATTGAAGCTAGCCAACAAAGAAAATGGATACTCTAATTTGCCTTCAAGCACTACGAAGGAAAATTGTAGCTTTCTTGGGATTCATCACAAACTCGAGGCTTAAGGCAATAACGAACCCTCACAGAATTACCTGTTTTTGCTTCCTGGAGTTGGAGGTTTATAAAATAGTGCTTAGGAGGGATTTCTTAACAGATATGAATAGATACAGAGTGAATTCTGACATAGCTTCTTGGTTCTTGGTGTCATTGCTGGATCTTGGAAGTGTGAAGGTAGATATTCTCCTTCTGTTGCAAGAAATTTTCAAGCCAGAGTTTTTGGGTAATGATTTTGAGGTGGTTCTTGGGGAAGAGATGGGTGTGGGGATTCCGCAGTCTTCTGACCTATCATTGTTGATTCTCCCAGATATTATGGTTCTACAACTTCCATTTCTTCTCAACATGACAGATGGGGCTCTCACCCGCTACTATCACTGGGCCACCATCGGCCAGAATTTTCTAAGGCGCTCTCGAGCTCTCGACATGGAGTTGAATTTAGAATGGGTGCTATGCTTTGCAGAGCTGGTGGAAACAAGTGATTTCTATGGTTTCCCTTAGCCAGTGTTTTGATTTTTGCTATGTAATTTTGATGTAATATTATCATATCGACAGGAAACTCTTGGGAAAGAATATTTAATAAAAGGGAAATTTTTATAACATAATGATATGCCAGGGGCATACCTATCCCCCAACTGTAAGAATTTTTTGAATTAATATCAATTGAATACTTATTGTGCGGTTTATCGACAAAAAAAAAATTGCATGCAGATTTAAAACATAAATCAATACAAATAAAAAAAGAAAGTTGCCAGCAAATTGACAAATAACATTATAAACATTAAAAGTAGATCTATATAAACAAACTATATGTTTATTGTTTATATCATAAATTACTCGACCGTTCGATGAACATTTGATGGATGGTTGTAGTTGCATTCCAGAATGAAATGCACAGAGTGATAGGCTTGCAAACTTAAATATCTGGAATCACCCTATAACCATTAGATTTACAAAGATCAATGGTTTAGAAATTGCTGTGAGCTGTCAATGCAGGATAGCTGTTAGCCATGTACTAATTGTGTAGTTTGGAAGTAACACGTTGACTTGACGTTTCACTGACTTTAATGTTCATAAAAAAACTTTCTACTGCTAAGTGATTTTATTTTTAAGTGAGAGGGTCAGCACACGGGGAGATTTTAGATTGGTCATTGCAGTACACTAGGGAGATTCTGGGTGCCACTTCCAACAAAACCAGTCCACACCTATCGGTATTAATCTTTTCAAGAATCCAAATCTGGGTAAGTCAAAGACAGAATTCCTAGGCTATGTTTCATCGTTTCTTAAAATCTTATTTTGTCAAACTTTTTTCTTCAAATATTATTTTGTCAACTTTGGGTTTAGGGTTGAGAGACTTAAGGAAAATTAAGGAGGACTTAAGAGGGACTTCACAATTTCACATTGTATAAGCATGTCTACCACCACTAGAAGACCAGACAAAGTTTTTGGCAAAGGTAGAGCAAATTCAAATAGAAAGATTATTCTAGATTGCTTAAATGTCATGCCCACATTTCCCATGTGATCACGACACACAACACACATGTCATGTCCACATTTGACATGTGTTCATGACACGAAATATCAAAAACAATTCACGCATCCTTAGAAACCCCCTCGCATGTGTTAGCTCGCTCGATGGCAAAATGCATAAGGTGTAAACATGCCAATCAAATTCGGGGTAATGTGATCACATGCACAATCCTTGCCATGATGATAGCCAAGAAAGGGGGTCAATGCGATGTGAGAAGCGTCACCATTAGGGTTAGGATCAATTGATCAAAACCCTAAGCTTTCCTAGGTGAGTGACAGGATTTCGATACGAGTCGAAATCAAAACCCTAATTCTAGTTTCATAAAAGAATTAAATAACCACTTAAATAAAACATCTAATTTGCAGAGACATTAAAACATTACTCAACAAAAGGGGTTAAGTTGCTAAGATAATTAACCCTAATTTCTCAGAAAAATCTAGTAGCATAATGCCTTTTTTGCGTTTAAAATAAATAATTTTTAAAAAAGTTTCCCATTAATACATTTATGAGAAAAATTAGATTAAAGGTTAAATTAAATCATCTAATAAGCGTTATTAAAATTAACTTTCCAATTAAATGAAAATTAAATTAATTAAAACAATTAAATAATTAACCCCATAAAATAAAGACCAACTAAAAAAATATAATCCAAACAAATAAATTTATTCTAACAAGTCAAATATCATCTCCCCAAATTTAGAGGACTTAGGGGTAATAACCTCACCCTAACTAAATAAATTATAATACAATTAT
This sequence comes from Cunninghamia lanceolata, assembly GCA_027924645.1. NCBI lineage: Eukaryota > Viridiplantae > Streptophyta > Pinopsida > Cupressales > Cupressaceae > Cunninghamia > Cunninghamia lanceolata. The sequence continues at coordinate 9,808,304 of BSBN01000220.1, read as the reverse complement.
ATAATCCCCTTAAAAGTATTAAATATAATATTCTCAAAAAAAGAAACAAATCAATCTTCCCCAACCCATTAAAAAAATCAAAAAAATAATAATAGGACAATAAAAAGATTTCCAAATTAAATAAATCAAACCCACTTATAAAACAAATTAATTTAGAAACCCAAAAAAATTAAAAGGCATAAAAATAATGGAAAAAGCCCACAAAAAATGCTAACTACATGACCCCTAAATAAAATAGAAATTTAAATAAAAAACTCCTCATTACACTATTAAATTTCTAGTTAGCATTAAAATCAAGTATAAATAAATCAAAACCCACCCACATGGAAATGAACCCAAGAAATAAATAAAACATAGAAATTACAATTAATTTTAAAAAGGAAAGGATGAGGGAAAAAGAAATAAACTCTAATTTAAAATACCACTTGCCCTAAAAGTTTCCCCAAATAAAAAAAATAGTTTCCTTAGGAAAAGAAAGACCCTAACCCTAAGCTTTTTCCTCTCATTCTATTCTCTCTATTTTGTTTTTTTCTTTTGTTCTCTCCTCCATTTTATTTTCTCATTTCTTGCTTTGTTGCAGGTTAAAAGTCTATGGCAGCCATGGATGAAGCTTCCACGAAGTATATATGTTGTATATACACAAAGGAAACCCCTTTTTTTTAGGGATATATATATATTATAAATAAAATGAGTTGCAGTATTAGAAAGAAGGGTTGAATGTCCATAAGAGGGGCGGTGAACAGAGGGACAGACCCGTGTGAAAGAGCGCAGGGTAAGGGTTTCACTATTTTTTTTTTGTAGCACACAGTAACAAAAGAAAGAGGGTTGGGGGTTGGGGGAGGGGGGGGTAGGGTCCCTTCCCCCCCCCAATACCACGAACACAACACAAAGAATGGGATGGCGGCAGTGATGCCATCACCCCCTCCAACCCTTGGATTTTTTTTTAATTAAAAAGCAAACTCTCTGTTATATGTAGATCACAGCTTACAAAAAAAGATATTTCTGTTATAAAATCTTTTCAATAAAAATAAACAGTTTGAAATTATATATATCTCACATTTTCAATAGTTAGAACAAAAGATTTTCCAGCAAGCTAAAAGCATGTATATACAACATTATATATATATATATATTTAATTCTCTCTCTCTCTATATATATATATACAATATTTTCACAAAGACCATATGATCACTTTCTAATTTAAACAACAGAATAGGTTAAACATTAGGAATATAAATATATATTTTTTTCATATTTTCAATGTATTCATATAAATTTTCTTTTGAAAAGAAGCAACCACAATATATATAATTTTTTTTTTGAAATAAAAACAACTATCAAATTCTTTTTTCTTGAAAACATATAAAATGAAGAACCAATTTTAGGCATATTTTGACAATAATTTAAAACAAACATTACACACATTATTTTCTTTCATTGTAACATTTCAAAGAAAATCCCATAAATAAATTAGCCACTAAATATATATTCAACTTCAAAATAAACTCCATACAACACAAAATGTAAACATTTAGCTTTACATAGAAAGAGAGTAAAAAACTTCTCTCTTTTCTTGAAGACAACTACACAAAGGCCAAAACTTGGCCAAGGCACTCAAAGGCCAACATGACAAAACTTAAGGATTCATAGCCTCTTTCTTCCAAGCTCCAAAGCTTCAAAAACTTGCAAATAACAAGTATGGGAAGGGGGAAAAAGCCACAAAATACCGCTCTCCTCCCTACCATAGACTCACTCATGAGTCACCCTCGAACTTGGAGGTCATCCACACACAAGGACTACTTCACTCCACTTCACAACAAAATACTAAGACAAAGAAACATGAAGAACACCCATGGCTTACATAAAACAAAACTCATAGAAATGAGTTTAAAAGGGTAGGGGAGTGGATATCACTCAACTCAAGAGTGCCACTCCAAATATCTCAAAACTCAACTTTAACAAGGCATCAAGCCAACATATTTATACCAAATCTCACATATTTCTCCATGGATCACAAGGCATTTAAAAATGCTCATAATCACAACTTGCCCTCAAGGCCAAAATACCAAAAAACTAGGAGGTGACCTCGAGGAGGTTCAGTCCTCCCCCATCCCACACATGTTGAGCATTTTCTCCAAATGGAGAGGCTCTTACATACACCCATAAAATCCCACACAATAAAACATAAAACATTCACAATGCAAATACACAAAGAAAGTAAATACATAAGGAAATGCATTAAGCCTTGAATCCTACCTTAAATAGCCCAACAAGGAAGATAGTTGAAGAAGAGCCCTTCCAACTCCACCTCCAAGTCCTTCTCCAAATGAGCCTCCAAAAATTCCTCTAACTCTCTCCCCAAATTCAAATAAGATTGAAAAAATAAAATAAAATCAACAACCCTCTCCCTCTCTTCAAGAGAGATTAAAATAGGCTCTCCTCATGAGCCTTGAGGAATGAGAAGGTGACACATGTTACCTTCCCCTTCCTCCTCACAACCACTTGCAAGATTCATGGAATGTGGTGGTGACACGTGTCACCCTCCCATTCCACCAAGTCTTTCCCCCTCCACTTGTGCTCTCTCACACATGTGGGAGAGAAAAGTGGAGCCAAAGAAGGATGTGGGTACTACAAGTGCCCCAATCATATCCTCCCATGAAAGCCCACAAAACCCCAAGGTACCCTCACCAATGTGAGAGAACCTTGGAGTTGAGTCCTCCATAATTTAGGGGTCTTGAAGACTCCCCAAGCCTTGGATAGAGGTGTGGATAAGGTTGAGTGTTTGACCCAACCTTTGCACTCCTTCCAAAACTTTCATTTTCGTCACTTTACTTCAAGGTGAAGTTTAAGTGATCAAATATGAGTTTTCCTAAGGTTAGACAAGCTCAAATGGTCCCTAGACCCCTAGGGGTACAACCCAGGGTCACTTTTAACCCATTTTGAGCACCATAGGGTGAATAAAATCACATGAAAAGGGGTCACAAAAAAAAATTCAAAAATGAAATCAATTAAACATTATACCTTTACAACACCAATATACAATTAATTGAAAAAAAGGTAGACCTAGCCCAAAAGACACCAACATTATGAAAAGTCATCAAGCATTTACACATTGATCTTGGTTCCTCTTGGAACTAGATCGGCTTAACACGGGGATTCACAAAATGTGTGGGATAATCTCTGATTATCCGTGGCTTGGGATAAACACTTGCACACTTAAACAAAAGATTAATCCAATCATGTCTATCATAGCCAAAGCAAGGGAAAACATACACTCACACCATCGCATAATCATATAAAACATCATAAATCAAGTCATAATTACATTCATAATTTTGCATTTCTATAATCCATCTCAAGACAAAATCACATAATAATTCCATAACATAATCTCGCAACTAATATCTCAAAATAATATCATAATGTATATCGCATGTCAAAGCATCATCAGTGTGAAAATCAGAATCTAGTCTCTTCAAAACATGTTAAACATAATTAATCAAAATAAAAGCATATAGTATAATAATTCTGCATAATGGGATCAACAGTCCCCAAAAGTCTAAAATGTATCTCCAACAGTAATATGAAACGATCAAAATAAAGGAGTGAAAAGGTAGGCCTCACATTAAAACCTCAAGTTTGACTGATGAATACCATGATATTTATGATCCTAAAATATATGGTAAACTTACCTCAGAACTTAGATTTTCATGTGAGAATAAGGCTGCAAACCAAATGCAAGTTAATAGTATCACTGCACCATGGGTAACTGGATTAGGGCACATGATGTTACATGAGGTTTTCCCTTGCCCAGAATTTATCATGGTCTGTGCCCACAATTATGATGATAATAAAAGAGCAATTGTAAATGAAGATACCAAAGAAGAAATTTTATCCATTAATGCAGAAGAATTTGGAAAAGTGTTGGGGCTTACAACTGAAGAATTTGGAGATGTCCACATTGACCTAGAAAAGCTTGTTAGTGATTATGAAGCAGCGGATGAAAGGGACAAAAATGTTTTCCTAAATAAAATAGTTCAAGAAAGAAACAAGTTGAAAGGCAACCATAAGCCTCCTTATCATTTGGAAATTTTTAGATCATGGGTCTAGGATACTATTTCCATGCTAGCATTTTGCCTCGGACTGGATAGCAATTGGGAAGTGGATGCAAGGCTCTTTGAAATGGTATATAATATCCATTATGGTATTGGTGTACATGTCAAATATAAGTTTATTGAGCACATTGTAGAAACCATGCATAAACAATTTTTAATGATTAAAGGAGGTTCCACCAAGACATTTAGGTTCACAACCTACTTGTGCTATTTTTCTATTTAAATTTAATGGAATGTTTCAGACCAACAAGATTCAAATTTAGCCCTATAGTAATGCTAAGGAAAAGAAAATGGCTCCAGTATATGATTGGACCACTAAGATAAAGATGCATGATTCTCAAAGGAACTACAATCATTTTGTAGACTACTTTTTGGCTCCATTGCATCAAGCAATTACAAATAGTCCAATGCCTAGATTGCTTATATCATGTTGAGATTGCATTCAACTAGGAAAAGAAATACAATTGGCTGATTGATACTTATTGGAAGAACATACTATGGTAAGATTTTATGGATCAGGAGTAGAGTCATACAAACTTCCAATACATGTGACAGAAAGGGTTTTTGCATTGGAATATGTAAGGCAGATGCAGAGTATTGATGAACTACACTTTATTGGTCAGCAAAAGAAGACCTTATTTCCTTCTTTACCTGTTTCATGTGGAGGGTTCACATTGGAGAGAAAAGCAGTTAAGGTGGTACATGATCTTTTGAAATTTTTTAATTTTGATGCTGTCTGTCACTGGTAGTATGATCCATGTGACACCATCAAAACAATGATTGTGGCCAATAGGAATGTTGCAAGTAGAATTCAACATCAAAGCAAACCCTTGCTTGAAAACTTGAGAAACAAGGATTCTTGGGATGAGGTCAAAATAGCAATGGAGAAAATTGCTGCTGAGAAAGGTATTTCTTTTGAACAATTGTCAGCAAAAATTATGGCATTGTACCAAAATATAGGAGCACTAGCAGAGAATCAAATTAGGAAGTACAACAATTTTTATGGAAAATTGATAAACCATCTATTATATTAAAAATGCCAGATTCTCTAGATAAGTCAGTGACAAGAAAAAATTGGTTAGGATAAAAAATTATTGCCTTTTGGTCTATGAGGAAGGAGCTAGGTGAACCAAGAACTATTGCAGAGTATGGAGAAATCGATGAAGATGATGAGTTTAGTAAATTGTGGAATATAGAGCATCCCAATGAACATGAAGATGAAGAAACTGATGATGAACCTAATGATGATAGGGATGAACAAAGCAATTTCAAACTTGGTTTAAGTCAGGCCACAAAAGAAGCATATACTTTAGGAACAACCATAGTTGAAAATATGGGTTATCAAGGTGGTGGTTTGGGGTCCCAAGGACAAGGCATTTGGAACCCAATAGATGTAGTCACCAGAAAACCAGTTGATAAACGAGGCCTTGGAGATGATAAAATAGACCAAGGGCATACAAGTACAGTTGAAAGAATTCATTTTGTTATAGATTCAAATCTTGATCCTCATGGTCAGATGCAATCACAACTTGGACATGCCCATGGTGGAGAGCCTAGTGTGACCAGCATTGCCACTGGTAGAGAACTTAGTCATCATGTGCTACAACAATAGGTCCAACAACAAATTACACACAAGAGGACACTAATACAAGATACCACACAAACACTTAGTGATTAAGGGATACAGAAGAGACAAAGGATTATGACAGGTCTAACTCCAACTACCAATTCCACTACAAAGGAGTTATTTCCAGGCACTCCCCCAGTTAGTGTGGCTGCAACAGAAATTGCAAGTACTCCTATTCCTTCACTATTCAAGCATTCCATTATTCCTGCATCCCCTAGTTTTCATTACATTCAAGAGTTTAAAAAGAAATTAGAATTGTATAAAAAAGAAAAGAAGCAACTAATGGAGAGTGTGTCTGATGTAACTTCAGAGCATGCAACAACCATGATACTACGCACATTTGACATAAATTCAGAAATCATGGAGTACACAATTATTGTTCCCACAATTCAAAATAAACCAGAAAATCAAATGGATTGATTTGAATTTTAGGTGAGCAGTTTGCAATTTGATTTTTCTAGATTAAAAAATACTGACAAAATTAATATATCAAAGAAGAACAATGAATTAGTGTACACATCATTGTTAAAGCATGATAGAGAGAAAAAAGGTTGCAGAATAAAATAGAAAAATTACAGGCAGACTTAGCAAATGAGAAAGAAAAAAAGAAAGCAACAGATAACAAGAGCAATGAAATAGAAAAAAGAATTAAAAAGAATTAGAAAAAAGAATTAAAAAATCTACCTCTACATCAACAAGCAAAGAGGATAAACAAATAGAGGTGGAATTGAATGGACTAAAGCAAAGGTTAGATGAGATAAAAATGAAATATGATGAGGAAAATCCCAATTCAGAAAAAATAAGACAAAGCATTGGGAAATCAAATGAATAGTGGGAACAAAAATTAGAGAAAGAGAGAAAAAAATGAAACATTGGCTGTAGAGCTTATGGAAGCAAAAAATGAAATAAAATCTTGTCAAAATAAGTTAACGAAATGTTGGAGACAAATAATGAGGCATATGAAACAAAAGATCTGGGAGGAAATAATGTAGAGGATTGATCATTTGTGTGAATTGTTTCAATTGATTGATGCCATGAGACTACATCATAAGAAGTTGAGCAAATATTTAATGGACAACAAAAATGTGCAACTGCAGGCAAAAGAGAAATCTACAAATCAAGTTCTAGAAATAGTTTACAAAGCCAGTGACAATGAATTGATTTCAAAAGGCATTACTAATCAGATTGAAGCCTCAATGAAGGTGACATCTATCATTCAAAAGTGTTCAAGAATGCGTGAAACAACAGAATTTGTGATTGAGGCTGCAACAAAGATTAAGGAGGATGAAAAGGTAAGGAACTTGACAAAGCTTGGTTTGCCATAGGATTTTGACACAAATGAGTGATTCATTGGAAAAGATAATTTTAGAAAGAAGATGGAGGATGCAAGGAAGATTGATTTGGACCAGTTTCCTCAGAACCCAGATGAGGCAAACTTTTTGGATTCCATCAAACCACCGATAAGCTTGAATGTATCTTTGGTTGAAAAAATCAAGGATCCAAATTGAAATTTGATCATACATTGTTAACAAAAATTCAAGTTAGACAACATCAGCTAGAAGAAATGACAATTCCACCACCTGAACAGTGGAATTTGCTAAAAAAGCTGTTAGAATGATTTGATATTGATAATATGAGTTTCAAAGTTCCAACTCAGCTCTATGCAGAGTTATCTTTGAGCAAGATTTTACATTGCCTCTATGTATTTCTTCATTTAAAAATCAATAGAAAACTCAAATTCAGTAATGTGTTGATGTTCAATTATCTGTATTATTTATTTTATCAATTGAAGAAAAACTTTGGTTTCAACTACTAGATACACATTCAACAATTGCGGATGTTCATTGTTGTATATGCTATTATTGTTAATATCTTAAGCTAATGTTATTTACCATTTCAAATATTTTATTCACATGCCATTGAGACCACCTGCTATCCCTCTGGCTTTAGTAGTGTTTAGATCTATGACAGAGGGGTAGCAGGGAATAGTCTAGATTAAGTCTTGGCCCATCAACTTGCATGCTATTTAACCTCCTTAGTCAGCCGCCTACTAGCTTAACTCTTTTATCATTGGACGGTTAAGATTAAAACATCTTACTGCATATTTGCCCATGTGCTTTATAATTCCTTTAAGTAGCTCACTATTTAAAACCAATGCAACTCCTTCAAAATATTTGACAAAATATTTCATGTATTCTAAAGTCTCTTCAACAGTCTAGATGAAGACACGCGTCATCTCCCTGCTATCCCTCTAAGAGATGAAAGCTTTTGGTGGGCCCCCTGTGAGCTAGCGGGGAATGACCTAGATTTAATCAATCTTTAGATCACCACCATTGATTTTCAATGCTTTGATGTTCAATGCCTATAATGGATGATGGGTCCCACTTTGACAGGAAACAGGTGTCACTAGCTCGTTATCCCTCTGGATTTCTTAAAACATTATTTTATTCAAGCGGGCTAGCGGGAAGTGGTCAAGATTCAATCTATGAGATCCAGTGGCTCCCATTAATGTTCAAATATGCACATGCAAATTGTTAGTGGCTTAAAAGTAGACATCCCTAGGTTGATGGGACAAAGGGACATAAAAACTTTGGGGGTCAAGAATTAAGATAAAAGATGAAATATTTAACCCCTTCAAATATTTTGATGTATAATGTTCCCAACCAATTGGTGATCAATGAGACAAAGCAAAGGGGGTGGTAATACTGACGGGTTTGATGGCTTAAGTGTGAACTTGGATGATCGGGAACTAGTGGTAACAAGTCAACTTAAAATTATAATGCAAAAGGTTAAGGGTTAGGTTTATGTATGAAATGAAGATAAACCGTAAACCTAAAACCCTAACTAGCAGATCAAATGGTCTATGGTAGGAGTATATTTCATTTTCTAACCCAGTTACGGATAAGACATTGATCAAAATAATTCATAAACTGTGAAAAATGATGTAGAATCACATATCAAATCAAAAACCAAAATTCTACTTTACTACAAATTTTATGTTTTATGTACAAATCAACGCTAGCAAGGAAATATTAAGCATTGCCACAATTAAAATATGAAATAATTAATAATATGTTAATGTATTCAATTTGATTCACAATTTCATGGAATACAATATAAAATATCATCAACTACAGTTTTGGAATATGATTCATGAAATGCAGTATAAATACCTATAAACTGCTAATTCACTTCCAAATTTGCCAAATCAAGTCAGGGTCCTCAAACTGATGTTCAGATAAAGTAAAAGAGTCATCTTGATTATGAGTTTGGTCTTCATTTTCTTCGTCTTAATTTTGAGTCTCAAATTCATCAGTCATTGTGTCACTGTCATTTGTCCCAGCACCACTAGTGTTTGAAGTGTTGCACAACCCTCTTCTTTCGCATATGGACTTCCAGATTGTGAGTTCCCTTTCATAATTTTTTTTTGACATTATACGCACTTCCTAACACCCTCAAGCAATTTTCCAAATTCTTGTCTAGTTTGTTTCTTATCTTTGATTTCAAAAACTCCAATGCACTGAAAACTCTCTCATCTTCCACCGAACCCAATATCATTGTTTGACATAAATCAACAAGTTTGAAATATTCTGATATCAAATCACAAAATATTTCACTTTGACCTAAGTTTTTCCAAGCCTTTGTTATTGATCCCACTTCGAAGGGATTCTCCATGGCTTTAAACTGGTCTATCATACTTCTTGCAAATCGACTACATTGTCCTCTAAGCTTATTTCCATCTATTATTCCTTCTATTGTCTGTCCATTGTATTCTGTACTTTTTGAAAAGCATGCGGTCAAGGTAGTTACTTTTTGATGAAAAAAGCTTGGGTTATCTCGGTGGCCTTGAACCCAAAAGTGAGGATACACAATAGACATGGCTTCAAGTATTTCTTCTCAAGGGAATCTATTATAAATCTCTGTTGAAAGATAGCTTGCAATTTTCTTCAAATTATTACTAACAAATCAACAATACCATCAAAATCTTCCTTTCTAATAGGTACTTCTCTGATAGAGCACTTGACCATCTTACAATGGTGCATTGGTATCTCAAATCCACATACAAAGGCACATAACTCCCCACTTGCATTAAATTGTAAATAATTTTTAGGATGACTCAAATCTGTAATTATTTGCCACCTATAAAAATTTGGGCTTTGAGAAGTTAGATCTAGATATAGATTATCGAGGGCCATGCATGTCATTCTACGTAGTTTGGTATACTCATAGATATATATAGTTCTGTCTTGGACTTTCTTCACAAGATTGTTCATTTTATCTAGCATGGGGATAAGACTAGCTAACATTAAGAGTGTCTCTATATCGCTTAACCTATGTAAGAGGTCAGGAGCTTTGTCTACTTTGTTGAGATGCTCGTACATTATTCCAATCAAGGATCAATATTCTGAAAGAACTCATTGCGCTAGTCCATGCAAGGAGATCCATCTAGTATCAACATCCTTAAGAAGCTTGTTTCCTGTTGTTATTCCCTAGAAAAATTTTGAAATTCCGTAAAACGTTTGGGATTTCAGTAGAAGTATGCGTGGAGCTTGCGGACTAGATTTTTAACTTTTGATACTGTAGGAAACTTTCTTACAATTTTAAATGCTAAATCATTCCGTGGGCCATGCAGTGAATGCCAAGCATGTATGGTGCACAAGTAGTTTGTAATTTTGTGCAAAGACTGGTCTTATGACCTTGCATTACTGCAGCTCCATCAGCTCCTACACACACCAACTTTTTGGCAATTGTCAAGTCATCCATACCTGCAATTTCATTCAAATAATTCTTAACTAGTTCAAATAGATTTTACAATGTTGAACTCTCCTTCATTTTATGAACACAGAGTAGATGAGCTCAATGGACATGTTCTTTTACAGTATACACATGCATACAGACCCAAAAAGTATTATCTACCGCATTAACTTAATCTAAAGATAATGCAATGAAGTTTGACTCTTTTACATTCTCCTTTAGATCTTACTTTTCCACCGCAGCGAGATAGTTTGCCCATTCCAATCCAGTGTTGATTGACCAATGTGTGCTAGGATAGTGAGGAACACTCAAAAAAGAATAAATTACTATATTCTGGGTAGTCTATCATAGGACACCTTCTGGACAAAATATGAAAAACAACACTCATCTGAACAGTTTTTGCCAGTTGTGCTCCTTCCATTGCTTTTCCAAATTAAGCCTTGATTGTACCTCCACTTGCAACAAGCTTCATCATTATTTTCTTATGCTCATCATATTCCACGACGTACTTAACATGAAGACATTCTTCCTTTGATTTCCATCTTTCTACTGATGTTTCCTTTCCGTCTATGATTTGTTTTTTATAAACTTTACTGATATGATTTTCTATAGTGTCAAGCTTTAGCTACCATTTCTTGTCTCTTCTACATTTCCAACTACAAATCACACACTTGCATTCTGTTGGTTGTTCATCTTTGTTTGCTTTCTCCACTAGTTCAATGAATGGGTACTTTGACACCCAATCAAGCTGAAAATTCCTTGACATTTCCCACTTGCATCCCATTTTTTATTTGCCTTTTCTTTTCTTCCTACCAACTTCATATACAATTCCAACATTCTCATCCAAGTCAATTATCTCATTTTGGCTAACTAGGGTATCCCTTGGAACATCTTTTGTGGTATTGCCATCCTCATTCTAGCTAACCAGGGTATCCCTTGGAACATCTTCTGTAGTATTGCCATCCTCATTCTGGCTAACCAGGGTATCCCTTGGAACATCTTCTATGGTATTGCCATGCTCATTTTCGCTAACCAGGGTATCCATTGGAACATCTTCTGCAGTATTTCCATCCTCATTTGACTCAATGGCAATCCCACCTTCTGGTGGTGGTGAGGTATTGTGAATGGATTATTCATTAATATTTGGTGCAAGAGTTGATGATGTAGCTCCATCTTGATTTGATGGATCAGAAACATTACCAATTCCAAAGTAAGACTGTATACTAACTCCATGTTTTTGGCATTTTGATGGCCTCCTAGTCCCTTCACCACCCTGAGGAGTCTTACCCTTGTTGCACTTGCGGCTCGACATCTTGATCTCTCACTGTGAATAAATGCTAGAAAAAATGTCTTCTTGTTTAAGGACATACTCATAGAATATAGATCCCATTCCCTACTAAATATCTTCTTTAAGATTGAAGTAAGAATGGAAAAGAGATAAAGAAATCTTATAACACTAATACTATGAAGAAATGATTACTCACTTTTAAGTTTAGGTTTTCACTGACTTGCTACTCATTAATGCAGGAATGCCTATGTTGTAAGTTTCTAACTTTGCCTATGATTGACTTCAAGGTTCCAACTCCAACTTCTGAATTTTGAATCGAGAGCTCACAAGTTCAGAATTGAACAAAATGTGTAAGAATAAATCAAAGTTTCGATTGTATTTATATCAATCCATATTTAGCGAATTCTACAGGAATTCTGAATGGTATATTAAAAAATTAGGCGAATCCTGCATGATTATATAAGGAATACGTTTAAGTGTCAGCGAATCAAACCTTGACAGAGTACATACTTTGTAATTTCCAAGGCAAATGTGGCCCTACGATTAGCATGGAGGTGTCATGGCAATTGGCGAAATGGGCCCTCATAATCAATTACTTGTAAATTTTAATTGGCGAAATGGGTCCTCACACGTAGTGACCATTTAATGGCATTGGTGAAACGTGTCCCGATACATAATGTTGTTTAATAGTATTGGTGAATATATAGGTGATTTAGTACTTGCTTTTGAGATTCCAGGCAAAAATATTAGTCGACCCATTTGAAATGCGTAGTTTGTTATGGCAAAAATATTACTTCATTGATTCTCATAAAATAAATCGATGGTGAATAGATATGCATTCGACCGATAATACGTAAAATTTGAGCGAGATGACCACCTTGTTGGATGCGATTTATTCACCAATTCCAAGTTGGCCGATCTACGATATTCGCCAATTGACGAATATTTACCACTAAAAAAATCTCTAATGCTATTCCCTTAATCCTATAGTGTGCATAGGGATATGAGTAGTCATCTTGTGGATACCATAACTCTTAGTTAAGTTATATGATCATTAATATAGTATTATACACGTAGTTAATTCAGCTATGGTGGCATCCATGGCATCATATTGTAATTATGTTCTTATTGGAGACTTTTGGAGGATTTCCCCCTCAAAGTGGCTTATTATTCTCAAGTATTTGCATCATATTTCCTATTATATTAGTCTCTTATGCAAGTTATTTCATTACAAAGGGTGTTTATGTGGGCACTCTATTTTAGCTAGATGCATGCATTATCCACTATAATAGTTCTTTTATTCATATAGTGAAGAGATCTATAGAATCTACACCTTCACAATCAGAATAAGTAGCAAAGAGGAGTATTATGTCTACTTTTGATGATCATGCTTTTAGTGAGCTCTTGCTTCTAAGAGCAAGTTACCTACAAAGAAAAAATGCTATGACACTAGAGAATGGGCCATTAGGTGAGAAGGGTTGAAGGACCCTGAAAAATAAAAATATTGTTGAGCGATTAAATGATTGTGCTCTTAAGTTTGATTTTTGTGAACACTATTATGGTAAACAAAACTATGTTCAATTAAATATTCTAGTTCTCTCAAATCTTCTAGGGTGTTGGACTTAATTCATTTATATGTATTTGGTCATGTTAATATTCCTTTGATTTGTAGTCTTTGTATTATGTAACTTCTATATATGATTATTCTTGAAGGACATGGGTGTATTTCCTCAGGAGTAAATGTGAAGTGTTTAGTTGGTTTAAGAAGTTTAAAGCTCTCTTAGAAAATCAGATTGATATGAAGATTAAGGTTTTAAGGACTAAAAAAATTGGTGAGTTTTATTTCATAGATTTTGAAAGATTTTGTAGAGAGTGTTGCAAGTATGAGGTGAACAAGTGTTGTCATTGATGTCAACATACTCATATTACATCGACAAGAAGGATTGGATGAGCTGTGTGTTGAGGATATTGAGAAAATTACCCTCAGTCAGGAACAGTGAAGAACAGTAATGAGAAGAAGGCAAATATATTGGATAGGTTGAGAACCAGAGGATGCGGATTAAAGGGTTTGCAGATATGAGTCTTGAGATGCTTCAGTCAAGTTTTCAGAGGTCCGCATGAAGACCTGAAGAAGTTATGGCTGTCTGTGTGGAACCAGTTCCGGCAAGTGCTTAGAGGTGACAGAGGATCATAGAAAGGTCCGGTGAGGTCCGGAATTGTACAATCCTAATCTGCGGATTGGAAAGAGTATTTGGGATGTCCTTGTGATGTGCCATCTCTAGTTGTGTATGATTTGGAGGTCCGGAAGTACCTCTTGCATTATGACAGTGGCGACAGACTGTGTTCTTGAAGTTCCGGATGAGGAAGACAAGAGATTCCAGCAAGTAAAGGAAGTGCAGATGTATCCGGACATTCAGGCAAGCTTGTGAAGTTTTCTGGATCGTGTTGAGGTTGTGTTGTTGATCGGCATTGATATAGAGCCCGGAATTGAAGTTATTCTTCCGGATGAAGTTCTTGCTCTGTTTAGCCGACCGGATGAGTTGTTCATCCTGCGAATGTTCTTGTGGTGGCCGACCGGATGTGTTATTCATCTTGCGGATACTCTTATGATTGTTTGCCGACTTAGATGTTTGATCCTAAGTCGATGTCTTGTATAAATAACAGTCTGTGAGTTCATTTCGGTGTGTGGTGTGTGGATGAGTGTGGCATAGCGAAGAGAAGTGCGAAAGGCAGAACAGAGGTTTTTTTTTGGGCTTAATTAGAACTGATCCGGACATAGTAGAGATGTCATTCTCCAGTTCAAGACTGTGATTTTTATCACTTTGTAGACAGTGTGTCTCCTTGTAGGCAGTGGGCCTCTTTGTGAGCAGTGTGCTCGGGCAGTGAGCCCTAATTGGCATGTGCCATTCATTTTTCTTTATTCTTCTAACAGAGAATAATTCTTGGGTTAATCACCCCATGGTTTTTCCCTTAACCGGGTTTTCCACGTCAAAATCGTGGTGTTCAATGTGTTGATGCTTATCTGCTCTTGTGTTTATGTATTATGCTTTCATGAATGATTAATTGATATGCTGCTAACTAACAACAAAGAATCAAGTGTTTGAAAGAACAAGAAGTTTTATACAACTGATTCACCCCCCCCCCCTCTCAGTTGTATGCCCTAGATCCAACAATTGGTATCAGAGCCAAGTTCCTCTGATAGGAGCTTAACCGCTTGAGGAAATCCAGGATGTCGTCATACAAGAAGGATAGTCCGAAGTTCGATGGAACCAACTTCACTCTCTGGAAAGGTCGCATGAAGTGTCACTTGGAATGTATGGGAAAAGCATATTTGGCTATGGTTTCAAAACCATATGTACCTCCACAAGGTGGTCCGACAACTCTGAATGAAATCACAGAAGCTGAAAACAATCTGCAAACCAAGGAAGCTCTTCTAAGTGCATTGAATGACTCAGATCTCTCGAATGTTATTGACCTACCAACTGCATATGAGATCCTGACTAAACTGGAACTTCTGTATGAAGGAGATGAGTTTGTCAAAAGTGCAAGGTTGCAAAGTCTGAAAGGGAAATTTGAAAGATTGAAAATGAGAGATGATGAAAACATCACTACCTTTATGCCAAGAGTGAATGAGCTGGTATGTGGAATCAGAAATGCTGGTGGAACTTTAGATGAAAATGAGATTGTCTGCAAAATCCTAAGATCTCTTCCTGCTGCCTACAAAATCAAGGTTGCTGCCATTGATGAATTCAGAGCCCACACAACTGTCACAAGAGAACAACTGGCTGGCAAACTAGCTGCATTTGAAATGACCGAGTTTGGAGATGATCCTCCCAAGACTGAATCTGCTTTCAAAGCCAGTGCCTATGTGAAAGGCAAACAGAGATTTGATCCGGGAGAAAACTCATCAAGGAAAATGTCATGGTATGATCAAGCAAGAAGAGACATGGAAGAAGAAGAAGCAGAAACGGCTCAACTTGAAGCCCTCATTGCAAAGAGACTGCCAAGGGGATCCGGTAAGTATGAAGGAAAACTACCCTTTAAGTGTTTCAACTGCAATAAGATTGGTCATTTTGCTTCAAGATGTCCGGAAAGATCTGCAAGGTCTAATACTAACAGACAAAGGTTTCAAAAGAATTGCTATTATGTTCATGAAGAAGATGACAATGAAGGAGTAACAGATGATGAATCAAAACTAGGAAGCAAATCCAGAAATGAGTGGGTGTTTATTGCCATCAAGGAAGAAGATTCAATACTCTCTGAATCTGTCAATCACAAAGTTGTTGAAAAAGCTTTGTCTGCTCAAGTGGAAGAAAAGGATGATTGGGTTATTGACAGTGGATGTTCTCACCATATGACTGGTGACAAGAATAAGTTCTTGAATTTGGAAAGGTATGAAGGAGGAATGGTAAAGTTTGGTGACAATTCTGCTGGCAGAATCAGAGGCAGGGGAACTATTTCCTTCGATGGAAAGAGCAAAACAGGTAACGTACTGTATGTTGAAGGATTGAAGCACAATCTTCTTAGTGTTGGTCAGTTAGTGGACAAAGGCTATGATCTCCGGTTCAAAAATGGAAAATGCAGAATCTTTACAAACTCCGGAACTGAGATTGCATCCGGTACTCAGACAAAAGGTAATATCTTTCATCTGGTTGGTTCAAATAAAAGTTGTTTGTTTGCTCAAATTGATCAGAGTTGGTTATGGCATAGAAGAATGTGCCATGTAAATTTTGATAACATCATCAAGATAAGCAATACTCAGGCCGTAAGAGATCTTCCAAAATTGATGAAACCTACAAATAGTTTGTGCAAAGAATGTCAGCTAGGTAAACAAAGCAGAGTCTCTTTCAAAAGTAAAGATCAGTCTTCTACCAGATTGTTGGAATTAGTACATACTGATCTCTGTGGTCCGACAAGAATCAAAAGTCTGCAAGGTGATAGATATTTCATGTTGTTAATTGATGATCATTCCCGGATGATGTGGGTTACCTTTCTAAAAGAAAAATCAGAAGCATTTGAGAAGTTCAAGATCTTCAAAGCTATGGTAGAGAATCAAACCGGATTGAAACTAAAGTGTCTAAGGTCTGATAGAGGTGGTGAATTTACATCTGGTGAGTTCATTGATTTTTGTGAGAAGCAGGGTATAAGGAGACAGTTGTCTGCTCCTAGGACTCCACAGCAGAATGGAGTGGTTGAGAGAAAGAATCGGACCATTCAGGAAGCTGCCAGGACAATGATGTTGGAAGCAAATGTTCCTCAAATGTTTTGGAAGGAAGCTATCAGCACTGCAGTCTACACTCTCAATCGAGTTCAAATCAGAAACAACACCGGTAAGACCCCCTATGAACTCTGGTTTGGCATCACTCCTACTGTGAAATATTTCAGAGTATTTGGTAGCAAGTGTTATATTAAAAGAGATGAAGATCTAGGAAAGTTTGATGCTAGAAGTGATGAAGGAATTTTCTTGGGTTACTCCACTCAAAGCAAAGCATACCGATGTTACAATAAGAGATTGAGGAAGATGATAGAAAGCACCAATGTGAAAGTTGATGAAGGAATTGAGAAGCCTTCAAGATTTTATGAGTTTGATGAAGATGACCAAGACAGTGTTCAAGGACCTCAATCCTCTCCGGTGAGACAGAGCCAGCCTGATCCGGTAAATCAGGAAGAAGAGATAGGTTTGAATGAGCCTGATCAAGAAGCAGCAGTGCAGGATACTCCCAAAATTCCAAGGTATGTAAGACTGAACCACTCTAAAGATCAGATCATAGGTGACAAAAGCAAAGGTGTACAAACTAGAAGGAATGTTGCTCAAAATCAGGATGAATGTTGTCTGATTTCAAAGATTGAACCTAAAACAATAAATGAAGCCTGCAATGATGAAAACTGGACCAAAGCAATGGAAGATGAATTAATGCAAATTAAGAAAAATCATACTTGGGATCTTGTTCCCAGACCTAGAGACAGGAATGTAATTGGAACCAAGTGGGTCTTCCGGAACAAACTAAATGAAGCTGGTGAAGTAATCAGAAACAAAGCTAGATTGGTCTGCAAAGGCTACTCTCAAATAGAAGGAATTGACTTTGAAGAGACTTTTGCTTCGGTGGCAAGAATTGAAGCAGTCAGATTACTTCTTGCATTTGCTGCCTTCAAAGACTTCAAGGTATATCAGATGGATGTCAAGTCTGCCTTCCTAAATGGTGATCTGGAAGAAGAAGTCTACATTGAACAACCGGATGGATTTCAATTGTCTGATAATGATGATATGGTCTGCAAGTTGAAGAAAGCTTTGTATGGATTGAAGCAAGCCCCAAGAGCATGGTATGAAAGGTTGGATAAGCATCTTGTGCAGATTGGATTCAACAAAGGTACTACTGACAGTAACTTATATTTCAAAATTGATCATGAAAACATATTGATTGTTGAAGTGTTTGTGGATGATATCATTTTTGGAGGAAGAGATAGTATGTGCAAAACTTTTGCAAATCAGATGAAAAGTGAGTTTGAAATGTCTATGCTTGGTGAAATGAATTTCTTCTTGGGTCTGCAAATTACTCAAACAAAAGAAGGGATCTTCATTTCTCAGACCAAATATGTGAAAGAATTGTTAAGAAAATTTGGTATGGAAGACTCAAAACCTATGAACACTCCTATGGCAACCAGATGTAAGTTAAGCAAAGATGATGACTCTCCAAAGGCAGATCAGACAAAATATAGATTAATGATTGGTGGATTGTTGTATCTCACTCAAACTAGACCAGATATAATGCAGGCTGTTGGTCTTGTGGCAAGATTCCAGGCTGATCCTAGAGAATCTCATGTTATGGCAATCAAAAGAATTTTTAGGTACTTGAAAGGAACAGTTGAGTATGGTCTATGGTACCCTAGAGATCCGGATTTCTCTCTTCATGCTTACACAGATGCAGATTGGGCAGGAGATGTGGATGACCGGAAGAGCACTAGTGGTGGAGCATTCTTTTTGGGGAAGAGATTGGTTTCTTGGCTAAGCAAGAAATAAGATGCAATATCTCTATCTACAACTGAAGCAGAATACATTGCAGCAGCAGGTAGTTGCACTCAAATCTTATGGATGAAGCAGATGCTAAGAGACATCAAAGTTGAATATGAGGAGCCTATCACAATTTTCTGTGATAATTCAAGTGCAATTAATATTTCGAAGAATCCGGTATTGCACTCTAAGACTAAGCACATATCTATCAAATTTCACTTTTTGAGAGAACAAGTAAACAAGGAAGAAGTCAGATTGGAGTATGTTCCCTCCAAGGATCAGATTGCAGATATCTTTACAAAACCTCTTCCCAAGGACTCTTTTGAATATCTCTGGGAGAAGTTAGGGGTCATGGCCCCTCCGGTGATAAACTAAGATGCACTGATGTGCATCAGTCCGGTGGATATCACAGTCATATCTTGTGATCCGGATTGATGATGGGGAGTTGCTACTAAGGGGGAGCAGCTGGTATGATTCTGATGTATTAGAATTGCAAGTATGAGCCCTTTGCCATTGATGTCAAAGGGGGAGAGAAGACATGTGAAAAACAAGTGGTTAATGATCAAAGGGGGAGAGAAGACATGTAAAAAGTTGTTGTTGATAGGGGGAGCTGTGACAGAAAGGAGAAGTTCTTGTCTTGATGGTTTTTCACATCACATGTTGCCATCAATGACAAAGGGGGAGATTGTTGCAAGTATGAGGTGAACAAGTGTTGTCATTGAAGTCAACATACTCATATTACATCGACAAGAAGGATTGGATGAGCTGTGTGTTGAGGATATTGAGAAAATTACCCTCAGTCAGGAACAGTGAAGAACAGTGATGAGAAGAAGGCAAATATATTGGATAGGTTGAGAACCGGAGGATGCAGATTAAAGGGTTTGCAGATATGAGTCTTGAGATGCTTCAGTCAAGTTTTCAGAGGTCCACATGAAGACCTGAAGAAGTTATGGCTGTCTGTGTGGAACTGGTTCCGGCAAGTGCTTAGAGGTGACAGAGGATCACAGAAAGGTCCGGTGAGGTCCGGAATTGTACAATCCTAATCTGCGGATTGGAAAGAGTATTTGGGATGTCCTTGTGATGTGCCATCTCTAGTTGTGTATGATTTGGAGGTCTGGAAGTACCTCTTGCATTATGACAGTGGCGACAGACTGTGTTCTTGAAGTTCCGGATGAGGAAGACAAGAGATTCCAGCAAGTAAAGGAAGTGCGGATGTATCCGGACATTCAGGCAGGCTTGTGAAGTTTTCTGGATCGTGTTGAGGTTGTGTTGTTGATCCGCATTGATATAGAGCCCGGAATTGAAGTTATTCTTCCGGATGAAGTTCTTGCTCTGTTTAGCCGACCGGATGAGTTGTTCATCCTGCGAATGTTCTTGTGGTGGCCGACCGGATGTGTTATTCATCTTGCGGATACTCTTATGATTGTTTGCCGACTTAGATGTTTGATCCTAAGTCGATGTCTTGTATAAATAACGGTCTGTGAGTTCATTTCGGTGTGTGGTGTGTGGATGAGTGTGGCATAGCGAAGAGAAGTGCGAAAGGCAGAACAGAGGTTTTTTTTTGGGCTTAATTAGAACTGATCCGGACATAGTAGAGATGTCATTCTCCAGTTCAAGACTGTGATTTTTATCACTTTGTAGACAGTGTGTCTCCTTGTAGGCAGTGGGCCTCTTTGTGAGCAGTGTGCTCGGGCAGTGAGCCCTAATTGGCATGTGCCATTCATTTTTCTTTATTCTTCTAACAGAGAATAATTCTTGGGTTAATCACCCCGTGGTTTTTCCCTTAACCGGGTTTTCCACGTCAAAATCGTGGTGTTCAATGTGTTGATGCTTATCTGCTCTTGTGTTTATGTATTATGCTTTCATGAATGATTAATTGATATGCTGCTAACTAACAACAAAGAATCAAGTGTTTGAAAGAACAAGAAGTTTTATACAACTGATTCACCCCCCCCCCTCTCAGTTGTATGCCCTAGATCCAACAGAGAGCATAGAATTGAGAGACATAAGACAAATCCATATATCCATTGATAGAATGGAGTTGCAAAGAGAATAAACAAGACATTGATGGATAGGACTAGGCGTATGCTTAGTGAAGCTAACTTGTAGTAGAAGTTCTAAGAAAAATTGGTTGCTATAGCTTGTTACCTAATTAATAGGTGTCCTACATTAGCTATTGTTGATAAGAATCATATGGAGGCATGGATAGGAAAAAATCCCTTATTACAACATCTTAGAGTTTTTGGTTGTGAGGCATATGCACATGTGGCTAGGGAGAATTAGTCAAAGTTAGAGAACAAGGTAGTGGAACATATCTTCATCAACTATGGCATTGATGTTAAAGGGTACAAGCTTTGGGACCTCTAGTCAAGAGAGTTCTATACAACATAAGTGTTATATTCAAAGAGATTTAGCCTCTTCTTCCATAATGTTGACACCAAAAGAGGATGGGAAGAAAAATGTGGTTCAACTAAACCCAAAGACTAAGAAGTTTGAACTAAAATATTATGGGCTTGAAGGAGAGGAGAGATCAAATAGTTTTGATAGTTCAAAATAGGAGATAAAACCTCTGCCTTAGCTCTTGAGGAGGTCCACTTGGTGGAGACAACAACTAGACAAGTATACTCCTCTTGATTGGAGATGTATTTTTCTTTGATTATTAATATTGATGATCCTAGAACTATGAAGTATGTAATGGATATGGGTGATTTTGTGTCTTGGATCTAGTGGCTATGGATAAGGAGATGGATGCATTGAAGAAGAGTGACACACAGGACTTGGTACTATTGGTAGAAAGAAGAAAGCATGTTGGATGTAAATGGGTGTTCAAGAAGAGTTTTTCAAATGGCAATGTTGAAAAGTACAAGGCAAGATTAGTTGAAAAAGAATATTCCCAAGTTGAGGGGGTAGACTTTGTTGAGATTTTTTCCTCAATTGCTAAGATAACATCTATCGAGTTCTTTCTATCTATAACAAAAATATTGAATTAGAGATAGAACATATGGATGTGAAGATAACATTCTTGCATGGTGACTTGGAGGAAGAGATCTACATGACACAACCATAGTACTGTGTTATTAAAGGCAAGGAGTATTTGTTTTGCAGGTTAAAAAATCTTTATATGGTCTCAAATAGTCTTCTAGAATGTAGTACTAGAAATTTAATTTATTTGTGCTAGGCTTGGGATTTTTGAGATTCAAATTAGATCACTATGTTTATCATAAAATGTATAGTGATTGATTCATTGTTATCACATTGTACTTAGATTATATGTTGTTTTTGGTAACAATAAGATGTGATTTGTGATTTGAAGTCTCATCTTTTAGCATAGTTTGACATGACGGACTTGGGAGGTACCAAGTATACCTTGGGTATGGAGATTAGAAGAGATAGAATGAACAATTTTTTTGGGTTGGGCCAAAGTAAGTATGTGAACTCCATACTACAACATTTTCAGCATGATAGATTGCAAACCATTAAGTGTTCATATTTCCATGGGAACTAAGCTTTTAGTGGAGCAGTGTGTTGCAACACCCACAGAGATGGAGGATATGACCCATGTTCCTTATTTTAGTGTGGTTGGGAGTTTGATATATTCTATGGTCTTTACTAGACTAGGTATTACCCAAGTAGTGGGAGTCTCGAGTTGCTTATGGCTAATCCCAGACAAGATCATTAGGATGTAGTTAAGAGGGTTTTAGATATTTGTGGGGTACCTTTGAGTAATCTATTTTTTATCATGGTGATATTATAAGGGACCAACACTCAATGGAGATTCATGGATTCAGATTGAACACTTGATATGTTGATAGCAGAAGATCCACTAGTGGATGTGTTCAGTTTATTTGGTGCAAATATTAGTTGGATGAGTAAGGGACATGCTACATGGTCACTTTGTCCACTATAGAGACTAAGTACATAACAACTACTCATGCTTGTAAGGAGGACATATGCCTTAAGAGATTATGTTCAAATGTGGGGTTGAGTCAAGGAGCTATCAGAGTTCTTTGTGACAGTCAAAGTGTCATATATTTGGCAAAGAACCCAAACTTTCATACGAGGACGGAGCACATAGCTGTCCATTACCATTTTGTTCATGACATGGTCAAGGATGAGAGGTGATGCTAGAGTAAGTTGACACTTTGAAGAATATTGCAGATGCACTAACAAAGCCAGTTAGCACAAAGAAGTTCAGGTAGGGCAGTGAGTCCATGGGCCTCTTGGCCCCTAGCAGATAATTGATAGCGTTGGCATTCCCTTTTCTCTTGCAGGTTTTTTGACAAGTGGAAGAATGTTAGGAAAGGTTTCTCAACCTTGCATCTTAATGTTAAGAACACAAAAATCAATTTTTGGGCTGTAGAACACAAAATGCAATTCTTAGGGCTCTAGAGGTCATTTTTGGCCCCAAAAAATCTCAAAACAAGCCTTAACTAGAGAAAGAAAGTTATGGTGACACAGACTTCTTCAAGATCTACAATTAAAAAAGAATAGGCTCAATCGACTTCTCGAATAAAAAATTATGGCCTCTAAAAGTTCGGTCTCCCACATAGAAAATATAAGAGCATCTATGACACATAAGCATTGCAAGAGGGAGTTGCACTTGTTGACCAACTTATGACGCATTCTAGACATAGCATAAGACATCTTTGAATGGATATAATTGAGCCAAAATAGATTTCCTAAGTTGGTGAGTGGATTTGGATGAGCTTATGGCAAGTAGAAGGAATATGTTATTTTTAGCCTATGGACTTCTCTTGGGATTAGGCATTGAAATTTTCATTAGGAAATTGGGCACCACATTTTTGGTGGTTTGAGCTCATGGTTTACTAATTACCATTTGATGGTTTGATATGTTGCTTCTCTTATTTATTGGGTGCTTGAGATGGAGGTTTAATAGTGAGTTTTGTAAATACAGTTGTGCTACCAAAATTACTCCAGATCTCTTGTTGGTGATGTTCCTATTAAGGCTTAGACCTTGCAAGTGTATTTTAGCCATTGATTACTGAATAATACATTTAGTTTCTTTGAAGTGTGGGGTTTTTCTTCTAAATTTTTTCCCACGTAAATCATTGTGTTATGGTATATTGTTTTTGTGTTTATTTCTTTGTAACTATATGATTACTTTAATATTTGCACATACCTCCTCTCAATGTTTAGTGTATGAAATATCTTATGCACCTCTACTTCCTTTCAACATTTCTAAGATTATAAAATTTTAGGAACCTAGGTTCCTATTTATAATTCTATAAAAGGACCTTGATTACTTCTTTCTTGAGTTGAATATTAACATTTAAAGGATTCATTTTATTTATACAAAGGGGAATTGATAACTTAATCCATTATTTATTGTTGAAATGCCCCCCTTCTTAATGAAAATATAGTGTGAGGTGGATTGTTGGCCCTTAGGAAAATTAAATTAAGGTCGTCCACTAATAAATCCTCAACCATGCTCAATCAACCTATCTTGCGGGACTATTTAAAAGAATCGTTAACTCAAAGGATCCAATGAAATTAATATAATTATAACAAATTAATCAAGTATGGTTTAATATAATAACCATGTAATGATAGTTGTAAGATTGTCACCTTAGGGCTAAAATTAGCTAGTCACTATAAAACTATAAGATTTATCTAGATTTGAATTTAATGGTATGACTCCTTTTTTAAATGATACTCCTTCATTGAACAACCTTAATTGAGTTATATTAAACTCTTTTATAAACCTAGTAATTACAATTTTAACATAGTGGATTATGAGGAACATGACATAAAGAATTGTCTAAATATGAATAATCCATAATTTGATTGATCTATAGATTTCAAGCATTTTCTTATCATTTGAGGAAACTATCCATAGATTGAGATGGATATTAAGTAATTAGCTTTCATGTTATTGAAGTTAAACTTGCTTTTGGTAATTAGAAAAAATAATTACCCTTTTTATGAGGGCTCAACAAATTGTTACTTAATGGAAATCATCATTCAGAGCATAATTCATTTGGGCTTGATATTTATATCATATCTAATAATATTTCAACAAGTTAAAAGTTTCTTTGAATTAAAATATGTAGAAAAGTTCTCATATTGTTATTGTAGAAGTACTTTAGATTGATTCTTTTCAATTTCTTTACAAAAATCATCAAAATAATTGAATTTCTATAGAATCTATATTTAAAAATGCCATTTTATGTGTTATCCATTCTACTGTAATTTGTAATATTAATGTAAGTATAGAAGTATGTTGAAAATTAAAGAGCATACAAAATGTTGGAAACTAAACCATGATTGCATAGTAATGACACCAAATAATAATCATAAAACTAAATTGGTTGGGATGATTTTCCATACATCACAATATGACTTAAACATAGGTAACTATCCAAACCACCCAAAAACTAACATGACACTAACTAAACATTTTAATTGATAACATCACTAGTCACTAAAATAACTTTATTACAAAATATAAACCTTATTTTCTAAAATCTATAAGTACACATTTTGAGTCCTTTGAAAAATCTGCAGAACCAAAAGTTAGAAAAGAATTTGATGAAAGGAGACTGGTAGAGTTAAAAACTATGATAGCTCGAGACAAAACTCTATTAGATAATGGAATTAAGGGAATACAAAGTTCCATTGAAGAAGCTAGTAAAATATACAAATTTTGTCTATCTTGGCCAAAAATTACAAAGGAATTAGAAGATAAGATCAAAGACTTGGAACTCAAACTGCTCAACATCTTTGAAACATATAATCTAGCAGTTCTGTCAATAAATTCCAAAGAAACACAAGTTGCAAATATTCATAATAATTTCAACACTCTGATGAAGAAAAGGGGAGAAATCAAAGATAGGTTGTGTCAGCTAAAAGGACTGATAAGTCCAAAAATTGATTCCATGACAAATTTGGCATATGAGGCATTGAAATCTCAAGCACTAATTGATACACCATCAGATGTCCAGAAGGCTGAGAAGTTAGTATTTTTGATGAATGGCCACATTCATATTTTAGAAAGTGCAAGGAATAGATGGAACGAAGAGATAGCTATGATAAAGACTATTTACAATGACATTTTGCCTTCAATCACAAATTAAGTTGAAAGATTGTACTTGTAATTATGCGGCAGATTACATAATTTTTTAAAAATTTTGACAATTTTTGGCTCTGGAACACACCATTTGCCATTGATGTCAAAGGGGGAGAAGAAGATTAGTGAAAAATGGATAAACATCTTAGGGGGAGTAGGAAAATAGAGTGTATATAGTAAGGGGGAGCAGTCAAGCATTTTCTTAGCATTTTTCACTAAGTGTTGCCATCAATGCCAAAGGGGGAGATTGTTGGCAAGAGACACTGCTCTAGAAATAATTTGTGTGTTGTCATTGATGGCAATAAGGTCAAGAGAATCAATCAGCATGATAAAGAGACATTACTCTGACAGACAACCTTGAATTGGCAACAAGGCATAAAGTATTTTGGTCTGGAAGCCCAAAATGGCTAAGTATGGGAAGTATTCTGAGTAAGGGATAGAAAGTGAATTAGTATGCCTCCGCAATTGAAGACTTGCAGATGCGGTTTAGGTATGATGTTTATAGTCACCTACTGCTATGATATTCCAGTAATCAAGATCTGGCTTCCTCTGGAAATCATTAGGTGAGAAGTCTAAGACCAAGTGGATATTGTTAAGACAAGAACAGTGAACAGTGCAGAGCAAAATGATCCGCATTCCTCCACAATGTGAATATTCTGTTATGTAGATTATAAGGTGTTGTAAACACTTGTATGAAGTGTTCAATTCCAAAATTGTGAGATATGAAGTCCACAGGAAAAATAGTCGCAAGCTACTGAGTATCAACACATTGTTTGACAGAGTCGACTAAGACAGAGTTTGAGCTCCGATGGTACGCAATTCTCCGCAAGATGATATCATGCCTTGTGGTTCTGAGGGTAAGCTTGGGAATGTGTAAAGAGTCCTTGATATGAGTTTGAAAGTGTTTTGTGATCCGCAGTAAAAGTTGTAAGTCTACAGATGAACCTATTAAGCATGTTCTTAAGGAACAGGCCGACTAGTGTGATAAATCATTGGGCGGAGAAGAGATAATATGTGAAGGATCTATTTAAGTGATTAAATGATTAGAGCCGGCATATATGAACATGTTTGGGTAAAGATTTGGGTCCGCATAACATATAATGCATTGGATTGAGCCGACAAGCTACATCTTCCTATGTACATGTTTCACTTCTTGGATGCCGACTTGGTCATGAATAAAATCATGATGCGGATATATATAAGAGAAAGGAATTTTAGTTGTGTGTGTGGTGTGATGCGAATATGCAAATAGCAGAGCAATGATACAGATAAGTGATTATTAAGACTTGGGATTCAAAATTCTGTTGTTGCACCTTGGCATATTGACAGATGCTCATGCAGTATTCCTTATTATACTATTTGATCTGTATTTGGTAGTGAGCTTTCTTCAACAAGGTAGTGAGCCTGGCAGTGAGCCTCCAATAGGGTTTAACAACCCTTATTGTAATCTTTCTAGGTTTAGGGTTGAGGCAATGAGCCTACTAGACCTAGTTGTACTTCATGGCAGTGAGCCAACATGTTCCAGGCCCATGGAGTGACCAAGCCTGAACATTATTCTTGTAAAGATTGTAATATATATTTGAGAGCTAATCCTCTCTATGGTTTTTCCCTCTTTGTGTTTTCCACATAAAAATCTTGGTGTTCATGTGTCATGCTTTTATGGTTGCTATTCATTTGTATGTTGTGCCTTTGTTTAATTTATTTTGAGAAATGGTTAAAAGTAGAAGTGCATGAAAAGATTTATAGAACACTGATTCACCCCCCCTCTCAGTGTTCCGGATAATAAACATTCTCAATACTATATCTCAAGCAAGTAACATAGACTTCATCATTCCTTGACATATGTATGATTCACTGTATTTTAATAGAGAACAAAACACTCACTGTGCTTCTTTTTAACTCATGAGCATCTTAGAATACCACCTCACATAAATCTTAACAATGCAAGCATCTCTTCTGAAGGAAGGTTTCAGATCTATTGATTATAGTGACAATGAAACCTCAATGACAATCTTTTTACACTGTCATACCTGAAGGAGTTTGACGATGAGCAGGTAGGTGTTTTCCTTAGCATCTTCTTAATCATTATGAGGTTGCTCTTGTTTGACAACATCTTTTCATGCCCAGCTAAACTCATTATGCATTATACAACAATCTCAAGTACATGAACCTCTGCATAACAGGTCCCATACCATAAATCTACTTTTCACTAGTGACTGTAAGAGAACGTAATGTCTTCAACCTGTGTCTTTATGGGCCCATTCCACGTACAACTCCTTACATGGGAAACCAGGCCCATCATGTAGATCACCTCAAACCCTCAACAGAAACATGGAATGTTTTGAAGAAGCTTGGAAATCCGCCATTGTTGTTTTTTGCAACAAAGTTACCAAAAACCCTAAACGAGGCATGAGAATGCTAAGGAAAAGACTCATCAGCTGAGACACACAAGACAAAACCCTAAAGCATGACCTAACTCAACTCAAACTTAACCCTTAACCCTTGAAGACTTCCAGTTAAACACTCAATCGTGACAAAGTTTTTAAAAAAACTCTTCCCTCTACCATGGACTGCGTGCCTTTTTTTTAATTTTTTGGAGATTTTAAGGTAAATAAAGGAGCTTGGAATGTGGAAATACAAGTTTTTAACCTTTTTGACTCATTTAAACCTCTATACCATGCGGAGAATCTCTTTTTGGATGTGAAAATTGATCTTTTGATAAGTTTAAGGTGAATAAAACATTTCAAGATCTCTTTACGATGTTTCCCAACATTTCTTTCTTTAAAATGACATTGACATCCTAGGACTCAAGGATTTCAAAGAACTCCTAAAACCCCTCCAAAACCTAGGAGACAACGAAATGCTTTTAACCCCCCCCAAAAAATATTTGAGACACAAGACTCCTTTTAAGACCAAACAACAATACATGATCATGAATCTAACAAGACAAACCTGACTTGCCTATTTTCAGACTGCAGAGTGAAAATAGGCAACACTTCCATCATTCCTGAGCAACAGGATTATCATTGTCTTCCTGATTGGGATTCGTATTTGTCAAACATTGGTTCATTGTTTGTGGAATCTCACATTTCAGACTTGGAAGACACATTTGAGGGATTAATTTTCCTATTTGATGATAGTTGTGGTACAATTGTTGTCACCCCATCTTTGTCTTTGGAGAATGTTCAAAATTGGTTTCCAGAGGTACCTTGTTTGTCATCTTCTATTGTGATTAGGCATGCCCCTGATTGGTTCGTGGCATCATTTTTTAAGGTCTTGGCGACACATGAGCAGATTTCAGAGACATTATCATCCTACATTTGGATTTCACTTGCTAATTCCTATCCAGAATGGGAAGCATTCCTGCATTTGTACTTGGTTTTGTTTCTTCCAAAAGGAAGACAAGTTGTTTGTCGATATTGGATCATGTTTTGTCTTTAGGCACTTACCATTTTTGCAGGTGATTACACATTGTGGGGGGCTCATTGATTGTATATACATGATGTATGTAGTCCTTGGGGGGATGGTATCAGAAATCTCTCACAAATGGAGAAAATGAGAAAAAGAAAAGAAATCTCTCACAAACGGAGAAAAGGAGAAAAACCATGTGGGAAAAAACCCCTCTCCAAAAAAGAGAGAAAAGAAAAGCAAGATGCATGGATGGAGGACTCAATAACAGATTGATCTATAGATTTCAATCTTTCATGTTATTGATATTAAACTTGCTTGAGATGGAAGGACTTTAGATTGATTCTTTTCAATTTCTTTTAAAAAAAATCAAAATGGTTGAATTTCTGTAGCACCCATTTTTAAAAATGCCGTTTCATGTGTTATCCATTCTACTGTAATTTGTAATATTAATGTAAGTATAGAAGTATGTTGAAAATTAAAGAGCATACTTGAAATGTTGAAAACTAAACCATGATTGCATGGTAATGACACCAAATAATAATCATAAAATTAAATTGGTTGGGATGATTTTCCATACATCACAATATGACTTCAACATAACTACCCAAACCACCCAAAAACTAACATGACACTAACTAAACATTTTAATTGATAACATCACTAAATCACTAAAGTAGCTTTATTACAAAATATAAACCTTATTTTCCAACAATGTTTAACTAATAATTTCTGAAGTGTGCCCAAACCTCTTGACATATCTACCTATAAACATAAACCATAACAAACCTAAATATTTCTTTTTTTTTGTATTGAATAAAATGCCAAGATTACATCAGGTAAAGGCAGCAGAGTGCCAGAATAATACAGCAGAAGCCCAAACAAATATAGGCAGCAAACACATAACAGTTTAGTACAGCAAAAAGCCAAATAAAACATAGCATATCCATATCAGATAAGAAGTAAACACTATAACAGTCCTGTAGGATAGAAGTTGAGTCACAGAAACTGATCAAGCAGCAAAAGGACTGGTCATTCTGCAACCATCCTGTAGCATTGAAGACCTTGGAACAGCAGACCTTGATCTCTGCCAAATATTTCCTTTTATGTCAAGCACTTACATTTCAAAGACAATTCGTTCAATTTGGCTTGAAACTCCTCAACTGTAGCATGATCATTCTCATCCAGCCATTCCTCAGTAGCATTTAGTGCCCTAGGAATATCATCTCCAACTCGTTTCTCTATCGTCCCCTTCCTCTTGGCTTCTGTCACCCTATTTTTCATGTTATAAACATAACACTCCAGAGTGTTTTTGGCCAAATGCTTCTTTACCATTTCTTCATCCTCTTTTCGAAATTTTTCTGCAGCAGCCACCATTTCATCTATCTCCTTCGTGCTCAGTCTCTGATGCTCATTTGTAACAGTAATCTGATTGTTTACCCCTGTTTCCTTCTCCCGGGCAGAGGCCGTAAGAATTCCCTCCTCGTCCACTTCAAAGCAAACTGTTATCTTCGCCTTTCCACACCGGGCATGTTTAAGTCCATTCAGGTCAAAATCACCCAGCAAATTGTTTTGCGCAGCCAAAGGTCTCTCGCCTTCATAAATTGGGAAATTTGCACTTGACTGGTTGTCTTTTGATGTGGTGATAGACGCCTCTTTCAGAGTAGCAATAGGTGTATTGCGGGGAACTACTACTTTCATGGCACCACTACTAAGTTCAACTCCAAGACTCAAAGGAGTCACGTCCTGCAACTGCCTCGTCTGGATGTACCCTTTTGCAGAGCTCCTTTCCCCCAAAGAATTGACTTACCAATTCCTGGACCTTGGGTATACGTGAAGAACCTCCTACTAATTCAACGTCGTCGATTTCATCTTTGCTGAGCTTGGAGTCTTCCACGCATTGCTTCACTAATTGCATGCATTTCTCAAATAGGTCCGCGTTGAGGTCCTCGAACTTTGCTCTCCTGATCTTTGTGTGAAAATCTTGTCCTTCATAGAGACAATCTATGGCAATTACAGTCTCTACTGACGTAGACAAATCTGTTTCTGCCCTCTCGCACTCTGTACGGAGTCTCCTAAGAGCTTTGGGATTAGTACACATATCCAATTTTGTTTTTTGGTTGAACAGCTTAGCACAATAATCGACCATTCAAAATCCTGGCCTCCCAAATGCATGTCCCCTCCAACAGCTTTTACTTTAACCCTACCTCTTTCAGCGGTAACAATAGATACGTCGAAGGTACCTCCTCCAAGGTCAAAAACTAGAATGTTTCTTTTTTCTCCATAAGGTACCTCCTCCAATGCGTCAAAGACATAATTTATTGCTGCAGCCGTTGGTTCGTTGATGATCCGCATGACATTAAGCCCTGCACTCTTAGCCGCATCTTTAGTTGCTCGCCTCTGCGAATCATTGAAATAAGCAGGCACAGTAATCACAGCATTCTTCACATCACACCCTAGGTATTCTTTGGCTATCATCTTCATTTTCATCAACACCAAAGACGAGATTTTCTCAGCTGCAAATAGCTTTTTCTCACCTTTATACTCCACTTCAACCAAAGGCTTGTCATTCTTTCCAGAAACGATAGTGAAAGGCCACAATATTTTGTCAGACTGCACAGAGGGATCATTGTATCTCCTTCCAATGAGTCTCTTGGCATCAAACACAGTGTTTCTAGGATTAGTTGAAATCTGGTTCTTGGCACTATCTCCAACAATTCTTTCATCGGGGGTGAAAGCAACCATGGAGGGAGTGGTTCTGTTACCCTGGTCATTAGCAATAATTTCAACTCTGTCATGCTGCCACACTCCCACACAGCTTTAAGTTGTCCCGAGATCAATGCCAATAGCCTTATCTTTGCCCCCTCTGTCCATGTTATATCCTGCATGAATGCAAGGAGAAAATTTGAAAAAATTCAGATTTTGATCCACACCATTAATTCCAAAATGAAAAATTTTAAGAACATCTTGCAACCTTAACATCTTGCAGAAACAAAACAATGTAAAATACACTACACAAACACAATGTAAAATGCACTACACAAACATCTTACTTATTAAGACATGAACACAAAAATCGGCTGGTGGAGATGCCGATTTGGAGGCCAAATCCCCTGCACCAGTCGCTTTGGGGTCTGGCTGGGATGTGCTTGGCGCCCCTGCCAAAGTTTGCGCTCCTCATGGGGCAGCTGTGTCCCCTGACTTCGTCGAGGAAGCCAAAAGATCTGCTGGAGTCTCCCCTGCTGTGGCGGATGGAACACGGGTAGGTTATACGGCTGTGGTAGCTATCTCTGCTGTCCTTCACCCAGGTGAGGTGCACAACACGCTGGGCTCAGTCCAGAACTCTCTTGCCGAGGCCAATCAATGTGGGATCTGGTCTGGAGATGAGGCTGTTCCTGCCCTGGCAGTGGAAGAGGAACAAATCCCTCTTCTTTTTAACCCTGAATGCAGTGTTGACAGAGCTGCTTTCAGGTTCAAGGATTCTCTGGTTGGGAGATTTTGTGGAAATTGTCCCAACATCGATGTGGTAAGAAGATGGGCTTGTAGTAGATGGAAGCTCAGCAGCCAGGTGGAGATTGCGGCCGTGCCAAACAGATTCTTCCTCATTTCTTGTACAAACCCTGAAGATTGCACTAGGATCCTTTCAGAAGGCACTTGGTTTTTGGGTACCAATAGCTTATACCTCAAAAAGTGGTCGCTTGGTTTCAACCCTGAGAAGGAAAGGATCAACAAGTTTCCGGTTTGGGTCAGATTGCCTGGTCTACCACTGGAATTTTGGGATGAGGAGATCTTCATGGGATAGCCAACTCCTTTGAGCAGTTCATAGCATTGGATGCGGTCACCAACCTCAAAAAGCGGCTATTGTTTGCTCGCTTTTGTGTTTTTGTGGACACTAAAAAGGAGCCCCCCTCTCATATTTCTTTACATTCCAAACTGCGAATTCGGGTGCAACAACTGGTTTTTGAGAATTCCATGGTTGTTTGGCATGGCTGCCACAAAGTGGGTCATGCAGAAGTGAAATGTCCAAACAAAACCATCCCTCTCAATAAAGAGGCGGCTGATCATTCAGTGGGTGTGGAAGTTTGTTTCCCTTCTGAGGAAGTGCTGACGGAGGTTAATAGGGGGAAAGACCACAAGGATTGGAGATGAGATTGGGACTTCAGCTTCTTTGAATAGAGAAAAAAGAGAATTGGGTTCGGGAACAAGTGATCCCTTGGTATCATCTAAAAAGGGAAGATTTACTCAAAAGGAATTCAGCTTCAAAGAAAAAATGATTGGGGTAACTCATAGCTCTCTGAAGCAATTTGGATTCAAACCACTATGATTCAGTAGGTTGGTTGTTGGTCTGTTTCGGTGGTCCTAAGCCTTTGGTTGGTTGATGGCACGCACAAATTTTATAGGAGCAGTTAATGGTAGAAAATTAAGCTGAGAATATTTAGGAAGCTGATAATCCCATGATTTGTTTAAAACTGCAATTCTCACCGCCAACATCATATATTCATGTATATGTTTGGTCTAGATTTGTCTATAAGATTTGTTGATTGTATATAGTAGCAGAAGTATGTTGATGAAAAGCATGGGCTTCTTTTGATATTTGAAACTAATGATATATACACTGAAAACATGTAGCATGCTCGTGGTTATAATATTTACAGAGAATGAACTGTCAGAAAATAGCTGGCAGAATGATGACCCTAAGCTGATTGTTTTTCCTTGATAGATAACCCCAACGTAAATGTAAATGAAGTTGTCCTACCTGTTTAGAGACTACTAAAACGAATACTCAGACAGAAGAAAATATTACCGACAGATGCTAGATTGGATGTAGCAGTTCTCCTGTTTGCTTCCTTTATCTAAAACATACAGCTCATCTGGAATGACAGAGGCAGTTAGTGATCCTATCCAGTTTTGATCAACATGCAGTAATATATATGTTGTTAGTATCAGTTATTGCCAATAGGACATTGTAATTATGGTACACCGTATTACAGTATAATAAGCTTGTATGAATGAATGACTGGTTTTCGACTCTGGATTTCAAGCATCCCATGTCTTCTGTATTTAACATTTTATAGCTTTTGTGAAGGGTTTTGGGACATCCCTGTATGCAACGAAGTTGGTAACCAGACCTTCACTTTCTTGTCAAAGGGATTACCGGAACAACCACTTCTTAGTCATAGCTTGTATATCTCTCTTTGGCAGTAATTTGAGAGAAGATTTGGGATCCCTCTCGGTCGAACTAGTTGATACCATTGTGATGACCCTGAATCAAAATGGTTAGAGGCTTTGATAGTAGTTTTGTAGCTATTTGATGGTTATTTTCCTTAGTTTAGCTATGGTTTAACAGTTTGATGTGATGAACCTGAATCAAAATGACAATTTGATATATAAATCTGTGAATCCATCGGTGTTTTGGTTGGCAATCTATTTTGATGATTCTTTTTTGAATTCCAATACAATTGTCGGGGCAGCCAAGGCTGGCTAGGGATATTCTTCATTTGTAGGCAGTATAATCGATTTTACGCTTCATATCATGACTATGCAATATGATATGCAATATTTGTTTTATAAATACATTAACACATACCAAGCCTAGTATATGTAAAAGTAAGAAGTCTATCATGGGCTATTTAGCCTGTCAAACAGGTAGAAATTGTTTTTGCCGGTCTATTCTGACTACTGGAAAAAATTATAAAGAGATCGTTGTTACAAACACCCACCCAGGAGAAGGGTAGGAAGGCCCACTGCCCAGGACTTCAGTGCAAATAGCAACGCCAACAGTTCAAGGCTAATTACCAGCCGACATTCAAATTAAAACTCTGTTACCGAATAAGGAAATGATATCTAAATCTGAAATTGTTATATATTCCAAAAAAAATGACGAAAAGTTAACGTTACAACTCAAGAACTCATTACTTATAAGGAATAAAGTTTGTGAATAGTCATTCTGTTTCTTCATTTTGGTGCGGTCTGCAGCACAAGTGAGTTCAGATTAAAGGCGTGGGCACAAAACCGAACTGTTCATGTAGATCCAGCGGAATGAAGCCTAAGAAAGCTAGAGATAAGGAAAAGCTAGAGATAATGAATAAATTTCTTGACATGTATAGTCAGTATTTTCGATTTAGCTAGAGATAAGGAAAAGCTGGTTAAATCTGAAGACAGTCATTGTGCATAACGGCCCAGCCCCACCTTTTACCAAAGCCATCTCACTGTAAGGCTACCATGTTTTTGTTCTCTTATAATGGTAGTGTAATTTGTGACCTGCATTATTATTGTATGTTTTTCCCTCTCGAAGCAGAATAAGGGCATCTGTGCCATGGATGGGTAAACTTTTGAATTTTATGTGTAATAGAAGTTCAGTCTAAGCTATGACTTGTGTCATGCACAGTGGAAAGAGGGCAGAGTCGTTGAATTTTACTTCGCTTTTTGAGTCTTGGGGGCAAAACGTAGAGAAGGTAAGATCCCCATGAAAGCCCATTTTAAAAATTGACCTTATCCTCAAAATTGGGAAATGATCCAGATTTTTAGAGAGAATACTCATGCAAAGGACACTTCTTTTCAAATCATAATGCTTCACTTTGAGGAAGCTAAAGTGACAACACGAACTGAACAGTCTTCTATATTTTTTTTTTCACATTTTGGAAGGTTTTGAGAGTAACGGTGACAGGGGAAGGTAAAATCAGCAGGGATGACTGCGAAATCAAGAATTGCAAGGGAGAAAACTACAACCATCAACCGTGCAGGCTCACTCCAAACATAGTGGAGCAAGTCAGCACCGTTGACATGGTGTAGACTACAAAGTTATTAAGGTTTTGGGGAAGAAACAGAGAACGGATGGCAGGGAGAACCGAGATTACCAGCTATGACTGCAAGGCTAAGAACGTCTAGGGGATTAAATTGCACACCATCAATGGTGTAGGCCTGCTTCAATTATCTGGGAGAGAATTTGAATGGTTGATTAGTGTATACTATTAAGATAAAGGTAGTGCATATAGAATCTAAAATAATAACA
Source organism: Cunninghamia lanceolata (assembly GCA_027924645.1). Taxonomy (NCBI): domain Eukaryota; kingdom Viridiplantae; phylum Streptophyta; class Pinopsida; order Cupressales; family Cupressaceae; genus Cunninghamia; species Cunninghamia lanceolata. The sequence goes on along the minus strand of BSBN01000220.1, from coordinate 9,772,002 downwards.
GAATGAAAAAGAAAGCAGACACAATACACAATATTTTATTTGGGAAAGCTTTTTCAGATAAAAAGTCTAGCACTTTAACCTTTCTTCACTATTGCATAAAAATTTAACTGTTCATAATATAATAATAAAGCTCTTACTCAACCTTCATGCATGAGCAGATACCCTCGTGTATGTGCAGATATTAATAGGTACATCTAAAACAGTTTTACAGTTTGTGCCCATGCTTTAAAATCATGGGCAAAAATTAAAAACCCCTGTATGCTTCAAAATTATTTTTCTTCTTCTAATCACTAGTGCTTACCTCATTCAACTATCAAAGATAAAAAATATACAACACATCTCCAACAGTAACAATGATAGAGAAAAAAAAATTTATATAAATAAATAATGAAAACAAAAATTTGACGTTTAAGAAATACTATGAATACATTTCTAGCTCTAAATGAAATCCATAAAATAAAAATTCCATGTATTTGTGGCTGAAAAAGTAAAGAAAATCATATTAGAAGACAAATAAATGAATTTGTAGCTCTTAAAAAAGTCTAAAAAGGTAAAGAAAATCACATTAGAAGACAAATAAATGAATTTGTAGCTCTTAGAAAAGTCCAAAAAAGTAAAGGACCAAAAAAGTGAAGGACCATAACCCTATATTTAGAGGCATACAGCTTTTCCGAAGTGCAACTGAAATGCTATCTACATACTCCTAGCAATGCTGCAAAAATTAACATGAAAAATAAATGAGAGAAAATAAAGATTACCTTAACAAGCGAGAGTCTGCTCTGCAGAATTCTTTGTGAATGGCTCTCCTCGGCAATAACAAGCCAAGTGCAGACTTAAGAACGAAGGTATTCGTGATTTAAAGGCAATGCAGGCAAGAAATGGGTGAAATGTATCTCATTGTTGCAAATTGAGACATTTTTCTCAGAAGAAAAGTCTATAAAACCCAATCGAGAGCTTGTTGACTACTATTAGTCGAAAGCCTAAGCAAGCAAATCTATGTATTGTCAAGCAAATCTATGTATTGACGGGCTTTTATAATTTAAAATAACAAAGTTTTACACGCAACTTCAGTCGCGAGGAAATTGCATGCAGAGAAATATTGTCCACCCATATAGCTTTCATTAGCTTTTCAAATTTCACAGGTATTTAAAGCCGTGTGCATATACGCCAAAAGGACCGTGGGTTATACGATGGAAGTGTAGTCAATGTTTGGAAATTGTCCAAGTAGAAGCCAAATATCCTTCACTTCAACCGTCAACTAGTCAGTCAATAGCAATTTGCAATAAAAAGTGGTAAATATTTGTTCTATTTTTATTGTCCAAAATTAATCTGATTGTTCAAGTGGATTTTATTTAAGAATAGGCCATGTCTAAACATTTTGGATGTACATTTGACTGTATTTATTAATTAATTTAAATTCAAAATTATGTTATATTCTAATTGAAATTTCAATTAATCAATAAATACGATCAAATGTGCATCCGGAATGTTGGATAGACATTACATTTAAGGCTAGCACATGATGGATTATATAGATGAAGGACCTAGATTAAAAGAACTACCATGAAATCAATCTTGTCCATTGATTGTTTTTCATATATTATAAAAAACAAAAAAAATTAATACAATATCATACTTCAAGACAAAATATACTCTAAAGAGCACTTTATTTCCACCACTCTAGGGCTTAAATTTGATGACCGTATGGCCGTATTTAATCATTGTAATCATAAAATACAATTAAAATTTTAGGAACACTGTATCACTTGAAAGGTAAGATTTCACGTAAACTGTCAAAATTTATATGTAATTATTCTTTTATATATATATTTAATCTATATATATTTTTCTTAAAATAAGTAAGCTTTAATATTTGAAAGGCAACTTCAAATAGATGACTGTCACAAAAATAATTGCTTGACAGGCAGGATCAACCGTCAAATTTAAGCCACGCACCACTCCATTTTGACCAAGACATGCCCATTAAATTCGTTTGAAATTTTATCATTTATACAACTCTCGTATTAAATTCGTTTGAAATTTTCATCATTTATACAACTCTTATCTTCTATCTCATTATCTTCACCGGCATTCTTGTGGTGGCGACAGGACTGATCAGTGTGTCCCAGGCATGCCGATCAAAGTGGGGATAACACTTGCTGTAAGAATGTATTTTTATGCGCCGTAAGAATGTTATAAGTTACTGTGACTAGACATCTGCTACGGTTTTGTAAATGGCCCTGTTGTGATTTGCGGTTGTTAGCAGGCGAAGCTCCTATGTTATTGCTAAAAAAGATGAGATCTCTCTGCCTTTGCACTGCCGAAACCCCTGGTCTGTGAACGAAAACCCCAAAGCAGGGTTTGAGATTTTGCCATGGAACGATACAAGGAATACTCACTCCATCATGTTGCTTTGATAAGTTTGTCTTTTCAAGACAAACAGAAATTTTTTTATTATTGTTGACTTAAAGTTGTAAGCAACAAACTATATCATGGGATAGAAAAATGAGTGCCTACATAGAGATGCTAATCAACAGTTTTGAGTAGATAAGAAGGGAGTTGAAAAGATTGGTCCTTAACATGAACAGAGAATAGAATCACAAACATTGAATATAAGATGGTTATGTAGCTAAGATAATGGTATCCGGCAGGGGATATTTCAACATGAAATTTTTTCTTACACCATTTTTTTCTGGGCATGAGAAAAATTGACGAGTTTAGAAATTTTCCCACTGTGAGACAACTTTCTCAGCCCTAAATGCTCACATATAAAAGCTTATGGGCTAATAACTAGCACTTGCACCCATATGAGGTTCAAGGGATACGCCGATAGGAAATTAAAGGTAACATTTTAAGTTCAGAAATATAAATATTAAGAATTAATTAACTTTAATATTACATAATTAATTATATAACAATAAATTTATATATGTTTTGACTACAAATTTGTATTTTGATAAGTAATGACATCTATTTATTCACCCCTCCCAAGACTTGTGTGTCAAGTAAGGTGATCCATTTTCCCACATCCTTGACAATCCCAAAATATTTTCACAAGGCAATTCCATTGTGGAGGCTATTCATCCATGTTAACACGTGCTCAAGAGATTTACTAAGATTTAATTTATAGAGTTGCAGAGTTCTAGTCATTGTAAATAATTGGGCTTGAACAATAGCTATGGTCTTATGTTATGGAGATGGCAACCAAAGAAATCCAAATGTACCATTTCACTTTACTTCCCATTGAGACTACAATTTGGATAGCTTAAGGGTCAACATCTAATTTAAATCAAAAGTGGCTTAGAATCATCTCTGGGCATGCTTAATAATAAGTATAGGTTTAAGAGATAAATTAAAATGTTTATGATTTCAATTAGATTGAACTACAATGAATAGATTGACCATCCAAAATTCTCCTGCCTAATCATATAACAATGCCAACAACAATGACCGCGTCTGAATTCTTTATATGTTGAATAAAAGACATGTATTAGCTTAAACACTTAAATTCATCCCAAAACTCTATTTGGAACACTATCTTGTTTTTACCAATCTCCTCAAAAGCATGTTATTCTCATCATCCCCACAATATTTTTGACATCCCAGCTATTCTCGTCCCCTTAAATATGACTAGAGAGTAAGAGTGTTCTACTCCTTGCTCTAAAATCTAATTTCTTAAAAGTAACTTGTGGTCTCTTCTAGTAGCCAGATACTTAAAATAAACCCTAGCATGTTTTGCTTATTGATTGAAACCATATATAAGTTTTACAACTCCTTGGCTCCAAGGCCACCACCTGAACATTTGTGTGATGAAAATAAGTTACACAAATGGAGTAAGCTTCTCCTTCCTTTTAGGCTTTATCATATTCTAGCTAACCCACAAACAAAAAAAGAAAGATAATCCCTCCCTCTAAAAATACCCAACTGCCACAATACTTCCAGATTCCCCACTCAAACTCTTAAAAGATGGACTATCAACAATTGCATTCACATAATATTATCAAAGACTCTCCACTTTTAAAGGGATTATTAATTTGACTACGTTTATTATAGATTAGTATTACTTGAGTTTTTACCCTCCTAGACATTGTACCACCAAAGTGTTAAAAAGTATTTTTCAAAAGTTTCAAACAAATTTAATTTAAAATAATAATTAGAATAAAAAGATTAAAGTTGATCCACTCTCTTCCTAACTTTAATTAACTTATATTTTCCACTATTATTAACTTAAATAATAATTTTATATGATTCAAGTTACTTACATACTAATCCTTCAAGATTTTTGCTCTGAAATATTCTACTCTTATTATTTCTTCTAAGGGTTTAAAATTAGCTAGCATGCCCCAAACAAGCTATTATTTGTAGTTTCAATAGAAAAATCCTAAAGGTATTTTGAATTTCATTACCATAGGAGGTGTCCCAAATGTGGATCTAAACTATTATCATGGTAGTTTGATTGTGTAGAAAATTTCCACTTCTCTTTTCCCTTCTATATTGGGAACATACATGATTTTGTTTCAAGAAAGGCCAATATTCTTAGCTGTAATAAATTGTTATGGTAGTGGAAACTACCAGAAAAACATCTGAAAACCATTATTCTCTTTTTGACACTAACACTTGTTATAGGACCATGTGTGAGCATACACTATTTGCAAGTCTTATATAATAGTTAATTCATTATCAGGGAAACACTTACGATAGGACTATGTGTGAGCATACATTATTTGTGAGTCTTTTATAGGGCAAAATTAGCTACAATTTGAAATTGGATTGTTATCTTGTGATGTGAATTAATGGAGCCATGTTGTTCTTGTTGCTATTGATGTTTGTGAAGAAAATTATAAGACTTGTAATTTTCACTTTAAATATCTATGGCATCTAGGTCATATGGAAATTTATGTAAAAATTCTAAACAAAGAAAGCTTCATAAAACAGTCTATACCCCCAAAAATTCCAATGGATAACATTTTTTCCTTCGGGACAAATTGATTTTGTAGGTTGATTTCCCTCCCCCATCTTATAATCGAATTCATCACAATAATTTTTAAGTTATTATTAAATGCCCATTGTTTAGTGCTAGTAGATGGATTCTCTAATTTATTGTCTATTTTTGTTCTCTTTCTTTTGAATGCCACAAATCTAAAATTTTAGGCTAGCAGTATAGACAAGTCTTCTAAAGTTAATGAACTGTCAACTTTGAAAAAGTTTTATTCTTTCCTAAAAATAAAAAAGAATACAAAAAAAGTTTTTTTTTTTCAGCAGAGCAGTAATGGGTTTCGATTTTTCTGTGCTTTAATAGATTTTAGTTTTTGTGCTAGAAAAACAAAGAAATGTTTAAAAAATCTAGTTTTTGTTTTCTGTTCGCGCTCCCGCTCACCTCAGATCTTGCAATTTGATATGCTCATGCTTTCAACCGTTTTCCCTTTCCTTTTCCATTAAAAAAAAGAAATCGAAGGATATACGGCGCGGGACATTTAAACACTCGAAGACTTTTTCTCACATGAATTTTTTCCTGGCGTGAGACATTGCCGGCAGACGACTGACATGGCATGAAACAATTTTTATCACCGGCGGGGAAAAAGTAGGGCGTGAGACAATTCTCTGAGCACCAATGCTCGCATAGGAGGTTCAAGAATATGCTGATAGGAACAACCGACGACTTTAGAAAATATTCTGACGTGAATTTTACTGCGTGAGACAATTTTGAGCACTATAATGCTCACATATAAAGCTTATTGGCTAAGAATAGCTTAAAAACTAAAATGAAAGGTGTCAGAACACCTAAGACCTTAGTGAATTTTCACCTTACACACATTTGGCACTATTAAAGAGTGCATGATCAATTTGGATAGTAAAAAGTCTCTATTATTAATTTCATATTGGTAGCACCGTACTCGCATCCTAATTGTATTTTGCCAGCAACAACAATGGCGGAAGTTGGCAGCAATTGTGAGAGCATACACGCCCCTTCTAGCATCAATAAACAATTGTAGCAGTGGCATTAATCAAGATAAAAACTAAACACCCATAGAATCAATCTTCCACTTTTTAATAAAAACACCAATTTTGTTGTAAGCCAAAAACTTCAGGGGCCAAATCAAGCAATTAAACTAAACACCTTGAGTATCTAGTTGATAACCTCCTTGTAAGGGTAAAGGTCAAGGCTTCGATTCCTGAAAAATGAAGCAATGATCAATTTATTAGAAAGCACTATAACCCCCAATATGGACCAGAAATGGGTCATCGAATCCATGACAACCATAATGTGGCAGAAGGCAATCCAATTCTACAACATATTACTTATCACCTCTTCAAAAGCAAAGACAAGTATTATCATATAGAACAAGCACAATCCAAATATTCAGACGAAATCACTAGAGAATCCCTATGATTCTGAAGGTGGGTATTGTCCTATACTGATTTAAACAATCTTGAATGGAATTTTTTAAATTTTGGGAATAGGAATGTCATCCATTTCCAATTGGTATCATCTAATTTCACTTAGGTATCATCTAATTTTAGATGGGTGTCATCTAAATTTGTTTCCTACCCTTTATACTTAAAGCAATCTAAGATTGAACAAGGGGAACTAAAGAATTAGAATTGTATACACTTTTTAGAGTGAAGTCAGACGTCTCCTACCGTGAAAAAGTGGATGGTGGGGCATGGATATCTTTAATTCTTTCTGAGGAGTCTAGCATGTGCCTCCCTCTGCCTCTAGTTCACGAGTCAAACCCCGCCGCCTTTGGTCTATAATGAATGCGTATTCAACAGATAGATTACAAAACCATAGCACTGCTGAGGTTATATAGGGCATGGCTTCCAAAAATGAATCATGTGATGACGTCAATTGTGACGATGCCGATTCAGGTGGGAAATTAGAGGGGATCAGAAGAGAAAATTTCTGCTAGAAGACGCTATTCTTAGAGAGTTGTTCAACATGTATTTAGACTATTTTTGGAGCAGCACAAAGAGTGATTCATCATCCTCAATTGTAAAGAAAGAAATAGACAAATGGGTCTATTAAATATCACTCTAGTTCTCTTAAGAATCGAATGGAAACCATTTTCAAGCACATTGGACACAGTTAAAGATGAGAACCTGATGCACATAAAAAAACAAGTCAAGTGGCTGTTATTAGATTGGAAATTTAATGTCTACTTCCTACTGAGCACATCTTCCATTGATTGGAAGAAGGCACACCCTAAGGACAACAAACTATTTATTAAGAACATACATGAAATTTGTCTCAAAACCCATCCATGGACAAAAAATTATTTGTTAAGAATATATAGGAAATTTGTCTCAAAACCCTATCTAAAGAAACAGAATTCAAAAATCAGCTATCTAAAGAAATAGAAAAATGTAGACTGCAAATTTCCAGAAAGCCTTCACCAAACAAAGAAAAAACTCTACTTCAGAATAAGGGAATTCAACTCTATTTAAACAAAGCTTGGGCGGTGGGAGTTTGGTAGTGGGATGCAGTTGGCAGACAACTGTGGAACAAAATGTGCTGGCAGTATAAACTTAAAGCAGCAGATTTTACAATAATTTAGTAGATTTTTACAATTAATTATCGAGATATGCATTTATGTTTTTTGGGACATAGAAATTACCATATTAAAGTCTGACCGTCCGGAGGCAGCAAGCTTTTTTACTCTTGTTCTTTTGTTTAAAAATTAAGCCTATTACCATGCTGATGGGAGACAGTTTTCCTAGCAATGACAAGTTTAGAAAATTTTCGGCGTGACGTTTTTTTATGGTGTAAGACAATTCCGAGCAATATAATGCTCGGGCGTGAGTTTTTTTCCGATGTGAGACAATTCTGAGCACTATGATGCTCACATATAAAAGCCTATCGACTAATTAAAATAACAATTTATTGTCAAAATTCAACATAATTATTGTAAAGGAGTTTCAAGAGATTTGAATTATTATTAATTATTTCAATGTTCCTTGTTTTAATGTACATTAAAATTTGCAGAATTATATATTTTTCTTAAAAGTAAATATAGGATATTATATAACAAAATCAAAAGCATATTTTTATGGTATTATTATAGTATGAATAATAATATAATATTACATACTAATATAATATTAATAATACATAATAGTAATATAATATTAAAAAACCATAACATATGATATAGTTAGTTAGAGTAGTATTGTTAATTATATATCATGAAGTAGAGTTCTATTCAATTAATCCACATTGACTGGGAATATGTTGAAAGTATTTCTCTAATTTTTTAAATGTGATAGATATTATAAAATTCATATATCAAATACATACTTATAAAAATTTCTAGTGGATGTATAAAGGGATGCCATCTTAGTATGTATTTAATAGAAAAATATAGTTATGCCTTATGTGCATTATTTTAGATATAAGTTGTAGAACATAGTACCCTCATAGAATTATTTTTAAAATAATTATATGATTAAATATGCATTTTTTTTCTATGGGTGATTATATAAAAATTAATAAAGGATTCAATTAATTTACAACATATATACAAGACAAGTTACTTAGAAGGTGAATTATAATTTTCAAAATTATATTTTTTTAATGATCTATAGGGATAAGTGATCTCCCATAGGGAGTGAATGTAAAGTAATGATAACTTAAAAAATTATAAATAAAAAAATTGTTGGAATTAACCCAGACAACTGAGAGCGGGGGGGATTGTATCAATTGTCTCCAAAATTAATCTTTTCCTTTCTTTTAAACTTCTTTCACTATTGTCAATTTGATTAATGATGCAAACATTAAAGCATATGACATTAACATAATCAACACATTTGACACCAAGATTTTTGACGTGGAAAAACGGTTAAGGGAAAAACCACGGTGGGGGTTAACCCACAAAAAATAATACCCTGTTAAAAGTATTTTTACAAATGGGAATGCACATGCATTTGGGCTTACTACCCAGAGCTCACTGCTCAAATGGAGGCTCACTGCCTATATAAATATTACAAGAGAATAATAAAGATTTTGAACTAATGAATAACATCTACCCATGTAAGAGTTTCAGTTCTGGTTAAGTGCAAAAACTGATCTTACACATTTCACCTTTGCTCTGCTCTTCTTACTGCTCTACCTTCATTCACACCTTGGATTTCTTCTCTTCTCACATACACCTTATTTGCACACCACACACACTTAAAATCATCCAATTCCATCAGCTATATATATCCACAACATGATCTACAATCATTTTGTCAATCAGCTTCAAGAATATTTAGAACTTTGTTGAGTACTCTACTCTATCGGCTAAATCCATACATAATATGAGATGTGCAGACCAAAACTTTCACTTGCAAATCATCATCATGTTAGCTACCATCACTGATCATCACCAATTGTCCAATAAACAACTTCTGTACATCCGAAATTAAGATCATTCACAAGGTCGGCCTATTCTTCTACTGTTTGTTCTGTCAAACTCAAACCTGATACTCAGAAACTAGTATCTTTTGAGTCCTTCATCACCGGAGGACAAAACTTTGGATTCAGAGTGTCTTGACAATACTTTAAACTACCTTAGATCTGCAGCAAACCATGCCTTTCCACCGAAGAGATCCAGACCAAGATACCAGACCCTGTTACTGCTCTGTTCCTAACTGCCCAGACTTAGACAAATTCTGATTCTAACTTCTGGTATGAACAAATTGTGTTATACAGATGATTGGGATGATCTTAGTTTCCATCAATGACAACACCTATCAATGCAAAGCAGCGTCTCTTGCCAACAATCTCTCCCTTTGGCATTGATGGCAACACTTAGTGAAAAATGACTAAGTGTCTAATGTAGCTCCCCCATACTCTGTACACTTGTGCTTCTCTATTAGTTTTGAAACTCCCCCTTTGCTGGATTCCTCATTTTTCACTGCTTTTCACTCCCCCTTTGACATCAATGGCAAAAGGTGGGGTCCACAAGCCAAAACCCTCCAAAAATTCTATATATACTGCCGCATATGTACAATTAATCATTAAGTTCTATTTACATAAACTTGATAATGTCTGCAAAGTTGGTTTTTATTTGCACAAGTTCGTAGGCCCAAGTACTTTTCATTCCATCTAAAATTGAGATGTGCCCACTCAACAAAAATGAATATGCTTCTTCCTTTGATAGATCTGATGGATCACTAGTCGAAACTGCAATCTGAGCTTCAGATAGGGCATTATACATTGTCTCTAACTTAGGGGCAATCAATCCTTGGAGCTCACACATTCTCTTCATAATGTTGCCTTTCTCTTTAACAAGTCTCTTAATCTCATCAGTCAAGCTAATTACTTGACATTCCTGACTTATGTGTGAAATAGTTAGAGGATCAAAATTATTGGATAGATTTGATAATTTCAGTTCTTGTTCCTTTATCTTTTTCTCAATATCCTCACTTACTTTGGGCCAGGATAGACAAAATTTATATATATCACTTCCATCACTTAGAGCATTTTGAACACTCTTTATACTGATAGCAAGTATAGTCCTATCATACCCTATTAGACTCTTAATTTCACTCAATCTCTTATCCAAAAACTCATTTCTGACTTTTGTCTCTACAGACTTCTCAAATGACTCAAAATGAGTATTTACAAAACTTACTAGATTTTTCAAATGTTTGGAGGGAAAATCAGATGGACTCTTCTGATAGGAAGGCATTAATTTCTCCAAAATCCTAGTTGCAAGCCCCAGTAGCTCATTGTCCTCCATATGGAACTTTAACATCTTTTCTCTAGCCTTTACTTGGGTGAATGATACTATTTTTATTAATTGAATTGGAGAGAGAGGATTTGGATTGGCTAGACCTTGGAGTAGTTCAGGCTCATCAAGCTTAATCATTTCTTTTTCAAGAAGACTTTTTACTGCATCTATAGTGTCTCTTGCAACATTTTATGAACCATCCTTTTGTTCATCAGATTTCTCAGTATCTGCTTTATTTGCTTCAACATTTGCACCATCTTCTTCTACTTTATCTTCATTTTATCTTTCTTCCTCTTTCTCTACTTTATTTTTCTCTATGTTCTCTATAGAGGGACTCTTTCCTGTTTGTTCACCACTTGCTACCTGATCCGGAGGGCTCTGTGAAGTAGTAATATTATCTTCTTTTCCTGATGTATCAGGTGGATTAGGAGTATCTCTTGCATCAACTACTTTATCCATCATTTATGTATCCTCCTGATTTGCTTGTTCTACTTCCGAAATAGAGGCTTCACCCAACTCAGATTGTTGCTCAATGATGTTCTCTTCTTCACCATCCAAAACTTCTTCTGTGACTATGGGAAAATTGTGCTTCTTCAATGCTTTCAAATGAATTTCTTGAGTTTCTTCAACGATTTCACTTGTTTCTCCAAGCATGAGTTTGTTCATTCTATTTTTGCTTCTAAAGTCATCTTTGACTTCCTTGAATATCATATTTATTTGATCAGGTAAAATCTAAGGACACAAATTTATTAGCTCATGTTCCCTAATCTCCATGTCCTTTCTCTTGGCATTTTCTTTTCTTAACTCCAAAATATTTGCCAGACTTTGTGGCAACTCAAAAGTTATCTCAATCAGTGCCTTATAGATGTTGAGATATCTGACAGTTGCTTCCTCCAACACCCTTTTATCCACTTCACTGTAGTCATCATAGAATTCAATCATAGGTTTTAGATTACCATCCACAGTGACTAACTTTATCACATCTTCCAGGGAGAGTTTGGGCTTCTCAACATATTCCTCATATGCTTCTGTCTTTTGCTTTTTACTAGTCCTTTTGCTTCCGGAGGACTTTTCTTTGGTTACTTTTGTAGCTTTTGTTCCAGTGGCCTTTAGTTCCTTGATTTCAATGTCAGAATCTGTATCTTCTTCTTCTTCTATTATGCTTTCATAGGTCCGGGATGCTTTTATTTTCTTCCCTTTCTCCCATTTTGCGGATGATTTTGCTTTCAATTTTGTAGTTTTGGAAGGAACAGGGGTAGTAGCAGAGCTCCTAGTAGTTCTTGAAGTGGAAGAGAGTTCCACCAGAGCACCTATTTGTTTCTTATCTTGTTTCTCTTTCTTAGTCTTTTCAGTTCTTTCTCTGAATTTCCTCATAGCCTCCTTAGTTAGGCCCAGATTTTTAGCTAACTACTCAACTTATTTTCTTACTTTCCTATTGGATTCAGGTTCTCTGAGCTCAATATGTAATTTTAAATCAAGCTCCTCATAAGTTCCAAATCTTTCATCCATTGTGTCTTTAGGCTTTCTTAGAAGATGTTGAGCATACATATTCAAGATTTTTCCATCTACTTCATACCCCATGGCATGATCCAAGCAGTTCTGGGTTCCACTGCTTCCATTAGACATTGATCAGTATCAACCATGAAGCATATTTTATTTTTGTACTTCTCAACAATTGATTTAGGGATTATTTCCCTTAAGTGCATCACACTTTGAAAATTCTTGAAGTAAACCCATATTGCAGTTTTCTGAGCCTTGAAATCACCAATGCTTCGAAGATGATCTCTGATTTGAATGGCAACTATCTCATCCTTAGTCCAGTGCACACCTTTTACCCCAGGTACCTCATTCATAAAGTAAAAGAATAGACATAGAACCAATGTACCATACTTGAAAGTGTTTTTCTTATCTTTCTTGATTTTGTTTAAGTTTTCAATTAGTTGATTCTATAGTAATTCACACAAGTCATAATCAGTATTTTCCTTTAGCATCTTGTATGCAACATAGATGCCTGTTCCAGAAATAGAATTTTCTTTGCTAGAGTGGTAAATCTTGTACCCAATCACCATGGAGGTGAATTTGACATCCGGTTCTATAATATCATTAATGGTCATTGCCCTTATGTCAAACTTGGCACTGGTAGCATCAACCACTATCTGGTTTTTCAAGGATTTTAGCATGGGCAATCCTCCAGTTGAGTTTAACCAGTTACAATTCTGATAGCATCCTTGGTAATCTTGAATGGTTTTAACAACCAAATAAATTCATCATACATCTGACTTGAAACATATCAGACCCATTCATCCTCGTCAAATGTTGGAAACCTCATAATCTAAATAAAGTGTTTATCCTGTAGTGCCTTATACTCGGGTTTAAGTTCGTGATTTTCATCCATGAGTTGTTTCTCAAACAAGTCTACATACCTTGAATCTTCAAATTCATCTATGTTTGCATGAATATAAACCCTAATGTCTTCAACATGCAGCACACCATACAAAACACTTGAAAAAGCACCTAACGGGTTGACTTTTATTAAATTGTGAGGATGCTTCTTAAATTTGGGTTGAGGTCTCTCAGTAATGTCAACAAAATGAGGAGTAGCCATCTCAACAAATTTCAAATTCAAGGCTTTACAGAGAGGTACCTTTTTCTTTTGTGGGGTTAGGGTTGATCAATTTCTAGTTGAACTCGTTCTTTGTGCCTCAGTCTCTGGATTCACAGCTCAAATGCTCTTCTTCTTGTTTCCTCCATATGCAAAGTGATTCAAATGAGTGACCAAGTGACCTTTTATCTTTTGAAAAACCTAATTTTTGAATTGTAATAATGTGTTGCCCTAACTATATCTGGTTACTCTATTTTTGATAGTTCTTCATGAATTACTTTGTAAGTTTTCATATCAACATCTTTTCTTCCAGAAATCCTTCCAAAGGTTCTAAACCAATTCAAAATATTCTCTCTTATTGTGCCAGATTCAGGTACCAACTTACTGACTGGGGGAATTTGATGTTTAATGCAACTCCCCCTGAGCTAGAGCTCCTGGGTTAATTCCTAGAGGAATTATCAGCACAAGATTCTGGTGCGGACCCTTCACCATTGTTTATTGTATCTTTCTTTACCCAAGTCTATTCATTTCACTCTGTATCTCATTTACATCAATTTTTATTTTGCCTATCTTGTTTTTGCTCATCCAATTTTCTGTTTACTAGACCTCTTCTTCCATTGTTCCTCCTTCTACAGAATTTTGCAATATGACCAGATTTATTGCAGTTAAAGCACACAACATTTCTTTTCTTATAAACTTGATTTCCCCTTGATCTGCACTGATTAGCCATGTGTCCAAATCCATTGCAAGCAAAGCAGTAGCCATTAGAGTTATTCATTATCATACTTCTACATTCATTGGATTTACCATACCTCTTGCATTTGAGGCACTGACCGGAGAAGGATGGACCATTTTGATTTGTTCTACTTCTATACTGAGTATCTCTATGACCAAATTTATTGCAATTGAAACGATTTCCATTGAATGATGGATATCTTTGAGCATTAGGCTGTCTTACCAGAGGTGTTCTAGTTCTGTTCCTTTTATTCCTTGGTTGAAAATTTGTTTGTCCATATCCGGAGCTTTCACCTTTCTCATATCTAAGATTATGCTTGTCATCATCCTCTTTCTATTCTTCAATTAGTGCTTCAAGTTATACTGATCTTATTTTGAACTTCTCCTTATACTCATTTACAATTTCTAGGTCATGTCTGAGAGTGATAATCTGTCTCTCAAGTTCTCTCTCATTGTTTCTACTTTCTTATAGATTAGATTCTAGGAGACTAGCTATTCGATCCAATCTGCAACATTCTTCAGTTCTCTCTTTCAGATTTTACTTAATCTCTTCTTTAGTTTTCTTCCTATCTTCAATTTCCTTGGTTAGTCTCATCACCCCAGTTTCCATCTCATGTTTTAGGACAACAACTTCTTTAGCTAACTTTTCACATTATTTTGTCTTCTCTTTTAGGGCCTTGTCTTCCAGTTGAAGAGGTTGCTCCTTTCCTTTTGCATTGGATTTGCTCAATTTTTCTTTTAAAATCTCAATGAAGTCTTCAGCTTTTTGAGGTTATCTTGCAGCTCTTGGACTTCTGCCTTGGACTGCTCAAGATCATTTAGGATGAGATTAAGTTGCCCTTGAAGGTTATATTAATCCATTTTTACTGCCTTCCTAAATCTTTCTTAAGCTGTTAAACTTTTCCAAGGGAACCTTGCTTTGATACCAATTGTTGGAATTAACCCAGACAACTGAGAGGGGGGTGAATCAGTTGTCTCCAAAATTAATCTTTTCCTTTCTTTTAAACTTCTTTCACTATTGTCAATTTGATTAATGATGCAAACATTAAATCATATGACATCAACACAGAAGCAGAAACATAATCAACACATTTGACACCAAGATTTTTGATGTGGAAACGCGGTTAAGGGAAAAACCGCGGTGGGGGTTAACCCACAAAAATTAATACCCTGTTAAAAGTATTTTTACAAATGGGAATGCACATGCATTCAGGCTCACTGCTCAAATGGAGGCTCACTGCCTATAGAAATATTACAAGAGAATAACAGAGATTTTGAACTGATGAATAGCATCTACCCATGCAAGAGTTTCAGTTTCGGTTAAGTGCAAAAAATGATCTTACACATTTCATCTTTGCTCTGCTCTTCTTACTGCTCTGCCTTCATTCACACCTTGGATTTTTACTCTTCTCACATACACCTTATTCTCACACCACACACACTTAAAATCATCCAATTCCATTGGCTATATATATCTGCAACATGATCTACAATCATTTTGCCAGTCAGCTTCAAGAACATTTAGAACTTTGTTGAGTACTCTGCTCTGTCGACTAAATCCATACATAATATGAGATGCGGACCAAAACATTCACTCACAAATCATCAATCATGTTGGCTACCATCACTGATCATCACCAATTGCCCAATAAACAACTTCTATACATCCAAAATTAAGATCATTCACAAGGTCAGCTTGTTCTTCTACTATTTGTTCTATCAAACTGAAACCCGATACTCAAAAATCTAGTATCTTTTGAGTCCTTCATCATCGGAGGACAAAACTTTGGATTCAGAGTGTCTTGACAATGCTTTCAACTACCTTAGATTTGTAGCAAACCATGCCTTTCCACCGAAGATATCCGGACCAAGATACCGGACCCTGTTACTGCTCTGTTCCTAACTGCTCGGACTTAGACAAATTCTGATTCTGACTTCCGGTATGAACAAATTGTGTTATACGGATGATTGGGATGATTTTAGTTGCCATCAATGACAACACCTATCAATGCAAAGCAATGTCTCTTGCCAACAAAAATAATATCTTTTACAATTTTTTTAACCTACTGGTGTACATTTTTATTCATTAGATCACAATTATGTATTCATTACAACATTTTTTTGCTAGAATTTTTTTTTTATTGGTAAAAGGCTGAGGCCAATAATATATAAAATCAATTATAAAATACAGCTCTGTTTAGTGCGGGCACCAGTAGGAAAGAACAGAGCGAAGAAAACCTCCGTCTAGCCCAGGACTTTAGCAGTCCAGTACTTTTTGCTAGAATTTATTATATATTCTTTGTGAAAACTAAATAAAGTGGGAAAGCAAGTGTAATAAATATTTTGCACACATGAAATGATTATTGGCTTGAAATTGAGTATCTTTTACTCAGAGAGAGTATCTTAATTATGTTTGCTTGAAATTGAGTATCTTTTACTCAGAGAGAGTATCTTAATTATGTTTGTTTTGTAAGGCAATATGCAACACAAACAAGACTATTTACCTGGTAAGGGATTGACATCATAATAATTTTACATGTATGTGTCTCACTCATTTCAATAACAGAGAGCCATGAATGAATTATGAATTCATGAAAATCGAACTCAAACCCAACTATGTTTGTTCTTCTCAATATGTAATGTAAAAAGAAATTTACTAACATAAGTGAAAGAAGACAATAGTTAATGTGATGAAATTTCAATAAGAATTTGATAAAATAATTTAGTGGATTAAATAACTTATAAATTAATAAATAATAAAAAATATCTAACAAATTCTATAATTTCTTTAGAAAGCTTTTAGCTTGCCCATTGAACCTATGGGTCCAAATGCTAGTTTAGTTCTTTGACAACATTATTTTAGTTGTTTGACAACATAAACTTGTATTGATATATTTGTTTTTCTAAACATTGTTTTATTTGGTTGAAAACATTGTTGTTGCTTTCTATTTCTTGTTATTGTTGGTTGAAAAGGTTGTTGAAGACATTGCACTAAAATGTAAATTACATGCCTAGTGGGTGTCATTTATTTTCTAATAATCATTCACAATTGTAAAAATATATGCTTGTTGCTTGCTAATCATTTTCTTTCATGTTTCTTAACTAGCAAACCCGTCTTTTGAAAAATCTATGTAAAAGATGCCGAGAGATATCATTCTTGCCTCATTTTTATTGGATTTCCAATTAAGAATAGGCACCTAGAGAATGATATCTAATTATGTAAGTAATATAGTTTATAAATAAAGTAGTAAGTAATAGCTTTGAATTAATTATTTAATTTAGTTTTTAGTTAAGAACTATTTTATTTTAGACATTAGTTACTTTATATATTTTATTGAAGAGCTATTTTATTTTTCAATAGCAATATAGAAAATATTCTAAAATAAATGAAAAAAATTACTTAAATTGTTACTTCATGAATTATTATTTTTTCTTTATGATTATAATATCTATATAAACAATGATATTTAGATTTATATTTTACTTTTATGGGATTGGTTATTTTTAGAGTTATTTTATTTTATTTACTTGAGTTATTTTATTTATTTAATAACTATTTTATAGTTTTTATTATTTTACATGTCGGCTCTTTAGTTTGTTTACATAAGAGTTATTTTATTTTATTTATTTAATAACTATTTTATAGTTTTTATTATTTTACATGTTAGCTCTTTAGTTTGTTTACATAAGAGTTATTTTATTTTATTTTATTCATTTAATAACTATTTTATAGTTTTTATTATTTTACATGTCGGCTCTTTAATAGTTTTTGTTAACACGCTCACACAATTATAGTCCACCTCTTGTTGCCAATGTAGTTACACCTCTTAGCATAATTACTATATTCTATCACAAACTCAAAATCAAGCTTCCAATATAGACCTAATCAAATGATGACACTATGTTGTGTATTTGCTAGGTCTAACCCATCAACCCCTACAACATTGTGATTGTTGTTCACACCATGATCACTATCTTGTTTAGCTATCCTCTATAGGTCATCATGTCACTCTCAACATTTAGCATTCCATACCATTTGTAAATTTGGAATCCTTGGTACACTAGTTGATATAGTGCATTGTCTTTGAATATTCATAATCTCAATGAAGTCTCTTTCCTAATGGAAAGTGTCATTAAAACCATCCTACATAGGGTGAAATGACTATACAAATGGATTTTGTAATCCAAGTTGAGATAATACTTATCTAATCTTGACTTCGTTGTTCAAGTCATCCAATATCTTTGTACACACAAAATATAGATAAAAAAAAAGATTTCAAACAATGAAAAAACCTTAATATATATCCCTTGTTAATGGGGGTGAGGGAGATAAATCCCTCTTAGCTAAGAAGAATGACAAATGGACTCCTCCAGATAAGGGATGACACAAATTAAATTTTGAAGGGGCTTCAAAAGGAAACCCGAGCCATGCTGGGGCATGGGGAATTGTTAGAAACTGGGAGGCAAAAGTTGTGGGGAAAGTTTCAAAAATAATTAACTCACCAACTAATAATAAAGTAGAATTCGAAGCCTTCCTGATAGGTCTTCATGCTTGTAAGGCCCTTGGCATTCAGAAATCGGACATAGAAGGAGATTCACTTCTATTTATAAATGCGGTGAGGGAAAAATTCATTCAAAATTGGAAATTTAAGGCCATACTAAAACAAATAATTGAAATATTAATAATTTTTGAAGACTTTATCATCAACCATATCTATAGAGAAGCTAATGGCAAGGTAGATAGTTTGGTGAACTTGGCAGTAGATAGAAAGGAGGAATTGGTGGTAGACTTAGCCGAATCCAAGCAAACAACATAATCATTACGAGCAAGTTGAGAAGATGGTTGCCACCCGAGATGATAGGATCAAGGTGAAAAATTATGATTAAGCATTTATTTCAAGTGGTGGAGACAGGTAGAGTCAAGCAAGCAAAGGGAGGAGATTTAATTGTTCGATGTTGGTGATAGATAGCAAACACTTTTCTCCCAAAGCCATGGATACAACAATCCACCTTACCAATCCTTAAAGACAAATGGTGTTCCTCGGGCTAGTCTCAGAGAAGAGACTTTAGTCGATTTTCAAAACTAAGAATGGGATATTGATGCTTGCTTTCTAGTGGGTATTAGGTGATGATTTTTTACGGACAAATCATAGACACAGGGCTAATATAGATGTAGAATCCATGTTTATAGCAGCATTGCTAGATGCTGGTGAATCTAAGGGGGATATAGAAGTGATGGCGAGAGCCTTCATTAAAGCCAACCTTGTTGGTGGTTTGGAAGAGGTGTTAGACATTTCCAGGTATAGCAATAGAATTCTGAGGCTAAAAGATTTTTTGAAAGTGAAACAGGATGGGGAGATTGTTAAATGGTTGCCATTCATTTTGTCTAAGAGAAAAGGAGGTGAAATGAGGAGGCAGAAGGTGGAGAAGGTTGTGAGTTTCCTTAAGCAAGTAGTGGGATTGCAAGATGTAGAAGCTGGAGACTGGTTCAAATTTGCACAGACATAAGCCAAAGCTGAACTGGGAGAATGGATAATTCAATAAGATAGGATAGTATGTTAAAAAGTTTTTTGATTATGATATGGTATGTTAATGTTTATGTGATAAGAACAGTATGCAAAGGGTAGTATAAATACTTTTAAATAGTCAGGGATACATGGTTAATGGGGGTGAAATATAGAATATCTAGTATGGGCCTACATTTTGTTATTTCTATGTAAAAGAGATGGATGCAAAACTTCAAACTGGTTAAATTTTTGGTTATCAAAATAAAGGGACAATACCCAAGGATGCATGAACTTAGAAAAAAAAACCTCTATCTATATCATGATGTGACCTCTGATCAAGCATAAAATTGAAACATAAAATGCATAAACACAACAAATTTACCCATTATTTTGACTTTGTTGCACTATGAATAAGAGTGCTTTTTTCTCCAAAAAGATAGAAATGTGGATGCTCAGACTGATAGCATAACATTGCTCAAATGATGGATAGGGAGAATGCCTCTCAATGCATGAATTTATAAAGTTTGGTGAAACAGATCAACGGCTAGGATTGAATGACAAATCAACAGCTAGGATCGAGTTGGTTGGGAAGTTACAAGATCAAGAGTGGAATGTAACATCACATTCCATAATGAATAATAATTAACATAAATATTCATCTTAATCAAGAATTAGATTACATCATGATTATCCAAATCAGAGTAAACAAAAATGAATCATTATCATTTTGATAATTAAGCATGTTATTCTAAATCAAAATGTAACAAAGCTTACAATTTCAATATCCAATTACATATCATTAGTGAATAAATTTGACTAAGCATGTACAAAACTATGCTCAAGGCATCAAATATCAAATTATACATAACAATTGAACATCAAGTCATAAAATGAAAAGCATTGTATCTGGAACATATGACATATGTCTTCATAAGCCTCAACTTGTCTCATGCTTGGGAAGGAGAGCATCATCCCGGTGCTTTTCCTCCAACCATAGACCGGTGCTCCCCCGCACAACTTCCTACCTAGAAGCGGCCCTACCCTTCATGAAAGGGATAAGGAACCATTAGGTTAGCCATCTCAGTATCTGGTGTTGTGTCCTTCATAATGCCTCTTGGTCACACAACTATAGATCCAATTTAACTATGTATGACACTACTGGAGACATTATGCCATCTGGAGCACTGTGGATGAACAATGCATGCAGAGACATATGCATTACTTTGGCCAAAGATTTAAATATATAAATGTTACGTAATGAACATTGTCATTTGTCCACCACCTCGACTCAACTTATAAGTTTTCATGTCCTACAGTAAACATAATTCGACCCTTCTCAGTTTATAGTACTTAAGTTCATTTCGTCTTAGTCCATACCTTGGACATTCAACTTCTATTTTTATAACCCATTCTTAAGGTTCACGTTGCTTAAGAAACTGGGAACTAGTGACTCCATGTCACTTTGTCCCATGTTAATTTATAGAAAAAGGTTTAGTCGCGCTCTTAATAGTTATCCTCACTAGCTTGGTGTTTGCTTTGTTTACCTTATCTCATGGTTTACATTTAGGTCATATGGTCAATGAGTAGACTTGTAGTGACTCATAAAGTCGATTCTCTTTAATAAGGTTCAATCTTAAGAGACCTCCTTGATGTCAAAATTCCAAAAGAAGAAACTTAGCCATTCAAAAAGAAGGCATTCATGCACTAATATATAACATAATTTATGATGACAAAGTTATATTCTTGTAAAAGAACATTCAAAGATTAACTTTCCCTTAAGGAAATATGGCTTGAACCCATAAGAGCCATATGATAGTAATATGCCCATAAGAACCTTCTCAATACCCATAGAATCTATTTAGTATCAAAGGACAATACATGGACGATGGTTTTTCATTACATGCAGTTGGTGGTTTTCATCATTCACATCAAGTGATAAGTATAATGTTAAGAACATCGGTTCAAGATAAAGGTTTTCCTTCAAGACAAAGGTTTTCCTTCAAGATTGAAATAGTCTTCATCATAATATGGATGGGTATTACATAGTTGTCGTAAGTAGATGACATAGTTATGATTCGGCCTTTCTTGCAAGTCTTTGGTTGTTGATACGTAGGTCGATGCTTTCAGCTATCACAATCCTTAAAAGCATCGTCCTATCGGTCTATTCATACAAAACATCTTTTAAGCCTTCGTGACTATCATGGTCAATAAAGACATAGTCGCCTATCGGGCCATTCATATTAAACATCCTCCAAGCCTTCACAGCTTTAAACACAATCATAATGAAACATTATAGCAGCACTTTTAGGCTCAAAAGCCACCAATCAAGAGTTAATAACCCTACGCGGGTTTATCTCAGTTAAGACATGATAAAACCTTAAATTAAATATTGTCATCTTAACAATGATAGGGAATTATTGAAGTTTAAAATGGGTTTGAAACCCTACCATACGACATATATCGTAGGCTTCATGTATGCACATTCATTTGTTGCGGCCCTAAGCTAGTTGAGGTTAAACTAAACACGTAGTATATTATATGTGGCCTTAGAAAAGGTGATAACAGTTATCATAATAAGAATATACAGTATCTAACCATAGGTATGAGATGGCTTCATAGGCCATTGAATAATAATATATCCATAGCGTGGGTTGACACAATCGACACCTACTCAAAAGCAATCAAAGACTCATAACTAATGTGATCATCGAGTTTAAAATGTTGAACTACAACTCATTCTTGTAGCTAGAGCTTGGTCGATGGTAGTAGTTTGGGCACAATGTATGCACGGTCACAACCTGACTCCCCAAGTATTTACTGTAGCAGCGATATCCTGCAAGAATACTTTCTCTACTTCCTATCTCTCCATCCAAGAGTCACCTCCAGAAAATAGAACATAATAGAATCCTTCGAATGAATATCAAACAAGACTCTTTACCAATCGATATAATTGATTCTTTGCATGCATGCAAAGTCAAGAACAATTTTTATGCTAAACACAAGGTTCACCTATCCTTCGATAGGTTGGATGGGATTATGGTATGAGTATAGGGCAGCCGCCACTCTCTCCTTCCCACCCTTCATGGGTGGTAGCTGGCACAGTGCCCCTAACAACACATAAACAACTTTTGAATAAAAAATAACATAATTATTATACCTGTTCGACCTCATGAAGGATTTGAACAAGTACAACTTATATGAATGTAAACTTATATGGATATAAGTATACTCCCTTATAAAGGTTTAGGGATTATAAATGTCAAAGGTGCAATAATATCAACGCTATTAGATAAGGATGCATTCTTATGATGCGACTACAGGGTCGAGCACTGCTCCCCTGGAAAGCATCATTCACCAAAAGACATACATAATGAATTAAAATAGTCACAAAACCTAATGCAGTAAAAGAACATGAGACCAAAAGGTCCTTGACAACTTTGCTGAACTCGATAAATGACTCAACAAGACGGTCTTGCAATGATCATCATGTCAATAAATCAACATTAAAGATGTTGAGTAACGTGTAGTTGACTAGTCGAAAAGAGAGTAAGTAAAAGACTAACTCAGGAGATATAACTCACACTAAATGAAAAGATTCAAAGGACGAAGTTTGATATTTAGATGGTTGTTTAACCCCTTTTCCCTGACATCTATCCCTTCCTCCCAGATGATACTCTCCTTCCATCTTTGAAGGATGATTACTTTCCTGATCAAATGCACCACTAGAAAATCATGATTAGTGTATCATCATATGATTGATAAATCATAATAATTGTTCATAATAATTTCAATCTTCAAATCTCATATCTAATTAGCATTAGTTAGTTTCCTCATAAACAATGATTAATCTGACATTTTCCACAAACATCTAATCATTCAACTTTTAACTAATCATCTTGATTACCATGCAAAAGTAAGATTAAGCTAAATCACAAGTTGGGGATGTAACATGGAGGATAAAAGGGATTATTATTTGATTTTTAATATTTTTGGGAGATGGTTATGAATTAGGGTGGAAAATAAAATATTTTTATATTTCTTTTATTTCATTTATGAGAGAGGAAGTGGGATTTAATTAATTTTTAATTAATTAAATCATGTGGTGAGGGGCCACGAATTATTTAGGCTAGGAAATGGGTTAGAACTTAGGGAAAAATGATTACGTTTAAGGATAAATGGGAATAATTAGGGATAATGATAGGCTCAGGTCCTGATAATTGGGCCAATTAGGCAAATATGATAAATCCGAATGATCAGGGGATAATTGACTATGATTAGGATAATTTATGGAAATGTGGTCAATGTACGGTATCAAGATGATAGTTGTGAGTGAATTATGTCAAGGTTGAATTTTAGATGTCTACATTTTGCCCCTCTTTGAGATGATGTTTGCAAGAAGCAATGTTCGTTTCCAAGAAGAAGAAAATATAAATGGTGGAGAAATGATGGGGCTTATAAAAAGTAGAATGCGATGATTCCCCCTCGAAAGGATAGGTGGGATGGGTAGACTCGAAATGGAGGGAAAGAAAAGATTAGACGAAGTATTAATATAGTTATGTTGAGATGGTCTGAGCAACCTAATGTTTGATATAGCACTTGAAAGTATGCACCAAGGTAGAAAGACTAGGGTGACGATGTGTCAAATGCATAAAGGATGAACTCGCAAGCATAGCAAACAAGAGAGTGTACCAACACAACACAAGATGGGTGAAGACCTTGGATATAGCACTTGAAAGTACCATGGTACATTCAATACCAGTCAAAACACACCAAGATATAAATAATCAAGGTGAACTTGAATAGGTATGAATAAGAATGGCATCAACAAGAAACAATGATCAAAGGCAACAATCGACTGATAAAAACATACTGAAACTCTTGCCAAGATGTGTGAAAAAGATGTGGAAATGAGAATGAACCTTGATATAGGGAGCGATATTTCTCGTGAAAGGTAGAAGATAAGTGATGAACAATAAAAGGATAGGAAGGAAAATGATTCAAAAGATGAATGTTGTCGATATTATCAAATGATCAAAGTTTATATGTGTAAGAATGAATATTTTCAAATGTGGTGTATTAATTTTCACTATACTTGCAAGTGCATGAAGTGGTGGACCAAAGAAGAGGTACTCATTTGAGACATGAAAGAAGCAAAGGGGAAGATACCAAAAATATTTCCAAAACCAAATACACACTACCCCTAGCGTAAGACAAGACCAATGAATGTAATAGATGAAAAAAGGACTATGAAAAGGGAAATGAGGAAAAAGGAAAACAAAAAATGTGATTAGCAATGGAGAAAAGATATCATAGAGAGGACCTAAAGGATAACGGAGTGACTTTACACATGGCACTTGTGAACAGGTCTTCACCATGGTACTTTCCCAAGGCACGACCAAAGGTGTTTTTCACCAAAGGATGATTTTTATCTTTACTATTTTCTTCTCTTTTTGTTTTGTTTTTTTGTTTTTTGCTCTTTTATTTTTTTAATTTTTCTAGAATACTCTACAAATCAAGCATAAAAGCACTTGAGTTGAATGATATTCAGTGGCTCCTCAATATTTTGACCATCAGGGGTAGCTAACTGGTAAGCACCTAATCCATACTTGGTGACAACAATATAAGGGCCCTGCCAATTAAGATCAAATTTCCCCTTTTTATCATAGTCCTAAATGTTTCTCTAATTCTCCTTTATAACTATATCACAAATCTCAAACTCTTGATTCCAGATCTTTTGATTATAACTTTGACGAAGGCAATTATGCTATGCTCATAAATGGTTTAGAGCATGGAGGCACCACTCATCAAGAAGTTCTAACTCATGCAAGCATGCAAGCCTATACTCCTCATCATCAATGAGACCACACAAAGATACACATAATGATGGAAACTCAATCTCAATTGGCAAGATGGATTCAAAACCAAAGACTAAGGAGTATGGAGTAGTGACAGTTGGAGTGGGAATGCTAGTACGATAAGCCCATAAGGCAGGATGAAGATGGAGATGCCAATCACTGCCAGCTTCATTGACATTTTTCTTGAGTATTCTAAGCAAGGTCTTATTGGTTGCCTTAGCTTGACCATTACCTTGTGGATAATACGGAGTGGATCAATGATATTGAGTATGAAAATGCTCAGAAAGGGTATGAACATCATGATTCTTAAAGGATTTTCCATAATCCATAATAATGGCATAGGGATTTCATAAAGATAAATGATATGATGGAGGATAAATTTGGAAATCTATTTACCAGTGGTGTATGTGACGGGAATGGCTTCAACCCAATTGGTAAAATACTTTGTGGCGGTAATGAAAAACTTATGGCCATCAGAAGAAGGATGAATCTTGCCAATGAGATCAAGACCCCATTGAGAAAAGGGCCAAGGAGTAGTGATAGGCTGTAACGCTTGAGACGGTACATGAATTAAATCTCCATGTTATTGATAGGATAGACATTTTTTGACATACTAACAGGCATCATGCTCCATTTTTGGCTAGTAATAACATGTTCTTAAAAGATTCCTAGCTAAGATCATGCCATTGATATGGGCACTACAAATATCATCATGGACTTCCTTAAGTGCAAGAGTAGCCTCTGCTATATCTAGACACCTTAGTAAGGAACCATCAAACCCTCTTCGATATAAGGTATCCCCAAGAATAGTGAAACAAGATGTTCATTAGATGAAAGCCCTACATTGGGTTTGGGAAGGATTTGGTGGTAAGGTTTGAT
The DNA here is from genome assembly GCA_027924645.1 of Cunninghamia lanceolata. Lineage (NCBI taxonomy): Eukaryota > Viridiplantae > Streptophyta > Pinopsida > Cupressales > Cupressaceae > Cunninghamia > Cunninghamia lanceolata. The sequence goes on along the minus strand of BSBN01000220.1, from coordinate 9,745,709 downwards.
CATGGAGATAAGTTTAAATTTCATGGTACCATGGGGAATCAGGACCAACAAGCTCACCAACAAAACTAGATTCTAGAGTATCATAAGCGGGTATTGACAAATGTTCAATAAGAAATTCACAATGACTAGTTTGTGACATTTCAAGAAGAGAACCAATTATTGTCATAGCATCTGCATCTTTATTATTGGAATGAGAAACTCGCTCAAACTGAATGTTCATAAAGTACAACTTAAAACTATCTACCATTCTCTTATATGGGATCAACTTTTCATCCTTTGTCTGATATGAGTCATTCACTTGATTGATTATCAATTGGGAGTCTCCATAAACAAGAAGATGTTGCATTTTCCATTGGATTTCTATATTAAGTCCAATGAGTAGGGCCTCATATTTAGTAATGTTATTTGTACATGGGAAGCCCAACCTAAAAGCTTTGGGCATGACATCTCCTTGAGGTGTAACAACCAAAATTCTAGCACCTACTCCATGATTTGTACAAGATCCATCAAAATAGAGGTTCCAAATAGATGACTCTTCAATTGTAAATATTGATTCATGTAGAAAATCTATGACTAAAGGATGATCATCTAAAAGAGGTGATTCTACTAAGTGATCAACAACAACTTTTCCTTTAATTTCTTTTCTATCAACACACTTAATGTCAAATTCACTCAATACCATGACCCATCTTACCAAACATCCCGTGAGATATGCTCAAGATAGCAATGAGTTGTGTTTTATGGCTAAGCATGTAATGCCTTAATTTTTGGGTGCAAAAGACAACTGCCAAACATGCTCGTTCCATTTCTAAATAACTAATCTCATACCCAACTAATGTTTAGCTAATATAATAAATGACTCTTTCACGCCCTTGTTCATCATGTTGAGCCAACAATGCCCCCAATGCAATAGGTGTAACATATATATACAAGAGCAAAGGCTTATTTCCTATTAGAGCCATAAGAACTGGTGGTGATGTCAATTATTCTTTGATCCTATCAAAATCCATTTGACATGATTCATTCCATTAGAAATCAATGTTCTTTTTTGAGTAGATGAAAAAATGGATGACATTTATCCATGAGTTGTGCTATGAATCTTCTAATTTAGCTTGTAGTTTTCCTTGTAAGCTGCGAAGTTGTTTTGTCTTAAGGAGGTTGCATTTCCATGATAGTAGTTATCTTTGCAAGATCTACTTCTATTCCTTGTGGAGATATTATGAATCCTAAGAGCTTTCCAGATGTTACACAAAAAACACACTTCTTGGGATTAAGACAAACATTATAGTTTCTTAATCGATCAAATATATGTTCAAGGATGTGAGGATGTTGCTCTCTTGTCTTTGATTTTCCTAATAAGTCATCTCTTCAACAATATCATGAAGCATATCATGAAATATAACTGTCATGGCTCTTTGATAAGTGGTTCCAGCATTCTTTAATCCAAAAGGCATTACTTGATAGCAAAAGATACCCCAAGGAACAATGAATGCATTTTTATGTTGATCTTCAGGAGCTATTCGAATATGATTATATCTTGAAAACCCATCCATGAGAGATAACATTTCATGCCCCACAGTGAAATCAACAATGACATCAATGTTTGGAAGAGGAAAATCGTCTTTCAGACATGCCTTATTGAGATCTCAAAAATTAGTACAAACTTGAATTCATTTTGGTTTCTTGCTGAGAGGAATGATATTAGAAATTCATTCAAAATAATCAATTGGACAGATAAATTCAACGTTTGGGCGGGTGCAAAAAGTTGGAGGGCCAAAAAGTGGCCAACTTTAAAAAAAAATTAGACATAATGCGAGTGCATTAAAACGTGCTCGCGTTATGGATTGGTGTTGCCGAGACTACACCAAGCCATAATGTGCTCACGTTATAATGCCAGCGCGTTATGTTTTGTTATATATAAAAAAATAGCGTTCCATTTCATTATTTGACATCAATTTGCAAGAAACCCACGGCTTGAAGAGAGAAAAGAGCATGCTCACATTATCTAAGATCCAATCGTCAGCTATTTCTTGCTGATTCATCATAAAAATGCCGCCACAACGTTGGGGAAATCAAAGATGTAAGTTTTATTTGCTTTCTTGTGTGAATTTGTTGTTAAATAGGTAGGTTAAAATAGTTTTTGATGTAAATTTCTTAAATTTACAGGAGTTGATAATGCACCTCCTCCTCCTCCTAAAAATCCACAAAATCCTCCATCACCTGAACAACAAATACCTGCTAAAGAAGAACCCCAACCACAAACACCTCCAAATATTCCTACATATGCCCCTGTAACACAAGAAAATATAATGGGGTAAATTGAAAATAATAAGAAACAAATTGAGGACATAATTGTAAGGTTGAAAGAATCTGCAACTTCAACCTTGCATAGATCCACACTTGCTCAATCCCTTGAATCTATGTTATCAAATGTAGATTTAATTAGCAATCAAATCACTAGTTGGACAGAAAAGAGGAGAGAATTTAGAGAGTATTAAGCAGATAAGTTGTCATATGAACTAGTTAAAAATGAACAAATTACAAAACTAGACTTGTGTTCTATTTTCACAAACCCATGAACAAATGAATCTCTACCCCTTACATGCAAGAGGTTCCCTATCCATTGGTGTAACAACCAAGTGATAAGGGACAATTTTGCGTAGAGGTGGTGGATGGTTTTTGAACATCCGCAACAATAATGAGGTCCCACAATATTTTTTGAGGAAACTCTACTGCGAGTTTGTCAAAAATAAAGTGCCAAATTATTTTGATATGTGGGAGTTCTAGGGTAGAGGTGGGGGGTCAGCCCAAGATAGACTAGGAGCACGTGTTGACCCACAACAGCTAGTGAGATGAGCACTCGCTAGACCAGCCCATCTATCCCTTCCATTGTGAAGGAGAGTGTTGAGGTCAAGACACTTCAATCTATTAGTGCCTTGACCTAGAGCATCATACATCATGCTAGTCCTGCAGCACAGCATGGGCTGGGGGAGAGTTCAAGTATGGTTCCACCCCATACTTGTCAGACTTGTGGGTCAACATGTGGTTATGACCCCACGGATAGTCATGACATAGGTGCAGATGCTACATCTGTAGCTGGGCAGATGGTGATGACAGATTCCCTCCTGAGTTAGACTTTTAGGCTTGATACTCAGGTAAATCTTAGCAAGTGCATTGAATTTAATTTATTAAATTTTATTTTTGAAATGCAAAATTAACTAATTTAGTTTGATGATTTTAATGAAATTTCAAGGTCATAGCGTTGATGCAGTTTTCAGTGGTTCTCCACCTACATATTACACTACATCATCTACTGTCAGGGTATGTAACTAGTAAACAATTATAAATATTACATGTGAATAGCATCGTTATATGAGTGGTATTCTAATATCTAATTTTGGATGTTGAATAGGTTAATATCAGAGATTTCATGGCAACACCTGCCAGCAGTGGTGGACTTCAAAGCTTCACAGAGGTAATAAAATAAATAGTTTAATGAATTATACTTACTAGATTTTTGTATGTGACTTGTGTGCTTTATTGTGTGTACTTCCATGTTTAGGTGAATGTGTGTGTATGTTACGAGCCATGATTTGCATCACTATTATAGTTTTCATAATTGAATAATGTTGTTTTATTTCCAGATGATGTAGGCTGCGGAGACACCTCTTGATGTTCATAGGGCAATGGAGCATGGTGTGTCCTTTGCAATTCATAGCTCCATGCCATTGATGGGGGTATGAGGCAGATTAGTAAATTTCAATTTACATTCATTGTTATAGTTGTTTATTTTTGAAAAATAAAAAGATTATTGATTTGAAGTTTAATTTCTATCTAGATGGTTTCTATAGGACATGACATCACCACAGCCTAATCATGCTACTAAGGCAAATGAGGAGACATATTATATGGTAGCGGTAAGTGATTATTTTGTTAAATGTTTCATTTTTTATAACATGTAATTTCTATATATTAATGTCTATACTTTTTATTGTAACAACTATAGATACACGAACAACTAAATAGGAGGAGCAACCCTCGGGTTCATAGTAGGCCACCCACATATGCGTCTCCATCCCCTAGAAGATCAAAGGTTGCCCATGATCTATTCTCTTCATTGGACAGAGGGGAATGACTTTTTATTGTGTTCCTTTGTTGTATGCCTATATGAAATTTGTGGACACATATTTTGTATTGCATATAGTTGACATTGTATGCCTATATGGCATTCTTGTAAACCTATATGGCTATTTTGTATATATGTTATACTTATATCGATAGATATTGATGTATGCCTATATGGATATTTGGTTAATACAAATCTTTTTTATTGATGGCATCCATATTTGCATTATAAATCCACATTTGAATAGATATTTGTAGATGGTTACTTCAAATATTTAAAGTCCAATTGTATTACATAGGATGTTTGTTGATCTAATAAGCTAGCTATTGTTATTCAAGTATCACCCAAACCTCATTCTGGAACTAAAAGATAAAATTCGTATTTAAAATAAAAATGAATCATCATGTTGAATAGAAAATATTCATATTCTTTATGAGTTGCTCAATTGAAAATATTCAAATGAGTATGTTGATCCATATTCTTTATGATTTGGTCAATTGAAAATATTTCTTAATTTCTTGTTATTATACCATATTGGGATGCAAAGAGTATGTTTGTTGTTTTGAATAAGATAGTCAAAATCATATGCTTATGAGCACCTGATGACCATTGTGGTTATTAAATGTAATTCACCTTGCATATAAGGTGAGGTTATGAGAGTACATTGAGTCTTACCTAATTTTAGTATGCAACATAACATTGGGGCTATAGGCTTCCATAAGTCATCAATAATCAAGGTTCAAGGTTGTCATTGAAGTCAAAGGGTCAAGGTTATTTGTCATTGATGTCAAGCTTGATGCCATGATGTTGATAAGGTGATACAGTGATTCAAGGTAGGTGATGGTCATGAGGTGCATGATGTTGTGAATATGGTTTTCATGATAAGGTCTCTCGATTCATGTTGATGCTGCAAAAGACAAACATGGTTCATATGATGCAAGGTTCATGTTCATGGTGGATGTGGTTTTGTTCATGCAAGGTTTTGTTGTGAATATGGTTTTCATGATAAGGTCTATCTTGGAAGGTTGATATGATGGAAGGTTCATGGTGGATGTTGTTTTGTTCATGCAATAAGAAGTCAGAGAAGACACAAGATTTCATAATCATAATTCAATGTCATCATCAAGAAGAGTTATATTTATCGAGGGGAGTCAGAGTTTGATTTGAATGTGAATTTGTTCATGTCTTAGAACCCTAAGCCTGTGATAAGTGTCATACTCTAATGTCTTTCTTCTGATGTCCCTGAGGTCTTTGAAATGTCCTAGATATCTCTTGATGAAAGTTAGAATGTTTAAGTCTTTCTTATTGATAGTTAGGGTTTGCATATTGGACATTAAACCCTAAAAAGAATCTACTTTTCTTAAGAATTTAAAACCCTCAATTGCCTGTAGTGTGTAAAGTGCACTTTTGTTTTAATTTAATATTGACTTATAATCACAAGTTACTATCACTTAAATCAACATACAAAAGGGTCTTTAAGTCATTAGTTCACTGGCCCTTCAACCTAACTCAACCAACCTCTCTAGTAAACTCTCATAAGCCCGAGTGCCATATCATAATCGAAGGTCATATTTAATTGATATGAGGGCGGGAATAAGGATTGGAAGGTCAGTATTTAAAAGGAATTTGGAATACAAATAGTCATCTTTATGTGGTTGAATTTGATGGGCATGCATTTATAAAAGGCTAAAAGATAACTTTATGCAGGGTATCATGGTATTTGTAGTGTTTGAAGATTGAAGACTAGTTAGTGTTTATAGCTCAGACTATTTTGGCATGTTTGGGTGCGAAAAAGGACCATGCCTAGCCTAAATGTACCCATCCAAATGCATTGGAATTGTCAGTTTGGCTGCACGAGGAGAAGAACAAAAGTTACACCCCTTTGCAACTTTACACTACCTCCTTCTAATAATTTTTGGGGCAGCAGAAAACCTTTCACCATGAGAAAACGCCTCAGAGATATAAAAAAATGAGAGAGGTTATTGTAGAGGGACCATACATGATCACATTTCCTCAGACAAAATGTATCTAAGTGACACAATTTTTGAGTAACAGCTCGTCAAAGTTTAATGCCTTTTTGCACTTTGGACTCTTCAGGGATATAGCTGGTACAATATAGCTCGGACTGTTTTGGCATGTTTGGGTATAAAATAGGACCATGCCTAGCCTAAAGGTACCCATCTAGATGCGTTGGAATTGTCAGTTTGGCCACAGGAGGAGAAGAACAAAAGTTACACCCCTTTGCAACTTTACACTGCCTCCTTTTGACGATTTTTGGGGTAGCAGAAAACCTTTCACCACAGGAAAATGCCTTAGAGATATAAAAAATTGAGAGATGTTATTATAGAGGGGCCCTATGTGATCACGTTGCCTCAAACAGAATGTCTATAAGTGACACAATTTTTGAGTAACATCTTGTCAAAGATTGCTGTATTTGTGCACTTTGGACTCTTCAGGGATATCATCGGTACAATGAAGCTCAGACTGTTTTGGCATGTTTGGGTGAAAAATAGGACCATGCCTAGCCTAAATGTACCCATACGGACGCATTGGAACAATCAGTTTGGTTGCATTAGGAGTAGGACAAAATTTACACCCCTTTGTAACTTTACACTGCCTCCTTCTGACAATTTTTGGGGCAGCAGAAAACCTTTCACCATGAGCAAACGCCTCAAAGATATAAAAAACTGAGAGAGGTTATTGTAGAGAGTCCCTACATGATCGTATTTCCTTAGACAGAATGTCTCTAGGTGACACAATTTCCTAGTAACATTTCGTCAAAGATTGCTGTCTTTTTACACTTTGGACTCTTCAAGGATATCATCAGTACAATGTAGCTCGGACTATTTTGGCATGTTTGGGTGAAAAAAAAGACCATGCCTAGCCTAAATGTACCCATCCAGATGTGTTGGAATAGTTAGTTTGGTCACATCAGGAGCAGGACGAAAGTTACACCCCTTTGCAACTTTACACTACCTCCTTTTGACGATTTTTGAGGCAGCAGAAATCCTTTCACCACGGGAAAACACCTCAAAGATATAAAAAACTAAGAGAGGTTATTGTAGAGGGACTCTACATGATCACATTGCCATCTCGTCAAAGATTGCTACCTTTTTGCACTTTAGACTCTTCAGGGATATCGTCGGTACAATGTAGCTCAGACTGTTTTGACATGTTTGGGTGAAAAATAGGACCATGCCTAGCGTAAATGTACCCATCCAGATGCCTTAGAATAGTCAGTTTAGTCGCATCAAGAGTAGGATGAAAGTTACACCCCTTTGCAACTTTACATTGCCTCGTTCTGATAATTTTTGGGGCAACAGAAAACCTTTCACCATGGGAAAATGCCTCAGAGATATAAAAAACTGAGAGAGATTATTGTAGAAGAACCCTACGTGATTGCATTGGCTTAGATGGAATGTTTCTAAGTGACATGGTTTTTGAGTAACATCTTGTCAAAGATTACTTCCTTTTTGCACTTTAGACTCTTCAGGGATATCGTCGGTACAATGTAGCTCATACTGTTTTGACATGTTTGGGTGAAAAAAAGGACCATTCCTATCCTAAACATACCCATCCAGATGTGTCAGAACTGTCATTTTGATCGCATTAGGAGCAAGACACCAAAAATGTAAAAGTTGCTTTGTACAACTTGACAACATTGACACTTTTTTGCAACAAGACTCAAAGACTCAAAAACATATGAAATGGTCTTAGAAGACCTTATTACATACAATTGATTCAATCAAAACAAAATTTCCTCTTGGAGGCATGACAACCTGGGTGCCCCTGTACCATTAGTGCAACTGAAGTAGATAAAGTTTTCCTATTAAGAAAAAGAGCTTCCTTTAGCTTCAAGAAATATAAATATTCTATACTGACAAGGCCAACCACGTGAAGGTGGAAGCTCATGTGGCCTCACCTAAGACCTAAGACACATGTATTCTATTAGACGTAGGACACCTATTGTATAGTATGTATCTAGATTTTATAGACATAGTAGACCTAAGACACCTAGTCTTTATACCTTATCTGAGTCTAGACCTAAGTCAACTAGACACCTAGATTATAGTTCTACCTAAGACACCTATTATGGTAGACCTAGTTGACATATAGTACCTACCTAAGACACCTAGATTAAATTATAGAAGACACCTACCTAGAAGACACCTAGATCATTTTAGATTATACCTTATTCTAGTCTCTAGACAGGTCGTTGATTTATAGTATCTACTTAAGACACCTAGATTAGATTAAATACCTTTTTTCTAGTCTCTATCTACTTAGTTGACATATCGTATATACCTAAGACACAATTAGAGACACCTATTATCTAGTTAGAAACCAAGACACCTAGAGACACCTATATTTTATACATTACCTAGATTTTATACATTATTCTCAGGATCAACTTCATCCATCACTTAGGTCTAACCCCATGAAGCATAACATGATGATGTAAAAATGTGTATATGTGTAAAAATGTAGCAGCAAATAAAAAAAGACAAACCTTACAAATTAATGTGCATACTTACAACTTAATGTAATAGGACTTTACAAAATCAATGTGAATACTTACAAATTAATCCAATGAACCATCCGAGTTTTCTCTACTCTTTATTGTGTCAAGTATTGCTTCATGGTCAGACTCACGCACCTTCCACAAGGTCTTGTTCAATGGTCTACCCTGATATTATATCAAATGAACATTGGATGCCATGACAAGTTTCGAGTAATGAAGAATCTATTGATGTTTGTCAAAGTTCTGAAACAACCAAACATTAACACTCTTATGTGGGTACCTTTTAAGCCATGTTCTAGTAACAACCACTGAGCCTGTAGGGTATTCAATTTTTCTCCATCTGTAACTGGGGCCTCCAATTTCTTTTTTGCCTCAACATAATGACACAAGTAATAATCAGTTCCCTCTTCATTATCTTCATCTGTAATAACTACATATACATGCCCTACATTGATATGTGTAGCAAATTAGATAAAATTAGTCAACATTACAAAAACACTACAAAGTAAGATGACATTAGGAATTTCAAAAACTATGCAAATAGATATATGACCTAGTTGAACTAGATCTAATATGTGGTCAAAGTCAACTGATGATTCCATCTGTGTTAGTTCCAGTGCCGTCGGGGGTTGATACGTGTCAAGTAGGCTAAGATAATTAACTGCCATTCGTCAACCCACTCATTTGACTCGCACTCATCCTAGGCTTGAATTGTACAGGAAGAATAGAAGCATGACATCTTTCACGTATGGATACTCCATGAACCTACAATTGAGCTTGTAAAAGAGTGCATCTCACTTGATCTTGTCAGTGTAGAACAGTCCTCATATGGTGCAATGTTAGTATCATCTATCAACCAAAAAAATCTACAAACTGAAGACTTACCTTCATTACCTAGACCCATGTAAGCATTATGCCACTCGACGATCAATTTTGCATCTGTCAACTTTGCATTGTCTTTATACTTTAACTCTTCTTGTGCTATGTCTCTTTTCATACATGCTCCTGCACCATCATGCTCCCCCTTTCCATGCCCGACCTCACAAAAGTTCTACATATGCTGTAAAATTATGCCTCCTACTCAGCCAATAGAAATTCTGTGAGTTCTTGAATTGTGACACTCAGTTATCTGACCATATGATATATTGAGTGAACGATATGCCCCTTCTAGCCAAATCATTGTAGAACATCTGAAAGCAACCTTGTATGAACTCTGTAGAATGCATGTGATCATCACTAATATAGAAATGATACTCCTTTATGATCTTTCTGTCATCCTCTCTACTATCATTCGCATAAATGAATGCGATGTGCAAAAATATAGAAACCTATGTGGAGTTGTAATAATGTGATTGCACCTCACACTATGGTTGTAGACTGTAGTTCTCTACAAAGTCAATGACTAAAACAATGCTACCAACTAGAAATGTGTCCTTGCATAACTTGAATTGCAAGTCCAACCATCGAGCTCTATGGGCATGTCTTGTATACTCATACACTATGCTGTCACGAAATATAGGCATAAACTGATACACTGGAATCTTTTCAATAACCAATTCACACCTCTTTTCTTCTTTACCATCTTTTGTATTGTATGCCATTGTTTTATACTTGCCGAACTCTACTAGTTCATTTCCAACCGCATGTGTTCTTTCCATATGTTCACATATTGGCATACATTGCAAGCCACCGTAATGATGACATGTGCCATCCAAGCATAATTTATTGTAGAATATTTGACCTTCCTCTCTTTCACATAAAATTCTTGATATGAAGTCTCTTGAAGATGTTGGTAGGGCACACATGCCACAACCCTGCAAAACATTGTTAGTATGCAAATCTAAACATATAGACCGATAAACATCAAAATGGTTAGAAAATTCAATATGTAATCTACAACAACAAGTAGTGCGTGTGTGATTTATCTTGACATAGAAAGGTTTTAGCATTTCAAAATATCTTTGACAAATTTTAATTTGAGGATACTTCTCTAGAAATTTACCAAAAAACTGTGTTTGAGTCTCATCCAAAAAATGCTTTGGATGTGGCTCACAGTTCTGACTACCGATTCTCCTTCTTACCACATCCCTTTGATTCGGAGATACCCTTGTGTAATTCTTCCAAAAGTATTCAATTAGTGATCTCAATGCTTCAACAATTGATTTATCTTTTCATGGTAGTCTCCCCAAGAATGCCCATAATTCATTGGCATTAGTGTCCTCAATTCTTTGGCATCTTCCAATGGCTCTTGATAAAGTTTTCCTATTAATTCTCAATTCTTGACTCATCTTTCTAATGAAATGAGCTTTCCTCGTTTGACTACTTACTATAGTCGATGTAATCACACGCCGTGTTGCATTACTATCTTTTGTGCTTGAGGTGTTACCCACACTCTCATTAGATTCTTGATAATAGATTTTTCACTTGAAGCCTTTGATGTTCTCAACCCAAGAATCTTCATGATGGACCTATACTTTATACTTCACATCATTTCAATGAATAGTTAACATCTTACGGTCTCATTTAACTTTTTAAAGAACAATCTCCAAATCTTATGAGCATATCTTCTACAAGTGTTTTTTGGAATCTTACCTTCCATTGGCTGCAAAATATTCTCATCAATATCAATCAAATACTTTGGCTTTCTATGAAAAATTCTAGGTGGTGTTAAGTTAGGTAAATTCATCTCAACATTAGGAATTTCATCAATATTTAAATGATATGGGCTAGGTGGCATACCTTCGATCAAAGATGGAATAGATGACATACCTTGAGGTTGAGGTGGGAATGATGGCGTACCTCCTTCATCACATGTAAGTGATGATGTACTCTCAAATTGAGATGCGGTAGATGGTGTCCCTACATGTTGACTTGCGGTAGAGGATGTGTCTCTAACTATAGTATTCAAATCTCTCATAGCACGAAGTTTTTGCATTCATTCTCTTTGTGATGGTTGCGATTCCTCTTCAATTGGCATGTCTTCATTTATCGTGTCCAATTTCCTCTTCTCATGAAGTTCCCTCATAGCCACTGCTTTCTTTGCATTCTTAGCTTCTATCTCTTCCTATATTGGTTTAATTCTTGATCGTTTCCTCGGCATGACAAAGAATTTGTCTATAACATGATAAAGAGACCAATATTAGTTCCTAAGAAATGAATCCATACAAATAACTAAAATATATGTCATTCAACCCTTCATAGTAAATGTACAAAATTGGCTTGGGTCGAATTAAGTAAATATTTCAATATTTATCTTAATTCTTACTTTCTTCTGTCAATTAAATAAATATTCAAAATTTATTTGATTGTTTCATTATCCCATAATTAAATAAAATCAATTTATTTAATTAAATTCCCTAAATTCTTCTAAAGTCTCACATAATTAAATAATCCTACATTATTTAATTAATCATAAATTCCTCTATCCAAAGTCCTAAATTCCATAAATCCACCTCACCAATCCACCTCATCTCTTCCACCTCACCATGTTGCACATATAATTAAATATTCTTAATATTTAATTAGCTAATATCCTCCATTTTCTAAAATAAATCTTAAAATCAATTATCCTCCACAAATTGAATATTTTATTCAATGTTCCCCACTAGCCTTCACAAAATTGAATATTTTATTCAATGTTCCCCACTCCTATCCTCCAATTGAATATTTTATTCAATGTTCCCCACTCCTCTTCACCAATTGAATATTTAATTCAATTGTCATAATCCACTGTCCTCCACCATTGAATATTTAATTCAATGTTCTCCACTCCTATCCTCCAATTGAATATTTAATTCAATTGTCATAATCCACTATTTTCAAATAAAAGATTTTTAATTCACCCATTATGAATTAAATATTCACTTTTATTTCTAGCCATTGATCTCATCTGGTGATCCTCACCCTCCATTTCTTTTTCAAGAAATCTATAAATAGAACCCTCTTCTAAGCCATTAAAGGAGATTCATTATTGCATCAAATCTATACTCAGAATTCTCACACCATTCCACTCTCTTAGTATCCTCCATTATTGTGTATTGAAGCTCATCTTCAATCACACAAGGTATCAATAGCCATTCTTCCTTTGGCATCTTCAAACAAGCAAGCAAGCAAAGAAAAGAGCTTCTGAGGGCTTCAATCAAGATCAAAGCAAGATAGGCAACAATAGAAAATGACAGGTAAATGGGTTTTGTAAGTATTTCTACTTCTTTGGTTTGATTCCTCTTTACTTTCAACTTCTATTGTGTTTGGGGTTTTATTATGTTTCATTCATTTGAATCTAACATCTCATTCTCTCCCTCACATTTTGGCGCCCACCGTGGGGCCCTTGCCCCTCTACTAATCAAAAAAATGAGTGTTTCAGTGGCAGGTTCACGCAGGTTTCTTTTGTAGGTCCGCGCAGGAGAAAAAGGTGAAGAACAGGTTTCCAGCAACAGTTTTACGCATTCACACTCCCCAGTTGTGCATCTGTATTCCACAGCTGCGCATATGACCAATTTGTGCATTTAACCTCCATAGCTACACATTTACCTTCCGCAGTTGCACATACGTCCATTCTGCGCATTCACTCTCCAAAGTTGCGCATTTGTCTTCCGCAGCTGCGCATACGACCAATTTGTGCATTTAACCTCTAAAGTTAGGCATTTAACTTCCGCAGTTGCGCATACGTCCATTTTGCGCATTCACACTCCAAAGTTGTGCATTCATACTCCCTAGTTGTACATCCAATCTTGACTACAGAAACTAAACCTAATTTGCGCATATACTTTGTATTGTTGCGCATCCGTCGTATTTACGCATTCACTTTGTGAAGTTGCGCATTTGTCCTCTATTTTTGCGCATATACTAATCTTGCACATATATCTCGTCAAATTGCGCATTCATCTTCTGTATTTACGCATTCATTTAATAGTTGCATACACTCCCTGTTTCTGTGCATTCATGCTGCAGTGTTGCGCATCTATTTCCTACTTTGCTATTGTATGGTTTTTTGATCTTTGCATGTTGAGCTAATGTCAGTTTTGCAAGAGTAGTGGCTAGATTAGTTCATCTAGTTATTTTGCTTAGTTCATTTAGCCTAACTAGGGGAGAAGTAATCAAATGCATTTCATGACAAAACTACACATAGTCCCTAAATAGGAGGGAAGTAATTGGACCAAACTGCTATCTTGCATGGTGGATTTACTTTCTAGTTTAATCACTGCTATCTCCTACAAATGGGAAAAGAACAATGCTATGATTAATCACCTTTCAAAGTTAACAAAGGGGAAAGAACAATGCTATGATTAATCACTTTTCAAAGTTAACAAATGGGAAGGAACAATGCTATGATTAATCATTTTTTCAAGTTAACAATCGTGTGAGTGCACAAGTAGCTTAACTCATATAGTTTTTCTACTACTTTAACTAGGTTGGATTCACAAGTGTTTTCTGTGATTGTGAATGATAATAGGCTTATGCTCTCCCCTTAATTGGGTGATCAAAGTGCCAGACTTGTTATTCTTTTTGTCAAACCTTTAGGGGGGCCTGCCCTTGGATGCACGCTTGTCCAAGTGGAAATGACCCTGAGTGGTAATAGGCTAAAGCCAAGCCCTACTAAGCCACTTAAAATAAGTTGTGTTTGGGGTAAAAATCTCAAACAATGAGTGCTGCTGTGTTACATCGACGGCCAACCTCCCCCAAAACCCTCATAGGTGCAACCCTTTGAGGCTGGGAGACTCCATAATGGAGAGTAGTGCCGCCACACGTGTAACCACTCGAACGGTTGCCTGAACTAAGAACCAATTGTATAATAGAACCAATTGTATAATAAGCCAAAAACCCCTATTTATTGATGCAAAGGGCAGAGCTCTTGAAGCGGCCTCGATTCTTGTGGCTTTAAGTAGAGGTAGCAGGGACAATCCTAAGGTTCGGTGGGGGTACGAGCCTAAGGAAACCTGGATCTGATATGCGTGAGAAGTGAGTGCCGTGGAGGGGAGCCGGTGCTATCAGATCCTGGAGCTACACACTTTTAGTTTGCACAGCCAGAGGATTCAACGAATATTATCTCATCTAGCCTAGGTTGTACTTGTTTTGAGTCATAATAGTCCAAAAACACAAAAAAATAACAAAAGATAAAAATCATGGAAAACTTTTATGTGTTTGCTGTGCTTTTGCCATAATTGAATATCAACCTCACAAGAAACACCCTGTTTTTCAAACCAAAAACACTGGAAAATCCTGAAAACGATCCAAAAATTCCAAAAATTAGAGAAAACACAAAAAATAGCCAGAATTGCGCATATACACTGACTGTTTATGCATTTGAACCGACCTTTTGCGCATCTGTCGTAATTGCACATCTGAATTCTGTACTTGTACATTTGAAATTTCAAATAGTATTGCACATATGTGTCGACCTGTTGCGCATATACCTCTTGTCGTTGTGTATTTAAATCTGAGAGCAAAAAAAAAAATCTAGTATCTTCCAAAAGAGAATTTGTCAAAATACTTTTCAAAAACTAGTTTAAACTTGATCTAGTTTTCAAAATCTGATCAAAGACCTTGCAAAATCCACCATCCGCACCATAGCTACTTACTCATCCAAAATTTTGCCAAATCTTTTTCCAAGTTTCCAACAAGATTATAGTCGAATTCTCTTGATCAAAATCAAATCTCAAACAAGACCTAGTGAGCCTCCAAGTATGAAGGATTACTTATCCTTCTCTATCGGAACTCCACTAGTAGATTGTGCAAAGGCTAGTCAATATCAAGTAGGCGGATTTATAACATCCCTACCTAGACTATTGCTTTTGTATACCCACCTTGTTTGACACCATCTAGATCTAAGAAGGAACCTTGCTAAAACCTTGTTTCATCATAGCACCTTGCTCAAAATCTTCCAATCTCACTCCATCCCATCTCTTTACCACCTTGCATGGTCTTGACAAGATTACAAAAACAAAAGCAGTTAGAAATGGTAGAGAAAAGTATTTTTGACGGTCATGACAATGACGAAGAACCTTCCATGGATGAGATCCTCCACATGCAGCATGACCAAAAATCTCAATGACTACTTCAAGGGGTGCTTGCCCAAGACCCATCAAAATACTTTATATATCTAGCAAGTATAGGAGCCAAACTCCCTAAGGATTTCGATGTGGAAGCTCTCAAAGAAGCCGACGAAGAGAGAATCCCTGAAGGAAGTAGACAAGGTGAAATACCTGCAGAAAAGAGAAAAACAACAATTGACTCCTTAGATGCCCTAAGCCTAGTAAGCCAAGAAGTCAAAGCTCTCAAAAAAGAAATTTTAGACATAAAAGCAGGAACATCAACCAAAAACTACACCCTAGAGGATATTTCATCGTATCCTTTTGATAGGTCCTTAATCATGATTCCCTTCCCCTCAAGATTTGAGGTGCCTAAATTCGATAAGTATCGAGGGAAGGGCGATCCAAGAGATCATATTAGAGAGTTCAATGCTGCTTGTCTAGAGGTCGCACATAACAACACTTACCTTATGCGACTATTTCCATGGAGCTTGGGAGGACAAGCCATGGATTGGTTCTCTAGACTGCCACCTGGTGTTAAGACATTCAATGAACTTGTCAACCAATTTGTCACCCACTTCTCATACAATATTGAAAACAACATCTCAATATTGGATCTCTGTAACACCAAACAGAAAGGAGGAGAATCTTTTGCTACCTTCTTACAGAGATGGAGACAATTGGCAAGCAAGTGCCCACACCAAATACCAGAGAAACAGATGCTAGAGATGTTTGTCCACAATCTGCAAATGGACTTAAGTTACCAGATCCAAATCCAATGTCCTACATCTTTTATCAAGGTCATCGAAATGGGCCTCATCATAGAAAAAGCTCTCATTGCGAAGGGCCAAATCAAACTCTACAAAGACTCTCCAAATACCAACACCAATAACGACAAACCTAGATTCTGGACAAAAAACAAGAACGTTGTGAATGACGGGGTGGTGGATGCCAAAAATGCGGCTCCTAAACAACCAATTTTCAATTTATCAACACCACAAAATGACCCCCCGCAAAACAAACCAAGAAATACCGAATCTAGGTTAGGCAACTTTCATCCTAGAAGAAAGTTCACACCTTTGGATGATACATTAGAAACTGCCTTGCAGAAGCTAATCGCTGACAATCTCATAACACTTCCCTCTGCATGAGAGTACGAACCAAAGGTCAAACCCCATTGGTGGAATGACAATGACTTTTGCGGATACCACCGAAATAGGGGACACAAGACCAACGATTGCATCGCACTCAAACACATAGTCCAAGACTTAATAGATCAAAACAAGATATTTGTTAAAGGACATACCTCAAATAGCAATCATCAGGCATTCAAGGATCCTCTTCCTAACTATGAGCAAGGAGATCCTTCCAACAGAAATAACCGTGGCTCTAACAACACAAATTACACGAATATCAGATACGACTACGTTGTTAACCATATCTATGAAAGTGACTCACACATTAATATGATCACTATCAACAAGAATCCAGACTGCAATGTTACTACCCGTAGTAACAGAGTCACCCTTAGAGGAGCGTCCACTCCTCCATCGAGTCAATACAGTATCGTGGATCAACTCCACAAAACACCGGTACACATCTCCATGCTAGAACTTCTGCGTTTGTCTCCTTCTCATAGGTCCATACTCGACAAAGCCTTAGCAGAAGCCTCCGTTCCCACGAACCTAGCTGAGGAGCAATTCCAAAACATGGTCGGTAACATCACCTCACCACACTCCTTATCATTCACTGAGAAGGATGATATGTCTATCACTCAACCACATAATGCCTCCGTTCACATTGAAGCTTTCATACACAAGCATAAGATCAAAAGAGTCCTGATTGATGGAGGGGCTGGTTTGAATATCTGCACACTGGAGCTAGTCCTTACATTGGGGTTTTCAGAGAAGGCTATAGATCCGGAAAGAAAAATCACCATAAAAGCCTATGATGAGGAAGAAAGAACGTCTAAGGGAATTGTTACTCTACCAATTAGAGTGGGCCCCGTAGTGAAAGATGTGGCTTGTCAAGTCCTTGACATGGAGTTAGCATACAACATTCTTCTGGGATGACCATGGATACATGCTTTGAAAGCGGTATCTTCTACATACCATCAATGCATCAAGTTCACACATGAAGGACAAGAGATCACCATCCCAGGTGATCCTAACCCCTATCAATACTGCAACTCCATTCAGTCCAAACCAGACGTTGTAATCCCTAACAACCGTGCTTCTACATCCTCATCATCTCATGTTGATCTAGCTACACTGGCTTCTTCTTCAGGGGCACCTCCACCTAAACTCCAACTCAAAGATAAAGGTTTGGGAGAGTACACAGTATCTCAGTCCCTCTGCTTGGCACAATTGCCCCTATCTCCTCGATCCTATGGGAGACCTATCTTAAAAACACCCATAGCAAAGAAGCCAACCAAAGGACCATTTGTGAAATGGGGAAGCCTAGAAGATGAAAGTGATGAAAAAGATGTCCTACAATGGCTGTACAAAGATGAAGCTAGCTCCTCAATGCCACATGATCATCCCACTATACCAACAGAACAATATGGGCAAGGTTATCAAATACTACAAAAAATGGGATATGAAGGACACGGTCCACTTGGATCAAGAAAGGATGGCATCACTGAACCCATCCAACCTCATACCTTAACAACCTGAGACACTACAGGGCTAGGCTATACTGGAGCACCAAGAAACAAAAAAAATAAGGAAAAACAAATAGAAGTAGCCACTAACAATATGGTGGAACAAATTCAGAGGATGCAACTGGGGAGTGAAATAGATTCTAATGAATACGAGTGGGATAGCCTCTCTGAGCTGTCTTGTGATGAAAAGGATATTGACATTGTCCACGAGTATGACCCAACCCCTGCAAATGAGAGACAAAGTCTAAGAGCTAGACTGCTAGAGTCCGTTCTGCATAATGACAATAGTGACAATCGCGAGGAAAGAATGATACCTCCCTTGACAGATCCCCTACTAGTGAGTACCATCGTAGACTTTGTTCATTCCCTCAACAATTCTGTCCTTACCATCAACTCTGTTGAATCCAACTAAACTCATGACCCCTTACCTTTGGTACACCTCAAACTTATAGATTGGGACCTTGAAGGCACCACCCCTGAGCTTGATACCTTTGAAAATGATGACACCATCATAGATTTTCTTGAGCTTAGGGATCATCTACCTGCAGGAGACCATAGAGCTGGCTATGCTATTGAACTCAATGAGAAGGCCTACTTTGGAGAAAGAGCCAAACCTTTCAGTCACAAAAACATCCAAATAAAAGAACGATCTAATGGTGAAAACTGCTATGTGGCAGTGTTAGATCATCAAAACATTAAAAATAAAGACACATCCAATGGTGAAAACCTCTCTGAGGCACCGAAGGATGGAAGGCTTGACTCTCTTTCCAACCTTACACATTAGGAAAGATTGTCAATCTTGATAGAACCAGCAGAAGCAGTCAATATCAACACAGGTGATAATCCCAGAATGGTCCACATGGCAAAGGCTCTAACCGAGCATGAAAAACTAGTATTCACATATTTCTTCAGAAGAAAACATATCAACTTTGCATGGACCTACGCCGACATGCCAGGTCTTGATCCAAATCTCATCATGCATCACTTATCTTTAGCTCTGGGAGCTAAGCCTGTTAAACAAAAGCTCAGAAAGATGCATCTGCATGTAGCACTCATGGTGAAAGAAGAACTATAGAAACTGCTAGATGTCAGTTTATCAAGCCCATAGATTATCCTGAATGGGTCTCAAATATCGTACCAGTATCTAGACCAGATGGGAGGGTCAGAATCTGTAGTGACTTCAGGGATCTAAACAAAGCTTGTCCGAAGGATGATTTCCCCTTACCCAACATCAACATGATCGTAGATCTCACAGTAGGTCATACTATGCTATCACTCATGGATGGTTTCTCAGGATACAACCAGATAAAGATTGCACTAGAAGACTAGCACAAGAATACATTTACATGTCCTTGGGGCACCTACTATTGGTGCGTCATGCCATTCGGTTTGAAAAATGCTGGGGCCACATATCAGAGAGCTATGACAACGATCTTCCACGATATGATGCATACTATAATGGAAGACTACGTTGATGACATTCTAGCAAAGTCTCTCACAAGAGAAGGGCATCTAGTGGTATTAGACAAGATCTTCAATAGATTGCAACAATTCAATGTGTGACTTAATCCAAAAAAGTGTGTGTTTGGGGTCACATCAGGAAAACTACTGGGCTATATAGTATCTGCCAATGGTATCGAAGTTGATCCCGCAAAGGTGAAGGCCATAATGGAGATGCCACCTCCTAAAAATTTGACTTAACTAAGATCCCTACAAGGCAAACTACAGTCTATTAGACGGTTCATTTCCCAACTGGCAGATAAGTGCCCCCATTCTCTCATCTACTACATAAAAATGTATCCTTCAAATGGAACGAGTCATGCGAGCAGGCTTTTCAATAGCTAAAGGAATACCTAATGAAACCACTAGTATTAATGCCACCAATTCAAGGCAAGCCTCTGTTACTATATATCTTATCTACACCAATGGCTTTGGGAGCTCTCCTTGCTCAACAGAACTATGATGGAAAGGAGTAGGCTATCTACTACATTAGTCGAACAGTCATCGAATATGAGTTGCATACACACCAATAGAAAGAGCATGTCTAGCTGTTGTCTTTGCCTCGCAAAAATGGAGACACTACATGTTGTCACACTCTGTTAAACTGGTGGCAAAGATTGACCCACTGAAATACTTACTCAACAAGGTGGCCTTAACAGGTAGATTATCAAAATGGGTCATGCTTCTCAGTGAGTTCGACATAGAATATGTGGATAGAAAAGCAATAAAAGGACAAGTGCTTGCAGATCAACTAGCAGAGGCACCTTTAACAGATGATAACCCCCTGAGCTTTGAATTTCCAGATGAGTCTATCTTCCACATCAGCATAGCAAACTGGAAAATGTACTTTGATGGCTCCTACACTCAGCATGGATCAGGGGTAGGTATCTTGTTGATCACGCCTAATGGTGATACTATTCCAAAGTCATACAGATTAATGTTCCCTTGCACTAACAATGTAGCAGAATACGAGGCTCTAGTCATTGGTATCAAGCTAGCAGTTGAGTGGAACATCAAGGAGCTTCAAGTCTATGGTGACTCCCAAATGGTCATCAACCAAGTAAATGATGACTACCAAACGAAGGATGAGAAACTGATTCCTTATAAACGCATGGTAGATGACTTCAAGGAGTATTTCGTCCAGATATCATTTGAATAGATACCAAGGATCGAGAATAAAGCTGCGGATGCAATGGCTACAATCGCATCTCTTCTCAACATTCCAGGCAATCAAACACGATATGAGTTCTTAGTAGAGCCAGTCTCTCATCCTGCTTATGACACTCCAGATTCCCATATCATATGCCACATCGTAGGAACTGATTCTCCTCTCTATGGTAAAATATTTGTCTATCTAAAAGAGAATACACTTCCACCCAACCTCTCCCATAACCAGAAAAGAACCTTCGTCTGACAGGCATCCCGATATGCCATTGTTGCTAACACCCTGTATCGCTGAGGTCTCAATGGTACTCTCCTTAGGTGTCTAGATAGAGAGGAATATCAAACTGCTCTAAGTGAAATACATGATGGAATATGCGGAGCTCACTCTAGTGGCCCTACCTTAGCCAAAAAACTCATACGCATGGGATACTATTGGCCAACAATGGAACAAGACTCCTATCAGTTTGTAAAGAAATGCGCAAAGTGCCAAATCCATGGGAACCTGATACATGCGCCAGCACAAGAGCTACAGCCATTGATGATGCCTTGGCCTTTCTGTCAGTGGGGATTCGACTTAGTGGGCAAGATCCACCCTTCTTCCTCAAGCAGCCATAAATTCATTATCACTGCCATGGAGTATTTCACGAAGTGGATTGAAGCCGTGCCTCTAGCCAACATCATAGGCAAATAGATTGCCTCGTTCATCCTGAACTATATCATTTGTCACTATGGTGTCCCTTTGTCTATTATCATGGATAATGGATGACCTTTCAAAAACCAAGACGTCAGGGAACTATGCGACAAATTCCATATCCAACATCGCTTCTCCACTCCTTACTACCCACAAGGTAACGGCCAAGCTGAGGCATCAAATAAAACCATTCTGAAAATCTTAAAAAAGACTATCAATGATGCTAGCCGTGACTAGCATGTCCAACTGAATCCCACGCTGTGGGCCTACTGCACAAGCATCCGCACACCCACAGGTGCAACCCCATACTCCCTAGTCTATGGCTCTAAAGCTATCTTGCCCATTGAAGTCGAGATCCCATCATTGCGAGTCTCATTAAAAGGCCTCATATCAGATGAAGAGTATAGAGTAACCAGACTCCAAGAGTTAGAACTGCTCAAAGAGCGAAGGCAATAGGCCTTTAATCACCTGAAAGCATATCAGCAGCGCATGGCCAGAAGCTATAATCACAAAGTAAAGCCCTGGATATTCCATGTTGGTGACCTAGTCCTAAGAGAAAATCCAAGAAATCAACAAGATCGTGAAAGGAAAGGAAAATTTGAACCTAACTGGCTGGGTCCCTATGTTGTCATTACAGCTTATGGGTCAGGGGCATATCAATTGGCTACATCTGAGGGTGAACTATTTGATGATCCTATCAATAGCATGCATCTTCACAGATTCTATACCTGAAAACGCTGATGTAAGGGAGTCCTGAAAAAATAAAAAAAATTGAAAAAGTAATCAAAAAAATAGAACAAAAATATCAAAAAATGGAAAAATAACAAAAGGATAGGTACCATGACGAAAACCTGGCAAACAGGCATCATGTGTACTTTTGGCTACACGTGCAGATAAAAGTAAGTGGTGAAAACCTAGTAAACAGGCACTATCTGTGACAAACCACTTCCTCCATCTATTTCGACTTCATATCTCTTGTGCTTATCATATCGTTCATTTTTGAACCAGTCCTGTGCACCATTCTCGAACTACACTGCCTCTGCATTGTCACGTAGGCAAGGCCATTATCAATGCACCCCCGAGGCTCTGCTTCCCTATCCATCTCATATCTTGTCATCTATCCTCTAGTCCATCCATGGTCCAAGTCTCGGACTACGTTGCCTCTGCGTTGTCATGTAGGCAAGGCCATTATCAATGCACCTCCGAGGCTCCACATTCCCTATTCGTCCCATGTCTAGTCTTTCTATCTGTCTGACTCCACTCCATTTCCTATCCATCACATGTCTTGTCGTCTGTCTTGCTACTCGTCCGTGTCGGCACCTTTCTTAAGACAAGCACACGCAGCAAAGCCCGCTTCCAAAACAAAAATCTTGATGCAAAAACATCAACCTATCCAAGACAAAACAAGAGTACCATACTGAAACACTCAAGCTAAATCTCATATCAATTATGGCAAACAAACACATCTAAATGCAAGAATGTTTTGGGAGTCTTGATTTATGCTATCATGCCTTTCTATGCTACTCGAGGATGCCAAAAGCTAGAGATGCTATGATGGGTGCATGATTATTTTCTTTGTCTGCTGCTTGTGGATTAAACTTTAGTAATGTGATGACTTTTGTCTAACGACATGATCGGCAAAAGATCATCGAGGACTCCAAGGTCTAAATAGGAAAAGGGGCAATCCTTGTCTGTTGAAAAATGCAAGAAGTACTCAGGTCATCTAGATTCAATTTTGACTAGATGCTTGTATTAACTTCCTAAATCAAAATCCATGTAAGTAATACTCAGGTCATCTAGGTTTAATTATACCTAGATGCTTGTATTTTCTTACAACATAATAAAGCCCAATGATGAAAGCACTTCAAAATACTTGCTATCTCAAGGTGACAAATATCCATATCTATACCATATCCAATCACATCTCATATCCATATCCATATCCAATCCATATCGTATCCAATTGCAAGTCAATCCTTAATCCATGCCAATCAAGTCAAATCAATCTTGTCAAATGATCCAATCACAATCAGTGGTCTTGATCCTTGTCCGGTTGTAAACCAACATCAATATCAAATTAATCAAAACAAGATATCATCTCTCGACTAGATTCTTAGCAATCTCGAAGATCGCTAATCAATTGGCACATCGATCAAGATGCCAATTGGGTTAATTTTGTTAAGACAACTGATTTGCCTATAGGTGGCACATACGCCATTTCCCTATCATTGGCTCAATATATCAAATTAATCAAAAACAACATATCAACTCTCGACTAGATTCTCAGCAATCTCGGAGATCACTAATCAATTGACGCATCGATCAGGATGCCAATTGGGTTAATTTCGTTAAGTCAACTGATTTGCCTAAAGTACAAATGTGCAAATACAGGCGGCAAATGCACAATTTCATAACAAAAGCACAATTTTATCATAAAAGTGCAACTCCTTGTCACGTATGTACCATTCTGGCACATGCGCAACCTATTAGCGCAAATGTGCAATTTACCTATATATGCGCAATGTCATAACTCGAATGCGCAATGCCAATCATATGCGCAAACTCACAGTGCATATGCTCAACTTCAGAACATATGCACAACTTCTTAGAGCAAATGTGCAAAAACATACAAATGCGCACACTCTGGATACAAAAGTGCAAATTACACGGATGCGCCATTTCGCAGCATGAATGCACAATCCTGCAGTAAATGCACAATTTAGGAGCGCATACGCGCAAAACTAGGGTTTTTGCGCATTTATTCTAGTTGACTTTCCTAGCCATTAATGCGCACAAAAATTGACTTTCAACAAGTTTTGAAGAACTACATACCGGGGGTCCTGCCTCTGCTGGCCGATCGAACCGTCGAATCCGCTCAAACCGATGCTACTCGCGCGGAATATCCACCTCTCTGGCTACCATGCTCTCCTAAGCTCTCTAAAGGACAAATCAACTATGACCAAGTGTACAAATGAATAGATTGTGTGGACCCAACTTCTATATATAACAAGTGACCCATATCTGACTGTATGACCCTATGATGGCTTCCCATGTCTATTTCTCTAAACCGTAACCTGTTTTCATCTTCTTCTTCATGAGATTGTCCGTCCCACGCCGGCTACCTTCTTCACATCCAATCTCCCGAGGGGGCATCCTATCACCATAACTTGTACCAGGGGCAAACTAGGGGCATGTATCATTGTCAAAAATTCTTATTCTTTGAAACAACGTGATAAAACACATTGCTTCAAAGAGGGGCAAAATCTATACACCTAAAATTGGCTCGGGTTGAATTAAGTAAATATTTCAATATTTATCTTAATTCTTACTTTCTTCTGTCAATTAAATAAATATTTAAAATTTATTTGATTGTTTCATTATCCAATAATTAAATAAAATCAATTTATTTAATTAAATTCCCTAAATTCTTCTAAAGTCTCACATAATTAAATAATCCTACATTATTTAATTAATCATAAATTCCTCTACCCTAATTCCTAAATTCCATAAATCCACCTCACCAATCCACCTCATCAATCCACCTCATCTCTTCCACCTCACCATGTTGCACATATAATTAAATATTCTTAATATTTAATTAGTTAATATCCTCTATTTTCCAAAATAAATCTTAAAATCAATTATCCTCCACAAATTGAATATTTTATTCAATGTTCCCCACTAGCCTTCACAAAATTGAATATTTTATTCAATGTTCCCCACTCCCCTTCACCAATTGAATATTTAATTCAATTGTCATAATCCACTGTCCTCCACCATTAAATATTTAATTCAATGTTCCCCACTCCTATCCTCCAATTGAATATTTAATTCAATTGTCATAATCCACTATTTTCAAATAAAAGATTTTTAATTCACCCATTATGAATTAAAGATTCACTTTTATTCCTAGCCATTGATCTCATCTGGTGATCCTCACCCTCCATTTCTTTTTCAAGAAATCTATAAATAGAACCCTCTTCTAAGCCGTTAAAGGAGATTCATTATTGCATCAAATCTATACTCAAAATTCTCACACCATTCCACTCTCTTAGTATCCTCCATTATTGTGTATTGAAACTCATCTTCAATCACACAAGGTATCAATAGCCATTCTTCCTTTGGCATCTTCAAACAAGCAAGCAAGCAAAGAAAAGAGCTTCTGAGGGCTTCAATCAAGATCAAAGCAAGACAGGCAACAATGGAAAACGACAGGTAAATGGGTTTTGTAAGTATTTCTACTTCTTTGGTTTGATTCCTCTTTACTTTCAACTTTTATTGTGTTTGGAGTTTTATTGTGTTTCATTCATTTGAATCTAACATCTCATTCTCTCCCTCACAGAAGTCTCTTGAAGATGTTGGTGGGGCACACATGCCACAACCCTGCAAAACATTGTTAGTATGCAAATCTAAACATATAGACCGATAAACATCAAAATGGTTAGAAAATTCAATATGTAATCTACAACAACAAGTAGTGCGTGTGTGATTTATCTTGACATAGAAAGGTTTTAGCATTTCAAAATATCTTTTACAAATTTTAATTTGAGGATACTTCTCTAGAAATTTACCAAAAAATTGTGTTTGAGTCTCATCCAAAAAATGCTTTGGATGTGGCTCACAGTTCTAACTACCGATTCTCCTTCTTACCACATCCCTTTGATTTGGAGATACCCTTGTGTAATTCTTCCAAAAGTCTTCAATTAGTGATCTCAATGCTTCAACAATTGATTTATCTTTTCATGGCAGTCTCCCCGAGAACGCCCATAATTTATTGGCATTAGTGTCCTCAATTCTTTGGTGTCTTCCAACGGCTCTTGATAAAGTTTTCCTATTAATTCTCAATTCTTGACTCATCTTTCTAATGAAATGAGCTTTCCTCGTTTGACTACTTACTATAGTCAATGTAATCACACGCCGTGTTGCATTACTATCTTTTGTGCGTGAAGTGTTACCCACACTCTCATTAGATTCTTGATAATAGATTTTTCACTTGAAGCCTCTGATGTTCTCAACCCAAGAATCTTCATGATGGACCTATACTTTATACTTCGCATCATTTCAATGAATAGTTGACATCTTACGGTTTCATTCAACTTTTCAAAGAACAATCTCCAAATCTTATGAGCATATCTTCTACAAGTGTGTTTTGGAATCTTACGTTCCATTGGCTACAAAATATTCTCATCAATATCAATCAAATACTTTGGCTTTCTATGAAAAATTCTAGGTGGTGTTAAGTTAGGTAAATTCATCTCAACATTAGGAATTTCATCAATATTTAAATGAGATGGGCTAGGTGGCATACCTTCGATCAAAGATGGAATAGATGACATACCTTGAGGTTGAGGTGGAAATGATGGCGTACCTCCTTCATCACATGTGAGTGATGATGTACTCTCAAATTGAGATGCGGTAGATGGTGTCCCTACATGTTGACTTGCGGTAGAGGATGTGTCTCTAACTATAGTATTCAAATCTCTCATAGCACGAAGTTTTTGCATTCATTCTCTTTGTGATGGTTGCGGTTCCTCTTCAATTGGCATGTCTTCATTTATCCTGTCCAATTTCCTCTTCTCATGAAGTTCCCTCATAGCCACTGCTTTCTTTGCATTCTTAGCTTCTATCTCTTCCTATATTGGTTTAATTCTTGATCATTTCCTCGGCATGACAAAGAATTTGTCTATAACATGATAAAGAGACCAATATTAGTTCCTAAGAAATGAATCCATACAAATAACTAAAATATATGTCATTCAACCCTTCATAGTAAATGTACATACAATCATCATGTAAAAGAGTAAATGTCACTCAACCAAAATAGGTATAAAGCATACAAAGAAAATTATTGTAGCCATACAAAGCATTATTACACAATGTTATTGCAACCATACAAAGCATTATGGTATAAAGTTCACTTCAGTCCTAGATGAGGATAAGGTCAAAGGAGAGTCACCTATTAAGGCGACAAGTGAAGAGTACATGGGACTTTATTCTTGAAAAGGTTGAGGCAGACCCAATTTGACATGTTTGTTGTCTTGGTTTGAAGATTGGAAGCCTGGAGATCAAAAAACCTATAGTGACCTATTTGTACAAGCCTAATTAGGTCTCTTGTCAAGCGGGACAGTCAATTATGGAATGATGAAGGCACTATGACATGATGAATTATACGATTCATGAAGACAATGATGGAGATCTATGGAGAAAACCAAGGAGGACAAGATAAGACACCAAATTTGTGAAGTTGCCAATGACAACAAATTTACCACCTAGCTGCCCTTAACTAATCCATGATTGCAAATGGATGTATTTTGGCTTCTATTGACTAAAAGTGACTTATTTATGATGAATATAATGCTCAAAATTGTTAAATGTTAAATTCCTAAAATTCAATCACAATTAACATTGCAACACTACAATCTATAATTGTTAAATCACATGCCTTCTTTTGGTGTGTAATGTCAGAAAATGTTCCCTTGGGTGATTTTCCCTCATAAGGTTTAGCTCCTGGGTCTTTAGCATGCATTTAGGATATTTTAGTTCATATTTTAACACCTCAATGGAATGAGACCTAGATTCCTTGGGAAATAGGGCCTAGGTGGACCCCTTGAGCTATATCCTGTCCAAAATAGGGGGAGGACTTCAGCGCCCGTGCACTAGTCCTGCCCTATTTTAGGGCAGCCCCAATTTATGGGTGTCGATTAGTGACCATTATTAGGTCCCTTTGCCGACACGGTAAGTTTGAATTTCAAATATCTTGGTGGGAGTGCTTGTAGATGCATATATAAGCATGTGTAGGCATTCATTTGTAAACTAGATGATGAATGGCAAGCTATTGTGTTCTCAAGGTGATTCAAGGTTTTCTATTGTGTTGCAAGAGCAAACTTGTGTTTTGTGTGTTGATATTTGCAGATTTGAGCATCAATCTCCTCATGGCATGAAGAGCATCTTCCTCCATGACAGCTTCACTACACGGTGACATATCATTGTTTTTTTATCATTGATTCCTTTGGTTTTAGCCTCTGCCTCACAAGGGCACGCCCTCTTTATCTGACAATAGTGTTTGGAGACTTAAGTGTCCTCCAAGGTTTGACTGAGGCAAACCTCTAAACACCACAACCCCCAAACCAAGTCTTGTGATTGCAGGTTACAAGTGTCACATCCAGAGAAAGTGGAGTTGCAAGAAGGCAGGACAGACATCAGGGATTCAGGATCTGAAGAAAAGATGGACAAAGGAGTACTTCTGGGACTAGGGCGCTCACTCCAGTGTCCTCCGTAGATAGATCCTAGAAAATAGAAGTTACAGGGTTGATTAGTGTCAAAAGGAGGTCCAAATTCCTCAAAAAAGTAGGTACCTTAGACTTGGGCACCTGCTCCAGTGTCCTATTGGTCATGATGTTATTCATAAACAAGCATAGAATAAAAGTACACATTAACCTTTATTCATCTTGAAAGATACTGCGAATTCAAGAAATTTAGGATCCCAAGTCTCCGGTGATTAGGTCTTAATCGTCTGACGTTACTCAGAGGTTAATGTGAATTGCTGTTTCCATTTTGGGGCCTTACGTGAAATTGTGCTATCACCATGACATTCCTGCAGAAATTCTTTACAGAGAAGTCATATTATGCAGTCATTAGATGAAAAGATGTAGAAATACCTCAATCTTTGCATGATATTTTCAATTGTGCATGCTTTGTATTCAAATATACTGAATATTTGCGATTACCTACGAGATGTCTGCATATTTGCGTTATTTGCTTAAGATTATCAATTATTTGCAATTGTGGTAGTGAAATGTTTTGAAATTGAAAGAAATTAAAGGAATACTACAATTTAAAGATGAATCTTCAGCTATTGATCCACATACATACTAGATACTGTCATGATGAGAAGAAATCAAACCATATGTTCACCAGGATGTTCCACAGCTAGATATAGTTGATGCAAACTTCAGAGGATGATGACTGAAAACAATACATGCAACATGATGAGCACTCCAAGGGACGCAGCAAATCAAAGCACATATCTAGAATTCAGACACAGATTACTCAAGATTTACGAAGATGTGTAATCGAAATACTCTTCTCTTTCATTAAGTATGCAAAAGACATGTACATATGCAATAACTTTGAAATAAGCCCTGAATATTTCAGCAAACAGATTTCAATTAAGTTTCTGAATGTTTCAACAAGGCATTCCACCACCTTTTATAGAATAAGGTGAGGAATCCGTTACAAAAGATCTACGATCTAGATTCATCAATACATATCTACGGTCCTGATTCATTTGATTTTGTAAATCTTTACAAAAAAATGGCACAAGTTGCCAGCTGGCAACTATCTATACTACTTATGTTAGTATTCCCCTTCATGATGTATCTTCATCATGCTCTTCAGCTGATTCATGCGGGTCATCATCATGTGCCTCACTTTCCAAACTTTCACTATCCTGATGATGACGCGGCTGCATATGGGGCTGCATACTACTGCGGACTTGCTCGTATGAATGCACAACCTGATCTATCCCTCCGCCATCTTGAGTCTTTGCCTTTATAATGGCATGCTTATGTGCTTCATATTTATCTCTGCTATTGTCTAGCTTATTTTTCCTGTCCTGCAGTGTTTCTTTGTATTTCTCCATCTGAACCTTGATCCTCATTATTTTATTTATTAATTCCTCTGTCAAAGGGATAGGTGGACCATCTGTCTCTGCTTGGAAGTTGCTGTGTACAGCTTTGATGGCGGACTCTTCATCCTGATTCTCTATTTTTCCTTCCACCTTACCTTCCAAAGCCTCCAGTATCACTGCCTCTTGAGCCATTAAATCTCGCAGCCTCATGCTGACATCCCTCAGCTTATTATTACACCTTTTGAGGACTGCACACTCAAACTAAGTGTCTTTATACCAAATATCAATTATTAATGCTGTATTATTATTCAGTACCTGCTTACTGATAAGCAGTTGTGGATTTATATTTCTTATTTCCCCTAACAGGGCCAGGACTCTCTCCAGCTTGTAAGACCTCTTTCCGGTCTGCATCTGCAATCTATCTACTTTGGCCTTAGAGTCACTTAGGGTGCTCCACCTCTTCAAAGAGGCCTTCACTATTTCAACAGCATCATCCAATGTGGATGACATCCATCTCCTTATTACGGACGCCTCATGCTTCATGATGTCCAATTTATTTACCTCCTCCTGAGAAATGGCAGTCAATGGGACTGCATGTTCAGTTGCGGTATCATCAGGATTGGTCAACCCTTTGATATAGGCGTGCAACTGAGCAATGTGCTCTTTATGTTGCTTATTTTTCTCCTTCTCTCTTTTCACTTTCTGAATTAGAGAGTCAATAATATCTTTGCCCTCCTGACCTTCTTGGTCCTCATTGGCAAAGCCCAAATCTACTGTACTAATCTGAAATTCATCGACGGTGATTTTACCTTTTTCCTTCTCCACCGCAGGTATGGTAATTTGTGCGGTCCTTCTCCCTGTTGCCAGATCTCTCTTGATGGCCGAAGTCATTCTGGCCTTCCTCCTTGGCTTCATTATATTCGCAGAAAACAGGGTGGAGACGTCGAATTCTTGAATTTCAATTTCCTCCTCAGCACTTACCTCTTTTGCCAACCACGGAGGCACCTGATCATGTTTCTCAACATCATCCTGATGTTCACCTACATCTCCCGTTTCTGTCAACAAATGTTGTGGAGATGGTGACTTCCTCAGTTCTTCTTCTTGATGTTCCTTTTGTGGTTGATCTTGCGGTACCTCCTCCTGTTGAGGGATTTCCTTCTCCAGAGGAGCATCTTCATGCTGAGTGGAACCTTGTGGTGCATCTATGTGCTGTGGGGAACCCTGTGGCGTAGCTATGTGCTGATCATGATGATCATGACCCGCCTCTGCCATTATTTCATCTGTTCCCACTTCTTCTTCTTCTTGTGGTTTATCCACTGCACCAGATATTGGGGACTCTGCCTGATGTGGTGGAGATTGCTCTGCAGCTACTACTTCTTCTGAGCCTGCACCACCCACCTCTTGTACTTTGGTAGCTAGGTCCTCTAATGTTTCTTTTTCACCTGCCCTCACCTCTTGAACCTCTACTATAGCAGGTTCCTTCATTGTATCCTGTGGACTTTGTTGGCCGGTTTCAAGAGCATGGCCTTCTGTCTCTGCCATCTCCATCTCTTCTGTTAGGTGACCCTTATCAGGTGATCCTGCTGGCTGTTCAGGACTTGCATCCTGCTTCTCTGTCAGATCCACTACTACAGGACTGGTCACCTCTGTGATTAATGTGTCTAGCCCTATTTCCTGAGCTATTTGTTCTGGGCTCTTTTCTTGCTCCTCTTCTGCTTGTTTCATCTCCTCAAGCACTGTTTGAACCGTTGGAGGCTTGTGAGGAGTCACACTTACATCAGCAGCAAGTGTTTCCATTTCTTGTGCAGCCACATCCTGCACCACCTCATCATCAGACAAGTTTATTGTCTCGTCTAGCGAGACATGCCCTTCCGCTTGTGTCTGGGAGGTCTCTTTCAACTGCTTCTCAGCAAGTTCAGCTTTGAACTTGACAATGGTAGGAAGTGGAATGTTGTGTTGCAGTTCCTTGTGCACTTCACTACCCTCCCCTTGTGATGAAGTAAGGGGTTGGCTTATTCCACCTCTCATGGAGGTCCTTTGTTTCTTTGGTGGGGAAGACACCATCACCTGTGGAGCTCTCCTCTTCCTTCTTATTATCAACGGAGTCTCCTCCTCCTCCGGCTCTTCTTCTATGAGGGTGCCTTCTACCCCTGGTTGTTTAGAAGACTGACCCACCTCTTGGGTCTCAATGATTCCAGCCTCTGATGTCTTACTTTTCTTGGGCCTGTCCTTTTCTGGAGGGGATGCTGATTCAGATCCTGACCCTGTGGCCTGCTCAGCTGTAAACACTGCTCTTTCAATTATAATCCCCTTTGGTCCCTGCTCCACCTTCTTGCCTTTCGGGGGTCTTTTACTCTGCTGTTGTGGTGGAGGGACCCTATCTCCCTTGGTCTTCCTTTTCTCCAGCAGGAAGTCATCATATTCATCTGCGGGGATATCCTGCCCCTTTTTCTTGTTGTCCACCGTGATGGCAACACCCTTCCTCTTCAATGCCTCTACTTGTTCATCAACCCAAGCTTGGGTTAGGCGTAGGGTCCTGGCAATGAATGGGTCTAAGGATATATCCTCCTGCATAGTGAGGTCAGGTGCAGAGATGGTGTCGTTATATATCTTTTTCTCCTCATACTCATCTGCCATCGTCCTGCCATCATCCTTCTTTAATTGTTGAGGCAGGGAGATGCAATCAAACGTTCTGACTTGGTTCAGAGTTAACCTCTGATACCTCCTCCTCCTGGCTTCTACCTCATCCTCGCAGTCAGCCCAAAAATCCTCTAGGTGCCTCTGGTGAACAGGCTTTCCTAGCACCTTCTGTATTCTGCCGTAAGGATCATATGGTCTGGTTATTGGAAAGGGTGGCAAGTTCATCTTATTCAGGGTGACCATCACCTTCTTGATGTTATCAGAGTCAGGGCACATATAATTGCCAATGCTGACTGGGAACAAAATTGGTGGCAGCGTCTTGGCATCCTTGTACATCTGGATCATGGTGGAGCCCTGCCTGATGAATTTCATTAATACCACAGCGTCTATAGGATACCTTGGCAGCATCAGGGGATGTCCGTCGAAACCTTCAACCCTGATGTAGGAAAAGGTTGCGAATTGTATGTACCAGGCCCCATGCCTGTAGACTACCTCTTGAGCTTCCAAGCTCAATCTTTTTGTTCTGTCTTCTTCCATGGTCCTTACCAGATGCATAGAGAATGCATCATTGACCAATTTGTAATCCTTCAAGTAGTTGGTCCTTTGCAGCTAAGGATGATGATTCCAGATATATGCTGCATTTGTGCCTATGAGCTTCCCATCTATGACCAAGGCATCAAAAGTGCCCCTATAGGCACAAGAGTAAACAATATACGAGGACATGAAAAAAGCACAATTAGAACCTCCCAGGTTCATCAGTTGCTCATGCAGAGCATCACTTATAATTTTCCCCCACAGTGGCTTGGTGTCTGAGTACAGACACATCATTATTATCCCGTACATCCAGTCTCTGAAACTGCCAGTATCAGGTTGGCCACTAACTCTGTTCAGGAGTGCGATCATGTACTGATACTCCTCATTGAAATCATACTTGAATAGGTGCACAGGAAGCTTGGCGGCTGCATTATAGGTGCTATTTTCAGCTCACCACGGATACATGTTCTTCCTGGCTGATTTCTTATTGGCCTCATACTCCCTCTCAGACTTCTTCAAGTCTACGCTTTTGACCTTACTTCCCAGTGGCAATCCGAATGTCTGGGAGAGACCCTTGATGGAGAGGTCTGCATATATCCTCCCATGCTTCACCACCTGCCTGGTTTGAGGGTTGTAATTCTGGACACACTCAATGACGAGCTCCAGAGATTCCATGGAGTATGGAAAACCAGCGGGATTCCATAATCCAGATATGAACACTGCGTCCAGCACAGAACTCTTGTCATGCCCATTATTTAGCTTGGCTGACCAGGCTTCCAAATTAGTGCTTCCCTGATGGGTGTCTGTGATTGCTCCGTATTTAAACAGGACCCCCCTTTGAGCAGAGAACATGGGCTTGCTGAACTCTTCCTGACATTTGACTAATCGCTTCTCAGCCATGAGTACCTGCAATTAACGACAATCCTATCTCACAACAAGGTACATATATGCATGCATATTGCAGTTGAATTTATAAATCATTATGCCTACCGCATGAATTCCAATCATTGCTTGACCATATAGGTGCATAAACCAGAACTTACATCATCGCACTAGAATAGAAACAATATGATGAGGGTTTATTCGCTTACCTGGTTGTGTAGATTTCCTTTTATACCAGTAGCGTGCCGAGACGTTCTTAATTCAGCTGGTGATCACCTCTCCTTTCTGCCTGTGAGCTCGAATCGCGCAAAGGTAGCTGATATGCAGATATGGAAGCTGGTGCTCTGTAAAACAAGTTTATCATAAGGTAAATGTGAAAATGGCGGTTGAATTACCTTTTAACCTCACATTTAGAGTGCATTTAGGGCAACTCTGACAGATTAGATCATGTTCCTTGCTTATCCGTGCGAAAAAAATGTAGGATCTCGCCAGGTGTGTCATTGGGTTCCGGGGTCGGCGGGAACCACCTACCATGGCTGCGCGCATTAAATGATAATGGCGGCAACGGGAGTGGGAGAATATCCCTATGACAGGATATTATGAGGGCAGGATGATATTCACAAATATCGGGTTGAGTTTCAATATCATCCTCCCTCGTGTTGTCATTGTTATCGCGACAAGATTCGGGTGACAAAAGCACCTTTATTTATACGTAGTACATCAGGAGGATATTTCAGTGTATCGGGTGATGTTTCAAAATATGATGATGATGAGACAAACTTACATCTCTCTCTCTTTCGGAATATCGGGATGACGTCATCCTGATATTCGCTCTTCGTATCGGAAGTGCATCATGACGTCATCATCATACTAGGCTAACATGATCATGTCTTAGATAAAATCCTGCGGCAATGTAAATGTGATGATGATGTCATCAGGATGTATGTTCGTCCGTTTATCGTATTAGGATGATGTCATCAGGATATTTGCTAAGGGTGATATTTGCATCAGGAGGATATAAAGACACATCGGGTTATATGCGAAGTATGATGCTCGTGATAGATAAAACTGTTTGATGGGAAGAGTTTGCTACCATTTAAAGTTGACGTCTCGATATTTGAACTACATGACATATCAGGGGGGAGTGTTTCAAATATGATGATGAACTTCAACAATATGACCTTCCTCTTATGAATATCAGGTTTGACCGAAACTTTGACTGTTCGTAACTTTTATATCCTGACGAATATCAAAGTGATGTAAAAGGCAAACCTGCCTAAATTTCAATGCTCTTTCAAAATATGAGGTCACAGAGATGAAATACAAACTTTCACAAACTAACCTCATGGTGACCTACCTCATCATGATCTTGCAGGATGATGTGCTCGACTTACTTTTACCAAACCGCCCAGAAGCAAACGCACAAGCCAAACCAAAAAAAAATGGGTCCCTGTTTTGCCAAGTCAAAATGGGGCGTGTTGTGTAACCACACAACATGTCCCTAACTATTCTGCTTCGGGACCTCAAAAACATGTATTCTGTAATTTGGTATTTTACTCCTGTTTGCAAGAGCTTTTTCCGTAATTCATTAATTTACTGTCGTATTTGCATTATTAGGGTTTTAATGGTCAATTGGATATAGGAGAAGGAAAAAATGATAATTAATTCTCTAATCCAAATTTCCCAACATCTAAAAGTGACCTAGGGTATGATAATGCTAGCCATTCGACCCTAGATCCTTCAATGTTTAGTGGAGAGGCAGATTTTAACATCTAAACAACAAAGATTAAGAAAATCCAATTTTACCCTAAACATTTTGGTGAACCTGTGTTTTTGAAATTAAATTACAATTTGCTAAGTGTTTGTCTACATATTTGGATTGATTTCATTCATTCCTTTAGTCATTCAATTTATTGCATCAAGCAAAATTAAAAAAAATTGAAAAATTGGGAAAATTCAAAAAAATTGTATTGTTGGGCTTACTAAATTACATCAATTCTTCCTAAATTTTCCTAATTCATGATTTTTGCATCATATCTGATATAAACTAAAGAAAAATACAAAAATTTAAAATTTTGGGTTGCATTTTCATCATTTAATTGCTAGGGTTTTGGAAATTTTGACAATTTTATATAACTTAGTAATTCGAAAATCTAGGGTTGGGTTGGTAGGAAAAATATTTTATTAGATTTTTATACTGATTTTATAGGCTCATTCAAATTGAAATTTGGCTGCAGTCTTGCATTTTAGTGTGAATTTGTTTTTAAATTTAAAATATTTGCAATTTTGCATTGAAAATTTCCACAAAAACTAGCAATTTTGGTGCATTTTCATTAAATTTGCATGGGCATTTTGCTTGTTTAAGATTGAAAATCATTTTTAGATCTGAGAGTATGTAATTTCCATCAAAAATCAGACTTCAAACAATTCACATAGCATTTTATTTCAAAATCTCAAACCTAGGGCTTTGAAAACAACGATTTTCACTAGTTTTGGCCTTGTCGACTTCATAAACTTGCACCTTAAGTGTGTTGTGAGAGATATTTTAGCATTATTTTTATGTTATTGGGGTAATAATTTTCTTCTCCTCATAAAAATCCTCACAACACCCTTCTAACGGGCTCTTGTAGTGAAAAATTGGTGAAAAACTACACTTTTTGATAAATTTTGCCCTAGGGTTTGACCTAGTTTGTACTCCAAGTGTGTTGTGATCAGTTTTAAGGATTGAGGTGACTAATATAACTGATATTATTTTCTTTCTCTCCTAAAACTCCCTACAACACCCCTTTTTCTAGGTGTTGGAGTTGGAAAACCGTGAAAAATAGCCTATTTTTGCTATAATTTCACTAGGGTTTGACCTTAAGTGGTACTAAAAGCATGTTGTTTTGGGTATTTTGGCACTAAGTGTCTATTATTACTAATATTATTTGTTTTCCATCATCATTTTCCTCACAACACCCTTTTTTATGCCCTTTTGCATTGAATTTTGGTGAAAAAGGTGTTTATTTTGACATATTTTCACTATATTTTGACTTGGCATTATCTTGAATTTGCATCAAGAGTGTGTTGAGAGTGATAATATTGCTGTTTTGGACTGATATCAGACATAACTTGCTTCCCTTGACTGAAATCCTTACAACATCCTTTGGATCATTCATTTGCATTGAAAACATATCAAAAAATCAAGCATTTACAACATATCCTAAGCTTAAAATGAGGGCACATTGTTGCATGAGTCTAATAAATCACCACCCTAAGAGAAATATACCTTTAAGAAGAAGTATAAGACACATGGGATCTAGTACTCTTGAATAAGTTGGTACTTTGAATGCTTTCTTTACAAAAGGAGAAACCCAAATGTTGCAAGACATTGCACCTATTACAAGTACAATGGAAGAACAAACTTTTCATGATGTTGATGATACTATTGAGGCAATAGGATATGTATCAAATGAGAAAATATGAAAATTGGACAAAGTGTTAGCCGAATTTCAATCATTTATAAAAACTAAGAGAATAGCTAAAGAAGTCGTTCCTACAATTCATAATATAAGAGAATTGATAAAAGAAGGACAAGATGGTGTTAATGCACTTCGTGGTCTAACACATATTGTACAAACTAACATTATGCCAGTGACCGAATGTGCACAAGTGATAAATAATAATCTATAATCATCTCATACACAAGTTTCGGCACCTATACTGACTATGGGGATATCTACCTTTACATCAACGATCTTAGTAACTAATGTGAATGCCTGTAGTAATGCTACCACTGGTATTGGATTATCTAATGGCAATAATTACAAAGATGTGGGATTTAATTATCAGAATTTGGTTCCTAAAGGGACATCTTCTATGAATAATTGCTCTCAACCTCTTATCTATTCCACTCATTTCCAGCTACCTATTACATATCCACAACCATCTTCTACCTATCATTATAGCCAACCACCATTAACATATTCTCAGCCTCCACATATTGTATCTCAAGCTTAATCACCTCCCCACCTTGGTTCCAATTCATTGCAACAAACCATATCTCCAAATGATGCCATCTTAAACAAATTTTTACAGGGCATGACTGCTTTGCAATAAAAGGTATCAAATTTGACAAATTCTTCATAGCCTAGTCTACCGACATATCATGCCCGTAATCCATTATCCTATGCAATCTTGAGAACCCCTATGCCTGAGAGGTTTGATGTAAGATACCCAACTCGTATTAACTAATTTTTTTCTTACTTAGACAAATTTACTTGCACTTAACTCTTCAACTACTTAGTCTACTTAACATCATATATGAAAAGAAAACAAAGGCAACTTGCATGAATCAACTCAAAGTTGGGTACTTGTTTTATTACTTGATTCAATTCAATGCAAATGTCTTATTACAATGATGATGCCCTCAATGGCATGATTATACAATCTTATTCAAATGATTACAAGAAAAGGCCTTGAAGCCTAAATGTATACAATGCTTTCAACTTCTTCACAACTAGCTATTGGCAAGAGACACATTGGAGCTTCATGATTGTTGTCATTGATGGCAACAAAGTTCATCCCACACATCCGCATGACATGGTGTGCCTATACCGGACGTTAGATTGAAGAATGTTGTGGTCTGGTAAGCAAGAATAAAACATGTGGCAAGGTCCGACAGTCAGGTCTGGATCTCTCAAAGGAAGTATCTTTGGAAAGTGTAGACTTGGGGAAGTCAAGAGGAGCACCTTGACTGATAGATTCTAGGAATTGAGCCTCCGGTGATGAAAGAGTAAAGAGATATGAGCATTCAAGTATTGGGGTCCTGTTTGGCAGAACAGACAGAGGAAGAACTGACCGAAAGAGCATCAGACAATATTCTGGATGAGATGTTGATGGTGATCAAGATTCTTAAGGTATCATTGTTGATTGGCCAACTTGTTAGATGACTTCTATAAGTATCTCTTTGATCTGCATCACTTGGTAAGCAAGGATTCAGTCGACAAACCAAAGTTTGGGAAATACGGACTATTCCGGATGCCGACTAGAAAGAGGATGAAATCCCTTGTGCAGATATATATACCAAATGGATTTCGATGAGAAGGTGATAGTGGTGTGTTGTGTTGTATGAAGAAAAGTAGAAGAGCAGTGTGAAAGCAGAAAGGAAGGTTCGGTATGTGAAAGGACAGTAGTACAAAAGAAGAGGAAGGATGAAGTGCACCAGATCAGTTTACTGAGCCTAACCGAAACTGAACTCCAGCATATGTGGATGCTTCTCATCAGTTCAAGGATCTTATTATTCTTCTTACAACTTGTAGACAATGAGTCTCTTGTAGGCAGTGAGCCTCTTGTGAGTAGTGTGCTTGGGCAAGGAGCCCTAATTGGCAAGTGCCATTTTGTATTTCTATTCTTCTAATAGATAATACAATCTTGGATTAATCACCCTATGGTTTTCTCCCTTAACAGGGTTTCCACATCAAAAATATTGTGTCATGTGTATTTCTATTTCATGGTTATGTTTGCTTATTTGAATTGATGCTGCATTAATCATTAAGAAAGTTTAGAAAACTGAAATAATTAAGATAACTGATTCACCCCCCCCTCAGTTATCAACAATTGGTATCAGAGCTAGGTTCCTCCCAACAGAGCCTAATAGCTTGAGGAAGATCTGGGAATTCCAATGGATGTGTATGGTATGAGGGAGCAACTTAAGTCTGCCCTAGATGATCTTGAACAGTCAAATTCTGAAGTCAATGAATTGAAGGAAAGACTCAAACAGGATGATGATTTCATAAATGAATTAAAAGAGAAACTAAGTCTCTCTATGAAAAACAAGAAAGGAGCTACTTTAGCAACTAGCAAGTCAAGGTGAAGCCAATGATACAAATGGAGATCTGAAGGAGAAAACCAAGTTATGTGAAAAGTTATCAAAAGAGATCATTATGGTAAGACATGAAATGGAATCAAGAGTTATGAAGTTTACCCAAGAAATTGAAGAGAAAAGAAAAACTAAAGATGATCTAAGACAATCTCTCAAGGAGAAATCAGAAGACTGCCACAAGATGGATATAGTAATCAGACATCTTGAATTTGATCTTGAAGATGCTAAAGATAATGAAGAAAAACTTGAGGATCAAATTGTCTCTTTTAAAAGGGATCTTCAAACAACAAATGAATATAAAGAGAAATTCAAGATAAGTTCTGCTCAACTTGAAGATCTTCTTGAAAGCCAAAAGAGGGTAGATGACAAGTGTGGTTTGGGATATGAGAAAGGAGAAAGCTCTGGATCCGGTCAGAAGAAGTTTGGATTAGAAAATTCAAGGAATAGGCCTAGAAGACCTCCGGTAAGACAACCTAATGCTCAAAGATATCCATCCTTCAATGGATACTGCCACAACTACAATAACTTTAGTCACAAAGCTAATCAGTGCAAAAGGAGAATGAATCAGACCAACACATCCTTCTCCGGATAGTGTTTTAACTGCAAAAGGTATGGTCACAAATCTCATGAATGCAGAAATATGCAAATGAACAATTCATTCAATGGTAGGTGCTTTGCATGAATTAGAATGGGTCATATGGCTAATCAATGTAGATCAAAAGGACATCAATCAAATATGCCAAGAAATGTTGTTTGCCACAATTGCAATAGATCCGGTCATTTGGCCAAATTCTGTAGAAGCAAGAATCAGGACAAAAAAGGTTTGGTACATCATAATCAGAATCAAGACAAGGGAAAAGGAAAAGTGAATGCGGATGAAGTTAAAAGTGAAATGAACAAGATTTGGGTGAAGAGAAGTACAAAAAATGTAAGGGATGGATCCGCACCAGAATCTGGTGCTGATATTCCTTCCAGAAATTAAAAAGTGAGCTCTGGCTCAGGGGGAGACACAATGAAAACATTTTCCCCCAGCCAGTTAATTGGTGCCGAAACTGGCACAAGGAGAGTTGCGGATCAAAGGGTTCATAAGAGAAACATCTAAATAAACTGTGGTTAAAATATGGAAGATCCGTAAGATGTTTAGAACAAGATTGATCTGGTTCATCAAGTCATTTGAATAAGGAAAACAAGGAAAACCAGAATGACTAAAGTTGAGCATTTATTACAACTTGGTATTAGGGTTTGCAGAATAATATAGGGGTTTTCCTATCAAACACTTGTTCATTCTGCATTTGAGAAGAAGTGAAAAAGAGCTCTGCAATAAATCTCCTAAAGCCCATCAAAGGTCATCTACAGAAGTCGATTCATCCGGCAAATCAATCCGGATCTCTTCACGAACCCTAGACACGCAAAAGGTACTTTCCGTTATTGAATATTTCTCTATAAATCTTTTTGAAGATGGCTACACCAAATGTTGTAAAGATCACTGAGAGGCCACACCCTAAATTCAAGAAAGATCCATATAAATCCCTAGAAGTTGATCACCTAAGCGCGTTCTCAAGTATTCTGTGTGGAGTTCTGCATGTAGAAGATATTAGGACATATATTCATGCGAATATTGAATAATTTGGGGAATCTAAGCTGGTTGATATTTATCACCAGCATTTGATAGATGACTCATTTGAACTCAAAACTCAGTATAAAGCTATCCGGGACAAACATTTTGCACATTGCATTCATTTGCCCTATTTTCCAGAAGATGAATGGGTTCGGTATATCTTGAGCAGAATGCATGACAACTTCATGTGGTTGAACAGGCCGTTTAAGATCACTAAGGATGCCACTAGGGTAGTAACCAGATTACACTCAACTGGTGAAATACCTACACTCAAATATGTCAAAAACCAAATTGTCAGTGAGGCTACCAGATCGAAGTTTGATAAAAGAGCTATGACTATTGAGGATATCACAGATCTGGATATCAAGTTTGCATCAATGATAATTGGATATAAGATATATCACTCTAGCAGGGAGAATTCAATTTTCAGAATTGCTATATATACTACTTATGAAATGTTGAGGAAGAATGCAGACTATGATCTTTGTGAGCTCCTTCTGAACCAACTCTTGTAGAATCTACAGAAGATAAAGAAGGATAAGGAGAACTCTTTCAAATATGGTGGTTTGATACTCTGTCTATTCTTTTATTACATGAATGAGCTTCCCCGATCCAGTGGCTAGGTATGGCAGAATGATAGACCAGTAGCCATTTAGATTAGAGATTATATACATGGGCTTGGTGATGCCAAGGCACAAAATATAGCTCTCTGGGGCTATTTCAAGAATTTTCAGAGCATGATGCAAGCAAGAGAGAGAATCCCCCAATCTGTAGTTGAAAAATATAAAGATACAATATGCTTTATGGTAGAAACTGATTAGTGCCTAATGGAGGTAGTGGAACCAAGAATTGTGTGGATCATGCCTATGGGGTATGAAGTGGATGAGAAAATTGTGGAGCTACATGTTCAACACATGCTAAGTCAGCCCAAAGATCCCAAAGCAGAAAGGTTTGGAACCTTTGAAGAATTAAGTGTGAAGATCCATGTGGAGTTAAGACAACCAGCGATAAAGAGAAAAGTGAGAAAAGAAGTAGAGAATGTTGCCAAAAGATTTGGCATATCAAAAGAAGCACTTGATGCTAACAGGGAGAAGAGGGAAAGAGTAGAGAAAGAGAAGGAAGGTGCTGAAAAGGAAAGTGGTTCGGTAGAAGCCCCCACCCGGACAAGATCCTCTAAGAGGTCCGCTCCTACCACTGACAAGAGCTCAAAGACATCAAAATGGGAAGCAAAATCATCCAGTAAAGCAGAGAAAGGAACTAAGACAAAGGCCACAAGGTCTTATATCAGTCAGAAAGATGAAGAAGAGACAGAATCTGATGAAGAGATCAAGAAGATGAAGAAGAAGAAAGTATCTGGTGAAGATAAGGAGGCAGAGGCAGAAGAGTTTGTTGAAAGGCCCACTCTGTCCCTAGATGATGTAGTCAAAGCTGTTACTATGGATGGGAACCTGCAACCAATAACAGAATTCTATGATGCATATAATGATGCAGATAGAAAAATCTTGGAGGAAGCCATAGTTAAGTACTTGAACATATACAATAAAGCTTTTATTGAAATAATTTCTCTAATTCCTAAAAGTTTAGAAAAGGAACTTGAAATGAGAAAAGAAAATGCTAAGGCTAAGGACTTAGAGATTAGAGAACAGATAGCTATTCAGCTCTACCCTTCAATTACTCCAAAACAAATGGATATGATCTTCAAAGATTGCAAGGATGAGTTCCGGAGTAAGGCTAGAATGAATCAGCTCATGCTTGGAGAAACTGATAAAGTGGCAAAAGAAA
Organism: Cunninghamia lanceolata; assembly: GCA_027924645.1. NCBI lineage: Eukaryota > Viridiplantae > Streptophyta > Pinopsida > Cupressales > Cupressaceae > Cunninghamia > Cunninghamia lanceolata. The sequence goes on along the minus strand of BSBN01000220.1, from coordinate 9,702,068 downwards.
TAGAAGAAATCCTGCAGAATGCCTATAAAAGATTCAATATTCCTATTATAGAGGATTTAAGTAATGATTCCCCGGGAATAAATAACAAGAAGAATCTACTGAGACGGTAGCAGAAGAGGTAAAGGAAAAGGATTCCTCTGTTTCGGAAGAGGAAGTTCAAGGAGAAGTAAATCTGGATTCCCTAGCAGTCTCCAGATCTAAAGGAGAAGTAAGAATAGAGGAGAAAGTAGAAGAAGTGAAGGAAAAAGAAGAAGGTCAAACAGAAAAGAGCACAAATGACAGTGCTAAGGCTGCAAAAGGGAAGAAAACCCTGTCACTGGCAAGAGACACAGCAGATGCAGTCAAAGATTTCTTGACCAAGGAGTTGTTGGAATTTGATGAACCAGAGTTGCTTCAAGGTCCATTCAATTTTGATTCCCTCTCTCTGATGCAAACCATGAAGCTAGCATCCTTCACCCAAGCAAAGGCAAAAGAAAAAATTCTGAAGTCTCACTTGGTAGACTGTGAGCTCATAGAAGTTGCATCTGGTGTTTTAGAGAAGATTATGCCTTCCTTCCAAAAGGACTCTTCGGCCTCCACATCCAGTAATCTCAAAATTCTTGTTAATTCTGTTAGCACTCACTTTGAGTCATTGGAAAAGTCAGTTGAGGCAAAAGTTCGGAAAGAGTTTTTAGACAAAAGATTCTCCGAAGTATAGGGTCTAATAACGAATGATAGGAGAACTATAGATATTGGAATAAAAAGCTTGGAAAATGCTCTCAAAGATGGCGAAGATATCTATAAATTTTGTTTATCCTGGCCTAAAGTGACCAAGGATATTGAAAGAAAGTAAAGGAACAAGAGGTTAAACTGTCAAGCCTCTCTCAGAATTTTGATCCTCTCACTGTATCTATAGTAAACCAGGAATGTCAAACTATTGTAGTCATGAATGAGATTAAGAAACTTGAAAAGGAGAGGAAGAACATAATAAATAGGATGGGTGAGATTAGAGGGATGATTATGCCCAAATTAGAGGCCATGCATGAGGCCCTAACAGATGCTCAGACCACAGCCCGGACTAGTGATCCGACAGATCTCAAGAGGGCATAAGCTTTTGCATTCCTGTTGAGTGGTCACATCTCAATTTTGGACAGGATGAAATAGAGTTGGGCGACAGAAGTTGTACAGTTGAAGACAACTTTTGCAAACATACTACAATATATGTAATTATAACCGGTTTATATACTTATGCGGCTAAGTATAGTTGAATTTTTGGGCAATTTTGGTGTGCGGACCCTACCCTTTTCCATTTATGTCAAAGGGGGGGTGAGGAATAGTGAAAAATGTGGAATCCAGCTAAGGGGGAGCTCCAGGAAAAAATGTATAGTAGAAGAGAGCATCAACCAAGTGGGAGTATAGTATAACACTTAGTCATTTTTCACTAAGTGTTGCCATCAATGCCAAAGGGGGAGATTGTTGGCAAGAGACACATTGGAGCTTCATGATTGTTGTCATTGATGGTAACAAAGTTCATCCCACACATCCGCAGGACATGGTGTGCCTATAACGGAAGTCGGATTGAAGAATGTTGTGGTCTGGTAAGCAAGAGCAGAGCATGTGGCAAGGTCCGACAGTTAGGTCTGGATCTCTCAGAGGAAGTATCTTTGGAAAGTGCAGACTTGGGGAAGTCAAGAGGAGCACCTTGATTGATAGATTCCAGGAATTGAGCCTCCGGTGATGAAAGAGTAAAGAGATATGAGCATTCAAGTATTGGGGTCCTGTTTGGCAGATCAGATAGAGGAAGAACTGACCGAAAGAGCATCAGACAATATTCTGGATGAGATGTTGATGGTGTTCAAGATTCTTAAGGTATCATTGTTGATTGGCCAACTTGTTAGATGACTTCTATAAGTATCTCTTTGATCTGTATCACTTGGTAAGCAAGGATTCAGCCGACAAACCAAAGTTTGGGAAATACAGACTATTCCGGATGCTGACTAGAAAGAGGATGAAATCCCTTGTGTGGATATATATACCAAATGGATTTTGATGAGAAGGTGATAGTGGTGTGTTGTGTTGTGTGAAGAAAAGTAGAAGAGCAGTGTGAAAGCAGAAAGGAAGGTCCAGTATGTGAAAGGACAACAGTACAAAAGAAGAGGAAGGATGAAGTGCACCAAATCAGTTTACTGAGCCTAATCGAAACTGAACTCCAGCATATGTGGATGCTTCTCATTAGTTCAAGGATCTTATTATTCTTCTTACAACTTGTAGACAGTGAGTCTCTTATAGGCAGTGAGCCTCTTGTGAGCAGTGTGCTTGGGCAGTGAGCCCTAATTGGCAAGTGCCATTTTGTATTTCTATTCTTCTAACAAAGAATACAATCTTGGGTTCATCACCCCATGGTTTTATCCCTTAATAGGGTTTCCACATCAAAAATATTGTGTCATGTGTATTTCCATTTCATGGTTATGTTTGCTTATTTGAATTGATGATGCATTAATCATTAAGAAAGTTCAGAAAGCTGAAATAATTAAGATAACTGATTCACCTCCCCTCTTAGTTATCAACACTAGCTCTATCTCACTGGTTGATGTAGATCACTTGAATTGAACCTAATGATGTCAACACGATGTCAACACCTCACAATGCAACAAGGGAGCATCACCTTGTCAGTTGAGGGAGCATCACCCCAACTCTTGAAACTCGTAGGCCTCAAGATCACAAGCATAAAGCTTTGTAGAGAGAAAATTTGCCAAAAGATAAGATAATCAAATGAATGAGAGAGATCCTCCTTTTATAGGCCTTCCAAAGGCAATGAAGGCATGTTTCCCAATGCATAAGAGGAACCAAGGAAAGTTTTCCAAGAAGCATATCCATGGACAATATTCCATCTGACAACTCAGTCTAAGGTGGCAACCTTACCCAATGAACTGGAATAGATCCCAATGTCATCCTGTTGACCAATGAGAGTCCAGGTGGTTATAACTTCCTTATCTTCTTTCTAGGTGCCAAGTTGAGATGTCTGGGACATGAAAGTACACCCTACTTGTTCTAGGTGCCAGTTGAGGAGGTTGCATCATGAGATGCGCCTAACTTGGAAAGAACTTTCAAATGTTGTCAACTTGATCTAGAAGAGTGTCTTGATGCTCAACTCATTCAATCTTTCTGAGGTGCTCATTGGATTTGATCAAGGCGCCACTTGAGGTTAGGCACTAGATGAGACATGTAATGCCCAAGAAGTGCATCTCACTTCTTATCGTACTCCGGAAGATGTCTCCAACACTTGATCTATTCAATGTAACTCCTTTGATGTTGTCCAGAGAAATCTACATCTTGGGCGCATTCTCTAGAGTATCCAAAGTGATCTTCAAATCAAGGCACCAAAATGGAAGTGTTTCATCAAAATGTGCACCACCCATAGACTTCAATCCTAGGCACCAGAATGGTGGAGTTTTGACAAAATATGTGCCTAGATAAGAAGTTTCTCATTTCATCTTTGATTGTTCATCTAGGTAATTTCTCCTAACTCCAAGATCTCCAAACTATCAATGATCCATGCTAGGCACTCAAATGGAGGATTCTTGGTCCAATAGGCGCCTAGATATAAAGACATCATTATCTGATAATCCCAACTTCCTACTTGATCTCCTTGAGAGTAGGGTTCACTTGATCAACTTGAAGGAAGTCCTTGCTTGTTTGAAGTGTAATGTTTGGGGTATGTAGTCTAGGCACACAAATTGAGGATAAGATTGGCGCCTAGACGTATTAATCCTTCTCTTTGCATGAACTATTCACTTCATACATTCTTGTTGATCCCAACAAACTTTCTTTGCTCAAGGCACCTATTTAGAGGAGTTTGATCTTGAATTGGCGCCTCATGAATGGTTAGGCACAATTTTAGGTCTGTGAAAGAGTGAATTGGTGCCCAACTTGAAATGGTCATCTCCCCTACAAGCACTCACATTTGGAGTCATTGAGGTGAGTTAGAACATCATTCTCCACTAGCACCTTGACTAAGTGAAGAGATTGGAAGTTACTTCCTCAATTAGGCGCATATTTGAGTAGCTACCAACTAGGCACACTTTATGGTTGATGGATCATGAATTAGCACCTAGTCTTCAAGGTGCAATTATGGAGTTCTTAATCAAGCATCTCAAACAATGCCAACCTTTGAGAGTTTCTCCTACTTGCTTATAAAGCCAAAGTGCCATTTCTAAGTAGAATAAGCATGATCAATTCCTAGGCGCATCTTGAGGCCTGTATCATCAAAAATGGCACCCTTGCACTTAGGCGCATATTGGGATGGTCTAGAGCTAAAGTGGCACCTAAGATCTCTTGACAAATTCCTTGACATCTCAAACACTTGTGATTCATGTGTCTTCACAAAAGTTCCTCCCTCTTCCTTAGGCGCAATATCAAGGTCTTGGAGACATGAATCCCTTTGACTAACACTTTAGAGTTCTCTGAATGCATGATTGAACATCGAGAAACCAATGTATCAATTCATGAAGATCTTGACCTGCAAAATACAAAGATAGTTAGCCAAAACCAAGTTCATTCCCTCATGATTAGAATTAGCCTCTGGGAATGAGAAGTAGGCTAATTTAAGTTCCATTTGGTGTTCAAGCCAGAAATGGGGACATGACAATCTCCCCTTCTCAGGATTGCTTATCCTCAAGCAATTGAAGGTTAGGATGCTCCAAAATCTTTTCACCTTCCCAAGTAGCATCCTCCATCAGAAACCCTTTCCACTTCACCAAATATTCCCTTATACTCTGGTTGCGTAGTTTCTCTTCCCTCATATCCACCACACTCTTAGGTTCAAGTGCAAGCATTCCTTCTTCATCAAGTGGTGGTAGTTCATCAGATGAAATCACATGTTGTCCTAGTACCTTCTTGAGACACGACACATGAAACACATTGTGGATGTGGCTCCCAGTTGGAAGATCAAGCTCGTATGCCACTTCTCCTACTTTTATCAATACCTTATAGGGTCCATAGAACCTAGGTTTTAATTTCTCTGCACCTGACTTCTTCAAAGTACTCTATCTATATGGCTAAAGGCATAGAAATTGTTGGCAAGAGACACTGTGTGGCTTCATGAGTGTTGTCATTGATGGCAACAAAGTCTATCCCACACATCCGCAACACATAGTATGCCTATACCAGAAGTCAGATTGAAGATTGTTTTGGTCCAGTGAACAAGAACAGAGCATGCAACAAGGTCTGACAATCAGGTCCAGATCTCTCAGATGGTGTAACTCAGCAAGTTGCAAACTTGGACAAGTCAAGAGGAGTATCATGACTACTATATTCCAGAGATTGAGCCTCTGGTGATAAAACATGGAAAAGATATGAGCATCCGAGTGTTGGGTTCTAGACAGGCAGAGTAGACTGAGGAAGAACTGACCAACAGAGTATCAGACTTCAATCCGGATGAGTAATTGATGTTGATCAAGCTATTTGAGGGATCATACATTGTTGGCCGACATGATTGATGACTTCAATGCCTATTTTTTTGTACACATCACAAATCAAGCATGGATTCAGCTGACAGATCAGTAATTTGTAAATATCTTGAGTATTCTGGTTGTCGACTAGAAAGTTGTTGAAATCCTTGGTGTGGATATATATACCAGATGGATTCCAATATGAAGGTGTGTGTGTGTGTATAGATATGATAAAATAAAGTGCAAAGAAAGGCAGAGATAAGTGTGGAAGCAGCAATACAAGTCTGGTATGTGACAGAGCAGTAGCACTAGAGCAGAGGAAGAATGAAGTGCATCAGAACAGTATATTGTGCCTAACTGGAACTGAACTCTAGTATTTGTAGATGCCTCTCATCAGTTCAAACACTTGGTTACCTTCTGTAAGTTCTATAGATAGTGAGTCTCTTGTAGGCAGTGTGCCTCTTGTGAGCAGTGTGCTCAGGCAGTGAGCCCTAATTGGCAAGTGTCATTTTGTACTTCTTATTCTTTTAATAGAGAATACAATATTGGGTTAGTCACCCTGTGGTTTTTCCCTTAACAGGGTTTTCCCCATTAAAAACCTTGTGTTATGTGTGTTGATTTTATTTCTATTCTCATGATTATATATGCTTATATGTTCTGATGCTGCACAAATTATAAAAGAAGAGAAGAAAGTTAAAATAATAGAGATAACTGATTCATCCCCCCTCTCAGTTATCTACCTTGTTTGCAATAATTGGTATCAGAGCTAAGTTCCTCTAAACAGAGCCTAACAACTTGAGGAAGATTTGGGAATCTCAATGGATATGTATGGTATGAAGGAACAACTTTAGTCTACCCTAGATGATCTTGAACAATCTCACTCTGAAGTTAATAACTTGAGAGAAAGACTCAAACAAGCTGATGATTTCATAAATGAACTAAAAGAAAAACTGAGTATCTCTATGAAAAAGAGAAAGGAACTACTTCAAAAATTAGCAAGTCAGAGTGAAGCCAATGATAATAATGAAGATCTGAATGAGAAAAACAAGCTATGTGAGAAGCTATCAAAAGAGGTCATTATGGTAAGGCATGAGATGGAATCAGGGGTTATGAGATTCACCCAAGAAATTGAAGAGAAAAGGAAAATTGAAGATAATATAAAACAATCCCTCAAGGAGAAGACAGAGGATTGCCACAAAATGGACAGAATAATCAGCCATCTTGAATCTAATCTTGAAGAAGCTAGAGATAATGAAGAACAGCTTGAGAATCAGATAGACACTCTTAAACAAGATCTTCAAACAACAAATGAATACAAAGAGAAATTCAAGATAAGCTTAGCCCAACTTGAAGTTCTTCTTGAAAGTCAAAAGAGGGTAGATGATAAGCGTGGTTTGGGATATGAGAAAGGTGAAAGCTCTGGATCCGATCAGAAGAATTTTGGATTAGGAAATCAAAGAAATAGGCCTAGAAGACCTCTGGTAAGGCAACCAAATGCTCAAAGATATCCATCCTTCAATGGATACTGCTTCAATTGCAACAACTTCGGTCATAAAACAACTTAGTGCAGAAGGAGAATGAATCAGACTAATCCATCCTTCTCCAGACAATGTTTCAACTGCAAAAGGTATGGTCACAAATCTCATGAATGCAGAAATATGTAAATAAACAATTCATTCAATGGTAGATGCTTTGAATGCAATAGAATGGGACATATGGCTAATCAATGTAGATCAAGAGGATATCAATCAAATATGCAAATAAATGTTGTTTGTTACAATTGCAATAGATCCGGTCATATTGCCAAATTCAACAAAACTAAAAATTAGGATAAAAAGGGTCTGGTGCATCATAATCAAAAATAAGATAAGGGAAAAGGCAAAGTGAATGCAGATGGAGTTCAAAGGGAGATGAGCAAGATTTGGGTGAAGAAGAGTACAAAAAATGTTGGGGATGGATCCGCACTAGAATCTGGTGCTAATATTTCTTCCGGAAACTAAATAGATGAGCTTTGGCTCAGGGGGGGTCACAAAGAAAATAAATTCCCCCGACCAGTCAATTGGTGCCTAAATTTGGCACATGGAATGTTGCAGATTAAAGGGTTCTCAGAAAAATATCTAAATAACCCTCGGTAAAAATATGAAAGATTCACATGGAGTTTTGCAAGAGTTTAATCATCCAAGATTGATCCGGTTTGACAGCCATCTGGTAAAGCAGGATTTTCACAGATAGATCCGGTATGATTCAAAATTTAAATACTTTGATCTACGGATCCATGGCATGATTGGAGACAAGAAGATACATTGTCAATCCTCACTAAAAATGATTCTAAGTGCAACACAGTGATTCGAAAAGATCTCTCTCAGAACAGGGCAATCGGATAACTTAAGTTGTGCATTTATTGCAAAAGGAAATTAGGGTTTGTGCAAGAATAAAAGGGCTCTTTCACTCATCATTTGCACATTTGCATTTGAGAAGAAGAAAAGAAGAGCTCTGCATCAAGTTTCTACAACTCTCTCAAAGATCAACTGCAAAATCCAATTCAACCAGCAATTTGTTTCGGCTCTTATTTCGAACCCGAAAGCGTAAAAAGGTACTTCCATTCTGAAAATCTCTCTCTGAATCTTTTGCAAAATGGCTACTCCAATGGTTGTTAATATCACTGATACCGTGCCCAAAATTCAAGAAACACCCCTACAAATCCCTAGAAGTTGATCCTTTAGGCACTTTTTCTAGCATTCTGCATGGGGTATTGCACGTAGAAGATGTTAGGGTCTACATCCACACCAACATTGAGGAATTTGGAAAATCTAAGTTAATGGACATCTATCATAATTAGTTAATAGATGAAAGTTTTGAACTCAAACCTCAATACAAGGCCCTCCAGGATAAACACTTCGAACATTGCATTCACTTTCCCTATTTTGTAGAAGATGATTGGGTTTGGTATGTCCTTAGAAGAATGCATGATAATTTCATGTGGTTAATGAAGCCCTTCAAGATAACAAAATATGCCATTAGAGTAGTAACTGGATTGCACTTATCCAGTGGGTTACCTGTACTCAATTTGTCAAGAACCAGACAGTAACTGAAGCTACCGGATCTAAGTTTGACAAGAGAGCAATGACCATAGATGACATCATAGATCTGGATGTCAAATTTGCCTCAATGATAATTGGGTATAAGATCTATCATTCTAGTAGGGAGAATTCTGTGTCTGGGACTGCAATATATGCAACATATCAGATGTTGAGGGAAAATGCAGATTATGACCTATGTGATCTTCTTTTAAACCAACTATTAGAAAACCTGCAGAAGATCAAGAAGGATAAGAAGAACTCCTTCAAGTATGGTTGTTTAATACTATATCTATTCTTCTACTACATGAATGAGCTGCCCAGATCAAGTGGTTGGGTTTGGCAAAATGACAAACCGATTGCAATATAGATTAGAGACTATATATATGGACTTGGTGATGCTAAAGTTCAAAGCACAGCACTCTGGGGTTACTTTAAGAACTTCCAAAGCATGATGCAAGTCAGAGAGAGGATACCTCAATCCATAGTTGAGAAATACAAGGATATAGTATGTTTTATGGTAGATACTGATCAATACCTAATGGAGGCAGTTGAGCCTAGAACAGTTTGGATAATGCCAATGAAATATGAGGTCGATGAGAAAATATTGGACCTGCATATTCAACACCTGTTAAGTCAGCCTAAGGACCCCGAGGCAGAAATGTTTGGAACCTTTCGAGAACTAAGTGTAAAAATACATGTTGAGCTAAGACAACCAAAGATAAAGAGGAAAGTTAGAAGGGAAGTTGAGGAAATTGCCAAAAGATATGGCATATCAAAAGAGGCAGTAGATGCAAACAGAGTGAAAATTGAAAGAGCTGAGAAAGAGAAACAAGAAGCAGAGAAAGGAAGTGTTCTGGTACAAGCCTCCTCCCAGACTAGATCCTCCAAGTGCTCTGCACCTAAGAGCTCAAGAGCCACCAAACCTGATGTCAAGACATCTGAAAAGGGAGAAAAGAGAATGCAAACAAAAGCCACAAGGTCTTACACAAGTCACAAGGATGATGAAGAAACAGTCTGATGAGGAAATTAAGAAAATGAAGAAGAAGAAGAAAACATCTAGGGAATTCTTTTCTAGCAAAAACAAAGAAGAAAAAGCAGAAGAATTTGTTGAAAAGCCCACTCTTTCCATTGATGATATCATTAAGGTAGTTACTGTGGATGGGAATCTGCAACCAGTAACAAAATTCTATGATGAATATAGTGATACTGACAAGAGGATCTTGGAAGAAGCTACAATTAGGTACTTGAATATTTATAATAAAGCATTCATTGAAATTATTTCATTAATTCCCAAAAGTCTAGAGAAGGTACTTGAAAAGAGAATGCAAAGGCAAAACACTTAGAGATTTGAGAATCAATTGCAATTCAACTCTATCCTTCTATTACTCCAAAGCAAATGGACATGATCTTTAAGGACTGTAAGGATGAATTCCAGAGCAAAGCAAGAATGAACAAACTTATGCTTGGAGAAACTAATCAAGTAGCAAGAGAAACAAAAGACATCCTCTGTAATGCCTTCAAAAGATTCAATCTTCCTATTGTAGAGGAAACAGATGAAGAACCTTCCACCATGGATGTTGAAGGATTAAATGCAGCCAATGAAGAATCTTTTGACAAAAATGTAGAAGGGTCAAAAGAGATAGATGAGGAGAAGTCTAAGAACTTGGATTCCTCTGTTTCGGAAGAGGAAGTTCATGAAGCAGTTAACATCTCTCCTCTGAATCCCACTGCAGACATTCCAGATTCAAGAGTTGAAGGAGAAGGAAGAAATGAGGAGAAAGTGAGTCAAGAAGAGGAGGTAAAGGGAAAAGAATAAAAACAAGAAGAAAAGACCTTTGATGACAGTTCTGAGATAGTGAAGAAATTTTGAACAAAGAAATGATGGAGATAGATGAGCCTGAACTATTTTAAGGGCCACTAAATTTTGACTCTCTCTCTCTAGTCCAGACAATGAAAATAACATCTTTTGCTCAAGCCAAAGCAAAAGAAAAACTTTTAAAATATCACATGGAAGACTGTGAGCTGTTAGAGATTGCATCCAGGATGCTGGAGAAGATCATACCATCTTTTCAAAAGGATCCTTTGGCCTCTCCATCTAGTAACTTGAAATCTCTGGTAAACTTTGTTAGAACTCACTTTGAATCTTTAGAGAAATCGACAGAAGCAAAGGTCCGGAAGGAGTTTTTGGGAGAAAGATTCATTGAAGTACAGGGACTCATTGCTAATGATAAGAGGACCCTAGATATTGGGAGAAAGAGCCTTGAAAATGCTCTTAACGATGGTGGGGACATGTACAAATTTTGTCTATCTTGGCCCAAAGTGATAGAGGATATTGAAAAGAAGGTGAAAGAACAAGAAGGTAAGCTATCAAGTTTATCTCAGAATTTTGATCCCCTCACTACATCCTTAATGAATAAAGAATGCTAGGCTATTGTCATTATAAATGAAATAAAGAGGCTGGACAAAGAAAAGAAGAATATAATAAACAGGATGAGTGAACTCAGAGGGATAATTATCCCTAAGTTAGAGGCAATGCATGAGGCCTTAATAGATGCTTAGACCATAGCCCGGACTAGTGATCCAACATATCTAAGAAGGGCAGAAGCATATGCATTTTTGTTGAGTGGTCACATCTCCATTTTGGACAGGATGAAGTAGAGTTGGGCCACAGAGTTTGTACATTTGAAGGCCACTTTTGCAGATGTACTTAAGTATATGTAAGTATAACATGTATATATACTTATGCGGCCATGTATAGTTTAATTTTTGCAAACTTTGGTGTACAGATTCTCCCCTTTGCCATTGATGTCAAAGGGAGAGTGAGGAGTAGTGAAAAATGTGGAATCCAGCTAAGGGGGAGCTCCAATAAAATAGTGCATAAGACAACATCAGCCAAGGGGGAGTTTCCTGTGACACTTAGTCATTTTTCACTAAGTGTTGCCATCAATGCCAAAGGGGGAGATTGTTGGCAAGAGACACTGTGTGGCTTCATGAGTGTTGTCATTGATGGCAACAAAGTCTATCCCACACATCTGCAACACATAGTATGCCTATACTAGAAGTCAGATTGAAGATTGTTTTGGTCTGGTGAACAAGAACAGAGCATGCAACAAGGTCTGACAATCAGGTCTGGATCTCTCAGATGGTGTAACTCAGCAAGTTGTGGACTTGGACAAGTCAAGAAGAGTATCATGACTACTATATTCCAGAGATTGAGCCTCCAGTGATAAAACATGGAAAAGATATGAGCATCTGAGTGTTGGGCTCCAGACAGGTAGAGCAGACTGAGGAAGAAGTGACCGACAGAGTATCAAACTTCAATCCGGATGAGTAATTGATGTTGATCAAGCTATTTGAGGGATCATACATTGTCGGCCGACATGATTGATCTCCAATGCCTATGTTTTTGATATGCATCACAAATCAAGCATGGATTCAACTGACAGATCAATAATTTGTAAATATCTTGAGTATTCTAGTTGTTGACTAGAAAGTTGTTGAAATCCTTGGTGCAGATATATATACCAGATGGATTCTAGTATGAAGGTGTGTGTGTGTACAGATATGATAAAATAAAGTGTGAAGAAAGGTAGAGATAAGAGTGGAAGTAGCCATACAAGTCTGGTATGTGATAGAGCAGCAACACTAGAGCAGAGGAAGAATGAAGTGCATCAGATCAATATATTGTGCCTAACCGGAACTAAATTCTAGTATTTGTAGATGCCTCTCATTAGTTCAAACACCTGGTTACCTTCTGTAAGTTCTATAGACAGTGAGTCTCTTGTAGGCAGTGTGCCTCTTGTGAGCAGTGTACTTGGGCAGTGAGCCCTAATTGGCAAGTGTCATTTTTGTACTTCTTATTCTTTTAATAGAGAATACAATCTTGGGTTAGTCACCCCGTGGTTTTTCCCTTAACAGGGTTTTCCACATAAAAATCCTTGTGTTATGTGTGTTGATTTTATTTATGTTCTCATGATTATATATGCTTATATGTTCTGATGCTGCACAAATTATAAAAGAAGAGAAGAAAGTTAAAATAATAGAGATAATTGATTCACCCCCCTCTGAGTTATCTACCTTGTTTCCAACAGAAACACCATGTCACCTACTTCAAAGCTCCATTCAACCCAGTGTTTGTCGGCATACAACTTTTGCTGGTTTTGAGCTCTTTGCAAATTGTCCTTAAGGACTCTCAAAATGTCTTGAGTATCCTTAATCAATTCTCTTGCTCGGGGAGCTCTACTATCATCTAGTGCGAGATCAACAAATGAAACTACATCATACCCATACAAAGCTTGAAAGGGAGACATGTCGATTGACATGTGGAAAGTGGCATTGTAGTAGTATTCACTCAGATGTAGCCACTTAATCCAAGCACACCGATGATCAGCTACATAGTTTCTCAAGTATCCCTCAAGCCATTTATTTACAATTTCAGTTTGTCCATCGGTTTGAGGATGATAACTAGTGCTTGGTGTCAGGTTAGTTCCAGCTAGTCAAAATAGCTCTCTCCAAAATACACTGATGAACTAGCTATCTCAATCACTGACTATGGTCTTAGGAAAGCCATGTAGTCTAAAAACTTCATGAAAGAATAACTCAGCTACTTGCAATGATGATGACTCAACTGGAATTGCAAAGAAGTGAACATACTTTGTCAACTTGTTAATAACTACATAGATACAGTCTTTTCCATTCACCTTCCGAAGACTTGTGATGAATTCCATTGAAATACTCTCCCACTTTTGTTCAGGAATTAGCAATGGTTGGAGTAATCTTGCTGGGAAAGTATGTTTTGACTTGTTCTGCTGACAAGCCAAACATTCCCTGACATATTGCAAAACATCTTCCTTCAAACCTTTCTAGGTGAATCTTTCTCAGATCTATCTATAGGTCTTGAAGTAGCCAGGGTGTCCTACAAGTGGAGTATCATGGTATGCCTTCAAAAGTTTCTACTTTAGCTTGGATTCAGGAGTTAGATAGATTCTATCTTTATAATAGATGATATCATTAACTACCTTGTACCTATCATCCTGAATGACTCCATCCATGATCTCACAATTAAATTTTGACTTGGAGTACTCAACTAGAAGCTGAGACTTCCAATCATTTGAAACTTCACTCAGGGCACAAATGGTGGGTTTTCTAGACAAGGAATTGGCCACTACATTTGTCTTGCCTTTCACATACTCAATGTCAAAATTGTATGCATGTATCTTACTAACCCACTTCTACTGTCTTTTATTCAGATCCTTCTACCCTAGGAAGTATTTCAAATTGTTGTGATCAGTTTTGACCACAAACTTAGATCCAACTAGATACTAGCAAAATTTAGCCAAAGCATGCATGATTGCCAGCATCTCTTTGTCATATGTTGAGTACAACCTTTCTGTGTCCTTCAGGTTCCTGCTCTCGAATGCAATGGGATGACGATCTTGCATCAATACTACTCCAATGCCTTCTCCAGAAGCATCACATTCTAGGAAAAAAGATTTAATAAAATCTAGTAAAGCCAATACTAGTGTTGTACTCATAACTTCTTTCAATTTATCAAATACAGCTGGGCTTCCATTGTCCAGATGAAGGCACCTTTCTTTGTCAAATTTGTCAAGGGTGCAGCAAGCTGTGATAATCCTTTAACAAATCTTTTGTAATAGCTGCAGAGGCCAAGAAAACCTCTTAGTTTAGATACATTCCTAGGACCTAGCCAATTGTGAATGGCTTCAATCTTTTCTTCTTGAACTTTCACACCATTAGCTCTGATCACATGACCCAGGTATAGAATCTCCTTCAAGCCAAAATCACACTTAGACATCTTTGCATATAAAGATTGATTCTCCATGACACTCAAAATTTCATCTAAGTGTTGGAGATGTTCTTCCCATGTCTTGCTGTAAATCAAGATATCATCAAAGAAAACCAATCGGTATTTTCTCAATTGCTTGTTGAATACATGGTTCATACAAGATTGGAAAGTAGCTAGAGCATTTGTTAATCCAAAAGGCATCACCAAGAATTAATAATGTCCATAATGGCATCTAAATGCTGTCTTTGGAATGTCTTCTTCTTGAACACGAATTTGATGATAACCAAATCAGAGATCTATCTTAGAAAAGAACACAGCTCCATGTAGTTCATCAAGTAACTCATCAATCCTAGGTAATGGATACCTATTCTTGATGGTCTTCTTGTTCAATGCATGATAGTTAATACACATCCACATTGTTCCATCCTTCTTCACTAGCACCACAGATGATGAAAATGGAGTTGATGATGGCCTAATGTGTCCCATTTTGATCAATTCTCTAATTGTCTTCTCAATTTCAATTTTGAAATGTCTTGGATGCCGATAGGGAGCAATGTTGACTGGTTTGGTCCCATCCTCCAATTCAATGACATGTTCAAAACCTCTATCAGGAGGTATGCCTGGGGGTATATCCTTAAACACCTTACCATGCTTATCCAACATTGCATGGATATCCGCAAGATAAAGTTCTTCAGCAGAGAGAATCTGGTTATCCTTGATGCAAACCTGTGCTGGCCACTCAATGTCATTATGCTTGATCAATGCTTCCATGCATTTAGCTGAGACAACTTTGGGGTTCCCATCAAACACTGACTTCAATTTGATCTTTCTTCCCTCATGCATGAATTCTAATTCCATCTTCTAAAAATCCTGGACTATTCTTCCAAGTGATAGTAACCATTGTACTCCAAGCACCACATCAATATGCCCAAGTCTAACTACATAGAAATCATCCTGTAAAGTATAATCACCCATTTGAATTTGCACCTGGGTCACCTTTCTAGTACAACTCATCA
This sequence comes from Cunninghamia lanceolata, assembly GCA_027924645.1. Classification (NCBI taxonomy): domain Eukaryota; kingdom Viridiplantae; phylum Streptophyta; class Pinopsida; order Cupressales; family Cupressaceae; genus Cunninghamia; species Cunninghamia lanceolata. The sequence goes on along the minus strand of BSBN01000220.1, from coordinate 9,686,737 downwards.
GGAATCCATCAACAACTACTATTTGAAATCCTTCAAAGTATTCAATTGTTAGACCCCGCCTTGCTACCAAACCTTCATCTATGAAGTTGTGAGTAGCACCACTTTCAATTAGACATGTGACTCTTTGACCCTTCACAACTCTTATGTGGAAGACATGATATTTAGGTACTCCTAAAATAGTTGCTAATGTTATTTTATTAGTTGTTCCCTCCAAGACAACATTAAGAGTTGGTTGTTCATGTACTTCCTCTTCATCCTGAGTTGACTCTTCTTCACTCAGTGACTCCTCTTCACTTCCATCATTAGATACCACTTAATCAAATGAGCTTTACCTTTATCAAGGCACCTGTGTCCTGGTTCCCATGGTTTCTTACAAGAAAAGTAGAGTTTCTTCCTTCTTAGTTCATCTCTTTCTGCTGTAGATGTACCTTGAGTCTTCTTTTGAGGAAATGAAGGTTTCCTTTGCATAGAGCTAATGCTTTACAGAACTTCCTCTTAGGCTGGTATGTGGGAGTAGTATCAAGATCAAGAGCAAAGTCAATTGCTTCTTCCAAGTTTGCTAGCCTTTGTACCTTTACCAATGGCTTAATCTGATTGTTCAATCCCTCAATGAACAACATAGTGATTCTTCGGTTAGTGATGTTAGGTACCATCACTGCTATCTTTTGAAACTCATTTACATACTGCACAACTCTTCCTTCTTGCTTAAGTTGAGCTAGTTCGTGATAGTACACTTTAGTGTCTTTTCTATCAAACCTTTGAATCATGATGTTGAGAGACTAGGCCGTGATGCCACCATTCAAAAGCCAACCTTTCAAGGTGCATTGTAGCAAAGTGAATCACCTTCTTTTCTATCAAAGGCTTAAGAGAAAGGTATGTATCCATCTTGTTCACACAAGCTCTAGCACTGAGTTTACCACTTCCATCAGAGGTAGGAAAGGGAACTTGATTCAAGTCTTCTTTTTATTCTTTTGTATCATCATCTCTTCTAGGATGATAGCCTCTAGCTCTACCTCACCTCTCCTTATCTTCCCTCTTTTGTCAGCAATATTCATTGAAAGTCATCATTTCCCAAACATGATCTGGTAATCTAGCATAGAGATCTGCAAAGAGTGCTACTTCATCTTCAAAGTTATTCTGCTCTTCCTCATCAAACTCTTCATCAGCTTCATTACCTTGTTCAGGTGGTGGTGGAAGGAAAGTAGATCTTATAAGCCTATCAACTGTAGGAGTCCATGTGTGAACTCTTTTGCCTATTGCACTAGCAACATCATCATCAACATGTCTTTCTTGTCTCTCATGTCTAGCTGCATTACCTTGCTGACCTTCAACTCCTTGATTCATGTTTTGAAGGGATTGTAGGACTTGTTACAATATTTGAGCTATTTGTTGTTGTCCAACAACAATGTTTCTAAACATCTCCCTTGCTTCATGTTCATTATCACAAGGTGGACTTCGACTTCTTCTTTCACCAGCCATGTTAGCTGGAGCTTCTGTATGATGTTGTTGCTGTTGTTCTTGCCTAGCTCTTCTTGTATAATACCTGTGTGGACCTACTTCTGGTGGCTGCATAACCTAGAGGCTGGCAGGATCCAAGCTCTGATACCACTGTAAGATACCCAACTAGTATTAACTTTTTTCTTAGACAAATTTACTTGCACTTAACTCTTCAACTACTTAGTCTACTTAACATCACATATGAAAAGATAACAAAGGCAACTTGCATGAATCAACTTGAAGTTGGGTACTTGTATTATTACTTGATTCAACTCAATGCAAATGTCTTATTACAATGATGATGCCCTCAATGACATGATTATACAATCTTATTCAAATGATTACAAGAAAAGGCCTTGAAGCCTAGATATATAAAATCCTTTCAACTTCTTCACAACTAGCTCTATCTCACTGGTTGATGTAGATCACTTGAATTGAACCCAATGATGTCAAGTGGATGTTAACACCTCATAATGCAACAAGGGAGCATCACCTTGTCAATTGAGGGAGCATCACCCCAACTCTTGAAACTCACAAGCCTCAAGATCACGAGCATAAAGCTTTGCAGAGAGAAAATTCACCAAAAGATAAGATGATCAAATGAATGAGAGAGATCCTCCTTTTATAGGCCTTCCAAAGGTAATGAAGGCACATTTCCCAATGCACAAGAGGAACCAAGGCACATTTTCAAAGAATCATATCCATGGAGAATATTCCATCTGACAACTCAGTCTGAGGTGGAAACCTTACCCAATGAACTAGAATGGATCCCAATGTCATCCTGTTGACCAATGAGAGTCCAGGGGGTTATAACTACGTTATATTCTATCTAGGCACCAAGTTGAGATGTCTGGGACATGAAAGTGCACCTTGCTAATTCTAGGCACCAGTTGAGGAAGTTGCATCATGAGATTGCACCTGACTTGGAAAGAACTTTCAAATGTTGTCAACTTGATCCAAAAGAGTGTCTTGACGCTCAACTCATTCAATCTTCTTGAGGAGCTCATTGGAGTTGATCAAGGCGCCACTTGAGGTTAGGCACTAGATGAGGCATGTAATTCCCAAGAAGTGCACCTCACTTCTTATCCTACTCCGGAAGGTGTCTCTGACACTTGATCTATTCAATCTAACTCTGATGTTGTCCAAAGAAATATACATCTTAGGCACATTCTCTAGAGTATCCAAAGTGATCTTCAAATCAAGGTGCCAAAATGGAAGTGTTTCATCAAAATTTGTGCCTCCCATAGACTTCAATTCTAGGTGCCAAAATGGTGGAGTTTTGACAAAATATGTGCCGAGACAAGAAGTTTCCCATTTCATCTTTGATTGTTCATCTAGGTAATTTCTCCTAACTCCAAGATCTCCAAACTATCAATGATCCATGCTAGGCACTCAAATGGAGGATTCTTGGTCCAATATGTGCCTAGGTATCAAGACATCATTACCTGATAATTCCAACTTCGTACTTGATCAACTTGAAGGAAGTCCTTGCTTGTTTGAAGTGCAATGTTTGTGATATGTAGTCTATGCACACTTTTGGGAAATTAAGGATGCGATTAGCACCTAGATGTATTAAGTCTTCTCTTTGCATGAATTATTCACTTCATATGTTCTTGTTGATCCCAACAAACCTTCTTTGCTCAAGGCGCCCATTTAGATGAGTTTTATCTTGAATTGGTGCCTCATGAATGGTTAGGTGCACTTTTAGGTTTGTGAAAGAGTGAATTGGCACCTAGCTTGAAATGGTCATCTCCCCTGCAAGCGCTCACATTTGGAGTCATTGAGGTGAGTTAGAACATCATTCTCCACTAGCACCTTGACTAAGTGAAGAGATTGGAAGTTACTTCCTCAATTAGGCACATATTTGAGTAGCTACCAACTAGGCACACTTTATGGTTGATGGATCATGAATTAGTGCCTAGTCTTCAAGGTGCAATTATGGAGTTCTTAATCAAGCATCTCAAACAATGCCAACCTTTGAGAGTTTCTCCTACTTGCTTATAATGCCAAAGTGCCATTTCAAAGTAGAATATGCATGATCAATTCCTAGGTGCATCTTGAGGCTTGTATCATCAAAAGTGGTGCCCTTGCACTTAGGTGCATATTGGGATGGTCCAGAGCTAAAGTGGCACCTAAGATCTCTTGACAAATTCCTTGACATCTAAAAGACTTGTGATTTATGTGTCTTCACAAAAGTTCCTCCCTCTTCCTTAGGCGCAATATCAAGGTCCTGGAGACATGAATCCCTTCGACTAACACTTTGGAGTTCTCTGAATGCATGATTGAACATCAAGAAACCAATGTATCAATTCATGAAGATCTTGACCTACAAAATACAAAGATAGTTAGCCAAAACCAAGTTCATTCCCTCATTATTAGAATTAGTCTCCGAGAATGAGAAGTAGGCTAATCCAAGTTCCATTTGGTGTTCAAACTAGAAATGGGGACATGACATTTGAGACTCCTCGCTTTGAAAAATATGGTGGAAAAGGAGATCCTAATATCCATGTGGTAGAATTCACAGCTATGTGTAGTGATTTCTATTTTGAAGAGGATTTGTTGGAAAAACATTTCCTGTGATCTCTCAAAGATACTACTTTAGAATGGTTTTTCTCTTTGCCTCTGATTTCAATTCAGTCCTTCTCATAGTTGATTGATCAATTTTTACAACATTTTCAAGCAAATATTGGACCCAAAGTGACTCTTATCGACTTGGTTCAATGTAAACAAGGTCTGAAAGAAAAGTTGATTGAATTCATTAGTCGGTATCAAGGCTTTTATGCACAGATTCAATATCAAATGAAAGATGAGGATGTTTAAAAGATATTTATTAAAAATCTACAACCTAATATTCATGATAAGATCCTCTCGATGAAGTACAACTCCTTTCAACATTTATGCATCGCCCTTCGTGATTATCAACTTTCATCTAGTTAGTATGAATACCAAAACTCATCAGCTGAAGTTGGTCAATCCATGAAAGGACCATCACAAAACAATTTTAAGAGGAACATTACTAGGAGTTTCATCAAGATCAATGGACCAAATACAAATGTGTCTGCTATAAATAATCCAAAGAAACCATCGTATCAACCAAGAAAGTTCACTCTGATATCTGAGTCCTATCATTCTATCATGAATCAAGCTGTGAGTAATAACATTCTGAAGCTTCCCCTGATCAAGCTTGTTGTTCCTAGTAAACAAGGACCTTACTTTGATGCTAATGCTTTTTGTCATTATCATTAGATGCAAGGACATGAGACTAAATGATGTATGTGTCTTAAACATGAGATACAAGACGTTATTGATTCAAATGTCATCTAGGTATCAGGTGTGAATGACAATGGAAACAAATAGGTTGCTCCACTGAATCAGAATTTACAAATCTTCACTAATCCCTTTCCTAATAATAATATTATGGTGGAACAAGGTTTAGTGGAAGTAGATGAGGATGACTACTTGGACTATGATAGTATTGTGGGAATGATTGAAGTAGATAAGAAACAAGTGGATAACCCACCTCGTCCACAAAGAAATGGAATTTACGCTGAGGTTCTTCCTCCATTATCCTTATATGGTTCGGGAGATAATCAAAATACTTTTGAAAAGAGAGAACAACAACTGATATAGACGAGCAAGATGGTACAGGATGAATTCTACTACTATTCCAGAAAGATTCACCAACGAAAACTTGCCAAAAATAAAAAAAGAGCAAGACGACAATCAATAGTCAGAAATAACAGTGGTTCTCCCCCTCATAAGAAACAAAAAGCCTCATTTAAACAAGGATTTAAAGAACAAGCATCATATGATAACTGTTGGAAATTAAGGTGTCTCAACCTTGGTAATTCCTTGTATTTTTACATTGTATTTTTTTAATATTTTTCCATTGTAAAATAAGGATGCAAATCCTATGTTGTCATATTGTGGGAGTTGGCACGGTGATGTGTCATCCTACATGGCATATGACCACATGTAATTTTGTCCTCACATTAGGAGATAGGCATCCCACTTAGTGGTAGGAATATTTTGCCGTGTCAGCATCTTGGATGTTGTGCAAGGGAATATTGACTGAAATAGTTATGACGGATTCCTATGATGAAGTTATGACATGTAAGAGTCAGAAATAGAAGCTTGTAAGATAGGTGAAGACACGTGTCATGAAGAATCTTTGAAAAAGGCATCTTTGGGCACCCTAAGGTGGACTATGACATGTTGTAAGAGAATATGCTATTTATAGCTTGTGTATGATAGATTCTCTTATAGCTGTAAGTTGTAACTACTATGACAAATTCTATGACGGTCGTAAGAGTCATAAGAGCATCTGTCATAGCGCATTTTTGAAATAGGTGACCTCTTTGGGATGGGAGCTATGGACAAGTGTCATGAATATTCTACAATGTTGAGTAAGTGTCCCTAGGCGTGGGTTTTGGGCCATGAGGCCAAGTTGGATGCCCATCCCAAGATAGAGCCAATTTTGCCTTGTATATTCTATATAAACAAGTGCTTGGAGGAAGAAATGTATTACAGGTTTTACAGGTACTGTTATGTTGCCGAATTGAATCTAGACATGAGTGTCAAAGACCATTGAAGCTTGCATTGCAAGTGTGTTGTAAACAATATTCAGTTTTGTTAATACATTTTGCAGGTTTTTGAGTGTGGGGTTTTTCACCCGATAAGGGTTTTCCCCATCGTATATCTTGTCTCTCTTCTTCTGTCTTCTTTCTGATTCTATGTGTATTGCTGCAAATCTCATGTTAATGGTTTAACATTGCTGTAATAGTTAGGATTAAATTGAATTTACATAGCTCTCCCCTCATTAGATTAGTGTAGGAAGCAATTTCCATACACCTAGCTTCCTTTCAGTTAGTATCAGAACTTGATCACCTTTGGTCCTAGTTGTTGGGTAGGGGTTTTTTGAGCTGATCTTAAGTTGAGTGGGAGTCTGTGCAGAGTATTTTGAATCTTATTGTAGCAAGAAGTGTTGATAACTGAGAGGGGGGGTGAATCAGTTATCTTACTTATTTCAGCTTTCTGAACTTTCTTAATAATTAATGCAACATTAATTCAAATAAGCAAACATAACCATGAAATGGAAATACACATGACACAATATTTTTGACATGGAAACCCTGTTAAGGGAGAAAACCACGGGGTGATTAACCCAAGATTGTATTCTCTGTTAGAAGAATAGAAATACAAAATGGCACTTGCCAATTAGGGCTCACTACCCGAGCACACTGCTCACAAGAGACTCACTGTCTACAAGTTGTAACAAGAATAATTATATACTTGAACTGATGTGAAGCATCCACACATGCTGGAGCTTAGTTCCGGTTTGGGCTCAGTAAACTGATCTGGTGCACTTCATCCTTCCTCTTCTTTTGTTCTACTGTCCTTTCACATACCAGACATTCCTTACTGCTTTCACTTTGCTCTTTTCCTTTTCTTCGCTTACCACACAACACAACTACAACATGTCTCATCAAAATCAATCTGGTGTATATATCCGCACAAGAGATTTCATCCTCTTTCTAGTTGGCATCTGAAATAGTCAATATTTCCCAAACTTTAGTCTGTCAACGGAATCCTTGCTTCCCAGGTGATGTGGATCAAAAATAAACTTATAGAAGTTGTCTAATAAGTCAGCCAATCATGAATGATACCTTAGGAATCTTTATCATTGTCAACATATCATCCAGAATAACTTCTGATGCTCTGCCTGTCAGTTCTTCCTCTGTCTGTTCTACCAAATTGGACCACAGTGCTTAGAAGCTTATATCTCTTTACTCTTTCAACACCAGAGGCTCAAACCCTGGAATCTATCAGTCAAGATACTCCTCTTGACTTCCCCAAGTCCACACTTTCCAAGGATACTTCCTCTAACAGATCCAGACCTGACTGTCGGACCTTCTGCATGCTCTGTTCTTGCTTACCGGACCTGAAAGCCCTTCAATCTGACTTCCGGTAGAGACACACCATGTCCTGTGGATGTGTGGGATGAACTTTGTTGCCATCAATGACAACAATCATGAAGCTTCAATGTGTCTCTTGCCAACAATCTCCCCCTTTGGCATTGATGGCAACACTTAGTGAAAAATGACTAAGTGTTACTATACTTCCCCTTTGTTGATGCTTTCTTCTAATGTACACTTTACCGGAGCTCTCCCTTAGCTGGATTCCACATTTTTCATTGTTCCTCACTCCCCCTTTGACATCAATGGCAAAGGGTAGGGTTCGCACACCAAAATTGCCCAAAAATTCAACTATACTTAGCCGCATAAGTATATAGACAGGTTTTACTTACATATACTATAATATGTCTACAAAGGTTGTCTTCAGCTGTACAACTTGTGTCGCCCAACTCTGCTTCATCCTGTCCAAAATTGAGATATGACCACTCAGTAGGAATGCAAAAGCTTCTGCTCTCTTGAGATCTGTCGGATCACTGGTCTAGGCTGTGGTCTAAGCATCTGTTAGGGCCTCATGTATGGCCTCTAATTTGGGGACAATCACCCCTCTAAGCTCACTCATCCTCTTTATTATGTTCTTCCTCTCCTTTTCAAGTTTCTTAATCTCATTCATGACTACAATAATTTGACATTCCTGGTTTATTATGGATAGAGTGAGAGGATCAAAATTTTGTGAGAGGTTTGATAGTTTATCCTCTTGTTCCTTTAATTTCTTCTCAATATCCTTGGTCACTTTAGGCCAGGATAAACAAAATTTGTAGAAATCTCTGCCATCCTTGAGAGCATTTTCCAAGCTCTTTATTCCAATATCCAAAACTCTCCTATCATTTGCTATTATGCCTTGTAACTCTGAGAATCTCTTATCCAAAAACTCTTTTCGGACCTTTGCCTCAGCTGACTTTTCCAATGACTCAAAGTGAGTGCTAATAGAATTAACAAGAGTTTTGAGATTACCGGATGTGGAGGCTGAAGAGTCCTTTTGGAAGGAAGGCATAATCTTCTCTAAAACACTAGATGTAGCTTCTATGAGCTCACAGTCTACCAGGTGAGACTTCAGAATTTTTTCTTTTGCCTTTGCTTGGGTGAAGGATGCTAGCTTCATGGCTTGCATCGAAGAGAGGGAATCAAAATTGAATGGACCTTGAAGCAACTCTGGTTCATCAAATTCCATCATCTCTTTGGTCAAGAAGTCCTTGACTGCTTCTGTTGTGTCTCTTGCCAGAGATAGAACTTTCTCCCCTTCTGCAGCCTTAGTACTGTCATCTGTGGTCTTTTTTGTTTGACCTTCTTCCTTTCCCTTCACTTCTTCTCCTTTCTCCTTTGTTCTTACATCTTCTTTAGATCTGGAGACTGCAAGAGAATTCTGGTTTACTTCTCCTTAGACTTCCTCTTTCGGAGCAGAGGAATCTAAGTCCATACCTTTTTCTTCACCTCTCTCCTTTACCTCTTCTACTACTGTCTCAGTGGTTTCTTCCTTGTCGCCCATGGTAGAGGGCTCATCACTTATGTCCTCTATGATAGGGATGTTGAACCTTTTGTAGGCATTCTAGAGAATTTCTTCATTTTCTTTAGCTATTTTGTCAGTTTCTCCAAGCATAAGATGATTCATTCTGGCTTTGCTTCAAAACTCATCCTTGCAATCTTTGAAAATCATATTCATCTATTTCTACGTGATTGAGGGATAGAGCTGAATAGCTATTTGTTCCCTGATCTCAAGGTCTTTGGCCTTGGCATTGTTTTTTCTGATTTCTAGTTCTTTTTCTAGGCTCTTTGGAATTAGAGATATAATCTCAATGAATGCTTTATTGTAAATGTTAAGGTACTTGACAGTGGCTTCTTGCAGGATCTTCTGATCAACCTCACTATAGTAGTCATAAAATTCAGTCATTGGTTTCAAGTTCCCATCCACAGTGACTGATTTAACTACATTATCAATGGACAGATTGGGCCTTTCAACAAACTCTTCTACCATCTTTTCCTTGTCTTCATCGGTAGAAGGTTCACCAGATACTTTCTTCTTTTTCCTCATTTTCTTCACCTCCTCGTTTGATTCAGTTTCTTCATCATCCTTCAGGCTAACATAGGACCTTGTTGCCTTTTTCTTTGTTCTCTTTTCTCCTTTTCTGGAGATTTGGACTTTCGGTTTTGATGTCTTTGAGATTTTATCAGAGGTAGGTGCAACCCTTTTAGAGGATCTGGTCCGGGAGGGGACTTCTACCAGATCACTTTCCTTTTCTGCTTCTTCCTTCTCTTTCTCTACCCTTTCCATCTTTTCTCTGTTGGCATCAAGAGCTTCTTTTGATATGCCATATCTTTTGGCAATATTTTCTACTTCTTTTCTCACTTTTCTCTTTATCTCCGGTTGTCTAAGTTCCACATGAATTTTTACACTCAATTCTTCAAAGGTTCCAAACCTTTCTACTTTGGGATCCTTGGGTTGACTAATCATGTGTTGGACATGCAGCTCCACAAGTTTCTCATCCACCTCATACCCCATCGACATGATCTAGATTGTCCTTGGTTCCACAGCTTCCATTAGGCACTGATCAGTTTGAACCATAAAACAAACTGTATCCTTATACTTTTCAACTAGAGATTTGGGAATTCTCTCTCTTGCTTGCATCAAATTTTGGAAGTTCTTGAAATATCCCCACAGAGCTATATTTCTTGTCTTGGCATCTCTAAGCCCATGCAAATAGTCTCTGATTTGGATTGCAACAGGTTTGTCATTCTACAAAATCCAACCACTTGATCCGAGTAGCTCACTCCTGAAGTAGAAAAATAGACACAATATCAGCCCACCATACTTGAAGGAATTTTTCTTATCCTTCTTGATCTTCTATAGATTCTCCAACAGTTGGCTTAGAAGAAGTTCACATAGATCATAATCAACATTTTCTTTTAGCATCTGATAAGTTGTATAAACTGTAGTTCCCGGTACTGAATTTTCTCTACTGGAGTGATAAATCTTGTAACCAATTATCATGGATGCAAATTTGATAGCCGGATCAGTGATATCTTTAATTGTCATAGCTCTCTTGTCAAATTTTGATCCAGTTGCATCACTCACTGTCTGATTCTTGACAGATTTGAGAATAGGTATCCCACCGGATCAGTGCAGGCCGGTTACTACCCTAATTGCATCTTTGGTGATCTTAAATGGTCTATTCAACCATAGAAAGTTATCATGTACTCTGCTCAACACATACCGGACCCATTCATCTTCTTCAAAATAGGGGAAATGAATGCACTGTGCAAAATGCTTATCCCGGATGGCCTTGAATTGAGGTTTGAGCTCAAGAGAATCATCTATTAACTGATTGTGATAGATATCAGCCATCTTAGATTCCCCAAATTCTTCAATATTCGCATGAATATATGTCCTAACATCTTCTACATGCAGAACCCCATGCAGAATGCTTGAAAAAGCGCCAAGGGGATCAACTTCTAGGGATTTATATGGATGCTTCTTAAATTTAGGACGTGGCCTATCAGAAATCTTCACTATATTTGGAGTAGTCATCTTTCAAAGATTTGCAGAGAGATATTGAGAACGGAAAATACCTTTTACACTTCTAGGTTTCACGAAGAGCCGGATCAATTGCTGGATGAAACAGATTCTGTAGATGATCTTTGATGGGCTTGAGGAATTTTGGTTGCAGAGCTTCTTTTCACTTCTTCTTGAGTGTAAAATGAGCAAATGATTAATAGTAGAAACCCTTATACTGCTTCGCAAACCCTAATACCAAGTTGTAATAAATGATCGACCTAAGTCATTCCAGTTTGCCTTGTTTTCCTTAATTGGATGACTTGAAGAACCGGATCAATCTTGATCTAAACATCTTGCGGATCTTCCATATCTTAACCATAGTTTATTTAGATGTTTCTCTTATGAACCCTTTAATCTGCAACTCTCCTTGTGCTAGTTCCGACACCAATTGACTAGCTGGGGGAAAATAGTTTTCTTTGTGTCTCCCCTTGAGCTAGAGCTCACTTTTTAATTTCTGGAAGGAATATCAACACCAGAGTCTGGTGTGGATCCATCCCCTACATTCTCTGTACTCTTCTTCACCCAAATCTTGTTCATCTCACTTTGAACTTCATTCGCATTCACTTTTTATTTTCCCTTGTCTTGATTCTGATTATGATGTACCGGACCTCTTTTGTCTTGATTCTTGCTTCTACCAAATTTGGCAATATGATCAGATCTATTGCAAATTTGGAAAACAACATTTGTTTGCATATTTGATTCATATCCTCTTGATCTACATTGATTAGCCATGTGACCCATTCTATTGCATGCAAAGCATCTAACATTGAATGAATTGTTCATTTACATATTTCTGCATTCATGAGATTTGTAACCATACCTTTTGCAGTTGAAACACTATCCGAAGAAGGATGTATTAGTCTGATTCATTCTCCTTCTGCACTGATTAGCTCTATGACCAAAGTTATTGTAGTTGTGGCAGTATCCATTGAAGGATGGATATCTTTGAGCATTTGGCTGCCTTACCGGAGCTCTTCTAGGCCTGTTCCTTGGATTTTCTGATCCAAAATTTTTCTAACCGGATCCGGAGCTTTCTCCTTTCTCATATCCCAAACCACACTTGTTGTCTACCCTCTTTTGACTTTCAAGAAGAACTTCAAGTTGAGCAGAACTTATCTTGAATTTCTCGTTATATTCATTTGCTGTTTGAACATCCCTTTTAAGAGAGACAATTTGATCCTCAAGTTTTTCTTCATTATCTTTAGCATCTTCAAGATCAGATTCAAGATGTCTGATAATTCTATCCATCTTGTGGCAATCTTCTGATTTCTCCTTGAGAGTTTGTCTTAGATCATCTTTAGTTTTTCTTTTCTCTTCAATCTCTTGGGTAAACTTCATAACTCCTGATTCCATTTCATGTCTTACCATAATGATTTCTTTTGATAATTTTTCACATAACTTGGTTTTCTCCTTCAGATCTCCATTTGTATCATTGGCTTCACTTTGACTTGCCAGTTGCTGAAGTAGCTCCTTTCTCTTTTTCATAGAGAGACTCAGTTTCTCTTTTAATTCATTTATGAAATCATCAGCCTGTTTGAGTCTTTTCTTCAATTCATTGATTTAAGAATTTGACTACTCAAGATCATCTAGGGAAGACTTAAGTTGCTCCCTCATACCATACACATCCATTTTGAATTCCTAGATCTTCCTCAAGCTGTTAGGCTCTGTTGAGAGGAACTTGGCTCTGATACCAATTGTTGATAACTGAGAGGGGGGTGAATCAGTTATCTTAATTATTTCAGCTTTCTGAACTTTCTTAATAATTAATGCAACATTAATTCAAATAAGCAAACATAACCATGAAATGGAAATACACATGACACAATATTTTTGACGTGGAAACCCTATTAAGGGAGAAAACCATGGGGTGATTAACCCAAGATTGTATTCTCTGTTAGAAGAATAGAAATACAAAATGGCAGTTGCCAATTAGGGCTCACTGCCCGAGCACACTGCCAACAAGAGACTCACTGTCTACAAGTTGTAACAAGAATAATAAGATACTTGAACTGATGTGAAGCATCCACACATGCTAGAGCTCAGTTCTGGTTTGGGCTCAGTAAACTGATCTATTGCACTTCATCCTTCCTCTTCTTTTATTTTGTTGTCCTTTCACATACCGGACATTCCTTACTGCTTTCACTCTGCTCTTTTCCTTTTCTTCGCTTACCACACAACACAACTACAACATGCCTCATTGAAATCCATCTGGTATATATATCCGCACAAGAGATTTCATCCTCTTTCTAGTTGGCATCCGGAATAGTCAATATTTCCCAAACTTTAGTCTATCGGCTGAATCCTTGCTTCCCAGGTGATGCGAATCAAAAATAAACTTATAGAAGTTGTCTAATAAGTCAGACAATCATGAATGATACCTTAGGAATCTTTATCATCATCAACATATCATCTGGAATAACTTCTGATGCTCTACCTATTAGTTCTTCCTCTGTCTGTTCTACCAAACCGGACCACAGTGCTTAGAAGCTTATATCTCTTTACTCTTTCAACACCGGAGACTCAAACCCTAAAGATACTTCCTCTAACAGATCTGGACCTGACTGTCAAACCTTCTGCATGCTCTGTTCTTGCTTACTGGACCTGAAAGCCCTTCAATCTGACTTCTGGTAGAGACACCCCATGTCCTACGGATGTGTGGGATGAACTTTGTTGCCATCAATGACAACAATCATGAAGCTCCAATGTGTCTCTTGCCAACAAGGAGATGGCAAGTAGATCCGAGAGGATAGAGGTGGAAAAATTCAATGGCAGTAATTTGGAGCTGTGGAAGCTCAAGATGGAAGACATGCTTGTAGATTGAGACCTTTGGGAAACTATTAGTGGAACTAAACCAGCTACAATGTCACAAGCTGACTGGGATCTCAAGGATCGGAAGGCTAAGGGTCTCATAAGACTTAGTCTTGTTGATTCTATACTATTAAATGTCCATGAGGAGACTACTACAAACTTGCTTTGGAAGAAGTTGGGAGACGTGTATCAAGCCAAATCCTTGGTTAATAAACTTTTCCTAAGAAAGAAGTTGTATTCTCTTCAAATGGAGGATCTGTTGCAGAACATATGAATGCTTTTAACATGCTAGTTGCACAATTAACATCTGTTAGTGTGAAGATGGAGGAGGAGGATTGATGTATGACCCTGCTTTGTTCTTTTCTGGACTCGTGGGATCACCTTCTCATGGCTATTGGAAGCACCACATCCACATTCAAAATGGATGAAGTGGTTTCTTCGCTATTGTCTGAAGAAATGCAGAGAAGTCTTCTGAGGTAGATAAAGAGGCTCTTGCAATTCGTGGAAGACCCAAGGAGAAAGGGAAAAAGAAGGACAAGAAAGCTGAGAAGGGTAGATCCAAATCCCATGGGAGATCCAAATCTCATGGAAAGTCCAAGGCTCTTTGTTGGAACTGTGGCAAAACTGGGCATTTCTGAAAGGAGTGCAAAGAGGAGAAGAAAAAGAAGAAGAAAGCTCCTGATTTAGATTCTGACAAGTCACAAGATGATGGTGATGCCTTCATCGCAGCCCTAACAACCCATGCATCTGATGATGTGTGGCTGATTGATTCTGGTGCATTATTCCACATGACCTCGCATCGAGATTGGTTTACTAAGTATGAGGAGTTTGATGGTGGAAAGGTGTACCTGGGTGACGACTCTCATCTGATGATTGTTGGTCGTGGAACAGTCTCTATTCGATTCCTTGATGGATGAGTGAAGGGGATCTCTAGGGTTATGTACATCCTAGGCTTAGCACAAAACCTGCTTTCTATAAGTATGTTGAATGATACAGGTGTGTAGGTTGTCTTTTCGAAAGAAGGATGCAAGATGACTAGAGGAGCTATGGTGCTTGCTAAGGGTACTAGGAGAGGTACTCTATTTCAGATGGAGGCATGCATTTCACAATGCAATAGTTCTTCTGACTCAAAGAAGAGGGCAGAAGTCACTTCATCCCCACTATCTAAATGAGAAGTGAAGAAATCTATTATATCTAGTCCTGATGGTTGTAATCATGCCTTGGAAGTTAACCTTCTTGCTAAAAAGACAATGTTATGGCATAAGAGATTTGGCCACATTGGTGAGAAGGGTCTGCAAACCCTAAAAAGTAAAAACCTCATTGAGGGGTTATATATTTTAATCTTGAGTTTGACTTTTGTGAACATTACATATATGGAAAATAAATCGTGTTCAGTTTTACTCAAGTTCTCATAAGTCTTCTGGTGTGTTGGACTTTGTTCATTCTGATGTATTTGGTCCTATTAATGTTCCTTCATTATCAAAATCTGTATACTTTGTATCTTTTATAGATGATTATAGTAGAAGGATATGGATTTATTTTCTTAGAAGCAAATCTGAAGTCTATAGTAAGTTTAAGGAGTTTAAGGCCTTTGCTGAAAATTAGACTGGTAAAAAAGATTAAATGTTTGAGAACTGACAATGGTGGTGAGTTCTGTTCTACAAAATTTGATAAATATTGCAAGGAACTTGGGATTGAAAGACATAAGACAACTCCATACACCCCGTAGCAAAATGGAGTTGCAGAGAGGATGAACAGGACACTAATGGAGAAGGCTAGGAGTATGCTTAGTGGAGCTAGACTAGAATAAAAGTTTTGGACTAAAGCTGTTGCCAATACTTGCTATCTAGTAAATAGATCTCCTACAATTAGCTCTTGTTGGGAAGACACCCATGGAGGTGTGGTCTGGTAGAAATCCTTCAATAAGGCATCTTCTCATTTTTGGTTGTGAAGCATATGTGCATGTGCCTAGGGAGAAGTGGTCAAAATTGGAGAATAAGGCTGTTAAGTGTATCTTCATTGGCTATGGTGTCAGTGTGAAAGGATACAAGCTTTGGGACCCTGTGGCTGAAAAAGTGTTGTATAGCAGAAGTGTCATCTTCAGAGAGCTTACACCTTCTTCCACTGTTTTATAGCCAAAAGAAAAAGAAAAGAAAGAGGATGTTGTTCAGTTTCCTGCTACCCCTAAGAAGACTAAATAGAAAGACAATGTTGGACCTGATGATGAGGAGAGCTCTAGAAGCTCAGATGAAGAGGCTTAACCTCAACCTCATCTCTTGAGGAGGTCTACACAGATAAGAAAGCAACTTGAGAGGTTTGGTTTTACATTGCTTGATTCTAGTTGTGCTTTTGCTTTGCTTACTAATAGTGATGAACCTAGAACTGTATCAGAGGCTATGGACATGAAAGATGCAGGTTCTTGGAAGGAGGCCATGGAGGATGAAATGACTTCTTTGGAAAAGAATCAAACTTGGGACTTGGTGCCTTTGCCCGTTGGAGGGAAACTCGTTAGATGCAAATGGGTGTTCAAGAAGAAGTTTGGTGTAGATGGTAGTGTTGAGAAGTATAAGGCCAGATGGGTTGCGAAGGGGTATTCACAAGTGGAGGGTATAGATTATGGTGAGATATTCTCTCTCATTGCAAAGATGACATCCATTCAATTCCTATTGTCTCTTGCAACAGCTTATGACTTAGAGGTAGAATAGATGGATGTGAAGACATCTTTCCTTTTGACTTGGAGGAAGAAATCTACATGTCATAGCCAGAGCATTACATGGTGAAAGGTAAAGAAAATTTGGTTTGCAAGTTAAAGAAGTCATTGTATGGTTTGAAGCATCTTCTAGGAGGTGGTACTTGAAGTTTGATGCCTTTGTGTTGTCAATTAGATTTGTGAGATCGCAATTGGATCACTGTGTGTATTATAAGTTTGATGGTGATCATATTCTCATTATTGCATTGAATGTTGATGATATGTTGCTCATTGGGAAGGGTAAGAATATGATTTCTGATTTTAAATCTCAGTTGTTAGCATAGTTTGAAATGAAAGATTTATGGGCAGCCAGGTACATTCTAGGAATGGAAATTAGAAGAGACAGAACTAACAGAAAACTTTGGTTAAGCCAGAGTAAGTATGTGAAGACCATGTTGGATAGGTTCAGCATGGTAGATTTTAGACCATTGTGTGTTCTTGTTTCTTTGGGGACAAAGTTATCTATCAAGGATTGTCTAAAATCTCCTAGTGAGGTGGAGGACATGAGTAGAGTACCTTATGCTAGTGTTGTTGGTAGTTTGATGTATGTTATGGTTTGTACAAGACCAGACATTGCCCAAGCAGTGGGAGTCCTTAGTCAATTTATGGCTAATCCTGGACGGGTACATTGGGATGCAGTTAAGTGAGTGTTCAGATATTTGATGGGTACTTCTAAGTATTCCATATGCTATCATGGTAATGTTACAAGACCTTCGCATTCTGTTGATATTCGTGGATTTGTGGATTCAGATTGGGTAGGTGACATTGACAACAGGAGATCCACTAGTGCTTATGTGTTTACACTGTTTGGTGGTGCTATTAGTTGGATGAGTAAGCGACAACCTGTGGTTGGTTTGTCCATGACAAAAGCTGAGTATATGGTAGAAACTCATGCTTGTATGGAAGCCATTTGGCTTAAGAGATTGTGTTTAGATATTGGTGTTGATGCAGTTCAAATTACGATCAGTTGTGATAGTCAGAGTGCAATTTTCCTTGCGAAGAATCCAACTTTCCATGCCAAAACAAAGCATATTGATGTTCAGTTTCACTTCATGTGAGACATGGTAGAGGAAAGGGAAGGTAAATTTGGAGAAGGTAGATACTTTGAAGAATGTTGTAGATGCATTGACAAAGCCAGTGGACACAGAGAAGTTTAGATGGCATTCAGAGTCTATGAGCCTCTCAGCCTATAGCAGTTAAATCCTGTTTTTCTATTGGTTCCTACATGGTGTTCAAAAAGTGGGAGAATGTTGGGAATTAAGGTGTCTCAACCTTGGTAATTCCTTGTATTTTTACATTGTATTTATTTATTATTTGCCTATTGTAAAATAAGGATGCAAATCCTATGTTGTCATATTGTGGGAGTTGGCACAGTGATGTGTCATCCTACATGGCATATGACCACATGTAATTTTGTCCTCACATGAGGAGATAGGCATCCCACTTAGTGGTAGAAATATTTTGCCATGTGTCAGCATCTTGGATGTTGTGTAAGGGAATATTGACCGAAACGGTAATGATAGATTCCTATGACGAAGTTAAGACATGTAAGAGTTGGAAATAGAAGCTTGTAATACAGGTGAAGACATGTGTCATGACGCATCTTTGAAAAAGGCATCTTTGGGATCCCCAAGATGGACTATGACATGTTGTAAGAGAATATGCTATTTATAGCCTGTGTATGGCAGAGTCTCTTACAGCTGTAAGTTGTAACTGCTATGACAGATTCTATGATGGTCGTAAGAGTCATAAGAGCATCTGTCATAGCCCATTTTGGAAATAGGCAACCTCTTTGGGATGGGAGCTATGGACAAGTGTCAGGAACATTCTACAATGTTGAGCAAGTGTCCCTAGGAATGGGTTTCGGGCCATGAGGCCAAGTTGGATGCCCATCCCAAGATAGAGCCAATTTTGCCTTGTATATTCTATATAAATAGGTGCTTAGAGGAGGAAATGTATTACAAGTTTTACAAGTACTATTATGATGCTGGATTGACTCCAGACACGAGTGTCAGAGACCATTAAAGCTTGCATTGCAAGTGTGTTGTAAACAATATTTAGTTTTGTTAATACATTGTGTAGGTTTATGAGTGTGGGGTTTTTCACCCGATAAGGGTTTTCCCCACCGTATATCTTGTCTCTCTTCTGTCTTCTTTCTAGTTCTATGTGTATTGCTACAAATCTCATGTTAATGGTTTAACATTGTTGTAATAGTTAGGATTAAATTGAATTTACATAGCTCTCCCCTCATTAGATTAGTGTAGGAAGCGATTTCCACACACCTAGCTTCCTTTCAATAATAAACAAGACTTTCATAAGAACCACTCTAATTTTGCAAGAAACATGATCGAATACTTCTCTAAGAGGTTCACAAACTCCAACATATAATATGAAGTCCCTACAGGTATGTATCTCTAACCCTTTATCTCTCTCATAATGTGCTTCCCTCATGATGTGTTATGTGTAGTTTAGGCCTCTTGGGATGACCTCAGATTCTTTTGTAAGGTTTGGGATACCAGGAGACCGCCTCTATTGTGACATGCTTCTATTTGTATCATCATTATTCTATATTGCCTCTCTCTTTGATTTCATTGTTGTGTGTTGTGTCTGATAGACATAGCATCGTGGTTAGTGACTTGGGGGCACCCTCCTACATGACTATCCCTAAGACACTTGTTTCTCCTCTCTTATTTATTGTTTCCCTTCCTCTAGTGTTTCCACCTAGCGGGTAGGAGAAAACAAACATTTAAACTAATGCAAACCTAGTGTCCCTTTTGAGAGCAATAAAAAATTGGACTTAGTTCCTAGTATGACGATGGGGTTGTATATCTTATTCAACGCTTAGCTAGTGGAAGCACTTGTGCTTTCCGCATAGTGAATTTGATGATGTTTCTGTCGCTTTACAAACCTTAACAATATTGTTTCTCTATGCACCTTTGTTTGTCTTTGAATCTGGCCTTGGCAGTACTTGATTCAGAGAGCTTCGTGATATAGCCCCACAGTTATCCTCGAACTCCAAATTCATTTTATAACCTTGGCTCTTTGTGTGGTTAATCATATGCATTGATGTTGTTGTTTATCATGATGTTGTAGACACTAACATGTTTCTTGCAGGGATGTGTTTGTGGGAACATTTGGCGATTGTAAGGTACATGTCACCTCCAGGGGGCATGGGCTTTGCGAAGGTCGGTGTTCCCTTGTGTGTTTTCATGCTACCTTAACGTGCTTGATATCGATAATTGATATCAACCACCTTAACGTGGGGACATATAAGGTAAGCTTTCTGTTATAGATGCTAGCAATGTGTTTGACCTCAGATGCAGTGACTTGCTCTCTTGAGTAGTGCATCGTGCATCCTGAGTTTGTTTACAATCAATCAATCAATCATGTAAGCCCTCTACAGAGGCAGGATATCAAGCATATCTTTTTTCTTAAGCCCTCTACGGAGGCGGGGATGGTCTACTTCTCAAAGCAGATGGCATCATCCTGTCATTTTCAAAAGTCCTCTGCGAAGGTGGGGAGTGGTTCAATGACTAACTCAACCCTTAAGCATATTTTCGGTGATTGTTGTGGTGAAGCTCAATTGTCAGTGTGTGTCTGTAATGTGCCTGAGATGGTGTTGGACCTAGAAATAGGTACACTCCATCGCTTGTCTGCCGTATTTTCTCCGTGTCTTCAAGTGTGTGTGTTTTGGCGTGCTTGTTTTCTATGACGTGTTTGTTTCCCCACATGTAGAGACCAGTACTCTTGAGTAGTGCTTCGTGCATTTTGGGAGGTTTTGCATGTCTTGCATGTGTGTCGCCCCATATACAAACCTGTGCCCTATAGTGGTGTATCATGTATTATGGGAGGTTTGTTTACTTTCCAGTACTTGCATTTATATTTCATATATATGAGAAAAAGAAAAGAAAAGATATCATTTTTGTCTTCCATGCATTAATGTGTCTTCTATGCATTGACTGTCTGCTCTATGTTCTATGTGACTGTAACTGTCTTCTCCATGTTTTGCGTGCTTGTTACTGTCTTCCATGTGATTGGCATGACTTCTCCATGTTTGATGTGTTTTCTTTGTTTGTGACCTTACTTTAATGCATGTATTGGCCTCACATTTATGCATACATTAAAGTGGGGGCTAAATGTAATGTCAGAAAATGTTCCCTTGGGGGCTTTTCCCTCATAAAGTTTAGCTCCTAGGTCTTTAGCATGCATTTAGGACATTTTAGTTCATATTTTAACACCCCGATGGAATGAGACCTAGGTTCCTTAGCAAATAGGGCCTAGGTGGACCCCTTGAACTGTACCCTGCCTAAAATAGGGGGAGGACTTGGGCACCCGTGCCCTAGTCCTACCGTATTTTTGGGCAGCCTGAATTTCTAGGTGTTGGTTAGTGACCGTTATTAGGTCCCTTTGCCGACACGGTAAGTTTGAGTTTCAAATATCTTGGCGGGAGTGCTTGAAGATGCATATATAAGCATGTGTAGGCATTCATTTGTAAACTAGATGATGACTGGAAAGCTATTGTGTTCTTAAGGTGATTCAAGGTTTTCTATTGTGTTGCAAGAGCAAACTTGTGTGTTGTGTGTTGATATTTGTAGATTTTGTTAGCTGCCGTTGCACCAAAAGATCAACCTATTAATGCCTGATACAACCACTTGACTTAAGAAGCACGGGAGGTGGTTAAGCCCTTGTTGCAAACCACTGCAACACAGCACTAAACAAGGAGACCAAGGGTCACACCTTGCAACAATCCCCCCCAACGCAAGCACAAGGTTTGAACCCGTGACCTCATCTCTGATACCAATTGTTAGCTACCATTGGACCAAAAGATCAACTTGTTAATTCCCAATACAACCACTTGACTTAACAAGCATGGGAGGCGATTAAGCCCTTGTCGCAAACCACCACAGTGCAATGTTGAACAAGGAGACCAAGGGTCACACCTTGCAACAGATTTGAGTATCAATCTCCTCATGGCATGAAGAGTATCTTCCTCCATGAGAGATTCACTACAATGTGACATATCATTGTGTTTTTATCATTGATTCCTTTGGTTTTGGCCTCTGCCTCACAAGGGCATGCCCTCCTTATCTGACAATGGTGTTTGGAGACTTAAGTGTCCTCCGAGGTTTGACTGAGGCAAACCTCTAAACACCACAACCCCCAAACCAAGTCTTGTGATTGTAGGTTACAGGTGTCGTATCTGGAGAAAGTGGAGTTGTAGGAAGGTAGGGTAGACATTAGGGATTTAGGATCTGAAGAAAAGATAGACAAAGGAGCACTTCCGGGACTAGGGCGCTCGCTCTAGTGTCCTCCATAGATAGATCCCAAAAGATAGAAGTTACAGGGCTGATCAGTGTCGGAAGGAGGTCCAGATTCCCTAAAAAAGTAGGTATCTTGGACTTGGGCACCTGCTCCAGTGTCCCCGACTGTTTCACTTCGGGACCCCGAAAATAGGTATTCTATAATTTGGTATTTTACTCCCATCTGCAAGAGCTTTTTCTGTAATCCATTAATTTACTGTCATATTTGCATTATTAGGGTTTTAATGGTCAATTGGACATAGGAGAAGGGAAAATTGATAATTAATTCCCTAATCCAAATTTCCCAACATCTGAAAGTGACCTAGGGTATGATAATGCTAGCCATTCAACCCCAGATCCTTCAATATTTAGTGGAGAGGCAAATTTTAACATCTAAACAACAAAGATTAATAAAATCCAATTTTACCCTAAACATGGTGAAACGTGATACTTTCAAGCAGGGTTTTGATAAAAGAGTATTGTTAAAGTGTGGATGATGGTTTAGATCAAGAAGTTGAAATTTGGAATTGAGAAGGTGTTTTGTTAGTACTAGGGCTAATAGGATTTGGGTGGCTTGTGAAGGAATTGACAACAATTGAAGAGTTAGACTTGAGTAAGGGTTTAGAATGGTTGTTTCTAAGTTCTTGAGGGGTAAGAAGACCTCTAGTAACCTTGTTAGGTTTTGAAGTATTCAAGACCCTCTTTGTGCCTTTGTACAGGGAGATTGCTTGAGAGGAAAATTTATGAAATTTGAAGAAACTGTTGGTATGAGCCCTTTGGATTGAGTTGAACCCTACCTCTGCATCACATATCTAGGATTGTCATAAAATCATTGGACTAATCTCTGCAATTTAGGGTATTGAATGGTATATAGTCGATCAAGGTAACCACCATCATGTGCTAACAAAGGACAATTAGGAAATTTTTAAATATTGTTGTGTCGTGTGCATACAAATCATCATGAATAGGTGTATAAGGAATGTCCTAGCCCAAGATATGTGCATACAAATCATCATGTCATGTGCATACTTATATGATCTTGGCACCTATTCATTTGTATTTTAACTTGTTAATATGTCAAGATAATAGTGGGATTGTATTTTTATTATGTTGTAAGGATTTATTCTTGTATAGTTTGACATCATGGTATGTTAAGGTCTGTTTATTACACATAATTATTAAAGATCCCAAGTGTAGAAAATATACATGGCATCATGTGAGATTGTAGGCTACTTTCTTGATTGGGAATGTGTCTATTTTAATTAATGTTGACCTTTGAGATATCTTTTATTATGCATACCATGAACTAACTTAAAACATAGTCTATTATATAAACACAAGATATGTATACATAGTCTTTTATTATGCATACTAGATACAAGTGATATGAACATGTATGATAAAGAATGATAAAGTAATTCAAATAGAATTAAGGAAAATGTAAAGAACATGTATGTAATGACTTGACATACCTAAAAAATAGAGATTCAAATGGAGAGAGTACCCAATTATGTAGTGTTTTTTTCTTCTTGCATCAAACTCCTCAACAATTTGAGTTTTTCACCACTTGCTTCCTTTTCAATGTTAAATTGAATAACGCTCAAATATAATTAGTAACAACAATACTATTAACTAATCTATAATGTTATATTCCTAAAATTGAATCACAATTAACATTGCAACACTACAAAAATTGAAACTTGAATAGATATATATCAAATTTGATGTGAAAACGATGTTATTTCCTCCTCAAGTTGGCAAAGTAGAAAAGGTGGTGGAAAGATCATGTAAAGGTGGTAGAATATGTAAAATGTGCATGTGAACTTCTCAATAGCATGAAAACACTTCTTTTTTGTTGGAACACGCGCATAATCAACATGAAAATAGAGCATGTGGACTTGGATCATGGGGGTCCATGTCTTTTTACCATTTCTATAGCAAGACAAAATGTGAGTGCTTTATAATGCACTCACATTATAACGCGCTCATGTTTTGTCCTGCTATAGATTGATCCATAAATATTTGTGCCTATCTCACCTTTGATAGCACCTTTGCAATATCTCACCTCTAGTTCCATTAGCTCCTGTTCTATCTCTCACTTATCTCTCCCCCTCACCTCTCTTCCTCTCCCCTCTCTATGTCTCTAAGTCACTCCTTGTCTACCTCTCCATCCATCCTTAGCCATCTAGGTCTCACTTAATCCTAAACCCTAAAGCCTCAACCCTCAACCCTTAAACCTTAAATCCTAAACCCTATCCCTAAACCCTCAACACTTTACCTTAAACCCTATCCCTAAACACTCAACATTTTACCTTAAACCCTATTCCCTCAACCATAAACCCTAATCCCTAATCCCTCAACCCTACACCCTATCACTAAACCCTACACCTTATCACTAAACCCTAATCCCTTAACCCTTAGGCCTAAAGCCTCAACCCTCAATCCTTAAACCTTCAACTCTAAACCCTATCCCTATTCCCTATACCCTCGATACTCTACTTTAACCCTAATCCCTCGACCCTCAACCCTCAACCCTCAACGTCCATCCCTAATCCCTTAACCCTTAACTCTAATCCCTCAACCCTAAACCCTATCCCTAAACCCTCAACACTATAACTTAAACCCTAATCCCTCAACCCTAAACCCTAAACCCTATCCCTAAACCTTAAACCCTAATCCCTTATCCCTAAGCCCTCTAACCCTATCCCTAATCCCTATACCCTCGACACTCTAGTTTAACCCTAATCCTTCAACCATCAACCCTATCCCTAAACACTCAACCCTAAAACCTCAACCCTCAACCCTTAATGTCAAACCCTAATCCCTTAACCCTTAACTCTAATCCCTCAACCCTCAACCCTATCCCTAAAACCTCAACCCTCAACGTCAAACCCTAATCCCTCAACCCTTAACTCTAATCCCTCAACCCTAAACCCTATCCCTAAACCCTTAACACTATACCTTAAACCCTAATCCCTCAACCCTCAACTCTAAACCCTAAACCCTATCCCTAGACCCTAATCCCTCAACCCTCAACCCTAATCCCTCAACCCTCAACCCTAATCCCTCATCCCTAAACCCTAAATTCTATCCCTATTCCTAAACCCTCAACAGGCTCGATACTATACCTTAAACCCTAATCCCTTATCCCTAAACCCTCCAACCCTATCCCTAATCCCTATACCCTCGACACTCTACTTTAACCCTAATCCCTTGACCCTCAACCCTATCCCTAAACCCTCAACCCTCAACCCTCAACATCAAACCCTAATCCCTCAACCCTTAACTCTAATCCATAAACCCTGAACCTTATCCCTAAAACCTCAACACTATACCTTAAACCCTAATCCCTCAACACTAAACCTTAAATCCTATTCGTAAACCCTAATTCCTCAACCCTCAACCCTAATCCCTCAGCCCTCAACCCTAATCCCTCATCCGTAAACCCTAAATGCTATCCCTATTCCTAAACCCTCAACGGGCTCAATAATATACTTTAAACCCTAATCCCTTATCCATAAACCCTCCAACCCTATCCCTAATCCCTATATCCTCGACACTCTACTTTTACCCTAATCCCTCGACCCTCAACCCTATCCCTAAACCCTCAACCCTAAACCCTCAACCCTTAACTCTAATCCCTCAACCCTAAATCCTATCCCTAAATCCTCAATGCTATACCTTAAACCACAATCCCTCAACCCTAAACCCTAAACCCTAATACCTGAACCCTCAACCCTAATCCCTGAACCCTAAATGCTATCCCTATTCTTGAACCCTCAAAGGGATCGATACCATACCTTAAACCCTAATCCCTTATCCTTAAACCCTCCAACCCTATCCCTAATCCCTATACCCTCGACACTCTACTTTAACCCTAATACCTTGACCCTCAACCCTATCCCTAAGCCCTCAACCCTTAACATCAAACCCTATTCCCACAACCCTCAACATCAAACCCTATTCCCTCAACCCTTAACTCTAATCCTTCAACCCTAAACCCTATCCCTAAACCCTCAACACTATACCTTAAACCATAATCCCTCAACCCTAAACCCTAATCCCTCAACCCTCAACCCTAATCCCTCATCCCTAAACCTTAAATGCTATCCCTATTCCTAAACCCTCAATAGGCTCAATACTATACCTTAAACCCTAATCCCTTATCCGTAAACCCTCCAACCCTATCCATAATCCTTATACCCTCGACACTTTACTTTAACCCTAATCCCTAATCCCTCGACCCTCAACCCTATCCCTAAACCCACAACCCTCGAACCTCAACCCTCAACCCTCAATGTCAAACCCTAATCCCTCAACCCTCAACCCTAATCACTCAACCCTAAAACCTATCCCTAAACCCTCAACACTATACCCTAAACCCTAATGCTTCTCTCTTGGATAATGAAAATAAACTCTACAAAACTGTAGTATTTACCATCAACTAGCAAGAGAAAATGTCATCCATTGAAATTAGGAAAGGCCCTTGAAGTGCACCTTAACTCTTTAGATTCATGAGTTGTCCTTGCTTTCATCTCACATCTTAGGCCATATTGTGCCCTATCAATTCTCTGAGTTTCTAGCTCCATCAGTAAAACTTTCTAGCTGAAGTGAATATTCAAATTATATATCATGTTTTTCTGGCCCATCTGGGGTTCATTATGCCAATAGGTGTACACACTATGAGAAAAGCTTTGCATTTGGTACATCCACAGTGAGTAATTAATAGTTGAAATTAGAAGGATGATCATTATGAGAAAATCTTTGCATTGGGGTACATCCACAGTGGGCAATGAATGGTTGAAATCAGAACCCCTGGTCAATATTTAAGTGAACATTTTTTTATTAAGATTTTTTTAAAAGATCAACATACTCTCTCCACCTATTTGCTTGAATTTAAATCGGGGCCATAAAAATGTGCACACATTTGCTCCCAATGTATAACATGGGTGTAATTAAAACCATCAACTAGGTAAAATAAACAACTTTGGCCATAAAAATCAATCAGTCTTTTAAAAATATATATTAGTAACTATACATTTTAGATATAAGTAACTATACATTTTAGTACCATTTCTTTCTTGTTTTTCTATTTTTAATTAACTAATTTTTGTTTGTTTTAGACAAAATATTACAATCCT
This sequence comes from Cunninghamia lanceolata, assembly GCA_027924645.1. Lineage (NCBI taxonomy): Eukaryota > Viridiplantae > Streptophyta > Pinopsida > Cupressales > Cupressaceae > Cunninghamia > Cunninghamia lanceolata. The sequence goes on along the minus strand of BSBN01000220.1, from coordinate 9,659,720 downwards.
CATGAAGATATTTTCTTGTATAATTTTCTCCTTTTATCTTTGGCATGCCTTTTCCCTCCTAGAAGTTCTTTCAGAAGGATCCTTATTTTATCTTTCAATCTATATGAACTCTAAACATAAATCTATGTTTCTTGTTGTCCACCTGCTCAAAGATGTAAATGTCTCCTTCCTTGATATTATTATGATGTACAAAATATGCCCACCTCACACTTAGGGCAGGTATATTGTTATGAAACAGGCAAATAATCTCCCATTGTTTACTGGCTCTATCCACAAGAACTACTAAACTTTTTTCTCTTGGTAATTGTAGAAGACATTCACCTATTTTTGGCAACTCTTGCATTCCCAAACTATTACAAAAACTAAATTATTTTAACCCAATAAATAGATTATTGCATTGATTTAATACTCTACTATTAAAGCTTAGCATTCACACAAATGCAGATGTTCATATTATAGAAGACTGCATTATATTAGACTATTCTAGAGATCCCTCAGAAAAATGTAATAACAAAACTGCTTTGCCTTATGTTAGCTTACAATTAAACCCATTCTTTTTGACACTCTTCTCTTAATAAAGTACGAGTAATAAGAATAGAAGGTAGAGAATTTGATCTTACTAGTATGCATGGTCGGTTTACATTCCCTGACTTCATTTTCATTGACTAAAAAGGTTCATCTGATTTGAAAGGTGGGTAGAGTTCACTGTCATGTGCTTTTCTAGATGATAGGGCCCATAATGTCAGGGTTCTTCAAAGAAAGGCCTATAATAGAATTAAGTTTTTGTTATACCAATCTTCCTAGTAAATCTACAATTCAAATGCCTGCTTTAAAAGTTGAAATAAATTAAATTAGACTTACATTTTTGATTTTCTTTCATTGCTTCAACAACATTATTGTCTTCTTCATTAGAAACCAATTCAATCAACAACTTAATGCCCATTGGTTGAATTGAACTGCATCCTTTGTTAGAAGAAGGGCATTTTTTATCTGTATCAATGTTGGTATTCATAAGCTGAAGAGAATTGATATTTTTCACACACCCTATTCTTTGAAATATCTTAACCTTAAAATATGACTTGAATATGTACTTGAACACAACAAAATCTCCAATCTCCATTGCATGACGATTCACAAAATTTTCCCAACCTTGCCTAAATTCTATTTTATTTATGGTACCCCCTAATTGCACATCCCACTCCTACCCACCTAGGCCTTGCAACACCATATGTTTGTCTATGTTGTCTATAAACTATGAAACAAATGTAGGAGGAATGCGCTGCCATAAACACATTACACAATTAGATTTTACAAGTTCTTAATAGTGTATAGGAAATAAAAGAATGAAAAATAATGTATAGAGTTACCTGTTTTTGTGTAAAGTCTCAAAGCATAACTTTGAAGAAGGAGGCATGCCCATTAAACCAATTCATTCAACAACTTTCTGCCCATTGGTGGACTTGAACTACATACTCTGTTAGAAGAATGGCATCTTTTATCTATATCAATGTTGGTATTCATAAGCTGAAGAGCATTGATGTTTTTCACACACCCTGTTCTTTGAAATATCTTAACCTTAAAATATGACTTGGATATGTACTTGAACACAGAAAAATCTCCAATCTCCAGCCCATGATGATTCACAAAATTTTCCCAACCCTGCCTAAATTCTAGTTTATTTATGGTACCTCTTAATTGTACATCCCTAAACCCTAAACCCTAAACCCTAATCCCTAATCCCTAAACTATAAACCCTAATCCCTAATTATAATTTATGGTACCCTAATCCCTAAACCCTAAACCCTAATCCCTTATCCCTAAACCATAAATCCTATCCCTAAATCCTCAACACTTAAACCTTAAATCCTAAACCCTATCCCTAAACCCTCAACACTATACCTTAAACCCTAATTCCTCAACCCTAAACCCTATCCCTAATCCCTCTACCCTCAACACTCTACCTTAATCCTAATCTCTCAACCCTCAACCCTAAATGCTATCCCTAAAGCCTCAACCCTAAACCCTAATCCCTCAAGGTCCTAAACCCTCATCCCTTATCCCTAAACTCTAAATCCTATCCCTAAACCCTCAACCCTCAACCTTAAACCTTAATCCCTTAACCCTAAACCCTAATACCTCAACCCTAAACCCTAATCCCTCTTGACCTTAAACCCTCAACCTTTATCCACTCCTCTCCTCCCCTATCTACCTCACCCCCATCTCTACCCTCCTCTACCCTCGACACTATACATACATTCATACATATAGGCATGCATACATACATACATACATACATACATGCTTAATTACCTTGAACATAAAACAATCCAAAGGGGACATAACATGAGCACGTTAAAACATGCTCGTGTTATGTCAAACATGACAAACATTAAGCAAACTTTTGCGAAAAAGAAAAAAATGCAAAACAAAACATAACGCGAACGTGTTATAATGCGCTCACGTTATATTTTGCTTTGGGAATGCCAAGCCTTAAGCTTGGGATTTGCTTTGGATTTCCAACCCAAAGGCTTGGAGTGCCTTCCCAATGTCCAAAGACGTGTTTTTACATATTCTACAGGATTTCACATAATTCTGTTCGTGCTAACCCTCAGAGTTGCACATGTTTCAAGGTTGAACAAATTGAATACCTGGGTAATGTTAGGCTTTCTCTTAGCTATTTAACGATGTAATTTTTTTCACATTTTGACAATGTTAAGCCTTTCATCTTTAATTTCTTTTGTTTGTGTGTTCATTTTTAGGCAAAAACCAGTGTTTGGTCTTTTTTCCATTGTAAAATTAACCGTTTATTGAAATTTCAAAAAATTACATTTTTAGAAACTAGACTCCATTCTACACATATTAAAAAAAATGATTTTCAATTAGTTTTCAAAATCTATAGGGGTAGCACGGCTAAAATTCTATTTTTCAAGATGTGTCCACTTTGAAAATTAGTAAAAAATCAAATATTCATTTGAAAAATATTAGAAAAATCGGGCATAAACTGCATGTTGTTAGCTAATTTCTCACCAAAGTGATTTTAAAAATGCCAAAAAAAAGTTAACCTTTTGAGGGAGCCACAAAACATGCTATGTTATGTTTTTTTGACAGAAACAACACCAATTTCTGTGGGTCCCTCTTTTGAACCCCTTAATCTATACCATTTTAAAAAAAAATAGTAGTTTAGAAAGTAGACTCGGAGCACTACGAACATTGTTTTGGTTGCATCTCCAAATTTTGAGTGTAACTATGCTTAATTTCTCATTCAAGACTAGCATTTCCTAATTTTAGAAAAAAAGTGGCCACTTAAGACCCCTTTTTGGCCCCCCATCTTCTTGCACTTACCCGTTTAACAACTTTTGTAATTCTTCCTTGACTAAGAGAGAAATCTTGGGATGCATTTTATGTAGCTTCTGTTTTACTACCTTAGCATCTAGATGAACCACCAAATGATGAACCACAAGGGAAGGATCCAATCTGGGCATGTCTACATAAGACCAGGCAAATATATCTGACGCCCTTCATAGAATTGATGGGATTATTTGTTGTTCTGAATGTGTTAATGAAACAACTATATATGTAATCTTTGGATTATCCTCGGTGCCCAAGTTTGTCTCCTGTGTCTTTTCAATCACCATTGAAGAATGTTCTTGACATGTTGCTAAGGGTAGGTCAAGTTCTTCATCTAACAACACCTCAGAAAGGTTTTCATCATAAGACACACCTTTTATTTTTACCTTTTCTATTTCAGATAGCGCCTCATAGAGGTTTTCACTAGGGAACTTTATTTTTCTATTTTTTTTATTTTTTATTTTTTAATGACTAAAGAACTCTTCCTATTCCCCAAAATAGGTTGAAGTGTCAAGATTAATCTCAAAACCCTTCTTATGATCTCCTTCAGGCATACCTTCACGAGCTCTTAAGAATTCCATAATTGCTTTGTCACTTTGAAATTGTTCTAAAGATATGGTATTGTCTTGTTGGTCCCAATCAATTAATTCTAGGTATATAAGGGGTAAGTCAATGGTAAATATGGCAGTGTCATGAAAAAGGTTAAAAGATCTAAATCATTGAAAGAGGCATTGATGGTCCATCACTTTGTGTTGTCAATATCGTCAGAGACCATTTTGACACCTAAAGATGATGCATTAGGCTCATTGGTTTCCATACTAAAAGGCATGTATCCTAGCCCACTTTGATCCAAATGAAAGTCTACTTGCACGGGCTCAAGAATGCCTTGCTCATGGAGCCTAATATCTTTTCCTTTATAATTCATGTTATCACACATAAGTGTAGGAATATGATAATTATGTTTTAAGTGCTCAAGAGTAGACTCTTCTTCCTCTGATTCATCTTTATATAACCAAGAATCAATAGAATCCTCAATATGCTCTTCATATAAAAACTCTGAAGACACAAACGTTGTTGGACCAAACTATTTTATATCAGGTACCCTTTTGTAATTTTTTTTTGGGGCTGTCCAAATGACCATGGAGAAAGAGGTAGATTACCAATATGAAAGAATCATGTAATTCATACTCACCACACCCCTTGTTAATGATCTTAACCTTGATGACTTTGGGAGCAGGAGATGAGGAAGATGTGGAAGCAAGTGTATCAGGATCAACATATGAAGAGGAAGCTTTAACTTCATTATGTCTATCCGCATTGGTACTTGGACAATGATGAGCATGGTTATAAGAAGCCTCTAATTCGTGACAATATTCAAAAGGCTATGTATCAGCATGAATAATAATCTCCACACCATTATGAGGTAATTTCAAACACTGGTGGTAGGTAGAAGGAACGACTTGCATGGTATGAAGCCATGGGTGACCGAGGAGAATATTGTAGGGAAGGTCTAGATTGAGAACATGACAAATTGTATGTTTTAAAGTAGGCCCCACTTGAATAGGAAGGCAAATGGTTCCCTCATAATCTCTTTCTGTATTATCATAAGCCTTAATAGTGACAATATGTGGCTCTAGGTCCGATGCAAAGTATCCCAACTACTTAATGAGCTTTAGTCTACACAAATCTAAGCCTACCCCATTATCCAATAGGACTCTCTTGACCTTATGTTTCAAAATAAGCACCTCAATATGCAAAGCTTTGTTATGGGTCAGGTCAATATGTGGCATATCCTGTTGACTAAAAGAGAGCTAATATGTAGAGGATAAATGGTTAACAAGAGTTTGAAACTGTAAAGGGTCAATGTTATTAGGAACCTTTGACTCTTGGAGGGCACATTCCAATATATCTTTATAAATGGGAGATGTTTGGAGTAACTCTAAAATGGAAATTTGTGCAAGAGTTTAATTAAGGTGATCTAAGAAACTATATCGAGGAGGCGGCATGGAAGGTGTAGATGATGAAGGACCTTGGATAGTGACCTTGGAGGGTGTGGATGAAGAAGGGCATTGAATGGTAACTTTTCCATGCCTTATGGTAACAACACAATCAACAGTTTTGATTTTAATAGTAGAGACTCGAACATTAACAAAATCAAGACAATGAACAATAGAGTCATAGAAACAAGATGTTTTATTATAATGGACATGATTGGCTTGAGTATGTTGGTTGTGACCCCATCTAGACGTAGAAGGCTTAGCTTGTCCATGATTTGGAAAGGGATCTTGGTAATTTCCTAAATGCTCATTCGATGAAGTAGATGAGGCACCTCCAACTTCAATGTCACCTCAATGTTGGCAATATGTGTTGTTATTGATGTTAACACTTAGAGTGTGGTAATCATTTAGTTTGTGATGGTGATATATCGGCAAGATGCAGTGTTGTTCCAGATGTTCATGATTGGTTGCTGATGTTCATGGTTGGATGTCATGTCTTAAATAATGCCAATCAAAGTGGTAGTGAGCATGCTTGTGGTCAATAAAGATGATTTCATGATGAAATTATAAGATGGAAATTATAAGCATCAAAATGAATGATAATATATAGAGATGGAAATTAGAAGCTATGCTGAGGATGAGAATATGTTTCTAATGAATTGTAGCATGTTGTATGATCCTTCTTGTAGTTCCTAAGGAAGTGTGTGTTGATATAAGAAGTTTCTGACCTCTAGAAGTTAGTGAAGATTACTATTACAGGAAACTACCTAGTAGACTATCTGGTAAAATGCTCTGCATTCCTCCACATTTGAAGATATGGTTATGCCAGTTCAAAAGTTAAGTTTCATATTCTCTAAAGGTATTAAATCCAAAGTTTCAAATCATTTAATCTTCCGTAGTGAAAGATATGAGAGACAGAGTTCTGGTCTATGCTTTGGTAGAGCAAGGTGATGATGAAGGCTTATTGGGATGCTCCGTATTCCTCTGTAGCGATAGCTGTACAATTTTGAGGATATGTTTGTTAGATTCAGGACAGACAACTGAGAGCGGGGGTGAATTAGTTGTCCCAAAATAGTTTTCCTATTAATCACTTAAATCCTCTTTGTAATTTAGTAGCATAATAATAAATCAATGATGAAAACATAATGCAACAATTCAAGAGCAAAAACACATTAACACATATGACACCAAGATTTTAACATGCAAAACCCAGTTAAGAGAAAAATCACAAGGTGACTAAACCAAGATTGTATTCTCTATTAAAAGAATATGAAGAACAAAATGGAAAATGGCAATTAGGGCTCACTACTCGAGCACACTACTCACAAGAGGCTCACTACCTATAGGAGACACATTGTCTACAGAATGATAAATATTACATACTTGAACTGAAGAATAACATCTTCACCATGCTTGAGTTAGTTCCATTTAAGCCCAATACTTATGCTCTGCCTTTCAGTCTACTCCTCTCTATCACACACTCATCTCCACAAGATACATTTGAAATGACTTCACAACTTCTTATTTATACAAGACATTTGACTTTGGGATTATCATCCAAGTTGGCATACATTACAAAGAAAATACGTAAATACAACATGACTAATTACAAAAAGACTTCACATGGATCAACACACTATTGGCTACACATATCTGAGACTTCAATCTTCCTTTAGAAACATGCCATTCCTCACAGAACACCTTCAAGGTCATCCACAGGATGTGTAACTCATCCGGTTGGCCAAACTTAGGAAAAACATCATCATCCAGAAGTAATTCTTCAATTACGAGCTCAATCTTCAATGCGGACCACCAACATGAACTGGACACAATCCAAAGACCTCCACAAGCTTGCCTGAATTACCAAGAACATCCACACTACTTATGCTTACTGAAATCATTCTCTCCTTCATCTAGAACCTCAAGAACATAGTCTACCATCACTATCATATTGGAATAGATGCTTGTGGACCTCCAGATCATGAACCAATTGAGTTTTCAATTTACATTGAATTCCTAAACACTCCACCAAATCCACAGAACAAGATATTACATTTCTGGATCTCACCGGACCTATCTATGTCACTCTATCACCTCTGAACATCTGCCAGAACCAATTTTACTCAAGTGGCCATAAATTCTTTAGATCTTTATGTGGACCTCTCAAATCTTTACTAGATCATCTTAAGACATATATCTACAAACCCTTTGATGCGTATCCTCTGATCTTCATCTTAGCTGGGATCTTTACCTTACTGTCTTCACTATTCTTCTCTATTCCTGATAGAATTAATTTTCTCAATATCCTCAGCATACAACTCATCCAATCCTTATAATTAATGCAACATAAGTATGTTGACATCAATGACAACACCGGTTAGGCCCATACTTGCAACAATCTCCCCCTCTGTCATTGATGGCAACATATGATGTGAAAAACTGTTTTAACCATCAAGACAAGAACTTTTCTTTACTGACTGACATAACTATTCCTATCAACAACAACCATTCACATGTCTTCTCTTCCTTTACTGCTCCCCCTTTGATCAACAACCACCTTTTGTTTTTCACATGTCTTCTCTTCCTTTACTGCTCCCCCTTTAATCAACAACCACTTTTTATTTTTCACATGTCTTCTCTCCTCCTTTGACATCAATGGCAAAGGGCACATACATGCATCACTTCAAAATCATACCAGCTGCTCCCCCTGAGTAGCAGCTTCGCAACATCAATTCAGACCATAAGATATGACTATGAGATCCACCGGATTGATGCACATCAATGCACCTTAATTCAAAACCGGAGGGGTAATAACCCCTAACATCTCCCTAAGATACTCAAAAGAGTCCTTAGGTAGAGGTTTAGTAAAAATATCTGTAATCTGATCCTTGGAGGGCACAGACTCCAATCTGACTTCATTCTTGTTCACCTACTCTCTCAAAAAATGAAACTTGATGGATATATGTTTTGCCTTTGAATGCAACACTAGATTTTTTGATATATTTATTGCACTTGAATTATCACAGAAGAGTGTGATAGGTTCCTCATACTCCACTCTGATATCTCTTAGCATTTGCTTCATCCACAACACTTGAGTGCAACTACCTTCTGCTGCAATATATTATGCTTCTGTAGTGGACAGAGATATTGCCTCTTATTTCTTGCTCAACCAAGAAACCAATCTCTTCCCCAAAAAGAATGCTCCACCACTGGTACTCTTCTGGTCATCCACATCTCCTACCCAATCCACATCTATATATGCATGAAGAGAGAAATTATGATCTCTAGGATAACACAAACCATACTCAACTATTCCTTTTAGATATCTAAGAATCCTCTTGATTACCATGACATGAGATTCTCTAGGATCAGCTTGAAATCTAGCAACAAGACCAACAACATTCATAATGTCAGGTCTAGTTTGAGTGAGATACAATAATCCTCCAATCATTGACCTATACTTTTTCTGATCAGCCTTAGGAGAGTCATCATTTCTGCTCAATTTACATCTAGTTGCCATGGGAGTACTCATTGGTTTTGAGTCTTCCATCTCAAATTTCTTCAACAATTCTTTCACATATTTGGTCTGTGAAATGAAGATTCCTTTCTTTATTTGAATGATTTGTAGACCCAAGAAGAAATTCATTTCCCCAAACATGGACATCTCAAATTCACTTTTCATTTGATTTACAAAAGTTTTGCACATACTATCTCTTCCTCCAAAAATGATATCATCAACAAACACTTCAACAATTAAGATATTTTCATGATCAATTTTGAAGTACAAGTTACTGTCAGCAGTACCTTTGTTATAACCAATCTTCAAAAGAAGCTTATCCAGTCTTTCATACCAGGCTCTTGGGGCTTGTTTGAGTCCATACAGTGATTTCTTCAACTTGCAGACCATATCACCATGATTAGATAATTGAAATCCATCCGGTTTCTCAATGTATACTTCTTCTTCCAAGTCACCATTCAGGAAGGTAGACTTGACATCCATCTGATATACTTTGAAGTCCTTGAAGGTAGCAAAGGCAAGAAATTATCTGACTACTTCAATTCTTGCCACCGAAGCAAAATTTTCTTCAAAGTCAACTCCTTCTACCTGAGAGTAACCCTTGCAGACTAATCCGGCTTTGTTTTTTACTACTTCACCATCCTCATTCAGTTTATTCCAGAAGACCCATTTGGTTCCAATAACATTCTTATTTCTAGGTCTAGGAACAAGATCCCAAGTGTGATTTTTCTCAATTTGCATCAGCTCTTCCTCCATTGCTTTAGTCCAACTTTCATCATTGCATGCTTCATTCACTGAATTTGATTCAATCTTTGAAATCAGACAATACTCTTCTGAGTCTTGAGCAATCTTTCTTCTTGTTTGAACACCTTTTCTTTTATCACCTATGATCTGATCTTCAGAGTGATTTAGTCTTACATACTTCAAAATTTTTGGAATTTCTTGCACTTCTGTTTCTTGAACAGGTTCATTCAAACTTATCTCTTCTTCCTGATTCACCGGATCAGTCTAGATTTGAATTTTAGAAGGGGTTTGGACTTTTTGGACTAAAACATCATTTTGATCATCTTCATTATATTCATAAAACCTTGAGGGTTTTTCAATACCTTCATCAACCTTCACATTTGTACTTTCTATAATCTTTCTCAATCTCTTGTTATAGTACCAGTATTCTTTGCTTTGAGTAGAATAACCCAAGAATATTCCTTCATCACTTCTAGCATCAAATTTTCTAAGATCTTCATCTCTTTTGATGTAACATTTGCTACCAAAGACTCTGAAATACTTCACAGTGGGAGTGATACCAAACCAGAGTTCATAAGGGGTCTTACCGGTATTGCTTCTGATTTGTACTTGATTAAGAGTATAGACTGCAGTGCTTACAACTTCTCTCTAGTAGATCTGAGGAACATTTGCTTCCATCATCATGGTTCTAGATGCTTCCTAGATGGTCCAGTTCTTTCTCTCAACTACTCCATTCTGCTGTAGAGTCCTTGGAGCACACAATTGTCTTTTTATCCCATGTTTCTCACAGAATTCTATGAATTGATCGGATGTGAATTCTCCACCTCTATCAGACCTCAGACAATTTATATTCAATCGAGTTTCATTCTCTACCATAGCCTTGAATATTTTGAATTTCTCAAGAGCCTCAGATTTTGCTTTCAGAAAAGTCACCCACATCATCTAGGAGTGGTCATCAATTAATAACATGAAGTATCTATCACCTTGTACACTCCTGATTCTTTCCAGACCACATAGATTAGTATGAACTAAGTCCAATAATCTGGTGGAAGATGTTCCTTACTTTTAAATGTGACCCTGCTTTGCTTACCCAACTAACATTCTTTGCACAAACTATTGGTAGGTTTCACGAGTCTTGGAAGATCTCTTACAACCTGAGTCTTGGAAGATCTCTTACAACCCGAGTGTTTCTTATCTTGATGATATTATCTAGTTTGGCATCATAGTGGGAGTGATGCCAAACCAGAGTTCATAAGGAGTCTTACTAGTATTGCTTCTGATTTAAACTCAATTAAGAGTGTAGACTGCAGTGCTTATAGCTTCTATCCAGTAGATCTGAGGAACATTTGCTTCCATCATCATGGTTCTAGATGCCTCCTGGATGGTCTGGTTCTTTCTATCCACTACTCCATTCTGCTGTGGTGTCCTTGGAGGAGACAACTATATTTTTATCCCATGTTTCTCACAGAATTCTATGAACTCATTGGATGTGAATTCTCCACCTCTGTCAGACCTTAGACATTTTATGTTCAATCCGGTTTCATTTTATACCATAGCCTTGAATATTTTGAATTTCTCAAGGGCCTTAGATTTCTCTTTGATAAAAGTTACCCACAGCATCCGGGAGTGATCATCAATTAATAACATGAAGTATCTATCACCTTGTACACTCCTGATTCTTGCCGGACCACAAAGATCTGTATGAACTAAGTCTAATAATCTGGTAGAAGATTGTTCTTTACTTTTGAATGTGACTCTGCTTTGCTTACCCAATTGACATTCTTTGCACAAACTATTAGTAGGTTTCACCAATCTTGGAAGATCTCTTACAGCCTGAGTGTTGCTTATCCTGATGATATTATCAAAATTCACATGACACATTATCCTATGCCACAACCAACTCTAATCAATTTGAACAAATAAGAAACTTTTACCAGTACCAACCAAGTGGAAGATATTACCTTTAGTTTGAGTACCAAATGCAATCTCTGTTCAGGAACTTTCAAAGATCTTACATTTTCCATTTTTGAATCAAAAATCATAGCCTTTGTCCACCAATTGTCCAACACTGAGAAGATTGTGCTTCAGACCTTCAACATACAATACATTAATGGTTTTGTTCTTTCCATCAAAAGAAATGGTTCCTCTACCTTTGATTATGCCAACAGAATTATCACCAAATTTTACCACTCCTTCATATCTTTCCAAATCTATGAACTTATTTTTGTCACCTGTCATATGATGGGAGCATCCACTGTCAATGACCCAATCATCCTTTTCTTCAACTTGGGCAGCCAGAGCTCTTTCTATCATTTTATGACTGATAGATTTAGAGGGCATTGGATCTTCTTCCTTGATGACAATAAACACCCAGTCTTCCAAATTTGTTTCTTGTTTCTAATTCATCATCTATTACTCCTTCATCATCATCATCTTCATGAACATAGTAACATTTATTTTGGAATCTTGATCTATTAGGATTTGGTTTTTAAAATCTTTCTGGACACCTTGAGGCAAAATGACCAATCTTATTGCATTTAAAACATTTAAAAGGCAATTTCCCTTCATACTTACCGAATCCTCTTGGCAGTCTTTTTGCAATAAGGGCTTCAAGTTGAGTAGCTTCTGCTTCATCTTCTTCCACATCTTTTCTTGCTTTTTCATATCATGATAGTTTCTTTCAAGAGTTCTCTCCTAGATCAAACTTTTGTTTTCCTTTTACAGAGGCACTAGCTTTGAAAGCAGATTTAGTCTTGGGGGGTGCATCTCCAAACTCAGCCAATTCAAATGCAGCTAATTTACCAACCAATTGATCTCTTGTGATATTTGAAAAAGATCTGAATTCTTCAATAGCAGCAACCTTGTACTTGTAAGAATCAGGAAGGGATCTGAGAACTTTGGCAACAATCTCATCTTCATCCAAGATTCCACCAGCACATCTAATGCCACAAACAAGCTCATTTACTCTTGGCATAAATGTAGTGATATTTTCATCTTCTCTCATCTCCAAGTTTTCAAATTTTCCCTTCAGACTCTGTAGCTTGGCACATTTAACATACTTGTCTCCTTCATGTAGAAGTTCCATTTTTTGCCAAATCTCATATGCAGTTTTTAGATCAATAACATTTGTCAACTCTGAATCAGATAAGGCACTTAGTAGAGCTTCTTTAGTTTGAAGATTGTTTTCAGCATCTCTGATTTCATCTATAGTACTCAGAGCATTCTGTGGAGGAACATACTTCTTTGAAGCCATGATTCAATATTGCATTCCCATACATTACAAGTGACATTCCATGTGACTTTTCCAAAGAGTAAAATTGGTTCCATCAAACCTTGGACTATCCTTCTTGTAGGATGACATCCTAGATCTCCTTAAGCGATTAAGCTCTTTTAGAGGAACTTAGCTCTGCTACCAATTGTTAGATTTAGGATAGACAACTGAGAGGGGGGTGAATCAGTTGTCCCAAAACTTTCTTCCTATTAATCACTTAAATCCTCTTTGTAATTCAGCAGCATAATAATAAATCAATCATTATGTTGAAAACATAATGCAACAATTCAAGAGAAGAGACACATTAACACATATGACACCAAGATTTTAACGTGGAAAACCCGGTTAAGGGAAAAACCATGGGGTGACTAACCCAAGATTGTATTCTTTGTTAAAAGAATAAGAAGAACAAAATGGCACATGCCAATTAGGGCTCACTGCCTGAGCACACTGCTAACAAGAGGCTCACTGCCTACAGGAGACACATTGTCTATAGAATGATAAATATTACTTACTTAAACTGAAGAGTAGCATCTTCACCATGCTTGAGTTAGTTCCATTTAAGCCCAATACTTCTGCTCTGCCTTTCACTCTGCTCCTCTCTAACACACACTCATCTCCAAAAGATACATTTGAAATGACTTCACAACTTCTTATTTATACAAGACATTTGACTTTGGGATTATCATCCAAGTCAGCATACATTACAAAGAAAATACATAAATAGAAGATGACTAAATACAAAAGGACTTCACGCGGATCAACACACTGTCGGCTACACAGATCTGAAACTTCAATCTTCCTTTAGAAACATGCCATTCCTCACAAAACATCTTCAAGATCATCTGCAGGTTGTGTAACTCATCCGATCGGCCAAACTTAGGAAGAACATTATCATCCAAAAGTAATTCTTCAATTACGAGCATAATCTTCAATGTGGACCACCAACACAAACTGGACACAATCCAAAGACCTCCACAAGCTTGCCTAAATCACCAAGAACATCCACACTACTTCTGCTTACTGAAATCATTCTCTCCTTCATCTGGAACCTCAAAAACAAAGTCTGTCATCACTGTCATATTGGAATAGATGCTTGCGGACCTCTTGATCATGAACCAATTGAGTTGTCAATTTACATTGACTTCCTAAACACTCCAAATCTGTTGAACAAGATATTGCATTTCTAGATCTCACCGAACCTATTTGTGTCACTTTGTCACCTCTGAACATCTACCAAAACCAGTTTTACTCAAGTGGCCATAACTTCTTTAGATCTTTATATGAACCTCTCAAATCTTTACTGGATCATCTTAAGACATATATCTACAAACCCTTTGATGTACATCCTCTGATCTTCATCTTAGCTGGGATCTTTACCTTACTGTCTTCACTGTTCTTCTCTATTCCTGATAGGAGTAATTTTCTCAATATCCTCAGCATACAACTCATCCAATCCTTGTCATTAATGCAATAGAAGTATGTTGACATCAATGAAAACACCGGTTAGGCCCATACTTGTAACAATGTTCACATCAGTGTATGAGTGCATCCTTATGAGTTTCAGGTGTTTTGGAGGTCTGCAAGCTTAGTTTTCAAATGATAGTTATGATAAAGATAGTTTTATATGCCTAGTTGTTTTTAAGACATATGTTGATGATGTGCACCACAATGTTGTTGTTGTGTGGAGTTCAGGAAAGGTTTTGAGATGGTGTATAGGTCTTGCTGACCTATCTGGAAGAAGTGCAAGCAACTTTTTTATCATTCATGAGTATCACCAAGATTGTGAAGACCGATGTGCTAGATGCTTCATGGTTTCTTGCTTAAGGGTGACCTAATTCAAATTTGTGAAGCATGCAGATGTCATTCCTTGAAGGATGTTGCTGTGAAGGGTGTTTAGGACTAGACTAAGCATGTGTTGGGATCTGTAAAGCATGTGTCTCTTCCTATAGTAGCATGTAGTTCATCATAGGTCTTGCCCTATGCATGTTTCATGTTGTGTAATCTTTGGCCGAATTGTAAAATGTAATATTCTTGTTGTATTGGCTGATTTGTAATGAAACCAATGTAATGTCATGTATATATTGTAAACCTAGTTGGTCTAGGTGGAGTATGATTGTGAATATGAAAGTATGAAGAGCAGAACATGAATATTATATGCATTATGATGTGCAACTGAAGGAGGAAGAGTAAAAGTAATACAGGTTGTCCTGATTCATCTTGAAGACATTTTTGTGACAGGAGGGAAGTGAAGAGTATGCCTAATTGATCCAATTATCAGAAGAAGAGTGAAGAGGTAGCATTACAATCATCAAAGGTGTGAACTTCATTGTTAGTTTCAAATAATAGAAATACTTTTATGTTGTAATATTTAACGAGTTCACTCTCAGTTCAGGGAGTAGTTGCTTCCTTGGGTTGTAGCCGTAAAACAAAGTCATGATGGAGTTGTAGCTTCCTTGGGAATGACCTTAAAACCAAGTCTTCATGGAGTAGTAGCTTCCTTGGGTTGTAGCCCTAAAACAAAGTCAGCAGGGAGTAGTAGCTTCCTTTGGTTGTAGCCCTAAAACAAAGTTGTAATTTTGAGCTTCATTTATTGTGAGTTAATCCTCATCGTGGTTTTTCCCTTCTTCAGTTTTCCATGTATATTTGGTGTTATGTGTTGATGTGCATTATGTTGAGCTTTCATGTTTATGTTGATAGTGTAATACTTAAGTTTTAATTTGCTCTAGATGATTTAAGGTTTGTTTAGATACTAATTCACCCCCCTCTTAGTATCCTCGTGTGTTCAACACTCAATCTATGAGATCTTGGATATAGTTCTTTAAATTCATGCACTTACTTGTAGAATGACCTCTAATACGATGGGATTCACAATATTCACTCTCCCTATACCATGTGCGTTTGGGTTTATTTTCATCAAATGGTTGAGTGACAAGAAATGTGACCATATTTTCTTGTACCAATTTTTAAAAATGTCCATGGGCTCTCCCAAAGAGGTATATTTATGTCTTGGAATGGATTGGTTTAATTGTCCTGATGGAATGGTAAGATTACTAGGTTTTTGAACATTTTGGACAAATTTTGATCTAGGGATGCGATTTGGACATGCTTGGAATTAGTAACTCCATCATTAACAACATTTTTTTCTTGGCCCAAAACTTTGGTTTATCATTTGATTGATTATTCTCCTTGTTATAGATTTTGTTTCATCCTTTTGCAATGAGAGCTTTCTCAATAGTGACTCATTTCTTGATGATCTCATCAAAAGTTGACACACAATGTACTTGTAGATGAAAGGACATTTCCTGATGAAGGTTTTGAACAAAGATGCTAACAAGTTGTTTTTCAGGGATAGGCCAAGGAAATCAACTTGCAAGACCCCTCCATCATTGCAAGTAGGAAACAAAGATATCACCATTTCATTGCTTAGCATTGCATAAGTCTAGCATTTTTAATTCATATTCAACATTGTAAGAGAAGTGTCCAACAAACTTCTCTACTAAATCAACGAATGGCATGATGGAGCTTGGAGGTTGGTGTAAAAACCATTCCAGTGTTTGGCCTCCTAAGCTTTAAGGGAAGAGTCATAGAAAGTATACATCACTATAGGATACCTCTTGACATGCCATGAAAGATCCCTTGACATGATTACGGGGATCTCCTTTTCCTTTATACTTATCAAAATTAGGAGTTTCAAAACTAAGAGGAAAAGGAGTACTTGTGATGCTACGATCAAAAGGGTAGGGACATAAATCTTAAAATTTCTAATGCTTACGATGAGTCCCATTTTGTAAGCCTTTTAGTGTATTTTTCATGTCCTACCACTTTTGATCAAAAGAACTCATTGCAAGCGTCGAGTTAGGAGGTATATAGTTTACCGATCCAAAGGTTGGTGGTTGTTGCAATATTGACTGAAGTGGATTTTGAGATGGTAACATTATGATAACTTGTATGATATGACATGATTGAGGTAGTGTGGTGAATTGATAAGAAGTATTCAGATAATGTGAACTTAGTAAACACTTGCTAAAATTTTGTGATACATAAGGTGGAATAGATGATGTGGCTTGAGAAATAGATACTAATGAAAGTGAATTTTAGAGTGATAATGGTAGAAGGTAATGAAGAAGATTAGACATTGATGGGAATGTAGATTAGGATGGATGTGAAATGGAAGAAAGATATTATTGTGATACTAGAGATGGAATAGTAATGTGAGGTGGTTGTGGGAAAATTTGGTTTGAAAATGTGAAGTTTGAAGTGGAAATGAGTTCACTTGATTAGATTGATGTGTCCCTTATTGATTTTTGTGTATAGAGAGTAAAGTATGATCTTTATGATGTGGATTAGAAGATGAATCATGGTCATCAAGAGGGGGTGATAATGGAAGATTACAACTTTCTTGTTCTAAGTGATAACTTACTCTCTTCTGAGTTGATTCAAAGGGACTGTCAAGTGTATGGGGTGGAGAATCATGATGAATAATTTGTTCTAACTTTGGCCTATCAAAATTTTGAGGAAGTTTGGCTCCTTCATTGATGAGTTGTTCTAAGAATGCATCTTTATTTTGAGAAATGAATTGATCCATCATGTAGTGAGTCTTTTCTTTTTTTTAGGAATTCATTGAACCTAGGTGAGTATTCAAGATGGTCAACAAAACCTTCCATTTCATTATCATTATCAGGAGGATCATGAGTTGAAATAGGCTCATCTTGTAAAGTAAAGCCAAAACTAGACCTCATAGACTCTTTCTCATGAGGATCCATACTTTTCTTTGTTTGAGACCTTGTGATAGGAGACATGAAGTAAACTTTTGGTGTAAGATTCTAACCTCAAACTTGATTGAGCAAAAAGATTGACTTTGAGAGAAACTTGTGTCAAGATGTTAAGGTTGATGTGAATGGAGATAAGGTTTGGATGAGATGGGGATTTTGACTTGGCTTGGCAAAATTAAACTAAAACTTGAATTATAAGACCTGGTTTGTTCGAAGGTAATACAAGATATCTCTACTTAAGATTGGCAAGTTCTTAAGAGATGGATTGAGGGGCTATGCTTAAGATAGGCAAATTCTTAACAAAGCAAGATGAAATGGATAGTACTAGGAGTAGGTCTTGGTTTCAAGTTTAGTTGTTGATTCAAAGGATAGTTAATTGATATGGATGGAATGGAGGTGAAAATAATGTTGGATATAATGAATGTAAGATACGATAAGGAAATTGTACTTAAAGTGGTTTCAACCTTTTACACAAGAAAGTGACCATGCTCTCATCAAAGTGGAATGTTTAAACTCAACTACAAGTCTAAAGTTTGGATGCACGATAGACCTATCTACAAAAAATTGACTAAGGATGAATTGGAAAGAGATTTTAACAAACAAAAAGACACAATGGCCAAGTATGACTCTTCAAGGTGATAAAGGCTTATTGGCTTTTACTGGTTTCACACAGAGAAGAAACACCAAACACTTGATCAAAAACTTAAAATTAATCAAGTAGGTGTGACATATCTTGTGGATCTCTTGAAATGGCCATGGGTCAACCCCCACTCAAAATAGAGAAGAGATTCCCACCCCCATTAATACCATATTTCTATAGCTCAAGGATAGATAGGGAATATATGGTCTTGGACCACCATACACCCCTTAGTTTGGAGACTTTCATCCTACCCAAAGTAGCCCCTATCTTAAGTATAATGGTACATGTGATTATCTTGTCGTGTCCTACTACAGTAGTGCACCATAAGATATGATGGTTGATGGTCTTAATCTAGCCTTGACAAGGCTTCTAAGGAGTCCCCTATATACATAAGGTAAGTGGGCCCAAACCATGAACAAGATTCCATAGCGACAAGCCACAAATGTCACCAAAGCAAGTCTTGGTAGACCAAGGGTCTCAGGGATCAATTTGGACTTATCAGGTTCACCATTGAGGTTGTCCCTAGGGGTGATGAAATCCCCTAGCAGACCTTCTAAAGGGAAGGAATACTATGTTGCAAGTATGGGCCTAACCGGTGTTGTCATTGATGTCAACATACTCCTGTTGTATTGATGTCAAGGATTGGATGAGCTATGTGCTAAGGATATTGAGAAAATTAGTCCTATCAGGAATAGAGAAGAATAATGAAGATAGTGGAGCTCTATGACGTGAAGATCCCAACTAGATGAAGATCAGAGAATGTGCATCAAAGGGTTTGTAGATATGTGTCTAAAGATGATCCAATCAAGATTTGAGAGATTTGCATGAAGATTTGGAGAAGTTATGGTCACATGAGTAAAACTGGTTCTGGTAGCCGTTCTAAGGTGACAAATTGACACAAACAGGTCTGGTGAGATCCAAAAATGCAATATCTTGTTCTGCAGACCGAGTGGCATGTTTAGGAAGCCAATGTGAATTGACAACTCAATTGATTCATGGTCGGGAGGTTCGAAAGCATTTATTCTAATGAGACAGTGATGACTGACAGTGTTCTTGAGGTTCTGGATGGAGATGCGAATGATTTCAGCAAGCAGAAGTGGTGTGGATGTTCTTGGTGATTCAGGAAATCTTTTGAGGGTCTCTAGGTTATGTCCAGTTCGTGTTGGCGGTCCACATTGAAGATTGAGCTCGTAATTGAAGATTTACTTTCGTGTGATGGTGTTCCTCTTAATCTTGGCCGACCAGATGTTTTACACATCTTGCGGATGATCTTGAAGATGTTTTACGAAGCATGGCATGTTCCTCAAAGAAGATTGAAGTCCTAGATGTGTGTGGTTGACATGTGGTGATTCGCATGAAGTCTTTTGTAATAAGTCAAGTTGTATTTGTGTAATTGCTCTGTAATAAAATAAAGTATGTATTGTGTCAACTTTGATGATTATCCCAAAGTTGATGTCTTGTATAAATAAGATTTGTGAAGTCATTTCAAAGTATCCCTTGATTGAGATGAGGAAGCAGTAGAGAGGAGTGTTAGATTCAAGACAAACAACGAAGAGGGGGGGTGAATCAGTTGTCTCAAAATTTTCTTCGTATTAATCACTTAAATCCTCTTTGTAATTCAACAACATAATAATAAATCAATCATGCAATAATTCAAGAGCAGAAACACATTAACACATATGACACCAAGATTTTAATGTGGAAAACCCAGTTAAGGGAAAAACCACGAGGTGACTAACCCAAGATTGTATTCTCTATTAAAAGAATAAGAAGAATAGATGGCACATGCCAATTAGGGCTCACTACCTAAGCACACTGCTCACAAGAGGCCCACTACCTACAGGAGACACACTATCTATAGAATAATAAATATTACATAATTGAACTGAAGAATAGCATCTTTACCATGCTTGAGTCAGTTCCATTTAAGCTCAATACTCCTGCTCTGCCTTTTGCTCTGCTCCTCTCTACCACACACTCATCTCCACAAGATGTATTTGAAATGACTTCACAACTTCTTATTTATACAAGACATTTGACTTTGGGATAATCATCCAAGTTGGCATACATTATAGAGCAAATACATAAATACAACATGACTAATTATAAAAAGACTTCACACGGATCAACACATTGTCGGCTACACAGATTTGAGACTTTAATATTCTTTGAGGAACACACCATGCTTCACAGAACATCTTCAAGATCATCTACAAGATGTGTAACTCATCTGGTCAACCAAACTTAGGAAGAACATTATCCCAAAGACCTCCACAAGCTTGCCTGAATCACCAAGAACATCCACACTACTTCTGCTTACTGAAATCATTCTCTCCTTCATCTAAAACCTCAAGAACACAGTCTATTATCACTGTCATATTGGAATAGATGCTTATGGACCTCTAGACCATGAACCAATTGAGTTGTTAATTCACATTGACTTCCTAAACACTCCACCAAATCTGTAGAACAAGATATTGCATTTCTGGATCTCACCAGACCTATCTGTGTCACTTTGTCACTTTTGAACATCTGCCAGAACCAGTTTTACTCAAGTGGCCATAACTTCTTCAGATCTTCATGAGGACCTCTCAAATCTTTACTGGATCATCTTAAGACACATATCTACAAACCCTTTGATGCGCATCCTTTGATCTTCATCTTAGCTAGGATCTTTATCTTACTGTCTTCACTGTTCTTCTCTTTTCTTGATAGGACTAATTTTCTCAATATCCTCAACATACAACTCATCCAATCCTTATCATCAATACAACATGAGTATGTTAACATCAATGACAACACCAGTTAGGCCCATACTTGTAACAATCTCCCCTTTGTCATTGATGGCAACATATGATGTGAAAAACTATTTTAACCATCAAGACAAGAACTTCTCCTTACTGACATAACTCCCCCTATCAACAACAACCATTCACATGTCTTCTCTTCCTTTACTGCTCCCCCTTTGATCAGCAACCAATTTTTGTTTTTCACATGTCTTCTCTCCCCCTTTGACATCAATGGGAAAGGGCACATACTTCCATCACTCAGAATCATACCAACTACTCCCCCTGAGTAGTAGCTTCCCATCATCAATACAGACCACAAGATATGACTGTGAGATCCACCAGACTGATGCACATCAGTGCACCTTAATTTAGAACCAGAGGGGTAATAACCCCTAACTTCTCCCTGAGATACTCAAAAGAGTCCTTAGCTAGAGGTTTAGTAAAAATATCTGCAATCTAATCCTTAGAAGGCACAAACTCCAATCTGAATTCATTCTTGTTCACTTGTTCTCTCAAAAAGTGAAATTTGATAGATATATGTTTTGTCTTTGAATGCAACACCAGATTTTTTGATATATTTATTGCACTTGAATTATCACAAAAGATTGTGATAGGTTCCTCATAATCCACTCTGATGTCTCTTACCATTTGTTTCATCCATAATACTTGAGTGCAACTACCTACTGCTGCAATATATTCTTCTTCTGCAGTGGACAAAGCTATTGCCTCTTATTTCTTACTCAGCCAAGAAACCAATCTCTTCCCCAAAAAGAATGCTACACCACTGGTACTCTTCCAGTCATCCAAATCTCCTGCCCAATCCGCATCTATATATGCATGAAGAGAGAAATCATGATCTCTAGGATACCATAAACCATACTCAATTGTCCCTTTTAGATATCTAAGAATCCTCTTGATTGCCATGACATGAGATTCTCTAGGATCAGCTTGGAATCTAGCAACAAGACCAATAACATCCATAATGTCAGGTCTAGTTTGAGTGAGATACAATAATCCTCCAGTCACTGACCTATACTTTTTCTGATTAGCTTTAGGAGAGTCATCATCTTTGCTCAATTTACATCTAGTTGCCATGGGAGTATTCATTGGTTTTGAGTCTTCCATCCCAAATTTCTTTAACAATTCTTTCACATATTTGGTCTGTGAGATGAAGATTCCTTTCTTTGTTTGAATGATTTTTAAACCCAAGAAGAAATTTATTTCCCCAAACATGGACATCTCAAATTCACTTTTCATTTGATTTGCAAAAGTTTTGCACATACTATCTCTTCCTCCAAAAATGATATCATCAACAAACACTTCAACAATTAAGATATTTTCATGATCAATTTTGAAGTACAAGTTACTGACAGCAGTACCTTTGTTGAAACCAACCTTCAAAAGATGCTTATCCAATCTTTCATACCAGGCTCTTGGGGCTTGTTTGAGTCCATACAATGCTTTCTTCAACTTGCAAACCATATCACCATGATCAGACAATTAAAATCCATCCGGTTGCTCAATGTATACTTCTTCTTCCAAGTCACCATTCAGGAAGGCAGACTTGACATCCATCTGATATACTTTGAAGTCCTTGAAGGAAGCAAAGGCAAGAAATAATCTGACTGCTTCAATTCTTGCCACCAGAGCAAAAGTTTCTTCAAAATCAACTCCTTCTACTTGAGAGTAACCCTTGCAGACCAATCTGTCTTTGTTTCTGACTACTTCACCATCTTCATTCAGTTTATTCTGGAAGACCCATTTGGTTCCAATCACATTCTTGTTTCTAGGTCTGGGAAGAAGAGCCCAAGTGTGCAATCTTTGAAATCAGACAATACTCTTCTAAGTCTTGAGCAATCTTTCTTCTTGTTTGAACACCTTTGCTTTTATCACCTATGATCTGATCTTTAGAGTGATTCAGTCTTACATACCTGGGAATTTTGGGAATTTCTTGCACTTCTGTTTCTTGAACAGGTTCATTCAAACTTATCTCTTCTTCCTGATTCACCGGATCAGTCTGGATCTAAATTTTTGAAGGGGCTTGGACTTCTTGGACTAGAACATCATTCTAATAATCTTCATCATATTCATAAAACCTTGAGGGTTTTTCAATACCTTCATCAACCTTCACATTTGTACTTTCTATAATCTTTCTTAGCCTCTTGTTATAACACTGGTATGCTTTGTTTTGAGTAGAATAACCCAAGAATATTCCTTCATCGCTTCTAGCATCAAATTTGCCAAGATCTTCATCTCTTTTAATGTAACATTTGCTACCAAAGACTCTGAAATACTTCACAGTGGGAGTGACGCCAAACCAGAGTTCATAAGGAGTCTTACCAATATTGCTTCTGATTTGTACTTGATTATGAGTATAGATAGCAGTGCTTACAGCTTCTCTCCAGTAGATCTGAGGAATATTTGCTTCCATCATCATGGTTCTAGATGCTTCTTGGATGGTTTGGTTCTTTCTCTCAACTACTCCATTTTGCTGTGGAGTCCTTGGAGAAGACAACTGTCTTTTTATCCCATGTTTCTCACATAATTCTATGAACTCCCCAGATGTGAATTCTCCACCTCTGTCAGACCTAAGACATTTTATGTTTAATCTAGTTTCATTCTCTACCATAGCCTTGAATATTTTGAATTTCTCAAGAGCCTCAGATTTCTCTTTAAGAAAAGTCACCCACATCATCCGAGAGTGGTCATTAATTAATAACATGAAGTATCTATCACCTTGCAC
Organism: Cunninghamia lanceolata; assembly: GCA_027924645.1. Lineage (NCBI taxonomy): Eukaryota > Viridiplantae > Streptophyta > Pinopsida > Cupressales > Cupressaceae > Cunninghamia > Cunninghamia lanceolata. The sequence goes on along the minus strand of BSBN01000220.1, from coordinate 9,635,896 downwards.
ACTCCTATTCTTGCTAGACCACATAGATCAGTATGAACTAAGTCCAATAATCCAGTAGAAGATTGTTCCTTACTTTTGAATGTGACCCTGCTTTGCTTACCCAACTGACATCCTTTGCACAAACTATTAGTAGGTTTCACCAGTCTTGGAAGATCTCTTACAGCCTGAGTGTTTCTTATCTTGATGATATTATCAAAATTCACATGACACATTCTCCTATGCCACAACCAACTCTGATCAATTTGAATAAATAAACAACTTTTACCAGTACCAACCAAGTGGAATATATTACCTTTTGTTTGAGTACCGGATGCAATCTCTGTTCTAGAACTTTCAAAGATCTTGCATTTTCCATTTTTGAATCAGAGATCATAGCCTTTGTCCACCAAATGTCCAACACTGAGAAGATTGTGCTTCAGACCTTTAACATATAGTACATTATTGGTTTTGTTCTTTCCATCAAAAGAAATGGTTCCTCGACCTCTGATTCTGCCAACAGAATTATCACCAAATTTTACCACTCCTTCATATCTTTCCAAATCTATGAACTTATTTTTGTCACCTGTCATATGGTGGGAGCATCCACTGTCAGTGACCCAATCATCCTTTTCTTCAACTTGGGCAGCCAGAGCTCTTTCTACCATTTTATGATTGACAGATTCAGAGGACATTAGATCTTCTTCCTTGATGGTAATAAACACCCAGTCACTTTTGGATTTGTTTCCTGTCTCTGATTCATCATCTATTACTCCTTCTTCATCATCATCTTCATGAACATAGTAACATTTCTTTTGGAATCTTGATCTATTTGGATTTGCTCTTGAAAATCTTTCCGGACACCTTGAGGCAAAGTGACCAATCTTATTGCAATTAAAACATCTGAAGGGCAATTTTCCTTCATACTTACCAGATCCTCTTGGTAATCTTTTTGCAATAAGGGCTTCAAGTTGAGCAGCTTCTGCTTCATCTTCTTCCAGATCTTTTCTTGCTTTTTCATACCATGATAATTTCTTTGAAGAGTTCTCTCCCAAATCAAACTTTTGTTTTCCTTTTATAGAGGCACTAGCTTTGAAAGCAGATTCCGTCTTGGGGGGTGTATCTCCAAACTTGGCCAATTCAAATGGAGCTAATTTACCAACCAATTGATCTCTTGTGATATTTGAAAAAGATCTAAATTCTTCAATAGCAGCAACCTTATACTTGTAAGAATCAGGAAGGGATCTGAGAACTTTGGTAACAATCTCATCTTCATCCAAGATTCCACTAGCACATCTAATGCCACAAACAAGCTCATTTACTCTTGGCATAAATGTAGTGATATTTTCATCTTCTCTCATCTTCAGGTTTTCAAATTTTCCTTTCAGACTCTATAGCTTGGCACATTTAACATACTTTTCTCCTTCATGCAGAAGTTCCAGTTTTTGCCAAAGCTCATATGCAATTTTTAGATCAATAACATTTGTCAGCTCTGAATCAGATAAGGCACTTAGTAGAGCTTCTTTAGTTCGAAGATTATTTTCAGCATCTCTGATTTCATCTATGGTACTTGGAACATTCTGTGGAGGAACATACTTCTTTGAAGCCATGATCCAATATTTCATTCCCGTACATTGCAAGTGACATTCCATGCAACTTTTCCAAAGAGTAAAATTGGCTCCATCAAACCTCAAACTATCCTTCATGTAGGATGACATCCTAGATCTCCTCAAGTGGTTAAGCCCTTTTTAGAGGAACCTAGCTCTAATACCAATTGTTAGATTCAAGACAAACAACTGAGAGGGGGGTGAATCAGTTTTCCCAAAACTTTCTTCCTATTAATCACTTAAATCCTCTTTGTAATTCAACATCATAATAATAAATCAATCATTCAATAATTCAAGAGCAGAAACACATTAACACATATGACACCAAGATTTTAAAGTGGAAAACCCAGTTAAGGGAAAAACTACGGGGTGACTAACCCAAGATTGTATTCTCTGTTAAAAGAATAAGAAGAACAAATGGCACATGCCAATTAGGGCTCATTGCCTGAGCACACTTCTCACAAGAGGCCCACTGCCTACAGGAGACACACTATCTATAGAATAATAAATATTACATACTTGAACTAAAGAAAAACATCTTCACCATGCTTGAGTCAGTTCCATTTAAGCTCAATACTTCTGCTCTGCCTTTCGTTTTGCTCCTCTCTACCACACTCATCTCCACAAGATGTATTTGAAATGACTTCACAACTTCTTATTTATACAAGACATTTGACTTTGGGATAATCATCCAAGTCAACATACATTACAAAGAAAATGCATAAATACAACATGACTAATTATAAAAAGACTTCACACAAATCAACACACTTTCAGCTACACAGATCTGAGACTTCAATATTCTTTGAGGAACATGCCATGCTTCACAGAACATCTTCAAGATCATCTGCATGATGTGTAACTCATCCGGTTGGCCAGACTTAGGAAGAACATTATCATCCGGAAGTAATTCTTCAATTACGAGTTCAATCTTCAATGCAGACCACCAACACGAACTGGACACAATCCAAAGACCTCCACAAGCTTGCCTGAATCACCAAGAACATCCACACTACTTTTGCTTACTAAAATCATTCTCTCCTTCATCTGGGACCTCAAGAACACAGTTTGTCATCACTGTCATATTGGAATAGATGCTTTGGACCTCCAGACCATGAACCAATAGAGTTGTCAATTCACATTGACTTCTTAAACACTCCACCAAATCTGTAGAACAAGATATTGCATTTCTAGATCTCACCGGACCTATTTGTGTCACTCTGTCACTTCTGAACATCTGCCAGCACTGGTTTTACTCAAGTGGCCATAACTTCTTTAGATCTTCATGAGGACCTCTCAAATCTTTATTAGATCATCTTAAGACACATATCTACAAACCCTTTGATGCGTATCCTCTGATCTTCATCTTAGCTAGGATCTTTACCTTAATGTCTTCACTATTCCTAATAAGACTAATTTTCTCAATATCCTCAGCATACAACTCATCCAATCCTTATCATCAATGCAACAGGAGTATGTTGACATCAATGACAAGACCAGTTAGGCCCATACTTGCAATATGGAGAAGAGCAAAAAGTAGAGAAAAAGTGTTGAGCTTAAATGGAACTGTCTCAAGCATGGTCAAGATGGTAATCTCCAGTTCAAGTATGTAATATTTATGTTATTCTGTAGACAGTGTGTCTCCTATAGGCAGTGGGCCTCTTGTGACCAGTGTACTTAGGCAGTGAGCCCTAATTAGCAAGTGCCATTTTTGTTCTTCTTATTCTTTTAATAGAGAATACAATCTTGGGTTAGTCACCCTGTGGTTTTTCCCTTAACTGGGTTTTCCACGTTAAAATCCTTGTGTCATAAGTGTTGAATATGTTTCTGCTTTTAAATTATTACATTGTGCTTCCATGATTAAATCATTATTATGTTGTAGAAGTATAAGAAGGTTTTAAGTGTTTAAAGATCAAATTCTGGTAACAACTGATTCACCCCCCCTCTCAGTTGTCTATCCTAAATTCAACATACTATTCACTTTTGATCTCCAAGATTATGCAAAACATGAGGAGAGAACATACGTGAGATAACAACCTAGGATTGAACAAATAACAAAATGAAAATGATGGACTTTTGTTCCTTAAGATCACTCAATAGTGTGAGGGGAGAGCATACGTCTAATCAAGATCCTAAAAATATAGCAAACAAGTTCTTTCACAACTACTTTAATTTAGTTCAACTAAACTAGTGGAGAACATTAAGTCTTTGACTGTAGTGTTGTAGAAAATAGTTAGTAGTTTGCAAAATTTTATGTCTTAGACTAACAAGAAGCTACAAAAATAACATTAGTGAAAAATAAGAAATCCTACAAAAACCAAACAAGATGTTAACACATAGAAAAAACAATAACTACCAGTCTAGTGGAGAATCTTGTAATTGAGGAAAAATCCAACCACTACACTATACACAAGACATAAAATTTTGTAACCAATAGTCTAGTTGCACAAAAGAAAGAGAGTGGCCAACATGATGTAGGCAACTGATAGTCTAGTGGAGAATCTTCCAACCACATAGCTACCATCACCATAAGAGCCAAAACTCCTAATTGCACCATTACTACCCATCACAGCTGCATCTCCATTAGAGGAGCCCAACCCACCACCAATCAACCTTCCACATCCACACCCACTAGCCACCCACCAACGAACAAATACAATCTTCTCGAGCACCTTGGGAAGACCCCCACACAAATCTCTATCTTAGAATTGCTCTTCACATCTCCCCTCCACAAAGATATTCTCAACAAAGCTTTGTTAGAAACTTGTGTACCCATCGACTTGAATGTTGATCAATTCCAAGCCATGGTGGCACAACTCTCATCACCGCATCACCTCACTTTCTCTGAACAAGATCTCCCCACTATAAACTGTTATGTAGAAAAAGAGAGATGTTGAATGTGGTTGATAGTTTAATTAGATCCTGCTTTCACTACATACATTCAAGGACATTAAACCAAGTTGAATCAAAACTTTTGCAAGAGGACTCAGCTATAGGTTTGGTGTCACTTGGAATGATAAGAAAATTTAGAATTTATTGATTATTTTGTTAAAACCCTAATACAATTAGGCCTAAAATGCTTATTATACAAAATCATAAGCAAATAGATGAATCCTAACAAATGCTTCCATAAGAAGGCACTAAATATAGATTAGAAACATACTACCTGATTTGAATTTTAGAAAGCAGAAACTTTGGGGATGAAAGAGCAGGCACCAGTGACCAAGGTAGTACTTTTTCCAGAGGCCTTTGAAGTAAAATATGCTTCAAACTATAACCTACTCAGAGATTTCTGACAATGCAAAATTAGAGGACAAAAGAGTGGGTGCCCTTGTCCAATTAGAGATATTTTCTATCATTTTCTTCAGATCTGGAATCCTTATGCTCTACACATACCTCCTGCAACTCCTCTCTGCAAGATCTAACACTTGTAACCTGCAATCACAAGAGAGAGGTTGGGGGTTGTGGTATTTAGAAGCTTGCCTTGGTCAAGCCCTAGAATGGTATTCAAGTCTTCCAACATCATTGTTAGATAGAGTGTGTGTCCTTGGTGGATAGAGACAAAAGCAAATGATATGATAAATTGATTGAAACACAAAATAGATGTCACCTCAGAGGTGAAGCTCTCATGGGGAGATGAAGATCTCTCACACCATGAGGATATGGATTGATGAAGACAAATTTGCAACAAACAAGTACAAACACAACACAATACTGCTTCGCAGCACAATGAAATCCTTGAATATCCTTAACATAAGATCACAAGTTAGCATTATCCATCTAGGTTTAAAATGAAGTCATAAACATGTTTATATATGCATTCCTGCTAAACATTTGTAATTCAAGTTGAATAGGCCAACAAAGGGAAACCTTTTAACGGTCACTTTGCGAACATTTAAAATTTGGGTCCTGACAAAATAGGTTTGGACTAGGGCATGGGTGTCCTTGTCCAAGGTCCTATTTTGGGACTGAATTAAGCTCAAGAGTGTCCCCTAAGTCCCATTTGACATGGGTATGGGGGGATTTTGCTCTGGGATTCATTTTTAAGATGCATGATTAAATCTAAAGGACCTGGGAGCTAAACTAAGGAGGTAAAAGTCCTAGGGGGACATTTTATGACATAAAATTTAGCCCCCACTTCAATGTATGTATGATCTTATAACACATACATGCATTAAAGTGTGGTCAAAAACACATCAGACATGTCCGGCACTTGAAGCTAAGGCATACACAAAGATTGAGGAACTATTTCTAGCCCCCAATCTCAAGTAAGCACTAGAAGACACATCACAGACATGCAAAACACAAGGAAGACAGTAGGAAGCACACAAGACACAGAGAAGATAGTATTGAAGACACGTAAAGCATGATGAAGGCATGAGAGTAGTCACACAAAACACAATGAATACAGTGATATAACATTTTTATATATAAAATGAAATCCTAACAAAAGCACATAAAACAAAACCCAAAGTGTAGAGGGGACTCATCGCCACATCCTTTACACTACACTAGTGAGAAAACATGCCATGCAAAACTTGAGTGTAGGGGGGACTCCTTGACACACCCTTTACACTACACACGAGGGAAAACACACCATACAAAACTTGAGTGTACGGGGGACTCATCGCCACACCATTTACACTACACATGGTGGAAAACATGCCATACAAAACTCGAGTGTAGGGGGGCTCATTTCCACACCTTGTACACTACACAGGGGGAAAATACATGGAAGACACATGGAATACAAGAGAGTTGTATAGGATGCCATAGAAATACTATACATCTTAAACACGACAAACACAGGTGATGGACAAAGCCTTTTGCTAAGTCCCACCATCTCAAACATGCTACAGACACACCTGATGGTTGGGCTTATGCCACAACAACCGCCAAAAACATGCTTAAGGGAGGATAGTCTTAAGCTCCAACCCAACCTCCATGGAGGACTTTTGTAATAAAAGGATGTGCATTAACTCAAGAGATACACCATCCCACCTTCCACAGAAGGGCTTTTGAATAAAAGGATATGCACTAGCTCAAGAGATATGTTATCCCACCTCACATAGAGGGCTTCTTGATAAAAGGATATGCTATCCCACCTCACAGAGATAGATTTTTTATTGCAATAAATAAAGATGTGTACTCACACCAGAGATACAACATCCTACCTCACAGAAAGGGCTTACAAATATGCTTCATTAGTACCAAAATCATCAGACATATATCATCATATATGCCCCCACCTTAAGGTGGTTGATGTCATGTACCGATATCAAGCACATTAAGGTAGAGAGAAGACACACAAGGGAACAAGAGCTCTCACAAAGCCCATGCTCCCAAGGTGGCATGTGCTTACGATCATTGAATGTTCCCACAAACATGTTGATAAGATATGCTAAACAACAAGATGGTTAGAAAATCCTACTCTAAGATAACAATCATATCACATCATAAAATCTATGCATGAAAACCATCACATCAAGGACCAAGGCCATACTATAGGTTTGGAGCTGAGTATAACCACTGGGTTATACTATAGGTACATCGAAACCAAGTGTAGAAACAAGGTGGGATACCAATCAAAGTGTACAAGAGCATATTAAGTGTATTGTAAAATTTTAGTCACAAGAAATGCCACAAGACGATACATCGCACGGAGTGATTCTACTAGTCAAGTGTCAGATATATATAGATCAACCCCATCTTCATATATGGACTAGGTCCATTTTTTCTTATTCACTGAAGGGACGCATGGTTTGTATCAATATTTATTTGTTTTCATCATCTGCCAACTAGGTAGAATCACTGAAGAAGGTAAACAATAACAATGAGAGAGGAGAACAAGTGCCTTAGGAACACTATGTAGGAGGATGCCCCTAGATCATCAACCGCAATGCTATGCCCCTAAGGCATGAGACACAACAATAAAATGGAGGAGAGGCAAGATAGAAGAATGATGAAACAAATAGAAGAATGGTTACAATAGAGGCAGTCTCCCAATATCCTTGACCTTACAAGAGATCAAGGGTCATCCAAGGAGACCTAAACAACACATAACACATCACGAGGGAAACACAACACATAGAGAGGGTCATAGAAGTGAGAAAAAGAATGCTACGACAAAGGTGACCACAATGGGTTAGAAATACTTACATGTTATCCTTGATTCTAATCTTTACCTTGATGGTTAAAGCTTTATCTCCTCTTCTTTCTTCCACATTTTCTTGAGATTGTGAGGGAGTAATCATAGGAGTTGTTAATGGAAAGTTGTCTATTAATGATATTGTGGGAGTAATGTCATAGGTTTCTATGTCAATCAAGCGGGGTGATGTAGGGAAATACCCATTTCAACTAGTTTGTAGGGTGTTGGAATACCTTGGTCATTAGGAACATTATGTCTATTTATGTTTTCCAAATTGTTAGCAATTTCCAAGGTATATAAGTCTTTAGGTAAGGGTGTGTGATTTGTTTCTTTTTTTAAGATGTAGTTAAGAAGTGTCTGAAGATCAGTTGATGAATTTTCAGTGTCAATAGGTTGAAGAAGTTGTTCACAAAGAGAGTCTGCATCATTCAATGCTTCATCCTGACCAAGGAGAGCATGAAGAGATGGTAGAGTAGTGTTAATGAATGTTTCAATGATTTCTTCTTCTTGTGCCAAAATATCCTCACCAAGTGGGGTTATGTTAGGAGAAGACTTCAAATTATTAGATGAATCACCCAGGGCTATGTCAGCCTCATATGTCTCAGAAATGATGTCCATTATATTGTCATGAAATTTAGGGAGAGAAGGAGGAATTTCTTATTCATTACCCTCTTTGTTAACTTTCGTGGAGATGAAATTAGTTAGACTTTCTAGGATTGAAGGGTAAATACCCATGAGAGTGGTGAAGCTTTCAAAATTAGATATGTAACATATAATTTCATATGTAGAGCTCATGGAAACATCAATATCATAGATGTGTTCTATTTGTTTTAGGACTTGAGGGTATTTATTAGTGAATTTATAGAAATTGTCAACATCTATGATGTATGCAAACAATGCTTCCAAAGATGAATAACAAGATGCATCCATGATGGATAGACTATTTCACACTAACATGTTGGAAAGAGACACTGCTTCGCATAATAGGTGTTGTCATTGATGGCAACTAAGACCATCCCACTCATCCGCATAACACAATTTGTTCATACCAGAAGTCAGAATCAGAATTTATCTAAGTCTGGGTAGTCAGTAGCAGAGTAGGCAACAGGGTCTAGTATCTTTGTCTGGATCTCTCCAGTGGAAAGTCATAATTTGTTATAGATCTGAGGTAGCCTTAAGTATTGTCAAGACAATCTAAATCTAGAGTTTTGGCCTCCAGTGATAAAGGATTCAAAAGTTATTTTCTTCTGAGTATCAGGTTAACAATTTGACAGAGTAGGCAGAAGAAGAACAAGCTGACCTTGTAAACAATCTCTATTTTGAATGTATGTAAGTTGTTGATTGGGAAAGTAGTGATAATCAATGATAGTGTCTGACCTAATTGAAGATTTGTGAGTGCAAGTTTTGGTTTGCGTCTCAAGTTATGCATGGATCTAGCCGACAGAGCAGAGTATTTAATAAAGTTCCAAATGTTCTTGAAGTCAACTGGAAAGTAATTAAAGATCAGGATGCAGATATATATAGCTGATGGATATGAATGATTTTGGTGTGTGTGTTGTGACAATGGTGTAATTGTGAAAAGAGCAGAGATCAAAAGTTTAGATGCTAGCAGAGCAGTAAGAGGAGCAGAATAAGGATGAAGTGTGTCAAGTTAGTTTTCTATGCTTAATCGAAATTGAACTTGAGCATTGATAGATGCTAAATATTAGTTCAAATTCATTGTAATCTTCTTCCTATAGGCAGTGAGCCTTCTTTTGAGAAGTGGGCTCTAGGAAGTGAGCCTGAATGCATGTGCATTCCCCATTGTAATACTTTTAACAAAGTATAATCTTTGTGGGTTAACCCCCACTGTGGTTTTTCCCTTGACCGGGTTTCCACGTCAAAAATCTTGGTGTCAAGTGTGTTATTTATGTTTCTGCTCATGTGTTATTGATTAATATTGAAATGTTTATATCATTAATTTGATTACAAGTTATAAAGGAAGATTAAAGGTAGAAAAGTTCAAATTGTGTGACAACTGATTCACCCCCCCTCAATTGTCCAAACCTAATCCAACAATTGGTATCAGATCAAGGTTCCTTTGAAAAAGTTTAACAACTTAAGGAAGATCTAGGAAGGTAGTAAAAATGGATGAATATAACCTTCAAAGGCAACTTAATTTCGCTCTAGATGATCTTGAGCAGTCCAAGGCAGAAGTCCAAGAGCTGCAAGATAACCTCAAAAAGGTTGAGGACTTCATTGACATTTTAAAAGAAAAATTGAGCAAATCCAATGCAAAAGGAAAGGAGCAACCTCTTCAACTAGAAGACAAGGCCCTGAAAGAGAAGACAAAGGAATGTGAAAATTTATCTAAGGAAGTTGTTGTCCCAAAACATGAGATGGAAACTGGGGTGATGAGACTAACCAAGGAAATTGGAGATAGGAAGAAAACTGAAGAAGAGATGAATCAAAAACTTAAAGAGAGAACTAAAGAATACTATAGATTGGATAGAATAGCTAGTCTCCTAGAATCTAATCTACAAGAAAGTAGAAACAATGAGAGAGAACTTGAAAGAAAGATTATCACTCTCAGACATGACCTAGAAATTGCAAATGAGTATAAGGAGAAGTTCAAGATAAGCTTGGCTAAACTTGAAGCACTAATTGAAGGACAAAAAAAGGATGATGACAAGCATGATCTTAGATCTGAGAAAGGTGAAAGCTCCAGATCCGGATAAAGAAATTTTCAACCAAGGAATAGGAGAAACAAAACTAGAAAACCACCGGTAAGATAGCCTAATGCCCAAAGATATCCATCATTCAATGGAAATTGTTTCAATTGCAATAAATTTTGTCATAGAGCTACTCGGTGCAAAAGCAAAGTAAATCAAAATGATCCATCCTTCTCTAGTCAATCCTTCAAGTGTAAGAGGTACGGTCATAGATCAAATGAATGTAGAAGTATGATAATGAATAATGCCAACAATAAAGGAATTAGCCATTATTTCAATGGTTACTGTTTTGTTTGCAATGGGTTTGGACACATGGCTAATTAGTGCAGATCAAGAGGAAATCAAGTTTATAAGAAAAGAGATGTCATGTGCTTTAATTGCAATAAATCTGGTCATATTGCAAGATTCTGTAGAAGTAGGAATAATGGAAGAAGAGGTCCGATAAACAGAAAACTAGATGAGCAGAAACAAGACAAAGGCAAAAGAAAAATTGATGTGAATGAGATACGGAGTGAAATGAACAAGACTTGGGTAAAGAAAGATACAAAAAACAAATGTGATGGATCTGCATCAGAATTCGGTGCTGACAATTCCTCCGTGAATTAAGTCAGGAGCTCTAACTCAGGGGGAGCTACATTGAACATCAAATTCCCCCAGTCAACAAGTGGTTACCTAAATCTGGCACAATAAAAGAAGATATTTTGAATTGGTTCAGAACCTTTGGAAGGATTTTCAAAAGAAAAGTTGTTGATATGATAACTTGCAGAGTGATTCATGAAGAACTGTCAAAAATAGAGTAACTGGATAAAGTTAGGGAACACATTTATTACAATGCCAAATTAGGTTTTGCAAAAGATAAAAGATCACTTAGTCCACATTTGAATTACTTTGCATTTGGAGGAAATAAGAAGAAGAGCATTCGAGCTGCAAATCCAGAGATTGAAGCACAAAGAGAGAGTTCAACCAACAATTGATCAACCCTAACCCCGTGGAAGAAAAAGGTACTTCTCTATAAAGATTTGAATTTGAAATCTGTTGAGATGGATACTCCTCATGTTGTTGACATTACTGAAAGGCCTTGACCCAAATTTAAGAAGAATCCTCACAAATCAATAGAAGTCAAACTGTTAGGTGCTTTTTCAAGTGTTCCGTATGGTGTACTACATATTAGGGTTTATATTCATGCAAACATAGATGAATTTGGAGATTTAAGGTATGTAGACTTGTTTGAGAAACAACTCAGGGATGAAAATCACAAACTTAAACCTGAGTATAAGGCACTACAGGATAAACACTTTATTCAGATTATGGGGTTTCCAACATTTGATGAGGATGAATGGGTTTGATATGTTTTGAGTCGGATGCATGATGAATTCATTTGGTTGTTAAAATGATTCAAGATTACCAAGGATGCTATCAGAATTGTAACAGGGTTAAACTCAACCAGTGGATTACCCATATTGAAAGCCATGAAAAACTAGACAGTGAATGATGCTACCATTGCCAAGTTTAACAGAAGGGCAATGACCATCAATGATATTAGAGAACTGGATGTCAAATTTGCCTCCATGGTGATTGGGTACAAAATTTACCACTTGAGTAGAGAAAATTCTGTTTCTGGAATAGCCATCTATGCTGCATATAAGATGATAAAGGAAAATATTGATTATGACATGTGAATTACTACAGAATCAACTAATTGAAAATTTAAATAAAATCAACAAAGATAAGAAAAACACTTTCAAGTATGGTACATTAGTTCTATGTCTATTCTTTTACTTTATGAATGAGCTACCTGGGGTAAAAGGTGTGCATTGGACTAAGGATGAGCCAGTTGCCATTCAGATTAGAGATAATCTTTGCAGCATTGGTGATTTCAAAGCTCAAAAAATTACAATATGGGGTTACTTAAAGAATTTTGAGTATGATGCACTTAAGGGAAAGAATCCCCAAGTCAATTGTTGAGAAGTACAAAAATGAATTATGCTTTATGGTTGATACTGATCAGCACCTAATGGAAGCAGTGGAACCCAGAACTGTTTGGATGATGCCCATGGGGTATGAAGTAGATGGAAAAATATTGAATATGTATGCTCAACATCTTCTAAGAAAGCCTAAAGATACAACAGTTGAAAGATTTAGAACATATGAAGAGCTAAGTTTAAAACTGCATAATGAGTTTAGAGAACTGAAATCCAATAGGAAAGTAAGAAAAGAAGTTGAGCAGTTGGCTAAAAATCTGGGCCTAACTAAGGAAGCTGTGAGGAAATTCAGGGAAAGAACTGAAAAGGCTGAGAAAGAGAAACAAGCTAAGAAAGAAATGAGTGCTCTAGTGGAACCCTCTTCCACTTCAAGAACTATTAGGAGCTCTGCTGCTGCCCCTATTCTTCCTAAGACTACAAAACTAGAAGAAAAATCATCCAGAGAAAGGGAGAAAAGAAAGAAAACAAAAGCATCCCAGACCTATGAAAGCACAAAAGAAGAAGAAGAAGATACAGATTCTGACATTGAGATCAAAGAACTAAAAGCCACAGGCACAAAATCAGCCAAGATATCCAAGGAGATACCCTCCGGAAGAAAAAGGGAAAGCAAGAGGTAAAAGATAGAGGAATATGTAGAGAAGCCTACCCTTTAAGTAGATGACATCATTAAATCAGCTAATGTGGATGGAAACTTGGTTCCAATGACAGAATTCTATGATGACTATAGTGATGTTGAAAAAAGAGTACTTGAGGAAACAACTGTAAGATATTTGAATATCTACAACAAGGCTCTTATTGAGATATGTTCATTAATACCAAAAAGCCTTGAGAAAATTTTGGAAATGAGAATAGACAATGCAAAAAGAAATGATCTTGAGATCCAAGCACAAATATTAATACAATTATGCCCCCAAATTACTCCAAAGAAAATGATCTTGATATTCAAAGAAGCCAAGGACGAGTTTTGAAGAAAGAAACAAATGAATAAGCTTATGCTAGGGGAAACAAACTAGATTGTAGAGGAAACCAAAGAGATTCTTAGGTGTGCTTTGAAAAAGCACAATCTTCCTATTGTAGAGGAAGTAAATGTAGAGATTGAGCCCTTAGACATGGATGTTGAAGGGTTAAAGGGAAATAAGCAATAGACTAAAACTCTAGACTCCTCTATTCCAGAAGAGGAAGTGCAAAATAAAGGAGAGGAAGTACTGATAGAAGAAGCAAATGTTGGCCACGATCCTCCAAATCCTCCTACCATTGATGACTCTAGAAAGGGCCAAGAGAAAGAAGAAGAGAAGGAGAAAGAGAAGGAAGAGGAAGAGGTAGAGGGAAAAGAAGATCTAGCAGAAGAAGATGGTGCTAATGCAGCAAAGCAAAATAGTCTGGTTACTGCCACTGACAAAGCACAAGGGAAAGAATTTGAAATAGCAAGTGTGGCAAGAGAGACTGCAAGTGCAATGCAGATTTTTCTCAGAAAGGAGATGCTAGAGTTAGATGAGCTGGAACTAATACAAGGACCAATCAATTATGACACACTTTCTCTGGATCAAATACTGAAGATATCATCATTCACACATGCCAAGGCAAGGGAGAAATTAAAGAAGTCTCACATAGAAGACAATGAGTTGATAAGCCTAGCATCTAGAGCACTAGAGAAGATCATGCCCACATATCAGAAAAATACATCTAATTCCCCTTTTGGTAATTTGAAAAATCTTGTGCATTTTGTAAATACAATTTTTGAGTCCTTTGAGAAGTTAGCTGAAATAAAGGTCCAGAAAGAATTTTTGGATAAGAGGTTTAGTGAACTAAAAGGTCTTATAGATAATGATAGAAAAACACTCAACATTGGTATAAAGAGTATTGAAAATGCTCTTAAGGATGGTGGTGGTGTATATACGTTTTGTTTATCATGCCCCAAAACAGTAGAGGATATTGAGAAAAAGTTAAAGGAGCAAGAGAAAAAGCTGCTAGACCTATCTCAAAGTTTTGATCCTTTAACAGTATCTCCGGTGAGCCAAGAATGTCAAGCAATTAGTCTGACAAATGAAATAAACAAACTTATCAAGGAAAAGAAGAACATTATGGGAAGAATGGGTGAGCTCCGGGGATTGATTACCCCTAAGTTGGAAACAATGTTTAATACTTTGTCAGAGGCCCAAAGTACTGCCCAGACAAGTGATCCCTCAGATCAAAGGAAAGCAGAAGCATATGCATTTCTGCTAAGTTGACACATTTCAATTTTGGATAGTATGAAGAGAAGTTGGGACACTGAATTTGTATAGTTAAAGATTATTTTCACAGATATCCTTAAGTATATGTAAATATAACATATGGATTGTTTGTACATATGCGGTCATATATACAGAGTTTTTGCATCATTAGTGATTGCGGACCCCACCCTTTTCCATTGATGTCAAAGGGGGAGTGAAGAGCAATGAAAATAAGAAATCTAGCAAAGGGGGAGCACCGGAAAATAGTGCGAACAATAGTATGGAGCACAAGTAAAGGGGGAGTTATTCTGACACTTAGTACACTTAGTCATTTTTCACTAAATGTTGCCATCAATGCCAAAGGGGGAGATTGTTGGCAAGAGACACTACTTCACATAACAGGTGTTGTCATTGATGGCAACTAAGACCATCTCACTCATTTGCATAACACAATTTGTTCATACCAGAAGTCAGAATTAGAATTTATCTAAGTCCAGGTAGTCAGTAACAGAGTACGTAACAGGGTCCAGTATCTTGGTCCAAATCTCTCTGGTGGAAAGTCATAATTTGTTGTAGATCTAAGGTAGTCTTAAGAATTGTCAAGACAATCTAAATCTAGAGATTTGGCCTTCGGTGATAAAGGATTCAAAAGTTATTTTCTTCTGAGTATCAGGTTAACAGTTTGATAGAGCAGGCAGAAGAAGAACAGGCCAACCTTGTAAATAATCTTGGTTCTAGATGCATGGAAGTTGTTGATTGGGCAAGTAGTGATAATCAATGATAGTGGCCAACCTAATTGATGATTTGTGAGTGCAAGTTTTGGTCCGCGTCTCACGTTATGCATGGATCTATCCAATAGAGCAGAGTATTTAATAAAGTTCCAAATGTTCGTAAAGTTGACTGGAAAGTAATTAAAGATCAGGATGCGGATATATATAGCCAATGGATATGAATGATTTTGGTGTGTGTGTTACGATAATGGTGTAATTGCAAAAAGAGCAGAGTTCAGATGCTAGCAGAGCAGTAAGAGGAGCAGAGTAAGGATGAAGTGTGTCAAGTCAGTTTTCTATGCTTAACCGGAACTGAACTCCAACATTGATAGATGCTAAATATTAGTTCAAATTCATTGTAATCTTCTTCCTATAGGTAGTGAACCTTCTGTAGGCAGTGAGCCTTCTTTTGAGTAGTGAACTCTAGGCAGTGAGCCCGAATGCATGTGCATTCCCCATTGTAATACTTTTAATAGAGTATAATCTTTGTGGGTTAACCCCCACCGTGGTTGTTCCCTTAACCGGGTTTCCAAGTCAAAAATCTTGGTGTCAATTGTGTTATTTATGTTTTTGCTCGTGTTATTGATTAATACTAAAATTTTTATATCATTAATTTGATTACAAGTTATAAGGGAAGATTAAAGGTAGAAAAGTTCAAATTGTGTGACAACTAATTGATAGGGAGGACTCTAGGCTGCCTGCTCTGTATCCTGTAGGTGTACAAGACTTTGACAACACTAGCCTTCCTACCAATTCAAAGTGCTAAAAGACATACTCTTTGCAGAGATGGAAAACTCTACTTTTCTGCTTGGTGTGGGACACATACCTTGTCCTCACTGCCTCCAAGATACTGCCTCAATGGCACATAACTTTCTGAGCCCATTGCCCACCCTTCTCACTTTGTTCAAGGGTCTGGACTGCTTGGTGCTCACTTTCCTTCTCTCTATTTTTCCTACTTGTTTATCTAGCCAGACTCCTCACTGAGCTTGCCTAGAACAAGCATGCATTTCCTCTAGCTGGCAATCCGACCACCCCACAAAAGAAAAACAAACAAAGAGCATGGCTCTGCTTGATGACCTCCATACTGTACAGTGGAACTTGAGGAGTCATCAAAACAGAGTCATGGTTTGCAAAAGAAAACAAAATTGCAGAAACAGAAAGACTAATCTACTTCAGAATGGTAAACTGAAAACAGAAAAGAAAATACACAGATGATCAAACTGCTGTACTTTATTTTTATTCAAAAATTTTGATTACATCAAAATGCTTCACACACCAAAATTCACTTCTTTGATTCTTCTTCTGCTGAACTCCTCTACAGAAAGAATGCTACATTTTATATCTCTGCTCATGTCCGTTACAGGACAGTTCAACTACCAGACGGTTCATATTTTAATTGCCCAGCATCGCTGACATTCAACTGTCCAAACTGTTTCGCATTCGTGAGAACCTTTAGTCCCACATACATCCGTCGACTGACACATCAACTGCATATATGCATGAACACATGGTAAGTTTACCATCGGCACTTTTGCTGCCGATGACCCTAGCTTGTCAACCACTAATGAACCATCAGAGTGACTTCTTCCTTCTTCATCGATAAGGTTCCTCCTGCTGATGCCAACCCCTCACCAACTTCCATCGGGGTGACAGTTGACATCAGAGCGACATCCCTAGGCTTGCCCGATAGAGATCCTCACGCCGACGCCCGACTCCAAGGTAAGTCCCATCAGAGTAACCAACACCATCGGCAAAACTTCTCTTTGCTGGACCGACAGTTGTTCTCACACCGACGCCCAAGCCAAAGACATCCATCAGAGAAGCAATGTATTATCGGCCACATATTCTTCCCTTCTTTCGATATATCATCTCACCCCGATGACCTTTGTACCTCGTAGACTCCCATCGGCAAGAGCTACCAACGTCAGCAAAATTTTCTTTCCACTCACCGATCTTAATTCTTACACCGATGCACACTTTGATCTGTTGACCATCGGTGAGACTTAGTCTATCGGCCGGCGCTCTTCAAGTCATTCCGACACTTTACCATACGCCGATGTGCTTCCTCCATTCCTCTCTGTCGGTGTGACAATACATTGTCAGTGCAAGAAAAGAAACTTGTGCCGATGCCTTATATCACCGCGATACATACTCCTTCGCTGAACCATTGAACGTCAATAGTGGTTCAATCGCAAGGTTCAATCAGTGAGGTTCAACCTCCATATAACCATCAGCCAGACCTGTGTCTTCGGCCTAACCGAAATATCTCCTCCCGATATGTATCTCACCTCGATCAATATTCCATTCGTTGAACCATTGAACCTCAACAGCGGGGTTCAATCTCAAGGTTCAACCGCGGGGGTTCACCAAAGAGGTTCAACTGACAGGTTCAATGGTGTGGTTCAACTGCGAGGTTCAACCATTGAACAAATATCAAACACCTTCAACTTAAACTTGCACTCGGCTCAAAAACCGGTTAAAAACAAAATGCTTCTCCTACCATTGCATTTTCAGAAAACTCGAAGAAAACTCAAAAAACAAAACTACATGCTGCAAACTCAAAATTGAAAAATCAAAAACTATGTACGGCTGCATTGAGCCTTGGTGCTCCTGCACCACTAATTCACCCCCCTCTTAGTTGTGTAGATGTAATCCAACATAACACACTTATTTGAGGGAAACGGGTACTAAAGGACACATGGAGTCCACAACAAACACAATGGATAGAGGAAAAAGTACTACACAATAAGTCAAAGTAAATGATTTTAAAGATTTTGATCGAGAAAGTGTGAATAAGGTGTGTAAACACCTAGTGTTGAAATACACACAGTGTAATTAAAAATATGCCCATTTTCACAAAATGCTATGAATTGATGCAAAATTTTGAAATGAACAATGGATGTATGTTTGATAATTAATGAAAGATCTAGAATGAATTATGTTTATGACAAATGTAAAGAAACAAAGAAAAACTATGATTGCTTATGCACCTAAAATGCTTAATTGTTTTTCACTTTTTTCAATGTAAATGCACAAAAAATGTCATGAAATTATGCACAATGATGGATGAATGAGATATAATCTGGTTTAATGTGTAATATAACTCAAATAATATTTAAAAATGATGCCAAAATGCTACAATGCTCAATGCAAAGTCAAAATTAAGGCAAGATGAATGAATATGCTTGTTTTTGTTGAAATACATAATGTGTAAATGCAAAATTTGAAATTTAGATGCAAAAACACACTATGATGAAACACTAGAGTCCAAAATCAGATTTGAATGAGTGTGAAAATGAGTAGTAAAATCTGAAATAAGATTTTAATTACAAACCCTAGCTTTTGAAATTACTAGGTTATATGAAAAATGTAAAATTTCAAGCAAAACCCTAGCAAATGAGAGATGCAAATGCAAGGTAAATGATCATAAAAAGATGAAATGCTGTAATTTATCTTATATCTGATGTAAATATTAGAAAATTAAATGTTTTCAATAATATGCAAGGAAAATAGTGCAAATTATGTCTAAATGCAAGCCAAAATGCCTATTTTTTCAAAATTTTCAATTTTTATACAAGATTTTCAAATGTATGATGATGAAAATGATATGTATGAATGTAAATATAATTAAAAATGCTCAAAAAGGTGTAAAATTCAACAAAAACATGGGTTCACCAAAATATTATGTAGAAAAAGAGGGATGTTGAATGTGGTTGATAGTTTAATTAGATCCTCCTTTCACTACATACATTCAAGGAAGTTAAACTGAGCTGAATCACAAATTTTGCAAGAGGACTTAGCTATAGGTTTGGTGTCACTTGGAATGATAAGAAAATTTGGAATTTATTGATTAATTTGTTAAAACCCTAATCCGATTAGGCCTAAAACCCTAATTATGCAAAATTGTAAACAAACAAATGAATCCTAACAAATGCTCACACAAGAAGGCACTAAATATAGATTAGAAACATACTAGGATTTGAATTTCAGAAAGAAAAAAAATTAGGGATGAAAGAGCAGGCACCAATGTCTAGGGTAGTACTTTTTCTAAGGGCTTCGGAGTAAAATATGCTTCAGACTATAACCTGCTCAGAGATTTCTAACAATGCAAAACTGGAGGACAAAAGAGCAGGTGCCCTTGTCCAATTCAAGATATTTTCTGTCATTTTCTTTAGATCTAGAATCTTTATGATTTGCACTGACCTCCTATAACTCCTCTCTGCAAGATCTGACACCTATAACCAACATTCACAAGAGAGCGGTTGGGGCTTGTGGTGTTTAGGAGCTTGACTCAGTCAAGCCTCAGAATGGCATTCAAGCCTTCCAACACCATTGCTAGAGAGAGTGTGTGTCCTTGGTGGACAAAGGCAAAAGAAAATGATATGATAAATTGATTGAAACACAAAATAGATGTCACCTCAGAGGTGAAGCTCTCATGGGGAAATGAAGATCTTTCACACCATGAGGAGACAGAGTGATGAAGACAAATTTGCAACAAACAAGTACAAACACAACACAATACTACTATGCAACACAATGAAAGCCTTGAATATCCTTAACATAAGATCACAAGTTCACATTATCCATCTAGGTTTAAAATGAAGTCATAAACATGTTTATATATGCATTCCTGCTAAACATTTGTAATTCAAGTTGAATAGGTTGATAAAGGGAAACCTTTTAAAGGTCACTTTGCAGACATTTAAAATTTGGGTCCCGACAAAATAGGTTTGGACTAGGGTGCAGATGCCCTTGTCTAGGGTCCTATTTTGGGACTGAATTAAGCTCAAGAGTGTCCCCTAAGTCCCATTTGACATGGGTTTTGGGGGATTTTGCTCTGTGATTCATTTTTAACATGCATGATTAAATCTAAAGGGCCTGGGAGCTAAACTTAGGAGGTAAAAGTCCTAGGGGGATATTTTACGACATAACACAAATACATTTCACAACAAAGCCCTCCACATCAAAGTGTGAATCCACAAACACACCATAAAATGAGTCTTAATAGATGGTGGCTCTAGCCTAAATCTTTGCACTTTAAATCTAATAAAACATTTGGGATATTCTGATGTGGTCGTAGATTCAAGAGAGATCATCACCATCAAGGGGTACGATGATACTAAAAGATTATCTGAAGGGATAATCAAACTTCCTATTCAAGTAGGACAGAAAATATTGGAGACCAAATGTCAAGTGCTTGATCTTGATCTCCCCTACAATATCCTCCTCAGTCACCCATGGATCTACACCATGCAAGCCATTCCATCCACATACCATCAATGCCTCAAATTCCCATTTAACTGCACAAAAGTCACAATCTACACTGACCCATGTCCTTTTTAATATTGTACTTTTTTGGAAGGACACGATAAGACTTTCTACCACTACAACAATAGCACCAAACCATCCCCTTCATAGCCAAAATCATCTACCAATTACATCAACCCCTCTAACATTGCATCCACCTCATCACCATCATCCATTCCCAAGATCAAGATCAAAGTAAGTGACCTATGGTGTGGAGAGTATGACCTACACAACACATTTTGTGTAAGGCAACTTCTACCAACCCCTAAAACATTTGGTACACCTCAAGAAGTCTCCACGGTGATTATCAAATGTAATCCATCTCCTATCTTTGAAAGAAAACATTTGATGGAACAAGATGTCCTAGAAGATATTTCATCATGGCTCTATAAAGACGAAGATGAAGAACTAGTAGCTCCTACCCTACTCGTTGAACAATATGGAAAGGGTCTAGAAATTATCAAACACATAGGCTATAAAGGAAAAGGTGGTACGGGCCTTCATGAGCAAGGGATCATTGAACCCATCCAAGCAACAAGAAATCCCTACCTACAAGGTTTGGGGTATGGAAAACAAGAGCCTACCCCCACAGACGTTGAATGTATATTAAGTGAGGTTGAGAGATCTTTTCCTATAATTGAAAACACTAGTGAAGTAGATTATCAAGACTCTTTTGCCAATTTTTCTGAATTATTTGAATCCTCCATCTGCACCATCTACAACCTATCCACCATGCCATCAACATCCAATGACCTACATCTTGTCTATCCACAACTCATTGACTAGGACCAACAAGGACCTCCCATCCTTGGTGTCGTACAAAATGATGAAGCTATAGCTAGACTAATGGGGGTTAGAGACCACTTACCCCTTGAAGATCATAAAGTTGGCTACATCATGGAGCTAAATACATCCACCTACGTTGAGGAGACATCCATCTGTCTCAGTCATAAAAAAATAAAAATAACATAAAAATAACATCCCCTAGTGAAAACCACACTATGGCACTTTCGGATGAAGAAAAAATGAAAATACAGGATGTTGCAAGTATGTACTAATTGGTGTTGTCATTGATGTCAATTGTGTCAAGAGTATGAGTAGTCTATGTTGAGCAGAGATCAGAGATAAGGATGTGTAGAGATGAGGATATGAGCCACTATTGAAGGTGATTTGGTTGCCTTGAAGAGTGCTGAAGATGTTGAGAATATGGTTTTGATTGTTGGTTTCTGAGTGCTTTTGAGAAAATTTGATTAATAAAGGAAACAATGTGTTGAAGATGTGTTCTGGCTTAACATAGTAGTGATCGAGTTTTGCTCTGTATTTCTTTCTAATTGAATATTTGATTATGTGGTTTGGCTATGTTGTTCAGAGGTGTTTAGAGATGTTATACTCTAGATTTTGTACTCTGGTTAGTTGTGCAAAGAAAGTTATGTTCACCAGTGTGCAGACAATATTTCTAAGTTGTGCAGAAGTGTCTGAGAGAAACTATTTTTCTCTACATTTCTCCACAGACTTGTTTCTAGCTTTGTGGTTTTGGATTCATACTTATAAGGTCTATATCTTCCTTCAGTTCAAGTGGTTCATGGTTTGGTTCTCCGCAATTACATTTATTAAGTTGCAGTTGATCACAGAGTATGATATAACTGGTTAAGTGCTCCAGTGTGAACTTTCTTTAGGTGAAAGATGTTGCAAAGAGTTTTGTTAGTTTTCAAGTGCTTGTGGATGTTTCTAGATCATGTTCATGCTTTGTACATGGTCTGCATATCGTCGTTTGATGTTGAGGAAGCGTGCACTTAAAAGTTCATAGTGTTAACACAAGCTTGTCCAACTTAGTGGTTTACACTAATTGCAGTTGTGCTTAGGTGATTGTGAAACCGTGATGAAGCATGTAAGAGTGGATTTAGGTCTATGCTAAGATATGATGTGGTTTGCATTCATTCCTTTCCTATGCAAGAATGTTTTGGTCCAGACCTAATTTGAATTTTATGGATTAAGATGTGTTGCCGACCTTAGAGAATGTTCTCAAGGTTGATGATGGTATAAATAAATGTTAAGGATTTGTGAGTGGATGAAGATGCGCAAGGAATATGATGTTTGTGATGTGAATTTGATCAATGTAGCAAGAGTTTTCATGTGTTAGGCTACTGGATGCAGTGATCAGAAGGTGTCTACTATTTTTTAGTGTTGCTACGAAGGTGATGTTTTTGGTGTGGTGAATATTAAGCTTCATTGGAACTGAACCCATGCATGTGTTAGATGCAATTATATTAGTTCATCACTGGCAGCGAGTTGTCTCTTCTATCTCTTTCTTCTGGACAACGAGTCCTTTGGTAGCAAGCCTTTCTTTCTTCTAGGTAGTGAGCCATTTGGAAGTGAACCTTTTGTAATTCAGTAATGCTACTATTTTATATTGTGAGCTAATCCTCACCATGGTTTTCCCTTTTTAGGTTTTCCACATAAAATCTGGTGTTATCTTGTGATTGGAGTTGTTATGTTTTTGTTTCAGTTATTTGCTTTACATGCTTAATCATCATAACAAGTTTAAAGGTTAATGCGGATCTAAATGTTTGTGAGGGTTTGAAATATTTGATACAACTGATTCACCCCCCCCTCTCAGTTGTCTTGTGCACTCAACAATTGGTATCAGAGCAAGGTTCCTTTGAAGAAAGCTTAATAGCTTGAGGTAGATTCGGGATGGCGCACAAGAAGCAGATTCCCTTGTTTGATGGATCAGACTATGCACTCTGGAAGGTATGGATGGAAGCCTTTCTAATTGCTCTTAGCTATGAGATCTAGAAATCCATTAGGTCTAATTACACTATACTTGAAAATGGTATAAGTACTGAAGATGAGATCAAAGCTGTTGAAATAGATGGTAAGGCAAAAAATGCTCTTTTAAGAGGACTTACTAAATCTGAGTTGGTGAAAGTTGTGAATTTGAAAACTGCTAATGAGATTTGGAAAAAGTTGGAAAGTGTTTATGAAGGAGATGATAAGGTCAAAAAAGATCAAATGCAGAATTTGAAGCCAACATTTGAGACCATGCGAATGTCTGAAGATGAAAATATTACAAGCTACTTACAAAAGGTAGATGAAGTTGTCAATGGCATCAAAGGACTTGGTATAATATAGATAAAAAGGAAGTGATATTGAAGGTACTCAAAATTCTTCCTAAATCTTATAGTCATAAGGTTTCTGCTATTGAAAAATTATAAAATTTGAATCAGTTTACCAAAGATTAGTTTCTTGGCACTCTAACTACTTTTGAAATAAGAGAGTTTGGCACAACTAGTGGAACTGCAATGGATGAGACTTCTTTTAAGGCTAACAAATCAAAGAAGACTGTGGAATCAGATCTAAAAGACCTTGATGAAGTGGAAGGATGAAAAAGGGTACTGGAAAGTTCAGTGGTAAGTTGCCTATTAAATGTTTCAATTGTGGAAAAATAGGTCATTATGCTTCAAGATGCCTAGATAAAGCTCTAAGAATTAAGAATAGGGAAAACAGAGGTAAGTTTGTTAAGAAAAGTTACTATGTTAGATAAGATGAAAGTATATCTGATGACAACAAGTCTAATTATGAGGATGATAATGATAATTAATGCTTATTCATAGCCCTAAGAGATGAAACAGTTTCTGCTAACTCTGGAAGCTATGTGAAGGAAAAGGGTTTAGAAGCAAGTACTAACCTTGAATGCACTACACTATCTACCCTTCATGCTAGAAGAGAAAAAGATGACTGGATTATTAACATTGGATGCTCAAATCATATGACAAGTGATAAGAGTAAGTTTTTTAAACTTGAAAAATATGATGGTGGAGTAGTTAGGTTTGGTGGTGATGAAGCTGCTAAGATTTGTGGAAAAGGTTCAATCAATTTTGATGGAAAGTATAACACCAATGATGTTCTTTATGTCAAAGGTTTAAAGCATACTCTCTTGAGTGTTGGACATATGTGTAGCAAGGGTTACAATCTTATGTTTCATGATGATGGTTGTGAGATCAGAAAAAGTTCTAGAATAGTGGTTGCTGCTGGAAAGAGGACCGGTGAAAATGTTTATCATCTCAAAGGTGGTGATAGTTATTGCTTTATGACTCAGATCAGTGAGAGTTAGCTATGGCATAGGAGATTGTGTCATATAAATTTTGATAGCATGGTAAGGATAAGTTTAGTTCAAGTTCTGAGAGATATGCCAAAGATTACAAAACCCATCAATGTTGTATGTAAGGAATCTCATATTGGAAAGAAAACAAGAAGAAGCTTCAAAGTCAAGGATCAGTCATCTATCAGACTGTTGGAATCGGTACATACAAATCTTTGTGGTCCTACCAAAGTAAGGAGTTTTCAAGGTGATAGATATTTTATGTTATTTATTGATGATTGCTCTAGAATGACATGGGTCACTTTTTATAAGGAAAAATCAGAAGCCTTATATAAGTTTAAATCCTTTAAAGCAATAGTTGAAAATGAAATAGATATGAAGATCAAATGTTTGAGGTCTGACAGAGGTGGAGAATTTACTTCTAATGAGTTTAACATGTTTTGGGAGAATCATGGGGTAAAGAGGCATTTATCTACCCCTAGGACTCCTCAACAGAATGGAGTGGTTGAACGGAAGAATAGGACTGTTCAAGAAGCTGGAAGGACAATGATCAAAGAAGCAGACCTACCGGAAGTCTACTGGAGAGAAACAATTCATACTATTGTCTACATATAGAACATAGTACAAGTAAGGGCAAATGACACAAAGACTCCCTATGAGCTATGGTATGGAAGGATTCCTATTATTAAATATTTCAAAGTTTTTGGAATTAAATGCTATATCAGAAGGGATGAGGAACTAGGAAAGTTTGATACAAGTTGTGATGACAGTATTTTTCTTGGGTATTCTAACAAAAGCAAAGCTTATCGGTGCTACAACAAGAGGCTAAGAAAGATTGTTGAGAGTATGAATGTCAAGGTTGATGAAGATATATAGAAGATTTTGGAGGTTAATGAATATGAATTAGATGAGTCTTCTTGTGGAGAAGAAGAAGAAGAAAATAAAGAAAAAGAAGTATAGGTTGAAGAACAAGAATCTCCACAAAGAATCCCTAAAACTCACAAGTATGTGCAGAGGCATCACATTGAAGACCAAATCATTTGTGATAAGAGCAAAGGTATATTGACAAGAAGTAGAGCTACTGAAGAACGGGTAAATCTATGTTTACCTTCTAAATTTGAACCTAAAATAGTGGTTGAGGCATGCAAGGATGAGCATTGGATTAAGGCTATGGACGAAGAACTAATGCAGATTGAGAAGAATCAGACTTGGGAACTTGTCCTAAGACCAAAGAACAAAAATGTGATTGGAACTAAGTGGGTATTCTAGAACAAATTGATTGAGAATGGATAAGTGGTAAGGAACAAGGCAAGACATGTGTGTAAAGGCTACCTATAAGTGGAAGGAATAGACTATGAGGAAACTTATGCTCTAGTGGTAAAAATGGAGGCCATTAAGATGTTTTTGTCTTTTGCAACACTTAAGGATTTCAAAGTATATCAAATGGATGTGAAGTCTGCTTTCTTGAATGGTGAATTGGAAGAGGAAGTGTACATAGAGCATCCGAAAGGATTTCAGTTGTCAAATAAGCCAGATATGGTTTACAAGTTGAAGAAGGCACTATATGGATTGAAGCAAGCCCCCAGAGCTTGGTATGCAAGGCTAGACAGGTATTTATTACATCAATGATTCAATAAAGGGTTTGCAGATTGCAATTTGTACATCAAAGTAAGTGGAGATCAAATTCTAATTATGGAAGTGTATGTAGATGACATAATTTTTGGTGGATATGAAGGTATGTGTAAGAGTTTTGTAGATGAGATACAGAAAGAGTTTAAAATGTCAATGTGTGGGGAAATGAATTTATTCCTTGGCTTATAGATCAATGAAACAAATAAGGGTATTTTCATTTCTCAGTCAAAGTATGTGAGAGTTGTTAAAGAAGTTTGGAATGGAAGATTCTAAACTAGTTTGTACTCCTATGGTTATTGGTTGTAAGTTGAGAAAGAATGATGAATCTCTTAAGGCTGATAAAAGAAAGTACAGATCAATGATTGGAGGATTACTATATCTAACTGCTACTAGATTGAATATTATGCATGCAGTCTGTCTTGTGGCTAGATTTCAAGTAGATCCTAGAGAGTCACATGTTACATCAATGAAGAGGATATTTAGATATTTGAAGGGCACTTTGATCATGGCTTGTGGTATCCAAAAGATACTAGTTTTACTCTAAGTGTTTATACAGATGTAGATTGGGTTGGTTGTGTAGATGACGAGAAAAGTACAAGTGGTGGCGCATTCTTTCTTAGATGCAGATTGGTGCCTTGGCTAAGTAAGAAAGAAGATTCAGTGTCTTTATCTATTGTAGAGGCAAAATATATGTTGCAATATCATGTTGCACATAGGTGTTATGGATGAGACAAACCTTGAAGGATATCAAAGTTGTGTATGATGAGCCTATTTCTATCTTCTGTGATAACACAAGTGCTATTAACATTTCAAAGAATCTGGTAATGCATTCAAGGACAAAGCATATCTCAATTAGGTATCACTTTCTGAGAGAGAAGGTTGTAGAGAATGAAGTAAATATTGAGTATGTGCCTACAAAGGATCAGGTTGCTAACATATTCATTAAGGCTCTTCCTAAGGATACATTTGAGTATCTCTGGGAGAAGTTAGGAGTTATTGCCCCTCCTTATTTGAACTAGATGCATAAGGAGGTGCATTAGTCTAGTGGATTTCAAGATTAATTCTTTTCTGGACTGATGTTGGAGGTTACCTCTTAGGGGGAGCAAGTAGTGGTCATGATGATTGTTGTAGTCAGGGGGAGTAAGAGTTGATATAGTTTGGTGTGCACTCCTAAGGGGGAGTATTCAGAGTAGTGAAAGAAAAAGATGTTGCAGAGTAGTAGTGAGTAGTGAAAGTCAAGGGAAAGTTGTGTCACCCTTTTCCATTGATGTTAAAGGGGGAGAGAGTTCATGTGAAAAATAAAGGGGGAGAGAGAGAACAATGTGAAAAAGAAAAGAAACAGTGATCAGAGAGAGAGTAAGATGTGTAAAAGAAAGGGGGAGAATAAGAAAGATAAGAAGTTGGTGTAGAATTGTGTCTTGATGGTTTTTCACAATATGTGTTGCCATCAATGACAAAGGGGGAGATTGTTGCAAGTATGTGCTAATCGGTGTTGTCATTGATGTCAACAAGCTTGTGTTGTCATTGGTCTTAATTGTGTCTAGAGTATGAGTAGTTTGCATTGAGCAGAGATTAGAGATAAGGTTGTGTAGAGATGAGGATATAAGCCATTGATGAAGGTGATTTAGTTGCCTTGAAGAGTGCTGAAGATGTTGAGAATATGGTTCTGATGGTTGGTTTCCAAGTGCTTTTGAGAAAATTTGATTAATAAAGGAAATCGTGTGTTGAAGATCTGTTCTGGCTTAACAGAGTAGTGATCAAGTTAAATTGCTCTACATTTCTTCCTAATTGAATATCTAATTGTGTAGTTTGGATATGTTGTTCAAAGGTGTTCATAGATGTTATACTCTAGATTTTGTGCTCCGCTTAGTTGTGCAAAGAAAGTTATGTTCACCAATGTGCGGATAGTGTTTCTAAGTTGTGTAGAAGTGTCTAGGAGAAACTATTTTTCTCTGCATTTCTCCACAGACTTGTTTCTAGCTTTGCGGTTCTAGATTCATGCTTATAAGGTCTATAGCTTTCTTAAGTTCAAGTGGTTCATGGTTTGGTGTTCTGCAAGTACATTTCTTAAGTTGCAGTTGATGACAGAGTATGATACAACTAGTTAAGTGCTCCGGTGTGAACTTTCTTCAAGTGAAAGATGTTGCAAAGAGTTTTGTTGGTTTTTAGGTGCTTGTGGATGTTTCTAGATCATGTTTATGCTTTGTCCATGGTCCGCATGTCATCATTTGATGTTGAGGAAGCATGCACTTAAAAGTTCAGAGTGTTAACACAATTTTGGTTGACTTGGTGGTTTACACTAATTTTGGTTGCGCTTAGGTGATTGTGAAAGCATGATGAAGCATGTAAAAGTGGATTTAGGTCCATGCTAATGTGTAATGTGATCCTCATTCATTCCTTTCCTCTAGGGGAATGTTTTGGTCTAGACCTAATTTGAATTTTATGGATTAAGGTGTGTTTCTAACCTTGGAGAATATTCTCAAGGTTGATGATGGTATAAATAAATGATAAGGATTCATGAGTGGATGAATTCATGAGGAATATGATGTTTGTGATGTGAATTTGATCAATGCAGCAAGAGCTTTAATGTGTTAGGCTGCTGGATGTAGTGAGCAGAAGGTGTCTACTATTTTTTTAGTGTTGCTGTGAAGGTGATGTTTGTGGTGTGGTGAATATTAAACTTCATTGGAACTAAACCCATGCATGTGTTAGATGAAATTATATTAGTTCATCCTTGGCAGTGAGCCTTCTCTTCTATCTCTTTCTTCTGGACAGTGAGTCCTTTGGCAATGAGCCTTTCTTTCTTTTGGGCAGTGAGCGTTTTGTAATTTGATATTGCTACTACTTTATATTGTGACCTAATCCTCATCGTGGTTTTTTTCCCTGTTTGGGTTTCCATATAAAATCTGGTGTTATCTTGTGATTGGTGCTATTATGTTTTAGTTTCAGTTATTTGCTTTTCATGCTTAATCATCTTAACAAGTTTAAAGGTTAATGTGGATCTAAATGTTTGTGAGGGTTTGGAATTTTTGATACAACTGATTCAGCTCCCCCACTCATTTGTCTTGTGCACTCAACAAAGGATGTATCTTCTAGTGAAAACCTTCCTGAGGTGCTAGAAGATGAAAGAATGGATCTCCCTGAGGTCCCTAAATTGTATCAAGAGTGATCGGCCATCCTAGAAAAAGAATCACAAGAAATGAATCTTGGCACTGGAGAGACATCAAAGATCGCCTTTCAAGTTGCTTCCCTTACATCCACAGAACAAGAGGCCTTCTTGGCATTCTTCAAACAAAGGAGTCATAACTTCGCATGGACCTATGTTGATATGCAATGGTTGGACCCTGCACTAGTTGTCCATCATCTTGTTGTACATCTTGATGCGAAATTGATAAAGTAGAAGTTGAGAAAAATGAAACCACAAGTGGCACTCCTCATCAAAGCAGAACTCAAGAAGCTCCTAGATGTGAGATTCTTTTGTCCTATTGGCTATCCTAAGTGGGTGTCAAACATTGTGCATGTAGCAAAAGTCACTAGGGGAATCCGCATATGCACAGACTTTAGGGACATCAACAAAGCATGCCCTAAAGATGACTTTCCCCTCCCCAACATCGACATCATTGTTGATCTCATAGAAGGACATGAAATGCTATCACTAATGGATGGGTTTTTCAGTTATAACCAAATCAAGATCGCCGAAGGAGACCAACAGAAGACAACTTTTATTTGTCCATGCGGTACATACTACTAGGTTGTAATTCACTTTGACCTCAAGAATACAGGAGCCACATATCAAAGAGCTATGACAGTAATATTCCATGACCTTTTCCACAACATCATGGAAGATTATGTTGATGACCTGTTGGGAAAATAAAAAAACCACGGATAAACATCTTCAAGTTCTTGCTAAGATATTTGATCGGCTAGAAAATACAAAGCAAGGCTCAATCCTAAGAAATGTGTTTTCGGAGTCACCTCCGGAAAGCTTCTAAGATTCATTATATCTAGACAAGGAATAGAAGTGGACCCCCCAAAAGTGAAAGCAATAGTATAAATACCTTCACCTAAGAATCTCAAATATCTGTGTAGCCTCCATAGAAAGCTTCAATCAATCAGAAACTTTATAGCTCAGCTAACCAATAAGTGCTAACCATTTCAGCATCTCCTCTGAAAAAATGTAGCATTCATATGGGATGAGAATTATCAAAAGGCCTTCAAGCAATTAAAAGAATATCTCGCTACACCTCGAGTCCTTATTCCACCAAAACAAGGGTAGCCTCTACTTATCTATATCTCCACAATAGAATTAATTATAGGGACCCTATTTACACAACACAATGAGAAAGGAAAGGAAAGAGCTATTTACTACATTAGCCGAACCTTAGTGGCCTATGAGCTTAACTACACCCCCATTGAATGAGCATGCCTAACAATTGTCTTCACATCTCAGAAACTAAGACATTACATCTCAATCACAAGATGAAGCTCATTGCGAAAATTGATCCACTAAAGTACCTACTATCTAGAGTAGCTCTCATAGGATGAGTGGGTCCTGATCTTGAGTGAATTTGACATAGAGTATACAGAATGGAAGGCTATTAAAGGACAAGTCATTGTAGACCAGCTAACCGATGCACCAATCCCTATAGAGTATCTAGTCCTTTCAGATTTTCTAGATGAGTTGATCCTTGCAGTAGCACCTACAACAGAGTGGAAAATGCATTTTGATGGATCCTACACATATAGAGGCCTGATGGAAGGAATTCTCTTCGTGACCCCTTAAGGAGATTGTATACCAAAGTCCTACAAAATAACATTTTCATGCACCAACAACGTAGCCGAGTATGAGGCTCTCATCATCGGTGTGAGGCCTACTTATCTCACTCCTATATTTTTGCTTACATCACATTTACATTTTGATCACATATGGACATTGGGACTGTTGATCCCATTTTGTAGACCTTCAGGATTTATTTCATATGCTATGATTGGACTAGATAGACTATGTTATGATGTTGATTATAGTTCACATGTTAGATTTCATTTGAATTTCTAATGTTATGTGTTATTTGATTTTGATGAAATTAAAATGTTAGTGGTTGAGTTAATGAATGAAATTATTATGCAATCTTCATCTTGAATTGATGATTAGAAATGCAGTAGATAATGAATCTTATAATGATGTTGTGTTGTTATTGAGGATTAGATAATTATGCAACTTGGTGTGTGTGTGTGCATTCTTTCGCTTTGGCTATGATGAACATGTGTTACTAATCTATTTTCATAAGTGTGCAGATGATTTTCCATGCCCATGAAAAATTGGAGATCATCCCACACCCTATGTGAAATCCGTGTTAAACCGATCTAGTCCCAGGAGGGACCAAGGTCATATGTGTTATTGCATGATGATTTTTTTATGTCTGCTTTTGATGTCCTTTCGATTAGGTTTACCCCTTTTTATTTGACTTAATTAAGGTGTTGTGAAATGTAATGTTTGATTTGGCACAATTTAGTGCCTTTTATTTTTATGGCATTTTCATGTGAATTTATGCTATCTTAGTTGTTTATTTTGGGTTAATTTTGACCCTAGGTTATACCCCTAGGGTCTACGGCCCATTTGAGCATGCTAAACCCTAGGGTAACCTTCATTTGGTCACTCTAACTTCACCCTAAAGTAAAGTGACGAATTTTTGAATTTGGAAGGAGGGGTGGATGGGTCAAGTATTCAACCATGACTCACTCCCCTTCCCAAGACTTTGGTTTCCTTACCTTGAAGACTTGGGGAGTCTTCAAGACTCCCAAGTGTGAAAAACCCATCTCCAATGCTCTCACACATGTATGAGAGAATCTTGGAGTGAATGGGATTTATTTGAAGGATAAGAGAATGACAAGTGTCATATCCTTATCCTCTTGGATTCCACCTTGTGGGATTCCTTCTCTCCACCTTGCTCTCACACATGTGTGAGAGGACATGTGGAGAGAGTGAGGCTTGGTGGGATGGGAGTGTGACATGAGTCACCTCCACATCCCATAGAGCTTGCAAGTGGTTTGTGAGGAGGAAGGAGAAGGTGACATGTGTCACCTTCTCATTCGACAAGGCTCTTGTGTGTAGCCTATATTACTCCATCTTTGAGAGAGAGAGAGGGTTCTTCTTTTTACTTGCTTTTCTTGGATGATGGCTTTTGGGGAAAGTTAGCTACATTTGGAGATATTTTGGAGGCAAGAGCTTGGAGAAGGGTTTGGAAAGCTCTTCATCAAATTTCTTCCATTTGGGATTGAATAAGTAATCTTCAAGGCTTGAGGCCTTTTTCTTGTTTTTACATTTAATTGTGTGGTTGTTTGTTTTGTGTGTTTGAATCTTGTTGTCATTTGGGTTTATTTGTGGGTGTTTGGATGAGACTCTCCATTTTTGGGAGCTCGTCTTGTATGGGGTGGGAGAGGAGTGAACCTCCTCAAGGTCATCCTCTTTATTTATTTGACACATTAATGGCCATGGGAGTATTTAGAGAAGTATGAAGTTTTTTTTGAGAAGGCAGGAGTGCCTTGGAGATGGTATAATTTTTTTTCTATTTTAGATAAATAGTTAATATAAAAGTTGACGTCGAATGGAAACAACTACATTTTAATACACACACATTTTATTATTTATTTAAAAATATATATTTATCAAAATTGAAAAATATATATCTATGAATTAAAGTTTCAAGTTATAAATACACAAAAAAAAATTACTATATAAAGATTGACGTCTCATGTAACTTCATTTTTCAGCATTTTATCGGCAACTAAATTATAGTGTGAATTTATTAAATACTATATTCAAATAATTTTTTAAGTTTTTCAAAAAATACAAACATAAAATATACTAAAAAATAAATATTTTATTAGTTTACATCATTTGAAAATTCAAAACATATATGTCACTTTTTAGTGATTCAAGTTTAAAAGTTGGATCAACGTTGGCCGTTTCCTTTATAAAAGTGTGACACAGCTTTGTGCTTTTACCCCATGAAAATTGATTTCATTGTGTGTAAAACCTTGGGAGGGTGTTCTTTTTGCTTGTGAGTATTTTTGTTCAATGTTGTTGTGGTGTGAAATCGTGTGAGGGTGATCTCCTAGCTTGGGGGTGACCCTTCTTAGGTCTATGGCAGGGTGGAGAGCATCATGTGGGAATGAGAAAGTTCCTTTAGTGTTGTTTAGTTGCAAGTTTGGAGTCTTGAGCATTTGGAGCTTGGAGGGAGTTGTTACCATTTTAGTGATTGTGTCTTGAATGGCTATTTAAAGCCATGGCCAAGAGGCCCTCTTGTAAAATTTCAATATGAGAGTGAGCTCTCTTGTATATGTTATAAACTAAAAACTTTAGTTGTGTGCAAATTATTTGTCAATATGAGGTTGTTTTTTATGTTTAGCAATGTTGTTCAAATGAGAGGAAAGGTTACTTCATTACCTTTGTGTTGCAATGGTTTTGTTAAAAAAAAGAGACTATTATTCCATTTCCTTTATAGTTGTTTGCAAAAAAAATATATATATACATATGGTCGTTGTTGTTTCTTGTTATGTAAGAAAAAAATACAGTTGCAGAAAATTAATTTTAGAGTACTTAACTTGCTATGTGAAAGGAAATAGTTGTTGTTTTTATTAAAAAAAAAGAAGTAAATCCTTAACTTAGAAATGAAAAATGTATGTATATTGTAGTTGTTGTATTTTGGATTAAATGGGCTCTCTGTTATCTCATTTAAATTTAAAAAAAAAAAAGAATTTATGATCAGTAGGACATTAGTTGCAAAGTTATAAAAAGCAAATTATTTATATATAAAATTGTAGTATATACCTTATTCTAACTTGTTGTGTTATCTTTTATAACAACATATTTACTTTTTTAACAGAAATGATCCTTATGTGAAATGATATATATATATATATATATATATTTCCAAACTTAAATTATTGGTAGATTCAATGAATAGATAAACACTTTAAAAAAAGATAGCCCTAACGAGCCGTGCTTAGAAGTTTAATAGAAAAAAAAAAGATGGCCGCCGCCCCTGAGTCTGCTGTAATGTGGAGTGGTGGATGGACCCCCTGTCCATATATGTGGAGGATGGGTGGGGAGCCCACCCCCACGTCCTCTCCTTTATGCCACAGTCTCTCTTGGCGCTTGGTGCCCGAGACAATGTCGTGACCCTCCACTGTGTTTGGCTGCCTTCATTTCTGTATATGTGGTTTTTGTGGCTATCGTTGTCACTCTTTGGAGGCCTCCAATATATACACAGTTTGCAAACAAAGATATATATTTGGTATTTAATATTCTGGGGTTTCTTTATGACTCACAGTATATATCTATATATATATGCTCAACAAAAAAATAAAGCAATAATAATAGATAGAAAAACTGTTGGAATTGGTCCAGACAACTGAGAGGGGGGGATGAATCAACTGTCACACAATTCAAACTTTTCTACCTTTAATCTTCTTTTAATCAAATTAACGATATAAACATTAAAGCATGAATCAATGATACATGAGTAGAAACATAAACAACACACTTGACACCAAGATTTTTGACGTGGAAATCTGGTTAAGGGAAAAACCACGGTGGGGGTTAACCCACAAATATTATACTCTGCTAAAAGTATTACAAAGAGAATGCACATGCATTTAGGCTCACTGCTCAAAAGGAAGGCTCAGTGCCTATAGAAAGAAGATTACAATGAATTTGAACTGATAATTAGCATCTATCAATGCATGGATTTAGTTTCAGTTAAGCACAAAATACTGACTTGATACACTTATTCTTCACTTTTGCTCTGCTTACTATTTTGCTAACATTTGAACCTTGGATCTCTTCCCTTTTCACACTTATTCCATAGTCGCATCACACACACACACACACCTAAATCATTCAAATCCATTGGCCATATATATCCACATCCAGATCTTCAACCACTTTTTAGTTGGCTTCAAGAACACTTAGAACTTTATTGAAAATTCTACTCTATCGACTAAATCCATGTGTACACTTGTAACTATTGTCGATGAGGATTGCACCCTTATACAAAGCTGTGACACTGCAATCCTTCGAAACATGGGGACAAACTTAGGCTGTGGGTGACCTATAATGAGTTTGAACCTCCAGATTATGGGCTGGTTCCCTTAAAATATTCTATTGGAATGTATGATTTTTTGTTTTGGAAAAGGGGAAGAAGGAAACTATAAGGAAATAAAACTGTAAACTTTGGTGATGCACCTAATATGGATAGAAAATATGCAATCTGATTCACAATAGAACTCAGAAATCTAACTCACACAATCCAATCTTGGCATAAATATCACAAAAGTATTTCTAAGGAAGGCTTGAAAATAGGCTTTTTATGAAGGAAAATGATTTCTCACAACACAAAAGGATTATTTTCATTAACACAACCTAAGACCTGCAATAACACTATGCTTAATGCTTCAAGTAATAGTGAGACAATAATTTTAAAGGTTTTGATAATTAAACATAGTAAAATTTCATCAAATCACTTCATACAATTTGCATTAAATGGAAAGGTAAATACTTGGTTCCAAAGAACAAAGGAAAAATTGCATGAAAAACAAGGAAATTAAACCTGTAACCTACTGTGATCTTCTCTATAAAATTGTCAAAAAATAATGAGCTACAAAACCTTCTTCTCTCTCAATGTGTAAAAGAGAAAATAATGCAAGAACTAGTAAAATCAAGTTTTTCTTTACAATATATAGCTTTCTCTCACTAAGAGGCATGCAAAAAATGAATTGCAGCTAACTGCCTCTAAAAATAATCTCTCCAAAGTGATCCACGAGCAAACTCAAAAATCCTTAAAAATAAGGGCTCAAATTGCCACAAATTGAGCAAAAATAGCTTCAATTTGTACCTCTCTGTGTGCTTAACCAAGAAGTTTGACCAAGAACCCTAAAAACACTCCTCAAATCATGTAAAAATCCTCTAGATGGCCTAGTTAACTCAACTCATCAATTTTCATGATTTTGCATTTGCAAAATTGATTGTGAGTAAATAATAAAGTAATTAAAATAATTACTCTATTATTGGTTACAACTTGTACCTATTTTGATTTTACAATTTGTGAAAAATAATAAAGTAATTTGAAGAATATTACTTTATTATTTATTTACATTTGATTTGTTTGTAAAATCATGCATGAGAAGAAAAATAGATCTCCTTATCTCTCCAATTTACACATGCCTAATTTACATGATTTGAGAAAAAATAGGACTTAGGAGAAACATAAAAATCCCCTATAGCTCCTTGTGAAAAATATATCCATTTACATGTCAATATGTCTTAAGGGAAAGATATACCCTTATCACTCCAATTACATTGTCAAAATGCATGAAAAACTAAGGCATCACATACAAACCCTTATAACTCCAATATTTGTATCAAAAAGAAAACATATATCTTCAATCCTGCCTTATTACTCCAAAAATGGCCTCGCTTGCCATATATATTTATCATGCAAGATAAAACTATATACCCTCCACCATATCTTCTCTCCATGCATCATATGACCCTAAGTCACTTTATCATTTTTCCATATGTATCATTATATCAAAATACCTTATCCTTTCTATAGCTCCTTTATGCAAAAATAACAATACCTCTGTCACTTTATCTACCACCTTGTCAACTCCTTTGTCTTTGTCTTCATTTGATTACTCTTTGACTTTGACTTTGTAAGAAAAAAGGAATATCCATCTTGGCCATATTCGGTCACCTCATATGTATTAGATATTGTAAATGATGTTTTTGATTATGCAAAGTATCATTAGGGAATGATTGTCTTTTGACCATGTGATAGTCGACTATGAGGTAATAAGTTTTGTTGAAGGTTTGCAATATATAATACTTACTCTCTTCCTAGTGATCAACTACCACATAATATGCAAGATATACCCCTTCTGTCGGCCACTCCTTATGATGATTTCTAGGAAAATTTATCATTGATGTTGTTGACCCCAGTCGACTTTCAGATATGGAAATGATTTAATGTTTAGTGAAGTCAAAAAAATCAAAGAGGAAAAAGATACTTTGAACAAAAAGGGTGACTAAACCCTAATCACTTTGTCATTTTTTCATTTCTCCCTCTATTGGTTGCCGCTCTGCTCTGCAACTCCTTTGATATCTAGGGTTTGATCTGGTTCTTTGGCTTCTCCTCTTGGCCTTTTTGCTGTCGAACTCCATGATTTTTTTCTCTTTTCTGGTGTAAAAGAGGCTGCAGAACATGGTAAGTGTTGTATCTTTTATTTTTACTGGCATTTACCTCATCATTTTTTAGTTTCTTTAACATGAATGGCCGCGACCATCACTGGTTTCTCCTTCTATATTCTTTTATTGACAATATTCTTGCTTTCTGTGTTAAAATCTTCTTATAAAATGTGAGAAAATCTGAGAAAAAGAAGAGAAAGACCTATAGGAGGTCGTCGCCATTACATTCTTCTTCTCTACTTTCGAAGGTAATTCTTTTGCTCTCTAAGCTGTAGATACTTAATTTATCACTGTATATCTCAAAAAGAGACAATAGTCTCAATCTTTTTCATCTGGGTATCTTGAATATTATTTTCTTTTTGTATGGTTGTGGCCATTGTCACTTTCTGTAGCATAATCACTGGTTTTTTACATGAAACTTTGAAGGGTTTCCAGCTTTGTCGTTAGGGTTTCTTTAGAACTACACATAAATGCATTATATGCAAATGACCATACTGGAAACACATGTCTTTCTCCTTCTTCGACTGCTCTGTAAGAGATGATGAAGGGCTTCATACCTGTAGCAAGGGTTTTGACTGTAATGATGATATATGCCTTCTTCAGGCACTACCATGATAAAAGATATACTGTATCTTCATTTTTTCATGTAATTGCAAACAATGTATGCAAAAAAAGAGACTAGGGTTTCATTCAAAAAATGAGGGTTTCTTTATTCAGCCTCAAACTTTGCTCCTTTCTTCATGGCTATGCTATGAAAACCTTTCTGTAACTCTCTTTTTACTGTATGCATGAAAATGGGCTAGGGTTTTAAACCCTCTTCAAGTATTTGCATTTTAAAAGGCTCCATTGCAACATTCATGATACTTACTGTCTTTTCTGAGCATTCTCTTTCATTTCTTTAAAAAAAAAATGAGACTCTGTTTTAGAAAAATGGCACTAGGGTTTTAAATGTTAAAACATAGGAATACCATATATTATCTTTGAGAGCTATTTCTCTAAATATATAGCTTCTTTGATTGTATTTGAACATTCTGAGTAATAAAATATGCTACTTCTGCAATTTTGAGTGCCAATGACATTCTTTTTCTGTTAAGAGATATTATGTCTTCTTTTGAGCAAGGAATTTTGACTTGACATTCACTTGGCATTAGCTGGTTAACTGTTAAATTTTCTTTATTATGTTGTTCTTTCACATTTATCTTGGCATTTTGGTCCTCTTGTAGATACATCCATCATTGATCCTTTATGTCTTTCATTATGGCATATGATTGTCATAAGTGTACCTGATCTTTGTGAACACCTGTATCTGATCATTTTACTTACTCCTTTGATTATAATCAGATGATGCTTTTCATGTTTGTATCCTGTAACTCATGTAAATGATACACAAATATGTCTCATGTAAGAATTATTCTGTAGCTTAATCTTTATCAAGTAACAATGTAAACACTTATGTGACTGATAAAGTCAATGACATACATAAGTGTGACCTGAGACTTGTCTCCAATTGTTGTATGAAAAATGATGGCTCCTGTAGCCTATTCTTTCTATTTGATATGCAATTGAGACTTGATTGGCATATGGGTCTTTCTACCCTTGATTGTTCTTTCACTACCGTTCTTTGTGTATCTATTGATGGCATAGGATTGTAATGAAAAATCACACTTCATTAATGATAAAGAAAGTAGAACAATACCTTGTTTCTTGCATATCATTTGGAATTTGATCACTGATGAGCTATTGGATATAGAATAACATGTAATGGTATCACTTGAGCATGTTGGGCTCGACCCTTGTGGGAGCCAGATTTTCTCCACATGCTTTAAATGTCTTCAAATTAGCAACATTACTTTTCCTATACCTGCACAGTGAACAAACAAATTAGCATAAAAAATATACCTGATGATATTAATTGATCCTCTTCATGATATTCTGATTTATGGCACATGTTTGATTTGATCTTTCATATGAAATGCATGATGTGACAAGTTGATATGCCTACATGATCTGATAACTTTAAACATCTGGAGCTCTAATAGGACTTCTCCATTTTTTTACAGGTTCAACTGATGATAGGAGCTGAAGATGAAGACTGAAGATTAACATCAACAAAACAACCTTCTTGCTCAAGCAATGATGGATGTTTACCTTTATCATATGTTCTTATTATTTCTTTTATCATTAGATATATAGCTTGCATATTTGCATTGCTTAGTTTAGTTATTCCCATGGCTTGTGTGGGACACACTTGAACACTTCTTTTAAACATGATTGGTTAATTTATCTTATGCACTTGATGTATGTGTATTTCTTTTTCAATCAATGCATAGGATAAAGTAACATATATTGAATGTATGTTCAAAACATGACATGAAATAACAGTTTAAACAAATATCTTTCTTCTTTCTTTTAAATCTGATTAACTGAATTAATCAATATGTCTTATAACTCCTAAAAGATAACACTATGTTAAATCAACTGTATTTCTTGAATGATTGATAACTTGACAACCTGATTCTCTTGTCATGATGATTCATCAGTCTTGATTAGACTGATGGGTTATCTTGTCAACTAAATTCCATCTCTCTCTGCTTTGTCAAGACATCAACTATTCATTAAATGCATAACTTCAAAGTTTTCTTTTATTCCTTTTGAAC
Organism: Cunninghamia lanceolata; assembly: GCA_027924645.1. Lineage (NCBI taxonomy): Eukaryota > Viridiplantae > Streptophyta > Pinopsida > Cupressales > Cupressaceae > Cunninghamia > Cunninghamia lanceolata. The sequence goes on along the minus strand of BSBN01000220.1, from coordinate 9,595,546 downwards.
AACTACACTTAGGTCTAACTAATTTTAGTGTGAACAAAAATTAGTAATAGTAACGCGGACCAAAACTTGCACTCACAAATCATTAATCAGGTCACCTACTATCATTGATCATCACAACTTGTCCAACCAACAAATTCCATCCATCCAGAACCAAGATTAATTACAAGGTCGGCCTATTCTTCTTCTGCCTACTCTGTCAAACTGTTAACCCAATACTCAGATGCTAATAACTATTGAGTCCTTCATCACCGAAGACCAAAACTATAGATTTAGATTATCTTGACAATGCTCATGACTCCCTCAAATCCACAGTGAACTCTGATCTACCCCCAGGAAGATCCAGACCAAGATACCGGACCCTGTCACACACTCTGTTCTTCACTTCTTGGACTTAGACAACTCTTCAATCCGATTTCTGATATGGGAAAATTAAGCAACATGGATGTGAAGTAGAGACTTATTTGCCATCAATGACAACACTTATCATGCCTAGCATTGTCTCTTGCCAACAATCTCCCCCTTTGGCATTGATGGCAAAACTTAGTGAAAAATGACTAAGTGTCAGAATAACTCCCCCTTGACTTGTGCTCCATACTATTGTTCACACTACTTTCCAGTGCTCCCCCTTTGTTGGATTCCTCATTTTTCATTGTTCTTCACTCCTCCTTTGACATCAATGGCAAAGGGTGGGATCCACAATCACTAATTATGAAAAAATTATGTATATAAGGCCGCATATGTACAAATAGTCCATATGTTATATTTACATATTTTTAAGGATATCAATAAAAGTACTCTTTAACTATACAAATTCGGTGGCCCAACTTTTCTTCATACCATCCAAAATTGAAATGTGTCCACTCAACAGAAATGCATATGCTTCTGCTTTCCTTAGATCTGAGGGATCACTTGCTCGGGTAGTACTTTGGGCCTCTGACAGAGTATTAAACATTGTTTCCAACTTAGGGGTAATCAGTCCCCAGAGCTCACCCATTCTTTCCATAATGTTCTTTTCTTTGACAAGATTCTTTATTTCATTTTTTAGGCTAATTGCTTGATATTCTTGGCTCACCGGAGATATTGTTAAAGGATCAAAACTTTGAGATAAGTCTAGTAGCTTTTTCTCTTGCACCTTTATCTTTTTCTCAATATCCTCTACTATTTTAGGCCATGATAAACAAAACGTATATACATCACCACCATCCTTAAGAGCATTTTCAATACTCTTTATACCAATATCGAGTGTTTTTCTATCATTATCTATAAGGCCTTTTAGTTCACTAAACCTTTTGTCCAAAAATTCTTTCTAGACCTTTGCTTCAGCTAACTTCTCAAAATACTCAAAATGTGTACTTACTAAATTTACAAGGTTCTTCAGATGTCCAGAGGGAGAGTCAGATGGATTCTTCTGGAAGGTTGGCATTATCTTCTCCAATACTCCGGTTGTAAGGTCTAGCAGCTCACTATCCTCAGTGTGAGATTTCAACATTTTTTCTCTTGCCTTGGCTTGAGTGAAATATGCTATCTTCATTACTTGAACCAGAGAGAGAGAGCATCTAGATTGATAGGTCCTTGAAACAACTCTAGTTCATCAAAATCAAGCATTTCTTTACTTAGGAGACCTTTTACTGCACCTGCAGTGTCTCTTGCCATAATTCCCAAACCACCTTCCTTTCCTTGAGATTTGTCAATGTTGGTATTAGGACTAATTTGTTTAGATGCATTAACATTTGCACCATCTTCTTCTGTCTTGTCTTCCTTACCTTCTTTTGTGCCATCTATAGGGGAATTCTTTCCTGTGTCCTTACCATCTATAATTTGTTCAGAAGGGTTTTGTGTAGCAACAATAATCTTAATGCTATCTTCTTTTCCAGATTTTTTAGGAGTTAGAGTATCTCCTGCATCAACACTTTTATCCACCATCTCTGTGTCTTCTTTGTTTAATTGCTCTTCTTCCAGAATAGAGGAGTCATCAACTTTAGTTTGTTGCTCACTGATGTTTGCCTTTTCAACATCCAAAATTGATGAATCAATTCCATCATTTGTTTCCTCATAGGTTTGTTCCAGAGGATCTAGAGTATTATCTTGGTAATCATTTTCCTTCCCAGTTTTTCCTTTTGAGGTTTCTAGTTCCAGAATTGTAGGGTTACCTTCCTCATGTTGTTCCTCAGAGATAACATAATATTTATCTTTATCTAGGGCCTTCCTCAATTTCCTCTGTTTCTTTTGCAATTTCCTCAGTTTCCCCAAGCATTAGCTTGTTCGTCTTTACTTTTCTTCTGAAATCATCTTTTACTTTCTTGAGTATTTTATCTACTTCCTTTTGGGACATTACTGGACATAAAGTGGAGAGGACATATTCTTTGAGTTCTAGATCTTTAGCTTTGACTGCTTCCTTCCTCATCTCCAGTGTTTTCCTTAAACTTTTAGGAAGTTCTTGTAAAATTTCCAGTAGAGCTCTATTGAATTTATTCAAGTATATGATGATGGCATCTTCCAAAATTTTCTTATTTACTTGATCAAAATTATCATAATAAACTTTGATAGGCCTTAGATTTCCATGAACAGTAATTGTTTTTACAATTTCATCAATTGTCATAGCAACCTTACCAGTTTCTTGCTTTTTGCTTGCCTTTTTGCTTCCGGAAGGCTGGTCCTCAGAAGCCTTTGAAGTATTGGCTTTCTTGGATCTTATCTCTTTAACTTCTTCATCTGTCTCTGTCTCTTCATCATCTTTTGTGCTCACATACGTTCTTGTAGCCTTTGTTTTCTTTCTCTTGCTTCCTTCACTGGATGGTTTGTCTTCTAGTTTTGTAGGTTTAGGAGGAACAGAAGCAGTAGAGCTTCTGGTAGTCCTTGAAGTAGAGGAGGGTTCCACTGGAGCATCTTCTTGTTTCTTGTCCTGCCTTTCCTTTTCATCTTTTTCAATTCTCTCTATGTTTTGCTTCACTACTTCCTTGGTTAGTCCAATGCTCTTAGCATACTTTTCAACTTGCCTCTGCACTTTCCTTTTGGTCTCTAGATTTCTGAGCTCCACATGTGATTTTAGACTTAGCTCCTTATATGTTCCAAATCTTTCCACAGATGTGTCTTTTGATGTGTTCAGGAGATGTTGATCATACATTTCCAAAACTTTCTCATCAACCTCATAGCCCATTGGCATAATTCATATGATTATGGGTTCCACTGCCTCCATTAGGCACTGATCAGTGTCAACCATAAAGCATATTTCATTCTCATATTTCTCCATAACTGACTTAGGGATTCTCTCTCTTGCATGTATCATTCTTAAAATTTTTTTGAAGTAACCCCAAATGGTTGTCTTCTAAGCTTTGGAATCACCAAGGTTGAGTAGATGATCTCTTATTTGCCATGCAACTGGCCTGTCATTTGTCCAGTGCACACCTTGAACTCCAGGTACTTCATTCATAAAATAGAAGAACAAACATATAATCAGGGAACCATACTTAAAGGTATTTTTCTTATCTTTCTTTATTTTGCTCAGATTCTTAATCAACTAATTTTGTAGCAGCTCACATAGGTCATAATCAAGATTTTCTTTCAACATTTGATAGGCTGCATATATTGTAGTTCTGGAGATAAAAGTTTCCTTGCTGGAGTGGTAAATCTTATACCCACTCACCATGGAGGCAAATTTAACATCCGGTTCTATAATATCATTGATGGTTATTGCCCTTTTGTCAAACTTGGCATTGGTAACATATGTCACTATCTAGTTTTTCACAACTTTCAGCATGGGTAATCCACTAGTTGAATTTAACCCAGTTACAATCTTGATAACATCCTTTGAAATATTAAATGGTTTCAATAGCCCTATGAACTCATCATGTATTTGGCTCAAGATATATCGAACCCATTCATTCTCATCAAATGTCAGAAAATTAATGACTTGCAAAAAATGTTTGCTTTCTAGGGCTTTGTATTATGGTTTTAATTTATAGCTATCATCTCTTAGGTAGTTTTTAAACAAATCCAAGAGTTTTAGATTTCCAAATTCATCAATGCTATAGTGGATGTATGCCCTAATATCCTCAACATGTAATATGCCATATGGAACTCCAGAAAATGCACCTAGCAGTTCAACTTCAACTGACTTGTATAGATGCTTCTTAAAAATTGGTTGAGGCCTTTCAGTTACATCAACAACTAGAGGTGTAGCCATCTCAATAGGTTTCAGGCTCAAAGATTTATAGAGAAGAACCTTTTTCTTTCGCGGGTTAGGGTTGATCAATTTCTAGTTGAATTTACTCTTCGTGCTTCAATTTCTAGATTTGCAGCTTAGAAACTCTTCTTTTTGTTTCCTTCAAATGCAAAGTGATTCAAATGCATGACCAAGTGACCTTTTATCCTCCACAAAACCTAATTTGGCATTGTAATAAATGTGTTGCCCTAACTTCATCTAGTTACTCTGTTTCTTGAATAGTTCTTCATGAATCACTCCGCAAATTTTCATATCAACATCTTTTCTTTCAAAAATCCTTCCAAAAGTTTTGAAACAATTCTAAATATCTTCTCTCATTGTGCCAGATCCAGGCACCCACTTGTTGGCTGGGGAAATTTGATTTTCAATGTAGCTCCCCTTGAGCGAGAGCTCCTAATTCAATTCCTGGAGGAATTATCAGCACTGGATTCCGGTGTAGACTCATTACTATTGTTCACAATTTTTTTCTTAACCCATGTCTTGCTTATTTCATTCTAGATCTCATTCACATCAATTTTTCTTTTGCCTTTGTGTTGTCTCTGCTTATCCAGTTCTCTGTTTACCGAACCCATTTTTCATTTATCCTACTTCTGCAGAATCTTACAATATGACCAGATTTATTTCAATTAAAGCACACAACATTTCTCTGCTTATATACTTGAGTCCTTCTTGATCTGCACTAATTAGCCATGTGTCCAAATCCATTGCAAGCAAAACAGTAGCCATTGAAAGAATTGAAATTTCCTTTATTGTTATGGTTATTCACTCTCATACTTGTACATTCATTTGATCTATGACCATATCTCTTACATTTGAAGCATTGATCGAAGAAGGATGGATCACTTTGATTTACTTTACTTCTGCACTAAGTAGCCCTATGACCAAATTTATTACAATTGAAACAATTTCCATTGAATGATGGATATCTTTGAGCATTAGGCTGTCTTATTGGAGGTCTTCTAGGTTTTTTTCTCCCATTCCTTGGTTGAAAATTTCTTTGTCTGGATCCAGAGCTTTCACCTTTTTCATATCCAAGACAATGCTTGTCATCAGCCCTTTTTGTCCTTCAAGTAGTGCCTTAAGTTTAGCTGAGCTTATCTTGAACTTCTCCTTGTATTCATTTGTAACTTCGAGGTCATGTCTGAGAATGACAATTTGCCTCTCAAGTTCCTCTTCATTGTATTTGCATTCTTGCAAATCAGATTTGAGATGACCAATTGTTCTATCCATTTTGCAGCATTCGTCAATTCTTTCCTTTAGAGTTTGACTCAATTCTTCTTCACTCTTCTTCCTTTGCTCAATTTCTTTGGTTAGTCTCATTACCCTAGATTCCATCTCAAGTTTTTGAAGAGAGAGATCTTTTGACAACTTCTCACATTCCTTTGTCTTTTCTTCCAAAGCTTCATTCATGCCATTTTGTTTAGTTAAACTAGATAAGTGGAGAAGTAGCCCCTTTCTCTTTCCCATAGACTTCTTTAATTTATCTTTTAACATTTCAATGGTATCATCAACATCTTTGAGCTCATCTTTTAAATTAATTATTTCTACTCTGGACTGATCAAGATCTTCTAGAGCCAACTGAAGTTGATCTTTGAGTGAACCTGTTAAAAGTCCTTCCAAGATCTTTCCTTAAGTTGTTGGGCTCTATTTAAGGAACTTGGCTCTGATGCCAATTGTTGGAATTGGTCCAGACAACTGAGATGGGGGGTGTGAATCAGTTGTTAGACAATTTAAACTTTTCTACCTTTAATCTTCTTTTAATCAAATTAATGATTTAAAAATTAAAGCATGAATCAATGATACATGAGCAGAAACATAAACAACACACTTGACACCAAGATTTTTGATGTGGAAACCCTGTTAAGGGAAAAACCATGGTGGGGGTTAACCCACAAAGATTATACACTATTACAAGTATTACAAAGAGAATGCACATGCATTCAGGCTCACTTCCTAGAGCTCATTGCTTAAAAGGAAGGCTCACTGCCTACAGCAGGCTCACTACCTACAATAGGATCACTGCCTACACAAAGATGATTACAATGAATTTGAATTGATAATTAGCATCTATCAATGCAGGGATTCAGTTCCGGTTAAGCACAAAATACTAACTTGATACACTTCATCTTCACTTCTACTCTGCTTACTATTCTGCTAACATCTGAACCTTGGATCTCTGCCCTTTTCACACTTATTCCATAGTCACATCACACACACACCCAAATCATTCAAATCCATCGGCTATATATATCCACATCCAGATCTTCAACCACTTTTCAGTTGGCTTCAAGAACACTTAGAACTTTATTGAAAATTCTGCTATCAGCTAAATCCATGTACACTTGTAATACAGACCAAAACTAGCACTCACAAATCATTAATCAGGTTGGCTACTATCACTGATCATCACAACTTGTCCAACCAACAACTTCCATACATCTGGAACCAAGATTAATTACAAGGTCAGCCTATTCTTCTTCTGCCTGCTCTGTCAAACGGTTAACCTGATACTCAGATGCTAATAACTATTGAGTACTTCATCATTGGAGACCGAAACTATGGATTTAGATTATCCTAACAATGCTTATGACTCCCTTAGATCCACAATGAACTCTGATCTATCCTCGAGAAGATTCAGACCAAGATACTAGACCCTGTCACACAATCTGTTCTTGATTTCCCAGACTTAGACAACTCTTCAATCTAATTTCTGGTATGGGCAAATTAAGCAATGCGGATGTGAAGTAGAGACTTAGTTTCCATCAACGACAACACTTATCATGCCTAGCAGCGTCTCTTGCCAACAAAAACCCTATGTATACCTCTAAGGTTCAGTGAGCCTCCATGGCTACCTTGTTGAGAACTTGCAAGAAATTAGAGAAAACAATGAGAGTAGGAGAAAGAAGAGAAAACTTAGAAAATGAAAGTGGCAAAAGAATAGGGTTAGGGTAGATTTTGAAAGAAAATAAATAAGAAAGGAATTTAGGGTTGAGAATAATGAGTAGAGGAAGAATAAAAAGAAATTAGACTTTTTAATTTCCCTTGTGCACGTGACTTTTCCCTCTCATCCCCTTTCTAAAATAGATTTTATTTTAATGTCCTTTTTATCCTTTTGGTTAACTTAGTGAGTGGGGTTATTTGATTTTAGACTTTTAATTTATTCTATTGGTTTAATATCCTAGTGAGGGGTTTGAAGGAATTTTATTTAATTGCATTAGGAAATTATTTAGAGGTTAATTTATTTAAATTCTAGCCTCTTAGTTTCACTTGACTAGTGTATAATATAAAGGGGAATTTTTAATTTAAATCTTCTATGGATGTAACTGTTCTAATTATTCTAAGGGTATGGTCGAAAAATGTTAATGTGGAATTATTAATTTAATGGACGTAAATATTTTATTATTTTAGTGGAAGGGCATGGTAGGGTTTTTATTTAATTTTTTTCCATGAATGTTAAAGAGGCATTATGCTGTCAAAATTTATCCGTTTTAACACATTTAATTATTGAGAGATTTAATTATGTCCTAGATGTATTTAATTTAATTTAATTATTCTAGTTCATAGGGTTAGATTTTGACACGTGTCAAAATCACTCCACTTCGCTTAGGAATCTTAGGGTTAGACCCAATTTGAAAACTAACCCTATTGGCGATGCTCCTCGCATTGCATAACCCCCTTAGTAGACTATCATTTCATAGGGGATGTGAAAGGACTTCACACTTCCCTGACTTTGACTGAGGTCTTCGCCTTCATGCAATCATCTTCGAGCACGCATGTTGCGCGCGAGGGGGTTTTTAGAGTCGGGTGGGAAATGTTTTTGGTATTTCGTGTCATCGCCACATGGTAAAAGTGGACATGAAACATGTGTTGCATGTTGTGACCACATGGGAAATGTGGGCATGACATTTGGTATCAAAGCCCAAGTTTAAACATTGGGCTTTTTGGGCACATTATTTATTCCACAATTTCAATTAATTTGTAAATACCTTGTTCATGTAGGATGCCTCCTAGGTTGAGATGAGGGCGCTCACATGCCAGTGAGTCCAGAGGTGTTGAGATACGTAGCAATTCATCAGCCAAGGGACAAGATCCATAGGCACCTAACTTAGGACCGTAGATTCTTCAGGTACTACAGGCAGTTCTAGAGAGATTACCACCGCTCGCTGTTGAGCCATGTGTTGAGCCACATTTTGAGCCACGTGATGAGTCACATGTTAAGCCATATGTTGAGCCACATGTTGAGCCATGTGTTGAGCCATGTGTTGAGCCGCATGTAGAGATACCAGCCACTATAGCATAGGAGGTCGCGTTAATGCATAAAGCTCACAGTAGGAGCCCTCCATGTCATGCGATGCACGAGGAGGGAGTGAGGATATAGAAGATCTACCATGGTCCATTTGACTATGGGCGGTGAGATGAGGTGGATGCACCATTTAGAGGACACAGAGACCACGGGGACCCTATTAGGGATTTACTCAGACTAAATCCACCCACTTTTGTCAGGACTGCAGAGGGAATTGAGGCTGAGGCTTGGCTCATTAGTCTTGATAGGTGCTTCATATTGCATCCCTATGGGAGCAACATGAAGGCATGAGTTGTAGTTCACTTACTGCGTGATGCAACAATGACATGGTGGCGCACTGAGGAGCACAAGCACTACCTATCCTTAGACACACTCTCTTGGGACACATTCCTGGAGTGCTACAAGACACGATACCTCTTAGAGCATTTTAGACGGGGTAGGATTGATGAGTTTCATGATCTGTAGCAAACAGGTTCTACAGTTGCACAGTATGAGTGCAATTTTGTGGAGCTATCACGTTATGCTGAGTACCTACAGGATGAGAAGCTCCTGGTTAGTCATTTTTGTTAATAACTAAGAGGGGGGTGAATCAGTTATCCTAAACTTTCTTCCAATTCAAACATTCAGATCCACTTAGTTATTCATTAGCATAGCAATTAATCATCCATGAAAGCATAAAGCATAAACATCAGAGCAGATAAACATCAACACATTGAACACCAAGATTTTGACGTGGAAAACCCAGTTAAGGGAAAAACCATGGGGTGATTAACCCAAGGATTATTCTCTGTTAGAAGAATAAGAACAAGATGGCACCTACCAATTAGGGCTCACAGCCCGAGTACACTGCTCACAAGAGGCAACAGAGTGATTAGAATCACAATCTTGAACTGGAGAATGACATCATTACTTTGTCCGGATCAGTTCCATTTAAGCCCAAAAACCCTTGCTCTGCCTTTCGCACTTCTCTTTGCTATGCCACTCTCATCCACACCAGACACACTACAAACTAAATTCACAAACCCTTATTTATACAAGACATCGACTTAGGAACAATCATCTAAGTCAGCAAACATCCACAATAACATTCACAAGGCGTGTAGAACATCCGGTCGGCCTGTCTCCGGAAGAACACCAACAACAGGTGGTCATTACATCAAATCCAAAATCTAACTTCAATGCAGACCATCAACACGAACTGGACATGATCTAACGATCATCATAACCTTTCCTGAATCAACAGGAACATCCGCACTTCATCAGCTTACCAGAATTCTTTTCTTCATCATCTGAAGCTTCAAGAACATAGTTTGTCGCTACTGTCACAATGCAAAAGGTACTTTTGGACCTCCAAACCATTCACAAATCAGGATGGTACATCACAAGGACATCCCAAACACTCCTTCCAATCTACAGAATAGGACAATACAATTTCGGATCACACCGGACCTTTCTGTGACCCTCTGTCACCTCTGAACACCTACCGAAACTAGTTTCACACAAACGGCCATAACTTCTTCAATTCTTTATACGGACCTCTGAAATCTTAACTGGAACATCTCAAGACTCATATCTGAAAACCCTTTAATCCGCATCCTCTGAACTGCAACCTATACAGTACTTTTGCCTTCTTCTCATCACTGTTCTTCACTGTTCCGGAGAGAGACTGATTTCCTCAATAACAACAGCACACAACTCATCCAATCCTTCTTACCAATGCAATATGAGTATGTTGACATCAATGATAACACTGGTTAACCTCATACTTGCAACAATCTCCCCCTTTGTCATTGATGGCAACATATGATGTGAAAAACCATCAAGACAAGAACTTCTCCTTTCTGTCACAGCTCCCCCTATTAGAAACATGTCTTCTCTTCCTTTACTGCTCCCCCTTTGATTATCAACCACTTGTTTTTCACATGTCTTCTCTCCCCCTTTGACATCAATGGCAAAGGGCTCATACTTGCAATTCCAACACATCAGAATCATACTAGCTGCTCCCCCTTAGTAGTAGCTCCACAACATCAATCCGGATCACAAGATATTTCTATGATATCCACTGGATTGATGCAGAATAGTGCATCCTAATGCATCACCGGAGGGACCATGACCCCTAACTTCTCCCTGAGATACTCAAAAGAGTCCTTGGGAAGAGGTTTAGAAAAAATATCTGCAAGCTGATCCTTGGAGGGCACATACTCCAACCTAACTTCACCTTTGTTCACTTGTTCTCTTAGAAAATGAAATTTGATAGATATATGCTTGGTCTTAGAATGTAATACCAAATTCTTAGAAATATTTATTGCACTTGAATTATCACATAAAATTGTGATAGTCTCCTCATATTCTACTTGAATATCTCTTAGCATTTGTTTCATCCACAAAAGTTGAGTGCAACTACCTGCTGCTGCAATGTATTCTGCTTCTGTTGTAGATAGAGATATTGCATCTTGTTTCTTGCTTAGCTAAGAAACCAACCTTTTTCCCAAAAAGAAGGCTCCTCCACTTGTACTCTTGCTATCATCCACATCTCCTACCCAATCTGCATCTGTGTATGCATGAAGAGAAAAGTCATGATCTCTAGGATACCATAGACCATACTCAACTGTTCCTTTCAAGTACCTAAAAATTCTTTTGATTTCCATAACATGAGATTCTCTGGGATCAGCCTGGAATCTTGCCACAAGACCAACTGCCTGCATTATATCTGGTCTAGTCTGAGTGAGATACAATAATCCACCAATCATTGATCTGTACTTTGTCTGATCTGTCTTAGGAGAGTCATCATCTTTACTCAACTTACATCCAGTAGCCATAGGAGTGTTCATTGGCTTTGAATCTTCCATTCCAATTTTTTTTAATAGTTTTTTCACATACTTGGTTTGAGAGATAAAGATTCCTTTCTTTGTCTGAGTGATTTGCAGACCCAAGAAGAAATTCATTTCACCGAGCATTGACATTTCAAACTCACTTTTCATTTGGTTTGCAAAAGTTTGACACATACTGTCTCTTCGCCTAAAAATGAAATCATCTACAAATACTTCAACAATCAAGATGTTTTCATGATCAATTTTGAAATATAGATTACTATTAGCAGTACCTTTATTGAAACTAATCTTCAGAAGTTGTTTATCCAGCCTTTCATACCATGCTCTTGGAGCTTGCTTTAGACCATATAGTGCCATCTTCAATTTGCAGACCATATCACCATGCTCAGATAACTGAAATCCATCCGGTTGTTCAATGTACACCTCTTCTTCTAGATCACCATTCAGAAAAGTAGATTTGACATCCATCTGATACACTTTGAAATCTTTGAAGGCATCAAATGCAAGAAATAGTCTGACTACTTCAATTCTTGCCACTGGAGTAAAAGTTTCATCAAAATCAATCCCTTCTATTTGAGAGTAGCCTTTGCAGACTAATCTAGCTTTATTTTTGATTACTTCACCATCTTCATTTAGTTTGTTCCGGAAGACCCATTTGGTTCCAATCACATTCTTGTTACTAGGTCTGGAAACAAGATCCCAAATGTGATTTTTCTCAATTTGCATCAACTCTTCTTCCATAGCTTTGGACTCTTCTTCCATAGCTTTGGTCCAATATTCATCATTGCAGGCTTCATTTATTGTCTTAGGTTCAATCTTTGAAATCAGACAACATTCATCTGAATTTTGAGCAACATTCCTCCTAGTTTGCACACCTTTGCTTCTATCTCCTATGATCTGATCTTTAGAGTGGTTCAGTCTTACATACCTTGGAATTTTGGGAGTATCTTGCACTGCTACTTCTTGATCATGCTCATTCAGACCTATCTCTTCTTCCTGATTTACCGGATCAGTCTGACTCTGACTTACCGGAGAGGATTGAGCTCCTTGAACCTGAATACCATCTTGATCATCTTCATCAAACTCATAAAATCTTGAGGGCTTCTCAATTCCTTCATCAACTTTCACATTAGTACTTTCTATCATCTTTCTCAGTCTCTTATTGTAACACCGGTATGCTTTGCTTTGAGTAGAGTAACCCAAGAAAATTCCTTCATCACTTCTAGCATCAAACTTCCCTAGATCTTCATCTCTTTTAATATAACACTTGCTACCAAATACTCTGAAATATCTCACAGTAGGAGTGATGCCAAACCAAAGTTCATAGGGGGTCTTACCAGTATTGTTTCTGATTTGAACTCGATTGAGGGTGTAGACTGTAGTGCTGATAGCTTCTCTCCAAAACATCTGAGGAATATTTGCTTCCAACATCATTGTCCTGGCAGCTTCCTGGATGGTCCGGTTCTTTCTCTCAACTACTCCATTCTGTTGTGGAGTCCTAGGAGTAGACAACTGTCTCTTTATGTCATGCTTCTCACAAAAGTCTATGAACTCACCGGATGTGAATTCACCACCTCTATCAGACCTCAGGCACTTCAATTTTAATCCGATTTGATTCTCTACCATAGCTTTGAAGATTTTGAACTTTTTAAAGGCTTCTGACTTCTCTTTCAGAAAGGTGACCCACATTATCCGAGAATAATCATCAATTAGTAACATGAAGTATCTATCACCTTGCATACTCTTGACTCTTGTCGGACCACATAGATCAATATGAACTAATTCCAATAATCTGGTAGAGGACTGATCTTTGCTTTTGAATGAAACTCTGCTCTATTTACCTAGCTGACATTCTTTGCACAAACCATTTGTAGGTTTTACCAATTTTGGAAGATCTCTAATAGCCTGAGTATTGCTTATCCTAATGATGTTGTCAAAATTAACATGACACATCCTTCTATGCCATAACTAGCTCTGATCAACTTGAACAAGCAGACAACTTTTATCAGTACCAACCAAGTGAAAGATATTACCTTTAATTTGAGTATAGGATGCAATCTCTATTCCAGATCTTTCTAAGATTCTGCATTTTCCATCTTTGAATCAGAGATCATAACCTTTGTCCACCAACTGTCCAACACTGAGAAGATTGTGCTTCAGACCTTCAACATACAACACATTACTAGTTTTGTTTCTTCCATTAAAAGAAATGGTTCCTCTTCCTCTGATTCTACCAGCTAAATTATCACCAAACTTTACCACTCCTCCTTCATATCTTTCCAACTCTAAGAACTTATTCTTGTCACCGGTCATATGGTGAGAGCATCCACTATCAATAACCCAGTCATCCTTTTCTTGAACTTGGGCAGCCAAAGCTCTTTCTTTAACCTTATGATTGATAGATATTAGATCTTCTTCCTTGATAGCAGTAAGCACCCATTCATTTCTGGATTTATCTCCTATCTCTGATTCATCATCTGTTACTCCTTCATTATCAGCTTCTTCATGAACATAATAACAATTCTTTTGAAACCTTTGTCTGTTAGAATCTGACCTTGTAGATCTTTCCGGACATCTTGAGGCAAAGTGACCAATCTTATTGTAGTTGAAGCATTTAAAAGGTAATTTTCCTTCATACTTACCGGATCCTCTTGGCAGTCTTTTTGCAATGAGGGCTTCAAGTTGAGCTGTTTCTGCTTCTTCCTCTTCCATATCTTTCCTTGCTTGTTCATACCATGACAGCTTCCTTGAAGAGTTCTCACTTGAATCAAATCTTTGTTTGCCTTTCACATAGGCATTGGCTTTGAATGCAGATTCAGTCTGGGGGTGATCATCTCCAAACTCAGTCATTTCAAATGTAGCTAATTTGCCAGCCATTTGCTCTCTTGTGACAATTGTATGGGCTCTGAATTCATCAATGGCAACAAGCTTGATTTTGCAGGCAGCAGGAAGAGATCTTAGAATTTTGCAAATAATCTCATTTTCATCCAAGGTTCCATCAGCATTCTTGATTCCACACACCAGCTCATTTACTCTTGGCATAAAGGTAGTGATATTTTCATCATCTCTCATTTTCAATCTTTGAAATTTCCCTTTGAGACTTTGCAATCTTGCACTCTTAACAAACTCATCTCCTTCATGCAGAAGTTCCAATTTAACCCAGATCTCATATGCAGTTGGTAGGTCAATAGCATTTGAGAGTTCTAAGTCAGTCAAAGTGCTTAGAAGAGCTTCTCTGGTCTGTAGATTGTTTTTAGCATCTATGATTTCATTCAGAGTTGTCGAACCACCCTGCGGAGGTACATAGGGTTTTGTGACCATGGATAAGTACGCCTTTCCCATACACTCCAAGTGACATTTCATGCGGCCTTTCCAGAGAATGAAGTTGGTTCCATCAAACTTCAGACTGTCCTTCTTATATGACGACATCCTGGATCTCCTCAAGTGGTTAAGCTCTCTTCAGAGGAACTTGGCTTTGATACCAATTGTTGATAACTGAGAGGGGGGGTGAATCAGTTATCCTAAACTTTCTTCCAATTCAAACATTCAAATCCACTTAATTATTCATTAGCATAGCAATTAATCATCCATGAAAGCATAAAGCATAAACATTAGAGCAAATAAACATCAACACATGGAACACCAAGATTTTGATGTGGAAAACCCGGTTAAGGGAAAAACCACGGGGTGATTAACCCAAGGATTATTCTCTGTTAGAAGAATAAGAAAAAGATGGCACCTGCCAATTAGGGCTCATAGCCTAAGCACACTGCTCACAAGAGGCACACTGCCTACAAAGAGGCACACTGTCTATAGAGTGATAAGAATCACAATCTTGAACTGGAGAATGACATCGTTACTATGTCCGGATTAGTTCCATTTAAGCCCAAAAACCCTTGCTCTGCCTTTCGCACTTCTCTTTGCTATGCCACTCTCATCCACACCAGACACACTACAAACTGAATTCACAAACCCTTATTTATACAAGACATCAACTTAGGAACAATCATCTAAGTCGGCAAACATCCACAATAACATTCGCAAGGCGTGTAGAACATCCAGTCGGCCTTTCTCCAGAAGAACACCAACAATAGGTGGTCATTACATCAAATCCAAACTCTAACTTCAATGCAGACCATCAACACGAATTGGACATGATCCAACGATCATCATAACCTTTCCTGAATCAACAGGAACATCCGCACTTCATCAACTTACCGGAATTCTTTTCTTCATCATCCGGAGCTTCAAGAACACAGTCTATTGCTACTGTCACAATGCAAAATGTACTTCTGGACCTCTAAACCATTCACAAATTGAGATGGTACATCACAAGGACATCCCAAACACTCCTTCCAATCTACAAAATAGGACAATTCAATTCTGGATCACGTCGGACCTTTCTGTGACCCTCTTTCACCTCTGAACACCTGCCGGAACCGGTTTCACACAAAAAGCCATAACTTCTTTAGTTCTTTATGCGGACCTCTAAAATCTTAACTGGAACATCTCAAGACTCATATCTAAAAACCCTTTAATCCACATCCTCTGAACCGCAACCTATACAGTACTTTTGCCTTCTTCTCATCACTGTTCTTCACTGTTCCGGAGAGAGACTGATTTTCTCAATAACAACAACACACAACTCATCCAATCCTTCTTACCAATGCAATATGAGTATGTTGACATCAATGACAACACTGGTTAACCTCATACTTGCAACAATTTTACCAAAGGGCTTAATCCTAGTATCGCAGGACCTGTTCACATGTCAGACCCACAGATTATGAGCGAGGCCACCGAGAAGGTGCTCATTGTAGAGGGTGTTTATGGATAGAGTCATGGGTCATGGCTGTAGTTCCAGGATCACAGCCATCATCAGGATTAGGGGTTCCGTAGGCCCCAACCACCTCATAGGGGTGGTTTTAGTTCTGCACTACTACCTCCTAGACCTCCACAGTAGCAACAACAACATCAGTACAGGTCCATGCCACAATAGAGGGCATAGGGTGATCATAGTCACAGATGGCATCAACAGGGTCCATGTAGAGATCTGCGACAACAAGCACCAGCTGTAGGGCTAGTTAGGTGACAATGGTCCTTCAGAGGGTCACAGAGTTCCACAGGTTAAACTAGGCAACAATAGTCTAGTAGGACATAGACATGATAGGTTCAAGCTCAGGGACTGTATTATGTATGTGGTGGTGCAGTCACTTATCCAGAGAGTACCCACAGGGATATACAGCAAGGGGACAACCTCATGCTAGAGGATCTGAGCAAACAGTTGGAGATGTGGGTAGATCCCACCGCATGTTTACAACGGTTGATAACTGTCAGGCTGACTTTCAGTCCTCTGTTATTGAGACTACAGGTATGATCGGCGATGCCCCCATTTCTATTTTATTTTACTCTGGTACTACGGGTTCTTTTATCTCTCCATCGTTAGTGGAGTGTTGCAGGCTATTAGCCTCTAGGCAGGATGATAGGTGGGAGGTCGAGTTGGCCATAGGGGTCAAGATGGAAATAGATTCAATGGTGCATGATTGTGAGATAACATTGGGAGCCTTCACTACAGTAGTGGACCTGAGGGTTATACCCTTAGGGTCTTATGGTGTAGTGTTAGGCATGGATTGGCTTGCGGCTCATAGAGCCAAGCTGGATTGTCACTAGAAGGCAATAGGTTGCCTAGATAACCATGGCACGACAGTAGATATTTTGGGCATTCAGAAGCCCACAGTAGTTTGCATGATCTCTGCTCAATAGATTAAGTGTTGTGTGCGGAAGGGTTACCAAATGTTTGCCATTACAATTAGTGATAGGTCAAAGGATGAGCTAGAGGCATCACTAGACGATCATCCCATTCTTAGAGAGTTTATAGATGTATTTCCACCTGAGTTTCCTGGGATGCCACCTCGCAGAGAGGATGACTTTCACATTAACATTGTACCAGGTGTCGAGCCAGTGTCTCTTGCACCTTACAAGATGATTACCCATGAGCTTACAGAGCTCAAGCTTTAGTTGGAGGAGTTGCTCAAGAAGGGGCAGATCCAACCTAGTGTCTCACCTTGGGGTGCATCGGTCATCTTCGTGAAGAAGAAGGATGGGTCTCTTCATCTTTGCATGGACTATAGGCATCTAAATAAGGTGACGATGAAGAACCGTTATCCTCTGTCTCAGATAGAAAATTTATTTGATCAGATGTAGGAAGCTAGGGTGTTCTCTAAGATTGACCTAAAGTTTAGATACCATCGATTGTGCATTATAGAGCCAGATATCCATAAGAGCATCTTTCGGACTTGCTATGGTCATTATGAGTTCACCGTGGTGCCCTTCAGATTGATGAATGCCCCTGTAGTGTTCATGAGTCTCATGAATGAGGTGTTCCACACATATCTGGATCGGTTTGTTATCATATTTTTAGATGACATATTGATTTACTCATGGACTAAGGAGGAGCATGAGGAGCACTTGCGCCAGGTCTTGCAGTGTTTGAGAGAGCAGCAGCTTTATGGCAACTTGGTGAAGTGTTCCTTTTTCAGATCAAAGGTACAGTATTTTAGACACATTATATTTAGCGATGGTATCTCAGTAGATCCATCAAAGATTAGAGCTATTAGGGATTGGCTAGTACCCACCAGCATTACAGAGGTTAGGAGCTTCATGGGGCTAGCAAGGTATTATCGCAGATTTGTTGAGGGCTTTTCTAGGATAGCACACCCTATCACTTCCCTTCAGTGGAAAGGGAAGAGTTTCACATGGACTAAGCAATGCGAGAGGGCCTTTGGGGTCCTCAAGGAGCATCTCACTAGCACTCCTATCTTAGCAGTACCTGATCCAGCAGCTGACTTCATGCTTTACACAGATGCTTCATTAGAGGGATTAGGAGTAGTACTTATGAAGGACAGTTGAGCGATAGCATATGAGTTGTAAAAGCTCAAGACCCATGAGCAGAACTACCCCACACATGACTTGGAGCTCGCAGTGGTATTTCACGCCCTTATTCGATGGAGGTACTTCCTTTTGGGACATCGTTTCAAGCTACACTTGGACCATCATAGTCTACAATACATCTTCATGTAGTTGAATCTAAATGCCCACCAATAGCATTGGATGGAGTTCCTTTGTGAGTATGAATTTGATGTACACTACATCAAAGGGAAGGAGGACATGGTTGTCAATACATTGAGTCAGAGGCGCCATGAGATCCTGACCTTGACATTGGGTGTAGACTTGAGAGGGCATATTTTACTGCATCTGCCAAAGGATGAGTGGTTTTTTGAGGTACATCAAGAGATCTAGTCACAGAGGGCCTTTGTGGGTAAGTTTTTAGGATATTCTCTAGAGGTATATGGGCTCCTTAGACATCGACAACGCATCTATGTTCCCCGTGTAGGTGATCTTCATACAGTAGTTTTATCAGAGGCTCACAAAGCACATTATGCAGTACATCCTGGGGTGAAAAAGATGCATGCCAATTTGAGATAGTTGTATCATTGGGCAGGTATGAGACGTGATATTGTAGACTTTGTAGCTCGATGCCTTAAGTGCCAGAGGGTCAAGTCTAAGCATCAACATCCATTAGGGATTCTATACCCTCATGAGATACCAGAGTGGAAATGGGACACCATTTCTATGGATTTTATAGTTGGTCTACCTATGTCATCTCGTCGCCATGACACCATCATGATGACAGTTGACTATTTGACTAAAGTGGCACACTTTTCACCAGTATGCATGATGTACAATGCACTTGCAGTGGTGAGGGTCTTCTTGGATGATGTTGTGAGACTACATGGGGTTCCTCGCCACATTATATCTGACAGAGACTCAGTTTTCACATCAACCTTTTGGAGGGCATTGCAGTAGGCATTAGGCACTTAGCTCAACTTTAATTCAGCCTATCATCCCAAGATAGATGGCCAGATAGAGAGTGTGAACCAAGTGATAGAGGACATGCTCCACATGTATGTGATGGACCACCAATTGAGATGGGAAGAATACCTGTATCTAGTTGAGTTTGCCTACAATAATGCACATCACAGCTTGTTAAGTATGCCTCCCTATCAGGCCTTTTAACAGTAGACCTTGCAGGACTTTGTTGAGTTGGTACCACATAGAGGATAGGGTTTCTATTGGGCTAGAACTGGTGTAGGATATGGAGCAGCAGGTGACCTTGATCAGATAAAGATTGCAGGAGGCATAGGATCGCCATAAGAAGTATGCCAATGCTAAGAGATTAGATCAGATATTCTTAGTCGGTGATAAGGTTTTCTTGAGAGTGCGACTGCATAAGAGTCCAATCCATTATAGAAAGGGATCTGAGCTTGAACTGAGGTTTGTTGGACCTTTTGAGATACTGGAGTGGATATGACCTATAGCCTACCATCTAGCCTTGCCACCTAGCCTGTTGTGCATCCACAATGTGTTCCATGTATCTGATTTGCAATGCTATATATCTGAAATATCTCATATCTTGGATTGCAGTGCTTTACAGGTAGAGCTAGACGGGTAGTTGGCTTTAGAGCCAATTCACATATTGGATTGTCGGATGCTAGGCCTTTGAGGTCAAGAGCTGGACTAGGTCAGGGTTTAGTGGGATAGATATGATGAAGTCTCAGTCACATGGGATGATGCAGCTAGATTAAGGGCACATTATCCTCACCTCTTTGATGAATTATAGGAGGAAGTTTAGTCTTAGGTGGGGAGGATGTGAGGCCTACTTATCTCACTCCTATATTTTTGCTTACATAGCATTTACATTTTGATGACATATCGACATTAGGACTGTTGATCTCGTTTTGCAGACCTTCAGGATTTATTTCATATGCTATGATTGGACTAGATAGACTATGTTATGATGTTTATTATAGTTCACATGCTAGATTTCATTTGAATTTATAATGTTATGCATTATTTGATTTTGATGAAATTAAAATGTTAGTGGTTGCATTAATGAATGAAATTATTATGCAATCTTCATCTTGAATTGATGATTAGAAATGCAGTAGATAATGAATCTTATCAATGATGTTATGTGTTGTTATTGAGGATTAGATAATTATGCGACTTGGTGTGTGTGTGCATTCTTTTGCTTCAGCTATGATGAACATGTGTTACTATTTTGTTTTCGTAAGTGTGCATATGATTTTCCATGCCCATGGAAAATTGGAGATCATCCCACACCCGATGTAAAATCCATGTTAAATTGATCTAGTCCTAGGAGGAACCAAAGTCATATGTGTTATTACATGATGATTTCATTATGTTTTCTTTTGATGTCCTTGTTGATAACTGAGAGGGGGGGTGAATCAGTTATCCTAATCTTTCTTGCAACTCAAACATTCAGATCCACTTTGTTATTCATTAGCTTAGCAATTAATCATTCATGAAGGCATAAAGCATAAACATCAGAGCAAACAAACATCAACACATGAAACACCAAGATTTTGACGTGGAAAACCCGATTAAGGGAAAAACCACGAGGTGATTAACCCAAGGATTATTCTCTGTTAGAAGAATAAGAAAAAAAATGGATGGCACATGCCAATCAGGGCTCGCTACCTAAGCACACTGCTCACAAGGAGGCACACTGCCTACAAAGAGACACACTATCTACAAAGTGATAAGAATCACAAACTTGAACTGGAGATTGACATCTTCACCATGTCTAGATTAGTTCCATTTAAGCTCGAGACACACCTGCTCTACCTTTTGCTCTCTTGCTATGCCACACTCATCTGCTTCACAACACACTTCGAAATGAATTCACAAACCTTTATTTATACAAGGCGTCGACTTAGGAACAATCATCTAAGTCGGCAATCATCCACAATAACATTCGCAAGTCAGCAATAATCCACAAGAACATTTGCAAGATGAATAACTCATCTGGTTGGCCAGTCTGAACAAGAACATCTTCATCCGGAAGAATATCTCCAATTCCAGGCTCTAACACTAATGCGGACTGACAACACAACCTCAACATGATCCAAGAACCTTCACAGGCTTGCCTGAATGACCAGGTACATCCGCACTTCCTCTACTTATTAGGATCTCTTCTCTTCTTCATCTAGAACTTCAAGAACACAGTCTACCGCCACTGTCATAAAGCAAAAGGTACTTCCGAACCTCCAAACTATGTACAAATTGAGATGACACATCACAAGGACATCCCAAACACTCCTTCCAATCCACAGAATAGGACAATGCACTTCTGGATCTCACCGGACCTTTTTGTAACACTCTGTCACTCCGGAGCATCTCCCGGAACCGGTTCTACTTGATCGATCACAACTTCTTCATATCTTCATGTGGACCTCTGAAATCTTGTCTGGAACATCTCAAGACTCATATCTACAAACCCTTTAATCCACATCCTCTGATCCTCAACCTATTGAGTACTTTTGCCTTCTTCTCATCACTATTCTTCACTGTTCCTGATTGAGAATGATTTCCTCAATAACCTCAGCACACAACTCATCCAATCCTTCTTACCAATGCAATATGAGTATGTTGACATCAATGACAACACTGGTTAACCTCATACTTGCAACAATCTCCCCCTTTGTCATTGATGGCAACATATGATGTGAAAAACCATCAAGACAAGAACTTCTCCTTTCTGTCACAGCTCCCCGTATCAGCAACAACTCTTTACATGTCTTCTCTTCCTTTACTGCTCCCCCTTTGATCATCAACCACTTGTTTTTCACATGTCTTCTCTCCCCCTTTGACATCAATGGCAAAGGGATCATACTTGCAATTTTAACACATCATAATCATACCAGCTGCTCCCCCTTAGTAGCAGCTGCTCCCCCTTAGTAGCAGCTCCCATCATCAATCCAGATCACAAGATATGACTGTGATATCCACTGGACTGATGCACATTAGTGCATCCTAGTTCATCACCAGAGGGGCCATGACCCCTAACTTCTCTCGAAGATACTCAAAAGAGTCCTTAGGAAGAGGTTTAGTAAAAATATCTGCAATCTGATCCTTGGAGGGTACATACTCCAATCTGACTTTATCCTTGTTCACTTGCTCTCTTAGAAAGTGAAACTTGATAGATATGTGCTCGGTCTTAGAATGCAACACTGGATTCTTAGAAATATTTATTGCACTTGAATTATCATAGAAAATTGTGATAGGCTCCTCATATTCTACATTAATGTCTCTTAACATCTACTTCATCCATAAGATTTGAGTGCAACTACCTACTGCAGCAATGTATTCTGCTTCAGTTGTAGACAGAGATATTGCCTCTTGTTTCTTGCTTAGCCAAGAAACCAACCTTTTTCCCAAAAAGAATGCTCCTCCACTTGTACTCTTCTATCATCCACATCTCCTGCCCAATCTGCATCTGTATATGCTTGAAGAGAAAAGTCATGATCTCTTGGATACCATAGGCCATACTCAACTGTACCTTTCAAGTACCTAAAAATTATTTTATTGCCATGACATGAGATTCTCTGGGATCAACCTAGAATCTTGCCACAAGACCAATAGCCTGCATTATATCTGGTCTAGCCTGAGTGAGATACAGTAATCCACCAATCATTGATCTATACATTGTCTGATCTGTCTTAGGAGAGTCATCATCTTTTCTTAGCTTACATCCGGTAGCCATAGGAGTGTTCATAGGCTTTGAATCTTCCATTCCAAATTTCTTCAAAAGTTCTTTCACATATTTAGTTTGAGAGATAAAGATGCCTTTCTTTGTCTGAGTAATTTGCAGACCCAAGAAGAAATACATTTCACCAAGCATTGACATTTCAAACTCAATTTTCATTTGATTTGCAAAGGTTTTACACAAACTGTCTCTTCCTCCAAAGATGATTTCATCAACAAATACTTCAACAATCAAGATGTTTTCATTATCTATTTGGAAATATAGATTACTATTAGCAGTACCTTTGTTGAAACCAATCTTCAAAAGATGTTTGTCCAGCCTTTCATACCATGCTCTTGGAGCTTGCTTTTGACCATACAGTGCCTTCTTTAATTTGTAGACCATATCACCATGCTCAGATAATTGAAATCCATCCAGTTGTTCAATGTACACCTCTTCTTCTAGGTCACCATTCAGGAAAGTAGATTTGACATCCATCTGATACACTTTGAAATCTTTGAAGGCAACAAATGCAAGAAATAGTCTGACTGCTTCAATTCTTGCCACCGGAGCAAAAGTTTCTTCAAAATCAATCCCTTCTATTTGAGACTATCCTTTGCAGACTAATTTGGCTTTATTTCTGATTACTTCACCATCTTCATTTAGTTTGTTCTGGAAGACTCATTTGGTTCCAATCACATTCTTGTTACTAGGTCTAGAAACAAGATCCCAAGTGTGATTTTTCTCAATTTGCATCAACTCTTCCTCCATTGCTTTTGTCTAATTTTTATCATTGTAGGCCTCACTTATTGTCTTAGGTTCAATCTTTGAGATCAGACAGCATTCATCTAGATTTTGAGCAACATTCCTTCTAGTTTGCACACCTTTGCTTTTGTCACCTATGATCTGATCTTCAGAGTGGTTCAATCTTACATACCTTGGAACTTTGGGAGTTTCTTGTACTTCTACTTTTTGATCAAGCTCATTCAGACCTATCTCTTCTTCCTGATTTACCGGATCAGTCTGACTCTGACTTTCCAGAGAGGATTGAGCTCCTTGAACCTGAACACCATCTTGATCATCTTCATCATACTCATAAAATCTTGAGGGCTTCTCAATTCCTTCATCAACTTTCACATTAGTACTTTCTATCATCTTTCTCAGTCTCTTATTGTAACACCGGTATGCTTTGCTTTGAGTGGAGTAACCCAAGAAGATTCCTTCATCACTTCTAGCATCAAACTTTTCTAGATCTTCATCTCTTTTAATATAACACTTGCTACCAAATACTCTAAAATATCTCACAGTGGGAGTTATACCAAACCAAAGTTCATAAGGAGTCTTACCGGTGTTGTTTCTGATTTGAACTCGATTGAGAGTGTAGACTGCAGTGCTAATAGCTTCTCTCTAAAACATCTGAGGAACATTTGCTTCCATCATCATTGTCCTGGAAGCTTCTTGGATGGTCCGGTTCTTTCTCTCAACTACTCCATTCTGCTGTGGAGTCCTAGTTGCAGACAACTATCTCTTTATACCATGCTTCTTAGAAAAGTCTATGAATTCATCGGATGTGAATTCTCCACCTCTATTAGACCTCAGACATTTCAATTTCAATCCGGTTTGATTCTCTACCATAGCCTTGAAGATTTTGAACTTCTCAAAAGCTTCTGATTTCTCTTTCAGAAAGGTAACCCACATCATCCAGGAATAATCATCAATTAGTAACATGAAGTATCTATCACCTTGCATACTCTTGACTCTTGTTGGACCGCATAGATCAGTATGAACTAATTCCAATAATCCAGTTGAGAACTGATCTTTGCTTTTGAATGAGACTCTGCTCTATTTACCTAGCTGACATTCTTTACACAAACCATTTGTAGGTTTTACCAATTTTGGAAGATCTCTTACAATTTGTATATTGCTTATCCTGATGATGTTATCAAAATTTACATGACACATCCTTCTATGCCATAACCAGCTATGATCAATTTGAACAGCAGACAATTTTTATCAGCACCAACCAAGTGGAAGATATTACCTTTAGTTTGAGTACCAGATGCAATCTCTGTTTTGGATCTTTCAAAGATTCTGCATTTTCCATTCTTGAACCGGAGATCATAACCTTTGTCTACCAACTGACCAACACTAAGAAGATTGTACTTCAATCCTTCAACATGTAGTACATTACCGGTTTTGCTATTTACATCAAAAGAAATAGTTCCCCTACCTCTGATTCTACCAGCAGAATTATCACTAAACTTTACCATTCCTCCTTCATACCTTTCCAAATCTACGAACTTGTTCTTGTCACATGTCATATGGTGAGAGCATCCACTGTCAATAACCCAATCATCCTTTTCTTCAACTTGGGCAGCCAAAGCTCTTTCTACAACCTTATGATTCACAGATTCAGAGGATATTGGATCTTCTTCCTTGATGGCAATAAACACCCATTCATTTCTGGATTTGTCTCCTATCTCTGATTCATCATCTGTTACTCCTTTATTATCAGCTTCTTCATGAACATAATAACAATTCTTTTGGAACCTTTGTCTATTAGAATTTGACCTTGTAGATCTTTCTGGACATCTTGAGGTAATGTGACCAATCTTATTGTAGTTGAAGCATTTAAAAGGTAACTTTCCTTTATACTTACTAGATCCTCTTGGCAGTCTTTTTGCAATGAGGGCTTCAAGTTGAGTTGTTTCTGCTTCTTCCTCTTCCATGTCTCTTCTTGCTTGATCATACCATGACATCTTCCTTGAAGAGTTCTTTCCCGGATCAAATCTTTGTTTGCCTTTCACATAGGCAATGGCTTTGAATGCAGATTCAGTCTTGGGGTGATCATCTCCAAACTCGGTCATTTCAAATGCAGCCAGTTTGCTAGCCAATTGCTCTCTTGTGACAGTTGTATGGGCTCTGAATTCATCAATGGTAGCAACCTTGATTTTGTAGGTAGTAGGAAGGGTTCTGAGAATTTTGCAAACAATCTCATTTTCATCCAGAACTCCACTAGCATTCCTGATTCCACACACCAGCTCATTTACTCTTGGCATAAACGTAGTGATATTTTCATCATCTCTCATCTTCAATCTTTCAAATTTCCCTTTGAGACTTTGCAACCTTGCACTCTTAACAAACTCATCTCCTTCATGCAGAAGTTTCAGTTTAACCCAGATCTCATATGCAGTTGGTAGGTCAATAATATTTGAGAGTTCTAAGTTAGTCAAAGCACTTAGAAGAGCTTCTTTGGTCTGCAGATTATTTTCAGCATTTGTGATTTCATTAGGAGTTGTCGGACCACCTTGTCGAGGTTTATATGCTTTTGTGACCATGGATAAGTACGCCTTTTCCATACACTCCAAGTGACATTTCATGCGGCCTTTCCAAAGAGTGAAGTTGGTTCCATCAAACTTCAGACTGTCCTTCTTATATGACAACATCCTGGATCTCCTCAAGCGGTTAAGCTCCTTTTAGAGGAACTTGGCTCTGATACCAATTGTTGATAACTGAGAGGGGGGGTGAATCAGTTATCCTAATCTTTCTTGCAACTCAAACATTCAGATCCACTTTGTTATTCATTAGCTTAGCAATTAATCATTCATGAAGGCATAAAGCATAAACATCAGAGCAGACAAACATCAACACATGAAACACCAAGATTTTGACATGGAAAACTTGGTTAAGGGAAAAACCACGGGGTGATTGACCCAAGGATTATTCTTTATTAGAAGAATAAGAAAAAAAATGGATGGCACATGCTAATCAGGGCTCACTACCCAAGCACACTGCTCACAAGGAGGCACACTGCCTACAAAGAGACACACTGTCTACAAACTGATAAGACTCACAAACTTGAACTGGAGATTGACATCTTCACCATGTCTGGATCAGTTCCATTTAAGGTCAAGACACACCTGCTCTGCCTTTCACTCTCTCGCTATGCCACACTCATCCGCTTCGCAACACACTTCGAAATGAATTCACAAACCTTTATTTATACAAGGCATCGACTTAGGAACAATCATCTAAGTTGGCAATCATCCACAATAACATTCGCAAGTCAGCAATCATCCACAAGAACATTCACAAGATGAATAACTCATCCAGTTAGCCAGTCTGAACAAGAACATCTTCATCCGGAAGAATATCTCCAACTCTGGGCTCTAACACTAATGCGGACCGACAACATAACCTCAACATGATCCAAGAACCTTCACAGGCTTGCCTGAATGACCAGGTACATCTGCACTTCCTCTACTTATTAGAATCTCTTCTCTTCTTCATCCAAAATTTCAAGAACACAGTCTACCACCACTATCATAAAGCAAAAGGTACTTCCAGACCTCCAAACTATGTACAAATTAAGATGACACATCACAAGGACATCCCAAACACTCCTTCCAATCTGCAGAATAGGACAATGCACTTCCGGATCTCACCGGACCTTTTTGTAACACTCTGTCACTCCGGAGCATCTCCCGGAACCGGTTCTACTTGATCAATCACAACTTCTTCATATCTTCATGCGGACCTCTGAAATCTTGACTGGAACATCTCAAGACTCATATCTACAAACCCTTTAATCCGCATCCTCTGATCCTCAACCTATTGAGTACTTTTGCCTTCTTCTCATCATTGTTCTTCACTATTCCTGATTGAGACTGATTTCCTCAATAACCTCAGCACACAACTCATCCAATCCTTCTTACCAATGCAATATGAGTATGTTGACATCAATGACAACACTGGTTAACCTCATACTTGCAACAGTCCTTTCGATTAGGTCTACCCCTTTTTATTTGACTTAATTAAGGTGTTGTGAAATGTAATGTTTGATTTGGCACAATTTGGTGCCTTTTATTTTTATCACATTTTCATGTGAATTTATGCTAACTTAGGTGTTTATTTTGGGTTAATTTTGACCCTAAGTTATACCCCTAGGGTCTAGGGCCTATTTGAGCATGCTAAACCCTAGGGTAACCTTCATTTGGTCACTCTAACTTCACCCTGAAGTAAAGTGACGAATTTTTGAATTTCAAAGGAGTGGTGGATGGGTCAAACATTCAACCATGATCCACTCCCCTTCCCAAGACTTTGGCTTCCTTACCTTGAAGACTTGGGGAGCCTTTAGGACTCTCAAGTGTGAGAAACCCATCTCCAATGCTCTCACACATGTGTGAGAGCATCTTGGAGTGAATGGGATTTCTTTGAAGGATAGGAGAATGACAAGTGTCATACCCTCATCCTCTTGGAGTCCACCTTGTGGGATTCCTTCTCTCCACCTTGCTCTCACACATGTGTGAGAGCACATGTGGAGAGAGTGAGGCTTGGTGGGATGGGAGTGTGACATGTGTCACCTCCACATCCCATAGAGCTTGCAAGTGGTTTGTAAGGAGGAAGGAGAAGGTGACGTGTGTCACCTTCTCATTCCTCAAGGATCTTGTGTGTATCCTATATTACTCTCTCTGTGAGAGAGGGAGAGGGTTCTTCTTTTTACTTGCTTTTCTTGGATGATGGTTTTTGGGGAGAGTTAGCTAGATTTGGAGACACTGTGGAGGCAAGAGCTTGGAGAAGGGTTTGGAAAGCTCTTCATCAAATTTCTTCCATTTGGGTTTGAATAGGTAAGCTTCAGGCTTTAGGCCTTTCTCTTATTTTTACATTTCATTGTGTGGTTGTTTGTTTTGTGTGTTTGAATCTTGTTGTTATGTGGGTTTATTTGTGGGTGTTTGGATGAGACTCTCCATTTTGGAGAGCTCATGTTGTATAGGGTGGGAGAGGAGTGAACCTCCTTGAGGTCATCCTCTTTATTTATTTGACATATTGATGGCCATGGGAGTATTTGGAGAAGTATGAAATTTTTTTTTAGAAGGCATGAGTGAATTAGAGATTTGATATTATTTTGGAGATGTTTTAAGGCTTGAGGCCTTGTATTTGAGAACTATGAGATTTTGGGTTTTAGAGTGCACCTCTTGAGTAGAGAGCTGTCCACTCTCCTTCCCCCTAAATCCATGAAAATGGTTTTCATTGTGTGTAAAACCTTGGGACGGTGTTCTTTTTGATTGTGAGTGTTTTTGTTCAATGTTGTTTTGGTGTGAAACCATGTGAGGGTGATCTCTTAGCTTGGGGGTGACCCTTCTCGGGTCTATGGCAGGGTGGAGAGCATCTTGTGGGCATGAGAAAGTTCCTTTAGTGTTGTTTAGTTTTAGGTTTGAAGTCTTGAGCATTTGGAACTTGGAGGGAGTTGTTACCATTTTAGTGATTGTGTTTTGAATGGCTACTTGAAGCCATTACCAAGAGGCCTTGTTGTAAAATTTCAATATGAGAGTGAGCTCTCTTATATATCTTGTAAACTAAAAAATTTAGTTATGTGTGCAAGTTATATGTCAATGTGAGGTTGATGTTTCTATTTAGCAATGTTGTTCAAATGAAAGGAAATGTTACTTCATTACCTTTGTGTTGTAATGGTTTTGTTCAAAAAAAAGAGAAATTATTATTTCATTTCCTTTGTAGTTGTTTGCAGAAAAAAATATATGCATATGGTCACTATTGTTTCTTGTTATGTAAGAAAAAAATAAATTTGTAGAAAATAAATTTTAGAGTACTTAACTTGCTGTGTGAAAGTATATAGTCGTTTTTATTTTTTAAAAATAAGTAAATCCTTAACTTAGAAAGGAAAAATGTATGTATATTGCAGTTGCTATATTTTGGATTAAATGGGCTCTCTGTTATCTCAGTTAAATAAAAAAAAAAGAATTTATGCTCAGTAAGACATTAGTTGGAAAGTTATAAAAAGCAAATTATTTATATATAAAACTGCAGTATATACCTTATTCTAACTTGTTGTGTTATCTTTTATAACAACATATTTACTTTTTTAACAGAAATGATCCTTATGTGAAATTATATATATATATATATATATATATATATATATATATATATATATATATATATATATATATATATATATATATATATATATATATATATATATTTCCAAACTTAAATTATTGGTAGATTCAATGACAAAAAAACACTTTAAAAAAAAGATACTAAATATATTTCTTTAGGGCAATGAAAGCCCTAATGAGCTATGCTTAGAAGTTTAATAGGAAAAAAAAGAGGAGGGGCAGTAGCCCAGCCGCCGCCCCTGAGTCTTCTGTAATGTGGAGTGGTGGACGGACCCCCCATCCACCCTCCACATATATGTGGAGGGTGGGCAGGGAGCCTGCCCCTACCTCCTCTCTGTCTCCCTTAGCACTTGGCGCCCAAGACAATGCTGCGACCCTCCACTGTGCTCAGTCGCCTTCATTTCTGTATATGTGATTTTTGTGGCTGCCGTTGCCACTCTTTGGAGGTCTACAATATATACACAATTTGGTGTATATATACCCTCTCTGTAATATACACAGTTTACAAAGAAAGATATATATCTGGTATTTAATATTCTGGGGTTTCTCTATAACTCACTCACACACACACACACACACACACACACACACACACACACATATACTCAACAAAAAAATAAAGCAATAATAATAGATAGCAAAACCCTATGTATACCTCTGAGGTTTCGTGAGCCTCCATGGCTGCCTTCTTGAGAACCTGCAAGAAATTAGTGAAAACAATGAGAGTAGGAGAAAGAAGAGAAAACTTAGAAAATGAAAGAGGCAAAGTGAGATTAGAGTTAGGGTAGATTTTGAAAGAAAACAAATAAGAAAGGAATTTAGGGTTGAGAATAATGAGTAGAGGAAGAATAAAAAGAAATTAGACTATTAAATTTCCCTTGTGCACGTGACTTTTCCCTCTCATCCCCTTTCTAAAATGAAGTGTATTTTAATGCCATTTTTATCCTTTTGGTTAACTTAGTGAGTGGGGTTATTTGATTTTAGACTTTTAATTTATTCTAGTGGTTCAATATCCTAGTGAGGGGTTTGAAGGAATTTTATTTAATTGCATTAGGAAATTATTTAGAGGTTAATTTTTTTAAATTCTAGACTCTTAGTTTCACGTGACTAGTGTATAATATAAAGGGGAATTTTTAATTTAAATCTTCTATGGATGTATCTGTTCTAATTATTCTAAGGGTATGGTCAAAAAATATTAGTGTGGAATTATTAATTTAATGGACATATTTAATATTTTATTATTTTAGTGGAAGGGCATGGTAGGGTTTTTATTTAATTATTTTCCATGAATGTTAAAGAGGCATTATGCTACCAAAATTTATCTAAAATATTATGGTTAACTTAGTAATTTATTTCCTATCCATTCTAACACATTTAATTATCAAGAGATTTAATTATGTCCTAGATGTATTTAATTTAATTTAATTATTATAGTTCCTAGGGTTAGATTTCGACACGTGTCAAAATCACTCCACTTCACTTAGGAATCTTAGGGTTAGACCCAATTTAAAAACTAACCCTATTGGTGATGCTCTTTGCATCGCATAACCCCCTTAGTAGACTATCATTTTGTAGGGGATGCAAAAGGACTTCATACTTTCCTGACTTTGACTGAGGTCTTTGCCTTCGTGTGATCATCTTCGAGCATGCATGTTGTGTGCAAGGGGGTTTTTAGAGTCGGATGGGAAAAGTTTTTGGTATTTTGTGTCATGACCACATGGCAAATGTGGACATGACACATGTGTTGCACATTGTGACCACATGGAAAATGTGGGCATGATAATTAGACTCCAGAGAATGGCCATCCAATGAAAAATTGAAAAGCTAATGATCTACGATGACTCCCAACTAGTCATTAAATAGGTCAACAATGAGTACAAAATAAAAGATGATAAGCTTCTGCCCTATAAGTGAATGGTGGATGAATTTAAAGAGTACTTCCATGAGATCCACTTCGAAGAAGTCCTGAGGCTAAATAATAAAGCAACAGATGCTATGGCAACCATAGGAGCTTTGGTCAATATGAAAAAGAAAA
Source organism: Cunninghamia lanceolata (assembly GCA_027924645.1). Lineage (NCBI taxonomy): Eukaryota > Viridiplantae > Streptophyta > Pinopsida > Cupressales > Cupressaceae > Cunninghamia > Cunninghamia lanceolata. Next base: position 9,563,630 of record BSBN01000220.1, on the reverse strand, counting down.
CCAACCAGAAGTGTGAATTCCTTATTGAAGAGCTGCAAGTACCTGCTTATGATGTGCCATAATCTAAATTAGTGTGTGACATTGTTGGTCCCTTATCCCCATGGTATCAAGGCATATATCAATATCTCCATGATAACATCATCCCATCAAACCTATCATCCAACCAACGATGATCCTTGATTCACTGAACCTCCCATTTTTCCCCCATTGGTGAAACACTATACCAAAAGAGTCTTGATGGTACCCTTCTATGGTGTCTTGATTCTTGAAAAGCCAAAACAACCTTGCAAGAGGTACATGAGGGTATTTGTGGGGCACACTCAAGTGGACCTACCCTTTCAAAGAAGATTCTACGAACATGATACTACTGGCCGACTACAGAAAATGATGCTAATCAGTTTGTTAAGAAGTGCATGCCTTGTCAGCAACATGGAGAACTCATCCATGCTCCATCTCAAGAACTCCAGCCTATCACAATTCCATGGCCCTTTTCAGAGTGGGAGCTTGACCTCATGGGAAAGATCCATCCACCCTCCTCTAATGGACATAAGTTCATAATCAATGCTACTGAATACTTCACCAAGTGGGTAGAAGCCATTCCACTCACTTTCACTATCGGTGTCCAAATCATAAAATTCATCCTCCATTACCTCATATGCAATTATGGCATCCCTCTTTCCATTATCACTGACAATGAGAAACCATTTAAGAACCAATAAGTCTACACTCTTTGCATGAAATTCCACATCCAACATCAGTTTTCCACTCCATATTACCCACAAGGTAATGGTCAAGCTGAAGCTTCAAATAAAACCATCCTCTAAATTTTGAAGAAGATGTTAAAAGAAGATGGCCGTGACTTGCACTTGCAACTCAACCTCACCCTTTGGGCCTACCACACAAGCATCCATACCCCCACATGAGCCACACCATACTCGGTATTTGGTTTCGAATCCATCATCCCATCAAGGTTGATCTCCCTTGTCTCAAGATTTCACTACAGAATCTCATTGATGAAGAGGAGTATTGAGTTGCACACATAAATGAGTTGGAACTTCTAGATGAGAAGCATCTCAATGCTCTTAATCACCTACAGGCCTACCAAAATTGCCTACACAGAAGCTATAAAAAGAAGATCAAGAACCACCAGTTTGAGATAGGTGATCTAGTCCTTATGGAAAATCAGAGGAACCTACAAGAGCATCATAAGAAGGGCAAGTTCGAGCCTAATTGGTTAGGACCCTATGTCATCATAGCCAATTATGGATCAAGAGCTTATCATCTTACAACACCTGAGGGGATACCTCTAGATGAGCTGATGAACATCATGCACCTAAAGAAATTCTACACTTAACCCATCAGCATATGCCAATAAAAAATATAAAAAATAAAAAAAATCAAGAAAAATTGAGTGCAATAAAGTCGTCCAATGGTGAAAATCACTTCAGTGATGCCTTGGATAAGTAATATGGTGAAAACCTATCTTAGGCTCCATGTCTAGTGGTTGATTCTATCATTTAATAAGTCTTTTCCTCCATCATATCACTCCATACCATTCCCACGGCTTGGAATAACAAACATTCAGTGTCAACCAACCCACCCTTCATCACCCACTTGAGGTAGATTCCTAAGAAGAGGATCCTTGTATGCCCTCAATGCATAGCAAAAAAATTGAAAAATCCAAAAACATTACAAAACACCAAAATCCAAAAAAAATCAAAATATCCCCCAAAACCCAAAAACATTAGAAAATACAAAAATACCAAAAACAATCATTCCAACATCATCAATATCCCAACGCATCTTGAACCACCCCTACATCATCAGTACAAACCAGAGCTACATATCATCACCACCCACATCTTAATGTGCCTTGATCCCATGGATACAAGGTATGTAGGCAGTTTGGAATACGAAGGAAGTATCCAGTATGCATGTATATAAGATGTACCCATCGAACCCATTTGGATGGTCCCTATTCCCTGAGATTATACTAGATCCAAGTGCAATATACTTGCTAAGCATACTTCCAAAAGCATCATATCTCATGCAAAAATCATCAATCAACAAACCGACTACAAACACGACACATGGCCTATATCTTTTTGACCATCTTTCCACTTTTATCCTTATCATACAATTGATCCCTACCTTAACGAATATATCATTCCTACAATACATAGAATTAATCAAATCAACACTTATCTTGGCAAGAGATACAATGGCTATTTGTTTGGTCAAATTGATCTTTTTGGTTATTGATTTGTATCTTTTGTCTCATTCTAAGGAACATTTCAAAACTACCTTGATCTCACTATATCATGGTATGTGGTGAAAAACACCTAGAATGGGGCATGATCATTGCTTTTGTGTGGCTTGTGGGTTGGTCTCATTTCTCCAAGTCTAGTATTCATATCTTGTGAAATGTAGGGTCAATTCTAGAATATTGTTTTCCTTTTGCATCTAAGATTCATCACACCTTTTATGTACTAAGGAATTATGCTATGAGTCCCCTTCTTGAGCATCTAGGCAAGATTATACTACCTTGGGCATGCATGGGATCATCCTATTGTTTGCGGATCTAGTCCATGCAAAGATGGATATGTATCATCACCTCGATCTTTCATACCTTGGTGAAAATATCCCCTTTTTCTATAATAAATATAGGATTGTTCTAAAAAATATCAACACAATATCCCATTCCAACCCATTATCTCTCATCTCCCATCTGTCCAATCATCATCTCAGATTTATATTAATGAAGAAAAGGACCTAACCAATCCCATCCCACAACCACTCTAACCAACCTAACAAACTCTTACCAATCCTATCTAATTCCAACCAACCCAACAAAACCCCTCTAACAATGTGGCATCTATTGACCTAGTACTTACCATCCCCAAACTACCCTAAACATCCCTTATCCTAACCACCCTCGACCTATACAAACCATCCCCAAACCCAAACCATCCCCCCCAACCTATTCACCATGGTTCTAAGCATCACAATGTATCATGACAAACATCCATCATCCTCCATAAACAACAAATTGCCATATCATTGCATTTATCATTGCCATATCATTAATCATCATACCATTGCATTAACCATTATCTATCTACCACAACACTTGGCATGCATCTGAGCATATATTTCCATTACATTTAATTTGCATAATATATGTTTATTAATCTAATAATATATTCCCATTTAGTCATACATAATTTGCAAAGTTAGGCATATATCCATAATCATTCATTACATAATCCACATCATAATCCTAAGTCATAATCCACATAAACCATAAAACCATTAACATATCCATATGCATACCATACATCATCATCATAAACATCATAACATCCATACATCTATGGATAATCATCATAATCATCATTATACATAATGCATAATCATCATCATAATCATCAAAAAACACATCATAACACAAAAAATACATAATCATAACATAATTTCCTCCAAAAATCATCATATATAGCACTCAAAATCATACATCTCAAATAAGCGCATGATACAAAATGAGCCTTGAGGGCTAAAGTCTCTCAAAAATACATAAGGCCTGAAGGCATACAAATCAAACATCATGAGCCATGGGTTGAAATTCCTTGAGAAGAATCAATAGGGGAACTAGGAGGCAACCTGCGAGGAGCACTAGAGCCTATAGGACGAGGATGAGGTCACCCATAGGTGCCTGATGTTGAGATGGCTACTACTATTGTGAGGGCTGCAAAACTGAATGTTGAGACTATCCTATCTTGTGTGACTCTGACATACCAGATCAGCTACGTTGGTTGTAGATCGGTACACACTGACCCTCAAGAATGGATGTGTAATATGCCTCGTAATAGTACTTAGCTCGAGCCCTCTACTCAGCTAGCTCCCTTTGAACCGCAATGTAGTCATCCCACATCTGAGCCATGCTAGTTCTTACAATAACCCATTGCATCTGAGTCACTTACTACTATAGCTATGTAACTAAGGCCTTAGCTCTTTGTAGTCTAACCTCTACTCCCTGCTATAGCACCATCTCTGTATCTCGCTCTCCTATGATTTGGGTGATCTGGGCCTGCATCTAACTCTGCAGATGCCTAATCTGTGCTTGAAGTATCTGCACTTGTTGAGCCACATCCCCATCTCCTCCAACCACTTCATCTAATAATCCCTATAATCTTTGAAGCTCTGTCTGAGTGCTATCCCACTCTATAATCACTATATCCAACTCATGTTACTGCTAAGCCACCTGATCCTCTAGGCTCATTACCTGAGCCCCTAGTGAATCCATGTCCTCCTCCTCATCCCTCATCACAGTCGCACCTACTAGAAAGTAGTAGATGAAACTGGGCTAGGACTAGTACCTGAAGATCCTGCACTTTATGTCCCCACTTGTCCCGATGGTACATTTCCTGATGACACTGCAACCTATGCAACTTGTGGTGCCTAACCAATTGCAACCTATGCAGCTTGTGGTGCCTGACCAACCACAACCTATGGTGCCTACTATACTACCGTTGCTGCCAAAACCTGTATCCGATCTCCACCACCTTTACCACCTCCCACATCATCTCCCCCATCTTTCCTCTATCTATCTCCCTCCTCCTCTACCTCTACCTCCTCCATCACATACTCCTCTCACTCCTCCTCCTCCATGGCAGGATCCAAATCTGGAAGCATCAACCTCATAGGCCTCATCGTTTGCCACCAAGCATTATATGTTGAGGTCATCCTCACATCAATCACCATGCTCCCCTAATCCCACTGCACTGACACTAGTTCTGCCTAATCCTGTAGCACCAATTGTGAAGGTAACTCTAGAGACGAAGCTAGTACATCCATCCGCACTCATGCCAAAATGGCAATAACCTATGGAAGGTCCTGCCATACCCCAAACTGATAGAGCACACGTGAAGGAATATATCTATCTATGATGTGATCTATCCTCCCCACCATGTACTTCATTTGTTGTGTGTATGACATATGCACGTCATCATCTATCTATGCATTTACCCATATATACAGTTTCCATATGACTGTATCCATATCATCAAATCATCATCGCCAGTGCCTCATGTTCCCCATTCATGTATGCTAGAGAGCCCCCTATACAATATCACCATGGCTTAAACTGTGCTCTCACATATGCACATTTGGGTCTCGTCACGACTATATGCTCCCACGCCCATACATGGAGCAATGTCACACCTGCACCCAAGCTCTCCCCATCCTGATACACCACCAGGTGCATCTCATGATACAGCTAGGCTAGTAAACAAGGCCCCCAAGTAAACACCATCTCTTGAGTCACCATCGCCTTTATCACTTGTCCCCAGCCAACTAAGAAGTTTCACAAGTGTCGATCTGACATCAATATACCTCGAATAAGCCTACAAACATTTAACGCATAGTGACGATCCATCCTCACATGAGTAGCAACATATCTCATCTCCCACTTATCCTAAGTATACCTCGGCTGTAAAGCTGCAAAAGCTCAATATAGTGTTGCTACTCCAGAACCAATATCATAAGTCACCCATCGCCCAACTATGGGGATCTTAAGGATCCTTCAGACATCCTCTAGGGTGATGGTAATCTCACCTGTTAGAAGTAGAAAGGAGCATGTCTCACTCTGCCACCTCTCTACTAGGGTTGTCATCATAGCCCTATGGGCCTGCATTCGAGGCATCTCTGATATCATGTGCAGTCCAATCCCGCGCAAACAAACCATCTCTGCATCTATAAGTCATCCCCTCAATGCCATGACTAAAGGAATCTGTTGGTCCCACAACTAAAGCACATATCCCTCAACCTGCATCCAAAAAATAACCCAAGTCAACCCCTTTTGCCCAAAACAGTGCTATGGCACTAATCCATATTCCAATAGTTCTAAACTAGATGATAGCGCTAATCTAGAGCCCAATAGCGCTAATCCAGAAGATAGCGCTACTTCTTGACTTGATAGCACTAATTGACCCAATAGTACTAATCCTTCAACCAAAGGCTCTAATCTACCTTGATTAACCAAAACCCTAAAATTTTGGCACTAAACCAGAGAATAGTGCTAATCCTCCTACAAATTGTGCTAATCTACTTGACAGTGCTAAAGCACTAACAAATAGCGCTAAACCACAAAATCCCCTATAATCATGGCGCTAAACCACCCGATAGCGCTAAACCACTAGAAGATGGTGCTAAACCACCTGATTAACCCTTTTCCTTTTGGCGCTAATCTACGCAATGGCACTAATTTGCCCCTCGATAGCACTACGCAGCTGCGTGATAGCACTAATCCATAGGTAACTACCCCTTTTCTGACTCCCTAACCTAACCCAAATCTTGAAAAACACAAAGTTAGGTTAGACACTCTCACCCATGCTCCAACCTCCGACATCTACTGAAACTCCCGAACCCTCTCATATCAGTTCTCGTGTCATGGGAACGTGGGTTGCACCATGTCTCTCTCTAGGTTTCTCTCATCCAATCAACTTAGAGTATGCAAATATGGCATATTGGGTCCACTCTTACTATCTATAGCCACCATGTCAACCTAATTCACTATTTTCTCTCCCCAGGCCACAAATCTCAACCTTTTTCCTCTGTTTTCTTCTCTTGTCTACCCCGTTTTCCATCCCGCATCCATTTTTCACTATCGTTGCCTCCTTTTCGAGAGTTCTGAAAAAATTAATTTTTTCACCCAACCTCTCAAGGGGCATCCCTCATCCATTTCCACTCCTTCCCATCAACTGAGGCAAAATTCTTTGACCTAACATCATTTCCCTACTTGGTCATGACACCACATCAAAAAGGGGCAAAATGTAGACACCTAAAAATGTCTCAACCCTTTGACCAATTTTCTACATCCTCACATTACCAACCTAACCATTTCAACAATTGATTAAATAAATTCAAAACTATTTAATTAATTCACCCTACATCATCCCTGACTATCCATCCTTGACTATTCATCATCAATTTACCCTTAAGCCATGAATTAATTCAATTAATTCAGCACTATACCTTACAAGTCCATTCCAATTAATTAAAGAAATATTTCTAATATTTATTTGGTTAATTTATCCACTTTCTTAATCCTAATTAATTAAGTAAATTGTACTTATTTAATTAATCTACCCTACTCTACCACCTAAACCTAGCCTAGTTGATTAAATATCAATTATTTAATTAGCTACTCTAGTCTACATGACTCCTAGCCCAAAATTAATTAAATAAACCTTATTTAATTAATTTTAATCCCTCATTGACCCATCCACTAATTTTATCCATCCATATTAATTAAGTTAATCCCCTAATGAACTTGGTCAAATCTCACTTAACACCCATTCGCACACCATTTGAATAAAAAATAACTTTTATTCAAATGGGTCACATGACCCTTACACATCACCTTTCCTCTTTCATGTTAATCTCTTCTCCATGAAATGAGCTCACACATGTGATTGTTAAATGCATCCATGTGTCACATGACTCACACACTCACCCATAAAATAGAATTTTTAATTCCACCTCCTCCCAAAGAAATTAATTTTTAATTTCCTCACGTATCTTAATCTCATTAAATGCAAATCTCTTCCCCGTGTGAATTTAAAATTCACTTTTATTCTCCAACCTTCAATATTGTTGATGCAAATCTAGCCCTTCATCCTCTTCTCTCATCTCCACCATTGATCTCAACTTTTAGTCTCCATCATTGGATCCCCCTCAATTTGCCTATAAATACAACCCTCTCCAAGATATTTTCATCATCCATTTTCAAGAAAACTTATTATGCCAAAAAACCTCCAATTCTCTTCCATCATACCCCCATTATGCCAAATTTGTGTTGCAATTGAGAGTATATCCACATTCAATCATAGTGTTTGGGTGAAGCTAGAGAGTTTGGGTACACTCTCTCTACCTTATCAAGGAGTGAGGAGACTTCAAAGGTATTTGCAAAGGTATAAAAGCTTTTATTTTGAGTTCCTTTTTCATGTTTTTATCCTTTGAAATCTTTTCTCATCTTCAATAATCACATGAATCTTTAGGAAAAGACGGAGATAGATTCTTTGTTGATGCAGAAGACTTATTTAAAGATACAAAATTTGAAGATTCTATTGGAATGTCGGAATGAGAAGAGTTGAGTTTATACTCTCCAATAAAGGAGGTTGGAAGTCTAACAAACCCCAATCATCACTCAGACATGCATTTAAAGATGAGTCAATGCCATGATCAACTTCATGAGGAGTTGAAGATGGGGAACCATCTTTGGTAGAAGAAGAAAGAATAAGATTCTAAATTGCAGGAGAAGTATTAGAATGAATCACATAATCTGTTTGTTGACAATACTACATAGGATCTAGATCAACTTTGATTGTATAAGTCTTATTTTCATGAACAAATTTAATTGTATCATGCAAGGTAGATGAAACCACAGCCATGGTGTGGATCCACGATCTACTAAGAAGGAGATTATAAGATAATGCATCGGGCATGACATGAACAAGGGTAGGCAAAGTGACTAGGCCCAATTCAATTGGTAATGTGATTGTGCCCAATGTTTGTCTACCAATGTTATCAAAGCCATGGATAGAAAGATTAGTGGGGGAGATGCAAGACATATCAATATTAATACAATTTAACATGTCTACACCACAAACGTTGAGACCTGAACCATTATCAATAAGTGTACGCTTGACTCCAAAATAATTTATGCCAACAATAATTAGAAGAGGATTGCTTTGATTTTATACTTCCAAAGAAGGTAACTCATATTGTTGAAAGATGATATTAGGAGAATTTGTATAAATGCAATAGGTAGCTATATCATTCGGCCTCGTAGAAGATATTATGGGGATCTTCTGTAAAGCTTCCTAAATCATGTTGTGATATACTGTGAAGTCTGAATGAGCTCCCAAAGAGAGATCTCTGCAAGAGTAGCTTGAAGCTACTCCACAAGATCATACTATATGAGAGGCTTCTATGATAGACAAGGAGATAGAGGTAGAATAGGTGAAGAAGTTTGAAGAGGAATAGGGACAGATGGATTTTGTTTGTTTTCCCATGTGTTATACATGTGAGAAACCACATGATAATGAGAAGGCCCTGACACATTTAGTGTAATAGATTTAGCTACTTGTGTTAGGTAATCCAAAGGTCAAGGCATATCTGAGGCACCTCAAATGGTGATCACTAGTTTAGAAGATTGTTGTATATTAGGATGAAGATGCACCATAATTTTTAGTTTCTTAGGTTCTTGTATAGAACCAAAAATGTAAATTGGGTTGATCATTTAATAAGAAGGAATTTGTTTTTATTTTGAAGAGGAAGAATTGATATGGATGAAGTCATCGAGGGCTTCATCAAGCATATCAAAGTCTTCACTACTAAAAGGTTTATCAAGAGCATTGAAAGTTTGGAGGAATAGACCCGACATCGTCAAATTCTAATTCCCACCAAATAATAAAAGTAATAAAGTAGAAGGGAAATGATAGTGAATGCAATCAGGTTCACCAAAATGTAGTGTACTAAATTTGAAATCTAATAAAGATTACCAATCTAATCTAAATAGAAACAAATTATACACATACACGAGGGCTTAATTAGCTTCAAAGAAGAGTATCCTACTGCTGTCCAAACTAGAAGAGTAGAAAAACCCTAATAAAGTCCTACTTTGTTTTATTCCAAGAAATTAGATCAACCTCAAGAGCAATAACATTAAAGAACAATAGAAAAATTATGATTTAAGGAAATCTAGAACCCAAATCACATAAATTAATGCATAGAAGCTAACAAGAGATAAAGGAGAACCTAGCACCGAAGAGAGAAGGTCTCAGCCTAGGACATTAGAGCATGTCATGGGGATGTCTATGTGGCACGTTGTTATCCAAAAAGCAATAAAACTCCAAAAACTTGTACTATATAGTCCAATTTAAGTTTGTAACTTCATCTAATATGTGTGCAAAATCACAAAGAATACCCAACATTCAGATATACTAAGAAATTGACAAAATATCACATTTAATCCATATATAATGAAAGAAATTAATCAACAAGGGAAGAGGAGAGATAAATAAATTCTCGTGTGTTTGAATCTACTTTGTCTTCAACTTGCACACCATAGAATGGGAAAAATGGTTGGGGCTTCTTGGGAGCTTACCTCAGTCAAGCCCCTATTTTGGTCTTTAAACCTCCATGAGCAGCCAATAGAAAAGAGTAGAAAAATAGTGTGTGCTCCTATCCTATGTGCGTCTAGGAATTTAGAGTAGTGACAAAATGAAATAAAACTACAAATATTATCCCATCTACAAGGAGAAAATATTCTAGTCTGAAAATAAAAATAAGGGTGATGGTCTACATCACTAGCTTATCAAAATGTAAGTGAAACAATAAAATGCAAAATAAAAACCTAAGAATAACACTATTCTTTTACAAAAGAACAATGTTACTAGGTCCTTGAAGTAGTGGAGGAGGCTGCAAAATCCTTGAGGGCTAGATTTGTGGGTATGTGCAAGATCATGATGAGCCAAACTATACCTCTAAGTGGGAATAAAAATACAAAAAAATAGACTTAATCAAGTTCATGTGAAAATTTGAATGGATTATCTACACAATTTGAAAAAGATGTAAGAACAAAATTTGTAGAGAATTGAATCTAGTTTATGGGCTACTATTTGAAAAAAAAAATTACTTAGTGAAAAATGAATATTTCAATGAACAACTATTAAATTTTTCAGAAAAAAAAAAAAGTGTGTGTCATTCTAGCCAACCTAACTATGAGCCATTTTTTTTTTAAACTTTCAAAATAAGTAGAGGACTCATTCCTGGATGTAACACATTTTTTTCTAATAAAATAATTAATTATGATTTTTTTACTGTGACTTTTTAAAAACTAAAAAGTAATTTTCCAGCCAACCTAACTCGATAAAAAAAATTGGAATTCAATTTTTTTTAACCTATAGCTCCAGAAAAGCATAGAATGTGACACAGCTTTCAGATCTCAAAAAGGTGAAATGGTTTGAAAGTTATGGATGTTTTTCAATCAATGTGTCCATCATGATTTCAGACACACACTATATAGAAAATTATTAATAATTATTTAATAAAATGATAACCAAACAAGTCTTATATTTTTAGAAAGCTGACAATTTCATCTATAAACCCTTTTCATTTTATCAAATTGCATAAAAAAAGTCGTTAGCACAAAGGGTGAAGTTCGAAGAAGAGAGTGAAACCTGCAAAAATGTTAGAATTGAGGGAAAGTCAACTATGACAGTCCCAAGCCTACATACAAGGCAAAACTGAAGCAAAACTGATATCTGATATTAACAGATATCTATTTTGCTTCAGTAAAATATCTTTTTCCCTTTTTTATGTTTTGCAAAATGGATATCTGTTTTGTACTAAAATGGATATCCGTTTTGTTTTACCCAATTCTTTTCATTATTTTTTAGTTTGTTGTCTTAGATTAAGTTATAGTTCATTTTATTGTTCTTTAAGTTAAGATTCTAAATAATTGTATTCTTTCATACCAAATGTTGGGACTAAGGAACCATGTTGCAATTGGCCAACATACTATGATAGAGGAGTAACTTAAATAATATGATCAAAGACAATGATACAAATGTATTATCTATCTACTAACATTTAAGAAAGCTCATGATAGTATATAAAACTAAAAGAAAAAACATGGAACACTAGATTTTATGTTAGAAACCCTTATGCGAGAAAACCTAGTAGTAAAAGATAGTTACCATTATATTATTTAGAATCCATTGATTTAATAGAAGAATTCTTTTGATAGAGTTGATATCTACATGCTTATAGCATACTTTTCTTCAATGTTTCTCACATCCAACACCTAACTAATCACAATCCAACCATTCTTCATTCACATGAGTAGATAGGTATATGCATCATCATAGAATACCAATTGTCTAACTATCCAGCCAACCCATGGAATACCAAGAGTCACAAAGCTATATGTTGACCATATCATAAAATCAATATATCACATATATCACCAAACATGACACCTCCATGTGGATAATCATTATAGATGACTATATGTTGTTACACATTAAATTTCAATAGTTTATTACTAACTATAGTCAATGTATTCATGTCTTCTTGTATAACCACCACTACCAACCATAAGCTTGTGGTAACACATACAACCATCTAACCAATTCTTTCAACTTGTGGTATTGTAGAACATTCTCTTAACATAACCAAGCCTCTAGATTGTTCCACATGAACTTCAACTCTGCTACAAGTACACCTGATGTTATGTTAGAAAATATCCCCTTGGAGGCTTTTCCCTCTTAAGGTTTAGCTCTCGGGCCCTTAGAATGCATTTAGAGTATCTTGCATGATAATTTTGACTCCTGATGAGAAAACCCTAAAGGCTTATGGAAAATAGGACCTAGGGGGTGCTATTTTAATGATCCACGAACAACAATAAGGGGGTGGACTTGGGCGCTAGTGCCCTAGTCCTGCCCTAAATTTAAATGTCAGTTTTATGACCATTATTTAGGTCCTATGCCGACATATCAAGTTTGAATTAAGAAATTATTAGTGGGAATCTTTGTAGTTGCATATATAATCATGATTAGGTTTCATTTGTGTTGGGTGAATATTTTGTCATTTAGCTAACAACAAAATGGTTCTATCAACCGCAGTGTGATGAGATAAATCTCTCCTCTCAGCAAGGGGAGGTTCCATTTTAAGTATTACAAAATTATTTATACTAAATACTAGCTTTGGGGGTGTGTTACATTCATCCTTTTCTCTTCTTTCAAAAAAGATGTTTACAATGTTTCATGGTAATATTCAATAATGCTTCTACACTTAAACAATAATCAACAATACTCTTGTAAGTTGAAGCACAAAGTCTTTCAACTTACTTCACAAAAAGATTCACGAAACAAGTGAATAATCTCAAGTACAAAGTCTTCAAATCATCCCTAGAAAGATTTTAAAAGTAACTGTATCACCAGTTGGAGCACAAAGTCTGTCAACTAACAACACCACTGATCCACGTGAATGTGATTGAAAATCATAGCACAAATTCTACAAGTTCTCAACATGATTCATATACAAAGTGAACAACTACAAGCTCAAAGTCTTTGTAATCCTTCACCAAGAAATGCTTTCAACACACATAGATTCAAGGAAATAATATAACACAAAGTTTATATAACTTATCTTGAACATCCGTCAATCGTAATAACCAAAAACCACTTTCTCCAATCAATCAACAAGAGAAATCAACAAAAATGCCATATGTACATCTTCACTCATACAAATTAAATTCAACACAAAGTTTGATATCAAAACTCACCTTGTTTATTGATTGGAATTGATCAAACAATTTGAATACAAAGTCTCAAAGTTGAGTCTCAATTTGGGCAGCACTTTGTTGCATAAGATTAAAGATAAAATTTACAATAGAGGCCCTCTTTATTTATAGGGAGAGGCCTGGAGCAAAAATAGGAAAAATCTAACTACTTTGACTTATTCAACAAAAGAATCCTATTTGACTTGGGACTTCCTTTGTCTCACATGTAATTACATTTTGGAAAAATACATGTGAATATGTCCAAAACAAAATACAAATTGCATATACAAAACTAAATATAAACTAAGGCATGAAGAAAGATTTTTAGCTGCCACCATCATTCTTCTTCAGAAAATTATGATACATGACCTTTACTATTCCCATCTCATAAATGTCCAGTCCAACTGTATTGTCTGAAACAACATGAGGTTTGACGATTATATCTTTCACCATCTTTATCGCCTTTTCATGTTTCCCAAGATTGTCTTTCAAATTATCAAGGGTTGATTGATAATATTGGAGTTTATCCATCATAGCAATTGAAAATCATTCATTTTCAAAGTTCTTCTGGATCATCTTTTCAAAGGCATCGACTATCTCTTCTGTAGGAAGAAACTTGTGATTTTTAGTTGTTGCTTGCAGAAACTACAAAAGTTCATGATCTCGCAGTTAGGGGAAAAATAGGCAAATTAGGGTTACTACAAACTAATGATCATGAACATGGGATCATGCTTGAAAGGGATACAGAGCGTACAAATCGAGGAAATGGGCGAAAGTGGGCCAAAGGCATTATTTTCAAGAATTTCCTAGTGTTAGGAAAATCTGCAGGGAAGCATGCACGGGCAGTCAAAATGACTGCTCCTGCATGTGGGTATATCATTAGCATGCAAGGTCGGTCAAAATGACTGCCATTGCATGTGGGGAAAAACCAAGTTTGATGTAGGGGCGGTTGTTTTACCCGACACTGCATGATGGTAAAATGCAAGTTCCATTTTATGCAAAAGTGACTAATCTGTCCATTAGTACATATCAAAAAAAATAAGACTTAGATGTCAAGTCGATCAAAATGACCGCTCTAGCATCTAAGAGTTGAAAAGTCTTCAACACATGTAGTAGCAGATATTTTCACCGCTTGAGCATGTTAGGTTAGACATTCAAAGTTTTCATGTAGGGGCAGCGGTTTTAACCACCCCTGCATCAGAGTAAAACCGGACAAGGCACATGTATTAGCGGCATTTTTTACCACCGATGCATGTAAGGTAAATATGTTTGGTGTAGTGGTGGCGAATTACATCGCCCTTACACCAGGAGATCAAAACCAAATGAAAACAAGTTTGAAGAAATACAAAGACCTAGTCATGGAAAAACTATGACATCCAAAATCAAAAACTAGAGTTTACTTAAAACAAAAAACTTAGGGTTTTAAGACAAGACTTTGGGATTTCATTTCAAAAACAAAAATGAGAGATCCAAACAAAGAAATGATAGTTTAAAAAGTAAACCTATAAATGAAAACCCTGAACTAAAACAACTACGGAGAAGAAAGAACTCAGCAGGAGGAAAATGGTGAAAACAATAAAAAATATGAAGCATGAAACATCTCCTGAATCCACTCCAGCGTGTTGACTTAGGCACTCGCAACATTCAGGTAAGATAATGATAAGATAAAATAAAATCATAAAGCTAAATGATTTAAAATGACTTATAAACCCCAAAATTGAAACACTTAAAACCACAATAAATGCAACACGAGTTAAAAGCTGCTCTGACGGTCATTAACACTGTTTTAGCATGCAGAACAAGGAAAAGATACTCGGGCGACCATTTTGGATGACCTTACATAAAACACGTTCGGGTGGTCAAAATGGCCATCCTTACATATTAAAGGGTAAAAACATAAAAACATGTATCGGCGGTCAAAATGACTGCCCTTACATATAAACACTAAAATTTTTGTAACACATAAAAGGCCAAAATTGATATTTTGACAAGCCCATAACCTAGTCAATCTTCACAAATTATGAGGAATTAATTTAGGAGAATGTCACAAGCTATTCTACGGTGTCAGATGGCTTTGCACGAGGCCAAGAAAACTTGTCTCGATTTGCAAACTTAGAGTGTAGACTATGAAATAGACAAGTTTCATAGGGGTTGTCTACAAAAATGAGCGTAGCTAATTTGAGAACAACAATTTGCAAACTAGATGGAAACTAGATAAACATTGTGAACTTGTGATTTTGATTCAAGGCATTCATTGTGTTGCAGAGTAGTACTTTGTGTTAATAACTAAGAGGGGGGGTGAATCAGTTATTCTAATTATTTTTGCTTTCTGAACTTTCTTAATAATTAATGCAGCATTAATTCAATAAGCAAACATAACCATAAATGGAAATACACATGACACAATATTTTTGACGTGGAAACCCTGTTAAGGGAGAAAACCACAGGGTGATTAACCCAAGGATTATTCTCTGTTAGAAGAATAAAGAAAAACAAAATGGCACTTGCCAATTAGGGCTCACTGCCCGAGCACACTGCTCACAAAGGAGGCACACTGCCTACAAAGAGACACACTATCTACAAAAAGAATGTTATACAATACTTGAACTGATTGGAAGCATCCACCTATGCTGGAGTTTAGTTCTGGTTAGGCTCAGTACACTGATCTACTACACTTCATCTTTCCTTTTCACTTATGCTACTTTCCTTTCACATACTGGACCTTTCTTACTGCTTCAGCTCTACTCTTCTACTTTTATTCACACATCAACAACAACAACAACACACTTCACAACTAAATCCATCATGTATATATATCTGCACAAGTGATTTCATCACTTTTCTAGTCAGCACCCGGAATAGTCAATCTTTTCACAGACTCTTATTTGTCAGCTGAATCCTTGCTTACCAAGCAATGCAGATCATGGATATACTTGTGAAAATCATTAATCATGTCAGCCAAACATAATTCATGCCTTCATAACCTTTACTACCATCAGTAACACATCCAAAATAATGTCTGATGTTCTGCCAATTAGTTCTTCCTCTGTTCATACTGTCACTCAGGAACCTGGTACTCAAGTATTCATATCTTTTTCCTCATCTATCACTGGAGGCTAAATCCTTGGAATCTATCACTCAAGGTAGTCCTTTTGACTTTCCCAAATCCACACTTCACCAAGATACTTCCTCTGGGAGAACCGGACTTGTCTATTGGACCTTGCTGACTACTCTGTTCCTGCTAACTGGACCTCAACACTTTGCAATCTATCTTCCGGTAAAGACTCATTATGTCTTGCGGATGTGTGGGCTAACCTTTGTTGCCATCAATGACAACATTCATGAATCCATATAGTGTCTCTTGCCAACAATCTCCCCCTTTGGCATTGATGGCAACACTTAGTGAAAAATGACTAAGTGTTTACACTATGCTCCCCCTTGGCTGATGCTTTATTTTTATATACATTTTCTGAAACTCCCCCTTAGTTGGATTCCTCATTTTTCACTACTCCTCACTCCCCCTTTGACATCAATGGCAAAGGGTATGGTCCGCAGACCAAAATTTCTAAAAACAGTCTATACATATTCGCATAGGTATATATACAAGTTGTACTTACATATACTTGAGTATGTCTACAAAAATATTCTTCAACTGTACAACTTATGTCACCCAACTCTGCTTCATCCTGTCCAAAATTGATATATGACCACTTAATAGAAATGCAAACACATCTGCTCTTTTTAGATCTGTAGGATCACTGGTCTGGGTTGTGATCTATGCTTCTTGTATGGCCTCATGCATGGCCTCTAACTTTGGGATGATTATCCCTCTAAGTTCACCCATCCAGCTGATTATGTTCTTTCTTTCCTTCTCAAAAATCTTTATTGCATTTGTGATTGCAATAGTCTGACACTTTTGATTTACTATGGAGGATGAGAGAGGATCAAAACTTTGAGACAGACTTAACAGTTTATCCTCTTGTTCTTTTATTTTCCTTTCAATGTCTTTGGTCACTGTGGGCCAAGATAAGCAGAATTTGTAAATATTTCTGCCATATTTAAGAGCATTTTCCAAGCTCTTTATCCCAATGTCCATAACTTTCTTGTCATTTGTTATCAGACCCTGTACTTCGGAGAGTCTCTTATCCAAAAACTCCTTCCAGACCTTTTCTTCAGCTGACTTCTCTAGAGAATCAAAATGTGTGCTAACACTGTTGACTAGAGTATTGAGATTACTAGATGCGGAGGATGTGGGATCCTTCTGAAACGATGGCATAATCTTTTCAAGCACTCTGGATGCAGCTGCTATAAGCTCACAGTCTTTTATGTGAGATTCCAGTAGTTTCTCATTGGCCTTGGCATTTGCAAATGAAGCTATCTTCATTGTTTGTACCAGAGAAAGAGAATCAAAATCAAATGGTCCTTTTAGCCATTCCGGTTCATCAATCTCCATGCTCTCTTTTGTCAAGAAGTCCTTGACAAATTCTGCAGTGTCTCTTGCTGGAGACAAATGTTTCTTCTCTTCTGCACTCTTATTTCTTGAAGCTTTCTCTCCTTCAACATTCTTGGTACTGTCATCTTCTTTTTCTTTCACCTCTACTTCTTTCTCCTGTACTCTTTCTTCTCTTTTAGATCCGAAGACTGTGGGGGAAACCGGAGGAGAGATGTGAGTCTGTTCAAGGGCCACTTCTTCCAAAGTAGAGGATTCCAAGTCCATAGTTGTTTCTGCACCCAAGTCCTCTATAATAGGAATGTTGAATCTTTTGAATGCATTCCGGAGGATCTCTTCTGTCTCCTTTGCAACTTTGTCAGTGTCTCCGAGCATAAGTTGATTCATCCTTGCTTTGCTCCTGAACTCATCCTTACAATCTTTGAATACCATGTTCATCATCTTGGGATCGATTGAAGGATATAGCTGAAGAGCTATATGTTCCCAGATTTCTAGATCTTTTGCTCTAGCATTGTTCTTCCTCATTTCAAGTCTTTTCTCTAAGCTTTTGGGAATAAGAGAGATAATTTCAATAAAAGCTTTATTGTAAGTATTTAGAAACTTAACTGTGGCTTCCTCCAGAATCTTTTTATCTGCTTCATTATATGCATCATAGAATTCTATTAAGGGTTGCAGGTTCCCATCCACAGTGACTGCTTTCATTACAAATTCTAAAGAAAGAGTGGGTTTTTCAACATATTCCTCTTCCTTCTCTTCTTCTCCTTGACCGGTAGAGTGTTCACCGAATGATTTATTCTATTTCTTCATCTTCCTGATTTCTTCATCAGATTCAGTCTCCTCTTCATCCCTTTGACTGGTGTAAGCTCTTGTGGCTTTTGTTTTTGTTCTTTTCTCTCCTTTCCTGGTTGATTGTGCTTCCAGTTCTGAAGTCCTTGTGCCTTTGACAGTGGTAGGTGTAGATCTCTTTGATGATCTGGTCCGGGTGGATGATTTTGCCAGAACACTTTCCTCACTTTTCTTTTCTGCCTTCTTCTTCTCTTCCTCAGCCTTTTCCCTTTTCTTCCTGTGAGCATCAAGTGACTCCATTGAGATGCCAAAACCTTTGGCCACATCTTCTACTTCTTTTCTCACTTTCTTCTTGATCTCTGGTTGCCTTAGCTCTGTATGAATTTTTATACTTAGTTCATCAAAAGTTCCAAATCTTTCTGCTTTAGGATCGTTTGGCTATCTGAGCATGTGTTGAACATGCAGCTCAACAATTTGTTCATCTACTTCATACCCCATTGGCATGATCCAGACTGTCCTTAGCTCTACTGCCTCCATTAGGCATTGATCAGTGTCTACCATGAAGCACACTGTATCCTTGTATTTCTCAACCATTGATTTAGGGATTCTTTCTCTAATTTGCATTGTATTTTGAAATTGCTTGAAGTAACCCCATAGAGCTGTATTCTGTAACATCCAAATGCGACATGACAAGAAGTAACTAAGTTTTCACGATGGTAAATTTTTTTTTTTTTTTACAAGGTAATCCAATACATAAAACTCATCTATAATACCTTACAACATTTTTCATTTTATCATAAACATGATTGCATTCTCATAAAGACTGAAAGAAATGATATTCATAATACACTTTGTTTTCTAACAAATGAAATTTTCTTGAAATAACAATTATTGGAAACATACCATTATCATGCATCTCGATTGTCAACCCATCACGTTCAAGACTCGGCAGTTCCTCAATATTGGGAAGAGAAAGTATCTTCAAGGAGCTTAACCTCCAACCACAGACCGTCGGTCTCCTGCACTCCTTCCTAACCGGAAGTGGCCCTACCCTACTCAAGAGGATAGACTTAGGATAACCATTGCTGTTTGCCATCTGAGCTTTGGTGTTGTAACCTACGTGTCTTGTTATCGTGCAGATCCCTAGATACCCTCTAGTCATGCACGACCCTCCACAAGAAAACGCCATCCAGTTACGGTGAACGTTCGATGTACTTGAGGATAGCACACCACCTTGGCCAAAGGATTTGTATTTAGATAGCGTTCTACAAATGCTTGAACTTGGTTCACCCACCCTACTCGACTTGAACTGGTTGAAATCCTACAGTTTCCATTTGTATAATTTGAACTAATTGATGACCTTGATGACCTCAAGGGTTTAGGATATCCTCCTATTATAGCGCATGGTGCAACATTTACTCTAATCTCGAGTTCAGAGCTTCAGAATCCTATTTTCCTATAAAATCATTGTTTAAAGAAAACGTCCACTCCTAAGGGTTTCATAATTGTTTACACCACATATTCAAGTGTCTAAACCATTTTCCGTTATCCCAGAATTCAAGGATTCTAGACTCATAAGGTCTACAAAATGATACTAGATTCGTTGCATGCCACATAATCTGGATTCAGCATGCGGGTTTTTCACTCTACAGGCTCGTTATAAAACATGACGGTTTTTGACACAATCACATTAATTCCCTACTTCACTTTCCAAGTCAAAATAATTCCGCATAAGCTACTAAGGTAAGAATCGCAAAAATAAAACAATGAAAGATTTGGACTCTTCCTTATGATCCTAGAGATGTCCAAACATGTGGTCGACCTCTAACAAAAGATAAAAGACGAAAACATCTCAAGCTAGTTGCAACTACTACCTCGGCTATCTACACATTTAAGTTTACGCCAAACATGCTTTGAATCTGTGGTTTTAATCTCCCACACATCACGCACGCGGAGCAACATGATTTCTCGCAATGCAGCTATTGTTTTAAGTACTCTAGAGTAGTTTAACATTGATAGCTCAGTCTTAAAGAAACTCTTAATATTCTACGTCTTTACCGACGGTTTAAAGTTTGCAGCTCACAATTGCATCATGCAGTGATCAGTCTTTGATGAATGCACATTTGAGAGGTATGCTCTAACATCATACGTCGTCAACCATGAGAGTTAATGATCTGTTTTCTAAGTTATTGAGTTCTAACAGATAACTGCAATACTATTTCAAAGGTTTCTATTGCCATAATACAGCAATGATACTTTCATGATGATAAACTTCTCACAGAAACACAGAAAAAGACGTTTTCATCATACTATATTGTTGTAAGCGTTTTACCTTATTCAACAAAGAAGAACACAACGAACGCCGAAGCCTCCCTTTAATCCTCACTGTCGACCACCACTGATAGTCTCCTTCCGTTATCTCCTAGTTGATTTCTATGACAACCCCGATAGACTCCTCTCACTACCGTTTATATCCTCCTTTTGAAGCCACCACCTCCTCCACGATGAAGGTTTCAAGTGCCTTTTCAATATACTCTGCCGTATCACTCTTTCTCCAGCTCACGTCAGTCCTTACAAACTCTCCCTTACCTCCTCAGAAGTCCATCCACCACAGATAAAATGATAACTACTTAGAAGAACGAACCTCTCCTTCAACACACAGCCCCCGATCTCTCTCCCTGCCTTCGCTAATATCTCCACTCATGTTTTCCCTACCAACCACAACAGCCACTCCCTAAAACTCCTCCTCCTCTACGCGGTTTTTCCTTCCTCTTCTCAACCGCTTGCCACTACTCCATCCTCTCCTTCACATAGCAACAGACTTTTATTCTTCCGCAGTTACTTTCCTCCTTTCCATTCTCACGACGGCCTAAAACTATATCATCTCTCTGCCGAACACCACGAACCATCACCCCTCCTTTCTCCGCAGCTTTCTCCTTCACAACCATAACCGACTACTCCCTTCTCCACTCACGTCATGAAGGAATCTCCATTTAAGTCTCTAACTCAAATGTAACTACCACTTCGCATACCTCCCATGCTGCGTAGGTGCAACTCTCTAAAATACTGCGGTTAGTTAAAGATTCTGCCCAGTCATCCCCGACGCCTTTGCACTCACCTAGTGACGGGGATTCAAACATAAATGTACGGTTTCTGGCCACTCTAGCACCCATCCCCCTCTCTCTCGCGCTAAAGAGAGAGTGGTTTTTAAAACATAAAAAGACCTCCGAAACAAGCCTAAGCCCATGGTGGTTGACATAACTAATATAACCGACTTCAAGACTTAATACAACCATAAGAAAGATTTAATTCCTTCGGTAATGAGGCTTGCCAAGGACATAACAACCCGTCCTTACTAGGACAAAAGGCATCAACCTTCCTAAAACCAACTTAATATTGAATTGAGGAGTTTACGCTTTTCACGGCGACGGTTACGAAATGATTTGAGCTTCGTTGGGGTCAAGAAGGAAGGAGAGGCAAAGACCATTTTACTAAGAAACTCAAAGTCAGATTGATAATAACTCGTAGTCAAAGTTGGAAGAAGAGACTTACTTTTA
The DNA here is from genome assembly GCA_027924645.1 of Cunninghamia lanceolata. Classification (NCBI taxonomy): domain Eukaryota; kingdom Viridiplantae; phylum Streptophyta; class Pinopsida; order Cupressales; family Cupressaceae; genus Cunninghamia; species Cunninghamia lanceolata. The sequence goes on along the minus strand of BSBN01000220.1, from coordinate 9,541,489 downwards.
GATGATGACTAAAATAAATGATTTCACGCTATGGCTACAAATTGACATTCGTCGATCTACCAAAATAGAACAAATTCACGAGTTCGACGCGTTTTACGTCAATCACAACGGATTGATCGTAACACAAACAAGTTCCTACAACGTTAAACGCACTAAGCTGACTTCTCACGATTTTCAACTTCGAGACAAGATTTGCAATTTCGCCATAAGATGACTCAATAAATACTTATAGACGTGAATATTAAACATCTAAAATACGTCGACTTACTATTATGGTCTTACGACGCCATCGACGTCTCCAAAATTCTACAAGATGACTTCTGACTAGGATGTTATACTCTATCCTTTGACGTCGACATCAAATAAACTACCCAAACTGACAAAGAAGACTTACTTGTTGGTTTCCAGGCTTATCTATCTGTCTGGCGATCTCAGTGGCAAACACCTCTGGTTAGTTTCCAATGTCTATACTCTCTCTCGAAGATACTTTCTCTTCCGTCGAACACTGTCCACCTGTTCCTGCATCGACAGACTCGCATGCAATTTTGTGGTCAAAGCATCTATGTTCAAATCAAAACATAATATATCCAAAACATCATTGCATTTATTATAGCAACTTTTAGTCTACAATATCACCTTGATCGTAATCATTAGATTCCACAACTCAATACAACAACTTTGTAAGATAAATCATCAATTTCCGTGTCGTTCACAACACATTAAATTACTAAAATTTGCAAGAAAGTAAATAGTATAATTGTTTTCAAAAAGAGGGATGTGACATATCTTTCCCCTTTAGAAATCATCGTCCCCGATGATTAAGTTTATCAAGCAAAAATTTAAACTTAAAACAAACTTTCTATAATGCAACACTAATGTCTTTAAAAAGTTTTGGAAATCTTTGATAAATGTCTTTGTAGTTTTCCCAAGTGGCGCTATCCTCGTCATATTGGTCCCACTGTATTTTGCATTGCAAAACTTCTCGATTACGTAAATGAAGTTTACGCATTTCGAGCACCTTGAGTGGCTCGATCACAACCACCCCGGGTTCTTGCATCTGTAAGGCATTTCAGTTAAGGATGTGGTTATTACCTACAAAATATTTCTTTAAATACGAAACATGAAAAACATTATGCATCTTAGAGAAGGCTGGAGGTAGAGCAACTTTGTAGGCAACCGGATTGATAATCTCAAGAACTTCAAAAGGTCCGACATAACGAGGAGCCAATTTCAAAGATTTACCAAACTTAATAGAACTCTTTTGGGGTTTCACCTGCAACAGCACCTTCTCGCCAACAGAGAAGTGTCTAGGCACTCGTTTGCGATCTGCATAACTCTTTTGCCTGTCATTGGCTTCTGCCAACCTCTTCCTAATCACTTTAACTTTTTCTTCCATATCAGCAAGCATTTCAGGTCCAATGCTTATCCTATCTTCCAGCTTATCCCAGCTTATAGGAGTTCTACATTTCCTTCCATATAATGCTTCAAATGGCGCCATCTTAATGGCAGAATGATAGGAGTTGTTATAAGCAAATTCGACAAGAGGTAAGTATTCCTCCCATCTGTATTGCTGATCCATGCAATACATTCTCAAAAGGTCTTCCAATACTTGATTCACTCTTTCTATCTGCCCATCAGTTTCGGGATGATAAGCAGTACTTACATTCAGTTTAGTCCCTAATGTAGAAAATAAGGTTTGCCAAAACTGTGAAGTTATCTGAGCATCTCTATCAGATATTATCTTTTCAGGTACCCCATGCAATCTGAAAATCTCTTGCACAAATTTTCGAGCCAAAAGATGTGCTCCATCTGTCAAGTTTCCCGGTATGAAATGTGCAACCTTGGTTAGTTTATCCACAACAACCAATATTGCATCATGCCTATTCTTAGACATTGGCAACCCCTGGACAAAATCCATACTAATAACTTGCCATTTCCATTCTGGAATCTCATGTGGGTACAACAACCCAGCAGGATGTTGGTGTTTTGCCTTCACTCTCTGACACTCCAAACAACTAGCTACAAACTTTGCAGCATCGCTTTTCATTCCTTTCCAGAAATATAACTGCTTGACATCAGCTAACAGTTTTGTTACACCAGGGTGCCCAGAGTAAGGAGCACAGTGAACTTCCTTCCACACAAGGTTTCTAAGTTCCTCTGAATCAGGGACATAAATTCTTCCCTTGAATCTCAGCAATCCATCGGATTCAAAACTGAATCCGTCATATCTTGGGTCCTTAGGGTTTAGGTGCAGAGCCTGTTTCACTTGTTCACAATACTCATCCCCAGATAAGTTTTGTAATACTAAATCTTTAAAGTTAGCATGTATGGAGATTATAGAGGCTATGTGCCTTCTTCTACTTAAGGCATCTGCTACTCGGTTTTCCTTGCCCTTGATATAAGAAATTTCAAAGTCATAATCTGATATGAGTTCCAGCCATCTCCTTTGCCTTGCATTGAGATTTGGTTGTGTGAATATGTAGCGAAGGCTTTGGTGATTAGATTTTAAAATAAAAGTCCTTCCCAACAAGTAATGTCGCCACATCTGAAGGGCGTGAACCACTGTTGCCATCTCTAGGTCATGAGGAGCGTAGTTCTGCTCATAATTTTTCAGCTTCCTTGACTCATAGGCTACTACTCTGCCATCTTGCATAAGCACACCTCCCAATCGTTCCCCCGAGGCATCCGTGATAACTTCAAACTCTCCCTCAGGATCAGGAACTTTCAGAATTGGAGCGGTTGTTAATTTTTCTTTTAACAAGTCAAAGGCCTTTTGACATTCATCCGTCCAAACAAACCTTTTTCCTTTTCTCTGTAAAGAGGTAATGGGACTAGCAATGCTTGAGAAATTCAACACAAATTTCCTGTAATACCCTGCCAAACCCATGAAACTTCGTACCTCTGACACATTGGTAGGTTCAGGCCATTCCATAATAGCTTTTATTTTGGCCGGATCAACTGATATCCCATTGGCTGATATTATGTGCCCTAAATACTGTACCTCTTTCTGAAAGAAAGTGCACTTGGAGAGTTTCGCATACAGCTTATGCTCCCTTAATCGCTGCAAGACTATTTGAAGATGTCGTGCATGCTCCTCTTCATCCTTGGAATAGATCAGAATATCATCAATGAAGACTAGTACAAACTTATCGAGACAATCTCTGAATACGCTATTCATGAGATTCATGAAAGCAGCAGGTGCGTTGGTCAATCCAAAAGGTAACACCGTGAACTCATAATGACCATACCTCGTTCTAAAAGCTGTTTTGGGAATGTCTTCGTCTTTTAACCTTAACTGATGGTATCCAGATCTCAGATCTATCTTGGAAAAGACCGATGCGCCACGCATTTGGTTAAATAGATCATCAATTCGTGGCAAGGGATACTTGTTCTTTATAGTTGCCTTGTTAAGCATCCTATAATCTATACACAGCCTGAGAGTTCCATCTTTCTTTTTGACAAAGATAACCGGGGCTCCCCACAGTGATACACTTGGCCTAATCAAATTCTTAGACAAAAGCTCCTGCAACTGAGCTTTTAATTCCATAAGTTCAGTGGTAGTCATACGATACGGAGCTTTAGAGATTGGCTCCGATCCTAGTTTAATATCTATACCAAAGTCAAATGTTCTCTTCGGAGGCAAGCCAGGTAACTCCTCAGGAAATACATCTCTGAAGTTACACAGAAATGGATATCTTTCCTCAAAAGATTGCTTCTCCGAGGTTTCCTCTACTAGGTCCATCTTAACTGCAAAAAGTTGACACCCCTTTCGCCTAGCCCGCTTCAATTGTTTTGAAGATATGGATCTAACCTTTATTTCCCTTTGAATTCCTTGGAGATTTACAGTTTTGCCCATCTCATCCAGACACTCAATGGTTTTATGAAAACAATCTACTTTGGCTCGATGTTTCCACAACCAGCTCATTCCTAGGATGACATCGTAGGACCCTAAAGGTGCTACGTATAAGTTTGCCTCAGTGGTGAAGTTAGAAACCTCAATCCTAGCTTCAAACAAACATTGCTCTACCTGAGCCTTTGAATTATTTGCATACTCTACTGTCCAAGGTTTTGACATAAAGCCAGCTTTTCTAGAAAATTTACTTAGAACTCTAGGTGACACAAAATTTTCTGTTGCACCAGTATCAAATAGAATAGAAACAGGAACTCCAAATAAGGTACCTGTCATCTCAATAGGAGTGATCTGATACTCTGCTTGCCGATTGTCAAGAGCGGCATGAATCCTTTGCTGAAAGGCTTCCTATTGTGAAGGAAGCTCCGTGTTCCTAGGTCTCCCATTCGGCTTCTTGTTGGGGCAACGGTTGGCATAATGATCCCCTCCACAAGAGAAACATCCTCCTATAGGTCCTCGCTTCTTAGATGGCCTACTTGTAGAATCACCATTCTTCTTAAAATTTGTATTTCTCTTAAAATCTTCACCCCTGCGCTCATTACCAAATCCTCCTTGATTCTTTCGATTTCCCCTATCAAATCTCCTGTTTCCATATCCCTTGTCGTTTTTCCTTTTAAAAGACTGATCATTGTAGTTCTTGTCAAACTTCTTGCGTTTCTTATCACGGTAAGCAGAGATAGACTTAATCTTCTGCTCCTATTTTATTGCCTTTTCATAAACTTGATTCATTGTGCTTGGACCATGCACCTCCACTTCACCACCGATCTGAGGGTTGAGTCCCATGATGAACTTTCTGATTCGGAACCTTTCGTCCTTTTGGTATTGGGGAACATACTTCAGTAACCTAGTGAATTTTTCTGCATACTCAATCACAGATAGTTCACCTTGCCTGAGGTTTTGGAAGTCCGTTAACTTCTGATCAAAATACAACTGTGGTAACCACCGTTTACGGAATAGTTCCACGAACTCGTCCCATGTCACCTTCAAGGGACTTAGTTCCAACTCCATTTTCTTATTCATCCACCAAGTGGATGCTTCCCTCGACAGCTGATAGGCTCCCCACATGGCTTTAGTAATCTCAGAGTAGTTTCTGATCTCAAAATATTTCTCCATCTCCGTCAACCATGCTTCAGCTGCATCTCCAGTTTTTGTTCCATCGAACTTTGGAGGGTTAACCTTCTTCATATCCTTAGATAACTCTAAGGCAAGTTTATCCTTGGTTCTTCTTTGGGCTTCACTGTCATCATGATGTTCACTTGACGTGCCATTTTCCCAATGCTTACTCTTGCTTGTGAAGTGTGAGTTCTCGTTTCCATCCTCTGTGTTACCAGTTTCATCTATTTTCCTCTCTAGTTTGTTTAATCTTTCCTTGGTTTCAGTGAGCATGTTGAGGATCCTATCCAATTTGTTAGTGGAATTTTCCCGAGAGTTATGACCTTCCCGATCCTCCCCCTTGTTAAACCCTGATTGGTCCATGCAAGTTTAGTTTCACACCTGTTTAAACATATACTAATCAGTTTTACGCTTATTAAATTAAACACCATCAAAAGAACACAACATTTGATCATATTCATAATTGTTCTCAAACCAAAATTTTGTCTTTATTTATTTTGCAAAATTGTTTCAACATCATTAGAGATAGACAAATCTCATGTTTCTACATAATGTTATCTAGTGGAGTGTAACCTTCGGATTCATTGTCCGACACATAATCACGAGGTGTATACCCCTTAGACTCACTATCAGAAGATATCTCAATAATCTCAGCTCTAGGCACTACACGAGGATCTCTAGTGATCATGGGTATAGTGCTAGGTACAATCTCAGATACACTAATAGGTACACTAACAGGTACTCTATCAGTTACAATCCAGGAGCAACGGTCAATCATGGTTTGAAACGGCATCTCTGCTCCCTCTAGAAGTTCTCTCCTCACTCGCTTAAGTCGTGACATTGCATTGGCTAATGTTTCCACATCATCAAGCCAAATGTCATTCTCGTCATTGGTTTTCTCTATGGTCTTGACCATCGCAAGTCGTTTCTGCTTAGCTTGCAGATAACGCATCTTACCCGCGAAGGATTTTCTTGCGGTTCTCTTGGTGTATGCCATCCTGGCACAATAAACCAAATCATTAGCTACCTGCATAATGATGATTTCCTAATCAGGTTAGTGGACTCATCAGCCCTAGTGCTGAACCTGGTTAGCTCTGATACCATATGTAACATCCAAATCCGACATGACAAGAAGTAACTAAGTTTTCACGATGGTAAATTTTTTTTTTTTTTTTACAAGGTAATCCAATACATAAAACTCATCTATAATACCTTACAACATTTTTCATTTTATCATAAACATGATTGCATTCTCATAAAGACTGAAAGAAATGATATTCATAATACACTTTGTTTTCTAACAAATGAAATTTTCTTGAAATAACAATTATTGGAAACATACCATTATCATGCATCTCGATTGTCAACCCATCACGTTCAAGACTCGACAGTTCCTCAATATTGGGAAGAGAAAGTATCTTCAAGGAGCTTAACCTCCAACCACAGACCGTCGGTCTCCCGCACTCCTTCCTAACCGGAAGTGGCCCTACCCTACTCAAGAGGATAGACTTAGGATAACCATCGGTGTTTGCCATCTGAGCTCTGGTGTTGTAACCTACGTGTCTTGTTATCGTGCAGATCCCTAGATACCCTCTAGTCATGCACGACCCTCCACAAGAAAATGCCATCCAGTTACGGTGAACATTCGATGTACTTGAGGATAGCACACCACCTTGGCCAAAGGATTTGTATTTAGATAGCATTCTACAAACGCTTGAACTTGGTTCACCCACCCTACTCGACTTGAACTGGTCGAAATCCTACAGTTTCCATTTGTATAATTTGAACTAATTGACGACCTTGATGACCTCAAGGGTTTAGGATATCCTCCTATTATAGCGCATGGCGCAACATTTACTCTAATCTCGAGTTCAGAGCTTCATAATCCTATTTTCCTATAAAATCATTGTTTAAAGAAAACGTCCACTCCTAAGGGTTTCATAATTGTTTACACCACATATTCAAGTGTCTAAACAATTTTCCGTTATCCCAGAATTCAAGGATTCTAGACTCATAAGGTCTACAAAACGATACTAGATTCGTTGCGTGCCACATAATCTGGATTCAGCATGCGGGTTTTTCACTCTACAGGCTCATTATAAAACATGACGGTTTTCGACACAATCACATTAATTCCCTACTTCACTTTCCAAGTCAAAATAATTCCGCATAAGCTACTGAGGTAAGAATCGCAAAAATAAAACAATGAAAGATTTGGACTCTTCCTTATGATCCTAGAGATGTCCAAACACGTGGTCGACCTCTAACAAAAGATAAAAGACGAAAACGTCTCAAGCTAGTTGCAACTACTACCTCGGCTATCTACACATTTAAGTTTACGCCAAACATGCTTTGAATCTGTGGTTTTAATCTCCCACACATCACGTACGCGGAGCAACATGATTTCTCGCAATGCAGCTATTGTTTTAAGTACTCTAGAGTAGTTTAACGTTGATAGCTCAGTCTTAAAGAAACTCTTAATATTCTATGTCTTTACTGATGGTTTAAAGTTTGCAGCTCACAATTGCATCATGCAGTGATCAGTCTTTGATGAATGCACATTTGAGAGGTATGCTCTAACATCATACATCGTCAACCATGAGAGTTAATGATCCGTTTTCTAAGTTATTGAGTTCTAACAGACAACTGCAATACTATTTCAAAGGTTTCTATTGCCATAATACAACAATGATACTTTCATGATGATAAACTTCTCACAGAAACACAGAAAAAGATGTTTTCATCATACTATATTGTTGTAAGCGTTTTACCTTATTCAGCAAAGAAGAACACAACGAACGCCGAAGCCTCCCTTTAATCCTCACTACCGACCACCACTGATAGTCTCCTTCCGTTATCTCGTAGTTGATTTCTATGACAACCCCGACAGACTCCTCTCACTGCCATTTATATCCTCCTTTTGAAGCCACCACCTCCTCCACGATGAAGGTTTCAAGTGCCTTTTCAATATACTCTGCCGTATCACTCTTTCTCCAGCTCACGTCAGTCCTTACAAACTCTCCCTTACCTCCTCAGAAGTCCATCCACCACAGATAAAATGATAACTACTTAGAAGAACGAACCTCTCCTTCAACACACAGCCCCTGATCTCTCTCCCTGCCTTCGCTAATATCTCCACTCACGTTTTCCCTACCAACCACAACAGCCACTCCCTAAAACTCCTCCTCTACGCGGTTTTTCCTTCCTCTTCTCAACCGCTTGCCACTACTCCATCCTCTCCTTCACATAGCAATAGACTTTTATTCTTCCGCAGTTACTTTCCTCCTTTCCATTCTCACGACGGCCTAAAACTATATCATCTCTCTGCCGAACACCACGAACCATCACCCCTCCTTTCTCCGCAGCTTTCTCCTTCACAACCATAACCGACTACTCCCTTCTCCACTCACGTCATGAAGGAATCTCCATTTAAGTCTCTAACTCAAATGTAACTACCACTTCGCATACCTCCCATGCTGCGTAGGTGCAACTCTCTAAAATACTGCGGTTAGTTAAAGATTCTGCCCAGTCATCCCCGACGCCTTTGCACTCACCTAGTGACAGGGATTCAAACATAAATGTATGGTTTCTGGCCACTCTAGCACCCATCCCCCTCTCTCTCGCGCTAAAGAGAGAGTGGTTTTTAAAACATAAAAAGACCTCCGAAACAAGCCTAAGCCCATGGTGGTTGACATAACTAATATAACCGACTTCAAGACTTAATACAACCATAAGAAAGATTTAATTCCTTCGGTAATGAGGCTTGCCAAGGACATAACAACCCATCCTTACTAGGACAAAAGGCATCAACCTTCCTAAAACCAACTTAATATTGAATTGAGGAGTTTACGCTTGTCACGGCGATGGTTACGAAATGATTTGAGCTTCGTTGGGGTCGAGAAGGAAGGAGAGGCAAAGACCATTTTACTAAGAAACTCAAAGTCAGATTGATAATAACTCGTAGTCAAAGTTGGAAGAAGAGACTTACTTTTAGATGACGACTAAAATAAATGATTTCATGCTATGGCTACAAATTGACATTCGTCGATCTACCAAAATAGAACAAATTCATGAGTTCGACGCGTTTTACGTCAATCACAACGGATTGATCGTAACGCAAACAAGTTCCTACAACGTTAAACGCACTAAGCCGACTTCTCGCGATTTTTGACTTCGAGACAAGATTTGCAATTTTGCCACAAGATGACTCAATAAATACTTATAGACGTGAATATTAAACATCTAAAATACGTCTACTTACTATTATGGTCTTACGACGCCATCAACGTCTCCAAAATTCTACAAGATGACTTCCGACTAGGATGCTATACTCTATCCTTTGATGTCGACATCAAATAAACTACCCAAACTGACAAACAAGACTTACTTGTTGGTTTCCAGGCTTATCTATCTGTTTGGTGATCTCAGTGGCAAACACCTCTGGTTAGTTTCCAGAGTCTATACTCTCTCTCGAAGATACTTTCTCTTCTGTCGAACACTGTCCACTTGTTCCTGCATCGACAGACTTGTATGCAATTTTGTGGTCAAAGCATCTATGTTCAAATCAAAACATAATATATCCAAAACATCATTGCATTTATTATAGCGACTTTTAGTCTACACTATCACCTTGATCGTAATCATTAGATTCCACAACTCAATACAACAACTTTGTAAGATAAATCATCAATTTCCGTGTCGTTCACAGCACATTAAATTACTAAAATTTGCAAGAAAGTAAATAGTATAATTGTTTTCAAAAAGAGGGATGTGACATATTCCTTGCCTTAGCATCCCCAAGTTCATGTAAGTAATCCCTGATCTGAATTCTTACAGGTTTGTCATTTTGCCATGCCCATCCATTTGATCTGGGCAGCTCATTCATGAAGTAGAAAATAAACATAGTATCAGTCCACCATATTTAAAGGAGTTCTTTTTATCCTTTTTGATCTTCTGTATGTTTTCTATTAATTGGCTCAAGAGAAGTTCATAGAGATCATAATCTACATTCTTTCTTAACATCTCATAGGTAGTATATACTGTTGTATACGCCTAAAAATGACACGAATCATCCTAAATAAATATTCTAAATATTTATTCCCTTCTTCTATTAATTAAATAAATGTTCCAAATTTATTTAATCAATTCACTATCCCATAATTAAATAAATTCTATTTATTTAATTAAAATTCTTCTATTTGTCCTACACAATTAAATAATCATAAATTATTTAATTAAGCCTAATTCCTCTATCCTAAAGTTCTAAATTCAAAATTCCACGTCACCTTTATACCTCACCTTTTCCACCTCACCCTGTCCACCTCATCAAGTTGCACATGTAATTAAATATATTTAATATTTAATTACCTTATTTCCCCTCACCCACATGGCCTATTTCTTCTCCAATCAGAGGTCAGTTAACCAATCAATCAAATCTGTTAACTAACCTGTCAGTTGAGTCAAATACTCAATCAATCGAGTCAGTTCCACAATCCACTCTTCTAACTGATCAATCAATTCTGTTAACAGACCAGTCAAGGGAGTTAACTCTCCATTCAGTTTTGTCACATCCCCCCTTTCATGATGGAGCTGGGACACTTGTCACATTTCCACTGGTTGCACATTCCTCAACCATCCTCAGCCGTCGATCTGCATATCTCCTCTCAACCGTTGATTTCCATTCTTCCAAGTCTATAAATGAAGCTTCATCCCTCCATTCTATTCATCCAGGCTTTTGACATCGTTACTCTGTAGAAATATCACCAGCGCGCCTTTGGCACCCACTTGTCATCTACAAGCTTGAGATCACCATTGTTGCATTGGAGCTCACCTTCATTGCATATCACACCATAGCCGTTCACCATCGACTTCCTCAAATAGCTTTAAAAGATTGCACTCTCTGAGGGCTCATCTCATCTGCGAAAGGACGATTCGTGATAGGCGAACAACAGAAGCTTCGAAACGGAAGAGGTTTGCTGTGTTTGTTCATTGCTTTGTTTACTTGAATCTTCTTTGTTTCACTATTCTGTTGATGTTTGGGTCATCTATTATTCATTTGATTGATCACCATTTTACCCTCACAACTGTAGTTCCGGATACTGAATTCTCCCTACTAGAGTGATATATCTTATATCCTACTATCATAGACGCAAACTTGATATCCGGGTCAGTAATATCTTCAATGGTCATTGCCCTCTTATCAAATTTTGATCTGGTGGCCTCAGTTACAATGTTGTTTTTGACAGATTTGAGGACAGGTATTCCTTCGGAGGAGTGTAAACCAGTTACTGCCCTAATTGCCTCCTTGGTGATTTTGCAAGGTCTGTTTAGCCATAGAAAGTTGTCATGTACCCTACTCAATACATACCAGACCCATTCATCTTCTTCAAAGCAGGGGAAATGAATGAACTGATCAAAGTGTTTTTCCTAGATGCCCTTATACTGAGGTTTGATCTCAAAAGAATCATCTATTAACTGCTTGTGGTATATGTCTCTTAGTTTGAATTCCCCAAACTCTTCAATGTTTGCATGTACATAAACCCTAATATCTTCCGTGTGCAAAACACCATGCGGAACACTGGAAAAATCTCCTAGGGGATCTACCTCCAAGGATTTGTATGGATGTTTCTTAAATGTGGGGCGAGGTCTATCAAAGATCTTTACTATATTCAGAGTAGCCATCATCAAGGAATCTTACTGAAGGATATCAAGAACGAAAAATACCTTTTACGCAGTTTAGGGCACACGATGAAATCTAGATTGAGCTATATGAAGAATCATCTTGATCTTTTGGGAGAAGTAGTTGCAGAGCTCCTTTTCATTTCTTCTTGAATGCAGAATGAACAAGTGATTAATGAGAAAACCCTTATATTGCTCTGCAAACCTTGATGTCAGGTTGCAATAAATGCTTGACCTAAGTTATTCCGGTTGCTCTGTTTTCTCGGACCAGTCTTGTGAAAACATCTGTTTCATCAGAAGACTCTTCAAATCTTTTTGCGGATCTCTCAAATTTTTACCAGACCTTCTTTAGATGTTTCTCTAGAAACCCTTTGATTCGCATCTTCTCATGTGCCAATTTCAGGCACCAATTAACTGGCTGGGGGAACAAGGTTTTCTTTGTGTCTCCCCCTGAGCCAAAGCTCACCTTTTAATTTCTGGAAGGAATATCAGCACCAGAGTCTGGTGCGGATCCAACCTCTACATTCTCTAAACTTTTCTTCACCCAAATCTTGTTCATCTCATTCCTAACTTCATCCGCATTCACTTTTTGTTTACCCTTATCTTGATTCTGATTATGATATACCGGACCTCTTTTTTTCCTGATTCTCGCTTCTACAGAATTTTGCAATATGACCGGATCTATTGCAGATTTGGCAAACAACATTTCTTTGCATATTTGATTGATATCCTCTTGATCTACATTGATTAGCCATATGACCTATTCTATTGCATGTAAAGCATCTACCATTAAATGATTTGTTCATTTGCATATTTCTGCATTCATGAGATTTGTGACCATACCTTTTGCAGTTAAAACATTGTCCAGAGAAGGATGAATTTGTCTGATTCATTCTCTTTCTGCACTAATTAGCTTTATGACCAAAGGTATTGCAGTTGTGGCAGTATCCATTGAAGGAAGGATATCTTTGAGCATTAGGCTGTCTTACCGGAGGTCTTCTAAATCTGTTCCTTGGATTTTCTGATCCAAAAGTCTTCTGACCGGATCCAAAGCTTTCTCCTTTCTCATATCCCAAACCATACTTGTCATCTGCCCTCTTTTGACTTCCAAGAAGAACTTCAAGTTGAGCAGAACTTATCTTGAATTTCTCTTTATATTTATTTGCTATTTGAAGATCCCTTTTGAGAGAGACAATTTAACCTCAAGTTTTTCTTCATTATCTTTAGCATCTTTAAGATCAGATTCAAGATGTCTGATAATTCTATCCATCTTGTGGTAATCTTCTAATTTCTCCTTGAGAGATTGTTTTAGATTATCTTCAGTTTTTCTTTTCTCTTCAACTTCTTGGGTAAACTTCATAACTCCTGATTCCATTTCATGTCTTACCATAATGATTTCTTTTGATAACTTTTCACACAACTCAGTTTTCTCCTTCAGCTCTTCATTTGCATCATTTACTTCACCTTGTCTTGCCAATTGCTGAAGCAACTCCTTTCTCTTTTTCATAGAGAGACTTAATTTGTTTTTTAGTTCTCTCATGAACTCATCAGCCTGTTTGAGTCTTTCATTTAATTCATTGACTTCAGAGTTTGACTGTTCAAGATCATCAAGGGCAGTCTTGAGTTGCTCTCTTAAACCATATGCATCCATTTGAATTCCTAGATCTTTCTCAAGATGTTAGACTTTGTTAGGAGGAACTTAGCTCTGATACCAATTGTTAATAATTGAGAGGGGGGTGAATTAGTTATTCTAATTATTTCTGCTTTCTGAACTTTCTTAATAATTAATGCATCATTAATTTAATAAGCAAACATAACCATAAATGGAAATACACATGACACAATATTTTTGTTGTAGAAACCTTGTTAAGGGAGAAAACCACAGGGTGGTTAACCCAAGGATTATTCTCTATTAGAAGAATAAAGAAAAACAAAATGGCTCTTGTCAATTAGGGCTCATTGCCTGAGCACACTGCTCACAAAGGAGGCACACTGCCTACAAAGAGACACACTATCTACAAAAAGAATGTTATACAATACTTGAACTGATTGGAAGCATCCACATATGCTGGAGTTTAGTTCTGGTTAGGCTCAGTACACTGATTTGCTGCACTTCATCTTTCCTTTACACTTATGCTGCTTTCCTTTCACATACCGGACCTTTCTTACTGCTTCAGCTCTGCTCTTTTTCTTTTATTCACACATCAACAACAACAACAACACACTTCACAACTAAATCCATCATGTATATATATCCACACAAGTGATTTCATCACTTTTCTAGTCGGCACATGAAATAGTCAATCTTTTCACAAACTCTTATCTGTTGGCTGAATCCTTGCTTACCAAGCAATGCGGATCATGGATATACTTGTGAAAATCATTAATCATGTCGGCAAAACATAATTCATGCCTTCATAACCTTTACTACCATCAGTAACACATCCAGAATAATGTCTGATGTTCTGCTAGTCAGTTCTTCCTCTATTCATACTGTCACTCAGGAACCCGGTACTCAAGTATTCATATCTTTTTCCTCATCTATCACCGGAGGCTAAATCCTTGGAATCTATCACTCAAGGTAGTCCTCTTGACTTTCCCAAATCCGTACTTCACCAAGATACTGGACTTGTCTGTCGGACCTTGCTGACTGCTCTGTTCCTGCTTACCGGACCTCAACACTTTGCAATCTGTCTTTCGGTAAAGACTCATTATGTCCTGTGGATGTGTGGGCTAACCTTTGTTGCCATCAATGACAACATTCATGAATCCATATAGTGTCTCTTGCTAACGCTTTGTTGTTATTGTATTTGTATTTACAGATTTGACTCCATCTCCTCATGGTAATGAAGAGCATCTTCCTTCCATGAGATCTACAATACAAGGTGATATCTATTGTGTTGTCAATCATTTATCATTTGGATTTTTGCCTTTATCGCATTGGGATACGCGCTCTTATCTGACAATGGTGTTTGAAAGACTTAAATGTCTCTTTGAGGCTTGACTGAGGCAAGCCTCTAAACACCACAACCCCCTCCCACACTCTTTTGCGATTGTAAATTACAAGTACCAATTTTTGTAGAGTGGAGTTGCAGGAAGGAGATTGCAGACAACAAGGATTTGGGATCTAACAAGCAGATGACAAAGGTGAACATTTCAGGGCAAGGGCGTTAGTGCCAATGTCCTCCATCTTTTCTGGGGCAAAAACATGAGATATAGTACAGATCAGTGTTGGAAGGAGATTCAAATTCTACAATGAAAACTATACCTTGCACTACCTAGGGCATTAGTGATAGTGTCCCTGACTATTTCTCATTCTAGATTTTGAAAAATAGTGAGTTAATAATCTCTGCCCTTCACCTTAGTCTAAAAGGATTTGTCGTAATTCATTAGTTTGCTTACTGTTTTTCTTATTTAGGGTTTTAAGAGTAATTGAGCATAAAATTGAGATATTGTTTGATACATCTGAACCTTCGTATCATCCCAAGTGGCAGCCCAACCTGATAGGTGGATCCTCTTGCACAATTGGAGGTTCAACTCATTTGATATGCCCTTGAATGTTTAGTAGTGAAGGGAAGATTTTCCTTTGAAACCTAAACCAAAACATTTCCCTCCTCTTCTTTTTCACCCTAAACATTTTGGTGAACCCATGTTTTTTGACTTTTTGGCACCTTGTTGAGTGTTGTGTGATATATATGCATTCATTCATTTTATTGCATTCGAAAAACTACCAAAAAATTGAAAAATTTTCAATATAATTGGCATTAATTTAGTTGCATTTTATTAAATTTCTGATTTTTGCATTAAATCTAAAATTTATTTTTCATCATTCATTTTATTACATTTGAAAAATTACAAAAAAATTGGAGAATTTAAAAAATTACAAAAAAAATTGGAAAATTTGAAAATTTTGCTATCTTAGGCTTGCATTTTAGCATAATTTGAATTAATTGGCATTTAATTTCATTATTTTTTTTTATTTTCATTAGATCTAATTTAAATTAAATAAATTCATTATTTAATTGCTCACTTGCATTGCATTTTCATGCTTAAATTGTCAAAAATTGCTTGAAATTGTGCATTTTTCATAAAAACCTAGTTTTGCATTAGCTAGGGTTTGTAATCAAAATCTTGTTTCAGATTTTACTACCCTTTTCAAACACTCATTAGGACTGATTTCTAATTGTAGTGTTGCATCATAGTGGGTTTCTTGCAAAATTTCATGTCTAGGGTTTGAAAACGTTGCATTTTCACTAGATTTGGCCTTATCGTCTCTCTAGAATTGTACTATAAGCATGTTGTGATGGATTTTGCTAAACTATTTGGATGTTATTAGGGTTATTATCTGCTAGTCCTCCTCAAATTCCTTACAACACCCTTTCTATTGGACCTTTACATTAAAATTGGTGAAAAATTGCATATTTTAGGTGTATTTTCACTAGGTTTTGATTTGTCATCACTCTAGACTTGCATAAAAAGCATGTTACGAAAGATATTGTTGCATAATTGGGATGTTATTAGGCATATTATTTTCTATCCCTCTTTAAATAATTCACAACACCCTTCTTTCATTTGTCTGCATTGAAAAAAAAGGCAAAAAATCAAGTGTTTTGGATCTTAAACATATCTTTCTCCTAGGGTTTGTTCTATTAGTTTGTGCATTGAGTGTGGAATGTTATTGTATGAGTCTTATAACTCACTTCCATAATAGAAATATTCCTTTAAGAAGAAGTATGAGACTCATGGGATCTAGTGCTCTGGAAGAAAATGATATTCGTACCTTTGAAAATCCATTGAATACCTTCTTTACAAAAGGAGAGACACAAATTTTGCAAGACACTATCCCTCATACAACCACTATGGAAGATCACATATTTCATGATGTTGAGGTGGTCACACATGTACCTAATGAGCAAATCAACAAAATTGATAAAGAGTTAGCTGATTTTCAAGCATTTGTTGAAACTGAAAGGATAGCGGAAGAAGATATACTTGTGATTCACAACATAAGAGAATTGATAAAAGAAGGACAAGATGGTATTGATGTTGTTCGAGGATTAATGCATATAGTACACAATAATGTCATGATGATGACTGAATGTGTGAATGGTATTAATAACTTGTCATCACCGTCTCATAAGCAAGTATCAACACCTATATCGACTACATGAATATCTACATTTACATCAATGATTTTAACTACTAATGCAAATGCTTATAGTAATGCTACCACTGGTATTGTAGTATCTAATAGCATAAATTCACAAAATTACAAAGTTGTGGTATTTAACTATCTGAATTTGGCTCCTAAAGTGACCTCTTCTATGAATAACTACTCTCAACCACCTCTTCATCCCACTTACTCTCAACAATCTTCCACTTATCACTATATTCAACCACCACTCACCTATTCACAACCTCTGCTTGTCACTACTCAGGCTCAATCACCTCCTCACTTTGGTTCTAATTCCTCACAACAAACTGTATCTCCTATTGATGCCATCTTAAGCCAACTATTGCAAGGCATGACTTCTTTACAACAAAAGGTGACAAACTTGACAAACTCTTCACAACCTAATATACCAACTTATCATACCTGTAATCCCCTATCTTATGCAATCTTGAGAATTCCTATGCCTAAGAGGTTTGAGATCCTCTCTTTGAAAAATATGGTGGAAAAGGTGATCCTAATACTCATGTGGTAGCATTAATGGCTATGGGTAGTGATTTTTACTTTGAAGAAGATTTTTTAGCAAAACTTTTCCTGCAATCTTTCAAAGATACTACTTTAGAATGGTTTTGCTCTTTACCTCTAAATTCAATACTCTTTTTCATAGCTAGTTGATCAATTTTTACATTTTCAAGAAAACATTGGACCTCAAGTCTCATTTGATTAATTTGGTTCATTGCAAACAAGGTCAAAAAGTGAAGTTGAATGAGTTTATTAGTCAGTGTCAAGCTCTCTATGCACAAATTCAATATCAGATGAAGGATGAGGATGTTCAGAAGGTGTTTATTACAAATCTACAACCTAACATCCGTGATAAGATTCTCTTGATGAAGTATAAATCCTTTCAACATTTATGTATTGCCCTTCGTGATTACCAACTTTCCTCTAGTTAGTATGAAAACCAAAACCCATCGGCTCAAGTTGGTCAATCCACAAGTGGACCATCACAAAACAAATTTAAGAGGAATAATAAGAGTTTCATCAAGATTAATGGGCCGAATGCAAACAACTTTTCAAAAGTGTCTGCTATCACTAATCTAATGAAGGCACCATTTCAACAAAGAAAGTTTACTTCGATATCTGAATCCTATCATTCTATCATGAGTCAAGCTGTAAGTAATAACCTCATGAATCTTCCTTTGATTAAACCATTGGATCGTAGTAGAACGCAAGGACCTTATTTCAATGCTAATGCTTTTTGTCATTACCATCGGCAACAAGGACATGATATTGAATGATGCATGCATCTTAAACATGAAATACAAGACCTCATGGACTCGAATGTTATACAAGTATCAAGTGTGAATGATCATGGAAATAAGTCCGTTGCTCCTCCGAATTATAATTTACAAATTTGTATTAATCCTTTCCCTAAGTATACCGATAATAACATGATGGAACACAATACACTTGAAGTAGAAGATGACTATCTAAACTACGATGAGATAATTGCTACAATAAAGGTGGATAAGGAAAATACTGAAGTATCACCTCATCCACAAAGGAATGGTATTTATGTTGAGGTCCCTCCTTCATTATCCCTTCAAGGATTGGGAGATAATCAAAACACATTAGAAAGTCAAATGGAACAACCAAAGCAAGAGACCCTGACAAAAGAAAAGATTGAGATAGTACAAGATAGTCCTTGTCACTTTGATAGATGAACTCAACAAAGAAAAAGAGCCAAGGATTGGAAAAGAGTAAGAAGACTATCGTCAGTTGGTAATAATAGTGGTTCTCCTCCTCATAAGCAACACAATATTTCACATACACAAGGATTTGAGAAACAAGCATCACATGGATTCCCTGACAACAAACAAGACTTTCATAAGAACCACTCAATCTTCGCACAAAACTTGATGGAACATCTCTCCAAGAGGCTTGCAAGTTACAAATTTTAGTACGATTGTACTGGAAAGTAAGTATTTCTAACCCTTTACCTTCGTGTCGTGTTTCCCCCATGATGTGTTATGTGTTGTTTAGGCCTCCTAGGATGACCCTTGATTCTCTTGTAAGGTCAAGGATACCAGGAGACTGCCTCTATTATGATCCTTCTTCTATTTGTATCATCATTATTCTATTGCTTCTCCTCTATTTTCATTGTTGTGTGTTGTGTCTTATGGACATAGCATTGCAGTTGGTGATTTGGGAGCACCCTCCTACGTGATTGTCCCTAAGGCACTTGCTTATCCTCTCTTGATTTATTGTTTACCTTCCTCTAGTGGTTCTATCTAGCTGGCGGATGATGAAAAACATATTATACTAATATGGACCTCATGTCCCTTCGGCGAGAAATAAAAAAATGGACCTAGTCCATGTATGACAATGGGGTTGATATATATTATCTGACGCTTGGCTAGTAAAATCACTCCATGTGATCTTGATGTTGTTTTATCACACTTACAAAACATAACAATACTGCTACTATGTGTACTTTGTCTATCTTGGATCTTACTTTCCTCAGCATTCTATTTGAATGATCACATCCATTGTTGTTTATCATGATTATATGGATGCTGACACCTTTTCTTGCAGGGAATTATGTGTTTGTGGCAACATTTAGCGATCGTAAAGTACATGTCACTTTCGGGGGGCATGGGCTTTGCTAGAGCTATGTTCCCTTGTGTGTTTTCTTCCTACCTTAACCTACTTGATATCGGTACATGATATCAACCACCTTAAGGTGGGGGCATATATAAGGTAAGCTGTCTGATTTAGATGTAAGCAAAGTGTGTTTGTAAATCTTGAATCTATTGCAATCATTTAATCCCTCTGCGGAGGTGGGATATCATGTATATCCTTTTATCTTAATCCCTCTACAGAGGTGGGGATGGTGTATTTCTTGAGGAGATTGCACATCCTGTCATTTTCTAAAAGTCCTCTACGAAGGTGGGTCGATCTGAGACTATCCTAACCCTTAAGTGTGTCTTCAGTGATTGTTGTGGCGAAGTGCAATCATCAATATGTTCCTATAGCATGCTTGAGATGGATGCGAACCTAGAAATAGGTTTCTTCCATCACTTGTTTGTTGTGTTTTCTCCATGTCTTCCATGTGTGTGTATGGTGTGTTTGTTCTGAAGCATAGTCTAAAGACGTGTGGTGATGAGTCCCTCCTATGCTTTGGGATTTGTATGGTGTGTTGGTTCTCAAGTGTAGTCTAAAGATTGGTGGCAATGAGTCCCTCCTGCATTTTGGGTTGTGTGTTTGCTTTCCTTGTACTTGCATTTGCATTCATATATGAGAAAAAGAAAATAATCACTGCATTCACTATGTTTTGCATGTCTTCAATGTTGTCTTCTCCGTGTTTTGCGTGACTGTAATTATCTTCTCTGTGTTTTGTGTGCTTGTTACTGTCTTCAATATGTTTGGTGTGTCTTCACCGTGCTTGGCGTATTTTTTGTGTTTGTTGATTGTACTTTAATGCATGTATTGGCCTTGTGTTTATACATACATTAAAGTGGGGGCTAAATGTTATGTTGGAAAATGTCCCCTTGGGGGCTTTTCCCTCTTAAGGTTTAGCTCTCGGGTCCTTAGAATGCATTTAGAGCATCTTGCATGATAATTTTGACTCCCGATGAGAAAACCTTGAAGTCTTATGGCAAATAGGACCTAGGGGGTGCTATTTTAATTATCCCTAAACAAAAATAAGGGGGTGGACTTGGGTGCTAGCACCCTAGTCCTGCCCTATTTTGGGTTTGCCCTAAATTTAAATGTCAATTTTATGACCGTTATTTAGGTCCTATGATGACATCTCAAGTTTGAATTACGAAATTCTTAGCAAGAATCTTTGTAGTTGCATATATAAGCATGATTAGGTTTTAATTGCAAACTAGATGGAAACTAGATGAACATTGTGAACTTGTGATTTTTATTCAAGGCATTCATTGTGTTATAGAGTAGTAATTTGTTGTTATTGTGTTTGTATTTGTAGATTTGACTCCATCTCCTCATGGCAATGAAGAGAATCATCCTTCCATGAGATCTACACTACAAGGTGATATCTATTGTGTTTTCAATTATTTATCATTTGGATTTTTGCCTCTATCCCACTTGGATATGCACTCTTATCTGACAACAGTGTTCAAAAGACTTGAATGTCTCTTTGGGGCTTGACCAAGGAAAGCCTCTAAACACCACAACCCCCTCCCACACTCCTTTGTGATTGCAGGTTACAGGTACTGGGTTTTGTGGAGTGGAGTTGTAGAAAGGAGGTTGTAGACAACAAGGATTCAGAATCTGATAAGCAAAGGACAAAGGTGAACATTTCAAGACAAGGGCATTAGTGCTAGTGTCCTCCATCTTTTTTGGGGCAAAAATGGGAGATACATTGCAGATCAATGTCAGAAGGAGATTCAGATTCTGTGATGAAAATTATACCTTGGACTAGGGCATTAGTTCTAGTGTCCTCAACTATTCCACATTCCAAATTTTGAAAAACAATGAGTTAATAATCTCTTCCCTTCACCTTAGTCTAAAAGGATTTGCCGTAATTCATTAATTTGCTTACTATTTTGCCTATTTAGGGTTTTAAGAGTAATTGAACATAAATTTGAGATATTGTTAGATACATCCAAACTTCCGCATCATTCCAAGTGGCAGCCCAACCTTATAGGTGAATCCTCTTGGACAAATTGGAGGTTCAACTTAGTTGATTTTCCCTTGAATGTTTAGTGGTGAAGGGAGGATTTGCCTTTGAAGCCTAAACCAAAACATTTACCTCCTCTTCTTTTTCACCCTAAACACCTGCATTATTATTTATGCTTCTACTAGCACAATTAAATATGTAGTTATGAGTACTTCAAATGACTCATGGTTAAATTTCCATAGCATCACCACATGTAGACATATCTCCATGCTATATCGCAACATCTAAAACTCACCACATCCTACCACATTACATTTTATCATTTTTCAATAGTTTCCATATAAACTCAGGAACTCTCCATATCCCCTCTCCCTATCTCTCCCTCTCTCCCTATATGTTTATCTCTCTCTCTGACCTATCTACCTCCTAGTTAAATCCTTTTCCTAGCTTTCCTAGTTTTCCTTTTCCTTTCAAATTTCCCTAGGAGAGAGAGAGAGAGAGTCCTAGTTTTCTTGTTTTCATTTCCTTCATCAATACAGGAGAGGGAGAGATAGAGGGGAGAGATAGGGAGATAAAGGAATGATAGGGGAGAGAGAGGTGAGAGATAGATATATGGCTAGATAGAGAGAGAGGAGATAGATATGGAGAGATAGAGGAGACAAAGGGGAGAGATAGGGAGATAGAGAGTGAGCGAGATGTCTAGAGAGATAGGGAGAAGGATTGAGAGGTAGGGGACGATAGAGATAGGGAGATAGAGGTTTAGGGTTTCTTAGATTTAGGGTTTTGGGGTTTTGGGAGAGAGAGAGAGAGAGGGTTGCTTGGGGTTAGGGGTCAGGGTTTAGAGGCATTATTTAGAGTTTATGTGTTTAGCATTGCTCAAGTTTAGGGTTTAGGGTTGCTCTAGTTTAGAGTTTAGGGATTTAAGGTTTAGGGTTTAAAGAGAGATAGAAAGAGGGGACTGATAGAGATTGGCAGAGATAGAGGAGACAAAGGGGAGAGATAGGGAGATAGAGAGTGAGAGACATGTCTATAGACATAGAGAGAGATTGAGAGGTAGAGGGATGATAGAGATAGAGAGATATAGAGAGATAGGGAGATAGAGGTTAGGGTTTCTTGGGTTTAGGGGCATTATTTAGGGTTTATGGTTTTGGGGTTAGGGGTTAAGGTTTAGAGGTTTAGGGTTTAGGGTTTAGAGAGAGATATAGGACCAATAGGGAGATATAGAGGAGACTGAGGGGAGAGATAGGGAGATAGAGAGTGAGGGACATGGCCAAAGACAAGAAGAGAGATTGAGAGGTAGAGGGACAAAGGTGATAGAGAGATAGGGGAGAGATAGGGACATAGAGGTTTAGGGTTACTTGGGTTTAGGGTTTAGGGGTTTGGGGTTTAGGGTTTAGGGGTTTCAGGTTTCTCAAGTTTGGGGGTTAGGGGTTAGGGTTTAGGGGCATTATTTATGGTTTATGGTTTATTGTTTAGGGGTTAGGGGTTCAGGTTTAGAGGTTTAGGGTTTAGGGTTTATAGAGAGAGGAATGATAGGGAGATATAGAGGAGATGGAGGAGAGAGATAGGGAGATAGAGAGTTAGGCACATGGCCAAGGACTTAGGGAGAGAGATTGAGAGGTAGAGGGATAATAGAGATAGGGAGATAGGGGAGAGATAGGGAGATAGAGGTTTATAGTTTCTTGGATTTAGGGTTTAGGGATTTGGGGTTTAGGGTTTTAGGGTTGCTTGGGTTTGGAGATAGATATATAGAGAGAGAGAGAGTAGACAAATAGGGAGAGATAGAGGAGACAGAGAGGAGAGATAGGGAGATAGAGAGTGAGTGAGATGTCTAGAGATATAGGGAGAAGGATTGAGAGGTAGAGGGATGATAGAGATAGGGAGATAAGGGAGAGATAGGGGTTTAGGGTTGCTCAAGTTTAGGGGTTAAGATTTAGTGGTTTAGTGTTTAGAGAGAGAGGACCAATAGGGAGATATAGAGTGAGGAACATAGCCAAAGACATAGGGATCTAGACAGGGATATGGAGAGTGAGGGACATGGCCAGAGACATAGGGAGAGAGATTGAGAGGTAGAGTAACAATAGTGATAGGGAGATAGGGAGATAAAGGTTTAGGGTTGCTTGGGTTTAGTGTTTAGGGTTCAGGGGTTTGGGGTTTAGGATTTAGGGGTTTAGGGTTTAGGGGTTAGGGCTCAGGGCTTAGGGGCATTATTTAGGGTTTATGGTTTAGGAGTTAGGGTTTAGGGGCATTATTTAAGGTTTAAAGGTTTAGGGTTGCTCAGGTTTAGGGTTTAGGGGCATTATTTAGGGTTTATGGTTGCATGTCAAAAGAAGTCTTTGTCTCTCTAAATCCCTCAACCCCAAATAATGCCCCTAATCCCTAACCCCTATACCCTAAACCTATGCTACCCTAAACCTCTATCTCCCTATCTATCCCTTATCTCCCTCTTTCTATCATCCCTCTACCTCTCAATCTCTCTCCCTATCTCTCTGGACATCTCACTCACTCTCTATCTCCCTATCTCTCCCTTTGTCTCCTCTATCTCTCCCAATCTATCTCCTCTCTCTACCTATCTATCTATTCCTATCTCTTGCCTCTCTCTCCCCTATCATTCCTCTATCTCCCTATCTCTCTAGACACCTCTCTCACTCTCTATCTCCCTATCTCTCCCCTCTATCTCCTCTATCTCTCCCTATCTATCTCCTCTCTTTCTCTCTCTACCTAGCTATCTCCCCCTATCTCTCTATCCCATGCCTCTCTCCCCCTATCATTCCTACATCTCCCTATCTCTCCCCTCTATCTCTCCCTCTCCCTTATCGATGAAGGAAATGAAAACAAGAAAACTAGGACTCTCTCTCTCCATCTCTCTCTATCTCTATCTATCAATCTTCTCTTTCTATCTCTACCCCTCTATATATATATCCATCTATATCCTCTCTCTCTCTATCTCTACACCTCTCTATCTCTATCTCTACCTCTCCCTCTCTTTCTCTCTATTGCTATCTATCTATCTATCTATCTCTATCTTTCAATCTCTCTCTATCTCTCTATCACTCCCTTTCTATCTATATCTCTCAATATCGCCCCCCCTCTCTCTCTTTCTCTCCCCATCTCCATACACATACCCATTAGGTAGGCTATTTTGCATATGGTGGTCATATCCTTTAGGTCCAATCACCTCCAAACTTCATAAATAGATATAGAGCATAATTCTAAGCATCTTTCATAAAGACCACTTCTCTACATAGGTGCAACTAATATCACTTTTTCATTATTTTCCATATTGAATACTTATTCTTTTCCATTTTCCAAGTCCTACATGTGTCCAAGTTGTATTGATTGTCAAGTTTTTAGTCTAATTGTTAGTCCTAGCTCTCATGGTTATTAAAATGTTATTATAGTTAGATTTATCCTTAGGTAACATTAATTTACGCATTGTTGCACAAACAACCACACTCAAAAATAACCTTACCTAATCAAGGTTAATAAGGTTCTTTCATTTAGTGAGCCTAACATATCCTAGTTCAATCTTCTTATAGTCCATGCTTAGCCTTCTAAGAGAGTTCATGCCATGTTAACTTTGCATTATGTCACTTTCCTCTTGCTAGTTGTAGTACTCTTTTTTTCTAATCCTATCCCTATATCATACTATTGTTGTTGACTTTTCTTTCCATCTTCATCATCATAGTCCTACTTATCCTATTTTGAGCCTACCATTTATCCTTAGCCATGTCTTGTACTTCTTCTATTCATGTCAATTTTAGTGACCTCCAAATTTTTCATAAATTCTTCTCCACCTGTTATGTCAGAAAAAGTAACCTTGGGGGCTTTTTCCTATTAAGGTTTAGCTCTCAATCCTGCCAATGCATTTAGAGCATTTTTCATGTTTTAATCTGACACCCCGATGAGAAAACCATAAAGTTCCATGGCAAATGAGACCTAGGGGATGCACTTGACATAAGTCCTACCTGAAATAGGGGGGAGGAATTGGGCGACCACACCCTAGTCCTGCCCTATTTTAGGTCAGGCCCAATTTTGAACTATTAGTTTATGACCATAATTTAGGTCCTATGCTAACACGGTAAGTTTGAATTACGAAATTCTTAGCGGGAATGTTTGTAGTTGCATATATAAGCATGATTAGGTTATCATTTGTAAACTAGATGGGCATTAGATGATTTTGGCATTCTTGTGATTTTGGAGCATTCAAAATATTCATTGTGTTGCAGAGCAGAGCATTGTTATAGTGTTTGTGTTTGCAGATTTGGCATCCATCTCCTCATGGCATGAAGAGCATCTTCCTTCCATGAGATCTTCACTACAAGGTGATATCAATTATGTTTTCAATCATTTATCATTTGGATTTTGCCTCTATCCCATCGAGATATGTACTCTTTATCTGACAACAATGTTTGGAAGACTTGAATGTCTCTCATGGGCTTGACTGAGGCAAGCCTCTAAACACCACAACCCCCAACCCATTTTTCTATGATTACAGGTTACAGGTTGTATGAGTAGAAAAAGTGGAGTTGCATGAGAGTAGTGCAGATTGTCAAAATTGCAGATCAGAAGAGAAAATAGGGACCTGGACTTGGGTGCCCTCTCATTAGTCCTCTAGATCTCGTAACAGGAAAATCTCTAGAACAAAAGGAATAGGTTGTAGACAAGATTCCCAAATATCAACAAAAAGTATGGCATTGGACTAGGGTGCCTGCTCATTAGTCCCCAACTTTTCCATTTTCCAAACTTTGAAATATGGTATGCATTTGATTGTCATTTGATATCTTTGTGTGAGCATTTTCTGTAGTTTGTCTGTTTGCTTCTGAATTTGCATTTAATTAGGGTTTTGAGCATAAGTGGACTTAATTGAACAACAAAATCACACAATTCCAATCTTCCCCTATGTTTTAAGTGACCAAAGGCCTGTAGTAGACTTCTTACTCAACTAAAGTCCTTGAATGTTTAGTGGAGAAAGGAGGATTTACATAAACCATCAAAACCAACCCTAAACTAAATCCCCCTCATTTTCCTTATTAAACATTTTGGTGAACCCGTGTTTTTAAATTTTTCACCTTGATGAGTGTTGTGCTTAAGATTTACATTCATTTCATTCATTCATATCATTGTTCATCTTATTGCATTTGAAAAATTAGAAAAAAAATGAAAAAATTGGCATTTTTAGCTTGCATTTTCAAATAATTTAGATTAATTAGCATTGAATTTCAAAAAATTGCTGTCATTATTATCAGATCTGATTGAAATTACAGAATTTTTTCATTCATCATTCATTTAGATTGCATTTTCACGCTTGAATTGTTGAAAATTGCTTAAAATTGTGCATTTTTCCATATAACCTAGTTTTGCATTAGCTAGGGTTTGTAGTCAATATTGTTTCATATTTTAATACCCTTTTAAAACACTCATTAGGACTGACTTCTAACAATAGTTTTGCATCATAGTGGTTTTCTTGCAAAATCTCATGCCCAAGGTTTGAAAACCTTGATTTTTCACTAGATTTTGGCCTTATCGTCTCTCTAGATTTACACCATAGGCCTGTTGTAAAGGATTTTTATGCACTAATTGGATATTATAAGAGTTATTATCTACTTCCCCTCCTCAAATTATTTACAACACCTTTTTATTGGGCTCTTACATTGAAAATTTGGTGAAAATTTGCATATTTTGACTATACTTACCTTAGGGTTTGACTTAGATTTGCACTAAAAGCATGTTGTGATGGATTTTATGGCTTCAGGTGACTGATATTACTGTTATAATTTTATTAACCTTCTAAAATTCTTTACAACACCCCTTTTATTGAGTCTTTGCATTGAAAAGTTGTGAAAAATTGCATATTTTAGCACATTTTCACTAGGTTTTGACTTGTCATCATCTTAGATTTGCATTAAAAGCATGTTGTGAAGGATATTATTGCTTTATTGGACTTATATTAGAATATTACTTGCTTCACTTCATCAATTTCCTCACAACACCTTTTTTTTCACTTATTTGCATTGAAAAAAGTTGAAAAATCAAGCATTTTTATCTTAAACCTATCTTGCTCCTAGGGTTTGTTCTATTAGTTTGTGCATGCTTTTGTATGAGTATTATAACTCTCTACCCTAATATAAATATCCCTTTAATAACAATCATAAGACTCATGGGATCTAGTGCTTTTGAAGAATTCAACATTCCCACCTTTGAAAATCAATTGAATACCTTCTTTACAAAAGGAGAGACACAGATTTTGCAAGATATTATACCTCATACAACCACTATGGAAGATAAAGTATTTCATGATGTTGAAGACACTATTGAGGTGGTCACACATGTTCCTAATGAGAAAATAAACAAACTTGATAAAGAGTTAGCCAATTTTCAAGCATTTATGGAAACTAAAAAAATAACAGAAGAAGTTGTACTTGTGATTCACAACATAAGAGAATTGATAAAAGGACAAGATGGAATTAATGTTATTCGAGGTTTAACACATATTGTACACAATAATGTCATGATGGTGATTGAATGTGCAAATGGTATCAAAAACATATCATCACCATCTCATACGCAAGTATCGACACCTATACCGACCACTGGAGTGTCTACATTTACATCAACAATTTTAACAACTAATGCGAATGCTTGTAGTAATGCTACCACTAGTATTGGAGTATCTAATGGAACTAGTTCACAAAATTACAAAGTTGTGGGATTTAATTATCAGAACTTGGTTTCTAAGGGAACCTCTTCTATGAATACTTACTCTCAACCACCTCTCCATCCCACCTATTCTCAGCCACCTATTTCATATAACTATTTGCAACCACTCTCCACCTATCACTATATCCAACCACCATTAAACTATTCATAGCCTCCACCTATCACAACTCAGGCTCAATCACCTCCTCACTTTGGTTCCAATTCCTCGCAACAAACTGCATCTCCCAATGATGCCCTCTTAAACCAACTTTTGTAAGGCATGACTTCTTTACAACAAAAAGTGATAAATTTGACAAATTCTTCAAAACCTAATATACCAACTTATCATGCCCATAATCCCCTATCTTATGCAATTTTGAGAACTCCTATGCCTGAGAGGTTTGAAACCCCTCGCTTTGAAAAATATGGTGGAAAAGGTGATCCTAATACTCATGTGGCAGCATTCACAGCCATGTGTAGTGATTTCTACTTTGAAGAGGACTTGTTAGCAAAACTTTTCCTATGATCTCTCAAGGATACTGCTTTAGAATGGTTTTGCTCTTTACCTCTGAATTCAATACACTCCTTTTCACAGTTAGTTGACCAATTTTTACAACATTTCCAAGCAAACATTGGACCTCAAGTCTCTTTGATAGATTTAGTTCATTGCAAGCAAGGTCCGAAAGAGAAGTTAACTTCAAGTTTATTAGTCAGCACCAATCTCTCAATGCACAAATTCAATATCAAATGAAGGATGATGATGTTCAGAAGGTGTTTATTACAAATCTACAACTCAACATCCGTGATAAGAATCTCTTGATGAAGTATAACTCCTTTCAACATTTATGTACCACCCTTCATGATTATCAACTTTCATCTAGTCAGTATGAAAACCAAAACTCATCAGCTCAAGTTGGTCAATTAATGAATGGGTCATCACAAAACAACTTTAAGAGGAATACTAATAGGAGTTTCATCAAGGTTAATGGACTAAATTTGAATAACTTTTCTCAAGTGTCTACTATCACTAATCTGAAGAAGGCACCGTATCAACAAAGAAAGTTTACTTCGATATCTGAGTCTTATCATTCTATCATGAATCAAGCTGTGAGCTATAATCTTATGAAGCTTCCCTTGATTAAGCCTTTGGATCCTAGTAGAGACAAGGACCTTATTTCTATGCTAATGCCTTTTGTCATTATCATCGGACATAAGGACATGATACTGAATGATATATGCATCTTAAACATGAAATACAAGACCTCATCGACTCGAAGGTGATATAGGTATCGGGTGTGAATGACAATGGGAATAAGTTGGTTGCTTCGCTAAATTAGAATTTACAAATCTTCACTAATCCTTTCTCTAAGCATATTGATAACAATATGATGGAACAGGGTATAGTGGAAGTAGATGATGATGATTACTTGGAATATGATAACATCGTGGGTATAATAGAAGTGGATAAGGAAAAGTTGGATAACCCTCCTTGTCCACGAGGAAAAGAAATTTATACTGAGGTTCCTCCTCTATTATCCCTTCAAGGATTAGGAAATAACCAAAATGCACCAGAAAAACAAATGGATTAACCGAAACAAGAGACTCTAACAAGCAAAATGATTGCGATAGTACAGGATGATTCTTGTCACTATGGTAGATGAACTCAACAAAGAAAGTTAGCTAAAAATTAAAAAAGAGTAAGACGATTATCATCATTTGGAAATAATAGTGGTTCTCCCCCTCACAAGAAACAAAGGGCCTCACTTACATAAGGATTTGAGAAACAAAAATTACATGATTTTTTTTACTACAAACAAGACTCTCATAAGAACCACTCAACCTTCGCACAAAACTTGATTGAGTACCTCTCCAAGAGGTTCGCAAGTTCTAAAATTTAATATGATAGTACTATAGGTAAGTATTTCTAACCCTTTGTCTCTCATGATGTGTTTCCCCCATGATGTGTTATGTGTTGTTTAGGCCTCCTAGGATGACCCTTGATTCTCTTGTAAGGTCCAGGATACTAGGAGACCACCTCTGTTGTGACATTCTTCTATTTGTATCATCATTATTCTATATTGCTTCTCCTCTATTTTCACTATTGTGTGTTGTGTCTTATGGACATAGCATTGTGATTAGTGACTTGGGGGCACCCTCCTACGTGACTGTCCCTAAGGCACTTGTTTCTCCTCTCTTGATTTACTGTTTCCCTTCCTCTAGCGTTTCTATATAGTGGGCGGATGATGAAAAACATTTTATACTCATGCGGACCTAGTGCCCTTTAGCAAGAAATCAAAAATTAGACTTAGTTCCTACATGATGATGGGGTTGTTATATATTATCCGATGCTTGGCTAGTAGAAACACTCTATGTGATCTCGATGTTGCCTTATCGCACTTACAAAACATAACAATACTGCTACTCCGTGCACTTTGTCTATCTTGAATCTTGTATTCCTCAGTTCTCTATGCATTGTTGTTTATCATGATTATATGGACACTAACACTTTTCTTGCAGGCATGTGCTTGTGGGAACATTTGGCGATCATAAAGTACATGTCACCTCCGGGGGCATGGGCTTTGTGAGAGCTCGTGTTCCCTTGTGTGTTTTCTTCCTATCTTAACGTGCTTGATATCGATACCTGACATCAACCACCTTAAGGTGGGGGCATATATAAGGTAAGATGTCTATTTTAGATGTTAGCAATGTGCTTATTCTCAGGTGCAGTTTTAAAGACTGGT
This sequence comes from Cunninghamia lanceolata, assembly GCA_027924645.1. NCBI lineage: Eukaryota > Viridiplantae > Streptophyta > Pinopsida > Cupressales > Cupressaceae > Cunninghamia > Cunninghamia lanceolata. The sequence continues at coordinate 9,510,533 of BSBN01000220.1, read as the reverse complement.
GGTGATGAGTCCCTCCTGCACAGAGATTTTTTAACAATCAACTTGCAATCATTTAAGCCCCCTTCAGAAGTAGGATATCGAATCTTTTTTATCTTTAGCCCTCTGCAGAGGTGGGGATGGTGTATTTCTTGCGGAGAGTGCACATCCTGTCATTTTCTAAAAGTCCTCTATGGAGGCGGGGAGCGGTTCTATGACTATATCAACCCTTAAGCGTGTTTTTGGTGATTGTTGTGGCGAATCCCAATCATAGGTGTGTGCTTGTAATGTGCCTGAGATGGTGATGAACCTAGAAATAGGAACACTCCATCGCTTGCCTGTCGTGTTTTCTCTGTGTCTTCCAAGTGTGTGTGTATTGTGTGTTTGTTCTCAAGCATATTTTGAAGACTGGTGGTGATAAGTGTTGGCAAGAGACACTATATGGATTCATGATTGTTGTCATTGATGGCAACAAAGTTCATCCCATACATCCGCAGGACATGGTGTGTCCATATCGGAAGTCAGAGTGAAGAATGTTGTGGTCCAGTAAGCAAGAATAGAGCATGTGGCGAGGTCTGATAGTCAGGTCTGAATCTCTCAGAGGAAGTATCTTGGTGAAGTACGGATTTGGGGAAGTCAAGAGGACTACCTTGACTAGTAGATTCCAAGGATTTAGCCTCCGGTGGTAGATGAAGAAAAAGATATGAATACTTGAGTATCAGGTTCCTGATTGGCAGTATGGACAGAGGAAGAACTGACTGACAAAACATCAGACATTATTCCAGATGTGTTACTGATGATGGTAAAGGTTATTAAGGCATAAGTTATGATTGGTCGACATGATTGATGACTTCTACAAGTATATCCTTGATCCGCATTACTTAGTAAGCAAGGATTCAGCCGACAGATCAGAGTTTGTGGAAAAGATTGACTATTCTGGATGTTGACTAGAAAGGTGATGAAATCACTTGTGCAGATATATATACAAGATGGTTTTAGTTATGAGAAATATTGTGGTTTTTGGTGATATGCGAAGAAAAGCAATAGAGTAGAGTAAAAGAAGTAAGGAAGGTCCGGTATGTGAAAGGAGAGCAGCACAAAAGAAGAGTAAAGATGAAGTGCAGCAGATCAGTGTACTGAGCCTAACCGGAACTGAACTCTAGCATATGTAGATGCTCCTTATCAGTTCAAGTATTATATTACACTCTTTATAAATTGTAGACAGTGTGTCTCTTGTAGGCAGTGTGCCTCTTGTGAGTAGTGTGCTTGGGCAGTGAGCCCTAATTGGCAAGTGCCATTTTGTATTTCCATTCTTCTAACAAAGAATACAATCTTGGGTTAATCACCCCATGGTTTTCTCCCTTAACAGGGTTTCCACGTCAAAAATATTGTGTCATGTGTATTTCCATTTCATGATTATGTTTGCTTATTTGAATTAATGCTGCATTGATTATTAAGAAAGTTCAGAAAGCAGAAATAATTAGGATAACTGATTCACCCCCCTCTCAGTTATCAACAATTGGTATCAGAGCCAAGTTCCTCCTAACAGAGCCTAACAGCTTGAGGAAGATCTGGGAATTCAAATGGATGTATATGGTATAAGGGAGCAACTCAAGACTGCCCTTGATGATCTCGAACAGCCAAACTCTGAAGTCAATGAATTGAAGGAAAGACTTAAACACGATGATGATTTCATAAATGAACTAAAAGGGAAATTAAGTCTCTCTATGAAAAAGAGAAAAGAGCACCTTCAGCAACTAGCAAGTCAAGGTGAAGCCAATGATACAAATGAAGATCTGAAGGAGAAAACCAAGTTGTGTGAAAAGTTATCAAAAGAGATCATTATGATAAGACATGAGATGGAATCAGGAGTTATGAAGTTTTCCCAAGAAATTGAACAGAAAAGAAAAACTGAAGATGATCTAAGACAATCTCTCAAGGAGAAATTAGAAGACTGCCAAAAGATGGATAGAATAATCAGACACCTTGAATCTGATCTTGAAGATGCTAAAGATAATGAAGAAAAACTTGAGGATCAAATTGTCTCTCTTAAAAGGGATCTTCAAACAGCAAATGAATATAAAGAAAAATTCAAGATAAGTTCTGCTCAACTTGAAGTTCTTCTTGAAAGTCAAAAGAGGGTAGATGACAAGTGTGGTTTGGGATATGAGAAAGGAGAAAGCTCCGGATCTGGTCAGAAGAATGTTGGATCAAAAAATCTAAGGAGCAGGCCTAAAAGACCTCCGGTAAGGCAGCCTAATGCTTAAAAATATCCATCCTTCAATGGATACTGCCACAACTGCAATAACTTTGGTCATAAAGCTAATCAGTGCAGAAAGAGAATGAATAAGACCAATACATCCTTCTCCGGACAATGTTTCAACTGCAAAAGGTATGGTCACAAATCTCATGAATGCAGAAATATGCAAATAAACAAATCATTCAATGGTAGATGCTTTACATGCAATAGAATAGGTCATATGGCTAATCAATGCAGATCAAGAGGATATCAATCAAATATGCAAAGAAATGTTGTTTGCCAAATTTGCAATAGATCCGGTCATATTGCAAAATTCTGTAGAAACAAGAATCAGGACAAAAGAGGTCTGGTACATCATAATTAGAATCAAGATAAGGGAAAATGAAAAGTGAATGCGGATGAAGTTCAAAGTGAGATGAACAAGATTTGGGTGAAGAAAAGTATAGAGAATGTAGGGGATGGGTCCGCACCAGAATCTGGTGCTGATATTCCTTCCAGAAATTAAAAAGTGAGCTCTGGCTTAGGGGGAGACACAAAGAAAACCTTGTTCCCCCAGCCAGTCAATTGGTGCTGGAACTGGCACAAGAAGAGTTGCGGATTAAAGGGTTCATAAGAGAAACATCCAAATAAACTATGGTTAAGATTTGGAAGATCCACAAAATGTTTAAGATCAAGAGTGATCCGGTTCTTCAAGTCATCCGAATAAGGCAAACCAAAATGACTTAGGTCGAGCATTTATTGCAATTTAACATTAGGGTTTGCAGAGCAATATAAGGGTTTTCTCATTAAGCATTTGTTCATTCTGCATTCAAGAAGAAACAAAAAGAGAGGCTCTGCAACAAATTCCTCAAGCTCATCCAAGATCATTTGTAGAAGTCAGCTCATCCAGAAATCGATCTGGCTAACTCTGTGAAACCGAAAGACGCAAAAGGTATTTTCTGTGCTTCTCTGCAAATATTTTTTTAAAGATGTCTACTCTGAATATTGTGAAGATCACCGATAGGCCTCGCCCCAAATTCAAGAAACATCCCTACAAATCCTTGGAAGTAGATCCTCTAGGAGCTTTTTCCAGTGTTCTGCATGGTGTCCTACATACAGAAGATATTAGGGTTTACATTCACGCAAACATTGAAGAATTTAGAGAGTCCAAATTAATGGATATCTATCACAAGCAGTTAATAGATGATTCTTTTGAGATCAAACCTCAGTATAAAGCCATCCGGGATAAGCATTTTGCACAGTGCATTCATTTCCCCTATTTTCTGGAAGATGAATGGGTCCGGTATATCCTGAGCAGAATACATGACAACTTCATGTGGTTGAACAGGCCATTTAAGATCACTAAGGATGCCATTAGGGTTGTAACCAGATTACACTCAATCGGTGAAATGCCTATGCTCAAATCTGTCAAGAACCAAATCGTCAGTGAGGCTACCAGATCAAAGTTTGATAAAAGAGCTATGACTATTGAGGATATCACAGATCTGGATATCATATGTGCATCAATGATAATTGGATATAAGATATATCACTCCAGCAAGGAGAATTCTGTTTCTGGAACTGCTATATATACTACTTATGAAATGTTGAGGAAGAATGTAGACTATGATCTTTGTGAGCTCCTTCTGAACCAACTATTGGAGAATCTATAGAAGATAAAGAAGGATAAGAAGAACTCCTTCAAATATGGTGGTTTGATACTCTGTCTTTTCTTTTATTACATGAATGAGCTTCCCAGATCCAGTGGCTGGGTATAGCAGAATGATAGGCCAGTAGCCATTCAGATCAGAGATTATATACATGGGATTGGTGATGCCAAGGCACAAAATACAGCTCTCTGGGGACATTTCAAGAATTTTTAGAACATGATGCAAGCAAGAGAGAGAACTCCCTAGTCTCTTGTTGAGAAATACAAAGACACAGTATGCTTTATGGTAGAGACTGATCAGTGCCTAATGGAGGCAGTAGAACCAAGAACTATATGGATCATGCCTATGGGGTATGAAGTTGATGAACAAATTGTGGAGCTACATGTTCAACACATGCTAAGTCAGCCAAAGGATCCAAAGGCAGAAATGTTTGGAACCTTTGAAGAGCTAAGTGTAAAAGTTCATGTGGAACTCAGACAACCAGAAATAAAGAGGAAAGTGAGAAAAGAAGTTGAAGAAATTGCCAAAGGCTTAGGCATCTCAAAGGATGCACTTGATGCCAATAGGGAAAAGATGGAAAGGGCTAAGGAAAAGAAGAAAGAGGCAGAAAAGGGAAGTAAGGAAAGTGCTCTGGTAGAATCTTCCACGCGGACAAGATCATCAAAGAGATCTGTACCTGCCACTGCTAAAAGGTCAAGGACATCAAAACTAGAAGCAAAATCATCCGGCAGAGGAGAGAAAAGAACTAAAACAAAGGCCACAAGGTCTTATTTCAGTCAGAAGGATGATGAAGAAACTGAATCAGATGAGGAGATAAAGAAAATGAAGAAGGAGAAGAAGAAAACATCCGGTGAACCCTCTATCGGTCAAGGTGAAGAAGAAAAGGCAGAAGAATTTGTAGAAAAACCCACTCTGTCTTTAGATGATGTCATCAAATCAGTCACTGTGGATGGAAACCTTCAGCCAATGGCTGAATTCTATGATGATTACAATGAAGCAGACCAAAAGATCTTGCAGGAAGCAGCAGTTAAGTATCTGAACATATATAACAAGGCTTTTATTGAAATTATATCTCTTATTCCCAAAAGCCTAGAAAAAGAGTTAGAAATAAGAAAGAATACTGCCATGGCAAAAGATCTTGAGATCCAGGAATAGATAGCCATTTAGCTATATCCTTCAATCGATTCAAAGCAAATGAACATGATCTTCAAGGATTGCAAGGATGAATTTCAGAGCAAAGCCAGAATGAATCAGCTCATGCTTAATGAGACTAATAAGATAACCAAGGAAATAGAAAAGATCCTTAGGAATGCCTTCAAAAGATTCAATCTTCCTATTATAGAGGACTTGGGCGTTGATCCTTCAGCAACAGGTGTTCAAAAGGAATCCACTGAGGAAATGGCAGAAGAACTAATGGACATTGGTGAAGATAAGGGCTTAGAATCCTCTGCTCTGGAAGAGGTGGCCCATGAACAAACAAACATCACTCCTCTGGTTTCCCCTGTTGACTCTAGATCCAAAGGAGAAGAAAGAATATAGGAGAAAGAAGTAGAGGTGAAGGAAAAAGAAGATCACAGTACCAAGGCTGTAGAAGGAGAAAAAGCTCCAAGAGACAGTTTTGAGACTGCAGAAGAGAAGAAATCTCTATCTCCGGCAAGAGACATTGCAGAAACTGTCAAGGACTTCTTGACAAAAGAAATGTTGGAGATTGATGAACCGGAGTTACTTCAAGGTCCATTTAACTTTAACTCTCTCTCCCTAGTTCAAACAATGAAGATAGCTTCATTTGCCAATGCAAAGGCAAAAGAAAAACTCCTGAAGTCTCACATGGAAGATTGTGAGCTAATAGAAGCTGCATCCGGCGTTTTAGAAAAGATCATGTCATCTTTTCAGAAGGATCACTCAGCCTCCTCATCAGGTAATCTTAAAGCTCTTGTTAGTTCAATTAGCACTCATTTTGAGTCCTTAGAGAAATCAGCTGAGGAAAAGGTCTGGAAAGAGTTTTTAGATAAAAGATTCTCTGAAGTACTAAGTCTAATATCCAATGATAGAAGAAATATGGATATAGGGATAAAGATCTTAGAAAATGCTCTTAAAGATGGTGGGGAAATATATAAATTTTGTCTATCATGGTCCAAAGCAACAATGGAGATTGAGAAGAAAATGAAAGAATAGGAGATCCAACTAACAAAACTTTCTCAAAATTTTGATCCATTTACCTCATCCATAGTAAATCAAGAATGTCAGACCATTGTAGTCTTGGATGAAATTAAGAAGCTAGAGAAAGAAAAGAAAAATAGAATCGGCAAGTTAAATGAGCTTAGAAGAATAATCATTCCTAAGTTGGAGGCCATGCATGAGGCTCTAAGTGATGCTCAAACCACTGCCAAGACAAATGATCCGACAGATCTGAAGAAGGCTAAAGTTTTTGCATTCCTGTTGAGCAGTCATATATCAATTTTGGATAGAATGAAGCAAAGTTGGGCAACAGAATTCATCCAATTGAAGACAACTTTTGCAGACATTCTTCAGTTTATGTGAGTATGTTATATGCGGCTAAGTATAGTTAAATTTTTGAAAATTTTGATGCGCGGTTCCCACCCTTTTCCATTGATGTCAAAGGGGGAGTGAAGAGCAGTGAAAAATGAGGAATCCAACTAATGGGGAGCTCCGAAAAATGTATATAAAAACAGAGCATCAGCCAAGGGGGAGCATAGTGTAAACCCTTAGTCATTTTTCACTAAGTGTTGCCATCAATGCCAAAGGGGGAGATTGTTGGCAAGAGACACTATATGGATTCATGATTGTTGTCATTCATGGCAACAAAGTTCATCCCACACATCTGCAAGACATGGTGTGTCCATACTGGAAGTCAGAGTGAAGAATGTTGTGGTCTAGTAAGCAAGAACAGAGCATGTGGTGAGGTCCGACAGTCAGGTCTGGATCTCTTAGAGGAAGTATCTTGGTGAAGTGTAGATTTAGGGAAGTCAAGAGGACTACCTTGACTGGTAGATTCCAAGGATTTAGCCTCTGGTGGTAGATGAAGAAGAAGATATGAATACTTGAGTATCGGGTTCCTGATTGACAGTATGGACAGAGGAAGAACTGACTGATAGAACATCAGACATTATTTCGGATGTGTTACTGATGATGGTAAAGGTTATTAAGGCATAAGTTATGATTGGTCAACATGATTGATGACTTCTACAAGTATATCCTTGATCCGCATTACTTAGTAAGAAAGGATTCAGCTGACAGATCGGAGTTTGTGGAAAAGATTGACTATTCCGGATGCCGACTAGAAAGGTGATGAAATCACTTGTGCGGATATACATACAAGATGGTTTTAGTTATGAGACGTATTGTGGTTTTTGGTGATATGCGAAGAAAAGTAGTAGAGCAGAGTAAAAGCAGTAAGGAAGGTCCAGTATGTGAAAGGAGAGTAGCACAAAAGAAGAGTAAAGATGAAGTGCAGTAGATCAGTGTACTGAGCCTAACCAGAACTGAACTCCAGCATATGTAGATGCTCCTTATCAGTTCAAGTATTGTATTACACTCTTTATAAATTGTAGACAGTGTGTCTCTTGTAGGCAGTGTGCCTCTTGTGAGCAGTGTGCTTAGGTGGTGAGCCCTAATTGGCAAGTGCCATTTTGTATTTCCATTCTTCTAACAGAAAATACAATCTTGGGTTAATCACCCCGTGGTTTTCTCCCTTAACAGAGTTTCCACGTCAAAAATATTGTGTCATGTGTATTTCCATTTCATGATTATGTTTGCTTATTTGAATTAATGCTACATTGATTATTAAGAAAGTTCAGAAAGAAGAAATAATTAGGATAATTGATTCACCCCCCTCTCAGTTATCAACAATGAGTCCCTCCTGTGCTTTGGGATTTGTATGGCATGCTTGATTTGTATAGAGTGCTTGATTTGAATTGCATGTCTGTTGCCCCATATGCAGTCTAAAGACTAGTGGCGATGAGTCCCTCTTGCATTATGAGTGGTGTGTTTACTTTCCTTGTACATGCATCTGCATTTCATATATATGAAAAGAAAAAGAAAAAGAAAATCATCATTGTCTTCACTGCATTCACTGTGTTCTGCATGTCTTCAATGACGTTTTCTCTGTGTTGTGCATGACTGTAACTGTCTTCTTCATGTTTTACGTGCCTGTTACTATCTTCTCTATGACGGGCATGCACGCCTTCTCCATGCTTGGTGTGTATGTTGTGTTTGTTGACCGTACTTTAATGCATGTATTGGCCTTGCGTTTATACATACATTAAAGTGGGGGCTAAATGTTATGTCAAAAAAATGAACTTTGGGGGCTTTTTCTTGTTAAGGTTTAGGTCCCGGGTCTTGTTAATGCATTTAGAGCATTTTTCATGTTAATCTGACATCTCGATGAGAAAACCCTGAAGTTTCATGGCAAATGAGACCTAGGGGATGCACTTGACATAAGTCCTACCTGAAATAGGGAGGAGGACTTGGGCGCCCACGCCCTAGTCCTACCCTATTTTAGGTCAGATCCAATTTTGAAGTGTCAGTTTATGACCGTTATTTAGGTCCTATGCCGACGTAGTAAGTTTGAATTATGAAATTCTTAGCAGGAATGTTTGTAGTTGCATATATAAGCATGATTAGGTTATCATTTGTAAACTAGATGGAAACTAGATGGGCATTAGATGATTTTGGCATTCTTGTGATTTTGGAGCATTCAAAATATTCATTGTGTTGCAGAGCAGAGCATTATTATAGTGTTTGTGTTTGCAATTTTGGCATCCATCTCCTCATGGCATGAAGAGCATCTTCCTTCCATGAGATCTTCACTACAAGGTGATATCAATTGTGTTTTCAATCATTTATCATTTGGATTTCACCTCTATCCCACTAGGATATGCACTCTTTATTTGACAATGGTGTTTGGAAGACTTGAATGTCTCTCCAAGGCTTGACTATGGCAAGCCTCTAAACACCACAACCCCCAACCTATTTTCTCGTGATTGTAGGTTAAAGGTTGTAAGAGTGGAAAAAGTGGAGATGCAAGAGAGTAGTGCAGACTGTGAGAATTGCAGATTAGAAGAGAAAATAGGGACCTAGACTCGGGCACTCGCTCATTAGTCCTCCAGATCTTGCAACAAGAAAATCTTTGGAATAGCAGGAACAAGTTGTAGACAAGATTCCTAGATCTTGACAAAAAGTATGGCAATGGACTAGGGCGCCCACTCATTAGTCCTTGACTTTTTTATTTTTTGAACTTCAAAATCTGGTATGCATTTGATTGTCATTTGATATCTCTGTGTGCAAGCAGTTTCTATAATTTGTCTGTTTGCTTCCGAATTTGCATAATTAGGGTTTTGAGCATAAGTGGACTTAATTGAACAACAAAATCACACAATTCCAATCTTCCCCTATGTTCTGAGTGACCAAAGGCTTGTAGTGGACTTCCTACTTGGCTGAAGTCCTTGAATGTTTAGTGGAGAAAGGAAGATTTACATAAACCATCAAAATCAACCCTAAACTAAATCCTCTTCATTTTTCCTATTAACCACCACCAAACCCTAGACCCTCACCCAAATACTTAATTTCCTAAGAAAATCCCTTCCCCAAACATCATTTGATCATGTGGCTCCTTCCATCACTAGATAGGTGCCCCTACTTTCCATTATTCATCCAATACAATCCCAATGTCATAGCTCACATTCCCACACCTACATTTATAGACTCCATTCCTCCTATCGACACCATCATTGATAATCATTTTAAGAGTCTCCCTTGAATAATCATTAAACCATGGATTATCCCATATCCCCATCTTACACTTTCCTCACCTTTGAACCCTTAGAAGATGACATTTAGCTGTCCCCACCATTACTAATCACACTTTCTAGCACTCCCACATAAGACACCTTACCCATCACTTCACCTAGGTCATCACCAATTAAATCACGTCATTACTCCATTCAACCATACCCATACCACCCCTTTCTCACTCCACAACTTGTATTAACGCATGATTCACCCTATGACATGCTACAGTTACCACAATGCTAATTCGCTCTACCATCATTCTTCATATTATCTTATGAATCACCATCCTTTCTTCCCATTCCTTGAGACATCATACCATGACACACATTCCTTCCTCCATTACATCCTCCCCAACCCTTTCCCAACATTAATATCCCACTACCCATGCCACCTCCTTTTCATAATACATTTGACCATAACATTGCCACAACAATCATCACTCATCCTGACACCATCCCTCCACCATGTGACATTTATCTAACACATATTCCCAATTATAATTATATCTACACAAAACTCAAGGTGTTGTAAGAGCAATTAGAAGACCTTAACCCTCCTCCTCCTTCCTCATCAATAGGATGGATTAAATCACCACTATCAATTGACATCATCTTACAACCATCTCCTCCTAAAATGGTCTTGCTTAAATTTGATAATATAATGTCCAAGGCGATCTCATTTCACATATGAGAGACTTCTTTGTCCAAGCCACAATTATCACCATTGATGATTATGCCTTGCTATGAATTTTCCCTCCACATTGTATAATATTCCCTTGTATGGTTTGACACATTACCACTTGGTTCTATGAATTCAATTTAGATCTCATGCATAGCTTTACCAACCATTGCCAATTAAACATCAGGCCTAAGGTTTTCTTAGTCCATCTCACACATTGCAAACATGACTCACTAGGGATTACTAGAGAAAGAGAGAGAGGGGTTCAAATTTTAAAGAGATGCAACTTTGTCGATTGGTTGAAAAAATGTTAACCATGTAACAATAGAAATTTGTAAGTTCTATAAGTTCTAAGCATAAACCAATGAAAAGAATAACAAAAAATACCATTTGTATAGTTCCAGAAATGGATATCCATTTCTGGAAAATGGATATCCATTTTTGGGACCCACAAAATGGATATCCATTTTGGTTTGGTATCCAAACCAAAACAGATTTTCTTAACATGCCTATGAAAGTCAAAGTTGGCCAATTCACGAATTTGGCTAAGTAAAGATGTGATTTTTTTTCTATTACCACTATTTGGCCTGCGATGATCTTGCACATACCTGTGTTAGAAGAACAACTCAAAACCCTAGTGAGGGAGTCTCTTCCAAGCACCAAATGCAACCAAGATCCCACAAAGGTGAAAATGGGAGATGCCACAACATAAAGGAGCACCCAAAACTCCAAAATCTTGTTGTTCAAAACCAATATGCAATAGCTTACTATATATTTTTCTTCAATAGCATAAGAGAAAGAGAGAGAGAGGGAGCCTAGAATCCAAAAAGCCAAGAAGGAATAATATTTTTCTCAATCTCGCATTTGCATGGAAAAGTGAGAATCTGGGGGGTTGGGTATGCTACATGGACTGTTTTGCTATCCTGTGAGTGTTACCTCTAACAGATCCCAGAAATAGAGTGGGAGAATCAACATTTTAAATTTTTGGAATATTTGAGATGCCAGCGTGGCACTGAGACATTCATGTGTAGTGTTCACATTCTCAGAATATTCACCCAAACTTTGCATGTGTTCTCATAAAATTGTAACAAATAAATGTCCACTATGAATTTTGGCAAACCTTAGTGATGGGTAAAATAGGCCAAGGTTTAGGTTAAGTAACCCTATAAACATGCTATGGGCGTGGACACCAAAGCGAGTCAAAACGCAATGTGAAATTGTGAGGGTGCATAATTTTCTACGCTACAATAAGCCAAAAGTGACAAGTGTCCCCCAATGGGAGAGTCTTTCAATTCTCTTCTAAATATGTATACCACACTGGAACACATTGGTTTGGGTCATCCCCTAAGGTGGTCAAGTCCTTAGGTGAGCCCACCAGGAGGAAAGAGACCTAGGTGCTTTTGATCCATAAGATCTCCTTTTGACACGAAGGGAGAGCATACACACCCTAGATTCTTGGGATTGAAAATGATAAAAGATTGATCAAGTCAAAGCTTTTGGTCTCTAAGGTCACTCAAAGGCACAAGGAGAGAGCGTGCACTTATGACTTGGTCACAAACAAAGCATGCACTGATTAATTCCCCTTAGAAAATGAAGTGTGCCTAAGATTTATAGATAAAAAGATATTGTCTTTGACAAATGTGCTACAAAACACAAATTAGTAATTGGATATTGTCTTCACAAACGTGCTACAAAACATAAATTGTTACTTAATGGAAATAATCATTTAGAGCACAATTCATTTAGGCCTAATATTTATATCATATCTAATAATATTTGAACAAGTTTAAAGCTTTTTGACTTAAAATATGTAGGAAACTTCTAATATTGCTATTGTAGAAGCACTTTAGAATGATTCTTTTCAATTTCTTTTAAAAAAATCATCAAAATGATTGAATTTATATAACATCCATTTTAAAATGCCATTTTATGTGTTATTCATTCTATTGTAATTTGTAATATTAATGTAAGCACAAAAGAATGTTAAAAATGAAAGAGCATACAAAATGCCGAAAACTAAACCATGATTGCACAATAATAACACCAAGTAATAATCATAATATTAAGTTGTTTGGGATGATTTCCCATACATCACAATATAACTTAAACATAACTCCCCAAACCACCCAAAAACTAACATGACACTAATTAAACATTTTAATTGATAACATAACTAGTCACTAAAATAACTTTATTACAAAATATAAACCTTATTGTCCAACAATGTATAACTAATAATTTCTGAAGTGTGCCCAAACCTCTAGACATATCTACCTATAAACATAAACAATGACAAACCTAAATATTTCCTTTTATGCCAAGCACTTACATTTCAAGGACAATTCGTTCAATTTGGCTTGAAACTCCTCAATTGTGGCATGATCATTCTCATCCAGCCATTCCTCAGCAGCATTTAGTGCCCTAGGGATATCATCTGTAACTCTTGTCTTCATCGTCCCCTTGCTCTTGGCTTCTGTCACCCTATTTTTCATGTTATAAACATAATATTCCAGAGTGTTTTTGGCCAAATGCTTCTTTAACATTTCTTCATCCTCTTTTCGAAATTTTTCTGCAGCAGCAACCATTTCATCTATCTCCTTCGTGCTCAGTCTCTGATGCTGAACAGTAATCTGATTGTTTACCCCTGTTTCCTTGTCCCGGGCAGAGGCTGTAAGAATTCCCTCCTCGTCCACTTCAAAGCAAACTGTAATCGTCGGCTCTCCACACCGGGCAGGTTTAAGTCCTTTCAGGTTAAATTCACCCAGCAAATTGTTTTGCGCAGCCAAAGGTCTCTCGCCTTCATAAATTGGAAAATTTGCACTTGTCTGGTTGTCTTTTATTGTGGTGTGAGACGTCTCTTTCAGAGTAGGAATGGGAGTATTGCGGGGAACTACTACTTTCATGGCACCACTGCTAAGTTCAACTCCAAGACTCAAAGGAGTCACGTCCTCCAAGACAATGTTGAAGGTTTCCTTGTTCAGTACAGCTGCCAGCAAAGCTGCACCCTGAGCAACTGCCTCGTCTGGATGTACCCTTTTGCAGAGATCCTTTCCCCCAAAGAATTGACTAACCAATTGCTGGACCTTGGGTATACGTGAAGAACCTCCTACTAATACAACGTCGTCGATTTCGTCTTTGCTCAGCTTGGAGTCTTCCATGCATTGCTTCACTAATTGCATGCATTTGTCAAATAGGTCCGCGTTGAGCTCCTCCAACTTGGCTCTCCTGATCTTTGTGTAAAAATCTTGTCCTTCATAGAGACAATCTATGGCAATTACAGTCTCTACTGACGTAGACAAATCTCTTTTTGCCCTCTCGCACTCTGTACGCAGTCTCCTAAGAGCTCTAGGATTAGCACACATATCCAAGTTTGTTGTTTTGTTGAACAGCTTAACACAATAATCGACCATTCTATTGTCAAAATCCTGTCCTCCCAAATGCATGTCCCCTCCAACAGCTTTAACTTTGACCCTACCTCTTTCAGCGATAACAATAGATACGTCGAAGGTACCTCCTCCAAGGTCAAAAACTATAATGTTTCTTTTTTCTCCATAAGGTACCTCCTCCAATGCGTCAAAGACATAATTTATTGCTGCAGCCGTTAGTTCGTTGATGATCCGCATGACATTAAGGCCTGCAATCTTAGCCGCATCTTTAGTTGCTCGCCTCTGCGAGTCATTAAAATAAGCAGGCACAGTAATCACAGCATTCTTCACATCACACCCTAGGTATTCGTCGGCTGTCATCTTCATTTTCATCAACACCAAAGACGAGATTTCCTCAGCTGCAAATAGCTTTTTCTCACCTTTATAATCCACTTCAACCAAAGGCTTGTCATTCTTTCCAGAAACGATAGTGAAAGGCCACAATATTTTGTCAGACTGCACAGAGGGATCATTGTATCTCCTTCCAATGAGTCTCTTGGCATCAAATACAGTGTTGGCAGGATTAGTTGAAATCTGGTTCTTGGCACTATCTCCAACAATTCTTTCATCGGGGGTGAAAGCAACCATGGAGGGAGTGGTTCTGTAACCCTGGTCATTAGCAATAATTTCAACTCTGTCATGCTGCCACACTCCCACACAGCTGTAAGTTGTCCCGAGATCAATGCCAATAGCCTTCTCTTTGCCCCCTCTGTCCATGTTACATTCTGCATGAATGCAAGGAGAAAATTTGAAAAAAAAATCAGATTTTGATCCACACCATTAATTCCAAAATGAAAAGTTTTAAGAACAGACTGCAACCTTAACATCTTGCATAAAAAACCTTCCAATAATATCACACCCTTGTTTTTCCATCGGCTATTTCCTAACCCCATGAACTATATAACCTTTCTGGTCACACGTTAAGGCTATGGTCCCATGTAGGGGAGCTTCCTAAAAAATTTTAGCAGGTGCTACTGAAAAAATTTAGGAGTTTTTAATAATTAGGCGGACTCATAAATTTTATAGGAGCAGTTAAACTTAAAGAAGTAAGCTGAGAATATTTAGGAAGCTGATAATCCCATGATTTGTTTAAAACTGCAATTCTCACCCCAACGTAAATGTAAATGAAGTTGTCCTACCTGTTTAGAGACTACTAAAACGAATACTCAGACAGAAGAAAACATTACCGACAGATGCTAGATTGGATGTAGCAGTTCTCATGTTTGCTTCCTTTATCTAAAACATACAGCTCATCTGGAATGAAAGAGGCAGTTAGTGATCCTATCCAGTTTTGATCAACATGCAGTAATATATATGTTGTTAGTATCAGTTATAGGACATTGTAATTATGGTACTCTGTATTACAGTATGATAAGCTTGTATGAATGAATGACTGGTTTTCGACTCTGGATTTCAAGCATCCCATGTCTTCTGTATTTAACATTTTATAGCTTTTGTGAAGGGTTTTGGGACATCCCTGTATGCAACGAAGTTGGTAACCAGACCTTCACTTTCTTGTCAAAGGGATTACCGGAACAGCCACTTCTTAGTCATAGCTTGTATATCTCTCTTTGACAGTAATTTGAGAGAAGATTTGGGATCCTTCTCAGTTGGTCGAACTAGTTGATACCATTCTGTGACATTTGGTCGGAGTCCTCTTTCATTGCAACAGTGGAAGATGGTTATTTTCCTTAGTTTAGCTATGGTGTAACAGTTTGTTGTGAGGACCCTGAATCAAAATGGTTTCAGGCTTTGATAGTAATTTGGTAGCTATTTAATGGTTATTTTCCTTAGTTTAGCTATGGTTTAACAGTTTGATGTGATGAACCTGAATCAAAATGACAATGTGATAGAATCAAGATAATTTATGCTAGTGGAAAGGCAGACCATTATAAATCTGTGAATCCAACGTGTTTTGGTTGGCAATCTATTTTGATGATTCTGTTTTGAATTCCAATATAGGGGACAGATGGACAACCCCTGTGTGTCACCAAGTAGAAAAAAACATATAATTGTCGGGGCAGTCAAGGCTGGCTAAGGATCTTCTTCATTTGTAGGCAGTATAATCGATTTTACGCTTTATATATTGACTATGCAATATTTGTTTTATAAATACATTAAGACATACCAAGCCTAGTGTATGTAAAAGTAAGAAGTCTATCATGGGCTATGTTGGGACTGAAATTCCCAAGCTATTTTCGCAAAAGTTTTATTCAATTTTAGAGTAGAATTTTGGGTCCCCATGTGTGAAAATCAATTTCAGAACTGAAATTACATCTATAAAATCCATCCCTGGCTAGATATAATACTGCAGCATTCATATTCAGTCATGTTGCATACACTATTAAGAACAAAACGTATGGAGCTGCAAATAGTGTTATACTTTGGCACGGATATTTCAAGCAGAACCGCCACCCAAGGCTGTAAAAGTCATTGTGAGCAAGAGGGTTCCTTTAACTGGTAAAGAATTAAAAAGCATATGAAGAGCAATATAATCGAATTAAAAAGAGGAAGGCAGTTGAACTTTTATTTTGGCTCGAAGTGAAGCAGGGTTTTCAGAGAAACAACCACTAAAGAAACAAAACTATTACATTGAGTAGGCAAGATCTCAGAGACATCTAAACAACCTTGCAAGAGCTGTCTTTATTCGTAAATATCCCATTCTATTACAAGGGGCAACCTCTAATAGCAAAACAAGTTTGATTGAATATCTTGCAACTGTCACCGAGCACTGATCTGTTCACATCAAATATGAACATACAGATTTACAAGAATATCTTGGTAGATATGCTACAGATTCCTCTGGTAAGCTAGTTTTTTAAGAAGGAACATGATTCAGGGTGGAAAAAATTTATGGAGGTGTCAAAAGTTTTAGACGGTTTTACAATGGTCGACACACTTGTTATTAAGGAACATATTCAGGTCATCAGGGAAAATCCACACCGTCCTTTTCGTTCCTTTGACTGCCAATACAGAAGAGAATTCGTTTTTGTAACTGAAGTTGAAGCAATTTATAGACAGTTTGAGGAGGATAAGCGAGAAAAACTTCAGAATAAAGAAAGAAACACAAATGAAAAATCTCAAGCAGTTGTAAGAATTTTTTTTATGTGCTTTGTGGTGAGGTTTCTCACTTAAGACTGCTAGGGGATTCTATTCATTCAACCCGTAGTGCATTCTTGTTGAGTTTGTAATGGCCAAGAGCACCATACATGGACTGAACTGTAGTAGTTCAATTTTGGGGTCTCTGTCGATGAGGGTGAGACCATTAGAGAAACTCGTCGAACCTCGCATACTAGTTGTCATAGCTGCTAGCACTCTAATAGACATGTAAGCAAAATATGGAAGCTGGGATTTTCACAAAATCACACTCTAGTATCTGTGCGAGTAAGGCAGTATTCCTCTAATAAATCTTTATGCTCAGGGAACCCACAAAATGAAAATGGTAAGAGAAACGAACTTAACAAAAAAGACAATACTTGAAAACAAGGAATCAGATATCAGGGAGCAAGTTCATAATTGGCAAGTCCTCGAAGAGGAAGCAGTCAGGAAAATGGTTGAGTATTTTCCTCAATCAGGTGAAATCGAACCTTCTGTACAGGCAATTAGTAATTCTGTGGATGATTTAAATAAAAAAATGGGCATATATCAATGCATATGAATGTTAAAGAACAAATGACAAAGGTCTTGATCAAACACAAAAAGATGCAGATCCACACAAATTACACACCATGGAAAACCTTAATCGAAGTATTGGTAGAGTCCCTTTGAAAACTAGGAGGAGGCAATGCCTAAAGCTATTTTTCAATTTGGAGTGAAGATGCCAGATAGACGTGAAGCAAGGACAACTGTGGAATTTGTTCATGTGAGTTCAGCGTTGAGGCGAAATGACCAAGATATTGACAGAATACATGTATTGAAAATGCCAACATTAGAAAACCAAAGGCATAAACCCTAAAACCTGTATCGGAGAGACTTGCAATATCGGAGTGGGTTTTTAAGAGTTCTCCGATTACATGAGTCACACCGATAGAAGAAAGGATGAAAAAAGTCATCGGGGAAACACGCACAATCGGCACCGATGGATACCTTTTTCAAAAGAATATAATGGAGCTTGTAAAAGGAAAACATTTGTTAAAGAAAAATAAATATTAAAGTGGTGCAAATGAATAATAAACCAAGATCATAATAGAACAAAAATAAACATATTTTCATCGTATCAATTGAGAATATTTTCAAGAAGTAAAATATTTTCTGGGGGTTAAAGAAGACATCAAACAGACATTTGCAAACCTAAAGAATAATTTGCAGTAAAGTATTTTCACCGAGGAAGAGAGAGCGAGGTAATATTTTCACCAGATGAATATTTTGGCAAAATCAAGGTGAAAACATACAATGTAAATGCTATACGAAATATTTTACCAGAGGAGTTAAAAGTGGGTGATTAAATATGGTAAAATATATACGAGTAAAAAATTGAATGAGGTCTCCGAGGAGATTACCATTAAAATTAATTTTCAAGGAGATTACGAAAATGAAGTTAATTAAAATATTTAACTTGCCAATGGCAACTAATTAAATATTTTGTTTTATTTTGCCAAAGACAATTGAATGAAGAGCTGTACCAAAGGTTGCAACGGAACAAATAAAGGGTGGTAACCCTAGAATCCAAAGGATATTTACCAGAGAAGAAAAATCAAGAAGAGATCATCAGTAGATTAGGATCAAGAGTAGATTAGGAAAAAACATCAGTTAGATAACTGGATGGATTGACCAGTTGCCAAAACAAAATATTATGTTGTACATTGTAAAATCTTTCGAAACTGTATAGTGGAGAAAATGTATGAATAAATGATTTAATATTGGTGTCTATTGTTTGTTGAGCTGAGCAATTATTTGGTTGTCTCCATACTGTTATTTCTTTGTTATTTGAACCTGAGTTTCCAAGTTGATATTTCAGTTTCATCGAGACACACTTGTTGTTTTCGTGTAATCAAATTAATTGGTTTCCATTACAGATATAAAATCCTTTTGGTTGATTACAGTAACTTGGAGGTAGCATTTGGATAGGTAAGAGCAGCCCTATAATTGTCAAGATTGCCATACTGTCTCCAACTCGATATTGTCTTTTTATTCAAATTGAGCATCAACTCCATTTGTCAATACACATGTGCTGTCATTGTGTGATTCTTTTGATCGGTTCCTTCAAGCAAGGATTAAAAAATCCATTCAATAAGTCACAGTAACCTGGTAAGATTCGAGTGGATCACTAAGTAGAGTTTGTCAGTCACATTCTTGCACGTTTATACAAGCTATAAACAAACACAAGTGCCAAACAATTAGGATTGTAACCTATAAGTAGATCATATATCATATACACCTTGACTCCATTAGCCCAACAGAAATAGGCACTGGTCATACCAATTCCATTTTAGGATTCCATAAAAACGCATTCAAATAATTACATCTCAGATCTTAGTATTAGGAGTAGGAGTAGTTTAGAAGCTTGCATCTATTACATTTTATGCCATTGTGATAGATTTACTAATCCAATCAAGTCATATAGTGTTAAGTCTGCTTTAGTTACAAAGGTACACCCACCTAGGTTTGCAGGACCTGAAGTGTAGGGAGCTAATAGCTCTGTCAATTGGTCCAAAAATGTTGCAAATCCAAACATAGAGTCTGGCATCCTCTTAGGGTTAGCAACCTGCATTTTTGGGAACCAACAGGCTATTTAGCCTTTCAAACAGGTAGAAAATTTTTTTGCCTGTCTATTCTAACTACTGGAAAAATTATAAAGAGATCGTTGTTACAAACACCCACCCAGGAGAAGGGTAGGAAGGGCCACTTCCCAGGACTTCAGTTCAAATAGCAACGCCAATAGTTCAAGGCTAATTACCAGCCGACATTCAAATTAAAACTCTGTTACTGAATAAGGAATTGATATCTAAATCTGAAATTGATATATATTTTTAAAAAATGACGAAAATTTAACGTTACAACTCAAAAACTCATTACTTATAAGGAATAAAGTTTGTGAATAGTCATTTTGTTTCTTTAGTTTGGTGCAGTCTACGTTGGCAGACACAATGTTTTTGAACTTGACTTGGTAGTGCAGCACAAGTGAGTTCAGATAAAAGGCGTGGGCACAAAACCGAACTGTTGATGTAGATCCAGCGGAATGAAGCCTCAAAAATTTCTTGACATGTATAGTCAGTATTTTCAATTATATTCAACTAAGAAAGCTAGAGATAAGGAAAAGTTGTTTAAATCTGAGGACAGTCATTGTACATAACGCCCCAGCCCCACCTATTGCCAAAGCAATTTCACTGTAAGGTGCAGGTGCTAAGGCTACCATGTTTTTGTTCTCTTATAATGGTAGTGTAATTTGTTGCCTGCATTATTATTGTAAAACATTGAAATTAAAATATGTTTTGATTTGATAGAAATAGTTTTAAGTATCAATATCTTATCTGAAGCTGACAATTTTCAAAGAAATTGCCAATTGATGGACACCTTATTTTTGGTTTTGGAAAAAGATACTGGTATTATGATACTTGCTGAAACAATTCTCTGCTACTACAAAGGCTCGTGCTAACATCTCTGCACATTTCTATGATATGCATGCATGATTGGATTTTGTAAAGGGGCTTTTGTATGTTTTCCCCTTTCGAAGCAGAATAAGGGCATATGTGCCATGGATGGGTAAATTGTAACATCCTGCTACGTAACCCCCGAAGGGTAAGAGCCAAAAGAGGACAAGATTTTTTTTTTTTCTTTAGCAGTGACAAAAGGTGAAAACCTCTTAATCCTCACGTCCCACCAAAAGGGCGTCTCCTTAGAAAATGTTGGTATCATCAAAAGGTTGTGTTTGCAAGAATAGGTTGCCGCTAGCAAAAAGGGGAAAGACTCCTTATAGACTTCAATCTCCCAAAAAGATTTAATTACGGCAATAAGAGTTCACAAAAGGATGAATAAAATCATTTGAAATGACATACTTGAAGCCACGTAAAGATGTTGATGAAACCACATCAACAGGTTGACAACCAAAACATATAGCCACATAAGAAGATTCATGGGAACCAAGATAGAATACCCCAACAAGACATACTGGCAAACTACACATGACCAAATGGGCAATCCAGACATTACCGTTAGGTAATCGGATGACAAGACAACAACATGGGAACACAACACTGATAGGGTATAGTGGGCTAGGGTATAGGCCTGTGACTATCTCCAGTAACCACCATCAGGGATAATAGGAGTATGCTCAGGCCTGTGAATCCAGGCGGAGTCGATATTCAGTACCTGCAACACTCCAAGCACATGTCAAGGTACCTGTGCATATACATTTATCATATAGCCGAAGCACGTAAAACATGTAAGCATGAAATCCATCATAAGTAATAATCATGTCAACATCATAATAGTATCGAGATTGCACATCATCGGTGCCAATACAAAATAATAACATGACACATAATTCAATACAAAGTATACAGTCAACGGAATCCATCCAAGATAAGCAAAAGGAAAATACAAACACGGGGGTTGTTACATCCTACCCCCTAGGACTAGGCTTACTCCTGGAAGCCTGCAAAAAGATATGGATAAAGGTCTCTCATTCTCACCGCATCTTCCCAAGATGCTAAGGACTCACCATCAGGATCCCATTGGACCCTTACCTACTCTATGACTCGATCCCTGAGGGTCAACCTTTGATGTTGAAGGATGCATATGGGCTCCAAAGAAAGTTGCTCGTCTGCCTCTAACTACAAAGAAGTCCAATCAAGAACATGGGTCACATCAGGAATATATTGTCAAAGAACTGATACATGGAAAACATCGTGAATATGTCATAGACTCGGTGGCAACGCAAAGTGATAGGCAACAGGACCAATCCTCTCAAGGATCTCAAAAGGTCCAACAAAATGAGGTGTGAACTTTGAGTCTTTCCTATAACGGATGGGGCTCTTCTGCGGATGAACTCTCAGAAACACATGGTCACCCACCGAGAAGTGGTGATCCAACCTACGAGCATTGGCATACTTCCTCTGCCAATCCTGAGCTGTAGCCAACTGCTCTCTGATCTGTACTACTTGCTGCTCCATATCGTAAAGCATCTCTAGACCTAAAAGAGCCTAGTCCTCTAAGCGATCCCAACTCAATGGATTGTGACATGGCCTACCATACAAGGCCTGGAAGGGAGACATACCGAGAGAACTATGATAGCCATTATTATAAGCAAACTCAACCAGGTACAAGTAGTCCTCCCAACAAGAATGTTGATCCATAATGTACATCTGAAGCATATCCTCTAAGACTTGATTAACCTGCTCTATCTATCTATCAGTCTTGGGATGGTATGTAGAGTTGAAATTAGGCTAAGCTCCCAAAGCATGCTGAAGAGAAGTCCACAAAGCTGAAGTGAACACTAGATCATGATTAGAAATGATCCTATGAGGAATACCATGCAGACACATAATATCCTCCATAAACACTTGAGCTACAGACACTGCATTCTACAACGATCTCAAGGGTGAGAAGTGTGCCACCTTGGACAACTTATCCACCATAACCATAGTAGCATCATGATGACGCGAAGACATAGGTAGACCCACTATGAAATCTAGAGATATCGTATCTGACTTCCATCCAGGGATGGAATGAGGTTGCAACAGCCCTATTGGGTGCTGATGCCCTGCCTTCACACGCTAGCACTTAAGACATCGAGCCACAAAATTAGCAATATCATGTTGCAAACCTGCCCAATGATACAACTATAAAAGATTGGCATGCATCTTCATGACACTCGGATGAGCTAAATAGGGTGTAGGATGGGCCTCTAACAAAACCAAGGAACAAAGATCACTAGAATTTGGAACATAAATATGACCAAGATGTCACAAAAGTCCATCATACTCGAGAGAAACCTGCAAACCTGCCCTCAAGGACTCTCCCAAACTCAATCTCTGCTCTCACCTCTTGATACCAAGTATCACTAGGAAGTGACTCCAAAATACGGCTCCACATTTGTCCACTCCAAGAGACAAAACTAAAATCTCATGTCTCCTACTCAAGGCATCCGCAACAACATTCTCCTTACCCTAGATGTAGCGAACCTCGAAGTCATACCCACAAAGGAACTCCATCCAACAGCACTACCGAGCATTTAAATTCAGCTGACTGAAGATATACTGCAAACTGCGATGATCACTATGCAACTCAAATCGATGTCCCAAGAGGAAATGTCTCCAACACACAACTGCATGGACAACAACTGCTAACTCCAAATCATGGGTGGGGTAGTTCAGCTCATGATCCTTGAGATTATGGGACTCATATGCAATCATTCATCCCTCTTGCATAGGAACTACCCCCACACCCTCTAATAAAGCATCGGTGCACACTACAAAATCACCTATAAGATCTGGCACTACCTAGATAGTGTTGGGGTTAGCTGGCAGAAGATATCAATTAAATGCAAATAAAGATTAAACAGAGGAATGAAAAATACATAGAAATAATAATAGCGAGAGACAAGTTGTAACGTGGTTCACCCAAACTCAGGCTACATACACCAATAGAGAGTCCAATATTATTATCCAGTAAATTAAAACCGATTACAACCTACAATCCTTGCAACTCAATACCGTTGCAAATGCTACAATACATCAATTGAAACCCTAACCCTTAGCCGCTTTTATCAAGATGCTTTTAGCAAATGCTGCCCCTTGACCCCGTTAAATTATTTGGGGGGGAAGCCACACTGATAAAAGTAGGGAAAATTTAACCTTCGAGTCTGATTAGGCTCCATATAACAACAATCTCCCACTTGGAGACTGATCAGACTCCACACCATATCAGATAGGTGCACTGGTCAACCACTCCTTAAGATCCTAAAAAGCTGACTCACACTAATCTGACCACACAAACTTCTTCCCTTTCTGCTGAAGAGAAGTGATGGGATGGGCTACCCAAGAGAAATCTCTCACAAATTGGTGATAGTAACCTGCCAATCCCATGAAACTATGAACCTCAGCCACATTGGTTGGCGCAGGCCAATCCACAATGGCCTGAATCTTAGATGGATCCACTGAGATGCCCTCTCCTAAGATGATATGGCCCAAATATCTCACCTCAATCTGGAAGAAATCACACTTGGCCAAATTTCCAAACAACTGATTATCTTGCAAGCACTGCAATACTTGCCGCAAATGGCCTTCATGCTCCTCCATAGTCCTCAAATAAATCAAAATATCACCAAGGAACACAAGAACAAACCGGTCAAGATAGGTAAGAAACACCCCATTCATCAAACTCATTAAAACTGATGGAGCATTGGTCAACCCAAAAGGGACAACTATGAACTCATAATTCCCATAGCGTGTATAAAATGTTGTCTGATGAATGTCTGCCTCATGAATGCAAAGTTGATGGTATCCTAACTTTAGATCTATCTTGGAGAACACTTTAGCTCCCCTCATCGGATCGAACAAATCATCTATCCGAGGCAACGGGTAACGATTCTTCATCGTCACTTTTTTCAACTAGTGATAATCAATGCACAAGCAAAGAGATCCGTCCTTCTTCTTCACGAAGATGATAGGCGCTCCCCAAGGGGATACACTAGGACGAATGAAACCCTTCTCTAGTAACTCCTCTAACTGCAATCGTAACTCACTCAACTCCTGAGTAGTCATGCGATACGGTGCCTGAGAAATAGGCTCCACACCAGGAATGAGATCAATATGAAAGTCTATGTCACGCTTAGGCGGCATACTTGGAATATCACTCGAAAATACATCCACAAACTCCTAGAGAATAGGATGATCATCAAGAGATACCTCCTGAATCCCACCCTCAGGAAGATCACTAACTGAAATAGCGAACATCTGACAACCTTGCCGCATGGCATGCTTCAACAGCATAGCTGAAATCACATAGAGAGAAATGGGTCTCTGAACCCCAACTAACTCAACACACTCTCCAACATCGTCTACACACTGAAGCAACTTACGCCGACAATCTATACTAGCCAGATGGGTCTCCAACTAATCCATGGCTAAAACAATCCTGTAGGACTCTAAAGGCAACACACGGAGATCCACTGTTGTAGTGAAGGTGCCCAAATCCAACACACAACCATGAACAAGGGAGTCTACAGCCACCTTGGCTCCAGTAGCTAACTCAACTTGCCAACGATTGTCTTGCCTTGCCACCACGAGTCCACAACGCTCCACAAGAGAACCTAGGAAATCAAAGAATCTAAAGCTCCTGAATTGAACAAGATAGATGTGGTAATCCCACATTACACACTTGAATACTCGACCACTGTGCCCTGATGCTCAGTCTGATGGTTATCAACCACTGCAAAAACTCTATGTGATCTACCAGCATCACCTACTGTAGGCTCTGAAGTAGCTTGTCTTTGACTACCTCTAGCCACTGATCTCTGAGGACAATGAGCAGCTATATGACCATGCTGCCCACAAGCAAAACAACCACCTCTATCAAAACCTCAACCTGAAAACGGTGCACACAACTGCTAGGATCCACCACCCCTAGAACTCGGTTGTGCACTCTGATAACTCTATGTTGGACCACTCTACTACCTACTCTGAGAATGATGATGTGGATGATCTCTAGAAAATAGAGTACCAGGACTCTACCCACTCTACTGAGATTGAGTAGGCCTATGCCTCTGTCGCTAACCGGGTCTAGAAGGTGCAAATTGAGATCTAGACGGTCTAGCTCCCTGAGACTAGGTACCCCGAACAATTGATCCTGAAGGAGGGGCACTACTAATCTGAACACCTACCTAACCACCAAATCCTCTATCCAAATTCTCCTCTATCAACCTCACCTTCTCCAGGGTGATCTGTAAGGTCTTCAGCTCAAAAACACGGACACCACCACTGATACGGGCATTCAATCCCCTGATGAAATGCTACATTAACATTGGCTCATCATCAAAAATGCTAGCATACTACTTAAGCTCAAAGAAATGGTGCTCATATTGATCTACCATCATAGTCAATTGACGAAGCTCATGGAACTCATCAACACATCTCTACCAGTAGTAGTCTGAAAGAAATCGTGTACGGAACCTCTCTAAGAATAGTCCCCAAGAAACAAAAGTGATGTCTAGGTGAAGCTTCTACTCCTCTACTCTCCACCATGTAGATGCAAAACCTCTGAGATGCATAATTGCACATCGAGCTCTAGTATTGCTTCTATAAGGACGCATAGAAAAGCATCGATCGAGATCGATCAACCAAGTCTCTACCTCGATACCTATACCAAAACCATCAAAAGTAGGGGGATGACCTCTAAGAAGATCCCTCATGTGACCTACAACAACACTATCTCCATCCACCCTATCCCTCACAACAACTGCTCTCGAATGATCCAGACTACGGGAATGCTCTCGTTCAGCTCTAGCATCCTAACCATCCTAATGAGAATGGTGTGACTCCACCTCATGAGATAGCTCCTAACAAGGTCCTAATTGGTCCATAATCTGTTGTAAAAGAGCTAAAACCTGAGCACCCCCGAGCCCTTCGACTAGATTCTCAGCGCGTGGTTCCTCCTGACGCTCACCTCGATTATCTTGATTACCCTGATCGGCATTATGTCGGGTGCTACGTCGAAGAACAGTGGCTATACCTCTAACTCTACCTCTGGCTCTGCCCCTAGGAGGCATCCTAAAGGAAACTAAGAATACATCAAAATAGGCCATCACAAGGATGACCTATACACCATACTAAGGCATGAAAGCATAACAATAGACTGTAAAGCAATATAACAAGCTCACGCCACACATGCCAAACATGACAAAACATAGAAGGTACACATACACGAGAGCTCCCAGTGTGTGAACATGGGCTCTGATACCCGATGTAACATCCCTCTACGTAACCCCTGAAGGGTAAGAGCCAAAAGAGGACAAGAATTTTTTTCTTTGGCAGTGACAAAAGGTGAAAACCTCTTAATCCTCACGTCCCACCAAAAGGGTGACTCCCTAGGAAATGTCGGTATCATCAAAAGGTTGTGTTTGCAAGAATAGGTTGCCACTAGCAAAAAGGTGAAAGATTCCTTATAGACTTCAATCTCCCAAAAATATTTAATTACAGCAATAAGAGTTCACAAAAGGATGAATAAATTCATTTTAAATGACATACTTGAAGCCACGTAAAGATGCTGATGAAACCACATCAACACCGACAACCAAAACATATAACCACATAAGAAGATTCATGGGAATCAAGACAGAATACCCCAACAAGACATACTGGCAAACTACACATGACCAAATGGGCAATCCGGACATTACCATTAGGTAACCGGATGACAAGACAACAACACGAGAACACAACACTGACAGGGTATAGTGGGCTAGGGTATATGCCTATGACTATCTCCAGTAACCACCATCGGGGATAATAGGAGTATGCTCAGGCCTGTGAATCTAGGCGGAGTCGATACTTAGTACCCGCAACACTCCAAGCACACATCAAGGTACCTGTTCATATACATATATCATATAGCCGAAGCACATAAAACATGTAAGTATGAAATCCATCATAAGTAATAGTCATGTCAACATCATAATAGTATCGAGATTGCACATCACCGGTGCCAATACAAAGTATATAGTCAACAAAATCCATCCAAGATAAGCAAAATCAAAATACGAACACGGGGGTTGTTACATAATCTTTTGAATTTTATGTGTAATAGAAGTTCAGTCTAAGCTATGACTTGTGTAATTCGCAGTGGAAAGGGGGCAGAGTCGTCGAATTTTTCTTTGGTTTTTGAGTCAGGATAAAAATAAGTGAATGAAAGTTATTTGTGTAGTGAAATGTTGTTTTAGGGAAGGGTTTTTTGGTAATTTTTTGTATAAATTCAATTAGACGTAGGTAGACCCTACTTAACTTCTATATGGGTGCAATTATATGTAAGAGAATTTGAGAAATCTTGTATTGAAGACTTTCATTGGAGTTTGCCTACAGGACATGAATGCAAGATTATATTATCTTATCTCAAGTAAGGATAACAAGCATCAATTGGAGGTATCTATCTCTCAAGGAAAAGGAACACACCTAGTTTAGTCTCAGTTAAATTTCTGAAGTTAGTTATGTAAATTTTGTTCTGTTCACTTTTTATTGAGAAATTGACATAATATTGTTGAAGATAAAATGTAGCTAAATGAAAAACTAAAATAGATAAAGAATCAAACACACAGAGATAAAAATAGAGACACGAATTTAACGTGGTTCACCATTAAAATGGTTACATCCACCAAGAAAAGCATGACACACTATTTCATTAATCAACCCAATTACATCAGTCTTCATCTACACCAGAAACAAAATAAGAAGGGAATATATCAACTCTTCAGGCAAGTGAAGAGACATGGGAAGAGGAAGACGAAAGGGTAGTGACGATTTGGCTTCATTTCCAACAATCTCCCACTTGAAGTCCAAACCGCACTGTTGTCCCCACTTTCCTTGAAACTCATTGTTACTTAACTACAATACCAAGTAACCACTCCATTGGCTAACCAATCCCAGTGAGAATTCCAACCAATTCAACCAAACTGACACCATCAACATGACCGAGCACAGGAATTTTTGTTGAATCCTTGATTTGTGAAACCAGTTTATTGCTGCCTTTTGGAATGACAAGATCTATAACATCATCCAGCTTGAGTAGATCCAGAATTTCATCTCTTGAAGTTACAAGGCAAATAAGATTCTTTCCCATAGATTCAGGAAGTGCATCAGTAATAACCTTATGCAAAATGGCATTTGATTGAACTGCTTCTTTACCACCCTTCAAAAGAAGGTCATTTCCACTTTAGATTACCAATGAAGCTATCTGAACTAAAGCATCAGATTGAGACTCAAAAATAATGAGCACACCCAAGGGGTAGGTAGTTTTCTCCAAAATAAGTCCATCTGCCAGCTCTGTTCTTTTCTGAACTTGTCAGATTGGTTCATCCATGTCTGCAAGAACTCGTACAGAATTGGCCAAAGAAGATATCTTTCCAGGTTTAAATGTTAAACGAGAAATTAAGGATTCTGGAATGCCAACTACTTGTGCCACAACTATATTAGTGTCATTCTCTATTCTAATCAAATCCTTGTTTGCTTCCAAAGCATCAGCTACATCTCGTAGAATCTTCCGTCATTCATCAGTGG
This sequence comes from Cunninghamia lanceolata, assembly GCA_027924645.1. Taxonomy (NCBI): domain Eukaryota; kingdom Viridiplantae; phylum Streptophyta; class Pinopsida; order Cupressales; family Cupressaceae; genus Cunninghamia; species Cunninghamia lanceolata. The sequence goes on along the minus strand of BSBN01000220.1, from coordinate 9,481,528 downwards.
AAAGACCCTGCAAATGCCGACTAGCTTCTCTTGCAGCAACTCCCATCTAACGGGCATTGGCATCTTTTTTTGGCAACCATAAATGAGCATTCTTATGGAAAAGTGTGCCTATATGATCACCTCATAGAACTCCTATGATACCATCTGTGGAGTACCCACTAGTAATTGCAACGGGGATCCCAGCACATGCAGCAGAATCAACAACTTTCACCTTTGTTGTCATGCCACCTCGTCCTATCCTGGACTTTTCACCAATAAGATGGTCAAGGCCCACTTGAACAAGCTCATACATGGCAGCTCCTCCCATTCCATTTGCCACAACAACAGATCCTGATACCTTCTGAACATATCCATACTCACTTTCCTTCTCAGAGTCCTCGAAGGTCATCAATTTCTCTCCCAGATGCTAGGATACCTCTAGAACCAGTCGTATATTATGATTAAGCATCTGAAGCAAGGTGTTGAATACAGATACATGTGTCTTCTCAACTTCATCAAATAGAACAACACCTGAAGAATCAACATTTTGTTCAACCTTCTCATCCTTTACTACATGTCCTTCCACTTTATTGGTCCTCTTCTTTGGTGACTTCTCTCCAACAATCTTTGGACTTTCATCTACTTTTGATGTCTTTTCAACTGTGTTAATGTCATCAATAAAATCCCACTTTTGCCTCTGAAGGCTAAGTATTTCAACATCTCCATCATTGTATATTATTTTATGTTTCCTCTGTTTCGAATCATATGAATCCACAGTGCCATCATAAAACTATTTATCTTTCGGCCACCAAACCTTGATCTTCCGACCAACCAAGTTATCATCTAGACCATTTCTTTCAACAGTATCAGGTGTCTTCTCCAACCCAGAAATACTCTTCTTTCCAGAATTTCTTGGAGTTCTCTTAAAACTCTCACCAGCTTGACTTAAATTCTTCTCACCAGATTCTGTTGTAGAAGCAATTTTCTATATCTTTTTAGGTCGATGGTCATCTTCTTGGGTTGCATCAGGAGTACCCATCTCTTTCAAACCTTTTTTTCAGAGTGAAATTGCCTCTTCTGACTTTGGTGTGTTGAAATTATTTACATCTAGCTTCCTCTTTGAATGCTTGGACCTTGTTTCTGAATCTTTGCTTATTTCTAATTTTTTGTTGGTGTTTGGTAATGCAGACGGTGCCGTTTCTCCTCCAGCTACACTTCCTGATGCCCTTTCTATTGCTCCTACTAACAAACCTAGAGGCTTACAATCCTCTTTCATAGCTGATCTTTTGCCATGATGTTCTTCTCCTCTTCCTCCTCTCCTACTCGCATGCTTCTTCTCCTGTCAGTATTCTTTTTCATCAACCCTAGTTTTGGAATCATTCTCTTGGAATTTTCTCTTCTCCCCTCTACCTCTGGCCTTTCTGCCTTGGGCGTGGGTATCATCCCAAAACACTGTCTTTTTAATTTCTGTATTTTCTACAGAGGCTCTCGCATTTTCTTGCACAAATATTTGATCAAATTCTAATAGGTTAAGAAATTCATCAATGACGAAATCAACTACATCATCTAACCTATCCATTTCACATGAAGCAAGACTCTCTATGACATACAGGGTGCCTACTTTGCTGCCTTGAGCAATTACCAAGGCCCCTTTTGTGACTTTCCATCTATTTAATTCAAAAATGACTTTACATCCTTGAGAAAACAACTGTCCAGCTGAAATTAAATTTTGTTTGAGCTAAGGGACATATCTAACATCTTGTAACAGCCAACTATTCCTATTTTTTAATTTTAACAAAACATCCCCTTTGCCAATAACATCACAAGATTCATTATTGCCAAGAATAACCTTACCAAAGTCACCACTTTGCAGATTTTTGAAATACTCCTTGCACAGAGTGGTATGAAACAATGCTCCCGAACCGAGCACCCAAACATTTGGTGGTATTTCTTCTAAAGCTGAAATAAGAACAACAATTGTTGCACCGGCATCCTCTTCACGTATTGGATTCGCTTCATCTTCTTTTGGTTGATTTTCAGCCTTCTTCAAAAACCAACAATTCCTTTTGATGTGGCCTTGCTTGCCACAATACCAGCAACCAGCATCTCTCTCGCTGGATTTTAGCCTCCCTTGTGATTTCCTATGACTTCCTTCATCAGGTAGCATTGCTCCCACTCAAGCTAAAACCTCTCATGCCAAATGATCAAGCACAAAGGCTCTGATACCAATTGTTGAAGATAAAATGTAGCTAAACAAAAAACTAAAATAGATAAAGAATCAAACACACAGAGATAAAAATAGAGACATGAATTTAACGTGGTTCACCATTAAAATGGCTACATCCACCAAGGAAAGCAGGACACACTATTTCATTAATCAACCTAATTACATCAGTCTTCATCTATACCAGAAAGAGAATAAGAAAGGAATATATCAACTCTTCAGGCAAGTGAAGAGACATGGGAAGAGGAAGACGAAGACGAAAGGGCAGTGACGGTTGGACTTCATTTCCAACAAATATTTCTACAGTCCATGATGGAAACTGCTGTTATATGTAACTGTGTGGTGATTTTTAGCATCTTATTTGATAAAGATTTGAAAATTCTATAGTTTCTATGAAAGATTTGGTATACAAATTGCTTTAAAAGTTTCTAAGAAAAAATAGATATGGCTGGCTAAGCAACTAAATTCAATTCAATAATCTTCTTAAACAAGAGAACTATGGCATGCAAATTTTCATATAGTTTGATTTGGTTTCTTATTAAAGATGGTGATTTTAATAAGAATTTTATTTGTGGTTTAAACAGAGTGGATTGCTTCACTATAATAAAGATTCATGGATATTACAGCTTCTACAGAGCAACTAGGAGAGTTGGATCCTACTGACTTCCTTAGATCTGTCAGAAAACTTCCATGCCCCTTTGCACAGCTTCATGCAGATAACAAGAAAAAAATTTCAAACATCTGCAAGGGTTATAAGCCACCGTGTCCAGGAGCAAAATCTAGTGAGGATCATCATGATATCGTTTTCAGATATATTAACAATCAGCATACATCCAAAACTCTCCAGCCTCGGTATCGATGCCATACATGTAAGAAGTCATTTACTTTGATGGGACATAGCAGTGAAAGGAAAAAATCAGATGGCAATAATATTGGGAACAAGAGAAGGAAGGAGACACCTCCTCCTTCAGAAGGGGAAAAAGACGATGACCTTTAGAAAATACTCTGAGCTAAGCTATTTAGAAAATAGTCAAGTGGATGATTTTTCTATTTCCCATTGCCTTGATGATTTGGATGTCCGAGAAGATGTTATGCTTGCATGCCAGACAGATCTTTCTAGCTTTGCAGGGATGCTAAATAGATGAAATCAGGGAGTCTTGTGGGTAAAACATACAGAAGGCAAGATCCCCCACGAAAGCCCATTTTAAAAATTGACCTTACCATCAAAATTGGGAAATGATGCATTAATATAGATTTTTAGAGAGAATACTCATCCAAAGCACACTTCTTTTCGAATCATAAATGAGAGAGAAAAGTAAGATTACCTTTACAAGTGAGAATCTGCTCTGCAGAATTCTTTGTGAATGGCTATCCTCAGCAATAGCAAGCCAAGTGCAGACTTAAGACGCCAAGTGCAGACTTAAAAACAAAGGTATTCGTGATTTAAAGGTAATGCAGGCAAGAAATGGGTGAAATGTACCTCAGAAGAAAAATTTATCGTGATTCCCCTGCATCATGTTCCATCCGCATCCGCCATTCATTTTGACACACGCCAATTTTTTAAATTTTATATGCGATGCTATAATCAAATCCGATTTCATTGGATTTTTTAAGAGGATAGTCAAATACTGCTGCTGGTGAACAAGTCAACATATTCATATACAATTAATTATGGTGAGAGGTGTTCTACAATCACAGTAGGGGTGGTGTTGAAGAGTTGAAAGATTCTAAGATTCCTATAATTCTACAATCACAGGGCGCGTGAATTTGAAGAGTTGAAAGATTCCAAGATTCCTGTAATTTATAAGATTCCAATCTAAAACACAAAAAAATAAGATTTATATATACAGTGTCTCATTGGGTACTGAATCTCCCATGAAAGAAAAGTTGCAACATTACTACTGCAATTTGATCTTTCCCGATTTGAGCGTCCTCTCTTACCGCCAAATTCCCCGTGAGCGTCAAGAATTGCCTTGAGGGGCCGAAGTGCTTGTGAAAGATGTTGTGGTAGATTCTTTTTCAGAGTCTTAGAATGGATAACTCTCTCGAGAATCACTTTTGGTCATAGTAGCAAGTTTCCTCCGCTTGTAAAGTCAACTAGGAGAATTTCATTTCTCTAGGAAGGGACATGATTTCTCTAGGAAGGGACATGATTCCTTGGGCCGTCGTCGTTGTTAAGAATTATTAAGATTGTCTAGAATGTTTCTAAAAGTCTTCTAAAGAACATTCCAGGAAGAAGCTTCCAGTTGTTCTAGAAAAGAACTTTCTAAGAGAAACTTCCAGCTGTTCTAGAAAAGAACATTCTAGGATTTTAGAATCATCTAGAATGCTAGAAGCTTCCAGGCCTCAAAGCTTCTGTAGCTATATATATGTGTTTAGAGAGAGCTGCCGGATAAGCATTTGGATGTAATGCAAGTTAGATGAATAAATATTTCTGAGTTTATTCAACTTTGTTTGCCCTGTTTTCTCTCCATTTTGCTATTGCTATTCTATTTTCATTATTTTGGGACTGTTTTTACATGGTATCAGAGCCTGGTTCAGCTAGATTTTTTTTTTTTTTCCAGGTTCAGCTAGAGATTCAGTTAGAGGCTCAGTTGGAAGTATAATGCTGAAGTGATTTGTTTGCAGGGCATATATATTGTTGGAAGTGATTTGTCTGCAGGGCTCTTTATTTTTTGGCTAACATGGGATCTACAAATGAAGTGTTGCCAATATTTGATGGAAGTGGTTTTGTAGATTGGAAGATTGCAGTCAAGAATGCTTTGAGAGAAAAGGCTCTATGGAGGAAAGTGAATAAAGAAATTGGAGAACCCCAAAGTGAAAAAGAAAAGGAGCTATGGAAATGCAAGCTGGAACAAGCTGGAGGTATTATTGGTAAAGCTTTAAGCCCCAATCTCAATAGAAGATTTGTTGATACTGATAATCCAATAGAGCTATGGGAGAGTTTAGAAAAAGATTATAAAGATGCAGATATTGCTAGCATGTTTAGCATAGAAGAAAGATTGGTGAATTTAGATCCTTCTGATTTTAAAAAAATGTCTGATTACTTTAATGAAGTTACATTTTTAAATGCTCAGCTGAAGAAAATAGGTGTTGAATATGCAAAAAAAGATTTTCAGTTGATTGCAATGGTTGAAAGTAAGCTTCCCCAGCCATACAAGGTATTTAAGGAATCAAGGAAAAGGGTTCTCCAACTAACTCCCAATGCCCCCCAGCAAACTTTTGATCAATTTTGTAAGTCTGTTTTAGATGAAGAGGTTCAGCTTATTAAAGAAGGGCATATTAAGAAGAATCATGCATATGCAGCCAAGAGTAAATTTTCTAGATATGATGGAAAGAAGAATTGGAAAGGAAATTATAAATTTCGAAATGACAGTTCTAACCATTTCTCTAGAAATGACTCTGCAGAAAAGCAAGTTGGAAGGAAATTGATTATTTGCAGGTATTGTGGAGGTGAAAATCATATGGAGAAATTTTGTTTGAAGAAGAGGGATAACGAAAGGCAGCAATACAAGCCCAAGCAAGAAAGGTTCAAGGATGGCAAGAAGGATAGGCATAGCTTCGTAGCCATCTCTCTAAAAAGACCAGAGAAATCAAATAAGGAGGTAATTGCTAGACCTGAAAGTAGTGTTAAGGGGGGATACTTTGCTTCAGATTCTAATAAAGAATGGATTTTAGATTTAGGGGCATCATATCACATGACTGGGGATAGATATTTGTTTATTGATTTTTATGAAGGGAAGAATTCAGATCAAGAAATTACTATTGGCAATAAAATGAGACTTCCAGTTTTAGGAACGGGGACTGTTAATGTAACGAATGGGTCTTTGAAAAATGTTCTGCTGGTTGAAGGATTAGGGGTGAATCTTATTTCAATATATAAAATTGTTCAAGCTGGATATGAGTTTGTTGTCACCGCTGATCAAGTTATTGTTAGAGATAGAAAAGACCCAAGAAAAATAATTGCTATTGGTAGAGTTGATCATAAAGAGAGTTTATTTAAATTTGTCGGGTTTGTTGATGATGAATATACACTCTCTCATGCTTTTATTGCTCAGGCTCATTATATGTCAAAACTTTGGCATGCTAGACTTGGACATATAAATTATAGAAAACTACAAGATATGATTAGAAAGGATATGGTTAGTGGATTGACAAAAATTTCAGCATGTGAAGGTGTGTGTGAAGGATGTGTGTTAGGAAAACATCATCGAGATCCTTTTGATTCAGGGAAATAATGGAGAGCTAATCATCCATTACAACTCATTCATAGTGATCTATGTGAACCAGGATATCCTTCACTTTCAAGTGCCAGGTACCTTCTGACTTTTATTGATGATTACAGTAGGAGAGTATGGGTTTATTTTCTTGAAAGGAAAAATGAAGTATTTGAAATTTTTCAAAAGTTTAAGGCATTAGTTGAAAATCAAAGTGGAAAAAGAATTAAGTGTTTAAGGATGGATAATGGGGGTGAATATTGCAACTATGCATTTGAGTCATTTTGTGAAAATTGTGGTATTAAGGTGCAAAGAACGGTTCCTTATACTCCTCAACAAAATGGGGTGGCTGAACGAATGAATAGAACTCTTTTAGAAATGGCTTATTGTATGTTGCATTGTAAAAGTTTGCATAATCAATTTTGGGGTTTGGCTATTTCTTGTGCTGCATATATTATGAATAGAATTCCAACTAAAGCCCTCCCAAATATTACCCCTGAAGAAGCTTGGAGTGGTAGAAAGCCTCACATTGGGTATTTTAAAGTATTTGGATGCATTGCTTGGACACATGTCCCTGATGAAAAGAGGAAAAAGTTAGAACCAAAGAGTCATAAGTGTTTGTTTGTGGGTTATAGTGAAGAATCAAAGGCTTACAGGTTATATGATTTGACAACAAGAAAGGTCTTTGTTAGTAGAGATGTAAAATTTGATGAGCTTTCACAACTTATAGCCACTTCCTCTCACTCTACAACAACAAATGTTTCTGATTTTTCAGATATTTTAGAAAGAAATGAAGCCAATATTGATGAGGATGAGGTGAGCAATACTGATGACGATAATACTATTGAAAATGAAACTACTAATGCTTGTACTCAGCCATTTTCTGCAGGTAGTGATGATGAAGAAGATGTTATTACAGCTAGACAAAAGACAAGGAGTGTTGAAGAAATATATAGACAAGGCTCAAAGATCCAAGGAAGGAATGGTAGTGCTCTCATGGCCAAAGTATTACAAGTAAATGAGCCAATCTCATATGAGCAAGCTAGAGGAAAGAAGGAATGGGAGCAAGCCATGAAAGAGGAATATGATGCATTGTTAGAGAATAAAACTTGGGAACTTGTGCCCCGGCCCAAAGGTAAGAATGTTATTGGTTGCAAATGGGTTTACAAAACTAAATTTAAATCAGATGGTGCTATAGAAAAATTCAAAGCTAGATTGGTTGCTAAGGGGTTCAATCAAAAAGAGGGTGTTGATTATGAAGAAACATTTGCTCCTGTCATTAAAATGAACACAGTTAGAATTATTCTTTCTTTGGCTGCAAGTCTTGGGTGGCATATTCATCAAATGAATGTCAAAAATGCATTCTTAAATGGAGATTTATATGAAGAAATATATATGGATCAACCACCAGGTTTTGTGGATCAGCAACATCTTAATCTTGTTTGCAGATTAAAGAAGTCACTTTATGGTCTTAAACAAGCGCCACGAGCATGGAATGAGAAGATTGACAGGTATTTTCAGCTTCATAGATTTAAGAGATGTAAGTCAGATCCCAATCTTTATGTGAAGAAAGTTCAAAATGATATTCTTCTTGTTGCACTTTATGTAGATGATTTACTCATTGTTGGACCGAATATTGGGTTAATCAATGATTTAAAATCAGATCTTAAGAGAACATTTCATATGAGTGATTTGGGTGAATTAAACTATTTTCTTGGCTTACAAGTTTGTCGATTACATGATGGATTGTTCATCTCACAATCAAAATATGTTTTGGACCTTTTAGAAAAGTTTAACATGCTTGAATGCAAGCCAGCATCTACCCCGTTTCAATCTGGAGTCAAGCTTACTAAAAAATGTACTTCCAAGAGTGTCGATGCCACTTTATATAGACAGCTTGTTGGTAGCTTGGTTTATCTAACTCATACTAGACCAGATATTTGTTTTGCAGTCAATCTTGTATCTAGATTTATGCAGGCACCTAAACAAAGTCATTGGCTGGCTGCTAAGAGAATTTTATGATACATCCATGGAACCATACACTTTGGAATCTACTATGGTTATAAGTCTTCAATTTCTTTGGTTGGATTTACTGATTCAGATTGGGGTGGTGATATAGATGATCGAAAATCTACTGGTGGTTATGTTTTCAATCTTGGATCAGGCCCTATTACATGGAGTAGCAAGAAACAAACAACTACATCATTATCTTCATGTGAAGCAGAATATAGAGTAGCAAAAGAAGCAGGCAAGGAAGCAGTTTGGATTCAAAATCTTCTATTTGAGATTGGTTTTCTACAAAGTTCAACCAGTACTCTGTATTGTGACAATCAAAGTACCATACAGGTTGCCAACAATCCAGTCTTTCATGCTAAAACAAAGCACATTGAGATAGATGTTCACTACATTTGGGATCTTGTTCAAGCATCTATTATCAATCTTCAGTTTTGTCCAAGTGAAGAACAAGTAGCTGATATATTCACTAAGAATATGACTGAAGCCAAATTCTTAAAATTAAGAGGCATGCTTGGTATGTTAGAGGTGAACATTAAGGGGGGATAGTAGTATAATGTTCCCCTCTCCTTTGTATTTCCCCTCTCCTTTTGTATTATGTTTGTTTTATTCTAGCCAATCTTAAGGGGGGATGTGAGGAATTATTAAGATTGTCTAGAATGTTTCTAGAAGTCTTCCAAAGAACATTCCAGGAAGAAGCTTCCAGTTGTTCTAGAAAAGAACTTTCTAAGAGAAACTTCCAGCTGTTCTAGAAAAGAACATTCTAGGATTTTAGAATCATCTAGAATGCCAGAAGCTTCCAGGCCTCAAAGCTTCTGTAGCTATATATATGTGTTTAGAGAGAGCTGCCGGATAAGCATTTGGATGTAATGCAAGTTAGATGAATAAATATTTCTGAGTTTATTCAACTCTGTTTGCCCTGTTTTCTCTCTGTTTTGCTGTTGCTGTTCTATTTTCATTATCTTGGGACTATTTTTACAGTCGTTTCAAAAAAAAGTAGCTCTTCATATTTGGGGTCTTGAGATTCATGGTATTGCCTTTGTAAGAGGCTGCGGGCCCATAATGCAAGATGCCTCAATCAATTCTCTGTATTATGGAGATGCCACAAGAGTTAAACTTCCGTGTTATCAGGATCTTCTGCCAAAATAGGGTAGTCACCTTGCTCAAGGGTTCATAAAATATTCGATTTGACTCAGTTTGAATTCAACTAGCATTTTGCTGAAATGCCACAAACCAAGAGCCCCCCAACTCCTAGTCACTCAAGTCGATTAATGTCTTGGAGGGGAGGAGGCATTCTCCCTAATCCTCCTAAAAAAATCACTAATTGATACACCTCTTTCCTTTGCATGGTTTGTTTTCTTGTTTCCATTGTTGTTATAGATTAGTGTATTGGCAGTTAATTGTGGGCTCTTTGGCTTCTCAATCCCACAATCCTATGTGTTCAAAGTTTCTTTTCTAGGTTTATCCCCTTCAATAGATACCAAGCCAATGATTACTAAATTTGATTTTGGATTTGCCTGACGCCTCTATTTTACCGTTCTTTTGGTTGTTGATTTCTGCATTGCTACCCACCATGCTAGATGAGGTGATTTGATGGATTGGTCCCAGTCCTTGTCCTTTAGTGTCTGGACGCTGAGAGTCTTGTGTTTTTGGTTCCTCTTCCGATGCCACCTCACGCTCATTTTTTGCTCCATTGATTTGAAGCCGATCCTCCCTCACCTCAGGCTGTATCGAGCATTGGCTTGTCGCATGGTTCCTTCTACCACAATTCAAACAATAAAATTTGGGTTCTTTTATTTCAAGTGTCTGAATCCATTTATTATTAGCCGAACAGAGAGATATCACTGATGGAATTTTTTTGATCGCAGCAACTTGAATTCTTGCATATAGATAAGAATCCTTTTCTGATAAATCCGTGTCTACATTTGTTAGAGTTCCCAATGATAGTCCGATCTTTGCCAAGCATTCTTCTGACTAGAACTCCAGGGGTAAGTTGTAAAGACAAATCCATATAGCACTATCATAAGGATCAAATTTTTTAGGATTGAAATTTGGGATCCATTTTTGAATATAAGGGGCACCTCACTCATTTTCCATTTTCTGCCTGTCAAGATCTTTGCCCTGTCTTCTTCCGAAAGAAAGATCACGTTGAAGAAACTCTTCGATAGAAATTTGATAACACAATGTGATTTCCAATTATCTTCTACTCATGTTCGAACCAGATCCCTCTTAACTTTTGGGCCGATGAAGCAACATAGTATAACTAATTGCCTGAACATTTCTATATCACCTGCGCATTCAATGGAAATGTCTATGTCCTAGATGGACTAATTTCGTTTTGGCCTGGTTCCTCCTTGGATTAAACTTTCGCTTAGATCCCACCTATCATGACATTTTTCGTCCTCGCACTTGTGGCTAGTTGTGAGGACTCCTGCTTTGGCTCAGTCTCTCTCCGTCTCTTAGATAACCTTTTGATTACTTAGATTAGAACAATAATATATATAATTTTAAATGTTTAATTTTTAAAAATATAAGTCTTGTATTTTTTTAAATGAATAAGCGACTATATCTATATTAATAAGAAAATAGAGTATACATATTCACAAAAAAGGGATGGGTGGTAAAAAGACACACTCTGAAATCACATGGGCAACGCCCAAAATGTCATAATGTCATGGCCTAAGCCCAGAACAAAAAAAATAACAAAAATAGTATAAAAGAGAAGGCCATTATGTGGCCAGAGTAATGCTAGTAGATGGAGGATCCTTCGCATCTGGGTTGCCCCAAATAGTAGCGGGGTCCGGGATGACGTCGGGAGGAGCCCAACCATTGTCATCCTTTTCTTTTTCTGTAGTATTTTCTTCACGGCGAGGTGAAATTGCTAGATCCAAATGCGGGACCCATTTAGAAGCACCCGTGGGCCAACCAAAATCACCACCAGGAATGGATCCACTTGAAGGCCACCCAAAGTCTCCGCTTCCTCCGCCCGGAGCTCTGCTAGAAGTCCACCCCAAGGTAGCCTGCAGAGGGGGAGAGGATGACCACCGCCAGCGAGGGTGAGAACCACGACGAGGAGGAGTTTGAGAGTGGGGGCAAGAGTTCCTGGCAGAGCCACTTCTCCGTTGGCCCCGTGAAGGTGACCGGCCCTGGAAGAAGTGGAAGAGGGAGGGACACAAGCCACAGTGCAAGGGGCATTGCCCCAATGGTCCAATAGCTCTTGAAGGTGAGAAAATTCAAGCGCAACTTTGCTAGCTTGCACTTGAATCTCCAGAAGAACATTAGAACAAATAATAGCTTTAGAATATAGAGAAACAATAGTATCCATCTTGCTGTGAGAAAAAAATATATATGAATTCTTTTTTATTTAAAAAATGGTTCATTCAAAAGTATTAAAAGATTTTTATTTTTTATTTTTTTAAATTTAGGTTATTTATGTATGTAATTTATTTGCATCGGTTTGGAGAGGCCCATGCTAAGAAGGAGGTTGATTTCAACATGATTGAACCTAAAAAAAATTGTAACCTAGGAGTTTTAGCCATTCCATTTTTATATGATGTTGGGGATGAAATGTAAGAATTCCTGTGATAGAATTATTTTCTTCAAAAATATTAATCCACTCTAAGATGGTTCTAATACCATATTAGGATTTAAATGTTTTAGATGAGTTAATTATTATTTGTATATAATATAGCACTAATAAATATATAAAAATATATATAAGTGTATGATTGGATGGAGAAAACTTTAAGGTAAAAAACTCCAAAAAGGGCTTTATTTATTAGAAAACTTACATTTGTAAAAAATAGACAAATGAACCTAAAAATTAATCCCTTTCTCCTATCTTGCAAATGGCCTCCAAAGATCCTCTTGTACATGGTGACAATTCACCAAATCCAAATTTTATCACAATATCCTTTGTGGAAATTCCCTTAAATAGGGAAATAAGGTGAATAACACTTGTATGGGAAGTTACCACACCTTTTCAAAACACAACATTAAGATTAATTAATAATTTAATTAATATAAAAATATTAATTAAATTATTAATTAATTAAATTTTGTTTAAATATGCTTGAAAGCATTTGTACAATATAAAGTTTGTATACCTTATATTAGAGCATTATAAATGATTTTAAGGCCTTTAGACCCCTAATAACATTATTCTTTAACATGATATCACACAAGGAATAATTAATTAAATAAATACAATAAAATGAGGATTGCCAATCAAAATGACAATTCCAAACAATGAAAATGTACTTAAGAAGAAAACTAACTATTTTATTACAAATTAATTTTTCTAAGCCTACCCCTATCATCATATAGATGTTGTTGCTTCTACTAGTATAACTACCACAACTTTTCACCTCTAGAGACATAACTAATGATTTTATTACAATTAATTTTTTTGAGCCTACACCTATCATCATATAGAGGTTTTTACTTCTACTAGTATAACTACCACAAATTTTCACCTCTAGAGACTACTAATAGAGGCTGTTGCTTCTACTAGTATAACTACCACAAATTTTCACCTCTAAAGACATAACTAACGATTTTATTACAATTAGTTTTTTTGAGTCTGCCCCTATCATCATAAAGAGGTTGTCAAGCTTCTACTAGTATAACTACCACATATTTTCACCTCTAGTTACATAATTCCTTAATGATAGTATTGGATAGCTATTTTGGCAAGTAGCTTGGCTGCATAACATAGAGGCCCAAAATTATTCTCCAAAGATATTTAGAAATATTCCACATTAAATCCATAGAAAAAAATGGATAATTATTCAAAATACAAGAGGAATTTTCAAATGCATAGCAGCAAAAAATAGTGGCTACAATAGTTGATAAATTGAGGAAAATTATGACATTTGCATAATGTGGTGAGAAAATTACAATAAAATAATGTGATAAAATCATTAAGTTAAAATTATAAATTGTGTAGAACTTTAAAAATTCAAAAGTAGTATAGTACAAATATAGATATTAATTCTAATCATCTCACCATATATATAAATTATTTTTGGCATTGATAAAAGTGGGTTTTGAAAGGGCTTGAACCCTTTTACAATAGAGCAACCATTAGGGTAATAGCAAAAATATCATGAGATATAGAACAAACAACACAAACCAAATCAGTAGCCTCGGTGCCACTCAAATACACCACACCAACAAAAAACACACCACACCATTGTATTAGCAACCTATACAATGCCTTATCTTGACCTAGCTAGTCACACACCCTTGACCTAGGTATGGGAAACTAAGACTGATTTAAGAAGACCTTTCTTCCTTCTTTGAACAATCATCCACAATACACTAGTATCCAAATCCTTAGACCAAGGAGAGAGGAGGGAGATATCCTCCATCAATGCCTCCACCAAAGACATCTCACACAAGGAGGGAGACTAACTAGCTGAAGAAGCCAAAAGATACAATGAGTATGAAGACTTATCTTGAGCAAGGATCCCCACAAAATGCCTTGTGGGGGGATGAGAACCATAGGAGGAGCTACTAGGGCTTGGTTTGAAGAAGAGAACTCGAAAGGAGTCAAGGGACATGCTTGAGCCGCGCCAACCACATGAGAAACCCCCTCAAGAGTGTGACTCATTGCATGGGGAATAGGAGAAGACCCAACATCTTGAGAAGATTTAAAATCCTAAATACCATCTACTAGAGAGTTAGAAGCATTAATAGTCAAGTGATCATTTTGGGCATTCCTCCACCACGTACCCATGCCCTTGCATTGAGAGTGTGGACAATCAGAAGCCAAGTTTTTGATGGAAAAATTTCATCTGCAACGAAAGGGGAGACCCTCATAGTCCAGTGGTTGAGTCCAAGGCCTATCCTCCACCATTAGAAAAATATCTCCGTGAAGAGCCTTGGCGATATCTATGTCCACTAGATTACGAGCATACATAGAGTAACCCATGGATGTAGTGGAGTCCACCTTTAGAAAGAGATCAATTGTATTGCCAATGGCCTCATAGCATGAATATTCTAGAACTGGAGAGGAAGATTTAGTAGCCTGACCCAAATCGGCTGATATTGATAGGTTCTATGAGGGGATTGAAGGAGATATACCAAGGCTTGGTTGAGAGAGAGTGCTCTCCCCACATCCATAATCTATCGTCCAACACAAAGTCCTTGTCCTGTGAAGAGGCAAAAGTCACTATGAAGAAGCCCCTTGCACAAGGGAATAGGTCAATCTTGCCTTCAATGAGAGGCTTCCAACATTCCAGCACCCATTTGTATAAGTCAGGAAGGGAAGGCCACAAATTGTTAAATTTGCAAACTAAACCATGACAAAGGTAATAATATTCATTATGAACCACATCCTATCCACAAACCACAAGTGTGGATTGTGAATAGGGTAGGGGCCAAATTTTTTCACGCAGAGAAGGGTGTGCAAGGACCCTCAAACTAGATATGGTTGTGTAGGAATGCGCAAAACCATGACTCACACTTGAAGTACTAGTGTGAGCCTTCTTAACACCAACAAAACCTCACCTTAGAGATGCCAAATTCTCCTGTTTATCTGTATGCTAGGACCCAACACCTATACTGACCCCAAACACAACATGACCATCACCAAGAGAAGGCATAGTAAAGTCAAATGAAACAGGATTTACTCCTATATTATCGCCAATGCCAAAAATCTCGCCTCAGCCAAGGTCTGACTAAGCAAGATTTGTGGCATTTGATGAAATACAATTCACACCAAAGTCCTCTCCAATGCCTGAGAATGCGCCATGACTTGCATCAAGGGCCAGTGGGACAGTATTTGTCGACCTCAAGGGAAAAGTACTAGCAACAAGTGGGAGTGATGCTATTCAAAAATTATATATAGTTACATGAAATGATTCATCAGTATTACTCGACATATGATTTATATTAACACCAAGAAAAAATTGTTTATAGATATATGATTCTAACTCCTATCTTTTTATATATCTCAATGGTGTTGCTCCCGTCTCCTCTATGAACCCTAGTCCTTGATTCAAATGGTTCTCTCTCGCCTGATGTGTTCAATAGTGCTCATGTGGGTTTGGGGGTTGTGTCTCCCCTAGTCGTGGTGTTTGCAAACAATATTTCTGCAACACCTTCTCTTCCTAAGGTCACTTTTCCACCACGCCTTGGTGACATCTCTGTTTTGCCCATCCTCTTGTGCACCTTCTTGTGGTGGTGGCCTGGTCTATGGGGTCAAAAATGGTGACAATGCTGGTGGTATGAAAAATGGTACTTCGAGATTGGGTTGCCAATGTCTTTCATGACCATTGATGGTTTGGGGCTTCCTGCTCGCTCTTCACTGCATGATAAAATATGGCCTCTTCCCTATTCATAATCCTCCCTAGTCTTAGTTTGTGGACATGACATGTTAGATAATGAAGAATTTTATCTTCATCGGGGTTTAGTCTATAGATTTAACAATTTGTGGTCTTCTCTTCTTGACTTACACAACTGGGTTTTGGAATCTTGGAAGCCTATCGTTGAAGGCAAGATTGAATTATTTCCTTGTGCTAGGGGCTTCTTCCTTGCAGCATTTGCCTCTACAAAGGAAAGGGATTTGATGCTTGATATCAAGTTATGGATGTGGGGAGAGCACTCCCTCTTGGTCAAGCCTTGGTCTATCTCCTTCAACCTCACTATGTTTGTTGATAAGCAATTTTTAAGATCAAATCTATCTTACTGTCTAGTATGCCTATTTCCCTTTTACATGCACTTTCTTACCCTTTTCCCTTTACAATTTTTTGATTTAAACATCAAGATAAGGGACGTCGGCCCAAATCTAGAGGTCTCTTCTTGAGAAACTCAAATGTTGAAACTTCCTAGACTGTTGAACTAATTGTGAGGCAAATAATAGAAGAATTCCAAATTTACTTCCACAAAGATCATCCTCAACTATCATTTGGTGTACAAGCTTCCAATTGGTTAGTGGAGGCTAGGACTCAGAGCAAAAGAAAAGCACCTCCAAAAAATAAATGTTGTTTCGAGTGAGCCCAAAGATAGCCCTGATGATGGCAAGAAATGTGAACTTTTGAAAGATTCAAGATTTTTCAAGTATTATAATATATAGCCATATAAGAGAGAAGTATAACAAAATCTGAAAGATTGGGAGATTAAAAAAATTCGTGAGCAAATTAAAAAGATCTTATTTAAGAGTAAAAGACCTAACGATACATATTTTTTATTACATTTCTAACCAACTAGAGCATATATTAATTTATCAAATTTGAATCATATAAATGTAAATGTTAGGCTACTCTGGTCTCCAAAATTTCTAACCAACTAAAGCATATATTATGTGGAACAAAAATTTCGAAGGAATTGAAAAGAAAATCAATGAGCTATCGTTTACAGTTGGCTGACAGACACCATCAAAACTAGGCTGCAACTTGATCCTGAAAAAGGAGTCATCTCAATTTCTCTAAGTTGCCAAATCAGAATCAAGTCAGAATACCGCATAGTCGGTACCATAGCAGTAAGCTTGAATTTGAGAATAGATAGAAAAGTTCGAGGAGCCAAAAATATGTTTTTATTTGTGTTTGTATTAGTTATGAATGTCAATTTAGGGTTTTGGGCATCTTTTAGAAGGTCAAAAGTCAAAGAAAATCAATTAAATCACATTAAAAATGACATCTGCCAGGAAATGCCCTGCTATTCTTAAATATCATCCACTTCAACAGTTAAAAGGTTAATTTAGACCAATAAAAATAGGACAAATATTTACCACTTTTTGTTGTGAATGAGGTGTAAAATTGTTATTGAGGGTTTGACTATTGAAGTGGATGATATTTAAGTAGAGGGCCGGATGCACCTAAAATTACCCAGGTATCATTCTGGCTTAAAAACATTATGCCCTGTCTAAATCCACAGACAAATCAATTCTGATTCTGATACAATTTGTATTAGGAATCATCAAGGTTTCAAGCCGATTTGGTAATTTAGCAATTTCTTCCAATGTGGTCAGACTAATGCCATATTTAAGGCATAGTTGTACCAGAAGAAACACTATGCCCAGAAGAAACATTCACAACTACGGAAAAACCCTTGCTGCTGAGGTTCACGAAACAAGAAGTAGATCTACTTATCAGATTAATAAGACCATTCTCAAAACCTGAAACACTGATATGACTGCCTGCGTTCGAACCTATGTCATAGAACCCTGGCAGTAGCTCGAGATTCTAAAAAAGATATGCAGACTCATGGGTGGAATTTTGTGCTGTCAGAATCTTCAAAAAATGATGGCTTGTTTTTTTGATGTTACAGTATTCCTTATTATATTGGCGTCATATGTCATCAGTGTTTATGGATCCTCTTCGAATGGTATATAATATATGTTATTGCATCTTTTGCAGTGTTGCTATGGTTATCTTGGTAATGACCTCTCTGTGTGTCTGTTATTATTATTAGCATTGAAACAAAATTTCTAGAAACAAAAATTGTTTCAAATTTTAGAAATTGAAATAAAAAAATTCAGCCACTCTATATTGTGAAGACAAACTAAATCATCAATATACACAATGTTGGCTCAGTTAGATCACACAAATTTGCATCTTGTTACAATAAGTGTTGGCATATTTATAGAAAAGGAAAGCACAGTTTTTTTTAGAATGAATATTAAGCTTTTTTTTCTCTGAATTAAATATTACTTGTCTCAAATATTTATAAATTATAATCATTTATAATATCAGAAGTTGATATTTAAGAAATCTAACAACCTTACTTGAACAGGATGTTTTATGAAGATTATAGGACTTGACCTATATATCAAAGAGATAAACATGCAAATCTGAAGGAGGATGCTTTTAAAACAAATTAAGAAATTTACCCCATTCATTAGAAAAAGGAGGGATATTTCATATAGGATGCATTAGATGCTGAATCCTTGTGGTATTTACATGGCTTTAATTTATATTTCTAGTTGCTTGACAAACTTATGATTTATTCATATCCTTTCTTTATAAATTATTATAATAAACTTATCCTATGTAACGCTCTCTTATCAAAGTATTGATCAAAGGGGCATACTCCACCAGGCATAGATTTCTTTCAACTATAACATGAAGATAAATCAACCTAATCTCAGGTCAGATTGAGCAATATATCATATCCAATTCTGGTTGTAAAGGTAGTTTTTAGGTTACAGACGAAATAATATATTGTGTGAGACCCCTTCTCAAAGTCGGCATGGATATTATTTTGACATTTATCTTATATACAATTCATACTAGACATACATGCTTACCCTTCTTGGGAATCTGCCTGGTTAAAATATAAGATCAATTTTTATTTATTATATTTTTTACGACAATTCCGAGCACTATAATTTCCATATATAAAATCCTATCGGCTAATTATTATATAAAATATAAGATCAATTTTTATTTATTATATTTTTTAACTTTATTTGAAGGTTTCTGATGTGATTTTGAAGTTGTTAACAATTTTTATTATAAATATGAGTTTTCTACATTTTATGAAGTTGGCATAGGAGTGTTTGTGGATTGTGTATTTGTGCATCTAAGGGCATGTCCTCATGCTGCTGCTTAGTTTATTAGTACCTGCCTTCGGCTGGTACTATTGAAATGAGTTCAACTTATTTAGTTATTAATTTATTGATTGCAAACCAATCAAAAGATAGGATTATTTTTCTTGTCGGACAAATTTGATTTAAATTTGTACTTTTCCTATGTGAACATGATAAATTCTTAACAAAAAATTATTTAGAAATGATTTATCTATATTGTCATTGGCTGAAAAAAAATGACAAAAATGACCTCTTCTTTGCGGATTGTCGGTTTGTCGGGAGAGTGCAACAAAAAACTATAAATGCGGAGAGAATTTTGATTTGAAGGGAGTATGGCAAGTAAACAAATTATGAACACAAATTTTGTCTCCCACTAGTTAAGTCATGCCTAAATGGATGGCGATTAATTTTTTGCTTCATTAGCTAAAAGTAATATAATTTTAATTTAGTTTTTAGTGTTCTACAGATTTTACTTTATGTAATTAGATTATTTATTTTATTTAGTCAAAACTTTAAAATCTATAGTATCATGAATTTAATTATATTTTTTATTTTATTCTTCAAACTTACAATATTTTAATGCATTTTAAATTATAAAAGTATTAGTATTATTACTATACTTTAGGGTTCTACACATAAATAACTTAATTTCACTAAAATATTTCTTAACTATTCATTTGATCTTAACCATTGATGTCTAATTAAATGGAGCTAAACTACATACTTTTATTAAATGAATGCACCCAAAATTATTACTAAACCACAATATTACATTAATTAAAATAATTAAAATCATGTTGTCTAAAAGTACTTTATTTTAGTCCTATTTTATTTTTACCAAATTAGATTGTTTTTGAGATTTCAATTTTATTTACCTAAGACATTTCAACACTCTTCAAAAATTAAATTTTCAATTATTGGAATGCAATTTGTCTATACAACCAATACCTAATCAACAATAAAATTACAACTAAACAAATACTATATACAACCAATAGCTAATCAACAAAAAAAATTACAACTAAACAAATACTATAATAACAACACTACAAGGCAGGCCACTACATGGCACTTGTTTTGGATAGTAGTCATGCTCAAGTATTTTATGAGATATTTGTGGAGCTAGTCACTCCATGAATATTTTATTTTTCTTCTTAAACAATTATCTTAATTTGTAGTTTTTAGGATATAAAAAATAAAAAATAAATTATCAAATTATCTTAATTTAGAAAAAAATAAAAAATAAAGAGAAGGAAATATATACAGCCAATGGCATATTTTTCATCATGGAGTGGCCTATTTCCATCCCCCTTTTTAATTCCTAAAAAGTAGTTGCTCCACAAAAATAGGGAAAGATTCTATATTATCCTTTCCCATAATTGTAAATTTTCATGGGGCCACTCCAACTTTATTTTAAGTAAAAAAAAAAAATCTAGAAAGGCATACATGAAGTAAGTTCAATATCACACTTAATTGTTTTTATTATTAATAATAATAATGAAATTAGTATAGATATTTTAAATATATCTATCTAAAATTTCAAAGTATTTATATTGAAATTATTATTTATGGTAGATAAGTGTCTCTATTAGGTAGATAATATTTACTAGTTTATATATTATCATATATCATTTATTTATATATCTTATATTTTATCTATATAATTATTTATTTTATTTTTAAAATATATAGTTTTTTTAATAGTTTTACTTATTATTTTTAATATTTTTTATTTTTTTTAACAATCTTGACCTCATTTCTTATGATGTGGGGAGCAAGACTTGATTTCTGATGGGCTCATTCATAACCTTTCAACTTCACCACCAAACCAATATTATATAATAAATATTGTATATTTATGTATATCTATGTTCTAAATATTGTAAAATATATAAAATATACTTATATTATGTACTAAAATATATTTAAGATATCTTTAGATACTATTTTATTTTTTCTTAAGCTTTAAATTTTATTTACTTATTTATTTAATAATTATATATTTAAATGAACAATATCAACTTTATTTTTAATTTAAAAAATAAATTTAAAATATATTATTTAAAACTATTAAAAAGTAATAAATTATATAAATTTATAAAAAAAATTATAATTTTAAATATAAGGCAATTATTTTTTCCTAACAGTATTATTTTTTATTTCAAATCTTAAATTTAAAGACTAATTTTATCAAACAAATTAATATAAAAATTTAAAAATCACTCAAATCACTACAAAAATATTTGAGAGACAAAATTATCCTTTTAACAACTACTGAATCCATTCTCCTACCAAATAAATAATGACGATCCAACTGTGAATTTTACTCCCTCTAAAATATTTGTAATTGAGCTAAAACTTATTGGTTAAAATTTGAATTTAAAAAACAAATTGAAACACAATGGAGTTTGAACGTAAAACGTCGAAAGGATTTATACGTTTCTGTCAACGGACGTTAGATGGAAATTAAAACCTCAGATTTGGAGGTTGGTACTTTCTGTCGTGGACGTTTGATGTAACCAAAAACCTCAAATTTGTAGGCTATGTCTAATGATAAAACCACGGCCGCAAATGATATTAAACCATTTCTATTTCACATTTGATTAATGGGAAACCATTTGCACAAGTTCAAGTGACACTCCATCAGGAATGGAATTTGACAGTTGTATAGCGCATTTTTGCTGAAAAATACAGTCAAAATTTTAAGAAGACGGTATCATATGAAAGGAGAGATTTTGGACAAACTGTCAAAATTTATATAGGATTATATTCATATATATATTTGGTTTTTATATAATTTTTTTATATTAAGGTATGACATAGTATTTTAAAGGCACCATTGAATATATAGTTTGTTGTTTTGCATGTTCATTAGGTCATCATATGTCATCGTCATTTTTGAGAGAATAGTATAACTAGCACTTGCACTCATAGGAGGTTCAATGAGTACGCCGATAGAACAACCGGCGAGTTTAGAATAAGGAATAAGGCGTGAGACAATTCCGAATTTTCGAGCACTATAATGCTCACATATAAAAGCCTATGGGCTAAAAATAATAATGACCAACTAAAAACAATACTACCTACTATATATCATTTGTGATACTATTGCATTAAAATATTACCAATGTTCTTATCAAAGCAGACAAAATCTAAATGCAAGTTGCTCGGAATGTTGATTTCCCCATTACAATTGTTAATCTCAAATTTATTTGTTGTTCAACTCCATTTATCTCCCTTGTCAGTTCAAATATCTTACAACGAAAACTCCTGTGGCGTGTCACATCAGTCATGCATTTAATTTTGGTATCATTCGATTTTTTATATGATCCATGGTTTGATTTGATGTTGAATTATGTAAAACTGATATGATATGATGTAAGGTACTCGAGCTTCTCAAAGCCACTTCTCGACCTTTTCTCCCATCTGCACGGCCGTCTCTCTCCTCTTTCCTGCTTTTTTATTTAACTAAAACAGAG
The DNA here is from genome assembly GCA_027924645.1 of Cunninghamia lanceolata. Lineage (NCBI taxonomy): Eukaryota > Viridiplantae > Streptophyta > Pinopsida > Cupressales > Cupressaceae > Cunninghamia > Cunninghamia lanceolata. The sequence continues at coordinate 9,459,082 of BSBN01000220.1, read as the reverse complement.
TGCACGAACAATCTTTCTCAGTTCTCTAATTTTCAATATGATCTATAGTTTGATATGATGTTAAGAAAATGTGACATGATACAAATTGATACAAGGCAGAGGAGGGAGATTGTCCGAATGTTCTTAGATGTGGGAGACGAATTGGAGTAAGAAATAAAAGTGAAGCTAAAGCATCTAGCATGATTTTATATCAAATATTGTTATACATAGCCGAAGGTAGAGAAATAAGTACTCCATTGAGATGTTTAGATTGTGAATGCTTCATTTTTCTGTGACTATGTCTGTTGCTTGCCTCATGGGTAGTAAAAGTCCTTAAAAGCTAGGGTTCCTTCATCAAGAAAATTGGGCGAGCAGGTCATAGAGAGCCTCATGCAAATTTTGAATTAACAGAGGTAATGTTGTTTGAGACATCAAAGTTAGTTTTTTGGAACTGCAGTTTTGTTGGTTAACAGATTTGTCACCTAACTCTATAAACTCACACCCGGACAAGTGACAAATGTAATCAACAGTTGAGCTCGATATATTGGTATTTTACATCGGTTCTCTGCTTATTTAACAAGGCACAACTACCTTCTATAGATGTTCTGATGAATGTAAACTTGAGGTCGCTTTTAACTAGAAAGCAAGATAAAGGCAAAGCTTTTAACCAGAAAGCTATAAAGGTGAATCTACAATTCTAACACCAACACAAGGAGTTCACAGAGTCCCAATCACAACATAATATTTAGAATACTATACGTACACATGAAATCACCACCTTGAGATAAAATACCAACAGATAAATTATTCGAAGTAGTGAGCAAAAATCAGTAACATCCAACCACCATAATATATGAACACCATTAACATCAGCAGAATAATATTCAACATAGGAAGAACATAATTTCAAATAATCACAGCACAAAGTCCATAATCACCCGAAACTCCACTGTATTAACTATATTTCATATATCATAGAAGCCAAAAACATAATTTTGTTATAACCCTTCCCAGAAAAACCAAAATTTTTACCAAAAAGAAGAGTCTTTAGTTCGACTAGCCATTCAGAATATATAGCTGAGTCAAACCATAACCCTCTAGAAAAACCATAACGACTTCTTAAAAAAGCCGATTAAAAGATGTTTAAATAGTAATAATAATAAAGGGGCCCTCCAGAGCCAATAGTTTTAGAGCAAATAAAAGATAACATTGCAAATATAAAACACTAAATTAATTCAAGATTTGTGTCCATGTCACTATCATCCAGCTCATCCATTTCTTCATCTTCCCCTGACCGCTCACCTTCTTTAGTGACACTTTGCGCCGCTTGAGGTACCTGTGCTCGCAATCTGGCTTTATATGTTCTGTATTTGTTGACAACTGGTGTTAATACTATGCCAGGTGGAGATCCAGTCATGCTGATTCGACACCTCCTTTTTATGATAGCCCTGTCAAAGTTAGTCACCTTTCGATGTATCTCCTCGATGCCATTTTTGGAAGTGCTAATATAAGTTGTCATCTTAGAAAGTCTGTCCAATGATTCTCCTGTAATTGTGCTGTAATTTACTATATCCCCTATCACCACCTTCTTGAAATTTTGCTTGATTATCTTGACGTCCAACAACTTTTCATCATCAAACCCATTGGCTTCTACAAAAAATCTCTTCTCTATTGAGCCATCAATTGTTTTAGCTAACAACATAGAAAATGCATCATTCACATAGCGGAAATCTTTCATACCTTCATTTCTTTGCAATTGAGGGAAAATTTGATACATAGGTGTGCTCACCAAAGAATTCCTCTGGGTCCTTAAACCAGGCCAAGCAACCTCTTCCAAGCTAAGATGTAAACTAGCTGAGAACACATATGGAAGTTTGAGCTTCGTGTAAAATTCATCAACTGCTCATGTAGACAACTACTGATGATTTTGACCAATCAATTTGGTGATAAATTAATAGGATAAACCTGCACATCCAAAATTCAAAAACATCTGATTCAGGACTGCCAATCACTTTCTTCAGTAGGGTTATCATATCTGAGATTTCCTCCTTGAAATGACTTCTTTTCAAATTAGCGGGCAGCCGAGACTTCCCGGTCTTTTCTTCCTCCAACCAATGTTTGGAGACATGTGTACAACACCAGTCTTTCTTCTCATTGTAGAAATTCCAGGCTGAAGATACAGAAACATCGTCATCACCTTTGTATTCTTCTAAGTCTAGAGCCAGAGAAACAGACTTAGAATCCATTTCAGCCACCACAGTACCATTAGGAGTTTTTATCTCCTGAGAATCTAGAAAATAACTATTTGCACATGCAACCATTAACTTAGGACAAGGCACAACAAGTGGAAAGCCACCAACTTTACGCAGACCACTGCTGATAATTTTCCCTGCTAAAGGGGTTCTTTTCTCATATTATATTCTTCCCCAAAAATCATCTAAATCAACATGGCCCAAATTTGTATCCTTCACTCCAGCCAGACCATTATCTATAATAGAGGCTATAGGAGCTCTTTGGAACTTAAATTTCATTTTTGTATGCTCTAAAAACTAGTAAACGAGAGACTCAGAGATATGTGTGGATAACAGAGAATGAGGCAAAACATTCATAGAGAATTCCTTATGTAGATTCATGGGAAATAGAAATGTCTAACTCCTCTAAGAAGATATGAAGCCTTTATAGAGAAGGCAAAGTTACTAGCTTTACTAACCTGCAAGAATATAACTGAGCTAATATTCCACATGTAGAGTGCTAGCTGTTTGTTTCTCTGCAACACACTCTTTGGCTCATAATACCACCTTATACAGCGTTTAATTCAAGTCACTTCTCATAAACTCCTCTTTAAATATTGGCGGCGAGTTTATCATTAAAAATCATAAATGCATGCCTCGACTTTCCCTCCAATAAATGTGCCAACATGTCCGCACATACCTCAAATTGAATACATAATGACAAGTGTCATTCCTTCGTACAACATTCTAGCACAGCCAATGCTTCTTAGGAAAGTGCGCCACATGAAGTCAGCAAGTCGGGCATAATAGGAACTTTTGAATTAGGAGTTCAAGATTCAAAACTTCAAAGAATCTCTGACCCCCCAACTATAAGAGAAAGACCTTTTATAGAGACTTAACAAAGACTCAGAGTACCAGAAATTCAAGGCAATTCGGTAGGTCGGGTGATTCACGAACTTGTGAACCTGCCGACTAGCTTCAAGGATACAAAGGATTGCCAACTTACGAAAATGACTAAGTAAAACTAACTCGAGGAAAGTGATAGATGAATAAGGTCTATGAAAACCACAAGGGGAAAAATAAAGATAGAACTTGGGGTAACAAGTTTAAAAATTGTAGTTTATGGACATCTAAGGAATTAATGGTCTGATAATATCATAATTGAAATTGCATGGGTATTGTGGTGGGCAGAGGCAAAAAAATGAGCTATAGAACAATAAAATCAATTTTTTATTGCTTGCATTAATTGATTACATTCACCTCCTTTTATAGAGGTCTTAGAAATTTCTGGAAAAACATTCAGAACCACATATTCAACGCACATGTTTGGAAATTTCTGCAGTTCAGTGGAGGATGGTAGAAGTTACTTTTTTTAATACAGATGGTGGTAGATATTGACTACAAACAGTGGAGGATATTGACTGTTGTTTCTAGATGGAGAATTTATTATCGATGGTGGTGAGGTCTACACTTAGGCCGTAGAAATTATTAGATGGTTCTAACACTCCCCCCTAATTTCTACTATCAACAACTAATTACATCAACATTTACAATGCCCAAAATTTCTCTGAAATACTCAAATTGTTCTTGTGCTAATTCCTTTGTGAATATGTCTGCAAGTTGCTCCTTTGATCTACGATGTTGAAGGATGAGATCTCCATTATTGACCAATTCTTGAATGAAGTGATATCTAGTGTCAATGTGCTTTGTCCTTTTGTGAAAAACATGATTCTTTGATAGTGCAATGGTGGACTTGTTGTCATAATAGATTGTAGTAGGCTCCTCTTGCTCATGCATTAGATCCTTCAAGATTCTTCGCATCCAAACTGCTTGACATGTTGCTAATGTACCTCTACATACTTTGCTTGTGCTGATGAGATTGTCACTATTTGATGCCCATGCTACAATACCTATTCCAACATGAAATGCATATCCAAATGTTCTCTTTCTATCATCTATACTTCCTACAAAGTCACTATCTATATATCCAATCAACTAAAAATCATCTGAAGTAGAATACATTATGCCAGATTTCATAGTTCCTGTAATATACCTCAATAACCTTTTTCCTGCTTGCCAATCTGAGTTCTTTGGTGAATCCATGAATCTAGAAATCAAACTAACTCCATACATAATATTTGGCCTAGTTGTTGTGAGATACATCAAACTGCCAACCAATTGTTTGAATATAGTTGAATCAAAATCCATCTCATTATCTTCTCTACTTAGTTTTGTGCCTATTGCCAAAGGTGTATAAACTAGACTGCAATTTATCATTCTATACCTTCTCAAAACATCTTTTGCATATTTACTTTGACAAATAAATATACCTTTATCATTTTGTGTAACTTCAATGCCAAGAAAATATTGCATTAAACCCAAATTTGTCATCTGAAATTCTTTCTTCATTGTTGATTTAAACATGTCAATAGAAAGATTACCTGTAAAGATCAAATCATCAACATATAAGCAAACAATCAAAATCTGACCTTGTTCATTGACCTTGGTGTATAGTGTAGGCTCACTAGTGCTTCTACTGAATCCATTCTTTATCATGTATGAATCAATCTTGTTGTACCAAGCTCTTGGTGCTTGCTTCAATCCATAGAGTGCCTTTTTCAACCTGTAAACTTTGTCTTCATAACCTTTTATTTCATATCTTGGTGGTTGTTGCACATAAACCTCTTCTTCTAAATATCCATTTAAAAAAGCTTATTTGACATCCATTTGATAAACCTTCCAATTGTTTTGAGCTGCAATAGCTACTACCATCCTAATTGTGTCAAGTCTTGCTACGAGTGCAAATATTTCATTGTAATCAACTCCATATTCTTGTGCAAATCCCTTAGCCACTAATCTTGCCTTTTATTTGTCAACTTCTCCATTAGCCTTATATTTAGTTTTATAAACCCATTTCACACCTATGCATTATTTATCCTTAGGTAAGTCAACTAGATCCCATGTATCATTTTTCTCAATAGATTCCATTTCTTCATTCATTTTATTAATCCAATGTTCTTCCTTAATTGTATCTTCAAAATATATAGGATATTGAGCAAATAAAGAAAAATTAGATTGTAAATCTATCCTATCTCCTTGATCATATATTTCTTGCAAGCTTATAGTCTTTTTGCCTCTTAGTCTTGATCTCAATGATGCAAGTGTAGGATTTGAGTGATTACTTACTTGTGGACTTGATGATTCTCCTTACTCATTTGATTGTTCTCCTTGTTCTCCCTATTCTCCTTGACCTTTTTCTTCTTGTTTTCATATGGTATTATTGCTATACCTGTAATTGTCTTGTCTATATTGCCATCCCAAGATTCTTCCTCTTTGAATACAACATCTCTACTTACAATGAGTTTCTTGGTTATAGGATTAAACAACTTATATGCCTTAGATTATTCATCACAACCAATAAAAATGCATTTTTCACTTTTATCATCCAATTTACTCCTTGTTTCTTTAGGAACATGTGCATATGCAATACAACCAAATACTCTAAAATGAGAAACACTATGATACTTACCACTCCATATTTGTTGTGGAATCATGTCCCTCACAATATTTGTTGGACTCCTATTCAATATATAAACTGCACAAGCAACTGCTTCAGCCCAATACTCATTAGGTAGATTCTTACCTTTCAACATGCTCCTTGCCATCTCTATTATTGATCGATTCTTCCTTTCTGCAACACCATTCTGTTGAGGCGTGTAACTTGTAATGAATTGCTTCTTTATTCCATGATACCTACAACAATCCAAAAACTCATTTGACTTGTATTCTCGTCCTCTATCTGATCTCAATACCTTGATGGATAGGCCACTTTGTTTCTCAACCAATGCCTTGAATTCCTTTAAACTTGCCAAATGTTTCAGATTTGTGTTTAAGAAAATAAACCCATTTTTTTTACTAAAATCATCAATGAATGTTAGAAAATAAATGTTCCTCCCTAATGATGGTGTTTTCATTGGACTATTAGAAATGAAAGCAACACTACTTCAATGGAAATCTGATTTGAAATAAATTTCAGCATTCTTTAACTGTGTTCTATGAACAATGGAGATTGTAACAAAACGTAAACCCACAATACAAAAATATACCTGAAGCAGAATGAAGCACATAATACAAGTGTTTAATGTGGAGAAAATCCTTGCAGATAAAAAACTCCACCAAGAAAAGAGGCCAAGTTGTATTAGCTTCACAAAAGGAGATTACAGATACATTCACTTCCTCTATCCTTCAACCTTCACTCCAGCAGAACCTGGGTACCTGTAAACTGTTATGCATTTCATCTACTATGCTATGGTTTATATAGAATTTACACAACCTCAAGACATTAAATGACTTCTTACAAGCTCATAACACTTGTTAAGAGTTAACAATACAACCTTGGGCATCCGTGGACAAGGCTCTTACGGGGTCATAAATGCTGTCATATATGCATCCTAAACATGGAAAAAGGTGCCCATGCAAACTCGAATGCCTAGGGGCTAAAAATAGCCACTTACAACATCTTATGATGCGTCATATGCTATTATAAGTGTCATAGATTCTTATGAAAACTTACAGTTGTCTTAAAATCTCTTACACCTTATAGCATCTATGACATGCGTCATAACACTTAAAAAAGATCATTCCTCCACATGTGCACCCCACTTTGACCAAATACCATTTACCATAGTAAATGACATCCCGTAACTACTACAGTAACTTCGGGACTTACCGTGCAGTAACTCTGTAATTACCGTTGATAGTGAATAATTTTTTCCACTACTGGTGAAACTTGTACATCCCTTATGGGTAATTACAAACAATAAATGAATAAGACAATAATGGGACTTACAAGGTTGATGGTACCTTATCCCAACATTCTCTCACTTGACATTATACATTGTAAATCAACCCATAGGAAATCAAATGAAAAATAATTAGGCACTAGAAACAAGGCCCTTGGCCTTTCTACACCACACAAACTTCTCTATGCTCACAATCTTGGTTAATGAATCTGCAACATTCTCTTAAGTGTCTATCTTCTTCAGTCCATTTGCAACCAACTCTCGAACAAAGTGATACTGAACATTAACATGCTTTATTCAAGCATGATACATGGGATTCTTGGCCAAACAGATAGCACTCTGGCTATCACAACCAATCTGCCTACTTAGAGACATGAGTTACAGCCATATACTCTTCTTCTATGGTGGAAAAAGCAACTATGGGCTGCCTCTTACTCATCCAACTCACTGCACCTCCAAACAGAGTAAATACATAGCCACTAGTGGACCTTCAACTATCTAAGTCACCTACCCAATCTGCATCAACAAAACCCTGTATGTCTAAAGATTTATCAGCACTATTAGTACTGGAATAAACCAAACAATGATTAGGAGTACCTACAACATATTTAAACACCCTCTTTGCATAGTTCCAATGCTGTCTACTAGGGTTAGACATAAATCTACTCAAAACTCCCATTGCTTGGGCAATATCTGGTCTAGTGCAAACCATTGCATACATCAAACTCCCTACAACACTAGCATATGGCACATTAGACATATCCTCAAGATCATCCTCAGTCTTTGGACACATATCTAATGAAAGCTTAGCACAATGGGTAAAGGAACTCTAACTGGGTTACAGTCTTACAAACTAAACCTCTACAAAATAGTATTCACATACTTACTTTGTGACAACCAAAGCTTTTTGTTAACTCTGTCCCTCCTAATCTCCATTCCCAAAATATACCTTGCAGTACCAAGATCCTTCATCTCAAATGCACCTGAAAGTTGGGCTTTAAGCTCACTGATCATACCCTTAGTATTGATGAAAAATAACTTGTCATCAACATACAAAGCAATAACTAGTATAGAATCATCAACACAATAAATGTAAACATAGTGATCCTCGTCACTTCTAACAAAACCCAATTTCAAAACAAATGAGTCAAACTTTTGATACCACATTCTAGGGGACAGTTTTAGACCATAAAGAGATCTTTTTAACCTGCAAACCCAATGTTCTTTTCCTTTTACCTCAAAACCTATAGGTTGTTGCATATAAATTTCTTCTTCAAGATCTCCATGTAAGAATGCAGTCTTAACATCCATTTGCTCAATCTCCCAATAATAAGCTACAATAATGGATAAGAGAAATCTAATAGAAGTCAATTTAGCAACAGGAGAAAATATCTCACAAAAATCAACTCCCTCTCTATGGGAGTAGCCCTTGGCTACTAGTCTAGCCTTGTACTTCTCCAATGACCCGTTTGCTCCAAACTTCTTCTTGAAGACCCATTTACATCCTATGGCCTTTCTTCCTTTGGGAAAATGATCAAGATCCCAAGTGTTACAAGAGTCTAAAGCCATCATCTCCTCCTGCATGGCTAGCTACCAAGACTTGCTATCATCTACAGAAATAGCTTCCCTGTAGGATCTAGGTTCATTGTTAGTACTCAATAAAGCATATACACAACAAAAATCTGGTGGGCTATACCTGTCAATTGGATTCTGTTGTCTTGTGGATCTCCTCAAAGGTGGAGTAAGAGACTCTACTCATTCTTCTGCATGATCATCTATAACAACTTCTTCTGTAACTACAGACTCATCTTCATCAGAACTACTCAAATCTTCTTCTTCTTCTTCACCCCCAATCCATCATTCTATTCTTCCTGAGGTGCATCTTTCTTCTCTAAATCAAAGCGCACCTTCTTTACCTTTTCTTCTTTCTCTTTTGGCTACTCAGGTTCAAAAATAGCTCTAAGTTCCTTGAAAATAACATCTCTAGAAAAGAAATCTTGCGGGTTAGTGGATTCCAAAGCTTATAAACTTTGACATTATCACCATATCCAATGAATGTACACTTTTCAACCTTTGGATCCAACTTAGATTAGTTTTCCTTAGGCACATGAACAAAAGCCTCATAGCCCAAAACCCTTAAATGTGAAGCAGAAGGTTTCTTACCTATCCACACTTCACAAGGTGTCGAATCAAGAGCCTTACAAGGAGATTTGTTTATCAAGTAGCAAGTAGTACACATAGCCTCTACCTAAAATCATTTATCCAACTGTGTATCACTAAGCATATTTTTGGCTCTTTCCATAATTGTTCAGTTCATCCTTTCTGTAACACCATTTTGTTGTGGTGTATATGGAGTTGTCTTTTGTCTAATTATACTTGCATGCTTGCAAAACTCATCAAATTCCTTAGAGCAATATTCCCCTCCATTGTCAGATCTTAATATTTTTATCTTTAAACCTGACTGGTTCTCTACTAAGACTTTGAATTCCTTAAACTTAGTGAAAACTTTAGATTTATGTTTCATAAAATAAATCCATGTATATCTAGATACATCATCAATGAAGGTGACAAAATAATGAGATTTTCCAATAGATTCAATATCCATAGGTCCAAACACATCCGTATGAATAATTTCTAATTTCTTGTTTGCTCTATTGCTTCCTGAAGGAAATGGTTTTCTGTTTTGTTTACCAAACACACAATGCTCATAGAAATCAAAGTGCTTATCAGAATATGAGAAACCATCCAACAATTTTTTATTTTTAATAGTTTTTATTACATTATTACTTGTGTGGCCCAATCTACGGTGCCACAACATACATGTATTTTCAGTAGTGGCCTTAGATACATAGGAGGCATTACAAAGTATAGTGGCTTCAAGCTTAAACAAGTTCTTGAATCTCTTCCCTTTTGCTACCACCATGTTCCCTCTCACCAGTCTGCAACCATGCTTGTCAAATGTCACATGCATTCCCAAATCATTCAACTTAGAATATGAAATTAGATTTCTAGCTAATCCAGGAACATGCAAAACACCAAGGAGGGTTTTAATCCTCCCATCACTGAAACACAACAATACATTTCCTTTCTCAACAATCGGATATGTAGAGTTGTCACCAAGGTAGATATTACCTCCATCATATTATTCATATGTGGAGAACCATTCCTTATGCGAGGTCATATGAAATGAGCATCTTGAATCAACCAACCAGTGATCATTAGAAACAAGATTACATGTAAAAAGTAAAACTTCTTCCCCTGCATTTGAGGACTTATCTGAAGTACTCTCCCATTATTTCTTGGGGTTTCTCAACTCCTTTACATGTCCCCTTTTACCGTAGTTCCAACACTTAACTCTGTTCTTTTTACTAGGAGTCTTAGACCAGCCCTTGGACTTGTCCTTAGCCCCTTTCTTCTCTCCTTTAGGTCCCCTTTCCTTAGACCTTCCCCTAACATTGAGAGCATCCCCTGAACTATCTGAACTCTTCTTCCTCAATTCCAATGACATTAGCACTAAAACAAGAGCATCGAACTTTGGATCTGTGAGGTTAGCAGCGATAGTAAGGATAACATTCTCCCAAAACTTGGCTAAAGAACAAAGAAGTAAGATACATTTATCTTCCTCACTAACTTCAACATCTACTGAAGCAAGCTGACTGAACAACAAATTAAAAGAATTTAAATGCTCTACAACCGACTCACCCTCTTTCATTTTCAAAGAAAACAACTTCCTTTTTAAATAAAGTTTATTTACCTTACACTTGGCTTGGTAGATCTCACCCAACTGATTCCACAATTTGTATGCAGTCTTTTCCTTTGTAACATTTAGCAGCACAGAATCTGAAAGACACAAATGGATGGTTCCCCGTGCCTTCTTATCTAGTCTATCCCACTCATCTTGAGAGACATAGTTAGGTTTCTTCACTTTTTGGATAGCCAACCACTGGTTTCTTTCAGTTGGCAAGAGACACTGATTAGGAACAAATCAATAACAGGGTTCGATATTTTGGTCTGGGTCTCTCCGGTGGAAAGGCATGGTATGTTGTGGATCTAAGGTAGTTGAATACACTGCAAATACACTCTAAATCTATAATTTTGTCATACGGTGATGAAGGAATCAAATGATATCAGCATCTGAGTAACGGGTTCCAATTTGACAGAGTAGGCAGAAGAAGAACAGGTAGACCTTGTAGAAGATCTTGATTCTGGATGTATGGAAGATACTTATTGAACAAATGGTGGCATTAAGTGATTATGGCCAACATGAGTAATGATTTCCAAGAGCAGGTTTTGGTCCGCACCTTAAGTTATGCATAGATCTAGCTGACAGAGTAGAGCATTCTTAAATGTTCTAAGTATTGTTGAAGCTGATTGACATAATGATTGTAGATCATGTTGCAGATATATATAGGTGATGTAATTGGACAATTAAGGGTGTGTGTGTGTGTGAACAAGGTGTATGTGTGAAAGGAGCGGAGATCCAAAGTGTGAATGAAGGCAGATCAGTAAGAAGAGTAGAGTAAAGATGAAATGTGTTAAATCAGTTTATGTACTCAACTGGAACTAAAATTCAAGCATAGGCAGATGCTATTAATTAGTTCAAATCTTTGTTGTTCTCTTGTAATACTTTCCAAAGGTAGTGAGCCTTTTTTTGAGCAGCGAGCTCTGGGCAATGAGCCCAAATGCATGTGCATTCCCATTTGTAAAATACTTTTAACAGGGTATTAATTCTTGCGGGTTAACCCCCACCATGGTTTTTCCCTTAATTGGGTTTCCACGTCAAAAATCTTGGTGTCAAGTGTGTTATTTTATTTCTTCTTATGTGATGTTTATTTCATTAATCTGATTTTAAGTTTGGAAGGAAGATTAAAGGTTGAAAAAGTTAAGAATATGTGACAACTGATTCAACCCCCCTCTCAGTTGTCTGGACCTAATCCAACAATTGGTATCAGAGCAAGGTTCCTTTTGAAAAGTTTAATAGCTTAAGGAAGATCTAGGAGATGGATGAATACAACCTTCAAGGGAAACTTAATCTCGCCCTAGATGATATTGAGCAGTCTAAGACAGAAGTCCAAGAGCTGCAAGATAAACTCAAACAGGCTGAAGACTTCATTGAGATTTTAAAAGGAAGATTAAGCAAATCCCAAGGAATTGATCAACCTCCTCAATTAGAAGACAAGGCTCTGAAAGAGAAGACAAAGGAATGCAAAAAGTTAGCTGAGGAAGTTGTTGTCCTAAGAAATAAGATGGAAATTGGAGTAATGAGACTAACCAAGGAAAGTGAAGATAGGAAGAAAAATGAAGAATAAATGAAACAAAATCTAAAAGAGAGAACTGAAGAATGTTGTAGACCAGATGGTATAGCTAGTCTCCTAGAGTCAAATCTACAAGAAAGTAGAAATAATGAAAGAGAACTTGAAAGACAGATTATCACTCTCAGACATGACCTTGAAATTGTGAATGAGTATAAGGAGAGGTTTAAACTAAGCTTAGCTAAGCTTGAAACCCTAATTGAAGAACAGAAAGGAATGATGACAAGCATGATCTTAGATATATGAGAAAGGTGAAAGATCCAGATCTGGACAAAGAAATATTCAACCAAGAAACAAAAGAGACAGAACTAGAAAACCTTTGATAAGACAACCTAATGCCTAAAGATATCCATCATTCAATGGAAATTGTTTCAATTGCAATAAATTTGGTCATAAAGCTACTCAATGTAGAAGCAGAGCAACTCAAAATGGTCCATCCGTCTTCAGTCAATGCTTGAAATGCAAGAGGTATCGTCACAAATCCAATGAATGTAGAAGCACAAAAAGGAATAGTAATTCTTTCAATGGCTACTGCTTTGCTTGCAATGGATTTGGACACATTGCAAATTAGTGTAGATCAAAAGGGAATCAAGCTCATTTGAAGGATAATGTGGCATGTTTTAATTGCAATAAATCTGGTCATATTGGAAGATTCTGCAGAAGTAGAAGTAAGGGAAGAAGAGGTCCAGTAAGCAAAAAACTGGATGAACAGAGACAATACAAAGGCAAAAGAAAAATTGATGTGAATGAGATACAAAATGAAATGAGAAAGACTTGGGTAAAGACAGATACAATAAACAATTGTGATGGGTCTGCACCGGAATCCAGTGCTGAAAATTCCTTCAGGAATTAATCTAGGAGCAATGGCTCAGGGGGAGCAATATTGGAAATCAAATTCCCCCAGCTTGAAAGCGGATGTCTAGAGATGGCACAACAGGAGAAAATATTTTGATTTGTCTCAGAACTTCTGGGAGAATTTCTGGAAAGAAAAAGGTTGATATAAAAACTTGTGAAGTGATTTATGAAGAATTATCAAAAACTGAGCTACTAGATATAATTAGGGCAACACATTTATTACAATGCCAAATTAGGTGTTGGAAAAGATAAAATGTCACTTGGTCACTCATTCAAATCACTTTACATTCAGAGGAAACAAGAAGAAGGACATTCGAACTGCAAATCCAGTGACTAAGGCGCAAAGAGCAAATTCAACCAGAAATTGTTCAACCTAACCTCGCGGAAGAAAAAGGTACCCATCTGTAAAACTTTGTGTATACGCCTAAAAATTACATGACTAGTGTCCAAATAAATATTTTAAATATTTATTTAAGTCAAATTCCTCTATTAATAAAGAAATAAACAAATTTATTTATTTGATTCATATTCTCCCAATAATTAAATAAAATCAATTTATTTATTTAAAATCCTTAAAATTCTTCTAATTCCTCCAACAAATTAAATAATATCAATTATTTAATTAGTTCTGTTGCAAGTATGGACCTAACCAGTGTTGTCATTGATGTCAACATACTCCTGTTGCATTAATGATAAGAATTGGATGAGCTGTGTGCTGAGGATATTGAGAAAATTATTCTCAATTAGGAACAGTGAAGATCAGTGATGACAGTAAGGTAAAAGTCCAACATAGGATGAGTAACAAAGGATACGGTTTAAAGGGTTTGTAGATATGTGTCTTAACGTGGTCCAGTAGAGATTTCAGAGGTCCACATGAAGATCTAAAGAAGTTGTGGCCACTCAAGTAAAACCAATTCTAGTAGATGTTCAGTGGTGACAGAGTGTTACAGATAGGTCCGGTGAGATCCGGAATTGCATTGTCCTGTTCTGTGGATTTGAGGGAGTGTTGAGGAAGTCTTTGTGGAGTGTCAAATAGATTGGTTTGTGGTTTGAAGTGTGGATGTTCTCGGTGATTTAGGAAAGCTTGTGGAGGTCTTTGGATCGTGTCCAGTTCGAGTTGGTGATCCGTATTGAAGTTGGAGCTCAAAATTGAAGATTATCTTCCGGATGATAGTGTTCTTCTAGAGATTGGTCGACCGGATCAGTTACACATCCTGCGAATGTTCTTGTTGATGTATGCCGACTTAGATGATCATTCCTAAGTTGATGTCTTGTATAAATAAGGGATTGTGAAGTCATTTCAAACTTGTCTATGGAGATGAGAGTGTGGTAGCAGGGAGGAGAGCGAAAGGCAGAGCAGAAGTATTGAGCTTCAATGGAACTGATTCAAGCATGATGAAGATGCTATTTTCAAGTTCAAGTATGTGATACTTATTCTTTTGTAGACAGTGTGTCTCTTGTAGGCAGTCGGCCTCTTGTGAGCAGTGTGCTCGGGTAGTGAACCCTAATTGGCATGTGCCATTTTGTTCTTTCTATTCTTCTAACAGAGAATACAATCTTGGGTTAATCACCCCATGGTTTTTCCCTTACCCAGGTTTTCCACGTCAAAATCTTGGTGTCTTATGTGTTGATGTGTTTCTGCTTTTGATTTAAGTGCATTATGTTTCATGATTAATATACTGCTAATCACTAAGAGGATTTAAGTGTGTAATTGGCATAACGTTTTGGACAATTGATTCACCCCCCCTCTTAGTTGCGTGCCCTAAGTCTAACAATTGGTATCAGAGCTAGGTTCCTCTAAAAGGAGCTTAACCGCTTGAGGAGATCCAAGATGTCGTCTTACAAGAAGGATAGTCTGAAGTTTGATGGAACCAATTTTAATCTTTGGAAAGGTTGCATGAAGTGTCACTTGCAATGTATGGGAATGGCGTATTGGACCATGGATACAACACAGTATGTACCTCCACAGGGTGGTCTGAAAACTCAAAATGAAATCATAGATGCTGAAAACAATCTGCGGACTATAGAGGCTCTTCTAAGTGCATTATCTGATTCAGAGCTCTCAAATGTTATTGACCTACCAACTACTTTTGAGATTTGGCAAAAATTGGAACTTTTGCATGAAGGAGACAAGTATGTTAAATGTGCAAGGTTACAGAGTCTGAAAGGAAAATTTGAAAATATGAAGATGAGAGATGATGAAAATATTACTACTTTTATGCCAAAAGTAAATGAGATTGTTTGTGGAATCAGAAATGTTGGTGGAGTCCTGGATGAAAATGAGATTGTTGGAAAAATTCTCAGATCCCTACCTGCTTCTTACAAAATCAAGGCTGCTGCCATTGAAGAATTCAGAGCCCATATAACTATCACAAGAGATTAATTGGCTGCATTTGAAATGACAGAGTTTGGAGATGACCCCCCCAAGACTGAATCTGCATTCAAAGCCAGTGCCTCTGTTAAAGGTAAACAAAGGTTTGATCTGGGAGAGAATTCATCAAGGAAGCTGTCATGGTATGAAAAAGCAAGAAAAGGTCTGGAAGAAGAAGAAGTAGAACTGGTCAACTCGAAGCCCTTATTGCAAAGAGGCTACCAAGAGGATCTAGTAAGTATGAAGGAAAATTACCTTTTAAGTGTTTTAACTGCAATAAGATTGGTCATTTTTCCTCAAGGTGTCCAGAAAGGTTTTCAAGGCAAAATCCTAACAAGCCAAGGTTCCAAAAGAACTGTTATTATATACATGATGATGATGATAATGAAGGAGTAATAGATGATGAATCAGAGATAGGAAACAAATCCAAAAATGAATGGGTGTTCATTGCCATCAAGGAAGAAGATCCAATGTCCTCTGTATCTGTAAATCATAAGACTGTGGAAAGAGCTCTGGCTACCCAAGTTGAAGAAAAGGATGATTGGGTCATTGACAGTGGTTGCTCTCACCATATGACAGGTGACAAAAATAAGTTCATAGATTTGGAAAGGTATGAAGGAGGAGTGGTAAAGTTTGGTGATAATTCTGCTGGTAGAATTAGAGGTAGAGGAACTATTTCTCTAGATAGAAGGAACAAAACTGGTAATGTACTGTATGTTGAAGGTTTGAAGCACAATATTCTTAGTGTTGGACAGTTGGTAGACAAAGGCTATGATCTCTGGTTCATGAATGGAAAATGCAAGATCTTTGAAAGTTTTGGAACAAAGATTGCATCTGGTACTCAAACTAAAGGTAATATCTTTCACTTGGTTGGTACTGGTAAAAGTTGCTTATTTGTTTAAATTGATCAAAGTTGGTTGTGACATAGGAGGATGTGTCATGTAAATTTTGATAATATCATCAAGATAAGCAATACTCAGGTTGTAAGAGATCTTCCAAAATTGGTGAAACCTTCTAACAGCTTGTGCAAAGAATGTCATTTGGGTAAGCTGAGCAGAGTCACATTCAAAAGTAAGGAACTATCTTCTACCAGATTATCAGACTTAGTTCATACTGATCTTTGTGGTCTGATAAGAATCAGGAGTATTCAAGGTGATAGATACTTCATGCTACTAATTGATGACTATTCCCGGATGATGTGGGTAACCTTTCTAAAAGAGAAATTAGAAGCTCTTGAGAAATTCAAAATATTCAAGGCTATGGTAGAGAATGAAACTGAATTAAAATTGAAGTGTCTGAGGTTTGATAGAGGTGGAGAATTCACATCTGGTGAGTTCATAGAGCTCTGTGAGAAACATGGAATCAAGAGACAGTTGTCTGCTCCTAGGATCCCACAGTAGAATGGAGTAGTTGAGAGAAAGAACTGGACCATCTAGAAAGCATCTAGGACAATGATGATGGAAGCAAATGTTCCTCAGATATATTGGAGAGAAGCCGTCAGCACTACAATCTATACTCTTAATCGAGTTCAAATCAGAAACAATATTGGTATGACTCCTTATGAACTTTGGTTTGGCATCACTCCTACTGTGAGGTATTTTAGAGCCTTTGGTAGCAAATGTTACATCAAAAGAGATGAAGATCTAGGAAAGTTTGATGCTAGAAGTGATGAAGGAGTATTCTTGGGTTACTCTACTCAAAGAAAAGCATACCAGTGTTATAACAAGTGACTGAGAAAGATGATAGAAAGTACAAATGTGAAGGTTGATGAAGGAATTGAAAAACCCTCAAGACTCTATGAATATGATGAAGATGATCAAAATGGTGTTCTGACTCAAGGAGCCCAAGCCTCTTCTGAGATTCAGATCCATATTGATCTGGTAAATCAGGAAGAAGAGATAAGTTTGAATGAGCCTGATCAAGAAGCAGAAATGCAAGTAACTCCCAAAGTGCCTAGGTATGTAAGACTGAATCACTCTGAAGATCAAATCATAGGTGATAAAAGCAAAGGTGTACAAACAAGAAGGAAAATTGCTCAAAACTCAGATGAGTATTATCTGATTTCAAAAATTGAACCTAAGACAGTGAATGAAGCTTGCAATGATGAAAACTAGACTAAAGCAATGGAAATCAGAGAACATGAGTTGATGACCTTGTGTCCTCAAATTTCACCTGATCAAATCAATATGATATTTAGGGAAGTCATAAATGACTTTGGAAGCAAGAAGAGAATGAACAAGCTCATGATGGGAGAAACAAGTGAAATTGTTGAAGAAACTCAAGAAATTCTTCTGAAAGCACTGAAAAGGCACAATTTTCCCATAGTCACAAAAGAAATTTTGGATGGAGAAAAAGAGAATATGTTAGAACAACAATTGAATGAAGCCTCTGTTCTAGAAGAAGAATAAGAAAACCAGGAGGTTACAAAATTGGTAAGCTTCAAAGGATGGATCTAGTGCTGGAGTTGTGTTTTTATCTCCGGCTGGTAAGCTTCTAAAGTTCTCTTTCCTATTAAAGTTTGCCTGCACAAATAATGTTGTAGAATATGAAGCACTGTTGCTAGGATTGAATGTTGCTCTGAAGCATGAAATTAAGATGATAAAAGTATTTGGAGATTCAGAATTAATTGTTTCCTAGGTTAGAGATAGATATGCTTCAAAAAATAAAAGGTTAAAATAGTATAAACATGCTGTGTGGGATACAATTGAATTGTTTGACGCATTTTCAATAAACTGGATAGAGAGATCAAAAAATGTCATGGTAGATTTTTTAGCTAATGTGGCCATAAGGCCAGATGATATTACTCTGTCTAATGTTACAAATGTTGAGGTTAAAATCAGACCTGCAGTACCAGATAATATATGTAGTTGGCAAGTATTTGATGATGATAAAGATTTGTTGAGATTCCTACACTGCATAGATGAATATGAGGATCAAGAAATTGATTTTTAGAATTTTGTAGAATTTGTGGATGGAAAAGAAACTCTTTTGGGGAAGGAGGTAATTCAACTCAAAACAAATAAAATCCCCAGAGGACTGGTTTCTCTAGAGAGAGCATTTGACAATAGAGACCAGTTTGTTACAAAGGCATCTCCAACTAATAAGAATGACTTGGAGGAGATAAACTTGGGGACATCTCATGCCCCCAAAAAGGTATACATTGACAAACAACTCAAGCCACACATCAGAAGTATGTTGATTGCATTACTAAAAAAATATAAGCATGTCTTTGCCTGGTCATATGAGGACCTAAAAGCTTATAGAGAGGATTTATTTCAGCATGAGATCCCATTGAAGCCTGGAGCTAAGCCATTCAGATGGAAACAAAGACCTATTAATCCAACTCTGGCTCCAAAAATGTAAGAAGAGCTTATGAAGCTTAGGGAGGCTGGAATAATTGTGCCTATTAGACATTCAACCTGGGTGTCCAATCTCGTCCCAGTTAGAAAGAAAAATGGTGACATAAGACTTTGTGTTGACTCCAAAAATTTGAATATGTCTTCTTTAAAGGATAATTATCCACTGCCCAAAATGGAGGCTATGCTACAGAAAATAACTGGTTGTGAGCTTTTATCCATGATGGATGGATTTTCAGGATACAATCAAGTGAAGGTAGATTCAAGACTGCCTTCACCACTTCATGGGGGACCTATGTATATGTGATAATGCCATTCGGACTGACAAACATAGGTGCTACATTTTAGAGGGCTATGGATGTTGCCTTTGCAGGGTTGATTGACTTAATCTTGGTTGTATATCAAGATGATTTAACTGCCTATTCAAAAAAGGAGGAACAACACTGTATGCACCTAGAGCAGATTTTTATTAGAGCACTAGAGTATGGCATTTCACTTAACCCAAAGAAGTGTGCTTTTGGGGTAGTGGAAGGAAAATTATTGGGACACATTGTTTCCAGGGATGGAGTTAGGATTGATCCTAAAAGAGTTGCTGCAATTGACAAAATCCAAATTCCTAAAACAATGAAAAGTGTTCAGTCCTTCTTTGGACAAATTAACTTTGTTAGAAGATTCATTCCTAACTTTGTAGAAAACCACAAAGGATATTTCTAAAATGTTGAAGAAGGGTGCAACTATCAAATGGGAAGATGAGGCAACTAAATCATTTTAGAATATTAAAGAAGCTATAAAGATGGATCCTGTGCTAAAATCTCCTGATTTTTCTAAGCGATTTTAGTTGTTCTCATTTGCTTCTTTTCATACTGTTGCTGCATGCTTATTATAGAAAAATGAAGAGGGTTTTGAATAGCCTATTTCTTTCTTTAGCATGTCTTTGCAAGCTACTAAGTTGAAATATGATATCATGGAAAAGCAAGCATATGCATTGGTTAGAGCAGTTAAGAGCTTAAGGCCATACTTAGAAGGCTCTCAAATAGTTGCATATGTGCCTCATGCAGCAGTTAAATATATTTTCACTCAGCAAGAGGTGACTGGAAGAAGGTGCAGGTGGATAAACAAGTTGCAGGAGTTCAACATTGAGATACAAATCACAAAACTGGTAAAGGGACAAGGTTTGGCTAAGATGATGATACAATCAAATCTAGAGGCATGCCAAGTAAATGTAGTTTAGAATAAAATTGTTAATATGTCCGAATCTGAATGGTACAAGGACATTATATAGTACTTGCAGAATTTGAATTGTCCTTCCCACTTCAATGATAGTCAGAAAAGGACCTTGAAGCTACATGCAATCAAATATATAATCCTCTAGGGAGAGTTGTATTGGAAAAATCTTGATGGTGTATTACTTAGGTGTGTGGATAAAAATCAAGCTGAAGGTACTCTAAATAACATGCACAAAGGAATATGTGGTGGACATTACACTGCCAAAACCACAGCTCACAAAATTCTCAGAGCGGGCTATTGGTGGCCTACCTTTTTCTCAGATGCACAAAAGATGGTACGAAAGTGTGATCCTTGTGAAAGGTTCTTAGGAAAATTAAAGTATGAAGGTGCATTACCCTTCAGAACTATAAGTGTGGAGGCTCCATTTCAGCAATGGGGAATTGACTTTATAGGGAAAATTTCAGAAAAATCAAGTGGAGGACATAGTTGGATTTTGGTTGCTACTGATTACTTTACTAAATGGATTGAAACCATTCCAACTAAAAAAGCTACAAGCAAGGTGGTGATGGATTTTGTTTTGGAACACATTATTATCAGATTCAGAGTGCCATTCAAAGTGGTCACAGACAATGCCATGTGTTTCAGATCTGGTGAGTTTGTTGATTTTTGTAACAACTATGGGATTAATTTGTCGCATACATCACCATATCATCCACAAGGAAATGGTCAGGCAGAGTCAAGTAACAGAAGCCTAATGAAAATCATCAAAAGGATGGTAGATAAGAACAAAAGGGCATGGGATTCAAAGTTAAAGATGGCATTGTGGGCTGACTGGATGATAGTGAAGGAATCAATTGGAAGGTCACCTTTTGAGTTAGTGTATGGTACACCAGCTAAGTTACCTGTGAATAATCTCTTGCCAGTTTATAGATTCATACAAGAAAATGATGAAGAGGTTGAAGACTCAATGACTGAAAGGATAAATCAGCTGGTTGCATTGGATGAAATTAGAAGAGAGGCACACAAGAAAAACATCAAGAAACAATAGAAGATGAAATATTTGTTTGATAAAAGGGCTACAAAAAGAAAGTTTCAAATAAGTGACTTGGTCCTTGTTTGGAATGCAAAGAGTCAGGATAAGGGCAAGCATGGTAAGTTTGAGCCCTTGTGGATGGGCCCATATCAAATTAGTAATATTCATGAAGAAGATTCCTACTTTCTCCAGGCCATAAATGGTGAACTATTGGAATTGCTTGTGCACGGTAAATTCCTTAAAGCTTTTTTCTCATGAATAAGGTATCTTGTGTTGCACATTGTAAATTAGGTATAAATAGTCTGTGCGTGCCTTGTATAGCCGCTAGTGTTTTGGGTTTTGTGTTTTACCTGGTCTACCCCAGAGCAGTCTGGTTCTTATTGTAGCCTTACACCTACACGTCCCCAGTTGGAGCCTGTGTTTGTGCCCAACTAGGATTAGGATTTTTAAGATTGAATATTTGTAAGTTTTTTCATTCGAACCCTGAAAAATTCTGAGTCATAAGGTCTTGCGCTTTATCTTTTAATTTTGAGTTGACCTCCTATGATGGGTTCCCGGTTGTTCAAGTGTAACCTTTATCTTTTAACTTGTTGGTTGACCATCCCTTATGCATTTCTTTACCACCTTTTTCTTGTCGTGCTTGAGAGAAAGATGACAAGTCCAAGATTACTCTGTGTTGCGGCAAAATTTGTCACATGTTTGTGTTCTTGTATGTACAAGTGTGAATGTACATTAGCGGGTCCCAAAAATGTTCAAATTGGCTTTCAAAAAGGTGAGAAAATGGTTGTATGCATCTTTGTATGCATACTGGGTTTGCATATATAATTGGGGAATCTTCTATAGGATTCTGGGAATATTCTGTATTTGTATGTCGGGTTCGCTTGTATATCAGGTTTGAATGTATAGACATACAACAGAAATATACATTGTAAAAGTGTAGGAAAAATATACAAGGGGGGTTGACATGCATGAGCTACAGTGAAAAGGTTCATCACCATTACAATGAACATTAGTAGCCAAGTCTAAAGTCTCCCCGACAGCTGATGCATATGCAAAGAGGAATGTATGTTCAAAACATGCAAAGGAAAGTCACAGGGTTCAATGTATATTGAGTTGTATATTTCAAATATACATTCGGCAATATACAAAGCAGGAGATACATTAGGTGGGGCACACTGATTGCATATTTTAACAATTGTATGTTTACACATACAATCAAATATGCATTTGCAAATATGCAAGCTGGACCTGAAAAGTTATACATTCTGGTTGATAAAGGTTTTAGTTCTGGATTGTAAGTTTTGTTTTGTATATCCATGTTGTATGTTTACGATATACAAGGCATTGATACAAGGAAAAGGAGGTGCAACTCAGACGCGAAGGAGAAATAAAATGCAACGAATACAATTTAAGGTCCGTGGGTTGTATAAAATTCTTGTATATGTCAATATACAAGCCGATATGCAATGAAAGGGATACAAGCCGGACCTGAATGAAATTTCAATTTGTTCTATATAATTTGGGGTCCGCCTTGTATATAAGGCGATTGTATATGCGTTTGCATATACAAAAGCGGTAAAGGTAAAACAGAAGCAGGAAAAGTCAGCGATGGCAAGGAAGCATCTACGTGGCACATTCTCATTGGCCAGTGACTTGCGTGTTTGACTTGAGCTGTAGATTTGGGAGATGCAGGGAAGGATTGACGGTTGTGTTCAAATGTTCGATGGCAAGGGTTTTCCCATGCATATGCAGTGGCATTCTTAGAGGGAAAATCGTCTATGCATCCGCTATTACGTTTCTAAGGTGGTTGCGAGTTAGTATTCCATTAATGGTGAAATTGCAAAGGCATGGGTCGATGATTGACAGCAACCTACCAGATTTGTAAGGAAAATCTTCAAACGGCTGCACACGTCCTGAGTTCACCTGCTCTTCTCTCTTTGTCCCCCCTGCTGCATTGATTGATTTGGGTGCCATTCTTGGTGCATTGTATTTTGGCAGGAATTTTGAAAATACCTTGTAATTATGGCTAAGTACACTGTCTTGCTATAAAGTGCAAATTGTGTTACTCATTGTCGTTGTTGAAAATTGGACAAATTTTGGTGCTGTGATAAAAATACAACTTTGTTGGTGGCTCTGTTTTGGGTGTCTTGTGAGTTTATGAATCATATGTTATATGTTTTATGCATAAATTTATTGGTTTCATGTTGTTTTATATGAGTAATGCTTCATTGCATGTATTCTATTATTTGCCTCCAAATTGAATGTTTTCTTCTTCTGAATCTAAACAACTAAGGGGTGTTTAAGATTCTAGGACATGGGTTTGCTATGTTGAATGCTTAGTCTTTTACTTCTGCTCAAGGAGTAGGTTAAATGTTTTGGGTTAAGCATTGGGAAGAATATATTGCAGTAAGGATGTTTGTAAGTAGAGATAACTGAATACTCAGTTTTGGGAAGTATCTGTAAGGTAGACACTAAAAATCCCCTTGAAATCAAGTTATTGATATATGTTTATGATAACCATTCACATGTGTATGTCTATTGACTCTGAGCTCTGAGATAGGCACCGATCCAGTCTTGTATTGAGGTTACAATCAATGTCCTAGTTTTGCATCCAAATACCAAAAAATCAAATTCAAACTTTAAATACAACCTTTTTAGGACATTAGAAGTAGTTTTAGGATCAAAATCCTCTGTCTCACAACTGATCATAGGCCCAAAGCTAGCCCCTTTGCACTTATTTCATAGTTTTGGTCTGTATAAGAGAGGATTTATCTGCTTTGTGTCAACATCCCACTAGGTTCATAGACATATCTCATGGATGTTGAATAGGGAATACCCCCCTAGGTTTTGCAAAGCCTAAAGAAGAAGAGAAGATATTTATAGAGTCTATCTCCTGTACTATTGGCCCCTGGCCCAGAAATCCTATTGATCAATGATGGCTACCTTGTAGGGATAACTGGGAAACATCCAGTCAGATTGAGAAGCAACACCTTCCATGAGAGCTATATCATCAAGGTGACATCTATTGTGTTTTCAATCATTTATCATTTGGATTTTACCTCTTTCCCATAGGGATACACACTCTTATCTAACGGTGTTCAGAAGACTTGAATGTCTCTCTGGGGCTTGACCAAGGCAAGCTTCTAAACACCACAACCCCCAACCACAATCCTTTGTGATTTTAGGTTACATGTATCAAGTTTTGTTTAGTGGAGTTGTAGAAGAAGGTTTCAGACAACAAGGAATCAGGATCTGAAAGAAAGAGGATAGAGTTCAACATTTTGGGACATGGGTGCTAGTGGCAGTGTCCTTTGGAGTTGTAGACATAGAAACAAGTTGGACAGTGATAATCAATATTCCAAAAGCTCCAAACACCCTAAAAAATATCCGGCACTAGACTTGGGTGCTAGTGGTACTGTCCTCCACCTTTTCCAGGGCAGAAACAAAAGATACAATGAAGGTCAGTGTTGGGAGGAGATCCAGATTCCATGCAGAAAATAGTACCTTGGACTGGGGCACTAGTGGAGGTGTCCTTGACTATTCCGCATCCTGAACTTCAAAAAATGGTCAATTATAATCCTCTACCTACTATCTTAACCTGAAAGGATTTCTCGTAATTCATCAATTTGCTTACTATTTTGCATATTTAGGGTTTTAAGAGCATTTAAGCATTAAATTGAGATATTCTTTGATAACATCTGAGCTTCCACATCCTTGAATGTTTGTAGGGAAGGGAGTGTTGCAAGTAATTTTATTTTTTGTCTTTTCATTGATGACAAAAGGTTGGTTGTGATAAGTAGTGTCATGGGTTGTCATAGTTTCAATGGGATTATGTAGTGGCAATAGTTTGGTGACTTGATCTTAGTTGCAGTTGGAATCAGATGTGGCAATAGTTTGGTGCTTTCAGTAGTAGTAACATTGCTTGGCTCATCTTGATTAGTTTGTTCTTCATCTTCTTAGTGGGCATTAAAATTGATATTGTTAAGCACATACATTGTGAAGGCTTACAAAAGGTTTATATTGCAAGACAAGGAGTTTGATTTGCTCTTCCATAGTTCAAATCAAAATTAGTTATAAATGCAGATACATGATATTTTTGCAGAGGTTAGATGTTTTATGATAAAGGTTTCATGTTTATCCTTCAATGATATCTAAACCTTTATTCTTATCATCATTTAGATCCTATGTCATCATTCACTAAAGTCTTGATTACCCGTCATGCATTATATACACTTTATGTTATAATTAACTGTTGACCAGTAGAAGGGGTAAAAGTCACTTAAGTGACAATGTTGAGGGCTTCATTCACATGTTATTACCGGCCCCGACGCCTAGGGTGCTCGGTTATCAGGTTTATGCCACAAAGCAAATGGCACAAAAAAATAGATCGACATCCATAGTTTGAAAGACATGTGGCAGGTATGAGCAATCGCGTGGATAAAATTTGAATGGAGTTGAAATCCCAACGATCGGGGAAACCTTCTAAATTTGACGGGCTACAGTGTATAAAAGCCAAAAATCAAGGTCTTTTCTTTACTAGAGAATGCAGATTTCTATATAGAGAGTTTCTATTTTTGAGTAGAGAGTATGATGGAATCGAGAGTGACTGAGACATAATAAAGGAAAGTTTTCTTTTTCATATTATATTGCAATTTTGAAGCTTTGTTTTGTATTATGTTTGAAAAAGAAACAAAATGGAGAGCAAAGATATGGATGGGTAGAGATGAATTTTTAAGGTGCAAAGAGATTTTACTTGCAGATGAATTATCAAGGACCATATAGAGACACTTAATGTTTCTAGAGATAATATTCCTTATGCATAGATAATTTGAATTTTTATTATGCTTGTTCTTGCAGAGATAAATTATGTGCAATTGTTTGTGTATGATTGAGGTCATATTGACAACTTTATTGAAGTTGGTGTAGAAATAAATTGGAGTGTTGATGAATATTGGTAAGGTGAAATTTAGTCAGTATTGCAGAGATGGTTGAATAGTTTGTTGAATAAAAAGGAGATATAAGTTTTTGAACTTTATTGAAAGAGGGAAACCCCCTTGTTTTCATTTTGTTCATTGTTATTTTGGAGTTGACAGTTAGTGAGACTTGTGATGAAAAACAATATACCAGTGAGGCAAAATAGTTTATGTCAGTGAGACATTTGTAAACTTGAAGGTTTTAACATTTAAGCCAGTGAGGTAGTTTGAGTGGTTTTTCTATGCTTGGAGGGTTTTCCACTCAGTAATACTTTTGTGTCAAAACTTCTTGTGTTGATGTTTTGCATATTTTCATTAATCATATGTGTTTGAAAATTTGGTGATTATGAAATCAATAATCAATTCACTTTTGATAAAGTTCATTGATAATTTTTGAAAGGTGATAAAAATTTGTTTTTTGTATCAACACTGATTCACCCCCCCTCTCAGTGTTGATTGTACTCCTACAATTGGTATCAGAGCCTAGTTCCCTGTAAAGGCTTAATCAGCTTGGGTAGATCATATATTTGGAGTACTCATCATGGCAAGTCAAGAAGGTTATTCAAACTACAAAGCACCTATGTTTTATGTGTCTAACTATGCATTCTGGAAGTTCAGGATGGAGTCATATTTGTCATCTTTGGGGTATGATGTGTGTGATGCCATTGAAATTGAATATACTGCTACAAATCCTCCTTCGACAACTAATGAGAAAAGGGCTTATGAAAATAATGTTAAGGCCAAAAATGCAATATGCTTTGGTCTAACCAATTATATACTTGTCAAAATCATGGAGTGTAAGATAGCTAAGACAATATGGGACAAGTTGTCAAATATTTATCAAGGAGATGAAAAAATCAAAGAAGCAAAATTAGAATCCTATAGGGCCAAATTTGAAAGTCTCAAGATGGGTGATGATGAGAAAGTGGAAGAATATCTTCTAAGAGTTCAAGAAATTGTAAAAGCCATAAGAGGATTGGGTGATACTTTGGAAGAAAAGACAGTTGTTACAAAATTCTTAAGGACTTTAACTTCAAAATATGAGTCCAAAGTGTCTGCAGTAGAGGAGAGAGATTTAAGCAAAGTAACCTTTGATGAACTTCATGGTACATTCACAGCCTATGAAATGAGAATCAGTAATGATACATCTTCTAGTAAAGAAGCTGCATTCAAACTAGTCAAAAAGGAGAAAGAGGTAAAATCTAAATCAGATGAGTTGGATGATGATCAAGAAATATCCCTTGCAAGCAAATTTAAAAAGGGGTCAGTTGGCAAGTACAAAGGTAAGCTTCCATTCAAATGTTTTTTATGTGGAAAGATTGGACACTATGAAGCTAAGTGACCTTATAAGGATTTAGATAGTAATGAAGATGAAAGAAAGAAGCAATTAAAAAAGAAACAGTTTGTTCCTAGAAGGAAAAACAATTTCAGAAAGAAAAGAAGTTTGTTTACTAAGAATGCTGATGTGATTGAAAGTGATTCAGATGATTCTCTTGAGGAAGATGCAGAGACTTTGTTTATGGCTATCCTAAATGAAGTGCAAAGTGAAAACTATGAAGAACAATCAAATAATTGTGAAGTTGTTATTGATCTTGAAGGAGAACTGAAATGTGCTTTAAGTCAAGTCAAGAAGCTTAAAAAGGAGACCATTGCACAAAGAAGTCAGTTTCAAAAAGAAAATGAAATCATGAATAATAAACTAACTAGTTATGAGAAGCATATTGCTGATCTAAAACTAACTCTTGAAGAAAGTAAGAGAATTATTAATGTTAAAAGTAAAGAGTTGAATGACAAGGACAAGAAGTGTCATACACTTGAAGCTGAAATTGTGGATCTGAGAAGAAGACTTGATATGTGCAGAAGTAGTGACAAACTTGATGACCTCCTTGAGAAACAAAAGGGATTCAACGATAAATTAGGTCTTGGATTTGAAGAGGGACAAAGTTCTCAAACAAATGTTGCTTAAAAGGCTGATGCAAATGATAAATCAATCATAAGGACAACAAACTACAAAAGGAATGAAACCTTTAGGTATAATGCTCATTTTATTGGATATTGTTTTTGTTGCAACAAGTTTGGACATAAAGCCAGTGAATGCATATTTGGAGTTAGAAGAATGCATGTATTCTCAAGAAATCCATTCATGTTTTTAAGAAGCTTGAAGTGTCCAAATTGTAAAAATTTTGGGCATATTGCAAAATTTTGTAGACCTTCTTTGCAAATGCAGCAAACTACAAGGAATATTATTCCAAGATTGTCTTCTATAAGTCTTGATAAGAAGTTGCTTGTTTGGAGACCCAAGGTGATCAATAAGAGCTTTGATGTCATGATTGCACAAGCTTCTTTTCATGCCAAAAGGAAGGAACAATGGGTGATTGATAGTGGTTGTTCTAATCACATGACAGGAGACAAAGATAAGTTTGTTAAATTTGAAGACATTGATGAAGGGTCAGTTATGTTTGGGAATAATGATTGTATCATGATCAAAGGCAAAGGTAAAATTCTTCTTGATGATGAAACACCTCTACATGATGTATATTTTGTTGAGGGTCTGAAGCATAACTTGTTGAGTGTTAGTCAAATATGTGATAATGGCTTTAATGTTGTTTTTGATGCACATGGATGTGAGATCAAAAAGAAATCAGGTAAAGTTGTTGTAGCAGGTCTAAGGAATAATGGTAACATCTACAATCTTCATGAATCTAAAACTAAAAGTGTTGACAGCTATATATGTTTCATGGGTCAAATTGAAGAAAGTTGGTTGTGGCATATGAGACTTGGTCATGTGAATCTTGACAATCTTGTGAGAATCAACAAGAATCACAATGTAAGAAACATGCCTCATATTTCAAAACCAAGCAATTGGGTAAGCAAACCAAGGTTAGTTTCAAACCTAAGGAGTATTTTACTTCAAAACCTCTACACCTTGTGCATTCAGATTTGTGTGGTCCTACAAGGACTAAAGCATTAGGAGGTGAAAAATATTTTATGCATTTCATTGATGACTTTTCAAGAATGACATGGGTAACATTCTTAAGGCATAAATTAGAGGCTTCTGAAAGATTCAAAATCTTCAAAAAGATGGTTGAAAAAGAATCTAATTTCAAACTAAAATGTTTAAGGTTAGACAATGGAGGAGAATACATTTCAAAGGAATTTGAGGAGTATTGTGAAAAACATGGGATAAGAAGGCAATTTTTAGCTCCTAGAATTCCACAACAAAATGGAGTGGCTGAAAGAAAGAACATGACTGTAAAAGAAATGGCAAGAACCTTACTACATGATGCAAATCTGCCCAACATCTATTGGAGAGAAGTTGTTCATATAGATGTGTATACTTTAAATAGAGCTCAATTAAGGGTAAAGTCAAATTATACACCTTATGAACTTTGGTATGGTAAGTCAACTAATGTTGGCTATTTAAAAATTTTTGGAAGTAAGTGTTACATCAGGAAAGATAATGATACTTTGAGTAGTTTTGAATCTAGATGTGATGAAGGTATATTTTTGGGTTATTCTACACATAGCAAAGCATATAAATGCTTTAACAAAAGACTCAAAAGAATCATTGAAATCACTAATGTTAAGGTGGATGAGAATTTGCAGCCTTGTATGCAGCTGATTCATGACAAGGAAGATGATCATCATTCACAAAAGGAAGAAGAAAATCAGGTAGAGGAAGAAGCTCCTGAAAAATCAGTTGAAATTAAGACAAAGACTCCTTCAAAGGCATATCAAAGAGATCATCCTAATGAGTTGATTATTGGAGACAAGGATAGTGGTGTGTTAACAAGAAGAAAGCTTGCTACTGCAGATAATCAAGCACATGTGTGTTTGATATCAGAAATGGAACCAAAATGTTATGTTGAGGCCAGTAAAGATGAAGCCTAGATTAAGGCTATGGAAGAGGAGCTAAGTCAAATATAAAAGAATAAAACATGGGAACTTGTGCCAAGACCAAAAGGTAAGAATGTCATTGGATCAAAATGGGTATTTAGAAATAAGCTTGATGACAAAGGTAAGGTTGCTAGAAACAAAGCTAGATTGGTTAGCAAAGGGTATTCACAAATTGAAGGAATTGACTTTAATGAGACTTTTGCACCTGTTGCTAGATTAGAAGCTATAAGGATGCTTGTAGCTTTTTTAGTTTATAAAAATTTCAAGATATACCAAATGGATGTCAAATCAACCTTTCTAAATGGTGATCTTGAAGAAGAGGTTTACATGGAAGAGCCAAAAGGATTTGTGAGCAAAGACAAATAAGATCATGTGTATAGATTGAAAAAGGCTTTATATGGGTTAAAACAAGCTCCAAGGGCTTGGTATTATAGACTGGATAAGTTTCTACAAGAACAAGGATTCATAAAAGGAGGTGTGGACAGCAATTTGTACTACATAATCAAAGGTGAGGACATCTTTGTTGAAATTTATGTTGATGACATCATATTTGGTAGTAACAATGATGATACGAGTCTTTCATTTCATAACATCATGAAGTTTGAATTTGAGATGTCCATGTTGGGAGAGTTGTCCTTCTTTCTTGGTCTTCAGGTATCTCAGCTTGAAAAGGGAATATTTATCTCACAAAATAAGTATGCCAAAGAGATGTTGAAGAGATTTCAAATGGATGATTGCAAACCTCTGGGTACTCCTATGGAAACAGGGCATAAGCTAAGTAAAAATGATGAATCACCTGAAGTAGAACAATCTTTGTATAGATCTATGATTGGTAGCCTTTTATATCCCATTGCTTCTAGGCCTAATATTATGTAAGCTATTTGTTTGGTTGCAATATTCCAAGCTTGTCCTAAACAATCACATTTGAATGTTGTTAAGAGAATCTTTAGATATGTTAAGGGTACACTTGATTTTGGTCTATGGTATCCTAGACACAATGATTTTACACTTCTTGCTTATATAGATGTAGACTGGGCTAGTTGTCCCGATGATAGAAGAAGTACAAGTGGGGCAGCTTTCTTTCTTGGTGGGATATTGGTTGCATGGCATAGTAAGAAACAAGATTATGTTTCTCTATCTATAGCTGAAGCTAAATATATTGCTACTTCTTCACGTTGTACACAGGTGCTTTGGATGGTCCAATCACTTCATGATATCAAGGCTGAGGTAAAAAGGCCTATATCTATCCTTTGTGATAATACTAGTTCTATCAATATGTCAAAGAATCCTATATTGCATTCAATAACTAAGCACATTGCTATTAGATACCATTTTCTAAGAGAGAAGGTGATTGAAAATGAAATTGCCTTGGAATATGTGCATACAAATGATGAACTGACTGATATCTTCACAAAACCTTTGCCTAAGGAGTTGTTTGAATCTCATAGACAGAGATTAGGAGTTCTATCTTTTGCCAGTCTTCAATGAGCTACAAGGATTGATTCAGGGGGAGTAGTCTTCTATATCTTTATGAAGTCCTGAATCTTATTTAAATCTTATCAAGACAGTTGTACATATTTTGTATATAGTTTTTGTACATATATGTAAAAGGAGTCAGTATATGGTTGTTATCAGACAGTGGTTTATTTTCTATATGACAGTGTTTTTTTTGTGGTTTGACAGTGTTATAGTATTGTGTATTTGTTCATTTGAAGTGCAGAAATTGTAGTTTATCCATTGATGACAAATACAAAGGTGTCAATTGTTGAAAAATACTATGTGGCAGAGCTTACTTTCAAATGGCAGAGGATTACATTTAAGATCATTGATAGTGGTTTGTAATGAAGTATCTTTGTGACTGCAAAAGGAATACAGAGAAGATTATGAATTCTATTGGCACTGGATAGTATGTTTGCCTTTGACTTTTTTGTCAAAAAGTGGGAGAAGATTATGATGTTTTACTTGGTTGTCTTGCATAGTTGTTTTGCCATCAATGTCAAATACAAAGGGGGAGTTTTGTTACAAGTAATTTTATTTGTTGTCTTTTCATTGATGACAAAAGGTTGGTGGTGATAAGTAGTGTCATGGGTTGTCATAGTTTCCATGAGATTATGCAGTGGCAATATTTTGGTGACTTGATCTCAGTTGCAGTTGGAATCAGATGTGGCAATAGTTTGGTGCTTTCAGTAGTAGTACCATTAGTTGGCTCATCTTGATTGGTTTGTTCTTCATCTTCTTAGTGGGCATTAAATGTGATATTGTTAAGCACATGACATTGTGAAGGCTTACAAAAGGTTTATATTGCAAGACAAGGAGTTTGATTTGCTCTTCCATAGTTCAGATCAAAATTAGTTATAAATGCAGATACAAGATCTTTTTGCAGAGGTTAAATGTTTTATGATAAAGGTTTCATGTTTATCCTTCAATGATCTCTAAACCTTTATTCTTATCATCATTTAGATCCTATGTCATCATTCACTAAAGTCTTGATTGCCCATCATGCATTATATATACTTTATGCTATAATTAACTGTTGACCTGTAGAAGGGGTAAAAGTCACTTAAGTGACAATGTTGAGGGATTTATTCACATGTTATTATTGGCCCCAATGCTTAGGGTGCTCGGTTATCAGGTTTATGCCACAAAGCAAATGACATGAAAAAATAGATCGGCATCCATAGTTTGAAAGACATATGGTGGGTATGAGCAATCAGGTGGATAATATTTGAATGGAGTTGATATCCCAATGGTCAGGGAAACCTTCTAAATTTGATGGGCTATAGTGTATAAAAGCCAAAAATCAAGGTCTTTTCTTTACTAGAGAATGCAGATTTCTATATAGAGAGTTTCTATTTTTGAGCAGAGAGTGTGATGGAAGTTCGAGAGTGACTGAGACATAATAAAGGAAAGTTTTCTTTTTCATATTATATTGCAATTTTGAAGCTTTGTTTTGTATTATGTTTGAAAAATAAACAATATGGAGAGCAAAGATATGGATGGGCATAGATGAGTTTTTAAGGTGCAAAGATATTTTACTTGCAAATGAATTATCAAGGACCATACAGAGACACTTAATGTTTGCAGAGATAATATTCCTTATGCATAGATAATTTGAGTTTTTATTATGCTTGTTCTTGCAGAGATAAATTATGTGCAATTGTTTGTGTATGATTGAGGTCATATTGACAACTTTATTGAAGTTGGTGCAGAAATAAATTGGAGTGTTAATGAATATTAGTAAGGTGAAATTTAGTCAGTATTGCAGAGATGGTTGAATAGTTTGTTGAATAAAAAGGAGATATAAGTTTTTAAACTTTATTGAAAGAGGGAAACCCCCTTGTTTTCATTTTGTTCATTGTTATTTTGGAGTTGACAGTTAGTGAGACTTGTGATGAAAAACAATATGCTAGTGAGGCAAAATAGTTTATGTCAGTGAGACATTTGTAAACTTGAAGGTTTTAACATTTAAGCCAGTGAGGCAGTTTGAGTGGTTTTTCTACCCCTGGAGGGTTT
The DNA here is from genome assembly GCA_027924645.1 of Cunninghamia lanceolata. NCBI lineage: Eukaryota > Viridiplantae > Streptophyta > Pinopsida > Cupressales > Cupressaceae > Cunninghamia > Cunninghamia lanceolata. Next base: position 9,425,533 of record BSBN01000220.1, on the reverse strand, counting down.
TCCACTTAGTAATATTTTTGTGTCAAAACTTCTTGTGTTGATGTTTTGCATATTTTCATTAATCATATGTGTTTGAAAATTTGGTGATTGTGAAATCAATAATCAATTCAATTTTGATAAAGTTCATTGATAATTTTTGAAAGGTGATAAAATTTGTTTTTTGTATCAACACTGATTCACCCCCCCTCTCAGTGTTGATTGTACTCCTACAAGGAGGATCTAAACCAAATCAGCCACATTTGAGATCCCCCATTTTTCCTACTAAACAAACTCAAAGGACATTAGAGAGAGAAAGAAGGAAACTTGCAGTAGGCAGCAACCCTACTCGAAATGATACGATGAGTGAACAATTGGGAAATGAATTGAAGTCTTTCATGGAGCACAAAAAAAACACAACTCAAGCCTTTATGGAACAAAATGAGAAAACAAATCAAGCACTCCTCCAAGCCCTACAGAACCTGAGTAATACAATCAATACCCTTAGTTCCCACTCTACAAATGAGAGAGATGTAAACTCTAACCATTTAGAGAATAATAACATATCTTTCACCCCTAGGATACCAAGACCTTCTTTCCTACCTTGGGAAGAAACACCAATGGAAGAAGAAGAAAATAACCCACCCCCAAATAGCATCGAGGAAATTGCTAGAGCCTACTCAAGTTTGGACCCTAAGATTAGGAGGAATGTCCCATTTAGGAAATTTTGTGAAGCTAAGAAATAGGAGGCATCAAAACAAACAAGAGGCAAGCGAGTAAAGATTTGAGACAAAAGGTGAATCAATTAACTATTCCCAACTTTAATGGATCGGGGAAAATCATAGCACATGCATGGATTATAAAGTTAAACACCTATTTAACCTTTAGACCTATGATAGAAGAAGACATTGTCTAATTTTCTGTCTTGCATTTAGAGGGATTGGCCCATGAATGGTGGCATCATGGCAACTTCACCCTAGGACACAATAACATAACCTCCTACAACAAATTTACACACAAAAAAAATTGACAAAAAACACCCCTAAAAAGACTTCAAGGAACTAAAACAACTAAGGAAACAAGGATCCGTACAAGATTACATAGCTGAATTCCAAAGAATTTTAGTAAGGGTGTCAAGGGTTACTAAAGATTGGCTCATCTACCTATTCGTCGAAGGGCTAGAAGATTCAATCTGAGGGTTGGTAAGCACCCTTGATCCCTCCTCTCTCAATGATACCATTGATAAGGCCCTAAAACTAGAAGACACATCCACAAAATACAAGTCATCAAATACACACACCAAACCTCCCTATAAGAAAAATGGGCATAAAGGGGAATTTCCTTCTAAAGATGACCACAAAGAATTTCAAAAGAAAAAATTATGTTTCAATTGCAAGGAAAAATGGGACCCTGGGCATGTTTGTAAATGAGAGAACCTTAAAGGGCAATGAAAGGACCTAAAAAAGAAAGGTTTGTGCTTTAAATGTAAGGAAAAATGGGGGCCAGGACACATATGTGGAAATGAAAGCAAGGCATGAAATATAGAGGCAATATCCGATGAAGAAGAATAAGGAAATCCAAGCATGAAAATAAGGTACAACAAAGAAGAACAAGGAACCCTAGTAGCTATCTCTAGAGTCTCCAAGCATCACCCTTTTCAAATCAAAAGTATAATAAAAGGGCAAAAAGTAATCGTCCTTATGGATAGTGGGACAACCCACAACTTTATTGACAAAAATTTGGTTACAAAAATTAAAATAGAAACAAAAGATTTTAAGTGTTTTAACGTAGTGTTGGTTGATGGATCCACTTCCCTATGTGCTAAAAAAATTCCCCAACTAAGCATGACTTTGGGAAAACATCCAATCAAAGAAGATTTCTACATAGTAAATTTAGGGGACATTGATGTAATCTTAGGTACCCCATAGACACACTCTTTGGGCCGTTTTTACTTAGACCTTCCAAAATTGGGGCTTTACTTTAAACATAAGGGACAAGAAGTCCTCTTAAGAGGGCTATTCGATGGGTCACCAAGAGTAATTTCATCCAAAAGGATGGAAAGAACTTTTAGACATGGACAAGGAGAATGGGCTACACAGTGCATGATTCTTGACAAGTCTTCTACCCAAGGAAAAACTATACACATTGGCATTCAACCTATTTTTTAGAAAAAAATGAAAGACTATTTGAAGACATTTCGCAAGGACTACCACTTAAAAGAGACTTTGAGCACACCATTGAATTAGAGGAAGGGACAGAACCTATTATTACCACACCTTACCATCACCCTTGGGGATATAAAGAAGAAATTGAGAAAGTCATAAAGGAGTTATTGGAAATGGAACATATCCAACCTAGTTCTAGTCCTTTTGCCTCCTCTATTGTACTAGTGAAAAAGAAAGATGACACCATGAGAATGTGCATCGACTATAGGGTACTTAATAAAAAAACCATCAAAAACTGATATCCCATCCTGAGGGTTGATGAACTAATCGATGAACTTCATGGAGTAGTATATTTTTCAAAAATTGATCTACATTCAGGATACCATCAAATAAGAGTAAGAGTCGAAGATGTCCCCATGACAGCTTTTAGATGTCATTATGGACACTTTGAAATTCTTGTCCTACCTTTTGGACTAACCAATGCCCTTGCTACCTTCCAATCATGTATGAATCACATCTTTAGAAAACAACTAAGGAGATTCCTCTTAGTTTTCTTTGACAATATTTTAATCTATAGCTGGACTTGGGAGGAACACTTAAGACATATATACAAAGTGCTAGGAATACTTGAACAACAATCCTTATTTGCCAAGCTACCCAACTGTGAATTTGGGATGGAGGAAATTTTGTACTTAAGACACAAAATCAGTGCTCAAGGGGTAAGCGTTGATGAAGAAAAGATTGAACCCGTAAGGAGTTGGCCAAAACCAAGAACCTTAACACACCTACGAGGATTCTTGGGGCTTTGTAGCTATTGGTACCTGAATATGTATATGCAGGCACCTTCCCAAAAAATCCAAAAAATTCTATGTCTTTGGACCTCCTCAGCATGTTTCAATGTCAGTGTTAGGACAGTAAAAATTTTAAAATTTTACTGTTTTCTCACTCGATCATGTTTGAACATAATCCTAAAAATATCCCAAAATCATAATAAATTTTTTTCACAAGGTGTCTATGGATGAGTAGTGTTAAATTTTATCAAGGCCAATCTATCGGCAAGATGTTGCGTTGTTTACACCGATACATAAGGGATCATTTGGAAATAACCATCGGCATGAGAATAGAGATCGGAAGGAGATTTATAGAAGTCATCGATGGAATAAGTGATACCAATGACTTTACATTGGCAAGAAAAGCGAGTGGTCATACCGATCGGTATGACAGACAACTATCGGATGACCTTTTAAAAGTTGCCCTGACGGTAGAAATCATACCGATAAAGTATTTCGGCAAGAGTCTCACCGAACATCTTGCGAAGGTAATGAAGCAAACGACCATCGGCAAGAAGTAAACTGTCGGGATAAGATACAAGGAAGTTTTCGATACTAAATGTCTTGGCGATAAGAGAGCTTTCGGCAAGACTCACAGCGATACTATTATCTGTCGGGATGACTCAACATATCGGAACAAAGGAATTAGGTCTCGCCGATTCACAAGTCACAACGATCAAAAGGTATCGGTGATACTTTGACATACTCTGCCCGATAAAGAATATGAAAGAAACATCGGTGAGAGGATCCGGATCGGGTTATCTTTTGAAAGCTATCCCGATAGTATGTTTCACTCTGATGGATATGCTCCATCGGCAAGACTTTAAAATAGTCATTTCGATCTAAAGTAATATGACGATCGGTGGGACAACAATAGTCGGGGAAACATAATTATGTTCTCCTGATAGTATTAATCATCCCGATAAACAAAACATATCGGTAAGACTCATTACATCGGAGTGAAATCTAAATCATATGGCGATGAAGGAAGTCATGCCGATGGTCGCGCCCACTTGAAGATATGACATTTCATAGCGTCGGGGATACAAATAAGGGGTCACGCCGATTGATTGTTCGCGCCATAAAAACATTAAGGTCGCCCAGACATTTCAAAATTCACGCCGATAAGAGGAGTTATGGCGATGTGACATTTCACAGCGATGAACATTGAATTGATCAGATGATTAAATACAAACGGCTACGAAATTTCTATGATCATTATAGTTGCAAAAAACCATCCGAGAAGAGAATATAGAAGAACTCTTAAGGCGAAAGCAGAGGATTCCAATTCTAGCCACCAAACGACAGGTACATATACCAAACCACTGTATAGCCTGTGTTTAAATTCTCTGCCAAAGTTTTAAAATGGAAACTCCGGGGAAGGGAAAAGGCAGAAAGTTACAAGGGGAAACCAGTAAACCCAAGAAACAAAAAATTGAACAAACCCCTAAGGAGAAAACAAAAGAGAGAAAACTAAACCAGGACCTAATTGATCAATTGCCTGGGTCAACTCCCAAGGCTAGAAGGTCTGCCCAACTTAGGGCAGAAGTGGAGAAATTAGAAGATAAACACAAATGCCTGGGAGATAACTGGACCCCAATTCGGGGATATGAACTTTTCAGATTCCACTACAATCGAAGGTTTAGGAATGCTCCTGTGTCAAACCCATGGCACATGAATTTAGGAAAACTGGTTGTACCCAATGTATTCCTGAATGTGGAACTCCTTCAATTACTTGCCAGACACTATAATTCAAACCTGAAAGCCATCTGCAACCCACAGGGAGAACCAATTGTGCATTTGTCAAAAAATGCTATTTGTGAGGTTTTTGATTTAGATGATTTATGCACTGTCCCTATCATTTATGAAGATCTGGATAAGGAGTATTGGAGAATGGACACAACTTACAATGGATGGAGGTTGCCCATTCATAGGCCCAGGATTGAAGGAGAAGTGATCCCCTTAACTGAAAATGATGGCCCTCCCTTTCATGTAGCCATATTTGAAGCATATATACAATATACCTATTACTTTGTAGGCCAAATCCTTGGTTCAGGGGTCCCTGAGTTCATGACTATTCCTCTGATGGTAATAGCCTCTGACATTCAGTGTCATAATGCAAGGCAATTTGATTATGCTTCCTATATTGCTAATAGAATGGACTCTGGTCTATCTGCAATAAAAAATAGTGCTCCAGCATGCTCTTTTGAGCATTACTCAATGCTTATGCACATGGTGTTATATTATGGCCAGGAGGTAGGGTTATGGCCAAGTGAGTTTCAAGTTGTTGCTGCAAATAAGAAAGGGGAAAAGATACCTGTACAACTGTGGACCAGAATTTGGGAAAGTAGATATGCCCATTCCAGCTATGCTCAATTTGAAGAGCATTGTGTAAAAGTACTGTATAGGTATTTTAATCACCCCTGTGAATATTCAATTTCAACTGAGATAAAAAGATTCCTCAGACCAAAAGATTTTGGTGGCCCCCCTACTGTCACTCATAATTGGGGAGACTGGTATTATTTTGAGGATGCTACTATGATCAGAGTTTATGGTTTTGAAGATACTCCATTCATATTGCCCAAGACTGTCCCTGACAGGCTTGCATATCTGGAGATAATCAGACAAATGCATTGTTCAAATGTGATGCATTTGAGTTCACATGACAAACAATCATTTATGCCAGTACTTTATGTTTTGGAGATTTTACTGTAGTTTCTAAAGAAGGTTACAGTCTCATTCTAGATAAATTAATGCATTATAACATGAAGACTGCTGAGATGAGAAAAGGATTTGACCCTGAAGGCTTTATTGATTTTGCAAGAAGAAAACAGAATCTCAGTGGATACATGCACATACATTATCCACATGATGATGTCATTAGAAATTTAGAAGAAGCAGAAGTCGAATTGGTGGTAGAAAAATATAACAGGGATTTAGATGAAAAGAAAAAGCAGTTAGCATCAATTGAGGTTGTATCCTCTGAAGATGAAGAACTGACAGGGCAAGAACAGCCACCAGGTGAAAAGGTAGAGATGTCCAAAAGGAAAATGCAACAATATCAGCCTCCTGTCGTACTACATGATGAGGAGGGGCCTGCTGATGAGGATCCATGCCAGACAGCCTATGATTCTTTCATTGCAGATGATGAGTTTATTCAATCAAAAGAATTTAAATCATTTTTATATAAATACAAAGGGAAAGAAATCAGAGAGTCAGTAGATGATGTCTCTGCTGATAATGAAAGACAATTATTAGATACGCTGAAGGAAACAGTAGATAAAGAGATGCAAGACATGACACCTAGCAAGGGTAGACAGTTACTTAAAGATGCAGGGGTCATGATTTTTCCTGGTCTGGATTTAAATTCTACTTTGGTTTTTGACAGTTTTTTGAATAACACGGATGATAAGTATAAACTTACTCCAGAAGGAGTTAATGAAGTATATATGGGAACAAGGTATAACAATGATAAAAATTCCCTGATGATATGGGCGTTATACCCTCCCCACAAGAAGACAGCCATCATTGATACTGAAAAGACTTTTGGCCACGTGATGACTTTGAAAGCAGGGGAAACTGACCCTATAATTACAGTAGACATTGGTATTAATGTTGCCAAATTGAATAAATCACAAGCTCAAATGTTGATCAAAGAAAGGGATGCATACAAATTGAATTGTGAAAGACTGACAAAAGAAAACGATTACTTGAAGGATGCTGTTAAAAGTACTTTTGGCCAGACCACAAAAAGAATAACTCAAGGTGAGAGCTCACAGGGCATTCAAGTGTTATCCCCTGATCAGGCAACCCAAATTCAGATGGATGCATTTGTTGCAATACTGCAGAGCAGGTATGCAAACATGGTGCGATGGTTAAACCAATTTTTGGATAACTTCTCAGAGAATCATAAAGCAGTTCAAGAACATGAAAGACTTGAAAAAAGAATACGAGAAAAATTGACTGAGATACAAAACAAAAGTACTGCTGATAGTACAGATATCTCTGATGCAAAAGCATTTCTCAAACAACATCAAAATTATTATGACAAGCTTAAAGCTGATGCTAAAGAAGGAGATGATGCCTCAAACACAGGAGTGCCCAGAATATTTAAAGATAATGGAGAGGTGAAGAGCAAGGAAGAATGGATTATTGATTGTCAAAGTATATTACACAAAGCCACAGGAGCTCTGAAAGACAAAGCCTCTGCGTCTAAAGAAGTCTGCAAACAATTGGAGAGCATGATTACACTTGACATAATTACCAGAAGTGTTGTTCACCTTACTGATACTCATCGTGAGCAGGATTACTTGGATTACTTGGCAAAAGTCTACTTGTGGCTAAATAGAGCCTAATCATAATTATGTTATAAATTGTTAATGTTTGTTGAAGTTCCCAAAAGACTTATTGAAGAGTCATGTCTCTTCATAGAAATATCTATATAGGCTCAAACAATTGGTGCTGAAAAATCATCAGCAGTAGAATATATTCAGATATATCATATATACAATGTTTCAAAATGACTATGTTGCATATTTTATTTGAAGAAGAAGTTTGAAGTTCTCTGATTCAGTGGTTCTGCTTTGGTATCAGTTGTTTGTTAAGATTATTCAGTTGTGTGGCTGTCTCCATTTCTGCATTTCCTTGATATTCAGATTAAACATATCAAGTATATATTTGATCTGTCAATACACATTTGCTGTATCTGTGTAATTAAATAGGTTGGTATCCATTTGAGGAATTAAACCCTTCTGATTTAATTACAGTAGCCTGGAAGTATTAAGCTTGGATTACTAAGTAGGGCCATACAATTAGATTGCCATTCTGTCTCCAGTAAATATTATCTGTTAATCTTGTTTATTCATTTCATTTGGTTCCTTCAAGTAAGGATTAAAGTACCTTCTGGTGAATTATAAGATATCTAATTTTATTTGGTTGGATTATCAAGAAGAGTCTGTCAGTCATTTACTTGCACGTTTATACAAGCTATAAACTAAAACTGTGCCAAACAACTAGAATTATTACCATTAGGAAACCATTAGTCCTGGTCCTTCAAATTGACTCTGTTACCCAACAAGGCACTAGTCTTATTTTACTTAAAAACTTTTACCTTGATATTGCTTATACAATTTCTACCAACTACTCATTAGATATTAAACCTAAAGTCAGTTAGCGAACATTTCATCTATCCTACATCCTGTGCCACTGTAGATAGATTTAGTTAGTCCACACATTCACATTCAATCTGCTTTAATCTTCCAAGGTTTACCCACCTAGGTGTAGCAGGACCCAAAGCGAAGGAAATCAACTAACCTTGAAGGTTGATTTCGTCAAGTTAGTTCAGAAACGTTGCCAATCTAAACATAGAGCTTGGCATCCCCTTAGGATTGACAACTTGCATTTCTGAGACCTAACAAATTGGTGACTCTACTGGGGACTAGTAAAAGACCTTAGAAAGTAATCCTTTCCTTCATAGAGTCAATTCAGAAAATTTAAGTTGGTAACTCTGCTGGTGACAAGAACCCTACAGATAAAATATAAACTTTTCCTATTTAATAGGTGGCGACTCTAGTTACAATTATAACAAAAAATTCAATATCAAATGGATGGTAGGAGATCCAAGATGGAAGGCAAAAATTTGCAGTCATCTCCACCACTTAGAAACATTTCCAAAAGAAATGTGAATCCATAATATTCCCACCAAGATAATAATCTGGACATCCAAGAAAATGATTCAGAACAAAATATTGCAATTCACAACAAATTCACACCTCTACATGATTCAAACGAGAACCTCAGTGGAGCAACTGATGATATTTTGGCAAGGTACAGACCCACTCCTCAAGAACAGCGAGATCATGATGCAAAGGTCATGAGGGATATTGATAGGGGTATGGATTTTCAAATCAAGGAATGAATGATAATCTAGAACATCGGGAAATAAATAATCAGGACATGAGTGAAGAGCAACAGGAAATACTCATGCTCCGAAAGGAACTTGAAAGGTACAAGATACAGGAAGAGAAGGAGTTGTTGCAGCAAGAAATTCAACAGAGGAAAAATAAAGCCAAAACAGCTCCCCCTAAATATGTACCCCCGCATAGAGGGAATATTTCAAGAAATACACAACAAAATACAGGTAGTGCTCAAAACTCACATGCTTCCGGAAGTCATCAGAACACTATTCCCCAAAACCCTAGACCACCTCCCATACGTAATGTATCTCAACACATGGTAAATACTTACCCACCCCCTGGTCAACAATACTATAGACCATAGAATCATCACACAAACCCCCACATGAACCAACATCAACAGTATACATATCATCAGCCACCAGGTGGATACAATTATCCACCACCTTTGAATTTCCCTCCCCAAAACCTTGCAAATATATGCAGTCAATTTGATTTAACTGGATATCAGTTGTATCCATATCCTATGGATAGTACTTGGAGGAATATGGTTCCCAAGTTTACTGGAAATAATGCAATATCTGCGGAAGATCATATCAGAAGTTTCAATGCTTTTGTACAGGAAATTGGTATGGATTGGGAAGACATTAGAATGAGGTTATTTATGATGTCCCTCACTGAAGATGCCAGAGATTGGTTTAACAGCTTGCCTGATGCATCAATCAATTCACTAACTGATTTCCATAACCAGTTTAAGGATCAGTACGGTAACCAATATGCTCCTGAGTTTGCACTACATGAATTAATAAGTATACAGAAGTATCAAAATGAGTCAGTATTTGATTTCAACTTGAAGTTTTCCAAGTTACATAATAAGGTACCACATGGAGCTAAGTTATCTAACCAGGCAGCACTAAGTATCTATATGAAAGCATTTGACCCTAAAACAGGATATGAACTTAGAAACAGATGTCCTGCAACCTTGGCCGAAGCACAGAAAGTGGCCATAACTATTGAAAATAATAGGAAGGCTACAAGAATGGTCAGTAAGAGGGATAATCATAGAAATCCTTAGAATTCAAATGTTCAACAAACCAAACCAGAGAGTCAGCATAGACATGATAGACCTAGGTTACATGATATGCCCTACAATACAAATTGGAAGGATGGAAGACCTATCGATAACAACAGAAAGCAACCATATGGAAAAGATACTCCTGATCCCCTGAAAAGAAACATGGCACACATGGCAGAAAATAAGCCTTGGTGTTTTGTATGTAGTTTACCACATTTACCTGAATACTGTGAGGTAGCTAAATCCATACAGCAAGAGGAAATGTTATACAACTATAATAGGGATAACCATACCATCAATATGATGCATGATACACCATGTGTAGTGATAGAAGATTATTCTTCTTCAGAAGAGGAAGGATATGAGTATGATGTAGGGAACCAGAAGTATCATATTAACATGGGAGAACAAGAGGTATTTTCAGACCAGGAAGACAGTTATAACAACAAGTCATATGGTCAATGGAGAAAACCTACTGAGGATGAAAGAGAGGCTCTCACAGTGGCTGTAGTGGCTCAAGCTCGAAACACTTATAACTTGAGGAATAGAACAACAAATGTTGGGCAAGGAGCTCCTGGAAGTGTATTTATAAAAGACCAGAATAACAAAGGGAATAACACAAAATCATCATCTAAAGAACCAGAAAAGGGGGATAAAAGTAAAATGAAAGAAAATCAAGAAAAAGAGAACACAAAAATAGAAAAAAATGACCAGATCATAGCCCATTCTTTTGATATTGCACATGCAGTGTCTCAGGTGAAGATATCAGTCCCACTTCTAGAGATGATGAAAATAGATAAATATAGGAGTACAGTTGTCAAGATGATTTCTGATTCACCTAATCCAAAACATAAAGGGTTTGAAAAAACAACAAATAATGTACATCAAGAAAATTTCAAGATGCCTGAGGTATACCTTGGTGACACACTTACAAAAAATCCCTCACAGGTAGACCCATTCTATACCACATTAGTAATCAAGAACATGATAGTCAGAAATTGCATGATTGATTCAGGTGCTGCTATGAATATCATGCCTATAGCAGTTATGAAAGAATTGGGAATGTGGGTTGATACTACGTATGGCCAGTGTTATGCAATGGATAACAAATCTATTCTAGTAGTTGGTATCATGAAGGATGTAGAGATAAAACTTGCCTCACATCCTGAAGCCACTTATAACATTGACATTACTGTGGTTGACATCCCACCATATTATGGGATGCTTTTATCAAGGCAATGGGCTGCTATGGCAGGAGGCAATGTTCAGTTAGATTTATCATATGCCACCATACCAGTGGGTGACAAGGAAATCAAATTGTGCAGAGAGCCAAGGTATGACAATATCATAGAAAGAATGGACTGGCATCAGGTGAATTTCTTTTGTGACACAGATTTGGGAGTTTTCAAAGTTGGAGAAACTACACTAGAGTTACATAACACTGACCCAATACACACTGAATCTATGAAAGAAGAAAATGAGTTGTGGAAAATGTATTTTGATGGTGCATGCAGCAAAATAGGAAATGGGGCTGGAGTAATTTTCATTTCACTAGGAGGTAAAACTTTTAAATACTCTTTCCTATTGACATTTGAATGTACAAATAATGTAGCTGAGTATGAAGCCCTGCTCATTGGCCTAAACATAGCCACCAAACACAAAATAAAAAAGTTGGCTGTCTATGGTGATTCTGAATTGGTTATCTCCCAAATAAGAGAAAAATACTTATCTAAAAATAAAAGATTAAGACAGTACAGAAATGCAGTTTGGGATAGTGTTGAATTATTTGATGCCTTTTCAATCAGCTGGGTTGATAGGTCTAAAAACATTATGGCAGACTTTTTAGCAAACATTGCATTAAAGAGAGATGATGTCACATTGGGAGGAATCACAGAAGTTGAATTTAAAACTAGACCTACCATCCCTGATAATATACAGAACTGGCAAGTATTTGATAGTGATGCTGACATAATAAATTTCTTGCTTTGTGCTGATTATTATGAAAATCAAGAAATTGATTTCAGTGCATTTGTGGAGGAACATGATGGGAAGGAAACCCTTTTTGGCCAAGAAGTGGTCCAGTTGAAAACAAATAAGATACCCAAAGGACTTATTGCATTAGAAAAGACATTTGATGGCCATGACAGGTATAAAAAGAAAGGCACACCAGTGGTACCTAGTAACCTTGAAGAAATCAATTTAGGGACACAAACAACTCCAAAAAATGTGTATATTGGAAGAAGTCTTGACCCAAAAATCAGAAGCAGACTTATCAACCTGCTCAGGAAGTACAGGCATGTGTTTGCTTGGTCATATGATGACTTAAAAGCATATAGAGAGGATCTATTTCAACATGAGATACCACTGAAGCAAGATGCTAAACCTTTCAGACAGAAGCAGAGACCAATTAATCCTACACTAGCCCCTAAAATGTTAGAGGAACTTACAAAGTTAAGGGATGGAGCTATAATCAAACCTATTAGACACTCTTCCTGGGTTTCAAACTTAGTGCCTGTCAGGAAAAAGAATGGTGATATTAGACTGTGTGTGGATTTCAGAAACTTGAATAAATCTTCCCTCAAAGATAATTATCCTCTTCCCAATATGGAGGCGATATTGCAGAAAGTCACTGGATGCGAATTATTGTCAATGATGGATGGTTTCTTCGGTTACAATCAGGTAAAGGTTAAGGAGTCTGAACAATTTAAGACTGCATTCACCACTCCGTGGGGAACATATGTGTATTTGAGAATGCCATTCGGATTAACTAATGCTGGAGCAACATTCCAGAGAGCGATGGATGTAGCTTTTGCTGAATTGATCAATAAGATTATGATAGTATATCAAGACGACTTGACAGCATATTCTAAAAGGGCCGAAGATCATTGCACACATTTAGAACAAGTATTTATCAAAGCCCTAGAATATGGGATATCATTGAACCCTAAAAAATGCCATTTTGCAGTAACAGAAGGAAATTTGCTTGGCCATATAGTCTCGAAGGAAGGAGTTAAAATAGATCCTGAAAGGGTAAAAGCAATTGATCAGCTCCCTATTCCAAAGAATATAAAAGCCATACAATCATTTTTTGGCCAGATAAATTTTGTCAGAAGATTTATACCAAATTTTGCAGAAATTGTTTGTCCTATATCAAGAATGCTGAAAAAGAACTCAGAAATAAAATGGACAACAGAGACACTAGAAGCATTTGGTAATATTAAGGAGGCAATCAAACAAGCTCCAGTCTTAGTGTCCCCTGACTTCAGTAAACCTTTCCAACTTTTCTCATTTGCTTCCTATCATACAGTAGCAGCAGTGTTATTACAGAAAAATAATGATGGATATGAACAGCCTATCTCATTCTTCAGCAGGTCCCTTCAGAATGCAGAGTTGAAGTATGACATTATTGAAAAACAAGCATATGCATTGGTAAAAGCAGTTAAAAACTTTAGACCATATTTGGTGGGAGCTAAAATCACAGCATATGTTCCTAATGCTGCGGTGAAGGATGTATTGGTCCAAACTGAAGTCACCGGTAGGAGATGTAGGTGGATCAATAGGATTTAGGAGTTCAACATTGAAATCCAAATCACTAATTTGGTAAGGGGACAGGGTCTTGCCAAATTGATGACTGAAAGTAACCTAGAAGCCTCTCAGATATGTATTGTTGATGCAAGTACCAGTATAGAACACACTCCATGGTATACTGATATAATATATTATCTAAATCATATGAAATGTCCTGAAGGATATGATGATAACAAAAGGAGGACACTCAAACTATGAGCTTCAAAATATGTACTCATCAGTGGGGATCTTTATTGGAAAAATAGAGATGGGATTCTACTATTATGCTTGGATGAATATCAGTCAAAACGTATTATGAAGGAGCTGCATGAAGGCATGTGTGGAGGTCATTTCTCAGCGAAAACTACAGCCCACAAAATCCTGAGGGCAGGATATTATTGGCCTAAAGTTTTTAATGATTCATACCAGTACACTAGAAAGTGTGAAGCATGCCAGAAGTTCTTAGGCAAGTTAAAGTATCAAGGAGCACTACCCTTAAAACCTATACAGGTTGAGGCTCCATTTTATCAATGGGGTATTGATTTTATAGGTGAAATCTCAGAAAAATCAAGTGGAGGGCACAGATGGATTTTAGTGGCTACTGATTACTTTACAAAATGGGTGGAAGCAATCCCTACCAAACAGGCTACAAGTAAAGTTGTGATCAATTTTCTAATGGATAATATTATATGCAGATTTGGTACTCCAGTAAGATTGATTACAGATAATGGGATGTGTTTTAGATCTGATGAATTCAAAGTTTTTTGCAGTACACATGGTATCACTGTTTCTTATGCTGCTCCCTACCATCCACAGGCCAATGGACAAGCTGAATCAAGTAATAAGAGCCTCTTGAAAATCATAAAAAGAATGTTGGATAGAAATAAGAAAGCTTGGGATTCAAAATTGAGAACGACAGTATGGGCTGATAGAATTACTATAAAAAGGGCAATTGGGAGATCTCCTTATGAGTTGGTATATGGAACACAAGCAAGATTACCATTGGACAATCTTATACCAGTGTATAAATTCATTCTCCAGGAAGACTTGAATATTCTTGAACCAATGGAGGAAAGGTTAGAATAATTGGCAAAGCTTGATGAAACAAGAAGAATAGCTCAGAGGCAGAATGTTAAACTACAATCATAGGTAAAATATCTCTTTGACAAGAAGGCCAAAGATAGGAAGTTTGAAATAAATGATATGGCACTAATGTGGAATGCAAGATGTCAGGACAAAGGAAAACATGGAAAATTTGAAGCCTTGTGGTTGGGTCCTTTCGTTATCAATGGCAAGGGAGGTGATGATTCTTACTATGTACAGAATATGTCAGGAGAGGAGCAAGAATTGCCTGTACATGGGCAATATTTGAAGTAGTTCTTTTCATAAACATGCACAAAGAGAATTGGGCGTTGCCAGTGCATGGACAACCCTCAAATAATTCTCAAAATATTTTATTCCATGCACAGTAGTCTAGGAATCATTCCTGATCCCCATCATTTGTTAACTTTCCTTTTCCCATTTTCATAAAAACATCACCCCCAAATAAATAAAACATGTGGTCTACTTCCCCAGGAGATCTGGATCCTTGTCATACTCATAGGGAGTATACATCCCAGACAGAGCCACTGTTAGGACAGTAAAAATTTTAAAATTTTACTGTTTTCTCACTCCATCATGTTTGAACATAATCCTAAAAATATCCCAAAATCATAATAAAATTTTTTCACAAGGTGTCTATGGATGAGCAGTGTTAAATTTTATCAAGGCCAATCTATCGGCAAGATGTTGTGTTGTTTACACCGATACATAAGGGATCATTTGGAAATAACCATCGGCATGAGAATAGAGATCGGAAGGAGATTTATAGAAGTCACCGATGGAATAAGTGATACCGATGACTTTACATCGGCAAGAAAAGCGAGTGGTCATACCGATCGGTATGACAGACAACTATCGGATGACCTTTTAAAAGTTGCCCCGACGGTATATATCATACCGATAAAGTATTTCGGCAAGAGTCTCATCGAACATCTTGTGGAGGTAGTGAAGCAAACGACCATCGGCAAGAAGTAAACTATTGGGATAAGATACAAGGAAGTTTCTGATACTAAATGTCTTGGCGATAAGAGAGCTTTCGGCAAGATTCACAGCGATACTATTATCTGTCGGGATGACTCAACATATCGGAACAAAGGAATTAGGTCTCGCCGATTCACAAGTCACAACGATCAAAAGGTATCGGTGATACTTTGACATACTCCTCCTGATAAAGAATATGAAAGAACCATCGGTGAGAGGATCCGGATCGGGTTATCTTTTGAAAGCTATCCTGATAGTATGTTTCACTCCGATGGATATGCTCCATCGGCAAGACTTTAAAATAGTCATTCCGATCTAAAGTAATATGATGATCGGTGGGACAACAAGAGTCGGGGAAACATAATTATGTTATCCTGATAGTATTAATCATCCCGATAAACAAAACATATCGGTAAGACTCATTACATCGGAGTGAAATCTAAATCATATGGCGATGAAGGAACTCATGCTGATGGTCACGCCCACTTGAAGATATGACATTTCATAGCATCGGGGATACAAATAAGGGGTCACGCCGATTGATTGTTCACGCCATAAAAACATTAAGGTCACCCAGACATTTCAAAATTCACGCCGATAAGAGGAGTTATGGCGATGTGACATTTCACAGTGATGAACATTGAATTGATCAGATGATTAAATACAAACAGCTACGAAATTTCTATGATCATTATAGTTGCAAAAAACCGTCTGAGAAGAGAATACAGAAGAACTCTTAAGGCGAAAGCAGAGGATTCCAATTCCAGCCACCAAATGACAGGTACATATACCAAACCACTGTATAGCCTGTGTTTAAATTCTCTGCCAAAGTTTTAAAATGGAAACTCCGGGGAAGGGAAAAGGCAGAAAGTTACAAGGGGAAACCAGTAAACCCAAGAAACAAAAAATTGAACAAACCCCTGACGAGAAAATAAAAGAGAGAAAACTGAACCAGGACCTAATTGATCAATTGCCTGGGTCAACTCCCAAGGCCAGAAGGTCTGCCCAACTCAGGGCAGAAGTGGAGAAATTAGAAGATAAACACAAACGCCTGGGAGATATCTGGACCCCAATTCGGGGATATGAACTTTTCAGATTCCACTACAATAGAAGGTTTAGGAATGCTCCTGTGTCAAACCCATGGCACATGAATTTAGGAAAACTGGTTGTACCCAATGTATTCCTGAATGTGGAACTCCTTCAATTACATGCCAGACACTATAATTCAAACCTGAAAGCCATCTGCAACCCACAGGGAGAACCAATTGTGCATTTGTCAAAAAATGCTATTTGTGAGGTTTTTGATTTAGATGATTTATGCACTGTCCCTATCATTTATGAAGATCTGGATAAGGAGTATTGGAGAATGGACACAACTTACAATGGATGGAGGTTGCCCATTCATAGGCCCAGGATTGAAGGAGAAGTGATCCCCTTAACTGAAAATGATGGCCTTCCCTTTCATGTAGCCATATTTGAAGCATATATACAATATACCTATTACTCTGTAGGCCAAATCCTGGGTTCAGAGGTCCCTGAGTTCATGACTATTCCTCTGATGGTAATAGCCTCTAACATTCAGTGTCATAATGCAAGGCAATTTGATTATGCTTCCTATATTGCTAATAGAATGGACTCTGGTCTATCTGCAATAAAAAACAGTGCTCCAGCATGCTCTTTTGAGCATTACTCAATGCTTATGCACATGGTGTTATATTATGGCTAGGAGGTAGGGTTATGGCCAAGTGAGTTTCAAGTTGTTGCTGCAGATAAGAAAGGGGAAAAGATACATGTACAACTGTGGACCAGAATTTGGGAAAGTAGATATGCCCATTCCAGCTATGCTCAATTTGAAGAGCATTGTGTAAAAGTACTGTATAGGTATTTTAATCACCCCTGTGAATATTCAATTTCAACTGAGATAAAAAGATTCCTCAGACCAAAAGATTTTGGTGGCCCCCCTACTGTCACTCATAATTGGGGAGACTGGTATTGTTTTGAGGATGCTACTATGATCAGAGTTTATGGTTTTGAAGATACTCCATTCATATTGCCCAAGACTGTCCCTGACAGGCTTGCATATCTGGAGATAATCAGACAAATGCATTGTTCAAATGTGATGCATTTGAGTTCACATGACAAACAATCATTTATGCCTAGTACTTTATGTTTTGGAGATTTTACTGTAGTTTCTAAAGAAGGTTACAGTCTCATTCTGGATAAATTAATGCATTATAACATGAAGACTGCTGAGATGAGAAAAGGATTTGACCCTGAAGGCTTTATTGATTCTGCAAGAAGAAAACAGAATCTCAGTGGATACATGCACATACATTATCCACATGATGATGTCATTAGAAATTTAGAAGAAGCAGAAGTTGAATTGGTGGTAGAAAAATATAACAGGGATTTAGATGAAAAGAAAAAGTAGTTAGCATCAATTGAGGTTGTATCCTTTGAAGATGAAGAACTGACAGGGCAAGAACAGCCACCAGGTGAAAAGGTAGAGATGTCCAAAAGGAAAATGCAACAATATCAGCCTCCTGTCATACTACATGATGAGGAGGGGTCTGCTGATGAGGATCCACTCTAGACAGCCTATGATTCTTTCATTGCAAATGATGAGTTTATTCAATCAAAAGAATTTAAATCATTTTTATATAAATACAAAGGGAAAGAAATCAGAGAGTCAGTAGATGATGTCTCTGCTGATAATAAAAGACAATTATTAGATACGCTGAAGGAAACCGTAGATAAAGAGATGCAAGACATGACACCTAGCAAGGGTAGACAGTTACTTAAAGATGCAGGGGTCATTATTTTTCCTAGTTTGGATTTAAATTCTGCTTTGGTTTTTGACAGTTTTTTGAATAACACGGATGATAAGTATAAACTTACTCCAGAAGGAGTTAATGAAGTATATATGGGAACAAGGTATAACAATGATGAAAATTCCCTGATGATATGGGCGTTATACCCTCCCCACAAGAAGACGGCCATCATTGATACTGAAAAGACTTTTGGCCATGTGATGACTTTGAAAGCAGGGGAAACTGACCCTATAATTACAGTAGACATTGGTATTAATGTTGCCAAATTGAATAAAGCACAAGCTCAAATGTTGATCAAAGAAAGGGATGCATACAAATTGAATTGTGAAAGACTGACAAAAGAAAATGATTCCTTGAAGGATGCTGTTAAAAGTACTTTTGGCCAGACCACAAAAAGAATAACTCAAGGTGAGAGCTCACAGGGCATTCAAGTGTTATCCCCTAATCAGGCAACCCAAATTCAGATGGATGCATTTGTTACAATACTGCAGAGCAGGTATGCAAACATGGTGCGATGGTTAAACCAGTTTTTGGATAACTTCTCAGAGAATCATAAAGCAGTTCAAGAACATGAAAGATTTGAAAAAAGAATACGAGAAAAATTGACTGAGATACAAAACAGAAGTACTGCTGATAGTACAGATATCTCTGATGCAAAAGCATTTCTCAAACAACATCAAAATTATTATGACAAGCTTAAAGCTGATGCTAAAGAAGGAGATGATGCCTCAAACGCAGGAGTGCCCAGAATATTTAAAGACAATGGAGAGGTGAAGAGCAAGGAAGAATGGATTATTGATTGTCAAAGTATATTACACAAAGCCACAGGAGCTCTGAAAGACAAAGCCTCTATGTCTAAAGAAGTCTGCAAACAATTGGAGAGCATGATTACACTTGAAATAATTACCAGAAGTGTTGTTCACCTTACTGATACTCATCGTGAGCAGGATTACTTGGATTACTTGGCAAAAGTCTACTTGTGGCTAAATAGAGCCTAATCATAATTATGTTATAAATTGTTAATGTTTGTTGAAGTTCCCAAAAGACTTATTGAAGAGTCATGTCTCTTCATAGAAATATCTATATAGGCTCAAACAATTGGTGCTAAAAAATCATCAGTAGTAGAATATATTCAGATATATCATATATACAATGTTTCAAAATGACTATGTTGCATATTTTATTTGAAGAAGAAGTTTGAAGTTCTCTGATTCAGTGGTTCTGCTTTGGTATCAGTTGTTTGTTAAGATTATTCAGTTGTGTGGCTGTCTCCATTTCTACATTTCCTTGATATTCAGATTAAACATATCAAGTATAAATTTGATCTGTCAATACACATTTGCTGTATCTGTGTAATTAAATAGGTTGGTATCCATTTGAGGAATTAAACCCTTCTAATTTAATTACAGTAGCCTGGAAGTATTAAGCTTGGATTACTAAGTAGGGCCATACAATTAGATTGCCATTTTGTCTCCAGTAAATATTATCTGTTAATCTTGTTTATTCATTTCATTTGGTTCCTTCAAGTAAGGATTAAAGTACCTTCTGGTGAATTATAAGATATCTAATTTTATTTGGTTGGATTATCAAGAAGAGTCTGTCAGTCATTTACTTGCACGTTTATACAAGCTATAAACTAAAACTGTGCCAAACAACTAGAATTATTACCATTAGGAAACCATTAGTCCTGGTCCTTCAAATTGACTCTGTTACCCAACAAGGCACTAGTCTTATTTTACTTAGAAACTTTTACCTTGATATTGCTTATACAATTTCTACCAACTACTCATTAGATATTAAACCTAAAGTCAGTTAGCGAACATTTCATCTATCCTACATCCTGTGCCACTGAAATAGATTTAGTTAGTCCACACATTCACATTCAATCTGCTTTAATCTTCCAAGGTTTACCCACCTAGGTGTAGCAGGACCCAAAGCGAAGGAAATCAACTAACCTTGAAGGTTGATTTCGTCAAGTTAGTTCAGAAACGTTGCCAATCTAAACATAGAGCTTGGCATCCCCTTAGGATTGACAACTTGCATTTCTAAGACCTAACAGTCAGCATCATTTTTTCTTCTGAGGAGGTCATCATCATCTTGTTTCTGGACATCACCCTAATGTTTGTTATGAGGATCATCATATTTTTTGTCAGCATGATCTTCCGCGAGGTGATATTTTAACATCGGGTGATCTTAAGGCAAGATCATCCTAATGATGTTGCTGAAAAGTTCTAAGTATGACCCATTTTGCATCGGGGTCATCATATTTGAACATTGGGTGATCTTGGTTAAGATCATCCTGATGTTACTTTATCACTTCATGTTTTCTTTATCACCTAGTGCTGCTGATGTCATTCTTTTATCGGGGCGATATTTGCCTGTCTGCATCATCTTTTTTCTGAAAGGGGGTGATATTCTGAATATTGGGTGATATCTCGAATATCACCCCAGTGCCGATATATGAATGTGGTGGTGACGTCATCAAGGTCCGGGGGGTCATATTTTAACATCAATCATTTTATGGAGATCCCCCGATGTTGCGAATATGACGATGACGTCATCCAGATGTGTGGAGGTGCGCGGTATGTAGAATATGATGGTGATGTCACTAGGATGTTCATCGGGGTGACTTCTCACATTGGTGAGGCTGGGAGATCTTCTTTTGATGCCTTGTGTTTGGCCGATGAGAACCTAAATCGAGGTGACTTTCTATATTGGGTAGACATGTATAGGGTTTGCTGATGAAGCGGTCTGGCCGATGGAGGATGACAACAAGGGTTAAGATGGCATCGTCGAGAGCAAAATTGTCGACATTATATGATCACGGCTGTGTATATAAAGTGCTAAAGGGGTTGCCACAGGGCGAATGTGGGATAATGTCTCACATATATTTGAAAGGAAAGAATGCCATGGAACGCTCCACATGGACACACTTGAAAGATGGAGAAGGTCAATAGGATGCTTACGTGGCACATTGCCATTGGTGGCTGACATGTCAGCATGATCAATGCCGTAAATCTTAGCAGGAAGGTAGGAGATCAACGGTCATTATTTAAATATTCAAATGGAGGGTTTGCAAGGCACGTAACTACTGCATCCTGAGGTTGTGAGTTAGTATGCCATTAATGGCAGATGTTACAGGGTATGGGCATTGGCCAGATCAGGTACCCAATTGAAGTTGTACATCCACGGGCGGCGGTGCAAGGCTCGAGACCTTTCCCTGTCTCCTCTTCCACCTATTGGATTGAATGTTTGAGTGCCATTTCCTCAGAATGAACTGTATCTGGCAGACTTTTGAGTCACCCAGTGATTAATGCTGAGTACCTGCCTTGCTATATATAGCAAGCTGTGTTGCTCATTTGTTGGTTGTTGAAGGCCTGGGGCATTTTTGTGTAAATAACGAAGAACAGGACATGATCTTGGTTGTTCTATCTCTTTGGAGTTTATGAGTTATATGATGAATGTATTTTGCACATATGTTCAGTTTCATTGTTGTTTTCTATGAAAAATGATGTAATGCATGTGTTTACCTGGCTGTCTCCTTTGCTGCATATCATTCTTCTTCTGAATCTGGCTGCTAAGGGTTTCATAGATTCTAGGGTATAGATTTCTATGCTGCATGCTTGATCTATAACTTCCATTCAAGGAGTGGATTAAATTGTTTTAGGTCAATGTATGGAGAAGAATGTATGTCAATTGGGATGTCTGTAAGTATAGGTAGCTAAATACCCATTCTTGGGTGATGTTTGTAAGGCAAGCATCGGCTCCAACCCCATGAAACTTGAATGCCAGTTGCAAACCATCTCTTGTATACATCTAGTTGACTCCTTGCCCTGAGATAGTCACCGGTCTGCTTCTGGGTTAGTAGTTATGATACACATCCCCCTTGTCTTGCATCCAAACATCACTTCCAACCTTTCCATAATTTCAACCTGTTAGTTGTAGGAGTAGGATTAGGACCCCTGCATACTCTCATACCCAACCAGGCACATATGTCCAAGAATGTTCCCAACCTTGTGATCTATCATGCAGATCTTGGTCCATACATGAGAGTATTCTGCCTATTGTTGTCAAGTTAGATCTTTCTAGCATTGAGATAGTCAAGGTTACATCTTTAGCTATAGGGACACCCCCCTTGGTGTGGCAGAACCAGAAGTGAGGGGGAGGAGCTCACGCAACCTCCTGTATTAGTTGGCTGAATCTACACGTGCATAGGAACTGGCAAACCCTGATGTTGATTCAGAAGAAAAAACCAACAATAGCTACTACGAAAAATTCATCAAGGGTTTCTCATTTAGTTGATGGCCCCATTGACTGACTTAACTAGGAAGGGTGCACTCACTTGGAATGAAAAGGCACAACAAGCTTTTAAGAAACTTAAGGAAGTAATGATCTCCTATCTACTTCTAGCAATCCCAGACTTTTCATTACCATTTGAGTTAGAATGTGATGCTTCAGGCAAAGACATTGGAGCCATATTAATGTAAAACAAACATCCTATCGCCTTTGAAAGTAAAAAACTAAAGTAAACTGAAACAACTATTCCATTTATGACAAGGAGATGCTAGCAATTATGCATGCCTTAGCTAAATTTAGGCAATACCTAGTCTATGGGAGATTCATTGTAAGAACTGATCATAATAGCCTAAGATTCTTCCTTAACCAAAAGGATCAAAATGATAGACAACAAAAATGGGTGAGTATAATACAAGCCTATGATTTTAATATCGAATACATGAAGGGGAAAAACAACGTTGTAGTAGAGGCCCTGTCATGAAGACTACATCTATGCTCTATCACAAGCATCTCCGTAGATTGGAAAAATTCCATCATTGCTGAATACACCAAAGATCCACAAGCCAGTGACATCCTAGAAGGGAATATACCGAATGAAGAATATAAGATGGTGGAAGAGCTCATCCTATACAAAAATAGGGTATTCCTGGTACCAAGTTCCAAGATGAAGGAAAAGATCATTGGAGAATACCATGACAATCCTCTAGTAGACCACCAAGAGTACTACAAGACTTATAACCAAGGGAAAAATTCTCTTGGAAGGGTCTCAAGAAAGATATCCTTAAACATGCTCAAGAGTGCACAACTTGTCAAAGAAACAAAGCAGAACAAACCCATCGAACAGGTCTCCTACAACCACTATGCATTCCCAATAAAAATGGGAGAGTGACTCTATGGATTTCATAACTGAACTTCCAAAAGTACAAAGTAAAGATTGCATATACATGGTGGTGGATTGCCTTTCCAAATATGAACATTTCATGACAATATCCACCAATTATAGGGCTCCTCAAGTAGCCGATGTCTTCTTCAAGGAAATCTTTAGATTACATGACCTCCCTAGAAACATCATCAGTGATAGATACAACTGATTCCTTAGCCTGTTTTGGCAAGAACTCTTCTGACTAGCATGGACAGAACTCACACCAAGCAAAAGCTACCACCCCCAAACTGATGGACAAACAAAAATTGTAAACAAATGGATAGAAGGATATTTAAGGAAATATGTTATAGGTCAACATAATGCATGGATCAAGTGGTTTCACCTTGGAAAATATTGTTATAACACCACACATCACATGTCAATAGGGATGAGTCCCTTCAGGGCCTTGTATGGATACGAGGCCGCCTCATTTGGAAGTTTGATCCTCCAAGGAAGCCGTGTACCAGAAGCCAAGGACTTTGTGCAACAAAATATGGATATTTTGAATACACTCAAAGATAATTTACATGAATCCTAGAATCAACAAAAGATTTATGCTGACCAGAATAGAACCAAAAGAACATTTGAAGTTGGGGATTTAGTTTTTATAGGATTAAACCCTGTAAGCAGTCATCAATCAAGGAAAGTGGAGTTGAGAAGCTTAAAACTAGATTCTATGGACCAATAAGATTTTGAGAAGAATAGGAGAGGTGACCTACGAGTTGGAACTACCAACTAATAGAAAGATTCATAATGTATTTGATGTCTCTGATCTCAAAAAGGTGCTAAGACAACATGTCACTCCATGTTCAAAATTGCCCCCATTAGACGATGAAAGTAAATTGATTCTGGAACCTGAGATCATTCTTAATATGAGGTAGAAGAAATTAAGAAAATAAACTATCCCTGAGTATCTGGTTGAGTGGAAAGGTCTTCCTATTAAAGACTCAACCTGGGAGGATGCTGAGATCTTTGATCATCCAAATTTAAAATTGCTTGAGGACAAGCAATCTTGGGAAGGGCAGACTATCATGCCCCACCCTGTAAGGCTCTACAGGAATGAGATTAAAGATTGCCGCTAGAATAAATAACAAAGGGGATAAAAAAGGACAAACCACCAGGTGCGGTTATTCCTTAAAATAAATAATTAACAAACATATAATTAATAAAAAGGTAGCGTTTGGGAAAGCATGACAAGGTAGCGCTTGAGTTTGAAGAGGGATGTGTTCCTTACCAAGGGACAAATATGTTGAACAGTTATGTCTCTTCCTCCACCGTCGGGATATAAAAGGAGGGACACTTCCAAAGGAGTAGCATCATCAAGGAAGCAGCTTCTTCTAAATACTAAAAATAGATCGAACATCTAGGCAATAAGAGCAATTCACACATAATTATCTACATTCAGCAGATAAGGGCAGAAGTTAGCATTTGTTAATATATTAGCAACTTAGAATATAGTAGTATGATATTTTAGCGACTATTGTCATATGTACTATTATGATTCTTGTGAGTGATGATATGTTTATTAATGTATAATCTCTTATGAATCTAGATATGTTTATTGATGTAATTGTTGGTCAAGCTAGATTCCTATTAGTCATTAAATTGATCATTCCCAATAAGAAACCATGTGGAGGAGTGGGTAAATACAAGAAAGGGGAGCAGATACTAGAGTTCCTTCTAAGTATGCCACCCCATGTTGGATGCTCATGTGTTTGCCACTTGGGGCCAAGGCGGTGAATGTCTGCCCTTGGGCTTAGATAGGAGAATCTATAGGCACCCCATTGTAGATTTCCCTCCGATCTCTACATGAGTTGGTTGTTGAGATGGATTCAAGGAATCTCAATCATAAGAAGGATGGATAAGATAGAAAGGATAGCGAAGGAAGATACAATTTTATCCACTAAGTACGCTACCCCATGTTGGATGCCTGCATGTCTGCCACTTGGGGCCAAGAGGGATGATATATCCACTCTTGGGCTTAGCATAAGGATAGCTTTGGGTGCCCTATCATTTTTCTCCTCCAAGTCCTATTATGGCTAATCTTCCATCATGCACTATAGATATTGTGTAGTTTATATGGATTTGAAATAGTTATATATTTTACATGGTTTAAATAGATAAGATATTTATTATGTACGTTTTGATCATATGAATGATATTTCCAATATTATCTAACATGATTGCAGAACTTAAACCAAGATTTATCTTGCTTAAAGCATTTAATTGGTAAGTTATAACCATAACTATATTAAAGTTGTGATTCTAGGGCAAGATTTAGGGCAATCACAGGAAGGGGACATTACAAAGATCTATTCTATTATTTACTACATCAATTAAGTTTCATTGTGTGTTGTGTATTTAGCTGCATGATTGGATAATCCTTCATTGGACCCTCTGGCTATGACTACATCAACAAAACCACCATAAATATTACAAATACAGTATACTAATTCAATATCAATTTGTCAAACTCAAGGGTCATGATAGATATTAATTGTTCAATATTAAAATAATTCAATCACTAATCAAATGTGATATGGATCTTCATCAGAACCAACATCATCATCATCATTGACATTAGATGATGTAAGTAGATTAGAAGAACCACAAACAACCCCACCAACACTCCCAATAAAAGTCTGTTGGTTATCCAACTCAAAAAGTGAAGATTGTGTAGATGCAGAAACATCAATTCAGCTTGCTTTGGGTCTACATCCTACAACTTCATTGTTCCTTCCTTGCACTCATTGTGTTTGTGCATAAGAATGTGCAAGTTGGATTACACATAAACTAGCTCCTCTGCCTTCTTTGATGCCAATCAACTATGCTTCACAAAGTGGATGGAGTATGTACTCCAATTCTGCTCAAATGAAGACAAACATATCACAAAATATTCAAAATGGTCCATCGCAGATACCTACATAGTCAATACTATAGCAACATGCTTAAATTTGAGAATAGATAGAAAAGTTTGAGGACCCAAAAATATGTTTTGAATTATGTTTGTATTAGTTATGAACGTCAATTTAGGGTTTAGGGCATCTTTTAGAAGGTCTAAAGTCAAAGCAAATCAATCAAATCACATTAAAAATGACATCTGCCACCTAGAAATACCTTGTAATCACCTCGATGCACCTAGAATTACCCAGGCATCATTCTGGCTTAAAAACAGTATGCCCTATCTAAATCAATAGACAAATCTATTCTAATTCTGATACAATTCGTATTAGGAATCATCAAGGTTTGAAGCTGATTTGGTAACTTAGCAATTTCTTCCAATGTGGTCAAACTAATGCCATATTTAAGGCATAGTTGTATGAGAAGAAACACTATGCCCAAAAGAAACATTCACAACTACGAAAAAAACCCTTGCTGTTGAGGCTCATGAAACAAGTAGTAGATTGACTTATCAAATTAACAAGACCACTCTCAAAACTTAAAACACGGATATGATTGCCTACGTTGGAACCTATGACATATAACCCTAGCAGTAGCATAAGATTCTAAAAAAGATGTGCAAACTCCTGGGTGGAATTTTGTGCTATCAGAATCTTCAAATATGGCTTGTTTCTTTTATGTTACAATGTTCCTTAGTATTGTCATGTCTCATTTTTATGGACTATATTATTATTCTAGATTAGTGAACATTTACCATGATTGTTTTACTTCAATTAAGCCCTTATGTATGAAGGTAACTATAAAGTTGATTTAAATATTAAATATTATCGATATAATTATGATGTTTTTCTTTGGCTATGTTTCTGAGAACTAACCTATTGACATTGAGTTGAGTGCGAATGAATACAGGTACTTGTCAAAGATGAGAACATGGTTGAGGTAGAGGTGTCCTAGCCACTTGGCAAGAACTATTTGGGATGGTTAACTCTGATGCAATCACATAGTCACTTAGTCTCATATTGCATTTTGAATGGTTTATTATGCATTAATTGTGTGGATAATAATTGTGATTGATGATTTGATATTTAGAAATTTATTGTGTTTTTAATTGTTAGGAAAATCCTTTTCAAATGCATGATTTGATTATAAAAATTAATGTCTTTTTGAATTATATTTTAAATAGTGTATTATATTTTTAAATAGTGAATATATCTACATATGGTTGTATCTTATATATTTAAATAAATAATAATAAATATTTTCTATTTATATGAGTATAGATGTTTGGAAGACAATATATTAATTAGATTTAAATAATTATATTAGATTATAATAAGATATATATTATTTTATTATCTCACTTCTTGATTGATTTAAAGTGATTATGAGTTATTAAAAATAAATAAAGTATACTAATAATGCTATTATATTTAGAAATTTAAATAAAGAGAATTAAAAACAAATTCCTATCATGCAAATGATAGTAATAATAATTAAAATAATAATAAAGCTATTTTATCCCTTAGTTCCCTAAAGAAAATTGGGAGTTTTCGCATGCAAATTAAAAATAAAACTATAGTCTTCAAACCTAAATCTAAATGCCAAAATAAGGAGAGCATGGTGAATTAAAGGAGGAGTCTTAGCAGAAAGAAGAACCACAAAAAAATTGGTAGAGAGTTAATTTCTTTTAGCATTGAACGCATAGAAGAATTGGGAATAAAAAGAAAGGCATTTTCAAATGGAGAGAAAAATCAGTCAAGAACAACGATCGAAAAAGGGTGATAACTTTATCATATTAAAACAAAATTTGAAATTGTAAAGTTTTGAAAAAAAGCTGGGGAAGAGTAGGACAAAACCCAGAAATACTTTGAAGAAATTCACAATTTTTAGTGAGTGTTTTTTCAAAGGAAGAGGACACATTTTTATGGTAGCAACTTGGAAGGTAGAAATACTAAGCGACCAGGTAGAATCATCCATCTTCATTTTCAGGTAGAATCTTGCTATTTTCCTTTTGAATTTGCATGTATTAATGATTGTTTTAACTGTTGATAAACTATAGTTGTCGTGGCCAAGGAAATATTCTTGTTTCTGGTTGCATCTATCTATCTGACCGTTGGAAATTGACCCTCTAAAATGCTAGTCCCTTGTCTCCATTTTGTTGATTATCCCTCACTCATCCCTAACATTGGCCTACTGATTGGAAGCATTATAGCTCCTTTAAAAATCTGAATGACCCACCTTTATTTCATTCTGATGCAGGAGCATCGTGCTCCTAACAATCTGGATTTTATTTTCTTGTGTGATTTAGGAATAAGTGATGACATCTTATATCTGGCGGTGGCTCTTTGTACATTCTTGTCACTTATAATGCAACGACTAGCTCCTGTCACCAAGTGTCAAAAACTGTTGGTAGTTATTATATAAACCAACAGTCTTGATTTCTTTGATAGTTACAGTTTTGAGGAAGAGGAGTGGTCAAACATGGTGGTCAGTTGAATGAAAGTCGGAAGGAAGCCCAAACACCCCGCGGCCGTTACAGAGTAGTTAGAAGGTAGTGGAGCGACAACATCTTGGTAACGTCTCCAGAGAAAGGAAAAATGAACGATACCATCACAGAGAAGGAGCAGAGAATTTAGTTTTTTTTTAATAGATATCCTCTCTGCAAAGAAAAGTAGAGGAGGGCGTCAAGAAGGAAGGCCGATGAAAGAAGGTCAAAAAGAGGAAGAAGTCCAAGTGTTAGAGGCAGTGAAATAGAGGTTGACAAGAGAGAAGGCCAATATTGGTGATGGTCAATTGAGGAAGGAAGGTCGATGGAGGATGGAGGCCAATCTAGAAGGGCTGATAGAAAGAGCATAAAAAAGGCCGTGAGTTAGTCAAGGCTCAGAAAGAGGAAGACTAGATGTTTGTTGCAGGATGATAGTGGCAGATGAATGAGGAAAAGATAGACGAAGGAAAGGAACTGATTATTTCAAGCCGGATATATATATTGGTCGAAAGTTTTGAATATAGAGGGGAATCCATATGCTAAGAACTAGCGACATCAATGGATGGTTAAGTGTGAGTGGGAGATCACAACATATGAGAAAGAATCAGCAGTGGCAGAGTAAATTTTAGAAATAGATGGACAGAGAATAGCCGAGGCAGTTGTCTACGCATGCAGTAGAGGAGGGATCGACACCCAACAAGTTGGAATGATGCCGAGCTATGATATGGGTTGTTGGATAGAGGTCAAGTGTATTCATTGATGTAAAGACTGTAAGTGTCGAGTCTGTAATGCTGACCTCACTAAAGTTGAAAAAAATATTATTGTTTTCACAATTCTGTGCACATAGATTTCAATAATTTGTATGCTAAAATATTCTGGATTAAATGTACTTCTTTTCAAGATTGTATTTCCTATTCATGAAAGGGTTTTCTGTCATTATAAGTGAACATGAGAAGGTACTTGTCTCTGTGTTAGTTGATTGGGATTTTTCTCATTGGTTATAATTTGAAAATGATTTATTATAGAGTGGTTTATGTCATTGTCCTGGTTCTTGTCACTATTGTGATAGGAAGTCTGTAGGAGACTATTTATTATGAGGAGACCAAGTATTCAGTTGATAGATAACATAGGCGGTATACGAATCTATGTTGTAAGCACTTGGGTATCAGAGCATGAGCAAGAAACATGGCATCAAAGTGGTATCAGAGCCCAAAAGATCTGGGCCGTGAATATTAAATGTGTTATTGATCTTTGTTGAAAAGTTGAGTGTTGCAGTTTTATTACAGATTGATAGATTATGGAGAACTCAGTCACCAAAAGACTAGGCAGAGTGAAAAAGAAAGAAGCCCTAGGTGAGGTGTCCAGAAGATGAAGAAGAAAGTAAGATGTAGAAGCATTCTAGAAAAATGAAAGTCTCAAGAAAAGAAACCAGAGGAAAGAAAACATAAAGAAGCAGGATGCAGATTTTAAAAGAGAGCTGGCAGAATTGAGAAAAGATTTGGCACAATACTTGATTGCAAGGCAGAAAAGGTTGGAAGAAGAAAGCCAAGAGTATTTTTGGGTATGGCCAATGGAAAAGAAAGTAAAGTGGCTTGTGAAGATGATCATGGAGAGAAGGAAAAGGTAAAAGGTGAATGCCTTGAAAAGAGGAAGGAGTATGAGAGGATCCTAGAGAGTTTGGGACAACAAGGAGTTGCCATGGAAGCAACGTACACTAGAAGTGGTGAAAGAGGTCCTCATTGAGGAGAACATGAAGAAAGATAAAAAAGAGTGGAGAAGAAAAGAGGTGTGGAGATCAACTCTAGGAAAAGAAGATAAAGAAGAGAGGAGAGTGTCCTTGAAGAAGGCACTAGAATGGAGACAATGTGGTCTCTTATGTTATTTGCTAATATTATGTTTGCAGATGTGTATGCAAGTATGAAGAATGCAATAGGGAAGGTCAAGAATGTAATGTCCCCATTTTTGAGTTCTCTTTCAGTTCAGTTAGAGTTGACATTCTGGGTTGGTGACAGCATAATCAGAGGAGTATTTCGATGTCACCACGATGTTCGGGTGATCCAGTGGAGCTGGTTGACACTTTCCAGAGAGATTTATGAAAACTTGTTTGTACTTACTATTTATAGTAAGTGCTTGCATGTCAGCAATCTTTATGGGTTTTTCTAGGTTTGTTATCTTTGGTCCTTGGGGAACACTACTATTTTTAGTAAGTGTCAGTTTGGCATTGTTTTGGTGACTTGGCAGTCAGCTGTTGGCTCTTCCAGTCTTTGCATTGAGCTCAGAGATATCAGATGGTTTGTGGATCCAATTGGCACCCTCTGTGTGGCCCAGTTTGCTTATGGTTGTTACTTACTATTTTTAGTAAGTTCGGGTTTGGTGTCAGATCAGGATTTTCGGAGTGGGGTTGGTTTTGTCTTATCGAGGGCTTTCTGACAAGCTATAGATCATGGAATTCTGACATTGTTTGGGCATTTATTTTAAAGTTCGTAAGTGAAGTGAAATATTTAAAAGGGACTTTAATGTTTAATTATAAAGTGACTCATAAAATAAAATATTAAAAAGTCACTTAAGTCATTCTATGGAGCGCTCACCTTGGGAAATATTTAAAGTAAAATTAAAAGAATATTTCCCTCAAAAAGTGAAACACCCCTCTTGGAGAGTTATAAAAGGGGGAAAAGTGCTCTCATTTGGATATACTTGATTTATTATTTTCTTCTCTATTTGAGATTTCTCTACGAGGGTTTTGAGCTTGGCTCTAGGGTTTGAGGATTTGAACCAGAGACTCTTGGAAACAAAAACCTCCCTAAGTAGTAGCATTCTATAGGTGTACAATACCACCCAAAGGTGCTTTTGAGGTGGATGCATTCAGTGTTCACTATTGTGCTTTAATGGAGTTGACGAATTGAAGAGTTGATGCATTTCTTGATATATCTATGCAGCTTATTAAGAGCTTGTATTTGTAGATTGGAAAGACTGATTTATGGTTGATTGAGGGCAGATTTATTTGGGGTTTGGAGCTGTTATTATCTGCTATGTTTTTCCTTGGTTGGTCATACACCCCTCATGGAGGCCGTACCATATTTGTGGGTAGATTTGTGTGGTTTCTTGGATATTTCTCTTCCTAATTTGATCACCCCACCTTATTAACAAGAATCAATCTATTGCAGAAACATTTCAGAGGTTATTTGTTGTCCTTGCTACTGATAACACCTTCCAGCCATGGTTGTACATAGCCAGGTATGAATTTGGAGGTTTTGGGCTTCATTCTTCTTTGTG
Organism: Cunninghamia lanceolata; assembly: GCA_027924645.1. NCBI lineage: Eukaryota > Viridiplantae > Streptophyta > Pinopsida > Cupressales > Cupressaceae > Cunninghamia > Cunninghamia lanceolata. Next base: position 9,393,215 of record BSBN01000220.1, on the reverse strand, counting down.
GGCAATTTCTATTCTGCATTGTATGAGGTGTCTAGGGCCCCTTATTACTGTCAATCATTTGTATGCTCAATACATTGCATTTCTTGGGAGTTTGGAGTGATTTCCAATCATACCCATTGCTGGTCCAGCTACAACTATTGTATGAAGTTGCAAATCTTAACATGGGTATGTGATAGTAATTTTTTATTGGCCATTTTACTATTTGGGTATCTGTTAGTTTCTCCATATCTATTGTACTTTTTCTGGGCTTTCCATATATGTTACATATTATATGCTTCGACAACACATCTGCAGGAAAACTAAAAACCCCTTCCCCATTCTTCTCTCTAGTCTAAAAGATCACAAAAAATGCAAATAAAATCACACAAAGGATCTTAAAAAATATACAAACATGTACGGCACATTATAGTGGTATTAGAGCTAAAGATCTTGCCATCCTGTGAGGTCAAACATAGACATGCAAAAGATGAAATGAGACATGAAGCCTACACATCAGTATTAGCCCTGATGAAACAGATCACAACGAGACATTCAGGTTCCACATATTTATCCCTTTCCAGGTTAAGATATAGTAAGGGTAGAGGAAATGGGTGATGAAGATTGGGAAGGGCTCAGTATCTAAGAGATGTTGAAAAATTGGTGTAGGAGAGAGAAATAGGTGCATAGAGTGTGTCGACAACATTCTAATCAATTGTTATGGAAGATAGATAGGATTTCCTCAAGAATACTGATATCAATGACATTTGCAAAGATAGAATTAAAGAAGATACTACCAGGAATGAGGTGGTGCATGATGAAAAAGATAAAACAACAGCTGTGGATCCTAGTTTGAATTCAACTAGTGATGATTCTAATGATTTCCTTGGTGATTCCTATGGGGTAGATGACTATATTGAGTCCACTCACGCATTCTTAGATGAAGGGCATGGAGAACACAAATTTGATGGTGACTTCAAAATAGTTTTAAATGATACTTTATCTTATTCTGGTAATGTTAATTTAGGTAGCCTTGGTTTTGACTTTCAAACCAAGCCTATGGAGGGAGATACTTACATTGACACCAGTGTTGGTGAATTAGAGGTTATTGTTGATAGGCCCTGTGAAGAGATGAGATCATTAGATGATGTCCTTTTGCCAACCAAAGATGATTTATTTTCTTATTCCAATGTTGATGACACAAGTGGTTGTTGGTTTGACTCTCAAACCCAGCCTATGATGGGGAATGATTTATTCACAAAGGGCACTAGTCATGAGGAAAATAGTGATCACATTTTCACTAATATGAGCAAACAACACTTTAGCACATGGGATCTGGGTGTGATGGTCCCAACATTGGAGGTGGGTCCTACTGGGAATGGATCTACTTTTGGTCATATTGTAGTTCCTACCTCATTTACATAGTTGGGATTGAGGGATGACATTGATGACATCGATGATGTTGATATCAACCTTGAAAATGAATCAGATTTGGTGTTACATGGTGCTAATCATAAATCAGAAAATATTTATGAAGTTGACAAGTCTCAGGGGTGTTAAGAATGAATTATGTGATGTAGATTCAAGCCATAGCAAATCTGATTTTGTAAATCAGACCTTAGAAGAGAGGAATGATGTAAGAGATTTACTTAATGGTGATGGGTTCAAGGATAGCTCTTTGGATGAGCATGCATCTACATTGGAGGTAGTGGTGAGCAATGATTATGTCCAATCAGCAACTTCTATTATGTCATTGGAGCCATTCCGTGAGGTACATAACATCAGTACCTTTGTTGAGGAAGTGTGCAGAGATGATAGCACACATGAGGATGCTCACCAGTTGGTAAGTGATGATGATTTGGCCTCTTTCTATATAGTGTAGAATAAAAATCAGAAAATTTATATGGAGACAAATTGTTAGAAGGGTCTAATCAATTGGTAGAGCAGTTGAAGCTGAACGAAGGCATGGTTGCTTCAGCCTTAGAACACTTTGATGTTGCTCAACGATTGGTGACACACTGTTGTTGGACTCTAGGTATATATAAACACCTTGATAGTGGACTTTCCCTTGCTGAGTTTCAGGCACTTAGAGATGCAGTTGGGATCATGAAGAATATTTACCTATAGTTGTTATCTGATAGAGATTATCTTCTAAGGATCAACGGTATTTATCATGATGCTCTAAGGGGAAAGGAAGAGGAGCTTGATGAGCTCACCAATGAGCTAGAGTTTACCATAGACTCTTTGAAGAGAACTCAAACAACCCTTCAAGAGTCAAAGCTACAGATAGAAGAGCTTACCGTGGAGTTGATCTTGGCACAATCTTCATCACCTACAAATACAATTCAGATATCTATGGCAACCTGTGGTGATGAGCATACATCCACGGATAGTGGTAATGAGTATGTGGAGGATGGGGTTACATCCATTTCATTTACTGGTGCAGGTGACATAGAGGGGATGATTGTTTTGGATGAGTGTAGCAGGGAACAATATGTTGCACCATGTGTTCCTAAAGTTAGTCCAATTTCAGGTGATGCGAAGCAAATGAGTGATGGCTCTTGTGGTGTAGTAGTGAGTTTTCTAGAGAGTTCTGTGATAGATCATCACACTACTCTATCTTTTTCACAGGAGATATGCAAGGAATCATTCAGTGGGGAGATCAACTCTTATGTTGATTTGTTTCCCTCTCTTGGAAGCAAATCAAAGTCTACATCCCATGCAGCTGATTTTGATCGACAACTTATTGAGCCACAGAGATAGAGAGATCAGCTGAAGGTTACTGGAGAGGTTGATTCAACCTTATCTTGTTTAGATTGCACTCATATGAATGTTAAGAACCTTCTTTGGACAATAGAGCTAGAGGAGAGACAATATGGGGTCTCAACTAGTACTCACACTTGTGATTTGCAGACCATCTGGAGTGCTTTAGAGGAGGTAAAATCAGAATATCTCCAATTGTATCATGATAGGGAGTATTCTATCGGGTATGCAGCAAGGACTTGAAGGTTATCTACCCAATTAGCCATTCAGAATCAGAGACATTAGTCATGATCTGATTCGAGTCATAAGGAGTGTGTTCCCCATAACTATGATGGTCAACCATTGATACCAGCAGGCGCTTTTTATTTTGACTCCAGAGTGAGGAGTGCTCATCATTTCTCCTTTAGTCCACACACGGATGACCTGATGATGCATAAGTGTGGATTGGCTAAGGATTTATACCATCCTTTGTGGGATGAAGGGTTATTGTCTACAAAAGATGGAACTAGGGATTACAGGTGGTTGACTCAGATACATTCAGAGGATTATTTGCAAAGTCAGAGATTAGATTACCATCATGGTGATATGCACCTGATAGAGTTTGCAACTTCTGTCTCTAAAATTTCTATTGGAGACATCGCTTCAGAGAGGTTGTAGTGTCAGTAGGCATGATGGCCTGTTTAGTTTTTATAGCGGTGATGGAGGAGAGTTTTATTAGTCCCTCGATTTGAGAGGAGCAGTTTCATATCTTCCAGCACCTATGTTGGATAGTCAACACATTCATAGGAGTTTGGCAAAGGATGGAAGGGGAAGTTGTGGTTCAGACAATTTGAGATTTAATTACCTCTTCATGATTGATGGATGTGAGGTTCTGATGTGTTGGGATCTAGGTGGTGATAGGTTTTGCATGACAATTCAGTTGGATTTCAAGGTGTTGCTTCACCACTCTCTGCATGGTGAAGGATTTATCATAGTGCAGCGTCGACGTGGTGGTTCTATGCTGAGAATAACTTGGGACCCTGGGATCATTTTTGGTTTTAGTTTAGTTTAGGCTATTGTTTGTAGGCTGTATTAGCATTGCTTGAGGACAAGCAATCTTTGGGAAGGGCAGACTGTAATGTCCCCATTTTCAAGTTCTCTTGCAGTTCAGTCAAAGTTGACTTTTTGGGTTGGTGACAACATAATCAAAAGAGTATTTCGATATCACCAAGATGTTCAGGTGATCCAGTGGAGCTGGTTCACACTTTCAAAAGAGATTTCAGACAACTTATCTGTACTTACTATTTATAGTAAGTGCTTGCATGTCAGCAATCTTTCTAGGTTTTTCTGGGTTTGTTCTCTTTGGTCCCCGGGGAACACTACTATTTTTAGGAAGTGTCAGTTTGGCATTGTTTTGGTGACTTGGCAGTTAGCTGTTGGCTCTTACAGTCATTGCATTGAGCTCAGAGATATTAGATGGTTTGTGGATCCAATTGGCATTCTCTGTGTGGCCTAGTTTGCTTATGGTCGTTACTTACTATTTTTAGTAAGTTCAGGTTTGGTGTCGGATCAGGAATTTCAGAGTGGGGTTGAATTTGTCTTATCGAGGGCTTACCGACAAGCTATAGATCATGGCATTCTGACATTGTTTGGGCATTTATCTTTAAGTTCGTAAGTCAAGCAGAATATTTAAAAGGGAGTTGAATGTTTAATTATAGAGTGACTCATAAAATAAAATATTAAAAAGTCACTTAAGTCATTTTATGGAGCACTCACCTTGGGAAATATTAAAAGTAAAATTAAAAGAATATTTCCTCAAAAAGTGAAACACCCCTCTTGGAGAGTTATAAAAGGGGGAAAAGTGCTCTCATTTGGATATACTTGATTTATTATTTTCTTCTCTCTTTGAGATTTCTCTGCGAGGGTTTTGAGCTTGGCTCTAGGGTTTGAGGATTCAAACTAGAGGCTCTTGGAGATGAAAACCTCCCTAAGTAGTAGCATTCTATAGGTGTACAATACCACCCAAAGGTGCTTTCGAGGTGGATGCATTTAGTGTTCACTATTGTGCTTTAATGGAGTTGACGGATTGAAGAGTTGATGCATTTCTTGATATATCTATGCAGTTTATTGAGAGCTTGTATTTACAGATTGGAAAGATTGATTTATGGCTGATTGATGGTAGATTTCTTTGGGGTTTGGAGCTATTATTATCTATTGTGTTTTTCCTTGGTTGGTTGTACACCCCTCATGGAGGCCGTACTATATTTGTGGGTAGATTTGTGTGGTTTCTTGGCATATTTCTCTTCATAATCTGATCGCCCCACCTTATTGAAAATATCCAATCTATTGTAGAAACATTTTAGAGGTTATTTACTGTCCTTGATGCTGATAACACCTTCCAACCATGGCTATACATATCCAGGCATGAAGTTGGAGGTTTTGGGCTTCATTCTTCTTTGTGGGTAGTTTCTATTCTGCATTGTATGAGGTGTCTAGGATCCCTTATTACTGTCAATCATTTGTATGCTCAATACATTGCATTTCTTAGGAGTTTGGAGTGATTTCTAGCCATACCCATTGTTGGTCTGGCTACAACTATTGTATGAAGTTGCAAATCTTAACATGGGTATGTGATAGTAATTGTTTATTGGCCATTTTACTATCTAGGTATCTGTTAGTTTCTCAATATCTATTATACTTTTTTGGGGTTTTCCATATATGCTATAGATTATATGCTTCGACAACACATCTACAGGAAAACTAAAACACCTTCTGCATTCTTCTCTCTAGTCTGAAAGATCAGAAAAAATTAAATAAAATCACACAAAAGATCTTAAAAAATATACAAACAGGTACAACACATTACAAAGATGGAGACCTTGAAGATGAAGAGAGGCGAGACAAGAAGAGCACCCGAAGAAAGAATTGAAGATGTGAACGAGAGAAGAATGGTTGCAGCAGAGTGTCTAGAAGAGTTTGCAACAGTGGTACACTGAAAATGCCTGAGAATGAAGAGGAGTATGAAGCTAAAGATTTCCAGTTTGATGATGAAGATGAGAGGGCAACCCCAAAATTTCATGATGCCTTGGAAGTTGCAGATGTCGTACAAGTTGCTTATGTAGAGGAAGCTATTGTTATATGGAGCCTAATCAGACTCAGAGGTTAAATTTACCCCACTTTTATCAGTGCGGTTTCCCCCCAAAATTCTTGTAAGGTCAAGGGATAGTGCTCCTTGTAGGGGTTTGGGGACAGCGCCCCTTGTGGGGTCCATGGGTCTGAAACCTCACACGGTTTTTTATTATTTTATTAAGGTGTTGGGAGTTATTTTTCATTGGCCGACATAAAAAACACTATTTTCGAACCAACAAAAGTCGTAATAAAAATAGATAAGGATTAGGGTTTCTATTGATATTGTATTGTAGCATTTGCAATGGTATTGAGTTGCAGGGATTGCTAGTTGTCATTAGTTTGATTTACTGGATAATAATATTGGACTCTCTATTTGGTGGATGTAGCCCGAGTTTGGGTGAACCACGTTAAAACTTGTCTCTCACTGTTATTATTTCTGTGTATTTCCATTCCTCTGTTTAATCTTTATTTGCATTTAATTGATATCTTTTGCCAGCTAACCCTAACACAAGAGATGGAAGTCAAAGAAGCCAATGAAGGGAACAAATCAGGGCAGCAGGTACAAGAAAGTTGCAATACTAATTTTGGTTATATAAATGGAGATTATAAGGTTATTCTTAATCATAAGGGTAGAAGTGAGGATGTAGTTAAACAAGTTTATAATGAGAAGAAGACAATAGATAATCATGGGTATATAGTTCCCTATTGGCAAAGGAAGAAGATTGATGAAGGGCAGCAATTGCAATATAGGGATATTGATGCTTTTGATTATGTTTATACTAACAAGCAAGTGTAAGGAATGAAAGATGTATAGAGGAATAAGTGGCATCTAGCTTTGAGAGTAAGTTGGCAAGAAAGGAAACCTAGAGTAGATATTTCAAGAAGGCAAGTGCAGCAAAGAAAAGAGATTAGCCCAAGGAAGTAGCAAACAAAGTATGGAGAGCAAAGAATGTGGTCACAGAAAAAGCCAGTGGCGCTGCAATAAATAATGCTGATAAAAGAGTGGAAGTTGAAAAGGAAGATGTTGGTAAAGAACCTGTGAAGGAACCTGATGGGAAGAACATTGAGGCACTCAATTGGTAGAAGTTAGAGAATGCTACTATGAAAGGTAAACAAGTTGAGTTAATTAATTATGCTTTTGAAACTTTGGATGATTTTGTTGACAGAAAAAGATAGAGAAAAATTAAACAAGGTGCCAGATTGTAATGAGGCTTTGAATGAAATTTATAATTTAAATGAAGATACCAAGGTTGAAGAATTGAATAGCGATTGGGAGATGAATAAATATGAGGAGAAAATGTGGAAGCTTTTGGATGAGAAAGAGATGAGGAGGAATAAATATCAAAAGAAACAAGAAGGTAAGCAAAGGCAAATTGGAAAGTGCAGTATGAATAACCACAAGTGCGATTTAGAAAAGAGAAAAAGTTGGATGGAAGAGTTGGATATAAAAAGATGATAGCAGTGACATATGTTGCAAAACGTGAAGGTGAAGATTTAGATATGGGAGAAGCAATGATTCAAAAGGAAGAAGGGAAACAAAAGAATGGTGAAGGTAATGCAGAGATAGAATTAGAAGGAGGATCAGCAACTGGAAACACTGAAGAAGATTTGTGGAGGCAACTAGCAACCATTGAGGTAGAATGGAATGAAAAGGTTGAAGGTTTACAAATGTGTGGGACAGCAAAGGGCACCCTGAGGGAGATTGAAGACAATGGTGCAAAAGTTGATGCAAGAATGAAGGCAGAAGATGTAGCAGCCATGACAGATTTTGAAATGAATGTGATGAGTCATGATACAGAAGATGAAGTTGAAAATGATTTTCTATTGTAGCAGATGGCCATAGAGGAAGAGTGGCTGGAAAGAATGTTGGATGAACATGTTGAGTATGATATAGAAATGGTAGACATTGATGATGCAGTGGGTGATGTTGAAGACATGGAAATATTTCTATTTGTTTATGGTGTGTTGTACGTGGATGAAAGAAGGATCAGAGATTGGAGCTGGAAAGAAATTGATTTAGATAGCCTTGTGAGGGTAGAACATAGTGTTGCACAACAATGTTGGAAGGATGTGGCATATGGGCCAGAGAGAATGTGGAAGAGGCAAAAGAAAAGATTTGATAAGTTTGTAGAGGACCACTTGTGCAGGAGTACATGATCTTTTTGTCCCCTGGGAAGTCTGATGCAGGGGCATTGTGCTTCTAATGATCTATATTTTATTTTCTTGTGTGATTTAGGAATAAGTGATGACATCTTGTATCTAGTGGTGGCTCTTTTTACACTCCTATCACTTATAATGCAACGACTATCTCCTGTCGCCAAGTGTAAAAAACTGTTGGTAGTTATTCTCTAAACTAATAGTCTTGATTTCTTTGACACTTACAGTTTTGAGGAAGAGGAGTGGTTGAATGTGGTGGTTGGTTGAATGACAGTCGGAAGGAAGTCCAAACATCCGACGACCATTACAAAGTAGTTAGAAGGCAGTGGAGTGACAACATCTTGGTAACGGTTGCAGAGAAAGGAAAACTGAATTATACCATCGTGGAGAAGGAGCGGAGAATACAATTTTTTAATAGATATCCTCTTTGTGAAGAAAAATAGAGGAGGGAGTCGAGAAGGAAGGCCAATGAAAGGAGGTAAAAAAGAGGAAGAAGTCTGAGTGTTAGAGGCCGTGAGACAGAGGCCAACAAGAGAGAAGGCTGATATTGGTGATGGCTGATTGAGGAAGGAAGATTGATGGAGGATGGAGGCCAATCTGGAAGGGTCGATAGAAAGAGTAAAAAAAAGGTAGTGAGTTAGTCAAGGCTAGGAAAAGAGGAAGAGCGGCTGTTTGTTGTAGGCTGATAGTAGCAGATGAATGAGGAAAAGATAGATGAAGGAAATGAACTGATTATTTCAGGATGGATATATATATGGCCTGAAAGTTTTGAATATAGAGGGGAGCCCCTATGCTGAGAACTGGTGACATCAAGGGATGGGTAAGTGCGAGTGGGAGATCATGACATATGACAAAGAATCAACAGTAGTAGAGTAAAGTTTAGAAATGGATGGACAGAGAATAGCCAAGGGAGTTGTCTGCGCATGTAGTAGAAGAGAGATCAACGCCCAACAAGTTAGAATGAGGCCGAGCTATGATATGGGTTGTTGAATAGAGGTCAGGTGTATTCATTGATGTAAAGACCATAATTTTTAGAGTAAATGTAAGTGTCGAGTCTGTAATGCTAGCCTCACTAAAGTTGAATAAAAAGATGATTGTTTTCACAGTTCTGTGCACATAAATTTCAATCATTTGTATGTTGAAATATTCTGGATTAAATGTACTTCTTTTTAAGATTGTATTTCTTATCCATGAAAGGGTTTTCTGTCATTATAAGTTCATGAGAAGGTACTTGTCTTTGTGTTATTTGATTGGGATTTCTGTCATTGGTTATAATATGAAAATGATATATTACAAAGTGGTTTATGTCACTGTCCTGGTTCTTGTCACTATTGTGATAGGAAGTCTGTAGGAGACTATTTATTGTGAGGAGACCAAGTATTTAGTCAATAGATAACATAGGGGGTATATGAATCTATGTTGTAAGCACTTGGGTATCAGAGCATGAGTAGGAAGCATGCCATCACATTCCTATCGCCAACTTGTTCAATTACAGTGTAGAAATCAGAATCGACTTGCTGTTATTAACCCTTGTCTTCACTAATCTTTTGCTTTCTTTATTTTATGATATGAAAATTACCTCGATATTGTTTACTACTGGAAATATAGCTAAAAACCTAGACACATTTAAACTTACCTTCTATCAGACATAAAAATTGAGAAAATGTTAACTTCTGAGTTACTGTTAGAAATCAGATCTCTATTAGGAATTGACCTCTTGATATGTGAAAACCAAACTCTTAAACATAGATGAAACTATTAGATTCCTGTAGCTGATTGTTACTCTATTATTGTTGTTCAAATCGTTATTTAAAACTCATCCTTGAATCACAGTAGCAAAAGTTGTAAAATTGTTATGTATTTTTTATTTAATTCTGCTATAGTTCCTGTCGCAACTATGATAGGAAGACTGTTTCTTTGGTTCTGGACTTTCTGTCACAGAAACGACGGGAAGGTTTCTAAATATTATATAAAAATGTATTGAAATGGACTGAGATAGTTCCTATCATAGATATGACAGTAAGACTATTAAAATGTTTAGAAAACCTATTATTTTATGAATATTAGAATGAATAAATTATTTGTTAAAGTTATCTTTTCCTCATATATTAGTGTGATGAAGTAAATTCTAAGATATAAATATCATTGTCTTATTAAAGATTCTTGAATAGAATTGGTATATTTGATTTGAATGATTTAAAAAACTTAATATATTATGGAAATTAATGAAATATGAACTAGGAAATAAATACTAGTTTGACAACCTTTAGATGAAATTGTTTGAACAAATGAAGGACTATTGCTTGCAAAGTGTGTTTTCTCGATTGATGATTGAAATGATTTATAGAACGTTGGTTTGTTTTATTCTATTTACTTGATCTAGAGGACAAATAGAGATAATATTTGACATAAGTATGCTTGAAACCTCATTGTATGAGATTGGAGTAGTCAAACATCATTGCTTGATTTTATTGCTTGGAGTATGAAATAGTATTTGGATATGAAGTAAAATCATTAGTTTTGACAATCTATTTAAACTGTGAAAATAAAAATTTAGAATATAATCAGATTACAAAATCTATATTGCCTTTAATAAAGATTTATGATGTTCTTCATTACTGCTTGATCAAAAAGTGTGCTTTCTTTATTGATGCATGGGAAAGGGATTAGAGGTGGTTGTAGGTGATTTTGATTCATTCATTTATTTATTTGTTTATTGACTTATTTATTTACTTGCTTCTTAGGGAAAGAAGTAGATTTTATCTAGGAATGTTATTGGGCTACTCTTTGGGTTAGGATGCCAAATGTGGATTATCAGAGATGGCTTTTCCTATTTTTAAGAATTGAACCAGGTTACTATTTTAAAGGATTAGATCTAATCGAGCTGACATTAAAAAAGATGATTATTTGTCTAGAAAACTTATTTATATATATCTTTGCCACATCCTTTTGTGAGACAATCTACTTTTCATTATTTAGAATTGCACATTCAGACATCAAGGTTGCACCGGGTGTTCCCTCTTGCCAGTTGTTTCCAGGTAGCTAGACATTTTGTGCAGGGCTAGGTTTCTTTCATTTCATGAAGGGATCTAGGGAAGTATAATTGCTTTATGGTTGGGTGGAAAAGCACCTAGGACATGTTCCTGTCTCTTGGCTCACATGTGGTGGACCAATTGGTTTGTGCAATTGGAGAGTGTATCAAGATTTATTTACTCTTGATATGCATGATTATTGTATCTTGAGATTAGATGTATTATGGCATGAATGCCCATGGACTTTGTATATGATTTTTATAATGCTTTTACCTAGAACGAGCACGCAAATTGTAAGATTTAATGATTTTATTTGATTTATATTGATGAGATTATCTTTTGCAAGATTTAATGATTCTTATTTATGAAGATTTATTGACTCTATTGAATCTTCTTGATGAGATTATTGTTTATTTTGATATTATAATTAAGCGGATTAATTACACCCCTTTTTTTTAATCTTTTAGAAGTTGTATTTAAGAGGATTATTTACCTATTTTTACTTGTGATGTTGTATTTAAGTGGATTATTTAATTCGTTTTACTTTGTGATGGTTTGAGGGCTTTTCAATTATATTGGTGTGATATGTCATTAGTGTTTATGGATCCTCTTTGAATGATATATAATATATGTTATTGCATCTTTTACAGTGTTTCTATGGTTATCTATGTGAGTTAGAATGATAATGACCTCTCTGTGTGTCTATTATTATTATGATCATTGAAACAAAATGTCTAGAAACAAAAATTGTTTCAAATTTTAGAAATTGAAATTAAAAAATTCAGCCACTCTATATTGTGAAGGCAAACTAAATCATCAATGTACACAATGTTGACTCAGCTAGATCACACAAAATTTGCATTTTGTAACAATAAGTGTTGCCATACTTATAGAAAAGGAAAGCACAATTTTTTTTTTGTTTTTGTTAGAATGAATATTAAACTTTTTTTATCTAAATTAAAGATTAATTGTCTCAAATATTTATAAATTATAATCATTTATAATATCAGAAGTTGATATTTAAGAAATCTAACAACCTTACTTGAATAGGATGTGTTCTAAAGGTTCTAGGACTTGACCTATATATCAAAGAGATAAGCATGCAAATCTAAAGGAGGATGCCTTTTAAAACAAATTAATAAATGTACCCCCATTCATTAGAAAAAGGAGGGATATTTCATATAGGATGTATTAGATGTTGAATCCTTGTGGTATTTCCATGGCTTTAATTTATATTTCTAGTTGCTTAACAAACTTACGATTTATTCATATCCTTTCTTTATTATAATAAACTTATCTTATGTAACCTTCTCTTTTCAAAGTATTGATCAAAGGGGCATATTCCACCAGACATATTTATTTCAGATATAACATGAAGATAAACCAACCTAATCTTAGGTCAGATTGAGCAATATATCATATCCAATTCTGGGTGTAAAGGTAGTTTTTAGGTTACAGACGAAATAATAAATTGTGTGAGACCCCTTCTCAAAGTCGGCAAGGATTTATTTTGACATTAATCTTATAAACAATTCATACTAGACGTACATGCTTACCCTTCTTGGGAATCTACCTCATGCATAAGTTTTAAGTGAATTTAACAAGATCTCAGATACTAGTCCAGAATAATAATTGTTCCCTGGCATCTAAGGTATGCCTATGCAGTTAACAAAGGAAAAATTAAGCAGAAAAATAATGACTCTACAGTTATAACTTATTGATAATGACAATTGTAACTTTTAGACTGGATTGATTAGTAGGAAATGCTGAAGTGTATCATTAAAATATCTATATTATACTTTGTATTTAACTTCAGTGTATAGTATATCATTGAAAAAAAGAAGGGGCAATTTAGAAGGGAAAACAAAGTCTAAATCTTATTAAATTTGAACATGTTATCTAAGCCTAAGGTGTTCCAATGCAATTAAAATAGTAATTAATAAAGGGGCAAATTAAGAAAAAAAATACAAGCTCAAAAAATTATCCTTTTAAGTGCAGGTACTATGAGGTTTAATTATAAGTTGGCTTCTAGGGTATGCGTGTCTGTTCAGTGTATGGTCTGATTTTGTAATAAAAACTTTTTGAGTCGATAAAAGGACAAGTTTTTAAGTGGGAAATTGTCTACGAACACGAACCTTTATTTATTAAAAAATAAGTTACTCTTCACCTACAGGATAAGTGATTTTTTTGCAAGTGCACTAACTTTTATCTGAATTATAAGTGTGCCCTCTATTTATACAAATCTAGGCTACAATAGAAAGTGGATTTTTGTTAATTGATTTAAGCACAAAATAAAAAATATATAAAGGAAAAGGAAGGAATCTTGCTACAGACATCTTATTGACTATGTTCTATCTAGAATCCTTTTAGAGATCGTCTCTCCAGTTGGCTCTCTCCCTAGGTGATGAAATTATATAATTGTGAGAAAAGGTCTGAGGACTTTGACATTTCAGCTTCTGTGTTATTCTTCAGCAATGAAAATGAAATAATTGAGAGACAAGCTGAGAACTCTCATAGTTAAGCCTTCATGCTCTTTGTTTCCAATAGAGAATTTTTGTTGCATGGAATGGAGGTTACTTTTTTTCAGGGGTTCCCCCCTTCGATCTACTATACAACATGACTAGGCTCAATGTCATATAGGGTGCAACACCAGTAAATAATAAGTAGGTATCATATAGGAGGGCAGAAACATCTGATGTTGTGATTGTGAAGGAAACAAGTGTCACTATATGATTGGTTGTTTCTTTGATGTGACATGTGAAGTGTATTGTTACACATGTATATGTGCACATCTATTGGTTCCTTATTAAATTTTTACTAATATATTATTTCTCAACTACTATTCTTTTCATATATTTAACTAGGGGTCTAAGTGCGTGGTCTAAACACCTCAAATTCGTCAATAACTTTCATCCTATTGATTTCCTGCAAATTAATTAAATAAGTGATTATTTAATTAATTTAACCCAATTTCCTACAAATTATTTAAATAAGTAATTATTTAATTAATTATCCCTGCATTTAACTCATCTTTCCAGAATTAATTAATTATTAAACGATTAATTAATTACTACTTACTAACTCATCCCTAAGGTTAATTTCCGTGCATTTAACTCATCTTTCCGTAATTAATTAATTATTAAATGATTAATAAATTACTACTTACTAACTCATCTCTAAGGTTAATTAATTAAACCGACTTAATTAATAACCTTAGTTCTCATTCCTCCAACTTAATTAAGTAATTAATTAATCCACAATTAATTAATTGATTAAGACTAATTAACCTTCCATTAATATTTCTTCTAATTTAATAATCCACAATCCGCTCCCTTTTAATCCTAATCGTCTAATCCACCTACATGGATCAAGATCTCAAACGTCTATCATTTAACATGTTTCCAACCTCCACTCCTTGCTCACACATGTGAGAACATGGTAACTCATCCCATTCCTTGCTCAATATTTGGGAAGGAAATATTGACAATAACACAGGGTCTTTTGCCATTGGATGTTGGAGGTGGAGGTCTAGCAAAACATGGCTAGGAAATGAAGCACTTGTTTGAGATTATTCTCCACTTCAATGAGAGTAAGGAAGGAATCATCAGCAAAATGCCCATTGACCAACTATTGGGAGGAATTGGGAAGGGAAATCCCCTTAACACAGGATTGAGAGATAGCCTACACAAACAAGTAACCAAAGCCTTCGATAACCAAAACATACAGAGCCATAGCAAGGGGTAGCCTTGCCCAATGGACCTGAAGAGTTTGAAAGAATTGGAATGCTAGCTAGAAATAGTTATGCACATAGAAGCATCTACAAAGAGCATTAGAACCATGTGAATGAATCGAGGGCCAAAACCAAGTGCCTGCAACACGCCTAATATGAAAGACCATTCAATACAATTGTAACCCTAGCAAAGTCAATCTTGATCAAAAATGATAGGTTGTTAAGAGTGGCGAGCCCATTCCATCTATTCCCAAAAGATTTTATAAAACTTGCATGGGAAGCCTTCTAAGCAATGGGATTTGTCATTGGCCATAGAAAAAAATGGCTCGTTAAGATCAACTTGAGTGAGGAGATGGTCTCATAGAATGCGTTGGGCATTGGGTAACTAATAGGGGATGGCAGCAAGAAATTGCTCCAAGGCAAACTATCGAGCAGGCATGTAGTCTTGAGCCAAAAAAACATGTTCATAGTGTCGAACAAAGGGTTGAAGAATGTTAGGTAACTCTTGGAGGAGTTGTTGACCTTCTTGAATCTACTTAATAGATTGGGAGGTGTGCCAAGCTAGTAAGGATTGGAAAACTTCCTTTACGACCTTATCCCCAATCTTGAGCTAATGATGTTGAGCTTTGATTTGAGCTCCACAAGATGTATGAGCATCAACAAGCTATTTTTGTTGTCATAGTTGAGCCACCCAAAGCTGGGTGGTGGAGTCAAATGACTAAGCTTCCAAAGAATTAGTGGCTTGCCAGAGCTCATGAGTGGTGGTGAAAATGGGCAAGATGTTACCCATAAATGCAGAGGAAGCACAGAGTATGGGTTATGGCATCATTCCACCAAGCTATCCACCTGATCCCAATGTAGAGGATGTGGCTCCAAATTCCAAACATGTTGAATATGAGATAATGTGGCTTTGTGATTGAGGAGAGACATGTTTAGAAAAAAACTAACTCTTCATTACTTTGGGCTTGGAAATTTGCCACTCAATATGGAATTGTATCGAGAAATTATCAAATCTCTTATACATGGACAAGCTTTAACCTTATCTCCAATCTCAACATACTCATTTAGAAAATCACTTATCTTTTCTTTCATTTCTTTTATAGTGATGTGGGTACTACCACTCTAACGGCATTCAATAATTTATGCTCAGTTTCAATTACATCTGCATATAGTGAAGCCAAAAAAATTGCAGCCATTCCTTTTCTCTATCATGCTTGTCCATAGTCGTGGATATGCCCATTGCATTTGGTTGAATGTTTCAAAATCCTCTTCAACAAATCTATTTTGTACATATCTGCAATCATTATTTTCAATAAGATAACATTTTTAAAATACCTTACCAAGTCGTGGCTTCTTGTAGTTTCCTTAGTACTTTCAATACATTGAAATGCCTAAGTTGTCATTCTATTGGCTTGCACAAAAAGTCTTTATTCATAGGAATAGGAAGAGATTATTCTCTTCTGAGTTCAACAATAGTTTTCATGGATTTTCAAACATAATCATTGGATTGAAGAGATCACAAGTTTAAGCTTCTTAACAATTTGTATAGAATGGTTAAATTCTAATACACCACTTGTTCTGGTGATCTGAAAGGATTCCTAATTGTTAAATAGGTTTTGGGAAGTGACTATCCAAGTATTAGGAGATGTAAGAGGAACCCCTAGAATATTGCAAGGCAATGCATGTATTCCAGTGTATATTTGAGCATTTTGTGCCACCTATTTCTATCCTCTAGTATGAACCACTTTGAAATCCTTCCATTTGAAAATGAGCAACCTCATCAATCTCATTAATGCAACTGATGGAAGAGGTCTGTTAGGATCATTCTCCCATATTTGTCATGTTTATTTTTTGTTGTCCCAGTTAATGCATTCTGGTAGCAAATTTATTGTGGTAGGTCAATTTGAAAATGGGTGGCATTTATTTGGTAAAAGCAAGAAAGACAAAAAGGAATGAACAGAGGAATGTTGAGTAGAATAGGAGAAGAAGGAGAAGAAATCAACAAATAGAGAGGAAGAAGAACCTACAGCAGCAGAGGATATTAGACAGAGAGCAAAACTCTAGATCTCTAGAAGTTTACAGTAGCATTGCACAAGAAGTAGAAAGCTCTGGTTCTCTAGAATCTAGACAATGGATAGAGCTCTAGAAATTATCATAGACAAGAACTCCTGAACTTGCATAGAATCAACCCAGTTACCTCTAAAAGCTCTAGAAAGGTGGGCAATTTGTTGTATGGAAAAAATACAGAGCCATAGCTCTAATATTTGTATGTAAACATTTTTTAATGTCATTTTTGTATATGAATGAAAAGAAATTACCGTGTCTCCTTGTCTTCCTTGGTCTCCATTTTTCTTCTTTTTCCACTTTAGTTGGATCCTTTTTCCAATAGATTAGTATCAGAGCCCTAAGTTTTCTATGCATTTAATTTTAAAGCACTAGTTTTTTTGGGCATGTAGTGATAGAACCCTAGCAAGTACTAGGTATTTAAGAAAGCCCTAGTTTTTTAGATAGTGAAGAAAAGCTCTAGATCTTTTTTGGGTTTCAACATTTTCCCCCACTTAGCAAAATGACAGGAGGAGATAATAGGAGTTGGTAGTAGCCACCTATGTTTGATGGTAAAAACTATGATGTATGGCCAAAGAAAATGAAAACTATTTTAGTAGTGAATGGTTTGTGGGAGTTAGTAGCAAATGGGCTCATATATGTGACTAACCTAAATGCATATATAACATTGAGCAATACTCAAAAGAATTAGTTGAAGGAGACAAGGAAAAATGATGCAAAAGCCCTCAAATTGATTGAGGCAACCTTGACAGAGGCAATTTTCCTAGAATAGCAGCAGCTAGTTATACAAAAGAAGCATGGGAAATACTTCAAAATAGTTACAAGGGTAATGACAAGGTGAGGCTAGTGAAGCACCAGTTGCTAAGGAGAGATTTTGAGACCCTACAGATGAAGGACTGTGAGTCCATTTCATATTTTCACACAAGGGTTTCTACCTTGATTAACTAGTTGAGGATAAATAGAGAAACCATGGAAGAATAGAGGATTATTGAGAAAATCCTAAGAAGCTTCCCCTCTAGATTTGACCCAATGATTATTGTCATAGAAGAGGTAAAAGACCTCTTAAAAATGATAGTTGATGAGTTGATGGGTTCTCTTCAAACCCATGAGCAATGGCTAAATAGATACACTCCTTCCCTAGAGCAAGCCTTCAAGGCTCACAGAAATGTGAGAGGTAGGGGAAGAGAAAGAAATGGTAGAGGAAGGGGTCAAAGGGGCAAAGGTAGAAGAAACTCCAAAAGAGGAGGCTCAAATAGTCAAGAGGAGGTCAACACCTCCAAATTAGACTTCCAAAACAAAAAGAAGAACATCAGCTCAAATCAGAGGTATGATAAGAGCAATGTGTAGTGTTACTACTATCACAAGTATGGTCACTATGCAAGTGAATGCAAGATGAAACAATGTGACCAGGGGATTCAAAATGCCAATGTGGCAAATGAAAACAAGATTGAAAATAAAAAAAAGTCACAAGTGTTTATTGCATGTAATCTTGCAGAACAAGGCAGCACTAAGATTTAGTATTTGGACAGCACTTGTAGCATCCACATGAGTGGTAATAAGAATTTATTTGCCTCCATAGACAATAGTATCAAGTCTGAAATCAAAATGGGGAACAATGAGAAGGTTTCAATCATGGGAAGAGGCATAGTGTGCATACAAACCAAGCATGGTGAAAGAAGACAAATCCATGATGTATATTATGCCCCAGGCATAAAACACAACCTCTTGAGCATTGGATAGATGGTCCAAAATGGTTATAGAGTCCTAATGGAGAAAGGGGAATGCATCATCTATGACAAGGATGGAAGCAAGAAAGTCATTGAAGCGGTTCAAAAGACAAAGAACCAGATGTTCCCCTCAAAATGCAAATCTCGGCATAGTCAATAGGCTTACAGCTCAGTCAACCTTCAAAACAGTCATCAAAGAGCCATCCAAGCTTTGGCATTTTAGGTATGGGCATTTAAGTTATTCTATTTTAAGTCTTTTGGCTAGAAAAGACATGGTTTGGGGCCTACTAGCAATTGTAGAGCCTGATGGAAAATGTGAAGCATGCATCCTAGGTAAACAACATAGACAACTGTTTCAATCAAGGTATTATTCTAGGAGAGAAAGAGCACCATTAGAGTTGGTGCATTCAGATTTGTGTGGTCCCATGAAGACCCCAACCCTAGGTGTAAATGTTTATTTCATGATTTTCATAGATGACTATAGTAGGAAAACCTAGGTGTGGTTTTCAAAGAACAAATCAAAAGCATTTGAAAAGTTTAAGGTGTTTAAGGCCCTGGTTGAGAAGCAAAAAAACCACTATATCAAATCCTCAAAATGGACAGAGGGGGAGAGTACATCTCCAAAGAGTTTATGAACTTTTGCAAATATGAAGGCATTGAGAAACAATTCATAGCCACAACAAAATGGAGTGGCTGAAAGGAAAAACAAAACCATCAAAGAGATGGCAGCAAGTAGGCTAAAGGCAAATGATTTCTCAAAAGATTATTGGGGTGAAGCTATAGAAACAATAGTCTACCGATTGAATAAGTACCCCACAAAGGTTGTTCGTGATAGGATTCCACAAGAAGCATGGACAAAATATAAATGGAGTGTAGAGCACTTGAGAATATTTGGGTGTGTGGTATATGCACTTGTGCCTAAAGAGAAGAGGTAGAAATTTGATGAAAAAGGTGAAAAATGCATCTTCATAGGCTATAGTGAAGAATCCAAAGACTACAAATTGTATAATCCCATCACCAAGAAAGTGGTGATCAGTAGGGGTGTTGAGTTCATTAAAAATGAATCATGGGATGGAATAGTGGATAACAACACAGGTGTTTCTTTCACAATACCATTCGAGGATGAAGAAGCTCCAAAAGTTAGGAGCTCCAGAACTTTTCAGCAAGTAAATAGTTCAGAAAGTAGGACCTCTAGAAATGTTTAGCAGAATAGTAGCTTTAGAAATTTATAGTAGAGTGAAAATTCTGGTGCTCAGTCATCTTCATTAGTCAAACAATCAAGCAGTTCCAGAAATTTAGACCATACACTTGCATCAATGATGCCACAGAGGACAAGAAGCATGAGTGAAATTTATGGAATCACAAGGTATGCTGACTTTGATGAAAATTTAGATTTTGCATTCTTTTCCTATAGTGATCCAATGTATTTTGAAGAAGCCGTGATAGAGGAGAAATGGTGTAAGGCCATGAATGAGGAGTTGGACGCTATAGAGAGAAACAAGACATGGGAGCTAACTGATTTACCCAAGGGGAAATCAGTCATTAGAGTTAAGTAGGTCTATAAGACCAAATGCGCTACTGATAGTAAGGTTGAGAGGCATAAAACAAGGCTGGCTATTAGGGGTTACAAATAGTAGCCTGAAAGAGACTATAATGAAACATATGCACCAGTTGCAAGGCTGGAAATAGTGTGGGCAGTCCTAGCAATTGCAGCCCAGCACAAATCGAAAGTATTTCAAATGGATGTAAAGTTAGCCTTCTTGAATGAAGTGTTGAAAGAAGAGGTGTGTGTGGAGTAGCCACTTAGCTATGAAGTCCCAGGGCATGAAGACAAAGTGTATAAGCTCCATAAATCTCTCTATGGGCTTAAGAAAGCAACACAACCATGGTACAATAGAATTAATTCAGACCTATTAAGCAATGGCTTTAGAAAAAGCGATAGTGAGCCCACACTCTACATCAAAGAAACCAATGGTGAGATTCTTATTGTTGTTTTGTATGTATATGATTTGATTTTCACACAAAATAGTGACCTCTTCATTGTTGATTTCAAAGAGGTAATGAAAAATGAGTTTAAAATGATAGACCTAGGTTTCCTAAAATATTTCCTAGGCATAGAGGTCCAACAAATACAGTATCGCATTTTCATTTCACAAACTAATTATGCCAAACAAATCTTGAAAAGATTTAGAATTCTAGACAACAAACTTGCCCTAAAACCAACAACTACAGATCTAAAATTAAGCAAAGAGGACAGCAGCAGTGATATTAATCCAACCCTCTACAAGAGAATGGTTGGAAGCCTCATGTATTTGACAACAACCAGGCCTAATTTGATGTACGTGCTAAGCCTGATTTCTATGTTCATGGAGCAACCTAAGGACACACACTGGCAAGTAGGGAAAAGAGTCCTGAGGTATGTTAATGACACAAAAGGCTATTGCATTATGTATACCATCTCTAATGAGTTTTAGTTGGTTGGGTACATAGATAGTGATTAGGCAAGAAGTGTAGATGATAGAAAGAGAACATCGGGATATGTGTTCCACATGGGTACAGGAGCAATTTCATGGGCATCCAAGAAGCAGTCTATAGTTTCTCTCCACAACCATAGCTCTAATTTTTGTATCTAAACATTTTTTAATGTAATTTTTGTATAAGAATGAAAAGAAATTATTGTCTCCTTATCTTCCTTGGTCTCCATTTTTCTTCTTTGCCCACTTTAGTTGGATACTTTTTCCAACAAATCGATATCAGAGCCCTAAGTATTCTAGGCATTCAATTTTAAAGCCCTAGTTTGTTTGTGCATGCAGTGACAGAACCCTAGCTTACTAGGTATTTAAGAAAGCCCTAGTTTTCTAGGTAGTGAAGAAAAGCCCTAGATCTTTTTTGGGTTTCAACATTTTCCCCCACTTAGCAAAATGGTAGGAGGATATAATAGGAGTTGGCAGTAGCCACCTATGTTTGATGGTAAAAACTATGACGTCTAGGCAAATAAAATGAAAACTATTTTAGTAGCAAATGATTTGTGGGAGTTAGTAGCAAATGGGTTCATAGATGTGATTGACCCAAATGCATATACAGCATTGAGCAATGCTCAAAAGAATTAGTTGAAGGAGATAAGGAAAAATGATGCAAAAGCCCTCAGTTTGATTGAGGTAGCCTTGACAGAGGCAATTTTTTCTAGAATAGTAGCAACTAGTTATGTAAAAGAAGCATGGGAAATACTTCAAAATAGTTACAAGGGTACTGACAATGTGAGGCTAGTAAAGCTCCAGTTGCTAAGGAGAGATTTTGAGACCCTACAAATTAAGGACAATGAGTCCATTTCAAATTTTCACACAATAGTTTCCACCTTGATTAACCAGTTGAGGATAAATGGAGAAACCATGGAAGAATAGAAGATTATTGAGAAAATCCTAAGAAGGTTGCCCTCTATATTTGACCCAATGGTTATTGTCATAGAAGAGGTAAAAGACCTCTAAAAAAGACAGTTGATGAGTTGATGGGTTCTCTTCAAACCCATAAGTAGCGACTAAACAGATCCACTCCTCCCCTAGAGCAAGCCTTCAAGGATCAAGGAAATTTGAGAGGCAGGGGAAGAGGAATAAATGGTAGAGGAAGGAGTCAAAGGGGCAAAGGTAGAAGCAACTCTAGAAGAAGAGGCTCAAATAGTCAAGAGGAGGCTTGCACCTCCAAATCAGACTTCCAAAATAAAAAGAAGAATAGTAGCTCAAATCAGAGTTGTGATAAGAGCAATGTGTAGTGTTACTATTGTCACAAGTATGGTCACTATGCAAGTGAATGCAAGAAGAAACAATGCGACCAGGGGAGTCAAAATGCCAATGTGGCAAATGAAAACAAGACTGAAAATGAAAAATAGTCACAAGTGCTTATTGCATGCAATCTTACAGAACAGGGCAGCGCTAAGATTTGGTATTTGGACAATGCCTATAGTAACCACTTGAGTGCTAATAATAATTTATTTGCCTCCATAGACAACAACATCAAGTCAAAAATCAAAATGGGGAACAATGAGAAGGTTTCAGTCATGGGTAGAGGCATAGTGTGCATACAAACTAGGCATAGTTAAAGAAGACAAATCAATGATGTATATTATGCCCTAGGGATAAAAAATAACCTCTTGAGCATTAGACAGATGGTCCAAAATGGTTATAGAGTCCTAATAGAGAAAGGGGAATGCATCATCTATGACAAGCATGGAAGCAAGAAAGCTATTGTAACAGTTCAAATGACAAAGAACCAGATGTTTTCGCTCAAAATGTAAATCCCAGCGTAGTCAACAATCTTACAGTAGTCAACCTTCAAAACAGTCATCAAAGAGCCATCTAAGCTTTGGCATTTGAGTATGGACATTTAAGTTATTCTAGTTTAAGTCTTTTGGCTAGAAAAGACATGGTTAGGGGCTGACCAACAATTGTAGAGCTCGATGAAAAATGTGAAGCATGCATCCTAGGTAAACAACTGTAATGTCCCCTTTTAGTAAGTCAAAATTTTCTCAAATTTCAACTTGTAGAAGAGAACATTAATAACCAATTCATCTTTAATTAGAGTTGATATCCATGAGTAATTATCAATATCAAAGTTCATATACTTTTCACGAGTAATTCGGTACTCTTGCCTTTTATCATAAGAATCAATTTCTATTTATTTATACTCAAAAATATTTATTCTTCCTTTTGATGATTGATCCTCTATCGGTTCTTTATCTGCCATAATCCTCTAATAATGTTTGCCTTGTATCTCTTTATGACAATGCTGCCTTTAGTTAGGAGTCACTCCCTTCCTCTGCATCAGAAGGCAACATACCAATCTTATTGACAAAACACAATGCACTCAGATTTGATATAAGAATTGTCTTCAAAGGATGTTGGAAAGCTAATCGCTGGCTTAGTTTCTATTTGTTATCTCCTTATGCAGTCTTTGTAAGAATATCTGAATAGTTCTTCCCCACTAGTTTTATCACTGCAATTTTTTGGACATTCAGATTCATACTCTTGTGCTGTAGGGGTTAAAGTAATTTCCTTTCATAACCATTTCCATGTGTTGAATCTCAATTCTCCAAGTCTGACATTAGTTCCTCATACAACCTCCACAGCAGGACATGTGCAAGAGTGGAGAAATCTGCTATTAATAAATCCTTGCTTATCGGATATGGTATTGTGTTTTAAAATGAAGTGTTGATGTTCAATGCTGGTCTGCTCTGATTTCCAAAAGATTTCTACCTAAATCAATTGCTGCTATGTAATATGTTCACTACCTTTCCTCTTAATCAGTCTTCCTTAGAATCGCTGCCTTATTCGTAGCCCTAATGACTATGGTTTAAGTTTCTTTATATTCTTAATATAATTTATGATTGTCGTATATATTTATATGAAATTATATATTTATAAGTATTTAATATTTAAATCATTAATACTTATATCAATATTTATCAATGATAGTTATCATATAATAATAATGATATTAACATTTATTTTATATTGATCATTATATTATTATAGTAATAATATAATATTTGTATTGATTATAATATTTATATTATTAATATTTAATATATACATATATATAATAATATTTATATTTATATTTATAATGATAATTATATTTGTCATATTTATAAAATAATATATTATATATTATATTCAAGAAATTATTTTATATAATATCATTATTGATATTATATTTATATTGATTATTATATTATTATATAATAATAACATTATATTTTGTATTGATAATTAATAATAATAATGCCATATATTTATTATTTACAATAAGTATATTTTATTTTATGAGAGCAGCTTCATTGCCTTTATCATGATGTTTCAATCTTTAATTTAAACAATGCCTTTAACTATGGGGACATGACAAACCCTCCCCACTCGAAATTGCTTGTCCTCAAGCAATCACCGTGGACTTCTTTTGTACTTATAACATCTATTTTCCAATGGGTTTGACTTAGAATGAGCACGCTTGATTGATGGTGATCCCATGGAAGAGTATTCATGATTAATAAACATTTGTTTGATGTGTTTGGATAATAATGGTGTGATGTAAGTATTATAGATTAAGAAGTTTTGAGAGTATTGAGATTCCAAGATTCAAAGGATGAAGACATTCTTGTAGTTTTATCTTCGATATGTTATTGATCTTCCGAATTTGAGGAGTCATATTTGTTGAAGAGTAATTAATTATGTGATGTCAGGATCACAAAAGATTCGGTGAGCCTTTGAATAGTGATGTGCTTGATGAAATATAAGTATTATAGATGATTTTAAAGAATGATCCTGGAAATCTGTGAGTTATGGGCCCATAATATAAGTATTGGTTTTATGTTACTTAAATGAAGTTAAGAATTCAAAAGAGATTTTTGGAAGAAGGGGTCCAATATAGAAATGAATTTGAATCATGGGTTTTTGTGATTAATGAAATTAACTTTTTATGTTCTATACTTCCCTAATGTCTCTTTGAAGGATATACTAATTTTTCCTAGGTCTCAGGGTGGATAAACCATCCCTCCCTAGTCTCCATGTGGCACATGCCATTCATATGGAGTGTCATAGTCCTTATGTGGCACATGCCATTCATATAAGGTCCTTTCGATCTAATGTGGCACATGCCATTCATAATAGATCGCCTCGAACTCATGTGGCACATGCCATTCATATGAAGTCCGCCATTTGTTCTTACCTTATGTGGCGCATGCCATTCATATAAGGTACCTTCGATCTAACGTGGTGCATGCCATTCATGATAGATCACCTCGGACTCATGTGGCACATGCCATTCATATGAAGTCCGCCATTTGTTCTTACCTTATGTGGCGCATGCCATTCATATAAGGTACCTTCGATCTAACGTGGCGCATGCCATTCATGATAGATCACCTTGGACTCATGTGGCGCATGCCATTCATATGAAGTCCGTTATTCTCATGATTGCCCTCTCTACATATGAGATGCTAGGAGAGTGAGATTACTAAGGTGTCCTGGTAGCCACTCCCTAAGCCCAGAGGCAGTACCCTTCATACTAAAGGTAGAACCCCTCTGGCCCATGTGGGCTCATTACGTCCCCCCCCGGGTGGCGTACTTAGAAGAGGGCCCTCGCACTGTTTCCTTCATTTCTTCTTCTCCATCATAGCGAAGGTATATGTAGAATAGTGTAATCAAAATCACATCATAATTTACTTACAAATATAGGTAACATATTATACTCCCATAAGAGTATCCTCTCTCTTATTTGCTATTATGCTTCCCTCGATATTTTTCTTTTGAGTGCTTGGTCCTTGAATCAATTTTCTTTCCTTCTTTTACTTGCTCTTACTTCATTCTCCTCTTGTATGTCTTTGTTGGATATGACTTCTATAATCTGTGGTTGAGTTATTTTTCCACATTTATGCCCCGGCTTACATTTTTGGTTGCATCAAGTTCTTTCACAGGATGGCAGGTCGATAGCTCTGATACCACTTGTAATGTCCCCTTTTAGTAAGTCAAAATTTTCTCAAATTTCAACTTGTAGAAGAGAACATTAATAACCAATTCATCTTTAATTAGAGTTGATATCCACGAGTAATTATCAATATCAAAGTTCATATACTTTTCACAAGTAATTCGGTACTCTTGCCTTTTATCATAAGAATCAATTTCTATTTATTTATACTCAAAAATATTTATTCTTCCTTTTGATGATTGATCCTCTATCGGTTCTTTATCTGCCATAATCCTTTAATAATGTTTGCCTTGTATCTCTTTATGACAATGCTGCCTTTAGTTAGGAGTCACTCCCTTCCTCTGCATCAGAAGGCAACATACCAATCTTATTGACAAAACACAATGCACTCAGATCTGATATAAGAATTGTCTTCAAAGGATGTTGGAAAGCTAATCGCTAGCTTAGTTTCTAATTGTTATCTCCTTATGCAGTCTTTGTAAGAATATCTGAATAGTTCTTCCCCACTAGTTTTATCACTGCAATTTTCTGGACATTCAGATTCATACTCTTGTGCTGTAGGGGTTAAAGTAATTTCCTTTCATAACCATTTCCATGTGTTGAATCTCAATTCTCCAAGTCTGACATTAGTTCCTCATACAACCTCCACAGCGGGACATGTGCAAGAGTGGAGAAATCTGCTATTAATAAATCCTTGCTTATCGGATATGGTATTGTGTTTTAAAATGAAGTGTTGATGTTCAATGCTCTGATTTCCAAAAGATTTCTACTTAAATCAATTGCTGCTATGTAATATGTTCGCTGCCTTCCCTCTTAATCAGTCTTCCTTAGAATCGCTACCTTATTCGTAGCCCTAATGACTATGGTTTAAGTTTCTTTATATTCTTAATATAATTTATGATTGTCGTATATATTTATATGAAATTATATATTTATAAGTATTTAATATTTAAATCATTAATACTTATATCAATATTTATCAATGATAGTTATCATATAATAATAATGATATTAACATTTATTTTATATTGATCATTATATTATTATAGTAATAATATAATATTTGTAGTGATTATAATATTTATATTATTAATATTTAATATATACATATATATATAATAATATTTATATTTATATTATTATATTTATTTATATATTGTTTAATAATATATTTATATTTATATTTATAATGATAATTATATTTGTCATATTTATAAAATAATATATTATATATTATATTCAAGAAATTATTTTATATAATATCATTATTGATATTATATTTATATTGATTATTATATTATTATATAATAATAATATTATATTTTGTATTGATAATTAATAATAATAATGCCATATATTTATTATTTACAATAAGTATATTTTATTTTATGAGAGCAGCTTCATTGCCTTTATCATGATGTTTCAATCTTTAATTTAAACAATGCCTTAAAATATGGGGACATGACAACAACATAGGCATCCCTTTCAATCAGGGTATTCTAGGAGAGCAGGAGCACCATTAGAGTTGGTGCATTCAGGTTTGTGTGGTCCCATGAAGACCCCAACCCTAGGTGGAAATGTTTATTTCATGACTTTCATAGATGACTATAGTAGGAAAATCTAGGTGTATTTTTTGAAGAAAAAAGCAGAAGTATTTGAGAAGTTTAAGGTGTTTAAGGCCTTGGCTGAGAAGCAAAGCAACCACTATATCAAAGTACTTAGAATGGATAGAGGGGGAGAGTGCATCTCCAAAGAGTTTATGAACTTTTGCAAGTATGAAGGCATTGAGAAACAATTCACAGCCTGATATACTCCATAGCAAAATGGAGCATTTGAAAGGAAAAACAAAACCATCATAGAGATGGCAACAAGCATGTTGAAGGACAAAGATTTGTAAAATTATTGTTGGGGTGAAGTTGTAGCAACAATAGTGTACCTATTGAATAGGTGCCCCACAAAGGTTGTTCGTGACATGATTCCACAAGAAGCATGGATAAAACACAAATGGAGTGTAGAGCACTTGAGAATATTTGGGTGTGTGGCATATGCACTTGTGCTAAAAGAGAAGAGGCTGAAATTTGATGACAAAGGTGAAAAATGCATCTTCATAGGATATAGTGAAGAATCCAAAGCCTACAAATTGTATAATCCCATCACCAAGAAAGTGGTAATCAGTAGGGATGTTGAATTCATTGAAAATGAATCATGGGATGGAACAATGGACAACAACATGGGTATTTCTGTCACGATACCCTTTGAGGATGAAGAGGCTCCAAAAGTCAGGAGCTCCAAAACTTTTCAACAAGGAAATAGTTCAGAAAGCAGGACCTCTGGAAATGTTCATCTCAGAGCAGTAGCTCTAGAAATTTATAGCAGGGTGAAAATTCTAATGCTCAGTCTTCTTCATCAGTCCAATAGTCAAGCAGTTCTAGAAATTCAGACCCTATGCTTGCATCAATGATGCCACAGAGAACAAGAAGCATGAGGGAAATTTATGACAGCACAAGGTATGTTGACTTTGATGAAAATTTAGATTTTGCATTGTTTTCCTATAGTGATACAATATATTTTGAAGAAGTCGTGAATGAGGAGAAATGGTATAAGACCATGGATGAGGAGATGGATGCTATAGAGAGAAACAAGACATGAAAGATAACCGATTTACCCAAGGGGAAATCAATCATTGGAGTTATGTGTGTCTATAAGACCAAATGCATTGCCGATGGTAAGGTTGAGAGGCATAAAGCAAGGCTAGTTGGTGCCTTTCTAGATAACTTGGTTGTTGAAGGGATTAGACGGTATTCAGGGGCCAATATACTTGGGCATAGCATGTATTTTTAGGAGGCAAACTCCCTATGGTTTTGCCCCTCCCCGAGTCAGCCAAAACTCCTCTCAATCAACTACAAAATGCAACATGGTTGATGCCTTGGAATCATTTATATTCTTCAAGCACGAGACACCATCTTCTTCGATATGTTGCTGCCGATAACATGATGTATGGGAGGTCAATTAAGTTTATATGCATATAAAATGCCACCACCGAATTTAGGGAATGCTCGATCTTATTCCAAGTCTACGACCAAAGGAAGAGAGTGACAAAATAATGCTCCTATTGATGTCTACAAAAAGACTATGCAAATTGATGGCCACGGGCAGATGAAGCATCCAAGTACCTGACTGGACGTGTCAGCGGTGAAGTCTAAATTGAAGCCACGGGCGTAAAGGACATTTGAAGTCTTTGACTCTAATCACAAATAAATAGCTCCAATTTCCCTCTCAACAATGTCTCTTCACCTTCTGAAGGACAACGATGAAGGAAATTTTCAATTATAAACTAGAATAAAAGGACAATAGAAGGTGGCAGGAACTAGAAAAAAAGAGATTGATTAAAATATTGGAGATCGCTGCCTGTGTGAAAAAAAATTGAGGATGATGAGTTTCGCTGCCAGCAAGAAGAGTTCATCCTATTGAGGAAGATATGGTAGTAAGGTCGATTGGAAGGGAATTACAGTGAGTTGACTTTGGCTGTGTTTCTCCTCAGAGTGGAAGGTAAAGAGGATAGAAGCGTACAGATCAGAATGGAGTCGATCTCTTGACGGAGTATTGTGCCTGTAGCAGTTGCGGAGTGAAGCTAGGTTGAGATTGAAGGAGTTGGCCAATAGTTGTAATCATTTGTTGCAGTTTAATATAATTGTTTATTTGAATTTGAGATTCAATAAAATTCATGAGTTGTTTTTCATTCTTTGTGTGAGTTTGATTTGAGTTATATGATAATCTAAGAAAGTGTGTGTACGAGTCGAGTTATGGCAGCCATGAGGTGATGTGTCTTGCATCATAATGACTAGCAATTGTATCAAAAACTTGATTAGAGGAGAGTGTATTCCTTGCAATGTTTAGGCAAAATTTTGAGGACCTCATGCCTTGAGTTGTTTTTCTTATCCAATTGCTCTGTGTATTCCCAGAAGTAGAATAAAGCTCTCGGTAAATTAATCCACCATCCTTTGTCAAAATGACCCCTTGAAAGAAAAATAATAATTGAACTTTCAAATGATGAATAATCCTCTATGAAGAACTAGACAACATGCTTGTAAGGAGCCAAAATATTGTTTTCTTCTTCAAGGTTCCTGAAATTGCACTGCATATTTGATGTAGAATCTTGAGCAAACCTATTTCTCATACACAATTGGAGAATTACAACTTCACAAGTACTTATTGATTTATCATACAAAAGACTGTAATATTTTTTGGTTTCAACAAGTATGAATGCAAAGGAGGAGGACTCAGTTGTGGCACTGGGAGACAAATAATACATGCAAGGTTTTAATTTTGGCAAAATGTGATAGCTAAAAGAATTGGCTAGGTTCAAAATGTGGACAATAGTCATAATTCCAAATTAAAGCAAGCATGTGCAATGAAGGACTACACTCAACAATTCCAAACTTTTTCTTTAAGAGTTGAGAATGTTATAGAGGAAAACTTGAAGGA
This sequence comes from Cunninghamia lanceolata, assembly GCA_027924645.1. Lineage (NCBI taxonomy): Eukaryota > Viridiplantae > Streptophyta > Pinopsida > Cupressales > Cupressaceae > Cunninghamia > Cunninghamia lanceolata. The sequence goes on along the minus strand of BSBN01000220.1, from coordinate 9,362,700 downwards.
AATATTTCTAGGGGTTTTAAAAGACCAAATCGAATATGTGGTATGCATGTTCAATCCAACTATTGTGTCCCAAGCAATGATTATGGCAAGCTATGTAGAGGTAAAGTTTTTGGCTAATAGAAGGGAGGTACTCCCTAGAAACAAAGATTAGAGGACCCCTACATCATCATTTCTTCAACCTATGAGATTGACACTTCAACAAATTAAAGAAAAAAAGGGCCAAAGGGTTATGTTTCAACTATGATAGAACATATAGTAGAGGACATAAATGTGTTGAGAAGAAATTGTTCTACATTGAGGGAACCTATGATGAAGAAAAGGATCAAGAGGTAGTATTCGCTGTAGAAGACTTATACGATGTCCAACTAACTATATCTATACATGCACTATCAGGTATTAATACCCTACAAACCCTTATGGTACTAGGTTTCCTTAAACAACAGAAGGTACCCATGTTGATTGACACATGGAGTACTCATAACTTTATTAACAATAAGTTGGCAACCAAATTGAGCTATTTTGTTTACCCAACCCCAGAGTTTTAGGTTATGATTGTAGATGGTGGTGTAATCACTTGTTCAGGGAAATGCCACAATATTAAACTCACCATGGGAGACTACATTCTTATTTTCCCTATCTTTGCTATTCCAATGGATAACTACCTTAGGAACAATTGAGAAGAACTTCTAAGAGTTGTTCATGTATTTTCACTAAGAGGATAAAACATTTGAACTAAGGGGGTTGCATGAAAAATATCCACATATTTTTAAGCTCACACCAAATGTAAAGGATGCTTAACAATAGGGTAGATAGGGGTGTAGCTCAATTATTGTCATTGGAAGTGAAACAATCAAATATTCCTACATTGACAAATCTGCAAGCTAGTTTGAGGGATAGGTCAAAAGGATTGCCTCCCAAAAGAGATCTAGATTAGGTCATTCAATCAATGCTAGGGTACCATCCACCATCTTTCACCTCTTCTTTAAAGGTACACCAAAAGGTTAGAGAAATGGAATAACACAAGGCAAAGGCACATTAAAAAATGAAGAGGCAAATAGATCAACACAAAATTTTAACATAAATAGTGCTACCTAAGCTAGATGCAAAGAGAAGACCTATCTTGAAGGTTGAGTTAATTTTCAATACATGCATGAAGAAGCTAAGGACTAGGACAATCACATAGTACCTCATTAAATGGAAGCATTTTCCTGTCAAAGTTGCCACATGTGAAGATGAAGATTTTATGTAGCAATATCCACAATTGATTAGTGTTGAGGACAATACTTACATGTGAAAGAGGGGGGCATGCTATTCCCAAAATCCTATAGTGTGCACAGGGATATGAGTAGTCATCTTGTGGATACCATAACTCTTAATTAAGTTATATGATCATTAATATAGTCTTATACAGGTAGTTAATTCAGCCAGGGTGGCATCCATGGCATCATATTGTAATTATGTTCTTATTGGAGACTTTTGGAGGTTTCCCCCCTCAAAGTGGCTTATTATTCTCAAGTATTTGCATCATATTTCCTAGCATATTGTTCTCTTGTGCAAGTTATTTAATTACAAAGGGTGTTTATGTGGGCACTCTATTTTAGCTAGATGCATGCATTATCCACTATAATAGTTCTTTTATTCTTATAGTGAAGAGATCTATAGAATCTACACATTCACAATCAGAATCAGTAGCGAAGAGGAGTATTGTGTCTACTTTTGATGATCATGCTTTTAGCAAGCTCTTGCTTCTAAGACCAAGTTACCTACAAAGAAAAAATGTTATGACACTAGAGAATGGGCCAATAGGTGAGAAGGGTTGAAGGACCCTACAAAATAAAAATCTTGTTGAGGGATTAAATGATTGTGCTCTTGAGTTTGATTTTTGTGAACACTATTATGGTAAACAAAATTATGTTCAATTTTATTCTAGTTCTCTCAAATCTTCTAGGGTGTTCAACTTAATTCATTTAGATGTATTTGGTCATGTTAATATTCCTTAGATTTCCCGTCTTTGTATTATGTAACTTTTATATATGATTATTCTTGAAGGACATGGGTGTATTTCCTCAGGAGTAAATGTGAAGTCTTTAGTTGGTTTAAGAAGCTTAAAGATCTTGTGGAAAATCAGATTGATATGAAGATTAAGGTTTTGAGGACTAAAAATAGTGGTGAGTTTTATTTCATAGATTTTGAAAGATTCTATAAAGATCATAGAATTGAGAGACATAAGACAACTCCATATATCTATTGATAGAATGGAGTTGCAAAGAGAATAAACAACACATTGATTGATAGGACTAGGCGCAAGCTTAGTGAAGCTAACTTGTGATAGAAGTTCTTAAAAAAATTAGTTACTATATCTTGTTACCTAATTAATAGGTGTCCTACATTAGCTATTGTTGATAAGAATCATATGGAGGCATGGATAGGAAAAATCCCTTATTACAACATCTTAGAGTTTTTGGTTGTGAGGCATATGCACATGTGCCTGGGGAGAATTAGTCAAAGTTAGAGAACAAGGTAGTGGAACATATCTTCATTAGCTATGGCATTGGTGTTAAAGGGTACAAGCTTTGGGACCTCTAGTCAAGAGAGTTCTATACAACATAAGTGTTATATTCAAAGAGATTTAGCCTCTTCTTCCATAATGTTGCCACCAAAAGAGGATGAGAAGAAAAATGTGGTTCAACTAAACCCAAAGACTAAGAAGTTTGAACCAAAATATTATGAAAGACTTGAAGGAGAGGAGAGATCAAATAGTTTTGATAGTTCAAAAAAGGAGATAGAACCTCTGCCTCAGCTCTTGAGGAGGTCCACTTGGTGGAGACAACAACTAGACAAGTATACTCTTTATTGGAGATGTATTTTGCTTTTATTACTAATATTGATGAGTGTAGAACTATGAAGGATGTGATGGATATGGGTGATTCTGAGTCCTGGAGAGTGGCTATGGATAAGGAGATGGATACATTGAAGAAGAGTGACACATGGGACTTGGTACTATTGGTAGAAGGAAGAAAGCATGTTGGATGTAAATGGGTGTTGAAGAAGATTTTTTGAAATGATAGTGTTGAAAAGTATGAGGCAAGATTAGTTGAAAAAGAATATTCCCAAGTTGAGGGGGTAGACTTTGTTAAAAAAATTTCCTCAACTCCTAAGATAATAGCGATTAGGTTCTTTCTATCTATAACAAAAAAAATTGATTTAGAGATAGAATAGATGGATGTGAAGATAGCATTCTTCCGTGGTGACTTGGAGGAAGTGATCTACATGACACAACCATAGTACTATGTTATTAAAGGCAAGGAGTCTTTGGTTTGTAGGTTAAAAGATCTTTATATGGACTCAAATAGTCTTCTAGAATGTAGTACTAGAAGTTTGATTTATTTGTGCTAGGATTGGGCTTTCTGAGATTCAAATTAGATCACTATGTTTATCATAAAATGTATGGTGATTGATTCATTGTTATAAAATTGTACTTAGATTATATGTTGTTTTTGGTAATAATAAGGATGTGATTTGTGATTTGAAGTCTCATCTTTTAGCATAGTTTGACATGAAGGACTTTGGAGGTACAAGTATATCTTGGGTATGGAGATTAGAAGAGATAGAATGAACAAATTTTTTTGGTTGGGCCAAAGTATGTGAACTCCATACTACAACATTTTCAGCATGATAGATTGCAAACCATTAAGTGTTCATATTTCCATGGGAACTAAGCTTTTAGTGGAGCAATGTGTTGCAACACCCATAGAGATGGAGGATATGACCCATGATGTTCCTTATTTTAGTTTGGTTGGGAGTTTGATATATTCTATGGTCTTTACTAGACTAGGCATTGCCCAAGTAGTGGGAGTCTTGAGTTGCTTATGGCTAATCTCGGACAAGATCATTAGGATGTAGTTAAGAGGGTTTTAGATATTTGTGGGGTACCTTTGAGTACTCTATTTGTTATCATGGTGATATTATAAGGGACCAAAACTCAATGGAGATCATGGATTCACATTAAACACTCGAGATGTTGATAGCAGAAGATGCCCTAGTGAATGTGTTTAGTTTATTTGGTGATAATATTAGTTGGATGAGTAAGGGACAGGCTACATGGTCACTTTGTCCACTACAGAGACTGAGTACATAACAACTACTCATGCTTGTAAGGAGGTCATATGGCTTAAGAGATTGTGTTCAAATGTGGGGTTGAGTCAAGGAGCTATCAGAGTTCTTTATGACAGTGAAAGTGTCATATATTTGGAAAAAAATCCAACCTTTCATATGAGGATGGAGCACAGAGATGTCCATTACCATTTTTTTCATGACATGGTCAAGGATGAGAGGTGATGCTAGATTAATTTGACACTTTGAAGAATATTGCAGATGCACTAACAAAGTCAGTTGGCACCAAGAAGTTCAGGTAGTGCAGTGAGTCCATGGGCCTCTTGGCCCCTAGCAGATAATTGATGGAGTTGGCATTCCATTTTCTCTTGCAAGGTTTTTGACAAGTGAAAGATTGTTAGGAAAGGTTTCTCAACCTTGCATCTTAATGTCAAGAACAAAAAAATCAATTTTTGGTCTATAGGACACAAAATACAATTTTTAGGGCTCTAAAGGTCATTTTTGGCCCCAAAAAATGTCAAAACGGGCCTTAACTAGAGAAAGAAAGTTATGGTGACATGGACTTCTTCAAGTTCTACAATTAAAAAATAATAGGCTCAATCAACTTCTCAAATAAAAAATTATGGCCTCTAAAAGTTTGGTCTCCCACATAGAAAATGTAAGAGCATCTATGACACATAAGAGTTGCAAGAGGGAGTTGCACTTGTTGACCAAGTTATGATGCATGCTAGACACATCATAAGGCATATTTTAATGGATATAATTGAGCCAAAATGGAGTGCTTAAGTTGGTGAGTGGATTAGAATGAGCTTAGGGCAAGCAGAAGGAATATGCTATTTTTATCCTATGGACTCCTCTTGGAATTAGGCATTGAATTTTTCATTAGGAAATTGGGCACCACATTTTTGGTGGTTTGAGCTCATGGTTTCCTAATTACCATTTGATGGTTTAATATGTTGCTTCTCTTATTTACTGGGTGCTTGAGATGGAGGTTTCATAGTGAGTTTTGTAAGTACTGTTGTGCTACCAAAATTGCTCTAGATCTCTTGTTGGTGATGTTCCTATTAAGGCTTAGACCTTGCAAGTGTATTGTAGCCATTGATTACTGAATAATACATTTAGTTGCTTTAAAGTGTGGGTTTTTTCTTCTAAAAATTTTTCCTATGTAAATCATTGTGCTATGTGTCTACCTCTGAAAATGAGACCTAATATGGATGCAAATTACACCTAAAATGCACCCAATCTCAAGTCCAAGGGACCTCAAGATTGGACTAAACTACTAACTACCTAAACTATCTAATTGCACCCTAAAATAAGCCTATTAGTAGTGATATGCTCTAAGATGTAAGATGATATTGCTAAACCATGCTAGAATTGAACTAATTCTATATGTTGAGCACTCAAATTGGCAAAAAAACTTTCCATAAAATGACTTCTTCCAAATGGGAGGTGGAGGCCTCAATTTATAGTTTTTTGGAGATAGGAATTGAGGGTTAGGATCAATTTGAAGGATAAATGGTGGAGATTGCTTGAGGATCCTCAAGCAAGGAGAATTGGACAAATGGCATGATTGGATTGGATGAGAAAGTTGCCCCAAGATTCAAGGCATGATCAATGGATGAGAATGCAAGTTTGAATAGATGGATGGCCAAGATTGAGTAGGTGTATGACATGTAAGGACTCATTTATGAAAAGGTAAGGCTTGGATTTTGTGAGGAATTTTAAATTCCATGGAGAGGACAAGTGGAATTTAAAATTAGAAGAATAGTGTTCAAATAGTGCCACATGGAATTTTAAATTGAGATGAATAGTGACACATGGAGTGGGGTGGAAGAAAGAGGACAAATGTACTCAATTTGGAAGATTTGCCCATGCTTCCAAAGTACCACTTGTCATGTACATGTGTGTACATTGGATGACAAGTGGATTTCTAGAAACATGGGGGTTTGTAATGATGAATTAATTAAAATTAATTCATGTGCACATGGGTTAGAAGAAAATAATCATGATTACAAAAAGTAATCAAAAGTGCACAAAATAGGGAATTAAATAAGTATGATAATTTATTTAATTTTTGGGATGAATTATAGTCAAAAATATTTAATTTTCAAACTATAGTAGAAGAATTTTATTTTTATGATAGGATAAAGGTGTAGAATAAATTAATTAAATAATTAATTTTTTTTTTAAAATATAATCAGATTGGACAAAGTGATGCAAGTGGATTAGGATTGAATGCATGAGTGGATGATGTTGGTTGTGACCATTTTTAGGTGTCTACATTATGGTATATTGTTTTTGTGTTTATTTCTTTGTAACTATATGATTACTTTAATTTTTGCACATACCTCCTCTCAATGTTTAGTGTATGAAATATCTTATGCACCTCTACTTCCTTTTAACATTTTTAAGATTATATTTAATTATAGGAACCTAGGTTCCTATTTATAATTCTATAAAGGACCTTGATTACTTCTTCCTTGAGTTGAATATTAACATTTAAAATATTCATTTTATTTATACAAAGGGGAATTGATAACTTAATCCATTATTTATTGTTGAAATCCCCCCCATCCCCCCATCTTAATGAAAATATAGTGTGAGGTGAATTGTTGGCCCTTAGGAAAATTAAATTAAGGTCGTCCACTAATAAATCCTCAACAATGCCCAATCAACCTATCTCTTGGGACTATTTAAAAGACTCATTAACTCAAAGGATCCAATGAAATTAATATAATTATAATAAATTAATGAAGTATAGTTTAATATTATAACCATGTAATGATAGTTGTAAGATTGTGGCCTTAAGGCTAAAATTAGCTAGTCACTATAAAACTATAAGATTTATCTAGATTTGAATTTAATGATATGACTCCTTTCTTAAATGATACTCCTTCATTGAACAACTTTAATTGAGTTATATTATACTCTTTTATAAACCTAGTAATTACAATTTTAATATAGTGGATTATGAGGAACATCACATAAAGAATTGTCTAAATATGAATAATCCATAATTTGATTGATCTATAGATTTCAAGCATTTTCTTATCATTTGAGGAAACTATCCATAGATTGAGATGGATATTAAGTAGTTAGCTTTCATGTTATTAAAGTTAAACTTGCTTTTGATAATTAGAAAAAAGAATTACCCTTTTTATGAGGGCTCAACAAATTGTAACTTAATGGAAATCATCATGTAGAACACAATTCATTTAGGCTTGATATTTATATGATATCTAATATTATTTGAACAAGTTAAAAGCTTTTTTGAATTAAAATATGTAGGAAACTTCTAATATTGCTATTGTAGAAGCACTTTAGAATGATTCTTTTCAATTTCTTTAAAAAATATATCAAAATGATTGAATTTATGTAACATCAATTTTAAAATACCATTTTATGTGTTATTTGTTGAGCACATGACATGAAACAAATAAAGGCGCCAGAGAAAGGAGATCGCCTGTATCAAACAACATTTAATTTGGAAGTTTCTCCCATCTGTAGCATTTAAAATTGAGGCTTCTCACCGCCATTCTCTTCCACCGACCTCACTCCAATCCCTTCTTCATCATCCACATTCTATGCATGTTTTTTTCGATTGTAATGTATTTCTAGAGAATTCCAAGACCTCTGTTTATAAAGGCATCTGTAATCAATTTTTAAGTTTTGTTTATTGTGCTGCAGCATCCTGTGTTTTTGGTTCCTTTATGTATTTTTCTTGTTGTGACTATTGTGTAATATATTGTCTTGTTTTCATCTTAAATACTCTATTTTTGCTAACAACTGGTATCAGAGCTAGGCTGTTGGAAGATTTGGTGTGTGTAGGGCTTCATTGAGAAGGCATGGAGGCAACAATAGTGAGTGATATGGAAAAGTTAAACAAGGCTAATTTTTCCCTATGGAAATCCCAAATGGAAGATATACTGATTATGAAGGATTAGTATTTGCCAATTGAACGAACATCAAAGAAACGCACAACGATGGTGGATGAAGATTGGAATAAGCTGGATAGAAAGGCGATTGCAACCATCCATCAATATCTAGCTAAAGATGTGTATTTTAATGTTGCCAGAGAGAAGACAGCAGCAGAACTATGGCAAAAGCTTCATGATCTATATGAGACGAACACAACATCAAATAAGGTGTTCTTAATGAAGAGGCTATATAATCTTAAGATGAAGGAGGGTACTTTGGTTGCAGAACATTTAAATGAATTTAATATCATTACTAGTCAGCTTGCCTCTATTAAAATTGTTTTGGATGATGAAATTAGAGCTATTTTACTAATGTGTTCTCTGCTAGATAGCTAGGAAAATTTGATCATTGCTATGAGCACTTCAGCACCTGCAAGAACCCTAAAGTTTGATGATGTTAGCAACAACATAATGCATGAGGAGCTATGACAAAAGTCAATTTTAGAAAACCAAGGAGGAGAAGCTCTAGCCCTATCTGATCATGGTAGGAGGATTGATTGAGCCCATCTAGGACTCTCAAGATCGAGAGGCCGATCCAAATCAAAAAGGGGCAGGATCACTTGTTATCATTGTGGAAAGCTAGGGCACATGAAGAGAGAGTGTTGAGTCTCGAAGCAAAGCCATAAAGATCAAAATCAGAAGCCAACTAGCACAAATAAACGTGAGACCACCGCTGTAGCTACGGATGGAGAAGTTTTACTTACTATTTTAGTAGAAGATGTATGCTTGTATACCTCTAGCAGTAGCTTTGATTGGATCCTTGATTCTGGGGCATCTCACCATGTAACTCCATGCAAAGAGAATTTTGTTGCATATAATCCTAGTGATTATGGTAGAGTGCATTTGGGAAATAATCATTTTTGCAGCATTGTTTGAATGGGAGATGTCAAGATCAAGACGAATGGTGCAGGGGTACCTTGTCCTTATCACACCAAAATGGTGGTAAAGTGTTGTCAAGTGTTGTCTAGGCCAATTCAAGGCCGATCTTGGATTTAATAAGGTCTAAGGAGACCATTCTTCATGTGATCATGTGTGTTTTGTGTCCTAAGGCTTGCTAAGGGGTAAAAGTCACAAGTTTCTTTAGTAAAGTGTCATTTTCCATTAAAAATTGTAATGTTCCCATAAAGGAGAACAACTTGGCAGTTTGGGAAGTTGATGGAAATGGTTTTCACTCATTGTCCCATGTTGAAATGGGGGAGAGGACGTGGAAAAATGACTGTTGAAGAAGTTTTGCAAGAAAACAATAAAGATTTTTCTGTTTCTTGTCATTTTCCTCTATGTTTTTTATGTTCTCATGCCCTATACGGCCCAGTATAGTACGAGCAAAATCTGCAAATTATGAAATATTGAAGTGTCATGAATGAGCTTTCTGTTGAACTAGGATTTAGGTATTTATATTGAATTTAAAGCATTCTCTGATTGGATTTTCATAATAAGGTTTGAAAACCCTAGAATTAAGGGTTTGATCAAGGAGTATGGGTTTTTGACCCATTCGATCAATATGATCAACCATATATTGATGGAATGGAATTAGTTAGGGTTTATTTAAGTCATGAATATGTTGCAGGTGTAGGGGACAAGCATAAAAGATTGTTTGGAACAGGTTCAGCCTAATATCTTCATGTATTAGGTGTTCTAACATGAGTGTGATTATAATATATGAAAAAAGGAGACTTGGTGTGACTCAAGACCCACAAAACCCACACAATCTATCCTTTTGCAATTTGTTTGAGACTCTAAAACTGAAATTGGAAGGGTGGAGTGAAGTTTGTGTGTATTTTCTTTGTAAAAGTGGCCTAACTAAGCCTAATTGCAGCATTACTAGTCAATTGTTTGGCCTTTTTCTCCAAAACGACCGCTTGTTATTTCTTGATATGTTGTGTAAAGTTGAAAAGGGTATCCGAATTGCCCATTAGGGTCTAGGTTTGAAAGGTTTTGCTCTTTTTATGTCCAAAAAGCCTCTTTTCAAGGGCTACAAGAATGAAGGTCAGTTTACAAGGGAACGACTAGAAGGGCAAGGTGTCAGGCTTTTTGGGGACCTTTAGTGGTCTAAGCTTTCCAAATCAGAGTGGGTTAGGTTGTGGTAGGAGTTCAACAAGTGGGATCATTCATTTGTTCTTCATCTATGTGTGTCACAACCATTGGTAACCATGCTATGTGAGAGAGGAAGAGAGACAAGTTGGAACAATCAGTCAATTTCCATTTTAGAATTCTTCTAAGTGTTTTAAGAGTCTCCCCTACTCTGCATCAATGAAGGAAGGACAAGATATCCTACTGAAAGAGGTTAGGCATGTACCAAAAATGCGCATGAGTCTAAACTATGTGGGACAATTAGATGATGAAGGCTATTTTGTAAGCTTTGAAAAAGGTGGCTGGAAAATCAGCAAAGGAGATTTAGTACTTGCTTCTGAGATTCCAGGCGAAAATATTAGTCAGCCCATTTGAAATGCGTAATTTGTTATGGCAAAAATATTACTTCATTGATTCTCATAAAATAAATCGATGGTGAATGGATATGCATTTGACCGATAATACATAAAATCCGAGCGATTTGACCACCCTATTGGATGTGATTTATTCGCCAATTCTGACTTGGCCGATCTATGATATTCACCTATTGGCAAATATTCGCCACTAAAAAAATCTTTGATGCTATTCCCTTAATCCTATAGTGTGCACAGGGATATGAGTAGTCATATTGTGGATACCATAACTCTTAATTAAGTTATATGATCATTAATATAGTCTTATATAGGTAGTTAATTCAGCTAGGGTGGCATCCATGGCATCGTATTGTAATTATGTTCTTATTGGAGACGTTTGGAGGTTTTCCCCTCTCAAAGTGGCTTATTATTCTCAGGTATTTGCATCATATTTCCTATTATATTATTCTCTTATGCAAGTTATTTCATTACAAAGGGTGTTTATGTGGGCACTCTATTTTAGCTAGATGCATGCATTATCCACTATAATAGTTCTTTTATTCCTATAGTGAAGAGATCTATAGAATATACACCTTCACAATCAGAATTAGTAGCAAAGAGGAGTATTGTGTCTACTTTTGAAGATCATGCTTTTAGTGAGCTATTTCTTCGAAGAGCAAATTACCTACAAAGAAAAAATGCTATGACACTAGAGAATGGCCCAATACATGAGAAGGGTTGAAGGACCCTGAAAAATAAAAATCTTGTTGAGGGATTAAATGATTGTGCTCTTGAGTTTGATTTTTGTGAACACTATTATTGTAAACAAAATTATGTTCAATTAAATATTCTAGTTCTCTCAAATATTCTAGGGTGTTGGACTTAATTCACTTAGATGTATTTGATCATGTTAATATTCATTTGATTTGTAGCCTTTGTATTATGTAACTTCTATATATGATTATTCTTGAAGGAAATGGGTGTATTTCCTCAGGAGTAAATGTGAAGTCTTTATTTGGTTTAAGAAGTTTAAAGCTCTCTTGGAAAATCAGATTGATATGAAGACTAAGGTTTTGAGGACTAAAAAAAGTGGTGAGTTTTATTTCATAGATTTTGAAAGATTCTATAAAGAGCATAGAATTAAGAGACATAAGACAACTCCATATATCCATTGATAAAATGGAGTTGCAAAGAGAATAACCAAGACATGGATGGATAGGACTAGGCGTATGCTTAGTGAAGCTAACTTGTAATAGAAGTTCTAAGAAAAATTGGTTGCTATAGCTTGTTACCTAATTAATAGGTGTCGTACATTAGCTATTGTTGATAAGAATCATATGGAGGCATGGATAGGAAAAAATCCCTTATTACAATATCTTAAGAGTTTTTGGTTGTGAGGCATATGCACATGTGCATAGGGAGAATTAGTCAAAGTTAGATAACAAGGTAGTGGAACATATCTTCATCAAGGAAGTTATATTCAAAGAGATTTAGCCTCTTCTTCCATAATGTTGCAAGAAAAATGTGGTTCAACTAAACCTAAAGACTAAGAAGTTTGAACCAAAATATTATTGACTTGAAAAAGAGGAGAGATCAAATAGTTTTGATAGTTCAAAATAGGAGATAGAACCTCTGCCTTAGCTGTTGAGGAGGTCCACTTGGTGGAGACAACAACTAGACAAGTATACTCCTCTTGATTAGAGATGTATTTTGCTTTGATTACTAATATTGATGAGCCTAGAACTATGAAGGATGTGATGGATATGGGTGATTCTGAGTCTTGGAGAGTGGCTATAGATAAGGGTATGGATGCATTGAACAAGAGTGACACATGGGACTTGGTACTATTGGTAGAAGGAAGAAAGCATAATAGATGTAAATGGGTGTTCAAGAAGATTTTTTCAAATGTTAGTGTTGAAAAGTACAAGGCAAGATTAGTTGAAAAAGAATATTCACAAGTTGAGGGGGTAGACTTTGTTGAGATTTTTTCCTCAACTGCTAAGATAACATCTATCGGGTTCTTTCTATCTATAACAAAAATATCAATTTAGAGATAGAACAGATGGAAGTGAAGATAGCATTCTTGCATGCTGACTTGGAGGAAGAGATCTACATGACACAACCATAGTACTATGTTATTAAAGGCAAGGAGTCTTTGGTTTGTAGGTTAAAAAAAACTTTATATGGTCTCAAATAGTCTTCTAGAATGTAGTACTAGAAATTTGATTTATTTTTGCTAGGCTTGGGATTTCTGAGATTCAAATTAGATCACTATGTTTATCATAAAATGTATGGTGATTGATTCAATGTTATCACATTGTACTTAGATTATATGTTGTTTTTGGTAACAATAAGGATGTGATTTGTGATTTGAAGTCTCATCTTTTAGCATAGTTTGACATGAAGGACTTGGGAGATACCAAGTATATCTTGGGTATGGAGATTAGCAGAGATAGAATGAACAAATTTATTGGTTGGGCCAAAGTAAGTATGTGAACTCCATACTACAACATTTTCAGCATGATAGATTGCAAACCATTAAGTGTTCATATTTCCATGGGAACTAAGCTTTTAGTGGAGCAGTGTGTTGCAACACCTACAGAGATGGAGGATATGACCCATGTTCCTTATTTTAGTGTGGTTGGGAGTTTGATATATTCTATGGTCTTTACTAGACTAGGCATTACCCAAGTAGCGGGAGTGTTGAGTTGCTTATGTCTAATCTCGAACAAGATCATTAGGATGCAGTTAAGAGGGTTTTAGATATTTGTGGGGTACCTTTGAGTACTCTATTTGTTATCATGGTGATATTATAAGGGACCAACACTCAATGGAGATTCATGGATTCATATTGAACACTTGAGATGTTGATAGCAGAAGATCCACTAGTGGATGTGTTTAGTTTATTTGGTGGTAATATTAGTTGGATGAGTAAGGGACAGGCTACATAGTCACTTTGTCCACTACAGAGACTGAGTACATAACAACTACTCATGCTTGTAAGGAGGCCATATTGTTGAAGTTAGGGCAGACAACTAAGAGGGGGGGTTGAATAAGTTGTCTCAAAACTTTAACATTTGCTGCACTTAATCTTTTTTACCACATATTAACAAATTAAAGATTGAATCAACACACATAACACCATGATTTTTACATGGAAACCCAGTTAAGGGAAAAACCACGGTGGGGGTTAACCCACAAAGATTTATACTCTGTTAAAAGTATTACAAATGGGGAAGGTACATGCCTTCATGCATACTACCTAGAGCTCACTACTCAAAGAGGCTCACTACCTACAAAAATGATTACAAAGAGTTTATAGAATATTTGAACTGAGAGGTAGCATCTAACAATGCAAGATTACAGTTTTGGTTAGGTACAATATGCTGATTTCACACACTTCATCTTCCTCTTCCCTGTTTCACTGCTCTACCATGATCTAAACTTAAATCTCCTTGTTCTACACTTGTTTCTACCTTTCTTCACACCTATTCAATCATATCCACACACACACACACATCCAAATGCTCGAATCCATTGATCATATATATCCACTACATGAAATTACATAAACTGCAGTCAGCCTTAGGAAAAACTTACACTTTTTAAGAACATTATTCTGTCGGCTGAATCCATGCACAAATACCAATGCAGACCAAAACTTATGTATCCAAGTCATCTCACATGTCATCCAATACCACTGGATCTTTCAAATTGCTCATCCAACATCTTTTCCTAATCCGCATAATGATCAAACACCAAGTCAGCCTGTTTTTCACCGGACTGAACTGCAAACCAAAACTAGGTACTCATAAGCTTGTATCTCTTAATCGCTTCATCACCAAAGGCTAATTCTTTGGATTTATGTAGCCCTAACATCCCTTATCATTCCCTCAGAACCGCAACACATTATGATTACTTGTGGAGAAATGCGGACCAAAACACTAAACACTGTCACATACCCTGTTCCTATCCATCCGAACTTAGGTAATTCTACAATCTGACTTCCGGTATGAGTAAATGATGCAATGCAAATGTGTAGGATAGATTTAGTTGCCATCAATGATAATACCTGACATACCTAGTAGTGTCTCTTGCCAATAATCTCCCCCTTTGGCATTGATGGCAACACTTAGTGAAAAATGACTAAGTGTTAGAACAACTCCCCCTTACTATATATACTTATGATTTCCAATGCTCTCCCTTAGATTAATTCTTCATTTTTCACTATTTTTTCTCTCCCCCTTTGACATCAATGGCAAAGGTTGGAATCTGCATACCAAAATTTATCAAAAATTCTATGTACATGGACATATAAATATAGACAACTCTTATGACTTATTTACATAAGTTTGAACACATCACCAAAAATATTCTTCAACAATACCAATTCATTGTCCCAACTCTTCTTCATGCTATTCAAAACTAAAATGTGATGATTGAATATGAATCCTTGTGACTCTGCCTTCCGCAGGTCAGCGAGATCACTTGTCTTGGCAGTAGCTTGGGCTTCTATCAAGGCATTAAACATTGCTTCCAACTTAGGGGAAATCAGTCCCCAGAGCTCACACATCCTTGCCTCAATATTCTTCTTTTCTTTCATGAGTTTCTTTATTTCATTAGTCAAGCTAATTGCTTGGCATTCTTGATTTGCTAATGATACCGTTACAAGATCAAAAGATTGGGCTACACTTAATAGTTTTTTCTTAGACTCCTTTATTTTTATTTTGGTATCCTCTATAGCTTTAGGACAAGATAAACAAAATTTATATACATCTGCTCCTTCTATAAGAGCATTTTGAAAACTCTTTACACTGGTATCCAGCACAATTCTATCTATGCTAATCATCCCTTTCAGAGCATCAAATCTCCTATTATTAAATTCATTTTGAACTTTGACCTCTGCAAAATTTTCAAGGGTTTCAAAATGAGTACTTACAAAGTTTATCAGGCTTTTTAATTGACCAGAGGGGGATGCTGATGAGTTCTTCTGAAATGTTGGCATGATTTTCTCTAAAATTCTTGATGCCAGACCTAGCAAATCACTGTCTTCTATATGGAACTTCAGGATATCTTTTCTAGCCTTAGCTTGTGCAAGAGAGGCCCATTTTATCTTCTGCACTGGTGAGAGACTGTCCAAATTGATTGGACCTTGCAAATCTTCTACAACTAGTTTATCCTTTTCCAAAATTTCTTTCACTGCTTCTGCAATGTCTCTTGCCCAATAAGATGTTTCAGATTTATGCTCTTTAGGTCCTGCATCTTCTCCCTTACCGGAGTCAACCACATTGTCTTTCTTATCAATTTCTTTCTCTTTCTTTTCTTCCGCCTTCTTTGTATCATCAGCGAGGGTATCCTTCTTTTCATCTTTATTAGCAGTTTCCTCTGCAATCTTTTCTGGAGGATTTTGTATATCCTCAGCAGCAACATTTTCATCATTTTTATTAAAATCTTCAGTGTCCGGGCTGGAGGAATCAATCCTGTCATTAGTCTCTTTTTCAACAATGGGAAGATTATTCATCTTCAATGCATTCAAAAGAATCTCCTGAGTATCTTCAACTATCTTATCAGTCTCACCAAGCATGAGTTTATTCATTCTCATCTTACTTCTAAAGTCATCTTTCACTTCTTTGAATATCATGCTCATTTGATCTGGAGTAATTTGAGGACACAATTTTACTAGCACATGCTCCCTAAGCTCAATGTCTTAAAATTTTGCATTCTCTTTTCTTAATTCTAGAATATCTGCAAGGCTTTTTGGAATTTTAGAAGTTATTTCAATTAAAGCCTTATTGTAGATATTCAAATATTTGACTGTTGCTTCCTACAAAACCAGGTCTTATCAGCATCACTTTGATGATCATAAAATTCAGTCATTGGTTTCAAGTTCCCATCTACAGTGACTGACTTGATGATGTCTTCCATAGAAAGAGTAGGCTTTTCAACATAGACCTCTGACCTATGCCTTTTACTTGACTTTTTGCTTCCGAAGGGCTTCTCCTCGGACACATTAGCAACTTTTGTACTTGAGGCCTTCAACTCTTTAACCTCATCATCAGAATTAGTTTCTTCTTCATCCTCCTTCTCCACACTGACATATGATCTTTTATCAATTACTTTTGTCCTTTTTCTTTCTTTACCGATAGCTTTTTATTTGGATTACTCTAAAAATAGGAGAAGGTGATCAACTGAAGGTTGTATGAGAACTCCTAGTAGTCCTTGATGTGGAAGAGGATTCTACCAGAACACCTCCCTGTTTCTTGTCCTATTTCTCCTTCTCAACTTTCTCTATCATTTCCCTATTCTGTCTTTCTACTTCCTTGGTAATGCTAATTTTTTCAGCTAACTGCTCAACCTCTTTCCTCATAGTCCTCTTGATTTTAGGACCCTTGAATTCCATATGCAATTTTAGAGAATTCTCTTTGTAAGTTCCAAATCTTTCCTCAGCTAGATCCCTAGGTTGGCTCAACAAATACTGTGCATACAACTCAAGTACATTTCCATCCACTTCATACCCCATGGGCATGATCCACACCACTCTAGGCTCAACTGCTTCCATCTGACATTGATCAATAGTAACCATAAAACAAATGGTGTCCCTGTATTTGTCAACCACAACACTAGGTATTCTTTCCCTAGCCTGCATCATACTCTAGAAATTCTTGAAGAATCCCCAAAGTGTAGAACTTTGTCCATCAAGGTTACCCAAACCACTCAAATAATTTTTGATTTGGACTACTACCTATTTATCATTGGACCAATACACATTCTTAGTCCCGGGGAGCTCACTCAAGAAGTAAAAGAAGAGACATATAATTAACGTACCAAATTTGAATAAGTACTTTATGTCCTTCTTTATCTTGCTTAGATTCTTCATCAGCTAGTTCAGCAACAGTTCGTAGAGATCATAGTCTGCACCTTCTTCACCATCTGATATGCAGTGTAAATTATTGTTCCAGACATAGAATTCTCTCTACTAGAGTGATATATCTTGTATCCTATCACCATTGATGTGAATCTGACTCCATGATCCTTTGTATCATTTATCGTCATGGCTCTCTTGTCAAATTTTGATTTGGTTGCCTCTGTGACTTCTTGGTTCTTCATTGCTTTCAACTGAGGCAGAGTACCGGTAGAATTTAACCCTGTAACTTCCCTTATTGCATCTTTGGTGATCTTAAAAGGATGATTTAGCCATAAAAATTCATCATCGATATGACTCAAGACATACCGGAACCACTTGTCCTCTGCAAAACTTGAAAACTCAACAACTTGTATGAATTTCTTATCCTTCAGTGCTTTGTACTTTGGTTTGAGCTCAAGATCATCTCCTTTTCAGTGATTCATGAACAGATTAGAAAATTTATAGTTGTATGCTCCTCCAGAAGTGCGTGAATGTATTCCCTAATGTCCTCTGTGTGAAGAACCCCATATGGAACAGTAGAAAATGCCCCCATCGAATCAACTTCAATGGATTTGAAAGGATGTTTCTTGAATTTTGGCCTAGGTCACTCAATGATGTTCACAACAAGAGGAGTAGCCATTTCAAAAGATCACAAGTTCAAAGCTTCGAAGAAAAATACCTTTTCTTCATATAATTAGGGTTAGTTGTGGAATTCGCCACTCACACTCCAAACCCTTGAAGTCTCAACTCAAGTGCTCTTCTGCTAGCTCTCTTCAAATACAAAGTGATTCAAGTGTTTGAATGAATGACCTTTTATCCTGCACAAAACCTAATTCTTCATTGTAATAAATGCTTTTCCCTAGTTCATCTGATTACTCTATTTTTGAATACAATCAATCTTTAATTGCTCCACAATCAACTACATTAGCTTCTTTTCTTCTGAAATTTGCTTCAAAAGATCTACAATAGTCTTTTCTTTCTTCATTCAATGTGCTAGATTCTGGCACCCACTTGTTGGCTGGGGGAATTAGATTTTCAATGCAACTCCCCCTAAGCCAGAGCTCCAATTTCAATTCCAGGAGGAATTATTAGCACCGGATTCTGGTGTGGACCCATCACAGTTATTCATTTCACCTTTTCTTACCCATTTCTTGTCCATTTCATTTAGGATCTCATTCACATCTACTTTGCCCTTACCTTTGTCCTATCTCTGCATATTCTGGATTTTGTTTACCAGACATTTATTATCATCGTTTCTTCTTCTACAAAATCTTGCAATATGACTGGATTTGTTACAATTAAAGCACACAATATTTCTTTTCCCATTTTCTTGATATCCTCTTGATCTGCACTGGTTAGCCATGTGTCCAAATCTATTACATGCAAAACATTTGCCATTGAAAGAATTGATATTTCCTTTGTTGTTAGAGTTATTCATTATCATACTTATGCATTCATTGTATTCATGACCATACCTTTTATAATTGAAGCATTGACCTAAGAAGGATGGACTACTTTGATTCACTCTACTTGTGCACTGAGTAGCTCTATGACCAAATTTGTTGCACTTGAAACAATTTCCATTGAAGGATGGATACCTTTGAGCATTAGGTTGTCTGACGGGAGGTCTTTTAGGTCTATTTTTATGATTCCTGGATCTAAAGCTTTTACCTTTCTCATATCCTAGACCATGTTTATCATCTGCCCTCTTCTAACTATCAAGGAGCACCTCAAGTTTGGTTGAGCTTATCTTGAACTTCTCTTTGTATTCATCTGCAGCTTCTAGGTCAGGTTTGAGAATGACAATTTGCCTTTCAATTTGTTCCTCATTATCTTTGGTTTCTTGTAGATCAGACTCTAGATGACTAATTATTTTGTCCAATTTGCAACATTCTTTTGTTCTTTCTTTCAAAGATTGATTCAGGTTTTCTTCAATCTTCTTCCTTTCCTCAATTTCCTTGGTTAGTCTCATCACCCCTAATTTCATTTCATGTTTTAGGACAATAGCTTCTTTTGCCAACTTCTCACATTCCCTTGTCTTCTCTTTTAAGAGCTCATCCATGTAATTGTCTTCATTCTGATTTTCTAACCGCTGAAGTAGCTCCCTCCTCTTTTCATTAGATTTCCTTAGTTATCCTTTCAAGGTCTGAATGAAATCCTCAACATCTTTAAGGTTCTCTTTCAGTACTTTGATTTCACCTCTGGACTGGTCAAGATCTTCTAAAGCAACTTGAAGTTGTTCATTCATGCCATCATAATACCTGGATGAATTCATTGCAACACTTTCCCAGATCTTCCTCAAGCTATTAAACTTCTTCCAAGGAACCTTGCTCTTATCCCAATTATTGAAATTAGGGTAGACAACTGAGAGGGGGGGTGAATCAATTGTCTCAAAACTTTAACATTTGCTGCACTTAATCTTTTTTACCACTTATTAACAGATTAAAGTATCAATCAACAACATATCAACAGAAACATAATCAACACACATAACACCAAGATTTTTATGTGGAAACCTGGTTAAGGGAAAAAGCACAGTGGGGGTTAACCCATAAAGATTTATACTCTGTTAAAAGTATTACAAATGGGGAAGGCACACTGCCCAGAGCTCACTGCTCAAAGAGGCTCACTGCCTACAAAAATGATTACAAAGAGTTTACAGAATATTTAAACTAAGAGGTAGCATCTAACAATGCAAGATTACAGTTCCAGTTAGGTATAGTATATTGTTTTCACACACTTCATCTTCCTTTTCCCTATTTCAGTTTTCTACCATGATTTGAACTTAAATCTCCTTATTCCGCACTTGTTTCTACCTTTCTTCATACCTATTTAATCATATCCACACACACACACATCCAAATGCTTGAATCCATTGATCATATATATCCGCTACACAAAATTACATCAACTGCAGTCAGCCTTAGGAAAAACTTAGAGACATTTTAAGAACACTGTTATGTTGGTTGAATTCATGTACAAATACCAATGCGAACCAAAACTTATGTATCCAAGTCATCTCACAGGTCGACCAATACCACTGAATCTCTCAAATTTCTCATCCAACATCTTTTCCTAATCTGCATAACGATCAAACACCAAGTCAGCCTGTTCTTCACCAGATTGAACTAAAACTTGGTACTCAGAAGCTTGTATCTCTTAATCCCTTCATCACCGAAGGCTAATTCTTTAGATTTATGTAGCCCTGACATCCCTTATCATTCCTTCAGAACCGCAACACATTACGATTACTTGTGGAGAAATGCAGACCAAAACACTGAACACTGTCACACACCCTATTCCTATTCATCTGGACTTAGGTAATTCTGCAATCTGACTTTCGGTATGAGTAAATGATGTAGTGCGGATGTGTAGGATAGATTTAGTTGCCATCAATGACAACACCTAACATACCTAGCAGTGTCTCTTGCCAACACATACGTCTTAAAGAGATTGTGTTCAAAGGTGGGGTTGAGTCAAGGAGCTATCAGAGTTCTTTGTGACAGTCAAATTGTCATATATCTGGCAAAGAACCCAACCTTTCATATGAGGACAGAGCACATAAATGTCCATTACCATTTTGTTCATGACATGGTCAAGGATGAGAGGTGATGCTAGAGTAATTGACACTTTGAAGAATATTGTAGATGCATTAACAAAGCCAATTAGCACAAAGAAGTTCAGGTAGTGCAGTGAGTCCATGGGCCTCTTCGCCCCTAGCAGATAATTGATAGTGTTGGCATTCCCTTTTCTCTTGTAGGGTTTTTAACAAGTGGAAGAATGTTAGGAAAGGTTTCTCAACCTTGCATCTTAATGTTAAGAACAAAAAAAATCAATTTTTGGGCTATATAACACAAAATGCAAATTTTAGGGCTCTAGAGGTCATTTTTGGCCCCAAAAAATGTCAAAATAGGCCTTAACTAGAGAAAGAAAGTTATGGTGACATGGACTTCTTCAAGATCTACAATTAAAAAAGAATAGGCTCAATCGACTTCTCGAATAAAAAATTATGGCCTCTAAAAGTTTGGTCTCCCACATAGAAAATATAAGAGCATCTATGACACATAAGAGTTGCAAGAGGGAGTTACACTTGTTGACCAACTTATGACACATGCTAGACACATCTTAAAGCATCTTTGAATGGATACAATTGAGCCAAAATAGAGTGCCTAAGTTGGTGAGTGGATTTGGATGAGCTTATGGCAAGTGGAAGGAATATGCTATTTTTAGCCTATGGACTTCTCTTGGGATTAGGCATTGAAATTTTCATTAGGAAATTGGGCACCATATTTTTGGTGGTTTGAGCTCATGGTTTCCTAATTACCATTTGATGGTTTGATATGTTGCTTCTCTTATTTATTGGGTGCTTGAGATGGAGGTTTAATAGTGAGTTTTGTAAGTAGTGTTATGCTACCAAAATTGCTCCAGATCTCTTGTTGGCGATGTTCCTATTGAGGCTTAGACCTTGCAAGTGTATTGTAGCCATTGATTACTGAATAATACATTTAGTTTCTTTGAAGTGTGGGGTTTTTCTTCTAAATTTTTTTCCCACGTAAATCATTGTGTTATGGTATATTGTTTTTGTGTTTATTTCTTTGTAACTATATGATTATTTTAATTTTTGCACATATCTCCTCTCAATGTTTAGTGTATGAAATATCT
Organism: Cunninghamia lanceolata; assembly: GCA_027924645.1. Lineage (NCBI taxonomy): Eukaryota > Viridiplantae > Streptophyta > Pinopsida > Cupressales > Cupressaceae > Cunninghamia > Cunninghamia lanceolata. The sequence goes on along the minus strand of BSBN01000220.1, from coordinate 9,340,621 downwards.
TATGCACCTCTACTTCCTTTCAACATTTCTAAGATTATAAAATTTTAGGAACCTAGGTTCCTATTTATGATACTTGCTGAAACAATTCTCTACTACTACAAAGGCTCGTGCTAACATCTCTACACATTCCTATGATATGCATGCATAATTGGATTTCGTAAAGGGGCTTTTATATGTTTTCCCCTTTCGAAGCAAAATAAGGGCATTTGTGCCATGGATGGGTAAACTGTAACATCCCGCTACATACCCCCGAAGGGTAAGAGCCAAAAGAGGACAAGAATTTTTTTTTTCTTTAGCAGTGACAAAAGGTGAAAACCTCTTAATCCTCACGTCCCATCAAAAGGGTGGCTCCCTAGAAAATGTTGGTATCATCAAAAGGTTGTGTTTGCAAGAATAGGCTGCCACTAGCAAAAAGGTGAAAGACTCCTTATAGACTTCAATCTCCCAAAAAGATTTAATTACGGCAATAAGAGTTCACAAAAGGATGAATAAAATCATTTAAAATGACATACTTGAAGCCACGTAAAGATGCTGATGAAACCACATCAACAGGTTGACAACCAAAACATATAGCCACATAAGAAGATTCATGGGAACCAAGATAGAATACCCCAACAAGACATACTATCAAACTACACATGACCAAATGGCAATCTGGACATTACCGTTAGGTAACCGGATGACAAGACAACAACATGGGAACACAACACTTATAGGGTACAGTGGACTAGGGTATAGGCCTGTGACTATCTCCAGTAACCACCATCGGGCATAATAAGAATACGCTCAGGCCTGTGAATCCAGGCGGAGTCGATACTTGGTACCTGCAACACTCCAAGCACATGTCAAGGTACCTGTGCATATACATATATCATATAGCCGAAGCACGTGAAACATGTAAGCATGAAATCCATCATAAGTAATAATCATGTCAACATCATAATAGTATCGATATTGCACATCATTGGTGCCAATACAAAATAATAACATGACACATAATTCAATACAAAGTATACAGTCAATGAAATCCATCCAAGATAAGAAAAAGCAAAATATGAACACAGGGGTTGTTACATCCTACCCCCTAGGACTAGGCTTACTCCTGGAAGCCTGCAAAAAGATATGGATAAAGGTCTCTCATCCTCACCGCATCTTCCCAAGATGCTGAGGACTCACCATCATGATCCCACTGGACCCTTACCTGCTCTATGACTCGACCCCTAAGGGTTAACCTCTGATGCTGAAGGATGCATACGGGCTCCAAAGAAAGTTGCTCCTCCGCCTCTAACTACAAAGAAGTCCAATCAAGAACATGGGTCACATTAGGAATATATTGTCAATGAATTGATACATGAAAAACATCATGAATGTGTGATAGACTCGATGGCAATGCAAAGCGATAGGCAACAGGACCAATCCTCTCAAGGATCTCAAAAGGTCCAACAAAATGAGGTGCGAACTTTGAGCTTTTCCCATAACGGATGTGGCTCTTCTACGAATGAACTCTCAGAAACACATGGTCACCCACTGAGAAGTGGTGATCCAACCAACAAGCATCGACATACTTCTTCTGCCAATTCTGAGCTATAGCCAACTACTCTCTGATCTGCACTACCTACTGCTCCATATCCTGAAGTATCTCTGGACCTAAAAGAACTCGGTTCTCTAAGTGATCCCAACTCAACAGAGTGCGACATGGCCTACCATATAAGGCCTGGAAGGGAGAGATACCGAGAGACTGTGATACCCATTATTATAAGCAAACTCAACTAGGTACAAGTAGTCCGCCCAACAAGATTGTTGATCCATAACATACATCCGAAGCATATCCTCTAAGACTTGATTAACTCGCTCTGTCTATCTATCAGTCTTGGGATGGTATGTAGAGCTGAAATTAGGCTGAGCTCCCAAAGTATGCTAAAGAGAAGTCCACAAAGTGAAGTGAACACTAGATCATGATCAGAAATGATCCTATGAGGAATACCATGCAGATGCACAATATCCTCCATAAACACTCGAGCTACCGACGCTGCATTGTACAACAATCTCAAGGGTGAGAAGTGTGCCACCTTGGACAACTTGTCCACTGTAACCATAATAGCATCATGATGATGCGAAGACATAGGTAGGCCCACTATGAAATCTAGAGATATCATATCCCACTTCCATCCAGGGATGGAATGAGGCTGCAATAGTCCTGCTAGGTACTGATGCTCTGCCTTCACACACTAGCACTTAAGACATTGAGTCACAAAATTGGCAATATCATGTTGCAAACCTACCCAATGATACAACTTTGAAAAATTGGCATGCATCTTCATGACACCTGGATGAGCTAAATAGGGTGCACAATGGGCCTCTAAAAAAACTAAGGAATGAAGATCACTAGAATTTGAAACATAATTACAACCAAGATGTCGCAAAAGTCCATCAGACTCGAGAGAGAAACCTGCAAACCTGCCCTCAAGGACTCTCCCAAACTCAATCTCTGCTCTCACCTCCTGATACCAAGTATCACTAGGAAGTGACTCCAAAATATAGTTCCACAAATCCACTCCAAGAGACAAAACTGAAATCTCATGTCTCCTCCTACTCAAGGCATCCGCAAAAACATTCTCCTTACCCTAGATGTAGCAAACCTCGAAGTCATACCCACAAAAGAACTCCATCCAACGGCACTACCGAGCATTCGAATTCGGTTGAGTGAAGATATATTGCAAACTATGATGATCACTACGCAACTCAAATCGATGTCCCAAGAGGAAATGTCTCCAACACACAAGTGCATGGATGACAACCGCTAACTCCAAATCATGGGTGGGGTAGTTCAGCTCATGATCCTTGAGCTTATGGGACCCATATGCAATAACTCATCCCTCCTACATAGGAACTGCCCCCACACCCTCCAACAAAGTATCAGTGCACACTACAAAATCACCTGTAAGATCTGGCACTACCTGGATAGTGTTGGGGTTAGTTGGCAGAAGATATCAATTAAATGCAAATAAAGATTAAACAGAGGAATGAAAAATACACAGAAATAATAATAGCGAGAGACAAGTTGTAACGTGGTTCACCCAAACTTAGGCTACATCCACCAACACAGAGTCCAATATTATTATCTAGTAAATCAAAACTGATTACAACCTGCAATCCTTGCAACTCAATACCACTGTAATTGCTACAATACATCAATCGAAACCCTAACCCTTAACTGCTTTTATCAAGCCACTTTTAGCAAATGTTGCCCCTTTACCCCATTAAATAATTTGGGGGTAAACCACACCGATAAAAGTAGGGAAAATTTAACCTTTGAGTCTGATTAGGCTCCATATAACAACAATCTCCCACTTGGAGATTGATCAGACTCCACACCATATCATATAGGTGCACTAGTCAACCACTCCTTAAGATCTTGAAAAGATAACTCACACTAATTTGACCACACAAACTTCTTCCCTTTCTGCTGAAGAGAAGTGATGGGATGGGCTACCTGAGAGAAATCTCTCACAAATCGGTGATAGTAACCTGCCAATCCCATGAAACTGTGAACCTCAGCCACATTGGTTGGTTTAGGCCAATCCACAATAGCTTGAATCTTAGATGGATCCACTGAGATGCCCTCTCCTAAGATGATATGGCCCAAATATCTCACCTTATTCCGGAAGAACTCACACTTGGCCAAATTTTCAAACAACTGATTATCTCGCAAGCAATGCAACACTTGCCACAAATGGCCTTCATGCTCCTCCATAGTCCTCGAATAAATCAAAATATCATCAAGGAACACAAGAATAGACTGGTCAAGATAGTTAAGAAACACCCCATTCATCAAACTCATTAAAACTGATGGGGCATTGGTAAACCCAAAAGGGACAACTGTAAACTCATAATTCCCATAGCGTGTATGAAATGTTGTCTGATGAATGTCTACCTCAAGAATGCGAAGTTGATTGTATCCTGACTTTAGATATATCTTGGAGAACACTTTGGCTCCACTCATCTAATCAAACAAATCATCTATCTAAGGAAATGGGTAACAATTCTTCACTGTCACTTTTTTCAACTAGTGATAATCAATACACAAGCAAAGAGATCCATCCTTCTTCTTCACACAGATGATAGGCGCTCCCCAAGGGGATACACTATGATGAATGAAACCCTTCTCCAGTAACTCCTCTAACTGCGACCGTAACTCACTCAACTCCTAAGTAGTCATGTGATACAGTGCCTGAGAAATAGGCTCCACACCAAGAATGAGATCAATATGAAAGTCTATGTCGTGCTTAGGTGGCATACTTGGAATATCACTCAAAAATACATCCGCAAACTCCTGGAGAATAGGATGATCATCAAGATATACCTCTTGAATCCCACCCTTAGCAAGATCACTAACTGAAATAGTGAACATCTGACAACCTTGCCGCATGGCATGCTTCAACAACATAGCCAAAATCACACTGAGAGAAATGGGTCTCTGAACCCCAACTAACTCAACAGGCTCTCCAACATCATCTACACACTGAACCAACTTACGCCGATAATCTATACTAGCTAGATGGGTCTCCAACCAATCCATGCCTAAAACAATCCTGTAGGACCCTAAAGGCAACACACGGAGATCCACTATTATAGTGAAGGTCCCCAAATCCAACACACATCCATGAAAAAGGGAGTCTATAGCCACCTTGGCTCCAGTAGCTAACTCAACCTACCAACCATTGTCTTGCCTTGCCACCATGAGTCCACAACGCTCCACAAGAGAAGGGGAAATAAAAGAATCTAAAGCTCCTAAATCAAACAAGATAGATGTGGTAATCCCACATTACACACCTAAATACTCGACCACTATGCCTTGATGCTCAACTTGATTGTTATCAACCACTGCAAAAACTCTATGCAATCTGCCAGCATCACCTACTGTAGGCTCTGAAGTAGCTTATCTCTAACTACCTGCATCCACTGATCTCTAAGGACAATGAGAAGCTATATGACGATGCTGCCCACAAGCAAAATAACCACCTCTGTCAAAACCTCAACCTGAAAATGGTGCACGTGACTGCTAGGATCCACCACCCCTAGAACTCTATTGTGCACTCTGATAACTCTATTTTAGACCACTCTACTAGCTACTCTGAAAACTATGATGTGGATGATCTCTAGAAAACAGAGTACCAGGACTCTGCCCACTCTACTAAGACTAAGTAGGCCTATGCCTTTGTTGCTGACCAGGTCTAGAAGGTGCAGATTGAGATCAAGATGGTCTAGCTCCCTGAGAATGGGTACCCCAAACAACTGATCCTGAAGGAGGGACACTACTAATCTGAACACCTACCCAACCACCAGATCCTCTATCCAAATTCTCCTCTATCAACCTCACCTTCTCCAGGGTAATCTGTAAGGTCTTCGGCTCAAAAACACAGACACCACCACTAATATGGGCATTCAATCCCCTGATGAAATGCTACACTAACATCAGCTCATCATAAAAAATGCTAGTATACTACTTAAGCTCAAAGAAATGGCGTTCATACTGATCTACCATCATAGTCAACTGACAAAGTTCATGGAACTCATCAGCACATCTCTACCTATAGTAGTCTAAAAGAAATCGTGCACGAAACCTCTCTAAGAATAGTCCCCAAGAAATATAAGTGATATCTAGGTGAAGCTTCTTCTCCTCTACTCTCCACCATGTAGATGCAAAACATCTGAGATGCATAATGGCACATCGAGCTCTAGTATTGCTACTATAAGGATGCATAGCAAAACATCGATTGAGATCGATCAACCAAGTCTCTACCTTGGTACCTATACCAGAACCATCAAAAGTAGGGGGATGAGCTTTAAGAAGATCCCTCATGTGACCTGTAGCAACACTATCTCCATCCACCCTATCCCTCACAACAACTACTCTCAAATGATCTAGACTACGAGAATGCTCACGCTCAGCTCTAGCATCCTAACCATCCTGACGAGAAGGGTGTGACTCCACCTCATGAGATACCTCCTAAAAAGGTCCTAATTGGTCCATAATCTGTTGTAAAAGAGCTAAAACTTGAGCACCCCTGAACCCTTCGGCTAGATTCTCAGCATGTGGTTCCTCTTGATGCTCACCTCAATTATCCTAATTACCCTGATCGGCATTACGTCAGGTGCTACATCGAACAATAGTGGCTATACCTCTAGCTCTACCTCTAGCTCTGCCCCTAGGAGGCATCCTAAAGAAAAACAAGAACACATCAAAATAGGCCATCACAAGGATGACCTATACACCATACTAAGGCATGAAAGCATAACAATAGACTGTAAAGCAATATAACAAGCTCACGCCACACACGCCAAACATGGAAAAACATAGAAGGCTCATGTACACGAGAGCTCCCAGTGTGTGAACATGGGCTCTGATACCAGATGTAACATCCCTCTACATAACCCCCAAAGGGTAAGCGCCAAAAGAGGACGAGAACTTTTTTGTCTTTAGCAGTGACAAAAGGTGAAAACCTCTTAATCCTCACGTCCCACCAAAAGGGCGACTCCCTAGGAAATGTCAGTATCATCAAAAGGTTGTGTTTGCAAGAATAGGTTGCCACTAGCAAAAAGGTGAAAGACTCCTTATAGACTTCAATCTCCCAAAAAGATTTAATTGTGGAAATAAGAGTTCACAAAAGGATGAATAAATTCATTTAAAATGACATACTTGAAGCCACGTAAAGATGCTGATGAAACCACATCAATAGGTTGACAACCAAAACATATAGCCACATAAGAAGATTCATGGGAACCAAGACAGAATACCCCAACAAGACATACTATCAAACTACACATGACCAAATGAGCAATTTGGACATTACCGTTAGGTAACTGGATAACAAGACAACAACAGGGGAACGCAACACTGACAGGGTACAGTGGGCTAGGGTATATGCCTATGACTATCTCCAGTAACCACCAACGGGGATAATAGGAGTATGCTCAGGCCTGCGAATCCAGGTGAAGTCGATACTTAGTACCCGCAACACTCCAAGAACATGTCAAGGTACTTGTGCATATACATATATCATATAGCTGAAGCACATAAAACATGTAAGCATGAAATCCATCATAAGTAATAATCATGTCAACATCATAATAGTATCGAGATTGCACATCACCGGTGCCAATACAAAGCATATAGTCAACAAAATCCATCCAAGATAAGCAAAAGCAAAATATGAACATGGGGGTTGTTATTGTAGACACCCAAAAATGCCCAACACCTTGTCACTAGCATGTTTTGCCCTAGGTTCCCAGGTCATCACCAAATTAGTTAAATAAATTTTATTTATTTGACTAATTTATTTTATCCCCTTTCAATCCCATCATCCTATCTTCTATAATTAAATAAATTTTAATCATTTATTTAATTATTCGTGGCCATTAATCCTCTCTAGTTAAATAATTATTTTTAATTATTTAATTAGTCACTTATCTATTTCTCTTATAATTAAATAAATATTTATTTATTTATTTATTTAATTATCTTTCCACACCATCTCCCATAACAATCCAAATTAATTAAATAAATTAAATATTTATTTAATTAATAAAATCTTAAACATATCTATTTGCTTTCTTTCCAAAATTAAACTCATGTGTATCTAATTAATTTATTTAATTAGATAATTCACCAATTATCCCTCTCATCTTTTTAGGATTTATTTCCTTTAAAGAAAAAAATCAAATCGCTTTCTATCTTTCTATCTGATCTTAACTTGTTTTATTTCCTCTTTTGTCTAATAAAGCAAAAATCAAATCAAATCCAATCCTTATCTTATCTTCTTCCTTCCACATCAAAAATCAACCCTTTGTCTATAAATATGGCCTCTCATAAGCCATTTGTATGCATTAATTTTGATATCCTTATGCTACCAAATTTCCTCTAATACTCATTCTTTAGTCTTCTTTTCATCTATCTATCCTTCATCCATTTATCTTTCATCAATCTCTATCTTAATCCAATGCTATGCTGCAAACGTGAGCAATCAACAAATCAACCATTTGAGCAATCAAATCAAGCTTGCTTCATCATTCAAGGTATTTGAAAGATTTGGGTAAAAGGTAATCACATTGTTTTGTTTTATCTTTGTATTTATCCAAATTTCTCATTTACAGTCAATAGTTCAACTATTTTTTGAACTTCAATCTATCATTTTTCTTGGAAATTAATGATTTATCTGCGCAGCTCGTCATAATCACTTGTCAAAGAATGGAGAAAACAAACTACTGATCTGTCTTCTGTAGGTTTGAGCGGTCAAAGAACAATCTTTTATCACTAAAGTAGGCACACTTCAGTTTGGTGCTTAAAATTAACAATCTACCTTCTTTGTGCCTGTTTTTCATTTTCGTCATTTGCTTGCTGAGATTGTTTGTTACCCGATTTGGCAATAAAGGTATCCTCTCCCCCTGCCTAACCAACAGATCTAGGGTGCATGAGAAATCATTGTCAACTCTAGAGGGTCTGCCTTCCCATTGTGAGAAGGGGTACGGCCCAAGCAGAAACGGGCTAAAGCTAAGCCATTCCAAGCCACTATATAAATAACGTGTTTGTGCCGAAAGTCACAAATAATGGGTGTTGTTCCGATATATCGACAACCAACCTCCCCCAAAACCCTCCAAGGCACAACCCTTGAAGGCTGGGAGACTCCATAACGGAGAGTAGCACTACCACACATATAGCCACCCGAACAGAAACCCTAACTAAAAAACCTTGTCTTAGTCGCCGAAAACCCCTATCTGTTGGTATAGGAGGAAACTCTGATAGTCGTCCCACATTTTCGTGGCTTATGGTAGAGATAGCAAGGTACGTCAAGATCTGCACATCTTGAGGACCTGGAACTTGGTGTGCCTGAGAAGAGAGTGCACTACAAGGGGGAGCTTGTGCCCCAAGTTCCTGGAGCTATACACCATAAGTAGGTGCGACTGGGTAAAACCAAGTGGGAACCCAACATGTATCATCTCAGCCAGCCTAGGTAGTAATTGTTTGTGAATGACTTGTGCATGAGTATTTTCTATCTTGTTTTCTTGCCATAAAATTGCCACAAAGCTAACAAAAACAAACTCCTTGTCATGAGACAATTTCATCCTAGTCACTTCTCAATCAACTTCATCCTTTCATATCCAAATCATATCTTAATCCCTTCACATCAACATCATCCTAAGCATTACACACCATCCAATCATCAAATCTTCATCCAAATCACTCCACATCTGTGCATCCTAATCTACCACTTGTAAACATGGACATGACATTTCTAAAAAAAACCTATGAGAATTATCCTTATGGAAACAAAAGAACCCTTGATCAACTTAGGTGGTTATATAGAAAGGAAGAAGACCCTGTGTCACCACAACATCAATAATTCCCACAACATCAAGTCCTAGGCCAATATCAACGATCCCACATTCAATCACAAGCCCAACAAGCACATAATCCTCCACCCATTCCTTATGTGGCATCTCTCTTATCATCCTATCAACCTAATCCACCCACATATCAAATCCATGCCACATCAAACTCACTTCAAACTCCATCATCACCCAATGCAACACCCACACTTGACCAAGAGGTTATTGATTTCATGCAAGATACTGACCATATGGATCTAGCATATAGAGTCCTTGAATCAAATCCTACTAGGTTTATGGATCATCTCATTTGACTTGGGGCCACTCCACCTTCCACTAATCCCACAAACACTAATGTCACCACATCCATTCCACAAATCACCCTCACTATTCCTAACAAGACCACAAACAAAAGTGCTTCCATAAGCATACCATCCAATGATCCTAACTCCATTGCCTTCATATCACAATTACTTTCTCAACAAACTTCCAACATCAACCAATCTCCACAACAATCCACCTCACAAATCTTATCATGCCACCTCTTCATCAAGCCCATCTACAAGAAAACCAAGTGTCCTCATAAGAAGCACCCTTGATAGACCTAAATCCACCTATGCAAGACCTAATGACCTTTGACAAGGGAAACACCAATATAGAGCAAGTATCTTATGAGAATTCTCCATCATCATCCACTCAAGTACCACTTCATGAACCTACTTGTCCTATCTTAACCCCATTATGTGATCCAATATCCACTCATGACCCTATCAATGAACCTCCCGACACCGTGTCTAGTCATCCAAATCCATCATGTGATCTACAAGCCATCAAGCTTATTGAGGAATATTCAAGTCCAAGTCCAAGTCGGGAACCATCATGCCCTTATGTCAATGACTCTCAAGAACATGTCAAGCTTATCCATAAGCCTATCAAGCTTATTAAAGAATCTCCTTTCATAAGTCCACATCAAGAGCCATCATGCCCTAACATTGTTGACCAAGAGCCTGTCCAAGAGTCATCCTTTTTCTCACAAGAAAATCAAGAGGTATGTCAAGAGTATACTCCTACACATGTGGAAACATCAAAACCTTATCTAAATCAGCATCAAAGCACCTCTAAGTTCAATTCATCCAAGACCTATGTATGTTCTTTGATCAAGATATTATTTATGATCATAACCCTATTCATGAGAAAATGTATCCCATTCATAGCCAAATTAATCTTTTTTATGCTAACATTTATGATCAAGATTCTATATATGATCATGAAAACCATGGTGACCATCTTAGCTAAGCTCATGAAAACTATGATGAGCCTCCTTGCCAAACTTTACGCAATTCATGATCAAGAGCTTATCACTCCATCCCTCCATCCTCCATCTAGCCCTAATGTGCAAACATCCACTTGTCATGATGAGACATGTGCCTCCCAAGCAAGCATAAAAGATCAAACCAATAATGATCCCCCATCACCCACTATCAACCCTATTATAAATCTACCATCATATGCTGCGAGTCTATCCATCTTTATCCATGAATGTTCCTCCCTAGTAACACAACCTTTGTCCTCCACTTCACCTTCTCCATTCAATAAGGAACTTGTGTCTAGTTTTCCATTTGCACTAAGTCCTATTGTCGATCGCATGCTCCAAAGAATGAACTATCAAGGTAAAGGCTTAGGCCCTATTGAACAAGGAATTTTGGAGCCCATCCATGTTAAAGTCCCTCAATGCTCACATGGCCTTGGATACACACCCCAAGGTCAACAATCTAACGATGCTGGTACTTCCTCCACACTTCCTAAATCCACTTCCTTCCATCATAAACCCTGTCATATTCCTAAAACATACGTTGCCATTCCACCTCCCTCACCCTACTAATGTGAAAAGAATGTGACCATTCACTTTCCACCATCCACTTTACCTCCACTCCTTCCAACTCCTAATATCCCTCCATCTGCTTTACCACCATTGCTACCAACACCCCCTTACCCAATCATTCATAAATATCCTCATATTCCTAATCATGACCAACAATGGTACACATCATGTAAACATAAAGCTTCCGCTCATTCCACCCATCCCATGGGATTCCAAAATAAAAATTTGGATGCCTCTACATATAAATTCAAAAATCCTAAGGGTCCTCATGCCTTAGGACACAAAAGCCAAGAATCAAAGAAATATCCATCTCAAAAGTTGCATACACCCACACACCTCAAAGCAAAAATGAAAAAGGTGTGGGTCCCCAAGCAACAAGTAATTACCTCAAAAGCTACACAAAAGTTGCATATATCCAAACCCATACATCCACAAATAAATTCAAAAACTAAAATGGTATGGGTTCCTAAGCAAAAAGCCATCAAGTCAAATGAGGCATCCACCTCTCAAGAATCCCAACCATCCACTTCCATCCAAAAATCCCTTTCCATCCAAAAGTCACAAATTCCTCCATCCCACATGAAAAATAAAAATCATAAAAATACTAAGTCTATGTGGGTACCTAAAGCACTTTGTCACCCATCTCCAAAGAGAACAACACCATTGCTTCCTACCCCACCATCTCATCAAAAGCTTCAACGTTTATCATAGTGTGTGCAACCATTGGTCATGGTTCCCTTCCATTCTGCAACAGTTCCACATACCTCCATCTCCCCATCCTTCAACTATTATCCTACATATCTTCCTCATCATATCCCTATGTTCCATGCTTTTGCATAAGCCTTTCACCCATCTACCTCATAATCCATTTTTTTCCACTCATCCTCTTACATAAGTCCTCCATAATTCGCATCATAATCCACTATCATTCCCTCCATAATTTGCTATCTACCTACTCCATCTCCATCTACCTCTTTCATGTAATCTCTCTTACCAACATCTATGAGTGCACTTGACATGGTCCATGCGACGACATCCATCTCTAGCGAGACTATCACTTTTCATGGAGCTAGACACTTGAGTCTCTCTCATCCATATCCACCTATCCCATCCAAGTATTCAAAAGTCAATAAAAAGATTTGAAAAAAGTAAAGAGAAATCCCTTCGTCCAACAGTGAAAACCTAGCAAACAGGCGCCTTAGATAAGTACCATGATGAAAATGTGGCAAACAAGCATCATGTGTAGGTCGATCTTCTATGTCACTTACATTTGGGAGCATCTTGTCTCATCCTCCCATCATTTTCCAACTTATCATTTTCCATCCTATCATATCCTATCTTACCATACCATTTCTTACCATCCTTATCCATTCCACATACATATACCTATCATACTACGTCCATTCATCCTCCCTTCCTCATCTTGATCTTGACAAAGATTGAGGGAAAAATGTTGAAACATGCTTTGGTTATCTCTTGATGTACTCCATCCTTCCCAATCCTATTCCTATCACCATCCTATTATCATAAGCATTGTCATGAAAATCCTAAGCATATTGTCTAGAATGGGGCATGTTATTCCTATGCAACATAGTCTTTAGAGATCACATCCTTGCTCTCTTACATGTGCATCCTTTCCATCCCTTATCGCCCAGCCTTTCATCCATCCAATCCTATCCTACCTTAATCCTTACATCTAGACTTGGTCTTCCCTTGTCATTAGTATCTAGAACAAAGGCTACCCAAATTGTAAATCCATTGACATCCCAAGACATCAAAAATCCAAAAACATCATAAAATGTCTTGAAAAAAAAACCAAAACATCATAAAATGTCCTGAAAAAATACCAAAAAACATCTCAAAATGTCTTGAAAAAATACCAAAAGATCATAAAACGTCTTGAAAAAAATCCAAAAAAACATCATAAAATGTCCTGAAAAAATACAAAAAAATCAAATATCCAACAAAAATCCAAGCCATAAAATCAATCATCATCAAACCAAATCACAAAACAAATCCAATCAAACTTATCAAATCAAAGCAAATCAATCTCAATCAATCTATCCACCTTCATCATCACCATCAATAAAAGAGAAATCAGAACTACATCTCATTTCTATTGTTAAGTGCCTTGATCCCATGGATATGGGTATGTAGGCAGTCTGGAGTACGAAGAAGGTACCCAGATTTAGGCACAAGATGATCTCTTCCCCTCATTATCCTCATCATTCATCTTACTCTTATTCTCATCATCCATCTCACCTTCTTTCATTCATCCATCTCCCACTTCATCAATAAACATCCAGAACTACATATTCATCATGTCTCATCATCATCATGCGATGCTTTGATCCCATGGATACGAGTATGTAGGCAATTTGGAATATGAAGGAAGTATCCAGTACACAAGTACCAATGATTCATTCTTCCATCCCCCTATCATCTTCTCTTTCTTCCATCTCTTATCTGCTTCTAGCATCTATCTTCATCAATCCATCACTTCTTCCATTCTTCCATTCAATCAATCAACCCGAGCAATAGATCCAAATGCAAGTCATCCTTCATCCATACCAATCAAGTTAATCAATCAAGTCAAATTATCTAATATACAATCTTGTCGTAAACCAAATCAACCAATCAATCAATCATCATCATTAATAGGATATATCATTCCCGCATCCTTGTGTTGATCTAGGGATATATCATTCCCCGCCATGACAACACTATCCTTATTTGTCATCATCAATCAATCCATCAATCAACAATCAATCATCTGTTTACAGCTTGATAGGGGCAATACCTTGTTTATTTTTGTATCATTTGTGCATGCTTGCTTGCTTGCTTGTGTGTGTTATCTTTTTTTTTTTTGCATTTGTATCACATCTATATCATTCCAGCTAATATTAATATCTTGTGTATGTTGGAATAGCTTTTTGCATTATCCTTTGCATCTAAGGTCACATCATACCTTTTGTGCATTAGGACTCTAATGCTCTAAGTTTTCTTTCTCATATGTCTAGACAAGGTTGTATTACGTTGGGGCATGAGACACATCATTGGCTTGGTCCTCATACCCTGGTGCATAATGTCTAGTGCTATATCAAACATCATGATTTCTCACTTTCATTGTAGCATAATGCATCATCCTTTCTTCTATTCCTTCCCTAATCTTTTTTGACCAATCCATTTCATGTCGAGAGCCTACCTGTGTTTTTCCAACCTGCCTATCCTCTCAAGGGGGCATCCTCATCCTATCCTCTATCTTACCATTGTTTCTTCTATCCATACCTTAGCTTCTTTGAAATGATGTTACTCGACACAAATTTCATCATCTCGAACATCATCTCAAAGAGGGGCAAAATGTAGACACCCAAAAATGCCCAACATCTTGTCACTAGCATGTTTTGCCCTAGGTTCCTAGGTCATCACCAAATTAGTTAAATAAATTTTATTTATTTGACTAATTTATTTTACCCCCTTTCAATTCCATCATCCTATCTTCTATAATTAAATAAATTTTAATAATTTATTTAATTATTCATGGCCATTAATCCTCTCTAGTTAAATAATTATTTTTAATTATTTAATTAGTCACTTATCTATTTCTCTTATAATTAAATAAATTTTTATTTATTTAATTATCTTTCCACATCATCTCCCATCACAATCTGAATTAATTAAATAAATTAAATATTTATTTAATTAATAAAATCTTAAACATATCTATTTGCTTTCTTTCCAAAATTAAACTCATGTGTATCTAATTATTTTATTTAATTAGATAATTCGCCAATTATCCCTCTCATCTTTTTAGGATTTATTTCCTTTAAAGAAAAAAATTAAATCGCTTTCTATCTTTCTATCTGATCTTATCTTGTTTTATTTTCTCTTTTGTCTAATAAAGCAAAAATCAAATCAAATCCAATCCTTATCTTATCTTTTTCCCTCCACATCAAAAATCAACCCTTTATCTATAAATATGGCCTCTCATAAGCCATTTGTATGCATTAATTTTGATATCCTTATGCTACCAAAATTCCTATAATACTCTCATTCTTCAATCTTCTTTTCATCTATCTATCCTTCATCCATCTATCTTTCATCAATCTCTATCTCAATCCAACATTATGCTGCGAACGTGAGCAATCAACAAATCAACTATTCGAGCAATCAAATCAAGCTTGCTTCATCATTCGAGGTATTCGAAAGATTTGGGTAAAAGGTAATCACATTGTTTTGTTTTATCTTTGTATTTATCCAAATTTTTCATTTACAGTTACATAAACTTTTGAATTTTATGTGTAATAGAAGTTCAGTCTAAGCTATGACTTGTGTAATTCACAGTGGAAAGGAGGCAGAGTTGTCGAATTTTACTTTTCTTTTTGAGTCAGGATAAAAATAAGTGAATGAAAGTTATTTGTGTAGTGAAATGTTATTTTAGGGAAGGGTTTTTTTTGGTAATTTTTTGTATAAATTCAATTAGATGTAGGTAGACCCTACATAACTTCTATATGGGTGCAATTATATGTAAGAGAATTTGAGAAATCTTGTATTGAAGACTTTCATTGGAGTTTGTCTGTAGGACATGAATGCAAGATTATATTATCTTATCTCAAGTAAGGATAACAAGCATCAATTGGAGGTATCAGTTAAATTTCTGAAGTTAGTTATGCAAATTTTGTATTGTTCACTTTTTATTAAGAAATTGACATAATATTGTTGAAGATAAAATGTAGCTAAACAAAAAACTAAAACAGATAAAGAATCAAACACACAGAGATAAAAATAGAGACACGAATTTAACGTGGTTCACCATTAAAATGGCTACATCCACCAAGGAAATCAGGACACACTATTTCATTAATCAACCTAATTACATCAGTCTTCATCTACACTAGAAAGAGAATAAGAAGGGTATATATCAACTCTTTAGGCAAGTGAAGAGACATGGGAAGAGGAAGACAAAAGGATAGTGATGGTTGGGCTTCATTTTTAACAATCTCCCACTTGAAGTCCAAACCGCACTACTGTCCCCACTTTCCTTGAAACTCATTGTTACTTAACTACAGTACCAAGTAACGACTCCATTGGTTGACCAATCCCGGTGAGAATTCCAACCAGCTCAACCAAACTGACACCATCATCATGACTGAGCATAGGAATTTTTGTTGAATCCTTGATTTGTGAAACCAGTTTATTGCTGCCTCTTGGAATGACAAGATCTATAGCATCATCTAGCTTGAGCAGATCCAGAATATCATCTCTTGAAGTTACAAGGCCAATAAGATTTTTTCCCACATATCTAGGAAGTGCATTGGTAATAACCTTATGCAAAATGGCATTTGTTCGAACTGCTTCTTTACCACCCTTCCAAAGAAGGTCATTTCCACTTTGGATTACCAATGAAGCTATCTGAACTAAAGCATCAGATCGAGACTCAAAAATAATAAGGAGCACACCCAAGGGGTAGGTAGTTTTCTCCAAAATAAGTCCATCTGCCAGCTCTGTTCTTTTCTAAACTTGTCCAATTGGTTCATCCATGTCTACAAGAACTCGTACAGAATTGGCCAAAGAAGATATCTTTCCTGGTTTAAATCTTAAATGAGAAATTAAGGATTCTGGAATTTCAACTACTTGTGCCACAGCTATATCAGCATCATTCTCTATTCTAATCAAATCCTTGTTTGCTTCCAAAACATCAGCTACATCTCATAGAATCTTTCATCGTTCATCAGTGGAAGATCCTGCAAATGCTGACTCGCTTCTCTTGCAGCAACTCCCATCTGACGGGCACTGACATCTTTTTTTGGAAACCATAAATGAGCATTCTTATGGAAAAGTGTGCCTATACGATCACCTCGCAAAACTCCTATGATACCATCTGTGGAGTACCCACTAGTAATTGCAATGGGAATCCCAGCACATGCAGCATAATCAACAGCTTTCACCTTTGTTGTCATGTCGCCTCGTCCTATCCTGGACTTTTCACCAATAAGATGGTCAAGGCCCACTCAAACAAGCTCATACATGGCAGCTCCTCCCATTCCATCTGCCACAACAACATGTCTTGATACCTTTCGAACATATCCATACTCGCTTTCCTTCCAAGATTCCTCAAAGGTTGTCAATTTCTCTCCTAGATGCTGGGATACCTCTAGAACAAGTCGTATATTATGATTAAGCATCTGAAGCAAGGTGTTGAATACAGATACATGTGTCTTCTCAACTTCATCAAATAGAACAACACCTGAAGAATCAACATTTTGTTCAACCTTCTCATCCTTTACTACATGTCCTTCCACTTTATTGGTCCTCTTCTTTGGTGACTTCTCTCCAACAATCTTTGGACTTCCGTCTACTTTTGATGACTTTTTAGCTGTGTTAATGTCATCAATAAAATCCCACTTTTGCCTCTGAAGGTTAAGTATTTCAACATCTCCATCATTGTATATTATTTTATGTTTCCTCTGTTTGGAATCATATGAATCCACAGTGCCATCATAAAACTGTTTATCTTTTGGTCACCAAACCTTGATCTTCTGACCAACCAAGTTATCATCTAGACCATTTCTTTCAACAATATCAGGTGTCTTCTCCAACCCAGAAATACTCTTCTTTCTAGAATTTCTTGGAGTTCTCTTAGAACTCTCACCAACTTGACTTAAATTCTTCTCACTAGACTCTGTCGTAAAAGCAATTTTCTGCATCTTTTTAGGTCGATGGTCATCTTCTTGGGTTGCATCAGGAGTACCCATCTCTTTCAAACCTTTTTTCAAAGTGAAATTGCCTCTTCTGACTTTGGTGTGTTGAAATTATTTACATTCAGCTTCCTCTTTGAATGCTTGGACCTCGTTTCTGAATCTTTGCTTATTTCTAATTTTTTGTTGGTGTTTGGCAATGCAGACGGTGTCGTTTCTCCTCTAGCTACACTCCCTGATGCCCTTTTTGTTACTCCTACTAACAAGCCTAGAGGTTTAGAATCCTCTTTCATAGCTGATCTTTTGCCATGATGTTCTTCTCCTCTTCCTCCTCTCCTACTCACATCCTTATTCTCCTGTCGGTATTCTTCTTCATCATCCCTAGTTTTGGAATCATTCTCTTGGAATTTTCTCTTCTCCCCTCTATCTCTGGCCTTTCTACCTTGGGCATGGGTATCATCCCAAAACACTGTCTTTTTAATTTTTGTATTTTCTACAGAGGCTCTTGCATTTTCTTGCACAAATATTTGATCAAATTCTAATAGGTTAAGAAATTCATCAATGACGAAATTGACTACATCATCTAACCTATCCATTTCACATGAACCAAGACTCTCTATGACATACAGGGTGCCTACTTTGCTGCCTTGAGCAATTACCAAGGCCCCTTTTGTGACTTTCCATCTATTCAATTCAAAAATAACTTTACATCCTTGAGAAAACAACTGTCCAGCTGAAATTAAATTTTGTTTGAGCTGAGGGACATATCTAACATCTTGCAACAACCAACTATTCCCATTTTCTAATTTTAACAAAACATCCCATTTGCCAATAACATCACAAGATTCATTATTGCCAAGAAGAACCTTACCAAAGTCACCACTTTGCAGATTTTTGAAATACTCCTTGCACGGAGTGGCATGAAATGATGCTCCTGAACCGAGCACCCAAACATTTGGTGGTATTTCTTTCGAAGCTCAGATAAGAACATCAATTGTTGCACCGGCATCCTCTTCACATACTGGATTCGCTTCATCTTCTTTTGGTTGATTTTCAACCTTCTTCAAAAACCAACAATTCTTCTTGATGTGGCCTTGCTTGCCACAATACCAGCAACCAGCATCTCTCTCGCTAAATTTTAGCCTTCCTTGTGATTTCCTATGACTTCCTTCATCAGGCAACATTGCTCCCACTCAAGATCAAACCTCTCATGCCAAATGGTCGAGCACAAAGGCTCTAATACCAATTGTTGAAGATAAAATGTAGCTAAACGAAAAACTAAAACAAATAAAGAATCAAACACACAGAGATAAAAATAGAGACATGAATTTAACGTGGTTCACCATTAAAATGGCTACATCCACCAAGGAAAGCAGGACACACTATTTCATTAATCAACCCAATTACATCAGTCTTCATCTACACCAGAAAGAGAATAAGAAGGGAATGTATCAACTCTTCAGGCAAGTGAAGAGACATGGGAAGAGGAAGACGAAAGGGCAGTGATGGTTGGGCTTCATTTCCAACAAATATTTCTACAGTCCATGATGGAAACTGCTGTTATACGTAAATGTGTGGTGATTTTTAGCATCTTATTTGATAAAGATTTGAAAATTCTATAGTTTCTATGAAAGATTTGGTATACAAATTGCTTTAAAAGTTTCTAAGAAAAAATATATATGGCTGGCTAAGCAAACAAATTCAATTCAATAATCTTCTTGAACAAGAGAACAATGGCATGCAAATTTTCATATAGTTTGATTTGGTTTCTTATTAAAGATGGTGATTTTAATAAGAATTTTATTTGTGGTTTAAACAGAGTGGATTGCTTCACTATAATAAAGATTCATGGATATTACAGCTTCTACAGAGCAACTAGGAGAGTTGGATCCTACTGACTTCCTTAGATCTGTCAGAAAACTTCCATGCCCCTTTGCACAGCTTCATGCAGATAACAAGAAAAAAATTTCAAACATCTGCAACAGTTATAAGCCACCTTGTCCAGGAGCAAAATCTAGTGAGGATCATCACGATATCGTTTTCAGATATATTAACAATAAACATACATCCAAAACTCTCCAGCCTCGGTATCGATGCCATACATGTAAGAAGTCATTTACTTTGATGGGACATGGTAAAAATCAGATGGCAATAATATTGGGAACAAGAGAAGGAAGGAGAAACCTCCTCCTTCAGAAGGGGAAAAGGATGATGACTGTGAAAACGAATGCTTGTTTTCAAAGTCTGAGCTAAGCTATTTAGAAAATATTCAAGTGGATGAATTTCTATTTCCATTGCCTTGATGATTTGGATGTCCCAGAAGATGTTATGCTTGCATGCCAGACAGATCCTTCTAGCTTTGCAGGGATGCAGGGAGTCTTGGGGGCAAAACATACAGAAGGCAAGATCCCCCACGAAAGCCCATTTTAAAAATTGACCTTATCCTCAAAATTGGGAAATGATGATTAATATAGATTTTTAGAGAGAAAACTCATCCAAAGCACACTTCTTTTCAAATCATAAATGAGAGAGAAAAGTAAGATTACCTTTACAAGTGAGAATTTGCTCTGCAGAATTCTTTGTGAATGGCTATCCTCAGCAATAACAAGCCAAGTGCAGACTTAAAAACGAAGGTATTCGTGATTCAAAGGTAATGCAGGCAAGGAATGGGTGAAATGTTCCTCAGAAGAAAAATCTATAAAACCCAATCTACTAATTCTTTTGCCTGGCTTCCCCTATAAATCGTGATTCCCCTGCATCATGTTCCATCCGCATCCGCCATTCATTTTCGACACACGCCAATTTTTTTAATTTTACATGCGATGCTATAATCAAATCCGATTTCATTGGAGTTTTTAACAGGATAGTCAAATACGGCTGCTGGTGAACAAGTCAACATATTCATATACAATTAATTAAGGTGAGAGGTGTTCTACAATCACAGCAGGGGTGGAGTTGAAAGTTGAAAGATTCCAAGATTCCACTAATTTTATAAGATTCCAATCTAAAAAACAAAAAATAAGTCAACATATTCATATACAATTAATTACGGTTAGAGGTGTTCTACAATCACAATAGGAGTAGAGTTGAAGAGCTGAAACATTCCAAGATTCCTGTAATTTTATAAGATTCCAATCTAAAAAACAAAAAATAAGATTTATATATATAGTGTCTTATTGGCTACTGAATCTCCCATGAAAGAAAAGTTGCAACATTACTACTGCAATTTGATCTTTCCCGATTTGAGCGTCCTCTCTTACCACCAAATTCCCCGTGAGCATCAAGAATTGTCTCGAGGGGCCGAAGTGCTTGTGAAAGACGTTGTGGTGGATTCTTTGTCAGAGTCTTAGAATGGATAACTCTCTCGAGAATCACTTTTGGTCATAGTAGCAAGTTTCCTCCGCTTGTAAAGTCAACTAGGAGAATTTCATTTCTCTAGGAAGGGACACGATTCCTTTGGGTCGTCGTCGTTTCAGAAAAAAGTAGCTCTTCATATTTTGGGGTCTTGAGATTCATGGTATTTTGCTGAAACGCCACAAACCAAGAGCCCCCCTAATTCCTAGTCACTCAAGTCGATTACTATCTTGGAGGGGAGGAGGCATTCTTCCTAATCCTCCTAAAAAAATCACTAATTGATACACCTCTTTCCTTTGCATGGTTTGTTTTCTTATTAGTTCCTGCCGTGGAACTATAGCGGAGGGGCTGTTCTTAACAAGTGATTAAACTCATCGCAACCCACGAATCAGAGAGTGGTTTTCCTTGGAGTTAATCTGCAGTGCAAAATTCGAAGTAGAAACATGCTCGGAAATTAGCTGGGTGCAGATTTCATTACCTGCTATTCATCTAGGTTTAGGTTGCAGGATGTCAGAACAGCCCTAGGAGAATCACGAGGCAAGAGAAGGCGTGAATTCCCAACTGGGGAGTTAATGCGGTCTGCTAGTCCATTGCGCTGGCACATTTATGGTTTTTATTTGCAGTGCTTCCGGGTTTAAGACAGTTGTTGAGATGCGTGGCAAATGTGGAATGCGACAAAAACAAAGACAGATGCAGATTTGAGGTGTGTTTAAATTTTTTGGGGCTGAAATCAATTTCCAATTCCTCATATTTTACCATAGATTATTGGGTTTTTATTGATTGATGTGGTAGCAGGCTGCACACAAGATCAATTTAATGGAAATTTGTTTTAAAAAAGCTTTGAAGCAAATGCGAATGGCAGGTGAAATGGCCCAACACAACCTGCAATATTCTTAGGGGTCACTAACTGTTCAACTGTGCAGCCCGTTATTACAGTAGAGAGAACTATATTTTACAGAGAAAGGGATGCAGGAATGCACCGGTGGGCACTTTTCATTTCAAAAATTAGCCACCCTATAAATTTCCTTACATCGAATATAAAGTCAGTCACTAGTTTAAGTCTGAGGCTTGAGTTAGACAGGAATATGGCCCTCCTCCCCCAAGCCGGTGATTTTTCCACTGCCTGATACTCCATGAAGTTGTTTGTTGGATTAAAGGGAAATAAGGGTCACGGGACATTGATGATTAATAATAACGTAATGCTATTAACAGGCTTAATGTGCTGCTGGCAGTGTAATAGCACGGCAGACTGGCTTTGTTTAGATGATTTCTGAACAGCCGCTGCAGCCCTGCATTGTATTGCACTGATGTCTGAGGAAAGGCGAATCTGAGTCCCCATTTGTCAATTGATCTATTGTTGTCATTATTTGTATCATGTGGAGGTATTCACACCAGGGTATGTTACCTTTTTATTTGGGTATATTAATTTTTGAGCCTTTCAAATGGGCTTCGAATTGAAATCTTCAGCATTGCTCGTTTTTTTTTTTTATCACTTCAAAACTTGCAAAGGTCAGTTCTGAGTCCGTCTTCGTTGTGAGGCATACTTTGGGCGCGCCTTTTCTGTTAGTTAAAATTTAAACCCTAAAGATTAATTTACTCATTCTTATATTTTTTTTTTTTAAATTTGTTATGGTTGTTTCAGGATGACAATGGCTGTTAACCCTCCACTGCTTTTACCTGCGGCGTTGGAGCAAGTTTGTGTGGCATTCCATTCAATTTTCAGTCAGGCTCGCTTTTTAGGATTTTATTTCTGAAATATAATACTTGTGAGTTGTGTCGGATCTTTTTCTTTTCAACGGCGTTAGTTTTTATTTTAATTTTGTGAAATTTTTTTACTCAAAAATTAAAATTAAATTAGAGTATATTTTTATTTTAATTTTTGGTTTTTTTCCTACAGAATCCGACATAAAAAGGGCCATAATTTCACCCTTTTTTTCGTCTTGTTAGCGTAAGAGCAGGAACTCTGAACGGCCATGGCTGGCACAGCACACCGGAGTGTAAGGTAAAGATTTTTTATGAATCTTGCGTAGGCTATGAAGCTTGTCACTGTCTAAACAAATTCATCCGCTTTTCCACTCATTATTCATGCCATGAGTTTATCATAATTCATATTCTCGATATATCTCATGACTGTAATGGGGGTTGCATTCTATTTGTGTACTTGATTTCAGAAAGTTAAAAGCACATTAATAATTAAATAAATTATATTTCTTGTAATTAGTGGACATTAATATCTAAAATTCAGTCAAATTAAAATTAAAATGCCCAAGTAAATTTAGGCACCCCCAGTCTTCCCATGTCTTGGCTGCTTCCCCATTCACAGGTTACCTCCCCTCTCATTCCACAATTCCATTTCTGTAGTATGGAGGCCATATTGTTATATATACAGAATATCTCAATCGGCTACTTTTCACTTTTAATTGAATAGCTTCATATAAAATGTCTGGTAATTAGATTTGTCAGTTAATAAAATTTTCAAATACAAGTACAAAACGATATTATATTTCACAGGAAATTCAGTGTAAAATAACAATATATATTTGCTATTCTTGAAGGAAAAATAATTGCTATCCATAATACTTATTAACCGTTTTGTCAAATCTGGTAGGTGACAGTTCAAATAATAAAATAACAGTCTCTCCCCCAAAAGTTAGCTCGCTCCCATTGCAATTAGGTGACATTTTAAATAATAAAATTAGTCTCTTTCCCACACAGAAAAACAAAAACACACATATATTCAAATTTCTCCCTTTACAAATATAGCAGCTTGAATCAATTTGATGATGGCAATATTTTTCTGGGCTTGCTAAAAAAAATATTAACTAAAATGTGGTTAAACTGTTCAACTGTCAACTATTTTATTAGGTGACAGTGCAAATAATAACAATCTTGCAAATGGGAAAAATATTGGTGACAGTTCAAATAATAGAACAACAGTTTCTCCCCCAAAATTTAAGTCAGTCTTGCAAATGGGAAAAATATTGGTGACAGTTCAAATAATAAGATTCTCACTTACACAAAAACAAAAACATACACCTCTCAGTCCTGCTAATGAATTGAATGCGTACAACTCAGCATAAATTAACCTAGATCAATTAGTTGTTATTTCTGTGGGCACGTTTAATTCTGAATTTAATGCTTGAGTATGGAAAATAAATGCAAGGGATATGCGTATTAGTTTTTGGGACTGAAAAATGAATGATTGTTTATTGTGCCATGATTATGGCATTCAAGTGGTGCAGTTTCCTTCAGCGCACCCTCAAGGATTGAGGTGGTAGTTTAACAAAGGAAAGTAGTAATATGCCGATTATTTGATCAAATAGTATATTGCATATAATCTACAGTCAATCAGACTTAATTGTTGTTTTATATATTACATTGTATTTGTATTTTAGAATGCAAAGGGAGACATTTGAGGTTCTTCAAAATATTCAGATGTTACACTATAAATTTGCAATTTGATTTGTTACAGGCTTTAACAGCTTGATAAAAGCATTCATATTACAGATTTCTTTCACAATTAATTTGTTTTCAAAATTGAATTTAGCTTTGTTAGTTGACCTTCTCTACAAAACATGAAAAACTCAAGTTTTGAATGAACACTCTAAGTCCAAGCCATCACAATTGGCATTACCTCAACTCAATCTATATTTAATCAAGACCCTATTTTGACAGAACCGACCTGCCGACCTGCCAGCATCTGGCAGGAACTTTGCTGCAACGCGGCCTTGTTTCCATTGTTGTTATAGATTAGTGTATTGGCAATTAATTGTGGGCTCTTTGGCTTCTCAATCCCACAATCCTATGTGTTCGAAGTTCCTTTTCTAGGTTTATCCCCTTCAATAGATACCAAGCCCTTGATTACTAAATTTGATTATGTGTTCGAAGTTCCTTTTCTAGGTTTATCCCCTTCAATAGATACCAAGCCCTTGATTACTAAATTTGATTTTGGATTTGCCTGACGCCTCTGTTTCACCCTTCTTTTGGTTGCTGATTTCTGCATTGCTACCCACCATGCTAGATGAGGCAATTTGATGGATTGGTCCTTGTCCTTTAGTGTCTGAGAGTCTTGTTTTTTTGGTTCCTCCTCCCGCGCCACCTCACACTCACTTTTTGCTCCATTGATTTGAAGCCGATCCTCCCTCATCTCAAGTTGTATCGCTTGGGCCGATAATGCAATGTGATTTCCAATTATCTTCTACCCATGTTCGAACTAGATCCCTCTTAACTTTTGGGCCGATGAAGAGTACAACTAATTGCCTGAACATTTCTATATCGCATGCGCATTCGATGGAAATGTCTATGTCCTGGATGGACTAATTTCGTTCTGGCCTGGTTCCTCCTTGGATTAAACTTTCGCTTAGATCCCGCCTATCATGACATTTTTCGTCCTCACACTTGTGGCTAGTTGCGAGGAATCCTGCTTTGGCTCGGTTGCTCTTCGTCTCTTAGATAACCTTTTGATTACTTAGATTAGAACAATAATATATATAATTTTAAATATTTAATTTTTTAAAATATAAGTCTTCTATTTTTTTTAATGAATAAGCGACTATATCTATATTAATAAGAAAATAGAGTATACATAGTCAAAAAAAAAAGGATGGGTGGTAAAAAGACACCCCAAAATCACATCCCAGAATGTCATAATGTCATGGCCTAAGCCCAGAACTAAAAAAAAAACAAAAATAGTATAAAAGAGAAGGCCATTATGTGGCCAGAGCAATGCCAACAGATGGAGGATCCTTTGCATCTGGGTTACCCCAAATAGCAGCAGGGTCCACGATGACATCAGGAGGAGCCCAACCATCGTCATCCTTTTCTTTTTCTATAGCATTTTCTTCACGGCGAGGTGAAATTACTAGATCCAAATGCGGGACCCATTTAGAAGCACCTGCGGGCCAACCAAAATCGCTGCCAGGAATGGATCCACCCGAAGCCCACCCAGAGTCTCCACTTCCTCCCTCTGGAGCTTTGCCAGAAGTCCACCCCAGGGTAGCCCATAGAGGGGGAGAGGACGACCACCGCCAGCGAGGGTGAGAACCACAACGAGGAGGAGTTTGAGAGCGGGGGCAAGAGTCCTTGGCAGAGCCACTTCTCCATCAGCCCCGTGAAGGCGACCAGTCCCTGGAAGAAGTGGGAGGGAGGCACACAAGCCACAGTGCAAGCGGCATTGCCCCAGTGGTCTAGCAGCTCCTGAATGTGAGAAAATTCAAGCGCAACTTTGTTAGCTTGCACTTGAATCTGTTGAAGAACATTAGAACAAATAATAGCTTTAGAATATAGAGAAACAATAGTATCCATCTTGCTATGAGAAAAAAATATATATGAATACTTTTTTATTTAAAAAATGGTTCATTCAAAAGTGTTAAAAGATTTTTATTTTTTGTTTTTTTAAAATTTAGGTTATTTATGTATGTAATTTATTTGCATCAGTTTGGAGAGGCCCATTCGAAGAAGGAGGTTGATTTCAACATGTTGAACCTAACAAAAATTGTAACCTAGGATTTTTAGCCATTCCATTTTTATATGATGTTGGGGATGAAATGTAAGAAATCCTATGATAGAATTATTTTCTTCAAAAATATTAATCCACTCTAAGGTGGTTCTAATACCATATTAGGATTTAAATGTTTTAGATGAGTAAATTATTATTTGTATATAATATAAAACTAATAAATATATAAAAATATATATGTGTATGATTGGATGGAGAAAACTTTAAGGTAAAAAACTCCAAAAAGGGCATTATTTTTTAGAAAATTTACATTTGTAAACAAGAGACACAATGCGTCATGTTCCTGCCTCTGTGTTGAATGTTGTTGTAGTATATCGTCAAAAAGGAAAACCTGATGAGATGAGAATAGCTCATGCAAGTAATGATTTCATATGTCCAATGTAGTCCGCAAACCATCAAATAGAAGATTGAGAACAGAGGAAAAAGCATGAGATGAAAAATGTGCAATGGAATCTTGGATACAAGATAGTTTGAACAAATTATTTCATTATGTATTAAGCACCATAGTTCTTTTCGCATTCCTGAAATGACTTGAGATGATGTTTATTCTGAACTCAATTACTTTAGGATTTTCCTATAGCATAGAGCTAGGTGTTTTTTGTTGCATTTCTTGAAGGATTGACATCACAACAGACAAATGTTACTTGGTATTAATATTGAGTCTTTTGGATACCTGTTGGCACATATCAGTTCTGTGTTGAGGCTTGAATGCATTTCTCTCTTGTTACCGACACATGCAGCTACTTATATGCACACACCAAAAATCCAAGATGTCTCTCTTGGCACATAATATGGGGTCAAAGATTAAGCATTACCATCAATTGGCTAAATTAATTGAATCAGGAAAGTGTTGACTAGTGCAAAGGAAGAAAGAAAGAAACTGATGAAAAAAATAGGTCAGTTGGACTTTGAGTACATTAGTTCTTAGCAAATTAGGAGTGCATATGAGGATTCAAATGAGAAAAAATGTCTAAAGAATCAAAAGAACCGAACAGTTGGTATATAGTAAACCATATAAATTTACAATACAAAGCAATTCTGTAAAAGTAAGGGTCCATGCCGAAACAAGGACTGCTGATAGAGGGAAAAGAATGGTGCCAATGGAGAACAAGGGTTTGTTTTCTGTTAGTGTTATTTTTTTAATAGAAGAAACATATGCTATTTTTAGATATTAAGGATCTTAGTATTCATTAGGAATGTCAGTTAAATAATGAAGCTTTTAATCATGTGAGTTTCAAAGTATCTCTACAAGTACATTGCAAGGTAAAAAGTTGAACAACACCGGACTTATTTAAATTTATTAAGTAGAATTAATTCAGACTGCTGTATAATGCACTCAGATCTACTTGAACATGGTAGGATCAATTGAAGTTTGAAGTTATACGTGTTAGAAATTCCTGATTCTAGATTCTGGTCAAGTAAAAGTTAAAACAACGAATTAGATAGGCCTAAACACATAGTTGCAAGGTAAATCCATTTTAGGATTATGGATTGCATTCCTATTAACGTATTGACAATTGACAATTTCTGGTGATTGCATTTATTATTTATATATAATATATTTTTTTTAATTTATTTACTCGCATATCCCAATTTGATCAGTGTCCTAGTTCATGTCCCTGAACCCATATTGGTAACTTGTGTCTCCTTGTAACTTTGCATTAAACAAGTTAAACTCACATTTGATTTGCTATGACACTCTGATCATGGAAGGCTTTAGTAAGCTTTCAAGTATATACAAACCTAAGTGGCATCAATACGTATAGAGTACAGATGAGAGTAGGGAATACAATAGATTAGAAATCCTTCAAACGGTTTTACTAGAACACATCAAATGTTTATCTATCTATATATGCATATGTGCACATACATAAAAAACCAAAAAAGATATGAAACATGCAAAATCTAAAGTAGCAGTCATCAATTTGGGAACATAGAAAAATGAGATTTGAAAAGTGAGATTTTTGATTAGTATCAGGCTTTGGACATAATATGTAGACAATCCATATGGAATATTTATCTCATCAATCTATGAGTGTTTTTGCAACACAACTGTCTAAATATTTGCATCCAATAAAAAGAAAAGAAAGATGTGAGCATTTTCATTTTCCCTTGACATTTTGAAGAAAGTTGAAGACAATTTTACTGCAGATTATCAGAGTATGCATAATGAGAGAGAAGTTTACAGCATTATAATTTTTCTTGAAAGAATTTAAGAAGCTTTCTAATATTTTCTTCTAACAAAAATAAAATTTAAAACACATTGGATTAAGGGCTTTGATTTTCTAGTCAAAAATACCAATTACATAAGTTCCAAGGCAAATTTTATCATGAGGTATTTAATATAATAAAATTAGGCAAAATGATAAAGTAATGTGTAGTTCAGAGAGTAAAGAGAGTGTTAAAGAGGTATTGTGTATATGATATATGTAATAAAAATGTAGTTTTGTATGCTTTAGCAGAGACTAGAAAAAACTATGTAATTCAATATGGCTGCGATGTTGTGCTGCATTTGCTTCCTGCAAGATGAACATGAAGGTGATTGTAAACATTTTTTTTATTGGACAAAATAAGCGATAGGGAGGAGAAACTATAGCCTTTGTGAAGAAGTTAAATTTGTTTGTTGTATTTTTTGTTTACAACTAAGAAGTTGCAAGAAGAGAAAGGGTGTACCTTAGTATATTGGCATAATGTGTTCATTCTTTAGGACAACATGCATTAATGATGACATTGGACTTATTCAATGTAAATTGCCATTTTTTGCTGAAGTCTCGTAACATGAAGATAACTACTAATTTATCTTTGAGGTACTTGTCATCACTGATCTGTTGCAGGTCTGGCAGTAGCATCTGGATGATATTGTTGGCGCAAGAGCAATGTATTGTTTGTTTGTTGTCCATTGTCAAAATAGTCTTGAGATAGTGTGAGTAGATATAGGTGACCTATTCATTACATCTATCACACTGGGCAGTTTCATTGTCAAGTGCTTTATAGGAATCAAATTTATAATTGCATTTTTCTCAAAATGCATGGAAAGGACTAGAAAATGCATTGGCTATTTTCAGTGTTCCTTGTACCTGCAATACATATGGAAGTATTGTTTGGTTAGGAAGATATTTTTTTAAATTTTGTTTTAGATTTTGCAAGGAAAAAATTGGAGATTTCAAGAGTTGTTACCTCAAATGTTGAGTGTACCAAACTGTTTAAGTGATCCAAGGTCCTTTTGTCATTTAATACATCGATATATGTTGACTGGAAAGTGTGAAGCATGTTGTCTTTGGCATTGATCCGTTTGACAATATTTTTGAAAAGGATAAGTGGAGATTCATTCCTTCGGAGTTGTTCTTGAATTTTTAAGAAATGGTCCTCAAAATTCTGGTGCATCTATAGCTGTAGGTGTAAATAGTGTAACTAAGAAATGAAACTTTAGAAGAGTAATGAATGTTAATTGAAAAATAGGTTCAAGAACTAGAAACAATTTAAACAAGAAAGGAGACAGTTGAAGCATAAACAAGTACATGTACCTCTTCCATTTGGAACATGTTGTCCACTTTAAATTCCTAATTTTTGCTTTATTTTGAAGCTTTACTCAGACAAAGACCTTTTATTTTGGCATTTCTATTTAAGAAAAAAAATCAATTTGAAGTGGTCACCTATTTATGAAGAGATGCATTACTCTATGTTTTAAAAAATATCGAACCCAGTGAATTGTTGACTTATGTGCAATTGCTAGTGATAATATCCTCAAGGTTCTAATACCATGTTATCTATGGGAAGAAAATACTGCTGAAAAGAGAGACATAAGATTGAGCGATCTAAATTAAGTCTATACCCAAATTAACATCATGTTTATCCTGTTGCAATTAACTGGTGTTATGAAATATTTAGAATTTGACTTAGACACGTGACATCAGACCGTCATTCGTTCCTACATGCATTCCATCTAGTAGGTTGTCTGTCTCAGCCATGCATGCATTCTAAAAACTTGTGTACATGTCACAAATAAACCTGCTAGAGGAGCTTCATTGGCCATAGTTAAAATCTGTCTGAAATTGCAAGATATGAGGTGAGTTGAAGGGGAGCACCAAAATAAAACAAAATAATCAGCTGCCAAAGAATTGCCTAGTTGTGATGTCTGGAGAAATGTTATGGGACTCCTGATTTTTAGCTACATGTATAATTTTAATTCAGCTGCATGGAGTGCTATCTACAAACATAAACGTAATGATAATTTTAAAATCAAGGCAGGTTATGATTCAAAAGTCCAAATTGGATGGGTGTCAGCTTGGGTATGCATCCTTTGGATATTTATAATTATGGTTGTGGTTCTTCTCTACACTGCTAGATCACAAAGGGGTGATAAATTCATCCTCTAGTTTACATAACTGGAAGTAGGTTCTAACCTGCTATTTGTTACAGGTGAGCAAAGAGGAGGTAGGTGCTAAAAGGGCACCAAGGAAAGTCAAATTTTAGGTCATGTTGCAGGTTCCAAAAGATGACATAAAATCATTTGCAGTGCTATTTACAATAAAAAAAGATGGGATTTGTCACTTATGTTAACATAGTTAATTTCAGCATTGGGAATATCAATAAAGAACTGCAGTTCTAAAATTTGCAATTTAGTTTTTACTAAAGTGCTATGCACACCAAAACAAACAAATTTTGCCCTATATTCAAATCTCCGTACTTGTAGCTCAGCTTATTTTGTCTTTGGTAGTCTCACGTTACTAGCCTACTATAGAACTATAGAACCTCAAGGGGAAAAACATCTTTAACCAAAAATTCCCAGTGGAAGCTACTTCAGATGAGGATTTCCAGAGATAGGTAGGATGGGGCACTAAAGATTTGCAACAGCTCTAGAGTATTTATCCTTGGTAAAATGTAAATTGTTTCTTGAGCACCCATTATCTCTTCCTTGTCTAAACTTTTTTTTTGAATTACCATCTCCCTAAATTTTGTCCATAGATTTTGAAGCACTAAAGATTTTGAGGTTATATGTAAATGTGAGAACAATGATTTTGTTTCAATTTTTTTTAACACCCTTTTGTTTGCATATTTGTGAGTAATTTGGATGGCACGTCCTTGCTTGAAATTGCATTTATCTCTTCCCTTACTCCGGTAAGCTCGTCTATTCCACTTGAATCTTTTTTCAGGGTGGCAGTAGCTAATAACCCTTAACCTCCATTGCTTTTTCCAGTGGCGTTAGAGAAATATTGGGTTTTTTGTGAAAATTTTTGAATGTGAAAGACCCTAGCTGGCACACCTATGAAGCTTTGTAGCATTGCATTTGAGGAATATTTGATTTGAGTTTATGGGTGTGTTGTGGTTGTGGATTAAAAATTAAAAATTAGAGATTTCCGAAAGCCCTGAGGATTATTTTTATCGCAACAATAGCTCACGAGGGTTACATTTTGTTCAGCTCTTTTCAGGTTAGATCTATTTTGTGCAAAGTTTTCTTGAAAATGAATGGTTTTTTAACAATTTTAAATTAGATTTAAGTTTTTCTTTTTCGTTCAAATTAATGGAGTTTGTTAATGAATGTGTTCGGTTGCAGAGGTGTAGAGGTAGTCATCCACATATCAGGAGAGCAGTTGAGAGTCTCACCAACAGGCAAAGTGTTGCTGATAAGCGAAAGACGAAGTCGACGTTAAGAGTTGGTCCATCAGGGTATCGGAAGGAGAGGAAAAGATCCTGCCGATGATCTAAGTCTTACCGAAAAGTGATTTCAAAGATTCATCAGAGTGACAAAAGCATCAAGTTGATAAGAGTTGGCTCTGCCGATAGGCACATGTCTTGTCGAAACCGTGATGGCAAGTGCTAAATTGTCTTAGTCACATTGGGGTGAAAAGGAGTCAAGCTTCACCGATATTGAGGGCCATCAGACAGACTTGGTGTATCGGCAGCTTTGGAATAAGTCCCGCTGAAAGTTGAAGTCATGCCGAAAGTGGATTGTTCCATCGGGCGCATCGGCCAAGGCTTGTGAGTGCTCGTCGATGAAGGAGGTCACACCAAAGTATCTGGAGTAGTCAAACAAAGTTGAGTTTATTGGCACATCGGCCTAGCTTCTTAAGTGTTCACCAATGGTATTAAGTCCTGTTGATTTTTGCCCTTTCAAAATTAAGTTATATAATTTATGTCATATGCTCTGAAATTCTCTTTTTTGTTTTTGGTTCTCTGAAGCCCTAACGGATTAGGATTGTAAATGAGCTTTGTCATTTGATGGGCATAAAACACTACGTGGGTTACTTTGTTTTAAGGAAGAGAAGTTGGGGGAGCACAGTGAAGAATTTTAGACCATCATTACACCCTATTTAATTCGGGAAGCACTATCATTGGCTGGTTTGGTGAATGTTCATCCCATTGTGAGGTCACATTTTTACGAGTTAGAGACTATTTTCATCCGAGCAATAAAAAGTTCCAATGGAAGAAGAATTATCATTGATTTCAATTTTTCTGCAGTTATAGTTCTATAAAGCATATAAAGTTGAAATATTGAAACTAGGGCACTCCATTGGACCCCCTCAAAGTTGTAAAATCTACAAAATAGGCCAACATGAGATTGGTAAAGTTTGAAGGTATCCAAAAGGTCCCATTCTAGCTAAAGTCTGCCACACCCAAATGACATGAAATTATGAAAATAAAAGGGGATGAAGAGGCTAGTGTAGGGTTAGGTGTTTGTAGAATAGACAAGACCAATTCTTTAGAGACTGACAAGAGATAAGTATCCACTAAATCCTTAAGTATGAAGGTCCTACCAAATATTAACAAGGCTTCAGATATTCAAGCCACACCACCAAAAGATACTCCTCTCCACAACAGGAATGACCCCACACATAGCAACCCTCTCCAGTAGCTTGTGAAACAGAGAACAGGAAACATGAAATACAAAACCAGAGCATAAAAAACTTTTTTAATGCCTTATTGGTATCAAACTTTTAGAAAAAGCCCACCTAAATCTTTGATTCATTGGCGAGGTTGCCAGAGTTTCAAGCCATCCATCAGGTCCCATTGTAGCTGTAGTATGAAACACCCTAGAGGCAGATGAACAAAGAGGCCCCAAGCACGGGATACGACCCCTGCATTGTTTTGAAGGGACAACACCCGAGTCTCTAAATAGTAAACCTTACAAAGATGTATTGCAATCAATGAATTAAAAACAAGAGTTTTACTTGATAACGCCAAAACAATATTTATTCAAAACTTGCATTTTACCAGAAAGACAACTTAAGAAGAGAAAGAGCCTCAAAATGCCCTTTGAGACATGATTTTCCTCAGATTCAACCTACTGGCTCAACTCATCAGATTCAAACTACTGGCTCAACTCACCCTGTCACCATTGTTGCTTTTTGAAAATGTTTCTTGAAGCTTCTAAACAAAGAACTAGTATGATTTAAAATAGCAATGGAAAGAAACAACAATATGTTTAAAAAAATTCAAATTTGATATGCACAGCTATTGTACACGAATTCTACCCACAGTGAAAACATTTATCAAATAGAATTCCATACACAGACTTACCACAAATGTAGCTTCACAGGCTTCAAACAAAATCTTCACCCGATGCCCACTCTTGCTCTCTGAGTCCAAACAAATTGACAAACAGATATCCAAAACCCATACAAATTACCTCTGATGAAGAAATGACCTGCATAAGATATTAAAAATCATTAATTAAATTGTCCAAAACCTATACAAATTACCTCCCATCAAGAAATAACATGTACAACATGATTCGAATTCATTAATTAAATTGCAACGAAATAAATTCAACAAGCCTACCTGCACCGTCACTTTGCACCACTTAACCTGTCCTCAATGAAATGACTATTAATAATTTTTTAAAATAAAAAATTTAATTTTTACACTTACTGTTTGAACCAGCAACGAATAGGAAAGAAGATAAATTAAATTTTCCCATTAAATAATTAGCTTAAAAAATCAAAGACTTTAATATTTTTCCCTGATTTTTCTATTCTGCATGCCTATTGGTTAAAAAAAATTGAATTATTGCATCCAACAGATGCATTAGTAATCCTGCCGAAGGCAGGAACTAAAAATAGACAAATGAACCTAAAAATTAATCCCTTTCTCCTATCTCGCAAATGGCCTCCAAAGATCCTCTTGTACATGGTGACAATTCACCAAATCCAAATTTTATCACAATATCCTTTATGGAAATTCCCTTAAATAGGGAAATAAGGTGAATAACACTCGTATGAGAAGTTACCACACCTTTTCAAAACACAACATTAAGATTAATTAATATAAAAATATTAATTAAATTATTAATTAATTAAATTTTGTTTAAATATGCTTGAAAGCATTTGTACAATATAAAGTTTGTATACCTTATATTAGAGCATTATAAATGATTTTAAGGCCTTTAGACCCCTAATAACATTATGCTTTTACAATGATATCACATGAGGAATAATTAACTAAATAAATACAATAAAATGAGGATTGCCAATCAAAATGACAATTCCAAACAATGAAAATGTACTTAAGAAGAAAACTAACTATTTTATTACAAATTAATTTTTCTAAGCCTAC
Organism: Cunninghamia lanceolata; assembly: GCA_027924645.1. Taxonomy (NCBI): domain Eukaryota; kingdom Viridiplantae; phylum Streptophyta; class Pinopsida; order Cupressales; family Cupressaceae; genus Cunninghamia; species Cunninghamia lanceolata. The sequence continues at coordinate 9,305,229 of BSBN01000220.1, read as the reverse complement.
CCCTATCATCATATAGAGGTTGTTGCTTCTACTAGTATAACTACCACAAATTTCACCTCTAGAGACTACTAATAGAGGTTGCTACTTCTACTAGTATAACTACCACAAATTTTCACCTCTAACGACATAACTAATGATTATATTACAATAAAGAGGTTGTTTCTTCTACTAGTATAGCTACCACATATTTTCACCTCTAGTTACATAATTCCTTAATGATAGTATTGGAGAGCTATTTTGGCAAGTAGCCTCGCTGCATAACATAGAAGCCCAAAATTATTCTCCAAAGATATTTAGAAATATTCCACATTAAATCCATAGAAAAAAATGGATAATTATTCAAAATGCAAGAGGAATTTTCAAATGCATGGTAGCAAAATATATTGGCTACAATAGTTGATAAATTGAGGAAAATTATGACATTTGCATAATGTGGTGAGAAAATTACAATAAAATAATGTGATAAAATCATTAAGTTAAAATTATAAATTGTATAGAACTTTAAAAATTCAAAAGTAGTATAGTGCAAATATAGATATTAACTCTAATCATCTCACCATATATATAAATTGTTTTTGGTATTGATAAAAGTTGGTTTTGAAAGGGCTTGAACCCTTTTACAACAAAGCAACCATGAGGGTAATAGCACAAATATCATGAGATATGGAACAAACAACACAAACCAAATCAGTAGCCCTGCTACCACTCAAATACACCACACCAATGTATTAGCAACCTATACAACGCCTTATCCCGACCTCTAGCTAGTTGCACACCCTTGACCTAAGTATGGGAAACTAAGACTTATTTAAGAAGACCTTTCTTCCTTCTTTGAACAATCATCCACAATACACTAGTATCCAATCCTTAGACCAAGGAGAGAGGAGGGAGATATCATCCATTGATGCCTCCACCAAAGACATCACACAAGGAGGGAAACTAACCAGCGGAAGAAGCCAAAAGTTGAAATGAGTCCGAAGACTTATCTTGAGCAAGGATCCTCATACAACACTTTGTGGGGGAAAGGGAACAAAAGGAGGAGCTACTAGGGCTTGGTTTGAAGAAGAGAACTTGAAAGGAGTCAAGGGACATGCTTGAGCCGCACTAACCACATGAGAAACCCCTTCAAGAGTGTGACTCATTGCATGGGGAATAGGAGAAGACCCAACATCCTGAGAAGATTTAAATTCCTACAAACCATCTACCAGAGAGTTAGAAGCATTAATAGTCAAGTGATCATTATGGGCATTCCTCCACCACATACCCGTGCTCTTGCATTGAGAGTGCAGACAATCAAAAGCTAAATTTTTTATGGTAAAATTTCATCTGCAACAAAAGGGGAGACCCTCATAGTCTAGTGGTTGAGTCCAAGGCCTATCCTCCACCATTAGAACAATATCTCCGTGAAGAGGCTTGGCGATATCTATGTCCACAAGAATATGAGCATACATAGAGTAACCCATGGACGTAGTGGATTCCACCTTTAGAAAGCAACCAATTGTATTGCCAATGGCCTCATAGCATGAATATTCTAGAATTGGAGAGGAAGATTTAGTAGCCTAACCCAAATCGGCTGATATTGATAGGTTCTATGAGGGGATTGAAGGAGATATACCAAGGCTTGGTTGAGAGAGAGTGCTCTCCCCACATCCATAATCTATCGTCCAGCACGAAGTCCTTGTCCTCTGAAGAGGCAAAATTCATTATGAAGAAGCCCCTTGCACAAGGGAATAGGTCAATCTTGCCTTCAACGAGAGGCTTCCAACATTCCAGCACCCATTTGTATAAGTCAGGAAGGGAAGGCCAGACATTGTTAAATTTGCAAACTAAACTATGACAAAGGTAATAATCTTCATTATTGACCACGTCCTATCCACAAACCACAAGTGTGGATTGTGAACAGGGTAGGGGCCAATTTTTTTCACGTAGAGAAGGGTGTGCAAGGACCCTCAAACTAGCTATGGTTGCATAGGAACGCGGGGAACCATGACCCGCACTTGAAGTACTAGTGTGAGCCTTCTTAACACCAACAAAACCTCAGCTTGGAGATGCCACATTTTCCTATTTATATGTCTGTTGGGACCCAACACCTATACTGACCCCAAACACAACATGACCATCACCAAGAGAAGGAATAGTAAAGTCAAATTAAATAGGATTTACTCATATGTTATCGCCAATGCCAAAAATCTCACCTCAGCCAAGGTCTGACTAAGTAGGATTTGTGGCATTTGATGAAATACAATTCACACGAAAGTCGTCTCCAATGCCTGAGAATATGCCATGAATTACATCAAGGGGTAGTGTGACAGTATTTGTCAACCTTAAGGGAAGAGTACTAGCAACAAGTGGGAGTGACGCTATTCAAAAATTATATATATAGTTACATGAAATGATTCATCAGTATTACTCAACATATGATTTATATTAACACCAAGAAAAAATTGTTTATAGATATATGATGCTAACTCATATCTTTTTATATATCTCAATCATGTTGCTCCCATCTCCTTTACAAACCCTAGTCCTTGATTCAAATGATTCTCTCTCACTTGATGTGTTTAATAGTGCTCATGTGGGTTTGGGGGTTGTGTCTACCCTAGTCCTGGTGTTTGCAAACAATATTTCTGAAGTGCCTTCTCTTCCTAAGGTCACTTTTCCACCATGCCTTGGTGACATCTCTATTTTTCCCATCCTCTGTGCACCTTCTGGTGGTGGTGGCTTGGTCTATGGGGTCAAAAATGGCAACAATCCTCGTGGTATGAAAAATGGTGCTTTGAGATTGGGTTACCAATGTATTTCATGACCATTGATAGTTTGGGGCTTCCTGCTCGCTCTTCACTGCATATAAAATATGGCCTCTTCCCTATTCATAAACCTTCCTAGTCATAGTTTGTCAACATGACATGTTAGATAATGAAGAATTTTATCTTCATCCAGGTTTATTCTACAGATATAACAATTTGTGGTCTTCTCTTCCTGACTTACACAACTGGGTTTTGGAATCTTGGAAGTCTATTGTTGAAGGAAAGATTGGGTTATTTCCTTGTGCTAGGGGCTTCTTCCTTGCAACATTTGCCTCTGCAAAGGAAAGGGATTTGATGCTTGATATCAAGTTGTGGATGTGGGGAGAGCACTCCCTCTTGGTCGAGCCTTGGTCTATCTCCTTCAACCTCACTAAGTTTGTTGATAAGCAATTCTTAAGATGAAATCTATCTTACCATCTAGTATGCCTATTTCCCTTTTACATGCACTTTCTTACCCTTTTCCCTTTACAATTTTTTGATTTAAACATCAAGATAAGGGACGTCGGCCCAAATCCAGAGGTCTCTTCTTGAGAAACTCAAATGCTGAAACTTGCTAGACTATTGAACTAATTGTGAGGCAACTAATAGAAGAATTCCAAATTTACTTCCAAGAAGATCATCCTCAACTATTATAATTTGGTACAAGCTTCCAATTGGTTAGTGGAGGCTAGGACTCAGAGAAAAAGAAAAGCACCTCCAAAAACTAAATGTTGTTTCTAGTGAGCCCAAGGATAGCCCTGATGATCACAAGCGTCTGGCAGGAAATGTAAACTTTTGAAAGCTTCAAGATTTTTCAAGTATTATAATTTATAGCCATATAAGAGAGAAGTATAACAAAATATGAAAGATTGGGAGATTAAAAAAATTCATGGGCAAATTAAAAAGATCTTATTAAAGAGTAAAATATGTAACGATATGTATATATTTTATTACATTTCTAACCAACTAAAGCATAAAATTAATTTATCAAATTTGAATTATATAAATGTAAATGTCAGGCTACTCTAGCCTCCCAACAGTAAAAAATTATGGCAAAGAACTAGAAATGATGCTAATTATGTGGAACAAAATTTTTGAAGGTATTGAAAATAAAATCAATATCTATTGTTTACAGTTGGATGATAGACACCATCAAAACTAGGCTACAACTTGATCCTGAAAAATGAGTCAGCTTAATTTCTCTAAGTTGCCAAATCAGAATCAAGTACGGGTATGGGTACATGGGTACGATATGTGGGTATGACAAAAATAAATAAAAATGGGATGAGTATATTTTGGGCACATCCACACAAAAAACATATTAAAATAATAAATATATACATATTTGCAACCTAGAAATAGGACTTAAGTTCAGAATACTGATTATCATGTAGGAGCATCTAGGGTGTAAGAGAAATCTTGCATCAACCAAAAAATATTTTCTTTCACATTTGTTTGTTTGTTTGCATATTTTCAATAATGCCTCAATCATCATTTGATCATTGCAATGGCATATACTTAGTTCCAAACTCATTACCAAACAAATCAAAGTCTAATCGAGAATCAATGTTTCAATTATGTGACAACCATATGAGTTTTATAGCAACACTTGATTACATTTTTGAGCTTATTGGTCCTAGGGAGGTTTGTGGTATGAATTAAATTTATATCTAATGTATACTCTTCACCACATTTATTCAAAAATTTTCCCACCTATTTTGTGGCCGACTACATGTTACACTTGGCATCAAACTTTACACCACCTTGTAGACAAAACAGATAATTCCTAAGGCTAAGATTCACTACATAAGAATCACTCTTGATCATTTAAAGGTAGGTAGTTTTAACACTAGCTCCAAAAGACTAATTATGTTATCTTTATAGAAGATCAATAGCAAATTGAAGAATGTTGTCATATCATTTGAGAATTTGATAATTCGCACATAGTTGTACCCATATATATCTTTGAAGGCTAAGGCCTCATGTTGTAAGCTCATTGTGGCAAACTGTAATGTAATTCATGACTATGAATCAATAATGATCTATTATGTTATTTACTATGTCAATTGAGTTCCATTGTGTGTTGTGTATTTCGCTACATGATTGGATAATCCTCTTTGACCTCTTTAGCTATGACTACATCAATTGGTATTAGAGAACAGTTTTGAATCTTGTGAAGGTCAAAGGTTTCTACTTGTAAACAGATTGTTGAATTTGAGGCAGTCTACAAGAAGCTTGTAACCAGAGTGTCGACTATTAAGCAATTTGTAAGAGTAATAATGGAAAAACTGCCAACCTTGAGTAGTTTGCATCAAAACTAGGGACAAGATGCCTCCATGAAGAGGTCAAGGTGTTGTTCATGCTTCTAGAAGGATGGAAAAAATGTTTGAAACGATGAGAGAAATGAAGATTTGGTTAGATGTTGTAGAAGAAGATAAAAGAAGAGGTCATAACCCTACAAATGATGAAAGCAACAATGAGGAAACTGAAAGAAGGTATAATGTACCAGCTGCCAAACAAGATATAGAAGATCAAGAAGAAGAAGAAACAAATCAGGTAAAGATGTTGAAAGCTATCTCCAAACTTGGTAGTTATTCTAGTAATTTAAATCCTGAGAAATTGATTGATTAGATAAATGACCTAGAAGAGTATTTTAATTATAAAGAAATTGTAGATCCTAAAGGGATTAGATTTTCCAATACTAAATTGAAAGGATGTTGCTATTTGCTAGAAAAAAGTACAATTGGAAAGAAATAGGAAAGGGAAACAAGGAATCGAAAAATACAATAGGATGGTGGTAAAATTGAAGATTCAATTTACACTTGTTGATTATGAATTAGAACTGTTGAAAAGATTGCAAAATTTGAAACAGATGGAGAAGATTGTGAAGGAATATATTGAGTTCTATAAGATGATCGTCAAGACTGGACATGTAATGGAGTGAGTAAGGCAAAGGTTGCAAGGTACATTAATGGATTGAGAGGGACTATTCAAGAAGAGATAAGCTTGGTAAGATTGCAAATAATAAAAGAAGCATATCGATTTGTACTTAAAGTAGAAAAGAAATTGCACAAAAAATAGAGAGTAGATAGAACTAACAAAGAGGAACAGGAGGAAGATTTCAAAGAGGTGGATCTCAATATAACGACAAAAGATCCTATAATGAAGATATATAAGTAGGATGGAGTGGTAATACATACCACAATGAAAGAGGAAGCAATAATTTATACTACAATGAGAAAGAATTTAGTAGTTCATACCATAATGACAAAATTGATGGTTATCAAAGAGGTAGAGGGAGATATTGTAAAGGTAGCGAAAGATCTTGTAGAGGAGCTTGTTTTAGGTGTGGAGTAGAAGGTCAAAGCATTTAAATGTTCCCAAAGTCAAGAAAGTACCAATAGGAGGACTCAAGGTAGAGCAAGAACTGCACATGCTAATGAAGAATTTGGAGGATCACAAAGCCCTATAGATGAACCAAAAAAAGGTGAGTCACTAGTCATGAGAAGAGCTTTGTTGAAACTTGATAATGAAGAGCCAATACAAAGAAAACTTTGTTCGAGGCACCATGCAAGACTGAAGGTAGGTGTTGTGAAGTCGTCATTGATAGTGGTATTATAGATAATCTAGTTTCAGGAGAGATGGTTGACAAGTTCAAACTAAAAAAAATTGAACATTGTAGTCCGTATAAGATTTCTTGGCTGCAAAAAGAACATAAGATGTTGATAAATGAACAACATTTGGTGAAATTCAAGATCGGTAGGTACCATGAAGATGTTTTGTTTGATATTATGCCAATGAATGTATGTCATTTGTTGTTGGGTAGACCATCTTAGCAGGATAAGAAAGCTATATGTGATGGGAGAAAACACACTTACATCGTGATAAAGGATGATAGTAAACATATTTTAGTACTATTGAAGGAGAGAGAAAAGCAAGTTTGTGCCAGTGTCAAAATTTATCTAATGGATGGAAGGAAGTTCCTAGATAGTTCGAGACATGGAAATATGTTTTGCATTGATTTCCAAAATATGTGGTGTTGTAGATGCAAAAGAAGCATAGTAGAAGCAAGTTGCAGAATTGCTGCCAGAATATAAAAATATCATATTAGATAATATACCAGATGGATTACCACTAGTAAGAAGCATCAGTCATCATATGGATTTAATCCCATGAGAAAGTTTATCAAACAAACCTGCACATAGAATGACACCACTAGAAAATGAAGAATTGAACCAACAAGTGCAAGAGTTACTAAATAAATGTTTGATCAGACAAAGTTTAAGTTGATGTGCAATATGTATAGTACTAGCACCAAAGACAGGAGTAGAATGGAGAATGTGTATAGACACAAGAGCAATAAATAAGATCACAATCAAGTATAGATTCGCGTTGCCAAGGATGGATGATGGAATGGATTGTTTTAGTGGTGCAAATGACTTCACGAAGAATGATTTGAAAAGTGGTTATCACCAAATCATAATCAAAGGAAATGAATGGAAGAAAACTTTATGATGAAGGAAGGACTATATGAGCAGTTGGTTATGCCCTTTGGGTTGGTTGATTAATGCACCTAGCACATTTATGAGATTAATGAATAAAGTATTGAAGTAATATTTAGGTAAGTTTGTAATTCTTTACATGGGTGGTATTTGATTTTTAGGAAGACTAAAGAGGAACATTTAGAACATATCAAATTAGTATTGCAAAGATTGAGAAAAGAAAAATTGTTGATCAATATGAAGAAACATAGTTTCATGAATCAAAGTTGGTATATTTGGGATTTGTAATCTCAATTGAAGGATTGAAGATGGACCCCAAAAAAGTAAGAGCAATTATTGAGTGGCCTACACTAATGAATGTTGGAAAGATAAGATATTTTTATGGATTAGCTAGTTTTTATAGAAAGTTCATTAGAAATTTCAATGGTATTTGTGTACCAATAACTAAGACTATAAGAGGAGGTAAGAAAGAATTCAAATGGGCATCAAGAGAAAATAGAAGTTTTGAGTTTCTGAAAAAGAAAGTAATAGAATAGCAAATACTAGCAGTACCAATTTTGACAAAGTTTTCCAAGTAGATTGTGATGCAAATGGGAGTGCAATAGGAGCAGTATTGAGTCAGGAAGGTAGACCAGTAGCTTATTTTAATGACAATTTGAATGATGCAAGGAGGAGATATTCAAGATATGATTAGAAATTTTATGTCATAATTCAAGCATTGAAGAAATGGAGGCATTATTTGTTTCCAAAAGAATTTGTGTTGTCTACAAGTCATCAGGCATTGCAATATTTGAACCAAGGAAACTTAATCAGAGACATATACGGTAGAGAAATAAGTACTTCATTGAGACATTTGGATTGTGAACGCTTCATTTTTCTATGACTATGTCTGTTGCTTGCCTCATGGGTAGTAAAAGTCCTTAAAAGCTAGGGTTCTTTCGTCAAGAAAATTGGGCGAGCAACTCATAGAGAGCCTCATGCATATTTTGAATTAACAGAGGTAATGTTGTTTGAGACATCAAAGTTATTTTTTTGGAACTACAATTTAAAAATTGTAGTTTATGGAAATCTGAGGAATTAATGGTCTGATAATATCGTAACTGAAATTGAATCGGTATTGTGGTGGGCAGAGGGAAAAAAATGAGCTACAGAACAATACAATCAAATTTTTATTGATTGCATTAACCGATTACATTCACCTCCTTTTATAGAGGTCTTAGAAATTTCTAGAAAAACATTCAGAACCACATATTCAATGCACATTTTTGGAAATTTTCTGCAGATCGGTGGAGGATGGTAGAAGTTTCCATTTTTAATGCTGACGGTGGTAGATATTGACTACAGATGGTGGAGGACATTGATTATTATTTCTAGATGGAGAATTTATTATGGACGGTGGTGAGGTCTGCAGACAAGCGGTAGAAATTACTAGATGGTTCTAACACTCCCCCCTAAGTTCTACTATCAACAACTAATTACATCAATATTTACAATGCCCAAAATTTCTCTCAAATACTCAAATTGTTCTTGTGCTAATGCCTTTGTGAATATGTCTGCAAGTTGCTCCTTTGATCTGCAATGCTGTAAGATGAGTTCTCCATTACTGACCAATTCTCGAACAAAGTGATATCTAGTGTCAATGTGCTTTGTTCTCTTGTGAAAAATATGATTCTTTGATAGTGCAATGGTGGACTTGTTGTCACAATAGATTGTAGTAGGCTCCTCTTGCTCATCCTTCAAGATTCTTCACATCCAAACTGCTTGACATGTTGCTGATGTACCTGCTACATACTCTACTTCTGCTGATGAGATTGTCACTATTGGTTGTTTCTTTGATGCACATGCTACAATACCTATTCCAAGATGAAATGCATATCAAGATTTGCTCTTTCTATCATCTATACTTCTTGCTTGAAGTCGTGCTATTTGTATATCCAATCAACTGAAAATCATCTGAAGTAGAATACATTATGCCATAATTCATAGTTCCTGCAATATACCTCAATAACCTTTTTCCTGCTTGCCAATGTGAGTTTTTTGGTGAATCCATGAATCTAGAAATCAAACTAACTCCATACATTATAACTAGCCTAGTTGCTGTGAGATACATCAAACTACCAACCAGTTGTCTAAATATAGTTGAATCAAAATCCATCTCATTATCTTCTCTACTTAGTTTTGTGCCTATTGCCACAGGTGTATAAACTGGACTGCAATTTATCATTCTAAACCTTCTCAAAACATCTTTTGCATATTTACTTTGACAAATAAAAATAACTTTATCATTTTGTGTAACTTCAATGCCAAGAAAATATTTCATTAAACCTAAATCTGTCATCTCAAATTCTTTCTTCATTGTTGATTTAAACATATCAATAGAAAAATTACCTGTAAAGATCAAATCATCAACATATAAGCAAACAATCAAAATCTAACCTTGTTCATTGACCTTGGTGTATAGTGTAGGCTCACTAGTGCTTCTGTTGAATCCATTCTTTATCATGTATGAATCAATCCTGTTGTACCAAGCTGTTGAGTTGTTTGTAGCTTCGATCAGATAACATATTTATTATGATCATAATAAATATGAATATACAAGTAATATTAAATATTACTTATATATTCATACTTAATATATAAGGTATGTTAAGATAAATATCAATATAGCATGATCGAATAATATATTACCAAAGCATAAACATCTTCTGCATTCTAAATGGTGATTAGTAACTGTTAAAATCAGTGAAACTGATTACAATACAAACGGTGACAAAGTCACACCTGTGATAGGTGTGACTCCTTGAGGAGTCACGCCTGTGATAGGTGTGACTCCTTGAGGAGTCACGCCTGTGATAGGTGTGACTCCTTGAGGAGTCACGTCTATCACAGATGTGACTCCTATCATTACTCACATATTTATATCAATGTCTTTGCCCTGCAATACCATGGATTGACACAAAAATTGGAAGTGTATGAGAAGTGGAAATTGCATCTGAAATACAAAACAAAGTAATAAGTTAAGTCTGCAATATAAATATCCAACTTTCAGAAAATATCCAAGTCAGAGATTATAAGTTTGATTTGAATTTACATGGTATCAGAGCCAAGTTAAGTAGAATCCAGGCAGAAAATTAAACTTGAGAAATTTAGATTTAATACATCTCATTTCTCAAATGACAGCAGCAATCCGATTCAAAGATAGATTGGAAGGAGGAAATAACTTCTCATCATGGAAATTTAGAATTATGATGATACTAAAAGAAAATAAAGTTGATTCATTTGTGAGAGAAAACAAAATAGAACCAGAGAATGATCCTGATAAAATGACATGGATTGAAGGAAATGACACCATGAAAATCATAGTTGATGGAGTTAGAGATCATATCGTGCCAATTCTAACAAAACATGAGACTGCATATCATATGTTTAAGTCACTTGAAGGCAATTATGAAATTAATAACTGCAGCAGAACCTTAGCCCTAAAGAGAGAAATAAATCATATAAGTATGAACAAAGGAGAATCTATCAATGCATACTTTATGATAATATCTGCACTAAGGGATCAACTATCAACACTTGGGTACCAAATTGAAAGCAAGGAACTAACACTTATTGCTCTAGATGGTCTCCCAAATTCCTGGGAGACATTTGTTCAAGGCATTAGTGCAAGGTCCAAATTTCCAAAATTTGACTGCCTAAGATCAGAATGTCTTCAAGAAGAATCTAAATAGACAAAGAAAGGGTCAAAACAGAAAAATATAGATGAAGACCTTCATGTTCTAAATACAAACTCTCAAAAGAAAGAGAAGAAGAAACACTTCAAGAAGAGGAAAAATTATCACGGTAAAGGTTCATCCAAGAAAGACATTTCTTGCATCCAATGTTTCAGATGTGACCAATATGGACACTATGCAATCAGATGTCCTGACAGAACCAAACAACAAGCATCTTATGCCAAAATAAAGGAGCATGAATCTGAGAAATATGTATTCTACTCTGAACTTTCAAACCAAGTATCAAATAAATCCAACACCTGGGTTATAGATAGTGGTTCATCAAGACACATCACAGGGTTCAGGGAACTACTAGACACCATGGTAGAAGAGACTGATGAAGAAGTAACAATTGGAGATAACTCTGTACATCCAGTCAAGGGTGTTGGCACATGCACCCTCAAATTAAAGACTGGCATCTCCATCCAACTTACTGGAGTATTGTTTGTCCCAGGCATCAAAAGAAACATAGTCTTCATATCTGCACTTGAAGATAATGGATATAGGGTGACCTTTATAGCTAGCAAAGTATTGGCATGGCCAAAGAATTCTACTATTAAGAAAGCCAAAACCATAGGTCATAGACAAGGGTACTTGTATGAGTTATGTATAGAACCAAATCGAGCCCTAATTCATGAAATTGCAGACTCTAATGAAATATGGCATAGAAGACTAGGACACCTAAATTTTTGTGCCCTATCTTCCATGGAAAGACTAGTTATAGGGTTACCCAAACACAAACAATGTAATTCAGGGGTATGCAAGGGGTGTGCCTTAGGGAAAAATACAAAGGGGTTCTTTCAAAATAGTTCTAGCAAAACAAATAAAGTATTAGAACTAGTCCACTCAGATTTATGTGGACCCATGTCTATACCCTCCTTAGGTGGGTTTCTATACTATGTAATCTTCATTGATGACTTCTCCAGAAAGACATGGATCTATTTTCTTAAATGTAAAGAATCACAGGAAATCCTTAAAAGATTTAAGGAATTCAAATCCATTACTGAAAACTCTTCTGGGAGAAAAATCAAAATCTTAAGAACAGATAATGGGAATGAATACACTTTAGACATTTTCAAACACTTTTGTAAAAACACTGGGATTAAGAGGGAGTTCACTATACCTTATAATCCTCAACAAAATGGAGTTGCAGAAAGAAAAAATAGAACCATTGTAGAAGTTGCTAGGGCTATGCTACTTGATCAAAATATAGACACTTCACTTTGGGCAGAAGCATCTAGTACTACTGTCTATATACAAAACAGATGTCCTCACTCTCATATTGATGACAAAACTCCTGAAGAAGCCTTCACTAGCACAAAACTAGACATTAGTCATTTAAGGATATTTGGCTGTCCTGTTTACATTCATGTGCCCAAAGAGAAAAGAACTAAGCTAGAACCTTTTGGGAGAAAAGGCATCTTTGTAGGCTATAGTGAAACATCAAAAGCTTATAAAATATATATACCTCGTCAAAGATAGATTGAACTAAGCAGAGATGTGATTTTTGAGGAAGACATAGCTTTCAAAAGAGCTAGAAATTATATTAAGTCAGAAATTCAAACTTCCAACTCAAGCATAGAAGAGGATCCTACACCTGAGTTTCAGAGGGAGTATCTTGAGGAAGAGTTAAACCATGAACAAACCACATCACTAGAAAATCCCAAGAAAAGACCACTCTGGGCCACCAAAACAATGGAAGAAGCTAAAAATTATGCCGCTCCATCAGGGACTTTTAGGGAAAGCACAAGACCTAAGAGATTCTCTAGTTATGTAGCTTTAATGAGTGAATTCATTAAATCAGAACATTCTAGTGCTATAGAAGCTCTTAAGCACCAAGTATGGAAGGATGCCATGACAGAAGAGTATCAATCCATCCTGAAGAATGATGTGTGGGATATAGTACCTAGACCAAAAGGGAAATTTGTTGTTTCTTCAAAATGGATATTTAAAATCAAACATGCTGCAGATGGCATTATAGGGAAATAAAAAGCAAGATTTGTAGCCAGAGGATTTTCACAAAAGGAAGGAATTGATTACGACGAAACCTTTGCTCCAGTTTCTCGATATACATCAGTCAGGGCAATTCTAGCTATTGCAGCAGCCAAAGGGTGGAAAGTCCATCAAATGGACATAAAAACTACTTTCTTAAATGGAACCATTGAAGAAGAGGTTTACTTAGAGCAACCCAAAGGATTTGAGATTCACAATGCAGGATCCCATGTATGTAAATTAAAGAAAGCTCTATATGGACTTAAACAGGCCCCCAAAGCCTGGTATGAAAGAATTGACAGTTATCTCTTGAGATTAGGCTTCTCAAAGAATGATGCGGATCCAAATCTCTACTTCAAACAAAGCAAAGGTGATATGTTAATATTGATATTATATGTTGATGATCAATTGATTATAGGAGAAGATCACCTTATTGATCAGTGTAAGAATGATCTAGCTTCAGAATTTGACATGAAGGACTTAGGTCTATTACACTACTTCCTTGGACTGGAAGTATGGCAGAAATCAGACTGTATTATTCTAAACCAAGGGAAGTACACAATTGATATATTAAAAAGGTTTGGTATGATGGAATGTAGACCTATGTCTTCCCCCATGGAAACAAATCTTCATAAATTGAAGGAAGCAGCAGCAGATTCTCCGTTGGCAGATCCCACTCTGTACAGACAGATAATTGGATCCTTGATGTATTTGGTCAATACCAGACCTGATATTTGCTATGCTGTAAATGCCTTAAGTCAGTTTATGTGTGAGCCCAAGGAGATACATCTTGTGGCTATGAAGCATATAATGAGATACCTTCAAGGTACTCTAAATTATGGCTTAAAATATGAAAAGGTTGACTTAGATCTACATAGATTCACAGATTCAGATTGGGCTAGAAGTGTAACGGACCAGAAGAGCACCTCCAGATGTTGTTTCAGTTTAGCATCAGCAATGATATCGTGGATCAATAGAAAATAGTCTTCAGTTGCTCATAGCTCTACAGAAGCCAAATATATTGCAGCTTCTATGGCTGCTAGAGAGGCAGTATGGCTTAGAAAACTACTTGTGGGATTATTTGGTAAACCTCTGAAACTAACTATCATCCACTGCAACAATCAAAGCTGTATTAAGCTATCCGTGAATCCAGTATTCCATGATAGATCTAAACATATTGAGATTCCTCATCACTATGTGCGTGATATGGTGGAAAGGAATGTGATTCAGTTGGAGTATATCAGTACAGGAGATCAAACTACAGATATTCTTACTAAACCACTCCTCAAGGTGAAAGTTGAATACTTCAGAAAAAATCTTGGTATGATTGAAATGTAAAATTCTAATTGATTTGTACTAATATATTAAAGATGTTTAATGTGTAAACATCTTGTGTCATATGTGTGACTCTATGACATTATGGGCCTACCCATTCTGTGTTTATTTCCAAAAGGTGACGATTTTTTGGATTATCTACACTTGTACCTAACATTATAAGGTGATGATCTTATAACGTTCATTAGACTGATATCATGTGACTTGATATTGGTACGAATCATGGAGTTATCATGATTAAGTTATGGTAGACATTATGTGACTTAATGTCAGTGCACATACCATAACTAGGATATATATAAGGAGAATGTAATGTTCTCGAGTATAGTATATCCCTTAGTATCACGAGGTAGGTGATGCTACATATCACGAGATAGGTGATACTATATATCATGAGTTATGTGATATTAAATTACTTTGAGTAATTCATTACAAATCAGATAATTGATATTCATAGAGATTATTGTGATATTGTTATCTTCCTGAGCTAAGAGGGAGTGTTGAGTTGTTTGTAGCTTCGATCAGATAACATATTTATTATGATCATAATAAATATGAATATATAAGTAATATTAAATATTACTTATATATTCATACTTAATATATAAGGTATGTTAAGATAAATATCAATATAGCATGATCGAATGATATATTACCAAAGCATAAACATCTTCTGCATTCTAAATGGTGATTAGTAACCATTAAAATCGGTGAAATCGATTACAATACAAATGGTGACAAAGTCACGCGTGTGATAGGCGTGACTCCTTGAGGAGTCACGTCTATCACAGATGTGACTCCTACCGTTACTCACATATTTATATCAATGTCTTTGCCCTGCAATACCATGGATTGATACAAAAATTAGAAGTGTATGAGAAGTGGAAATTGCATCTGAAATACAAAAGAAAGTAATAAGTTAAGTCTGCAATATAAATATCCAACTTTCAAAAAAATCCAAGTCAGAGATTATAAGTTTGATTTGAATTTACACAAGCTCTTGGTGCTTGCTTTAATCCATAGAGTGCCTTCTTCAACCTGTAAACTTTGTCTTCATAACCTTTTATTTCATATACTGGTGGCTATTGTACATAAACCTCTTCTTCTAAATATCTATTCAAAAACGCTGATTTGACATCCATTTGATAAACCTTCCAATTGTTTTGAGTTGCAATAGCTAGTACCATCCTAATTGTGTCAAGTCTTGCTATGGGTGAAAATGTTTCATTGTAAGCAACTCCATATTCTTGTGCAAATCCCTTAGCTACAAATCTTGCCTTATATTTCTCAACTTCTCCATTTGCCTTATATTTAGTTTTATAAACCCATTTCACACCTATGCATTCTATATCCTTAGGTAAGTCAACTAGATCCCATGTATCACTTTTTTCAATAGATTCCATTTCTTCATTCATTGCATTAATCCAATGTTCTTCCTTAATTGCATCTTCAAAATATATAGGATCTTGAGCAAATAAAGAAAAATTAGATTGCAAATCTATCATATCTCCTTGATCATATATTTCTTGCAAGCTTCTAGTCTTTTTGCCTCTTAGTCTTGATCTCAATGATGCAAGTGTAGGATTTGAGTCATTACTTACTTGTGGACTTGATGATTCTCTATGCTCAACTTGCCTTTGTAATTTTTTCCCTTGTTCTCCCTGTTCTCCTTGACCTTTTTCTTCTTGTTCTTCATATGGTATTGTTGTTGTACCTGTAATTGTCTTGTCTATATTGCCATCCCAAGATTCTTTCTCTTTGAATACAACATCTCTACTTACAATGAATTTCTTGGTTATAGGATTAAACAACTTATATGCCTTAAATTGTTCATCATAGCCAATAAAAATGTATTTTTTACTTTTATCATCCAATTTACTTCTTGTTTCTTTAGGAACATGTGCATATGCAATACAACCAAATACTCTAAAATGAGAAATACTATGATGCTTACCACTCCATGTTTGTTGTGGAATCATGTCCCTCACAATCTTTGTTGGATTCCTATTCAATATATAAACTGCACAAGCAACTACTTCAGCCCAATACTCATTAGATAGATTCTTACCTTTCAACATGCTCCTTTCCATCTCCATTATTGTTTGATTCTTCCTTTTTGCAACACCATTCTGCTTAGGTGTGTAACTTGTAGTGAACTGCTTCTTTATTCCATGATACCTGCAATAATCCAAAAACTCATTTGACTTGTATTCTCCTCCTCTATCTAATATCAATATCTTGATGGATAGGCCACTCTATTTCTCAACCAATACCTTGAATTCCTTAAACTTGCCAAATGTTTCATATTTGTGTTTAAGAAAATAAACCCATGTTTTTCCACTAAAATCATCAATGAATGTTCGAAAATAAATGCTCCCCCTAATGATGGTGTTTCCATTGGACCACATATATCTGTATGCACAATTTCTAAAGGTGCCCAAGCTCCATATGACATTTCCTTTGGAAAACTATCTCTATGTTGCTTAGCCAAAATACAACTTTTACATGAACTTAATGGTGCTTCAATGGGCGGTAAAATTCTTACCATTTCCTTTCTTTGCAACAAACACAATCCTTTGAAGTTTAGATGACCATACCTCAAATGCCATACCCATGCTTGATCTTGACTTGATGCCTTGAAACTTGCTCCAATCATTTCATTTTTCATGTGAAGTGGGAACATTCTTAATTTGTAATCTCAATTGAAGGATTGAAGTTGGAACCAAAAAAAGTAAGAGCAATTGTTGAGTGGCCTACAGTGTACACTAATGAATGTTAGAAAGATAAGATCTTTTTTTGGATCAGCTAGTTTTTATAGAAAGTTCATTAGAAATTTCAATGGTATTTGTGTACCAATAACTAAGACTATGAGAGGAGATAAGAAAGAATTCAAATGGACATCAAGAGAAAATCAAGGTTTTGAGTTGCTGAAAAAGAAAGTAACAGAATAGCCAATACTAGCATTACCAAATTTTGACAAAGTTTTCCAAGTAGATTGTGATGCAAATGGGAGTTCAATAGGAGCAGTATTGACTTAGGAAGGTAGACCAATAGCTTATTTTAATGATAAGTTGAATGATGCAAGGAGGAGATATTCAATATATGATTATAAATTTTATGTCATAATTCAAGCATTGAATAAATGGAGGCATTACTTGTTTCCAAAAGAATTTGTGTTGTCTACAAGTCATCAGGCATTGCAATATTTGAAGCAAGGACAATTAAATTAGAGACATATGGGATGGGTGTAATACATGCAAATGCATTCTTTTGTATTGAAGCATAAAACTTGAAAACCAAACAAGGTTGCAGATGCATTGAATAGAAGACAAAAATTGATGACAAAGATGTGAGTGGAAGTGGTAGGATTAAATAAATTAAACCATTCCTATGAAGTTGATCCTGGTTTTGTGCAAGCATGGAAAGCATGTAGAGAACTAGTAAGCATGGACAGAAGTAAGTGACTTGATTTTTTGATTTAGAATGATATGTTGTTTAAGGGTAGTCATTTGTGTATTCCAAGAAGCTCAATGAGAGAATTCGATGAAGGAGAAGCATAGTGGTGGATTAGCAAGACATTTTGAGATAGATAAGACAATGGCATTGGTAAGTGAAAATTATTTTTGTCTACAATTGTATATAGATGTAAAGAAATATGTTGAAGTTTGTAGGATCTATCAAGTTGCAAAGGGAAGTAGTCTGAATGTTAGCTTACACAAACCATTACTAATTCCAAAGAAATCATGGGAGGACATAAGTATGGATTTTGTATTAGGATTTCCGAAAGCTCAAAGAGGTCATCATTCTATATTTGTGATAGTTGACAGATTTTCTAAGATGACACATTTCATAACATGTAAGAAAACATGTGATGTAGTACATATAGTTGAATTAATTTTTAAGGAAATTGTAAGATTGCATGGGTTTCCAAGGAGTATGGTTTAGACAGAGATACTAAGTTTGTTGGGTAATTTTGAAACACATTGTGGAAAAAGATGAAGACAAATTTGTAATTTAGTTCAACATATAACCCATAGACAAACGAACAGATATAAGAAGTAAATAGGAGTTTAGGTAACTTGTTGAGATGTTTAGCAAGAGAGAAGATAAGAAATTGGGATATATGACTGGCACAAGCTAAGTTTGCATATAATAATTTGGTGAATAGGAGTACAGGGAAAAACCATTTGCAATAGCATATAGGAGTAATCCAAGGGATGTTTCAAAGCTACAAGATATGAGCAATGAATAAAATAGAAGTGCACAAGTAGAAGAATTTGCAAATCACCTAAAAATAATACATGAGGAAGTAAGGAATCAGTTTGAAAAGATGAAGGGTAGAAATTAGGAGTAGGCAAATGAGAAAAGAAAACATAAAGAGTTTGTGTTAGGAGATGGTGATGTTTTATCTGAGAAAAGAGAGATTTCCAATTGGGACATATAATAAGTTGAAGATGAATTTTTTTGGCTCTTGCAAAATTATCCAAAAATTTGAGTTCAAGGGATCTTTCAAAGCTACGAGATATGAACAATGAATAGAAGAGAAGTGTACAAGTAGAAAAATTTGTATATCACCTAAAAAAAATACATGAGGAAGTAAGGAATCAGTTGGAAAAGATGAAGGGTAGATATTAGGAGTAGGCAAATGAGAAAAGAAAACATAAAGAGTTTGTACTAGGAGATGGTGATGGTTTATCTAAGAAAATAGAGATTTCCAGTTCGAACATATAATAAGTTGAGGATGAATTTTTTTGGCTCTTGCAGAATTATCCAAAAATTGGATTCCCTTAACACATATGAAATAGACTTGCCTAAAAGTTTGAAATGACCCATACTTGAAGGGAAATTCCCATTGGAAAGATTGAGATGATTGGAGAAGATTGTTAATGTTAAATTAAAGATTTAACATTATATTCCTATGTTGGCTGACCTCATACATGAGCGCCAAGTTTCAAGTTTAACTTGATCATTTAAAAATAATAGTGAGGCCAACTTCATGTAATAGAAGCATACAAAACATGGTTGATCCAAAGTGAAGCACACATATTTTAAAAGCAAGTATTAAAAGATATGAATGATGCAAATTGGTATGAAGGAAAATGATTACACATTAAAAGGGAAACAAATTGATTAAGGGAATAAAATATTCTTAAGGCCGACCCTCCTCTTCATGTTGGCCGATCAAGTTTATAAGGAGGCTGATTTACATTGAATGCTATAAGAAGAATTGGTATTAATAATCATATGAAGCCAAAATTAAAATGAGCCCACAATGGTTGTCTTCCTCCTAAGACCGACCTTCATGGAATAAAAAATAAGTTTTACTATCTTTAGAG
Organism: Cunninghamia lanceolata; assembly: GCA_027924645.1. Taxonomy (NCBI): domain Eukaryota; kingdom Viridiplantae; phylum Streptophyta; class Pinopsida; order Cupressales; family Cupressaceae; genus Cunninghamia; species Cunninghamia lanceolata. Next base: position 9,285,505 of record BSBN01000220.1, on the reverse strand, counting down.
AGGTTGACCTCCCAATAAGTGCAGTGCTCCAAGTCGTAAGACAATGAAGATATTAGTTTATATGATGAGGTGCGCTTAAGAAAAATGTGGTGTGATCTAATAATACAAAGTGCAGTGATTAGATTAAGAGGTTTTGTTTCATTGTGAAGAGCCAGCAAGGCATTGATTTAATTTAGGAGTTGTGACTGTATGAAGAGGTAGGTTGTTCAAGAAGAGTTGTATCCATTGGTGATAGACATTATGAAAGGTATGTCCTTTACTTTCATGGAAGACTTATAAAAGACAAGAAGATAGGAGATTTGGAGGGGAGAAAATTGAATGTAGTATCAACTGATTTAGAGAAGATATCAGAAGCCTAACAACAGAAGAAAGAAATATATATTCTAGGAGAGATAAATCTGCAGGCATACATCAATAGTAATATATATGCAATAATTGTTAACAACAAAGAATTATGAATGGCAGTCATTCTATCATGCTATAACTCTATCAACCTCTTACTCTATTAGTCCATCATTCTATTATTCAATTATTATATCATTATCTCATTCTATCCTTCTATCATTATATCATTCTATTCTATCAATATATCATTCTATTATTTCATAAATCTATTATTATATCATCCTTTTATTCTATCCTTCTATTATTCTATCTTTCTATCATTCTATCTTTCTATCATTCTATGAGTCTATTATCAATTCAATCAAATCAGCAAATATTTGAGCTATCACTTAGCAAGCAAAGGAAGTTATCTTCCTTGGAAGGAAGTCATATAAGAATCAAGCAAAAGGAAATATATCAAGTATGTGTGTGTGTGTGTCTATATATATATACTACAATCCTTGAACCAAACTTGAAATCCATCACATTTGATATGAATGTGAAATAGCCCACCCCAAGTTGGATGGACGGGTGTTTCTGTCACTTGTGGGCTAAGGGGGTGATTATCTAGGATGGATGTAACTACCCTTGGGCTTGGTTGAGGTGTACCAGGCTCCCAACACCCTATATGCTTTCTCATAGAATTTCATTATGTGGTTGACCATTAGGGATATACCTGAAATGATTATATGTTTGCTTCGTGTATGATGTGTATATTTTGTTGTCAAGAGACACTACAAGGCATGTCATGTGTTGTCATTGATGGCAACTAAGTCCATTCCACACATCCGCAGTGCAGTATCAGATCATACCAGAAGTCAGTTCCAAGATTTGTCCTATTCAGATAGACAGGAATAGGGTATATGGCAGAGTTCAGTATTTTGGTTAGCGGATCTCTCTAGTTAATCATTGTGTGTTGCGAATCTGAGGGAGTGTAGAGGAATGTCAGGACAATCTAAATCCAAGATTTCAGCCTCTAGTGACAAAGGGATTAAAAGTTATGAGCATCTGAGTATCGGGTCCTAATATGACAGAACAGTTCAGTGAAGAACAGGCCAACTTGTGTTAGATCCTTGTGCGGATCTAGTAGAAGTGTTTTGGTGAGTTGAGTATGGGATATAATGTTAGTGGCTGATATGCATGGTGACCTGCAAGTGTTATTTTTGATACACATCAATATTGGTGTATGGATTTAGGTGAATAGAGTACTTGTATTGTTTGTTAAGTTCTTCACAAGGCTGACAGAAAGGTGATTGGATTTCTTGAGGCAGATATATATATCCAATGGATTCAAGTGAATTATGTGTGATGGTGATGCAATGATAAAGTAAGTACGATTAAGGCAGAGAGAAGTGCAAAGGAGAAGAAATCTAAGGACCGGATCATGGCAGAATAGTAAACAGGGTAGAGTAAGGATGAAGTGTGTAAAATTAGTATTCTATACTTAATCAGAATTGAGTTCTTGCATTGGTAGATTCTATTCATTAGTTCAAACACTCTATAATCTTCTTGTAATCATTTCTGTAGGCAGTGAGCCTGTTTGAGAAGTGAGCTCTAGGTAGTGAGCCCGGAGGCATGTACCTTCCCCATTTATAATCCTTTTAACAGGGTATTAATCTTTGTGGATTAACCTCCACCGTAGTTTTCCCTTAACTAGGTTTCCACGATAAAAGTTTTGGTGTCATGTGTGTTATCTGTGTTTCTTCTCATGTGATATTGATTCATGCTTTCATGGTTTTAATAGTGATATGTTAATTAGTGATAAAGAAGAATTAATTGCAGCAAGTGTTAAAGTTTTGGACAACTAATTCACCCCACCCCCCCCCCCCCCCGCTTAGTTGTCTGCCCTAATTCCAACAATTAGTATCAAAGCCAAGATCCTTGGAAGAAGCTTAACAGCTTGAGGAAGATTTGGGAAGGAGTTTTACAGGGTTCATTCAAAGAATAACTTCAAGTGGCTTTAGAAGATCTCGACTAGTCCAAAGCAGAGATAGAGGACCTGAAAGAAAACCTTAAAGATGTTGATGATTGTATTGAGATGTTAAAATAAAAACTAAAGAAATCTATGGAAACGAAGAAGGAGCTACTTCATCAACTACCTAATTTTACTAAAGAAAATGGCATGAATGAGGATTTGGAAGAAAAAACAAAGGAATGTGAGAAGCTAACAAAAGAAGTTTCTATTCTAAAACATGAGATGGAATCTGGGGTGATGAGACTAACCAAAGAAATTGAGAAAAGGAAGAAAACTGAAGAAGACCTGAATCAAACTCTAAAAGAAAGAACTGAAGAATGCTGCAGATTGGACAGAATAGCTGGCCATCTAGAGTCTGATCTACAAGAAAGTAGAGACAATGAGAGAGAACTTGAAAAGCAAATTGTCATTCTCAGACATGACCTAGAAGTTGCAAATGAATATAAGGAGAAGTTCAAGATAAGCTCAGCTAAACTTGAAGCACTGCTTGAAAGTCAGAAGAAGGTTGATGACAAACATGGTCTTAGATATGAGAAAGGTGAAAGCTCTAGATCCGTATAAAGAAATTTTCAACCAAGGAATGGGAGAAATAGACCTAGAAGACCTCTGGTAAGACAGCCTAATGCTCAAAGGTATCCATCTTTCAATGGCAATTGTTTCAAGTGCAATAAATTTGGTCATAGAGCTACTCAATGCAAAAGTAGAGTGAATCAAAGTAGTCCATCCTTCTCCAGTCAATGCTTCAATTGTAAGAGGTATGGTCATAGATCCAATGAATGCAGAAGTATGACAATGAATAACCCTAACAATAAAGGAAATGTCAATTCTTTTAATGGCTATTGCTTTGCATGCAATGGATTTGGACACATGGACAATCAGTGCAGATAAAGAGTGAATCAAGTAAATAAGCAAGGAAATGTCGTATGCTTTAATTGCAATAGATCTAGTCATATTGCAAGATTCTGTAGAAGCAGGAACAATGATGGAAAATGTCTAGTAAATAGAGATCAGAAACAAGACAAAGGAAAAAGCAAAGTGGATGCAAATGAGATTTAGAGTGAATGAACAAAATTTGGGTGAAGAAATGTGTAATGAACAGTGGTGATGGGTTTGCACTAGAATCCGGTGCTGATAATCTTTCCAGTAATTAAACTAGGAGCTCTAGCTCAGGGGGAGCTATAATGCAAATCTAATTCCCCCAACTAGTAAGTGGGTGCCTAAATCTAGCAGGATGAGTAAACATAAAATGGACTATTACAGATCTTTTGAAAGAATTTCTAGAAGAAAAGAAGTGGATATGGTGATTTGCGAAGCAATTCATGAGAAACTACATTAACAGACAGAGTAACTAGATGAATTAGGGCAAAAAGCATTTATTGCAATAAAAAGTTAGAATGCGGAGGATAAAAAGTAACCCAAGTAATTTCAAAATCACTTTGCATCCAAGGAGAAAAGAGGCGAACGAGTTTTGAGCTGAGAAATTTCAAGAGTTGAAGCACGAAGAGGATTTCCAAGTAAAACCCTAATATGCAGAACAAGGTATTTCCGTTTCCTGTGAAATCTCTTTAAAATTTCAATCTCTGCAAATGGATATACCTTTAGTTGTTGACATTACTGAGTGCCCAAGACCTAAATTTAAGAAACATCCTTACAAATATGTGGATGTGGATCCAATGGGTGGATTCTCTAACATTTCGAATGGGGTTTTACATGTGGAGGATATTAGGGCGTACATACACTGCAATTTAGATGAATTTAGAGACTCTAAGATGATAGATGTGTATGACGACCACCTAAAAGATGATAATTATAATCTCAAACCAAAGTACAAAGTGCTAGAGGATAAACATTTCACTCAGGTTATTTAGTTTCCATCTTTTGATGAGGATGAGTGGGTCCGATATGTGTTGAGCCGAATTCATGGAAACTTTATGTGGTTAAGGAAGCCATTCAAAATAACTAAAGATGCAATCAGAATTGTAACAAGGTTGAACTCAATCGGAGGATTGCCCATGCTGAAGTCCATAAGGAATTAGATAGTTACAGAGGTCATCGGATCAAAATATGACAAAAGGGCCATGACCATCAATGATATAACTGATCCGGCAGTAAAATTTGCATCCATGGTATTAGGCTACAAAATCTACCACTCCAGTAGAGAGAACTCAGTCTCTGGGACTGCAATTTATGCAGCCTATCAAATGGTGAAGGAAAACATAGATTATGACCTATGTGAACTCCTATTGAATTAGCTAATGGAGAATCTAGGTAAGATAAAGAAAGATAGAAAGAATATCTTCAAATATCGCACCCTTGTTATGTGCCTATTTTTCTACATCATGAATGAAATGCCTAGGACACCCAGTCTTTACTGGACAAATAATGAACCAGTGGCCCTGCAGATCAGGAAATACTTGTATAGTATTGGAGATGCTAATGCCCAAAAGACCACACTTTGGGGCTGTTTCAAAAATTTCTAGAGCGCTATGCATGCAAGGGAGAGAATCCCAAAATTAGTTGTAGAAAAGTACAAAGACACCATATGTTTTATGATAGATACTGATGAGTACCTGATGGAGGCAATAGAGCCTAGGATAGTATGGATCATGCCTATAGGCTATGAGGTAGATGAATAGGTTCTTGAACTGTATGCCCAACACTTGTGAAGTAAACCAAGAGATCCTGAAGTAGAAAGGTTTGGAACTTATGATGAGTTACATGTGAAAATACATGTAGAACTCTGAAAGGATGAAACCAAGAGAAAAGTCCAAAAGCAAGTTAAGGCATATGCAGAAAGTATTGGCCTGACTAAAGAGGTTGTTGAAAAGATGAAGAGAAGAACTGAGCAAGCTTCAGAAGAGGGTAGAAAGTGAACCAGTAGCTACTTCAGAAATCACACCTAGCTCATCAAGAAAAACAAGAAGTTCTGTAACTATCTCTGAACAATCCAAGTCCATTCCCATTGAGACACCAAAAGCCAAACCATCCGGTGAAGGAAGAAAGAGAAAGAAAACAAAGGCCACAAGAATGTATATGAGCACAAAAGATGATGAGGAGACGAAGATAGATGAAGAAGTTAAAGAGACAAGATCTAAGAGAGCCAAGATTTCAAAGGCTTCTGAGGACCAGCCTTCTGGAAGCAAAAAGGCAAGTAAAAAGCAAGAGACTGGTAAGGTTGCTATGACAGTTGATGAAATTGTAAAACCAATTACTGTTCATGGAAATCTAAGGCCTATCAAAGAATATTATGATAGTTTTGATAAAGCAAATAAGAAAATCTTGGAGGATACCACCATCCTGTACTTGAATAAATTCAATAGAGCTCTACTGGAAATTTTGCAAGAAATTCCTAAAAGTTTAAGGAATATACTAGAGCTAAGGAAGGAAGTCGCCAAGGCTAAAGACCTAGAACTCAGAGAACATGTCCTCTCCACCTTGTGTCCAGTAATGACCAGAAGGGAAGCAAATAAAATCCTCAAGGAAGTAAAGGAGGAATTCAGAAGCAAGATCCAAATGAACAAGCTAATGCTTGGTAAAACTAAGGAAGTTGTAAAGGAAATAGAGGAAATTTTGAAGAAGGCCCAAGATAAAGATAAATATTATGTTGTTTTAGAAGAACAAGTTAAGGAATGCAATCCTTCAGTTCCAGAACAAGAAACTTTAGAAGAAGAGACTGGAAAGGGAAATGATGACCAAAATGATACTCTAGATCCTCTAGAGCAAACCTATGTGGAGACACTAAGTCCTACTCAAGATGACTCTGAGAAGAATGAGGATCAAAAATCAGAAGAGGCTGAAGACAAAAAGGGTACTCAAGATCAAACAGATGGAGTTAACACATCTAGGTAAACATGGAAACAAAAATTCCCATTGAAGTTGACTCACAACAAAAGGAAGAAGAAGAAGTCAAGGGTAAGGAAGATAAAGCAGAAGAAGATGGTACAAATGTTGATACACCCAAACAAAACAGTCTTGATACTGACACTGAGAAAACTCAAGGAAAGGAAGGTGGTCCAGAAATTATGGCAAGAGACACTGTAGATGTAGTGAAGAGTTTCCTGAGTAAAGAGATGCTAGAGTTTGATGAATCAGAACTGATTCAAGCACCAATCAACTTGGATACTCTCTGGTCCAAATGATGAAGATAGCATCTTTCACACAAGCCAAGGCAAGAGAAAAGATATTGAAATCTCACATAGAGAATAGTGAGTTGTTAGGCCTTGCATCTAGTATATTGGAGAAGATAATGCCAACTTTCTAGAAGAATCCATCTGATTCTCCCTCCAAAAATCTGAAGAGCCTTGTAAATTTTGTAAGTACACAATTTGAGTCCTTTGAGAAGTCTGCAGAGATTAAAGTCCAGAATGAATTTTTGGATAAGAGATTTAGTGAGCTAAAGGGCCTAATAGGGAATGATAGAAATGTAATTGATATCAGTATAAAGAGTATTCAAAATGCTCTTAACGATAGAGTTGATGTATACAAATTTTGTCTATCTTGGCCCAAAGTTATTGAGGATATTGAGAAGAAGATAAAGGAGTGGGAACAAAAATTGTTGAATCTATCTCAAAATTTTGATCTTCTAACAGTTTATCCAATAAGTTAGGAGTGTCAAGCAATCAACTTGACTGATGAAATAAAGAAACTTGTTAAAGAAAAGAGCAATATTGTAGAGAGAATATGTGAGCTCTGGGGATTGATTGCCCCCAAGTTAGAAACAATGTTTACTACTTTCTCAAAAGCTCAAGTTGCAGTATGGACAAGTGATCCTTTAGATCTGAAGAAAGCAGAAACACATGCATTCCTACTAAGTGGACACATCTCAATTTTGGATGGCATGAAAAGAGGTTGGGCTTCTAAACTTATGCTATTGAAAAATAGTTTTGCAGATATTCTTAATTTCATGTAAATATAATACATGGATTATTTGTACATATGCAGCCTTGTATACAGATTTCTTTTGTAAATTTTGGTTTATGGATCCCACCCTTTGCCATTGATGTCAAAGGGGGAGTGAGAAATAGTGGAAAATGATAGAAAATGAAGAATCCATCAAAGGGGGAGCAGTGGAGGAATATATAATTGTACACAGTAGGGGAAGTCAGTCATGACATTTAGTCATTTTCACTAAGTGTTGCCATCAATGCCAAAGGGGAGATTGTTGGCAAGAGACACTATAAGGCATGTCATGTGTTGTTATTGAGTCCATTCCACACATCTACAGTGTAGTATCAGATCATACTGGAAGTCAGTTCCAAGATTTGTCCTATTTGGATAGACAGGAACAGGGTATATGGTAGAGTTCAAAATTTTGGTCAATGGATCTCTCTAGTTAATCATTATGTGTTGCAAATCTGAGGGAGTGTAGATGAATGTCGGGACAATCTAAATCCAAGATTTTAGCCTCTAGTGACAAATAGATTAAAATTTATGAGCATCTAAGTACCGGGTCCTAATATGACAGAACAATTCAGTGAAGAACAAGCTAACTTGTGTTAGATCCTTGTGTGGATCTAGTAGAAGTGTTTTGGTGAGTTGTGTATGGGATACAATGTTAGTGGCCAAAATGTATGGTGACCTGCAAGTGTTATTTCTGATACACATCAATATTAGTGTATGGATTCAGGTGACAAAATAGAGTACTTGTATTGTTTGTTAAGTTCTTCATAAGGCCGATAGAAAGGTGATTGAATTTCTTGAGGTGGATATATATAGCCAATGGATTCGAGTGAGTTGCATGTGATGGTGATGCAATGATAAAGTAAGTGTGATTAAGGCAGAGAGAAGTGTGAAGGAGAAGAAATCTAAGGACCGGATCATGGCAGAATAGTAAACAAGGTAGAGTAAGGATGAAGTGTGTAAAATTAGTATTCTGTACTTAACCGGAACTAAGTTCTTGCATTGGTAGATGCTATTCATCAGTTCAAACACTCTGTAATCTTCTTGTAATCATTTTTATAGGAAGTGAGCCTCTTTGAACAGTGAGCTCTAGGTAGTGAGCCCAAAGACATGTGCCTTTCCCATTTATAATACTTTTAACAGTGTATTAATCTTTGTGGATTAACCTCCACCATGGTTTACACTTAACCAGGTTTCCACGTTAAAAATTTTGGTGTCAAGTGTGTTATCTGTGTTTCTGCTCATGTGTTATTGATTCATGCTTTCATGGTTTTAATAATGATCTATTAATCAGTGATAAGAAGAATTAATTGCAGCAAGTGTTAAAGTTTTGGACAACTGATTCCCCCCCCCCTCAGTTGTCTGCCCTAATTCCAACATATTTTGTGCTTGTTAATATATGTAGTGAACTCATTATTAACTTAATATGAATGATAGATGAATTTTAATATGAATAATGCTATGAATTGATTATTATCAAATTTATTGATCTTTAATAATTGTAATGTCCCTTTCTAGTGATTATTATTGTATACAGGTAAAAAATTAGGAACACCCTAAAAGAGGACATTACAAAGTTTGGGAATATCACTAAGCTTTAACATTGTAGATTTATATCATTATCATGAAAGAGAATTGGAAGAAGGAAAAATAGAGGTAGAATGGAGTAAGCAAATGTCGCAATAGATGAAGGAGGAAATTGAAGATGTTTAGATAGTAGAGTTGGACAAAGCACCAAAAACAAGTAGTTAGAAGAATATTTGGTGAAATGGAAGGGCAAGCTGATTGAAGGCCCATCTTGGATTTCGAAGGCTAAGGTAGACCATTTTGGTTTCCCTCTAGCCACCAAAAAGTGAGGGACTTACTTTTCAAATTACCCCAAGTATCAGATGGGGATGCATCCAATGTGTAAGAGCAATCTTGCATTCTCCGTAAAATATTTTCTTTCAAGTGGGTTTGTTTGTCTGCATGTTTACAATAATGTTCCATTCATCATTTGATCATTGCAACTTGTGGTTATCACCACAAAGACATATACTAAGTTCTAGACTTGTTACTAAACATATCAAAGTTTAGTCTATAATCACTAGTTTGATTATGTGATGAAAACGAGCTTTGCAGAAACACTTGGTTACATTTCTAAGATTAGTGGTCCCAAGGAGGTTTATTGTATGAATTGCATTGATATACAATGCATACTCTTCACTACATTCATTCCAAAATGTTCCTGCCTAGTTTGCGGCTAACTACATGTTAGACTTGGCATTGAACTTTGCACAACCTTGTAACTAACACAAATCATTCCTAAGAATAAGATTAACTATATAACCATCACTCCTAAGTCATTTAAGGTAGTTAGTTTTAGGTCTATCTCTAGAAAATTGATTTTGTTATCTTTGTAGAAGATCAACAGTAGATTGAAGAACATTGTAATATCATTTGAGAATTTGATAATTCACAAATAGTTGTACCCATATATATCTTTGAACGTTGAGGCCTCCTATTACAGTAAGCCCATTAAGGTAGACCATAATATAATTCTTAACTTTGAATCAACAAAGATTGTCATGCCCCACCCCATAAGACCCTGCGAGAATAAGAATAAAGATTGCCACTGGAATAAATAACAAAGGGGATTGAAATGGAAAAACCATCAAGGGAGGTGATTCCTTAAAAGAAAGAATTAATAAAAACCTGTAGCACTTGGGAAATCATGAAAAGTCAGCACTTGAGTTTAGAGAGGGACGTGTCCCTTACCAAGGGACAAATATGTTGAATAGTTATGTCTCTTCCTCCACCGTGTGGATATAAAAGGAAGGACACTTCCAAAGGAGTAGCATCATCAAGGAAGCAGTATCTTTTGAATACTAAAAATAGATCAAACAACCAGGCAATAAGAGTAGATCACACATAGGTATCTATACTCAACAGATAAGGGCAGAAGTCTACATTTGTTAATATATTAGCATCCTAGAATATAGCAGTCTTATATTTTAGCAAGTATTGTGGTATGCAGTATTATGATTCTTGTGAGTGATGATATGTTTATTAATGTTTATTGATGCAATTGTTGGTCAAACTACATTCCTATTAGTAATTAAATTGATCATTCCCAATAAGCAACCATGTGGAGGAGTGGGTAAATACAAGAAGGGGGAGCAGATACTAGATTTCCTTCTAAGTATGCCACCCCATGTTGGATGCCCATGTGTCTACCACTTGGGGCCAAGGGGGTGAATGTCCACCCTTGGGCTTAGATAGGAGAATCTATGGGTACCCCATTGTAGCTTTCCCTCCAATCTCTACATGGTTTGGTTGTTAAGGTGTATTCAAGGAATCTCAATCATAAGAAGGATGGATAAGACAACATGGATAGGGAAGGCAGATACAAGTTTATCCACTAAGTATACCACCCATGTTGGATTCCCATGTGTCTGCCACTTAGGGCCAAGAGGGATGATATATCCACTCTTGAGCTTAGCATGATGATAGCTTCAGGTGCCCTATCATGTTTCTCCAACAAGTCCTATTATGGCTAATCTTCCATCATGCACTGTAGATATTGTGTAGTTTATATAAATTTGAAATAATTATGTATTTTACATGGTTTAAATAGATAAGATATTTACAATATATGTTTTGATCATATGAATTATATTTCCAATATTATCTAACATGATTGCAAGAAATAAACCAGGATTTATCTTGCTTAAAGCATTTAATTGGTATTAGAGCTTTGATCCTACTAGCCTATGGATCAAAGATAGTATATGCAAACAATCTAAAGGACTCTGTTATGTCAGAAAATGTCTCCTTGGGGGATTTTCCCTCTTAAGGTTTAGTTCCCAGTTCCTTAGAATGCATTTAGAGCATCTTGCATGATAATTGTGAATCCCGATGAGAAAACCCTAAAGTCTTACAGCAAATAAGACCTAGGGGATCCCATTTTGAGGATACTTGAACAAAAATGGGAGGGTAGACTTGGGTGCTAGCGCCCTAGTCCTGCCATATTTTGGGTTAGCCCTAAATTTGAATGTTAGTTTTATGACTATTATTTGGGTCCTATGTTGATATCTCAAGTTTGAATTATGAAATTCTTAGAGGGAATATTTGTAGTTGCATATATAAGCATGTTTAGGTTTTCATTTGTAAACTAGAGATGGACATTATGAACTTGTGACTTTATGGTAAAGTGATTCAAGGCATTCATTGTGTTGCAAAGTAGTATTTTGTTGTTATTGTGTTTGTGATTATAGATTTGACTCCATCTCCTCATGGCATTAAAGAGCTTATTCCTTCCATGAGAGCTATATCATCAAGGTGACATCTATTGTGTTTTCAATCATTTATCATTTGGATTTTGCCTCTATCCCACATGGATACACACTCTTATCTCACAACAATGTTTAGAAGACTTGAATGTCTCTCTGGGGCTTGACCGAGTCAAGCTCCTAAACACCACAACCCCCAACCACACTCCTTTGTGATTGTAGGTTATAGGTACCAAGTTTCATTGAGTGGAGTTGTAGAAGGAGGTTGCAGACAACAAGGATTCAAGATCTGAAAGAAAGAGGATAGAGTTCAACATTTCGGGACATGGGTGCTAGTGGTAGTGTTCTTCAGAGTTGTAGACATAGAAACAAGTTGGACAATGATAATCAACATTTAAAAAGCTCTAGACACCTTAAAAATATTTGGCACTAGACTTGGACGCTAGTGGTAGTGTCCTCCACCTTTTTCAGGATAGAAACAAAAGATACAATGAAGATCAGTGTTGGGAGGAGATCCAGATTCTGTGCAGAAAATAGTACCTTGGATAGGGGCACTAGTGGAGGTCTCGTCAACTATTCTGCATCCCAAACTTCCAAAAATGGTCAGTTATAATCCTTTGCCTACTATCTTAACCTAAAAGGATTTGTCGTAATTCATCAATTTGCTTATTATTTTGCATATTTAAGGTTTTAAGAGCATTTAAGCATTAAATTGAGATATTGTTTGATAACATCTGAGCTTCCACATCATTCCAAGTGACAACCCAACCTGTTAGGTGAATGCTCTTTCTTAGTACAGATTCAAGTCAGTTGATATGTCCTTGAATGTTTGTAGGGAAGGGAGGATCTAAACCAAATCAACCACATTCGACATCCACCCTTTTCCCTACTAAACAAACTCAAAGGACATTAGAGAGAGAAAGAAGGAAACTTGCAATAGGCAACAACCCTACTCAAAATAATACAATGAGTGAACAATTGGGAAATGAATGGAGGTCTTTCATGGAACACAACAAAAACACAACTCAAGATTTTATGGAACAAAATGAGAAAACAAACCAAGCGCTCCTCCAAGCCCTACAGAACATGAGTAATACAATCAATACCCATAGACCCCACTCTACAAATGAGAGAGACATAAACTCTAACCATTTAGAGAATGATAACATATCTTTTGCCCCTAGGATACCAAGACCTTCATTCCTACCTAGGGAAGAAACACCAATGGAAGAAGAAGAAAATAACCCACCCTGAAATAGCACTGAGGAAATTGCCTGAGCCTACTCAAGTTTGGATACTGAGATTAGGAGGAATGTCCCATTCAAGAAATTTTGTGAAGCTAAGAAACGAGAGGCATCAAAAGAAGTAAGATGCAACCGAGTAAAGATTTGAGACAAAAGGTGAATAAATTAACTATTCCCAAATTTGATGGATTGAGGAAAATCATAACACATGCATGGATTCAAAAGTTAAACACCTATTTAACCCTTAGCCCTATGACAGAAGAAGACACTGTCTAATTTGCCATCTTGCATTTAGAGGGATTGGCCCATGAATGGTGGCATCATGGAAACTTCACCCTAGGACACAATAACATAACCTCCTGTAACGAATTTACACACAAACTCATAAAAATATTTGACAAAAAACACCCCTAAAAAGACTTCAAGGAACTAACACAACTAAGACAACAAGGATCCATAGAAGATTACATAGTCAAATTCCAAAGAATTTCAGTAAGGGTGTCAGGGGTTACTAAAGATCGTCTCACCTACCTATTCGTGAAAGGGCTAGAAGATTCGATCTGAAGGTTGGTAAATGCTCTTGACCCCTCCTCTCTCGATGATGCCATTGATAAGGTCCTAAAACTAGAAGATACATCCACAAAAGAAAATTCATCAAATACACACATCAAACCTCCCAATAAGAAAAATGGGTATAAAGGGGAATTTCCTTCTAAAGATGACCACAAAAAATTTCAAAAGAGAAAATTATGTTTCAATTGCAAGGAAAAATGGGAGCCTAGGCATGTTCGTAAATAAGAGAACCTTAAAGGGCAATGATAAGATCTAAAAAAGAAAGGTTTATGCTTCAAATGTAAGGAAAAATGGGGCCCATGACACATATGTGGAAATGAAATCAAGGCATGAAATATAGAGGCAATATCTGATAAAGAAGAACAAGGAAATCCAAGCAAGAAAATAAGGTATGACAAAGAAGAACAAAGAACCCTAGTAGCTATCTCTAGAGCCTCCAAGCATCACCCTTTCCGAATCAAAAGTATAATAAAAGGTCAAAAAGTAATCACCCTTCTAGATAGTGGGACAACCCACAACTTTATTGACAAAAATTTGGTTACAAAAATTAAAATAGAAACAAAAGATTTTAAGGGTTTTAACATAGTGTTGGTTGATGGATCCACTTCCCTATGTGCTAAAAAAAATTCCCCAACTAAGCACGACCTTGGGAAAACATCCAATCAAAGAAGATTTCTATGTAGTAAATTTAGGGGACACTGATGTAATCTTTGGTACCCCATGGACACACTCTTTAGTGCATTTTTACCTAGAACTATTGCAAGTATGGGCCTAACCAGTGTTTTCATTGATGTCAACATACTCCTATTGCATTGATGATGAGAATTGGATGAGCTGTGTGCTGAGGATATTGAGAAAATTAGTCCTAATCAGGAACAGAGAAGAATAGTGAAGACAGTAAGCTAAAGATCCTAGCTAAGATGAAGATCAAAGGATTTACATCAAAGGGTTTGTAGATATGTGTCTTAAGGTGATCTAGTAAAGATTTCAGAGGTCCGCATGAAGATCTGAAGAAGTTGTGGCTGCTCAAATAAAATTGGTTCTGGCAGGTGTTCAGAGGTGATAGAGTGACATAGATAGGTCCGGTGAGATCCAAAAATGCAATATCCTATTATGCAGATTTGAGGGAATGTTTTGGAAGTCAATGTGAATTGACAACTCAATTGGTTCATGGTCTGGAGGTCTGCAAGCATCTACTCCATTGTGACAGTGATGACAGACTGTGTTCTTGAGGTTCTGGATGAAGGAGATAAGGATTTCAGTAAGTAGATGTAGTATGGATGTTCCTGGTGATTCAAGCAAGCTTGTGAAGGTCTTTGGATCGTGTCTAGTTCATGTTGGTGGTCCGCATTGGAGTCTGAGCTCACAATTGAAGAATTACTTTTGGATGATGGTGTTCTTCCTAAGTTTGGCTGACTGGATGAGTTACACATCCTGCAGATGATCTTAAAGATGTTATGTGAAGATTGGTGTGTTCCTAGAAGAAGATTGAAGTCTCAGATCTGTGTGGCCGACAGTGTGTTGTTCTACGTGAAGTCTTTTGTAATTAGTCATGATGTATTTATGTATTTGCTCTGTAATGTTTGCCGACTTAGATGATCATTCCTAAGTCGATGTCTTGTATAAATAAGGAATTGTAAAGTCATTTCAAAGGGATCTGAGATGATAAGGGTGTGGTAGCAAAGAGAAGAGAGAAAAGCAGAGAAGAAGTATTGGGCTTAAATGGAACTGACTCAAGCATGGTGAAGATGCTATTCTCCAGTTCAAGTATGTGATACTTATTAATTTGTAGACAGTGTGTCTCTTGTAGGCAGTGGGCCTCTTGTGAGTAGTGTGCTCGGGTAGTGAGCTCTAATTGGCATGTGTCATTTTGTTCTTTCTATTCTTCTAATAGAGAATACAATCTTAGGTTAATCACCCCATGGTTTTTCCCTTAACCGGGTTTTCCACATCAAAATCTTGGTGTCTTATGTGTTGATGTGTTTCTACTCTTGATTTAATGAATTACGTTTCCATGATTGATTTATTATTATGCTACCAAATAACAAAGTGGATTTAAGTGTTTAATTGAAAGAAAGTTTTGGACAACTGAGTCACCCCCCCTCTCAGTTGTCTGTTCTGAATCTAACAAGAACTTCCAAAATTGGACCTTTACTTTAAACATAAGGGACAAGAAGTCTTCTTAAGAGGGCTATCCGATGGGTCACCAAGAGTAATTTCATCCAAAAGGATGGAAATAATTTTTAGACATGGACAAGGAGAATGGGCTTTAGAATGCATGATTCTTGACAAGTCTTCTACCCAAGGAAAAACTATACACATTGGCATTCAACCTATTTAAAAAAAAACAAAAGAGTGTTTGAAGACATTCCACAAGGACTACCACCTAAAAGAGGCTTTGAGCACACCATTGAATTACAGGAAGGGGCAAAACCTATTATTACCACACCTTACCATCATCCATGGGGATATAAAGAGGAAATTGAGAAAGCCATAAAGGAGTTATTGGAAATGGGGCATATCCAACCTAGTTCTAGTCCTTTTGCCTCCTCTTTTGTACTAGTGAGAAAGAAAGATGGCACCATGAGAATGTGCATTGACTATAGGGCACTTAATAAAAAAACCCTCAAAAACTGAGATCCCATCCCTAAGGTTGATAAACTAATCGATGAACTTCATGGAGTAGTATATTTTTCAAAAATTGATCTACGTTCAAGATACCACATCAAATAAGAGTAAGAGCCAAAGATGTCCCCATGATAGCTTTTAGATTTCATTATGGACACTTTGAATTTTTAATCCTACCTTTTGAACTAACCAATGCCCTTGCTATCTTCCAATCATGTATGAATCACATCTTTAGAAAATAATTAAGGAGATTCCTCTTAGTTTTCTTTGACAATATTTTAATCTATAGAAAAATTTGGAAGGAACACTTAATAGATATATACAAAGTGTTGGGAATACTTGAACAACAATCCTTACTTGCCAAGCTACCCAAGTGAGAATTTGGGATGGATGAAATTTTGTACTTGAGACACAAAATTAGTGCTCATGGAGTAAGTGTTGAAGAAAAGATTGAACACATAAGGAGATGGCCAAAACCAAGAACCGTAACACACCTAAGAGGATTCTTGGGGATTTGTAGCTACTACCAAAGATTCATCAAGGGTTTCTCAAAGCTGATGGCCCCATTGACCGACTTAACCAGGAAGGGTGCACTCACTTGGAATGAAAAGGCACAACAAGCTTTTGAGAAACTTAAGGAAGTAATGAGCTCCTATCCAATTCTAGCAATTCCATACTTTTCATTACCATTTGAGTTAGAATGTGATGCTTTAGGCAAAGGCATTGGAGCCATATTAATGAAAAACAACATCCTATCACCTTTGAAAGTAGAAAACTAAAGGAAACCGAAAAAAAACTATTCCATTTATGAAAAGGAGATGCTAGAAAGTATGCATGCCTTAGCTAAATTTAGGCAATACCTAGTCTGTGGGAGATTCATTGTAAGAACTTATCATAATAGCCTAAGATTCTTCCTTAACCAAAAGGATCGAAATGATAGACAACAAAAAATGGGTGAGTAAAATACAAGCCTATGATTTTTATATTGAATACATGAAGGGGAAAAACAATGTTGTAGAAGAGGCCATGTCACGAAGAACACATCTATGCTCTATCACAAGCATCTCCATAGATTGGAAAAATTCCATCATTGCTGAATACACCAAAGACCCACAAGCCAGTGACATCCTAGAAGGGAATATACCAAATGAAGAATATCAGGTGGTGGAAGAGCTCATCCTATGCAAAAATAGGGTATTCCTAGTACCAAGTTCCAAGATGAAGGAAAAGATCATTAGAGAATACCATGACAATCCTCTAGCAGACCACCAAGGATACTACAAGACTTATAAGCAAGGGAAAAATACTCTTGGAAGGGTCTCAAGAAAGATATCCTTAAACATGCTCAAGAGTGCACAACTTGTCAAAGAAATAAAGTAGAACAAACCCATCCAACATGTCTCCTACAACCACTACCCATTCCCAATAAAAAATGGGAGAGTGTCTCTATGGATTTTATAACCGAACTTCCAAAAGTACAAGTTAAAGATTGCATATACATGGTGGTGGATTGCCTTTCCAAATATGCACATTTCATGGCAATATCCACCAATTATAGGGCTACCCAAGTAGCTGATGTCTTCTTCAAGGAAATCTTTAGATTACATGGCCTCCCTAGAAACATCATATGTGATAGAGACAATTGATTCCTCAGCCTATTTTGGCAAGAACTCTTCTGACTAGCATGGACAAAACTCACACCAAGCACAAGCTACCACCCCCAATCTGATGGACAAAAAGAAATTGTAAACAAATGGATAGAAGGATATTTAAGGAACTATTTTACAGGTCAACATAATGCATGGATCAAGTGGTTACACCTTGGATAATATTGTTATAACACCACACATCACATGTCAATAGGGATGAGTCCCTTCAAGGCCTTGTATGGAAATGAGGCCACCTCATTTGGAAGTTTGATCCTCCAAGGGAGCTGTGTACTAAGAGCCAAGGACTGTGTGCAACAAAATATGGATATTATGAATACACTCAAAGATAATTTACATGAAGCTTAGAATCAACAAAAGATTTATGCTAACTGGAATAGAACCAAAAGAACATTTGAAGTTGGGGATTTGGTTTTTTTAAGGATACAGCCATATAAGCAGTCATCAATCAAGGAAAGTGGAGCTGAGAAGCTTAAAACTAGATTCTATGGATCATATAAGATTTTTAGAAGAATAGGAGAGGTGGCCTACAAGTTGGAACTATCAACTAATAGTAGGATTCATGATGTCTTTCATGTCTCTCATCTCAAAAAGGTGCTAAGACAACATGTCACTCCATGTTCAGGATTGCCCCCATTAGACGATGAAGGTAAATTGATTCTGGAACTCGAGATCATTCTTAATATGAGGGAAAATAAATTAAGAAAAGAAACTATCCCTGAGTATCTAGTTAAGTGGAAAGGGCTTCCTATGAAAGACACAACCTAGGAGGGTACCGAGATCTTTGATCATCCAAATTTAAAATTGCTTGAGGACAAGCAATCTCGGGAAGGCAGGACTGTCATACCCCACCCCGTAAGGCCCTGCAAGAATGAGAATAAAGATCACTGTTGGAATAAATAACAAAAGGGATAAAAAGGGGCAAACGATCAGGGGCAGTGATTCCTTAAAAGAAAGAATTAACAAACATATAATTAATAAAAAGGTAGCACTTGGGAAAGCATGACAAGGCAGTGCTTGAGTTTGAAGAGGGATGTGTCCCTTACCAAGGGACAAATATGTTGAACAATTGTCTCTTCCTCTACCGTGGGGATATAAAAGGAGGGACACTTCCGAAGGAGTAGCATAATCAAGGAAGTAGTATCTTCTGAATACTAAAAATATATCGAACAACTAGGCAATAAGAGTAAATATCACATAATTGTTTACATTCAGCAGATAAGGGTAGAAGTTAGCATTTGTTAATGTAATAGCATCTTAGAATATAGCAGTCTAATATTTTAGCAAGTATTGTGGTATGTACTATTATGATTCTTATGAGTGATGATATGTTTATTAATGTATACTGTCTTATGAATCTAGATATGTTTATTGATGTAATTGTTGGTCAAACTAGATTCCGATTAGTCATTAAATTGATCATTCCCAATAAGAAACAATGTGGAGGAGTGGATAAACACAAGAAGGTGGAGCAGATACTAGATTTCCTTTTAAGTACACCACCCCATGTTGGATTCTCACGTGTCTTCCACTTGGGGGCCAAGGGGGTGAATGTCCACCCTTGGGCTTAGATAGGAGAATCTATAGGCATCCCATTGTAGATTTCCCTTTGATCTCTACATGTTGGAAATTAAGGTGTCTCAACCTTGGTAATTTCTTACATTATTTATGTTTGTATTTATTAATTAATTACCTATGTTGTGAATAATTGTAAATTCCATATTGTCATATTGTGGGATGTGGCACAATGATGTGTCATCCTACATGGAAGATGACAACTTGTAATTTTGTCCTCACATGAGGAGATAGGCATCCCACTTTGTGGTAGGAGCATTTTGCCATGTGTCAGCATCTTCCATGTTATGTAAGGGAATGTTTGACTGAAACAGTTATGACAGATTCCTATGACAAATTTATGACATGTAAGAGTCAAAAATAGAAGCTTGTAAGACAGTGTCATGAAGCATTTTTGAAAAAGGCATATTTGGGCACCCCAAGGTGGACTATGACATGTTGTAAGAGAATATGTGATTTATAGCCTATGTATGTGTTGGCGTTTCAATTCGCATCTCTGGTATGCGATTTGGAAACGGACAGCTATGCACAGATAAACTGCTCTCCTATTGGAAGGGGGAGTTCCCTTTCTTGCTGATGTTCGCTGAAAAGATAACTAGAATGAAACTTCGCCTATCTTCATTTTGATTCTCAGCTGCAGAGCACAAGGTTATAAAACTCTAAACTCTGCAGAAGAGGTTTTTTCCTTTTTTAAAACTTCTACTACAACTAGCATAGACTAATGACGCTTTCAACCTCCTGAGTAAATTCAGAGCAAAGGAAGTTGAAAGTGAATAGGGAATGATTGTTAACACAAAAACTCAAATAGTTTTCCTCTAGATTTACACCACAAGACTAAGAGTACTTTAATGATGAAAGCTGAAAATGAAAGCCAGAGAAGCTACACATCTGACGAAGAAAACTTGATGAATCGATATAGAATATTAGAGCAAAGTAGGCATGAGATTTCTATTCAATATCAAAAAGTTTAATACAACTCCAGGACAGCAATACTGCAGCAAAAGGTAGGCATACAGTAAGCAATCAAACACTGGAGAACAATGAACACAAATGAACAAACACCTGGAATAACAATGTTTGCAGGCTAGAATAGGCACAGCAAATTTTTGTTATCACAAAAGTCATTACAAACAATGGGCAAGGATGCCCTTATTTATATTAAAATCAAAGGAGTAGGGAACCCTAAAATCTCCTTGATTAACCCTAACTTGCCAACTCGCAAGCTTTATTACTATTCTAAGACAAAGATACAATAAACAAATGCTTTAAAGCAATCTACTTTGAAGCAAAAAGATTCCAACTATCACAAGGTGCTTTCTTTCTAAATATAGAATGGATGAGCTTAGGATGAAAGGACATGCTTTAAAACAAAAAGCATATGTTTTAAAGCTGCTTTATTTTGGAATGCATCCTCATCAACATCCTACCTTTTTGGTGATGTCATCCGTCGATATTCTGGGAAACAATGTCTTCTAAAAAGCGAGTGACCGCATCTCTACCAGGAACACTGATACTCTCTAGAACAATATTCTGATTCTCTAACATTTCTTCACCATTGGCAACCATCTGAAGAAATTCGTGAAATTCATCCGCAGCCCTGTCAAATTTCACTGACATTGCGGCAAGACGACTCATCTTGCTGGCATTGATATCATCATTAAAGTTGTTGCGGACGAGAGTCTGGAACTCTGCTTGCACTTCCCTGAGATCATACAGGGTACCATCTTCTTTCTCATATGAACACGGGATCTGAGAGACAAAGGATCTAACGAACTTGAGGATGCCGATTACCTTTTCTTTCCTTTCTGTCAACTCTGAAATCATACTGTCATAAGTTTTTACTGTGAAAAGATATTGCACTTTCCAAGTAGAAACTGTCTTCTTATCTTCAGCTGAATCAACAGTATCAAGTGCAATCTTCAAGTCAGAGATAATGATCTCAAACACTGGTCTATTTTCTGCCATGATCTGCTGCGACCCTTGTATGCCTTGGCGTAAATCATGAGCATTGTACTTCAACTGATAAAGCTCTACAAGTACAACTCTCCCTTTGGTCACAAATTCTTCTACCCAACTGTCCATGTGCTTCCCATAGAGGACCAACTTATTGAAATGCCGCTGATCGGCTGGTGATCCAAGACTTGGTGGAAGAAGCAAATCAATCTATGAATTGCCATGGAAAAGGTTGGAAATGTATTGCCGCAACTATTGAACCTCAGCTTTGAGAGCTGCCTTGTCTTCTCCATCTCTCAACACCCTTTCCTTCAAGCTATCCGCTGCAACCTCAAAGAGATTGACATCTGTATGGCGAGTACTTCTGCCAAGGTTAGCTTTGACAACTGTGAAGTCATCAACCTCGACATCATTAGCACTTCTATTTTCTGGAGGTGTTGCAGTCTCAAGAATTATTTCTCCATCCGCATTCTTCTCAATGTGAATTTGCTTCTTCAGCTACTTGTCTGGTGTGTCTTGATAGACACTTTTTAGCTCTGTTTAATTCAGCTGATATGAGGGCTTTCTTCTCTTCCTTCCCAGAATGTTTTCAAGCCAGGATGAGCCATCCTCTCTTGGAAACTTAGTTCTCGCCTCATTAGCTCCTGATGAATCAATGCTTGCATCCAAGTTGCAAACCAGTGAATCTGGCTTTGAATCTATGTGAATAGGAGAAGGGATCGATGAAGAAGGTGGGGATACATGATCTGAAGGTAACACTTCAACCTGCGGCATTGTTTCAACAGGAGCTTCTGCTTCAATTGGTGGATGTTCCTGTTGGACATGAGCTGGAGACTCATCTTTTTTCCTCTTTAACTTTGCCATTTTTGTTCCCTCTGGGAGAACACTCATGGCTTTTACTCTTTGTTTTGGCTTGGAAGTGGAAGGTTCTGATGGTTGCACAACTGGCAGCTCTGCTACTGGAATAACATCCTTCCGCTTAGTCTTCAAGAATATCAAACTATTTTTAACCACTCGACTTGTTCTCTCCTCAATGGAAGTACTCTCTTTTACTGACCAATTAACTGGCAGCAATGGTTGTTGCTCAATTTGTTCTCTAAAATACGTGGGAAGTAGAACTTCACCACTCTCTGTCAAACCCTCTATGTCTTTTGATAGGATATCAGACATTTGCTGAAGAGTGAAACTGCTGTAATTGTGTCCTCGCACTTCGTACTCATTAGCACAATTGGCCTAGAAGTCTTCAACTGCAAACTTGTGTGTACAATTCTGACCAAGATGTGATGCATAAAGACCATGGGGATTATATGAAGATCTCCTGTCGAAAAACATAAGACCATATCTGGATGATTCATTACCGATTGCCTTGGCATCTGCTCCAGATCTACATCTGTAAATACTCATCCCAAGTGGAAAATTAAAGGCAGTCTTGCGTCTGCTATGCAAAAATGTATGCACTTGATAAGCTTGCCTCAAAAATTCCATAAATACTATTTCATCTGTAGGATATCGCGGCAACATGGCTGGCTCTCCTGAGAAGCCATATACCCTGATGTAGGAAAAAGTAGGAAATTGGATAAACCAATCAGCCCATTCAGCCATTACTATTCTAGCCTCTGCAGAAAACCGTATATGCAACTCCTTGTCCATGTCTCGCACTGCATGCATCATTCACCCGCCTGTAATGTCGTTCAGCTTGAGAGATCTCTAACTATGGTAAATGGTGATACACATGCTGAGTACCCAGAGTTCCAACAACAATCAAACCTCTGAATTGACCTTGAAAAGCCATCAAATACACAAGGTATGATACAATATGGAATTCATGAGCCCTTTGAAAATCAATTATTTGTTGGTGGAGACAATCACTGATTAGTGCCAACCAATCATAGAATTCGGTTCCGTCAACAATCTGGGACATGATGTAAAACATCCAAGGCTAAAATTTGTTTGCATCTACTTGACCCATGATACGACTTAGCAAAGTAATCATTATTACATGCTCCTCATTGAATTCTCCACGTCCAGCGTTCTTTGGCATAACGTTCTGCTTTTCTTTCAACCACCTCTAACCAATCTTTTTTCTATATTTTTCCTTATCATTATTCCAAACCCTCTAGCATTCTTCAAGTGAAACAGTTAAGTTCTCTCTCCAAATAGGTATTGTAAAGCACTTTTCAATGTCATTTGGCCTCAAGCTACAGAGCACACGTCCATCACCCGACTGAATTTCTCTTGTGACTGAATTGTAATGCGTCACACAAGCAATCACAAACTCGATACTTTGCACGATGATAGGAAAGGATGCCTCTGCAAGCAAACCGAAGTGTCCAAGATTCCTGATGGCATTATTTCCGGCATCCTCCAGGGAGTGTAAATTGATTACTGGAAGTACTTTATGCAAGTCTGTTTCACAAGTTTTCAGGTAATCATGAACCAATGTTGTTTTGTGCCTAATTTGTGTTGGAGAGTACATCATATAGGAAGATTTGAAAATCAACTGTGAACACGCCTATGTTGGAAAAAGTATTGAACAGATGGCTAAAAATTATTTGCTAATT
The DNA here is from genome assembly GCA_027924645.1 of Cunninghamia lanceolata. Classification (NCBI taxonomy): domain Eukaryota; kingdom Viridiplantae; phylum Streptophyta; class Pinopsida; order Cupressales; family Cupressaceae; genus Cunninghamia; species Cunninghamia lanceolata. Next base: position 9,261,775 of record BSBN01000220.1, on the reverse strand, counting down.
TTTAGAAAAAGCAAAATGTGAACTAAAAAAGCTGGCACATGGGTTTTGTAGATAATTCCGTTTCTAAGCAACCTAGATTGTCAGATATTGAAAAAGCGGAGATTTTCTTGAAAAAGCAGGAAAAAAGCAGTTTCCTGAAAAAAAGCACAACTCCTAATCTTCAAGAGGATGATAATCTAGATGGACCCATCTTGACAAAAACTGAAAAAGCTTTGGTCAGATTTCTGAAAAATGATCTCCTTGAAACAAGGACCCTGAAAAAGCAAGCCTCTCTTCTTCCTCAACCTGAATCTATGAAGAAAACTAAAAAAGCACCTAGTTTGGGTCTTCGAATCTTCGTTGAAAGAAAAATAAAATCTTTCCTCTAGATGCAACCTGCAAAAGATAATGAAATAAAGAAGCCCAAAGCTTGTCTTTATAAATCTTTGGTCTAAAAAGCAGCTTTACTTGTGTGAGAAGAAAACTTCATCCTCATCCAAGAAGAAAGCATCTTTTAAAGCATAAATCCAAGTGGATGTCTTGGAATAGGAAGAATCCATATTTTGTAGGAGCCTATGGCTTCATGTGCAAGATGACAAAAAATATCTTCTTTGATGATGTCATTGAATGCGCGAGTTGGAAGAAGTGTTAACAAAATTTTCTTCATTTTTGACACTTCAACACTCGTTTTGACTCAAATATGGCCTGTCTCTGACTTTGATAAGGCAGGAAAATATCGATCATTGACTGAAAAACCTAATTGATCCTAACATTTTGGAGATTGATCAGCTGAGATTCCATCCCCTGTCTCCGTTCGACGATCTGACATCGTTTGACCAAGTTTGACCTCCCTGAAACTGCCAACAGGTGAAGATTGGTAACAAGGCATGTCAGAAAACACTGAAAACACAAAAATATTCTAACACTGCTCAAGATGGACGCCCCAAGCCTCCTGGGGCACCCAGTTTCCCAACACTTAGCCATTTTTTTAGTTTTTTCAACTTTTTCAATTTCTTGGTTTGCGTGCACGTTCTGAAGGCATAGGGCCCCTATTTGGCTATAAATTTCTAACAACTGGGATGAAAATGAGTCTAATGATCTAGAAAATATGAAATCTTGATGAAAACTGAGCTGATTGTACCTTCCATTTGCCTCAAAAAATGTGCCAAACTGATCAACACTAAACCGGAGCAGGCTGACGGAAGGAGATTCATGTTTTTTGAGAAAATCATCAAAAATAAACGAACTCTGGAGAGTTTGGGCACCCCAAGCCACTTGGGGCGCCTAGTTTTCCATTCCTTAGAAAATTTTTGGAATTTTTCAATTTCTGCCGCAAATCTTGAATTTCACCAAAATTCGAAGGTCCTGTCTTACATATATTTCAAAATATATTTAAGTATATGTTTAGATATTGAATTTCCTATACTTTAAATATTTTGAAATATACTTTCAAGATGTTTGAGATAGGTCTCAGATCCATGGGATTTGACATGCAGATTCTAGATTCTTGAGGATCCACCAGATTTCAGACTTAGTCAAATTTTCAGGATTTCAGGACATCAAACTTAGCCAATTTTAGGATTCCACGGACAGGCATCAGGATGAGGGTAGATTGGATAGCCTGAGCATATCTGAGATGAATCTCTTGCTTTTACTAACTTTTGAAAAAGTTTGACCAAGTTTGACCAACTAGAAAGGAGCTGACGAAAGCATTTTTGACGTTTCTTGAAAAATATGAAAAAAAACTAACACAGGAGAGGATGGGTGCCCCAAGCCTCCTGGGGTGCCCAGTTTCACCAGACTTAGCCAAGTGAACTTTTCTGTGTTGATGACTTTCGAGCTCATGCTTCACCTTGTGAAAAAAGCAAAAATGACCCAGTAGAGAAAACTTGGTCGTTTGAAGATTCCGCCTGAACCGCGCTGATCGTGATGGAAAATCGACCAATGAGAATCGAGCGTGACACCTGATTTGGAGATTCTATTTTTAGAAACTTTCTATTTTTAGAAAGTTTTGCCAACATCCATATCTCAAGAAACCCAGAAAACCTAACTCGACGTCTATTTTTAGAAATTTTGTTTTTTTTACTTTTTGACAAAAATTTTCTAGACTTGTTTCAAAATGCCTTGATGAAGCAAAAAATTTGGTTGGGTACAACAATTGGCTCTGTCTGGGGACCATGGCGGATACTTACGGCATAGGAGAACCAAGAATCTCTAGACTTTTGCAAGTTGGACCAGTGCCTTATCCATTGGGCAATAGAGTCAGGTTACATTCCTAATCACCTAGAACAAGACTTTTCCTACATCACCTAAGACTGGACTTCCTAAAATCACCTAGGGAGTTGGAACTTCAAAACAAAACAAGAACACAACTGTCACATTACAAAAAGGGAAAAAATATTACGACATAACGGTCACATCACAAAAAGGGGAAACACATTACGAGAACAAAAATTGTTTCACGCGCTCTTTCTCCTGAGCGAGGATGAGAAGAGATTAGGACTATTACATGAAACCATCAATCGACTCAGAAAAGTAAGAACCATCCCTCTTTAGCTGTGAAGATTGCCTTGGTAGCACAAAAATTTTCTTTCTCTGCAACATCCTCTCAAAGAGCCATGATTCAGGAGGGTATTCACATTCAAGCCATGAGAAGTTTCTGAGAAACTGATTGATATGCCAGGGATCAGGTGGAGCATCTTCCTCCAATGCAAGCAACCTCTGTAACAGGTGAAGATACAAAACTTCCTTCTGAAGATATATAGGAAAGTCTTGTGGCCAAAGTACATTTGTTGGAATGGTCATCACCACATATTGAATATGAGTTTCATTTATATCTTGTACACACACAACTTTGTATTCAGTCAATGCATCATCTTCCGAAAAAGGTGCAAGCTACTCATACATGACTCTCATCACTGATTCTTGGCTTATAGGATCCACAACTGTCGTTGCCCATTTTTCAAGTGCTTCAGGAGCTTCTTCATTAGTTGTGTTTTCATCCATCCACTCTCCAAAATCTGATGAGTCATCGAGATCTGAATGCTTAAACTCTTGAACATCTTCACCTGATAGCTCACTTTCCCATTCATTACCTAGAATCTCATCACCTTCTGTAGAGTACTCTTCTTCAATGTGGATATCCATCATCACTTCTTCTTCGGCATTCATGTATCTTTCTTGCTCTATAAAAGGAGTAGAATCATAAACAGCTTCATCTGAACCATATGTTTCCTCTTCTTCTTCTTGATCAATCTCACACACGGCGTATCTCACAAGACATTTGTCAATAATCTCTGATTTTTCAATATCATCCTCTTTAGTGACCAAAACTGAATATTCCATGAACTCTTCTCCATCAACCTCTTCATATGTTGTATTCCACACCGGGTGCATAGTATCAGTAAAGTCTTTTTCTTGTGCAGGTTCATAGATGGATTCAACATCATCCTCTTCATTAGTATGTATGAAAGATTCTTGAGATGCAGGTGAAGATGAGCTATATTGTAAAGAAAAGTCTGTAGTATCTCCCATTGAAGAATCACTTTCCCACTGATGTTGAAAACAATTTAGATCTGATAATGGAACTTCCATATGATCTCCAATTCTAAAAAATTCTTCCAGGAAGAAATCATCTTCAAAAAGAAGGTCATGCTCTTGTTCTACTTGCAAAACTTTTTGAATCTCTCCCTTGGATATATTTGACACAGGTTCTTCAAACCAGCCCTCAAAAGACGAGAAAAACAAATCTAATTCATTATTGTTGCTTTCTTGAGAAGGTTGTCGCACTTCTTCTTCATCAAAGAAGGTTTGTAAGTTGTACATTTCTTCAGATTCTTCCTCTGATTTGTCAACCGCATAGACAACCTCCTGATTTTCTTTAGTTATTTCAGACAACATAACATATGTACCAGGACCCATTTCTTGATATAGCACTTGTGCTTGAGGATTCTGAGATTTCACCACTGTGAACCGTGACTTGGTTTCTAGTTCCAATTTGAAATTACCTTTCTTTAAAGGAATGGTCGCAGATGACCAATCCAATTGTATTTCTCCTCCAAGATCTTTGTAGAAACTTCTACTTAGCAACATCCCATAGCTGGCTGGAACGTCAGCTACCAAGATAGTCATCATTATTTTCTTTTCTGGGCAAGCCGCTAATCAAACTTGAGCATCCTTCAATTGTCCAACCAATGGCACTGATTTAGACTCAAGTGAATAACACTTGTCATGTGTTTTGTTGCACGAGAGTCCCAAAGCGTTCATTACCTGCAAAGGCATGATGTTGTCTGAGGCTCCTGAATCAATGATACAATTGCTCAATTTATAACCTCCTATATACAGAGAAATATAGAAGGGCTTTGGCTTCTCTCCTACCGGAACAGAAGATTCTAGCAATGTGGGCTGCATGACAGTATCTTTCTTGACATACTTGACAATTCTATCCAGTTGATCTGGATGGTCTTGAAGATACTCTAGCTGAGAAATCTGCACCTTTGTCTTCATCATGGAATCGACGATATCAAAATTTGTTGAAGAAGAATTTTGAGTAGTCTGAACACTTTCACGTGATGGCTGAGCATTGGAAGTGGAAGCCACTTCCTTCTCCTTTTCTTTTGTTCTTTGTCTATCCTCTCCTTCCTTCTGTGCTTTAAAATGTTGAGTACGTGTAAACATAGGAGTTGAAAGATTTTCATGATTCATTACAAGAGAATATTGACAAAAATCGTCTTGTTCTTCCTTCATTATAACGGATTTGTTCTGGAAGTATCCCGTGGTAGAGTCGCCATCGAAGTTGTGCATCTGTGGTAAGACAACATTCACACTTGGGGAAGGAACAATGTTTGAAATAGGTGCAGCATCAGCATATCCCATGATTTGATTCAACCTTAAATTTTCAGGACACGTGGCTCGAGTATGTGCATCAGTCTCATGAAAGGAACAAAACACTACATTTTGAGCAGCATCAACTGCTTGCCTTTGTGGAGGTGCTGGCAACCTGGGCCTGTAGTTATTAAAAGGCTAAAAATTGTTCCTCTTAGGCTGATATGGTTGCTGAGGCTGATACTGTTGCTGTGGTTGGTATTGTTGTTGCGCAGGTTGCCCCTGAGTAGGCAATTGTCTCTTCATGATAGTCACTTCATTTTCTACCTTATGTAGCAGTGGATCTGTAGAACTCTGAACTAGAGGCCTGATTGAATCCATTTGCATCTTGCCAGAGGTAATCATGTCGTCCTCTAACTTGATGGCATTTTATTGTGCATTGGATAATTCTATTTCATTAGCCGATCTCAAAAAGAAGGCTATCTCAGAAGGAAGAGCGGTAATGAAACTGCTCAACAGAATTTGCGGAGATGGATTAAGAGTATGAGAAAGACGTGTAACTAGGCAATTAAACCTTGCCACAAACTCCCTCATTGGTTCATTGTTTTCCATCTTTGAATTTGAGAGTTGGGCGAACAATCTGTGACCATCTTCGGTAGGCTTGAACCTTGCTAAGAATTTCTCGCTCATAGTTGCCCAACTTGTAATGATTCCTGGTTCTAGATGATTGAACCAATCAGCAGCATTTCCCACGAGAGTCTCAACGAAGAGACGCATGGCAACATCTTCATGTGATACATGCAAAATAGTGCAAGCTGTTGTGAATGCAGAGATGTGTTCATCAAGATGTTGAGTTCCATCGCCATGGAACTGAGGAAAGTGCTTCCTTGACCCCTTTGGTAAATCATGATGTGCTTGTAGGGCCAAAGGCCCAATGTTATTACCCCAAGGCAATGGTGGCGATCACCTTTGATTTGGATCATTGCGATTGTTGTTATTTGCATCACCCATTGCTTTAGGCTGGATTATTGGTTCTTCTTGTAATTCTTCCTGCTTGACTTCAGGGACTATCTAAATTTCTCGAGCTATGTTGGATGCTTCTCCAACTTTTGCAGAATCAAGATCTTGAAACAAAGGATCCGTAGCACCACTTTTTCCTTTTCTTGAATAAACCCTGTGAGCCAGGATTATCTTTTGCCACACGAGAGGTGGTAGTACTGGTCTTCCTACTGCAAGATCTACTTTGTGTTCTTCTTCGTCAAGGATAGCAGCTGCGTTTCTCCACTAATCAGGACTTTCCTTTTGCACAAATATGAAACTTCTAAGGCTGCTAATGATGTCCATTTGCTCTCCTTCCACTCGTACAAGATTTGGTTGAATAACAGGTGGTGTAATATTTGGTTGTTGAACTAGAGCAGAAGGATGCCAGAGAGTCATTACAGTGTCATAAGCCTAAGCTTGCTTGAAGTTTTATGCCTCATGCCCCACGGTGGGCGCCAGAAAACTATTGGCGTTTCAATTCGCACCTCTGGTATGCGATTTAGAAACGGACAGCTATGCACAGATAAACTGCTCTCCTATTGGAAGGGGGAGTTCCCTTTCTTGCTGATGTTCGCTGAAAAGATAACTAGAATGAAACTTCGCCTATCTTCTTTTTGATTCTCAGCTACAGAGCACAAGTTTATAAAACTCTAAACGCTGCAGAAGAGGTTTTTTCCTTTTTTAAAACTTCTACTACAACTAACATAGACTAATGACGCTTTCAACCTCCTGAGTAAATTCAGAGCAAAGGAAGTTGAAAGTGAATGGGGAATGATTGTTAAAACAAAAACTCAAGTAGTTTTCCTCCAGATTTACACCACAAGACTAAGAGTACTTTAATGATGAAAGTTGAAAATGAAAGCCACAGAAGCTACACATCTGACAACGAAAACTTGATGAATCGATATAGAATATCAGAGCAAAGTAGGCATGAGATTTCTATTCAATATCAAAAAGTTTAATACAACTCCAGGATAGCAATACTGCAGCAAAAGGTAGGCATACAGTAAGCGATCAAACACTTGAGAACAATGAACACAAATGAACAAACACCTGGAATAACAATGTTTGCAGGCTAGAATAGGCACAACAAATTTTTGTTATCAAAAAAGTCATTACAAACAGTGGGCAAGGATGCCCTTATTTATACTAAAATCAAAGGAGTAGGGAACCCTAAAATCTCCTTGATTAACCTTAACTTGCCAACTCGCAAGCTTTATTACTATTCTAAGACAAAGATACAATAAACAAATGCTTTAAAGTAATCTGCTTTAAAGCAAAAAGATTCCAACTATCACAAGGTGCTTTCTTTCTAAATATAGAGTGGATGAGCTTAGGATGAAAGCACATGCTTTAAAACAAAAAGCATATGTTTTAAAGCTGCTTTATTTTGGAATGCATCCTCATCAACATTCTAGCTTTTTGGTGAAGTCATCTGTCGATATTCTAGGAAACAATATCTTCTAAAAAGTGAGTGACCGCATCTCTGCCAGGAACACTGATACTCTCTAGAACAATAGTCTGATTCTCTAACATGTCTTCACCATTGGCAACCATCTGAAGAAATTCGTGAACTTCACCTGCAGCCTTGTCAAATTTCACTGACATTGCGGCAAGACGACTCATCTTGCTGGCATTGATATCATCATTAAAGTTGTTGCGGACAAGAGTCTGGAACTCTGCTTGCACTTCCCCGAGATCATACAGGGTACCATCTTCTTTCTCATATGAACACAGGATCTGAGAGACAAAGGATCTGATGAACTTGAGGATGCTGATTACCTTTTCTTTCCATTCTGTCAACTCTGAAATCATACTGTCATAAGTTTTTACTGTGAAAAGATATTACGCTTTCCAAGTAGAAACTGTCTTCTTATCTTTAGCTAAATCAACAGTATCAAGGGCAATCTTCAATTTGGAGATAATGATCTCAAACACCGGTCTATTTTCTACCATGATCTGCTGTGACCCCTGTATGCCTTGGCATAAATCATGAGCATTGTACTTCAACTGATAAAGCTCTGCAAGTACAACTCTCCCTTTGGTCACAAATTCTTCTACCCAACTGTCCATGTGCTTCCCATAGAGGACCAACTTATTGAAATGCCGTTGATCGGCTGGTGATCCAAGACTTGGTGGAAGAAGCAAATCAATCTGTGAATTGCCATGGAAAAGGTTGGAAATGTATTGCCGCAAGTGTCGAACCTCAGCTTTGAGAGCTGCCTTGTCTTCTCCATCTCTCAACACCTTTTCCTTCAAGCTATCCGCTGCAACCTCAAAGAGATTGACATCTGTATGGCGAGTACTTCTGCCAAGGTTAGCTTTGACAACTGTGAAGTCATCAACCTTGACATCATTAGCACTTCTATTTTCTAGAGGTGTTGCAGTCTCAAGAATTATTTCTCCATCCGCATTCTTCTCAATGCGAATCTACTTCTTCAGCTGCTTGTCTGGTGTGTCTTGATAGACGCTTTTTAGCTCTGTTAAATTCAACTGATATGAGGGCTTTCTTCTCTTCCTTCCCAGAATGTTTTCAAGTCAGAATGAGCCATCCTCTCTTGGAAACTCAGTTCTCGCCTCATCAGCTCCTGATGAATCAATGCTTGCATCCAAGTTGCGAACCGATGAATCTGGCTTTGAATCTATGTGAATAGGAGAAGGGATCGGTGAAGAAGGTGGGGATACATGATCTGAAGGTAACACTTCAACTTGCGGTGTTGTTTCAACAGGAGCTTCTGGTTCAACTGGTGGATGTTCCTGTTGGACATGAGCTGGAGACTCGTCTTTTTTCCTCTTTAACTTTGCCATTTTTGTTCCCTTTGGGAGAACACTCATGGCTTTTACTCTTTGTTTTGGCTTGGAAGTGGAAGGTTCTGATGGTTGCACAACTGACGGCTCTGCTACTGGATATCATCCTTCCGCTTAGTCTTCAAGAATATCAAACTATTTTTAACCACTCGACTTGTTCTCTCCTCAATGGAAGTACTCTCTTTTACTGACCAATTAACTGGTGGCAATGGTTGTTGCTCAATTTGGTCTCTGAAATACATGGGAAGTAGAACTTCACCACTCTCTGTCAACCCCTCTATGTCTTCTGATAGGATATCAGACATTTGCTAAAGAGTGAACCTGCTGTAATTACGTCCTCACACTTCGTACTCATCAGTACAATTGGCCCAGAAGTCTTCAACTGCAAACTTGTGTGTACAATTCTAACCAAGATGTGATGCATAAAGACCACGGGGATCATATGAAGATCTCCGGTCGAAAAACTTAAGACCATATCTGGATGATTCATTACTGATTGCCTTGGCATCTACTCCAGATCTACATCTGTAAATACTCATCCCAAGTGGAAAATTGAAGGCAGTCTTGCGTCTGCTACGCAAAAATGTATGCACTTGATAAGCTTGAATCAAAAATTCTATAAATGCTATTTCGTCTATAGGATATCACGGCAACATGGCTGGCTCTCCTGAGAAGCCATATACCCTGATGTAGGAAAAAGTAGGAAATTGGATAAACCAATCAACCCATTCTGCCATTGCTATTCTAGCCTCTGCAGAAAACCATATATGCAACTCCTTGTCCATGTCTCGTACTGCATGCATCATTCACCCACCTGTAATGTCATTCAGCTTGAGAGATCTCTAACTGCAAGAAATGGTGATACACATGCTGAGTACCCAGAGTTCCAACAACATTCAAACCTCTGAATTGACCTTGAAAAGCCATCAAATACACAAGGTATGATATCATATGGAATTCATGAGCCCTTTGAAAATCAATTATTTGTTGGTGGAGACAATCACTGATTAGTGCTGACCAATCATAGAATTCAGTTCCGTCAACAATCTGGGACATGATGTAAAACATCCAAGGCTGAAATTTGTTTGCATCTGCTTGAGCCGTGATACGACTTAGTAGAGTAATCATTATTGCATGCTCCTCCTTGAATTCTCCACGTCCAATGTTCTTTGGCATAATGTTCTGCTTTTCTTTCAACCACCTCTGACCAATCTTTTTTCTGTATTTTTCCTTATCATTATTCCAAACCCTCTTGCATTCTTCAAGTGAAATAGTTAAGTTCTCTCTCCAAATAGGTATTGTAAAGCACTTTTCAATGTTGTTTGGCCTCAAGCTGTAGAGCACACGTCCATCACCCGACTGAATTTCTCTTGTGACTGAATTGTAATGCGTCACACAAGTAATCACAAACTCGATACTTTGCACGGTGATAGGAAAGGATGCTGCTGCAAGCAAACTGGAGTGTCCAAGATTCCTGATGGCATTATTTCTTGCATCCTCCAAGGAGTGTAAATTGATTACTGGAAGTACTTTATGCAAGTCTGTTTCACAAGTTTTCAGGTAATCATGAACTAATGTTGTTTTGTGCCTGATTTGTGTTGGAGAGTACTGCATATTGGAAGATTTGAAAATCAACTGTGAACACGCCTATGTTGGAAAAAGTATTGAACAGATGGCTGAAAATTATTTGCTGATTTTTAGAAAAAGCAGAGTGTGAGCTAAAAAAGTTGGCACATGGGTTTTGTAGATAATTTCGTTTCTAAGCAACCCAAATTGTCAGATTTTGAAAAAGCGGAGATTTTCTCGAAAAAGCAGGAAAAAAGTAGTTTCCTGAAAAAAAGTACAACTCCTAATCTTCAAGAGGATGATAATCTAGATGGACCCATCTCAACGAAAACTGAAAAAGCTCTGGTCAGATTTCTGAAAAATGATCTCCTTGAAACAAGGACCCTGAAAAAGCAAGCCTCTCTTCTTCCTCAACCCGAATCTATGAAGAAAACTGAAAAAGCACCTGGTTTGGGTCTTCGAATCTTCGTTGAAAGAAAAATAAAATCTTTCCTCTGGATGCAACCTGCAAAAGATAATGAAATAAAGAAGCCCAAATTGTCTTTATAAATCTTTGGTCGAAAAAGCAGCTTTACTTGTGTGAGAAGAAAACTTCATCCTCATCCAAGAAGAAAGCATCTTTTAAAGCATAAATCCAAGTGGATGTCTTGGAATAGGAAGAATCCCTATTTTGTAGGAGCCTATGGCTTCATGTGCAATATGAAAAAAAATATCTTCTTTGATGATGTCATCGAATGCGCGAGTTGGAAGAAGTGTTAACAAAATTTTTTCTTCATTTTCAACACTTCAACACTCATTTTGACTCAAATATGGCCTATCTCTGACTTTGACAAGGTGGGAAAATGTCGATCATTGACTGAAAAAGCTAACTGATCCTAACATTTTGGAGATTGATCAGCTGAGATTCCATCCCCTGTCTTCGTTCGATGATTTGACATCGTTTGACCAAGTTTGACCTCCCTGAAACTGCCAACGGGCGAAGATTGGTAACAAGGCATGTTAGAAAACACTGAAAACACAAAAATATTCTAACATTGCTCAAGATGGACGCCCCAAGCCTCCTGGGGCGCCGAGTTTCCCAACACTTAGGCATTTTTTCAGTTTTTTCAACTTTTTCAATTTCTTGGTTTGCGTGCGCGTTCCGGAGGCACAGGGCCCCTGTTTGGCTGTAAATTTCTAACAACTGGGATGAAAATGAGTCTGATGATCTGGCAAATATGAAAGCCTGATGAAAACTGAGCTGATTATACCTTCCATTTGCCTCAAAAAATGTGCCAAACTGATCAACACTGAACCGGAGTAGGCTGACGGAAGGAGATTCATGTTTTTTGAGAAAATCATCAAAAATAAACTAACTCTGGAGAGTTTGGGCGCCCCAAGCCACCTGGGGCACCTATTTTTCCATGCCTTAGAAAAATTTTGGAATTTTTCAATTTCTGCCGCAAATCTTGAATTTCACCAAAATTCGAAGGCCCTGTCTGACATATATTTCAAAATATATTTAAGTATATGTTTAGATATTGAATTTCCTATACTTTAAATATTTTGAAATATACTTTCAGGATGTTTGAGATAGGTCTCAAATCCATGGGATTTGACATGCAGATTCTAGATTCTTGAGGATCCACCAGATTTCAGACTTAGTCAAATTTTTAGGATTTCAGGACATTAGACTTAGCCAATTTTAGGATTCCACAGACAGGCATTAGGATGAGGGTAGATTAGATAGCCTGAGCATATCTAAGATGAATCTCTTGCTTTTACTGACTTTTGACCAAGTTTGACCAAGTTTGACCAACCAGAAAGGAGCTAACGAAAGCATTTTCGACGTTTCTCGAAAAATGTGAAAAAAACTAACACAGGAGAGGATGGGTGCCCCAAGCCTCCTAGGGCACTAGTTTCACCAGACTTAGCCATTTTTATGATTTTCCAACTTTTCCATTCACCTTGGATCCATCTTGCATCGTTTTGCATGCATCATCGAGTCGACAGCCGTTTGTCAGTTTTGCGTCGTTGAAACAATGTTGGAAACTTGTCGAAGAGCTCTGGCAGGTGAACTTTTCTATGTTGATGACTTTCAAGCTCATGCTTCACCTTGTGAAAAAAGCAAAAATGACCCAGTAGAGAAAACTTGGTCGTTTGAAGATTCCGTCTGAACCGCGCCGATCGTGAAGGAAAATCAACCAATGAGAATCGAGCGCGACACCTAATTTGGAGATTCTATTTTTAGAAACTTTCTATTTTTAGAAAGTTTTGCCAATATCCATATCTCAAGAAACCCAGAAAACCTAACTCGACGTCTATTTTTAGAAATTTTGCTTTTTTAACTTTTTGACAAAAATTTTCTAGACTTGTTTCAAATTGCCTTGATGAAGCAAAAACTTTGGTTGGGTACAACAGTATGATAGATTCTCTTACAACTGTAAGTTGTAACCGCCATGAGAAATTCTATGACAGTCGTAAGTGTCGTAAGAGCATCTATCATAGCCCATTTTGAAAATAGGCGACATCTTTGGGATGGGAGTTGTGGACAAGTGTCAAGCACAATCTACAATGTTGACCAAGTGTCCTTAGGCATGGGTTTTGGGCCATGAGGCCAATTTGGACACCCATCCCAAGATAGGTCCAATATTGCCTTGTATATTTTATATAAAAATAGGTGCTTGGAGAGGGAGTTGTATTACAAATTTACAGGTACTGTTATGCTGCCAGATTGACTCCAGACACAAGTGTCAAATACCATTGAAGCTTGTATTGCAAGTGTATTGTAAACAACTTTCAAATTTGTTAATACATTGTGTAGGTTTCTGAGTGTGGGGTTTTTTACCCGATAAGGATTTTCCCCACCGTAAATCTATCTCTCTTCTTCTATCTTCTTTATAGTTCATGTGTATTGCTACATTATCTCATTTACATGTTTCATATTGTTATTGTAAGGATTAAATTGAATTTGTATAGCTCTGCCCTCATTAGATTAGTGTAGGAAGCATTTTCCACACACCAAGCTTCCTTTCAGTTAGTATCAGAGCTTGGCCAGTTTTGGTCTTAGCTATTGGGTAGAGTTTTTTTGAGCTGATCTTAAGTTGAGTGGGAGTATGTGTAGAGTATTCTAAATTCTATTGAGGCAAGGAGATGAAAAGTACATCCGTAAGATTTGAAGTGGAGAAATTCAATGGCACTAATTTTGAGCTGTGGAAGCTCAAGATGGAAGACATGCTTGTTGACTGAGACCTTTGGCAAAGTGTTAATGGAACTAAACCAGCTGCAATGTCACAAGATTATTAGGATCTCAAGGATCAGAAGGCTAAGGGTCTCATAAGACTTAGTCTTGCTAATTCTATCTTGTTAAATGTCCATGAGAAAACTGTAACCTTGCTTTGGAAGAAGTTGGGAGATGTGTATCAATCCAAATCCCTGGTTAATAAATTTTTTCTGAGAAAGAAGTTGTATTCTCTTCGAATGGAGGATGGAGGATTTGTTGTTGAACATATGAATACTTTTAACATGTTGGTTGCACAAGTGACATCTATTGGTGTGAAAATGGAGGAGGAGGATCGGTGTATGACCCTGCTTTGTTCTTTGCCAGACTCATGGGATCACCTTGTCATGGCTATTGGAAGTGCCACATCCACATTCAAAATGGATGAAGTGGTTTCTTTGCTGCTATCCAAAGAGATGTGGAGAAAGTCTTCTGATGCAGCCAAAGAGGCTCTTGCAGTTCGTGGAAGATCCAAGGAGAAAGGGAAAAAGAAGGACAAGAAAGCTGAGAAGGGTAGATCCAAATCTTGTGGGAGATCCAAATCTCTTGGAAAGTCCAAGGCTATCTATTGGAACTGTGGTAAATCTAGGCATTTCTGAAAGGAATGCAAAGAAGAATAGAAAAAGAAGAAGACCCTAGATTCAGATTCTGACAAATCACAAGATGATGGTGATGCTTTCATCGCAGCCCTAGAAACCCATGCATCTGATGATGTGTGGTTGATTGACTCTGGTGCATCATTCTGCATGACCTTGCATCAAGACTGGTTTACTAAGTATGAGGAGTTCAATGGTGGAAAGGTGTACTTGGTTGACGACTCTCATCTGAAGATTGTTGGTCGTGGAAGAGTCTCTATCTGATTCCCTGATGGTTGAGTTAAGGGGATCTCTGGGGTTATGCATATCCCAGGCTTAGCACGGAACCTGCTTTCTATAAGTAGTTTGAATTATGCAAGTGTGTAGTTTGTCTTTTTGAAAGAAGGATGCAAGATGACTAGAGGAGCTATGGTGCTTGCTAAGGGTACTAGGAGAGGTACTCTGTTTCAGCTGGAGGCATGCATTTCACAATACAATAGTTCTTTTGATTCAAGGAAGAGGGTAGTGGTCACTTCATCCCCACCATCTAAACGAGCAGTTAAGAAATCTATTGTTTCTAGTTCTGATGTTTGTAATCATGCCTTGGAAGTTAAACTTCCTGCTGAAAAGACAATGTTATTGCATAAGAGATTTGGCCACATTGGTGAGAAGGGTCTACGTACCCTGAAAAATAAAAACCTCATTGAGGGATTAGATGATTGTAATCTTGAGTTTGACTTTTGTGAACATTGCATATATGGGAAACAAAACCGTGTTTAGTTTTATTTGAGTTCTCACAAGTCTTCTAGTGTGTTGGACCTTGTTCATTCTGATGTATTTGGTCCTTTTAATGTTCCTTCGTTATCAAAATCTATATATTTTGTATCCTTCATAGATGACTATAGTAGAAGGACATGGATTTATTTTCTCATAAGAAAATCTGAAGTCTATAGTAAGTTTAAGGAGTTTAAGGCCTTTGATGAAAATTAGACTGGTAAAAAGATTAAGTGTTTGAGAACTGACAATGGTGGTGAGTTTTGTTCTACAGAATTTGATAAATATTGCAATGAACTTGGGATTCAAAGACATAAGACAACTCCATACACCCCACAATAAAATGGAGTTGCAGAGAGGATGAACAGGACACTGATGGAGAAGGCTAGGAGTATGCTTAGTGGAGCTAGGCTAGAACAAAAATTTTGGCTTGAAGCTATTGCCACTACTTGCTATCTTGTAAATAGATCTCCTACATCAGCTCTTGTTGGAAAGACACCCATGGAGGTGTGGTATGGTAGAAAGCCTTCAATAAGGCATCTTCATGTTTTTGGTTGTGAGGCATATGCACATGTGCCTAGGGAGAAGCAGTCAAAATTGGAGAACAAGGCTGTTAAGTGTATCTTCATTGTCTATGGTGTCAGTGTGAAAGGATACAAGCTTTGGGACCCTATGGTTGAAAAAGTGTTGTATAGCAGAAGTGTCATCTTTAGAGAGCTTACACCTTCTTGCACTATTTTACAGCTAGAAGAAAAAGAAAAGAAAGAGGATGTTGTTTAGTTTCCTCCTACCCCTGAGAAGACTGAACAGAAAGACAATGTTGGACCTGATGATGAGGAGAGCTCTAGCAGCTCTGAAATCTCAGATGAAGAAGTTGAACCTCAACCTCAGCTCTTGAGGAGGTCTACATGGATAAGAAAGCAACCTGAAAGGTTTGGTTTTACATTGCTTGATTCTAGTTGTGCTTTTGCTTTGCTTACTAACAGTGATGAACCTAGAACTGTATCAGAGGCTATGGACATGAAAGATGCAGGTTCCTGGAAGGAGGCCATGGAGGATGAAATGGCTTCTTTGGAAAAGAATCAAACTTGGGACTTGGGTCTTAGCCTCCTGGACGGAAACCCATTGGATGCAAATGGGTGTTCAAGAAGAAATTTGGTGCAGATGGCAGTGTTGAGAAGTATAAGGCTAGATTGGTTGCGAAGGGGTATTCACAAGTGGAGGGTATACATTATGGTGAGATCTTCTCTCCCGTTGCAAAGCTAACATCCATTTAATTCCTATTGTCTCTTGCAGCAGCCTATGACTTAGAGGTAGAATAGATGGATGTGAAAATGACTTTCCTTCATGGTGATTTGGAGGAAGAAATCTACATGTCATAGCCAGAGCATTATGTGGTGAAAGGTAAAGAAAATTTGGTTTGCAAACTTAAGAAGTCATTGTATGGTTTGAAGCAATCCCCTAGGAGATGGTACTTGAAGTTTGATCCCTTTATGTTGTCAATTAGATTTGTGAGATCAAAATTGGATCACTATGTGTATTACAAGTTTGATGGTGATCGTATTCTCATTGTTGTACTTAATGTTGATGATGTGTTGCTCATTGGGAAGGGTAAGAATATGATTTTTGATTTTAAATCTCAATTGTCAGCACAGTTTGAAATGAAATATTTAGGGGCAACCAGGTACATTCTAGGAATGGAAATCTGAAGAGACAGAACCAACAGAAAACTTTGGTTAAGCTAGAGTAAGTATGTAAAGACCGTGTTGGACAGGTTCAACATGGCAGATTGTAGACCATTGTGTGTTCCTGTTTCTTTAGGGATAAAGTTGTCTATTGAGGATTGTCCAAAATCTCCTAGTGAGGTGGAGGATATGAGTAGAGTACCTTATGCTAGTGTTGTTGGCAGTTTGATGTATGCTATGGTCTACACAAGACCATACATTGCCCAAGTAGTGGGAGTCCTTAGTTGATTTATGGCTAGTCCTGGACGGGTTCATTGGGATGCAGTTAAGTGAGTGTTTAGATATTTGAGGGGTACTTTCGAGTATTCCATATGTTATCATGGTAATGTTTCAGGACCTCCGCTAGTTGATATTCATGGATTTGTGGATTCAGATTGGGCAGGGGACATTGACAACAAGAGACCCACCAGTGCTTATGTGTTTACACTGTTTGGTGGTGCTATTAGTTGGATGAGTAAGTGACAACCTATTATTGCTTTGTCCACGACAGAAGTTGAGTATATGGCAACAACTCATGCTTGTAAGCAAGCCATTTGGCTTAAGAAATTGTGTTCAAATATTGGTGTTGATGCAGGTTAGATCATGATCAGTTGTGATAGTAAGAGTGCAATTTGCCTTGCAAAGAATCTAACTTTCCATGCTAGAACAAAGCACATTGATGTTCAGTTTCACTTCGTGCGAGACATGGTTGAGGATGGAAAAGTAAATTTGGAGAAGGTAGATACTTTGAAGAATGTTGCGGATGCATTCATGAAACTAGTGGGCATAGAAAAATTCAGATGGTGTTCAGAGTCTATGGACCTCTTGGCCTATAGCAGTTAAATCCTATTATTCTATTAGCTCTTACAAGGTGTTCGACAAGTGGGAGAATGTTGGTAATTAAGGTGTCTCAACCTTGGTAATTCCATGCATTATTTATGTTTGTATTTATTAATTCATTGCCTATATTGTAAATAATTGTAAATTCCATATTGTCATATTGTGGGATGTGGCACAGTGATGCGTCATTCTACATGGAAGATGACAACTTGTAATTTTTCCTCACATGAGGAGATAGGTGTCCCACTTTGTGGTAGGAGCATTTTTCCATGTGTTAGCATCTTCCATGTTGTGTAAGGGAATGTTTGACCGAAACAGTTATGACGGATTCCTATGACGAAGTTATGACATGTAAGAGTCAGAAATAGAAGCTTGTAAGACAAGTGAAGACACGTGTCATGAAGCATCTTTGAAAAAGGCATATTTGGGCATCCCAAGGTGGACTATGACATGTTGTAAGAGAATATGCTATTTATAGCCTATGTATGACAGATTTTCTTATAGCTGTAAGTTGTAACCGCTATGATAGATTCTATGATGGTCATAAGTGTCGTAAGAGCATCTGTCATAGCCCATTTTGGAAATAGGTGACCTCTTTGGGATGGGAGTTGTGGACAAGTGTCAGGCACATTCTACAATGTTGACCAAGTGTCCTTAAGCATGGGTTTTGAGCCATGAGGACAAGTTGGATGCCCATCCCAAGATAGGTCCAATATTGCCTTGTATATTCTATATAAAAATAGGTGCTTGGAGAGGGAGTTGTATCACAGGTTTACAACTTTCAAATTTGTTAATACATTGTGCAGGTTTCTGAGTGTGGGGTTTTTTACCTGATAATGGTTTTCCCCACCGTAAATCTTTGTCTCTCTTCTTCTATCTTCTTTCCAGTTCATGTGTATTGCTGTAATATCTCATTTACATGTTTCATATTGCTGTTATTGTAAGGATTAAATTGAATTTGTATAGATCTCCCCTCATTAGATTAGTGTAGGAAGCATTTTCCGCACACCAAGCTTCCTTTCATTACATGAGTTAGTTGTTGAGATGGATTCAAGGAATCTTAATCATAAGAAGGATGGATAAGATAGCATGGATAGGGAAGGCAGATACAAGTTTATCCAGTAAGTGCACCACCCCATGTTGGATGCCCACATGTCTGCCACTGAGGTCCAAGAGGGATGGTATATCCACTATTGGGCTTAGCATAAGGATAGCTTTGGGTGGCCTATCATGTTTCTCCTCCAAGTCCTATTATGGCTAATCTTCCATCATGCACTATAGATATTATGTAGTTTATATAGATTTGAAATAGTTATGTATTTTACATGGTTTAAATAGATAAGATATTTATTATGTACATTTTGATCATATGAATTATATTTCCAATATTATCTAACATGATTGTAGAACCTAAACCAAGATTTATCTTGCATATTGGATTTAATTGGTAAGTTATAACCCTAACCATATTAAAGTTGTGATGCTAGGGCAAGATTTAGGGCAATCATAGGAAGGGGACAAATTACAAAGATCTATTCTATTATTTACTACATCAATTAAGTTTCATTATGTGTTGTGTATTTTGCTGCATGGTTGGATAATCCTTCATTGGACCCTTTGGCTATGACTACATCAACAAAACCACCATAAATATTACAAATACAATATACTAATTCAATATCAATTTCTCAAACTCAAAGGTCATGATAGATATTAATTGTTCAATATTAAAATAATTCAATCACTAATCAACGTGATATGGGTCTTCATCAGAACCAACATCATCATCATCATTGACATTAGATGATGTAAGTAGATTAGAGGAACAACAAACAACCCCACCAACACTCCCAATTAAAGTATGTTGGCTATCCAACTCAAAAAGTGAAGATTGTGTGGCAATAGAAACATCAAGTTAGCTTGCTTTGGGTCTACATCCTATAACTTCCTTGCTCCTTCCTTGCACTCATTGTGTTTGTGCATAAGAATGTGCAAGTTGGATTACATGTAAACTAGCTCCTCTACCTTCTTTGATGCCAATCAACTGTGCTTCACAAAGTGGATGGAGTATGTACTCCAATTCTTCTCATATGAAGACAAACATATCACAAAATATTCAAAATGGTCCATGGCAGATACCTGCATAGTCAGCACCGTAGCAGCAAGCTTGAATTTGAGAATAGATAGAAAAGTTTGAGGAGCCAAAACTATGTTTTTAATTGTGTTTGTATTAGTTATGAAAGTCAATTTAGGGTTTAGGGCATCTTTTAGAAGGTCAAAAATCAAAGAAAATCAATCAAATCACATTAAAAACAACGTCTACCACCTGGAAATACCCTGTAATCACCCCGATGCACCCAGAATTACCCAGGTATCATTCTAGCTTAAAAATATTATGCCCTATCTAAATCCATAGACAAATCTATTTTGATTCTGATACAATTCATATTAGGAATCATCAAGGTTTGAAGCTGATTGAGTAACTTAGTAATTTCTTGCAATGTGGTTAGACTAATGCCATATTTAAGGTATAGTTGTACGAGAAGAAACACTACACCTAGAAGAAACATTCACAACTATGAAAAAACCCTTTTTACTGAGGCTCATGAAACATGTAGTAGATCTACTTATCAAATTAACAAGACCATTCTCAAAACCTGAAACACAGATATGACTACCTACGTTGGAAGCTATGACATAGAACCCTCGCAGTAGCACAAGATTCTAAAAAAGATGTGCAGACTCCTGGGTGGAATTTCGTGCTGTTAGAATATGGCTTGTTTTTTTTATGTTATAGTGTTCCTTATTATTGTCACATCTCATTTTTATGGAATATATTATTATTCTAGATTAGTGAACATTTGCCATGATTGTTTTACTTCAATTAAGTCCCATATGTGTGAAGGTAACTATCATAATGTTATATTTACAAATTAGAAAGTTGATTTAAATATTAAATAATATTGATATGATTATGATGTTTTGCTTCAGTTATGTTTATGGGAACTAACCTATTGACGTCGAGTTGAGTGTGAATGAATGCAAGTACTTGTCGAGGACAAGAACATGGTTGAGGTAGAGGTGTTCTAGGCACTTGGCAAGAACTGTTTGGGATGGTTAACTATGATGCAATCACACACTCACTTAGTCTCATATTGCATTTTGAATGCTTTATTATGCATTAATTGTGTGGATAATAATTGTGATTGATGATTTGATATTTAGAAAATTATTGTGTTTTTAATTGTTAGGAAAATCCTTTTCAAATGCATAATTTGATTATAAAAATTAATGTCTTTTCGAATTATATTTTAAATAGTGTATTATAAATAGTGAATATATGTACATATGGTTGTATCTTATATATTTAAATAAATAATAATAAATATTTTCTATTTATATGACTATAAATGTTTGGAAGACAATATATTAATTAGATTTATATAATAATATTAAATTATAATAAGATATATATGGATATATTATTTTATTATCTCACTTCTTGATTGATTTAAAGTGATTTTGAGTTATTAAAAATGAATAAAGAATACTAATAATGCTATTATATTTATAAATTTAAATAAAGAGAATTAAAAACAACTTATTGTCATGCAAATGACAGTAAAATAATAAAAATAATAATAAAGCTATTTTATCCCTTAGTTCTTCAATGAAAATTGGGAGTTTTCGCATGCAAATTAAAAATAAAACTACAGTCTTCAAACCTAAATCTGAACGCCAAAATAAGGAAAGCATGGTGAATTAAAGGAGGAGTCTCAACAGAAAGAAGAACCACAAAAAAAGTTGGTAGAAAGTTATTTTTTTAGCATTGAAGGCAGAGAAGAATTGGGAATAAAAATAAAGGTGTTTTCAAATGGAAAGAAAAATTAGTCAAGAACAGCAATAAAAAAGGGTGACAACTTTGTCATATCAAAACAAAATTTGAAACTATAAAATGTTTTGAAAAGACAGGGAAGAGTAGAACAAAACCTAGAAATACTTTGAAGAAATTCACAATTTTTAGTGAGAGTTTTTGCAAAGGAAGAGGACGTGTTTTTATGGCAGCGACTTGGAAGTTAGAAATACTGAGCGACCAGGAAAAATCATCCATCTTGTTTTCAGGTAGAATCTAGGTATTTCCCTTTTGAATTTGCATGTATGAATGATTGTTTTTACTGTTGATAAACTATAGTTATTGTGGCCAAGGAAATATTCTTGTTTCTTGTTGTGTATATCTATATGATTGTTGGAAATTGACCCTCTAAAATGCCAGTCCCTTGTCTCTATTTTGCTAATTATCCCCCACTTGTCCCTAACATTGACCTACTGATTGGAAGCATTATAGATTCTTTAAAAAATTGAATGACCCACCTTTATTTCATTCTAATGCAGGGGCATCGTGCTCCTAACAATGTGGATTTTATTTTATTGTGTGATTTAGGAATAAGTGATGACATCTTGTATTCGGTGGTGTCTCTTTGTACACTCCTGTTGCCAAGTAACAGAAATTGTTGGCATTTATTCTCTAAACTGATAGTCTTGATTTCTTTGATAGTTATAGTTTTGAGGAAGAGGAGTGGTTGAATGTGGTGGTCAGTTGAATGACAGTCAGAAGGAAGCCCAAACACCCCATAGATGTTATAGAGCAGTTAGAAGGTAGTGGAATGATAGCATCTTGGTAACGGTTGCAGAGAAAGGAAAAATGAATGATACTATCATGGAGAAGGAGCAGAGAATACAGTTTTTTTTAATATATATCCTCTCTACGAAGAAAAACAAAGGGAGTTGAGAAGGAAGGCCGATGAAAGGATGTCGAAAACATGAAGAAGTCCGAGTGTTAGATGCAGTGAGACAGAGGCTGACAAGAGAGAAGGCCGATATTGGTGATGGCTAATTGAGGAAGGAAGGTCGATGGAGGATGGAGGTCAATCTGGAAGGGCTGATAGAAAGAGCAAAAAAAAGGCCGTGAGTCAGTCGTAGCTCAGAAAAAAGGAAGAGTGGTTGTTTGTTGTAGGTTGATAGTGGAACATGAATGAGGAAAAGATAGACGAAGGAAATGAACTGATTATTTTAGGCCGGATATATTTATTGGTTGAAAGTTTTGAATACAAAGGGTAGGCTATATGCCGAGAACTGGCGACATCAAGGGATAGTTAAGTGTGAATGGGAGATGATGAGATATGAAAAAGAATCAATAGTGGTAGAGTAAAGTTTAGAAATAGATGGATAGAGAATAGTTGAGGGAGTTGTCTACGCATGCAGTAGAAGAGGGATCGACACCCAACAAGTTGGAATGAGGCTGAGCTATGATATGGTTTGTTGAATAGAGATCAGGTGTATTTGTTGATGTAAATATTGTAAGTTTTAGAGTAAATGTAAGTGTCGAGTCTGTAATGCTAGCCTCACTGAAGTTGAATAAAAAGATTATTCTTTTCATAGTTCTACGCACATAGATTTCAATCAATTGTATGCTGAAATATTCTAGATTAAATGTACTTCTTTTCAAGATCGTATTTCCTATCCATGAAAGGGTTTTTTGTCATTATAAGTTCATGATAAGGTACTTGTCTCTGTGTTAGTTGATTGGGATTTCTGTCATTGGTTATAATCTAAAAATGATTTATTACGGATTGGTTTATGTTGTTGTCCTGATTCCTATCATTATTATGACAGGAAGACTGTAGGAGATTGTTTATTATGATGAGACCAGGTATTCAGTCGATAGATAACATAGGGGGTATATGAATCTATGTTGTAAGCACTTGGGTATCAGATCATGAGAAGGAAGCATTCCATTAGAGTGGTATCAGAGCCCAAAAGACCTGGGCCGTGAATATTAAATGTGTTATTGATCTTTGTTGAAAAGTTGAGTGTTGCCGTTTTATTGTAGATTGAAAAATTGTGGAGAACTTGGTCACCAAAAGACTGGGCAGAGTGAAAAAGCAAGAAGCCCTAGGTGATTTGTCTAGAAGATGAAAGAAGGAAGTAAGATGCAGAAGCATTCTAGAAAAGAAAGTCTTGAGAAAAGAAACTGGAGGAAAGAAAACATAAAAAAGCAAGGTGCAAATTTTAAAAGAGAGCTAGCAGAATTGAGAAAAGATTTGGCACAATACCTAATTGCAAGGCAACAAAGGTTGGAAGAAGAAAGACAAGAGTAATTTTGGCTATGGCCAATGGAAAATAAAGTAAAGTGGCCTATGAAGATGATCATGGAGAGAAGGAAAAGGAAAAAGGTGACTGCCTTGAAAAGAGAAAGGAGTATGAGAGGATCCTAGAGAGTTTGGGACAACAGGGAGTTGCCATGTGAGCAACGAGCACTAGAAGTGGTGAAAGAGGTTCTCATTAAGGAGAACAAGAAGAAATATAGAAAAGAGTGGAGAAGAAAAGAGGGCTAGAGGTCATCTCTAGGAAAACAAGATAAAGAAGAGAGGAGAGTGTCCTTGAAGAAGACACTAATGGAGACAATGTGGTCTCTTATGTTATTTGCTAATATTATGTTTACAGATGTGTATGCAGGTATGAAGAATGTGATAGGAAAGGTCAATAAGGAAACCTTGAAGATGATGAGAGATGAGGCAAGAAGAGCACCCAAAGAAAGAATTGAAGATGTGAACGAGAGGAGGATGGTTGTAACAGTATGTCTAGAAGAGTTTGTAAAAGAGGTACACTACAAAGTGCCTAAGAATAAAGAGTATGAAGCTAAAGATTTCTGGTTTGATGATGAAGATGAGAGGGCAGCCCCAAAATTTCATGATGCATTGGAAGAAGTTGTAGATGATGTACAAGTTGCTTATGTAGAGGAAGAGATGGAAGTCAAAGAAGCCAATGAAGGGAACAAATTAGGGTAGCAGGTACAAGAAAGTTGCAATGCTGATTTTGGTTCTATAAATGGAGATTATAATGTTATTCTTGATCATAAGGGTAGAAGTGAGGATGTAGTTAAACAAGTTTATAATGAGAAGAAGATAATAGAGGATCATGGGTATATAGTTCCCTATTGGCAAAGGAAGAATATTGATGAAGGGCAGTAGTTGCAATATAGGGAGATTGATGCTTTTGATTATGTTTATACTAACAAGCAAGTGCAAGGAATGAAAGATGTACAGAGGAATAAGTGGCATCTAGATTTGAGAGTAAGTTGGCAAGCAAGGAAGCCGAAAGTAGATATTTCAAGAAGGCCAAGTACAACAAAGAAAAAAAATCAGCCCAAGGAAGTGGCAAACAAAGTATGGAGAGTAGAGAATGTGGTAGCAGAAAAAGCCAGTGCTGCTGCAATAAATAATGTTGATAAAAGAGTGGAAGTTGAAAAGGAAGATGTTGGTAAAGAACCTGTGAAGAACCTGATGGGAAGAACATTGAGGCACTCAATTGGTAGAAGTTAGAGAGTGCTACTGTGAAAGGTAAACAAGTTGAGTTAATTAATGATGCTTTTGAAACTTTGGATGATTTTGTTGACAGAAAAGATAGAGAAAAATTAAACAAGGTGCCAGATTGTAATGAGGCTTTGAATAAAATGTATAATTTAAAACAAGATACCAAGGTTGAATTGAATAGCAATTGGGAGATGAATAAATATGAGGAGAAAATATGGAAGCTTGTGCATGAGAAAGAGATGAGGAGGAATAAATATCAAAAGAAATAAGAAGGTAAGCAAAGGTAGATTGGAAAGTGTAGTATGAATAACCACAAGTTTGACAAAAAAGAGAAAAAGTTGGATGGAAGAGTTGGATATAAAAAGAGGACAGCAATGGCATATGTTGCAAAACGTGATGGTACAGATTTAGATATGGGAGCAACAATGATTCAAAAGGAAGAAGGGAAACAAAAGAATGGTGAAGGTAATGCAGAGATAGAATTAGAAGGAGGAGCAACAACTGGAAACACTGAAGAAGATTTGTGGAGGTAGTTGGAAACCATTGAGCAAGAATGGAATGAAAAGGTTGAAGGTTTACAAATGTGTGGGACAACAAAGGACACCCCGAGGGAGATTGAAGACAATGGTATAGAAGTTGATGCAGGAATGAAGCCAGAAGATGTAGCAGCCATGGAAGATTTTGAAATGAATGTGGTGAATCATGATACAAAAGATGAAGCTGAAAATGATTTGCTATTGCAGCAGATGGCCATAGAGGAAGAGTGGCTGGAAAGAATGTCAGATGAACATGTTGAGTATGATATAGAAATGGTAAATGTTGATGATGCAATGGGTGATGTTGAAGACATGGAAATATTTCCATTTGTTTATGGTGTGTTGTACGTGGATGAAAGAAGGATCAGAGATTGGAGGTCGATAGAAATTGATATAAATAGCCTCGTGAGGGTAGCACATAGTGTTGCACAACAATGTTGGAAGGATGTGGCATATGGGCCAGAGAGAATGTGGAAGAGGCAAAAGAAAATATTTGATAAATTTGTAGAGGACCACATGCGCAGGAGCACATGATCTTTTTGTCCCCTAGGAAGTCTGATGTAGGGGCATCGTGCTCCTAACGATATAGATTTTATTTTCTTGTGTGATTTAGGAATAAGTGATGACATCTTGTATCTGGTGGTGGCTCTTTGTACACTCCTGTTGCTTATAATACAACAACTAGCTCCTGTCACCAAGTGTCAAAAATGGTTGGTAGTCTAAACTGACAGTCTTGATTTCTTTGACAATTATAGTTTTGAGGAAGAGGAATGGTCGAACGTGGTGGTTGGTTGAATGACAGTCGGAAAGAAGCCCAAACACCCTGTGGCAGTTACAAAGCAGTTAGAAGGCATGGATCGACAACATCTTGGTAACGGCTATAGAGAAAGGAAAAATGAATGATACCATTATGGAGAAGGAGTAGAAAATACAATTTCTTAATAGATATCCTCTCTATGAAGAAAAACTGAGGAGGGAGTCGAGAAGGAAGGCCGATGAAAGGATGTTGAAAAGTGTTAAAGGCCGTGAGATAGATGTCAACAAGAGACAAGACCGATATTGGTGATGGCCGATTGAGGAAGGAAGGTCGATGGAGGACAGAGGTCAATCTAGAAGGGTTGATAGAAAGAGTAGAAAAAAGGTCATGAGTCAGTCAAGGCTTGGAAAAGAGGAAGAGAAGCTATTTGTTATAGGCCAATAGTGGTAGATGAATGAGGAAAAGATAGACAGAGGAAAGGAACTGATTATTTCAGGCTGGATATTTATTAGCTGAAAGTTTTGAATACAGAGGGGAGGCCGTATGCTGAGAACTGGTAATATCAAGGGATGGTTAAGTGCAAGTGGGAGATCATGACATATGAGAAAGAATTAGCAGTAGCAAAGTAAAGTTTAGAAATAGATGGATAGAGAATAGCTGAGGGAGTTGTTTGCGCACATAGTAGAAGAGGGATTGACACCCAACAACTTATAATGAGGCCGACCTATGATATGGGTTGTTGAATAGAGGTTAGGTGTGTTCGTTGATGTAAAGACTGTAAGTTTTAGAGTAAATGTAAGTGTCAAGTCTGTAATGCTAGCTTCATTGAAGTTGAATAAAAAGATTATTATTTTCATAGTTTTGTGCACATAGATTTCAATCATTTGTATGCTGAAATATCCTAGATTAAATATACTTCTTTTCAAGATTGTATTTATTATCCATGAAAGGGTTTTCTATCATTATAAGTTAATGAGAAGGTACTTGTCTCTATGTTATTTGATTGGGATTTTTGTCATTGGTTATAATCTAAAAATGATTTATTACATAGTGGTTTATGTCGCTGTCCTGGTTCCTATCACTATTGTGACAAGAAGTCTGTAGGAGACTGTTTATTGTGAGGAGACCAAGTATTTAGTTGATAGATAACATAGGGGGTTTATCAATCTGTGTTGTAAGCACTTGGGTATCAAAGCATGAGTAGGAAGTGTGCCATCACATTCCTATCACCAACTTGTTCAACTGTAGTGTAGAAATTAGAATCAACTTGCTGTTATTAACCCTTGTCTTCACTAATCTTTTGCTTTCTTTATTTTATGATATGAAAATCATCTCCTTCTTGATATTGTTTACTATTGGAAATATAGCTAAAAATCTAAACACAATTAAACTTACCTTCTATCAGACATAAAAACTGAGAAAATGTTAACTTCTTAGTTGTTGTTAGAAATCAGATCACTGTTAGGAATCGACCTCTTGATGTGTGAAAACAAAACTCTTAAACATAGATGAAACTATTAGATTCCTGTAGTTGATTGTTACTCTATTATTGTTGTTCAGATCATTATTTAAAACTCATCCTTGAATGAAAGTAGTAAAAGTTATAAAACTTTGTTCTATATTTTTTATTTAATTATGCTACAGTTCCTGTCGTAACTGCGATAGGAAGACTATTTCTTTTGGTTCTGGACTTTCTGTCACAGAAATGACAGGAAGGTTTCTAAATATTATATAAAAACGTATTGAAATGGACTGAGATAGTTCCTATCATAGATATGATAGTAA
The DNA here is from genome assembly GCA_027924645.1 of Cunninghamia lanceolata. Taxonomy (NCBI): domain Eukaryota; kingdom Viridiplantae; phylum Streptophyta; class Pinopsida; order Cupressales; family Cupressaceae; genus Cunninghamia; species Cunninghamia lanceolata. The sequence continues at coordinate 9,233,934 of BSBN01000220.1, read as the reverse complement.
GACTGTTAAATTGTTTAGAAAACCTATTATTTTACAAATATTAGAATGAATAGATTGTCAAAGATGACTTTTCCTCTTTTCAGGAATTGAACCAGGTTACTATTTTAAAGGATTAGATCTAATCAAGCTGACATTAAAAAAGATGATTATTTGTCTAGCATACTTATTTATATATATCTCTGCCACATCCTGTTATGAGACAATCTGCTTTTCATTATTTAGAATTGCACATTCAGACATCAAGGTTGCATCGGGTGTTCCCTCTTGCCAATTGTTTCCAGGTAGCTAGACATTTCATACAGGGCTAGGTTTCCTTCCTTTCATGAAGTGATCCAGGGAAGTGTAATTGCTTCATGGTTGGCTTGAAAAGCACTTGGGACATGTTCTCGTCTCTCAGCTCGCAAGTGGTGGACCACTTGGTTCGTGTGACTGGAGAGTGTATTGATATATTTATTCTTGATATACATGATTATTGTATCCTAAGATTAGATGTATTATGGCATGAATGCCCATGGACTTTGTATATGATTTTTATAGTGCCTTTACCTAAGATGAGCATGCGAATTGTAAGATTTAATGATTTTATTTTATTTATATTGATGAGATTATCTTTTGCAATATTTAATGATTCTTTTAGATTCTAATTTATGAAGATTTATTGACTCTATTGAATCTTATTGACAAGATTATTATTTATTTTGATATTATAATCAAGCGGATTAATTACACCCCTTTTTTTTATCTTTTGGAAGTTGTATTTAAGCGGATTATTTACATCTTTTTACTTGTGATATTGTATTTAAGTGGATTATTTACTTCATTTTACTTTGTGATGGTTTGAGGGATTTTACAATTATATTGGTGTGATATGTCATTAGTGTTTATGGATCCTCTTTGAATGATATATAATATATGTTATTGCATCTTTTGCAGTGTTGTTATGGTTATCTATGTGAGTTAGAATGGTAATGACCTCTTTGTGTGTCTGTTATTATTATGATCATTGAAACAAAATGTCTAGAAACAAAAATTATTTCAAATTTTAGAAATTGAAATTAAAAAATTCAATCACTCTATATTGTAAAGGCAAACTAAATCATCAATGTACACAATGTTGACTCAGCTAGATCACACAAAATTTTCATCTTGTAACAATAAGTGTTGCCATACTTATAGAAAAGGAAAGCACATTTTTTTTTGTTTTTGTTAGAATGAATATTAATCTTTTTTATCTGAATTAAAGATTACTTGTCTCAAATATTTATAAATTATAATAATTTATAATATTAGAAGTTGATATTTAAGAAATCTAACAACCTTACTTGAACAGTATGTGTTCTGAAGGTTGTAGGACTTGACCTATATATCAAAGAGATAAGCATGCAAATTTGAAGGAGGATTCCTTTTAAAACAAATTAAGAAATTTACCCCCATTCATTAGCAAAAGGAGGGATATTTCATATAGGATGATAATTAGATGTTGAATCCTTGTGGTATTTCCATGGCTTTAATTTATATTTCTAGTTTCTTAACAAACTTATGATTTATTCATATCCTTTCTTTATTATAATAAATTTATCTTATGTCACCTTCTATTATCAAAGTATTGATCAAAGGGGCATATTCCACTAGGCATATATTTCTTTCAACTATAACATGATGATAAACCAACCTAATCTCAGGTTAGATTGAGCGATATATCATATCCAATTTTGGGTGTAAAGGTAGTTTTTAGGTTATAGACAAAATAATAAATTGTGTGAGACCCCTTCTCAAAGTTGGCAAGGATATTATTTTGACATTTATCTTATATACAATTCATACTAGACATACATGCTTACCCTTCTTGGGAATCTGCCTCGTGCATAAGTTTTAAGTGAATTTAACAAGATCTCATATGCTAGTCTAGAATAATATTTGTGCCCTAGCATCTAAGGTATGCCTATGTAGTTAACAAAGGAAAAATTAAGCAAAAAAAGAATGACTCTATAATTATAACTTACTGATAATGACGATTGTAACTTTTAGACTGGACTGATTAGTAGGAACCGTTGAAGTGTATCATTCAAATATCTATTATACTTTGTATTTAACTTCAGTGTACAATATATCATTGAAAAAAAGGGACAATTTAGAAGGGAAAATAAAGTCTAATTCTTATTAAATTTGAACATGCCATCTAAGCCTAAGGTGTTCCAATGCAATTAAAACAATAATTAATAAAGGGGTAAATTAAGAAAAAAAATACAAGCTCAAAAAAATTATCCTTTTAAGTGTAGGTACTATGAGGTTTAATTATAAGTTGGCTTCTAGGGTATGTGTGTCTGTTCAATCTATGGTCTGATTTTACAATGACAACTTTTTGAGTTCATAAAAGGATAAGTTTTTAAGTGGGGAAACTATCTACGAACACCAACCTTTATTTATTAAAGAACAAGTTGCTCTTCACCTACAGGATAAGTGATTTTTTTGCAAGTGCACCAACTTTTATCTGAATCATAAGTGTGCCCTCTATTTAAACAAATATGGGCTACAATGGAAAGTGGATTTTGGTCAATTGATTTAAGTGCATAATAAAAATATATAAAGGAAAAGGAAGGAATCTTGTTAAAGACATCTAATTGACTATGTTCTGTCTGGAATCCTTCGAGAGATCATTCCTCTAGCTGGCTCTTTCCCTGGGCAATGAAATTATATAATTGTGAGAAAAGGTCTGAGGACTCTTTGACATTTCAGCTTCAGTGTTGTTCTTCAGCAATAAAAATGAAATAATTGAGAGACAAGTTGAGAACTCTCACAGTTAAACCTTTATGCTCTTTGTTTCCAACAGAGAATTTTTGTTGCATGAAATGGAGGTTACTTTTTTTCAGGGGATCCCCCCTTCTATCTTCTTTACAACATGACTGGGGCAATGTCATATAGGGTGTGACACCAGTAAATAATAAGTAGGTATCATATAGGAGGGCAGAAACATTTGATGTTGTGATTGTGAAGGAAACAAGTGTCACTATATGGTTGGTTGTTTGTTGATGTGACATGTGAAGTGTATTATTACACATGTATATGTGCACATCTATTGGTTGCTTATTAAATTTTTACTACTATATTATTTCTCAACTACTATTCTTTTCGTATATTTAACTAGGGGTCTAAGTGCGTGGTGTAAACACTTCAAATTCATCAATAACTTTCATCCTATTGATTTCCTACAAATTAATTAAATTTCTTGCAAAATTAATTAAATAAGCGATTATTTAATTAATTTAACCCAATTTCCTACAAATTAATTAAATAAGTAATTATTTAATTAATTATCCATGCATTTAACTCATCTTTCCATAATTAATTAATTATTAAATGATTAATTAATTGCTACTTACTAACTCATCCCTAAGGTTAATTTCCCTACATTTAACTCATCTTTCCGTAATTAATTAATATTAAATTATTAATAAATTACTACTTACTAACTCATCTCTAAGGTTAATTAATTAAACCATCTTAATTAATAACCTTAGTTCTCATTCCTCCAACTTAATTAAGTAATTAATTAATCCATGACTCATTAATTGATTAAGACTAATTAACCTTCCATTAATATTTCTTCTAATTTAATAATCCGCAATCCCCTCCCTTTTAATCCTAATCATCTAATCCACCTACATGGATCAAGATCTCAAACGCCGGTCATTTAACATGTTTCCAACCTCCACTCCTTGCTCACACATGTGTGAACATGGTAACTCATCCCACTCCTTGCTCAATATTTGGGAAGGAAATATTGACAATAACATAGGGTCTTTTGCCATTGGATGCTGGAGGTGGAGGTCTAGAAAAACATGGCTAGGAAATGAAGCACTTGCTTGAGATTATTCTCCTCTTCAATGAGAGTAAGGAAGGAATCATCAGCAAAATGCCCATTGACCAACTATTGGGAAGAATTGGGAAGGGAAATCCCCTTAACATGGGACTAAGAGATAGCCTGCACCAAGAAGTAATCAAAGCCTTCAATAACCAAAACATACAAAGCAATGACAAGGGGTAGCCTTGCCAAATGGACCTGAAGAGTTTGAAATAATTAGAATGCTAGCTAGAAATAGTTATGCACGAATAAGCATCTACAAAGAGCATTTGAACCATGTGAATGAATTGAGGGCCAAAACCAAGCACCTGCAACATGGCTAATATGAAGGACCATTCAATACAATTGTAAGCCTAGCAAAGTCAATCTTGACAAAAAAATGATAGGTTGTTAAGAGTGGCGAGCCCATTCCATCTATTCCCAAATGACGATGATATTGTCTAAAATAAATTTGAACTTAATGAAACTAGTTTATTTTAGTTGAACAATCAAAGGAAGCATGGAGTGGAGTTTGAGAGCCATGACCTCAGCAATGATCTTCTAGGAGACATTCAATAGCATGATAGGTCACTAGTTATTGATATCTTTGGGGTTTCCAATCTTAGATATGAATTTTGTATACGCCTAAAAATGACACAAATCATCCTAAATAAATATTCTAAATATTTATTCCCTTCTTCTATTAATTAAATAAATATTCTAAATTTATTTAATCGATTCACTGTTCCATAATTAAATAAATTCTATTTATTTAATTAAAATTCTTCTATTTATCCTTCACAATTAAATAATTATAAATTATTTAATTAAGCCTAATTCCTCTATCCTAAAGTTCTAAATTCAAAATTCCACATCACCTTTACACCTCACCTTTTCCACCTCACCTTGTCCACCTCATCAGGTTGCACATGTAATTAAATATATTTAATATTTAATTATCTTATTTTCCCTCACCCACATGGCCTATTTCTTCTCCAATCAGAGGTCAGTTAACCAATCAATCAAGTTTGTTAACTAACCTGTCAGTTGAGTCAAATCCTCAATCAATTCAGTCAGTTCCACAATCCACTCTTCTAACTGATCAATCAATTCTGTTAACAGACCAGTCAAGGGAGTTAACTCTCCAATCAGTTTTGTCACATCCCACCTTTCATGATGGAGCTGGGACACTTGTCACATTTCCACTGGTTGCACATTCCTCAACCATCCTCAACCGTTGATCTTCATATCTTCTCTCAACCGTTGATTCCTATTCCTCCGGGTCTATAAATGAAGCTTCATCCCTTCATTCTAATCATCCAGGCTTTTGACATCGTTACTCTGCAGAAATATCACCAGCGCGCCTTTGGCACCCATTTGTCATCCACAAGCTTGAGATCACCATTGTTGCATTGGAGCTCACCTTCATTGCATATCACACTACAGCCGTTCACCATCGACTTCCTCCAACAGCTTTTAAAAGATTGCACTCTCTGAGGGCTCATCTCATCTGCGAAAGGACGATTCGTGATAGGCGAACAACAGAAGTTTCGAAACGGAAGAGGTTTGCTGTGTTTGTTCATTGCTTTGTTTACTTGAATCTTCTTTGTTTCTCTATTCTGTTGATGTTTGGGTCATCTGTTATTCATTTGATTGATGCACTATTTTACCCTCACATTTTTGGCGCCCACCGTGGGGCCGCTGCCCCTTTTATTTTTACCGTTTTTGAGCTTTTTTGAAAGCAGGTTCCGTACAGGTCCCGCAGAGTCACGCACAGGTTCTTTCGGCGCATCTGTTCATTTTTACGGCGCTTTTGAAGACTGTTACGGCGCTTCTGTAAAACGGCGCATTTGTTGACTGTAACTGTGCTTTTATAGACTGTTGCTGCGCTTTTGTGGAAACTGCGCATTTGTTGATTCTAGCTGCGCTTTCGTACAATATTGCGGTGCAAACGTTAAAACGGTGCATCTGTTGTCTGTTACGGCGCTTATAACGACTTTTGCTGCGCATACGTCCAAACGGCGCATAAGTTCATTTTAACGGCGCATATGTTCATTTTTACAGCGCATTCATTAATACAGCGCTTCTGTTGATCACTTCTGCGCATTTGATCACTGAAGCTGCGCTTTTGTAACTGGCTCAGGTTTTAGTACTTTTTTAGGGTATTCTGCTGACGCTAACCCTTTTGCAGGTGTTTGCTGGAGCGGTTTTGCAGGTTAGGCTCGGGTTTAGTTACATGTAGTTGCATCTAACTAGCTCACCTTTCATTTCTTTTGGGAAAGAGTAAAATGGCTGTTCATTACAAATCTTCATCTAGTCTTAATTAGGGAGGAAGTAAACTTGTTTATTTCATGCTTGCATTGCAAACAAACTTCCAAGTTATTGCTATCTAAGACTTAAAATTGAACTCACAACTGCATTCTGGAGTTAAAATGAACCATTGCTATATCGTGAGACCTGAATTTCAAAGTTAACAATCTCGTGCAACGTGGACTTAAAATTGAACTCACAACTGCATTCTGGAGTTAAAATGAACCATTGCTATATCGTGAGACCTGAATTTCAAAGTTAACAATCTCGCGCAACGTGGATTTAAAATTGGACTCACAACCGCTTTCTGGGACTTAAAATTGAACCACTGCAATATTGTCAAAATCACTTCAAAGTTTTGTTTGACTAGCTTAGCCCATTTAGTTTTTATCTTTTTTAACTAGGGTGGATTAAATCAGTGTATTCTGTGTTTGCGAATGACAATAGGCTTATGCTCTCCCCTCTTCTGGGTGATCAGAATGCCAGACTTGTCATTCTACTTGTCTAACCTTTAGGAGGGGCCTGCCCTTGGATGCACGCTTGTCCAAGCGGGAACGACCCTGAGTGGTAACAGGCTAACGCCAAGCCCTACCGAGCCACTTAAAATAAATTGTGCTTGAGGTGAAAACCTCCTGCAACGAGTGCTGTTATGTTACACCGACGGCCAACCTCCCCCAAAACCCTCTCAGGCGCAACCCTGTGAGGCTGGGAGACTCCATAACGGAGAGTAGCGCCGCCGCACGTGTAACCACTTGAACGGTTGCCCGAATTACAAACCTCTTGTTTTAGTGGCCCAAATCCCTTATAATCCATTTCTCGCCTAGGATTTTGTACTTGCTTTTGTCCAAAATAGAGTCGAAAAAACTACAAAAACAATGAAAAACTACAAAACATTCTTTGTGCTTGCTGTGTTTTCTTGCTAAATTAATTCATAAAATCATATCAGGAAGACTCATTCCAGCCAAAAGTTACCCAAAAAATAGAGAAAAATCCCAAAAATTTGCCCAAAAATACCAGAGCTGCGCATATATCCATTTCTGCGGCGCATATACAGCGACTTGCTGCGCTTTTGTACCGACTTGCAGCGCTTTTGTACCCTTCTGGTGCGCATATACTCTGTTCTGCTGCGCTTTTACAGCGACTTGCTGCGCATGTACGCCGACCTGCTGCGCATATACTTTTCTGCTGCACATTTGCGCACTGTTACTGCGCATACATACCTCACCAGAGCGGCGCATTTACAACGACTTACTGCGCATTTGTCTATTCTTGCTGCGCATCTGTTCCTGCGCATGCGTGACAGTGAGCATAAGCCCTATTTTTGAGAAATTTTCGTCAGCTGTTCGGAGTACCCATTTCAGCCTAGTTTCATTTTTCAAGGTCAGAATCAACCTTGCAGTCAGTTTTCATCCATTTCACCCATTTCTCTCTCTTTCGACAGTCGTCCCAGTCACCTCCTGTCCTAGTCACTCTTACCCCAATGTCATTCTGTCCCATACCGATTCGACATAGGTCCTTCTTTAGTGAATTCACGTAAGCCTAGTAGGTCACAGTACCTTTTGCTAGTAGTCTTGTTGAACGACTAAGCCCTACACAGTGAGACTGGTATCGACTACCCTTGCTAGTGGCTAGAGTCTTTGTCAACCGTCTTACCTGAAGTCATTGAGCGAGAGAACCCTTTGTCCAAATCTTGTCCTAGGTATCCCATTCACTACAGTCTTAGTCGGCACCTTGCCAAAATTCTCCATCCTAGTCCATTTCATCCCATCCCACCTTGCATGGTTCTTACTCGATCCCAGTACAACAAGCTAACTGAAATGGCCGACTCTTTCGATCACATCGCCCCACCACACGATGATGATGAAGAAATTTCTCGTGAAGAATTAGTGGCACACATGCAAGATAGCAAATTCCAACGCCTAGTGGAGAGAGTACTCCTTGAGGATCCCACCAAATATTTCCATCATCTTGCTAATCTCGGACTCAAACTCCCTGCAGACTTTGACATTAGCTCCATCATGGAAAATGCAGACAATGAACGTGAGAGGGACACAAATGCCACAGTCCCAAATGCACATGAGAAAGGCACAAATGACACAGTCCCCCAAGCTAATGAAAGAGGAAAACAACACATAGATCAAAATGCTCCTATAGCGGATGTGAGACAACAAATTGAGAGTCTAAAGCTAGAAATCTCCAACCTTAAGATCGGCACCAGCTCCAAGAACTACTCCTTGGAGGATATAGCACCGTACCCCTTTGACAGAAATTTGGTCATGAAACCATTCCCCTTTCAGTTCAGAATCCCGAAATTCGACAAATACAAAGGGAAGGGGGACCCTAGAGATCATATCAGGGAATTCACTGCAGCATGTTTAGAAGTAGCTCACAACGAGACCTACTTAATGAGACTATTCCCAAGATCTTTAGGAGGTCAAGCTATGGAGTGGTTCTCGCGTCTTCCACCAGGAATCAAAACTTTTGATGAGCTTGTCAATAAATTCATAACGCACTTCTCTTACAACATAGAACACGAAGTATCTATGCTAGACCTATGCAATACCAAACAAAAGGGTGGTGAGTCTTTCGCAACCTTCTTACAACGATGGAGACAGCTAGCTAGCAAGTGTTCTTACGACATGCCTGAGAAACAACTATTGGAAATGTTTGTCCACAATTTGAACCCCGATCTTAGCTATCAGATTCAGATACAATGCCCTACCTCATTCACCAAAGTCATCGAAATGGGGCTATTCATTGAGAAAGCTATGATCGCTAAAGGAACTCTCAAGCTCTACAAGGACACACCTCCTTCCAATTACACAACTGACAAGTCAAAGTTTTGGACCAAGAACAAGAATGTGGTCAACGATGGAGTAGTGGATGCCAAGGCGGCAGCCCCTAAACAACAACCCATATTCACTCTTAAGGAAGAAGCAAATAACGGTGTACTCAACAAGCCACCCCCTCGGGAATCTAGACCTTGGTTCAATTCGAACCCAAGGAGAAAATTCACGCCGTTAGGAGAATCTCAAGAGTCTGCTCTCAGGAAGTTGTTGGCTAACAATGAAATTTCTCTACCGCCAACAAGTGACTATGAGCCTATAGTCAAACCTCCCTATTGGAAGGACACAGACTATTGTGAGTATCATCGAGGAAGGGGGCACACAACCAATAATTGCATCCGTCTTAAGAACGTCATACAAGATATACTGGACCAAAATCAGGGAGGAACGCAACAGCATACCTCCAATGAATCTCATGTGGCCTACCGAGATCCTCTCCTAAACCACAACCGGCCATATAACAACAATCACAATGGCGGCCACCACAACAATGGTCACAATGGCAACAACTCCAATGGTCATAACAATAATGACCACAATCGTAACAGGCCAAACCAGAACAGTGGGTCGAGTAATGCTAACTATGCAAGCGTTCCCTTTGAGTACACCATTAACTGCATTTCTGAGCATGTTCCGCAAGTCAACGTCATATCCCCCAACCAACAACCAGGACCTAACGGAACTGGTTGTAGTATAATTACCCGCAGTGGTAGAGTCACGATCAACACCACTCCTCCAAGGTCGTCGCCGTCTCCGTCCAACCCCCGCCCATATAATGTCATCGACCAATTGCAAAAGACTCCGGCTCATATCTCTATATTGGAGCTCCTGCGTCTATCTCCTTCTCATAAGGAGATTCTTGAGAAAGCCTTAGTGGAGACTACTGTCCCCACTAACCTCGCCCAAGAAAAGTTTCAAACCATGGTGGGTAACTTGACATCCTCCCCTTCCATATCATTCACGGAACAAGATGACCTTTCCATGTCCCAACCCCACAACACTCCTCTGCACATTGTCGCATTCGTGCACAGGCACCGCATCAAGAGGGTTCTCATTGATGGGGGTGCCGGTTTGAATATTTGCACTTTGAAGCTAGTCCTTGCATTGGGGTTCTCTGAGCAGGCAGTGGATCCACGGAGGAAGATTACCATAAAGGCCTATGACGAGGAGGAACGCACCACAAAGGGCACGGTTGTCCTACCCATTCAAGTAGGACCGGTAATTAAAGATGTGGTGTGCCAAGTCCTTGATCAGGAGCTTGCTTACAATATTCTACTAGGGAGACCATGGATCCATGCCATGAAAGCTGTCCCCTCCACCTACCATCAGTGCATAAAATTCCCACACGATGGCAAGCAGGTCACCATACACGGCGACCCCGATCCCTACCAGCATTGCAACTCATTCCAAGCCAAACCGGAATGTGTCATTCCCAACAACCGAGCCCATATCTCCCCCACTCCGTCACGAGACCATACTGCTGAAGCTTCCTCTTCACAACCCAAACCAATGAAAATCACCATAAAAGAAAATGGCGTGGGGGAATACCAGATTGAGCATAGCCTCAACCTTGCAAAAATGCCCTTGTCTCCTCGCTCCTTTGGTCAGCCCAAGCATCAACCCAGGCATTTTCCAAAGCCCTCTGCTCCTCCTACAACTCCCGCAAACCCCTTTGTAAAATGGGGGACCTTATCCGATGAATCAGAGGAGCGAGATCTCTTACAATGGCTCTATGCCGAAGAAGAAAACACATCCCAAGATCCACCCAAACTCCCTACAGAGCTCTATGGGCGAGGTGAAACCATCTTGCATAGGATGGGATATGAAGGACAAGGCCCCATCGGCCTCAGAAAAGAGGGGATCATCGAACCTATACAACCCTCTTCCTCCTCTTCGGCTAGAAACACGACTGGCCTAGGCTACAAAGGTAAAGGTAAAGCCAAAGAAAATGCCTGCCTAGTGGAGACAATTCAAACACTACAAGGGGATAGTGATGCAGATTCAGATGATTCCAATCAGTATGAATGGGACGAGCTGACAGAACACTCCTACGATGATAAGGAGATTGATACCATCCAAACCCTTAGCCCATATCATGAGAGACAAACGCAACGGGACAGACCGCTGGAGTCTGATTTGCCCCTCCCCGAAGTTATGGCTTTCGAGGAAAGTATCGATTCCATTGCGATAAACAACCTGGAAGAAAGTACCACCCAGAACACTACCCCCACCTGTGCTCCTAGTATTTCCATCCACACTATCAACGAATCAGGTCTTTCATCCGACTCCCTTCCCCTCTTACACCCTGAGCTTATTGACTGGGACCTGAAAGGGACCCCTCAATTAGATGTGTTCCAGAACGATGATGCCTACATTGACTATATGGGACTTCGAGATCATTTACCAAAAGGAGATCATAAAGCCGGTTTCACTATCGAACTCAATACTATAGCATACTTTGGGGAGGGTGCCAAGCCTTCTAGTCGCAAAAATGTAAAGATCAAAAAGGGATCTGACGGTGAAAACTGCCATGCGGCAGTGTCAGATCATAAAACAGTAAAAAGAAAGGACGTATCTGAAGGTGAAAACCCAACCGTGGCACCTGACGATGGATTGCTTGACACCCTCCCAAGTGACATGTATCAAGAAAGGTCACAGATCGTGGTAGAGCCAACAGAGCCAGTAAACATTGGAACCGAAGAGCAGCCTCAGATAATCCACTTTGCAAAATCTCTCACGCCGCCTGAGAAAACCAAGTTTGTGCCATTCTTTAAAAAGAAGAGAGGCAGCTTTGCTTGGTCATATGCCGACATGCCAGGTTTGGACCCAAACCTGATTCTACATCACTTGCCATTGGATCCAGGGGTGAAGCCCGTAAAGCAAAAACTGAGAAAAATACATCCCCATATTGCCCTCCTGGTCAAGGAAGAACTCAAGAAATTGTTAGACGTGGGGTTCATCAGGGCCATTGATTACCCCGAATGGATATCAAACATCGTGCCAGTGTCTAAACCAGATGGCAGGGTGCGACTATGCAACGATTTTAGAGACTTAAACAAAGCATGTCGCAAGGATGACTTCCCCTTGCCTAACATCGATATTATAGTCGACCTCACGGCGGGACATACAATGCTGTCACTAATGGATGGATTCTCAGGGTACAACCAGATCAAAATAGCACCAGAGGATCAGCACAAAACCTCTTTCACTTGTCCTTGGGGTACCTTTTGCTGGAATGTCATGCCGTTTGGGCTGAAAAATGCAGGTGCTACATACCAGCGGGCCATGACAACTATATTCCACGACATGATGCATGTGACCATGGAAGATTATGTTGACGACATCTTGGCAAAATCACTCACTAGGGACTCACACCTGGACACATTAGAGAAAGTCTTCCAACGGCTGGACCAATTCCAAGTAAAGTTGAACCCGAAGAAATGTGTGTTTGGGGTCACATCAGGCAAACTGCTAGGCTTCATCGTGTCCGCAAACGGCATAGAGGTAGACCCGGCCAAGGTCAAGGCAATCATGGACATGCCTCCGCCCAAAACTCTAACACAGTTGAGATCCTTACAGGGCAAGCTACAGGCCATCCGTAGGTTCATCTCACAGTTGGCCGACAAGTGCCATCCTTTCAGCCACCTTCTACATAAGAACGTTCCATTTAAATGGGATGAGCAGTGCGAAGAGGCATTCCACAAGCTCAAGGAGTACCTCACGAATCCTCCTATACTCATGCCTCCGATCCAAGGAAAATCCTTGATCCTCTACATATCCGCTACACCTACTGCTCTTGGGGCTCTCCTAGCGCAGCAAGACTATGAGAACAAGGAAAGAGTTGTGTACTATATCAGTCGAACCTTAGTGGGCTACGAGCTACAGTACTCACAGGTGGAACGTTCATGCCTTGCGGTGGTTTTTGCCTCACAAAAACTCCGACACTACATGTTGGCACATCCTGTCAAACTCATTGCCAAGATCGACCCACTAAAATATCTTCTCAACAAGGCAGCTCTCACAGGACGACTAGCCAAATGGGTTATGCTTCTTAGCGAATATGATATAGAGTATGTGGATAGAAAAGCCATCAAGGGGCAAATCATCGCAGATCAACTAGCTGAGGCACCATTACAGGACACTTCACCAATGCAGTTTGAGTTCCCCAATGAATCTCTATTCACTCTGTCCACATCTCCCTGGAAACTCTACTTCGACGGGTCTTACACCAACCATGGATCGAGGGCAGGTATCTTGTTCATCACTGCCCAAGGCGACACAATTCCAAAGTCCTACAGGTTGTTATTTCCATGTACTAACAACATAGCAGAGTATGAGGCTTTGGTAATTGGTCTCAAGATGGCCACTGAGTGGAAAATTCAAGCCCTACATGTCTATGGTGATTCTCAGCTTGTCATAAACCAGGTCAACAACGAGTATCAGACCAAAGATGAGAAGCTCATCCCATACAAGCGAATGGTCGACGATCTCAAAGACCACTTTGGGACCATCTCGTTTGAGCAAATACCCAGGATAGAGAACAAAGCAGCTGACGCAATGGCGACCATAGCCTCTCTTCTTGAGATACCTGAACAGGAGTCACGGTATGAGTTCCTAGTAGAAATAATTCGACAGCCAGCTTATGATCTCCTTGAAACCCATTCCATCTGCCACCTAGTAGGATCTGATTCACCTTGGTACGGTAAGACCTACACTTACCTCAAGGACAATATCCTTCCTTTGGACCTCTCTTCCAACCAAAAACGAACCTTCATCCGACAAGCCTCCCGTTACACCATTATCGCCAATACCCTTTACCGACGTGGTCTGGATGGTACTTTACTCCGTTGTCTAGAACAGGAGGAATCTATTACTGCCTTGCGAGACGTGCACAAAGGGATCTGCGGAACACACTCCAGCGGTCCTTCCTTAGCTAAGAAACTCATGCGTTTGGGTTATTACTGGCCCAATATGGAAATGGATTCATATCAGTTCGTCAAAAAGTGCAGACAATGCCAGATACATGGGAACCTGATTCATGCACCTGCTCAGGAGTTGAGACCTCTAACGACACCCTGGCCCTTTTGCCAGTGGGGACTAGACCTCGTAGGAAAGATTCATCCGCCTTCTTCCAACGGCCATAAATTCATCATAACCGCTACTGAATACTTCACAAAGTGGATTGAAGCCGTTCCCTTATCAACCGTCACAGGAAAGCAAATTTCCTCTTTCATTCTGAATTACATTATCTGCCGATATGGCATCCCTTCATCCATCATAACGGATAACGGGAGACCTTTCAAAAATCAAGATGTCCAGGAACTTTGTGAACGGTTCAAGATCCAACATCGCTTCTCCACCCCATATTACCCCCAAGGTAACGGCCAAGCTGAGGCATCAAACAAAACCATTCTGAAACTCTTAAAGAAGACTGTCAATGAAGCCGGTCGCGATTGGCACGTCCAGCTCAATCCCGCTCTGTGGGCCTATCAAACCAGCATACGCACTCCCACAGGTGCTACACCTTATGCCCTCGTCTATGGTTCCGAAGCCATCCTTCCCATTGAGGTCGAACTCCCATCCCTTCGGGTGTCGTTGAAAGGTCTCATATCAGACGAAGAGTACAGAGTCTCCCGACTGCAAGAGTTAGAACTGCTAGAGGAACGGCGCCAGAAAGCTTTTGACCATCTCAAAGCCTATCAACAGATGATGTCAAGAAGCTACAACCACAAGGTTAGACCGAGATGCTTCAAAGTTGGGGACCTAGTTCTAAAAGAGAACCCTCGCAACCAGTAGGACAGAGAAAAGAAAGGTAAGTTCGAGCCTAACTGGCTGGGACCCTATGTAATTGTAGCAGCTTATGGATTGGGGGCATATCAGTTGGCCACATCGGAAGGTGAGTTGTTTGATGATCCAATCAACAGCATGCACCTTCGCAGGTTCTATACCTAAAAGAACCCCAATGCAAGGGGGCACAATAAAATCAAAAAAATCAAAAAGCTACAAAAAAAAAATAATAAAAATAAAAATAATAGAAAGCATGCAAAAAAATCGTCCTTTGGTGAAAACCTGGCAAACAGGCGCCTTGGATAGGTATCATGGGGAAAACCTGGCAATCAGGCGTCATGTTACTTTCTAGCTTCTCGTGCAAATAAAAGCAAGTGATGAAAACCTGGTAAACAGGCGTTACTTGTGACAAACCGCATTCTCCATCTTTGGGAACCCAATCACCTTGAGCCCTTTCTCTCTCTATTTTCCCCATTCGACCCATATCCATCCCACAATAAACACTTGACAGTTACCTATCATGGCTTGATACTCAGCTTGTGGCCTTGTCAACCAAGGTTTTGTCCCATATCGTCCCCTCGAAGTGAGCCTAGCGTAGTGTCTCTCGTCAATGTCTATGGTCCGAACCCGTGAACTACGTTGCCTCTGCGCCGTCACGTAGGCAAGGCCATTATTCTAATGCACCCCCGAGGCTTCCATCTCTCCCGAAGTCCCATTTGTCTCCCCTCTTGTCTTCATTCTTGTCGTCTTTCTTCTAGTCCATCCATGGTCCATTAGGGTTTACCCCGAACTACGTTGCCTCTGCGTCGTCACGTAGGCAAGGCCATTTAGCAATGAGCCCCCGAGGCACTAGGTCAGTCCCTTAGGGTCCATCTTCTCAATAAGGATAGTGTAAATCTTCTCACCAAGCAAGCAAATGCGAGCAAACACCCGTGCTTCAAGCAGAAACCTTGACTATGACCATCTTAACCCATCCAATGCAAAGCAAATACCCAAGGTCTTCTAAATGATTTTATGAAAATTAAGGCAAGAAATAAACACGTATCAACGCACATATGCTTTTGTAGATTGGAAACTAGGGTTAAGATACAGAGTCTTGATTTTTGCTATCATACCTTCCTATGCAACTCAAGGATGCCAAAAGCTAGAGATGCTATGATGGGGGCATGATTACTTTCTTTGTTTGCTATTTGGGGATTAAACTTTAGTAATGTGAAGCCTTGTCTTAGGACGTGATCGGCAAAAAATCACCGAGGACATCAAAGGTCTAACATGAACGGGGGCAATCCTTGCTTGTTGACACGCAAGAGGTACTCAGGTCATCTAGATTCAATTTTGACTAGATGCTTGTCTTAACTTGCTAAATCACAATCCATGTAAGCGATACTCAGGTCATCTCAGTTCAATTATACCTCGATGCTTGTATTCACTTACAACATTTCGGAAAAATACCAAAAACAAAATGCCCAATGATGAAATAAAGCAATCTAAAAGCAAAGCATCCGTCCTATATCCATACACCCATCCATACAATCCTCATTATTCAAACTATGCAGAGTAACGATATCAAGAAAATTTCCTACGTCATTCTTTCGCAACCATCCCTCTGTCCATCATGTCATTCTTCTGTCGATAGCGTACATTTGGACATCACCAAAACAAGGCATATAAGAGCATATCATATCATTCGTAGAAACTAGTCATGCACATGATTAGGTTAGTAGAATACATCATCCAATGCATTAGGTCACCAATACATTTGCATCACATCTTAATCTTAAAAGCCCAGAAAATCAAACAACATAGCTAAGTGCATCACACATATAGTTACATCACCCCATAGTACTCATGTTACAAATGCATACATTCAAAGCATCACATCATATAAATATCCAATAGCATCTCACAACACATATACAACATCATAACATAGGAATCATGTTTCATATGCATACATTTGCATCATCACAAGAACATCATATTAACTTTGCATTCATTTGTCACATTAAATCATGTATAGACATCATATAGCAGCATATCAAAGTATTTCTCATATAACGTCATATAAACCATCTAACTATGCAATAGAACCACATCATGCAATAGAAGTAATCATCTCATAAACGCATGCAATAGATACACAAAGCTGCATCATCATCCATACTATCATATACAAGGATGTCCAAATGTACAATATCACCATCTCTCTCAAAATCAAAGTGTCATATACAGACGGTGATACATGTCCCAAAATGTACAAAATCTAGTCTCTGACTACCCCTGCGGCTGTGAGCCACCACTGCCGGCTCCTGACTGCTGAGGTCCCATGACAGATGCCCCTGACTGAGATGGACCTGCTCTGTGAGCCACCCCAGACTGAGTCCTGAAACTCCCTGCCCTCTGGCTCGCCGACACGGCACCATGGTACAAGCCTCGGTAGTACTGTACCTGCTGCTGTGCTCTGGCTAAGTCTGTCTGTGCCTGTGCCAACTGCGTCTGCAACTGGCCTACCTGTGCCTGTGCCTGCTGCACCTGCCCAACCAAAAAGGTACTCGCTGCATCTGTGCCCATGGCAGCTACTGCTGTGTCCCTCTCTACTCGGATCAGACGTACCCGGGCATCTGCCATGTCTCGCTCGCGAGTCAAACCAGCGATCACTGCTGCATCTGTATCTCGCATCCTCTCCACTCTCCTCAGCTGTGCCTGCAGCTCCCGCACCTGTCCTCTCAGGCTGGCTATGGTCCTGTCGTGTGCCTCACCCTGCACTGGCCCCTGTGCTGCCCCTGCCTGTCCTAGCCCCTGCTGCTGGGGCACCTGCTGCTGTGGTACCTGCTGGGGTGGTGGCATCTGTGCCTGCTGCTGTCCCTCCCCCTGTCCTGGCACTGCCTGCCCAGCCCGGTCTATCCTCCTCCGCTGCCTCGGCCTCTCTGTAGCTCGGCCACCGCGCCCTCGTCCTCCTCTAGCGGCCCTCCGCCCTGGGCCAGCCTCTCCCTCCTCCTCTGAGTCCGCCTCGTCAATGCGAGGCACCAGCATACCAGGTCCTGAATATCTCAGAAATGGATGTGCAGTAATCCAGTCCTCATACTCCTGTGTAACCCCGGCATCTGCAATCTCTCGCCTCATATCCCAGGCCACATAAGGCAACTGCCGGAACTCTGCCAGAGCCTCCTCGTAAGAAGCCATCGGCCCCCATCGGACCCTCTCTGCATGTGTCCGTGCAAACATGGCCTGTCCCTGCGGCATGCCCTGTCTCCTGCCGAACTGTCTCAGTACTCGGCCCACCGTCTGCCTCTCCAAGATATGCCGTGTCCGGCCAATCAACCACCTGGTCTGGAAGCAGAAAGGCAGCTCATCTCCCTCATCGTCCCAAGGCTCGCAGTCCAGATATGGTCGCCAGACGACCACATCTATCCCATCCAGCGTGTGCCGCCAATACTCCAGCTTCCCCAGCCTGTGCTGGGAAATCACTCCTGCGTAGCCATAGCTGTACGGCTCTCCCCTCTGCCTAGCAAAGACACATATCGGCCTGGTCACCGCTATGTGCTCCCACAGCCAAAACTGTAGCAGCAACACCCCAGCCGATAGACTCGTGCTGCGGTGGTACACCACCTGATGCATGTCGTGGTATAGGTGAGCTAGCACGCAAGGTCCCCACGCGTATCGGGTGCCCTCAGTCACCATCCGCTCCAAAATCCTGCCCCATCCAACGGGGAACCCTTGCGATCTCCTGTCAGGGCATACAACGCCCGCAATCAGTCCAGCCACGATCCCAGGGAAGTAGTCGTAGCAGTCATAGATATCCTGCCAAGGGATGACCTGTCCCACCAGCTCGGGATCGTCGAATACTCGCTGACACTCGGCGAGTCCCGCGTCCCTCTGTGCGTCGTACTCCACCAACTCGCCTACCACGGGCAAGTGCAGTATCCTATAGACGTCCTCCAACGTCACAGTCATCTCTCCAGTAGGGAAGTGGAAGGTCCCGTCCTTGCTATGGAATCTCTCCACGGCAGCTGTCAGCAGTCCTCGGTTCGCCCACACCTCGGGCATAAAGCAAACGTAATCTAGGCCCATGGCACCAAGCGCCACCCTGTCAACCTCCGTCAACATATGTCTCTGCAATAGAGGCATAGGGAACGTCTCCCTCGACTGCAATGTCTCTCGTATCTCCTCCTGCAAACACGCAAAGCAAGGCGTCAGTCTCAAACCGCATATACCATACTCAACATATCTATTGGACTATATCAACTAAACTTAGCATTTCAAATTGATCAAAACAGCACACTGCATCTCTTGACTAGATTCCTGCAATCTCAGAGATAGCTCATCGATTCCTGCGTCAAACAGGACGCTAATCGAGTCAGTTTGGCTAAGTAATTTGCCATCCCAAGCAAAAGCGCCACTACAGGTGGTAAATGCGCCATTTCTGGTATATGCGCCGCAACAATCGACGTATGTGCCGCAAAAATACATATGCGCCGCTACATGCCACATATGCGCCGTTCTAATGCATGCGCCGCATAAAGCAACGTATGCGCCGCTAAATTACGGATGCGCCGCAGGAAGTCACATATGCGCAGTTTCAGCAAATGCGCTGCTACACTTCACGAATGCGCGGCGCAAATACAAATGCGCCGCTTAATTACGAAAGCGCCGCCAAAGTGCACACATGCGCAGCTTTCACGCATGCGCCGCCGAAACAGGCATATGCGCCGCGAAATCACAAAAGCGCAGCTTCGCGGGGCATATGCGCCGTTCTGCGTTTCGGCGCATTCATTTCACCTATTTTCTATGAGCATTTATGACACCTAAACTCGACCCTAGGAGAATTTTTTCGAAGCACATACCGGGGGTCCTGCCTCTGCTGGCCGCCCGAATCGTCGGACTCGCTCGAATCGATGCTCCTCGCGTGGAATGTCTGCTGCTCTGGCCGCCATGCTGCTCTAGGTTTGCTCTGAGCTCTCCTTCTCCAATCCAGATCAACCAAGTGTGCAAATGACTATTCTTGTGGACCCAGCTCCTATTTATAGCCTCCAAAACCCTAATTCTGGCTAGGTGATGACTGTGACTACTTCCCGTGTCTGTTTTTCCTCCCGTTTTCTTCCTGCGTCCCTGACCGCGTCCCTTTTCCTCCAACCTATCCTAACCCCTTCCTCGTCGTGAGATCGTCCGTCTCCAAAACTTTCACCGTTTTTCCCGTCCAATCTCCCGAGGGGGCATCCTATCGTCATTTAACCTACACCAGGGGCAAACTGGGGCATGTATCATCATTCAGACTATCAATTTCTTTGAAGCAACGCTGTAAACTGCATTGCATCAAAGAGGGGCAAAATGTATACGCCTAAAAATGACACAAATCATCCTAAATAAATATTCTAAATATTTATTCCCTTCTTCTATTAATTAAATAAATATTCTAAATTTATTTAATCGATTCACTGTTCCATAATTAAATAAATTCTATTTATTTAATTAAAATTCTTCTATTTATCCTTCACAATTAAATAATTATAAATTATTTAATTAAGCCTAATTCCTCTATCCTAAAGTTCTAAATTCAAAATTCCACATCACCTTTACACCTCACCTTTTCCACCTCACCTTGTCCACCTCATCAGGTTGCACATGTAATTAAATATATTTAATATTTAATTATCTTATTTTCCCTCACCCACATGGCCTATTTCTTCTCCAATCAGAGGTCAGTTAACCAATCAATCAAGTCTGTTAACTAACCTGTCAGTTGAGTCAAATCCTCAATCAATTCAGTCAGTTCCACAATCCACTCTTCTAACTGATCAATCAATTCTGTTAACAGACCAGTCAAGGGAGTTAACTCTCCAATCAGTTTTGTCACATCCCACCTTTCATGATGGAGCTGGGACACTTGTCACATTTCCACTGGTTGCACATTCCTCAACCATCCTCAACCGTTGATCTTCATATCTTCTCTCAACCGTTGATTCCTATTCCTCCGGGTCTATAAATGAAGCTTCATCCCTTCATTCTAATCATCCAGGCTTTTGACATCGTTACTCTGCAGAAATATCACCAGCGCGCCTTTGGCACCCATTTGTCATCCACAAGCTTGAGATCACCATTGTTGCATTGGAGCTCACCTTCATTGCATATCACACTACAGCTGTTCACCATCGACTTCCTCCAACAGCTTTTAAAAGATTGCACTCTCTGAGGGCTCATCTCATCTGCGAAAGGACGATTCGTGATAGGCGAACAACAGAAGTTTCGAAACGGAAGAGGTTTGCTGTGTTTGTTCATTGCTTTGTTTACTTGAATCTTCTTTGTTTCTCTATTCTGTTGATGTTTGGGTCATCTGTTATTCATTTGATTGATGCACTATTTTACCCTCACAAATTTAATATTATCTTTGTTGATAAGATTACCCAATGAACCAAATTACATGGCTTCAAGATAAAAATTTTGTAGGTCATTTCCCATAGTATCCCAAAACGTTTTATAAAACTTGCATGGGAAGCCATCTAAGCAAGGGGCTTTGTCATTGGCCATAGAAAAAACTACCTCCTTAAGATCAACTTGAGTGAGGAGATGGTCTCATAGAATGTGTTGGGCATTGGGTAACTGAGAGGGGATGGCAGAAAGACACTACTACAAGGCAAACTGTCGAGTAGGTATGGAGTCTTGAGCCAAAAAAACATGTTCATAGTGTTGAACAAAGGCTTGAAGAATGTTAGGTAACTGTTGGAGGAGTTGTTGACCTTCTTGAATCAGATTAATAGATTGGGAGGTGTACCAAGCTAGTAAGGATTGAAAAAATTCCTTTACAACCTTATCCCCAATCTTGAGCCAATGAGGTTGAGCTTTGATTTGAGCTCCACAAGCTATATGAGCATCAACAAGATATTTCTGTTGTCACAGTTGAGCCACCTAGAGCTGGGTGGTGGAGTCAAATGACTAAGCTTCCAAAGCAGTAGTGGCTTGGCAGAGCTCATGAGTGGTGGCTTCATATGAGTGGTGGTGAAAATGGGCAAGTTGTTGCCCATAAATTTGGAGGAACCATGAAGTACAAGTTATGGCATCATTCCACCAAGCTATCCCCCTAATCCCAATGTAGAGGATGTGGCTCCAAATTCCAAACATGTTGAATATGAGATAATGTGGCTTTGTGATTGAGGAGAGATGTGTTTAGAAAAACTAACTCTTCATTGCTTTAGGCTTGGAAATTTGCCACTCAATATGGAATTGTATCAGGAAATGGTCAAATCTCTTATACATCAACATGCTTTAACCTTATCTCCATTCTCAACATACTCATTTAGAAAATCACTTATCTTTTCTTTCATTTCTTTTATAGTGATGTGGGTATTACCACTCTATTGGCATTCAATAATTTTTTCTCAGTTTCAATTACATCTGCATATAGTGAAGACAAAAAATTGTAGCCATCTGCTTTTCTCTATCATGCTTGTCCATAGTCATGGGATATGCCCATTGCATTTGCTTGAATGTTTCAAAATCCTATTCAACAAATCCATTTTGTACATATCCGCAATCATTGTTTTCAATAAGATAACATTTTTTAAATACCTTACCAGGTCACGGCTTCTTGTAGTTTCCTTAGTACTTTCAATACATTGAAATGCTTAAGTTGTCATTCTATTGGCTTGCACAAAGAGTCTTTATTCATAGGAATAGGAAGAGATTGTTCTCTTCTGAGTTCAACAACAATTTTCATGGCTTTCAAAACACAATAATGAGATTGAAGTGCTCACAAGTTTGAGCTTCTTAACAATTTGTATAGAATGGTTAAATTCTAATACACCACCAGTTCTGATGATCCGAAAGGATTCCTCATTTTTAAATAAGTTTTGGGAAGCGACTATCCAAGTATTGGGAGATGTAAGAGGAACCCCCAGAATATTGTGAGGCAATACATGTATTCCAATGTATATATGAGCATTTTGTGCCACCTATTTATATCCTCAAGTATGAACCACTTTGAAATCCTTCCATTTGAAAGTGAGCAACCTCATCAATCTCATTAAACTTAGCTAAATTCCTCTTCTTGAGAAGATCTATTTCTTCCATTTTAACACTATTGAGAAGATTTATTAAAAATCCTTCCTTCCTAACTGTTGGAAATATTTAATCTTGAGTGGCCAACCAACCATTTAATGCAATTGACAGAAGAGGTACATTAGGATCATTTTCCCCTATTTGTCATTTTTTTTTGTTGTCCTAGTTAATGCATTCTGGCAACAAATTTATTGTGGTAGGTCAATTTGAAAATGGTCAGAATTTTTTTGGTAAAGGCAAGAAAGAAAACAAGGAATGAATAGAGGAATGTTGAACAGAACAAGAGAAGAAGGAGAAGAAGTCAACAAACGGAGAGGAAGAAGAACCTATAGCAAAAGAGGATATTAGAAAGAGAGCAGAGCTCTAGATCTCTGGAAGTTTGCAACAACATTGCACATGAAGCAAAAAGCTCTAGTCCTCTAGAATCTAGGTAGTGGATAGAGCTCCAAAAATTATCATAAACAAGAACTCCTGAAGTTGCACAAAATCAACCCAGTTACCTCCATAAGCTCTAGAAAGGTGTGCAATTTGTTGTATGGAGTAAATACAGAGCCATAACTCCAATTTTTGTATGTAAACATTATTTAATGTCATTTTTGTATATGAATGTAAAGAAATTATTCTATCTCCTTGTCTTCCTTGGTCTCCGTTTTTCTTCTTTGTGCACTTTAGTTGGATCATTTTTCCAACAGATTGGTATCAAAGCCCTAAGTTTTCGGGGCATTCAATTTTAAAGCCCTAGTTTTTCTGGGTGTGCAGTGATAGAACCCTAGCAAGTACTAGGTATTTAAGAAAGCCCTAGTTTTCTAGACAGTGAAGAAAAGCCATAGATCTTTTTTGGGTTTCAACATTTTCCCCCACTTAGAAAAATGGCAGGAGGAGATAATAGGAGTTGATAGCAGCCACCTATGTTTGATCGTAAAAACTATGATGTCTGGGCAAAGAAAATGAAAACTATTTTAGTAGCGAATAGTTTGTGGGAGTTAGTAGCAAATGGGTTCATAGATGTGATTGACCTAAATGCATATATAACATTGAGCAATGCTCAAAAGAATTAGTTGAAGGAGACAAGGAAAAATGATGCAAAAGCCCTCAGATTGATTGAGGCAACCTTGACAGAGGCAATTTTTTCTAGAATAGCAACAACTAGTTATACAAAAGAAGCATGGGAAATACTTCAAAATAATTACAAGGGTACTGACAAGGTGAGGCTAGTGAAGCTCCAGTTTCTAAGGAGAGATTTTGAGACCCTACAGATGAAGGATGGTGAGTTAATTTCATATTTTCACACAAGGGTTTCCACCTTGATTTACTAGTTGATGATAAATGGAGAAACCATGGAAGAACAAAGGATTATTGAGAAAATCCTAAGAAGCTTGCCCTCTAGATTTGACCTAATGGTTATTGTCATAGAAGAGGCAAAATACCTCTCAATAATGATAGTGGATGAGTTGAAGGGTTCTCTTCAAACCCATGAGCAATGGCTAAATAGATACACTCCTTCCCTAGAGAAAGCCTTCAAGGCTCAACGAAATGTGAGAGGTCGTGGAAGAGGAAGAAATGGCAGAGGAAGGGGTCAAATGGGAAAAGGTAGAAGCAACTCTGGAAGAGGAGGCTCAAATAGTCAAGAGGAGGCCAGCACCTCCAAATCAGACTTCCAAAACAAAAAGAACAGCAGCTCAAATCAGAGGTATGATAAGAGCAATGTGTAGTGTTACTACTGTCACAAGTATGGTCACTATGTAAGTCAAAATGCCAATGTGACAAATAAAAACAAGATTGAAAATGAAAAACAATCAAAAGTGTTTATTGCATGGAATCTTGCAGAACAGGGTAGCGCTAAGATTTGGTATTTGGACAGCACTTGTAGCATCCACATGAGTGCTTATAAGAATTTATTTGCCTCCATAGACAATAGTATCAAGTCTGAAATCAAAATGGGGAACAATGAGAAGGTTGAACCAATCATGGGAAGAGGCATAGTGTGCATATAAACCAAGCATGTTGAAAGAAGACAAATCCATGACATATATTATGCCCCAAGCATAAAACACAACCTCTTGAGCATTAGATAGATGGTCCAAAATGGTTATAGAGTTGTGATGGAGAAAGGGGAATGCATCATCTATGATGAGGATGGAAGCAAGAAAGTTATTACAGCGGTTCAAATGACAAAGAACCAGATGTTCCTCTCAAAATGCAAATCCTAGCACAGTCAATAGGCTTATAGCAGTCAACCTTCAAAATAGTCATCAAAGAGCTATCCAAGCATTGGCATTTTAGGTATGGGCATTTAACTTATTCTATTTTAAGTCTTTTGGCTAGAAAAGACATGGTTAGGGGCCTACCAGCAATTGTAGAGCCCAATGGAAAATGTGAAGCATACATCCTAGGTAAACAACATAGGAAACTATTTCAATCAGGGTATTTTAGGAGAGCAAGAGCACCATTAGAGTTGGTGCATTCAGATTTGTGTCGTCCCATGAAGACCCCAACCCTAGGTGGAAATGTTTATTTCATGACTTTCATAGATGACTATAGTAGAAAAACCTAGGTGTATTTTTTGAAGAACAAATTAGAAGCATTTGAGAAGTTTAAGATGTTTAAGGCCTTAGCTGAGAAGCAAAGTAACCACTATATGAGGTCCTCAAAATAGACAGAGGGGGAGAGTACATCTCCAAAGAGTTTATGAACTTTTGCAAGTATGAAGGCATTGAGAAACAATTCACAGCCTGATATATTCCACAACAAAATGGAGTGGCTGAAAGGAAAAACAAAACCATCAAAGAGATGGTAGCAAGCATGCTAAAGGCAAAAGATTTCTCAAATGATTATTGGGGTGAAGTTGTAGCAACAACAGTCTACCTATTGAATAGGTGCCCCACAAAGGCTGTTCATGACAGGATTCCACAAGAAGCATGGACAAAATGCAAACAGAGTGTAGAGCACTTGAGAATATTTGGGTGTGTGGCATATGCACTTATACCAAAAGAGAAGAGGTAGAAATTTGATGACAAAGGTGAGAAATGCATCTTCATAGGCTATAGTGAAGAATCCAAAGCCTACAAATTGTATAATCCCATCACCAAGAAAGTGGTCATTAGTAGGGATGTTGAATTCATTCAAAATGAATGATGGGATGGAATAGTGGATAACAACATGGGTGTTTCTTTCACAATACCATTTGAAGATGAAGAAGCTTTGAAAGTCAGGAGCTCTAGAACTTTTTAGCATGTAAATAGTTCAGAAATCATGACCTCCAGAAATGTTCAGTAGAGTAGTAGCTTCAAAAATTTATTGAAGAGTGAAAATTCTTGTGCTCAGTCTTCTTCATCAGTCCAACAGTCAAGCAGTTCGATAAATTCAGACCCTACGCTTGCATCAATGATGCCATAGAGGACAAGAAGTGTGAGGGAAATTTATGATAGCACAAGGTATGCTCACTTTGATGAAAATCAAGATTTTATATTGTTTTCCTATAGTGATCCAATGTATTTTGAAGAAGCCGTGAAAGAGGAGAAATGGTGTAAGGCCATGGATGAGGAGATGGATGCTATAGAGAGAAACAAGACATGGGAGCTAACTGATTTACCCAAGGGGAAATTAGTCATTAGAGTTAAGTAGGTCTATAAGACCAAATGCACTACTGATAGTAAGGTTGAGAGGCATAAAGCAAGGTGGTTGTTAAGGGTTACAAATAGTAGCTTGGAAGAGGCTATGATGAAACATATACACCAGTTGCAAGGCTGGAAATAGTTTAGGTAGTCTTAGAAATTGCAGCCTAGCACAAATGGAAAGTATTTCAAATGGATGTAAAGTCAACCTTCTTGAATGGAGTGTTGAAAGAAGAGGTGCATGTGGAGCAGCCACTTAGCTATGAAGTCCCAGGGCATGAAGACAGTGTATAGGCTTTGGAAATCTCTCTATGGTCTTAAGAAAGCACCACGGCCATGGTACAATAGAATTGATTCATACTTATTAAGAAATGGCTTTAGCAAAAGTAGTAGTGAGCCCACACTCTACATCAAAGCAGCCAATGGTGAGATTCTTATTATTGTTTTGTATGTATATGATTTGATTTTCATAGGAAATAGTGACCTCGTCATTGTTTATTTCAAAAAGGCAATCAAAAATGAGTTTGAAATGACAGACCTAGGTTTGCTAAAATATTTCCTAGGCATAGAGGTGCAACAAATAGAGTATGGCATTTTCATTTCACAAACTTATTATGCCAAAAAAATCTCAAAAAGATTTAGAATGCTAGACAACAAACCTACCCTCACACCAATAGCTACAAGTCTAAAATTAAGAAAAGATGACAGCAGTAGTGATGTTAACCCAACCCTCTACAAGAGCATGGTTGGAAGCCTCGTGTATTTGACAACAACCAAACCTGATTTGATGTACGTGGTAAGCCTAATTTCTAGGTTCATGGAGCAACCTAAGGACACACACTGGCAAGAGCAAGAGGAATCCTAAGGTATGTCAATGGCACAAAAGGCTACGGCATTATGTATACCACATCTAATGAGTTTCAGTTCGTTGGGTACATGGATAGTGATTGGCCAAGAAGTGTAGATGACACAAAGCAAACATCAGGATATGTGTTCCACATGGGTACAACAGCAATTTCATGGGCATCCAAGTAGTAGTCCATAGTTTTTCTCCACATCCATAGCTCTAATTTTTGTATGTAGATATTTTTTAATGTAATTTTTGTATAAGAATGAAAAGAAATTATTTTGTCTCCTTATCTTCCTTGGTCTCCATTTTTCTTCTTTGCCCACTTTAGTTGAATCCTTTTTCTAACAAATTGGTATCAGAGCCCTAAGTTTTCTAGGCATTCAATTTTAAAGCCCTAGTTTTTTTAGCATGCAGTGACATAACCCTATCTTACTGGGTATTTAAGAAAGCCCTAGATCTTTTCTAGGTTTCAACATTTTTCCCCACTTAGCAAAATGGTAGGAGGAGATAATAGGAGTTGGCAACAACGACCTATGTTTGATGGTAAAAACTATGACATCTAGGCAAATAAAATGAAAACTATTTTAGTAGAAAATGATTTGTGGGAGTTAGTAGCAAATAGGTTCATAAATGTGATTGACCCAAATACATATACAACATTGAGCAATGCTCAAAAGAATTAGTTGAAGGAGACAAGGAAAAATGATGCAAAAGCCCTCAATTTGATTGAGGCAACCTTTACAGATGTATTTTTTCCTAGAATAACAGCAGCTAGTTATGTAAAAGAAGCATGGGAAATGCTTCAAAATAGTTACAAGGGTATTGACAATGTGAGGCTAGTAAAGCTCCAGTTGCTAAGGAGAGATTTTGAGACCCTAAAAATGAAGGACAATGAATCCATTTCAGATTTTCACACAATAGTTTCCACCTTGATTAACCAGTTGAGGATAAATGCAGAAACCATGGAAGAACAGAGGATTATTGAGAAAATCCTAAGATGCTTGCCCTCTAGATTTGACCTAATGGTTATTGCGATAGAAGAGGTAAAAGACCTCTCAAAAATGATAGTTGATGAGTTGATGGGTTCTCTTCAAACCCATGAATAGCGGCTAAATAGATCCACTCCTTCCCTAGAGCAAGCCTTCAAGGCTCAAGGAAATGTGAGGCAGGGGAAGAGGAATAAATGGTAGAGGAAGGGGTCAAAGGGGCAGAGGTAGAAGCAACTCCAAAAGAGGAGGCTCAAATAGTCAAGAGGAGGTTAGCACCTCCAAATCAGAATTCTAAAACAAAAAGAAGAATAGTAGCTCAAATTAGAGCTATGATAAGAGTAATGTGTAGTGTTACTACTGTCACAAGTATGGTCACTATGCAAGTGAATGTAGGAAGAAACAACATGACCAAGGGAGTCAAGATGCCAATGTGGCAAATGAAAACAAGACTGAAAATGAAAAACACTCACAAGTGTTTATTGCATGCAATCTTGTAGAACACGGTAGTGCTAAGATTTGGTATTTGGACAATGCCCGTAGTAACCACATGAGTGCTAATAAGAATTTATTTGCCTCCATAGACAACAACATCAAGTCTGAAATCAAAATGGGGAATAATGAGAATGTTTGAATCATGGGCAGAGGCATAGTGTGCATACAAACTAGGCATGGTAAAAGAAGACAAACCAATGATGTATATTATGCCCCAGGATAAAAAACAACCTCTTGAGCATTAGATAGATGGTCCAAAATGGTTATAGAGTCTCGATGGAGAAAGGGGAATGCATCATCTATGACAAGGATGAAAACAAGAAAGTTATTGTAGTGGTTCAAATGACAAAGAACTAGATGTTTTCACTCAAAATGCAAATCCCAGCATAGTCAATAGGCTTACACTAGTTAACCTTGAAAAAAGTCGTCAAAAGAGCCATCTTAGCTTTGGAATTTGAGGTATCGACATTTAAGTTACTCTAGTTTAAGTCTTTTGGCTAGAAAAGACATGGTTAGGGGCAGACCAGCAATTGTAGAGCCCAATGGAAAATGTGAAGCATACATCCTAGGTAAACAACATAGGCATCCCTTTCAATCAGGGTAGCCTAGGAGAGCAAGAGCAACATTAGAGTTGGTGCATTTAGATTTGTGTGGTCCCATGAAGACCCCAACCCTAGGTGGAAATGTTTATTTCATGACTTTCATAGAAAACTATAGTAGAAAAACCTAGGTGTATTTTTTGAAGAACAAATCAAAAGCATTTAAGAAGTTTAAGGTGTTTAAGGCCTTGGTTGAGAAGCAAAGCAACCACTATATCAAAGTCCTTAGAACGAACAGAGGGGGAGAGTACATCTCCAAAGAGTTTATGAACTTTTTCAAGTATGAAGGCATTGAAAAATAATTCACAGCCTGATATACTCCACAGCAAAATGGAGTGGTTGAAAGGAAAAACAAAACCATCATAGAGATGCCAGCAAGCATGCTGAAGGAAAATTATTTGTCAAATGATTATTGGGGTGAAGTTGTAGCAACAACAGTCTACCTATTGAATAGGTGACTCACAAAGGTTGTTTGTGACATGATTCCACAAGAAGCATGGACAAAATGTAAACAGAGTGTAGAGCACTTGAGAATATTTGGGTGTGTGGCATATGCACTTGTGCCAAAAGAGAAGAGGTAGAAATTTGATGACAAAGGTGAAAAATGTATCTTCATAGGCTATAGTGAAGAATCCAAAGCCTACAAATTGTATAATCCCATCACCAAGAAAGTGGTGATCAGCAGGGATGTTGAATTCATTGAAAATGAATCATGGGATGGAACAATGGACAACAACATGGGTATTTCTGTCACGATACCCTTTGAGGATGAAGAAGCTCCAAAAGTCAAGAGCTCTGAAACTTTTCAGCAAGGAAATAGTTCAAAATGCAGGACCTCTAGAAATGTTTAGTAGAGTAGTAGGTCCAGAAATTTACCGTAGAGTGAAAATTTTGATGCTCAATCTTCTTCATCAATCCAACAGTCAATAAGTTCTAGGAATTCAGACCCTACACTTGCATCAATGATGCCACATAGAACAAGGAGCATGAGGGAAATTTATGACAGCACATGGTATGCTGACTTTGATGAAAATTTTGATTTTACATTGTTTTTCTATAGTGATCCAATGTATTTTGAAGAAGCTGTGAAAGAGGAGAAATGGTGTAAGGCCAGGGATGAGGAGCTAGACACTATAGAGAGAAACAAGACATGAAAGATAACTGATTTACCCAAGGGGAAATTAGTCATTGGAGTTAAGTGGGTCTATAAGACCAAATGCATTGCCGATGGTAAGGTTGAGAGGCATAAAGCAAGGCTGGTTGTTAAGGGTTACAAAACATAGCCTGGAAGAGACTATGATGAAACATATGCACCAGTTGCAAGGCTGGAAACAGTGCAGAAAATCTTAGTAATTGCATCCTAGCACAAATTGAAAGTATTTCAAATGGATGTAAAGTCAACCTTCTTGAGTGGAGTGCTAAAAGAAGAGATGTATGTGGAGCAGCCACCTAGCTATGAAGTCCCAAGGCATGAAGACAAAGTGTATAGGCTCTGAAAATCTCTCTATGAGCTTAAGCAACCACCATGGACATGTTACAATAGAATTGATTTGTACCTATTAAGCAATGGCTTTAGAAAAAGCGGTAGTGAGCCCAAACTCTTCATCAAAGTAGCCAATGGTGAGATTCTTATTGTTGTTTTGTATGTAGATGATTTGATTTTCATAGGAAATAGTGACCTCTTCATTGTTGATTTCAAAGAGGCATCGAAAATGAGTTTGAAATGACAGACCTAAGTTTGCTAAAGTATTTCCTAGGCATAGAGTTCCAACAAATAGAGTATGGCATTTTCATTTCACAAACTAATTATGCTAAACAAATTTTGAAAAGATTTAGAATGCTAGATAACAAAGCTGTCCCCACACCAACAGCTACAGGTCTAAAATTAAGCAAAGAGGACAACAACAATGATATTATCCCAACCCTCTACAAGAGCATGGTTGCAAGCCTCGTGTATTTGACAACAACCAAACCTGGTTTGATGTACATGGTAAGCCTAATTTCTAGGTTCATGGAGCAACCTAAGGACACACACTGGCAAGTAGGAAAAAGAACCCTGAGCTATGTCAATGGCATGAAAAGCCATGGCATTATGTATACCACCTCTAATGAGTTTCAACTGGTTGGGTACACGGATAGTGATTGGGCAGGAAGTGTAGATGACAAAAAGAGCACATCGGGATATGTGTTCCAAATGGGTATAGGAGAAATTTCATGGACATCCAAGAAGCAGCCCATAGTTTCTCTCTCCATAGTAGAAGTAGAGTACATAGTAGCAAATGCAGCAGCATATCAGTCTATTTGGCTTATAAGAATCATTATAGAATTGAATGAGCAGCAAGAAGATGGTAAAACCATATTTTGTGATAACATGTCTTCTATAGCCTTGACAAAGAATCTAGTCTTCCATGGATGAAGCAAGCACATTGAGATCTCCTACTATTTTATAAGGGAATTGGTAGAGCATGGAGAGATTGAACTTTAGTTCTATAGATAAGAGTAGCAACTCGCTAATATTTTTACTAAAGCATTGTCAAAAGACTCATTTGAATGCCTAAGAGATAGGCTTGGCATCATGGATAGCTCTGAAACTTTAGTTCTAGAAAGTCAGAAAATCTCTGGAAATTTCAGCTTCAGAAGGGTTATCTTCGAAACTTTGAACAAGTCTAGGTAGGACATCTTCAGAACACAGAATAGGTGTAGACAGAATAGCTCTAGAACTTTAGCTCTAGAAAGACAGAGCTCTAGAAATTTAATTTTGAAAAGACAAAAGAGCTCCAAAACCATAGATTCAGAAGGATAGAATATCTCTAGACATGAAAGCATTGGAGATGCAGAATTGTGATGAAAAACATGTAAAGGCTCAAGATTAAGGGGGAGAGTTGGAAATATTTAATCTTGAGTGGTTAACCAACCACATTTAATGCAACTAACAGAAGAGATCTGTTAGGATCATTCTCGCCTGTTTGTCATGTCTATTTTTTGTTGTCCCAATTAATGCATTCTAGTAGCAAATTTATTGTGCTAGGTCAATTTGAAAACGGGCTACAAATTTTTGGTAAAGGCAAGAAAGACAAAAAGGAATGAATAGAGGAATGTTCAACAGAATAGGAGAAGAAGGAGAAGAAGTCAACAAACGGAAAGGAAGAAGAACCTGCAGAAGTAGAGGATATTGGATAGAGAGCAGAGCTCCAAATCTTTGGAAGTCTGTAGCAGCATTACATAGGGAGCAAAAAGCTCCAGTTCTCCAAAATCTGGATAGTGGACAGAGCTCCAGAACTTATCTCTAACCAGAACTCTTGAAACTTGCACAAAATCAACCTAGTTGCCTCCGAAAGCTCCAGAAAGGTGTGCAATTTGTTGTATGGAGTAAATAAAGAGCCATAGCTCTAATTTTTAATGTAAACATTTTTTATTGTAATTTTTTTATATGAATGAAAATAAATTATTTTGTCTCCTTGTCTTCCCTGGTCTCCATTTTCTTCTTTGCCCACTTTAGTTGGATCCTTTTTCCAACACTAACATCATCAGAAAAAAAATACAAAACTCTATATAATCAAGGATCATGTTTTCACAAGGGAGTTCAATCTTATCATTGATAATAATAGGAACACAATGATAGATCAATTGTATCAGGAACACAATGTGATGTAGGAGCACCACAGGCAAACAAGCAATCAGCATCACCCAAAACCATTTCAGCTTCTAAGTTTTTTTTAGGATCTCTTTTGGTGAAGGTAGTTCAAGTGGAATAATAAATATTCACTAAAAGTAGTGGTAAAGTGTATGTTGTGGAAACTATAGAAGATGATATTAAGGAGTACACTCTTTCATCATGGACTGAATTTGAGATTGGTCGGTCATATTAAACTAGACAATTGAGAATGGATTGCCACATATGTTTGGTGAGAAACTTATAGTCTATTACAATCCTATTTCAAGTAAACTAGCTCCAAACCTAGAATATGGGATTGCATTTAATGGGGATTCAATCATCCAATCATGTGTGGTGGTGAACCAAAGGAAATAAGTAGAAGAGATCAAGAAAAAATATTGTATCCTTTCTAAATGATAAAGATTCTTGTACCGTAGTATTCTTTAACACTGATGTGTTTTCATTCACTAATGGGATGAACAGTGATGGTCCATATAAGTTACGGTTTGAAGTTCCTACAAAATGGCACAACAATCCAATCAACTTCTTCAATGAGGGTATGGTTGTAGAGTTAAGCCAAATGGAACTTGTGAGAGAACAATGTATGTGGAGGCAAATTTTGTTGTGGAATGTTGTGCCTTTCTATCTAACTTGGTTGTTGAAGGGATTAAACGATATTCAGGGGCCAATATACTTAGGCACAACATGTATTTTTAGGAGGCAAACTCCCTATGGTTTCACCCCTCTCTAAGTCAAACAAAACTCCTCTTAGTCAACAACAAAATGCGACTTGGTTGATGCCTTGGAATTGTTTATATTCTTCAAGCACGAGACACCATCTTCTTTGATATGTTGTTTCCGATAACAAGAGATATGGGAAGTCGGTTAAGGTTATATGCATATCAAATCCCACCACTAAATTTCTGGAATGCTCGATCTTATTCTAAGTCTACGACCAAAGGAAGAGAGCGACAAAATAATGGTTCTATTGATGTCTACAAAAAGAGTATGCAAATTGATGGCCATGGGTAGATGAAGCATCCAAGTACCTAAGTGGACATGTCAATGATGACATCTATATTGAAGCCATGGGCCTAAAGGACATTTGGAGTCCTTTTCTAATCACAAATAAATAGCTTCAATTTCCCTCTCAACGATGTCTCTTCACCTTTTGAAGGACAACGATGAAGGAAATTTTCAATTATAAACTAGAATAAAAGGACAATAGAAGGGGGCAGGAATAGGAAAAAAAGAGATTGATTAAAATATTAGAGATTGTTGCCTATGTGAAAAAAAAAAGGAGGATAATGAGTTTCGCTACCAACAAGAAGAGTTTAGCCTGCTAAGGAAGATATGGCAGTATGGTCGATTGAAAGGGAATTACAGTGAGTTAGCATTGGTTGTGTAGCCTCAAAGTGGAAGGTAAAGAGGATAGAAGCATACAGATGAGAATGGAGTTGATCTCTGGATGGAGTATTGTGCTTGTAGCAGTTGCAGAGTGAAGCTAGGTTGATATTGAAGGAGTTGGCCAATAGTTGTAATCATTTGTTACAGTTTAATTTAATTGTTTATTTGAATTTTAGATTCAATAAAATTCATGAGTTGTTTTGCATTCCTTGTGTGTGTTTGATTTGATTTATATGATAATATGAGAAAGTGTGTGTACGAGTTGAGCTATAGCAACCATGAGGTGATGTGCCTTACATCAAATGGTATCAGAGCCATAGTTACTGAGTGCATAGGTAGAGTGTCGAACGTGAGGCAGCCTATGCTAGGACCTGTGACTAGAGGAAGAGAGTGAAGTGGTTGTGAAGAGCTCAAGAGATTTTTGTAGGTAGAGAGGAGTCCTAAGAAAGTGAGAGTTGGGAAGCCGTAGAGATTAGGGTATAAACTTTGTGCAGGTTGTAGGTTGAGGTTGTGAGGAAAGTGTTTGATAGAATGCCAAAGAGGAAACATATGAGGTTGATCTTGAAAAGACCTTTGGGAATTTCATTCCTTGTGAGGAGAGAGAATATTGATGGCAGTGTTGGAAAATTAACTACAGGATTTGTGACAAGAGACACATGTTATGAGAGAAAGTATAGTGGAGATAAAGATGTAAAAGAAAATGGGTGAGGAGGAGTCCCATGTTTCTTCTAATGATGTTTTATATGCAGGTGGATTTGTGTGTGTAGGAAATGAGGATATAGATGAAGAAAGAGATGGAGAAAAGAAAGAGATTGTAGTAGAAGTTGCAGTAGTTGAATATGAAGTGGTGGGCAACTAGAATGAAGAGATTGAAGGTGTAATGATAGAATGTGAAGAGGTTACAGCAAAGGATAAGGAGGAAGATGATTTGATGTTGCAGATTTTAGCAGTGGAAGAAGAGTGGTTTTAGTAGTTTTCCGGTGAGAAGATGAACATTATAGTGAAGGATGATATTGGCATAGCATAGAATGAAGAGGTAAGTTTTAATTTTCTGTAATTTGTGAGATGAATAAGGAGTTAGTAGATAGAAAAAGTGATTATGTAGTTGCAGATTGGTGTGTGGATAGTATATATTTTCTTGTAGATCTTGTCAAAGATGCTACAGGGTTTTAGTGGAGGTGGTTGATTTGTGGTTGATTGGATCCCACGAAGGAGGAGAGGAGAGTAGGGAGCATTTGGTGGAGGAGGATAGTTTATGGTGGATGTAAATCCATGAGAGGAGAAAGGAGTGGTTAATGGAGTTGTGGGTAGAAGATGACGCATGTGCTAACGAGGTGTTGGAAAAATAGAAAGAAGAAGACCTAACTTGTGCACATATCCTAGTGATGGAGTTCGTCGTAGGTTGGTTACAACCTAAAAGCGTGATTCTATCACTCAAATTGGTGCAGGAGCACCTAACACAAGGTGGCTTTCATGAGGCATTTAAGTTTATGTTTGTTTAGAAAATCATGTTTGCATTGGAATAAGGTCTATTTGACCAATGCATTTTCATTTTAGTTTGTATCTAGATTCATTTTGTAAGTCCCAAGTGACTTAGGGGACATTTGTCAAATTGTAACCGCATAATCCCAAAAATAGGCAATTGGGTAGTTGGAGGCTATTTAAAAC
Organism: Cunninghamia lanceolata; assembly: GCA_027924645.1. Classification (NCBI taxonomy): domain Eukaryota; kingdom Viridiplantae; phylum Streptophyta; class Pinopsida; order Cupressales; family Cupressaceae; genus Cunninghamia; species Cunninghamia lanceolata. The sequence goes on along the minus strand of BSBN01000220.1, from coordinate 9,197,824 downwards.
GATTGTCTCCTAGGTGCTTCGAGTCAGTTTGGTACTACTCTGGGTGAGTTTATAAACCCAGGGAATTGAACAAAGTTAGAGAGATGATATTGTAATCAGATTGAGAGGAGAAATTGAATGTAATCGAGCATTGTTAAGGAGAAATAAAGACTATTCTATGCCGTTAATCTATTTTCCGTTCTCTGTAAATACAAAATTGCATAGCTGTAGATCTCTTTTCCTTCTATGTTTTCCCATTGTTGTGTTATGTTGATGTGAAGCATTCCACTGATAAGATTTTTGTCAAAATTAGTGGAATGGCTTCATTGTACAGTTAACTACTTTCATTTTCTATTTTGTTTTCCTATTCAGCGGCGTAGAGGACCAAATTTGGTTGTGCACAGTAGATCACCTAGCATCTCCATGTACTAGGGTTTGGATTGGAGGAGTTGGAGTTGTTTTGGTGAGATAGAGGCCATCGACGAAGCATTTCTCACTCAGACTAACACGAATAGTCTAGCCGAAGGGAGGATTGAGCTACTGAACAGAAGTCGTGGCTTGAGGATCATATTCAAGTGATCAGATTATCGGTGGTTCTGGAGAAAGTCTAACCGATAGGGAAGGATACACCAAAGGTAGACACCATTAGGCAGAGGAACGACATTAGCAAAAGAGTTGGAAGCATACAGTGAAGATAAGAGTCTCACCGAATGTAGATTGCGAATGCATATCACAAAAATCATGTTGGGAAACTATGTGGAGAATGTATCTTTCATTAGATACAAATGGTGACCGGTTGTAACAGTGAATTAGGGTATAGGAACTGGTAATAACAAGTCACGCCAAGCATATACTAAGTTAGAGTCTGAGGCTCCCCATCATATTGGTATCAGAGCTAGCGAAAGCTCTAGGCGGAGGTGTTGTGCATTCGATTTCTATCACTGAGAAGGTAGATGAAGAGTTGCTTGTGCCATCTAGTTGCGAGGAGGAATAGGATTCCTGTAGTGTGTGGGCAGATGATGATGAGGTCTATCAAGACCATTCACCAATAGAGGTTTGGCTAGAAGAGGGTGCAAAGTGAGGCCACTGCAAGAGAGAGTGGTAGTGCATATCTAGGATCTGTTGTTGGATGAGAGGAATGGGTCTGTGAAGTAGCATGTAGGATGGATAGCTGATTGAGCATTGTGTTGAAGTCAAATTAAGGATTTGCAGGAGTGTTGGCATTTGGGTGTTGTTTGTGAATGTTTATGTTAGATAGAGAAAGCGAAGGAGAAGCTAGCAATATGCCTCCAAAGGGGATGACCACCGAAGTGGTCAAGAAATTTCAAGAGATGGAAGAGATGATCAAAACTGGGGTCAAGGAAACACTCCAAGAAGAATTGAAGGCAATGAAGATAGGCAAAAGGATAGAGGAAGATTCAGATGGAGAAGAAGAGAAAGAGGAAGAAGTAGAAGAGAAATAAGAAGAGGCAAAGATACCGACTGAACAAAAGCAATTCCTGGAAGCCATTAAGGTTATTGGTAAGGACTCTTCAGAGGCTCAGATAGATATTCCCATGTTCAGTGGAAAGATGAATGTTGATAAAGTTATGGAGTGGATTGAGGCCTAAACAACTACTTCGAATACAAGAAAGTTCCTGAAAGTAAGAAAGTTAAGTTTGCAAAAACTAAACTCAAAGGTGCTGCCCTTACATGGTGGAATTACACCCAAGGAGAAAGGGTAAAGAATGGGAAAAGTATGATATCTTCATGGAGCAGAATGTTGGAGAAGATCAAGTCTCAGTTCCTTCCATCTGACTATGAGGTGCAGGTTTACAGAAAGATGCAGAACCTCAAGCAAAAAGATATGGATGTGGCTACTTACACTGAGGAGTTTCACAAATACACTCTTCATTGTGGGTACATGGAGGATGAAAAAGCCAAGGTAGCAAGGTATTTAAATGGTCTGAGGATCAATATTCAAGATGAGATAAGTTTGTTTACCCCTAAAACCATGGAAAAATGCTTTCAAGTAGCATTAAGAGCTGAAGAGAAGCTGAAGAGTAAAGGTGAGCAACAGAGTAGAGGAAGAGGTGACAGAAATTTTAGAGGCAGTTTTGGAGGCAAAAGTCCTAACCAGAGGCCTAGTGGTGAGTCTAGCCAAGAAGAGTAAGTTGGAGACTCAAGTAGCAGAGGAGGCTACTGAGGAAGAAGGCCAAATGAAAGAGGTGGGACAAATGGATCAGACAGAGGATCCAAGTTGTCCAACATGAGATGTTATAACTGTAATCAGATAGGGCACCCGGCTTATAAGTGTCCACAGAAGGCCTCAACTTCTCATGGCAATGAGAGAAGAACCATATTGACTCAAGAGGATGCAGAGAGTGTGACATCTCCTGAAGTGAATTTGACATTAGACGTGGGAGAAACTCTGATGATCAAAAGGATGTTGCTCAAAGCACCAGTGAAGACTGAACCATCACAGAGGAGAGCTCCTTTCAGGATCAATTGCAAAAGCAAAGGTAAAATATGCAAGGTAGTCAAAGATTCTGGTTCAACAAATAATATGGTGTCTAGGGAAATGGTGGATAAATTGAACATAGAAATGATTCCTCATCAAACTCCTTACAGGGTATCTTGGGTAAGTGACAGTCAATCACTTTTGGTAAGTGAACAAGCATATGTTGATTTTCAGATTGGAGAATATAAGTAGAGAACTTTATGTGACATTTTTCCCTTGGAGTGTTGTCACCTACTTTTAGGTAGACCATGGCAATTTGATAGGCAAGCATTGTATGATGGATATGCTAACACATACACCATCAAGAAGGATGGAAAGACTTTTGTGATGACACCATTGCAGGAGGATGCTGAAGTAAAGAAGGCAGTCAAGATTAATTTGGTGGGTAAGAAAGAGCTTGTGTAGATGCATGAAGAAGAACCAACGACAGTTGAGGATACCTCAAGGAGTGGGGATACCAAAGATCATAGTTTGAAGGTGATTTCAGTTTTGACTGATGGAGATCAGATGGTAATGTCTGAGATGGATCAGATGAAGGTCAAAGAGCAGGTCTGCAAGTAGTCACAAGTTGATTGGAGAGAAAGAGATGTTATCATAATAAGAACCATTGTTTGTCCTCTAGAGACAACAAGAGTTGAAAGGCAAACATATCCTACCATAGCAACAGTACAAGAAGCATCAAACAAGGTTTTGAATTCAGGTGTTTAGGCAGAGATGACAGTAAGGAAGAATGGTGAAAAAGTCTTGGTTTGGTTGCAAGCACTCACTCATGGCAAGGTGTGAGTATAGCCTACAATGCTAGGCATGAATTTTTGATTCCATGGCAGTAAGTTGTAGTTCAGAGATTGTGGGAAAGGCATGAGGCAGCAAAGGATAAAGGTGGAGCAAGCCAAAGACTCAACTCATGGGACATGAGTTCTTTTCAAGGTGGGATGTATGGTGCAGGAGCACCTAACACAAGGTGGCCTCCGTGAGGCATTTAAGTTTATGTTTAGAAAATCATGTTTGCGTTGTAATAAGGTCTATTTGACCAATGCATTTTCATTTCAGTTTGTATCGAGGTTCATTTTGTAAGTCCCAAGTGACTTAGGGGACATTTGTCAAATTGTAACCGCATAATGCCAAAAATAGGCAGTTAGGCAGTTGGAGGCTATTTAAAATGATTATCTCCCAACCACTTGGAGTCAGTTTGGTACTACTCTGGGCAAGTTTATAAACCCAGGGAATTGAACAAAGTTAGGGAGATGATATTGTAATTAGATCGAGAGGAGAAATTGAATGTAATCGAGCATTGTTAAGGAGAAATAAAGACTATTCTATGTCGTCAATCTATTTTCCACTCTCTGTAAATACAAAATTGCATAGATGTAGATCTCTTTTCATTCTATGTTTTCCCATTGTTGCATTATGTCAATGTGAAGCATTCCACTGATAAGATTTCTGTCGAAATCAATGGAATGGCTTCATTGTATAGTTATCTGCTTTCATTTTATGTTTTGTTTTCCTATTCGGTGGCACAGAGGACCAAATTTGGTTGTGCAAAGTAGATCGCCTAGCATCTCCATGTGCTAGGGTTTGGATTGGAGGAGTTGGAGTTGTTTCGGTGAGACAGAGGCCATCGACGAAGTATTTCTCACTCAGACTGATGCAAATAGTCTGGCTGAAGGGAGGATCGAGCTGCTGAATGGAAGTCGCAGCTTGAGGATCAGATCCGAGTGATCAGATTATCAGCGGTTCTGGAGAAAGTACGATCGATAGGGAAGGATACACCAAAGGTAGACGCCATCAGGCAGAGGTGCGACATTGACAAAAGAGTTCGAAGCATATAGCGAAGACAAGAGTCTCACCAAATGTAGATTGTGAATGTATATCGTAAAAAGCATGTTGGGAATGTATGTGGAGAATGTATCTTTCGTCAGATACAAATGGTGACCAGTTGTAACGGTGAATTAGGGTATAGGAACCGGTAATAGCAAGTCACACCAAGCATATACTAAGTTAGAGTCTAAGGCTCCCCATCACAAATCCACTTTTGTGAACCTATGCTCACAAACTTCCTACCTGACGTATCTGATGCAGGAGCACCCCAGGCAAACAAGCAATCAACATCACCCAAAACCATTTCAACTTCTAAGTTTTTTTTAGGATCTCTTTTGGTGAAGGTAGTTCAAGTGGAATGATAAAGATTCACTAAAAGTAGTGGTAAAGTGTATGTTGTGGCAACTTTAGCAGATGATATTAAGGAGTACACTCTTTCATTATGGACTGAATTTGAGATTGGTCAGTCATATGTGTATTGGACAATTAAGAATGGATTGCCATCTATGACTCATGAGAAAATTACAGTCTATTACAATCTTGTTTCAAGTAAACTAGCTCCAAACCCATAATATGGGATTGCATTTAATGGGAATTCAGTTAGCCAATCTTGTGTGGTGGTGAACCAAAGGCAATGAACAGAAGAGATCAAGAAAAAATATCTTATCATTTCTACACGATAAAGATTCTTGTACCATAGTATGCTTTAACACTGGTGTTTTCATTCACTAATGGGATGAACAGTGATGGTCCATATAAGTTACAGTTTGAAGTTCCTGTAAAATGGCACAACAAGCCAATCGACTTCTTCAATGAGGGTATGGCTATAGAGTTAAGCCAAATGGATCTTGTGAGAGAACAATGTATGTGGAGGCAAATTTTGTTGTGGAATGTTGTGCCTTTCTAGCTAACTTGGTTGTTGAAGCGATTAGACGGTATTCGGGGGCCAATATACTTATGTTGGGAAATGAGGTGTCTCAACCTTGTATATTTCTCGTAATAGTTATTTTTCTATTTAATATTTTCCTATAGCTGTTATACATTGTCGGTGCATTGAAAATTGGTTTATTAGGTGTCAAAAGATGCCCACATGGTGGTATATTATGGAAGGCCTATTTTTAGGCATATTATGACAGATTTTATGACATCTATAAGGGTCAAAAATATGGGATTTCATTTTGGACGTGAGAGCTTATTTTGGGACTAGAATCTTGGCTAAGAAGCTTCGCACATGGTTTCTTGTATAGCCAGAAGTCTATAAATTGGAGGGTTGAGGAGTAGTTTTCATAGTGTGAGTTTGCAGGTATTGCTATGCTGCTGAAATGCTGCCATAATTCTTCTAGAGTTGTTTACTGGTGATACTCCTATAATAAACTTGCTTTGCAAGTGTATGTAATCTTGTTATTGGATTTGAAATACGTTGAGGAGGCTTTTGGAGTGTGGGGTTTTTCACCCGAAAGGGTTTTCTCCACATGTATATTTGGTGTTTTGTGTTTTATTGTTTATTTCATGTTTAAATGTGTTTCTAGAATTTCTATAATTGTTAGATTAGTTTTTAAAAGTTTTGCATTATGTTTCTCCTCAAGATTGGCATAGGAAGTTGTTTCCTCTACTTGAACTTCCTTACAAGTGGTTGTTGGGTTTTTTGTGCTAATCAAGGTTTGAGTGGGAGCTTGTGCAAAGGATTGTGATCTTGTTGTAGGCTTTTTTAGATGGCGAGCACATCTAGGAGGATTGTGGTAGAGAAGTTTTCTAGCATGAACTTTGAAATGTGGAAGCTAAAGATGGAAGATATGTTGATTGACCAGGATCTATGGGATGCAATGGATGAAAATGTCCATAGGCCTGTGGATCCAGATTTGGCTACAAAATATGATATAATGGATAGAAAAGCTAAAGGTCTCATTAGACTATGTCTTGTAGACTCGATTTTGATAAATGTCCATGAAGAACCCACTTCGAAGAAGCTTTGGAAGAAGTTGGGTGAGATATACCAAGATAAATCTTTAGTAAATAAGATTTTCTTGAGGAAGAAGTTGTATTCCTTGATAATGGAAGAAGGTGGATGAATTTCTGAGCATCTGGAAACATTCAACATGTTGGTGACTCAGTTGACCTTAGTTGGGGTTAAAATGGATGAGGAAGAAAGGTGCCAATTTTGTTGTGTTCGCTGCCAGACTCATAGGACAGCCTAGATATGGCTATTGGGAGCACTGCAGTCGTCTTGATGATGGAGGATGTTGTTGGTTCTCTACTTTCCAAAGAGATGAGAAGGAAAGTCTCTCTGAATGCCAAAGAGGCTTTGAGTGTTCGAGGAAGACAAAAAGAATGAGGCAAAGATGAGAAGTAGCGTGGCCATTCCAAGCCCAAAAATAAGGGGAGATCAAAATCTCCTGGTAAGTCCAAGGCGATATGCTAGAACTGTGGCAAATCCAAACACTTCTAAAAGGAATGTAAAGAAGAGAATAAGAAGACGAAGAAGAAGCAAGATTCTGATTCTGAGTCTGAAAAGGAAGATGGAGATGCCTTTATTGTAGCCTTGGCCACTCATGTAGTTGATAATGCATGGTTGATAGACTCAGGTGCATCTTTCCACATGACTCCTAATAGAAACTGGTTTAGTAAGTATGAAAACTATGTTGGTGGTAAGGTGTATTTGGGTGATAATTCTGTCCCTGACATTGTTGGCCGTGGTAGTATTCATGTGAAATTTTCTGATGGTAGAGTTAAATGATTTGATGGTGTCTTGCATATCCCAAGACTAGCAAGAAATTTATTATCTGTTAGCAAGCTAATAGATGCAGGTGTGCATGTATAGTTTTCTGAAGTAGGTGTGAAAATGGTGAGAGTTGCTATGGTGATAGCAAGAGGAAGCAAATTGGGTACATTGTACCAGCTTAATGCATGCATGGTTGAGTGCAATAGCACTTCTAATAAAATCAAGCCAGAAACTACTTCGCTGAAAAAAGAGATGGTTTCCTCTTCTACGGATGGTCATGGCTTCTAAGTACCCAAGGGTGCTATGTCTACTGAATCAAAGTTGCCTGCAGAGAAGACTATGTTATGGCACCAGAGACTTGGCCAAATTGGAGAGAAGGGTTTAAAAGACATAAAAAATAAGAAACTTGTTGAGGGACTAAATGATTGCAATCTAGAGTTTGATTTCTGTAAACATTGTATTTATGGCAAATAGAACTGCATTCAGTTTTACTCGTCTTCTCATAAGTCTTCATGTATTTTGGATCTAATCCATTCGGATGTATTTGGTCCTATTGATGTTGCTTCTATTGGTAAATCAATTTATTATGTTAGTTTCAGTGATGATTTTAGTAGGAGAACATGGGTATATTTTTTAAAGAGTAAATCTGAAGTTTTCAATCGTTTTGAGTTTAAGTCTATGGTTGAAACTCAGACTGGAAAGAAAATTAAATGTTTGAGGACTAACAGTGGCAGTGAGTACTATTCTACAGATTTTGACAGATTCTGTACAGATTGCGAGATTAAAAGATAAAAGACAACTCTGTATTCTCCTCAGCGGAATGGAGTTGCAGAAAGAATGAACAGAATGTTGATGGAGTAGGCTAGGAGCATGTTGAGTGGAGCTAGTCTAGAACAAAAGTTTTGGGTTGAAGCTATTGCCACTGCTTGTTATTTGATAAATAGATCTCCTACATCAGCACTTATTGATAAAATGACAATGGAGGTGTGGTCGAGGAAAAAGCCTTCACTTAGACATCTGAGAGTTTTTGGTTGTGAGGCATATGCACATGTGCCTAAGGAGAAGAGAACAAAGTTGGATTCTAAGGCTATCAAATGTATCTTCATCAGCTATGGCTATGGTGTGAAAGGATACAAGCTTTGGGACCCTGTTGTACATAAGGTAATTTATTCCAAAAGTGTTATTTTTAGAGAGACTAAATCTTCTCTTGTTACTTTTTAGCCAAAACAGCATAAAGAAATTGAACAGAAAAATGATGTGATTCAACTTCTTTCTATGTCTGAGAATGTTGAATCGAGACCTCAAGATAGACAAGAAGTTGAGGAGAGTTGATCAAGCTCTAAATCTTCATAAGAGAGAGAAGAAGAGGAAGAAGTGGAAGAACCTCCACCTCATCTTGTTTGAAGGTCTACAAGGCATAGGCAACCACCTGAAAGGTATGGGTATTCACTTTATCATTGGAAGTGTATATTTGCTTTGAGTACTAACATTGATGAACCAAGATCTGTGCAAGAGGCTTTGGGTATGAATTATGTAGAGTCTTGGAAAGTTTCCATGGATGAAGAGATGGCAGCCCTTGAAAGAAATGATACATGGGACCTTGTACCTTTTCCTAAAGGACGCAAACCTGTTGGATGTAAATGGGTGTTTAAGAAAAATATTGGTTCAGATGGAAATGTTGAAAAGTATAAGGCATGGTTGGTTGCAAAGGGATACTCTCAGGTTGAGGGTATTGATTACAGTGAGATCTTTTCTCCTGTTGCTAAAATGACATCCATTCAATTTTTATTATCTATTGCAGTAGCTTATGACCTAGAGGTTTAACCAATGGATGTGAAAATTGCTTTCCTTCATAGTGATTTGGAGGAAGAAATTTACATGACATAGCCAGAACACTACGTGGTGAAAGGTAAAACAAAGTTGGTTTATAAGTTAAAGAAATCTCTGTATGGCCTTAAACAAAGTCCTAGGATGTGGTACCAGAAGTTTGATACTTATGTGTTGAGTTTGGGATTTGTGCAGTCTAAATCTGATCACTGTGTATATTTTAAATCTGATGGTGGTCATTTCCTGGTAATTGCTTTATATGTTGATGACATGTTGTTTATTGGGAAAGGCAAAGGTTTGATTGCAGAACTAAAATCTCAGCTCTCTACAAAATTTGAAATGAAAGATCTTGGTGCAGCAAAACACATACTTGGGATGGAGATAAGAAGAGATCGTGAGAACAAAAAGCTATGGCTTGGCTAGAGTAAGTATGTTTGTTCAGTTTTACAAAGGTTTAACATGCAGGATCTTGTAAACCACTTTTTGTTCCTATTACATTAGGAATGAAGCTCTCTATTTCCCAATGTCCTACATCCCCATCAGAGATGGAAGACATGAGCAGAGTGCCTTACCAGAGTGTAGTTGGAAGCTTAATGTATGCTATGGTCTGTACAAGACCAGACATTGCCCAAGTAGTGGGAGTTCTTTCTCGTTATATGTCTAATCCTGGAAGAGTGCATTGGTAGTCAGTTAAGAGGGTCTTCAGATATTTGTGGGGTACAACAGAGTACTCTATTTGTTTTCATGGTACAGGAGATTAGCATTCCCTGAGTATTCATGGTTTTGTGGATTCAGACTAGACCAGTGATGTCGATAGTAGAAGATCGACCAGTGCATATGTGTTTACTCTTAATGGTGGTGCAGTCAGTTGGATGAGCAAGTGATAGGCTGTGGTTGCTTTCTCCACTACTAAGGCAGAGTACATGGTAGCTACTCATGCATGTCAAGAAGCCATTTGGCTGAAGCATTTGTGTTTAGATATTGGATTAAAATAGGGTGCAGTTATAGTTTATTGTGACAGTCAGAGTGCAACCTACCCTGCGAAGAACTTGACTTTTCATGCCATGACCAAACGCATTGATGTTCAGTATCACTTCGTGAGAGATATGGTCGAGGATGGTAGTGTGAAGCTGGAAAAGGTAGAGACTGTGGCGAATGTTACAAATGCATTAACTAAGCCCATGAGCACAACAAAATTTAGGTGGTGTTCCGAGTCTATGGGCCTCTTGGCCCCTAGCAGTTGATCCATGATGATGTGATTCCCCTGGCTCTTGCAAGGTATTCGACAAGTAGGAGAATGTTGGGAAATGAGGTGTCTCAACCTTGCATATTTCCCGTAATAGTTATTTTTCTATTTAATATTTTCCTATAGCTATTATACATTGTTGGTGCATTGAAAATTGGTTTATTAGGTCTCAAAAGATGCCCACATGGTGGTATATTATGGAAGGCCTATTTTTAGGCATATTATGACAGATTCTATGACATCTATAAGTGTCAAAAATAGGGGATTTCATTTTGGACGTGAGAGCTTATTTTGGGACTAGAATCTTGTCTAAGAAGCTTCACACATGGTTTTGTAAAACCACAGATGGTTTCTTGTATAGCCAGAAGTCTATAAATTGGAGGCTTGAGGAGTAGTTGTCATAGTGTGAGTTTGCAAATATTGTTATACTGCTGGAATGCTGCCAGAATTCTTCCAAAGTTGTTTACTGGTGATACTTCTGTAATAAACTTGCTCTGCAAGTGTATGTAATCTTGTTACTGGATTTGAAATACATTGAGGAGGCTTTTGGTGTGTGGGGTTTTTCACCCGAAAGAGTTTTCCCCACGTATATCTGGTGTTTAGTGTTTTATTGTTTATTTTATGTTTAAATGTGTTTATGGAATTTCTATAACTGTTAGATCAGTTTTTAAAAGTTTTGCATAATGTTTCTCTTCAAGATTGGTGTAGGAAGTTGTTTTCGCTACTTTAACTTCCTTACAACTTAGGCATAACATGTATTTTTAGGAGGCAAACTCCCTATGGTTTCCCCCCTCCCTGATTCATCCAAAACTCCTCTCTATCAACTACAAAATGCAACATGGTTGATGCCTTGGAATCATTTATATTCTTCAAGCACGAGACACCATCTTCTTCGATATGTTGTTGCCGATAACATGAGGTATGTGAAGATGATTAAGTTGATATGCATATAAAATCCCACCACCAAATTTATGGAATGGTCGATCTTATTCTAAGTCTACAACCAAAGGAACAGAGCGACAAAATAATGCTCCTATTGATGTCTACAAAAGGACTATGCAAATTGATGGCCATGGGCAGATGAAGCATCCAAGTACCTGAGTGGACATGTCAGCGGTGAAATCTAAATTGAAGCCATGGGCCTAAAGGACATTTGGAGTCTTTGACTCTAATCACAAATAAATATCTCTAATTTCCCTCTCAACAATGTCTCTTCACCTTCTGAAGGACAATGATGAAGGAAATTTTCAATTATAAACTAGAATAAAAGGACAATAGAAGGTGGCAGGAACTATAAAAAAAAGATTGATTAAAATATTGGAGATCGTTGCTTGTGTGAAAAAAAAAAAAACAAGGAGGATAATGAGTATCGCTGCAAGTAAGAAGAGTTCATCTTATTGAGGAAGATATGGTAGTATAGTCAATTGGAAGGGAATTACAGTGAATTGAAGTTGGTTGTGTGTTTCCTCAGAGTGGAAGGTAAAGAGGATAGAAGCATACAGATGAGAATGGAGTCGATCTCTTGACGAAGTATTGTGCCTGTAGCAATTGCGGAGTGAAGCTAGGTTGAGATTGAAGGAGTTGGCCAATAGTTGTAATCATTTGTTATAGTTTAATATAATTGTTTATTTGAATTTGAGATTCAATAAAATTCATGAGTTGTTTTGCATTCTTTGTGTGAGTTTGATTTGAGTTATATGATAATCTGAGAAAGTGTGTGTACGAGTTGAGTTATGGCAGCCATGAGGTGATGTGTCTTGCGTCACAATGACTAGCAATTGTATCAAAAACTTGATTAGAGGAGAGTGTATTCCTTGCAATGTTTAGGCAAAATTTTGAGGCCCTCATGCCTTGAGTTGTTTTTCTTATCCAATTGCTCTGTGTATTCCCAAAAGTAGAATAAAGCTCTTGGTAAAGTAATCCACCATCCTTTGTCAAAATGACCCCTTGAAAGAAAAATAATATTTTAACTTTCAAATGATGAATAATCCTCTATGAAGAACCGGGCAACATGCTTGTAAGGAGCCACAATATCATTTCTTCTTCAAGCTTCCTGAAATTGCCCTACATATTTGATGTAGAATCTTGAGCAAACCTATTTCTCATACACAATTGGAGAATTACAACTTCACAAGTAGTTATTGATTTATCATACAAAAGACTAATATTTTTTGGTTTCAACAAGTATGAATGCAAAGGAGGAAGACTCAGTTGTGGCACTAGGAGACAAATAATACATGCAAGGTTTTAATTTTGGCAAAATGTGATAGCTTAAAGAATTGGCTAGGTTCAAAATGTGGACAATAGTCATAATTCTAAATTAAAGCAAGCAAGTGCAATGAAGGACTACACTCAACAATTCCAAACTTTTTCTTTAAGAGTTGAGAATGTTATAGAGGAAAACTTGAAGGAAATATTTCTAGGGGGTTTAAAAGACCACATTGAATATGTGGTATGCATGTTCAATCCAACTATTGTGTCCCAAGCAATGATTATGGAAAGCTATGTAGAGGTAAAGTTTTTGGCTAATAGAAGGGAGGTAGTCCCTAGAAAAAAAGATTAGAGGACCCCTACATCATCATTTCTTCAACCTATGAGATTGACACTTCAACAAATTAAAGAAAAAAAGGGCCAAAGGGTTATGTTTCAACTATGATAGAACATATAGTAGATGACATAAATGTGTTGAGAAGAAATTGTTCTACATTGAGGGCACCTATGATGAAGAAAAGGATCAAGAGGTAGTATTGGTTGTAGAAGACTTAGACGATGTCCAACCAACTATATATTTCCATGCAAAGTCAGGTATTAATACCATATAAACCCTTATGGTACTAGGTTTCCTTAAACAACAGAAGGTACCCATGTTGATTGACATAGGGAGTACTCATAACTTTATTAACAATAAGTTGGAAACCAAATTGAGCTATTTTGTTTACCCAACCCCAGAGTTTTAGGTTATGATTGTAGATGGTGGTGTAATCAGTTGTTTAGGGAAATGCCACAATATTAAACTCACCATGGGAGACTACATTCTTATTGTCCTATGTTTTCTATCCCAATGACTAGAGTACACATTGTTTTGGGATTCCAATCGATAACTACCTTAGAAACAATTGAGATGAACTTCTGAGAGTTGTTCATGCATTTTCACTAAGAGGATAAAACATTTGAACTAAGGGGGTTGCATGAAAAATATCCACATATTCTTAAGCTCGCACCAAATGTAAAATATTCTTAACAATGGGGTAGATAGGGTTGTAGCTCAATTATTGTCATTGGAAGTGAAACGATCAAAGATTCCTACATTGACAAATCTGCAAGCTAGTTTGAGGGATAGGTCAAAAGGATTGCCTCCCAAAAGAGATCTAGATTAGGTCATTCAATCAATGCTAGGGTACCATCTACCATCGTTCACCTCTTCTTTAATGGTACACCAAAAGGTTAGAGAAATGGAATAACACAAGGCAAAGGTACATAAAAAAATGAAGAGGCAAATAGATCAACACAAAATTTTAACATAAATAGTGCTACCTAAGCTAGATGCAAAGAGAAGACCCATCTTGAAGGTTGAGTTAATTTTCAAGACATGCATGAAGAAGCTAAGGAATAGGACAATCACATAGTACCTCATTAAATGGAAGCATTTTCCTGTCAAAGTTGCCACATGTGAAGATGAAGATTTTATGTAGCAATATCCACAATTGATCAACGTTGAGGACAATACTTGTGTGAAAGAGGGGGCATGCTATTCCCTTAATCCTATAGTGTGCATAGGGCTATGAGTAGTCATTTTGTGGATACCATAACTCTTAATTAAGTTATATGATCATTAATATAGTCTTATATAGGTAGTTAATTCAGACAGGGTGGCATCCATGGCATCATATTGTAATTATGTTCTTATTGGAGACTTTTGGAGGTTTTCCCCCTCAAAGTGGCTTATTATTCTCAAGTATTTGCATCATATTTCCTAGTATATTATTCTCTTGTGCAAGTTATTTCATTACAAAGGGTGTTTATGTGGGCACTCTATTTTAGCTAGATGCATGCATTGTCCACTATAATAGTTCTTTTATTCCTATAGTGAAGAGATCTATAGAATCTAAACATTCACAATTAGAATTAGTAACGAAGAGGAGTGTTGTGTCTACTTTTGATGATCATTCTTTTAGTGAGCTCTTGCTTCTAAGACCAAGTTACCTACAATGAAAAAATGTTATGACACTAGAGAATGGGCCAATAGGTGAGAAGGGTTCAAGTACATTGAAAAATAAAAATCTTGTTGAGGGATTAAATAATTGTGCTCTTGAGTTTGATTTTTGTGAACACTATTATGGTAAACAAAATTATGATCAATTTTATTCTAGTTCTCTCAAATCTTCTAGGGTGTTGGACTTAATTCATTTAGATGTATTTGGTCATGTTACTATTCCTTCAATTTCTAGTCTTTGTATTATGTAACTTTTATATATGATTATTCTTGAAGGACATGGGTGTATTTCCTTAGGAGTAAATGTGAAGTCTTTAGTTGGTTTAAGAAGTTCAATGATCTTGTAGAAAATCAGATTGATATGAAGATTAAGGTTTTGAGGACTAAAAATAGTGGTGATTTTTATTTCATATATTTTGAAAGATTCTATAAAGATCATAGAATTGAAAAACATAAGACAACTCCATATATCCATTGATAAAATAGAGTTGCAAAGAGAATAAACAACACATTGATGGATAGCACTAGGTGTATGCTTAGTGAAGCTAACTTGTGATAGAAGTTCTAAAATAATTTGGTTGTTATATCTTGTTACCTAATTAATAGGTTTCCTACATTGGCTATTGTTGATAAGAATCATATAGAGGCATGGATAGGAAAAAATCCCTTATTACAACATCTTAGAGTTTTTGGTTGTGAGGCATATACACATGTGCCTAGGGAGACTTAGTCAAAGTTAGAGAACAAGGTAGTGGAACATATCTTCATTAGCTATGGCATTGGTTTAAAGGGTACAAGCTTTGGGACCTCAAGCCAAGAGAGTTCTATACAACATAAGTGTTATATTCAAAGAGATTTAGCCTCTTCTTCCATAATGTTGCAACCAAAACAGGATGAGAAGAAAAATGTATTTCAACTAAACCCAAAGACTAAGAAGTTTAAACCAAAATATTATGAAGGACTTGAAGGAGAGGAGAGATGAAATAGTTTTGATAGTTCAAAAAAGGAGATAGAACCTCTGCCTCAGCTCTTGAGGAGGTCCACTTGGTGGAGACAAAAACTAGACAAGTATACTCCTCTTTATTGGAGATGTATTTTGCTCTGATTACTAATATTGATGAGCCTAGAACTATGAAAGATGTGATGGCTATGGGTGATTCTGAGTCCTAGAGAGTGGCTATGGATAAGGACATGGATACATTGAAGAAGAGTGACACATGGTACTTGGTACTATTGGTAGAAGGAAGAAATCATGTTGGATGTAAATGGGTGTTTAAGAAGATTTTTTCAAATGATAGTGTTGAAAAGTACAAGGCAAGATTAGTTGAAAAATAATATTCCCAAGTTGAGGGTTGATTTTGTTGAATTTTTTTCCTAAACTACTAAGATAACATCTATCGGGTTCTTTCTATCTATAACAAAAAAAATTGATTTAGAGATAGAATATATAGATGTGAAGATAGCATTCTTGCATGGTGACTTGGAGGAAGAGATCTACATGACACAACCATAGTACTATGTTATTAAAGGCAAGGAGTCTTTGGTTTGTAGGTTAAAAAATCTTTATATGGTCTCAAATAGTCTTCTAGAATGTAGTACCTGAAATTTGATTTATTTGTGCTAGGCTTGGGCTTTCTGAGATTCAAATTATATAACTATGTTTATCATAAAATGTATGGTGATTGATTCATTGTTATCACATTGTACTTAGATTATATGTTGTTTTTGGTAATAATAAGGATGTGATTTTTTATTTGAAGTCTCATCTTTTAGCATAGTTTGACATGAAGGACTTTGGAGGTACAAGTATATCTTGGGTATGGAGATTAGAAGAGATAGAATGAATAAAATTTTTTGGTTGGGCCAAAGTATGTGAACTCCATACTACAACATTTTCAGCATGATAGATTGCAAACCATTAAGTGTTCATATTTCCATGGGAACTAAGATTTTAGTGGAGCAATGTGTTGCGACACCCATAGAGGTGGAGGATATGACCCATGATGTTCCTTATTTTAGTGTGGTTGGGAGTTTGATATATTCAATGCTCTTTACTAGACTAGGAATTGCCCAAGTAGTGGGAGTCTTGAGTTGCTTATGGCTAACCTCGGACAAGATCATTAGGATGTAGTTAAGAGGGTTTTAGATATTTGTGGGGTTCCTTTGAGTACTCTATTTTTTATCATGGTGATATTATAAGGGACCAAAACTTAATGGAGATTCATGGATTTAGATTGAACACTTGAGATGTTGATAGCAGAAGATCCACTAGTGGATGTGTTCAGTTTATTTGGTGGTAATATTAGTTGGATGAGTAAGGGACATGCTACATGGTCACTTTGTCCACTACAGAGACTGAGTACATAACAACTACTCATGCTTGTAAGGAATCCATATAGCTTAAGAGATTGTGTTCAAATGTGGGGTTGAGTCAAGGAGTTATCAGAGTTCTTTATGACATTAAAAGTGTCATATGTCTGGAAAAGAACCCAACCTTTCATATGAGAATGGAGCACATAAATGTCCATTACCATTTTGTTCATGACATGGTCGAGGATGAGAGGTGATGCTAGAGTAAGTTGACACTTGGAAGAATATTGCAGATGCACTAACAAAGTCAGTTGGCACAAAGAAGTTCAGGTAGTGCAGTGAGTCCATGGGCCTCTTGGCCCCTAGCAAATAATTGATAGTGTTGGCATTCCATTTTCTCTTTCCAGGTTTTTGACAAGTGGAAGATTGTTAGGAAAGGTTTCTCAACCTTGCATCTTAATGTCAAGAACAAAAAATTCATTTTTTTGGCTATAGGACACAAAATACAATTTTTAGGGCTCTAGAGGTCATTTTTGGCCCCAAAAAATGTCAAAACAGGCCTTAACTAGAGAAAGAAAGTTATGGTGACATGGAATTCTTCAAGATATACAATTAAAAAAGAATAGGCTCAATCAAATTCTTGAATAAAAAATTATGGCCTCTAAAAGTTATGTCTCCCACATAGAAAATGTAAGAGCATCTATGACACATAAGAGTTGCAAGAGGGAGTTGCACTTGTTGACCAACTTATGACGCATGCTAGACACATCATAAGGCATCTTTTAATGGATATAATTAAGCCAAAATAGAGTGCCTAATTTAGTGATTGGATTAGGATGAGCTTATGGCAAGCAGAAGGAATATGTTATTTCTAGCCTATAGACTCCTCTTGGAATTGGGCATTGAATTTTTCATTAAGAAATTGGGCACCACATTTTTGGTGGTTTGAGCTCATGGTTTCCTAATTACCATTTGATGGTTTAATATGTTGCTTCTCTTATTTATTGGGTGCTTGAGATGGAGGTTTCATAGTGAGTTTTGTAAGTACTGTTGTGCTACCGAAATTGCTCTAGATATCTTGTTGGTGATGTTCCTATTAAGGATTAGACCTTGCAAGTGTATTGTAGCCATTGATTACTGAATAATACATTTAGTTTCTTTGAAGTGTGGGGTTGTTCTTCTAAAAAAATTTCCTACATAAATCATTGTGTTATGATATATTGTTTTTGTGTTTATTTCTTTGTAAATATATGATTACTTTAATTTTTGCACATACCTCCTCTCAATGTTTAGTGTATGAAATATCTTATTCGCCTCTACTTCCTTTCAACATTTCTAAGATTATAAAATTATAGGAACCTAGGTTCCTATTTATAATTCTATACTTCTTCCTTGAGTTGAATATTAACATTTCAAAGATTCATCTTATTTATACAAAGGGGAATTGATAGCTTAATCCATTATTTATTGTTGAAATCCCCCCCACCCCCATCTTAATGAAAATATAGTGTGAGGTGAATTGTTGGCCCTTAGGAAAATTAAATTGTCCACTAATAAATCCTCAACCATGCTCAATCAACCTATCTCTTGGGACTATTTAAAAGACTCGTTAACTCAAAGGATCCAATGAAATTAATATAATTATAACAAATTAATGAAGTATAGTTTAATATAATAACCATGTATTGATAGTTGTAAGATTGTGGCCTTAGGGCTAAAATTAGCTAGTCACTATAAAACTATAAGATTTATCTAGATTTGAATTTAATAGGCCTGTGGATCCAGATTTGGCTACAAAATATGCTATAATGGATAGAAAAGCTAAAGGTCTCATTAGAATGAGTCTTGCAGACATGATTTTGATAAATGTCCACGAATAACCCATTTCGAAGAAGCTTTGGAAGAAGTTGGGTGAGATATACCAAGATAAATCTTTAGTAAATAAGATTTTCTTGAGGAAGAAGCTATATTCCTTGAGAATGGAAGAAGGTGGACGAATTTCTGAGCATCTGGAAACATTCAACATGTTGGTGACTCAGTTGACATCGGTTGGGGTTAAAATGGATGAGGAAGAAAGGTGCCAAATTTTGTTGTGTTTGCTGTGAGACTCATGGGACAACCTAGTTATGGCTATTGGGAGCACTACAGTTGTCTTGACAATGGAGGATGTTGTTGGTTCTCTACTTTCTGAAGAGATGAGAAGGAAGATCTCTCTGAATGCCAAAGAGGCTTTGAGTGTTTGAGGAAGACAAAAAGAATGAGGCAAAGATGAGAAGTAGTGTGGCAATTCCAAGCCCAAGAATAAGGGGAGATCAAAATCTTCTAGTAAGTCCAAGGAAATATGCTGGAACTATGGAAAATCTGGACACTTCCGAAAGGAATGTAAGGAAGAGAAGAAAAAGAAGAAGAAGCAAGATTCTGATTCTAAGTCTAAAAAGGAAGATGGAGATGGCTTTATTGTAGCCTTGGCCACTCGTGCAGTTGATAATGAATGGTTGATAGACTCAGGTGCATCTTTCCACATGACTCCTAATGAAAAGTGGTTTAGTAAGTATGAAAACTACGATGGTGGTTTGAGCATTGAATTGGACATTAAATTTTTCATTAGGAAATTGTGCACCACATTTTTGGTGGTTTGAGCTCATGGTTTCATAATTACCATTTGATGGTTTAATATGTTGCTTCTCTTATTTATTGGGTGCTTGAGATGGAGGTTTCATAGTGAGTTTTTTAAGTACTATTGTGCTACCAAAATTGCTCTAGATCTCTTGTTGGTGATGTTCCTATTAAGGCTTAGACCTTGCAAGTGTATTGTAGCCATTGATTACTGAATAATACATTTAGTTGCTTTCAAGTGTGGGGTTTTTCTTCTAAATTTTTTTCCTACGTAAATCATTGTGTTATGGTATATTGTTTTTTTGTTTATTTCTTTGTAACTCTATGATTACTTTAATTTTTGTACATACCTCCTCTCAATGTTTAGTGTATGAAATATCTTATGCACCTCTACTTCCTCTCAACATTTCTAAGATTATAAAATTATACGAACCTAGGTTCATATTTATAATTCTATAAAGGACCTTGATTACCTCTTCCTTGAGTTGAATATTAACATTTAAAAGATTCATTTAATTTATACAAAGGGGAATTGATAACTTAATCCATTATTTATTGTTGAAATCCCCCCCACCCCCCATCTTAATAAAAATAGAGTGTGAGGTGAATTGTTGGCCCTTAGGAAAATTAAATTAAGGTCATCCACTAATAAATCCTCAACCATGCTCAATCAACCTATCTCTTGGGACTATTAAGAAGACTCATTAACTCAAAGGATCCAATGAAATTAATATAATTATAACAAATTAATGAAGTATAGTTTAATATAATAACCATGTATTGATAGTAATGATATGACTCTTTTCTTAAATGATACTCCTTCATTGAACAACTTTAATTGAGTTATATTAAACTCTTTTATAAACCTAGTAATTACAATTTTAATATAGTGGATTATGAGGAACATCACATAAAGAATTGTCTAAATATGAATAATCCATAATTTGATTGATCTATAGATTTCAATCATTTTCTTATCATTTGAGGAAACTATCCATAGATTGAGATGGATATTAATTAGTTATCTTTCATGTTATTGAAGTTAAACTTGCTTTTGATAATTAGAAAAAATAATTACCCTTTTTATGAGGGCTCAACAAATTGTTACTTCATGGAAATCATCATGTAGAACACAATTCATTTAGGCTTGATATTTATATCATATCTAATATTATTTGAACAAGTTAAAAGCTTTTTTCAATTAAAATATGTAGGAAACTTCTAATATTGTTATTGTAGAAGCACTTTAGAATGATTCTTTCAATTTCTTTAAAAAAAATATCAAAATGATTGAATTTATATAACATCAATTTTAAAATACCATTTTATGTGTTATTTGTTGACCACATGACATGAAACAAATAAAGGCGCCAGAGAAAGGAGATCACCTACATCAAACAACATTTAATATGGAAGTTTCTCCCATCTATAGCATTTAAAATGGAAGCTTCTCACCGCCATTCTCATCCACCAACCTCACTCTAATCCCTTCTTCATCATCCACATTCTATGCATGTTTTTTTTTATTGCAATGTATTTCTAGAGAATTCCAAGACCTCTATTTATAAAGGCATCTGTAATCAATTTTTGGTATGCAAAGAGAAAAAGTTATGTTTATTGTGTTGTAGCATCCTGTGTTTTTGGTTCCTTTATGTGTTTTTTTTTGTTGTGACTGTTGTGTAATAAATTGCTCTGTTTTCATCTTAAATCCTCTATTTTTGCTAACAACTGGTATCAGAGCCAAGCTGTTGGAAGATTTGGTGTGTGTAGGGTTTCATTGAGCAGGCATGGAGACAGCAGCAGTGAGCAATATGGAAAAGTTAAACGGGGCTAATTTTGCCCTATGGAAATCCTGAATGAAAGATGTACTGATTCTGAAGGATTAGTATTTGCCAATTGAGGGAACATCAAAGAAAACCACAACGATGGCGGAAGAAGATTGGAATAAGATTGATAGAAAGGCAATTGCAACCATCCATCAATATCTGGCTAAAAATGTGTATTTTAATGTTGCCAGAGAGAAGACAGTAGTAGAACTATGGCAAAAGCTTCATGATCTATATGAGAAGAACACGACATCAAATAAGGTGTTCTTAATGAAGAGGCTATATAATCTTAAGATGAAGGAGGGTGCTTCAGTTGCAGAACATTTAAATGAATTTAATATCATTACTAGTCAGCTTGCCTCTATTAAAATTCTTTTGGATGATGAAATTAGAGCTATTTTACTAATGTGTTCTATGCTAGATAGCTAGGAAAATTTGATCGTTGCTATGAGCACTTCAACGCCTGCAAGAACCCTTAAGTTTGATGATGTCAGTAGCAACATAATGAATGAGGAGCTGTGACCAAAGTCGATTTCAGAAAACCAGCGATGAGAAGGTCTAGCCCTAGCTGATTGTGGTATGACGATTGATTGAGGCCATCTAGGATGCTCAAGATTGAGAGGCTGATCCAAATAAAAAAGGAGTAGGATCACTTGTTATCATTATGGAAAGTCGGGGCACATGAAGAGAGAGGTCGAGTCTGGAAGTAAATCCAAAAAGATCAAAATCAGAAGCCAACTAGCACAAATGAAGGTGAGACCACCGCTGTAGCTATGGATGGAGAAGTTTTACTTACTATTTTAGTAGAAGATGTATGCCTATATACCTCTAGCAGTAGCTTTGATTGGATCCTTGATTCTAGGGCATGATCTCACCATGTAACTCCATGCAAAGAGAATTTTGTTGCATATAATCCTAGTGATTATGGTCGAGTGCATTTGGGAAATAATCATTTTGCAGCATTGTTGGAGTGGGAGATGTCAAGATCAAGACGAATGGTGTAGGGGTACCTTTTCCTTATCACACCAAAATGGTGGTAAAGTGTTGTCAAGTGTTGTCCAGGCCAATTCAAGGCCAATATTGGATGTAATAAGGTCTAAGGAGACCATTCTTCATGTGATCATCTGTGTTATGTATCCTAAGGGCATGCTAAGGGGTAAAAGTCACAAGTTTCTTTAGTAAAGTGTCATTTTCCATTAAGAAATGTAATGTTCCCATGAAGGAGAATGACTTGGCAGTTTGGGAAGTTGATGGAAATGATTTTCACTTGTTGTCCCATGTTGAAATGGGGGAGAGGATGTGGAAAAATGACTATTGAAGAAGTTTTGCAAGAAAATAATAAAGATTTTTCTGTTTCTTGCCATTTTCCTCTATGTTTTTACTATTCTCATGCCCTATACAGCCTAGTATAGTATGAGCAAGGTCTGCAAATTATGAAATATTGAAATGTTGTGAATGAGCTTTCTATTGAACTAGGATTTAGTGATTTATATTGAGTTTAAAGCATTCTCTGATTGGATTTTCATAATAAGGTCTGAAAACCCTAGAATTGAGGGTTTGATCAAGGAGTATGGGTTTTTGAACCATTCCATCAATATCATCAACCATATATTGATGGAATGGAATTAGTGAGGGTTTATTTCAGTCTTGAATATGTTGTAGGTGCACAAGACAAGCATAAAAGATTGTTTGGAATAGATTCAGCGTAATATCTTCATGTATTAGGTGTTTTAACATGAGTGTGCTTATAATATATGAAAAAAAGGAGACTTGGTATGATTCAAGACCCACAAAACCCGCACAATCTATCCTTTTGCAACTTGTTTGAGACCTTGAAACTAAAATTGGAAGGGTGGAGTGAAGTTTGTGTGTACTTGCTTTGTAAAAGTGGCCTAATTAGGCCTAATTGCAGCATTACCAGTCAATTGTTTGGCCTTTTTCTCCAAAACAACCCCTTTTTCTTTCTTGATATGTTGTGTAAAGTTGAAAACGGTATCTGAATTGCCCATTAGGTTCTGGGTTTGAAAGGGTTTGCTCTTGTTATGTCAAAAAAAATCTTTTCAAGGGCTACAAGAATGAAGGTTAGTTTACAAGGGAACGACTAGAAGGGCAAGGTGTCAGGGTTTTTGGGGACCTTTAGTGGTCTAAGCCTACCAAATCATAGTGGGTTAGGTTGTGGTAGGAGTTCAACAAGTGGGATCATTCATTTGTTCTTCATCTGTGTGTGTCACACCCATTGGTAACCATGCTATGTGAGAGAGGAAGAGAGACAAGCTGGAATAGTCAGTCAATTTTCATTTTAGAATGCTTCTAAGTGTTTTGAGAGTCTCTCCTGCTCTGCCTCAATGAAGGAAGGACAAGATATCCTACTGAAAGAGGTTAGGCATGTACCAAAAATGCGCATGATCATGATCTCTGTGGGACGATTGGATGATGAAGGCTATTTTGTAAGCTTTGAAAAAGGTGGCTAGAAAATCAGCAAAGGAGCATTGGTCATGGCTAAAGGACCCAAGACTAGGACTTTGTATACATTAACGACAATTATAGAAAGATCAGATACAGTTGTTGTTGCAAAAGAGGGAAACTTAGCAGATCTATGGCATAGGCGCTTGGGTCATATGAGTGAGAAGGGCCTAAAAATCCTCATGGGAAAAAATTTGCTACCAGGTTTGAAATCTTATAATCTTTATCTTTGTGAGCATTGCATATATGGTAGGCAATGAAGGGTTTCGTTTATTAGAAGTGGTCATGAATGGAAAACAAATTTGTTAGAATTAATACATTCTGATGTATTTGGGCTGGTAAACATTAGGTCATTAGGAGAAGCCTCATACTTTGTCACATTTATAGATGATGCATCTAGAAAGGTTTGGGCCTACCCTATGAAAAGCAAAGATGAGGTATTCAAGATATTTCAGATGTTTCATGCTGCTGTTGAAAGAGAGACTAACAAATTGCTCAAGTGCTTGAGGATAGATAATGGTGGAGAATATTGCTCAAATGCTTTCAAGGAATATTGTAACAGGTTTGGAATTAAGCATGAGAAGACTGTCCCTAGTACTCCTCAATAGAATGGTGTTGCAGAAAGGATGAATCACACTATCATGGAGAAGGTGAGGAGTATGTTGTCAAATTCTGGTTTAGAAAAGCATTTTTGGGCAGAAGCAGTGAGGACAGCCTGTTATCTCATAAATCGATCTCCTTCTACAGCCTTGGACGACTGCATTCCTGAAGAAGTTTGACTGGTAAGAAGGTGAATTATTCTCACTTGAAAATCTTTGGATGTGAAGCATTTGTGCATATTCCCAAAGAGAATAGAACTAAGCTAGATGATAAATCTATGAAATGCATTTTCTTGGGATATATGGATGGTAAATTTGGTTATCATATATCGGGATCCTATTAAACATAAGATTATTAGAAGCAGGGATGTTATATTTAATGAGTTAGAGATGTTTAAGAGGACTACAGGTAATTTGGAGGTTAAGAAAATTGTTGTTAGGTTTGAAGAACAACAAGAAAATATCCCACCAATGCAAGAACATGGGCAGCAAGATCAAGAGTATGATGAACAACAAGAGGAGAATGTGGAACAACAACAAGAAGAAACCTTACAAGAGCCTTTACAAGAGATTCAACCTAAAAACACAACACCACAGTTGGTTCACATATCCACTAGGCCTCATAAGCCTTCACAAAGGTATACACCCTCAGAATATATTGTGTTAACTGATGAAGGTGAACCTGATGATTTTCAAGAAGCTTGTAAAGATGAGCATAGCAAAGAATGGAAGAAAGTGAAGAAATGAACTCCTTGCTGGAAAATAGAACTTGGGAGTTGGTAAAGCTTCCAAAAGGAAGAAAAGCCCTACAAAGTAAATGGGTGTACAAGATCAAGCATGTGGGTGGCGAGAAGAAGGCAAGATACAAAGCATGGCTGGTAGTGAAGGGATTTTCTCAGAAAGAAGGTATTGACATCACTGAAATATTTTCACTTGTTAAAATGACATCCATTAGAGTTATTCTTGGTCTTACTACTACTTTAGACTTGGAGTGTGAACAATTGGATGTAAAGGCAGCCTTCCTTCATGGAGATTTGGAAGAGGAGATTTACATGGAGCAGACAAAAGGATTCAAAATAAAAGGTAAAGAGATCTTGGTTTGTAGATTGAAGAAGAGTCTCTATGGGTTGAAATAGGCACCTCGACAGTGGTATAAGAAATTTGATTCATTTATGTTGAAGCATGGTTTTAATAGACTAGAGGCTGATCATTGTGTCTACATCAAGAGATATAATCAGGGTAATTTCATTATATTGATGTTATATGTGGATGAAATGTTAGTTGATGGATAGGATAAGAATATGATTAACAGGTTAAAGAAGGATTTGGGCAGTCAGTTTGCAATGAAGGATTTGGGTCCAACACAACAAATATTAGGCACGAAGATCGTTCGTGACAGAAAGGAGAAAAAAATGTGGTTGTCACAAGAAAAATATATTGAAAAGGTGCTAGATAGATTTAATATGAAGGATGCCAAGCCAGTTGATACACCTCTTGCTTCTCATTTCAAATTGAGTGTCGATTTATGCCTTTGTGATGACAAGGAGAAGGAGGAAATGAAAAAGATTCCTTATGATTTAGCAGTTGGCAACTTGATGTATGCCATGGTATTCACTCATCTGGATATTACACATTCAGTGGGATTAGTCAGCAGGTTCCTTGCAAATCCAGGTAAACAACATTGGCAAGCAGTAAAGTGGATTTTTAGCTATCATAAGGGTACTAGTCATTCCTGTTTATGTTTTGGCAATACTGATATGGTGCTTGAAGGATTTACAGATCCAGATATGGCTGGAGACTTGGACACTAGAAAGTCCACCACTGGTTATTTGTATACATTTGCAGGTGCTGTGGTATCTTGGCTATCTACGCTACAACAAATAGTAGCTCTCTCCACAACAGAAGCAGAGTATATAGCTACCACAGAAGCTTGCAAAGAGATGTTATGGATGCAGCGATTCCTAGGAGAGCTAGGAATAAAACAGGACAAGTATGTGCTATATTGTGACAGTCAGAGTGGCATTCACTTGGCAAAAAACCCATCTTTCCACTCACGAACCAAACATATTGACTTGAGGTATCATTGGATTCAGCATGTGTTGGAGGAAGGACAGTTATCCTTGGAAAAGATCCATACAAATAAGAACCCTGCTGATATGCTCACTAAAATTTTGCTAAGAGAAAAGCATGAGCTATGTAGAGACATGGTAGGCCTGGGGATGGCTTGCTGATAACTGCTTATTCATAACCCTTCATTTACTTCAAGTGGGAGAATGTTGAGCACATGACATGAAACAAATAAAGGCGCCAGAGAAAGGAGATCGCCTGCGTCAAACAAAATTTAATATGGAAGTTTCTCCCATCTGCAGCATTTAAAATGGAAGCTTCTCACCGCCATTCTCTTCCACCAACCTCAGTCTAATCCCTTCTTCATCATCCACATTCTATGCATGTTTTTTTGTTACTGCAATGTGTTTCTAGAGAATTCCAAGACCTCTATTTATAGAGGCATCTGTAATCAATTTTTGGTATGCAAAGAGAAAAAGTTTTGTTTATTGCTGCAACATCCTGTGTTTTTGGTTCCTTTATGTGTTTTTTTGCTGTGACTGCTGTGTAATATATTGCCTTGTTTTCATCTTAAATACTCTATTTTTGCTAACATTATTCATTCTATTGTAATTTGTAACATTAATGTAAGCACGGAAGAATGTTAAAAATGAAAGAGCATACAAAATGCCGAAAACTAAACCATGATTGCACAATAATAACAGAAAATAATAATCATAATATTAAGTTGCTTGGGATGATTTCCCATACATCACAATATAACTTAAACATAACTCCCCAAACCACCCAAAAACTAACATGACACTAACTAAACATTTTAATTGATAACATCACTAGTCACTAAAATAACTTTATTACAAAATATAAACCTTATTTTCCAACAATGTATAACTAATAATTTCTGAAGTATGCCCAAACCTCTAGACATATCTACCTATAAACATAAACAATGAGAAACCTAAATATTTCCTTTTATGCCAAGCACTTACATTTCAAGGACAATTCGTTCAATTTGGCTTGAAACTCCTCAATTGTGGCATGATCATTCTCATCCAGCCATTCCTCAGCAGCGTTTAGTGCCCTAGGGATATCATCTGCAACTCTTGTCTTCATCGTCCCCTTGCTCTTGGCCTCTGTCACCCTACTTTTCATGTTATAAACATAACACTCCAGAGTGTTTTTGGCCAAATGCTTCTTTAACATTTCTTCATCCTCTTTTCGATATTTTTCTGCAGCAGCCACCATTTCATCTATCTCCTTCGTGCTCAGTCTCTGATGCTCATTTGTAACAGTAATCTGATTGTTTACCCCTGTTCCCTTGTCCCGGGCAGAGGCTGTAAGAATTCCCTCCTCGTCCACTTCAAAGCAAACTGTCATCTTCGGCTCTCCACACCGGGCAGGTTGAAGTCCATTCAGGACAAATTCACCAAGCAAATTGTTATGCGCAGTCAAAGGCCTCTCGCCTTCATAAATTGCAAATCTTGCACTTGTCTGGTTGTCATATTTTGTGGTGACAGACGTCTCTTTCAGAGTAGGAATGGAAGTATTGCGGGGAACTACTACTTCCATGACACCACTGTCAAGGGAAATTCCAAGACTCAAAGGAGTCACGTCCTCCAAGACAATGTTGAAGGTTTCCTTGTTCAGCATAGCTGCCAGCAAAGCTGCACCCTGAGCAACTGCCTCGTCTGGATGTACCCTTTTGCAGAGCTCCTTTCCCCCAAAGAATTGACTTACCAATTGCTGGACCTTGGGTATACGTGAAGAACCTCCTACTAATACAACGTCGTCGATTTCGTCTTTGCTCAGCTTGGAGTCTTCCATGCATTGCTTCACTAATTGCATGCATTTAACAAATAGGTCCGCGTTGAGCTCCTCCAACTTGGCTCTCCTGATCTTTGTGTTAAAATCTTGTCCTTCATAGAGACAATCTATGGCAATTGCAGTCTCTACTGACGTAGACAAATCTCTTTTTGCCCTCTCGCACTCTGTACGCAATCTCCTAAGAGCTCTGGGATTAGCACACATATCCAATTTTGTTCTTTTGTTGAACAGCTTAACACAATAATCGACCATTCTATTGTCAAAATCCTGTCCTCCCAAATGCATGTCCCCTCCAACAGCTTTTACTTTAATCCTACCTCTTTCAGCGGTAACAATAGATACGTCGAAGGTACCTCCTCCAAGGTCAAAAACTAGAATGTTCCTTTTTTCTCCCTCCAATCCGTCAAAGACATAATTTATTGCTGCAGCCGTTGGTTCGTTGATGATCCGCATGACATTAAGCCCTGCAATCTTAGCCGCATCTTTAGTTGCTCGCCTCTGCGAATCATTAAAATAAGCAGGCACAGTAATCACAGCATTCTTCACATCACACCCTAGGAATTCGTCTGCTATCATCTTCATTTTCATCAACACCAAAGACGAGATTTCCTCAGCTGCAAATAGCTTTTTCTCACCTTTATAATCCACTTCAACCAAAGGCTTGTCATTCTTTCCAGAAACGATAGTGAAAGGCCACAATATTTTGTCAGACTGCACAGAGGGATCATTGTATCTCCTTCCAATGAGTCTCTTGGCATCAAACACAGTGTTGGCAGGATTAGTTGAAATCTGGTTCTTGGCACCATCTCCAACAATTCTTTCATCGGGGGTGAAAGCAACCATGGAGGAAGTGGTTCTGTTACCCTGGTCATTAGCAATAATTTCAACTCTGTCATGCTGCCACACTCCCACACAGCTGTAAGTTGTCCCGAGATCAATGCCAATAGCCTTCTCTTTGCCCCCTCTGTCCATGTTATATTCTGCATGAATGAAAGGAGAAAATTTGAAAAAAATATCAGATTTTGATCCACACCATTAATTCCAAAATGAAAAGTTTTAAGAACAGACTGCAACCTCAACATCTTGCAAAAAAAACCTTCCAATCATCTCACACCCTTGTTTTTCCATCAGCTATTTCCTAACCCCATGAACTATATAACCTTTCTGGTCACACGTTAAGGCTATGGTCCCATGTAGGGGGGCTTCCTAAAAATTTTCAGCAGGTGCTACTGAAAAAATTTAAGAGTTTTTTAATAATTAGGCCTACTCATAAATTTTATAGGAGCAGTTAAAGGTCAAAAAGTAAGCTGAGAATATTTAGGAAGCTGATAATCCCATGATTTGTTTAAAACTGCAATTCTCACCCCAACATCATATATTCATATGTATATTATGTATATGTTTAGTCAAGATTTGTCTATAAGATTTGTTGCTTGTATATAGTAGCAGAAGTATGTTGATGAGAAGCATGCGCTTCTTTTGAATTTTGAAACTAATGATATATACACTGAAAACATGTAGCATGCTCGTGGTTATAATATTTACACAGAATGAACTGTCTGAGAAAATAGCTGGCAGAATGATGACCCTGAGCTGATTGTTTTTCCTTGATAGATAACCCCAACGTAAATGTAAATGAAGTTGTCCTTCCTGTTTAGAGACTACTAAAACGAATACTCAGACAGAAGAAAACATTACCGACAGATGCTAGATTGGATGTAGCAGTTCTCCTGTATGCTTCCATTATCTAAAACATACAGCTCATCTGGAATGAAAGAGGCAGTTAGTGATCCTATCCAGTTTTGATCAACATGCAGTAATATATATGTTGTTAGTATCAGTTATAGGACATTGTAATTATGGTACACTGTATTACAGTATGATAAGCTTGTATGGATGAATGACTGGTTTTCGACTCTGGATTTCAAGCATCCCATGTCTTCTGTATTTAACATTTTATAGCTTTTGTGAAGGGTTTTGGGACATCCCTGTATGCAACGAAGTTGGTAACCAGACCTTCACTTTCTTGTCAAAGGGATTACCGGAACAGCCACTTCTTAGTCATAGCTTGTATATCTCTCTTTGGCAGTAATTTGAGAGAAGATTTGGGATCCTTCTCAGTTGGTCGAACTAGTTGATACCATTCTGTGACATTTGGTCGGAGTCCTCTTTCATTGCAACAGTGGAAGATGGTTATTTTCCTTAGTTTAGCTATGGTGTAACAGTTTGTTGTGAGGACCCTGAATCAAAATGGTTTCAGGCTTTGATAGTAATTTGGTAGCTATTTAATGGTTATTTTCCTTAGTTTAGCTATGGTTTAACAGTTTGATGTGATGAACCTGAATCAAAATGACAATGTGATAGAATCAAGATAATTTATGCTAGTGGAAAGGCAGACCATTATAAATCTGTGAATCCAACGTGTTTTGGTTGGCAATCTATTTTGATGATTCTGTTTTGAATTCCAATATAGGGGACAGATGGACAACCCCTGTGTGTCACCAAGTAGAAAAAAACATATAATTGTCGGGGCAGTCAAGGCTGGCTAAGGATCTTCTTCATTTGTAGGCAGTATAATCGATTTTACGCTTTATATATTGACTATGCAATATTTGTTTTATAAATACATTAAGACATACCAAGCCTAGTGTATGTAAAAGTAAGAAGTCTATCATGGGCTATTTAGCCTTTCAAACAGGTAGAAATTTTTTTTGCCTGTCTATTCTAACTACTGGAAAAATTATAAAGAGATCGTTGTTACAAACACCCACCCAGGAGAAGGGTAGGAAGGGCCACTTCCCAGGACTTCAGTTCAAATAGCAACGCCAACAGTTCAAGGCTAATTACCAGCCGACATTCAAATTAAAACTCTGTTACTGAATAAGAAACTGATATCTAAATCTGAAATTGATATATATTTTTTAAAAATGACGAAAATTTAACGTTACAACTCAAAAACTCATTACTTATAAGGAATAAAGTTTGTGAATAGTCATTTTGTTTCTTCAGTTTGGTGCGGTCTGCGTTGGCAGACACAGTGTTTTTGAACTTGACTTGGTAGTGCAGCACAAGTGAGTTCAGATAAAAGGCGTGGGCACAAAACCGAACTGTTGATGTAGATCCAGTGGAATGAAGCCTCAAAAATTTCTTGACATGTATAGTCAGTATTTTCAATTTTATTCAACTAAGAAAGCTAGAGATAAGGAAAAGCTGTTTAAATCTGAGGACAGTCATTGTACATAACGCCCTAGCCCCACCTATTGCCAAAGCAATTTCACTGTAAGGTGCAGGTGCTAAGGCTACCATGTTTTTGTTCTCTTATAATGGTAGTGTAATTTGTTGCCTGCATTATTATTGTAGAACATTGAAATTAAAATATGTTTTGATTTGATAGAAATAGTTTTAAGTATCAATATCTTATCTGAAGCTGACAATTTTCAAAGAAATTGCCAATTGATGGACACCTTATTTTTGGTTTTGGAAAAAGATACTGTTATTATGATACTTGCTGAAACAATTCTCTGCTACTACAAAGGCTCGTGCTAACATCTCTGCACATTCCTATGATATGCATGCATGATTGGATTTTGTAAAGGGGCTTTTGTATGTTTTCCCCTTTCGAAGCAGCATAAGGGCATATGTGCCATGGATGGGTAAATTGTAACATCCTGCTACGTAACCCCCAAAGGGTAAGAGCCAAAAGAGGACAAGAATTTTTTTTTTTTTCTTTAGCAGTGACAAAAGGTGAAAACCTCTTAATCCTCACGTCCCACCAAAAGGGCGTCTCCCTAGAAAATGTTGGTATCATCAAAAGGTTGTGTTTGTAAGAATAGGCTGCCGCTAGCAAAAAGGGGAAAGACTCCTTATAGACTTCAATCTCCCAAAAAGATTTAATTACGGCAATAAGAGTTCACAAAAGGATGAATAAAATCATTTAAAATGACATACTTGAAGCCACGTAAAGATACTGATGAAACCACATCAACAGGTTGACAACCAAAACATATAGCCACATAAGAAGATTCATGGGAACCAAGATAGAATACCCCAACAAGACATACTGGCAAACTACACATGACCAAATGGGCAATCCGGACATTACCGTTAGGTAATCAGATGACAAGACAACAACATGGGAACACAACACTGATAGGGTATAGTGGGCTAGGGTATAGGCCTGTGACTATCTCCAGTAACCACCATCAGGGATAATAGGAGTACGCTCAGGCCTATGAATCCAGGTGGAGTCGATACTCAGTACCTGCAACACTCCAAGCACATGTCAAGGTACCTGTGCATATACATATATCATATAGCCAAAGCACGTAAAACATGTAAGCATGAAATCCATCATAAGTAATAATCATGTCAACATCATAATAGTATCGAGATTGCACATCATCGGTGCCAATACAAAATAATAACATGACACATAATTCAATACAAAGTATACAGTCAACGGAATCCATCCAAGATAAGCAAAAGGAAAATACAAACACGGGGGTTGTTACATCCTACCCCCTAGGACTAGGCTTACTCCTGGAAGCCTGCAAAAAGATATGGATAAAGGTCTCTCATCCTCACCGCATCTTCCCAAAATGCTAAGGACTCACCATCAGGATCCCATTGGACCCTTACCTACTCTATGACTCGACCCCTGAGGGTCAACCTTCGATGTTGAAGGATGCATATGGTCTCCAAAGAAAGTTGCTCGTCTGCCTCTAACTACAAAGAAGTCCAATCAAGAACATGGGTCACATCAGGAATATACTGTCAAAGAACTGATACATGGAAAACATCGTGAATATGTCATAGACTGGGTGGCAATGCAAAGCGATAGGCAATAGGACCAATCCTCTCAAGGATCTCAAAAGGTCCAACAAAATGAGGTGTGAACTTTGAGCCTTTCCTATAACGGATGGGGCTCTTCTGCGGACGAACTCTTAGAAACACATGGTCACCCACCGAGAAGTGGCGATCCAACCTACGAGCATCGACATACTTCCTCTGCCAATCCTGAGCTGTAGCCAACTGCTCTCTGATCTGTACTACTTGCTGCTCCATATCCTAAAGCATCTCTAAACCTAAAAGAGCCTAGTCCTCTAAGTGATCCCAACTCAATAGAGTGTGACATGGCCTACCATACAAGGCCTGGAAGGGAGACATACCGAGAGAACTATGATAGCCATTATTATAAGCAAACTCAACCAGGTACAAGTAGTCCTCCCAACAAGAATGTTGATCCATAATGTACATCTGAAGCATATCCTCTAAGACTTGATTAACCTGCTCTGTCTATCTGTCAGTCTTGGGATGGTATGTAGAGTTGAAATTAGG
This sequence comes from Cunninghamia lanceolata, assembly GCA_027924645.1. NCBI lineage: Eukaryota > Viridiplantae > Streptophyta > Pinopsida > Cupressales > Cupressaceae > Cunninghamia > Cunninghamia lanceolata. Next base: position 9,164,480 of record BSBN01000220.1, on the reverse strand, counting down.
CTAAGCTCCCAAAGCATGCTGAAGCGAAGTCCACAAAGCTGAAGTGAACACTAGATCATGATCAGAAATGATCCTATGAGGAATACCATGCAGACACATAATATACTCCATAAACACTTGAGCTACAGACATTGCATTCTACAATGATCTCAAGGGTGAGAAGTGTGCCACCTTGGACAACTTATCCACCATAACCATAGTAGCATCATGATGACGCAAAGACATATGTAGACCCACTATGAAATCTAGAGATATCGTATCTGACTTCCATCCAGGGATGGAATGAGGTTGCAATAGTCCTATTGGGTGCTAATGCCCTGCCTTCACACGCTAACACTTAAGACATCGAGCCACAAAATTAGCAATATCATGTTGCAAACCTGCCCAATTTTACAACTATCGAAGATTGGCATGCATCTTCATGACACTCGGATGAGCTAAATAGGGTGTAGGATGGGCCTCTAACAAAACCAAGGAACAAAGATCACCAGAATTTGGAACATAAATACGACCAAGATGTCACAAAAGTCCATCAGACTCAAGAGAGAAACCTGCAAACCTGCCCTCAAGGACTCTCCCAAACTCAATCTCTACTCTCACCTCTTGATACCAAGTATCACTAGGAAGTGACTCCAAAATACGGCTCCACATTTGTCCACTCCAAGAGACAAAACTAAAATCTCATGTCTCCTACTCAAGGCATTCGCAACAACATTCTCCTTACCCTAGATGTAGCGAACCTCGAAGTCATACCCACAAAGGAACTCCATCCAACAGCACTACTGAGCATTTAAATTCAGCTGACTAAAGATATACTGCAAACTGCGATGATCACTATGCAACTCAAATCGATGTCCCAAGAGGAAATGTCTCCAACACACAACTGCATGGATAACAACTGCTAACTCCAAATCATGGGTGGGGTAGTTCAGCTCATGATCCTTGAGATTATGGGACTCATATGCAATCACTCATCCCTCCTGCATAGGAACTGCCCCCACACCCTCCAATAAAGCATCAGTGGACACTACAAAATCACCTATAAGATCTGGCACTACCTAGATAGTGTTGGGGTTAGCTGGCAGAAGATATCAATTAAATGCAAATAAAGATTAAACAGAGGAATGAAAAATACATAGAAATAATAATAGCGAGAGACAAGTTGTAACGTGGTTCACCCAAACTCAGGCTACATACACCAATAGAGAGTCCAATATTATTATCTAGTATATCAAAACCGATTACAACCTGCAATCCTTGCAACTCAATACCGTTGCAAATGCTACAATACATCAATTGAAACCCTAACCCTTAGCCGCTTTTATCAAGATGCTTTTAGCAAATGCTGCCCCTTGACCCCGTTAAATTATTTGGGGGGAAGCCACACTGATAAAATTAGGGAAAATTTAACCTTCGAGTCTGATTAGGCTCCATATAACAACAATCTCCCATTTGGAGACTGATCAGACTCCACACCATATCAGATAGGTGCACTGGTCAACCACTCCTTAAGATCCTAAAAAGCTGACTCACACTAATCTAACCACACAAACTTCTTCCCTTTCTGCTGAAGAGAAGTGATGGGATGGGCTACCTGAGAGAAATCTCTCACAAATTGGTGATAGTAACCTGCCAATCCCATGAAACTGTGAACCTCAGCCACATTGGTTGGCGCAGGCCATTCCACAATGGCCTGAATCTTAGATGGATCCACTGAGATGCCCTCTCCTAAGATGATATGGCCCAAATATCTCACCTCAATCTAGAAGAAATCACACTTGGCCAAATTTCCAAACAACTGATTATCTCGCAAGCACTGCAATACTTGCCGCAAATGGCCTTCATGCTCCTCCATAGTCCTCAAATAAATCAAAATATCACCAAGGAACATAAGAACAAACTGGTCAAGATAGGTAAGAAACACCCCATTCATCAAACTCATTAAAACTGATGGAGCATTGGTCAACCCAAAAGGGACAACTATGAACTCATAATGCCCATAGCATGTATGAAATATTGTCTGATGAATGTCTGCCTGATGAATGCGAAGTTGATGGTATCCTAACTTTAGATCTATCTTGGAGAACACTTTATCTCCCCTCATCGGATTGAACAAATCATCTATCCGAGGCAATGGGTAACGATTCTTCATCGTCACTTTTTTCAACTAGTGATAATCAATGCACAAGCAAAGAGATCCATCCTTCTTCTTCACGAAGATGATAGGCGTTCCCCAAGGGGATACACTAGGATGAATGAAACCCTTCTCTAGTAACTCCTCTAACTGCAATCGTAACTCACTCAACTCCTGAGTAGTCATGCGATACGGTGCCTGAGAAATAGGCTCCACACCAGGAATGAGATCAATATGAAAGTCTATGTCACGCTTAGGCAGCATACTTGGAATATCACTCGAAAATACATCCACAAACTCCTAGAGAATAGGATGATCATCAAGAGATACCTCCTGAATCCCACCCTCAAGAAGATCACTAACTGAAATAGCGAACATCTGACAACCTTACCGCATGGCATGCTTCAACAGCATAGCTGAAATCACAGAGAGAAATGGGTCTCTGAACCCCAACTAACTCAACACACTCTCCAACATCGTCTACACACTGAACCAACTTACGCTGACAATCTATACTAGCCAGATGGGTCTCCAACTAATCCATGGCTAAAACAATCCCGTAGGACTCTAAAGGCAACACACGGAGATCCACTGTTGTAGTGAAGGTGCCCAAATCCAACACATAACCATGAACAAGGGAGTCTACAGCCACCTTGGCTCCAGTAGCTAACTCAACTTGCCAACGATTGTCTTGCCTTGCCACCACGAGTCCACAACGCTCCACAAGAGAACCTAGGAAATAAAAGAATCTGAAGCTCCTGAATTGAACAAGATAGATGTGGTAATCCCACATTACACACTTGAATACTCAACCACTGTGCCCTGATGCTCAGCCCGATGGTTATCAACCACTGTAAAAACTCTATGTTATCTACCAGCATCACTTGCTGTAGGCTCTGAAGTAGCTTGTCTTTGACTACCTCCAGCCACTGATCTCTGAGGACAATGAGCAGCTATATGACCATGCTGCCCACAAGCAAAACAACCACCTCTGTCAAAACCTCAACCCGAAAACGGTGCACACAACTGCTAGGATCCACCACCCCTAGAACTCTGCTGTGCACTCTGATAACTCTATGTTGGACCACTCTACTACCTACTCTGAGAATGATGATGTGGACGATCTCTAGAAAATAGAGTACCAGGACTCTACCCACTCTACTGAGATTGAGTAGGCCTATGCCTCTGTCGTTAACCGGGTCTAGAAGGTGCAGATTGAGATCTAGACGGTCCAGCTCCCTGAGACTAGGTACCCCGAACAATTGATCCTGAAGGAGGGGCACTACTAATCTGAACACCTACCTGACCACCAAATCCTCTATCCAAATTCTCCTCTATCAACCTTGCCTTCTCCAGGGTGATCTATAAGGTCTTCGGCTCAAAAACACGGACACCACCACTGATACGGGCATTCAATCCCTTGATGAAATGCTACACTAACATCAGCTCATCATAAAAAATGCTAGCATACTACTTAAGCTCAAAGAAATGGTGCTCATATTGATCTACCATCATAGTCAATTGATGAAGCTCATGGAACTCATCAACACATCTCTACCAGTAGTAGTCTGAAAGAAATCGTGTACAGAACCTCTCTAAGAATAGTCCCCAAGAAACAAAAGTGATGTCTAGGTGAAGCTTCTACTCCTCTACTCTCCACCATGTAGACGCAAAACCTCTGAGATGCATAATTGCACATCGAGCTCTAGTATTGCTACTATAAGGATGCATAGAAAAGCATCGATCGAGATCGATCAACCAAGTCTCTGCCTCGATACCTATACCAAAACCATCAAAAGTAGGGGGATGACCTCTAAGAAGATCCCTCATGTGACCTACAACAACACTATCTCCATCCACCCTATCCCTCACAACAACTGCTCTCGAATGATCTAGACTACGGGAATGCTCTCGTTCAGCTCTAGCATCCTAACCATCCTAATGAGAAGGGTGTGACTCCACCTCATGAGATAGCTCCTAACAAGGTCCTAATTGGTCCATAATCTATTGTAAAAGAGCTAAAACTTGAGCAACCCCAAGCCCTTCGGCTAGATTCTCAGCGCGTGGTTCCTCCTGACGCTCACCTCGATTATCTTGATTACCCTGATCGGCATTATGTCGGCTGCTACGTCAAAGAACAGTGGCTATACCTCTAACTCTACCTCTGGCTCTGCCCCTAGGAGGCATCCTAAAGGAAACCAAGAACACATCAAAATAGGCCATCACAAGGATGACCTATACACCATACTAAGGCATGAAAGCATAACAATAGACTGTAAAGCAATATAACAAGCTCATGCCACACACGCCAAACACGACAAAACATAGAAGGCACACATACACGTGAGCTCCCAGTGTGTGAACATGGGCTCTGATACCCGATGTAACATCCCTCTACGTAACCCCCAAAGGGTAAGAGCCAAAAGAGGACAAGAATTTTTTTTCTTTAGCAGTGACAAAAGGTGAAAACCTCTTAATCCTCACGTCCCACCAAAGGGTGACTCCCTAGGAAATGTCGGTATCATCAAAAGGTTGTGTTTGCAAGAATAGGTTGCTGCTAGCAAAAAGGTGAAAGACTCCTTATAGACTTCAATCTCCCAAAAATATTTAATTACAGCAATAAGAGTTCACAAAAGGATGAATAAATTCATTTAAAATCACATACTTGAAGCCACATAAAGATGCTGATGAAACCACATCAACACCGACAACCAAAACATATAACCACATAAGAAGATTCATGGGAATCAAGACAGAATACCCCAACAAGACATACTGGCAAACTACACATGACCAAATGGGCAATCCGGACATTACCATTAGGTAACTGGATGACAAGACAACAACACGGGAACACAACACTGATAGGGTACAGTGGGCTAGGGTATATGCCTATGACTATCTCCAGTAACCACCATCGGGGATAATAGGAGTATGCTCAGGCCTGTGAATCTAGGTGGAGTCGATACTTAGTACCCGCAACACTCCAAGCACACATCAAGGTACCTGTTCATATACATATATCATATAGCCGAAGCACATAAAACATGTAATCATGAAATCCATCATAAGTAATAATCATGTCAACATCATAATAGTATCGAGATTGCACATCACCGGTGCCAATACAAAGTATATAGTCAACGAAATCCATCCAAGATAAGCAAAATCAAAATACGAACACGGGGGTTGTTACATTATCTTTTGAATTTTATGTGTAATAGAAGTTCAGTCTAAGCTATGACTTGTGTAATTCACAGTGGAAAGGGGGCAGAGTCGTCGAATTTTACTTTGATTTTTGAGTCAGGATAAAAATAAGTGAATGAAAGTTATTTGTGTAGTGAAATGTTATTTTAGGGAAGGGTTTTTTGGTAATTTTTTGTATAAATTCAATTAGACGTAGGTAGACCCTACTTAACTTCTATATGGGTGCAATTATATGAAAGAGAATTTGAGAAATCTTGTATTGAAGACTTTCATTGGAGTTTGTCTATAGGACATGAATGCAAGATTATATTATCTTATCTCAAGTAAGGATAACAAGCATCAATTGGAGTTATCTATCTCTCAGGGAAAAGGAACACACCTAGTTTAGTCTCAGTTAAATTTCTGAAGTTAGTTATGTAAATTTTGTTTTGTTCACTTTTTATTGAGAAATTGACATAATATTGTTGAGGATAAAATGTAGCTAAATGAAAAACTAAAATAGATAAAGAATCAAACACACAGAGATAAAAATAGAGACACAAATTTAACGTGGTTCACCATTAAAATGGTTACATCCACCAAGGAAAGCATGACACACTATTTCATTAATCAACCCAATTACATCAGTCTTCATTTACACCAGAAATAAAATAAGAAGGGAATATATCAACTCTTCAGGCAAGTGAAGAGACATGGGAAGAGGAAGACGAAAGGGTAGTGACGGTTTGGCTTCATTTCCAACAATCTCCCACTTGAAGACCAAACCGCACTGTTGTCCCCACTTTCCTTGAAACTCATTGTTACTTAACTACAGTACCAAGTAACCACTCCATTGGCTGACCAATCCCAGTGAGAATTCCAACCAACTCAACCAAACTGACACCATCAGCATGACCGAGCATAGGAATTTTTGTTGAATCCTTGATTTGTGAAACCAGTTTATTGCTGCCTCTTGGAATGACAAGATCTATAACATCATCCAGCTTGAGTAGATCCAGAATTTCATCTCTTGAAGTTACAAGGCAAATAAGATTCTTTCCCATAGATTCAGGAAGTGCATTGGTAATAACCTTATGCAAAATGGCATTTGATTGAACTGCTTCTTTACCACCCTTCAAAAGAAGGTCATTTCCACTTTAGATTACCAATGAAGCTATCTGAACTAAAGCATCAGATCGAGACTCAAAAATAATGAGCACACCCAAGGGGTAGGTAGTTTTCTCCAAAATAAGTCCATCTGCCAGCTCTGTTCTTTTCTGAACTTGTCAGATTGGTTCATCCATGTCTGCAAGAACTCATACAGAATTGGCCAAAGAAGATATCTTTCCAGGTTTAAATGTTAAACGAGAAATTAAGGATTTTGGAATGCCAACTACTTGTGCCACAGCTATATTAGTGTCATTCTCTATTCTAATCAAATCCTTGTTTGCTTCCAAAGCATCAGCTACATCTCGTAGAATCTTCCGTCGTTCATCAGTGGAAAGACCCTGCAAATGCCGACTAGCTTCTCTTGCAGCAACTCCCATCTAACGGGCACTAGCATCTTTTTTTGGCAACCATAAATGAGCATTCTTATGGAAAAGTGTGCCTATATGATCACCTCATAGAACTCCTATGATACCATCTGTGGAGTACCCACTAGTAATTGCAACGGGGATCCCAGCACATGCAGCAAAATCAGCAGCTTTCACCTTTGTTGTCATGTTGCCTCGTCCTATCCTAGACTTTTCACCAATAAGATGGTCAAGGCCCACTTGAACAAGCTCATACATGGCAGCTCTTCCCATTCCATTTGCCACAACAACAGGTCCTGATACCTTCTGAACATATCCATACTCGCTTTCCTTCTCAGAGTCCTCGAAGGTCATCAATTTCTCTCCCAGATGCTAGGATACCTCTAGAACCAGTCGTATATTATGATTAAGCATCTGAAGCAAGGTGTTGAATACAGATACATGTGTCTTCTCAACTTCATCAAATAGAACAACACCTGAAGAATCAACATTTTGTTCAACCTTCTCATCCTTTACTACATGTCCTTCCACTTTATTGGTCCTCTTCTTTGGTGACTTCTCTCCAACAATCTTTGGACTTTCGTCTACTTTTGATGTCTTTTCAGCTGTGTTAATGTCATCAATAAAATCCCACTTTTGCCTCTGAAGGCTAAGTATTTCAACATCTCCATCATTGTATATTATTTTATGTTTCCTTTGTTTCGAATCATATGAATCCACAGTGCCATCATAAAAACTGTTTATCTTTCGGCCACCAAACCTTGATCTTCCGACCAACCAAGTTATCATCTAGACCATTTCTTTCAACAGTATCAAGTGTCTTCTCCAACCCAGAAATACTCTTCTTTCCAGAATTTCTTGGAGTTCTCTTAGAACTCTCACTAGCTTGACTTAAATTCTTCTCACCAGATTCTGTTGTAGAAGCAATTTTCTATATCTTTTTAGGTCGATGGTCATCTTCTTGGGTTGCATTAGGAGTACCCATCTCTTTCAAACCTTTTTTTCAGAGTGAAATTGCCTCTTCTGACTTTGGTGTGTTGAAATTATTTACATCCAGCTTCCTCTTTGAATGCTTGGACCTCATTTCTGAATCTTTGCTTACTTCTAATTTTTTGTTGGTGTTTGGCAACGCAGACGGTGCCTTTTCTCCTCCAACTACACTTCCTGATGCCCTTTCTGTTGCTCCTACTAACAAACCTAGAGGCTTAGAATCCTCTTTCATAGTTGATCTTTTGCCATGATGTTCTTCTCCTCTTCCTTCTCTCCTACTCGGATGCTTCTTCTCCTGTCAGTATTCCTTTTCATCAACCCTAGTTTTGGAATCATTCTCTTGGAATTTTCTCTTCTCCCCTCTATCTCTGGCCTTTCTGCCTTGGGCGTGGGTATCATCCCAAAACACTGTCTTTTTAATTTCTATATTTTCTACAGAGGCTCTCGCATTTTCTTGCACAAATATTTGATCAAATTCTAATAGGTTAAGAAATTCATCAATGACGAAATCAACTACATCATCTAACCTATCCATTTCACATGAAGCAAGACTCTCTACGACATACAGGGTGCCTACTTTTCTGCCTTGAGCAATTACCAAGGCCCCTTTTGTGACTTTCCATCTATTTAATTCAAAAATGACTTTACATCCTTGAGAAAACAACTGTCCAGCTGAAATTAAATTTTGTTTGAGCTAAGGGACATATCTAACATCTTGTAACAGCCAACTATTCCTATTTTTTAATTTTAACAAAACATCCCCTTTGCCAATAACATCACAAGATTCATTATTGCCAAGAATAACCTTACCAAAGTCACCACTTTGCAAATTTTTGAAATACTCCTTGCATAGAGTGGTATGAAATGATGCTCCCGAACCGAGCACCCAAACATTTGGTGGTATTTCTTCTGAAGCTAAAATAAGAACAACAATTGTTGCACCGGCATCCTCTTCACGTACCGGATTCGCTTCATCTTCTTTTGGTTGATTTTCAGCCTTCTTCAAAAACCAACAATTCCTCTTGATGTGGCCTTGCTTGCCACAATACCAGCAACCAGCATCTCTCTCGCTAGATTTTAGCCTCCCTTGTGATTTCCTATGACTTCCTTCATCAGGTAGCATTGCTCCCACTCAAGCTAAAACCTCTCATGCCAAATGATCAAGCACAAAGGCTCTGATACCAATTGTTGAAGATAAAATGTAGCTAAACGAAAAACTAAAACAGATAAAGAATCAAACACACAAAGATAAAAATAGAGACATGAATTTAACGTGGTTCACCATTAAAATGGCTACATCCACCAAGGAAAGCAGGACACACTATTTCATTAATCAACCTAATTACATCAGTCTTCATCTATACCAGAAAGAGAATAAGAAGGGAATATATCAACTCTTTAGGCAAGTGAAGAGACATGGGAAGAGGAAGATGAAAGGGCAGTGATGGTTGGGCTTCATTTCCAACAAATATTTCTACAGTCCATGATGGAAACTGCTGTTATATGTAACTGTGTGGTGATTTTTAGCATCTTATTTGATAAAGATTTGAAAATTCTATAGTTTCTATGAAAGATTTGGTATACAAATTGCTTTAAAAGTTTCTAAGGAAAAATAGATATGGCTGGCTAAGCAACTAAATTCAATTCAATAATCTTCTTAAACAAGAGAACTATGGCATGCAAATTTTCATATAGTTTGATTTGGTTTCTTATTAAAGATGGTGATTTTAATAAGAATTTTATTTGTGGTTTAAACAGAGTGGATTGCTTCACTATAATAAAGATTCATGGATATTACAGCTTCTACAGAGCAACTAGGAGAGTTGGATCCTACTGACTTCCTTAGATCTGTCAGAAAACTTCCATGCCCCTTTGCACAGCTTCATGCAGATAACAAGAAAAAAATTTCAAACATCTGCAAGGGTTATAAGCCACCGTGTCCAGGAGCAAAATCTAGTGAGGATCATCATGATATCGTTTTCAGATATATTAACAATAAGCATACATCCAAAACTCTCCAGCCTCGGTATCGATGCCATACATGTAAGAAGTCATTTACTTTGATGGGACATAGCAGTGAAAGGAAAAAATCAGATGGCAATAATATTGGGAACAAGAGAAGGAAGGAGACACCTCCTCCTTCAGAAGGGGAAAAAGACGATGACCTTTAGAAAATAGTCTGAGCTAAGCTATTTAGAAAATAGTCAAGTGGATGATTTTTCTATTTCCCATTGCCTTGATGATTTGGATGTCCGAGAAGATGTTATGCTTGCATGCCAGACAGATCTTTCTAGCTTTGCAGGGATGCTAAATAGATGAAATCAGGGAGTCTTGTGGGTAAAACATACAGAAGGCAAGATCCCCCACGAAAGCCCATTTTAAAAATTGACCTTACCATCAAAATTGGGAAATGATGCATTAATATAGATTTTTAGAGAGAATACTCATCCAAAGCACACTTCTTTTCGAATCATAAATGAGAGAGAAAAGTAAGATTACCTTTACAAGTGAGAATCTGCTCTGCAGATTTCTTTGTGAATGGCTATCCTCAGCAATAGCAAGCCAAGTGCAGACTTAAGACGCCAAGTGCAGACTTAAAAACAAAGGTATTCGTGATTTAAAGGTAATGCAGGCAAGAAATGGGTGAAATGTACCTCAGAAGAAAAATCTATAAAACCCAATCTACTAATTCTTTTGCCTGGCTTCCCCTATAAATCGTGATTCCCCTGCATCATGTTCCATCCGCATCCGCCATTCATTTTCTGACACACGCCAATTTTTTAAATTTTATATGCGATGCTATAATCAAATCCGATTTCATTGGATTTTTTAAGAGGATAGTCAAATACTGCTGCTGGTGAAGAAGTCAACATATTCATATAAAATTAATTATGGTGAGAGGTGTTCTACAATCACAACAGGGGTGGTGGTGAAGAGTTGAAAGATTCTAAGATTCCTGTAATTCTACAATCACAGGAAGCGTGAATTTGAAGAGTTGAAAGATTCCAAAATTCCTGTAATTTATAAGATTCCAATCTAAAACAAAAAAAAATAAGATTTATATATATAAGATTTATATATGGAGTGTCTCATTGGGTACTGAATCTCCCATGAAAGAAAAGTTGCAACATTACTACTGCAATTTGATCTTTCCCGATTTGAGCGTCCTCTCTTACCGCCAAATTCCCCGTGAGCGTCAAGAATTGTCTTGAGGGGCCGAAGTGCTTGTGAAAGATGTTGTGGTGGATTCTTTGTCAGAGTCTTAGAATGGATAACTCTCTCGAGAATCAGTTTTGGTCATAGTAGCAAGTTTCCTCCGCTTGTAAAGTCAACTAGGAGAATTTCATTTCTCTAGGAAGGGACACGATTCCTTGGGCCGTCGTCGTTTCAAAAAAAAGTAGCTCTTCATATTTGGGGTCTTGAGATTCATGGTATTGCCTGTGTAAGAGGCTGCGGGCCCACAATGCAAGACGCCTCAATCAATTGTCTCTGTATTACGGAGATGCCACAAGAGTTAAACTTCCGTGTTATCAGGATCTTCTGCCAAAATAGGGTAGTCACCTTGCTCAAGGGTTCATAAAATATTCGATTTGACTCAGTTTGAATTCAACTAGAATTTTGCTGAAACGCCACAAACCAAGAGCCCCCCAACTCCTAGTCACTCAAGTCGATTAATGTCTTGGAGGGGAGGAGGCACTCTCCCTAATCACTAATTGTTACACCTGTTTCCTTTGCATGGTTTGTTTTCTTGTTTCCATTGTTGTTACAGATTAGTGTATTGGCAGTTAATTGTGGGCTCTTTGGCTTCTCAATCCCACAATCCTATGTGTTCAAAGTTTCTTTTCTAGGTTTACCCCCCTCAATAGATACCATGCCCTTGATTACTAAATTTGATTTTGGATTTGCCTGACGCCTCTGTTTTACCGTTCTTTTGGTTGCTGATTTCTGCATTGCTACCCACCATGCTAGATGAGGCGATTTGATGGATTGGTCCCAGTCCTTGTCCTTTAGTGTCTGGAAGCTGAGAGTCTTGTGTTTTTGGTTCCTCCTCCGATGCCGCCTCACGCTCGCTTTTTGCTCCATTGATTTGAAGCCGATCCTCCCTCACCTCAGGCTGTATCGAGCATTGGCTTGTCGCATGGTTCCTTCTACCACAATTCAAACAATAAAATTTGGGTTCTTTTATTTCAAGTGTCTGAATCCATTTATGATTAGCCGAACAGAGAGATATCACCGATGGAACTTTTTTGATCGCAGCAACTTGAATTCTTGCATATAGTAAGAATCCTTTTCTAATAAATCCGTGTCTACGTTTGTTAGAGTTCCCAATGTTCGTCCGATCTTTGCCAAGCATTCTTCTGACTAGAACTCCAGGGGTAGGTTGTAAAGACAAATCCATATAGGACTATCATAAGGATCAAATTTTTTAGGATTGAAATTTGGGATCCATTTTCGAATATAAGGGGCACCTCACCCATTTTCCATTTTCTGCCTGTCAAGATCTTTGCCCTGTCTTCTTCCGACAGAAAGATCACGTTGAAGAAACTCTTCGATAGAAATTTGATAACGCAATGTGATTTCCAATTATCTTCTACTCATGTTCGAACCAGATCCCTCTTAACTTTTGGGCCGATGAAGCAACATAGTATAACTGATTGCCTGAACATTTCTATATCACCTGCGCATTCGATGGAAATGTCTATGTCCTAGATGGACTAATTTCGTTTTGGCCTGGTTCCTCCTTGGATTAAACTTTCGCTTAGATCCCACCTATCGTGACATTTTTCGTCCTCGCACTTGTGGCTAGTTGTGAGGACTCCTGCTTTGGCTCAGTCTCTCTCCGTCTCTTCGATAACCTTTTGATTACTTAGATTAGAACAATAATATATATAATTTTAAATATTTAATTTTTTAAAATATAAGTCTTCTATTTTTTTAAATGAATAAGCAACTATATCTATATTAATAAGAAAATAGAGTATACATATTTACAAAAAAAGGATGGGTGGTAAAAAGACACACTCTGAAATCAATGGGCAACGCCCAAAATGTCATAATGTCATGGCCTAAGCCCAGGAACAAAAAAAACATAACAAAAACAGTATAAAAGAGAAGGCCATTATGTGGCCAGAGTAATGCTAGCAGATGGAGGATCTTTCGCATCTGGGTTGCCCCAAATAGCAGCGGGGTCCGGGATGACGTCGGGAGGAGCCCAACCATTGTCATCCTTTTCTTTTTCTGTAGTATTTTCTTCATGGCGAGGTGAAATTGCTAGATCCAAATGCGGGACCCATTTAGAAGCACCCGTGGGCCAACCAGAATCACTGCCAGGAATGGATCCACCCGAAGGCCACCCAAAGTCTCCGCTTCCTCCGCCCGGAGCTCTGCTAGAAGTCCACCCCAGGGTAGCCCGCAGAGGGGGAGAGGACGACCACCGCCAGCGAGGGTGAGAACCACGACGAGGAGGAGTTTGAGAGCGGGGGCAAGAGTCCCTGGCAGAGCCACTTCTCCGTCGGCCCCGTGAAGGCGGCCGGCCCTGGAAGAAGTGGAAGAGGGAGGGACACAAGCCACAGTGCAAGGGGCATTGCCCCAGTGGTCCAACAGCTCTTGAAGGTGAGAAAATTCAAGTGCAACTTTGCTAGCTTGCACTTGAATCTCCAGAAGAACATTAGAACAAATAATAGCTTTAGAATATAGAGAAACAATAGTATCCATCTTGCTGTGAGAAAAAAATATATATGAATTCTTTTTTATTTAAAAAATGGTTCATTCAAAAGTATTAAAAGATTTTTATTTTTTATTTTTTTAAATTTAGGTTATTTATGTATGTAATTTATTTGCATCGGTTTGGAGAGGCCCATGCTAAGAAGGAGGTTGATTTCAACATGATTGAACCTAAAAAAAATTGTAACCTAGGAGTTTTAGCCATTCCATTTTTATATGATGTTGGGGATGAAATGTAAGAATTCCTGTGATAGAATTATTTTCTTCAAAAATATTAATCCACTCTAAGATGGTTCTAATACCATATTAGGATTTAAATGTTTTAGATGAGTTAATTATTATTTGTATATAATATAGCACTAATAAATATATAAAAATATATATAAGTGTATGATTGGATGGAGAAAACTTTAAGGTAAAAAACTCCAAAAAGGGCATTATTTATTAGAAAACTTACATTTGTAAAAAATAGACAAATGAACCTAAAAATTAATCCCTTTCTCCTATCTTGCAAATGGCCTCCAAAGATCCTCTTGTACATGGTGACAATTCACCAAATCCAAATTTTATCACAATATCCTTTGTGGAAATTCCCATAAATAGGGAAATAAGGTGAATAATACTTGTATGGGAAGTTACCACACCTTTTCAAAACACAACATTAAGATTAATTAATAATTTAATTAATATAAAAATATTAATTAAATTATTAATTAATTAAATTTTGTTTAAATATGCTTGAAAGCATTTGTACAATATAAAGTTTGTATACCTTATATTAGAGCATTATAAATGATTTTAAGGCCTTTAGACCCTTAATAACATTATTCTTTAACATGATATCACACGAGGAATAATTAATTAAATAAATACAATAAAATGAGGATTGCTAATCAAAATGACAATTCCAAACAATGAAAATGTACTTAAGAAGAAAACTAACTATTTTATTACAAATTAATTTTTCTAAGCCTACCCCTATCATCATATAGAGGTTGTTGCTTCTACTAGTATAACTACCACAACTTTTCACCTCTAGAGACATAACTAATGATTTTATTACAATTAATTTTTTTGAGCCTACACCTATCATCATATAGAGGTTTTTACTTCTACTATATAACTACCACAAATTTTCACCTCTAGAGACTACTAATAGAGCCTGTTGCTTCTACTAGTATAACTACCACAAATTTTCACCTCTAAAGACATAACTAACGATTTTATTACAATTAGTTTTTTTGAGTCTGCCCCTATCATCATAAAGAGGTTGTCAAGCTTCTACTAGTATAACTACCACATATTTTCACCTCTAGTTACATAATTCCTTAATGATAGTATTGGATAGCTATTTTGGCAAGTAGCCTGGCTGCATAACATGGAGGCCCAAAATTATTCTCCAAAGATATTTAGAAATATTCCACATTAAATCCATAGAAAAAAATGGATAATTATTCAAAATACAAGAGGAATTTTCAAATGCATAGCAGCAAAAAATAGTGGCTACAATAGTTGATAAATTGAGGAAAATTATGACATTTGCATAATGTGGTGAGAAAATTACAATAAAATAATGTGATAAAATCATTAAGTTAAAATTATAAATTGTGTAGAACTTTAAAAATTCAAAAGTAGTATAGTACAAATATAGATATTAATTCTAATCATCTCACCATATATATAAATTATTTTTGGTATTGATAAAAGTGGGTTTTGAAAGGGCTTGAACCCTTTTACAACAGAGCAACCATCAGGGTAATAGCAAAAATATCATGAGATATAGAACAAACAACACAAACCAAATCAGTAGCCCTGGTGCCACTCAAATACACCACACCAACAAAAAACACACCACACCAATGTATTAGCAACCTATACAACGCCTTATCCCGACCTAGCTAGTCACACACCCTTGACCTAGGTATGGGAAACTAAGACTGATTTAAGAAGACCTTTCTTCCTTCTTTGAACAATCATCCACAATACACTAGTATCCAAATCTTTAGACCAAGGAGAGAGGAGGGAGATATCCTCCATCGATGCCTCCACCAAAGGCATCTCACACAAGGAGGGAGACTAACTAGCTGAAGAAGCCAAAAGCTACAATGAGTATGAAGACTTATCTTGAGCAATGATCCCCACAAAATGCCTTGTGGGGGGACGAGAACCATAGGAGGAGCTACTAGGGCTTGGTTTGAAGAAGAGAACTCGAAAGGAGTCAAGGGACATGCTTGAGCCGCGCCAACCACATGAGAAACCCCCTCAAGAGTGTAACTCATTGCATGGGGAATAGGAGAAGACCCAACATCTTGAGAAGATTTAAAATCCTAAATACCATCTACTAGAGAGTTAGAAGCATTAATAGTCAAGTGATCATTTTGGGCATTCCTCCACCACGTACCCGTGCCCTTGCACTGAGAGTGTGGACAATCAGAAGCCAAGTTTTTGATGGAAAAATTTCATCTGCAATGAAAGGGGAGACCCTCATAGTCCAGTGGTTGAGTCCAAGGCCTATCCTCCACCATTAGAAAAATATCTCCGTGAAGAGCCTTGGCGATGTCTATGTCCACTAGAATACGAGCATACATAGAGTAACCCATGGATGTAGTGGAGTCCACCTTTAGAAAGAGACCAATTGTATTGCCAATGGCCTCATAGCATGAATATTCTAGAATTGGAGAGGAAGATTTAGTAGCCTGACCCAAATCAGCTGATATTGATAGGTTCTATGAGGGGATTGAAGGAGATATACCAAGGCTTGGTTGAGAGAGAGTGCTCTCCCCACATCCATAATCTATCATCCAACACAAAGTCCTTGTCCTGTGAAGAGGCAAAAGTCACTATGAAGAAGCCCCTTGCACAAGGGAATAGGTCAATCTTGCCTTCAATGAGAGGCTTCCAACATTCCAGCACCCATTTGTATAAGTCAGGAAGGGAAGGCCACAAATTGTTAAATTTGCAAACTAAACCATGACAAAGGTAATAATATTCATTATGAACCACATCCTATCCACAAACCACAAGTGTGGATTGTGAATAGGGTAGGGGCCAAATTTTTTCACGCAGAGAAGGGTGCGCAAGGACCCTCAAACTAGATATGGTTGTGTAGGAATGCGCGGAACCATGACTCGCACTCGAAGTACTAGTGTGAGCCTTCTTAACACTAACAAAACCTCACCTTGGAGATGCCAAATTCTCCTATTTATCTGTATGCTAGGACCCAACACCTATACTGACCCCAAACACAACATGACCATCACCAAGAGAAGGCATAGTAAAGTCAAATGAAACAGGATTTACTCCTATATTATCGCCAATGCCAAAAATCTCGCCTCAGCCAAGGTCTGACTAAGCAGGATTTGTGGCATTTGATGAAATACAATTCACACCAAAGTCCTCTCCAATGCCTGAGAATGCGCCATGACTTGCATCAAGGGCCAGTGGGACAGTATTTGTCGACCTCAAGGGAAAAGTACTAGCAACAAGTGGGAGTGATGCTATTCAAAAATTATATATAGTTACATGAAATGATTCATCAGTATTACTTGACATATGATTTATATTAACACCAAGAAAAAATTGATTATAGATATATGATTCTAACTCCTATTTTTTTATATATCTCAATGGTGTTGCTCCCATCTCCTCTATGAACCCTAGTCCTTGATTCAAACAATTCTCTCTCACCTGATGTGTTCAATAGTGCTCATGTGGGTTTGGGGGTTGTGTCTCCCCTAGTCATGGTGTTTGCAAACAATATTTCTGCAACACCTTCTCTTCCTAAGGTCACTTTTCCACCACGCCTTGGTGACATATCTGTTTTGCCCATCCTCTTGTGCACCTTCTTGTGGTGGTGGCCTGGTCTATGGGGTCAAAAATGGTGACAATGCTGGTGGTATGAAAAATGGTACTTCGAGGTTGGGTTGCCAATGTCTTTCATGACCATTGATGGTTTGGGGCTTCCTGCTCGCTCTTCAGTGCATGATAAAATATGGCCTCTTCCCTATTCATAATCCTCCCTAGTCTTAGTTTGTGGACATGACATGTTAGATAATGAAGAATTTTATCTTCATCGGGGTTTAGTCTACAGATTTAACAATTTGTGGTCTTCTCTTCTTGACTTACACAACTGGGTTTTGGAATCTTGGAAGCCTATCGTTGAAGGCAAGATTGAGTTATTTCCTTGTGCTAGGGGCTTCTTCCTTGCAGCATTTGCCTCTGCAAAGGAAAGGGATTTGATGCTTGATATCAAGTTGTGGATGTGGGGAGAGCACTCCCTCTTGGTCAAGCCTTGGTCTATCTCCTTCAACCTCACTATGTTTGTTGATAAGCAATTTTTAAGATCAAATCTATCTTACCGTCTAGTATGCCTATTTCCCTTTTACATGCACTTTCTTACCCTTTTCCCTTTACAATTTTTTGATTTAAACATCAAGATAAGGGATGTCGGCCCAAATCCAGATGTCTCTTCTTGAGAAACTCAAATGTTGAAACTTCCTAGACTGTTGAACTAATTGTGAGGCAAATAATAGAAGAATTCCAAATTTACTTCCACAAAGATCATCCTCAACTATCATTTGGTGTACAAGCTTCCAATTGGTTAGTGGAGGCTAGGACTCAGAGCAAAAGAAAAGCACCTCCAAAAAATAAATGTTGTTTCAAGTGAGCCCAAGGATAGCCCTGATGATGGCAAGAAATGTGAACTTTTGAAAGATTCAAGATTTTTCAAGTATTATAATATATAGCCATATAAGAGAGAAGTATAACAAAATCTGAAAGATTGACAGATTAAAAAAATTCGTAAGCAAATTAAAAAGATCTTATTAAAGAGTAAAAGACCTAACGATACATATATTTTATTACATTTGTAACCAAATAAAGCATATATTAATTTATCAAATTTGAATCATATAAATGTAAATGTTAGGCTACTCTAGTCTCCAAAATTTCTAACCAACTAAAGTATATATTATGTGGAACAAAAATTTCGAAGGAATTGAAAAGAAAATCAATGAGCTGTCGTTTACAGTTGGCTGACAGACACCATCAAAACTAGGCTGCAACTTGATCCTGAAAAAGGAGTCATCTCAATTTCTGTAAGTTGCCAAATCAGAATCAAGTACGGGTATGGATATGTGGGTACGATATGTGGGTATGACAAAAATAAATAAAAATGGATTGAGTATATTTTGGGCACATTCGGACAAAAAATATATTAAAACAATAAATATATACATATTTAAAGTCTAAAAATAAGACTTAAGTTCAGAATACCGCATAGTCGGCACCATAGCAGCAAGTTTGAATTTGAGAATAGATAGAAAAGTTAGAGGAGCCAAAAATATGTTTTTATTTGTGTTTGTATTAGTTATGAATGTCAATTTAGAGTTTTCGGCATCTTTTAGAAGGTCAAAAGTCAAAGAAAATCAATCAAATCGCATTAAAAATGACATTCGCCACCTGGAAATGCCCTCGAATCACCCCGATGCGGCTATTCTTAAATATCATCCACTTCAACAGTCAAAGGTTAATTTGGACCAATAAAAATAGGACAAATATTTACCACTTTTTGTTGTGAATGAGGTGTAAAATTGCTATTGAGCATTTGACTATTGAAATGGATGATATTTAAGTAGAGGGCCCCAATGCACCTAGAATTACCTAGGTATCATTCTGGCT
This sequence comes from Cunninghamia lanceolata, assembly GCA_027924645.1. Taxonomy (NCBI): domain Eukaryota; kingdom Viridiplantae; phylum Streptophyta; class Pinopsida; order Cupressales; family Cupressaceae; genus Cunninghamia; species Cunninghamia lanceolata. The sequence goes on along the minus strand of BSBN01000220.1, from coordinate 9,145,232 downwards.
TAAAAACATTATGCCCTGTCTAAATCCAGAGACAATTCTGATTCTGATACAATTGGTATTAGGAATCATCAAGGTTTCAAGCCGATTTGGTAATTTAGCAATTTCTTCCAATGTGGTCGGACTAATGCCATATTTAAGGCATAGTTGTACCAGAAGAAACACTATGCCCAGAAGAAACATTCACAACTACGGAAAAACCCTTGCTGCTGAGGTTCACGAAACAAGAAGTAGATCTACTTATCAGATTAATAAGACCATTCTCAAAACCTGAAACACTGATATGACTGCCTGCGTTCGAACCTATGTCATAGAACCCTGGCAGTAGCACGAGATTCTAAAAAAGATATGCAGACTCATGGGTGGAATTTTGTGCTGTCAGAATCTTCAAAAAAAGATGGCTTGTTTTTTTGATGTTACAGTATTCCTTATTATATTGGCGTCATATGTCATCAGTGTTTATGGATCCTCTTCGAATGGTATATAATATATGTTATTGCATCTTTTGCAGTGTTGCTATGGTTATCTTGGTAATGACCTCTCTGTGTGTCTGTTATTATTATGACCATTGAAACAAAATTTCTAGAAACAAAAATTGTTTCAAATTTTAGAAATTGAAATAAAAAATTCAGCCACTCTATATTGTGAAGACAAACTAAATCATCAATATATACAATGTTGGCTCAGCTAGATCACACAAATTTGCATCTTGTTACAATAAGTGTTGGCATACTTATAGAAAAAGAAAGCACAGTTTTTTTTTGTTAGAATGAATATTAAGTTTTTTTTTTCTCTGAATTAAAGATTACTTGTCTCAAATATTTATAAATTATAATCATTTATAATATCAGAAGTTGATATTTAAGAAATCTAACAACCTTACTTGAAAGAAATCTAACAACCTTACTTGAACAGGATGTGTTATGAAGATTGTAGGACTTGACCTATATATCAAAGAGATAAGCATGCAAATCTGAAGGAGGATGCCTTTTAAAACAAATTAAGAAATTTACCCCATTCATTAGAAAATGGAGGGATATTTCATATAGGATGCATTAGATGCTGAATCCTTGTGGTATTTCCATGGCTTTAATTTATATTTCTAGTTGCTTGACAAACTTATGATTTATTCATATCCTTTCTTTATAAATTATTATAATAAACTTATCTTATGTAACGTTCTCTTATCAAAGTATTGATCAAAGGGGCATATTCCACCAGGCATAGATTTCTTTCAACTATAACATGAAAATAAATCAACCTAATCTCAGGTCAGATTGAGCAATATATCATATCCAATTCTGGTTGTAAAGGTAGTTTTTAGGTTACAGAAGAAATAATATATTGTGTGAGACCCCTTCTCAAAGTCGGCATGGATATTATTTTGACACTTATCTTATATATAATTCATACTAGACGTACATGCTTACCCTTCTTGGGAATCTGCCTGGTTAAAATATAAGATCAATTTTTATTTATTATATTTTTTACGATAATTCTAAGCACTATAATTCCCATATATAAAACCCTATCGGCTAATTATTATATAAAATATAAGATCAATTTTTATTTATTATATTTTTTAATTTTTATCTGAAGGTTTCTGATGTGATTTTGAAGTTGTTAACAATTTTTATTATAGGTATGAGTTTTCTACATTTTATGAAGTTGGCATAGGAGTGTTTGTGGATTGTGTATTTGTGCATCTAAGGGTATGTCCTCATGCTGCTGCTTAGTTTATTTTGGCTAGTAGTCATGCTCAAGTATTTTATGAGATATTTGTGGAGCTAGTCACTCCATGAATATTTTATTTTTCTTCTTAAGCAATTATCTTAATTTGTAGTTTTTAGGATATAAAAAATAAAAATAAATTATCTTAATTTAGAAAAATAAAAAATAATAAAGAGAAGGAAATATATGCAACTAATGGCATATTTTTCATCATGGAGTGGCATATTTCCATCCCCCTTTTTTAATTCCTAAATAGTAGCCGCTCCACAAAAATAGGGAAAGATTCTATATTATCCTTCCCCATAATTGTAAATTTTCATGGGGGGACTCCAACTTTATTTTAAGTAAAAAAAATAACTTAAGAAAGACATGCATGAAGTAAGTTCAATATCACACTTAATTGTTTTTATTATTATTAATAATAATGAAATTAGTATAGATATTTTAAATATATCTATCTAAAATTTCAAAGTATTTATATTGAAATTATTATTTATGGTAGATAAGTGTCTCTATTAGATAGATAATATTTACTAGTTTATATATTATCATATATCATTTATTTATATATCTTATATTTTATCTATATAATTATTTCAATAATATTACTTATTATTTTATTTTTAAAATATATAGTTTTTTTAATAGTTTTACATATTATTGTTAATAGTTTTTTTTTTTTAACAATCTTGACTTCATTTCTTATGATGTGGGGAGTAAGACTTGATTTCTGATGGGTCCATTCAATAACCTTTCAACTTCACCACCAAACCAATATTATATAGTAAATATTGTATATTTATATATATCTATGTTCTAAATATTGTAAAATATATAAAACATACTTATATTATGTACTAAAATATATTTAAGATATCTTTAGATACTATTTTATTTTTTCTTAAGCTTTAAATTTTATTTACTTACTTATTTAATAATTATATATTTAAATGAACAATATCAATTTTATTTTTAATTTAAAAAATAAATTTAAAATATATTATTTAAAACTATTAAAAAGTAATAAATTAATAAAAAAATTATAATTTAAAATATAAGACAATTATTTTTTCCTAATATTATTTTTTTTTTTTCAAATCTTAAATTTAACGACTAATTTTATCAAACAAATTAATATAAAAATTTAAAAATCACTCAAATCACTACAAAAATATTTAAAAATCACTCAAATCACTACAAAAATATTTGAGAGACAAAATTATCCTTTTAACAACTACTCAATCCATTCTCCTACCAAATAAATAGTGACGATCCAACTGTGAATTTTACTCCCTCTAAAATATTTGTAATTGAGCTAAAACTTATTGGTTAAAATTTGAATTTAAAAAACAAACTGAAACACAATGGAGTTTGAACGTTAAATGTCGAAAGGATTTATACGTTTCTGTCAACGGACGTCAGATGGAACATAAAACCTCATATTTGGAGGTTGGTACTTTCTGTCGTGGACGTTTGATGTAACCAAAAACCTCAAATTTGTAGGCTATTTCTAATGATAAAACCACGGCCGCAAATGATATTAAACCATTTCTATTTCACATTTGATTAATGGGAAACCATTTGCACAAGTTCAAGTGACACTCCATCAGGGATGGAATTTGACAGTTGTATAGCGCATTTTTGCTGTAAAATACAGTCAAAATTTTAAGAAGACGGTATCATATGAAAGGAGAGATTTTGGACAAACTGTCAAAATTTATATAGGATTATATTCATACATATATTTGGTTTTTATATAATTTATTTATATTAAGGTATGACATAGTATTTTAAAGGCACCATTGTATAGATAGTTTGTTGTTTTGCATGTTCATTAGGTCATCATATGTCATCATCATTTTTGAGAGAATAGTATAACTAGCACTTGCACTCATAGGAAGTTCAACAAGTATGCCGATAGAACAACCGGCGAGTTTAGAATAAGGAATAAGGTGTGAGACAATTCCGAATTTTCGAGCACTATAATGCTCACATATAAAAGCCTATGGGCTAAAAATAATAATGACCAACTAAAAACAATACTATCTACTATATATCATTTGTGATACTATTGCATTAAAATATTACCAATGTTCTTATCAAAGCAGACAAAATCTAAATGCAAGTTGCTCGGAATGTTGATTTCCCCATTACAATTGTTAATCTCAAATTTATTTGTTGTTCAACTCCATTTATCTCCCTTGTCAGTTCAAATATCTTACAACAAAAAACTCTTGTGGAGTGTCACGTCAGTCATGCATTTAATTTTGGTATAATTCAATTTTTTATATGATCCACGGTTTGATTTGATGTTGAATTATGTAAAACTGATATGATATGATGTAAGGTACTCGAGCTTTTCAAAGCCACTTCTCTACCTTTTCTCCCATCTGCACGGCCGTCTCTCTCCTCTTTCCTGCTTTTTTATTTAACTAAAATAGAGTGCACGAACAATCTTTCTCAGTCCTCTAATTTTCAATATGATCTACAGTATGATATGATGTTAAGAAAATGTGACATGATACGAATTGATACAAGGTAGAGGAGGGAGATTGTCTGAATGTTCTTAGATGTGGTAGACGAATTGGAGTAAGAAACAAAAGTGAAGGTAAAGCATCTAGTGTGATTTGATATCAAATATTGCTATACATAGCTGAAGGTAGAGAAATAACTATTCCATTGAGACGTTTGGATTGTGAATGCTTCATTTTTCTATGATTGTGTTTGTTGCTTCCCCCATGGGTAGTAAAAGTCCTTAAAAGCTAGGGTTCCTTCATCAAGAAAATTGGGCAAGTAGGTCATAGAGAGCCTCATGCAGATTTTGAATTAACAGAGGTAATGTTGTTTGAGACATCAAAGTTAGTTTTTTGGAACTGCAGTTTTGTTGGTTAATAGATTTGTCACCTAACTCTATATACTCACGCCTAGACAAGTGACAAATGTAATCAACAGTTGAGCCCGATATATTGGTATTTTACATTGGCTCTGTGCTTATTTAACATGACATAGCTACATTCTACAGATGCTCAGAGGAATGTAAACTTGAGATTGCTTTTAACCAGAAAGCAAGATAAAGGCAAAGCTTTTAACCAGAAAGCTATAAAGGTGAATCTACAATTCTAACACCAACACAAGGAGTTTATAGACTCCCAATCACAACAGAATATTTAGAATACTATACGTACACATGAAATCACCACCTTGAGATAAAATACCAACAGATAAATTATTCGAAGTAGTGAGCGAAAATCAATAACATCCAACCACCATAATATATGAACACCATTAACATCAGCAGAACAATATTCAACATAGGAAGAACATAATTTCAAATAATCACAGCACAAAGTCCATAATCACCTGAAACTCCACTATATTAACTATATTTCATATATCATAGAAGCCAAAAATAGAATTTTGTTATCACCCTTCCCAGAAAAACCAAAATTTTTACCAAAAATAAGAGTCCTTGGTTCGACTAGCCATTCAGAATATATAGCTGAGTCAAACCATAATGACTTCTTGAAAAAGATGATTAAAAGATGTTTAAATAGTAATAATAATAAAGGGGCCCTCCAGAGCCAATAGTTTTAGAGCAAATAAAAGATAACATTGCAAAAATAAAACACTAAATTAATTCAAGATCTGCAAGTCTGTGTCGCCATCCTCCACCTCATCCATTTCTTCATCTTCCCCTGATTGCTCACCTTCTTTAGTGACACTTTGCACCGCTTGAGGTACCTGTGCTCGCAATCTGGCTTTATATGTTCTATATTTGTTGACAATTGGTGTTAATACCATGCCAGGTGGAGATCCAATCATGCTGATTCGACGCCTCCTTTTCATGATAGCCCTGTCAAAGTCAGTCACCTTTCGATGTATCTCCTCGATGCCATTTTTGCAATTGCTAATATAAGCTATCATCTTAGAAAGTCTACCCAATGATTCTCCTGTAATTGTGTTGTAATTTACTATATCCCCTGTCACCACCTTCTTGAAATTCTGCTTGATTATCTTGACGTCCAACAACTTTTCATCATTAAACCCGTTGGCTTCTATAGAAAATCTCTTCTCTATTGAGCCATCAATTCTTTTAGCTAACAACATAGAAAATGCATCATTCACATAGCGGAAATCTTTCATACCTTCATTTCTTTGCAATTGAGGGAAAATTTGATACACAGGTGTGCTCACCGAAGAATTCCTCTGGGTCCTCAAACTAGGCCAATCAGCCTCTTTCCAAGCTAAGATGTAAACTAGCTGAGAACACATATGGAAGTTTGAGCTTCATGTAAAATTCATCAACTACTCATGTAGACAACTACTAATGATTTTTGGCCAATCAATTTGGTGATAAATTAATAGGATAAACCTGCACATCCAAAATTCAAAAACATCTGATTCAGGACTTCCAATCACTTTGTTCAACAGGGTTATCATATCTGAGATTTCCTCCTTGAAATGACTTCTTTTCAAGTTAGTGGGTAGTTGAGACTTCTCGGTCTTTTCTTCCTCCAACTAATGTTTGGAGACATGTGTACGACACCAGTCTTTCTTCTCATTGTAGAAATTATAGGCTGAAGATACAGAAACATTGTCATCACCTTCATATTCTTCTAAGTCTAGAGCCAAAGAAATGGACTCAGAATCTATTTTAGCCACCACAGTACCATTAGGAGTTTTTATCACCTAAGAATCTAGAAAATAACCATTTGCACATGCAACCATTAACTTAGGACAAGGCACGGCAAGTGGAAAGCTACCAGATTTACATAGACCACTGTTAACAATTTTCCCTGCTAAAGGGGTTCTTTTCTCAGATTGTATTCTTCCCCAAAAATTATCTCAATCAACATGGCCCAAATTTGTATCCTTCACTCCAGCCAGACCATTCTCTATAATAGAGGCTACAGGAGCTCCTTGGAACTTAAATTTGATTTTTGTATGCTCCAAAAACTAGTAAATGAGAGACTCAGAGATATGTGCAGATAATAGAGAATGAGGCAAAACACTCATAGAGAATTCCTTATGTAGATTCATGGGAAATAGAAATGTCTAACTCCTCTAACAAGATATGAAGCCTTTATAGAGAAGGCAAAGTTACCAGCTTTACTAACCTGCAAGAATATATCTGAGCTGATATTGCACATGTAGAGAGCTAGCTGTTCATTTCTCTACAACACACTCTTTGGCTCATAATACCACCTTATGCAGCCTTTAATTCAAGTCACTTCTCATAAACTCCTCATTAAATATTGGCGGCAAGTTTATCATTAAAAATCATAAATGCATGCCTCGACTTTCCCTTCGATAAATGTGCCACCATGTCCGCACATACCTCAAATTGAATACATAATGACAAGTGTCATTCTTTCATACAACATTCTAGTGCAGCTAATGCTTCTTAGGAAAGTGCGCCACGTGAAGTCAGCAAGTCGGGCATAATAGGAACTTTTGAATTAGGAGTTCAAGATTTAAAACTTCAAAGAATCTCTGACTGCCTGACTATAAGAGAAAGACTTTTTACAGAGACTTAACAAAGACTCAGAGTACCAGAAATTCAAGGCAAGTTGGTAGGTCAGGTGATTCATGAACTTGTGAACCCACCGACTGGCTTCAAGGATACAAAGGATTGCCAACTTGTGAAAATGACTAAGTAAAACTAGCCTGAGGAAAGAGATAGATGAATAAGGTCTATGAAAACCACAAGGGGAAAAATAAAGACAGAACTTGGGGCAACAAGTTTAAAAATTGTAGTTTATGGAAATCTGAGGAATTAATGGTTTGATAATATCGTAATTGAAATTGCATGGGTATTGTGGTGGGTAGAGGAAAAAAAATGAGCTACAAAACAATAAAATCAATTTTTTATTGCTTGCATTAACCAATTACATTCACCTCCTTTTATAGAGGTCTTAGAAATTTCTGGAAAAACATTCAAAACCACATATACAACGCACATGTTTGGAAATTTCTGCAGATCAGTGGTGGATGGTAGAAGTTTTTGTTTTTAATGCAGACGGTGGCAAATATTGACTATAGACGATGGAGGATATTGACTGTTGTTTCTAGATGGAGATGGTGGTGAGGTCTACACATAGGCTGTAGAAATTACTAGATGGTTCTAACACTCCCCCCTAATTTCTACTATCAACAACTAATTACATCAATATTTACAATGCCCAAAATTTCTCTCAAATACTCAAATTGTTCTTGTGCTAATGCCTTTGTGAATATGTCTGCAAGTTGCTCCTTTGATCTGCGATGTTGAAGGATGAGTTCTCCATTATTGACCAATTCTTGAATGAAGTGATATCTAGTGTCAATGTGCTTTGTCCTCTTGTGAAAAATATGATTCTTTGATAGTGCAATGGTGGAATTGTTGTCACAATAGATTGTAGTAGGCTCCTCTTGCTCATGCATTAGATCCTTCAAGATTCTTTGCATCCAAACTGCTTGACATGTTGCTGATGTACCTGCTACATACTTTGCTTGTGCTGATGAGTTTATCACTATTTGATGCCCATGCTACAATACCTGTTCCAAGATGAAATGCATATCCAAATGTTCTCTTTCTATCATCTATACTTCCTACAAATTCACTATCTATATATCCAATCAACTAAAAATCATCTGAAGTAGAATACATTATGCCAGAATTCATAGTTCCTGTAATATACCTCAATAACCTTTTTCCTTCTTGCCAATGTGAGTTCTTTGGTGAATCCATGAATCTAGAAATCAAACTAACTCCATACATTATATTTGGCCTAGTTGTTGTGAGATACATCAAACTACCAACCAATTGTTTGAATATAGTTGAATCAAAATCCATCTCATTATCTTCTCTACTTAGTTTTGTGCCTATTGCCAAAGGTGTATAAACTAGACTGCAATTTATCATTCTATACCTTCTCAAAACATCTTTTGCATATTTACTTTGACAAATAAATATACCTTTATCATTTTGTGTAACTTCAATGCCAAGAAAATATTGCATTAAACCCAAATCTGTCATCTCAAATTCTTTCTTCATTGTTGATTTAAACATGTCAATAGAAAGATTACCTGTAAAGATCAAATCGTCAACATATAAGCAAACAATCAAAATCTGGCCTTGTTCATTGACCTGGGTGTATAGTGTAGGCTCACTAGTGCTTCTACTGAATCCATTCTTTATCATGTATGAATCAATCTTGTTGTACCAGGCTCTTAGTGCTTGCTTCACTCCATATAGTGCCTTCTTCAACCTGTAAACTTTGTCTTCATAACATTTTATTTCATATCCTGGTGGTTGTTGCACATAAACCTCTTCTTCTAAATATCCATTCAAAAAAGCTTATTTGACATCCATTTGATAAACCTTCCAATTGTTTTGAGCTAAAATAGCTAGTACCATCCTAATTGTGTCAAGTCTTGCTACGAGTGCAAATATTTCATTGTAATCAACTCCATATTCTTGTGCAAATCCCTTAGCCACTAAACTTGCCTTATATTTGTCAACTTCTCTATTAGCCTTATATTTAGTTTTATAAACCCATTTCACACATATGCATTATTTATCCTTAGGTAAGTCAACTAGATCCCATGTATCATTTTTCTCAATAGATTCCATTTCTTCATTCATTTCACTAATCTAATGTTCTTCCTTAATTGTATCTTCAAAATATATAGGATCTTGAGCAAATAAAGCAAAATTAGATTGTAAATCTATCCTATCTCCTTGATCATATATTTCTTGCCAGCTTATAGTCTTTTTGCCTCTTAGTCTTGATCTCAATGATGCAAGTGTAGGATTTGAGTCATTACTTACTTGTGGACTCAATGATTCTCCTTGCTCATTTGATTGTTCTCCTTGTTCTCCCTATTCTCCTTGACCTTTTTCTTCTTGTTCTTCATATGGTATTGTTGCTATACCTATAATTGTCTTGTCTATATTGTCATCCCAAGATTCTTCCTCTTTGAATACAACATCTCTACTTACAATGAGTTTCTTGGTTATAGGATTAAACAACTTATATGCCTTAGATTATTCATCATAGCTAATAAAAATGCATTTTTCACTTTTATCATCTAATTTACTCCTTGTTTCTTTAGGAACATGTGCATATGCAATACAACCAAACACTCTAAAATGAGAAACACTATGATGCTTACCACTCCATGTTTGTTGTGGAATCATGTCCCTCACAATCTTTGTCGGACTACTATTCAATATATAAACTACACAAGCAACTGCTTCAACCCAATACTCATTAGGTAGATTCTTACCTTTCAACATGCTGCTTGCCATCTCCATTATTGTTCAATTCTTCCTTTCTGCAACACCATTCTGCTGAGGTGTGTAACTTGTAGTGAATTTCTTCTTTATTCCATGATACCTACAACAATCTAAAAACTCATTTGACTTGTATTCTCATCCTCTATCTAATCTCAATACCTTGATGGATAGGCCACTTTGTTTCTCAACCAATGCCTTGAATTCCTTAAACTTGCCAAATATTTCAGATTTGTGTTTAAGAAAATAAACCCATGTTTTTCTACTAAAATCATCAATGAATGTTAGAAAATAAATTCTCCCCCCTAATGATGGTGTTTTCATTGGACTATTAGAAATGAAAGCAACACTACTTCAATGGAAATCTGATTTGAAATAAATTTCAACAATCTTTAACTGTGTTCTATTAACAATGGAGATTGTAACAAAACATAAACCCACAATACAAAAATATACCTGAAGCAGAATGAAGCACATAATACAAGTGTTTAACGTGGAGGAAACCCTTGCAAATAAAAAACTCCACCAAGAAAAGAGGCCAAGTTGTATTATCTTTACAAAAGGAGATTACAAATACATTCACTTCCTCTATCCTTCAACCTTCACTCCAGCAGAACTTGGGTACCTGTAAACTATTATGCATTTCATCTACTATGCTATGGTTTATATATAATTTACACAACCTCAAGACATTAAATGACTTCTTACAAGCTCATAACACTTGTCAAGAGTTAACAATACAACTTTGGGCATCCATGGACAAGAATAGGCTCTTACGGGGTCATAAATGCTGTCATACATACATCCTAAACATGGAAAAATGTGCTCATGTAAGCTTGAACACCTAGGGGCTAAAAATAGCCACTTACAACATCCTATGATGCGTCATATGCTATTATAAGTGTCATAGATTCTTATGAAAACTTACAGTTGTCATAAAATCTCTTACACCTTCTTATAGCATCTATGACATGCATCATAACACTAAAAAATAATTATTCCTCCACATGTGCACCCCACTTTGACCAAATACCATTTACCATAGTAAATGACATCCCATAACTACCGCCGGTAACTTCGGGATTTACCGTGCAGTAACTCTGTAATTACCGTGGATAGTAAATAAAATTTTCTACTATCGGTGAAACTTGTACATCCCTTATGAGTAATTACAAATAATAAATGGAATAAGACAATAATGGGATTTATAAGGTTAATGGTACCTTATCCCAACATTCTCTCACTTGACATTATACATTGTAAATCAACCCATAGGAAATCAAATAAAAAATAATCAGGCACTAAAAACAAGGCCCTTGGCCTCTCTACACCACACAAACTTCTCTATGCTCACAGACTTGGTTAATGAATCTACAACATTCTCCTAAGTGTCTATCTTCTTTAGTCCATTTGCAACCAACTCTCGAACAAAGTGATACTGAACATCAACATGCTTTGTTCAAGCATGATACATGGGATTCTTGGCCAAACAGATAGCACTCTGTCTATCACAACCAATCTGCCTACTTAGAGACATGAGTTACAGCCATATACTCTTCTTCTATGGTGGAAAAAGTAACTATGGGCTGCCTCTTACTCATCCAACTCACTTCACCTCCAAACAGAGTAAATACATAGCCACTAGTGGACCTTCAACTATCCAAGTCACCTACCCAATCTGCATCAACAAAACCCTGTATGTCCAAAGATTTATCAGCACTATCAGTACTAGAATAAACCAAACAATGATTAGGAGTACCTACAAGATATTTAAACACCCTCTTTGCATAGTTCCAATGATGTCTACTAGGGTTAGACATAAATCTACTCAAAATTCCCATTGCTTGGGCAATATTTGGTCTAGTGCAAACCATTGCATACATAAAACTCCCTACAACACTAGCATATGACACATTAGACATATCCTCAAGATCATCCTCAGTCTTTGGACACATATCTAATGAAAGCTTAGTACCAATGGGTAAAGGAACTCTAACTGGGTTACAGTCTTACAAACTAAACCTCTACAAAATAGTATTCACATACTTACTTTGTGACAACCAAAGCTTTCTGTTAACTCTGTCCCTCCTAATCTCCATTCCCAAAATATACCTTGCAGTACCAAGATCCTTCATCTCAAATGCACTTGAAAGTTGGGCTTTAAGCTCACTAATCATACCCTTAGTATTGATGAAAAATAACTTGTCATCAACATACAAAGCAATAACCAGTATAGAATCATCAACACAATAAATGTAAACACAGTGATCCTCGTCGCTTCTAACAAAACCCAATTTCGAAACAAATGAGTCAAACTTTTGATACCACATTCTAGGGGACAGTTTCAGACCATAAAGAGACCTTTTTAACCTGCAAACCCAATGTTCTTTTCCTTTTACCTCAAAACCTATAGGCTATTGCATATAAATTTCTTCTTCAAAATCTCCATGTAAGAATGTAGTCTTAACATCCATTTGCTCAATCTCCCAATCATAAGCTACAATAATGGATAAGAGAAATCTAATAGAAGTCAATTTAGCAACAGGAGAGAATATCTCACCAAAATCAACTCCCTGTCTCTGGGAGTAGCCCTTGGCTACTAGTATAGCCTTGTACTTCTCCAATGACTCGTCTGCTCCAAACTTCTTCTTGAAGACCCATTTACATCCTATGGCCTTTCTTCCTTTGGGAAAATGATCAAGATCCCAAGTGTTACAAGAGTCTAAAGCCATCATCTCCTCCTACATGGCTAGCTACCAAGACTCGCTATCATCTACAAAAATAGCTTCCCTATAGGATCTAGGTTCATCGTTAGTACTCACTAAAACATATACACAACAAAAATCTGGTGGGCTATACCTATCAATTGGATTCCGTTGTCTTGTAGATCTCCTCAAAGGAAGAGTAAGAGACTCTACTCATTCTTCTGCATGATCATCTATAACAACTTCTTCTGTAACTACAGACTCATCTTCATTAGAACTAATCGAATCTTATTCTTCTTCTTCAACCCCAATCCATCATTCTATTCTTCCTGAGGTGCATCTTGCTTCTCTAAATCAAAATGCACCTTCTTTACCTTTTCTTCTTTCTCTTTTGGCTACTTAGGTTTAACAATAGCTCTAAGTTCCTTGAAAATAACATCTCTAGAAAAGAAATCTTGCGGGTTAGTGGATTCAAAAGCTTATAAACTTTGACATTATCACCATATCCAATGAATGTACACTTTTCAACCTTTGGATCCAACTTAGATCAGTTTTCCTTAGGCACATGAACAAAAGCCTCATAGCCCAAAACCCTTAAATGTGAAGCAGAAGGTTTCTTACCTATCCACACTTCACAAGGTGTCGAATCAAGAGCATTACAAGGAGATTTGTTTGTCAAGTAGCAAGTAGTACACATAGCCTCTGCCTAAAATCATTTATCCAACTGTGTATCACTAAACATATTTTTGGCTCTTTCCATAATTGGTCGGTTCATCCTTTTTGCAACACCATTTTGTTGTGGTGTACATGGAGTTGTCTTTTGACTGATTATACTTGCATGCTTGCAAAATTCATCAAATTCCTTAGAGCAATATTCCCCTCCATTGTCATATCTTAATATTTTTATCTTTAAACCTGACTGGTTCTCTACTAAGACTTTGAATTCCTTCAACTTAGTGAAAACTTTAGATTTATGTTTCATAAAATAAATCCATGTATATCTAGATACATCATCAATGAAGGTGACAAAATAATGATATTTTCCAATAGATTCAATATCCATAGGTCCAAACACATCCATATGAATAATTTCTAATTTCTCGTTTGCTCTATTGCTTCCTGAAGGAAATGGTTTTTTGTTTTGTTTACCAAACACACAATGCTCACAAAAATCAAAGTGCTCATCAGAATATGAGAAACCATCCAACAATTTTTTATTCTTAATAGTTTTTATTACATTATTACTTGTGTGGCCCAATCTACGGTGCCACAACATACATGTATTTTCAGTAGTGGCCTTAGATACATAGGAGGCATTACAAACTATAGTCGCTTCAAGATTAAACAAGTTCTTGAATCTCTTCCCTTTTGCTACCACCAAGTTCCCTCTCACCAATCTGCAACCATGCTTGTCAAATGTCACATGCATTCCCAAATCATTCAGCTTAGAAATTGAAATTAGATTTCTAGCTAATCCAGGAACATGCAAAACACCAAGGAGGGTTTTAATCCTCCCATCACTGAAACACAACAATACCTTTCCTTTCCTGACAATCAGATATGTAGAGTTGTCACCAAGGTAGATATTACTTAATTCATATGTGGAGAACCATTCCTTATGCGGGGTCATATGAAATGAGCATCTTGATTCAACCAACCAATGATCATTAGAAACAAGATTACATGCAAAAAGTAAAACTTCTTCACCTACATTCAAGGACTTATCTGAAGCACTCTCCCATTATTCTTGGGGTTTCTCAACTCTTTTACATGTCCCCTTTTACCGTAGTTCCAACACTTAACTCTGTTCTTTTTACCAGGAGTCTTAGACCGGCCCTTGGACTTGTCCTTAGCCCCTTTCTTCTCTCCTTTAGGTCCCCTTTCTTTAGACCTTCCCCTAACATTAAGAGCATCCCCTGAACTATCTGAACTCTTCTTCCTCAATTCCAATGACAGTAGCACTAAAACAAGAGCATCCAACTTTGGATCCGCGAGGTTAGCAGTGATAGTAAGGATAACATTCTCCCAAAACTTGGGTAAAGAACAAAGAAGTAAGATACATTTATCTTCCTCACTAACTTCAAGATCTACTAAAGCAAGCTGACTCAACAACAAATTAAAAGAATTTAAATGCTCTGCAACTGACTCACCCTCTTTCATTTTCAAAGAAAACAACTTCCTTTTTAAATAAAGTTTATTTACCTTACACTTGGCTTGGTAGATCTCACCCAACTGATTACACAATTTGTATACGGTCTCTTCCTTTGCGACATTTAGTAGCATAGAATCTGAAAGACACAAATGGATGGTTCCCCGTGCCTTCTTATCCAATCTATCCCACTCATGTTGAGAGACATCATCAGGTTTCTTCACTTTTTGGATAGCCAACCACTGGTTTCTTTCAGTTGGCAAGAGACATTGCTTAGAGTTAATAAGTGTTGTCATTGATGGCAACTAACATCATTCCAAACATCTGCATATCACAAGTTATTCATACCAGAAGTCAGAATCACATTTATCTAAGTCTGGGCAATTAGGAACCAAGCAGTAACAGGGTTCGGTATTTTGGTTTGGATCTATCCGGTGGAAAGGCATGGTATGCTGCGGATCTGAGGTAGTTGACAGCCCTGCAAATACACTCTAAATCTAGAATTTTGTCATACAGTGATGAAGGAATCAAATGATATCAGTATCTAAGTAACGGGTTCCAATCTGACAGAGTAGGCAGAAGAAGAACAGGTAGACCTTGTAGAAGATCTTGATTCCAGATGTATGGAAGATGCTTATTGAACAAATTGTGGCATTCAGTGATTATGGCCAACATGAGTAATAATTTTCAAGAGCAAGTTTTGGTCTGGACCTTAAGTTATGCATAGATCTAGCTAACAGAGCAGAGCATTCTTAAATGTTCTAAGTATTGTTGAAGCTGACTGATAGAATGATTGTAGATCATGTTGCGGATATATATAGGCGATGTAATTAGACGATTAAGGGTGTGTGTGTGTGTGTGAACAAGGTGTATGTGTGAAAGGAGTAGAGATCCAAAGTGTGAATGAAGGCAGATTAGTAAGAAGAGTAGAGTAAAGATGAAATGTGTTAAATCAGTTTATGTACTCAATCAAAACTGAAATTCAAGCATAGGCTGATGCTATTAATTAGTTCAAATCTCTGTTGTTCTCTTGTAATACTTTCCAAAGGTAGTGAGCCTTTTTTTGAGTAGTGAGCTCTAGGTAGTGAGCCCGAATGCACATGCATTCCCATTTGTAAAATACTTTTAATAAGGTATTAATTCTTGCGGGTTAACCCCCACCATGGTTTTTCCCTTAATCGGGTTTCCACATCAAAAATCTTGGTGTCAAGTGTGTTATTTCATTTCTTCTTATGTGATGTTTATTTCATTAATCTGATTTTAAGTTTGGAAGGAAGATTAAAGGTTGAAAAAGTTAAGAATATGTGATAACTGATTCACCCCCTCTTCTTAGTTGTCTGGACCTAATCCAACAATTGGTATTAGAGCAAGGTTCCTTTTGAAAAGTTTAACAGCTTAAGGAAGATCTGGGAGATGGATGAATACAACCTTCAAGGGAAACTTATGCTCACCCTAGATGATATTGAGCAGTCTAAGACAAAACTCCAAGAGCTCCAAGACAAACTGAAACAGGCTGAAGACTTCATTGAGATTTTAGAAGGAAGATTAAGCAAATCCCAAGGAAATGATCAACCTCCTCAATTAGAAGACAAGGCCTTGAAAGAGAAGACAAAGGAATGTGAAAAGTTAGCCGAGGAAGTTGTTGTCCTAAGAAATGAGATGGAAATTGGAGTAATGAGACTAACCAAGGAAAGTGAAGATAGGAAGAAATCTAAAGAATAAATGAAACAAAATCTGAAAGAGAGAACTGAAGAATGTTGCAGACTGGATGGTATAGCTAGTCTCCTATAGTCAAATCTACAAGAAAGTAGAAATAATGAAAGAGAACTGGATGGTATAGCATGACCTTGAAATTGTGAATGAGTATAAGGAGAGGTTCAAACTAAGCTCAGCTAAGCTTGAAACCCTAATTGAAGAACATAAAAGGAATGATGACAAGCATGATCTTAGATATATGAGAAAGGTGAAAGCTTCAGATCCGGACAAAGAAATATTCAACCAAGAAACAAAAGAGACAGAACTAGAAAGCCTCCTGTAAGACAACCTAATGCCCAAAGATATCAATCATTCAATGGAAATTGTTTCAATTGCAATAAATTTGGTCATAAAGCTACTCAGTGCAGAAGTAGAGCAACACAAAATGGTCCATCCTTCTTCGGTCAATGCTTCAAATGCAAGAGGTATGGTCACAAATCCAATGAATGTAGAAGCATAAAAAGGAATAGTAATTATTTCAATGGCTACTGCTTTGCTTGCAATGGATTTGGACACATTGCAAATTAGTGTAGATCAAAAGGGAATCAAGCTCATCAGAAGGGGAATGTGGAATGTTTTAATTGCAATAAATCTGGTCATATTGCAAGATTTTGCAGAAGTAGAAGTAAGGGAAGAAGAGGTCTGGTAAGCAAAAAATTGGATGAACATAGACAAGACAAAGGCAAAAGAAAAATTGATGTGAATGAGATACGAAATGAAATGAGCAAGACTTGGGTAAAGAAAGATACAATAAACAATTGTGATGGGTCCGCACTGGAATCCAGTGCTAAAAATTCCTTCAAGAATTAATCTGGGAGCAATGGCTTAGGGGGAGCAATATTGGAAATCAAATTCCCCCAGCCTGAAAGCAGGTGTCTAGAGATGGCACAACAGGAGAAAATATTTTGATTTGTCTCAGAACTTCTGGGAGAATTTTCAGAAAGAAAAAGGTTGATATAAAAACTTGTGAAGTGATTTATGAAGAATTATTAAAAACAAAGTTACCAGATATAATTAGGGCAATGCATTTATTACAATTCCAAATTAGGTGTTGGAAAAGATAAAAGGTCACTTGGTCACTCATTTGAATCACTTTACATTTAGAGGAAACAAGAAGAAGGACATTCGAACTGCAAATCTAGCGACTGAGGCGCAAAGAGCAAATTCAACCAAAAATTGTTCAACCCTAACCTCGTGGGAGAAAAAGGTACCCATCTATAAAACTTTGTGTATACGCCTAAAAATTACATGACTAATGTCCAAATAAATATTTTTAATATTTATTTAAGTCAAATTCCTCTATCAATAAATAAATAAACAGATTTATTTATTTGATTCATATTCTCCCAATAATTAAATAAAATCAATTTATTTATTTAAAATCCCTAAAATTCTTCTAATTCCTCCAACAAATTAAATAATATCAATTATTTAATTAGTTCTCCCAAATTCATTATAAATTAAATAATATCAATTATTTAATTGTTCTTCCAATAATATCTTCTCTACATTTAAATAAATCAAATATTTATTTAAGTTGTCCATTTCTTGTAAATTGAGTTATCTCTAAATATAATTCAGTCTTTGTGCACATGCAATTGAATATTCTAAATATTTAATTAAGCTAAAATATCTTCTCGTCCTCATGCAATTTTCATTCTCTAGTTCTATTCTCTTAACTGATTAATCTATTCTTTTAATTCATTAATCTCTTCAGTTAACTCAATCTTCTATTTTATTTATTCCTCTCATGCAAAATAGAGCAAGAACTTGTCTTCTTCTTATTCACACACGTTCCTCAACCATTCTCAACCATTTATCTTCTCATTCTTTCTATACTATTGATCTTCTTTATCTCAAGTCTATAAATTGAACCCTATTCCTCTATTTCATTCATCCAAGCCTTCAGTATTGTTACTCTGCAGGAATTACAGTGCGCCTTTGGCACCCATGTCATTCCTTTTGCTTGCGATCAACTTGTTACCATATCACTACCATTGTTGTGAAGCTCATCTTCATTACAAAGCATTATCATAGCCATTCTCCATTGACAATATTGAAAAAGCAAGGAAGTGCACTCTTTGAGGGCCTTATTCATATATGCAAGATCGATTGAGATAGGTAATCAATGGAAGCTATGAAGTATTGAGGTTTGCAAAGGTTTTGTCTTTGTTTGTTTGATCTTGATTATTTCCCTTTTCGTTGAGTTTTGGGTATTATTGATATATTGTATTGATTATTCATGTTTACTCCAATTTTCCCTTAACATTTTTGGTGCCCAGCCCCAAATTTAACCCAAAAACTAAGTTTTTGTGTGTTAGAAAGCTATAAATAGGCAGAATCTACACATTTGACTCATCCTAACATGCATCTGTTGTCTGTTTCGGTGCATACAAGCTCTTTTTTGGTGCATACAACCTCTGCTACGGCACATCTACTGATTCTACGCATATACTATGTTTTCCTACACTTTTGAACTTTGTCTCAGCGCATCTGTACTTCTGCGCTTCTGAACTCTATTTCTGCACATTCAAGCTCTAACGCTCCACATCTGATTTGAGTAGTGATTTTTAGGGTTTCCTTGTGGTTTTCACTAATGCTTAACGGTTTTTTGTAGGAACACTTTTAGATCTATTTTGCAGGCTAGGTATTGGTTTAGAATCATATAGCTACACTTGTTAACCCACACTTCAATTTCTAAGAGGATAGTAAATGGATGCTCATGCAAATCTCACAGTCTTAATTATGAAGGTGGTAATTGAATCATTTCTATCTTGCATATCATTGAATCATTACTATATTTCTATCTTTCAAAGTTAGACACATTGCTATCTTGGTAAAACTGAACCATTGCTATCTTGTTATCACTTCAAAGTTAACAAATCATTACTATCTGGGTAAAATTGAACCATTTCTATCTTGTTATCACTTCAAAGTTAACAAATTTTTGTGCTTGCCCAAGTAGATAGCTCATTTAGTTTTCTTCTTTTTAACTAGGGGAAAAGAACCACTATATTTTGTGTTTTGGGAATGATACCAGGCCTATGCTCTCCCCTATCTTGGGTGACCAAAATGCCAGACATATCATTTTCACATGTGTTTTTCTTTTAGAGCGGCCTACTCTTAGATACCATCCATCCAAGTAGGAACGACCCTAAGTGGTAACAGGTTAAAGCCAAGCCCTACCAATCCACTATAAAAAAATTGTGTTTGGAGTGAAAGCTTCAAACAACGAGTGAAGTGTTGTTATACCGACAACCAACCTCCCCCAAAACCCTCCAAGGCGCAACCCTTGTAGGCTGGGAGACTCCATAATGGAGAGTAGTGTTGCCGCATGTATAACCACTTGAGCGGTCACCTTTATTAAACACCTTTGTTCTAGTGGCCAAAAAACCCTATAAGTCAATGCAAGAAAGGGTGATTATCACCTCCTGAAGATGCTTCACTAGAGATAGTGAGAATTCATTTTATATTGTCCTTTGAAACCTAGGATTGTACTTGCTTTCTTTTTAGTCTAAAAAGAGTAAAAAAATCACAAAAAAATAAAAAACCATAAAAACATTCTTTGTGTTTGCTGTGTCTTCTTGCCATAACTAAAGAAAATCAGATCAAAAGAGACCATCTTGTAGCAAAAGAAACCAAAAAAAAAAGAAAAATTGCTAAAAATTTACAAAAACAAATCAGAAAAACCAGAGTTGCGCATGTACCTTTTGAAACTGTGCATCTGTTTTAACTTGTTGCGCATTTGCTGCGACTTCCTACGCATATATGTCATGTTGCTGCGCATTTGCCTTTTGCCAGAATTGTGCATTTACTTCGACTTGTTGCACTTATATCCCCTATTTCTATGCTTCTGTTTCTATGCATGTGTAATAGTGAGTAGTTCCACATCTTTTGCAAGAAACTTTTCAACCTTTCTAGATACCCATTTCAGTCTTGTGTTAGTTTCTGAAGAGATGGCAACCGAATTAGAAGAACTTGCTCAAAAAATCCAATACCTAAAATTGTAGTTAGGCTTAGATGCCTCACCCCAAGGTCATATAGTAATTGCTCAAGAAATCCAAGCCATACAACAACAATTTGCAATCTTACAAGCTGAACAGGCTAGTACTAGCTACACCACGCCCCAGAGTCATACATTCTTTTCCCGTCTTAATGATACTCTTGACAAGGAAAACACTACCTCAAGTGGGAAATCATATACCACACCGTCTACTAGTCCTCCTTCACCGTCTTCTAAAGCACATATCCCAAAGCATACCAGTCTTACACCAACACCACCATCGAGTTCCCTAAATACTAAATGGACAACCAAAAAGTCCTCGGATGATTTTTGGGAAAGATATGCAGCACAAGAAAAGCTATGGAGAATTCCAAAATCTACTCATCCATTACCTCATTCATTTACCCATACACCTACGCAGAATATGATCTAGGGGCTACTAGTAAAGAGTCAACCATGTCCCCAAATTTTGGTCCTTGACCTTATCAAAGAGCCTTCCAAAATTTCCATTGCCCCAACTTCGTTGTGTGATCGACAACCCCTCGAGCATGTTGAAAAACCTCCTTCCATGGACCAAAGTCAAGGTCCATCACACCTTCATACTATTGACCAAGATCCTATCCAAGAGACCTCTATCTCCACTTCCATTCAAAAAACCCAAGAGTTATGTCAAGAGCACTCTTTAGAATAGGTGGAAACATTAGACCTTTGTCTAATTCAAGATCAAAGCACCCCCATCTGGCCTATACATTACCTTTATCTTTTTGATGATCCTATACCTATACATGAGCAAGAAATCCAATTTCAAAGCATTCATAACCTATATCTCTTTTATGATCAAGATACTACCTTTGATGAAGAAGCTATCCATGAGCAACTTGATCTAGTACATGAGCAAGAGAGCCAATTTCAACCTCTCCATAACTTCTATCATTTCTATGATCAGGACATTATCGTTGAAGACAAACCTATAGAAGAGCACATTAATCCCATCACGCTTAATCCTATCTATGATCAAGATCCCATCTACGATCAAGAGCCTATCTATGATGAAGATCCCATCTACAATGGAGAGCCTATCTATGATCAAGTAGACCATGATGATCCTCTTAGCCCACTTTATGCATTCCATGATCCTGATTTTATCCAAGATCCAACAACTTCCACTTCCCTTGATGAGACACTTGCCTCCCAAGAAAGTATAGAAAATCAAACCAATAATAATCCCCAACCATCCATTATCGACCATGCTGCAAATTCCCCACCATATATCCTTGGTCTTACCACTTTCGTTCATGAGTGTTCCTCCTTAAAACACCAGCAACCATTATCCTCTATCTCGCCTTCTCCATCCAATAAGGAACTCGTGTCTAGTGTTCCACCTATACATAATCCCATTGTCCACCGCATGCTCCAACATATGAACTATCAAGGTAAAGGCTTAGGCCTTCACGAACAAGGTATTTTGGAGCCTGTCCATGTCAATGTTCCTCTTCCTTCGTACGGCCTTGGATACGTACCCCAAGGTGAACAAACTCAAGATGTTAGTATTTCCTCCATGCCTCCTAAATCCCCCACTTCCCATCATAAAAACCATCATATTCCCAAAACATATGTCGCCATCCCACCTCCCTTATCATACACATCCCAAAAGCATGTGACCATACACCTTCCACCATCCAATCTACCTCCGCTACTTCCAACTCCTAACATCCCTCCATGCATTTTACCACCACTTCTTCCAACACCTTATCCTTCCATCTATAAATCTTCTAACAATCCCAATCATGGCCAACAAATGCACATGTTGTCTAAACAAAGAGCTTCCACCAACTCTATTTCCACCATCCCAAAATTTCAATGACAAACATTTGGATACCTCTACCTATCAAATAAAAAATCCTAAGAGTCCTCATGACCTGGGATACAAAAGCAAAGAATCAAAGAATCATCATTCTCTAGAGATGCATGCACCCACACAACTATATGCCAAACTGGAAAAGGTGTGAGTCTGCATCCAACAAATAATTACCTTTGAAGCTGCATACATCCAAGCCCATACCTACATAGGTACTATCTAAAAAAATAGTTTGGGTAGCTAAGCAAAATGCCCTCAAGTTACATGAGGCATCCACCTGTCAAGAATCTCAACCATCCACTTTCTCCCATTCTATCCATAAGTCTCAAATTCTTCCATCCCACATGATGAACAAAAATTAGGACAATACTCAGACTATGCAGATCCCTACATGCCTAAGTCATTCATCCACAAGCAAAAGTCTTCATTGCTTCCTACACTACTTTCCCATCACCAGCTTCAATGTTTATCATGGTATGTGCAACCGGTGGTCATGATTCCCTTCCATTCCACAACCTTTTCATATACCTCCATCTCCCCTTCCTTCCATTATTATCCTACATATCTTCCTCATCCTATTCCTATGGTCCATGCTTTTGCATAAGCCTTCCCTCCATATTCTGCATTGTAATCCACTGTCTACCTATGCCATATCACTTTCATACAATCCCCTACCAACATCTGTGAGAACACTTAACATAGTCCATGCGAAAATAGCCATCCACCTTCTCCTATCCAAATGTTCCAAAAAAAACCAAAAAAAAAAGAAAAAATTAAAGAAAAATCCCTTTGTCCAATGGTGAAAACCTGGTAAACAGGCGTCTTGGATAGGTACCGTGATGAAAACCTGGCAAATAGGCATCATGTGTAAGTTGATCTTCTATGTCACTACACTTGGGGGCACCGTGTCTCATCGGTGTATCACTTTCTCCTATGAGTTTCCTTCCATACCATTTCCTATCCTATCCTTCTAGTCGTTACCTACCTATACTGTCCAATCTGTCTATCTTAAATACTCCATTCCTCTATTTTCTTTGGTCTTGATAAAGATTGGGGGCACAATATTAACAAATGCTTTAGGTGTCTCTTGACATAACTTATCCCTCCAAGTGAGGCAAATCCTTCATTATCCTCTTATCCTCCTATCGTCTTAAGCATTTCCATGAAAAATCCTAAGTATTATACCTACAATGGGGCACATTATTCCTATGCGACATAGTACCTGGAGATCACATCCTTAGTTTCTTCTATCTCCACATTCGTGTCCACTGTAACCCATCCCTCTGCCTATTCATGGTGTTTCCTTGTCATTAGTATCTAGCATTAAGGCTATCCAAAATTATTGTTCAATCATCCTATCTACAATGTCAGCCTAGCGTAGCGTATGTCGTTAATATCATAGGGTCAACCCCCAAACTACGTTGCCTCTACGTTGTCACGTAGGCAAGGCCATTTTCAATGCATCCCCAAGGCTCCACCTTTCCATCCATCCCATTTCTTATCATCTATCCTCTAGTCCATCCATGGTCCAAGTCCCCGCACTACGTTGCCTCTGCGTCGTCACATAGGCAAGGCCATTTAGCAATGAGCCCTCGAGGCACTAGGTCAGTCCCTTAGGGTCTATTTTACTAGGCATGCATATGAGCACAAGCAAGCCCACTTCCAAGGAAAAAATCTTAACACAAGGCATCAACCTATCCAATGCAAAGAAAGCAAGTACCTAAAAACACTCTAACTGATTCTATCTAAATTATGGCAAGAAAAACACATCTAAATGCAAGAATGTTTTGTGTTGATTAGGTTAACTTACAGAGTCTTGATTTTTGTTATTATGTCTTCCTAGGCTACTCGAGGATGTCAAAGACTAGAGATGCTATGATGGGGGCATAATCATTTTCTTTGTCTGATGTTTGTGGATTAATCTTTAGTAATGTGAAGCCTTGTCTAACGACATGATCGGCAAAAGATCATCAAGGACATCAAAGGTCTAACATGAAAGGGGGCAATCCTCGTCTGTTGATATGCAAGAAGTACTCAAGTCATCTTGGTTTAATTATACCTTGATGCTTGTATTAACTTGCTAAATCAAAATCCATGTAAGTGATACTCAGGTCATCTCGGTTCAATTATACCTAGATGCTTATATTAACTTACAACATTCAGAAAAAGTACCAAAAAAAAATCACCCAATGATGACATAAGCACTTCAAAATACTTGCACCGTCAAGATGGAAAAACCACTCGCATCCATTCACATCCACAAAGCATCCATACTGCATCCCATGCAAGTAAAGATCCAAACTACAGAGTATCAAATAAAAGCTTGTGATTCCTTATGTCGAGTCATTCTTCTATCGATCAACTTTGTATCTATCATTGTATCTCTCGTCAACAGTTCTAGCTGTCAATCTAAGCAATGATCCAAATATAAGTCCATCCTTAATCCATGCCAATCAAGTCAAGTCAATCTTGTCAAATGATCCAATCACAATCAGTGGTCTTGATCCTTGTCTAGTTGTAAACCAACTCGATCAATTATAATCAATCAATTGTCTTATACAAGATGTATCATTGTCAAAATCAAACCAACACACACGTCTTACATGACATGTTTCATTTCCAGAAACTAGACACTATCCTTCATGTTGCTCTAGGGATATATTATTCCCCGCCATGACAACACTGTCGTATATCATTAGAAGTATATCATTGGTTTACCGCTTGATAGAGGCAATACCTTGTTTGTTCTTGTATCATTTGTACATACTTGATTGCTTGCTTGTGTGTGTTATCATTCTATATTACATCACGTATCATTCAGCTCTTTCTTCAATAAATTTCTTCAACCCTAACCTAGTTCTCCCTTCTTCTTCATGAGATTGTCCTCACGTCCTTCTGTCTTCTTCCCGTCCAATCTCCCGAGGGGGCATCCTACCATCATAACCTATACCAAGGGTGAACTTGGGCATGTATCATTATTAAGATAAATTTATTCTTTGAAGCAACACCATAAACTACATTGCATCAAAGAGGGGCAAAATGTATACGCCTAAAAATGACACGACTATGTCCAAATAAATATTCTTAATATTTATTTAAGTCAAATTCCTTTATCAATAAATAAATAAACAAATTTATTTATTTGATTCATATTCTCCCAACAATTAAATAAAATCAATTTATTTATTTAAAATCCCTAAAATTCTTCTAATTCCTCCAACAAATTAAATAATATCAATTATTTAATTAGTTCTCCCAAATTCATTCTAAATTAAATAATATCAATTATTTAATTGTTCTTCCAATAATATCTTCTCTAAATTTAAATAAATCAAATATTTATTTAAGTTGTCCATTTCTTCTAAATTGAGTTATCTCTAAATATAATTCAATCTTTGTGTACATGCAATTGAATATTCTAAATATTTAATTGAGCTAAAATATCTTCTCATCCTCATACAATTTCCATTCTCTAGTTCTATTCTCTTAAATGATTAATCTATTCTTTTAATTGATTAATCTCTTCAGTTAACTCATTCTTCTATTTTATTAATTCCTCTAATGCAAAATAGAGCAAGACAATTATCTTCTTCTTATTCGCACACGATCCTCAACCGTTCTCAACCATTGATCTTCTCATTCTTTCTATACCATTGATTTTCTTTCTCTCAAGTGTATAAATTGAACCCTATTCCTCCATTTCATTCATCCAAGCCTTCAGTATTGTTACTCTGCAAGAATTACAGCACACCTTTGGCACCCACGTCATTCCTTTTGGTTGCAATCAACTTGTTACCATATCACTACCATTGTTGTGAAGCTCATCTTCATTACAAAGCATTATAATAGCCATTCTCCATTGATAATCTTGAAAAAGCAAGGAAGTACACTCCCTGAGAGCCTTATTCATATATGCAAGATCGATTGAGATAGGCAATCAATGGAAGCTATGAAGTATTGAGGTTTGCAAAGGTTTCATCTTTGTTTGTTTGATCTTGATTATTTCCCTTTTCGTTGAGTTTTGGGTATTATTGATATACTATATTGATTATTCATGTTTACTCCAATTTTCCCTTAACACTTTGAATCTAAAATTTGTTGAGATGGCTACTCCTCATGTTATTGACATTACTGAAAGGCCTCGACCCAAGTTTAAGAAGCACCCTCACAAATTAATTCAAGTCAACCCATTAGGTGCTTTTTCAAGTGTTCCGTATGGTGTGTTACATGTAGAAGACATTAGGGTTTACATTCATGCAAATATAGATGAGTTCAATGAGTCAAGGTATGTAGACTTTTTTGAGAAACAACTCATGGATGAAAATCATGAACTTAAACCTAAGTATAAGGCACTACAATAAACACTTTGTTCAGATTATGGGGTTTCCAACATTTGATGAGGATGAATGGGTCCAATACATCTTTAGTTGAATACATGATGAATTCATTTGGTTGTTAAAACTATTGAAAATTACTAGGGATGCTATCAGAAATGTAACTGGTTTAAACTCAACCAGCAGATTGCCCATGCTAAAAGCTGTGAAAAACCAAACAGTAACTGATGCTACCAGAGCTAAGTTTGATAGAAGGGAAATGACCATTAATGATATTTTAGAACTGGATGTCAAATTTGCTTCCATGGTGAATGGGTACAAGATTTACCACTCGAGCAGAGAAAATTCTATCTCTAGAATAGCCATATATGCTGCATACAAGATGATAAAAGAAAATGTTGATTATGACCTGTGTGAACTGCTATAGAATCAATTGATGGAGAATTTAAACAAGATCAAAAAGGATAAGAAGAACACTTTCAAGTATGGTACACTAATTCTATATTTATTCTTTTACTTTATGAATGAGGTACCTAGGGTAAAAGGTGTGCATTGGACTAAGGATGAGCTAGTTGCCATTCAAATCAAAAATCATCTTTGCAGCATTGGTGATTTCAATACTCAGAAAACTACAATATGGGGTTACTTCAAGAATTTTTAGAGTATGATGCACTCAAGGGAAAGAATCCCTAATTCAGTTGTTGACAAATACAAAAATGAAATATGCTTCATGGTTGATACCAATCAATGTTTAATGGAAGTAGTGGAACTCAGAATTGTTTGGATCATGCCCATGGGGTATGAAGAAGATAAAAGGATCTTGGATATGTATGCTCAACATCTGCTAAGCAATCCCAGAGACACAACGGTTGAAAGATTTGGAACCTATGAGATGCTGAGTTTAAAGTTGCACACTGAACTTAGAGAACCTGAAACCAATAGGAGAGTAAGAAAAGAAGTTGAGCAGCAAGCTAAAAATCTGGGCCTAACTAAGGAAGTTGTGAAGAAGTTTAGAGAAAGAACAGGGGAGGATGCAAAAGGAAAACAAGATAAGAAACAAACAGGTGATCCGGTGGAACTCGCTTCCACCTCAAGAACTACTAGAAGCTCTACTACTACCCCTACTATAAAATTGAAAGCAAAATCATCTGAAAAAGGGAAGAACAGAAGAAAATAAAATCATCCTAGACCTATGAAAGCATAAGAGAAGATGAAGAAGATACAAATTCTGACATTGAAATCAAAGAAGTAAAAGCCACCGGAACAAACACTGCAAAAGTAACCCAAGAGAATTCCTCTAGAAACAAAAGAGCTAACAAAAAGTAAAAGACAGAGACATATGAGTAATATGTTGAGAAACCCACACTCTCCCTGGAGGATGTGATAACATTTGTCACTGTAGATGCTAATCTAAGACCCATGACTGAATTCTATGATGAATTCAATGATGCAAATGAAAGGATGTTGGAGGAAGCAACGATCAGATATCTTAACATCTATAACAAGGCACTAATTGAGATAACTTCTAAGTTACCACAAATTCTAGCTAATATTCTGGAGTTGAGAAAAGATAATGCCAAGTGCAAGGACTTGGAAATCAGAGAACATGAGCTGATAACCTTGTGTCCTCAAATTTCACCTGATCAAATCAATATGATATTTAGGGAAGTCATAAATGACTTTGGAAGCAAGAAGAGAATGAACAAGCTCATGATGGGAGAAACAAATGAAATTGTTGAAGAAACTCAAGAAATTCTTCTGAAAGCACTGAAAAGGCACAATTTTCCCATAGTCACAAAAGAAATTTTGGATGGAGAAAAAGAGAATATGTTTGAACAACAATTGACTGAAGCCTCTGTTCCAGAAGAAGAACAAACAAACCAGGAGGATGCAAAATTGGTGGACAAAGTAGTTGATATAGGAGATACCCCTAATCCACCAGATATGTCAAAAAAGGGAGATAATGTTACATCACAGAGCCCTCTAGATCAGGTAGCTAGTGGTGAACAAGCATTAGAGAGTCCCTCTGCAGAGAGCACATATAAAAATAATGCTCAAAAAGAGGAAGAAAGAGAAAAGAAAGATAAAACAGAAGAAGATGGTGCAAATGTTGAAGCACCTAAAGCAGACACTAGGAAGTCTAAAGAACAAAAGGAAAGTTCAGAAAATGTTGTAAGAGACGCTGCAGAGGCAGTGAAAAGTCTTCTGGGAAAAGAAGTGTATGAGCTTGATGAGCCTAAAATACTCCAAGGTCTAGCCAATCTAGATGCTCTCTCTCTTATTCAACTGATGAAAATAGCATCATTCACCCAAGTAAAAGGCTATAGAGAAGATGTTAAAATTCCACATGCAGGACAATGAACTACTAGGACTTGCATCCGAGATCCTAGAAAAGCTAATGCCTACTTATCACAAGAATCGAAATGATTCCCCCTCCTATCATCTGAAAAATCTTGTAAGTTCTGTAAATACCCACTTTGAGTCCCTTGAGAAGTTTGCAGAGGCAAAAGTTCAAAAAGAATTCTTAGATAAGAAATTCTATGAAATAAAGAATCTGATAGGAAATGATAGAAGAATACTTGGCATCAGCGTAAAGAGCATTCATAATAACCTAAATGACGGAAGAGATATGTATAAATTTTGTCTATCATGGCCCAAAGTAAATGAGGATATTGAGAAAAAGATAAAAGAACAAGAATAGAAAATATCAATTCTTTCTCAAAATTTTGATCCTCTAACTGCCTCTCCTATAAGCTAGGAGTGTCAAGTAATTAGCTTGATAGATGAGATCAAAAGTCTTAGTAAAGAAAAGGGTAACATTATGAAGAGAATGTGTGAGCTCTGGGGATAGATTACCCCTAAGTTAGAGACAATGTATAAAGCCCTATCTGAAGCTCAGACTGCAACTCAAGCCAATGATCCATCCGATCCATCAAAGATAGAAGCATACCCATTTTTGTTGAATGGGCACATCTCAATTTTAGATGGAATGAAGAGTACTTGGGCCTCCAAATTTGTGCAGATAAAAACTAGATTTGCAGGCATTCTAAAATTCATGTAAGTAGAACTTGATGACTAATTGTACATATGCGGCAATATAGACAAAATTTTTGAAGGATTTTGTCTTGCAGATCCCACCCTTTGCCATTGATGTCAAAGGGGGAGTGAAGGGCGGTGAAAAATGAGGAGTTCAGGAAAGGGGGAGCACCAGATCAAGTGAAGGGCACGAGTATACAGACAAAGAGGGAGCTACACCAAGACACTTATTCATTTTTCACTAAGTGTTTCCATCAATGCCAAAGGGGGAGATTGTTGGCAAGAGACACTGCTTAGAGTTAATAGGTGTTGTCATTGATGGAAACTAACATCATTCCAAACATCCGCATATCACAAGTTATTCATACCGGAAGTCAGAATCACATTTATCTAAGTCCGGGCAGTTAGGAATAGAGAAGTAATAGGGTCTGATATTTTGGTCTGGATCTCTCTGGTGGAAAGGCATGGTATACTGTGGATCTAAGGTAGTTGACAGCACTACAAATACACTCTGAATCTAGAATTTTGTCATCCGATGATGAAGGAATCAAATGATATCAACATATGAGTAACAAGTTCCAGTCTGACAAAGCAGGCAGAAGAAGAATAGCTAGACCTTGCAGAAGATCTTGATTCTGAATGTATGGAAGATGCTTATTGGATAAATGGTGGCATTCAATGATTATGGCTGACATGAGTAATGATTTCCAAGAGCAGGTTTTAGTCCACACCTTAAGTTATGCATAGATCTAGCCAACAGAGCAGAGCATTCTTAAATGTTCTAAGTATTGTTGAAGCTAATTGACAGAATGATTGTAGATCATGTTGTGGATATATATAGGTGATGTAATTGGATGATTAAGGGTGTGTGTGTGTGTGAACAAGGTGTATGTGCGAAAGGAGCAGAGATCCAAAGTGCAAATGAAGGCAGATTAGTAAGAAGAGCAGAGTAAAGATGAAATGTGTTAAATTAGTTTATGTACTCAACTAGAACTGAAATTCAAGCATAGGCAGATGCTATTAATCAGTTTAAATCTCTGTTGTTCTCTTGTAATACTTTCCAAAGGTAGTGAGCCTTCTTTTGAGCAGTGAGCTTTGGGCAGTGAGCCTGAATGCATGTGCATTCCCATTTGTAAAATACTTTTAACAGGGTATTAACTCTTGTGGGTTAACCCCCACTGTGGTTTTTCCCTTAACTAGGTTTCCACGTCAAAAATCTTGGTGTCAAGTGTGTTATTTTATTTCTTCTTATGTGATGTTTATTTCATTAATTTGATTTTAAGTTTGGAAGGAAGATTAAAGGTTGAAAAAGTTAAGAATGTGTGACAACTAATTCACCCCCCCTCTCAGTTGTTCAAACCTAATCCAACACTTTTTTCCAACAAATCTCCCATTTTTAGCTTCCACAACTCATACCTCGTTCCGTTGAACTTCTTAATGTCCAAACGAGAGGTTGATACAATTGTGGATGCAACCACAATAACAACACAAGATTTGCAAAAAAAACACAACCAAATCTCCCATTATAGCTACAGCTTCCACACTACCACCTAAGAGTCAAAGCTGGCCAGGCTCTAATACCAAATGTTAGAAATGAAAGCAACACTACTTCAATGGAAATCTAATTTGAAATAAATTTCAGCAACCTTTAACTATGTGCTATTAACAATGGAGATTGTAACAAAACATAAACCCACAATACAAAAATATACCAAAGCATAATGAAGCACATAACACAAGTTTTTAACATGGAGAAACCCCTTGTGGGTAAAAAATTCCACGAAGAAAAGAGGCCAAGATGTATTATCTTCACAAAAGGAGATTACAAATACATTCACTTCCTCTGTCCTTCAACCTTCACTCCGATAGAACCTGGGTACCTGTAAACTACTATGCATCTCATCTACTATGCTATGGTTTATATAGAATTTACACAACCTCAAGACATTAAATGACTTCTTACAAGCTCATAACACTTGTCAAGAGTCAACAACACAACCTTGGGCATCCATGGACAAGAATAGGCTATTACGGATAAATGTTGTCATACATGCATCCTACACATGGAAAAAGGTACCCATGCAAACTTGAATGTCTCCCTGGGCTAAAAATAGCCACTTACAACATCTTATGACACACCATATGATATTATAATTGTCATAGATTCTTATGACAACTTACAGTTGTCATAGAATCTCTTACACCTTCTTACAACATCTATGATGTGCATCATAATATTAAAAAAAGATTATTCCTCCACATTTGCACCCCACTTTGACTAGTTACCATTTACCATAGTAAATGACATCCCGTAACTACTACCAGTGACTTTGGGACTTATCGTACAATAACTCCGTAATTACCATGGATAATAAATAAATTTTACCACTACCAGTGAAACTTGTACATCCCTAATGGGTAATTACAAATAATAAATGGAATAATACAATAATGGGATTTACAAGGTTAATGGCACCTTATCTCAACATGGACCACATATATCTGTATGCACAATTTCTAAAGGTGCCCAAGCTCTATATGACATTTCCTTTGGAGAACTATCTCTATGTTGCTTAGCCAAAATACAACTTTCACATGAACTCAATGGTGCTTCAATGGGAGGTAAACCTCTTACCATTTCCTTTCTTTGCAACAAACACAATCCTTTGAAATTTAGATAACCATACCTCAAATGCCATTCACATGCTTGATCTTGACTTGATGCCTTGAAACTTGCTCCAATCATTTCATTTTTCATGTGAAGTGGGAACATTCTTAGTTTGTAATCTCAATTGAAGGATTGAAGATGGACCCAATAAAAGTAAGAGCAATTGTTGAGTGGCCTACAGTGTACACTAATGAATGTTAGGAATATAAGATCTTTTCTTGGATCAGCTAGTTTTTATAGAAAGTTCATTAGAAATTTCAATGTTATTTGTGTACCAATAACTAAGACTATGAGAGGAGATAAGAAAGAATTCAAATGGACATCAAGAGAAAATAGAAGTTTTGAGTTGCTGAAAAAGAAAGTAACAGAATAGCCAATACTAGCATTACCAAATTTTGACAAAGTTTTCCAAGTAGATTGTGATGCAAATGGGAGTGCAATAGGAGCAGTATTGACTCAGGAAGGTAAACCAATAGCTTATTTTAATGATAAGTTGAATGATACAAGGAGGAGATATTCAATATATGATTAGAAATTTTATGTCATAATTCAAGCATTGAATAAATGGAGGCATTACTTGTTTCCAAGAGAATTTGTGTTGTCTACAAGTCATCAAGCATTGTAATATTTAAAACAAGGAAAATTAAATTAGAGACATATGGGATGGGTGTAATACATGCAAATGTATTCTTTTGTATTGAAGCATAGAACTTGAAAACCAAACAAGGTTGCAGATACATTGAATAGAAGACAAAACTTGTTGACAGAGATGTGAGTGGAAGTGGCAAGATTCAATAAATTAAAGCATTCCTATGAAGTTGATCCTAATTTTGTGCAAGCATGGAAAGCATGTAGAGAACTAGTAAGCATGGATAGAAGTAAGTGACTTGATTTTTTGATTCAAAATGATATGTTGTTTAAGGGTAGTCGTTTGTGTATTCCAAGAAGCTGAATGAGAGAATTTGATCAAGGAGAAGTATAGTGGTGGATTAGCAAGACATTTTGAGATAGATAAGACAATGGCATTGGTAAGTGAAAATTATTTTTATCCGCAATTGTATAAGGATGTAGAGAAATATGTTCAAGTTTGTAGGATCTATCAAGTTGCAAAGGGAAGTAGTATGAATGTTGGCTTATACAAACCATTACCAATTCCAAAGAAATCATGGGAGGACATAAGTATGGATTTTGTATTAGGATTGCCAAAAACTCAAAGAGGTCATAATTCTATATTTGTGATAGTTAATAGATTTTCTAAGATAACACATTTCATAACATGTAAGAAAACATGTGATGTAGTACATATAGTTGACTTATTTTTCAAGGAAGTTGTAAGATTGCATGGGTTGCTAAGGAGTATGGTTTAGACAGAGATACTAAGTTTGTTGGGTAATTTTGAAAGACATTGTGGAAAAAGATGAAGACAAATTTGTAATTTAGTTCAACATATAACCCATAGACAAACAGACAGATAGAAGTAGTAAATAGGAGTTTAGGTAACTTGTTGAGATGTTTAGCAAGAGAGAAGATAATAAATTTTGATATACGACTGGCACAAGCTAAGTTTGCATATAATAATTTGGTGAATAGGATTAAAGGGAAAAACCATTTGCCATAGCATATAGGAGCAGTCCAAGGGATGTTTCAAAGCTATGAGATATGAGCAATGAATAGAAGAGAAGTGCACAAGCAGAAGAATTTGCAGATTGGATAAAAAAAATACACGAGGAAGTAAGGAATCAGTTGGAAAAGATGAAGGGTAGATATTAGGAGTAGGCAAATGAGAAAATGAAAGATAAAGAGTTTGTTCTAGGAGATGGTGATGGTTTATCTAAGAAAAGATAGATTTCCAATTGGGACATATAATAAGTTGAAGATGAATTTTTTTGTCTCTTCCAAAATTATCTAAAAATTTGAGTCTAAGGGATGTTTCAAAGCTACAAGATATGAACAATGAATAGAAGAGAAGTACACAAGTAGAAGAATTTGCAGATCGCCTAAAAACAATACATGAAGAAGTAAGGAATTAGCTTGAAAAGATGAAGGGTAGCTATTAGGAGTAGGCAAATGAGGAAAGAAAACATAAAGAGTTTGTGCTAGGAGATGGTGATGGTTTATCTAAGAAAAGAGAGATTCCCAGTTGGAACATATAATAAATTGAAGATGATTTTTTTTGGCTTTTGTAGATTTATCCAAAAATTGGATTCCCTTAACACGTATGAAATAGACTTGCCTAAAAGTTTGAAATGTCCCGTACTTGTAGGGACATTCTCATTGGAAAGATTGAGATGATGGTAGAAGATTGTTAATGTTAAATTAAAGATTTAACATTATATACCTATGCTGGCCGATGTCATACATGAGCGTCGAGTTTCAAGTTTAAAGATTTAAAAATAATAGTGAGGCTGACTTCATGTAATAGAAGCATACAAAATATGATCGATCCAAAGTGAAGCACACATATTTTAAAAGAAAGTATTAAAAGATCTGAATGATGCAAATTGGTATGAAGGAAAGTGATTACATGTTAGAAGGGAAAAAAATTGATTAAGGGAATAAAATATTCTTAATGCCAACCCTCCCCTTCATGTTGGCCGGTCAAGTTTATAAGGAGGCTGACTTACATTGAGGGCTATAAGAAGAATTGGTATTAATAATCATATGAAGCCAAAATTAAAATGAGCCCAAAATGGCTGACTTCCTCCTAAGGCTGACCTTCATGGAATAAAAATAAATTTAAGTTATCTATCTTTAGAGAGGCTGACCTCCCACTAGGTGCAGTGCTTTAAGTCATAAGACAAGCAAGATATTAATCTATATCATGAGGTGCACTCAAGAAAAATGTGGTGCGATCTAATAATACAAAGTGCAGCGATTAGTTTAAGAGGTTTTTGTTTCATTGTGAAGAGGCAACAAGGCAGTGATTTAATTTAGGAAGAGTTGTGACTATATGAAGAGGTAGGTTGTTCAAGAAGAGTTGTATCCATTGGTCATAGACATTATGAAAGGTATGTCCTTTACTTTCATGGAAGACTTATAAAAGACAAGAAGATAGGAGACTTAGAGGTGATAAAATGCAATGTAGTATCAACTGATTTAGAGAAGATATCAAAAGCTTAACAGCAGAAGAAAGAAATATATATTCTAGGTGAGATAAATCTGTAGGCATACATCAATAGTAATATAATGCAATAATTGTAAACAATAGAGAATTATGAATGGCAGCCATTCTATCATGTTATAACTCTATCAACCTCTTATTCTATTAGTCCATCATTCTATTATTCAATTATTATATCATTCTTGATTTCTATCCTTCTATCATTATATCATTCTATTCTATCAATCTATCATTCCATTATTTCATTAGTCTATTATTATATCATCCATTTATTCTATCCTTCTATTATTCTATCATTCTATGAGTCTATTATCGAATCAATCAAATTAGAAAATATTTGAGCTATCACTTAGCAATCAAAGGAAGTTATCTTCCTTGGAAGGAAGTCATATAAGAATCAAGCAAAAGGAAATATATCAAGTATATATATATAGACTATGCAACAAGAGTTAACAACAAAGAAGGATATACTACAATCCTTGAACCAAACTTGAAATCCATCAAGAGGTACTTTTAACCCAATGAACCATCACATTTGATATGAACGTGAAATAGCCAACCCCAAGTTGGATGGACGAGTGTTTCTGTCACTTGTGGGCCAAGGGGGTGTTTATCTAGGATGGATGTAACCACCCTTGGGCTTGGTTGAGGTGTACCAGGCTCTCAGAACCCTATATGCTTTCTCATAGAGTTTCATTATGTGGTTGACCATTGGGAATAACCCTGAAATGATTATATGTTTGCTTCTTGTATGACGTGAATACTTTGTGCTTGTTAATATATGTAGTGAACTCATTTTTAACTTAATATGAATGATAGATGAATTTTAATATGAATAATGCTATGAATTGATTATTATCAAATTTATTGATCTTTAATAATTCTAATGTCCCTTTCTAGTGATTATTATTGTATACAATTAAAAAAATTAGGAACATCCTAAAAGGGGACATTACAAAGTTTAGGAATATCACTAAGCTTTAACATTGCAGATTTATATCTTTATCATGAAGGAGAATTAGAAGAAGGCAAAATAGAGGTAGAATGGAATAAGTAAATATCACAATAGATGAAGGAGGTAATTGAAGAGGTTTGGATAGTAGAGTTGGACAGAGCACCAAAAATAAGCAGTCAGAAGAATATTTGGTGAAATAGAAGGGCAGACCAATTGAAGGGCCATCTTGGATTTCAAAGGCTAAGGTAGACTATTTTAGATTCCCTCTAGCCACCAAAAAGCAAGGGACTTACTTTTCAAATTACCCCAAGTATCAGATGGAGATGCATCCAATGTGTAAGAGCAATCTTGCATCATCCATAAAATATTTTCTTTCATGTGTGTTTGTTTGTCTGCATGTTTACAATAATATTCCATTCATCATTTGATCATTGCAACTTGTGGTTATCACCACAAAGGCATATACTAGGTTCTAGACTCGTTACCAGACATATCAGAGTTTAGTCTAGAATCACTAGTTTGATTATGTCATGACTACAAGCTTTGTGGTAGTGCTTGGTTACATTTGTAAGCTTATTGTTCCCAAGGAGGTTTGTTGTATGAATTGCATTGATATACAATGCATACTCTTCACTACATTCATTCCAAAATGTTCCCGCCTAGTTTGTGGCTAACTACATGTTAGACTTGGCATTGAACTTTGCACTAAACTTTGCACCACCTTGCAGCTAACACAAATCATTCCTAAGCCTAAAATTAAATATATAAGCATCACTCCTAAGTCATTTAAGGCAGTTAGTTTTAGCTCTAGCTCTAGAAAATTGATTTTGTTATCTTTGTAGAAGATCAACAGTAGATTGAAGAACATTGTAATATCATTTGAGAATTTGATAATTCAAATATAGTTGTACCCATATATATCTTTCAAGGCTGATGCCTCATGTTACAATAAGCCCATTGTGGTAGACCATAATATAATTCTTAACTGTGAATCAACAAATATTGTCATGCCCCACCCCATAAGACCCCGTGGGAATGAGAATAAAGATCGTTGCTGGAATAAATAACAAAGGGGATGAAAAAGGACAAACCATCAAGGGAGGTGATTCCTTAAAAGAAAGAATTAACAAACAAATAATTAATAAAAAGGTGGTGCTTGGGAATGGATGACAAGTCAGTGCTTGAGTTTAGAGAGGGACGTGTCCCTTACCAAGGGACAAATATGTTGAATAGTTATGTCTCTTGCTCCACCGTGGGGATATAAAAGGAAGACACTTCCAAAGGAGTAGCATCATCAAGGAAGAAATATCTTTTGAATGCTAAAAATAGATCGAACAACCAGGCAATAATAGTAGATCACACATACTTATCTGCACTCAGCAGATAAGGGTAGAAGTCAGCATTTGTTAATATATTAGCATCTTAGAATATAGAAGTCTTATATTTTAGCAAGTATTGTGGTATGTACTATTATGATTCTTGTGAGTGATGATATGTTTATTAATGTATAATCTCTTATGAATCTAGATATGTTTATTGATGTAATTTTTGGTCAAACTAGATTCCTATTAGTCATTAAATTGATCATTCCCAATAAGAAACTATGTGGAGGAGTGGGTAAATACAAGAAGGGGGAGTAGATACTAGATTTCCTTCTAAGTATGCCACCCCATGTTGGATTCTTGTGTGTCTGCCACTTGGGGCCAAGGGGGTGAATGTCCACCCTTGGGCTTAGATAGGAGAATCTATGTGCACCCCATTGTAGCTTTCCCTCTGAT
This sequence comes from Cunninghamia lanceolata, assembly GCA_027924645.1. Classification (NCBI taxonomy): domain Eukaryota; kingdom Viridiplantae; phylum Streptophyta; class Pinopsida; order Cupressales; family Cupressaceae; genus Cunninghamia; species Cunninghamia lanceolata. The sequence goes on along the minus strand of BSBN01000220.1, from coordinate 9,106,864 downwards.
CTCTACATCGGTTGGTTGTTGAGGTAGATTTAAGGAATTTCAATCATAAGAAGGATGGATAAGACATGGCTAGGGAAGGTAGATACAAGTTTATCCACTAAGTACACCACCCATGTTGGATGCCTGCTTGTCTACCACTTAGGGCCAAGAGGGATGACATATCCGCTCTTGAGCTTAGCATGAGGATAGCTTCAGGTACCCTATCATGTTTCTCCTCCAAGTCCTTATATGGCTAATTTTCCATCATGCACTATAGATATTGTGTAGTTTATATAGATTTGAAATAATTATGTATTTTACATGGTTTAAATAGATAAGATATTTACTATATATATGTTTTGATCATATGAATTATATTTCCAATATCATCTAACATGATTGTAGGAACTAAACCAAGATTTATCTTTCTTAAAGCATTTAATTAGTAAGTTGTAACCATAACTATATTAAACTTGTGATTCTAGGGCAAGATTTAGGGCAATCACATGAAGGGGACATTACAATTGGTATCAAAGCTTTGATCCTGCCAGCTTGTGGATCAAAGATAGTATATGCAAACAAGCCAAAGAACTCTATTATGTTAGAAAATGCCCCTTGGGGGCTTTTCCCTCTTAAGGTTTAGCTCCTAGGTCCTTAGAATGCATTTAGAGCATCTTGCATGATAGTCGTGAATCCTGATGAGAAAACCCTGAAGTCTTATGGCAAATAGGAACTAGGGGACCATCCCATTTTGATGATCCCTGAACAAAAATGGGAGCATAGACTTCGGCACTAGTGCCCTAGTCCTGCCATATTTTGAGTCAGCCCTAAATTTGAATGTCAGTTTTATGACTATTATTTGGGTCCTATGCTGATATCTCAAGTTTGAATTATGAAATTCTTAGTACGAATCTTTGTAGTTGCATATATAAGCATGTTAGGTTTTCATTTGCAAACTAGAGATGGACATTGTGAACTTGTGACTTTATGCTAAAGTGATTCAAGGCATTAATTGTGTTGCAGATCAGTATTTTATTGTTATTATGTTTGTGATTGCAGATTTGACTCCATTTCCTCATGGCATTAAAGAGCTTCTTCCTTCCATGAGAGCTATATCATCAAGGTGACATCTATTGTGTTATCAATCATTTATCATTTGGATTTTACCTTTTTCCCATAGGGATACACACTCTTATCTAACGGTGTTCAGAAGACTTGAATGTCTCTCTGGGGCTTGACCGAGGCAAGACTCTAAACACCACAAACTCCAACCACAATCCTTTGTGATTGTAGATTACATGTATCAAGTTTTGCTGAGTGGAGTTGTAGAAGGAGGTTGCAGACAACAAGGAATCAGGATCTGAAAGAAAGAGGTCAGAGTTCAACATTTTGGGACATGGGTGCTAGTGGCAGTGTCCTTTGGAGTTGTAGACATAGAAACAAGTTGGACAGTGATAATCAATATTCCAAAAGCTCCAAACACCCTGAAAAACATCCGGCACTAGACTTGGGTGCTAGTGGTAGTGTCCTCCACCTTTTCCGGGGCAGAAACAAAAGATACAATGAAGATCAGTGTTGGGAGGAGATCCAGATTCCATGCAGAAAATAGTACCTTGGACTGGGGCACTAGTGGAGGTGTCCTTGACTATTTCACATCCTGAACTTCAAAAAATGGTCAGTTATAATCCTATGCCTACTATCTTAACCTAAAAGGATTTATCGTAATTCATCAATTTGCTTACTATTTTGCATATTTAGGGTTTTAAGAGCATTTAAGCATTAAATTGAGATATTGTTTGATAACATCTGAGCTTCCACATCATTCCAAGTGATAGCCCAACTTGTTAAGTGAATACTCTTTCTTAGTAGAGATTCAACTCGGTTGATATGTCCTTGAATATTTGTAGGGAAGGGAGTGTTGCAAGTAATTTTATTTGTTGTCTTTTCATTGATGACAAAAGGTTGGTGGTGATAAGTAGTGTCATGGGTTGCCATAGTTTCCATGGGATTATGCAGTGGCAATAGTTTGGTGACTTGATCTTAGTTGCAGTTGGAATCAGATGTGGCAATAGTTTGGTGCTTTTAGTAGTAGTAACATTGGTTGGCTCATCTTGATTGGTTTGTTCTTCATCTTCTTAGTGGGCATTAAAATTGATATTGTTAAGCACATGATATTGTGAAGGCTTACAAAAGGTTTATATTGCAAGACAAGGAGTTTGATTTGCTCTTCCATAGTTCAGATCAAAATCAGTTATAAATGCAGATACATGATCTTTTTGCAGAGGTTAGATGTTTTATGATAAAGGTTTCATGTTTATCCTTCAATGATCTCTAAACCTTTATTCTTATCATCATTTAGATCCTATGTCATCATTCACTAAAGTCTTGATTACCTGTCATGCATTATATACACTTTATGTTATAATTAATTGTTGACCGGTAGAAGGGGTAAAAGTCACTTAAGTGACAATGTTGAGGGTTTCATTCACATGTTATTACCAGCCCCGATGCGTAGGGTGCTCGGTTATCAGGTTTAGGCCACAAAGCAAATGGCAAGAAAAAATAGATCGACATCCATAGTTTGAAAGACATGTGGTGGGTATGAGCAATTGGGTGGATAAGATTTGAACGGAGTTGAAAGCCCAACAATCGAGGAAACCTTCTAAATTTGACGGGCTATAGTGTATAAAAGCCAAAAATCAAGGTCTTTTCTTTACTAGAGAATGTAGATTTCTATATAGAGATTTTCTATTTTTGAGTAGAGAGTCTGATGGAGGTTTGAGAGTGACTGAGACATAATAAAGGAAAGTTTTCTTTTTCATATTATATTGCAATTTTGAAGCTTTGTTTTGTATTATGTTTGAAAAATAAACAATATGGAGAGCAAAGATATGGATGGGTAGAGATGAATTTTTAAGGTGCAAAGAGATTTTACTTGCAGATGAATTATCAAGGACCATACAGAGACACTTAATGTTTGCAGAGATAATATTCCTTATGCATAGATAATTTGATTTTTTATTATGCTTGTTCTTGTAGAGATAAATTATGTGCAATTGTTTGTGTATGATTGAGGTCATATTGACAACTTTATTGAAGTTGGTGCAAAAATAAATTGGAGTGTTGATGAATATTGGTAAGGTGAAATTCAATCAGTATTGTAGAGATGGTTGAATAGTTTGTTGAATAAAAAGGAGATATAAGTTTTTGAACTTTATTGAAAGAGGGAAACCCCCTTGTTTTCATTTTGTTCATTGTTATTTTGGAGTTGATAGTCAGTGAGACTTGTGATGAAAAACAATATGCCAGTGAGGCAAAATAGTTTATGTTAGTGAGACATTTGTAAACTTAAAGGTTTTAACATTTAAGCCAGTGAGGCAGTTTGAGTGGTTTTTCTATGCCTGTAGGGTTTTCCACTCGGTAATATTTTTGTGTCAAAACTTCTTGTGTTGATGATCTACATATTTTCATTAATCATATGTGTTTGAAAATTTGGTGATTATGAAATCAATAATCAATTCAGTTTTGTTAAAGTTCATTGATAATTTTTGAAAGGTGATAAAAATTGGCTTTTTGTATCAACACTAATTCACCCCCCCCTCTCAGTGTTGATTGTACTCCTACAATTGGTATCAAAGCCTGGTTCCCTATAAAGGCTTAATCAGCTTGGGTAGATCATATATTTGGAGTACTCATCATGGCAAGTCAAGAAGGTTATTCTAACTACAAAGCACCTATGTTTGATGGGTCTAACTATGCATTCTGGAAGTTCAGGATGGAGTCATATTTGTCATCTTTGGGGTATGATGTGTATGCTACCATTGAAACTGAATATACTGCTACAAATCCTCCTTCGACAACTGATGAGAAAAGGGATTATGAAAATAATGCTAAGGCAAAAAATGCAATATGTTTTGGTCTAACCAATTATATACTTGTCAAAATCATGGAGTGTAAGATAACTAAGGCAATATGGGACAAGTTGTCAAATATTTATCAAGGAGATGAAAAAATCAAAGAAGCAAAATTACAATCCTATAGGGCTAAATTTGAAAGTCTCAAGATGAGTGATGATGAGAAAGTGGAAGAATATCTTCTAAGAGTTCAAAAAATTGTAAATGCCATAAGAGGATTGGGTGATACTTTGGAGGAAAAGATAGTTCTTACAAAATTCTTAAGGACTTTAACTTCAAAATATGAGTCCAAAGTGTCTGCAGTAGAGGAAAGAGATTTAAGCAAAGCAACCTTTGATGAACTTCATGGTACATTCATAGCCTATGAAATGAGAATTAGTAATGATACATCTTCTAGCAAAGAAGCTGCAATCAAATCAGTCAAAAAGGAGAAAGAGGTAAAATCTGAATCAGATGAGGTGGATGATGATCAAGAAATATCCCTTGCAAGCAAATTTAAAAAGGGGTCAGTTGGCAAGTACAAAGGTAAGCTTTCATTCAAATGTTTTGAATGTGGAAAGATTGGACACTATGCAGCTAAGTGTCCTTATAAGGATTTAGATAGTGATGAAGATGAAAGAAAGAAGCAATTAAAAAAGAAATAGTTTGTTCCTAGAAGGAAAAACAATTTCAGAAAGAAAAGAAATTTGTTTACTAAGAATGATGATGTGACTAAAAGTGATTCAGATGATTCTCTTGAGGAAGATGCAGAGACTTTGTTTATGGCTATCCCAAATGAAGTGCAAAGTGAAAACTATAAAGAACAATCAAATAATTGTGAAGTTGTTATTGATCTTGAAGGAGAATTGAAGTGTGCTTTAAGTCAAGTCAAGAAGCTTAAAAAGGAGACCATTGCACAAAGAAGTCAGTTTCAAAAAGAAAATGAAATCATGAATAATAAACTAACTGGTTATGAGAAGCAGATTACTGATCTAAAACTGACTCCTAAAGAAAGTAAGAGAATTATTGATGTTAAGAGTAAAGAGTTGAATGAAAAGGATAAGAAGTGCCATACACTTGAATCTGAAATTGTGGATTTGAGAAGAAGACTTGATATGTGCAGAAGTAGTGACAAACTTAATGACCTCCTTGAGAAACAAAAGGGATTCAAAGATAAATCAGGTCTTGGATTTGAAGAGGGACAAAGTTCTCAAACAAATGTTGCTTAAAAGGCTAATGCAAATGATAAATCAATCATAAGGACAAAAAACTACAAAAGGAATGAAACCTTCAAGTATAATGCTCATTTTATTGGATATTGTTTTTGTTGCAACAAGTTTGGACATAAATCTAGTGAATGCAGATTTAGAGTTAGAAGAATGCATTTATTCTCAAGAAATCCATTCATGTTTTTAAGAAACTTGCAGTGTCACAATTGTAAAAATTTTGAGCATATTGCAAAATTTTGTAGACCTTCTTTGCAAATGCAGCAAATTACAAGGAATACTATTCCAAGATTGTCTTCTATAAGTCCTGATAAGAAGTTGCTTGTTTGGAGACCCAAGGTGATCAATAAGAGCTTTGATGTCATGATTACACAAGTTGATTTTCATGCCAAAAAGAAGGAACAATGGGTGATTGATAGTGGTTGTTCTAATCACATGACAGGAGACAAAGATAAGTTTGTTAAATTTGAAGACATTGATGAAGGGTTAGTTATGTTTGGGAATAATGATTGTATCATGATCAAAGGCAAAGGTACAATTCTTCTTGATGATGAAACACCTCTATATGATGCATATTTTGTTAAGGGTCTGAAGCATAACTTGTTGAGTGTTAGTCAAATATGTGATAATGGCTTTAATGTTGTTTTTGATGCACATGGATGTGAGATCAAAAAGAAATCAGGTAAAGTTGTTGCAGCAGGTCTAAGGAGTAGTGGTAACATCTACAATCTTCATGAATCTGAAACTAAAAGTGTTGACAACCATATATGTTTCATGGGTCAAATTGAAGAAAGTTGCTGTGGCATATGAGACTTTGTCATGTGAATTTTGACAATCTTGTGAGAATCAACAAGAATCACAATGTAAGAAACATGCCTCATATTTGAAAACCAAGCAATACTACATGCAAAGAGTGTCAGTTGGGTAAGAAAACTAAGGTTAGTTTCAAACCTAAGGAGTATTTCACTTCAAAACCTCTACAGCTTGTGCATTCAGATTTGTGTGGTCTTACAAGGACTAAAGCATTAGGAGGTGAAAAATATTTTATGCTTTTCATTGATGACGTTTCAAGAATGACATGGGTAACATTCTTAAGGCATAAATCAGAGGCTTTTGAAAGATTCAAAATCTTCAAAAAGATGGTTGAAAAAGAATCTAATTTCAAACTAAAATGTTTAAGGTCAGACAATGGAGGAGAATATATTACAAAGGAATTTGAGGAGTATTGTGAAAAACATGGGATAAGAAGGCAATTTTTAGCTCCTAGAACTCCACAACAAAATGGAGTGGCTGAAAGAAAGAACGGGACTGTAAAAGAAATGGCAAGAACCTTACTAGATGATACAAATCTGCCCAATATCTATTGAAGAGATGTTGTTCATACAGCTGTGTATACTTTAAGTAGAGCTCAATTAAGGGTAAAGTCAAATTATACACTTTATGAACTTTGGTATGGTAAGTCAGCTAATGTTGGCTATTTTAAAATTTTTGGAAGTAAGTGTTACATCAAGAAAGATAATGATACTTTGAGTAGTTTTAAATCTAGATGTGATGAAGGTATATTTTTGGGTTATTCTACACATAGTAAAGCATATAAATGCTTTAACAAAAGACTCAAAAGAATCATTGAAAGCACCAATGTTAAGGTGGATGAGAATTTGTAGCCTTGTATGCAGCTGATTCATGACAAGGAAGATGATCATCATTCACAAAAGGAAGAAGGAAATCAGGTAGAGGAAGAAGCTCCTGAAAAATCAGTTGAAATTAAGACAAAGACTCCTTCAAAGGCATATCAAAGAGATCATCCTCATGAGTTGATTATTGGAGACAAGGATAGTGGTGTGTTAACAAGAAGAAAGCTTGTTGCTGTAGATAATCAAGCACATGTGTGTTTGATATCAGAAATGGAACCAAAAAGTTATGTTGAGGCTAGCAAAGATGAAGCCTAGATTAAGGCTATGGAAGAGGAGCTAAGTCAAATAGAAAAGAATAAAACATGGGAACTTGTGCCAAGACTAGAAGGTAAGAATGTCATTGGATCAAAATGGGTATTTAGAAATAAGCTTGATGACAAAGGTAAGGTTGTTAGTAACAAAGCTAGATTGGTTTGCAAAGGTATTCACAAATTGAAGGAATTGACTTTAATGAGACTTTTGCACCTGTTGCTAGATTAGAAGCTATAAGGATGTTTTTAGCTTTTTTAGTTTATAAAAATTTCAAGGTATACCAAATGGATGTCAAATCAACCTTTCTAAATGGTGATCTTGAAGAAGAGGTTTACATGGAAGAGCCAGAAGGATTTGTGAGAAAAGACAAATCAGATCATGTGTATAGATTGAAAAAGGCTTTATATGGGTTAAAACAAGCTCCAAGGGCTTGGTATTGTAGACTAGATAAGTTTCTACAAGAACAAGGATTCATAAAAGGAAGTGTGGACAACAATTTGTACTACATAATCAAAGGTGAGGACATCTTAGTTGTTTAAATTTATGTCGATGACATCATATTTGGTAGTAACCTTGATGATATGAGTCTTTCATTTCCTAACATCATGAAGTCTGAATTTGAGATGTCCATGTTGGGAGAGTTGTCCTTCTTTCTTGGTCTTTAGGTATCTCAGCTTGAAAAGGGAATATTTATCTCACAAAATAAGTATGCCAAAGAGATGTTGAAGAGATTTCAAATGGATGATTGCAAACCTTTGGGTACTCCTATGGAAACAGGGCATAAGCTAAGTAAAAATGATGAATCACCTGAAGTAGAACAATCTTTGTATAGATCTATGATTGGCAGCCTTTTATATCCCATTGCTTTTAGGCCTGATATTATGTAGGCTATTTGTTTGGTTGCAAGATTCCAAGCTTGTCCTAAACAATCACATTTGAATGTTGTTAAGAGAATCTTTAGATATGTTAAGGTACACTTGATTTTGGTCTATGGTATCCTAGACACAATGATTTTACACTTCTTGCTTATACAGATGCATATTGGGCTGGTTGTTCTGATGATAGAAAAAGTACAAGTGGGGTAGCTTTCTTTCTTGGTGGGAGATTGGTTGCATGGCATAGTAAGAAACAAGATTGTGTTTCTCTATCTACAGCTGAAGCTGAATATATTGCTACTTCTTCATGTTGTACACAGGTGCTTTGGATGGTCCAATCACTTCATGATATCAAGGTTGAGGTGAAAAGGCTTATATCTATCCTTTGTGATAATACTAGTTATATCAATATGTCAAAGAATCCTATATTGCATTCAAGAACTAAGCACATTGCTATTAGATACCATTTTCTAAGAGAGAAGGTGATTGAAAATGAAATTGCCTTGGAATATGTGCATACAAATGATGAACTGACTGATATCTTCACAAAACCTTTGCCTAAGGAGTTGTTTGAATGTCTTAGATAGAGATTAGGAGTTCTATATTTTGCCAGTCTTCAATGAGCTACAAGAATATTTGATTCAGGGGGAGTAGTCTTCTATATCCTTATGAAGTCTTGAATCTTATTTGAATCTTATCAAGATAGTTGTACATATTTTGTATATAGTTTTTGTACATATATGTAAAAGGAGTCAGTGTATGGTTGTTATCAGACAGTGGTTTATTTTCTATATGACAGTGTTTTTTTTTGTGGTTTGACAGTGTTATAGTATTGTGTATTTGTTCATTTGAAGTGCAGAAATTGTAGTTTATCCATTGATGACAAATACAAAGGTGTCAATTGTTGAAAAATACTATGTGGCAGAGCTTACTTTCAAATGGCAGAGGATTGCATTTAAGATCATTGATAGTGGTTTGTAATGAAGTATATTTGTGACTACAAAAGGAATACAGAGAAGATTATGAATTCTATTGGCACTGGACAGTATGTTTGCCTTTGACATTTTTTGTCAAAACGGGGGAGAATATTATGATGTTTTACTTGGTTGTCTTGCATATTTGTTTTGCCATCAATGTCAAATACAAAAGGGGATTTTTGTTGCAAGTAATTGTATTTGTTGTCTTTTCATTGATGACAAAAGGTTGGTGGTGATAATTAGTGTCATGGGTTGTCATAGTTCCATGGGATTATGCAGTGACAATAGTTTGATGACTTGATCTCAGTTGCAGTTGGAATCAGATGTGGCAATAGTTTGGTGCTTTCAGTAGTAGTAGCATTGGTTGGCTCATCTTGATTGGTTTGTTCTTCATCTTCTTAGTGGGCATTAAATTTGATATTGTTAAGCACATGACACTGTGAAAGCTTACAAAAGGTTTATATTGCAAGACAAGGAGTTTGATTTGCTCTTCCATAGTTTAGATCAAAATCAGTTATAAATGCAGATACAAGATCTTTTTGTAGAGGTTAGACATTTTATGATAAAGGTTTCATGTTTATCCTTCAATGATCTCTAAACCTTTATTCTTATCATCATTTAGATCCTATGTGATCATTCACTAAAGTCTTGATTGCTCATCATGCATTATATATACTTTATGTTATAATTAACTGTTGACTAGTAGAAGGGGTAAAAGTCACTTAAGTGACAATGTTGAGGGCTTTATTCACATGTTATTACTGGCCCCAATGCCTAGGGTGCTTGGTTATCAGGTTTATGCCATAAAGCAAATGGCGCGAAAAAATAGATCGACGTCCATAGTTTGAAAGACATGTGGTGGGTATGAGCAATCAGATGGATAATATTTGAATTGAGTTGAAATACCAACAGTCGGGGAAACCTTCTAAATTTGATGGGCTACAGTGTATAAAAGCCAAAAATCAAGGTCTTTTCTTTACTAGAGAATGCAGATTTCTATATAGAGAGTTTCTATTTCTGAGCAGAGAGTGTGATAGAAGTTTGAAAGTGACAAGACATAATAAAGGAAAGTTTTCTTTTTCATATTCTATTGCAATTTTGAAGCTTTGTTTTGTATTATGTTTGAAAAATAAACAATATGGAGAGCAAAGATATGGATGGGTAGAGATGAATTTTTAAGGTGCAAAGAGATTTTACTTGAAAATGAATTATCAAGGACCATATAGAGAAACTTAATGTTTGCAGAAATAATATTCCTTATGCATAGATAATTTGATTTTTTATTATGCTTGTTCTTGCAGAGATAAATTATGTGCAATTATTTGTGTATGATTGAGGTCATATTGACAACTTTATTGAAGTTGGTGTAGAAATAAATTGGAGTGTTGATGAATATTGGTAAGGTGAAATTTAGTCAGTATTGTAGAGATGGTTGAATAGTTTGTTGAATAAAAAGGAGATATAAGTTTTTGAACTTTATTGAAAGAGGGAAACCCCCTTGTTTTCATTTTGTTCATTGTTATTTTGGAGTTGACAGTCAGTGAGACTTGTGATGAAAAACAATATGCCAGTGAGGCAAAATAGTTTATGTCAGTGAGACATTTGTAAACTTGAAGGTTTTAACATTTAAGCTAGTGAGGCAGTTTGAGTGGTTTTTCTACCCTTGGAGGGTTTTCCACTTGGTAATATTTTTGTGTCAAAACTTCTTATGTTGATGTTTTGCATATTTTCATTAATCATATGTGTTTGAAAATTTGGTGATTGTGAAATCAATAATCAATTCAATTTTGATAAAGTTCATTGATATTTTTTAAAAGGTGATAAAAACTAGTTTTTTGTATCAACACTGATTCACCCCCCCCTCTCAGTGTCGATTGTACTCCTATAGGGAGGATCTAAACCAAATCAACCACATTCGAGATCCCCCATTTTTCCTACTAAACAAACTCAAAGGACATTAGAGAGAGAAAGAAGGAAACTTGCAGTAGGCAGCAACCCTGATCAAAATGATACGATGAGTGAACAATTGGGAAATGAATTGAAGTCTTTCATGGAACACAACAAAAACACAACTCAAGCCTTTATGGAACAAAATGAGAAAACAAATCAAGCACTCCACCAAGCCCTACAGAACATGAGTAATACAATCAATACCCTTAGTTCCCACTCTACAAATGAGAGAGATGTAAACTCTAACCATTTAGATAATAATAACATATCTTTCACCCCTAGGATACCAAGACCTTCATTCCTACCTAGGGAAGAAACACCAATGGAAGAAGAAGAAAATAACCCACCCCCAAATAGCATCGAGGAAATTTCCAGAGCCTACTCAAGTTTGGACCCTAAGATTAGGAGGAATGTCCCATTTAGGAAATTTTGTGAAGCTAAGAAACAGGAGGCATCAAAGCAAACAAGAGGCAAGCGAGTAAAGATTTGAGACAAAAGGTGAATAAATTAACTATTCCCAACTTCAATGGATTGGGGAAAATCATAGCACATGCATGGATTATAAAGTTAAACACCTATTTAACCCTTAGACCTATGACATAAGAAGACACTGTCTAATTTTCCATCTTGCATTTAGAGGGATTGGCCTATGAATGGTGGCATCATGGTAACTTCACCCTAGGATACAATAACATAACCTCCTACAATGAATTTACACACAAAAAGATTTGACAAAAAAACCCCCTAAAAATACTTCAAGGAACTAAAACAAAAAAGGGAACAAGGATCCGTACAAGATTACTTAGCCGAATTCCAAAGAATTTTAGTAAGGTTGTCAAGGGTTACTAAAGATTGGCTCACCTACCTATTCGTCGAAGGGCTAGAAGATTCAATCCGAGGGTTGATAAGCACCCTTGATCCCTCCTCTTTCAATGATACCATTGATAAGGCCCTAAAACTAGAAGACACATCCACAAAATACAAGTCATCAAATACACACACCAAACCTCCCTATAAGAAAAATGGGCATAAAGGGGAATTTCCTTCTAAAGATGACCACAAAGAATTTCAAAAGAGAAAATTCTGTTTCAATTGCAAGGAAAAATGGGAACCTGGGCATGTTTGTAAATGAGAGAACCTTAAAGGGCAATGAGAGGACCTAAAAAAGAAAGGTTTGTGCTTTAAATGTAAGGAAAACTGGGGGCCAGGACACATATGTGGAAATGAAAGCAAGGCATGAAATATAGAGGCAATATCCGATGAAGAAGAACAAGGAAATCCAAGCATGAAAATAAGGTACGACAAAGAGGGCGTCCAAGAATCACCCTTTTCGAATCAAAAGTATAATAAAAGGGCAAAAAGTAATCACCCTTATGGATAGTGGGACAACCCACAACTTTATTGACAAAAATTTGGTTACAAAAATTAAAATAGAAATAAAAGATTTCAAGGGTTTTAACATAGTGTTGATTGATGGATCCACTTCCCTATGTGCTAAAAACATTCCCCAACTAAGCATGACCTTGGGAAAACATCCAATCAAAGAATATTTCTACATAGTAAATTTAGGAGACATTGATGTAATCTTGGATACCCCATGGACACACTCTTTGGGGCGTTTTTACCTAGACCTTCCAAAATTAGTTCTTTACTTTAAACATAAGGGACAAGAAGTCATCTTAAGAGGGCTATCCGATGGGTCACCAAGAGTAATTTTATCCAAAAGGATGGAAAGAATTTTTAGACATGGACAAGGAGAATGGGCTACACAATGCATGATTCTTGACAAGTCTTCTACCCAAGGAAAAAATATACACATTGGCAATCAACCTATTTTTTAGAAAAAAACAAAAGACTGTTTGAAGACATTTCGTAAGGACTACCACTTAAAAGAGGCTTTGAGCACACCATTGAATTAGAGGAAAGGACAGAACTTGTTATTACCACACCTTACCATCACCCTTGGGGATATAAAGAAGAAATTGAGAAAGTCATAAAGGAGTTATTGGAAATGGAACATATCCAACCTAGTTCTAGTCCTTTTGCCTCCTCTATTGTACTAGTGAAAAAGAAAGATGACACCATGAGAATGTGCATTGACTATAGGGCACTTAATAAAAAACCATCAAAAACTGATATCCCATCCCTAGGGTTGATGAACTAATCGATGAACTTCATGGAGCAGTATATTTTTCAAAAATTGATCTACATTTAGGATACCATCAAATAAGAGTAAGAGCCGAAGATCTCCCCATGACAACTTTTAGATGTCATTATGGGCACTTTGAATTTCTTGTCCTACCTTTTGGACTAACCAACGCCCTTGCTACCTTCCAATCATGTATGAATCACATCTTTAGAAAACAACTAAGGAGATTCCTCTTAGTTTTCTTTGACAATATTTTAATCTATAGCTGGACTTGGGAGGAACACTTAAGACATATATACAAAGTGTTGGTAATACTTGAACAACAATCCTTATTTGCCAAGCTACCCAACTGTGAATTTGGGATGGTGGAAATTTTGTACTTAAGACACAAAATCAGTGCTCAAGGAGTAAGTGTTGATGAAGAAAAGATTGAACCCATAAGGAGTTGGCTAAAACCAAGAACCTTAACACACCTAAGAGGATTCTTGGGGCTTTGTAACTACTACCAAAGATTCATCAAGGGTTTCTCATTTAGCTGACAACCCCATTGGCTGACTTAACTAGGAAGGGTGCACTCAGTTGGAATGAAAAGGCATAACAAGCTTTTGAGAAACTTAAGTAATGATCTCCTATTTGCTTCTAGCAATCCTAGACTTTTCATTACCATTTGAGTTAGAATGTGATGCTTCAGGTGAAGACATTGGAGCTATATTAATGTAAAACAAACATCCTATCACCTTTGAAAGTAAAAAACTAAAGTAAACAGAAAAAACTATTCCATTTATGACAAGGAGATGCTAGCAATTATGCATGCCTTAGCTAAATTTAGGCAATACCTAGTCTATGGGAGATTAATTGTAAGAACTAATCATAATAGCCTAAGATTCTTCCTTAACCAAAGGGATTGAAATGATAGACAACAAAAATGGGTGAGTAAAATACAAGCCTATGATTTTGATATCGAATACATGAAGGCGAAAAACAACGTTGTAGCAGAGGCCCTGTCACGAAGACCACATCTATGCTTTATCACATGCATCTCTGTAGATTGGAAAAATTCCATCATTGCTGAATACACCAAAGATCCACAAGCCAGTGACATCCTAGAAGGGAATATACTGAATGAAGAATATAAGATGGTGGAAGAGCTCATCCTATACAAAAAGGGTATTCCTAGTACCAAGTTCCAAGATGAAGGAAAAGATCATTAGAGAATACCATGACAATCCTCTAGCAGACCACCAAGGGTACTACAAGACTTATAACCAAGGGAAAAATTCTCTTGGAAGGGTCTCAAGAAAGATATCCTTAAACATGTTCAAGAGTGCCCAACTTGTCAAAGAAACAAAGCAGAACAAACCCATCCAACAGGTCTCCTACAACCACTGCCCATTCCCAATAAAAATGGGAGAGTGACTCTATGGATTTCGTAACTGAACTTCCAAAAGTACAAAGTAAAAATTGCATATACATGGTGGTGGATTGCCTTTCCAAATATGCACATTTCATGGCAATATCCACCAATTATAGGGCTCCTCAAGTAGTCGATGTCTTCTTCAAGGAAATCTTTAGATTACATGGCCTCCCTAGAAACATCATCAGTGATAGATACAACTAATTCCTTAGCCTGTTTTGGCAAAAACTCTTCTGACTAGCATGGATAGAACTCACACCAAGCAAAAGCTACCACCCCCAAACTGGTGGACAAACAAAAATTGTAAACAAATGGATAGAAGGATATTTAAGGAACTATGTTATAGGTCAGCATAATGCATGGATCAAGTGGTTTCACCTTGGATAATATTGTTATAACACCACACATCACATGTCAATAGGGATGAGTCCCTTCAGTGCCTTGTATGGATACGAGGCTGCCTCATTTGGAAGTTTGATCCTCCAAGGAAGCCATGTACCAGGATCCAAGAACTTTGTGCAACAAAATATGGCTATTATGAATACACTCAAAGATAATTTACATGAAGCCTAGAATCAACAAAAGATTTATGCTGACTGGAACAGAACCAAAAGAACATTTGAAGTTGGGGATTTAGTTTTTATAGGATTAAACCCTATAAGTAGTCATCAATCAAGGAAAGTGGAGCTGAGAAGCTTAAAACTAGATTCTATGGACCAATAAGATTTTGAGAAGAATAGGAGAGGTGGCCTACGAGTTGGAACTACCAACTAATAGAAAGATTCATAATGTATTTCATGTCTCTCATCCCAAAAAGGTGCTAAGACAACATGTCACTCCATGTTCAGAATTACCCCCATTAGACGATGAAGGTAAATTGATTCTAGAACCCGAGATCATTCTTAATATGAGGTAGAAGAAATTAAGAAAATAAATTATCCCTAAGTATCTGGTTGATTGGAAAGGTCTTCCTACGAAAGACTCAACCTGGGAGGATGCCGAGATATTTGATCATCCAAATTTAAAATTGCTTGAGGACAAGCAATCTTGGGAAGGGCGGACTATCATGCCCCACCCTGTAAGGCTCTATGGGAATGAGAATAAAGATTGCTGCTAGAATAAATAACAAAGGGGATAAAAAAGGACAAACCATCAATTGCAGTGATTCCTTAAAATAAATAATTAACAAATATATAATTAATAAAAAGGTAGCATTTGGGAAAGCATGACAAGGTAGCGCTTGACTTTGAAGAGGGATGTGTCCCTTACCAAGGGACAAATATGTTGAACAGTTATGTCTCTTCCTCCACCGTCGAGATATAAAAGGAGGGACATTTCCAAAGGAGTAGCATCATCAAGGAAGCAGCTTCTTCTAAATACTAAAAATAGATCAAACAACTAGGCAATAAGAGCAGTTCACACATAATTATCTACACTCAGCAGATAAGGGTAGAAGTTAGCATTTGTTAATATATTAGCATCTTTGAATATAGTAGTCTGATATTTTAGCAAGTATTGTCATATGTACTATTATGATTCTTGTGAGTGATGATATGTTTATTAATGTATAATCTCTTATGAATCTAGATATGTTTATTGATGTAATTGTTGGTCAAACTAGATTCCTATTAGTCATTAAATTGATCATTCCCAATAAGAAACCATGTGGAGGAGTGGGTAAATACAAGAAAGGGGAGTAGATACTAGATTTCCTTCTAAGTATGCCACCCCATGTTGGGTGCTCGCGTGTTTTCCACTTGGGGCCAAGGGGGTGAATGTCCACCCTTGGGCTTAGATAGGAGAATCTATAGGCACCCCATTGTAGATTTCCCTCCGATCTCTACATGAGTTGGTTATTGAGATGGATTCAAGAAATCTCAATCATAAGAAGGATGGATAAGCTAGAAAGGATAGGGAAGGTAGATACAATTTTATCCACTAAGTACGCTACCCCATGTTGGATGCCTGCATGTCTACCACTTGGGGCCAAGAGGGATGATATATCCGCTCTTGGGCTTAGTATAAGGATAGCTTTGGGTGCCTTATCATGTTTCTCCTCCAAGTCCTATTATGGCTAATCTTCCATCATGCACTATAGATATTGTGTAGTTTATATGGATTTGAAATAGTTATATATTTTACATGGTTTAAATAGATAAGATATTTATTATGTATGTTTTGATCATATGAATGATATTTCCAATATTATCTAACATGAATGCAGAACCTAAACCAAGATTTATCTTGCTTAAAGCATTTAATTGGTAAGTTATAACCCTAACTATATTAAAGTTGTGATTCTAGGGCAAGATTTAGGGCAATCACAGGAAGGGGACATTACAAAGATCTATTCTATTATTTACTACATCAATTAAGTTTCATTGTGTGTTGTGTATTTAGCTGCATGATTGGATAATCCTTCATTGGACCCTCTGGTTATGACTACATCAACAAAACCACCATAAATATTACAAATATAGTATACTAATTCAATATCAATTTGTCAAACTCAAGGGTCATGATAGATATTAATTGTTCAATATTAAAATAATTCAATCACTAATCAATGTGATATGGGTCTTCATCAGAACCAACATCATCATCATCATTGAGATTGGATGATGTAAGTAGATTAGAAGAACCACAAACAACCCCACCAACACTCCCAATAAAAGTCTGTTGGTTATCCAACTCAAAAAGTGAAGATTGTGTAGAAGCAGAAACATCAAGTCAGCTTGCTTTGGTTCTACATCCCACAACTTCATCGCTCCTTCCTTGCACTCATTGTGTTTGTGCATAAGAATGTGCAAGTTGGATTACACGTAAACTAGCTCCTCTGCCTTCTTTGATGCCAATCAACTGTGCTTCACAAAGTGGATGGAGTATGTACTCCAATTCTGCTCAGATGAAGACAAACATATCACAAAATATTCAAAATGGTTCATGGTAGATACCTGCATAGTCGGCACTATAGCAACAAGCTTAAATTTGAGAATAGATAGAAAAGTTTGAGGACCTAAAAATATGTTTTTAATTATGTTTGTATTAGTTATGAATGTCAATTTAGGGTTTAGGGCATCTTTTAGAATGTTGAAAGTCAAAGAAAATCAATCAAATCACATTAAAAATGACATCTGCCACGTAGAAATACCTTGTAATCATCCCGATGCACCTAGAATTACCCAGGCATAATTCTGGCTTAAAAACAATATGCCCTATCTAAATCAATAGACAAATCTTTTCTAATTCTAATACAATTCATATTAGGAATCATCAAGGTTTGAAGCTGATTTGGTAACTTAGCAATTTCTTCCAATGTGTCAAACTAATGCCATATTTAAGGCATAGTTGTACAAGAAGAAACACTGGCCCAAAAGAAACATTCACAACTACGAAAAAACCCTTGCTGTTGAGGCTCATGAAACAAGTAGTAGATCTACTTATCAAATTAACAAGACCACTCTCAAAACCTAAAACATGGATATGACTGCCTACGTTGGAACCTATGACATAGAACCCTAGCAGTAGCACAAGATTCTAAAAAAGATGTGCAGACTCTTGGGTGGAATTTTGTGCTGTCAGAATCTTCAAATATGGCTTGTTTCTTTTATGTTACAGTTATCCTTATTATTGTCATGTCTCATTTTTATGGACTATATTATTATTCTAGATTAGTGGACATTTACCATGATTGTTTTACTTCAATTAAGTCCCATATGTATGAAGGTAACTATCATGATGTTATATTTACAAATTAGAAAGTTGATTTAAATATTAAATATTATCGATATGATTATGATGTTTTTCTTCGACTATGTTTCTAAGAACTAACCTATTGACATTGAGTTGAGTGCGAATGAATGCAAGTACTTGTCAAAGATGAGAACATGGTTGAGGTAGAGGTGTTCTAGCCACTTGGCAAGAACTGTTTGGGATGGTTAACTCTGATGTAATCACACAGTCACTTAGTCTCATATTGCATTTTGAATGGTTTATTATGCATTAATTGTGTGGATAATAATTGTGACTGATGATTTGATATTTAAAAAATTATTTTGTTTTTAATTGTTAGGAAAATCCTTTTCAAATGCATGATTTGATTATAAAAATTAATGTCTTTTTGAATTATATTTTAAATAGTGTATTATATTTTTAAATAGTGAATATATCTACACATGGTTGTATCTTATATATTTAAATAAATAATAATAAATATTTTCTATTTATATGAGTATAGATGTTTGGAAGACAATATATTAATTAGATTTAAATAATTATATTAGATTATAATAAGATATATATGGATATATATTATTTTATTATCTCACTTCTTGATTGATTTAAAGTGATTATGAGTTATTAAAAATAAATAAAGTATATTAATAATGCTATTATATTTAGAAATTTAAATAAATAGAATTAAAAACAAATTATTAGCATGCAAATGACAGTAATAATAATAAAAATAATAATAAAGCTATTTTATCCCTTAGTTCTTTAAAGAAAATTGGGAGTTTTCGCATGCAAATTAAAAATAAAACTATAGTCTTCAAACCTAAATCTAAATTCCAAAATAAGGAGAGCATGGTGAATTAAAGGAGGAGTCTTAGCAGAAAGAAGAACCATAAAAAAATTGGCAGAGAGAGTTAATTTCTTTTAGCATTGAAGGCATAGAAGAATTGGGAATAAAAAGAAAGGCATTTTCAAATGTAGAGAAAAATTAGTTAAGAACAATGATCGAAAAAGGGTGATAACTTTGTCATATTAAAACAAAATTTGAAATTGTAAAGTTTTAAGAAAAGTTGGGGAAGAGTAGAACAAAACCCAGAAATACTTTGAAGAAATTCACAATTTTTAGTGAGAGTTTTTTCAAAGGAAGAGGACACATTTTTATGGTAGCGACTTGGAAGGTAGAAAAACTGAGTGACCAGGTAGAATCATCCATCTTGATTTTCAGGTAGAATCTCGGTATTTTCCTTTTTAATTTGCATATATTAATGATTTTTTTAACTGTTGATAAACTATAGTTGTTGTGGCCAAGGAAATATTCTTGTTTTTGGTTGCGTCTATCTATCTGACCATTGGAAATTGACCCTCTAAAATGCTAGTCCCTTGTCTCTATTTTGTTGATTATCCCTCACTCATCCCTAACATTGGCCTACTGATTGGAAGCATTATAACTCCTTTAAAAATCTAAATGACCCACCTTTATTTCATTCTGATGCAGGGGCATCGTGCTCCTAACAATCTGGATTTTATTTTCTTGTGTGATTTAGGAATAAGTGATGACATCTTATATCCGGCAGTGGCTCTTTGTACATTCATGTCACTTATAATGCAATGACTACCTCCTATCACCAAGTGTCAGAAACTGTTGGTAGTTATTATCTAAACCGATAGTCTTTATTTATTTGATAGTTAAAGTTTTGAAGAAGAGGAGTGGTCAAATGTGGTGGTCAATTGAATGAAAGTCAGAAGGAAGCCCAAACACCCCGCAGCCATTACAGAGCAGTTAGAAGGTAGTGGAGTGACAACATCTTGGTAACGGCTCCAGAGAAAGGAAAATTGAACGATACCATCGCAGAGAAGGAGCAGAGAATATAGTTTTTTTTAATAGATATCCTCTCTGCAAATAAAAGTAGAGGAGGGAGTCAAGAAGGAAGACTAATAAAAGAAGGTCGAAAAGAGGAAGAAGTCCAAGTGTTAGAGGCAGTGAAATAGAGGCCGACAAGAGAGAAGGCCGATATTGGTGATGGTCGATTGAGGAAGGAAGGTCGATGGAGGATGGAGGTCAATCTGGAAGGGCCGATAAAAAGAGCATAAAAAAGGCCATGAGTTAGTCAAGGCTCAAAAAGAGAAAGATTAGATGTTTGTTGTAGGATGATAGTGGCAGATGAATGAGGAAAAGATAAACGAAGGAAAGGAACTGATTATTTCAGGCCAGATATATATATTGGTCGAAAGTTTTGAATATAGAGGGGAATCCATATGCCAAGAACTGGTGACATTAAGGGATGGTTAAGTGTGAGTGGGAGATCACAACATATGAGAAAGAATCAGTAGTGGCAGAGTAAATTTTAGAAATAGATGGACAAAGAATAGCCGAGGGAGTTGTCTACACATGCAGTAGAGGAGGGATTGACACCCAACAAGTTGGAATGAGGCCAAGCTATGATATGGGTTGTTGAATAGAGGTCAAGTGTATTCATTGATGTAAAGACTGTAAGTGTCGAGTCTGTAATACTGGCCTCACTAAAGTTGAAAAAAATATTATTATTTTCATAATTCTGTGCACATAGATTTCAATAATTTGTATGCTAAAATATTCTGGATTAAATGTACTTCTATTCAAGATTGTATTTTCTATCCATGAAAGGGTTTTCTGTCATTGTAAGTGAACATGAGAAGGTACTTGTCTCTGTGTTAGTTGATTGGGATTTTTCTCATTGGTTATAATTTGAAAATGATTTATTATAGAGTGGTTTATGTCATTGTCCTGGTTCCTGTCAATATTATGATAGGAAGTCTATAGGAGACTGTTTATTATGAGGAGACCAGGTATTCAGTTGATAGATTACATAGGGGGTATATGAATCTATGTTGTAAGCACTTGGGTATCAGAGCATGAGCAGGAAACATGGCATCAAAATGGTATCAAAGCACAAAAGATCTGGGCCGTGAATATTAAATGTGTTATTGATCTTTGTTGAAAAGTTGAGTGCTGCAGTTTTATTGCAGATTTACAGATTGTGGAGAACTCGGTCACCGAAAGACTAGGCAGAGTGAAAAAGAAAGAAGCCCTAGGTGAGGTGTCCAGAAGATGAAAGAAGAAATTAAGATGTAGAAGCATTCTAGAAAAGAAAGTCTCAAGAAAAGAAACTAGAGGAAAGAAAACATAAAGAAGTAGGATGCAGATTTTAAAAGATAAAGCATCATCTATCAATTGTTTATGATAGATATCTCTTAGTTTGAATTCCCCGAACTCTTCAATATTCACGTGTATGTAAACCCTAATATCTTCTGTATGCAACACACCATGCGGAACACTGGAAAAAGCTCCTAGGGGATCTACTTCCAAGGATTTGTATGGATGTTTCTTGAATTTGGGGTGAGGCCTATCAGAGATCTTCACAATATTTGGAGTACCCATCATTCAAGGATTTATAGAGAGATATTTGATAACGGAGAATACCTTTTGTGCCTTTTGGTTTCACGGAGTTAGCCAGATCAATTTCTGGATGAATTGACTTCTACAAATGATCTTTGATGAGCTTGAGGAATTTTGTTGCAGAGCTTCTCTTTTCGTTTCTTCTTGAATGCAGAATGAACAAATGTTTAATGAGAAAACCCTTATATTGCTCCGTAAATCCTAATGTCAAGTTGCAATAAATGCTCGACCTAAGTCATTCTGGTTTGCCTTATTCGGATGATTTGAAGAACCAGATCAATCTTGATCTTAAACATTTTGCGGATCTTCCAAATCTTAACCTTAGATTATTTGGATGTTTCTCTTATGAACCCTTTAATCCACAACTTGTCTTGTGCCAGTTCCGGCACCAACTGACTGGTTGGGGGAACAAGGTTTTCTTTGTGTCTCCCCCTAAGCCAAAGCTCACTTTTTAATTTTCAGAAGGAATATCAGCACCAGAGTCTGGTGTGGATCCATCCCCTACATTCTCTGTACTTTTCTTCACCCAGATCTTGTTCATCTCACTTTGAACTTCATTTGTATTCACTTTTTGTTTTCCCTTATCTTGATTCTGATTATGATATATCGGACCTCTTTTGTCCTGATTCTTGTTTCTACAGAATTTTGCAATATGACCGGATCTATTGAAAATTTGGCAAACAACATTTCTTTGCATATCTGATTGATATCCTCTTGATCTGCATTGATTAGCCATATGACCCATTCTATTGCATGTAAAGCATCTACCATTAAATGAATTGTTTATTTACATATTTCTGCATTCATGAGATTTGTGACCATACCTTTTGCAGTTGAAAAACTGTCTGGAGAAGGATGTATTAGTCTGATTCATTCTCTTTCTGCACTGATTAGCTTTATGACCAAAGTTATTGCAGCTATGGCAATATCCATTGAAGGATGGATATCTTTGAGCATTAGGTTGTCTTACTGGAGGTCTTCTAGGCCTGTTCCTTAGATTTTCTGATCTAAGATTCTTCTGACTGGATCCAGAGCTTTCTCCTTTCTCATATCCCAAACCACACTTGTCATCTACCCTCTTTTGACTTTCAAGAAGAACTTCAAGTTGAGCAGAACTTATCTTGAATTTCTCTTTATATTCATTTGTTGTTTGAAGATCACTTTTAAGAGAGACAATTTGATCCTCATGTTTTTCTTCATTATCTTTAGCATCTTCAAGATTAGATTCAAGATGTCTGATAATTCTATCCATTTTGTGGTAATCTTCTGATTTCTCTTTGAGAGATTGTCTTAGATCATCTTCAATTTTTCTTTTCTCTTCAACCTCTTGGGTAAACTTCATAACTCCTGATTCCATTTCATGTCTTACCATAATGATTTCTTTTGATAACTTTTCACATAACTTGGTTTTCTCCTTTAGATCTTCATTTGTATCATTGGCTTCTCCTTGACTTGCCAATTGCTGAAGTAGCTCCTTTCTCTTTTTCATAGAGAGACTTAATTTGTCTTTTAGTTCTTTCATGAAATCATCAGCCTGTTTGAGTCTTTCCTTTAATTCATTGACTTCAGAGTTTGACTGCTCAAGATCATCAAGGGCACTCTTGAGTTGCTCCCTTAAACCATAAACATCCATTTGAATTCCCAGATCTTCCTCAAGATGTTAGATTTTGTTAGGAGGAACTTGGCTCTGATACCAATTGTTGATAACTGAGAGAGGGGGGTGAATCAGTTATCTTAATTATTTCAGCTTTCTGAAATTTGTTAATAATTAGTGCAGCATCAATTCAAACAAGCAAACATAACCATGAAATGGAAATACACATGACACAATATTTTTGACGTGGAAACCCTGTTAAGGGAGAAAACCACGAGGTGATTAACCCAAGGTTGTATTCTCTGTTAGAAGAATAGAATTACAAAATGGTACTTGCCAATTAGGGCTCACTGCCTGAGCACACTGCTCACAAGAGGCTCATTGCCTACAAAAGACTTACTTATACACAAAGAAAACTTGAACTAATGAGAAGCATCCACACATGCTAAAGTTCAGTTCCAGTTAAGCTCAATAGATTGATCTACTACACTTCATTCTTACTCTCCTTAAGTGATGTTGTCCTTTTACATTTCGAATCTTCTTTTCTGCCTTTTGTTCTATTCTGCTTTTATTCGCACTTCAACTCATATACAACACACACATTCACATCTAAATCTGTCTTGTATATATATCCGCACAAGTGATTTCAACACTTTTCTAGTCAGCATTTGGAATAGTCAATATTATCTCAAACTTTAGTCTGTCTGCTAAATCCTTGCTTCCAAGTGAAGCGGATCAAGGATATACTTATAGAAGTCATCAATCATGTCAGTCAATCATAATTTATGCCTTAAGAATCTTTACCAACATCAGTAACGCATCCGAAATAATGTCTGATGTTCTACCAGTCAGTTCTTCCTCTATCCATACTGCCAATCAGGAACCTGACACTCAAGTATTCATATCTTTTTCTTCATCTATCACCGGAGGCTAAATCCTTGGAATCTATTAGTCAAGGTAGTCCTCTTGACTTCCCCAAATCCGCACTTCACCAAGATACTTCCTCTGAGAGATCTGGAGCTAACTGTTGGACCTCACCACATGCTCTGTTCTTGCTTACCGGATCACAATACTCTGCAATCTGCCTTCTGGTAGAGACTCATTATGTCCTACGGATGTGTGGGTTAACCTTTGTTGCCATCAATGACAACAATCATGAAGTTCCAATGTGTCTCTTGCCAACAATCTCCCCCTTTGGCATTGATGGCAACACTGTTGCAAGTATGAGGTTAACCAGTGTTGTCATTGATGTCAACATACTCATATTGCATTGACAAGAAGGATTGGATGAGCTATGTGCTGAGGATATTGAGAAAATTAGTCTAAATCAGGGACAGTGAAGAATAGTGATGAGAAGAAGGCAAAAGTACTCAATAGGTTGAGATTTAGAGGATGCGGATTAAAGGGTTTGTAGATATGAGTCTTGAGATGATCTAGTTAAGATTTCAGAGGTCTGCATGAAGATGTGAAGAAGTTGTGATTGATCAAGTAGAACTGGTTCCGGGAGATGCTCCAAAGTGACAGAGTGTTACAAAAAGGTCCGGTGAGATCCGGAAGTGCATTGTCCTATTCTACGGATTGGACAAAATGTTTGGGATGTCCTTGTGATGTGTCATCTCTATTTGTTCATGGTTTGAAGGTACGAAAGCACCTTTTTTAGTATGATAGTGGTGATTGACTGTGTTCTTCAAGTTCTGGATGAGGAAGAGAAGAGATTCCAGTGAGTAGAGGAAGTGTGGATGTACCTGGTCATTTAGGCAAGCTTGTGAAGGTTCTTGGATCATGTTGAGGATGTGTTGTCGATCCGCATTAGTGTTAGAGCCCAGAATTGAAGATATTCTGTCGGATGAAGATGTTCTTGTTCAGAATGGCTAACCAGATGAGTTACTCATCTTGCGAATGTTCTTATGGATGATTGCCGACTTGCGAATGTTCTTGTGGTTGATTGCTGACTTAAATGATTGTTCCTAAGTTGATGCCTTGTATAAATAAAGGTTTGTCAATTCATTTTGAGGTGTGTTGTGGAGCGGATGAGTGTGGTATAGCGGAAGAGCAAAAGGTAGAGCAGGTGTGTCTCAGGCTTAAATGGAACTGATCCAGACATGGTGAAGATGTCATTCTCTAGTTCAAGTTTGTAATACTTATGATCTTGTAGACAGTGTGTCTCTTGTAGGCAGTGTGCCTCTTTGTGAGCAGTGTGCTTAGACAGTGAGCCCTGACTGGCATGTGCCATCCATTTTTCTTATTCTTCTAATAGAGAATAATCCTTAGGTTAGTCACCCTGTGGTTTTTCCCTTAACTGGGTTTTCCACATCAAAATCTTGGTGTCTAATGTGTTGATGTTTATCTACTCCAGTGTTCTTGCTTTATGCTTTGATGAATGGTTAATCGATATGCTATTAACTAACAAAGTAGATTCAAGTGTTTGAAGTTGAAAGCAAGTTTTATACAACTGATTCACCCCCCTCTCAATTGTGTGCCCTAGATCTAACAATTGGTATCGGAGCCAAGTTCCTCTGAAAGGAGCTTAATCGCTTGAGGAGATCCAGGATGTCATCATACAAGAAGGATAGTCTGAAGTTCGATGGAAGTAATTTCTCACTTTGGAAAGGTCACATGAAATGTCACTTGGAGTGTATGGGAAAAGCATATTTGTCCATGATCACAAAGGCTTATGTACCTCCATAGGGTGCTCTGACAACTCTGAATGAAATCACAGATGTTGAAAACAATTTGTGGACCAAAGAAGCTCTTCTAAGCGCATTGAATGATTCAGAGCTCTCAAATGTTATTGACCTACCAATTACATATGAGATCTAGGTTAAACTAGAACTTCTGCATGAAGGAGATGAGTTTGTTAAGAGTGCAAGGTTACAAAGTCTGAAAGGGAAATTTGAAAGATTGAAGATGAGAGATGATGAAAATATCACTACCTTTATGCCAAGAGTGAATGAGTTGGTGTGTGGAATCAGGAATGCTGGTGGAGTTTTGGATGAAAATGAAATTGTTTGCAAAATTCTTAGATCCCTTCCTGTTGCCTACAAAATCAAGGTTGCTTCCATTGATGAATTCAGAGCCCATACAACTGTCATAAGAGAGCAATTGGCTAGCAAACTGGCTGCATTCAAAATGACTGAGTTTGGAGATGATCACCCCAAGACTGAATCTACATTCAAAGCCAGTGCCTATGTGAAAGGCAAACAAAGATTTGATCTAGGAGAGAACTCTTCAAGGAAGCTGTCATGGTATGATCAAGCAAGGAAAGACATGGAAGAGGAAGAAGTAGAAACAGCTCATCTTGAAGCCCTCATTGTAAAGAGACTGCCAAGAGGATCCGGTAAGTATGAAGGAAAATTACCCTTTAATTGCTTCAATTGCAATAAGATTGGTCATTTTGCTTCAAGATGTCCAAAAAGATCTGCAAGGTCAAATGCTAACGGACAAAGGTTCCAAAAGAACTGTTATTATGTTCATGAAGAAGATGATAATGAAGGAGTAACAGATGATGAATCAGAAATAGGAAGCAAGTCCAGAAATGAATGGGTGTTTATTGCCATCAAGGAAGAAGATTCAATATCCTCTGAATCTATCAATCATAAGGTTGTGGAAAGAGCTTTGGCTGCCCAAGTTGAAGAAAAGGATGATTGGGTTATTAACAGTGGATGTTCTCACCACATGACAGGTGACAAGAACAATTTCTTAGATTTAGAAAGGTATGGAGGAATGGTAAAGTTTGGTGATAAATCTGCTGGCAGAATCAGAGGAAGGGGAACTATTTCTTTTGATGGAAAGAGCAAAACTGGTAATGTACTATATGTTGAAGGATTGAAGCACAATTTTCTCAGTGTTGGTTAGCTGGTGGACAAAGGCTATGATCTCTGGTTCAAGAATGGAAGATGCAGGATCTTTGAAAGCTCCAGAACTGAGATTGCATTCAGTACTCAGATGAGAGGTAATATCTTCCATCTAGTTGGTTCTAATAAAAGTTGTTTGTTTGTTCAAGTTGATCAGAGTTGGTTCTGGCATAGAGGGATGTGTCATGTGAATTTTGACAACATCATCAAGATAAGCAATACTCAGGCTGTAAGAGATCTTCCAAAATTGGTGAAACCTACAAATAGTTTGTGCAAAGAATGTCAACTAGGCAAACAGAGCAGAGTCTCTTTCAAAAGAAAGGATCAGTCCTCTACCGGATTATTGGAATTAGTTCATACTGATCTCTGTGGTCTGACAAGAATCAAGAGTATGCAAGGTGATAGATATTTCATGTTACTGATTGATGACTATTCCTGGATGATGTGGGTTACCTTTCTAAAAGAGAAATCAAAAGCCCTTGAGAAGTTCAAAATCTTCAAAGCTATGGTAGAGAATGAAACCGAATTGAAACTGAAATGTCTAAGGTTTGATAGAGGTGGTGAATTTACATCCGGTGAATTCATAGACTTTTGTGAGAAGCATGGCATAAGGAGACAGTTGTCTGCCCCTAGGACTCCACAACAGAATGGAGTAGTTGAGAGAAAGAACCAGACCATCCAGGAAGCATCCAGGACAATGATGATGGAAGCAAATGTTCCTCAGATGTTTTGGAAAGAAGCTGTCAGCACTGCAGTCTATACTCTCAATTGAGTTCAAATCAGAAGCAATACCGGTAAGACTCCTTATGAACTTTGGTTTGGTATAACTCCCACTGTGAGATATTTCAGAGTATTTGGTAGCAAGTGTTACATCAAAAGAGATGAAGATCTAGAAAAGTTTGATGCTAGAAGTGATGAAGGAATTTTCTTGGGTTACTTCACTCAAAGCAAAGCATATCGGTGTTACAATAAGAGATTGAGAAATATGATAGAAAGTACAAATGTGAAGGTTGATGAAGGAATTGAGAAGCCCTCAAGATTCTATGAATATGATGAAGATGATCAGAATGATTCTCTAGTGCAAGGAGCTCAATCCTCCTCTGAAATTTAGATACAGACTAATCCAGTAAATCAGGAAGAAGAGGCTTGTCTGAATGAGCATGATCAAGAAACAGTAGTGCAAGAAACTCCCAAAGTTCCAAGGTATGTAACTCTAAACCATTCTAAAGATCATATCATAAGTGACAAAAGCAAAGGGGTACAAAAAAGGAGGAGAATTGCTCAAGATTCAAATGAATACTGTCTGATTTCAAAGATTGAACCTAAGACAATTAATGATGCTTGCAATGATGAAAACTGGACCAAAGCAATGGAAGAAGAGTTGATGCAAATTGAGAAAAATCATACTTGGGATCTTGTTCCCAGACCTAGAAACAAGAATGTGATTGGAACCAAATGGGTCTTCCAGAACAAACTAAATGAACTTGGTGAAGTAATCAGAAACAAAGCCAGATTGGTCTGCAAAGGCTACTCTCAAATAGAAGGAATTGATTTTGAAGAAACCTTTGCTCCGATGGCAAGATTTGAAGCAGTCAGATTATTTCTAGCATTTGCTACCTTCAAAGACTTCAAGGTATATCAGATGGATGTCAAGTCTGCCTTCCTAAATGGTGATTTGAAAGAAGAAGTTTACATTGAACAACCACATGGATTTCAATTGTCTGATCATGATGATATGGTCTGCAAGTTGAAGAAAGCACTGTATGGATTGAAGCATGCCCCAAGAGCATGGTATGAAAGGTTGGATAAGCATCTTGTGCAAATTGGTTTCAACAAAGGTACTACTGATAGTAACCTATATTTCCAAATAGATAATGAAAACATCTTGATTGTTGAAGTATTTGTTGATGATATCATCTTTGGAGGAAAAGACAGTTTGTGTAAAACCTTTCCAAATCAAATGAAAAGTGAGTTTGAAATTTCAATGCTTGGCGAAATGAATTTCTTCTTGGGTCTGCAAATTACTCAGACAAAGAAAGGCATCTTTATCTCTCAGACCAAATATGCAAAAGAATTGTTGAAGAAATTCAGAATGGAAGATTCAAAGCCAATGAACACTCCTATGGCAACCTGATGTATGTTGAGCAAAGATGATGACTCTCCTAAGACAAATTAGACCAAGTATAGATCAATGATTGGATGACTATTGTATCTCATTCAAACTAGACTAGATATAATGCAAGTTGTTGGTCTTGTGGCAAGATTTCAGGCTGATCCCAGAGAATCTCATGTCATGGCAATCAAAAGAATTTTTAGGTACTTGAAAGGAACAATTGAGTATGGTCTACGATATCCTAGAGATCAGGATTTCTCTCTTCATGCATACACAGATGCAGATTGGGCAGGAGATGTGGATGATAGGAAGAGTACAAGTGGAGGAGCTTTCTTTTTGGGAAAAAGATTGGTTTCTTGGCTAAGCAAGAAACAAGAGGCAATTAATATTTCTAAGAATCCAGTATTGTATTCTAAGACTAAACACATATCTATCAAGTTTCACTTTTTGAGAGAGCAAGTGAACAAGGGAGAAGTCAGATTGGAGTATGTACCCCCCAAGGATCAGATTGTAGATATCTTTACTAAACCTCTTCCCAAGGACTCTTTTGAGTATCTCAGGGAGAAGTTAGGGGTCATGGCCCCTCCGTTGATGAACTAGGATGCACTAATGTGCATCAGTCTGATGGGTATCACAATCATATCTTGTGATCTGGACTGATGATGGGGAGCTACTACTAAGGGGGAGCAGCTGGTATGATTCTGATGTGTTAGAATTGCAAGTATGAGCCCTTTTCCATTGATGTCAAAGGGGGAGAGAAGACATGTAAAAAACAAGTGGTTGATGATCAAAGGGGGAGCAGTAAAGGAAGAGAAGACATGTGAAGAGTTGTTGCTGATAGAGGGAGCTGTGACAGAAAAGAGAAGATCTTGCCTTGATGGTTTTTCACATCATATGTTGCCATCAATGACAAAGGGGGAGATTGTTACAAGTATGAGGTTAACCAGTGTTGTCATTGATGTCAACATACTCATATTGCAATGACAAGAAGGATTGGATGAGCTGTGTGTTGAGGATATTGAGAAAATTAGTCTCAATTAGGAACAGTGAAGAACAGTGATGAGAAGAAGGCAAAAGTACTCAATAGGTTGAGATTCAGAGGATGCGGATTAAAGGGTTTGTAGATATGAGTCTTGAGATGATCCAGTTAAGATTTCAGAGGTCCACATGAAGATGTGAAGAAGTTGTCATTGATCAAGTAGAACCAGTTCCGGGAGATGCTCCAGAGTGACAGTGTTACAAAAAGATCCGGTGAGATCTAGAAGTGCATTGTCCTATTCTGTAGATTGGACAGAATGTTTGGGATGTCCTTGTGATGTGTCATCTCTATTTGTTCATGGTTTGAAGGTCTGGAAGCACCTTTTTCAGTATGACAGTGGCAATTGACTGTGTTCTTCAAGTTTTGGATGAGGAAGAGAAGAGATTCCAGTGAGTAGAGGAAGTGTGGATGTACCTGGTCATTCAGGCAAGCTTGTGAAGGTTCTTGGATCATGTTGAGGATGTGTTGTCGATCCGCATTAGTGTTAGAGCCTAGAATTGAAGATATTCTTCCGGATGAAGATGTTCTTGTTCAAAATGGCCGACTGGATGAGTTACTCCTCTTGCGAATGTTCTTGTGGATGATTGCCGACTTGCGAATGTTCTTGTGGTTGATTGTCGACTTAGATGATTGCTCCTAAGTTGATGCCTTGTATAAATAAAGGTTTGTCAATTCATTTTGAGGTGTGTTGTGGAGCGGATGAGTGTGGTATAGCAGAAGAGCGAAAGGTAGAGCAGGTGTGTCTTAGGCTTAAATGGAACTAATCCAGACATGATGAAGATGTCATTCTCTAGTTCAAGTTTGTAATACTTATGATCTTGTAGACAGTGTGTCTATTGTAGGCAGTGTGCCTCTTTGTGAGCAATGTGCTCGGGCAGTGAGCCCTGACTGGCATGTGCCATCCATTTTTCTTATTCTTCTAATAGAGAATAATCCTTGGGTTAATCACCCCGTGGTTTTTCCCTTAACCGAGTTTTTCACATCAAAATCTTGGTGTCTAATGTGTTGATGTTTATCTGCTCCAGTGTTCTTGCTTTATGCTTTGATGAATGGTTAATCGATATGCTATTAACTAACAAAGTAGATTCAAGTGTTTGAAGTTGAAAGCAAGTTTTATACAACTAATTCACCCCCCCTCTCAGTTGTGTGCCCTAGATCTAACAAACACTTAGTGAAAAATGATTAAGTGTTATACTATACTCCCCCTTAGCTGATGCTCTGTCTTTATGTACATTTTTTAGAGCTCCCCCTTGGCTGGCTACAACATTTTTCACTGCTCATCACTCCCCCTTTGACATCAATGGCAAAGGGTGGGGTCCGCACACCAAAATTTTCAAAATTTTAACTATACTTGGCCACATAAGTATATACATATGGCAAACTTACATATACTGAAGAATGTTTGCAAAAGTTGTCTTCAATTAGACAAATTTTGTTGCCCAACTTTGCTTTATTCTATCCAAAATTGATATATGACCGCTTAACAGGAATGCAAATGTATCTGCCCTTTTTAGATCTGTCGGATCACTGGTTTGGGCTGTGATATGGGCTTATTTTATGGACTCATGCATGACCTCTAACTTAGGGATAATTATCCCTCTGAGTGCACCCAACCTGCTTATTCTATTTTTCTTTTCCTTCTCCAGCTTCTTGATTTCATTCAAGACTGCTATAGTCTGACATTTGATTTATTATGGAGGATGAGAGAGGATCAAAGTTCTTTGATAGAATTGTCAGTTTGTCCTCCTGTTCTTTTACTTTCTTCTCAATGTCCAATGTTGCTTTAGACCATGATAAACAAAATTTGTATATTTCTCCGCCATCTTTAAGAGCATTTTCTAAGCTCTTTATCCTTATACTCATATTTCTCCTATCATTAGTTATTAACCCTTGTACCTCTGATAATCTTTTTGTCAAAAATTCCTTCCAGACCTTATCTTCTGCTAACTTCTCTAGGGTATCAAAATGTGTGCTAACACTATTTACTAGAGTTTTAAGATTACTGGATAGGGAGGCTGAGGGATCTTTCTGAAAAGATGGCATAATCTTTTCTAACACTCCGGATGCAGCTGTTATAAGCTCACAATCTTCCATGTGAGACTTCAGGAGTTTTTCTTTGGCCTTTGCATTAGCAAACGAAGCTATCTTC
The DNA here is from genome assembly GCA_027924645.1 of Cunninghamia lanceolata. Lineage (NCBI taxonomy): Eukaryota > Viridiplantae > Streptophyta > Pinopsida > Cupressales > Cupressaceae > Cunninghamia > Cunninghamia lanceolata. The sequence continues at coordinate 9,074,538 of BSBN01000220.1, read as the reverse complement.
ATTGTTTGTACTGGAGATAGAGAGTCAAAATCAAATGGCCCTTTTAGTAGTTCTGGTTCATCAATCTCCATAGTTTCTTTTGTCAAAAAGTCCTTGATCGATTCTGTAGTGTCTCTTGTCGGAGATAGATTCTTATTTTCTTCTGCAGTCACAGAACTGTCTTTTGGAGATTTCTCTCCTTCCACAACCTTTGTACTGTTATCTTCTTTCTCTCCTTTATTCTTTCTTCTCCTTTGTATCTGAATTCAGCAGGGGAAACTGGAGGAGTGATGTTTGTCTGTTCATGCACTTCCTTTTCCAGAACAGAGGATTCTAAGTCCTTATCCTTTTCTGTATCGGTGTCCATGATTTACTCATTGGATTCTTTTTCAACACCTGTGACCGAAGGATCAACACCCAAGTCCTCTATAATAGGAAGATTGAATCTTTTGAAGGTCTTCCTAAGGATCTCTTCTGTTTCCTTGGCAATCTTGTCAGTCTCACCAAGCATGAACTGATTCATTCTAGCTTTGCTCTGAAATTCATCCTTGCAATCCTTGAAGATCATGTTCATTTGCTTTGAATCGATTGAGGGATATAGCTAAATGGCTATCTGTTCCTGGATCTCAAGATCTTTTGCCATGGCGGTATTCTTTCTTATTTCTAACTCTTTTTCTAGGATTTTGGGATTAAGAGATATAATTTCAATAAAAGCCTTGTTATATATGTTCAGATACTTAACTACTGCTTCCTGCAAGATCTTTTGGTCTGCTTCATTGTAATCATCATAGAATTCAGCCATTAGCTAAAGGTTTCCATCCACAGTGACTGATTTGATGACATTATCTAAAGATAGAGTGGGCTTTTCTAGAAAATCTTCTACCTTTTCTTCTTCACCTTGACCAGTAGAAGGTTCACCGGATGTTTTCTTCTTCTGCTTCTTCATTTTCTTTATCTCCTCATCAAATTCAGTTTCTTCATCATCCTTCTAACTGACATAAGACCTTGTGGCCTTTGTTTTAGTTCTTTTTTCTCCTCTACCGGATGATTTTGCTTCCGATTTTGATGTCCTTGAACTTTTAGCAGTGACAGGTGTTGATCTCTTTGATGATCTTGTCTGGGTGGAAGATTCTACTGGAGCACTTTCCTTACTTCCCTTTTCTGCCTCTTTCTTCTCTTCCTCAGCCCTTTCCATCTTGTCCCTATTCGTATCAAGTGCCTCCTTTGAGATGCCTTAGCCTTTGGCAACTTCTTCAACTTCTTTTCTCACTTTCCTCTTTATTTCCGATTGTCTGAGTTCCACATGAACTTTTACACTTAGCTCTTCAAAGGTTCCAAACCTTTCTGCCTTTGGATCCTTTGGCTATCTTAGCATGTGATGAACATGTAGCTCCATAATTTGTTCATCAAACTCATACCCCATAGGCATGATCTAGACTGTCCTTGGCTCTACTGCCTTCATTAGGCATTGATCAGTGTCTACCATGAAGCACACTGTATCTTTATATTTTTCAACCAATGATTTTGGGATTCTTTCTTTGATTTGCATAGTATTTTGGAAATTCTTAAAGTACCCCCACAGAGCTGTATTCCTTGCCTTGGCATCCCCAAGTTCATGCAAGTAATCTCTGATTTGAATTGCTACCGGTTTGTTATTTTGCCATACCCATCCATTGGATCTAGGCAGCTCATTCATGAAGTAGAAAAATAAACACAATATCAGTCCACCATATTTAAAGGAGTTCTTCTTGTCCTTTTTGATCTTTTGTATGTTCTCCATCAATTGACTTAGAAGAAGTTCACAGAGATCATACTCTGCATTCTTTCTCAGCATCTTATAGGTAGTATACACTGTAGTTCCAGACACTGAATTCTCCCTACTTGAATGATATACTTATACCCTATTATCATAGATGCAAACTTGATATCAGGGTCCGTGATATCTTCAATGGTCACTACTCTCTTATCAGATTTTGATCCAGTGGCCTTAGTTACAATTTAGTTTTTGACAGATTTGAGGACAGGTATCCCTCCGGAGGAGTATAAGCCGGTTACTGCCCTAATTGCCTCCTTAGTGATTTTGCAAGGGCTGTTCAGCCATAGGAAGTTGTCATGCATCCTACTCAATACATACCGGACCCATTCATCTTTTTCAAAGCAGGGGAAATGAATGGACTGATCAAAATGTTTCTCCTGGATGCCCTTATATTGAGGTTTAAGTTCAAAAGCATCATCTATCAATTGTTTATGATAGATATCTCTTAGTTTGAATTCCCTGAACTCTTCAATATTCGCGTGTATGTAAACCCTAATATCCTCTGTATGTAACACACCATGTGGAACACTGGAAAAAGATCCTAGGGGATCTACTTCCAAGGATTTGTATGGATGTTTCTTGAATTTGGGGTGAGGCCTATCAGAGATCTTCACAATATTTGGAGTACCCATCATTCAAGGATTTACAGAGAGATATTTGATAACGGAGAATACCTTTTACGCCTTTCAGTTTCACATAGTTAGCCGGATCGATTTCTGGATGAATTGACTTCTGTAAATGATCTTTGATGAGCTTGAGGAATTTTGTTGCAGAGCTTCTCTTTTTGTTTCTTCTTGAATGCAGAATGAACAAATGTTTAATGAGAAAACCCTTATATTGCTCTGCAAACCCTAATGTCAAGTTGCAATAAATGCTTGACCTAAGTCATTCTAGTTTGCCTTATTCGGATGACTTGAAGAACTAGATCAGTCTTGATCTTAAACATTTTGCAAATCTTCCAAATCTTAACCATAGTTTATTTGGATGTTTCTCTTATGAACGCTTTAATCCGCAACTCATCTTGTGCTAGTTCCGGCACCAACTGACTGGCTGGGGGAACAAGGTTTTCTTTGTGTCTCCCCCTGAGCCAGAGCTCACTTTTTAATTTACGGAAGGAATATCAGCACCAGAGTCTGGTGCGGATCCATCCCCTACATTCTCTATACTTTTCTTCACCCAGATCTTGTTCATCTCACTTTGAACTTCATCCGCATTCACTTTTTGTTTTCCCTTATCTTGATTCTGATTATGATATACCGGACCTCTTTTGTCCTTATTCTTTTTTCTACAAAATTTTGCAATATGACAGGATCTATTGCAAATTTGGCAAACAACATTTCTTTGCATATTTTATTGATATCCTCTTGATCTGCATTGATTAGCCATATGACCCATTCTATTGTATGCAAAACATCTACCATTAAATGAATTGTTTATTTGCATATTTCTGCATTCATGAGATTTGTGACCATACCTTTTGTAGTTGAAACACTGTTCGGAGAAGGATGTATTAGTCTGATTCATTCTCTTTCTACACTGATTAGCTTTATGACCAAAGTTATTGCAGTTGTGGTAATATCCATTGAAGGATGGATATCTTTGAGCATTAGGCTGTCTTACCGGAGGTCTTCTAGGCCTGTTCCTTAGATTTTCTGATCTAAGATTCTTCTGACCGGATCCAGAGCTTTCTCCTTTCTCATATCCCAAACCACACTTGTCATCTACCCTCTTTTAACTTTCAAGAAGGACTTCAAGTTGAGCAGAACTTATCTTGAATTTCTCTTTATATTTATTTGCTATTTGAAGATCCCTTTTAAGAGAGACAATTTGATCCTCAAGTTTTTCTTCATTATCTTTAACATCTTCAAGATCAGATTCAAGATGTCTGATAATTCTATCCATCTTGTGGAAATCTTCTGATTTCTCTTTGAGAGATTGTCTTAGATCATCTTCAATTTTTCTTTTCTCTTCAACCTCTTGGGTAAACTTCATAAATCCTGATTCCATTTCATGTCTTACCATAATGATTTATTTTGGTAACTTTTCACATAACTTGGTTTTCTCCTTCAAATCTTCATTTGTATCATTGGCTTCTCCTTGACTTGCCAATTGCTGAAGTAGCTCCTTTCTCTTTTTCATAGAGAGACTTAATTTGTCTTTTAGTTCTTTCATGAAATCATCAGCCTGTTTGAGTCTTTCCTTTAATTCATTGACTTCAGAGTTTGACTGCTCAAGATCATCAAGGGCAGTCTTGAGTTGCTCCCTTAAACACATCCATTTGAATTCCCAGATCTTCCTCAAGCTGTTAGACTTTGTTAGGAGGAACTTGGCTCTGATACCAATTGTTGATAACTTAGAGGGGAGGTGAATCAGTTATCTTAATTATTTCAGCTTTCTGAAATTTGTTAATAATTAGTGCAGCATCAATTCAAACAAGCAAACATAACCATGAAATAGAAATACACATGACACAATATTTTTGACATGGAAACCCTATTAAGGGAGAAAACCATGGGGTGATTAACCCAAGATTGTATTCTCTGTTAGAAGAATAGAATTACAAAATGGCACTTGCCAATTAGGGCTCACTGCCCGAGCACACTGCTCACAAGAGGTTCACTGCCTACAAAAGACTTACTGTATACACGAAGAAAACTTGAACTGATGAGAAGCATCCACACATGCTAAACTTCAGTTCCGGTTAAGCTCAATAGACTGATTTGCTGCACTTCATTGTTACTCTCCTTAAGTGCTATTGTCCTTTTACATTCTGAATCTGGTTTTGTGCCTTTTGTTCTATTCTTCTTTTATTCACACTTCAACTCATACACAACACACACATTCACATCTAAATCCGTCTTGTATATATATCCGCACAAGTGATTTCAACACTTTTCTAGTCGGCATCCGAAATAGTCAATATTATCTCAAACTTTAGTCTGTCAGCTGAATCCTTGCTTCCAAGTGAAGCGGATCAAGGATATACTTGTAGAAGTCATCAATCATGTTGGCCAATCATAACTGATGCCTTAAGAATCTTTACCATCATCAGTAACGCATCCGGAATAATGTCTGATGTTCTGCCAGTCAGTTCTTCCTCTATCCATATTGCCAGTCAGACCCGACACTCAAGTATTCATATCTTTTTCTTCATCTATCACTAGAGGTTAAATCCTTGGAATCTATCAGTCAAGGTAGTCCTCTTGACTTCCCCAAATCCATACCTCACCAAGATACTTCCTCTGAGAGATCCGGAGCTGACTGTCAAACCTCGCCACATGCTCTGTTCTTGCTACCGGATCATAATACTCTGCAATCTGCCTTCCGGTAGAGACTCATTATGTCCTGCGGATGTGTGGGTTAACCTTTGTTGCCATCAATGACAACAATTATGAAGTTCCAATGTGTCTCTTTCCAACACACCCCTCTTGGAGAGTTATAAAAGGGGGAAAAGTGCTCTCATTTGGATATGCTTGATTTATTATTTTCTTCTCTCTTTGAGATTTCTCTGCGAGGGTTTTGAGCTTGGCTCTAGGGTTTGAGGATTTGAACCAGAGGCTCTTGGAAACAAAAACTTCCTAAGTAGTAGCATTCTATAGGTGTACAATACAACCCGAAGGTGCTTTCGAGGTGGATGCATTCAGTGTTCACTATTGTGCTTTAATGGAGTTGATAGATTAAAGAGTTGATGCATTTCTTGATATATCTATGCAGTTGTATTTGTAGATTGGAAAGATTGATTTATGGTTGATTGAGGGAAGATTTATTTGGGGTTTGGAGCTGTTATTATCTGCTATGTTTTTCCTTGGTTGGTCATACACCCCTCATGGAGGCCATACCATATTTGTGGGTAGATTTGTGTGGTTTCTTGGCATATTTCTTTTCCTAATCTGATCACCCCACCTTATTGACAAGATTCAATCTATTGTAGAAACATTTCAGAGGTTATTTGTTGTCCTTGCTACTGATAACACCTTCCAGCCTTGGTTGTACATAGCCAGGTATGAAGTTGGAGGTTTTGGGCTTCATTCTTCTTTGTGGGCAATTTCTATTCTGCATTGTATGAGGCGTCTAGGGCCCGTTATTACTGTCAATCATTTGTATGCTCAATACATTGCATTTCTTGGGAGTTTGGAATGATTTCCAACCATATCCATTGCTGGTCTAGCTACAGCTATTGTATGAAGTTGCAAATCTTAACATGGGTATGTGATAGTAATTTTTTATTTTCTATTTTACTATTTGGGTATCCGTTAGTTTCTCCATATCTATTGTACTTTTTCTAGTTTTTCCAAATATGTTATATATTATATGCTTCGACAACACATCTGTAGGAAAACTAAAAACCCCTTCTGCATTCTTCTCTCTAGTCTAAAAGATAACAAAAAATTTAAATAAAATCACACAAAGGATCTTAAAAAATATACAAACATGTACAGCACATTATAGTGGTATTAGAGCTAAAGATCTTACCATCCTGTGAGGTCAAACACAGACATGCAAAAGATGAAATGAGACATGAAGCCTACACATCAGTATTAGCCTAGATGAAACAGATCACAACGAGACATTCAAGTTCCCCATATTTATCCCTTTGCAGGTTCAGATATAGTAAGGGTAGAGGAAATGGGTGATGAAGATTGGGAAGGGCTCAGTATCCAAGAGATGTTGAAAAATTGGTGTAGGAGAGAGAAAGAGGCACAAAGATTGTGTCGACAACATTCTAATCAATTGTTATGGAAGATAGAAAGGGATTTCCTCAAGAATACTGATATCAATGACATTTACGAAGATAAGATTAAAGAAGATACTACCAGGAATGAGGTGGTGCATGATGAAAAAGATAAAACAATAGTTGTCGATCCTAGTTCAAATTCAACTAGTGATGATTCTAATGACTTCCTTGGTGATTCCTATGGGGCAGATGACTATATTGAGTCCACTCACGCATTCTTAGATGAAGGGCATGGAGAAAGCAAATTTGATGGTGACTTCAAAACAATTTTAAATGATACTTTATCTTATTCTGGTAATGTTAATTCAAGTGGCCTTGGTTTTGACTTTCAAACCAAGCCTATGGAGGGAGATGCTTACATTGATACCAGTGTTGGTGAATTAGAGGTGGTTGTTGATAGGCCCTGTGAAGAGATGAGATCATTAGATGATATCCTTTTGCCAGCCAAAGATGATGATTTCTTTTCTTATTCTAGTGTTGATGACACAAGTGGTTGTTGGTTTGACTCTCAAACCCAACCTATGATAGGGAATGATTTATTCAAAAAGAGCACTAGTCATGAGGAAAATAGTGATCACATTTTCACTGATCTAAGTAAACAACACTTTAGCATGTGGGATCTTGGTGTGATGGTCCCAACATTGGAGGTGGGTCCTACTGGGAATGGATCTACTTTTGGTCATATTGTAGTTCCTACTTCATTCACATAGTTGGGATTGAGGGATGACATTGATGACATCGATGATGTTGTTATCAACCTTGAAAATGAATCAGATTTGGTGTTGCATGGTGCTGATCATAAATCAGAAAACTCAGGGGTCCTATCCTTTGCCAAGACAACTAAAGGTAAGTGAAGACTTGAGAATTGAAACAATTGAATCCAAGCCTTTGTATGATGAATACATAATCACAAAATAGGAGGCATGCATTGAGGAGCTAGCTAATTTGGGGAAGACTACCATAGAAATTAGTAATGTTGAGCCCACTCTTGAGATAACAGCCATTCCATGTGAGGATGATAGATGTGTGGAGTTCCCTAACATTGACACTCAAGATTTGGGTGTTAAGAATGAATTATGTGATGCAAATTCAAGCCATAGCAAATCTGATTTTGTAAATCAGACCTTAGAAGAGAGGAATGAGGCAGAAGATTTACTTAATGGTGATGGGTTCAAGGATAGCTCTTTGGATGAGCATGCATCTACATTGGAGGTAGTGGTGAGCAATGATTATGTCCAATCAGCAACTTCTATTATGTCATTGGAGCCATTACGTGAGGTACATAACATCAGTACCTTTGTTGAGGAAGTGTGCAGAGATGATAGCACACATGAGGATGCTTACCATTTGGTGAGTGATGATGATTCGGCGTCTTTCTATATAGTGTAGAAAAAAAATCAGAAAATTTATATGGAGACAAATTTTCAGAAGGTTCTAATCAATTGGTAGGGCAATTGAAGGTGAACAAAGGCATGGTTGCTTCAGCCTTAGAACACTTTGATGTTGCTCAGTGGTTGGTGACACACTGTTGTTGGACTCAAGGTATATATGAACACCTTGATAGTGGACTTTCCCTTGCTGAGTTTCAGGAACTTAGAGATGCAGTTGGGATCATGAAGAATATTTACCTACAGTTGTTATCTGATAGAGATTATCTTCTTAGGATTGATGGTATTTATCATGATGCTCTAAGGGGAAAGGAAGAGGAGCTTGATGAGCTCACCAATGAGCTAGAGTTTACCACAGCCTCTTTGAAGAGCACTCAAACAACCCTTCAAGAGTCAAAGCTATAGATAGAAGAGCTTACTGTGGAGTTGAGCTTGGCACAATCTTCATCACCTACAAATATAATTTAGATATCTATGGCAATGTGTGGTGATAAGCATACATCCATGGATAGTGGTAATGAGTATGTGGAGGATGGGGTTACATCCATTTCATTTACTGGTGCAGGTGACATAGAGGGGATGATTGTTTTGGATGAGTGTAGCAGGGAACAATATGTTGCACCAGGTGTTCCTAAAGTTAGTCCAATTTTAGGTGATGCGGAGCAAATGAGTGATGGCTCTTGTGGTGTAGTAGTGAGTTTTCTAGAGAGTTGTGTGATAGATCATCACACTACTCTATCTTTTTCACAGGAGATATGCAGGGCATCATTTAGTGGGGAGATCGACTCTTATGTTGATTTGTTTCCCTCTCTTGGAAGCAAATCAAAGTCTACATCCCATGTAGCTGATTTTGATCGACAACTTATTGAGCCATAGAGATGGAGAGATCAGATGAAGGTTACTGGAGAGAAGGTTGATTCAACCTTATCTTGTTTAGATTGCACTCATAGGAATGTTGAGAACCTTCTTTGGACAACAGAGTTCAAGGAGAGACAATATGGGGTCTCGACTAGTACTCACACTCATGATTTGCAAACCATCAGGAGTGCTTTAGAGGAGGTAAAATTAGAATATCTCCAATTGCATCATGAGAGGGAGTATGCTATCGGGTATGCAGCAAGGACTTGAAGGTTATCTACCCAATTAGCCATTTAGAATCAAAGACATGAGCCATGATCTGATTCAAGTGATAAGGAGTGTGTTCCCCATAACTATGATGGTCAACCATTGATACCGGCAGGTGCTTTTTATTTTGACTACACAGTGAGGAGTGCTCATCATTTCTCCTTTAGTCCACACATGAATGACATGATGATGCGTAAGTGTGGATTGGCTAAGGATTTATACCATCCTTTGTGGGATGAAGGGTTACTGTCTACAAAAGATGGAACTAGGGATTATAGGTGGCTGACTCAGATACATTCAGAGGATTATTTGTAAAGTCAGAGATTAGATTACCATCATGGTGATATGCACCTGATAGAGTTTGCAACTTCTGTCTCTAAAATTTCTATTGGAGACATCACTTCAGAGAGGTTGCAGTGTCAGTAGGCATGATGGCCTGTTTAGTTTTTATAGCAGTGATGGAGGAGAGTTTTATCATTCCCTTGATTTGAGAGGAGCAGTTTTATATCTTCCAGCACCTATGTTGGATAGTCAACACATCCATAGGAGTTTGGCAAAGGATGGAAGGGGATGTTGTGGTTCAGACACTTTGAGATTTAATTACCTCATCATGATTGATGGATGTGAGGTTCTGATGTGTTGGGATCCAGGTGGTGATTTGTTTTGCATGACAATTCAATTAGATTTTGAGGTGTTGCTTCACCACTCTCTGCATGGTGAAGGATTTATCATAGTGCAATGTCGATGTGGTGGTTCTATGCTAAGAATAACTTCAAACCCTGGGATCATTTTTGGTTTTAGTTTGGTTTAGGCTATTGTTTGGAGGCTGTATTAGCATTGCTTGAGGACAAGCAATCTTTGAGAAGGGCAGACTGTAATGTCCCCATTTTTGAGTTCTCTTGCAGTTCAGTCAAAGTTGACTTTTTGGGTTGGTGACAACATAATCAGAGGAGTATTTCGATATCACCAGGGTGTTCAGGTGATCCAGTGGAGCTGGTTCACACTTTCGAAAGAGATTTCAAACAACTTGTCTGTACTTACTATTTATAGTAAGTGCTTGCATGTCAGCAATCTTTCTGGGTTTTTCTGGGTTTGTTCTCTTTGGTCCTTGGGAACACTACTATTTTTAGGAAGTGTCAGTTTGGCATTGTTTTGGTGACTTGGTAGTCAGTTGTTGGCTCTCCCAGTCATTGCATTGAGCTCAGAGATATTAGATGGTTTGTGGATCCAATTAGCACCCTCTGTGTGGCCTAGTTTGCTTATGGCCATTACTTACTATTTTTAGTAAGTTCAAGTTTGGTGTCGGATCAGGAATTTTGGAGTGGGGTTGGATTTGTCTTATCGAGGGCTTACCGACAAGCTATAAATCATGGCATTCTGACATTGCTTGGGCATTTATCTTAAAGTCTGTAAGTCAAGTAGAATATTTAAACAGGACTTTAATGTTTAATTATAAAGTGACTCATAAAATAAAATATTAAAAGTCACTTAAGTCGTTTTATGGAGCACTCACCTTGGGAAATATTAAAAGTAAAATTAAAAGAATATTTCCTCAAAAAGTGAAACACCCCTCTTGGAGAGTTATAAAAGGGGGAAAAGTGCTCTCATTTGGATATGCTTGATTTATTATTTTCTTCTCTCTTTGAGATTTCTCTGCAAGGGTTTTGAGCTTGGCTCTAGGGTTTGAGGATTCGAACCAGAGGCTCTTGGAGATGAAAACCTCCCTAAGTAGTAGCATTCTATAGGTGTGTAATACCACCCAAAGGTGCTTTCGAGGTGGATGCATTCAGTGTTCACTATTGTGTTTTAATGGAGTTGACGGATTGAAGAGTTGATGCATTTCTTGATATTTCTATGCAGTTTATTGAGAGCTTGTATAAATTTGAAGATTGGAAAGATTGATTTATGGTTGATTGACAGTAGATTTATTTAGGGTTTGGAGCTGTTATTATCTATTGTATTTTTCCTTGGTTGGTTGTACACCCCTCATGGAGGCCGTACCATAGTTGTGGGTAGATTTGTGTGGTTTCTTGGTATATTTCTCTTCCTAATCTGATCGCCCCACCTTATTGAAAATATTTAATCTATTGCAGAAACATTTCAGAGGTTATTTGCTGTCCTTTCTGCTAATAACACCTTCTAGCCATGGCCGTACATAGCCAGGCATGAAGTTGGAGGTTTTGGGCTTCATTCTTCTTTGTGGGTAGTTTCTATTCTGCATTGTATGAGGTGTCTAGGGCCCCTTATTACTGTCAATCATTTGCATGCTCAATACATTGCATTTCTTGGGAGTTTGGAGTGATTTCCAACCATACCCATTGTTGGTCTGGCTACAGCTATTGTATGAAGTTGCAAATCTTAACATGGGTATGTGATAGTAATTGTTTATTGGCCATTTTACTATCTAGGTATCTATTAGTTTCTCAATATCTATTATATGTTTTCTGGGTTTTCTATGTATGTTATATATTATATGCTTCAACAACACATATACAGGAAAACTAAAACACTTTTTGCATTCTTCTCTCTAGTCTGAAAGATCACAAAAAAATTAAATAAAATCACACAAAAGATCTTAAAAAATTTACAAACAGGTACGACACATTACAAAGATGGAGACCTTGAAGATGATGAGAGGTAAGGCAAGAAGAGCACCTGAAGAAAGAATTGAAGATGTGAACGAGAGGAGAATGGTTGTAGTAGAGTGTCTAGAAGAGTTTGCAGCAGTGGTACACTGCAAAGTGCCTGAGAATGAAGAGGCTTATGAAGCTGAAGATTTCCAGTTTGATGATGAAGATGAGAGGGCAACCCCAAAATTTCATGATGCCTTGGAAGAAGTTGCAAATGCTGTACAAGTTGCTTATGTAGAGGAAGATGTTGTTATATGGAGCCTAATCGGACTCGGAGGTTAAATTTACCCCACTTTTATCAATGCAGTTTCCCCCTAAAATTCCTACGGGGTCAAGGGGCAGCACTCCTTGTGGGGGTTTGGGGACAGCGCCCCTTACGGGGTCCATGGGTCTGAAACCTCACACGGTTTTTTATTATTTTATTAAGGCGTCGGGAGTTATTTTTCATTAGCCGACATAAAAAACACTATTTTGTAACCGACAAAAGTCGTAATAAAAATAGCTAAGGATTAACGTTTCTGTTGATATTGTATTGTAGCATTTGCAGTGGTATTGAGTTGTAGGGATTGCTAGTTGTAATCAGTTTGATTTACTGGATAATAATATTAGACTCTCTATTTGGTGGATGTAGCCCAAGTTTGGGTGAACCACGTTAAAACTTGTCTCTCGCTATTATTATTTCTGTGTATTTCCATTCCTCTATTTAATCTTTATTTGCATTTAATTGATATCTTCTGCCAGCTAACCCTAACAGAAGAGATGGAAGTCAAATAAGCCAATGAAGGGAACAAATCAGGGCAGTAGGTACAAGAAAGTTGCAATACTAGTTTTGGTTATATAAATGGAGATTATAAGGTTATTCTTGATCATAAGGGTAGAAGTGAGGATGTAGTTAAACAAGTTTATAATGAGAAGAAGACAATAGAAAATCATGGGTATATAGTTCCCTATTGGCAAAGGAAGAAGATTGATGAAGGGCAGCAATTGCAATATAGGGATATTGATGCTTTTGATTATGATTATACTAACAAGCAAGTGCAAGGAATGAAAGATGTACAAAGGAATAAGTGGCATCTAGCTTTGAGAGTAAGTTGGCAAGAAAGGAAACCTAGAGTAGATATTTCAAGAAGGCCAAGTGCAGCAAAGAAAAGAGATTAGCCCAAGGAAGTGGCAGACAAAGTATGGAGAGCAAAGAATGTGGTAGCAGAAAAAGCCAGTGGTGCTGTAATAAATAATGTTGATAAAAGAGTGGAAGTTGAAAAGGAAGATGTTGGTAAAGAACCTGTGAAGGAACCTGATGGGAAGAACATTGAGGCACTTGATTGGTAGAAGTTAGAGAATGCTACTATGAAATGTAAACAAGTTGAGTTAATTAATTATGGTTTTGAAACTTTGGATGATTTTATTGATAGAAAAAGATAGAGAAAAATTAAACAAGGTGCCAGATTGTAATGAGGCTTTGAATGAAATTTATAATTTAAAAGAAGATACCAAGGTTGAAGAATTGAATAGCAATTGGAAGATGAATAAATATGAGGAGAAAATGTGGAAGCTTGTGGATGAGAAAGAGATGAGGAGGAATGAATATCAAAGAAACAAAAATGTAAGCAAAGGCAAATTGGAAAGTGCAGTATGAATAACCACAAGTGTGATGTAGAAAAGAGAAAAAGTTGGATGGAAGAGTTGGATATAAAAAGATGACAGCAGTGACATATGTTGCAAAATGTGAAGGTGAAGATTTAGATATGGGAGAAGCAATGATTCAAAAGGAAGAAGGGAAACAAAATAATGGTGAAGGTAATGCAAAGATAGAATTAGAAGGAGGAGCAGCAACTGGAAACACTGAAGAAGATTTGTGGAGGCAGCTGGCAACCATTGAGCAAGAATGGAATGAAAAGGTTGAAGGTTTACAAATGTGTGGGACAGCAAAGGACACCCCGAGGGAGATTGAAGACAATGGTACATAAGTTGATGCAAGAATGAAGGTAGAAGATGTAGTAGCCATGACAGATTTTGAAATGAATGTGATGAGTCATGATACAGAAGATGAAGTTGAAAATGATTTTCTATTGCAGTAGATGGCCATAGAGGAAGAGTGGTTGGAAAGAATGTTGGATGAACATGTTGAGTATGATATAGAAATGGTAGACATTGATGATGTAGTGGGTGATGTTGAAGACATGGAAATATTTCTATATGTTTATGGTGTGTTGTACGTGGATGAAAGAAGGATCAGAGATTGGAGGTGGAAAGAAATTGATGTAGATAGCCTCGTGAGGGTAGAACATAGTGTTGCACAACAATGTTGGAAGGATGTGGCATATGGGCCAGAGAGAATGTGGAAGAGGCGAAAGAAAAGATTTGATAAGTTTGTAGAGGACCACACGTGCAGGAGCACATGATCTTTTTGTCCCCTGGGAAGTCTGATGTAGGATAATTGTGTTTCTAACGATCTAGATTTTATTTTCTTGTGTGATTTAGGAATAAGTGATGACATCTTGTATCTAGTGGTGGCTCTTTTTACACTCCTATCGCTTATAATGCAATAACTATCTCCTGTCACCAAGTGTCAAAAACTGTTGGTAGTTATTCTCTAAACCAATAGTCTTGATTTCTTTGACACTTATAGTTTTGAGGAAGAGGAGTGGTTGAATGTGGTGGTTGGTTGAATGACAGTCGGAAGGAAGCCCAAACATCTGACGACAATTACAAAGCAGTTAGAAGGTGGTGGAGCGACAGCATCTTGGTAACGACTGTAGAGAAAGGAAAAATGAATGATACCATCATGGAGAAGGAGCAGAGAATATAGTTTTTTAATAGATATCCTCTCTGTGAAGAAAAATAGAGGAGGGAGTCGAGAAGGAAGTCTAATGAAAGGAGTTCAAAAAGAGGAAGAAGTCCGAGTGTTAGAGGCCGTGAGACAGAGGCCAACAAGAGAGAAGGCCGATATTGGTGATGGCTAATTGAGGAAGGAAGATCGATGGAGGATGAAGGCCAATCTGGAAGGGTCGATAGAAAGAGTAGAAAAAAGGTAGTGAGTTAGTCAAGGCTAGGAAAAGAGGAAGAGCAGTTGTTTGTTGTAGGCCGATAGTGGCAGATGAATGAGGAAAAGATAGATGAAGGAAAGGAACTAATTATTTCAGCCTAGATATATATATGGGCTGAAATTTTTGAATACAGAGGGGAGCCCGTATGCCAAGAACTAGTGACATCAAGGGATGGTTAAGTGTGAGTGGGAGATCATGACATATGACAAAGAATCAATAGTAGCAGAGTAAAGTTTAGAAACGGATGGACAGAGAATAGCTGAGGGAGTTGTTTGTGCACATAGTAGAAGAGGGATCAACGCCCAGCAAGTTAATGAGGCTGAGCTATGATATGGGTTGTTGAATAGAGTTCAGGTGTATTCATTGATGTAAAGACTGTAATTTTTAGAGTAAATGTAAGTGTCAAGTCTGTAATGCTAGCCTCACTAAAGTTGAATAAAAAGATGATTGTTTTCACAGTTCTGCGCATATAAATTTCAATCATTTGTATGTTGAAATATTCTGGATTAAATGTACTTCTTTTTAAGATTGTATTTCTTATCCATGAAAGAGTTTTCTATCATTATAAGTTCATGAGAAGGTACTTGTCTCTGTGTTATTTGATTGGGATTCTATCATTGGTTATAATCTGAAAATGGTATATTACAGAGTGGTTTATGTCACTGTTCTGGTTCCTATCACTATTGTGATAGGAAGTCTATAGGAGACTGTTTATTGTAAGGAGACCAAGTATTCAATTGATAGATAACATAGGGGGTATATGAATTTGTATTGTAAGCACTTGGGTATCAGAGCATGAGTAGAAAGCATGCCATCTCATTCCTATCGCCAACTTGTTCAACTGCAGTGTAGAAATCAAAATTGACTTGCTATTATTAACCCTTGTCTTCACTAATCTTTTGCTTTCTTTATTTTATGATATGAAAATTGCCTCCTTGATATTGTTTACTGCTCGAAATATAGCTAAAAACCTAGACACGTTTAAACATACCTTCTATCAGACATAAAAACTAAGAAAATGTTAACTTCTGAGTTAGTGTTAGAAATCAGATCTTTGTTAGGAATTGACCTCTTGATGTGTGAAAACCATACTCTTAAACATAGATGAAACTATTAGATTCCTGTAGCTGATTGTTACTCTATTATTGTTGTTCAAATCGTTATTTAAAACTCATACTTGAATGACAGTAGTAAAAGTTGTAAAACTGTTATGTATTTTTTATTTAATTCTGCTATAGTTCTTGTCACAACTACGATAGGAAGACTGTTTCTTTTGGTTTTGGACTTTCTGTCACAAAAACGATAGGAAGGTTTCTAAATATTATATAAAAATGAATTGAAATGGACTGAGATAGTTCCTATCATAGATATGACAGTAAGACTATTAAAATGTTTAGAAAACCTATTATTTTATGAATATTAGAATGAATAAATTATTCGTTAAAGTAATATTTTCCTCATATATTAGTGTGATGAAGTAAATTCTAAGATATAAATATCATTGTCTTATTAAAGCTTCTTGAATAGAATTGGTATATTTAATTTGAATGATTTAAAAAACTTAATATATTATGGAAATTAATGAAATATGAACTAGGAAATAAAAACCAGTTTGACAACCTTTAGATGAAATTGTTTGAACAAACGAAGGACTATTGCTTGCAAAGTGTGTTTTCTCGATTGATGATTGAAATGATTTATAGGAGAACATTGGTTTGTTTTATTCTATTTACTTGATCTAGAGGACAAATAGAGATAATATTTGACATAAGTATGCTTGAAACCTCATTGTATGAGATTGGAGTAGTCAAACATCATCGCTTGATTTTATTGCTTGGAGTATGAAACAATATTTGGATATGAAGTAAAATCATTAGTTTCGACAATCTATTTAAACCGTGAAAATAAAAATTTAGAATATAATCAGATTACAAAATCTATATTGCCTTTAATAAAGATTTATGATGTTCTTCATTACTGCTTGATCAAAAAGTGTGCTTTCTTTATTGATGCATGGGAAAGGGATTAGAGGTGGTTGTAGGTGATTTTGATTGATTCATTTATTTATTTGTTTATTGACTTATTTATTTACTTGTTTCTTAGGGAAAGAAGTAGATTTTATCTAGGAATGTTATTGGGTTACTCTCTGGGTTAGGATGTCGAATGTGGATTATCAAAGATGGCTTTTCCTATTTTAAAGAATTGAACTAGGTTACTATTTTAAAGGGTTAGATCTAATCGAGCTGAAATTAAAAAAGATGATTATTTGTCTAGCAAACTTATTTATATATATCTCTGCCACATCCTTTTGTGAGACAATCTTCTTTTCATTATTTAGAATTGCACATTCAGACATCAAGGTTGCATCGGGTGTTCCCTCTTGCCAGTTGTTTCCAAGTAGCTAGACATTTTGTGCAGGGCTGGGTTTGTTTCGTTTCATGAAGGGATCCAGGGAAGTATAATTATTTTATGGTTGGGTGGAAAAGCACCTAGGACATGTTCCTGTCTCTTGGCTCGCAGGTGGTGGACCAATTGGTTTGTACAACTAGAGAGTGTATTGATTTATTTACTCTTGATATGCATGATTATTGTATCTTGAGATTAGATGTATTATGGCATGAATGCCCATGGACTTTGTATATGATTTTTATAGTGCTTTTACCTAGGATGAGCACACAAATTGTAAGATTTAATGATTTTATTTGATTTATATTGATGAGATTATCTTTTGCAAGATTTAATGATTCTTATTTATGAAGATTTATTGACTCTATTGAATCTTCTTGATGAGATTATTGTTTATTTTGATATTATAATTAAGCAGATTAATTACACCCCCTTTTTTTAATCTTTTGGAAGTTGTATTTAAGAGGATTATTTACATATTTTTACTTGTGATGTTGTATTTAAGTGGATTATTTAATTTGTTTTGCTTTGTGATGGTTTGAGGGCTTTTTCAATTATATTGGTGTGATATGTCATTAGTGTTTATGGATCCTCTTTAAATGATATATAATATATGTTATTGCATCTTTTACTATGTGAGTTAGAATGGTAATGACCTCTCTGTGTGTCTATTATTATTATGATCATTGAAACAAAATGTCTAGAAATAAAAATTGTTTCAAATTTTAGAAATTGAAATTAAAAAATTCAACCACTCTATATTGTGAAGGCAAACCAAAAATTCAACCACTTATAGAAAAGGAAAGCACATTTTTTTTTTGTTTTTGTTAGAATGAATACTAAACTTTTTTATCTAAATTAAATATTAATTGTCTCAAATATTTATAAATTATAATCATTTATAATATCAGAAGTTGATATTTAAGAAATCTAACAACCTTACTTGAATAGGATGTGTTCTTAAGGTTCTAGGACTTGACCTATATATCAAAGAGATAAGCATGCAAATTTGAAGGATGATGCCTTTTAAAACAAATTAAGAAATGTACCCCCATTCATTAGAAAAAGGAGGGATATTTCATATAGGATGTATTAGATGTTGAATCCTTGTGGTATTTCCATGGCTTTAATTTATATTTCTAGTTGCTTAACAAACTTACGATTTATTCATATCCTTTCTTTATTATAATAAACTTATCTTATGTAACCTTCTCTTATCAAAGTATTGATCAAATGGGCATATTCCACCAGGCATATATTTATTTCATCTATAACATGAAGATAAACCAACCTAATCTCAAGTCAGATTGAGTGATATATCATATCCAATTCTGGGTGTAAAGGTAGTTTTTAGGTTATAGATGAAATAATAAATTGTGTGAGACCCCTTCTCAAAGTCGGCAAGGATATTATTTTGACATTTATCTTATATACAATTCATATTAGACGTACATGCTTACCCTTCTTGGGAATCTACCTCGTGCATAAGTTTTAAGTGAATTAACAAGATCTCAGATACTAGTCCAGAATAATAATGGTTCCCTGGCATCTGAGGTATGCCTATGGAGTTAACAAAGGAAAAATTAAGTAGAAAAATAATGACTCTATAGTAATAACTTATTGATAACGACAATTGTAACTTTTAGACTGGATTGATTAGTAGGAAATGTTGAAGTGTATCATTTAAATATCTCTATTATACTTTGTATTTAACTTTAGTGTATAGTATATCATTGAAAAAAAGAAGTGGCAATTTAGAAGGGAAAACAAAGTCTAAATCTTATTAAATTTGAACATGTTATCTAAGCCTAAGGTGTTCCAATGCAATTAAAATAGTAATTAATAAAGGGGCAAATTAAGAAAAAAAATACAAGCTCAAAAAATTATCCTTTTAAGTGCAGGTACTATGAGGTTTAATTATAAGTTGGTTGCGTGTCTGTTCAGTGTATGATCTAATTTTGCAATGAAAACTTTTTGAGTCAATAAAATGACAAGTTTTTAAGTGGGGAAACTGTCTACGAACATGAACATTTCAGCTTCAGTGTTATTCTTTAGCAACGAAAATAAAATAATTGAGAGACAAGCTGAGAACTCTCATAGTTAAGCCTTCATGCTCTTTGTTTCCAACAGAGAATTTTTGTTGCATGGAATGGAGGTTACTTTTTTTCAGGGGTTCCCCCCTTCAATCTGCTATACAACATGACTGGGCTCAATGTCGTATAGGGTGCAACACCAGTAAATAATAAGTAGGTATCATATAGGAGGGCAGAAACATTTGATGTTGTGATTGTGAAGGAAACAAGTGTCACTATATGATTGGTTGTTTCTTTGATGTGACATGTGAAGTGTATTGTTACACATGTATATGTGCACATCTATTGGTTCCTTATTAAATTTTTACTAATATATTATTTCTCAACTACTATTCTTTTCATATATTTAACTAGGGGTCTAAGTGCATGGTCTAAACACCTCAAATTCATCGATAACTTTCATCCTATTGATTTCTTGCAAATTAATTAAATAAGTGATTATTTAATTAATTTAACCCAATTTCCTACAAATTATTTAAATAAGTAATTATTTAATTAATTATCCCTGCATTTAACTCATCTTTCCATAATTAATTAATTATTAAACGATTAATTAATTACTACTTACTAACTCATCCCTAAGGTTAATTTCCCTGCATTTAACTCATCTTTCCGTAATTAATTAATTATTAAATGATTAATAAATTACTACTTACTAACTCATCTCTAAGGTTAATTAATTAAACCAGCTTAATTAATAACCTTAGTTCTCATTCCTCCAACTTAATTAAGTAATTAATTAATCCATGATTAATTAATTGATTAAGACTAATTAACCTTCCATTAATATTTCTTCTAATTTAATAATCTACAATCCCCTCCCTCTTAATCCTAATCATCTAATCCACCTACATGGATCAAGATCTCAAACGTCTATCATTTAACATGTTTCCAACCTCCACTCCTTGCTCACACATGTGAGAACATGGTAACTCATCCCATTCCTTGCTCACACATGTGAGAACATGGTAACTCATCCCATTCCTTGCTCAATATTTGGGAAGGAAATATTGAGAATAACACAGGGTCTTTTTCCATTGGATGTTGGAGGCAGAGGTCTAGCAAAACATGGCTAGGAAATGAAGCACTTGTTTGAGATTATTCTCCACTTCAATGAGAGTAAGGAAGGAATCATCAGCAAAATGCCCATTGATCAACTATTGGGAAGAATTGGGAATGGAAATCCCCTTAACACAGGATTGAGAGATAGCCTACACAAACAAGTAGCCAAAGCCTTCAATAGCCAAAACATACAGAGCCACAGCAAGGGGTAGCCTTGCCGAATGGACCTGAAGAGTTTGAAAGAATTGGAATGTTGAGTTGTTTGTAGCTTTGATCAGATAACATAATAATAAATATGAATATATAAGTAATATTAAATATTACTTATATATTCATACTTAATATATAAGGTATGTTAATATAAATATCAATATAGCATGATCGAATGATATATTACCAAAGCATAAACATCTGCATTCTAAACGGTGATTAGTAACTGTTAAAATTGGTGAAACTGATTACAATACAAACGGTGACAAAGTCACACTTGTGATAGGCGTGACTCCTTGGGGAGTCACGTCTATCACAGATGTGACTCCTACCATCACTCACATATTTATATCAATGTCTTTGCCCTTCAATACCATGGATCGACACAAAAATTGGAAGTGTATGAGAAGTGGAAATTGCATCTGAAATACAAAAGAAAGTAATAAGTTAAGTCTACTATATAAATATCCAACTTTCAGAAAATATCCAAGTCAGAGATTATAAGTTCGATTTGAATTTACATGGTATCAGAGCCAAGTTAAGCAGAATCCAAGCAGAAAATTAAACTTGAGAAATTTAGATTTAATACATCTCATTTCTCAAATGACAGCAGCAATCTGATTCGAAGACAGCTTGGAAGGAGGAAATAACTTCTCATCATGGAAATTCAGAATTATGATGATACTAAAAGAAAATAAAGTTGATTCATTTGTGAGAGAAAACAAAATGAAACTAGAGAATAATCCTGATAAAATGACATGGATTGAAGGAAATGACAAAGCCATGAAAATCATAGTTGATGGAGTTAGAGATCATATCATGCCAATTCTGACAAAACATGAGACTGCACATCATATGTTTAAGTCACTTGAAGACAATTATGAAATTAATAACTCCAACAGAACCTTAGCCCTAAAAAGAGAAATAAATCATATAAGTATGAACAAAGGAGAATCTATCAATGCATACTTTATGAGAATATCTGCACTAAGGGATCAACTATCAACACTTGGGTACCAAATTGAAAGCAAGGAACTAACACTTATTGCTCTAGATGGTCTCCCAAATTCCTAGGAGACATTTGTTCAAGGCATTAGTGCAAGGTCCAAATTTCCAAAATTTGACCACCTAAGATCAGACTGTCTTCAAGAAGAATCTAGACAGACAAAGAAAGGGTCAAAATAGAAAAATATAGATGACGACCTTCATGTTCTAAATACAAACTCTCAAAAGAAAGAGAAGAAGAAACACTTCAAGAAGAGTAAAAATTATCACGGGAAAGGTTCATTCAAAAAAGACATTTCTCACATCCAATGTTTCATATGCGACCAATATGGACACTATGCAATCAAATGTCCTGATAGAACCAAACAACAAGCATCTTATACCAAAATAAACGAGCATGAATCTGAGAAATATGTATTCTACTCTGCACTTTCACATCAAGTATCAAATAAATCCAACACCTGGGTTATAGATAGTGGTTCATCAAGACACATCACAGGGTTCAAGGAACTACTAGACACCATGGTAGAAGAGTCTGACAAAGAAGTAACAATTGGAGATAACTCTGTATATCTAGTCAAGGATGTTGGCACATGCACCCTCAAATTAAAGACTGGCATCTCCATCCAACTTACTAGAGTATTGTTTGTCCCAGACATCAAAAGAAACCTAGTCTCCATATCTGCACTTGAAGATAATGGATATAGGGTGACCTTTATGGATAGCAAAGTATTTGCATGGCCAAAGAATTCTACTATTAAGAAAGCCAAAATCATAGGTCATAGACAAGGGTACTTGTACAAGTTATGTATAGAACCAAATCAAGCCCTAATTCATGAAATTGCAGACTCTAATGAAATATGGCATAGAAGACTAGGACACCTAAATTTCTGTGCCCTATCTTCCATGGAAAGACTAGTTACAGGGTTACCCAAACTCAAACAATGTAATTCAGGGGTATGCAAGGGGTGTGCCTTAGGGAAAAATACAAAGGGGTCCTTTCAAAATAGTTCTAGCAAAACAAATAAAGTATTAGAACTAGTCCACTCAGATTTATGTGGACCCATGTATGTACCCTCCTTAGGTGGGTTTCTATACTATGTAATCTTCATTGATGACTTCTCGAGAAAGACATGGATCTACTTTCTTAAATGTAAAGAATCACAGGAAATCCTTAAAAGATTTAAGGAATTCAAATCCATTACTGAAAACTCTTCCGGGAGAAAAATCAAAACCTTAAGAACAGCTAATGGGAATGAATACACTTTAGACATTTTTAAAGACTTTTGTAAAAACACTGGGATTAAGAGGGAGTTCACTATACCTTATAATCCTCAACAAAATGGAGTTGCAAAAAGAAAAAATAGAACCATTGTAGAAGCTACTAGGGCTATGTTACTTGATCAGAACATAGACACTTCACTTTGGGCAGAAGCATCTAGTACTATTGTCTATATACAAAATAGATGTCCTCACTCTCATATTGATGACAAAACTCTTGAAGAAGCCTTCACTGGCACAAAACCAGACATTAGTCATTTAAGGATATTTGGTTGTCTTGTTTACATTCATGTGCCCAAAGAGAAAAGAACTAAGCTAGAACCTTCTGGGAGAAAAGGCATCTTTGTAGGCTATAGTGAAACATCAAAAGCTTATAGAATATATATATACCTGGTCAAAGATAGATTGAACTAAGCAGAGATGTGATTTTTTAGGAAGACATAGCTTTCAAAAGAGCCAGAAATGATATTGAGTCAGAAATTCAAACTTCCAACTCAAGCATAGAAGAGGATCCTACACCTGAGTTTCAGAGGGAGTATCCTGAGGAAGAGGTAAACCATGAACAAATCACATCACTAGAAAATCCCAAGAAAAGACCACTCTGGGCCACCAAAACAATGGAAGAAGCTAAAAATTATGCCACTCCATCAGGGACTTTTAAGGAAAGCACAAGACCTAAGAGATTCTCTAGTTATGTAGCTTTAATGAGTGAATTCATTAAATCAGAACCTTCTAGTGCTATAGAAGCTCTTAAGCACCAAGTATGGAAGGATGCCATGACAGAGGAGTATCAATCCATCCTGAAGAATGATGTGTGGGATATAGTACCTAGACCAAAAGGAAAATCTATTGTTTCTTCAAAATGGCTATTTAAAATCAAACATGCTGCAGATGGTAGTATAGGGAAATACAAAGCAAGATTTGTAGCCAGAGGATTTTCACAAAAGGAAGGAATTGATTATGATGAAACCTTTGCTCCAGTTGCTCGATATACATTAGTCAGGGCAGTTCTAGCTATTGCAGTAGCCAAAGGGTGGAAAGTCCATCAAATGGACGTAAAAACTACTTTATTAAATGGAACCATTGAAGAAGAGGTTTACTTAGAGAAACCTGAAGGATTTGAGATTCATAATGCAGGATCCCATGTATGTAAATTAAAGAAAGCTCTATATGGACTTCAACAGGCCCCCAGAGCCTGGTATGAAAGAATTGACAGTTATCTCTTGAGATTAGGCTTCTCAAAGAATGATGCAAATCCAAATCTCTACTTCAAACAAAGCAAAGGTGATATGTTAATATTGATATTATATGTTGATTATCAATTGATTACAGGAGAAAATCACCTTATTGATCAGTGTAAGAAAGATCTAGCTTTAGAATTTGACATGAAGGACTTAGGTCTATTACACTACTTCCTTGGACTGGAAGTATAGCAGAAATCATACTGTATTATTCTAAACCAAGGGAAGTACACAATTGATATATTAAAAAGGTGTGGTATGATGGAATGTAGACCTATGTCTTCCCCCATGGAAACAAATCTTCATAAATTGAAGGAAGCAGCAACAGATTCTCCATTGGCAGATCCCACTCTATACAGATAGATAATTGGATCCCTGATGTATTTGGTCAATACCAGACTTGATATCTGTTATGCTATAAATGCCTTAAGTCAGTTTATGTGTGAGCCCAATGAGATACATCTTGTGGTTGTGAAACATATAATGAGATACCTTGAAGGTACTCTAAATTATGGCTTAAAATATGAAAAGGTTGACTTAGATCTACATGGATTCATAGATTCAAATTGGGCTAGAAGTGTAACTGACTGGAAGAGCACCTTCGGATATTGTTTCAGTTTAGGGTTAGCAATGATATCGTGGATCAACAAAAAACAATCTTCAGTTGCTCAGAGTTCTACATAAGCCAAATATATTGCAGCTTCTATGGCTGCTAGAGAGGTAGTATGGATTAGAAAACTGCTTGTGGGATTATTTGGTAAACCTCTGAAACCAACTATCATCCACTGCGACAATCAAAGCTGTATTAAGCTATCCGTGAATCCAGTATTCCATGATAGATCTAAACATATTGAGATTCTTCATCACTATGTGTGTGATATGGTGGAAAGGAATGTGATTCAGTTGGAGTATATCAGTACAGGAGATTAAACTACAGATATTCTTACTAAACCACTCCTCAAGGTGAAAGTTAAATACTTCAAAAAAAATCTTGGTATGATTGAAATGTAAAATTCTAATTGATTTGTACTAATATATTAAAGATGTTTAATGTGTAAACATCTTGTGTCATATGTGTGACTCTGACATTATGGGCCTACCCATTCTATGTTTATTTCCAAAAGGTGATGATTTTTTGGATAATCTACACTTGCACCTAACATTATAAGGTGATGATATTATAATGTTCATTAGACTAATATCATGTGACTTGATATTGGTATGAATCATGGAGTTATCATGATTAAGTTATGGTAGACATTATGTAACTTAATGTTAGTGCACATACCATAACTGGGATATATATAAGGAGAATGTAATGTTCTCGAGTATAGTATATCCTTTAGTATCACGAGGTAGGTGATGCTATGTATCACGAGATAGGTGATACTATATATCATGAGTTATGTGATATTAAATTACTTTGAGTAATTCATTATAGATCAAATAATTGATATTCATAGAGATTATTGTGATATTGTTATCTTCCCGAGCTAAGAGGGAGTGTTGAGTTGTTTGTAGCTTCGATTAGATAACATAATAATAAATATGAATATATAAGTAATATTAAATATTACTTATATATTCATACTTAATATATAAGGTATGTTAAGATAAATATCAATATAGCATGATCGAATGATATATTACCAGAGCATAAACATCTTCTACATTCTAAATGGTGATTAGTAACTGTTAAAATTGGTGAAACTGATTACAATACAAATGGTGAAAAAGTCACACCTGTGATAGGCGTGACTCCTTGAGGAGTCACGTCTATCATAGATGTGACTCCTACCGTCACTCACATATTTATATCAATGTCTTTGCCCTGCAATACCATGGATTGACACAAAAATTGGAAGTGTATGAGAAGTGGAAATTGCATCTGAAATACAAAAGAAAGTAATAAGTTAAGTCTGCTATATAAATATCCAACTTTCAGAAAATATCCAAGTCAGAGATTATAAGTTTGATTTGAATTTACATGGAATGCTAGCTAGAAATAGCTATGCACACAGAAGCATCTATAAAGAGCATTAGAACCATGTGAATGAATCAAGGGCCAAAACCAAGCACCTGCAACATGCCTAATATGAAATACCATTCAATACAATTGTAACCCTAGCAAAGTCAATCTTGATAAAAAAATGATAGGTTGTTAAGAGTGGCGAGCCCATTCCATCTATTCCTAGATGACAAAGATATTGTCTAAAATAAATTTGAACTTAATGAAACTAGTTTGTTTCAGTTGAACAATCAAAGGAAGCATGGAGTGGAGCTTGAGATCCATGACAATAGCAATGATAGGCCACTAGTTATTGATATCTTTGGGGTTTCTAATCTTAGGTATGAATTTAATATTATCTTTGTTGATAAGATTACCTAATGAACCAAATTACATGGCTTCAAGATAAAAAAAATTGTAGGTCATTTCCCATAGTATCCCAAAAGATTTTATAAAACTTGCATGGGAAGCCATCTAAGCAATGGGATTTGTCATTGGCCATAGAAAAAACTACCTCGTTAAGATCAACTTGAGTGAGGAGATGGTCTCATAGAATGTGTTGGGCATTGGGTGTTAGATCTAGGGCACACAACTGAGGGGGGGTCAATCAGTTGTACAAAAACTTTGCTTCTACTTCAAACTCTTAATTCTTCTTCTTAGTTAACAGCATATCAATTAATCATTCATGAAAGCACAAAGCATAAACACTAGAGCAGATAATCATCAACACATTTGACACCAAGATTTTTGACGTGGAAATCCCGGTTAAGGGAAAAACCACGGGGTGATCAACCCAAGGATTATTCTCTTGTAGGCAGTGTGCCTCTTTGTGAGCAGTGTGCTCAGGCAGTGAGCCTTGACTGGCATGTGCCATATATTTTCAGTGTCATACTGCAAGAGGTGCTTTCGGACCTCCAAACCATGAGCAAATAGAGATGACACATCACAAGGACATCCAAAACACTCCATCCAATCCGCAAGATAGGATAATGCACTTCCGGATCTCACCGGACCTTTTTGTAACAACTTGTCACTCCGAAGCATCTCCAGAAACTAGTTCTACTTGATCAGTCATAACTTCTTCACATATTCATGCGGACCTCTGAAATCTTAATTGGATCATCTCAAGACTCATATCTACAAACCCTTTAATCCGCATCCTCTGACTCTCAACCTATTGAGTACTTTTGCCTTCTTCTCAACACTGTTCTTCACTGTTCCTAATTGAGACTAATTTTCTCAATATCCTCAGCACATAGCTCATCCAATCCTTCTTGTCACTGCAAAATGAGTATGTTGACATCAATGACAACACTGATTAACCTCATACTTGCAACAATCTCCCCCTTTGTCATTGATGGCAACATATGATGTGAAAAACCATCAAGAGAAGATCATCTCCTTTCTATCACAGCTCCCCCTATCAGCAACAAATCTTCACATGTCTTCTCTTCCTTTACTGCTCCCCCTTTGATCATCAACCACTTGTTTTTCACATGTCTTCTCTCCCCCTTTGACATCAATGGAAAAGGGCTCATACTTGCAACTCTAACACATCTGAATCATACCAGCTGCTCCCCCTTAGTAGTAGCTCCCCATCATCAATCCGGATCACAAGATATTACTGTGATATCCACCGGACTGATACACATCAATGCATCCTAGTTCATCACCAGAGGGGCCATGACCCCTAACTTCTCCTGGAGATACTCAAAAGAGTCCTTGGGAAGAGGTTTAGTAAAAATATCTGCAATCTGATCCTTGGAGGGTACATACTCTAGTCTGACTTCTTCCTTGTTCACTTGCTCTCTCAAAAAGTGAAACTTGATAGATATGTGCTTGGTCTTAGAATGCAACACCAGATTCTTAGATATATTTATTGCACTTGAGTTATCATAGAAAATTGTGATGGGCTCCTCATATTCTACTTTAATGTCTCTTAACATCTGCTTCATCCATAATATTTGAGTGCAACTCTCTACTACTGCAATGTATTCTGCTTCAGTTGTAGACAGAGATATTGCCTCTTGTTTCTTGCTTAGCCAAGAAACCAACCTTTTTCCCAAAAAGAATGCTCCTCCACTTGTACTCTTCTGTTCATCCACATCTCCTGCCCAATCTACATCTATGTATGCATGAAGAGAGAAATCCTGATCTCTAGGGTACCATAGACCATACTCAACTGTTCCTTTCAAGTACCTAAAAATTCTTTTGATTGCCATGACATGAGATTCTCTGGGATCAGCCTGAAATCTTGCCACAAGACCAACAACTTGCATTACATCTAGTCTAGTCTGAGTGAGATACAATAGTCCTCCAATCATTGATCTGTACTTGGTCTGATCTGTCTTAGGAGAGTCATCATCTTTGCTCAACTTACATCCGGTTGCCATAGGAGTGTTCATTGAATTTGAATCTTCCATTCCAAATTTCCTCAACAATTCTTTTGCATATTTGGTCTTACAGATAAAGATGCCTTTCTTTGTCTGAGTAATTTGCAGACCCAAGAAGAAATTCATTTCACCAAGCATTGACATTTCAAACTCACTTTTCATTTGATTTGCAAAAGTTTTACACATACTGTCTTTTCCTCCAAAGATGATATCATCAACAAATACTTCAACAATCAAGATGTTTTCTTTATCTATTTGGAAATATAGATTACTATCAACAGTTCCTTTGTTGAAACCAATCTACACAAGATGCTTATCCAACCTTTCATACCATGCTCTTGGGGCTTGCTTCAAACCATACAGTGCTTTCTTCAACTTGCAGACCATGTCATCATGATCAGACAATTGAAATCCATCCGGTTGTTCAATGTATACTTCTTCTTCCAAATCACAATTTAGGAAGGCAGACTTGACATCCATCTGATATACCTTGAAGTCTTTGAAGGCAGCAAATGCAAGAAATAATTTGACTGCTTCAATTCTTGCCACCGAAGCAAAAGTTTCTTCAAAATCAATTTCTTCTATTTGAGAGTAGCCTTTGCAGACCAATCTAGCTTTGTTTCTGATTACTTCACCAACTTCATTTAGTTTGTTTCGGAAGACCCATTTGGTTCCAATCACATTCTTGTTTCTAGGTCTGGGAACAAGATCCCAAGTATGATTTTTCTCAATTTGCATCAACTTTTCTTCCATTGCTTTGGTCCAGTTTTCATCATTGCAAGCTTCTTTAATTGTTTTAGGTTCAATCTTTGAAATCAGATAGTATTCATTTGAATCTAGAGCAATTCTTCTCCTTGTTTGTACCCCTTTACTTTTGTCACCTATGATTTGATCTTTAGAATGATTTAGAGTTACATACCTTGGAACTTTAGGAGTTTCTTGCACTACTGTTTCTTGATCAGGCTCATTTAGACAAGCCTCTTCTTCCTGATTTACCAGATCAGTCTGTATTTGAATTTCAAAGGAGGATTGAGCTCCTTGCACCAGAGAATCATTCTGATCATCTTCATCACATTCGTAGAATCTTGAGGGCTTCTCAATTCCTTCATCAACCTTCACATTTGTACTTTCTATCATCTTTCTCAATCTTTTATTGTAACACCGGTATGCTTTGCGTTGAGTGGAGTAACCCAAGAAAATTCCTTTATCGCTTCTAGCATCAAACTTTCCTAGATCTTTGTCTCTTTTGATGTAACACTTGCTACCAAATACTCTGAAATATCTCACAGTGGGAGTTATACCAAACCAAAGTTCATAAGGAGTCTTACCGGTATTGCTTCTGATTTGAACTCGATTAAGAGTGTAGACTGCAGTGCTGACAGCTTCTCTCCAAAACATTTGAGGAAATTTGCTTCCATCATCATTGTCCTGGCTGCTTCCTGGATGGTCCGGTTCTTTCTCTCAACTACTCCATTCTGCTGTGGAGTCCTAGGAGTAGACAACTGTCTTTTTATACCATGCTTCTCACAAAAATCTATGAATTCACCAGATGTGAATTCACCACCTCTATCAGACCTTAGACATTTCAGTTTCAATCTGATTTGATTCTCTACCATAGCTTTGAAGATTTTGAACTTCTCAAGGGCTTTTGATTTCTCTTTTAGGAAGGTAACCCACATCATCCGGGAATGATCATCAATTAGTAACATGAAATATCTATCACCTTGCATACTCTTGATTCTTGTCAGACCACATAGATCAGTATGAACTAATTCCAATAATCTGGTGGAGGACTGATCCTTGCTTTTGAAAGAGACTCTGCTCTGTTTACCTAGCTGACATTCTTTGCACAAACTATTTGTAGGTTTCACCAATTTTGGAAGATCTCTTATAGCCTAAGTTTTGCTTATCTTGATGATGTTATCAAAATTCACATGACACATTCTTCTATGCCATAACCAACTCTGATCAATTTGAACAAACAGACAACTTTTATTAGAACCAACTAGATGGAAGATAATACCTTTTGTTTAAGTACTGTATGCAATCTCAGTTTCGGAGCTTTCAAAGATCCTGCATCTTCCATTCTTGAACTAGAGATCATAGCCTTTGTCCACCAACTAACCAACACTGAGAAGATTGTGCTTCAACCCTTCAACATATAGTACATTACTGGTTTTGCTCTTTCCATCAAAAGAAATAGTTCCCCTACCTCTGATTCTGCCAGCAGAATTATCACCAAACTTTACCATTCCTGCTTCGTACCTTTCCAAATCTAAGAACTTGTTCTTGTCACCTGTCATATGGTGAGAACATCCACTGTCAATAACCCAATCATCCTTTTCTTCAATTTGTGCAGCCAAAGCTCTTTCCACAACCTCATGATTGACAGATTTAGAGGATATTGGATTTTCTTCCTTGATGGCAATAAACACCCATTCATTTCCGGATCTGTTTCCTATCTCTGATTCATCATCTGTTACACCTTCGTTATCATCTTCTTCATGAACATAATAACAGTTCTTTTAGAACCTTTGTCTGTTAGAGTTTGATCTTGCAATTCTTTCCGAACATCTTGAGGCAAAATGACCAATCTTATTGCAGTTGAAGCATTTAAAAGGTAGCTTTCCTTCATACTTACCGGATCCTCTTGGCAGTCTTTTAGTAATGAGGGCTTCAAGATGAGCTGTTTTTGCTTCTTCCTCTTCCATGTCTTTTCTTGCTTGATCATACCATGACAGCTTCCTTGAAGAGTTTTCTCCCAGATCAAATCTTTGTTTGCCTTTCACATAGACACTAGCTTTGAATGCAAATTCAATCTTGGGAGGATCATCTCCAAACTCAGTCATTTCAAATGCAGCCAGTTTGCCAACCAATTGCTCTCTTGTGACAGTTGTATGAGCTTTGAATTCATCAATGGCAGCAACCTTGATTTTGTAGGCAGCAGGAAGGGCTTTGAGAATTTTGCAAACAATTTCATTTTCATCCAGAACTCCACCAGCATTCCTAATTCCACATACCAGCTCATTCGCTCTTGGCATAAAGGTAGTGATGTTTTCATCATCTCTCATCTTTAATCTTTCAAATTTCCCCTTCAGACTTTGCAACCTTGCACTCTTGACAAACTCATCTCCTTCATGCAGAAGTTCCAGTTTAACCCAAATCTCATATGCAGTTGGTAGGTCAATAACATTTGAGAGCTCTGAATCATTCAATGTTCTTAGGAGAGCTTCCTTGGTCTGCAAATTGTTTTTAGCATTTGTGATTTCATTCAGAGTTGTCGGACCACCCTGTGGAGGTACATAAGCCTTTGTGATCATGGACAAGTATGCTTTTCCCATACACTCCAAGTGACATCTCATGCAACCTTTCCAGAGTGAGAAATTGGTTCCATCGAACTTCGGACTATCCTTCTTGTATGACGACATCCTGGATCTCCTCAAGTGGTTAAGCTCCTTTCAGAGGAACTTGTCTTTGATACCAATTGTTAGATCTAGGGCACACAACTGAGAGGGGGGTGAATCAGTTGTACAAAAACTTTGCTTCTACTTCAAACTCTTAATTCTTCTTCTTAGTTAACAGCATATCAATTAATCATTCATGAAAGCACAAAGCATAAACACTAGAGTAGATAATCATCAACACATTTGACACCAAGATTTTTGATGTGGAAAACCCAGTTAAGGGAAACCACGGGGTGATTAACCCAAGGATTATTCTCTATTAGAAGAATAAGAAAAATAAATGGCACATGCCAGTCAGGGCTCACTACCCAAGCACACTGCTCATAAAGAGGCACACTGCCTACAAGAGACACACTGTCTACAAGATCATAAGTATCACAACCTTGAATTGGAGAATGACATTTTCACTATGTCTGGATCAGTTCCATTTAAGCTCGAGACACACCTGCTCTGCCTTTCGCTCTTTCGCTATACCACACTCGTCCGCTGCTCAACACACTTTGAAATGAATTCACAAACCTTTATTTATACAAGACATCGACTTAGGAACAATCATCTAAGTCGACAATCAACCATAAGAACAATCGCAAGATGAATAACACATCCAGTCAGCCACCACAAGAACATTTGGAAGATGACCAACTCATCCAGTCGGCTGGTCTGAACAAGAGCTTCATCTGGAAGAATATCTTCAATTTTGGGCTCCACCACCAATGCGGACCAACAACACAACCTCAACATGATCCAAGAAACTTCACAAGCTTGCCTGAATGACCAGGTACATCCGCACTTCATCTACACACTGGAATCTCTTCTCCTCCTCATCTAGAACTTCAAGAACACAGTCTACCATCACTGTCATACTGCAAGAGGTGCTTCCTGACCTCCAAACCATGAGAAAATAGAGATGACACATCACAAGGACATCCAAAACACTCCATCCAATCTGCAAGATAGGATAATGCACTTCCAGATCTCACCAGACCTTTTTGCAACAACCTGTCACTCTAGAGCATCTCCCGGAACCGGTTCTACTTGATCAGTCATAACTTCTTCACATCTTCATGCGGACCTCTAAAATCTTAACTGGATCATCTCAAGACTCATATCTACAAACCCTTTAATCCGCATCCTCTGACTCTCAACCTATTGAGTACTTTTGCCTTCTTCTCAACACTGTTCTTCACTGTTCCTGATTGAGACTAATTTTCTCAATATCCTCAGCACACAGCTCATCCAATCCTTCTTGTCAATGCAATATGAGTATGTTGACATCAATGACAACACTGATTAACCTCATACTTGCAACATTGGGTAACTAAGAGGGGATGGCAGCAAGACACTGCTCCAAGGAGAACTATCAAGCAGGCGTGTAGTCTTGAGCCAAAAAAACATGTTCATAGTGTCGAACAAAGGATTGAAGAATGTTAGGTAACTCTTGGAGGAGTTGTTGACCTTCTTGAGTCTACTTAATAGATTGGGAGGTGTGCCAAGCTAGTAAGGATTGGAAAACTTCCTTTATGACCTTATCCCCAATCTTGAGCTAATGAAGTTGAGCTTTGATTTGAGCTCCATGAGATGTATGAGCATCAACAAGTTATTTTTGTTGTCATAGTTGAGCCACCCAAAGATGGATGGTGGAGTCAAATGACTAAGCTTCCAAAGAAGTAGTGGCTTGGTGGAGCTCATGAGTGGTGGTGAAAATGGGCAAGATGTTGCCCATAAATGCAGAGGAAGCATGAAGTATGGGTTATGGCATCATTCCACCAAGCTATCCACCTGATCCCAATGTAGAGGATGTGGCTCCAAATTCCAAACATGTTGAATATGAGATAATGTGGCTTTGTGATTGAGGAGAGACGTGTTTAGAAAAAAACTAACTCTTCATTGCTTTGGGCTTGGAAATTTGCCACTCGATATGGAATTGTATCAAGAAATTGTCAAATCTCTTATACATCAACAAGCTTTAACCTTATCTCCAATCTCAACATACTCATTTAGAAAATCACATATATTTTCTTGCATTTCTCTTATAGTGATGTGAGTACTACCACTCTAACGGCATTCAATAATTTATGCTCAGTTTCAATTACATCTGCATATAGTGAAGACAAAAAAATTGCAGCCATTCCTTTTCTCTATCATGCTTGTCCATAGTCATGGATATGCCCATTGCATTTGGTTGAATGTTTCAAAATCCTCTTCAACAAATCTATTTTGTACATATCTGCAATCATTATTTTCAATAAGATACCATTTTTTAAATACCTTACCAGGTCACGGCTTCTTGCAGTTTCCTTAGTACTTTCAATACATTGAAATGCCTAAGTTGTCATTCTATTGGCTTGTACAAAGAGTCTTTATTCATAGGAATAGGAAGAGATTATTCTCTTCTAAGTTCAACAACAGTTTTCATGGATTTCCAAACATAATCATTGGATTGAAGAGCTCACACGTTTGAGCTTCTTAACAATTTGTATAGAATGGTTAAATTCTAATACACCACCAGTTTCGGTGATCTGAAAGGATTCCTAATTGTTAAATAAGTTTTGGGAAGTGACCATCCAAGTATTAGGAGATGTAAGAGGAACCCCTAGAATATCACGAGGCAATGCATGTATTCCAGTGTATATTTGAGCATTTTGTGCCACCTATTTCTATCCTCTAGTATGAACCACTTTGAAATCCTTCCATTTCAAAATGAGCAACCTCATCAATCTCATTAAACATAACTGAATTCCTCTTCTTGAGAAGATCTATTTCTTCCATTTTAACACTATTGAGAAGATTTATTAAAATTCCTTCCTTCCTAACTATTGGAAATATTTAATCTTGAGTGGCCAACCAACTGCATTTAATGCAACTGATGGAAGAGGTCCGTTAGGATCATTCTCCCATGTTTATCATGTTTATTTTTTGTTGTCCCAGTTAATACATTCTGGTAGCAAATTTATTGTGGTAGGTCAATTTGAAAATGGGCAGCATTTATTTGGTAAAGGCAAGAAAGACAAAAAGGAATGAACAGAGGAATGTTGAGTAGAATAGGAGAAGAAGGAGAAGAAATCAACAAACAGAGAGGAAGAAGAACCTACAGCAGCAGAGGATATTAGACAGAGAGTAGAACTCCAGATCTCTGGAAGTTTACAGTAGCATTGCACAAGAAGCAGAAAGCTCTAGTTCTCTAGAATCTAGACAATGGATAGAGCTCCAGAAATTATCATAGACAAGAACTCCTGAACTTCCATAGAATCAACCCAGTTACCTCCGAAAGCTCTAGAAAGGTGGGTAGTTTATTGTATGGAGTAAATACAAAGCCATAGCTCTGATATTTGTATGTAAACATTTTTTAATGTCATTTTTGTATATGAATGAAAAGAAATTACTGTCTCCTTGTCTTCCTTGGTCTCCATTTTTCTTCTTTTCCCACTTTAGTTGGATCCTTTTTCCAATAGATTGGTATCAAAGCCCTAAGTTTTCTGTGCATTCAATTTTAAAGCACTAGTTTTTTGGGGCATGCAGTGATAGAACCCTAGCAAGTACTGGGTATTTAAGAAAGCCCTAGTTTTTTAGATAGTGAAGAAAAGCTCTAGATCTTTTCTGGGTTTCAATATTTTCCCCCACTTAGCAAAATGACAAGAGGAGATAATAGGAGTTGGCAGTAGCCACCTATGTTTGATGGTAAAAACTATGATGTCTGGGCAAAGAAAATGAAAACTATTTTATTAGTGAATGGTTTGTGGGAGTTAGTAGCAAATGGGTTCATATATGTGACTGACCTAAATGCATATATAACATTGAGAAATACTCAAAAGAATTAGTTGAAGGAGACAAGGAAAAATGATGCAAAATCCCTCAGATTGATTGAGGCAACCTTGACAGAGGTAATTTTCCTAGAATAGTAACAACTAGTTATACAAAAGAAGCATGGGAAATACTTCAAAATAGTTACAAGGCTAATGACAAGGTGAGGCTAGTGAAGCACCAGTTGCCAAGGAGAGATTTTCAGACCCTATAGATGAAGGATTGTGACTCCATTTCATATTTTCACACAAGGGTTTCTACCTTGATTAACTAGTTGAGGATAAATAGAGAAACCATGGAAGAATAGAGGATTATTGAGAAAATCCTAAGAAGCTTGCCCTCTAGATTTGACCCAATGATTATTGTCATAGAAGAGGCAAAAGACCTCTCAAAAATGATAGTTGATGAGTTGATGGGTTCTCTTCAAACCCATGAGCAATGGCTAAATAGATACACTCCTTCCCTAGAGCAAGCCTTCAAGGCTCAAGGAAATGTGAGAGGTAGGGGAAGAGAAAGAAATGGTAGAGGAAGGGGTCAAAGGGGCAAAGGTAGAACCAACTCCAGAAGAGGAGGCTCAAATAGTCAAGAGGAGGTTAGCACCTCCAAATCAGACTTCCAAAACAAAAAGAAGAACATCAGCTCAAATCAGAGGTATGATAAGAGCAATGTGTAGTGTTACTACTATCACAAGTATGGTCACTATGCAAGTAAATGCAGGATGAAACAATGTGACCAGGGGATTCAAAATGCCAATGTGGCAAATGAAAACAAGATTGAAAATAAAAAACAATCACAAGTGTTTATTGCATGCAATCTTGTAGAACAAGGCAGTGCTAAGATTTGGTATTTGGACAACACTTGTAGCATCCACATGAGTGGTAATAAGAATTTATTTACCTCCATAGACAACAGTATCAAGTCTGAAATCAAAATGGGGAACAATGAGAAGGTTTCAGTCATGGGAAGAGGCATAGTGTGCATACAAACCAAGCATGGTGAAAGAAGACAAATCCATGATGTATATTATGCCCCAGGCATAAAACACAACCTCTTGAGCATTGGATAGATGGTCCAAGATGGTTATAGAGTCTTGATGGAGAAAGGGGAATGCATCATCTATGACAAGGATGGAAGCAAGAAAGTTATTGAAGCAGTTCAAATGACAAAGAACCAGATGTTCCCCTCAAAATGCAAATCCCAACACATTCAATAGGCTTATAGCTTAGTCAACCTTCAAAATAGTCATCAAAGAGCCATCAAAGCTTTGGCATTTTAGGTATGGGCATTTAAGTTATTCCATTTTAAGTCTTTTGGCTAGAAAAGACATGGTTAGGGGCCTACCAGCAATTGTAGAGCCCGATGGAAAATGTGAAGCATGCATCCTAGGTAAACAACATAGGCAACTGTTTCAATCAGGGTATTATTCTAGGAGAGAAAGAGCACCATTAGAGTTGGTGCATTCAGATTTGTGTGGTCCCATGAAGACCCCAACCCTAGGTGGAAATGCTTATTTCATGATTTTCATAAATGACTATAGTAGGAAAACCTAGGTGTGTTTTTCAAAGAACAAATCAAAAGCATTTGAGAAGTTTAAGATGTTAGGCCTTGGTTGAGAAGAAAAGAAACCACTATATCAAGTCCTCAAAATGGACAGAGGGGGAGAGTACATCTCCAAAGAGTTTATGAACTTTTGCAAATATGAAGGCATTGAGAAACAATTCATAGCCCGATATACTCCACAACAAAATGGAGTGGCTGAAAGGAAAAACAAAACCATCAAAGAGATGGCAGCAAGCATACTGAAGGCAAATGATTTCTCAAAATATTATTGGGGTGAAGCTATAGAAACAACACTCTACCTATTGAATAGGTACCCCACAAAGGTTGTTCGTGATGGGATTCCACAAGAAGCATGGACAAAATACAAATAGAGTGTAGAGCACTTGAGAATATTTGGGTGTGTGATATATGCACTTGTGCCAAAAGAGAAGAGGTAGAAATTTGATGAAAAAGGTGAAAAATGCATCTTCATAGGCTATAGTGAAGAATCCAAAGCCTACAAATTGTATAATCCCATCACCAAGAAAGTGGTGATCAGTAGGAATGTTGAGTTCATTGAAAATGAATCACAATACCATTTGAGGATGAAGAAGCTCCGAAAGTTAGGAGCTCTAGAACTTTTCAGCAAGTAAATAGTTCAGAAAGTAGGACCTCCAGAAATGTTTAGCAGAATAGTAGCTTCAAAAATTTATAGCCAAGTGAAAATTCTTGTGCTTAGTCTTCTTCATCAGTCAAATAGTCAAGCAGTTCCAGAAATTTAGACCATACGCTTGCATCAATGATGCCACAAAGGACAAGAAGCGTGAGGGGAATTTATGACATCACAAGGTATGCTGAATTTGATGAAAATTTAGATTTTGCATTCTTTTCCTATAGTGATCCAATGTATTTTGAAGAAGTAGTGATAGAGGAGAAATGGTGTAAGGCTATGGATGAGGAGCTAGACGCTATAGAGAGAAACAAGACATGGGAGCTAACTGATTTACCCAAGGGGAAATCAGTCATTAGAGTTAAGTAGGTCTATAAGACCAAATGCACTACTGATAGTAAGGTTGAGAGGCATAAAACAAGGTTGGTTGTTAGGGGTTACAAATAGTAGCCTAGAAGAGACTATAATGAAACATATGCACTAGTTGCAAGGCTGGA
The DNA here is from genome assembly GCA_027924645.1 of Cunninghamia lanceolata. Classification (NCBI taxonomy): domain Eukaryota; kingdom Viridiplantae; phylum Streptophyta; class Pinopsida; order Cupressales; family Cupressaceae; genus Cunninghamia; species Cunninghamia lanceolata. The sequence goes on along the minus strand of BSBN01000220.1, from coordinate 9,036,148 downwards.
AATAGTGTGGACAATCCTAGCAATTACAGCCTAGCACAAATCAAAAGTATTTCAAATGGATGTAAATTCAGCCTTCTTGAATGAAGTGTTGAAAGAAGAGGGGTGTGTGGAGCAGCCACTTAGCTATGAAGTCCCAGGGCATGAAGATAAAGTGTATAGGCTCCAGAAATCTCTCTATGGGCTTAATAAAGCACCACAGCCATGATACAATAGAATTAATTCGTACCTATTAAGCAATGGCTTTAGAAAAAGTGATAGTGAGCCCACACTCTACATCAAAGCAACCAATGGTGAGATTCTTATTGTTGTTTTGTATGTATATGATTTGATTTTCACACAAAATAGTGACCTCTTCATTGTTGATTTCAAAGAGGCAATGAAAAATGAGTTTAAAATGATAGACCTAGGTTTCCTAAAATATTTCCTAGGCATAGAGGTCCAACAAATACAGTATTGCATTTTCATTTCACAAACTAATTATGCCAAACAAATCTTGAAAAGATTTAGAATTCTAGACAACAAACCTACCCCGACACCAATAGCTATAGATCTAAAATTAAGCAAAGAGGACAGCAGCAGTGATATTAACCCAACCCTCTACAAGAGAATGGTTGGAAGCCTCGTGTATTTGACAACAACCAGACCTAATTTGATGTACATGCTAAGCCTGATTTCTAGGTTCGTGGAGTAACCTAAGGACACGCACTGGCAAGTAGAGAAAAGAGTCCTGAGGTATGTCAATGACACAAAAGGCTATTACATTATGTATACCACCTCTAATGAGTTTCAGTTGGTTGGGTACATAGATAGTGATTGGGCAAGAAGTGTAGATGATAGAAAGAGAACATCAGGATATGTGTTCCACATGGGTACAAGAGCAATTTCATGGGCATCCAAGAAGCAGTCTATAGTTTCTCTCCACAACCATAGCTCTAATTTTTGTATCTAAACATTTTTTAATGTAATTTTTGTATAAGAATGAAAAGAAATTATTGTCTCCTTATCTTCCTTGGTCTCCGTTTTTCTTCTTTGCCCACTTTAGTTGGATCCTTTTTCCAACAAATTAGTATCAGAGCCCTAAGTATTCTAGGCATTCAATTTTAAAGCCCTAGTTTGTTTGTGCGTGCAGTGACAGAACCCTAGCTTACTGGGTATTTAAGAAAGCCATAGTTTTCTAGGTAGTGAAGAAAAGCCCTAGATCTTTTTTGGGTTTCAACATTTTCCCCCACTTAGCAAAATGGTAGGAGGATATAATAGGAGTCGGTAGTAGCCACCTATGTCTGATAGTAAAAACTATGATGTCTAGGCAAATAAAATGAAAACTATTTTAGTAGCAAATGATTTGTGGGAGTTAGTAGCAAATGGGTTCATAGATGTGATTGACCCAAATGCATATACAACATTAAGCAATGCTCAAAAGAATTATTTGAAGGAGACAAGGAAAAATGATGCAAAAGCCCTTAGTTTGATTGAGGTAGTCTTGACATAGGCAATTTTTTTAGAATAGTAGCAGCTAGTTATGTAAAAAAAGCATGGGAAATACTTCAAAATAGTTACAAGGGTACTGACAATGTGAGGCTAGTAAAGCTCCAATTGCTAAGGATAGATTTTGAGACCCTACAAATTAAGGACAATGAGTCCATTTCAAATTTTCACACAATAGTTTCCACCTTGATTAACCAGTTGAGAATAAATGGAGAAACCATGGAAGAACAGAAGATTATTGAGAAAATCCTAAGAAGCTTGTAATCTATATTTGACCCAATGGTTATTGCCATAGAAGAGGTAAAAGACCTCTCAAAAATGATAGTTGATGAGTTGATGGGTTCTCTTCAAACCCATGAGTATCGACTAAACAGATCCACTCCTTTCCTAGAGCAAGCCTTCAAGGCTCAAGGAAATGTGAGAGGCAAGGGAAGAGGAATAAATGGTAGAGGAAGAAGTCAAAGGGGCAAAGGTAGAAGCAACTCCAGAAGAAGAGGCTCAAATAGTCAAGAGGAGGCTTGCACCTCCAAATCAGACTTCCAAAACAAAAAGAAGAATAGTAGCTCAAATCAGAGTTGTGATAAGAGCAATGTGTAGTGTTACTACTATCACAAGTATGGTCACTATGCAAGTGAATGCAAGAAGAAACAATGTGACCAGGGGAGTCAAAATGCCAATGTAGCAAATGAAAACAATATTGAAAATGAAAAATAGTCACAAGTGCTTATTGCATGCAATCTTGCAGAATTGGGCAACGCTAAGATTTGGTATTTGGACAACGCCTGTAGCAACCACTTGAGTGCTAATAAGAATTTATTTGCCTCCATAGACAACAAAATCAAGTCTAAAATCAAAAGGGGGAACAATGAGAAGGTTTCAGTCATGGGCAGAGGCATAGTGTGCATACAAACCAGGGATGGTGAAAGAAGACAAATCCATGATGTATATTATGCCCCAGGGATAAAAAACAACCTCTTGAGCATTAGACAGATGGTCCAAAATGGTTATAGAGTCCTAATGGAGAAAGGGATATGCATCATCTATGACAAGCATGGAAGCGAGAAAGCTATTGTAACAGTTTGAATGATAAAGAACTAGATGTTTTCGCTCAAAATGCAAATCCCAGCATAGTCAACAGGCTTACAGTAGTCAACCTTCAAAATAATCATCAAAGAGCCATCTAAGCTTTGGCATTTGAGGTATGGATATTTAAGTTATTCTAGTTTAAGTCTTTTGGCTAGAAAAGACATGGTTAGGGACCGACCAGCAATTGTAGAGCCCAATGAAAAATGTGAAGCATGCATCCTAGGTAAGCAACATAGGCATCCCTTTCAATCAGGGTATTCTAGGAGAGCAGAAGCACCATTAGAGTTGATGCATTCAGGTTTGTGTGGTCCCATGAAGACCCCAACCCTAGGTGGAAATGTTTATTTCATGACTTTCATAGATGACTATAGTAGGAAAACCTAGGTGTATTTTTTGACGAAAAAATTTGAAACATTTGAGAAGTTTAAGGTGTTTAAGGCCTTGGCTGAGAAGCAAAGCAACCATTATATCAAAGTACTTAGAACGGATAGAGGGGGAGAGTGCATCTCCAAAGAGTTTATGAACTTTTGCAAGTATGAAGGCATTGAGAAACAATTCACAGCCTAATATACTCCATAGAAAAATAGAGCATTTGAAAGGAAAAAAAAAACCATCATAGAGATGGCAATAAACATGCTGAAGGACAAAGATTTGTCAAATTATTATTGGGGTGAAGTTGTAGCAAGAATAGTGTACCTATTGAATAGGTGCCCCACAAAGGTTGTTTGTGACATGATTCCACAAGAAGCATGGATAAAACACAAATAAAGTGTAGAGCACTTGAGAATATTTGGGTGTGTAGCATATGCACTTGTGCCAAAAGAGAAGAGGCTAAAATTTGATGACAAAGGTGAAAAATACATCTTCATAGGCTATAGTGAAGAATCCAAAGCCTACAAATTGTATAATCCCATCACCAAGAAAGTGGTGATCAGTAGGGATGTTGAATTTATTGAAAATGAATCATGGGATGGAACAATGGATAACAACATGGGTATTTTTATCACGATACCCTTTGAGGATGAAGAAGCTCCAAAAGTCAGGAGCTCCAAAACCTTTCAATAAGGAAATAGTTCAGAAAGCAGGACCTCTAGAATGTTCAGCTTAGAGCAGTAGCTCCGGAAATTTATAGCAGAGTGAAAATTCTAGTGCTCAGTCTTCTTCATCAGTCCAATAGTCAAGCAGTTCTATAAATTCAGACCCTATGTTTGCATCAATGATGCCACAAAGAACAAGAAGCATGAGGGAAATTTATGACAGCACAAGGTATGTTAACTTTGATGAAAATTTAGATTTTGCATTGTTTTCCTATAGTGATACAATGTATTTTGAAGAAGTCGTGAAACAATGCAAAATCTAAATTTTCATCAAAGTTAACCATGAAAGAGGAGAAATGGTGTAAGACCATGGATGAGGAGATGGATGCTATAGAGAGAAACAAGACATGAAAGATAACTGATTTACCCAAGGGAAAATCAATCATTGGAGTTAAGTGGATCTATAAGACCAAATGCATTGTTGATGGTAAGGTTGAGAGACATAAAGCAAGGCTAGTTGGTGCCTTTCTAGATAACTTGGTTGTTGAAGGGATTAGACAGTATTCAGAGGCCAATATACTTAGGCATAGTATGTATTTTTAGGAGGCAAACTCCCTATGGTTTTGCCCCTCCCCGAGTCAGCCAAAACTCCTCTCAATCAACTACAAACTACAACATGGTTGATGCCTTGGAATCATTTATATTCTTCAAGCACGAGACACCATCTTCTTCGATATTTTGCTGCCGATAACATGACGTATGGGAAGTCAATTAAGTTTATATGCATATAAAATCCCACCACTGAATTTATGGAATGCTCGATCTTATTCCAAGTCTATGACCAAAGGAAGAGAGTGACAAAATAATGCTCCTATTGATGTCTACAAAAAGACTATGCAAATTGATGGCAATGGGCAGATGAAGCATCCAAGTACCTGAGTGGGCATGTTAGTGGTGAAGTCTAAATTGAAGCCACGGGCTTAAAGGACATTTGGAGTCTTTGACTCTAATCACAAATAAATAGCTCCAATTTCCCTCTCAACAATGTCTCTTCACCTTCTGAAGGACAACGATGAAGGAAATTTTCAGTTATAAACTAGAATAAAAGGACAATAGAAGGTGGCAGGAACTAGAAAAAAAGAGATTGATTAAAATATTGGAGATCGCTACCTGTGTGAAAAAAAAAAATGAGGATAATGAGTTTCGCTGCCAGCAAGAAGAGTTCATCCTATTGAGGAAGATATGGTAGTAAGGTTGATTGGAAGGGAATTACAGTGAGTTGACGTTGGCTGTGTGTTGCCTCAGAGTGGAAGGTAAAGAGGATAGAAGCATACAGATGAGAATGAAGTCGATCTCTTGATGGAGTATTGTGCCTGTAGCAGTTGCGGAGTGAAGCTAGGTTGAGATTGAAGGAGTTGGCCAATAGTTGTAATCATTTGTTGCAGTTTAATATAATTGTTTATTTGAATTTGAGATTCAATAAAATTCATGAGTTTTTTTTCATTCTTTGTGTGAGTTTGATTTGAGTTATATGATAATCTAAGAAAGTGTGTGTATGAGTTGAGTTATGGCAGCCATGAGGTGATGTGTCTTGCATCACAATGACTAGCAATTGTATCAAAAACTTGATTAGAGGAGAGTGTATTCCTTGCAATGTTTAGGCAAAATTTTGAGGACCTCATGCCTTGAGTTGTTTTTCTTATCCAATTGCTCTGTGTATTCCTAGAAGTAGAATAAATCTCTCGGTGAATTAATCCACCATCCTTTGTCAAAATGACCCCTTGAAAGAAAAATAATAATTTAACTTTCAAATGATGAATAATCCTCTATGAAGAACCATGCAACATGCTTGTAAGGAGCCACAATATTGTTTTCTTCTTCAATCTTCCTAAAATTGCACTGCATATTTGATGTAGAATCTTGAGCAAACCTATATCTCATACACAATTGGAGAATTACAACTTCACAAGTATTTATTGATTTATCATACAAAAGACTGTAATATTTTTTGGTTTCAATAAGTATGAATGCAAAGGAGGAGGACTCATTTGTGGCACTGGGAGACAAATAATACATGCAAGGTTTTAATTTTGGCAAAATGTGATAGCTTAAAGATTTGGCTAGGTTCAAAATGTGGACAATAGTCATAATTCCAAATTAAAGAAAGCAAGTGCAATGACAGACTACACTCAACAATTCCAAACTTTTTCTTTAAGAGTTGAGAATGTTATAGAGAAAAACTTGAAGGAGATATTTCTAGGGGGTTTGAAAGACCACATCGAATATGTGGTATGCATGTTCAATCCAACTATTGTGTCCCAAGCAATGATTATGGCAAGCTATCTAGAGGTAAAGTTTTTGGCTAATAGAAGGGAGGTACTCCCTAGAAACAAAGATTAGAGGACCCCTACATCATCATTTCTTCAACCTATGAGATTAACACTTCAACAAATTAAAGAAAAAAAGGGCCAAAGGGTTATGTTTCAACTATGATAGAACATATAGTAGAGGACATAAATGTGTTGACAAGAAATTGTTCTACATTGTGGGCACCTATGATGAAGAAAAGGATCAAGAGGTAGTATTGGTTGTAGAAGACTTAGACGATGTCCAACCAACTATATCTATCCATGCACTATTAGGTATTAATACCCTACAAACCCTTATGGTACTAGGTTTCATTAAACAATAGAAGGTACCCATATTGATTGACACATGGAGTACTCATAACTTTATTAACAATAAGTTGGCAACCAAATTGAGCTATTTTGTTTACCCAACCCCAGAGTTTTAGGTTATGATTGTAGATGGTGGTGTAATCACTTGTTCAGGGAAATGCCACAATATTAAACTCACCATGGGAGACTACATTCTTATTTGTCCTATGGTTGCTATTCCAATGGATAACTACCTTAGGAACAATTGAGAAGAACTTCTGAGAGTTGTTCATGCATTTTCACTAAGAGGATAAAACATTTGAACTAAGGGGGTTGCATGAAAAATATCCACATATTTTTAATCTCACACCAAATGTAAAAGATGCTTAACAATGGGGTAGATAGGGGTGTAGCTCAATTATTGTCATTAGAAGTGAAATAATCAAATATTCCTACATTGACAAATCTACAAGCTAGTTTGAGGGATAGGTCAAAAGGATTGCCTCCCAAAAGAGATCTAGACTAGGTCATTCAATCAATGCTAGGGTATCATCTACCATCTTTCACCTCTTCTTTAAAGGTACACCAAAAGGTTAGAGAAATGGAATAACACAAGGTAAAGACACATTAAAAAATGAAGAGGCAAATAGATCAACACAAAATTTTAACATAAATAGTGCTACCTAAGCTAGATGCAAAGAGAAGACCCATCTTGAAGGTTGAGTTAATTTTCAATACATGCATGAAGAAGCTAAGGACTAGGACAATCACATAGTACCTCATTAAATGGAAGCATTTTCCTATCAAAGTTGCCACATGTGAAGATGAAGATTTTATGTAGCAATATCCACAATTGATTAGTGTTGAGGACAATACTTACATGTGAAAGAGAGGGGCATGCTATTCCCATAATCCTATAGTGTGCACAGGGATATGAGTAGTCATCTTGTGGATACCATAACTCTTAATTAAGTTATATGATCATTAATATAGTCTTATATAGGTAGTTAATTCAGCCAGGGTGGCATCCATGGCATCATATTGTAATTATGTTCTTATTGGAGACTTTTGGAGGTTTCCCCCCTCAAAGTGGCTTATTATTCTCAAGTATTTGCATCATATTTCCTAGCATATTATTCTCTTGTGCAAGTTATTTAATTACAAAGGGTGTTTATGTGGGCACTCTATTTTAGCTAGATGCATGCATTATCCACTATAATAGTTCTTTTATTCTTATAGTGAAGAGATCTATAGAATATACACATTCACAATCAGAATCAGTAGCGAAGAGGAGTATTGTGTTTACTTTTGATGATCATGCTTTTAGCAAACTCTTGCTTCTAAGACCAAGTTACCTACAAAGAAAAAATGTTATGACACTAGAGAATGGGCCAATAGGTGAGAAGGGTTGAAGGACCCTGAAAAATAAAAATCTTGTTGAGGGATTAAATGATTGTGCTGTTTGACTTTTGTGAACACTATTATGGTAAACAAAATTATGTTCAATTTTATTCTAGTTCTCTCAAATCTTCTAGGGTGTTGGACTTAATTCATTTAGATGTATTTGGTCATGTTAATATTCCTTTGATTTCTAGTCTTTGTATTATGTAACTTTTATATATGATTATTCTTGAAGGACATGGGTGTATTTCCTTAGGAGTAAATGTGAAATCTTTAGTTGGTTTAAGAAGTTTAAAGATCTTGTGGAAAATTGGATTGATATGAAGATTAAGGTTTTGAGGACTAAAAGTAGTGGTGAGTTTTATTTCATAGATTTTGAAAGATTCTATAAAGATCATAGAATTGAGAGACATAAAACAACTCCATATATCCATTGATAGAATGGAGCTACAAAGAGAATAAACAACACATTGATGGATAGGACTAGGCGCAAGCTTAGTGAAGCTAACTTGTGATAGAAGTTTTAAAAAAAATTAGTTGCTATATCTTGTTACCTAATTAATAGGTGTCCTACATTAGCTATTGTTGATAAGAATCATATGGAGGCATGGATAGGAAAAATCCCTTATTACAACATCTTAGATTTTTTGATTGTTAGGCATATGCACATGTGCGTAGGGAGAATTTGTCAAAGTTAGAGAACAAGGTAGTGGAACATATCTTCGTTAGCTATGGCATTGGTGTTAAAGGGTACAAGCTTTGGGACCTCTAGTCAAGAGAGTTCTATACAACATAAGTGTTATATTCAAAGAGATTTAGCCTCTTCTTCCATAATGTTGCAACCAAAAGAGGATGAGAAGAAAAATGTGGTTCAACTAAACCCAAAGACTAAGAAGTTTGAACCAAAATATTATGAAGGACTTGAAGGAGAGAGATCAAATAGTTTTGATAGTTCAAAAAAGGAGATAGAACCTCTGCCTCAGTTCTTGAGGAGGTCCACTTAGTGGAGACAACAACTAGACAAGTATACTCTTTATTGGAGATGTATTTTGCTTTTATTACTAATATTGATGAGCCTAGAACTATGAAGGATGTGATGGATATGGGTGACTCTGAGTCCTGGAGAGTGGCTATGGATAAGGTGATGGATGCATTGAAGAAGAGTGACACATGGAACTTGGTACTATTGGTAGAAGGAAGAAAGCATGTTGGATGTAAATGGGTTTTTAAGAAGATTTTTTCAAATGATAGTGTTGAAAAGTACAAGGCAAGATTAGTTGAAAAAGAATATTCCCAAGTTGAGGGGGTAGACTTTGTTAAAAAAATTTCCTCAACTCCTAAGATAACATCTATTAGGTTCTTTCTATCTATAACAAAAATTTGATTTAGAGATAGAATAGATGGATGTGAAGATAGCATTCTTGCATGGTGACTTGGAGGAAGAGATCTACATGACACAACCATAGTACTATGTTATTAAAGGCAAGGAGTCTTTCATTTGTAGGTTAAAAGATCTTTATATGGACTCAAATAGTCTTCTAGAATGTAGTACCAGAAGTTTGATTTATTTGTGCTAGGATTGGGCTTTCTGAGATTCAAATTAGATCACTATGTTTATCATAAAATGTATGGTGTTATCACATTGTATTTAGATTATATGTTGTTTTTGGTAACAATAAGGATGTGATTTGTGATTTGAAGTCTCATCTTTTAGCATAGTTTGACATGAAGGACTTTGGAGGTAGAAGTATATCTTGGGTATGGATATTAGAAGAGATAGAATGAACAAAAGTTTTTGGTTGGGCCAAAGTATGTGAACTCCATGCTACAACATTTTCAGCATGATAGATTGCAAACCATTAGTTGTTCATATTTCCATGGGAACTAAGCTTTTAGTGGAGCAATGTGTTGTAACACCCACAGAGGTGGAGGATATGACCCATGATGTTCCTTATTTTAGTTTGGTTGGGAGTTTGATATATTCAATGGTCTTTACTAGACTAGGCATTGCCCAAGTAGTGGGAGTCTTGAGTTGCTTATGCCTAATCTCAGACAAGATCATTAGGATGCAGTTAAGAGGTTTTTAGATATTTGAGGGGTACCTTTGAGTAATCTATTTGTTATCATGGTGATATTATAAGGGACCAACACTCAATGGAGATTCATGGATTCAGATTAAACACTTGAGATGTTGATAGTAGAAGATCCCCTAGTGAATGTGTTCAGTTTATTTGGTGGTAATATTAGTTGGATGAGTAAGGGACAAGCTACATGGTCACTTTGTCCACTACAGAGACTAAGTACATAACAAATACTCATGCTTGTAAGGAGGTCATATGGCTTAAGAGACTGTGTTCAAATGTGGGGTTGAGTCAAGGAGTTATCAGAGTTCTTTATGACAGTCAAAGTGTCATATATTTGGAAAAGAATCCAACCTTTCATATGAGGATGGAGCACAGAGATGTCCATTACCATTTTGTTCACGACATGGTCAAGGATGAGAGGTGATGCTAGAGTAATTTGACACTTTGAAGAATATTACAGATGCACTAACAAAGTCAGTTGGCACAAAGAAGTTTAGGTAGTGCAATGAGTCCATGGGCCTCTTGGCCCCTAGCAGATAATTGATAGAGTTAGCATTCCATTTTCTCTTGCAAGGTTTTTGACAAGTGGAAGATTGTTAGGAAAGGTTTCTCAACCTTGCATCTTAATGTCAAGAACAAAAAAATCAATTTTTGGGCTATAGGACACAAAATACAATTTTTAGGGCTCTAAAGGTCACTTTTGGCCCCAAAAAATGTCAAAACGGGCCTTAACTAGAGAAAGAAAGTTATGGTGACATGGACTTCTTCAAGATCTACAATTAAAAAATAATAGGCTCAATCAACTTCTCAAATAAAAAATTATGGCCTCTAAAAGTTTGCTTTCCCACATAGAAAATGTAAGAGCATCTATGACACATAAGAGTTGCAAGAGGGAGTTGCACTTGTTGACCAACTTATGATGCATGCTAGACACATCATAATGCATATTTTAATGGACATAATTGAGCCAAAATAGAGTGCTTAAGTTGGTGAGTGGATTAGAATGAGCTTATGGCAAGCAGAAGGAATATGCTATTTTTAGCCTATGGACTCCTCTTAGAATTAGGCATTGAATTTTTCATTAGGAAATTGGGCACCACATTTTTGGTGGTTTGAGCTCATGGTTTCCTAATTACCATTTGATGGTTTAATATGTTGCTTCTCTTATTTATTGGGTGCTTGAGATGGAGGTTTCATAGTGAGTTTTGTAAGTACTGTTGTGCTACCAAAATTGCTTTAGATCTCTTGTTGGTGATGTTCCTATTAAGGATTAGACCTTGTAAGTGTATTGTAGCCATTGATTACTGAATAATACATTTAGTTGCTTTAAAGTGTGGGGTTTTTCTTCTAAAATTTTTTCCTACATAAATCATTGTGTTATGTGTCTACCTATGAAAATGAGACCTAATATGGATGCAAATTACACCTAAAATGCACCCAATCTCAAGTCCAAGGGACCTCAAGATTGGACTAAACTACTAACTAGCTAAACTATCTAATTGCACCCTAAAATAAGCCTATTAGTAGTGATATGCCCTAAGATGTAAGATGATATTGCTAAACTATGCTAGAATTGAACTAATTCTATATGTTGAGCACTCAAATTGGCAGAAAAATTTTGCATAAAATGACTTCTTCCAAATGGGAGGTGGAGGCCTCAATTTATAGTTTTTTGGAGATAGGAATGGAGGGTTAGGATCAATTTGAAGGATAAATGGTGGAGATTGCTTGAGGATCCTCAAGCAAGGAGAATTGGACAAGGAGAATTGGACAAATGGCATGATTGGATTGGATGAGAAAGTTGCCCCAAGATTCAAGGCATGATCAATGGATGAGAATGCATGTTTGAATGGATGGATGGCCAAGATTGAGTAGGTGTATGACATGTAAGGACTCATTTATGAAAAGGTAAGGCTTGGATTTTGTGAGGAATTTTAAATTCCATGGAGAGGACAAGTGGAATTTAAAATTAGAAGAATAGTGTTCAAATAGTGCCACATGAAATTTTAAAGTGAGATGAATAGTGACATATGGAGTGGGGTGGAAGAAAGAGGACAAATGTACTCAATTTGGAAGATTTGCCCATGCTTCCAAAGTACCACTTGTCATGTACATGTGTGTACATTGGATGACAAGTGGATTTCTAGAAACATGGGGGTTTGTAATGATGAATTAATTAAAATTAATTCATGTGCACATGGGTTAGAAGAAAATAATCATGATTACAAAAAGTAATCAAAAGTGCACAAAATAGGGAATTAAATAAATATAATAATTTATTTAATTTTTGGGATGAACTATAGTAAAAAATATTTAATTTTCAAACTAAAGTAGAAGAATTTGATTTTTATGATAGGATAAAGGTGTAAAATAAATTAATTAAATAATTAAAAATTATTTAGTTGATAATCAGATTGGACAAAGTGATGCAAGTGGATTAGGATTGAATGCGTGAGTGGATGAAGTTGGTTGTGACCATTTTCAGGTGTCTACATTATGGTATATTGTTTTTGTGTTTATTTCTTTGTAACTATATGATTACTTTAATTTTTGTACATACCTCCTCTCAATGTTTAGTGTATGAAATATCTTATGCACCTCTACTTCCTTTCAACATTTTTAAGATTATATTTAATTATAGGAACCTAGGTTCCTATTTATAATTCTATAAAGGACCTTGATTACTTCTTCCTTGAGTTGAATATTAACATTTAAAAGATTCATTTTATTTATACAAAGGGGAATTGATAACTTAATCCATTATTTATTGTTGAAATTACCCCCACCCCCCATCTTAATGAAAATATAGTGTGAGGTGAATTGTTGGCCCTTAGGAAAATTAAATTAAGGTCGTCCACTAATAAATCCTCAACCATGCTCAATCAACCTATCTCTTGGGACTATTTAAAAGACTCATTAACTCAAAGGATCCAATGAAATTAATATAATTATAATAAATTAATGAATTATAGTTTAATATAATAACCATGTAATGATAGTTGTAAGATTGTGGCCTTAGGGCTAAAATTAGCTAGTCACTATAAAACTATAAGATTTATCTAGATATGAATTTAATGATATGACTCATTTCTTAAATGATACTCGATTGAACAACTTTAATTGAGTTATATTAGACTCTTTTATAAACCTAGTAATTACAATTTTAATATAGTGGATTATGAGGAACATCACATAAAGAATTGTCTAAATATGAATAATCCATAATTTGATTGATCTATAGATTTCAAGAATTTTCCTATCATTTGAGGAAACTATCCATAGATTGAGATGGATATTAAGTAGTTAGCTTTCATGTTATTGAAGTTAAACTTGCTTTTGATAATTAGAAAAAAGAATTACCCTTTTTATGAGGGCTCAACAATTTGTTACTTAATGGAAATCATCATGTAGAACACAATTCATTTAGGCTTGATATTTATATCATATCTAATATTATTTGAACAAGTTAAAAGCTTTTTTGAATTAAAATATGTAGGAAACTTCTAATATTGCTATTGTAGAAGCACTTTAGAATGATTCTTTTCAATTTCTTTAAAAAAAATATCAAAATGATTGAATTTATATAACATCAATTTTAAAATACCATTTTATGTGTTATTTGTTGAGCACGTGACATGAAACAAATAAAGGTGCCAGAGAAAGGAGATCACCTGCGTCAAACAACATTTAATATGGAAGTTTCTCCCATCTGTAGCATTTAAAATGGAAGCTTCTCACCGCTATTCTCTTCCACCGACCTCACTCTAATCCCTTCATCATCCACATTCTATGCATGTTTTTTTCGATTGCAATGTATTTCTAGAGAATTCGAAGACCTCTATTTATACAGGCATCTGTAATCGATTTTTGGTATGCAAAGAGAAAAAGTTATGTTTATTGTGCTACAGCATCCTATGTTTTTGGTTCCTTTATGTGTTTTTTTTGTTGTGACTGCTGTGTAATATATTGTCCTGTTTTCATCTTAAATACTCTATTTTTTCTAACAACTGGTATCAGAGCCAGGTTGTTGGAAGATTTGGTGTGTGTAGGGCTTCATTGAGAAGGCATGGAGGCAACAACAGTGAGTGATATGGAAAAGTTAAACGGGGCTAATTTTGCCCTATGGAAATCCCAAATGGAAGATATATTGATTCTAAATGATTAGTATTTGCCAATTGAGGGAACATCAAAGAAAACCACAATGATGGTGGATGAAGATTGGAATAAGTTGGATAGAAAGGCAATTGCAACCATCCATCAATATCTGGCTAAAGATGTGTATTTTCATGTTGCCAGAGAGAAGACAGCAGCAGAACTATGGCAAAAGCTTCATGATCTATATGAGAAGAACACAACATCAAATAAGGTGTTCTTAATGAAGAGGTTATATAATCTTAAGATGAAGGAGGGTGCTTCGGTTGCAGAACATTTAAATGAATTTAATATCATTACTAGTCAGCTTGCCTCTATTAAAATTGTTTTGGATGATGAAATTAGAGCTATTTTACTAATGTGTTCTCTACTAGATAGCTAGGAAAATTTGATCGTTACTATGAGCACTTAAGCACCTACAAGAACCTTGAAGTTTGATGATGTCAGCAGCAACATAATGCATGAGGAGCTATGACAAAAGTCAATTTTAGAAAACCAAGGAGGAGAAGCTCTAGCCCTAGCTAATCATGGTAGGAGGATTGATCGAGGCCATCTAGGACGTTCAAGATCGAGAGGCCGATCCAAATCAAAAAGGGGCAGGATCACTTGTTATCATTGTGGAAAGCTAGGGCACATGAAGAGAGAGTGTCAAGTCTCGAAGCAAAGCCATAAAGATCAAAATAAGAAGCCAACTAGCACAAATGAAGGTGAGACCACTGCTGTAGCTATGGATGGAGAAGTTTTACTTACTATTTTAGTAGAAGATGTATGCTTGTATACCTCTAGCAGTAGCTTTAATTGGATCCTTGATTCTGGGGCATCTCACCATGTAACTCTATGCAAAGATAATTTTGTTGCATATAATCCTGGTGATTATGGTAGATTGCATTTGGAAAATAATCATTTTTGCAGCATTGTTTGAGTGGGAGATGTCAAGATCAAGACAAATGCTGCAAGGGTACCATGTCCTTACCACACCAAAATGGTGGTAAAGTGTTGTCAAGTGTTGTCTAGGCCAATTCAAGGCTGATATTGGATTTAATAAGGTCTAAGGAGACCATTCTTCATGTGATCATGTGTGTTTTGTGTCCTAAGGCTTGCTAAGGGGTAAAAGTCACAAGTTTCTTTAGTAAAGTGTCATTTTCCATTAAAAACTGTAATGTTCCCATAAAGGAGAATGACTTGGCAGTTTGGGAAGTTGATGGAAATGGTTTTCACTCATTGTCCCATGTTGAAATGGGGGAGAGGACATGGAAAAATGACTATTGAAGAAGTTTTGCAAGAAAACAATAAAGATTTTTATGTTTCTTGACATTTTCCTTTGTGTTTTTTATGTTCTCATGCCCTATACAGCCCAGTACAGTATGAGCAAGGTCTACAAATCATGAAATATTGAAGTGTTGTGAGTGAGCTTTCTGTTGAACTAGGATTTAGCTATTTATGTTGAGTTTAAAGCATTCTCTAATTGGATTTTCATAATAAGGTCTGAAAACCCTAGGGGTTTGATCAAGGAGTATGGGTTTTTGACCCATTCCATCAATATGATCAACCATATATTGATGGAATGGAATTAGTTAGGGTTTATTTTAGTCATGAATATGTTGCAGGTGTAGGGGACAAGCATAAAAGATTGTTTGGAATAGGTCCAGCCTAATATCTTCATGTATTAGGTGTTCTAACATGAGTGTGCTTATAATATATGAAAAAAGGAGACTTGGTCTGACTCAAGACCCACAAAAACCCACGCAATCTATCCTTTTACAACTTGTTTGAGACTCTGAAACTGAAATTGGAAGGGTGGAGTGAAGTTTGTGTGTACTTGCTTTGTAAAAGTGGCCTAATTAGGCCTAATTATAGCATTACCAGTCAATTGTTTGGCCTTTTTCTCCAAAACAACCCCTTGTTCTTTCTTGATATGTTGTGTAAAGTTGAAAAGGGTATCCGAATTGTCCATTAAGTTCTAGGTTTGAATAGGTTTGCTCTTGTTATGTCCAAAAAGCCTCTTTTCAAGGGCTACAAGAATGGAGGTCAGTTTACAAGGGAACGACTAGAAGGGCAAGGTGTCAGGGTTTTTGGGGACCTTTAGTGTTCTAAGCTTGCCAAATCAAAGTGGGTTAGGTTGTGATAGGAGTTCAACAAGTGGGATCATTCATTTTTTCTTCGTCTATGTGTGTCACTCCCATTGGTAACCATGCTATTGGAGAGAGGAAGAGAGACAAGCTGGAACAATTAGTTAATTTCCATTTTAGAATCCTTCAAGTGTTTTGAGAGTCTCCCCTACTCTGCATAAATGAAAGGACAAGATATCCTACTGAAAGAGGTTAGGCATGTACCAAAAATGCGCATGAGTTTGATCTCTGTGGGATGATTGGATGATGAAGGCTATTTTGTAAGCTTTGAAAAAGGTGCCTGGAAAATCAGAAAAGGAGATTTAGTACTTGCTTCTGAGATTCTAGGCAAAAATATTAGTCAACCCATTTGAAACGCGTAGTTTGTTATGGCAAAAATATTACTTCATTGATTCTCATAAAATAAATCGATGGTGAATGGATATGCATTTGACCGATAATATGTAAAATCTGAGCGATTTGACCACCCTGTTGGATGTGATTTATTCACCAATTCTGACTTGGCCAATCTACAATATTCACCTATTGGAAAATATTCGCCACTAAAAATATCTCTGATGCTATTCACTTAATCCTATATTGTGCACAGGGATATGAGTAGTCATATTGCGGATACCATAACTCTTAATTAAGTTATATGATCATTAATATAGTCTTATATAGGTAGTTAATTCAGCTAGGGTGGCATCCATGGCATCGTATTGTAATTATATTCTTATTGGAGACTTTTGGAGGTTTTCCCCCTCAAAGTGGCTTATTATTCTCAAGTATTTGCATCATATTTCCTATTATATTATTCTCTTATGCAATTTATTTCATTACAAAGGGTGTTTATGTGGGAACTCTATTTTAGCTAGATGCATGCATTATCCACTATAATAGTTCTTTTATTCCTATAGTGAAGAGATCTATAGAATATACACCTTCACAATCAGAATCAGTAGCAAAGAGGAGTATTGTGTCTACTTTTGATGATCATGCTTTTAGTGAGCTATTGCTTCTAAGAGCAAGTTACCTACAAAGAAAAAATGCTATGACACTAGAGAATTGCCCAATAGGTGAGAAGGGTTGAAGGACCCTGAAAAATAAAAATCTTGTTGAGGGATTAAATGATTGTGCTCTTGAGTTTGATTTTTGTGAACACTATTATTGTAAACAAAATTATGTTCAATTAAATATTCTAGTTCTCTCAAATCTTCAAGGGTGTTGGACTTAATTCACTTAGATGTATTTGATCATGTTAATATTCATTTGATTTGTAGTCTTTGTATTATGTAACTTCTATATATGATTATTCTTGAAGGAAATGGGTGTATTTCCTCAGGAGTAAATGTGAAGTCTTTATTTGGTTTAAGAAGTTTAAAGCTCTCTTGGAAAATCAGATTGATATGAAGATTAAGGTTTTGAGGACTAAAAAAAGTGGTGAGTTTTATTTCATAGATTTTGAAAGATTCTATAAAGAGCATAGAATTGAGACACATAAGACAACTCCATATATCCATTGATAAAATGGAGTTGCAAAGAGAATAAATAAGACATTGATGGATAGGACTAGACGTATGCTTAGTGAAGCTAACTTGTAATAGAAGTTCTAAGAAAAATTGGTTGCTATAGCTTGTTACCTAATTAATAGGTGTCCTACATTAGCTATTGTTGATAAGAATCATATGGAGGCATGGATAGGAAAAAAATCCCTTATTACAACATCTTAAGAGTTTTTGGTTGTGAGGCATATGCACATGTGTGTAGGGAGAATTAGTCAAAGTTAGAGAACAAGGTAGTGGAACATATCTTCATCAACTATGGAATTGGTGTTAAAGGGTACAAGCTTTGGGACCTCTAGTCAAGAGAGTTCTATAAAGCATAAGTGTTATATTCAAAGAGATTTAGCCTCTTCTTCCATAATGTTGCAACCAAAAGAGGATGGCAAGAAAAATGTGGTTCAACTAAACCCAAAGACTAAGAAGTTTGAACCAAAATATTATGGACTTGAAGGAGAGGAGAGATCAAATAGTTTTTATAGTTCAAAATAGGAGATAGAACCTCTGCCTCAGCTCTTGAGGAGGTCCACTTGGTGGAGACAACAACTAGACAAGTATACTCCTCTTGATTGGAGATGTATTTTGCTTTGATTACTAATATTGATGAGCCTAGAACTATGAAGGATGTGATGGATATGGGTGATTCTGAGTCTTGGAGAGTGGCTATGGATAAGGATATGGATGCATTGAAGAACAGTGACACATGGGACTTGTTACTATTGGTAGAAGGAAGAAAGCATATTGGATGTAAATGGGTGTTCAAGAAGATTTTTTAAAATAGTAGTGTTGAAAGTACAAGGCAAGATTAGTTAAAAAAGAATATTCCCAAGTTGAGGGGGTAGACTTTGTTGAGATTTTTTCCTCAACTGCTAAGATAACATCTATTGGGTTCTTTCTATCTATAACAAAAATATCAATTTAGAGATAGAACAGATGGATGTGAAGATAGCATTCTTGCATGATGACTTGGAGGAAGAGATCTACATGACACAACCATAGTACTATGTTATTAAAGGCAAGGAATCTTTGGTTTGTAGGTTAAAAAAACTTTATATGGTCTCAAATAGTCTTCTAGAATGTAGTACCATAAATTTGATTTATTTGTGCTAGGCTTGGGATTTCTAAGATTCAAATTAGATCACTATGTTTATCATAAAATGTATGGTGATTGATTCATTGTTATCACATTGTACTTAGATTATATGTTGTTTTTGGTAACAATAAGGATGTGATTTGTGATTTGAAGTCTCATCTTTTAGCATAGTTTGACATGAAGGACTTGGAAGATACCATGTATGTTATGGGTATGGAGATTAGAAGAGATAGAATGAACAAATTTTTTGGTTGGGCCAAAGTAAGTATGTGAACTCCATACTACAACATTTTCAGCATGATAGATTGCAAACCATTAAGTGTTCATATTTCCATGGGAACTAAGCTTTTAGTGGAGCAGTGTGTTGCAACACCCACAAAGATGGAGGATATGACCCATGTTCCTTATTTTAGTGTGGTTGGGAGTTTGATATATTCTATAGTCTTTACTAGACTAGGTATTACCCAAGTAGCGGGAGTCTTGAGTTGCTTATGTCTAATCCCAGACAAGATCATTAGGATGCAGTTAAGAGGGTTTTAGATATTTGTGGGGTACCTTTGAGTACTCTATTTGTTATCATGGTGATATTATAAGGGACCAACACTCAATGGAGATTCATGGATTCATATTGAACACTTGAGATGTTGATAGCAGAAGACCCACTAGTGGATGTGTTCAATTTATTTGGTGGTAATATTAGTTGGATGAGTAAGGGACAGGCTACATGGTCACTTTGTCCACTATAGAGACTGAGTACATAACAACTACTCATGCTTGTAAGGAGGCCATATTGTTGAAATTAGGGCAGACAAATGAGAGGGGGGGTGAATAAGTTGTCTCAAAACTTTAACATTGGTTGCACTTAATCTTCTTTACCACTTACTAACAAATTAAAGCATGAATCAACAACATATCAGTAGAAACATAATCAACACACATAACACTATGATTTTTTACATGGAAACCTGGTTAAGGGAAAAACCACGGTGGGGGTTAACCCACAAAGATTTATACTCTATTAAAAGTATTACAAATGGGGAAGGCACATGCCTTCAGGCACACTGCCCAGAGCTCACTACTCAAAGAAGCTCACTGCCTACAAAAATGATTACAAAGAGTTTACAGAATATTTGAACTAAGAGGTAGCATCTAACAATGCAAGATTATAGTTTCGGTTAGGTACAGTATACTGATTTCACACACTTCATCTTCCTCTGCCCTGTTTCACTGCTCTACCATGATCTGAACTTAAATCTCCTTATTCTACACTTATTTTTACCTTTATTTGCACCTATTCAATCATATCCACACACACACACCCAAATGCTCAAATCCATTGATCATATATATCTGCTACATGAAATTAGATTGATTGTAGTCGGCCTTAGGAAAACTTAGATATTTTTTAAGAACATTGTTCTGTTAGCTGAATCCATGCACAAATACCAATGCAGACCAAAACTTATGTATCCAAGTCATCTCACATGTCAGCCAATACCAATGGATCTCTCAAATTTCTCATCCAACATCTTTTCCTAATCCGCATAATGATCAAACACCAAGTCGGCCTGTTCTTCACCGGACTGAAATGACAAACCAAAACCTGATACTCAGAAGCTTGTATCTCTTAATTGCTTCATCACCAAAGACTAATTATTTGGATTTATGTAGCCCTAACATCCCTTATCATTCCCTCAGAACCGCAGCACATTATGATTACTTGTGGAGAAATGTGGACCAAAACATTGAACACTGTCACATACCCTGCTCCTATCCATCCGAACTTAGGTAATTCTGCAATCTGACTTCTGGTATGAGTAAATGATGCAATGTAGATGTGTAGGATAGATTTAGTTGCCATCAATGATAATACCTGACATACCTAGTAGTGTCTCTTGCCAACAATCTCCCCCTTTGGCATTGATGGCAACACTTAGTGAAAAATGACTAAGTGTTAGAACAACTCCCCCTTACTATATACACTTATGATTTCCAAAGCTCTCCCTTAGATGAATTCTTCATTTTTGACTATTTTTTCTCTCCCCCTTTGACATCAATGGCAAAGGTTGGAATCCGCATACCAAAATTTATCAAAAATTCTATGTTACATGGACGTATAAATACAAACAACTCTTATGACTTATTTACATAAGTTTGAACACATCATCAAAAATATTCTTCAACAGTACCAATTCATTGTCCCAACTCTTCTTCATGCTGTTCAAAACTAGAATGTGATGACTGAATAGGAATGCTTGTGACTCTGCCTTTCGCAGGTCAGTGGGATCACTTGTCTTGGCAGTAGCTTGGGCTTCTGTCAAGGCATTAAACATTGCTTCCAACTTAGGGGAAATCAGTCCCCAGAGCTCACACATCCTTGCCTCAATATTCTTATTTTCTTTCATCAGTTTCTTTATTTCATTAGTCAAGCTAATTGCTTGGCATTCTTGATTTGCTAATGATACCATTAGAGGATCAAAAGATTGGGCTACACTTAATAGTTTTTTCTTAGACTCCTTTATTTTTGTTTTGGTATCCTCTATAGCTTTAGGACAAGATAAACAAAATTTATATACATCTCCTTCTATAAGAGCATTTTGAAAACTCTTTACATTGGTATCCAACACCATTCTATCTATGCCAATCGTCCCTTTCAGAGCATCAAATCTCGTATTATTGAATTCATTTTGAACTTTGACCTCTGCAGACTTTTCAAGGGTTTCAAAATGAGTACTTATAGAGTTCATCAAGCTTTTTAATTGACCGGAGGGGGATGCTGATGAGTTCTTCTAAAATGTTGGCATGATTTTCTCCAAAATTCTTGATGCCAGACCTAGCAACTCACTGTCTTCTATATGGGACTTCAGGATATCTTCTCTGGCCTTAGCTTGTGCAAGGGAGGCCCATTTTATCTTCTGCACTGGTGAGAGACTGTCCAAATTGATTGGACCTTCCAAATCTTCTACAACTAGTTTATCCTTTTCCAAAATTTCTTTCATTGCTTTTGTAGTGTCTGCTGCCCAATAAGATGTTTCAGATTTATGCTCTTTAGGTCCTGCATCTTCTCCCTTACCAGAGTTAACCACATTGTCTTTCTTATCAATTTATTTCTCTTTCTTTTCTTCAGCCTTCTCTGTATCATCAGCAAGGGTATCCTTCTTTTCATCTTTATTAGCAGTATCCTCTGCAATCTTTTCTGGAGGATTCTGTATATCCTTAGCAGTAATATTTTCATCATTTTTATTAAAATCTTCAGTGTCCGAGCTAGAGGAATCAATCCTGACATCAGTCTCTTTTTCAACAATGGGAAGATTATTCATCTTCAATGCACTCAAAAGAATCTCCTGAGTATCTTCAACTATCTTATCAGTCTCACCAAGCATGAGTTTATTCATTCTCATCTTACTTCTGAAGTCATCTTTCACTTCTTTGAATATCATGCTCATTTGATCTGGAGTAATTTGAGGACACAATTTTACTAGCACATGCTCCCTAAGCTCAATGTCTTGAACTTTTGCATTCTCTTTTCTTAATTCTAGAATATCTGCAAGGCTTTTTGGAATTTCATAAGTTATTTCAATTAAAGCCTTATTGTAGATATTCAAATATTTGACTGTTGCTTCCTACAAAACCAAGTCTTATCAGCATCACTTTAATGATCATAAAATTCAGTCATTGGTTCCAAGTTCCCATCTACAATGACTGACTTGATGATGTCTTCCACAGAAAGAGTAGGGTTTTCAACATAGACCTCTGACTTATGCCTTTTACTTGACTTTTTGCTTTCAAAGGGCTTCTCCTTAGACACTTTAGTAGCTTTTGTGCCTGAGGCCTTCAACTCTTTAACCTCATCATTAGAATCAGTTTCTTCTTCATCCTCCTTCTCCACACTGACATATGATCTTTTACCCATTACTTTTGTCCTTTTTCTTTCTTTGCCAATAGGTTTTTATTTGGATTACTCTACAATGGGAGAAGGTGATCCACTGAAGGTTGTACCAGAACTCCTAGTAGTCCTTGATGTGGAAGAGGATTCTACTGGAACACCTCCCTGTTTCTTGTCCTATTTCTCCTTCTCAACTTTCTCTATCCTTTCCTCGTTCTGTCTTACAAGTTCCTTGGTAATGCTAATTTTTTCAGCTAACTGCTCAACCTCTTTCCTCACAGTCCTCTTGATTTCAGGACCCTTGAATTCCATATACATTTTTAGAGAATTCTCTTTGTAAGTTCCAAATATTTCCTCAGCCAGATCCCTAGGTTGGCTCAACAAATGTTGTGCATACAACTCAAGTACATTTCCATCCACTTCATACCCCATGGGCATGATCCACAGCACTCTAGGCTCAACTGCTTCCATCTGAAACTAATCAACAGTAACCATAAAACAAATGGTGTGCCTATATTTGTCAACCACAACACTAGGTATTCTTTCCCTAGCCTACATCATACTCTAGAAATTCTTGAAGAATCCCTAAAGTGAAGAACTTTGTGCATCAAGGTTACCCAAACCACTCAAATAATTTCTAATTTGGACTACTACCTGTTTATCATTGGACCAATACACATTCTTATTCCCGAGGGGCTCACTCAAGAAGTAAAAGAAGAGACATATAATTAACATACCAAATTTGAATAAGTACTTTTTGTCCTTCTTTATCTTGCTTAGATTCTCCATCAGCTGGTTCAACAACAGTTCGCAGAGATCATAGTCTGCACCTTCTTTCACCATCTGATATGCAGTGTAAATTGTTGTTCCAGACATAGAATTCTCTGTGCTAGAGTGATATATCTTGTATCCTATCACTATTGATGTGAATCTGACTCCATTATCCTTTATATCATTTATCGTCATGGCTCTCTTGTCAAATTTTGATCTGGTTGCCTCTGTGACTTCTTGATTCTTCACTGCCTTCAACTGAGGCAGAGTACCGGTAGAATTTAACCCTGTAACTTCCCTTATTGCATCTTTGGTGATCTTAAAAGAATGATTCAGCCATAAAAATTCATCATGGATACGACTCAAGACATACCGGACCCACTCGTCCTCTGCAAAACTTGAAAACTCAACAAATTGTATGAATTTCTTATCCTTCAGGGCTTTGTACTCTAGTTTGAGCTCAAGATCATCTCCTTTTCAATGATTCATGAACAGATTAGAAAATTTATAGTTGCTATGCTCCTCCAGAGGTGCGTGAATGTATGCCCTAATGTCCTTTGTGTGAAGAACCCCATATGGAACAGTAGAAAATGCCCCCATCGGATCAACTTTGGTGGATTTGAAAGGATGTTTCTTGAATTTTGGCCTAGGTCACTCAATGATGTTCACAACAAGAGGAGTAGCCATTTCAAAAGATCACAAGTTCAAAGCTTCATAGAAAAATACCTTTTTCTTCATATAATTAGGGTTAGTTGTCGAATTCGCCACTCACACTACAAACCCTTGAGGTCTCAACTCAGGTGCTCTTCTGCTAGCTCTCTTCGAATACAAAGTGATTCAAGTGTTTGAATGAATGACCTTTTATCCTGCACAAAACCTAATTCTTCATTGTAATAAATGCTTTTCCCTAGTTCATCTGATTACTTTGTTTCTGAATACAATCAACTGCATTAGCTTCTTTTCTTCTAAAATTTGCTTCAAAAGATCTACAATAGTCTTTTCTTTCTTCATTCAATGTGCTATATTTAGGTACCCACTTGTTGGCTGGGGGAATTAGATTTTCAATGCAACTCCCCCTGAGCCAGAGCTCCAATTTCAATTCTTGGAGGAATTATTAGCACAGAATTCTGGTGTGGACCCATCATAGTTATTCATTTCACCTTTTTTTTACCCATGTCTTGTCCATTTCATTTAGGATCTCATTCACATCTACTTTGCCCTTGCCTTTGTCCTATCTCTGCATATTCTGGCTTTTATTTACCAGACCTTTATTATCATCATTTCTTCTTCTACAGAATCTTGCAATATGACCAAATTTGTTACAATTAAAGCACACAATATTTCTTTTCCCATTTGCTTGATATCCTCTTGATCTGCACTGGTTAGCCATGTGTCCAAATCTATTGCATGCAAAGCATTTCCCATTGAAAGAATTGATATTTCCTTTGTTGTTAGAGTTATTCATTATCATACTTATGCATTCATTGTATTTATGACCATACCTTTTACAATTGAAGCATTGACCTGAGAAGGATGGACTACTTTGATTCACTCTACTTGTGCACTGAGTAGCTCTATGATCAAATTTGTTGCACTTGAAACAATTTCCATTGAAAGATGGATACCTTTGAGCATTAGGTTGTCTGACCGGAGGTCTTTTAGGTCTATTTTTATGATTCTTGGATCCGAAGCTTTCACCTTTCTCATATCCTAGACCATGCTTATCATCTACCCTCTTCTAACTATTAAGGAGCACCTCAATTTTGGTTGAGCTTATCTTGAACTTCTCTTTGTATTCATTTGTAGCTTCTAGGTCATGTTTGAGGATGACAATTTGCCTTTCAATTTGTTCCTCATTATCTCTGGTTTCTTGTAGATCAGACTCTAGATGACCAATTATTCTGTCTAATCTGCAGCATTCTTCTATTCTTTCTTTCAAAGATTAATTCAGGTTTTCTTCAGTCTTCTTCCTTTCCTCAATTTCCTTGGTTAGTCTCATCACCCCTAATTCCATTTCATGTTTTAGGACAATAGCTTCTTTTGGCAACTTCTCACATTCCCTTGTCTTCTCTTTTAAGACCTCATCCATGTCATTGTCTTCATTTTGATTTTCTAACTGTTGAAGTAGCTCCCTCCTCTTTTCATTAGATTTCCTTAGTTGTCCTTTCAAGGTCTAAATGAAATCCTCAACATCTTTAAGGTTCTCTTTCAATTTTTTGATTTCAGCTCTGGACTGGTCAAGATCTTCTAAAGCAACTTGAAGTTGTTCATTCATGCCATCATAATACCTAGATGAATTCATTGCAACACTTTCCCAGATCTTCCTCAAGCTATTAAACTTCTTCCAAGGAACCTTGCTTTGATACCAATTATTGAAATTAAGGTAGACAACTGAGAGGAGGGGGTGAATCAATTGTCTCAAAACTTTAACATTTACTACACTTAATCTTCTTTACCACTTATTAACAGATTAAAGCATGAATCAACAACATATCAACAGAAACATAATCAACACACATAACACCAAGATTTTTATGTGGAAACCCGGTTAAGGGAAAAACCACAGTGGGGGTTAACCCACAAAGATTTATACTCTGTTAAAAGTATTACATATGGGGAAGGCACATGCCTTAGGGTACATTTCCTACAAAAATGATTACAAAGAGTTTACAAAAATTTGAACTGAGAGGTACCATCTAACAATGCAAGATTACAGTTCCAGTTAGGTATAGTATATCGTTTTCACACACTTCATCTTCCTTTGCCCTATTTCACTATTCCACCATGATCTGAACTTAAATCTCCTTGTTCCGCACTTGTTTCTGCCTTTCTTCGCACCTATTTAATCATATCCACACACACACATCCAAATGCTCGAATCCATTGATCATATATATCCGCTACACAAAATTACATCAACTGTAGTCAGCCTTAGGAAAAACTTAGAGACTTTTTAAGAACACTATTATGTTGGTTGAATCCATGTACAAATACCAATGCGGACCAAAACTTATGTATCCAAGTCATCTCACATGTCAGCCAATACCACTAAATCTCTCAAATTGCTCATCCAACATCTTTTCCTAATCCGCATAACGATCAAACATGAAGTCAGCCTGTTCTTCACCAGATTGAACTGAAACTTGGTACTCAGAAGCTTGTATCTCTTAATCCCTTCACCATCGAAGGCTAATTCTTTAGATTTATGTAGCCCTGACATCCCTTATCATTCCCTCAAAACTGCAACACATTACGATTACTTGTGGAGAAATGCAGACCAAAACACTGAACACTGTCACATACCCTATTCCTGTCCATCCGGACTTAGGTAATTTTGTAATCTGACTTTTGGTATCAATAAATGATGCAGTGCAGATGTGTAGGATAATTTAGTTGCCATCAATGACAACACCTGACATACCTAGCAGTGTCTCTTGCCAACACATATGTCTTAAAGAGATTGTGCTCAAAGGTGGGGTTGAGTCAAGGAGCTATCAGAGTTCTTTGTGACAGTCAAAGTGTCATATATCTGGCAAAGAACCCAACCTTTCATATGAAGATAGAGCACATAGATGTCCATCACCATTTTTTCATGACATGGTCGAGGATGAGAGGTGATGCTAGAGTAAGTTGACATTTTGAAGAATATTGCAGATGCACTAACAAAGCCAATTAGCACAAAGAAGTTCAGGTAGTGCAGTGAGTCCATGGGCCTCTTGGCCCCTAGCAGATAATTGATAGCGTTGGCATTCCCCTTTCTCTTGTAGGGTTTTTGACAAGTGGAAGAATGTCAGGAAAGGTTTCTCAACCTTGCATCTTAATGTTAAGAACAAAAAAAATCAATTTTTGGGCTATATAACACAAAATGCAATTTTTAGGGCTCTAGAGGTGATTTTTGGCCCCAAAAAATGTCAAAACAGGCCTTAACTAGAGAAAGAAAGTTATGGTGACATGGACTTCTTCAAGATCTACAATTATAAAAGAATAGGCTCAATCGACTTCTCGAATAAAAAATTATGGCCTCTAAAAGTTCGGTCTCCCACATAGAAAATATAAGAGCATCTATGACACATAAGAGTTGCAAGAGGGAGTTGCACTTGTTGACCAACTTATGACACATGCTAGACACATCTTAAGGCATCTTTGAATGGATATAATTGAGCCAAAATATAGTGCCTAAGTTGGTGAGTGGATTTGGATGAGCTTATGGCAAGTGGAAGGAATATGCTATTTTTAGCCTATGGACTTCTCTTGGGATTAGGCATTGAAATTTTCATTAGGAAATTGGGCACCACATTTTTGGTGGTTTGAGCTCATGGTTTCCTAATTACCATTTGATGGTTTGATATGTTGCTTCTCTTATTTATTGGGTGCTTGAGATGGAGGTTTAATAGTGAGTTTTGTAAGTACTGTTGTGCTACCAAAATTGCTCCAGATCTCTTGTTGGTGATGTTCCTATTAAGGCTTAGACCTTGCAAGTGTATTGTAGCCATTGATTACTGAATAATACATTTAGTTTCTTTGAAGTGTGGGGTTTGTCTTCTAATTTTTTTTCCCACGTAAATCATTTTGTTATGGTATATTGTTTTTGTGTTTATTTCTTTGTAACTATATGATTATTCTAATTTTTGCACATATCTCCTCTCAATGTTTAGTGTATGAAATATCTTATGCACCTCTACTTCCTTTCAGCATTTCTAAGATTATAAAATTTTAGGAACCTAGGTTCCTATTTATAATTCTATAAAGGACCTTGATTACTTCTTCCTTGAGTTGAATATTAACATTTAAAGGATTCATTTTATTTATACAAAGGGGAATTGATAACTTAATCCATTATTTATTGTTGAAATCCCCCCCTCTTAATGAAAATATAGTGAGGTAGATTGTTGGCCCTTAGGAAAATTAAATTAAGGTTGTCCACTAATAAATCATCAACCCTGCTCAATCAACCTATCTCTCAGGACTATTTAAAAGACTCATTAACTCAAAGGATCCAATGAAATTAATATAACTATAACAAATTAATGAAGTATGGTTTAATATAATAACCATGTAATGATAGTTGTAAGATTGTCGCCTTAGGGCTAAAATTAGCTAGTCACTATAAAACTATAAGATTTATCTAGATTTGAATTTAATTATATGACTCCTTTTTTAAATGATACTCCTTCATTGAACAACCCTAATTGAGTTATATTAGACTCTTTTATAAACCTAGTAATTACAATTTTAACACAGTGGATTATGAGGAACATCACATAAAGAATTGTCTAAATATGAATAACCCATAATTTGATTGATCTATAGATTTCAAGCATTTTCTTATCATTCGAGGAAACTATCTATAGATTGAGATGGATATTAAGTAGTTAGCTTTCATGTTATTGAAGTTAAACTTGCTTTTGATAATTAGAAAAAATAGTTACCCTTTCTACGAGGGCTCAACAAATTGTTACTTAATGGAAATCATCATTTAGAGCATAATTCATTTAGGCCTGATATTTATGTCATATCTAATAATATTTCAACAAGTTAAAAGTTTCTTTGAATTAAAATATGTAGGAAAGTTCTCATATTGTTATTGTAGAAGTACTTTAGATTGATTCTTTTCAATTTCTTTACAAAAATCATCAAAATAATTGAATTTCTATAGTATCCATTTTTAAAAATGCCATTTTATGTGTTATCCATTCTACTGTAATTTGTAATATTAATGTAAGTATAAAAGTATGTTGAAAATTAAAGAGCATACAAAATGCTGAAAACTAAACCATGATTGCATAGTAATGGCACCAAATAATAATCATAAAATTAAATTGGTTGAGATGATTTTCCATATATCACAATATGACTAAAACATAACTACCCAAACCACCCAAAACTAACATGACAATAACTAAACATTTTAATTGATAACATCACTAAATCACTAAAATAGCTTTATTACAAAATATAAACCTTATTTTCCAACAATGTTTAACTAATAATTTATGAAGTGTGAAGAAACCTTTAGACATATCTACCTATAAACATAAACAATGACAAACCTAAATAATTCTTTTTTTTTTTGTATTGAATGAAATGCCAAGATTACATCAGTAAAGGCAGCAGAGAGTTGTCAGAATAAGGCTATTCTTAAATATCATCCACTTCAATTGTCAAAGGTCAATTTTGGCCAATAAAGAGAGGACAAATGTTTAGTACTTTTTATTGTGAATGAGGTATAAAATTGCTATTGGTTATTTGACCATTGAAGTGGATGATATTTAAATAGAGTGCCAGAATAATACAGCAGAAGCTCAAACAAATATAGGCAGCAAACACATAGCAGTTCAGGACAGCAAAAAAAGAAATAAAACATAGCATATCCATATCAGATAAGAAGTAAACACTATAACAGTCCTGTAAGATAGAAGTTGAGTCACAGAAACTGATGAAGCAGCAAAAGGACTGGTCATTCTGTAATCATCCTGTAGCATTGAAGACCTTCGAACAGCAGACCTTGATCTCTGCCAAATATTTCCTTTTATGTCAAGCACTTACATTTCAAGGACAATTCGTTCAATTTGGCTTGAAACTCCTCAATTGTAGCATGATCATTCTCATCCAGCCATTCCTCAGCAGCATTTAGTGCCCTACGTATATCATCTGCAACTCTTGTCTTCATCGTCCCCTTGCTCTTGGCCTCTGTCACCCTATTTTTCATGTTATAAACATAACACTCCAGAGTGTTTTTGGCCAAATGCTTCTTTAACATTTCTTCATCCTCTTTTCGAAATTTTTCTGCAGCAGCCACCATTTCATCTATCTCCTTCGTGCTCAGTCTCTGATGCTCATTTGTAACAGTAATCTGATTGTTTGCCCCTGTTCCCTTGTCCCGGGCAGAGGCTGTAAGAATTCCCTCCTCGTCCACTTCAAAGCAAACTGTTATCTTCGGCTCTCCACACCGGGCAGGTTGAAGTCCATTCAGCACAAATTCACCCAGCAAATTGTTATGCGCAGTCAAAGGCCTCTCGCCTTCAAAAATTGGAAATTTTACACTTGTCTGGTTGTCTTCCATTGTGGTGACGGACGTCTCCTTGAGAGTAGGAATGGGAGTATTGCGGGGAACTACTCAAAGGAGTCACGTCCACCAAGACAATGTTATACGTGAAGAACCTCCTACTAATACAATGTCGTTTATTTTGTCTTTGCTGAGCTTGGAGTCTTCCATGCATTGCTTCACTAATTGCATGCATTTGTCAAATAGGTCCGCGTTGAGCTCCTCGAACTTGGCTCTCCTGATCTTTGTGTGAAAATCTTGTCCTTCATGGAGACTATCTATGTCAATTACAGTCTCTACTGACGTAGACAAATTTCTTTTTGCCCTCTCGCACTCTACATAGTCTCCTAAGAGCTTTGGGATTAGTACACATATCCAATTTTTTTTTTTTTGTTGAACAGCTTAACACAATAATCGACCATTCTATTGTCAAAATCCTGGCCTCCCAAATGCATGTCCCCTCCAACAGCTTTTACATCAAGCCTACCTCTTTCAGCTGTAACAATAGATACGTCAAAGGTACCTCCTCCAAGGTCAAAAACTATAATGTTTCTCTTTTCTCCCTCCAATGCGTCAAAGACATAATTTATTGCTGCAGCCATTGGTTCGTTGATGATCCGCATGACATTAAGGCCTGCAATCTTAGCCGCATCTTTAGTTGCTCGCCTCTGCGAATCATTATAATAAGCAGGCACAGTAATCACAGCATTCTTCACATCACACCCTAGGTATTCGTTGGCTATCATCTTCATTTTCATCAACACCAAGGACGAGATTTCCTCAGCTGCAAATAGCTTTTTCTCACCTTTATACTCCACTTCAACCAGAGGCTTGTCATTCTTTCCAGAAACGATAGTGAAAGGCCACAATATTTTGTCAGACTGCACAGAGGGATCATTGTATCTCCTTCCAATGAGTCTCTTGGCATCAAACACAGTGTTGGTAGGATTAGTTGAAATCTGGTTCTTGGCACCATCTCCAACAATTCTTTCATCGGGGGTGAAAGCAACCATGGAGGGAGTGGTTCTGTTACCCTGGTCATTAGCAATAATTTCAACTCTGTCATGCTGCCACACTCCCACACAGCTGTAAGTTGTCCCGAGATCAATGCCAATAGCCTTCTCTTTGCCCCCTCTGTCCATGTTATATTCTGCATGAATGCAAGGAGAAAATTTGAAAAAAAAATCAGATTTTGATCCACACCATTAATTCCAAAATGAAAAGTTTTAAGAACAGACTGCAACCTTAACATCTTGCAAAAAAAATCAGCCAATCATCTCACGCCCTTGTTTTTCCATCAGCTATTTCCTAACCCCATGAACTATATAACCTTTCTGGTCACACGTTAAGGCTATGGTACCATGTAGGGGGGCTTCCTCAAAAATTTCAGCAGGTGCTACTGAAAAACTTTAAGAGTTTTTTAATAATTAGGCGGACTCATAAATTTTATAGGAGCAGTTAAAGGTAAAAAAGTAAGCTGAGAATATTTAGGAAGCTGATAATCCCATGATTTGTTTAAAACTGCAATTCTCAACCCAACATCATATATTCATATGTATATGTATATGTTTGGTCAAGATTTGTCTATAAGATTTGTTGCTTGCATATAGTAGCAGAAGTATGTTGATGAGAAGCATGGGCTTCTTTTGAATTTTGAAACTAATGATATATACACTGAAAACATGTAGCATGCTCGTGGTTATAATATTTACAGAGAATGAACTGTCTGAGAAAATAGCTGGCAGAATGATGACCCTGAGCTGATTGTTTTTCCTTGATAGATAACCCCAACGTAAATGTAAATGAAGTTGTCCTTCCTGTTTAGAGACTACTAAAACGAATACTCAGACTGAAGAAAACACTACCAACAGATGCTAGATTGGATGTAGCAGTTCTCCTGTTTGCTTCCTCTATCTAAAACATACAGCTCATCTGGAATGAAAGAGGCAGTTAGTGATCCTATCTAGTTTTGATCAACATGCAGTAATATATATGTTGTTAGTATCAGTTATAGGACATTGTAATTATGGTACACTGTATTGCAGTATGATAAGCTTGTATGAATGAATGACTGGTTTTCGACTCTGGGTTTCAAGCATCCCATGTCTTCTGTATTTAACATTTTATAGCTTTTGTGAAGGGTTTTGGGACATCCCTGTATGCAACGAAGTTGGTATCCAGACCTTCAATTTCTTGTCAAAGGGATTACCGGAACAGCCACTTCTTAGTCATAGCTTGTATATCTCTCTTTGGCAGTAATTTGAGAGAAGATTTGGGATCCCTCTCAGTTGGTCGAACTAGTTGATACCATTCTGTGACATTCGGTCGGAGTCCTCCTCTTTCATTGCAACAGTGGAAGATGGTTATTTTCCTTAGTTTATCTATGGTGTAACAGTTTGTTGTGATGACCCTGAATCAAAATAGTTTCAGGCTTTGAAAGTAGTTTGGTAGCTATTTAATGGTTATTTTCCTTAGTTTAGCTATGGTTTAACAGTTTGATGTGATGAACCTGAATCAAAATGACAATGTGATAGGATCAAGATAATTTATGCTAGTGGAAAGGCAGACCATAATAAATCTGTGAATTCATCGTGTTTTGGTTGGCAATCTATTTTGATGATTCTTTTTTGAATTCCAATATAAGGGACAGATGGACAACCCCTGTGTCTCACCAAGTAGAAAAAAACATATAATTGTCGGGGCAGCCAAGGCTGGCAAAGGATATTCTTCATTTGTAGGCAGTATAATCGATTTTACGCTTCATATATTGACTATGCAATATTTGTTTTATAAATACATTAACACATACCAAGCCTAGCGTATGTAAAAGTAAGAAGTCTATCATGGGCTATTTAGCCTTTCAAACAGGTAGAACTTGTTTTCGCCTGTCTATTCTAACTACTGGAAAAATTATAGAGCGATCGTTGTTACAAACACCCACCCAGGAGAAGGGTAGGAAGGGCCACTTCCCAGGACTTCAGTTCAAGGCTAATTACCAGCCGACGTTCAAATTAAAACTCTGTTACTGAATAAGGAACTGATATCTAAATCTGAAATTGATATATATTAAAAAAAATGACGAAAATTTAACGTTACAACTCAAAAACTCATTACTTATAAGGAATAAAGTTACATCAGTGTTGGTATTAATTTCTCCCTGCAGACCAGTCAAAAGAAGAACAGTTATGAAAGAAGCTTCTCCCACCGACAGACCACCGACTACCGACCAGTGCAGACCATATGCATTGAACATGTGCGTTGAATGAGTAGGATTCTGGATTGTTCTAAGACCTCATTAAATAGAGGCACTTGTAATCTGTGTTTCTCATCAAGCAATTGTAATTGCTTTGATCACCAAGCACTAGCATTTTGCATGTTTGGTTAAATATCTGTGTGTGTTTACCGACATTCAAATTAAAACTCTGTTACTGAATAAGGAACTGATATCTAAATCTGAAATTGATATATATTTAAAAAAAATGACGAAAATTTAACGTTACAACTCAAAAACTCGTTACTTATTAGGAATCAAGTTTGTGAATAGTCATTCTGTTCCTTCAGTTTGGTGCGGTCTGCGTTGGCAGACACAGTGTTTCTGAACGTTACATCAACGCCTTTTATCTGAACGTTGGCAGCACATGTGAGTTCAGATAAAAGGCGTGGGCACAAAACCGAGCTGTTGAAGCCTCAAAAATTTCTTGACATGTATAGTCTGTATTTTCAATTTTATTCAACTAAGAAAGCTAGAGATAAGGAAAAGATGTTTAAATCTGAGGACAGTCATTGTACATAACGCCCCAGCCCCACCTATTGCCAAAGCAATTTCACTGTAAGGTGCAGGTGCTAAGGCTACCATGTTTTTGTTCTCTTATAATGGTAGTGTAATTTGTTACCTGCATTGTTATTGTAAAACATTGAAATTAAAATATGTTTTGATTTGATAGAAATAGTCTTAAGTATCAATATCTTATCTGAAGTTGACAATTTTCAAAGAAATTGCCAATTGATGGACACTATATTTTTGGTTTTGGAAAAAGATATTGGTATTATGATACTTGCTGAAACAATTCTCTGCTACTACAAAGTCTCCTGCTAACATCTCTGCACATTCCTATGATATGCATGCATGATTGGATTTTGTAAAGGGGCTTTTGTATGTTTTCCCCTTTCGAAGCAGAATAAGGGCATCTGTGCCATGGATGGGTAAACTGTAACATCCCGCTACGTAACCCCCAAAGGGTAAGAGCCAAAAGAGGACAAGAATTTTTTTTTTCTTTAGCAGTGACAAAAGGTGAAAACCTCTTAATCCTCACGTCCCACCAAAAGGGCGACTCCCTAGGAAATGTTGGTATTATCAAAAGGTTGTGTTTGCAAGAATAGGCTATCACTAGCAAAAAGGTGAAAGACTCCTTATAGACTTCAATCTCCCAAAAAGATTTAATTACAGAAATAAGAGTTCACAAAAGGATGAATAAAATCATTTAAAATGATATACTTGAAGCCACGTAAAGATGCTGATGAAACCACATCAACACCAACAACCAAAACATATAGCCACATAAGAAGATTCACGGGAACCAAGATAGAATACCCCAACAAGACATACTAGCAAACTACACATGACCAAATGGGCAATCCGGACATTACCGTTAGGTAACCGAATGACAAGATAGTAACACGGGAACACAACACTAACAAGGTACAGTGGGCTAGGGTATAGGCCTGTGACTATTTCCAGTAACCACCATCAGGGATAATAGGAGTACACTTATGCCTATGAATCTAGGCGGAGTCGATACTCAGTACCTGCAACACTCCAAGCACACGTCAAGGTACCTGTGCAAATACATATATCATATAGCCAAAGCACGTAAAACATGTAAGCATGAAATCCATCATAAGTAATAATCATGTCAACATCATAATAGTATCGAGATTGCACATCACCGGTGCCAATACAAAATAATAACAGGACACATAATCCAATACAAAGTATATAGTCAACGAAATCCATCCAAGATAAGCAAAAGCAAAATACGAACACAGGGGTTGTTACATCGTACCCCCCTAGGACTAGGCTTACTCCTGGAAGCCTGCAAAAAGATATGGATAGAGGTCTCTCATCCTCACTGCATCTTCCCAAGATGCTAAGGACTCACCATCAGGATCCCACAGGACCCTTACCTGCTCTATGACCTGACCCCTGAGGGTCAACCTCCGATGTTGAAGGATGTGTACGGGCTCCAAAGAAAGTTGCTCGTCCACCTCTACTTGTAAAACAATCCAATCAAGAACATGGGTCACATTAGGAATATACTGTCGAAGAACTGATACATGGAAAACATCGTGAATGCACGATAGACTTGGTGGCAACGCAAGGCGATAGGCAATAGGACCAATCCTTTCAAGGATCTCAAAAGGTCCAACAAAATGAGGTGCCAACTTTGAGCCTTTCCCATAATGGATGGGGCTCTTTTGCAGATGAACTCTCAAAAACACACGGTCACCCATCGAGAAGTGGCAATCCAACCTATGGGCATCAGCATACTTCCTCTACCGATCCTAAGCTGTAGCCAACTGCTCTATGATCCGCACTACCTATTGCTCTATATCCTAAGGCATCTCCAGACCCAAAAGAACTTGGTCCTCTAAGCGATCCCATCTCAACGGAGTGCGACATGGCCTACCATACAAGGCCTAGAAGGGAGACATACCGAGAGAACTGTGATACCCATTATTATACTTGCAAACTCAACCAGGTACAAGTAGTCCTCCCAACAAGACTGTTGATCCATAATGTACATTTGAAGCATATCCTCTAAGACTTGATTAACCCGCCTTGCCTAACCATCAGTCTCAAGATGGTATGTAGAGCTGAAATTAAGTTGAGCTCCTAAAGCATGCTGAAGAAAAGTCCACAAAGTTGAAGTGAACATTGGATCATGATTGAAAATGATCCTATGAGGAATACCATGTAGACGTATAATATCCTCCAAAAACACTCGAACTACAGACATTGCAGTGTACGACGATCTCATGGGTGAGAAGTGTGCCACCTTGGACAACTTGTCCACTGTAACCATAATAGCATCATGATGACCAGATGACATAGGTAGCCCCACTATGAAATCCAGAGATATTGCATCCCACTTCCATCCAGGGATGGAATGAGGCTATAATAGTCCTGCTGGGTGCTGATGCTCTACCTTCACCCGCTGGCACCCAAGACACCGAGTCACAAAATCGGCAATATCACACCACAAACCTTCCCAATGATACAACTGTCGAAGATCAGCATGCATCTTTGTGAGACCCGGATGAGTTGAATAGGGTACATGATGGGCCTCTGACAAAACCAAGGAACGAAGATCACCAGAATCTAGAACATAAATACGACCAAGATGTCACAAAAGTCCATCAGACTCGAGAGAGCAACCTGCAAACCTGCCCTCAAGGACTATCCCAAACTTAATCTCCACTCTCACCTCCTAATACCAAGTATCACTAGGAAGTGACTCCAAAATATGGCTCCACAAATCCACTCCAAGAGACAAAACTGAAATCTCATGTTTCCTCCTCCTCAAGACATCCGCAACAACATTCGCCTTACCCTGGGTGTAGCGAACTTTGAAGTCATACTCACAAAGGAACTCCATCCAACGGCGCTACCGAGCATTCAAATTCAGCTGAGTGAAGATATACTGCAAACTGCGATGATCAATATGCAACTCAAACTCATGTCCCAAGAGGAAATGTCTCCAACACACAAGTACATGGGCGATAGCCGCTAACTCCAAATCGTGGGTGGGGTAGTTCAGCTCATGATCCTTGAGCTTAGAGGACTCATATGCGATCACTCATCCCTCCTACATAGGAACTGCCCCCACACCCTCCAACGAAGCATCAGTTTACAAAATCACCTATAGGATCTAGCACTACTAGGATAGGTGCACTGGTTAGCCACTCCTTAAGAGCCTAAAAAGCTGATTCACATTGATCTGACCACACAAACTTCTTCCCTTTCTGCTAAAAAGAAGGGTTGGGATGGGCTACCCAAGAGAAATCTCTCACAAATTAGTGATAGTAACCCACTGATCCCATGAAACTGCGAAACTCAGCCACATTCTTTGGCACTAGCAAATCCACAATGGCCTAAATCTTAGAGGGATCCACTGAGATACTCTCTACTAAGATGATATGGCTCAAATATCTCACCTCAGTCTGGAAGAACTCACACTTGGCTGAATTGCCAAACAACTAATTATCTCGCAAGCACTGCAACACTTGTCGCAAATGGCCTTCATGCTTCTCCATAGTCCTCGAATAAATCAAAATATCATCAAGGAACATGAGAACAAACTAGTCAAGATAGGTGCAAAACACCCCATTCATCAAACTCATGAAAACTGATGGAGCATTGGCCAACCCAAAAGGGACAACCGTGAACTCATAATGCCCATAGCGTGTACAAAATGTTGTCCGATGAATGTCTGCCTCATGAATGCGAAGCTAATGGTATCCTAACTTCATATCTATTTTGGAGAACACTTTGGCTCCCCTCATCTGATCAAGCAAATCATCTATCCGAGGCAATGGGTAACGATTCTTCACCGTCACTTTGTTCAACTAGCGATAATCAATGCACAAGCAAAGAGATCCATCCTTCTTCTTCACGACGATGATAGGCACTCCCCAAGAGGATACACTAGGAGGAATGAAACCCTTCTCTAGTAACTTCTCTAACTGCAACCATCACTCACTCAACTCCTGAGTAGTCATGCGATATGGTGCTCAAGAAATAGGCTTCGCACCAGGAATGAGATCAATATGGAAGTCTATCTTGCACTTTAGCAACATACTTAGAATATCACTCAAAAAGACATCCACAAACTCTTGTAGAATAGGATGATCATCAAGAGATACCTCATGAATCCCACCCTCAGCAAGATCACTAACTGAAATAGTGAACATCTGACAACCTTGCTGCATGGCATGCTTCAGCTGCATAGCTGAAATCACATGGAGAGAATGGGTCTCTTAACCGCAACTAACTCAACACGCTCTCCAACATCATCTACATAATGAACTAACTTACACCAATAATCTATACTAGCCAAATGGGTCTCCAACCAATCCATGCCTAAAACAATCTCGTAGGACCCCAAAGGTAACACACGGAGATCCACTATGGTAGTGAAGGTGCCCAAATCCAACACACAACCACGAACAAGGGAGTCTATAGCCACTTTGGCTCTAGTAGCTAACTCAACCTGCCAACCATTGTCTTTCCTTACCACCACGAGTCCACAACGCACCACAAGAGAAGGGGAAATGAAAGAATTTGAAGCTCTTGAATCAAACAAGATAGATGTTGTAATCCCACAAAACACACCTAAATACTCGACCACTATGCCCTGATGCTCAGCTTGATAGTTATCAACTACTGCAAAAACTCTATATGATTTGCCAGCATCACCTATTGTAGGCTCTGAAGTACCCTACCTCTGACTACCTCTAGCCACTGATCTTTGAGGATAATGAGAAGCTATATGACCATGCTACCCACAAGCAAAACAACCACTTTTGCCAAAACCTCAGCCCAAAAATGGTACACACGACTGTTGGGATCCACCACCCCTAGAACTCTGTTGTGCACTCTGATAACTTTGTGTCAAACCACTCTACTGCCTACTCTGAGAACAATGACGTGGACGATCTCTAGAAAATGGAGTACCAGGACTCTGTCCACTCTACTAAGACTGAGTAGGCCTATGCCTCTGTCGTTGAACGGGTCTAGAAGGTGCAGACTGAGATCTAGATGGTCTAGCTGCCTGAGATTGGGTACCCTGAACAACTGATCCTAAAGGAGGGGAACTACCAATGTGAACACCTACCTGACCACCAAAGCCTCTAGCCAAATTCTCCTCTATCAACCTCACCTTCTCCACGATGATCTCTAAGGTCTTTGGCTGAAAAATATGGACACCACCACTGATACGGGCATTCAAGCCCCTAATGAAATGTTGTAATAACATCAACTCATCATCAGAAATGCTAGCATAGTGCTTAAGATCAAAGAAACGATGCTCATACTGATCTACCATCATAGTCAACTGACGAAGCTCATGGAACTCATGAACACAGCTCTATCGGTAGTAGTCTAAAAGAAATTGTGCATGGAACCTCTCTAAGAATAGTCCCCAAAAAATAGAAGCAATGTTTAGGTGAAGCTTCTACTCCTCTACTCTCCACCATGTCAACACAAAACCTTTGAGATACATAATGGCACATCGAGCTCTAGTATTGCTACTATAAGGATGCATAACAAAGCATCGATCGAGATTGCTCAACCAAGTCTCTGCCTTAGTACCTATACCAAAACCATCAAAAGTAGGGGGATGAGCTCTAAGAAGATCCCTCATGTAACCTACAGCAACACTGTCTCCATCCACCCTATCTGTCACAACAACTGCTCCTGAATGATCCCGACTACGAGAATGCTCACGCTCAGCTCTAGCATCCTGAGCATCCTGATGAGAAGGGTGTGACTCCGCCTCATGAGATACCTCCTGACAAGGTCCTAATCAGTCAATAATCTATTGTAAAAGAGCTAAAACTTGATCACCCCTGAGCCCTTCAGCCAGATTCTCAGTGCATGGTTCCTCCTGACGCTCACCCTAATTACCTTGATTGGCATTACACAGTGTGCTACGTCGAAGAATAGTGTGTATACCTCTAACTCTGCCTCTGGCTCTACCCCTAGGAGGCATCCTAAAGGAAACCAAGAACACATCAAAATAGGCCATCACAAGGACGACCTATACACCATACTAAGGCATGAAAGCATAACAATAGACTGTAAAGAAATATAACAAGCTCACGCCAAACATAGCAAAACATAGAAGGCTCACGTATGCTAGAGCTCCCAGTGTGTGAACATGGGCTCTAATACCAGATGTAACATCTCGCTACGTAACCCCTGAAGGGCAAGAGCCAAAAGAGGACAAGAATTTTTATTTACTTTAGCAGTGGCAAAAGGTCAAAACCTCTTAAACCTCACGTCCCACCAAAAGGGCGACTCTCTAGGAAATGTTGGTATCATCAAAAGGTTGTGTTTGCAAGAATAGGCTGCCACTAGCAAAAAGGTGAAAGACTGCTTATAGACTTCAATCTCCCAAAAAGATTTAATTACAGCAATAAGAGTTCACAAAAGGATGAATAAAATCATTTAAAATGACATCCTTGAAGCTATTCATCATTTAAAATGACATACTTGAAGCCACGTAAAGATGCCGATGAAACCACATCAACACCGACAACCAAAACATATAGCCACATAAGAAGATTCATGGGAACCAAGACATAATACCTCAACAAGACATACTGGAAAACTACACATGACCAAATGGGTAATTCAGACATTACCGTTAGGTAACCAGATGGCAAGACAACAACACAGGAACACAACACTAACAGGGTACAGTGGGCTAGGGTATAGGCATGTGACTATCTCCTATAATGGATTGTTTCCTTATCACTCCAAAAGGTTGCCTTTTCTATATATCACCAAACCAATATACGAAGCCTCTCTGTATGCTCACTCTTCCATTATACCCGTCAGTACGTGGAAGAAGCCCATCCTTTCTTTATACCCGTCGGTAAGTGAAAGAAATGTTAAAGCACATGAGAGGAGAGTGGTACGTGGCACATAGGAAATACATGAAAAGGATTCATCCTATCGATGACACCTGCTTAGAAAGAAATCAAATTTCTTTTCAGTCAGGATTTATGTCCTACGATAGTGACAAATGGGTAACGGAAGGAAGTGAATATGAGAGTGTCCTTATTTCTCCCCGGCGATTTATAGGGACGATGCCACAAACACCGTTGTTACAACTATTTTAGGTAGCAGATATAGTAGTTCAGTCGCGACGGCTTGACCCGTAAATGTGAACCAGAGGTACCATGATTACCGAACGTTGTAATTGTTTTAGTTTTGGAAAAAAGATGTTTAGACTTTTTGTTTGAAAAAAATAAATAACAACTTTATTATTCTAAAAGAAAATTCAAAACAAATTATAATTTTCATAAAAAAAAAGTTTACCTTATATGTTTAATGTCTATAAATACATAACTATAAGATTACCTTATATGAAATTAATTAACACTAAAACAAATTAACTCTATAATGATCAACATGTATATTTAAGGAATACATATGCATTATTTTTTTCATAAGTTATAGAAAACCAAATGTTGGAAATACTAATGCCTCATATTTTTACAAATAGTGGAATTTCCTATGGTTAGATGCTTAACAATTATTTTTACTTATTGTTAAAATACTAAAGAACCTAATAGCCATAATAAACTTAATTAAAAAAGGGTAGATAATATTTAGCTATGTTCATCTAATTTTTCCTTCATTCCAACCTAAAGAAAAATTTAATTAATATTATGAAAAGAGAAAATTATTATTTTATACTATGACAATGGGAAAAATTAATTCATTCTAAATAAACATTTAAATAATCTATAAGTCTTCCTCTTTGCTTATAAAATTAAAATTTAAAAAGACTCCACAAAAAAATAAAATAAAACTTCATGGGTAAGAAATATTCTAATAATACCAAAGAAATATTCTGAGCTAATAATACCAATTAAATAAATATTTTTTTATTAAAAACTAAGTTTTGGAATGGAAAGTTCTAAAACAAACTAAAATTAAATAACCTACATTCATGCAATCTTTAAATTAGACAAACCCTTTAAATACCAATTCTCTCCTACTTTATATTGTTTTTTTCTAATTTCCTCTGTAATTGGTTTGGCATGCTTTTGTGCAGGTAAGGAAGCTATGGCTGCAAAGTTTTAGTGTTTGCATGAACAACATATGGAACTACAGGGTCAAGAAAGATTGATAATGTTCAGATAATTGTGTATAAACACATATGAATTATTATTATTATTTTTATTTATATATTTATTTATTTATGTATTGTTCATGCAACATTGAATTCAAAGAGGGTTGGTTTTTTTAAAAATTTATTTATATTATTATTTTAACTTTTAAAAAAAATCATTATATATATATATATTTTTTAAAAGGAGGCGCTGCTCATGGCAGGCATCTATGCCCCAAAACCCTTGATTTTTGTTTATTTATTATATTTTTATTTATCATTACCTTATTAAATTTAAAACCCTAACTTAAATTTAGAGAAAATATATTAATTTGTAATATATTAATTTTTAATGAGTTGTATAGGGCCCAACTAATTATCGATTCACG
The DNA here is from genome assembly GCA_027924645.1 of Cunninghamia lanceolata. Lineage (NCBI taxonomy): Eukaryota > Viridiplantae > Streptophyta > Pinopsida > Cupressales > Cupressaceae > Cunninghamia > Cunninghamia lanceolata. The sequence goes on along the minus strand of BSBN01000220.1, from coordinate 8,993,489 downwards.
ACATCTTTATAATATAAAATTTCCAAACAGCACATATAAATTAATATATTAATTTCTACATAGAAATTAAAATAAACAATAGAGCATATTGTTTATTTTAGTTATTTTTTTTCTAATAAAATAACTAAAATAAACAATAAACAAAATAAACAAATAACTAATATGGAGTCTTTTAAAATTTTAATTTTAACTTATAAAATTAAAATTTAAAAAGACTCCACAAAAAAAAAAAACTTCTAATCTAATAATACCAATTAAATAAATATTTTTTTTTATTAAAGACTAAGTTTTGGAATGGAAAGTTCTAAAACAAACTAAAACTAAATAACCTACATTCATGCAATCTTTATATTAAACAAACCCTTTAAATACCCATTCTCTCCTACTTTATATTGTTTTTTTCTAATTTCCTTTGTAATTGGTTTGGCATGCTTTTGTGTAGGTAAGGAAGCTATGGCTGCAGAGTTTTAGTGTTTGCATGAACAGCATATGGAATTACAGGGTCAAAGAAAGATTGATAATGTTCAGATAATTGTGTGTAAACACATATGGACTATTATTATTTTTTTAACTTTAAAAAAAATTCATTAAAAAAAGATTGCATTGCATTCTATATATATATATATATATATATATATATATATATATATATATATATATATATATATATATATATATATATATATATATATATATATTAAAAAGAGGGGCAGTGGCGGTGCTGCTCATGGCAAGCATCCCTTGCTGCTCATGTAGCAATGCCCCCAAACCTTTGTTTTTTGTTTATTTATTATATTTTTATTTATCATTACCTTATTAAATTTAAAACCCTAACTTAAATTTAGAGAAAATATATTAATTTTTAATTAGTTATATAGGGCCCAACTAATTATCAATTGACGACATCTTTATAATATAAAATTTCCAAAGAGCATATATAAATTAATATATTAATTTCTACATAGAAATTAAAATAAACAATAGAGCATATTGTTTATTTTAGTTTTTTTCCCTATACATATGTAAATCAAATCAAAACTTAAAAACTACTCTTCAAATTTCATGATACAGATTATTCTTTTATCACCTTATAATTTTCTTTTCCCCTCCCTCTACACCTCCTTATTTCATATTTACCTCTCTTTTTACCTAGGATGTACAGAGGCACCTCTATTGAATAAGATTGTCTTGTTATAATGGTTAAAATAATTTACCTATATTTAAAAACTATGTTGTAATTGCCTATAGGAAGAAGGGTTGGATTGATAGTTTTTCTTTCATCGAGCTTCCACCTATAATCATGAGCATTGAACATATCAGATTTAATAGGAAAGTTGAGATTTTTGCTGATAGATAAAGAAATCCAAATCATCATTCCTCATTAATTCTTACCAAATTTATCACCTCCTATTCACTCTTGAAGTTTAAGAAAAACCAACCAAATTTTTGGATACTGAGAATTCATCTGGTACAAAAAAAACATCTTTAATCTTTGGAAATTTGATTAGAGAGATATAATGGTGCCTCCCACCTATTTGGAGAGAATATAAAAATAAGAAACCACTGTGCAGTAAATAAGAAAGACCATCTGCTGCTAGTTGCTAGTTCTGGTGATGCCTAAACAACTCCTATGACTCCTCTGATGAGAAATATTTGTAATGGTCATGGATAGGGATGCCTAAATAATTATTAGCATAGAGGCGTTACTCCATTGCAATTTAAAGATAGGTATTAATTCTATAAACGTCGCCCATAATCATGTTAAGACGTGGAACTTCGTTTCTTGAATTAATTATCATGACTGGGTATATGCACATTAGACATTTGGCATAAAATATAAAAAAATATTCACCCATATTCACTGGGTATATGCACATTAGACATCTGGCATAATATATATATAAAAATATTCAATCGGTCAAAGTAAAAAATATTCAATAATTTTAAATCATAACGCCTGCTTTGCCAGCGCATTCCATCCATTATTAGTTCCATTAAATGGCTGTCATATAGTTTCTGGAACAAAGGATTTAAAGTTTATTATTATTATGGAATCTTATATCCTATTTTTAATAAGAATCTTATAAAATTAATGAAATTAGTATAGATATTTTAAATATATCTATCTAAAATTTCAAAGTATTTATATTGAGATTATTATTTATGGTAGATAAGTGTCTCTATTAGTCACAGCAGGGGTGGAGTTGAAGAGCGCAAAGATTCTAAGATTCCGTGTAATTTTATAAGATTCTAATTTTTTTAAAAAATATATAAGATTCTATACGTAATAATAATAAATGTGGCAATAATGCCTCTATGCGTAACTACAAGGACAAGAATGATAGCAAATAACAAGCTGCTACGTTATGAATTTAATTTAATAAAAACCACAATAAGTTAAAGATTTAATTTTTAATAAAATTATTAAGTTATACAATATTAAAGAGAAGTTAAAGATAAAAACAATGGCTAAAAATAAAAGAAAGCATGCCAAAACTAGATCATAATCCTAGACAAAAGGAAATAAAAAATTATTAGATATAAAAAACAACAAATAAAAATTCATAATTTTTAAAAAATAAAAAAATGAAAAAAAAGAATAATATATATATTTTTTAAATCAAAGGAAAACTGTAAAATAAAAAGGGAAACAATAATGGTTAAAAATAAAAGAAAGCATATCAAAATAAAAAGGGAAAATCAATATGGATTCCTATAATCTAGCCAACTTGACTTAATTATAGTAAATGTTGTTTAAAATTGATTTTTTTTAATGGAATGTAATCATATTGTGTGCTAAATGAAAATTAGAATTTGAAATTACCAAGACTTAAATTTAATGTTAACTTATTTAACTTTTTATTTTAAATTTAAGAAAAAAAATTATTTTCTTATTTGTTGTTTAATTTTATATAAAATATTGATTGTATTTAAGATATTGGAATCAAATCAAATCTGTAGTAAACCATTTTGCTTTTAAAACAAGAAATAAATATTAATGTTAAATTTTGTATTGATTAAGTCCTTACAAAAGAAACAAGAGAGATTTCATAATATTTAAATCTTCTTCTTCTTCCTCTGGTGTATCACCATGCACATAGCTGTATATATAAAAAGCCTGTGAAATTATCTTTGTACACCATTTTTGCATCATGCAACACTTGAAAGCTTTAGATCTATGATCTTAACACAAAACAAGAGAATTCAAAATTAGGGTTTCAAAACAAAAAATAATGTAAATTAATAAAGGCATAAACAAGGAGTGACAAAAAAAATTTAACTCCAAGAATGGGGTAAGGAGATGAGAATAGGGCATTTCAACATTGTTCCAGAAGCTTCTCCTCCATTGTGAGAGATAAATGAAACATAAGAAGAATTGAGAAAAATGAAAAGGAATTGAGTAGGAGATATGTTTTATATGCTTCTTAACTAATTCTATTTCTTTTCCTTAAATTTAGCTTCATATACTTATTCCATGAATTTAGGTTACCAATTTATCTATTTAGTAGTGATTTTTTAGAAAGGTTGCCTTTAAATTTTAATTTATTAGAATTAGTGCTATTTTTATTATTTCTTTTTAATAAGTTTTTTTTTTCAAACCTACATTTAAGTGAGAAAGTTATTTAATTGTCATTAAATTATTTAAATTAAAATTAAATTAAGTAATTAATTTAGTTGTAGAATAAATATAAGTGAAATCAAATGAGATTATTGGTTTATTTAAATTAATTTAGGAGTGTATTATTTTTAAATTAATGTATGCAAATAATTTTAAAAGGGTAATTATTATTTTATTTAATGCAAACAATATTAGGGGGAAGTCACCATTGAGTGCAAATGAAATGAGCATTTAAATTCATTTTGGGTTGATATAATACATTAATTGACATTTCCTTTTTATTAAAATAGAGCAAAGAAGAGTATAGAACGCACTATTTTAATTAAGGTTAGGGTTAGCCTAAAAATTAGGGTTAAGGCTAAAATTAGAGTTAGAAATAGGGTTAGGGTTAGTGTTAGAATTAGGGTTATGGTTAAGGTTAAATTAGGGTTAGGGTTACAACTATAATTAGGGTTAATGTTAGAATTAGAGTCAGGGTTAGGTTACAATTAGGGTTAAAGTTAGTATTAAGGTTAGGGTTAGTGGTTGAATTATGGTCAAGGGTAGGATTAGAGTTAGGGTTAGGGTTAGGGTTAGGGTTAAAATTAGAGCTATGTTTAGGGTTAGAATAAGCTTTAGGGTTAGGGTTACAATTAGGGTTAGGGTTAGGGTTAGAGTTAGAATTAGGGTTAAGGTAAGAATTATGGTTATGGATAGGGTTAAATTAGGGTTAATGTTAGAATTCGGGTTAGGGTTACAGTCAAAATTAGAGTTAGGGTTGGAATTGTAGTTATAATTAGGGTTAGGATAGGGGTTAGAATTATAATTACAACTAGGGTTACAGTCAAAATAAGGAGAAAATTAAAATGAGAATTAGGGTCAAAAGTACAGTTAGGGTGAGAATCAGGGTTAGGGTTATAACTAAGATTAGGGTTAGGGTTTAAATTAGAATTAGGGTGAAGGTTAGAATTAGGGTTAGGGTTTGGATTATGGTTAGGGTTAGGGTTAGGACTATAATTAGGGTTATTTTTAGAATTAGAGTTAAGGTCAATGTTACAATTAGGGTTAAGGTTAGTACTAAGGTTAGGTTTAGGGTTTGAATTATGGTCAATGTTAGGGTTGGAGTTAGGGTTAGGGTTAGGATTAAAATTATAGCTATGTTTAGGGTTACAGTTAAAAATAGGCTGACAATTACAATGAGAATTAGGGTCAAAAGTAGGGTTAGTATTATAATAAGGATTAGGGTTACGGTGAGAAGTAGGGTTAGGGTTAGAAATAAGGTTAAGGTTAGGGTTAGGGTTTGGGTTTCACTTACAATTAGGATTAGGGTTAGAGTTAAGGTTACGGTTAAAATCAGAGCTATTTTTAGGGTTACAATTAAAAATAGCATGAGAATTAGAATAAGAATTAGGATCAAAAGTAGGATTAGGGTGATAATTAGTGTTAGGGTTAGAACTAAGGTTTGGGTAAGTGTTAGGGTTCAAATTAGTGGTAGAATTAAAATTATGTTTAGAATCAATTTCATGGTTGGGCTTAGAATTAGGATTAGCATTAGGTTTAGGTTTAGGTTTAGGTTTAGGGATACAGTTATGGTTAGAATTATAAATAGGGTTAGAACTAGGGTTGCATATAGGCTTATGATTAGGGTTAGAATTAGGGTCAAGATTCATGTTGGGATTATAATTATAATTAGAGTAAGAATTAAAATCAGGGTTACTAATAGGGTTAGGCTTATTATTATAATAAGGGTTAGGGTTAGGGTTATTATTATAATAAGGGTTAGAGTTAGGGTTCAAATTAGGGTTAGGGTTCAAATCAATGTTAGAATTAAGTTTATGGTTAGAATCAAGTTTATGGTGAGGGTTAGAATTAGGATTAGTGTTAGGGTTAGAGCTAGAGTTAGAATTAGGGTTAGGGTTATAATAAGGGTTAGAATTAGAATTAATGTTAGGGTTAGGGTTAGAAATAGGGTTAGAGATAAAATTAGAATTAGAAATAAGGTTAGGGTTAATGTTAGAATTAGGGTTAGGGTTAGAGCTATAGTGAGAATTAGGGTCAGGGTTAGAGTTAGAATTAAGGTTACTATTAGAATTAGGGTAAGAATTAGATTTACAATTAAGGTTAGGGATAGAATTCAAGTTAGTGATAGACTTAGGGATAGGTTTGGAATTAGTGATATAGTTATGGTTAGAATTATAGATAGAGTTAGAACTAGGGTTGCATATAGGATCATGATTAGGGTTAGAATTAGGGTCAAGATTCATGTTAGGATTATAATAGGGTTAGGGTTATTATTATAATTATTAATCTAATTCTTACCATAACTATAAGATTACACTCAACATTATTTTATAAGCCTCAAAACCCTCAATCTAACTGTATTTCTAAATCTATCCCTATTTAACATAATTCTAACCATAATTTTGGTTGTAATTCTAATACTAACACTAACCCTAATTATCACCCTAACTCTAATACTAATCATAACCCTAATTCTAACCTAAGCACTAACCCTAACCCTAATTTTAACCCCTAACTCTAATCCCAAATATAATATATAATATAATATAAAATTTTAATTATTAATATATTATAATAATAAATTTTATAAATATTATATATAATTATAATATAATATATTATATATAATTATAATATAATATATTATATATAATTATAATATAATGTATTATAATAATATATCTAATCTATATTATAATTAATTATAATAATTCTTATAATTATATAATATAGTTAGAAATAGGCTTGCCACTCTGGATGCTACTAGCATACCTATATTTAAAAAATATATCTAAAGTATGCCGAGAGATATCCTTCTCGAGGCGCCTATTTCCACTTGTGTGGTACATTGATTAAAAAATAGGCGCCTTGAGAAGGATATCTCTCGGCGTACATTAGATATATTTTTTAAATATAGGTATGCTAGTAGCATTCAGAGCGGCAAGCCTATTTCTAACTATATTATATAATTATAAGAATTATTATAATTAATTATAATAAAGATTAGATATATTATATTATAATTATATATAATATTTATAAAATTTATTATTATAATATATTAATAATTAAAATTTTATATTATATTATATATTATATTTAGGATTAGAGTTAGGGGTTAAAATTAGGGTTAGGGTTAGTGTTAGTATTAGAATTACGACCAAAATTATGGTTAGAATTATGTTAAATAGGGATAAATTTAGAAATATGGTTAGATTGAGGGTTTTGAGGCTTATAAAATAATGTTGAGTGTAATCTTATAGTTATGGTAAGAATTAGGGTTAGATTAATAATTATAATAATAACCCTAACCCTATTATAATCCTAACATGAATCTTGACCCTAATTCTAACCCTAATCATAATCCTATATGCAACCCTAGTTCTAACTCTATCTATAATTCTAACCATAACTATATCACTAATTCTAAACCTATCCCTAAGTCTATCACTAACTTGAATTCTATCCCTAACCTTAATTGTAAGTCTAATTCTTACCCTAATTCTAATAGTAACCTTAATTCTAACTCTAACCCTAACCCTAATTCTAACACTAACCCTAACCTTATTTCTAATTCTAATTTTATCTCTAACCCTATTTCTAAGCCTAACCCTAACATTAATTCTAATTCTAACCCTTATTATAACCCTAACCCTAATTCTAACTCTAGCCCTAACCCTAACACTAATCCTAATTCTAACCCTCACCATAAACTTGATTCTAACCATAAACTTAATTCTAACATTGATTTGAACCCCTAACCCTAATTCTCACCCTGACTCTAACCCTTATTATAATAATAACCCTAACCCTAACCCTATTAGTAACCCTAATTTTAATTCTTACTCTAATTATAATTATAATCCCAATATGAATCTTGGCCCTAATTCTAACCCTAATCATAAGCCTATATGCAACCCTAGTTCTAACCCTATCTATAATTCTAACCATAATTGTATCCCTAATTCTAAACCTAAACCTAAACCTAATGCTAATCCTAATTCTAAGCCCAACCATGAAATTGATTCTAAACATAATTTTAATTCTAACACTAATTTGATCCCTAACACTTACCCAAACCTTAGTTCTAACCCTAACTCTAATTATCACCCTAACCCTACTTTTGATCCTAATTCTTATTCTAATTCTCATGCTATTTTTAATTGTAACCCTAAAAATAGCTCTGATTTTAACCGTAACCCTAACTCTAACCCTAATCCTGATTGTAAGTGAAACCCAAACCCTAACCCTAACCTTAACCTTATTTCTAATCCTAACCCTAATTCTCATCCTAACCCTAATCCTTATTATAATCCTAACCCTACTTTTGACCCTAATTCTCATTGTAATTGTCACCCTATTTTTAACTGTAACCCTAAACATAGCTCTAATTTTAACCCTAACCCTAACCCTAACTCTAACCCTAACAGTGACCATAATTTAAACCCTAAACCTAACCTTAGTAGTAACCTTAACCCTAATTGTAACATTAACCTTAACTCTAATTCTAAAAATAACCCTAATTATAGTCCTAACCCTAACCTTAATACTAACCTTAACCCTAATTGTAACCTAACCCTAACTCTAATTCTAACATTAACCCTAACCCTAATTTAACCCTAACCATAACCATAATTCTAACCCTAACCTTAATTCTAACTCTAACCCTAACCCTAATTCTAACATTAACCCTAACCCTATTTCTAACTCTAATTTTAGCCTTAACCCTAATTTTCAGGCTAACCCTAACCTTAATTAAAATAGTGCATTCTATACTCTACTTTGCTCTATTTTAATAAAAAGGAAATACCAATTAATGTATTATATCAACCCAAAATGAATTTAGATACTCATTTCATTTGCACTCAATGGTGACTTCCCCTTAATATTGTTTGCATTAAATAAAATAATAATTACCTTTTTAAAATTATTTGCATACATTAATTTAAAAATAATACACTCCTAAATTAATTGAAATAAACCAATAATCTCATTTGATTTCACTTATATTTATTTCACAACTAAATTAATTACTTAATTTAATTTTAATTTAAATAATTTAATTACAATTAAATACCTTTCTCACTTAAATGTAGGTTTGAAAAAAAAAACTTAATAAAAAAAATAATAAAAATAGCACTAATTCTAATAAATTAAAATTTAAAGGCAAAAAACATTACTAAATAGATAAATTGGTAACCTAAATTCATGGAATAAATAGATGAAACTAAATTTAAGGAAAAGAAATAGAATTAGTTAAGAAGCATATAAAACATATCTCCTACTCAATTCCTTTTCATTTTTCTCAATTCTTCTTATGTTTCATTTATCTCTGCACAATGGAGGAGAAGCTTCTGGAACAATGTTGAAATGCCCTATTCTCATCTCCTTACCCCATTCCTGGAGTTATATTTTTTTTGTCACTCCTTGTTTATGTGTTTATTAATTGACATTATTTTTTGTTTTGAAACCCTAATTTTGAATTCTCTTTTATGGTGTTAAGATCACAGATCTAAAGCTTTCAAGTGTTGCATGATGCAAAAATGGTCTACAAAGATAAATTCACAGGTTTTTTATATATACAGCTATGTGCATTGCACCAGAGGAAGAAGAAGAAGATTTAAATATTATGAAATCTCTCTTGTTTCTTTTGTAAGAATGGATTAATACAAAATTTAACATTAATATTTATTTCTTGTTTTAAAAGCAAAATGGTTTACTACAGATTTGATTTGATTTGATTCGAATATCTTAAATACAATTAATATTTTATATTAAATTAAACAACAAATAAGAAAATAATTTTTTTTCTTAAATTTAAAATAAAAAGTTAAATAAGTTAACATCAAATTTAAGTCTTGGTAATTTCAAATCCTAATTTTCATTTAGCACATAATATAATTATATTCCTTTAAAAAAATCAATTTTAAACAATATTTAGTATAATTAAGTCAAGTTGGCTACATTATAGGAATCCATATTGATTTTCCCTGATATGCTTTCTTTTATTTTTAACCATTATTGTTTCCCTTTTTATTTTAAAGTTTTGCTTGATTTTAATATATATATATATATATATATATATATATATATATATTTTTCATTTTTTAAAAATTATGAATTTTTATTTGTTGTTTTTTATATTTAATAATTTTTTATTTCCTTTTGTCTAGGATTATGATGTGGTTTTGGCATGCTTTCTTTTATTTTTAGCCATTGTTTTTATCTTTAACTTCTCTTTAATATTGTATAACTTAATAATTTTCTTTTATTTTTAGCCATTATTTTTATCTTTAACTTCTCTTTAATATTGTATAACTTAATAATTTTATTAAAAACTAAATCTTTAACTTATTGTGGTTTTTTTAAAATTAAATTCAAATTAAAACAACTACTATTATTAGTGAGCTATTTTTTTAATAAAATGAAAGGTTTTAATAATGTGGCCAGCTTGCTATTTTTTAATTTCTTTTTTATTTGCCATCATTCTTGTGCTTACTGCCATACCTTGCAATGGCAGTTATGCATAGAGGCATTACTGCCACATTTATTATTGTTACATATAGAATCTTATATTTAAAAAAAAAAATTTAGAATCTTATAAAATTACATGGAATCTTGGTATCTTTGCGCTCTTCAACTCCACCCCTGCTGTGACTATAGAAACTGGCTTTATATGTTCTGTATTTATTGATAACTGGTGTTAATACCATGCTAGGTGGAGATCCAATCACGCTGATTCGACGCCTCCTTTTCATGATAGTCCTGTCAAAGTCAGTCACCTTTTGATATATCTCCTCGATGCCAATTTTGCAAGTGCTAATATAAGCTGCCATCTTAGAAAGTCTACCCAATGATTCTCCAGTAATTGTGCTGTAATTTACTATATCCCCTGTCATCACCTTCTTGAAATTCTGCTTCATTATCTTGACGTCCAACAGCTTTTCATCATCAAACTCGTTGGCTTCTACAGAAAATCTCTTCTCTATTGAGCCATCAATTCTTTTAGCTAACAACATAGAAAATGCATCATTCACATAGCAGAAATCTTTCATACCTTCATTTCTTTGCAATTGAGGGAAAATTTGATACACACGTGTGCTCACTGAAGAATTCCTCTGGGTCCTCAAACTAGGCCAAGCAACCTCTTTCTGAGCTAAGATGTAAACTAGCTGAGAACCCATATGGAAGTTTGAGCTTCATGTAAAATTCATTAACTACTCATGTAGACAACTACTGATGATTTTTGGTGAATCAATTTGGTGATAAATTAACAAGATAAACCTACACATCTAGAATTCAAAAACATCTGATTCAGGACTGCCAATCACTTTGTTCAGCAGGGTTATCATATTTGAGATTTCCTCCTTGAAATGGCTTCTTTTCAAGTTAGTGAGCAACCGAGACTTCCCGGTCTTTTCTTCCTCCAACCAATGTTTGGCAACATGTGTACGACACTAGTCTTTCTTCTCATTGTAGAAATTCCAGGCTGAAGTTATAGAAACATCGTCATCACCTTCGTATTCTTCTAAGTCTAGAGCCAGAGCAATGGACTCAGAATCCATTTTAGCCACCACAGTACCATTAGGAGTTTTTATCTCCTGAGAATCTAGAAAATAACCATTTGCACATGCAACCATTAACTTAGGACAAGGCACGACAAGTGGAAAGCCACCAGCTTTACGCAGACCGCTGCTGACAATTTTCCCTACTAAAGGGGTTCTTTTCTTAGATTGTATTCTTCCCCAAAAATCATCTAAATCAACATGGCCCAAATTCATATCCTTCACTCCAGCCAGACCATTCTCTATAATAGAGGCTACATGAGCTCCTTGGAACTTAAATTTCATTTTTGTATGCTCCAAAAACTAGTAAACGAGAGACTTGGAGATATGTGCGGATAACAGAGAATGAGGTAAAACACTCATAGATAATTCTTTATGTAGATTCATGGGAAATAGAAATGTCTAATTCCTCTAAGAAGATATGAAGCCTTTATAGAGAAGGCAAAGTTACCAGCTTTACTAACCTGCAAGAATATAACTGAGCTAATATTCCACACGTAGAGAGCTAGCTATTTGTTTCTCTGCAACACACTCTGCAGCTCATAACACAACCTTATGCAACCTTTAATTCAAGTCACTTCTCATAAACTCCTCATTAAATATTGGCAGCGAGTTTATCATTAAAAATCATAAATGCATGCCTCAACTTTCCCTCTGATAAATGTGCCACCATGTCTGCACATACCTCAAATTGAATACATAATGACAAGTGTCATTCCTTCGTACAACATTCCAGTGCAACCAATGCTTCTTAGAAAAGTGTGCCACATGAAGTCGGCAAGTCGGGCATAATAGGAACTTTTGAATTAGGAGTTCAAGATTCAAAACTTCAAAGAATCTCCGACCCCCTGACTATAAAAGAAAGACCTTTTACAAAGACTTAACAAAGACTCAGAGTACCAGAAATTCAAGGCAAGTCGATAGGTCAGGTGATTTACAAACTTGTGAACCTGTCGACTGGCTTCAAGGATACAAAGGATTGCTGACTTGGGAAAATGACTAAGTAAAACTAACCTGAGGAAAGAGATAGATGAATAAGGTCTATGAAAACCACAAGGGGAAAAATAAAGATAGAACTTGGGGCAACACGTTTAAAAATTGTAGTTTATGGAAATCTAAGGAATTAATGGTCTGATAATATCGTAATTGAAATTGCATGGGTATTGTGGTTGGTAGAGGCAAAAAAATGAGCTATAGAACAATAAAATCAATTTTTTATTGCTTGAAAAAACTGATTACATTCACCTCCTTTTATAGAGGTCTTAGAAATTTATGGAAAAACATTCAGAACCACATATTCAACGCACATGTTTGGAAATTTCTGCGGATCGGTGGAGGATGGTAGAAGTTTCTATTTTTAATGCAGACGGTGGCAGATATTGACTACAGATGGTGGAAGATATTGACTATTGTTTCTAGATGGAGAATTTATTATCGATGGTGGCGAGGTCTACACACAGGCCGTAGAAATTAGTAGATGGTTCTAACACTCCCCCCTAATTTCTACTATCAACAACTAATTACATCAATATTTACAATGCCCAAAATTTCTCTCAAATACTCAAATTATTCTTGTGCCAATGCCTTTGTGAATATGTCTACAAGTTGCTTCTTTGATCTACGATGTTGAAGGACGAGTTGGGTGGGTACAAAAAGATGGGGGGCCAAAAAGTGGCCAAATTCTTAAAACTTTTTAAAAAGCCATAACACGAGCATAACTCACTCGCGTTATAATGCGAGCGCGCTATTGTTTTCTTTGCATTTTTTTCTTTTTTGCAAAAGTTTGCCCAATGTTTAAGGGTCAAGGGTTTAATGGTTGAAGGATTAGGGTTTAAGGCATACTATTGAGGGTAGAGGGTTTAGGGTTGAAGGTTTAAGGGATGAGGGTTGAGGATTTAGGGATGAGGGTTAAGGGATTAGGGTTTAAGGTATAGTGTCAAGGGTAGAGAGTTTAGGGTTTAAGGTTTAAGAGTTGAGGGGTGAGGCTTTAGGGATAGGGTTTAGGGTTTAAGTTATAGTGTCGACGGTTGAGAATTTAGGGATAGGGTTAAGGATTTAAGTTTTAAGGGTTGAGGATTTAGGGATAGGGTTTAGGGTTTAAGGTTAAATGAGAGACCTAGATGGCTAAGGATGAATGGAGAGGTAGACAAGGAGTGACTGAGAAACTTAGAGAGGTGAGAGGTAGAGGTGAGGGGGAGATAGAAGTGAGAGATAGAGAGATGAGGGGAGAGATAGAATAAAATGAGAGTGAAGTTGACAATTTGAGGGAAAGATGGGTAAGGAGGAGGGAGACAGGTGGAGAGGAAGGGAAATATCTAGAGAGCCCTGAGAGATATACAAGTGAGAGACCTACAACCTAGGGAGAGAGGGGTGAGAGAGATAGAGGAGAGATGTGAGTGAGGTAGATAGGGGAGGAGAGGGGTGGATAAGGGTTGAGGGTCAAGGGTTTAGGGTTTAAGGGTTGAGGGTTTAAGGGTTGAGGTATTAAGGGTCTAAGGGTTGAGGGATTAGGGTTTAAGGTATAGTGTCGAGGGTTGAAGCCTAATCCCTTAACCCTCAACACTATACCTTAAACCCCAAGGTTGACAGATTAGGGTTTTAAGGTATTGTGTCGAGGGTTGAGGGATTAGGGTTCAACCCTCGACACTATACCTTAGACCCTAATCCCTCAACCCTTAGACCCTTAATACCTCAACCCTTAATACCTCAACCCTTAAACCCTCAACTCTTAAACCCTAAACCCTTGACCCTTAAACCCTAAAGCCTTAAACCCTTAACCCTTATCCACCCCTCTCCTCCCCTATCTGCCTCACCCCCATCTCTCCCCTATCTCCCTTACCCCTCTCTCCCTAGGTTGTAGGTCTCTCACTTGTATATCTCTTAGGGATTTCTAGATATTTCCCTTCCTCTCCACCTCTTTCCCTCCTCCTTACCCATCTTTCCCTCAAGTTATCAACTTCACTCTCTCATTTTATTCTATCTCTCCCCTCACCTCTCTATCTCTCACCTCTATCTCCCACTCACCTCTCTACCTCTCCCCTCTCTAGGTCTCTCAGTCATTCCTTGTCTGCCTCTTCATCTGTCCTTAGTCATCTAGGTGTCTCACTTAACCTAAACACAAAACCCTATCCCTAAGGCCTCAACCCTCAACCCTAAAACCTTAAATCCTAAACCTTATCCCTAAACCCTCTACCCTTGACACTATACCTTATACCCTCAGCCCTTAACCCTCAGCCCTAAAGCCTCAACCCTCAACCCTTAAACCTTCAACCATAAACCTTGTCTCTAAACCCTCTACACTTGACACTATGCCTTAAACCCTAATCCCTCAACTCTTCAACCCTTAATCCCTCAAACCTTAAACCCTTAAACCCTATATACCCTTTACACTTAACCTTGGACACTCAACCTTGAACATTATCCCTCAACCTTCAAACCTCTACCCTATACCCTATACCCTAAACCCTCGACCCTCAATCCTCAACCCTAATCCCTCAAACCTCAACCCTGATTTTGATTTTCTTCCATTTATTCAACATCATTGTTGTTTTCCCCATCGGAAACCAATTCATTCAGCAACTTGCTGCCCATTGGTTGATTTGAACTGCATATTTTGTTAGAAAAAGGACATCTTTTATTTGTATCAATGTTGGTATTCATAAGCTAAAGAGCACTGATATTTTTCACACACCCTATTCTTTGAAATATCTTAACCTTAAAATATGACTTGGATATGTACTTGAACACAACAAAATCTGCAATCTCCAACCCATGATGATTCACAAAATTTTCCCAACCCTGCCTAAATTCTAGTTTATTTATTGTATACCCTCAACCCTAATCCCTCATCCCTAAACCCTAAACGCTATCCCTATTCCTAAACCCTCAACTCTCAACATTAAACCCTAATCCATCAACCCTAAACCCTATCCCTAAACCCTCAACCCTCAACACTATCCCTAAACCCTATCCCTAAACCCTCAACCCTAAACCCTATGCCTAAACCCCAAATCTATGTTTCTTGCTGTCCACCCCGCACTTAGGGGAGGTATATTGTTATGAAATAGGCAAATAATCTCCCATTGTTTACTGGCTCACGTTTTGTCCTGCTATAGATTGATCCATTAATATTCATGCCTATCTCACCTTTGATAGCACCTTTACAATATCTCATCCCTCAACTCTAATCCCTCATCCCTAAGCCCTAAATGCTATCCCTATTCCTAGACCCTCAATGGGCTTGATGCTATACCTTAAACCCTAATCCCTTATCCCTAAACCCTCTAACCCTATCCCTAATCCTTATACCCTCGAGACTCTACTTTAACCCTAATCCCTCAACCCTCAACCCTATCTCGAAACCCTTAAGCCTCGAACCTTAATGTACTCAACCCTCAACGTCAAACCCTAATCCCTCAACCCTTAACTCTGATCCCTCGACCCTCAATCCTATCCCTAAACCGTAAACCCTAAAGCCTCAACCCTAAACCCTCAACGTCAAATCATAATCCCTCAACCCTTCACTCTAATCCCTCAACCCTAAACCCTATCCCTAAACCCTCAACACTATACCTTAAACCCTAATCCCTCAATCCTCAACCCTAAACGTTATCCCTAAACCCTAATCCCTCAACCCTCAACCCTAATCCATCATCCCTCAACTCTAATACCTCATCCCTAAACCTTAAATGATATCCCTATTCCTAGACCCTCAGGCTCGATACTATACCTTAAACCCTAATCCCTTATCCCTAAACCCTCCAACCTTATCCCTAATCCGTATACCCTTGACACTCTACTTTAACCCTAATCCCTCAACCCTCAACCCTATCCCAAAACCCTTAACCCTTGAACCTCAATGTACTCAACCCTTAATGTCAAACCCTAATCCCTCAACCCTTAACTCTAATCCCTCGACCCTTAACCCTTAAAACTTGAACCCTAAACCCTCAACCCTCAACCCTCAACTCTCAACATTAAACCCTAATTCATCAACCCTTAAACACTAATCCCTCAAACCTAAACCCTATCCCTAAACCATCAACCCTCAACACTATACCTGAAACCCTAATCCCTATCCCTTAACCCTTAAAACTTAAACCCTATCCCTATACCCTCAACACTTGACACTATATCTTAAGCCTTAAACCCTCATCCCTAAAGCCTCAACCCTCAATCCTTAAACCTTCAACCCTAAACCTTATCCCTAATCCCTCTACCCTCGACACTCTAACCCTAACCTTGACATTAAACACTAATCCGTCAACCCTAAACCCTAATCCATCAACCCTAAACCCTCAACCCTCAACACTATACCTTAATCCCTAATCCATCAACCCTAAAACCTAATCCCTCAACCCTCAACCCTAAACACTATCAATAAACCCTCAACCCTAATCCCTAATCCCTAAACCCTAAACGCTATCCCTATTCCTAAACCCTCAACCCTCGACACTATACCTTAAACCCTAATCCCTTATCCCTAAACCCTAAACACTATCCCTCAACCCTTAACTCTTAAAAATTAAACCCTAAAACCTATCCATAAACCCTCGACGCTCAACACTATATTTTAAACCCCAATCCCTTAACCCTCAGCCCTAAAGCCTTAACCCTCAATTGTTAAACCTTCAACCCTAAACCCTATCCCTAATCCCTCTACCCTCAACACTCTACTTTAACCCTAATCCCTTGGCCATCAACCCTATCCCTAAACCCTCAACCCTCAACCCTCAACTCTCAACATTAAACCCTAATCCGTCAACCCTAAACCCTAATCTGTCAACCCTAAACCCTAATCCCTCAACCCTAAACCCTATCTCTAAACCCAACAAAATTGTTTTGCCTTATGTTAGGTTGTTAAACCCATCATTTTTGACACTCTTCTCTTAAAGATATTTGATTTGCAAGAATATGTCAGAAAAATGGCTATGAAATTTTTTAATGTTAGTAATGTTATATGGCATGTTTTTCTGGCCCATCTGGGGTTCATTATGCTAATAGGTGTACACACTATGAGAAAATATTTGTGTATGATACATCCACAATGAGTAATTAATAGTTTAAATCAGAAGAATGATCATTACGAGAAAAGCTTTGCATTGGGGTACATCTATGTTTCTTGCTGTCCACCCCGCACTTAGGGGAGGTATATTGTTATGAAATAGGCAAATAATCTCCCATTGTTTACTGGCTCTATCCACAAGAACTACTAAACTATACCTTAAACCCTAATCCCTCAACCCTAAACTTTCAACCCTAAACCCTATCCCTAATCCTTCTACCGTCAACACTCTACCTTAACCCTAATCCCTCAACCCTTAACCCTAAACGCTATCCCTAAAGCCTCAACCCTAAACCCTGATCCCTCAAGGTCCTAAACTCTAATCCCTTATCCCTAAACTCTAAATCCTAACCCTAAATGCTCAACCCTTAACCTTAAACCTTAATCACTCAATCCTTATCCACCGCTCCTCCCCTATCTGGCTCACTGCCATCTCTACCCTCCTCTACCCTCGACACTATACATACATACATATAGGCATACAGAGATACATACATACATATAGGCATACATACATACATACATACATACATACATATAGGCATGCATACATACATGATTAATAGCCTTGAACATAAAAAAATTTAAGTTGAACATAATGCACTCGCATTATTTCAAACATGAAAAACAGCACAAACGTTTGTGGAAAAGGAAAAATACAAAGAAAACAATAATGCGAGCGCATTATAACGTGCTCGCGTTATGTCTTGCTTTGGGAATCCCAAGCCTTGGGCTTGGGATTTGCTTTGGATTTCCAACCCAAAGGCTTGGAGTGCCTTTTGAATAGTAACAGACGTGTTTTTCCATATTCTTCAAGATTTCACATAATTTTGTTCGTGCTAACCCTCAGATTTGCATGTGTTTCAAGTTTGAACAAATCAAACACCTGGGTAATGTTAGGCTTTCTCTCAGCTATCTAACGATGTAATTTTTTTCACATTTTAACAATGTTAAGCCTTTCATCTTTAATTTCTTTTGTTTGTGTGTCTGTTTTTGGGCAAAAACCACTGTTTGGTCTTTTTTTCATTGTAAATTAACTATTAATTGAAATTTCAAAAAAATTACATATTTAGAAACTAGACTCCATTCTACAAATATTAAAAAAATAAAAAAAATGATTTTTGATTAGTTTTCAAAATATATAGGGGTAGCACGGCAAAAATTCAATTTTTTAGGATGTGTCTACTTTGAAAATTAGTAAAAAATCAAATATTCATCAAAAAATTATCAGAAAAATCGGGCATAAACTACATGCTATTAGATAATTTCTCACTAAAGTGATTTTAAAAATACCAAAAAAAGGTTGACCTTTTGAGGGAGCCACAAAACATGCTATGTTATGTTTTTTTGACAGAAACAACACCATTTTTTGTGGCTCTCTCTTTTGAACCCCTTAATCTATGCCATTTTCAAAAAAAAAAAGTAGTTTAGAAAGTAGACTTGGAGCACTATGAACATTATTTTGGTTGCATCTCCAAATTTTGAGTGTAACTATGCTCAATTTCTCATCCAAGGCCAGTATTTCCTGATTTCAGAAAAAAAGTGGCCACTTAAGACCCCTTTTTGGCCCCCCATCTTCTTGCACTTACCCAGTTCTCCATTATTGACCAATTCTCAAATGAAGTGATATCTAGTGTCAATGTGCTTTGTCCTCTTGTGAAAAACATGATTCTTTGATAGTGCAATGGTGGACTTGTTGTCACAATAGATTGTAGTAGGCTCCTCTTGCTCATGCATTAGATCCTTCAAAATTCTTCGCATCCAAACTGCTTGACATGTTGCTGATGTACCTGCTACATACTCTGCTTGTGCTAATGAGATTGTCACTATTGGTTGTTTCTTTGATGCCCATGCTACAATACCTATTCCAAGATGAAATGCATGTCCAAATGTGCTCTTTATATAATCTATACTTCCTACAAAATCACTATCTATATATCCAATCAACTGAAAATCATCTGAAGTAGAATACATTATGCCAGAATTCATAGTTCCTGTAATATACCTCAATAACCTTTTTCCTGTTGCCAATGTGAGTTCTTTGGTGAATCCATCAATCTAGAAATCAAACTAACTCCATACATTATATTTGGCCTAGTTGTTGTGAGATACATCAAACTACCAATCAATTGTCTGAATATAGTTGAATCAAAATCCATCTCATTATCTTCTCTACTTAGTTTTGTGCCTATTGCAGAAGGTGTATAAACTGGACTACAATTTATCATTCTATACCTTCTCAAAACATCTTTTGCATATTTACTTTGACAAATAAATATACCTTTATCATTTTGTGTAACTTCAATGCCAAGAAAATATTGCATTAAACCCAAATCTGTCATCTCAAATTCTTTCTTCATTGTTGATTTAAACATGTCAATAGAAAGATTACCTGTAAAGATCAAATTGTCAACATATAAGCAAACAATCAAAATTTGACCTTGTTCATTGACCTTGGTGTATAGTGTAGGCTCACTAGTGCTTCTACTGAATCCATTCTTTATCATGTATGAATCAATCTTGTTGTACCAAGCTCTTGGTGCTTGCTTCAATCCATAGAGTGCCTTCTTCAACCTATAAACTTTGTCTTCATAACCTTTTATTTCATGTCCTGGTGGTTGTTGCACATAAACCTCTTCTTCTAAATATCCATTCAAAAAAGATTATTTGACATCCATTTGATAAACCTTCCAGTTGTTTTGAGTTGCAATAGCTAGTACCATCCTAATTGTGTCAATTCTTGCTACGAGTGCAAATATTTCATTATAATCAACTCCATATTCTTGTGCAAATCCCTTAGCCACTAATCTTGTCTTATATTTGTCAGCTTCTCCATTAGCCTTATATTTAGTTTTATAAACCCATTTCACACCTATGCATTCTTTATTCTTAAGTAAGTCAACTAGATCCCATGTATCATTTTTCTCAATAGATTCCATTTATTCATTCGTTTCACTAATCCAATGTTCTTCCTTAATTGTATCTTCAAAATATATAGGATCTTGAGCAAATAAAGCAAAATTAGATTGTAAATCTATCCTATCTCCTTGATCATATATTTCTTGCAAGCTTATAGTCTTTTTGCCTCTTAGTCTTGATCTCAATGATGCTAGTGTAGGATTTGAGTCATTACTTACTTGTGGACTTGATGATTCTCCTTGCTCATTTGATTGTTCTCCTTGTTCTCCCTATTCTCCTTGACCTTTTTCTTCTTGTTCTTCATATGGTATTTTTGCTATACTTGTAATTGTCTTGTCTATATTGCCATCCCAAGCTTCTTCCTCTTTGAATACATCTCTACTTACAATGACTTTCTTGGTTATAGGATTAAACAACTTATATGCCTTAGATTATTCATCATAGCCAATAAAAATGCATTTTTCACTTTTATCATCCAATTTACTCCTTGTTTCTTTAGGAACATGTGCATATGCAATACAACCAAATACTCTAAAATGAGAAACACTATGATGCTTACCACTCCATGTTTGTTGTGGAATCATGTCCCTCACAATCTTTGTTGGACTCCTATTCAATACATAAACTGCACAAGCAACTGCTTCAGCCCAATACTCATTAGGTAGATTCTTACCTTTCAACATGCTCCTTGCCATCTCCATTATTGTTTGATTCTTCCTTTCTGCAACATCATTCTACTGAGGTGTGTAACTTGTTGTGAATTGCTTCTTTATTCCATGCTACCTGCAACAATCCAAAAACTCATTTGACTTGTATTCTCATCCTCTATCTAATCTCAATACCTTGATGGATAGGCCACTCTGTTTCTCAACCAATGCCTTGAATTCCTTAAACTTGCCAAATGTTTCAGATTTGTGTTTAAGAAAATAAACCCATGTTTTTCTACTAAACTCATCAATGAATGTTAGAAATTAAATGCTCCCCTCTAATGATGGTGTTTTCATTAGACTGTTAGAAATGAAAGCAACACTACTTCAATGGAAATCTGATTTGAAATAAATTTCAGCAATCTTTAATTGTGTTCTATTAACAATGGAGATTGTAACAAAACATAAACCCACAATACAAAAATATACCTGATGCAGAATGAAGCACATAACACAAGTGTTTAACATGGAGAAAACCCTTGTAGGTCAAAAACTCCACCAAGAAAAGAGGCCAAGTTGTAGTATCTTCACAAAAGGAGATTACAAATACATTCACTTCCTCTGTCCTTCAACCTTCACTCCAGCAAAACCTGGGAACCTATAAACTGTTATGCATTTCATCTACTATTCTATGGTTTATATAGAATTTACACAAGCTCAAGACATTAAATGACTTCTTACAAGCTCATAACACTTGTCAAGAGTTAACAATACAGCCTTAGGCATCCATGGACAAGAATAGGCTCTTACGAGGTCATAAATGTTGTCATACATGCATCCTACACATGGAAAAATGTGCCCATGCAAGCTTGAATGCCTAGGGGCTAAAAATATCCACTTACAATATCTTATAATGTGTCATATGCTATTATAAGTGTCATAGATTCTTATGAAAACTTACATTTGTTATAAAATTTGTTACACCTTCTTATAGCATCTATGACATGTGTCATAACACTAAAAAAAGATTATTCCTCCACATGTGCACTCCACTTTGACCAAATACCATTTACCATAGTAAATGGCATCCCGTAACTATCGCCGGTAACTTCGGGACTTATCATGCAGTAACTCTGTAATTACCATGGATAGTATATAATTTTTTCCACTGCTGGTGAAACTTGTACATCCCTTACGGGTAATTGCAAACAATAAATGAAATAATACAATAATGGGATTTACAAGGTTAATGGCACGTTATCCCAACATTATCTCACTTGACATTAGACATTGTAAATCAACCCATAGGAAATCAAATGAAAAATAATCAGGCACTAGAAACAAGGGCCATGGCCTCTTTGCACCACACAAACTTCTCTGTGCTTACAGGCTTGGTTTATGAATCTACAACATTCTCCTAAGTGTCTATCTTCTTCAGTCCATTTGCAACCAACTCTCGAACAAAGTGATACTTAACATCAACATGCTTTGTTCAAGCATGATACATGGGATTCTTGGCCAAACAGATAGCACTCTGGCTATCACAACCAATTTGCCTACTTAGAGACATGAGTTACAACCATATACTCTGTTTCTATGGTGGACGAAGCAACTATGGGCTGCCTCTTACTCATCCAACTCATTGCACCTCCAAACAGAGTAAATACATAGCCACTAGTGGACCTTCAACTATCCAAGTCACCTACCCAATCTGCATCAACAAAACCCTATATGTCCAAAGATTTATTAGCACTATTAGTTCTAGAATAAACCAAACAATGATCAGGAGTACCTGTAAGATATTTAAACACCCTCTTTGCATAGTTCCAATGCTGTCTACTAGGGTTAGACATAAATCTACTCAAAACTCCCACTGCTTGGGCAATATCTGGTCTAGTGCAAACCATTGCATACATCAAACTCCCTACAACACTAGCATATGGCACATTAGACATATCCTCAAGATCATCCTCAGTCTTTGGACACATATCTAATGAAAGCTTAGTACCAATGGGTAAAGGAACTCTAACTAGGTTATAGTCTTGAAAACTAAACCTCTACAAAATAGTATTCACATACTTACTTTGTGACAACCAAAGCTTTCTGTTAACTCTGTCCCTCCTAATCTCCATTCCCAAAATATACCTTGCAGCACCAAGATCCTTCATCTCAAACCTGAAAGTTGGGCTTTAAGCTCACTGATCATACCCTTAGTATTGATGAAAAATAACTTGTCATCAACATACAAAGCAATAACCAGTATAGAATCATCAACACAATAAATGTAAACACAGTGATTCTCGTTGCTTCTAACAAAACCCAATTTCAAAAAAAATGAGTCAAACTTTTGATACCACATTCTAGGGGACAGTTTCAGACCATAAAGAGACCTTTTTAACCTACAAACCCAATGTTCTTTTCCTTTTACCTCAAAACCTATAGGCTGTTGCATATAAATTACTTATTTAAGATCTCCATGCAAGAATATAGTCTTAACATCCATTTGCTCAATCTCCCAATCATAAGCTATAGCAATGGATAAGATAAATCTAATAGAAGTCAATTTAGCAATAAGAGAGAATATCTCACCAAAATCAACTCCCTCTCTCTCGAAGTAGCCCTTAGATACTAGCCTAGCCTTGTACTTCTCCAATGACCCGTCTGCTCTAAACTTCTTCTTGAAGACCCATTTACATCCTATGGCCTTTCTTCCTATGGGAAAATGAACAAGATCCCAAGTGTTACAAGAGTCTAAAGCCATCATATCCTCCTGCATGGCTAGTTGCCAAGACTCGCTATCATCTGCAGAAATAGCTTCCCTGTAGGATCTAGGGTCATCGTTAGTACTCAATAAAGCATATACACAACAGAAATCTGGTGGGCTATACCTATCAATTGGATTCCGTTGTCTTGTGGATCTCCTCAAAGGTGGAGTAAGAGACTGTACTCATTCTTCTGCATGATCATCTATAACAACTTCTTTTGTAACTACAGACTCATCTTCATCAGAACTACTTGAATCTTCTTCCTCTTCTTCACCCCCAATCCATCATTCTATTCTTCCTAAGGTACATCTTGCTGCTCTAAATCAAAGTGCACCTTCTTTACTTTTTCTTCTTTCTCTTTTGGCTACTCAGGTTCAGAAATAGCTCTAAGTTCCTTGAAAATAACATCTCTAGAAAAGAAATCTTGTAGGTTAGTGGATTCCAAAGCTTTTAAACTTTGACATTATCACCATATCCAATGAATGTACACTTTTCAACCTTTGGATCCAACTTAGATCATTTTTCCTTAGGCACATGAACAAAAGCCTCATCGCCCAAAACCCTTAAATGTGAAGCAAAAGGTTTCTTACCTGTCCACACTTCACAAGGTGTCGAATCAAGAGCCTTACAAGGAGATTTGTTTATCAAGTAACAAGCAGTACACATAACCTCTGCCTAAAAGTATTTATCCAACTGTGTAGCACTAAGCATATTTTTAGCTCTTTCCATAATTGTTTAGTTCATCCTTTCTGCAACACCATTCTGTTGTGGTGTATACGGAGTTGTCTTTTGTCTAATTATACTTGCATGCTTGCAAAACTCATCAAATTCCTTAGAGCAATATTCCCCTCCATTGTCAGATCTTAATATTTTTGTCTTTAAATCTGACTGGTTCTCTACTAAGACTTTGAATTCCTTAAACTTAGTGAAAACTTTAGATTTATGTTTCATAAAATAAATCCATGTATATCTGGATACATCATCAATGAAGGTGATAAAATAATGAGATTTTCCAATAGATTCAATAACCATAGGTCCAAACACATCTGTATGAATAATTTCTAATTTCTCGTTTGCTCTATTGCTTCCTGAAGGAAATGATTTTCTATTTTGTTTACCAAACACACAATGCTCATAGAAATCAAAGTGCTCATCAAAATATGAGAAACCATCCAACAATTTTTTATTCTTAATAGTTTTTAATACATTATTACTTGTGTGGCCCAATCTACGGTGCCACAACATACATGTATTTTTAGTAGTCGCCTTAGATACATAGGAGGCATTACAAACTATAGTGGCTTCAAGCTTAAACAAGTTCCCTCTCACCAATCTGCAACCATTCTTGTCAAATGTCACATGCATTCCCAAATCATTCAACTTAGAAATTGAAATTAGATTTCTAGCTAATCCAGGAACATGCAAAACCCTAAGGAGGGTTTTAATCCTCCCATCACTAAAACACAACAATACCTTTCCTTTCTTGACAATCGGATATGTAGAGTTGTCACCGAGGTAGATATTACCTCCATCATATTATTCATATGTGGAGAACCATTCCTTATGCGGGGTCATATGAAATGAGCATCCTGAGTCAACCAACCAGTGATTATTAGAAACAGGATTACATGCAAAAAGTAAAACTTATTCACCTGCATTCAAGGACTTATCTGAAGCACTCTCCCATTATTTCTTGGGGTTTCTGCACTCCTTCTTTACATGTCCCCTTTTACCATAGTTCGAACACTTAACTCTATTCTTTTTACCAGGAGTCTTAGACCAGCCCTTGGACTTGTCCTTAGCCCCTTTCTTCTCTCCTTTAGATCCCCTTTCCTTAGACCTTCCCCTAACATTGAGAGCATCCCCTGAACTATCTAAACTCTTCTTCCTCAATTCCGATGACAGTAGCACTGAAACAAGAGCATCCAACTTCAGATCCATGAGGTTAGCAATGACAACAAGGATAACATTCTCCCAAAACTTGGGTAAAGAACAAAGAAGTAAGATACATTTATCTTCCTCACTAACTTCAACATCTACTGAAGCAAGCTGACTCAACAACAAATTAAAAGAATTTAAATGCTCTGCAACCGACTCACCCTCTTTCATTTTCAAAGAAAACAACTTCCTTTTTAAATAAAGTTTATTTACCTTACACTTGGCTTGGTAGATCTCACCCAACTGATTCCACAATTTGTATGCAGTGTCTTCCTTTGCGACATTCAGGAGTACAAAATCTGAAAGACACAAATGGATGGTTCCCCATGCCTTCTTATCCAGTCTATCCCACTCATCTTGAGAGACATCGTCAGGTTTCTTCACTTTTTGGACAGCCAATCACTGGTTTCTTTCAGTTGGCAAGAGACACTGCTTAGAGTTAATAGGTGTTGTCATTGATGGCAACTAACATCATTCCAAACATCCGCATATCACAAGTTATTCATACCGGAAGTCAGAATCACATTTATCTAAGTCTGGGCAATTAGGAACAAAGCAGTAATAGGGTTCGGTATTTTGGTCCAGATCTCTCTAGTGGAAAGACATGGTATGCTACGGATCTAAGGTAGTTGACAACATTGCAAATACACTCTAAATCAAGAATTGTCATATAGTGATGAAGGAATCAAATGATATCAGCATCTGAGTAATGGGTTCTAATTTGACAGAGTAGGCAGAAGAAGAATAGGTAGACCTTGTAGAAGATCTTGATTCTGAATGTATGGAAATTGCTTATTGGACAAATGGTGGCATTCAGTGATTATGGCTGACATGAGTAATGATTTCCAAGAGCAGGTTCTGGTCCGCACCTTAAGTTATGCATAGATCTAGCCGACAGAGCAGAGCATTCTTAAATGTTCTAAGTATTGTTGAAGTCGACTGACAGAATGATTGTAGATCATGTTGCGAATATATATAGGCGATGTAATTGGATAATTAAGGGTGTGTGTGTGTGTGAACAAGGTGTATGTGTGAAAGGAGCAGAAATCCAAAGTGTGAATGAAGGTAGATCAGTAAGAAGAGCAGAGTAAAGATGAAATGTGTTAAATCAATTTATGTACTCAACCAGAACTAAAATTCAAGCATATGCAGATGGTATTAATCAGTTCAAATCTCTATTGTTCTCTTGTAATACTTTCCAAAGGTAGTGAGCCTTCTTTTGAGCAGTGAGCTCTAGGCAGTGAGCCTGAATGCATGTGCATTCCCATTTGTAAAATACTTTTAACAGGGTATTAGTTCTTGCGAGTTAACCCCCACCGTGGTTTTTCCCTTAATCAGGTTTCCACGTCAAAAATCTTGGTGTCAATTGTGTTATTTTATTTTTTCTTATGTGATGTTTATTTCATTAATCTGATTTTAAGTTTGGAAGGAAGATTAAAGGTTGAAAAAGTTAAGATTATGTGAGAACTGATTCACCCCCCCTCTCAGTTGTCTGGACCTAATCCAACAATTGGTATCAAAGCAAGGTTCCTTTTGAAAAGTATAACAGCTTAAGGAAGATTTGGGAGATGGATGCATACAACCTTCAAGGGAAACTTAATCTCGCCCTAGATGATATTGAGTAGTCTAACACAGAAGTCCAAGAGCTGCAAGATAAACTCAAACAAGCTGAAGACTTCATTAAGATTTTAAAAGGAAGATTAAGAAAATCCTAAGGAAATGATCAACCTCCTCAATTAGAAGACAAGGCCCTAAAAGAGAAGACAAAGGAATGCAAAAAGTTAGCTGAGGAATTTGTTGTCATAAGAAATGAGATGGAAACTGGAGTAATGAGACTAACCAAGGAAAGTGAAGATAGGAAGAAAACTAAAGAATAAATGAAACAAAATCTAAAAGAGAGAACTAAAGAATGTTGTAGACTGGATGGTATAGTTGGTCTCCTAAAGTCAAATCTACAAGAAAACAAAAATAATGAAAGAGAACTTGAAAGATGGATTATCACTGTCAAGAATGACCTTGAAATTGCAAATGAGTATAAGGAGAAGTTTAAACTAAGCTCAGCTAAGCTTGAAACCCTAATTGGAGAACAGAAAAGGAATGATGACAAGCATGATCTTAGATATATGAGAAAGGTGAAAGCTCTGGATCCGGACAAAGAAATATTCAACCAAGAAACAAAAGAGACAGAACTAGAAAACCTCTAGTAAGACAACCTAATGCCCAAAGATATCCATCATTCAATGGAAATTGTTTCAATTGCAATAAATTTGGCCATAAAGCTGCTTAGTGCAGAAGCAGAGCAACTCAAAATGGTCCATTCTTCTCCGGTCAATGCTTCAAATGCAAGAGGTATGGTCACAAATCCAATGAATGTAGAAGCATAAAAAGGAATAGTAATTCTTTCAATGGCTACTGCTTTGCTTGCAATGGATTTGGACACATGGTAAATTAGTGTAGATCAAAAGGGAATCAAGCTCATGAAGGGGAATGTGGCATGTTTTGATTGCAATAAATCTGGTCATATTGCAAGATTCTGCAGAAGTAGAAGTAAGGGAAGAAGAGGTCCGGTAAGAAAAAAACTGGATGAACAGAGACAAGAAAAAGGCAAAAGAAAAATTGATGTGAATGAGATATGAAATGAAATGAGCAAGACTTGGGTAAAGAAAGATACAATAGATAATTGTGATGCGTCCGCACCAGAATCTGGTGCTAAAAATTCCTTCGGGAATTAATCTGGGAGCAATGGCTCAGGAGGAGCAATATTGGAAATCAAATTCCCCCAGCCTGAAAGCAGGTGTCTGGAGATGGCACAACAGGAGAAAATATTTTGATTTGTCTTAGAACTTCTGGGAGAATTTCTGGAAAGAAAAAGGTTGATATAAAAACTTGTGAAGTGATTTATGAAGAATTATCAAAAACAGAGCTACCAGATATAATTAGGGAACCACATTTATTACAATGCCAAATTAGGTGTTGGAAAAGATAAAAGGTCACTTGGTCACTCATTCAAATCACTTTACATTTAGAGGAAACAAGAAGAAGGACACTCGAACTACAAATCCAACGACTGAGGCGCAAAGAGCAAATTCAACCAAAAATTGTTCAACCCTAACCTCGTGGAAGAAAAAGGTACCCATCTGTAAAACTTTGTGTATACGCCTAAAAATTACGTGACTATGTCCAAATAAATATTTTTAATATTTATTTAAGTCAAATTCCTCTATTAATAAATAAATAAACAAATTTATTTATTTGATTCATATTCTCCCAATAATTAAATAAAATCAATTTATTTATTTAAAATCCCTAAAATTCTTCTAATTCCTCCAACACATTAAATAATATCAATTATTTAATTAGTTCTCCCAAATTCATTCTAAATTAAATAATATCAATTATTTAATTGTTCTTCCAATAATATCTTCTCTAAATTTAAATAAATCAAATATTTATTTAAGTTGTCCATTTCTTCTAAATTGAGTTATCTCTAAATATAATTCAGTCTTTGTGCACATGCAATTGAATATTCTAAATATTTAATTGAGCTAAAATATCTTCTCATCCTCATGCAATTTCCATTCTCTAGTTCTATTCTCTTAACTGATTAATCTATTCTTTTAATTGATTAATCTCTTCAGTTAACTCATTCTTCTATTTTATTAATTCCTCTCATGCAAAATAGAGCAAGACACTTGTCTTCTTCTTATTTGCACATGTTCCTCAACCGTTGATCTTCTCATTCTTTCTATACCGTTGATCTTCTTTCTCTTAAGTCTATAAATTGAACCCTATTCCTCTATTTCATTCATCCAAGCCTTCAGTATTGTTACTCTGCATGAATTATAGCGCGCCTTTGGCACCCATGTCATTCCTTTTTCTTGCGATCAACTTGTTACCATATCACTACCATTGTTGTGAAGCTCATCTTCATTACAAAGCATTATCATAGCCATTCTCCATTGACAATCTTGAAAAAGCAAGGAAGTGCACTCTCTGAGGGCCTTATTCATATATGCAAGATCGATTGAGATAGGAAATCAACAGAAGCTATGAAGTATTGAGGTTTGCAAAGGTTTCGTCTTTGTTTGTTTGATCTTGATTATTTCCCTTTTCAGTGAGTTTTGGCTAGTATTGATATACTATATTGATTATTCATGTTTACTCTAATGTTCCCTTAACATTTTTGGCTCCTAGCCCCAAATTTAACCCAAAAACTAAGTTTTTGTGTGTTAGAAAGCTGTACATAGGAGGAATCTGTTCATTTGACCCATCCTAACATGCATCTGCTGTCTGTTCTGGTGCATCCAATCTTTCAGCGCATACAAGCTCTGTTTCGGTGCATACAACCTTTGCTATGACGCATCTGCTGATTCTACGCATTTACTATGTTTTCCTACGCTTTTGACCTCTATCTCAGTGCATCTATACTTCTGCACTTCTAAACTTTGTTTCTGCACATTCAGGCTTTGACGCTTCGCATTTGATTTGAGCAGTGATGTTTAGGGTTTCCTTGTATTTTTCACTAATGTTTAATGATTTTTCACAGGAACACTTTTAGATCTATTTTGTAGGCTAGGTACTGGTTTAGAATCATATAGCTGCACTTGTTAACCCACACTTTAATTTCTAAGAGGAAAGTAAATGGATGCTCATGCAAATCTCACATAGTCTTAAATAGGAAGTGGTAACTGAATCATTGCTATCTTGCATATCATTGAATCATTACTATATTGCTATCTTTCAAAGTTAGACACATTGCTATCTTGGTAAAATTGAACCATTGCTATCTTGTTATCACTTCAAAGTTAACAAATCATTGCTATCTGGGTAAAATTGAACCATTGCTATCTTATTATCACTTCAAAGTTAACAAATTTTTGTACTTGCCCAAGTAGATAGCTCATTTAGTTTTCTTCTTTTTAACTAGGGGAAAAGAACCACTGTCTTCTGTGTTTTGGGAATGATACCAGGCCTATGCTCTCCCCTATCTTGGGTGACCAAAATGCCAGACATATCATTTTCACATGTGTTTTTCCTTTAGAGGGGCCTGCTCTTGGATACCGTCCGTCCAAGTAGGAATGACCCTAAGTGGTAACAAGCTAAAACCAAGCCCTACCAATCCACTATAAATAAATTGTATTTGGAGTGAAAGCTTCAAACAATGAGTGAAGTTGTGTTATATCGACAACCAACCTCCCCCAAAACCCTCCAAGGCGCAACCCTTGCAGGCTAAGAGACTCCATAACGGAGAGTGGTGTTGCCGCATGTATAACCACTTGAACGGTCGCCTTTATTAAACACCTTTGTTCTAGTGGCCAAAAACCCCTATAAGCCGGTGCAAGGAAGGGCGATTATCACCTCCTGAAGACGCTTCACTAGAGATAGTGAGAATTCAGTTTATATTGTCCTTTGAAACCTAGGATTGTACTTGGTTTCTTTTTAGTCTAAAAAGAGTCAAAAAATCACAAAAAAATAAAAAACCATAAAAACATTCTTTGTGTTTGTCCTGTCTTCTTTCCATAACTAAAGAAAATCAGATCAAAAGAGACCATCTTGCAGCAAAAAAAACTTAAAAAATTAGAAAAATTTCCAAAAATTTGCAAAAACAAATCAGAAAAACTAGAGTTGCACATGTACCTTCTGAAACTGTGCATCTATTTCAACTTGCTGTGCATTTACTGTGACTTCCTACGCATATCTATCATGTTGCTCCACATGTGCCTTTTGCTAGAATTACGCATTTACTTCGACTTGCTGCGCTTATATCCCCTATTTCTACGCTTCTGTTTCTGTGCATGTGTAACAGTGAGTACTTCCACATCTTTTGTGAGAAACTTTTCAACCTTTCTAGATACCCATTTCAGTCTTGTGTTAGTTTCTGAAGAGATGACAACTGAATTAGAAGAACGTGCTCAAGAACTCCAATACCTGAAATTGCAGTTAAGCTTAGACACCTCACCCCAAGGTCGTATAGTAATTGCTCAAGAAATCCAAGCCATACAACAACAATTTGCAATTTTACAAGCTGAACAGGCTAGTACTAGCTACACCACGCCCTAGAGTCATACATTCTTGTCCTGTCTTAATGATACTCTTGACAAGGCAAACACTACCTCAAGTGGGAAATCATATACCACATCATCTACTAGTCCTCCTTCACCATCTTCTAAAGCACATATCCCAAAGCATACCAGTCTTACACCAACACCACCATCTAGTTCCCTAAATACTAAATGGACAACCAAAAAGTCCTTAGATGATTTTTGGGAAAGATATGCAGCACAAGAAAAGCTATGGAGAATTCCAAAATCTACTCATCCATTACCTCATTCATTTACCCATACACCTACGTAAAATATGATCCAAGGGCTACTAGTAGAGAGTCAACCATATCCCCAAATTCTGGTCCTTGACCTTATCAAAGAGCCTTCCAAAATTTCCATTGCCCCAACTTCCTCGTGTGATCGACAACCCCTCGAGCATGTTGAAAAACCTCCTACCATGAACCAAAGTGAAGGTCCATCACACCTTCATATTGTTGACCAAGATCCTATCCAAGAGACCTCTATCTCCACTTCCATTCAAAAAACACAAGAGTTATGTCAAAAGCACTCTTTAGAATAGGTGGAAACATTAGACCTTTGTCTAAATCAAGATCAAAGCACCCCCATCCAGCCTATACATTACCTTTATCTTTTTGATGATCTTATACCTATACATGAGCAAGAAATCCAATTTCAAACCATTCATAACCTATATCTCTTTTATGATCAAGATACTACCTTTGATGAAGAAGCTATCCATGAGCAACTTGATTTGATACATGAGCAAGAGAGCCAATTTCAACCTCTCCATAACTTCTATCATTTCTATGATTAGGACATTATCGTTGAACACAAACCTATAGAAGAGCACATTAATCCCATCACGCTTAATCCTATCTATGATCAAGATCCCATCTACGATCAAGAGCCTATCTATGATCAAGATCCCATCTATGATGGAGAGCCCATCTATGATCAAGTAGACCATGATGATCCTCTTAGCCCACTTTATGCATTCCATGGCCCTGATTTTATCCAAGATCCAACAACTTCCACTTCCCTTGATGAGACACTTGCCTCCCAACAAAGAATAGAAAATCAAACCAATAATAATCCCTAGACATCCATTATCGACCATGCTACAAATTCCCCACCATATATCCTTGGTCTTACCACTTTCGTTCATGAGTGTTCCTCCTTAAAACACTAGCAACCATTATCCTCTATCTCTCCTTCTCCATCCAATAAGGAACTCGTGTCTAGTGTTCCACCTATACATAATCCCGTTGCCCACCGTATGCTCCAACATATGAACTATCAAGGTAAAGGCTTATGCCTTCATGAACAAGGTATTTTGGAGCCCGTCCATGTCAATGTTCCTCTTCCTTCGTATGGCCTTGGATATGTACCCCAAGGTGAACAAACTCAAGATGTTAGTATTTCCTCCATGCCTCCTAAATCCCCCACTTCCCATCACAAAAGCCATAATATCCCCAAAACATATGTCACTATCCCACCTCCCTTATCATACACATCCCAAAAGCATGTGACCATACACCTTCCACCATCCAATCTACCTCCGCTACTTCCAATTCCTAACATCCCTCCATGCATTTTACCACCACTTCTTCCAACACCTTATCCTTCCATCTATAAATCTTCTAACAATCCCAATCATGGCCAACAAATGCACATGTTGTCTAAACAAAGAGCTTCCACCAACTCTATTTCCACCATCCCAAAAGATTTCAACGACAAAAATTTGGATACCTCTACCTATCAAATCAAAAATCCTAAGAGTCCTCATGACCTGGGATACAAAAGCCAAGAATCAAAGAAACATCCTTCTCTAGAGATGCATGCACCCACACAACTATATGCCAAACTAGAAAAGGTGTGGGTCCGCATCCAACAAATAATTACCTCTAAAGCTGCGCAAAAGTTGCATACACCCAAGCCCATACCTCCATAGGTACTATCTAAAAGAAAAATAGTTTGGGTACCTGAGCAAAAATCCCTCAAGTTACATGAGGCATCCACCTGTCAAGATTCTCAACCATCCACTTTCTGCCATTCCATCCATAAGTCTCAAATTCTTCCATCCCACATGACAAACAAAAATTAGGACAATACTCAGTCTATGTAGATCCCTACATGCCTAAGTCATTCATCCACAAGCAAAGTCTTCGTTGCTTCCTACACTACTTTCCCATCACCAGATTCAATGTTTATCATGGTATGTGCAACCAGTGGTCATGATTCCCTTCCATTCCACAACCTTTTCATATACCTCCATCTCCCCTTCCTTCCATTATTATCCTACATATCTTCCTCATCCTATTCCTATGGTCCATGCTTTTGCATAATCCTTCCCTCCATATTCTGCATCATAATCCACTGTCTACCTACGCCATATCACTTTCATGCAATCCCCTACCAACATCTATGAGAACACTTAACATAGTCCATGCGACAACAGCCATCCACCTTCTCCTATCCAAATGTTCCAAAAAAACAAAAAAAAAAGTAAAGAAAAATCCCTTTGTCCAATGGTGAAAACCTGGTAAACAGGCGTCTTAGATAGGTACCATGATGAAAACCTGGCAAACAGGTGTCATGTGTAAGTTGATCTTCTATGTCACCTACACTTGGGGGCACCATGTCTCATCAGCATATAACTTTCTCCTATCAGTTTCCTTTTGTACCATTTCCTATCCTATCCTTCTAGCCGTTACCTACCTATACTGTCTAGTCTGTCTATCTTAAATATTTCATTCCTCTATTTTCTTTGGTCTTGATAAAGATTGGGGGCACAATGTTAACAAATGCTTTAGGTGTCTCTTGACATACCTTATCCCTCCAAGTCAGGCAAGTCCTTCATTATCCTCTTATCCTCCTATCATCTTAAGCATTTCCATGAAAAATCCTAAGTATTCTACCTACAATGGGGCACGTTATTCCTATGCGACATAGTCCTTGGAGATCACATCCTTAGTTTATTCTATCTCCACATTCGTGTCCATTGTAACCCATCCCTTTGCCTATCCGTGGTGTTTCCTTGTCATCAGTATCTAGCATTAAGGCTATCCAAAATTATTGTTCAATCATCCTATCTACAATGTCAGCCTAGTGTAGCGTCTTTCGTCAGTATCATAGGGTCAACCCCAAACTACGTTGCCTCTGCATTGTCACGCAGGCAAGGCCATTTTTAGTTCATCCCAAAGGCTCCACCTTTCCATCCATCCCATTTCTTGTTGTCTATCCTCTAGTCCATCCATGGTCCAAGTCCCTGAACTACGTTGTCTCTGCATCGTCACGTAGGCAAGGCCATTTAGTAATGAGGCCCTAAGGCACTAGGTCAGTCCCTTAGGGTCCTTTTTACTAGGCATGCATACGAGCACAAGAAAAGCCCACTTCCAAGGCAAAAATCTTGATGCAAGGCATCAACCTATCCAACGCAAAGCAAGCAAGTACCTAAAAACACTCTAACTGATTCTATCTAAATTATGGCAAGAAAAACACATCTAAATGCAAGAATGTTTTGTGTTGATTAGGTTAACTTACAAAGTCTTGATTTTTGTTATTATGTCTTCCTATGCTACCCGAGGATGTCAAAGACTAGAGATGCTATGATGGGGGCATAATCATTTTCTTTGTCTACTGTTTGTGGATTAATATTTAGTAATGTGAAGCCTTGTCTAACGACATGATCAGCAAAAGATCATTGAGGACATCAAAGGTCTAACATGAAAGAGGGCAATCCTTGTCTGTTGATATGCAAGAAGTACTCAAGTCATCTCAGTTCAATTATACTTCGATGCTTGTATTAACTTGCTAAATCAAAATCCATGTAAGTGATACTCAAGTCATCTCGGTTCAATTATACCTAGATGCTTGTATTAAATTACAACATTCAGAAAAAGTACCCAAAAAAAATTGCCCAATGATGATATAAGTACTTCAAAATACTTGCACCGTCAAGATGGCAAAACCACTTGCATCCATTCAGATCCACAAAGCATCCATACCGTATCCCATGCAAGTAAAGATCCAAACTGTACAGTATCACTTAAAAGCTTGTGATTCCTTCTGTCGAGTCATTCTTCTATCAATCAACTTTGTATCTATCATTGTATCTCTCGTCAATAGTTCTAGCTGTCAATCTGAGCAATGATCCAAATGCAAGTCCATCCTTAATCCATGCCAATCAAGTCAAGTCAATCTTGTTAAATGATCTAATCACAATCAGTGGTCTTGATCCTTGTCTGGTTGTAAACCAACTCGATCAATTATAATTAATCAATTGTCTTATACATGATGTATCATTATCGAAATCAGACCAACACACACATCTTACATGACATGTTTCATTTCCAAAAACTAGACACTATCCTTTGTGTTACTCTAGGGATATATTGTTCCCCGCCATGACAACACTGTCGTATATCATTAGCAGTATATCATTGGTTTACCGCTTGATAGAGGCAATACCTTGTTTGTCCTTGTATCATTTGTGCATACTTGCTTGCTTTCTTGTGTGTGTTATCATTCTATCTTACATTGGGTATCATTCAATTCTTTCTTCAACAAATTTCTTCAACCCTAACCTAGTTCTCCCTTCTTCTTCATGAGATTGTCCTCACGTCCTTCTGCCTTCTTCCCATCCAATCTCCCGAGGGGCATCCTACCATCATAACCTGTACCAGGGGCAAACTTGGGCATGTATCATTATTAAGACAAATTTATTCTTTGAAGCAACACTCTAAACTCCATTGCATCAAAGAGGGACAAAATGTATATGCCTAAAAATGACACGACTATGTCCAAATAAATATTCTTAATATTTATTTAAGTCAAATTCCTCTATCAATAAATAAATAAACAAATTTTTTTATTTGATTCGTATTCTCCCAACAATTAAATAAAATCAATTTATTTATTTAAAATTCCTAAAATTCTTCTAATTCCTCCAAGAAATTAAATAATATCAATTATTTAATTGTTCTTCCAATAATATCTTCTCTAAATTTAAATAAATCAAATATTTATTTAAGTTGTCCATTTCTTCTAAATTGAGTTATCTCTAAATATAATTCAATCTTTGTGCACATGCAATTGAATATTCTAAATATTTAATTGAGCTAAAATATCTTCTCATCCTCATGCAATTTCCATTCTCTAGTTCTATTCTCTTAATTGATTAATCTATTCTTTTAATTGATTAATCTCTTCAGTTAACTCATTCTTCTATTTTATTAATTCCTCTCATGCAAAATAGACCAAGACACTTGTCTTCTTCTTATTCGTGCACATTCCTCAACTGTTCTCAACTGTTGATCTTCTCATTCTTTCTATACCGTTGATCTTCTTTCTCTCAAGTCTATAAATTGAACCATAATCCTCCATTTCATTCATCCAAGCCTTCAATATTGTTACTCTGCAGAAATTACAGTGCCTTTGGCACCCACGTCATTCCTTTTTCTTGTGATCAACTTGTTACCATATCACTACCATTGTTGTGAAGCTCATCTTCATTACAAAGCATTATCATAGCCATTCTCCATTGACAATCTTGAAAAAGCAAGGAAATGCACTCTCTGAGGGCCTTATTCATATATGCAAGATCGATTGAGATAGGCAATCAATGGAAGCTATGAAGTATTGAGGTTTGCAAAGGTTTCATCTTTGTTAGTTTGATCTTGATTATTTCCCTTTTCATTGAGTTTTGGGTATTATTGATATACTATATTGATTATTCATGTTTACTCCAATTTTTCCTTAACACTTTGAATCTAAAATTTGTTGAGATGGCTACTCCTCATGTTATTGACATTACTGAAAGGCCTCGACCCAAGTTTAAGCACCCTCACAAATCAATTCAAGCCGACCCATTAGGTGCTTTTTCAAGTGTTCTGTATGGTGTGTTACATGTAGAAGACATTAGGGTTTACATTCATGCAAATATAGATGAGTTTGGAGATTCAAGGTATGTAGACTTTTTTGAGAAACAACTCATGGATGAAAATCGCGAAATTAAACCTGAGTATAAGGCACTACATGATAAACACTTTGTTCAGATTATGGGGTTTCCAACATTTGATGAGGATGAATGGGTCCAGTATGTCTTGAGTCAAATACATGATGAATTCATTTTGTTGTTAAAACTGTTCAAAATTATCAGGGATGCTATCAGAAATGTAACTGGTTTAAACTCAACCAGAGGATTGCCCATGCTGAAAGCTATGAAAAACCAAATAGTAACTGATGCTACCAGAACTAAATTCGATAGAAGGGCAATGACCATTAATGATATTTTAGAACCGGATGTCAAATTTTCTTCCATGGTGAATGGGTACAAGATTTACCACTCGAGCAGAGAAAATTCTATCTTTGGAATAGCCATATATGCTACATACAAGATGATAAAAGAAAATGTTGATTATGACATGTGTGAACTGCTATAGAATCAATTGATTGAGAATTTAAACAAGATCAAAAAGGATAAGAAGAACACTTTCAAGTATGGTACACTAATTCTATATTTATTCTTTTACTTTATGAATGAGGTACCTAGGGTAAAAGGTGTGCACTGGACTAAGGATGAGCTAGTTGCCATTCAAATCAAAAATCATCTTTGCAGCATTGGCGATTTCAATACTCAGAAAACTACAATATGGGGTTACTTCAAGAATTTTTAGACTATGATGCACTCAAGGGAAAGAATCTCTAATTCAATTGTTGACAAATACAAAAATGAAATATGCTTCATGGTTGATACCGATCAATGTTTAATGGAAGCAATGGAACTCAGAACTATTTGGATCATGCCCATGGGGTATGAAGTAGATAAAAGGATCTTGGATATGTATGCTCAACATTTGCTAAGCAAGCCCAAATACACAACGGTTGAAAGATTTGGAACCTATGAGGAGCTGAGTTTAAAGTTGCACACTGAACTTAGAGAACTTGAAACCAATAGGAGAGTAAGAAAAGAAGTTGAGCAACTAGCTGAAAATCTGGACCTAACTAAGGAAGCTGT
The DNA here is from genome assembly GCA_027924645.1 of Cunninghamia lanceolata. Classification (NCBI taxonomy): domain Eukaryota; kingdom Viridiplantae; phylum Streptophyta; class Pinopsida; order Cupressales; family Cupressaceae; genus Cunninghamia; species Cunninghamia lanceolata. The sequence goes on along the minus strand of BSBN01000220.1, from coordinate 8,954,889 downwards.
GAAGAAGTATAGAGAAAGAACAGAGGAGGATGAGAAAGAAAAACAAGATAAGAAACAAACAGGTGATCCGGTGGAACTCTCTTCCACCTCAACAACTACTAGAAGCTCTACTGCTTTCCCTACTATAAAATCAGAAGCAAAATCATCTGAAAAAGGGAAGAAAAGAAGAAAACAAAATCATCCCGGACCTATGAAAGCATAAGAGTAGAGGAAGAAGATACAAATTCTAACATTGAAATCAAAGAAGTAAAAGCCACCAGAACAAACACTACAAAAGTAACCTAAGAGAAGTCCTCCGAAAACAAAAGAGCTAACAAAAAGTAAAAGACAGAGACATATCAGTAATATGTTCAGAAGCCCACACTCTCCTTGGAGGATGTGATAACATTTGTCACTGTAGATGGTAATCTAAGACCCATGACTAAATTCTATGATGAATACAATGATGCGGATAAAAGGGTGTTGGAGGAAGCAACGATCAGATATCTTAACATCTATAACAAGGCACTAATTGAGATAACTTCTGAGTTACCACAAATTCTAGTTGATATTTTGGAGTTGAGAAAAGATAATGCCAAGTGCAAGGACTTGGAAATCAGAAAACATGAGATGATAACCTTGTGTCCTCAAATTTCACCTGATCAAATCAATATGATATTTAGGGAAGTCATAAATGACTTTGGAAGCAAGAAGAGAATGAACAAGCTCATGATGGGAGAAACAAGTGAAATTGTTGAAGAAACTCAAGAAATTGTTCTGAAAGCACTGAAAAGGCACAATTTTCCCATAGTCACAAAAGAAATTTTGGATGGAGAAAAAGAGAATATGTTTGAACAACAATTGAATGAAGCCTCTATTCTGGAAGAACATGCAAACCAGGAGGATACAAAATTGGTGGACAAAGTAGTTGATATAGGAGATACTGCTAAACCACCAGATATGTCAGAAAAGGGAGATAATGTTACATCACAGAGCCCTCTGGATCAGGTAGCTAGTGGTGAACAAGCATTAGAGAGTCCCTTTGTAGAGAGCACATAGAAAAATAATGTAGAAAAGGAGGAAGAAAGAGAAAAGAAAGATAAAGCAGAAGAAGATGGTACAAATGTTGAAGCACCTAAAGCAGACACTGAGAAGTCCAAAGAACAAAAGGAAAGTTCAGAAAATGTTGCAAGAGACGCTGCAGAGGCAGTGAAAAGTCTTCTGGGAAAAGAAGTGTATGAGCTTGATGAGCCTGGAATACTCCAAGGTCTAGCCAATCCAGATGCTCTCTCTCCAATTCAACTGATGAAAATAGCATCATTCACCCAAGTAAAAGGCTAGAGAGAAGATGTTAAAATTCCACATGTAGGACAATGAACTACTAGGACTTGCATCCAAGATCATGGAAAAGCTAATGCCTACTTATCACAAGAATCAAAATGATTCCCCCTCCTATCATCTGAAAAATCTTGTAAGTTCTGTAAATACCCACTTTGAGTCCCTTGAGAAGTCTGTAGAGGCAAAAGTTCAAAAAGAATTCTTGGATAAGAAATTCTGTGAAATAAAGAATCTGATAGGAAATGATAGAAGAATAATTGGCATTAACGTAAAGAGTATTCAAAATGCCCTAAATGATGGAAGAGATATGTATAAATATTGTCTATCATGGCCCAAAGTAAATGAGGATATTGAGAAAAAGATAAAAGAACAAGAATATAAAATATCAGTTCTTTCTCAAAATTTTGATCCTCTAACTGCCTCTCCTATAAGCCAGGAGTGTCAAGTAATTAGCCTGACAGATGATATCAAAAGTCTTAGTAAAGAAAAGGGTAATAGTATGAAGAGAATGTGTGAGCTCTGGGGATTGATTACCCCTAAGTTAGAGATAATGTATAAAGCCCTATCTGAAGCTCAGACTGCAACTCAAGCCAATGATCCATCCGATCTATCAAAGACAAAAGCATACCCATTTTTGTTGAATGGGCACGTCTCAATTCTAGATGGAATGAAGAGTACTTAGGCTGCCAAATTTGTGCAGATAAAAACTAGTTTTGTAGATATTCTAAAATTCATGTAAGTAGAACTTAATGACTAATTATACATATGTGTTAGTATAGACAAAATTTTTGAAGGATTTTGGCTTGCAGATCCCACCCTTTGCCATTGATGTCAAAGGGGGAGTGAGGGGTAGTGAAAAATGAGGAGTTTAGCAAAGGGGGAGCACCAGATCAAGTGAAGGGCACAAGTATACAGACAAAGAGGGAGCTACACCAATACACTTATTCATTTTTCACTAAGTGTTGCCATCAATGCCAAAGGGGGAGATTGTTGGCAAGAGACATTGCTTAGAGTTAATAGGTGTTGTCATTGATAGAAACTAACATCATTCCAAACATCTGCATATCACAAGTTATTCATACTGGAAGTCAGAATCACATTTATCCAAGTCCGGGCAGTTAGGAATAGAGCAGTAACAGGGTCTGATATTTTGGTCTGGATCTCTCCGGTGGAAAGGCATGGTATGATGTGGATCTAAGGTAGTTGACAACACTACAAATACACTCTAAATCCAAAATTTTATCATCGATGATGAAGGAATCAAATGATATCAACATATGAGTAATAGGTTCCAGTCTGACAGAGCAGGTAGAAGAAGAACAGGTAGACCTTGCAGAAGATCTTGATTCCAATGTATGGAAGATACTTATTGGACAAATGGTGGCATTCAATGATTATGGCTGACATGACTAATGATTTCCAAGAGCAGGTTTTAGTCTGCAGCTTAAGTTATGCATAGATCTAGCCAATAGAGCAGAGCATTCTTAAAAGTTCTAAGTATTGTTGAAGCCGACTGATAGAATGATTGTAGATCATGTTGCAGATATATATAGGTGATGTAATTAGATGATTAAAGGTGTGTGTGTGTGTGAACAAGGTGTATGTGTGAAAGGAGCAGAGATCCAAAGTGTGAATGAAGGCAGATCAGTAAGAAGAGCAAAGTAAAGATGAAATGTGTTAAATTAGTTTATGTACTCAACTGGAACTGAAATTCAAGCATAGGCAGATGTTATTAATCAGTTCAAATCTCTGTTGTTCTCTTGTAATACTTTCCAAAGGTAGTGAGCCTTCTTTTGAGCAGTGAGCTCTGGGTAGTGAGCCCGAATGCATGTGCATTCCCATTTGTAAAATACTTTTAATAGGGTATTAATTCTTGTGGGTTAGCCCCCACCGTGGTTTTTCCCTTAACTGGGTTTCGACGTCAAAAATCTTGGTGTCAAGTGTGTTATTTTATTTTTGCTTATGTGATGTTTATTTTGAATTAATCTGATTTTAAGTTTGGAAGGAAGATTAAAGGTTGAAAAAGTTAAGAATGTGTGACAACTGATTCACCCCCCCTCTCAGTTGTTTAGACCTTAGCCAACACTTTCTTCCAACAGATCTTCCATTTTTAGCTTCCACAACTCATACCCCGTTCCATTGAACTTCTCAATGTCCAAATGAGAGGTTGATGCAACTGTGGATGCAACCATAATAACAACACAAGATCTGCAAAAAACAAACACAACCAAATCTCCCACTACAACTACAACTTCCACACTACCACCCAAGAGTCAAAGTTGGCCAGGCTTTGATACCAAATGTTAGAAATGAAAGCAACACTACTTCAATGGAAATCTGATTCGAAATAAATTTCAGCAATCTTTAACTATGTGCTATCAACAATGGAGATTGTCACAAAACATAAACCCACAATACAAAAATATACCAAAAGCATAATGAAGCACATAACACAAGTGTTTAACATGGAGAAAACCCTTGTGGGTAAAAAATTCCATGAAGAAAAGAGGCCAAGTTGTATTATCTTCACAAAAGGAGATTACAAATACATTCACTTCCTCTGTCCTTCAACCTTCACTCCGACAAGACCTGGGTACCTATAAAATGTTATGCATCTCATCTACTATGCTATGGTTTATATAGAATTTACACAACCTTAAGACATTAAATGACTTCTTACAAGCTCATAATAGTTCTCAAGAGTCAACAACATAACCTTGGGCATCCATGGAGAAGAATAGGCTCTTACGGATAAATGTTGTCATACATTCATCCTACACATGGAAAAAGGTACCCATGCAAACTTGAATGTCTACCTAGGCTAAAAATAACCACTTACAGCATCTTATGACATGTCATATGCTATTATAATTGTCATAGATTCTTATGACAACTTACAGTTGTCATAGAATCTCTTACACCTTCTTACAGCATCTATGACGTGCGTCATAACATTAAAAATAGATTATTCCTCCACATGTGCACCCCACTTTGACTAGTTACCATTTACCATAGTAAATGACATCCCGTAACTACTACCGGTGACTTCAGGACTTACCGTGCAGTAACTCTGTAATTACCATGGACAGTAAATAAATTTTACCACTACCAATGAAAATTGTACATCCCTTATGGGTAATTACAAATAATAAATGGAATAATACAATAATGGGATTTACAAGGTTAATGGCACCTTATCCCAACATGGACCACATATATCTATATGCACAATTTCTAAAGGTGCCCAAGCTCTATATGACATTTCCTTTAGAAAACTATCTCTATGTTGCTTAGCCAAAATAGAACTTTCACATGAACTCAATGGTGCTTCAATGGGAGGTAAACCTCTTACCATTTCCTTTCTTTGCAACAAACACAATCCTTTGAAATTTAGATAACCATACCTCAAATGCCATACACATGCTTGATCTTGACTTGATGCCTTGAAACTTGCTCCAATCATTTCATTTTTCATGGGAAGTGGGAACATTCTTAGTTTGTAATCTCAATTGAAGGATTGAAGATGGACCCAATAAAAGTAAGAGCAATTGTTGAGTGGCCTACAATGTACACTAATGAATGTTAGAAAGATAAGATCTTTTTTTTGGATCAGCTAGTTTTTATAGAAAGTTCATTAGAAATTTCAATGTTATTTGTGTACCAATAACTAAGACTATGAGAGGAGATAAGAAAGAATTAAAATGGGCATCAAGAGAAAATAGAAGTTTTGAGTTGCTGAAAAAGAAAGTAATAGAATAGCCAATACTAGCATTACCAAATTTTGACAAAGTTTTCCAAGTAGATTGTGATGCAAATGAGAGTGCAATAGGAGCAGTATTGACTCAGGAAGGTAAACCAATAGCTTATTTTAATGATAAGTTGAATGATACAAGGAGGAGATATTCACTATATGATTAGAAATTTTATGTCATAATTCAAGCATTGAATAAATGGAGGCATTACTTGTTTCCAAGAGAATTTGTGTTGTCTACAAGTCATCAGGCATTGTAATATTTAAACCAAGGAAAATTAAATCAGAGACATATGGGATGGGTGTAATACATGCAAATGTATTCTTTTGTATTGAAGCATAGGACTTGAAAACCAAACAAGGTTGCAGATGCATTGAATAGAAGACAAAACTTGTTGACAGAGATACGAGTGGAAGTGGTAGGATTCAATAAATTAAAGCATTCCTATGAATTTGATCTTGATTTTGTGCAAGCATGGAAAGCGTGTAGAGAACTAGTAAGCATGGACAAAAGTAAGTGACTTGATTTTTTGATTCAAAATGATATGTTGTTTAAGGGTAGTCGTTTGTGTATTTTAAGAAGCTCAATGAGAGAATTTGATCAAGGAGAAGTATAGTGGTGGATTAGCAAGACATTTTGAGATAGATAAGACAATGGCATTGGTAAGTGAAAATTATTTTTATCCACAATTGTATAAGGATGTAGAGAAATATGCTCAAGTTTGTAAGATCTATCAAGTTGCAAAGGGAAGTAGTATGAATGTTGGCTTATACAAACCATTACCAATTCCAAAGAAATCATGGGAGGACATAATTATGGATTTTGTATTAGGATTGCCAAAAACTCAAAGAGGTCATAATTCTATATTTGTGATAGTTGATAGATTTTCTAAGATGACACATTTTATAACATGTAAGAAAAAATGCGATGTAGTACATATAGTTGACTTATTTTTCAAGGAAGTTTTAAGATTGCATGGGTTGCCAAGGAGTATGGTTTAGATAGAGATACTAAGTTTGCTAGGTAATTTTGAAAGACATTGTGGAAAAAGATGAAGACAAATTTGTAATTTAGTTCAACATATAACCCATAGACAAACAGACAGATAGAAGTAGTAAAAAGCAGTGTAGGTAACTTGTTGAGATGTTTAGCAAGAGAGAAGATAATAAATTGGGATATACGATTAGCACAAGCTAAGTTTGCATATAATAATTTGGTGAATAGGATTAAAGGGAAAAACCATTTGCAATAGCATATAGGAGTAGTCCAAGGGATGTTTCAAAGCTATGAGATATGAGCAATGAATAGAAGAGAAGTGCACAAGCAGAAGAATTTGTAGATTGGCTGAAAAAAATACATGAGGAAGTAAGGAATCAGTTGGAAAAGATGAAGGGTAGATATTAGGAGTAGGCAAATGAGAAAAGAAAAGATAAAGAGTTTGTTCTAGGAGACGGTGATGGTTTATCTAAGAAAAGAGAGATTTCCAATTGGGACATATAATAAGTTGAAGATGATTTCTTTTGGCTCTTGAAAATTATCTAAAAATTTGAGTCCAAGGGATGTTTCAAAGCTATGAGATATGAACAATGAATAGAAGAGAAGTGCACAAGTAGAAGAATTTGTAGATCGCCTAAAAACAATACATGAGGAAGTAAGGAATCAACTGAAAAAGATGAAGGGTAGATATTAGGAGTAAGCAAATGAGAAAGGAAAACATAAAGAGTTTGTGCTAGGAGATGGTGATGGTTTATCTAAGAAAAGAGAGATTTCCAGTTGGAACATATAATAAATTGAAGATGATTTTTTTTGGCTCTTGTAGATTTATCCAAAAGTTGGATTCCCTTAGCACGTATGAAATAGACTTGCCTAAAAGTTTGAAATGTCCCATACTTGTAGGGACATTCTCATTGGAAATATTGAGATGATAAGAGAAGATTGTTAATGTTAAATTAAATATTTAACATTATATACCTATGCTGGCTGACATCATACATGAGCACCGAGTTTCAAGTTTAAAGATTTAAAAATAATAGTGAGGCTGACTTCATGTAATAGAAGCATACAAAATATGATCGATCCAAAGTGAAGTGCACATATTTTAAAAGCAAGTATTAAAAGATATGAATGATGCAAATTGGTATGAAGGAAAGTGATTACATGTTAAAAGGGAAAAAAATTGATTAAGGGAATAAAATATTCTTAAGGCCGATCCTCCCCTTCATGTTGGCCGGTCAAGTTTATAAGGAGGCTGACTTACATTGAGGGCTATAAGAAGAATTGGTATTAATAATCATATGAAGCCAAAATTAAAATGAGCCCAAAATGGCTGACTTCCTCCTAAGGCTGACCTTCATGGAATAAAAATAAATTTAAGTTATCTATCTTTAGAGAGGCCGACCTCCCACTAAGTGCAGTGCTCTAAGTCATAACACAAGGAAGATATTAATTTATATCATGAGGTGTACTCAAGCAAAATGTGGTACAATCTAATAATACAAAGTGCAGCGATTAGTTTAAGAGGTTTTTGTTTCATTGTGAAGAGGCAACAAGGCAGTGATTTAATTTAGGAAGAGTTGTGACTATATGAAGAGGTAGGTTGTTCAAGAAGAGTTGTATCCATTGGTGATAGACATTATGAAAGGTATGTCCTTTACTTTCATGGAAGACTTATAAAAGACAAGAAGATAGGAGACTTGGAGGTGAGAAAATGCAATGTAGTATCAACTGATTTAGAAAAGATATCAGAAGCCTAACAACAGAAGAAAGAAATATATATTCTAGGAGAGATAAATCTATAGGCATACATCAATAGTAATATAATGCAATAATTGTAAACAACAAAGAATTATGAATGGCAGCCATTCTATCATGTTATAACTCTATCAACCTCTTATTCTATTAGTCCATCATTCTATTATTCAATTATTATATCATTCTTGATTTCTATCCTTCTATCATTATATCATTATATTCTATCAATCTATCATTCTATTATTTCATCAGTCTATTATTATATCATCCATTTATTCTATCCTTCTATTAGTCTATCATTCTATGAGTCTATCATCAAATCAATCAAGTCAAAAAATATCTGAGATATCACTTCACAATCAAAGGAAGTTATCTTCCTTGGAAGGAAGTCATATAAGAATCAAGCAAAAGGAAATATATCAAGTATATATATATATATATATATATATATATATATATATATAAATTACGCAACAAGAGTTAACAACAAAGAAGGATATACTACAATCCTTGAACCAAACTTGAAATCCATCAAGAGGTACTTTTAACCCAATGAGCCATCACATTTGATATGAACGTGAAATAACCCACCCCAAGTTGGATGGACGGGTGTTTCTGTCACTTGTGGGCCAAGGGGGTGTTTATCTAGGATGGATGTAACCGTCCTTGGGCTTGGTTGAGGTGTACCAGGCTCTCGGCACCTATATGCTTTCTCATAGAGTTTCATTATGTGGTTGACCATTGGTAATAACCCTGAAATGATTATATGTCTGCTTCATGTATGACGTGTATACTTTGTGCTTGTTAATATATGTAGTGAACTCATTTTTAACTTAATATGAATGATAGATGAATTTTAATATGAATAATGCTATGAACTGATTATTATCAAATTTATTGATCTTTAATAATTTTAATGTCCCTTTCTAGTGATTATTATTGTATACAGTTAAAAAAATTAGGAACATCCTAAAAGGGGACATTACAAAGTTTGGGAATATCACTAAGCTTTAACATTGCAGATTTATATCTTTATCATGAAGGAGAATTGGAAGAAGGCAAAATAGAGGTAGAATGGGGTAAGAAAATATCACAATAGATGAAGGAGGTAATTGAAGAGGTTTGGACAATAGAGTTGGACAGAGCACCAAAAACAAGCAGTTAGAAGAATATTTGGTTAAATGGAAGGGCAAACCAATTGAAGGCCCATCTTGGATTTCGAAGGCTATGGTAGACTATTTTAGATTCCCTATAGCCACCAAAAAGTGAGGGACTTATTTTCAAATTACCCCAAGTATCAGATGGGGATGCATCCAATGTGTAAGAGCAATCTTGTATCATCCATAAAATATTTTCTTTCATGTGTATTTGTTTGTCTGCATGTTTACAATAATATTCCATTCATCATTTGGTCATTGCAACTTGTGGTTATCACCACAAAGGCATATACTAAGTGCTAGACTTGTTACTAGACATATCAGAGTTTAGTCTAGAATCATTAGTTTGATTATGTGATGACTACGAGATTTATGGCAGCGCTGGGTTACATTTGTAAGCTTATTGGTCCCAAGGACGTTTGTTGTATGAATTGCATTGATATACAATGTATACTCTTCACTACATTCATTCCAAAATGTTCCCACCTAGTTTGTGGCTAACTACACGTTAGACTTGGCATTGAACTTTGCACTGAACTTTGCACCACCTTGTAGCTAACACAAATCATTCCTAAGCCTAAGATTAAATATATAAGCATCACTCCTAAGTCATTTAAGGCAGTTAGTTTTAGCTCTAGCTCTAGAAAATTGATTTTGTTATCTTTGTAGAAGATCAACAGTAGATTGAAGAACATTGTAATATCATTTGAGAATTTGATAATTCACATATAGTTGTACCCATATATATCTTTGAAGGCTGAGGCCTCATGTTACACTAAGCCCATTGCACTAGACCATAATATAATTCTTAACTGTGAATCAACAAATATTGACATGCCCCACCCCATAAGACCCTGCAGGAATGAGAATAAAGATTGCCGCTGGAATAAATAACAAAGGAGATCAAAAAGGACAAACCATCAAGGGAGGTGATTCCTTAAAAGAAAGAATTAACAAACATATAATTAATAAAAAGGTGGTGCTTGGGAAAGGATGACAAGTCAGTGCTTGAGTTTAGAGAGGGACATGTCCCTTACCAAGGGACAAATATGTTGAATAGTTATGTCTCTTCCTCCATCGTGGGGATATAAAAGGAAGACACTTCCAAAGGAGTAGCATCATGAAGGAAGCAGTATCTTTTGAATGCTAAAAATAGATCGAACAACCAGACAATAAGAGTAGATCACACATACTTATCTACACTCAGCCGATAAGGGCAAAAGTCAGCATTTGTTAATATATTAGCATCTTAGAATATAGAAGTCTTATATTTTAGCAAGTATTGTTGTATGTACTATTAGGATTCTTGTGAGTAATGATATGTTTATTAATGTAGAATCTCTTATGAATCTAGATATGTTTATTGATGTAATTGTTGGTCAAACTAGATTCCTATTAGTCATTAAATTGATCATTCCCAATAAGAAACTATGTGGAGGAGTGGGTAAATACAAGAAGGGGGAGCAGATACTAGATTTCCTTCTAAGTATACCACCCCATGTTGGATGCCTGTGTGTCTGCCACTTGGGGCCAAGGGGGTGAATGTCCACCCTTGGGCTTAGATAGGAGAATCTATGGGCACCCCATTGTAGCTTTCCCTCCGATCTCTACATGGGTTGGTTGTTGAGGTGGATTTAAGGAATCTCAATCATAAGAAGGATGGATAAGACAACATGGATAGGGAAGGTAGATACAAGTTTATCCACTAAGTACACCACCCATGTTGGATGCTTGTGTGTCTGCCACTTAGGGCCAAGAGGGATGATATATCTACTCTTGAGCTAAGCATGAGGATAGCTTCGAGCACCCTATCATGTTTCTCCTCCAAGTCCTTATATGGCTAATCTTCCATCATGCACTATAGATATTGTGTATTTTATATAGATTTGAAATAATTATGTATTTTACATGGTTTAAATAGATAAGATATTTACTATATATATGGTTTTATCATATGAATTATATTTCCAATATTATCTCACATGATTGTAGGAGCTAAACCGTGATTTATCTTTCTTAAAGCATTTAATTGGTAAGTTGTAACCCTAACTATATTAAACTTGTGATTCTAGGGAAAGATTTAGGGAAATCACATGAAGGGGACATTACAATTGGTATCAGAGCTTTGATCCTGCTAGCCTGGGGATCAAAGATAGTATATGCAAACAAGCCAAAGAACTCTATTATTTCAGAAAATGCCCCTTGGGGATTTTCCCTCTTAAGGTTTAGCTCCTGGGTCCTTAGAATGCATTTAGAGCATCTTGCATGATAGTCGTGAATCCCAATGAGAAAACCCTAAAGTCTTATGGAAAATAGGAACTAGGGGACTGTCCCATTTTGATGATCCCTGAACAAAAAATGGAAGGGTAGACTTGGGCAGTAGCGCCCTAGTCCTGCCATATTTTGGGTCAGCCCTAAATTTGAATGTCAGTTTTATGACTGTTATTTGGGTCCTATGCCGATATCTGAAGTTTGAATTATGAAATTCTTAGTGGGAATCTTTGTAGTTGCATATATAAGCATGTTTAGGTTTTCATTTGCAAACTAGAGATGGACATTGTGAACTTGTGACTTTATGCCAAAGTGATTCAAGGCATTAATTGTGTTGCAGATCAGTATTTTGTTGTTATTGTGTTTGTGATTGTAGATTTGACTCTATTTCCTAATGGCATTAAAGAGATTCTTCCTTCCATGAGAGCTATATCATCAAGGTGACATCTATTGTGTTTTCAATCATTTATCATTTGGATTTTGCCTCTATCCCGCAGGGATACGCACTCTTATCTAATGGTGTTTAGAAGACTTGAATGTCTCTCTAGGACTTGACCGAGGCAAGCCTCTAAACACCAAAACCCCCAACCACAATCCTTTGTGATTGTAGGTTACATGTATCGATTTTTGTTGAGTGGAGTTGTAGAAGGAGGTTGCAAACAACAAGGATTCAGGATCTAAAAGAAAGAGGACAAAGTTCAACATTTCGGGACATGGGTGCTAGTGGCAGTGTCCTTCAGAGTTGTAGACATAGAAACAAGTTGGACAATGATAATCAATATTCCAAAAGCTCCAAACACCCTAAAAAATATCTGGCACTAGACTTGGGTGCTAGTGGTAGTGTCCTCCACCTTTTTCGGGGTAGAAACAAAAGATACGATTAAGATCAATGTTGGGAGGAGATCCAAATTCCATGCAGAAAATAGTACCTTAGACTAGGACACTAGTGGAGGTGTCCTTGACTATTCCGCATCCTGAACTTCAAAAAATGGTTAGTTATAATCCTTTGCCTACTATCTTAACCTAAAAGGATTTGTCGTAATTAATCAATTTGCTTACTATTTTGCATATTTAGGGTTTTAAGAGCATTAAGCATTAAATTGAGATATTGTTTGATAACATCTGAGCTTCCACATCATTCCAAGTGACAACCCAACTTGTTAGGTGAATGCTCTTTCTTAGTAGAGATTCAACTTGATTAATATGTCCTTGAATGTTTGTAGGGAAGGGAGTGTTGCAAGTAATTTTATTTGTTGTCTTTTCATTGATGACAAAAGGCTGGTGGTGATAAGTAGTGTCATGGGTTGTCATAGTTTCTATGGGATTTTGCAGTGGCAATAGTTTGGTGACTTGATCTCAGTTGTAGTTGGAATCAGATGTGGCAATAGTTTGGTACTTTTAGTAGTAGTAACATTGGTTGGCTCATCTTGATTGGTTTGTTCTTCATCTTCTTAGTGGGCATTAAATTTGATATTGTTAAGCACATGACATTGTGAAGGCTTACAAAAGGTTTATATTCCAAGACAAGGAGTTTGATTTGCTCTTCCATAGTTCAGATCAAAATTAGTTATAAATGTAGATACATGATCTTTTTGCAGAGGTTAGATGTTTTACGATAAAGGTTTCATGTTTATCCTTCAATGATCTCTAAACCTTTATTCTTATCATCATTTAGATCCTATGTCATCATTCACTAAAGTCTTGATTGCCTGTCATGCATTATATACACTTTATGTTATAATTAACTATTGACCAGTAGAAGGGGTAAAAGTCACATAAGTGACAATGTTGAGGGCTTCATTCACATGTTATTACCGGTCCCGACACCTAGGGTGCTCGGTTATCAGGTTTATGCCACAAAGCAAATGGCATGAAAAAATAGATTAACGTCCATAGTTTGAAAGACATGTGGCGGGTATGAGCAATTGGGTGGATAAGATTTGAATGGAGTCGAAAGCCCAACGATCGGGGTAACCTTCTAAATTTGATGGGCTATAGTGTATAAAAGCCAAAAATCAAGGTCTTTTCTTTACAAGAGAATGCAGATTTCTATATAGAGAGTTTCTATTTTTGAGCAGAGAGTGTGATGGAAGTTTGAGAGTGACTGAGACATAATAAAGGAAAGTTTTCTTTTTCATATTATATTGTAATTTTGAAGCTTTGTTTTGTATTATGTTTGAAAAAGAAACAATAAGGAGAGCAAAGATATGGATCGACAGAGATGAATTTTTAAGGTGCAAAGAGATTTTACTTGCAGATGAATTATCAAGGACCATATAGAGACACTTAATGTTTGTAGAGGTAATATTCCTTATGCACAGATAATTTGAGTTTTTATTATGCTTGTTCTTGCAGAGATAAATTATATGCAATTGTTTGTGTATGATTGAGGTCATATTGACAACTTTATTGAAGTTGGTGCAGAAATAAATTGGAGTGTTGATGAATATTGGTAAGGTGAAATTTAGTCAGTATTGCAGAGATGGTTGAATAGTTTGTTTAATAAAAAGAAGGAGATATAAGTTTTTGAACTTTATTGAAAGAAGGAAACCCCCTTGTTTTCATTTTGTTCATTGTTATTTTGGAGTTGATAGTCAGTGAGACTTGTGATGAAAAACAATATGCCAGTGAGGCAAAATAGTTTATGTCAGTGAGACATTTGTAAACTTGAAGGTTTTAACATTTAAGCCAGTGAGGCAGTTCGAGTGGTTTTTCTACCCCTGGAGGGTTTTCCACTCGGTAATATTTTTGTGTCAAAACTTCTTGTGTTGATGTTCTACATATTTTCATTAATCATATGTGTTTGAAAATTTGGTGATTGTGAAATCAATAATCAATTTAGTTTGATAAAGTTCAATGATAATTTTTGAAAGGTGATAAAAATTGGTTTTTTGTATCAACACTGATTCACCCCCCCTCTCAGTGTTGATTGTACTCCTACAATTGGTATCAGAGCCTGGTTCCCTGTAAAGGCTTAATCTGCTTGGGTAGATCATGTATTTGGAGTACTCATCATGGCAAGTCAAGAAGGTTATTCAAACTACAAAGTACCTATTTTTGATGGGTCTAACTATGCATTCTAGAAGTTCAGGATGCAGTCATATTTGTCATCTTTGGGGTATGATCTGTATGCTGCCATTGAAACTGAATATACTGCTACAAATCCTCCTTCAACAGCTGATGAGAAAAGGGCTTATGAAAATAATGCTAAGGCAAAAAATGTAATATGTTTTGGTCTAACCAATTATATACTTGTCAAAATCATGGAGTGTAAGACAACTAAGACAATATGGGACAAGTTGTCAAATATTTATCAAGGAGATGAAAAAATCAAAGAAGCAAAATTACAATCCTATAGGGCCAAATTTGAAAGTCTCAATATGAGTGATGATGAGAAAGTGGAAGAATATCTTCTAAGAGTTCAAGAAATTGTAAATGCCATAAGAGGATTAGGTGATACTTTGGAAGAAAAGACAGTTGTTACAAAAGTATTAAGGACTTTAACTTCAAAATATGAGTCCAAAGTGTTTGTAGTAGAGGAAAGAGATTTAAGCAAAGTAACCTTTGATGAACTTCATGGTACATTCATAGCCTATGAAATGAGAATCAGTAATGATACATATTCTAGCAAAGAAGCTGCATTCAAATTAGTCAAAAAGGAGAAAGAGGTAAAGTCTGAATCAGATGAGTTGGATGATGATCAAGAAATATCCCTTGTAAGCAAATTTAAAAAGGGGTCAATTGGCAAGTACAAAGGTAAGCTTCCATTCAAATGTTTTGAATGTGGAAAGATTGGACACTATACAGCTAAGTGTCCTTATAAGGATTTAGATAGTGATGAAGATGAAAGCAAGAAGCAATTCAAAAGGAAACAGTTTATTCCTAGAAGGAAAAACAATTTCAGAAAGAAAATAAGTTTGTTTACTAAGAATGCTAATGTGACTGAAAGTGATTCAAATGATTCTCTTGAGGAAGATGCAAAGACTTTGTTTATGGCTATCCTAAATGAAGTGCAAAGTGAAAACTGTGAAGAACAATCAAATAATTGTGAAGCTGTTATTGATCTTGAAGGAGAATTGAAGTTTGCTTTAAGTCAAGCCAAGAAGCTTAAAAAGGAGACCATTGCACAAAGAAGTCAGTTTCAAAAAGAAAATGAAATCATGAATAAACTAACTAGTTATGAGCAGTAGATTGTTGATCTAAAACTGACTCTTGAAGAAAGTAAGAGAATTATTGATGTTAAGAGTAAAGAGTTGCATGACAAGGACAAGAAGTGTCATACACTTGAAGCTGAAATTGTGGATCTGAGAAGAAGACTTGATATGTGCAGAAGTAGTGACAAACTTGATGACCTCCTTGACAAACAAAAGGGATTCAAAGATAAATCAGGTCTTGGATTTGAAGAGGGACAAAGTTCTCAAACAAATGTTCCTTAAAAGGCTGATGCAAATGATAAATCAATCATAAGGACAACAAACTACAAAAGGAATGAAACCTTCAAGTATAATGTTCATTTTATTGGATATTGTTTTTGTTGCAACAAGTTTGGACATAAAGCCAGTGAATGCAGATTTGGAGTTAGAAGAATGCATTTGTTCTCAAGAAATCCATTCATGTTTTTAAGAAGCTTGAAGTGTCACAATTGTAAAAATTTTGGGCATATTGCAAAATTTTGTAGACCTTCTTTGCAAATGCAGAAAACTACAAGGAATACTATTCCAAGATTGTCTTCTATAAGTCCTGATAAGAAGTTGCTTGTTTGAAGACCCAAGGTGATCAATAAGAGCTTTGATGTCATGATTGCACAAGCTACTTTTCATGCCAAAAAGAAGCAACAGTGGGTGATTGATAGTGGTTGTTATAATCATATGACATGAGACAAAGATAAGTTTGTTAAATTTGAAGACATTGATGAAGGGTCAGTTATGTTTGGGAATAATGATTGTATCATGATCAAAGGCAAAGGTACAATTCTTCTTGATAATGAAACACCTTTACATGATGTATATTTTGTTGAGGGTCTGAAGCATAACTTGTTGAGTGTTAGTCAAATATGTGACAATGACTTTAATGTTGTTTTTGATGCACATGGATGTGAGATCAAAAAGAAATTAGGTAAAGTTGTTGCAGTAGGTTTAAGGACTAGTGGTAACATCTACAATCTTCATGAATCAAAAACTAAAAGTGTTGACAGCCATATATGTTTCATGGGTCAAATTGAAGAAAGTTGGTTGTGGCATAGGAGACTTGGTCATGTGAATTTTGACAATCTTGTGAGAATCAGCAAGAATCACAATGTAAGAAACATGTCTCATATTTCAAAACCAAGCAATACTAAATGCAAAGAGTGTTAGTTGGGTAAGCAAACCAAGGTTAGTTTCAAACCTAAGGAGTATTTCACTTCAAAACCTCTACAGCTTGTGCATTTAGATTTGTGTGGTCCTACAAGGACTAAAGCATTAGGAGGTGAAAAATATTTTATGCTTTTCATTGATGACTTTTCAAGAATGACATGGGTAACATTCTTAAGGCATAAATTAGAGGCTTTTGAAAGATTCAGAATCTTCAAAAAGATGGTTGAAAAAGAATCCGATTTCAAAATAAAATGTTTAAGGTCAGACAATGGAGGAGAATATATTTCAAAGGAATTTAAGGAGTATTGTGAAAAACATGGGATAAGAAGGCAATTTTCAGCTCCTAGAACTCCACAACAAAATGGTGTGGCTGAAAGAAAGAATAGGACTGTAAAAGAAATGGCAAGAACCTTACTACATGAAGCAAATCTGCCCAACATTTATTGGAGAGAAGTTGTTCATACAACTGTGTATACTTTAAATAGAGTTCAATTAAGGGTAAAGTCAAATTATACACCTTATGAACTTTGGTATGGTAAGTCAGCTAATGTTGGCTATTTTAAAATTTTTGGAAGTAAGTGTTACATCAAGAAAGATAATGATACTTTGAGTAGTTTTGAATCTAGATGTGATGAAGGTATATTTTTGGGTTATTCTACACATAGAAAAGCATATAAATGATTTAACAAATGACTCAAAAGAATCATTTAAAGAACTAATGTTAAGGTGGATGAGAATTTGCAACCTTGTATGCAGCTGATTCATGACAAGGAAGATGATCATCATTTATAAAAGGAAGAAGAAAATCAGGTAGAGGAAGAAGCTCCTGAAAAATTAGTTGAAATTAAGACAAAGACTCCTTCAAAGGCATATCAAAGAGATCATCCTCATGAGTTGATTATTGGAGACAAGGATAGTTGTGTGTTAACAAGAAGAAAGCTTGCTGCTACAGATAATCAAGCACATGTGTGTTTGATATCAGAAATGGAACCAAAAAGTTATGTTGAGGCCAGCAAAGATGAAGCCTGGATTAAGGCTATGGAAGAGGAGCTAAGTCAAATAGAAAAGAATAAAACATGGGAGCTTGTGCCAAGACCAGAAGGTAAGAATGTCATTGGATCAAAATAGGTATTTAGAAATAAGCTTGATGACAAAGGTAAGGTTGTTAGAAACAAATCTAGATTGGTTTGCAAAGGGTATTCACAAATTGAAGGAATTGACTTTAATGAGACTTTTGCACCTGTTGCTAGATTAGAAGCTATAAGGATGTTTTAAGCTTTTTCAGTTTATAAAAATTTTAAGGTATACCAAATGGATGTCAAATCATCCTTTCTAAATGGTGATCTTGAAGAAGAGGTTTACATGGAAGAGCCAGAAGGATTTGTGAGCAAAGACAAATCAGATCATGTGTATAGATTGAAAAATGCTTTATATGGGTTAAAACAAGCTCCAAGGGCTTGGTATTATAGACTGGATAAGTTTCTACAAGAACAAGGATTCATAAAAGGAGGTGTGGACAACAATTTGTACTACATAATCAAAGGTGAGGACATCTTAGTTGTTGAAATTTATGTTGATGACATCATATTTGGTAGTAACAATGATGATACGAGTCTTTCATTTCCTAACATCATGAAGTCTGAATTTGAGATGTCCATGTTGGGAGAGTTGTCCTTCTTTCTTGGTCTTCAGGTATCTCAGCTTGAAAGGGAATATTTATCTCACAAACTAAGTATGCCAAAGAGATGTTGAAGAGATTTCAAATGGATGATTGCAAACCTTTGGGTACTCCTATGGAAATAGGGCATAAGCTAAGTAAAAATGATGAATCACCTAAAGTAGAACAATCTTTGTCTTTTATATCTCATTGCTTCTAGGCCTGATATTATGCAGGTTGTTTGTTTGGTTGCAAGATTCCAAGCTTGTCCTAAACAATCACATTTGAATGCTGTTAAGAGAATCTTTAGATATGTTAAGGGTACACTTGATTTTGGTCTATGGTATCCTAGATACAATGATTTTGCACTTCTTGGTTATACAGATGCAGATTGGGCTAGTTGTCCTGATGATAGAAAAAGTACAAGTGGGGAAACTTTCTTTCTTGGTGGGAGATTGGTTGCATGGCATAGTAAGTGGTGCACGAGCACCTTGGCAAATTAATATTTTCATGGACCAATTTTGTGGAATTTGATTTCATTTTAGAGATTCAATGTTCTAATAGGATCAATTTGATCATTTAAAGTTATGTTGGAGTCATTTGGACATAATATGTAAAAGTTGTTATTCAAAATCTAAAATTCCTAAAAGATGCAAAATGTGGGAAGGTGAAGGGTCACCTTGTTCTAGTTCATTCCTAGGAGGTTGGAAACTGAAAAGACATGTTGAAATGCCTTTAAAAGGCTTTGTAATATTCACAAAAATTCGGAGGTGGTTGAATGTATGAAGTGGAATGATAAGATAGCACTGTTTTTATGCATTTTCATCAGAAAAATGCTATTTTCTGGCCTTGTACGGATCTATACGGACTGGAGTTCATTTCTAACTGATTTTTCATGAAAGGTTTATCAATCACCTTCCATTTTCTTTTGGTTGCATGCATTTTGGTTTCATTTTACTCAAGATATTGCATTTTTCGTGTAGACTGTCAAACCCTGATTTAGAGTAACCTGTTTTGGGAAAAATGCCATAACTTTTGTTTCCACTGTTGGATCTTTATGTAACTTGGGGAAAATGTCTATAACTATGTTATCTACAATATGACTTAAGCGATTGACTTCATTTTGTGTTTTGTAGAAGTTATGTATGACTGTTCGTGGCATTTCACAGTGACATTTCTGAGTTTGAACCCTTGTAGCAGAATTACCAATCCATTTCTAGAGCACATTTTCCAAAACAACCCAAACCCATTCTGGAGTATGTTGTGGGGAGGCATAATGGGTATCTAATACATGTCTAAGATTTGCATTTGGATGTTTATGCAGAAAGTTATTGGGACTGTTCTCCGTTTGTAGGTTACTAGTCCTTCTTGGGGTTTGTGAAGGAACTAGTAGTTTGAAGTTTGATCCACCTTTGCCAATGGATGGGATGGGATCTAATACATGTCCAAACACCATTTCCAAGAAGAATTCAGGAACTTTAACTGCTATTCCCACTTTTCCATGAAGGTCTTCATTTTTGGGCTTGTAGGTGAAGTAGAACCTTGTCTAGTTCGTCTATCTTTCCCCATTCAAAGTTCCTCTGCATCAAATTGGTATCAAAGCTTAGAAGATTCTGAGCATGTAGATAGAGCACCGAAAGAGGCAATCTACACCAGGAGTTCGGGATGAGCATTGGTTTTTGCTATCTGATTCTGTTATGAAGTTTTTTATGGTTGCAGGTGCAAGTTCACTCACTGCTGTAGGCAGACAGGAAGGTCTGTCAAGAGGGCCAGAGAAGATGGTCCATTGGTTGTTGTAAACAGTCTTGGGGAGAGAGGCAAGAGAGGACTCCCAGGTGAGGGACAGAAGTGTTGTTGTAGCAGGAAGGAGTGGACTTCTGATGCACCTTGGAGGCAGCCAGTCAAACTCCATTAATAGGAGTCATAGTTGGAAGGTAAAGAGGAAGCATAGGAGGCATCAAGTCAGGGTTAAAGACATAAAGAGGCAAAAGTCGTTTGAAGCAGACCACACAACTCTTGGGACAAGAGTTTTCTTCATGCTAAGGAGTATGGTGCAGGAGCACCTTGGCAAATTAATGTTTTCATGGACCAATTTTATGGAATTTGATTCCATTTTAGAGATTCAATGTTGTAATAGGATCAATTTGATCATTTGAAGTTATGTTGGAGTCATTTGGACATAATATGTAAAAGTTGTTATTCAAAATGTAAAATTCCTAAAAGATGCAAAATGTGGGAAGGTGAAGGGTCACCTTGTTCTAGTTCGTTCCTAGGAGGTTGGAAACTAAAAAGACATGTTGAAATGCCTTTAAAAGGCTTTGTAATATTCACAAAAATTTGGAGGTGGTTGAATGTATGAAGTGGAATAATAAGATAGCACTGTTTTTATGCATTTTCATTAGAAAAATGCTGTTTTATGGCCTTGTACGGTTCTATACAGACTGGAGTTCATTTCTAACTGATTTTTCATGAAAGTTTTATCAATCACCTTCCATTTTATTTTGGTTTCATGCATTTTGGTTTCATTTTTCTCAAGATATTGCATTTTTCGTGTAGACTATCAAACCCTGATTTAGAGTAACCTGTTTTGGGAAAAATGTCATAACTTTTGTTTCCACCTTTGGATCTTTATGTAACTTGGGGAAAATGTCTATAACTATGTTATCTACAATATAACTGAAGTGATTGACCTCATTTTGTATTGTGTGGAAGTTATGTATGACTGTTCGTGGCATTTCACAGTGACATTTCTGAGTTTGAACCCTTGTAGCAGAATTACCAATCCATTTTTAGAGCACATTTTCCAAAACAACCCAAACCCATTCTAGAGTATGTTGTGGGGAGGCATAATGGGTATCTAATACATGTCTAAGATTTGCATTTGGATGTTTATGCAGAAAGTTATTGGGACTGTTCTCCGTTTGTAGGTTACTAGTCCTTCTTGGGGTTTGTGAAGGAAATAGTAGTTCGAAGTTTGATCCACCTTTGCCAATGGATGGGATGGGATCTAATACATGTCCAAACACCATTTCCAAGAAGAATTTAGGAACTTTAACTGTTGTTCCCACTTTTCCATGAAGGTCTTCGTTTTTGGGCTTGTAGGTGAAGTAGAACCTTGTCTAGTTCGTCTATCTTTCCCCATTCAAAGTTCCTCTGCATCAGTAAGAAACAAGATTGTGTTTCTCTATCTACAGCTGAAGCTGAATATATTGCTACTTCTTCATGTTGTACATAGGTGATTTGGATGGTCCAATCACTTCATGATATCAAGGTTGAGGTAAAAAGGCCTATATCTATCCTTTGTGATAATACTAGATCTATCAATATGTCAAAGAATCCTATATTGCATTCAAGAACTAAGCAGATTGCTATTAGATACCATTTTCTAAGAGAGAAGGTGATTGAAAATGAAGTTGCCTTGGAATATGTGCATACAAATGATCAACTGGCTGATATCTTCACAAAACCTTTGCCTAAGGAGTTGTTTGAATCTCATAGACAAAGATTAGGAGTTCTATCTTTTGCCACTCTTCAATGAGCTACAAGGATATTGGATTCAGGGGGAGTAGTCTTCTATATCCTTATGAAGTCCTGAATCTTATTTGAATCTTATCAAGACAATTGTACATATTTTGCATATAGTTTTTGTACATATATGTAAAAGGAGTCAATGTATGGTTGTTATCAGATAGTGGTTTATTTTCTATATGACAGTGTTTTTTTTGTGGTTTGACAGTGTTATGGTATTGTGTATTTGTTCATTTGAAGTGCATAAATTATAGTTTATCCCTTGATGACAAATACAAAGGTGTCAATTGTTGAAAATACTGTGGCAGAGCTTACTTTCAAATGGCAGAGGATTGCATTTAAGATCATTGATAGTGGTTTGTAATGAAGTATCTTTGTGACTACAAAAGGAATACAAAGAAGATTATGAATTCTATTGGCACTGGACAGTATGTTTGCCTTTGACATTTTTTGTCAAAAAGGGGGAGAAGATTATGATGTTTTACTTGGTTGTCTTCCATAGTTGTTTTGCCACCAATGTCAAAGAAAAAGGGGGAGTTTTTTTGCAAGTAATTTTATTTGTTGTCTTTTCATTGATGACAAAAGGTTGGTGGTGATAAGTAGTGTCATGGGTTGTCATAGTTTCTATGGGATTATGCAGTGGCAATGGTTTGGTGACTTGATCTCAGTTGCAGTTGGAATCAGATGTGGCAATAGTTTGGTGCTTTCAGTAGTAGTAACATTAGTTGGCTCATCTTGATTGGTTTGTTCTTCATCTTCTTAGTGGGCATTAAATTTGATATTGTTAAGCACATGACATTGTGAAGGCTTACAAAAGGTTTATATTGCAAGACAAGGAGTTTGATTTTCTCTTCCATAGTTCAGATCAAAATCAGTTATAAATGCAGATACATGATCTTTTTGCAGAGGTTAGATGTTTTATGATAAAGGTTTCATGTTTATCCTTCAATGATCTCTAAACCTTTATTCTTATCATCATTTAGATCCTATGTCATCATTCACTAAAGTCTTGATTGCCCGTCATGCATTATATATACTTTATGTTATAATTAATTGTTGACCAGTAGAAGGGGTAAAAGTCACTTAAGTGACAATGTTGAGGGCTTCATTCACATGTTATTACTGGCCCCAACGCCTAGGGTGCTTGGTTATCAGGTTTATGCCACAAAGCACATGGCACAAAAAAATAGATCGGCGTCCATAGTTTGAAAGACATGTGGTGGGTATGAGCAATCGGGTGGATAAGATTTGAATGGAGTTGAAATCCCAACAGTCGGGGAAACCTTCTAAATTTGACAGGCTATAGTGTATAAAAGCCAAAAATCAAGGTCTTTTCTTTACTAGAGAATGCAGATTTCTATATAGAGATTTTCTATTTTTGAGTAGAGATTGTGATGGAAGTTCGAAAGTGACTGAGACATAATAAAGGAAAGTTTTCTTTTTCATATTATATTGCAATTCTGAAGCTTTGTTTTGTATTATGTTTGAAAAAGAAACAATATGGAGAGCAAAGATTTGGATGGGCATAGATGAATTTTTAAGGTGCAAAGAGATTTTACTTGCAGATGAATTATCAAGGACCATATAGAGACACTTAATTTTTGCAGAGATAATATTCCTTATGCACAGATAATTTGAGTTTTTTGTTTTGTATTATGTTTGAAAAAGAAACAATATGGAGAGCAAAGATATGGATGGGCAGAGATGAATTTTTAAGGTGCAAAGAGATTTTACTTGCAGATGAATTATCAAGGACCATATAGAGACACTTAATTTTTGCAGAGATAATATTCCTTATGCACAGATAATTTGATTTTTTATTATGCTTGTTCTTGCAGAGATAAATTATGTGCAATTGTTTGTGTATGATTGAGGTCATATTGACAACTTTATTGAAGTTGGTGCAGAAATAAATTGGAGTGTTGATGAATATTGGTAAGGTGAAATTCAGTCAGTATTGCAGAGATGGTTGAAGAGTTTGTTGAATAAAAAGGAGATATAAGCTTTTGAACTTTATTGAAAGAGGGAAACCCCCTTGTTTTCATTTTTTTCATTGTTATTTTGGAGTTGATAGTCAGCGAGACTTGTGATGAAAAACAATATGCCAGTAAGGCAAAATAGTTTATGTTAGTGAGACATTTGTAAACTTGAAGGTTTTAAAATTTAAGCCAGTGAGGTAGTTTGAGTGGTTTTTCTACCCCTGGAGGGTTTTCCACTCGGTAATATTTTTGTGTCAAAATTTCTTGTGTTGATGTTCTACATATTTTCATTAATCATATGTGTTTGAAAATTTGGTGATTGTGAAATCAATAATCAATTTAGTTTTGATAAAGTTCAATGATAATTTTTGAAAGTTGATAAAAATTGGTTTTTTGTATCAACACTGATTCACCCCCCCTCTCAGTGTTGATTGTACTCCTACAGGGAGGATCTAAACCAAATCAACCACATTCGAGATCCCCCATTTTTCCTACTAAACAAACTCAAAGGACATTAGAGAGAAAGAAGGAAACTTGCAGTAGGCAACAACCCTACTCGAAATGATATGATGAGTGAACAATTGGGAAATGAATTGAGGTCTTTCATGGAACACAAAAAAAACACAACTCAAGCTTTTATGGAACAAAATGAGAAAACAAAGCAAGCACTCCTCCAAGCCCTACAGAACATGAGTAATACAATCAATACCCTTAGTTCCCACTCTACAAATGAGAGAGATGTAAACTCTAACCATTTAGAGAATAATAACATATCTTTCGCCCCTAGGATACCAAGACCTTCATTCCTATCTAGGGAAGAAACACCAATGGAAGAAGAAGAAAATAACCCACCCCCAAATAGCACTGAGGAAATTGCCAGACCCTAAGATTAGGAGGAATGTCCCATTTAGGAAATTTTGTGAAGCTAAGAAACAGGGGGGATCAAAACAAACAAGAGGCAAGTGAGTAAAGATTTGAGATAAAAGGTGAATAAATTAACTATTCCCAACTTCAATGGATCAGGGAAAATCTCACATGCATGGATTATAAAGTTAAACACCTATTTAACTCTTAGACCTATGACAGAACACTATCTAATTTTCCATCTTGCATTTAGAGGGATTGGCCCATGAATGGTGGCATCATGGCAACTTCACCCTAGGACACAATAACATAACCTCCTACAACAAAATTACACACAAAAAGATTTAACAAAAAACACCCCTAAAAAGACTTCAAGGAACTAAAACAACTAAGGCAACAAGGATACATACAAGATTACATAGCCGAATTCCAAAGAATTTCAGTAAGTGTGTTAGGGGTTACTAAAGATTGGCTCACCTACCTATTCATCGAAGGGCTAGAAGATTCAATCCGAGGGTTCGTAAGCACCCTTGATCCCTCCTCTCTCAATGATACCATTGATAAGGCCCTAAGACTAGAAGACACATCCACAAAAGACAAGTCATCAAATACACACACCAAACCTCCCTATAAGAAAAATGGGCATAAAGGGGAATTTCCTTCTAAAGATGACCACAAGGAATTTCAAAAGAGAAAATTATGTTTCAATTGCAAGGAAAAATGGGAGCCTGGGCATGTTTGTAAATGAGAGAACCTTAAAGGGCAATGAGAGGACCTAAAAAATAAAGGTTTGTGCTTTAAATGTAAGGAAAAATGGGGGCTAGGACACATATGTGGAAATGAAAGCAAGGCATGAAATATAGAGGCAATATCCGATGAAGAAGAACAAGGAAATCCAAGCATGAAAATAACGTACGACAAAGAAGAACAAGGAACCCTAGTAGCTATCTCTAGAGCCTCCAAGCATCACCCTTTTAGAATCAAAAGTATAATAAAAGGGAAAAAAGTAATCACCCTTATGGATAGTGGGACAACCCACAACTTTATTGACAAAAATTTGGTTACAAAAATGAAAATAGAAACAAAAGATTTTAAGGGTTTTAACGTAGTGTTGGTTGATGGATCCACTTCCCTATGTGCTAAAAAAATTCCCCAACTAAGCATGACCTTGGGAAAACATCCAATCAAAGAAGATTTCTACATAGTAAATTTAGGGGACACTGATGTAATCTTGGGTATCCCATGGACACACTCTTTGGGTTGTTTTTACCTAGACCTTCCAAAATTGGAGCTTTACTTTAAACATAAGGGACAAGAAGTCCTCTTAAGAGGGCTATCCAATGGGTCACCAAGAGTAATTTCATCCAAAAGGATGGAAAGAATTTTTAGACATGGACAAGGAGAATGGGCTACACAATGCATGATTCTTGACAAGTCTTCTACCCAAGGAAAAACTATACACATTGGCATTCAACCTATTTTTTAGAAAAAAAACAAAAGACTATTTAAAGATATTTCGCAAGGACTACCACTTAAAAGAGGCTTTGATCACACCATTAAATTAGAGGAAGGAGCAGAACCTATTATTACCACACCTTACCATCACCCTTGGGGATATAAAGAAGAAATTGAGAAAGTCATAAAGGAGTTATTGGAAATGGGACATATCCAACCTAGTTCTAGTCCTTTTGCCTCCTCTATTGTACTAGTGAAAAAGAAAGATGACACCATGAGAATGTGCATCGACTATAGGGCACTTAATAAAAAAACCATAAAAAACTGATATCCCATCCCTAGGGTTGATGAACTAATCGATGAACTTCATGGAGCAATATATTTTTCAAAAATTGATCTACATTTAGGATACCATCAAATAAGAGTAAGAGCCGAAGATGTCCCCATGATAGCTTTTAGATGTCATTATGGACATTTTGAATTTCTTGTCCTACCTTTTGGACTAACCAATGCCCTTTCTACCTTCCAATCATGTATGAATCACATCAAACAACTAAGGAGATTCCTCTTCGTTTTCTTTGACAATATTTTAATCTATAGCTGGACTTGGGAGAAACACTTAAGACATATATACAAAGTACTGGGAATACTTGAACAACAATCCTTATTTGCCAAGCTACCCAACTGTGAATTTGGGATGGAGGAAATTTTGTACTTAAGACACAAAATCAGTGCTCAAGGAGTAAGCATTGATGAAGAAAAGATTGAATCCATAAGGAGTTGGCCAAAACCAAGAACCTTAACACACCTAAGAGGATTCTTGGGGCTTTATAGCTACTGCCAATGATTCATCAAGGGTTTCTCATTTAGCTGATAGCCCCATTGACTAACTTAACTAGGAAGGGTGCATTCACTTGGAATGAAAAGGCACAACAAGCTTTTGAGAAACTTAAGGAAGTAATGATCTCCTATCTACTTCTAGCAATCCCAAATTTTTTATTACCATTTGAGTTAGAATGTGATTCTTCAGGCAAAGACATTGGAGCCGTATTAATGTAAAACAAACATCCTATCACCTTTGAAAGTAAAAAACTAAAGGAAATCAAAAAAACTATTCCATTTATGACAAGGAGATGCTAGCAAGTATGCATGCCTTAGCTAAATTTAGGCAATACCTAGTCTATGGGAGATTCATTATAAGAACTGATCATAATAGCCTAAGATTCTTCCTTAACCAAAAGGATCAAAATGATAGAAAACAAAAATGGGTGAGTAAAATACAAGCCTATGATTTTGATATCAAATACATGAAGCAAAAAAACAACGTTGTAGCAGAGGCCCTGTCACGAAGACCACATCTATGCTCTATCACAAGCATCTCTGCAAATTGGAAAAATTCCATCATTGCTAAATACACCAAATATCCACAAGCCAGTGACATCCTAGAAGGGAATATATTGAATGAAGAATATAAGATGGTGGAAGAGCTCATCCTATATAAAAATAGGGTATTCCTGGTACCAAGTTCCAAGATGAAGGAAAAGATCATTAGAGAATACCATGACAATCCTCTAGCAGATGACCAAGGGTACTACAAGACTTATAACCAAGGGAAAGATTCTCTTGGAAGGGTCTCAAGAAAGATATCCTTAAACATGCTCAAGAGTGCACAACTTATCAAAGAAAAAAAGTAGAACAAACCCATCCAATAGGTCTCCTACAACCACTGCCCATTCCCAATAAAAAATGGGAGAGTGACTCTATGGATTTCATAACTGAACTTCCAAAAGTACAAAGTAAAGATTGCATATACATGGTGGTGGATTTCCTTTCCAAATATGCACATTTCATGGCAATATCCACCAATTATAGGGCTCCTCAAGTAGCCGATGTCTTCTTCAAGGAAATCTTTAGTTTACATGGCCTCCCTAGAAATGTCGTTAGTGATAGAGATAACTGATTCCTTAGCCTATTTTGGCAAGAACTCTTATGACTAGCATGGATAGAACTCACACCAAGCACAAGCTACCACCCCCAAACTGATGGACAAACAAAAATTGTAAACAAATGGATATAAGGATATTTAAGGAACTATGTTATAGGTCAACATAATGATGTATCAAGTGGTTTCACCTTGGATAATATTGTTATAACACCACACATTACATGTCAATAGGGATGAGTCCCTTCAGGGCCTTGTATGGATACGAGGCTGCCTCATTTGGAAGTTTGATCCTCCAAGGAAGTCGTGTACTAGGAGCTAAGGACTTTGTGCAACAAAATATGGATATTATGAATACACTCAAAGATAATTTACATGAAGTCTAGAATCAACAAAATATTTATGCTAACCGGAACATAACCAAAAGAACATTTGAAGTTGGGGATTTATTTTTCATAGGATTAAACCCTATAAGCAGTCATCAATCAAGGAAAGTGGAGCTCAAAAGCTTAAAACTAGATTCTATGGACCAATAAGATTTTGAGAAGAATAGGAGAGGTGGCCTATGAGTTGGAACTACCAACTAATAGCAAGATTCATAATGTATTGCATGTCTCTCATCTCAAAAAGGTGCTAAGACAACATGTCACTCCATGTTCAGAATTGCCCCCATTAGACGATGAAGATAAATTGATTCTGGAACTTAAGATCATTCTTAATATGAGGTAGACGAAATTAAGAAAATAAACTATCCCTGAGTATATGGTTAAGTGGAAAGGTCTTCCTATGAAAGACTCAACCTAGGAGGATGCCAAGATCTTTGATCATCCAAATTTAAAATTGCTTGAGGACAAGCAATCTTGGGAAGGGCGGACTATCATACCCCACCCCGTAAGGCTCTATGGGAATGAGAATAAAGATCGCTGCTAGAATAAATAACAAAGGGGATAAAAAAGGACAAACCATCAGGTGCGGTGATTCCTTAAAATAAATAATTAACAAACATATAATTAATAAAAAGGTAGCGTTTGGGAAAGCATGACAAGGTAGCGCTTGAGTTTGAAGAGGGATGTGTCCCTTACCAAGGGACAAATATGTTGAACAGTTATGTCTCTTCCTCCACCGTCGGGATATAAAAGGAGGGACACCTCCAAAGGAGTAGCATCATCAAGGAAGCAACTTCTTCTAAATACTAAAAATAGATCGAACAACCAGGCAATAAGAGCAATTCACACATAATTATCTACACTCAGCAGATAAGGGTAGAAGTTAGCATTTGTTAATATATTAGCATCTTAGAATATAGTAGTCTGATATTTTAGCAAGTATTGTCGTATGTACTATTATGATTCTTGTGAGTGATGATATGTTTATTAATGTATAATCTCTTATGAAACTAGATATGTTTATTGATGTATTTGTTGGTCAAACTAGATTCCTATTAGTCATTAAATTGATCATTCCCAATAAGAAACCATGTGGAGGAGTGGGTAAATACAAGAAAGGGGAGCAGATACTAGATTTCCTTCTAAGTATGCCACCCCATGTTGGATGCTCGCATGTTTGCCACTTGGGGCCAAGGGGGTGAATGTCTGCCCTTGGGCTTAGATAGGAGAATCTATAGGCACCCCATTGTAGATTTCCCTCCGAACTCTACATGAGTTGGTTGTTGAGATGGATTCAAGAAATCTCAATCATAAGAAGGATGGATAAGATAGAAAGGATAGGGAAGGCAGATACAAGTTTATCCACTAAGTACACCACCCCATGTTGGATGCCTGCATGTCTGCCACTTGGGGCCAAGAGGGATGGTATATCCGCTCTTGGGCTTAACATAAGGATAGCTTTGGGTGCCCTATCATGTTTCTCCTCTAA
The DNA here is from genome assembly GCA_027924645.1 of Cunninghamia lanceolata. Lineage (NCBI taxonomy): Eukaryota > Viridiplantae > Streptophyta > Pinopsida > Cupressales > Cupressaceae > Cunninghamia > Cunninghamia lanceolata. The sequence continues at coordinate 8,924,987 of BSBN01000220.1, read as the reverse complement.
GTCCTATTATGGCTAATCTTCCATCATGCACTATAGATATTGTGTAGTTTATATGGATTTGAAATAGTTATATATTTTACATGGTTTAAATAGATAAGATAATTATTATGTACGTTTTGATCATATGAATGATATTTCCAATATTATCTAACATGATTGCAGAACCTAAACCAAGATTTATCTTGCTTAAAGCATTTAATTGGTAAGTTATAACCCTAACTATATTAAAGTTGTGATTCTAGGGCAAGATTTAGGGCAATCACAGGAAGGGGACATTACAAAGATCTATTCTATTATTTACTACATCAATTAAGTTTCATTGAGTGTTGTGTATTTAGCTGCATGATTGGATAATCCTTCATTGGAGCCTCTGGCTATGACTACATCAACAAAACCACCATAAATATACAAATACAGTATACTAATTCAATATCAATTTGTCAAAGTCAAGGGTCATGATAGATATTAATTGTTCAATATTAAAATAATTCAATCACTAATCAATGTGATATGGGTCTTCATCATAACCAACATCATCATCATCATTGACATTAGATGATGTAAGTAGATTAGAAGAACCACAAACAACCCCACCAACACTCCCAATAAAAGCCTATTCATTATCCAACTCATAAAGTGAAGATTGTGTAGAAGTAAAAACATCAAGTCAGCTTGCTTTGGGTCTACATCCCACAACTTCATTGTTCCTTCCTTGCACTCTTTGTGTTTGTGCATAAGAATGTGCAAGTTGGATTACACATAAACTAGCTCCTCTGCCTTCTTTGATGCCAATCAACTGTGCTTCACAAAGTGGATGGAGTATGTACTCCAATTCTTCTCAGATGAAGACAAACATATCACAAAATATTCAAAATGGTCCATGGCAGATACCTGCATAGTAGGTATTATAGCAACAAGATTGAATTTGAGAATAGATAGAAAAGTTTGAGGACCCAGAAATATGTTTTTAATTGTGTTTGTATTAGTTATGAATGTCAATTTAGGGTTTAGGGCATCTTTTAGAAGGTTGAAAGTCAAAGAAAATTAATCAAATCGCATTAAAAAATGACATCTGCCACCTAGAAATACCTTGTAATCACCCTGATGCACCTAGAATTACCTAGGCATCATTCTGTCTTAAAAACATTATGCCCTATCTAAATCAACAGACAAATCTATTCTAATTCTGATACAATTCGTATTAGCAATCATTAAGGTTTGAAGCTAATTTGGTAACTTAGCAATTTATTCCAATGTGGTCAAACTAATGCCATATTTAAGGCATAGTTGTACGAGAAGAAACACTGTGCCCAGAAGAAACATTCACAACTACGAAAAAACCCTTGTTGTTGAGGCTCATGAAACAAGTAGTAGATCTACTTATCAGATTAACAAGACCACTCTCAAAACCTAAAACATGAATATGACTGCCTACGTTGGAACCTGTTGGTTATTTTCCCAGACTGGATGCTTATTCCCAGTTATCCCTACAAGGTAGCCATCGTTGATCAACAGGATTCCCAGGCCAGGGGCCAACAGTACAGGAGATAGACTCTATAGATATCCCCTCTTCTTCTTTAGGCTCTACAGAACCAAGGGGGGTATTCCCTATTCAACATCTTATGAAGTGCATCTATATATTAGCTGGGATGTTGACACAAAGTAGATAAATCCTCTCATATGCAAACCAAAACTGTGAGATAAGTGCAAAGGGGCTAGCTTTGGGCCTGTATTCAGTTGTAGACAGAGGATTTCGGTCCTAAAACTACTCCTAATGTCCTAAAAGGTTTGTATTTGAAGTTTGAGTTTGATTTATATTTGGAAGCAAAACTAGGACCTTGGTTGTAACCTCAACACAAAACCAGATTGGTGCCTATCCAGGGCTCGGAGTCAATAGACATACACATGTGAATAATCAGCATAAACATACACCAAAGACTGGATTTCAAGGGGGTTTGTTTAGCACCTGCCTTACAGATACTTCCCAAGACTGAGTATTCAGTTATATTTGCTTACAAACATCCTTATTGCAGTACATTCCTCCCAACACTTGATCTGAAACATTTAATCTATTCCTTGAGAAGAAGTAAGAAATCAAGCATTCAATCTAATAAACATATATTCCAGAATCATGAACACCCCTTCGATGCTTAGATTTAGAAGAAGAACACACTCAATTTGGAGACAGATAACAGAACACATGCAATATAGCATTATTCATTTGAATCAACATGAGACTAGTAAATTTATGCATGAGACATACAACATGAGACTCATAAACTCATAAGACATCTAGAACAGGGCCACCAATGAAGTTGTCTCTTATCACAGCACCAAAATTCCTCCAGTTTTCAACAACAACAAATGAGTAACGCAGTCTGCTTATACAACAAGAGAGTGTACTCAGCATTAATTACAAGGCAAAAATAAAAAATCTGCAAGATACCGTGCACCACAAAAATGGCACTCAAAACATTAATGTAGCAGGCAGAAGGAATGGTGAGGAGGAGTTGGAATCGAGCCTTGTGCCGCTGTTTGGGGACATTCCTCATAAAACTAGTAGTTGGCCCGTCACTCAATCCATCGCGCCTCTGCAAGTAGCCAATAATGGCTCACCAACCCATGGGATGCAACAGTGAATACATTTGAAGTTTTCCCACTCAAAACAAGTCTGAGGAAGCAAGGAAGACCAACTCTACAACTTTAAAACCTGGCCGTTTATTTTGATTCCATCACTGAGATTGATGGCCCCAAAAACGTCCTGAAAGTTGCCAACCAATCAGATCATGCCACATAGGCACCTCATGTTCTTATCGTTGGCCTTCTTCCCTCTCATTTTTGCCTTTTCACCCTTGTATATGCATGCTCAAATGCATATACAATCGTCTGATATACAAGATGGACCTCAAACACTTACCTGCCGCATTTGATTTCCCCATTGGGTCTGAAATGCATATGTTTCATTGCACCTGTCGCCTTGTACATGCAAAAGCATATACAAGCACCTTATATACAAGCCGGACCTCAAATATTTATTCACTGCATTTCATTCCTCCACCGCGTCCGGGTTGCATGTCACCTCTTTGTATATCGGGTTGTATGTTGTATATACAAACCCAACATACATACGAACTGTATATCTCACCACATCATAAGGCAAATTTGAAACATCCTTGAATTTGGCCTGCATCTCGCGAATGTATATTTGCATATACAAATGCAAATATACAAACGGCGGGCCCTAGCCATTGCGTATCAACCCCTTCTCATATGCATACAATTGTTTATCATACAACGTGGACCCCACACTACTATAGAACAAATTGAAAACAACTTTGGGTCCACCTTGCATCTTTGGAATGTATGTTCGATTGTATATCCAAACATACATTCACCCTTGCATACAAACAGTGACTCTTTCCTGGAATATGCCCGCAAAGTATCTTTTCCTTGCATGTTGCCATTGTATCTAACCATTGTATGTCTGAACATACAAACCAAATATACTTGCAGACCTGATATACAAGCAGCGAATATTCTGGGGATCTACGATGTATATTCCATCCTTGTATATTTTTCCTTGTAAGCCCGATATTCATTTGAAAATGCATACAACTACAAAATATACCCTGGAATCTGTGATAGATTCCCCCTTTGCATATGCAACCTGATATGCATCTAAAGTGTATATAACTCAATTCCTTATCATTTTTTGGAGGCCAAATGAGATTTCACAAGCCCACCAACGTACAATTCACCTTTGCATATACAAAATTCAACATTTTTCTCAAGTGCGATAGGAAAAAGTAGTGAAACATTGTGTGGGGGCTAGTCAACCTTCGAACACTAAAGTGTGAGGATGAGGCTTAATAACCAGGAACCCACCACAGAAGGCCAACATCAGAATAGACAAAACAATGCAAAATCCCATGACTCAGAAAATTTAGGGTTTGAATAAGAAAACCTGCAAACGTTCAAGCTTAAAACCCTAAACATAAATGATTACCAACACAGGCTCCGATTGGGGACATGTAGGTGCAAGGCTGCAATGAGGACCAGACTACTTTGGGGCAGACCAGACAAAACATAAAACTCAAAACACGACCAACTATACAAGGCATGTACAAAATACTTACACCTAATTTATAGTGTGAACATAAAGCACTCATTTATGAGAAAAAAGCTTTAAGGAATTTACCGTGCACAAGCAATTCCAGCAATTCACCATTGAGGGCCTAGAGAAAATAAGAATCATTTTCATGGATATTGCCAATTTGATATGGGCCAATCATAGGGGCTCAAATTTACCATACTTACCCCTATCTTGGCTCCTTGCATTCCACATAAGGCCCAAGTCACCTATCTGAAACCTTCTCTCCGTAGCCCTTCTATCAAACATATATTTCACTTTTTGCTATTTATTGATGTTTGTTTTGTGTGCATCTCTTCTGATTTCATCTAATGCAACTAGCTGATTTATTCTTTCGGTCATTGGGTCCTCAACCTCTTCATCATTTTCTTGTATGAATTTGTACACTGGCAAGAGATTATTCATAGGCAACTTAGCTGCTGCACCATATACTAATTCAAAAGGCAACCTTCCAATTACTCTTTTCACTGTCACCATGTTAGCCCATAAATGCCAACTTCAGCTTCGAATCCCAAGTCCTCTTGTTTTTATCTATCATCCTTTCGATGATTTTCATGAGACTTTTGTTGCTTGACTCTGCTTGACCATTTCCTTATGGATGGTATGGTGATGTATGAGACAAATCAATTCCATAGTTGTTGCAAAAATCAATAAATTCGCCAGACCTGAAGCACATAGCATTGTCTATGACCAATTTGGCTGGTACTCCAAATCTGATAATAATATTTTCTAGAATAAAATCCATCACCACTTTGCTTGTAGCTTTTTTAGTTGGAATGGCCTCAATCCATTTAGTGAAGTAATCAGTGGCAACAAGAATCCAACTATGTCCTCCACTAGAATTTTCTGAGATTTCCCCTATAAAATCAATCCCCCATTGTTGAAATGGAGCTTCTATAGTTATAGTCTTAAGGAGTAATGCACCTTCATATTTCAGCTCTCTTGAGAACCTTTGGCAAGACTCACATTTTCTTACCATTCTGTGTGCGTCTGAGAAAAGAGTTGGCCACCAATAGCCCGCTCTGAGAATTTTGTGGGCTGTTGTATGGGTAGCATAGTGTCCACCACACACTCCATTGTGCATGTCACTTAGAATATCATTAGCCTGATCTATATTCACACGTCTAAGTAAAACACCATCAAGATTTTTCCAATATAGCTCTCCTTAAACAATGATGTATTTAACAGCATGTAGCTTCAAGGTCCTCTTCTGATCATCACTAAGATGAGAAGGACAATTTAGATTCTGCAAATAATGTACTATGTCCTTATACCATTCAGATTCTGACATATTTATAATTTTATTGTCCATTACATTCACCTGGCATGCCTCTAGGTTTGACTGTGTCATCAGTTTTGCCAAACCTTGTCCTCTTACAAATTTTGTGATCTATATTTCAATATTGAACTCTTGCAATTTATTTATCCATCTGCATCTCCTTCCAGTTACCTCCTGCTGAGTAAAGATATTTTTAACTGCTGCATGAGGCACATATGCAATTATCCGAGAGTCTACCAAATATGGCCTGAAGCTCTTGACTGCTCTAACCAGTGCATATGCCTACATTTCCATGATGTCATACTTCAACTCTGTAACTTGCAATGACCTGCTAAAGAAAGCTATAGGTTGATCAAAACCTTCTGTATTTTTTTACGATAAGCATGCAACAATAGTATGGAAAGAAGAAAATGAGAACAACTGAAAGGGCTTAGAAAAATTAGAAGATTTTAACATAGGAGCCATCTTTATGGCCTCTTTTATGTTCTGAAATGATTTAGTTGCTTCATCTTCCCATTTGACAGCTGCACCTTTCTTCAATATTTTAGAGATATCTTTTGTGGTCTCTGCAAAGTTAGGAACAAATCTTCTAACAAAATTAATTTGTCCAAAGAAGGACTGAATACCTTTCACTATTTTAGGGATCTGGATTTTGTCAATTGCAGCCACCCTTTCAAGATCAATCCTGACTCCATCTTTGGAAACAATGTGTCCAAGTAATTTTCCTTCCACCACTCCAAAAGCACATTTCTTTGGGTTGAGTGAGATGCCATATTCCAATGCTCTAATAAAAATTTGTTCTAAGTGCATGCAATGTTGCTCTTCCTTCTCTGAATAAGCTATCAAATCATCCTGATACACGGCCAAGATTGAGTCAATTAATCCTGCAAAAGCAACATCCATAGCCCTCTGAAATGTGGCACCTGCATTTGTCAGTCCAAATGGCATCCTCACATACACATAGGTTCCCCATGGGGTAGTGAAGGCAGTTTTGAACTATTTAGATTCTTTTACTTTCACTTGATTATATCCCAAAAATCTATCCATCATGGATAAAAGTTCACAGCTAGTCACCTTCTACAACATGGCTTCCATGTTTGGCAATGGATAATTGTCCTTCAAAGAAGATACATTGAGATTTCTAAAGTCCACACAAAGTCTTATGTCACCATTCTTCTTTCTAACTGGGACAAGATTGGACACCCAAGTTGAGTGTCTGATGGGCATAATTATTCCAGCCTCCCTAAGCTTCATGAGTTCTTCTTGAATCTTTGGAGCCAAGGTTGGGTTGATAGGCCTTTGTTTTTGTCTGAATGGTTTAGTTCCGGGCTTCAAAGGGATTTCATGCTAGAATAAATCCTCTCTATAAGCTTTTAGGTCTTCATATGACCATGCAAAAACATGCTTATACTTTCTCAGTAATGCAAGCAACATAGTTCTTATATGTGGCTTGAGCCATTTGCCAATGTATACCTTTTTGGGGGCATGAGATGTCCCCAAGTTTATCTCTTCTAAATCATTCTTGTTTGTTGGAGATGCCTTTGTAACAAATTGGTCCCTACTGTCAAAAGCTCTCTCTAAAGCAACCAGCGCTCTAGGGATTTTATTTGTCTTGAGTTGAATTACCTCCTTCCCTAAAAGAGTTTCTTTCCCATCTACAACTTCTACAAAGTTCTAAAAATCCATTTCCTGGTTCTCATATTCATTAATGCAATGTAGAAATCTCAACAAATCCTTATCATCATCAAACACTTGCTAGCTGCATACATTATCTGGTACTACAAGTCTAAGTTTGACTTCAACACTTGTGACATCTGACAGAGTAATGTCATCTGGCCTTATGGCTACATTAGCTAGAAAATATGCCCTAACATTTTTTGATCTCTCAATCCAGTTTATTGAAAAAGCTTCAAACAATTCAATTGTATCCCAAACAGCATGCTTATACTGTTTTAACCTCTTATTCTTTGATGCATACTTATCTCTAACTTGGGAAACAACTAACTCTGAATCCCCAAATACTTTGAGCATCTTGATCCCATGCTTCAAAGCAACATTCAATCCTAATAACAGAGCTTCATACTCTGCAATATTATTCGTACAATAAAACTTCAGTAAGAAAGAGAATTTTATAAGCTTACCAGCTGGAGACAGAAAGATAATTCTAGCACCAGAGCCTTCCTTTGAACAGGCTCCATCAAAGTACATGGTCCATAGACCCTGTTGGTCAAGCTCCTAAATGGACATGTCTCTCCCTTCACCTCCTCTTTCATCTGAGACAACTCTGAAATTATCACAGTTAGTATCCACAAAACATATATGCTCCTTTGATTTGTGATCCTCAACTATGTCTAGTGACCTTTCTTCTCTAATCAATTTGACATCCTTGCCATCCATAGGGATCATAGCATATGATAGGTCCAATTGCATACTTCCACCAATCAACGCTGCCCATCTTCTTGACAACAACATGCCATATTGTGGCTTGATATCAACAACTGTTATGTTCATTTTGTAAGTTTTTTCTGGATATGCTGCCAGTTTGAAGTCCACATCCTTCATAATTCCAATGACAGGCATTTCTCTAGCATCCATGGCATAGCATTTCCCACATGCCTTATCTATCTTTAACCTAGCTTGTTGCATAATGGCCAAATGCATGACATTCGTTGATGCTCCTGAGTCAAGCATACAATTCTTAATCACTTTTCCATTTATGACAAGAGAGACATAAAATGGTTCAACTTGTGAAGGGCATTTTGTCATGGTTACCCCCAGATATACTTCAGGAGTCTCATCCTCATCAATACACATAGCTTGTTTCCTACCCTGAGTCTCAATATTCTGATTAGCTTGACAGGGTACTCCTGAAATTAGGGACAATATTTTATTTCTGAACTCCTAAACTTTCATCAGCTCCATCAATGGAACAGAGACCTTTAGCTAGGACAAGACTTGAGTTATGTCAAATGAAGCATAATTTTGTATAACAGTTGTAGCCTGATCTATAGTTTTATTTTTATCTTGGTATGATCCAGCTTTAAATTTTGTGGCTCCCTGACTGTCAATTTATCTAATTTATCCTCAGAAGTGGATGCATTGCCCTGAACACTTTGAGATTTAGTATTTGGATTTTGTAGAATTTTGACATCATCTCTTCTGTTTGTCTTACCAGACGCTTTTCTATTATTTTCAATATTTGTTGCAATTTTGAAAGCATCTCTGAGGCTAGCAGGACCTTTATCCCTTAACCCATGAGCTGTTTTGGCATCAAAAGCATTTATGTACAACACTATGCACATAGGTTCATTAGGCCTCATGTGATGTGGTAGTTTGTTCAACACCTTAGTGAATCTAGCATTGAAATTAGCAACCTGTTCATTTGATCCTTTGGTAATGCCAGTGAATTCATTAATGAAGAAACTTGGGTCAGTTTTGTCACCATATTGTTCTTTGAAAATTCTTCTGAAGTCATCCCATGATGAAATAGTCCTGTCAAGCAAAACCTTGTACCATTCTCTAGCCTCATCAACTAAGGATTGCATAAACACTTTCATAAAAACATCCTCATGCTCAACCTCAAAGTTGTCCATGATATTCTGAAAAGCTTTTAAATGGTCTTCTCCTGACACAGTATTATTTCCTAAAAATTTAGGCACTTGCGGCCTCACATGTTTGTCAATAGGATTGGGGTAACCATGAATGCCATCAAAAACTAGCTGTCTGAGTCTGTCCAGCTGCATCAGCTGTCTACCAAACTGATTAACATGGGCATTTCTGTTTACATTCTGATTTCTTACATTATTTAATGGTATTCTAGCATTATTTGTATTCTATCTTTGATCATTATGTTGATCCTAGACTTCATTTCTTTGCTGATTTCTTTGCATATTTGCATTTTCAAGGGTAAGAATTGAATCATTCTGAGCAATCCTCGGAGCTTGCACTTTCTATCTCATGTCATCTCTGATTTTCACTGCCTGCAGATATTCTAATTCTGCTCTTAAGCTCTTAATTTCTTTAGCTAGTTCCTCCTCTCTAGGCATAGAAGAGGATGGTTTCATTATATTCTGATCATCATTATCATCCCTTAGGGATTTAACTTCTTCAAATCTGTCAGGGGAATCTACAAAAGGGCATTCTTGAAACACCTCTAACCTCATTCTCAATCCACCACCCTGCTGTCTTTCATATATGTTCTAGATTTCAGCCTCAGTGTTTGAAAAATAGGGTATTGTTTGCTCTGAAGATCCTGGATTGTCTTGAATATTATCATTACTTCTTGGAGAACCCTCTTGACTAGCTTGAATAGTCCCTTTTTTCTTGTACATCATTTTTCTAGGTAATTCTTCAAACAGAGAATTATGCAGGGATCTTCTCCCTAGCATATAAATTTTTACCTTATTAGTTGGGAGATTGGGTCAGAGTTGCCACCTATAACTAGGAATTAATTTCTTTTAGACCAGGGTTCTTACATAAAGTCCCTAGTAGAGTCACCAAATCTATTGGTTATTTTCCCAAACTGGATGCTTATTCCCAGTTATCCCTACAAGGTAGCCATCATTGATCAACAGGATTCCCAGGCCAGGGGCCAACAGTACAGGAGATAGCCTATATAGATATCTCCTCTTCTTCTTTAGGCTCTGTAGAACCAAGGGGGGTATTCCCTATTCAACATCTTATGAAGTGCATCTATATATTAGCTGGGATGTTGACACAAAGCAGATAAATCCTCTCATATGCAAACCAAAACTGTGAGATAAGTGCAAAGGGGCTAGCTTTGGGCCTATATTCAATTGTAGACAGAGGATTTTGGTCCTAAAACTACTCCTAATGTCCTAAAAGGTTTGTATTTGAAGTTTGAGTTTGATTTATATTTGGAAGCAAAACTAGGACCTTGGTTGTAACCTCAACACAAAACCAGATTGGTGCCAATCTAGGGCTGGGAGTCAATAGACATACACATGTGAATGATTAGCATAAACATACACCAAAGACTGGATTTCAAGGGGGTTTGTTTAGCACCTACCTTATAGATACTTCCCAAGATTGAGTATTCAGTTATCTCTGCTTATAGACATCCTTACCGTAGTACATTCCTCCCAACACTTGATATGAAACATTTAATCTATTCCTTGAGCAGAAGTAATAAATCAAGCATTCAATATAATAAACATTTATTCCAAAATCATGAACACCCCTTAGATGCTTAGATTCAGAAGAAGAACACACTCAATTTGGAGACAGATAATAGAACACATGCAATATAGCATTATTCATTTAAATCAACATGAGACCAATAAATTTATGCATGAGACATACAAAATGAGACTCATAAACTCACAAGACATCCAGAACAGGGCCACCAATGAAGTTGTAGCTTATCACAGCACCAAAATTCATCCATTTTTCAACAACAACAAATGAGTAACACAGTCTGCTTATACAACAAGAGAGTGTACTTAGCATTAATTACAAGGCAAAAATAAAAAATCTGCAAGATACCGTGCACCACAAAAATGGCACTCAAAACATTAATGCAGCAGGCAGAAGGAATGGTGAGGAGGAGTTGGAATCGAGTCCCATGCTACCGTTTGGGGACGTTCCTCATAAAACTAGTAGTTGGCCCATCACTTTATTGGTTATTTTTTCCGAATCGGCAGAGGGTTTTCCAGTTCCTATGCACAGGCAGATTCAGCCAACAGATTACGGGAGGTTGTGTGAGCTACCTCCCCTTCACTTTTGGTTCTGCCGCACCAAGGGGGGTGTCCCTATAACTAAAGATGTAATATTGACTAGCTCAATGACAAGAAGATTTAGCTTGACAGCAACAAGAAGAATACTCTCATGTGTGGACCAAGATGTGGATGATACATCTCAAGGTTGGCAATATTCTTGGACATATGTGTCTGGTTGTGGATGAGAGTATGCAGGGGTCCTAATCCTACTCCTACAACTAACAGGTGGAAGTTATGGAATCGTTTTGAATTTATGTTTGGATGGGACTTTGGAACATAACTACTAATCCAGAAGCAGACCGGTGCCTATCTCAGGGCAAGGAGTCAACTAGACGTATACAAGAGAATGGTTTGCAACTGGCATTCAAGTTTCAATAGGTTAGATTGATGCTTGCCTTACAAACATCACCCAAGAATAGGTATTTAGCTACCTCTACTTACATATATCCTAGCTGACATACAACTTTCTCCATACTTCACCTAAAACAATTTAATCCACTCCTTGAATGGCGGTCAGAGATGAAGCATGTGATACAGAAATCTATATCCTAGAATCTGAGAAGCCCTTAGCAACCAGACTCAAAAGAAGAGATTACATTCAGCACATGGAGACAAGCAACTAAACACATGCATAAGAGCATTTTTCATATAAGACAACAATGAAACTGAACATATGTGCAAAATACATTCATAATGCAACTCATAAACTCTAAAATGAGATACAACAACCCAGGTTCATGCCCTGTTCTTCATTATTTACACAAAAATGCCCAAGTCTTCAACAACCAAATATGAGTGACACAGTTTCCATTTTATAGCAAAACTGTGTTCTCAGCCAAAATTACAACGGTCAACTCAAAAATCGCCAGATACAATGCATCGTGAGAAAATGGCACTCAAAATTGAATGCAGCCGGGAAGCAAAGGAAGAGGGTAGGTGAAATTAGGATCTGAGCCGCTGCTCAGAGACATTCATCTTCAATCGGGTGGTTGACCCGTCCATCATCGACCCATACCACTGCATTTCTGCCATCAATGCTTCATCTACCCGCAGCCTCCTTGAAATGTAGTAACAGCATGCCTCTATTTTTCCTGCTCAAAAAATGACTTCAAACACTCAGGAAAAAACCTTCGCTGCGGTCTCAAAGCATGGCCATCGATTTTGATTCCATCGCTGAGATAAACGGCTCCAAAATACCTTGAAAAGTCGCCAACTAGTGAAAACATGCCACGTAGGCACTTCATGCTCCTATCGCTAACTTTTCCTTTCCTTATTTTGCCACTTTCGCCCTTGTATATGCAAAAAAACATATGCATATACAAATACCTGATATACAAGTTAGACCTCAAACTTTATTAGAACAATTTGAGAACCAGTTCAGATCCGGGTTGTATCTTAACCGTTTGTATATCGGCATGTACAAACACCACATACATGCACACCGCGGACTTCAAACCATTATGCATCAAAATGTACCTCCCTTTGAAGTCTGGCTTGTATCTCTTTCATTGCATATCAGCTTGTATATCAGCATATACAAGCGCCACTGTTCACCTTTCGAAAATCCTTTGTATATGTAAAATGCATATACATGCAACAGTTTAATATACAAGGTGGACCCTAAAATATTATGAAGCAGATTGGAAACTTATTCGGGTCCGGCTTGCATCTTGACCTTTGTATCTTTGCTTGTATATCGACACATACAAGTGCCCAATATACATGCAGTGGACCCGAAATATTATTAACTTCATCTGATTTATCCCTCGAGTCCAGAATGTATGTCCTTCTTTTATATATCAGCCTATATATGCAAACATACAAATCCCCTAACATACAAGCAAGGAATCTTTTAGGATATGTGATATAGATTCCCTCTTGTATGTCGCCAATGTATGTCAAACATACATTCAACCTTGTACCTGCCTCTCCTGTATGCCGAATATACAAACCTGTTTGTATATGCCCGCCGGCCCTACCACATGTATCTTCTGCTGCACTGTGGCAAATGCATCTTTGCACCTTTGTATGTTTTGCTTTGTATATTTCCTCTGCATACAAATAGTGAATCTTCCCTAGAATATGCCTACAATGTATATTTTTTGCTTGTATCTCCAGCACTGTAGTAAATGCATCTGCGCCCTTGTATATTTTTCAATGCACCATTACATACAACCCGATATACAAAGTGAAAATATTCTCGGGAATTTGTGAAAGATTCCCCCTTTGTATATGCACATTTAGAGCCCGATATGCACTCAGAAATGCATCTAACTGATTTTTTCAAAGGGCGATGGAGATTTTACACCCACCAATGCATATTTCACCAATATGTATATACAAAAAACCCTTGTATATACAAAGACACATGCATATGACTGATTTTTTGCATTGTTTAGCACTGCAAAGGTCAAAAGAGATAGAACTTTTTGGATTTTTTGGGAAGGGGCCTGCATATTTAAATGCTTGAAACCTGAATACTTATGTAGGCACCACCAGCAGCTCAAGCCTAAAACCCTAAACATAAATGATTACCAACACACTCAATCCATCATGCCTCTGTAAGTAGCCAATAATGGCTCACCAACCCACGGGATGCAGTAGTGAACACATCTAAAGTTTTCTCGCTCAAAACAAGTCTGAGGAAGCAAGGAAGACCAACTCTGCAACTTTGAAACCTGGCCATTGATTTTGATTCCATAGCTGAGATCGATGGCCCCAAAAACATCCTGAAATTCATCGACTAGTCAGATCATGCCACGTAGGCACCTCATGTTCTTATCGCTGGCCTTCTTCCCTCTCATTTTTGCCTTTTCACCCTTGTATATGCATGCTCAAATGCATATACAATCATCTGATATACAAGCCAGACCTCAAACACTTACCTACCACATTTGATTTCCCCGTCAGGTCTGAAATGCATATGTTTCATTGCACCTATCGCCTTGTACATGCAAAATCATATACAAGCACCTTATATACAAGTCGGACCTCAAATATTTGTTCACTGCATTTCATTCCTCCACCGCATCTGGGTTGCATGTCACCTCTTTGTATATTGGGTTGTATGTTGTATATACAAACCCAACATACATGCAAACTACGGATCTCACCACATCATAAGGAAAATTTGAAACATCTTGGAATTCAGCCTGCATCTCGCGAATGTATATTTGCATATACAAACGCAAATATACAAATGGCGGGCCCCAGGCATTACGTATCAACCCCTTCTCATATGCATACAATTGTTTATCATACAAGGCGGACCCCACACTACTATAGAACAAATTGAAAACAACTTTGGGTCCGCCTTGCATCTTTGGAATGCATGTTCGATTGTATATCCGAACATACATTCACCCTTGCATACAAACAGCAAATCTTTCCTGGAATATGCCTGCAAAGTATCTTTTCCTTGCATGTTGCCATTGTATCTAACCATTGTATGTTTGAACAAAGAAACCAAGTATACTTGCAGACCCGATATACAAGCAGCGAATATTCCGGGGATCTGCGATGTATATTTCATCCTTGTATATTTTTCCTTGTAAGCTCGATATGCATTTGGAAATGCATTCAACTGCAGAATATACCTAGGAATCTGTGATAGATTCCCCCTTTGCATATGCAACCCGATATGCATCTAAAGTGTATATAACTCAATTCCTTATCATTTTTTGGAGGCCGACTAAGATTTCACAAGCCCGCCAACATACAATTCACCTTTGCATATACAAAATTGAGCATTTTTCTCAAGTGCGACAGGAAAAAGTAGTGAAACATTGCATGGGAGCTAGTCAACCTTCGAACATTAAAGCGTGAGGATGAGGCTTAATAACCAAGAACCCACCATAGAAGGCCAACATTAGAATAGACAAAACAATGCAAGATCCCATGACTTAGAAATATTCAGGGTTTGAATGAGAAAACCTGCAAACGTTCAAGTTTAAAACCCTAAACATAAATGATTACCAATAGAACCTATGACATAGAACTCTAGCAGTAGCACGAGATTCTAAAAAAGATGTGCAGACTCCTGGGTGGAATTTTGTGCTGTCAGAATCTTCAAATATGGCTTGTTTCTTTTATGTTACAGTTTTCCTTATTATTGTCATGTCTCGTTTTTATGGACTATATTATTATTCTAGATTAGTGAACATTTACCATGATTGTTTTATTTCAATTAAGTCCCATATGTATGAAGGTAACTATCATGATGTTATATTTACAAATTAGAAAGTTGATTTAAATATTAAATATTATCGATATGATTATGATGTTTTTCTTTGGCTATGTTTTTGAGAACTAACCTATTGACATCGAGTTGAGTGCGAATGATTACAGGTACTTGTCAAAGATGAGAATGTGGTTGAGGTACAGGTGTTCTAGCCACTTGGCAAGAACTGTTTGGGATGGTTAACTCTGATGCAATCACACAGTCACTTAGTCTCATATTGCATTTTGAATGGTTTATTATGCATTAATTGTGTGGATAATAATTGTGATTGATGATTTGATATTTAGAAAATTATTGTGTTTTTAATTGTTAGGAAAATCCTTTTCAAATGCATGATTTGATTATAAAAATTAATGTCTTTTTGAATTATATTTTAAATAGTGTATTATATTTTTAAATAGTGAATATATCTACATATGGTTGTATCTTATATATTTAAATAAATAATAATAAATATTTTCTATTTATATGAGTATAGATGTTTGGAAGACAATATATTAATTAGATTTAAATAATTATATTAGATTATAATAAGATATATATGGATTTATATTATTTTATTATCTCACTTCTTGATTGATTTAAAGTGATTATGAGTTATTAAAAATAAATAAAGTATATTAATAATGCTATTATATTTAGAAATTTAAATAAAGAGAATTAAAAACAAATTACAATCATGCAAATGACAGTAATAATAATAAAAATAATAATAAAGCTATTTTATCCTTTAGTTCTTTAAAGAAAATTGGGAGTTTTCGCATGCAAATTAAAAATAAAACTATAGTCTTCAAACCTAAATCTAAATGCCAAAATAAGGAGAGCATGGTGAATTAAAGGAGGAGTCTTAGCAGAAAGAAGAACCACAAAAAAATTGGCAGAGAGTTAATTTCTTTTAGCATTGAAGGCAGAGAAGAATTGGGAATAAAAAGAAAGGCGTTTTCAAATGGAGAGAAAAATCAGTCAAGAACAACAATCGAAAAAGGGTGATAACTTTGTCATATTAAAACAAAATTTGAAATTGTAGAGTTTTAAAAAAAGCTGGGGAAGAGTAGAACAAAACCCAGAAATACTTTGAAGAAATTCACAATTTTTAGTGAGAGATTTTTCAAAGGAAGAGGACACGTTTTTATGGCAGTGACTTGGAAGGTAGAAATACTAAGCGACCAGGCAGAATCGTCCATCTTCGTTTTCAGGTAGAATCTCAGTATTTTCCTTTTGAATTTAGATGTATTAATGATTGTTTTAACTATTGATAAACTATAGTTATTGTGGCCAATGAAATATTCTTATTTCTGGTTGTGTCTATCTATCTGACCGTTGGAAATTGACCCTCTAAAATGCTAGTCCGTTGTCTCTATTTTGTTGATTATCCCTCACTTGTTCCTAACATTGGCCTACTCATTGGAAGCATTATAGCTCCTTTAAAAATCTGAATGACCCACCTTTATTTCATTCTGATGCAGGGGCATCGTGGTCCTAACAATCTGGATTTTATTTTCTTGTGTGATTTAGGAATAAGTGATGACATCTTATATCCGGTGGTGGCTCTTTGTACATTCCTATCACTTATAATGCAACGACTAGTTCCTGTCACCAAGTGTCAGAAACTATTGGTAGTTATTATCTAAACCGACAGTCTTGATTTATATGATAGTTATATTTTTGAGGAAGAGGAGTGGTCAAACATGGTGGTCAGTTGAATGAAAGTTGGAAGGAAGCCGAAACACCCCGCAGTCATTACAGAGCAGTTAGAAGGCAGTGGAGTGACAACATCTTGGTAACGGCTTTAGAGAAAGGAAAAATGAATGATACCATCGCGGAGGAGCAGAGAGTACAGTTTTTTTAATAGATATCCTCTCTGCAAAGAAAAGTAGAGGAGGGAGTCAAGAAGGAAGGCTGATGAAAGAAGGTCGAAAAGAGGAAGAAGTCCAAGTGTTAGAGGCAGTGAGACAGAGGCCGACAAGAGAGAAGGCCGATATTGGTGATGGTCAATTGAGGAAGGAAGGTCGATGGAGGATGGAGGTCAATCTGGAAGGGCTGATAGAAAGAGCATAAAAAAGGCCGTGAGTTAGTCAAGGCCCAGAAAGAGGAAGAGCAGATGTTTGTTGTAGGCTAATAGTGGCAGATGAATGAGGAAAAGATAGACGAAGGAAAGGAACTGATTATTTTAGGCTAGATATATATATTGGCTGAAAGTTTTGAATATAGAGGGGAATCCATATGCCGAGAACTGGTGACATTAAGGGATGGTTAAGTGTGAGTGGGAGATCACAACATATGAGAAAGAATCAGCAGTGGCAGAGTAAATTTTAGAAATAGATGGACAGAGAATAGCCGAGGGAGTTGTCTACGCATGTAGTAGAGGAGGGATCAACACCCAGCAAGTTGGAATGAGGCCGAGCTATGATATGGGTTGTTGAATAGAGGCCAAGTGTATTCATTGATGTAAAGACTGTAAGTGTCGAGTCTATAATGCTGGCCTCACTGAAGTTGAAAAAAAATATTATTGTTTTCACAGTTTTGCACACATAGATTTCAATAATTTGTATGCTAAAATATTCTAGATTAAATGTACTTCTTTTCAAGATTGCATTTCCTATCCATGAAAGGGTTTTCTATCATTATAAGTGAACATGAGAAGGTACTTGTCTCTGTGTTAGTTGATTGGGATTTTTGTCATTGGTTATAATCTGAAAATGATTTATTATAGAGTGGTTTATTTCGTTGTCCTGGTTCTTGTCACTATTGTGACAGGAAGTCTGTAGGAGACTATTTATTATGAGGAGACCAGGGATTCAGTCGATAGATAACATAGGGGGTATATGAATCTATGTTGTAAGCACTTGGGTATCAGAGCATGAGCAGGAAACATGGCATCAAAGTGGTATTAGAGCCCAAAAGATCTGGGCCGTGAATATTAAATGTGTTATTGATCTTTGTTGAAAAGTTGAGTGCTGCAGTTTTATTGCAGATTGACAGATTGTGGAGAACTCAGTCATCGAAAGATTGGGCAGAGTGAAAAAGAAAGAAGCCCTAGGTGAGGTGTCCAGAAGATGAAAGAAGAAAGTAAGATGTAGAAGCATTCTAGAAAAGAAAGTCTCAAGAAAAGAAATGAGAGGAAAGAAAACATAACGAAGTAGGATGCAAATTTTAAAAGAGAGCTGGCAGAATTGAGAAAAAATTTGGCACAATACCTGATTGCAAGGCAGCAAAGGTTGGAAGAAGAAAGCCAAGAGTATTTTTGGGTATGGCCAATGGAAAAGAAAGTAAAGTGGCCTGTGAAGATGATCATGGAGACAAGGAAAAGGCAAAAGGTGAATGCCTTGAAAAGAGGAAGGAGTATGAGAGGATCCCAGAGAGTTTGGGACAATAGGGAGTTGCCATGGGAGCAACGTACACCAGAAGTGCTGAAAGATGTTCTCATTGAGGAGAACATGAAGAAAGATAGAAAAGAGTGGAGAAGAAAAGAGGGGTAGAGATCAGCTCTAGGAAAAGAAGATAAAGAAGAGAGGAGAGTGTCCTTGAAGAAGGCACTAGAATGGAGACAATGTGGTCTCTTATATTATTTGCTAATATTATGTTTACAGATGTGTATGCAAGTATGAAGAATAAAATAGGCAAGGTCAAGAATGTAATGTCCCCATTTTTTAGTTCTCTTGCAATTCAGTCAGAGTTAATTTTCTGGGTTGGTGACAGCATAATCAAAGGAGTATTTCGATGTCACCATGGTGTTTGGGTGATCCAGTGGAGTTGGTTGACAATTTCCAGAGAGATTTAGGAAAACTTGTCTGTACTTACTATTTATAGTAAGTGCTTGCATGTCAACAATCTTTCTGGGTTTTTCTAGGTTTGTTTTCTTTGGTCCTTGGGGAACACTGCTATTTTTAGTAAGTGTCAGTTTGGCACTGTTTTCGTGACTTGGCAGTCAACTGTTGGCTCTCCCAGTCGTTGCATTGAGCTCAAAGATATCATATGGTTTGTGGATCTAATTGGCACCCTCTATGTGGCCCAGTTTGCTTATGGTTGTTACTATTTTTAGTAAGTTCAGGTTTGGTGTCAGATTAGGATTTTTAGAGTGGGGTTGGTTTTGTCTTATCAAGGGCTTTTCGACAAGCTATAGATCATGGCATTCTGACATTGTTTGGGCATTTATTTTAAAGTTCGTAAGTCAAGCGAAATATTTAAAAGGGACTTTAATGTTTAATTATAAAGTGACTCATAAAATAAAATATTAAAAAGTCACTTAAGTCATTTTATGGAGCGCTTACCTTGGGAAATATTTAAATTAAAATTAAAAGAATATTTCCCTCAAAAAGTGAAACACCCCTCTTGGAGAGTTATAAAAGGGGGAAAAGTGCTCTCATTTGGATATGCTTGATTTATTATTTTCTTCTCTCTTTGAGATTTCTCTGCGAGGGTTTTCAGCTTGGCTCTAGGGTTTGAGGATTTGAACCATAGGCTCTTGGAAACAAAAACCTCCCTAAGTAGTAGCATTCTACGGGTGTGCAATACCACCCAAAGGTGCTTTCGAGGTGGATGCATTTAGTGTTCACTATTGTGCTTTAATGGAGTTGACAGATTGAAGAGTTGATGCATTTCTTGATATATCTATGTAGTTTATTGAGAGCTTGTATTTGCAGATTGGAAAGACTGATTTATGGCTCATTGAAGGCAGATTTATTTGGGGTTTGGAGCTGTTATTATTTGCTATGTTTTTCCTTGGTTGGTTGTACACCCCTCATGTAGGTCGTACCATATTTGTGGGTAGATTTGTGTGGTTTCTTGGCATATTTCTCTTCCTAATCTGATCGCCCCACCTTATTGACAAGATTCAATCTATTGCAGAAACATTTTAGAGGTTATTTGTTGTCCTTGCTGCTGATAACACCTTCCAACCATGGTTGTACATAGCCAGGCATGAAGTTGGAGGTTTTGGGCTTCATTCTTCTTTGTGGGCAATTTCTATTCTACATTGTATGAGGCGTCTAGGGCCCCTTATTACTGCCAATCATTTGTATGCTCAATACATTGCATTTCTTGGGAGTTTGGAGTGATTTCCAACCATACCCATTGCTGGTCCAGCTACATCAGTTGTATGAAGTTGCAAATCTTAACATGGGTATGTGATAGTAATTGTTTATTGGTCATTTTACTATTTGGGTATCTATTAGTTTCTCCATATCTATTGTACTTTTTCTAGGTTTTCCATATATGTTATATATTGTATGCTTCGACAACACATATGCAGGAAAACTGAAAACCCCTTCTGCATTCTTTTCTCTAGTCTAAAAGATCACAATTTTTTTTAAAAAATCACACAAAGGATCTTAAAAAATATACAAACATGTACGGCACATTATAGTGGTATTAGAGCTAAAGATCTTGCCATCCTGTGAGGTCAAACACAGACATGCAAAAGATGAAATGAGACATGCAACCTACACATCAGTATTAGCCCAGATGAAACAGATCACAATGAGACATTCGGGTTCTGCATATTTATCCCTTTGCAGGTTCAGATACAGTAAGGGTAGAGGAAATGGATGATGAAGATTGGGAAGGGCTCAGTATCCAAGAGATGTTGAAAAATTGGTGTAGGAGAGAGAAAGAGGTGCAGAGAGTGTGTCGACAACATTCTAATCAATTGTAACAGAAGATAGATAGGTATTTCCTCAAAAATCTTGATATCAATGACATTTGTGAAGATAAGATTAAAGAAGATACTACTAGGAATGAGGTGGTGCATGATGAAAAAGATAAAACAACAGCTGTGGATCCTAGTTCGAATTCAACTAGTGATGATTTGAATGACTTCCTTGGTGATTCTTATGGGGCAGATGACTATATTGAGTCCACTCATGCATTCTCAGATGAAGGGCATGGAGAACATAAATTTGATGGTGAATTCAAAATAATTTTTGATGATACTTTATCTTATTCTGGTAATTTTAATTCAGGTGGCCTTGGTTTTGACTTTCAAACCAAGCCTATGGAAGGAGATACTTACATTGACACCAGTGTTGGTGAATTAGAGGTGGTTGTTGATAGGCCCTGTGAAGAGATGAGATCATTAGATGATATCCTTTTACCAGCCAGAGATGATGATTTCTTTTCTTATTCCAGTGTTGATGACACAAGTGGTTGTTGGTTTGACTCTCAAACCCAGCCTATGATGGGGAATGATTTATTCACAAAGGGCACTAGTCATGAGGAAAATAGTGATCACATTTTCACTGATCTGAGCAAACAACACTTTAGCATGTGGGATCCAGGTGTGATGGTCCCAACATTGGAGGTGGGTCCTACTAGGAATGGATCTACTTTTGGTCATATTGTAGTTCCTACTTCATTTACATAGTTGGGCTTGAGGGATGACATTGATGAGATCAATGATGTTGATATCAACCTTGAAAATGAATCAGATTTGGTGTTGCATGGTGCTGATCATAAATCAGAAAATATTTATGAAGTTGACAAATCGCAGGGGTCCTATCCTTTTCCAGGACAACTAAAGGTAAGTGAAGACTTGAGAGTTGAAAGAATTGAATCCGAGCCTTTGTATGATGAATACATAATCACAAATTAGGAGACATGCATTGAGGAGCTAGCTGATTTGGGGAGGACTACCACATAAATTAGTAATGCTGAGCCCACTCTTGAGATAATAGCCATTCCATGTGAGGATGATAGATGTGTGGAGTTCCCTAACATTGAAACTCAAGATTTGGGTGTTAAGAATGAATTATGTGATGTAGATTCAAGCCATAGCAAATCTGATTTTGTAAATCAGACCTTAGAAGAGAGAAATGAGGAAGAAGATTTACTTAATGGTGATGGGTTCCAGGATAGCTCTTTGGATGAGCATGCATCTACATTGGAGGCAGTGGTGAGCAATGATTATGTCCAATCAACAACTTCTATTATGTGATTGGAGCCATTCTGTGAGGTACATAACAACAGTACCTTTGTTGAGGAAGTGTGCAGAGATGATAGCACACATGAGGATGCTTACCAGTTGGTGAGTGATGATGATTCGACCTCTTTCTGTATATTGTAGAATACAAGTTGGAAAATTTATATGGAGACAAATTGTCATAAGGGTCTAATCAATTGGCAGGGCAATTGAAGGTGAATGAAGGCATGGTTGCTTCAGCCTTAGAACACTTTGATGTTGCTCAGTGGTTGGTGACACACTGTTGTTGGACTCTAGGTAGATATGGACACCTTGATAGTGGACTTTCCCTTGCTGAGTTTCAAGCACTTAGAGATGTAGTTGGGATCATGAAGAATATTTACCTACAATTGTTATCTGATAGAGATCATCTTCTCAGGATTGATGGTATTTATCATGATGCTCTAAGGGGAAAGGAAGAGGAGCTTGATGAGCTCACTAATGAGCTAGAGTTTACCACAGACTCTTTGAAGAGCACTCAAACAACCCTTCAAGAGTCAAAGCTACGGATAGAAGAGCTTACCGTGGAGTTGAGCTTGGCGTAGTCTTCATCACCTACAGATACAATTTAGATATCTATGGCAACGTGTGGTGATGAGCATACATCCACAGATAGTGGTAATGAGTATGTGGAGGATGGGGTTACATCCATTTCATTTACTGGTGTAGGTGACACAGAGGGGATGATTGTTTTTGATGAGTGTAGCAGGGAACAATATGTTGCACTAGGTGTTCCTAAAGTTAGTCCAATTTCAGGTGATGCAGAGCAGATGAGTGATGGCTCTTGTGGTGTAGTAGTGAGTTTTCCAGAGAGTTGTGTGACAGATCATCACACTACTCCATCTTTTTCACAGGAGATATGTAGGGCATCATTCAGTGGGGAGATTGACTCTTATGTTGATTTGTTTTCCTCTCTTGGAAGAAAATCAAAGTCTACATCCCATGTAGCTGATTTTGATCGACAACTTATTGAGCCATAGAGATGGAGAGATTAGCTGAAGGTTACTGGAGAGAAGGTTGATTCAACCTTATCTTGTTTAGATTGCACTCGTAGGAATGTTGAGAACCTTCTTTGGACAACAAAGTTGGAGGAGAGACAATATGTGGTCTCGACTAGTGCTCACACTCATGATTTGTAGACCATCAAGAGTGCTTTGGAGGAGGTAAAATCAGAATATCTCCAATTGTATCATGATAGGGAGTATGCTATCAAGTATGCTGCGAAGACTTGTAGGTTATCTACCCAATTAGCCATTCAGAATTAGAGACATGAGCCATGATTTGATTCGAGTGATAAGGAGTGTGTTCCCCATAACTAACATTCAACCATTGATATCGGTGAGTGCTTTTTATTTTGACTGCACAGTGAGGAGTGCTCATCATTTCTCCTTTAGTCCACACACGGATGACTTGATGATGCGTAAGTGTGGATTGGCTAAGGATTTATACCATCCTTTATGGGATGAAGGGTTACTATCTACAAAAGATGGAACTAGGGATTATAGGTGGCTGACTCAAATACATTCAGAGGATTATTTACAGAGTCAGAGATCATATTACCATCATGGTGATATGCACCTAACAGAGTTTGCAACTTCTTTATCTCTAAAATTTCTATTGGAGACATCACTTCAGAGAGGTTACAGTGTCAGTAGGCATGATGGCCTGTTTAGTTTTTATAGTGGTGATGGAGGAGAGTTTTATCATTCCCTCGATTTGAGAGGAGCAGTTTCATATCTTCCAGCACCTATGTTGGACAGTCAACACATCCATAGGAGTTTGGCAGAGGATGGAAGGGGATGTTGTGGTTCAGACACTTTGAGATTTAATTACCTCTTCATGATTGATGGATGTGAGGTTCTAATGTGTTGGGATCCAGGTGGTGATAGGTTTTGCATGACAATTCAGTTGGATTTCGAGGTGTTGCTTCACCACTCTCTGCATGGTGAAGGATTTATCATAGTGCAACGTCGACATGGTGGTTCTATGCTAAGAATAACTTGGGACCCTGGGATCATTTTTGGTTTTAGGTTGGTTTAGGCTATTGTTTGGAGGTTGTATTGGTATTGCTTGAGGACAAGCAATCTTTGGGAAGGGCGAATTGTAATGTCCCCATTTTTGAGTTCTCTTGCAGTTCAGTCACAGTTAACTTTTTGGGTTGGTGACAACATAATTAGAGGAGTATTTCGATATCACCAAGGTGTTTAGGTGATCTAGTGGAGCTGGTTCACACTTTCAAAAGAGATTTCAGACAACTTGTCTATACTTACTATTTATAGTAAGTGCTTGCATGTCAGCAATCTTTCTGGGTTTTTCTGGGTTTGTTCTCTTTGGTCCTCGGGGAACACTACTATTTTTAGTAAGTGTCAGTTTGGCATTGTTTTGGTGACTTGGTAGTCATCTGTTGGCTCTCCCAGTCGTTGCATTGAGCTCAGAGATGTTAGATGGTTTGTGGATGCAATTGGCATCCTTTGTGTGGCCCAGTTTGCTTATGGCCGTTACTATTTTTAGTAAGTTTGGGTTTGGTGTTGTATTGGAAATTTTGGAGTGGGATTGGATTTGTCTTATCGAGGGCTTACCGACAAGCTATAGATAATAGCATTTTTACATTATTTGGGCATTTATCTTAAAGTCCGTAAGTCAAGCAGAATATTTAAAAGGGACTTTAATGTTTAATTATAAAGTGACTCATAAAATAAAATATTAAAAAGTCACTTAAGTCATTTTATGGAGCACTCACCTTGGGAAATATTAAAAGTAAAATTAAAAGAATATTTCCCTCAAAAAGTGAAACACCCCTCTTGGAGAGTTATAAAAGGGCGAAAAGTGCTCTCATTTGGATATGCTTGATTTATTATTTTCTTCTCTCTTTGAGATTTCTCTGTGAGGGTTTTGAGCTTGGCTCTAGGGTTTGAGGATTCAAACCAGAGGCTCTTGGAGACAAAAACCTCCCTAAGTAGTAGCCTTCTACAGGTGTGCAATACCACCCAAAGGTGCTTTCGAGGTGGATGCATTCAGTGTTCACTACTGTGCTTTAATGGAGTTGATGGATTGAAGAGTTGATGCATTTCTTGATATATCTATGTAGTTTATTGACAGCTTGTATTTGCATATTGGAAAGACTGATTTATGGTTGATTGAGGGCAGATTTATTTGGGGTTTGGAGTTGTTATTATCTATTGTGTTTTTCCTTGGTTGGCCGTACACCCCTCATGGAGGTCGTACCATATTTGTGGGCAGATTTGTGTGGTTTCTTGGCATATTTCTCTTCCTAATCTGATCGTGCCACCTTATTGAAAATATTCAATCTATTGCAGAAACATTTTAGAGGTTATTTGTTGTCCTTGCTACTGATAACACCTTCCAGCCATGGTCGTACATAGCCAGGCATGAAGTTGGAGGTTTTGGGCTTCATTCTTCTTTGTGGGTAGTTTCTATTCTACATTGTATGAGGTGTCTAGGGCCCCTTATTACTGTCAATCATTTGTATCCTCAATACATTGCATTTCTTGGGAGTTTGGAGTAATTTCTAGCCATACCCATTGCTGGTCTAGCTACAACTGTTGTATGAAGTTGCAAATCTTAACATGGGTATGCGATAGTAATTATTTATTGGCCATTTTACTATCTAGGTATCTGTTAGTTTCTCAATATCTATTGTGTTTTTTCTAGGTTTTCCATATATGCTATATATTATATGCTTCGACAACACATCTGCAAGAAAACTAAAAACACCTTTTGCATTCTTCTCTCTAGTCCGAAAGATCACAAAAAATTTAAACAAAAGCACATAAAAGATCTTTAAAAATATACAAACAGGTATGACACATTACAAAGATGGAGACCTTGAAGATGCTGAGAGATGAGGCAAGAAGAGCACCCAAAGAAAGAATTGAAGATGTGAACGAAAGGAGAATGGTTGCAGCAGAGTGTCTAGAAGAGTTTACAATAGTGGTACACTACAAAGTGCCTAAGAATGAAGAGGAGTATGAAGCTGAAGATTTCCAGTTTGATGATGAAGATGAGAGGGCAACCCCAAAATTTGATGATGCCTTGGAAGAAGTTGTAGATGCCGTACAAGTTACTTATGTAGAGGAAGATGTTGTTATATGGAGCCTAATCAGACTCGGAGGTTAAATTTACCCCACTTTTATCGGTGCGGTTTCCCCCCAAAATTCCTATGGGGTCAAGGGGTAGCGCTCCTTGCGGGGGTTTGGGGATAGTGCCCCCAAGACAAGGTCAAGGGGCAGCACCCCTTGCGGAGTCCATGGGTCCGAAACCTCACATGGTTTTTCATTACTTTATTAAGGCATTGGGAGTTATTTTTCATTGGCCGACATAAAAAACACTATTTCGTAACTGACAAAAGTCATGATAAAAATAGCTAAGGATTAGGGTTTCCATTGATATTGTATTGCAGCATTTGCAGTGGTATTGAGTTGCAGGGATTGCTAGTTGTAATTGGTTTGATTTACTGGATAATAATATTAGACTCTCTATTTGGTGGATGTAGCCCGAGTTTGGGTGAACCATGTTAAAACTTGTCTCTCGCTGTTATTATTTCTATGTATTTCCATTCCTCTGTTTAATCTTTATTTGCATTTAATTGATATCTTCTGCCAGCTAACCCTAATAGAAGAGATGGAAGTCAAAGAAGCCAATGAAGAGAACAAATTGGGGTAGCAGGTACACGAAAGTTGCAATATTGATTTTGGTTCTATAAATGGAGATTATAAGGTTATTCTTGATCATAAGGTTAGAAGTGAGGATGTAGTCAAACAAGTTTTTAATGAGAAGAAGACAATAGAGAATCATGGGTATATAGTTCCCTATTGGCAAAGGAAGAAGATTGATGAAGGGTAGTAATTGCAATATAGGGATATTGATGCTTTTGATTATGTTTATACTAACAAGCAAGTGCAAGGAATGAAAGATGTACAGAGGAATAAGTGGCATCTAGATTTGAGAGTAAGTTGGCAAGAAAGGAAGCCCATAGTAGATATTTCAAGAAGGCCAAATGCAGCAAAGAAAAGAGATTAGCCAAACAAAGTATGGAGAGCAAAGAATGTGGTAGCAGAAAAAGCCAATGGTACTACAATAAATAATGCTGATAAAAGAGTAGAAATTGAAAAGGAAGATGTTGGTAAAGAACCTGTGAAGGAACCTGATGGGAAGAACATTGAGGCACTCGATTGGTAGAAGTTAGAGAATGCAACTATGAAAGGTAAACAAGTTGAGTTAATTAATGATGCTTTTGAAACTTTGGATGATTTTGTTGACAGAAAAAGATACAGAAAAATTAAACAAGGTGCCAGATTGTAATGAGGCTTTGAATGAAATTTATAATTTAAAAGAAGATACCAAGGTTGAAGAATTGAATAGTGATTGGGAGATGAATAAATATGAGGAGAAAATCTGGAAGCTTGTGGATGAGAAAGAGATGAGGAGGAATAAATATCAAAAGTAACAAGAAGGTAAGCAAAGGCAAATTGGAAAGTACAGTATGAATAACCACAAGTGTGATGTAGAAAAGAGAAAAAGTTGGGTGGAAGAGTTGGATATAAAAAGATGACAGCAGTGGCATATGTTGCAAAACGTGAAGGTGCAGATTTAGATATGGGAGAAGCAATGATTCAAAAGGAAGAAGGGAAACAAAAGAATGGTGAAGGTAATGCAGAGATAGAATTAGAAGGAGGAGCAACAACTGGCAACCATTGAGCAAGAATGGAATGAAAAGGTTGAAGGTTTACAAATGTGTGGGACAACAAAGGACACCCTGAGGGAGATTGAAGACAATGGTGTAGAAGTTGATGCAAGAATGAAGGTAGAAGATGTAGCATCCATGACAGATTTTGAAATGAATGTGATGAGTCATGATACAAAAGATGAAGTTGAAAATGATTTGCTATTGCAGCAGATGGCCATAGAGGAAAAGTGGCTAGAAAGAATGTTGGATGTGTTGCAAGTATGAGGTTAACCAGTGTTGTCATTGATGTGAACATACTCATATTGCATTGATGAGAAGGATTGAATGAGCTGTGTGCTAAGGATATTGAGAAAATTAGTCTCAATCAGAAATAGTGAAGAACAGTGATAAGAAGGCAAAAACACTGAATAAGTTGAGGATCAGACGATGCAGATTAAAGGGTTTGTAGATATAAGTCTTAAGATGTTCCAGTTAAGATTTCAGAGGTCCGCATAAAGATATGAAGAAGTTGTGATTGGTCAAGTGGAACCAGTTTTGGGAGATGCTCCGGAGTGACAGAGGGTTACAAAAGGGTCTTGTGAGATTCGGAAGTGCATTATCAGACTCTGTGGATTGGAAGGAGTGTTTGGGATGTCCTCGTGATGTGTCATCTCAGTTTGTGCGTAGTTTAGAGGTACGAAAGCACCTGTTGCAGTTTGACAGTGGCGACAGACTGTGTTCTTGAAGTTCTGGATGAAGAGGAGAAGAGATTCCAGTGAGTAGAGGAAGTGCGGATGTACCTGGTCATTTAGGCAAGCTTATGAAGGTTCTTAGATCATTTTGAGATTGTGTTATTGGTCCGCATTAGTGTTAGAGCCCAGAATTGGAGATATTCTTCCAGATGGAGGTGTTCTTGCTAGCCGACTGGATGAGTTCTTCCGGATGAAGTAGTTCTTGTTTAGATTGGCCGACCGGATGAGTTATTCATCTTGCGAATGTTCTTGTGGTTGATTGCCGACTTAGATGATTGTTCCTAAGTCGATGCCTTGTATAAATAAAGGTTTGTGAGTTCATTTCGAAGTGTGTGGAGGAATGAGTATGGTATAGCAAAAGAATGAAAGGTAGAGCAGGTGTGTCTCGAGCTTAAATGGAACTGATACAGACATAGTGAAGATGTCAATCTCTAGTTCAAGTTTGTAAAACTTATCATCTTGTAGACAGTGTGTCTCTTGTAGGCAGTGTGCCTCCTTGTGAGCAGTGTGCTTGGGCAGTGAGCCCTAATTGGCATGTGCCATTCATTTTTCTTATTCCTCTAACAGAGAATAATCCTTGGGTTAATCACCCCATGGTTTTTCCCTTAACTAGGTTTTCCACGTCAAAAATCTTGGTGTCAAATGTGTTGATGTTTATTTGCTCTAGTGTTTATGTTTTATGCTTTCATGAATGGATCATTGATATGCTGTTAACTAATAAAGAAGAATCAAGTGTTTGAAATAAAAGCAATTTTTATACAACTGATTCACCCCCCCTCTCAGTTGTGTGCCCTAGATCTAACAATTAGTATTAGAGCCAAGTTCCTCTAAAAGGAGCTTAACCGCTTGAGGAGATCTAGGATGTCGTCATACAAGAAGGATAGTCCGAAGTTTGATGGAACCAATTTCTCACTCTGGAAACGTCGCATGAAATGTCACTTGGAGTGTATGGGAAAAGCATACTTGGCCATGGTCTCAAAGACATATGTACCTCCACAGGGTGGTTCGACAACTCTGAATGAAATCACAAATGCAGAAAACAATCTGCAGACAAAAGAAGCTCTTCTAAGCGCATTGACTGACTCAGAACTCTCAAATGTTATTGACCTACCAACTGCATATGAGATCTGGGTTAAACTGGAACTTCTGCATGAAGGAGATGAGTTTGTTAAGAGTGCAAGATTACAAAGTCTCAAAGGGAAGTTTGAAAGATTGAAGATGAGAGATGATGAAAATATCACTACCTTTATGCCAAGGGTAAATGAGCTGGTGTGTGGAATTAGGAATGCTGGTGGAGTTCTGGATGAAAATGAGATTGTTTGCAAAATTCTCAGATCCCTTCCTACTGCCTACAAAATCAAGGTTGCTGCCATTGATGAATTCAGAGCCCATATATCTGTCACAAGAGAGCAATTGGCTGGCAAACTGGCTGCATTTGAAATGACAGAGTTTGGAGATGATCCCCCCAAGACTGAATCTGCATTCAAAGCTAGTGCTTATGTGAAAGGCAAACAAAGATTTGATCCAGGAGAAAACTCTTCAAGGAAGCTGTCATGGTATGATTAAGCAAGGAAAGACATGGAAGAAGAAGAAGCAGAAATAGCTCATCTTGAAGCCCTCATTGCAAAAAGATTACCAAGAGGATCCAGTAAGTATGAAGGAAAGTTACCTTTTAAATGCTTCAATTGCAATAAGATTGGTCATTTTGCTTCAAAATGTCCAGAAAGATCTGCAAGGTAAAATTCTAACAGACAAAGGTTCCAAAAGAACTGTTATTATGTTCATGAGGAAGATGACAATGAAGGAGTAATGGATGATGAATCAGAAATAGGAAACAAGTCCGAAAATGAATGGGTGTTTATTGCCATCAAGGAAGAAGATCCAATGTCCTCTGAATCTATCAATCATAAGGTTGTAGAAAGAGCTTTGGCTGCCTAAATTGAAGAAAAGGATGATTAGGTTATTGAAAGTGGATTCTGTCACCATATGACAAATGACAAGAACAAGTTCTTAGATTTGGAAAGGTATGAAGGAGGAATGGTAAAGTTTGGTGACAATTCTGCTAGTAGAATCAGAGGTAGGGGAACTATTTCTTTTGATGGAAAGAGCAAAACTAGTAATCTACTATATGTTGAAGGATTGAAGCACAATCTGCTCAGTGTTGGTCAGTTGGTGAACAAAGGTTATGACCTTCGGTTCAAGAATGGAAGATGCAGGATCTTTGAAAGCTCCAAAACTGAGATTGCATCCGGTACTCAAACAAAAGGTAATATCTTCCATTTCGTTGGTTCTAATAAAAGTTGTTTGTTTGTTCAAGTTGATCAGAGTTGGTTATGGCATAGAAGGATGTGTCATGTGAATTTTGATAACATCATCAAGATAAGCAATACTCAGGCTGTAAGAGATCTTCCAAAGTTGGTGAAACCTACAAATAGTTTGTGCAAAGAATGTCAGCTAGGTAAACAGAGTAGAGTCTCTTTCAAAAGCAAGGATCAGTCCTCTACCAGATTATTGGAATTAGTTCATACTGATCTATGTGGTCCGGCAAGAATCAAGAGTATGCAAGGTGATAGATATTTCATGTTATTGATTGATGACCATTCCCGGATGATGTGGGTTACCTTCCTAAAAGAGAAATCAGAAGCCTTTGAGAAGTTCAAAATCTTCAATGCTATGGTAGAGAATCAAACCAGATTGAAACTGAAATGTCTGATGTCTAATAGAGGTGGTGAATTCACATCCGGTGAATTCATAGACTTTTGTGAGAAGCATGGTATAAAGAGACAATTGTCTGCTCCTAGGACTCCACAGCAGAATGGAGTAGTTGAGAGAAAGAACCAGACCATCCAGGAAGCATCTAGGACAATGATGATGGAAGCAAATGTGCCTCAGATGTTTTGGAGAGAAGCTGTCAGCACTGCAGTCTACACTCTCAACTGAGTTCAAATCAGAAGCAATACCGGTAAGACTCCCTATGAACTGTGGTTTGGTATAACTCCTACTATGAGATATTTCAGAGTATTTGGTAGCAAGTGTTACATCAAAAGAGATGAAGATCTAGGAAAGTTTGATGCTAGAAGTGATGAAGGAATTTTCTTGGGTTACTCCACTCAAAGTAAAGCATACCGGTGTTACAATAAGAGATTGAAAAAAATGATAGAAAGTACAAATGTGAAGGTTGATGAAGGAATTGAGAAGCCCTCAAGGTTTTATGAATATGATGAAGATGATCAAAATGATTCTCTGGTTCAAGGAACTCAATCCTCTCTTGAAAGTCAAATTCAAACTGATCCAGTAAATCAGGAAGAAGAGGTTTGTCTGAATGAGCCTGATCAAGAAACAGTAGTGCAAGAGACTCCCAAAGTTTCAAGGTATGTAACTCTAAACCACTCCGAAGATCAGATCATAGGTGACAAAAGCAAAGGGGTTCAAACAAGAAGAAGAATCGCTCAAGATTCAAATGAATACTGTCTGATTTCAAAGATTGAACCTAAGACAATTAATGAAGCTTGCAAGGATGAAAATTGGACCAAAGCAATGGAGGAAGAATTGATGCAAATTGAGAAAAATCATACTTGGGATCTTGTTCCCAGACCTAGAAACAAGAATGTGATTGGAACCAAATGGGTCTTCCAGAACAAACTAAATGAAGTTGGTGAAGTAATCAGAAACAAAGCTAGATTGGTATGCAAAGGCTACTCTCAAATAGAAGGAATTGATTTTGAAGAAACTTTTGCTCCGGTAGCAAGAATTGAAGCAGTCAAATTATTTCTTGCATTTGTTGCCTTCAAAGACTTCAAGGTATATCAGATGGATGTCAAGTCTGCCTTCCTAAATGGTGATTTGGAAGAAGTATACATTGAACAACTAGATGGATTTCAACTGTCTGATCATGATGATATGGTCTACAAGTTGAAGAAAGCACTGTACGGTTTAAAGCAAGCCCCAAGAGCATGGTATGAAAGGTTGGATAAGCATATTGTGCAGATTGGTTTCAACAAAGGTACTACTGATAGTAACCTATATTTCCAAATAGATAAGGAAAACATCTTGATTGTTGAAGTATTTGTTGATGATATCATTTTTGGAGGAAAAGACAGTTTGTGTAAAACTTTTGCAAATCAAATGAAAAGTGAGTTTGAAATGTCAATGCTTGGTGAAATAAATTTCTTCTTGGGTCTGCAAATTACTCAAACAAAGAAAGGCATCTTTATCTGTCAGACCAAATATGCAAAAGAATTGTTGAGGAAATTCGGAATGGAAGATTCAAAGCCAATGAACACTCCTATGGCAACCGGATGTAAGTTGAGCAATGATGATGATTCTCCTAAGACAGATCAGACCAAGTACAGATCAATGATTGGAGGACTATTGTATCTCACTCAGACTAGACCAGATATAATGCAGGCTGTTGGCCTAGTGGCAAGATTTCAGGCTGATCCCAGAGAATCTCATGTCATGGCAATCAAAAGAATTTTTAGGTACTTGAAAGGAACGGTTGATTATGGTCTATGGTATCCTAGAGATCAGGATTTCTCTCTTCATGCATACACAAATGCAGATTGGGCAGGAGATGTGGATGATAGGAAGAGTACCAGTGGTGCAGCATTCTTTTTGGGAAAGAGATTGGTTTCATGGCTAAGCAAGAAACAAGAGGTAATATCTCTGTCTACAACTAAAGCAAAATATATTGCAGCAGCAAGTAGTTGCACTCAAATCTTATGGATGAAGCAGATGCTAAGAGACATGAAAGTAGAATATGAGGGGCCTATCACAATTTTCTGTGATAATTCAAGTGCAATAAATATTTCTAAGAATCTGGTGTTGCATTCTAAGACCAAGCACATATCTATCAAGTTTCACTTTCTGAGAGAGCAAGTGAACAAAGGTGAAGTCAAATTGGAGTATGTACCCTCCAAGGATTAGATTGTAGATATCTTTACTAAACCTCTTCCCAAGGACTCTTTTGAGTAGCTCAAGGAGAAGTTAGGGGTTATGGCCCCTCTGGTGATTAACTAGGATGCACTGATGTGCATTAGTCCAGTGGATATCACAGTCATATCTTGTGATCTGGATTGATGATGGGGAGCTGCTACTAAGGGGGAGCAGCTGGTATGATTCTGATGTGTTAGAATTGCAAGTATGAGCCCTTTGCCATTAATGTCAAAGGGGGAGAGAAGACATGTGAAAAACAAGTGGTTGATGATCAAAGGGGGAGAAGTAAAGGAAGAGAAGACATGTGAAGAGATGTTACTGATAGGGGGAGCTGTGACAGAAAGGAGAAGTTCTTGTCTTGATGGTTTTTCACATCATATGTTGCCATCAATGACAAAGGGGGAGATTGTTGCAAGTATGAGGTTAACCAGTGTTGTCATTGATGTCAACATACTCATATTGCATTGATGAGAAGGATTGAATGAGCTGTGTGCTGAGGATATTGAGAAAATTAGTCTCAATCAGAAACAGTGAAGAACAGTGATAAGAAGAAGGCAAAAACACTGAATAAGTTGAGGATCAGAGGATGTGGATTAAAGGGTTTGTAGATATGAGTCTTAAGATGTTCCAGTTAAGATTTCAGAGGTCTACATGAAGATATGAAGAAGTTGTGATCGGTCAAGTGGAACCGGTTCCGGGAGTTGCTCCGGAGTGACAGAGGGTTACAAAAGGGTCCGGTGAGATCCGGAAGTGCATTATTAGACTCTGCAGATTGGAAGGAGTGTTTAGAATGTCCTCGTGATGTGTCATCTCGGTTTGTATGTATTTTGGAGGTCCAGAAGCACCTGTTACAGTTTGACAGTGGCGACAAACTATGTTCTTGATGTTTCAGATGAAGAGGAGAAGAGATTCTAGTGAGTAGAGGAAGTGTGGATGTACCTGGTCATTTAGGCAAGCTTGTGAAGGTTCTTGGATCATTTTGAGATTGTGTTATTGGTCCACATTAGTGTTAGAGCCCAGAATTGAAGATATTCTTCTGAATGGAGGTGTTCTTACTGGCCGACCAGATGAGTTCTTCCGAATGAAGTAGTTCTTGTTCAGATTGGCCAACTGGATGAGTTATTCATCTTGCGAATGTTCTTGTGGTTGATTGCCAACTTAGATGATTGTTCCTAAGTCGATGCCTTGTATAAATAAAGGTTTGTGAGTTCATTTCAAAGTGTGTGGAGGAGCGATGAGTATGGTATAGCGAAAGAATGAAAGGTAGAGCAGGTGTGTCTCAGGCTTAAATGGAATTGATATAGACATAGTGAATATGTCAATCTCTAGTTCAAGTTTGTAAAACTTATCATCTTGTAGACAGTGTGTCTCTTGTAGGTAGTGTGCCTCCTTGTGAGCAGTGTGCTAGAGTAGTGAGCCCTAATTGGCATGTGCCATTCATTTTTCTTATTTTTCTAATAGAGAATAATCCTTGGGTTAATCACTTCGTGGTTTTTCCCTTAACTGGGTTTTCCATGTCAAAAATCTTGGTGTCAAATGTGTTGATGTTTATCTGCTCTGGTGTTTATGTTTTATGCTTTCATGAATAGATCATTGATATGCTATTAACTAATAAAGAAGAATCAAGTGTTTGAAATAAAAGCAAGTTTTATACAACTGATTCACCCCCCCTCTCAGTTGTGTGCCCTAGATCTAACAGGATGAACATGTTGAGTATGATATAGAAATGGTAGACATTGATGATGCAGTGGGTGATGTTGAAGACATGGAAATATTTCTATTTGTTTATGGTGTGTTGTACGTGGATGAAAGAAGGATCATAGATTGGAGGTGGAAAGAAATTGATGTAGATAGCCTCGTGAGGGTAGCACATAGTGTTGCACAACAATGTTGGAAGGATGTGGCATATGGGCTAGAGAGAATGTGGAAGAGGCGAAAGAAAAGATTTGATAAGTTTGTAGAGGACCACATGTGCAGGAGCACATGATCTTTTTGTCCCCTGGGAAGTCTGATGCAAGGGCATTGTGCTTCTAACGATCTGGATTTTATTTTCTTGTGTGATTTAGGAATAAGTGATGACATCTTGTATCTAGTGGTGGCTCTTTTTACACTCCTATCACTTATAATGCAACGACTATCTCCTGTCACCAAGTGTCAAAACTGTTGGTAGTTATTGTGGGAATTAAGGTATCTCAACCTTTGCAAATTCCTAATGTTGTATTTATTTATCCCATGTTGAGTTGGCATAGTCGGCACCTTGTGTATATGCAGCAGGGTAAATTTTGGTGACTTTGGCAGCTGTGGTTTCCCCCTTGAATAATTAACAGGGGTTTGGGGGCAGTGCCCCCAAGACAGGGTCAAGGGGCGTAGCCCCTTGCGGGGTCTAGGGGTAGCACTCCTAGCGCGGTCAAGGGGCAACACCCTCATGGGGGCTCGGGGGCAATGCCCCCGAAACCTCAAACATTTTTTAATTAATGGCAAGTGTCGGTGGGTATCTCTGCATGAGAGAAAGGCATCTTTGGGCAGTCAAGGGAGGTTATGACATGTAAGAGGAATATGATATTTGTAGTCAATGTATGATAGATTCTCTGACAGCTGTAAGGTGCGTAAGAGCATCTGTCGTAACCTATCTTGGGACCAAGTGCCCACTTTGGGATGGGATGTTGGACAAATGCCCTTAGGCATGGGTTTTGGGGCATGAGTCCAAGATGGACGTCCATCTCTAGAAGGTTCCATATTTTCCTTGTAAACTCTATATAAATAGGTGCTTGGATGGGAGATAGATAACTTTGGTACAAGTACTGTTATGCTGCCAGAATATCTCCAGATTCGACATTTGAAGACTCCTGAAAGAGCATTGGCTCTGAAACTGTATTGTAATCTGTTATTGTTTACTGTAATACATTTGAGCTGTGTTTTGGAGTGTGGGGTTTTTCACCTGTAAGGTTTTTCCCCACGTATATCTTGTCTCTCTCTCTTCTATCTTCTTGCTGGTTCTTGTGTTTTGTTGTAATATCTAATGTTAATGGTTTAACATTACTGTAATAGTTAGGATAAAGTTGAATTTGCATAGCCCTCTCCTCATTAGATTAGTGTAGGAAGCGTTTTCCGCACACTGAGCTTCCTTTCAGTTGGTATCAGAGCTTGATCACCTTTGGTCCTAGTTGTAGGGTAGGGGTTTTTTGAGCTAATCTTAGGTTGAGTGGGAGTCTGTGCAGAGCATTCTGTATCTTATTGCAGCAAGGAGATGGCAAGCACATCAGGAAGGTTTGAAGTAGAGAAGTTCAACAGCAGTAATTTCGAGCTATGGAAGCTCAAGATGGAAGACATGTTAGTTGACCAAGACCTTTGGGAAAGTGTGAACGGAACTAAACCAGCTGTAATGTCACAAGCTGACTGGGATCTCAAGGATCGGAAGGCTAAGTGTCTCATAAGACTTAGTCTTGCCGATTCTATGTTGTTAAATGTCCATGAGGAGGCTACTACAACACTCCTTTGGAAGAAGTTGGGGGATGTGTATCAAGCCAAATCCCTTGTCAACAAACTTTTCTGAAGAAAGAAGTTGTACTCTCTTTGAATAGAGAACGGAGGATCCGTGGCTGAGCATATGAATGCCTTTAACATGTTGGTTGCACAATTGACATCTATCGGTGTAAAGATGGAGGAGGAGGATCGATGTATGACCCTACTTTGTTCTCTGCCAGACTCATAGGATCATCTTGTCATAGAAATCAGAAGCACCACATCCACATTCAAAATGGAAGAGGTGGTCTCTTCGCTGTTATCTGAAGAGATGCGGAGAAAGTCTTCTAAGGCAGCCAAAGAAGCCCTTGCAGTTCGTGGAAGACCCAAGGACAAAGGGAAGAAGAAGGACAAGAAAGCTGAGAAGGGTAGATCCAAATCCCATGGGAGATTCAAATTTCCTGGAAAGTCCAAGGCTCTTTGTTGGAACTGTGGCAAGACCGGGCATTTCCGAAAGGAATGCAAAGAAGAGAAGAACAAAAAGAAGAAAGCTCTTGATTTAGATTCTGACAAATCACAAGATGACGGTGATGCCTTCATCGCAGCCCTAGCAACCCATGCATCTGATGATGTGTGGCTAATTAACTTTGGTGCATCATTCCACATGACCTCGCATCGAGACTGGTTCACTAAGTATGAGGAGTTAGATGGTGGAAAGGTGTATCTGGGTGACGACTCTCATCTAAAGATCGTTGGTCATGGAAGAGTCTCTATCTGATTCCCTGATGGTTGAGTGAAGGGGATCATTAGGGTTATCCACATCCCAAGCTTAGTACGGAACCTACTTTCTGTAAGTATGTTGGATGATGCAGGTGTGCAGGTTATCTTTTCGAAAGATGGATGCAGGATGACTAGAGGATCTATGGTGCTTGCTAAGGGTACTCGGAGAGGTACTTTGTTTCAGCTAGAAGCATTCATTGCACAATGCAATAGTTCTTCTGACTCAAGGAAGAGGGTAGCAGTCACTTCATCCCCACCATTTGAATGAGCAGTGAAGAAATCTGTAGTTTCTAATCTTGATGGTTGTAATCGTGCATTGGAAGTTAAACTTCCTGTAGAAAAGACAATGTTATGGCATAAGAGATTTGGCCACATTGGTGAGAAGGGTCTGCGTACCTTGAAAAATAAGAACCTTGTTAAGGGGTTAGATGATTGTAATCTTGAGTTTGACTTTTGTGAATATTGCATTTATAGAAAACAAAACCATGTTCAGTTTTACTCGAGTTCTCATAAGTCTTCTGGTGTGTTGGACCTCATTCATTCTGATGTGTTTGGTCCTGTTAATGTTCCTTAGTTATCAAAATCTGTATACTTTGTATCTTTTATAGATGATTACAGTAGAAGGACATGGATTTATTTTCTCAGAAGCAAATTTGAAGTCTATAGCAAGTTTAAGGAGTTTAAAGCCTTTGCTAAAAATCAGACTGGTAAAAAGATTAATGTTTGAGAACTGATAACGGTGGTGAGTTTTGTTCTATAGAATTTGATAAGTATTGCAAGGAACTTGGGATTGAAAGACATAAGACAACTCCATACACACCACAGCAAAATGGAGTTGTAGAGAGGATGAACAGGACACTGATGGAGAAGGCTAGGAGTATGCTTAGTGGAGCTGGTCTAGAACAAAAGATTTGGGCTGAAGCTGTTGCTACTGCTTGCTATCTGGTAAACAGATCTCCTACATCAGCTCTTGTTGGAAAGACACCCATGGAGGTGTGGTCTGGTAGAAATCCTTTAGTAAGGCATCTTTGTGTCTTTGGCTGTGAGGCATATGCACATGTGCCTAAGGAGAAGTGGTCAAAGTTGGAGAACAAAGTTGTTAAGTGTATATTCATCGGCTATTCTATTGGTGTAAAAGGATACAAGCTTTGGGATCTCGTGGCTAAAAAATTGTTGTATAGTAGAAGTGTCATCTTTAGAGAGCTTACACCTTCTTCCAGTATTTTGTAGCCAGAAGAAAAATAAAAGAAAGAGGATGTTGTTCAGTTTCCTCTCACCCTTGAGAAGACTAAACATAAAGACAATGTTGGACCTGATGATGAGGAGAGCTCTAGTAGCTCTGAAAGCTCAGAAGAAGAAGCTGAACCTCAACCTCAGCTCTTGAGGAGGTCTACATGGATAAGGAGGCAACCTGAAAGGTTTGGTTTTACATTGCTTGATTCTAGTTGTACTTATGCTTTGCTCACTAACAGTGATGAACCTAGAATTGTATCAGAGGCTTTGGATATGAAGGATGCAGGTTCCTGGAAGGAGGCCATGGAGGAAGAAATGGCTTCTTTGGAAAAGAATCAAACTTGGGACTTGGTGCCTTTGCCTCCTGGATGGAAACCCGTTGGATGTAAATGGGTGTTCAAGAAGAAGCTTGGTGCAGATGGCAGTATTGAAAAGATAAGGCCAGATTGGTTGCGAAGGGGTATTCACAAGTGGAGGATATAGATTATGGTGAGATCTTCTCTCCCATTGCAAAGATGACATCCATTCGATTCTTGTTGTCTCTCGCAGCAGCTTATGACTTGGAGGTAGAACAGATGGATGTGAAGACAGCTTTCCTTCATGGTGACTTGGAGGAGGAAATCTACATGTCATAGCCAGAGCATTACATGGTAAAAGGTAAAGAAAATTTGGTTTGCAAACTTAAGAAGTCTTTGGTTTGAAGCAATCCCCTAGGAGATGGTACTTGAAGTTTGATGCCTTTGTGTTGTCAATTAGATTTGTGAGATCAAAATCGGATCACTGTGTTTATTATAAGTTTGATGGTGATCGTATTCTCATTGTTGCACTTTATGTTGATGACATGTTGCTCATTGGGAAGGGTAAGAATATGATTTCTAATTTTAAATCTTAGTTGTCATCTCAGTTTGAAATGAAAGATTTAGGGGCAGCCAGGTACATTCTAGGAATGGAAATTAGAAGAGACAGAACCAACAGAAAACTTTGGTTAAGTCAGAGTAAGTATATTAAGACCGTGTTGGACAGATTCAGCATGGGAGATTGTAGACCATTGTGTGTTCCCATTTCCTTGGGGATAAAGTTGTCTGTTGAGGATTGTCCAAAATCTCCTAGTGAGGTGGAGGACATGAGCAGAGTACCTTATGCTAGTGCTGTTGGTAGTTTGATGTATGCTATGGTTTGCACAAGACCAGACATTGCCCAAGCAGTGGGAGTCCTTAGTCGATTTATGGCTAATCCTGGATGGGTTCATTGGGATGCAGTTAAGTGAGTGTTTAGATATTTGAGGGGTACTTCCAAGTATTCCATTTGTTATAATGGTAATGTTCCAGGACCTCCGCATTCTATTGATATTCGTGGATATGTAGATTTAGATTGGGCAGGTGACATTGACAGTAGGAGATCCACTAGTGCTTATGTTTTTACATTGTTTGGTGGTGCTATTAGTTGGATGAGTAAGCGACAACCTGTTGTTGCTTTGTCCACAATAGAAGTTGAGTATATGGCAGCAACTCTTGCTTGTAAGGAAGCCATTTGGCTTAAGAGATTGTGTTCCGATATTGGTGTTGATGCAAGTCAGATCACGATTAGTTGTGACAGTCAGAGTATAATTTGCCTTGCAAAGAATCCAACTTTCCATGCTAGAACAAAGCACATTAATGTTCAGTTTCACTTCGTGTGAGACATGGTTGAGGATGGAAAGGTAAATTTAGAGAAGGTAGATACTTTGAAGAATGTTGTAGATGCATTGACAAAACCAGTGGGCACAGAGAAGTTCAGATGGTGTTCAGAGTCTATGGGCCTCTTGGCCCCTAGAAGTTAAATCTTGTCATTGCTTTTGGCCCTTGCAAGGTGTTTATGTTGGGAATTAAGGTGTCTCAACCTTTGCAAATTCCTAATATTGTATTTATTTATCCCATGTTGAGTTGGCATAGTCAACACCTTGTGTATATGCAGCAAGGTAAATTTTGGTGACTTTGGCAGCCGTGGTTTCCCCCTTGAATAATTAACGGGGGTTTGGGGGCAGTGCCCCCAAGATAGGGTCAAGGGGCGTAGCCCCTTCCGAGGTCCAGGGGTAGCACCCCTAGCGCGGTCCCTGTTGCGGTACATGGCGAGGTCGAAGGGCAGCGCCCTTGTGGGGGCTCGGGGGCAACGCCTCCAAAACCTCAAACATTTTTTAATTAATGATAAGTGTCAGTGAGTATCTCTGCACAAGAGAAATGCATCTTTGGGCGGTCAAGGGAGGTTATGACATGTAAGAGGAATATGATATTTTTAGTCAGTGTATGACAGATTCTCTAACAATTGTAAGGTGCGTAAGAGCATCTGTCGTAACCTATCTTGGGACCAGGCACCCACTTTGGGATGGGATGTTGGACAAGTGTCCTTAGGCATGGGTTTTGGGGCATGAGTCCAAGATAGATGTCCATCTCTAGAAGGTTCCATATTTGCCTTGTAAAATCTATATAAACAAGTGCTTGGATGGGAGATAGATAACTTTGGTACAAGTACTGTTATGCTACCGGAATATCTCCAGATTTAACATTTAAAGACTCCTGAAAGAGAATTGGCTCTGAAACTGTATTGTAATCAATTATTGTTTACTATAATACATTTGAGCTATGTTTTGGAGTGTGGGGTTTTTCACCCGTAAGGGTTTTCCCCACGTATATCTTGTCTCTCTCTCTCTTCTGTCTTCTTTCTGGTTCTTGTGTTTTGTTGTAATATCTCATGTTAATGGTTTAACATTGATGTAATAGTTAGGATAAAGTTGAATTTGCATGGCCCTCTCCTCATTAGATTAGTGTAGGAAGCATTTTCCGCACACCAAGCTTCCTTTCAGTTATTCTCTAAACCAATAGTCTTGATTTCTTTGACACTTACAGTTTTGAGGAAGAGGAGTGGTTGAATGTGGTGGTTGGTTGAATGACAATCGGAAGGAAGCCCAAACATCCCATGGTAGTTATAGAGTAGTTAGAAGGCAGTGGAGTGACAACATCTTGGTAACGGCTGTAGAGAAAGGAAAAATGAATGATATTATCATGGAGAATACAATTTTTTAATAGATATCCTCTCTATGAAGAAAAATAGAGGTAAAAAAGAGGAAGAAGTCTGAGTGTTAGAGGTCGTGAGACAGAGGCCAACAAGAGAGAAGACTGAAATTGGTGATGGTTGATTGAGGAAGGAAGATCGATGGAGGACAGAGGCCAATCTGGAAGGGTTGATAGAAAGAGTAGAAAAAAGGTAGTGAGTCAGTCAAGGCTAGGAAAAGAGGAAGAACGATTGTTTGTTGTAGGCTGATAGTGGCAAATGAATGAGGAAAAGATAGATGAAGGAAAGGAACTGATTATTTCAGGCTGGATATATATATTGGCTGAAAGTTTTGAATACAGAGGGGAGCCCATATGCTGAGAACTGGCGACATCAAGGGATGGTTAAGTGCGAGTGGGAGATCACAACATAGACAAAGAATCAATAGTAGCAGTGTAAAGTTTAGAAATGGATGGACAGAGAATAGCTGAGGGAATTGTCTACGCACGTAGTAGAAGAGGGATCGATGCCCAGCAAGTTAGAATGAGGCCGAGCTATGATATGGGTTGTTGAATAGAGGTCAGGTGTATTCGTTGATGTAAAGACTGTAATTTTTAGAGTAAATGTAAGTGTCAATTTTGTAATGCTAGCCTCACTAAAGTTGAATAAAAAGATGATTGTTTTCATAGTTCTGCGCACATAAATTTCAATCATTTGTATGTTGAAATATTCTGGATTAAATTTACTTCTTTTCAAGATTGTATTTCTTATCCATGAAAGGGTTTTCTGTCATTATAAGTTCATGAGAAGGTACTTGTCTTTGTGTTATTTGATTGGGATTTCTATCATTGGTTATAATCTGAAAATGATATATTACAGAGTGGTTTATGTCACTATCCTGGTTCATGTCACTATTGTGATAGGGAGTCTGTAGGAGACTGTTTATTGTGAGGAGACCAAGTATTCAGTCGATAGATAACATAGGGGGTATATGAATCTATGTTGTAAGCACCTGGGTATTAGAGCATGAGTAGGAAGTGTGCCATCATATTCCTATCGCCAACTTGTTCAACTGCAGTGTAGAAATCATAATCAACTTGCTGTTATTAACCCTTGTCTTCACTGATCTTTTGCTTTCTTTATTTTATGATATGACAATTGCCTCCTTGATATTGTTTACTGCTGGAAATATAGCTAAAAACCCAGACACATTTAAACTTACCTTCTATCAGACATAAAAATGGAGAAAATGTTAACTTCTAAGTTACTGTTAGAAATCATATCTCTGTTAGGAATTGACCTCTTGATGTGTGAAAACCAAACTCTTAAACATAGATGAAAC
The DNA here is from genome assembly GCA_027924645.1 of Cunninghamia lanceolata. Classification (NCBI taxonomy): domain Eukaryota; kingdom Viridiplantae; phylum Streptophyta; class Pinopsida; order Cupressales; family Cupressaceae; genus Cunninghamia; species Cunninghamia lanceolata. The sequence continues at coordinate 8,881,408 of BSBN01000220.1, read as the reverse complement.
TATTAAATTCTTGTAGCTGATTATTACTCTATTATTGTTGTTCAAATCATTATTTAAAACTCATCCTAGAATGACAGTAGCAAAAGTTGTAAAACTATTATGTATTTTTTATTTAATTCTTCTATAGTTCATGTTGCAACTACGATAGGAAGATTGTTTATTTTGGTTCTGGACTTTCTGTCATAGAAACGACAGGAAGGTTTCTAAATATTATATAAAAACATGTTGAAATGGACTGAGATAGTTCCTATCATAGATATGACAGTAAGACTATTAAATTGTTTAGAAAACCTATTACTTTATTAATATTAGAATTAATAAACTATTTGTTAAAGTTATCTTTTCCTCATATGTTAGTGTGATGAAGTAAATTCTAAGATATAAATATCATTATCTTATTAAAGATTCTTGAAGAGAATTGGTATATTTGATTTGAATGATTTAAAAAACTTAATATATTATGGAAATTAATGAAATATGAACTAGGAAATAAAAACTAGTTTGACAACCTTTAGATGAAATTGTTTGAAAAAATGAAGGACTATTGCTTGCAAAGTGTGTTTTCTTGATTGATGATTGAAATGATTTATAGGAGAAGGTTGTTTTGTTTTATTCTATTTACTTGAACTAGAGGACAAATAGAGATAATATTTGACATAAGTATGCTTGAAACCTCATTGTATGAGATTGGAGTAGTCAAACATCATTGCTTGATTTTATTGCTTGGAGTATGAAACAATATTTGGATATGAATTAAAATCATTAGTTTTGACAATCTATTTAAACCGTGAAAATAAAAATTGAGAATATAATTGGATTACAAAATCTATGTTGCCTTTAATAAAGATTTATGATGTTCTTCATTACTGCTTGATCGAAAAGTGTGCTTTCTTTATTGATGCATGGGAAAGGGATTAGAGGTGGTTGTAGGCGATTTTGATTCATTCATTTATTTATTTGTTTATTGACTTATTTATTTACTTTCTTCTTAGGGAAAGAAGTAGATTTTATCTAGGAATGTTATTGGGTTACTCTCTGGGTTAGGATGCCGAATGTGGATTATCAGAGATGGCTTTTCCTGTTTTCAGGAATTGAACTAGGTTACTATTTTAAGGATTAGATCTAATCAAGATGACATTAAAAAAGATGATTATTTGTCCAGCAAACTTATTTATATATATCTCTGCCACATCCTTTTGTGAGACAATCTGCTTTTCATTATTTAGAATTGCACATTCAAACATCAAGGTTGCATCGGGTGTTCCCTCTTGCCAGTTGTTTCCAGGTAGCTAGACATTTTGTGCAGGGCTAGGTTTCTTTCGTTTCATGAAGGGATCCAGGGAAGTATAATTGCTTTATGGTTGGGTGGAAAAGCACCTAGGACATGTTCCTGTCTCTTGGCTCGCAGGTGGTGGACCAATTGGTTTGTGCAACTAGAGAGTGTATTGATTTATTTACTCTTCATATGCATGATTATTGTATCTTGAGATTAGATGTATTATGGCATGAATGCCCATGGACATTGTATATGATTTTTATAGTGCTTTTACTTGGGATGAGCATGCAAATTGTAAGATTTAATGATTTTATTTGATTTATATTGATGAGATTATCTTTTGCAAGATTTAATGATTCTTATTTATGAAGATTTATTGACTCTATTGAATCTTCTTGATGAGATTATTGTTTATTTTGATATTATAATTAAACGGATTAATTACACCCCTTTTTTTTATCTTTTGGAAGTTGTATTTAAGAGGATTATTTACATATTTTTACTCGTGATGTTGTATTTAAGTGGATTATTTAATTCATTTTACTTTGTGATGGTTTGAAGGCTTTTTCAATTATATTGGTGTGATATGTCATTACTGTTTATGGATCCTCTTTGAATGATATATAATATATGTTATTGCATCTTTTGTAGTGTTGCTATGGTTATCTATGTGAGTTAGAATGGTAATGACCTCTCTGTGTGTCTGTTATTATTATGATCATTGAAACAAAATGTCTAGAAACAAAAATTGTTTCAAATTTTAGAAATTGAAATTAAAAAATTCAGCCACTCTATATTGTGAAGGCAAACTAAATCATCAATGTACACAATGTTAACTCAGCTAGATCACACAAAATTTGCATTTTGTAACAATAAGTGTTGCCATACTTATAGAAAAGGAAAGCACAATTTTTTTTTGGTTTTTGTTAGAATGAATATTAAGCTTTTTTATCTAAATTAAAGATTAATTGTCTCAAATATTTATAAATTATAATCATTTATAATATCAGAAGTTGATATTTAAGAAATCTAACAACCTTACTTGAATAGGATGTGTTCTAAAGGTTGTAGGACTTGACCTATATATCAAAGAGATAAGCATGCAAATCTGAAGGAGGATGCCTTTTAAAACAAATTAAGAAATGTACCCCCATTCATTAGAAAAAGGAGGGATATTTCATATAGGATGTATTAGATGTTGAATCCTTGTGGTATTTCCTTGGCTTTAATTTATATTTCTAGTTCCTTAACAAACTTACGATTTATTCATATCCTTTCTTTATTATAATAAACTTATGTAACCTTCTCTTATCAAAGTATTGATCAAAGGGGCATATTCCACCGAGCATATATTTATTTCAACTATAACATGAAGATAAACCAACCTAATCTCAGGTCAGATTGAGCAATATATCATATCCAATTCTAGGTGTAAAGGTAGTTTTTAGGTTACAGATGAAATAATAAATTGTGTGAGACCCCTTCTCAAAGTCGGCAAGGATATTATTTTGACATTTATCTTATATACAATTCATACTAGGCATACATGCTTACCCTTCTTGGGAATCTACCTCATGCATAAGTTTTAAGTGAATTTAACAAGATCTCAGATGCTAGTCCAGAATAATAATTGTTCCTTGGCATCTGAGGTATGCCTATGCAGTTAACAAAGGAAAAATTAAGCAGAAAAAGAATGACTCTACAGTTATAACTTATTGATAATGACAATTGTAACTTTTAGATTGGATTGATTAGTAGGAAATGCTGAAGTGTATCATTCAAATATCTATATTATACTTTGTATTAAACTTCAGTGTATAGTATATCGTTGAAAAAAAGAAGGGACAATTTAGAAGGGAAAACAAAGTCTAAATCTTATTAAATTTGAACATGTTATCTAGGGGCAATTAAAACAATATTAATAAAGGGGCAAATTAAGAAAAAAAAAATACAAGCTCAAAAAATTATCCTTTTAAGTGCAAGTACTATGAGGTTTAATTATAAGTTGGCTTTTGAGGGTATGCATGTCTGTTCAATGTATGGTCTGATTTTGCAATGAAAACTTTTTGAGTTGATAAAAGGACAAGTTTTTAAGTGGGGGAAACTGTCTACGAACACGAACCTTTATTTATTAAAAAATAAGTTACTCTTCACCTACAGGATAAGTGATTTTTTTTGCAAGTGCGCCAACTTTTATCTGAATTATAAGTGTGCCCTCTATTTATACAAATCTAGGCTACAATGGAAAGTGGATTTTGGTTAATTGATTTAAGCGCAAAATAAAAAATATATAAAGGAAAAGGAAGGAATCTTGTTACAGACATCTTATTGACTGTGTTCTATCTAGAATCCTTCGAGAGATCATCTCTCCAGTTGGCTCTCTCCCTAGGTGATGAAATTATATAATTGTGAGAAAAGGTCTGAGGACTCAGACATTTCAGCTTCAGTGTTATTCTTTAGCAATGAAAATGAAATAATTGAGAGACAAGCTAAGAACTCTCACAGTTAAGCCTTCATGCTCTTTGTTTCCAACAGAGAATTTTTGTTGCATGGAATGGAGGTTACTTTTTTTCAGGGGTTCCCCCTTCGATCTGCTATACAACATGACTGGGCTCAATGTCGTATAGGGTGCAACACCAGTAAATAATAAGTAGGTATCATATAGGATGGCAAAAACATTTGATGTTGTGATTGTGAAGGAAACAAGTGTCACTATATGATTGGTTGTTTCTTTGATGTGACATGTGAAGTGTATTGTTACACATGTATATGTGCAGATCTATTGGTTCCTTATTAAATTTTTACTAATATATTATTTCTCAACTACTATTCTTTTCATATATTTAACTAAAAGTGTGTGGTGTAAACACCTCAAATTCATCAATAACTTTCATCCTATTGATTTCCTGCAAATTAATTAAATTTCTTGCAAAATTAATTAAATAAGTGATTATTTAATTAATTTAACCCAATTTCCTACAAATTATTTAAATAAGTAAATATTTAATTAATTATCCTTGTATTTAACTCATCTTTCCATAATTAATTAATTATTAAATGATTAATTAATTAATACTTACTAACTCATCCTTAAGGTTAATTTCCCTACATTTAACTCATCTTTCCGTAATTAATTAATTATTAAATGATTAATAAATTACTACTTACTAACTCATCTCTAAGGTTAATTAATTAAATCGGCTTAATTAATAACCTTAGTTCTCATTCCCCCAACTTAATTAAGTAATTAATTAATCCACGATTAATTAATTGATTAAGACTAATTAACCTTCCATTAATATTTCTTCTAATTTAATAATCCACAATCCCCTCCCTTTTAATCCTAATCGTCTAATCCACCTACATGGATTAAGATCTCAAACGTCTATCATTTAACATGTTTCCAACCTCCACTCCTTGCTCACACATGTATGAACATTGTAACTCATCCCATTCCTTGCTCAATATTTGGGAAGGAAATATTGACAATAACACAGGGTCTTTTGCCATTGGATGCTGGAGGTGGAGGTCTAGCAAAACATGGCTAGGAAATGAAGCATTGTTTGAGATTATTCTCCACTTCAATGAGAATAGGGAAGGAATCATCAGCAAAATGCCCATTGACCAACTATTGGGAAGAATTGGAAAGGGAAATCCCCTTAACACAGGATTGAGAGATAGCCTGCACAAACAAGTAACCAAAGCCTTCGACAACCAAAACATACAGAGCCATAGCAAGGGGTAGCCTTATCGAATGGACCTGAAGAGTTTGAAAGAATTGGAATGCTAGCTAGAAATAGTTATGCACACAGAAGCATCTACAAAGAGCATTAGAACCATGTGAATGAATCGAGGGCCAAAACCAAGCGCCTGCAACATGCCTAATATGAAAGACCATTCAATACAATTGTAACCCTAGCAAAGTCAATCTTGATAAAAAATGATAGGTTGTTAAGAGTGGCGAGCCCATTCCATCTATTCCCAGATGACGATGATATTGTCTAAAATAAATTTGAACTTAATGAAACTAGTTTGTTTCAGTTGAACAATCAAAGGAAGCATGGAGTGGAGCTTGAGAGCCACAACATTAGCAATGATCTTGTAGGAGACATTCAATAGCATGATAGGCCACTAGTTATTGATATCTTTGGGGTTGCTAATCTTAGGTATGAATTTAATATTATCTTTGTTGATAAGATTACCTAATGAACCAAATTACGTGGCTTCAAGATAAAAAATTTGTAGGTCATTTCCCATAGTACCCCAAAAGATTTTATAAAACTTGCATGGGAAGCCATCTAAGCAATGGGATTTGTCATTGGCCATAGAAAAAACTGCCTCGTTAAGATCAACTTGAGTGAGGAGATGGTCTCATAGAATGTGTTGGGCATTGGGTAACTAAGAGGGGATGGCAACAAGACACTGCTCCAAGGCAAACTATCAAGCAAGCGTGTAGTCTTGAGCCAAAAAAACATGTTCATAGTGTCAAACAAAGGATTGAAGAATGTTAGGTAACTCTTGGAGGAGTTGTTGACCTTCTTGAATCTACTTAATAGATTGGGAGGTGTGCCAAGCTAGTAAGGATTGGAAAACTTCCTTTATGACCTTATCCCCAATCTTGAGCTAATGAAGTTGAGCTTTGATTTGAGCTCCACGAGATGTATGAGCATTAACAAGCTATTTCTGTTGTCATAGTTGAGCCACCCATGGCTGGGTGGTGGAGTCAAATGACTAAGCTTCCAAAGAAGTAGTGGTTTGGTAGAGCTCATGAGTGGTGGTGAAAATGGGCAAGATGTTGCCCATAAATGCAGAGGAACCACGAAGTATGGGTTATGGCATCATTCCACCAAGCTATCCACCCGATCCCAATGTAGAGGATGTGGTTCCAAATTCCAAACATGTTGAATATGAGATAATGTGGCTTTGTGATTAAGGAGACATGTGTTTAGAAAAAATTGACTCTTCATTGCTTTGGGCTTGGAAATTTGCCACTCGATATGGAATTGTCTCGAGAAATTGTCAAATCTCTTATACATCGACAAGCTTTAACCTTATCTCCAATCTCAACATACTCATTTAGAAAATCACTTATCTTTTCTTTCATTTCTTTTATAGTGATGTGGGTACTACCACTCTAACGGCATTCAATAATTTTTGCTTAGTTTCAATTACATCTGCATATAGTGAAGACAAAAAAATTGCAGCCATTCCTTTTCTCTATCATGCTTGTCCATAGTCATGGATATTCCCATTGCATTTGGTTGAATGTTTCAAAATCCTCTTCAACAAATCTATTTTGTACATATCCGCAATCATTATTTTCAATAAGATAACATTTTTTAAATACCTTACCATGTCGCGGCTTCTTGCAGTTTCCTTAGTACTTTTAATACATTGAAATGCCTAAGTTGTCATTCTATTGGCTTGTACAAAGAGTCTTTATTCATAGGAATAGGAAGAGATTATTCTCTTCTGAGTTCAGCAACAATTTTCATGGATTTCCAAACATAATCATTGGATTGAAGAGCTCACAAGTTTGAGCTTCTTAATAATTTGTATAGAATGGTTAAATTTTAATACACCACCAGTTCCGGTGATCTAAAAGGATTCCTAATTGTTAAATAAGTTTTGGGAAGCGACTATCCAAGTATTAGGAGATGTAAGAGGAACCCCTAGAATATTGCGAGGCAATGCATGTATTCCAGTGTATATTTGAGAATTTTGTGCCACCTATTTCTATCCTCTAGTATGAACCACTTTGAAATCCTTCCATTTGAAAATGAGCAACCTCATCAATCTCATTAAACATAGCTGAATTCCTCTTCTTGAGAAGATCTATTTCTTCCATTTTAACACTATTGAGAAGATTTATTAAAAATCCTTCCTTCCTAACTATTGGAAATATTTAATCTTGAGTGGCCAACCAACCGCATTTAATGCAATTGATGGAAAAGGTTCGTTAGGATTATTCTCCCATGTTTGTCATGTTTATTTTTTGTTGTCCCAGTTAATACATTCTGGTAGCAAATTTATTGTGGTAGGTCAATTTGAAAATGGGTGGCATTTATTTGCTAAAGGCAAGAAAGACAAAAAGGAATGAACAGAGGAATGTTGAGTAGAATAGGAGAAGGAGAAGAAATCAATAAACAGAGAGGAAGAAGAACCTATAGCAGCAGAGGATATTAGACAAAGAGCAAAGCTCTAGATCTCTGGAAGTTTACAGCAGCATTGCACAAGAAGAAGAAAGCTCTGGTTCTCTAGAATCTAGATAGTGGATAGAGCTCTAGAAATTATCATAGACAAGAACTCCTGAACTTGCATAGAATCAACCCAGTTACCTCCAAAAGCTCCTCCGAAAGCTCTAGAAAGGTGGGCAGTTTGTTGTATGGAGTAAATACAGAGCCATAGCTCTAATATTTGTATGTAAACATTTTTTAATGTCATTTTTGTATAAGAATGAAAAGAAATTACTGTGTCTCCTTGTCTTCCTTGGTCTCCATTTTTCTTCTTTTCCCACTTTAGTTGGATCCTTTTCCAATAGATTGGTATCAGAGCCCTAAGTTTTCTGTTCATTCAATTTTAAAGCCCTAGTTTTTTTGGGCATGCAGTGATAGAACCCTAGCAAGTATTTAAGAGAGCCCTAGTTTTTTAGATAGTGAAGAAAAGCCCTAGATCTTTTCTGTGTTTCAACATTTTCCCCCACTTAGCAAATTGATAGGAGGAGATAATAGGAGTTGGCAGTAGCCACTTATGTTTGATGGTAAAAACTATGATGTCTGGGCAAAGAAAATGAAAACTATTTTAGTAGCAAATGGTTTGTGGGAGTTAGCAGCAAATGGGTTCATAAATGTGACTGAGCTAAATGCATATATAACATTGAGAAATACTCAAAAGAATTAGTTGAAGGAGACAAGGAAAAAATGATGCAAAATCCCTCATATTGATTGAGGTAACCTTGACAGAGGCAATTTTTCCTAGAATAGCAACAACTAGTTACACAAAAGAAGCATGGGAAATACTTCAAAATAGTTACAAGGGTAATGACAAGGTGAGGCTAGTGAAGCACCCGTTGCTAAGGAGAGATTTTGAGACCCTACAGATGAAGGACTATGAGTCCATTTCATATTTTCACACAAGGGTTTCTACCTTGATTAACTAGTTGAGGATAAATAGAGAAACCATGGAAGAATAGAGGATTATTGAGAAAATCCTAAGAAGCTTGCCCTCTAGATTTGACCCAATGATTATTGTCATAGAAGAGGCAAAAGACCTCTCAAAAATGATACTTGATGAGTTGATGGGTTCCCTTCAAACCCATGAGCAATGGCTAAATAGATACACTCCTTCCCTAGAGCAAGCCTTCAAGGCTCAAGGAAATGTGAGAGGTAGGGGAAGAGAAAGAAATGTAGAGGAAGGGGTCAAAGGGGAAAAGGTAGAAGCAACTCTAGAAGAGGATGCTCAAAGAGTCAAGAGGAGGTCAGCACCTCCAAATCAGACTTCCAAAACAAAAAGAAGAAAAATAGCTCAAATCAGAGGTATGATAAGAGCAATGTGTAGTGTTACTACTATCACAAGTATGGTCACTATGCAAGTGAATGCAAGATGAAACAATGTGACCAGGGGATTCAAAATTCCAATGTGGAAAATGAAAACAAGATTGAAAATAAAAAATAGTCACAAGTGTTTATTGCATGCAATCTTGCAGAACAAGGCAGCGCTAAGATTTGGTATTTGGACAGCACTTGTAGCATCGACATGAGTGGTAATAAGAATTTATTTGCCTCCATAGATAACAGTATCAAGTATGAAATCAAAATGGGAACAATGAGAAGGTTCTAGTCATGGGAAGAGGCATAGTGTGCATACAAACCAAGCATGGTGAAAGAAGACAAATCCATCATGTATATTATGCCCCAGGCATAAAACACAACCTCTTAAGCATTGGATAGATGGTCCAAAATGGTTATAGAGTCCTGATGGAGAAAGGGGAATGCATCATCTATGACAAGGATGGAAGCAAGAAAGTTATTGAAGTGGTTCAAATGACAAAGAACCAGATGTTCCACTCAAAATGCAAATCGCAGCACAGTCAATAGGCTTATAGCTCATTCAACCTTCAAAATAGTCATCAAAGAGCCATCCAAGCTTTGGTATTTTAGGTATGGGCATTTAAGTTATTCTATTTTAAGTCTTTTGGCTAGAAATGACATGGTTAGGGGCCTACTAGCAATTGTAGAGCCCGATGGAAAATGTGAAGCATGCATCCTAGGTAAACAACATAGGCAACCATTTCAATCAGGGTATTATTCTAGGAGAGCAAGAGCACCATTAGAGTTGGTGCATTCAGATTTGTGTGGTCCCATGAAGACCCCAACCCTAGGTGGAAATGTTTATTTCATGATTTTCATAGATGACTATAGCAGGAAAACCTAGGTGTGTTTTTCAAAGAACAAATTAGAAGCATTTAAGAAGTTTAAGGTGTTTAAGGCCTTGGTTGAGAAGCAAAGAAACCACTATATCAAGTCCTTAAAATGGACAGAGGGGGAGAGTACATCTCCAAAGAGTTTATGAACTTTTGCAAATATGAAGGCATTGAGAAACAATTCATAGCCCGATATACTCCACAACAAAATGGAGTGGCTGAAAGGAAAAAAAAACCATCAAAGAGATGGCAGCAAACATGCTGAAGGCAAATGATTTCTCAAAAGATTATTGGGGTGAAGCTGTAGAAACAACAGTCTACCTATTGAATAGGTGCCCCACAAAGGTTGTTCATGACAGGATTCCACAAGAAGCATGGACAAAATACAAATGGAGTGTAGAGCACTTGAGAATATTTGGGTGTGTGGTATATGCACTTGTGCCAAAAGAGAAGAGGCAGAAATTTGATGACAAAGGTGAAAAATGCATCTTCATAGGCTATAGTGAAGAATATAAAGCCTACAAATTGTATAATCCCATCACCAAGAAAGTGGTGATCAGTAGGGATGTTGAGTTCATTGAAAATGAATCATGGGATGGAATAGTGGATAACAACACGGGTGTTTCTTTCACAATACCATTTGGGGATGAAGAAGCTCTAAAAGTTAGGAGCTCCAAAACTTTTCAGCAAGTAAATAGTTCAGAAAGCAGGACCTCCAGAAATGTTTAGTAGAATAGTAGCTTCAGAAATTTACAGCAGAGTAAAAATTCTGGTGCTTAGTCTTCTTCATCAATCAAACAGTCAAGCAGTTCTAGAAATTTAGACCATACACTTGCATCAATAATGCCACAGAGGACAAGAAGCATGAGGGAAATTTATGACATCACAATGTATGTTGACTTTGATGAAAATTTAGATTTTGCATTCTTTTCCTATAGTGATCCAATGTATTTTGAAGAAGCCGTGATAGAGGAGAAATGGTGTAAGGCCATAGATGAGGAGCTGGATGCTATAGAGAGAAACAAGACATGGGAGCTAACTGATTTACCCAAGGGGAAATCAGTCATTAGAGTTAAGTAGGTCTATAAGACCAAATGTACTACTGATAGTAAGGTTGAGAGGCATAAAACAAGGCTGGTTGTTAGGGGTTACAAAAAGTAGCCTGGAAGAGACTATAATGAAACATATGCACCAGTTGCAAGGCTAGAAATAGTGCAGGCAGTCCTAGCAATTGTAGCCTAGCACAAATCAAAAGTATTTCAAATGGATGTAAAGTCGACCTTCTTGAATGAAGTGTTGAAAGAAGAGGTGTGTGTGGAGTAGCCACCTAGCTATGAAGTCCCAGGGCATGAAGGCAAAGTGTATAGGCTCCAGAAATCTCTCTACGGGCTTAAGACAGCACCACATCCATGGTACAATAGAATTCATTCGTACCTATTAAGCAATGGCTTTAGAAAAAGTGATAGTGAGCCCACACTCTACATCAAAGTAACCAATGGTGAGATTCTTATTGTTGTTTTGTATGTATATGATTTGATTTTCACACAAAATAGTGACCTCTTCATTGTTGATTTCAAAGAGGCAATGAAAAATGAGTTTGAAATGGTAGACCTAGGTTTCCTAAAATATTTCCTAGGCATAGAGGTCCAACAAATACAGTATCACATTTTCATTTCACAAACTAATTATGCCAAACAAATCTTGAAAAGATTTAGAATTCTAGACAACAAACCTGCCCCGACCCCAACAGCTACAAGTCTAAAATTAAGCAAAGAGGACAACAACAATGATATTAACCCAACCCTCTACAAGAGCATGGTTGGAAGCCTCATGTATTTGACAACAACTAGACCTAATTTGATGTATGTGGTAAGCCTGATTTCTAGGTTCATGGAGCAACCTAAGGACACACACTAGCAAGTAGGGAAAAGAGTCCCGAGGTATGTCAATGACACAAAAGGCTATTGCATTATGTATACCACCTCTAATGAGTTTCAGTTGTGTTGTGATGTTCACAACATGCCCCATTTTACTCCTAGGCAAAATGAGGACCCCTGCTGTGGCTTGTTGCTTTTGCTTGTGTGTGCTATTCTGTTTGGTGGTAAAGGGAAAAAGAGGGTGAAAATTGCAAACTTTGTTAAACTAGAGAAAAAACTACATTTCAGTACTAGGGCATAGTATGGTTGGATTCCTTGTCAAAAATGAGCTGGGGTTGCTTTTTGAACCATGTTAAAATTTGTCATATTTTGCAAGTTATGAGCATTTTGGTAAAATGTACAAGGGAAGGGTTTGCTATTTGCACATACAAGTCTGTTTGTATATTGGGTTGCATATACAAGGCCCTTTGTATACAAGTTCACTTGTATACAATCCCCTTTGTATATCACTATCCATATACAAGGTCGTTTGTATGTGAAAGGGTCATTTTTATACTTAGTCGCATTTGCAATCGGGATCATATACAATCCCCTTTGCATGTTGGGTCGCTTGCATGTTGCATATACAATCCCCTTTGTATATCACTTTCATATACAAAGTCGATTGTATGTCCTTTTCCTTGTATGCATTTTAAAGGGTTCTATGTATACATACAAGGTGGACCTGAAATAGTTTAGTATTGAAATGGATAAATGTTTAAAATCTGTTGCATGTATCTCACGTTTGTATGTTTGGCAGGTTGAAACATACATGACAAATATACAAAGGTTTTATACATTGCCGCAGACCTGAAATGTTATCAAACATGATTTAATGGTTGTATGTAGGCGGGCTTGTATGTTAAGTATACATACAAGTGTGACATACAACGAAATGTACATACAAGTCGAAACCGAAAGGTTTATGCAATATGGTTAATTCGTTGTATGTGTCCGAGTAGTATATTTTTTACATACATTGCAAGATGCATTGCTTTACATACAACCGCCGGAATCGAAAGTATTATGGAATGAAGTTAAATACAGGTATATCCTGCGCTTTGTATATGTGATACGAGGCATACATTACACCTTATGCATACAACCTGAATTCGAAATGAAAGTCCAAAATAGAAAATTCATTGTATATTTTAATGCTTGTATGTATCTGACATACATTGCCGCGGACGCAAAGGAAAGTAAAGGGGAGTTAATTCACTATATGTGTCTGGCTTGTATATATATTGAAAGATACATTGATATGTACATTGGTGACATACAACTGCCGAACGCGAAAAGTTATTAAAAGAGAAGTAATGCTTTTATGTCCGCACTTTGTATGTTGCGATACATACAAGCCAAAAGAAGCATTGCCCGGAATTAATAGGTAAATAAACTATAGTTTATAACAGCGATAGGTCTGAGTGTACATGCAAATGCATTTGTATGTCATGGTATACAAGCCGATATACAAGGCAAAAAGATGTAATGCGCGGATTTGAAATGAAAGTTCAAAATAGAAGAATCTTTGCATATTTTGATTCTTGTATGTTTGCGATTGAGCATGCGATATACAAGGAAAGTGGCAGGAATGCAAAGCGATTGGATTTTTTTGAATCCATTTAAAGGCCCGACGCATGTTTTTGGTCAACGGTGGTTGATCGAGTAGTTTAAAGTTGAATATGCATTTTGGACGTGCGATTTTCACAGATTTATAGTCCGATATCTACATTTGCACATTCACAGCTTGATTTAAAGGTTGTTCAAATTCCTGCTGGTTTATTAAATGATGATATTTATTTCTTGTCTGTTTTTGTAGGATTGCAGGTGGATTTGGAGGTGAAACTTGATGACGGTGACATCATGGAAGAGGAGATCAGATTTCAGAGGCAGAGGAAGATAAGGATGGAGCGCAAGAAGTCAAGGCCTTCAATGATGAAGACAAAATGTAGATGGAAACATTATTACAACAGACAACAGAAGTTATTTTGAGCTACTAGGATTTCCAGAAGGGCATATTTCACCCGGATTTGATGTATGCTCAGAGATATTTTTGGGAGACTTGTTTTCCAACATTTATTGCTATAACTGGAGGTTTGAATAATTGTTTAACTAGGGTTTTGAGTTGTATTGAGAATAGATCAGTCAAGTATATATTGTGCCTCTATACGCTGTAATAAACACATAGGGATTTGTAACAGCAATAGTTTGTAAAATAGAGCATTTGGCATAGTATTTAGATGTAGAAGGAGGTCACTTGTGTCTGCAATAAGGAACATTTGGAACATCCTGCTTCCTTACTGTATCTGTAAAGCTTGTAAGTTTTATGTAATTCAATCAATGAAGCTAAGAGTCATTCAGACATTGTAAATCTTATATGACTGTTTGTTTCTAATACAATTGAATCTAGAATTCTGCATCTATCTTCTGAGTGTCTTTTGGCTCTTCTTTGTGTTTGAAATATTATCTTTTAGAGCTTGCAATCTTAAGTGTATGTTTGTGAAAATGCTCAGAACTTACATTTAAGGTTTAATCTATGGATTTGATCAAATTGCTGTATGATTTACAAAGTACATAACAGAACAATTAGATCCTTTGGTAGAACGAATGAAGTTTATTTTAGATCTTTCTAACTTTTCCCAACCCATCTAAAAATACTTAGCTTAAAACATAGGAATTTAAGGGCAACTGTCTCATATTTGAAAAGGTATGCATAACTAAGTTGAAAGTAGACAGTTTTCATAAATATTTAAGAGGAAAAGGCTGCAATAATTCAAGAAAAAACCCTTTAAAGCTTTGTAACACAGTAACACTTCTATGCAAAAGAATGAACAACATGCTGATTTTTATGATCTTTTGCATAGTTTGAGTCCAGTTAATCGTCAAGAAACCCTAAATCACGTAAGGCTCCTTAAACATTACAGCTTCACATCAACCTACTGAATTTGCCCAACAGGTCAAGACCTGACCATATTAAACTTGGGATTAAGCAAATCTTAACCGATTCCTTCATATCTTTCAAGTCAGTTTTGGTTCATTTTATGTGAATTTTGACTATTGTTATGACTGTGTTAAAACAATCATCAACAGTTTTTCTGGCGCTAGAAGGAGGGCTGATTGGAGTTAGGATTTGTTTTAAGTAGAGCTGGCTCATAACAGCGATAGGGTGACTAGGTCTAGATCCAGTTCAGAGGATATATTCATTCAATTACCTGATAAAAAGCAAAGTAAGGGTCCTTTGATTTGGAATCCTAAAATATCACACACAGGAAGTTCATTTGGGACGCCTTCTGGGTCACCTTTTAGCATCCATAACATTGTGAGTCCTGACAGTTTTTCATTTAGATCTTTAAATCTTGGTTCAGGTACTCCAAGAAATCCTAATCCTCTAAGAAATCCCAATCCACCAGGAAATCCAGGTATTCCCCAAGGTGCAGGCCAAGCACAAGTACCCGCAATGGCTTATTTTAATGTTGATTCCCCTATACACTTCAATGATTATCATGAGATGCCCAAAAATCCTGAGAAGATATGTCCTAAATACCAGTTACATCAGGATCCAGAAGATCATATTAGAATATTCAAGGAGGCATGCTTTAGAGCCAGATTAGAATACGAAGATGTTGTGTGTAGATTATTTCCCTACACCTTCAATGAGTAGGCTTCCAATTGGTATGTCAACTTGCCCAATGGTTATATTTCTTCTTGGGCACTTATGGAAGAGGCTTTTTGTCTAGATTTAGAGGACCCATTGATCCTTCCACCTTATATCACAAATTGGCTACAATAAAAAGAGGTGAGGGAGAGCTGATTGATAATTTTAACGATAGATTTCAAAAGGCTTATTCTAGGATAGTAGCTCCATATACAGTAAATGTAGATACATTGCTAGCCATGTATTATGTTGCCTTAGATCCATTAACTGCTATGTTTGTCACAAGAAAGCCTAACATAGATACAATATCCAAAGCCTATAAGGAGGCAGCCTCTATAAATTAGGAGATGAGGCAACCAACTTATAACCCATTTCCTAATGGAGGAAATTTTAGGATATAGAGTCAAACACAATCATGGAATGGAGCCCCTACACATAATACTCCATTTTTGAATCCAGTTCCTACATACACACCTGTGTATAGTCCTACCCCAATCCAAGCCATAGCCCCTTACACCGGTAACACTACCCATAACAATCAAAGTAGTGGTCAGCCTTTCTTCCAACCTCCTAGAGATACAACTGTGGCAAAAGCACAAGAGGAAAGAGAAGAAATCAAAGAGATCACTGCACACTTGAAAAGATTAACCACCGAAGTAACACAACTAAGAAATAAGAATCTTTATGGAAGAGGCAACCAAGGATACAATCAAAATCAGAATTATAACCAAGGCCAAAATCAGAACTATAATTCAAATCAAAATCAGCACTACAATCAGAACTACAATCAGAGCCATACCCAAAATAACAACCAAGGCCAATGTTCAAATCAGAGCCAAAACTATAATCAACACCAAGGTCATAACCAAGGGCAACCAATGCAAAACAAAGGGCCAGTGATAGACAATAGGGCCTGGGTTAACAATAACAAAAATCAGAATCAGCCTAGGCCACCCAAAACATGGAATACTGGACCAAACAACAGTACTCTAGCTTCTCCTTTTGAGAATATAGATAATCATGATGCAAAACAAACAACTGGCATCCAAATGGCCAATACATCACTAAAAAATTGGTGCAGATTTCACAATACCAATGCCCATGCTGAGCTTGACTATCCGCAGTTCCATTTAGTAGCCAGCATTTTTAATGTAGATGTGCAGCCTCCTACTTCTGAATTTCTCATTCCTAAGGGTAATGAGGTAGTACCCTTAGGGTATGATACAACTTTAGTTTTAGAAACCTTTACCTTTGCAACTGCAGAAGAGAAGGAGGATGAATTGTTAGAGGATGAACCATACTTTTGTGAAAATCTTTATCCTAAATCAGCCTTTGTGTTAAATGTTTTTCAGTTTCCCTTTGAAACTGAAAATGAGGTATTGACTGAAACAGAAGAGGTGCAGGCCTTTCAACAGACAAATAAAAACCACACCTACAATTTAAGGAACAACACTAGGCCAGGAGGACCTTTCACCACTTCCATTCCTCCTAACAACTTCAATACACCCCCAGATCAGAATGCTAGCAACAATCCCGCCATACTCAAAGCTACTCATCATACAAATAGTGGAACAATAGTACAAAAGGTCCAAACAAGTAAAATTGAAACAATAGAGACAACAAGATTAATGAGTTACTTGTCAGAGGAAATAAAGAAAATTAAGGTCAGTGTACCTTTGAATGAATTATTAAAAACCCCAGGGATCAGAAATGATTTTATAAAATCTCTGGATACATCCATGACATATGAGGTTGCTACTAATATAGCTGTTCCTAATAGAGATTCACTGCCTAAAGAGAAAAGTAAGAAATTTGAGCACCCTTCCAATACGAATGTAGTAATGTATGCTGATAAGAAGGATGCTCCTCCTTTCTTGTTAACTGTTAGATTGTGTGGGAAGAACATACACAATTGCATGGTAGACTCTAGTGCATCGGCCAACATAATGCCCTTAGGGATATGTAAAACTCTAGGGCTGACTCCCACCAAATCTGCCAAGGTTGTCACATAGTTAGATAAAACTGAGGTTAGTGTGATAGGAGAATTGATGAACATTCAAATGCTATTAGCTTTAGACCCTAGGGTAAGCCAATTCATTGACATTCAAATAGTGGATATACCCGTGAATTATGGAATGTTGCTGAGTAGGGATTGGTTCAAGACATTAAATGGATATATGGCCACTGATTTTTCACATATGTGGCTACCTTAGAGAGGTGTCCCAAACCAGATTAGAATAGAGGTAGAACCCAGGATGAAACACATGATAATAGAGTATAATCGAATGAATGAAATATTATATGCTGCTATTGAACCTGGTGTTTATAGGATTACTAACAATGGGGTACAAATTGAAGAGATCATGATGTTAAACTTTAGAGAAAAACATGTCAGCAATGAGACAGCATTATTCATTGAGTCTAATGGAAATTCTTCGGATGAAGAAAACAGTGCAATGAACAAATTTGGTCATGCCATTGGACAAGAGGTGGAAGAGTGCATTAAACAAAATCTGCTAGTCCAATGTAAACTATATAAGGACAGATGTAGAGTTCATGATAGGCCACATTCTGAGGAGAGTTGTGGAATGTGCAAAGACATCATTGAATATGAATACAAAAAATGCACAAAGAGGGTAGGGCTGCAAGAGGGAAATGTGAATCCTGATCAACCACAGAGATACTTTCAGAATAATGTAGATGTTGGGTGCTGGCAAGAAGTTGAGTCCACTTTTTGGCCAAAAAGTGGAAGTGTTTTCCTTAATTTTTAGAATTTGTCACATTTTACCTCAAAATTTGAAGCACTTAGATATGGAATCTTGAAAAAAGTCACTAATAATAAAATGTAGTACTAGGAGTCTAGTTTCCAAATATGTAATTTATTTGAATACCCAAATAATACAAATTGATTTTCAATAGGTGTTTCTAAAAACCACTATTTAAAAGTCACTTTTTTTTACTATACTATGCATGTGTACGTCATACATATTTTAACCTAAATAATCATATTTTTCTAAATCCTTTTGGGAAAAGATTTGTAACTCACTTAAGCATGTTTTACATATTTTTTTGTAATTTTCTATTGAATAGATTTTTTTTTGTTAATTTTTTATTGGCCATATTTGGTGTTTTAAAAAATCGTCGTGTACGTCACGCATAAGATGACCTAAACTTATCATTTTTTGAATTTACTTTTTTTCAAATTGAAAAGAATTGTCTGAAGTACGTTTTTGTACAATTTATTTTTCAAAAAATTATTTTAATAAAAAGTTATTAAAATACTAAAAAACCTTGATAATTCAAGTTTATGGACTTGCTTCATTAAAAATTAATTGAAAAATAGAAAATATAATCCAATTGTAAGAAGAATTATATATTTAGAATCTACACTATCTCATCTATAATGGGTTTTAATTTTTTCAAAAACTTCTTTTAAAAAAGTCGTCAGCCATATTGCCAAAGTCCATTTCTTTAAAAAATTTGAAGCTTTTTGTTTAAAAAATAAATAATAAATACAAAAATATGTCCAAAACTAAAACAAAATTATATATTTTAAAACTAGACATTTTCATCTTAAATGGGTTTTAATTTCATCCAAAAATTCTAAAAAAAACTTTGTCAGCCATATTGCCAAAATCCATCATTTCTGAAAATAATTTGTACTAAGGCTTCCACTAAAAGTGGACCCAACTTCTTGCACCTACCCTGCACTGATTTTAGATTTAGGAGAGGGAATAAAGGATAAGGGTAGTTATCTTTCTGATTGGCAGGCTGAAAATACACATATGCAAGTTGACCAAACAGAAATACCCATGAATAAACAGACCAGCACCTCACAAGTGATAGAAAGGACAAAGCATGCCAAGGTAAAAGGTTAGAAAAGTAAAGATGGAATGTGGACACTAAAATATGATGGGTCCAAATCAAAATAGGGTGCAGGTGCAGGTGTTGAACTCATAGATCTTCAGGGTAAATCATATCTAGTGGCATATAGACTACAGTTTTCCTGTACTAACAATATTGTTGAATATGAAGCCTTAATTTTGGGACTTGTCATGGCCATCAAGAAAAGGGTGGAAATGATTAAGTTATTTTTAGATTCTGAGTTAGTGGTTAGACAAGGAAGAAAACTATATGCATGCAATTACAAGAAAATGATTTGTTACAGACATAGGGTATGGGGTTTAATAGATTCATTTGATGCTTTCAACATAGAGCATATCCCTAGAGAATTGAACCATAGACCGGATGCACTAGTAGTTGCTGCTAGCACATTAGAACCCTTGACACTGTCAGGTCTGAGACGATTTGCTGTTGAATTAGTTAATGTTCCCAGTATCCCGGACAATGTTACACATTTTCAAGTATTTGGAGGGGATCAGCAAATTATTGATTTTTTGACTTGTAAAGAGGTATTTGAGGCTCAAATCATTGATGAACGAAAAAGGCCTAAGATAACATGGGATGAAGAGGATATAATCAACTTGAAGAGCAACTTCCTACCCAAAGGAGTAATTGAATTAGAGCATATTTTTGACTTTGATGGAGTAATAAGACAGGACTTGCCCAAAATAGAGGGGGGTGAGTGTGATCTGTATAATTTAGGGATAGAGCAAAGTCCACAGAATGTGCTGATTGGAAAGGCTTGCTCTGAGAAATTAAGATAAGAAATTATAGATGTTTTGAAAGAATACAAACACGTCATAGCATGGATGTATGAAGACTTGAAAACATATGATACATCCATCATAACCCACATGATGCCTTTGAGACCAGATCCTAAACCATTTAGGCAGAAGCAAAGGTCTGTGAACGCCATTTTGGAGCCTTTAATCTTTGAGGAAGTTAAAAAGTTGTTGTCTGCTGGAATAATTTTTTCAGTTAGACATTCAGCTTGGGTAGCTAACCTAGTACTAGTGAGGAAGAAAAACGGAGACATCAGGTTATGTGTAGACTTTAGAAATTTGAACAAAGCATCTGAAAAGGATAATTATCCTCTACCTCCAATAGACGAAGTGTTGCAAACAGTGAACGGGGCAAAGATGATGTCCTTTTTAGATGGTTTCTTGGGCTATAACTAGGTTTTAATTGATAGGGATGACAGATTAAAAACCACCTTCACTTGTAAATGGGTAAATTATGCATATAGGAGAATGCCTTTTGGTCTGATCAATGCAGGTGCCACTTTTCAGAGAGCCATGGACATTGCATTCCATGGGTTATCAGGTAAGTGCATTATTGTGTATATGGACGATCTGACTGTGTATTCCAAGGATGCATCCACTCACGCTGAAGATCTCAAGAAAATACTTAAGTGATGTGAGAGGTACGAAATTTCCCTTAACCCTAAGAAATGTTTATTTGGAGTAACCGAAGGTAAATTACTAGGGCATGTCATTTCTAAAAATGGAATATCGATTGACCCAGATAGAATAGAATCAATAAAAAATTTGCAAATACCAAACAATAGGAAAGAGTTGAAATCATTTTTTGGTAAAATTAACTTTGTTCGGAAGTTCATCACGGGTTTTGCAGAAATCGTACAACCGTTAAATGCCATGTTGAAGAAAGATGCGCGAATGGAGTGGACGCATGTGGCTAGGGCTACATTCGAATATATCAAGCAGGCCATTTCTAACGCCCCTGTACTAGCAAGCCCAGACTACACCAAGACATTTTATATTTATTCCTTCGCGTCCTCCCATTTAGTCGCTGCTGCCCTAATGTAGAAGGTTGCAGAGAATGAGGAAAAACCCATTGCATTTATTTTGCGCGCCTCTGAAGGACGCACAACTGAGATATCTAGATACCGAAAGACAAGCATTCGCACTAATGAGGGTCATGAAGAAATTTAGGCATTATATTTTGCGCAGCCAGGTCAGAGCCATAGTGCCAGACACAGCAATAAAGATGCTATTGATGCAGAACGAACCTGGGGAAAAGAGGGCCAAATGGATCACCACGCTGCAAGAGTTTGACATGGAAATCATTCCCATGAAGGTCGTCAGAGGGCAGGCGTTGGTGCAAACAATAGAAAACACAGACCCAGATTTGATAAAACAGCAGTATAACTGAATTCCCAGGATGCATCAGACTGGTATGGCGACTTGAACACTTTTCTGATATCTGGAAAATACCCTAACAAGATGAAAGCTTCTTAGAGGAGAGCTTTGAAGGTTAAGGCACAAAAATATATGGTGCAAGGAGGTCTTCTGTTCAGGAAGAACCATGATGGAATCTATTTGAGATGTCTAAATAGAACTGAGGCAGACAAGGTGTTAACAGAACTGCATGACAAATACAGAATTGGCCATGGTTCCCATCTTTGAAGTTTCTCCCATCTGTAGCATTTAAAATGGAAACTTCTCACTGCCATTCTCTTCCACCGACCTCACTCTAATCCCTTCTTCATCATCCACATTCTATGCATGTTTTTGTCGATTGCAATGTATTTCTAGAGAATTCCAAGACCTCTATTTATAGATGCATCTGTAATTGATTTTTGGTATGCAAAGAGAAAAAGTTTTGTTTATTGTGCTGCAGCATCCTATGTTTTTGGTTCCTTTATGTTTTTTTTGTTGTGACTGCTGTGTAATATATTGTCCTATTTTCATCTTAAATACTCTATTTTTGCTAACAACCGGTATCAGAGCCAGGCTGTTGGAAGATTTGGTGTATGTAGGGCTTCATTAAGAAGGAATCGAGGCAGCAACAATGAGTGATATGGAAAAGTTAAACGGGGCTAATTTTGCCCTATGGAAATCCCAAATGGAAGATATACTGATTCTGAAGGATTAGTATTTGCCAATTGAGGGAACATCAAAGAAACCCACAACGATGGTGGATGAAGATTGGAATAAGCTGGATAGAAAGGCGATTGCAACCATCCATCAATATCTGGCTAAAGATGTGTATTTTAATGTTGCTAGAGAGAAGACAACAATAGAACTATGACAAAAGCTTCATGATCTATATGAGAAGAAGACAACATCAAATAATGTGTTCTTAATGAAGAGGCTATATAATCTTAAGGTGAAGGAGGGTGCTTCGGTTGCAGAACATTTAAATGAATTTAATATCATTACTAGTCAGCTTGCCTCTATTAAAATTGTTTTGCATGATGAAATTAGAGCTATTTTACTAATGTGTTCTTTGCTAGATAGCTAGGAAAATTTGATCGTCGCTATGAGCACTTCAGTGCCTGCAAGAACCCTAAAGTTTGATGATGTCAGCAACAACATAATGCATGAGGAGTTGTGACAAAAGTCAATTTCAGAAAACCAAGGAGGAGAAGCTCTAGCCCTAGCTGATCATGGTAGGAGGATTGATTGAGGCCATCTAGGATGCTCAAGATCAAGAGGCCGATCCAAATCAAAAAGGGGCAGGATCACTTGTTATCATTGTGGAAAGCCGGGGCATGTGAAGAGAGAGTGTCCAGTCTTGAAGCAAAGCCATAAAGATCAAAATCAGAAGCCAACTAGCACAAATGAAGGTGAGATCACCATTGTAGCTACGAATGGAGAAGTTTTACTTACTATTTTAGTAGAAGATGTATGCTTGTATACCTCTGCAGTAGCTTTGATTGGATCCTTGATTCTGGGGCATCTCACCATGTAACTCCATGCAAAGAGAATTTTGTTGCATATAATCCTAGTGATTATGGTAGAGTGCATTTGGGAAATAATCATTCTGGCAGCATTGTTTGAGTGGGAGATGTCAAGATCAAGACGAATGGTGCAGGGGTACCTTGTCCTTATCACACCAAAATGGTGGTAAAGTGTTGTCAAGTGTTGTCCAGGCCAATTCAAGGCTGATCTTGGATTTAATAAGGTCTAAGGAGACCATTCTTCATGTGATCATGTGTGTTTTGTGTCCTAAGGCATGCTAAGGGGTAAAAGTCACAAGTTTCTTTAGTAAAGTGTCATTTTCCATTAAAAAATGTAATGTTCCCATGAAGGAGAATGACTTGGCAGTTTGGGAAGTTGATGGAAATGGTTTTCACTCATTGTCCCACATTGAAATTAGGGAGAGGATGTGGAAAAATGACCGTTGAAGAAGTTTTGCAAGAAAACAATAAAGATTTTTCTGTTTCTTGTCATTTTCCTCTGTGTTTTTATTGTTCTCATGCCCTATACGGCCTAGTACAGTATGGGAAAGGTCCGTAAATCATGAAATATTGAAGTGTTGTGAATGAGCTTTCTGTTGAACTAGGATTTAGCTATTTATATTGAGTTTAAAGCATTCTCTGATTGGATTTTCATAATAAGGTCTAAAAACCCTAGAATTAAGGGTTTGATCAAGGAGTATGGGTTTTTGACCCATTCCATCAATATGATCAACCATATATTGATGGAATGGAATTAGTTAGGGTTTATTTCAGTCTTGAATATGTTGTAGGTGCAGGGGACAAGCATAAAAGATTGTTTGGAACAAATTCATCCTAATATCTTCATGTATTAGGTGTTCTAACATGAGTGTGCTTATAATATATCAAAAAAAGGAGACTTGGTGTGACTCAACACCCACAAAACCTACACAATCTATCCTTTTACAACTTGTTTGAGACTCTGAAACTGAAATTGGAAGGGTGGAGTGAAGTTTGTGTGTACTTGCTTTGTAAAAGTGGCCTAATTAGGCCTAATTGTAGAATTACCAGTCAATTGTTGTCCTTTTTCTCCAAAACAACCCCCTGTTCTTTCTTGATATGTTGTGTAAAGTTGAAAAGGGTATCCGAATTGCCCATTAGGTTCTGGGTTTGAAAGGGTTTGCTCTTGTTATGTCCAAAAAGCCTCTTTTCAAGGGCTACAAGAATGAAGGTTAGTTTACAAGGGAACAACTAGAAGGGCAAGGTGTCAGGGTTTTTGGGGACCTTTAGTGGTCTAAGCTTGCCAAATAAAAGTGGGTTAGGTTGTGGTAGGAGTTCAACAAGTGGGATCATTCATTTGTTCTTCATCTATGTGTGTCACACCCATTGGTAACCATGCTATGTGAGAGAGGAAGAGAGACAAGCTAGAACAGTCAGTCAATTTCCATTTTAGAATCCTTCTAAATGTTTTGAGAGTCTCCCCTACTCTGCATCAATGAAGGAAGGACAAGATATCCTACTGAAAGAGGTTAGGCATGTACCAAAAATGTGCATGAGTCTGATCTCTGTGGGACGATTGGATGATGAAGGCTATTTTGTAAGCTTTGAAAAAGGTGGCTAGAAAATCAGCAAAGGAGCATTGGTCATGGCTAAAGGACCCAAGACTAGGACTTTGTATATATTGATGATAATTATAGAAAGATTAGATACGACCGCTGTTGCAAAAGAGGGAAACTCAACAGATCTATGACATAGGCACTTGGGTCATATGAGTGAGAAGGGCCTAAAAATTCTCATGGGAAAAAATTTGCTACTAGGTTTGAAATCTTATAATCTTGATCTTTGTGAGCATTGCATATATGGTAGGCAATGAAGGGTTTCGTTTATTGGAAGTGGTCATGAATGGAAAACAAATTTGTTAGAATTAATACATTCTGATGAATTTGCACCAGTAAACATTAGGTCATTAGGAGGAGCCTCATACTTTGTCACATTTATAGATGAAGCATCTAGAAAGGTTTGGGCCTACCCTATGAAAAGAAAAGATGAGGTATTCAAGATATTTCAGATGTTTCATGTTGCTGTTGAAAGAGAGACTAACAAATTGCTCAAGTGCTTGAGGACATATAATGGTGGAGAATATTGCTCAAATACTTTCAAGGAATATTGTAACAGGTTTGGAATTAAGCATGAGAAGACTGTCCCTGGTACTCTTCAATAGAATGGTGTTGTAGAAAGGATGAATCACACTATCATGGAGAAGGTGAGGAGTATGTTGTCAAATTCTGGTTTAGAAAAGCATTTTTGGGTAGAAGTAGTGAGGACAGCCTGTTATCTCATAAATTGATCTTCTTCTACAGCCTTGGATGGCTACATTCTTGAAAAAGTTTGGACTGGTAAGAAGGTGAATTATTCTCACTTGAAAATCTGTGGATATGAAGCATTTGTGCATATTCCCAAAGAGAATAAAACTAAGCTAGATGATAAATCTATGAAATGCAATTTCTTGGGATATGTGGATAGTAAATTTGGTTATCGTTTATGGGATCTTGTTAAACATAAGATTATTAGAAGCATGGATGTTATATTTAATGAGTTAGAGATGTTTAAGAGGACTACAGGTAATTTGGAGGTTAAGAAAATTGTTGTTAGGTTTGAAGAACAACAAGAAAATATCCCACCAATGCAAGAACATGGGCAATAAGATCAAGAGTATGATGAACAACAAGAGGAGAATGTGGAACAACAAGAAGAAGAAACCTTACAGGAGCCTTTACAAGAGATTCAACTTGAAAACACAACACCACAGTTGGTTCACAGATCCACTAGGCCTCATAAGCCTTCACAAAGGTATACACCCTCAAACTATATTTTGTTAACTGATGAAGGTGAACCTGATGATTTTCAAGAAGCTTGTAAAGATGAGCATAGCAAAGAATGGAAGAAAGCGATGGAGGAAGAAATGAACTCCTTGCTGGAAAATAGAACTTGGGAGTTGGTAAAGCTTCCAAAAGGAAGAAAAGCCCTACAAAACAAATGGGTGTACAAGATCAAGCATGTGGGTGGCAAGAAGAAGGAAAGATACAAAGCAAGGCTAGTAGTGAAGGGATTTGCTCAAAAAGAAGGTATTGACTTCACTGAAATATTTTCACCTATTGTTAAAATGACATCCATTAGAGTTATTCTTGGTCTTACTACTACTTTAGACTTGGAATGTGAATAATTGGATGTAAAGACAACCAAGTTCCTTCATGGAGATTTGGAAGAGGAGATTTACATGGAGTAGCCAGAAGGATTCAAAATAAAAGGTAAAGGGAACTTGGTTTGTAGATTGAAGAAGAGTCTCTATGGGTTGAAACAAGCACCTCGCCAGTGGTATAAGAAATTTGATTCATTTATGTTGAAGCATGGTTTTAATAGACTAGACGCTGATCATTGTGTCTACATCAAGAGATATAATTAGGGTAATTTCATTATATTAATGTTATATGTGGATGATATGTTAGTTGCTGGATAGGATAAGAATATGATTAACAGGTTAAAGAAGGATTTGGGCAGTTAGTTTGCAATGAAGGATTTGGGTCTAGCACAACAAATATTAGGCACGAAGATCGTTTGCGATAGAAAGGAGAAAAAATTGTGGCTGTCACAAGAAAAATATATTGAAAAGGTGCTAGACAAATTTAATATGAAGGATGTCAAGCCAGTTGATACACCTCTTGCTTCTCATTTCAAATTGAGTGTCGATTTATGCCCTTGTGATGACAAGGATAAGGAGGTAATGAAAAAGATTCCTTATGCTTCAGCAGTTGGCAACTTGTTGTATGCCATGATATTCACTCATCCAGATATTACACATTCAGTGGGAGCAGTCAGCAGGTTCCTTGCAAATCCGGGCAAACAACATTGGCAAGCAGTAAAGTGAATTTTTAGGTATCTTAAGGGTACTAGTCATTACTATTTATGTTTTGGCAATACTGATATGGTGCTTGAAGGATTTATAGATGTAGATATGGTTGGAGACCTGGACACTAGCAAGTCCACCACTGGTTATTTGTATACATTTGCAGGTGTTGTGGTATCTTGGGTATCCAGGCTACACCAAATAGTAGGTCTCTCCACAACAGAAGCAGAGTATATAGCTACAACAGAAGCTTGCAAAGAGATGTTGTGGATGCAGTGATTCCTAGGAGAGCTAGGAATAAAAAAGGACAAGTATGTGCTATATTGTGACAGTCAGAGTGCCATTCACTTGGTGAAAAACTCATCTTTCCACTCACGAACCAAACATATTAACTTGAGGTATCATTGGATTCAACATGTGTTGGAAGAAGGATAGTTATCCTTGGAAAAGATCCATATAGATAAGAACCCTACTGATATGCTCACTAAAATTCTACCAAGAGAAAAGCATGAGCTATGTAGAGACATGGTAGGCTTGGGGGTGGCTTGATGATAACCGCTTATTCAGAGCCCTTCATTTGCTTCAAGTGGGAGAATGTTGAGCACGTGACATGAAACAAATAAAGGCGCTAGAGAAAGGAGATCACCTGCGTCAAACAAAATTTAATATGGAAGTTTCTCCTATCTGCAGCATTTAAAATTTGTAATATATTGCCTTGTTTTCATCTCAAATACTCTATTTTTGCTAACATTATTCATTCTATTGTAATTTGTAATATTAATGTAAGCACAAAAGAATGCTAAAAATGAAAGAGCATACAGAATGCCGAAAACTAAACCATGATTGCACAATAATACAACCAAATAATAATCATAATATTAAGTTGCTTGGGATGATTTCCCATACATCACAATATAACTTAAACATAATTCCCCAAACCACCCAAAAACTAACATGACACTAACTAAACATATTAAACATTTTAATTGATAACATCACTAGTCACTAAAATAACTTTATTACAAAATATAAACCTTATTTTCCAACAATGTATAACTAATAATTTCTGAAATGTGCCCAAACCTCTAGACATATCTACCTATAAACATAAACAATGACAAACCTAAATATTTCCTTTTATGCCAAGCACTTACATTTCAAGGACAATTCGTTCAATTTGGCTTGAAACTCCTCAATTGTAGCATGATCATTCTCATCCAGCCATTCCTCAGCAGCATTTAGTGCCCTACGGATATCATCTGCAACTCTTGTCTTCATCGTCCCCTTGCTCTTGGCCTCTGTCACCCTACTTTTCATGTTATAAACATAACACTCTAGAGTGTTTTTGGCCAAATGCTTCTTTAACATTTCTTCATCCTCTTTTCGATATTTTTCTGCAGCAGCTACCATTTCATCTATCTCCTTCGCGCTCAGTCTCTGATGCTCATTTGTAACAGTAATCTGATTGTTTGCCCCTGTTCCCTTGTCCCGGGCAGAGGCTGTAAGAATTCCCTCCTCGTCCACTTCAAAGCAAACTGTAATCGTCGGCTCTCCACACCGGGCAGGTTGAAGTCCATTCAGCACAAATTCACCCAGCAAATTGTTATGCGCAGTCAAAGACCTCTCGCCTTCATAAATTGAAAATCTTGCACTTGTCTGGTTGTCATATTTTGTGGTGAGAGACGTCTCTTTCAGAGTAGGAATGGAAGTATTGCGGGGAACTACTACTTCCATGACACCACCGGTAAGTCTAACTCCAAGACTCAAAGGAGTCACGTCCTCCAAGACAATGTTGAAGGTTTCCTTGTTCAGCATAGCTGCCAGCAGAGCTGCACCGTGAGCAACTGCCTCGTCTGGATGTACCTTTTTGCAGAGCTCCTTTCCCCCAAAGAATTGACTTATCAATTGCTGGACCTTGGGTATACGTGAAGAACCTCCTACTAATACAATGTCGTCGATTTCGTCTTTTCTCAGCTTGGAGTCTTCCATGCATTGCTTCACTAATTGCATGCATTTCTCAAATAGATCCGCGTTGAGGTCCTCGAACTTGGCTCTGCTGATCTTTGTGTGAAAATCTTGCCCTTCATGGAGACTATCTATGTCAATTACAGTCTCTACTGACGTAGACAAATCTCGTTTTGCCCTCTCGCACTCTGTACGCAGTCTCCTAAGAGCTTTGGGATTAGTACACATATCCAATTTTGTTTTTCTGTTGAACAGCTTAGCACAATAATCGACCATTCTATTGTCAAAATCCTGGCCTCCCAAATGCATGTCCCCTCCAACAGCTTTTACTTGAATCTGCTTAACTCTTTCAGCGGTAACAGCGGTAACAATAGATACGTCGAAGGTACCTCCTCCAAGGTCAAAAACTAGAATGTTTCCTTTTTCTCGCTCCAATCCGTCAAAGACATAATTTATTGCTGCAGCCGTTGGTTCGTTGATGATCCGCATGACATTAAGCCCTGCAATCTTAGCCGCATCTTTAGTTGCTCGCCTCTGCGAATCATTAAAATAAGCAGGCACAGTAATCACAGCATTCTTCACATCACACCCTAGGTATTCGTCGGCTGTCATCTTCATTTTCATCAACACCAAAGCTGAGATTTCCTCAGCTGCAAATAGCTTTTTCTCACCTTTATACTCCACTTCAACCAAAGGCTTGTCATTCTTTCCAGAAACGATAGTGAAATGCCACAATATTTTGTCAGACTGCACAGAGGGATCATTGTATCTCCTTCCAATGAGTCTCTTGGCATCAAACACAGTGTTGGTAGGATTAGTTGAAATCTGGTTCTTGGCACCATCTCCAACAATTCTTTCATCGGGGGTGAAAGCAACCATGGAGGGAGTGGTTCTGTTACCCTGGTCGTTAGCAATAATTTCAACTCTGTCATGCTGCCACACTCCCACACAGCTGTAAGTTGTCCCGAGATCAATGCCAATAGCCTTCTCTTTGCCCCCTCTGTCCATGTTATATTCTGCATGAATGCAAGGAGAAAATTTGAAAAAAAAAATCAGATTTTGATCCACACCATTAATTCCAAAATGAAAAGTTTTAAGAACAGACTGCAACCTTAACATCTTGCAAAAAAAAAACCTTCCAATAATCTCACACCCTTGTTTTTCCATCGGCTATTTCCTAACTCCATGAACTATATAACCTTTCTGGTCACACGTTAAGGCTATGGTCCCATGTAGGGGGGCTTCCTAAAAAATTTCAGCAGGTGCTACTGAAAAAATTTAAGAGTTTTTAATAATTAGGCGGACTCATAAATTTTATAGGAGCAGTTAAGGGTTAAAAAGTAAGCTGAGAATATTTAGGAAGCTGATAATCCCATGATTTGTTTAAAACTGCAATTCTCATGTCTATAAGATTTGTTGCTTGTATATAGTAGCAGAAGTATGTTGATGAGAAGCATGGGCTTCTTTTGAATTTTGAAACTAATGATATATACACTGAAAACATGTAGCATGCTCGTGGTTATAATATTTAAAGAGAATGAACTGTCTGAGAAAATAGCTGGCAGAATGATGACCCTGAGCTGATTGTTTTTCCTTATAGATAACCCCAACGTAAATGTAAATGAAGTTGTCCTTCCTGTTTACAGACTACTAAAACGAATACTCAGACAGAAGAAAACATTACCAACAGATGCTAGATTGGATGTAGCAGTTCTACTGTTTGCTTCCTTTATCTAAAACATACAGCTCATCTGGAATGAAAGAGGCAGTTAGTGATCCTATCCAGTTTTGATCAACATGCAGTAATATATATGTTGTAACAGTTATAGGACGTTGTAATTATGGTACACTGTATTACAGGATGATAAGCTTCTATGAATGAATTACTGGTTTTCGACTCTGGATTTCAAGCATCCCATGTCTTCTGTATTTAACATTTTATAGCTTTTGTGAAGGGTTTTGGGACATCCCTGTATGCAACGAAGTTGGTAACCAGACCTTCAATTTCTTGTCAAAGGGATTACCGGAACAGCCACTTCTTAGTCATAGCTTGTATATCTCTCTTTGGCAGTTATTTGAGAGAAGATTTGGGATCCCTCTCAGTTGGTCGAACTAGTTGATACCATTCTGTGACATTTGGTCGGAGTCCTCTTTCATTGCAACAGTGGAAGATGGTTATTTTCCTTAGTTTAGCTATGGTGTAACAGTTTGTTGTGATGACCCTGAATCAAAATAGTTTCAGGCTTTGATAGTAGTTTGGTAGCTATTTAATGGTTATTTTCCTTAGTTTAGCTATGGTTTAACAGTTTGATGTGATGAAACTGAATCAAAATGACAATGTGATAGAATCAAGATAATTTATGCTAGTGTAAAGGCAGACCATTATAAATCTGTGAATCCTTCGTGTTTTGGTTGGCAATCTATTTTGATGATTCTTTTTTGAATTCCAATATAGGGGACAGATGGACAACCCCTGTTGAAGGAAAAAAAACAGAGGAGAAATACAAATACAGAGCTATTGCTGTTTACATTTGCATAAAGATGAAATAAAACAGAGCATTTATATGTTTAAAATCTGCACATTCATAGTGCTTTCATTCTACAACCATATTACAACAAAACTAACCCTGCAAGCACACTGGAAAAATAAAACAGCATTTATATATTTCTGTTTGAACAGAGCTTCAGCTCTTCCATACACCACTCAGAAAAACAGAGCAATATGTAGCTCTTTGCTTTGCTGTGCACACAGAATTAAAACATCACACAAAAACATTGATTTAAATATTTTTAAACATGGACCAAAAACTGTCTTCTTCATACGCTAGACAAGGAGGCCATGCCTCTAAAACCATACCTTGCAGAAAATTAATGAGAAACAAGACAAAATGAGGCCATACCTCCAAGACCATTCCCTGCAGAAATATTAATGAAAAAAGCACGGTGACAGAGGAAAGTAGGAAGCAGTCCACAGAAGGAGTTATCTTATCTGCATTAAATGAGGCGAGTGGTTGGGATTACTATTCCAACACTCCCCCTTAATCACAACTACTGCCTTCTTTGATACCCAAATGATCTCTTAGATACTCAAAGCTTTCTTTTCCTAATGGCTTGGTGAAGATATCTGCATACTGATCTTGAGACTTGCAAAAATCTAGAAAGATTTTTCCATTGTTGATTAGTTCTCTAATGAAGTGATACCGTGTGTTTATGTGTTTGCTTCTCTTGTGAAAAACTGGATTCTTTGACAATGCTATGGCTGAGTTATTGTCACAAAAGATCTTTGTTGCCTCTTCTTGTTCTTGCCTAAGATCTTTCAACATTCTTCTCATCCAAACTGCTTGACATGATGCACTTGTGGCTGCTACATACTCTGCTTCAGCTGATGAAAGAGTGACAATTGGTTGTTTCTTTGAAGCCCACGAAACTACACCTGTTCCAAAATGAAAGACATAACCGGAAGTGCTCTTCCTATCATCAATGCTTCCTGCACAATCACTATCTGTATATCCAATCAGCTTGAACTCATTTGACTTTGCATACTGAATGCCATAGTTCCTTGTTCCACTCGCATATCTAAGAATTCTCTTTCCTGCTTGCCAATGAGAGTCCTTTGGAGACTCCATGAACCTTGAAATGAGACTAACTGCATACATTATGTCAGGCCTTGTGGTTGTTAAATACATGAGACTGCCAACAAGCCTTTTATACAAAGTTGGATCAATGTTGGCCCCATCATCATCCTTGCTAAGTTTTACTCCTGTGACAATTGGTGTTGGAGCTGATTTGCAATTTGTCATGTTAAACCTTTTCAAAATGTCATTTGCATACTTAGATTGGGAGATGAATATACCATTATCATTTTGATTCACCTCAATGTCAAGAAAATACTTCATGAGACCCAAATCAGTCATTTCAAATTCCTTTTTCATAGCTCCTTTGAACAAATCAATTGCCAAATCAGCCATGAATATCAAATTATCAACATACAAGCAAACAATTATGATCTCACCTTGCTCATTCATCTTGGTATACAATGTAGGCTCACTGCTGCACCTATTGAATCCATTTTGCAAAAGATAAGAGTCAATTCTACTATACCAAGCTCTTGGGGCTTGCTTGAGTCCATAGAGTGCCTTTTTCAGTTTATAAACTTTGTCTTCTTGACCCAAAATCTCATACCCAGGTGGCTGCTCCACATAAACTTCTTCTTCAAGATAACCATTCAAAAAGGTTGATTTCACATCCATTTGGAAAACTGGCCATTTGTTTTGAGCTGCTATTGCAAGTATAGTTCTCACGGTGTCTAAATGTGCTACCGGAGCAAATGTCTCATTGTAATCAACCCCGGGCTGTTGTGAATATCCTTTTGCCACTAGTCTTGCTTTATGTTTTTGTACATCACTATTTGCATCTAATTTAGTTTTGTAAACCCACTTCACTCCTATAACATCCTTGCCTTTTGGAAGGCTCACTAGCTCCCATGTTTGATTCTTTTCTATTGCATCAATTTCATCATCCATTGCATTTACCCATTTGTCATCCTTAATTGCATCTTCATAATAAATTGGATCTTCTACTTGTGAATAAAATGCAAAGAGACAAATCAGACCAGCATTGTTCTCACCTTCATTTTGCTCATAAATGTCTCTGAAACTTCTGATTTTTTGTCTCCTCAAGCTTGCCAATGTAGGATTTGACATATCACTTGAATTTGAACTTGTGGAATGTGGACTTGATAGTCCTGCACCCTGATTGCCACTTGTAGACGGTGTTTGTTGTACATTTGAAGGAGTGGATGCTTGAATGCGTGGGGCTGTCCTTACACTTGATGATGGTGTCATTTGATGACCACTTTGTTGAGCCTGAATGGGTGTGGAAGGAGTCACATTTGATGGAGTACCTGCTGGTGTAAAATCTTCTCTATCTTCTTGAGGTAAGTTGGCTGCAATATTGATTGTCTTCTCCAAACTTCCATCCCATGCTTCATCTTCTATGAATTGACATCTCTGTTGATTATAACTTTCTTGGTTATTGGATTGTATAGTTTGTATGCCTTTGATTCATCACTATAACCAACAAATATACACTTTTCTCCCTTGTTGTCCAACTTTCTTCTCAACTCATCTGGCACATGTGTATATGCCACACATCCAAATACTCTCATGTGAGCAACACTATGTTTTCTTACGGTCCATGCTTCTTCAGGAATCATATTCTTCACACTTTTGGTTGGACATCTATTCATAATGTATGTTGCACAAGCTACAGCTTCAGCCCAATATTCATTTGACAATTGCTTTGCTTTCAACATGCTTCTTGCCATTTCCATGATTGTTCTATTTTTCCTTTCAGCTACCCCATTTTGTTGAGGTGTGTACCTGGTTGTGAATTGCTTGTGAATACCATGGTCTTTGCAAAAATTTAGAAATTCATTTGAGATGTACTCACCACCTCTATCTGTTCTCAATGCTTTGATGTAGTACCCACTTTGCTTCTCAACAAGTGCCTTGAATTGACAAAAATAATCAAACACTTCATTCTTTTGCCTTAGAAAGTAGACCCATGTTTTCCTTGAATAGTTATCAATGAAAGTCAAAAAGTAGAATCTTCCACCAATTGAGGGTGTTTGTATTGGCCCACATAAATCTGAATGAACAATCTCTAAAGGTGCCTTTGCTCTAATTGACTTGCCAGTTGGAAATGTCTCTCTATGTTGCTTTCCCAAGATGTATCCTTCACATAGTCTTTCCGGTTTCTCCATTAGAGGCATACCCTTTACCATACTCTTCCTATGAAGCAAATTTAGACCTCCAAAGTTGAGATGCCCAAATCTTCGATGCCATAACCAATTTTCATCTTTTATTTCTGCTTGAAAGTGGGTTTGTGTAACTGCTGCAACTTCTTCTTTATCCTCTTGTGGGTTCATTGTGGGTTGTGCTTGAGGATATTCCACATTCAAATCTAGCTTAATCTTTAGGGGAAACATTCTATTGTTTGTCATTTGCACTTTAGCAATAAGCATATTACTTGAAAATTTATCTAGAATAGTGCATTCTTTGTTCTTGAAGAAGACTCTATACCCCTTTTGAACAAGCTGCCCAATACTCATTAGATTGTGTTTTAGACCAGGCAGAAAATACACATCTGAAATATAATTCTTCTCCCCCTGTTTAGTTAGAATGTTGATATTTCCTTTGCCCATAACTGAAACTTTGTTGTCATTACCCAATGTGACATCTGATTTTACACTTTCATCTAAACTTGAGAACATTTCTAAGTTCCCTGTCATATGATTGTCATATGATTGCTGCAACCTGAGTCTAAAAACCATACATCATTTTGATTTTCTTGTGCTACATTGCATGCTATAACATATTGCTCTGATTTTGGTTTTCTCTTGTAAAGTTTGCATTTTGTCTGTTGAAATTAGATTGTTTTTTCTACATTCATTTGAATAATGCCCATATTTCTTACAATAATGACATTGGATTTGAGATTTGTCATACCTTTGACCATGTGATTGATTTTGAGATGGGTTTGGGCTTGAGTTACGGTTGCTGCCTCTTCCACTTGAGTTTGATGGGCTGCTTCTTCCACTTCTATAAGAATTCCTTTCTCTACCTCTGAAATTCGATCTTCCTCTGCCTCTACCATGGTTGATTGAAACTTGTGACTTGAATGCATGCTCCAATGAGGTGTTTGTTGACCTACTTAGCCTATGTTCATGTGAAATGAGAGATACATGGAGCTCATCAACTGAAAACTGTGAGAGGTTCTTTGTCTCCTCTATGGTCACAACTATGGATTCAAACCTTGTGGGTAAACCATAGTTCCGAGACTCGCCCGAACTCGCCAGAACTCGGCGAGTCGCGAGCCGAGCAAGGTCTGGCGAGTCCTGGAGACTCGGACTCGGACTCGGCCTTGAAACTCGCCGAAACTCGCCGAAACTCGCCATTTCTTGAAACTCGCCGAAACTCGGCCCAAACTCGTGAGTCCCGATGGTGAAACTCGGCCGGCGCAGCATGAGTGAAAAGTTGAAAAAAAAACATAAAAAACTCAAGTCAAAGTTGATTTTTTTTGGACTTATATTGCCTCTATTACACTTAAAGTAACTTCATTTCATTTTCTTGGCAAAATAGGAGGAGAAGAGAGAGTTGTGAGAAAAAATAAGAGTGTGCATTGTAGGGCAAATAGCAAGGAGGTAGAACTGTAGAACGAAAAATCCGTCATTAAATCGCATTGGAGCAGCTTCATACTTAGAGTTGGTGCATTGAGAGCTCTCTACCGGCGATTGGAAGGAGTTTGCAACTTTGCATTTCATTTCAAGGTTGGTTTTTTTTGTGTTTTTTAGCAAAAATTGCATTGTTTTGTAAAATTTCAAATTTTATTTTGAACAAAGTTACAAACCCTACTTATTTTGTTTGAATTTTGAACTTTGAAGTTTGAAACTTTGAACATTCAACAAATTAAAAAACCCTACCTTTTGTTTGAAGTTTGAAGTTTGAACATTCAACAAATTAAAAAACCCTACATTCAAGTTTTCAACAATCAACAAACCCTACATATTTTTGAAAGTTTGAAACAAACCCTACCTTTTGTTTTTGAAAATTGGAACAATCAACAAACCCTACCTATTTTTGAAACAAACCCTACTTTTTTTTTGCATTAGTTTAATAAATTAATAATTATAAATGAATTAACAAATATTCATTTTTTTTGTGTTTATGTGTTATTGCAGCAGCCTTGATTTCAAGTTCAAATTGTATTTTGCACAATGTCTAACTCTTCACACCCAGTTCGAAAGGACCCAGCTTGGAAACACGCTGAAAATTTTCCAGGGCAAAAAAAAGGACAAACAAAATGTTTTTATTGCAAAACAATTTTTCATGGAGGCATTAATAGATTGAAATACCATCTTGCACGCATAGCCGTCCATGATGCTTTGGGATGCAATGATGCACCTATTGAGGTTGTTCGTGAGGTGCAAATACAATTAGAAACATTTGAAATGAAAAAAGCGCTGAAAAAGAGGCAAAGGGAGGAGTTAGTGTGCATTGGTGGTGTTGGAGAGGCTTCTTCCAAGCCTCCATTTCATCCTAGTGCTAGTGCTTGTGCTAGTACTTCTGCTACTGTTGGTGCCCGTGCTACTGCTGCCGCCGCTGCTAGTGCTACCGCTACTGCTAGTGCTGCCGCTGCCGCTACTGGTAGTGGTAGTGGTAGTATTAGCATTGGTCCTAGAATTCGTAAATCTAGGTTGGATTCATTTTTTGTGCCACGCACTACTCCTGGTGCCCAACCGTCACTTGAGAGCACGGGTTGGAACAAGGAGGCACATGACGCAGCTAGACGAGCAATTGGCGACTTTTGGTACTATTGCACCATTCCATTCCATGCAACCAGGTAATTCTTTTTTGTTTGATTGTTTTAAAATTTATATTATTATAGTTTGATTCTTTGTCTCATGAATTTTTATATTTAAATTTTAGATGTGTGTTGAATTCAAATTTAAAGTTAAACTCTCCTTTTTACATGTGCTAGGTCTCCTTATTGGCAAAATATGCTTGATGCCATAACTGTTTGTGGGGCGGGGTTCAAAGGCCCTACTGAAGATGACTTAAGGGGCCCACTTTTGACACAAAAGGTGGCTGATGTAAAAGCTGAAATAGAGGAGCAGCGCTTGGTATGGAGCAAGAAGGGTTGCACCATCATGACCGATGGTTGGACTGACAGAAAAAATAGGACGCTGCTGAATTTTCTTGTTTCCTCTTCAAGTAATTGTACTTCCCTCAATGCATTGAATAATTTGAATTTTAAATTTGATTTAACGATTAATATTTTTAATTTATGTTTTATTGAACCATTGATTTTGCTTCTTTTTTCAGGTGGCACCGTGTTCATCAAGTCAATTGATGCTTCAACACATGTAAAAAATGCCACATACCTTTGTGAGGCTATACAGGAAGTCCTATTTGAGGTGGGTGAGGAGAATGTGGTTCAAGTAGTGACCGATAATGCAGCAAATTATGTTGCTGCAGGTAGACTACTGATGGAGAGGCACCCAACAGTATTTTGGACTCCATGTGCCGCACATTGCCTTGACCTCATATTGGAGGATTTAGGCAAGCTTCCATGGATCAAAACATGTGTGGATATTGCCAAAAATATTTGCAAATTTATATACAATCACACATGGGTCCTTAGCCTAATGAGGCAATACACG
This sequence comes from Cunninghamia lanceolata, assembly GCA_027924645.1. NCBI lineage: Eukaryota > Viridiplantae > Streptophyta > Pinopsida > Cupressales > Cupressaceae > Cunninghamia > Cunninghamia lanceolata. Next base: position 8,843,462 of record BSBN01000220.1, on the reverse strand, counting down.
GGGTTAAAGGAGTTGGCTCGTCCTGGCATCACCAGATTTGCTACAAATTTCATCACACTACAATCCTTGATTCGGTCAAAGGGACCTTTGAGACGTATGTTTGTTGCTGAGGAGTGGACTTCCTCATCCTATGGTACTTCCACCGCAGGGATTGAAGTGGCAAATTACATTTTTGATGAGCCAGGCTTTTGGACACCTGCTGCAGAGATTGTGAAGGTAACCGTAATATTCAATTCTAGTATTCTTTAATTTTTATTCATATTTTCTTTTATTTGTTTAACTTTATTTTATTCACACTTAAGTTAATGTTTCACAATATTTGCAGTTCACCGAGCCCTTGGTAGTTCTCCTACGAGTTGCTGATGGGGAGAAGCCCGCAATGGGCTACATATATGAGGGCATGGATAGGGCCAAGGAGGCCATTAGATCAATCTATGGGGGAGTTGAGGGTAAGTATCGTCCCATTTGGGAGATCATTGATAGGAGATGGCAGCACCAGCTTCACAAGCCCCTCCATGCAGCAGCTTATTTCCTAAATCCAGCATTCCAATTTCGCCCTGATTTCAAGGCGGATGATGAGGTTCTTGGTGGGCTCTACTCAGTGATAGAGCGGATGGCGCCTGCAGTTACTAGACCGATAGTCCATGAGATAGAGGCCTTTACTAGTGCACAAGGAGAGCTTTTTTCTCGTCTAATGTGCAAAGATAGTAGGACAACATTGCAGCCAGGTAAAAATATATATAAGGGCATAATTTTCCTCTTTTTATATTATTATTAAATGTTGAAACTTGAAACTTGAGACTTAAAATTGGAAATGAGATTGATTTTTTTTTTCTTTTTCTCATTTCAGATGTATGGTGGCAAATGTTTGGTGCTAAAACACCAAACCTTCAGAGGATTGCCATTCGCATATTGAGCCAGCCATGCAGTGCTTCAGGTTGTGAGCGTAATTGGAGTATGTTTGAGCACATACACTCCAAGAGGCGCAATAGATTGTCCGTGGAGAGGTTGAATGACCTAGTGTATGTTCATTACAACCTTCGACTTAGACACAAACAGATTTTTGACCATGACTCCACCCCAATCAGGCTAGAGGAGGTCGATCCACAATCTGAGTGGATCACTGAGGCTACAGATCCTATCTTTAGTGATGAGGACTTTGATTGGGTTGACCAGGCAGATAGAGAGGCTGAGGCTGTAGCCATGGCAGAGGAGGTGGATAGAGCACGAGCAGACACAGGCACATCTGATGTTGGTGAGGGTGGCATGGAGTCACAGGCAGAGATTATGGCTGCTGCATCATTGAAGACCTACCATTTACGCCTTCGTAGGAAGGCGAAGGATGCAGGCTCCTCTGAGCCATAGACTTCTAGTTATTGTTTTGATACTTCATATTTGCTTGGAACATTTGATCATTTTGATGTCATGGATTTCATATTCCATGAGTTTTGTATACATTTGACTATATTTATATATCTAAGTGTGTTATTTCCTTCAGCAGCTCAGCTACAATTTGCATTTATACTTATGTGATCGATGTATACTTGTGTATGTGATCCAATTAGCTTCTATTTGATGATGTTATTGTGTCTTTAAGGTTTATTTAATAAAGGGTGCATGAAACAAGTTTTAAATCCTTAAAAATCTCTAAATTTCTTGGGTTTTTCACTTTGCCGAGTTTTTGCCGAGTCTGCGCCGAGTCTAGGCGCCGAGTCCCGAGTCCCGAGCCGAGTCGCCCTCGCCGAGTCTGCGCCGAGTCCGAGTCTCGGAACTATGGGGTAAACTCCTTAAAATCTTTTCAACAATCCTTGTATCTTCAAGTGTCTCACCATGAGATCTAATTTGATTAACTAAACCCATCACCTGTGTGAAGAAAGTGTCTACTGAATCTGAATCCTTCATGAAGATTGTTTTAAAATCCCTTCTTAGCATTTGCAACTTAGCTGTTTTCACCTTTGCCATTCCTTGATAGGCTGTTTGAAGTGTATCCCATGCATGTTTGGACTTAGTTGTTGTTGCAATCCTTAGAAAAATACTCTCATGCACAGCTTGGAAGATGTAAAAGAGAGCTTTGGAGTCCTTCTTCCTGTTATCCCTCAACAAATCTTTCTCTGCTTGAGTCAATGCATTGTATGCTGCTGCATCTCCTGGTTTTTGAAAACCATTCTCTACTAGATCCCAAATGTCTTGAGAACAAAATAGTGCCTTCATTGTTATAGACCAGTAATCATAATTTTTCCCATTGAATTGTGGGATTTGAAGATTTGTTAAACTTGTGCTTGCCATTGTTGACTGTGTATACCTTTGCCTTGAAAAACTTTTGTTGGAGCTCCTTGTTGATGAAGCCCTTTGCACTAATAACCTTCAGCGTTGCTAAAACTTTCTTTTCAAGAGCAACCTTTGGCTCTGATCCCAGATGAAGGAAAAAAAACAGAGGAGAAATACAAATACAGAGCTACTGCTGTTTACATTTGCATAAAGATGAAATAAAACAGAGCATTTATATGTTTAAAATCTGCACATTCGTAGTGCTTTCATTCTACAACCATATTACAACAAAACTAACCCTTGCAAGCACACTGGAAAAATAAAACAACATATATATATTTCTGTTTGAACAGAGCTTCAGCGCTTCCATACACCACTCAGAAAAACAGAGCAATATGTAGCTCTTTGCTTTGCTGCACACACATAATTAAAACATCACACAAAAACATTGATTTAAATATTTTTAAACATGGACCAAAAACTGTCTTCTCCATACGCTAGACAAGGAGGCCATGCCTCTAAGACCATACCCTGCAGAAAATTAATGAGAAACAAGACAAGGGAGGCCATACCTCCAAGACCATTCCCTGCAGAAATATTAATGAAAAAAGCACGGTGACAGAGGAAAGTAGAAAGCAGTCCACAGAAGGAGTTATCTTATCTGCATTAAATGAGGCAAGTGGTTGGGATTGTCTCACCAAGTAGAAAAAAACATATAATTGTCGGGGCGGCCAACGCTGGCTAGGGATATTCTTCATTTGTAGGCAGTATAATCGATTTTACGTTTCATATAATGACTATGCAATATTTGCTTTATAAATACATTAACACATACCAAGCCTAGTGTATGTAAAAGTAAGAAGTCTATCATGGCCTATTTAGCCTTTCAAACAGGTAGAAATTGTTTTTGCCTGTGTATTCTAACTACTGGAAAAATTATGAAGAGATCGTTGTTACAAACACCCACCCAGGAGAAGGGTAGGAAGGCCCACTGCCCAGGACTTCAGTTCAAATAGCAACGCCAACAGTTCAAGGCTAATTCCCAGCCGACATTCAAATTAAAACTCTGTTACTGAATAAGGAACTGATATCTAAATCTGAATTTGATATATATTAAAAAAAATAACGAAAATTTAACGTTACAACTCAAAAACTCATTACTTATAAGGAATAAAGTTTGTGAATAGTCATTCTGTTTCTTCAGTTTGGTGCGGTCTGCATTGGCAGACACAGTGTTTTTGAACTTGACTTGGTAGTGCAGCACAAGTGAGTACAGATAAAATGCGTGGGCACAAAACCGAACTGTTGATGTAGATCCAGCGGAATGAAGCCTCAAAAATTTCTTGACATGTATAGTCGGTATTTTCAATTTTATTCAACTAAGAAAGCTAGGGATAAGGAAAAGCTGTTTAAATATGAGGACAGTCATTGTACATAACGCCCCAGCCCCACCTATTGCCAAAGCAATTTCACTGTAAGGTGCAGGTGCTAAGGCTACCATGTTTTTGTTCTCTTATAATGGTAGTGTAATTTGTTACCTGCATTATTATTGTAAAACATTGAAATTAAAATATGTTTTGATTTGATAGAAATAGTTTTAAGTATCAATATCTTATCTGAAGCTGACAATTTTCAAAAAAATTGCCAATTGATGGACACCATATTTTTGGTTTTGGAAAAAGATGTTGGTATTATGATACTTGCTGAAACAATTCTCTGCTACTACAAAGGCTCCTGCTAACATCTCTGCACATTCCTGTGATATGCATGCATGATTGGATTTTGTACGGGGCTTTTATATGTTTTCCCCTTTCGAAGCAGAATAAGGGCATCTGTGGCATGGATGGGTAAACTTTTGAATTTTATGTGTAATAGAAGTTCAGTCTAAGCTATGACTTGTGTAATTCAAAGTGGAAAGGGGGCAGAGTCGTCGAATTTTACTTTGCTTTTTGAGTCAGGATAAAAATAAGTGAATGAAAGTTATTTGTGTAGTGAAATTTTATTTTAGGGAAGGGTTTTTTTTGGTAATTTTCTGTATAAATTCAATTAGACATAGGTAGACCCTACTTAACTTCTATATGGGTGCAATTATATGTAAGAGAATTTGAGAAATCTTGTATTGAAAACTTTCATTGGATTTTGTCTGTAGGACATGAATGCAAGATTATATTATCTTATCTCAAGTAAGCATAACAAGCAGGGCTTAAATTTGATGGCCGTATGGCCGTATTTAGTTATCTTAGCCGTAAAATACAATTAAATTATAGTAAGACTGTATCACTTGAAAGGGATGATTTCACTTAAACTGTAATTATTCTTAAATATATATTTTAGTCTATATATATTTTCCTTAAAATAGGTAGGCTTTAATATTTGAAAGTCAACTTCAAATAGATGACTGTCACAAAAAAATTGCTTGACAGGCGGGGTCGACCGTCAAATTTAAGCCCGGATAACAAGCATCAATTGGAGGTCTCTATCTCTCAGGGAAAAGAAACACACCCAGTTTAGTCTCAGTTAAATTTCTGAAGTTAGTTATGATAATTTTGTTCTGTTCACCTTTTATTGAGAAATTGACATAATATTTCTACAGTCCATTATAGAAAGTGCTGTTATATGCAACTGTGTGGTGATTTTTAGCATCTTATTTGATAAAGATTTAAAAATTCTATAGTTTCTATGAAAGATTTGGTATACAAATTGCTTTAAAAGTTTCTAAGAAAAAATATATATGGCTGGCTAAGCAACCAAATTCAATTCAATAATCTTCTTGAACAAGAGAACTATGGCAGGCAAATTTTCCTATAGTTTGATTTGGTTTCTTATTAAAGATGGTGATTTTAATAAGAATTTTATTTGTGGTTTAAACAGAGTGGATTGCTGCACTATAATAAAGATTCATGGATATTACAGCTTCTACAGAGCAACTAGGAGAGTTGGATCCTCCTGACTTCCTTAGATCTGTCAGAAAACTTCCATGCCCATTTGCACAGCTTCATGCAGATAAAAAGAAAAAAATTTCAAACATCTGCAAGAGTTATAAGCCACCTTATCCAGGAGCAAAATCTAGTGAGGATCATCATGATATCGTTTTCAGATATATTAACAATAAACATACATCGAAAACTCTCCAGCCTCGGTATCGATGCCATACAAGTAAGAAGTCATTTACTTTGATGGGACATAGCAGTGAAAGGAAAAAATCAGATGGCAATAATATTGGGAACAAGAGAAGGAAGGAGACACCTCCTCCTTCAGAAGGGGAAAAAGATGATGACTGAAAACGAATGCTTGTTTTCAAAGTCTGAGCTAAGCTATTTAGAAAATATTCAAGTGGGTGATTTTTCTATTTCCCATTGCTTTGATGATTTGGATGTCCCAGAAGATGTTATGCTTGCGTGCCAGACAGATCCTTCTAGCTTTGCAGGGATGCTAAATAGATGAAATCAGGGAGTCTTGGGGGCAAAACATACAGAAGGCAAGATCCCCCACGAAAGCCCATTTTAAAAATTGACCTTTTTGTCATAACCCCGAAAATAGACACTACCTTTCATGATGAATTATCCTCAGAAGTTTAAACTAATTATGATCAATGTAATATGATAAGGACGGTGATTCCTTGGCTAGGGTCGCGTCCCATGACTAGAAAGAGTGATACAAATACGAGAGGCAATTAACCCAGTTGAAAGCAAAAAAAGTAGAAGAGTATAGAGTAAACGCAGACAGCAAATTCACAGGCAGTGTAAGTCTCTTACTTAGTTTTAATATTCAGTATTCCTCAGTCAAAGATCATAGTCTGCATATAACTCGTTGCCATTCTTTAATATATAAATCTATACTGTCTGACATGGGCACTCTATGATAGAACCCAATCAGGGAACATAATCTAGGATGATAATCTGGTGGACTGGACAGTCCATAGAAAGGAATAGAAAACATTATATAGACTATATTTGGCATTACTGTTGCTCTACGTAGGACTTATTCTATTATGAGACTGTATACTTGTGTTTAATAAACAAGACTGAATGATGGACTGTCTTTATCTATAGATTATGATGGATGTATGGAAATTGTAATATCTCTCCTCTTGCATTCTGATATATCTTATGCTGTATCATAATTTAATGTTTGGCTCCATTCATAATAAAGGCAAACTGTATACTTTAGAATTGTGTGAAAAATGCATGTATTGTGTTTGTGATTCAGCCAGGAGGGGTGAAAGTATAGCCTTAGTAGATTGCCTATAAACCCCATCTAAGGTTCCGTCCCCATAGGCCTGAGACAAGGGTTTGGACATTATGCTCCCGTAGGCCTGAGTCAAAGGTTTGGACCATGGAGGGATGGGGGTCCCACATTGGAATATGCCCCCATAGGCCCGGACGAGGGATTTGGCAAAAGGACCAGCCCCTATAGGCCCTCGTGAAGGGTTCGGGCAATAGGACTGTGGTAGGCCTTAGGCTACTAAGAGCTTATGTTTTTCCCTCCCCTGGCGTGATGAATGTTTTCTTTTACTTATGTGTTTCAAAATGCAAGTGTGTTTATGTTGGACTGATGAATACTAGATATTAAAACTAACATGTAGCAATATGGACTTGAATATTCATGATGCTGCAGGTACTAATTCAGAGGAACGTATGATCTAATTCAACCACAGGCTCCCCCATTTAGAACACTTGAGGAGAAGAAACACTAATACCTAATTCACAAGCAAATTCTAGGGCAAACCAGGTAAGGGGACATTACAGTGGTATTAGAGCATCTTTCCTGCCATCCCGTGGGAAATAATGCAAACCTACCACCGAAGAGGTTCTAACACCCAAGGAAACAACTCCATCGATAACCCATTGAGAGATGAACTTAGGGCCTTCGTGGAGAATAGTGATAAAAAAACCCAAGCCTTATTGGAACAAAGTGAAAAAACTAACCAAGCTTTACTTCAAGCCCTCCAAAACCTAAATAATATCAACACCAAAGAAGCCACCTCTAACCACTCCGAGAACAACCATCCTACACCCTTTCAAGAGACAAGCTCTAGACCCACCCGACCCAATTTCTTGTCAAATGAAGAAAGCAATAATAATAGGCCTCCCATAGAGGATGTGGACGAGATAGCTACAGCCTATTATAAGTTAGAACCTGAGTTGAGGGAACTTGTGCCTTTCAAAGACTACTGTGAGGCCAAACAAAGAGTCATACCTAGGAGAGAGGGAAGGGACCCAATAGATAGAGATCTTGAGAACAAGGTAAGTAAAATAACTTTCCCTAACTTTGATGGAGAAAGCAAGACCACAGCCCGATCATGGGTTCAAAAACTAGATACCTATCTATCCTTAAGCCCAACAACTGAAGCAAAAGCCATCAAGTTCGCTGTCTTACACCTAACCAGAATGGCCCATGATTGGTGGCATCATGGCCTCATCACGCAAGACCATCAACAAGTCACCACTTATGATGACTTTACCCAAAGATTAATAAAGAGGTTTGATCAAAAGCACCCGGAATGGTACTTTAGGGAATTGACACAATTAAGGCAGCAAGGCACTATACAAGATTATGCCACTGAATTTCAAAGGTTAGCAATCATGGTCCCACAAATTTCCCAAGAAAGACTCACATATTTATTCATAGAGGGCCTAAGAGGATCCATCCGAAGTATGGTAAGTGCACTAGAGCCTACCCGCCTAGAAGAAGCCATTCAAAAGGCAATGAAATATGAGGATAGTTGGTCAAGAGACCAACCCAAGAAGCTCTCCTCATCTTCAAAAACCCCACGGAGAGAAGGAGATAGAAGGGAAGAAGCAACTAAAACTTGCCAATGGTGCAAGGGCAAAAGGGATAGAAATCATTGGTGTAAAAATATGGAAGAGCTAAAAAGAAACGGATTATGTTTTAGGTGTCAAAAACCATGGGGGCAAGGTCACAAATGTAATTTTAGAGTCCACCAACTTGAAGCTTACCCAAATGATGAGTATCCCAACAAAAGGGCCCGAATGGAAGAAGAAAGTCAAGCAATGTTGGCCACCATTTCCCAAGCCTCTAAACATAACCCATTCCGCATCAAGAGTACACTCAAAGGACGAAAAGCCATTACCCTTGTAGATAGTGGGGCATCCCATAATTTCATTGACCAAAGAATAGTAACCCAAAGGAAGTTAAGAACCATAAATTTTAAAGGCTTTGAGGCAGCAATGGCCACAGGTGCTAGGGTACAATGTACAAAAATAGTACCCCAATTAGAAATTTTCTTAGGGAGCCACCGCATCATAGAAGACTTTTATGTGGTCCCATTAGATGCTGACATCATCCTAGGAACCCCATGGATCTACTCCTTAGGGTGTTTCATGTTTGATCTCCCAAACCAAACTATCCGCTTCCAACATGAAGGGCAAGAAGTTACTCTAAGAGGTTTACCTAATGGGGATCCAAAAGTGATCTCATGTAAGAGAATGGAGAGGATTTTTAGGAGAGGGCAAGGGGAATGGGCTGCCCAATGTATGATACTTGATAAAAGCACTCCACAAGGAAGAGCCATCCACATAGACATCCAACCTATCACAAGAAAATATAGGAAGGTGTTTTCAGAAATTCCGCCAGGATTACCACCTAAGAGAGGATTTGAACACACCATTGAGTTGGAAGAAGGAGCAAAACCAGTCATAATCACTCCATACCGTCACCCCCATAAATACAAAGAAGAGATAGAGAAAACCATTAAAGAACTTCTAGAGATGGGGCATATTCAACCCAACTCTAGTCCATTTGCATCATCCGTAGTTCTTGTCAAAAAGAAAGATGGCACCTTTAGAATGTGCATAGATTATAGAGCTCTAAATAAAAAGACCATAAAAAACTGCTACCCCATCCCTTGAATTGATGAACTCATAGATGAACTCCATGGAGCAAGGTTCTTTTCCAAGATTGATCTTCGATCAGGATATCATCAAATAAGAATGAGGGAAGAAGATGTACCTAAAATAACTTTTTGATGTCATTATGGACATTTTGAGTTCTTAGTCATGCCTTTTGGGCTTACAAATGCCCCTGCTACCTTTCAATCATGCATGAACCATATTTTCCGCAAGCAACTTAGAAAATTCCTCCTAATCTTCTTCGATGACATTCTTATATATAGTAAAACATGGGAAGAGCACCTCCACCATATTGATGAGACCCTCAAGATTTTAGAACAAGAGTCCTTGTATGCCAAAGCGTCCAAATGTGAATTTGGCATGGAAGAAATATTATACTTAGGCCATAAGATCAATGCCCAAGGGGTGAGCGTGGATGAAGAAAAAATAGCCGCCATCCAGAAGTGGCCTAAACCCAAAACCCTCACACAACTAAGGGGCTTTGTAGGATTGTGTAGTTATTATAGGCGTTTTGTAAAAGGGTTCTCTAAAATTGCAGCCCCTCTCAAGGACCTAACCAAGAAAGGAGCTTTCTCATGGAATGAAGCAACTCAGGAAGCCTTCGAAAGATTGAAAGTCACTATGAGTACATGCCCAGTCTTGGCCATCCCTGACTTCACCTTACCCTTTGAATTACAATGTGATGCATCGGGAGAAGGGATTGGCGCAGTCTTAATGCAAAATAAGCATCCTATATCTTATGAGAGTCGCAAGCTAACTCCAGCAGAAAAACTCTACCCCATTTACGACAAGGAAATGTTAGCTATAATACATGCCTTGGCAAAATTTCGCCATTATTTGGTCTACACCAAGTTCCATGTAAAAACTGATCATAATAGTCTAAGATATTTCATGCACCAAAAGGATTTGAATGACCGACAACAAAAATGGGTTAGTCGCATACAAGCTTATGACTTTGATATAGAATATGTAAAAGGGACCAACAATGTGGTAGCAGATGCCCTATCTAGACATCCATGCTTAAAAACTATAACCAGTATAGCTGCGGATTGGAAATATGACATCATCTCAGAATATGCAAAAGATCCCCAAACCAATGAGATATTGGAAGGACGTCCCCCCAATGAACAATACAAGGTAATAGAGGAGATGATCCTATATAAAGGTAGAATCTTTCTGGTACCCCATTCCAAAGTGAAGAGGAAGATTCTTAAAGAGTATCACGACAATCCGTTAGCTGGGCACCAAGGGTACTACAAAACATACAAGCAAGTGAGGGAAAAATACTCTTGGAAAGGACTCAAGAAGGATGTGTTAAAATATGTGCAAGAGTGCATGATTTGCCAAAAGAATAAAACCGAGCTAAGCCAACCAGTAGGATTATTACAACCCTTGCCCGTCCCCAACCAGAAGTGGGAAAGTATCTCTATGGATTTTATCACTGGATTGCCCAAAGCACAAGGAAAGGATTGCATATACGTGGTGGTTGATAGGCTTACCAAATATGCTCATTTCTTTGCCATATTCATGGATTTTAGAGGACCCCAGGTAGCAGAAATATTTTGCAAAGAAGTCTTTAGACTCCATGGCCTCCCAAGAAATATTGTCAGTGATCGGGATAGTCGGTTCATGAGCCAATTTTGGCAGGAGCTCTTTAGGATATTAGGGACAACTCTTACACCAAGCACCAGTTACCATCCTCAGACAGATGGTCAAACTGAGATTGTCAACAAATGGCTAGAAGGCTACTTACGAAATTATGTCACTGGACAGCAGAATGCATGGATCAAATGGTTGCATTTGGGAGAATATTGTTACAATACAACCCACCACATGTCCATCCAAATGAGTCCCTTCAAAGCATTATATGGGTATGACCCCACCCCTTTTGGGAGCTTGATCACCCAAGAAAGCCAAGTGCCCCGAGCTAGAGATTTTGTGCAAGAGAGAATGGTCATCTTGAATACCTTGAAAGACAATTTGCATCAAGCCCAGAATCAACAAAAAATGTATGCGGATCGGAAACGGGTTGAAAGGACCTTTGAAGTGGGAGATCTAGTCTTTCTCCGGCTACAACCTTATAATCAATCATCCCTTAAGTCTAATGGGACAGAGAAGTTAAGACCCCGATTCTATGGACCCTACAAGATCACACAAAAGATTGGAGAAGTAGCCTATGAACTAGAATTGCCCAAGGACAGTCGCATCCACAATGTCTTCCATGTATCCAGACTAAAGAAAGTATTGGGCCAACAAGTGGCACCATGTGCAGAATTACCCCCAATGGATGATGAAGGCAAGTTGATCCTCGAGCCCGAAACAATCCTCAATATGAGGGAGAAAAGGTCAAGGAATAAGACTATTTCGGAGTTCTTGATTAAATGGAAGAATCTCCCTGAAGAAGATGCTACATGGGAGGGTGAAGAGATCTTCAAACACCCCAACCTCAAGTTGCTTGAGGGCAAGCAATTTGAGGAAGGAGGACTGTCATAACCCCGAAAATAGACACTACCTTTCATGATGAATTATCCTCAGAAGTTTAAACTAATTATGATCAATGTAATATGATAAGGACGGTGATTCCTTGGCTAGGGTCGCGTCCCATGACTAGAAAGAGTGATACAAATACGAGAGGCAATTAACCCAGTTGAAAGCAAAAAAAGTAGAAGAGTATAGAGTAAACGCAGACAGCAAATTCACAGGCAGTGTAAGTCTCTTACTTAGTTTTAATGTTCAGTATTCCTCAGTCAAAGATCATAGTCTGCATATAACTCGTTGCCATTCTTTAATATATAAATCTATACTATCTGACATGGGCACTCTATGATAGAACCCAATCAGGGAACATAATCTAGGATGATAATCTGGTGGACTGGACAGTCCATAGAAAGGAATAGAAAACATTATATAGACTATATTTGGCATTACTGTTGCTCTACGTAGGACTTATTCTATTATGAGACTGTATACTTGTGTTTAATAAACAAGACTGAATGATGGACTGTCTTTATCTATAGATTATGATGGATGTATGGAAATTGTAATATCTCTCCTCTTGCATTCTGATATATCTTATGCTGTATCATAATTTAATGTTTGGCTCCATTCATAATAAAGGCAAACTGTATACTTTAGAATTGTGTGAAAAATGCATGTATTGTGTTTGTGATTCAGCCAGGAGGGGTGAAAGTATAGCCTTAGTAGATTGCCTATAAACCCCATCTAAGGTTCCGTCCCCATAGGCCTGAGACAAGGGTTTGGACATTATGCTCCCGTAGGCCTGAGTCAAAGGTTTGGACCATGGAGGGATGGGGGTCCCACATTGGAATATGCCCCCATAGGCCCGGACGAGGGATTTGGCAAAAGGACTAGCCCCTATAGGCCCTCGTGAAGGGTTCGGGCAATAGGACTGTGGTAGGCCTTAGGCTACTAAGAGCTTATGTTTTTCCCTCCCCTGGCGTGATGAATGTTTTCTTTTACTTATGTGTTTCAAAATGCAAGTGTGTTTATGTTGGACTGATGAATACTAGATATTAAAACTAACATGTAGCAATATGGACTTGAATATTAATGATGCTGCAGGTACTAATTCAGAGGAACGTATGATCTAATTCAACCACAGGCTCCCCCATTTAGAACACTTGAGGAGAAGAAACACTAATACCTAATTCACAAGCAAATTCTAGGGCAAACCAGGTAAGGGGACATTACACTTATCCTCAAAATTGGGAAATTGGGAAATGATGCATTAATATAGATTTTTAGAGAGAATACTCATCCAAAGCACACTATTTTTCAAATCATAAACGAGAGAGAAAAGTAAGATTACCTTTACAAGTGAGAATCTGATCTGCAGAATTCTTTGTGAATGGCTATCCTCAGCAATAACAGACCAAGTGCAAACTTAAGACGCCAAGTGCAGACTTAAGAACGAAGGTATTCGTGATTTAGAGGTAATGCAGGCAAGAAATGGGTGAAATGTATCTCAGAAGAAAAATCTATTAAACCCAATCTACTAATTCTTTTGCCTGGCTTCCCCTATAAATCGTGATTCCCCTGCATCATGTTCCATCCGCATCCGCATCCCCCACTCGTCTTCGAGTCAGCATACGGGATAGTCAAATACGGCTGCTGGTGAACGAGTCAGCATATTCATATACAATTAATTTATGCCTGGAGGCGTTCTATAATGGCATCTTACTTCTTATTTTAAAGTTTACGGTCATTTTGTCAGGCGCGAGGAAATTGCATGTAGAGAAATATCGTCGACACACATCACTTTCAGTAGCTTAATTCAAATTTCCACGGCATAAATATTATTCACAGATACTTAAAGCTGTGTACCATATACGCCAAACGGACCGTGGGTTATACGGAGTGTAGTGAACCATATACGCCAAACCGACCGTGGGTTATACGATGGAGCGTAGTGAATGTTTGGAAATTGTCTCAAGTAGAAGCCAAATATACTTTAGTTCAACCACTCTATAGCAATTTGTAATAAAAAGGGGTAAATATTTGTCCTATTTTTATTGTCTAAAATTAGCTTTTAACTGTTGAAGTAGATTTTATTTAAAAATACGTTACATCTATTGGATGCACATTTGACTGTATTTATTAATTAATTTAAATTCAAAATTATGTTATATTCTAATTTGTATTAATCAATAAATAGGATCAAATATATATCTAGAATGTTGGATAGACAATACATTTAAGAATAACCCATTTAATATTATTTATGAAAAATAAAGTTGAAATAAGTTGTTTTTTTTTTTTTTAATTGAACAAAGACAAATTAGTTGGAGTAATTAAATAGCTTGAGTGGGCTCAATGTTATATTTTAGTTCTTTGACAACATAAACTTGTATTGATATATTTGTCTTTCTAGACATTGTTTTATTTGGTTGAAAACATTGTTGTTGCTTGCTATTTCTTGTTATTGTCGGTTGAAGACATTGTACTAAAATGTAAATTACATGCTTAGTGGTTGTCATTTATCTTCTAATAATCATTCACAATTGTAAAAATATATGCTTGTTTCTTGCTAATCATTTTCTTTCATGTTTATTATTTACTATATTCTATCTCAAATTCAAAGTCAAGCTTCCAATATAGACCTAAACAAATTATCTTGTGTATTTGTTACATCTAACCCATCAACCGCTACAACATTATGGTTGTTGTTACCACCATCATCCCCATCTCGTTTAGGGCCCTCTATAGGTCAACATGCCACTCTCAACGTTTAGCATTCCATACCATTTGTAAATTTGGAAACCTTGACCTACACTAGTTGATATAGTGCATTGTCTTTGAACATTCATAATTGTGATGAAGTCTATTTCCTAATGGTAAGTGTCAATGAAACCATCCTACATAGAGTGAGATGACTAGATAGATAGATTTTGCAATCCAAGTTGAGATGATATTTGTCTAATCTTGACTTTGTTGTTCAAGTCATCCAATATTTTTTACATGAATAACATTGTGGTTGAATCGCCAAGTGCACTACACAAAAAATCCTGATCCTTATTTGTAAGCTATAATCTCATTTGTAGATCATGAAATGTTAATGCATGCGGGATGAATACATATGATAATGTACGGTACAATTGTATCATTGGAATAAGGGTGACAAGGATGAGTTAAAGAGGGTGGACAATGGAGGAGGAAAATACAAGAAGCAAAGGAACATGGGTAATTAGGGATAAACAAGGGGTCAAATGGGAGGATATGGGTAGGGATGGAGGATAGAGTGGGAGTGATAATGTTAGGAGGCCATAGAGTTTCAGTCCAAATCCTTTTGAAAATATCCTACACAAAAATTCTTTGAAGAGTCTCGAATATTAATGATATACAACTTGGGGTCCACCTTGTATGTTGAACAGTTGCATGTATATGCATCCTGCATATACAAAGATTTAAAAAAGGAATTTGTATATGCATATGTTTATGCATATACAAGGGCGAAAAGGGCAAAATAAGGATTGGAAAGGTCAGCGATAGAGGAGCGAAGTGCCTACGTGGCACATTTTCATTGGTTCTTGACTTTTCAGCGTATTTTGAGCTGCGGATCTCATGCAATAGGAGATGATTGACGGCCATGTTTTAAACCTGTTAGGTCTCAAAAATGTAGGTTGCCAATCCTAAGAGGATGCCAAGCTCTATGTTTAGATTTGCAACGTTTTTGAACTAACTTGACAAAATCAACCTTCAAGGTTTGATGATTTCCTACGCTTCAGGTCCTACTACACCTAGGTGGGTGACTTGGAAAATTAAAGCAAACTGAATGTGAATGTATGGACTAATTAAATCTATCTACAATGGCAAAGGATGTAGGATAGATGAAAAGCTTGCTAACTAATTATGTATCTAATGCCTAATGAGTGATTGGTAGAAATTGTATAAGCAATATCAAGGTAAAAAGGATTTAAATAATGAGTTTAAATAGGACTAGTGCCTTGTTGGGTAACAGAGTCAATTGAAGGACTAGGACTAGTGGTTTCCTAATGATAATAATTCTAATAGTTTAGCACGATTCTAGTTTATAACTTGTATAAACGTGTAGGGAGATGATCGACAGACTCTTCTTAAATAATCCAACCAATATGATCTAATTACTTGTTATTCACCAGAAGGCAATTTAATCCTTTCTTGAAGGAACCAATTGAGTGAAATACGCAAGAGATGACTGATAATATCAATATGGAGACAGAATGGCAATCCTAATTATATGGCTATACTTAGTAATCCAAACTAATACTTCCAGGTTACCGTGATTGATCAGAAGGATTTTAATTCCTCAAATGGAAACCAATTTATTCAATCACATAGATATAGCAAATGTTTCTAAGTGGCGGAGATGACTACAATTTTTTAACTTCCATCTTGGATCTCCTACCATCCATTTGATATTGAATTCTTTGTTATAACTGAAACTAGAGTCGCCACCTATTAATAAATAGGAAAAGTTTGTATTTTATCTATAGGGTTCTTGTCACCAGCGGAGTTACCAAATTAAATTTTCTAAAATGACTCTATGAAAGAAAGGATTAATTTCTAAGGTCTTTTACTTAGTTCCCCAGTAGAGTCGCCAATTTGTTAGGTCTCAAAAATGCAGGTTGCCAATTCTAAGAGGATGCCAAGCTCTATGTTTAGATTTGCAACGTTTTTGAACTAACTTGATGAAATCAACCTTCAAGGTTTGATGATTTCCTATGCTTCAGGTCGTGCTACACCTAGGTGGGTGAACCTTGGAAAATTAAAGCAGACTGAATGTGAATGTATGGACTAATTAAATCTTTCTACAATGGCAAAGGATGTAGGATAGATGAAAAGCTTGCTAACTAATTCTGTATCTAATGCCTAATGAGTGATTGGTAGAAATTGTATAAGCAATATCAAGGTAAAAAGGATTTAAATAATGAGTTTAAATAGGACCAGTGCCTTGTTGGGTAATAGAGTCAATTGAAGGACTAGGACTAGTGGTTTCCTAATGGTAATAATTCTAATTGTTTGGCATGATTCTAGTTTATAACTTGTATAAACGTGCAGGGAGATGATCGATAGACTCTTCTTAAATAATCCAACCAATATGATCTAATTTCTTGTTATTCACTAGAAGGCAATTTAATCCTTTCTTGAAGGAACCAATTGTGTGAAATACGCAAGAGATGACTGATAATATCAATATGGAGACAGAATGACAATCCTAATTATATGGCTATACTTAGTAATCCAAACTAATACTTCCAGGTTACCGTGATTGATTAGAAGGATTTTAATTCGTCAAATGGAAACTAATTTATTCAATCACATAGATACAGCAAATGTGTATTGACAAATTAAATATATGCTTGATATATTAATCTGAATAACAAAGAAATACAGAACTAGAGACAACCACACAATTGAGTAACTTTAACAAACAACTGATACCAAAGTAGAACCACTGAATCAAAGAACTTCAAACTTCTTCTTCAAATAAAGTATGCAACATGGTCATTCTGAAACATTGTATTATATATATATCTATATATTCTACTACTGATGATCTTTCAACACCAATTGTTTGAACTTTTATAGACATTTCTATGAAGAGACATAACTCTTCAATAAGTCTTTTGGGAACTTAACAAGCATTAACAACTACTACATAATCATGATTAGGTTCTATTTAGTTATAAGTAAACTTTAGCCAAGTGATCCAAGTACTCCTGATCACGATGAGAATTAGTAAGTTCAATAGCACTTCTGGTAATCACATCAAGTATGACCATCCTTTCCAAGTGTTTGCAAGCTTCTCTAGATGCAGAGACTTTGTCTTTCAGAGCTCATGTAGCCTCGTGTAATATAACTCGACAATCAACAATCCATTCTTCTTTGCTCTTTACTTCTCCATTGTCTTTAAACAACACGGGCACTCCTGCATTTAAAGCATCAGTACCTTCCTTAGCATCAGCTTTAAGTTTGTCATAGTATTTTTGGTGTTGTTCGAGCAATGCTTCTGTATTGGAGATATCTGCACTATCAAAAACACCTTTGCTTTGCATCTCAATCAATTTTTTCTGCATTCTTTGTTCAAGTCTTTCATGTTCTTTAATTGCTTTATAATTCTGAGAGTAGTTATCCTAAAACAGGTTTAACCATTGCACCATGTTTGCATATCTGCTCTATAGCACTGTGACAAATGCATCTATTTGGATTTGCGTTGCCTGGTCAAGGGATAATGCTTGAGGGTCTTGTGAACTCTCACCTTGGGTTATTCTCTTTGTTGATTGGCCAAAAGTGCTCTTAACAGCATCCTTCAAGTAGTCATTTTCTTTTGTCAATCTTTCACAGCTCAACCTGTATGCATCTCTTTCTTTGATCAACATTTGAGCTTGTGCCTTGTTCAATTTTGCAACATTGATGCCAATGTCTACTGTAATCAGAGGGACAGTTTCCCCTGCTTTCAAAGTCATGGCATGGCCAAAAGTCTTTTCAGTATCTATGATGGCTGTCTTCTTATGGGGAGGATATAACGCCCATATCATCAAGGAATTTTCATCATTATTGTATCTTGTACCCATATATAATTCATTAACTCCCTTTGGAGTGAGTTTATACTTATCATCTACACTATTCAAGAAACTGTCAAAAACCAAAGCAGAATTTAAATCAAGACCAGGAAAAATCATAACCCCTGCATCTTTAAGCAACTGTCTACCCCTGCTAGGTGTCATGTCTTGCATCTCCTTATTTACTGTTACCTTCAGCATATCTAACAGTTGTCTTTCATTATCAGTAGAAACATCATCTACTGATTCTCTGATCTCTTTCCCTTTGTATTTATACAAGAATGACTTAAATTCTTTTGACTGAATAAATTTATCATCAGAGATGAAAGAATCATAAGCTATCTGGTGTGGATCCTCATCAGCAAACCCCTCCTCATCATGTAACACAACAAGAGGCTGATATTGTAATATTTTCCTCTTGGACATTTCTACTATTTTGTCCTGTGGCTATTCTTGCCCTGCCAGTTCTTCATCTTTAGAGGATACAACCTCAATCTCTGCTAGTTGCTTTTTCTTTTCACTTAAATCCCTGTTATACTTTTCTACCACCAATTCAACTTCAGCCTCTTCTAGGTTTCTAATAACATCATCATGTGGATAATGTATGTGCATATATCCACTAAGATTTTGTTTTCTTCGTGTAGAGTCAATAAAACCTTCAGGGTCAAACCCTTTCCTTGCCTCAGCACTCCTCATGTTATAATGCATCAACTTATCCATAATGAGATTATAACCTTCTTTTGAAACCATAGTAAAATCTCCAAAACATAAAGTGCTGGGCATAAATGATTGTTTATCATGTGAACTCAAATGCATTACATTTGAGCAATGCATTTCCCTGATTATCTCTAAATATGCAAGTCTGTCAAGGATAGTCTTGGGCAATATGAATGGAGTCTCTTCAAAACCATAGATTCTGATCATGGTAGCATCCTTAAAACAATACCAGTCTCCCCAATTATGAGTGACAGTAGGGGGGCCACCAAAATCCTTTTGCCTGAGGAACCTTTTTATTTCAATTGAAATTGAATATTCACAAGGGTGGTTGAAATACCTATACAATACTTTTACATATTGTTCTTCAAATTGGGCATAGCTGGAATGGGCATATCTACTGTCCCATATTTTGGTCCACATTTGTATGTGTATCCTTTCTCCCTTCTTATCTACAACAATAACATTAAGCTCACTTGGCCATAACCCTACTTCCTGGCTGAAATACAACACCATATGCATAAGCAGTGAGTAATGCTCAAAAGAGCATGTTGGGGCACTGTTTCTTATTGCAGATAAGCCAGAATCTATTCTATTAGCAATATAGGAAGCATAATCAAACTGCCTCACATTATGACACTGAATGTCAGAGGCTATAACCATTAGAGGGATAGTCATGAACTCAGGGACCTTTGAACCAAGAACTTGGTCCATAGAATAATAAGTATGATGTATATATGGTTCAAATATAGCTACATGAAAGGGAGGACCATCATTTTCAATTAGGGGCATCACTTCTCCTTCAACTCTGGGCCTATGAATGGGCAACCTCCATCCATTGTAGGTTGTGTCGATTCTCCAATATTCTTTCTCTAGATCTTCATAAATAATAGGGACAGTGCACAAATCATCTAGATTAAACCCTTTCCTTGCCTCAGCACTCCTCATGTTATAATGCATCAACTTATCCATAATGAGATTATAACCTTCTTTTGAAACCACAGTAAAATCTCCAAAACATAAAGTGCTGGGAATAAATGATTGTTTATCATGTGAACTCAAATGCATTACATTTGAGCAATGCATTTTCCTGATTATCTCTAAATATGCAAGTCTGTCAGGGACAATCTTGGGCAATATGAATGGAGTCTCTTCAAAACCATAGATTCTGATCATGGTAGCATCCTCAAAACAATACCAGTCTCCCCAATTATGAGTGATAGTAGGGGGGCCACCAAAATCCTTTTGCCTGAGGAACCTTTTTATTTCAGTTGAAATTGAATATTCACAGGGGTGGTTGAAATACCTATACAGTACTTTTACATAGTGTTCTTCAAATTGGGCATAGCTGGAATGGGCATATCTAATGTTCCATATTCTGGTCCACATTTGTATGGGTATCTTTTCTCCCTTCTTATCTACAGCAATAACTTTAAGCTCACTTGGCCATAACCCTACTTCCTGGCTGAAATACAACACCATATGCATAAGCAGTGAGTAATGCTCAAAAGAGCATGTTGGGGCACTGTTTCTTATTGCAGATAAGCCAGAATCTATTCTATTAGCAATATAGGAAGCATAATCAAATTGCCTCACATTATGACACTGAATGTCAGAGGCTATAACCATTAGAGGGATAGTCATGAACTCAAGGAGCTCTGAACCAAGAACCTGGCCCACAGAATAATAAGTATGCTATATATATGGTTCAAATATAGCTACATGAAAGGGAGGACCATCATTTTCAGTTAGGGGCATCACTTCTCCTTTAACCCTAGGCCTATGAATGGGAAACCTCCATCCATTGTAGGTTGTGTCCATTCTCCAATATTCTTTCTCCAGATCTTCATAAATAATAGGGACAGTGCACAAATCATCTAGATTAAACACTTCACAAACAACATTCTTTGACAAATGTACAATTGGTTCCCCTTGTGGGTTGCAAAGGGCTTTCAGGCTTGAATTGTAATGTTTAGCAAGCAGTTGGAGGAGTTCTACATTCAGGAACATGTTAGGCACAACTAGTTTTGCTAAATTCAAGTGCCATGGGTTTGACACAAGAGCATTCCTAAACCTTCTATTATAATGGAATCTGAAAAGCTCATATCCCCTGATTGGGGTCTAGATATCTCCTAGGCACTTATGTTTATCTTCTAATTTTTCAACTTCTGCCCTGAGTTGAGCAGACCTTCTAGCCTTGGGAGTTGACCCAGGCAATTGGTCAATTAAGTCCTAATTGAGTTTTCTATCTTTTACTTTTTCCTCAAGGGTTTGTTCAGTTTTTTATTTTTTAGACTTACTGGTTTCTCCTTGTGATTTTCTTCCTTTTCCCTTTCTTGGAGTTTCCATATTTAAACTTTGGCAGAAATTTCAAACACAGGCTATACAATGGTTTGTATGTATGTACCTGTCGTTCCGTGGCTGTAATCGAAATCCTCTACTTTTGCTTCAATAGTTCCTCTGTATTCTCCTCTCAAACAACCCTATAATTACGATGATCGTAAAAGATTTCATAGCCATTTGCATTTAATTATCTGATCAATTCGATGTCATTTATTGCTGTGAAATGTCACGTCGCCATAACTCCTCTCATCGGCGTGATTTTTAAAATGTCTAGGTGACCTTAATACTTCTTATGGAGCAAACAATCAATCGGCGTGACCCCTCAATAGTATTCTTGATGTTATGTTGAATCATATCTAAGTGGGCACGACCATCAGCAGGACTTGTTTCATCACCGTTTGATTTAGATTTCCCTCTGATATAGTGAGTCTTAGCGATATGACTATCGATAAGAATCTCACTGATAATAATTTGTTTATTGGGGTGATCAATACTATTGGGATAACATATTTATGTTTCCTCGAGCTTCGTTGTCTTAATAATAATCTTCTTTACTTTGGATCAGAATGATTCTGTTAATGTCTCACCGATACAGTTAAGACTTCTTATCAACGAGTATGACTTTATTTCCATCAGAATGAGATATACTATCGGGATAGTTTTTAGAAGATAACCCGATCCCAATTATCTCCCCGATGGCCATTTTACATTCGTTATTGGAGAGAGTCTATCAAAGTGTCTCCGACATCTTTTAATCACCGTGACTTGTGACTCGACAAGACATAATTGCTTCGTCCCGATATGTTAAGTTACTCCGATAGATATGTGCATCGCTGTGACTCTCATTGAAAAGTTCTCTCTATTGATTCGCCAAGACATTGAGTATCGGAGACTTATTTGCTTTTCATCCCAATGATTCATTTCTTGCCAATGGCTATTGTTTCATTGCCCCCGTAGGATGTTCGGTGAGACTCTTGCCAAAATACTTCATCGATATGATATATACTATCGGGGTAGCTTTTGAAGGACCATCCAATGACTATTAGTCATACCGATCGGTATGACTACTTGGTTCTCTTGCCGATGAAAGGTCATCGGTATTACTTCTTCTATCGGCAACTTCTATAAATCTCTTTCCGATCTCTATTTCCACGCTGATGGTTATTTTTGAATGATTTCTTATGTATCGGTATAAGCAACACAACATCTTGCCGATAGATTGACATTTAAGCAATTTTGCAATGCTTAGCTATAGAAATCTAGTTAGATATATCAATTTTTACTATGGTTTTGGGATGTTTCTTTTAGGATTTGCTCAAATATGGTGAAGTGAAAAGATGGTCAAATTTTAAATTTTTACTGTCCTAACAGTGGCTCTGTCTGGGATGTATACTCCCTGTGAGTATGACAAGGATCCAAATCTCCTGGGGAAGTAGACCACATGTTTTATTTATTTGGGGTGATGTTTTCATGAAGATGGGAAAAGGAAAGTAACAAATGATGGGTAATGGGAATGATTCCTAAACTACTGTGCATGGAATTATTTTTTTTTTTTGAGAATCATTTGAGGGGTGTCCATGCACTGGCAATGCTCAATTCTCTTTGTACATGTTTATGAAAAGAACTGCTTCAAGTATTTCCCATGTACAGGCAATTCCTGCTCTTCTCCTGACATATTCTGTAAATAGTAAGAGTCATCACCTCCCTTGGTAGTGATAACAAAAGGACCCAACCATAGGGCTTCAAATTTTCCATGCTTTCCTTTGTCCTGACACCTCGCATTCCACATCAGTACCAGATCATTTATTTCAAATTTTCTGTCTTTGGCCTTCTTGTCAAAGAGATATTTTACTTGTGATTGTAACTTAACATTCTGCCTCTGAGCTATTCTTCTTGTTTCGTCAAGTTCTGCCAGATGTTCCAACCTTTCCTCCATTGGTTCAAGAATATTCAAGTCTTCCTAGAGAATGAATTTGTATACTGGTATAAGATTTTCCAATGGTAATCTCGCTTGTGTTCCATACACCAACTCATAAAGAGATCTCCCAATTGCTCTTTTTATAGTAATCCTATCAGCCCACACTACCATTCTTAATTTTGAATCCCAAGCCTTCTTGTTTCTATCCAACATTCTTTTTATGATTTTTAGGAGGCTCTTGTTACTTGATTCTGCTTGTCAATTGGCCTGTGGATGGTAGCGGGCAGCATAGGAAATAGTGATACCATGTGTATTGCAAAATCCTTTGAATTCATCAGATCTAAAACACATCCCATTAACTGTAATCAATCTTACTGGAGTACCAAATCTGCATATAATATTCTCCATTAGAAAGTTAATCATAACCTTACTTGTTGCCTATTTAGTTTGGATCGCTTCTACCCATTTTGTAAAGTAATCAGTAGCCACTAAAATCCATTTGTGCCCCCCACTTGATTTCTTTAAAATTTCACCTATAAAATCAATACCCCACTGATAAAATGGAGCCTCAACCTGCATAGGTTTTAAGGGTAGTGCTCCTTGATATTTTAACTTCCCTGAGAACTTTTGGCGTGCTTCACACTTTCTAGTGTAATGGTATGAATCATTAAAAACTTTAGGCCAATAGTATCCTACCCTCAGGATTTTGTGGGTTGTAGTCTTTGCTGAGAAATGACCTCCACACATGCCTTCATGCAACTCCTTCATAATATGTTTTGACTGATATTCATCCAAGCATAATAGTAAGACCCCATCTCTATTTTTCCAATAAAGATCCCCACTAATGAGTACGTATTTTGAAGCTTGCAGTTTAAGTGTCCTCCTTTTGTTATCATCATACCCTTCAGGACACTTCATATGTTTTAGATAATATATTATGTCAGCATACCATGGAGTATGCTCAATACTGGTACTTGCATCAGCATTACATATCTGAGAGGCTTCAAGATTACTTTTAGAGATCAATTTGGCAAGACCCTATCCCCTCACTAATTTAGTGATTTGGATCTCAATATTGAATTCCTAAATCCTATTGATCCACCTACATCTCCTACCAGCGACTTCAGTTTGGACCAATACATCCTTCACTGCAGCATTAGGAACATATGCTATGATTTTAGCCCCCACCAAATATGATCTAAAAGTTTTAACTGCTTTTACTAATGCATATGCCTGCTTTTCAATAATATCATACTTTAACTCTGCATTCTGTAGGGATTTGCTAAAAAAAGAGATAGGTTGTTCATATCCATCATTGTTTTTCTGCAATAGCATTGCTGCAACTGTATGATAGGAAGCAAATGAAAACAATTGGAATGTTTTACTGAAGTTAGGGGATATTAAGACTGGGGCTTGCTGGATTGCCCTCTTAATATTGGCAAATGATTCTAGTGTTTCTGTTGTTCACTTTACTTCTGAGTTCTTCTTCAGCATCTTTGATATAGGACAAACAATTTCTGCAAAATTTGGTATAAATCTTCTGACAAAATTTATCTGACCAAAAAATGATTGTATAGCTTTTACATTTTTTGGAATAGGCACTTGATCAATTGCCTTTACCCTTTCAGGATCTATTTTAACTCCTTCCTTCGAGACTATATGGCCAAGTAATTTTCCTTCTGTTACTGCAAAATGGCATTTTTTAGGGTTCAATGATATCCCATATTCTAGGGCTTTGATAAATATTTATTCTAAGTGTGTGCATTGATCTTTAGCCCTTTTTGAATATGTTGTCAAGTCATCTTGATATACTATCATAATCTTATTGATCAACTCAGCAAAAGCCACTCCATTGCTTTTTGGAATGTTGCTCCAGCATTAGTTAGTCCGAATGGCATTCTTAGATATACATATGTTCCCCACGGAGTGGCGAATGTAGTCTTAAATTGTTTTGACTCCTTGACTTTTACCTGATTGTAACCCAAGAAGCCATCCATCATGGATAACAATTCACATCTAGTGACCTTTTGTAGTATTGCCTCCATATTGGGGAGAGGATAATTATCTTTGAGAGAAGATTTATTCAAGTTTCTGAAATCCACACACAGTCTAATATCACCATTCTTTTTCCTAACAGGTACTAAATTTGAAACCTAGGAAGAATGTCTAATAGGTTTGATTATAGCTCCATCCCTTAACTTTGTAAGTTCCTCTAGCATCTTAGGGGCTAATGTAGGATTGATCGGCCTCTGTTTTTTCCTGAATGGTTTAGCATCTGGTTTTAGTGGTATCTCATGTTGAAATAAATCCTCTCTATATGCTTTTAAATCATCATATGACCAGGCAAATACATGCCTATACTTTCTAAGTAAGTTGATGATTCTGCTCTTGATTTTTGGGTCAAGATTTCTTCCAATATACACATTCTTTGGGGCTGCTTGCATCCCCAAATTGATTTCTTCAAGGTCATTAGGTATCACTAGTGTGTCTTTCTTTTTAAATCTATCATGTCCATCAAATGCCTTTTCTAATGCTATAAGTCCCTTAGGTATCTTATTTATTTTCAACTGAACTATCTCTTGACCAAAAAGGGTTTCCTTCCCATCATGTTCCTCTACAAATGCATTGAAATCAATCTCTTGATTTTCATAATAATCAACACAATGTAAGAAGTTGATTATATCAGCATTGATAGATATCAGATTTCCATAGTCCATAATGATTATAGATCAATATCTCTGGATTTAACTGTGTATGCATTTTTTCCTCAACGTTTCGGATCATACTCCATGATCCATCATCAGGAGAAAATAGAGCCAGAGAAGTGAAAAAATAGGAAATGGGGCATGCAGTAAAATAGGAATTGGGGCTGGAGTAGTTTTCATTTCACCAGGAGGTAAAACTTTCAAATACTCTTTTCTATTGACATTTGAATGTACAAACAATGTAGCTGAGTATGAAGCTTTGCTCATTGGTTTGAACATTTTCCTATTTTTTCACTTCTCTGGCTCTATTTTCTCCTAATGATGGATCATGGAGTATGATCCGAAACGTTGAGGAAAAAATGCATACACAGTTAAATCCAGAAATACTGATCTATATATCAGCATCGTTATCAAACACTTGCCGGTTATGTATATTATCTGGGATGGTAGGTCTAGTTTTGTATTCAACCTCTGTAATTCCTCCCAATGTGAGATCATCCCTTTTCAATGCAATATTCGCTAGAAAATCTGCCATAATGTTTTTAGACCTATCAATCCAATTGATTGAAAAGGCATCAAATAATTCAATATTATCCCAGACTGCATTTCTGTACTATCTCAATCTCTTGTTTTTTGATAAGTACTTTTCTCTCACTTGTGAGGTAACCAATTCATAATCACCATACACAGCTAACTTTTTTATTTTTTGCTTAGTGGCTATGTTCAAACCAATGAGCAAAGATTCATACTCAGCTACATTGTTTGTACATTCAAATGTCAATAGAAAAGAGTATTTGAAAATTTTACCTCCTGGTGAAATGAAAACTACTCCAGCCCCATTTCCTATTTTGCTGCATGCACCATTGAAATACATCTTCCATACATCATTTTTTTCTTTCATAGATTCAGTGTGTATTGGATCAGTGTTACACAATTCTGGTGTAGTTTCTCCAACTTTGAAGACTCCTAAATCTATATCACAAAAGAAATTTATCTGATGCCGATCCATTCTTTCTATAATATTGTCATACCTTGGCTCTCTGCACAGCTTGATTTCTTTGCCTCCCACTGGTATGGTGGCATATGATAAATCTAACTAAACATTCCCTCCTACCATTGTAGCCCATTGCCTTGATAGAAGCATTCCATAATATGGTGGGATGTCAACCATAGTAATATCAATGTTATAAGTTGCTTCAGGGTGTGAGGCAAGCTTTATCTCTACATCCTTCATAATACCAACTACTGGGATAGATCTGTTATCCATTGCATAACACTGGCCAAATGTAGTATCAACCCACATTCCCAGTTCTTTCATAACTACTATAGGCATGATGTTCATGGCAGCACCTGAATCAATCATGCAATTCCTGACTATCCTGTTCTTGATTAATAGTGTAGTATAGAATGGGTCTACCTGTGAGGGATTTTTTGTCAGTGTATCACCAAGGTATACCTCAGGCATTTGGAATGTTTCTTGATGGACATTGTTCATTCTAATTTCAGGTTCTTTATGTTTTTGACTTGGTGTATCAGAAATCAGCTTAACAACTGTACTTCTGTATTTATCTATCTTCATCATTTCCAAAAGTGGAACTAATATTTTGACCTGAGACACTGCATGGGCAATGTCAAAAGAATGGGCCGTAGTCTGATCACTCTTTTCTATCTTTATATTTACCTTTTCTTGATTTTATAATCTTTCTTTTGTTTTACTTTTATCACCCTTTTCTAGTTCTTTGGATGATGATTTTGTATTATTCTTTTTGTTATTCTGGTCTTTTATAAACACACTCCCAGGAGTTCCTTATTCAACATTTGTTTTTCTATTCCTTAAGTTGTAGGTGTTTCGAGCTTGAGCTACTGCATCCACTGTAAGAGCTTCTCTTTCATCCTCAGTAGGCTTTCTCCATTGACCATATGGCTGGTGGTTATAACAAATAGGTTGCTCACAACTATCTTCCTGATCTGAGAACACTTCTTGTTCTCCCATGTTGATGTGATGCCTCTGATTTCCTACATCATACTCATATCCTTCTTCTTCTGAAGAAGAGTAATCTTCAGTGACCACACATGGTGTATCCTACATCATATTTATGGTGTGACTATCTCTATTATAATTGTATAGCATTTCCTCTTGTTGTACTGATTTAGCTACCTCACAGTATTCAGGCAAATGTGGTAGATTACACACCAAACACCAAGGTTTATTTTCTGCCATATGTGCCATGTTTCTTTTCAGGGGATCAGGAGTATCCTTTCCATACGGTTGCTTTCTGCTATTGTCGATGGGTCTCCCATCCTTCCAATTTGTATTACAGGGCATATCATGCAACCTAGGCCTTTCATGCCTATGTTGACCCTCTAGTTTAGTCTGTTGAACATTTGGATTCTGAGGATTTCTATGATTGTCCCTCTTACTCACCATTCCTTCAGCCTTCCTATTGTTTTTAATGGTTAGGGCCACTTTTTGTGCTTCGGCCAAGGTTGTAGGACACCTATTTCTAAGCTCGTACCCTGTTTTGGGGTCAAATGCTTTCATATAAATACTCAGTGCTGCTGGGTCAAATAACTTGGCTCCATGTGGTACCTTATTATGTAATTTGGAAAATTTTAGGTTGAAATCATATACTGATTCGTTTTGATACTTCTGTATACTTATCAACTCATGTAATGCAAATTCAGGGACATATTGGTTACCATACTAGTCCTTACACTGGTTATGGAAATTAGTTATTGAATTGATTGAGGCATCAGGCAGGCTGTTAAACCAATCTCTGGTATCTTTAGTGAGGGATGTCATGAATAACCTCATTCTAATATCTTCCCAGTCCATACCAATATCCTGCATGAAAGCATTGAAACTTCTGATATGATCTTCTGTAGATATTGCATTGTTTCCAGTAAACTTGGGAACCATCTTTCTCCAAGTACTATCCATAGGATATGGATACAACTGATATTCAGTTAAATTAAATTGACTACATATATTTGCAAGGTTTTGAGGTGGGAAGTTCAAGGGTGGTGGATTGGGATAGTAATTATATCCACCTGGTGGCTGATGATATGCATATTGTTGCTGTTGGTTCATATGGGGATTTGTGTAAGGGTTTTGTGGTCTACAATATTGTTGGCCAGGGGGTGGGTAAGGATTTGCCATATGATGAGATGTATTATGCATGGGAGGTGGCCTAGGGTTTTGGGTAATAGTGTTCTGATGACTTCCAGATGCATGTGAGTTTTGAACACCACCTATATTTTGCTGTGAATTTTTTGAAATGTTTCCTCTATGTGGAGGTACATATTTTGGGGGAGCTATTTTGGCTTTACTTTTCCTCTGTTGGATTTCTTGTTGCAGCAACTCTCTCTCTTCTTGTATCTTGTACCTTTCAAGTTCTTTCTGAAGCCTGAACAACTCTTGTTGCTCTTCACTCATACTTCTTAGATCCTCTGGATTGTCATTTATTTCTTGATCTGAAAACTCATGTCTTACCCCCTCTCCCTGATGTAATGACATTTTAAAATCATGTTCAACTTGATTTCGGTCAATCTCCCTCATGACCTTTGTATCATGGTCAAGCTGTTCTTGAGGAGTTAGCCGGTATCTTGCCAAAATATCATCAGTTGCTCCACTGAGATTCTCACTTGAATCATGTAAGGGTGTGAACTTGTTGTGAATTGAAATATTCTACTCTGAATTATTCTCTTTGAAATCTAGATGATTATCTTGGTGAGAATAATTTGAATTTCCATTTCTTTTGGAAATGTTTCTAAGCGGCCGAGATGACTGCAATTTTTTACCTTCCATCTTGGATCTCCTACCATCCATTTGATATTGAATTCTTTGTTATAACTGAAACTAGAGTCGCCACCTATTAATAAATAGGAAAAGTTTGTATTTTATCTATAGGGTTCTTGTCACCAGCGGAGTTACCAAATTAAATTTTCTGAAATGACTCTATGAAAGAAAGGATTAATTTCTAAGGTCTTTTACTTAGTTCCCCAGTAGAGTCGCCAATTTGTTAGGTCTCAAAAACGCAGGTTGCCAATCCTAAGAGGATGCCAAGCTCTATGTTTAGATTTGCAACATTTTTGAACTAACTTGATGAAATCAACCTTCAAGGTTTGATGATTTCCTACGCTTCAGGCCCTGCTACACCTAGGTGGGTGAACCTTGGAAAATTAAAACAGACTGAATGTGAATGTATGGACTAATTAAATCTTTCTACAATGGCAAAGGATGTAGGATAGATGAAAAGCTTGCTAACTAATTTTGTATCTAATGCCTAATGAGTGATTGGTAAAAATTGTATAAGCAATATCAAGGTAAAAAGGATTTAAATAATGAGTTTAAATAGGACTAGTGCCTTGTTGGGTAACAGAGTCAATTGAAGGACTAGGACTAGTGGTTTCCTAATGGTAATAATTCTAATTGTTTGGCATGATTCTAGTTTCTAACTTGTATAAATGTGCAGGGAGATGATCGACAGACTTCTTAAATAATCCAACCAATATGATCTAATTTCTTGTTATTCACCAGAAGGCAATTTAATCCTTTCTTGAAGGAACCAATTGAGTGAAATAAGCAAGAGATGACTGATAATATCAATATGGAGACAGAATGGCAATCCTAATTATATGGCCATACTTAGTAATCCAAACTAATACTTCCATGTTACCGTGATTGATCAGAAGGATTTTAATTCGTCAAATGGAAACTAATTTATTCAATCACATAGATACAGCAAATGTGTATTGACAAATTAAATATATGCTTGATATATTAATCTGAATAACAAAGAAATGCAGAACCGGAGACAACCACACAATTGAGTAACTTTAACAAACAACTGATACCAAAGTAGAACCACTGAATCAAAGAACTTCAAACTTCTTCTTCAAATAAAGTATGCAACATGGTCATTCTGAAACATTGTATTATATATATCTATATATTCTACTGCTGATGATCTTTTAGCACCAATTGTTTGAACTTATATAGATATTTCTATGAAGAGACATAACTCTTCAATAAGTCTTTTGGGAACTTAACCAGCATTAACAACTATTACATAATCATGATTAGGTTCTATTCAGCCATAAGTAAACTTTAGCCAAGTGATCCAAGTACTTCTGATCACGATGAGAATCAGTAAGTTCAATAACACTTCTGGTAATCACATGAAGTGTGACCATCCTTTCCAGGTGTCTGCAAGCTTCTCCAGATGCAGAGACTTTGTCTTTCAGAGCTCCTGTAGCCTCATGTAATTTAACTCGACAATCAACAATCCATTCTTCTTTGCTCTTTACTTCTCCATTATCTTTAGACAACACGGGCACTCCTGCATTTGAAGCATCAGTACCTTCCTTAGCATCAACTTTAAGTTTGTCATAGTATTTTTGGTGCTGTTTGAGCAATGCTTTTGTATTGGAGATATCTACACTATCAGAAACACCTTTGCTTTGCATCTCAATCAATTTTTTCTGCATTCTTTGTTCAAGTCTTTCATGTTCTTTAATTGCTTTATAATTATGAGAGTAGTTATCCCAAAACAGGTTTAACCATTGTACCATGTTTGCATATCTGCTCTGTAGCACTGTGACAAATGCATCTATTTGGATTTGCATTGCCTGGTCAGGGGATAATGCTTGAGGGTCTTGTGAACTCTCACCCTGGGTTATTCTCTTTGTTGATTGGCCAAAAGTGCTCTTAATAGCATCCTTCAAGTAGTCATTTTCTTTTGTCAATCTTTCACAGCTCAACCTGTATGCATCTCTTTCTTTGATCAACATTTGAGATTTTGCCTTGTTCAATTTTGCAACATTGATGCCAATGTCTGCTGTAATCAGAGGGTCAGTTTCCCCTACTTTCAAAGTCATGACATGGCCAAAAGTCTTTTCAATATCTATGATGGCTGTCTTCTTATGGGGAGGATATAATGCCCATATCATCAAGGAGTTTTCATCATTATTGTATCTTGTACCCATATATACTTCATTAACTCCCTTTGGAGTGAGTTTATACTTATCATCTGCACTATTCAGAAAACTGTCAAAAACCAAAGAAGAATTTAAATCAAGACCAAGAAAAATCATAACCCCTGCATCTTTAAGCAACTGTCTACCCTTGCTAGGTGTCATGTCTTGCATCTTCTTATCTACTGTAACCTTCAGCATATCTAACAGTTGTCTTTCATTATTAGTAGAAACATCATCTACTGATTCTCTGATCTCTTTCCCTTTGTATTTATACAAGAATGACTTAAATTCTTTTGACTGAATAAATTTATCATCAGAGATGAAAGAATCATAAGCTATCTGGCGTGGATCCTCATCAGCAGACCCCTCCTCATCATGTAGCACAACAGGAGGCTGATATTGTAATATTTTCCTCTTGGACATTTCTACTGTTTTGTCCTGTGGTTGTTCTAGGCCTGCCAGTTCTTCATCTTCAGAGGATACAACCTCAATCTCTGTTAGTTGATTTTTCTTTTCACTTAAATCCCTGTTATACTTTTCTACCACCAATTCAACTTCAGCCTCTTCTAGGTTTCTAATAACATCATCATGTGGATAATGTATGTGCATATATCCACTAAGATTTTGTTTTCTTTGTGCAGAGTCAATAAAACCTTCACGGTCAAACCCTTTCCTTGCCTCAGCACTCCTCATGTTATAATGCATCAACTTATCCATAATGAGATTATAACCTTCTTTTGAAACCATAGTAAAATCTCCAAAACATAAAGTGCTGGGCATAAATGATTGTTTATCATGTGAACTCAAATGCATTACATTTGAGCAATGCATTTGCTTGATTATCTCTAAATATGCAAGTCTATCAGGGACAGTCTTGGGCAATATGAATGGAGTCTCTTCAAAACCATAGATTCTGATCATGGTAGCATCCTCAAAACAATACCAGTCTCCCCAATTATGAGTGACAGTAGTGGGGCCACTAAAATCCTTTGGCCTAAGGAACCTTTTTATTTCAGTTGAAATTGAATATTCACAGGGGTGGTTGAAATACCTATACAATACTTTTACATAGTGTTCTTCAAATTGGGCATAGCTAGAATAAGCATATCTACTGTCCCATATTCTAGTCCACATTTGTATGGGTATCTTTTCTCCCTTCTTATCTGCAGCAATAACTTTAAGCTCACTTGGCCATAACCCTACTTCCTGGCCCAAATACAACACCATATGCATAAGCAGTGAGTAATGCTCAAAAGAGCATGCTGGGGCACTGTTTCTTATTGTAAATAAGCCAAAATCTATTTTATTAGCAATATAGGAAGCATAATCAAACTGCCTCACATTATGACACTGAATGTTAGAGGCTATAACCATTAGAGGGATAGTCATGAACTCAGGGACCTTTGAACCAAGAACCTGGCCCACAGAATAATAAGTATGCTATATATATGGTTCAAATATAGCTACATGAAAGGGAGGACCATCATTTTCAGTTAGGGGCATCACTTGTCCTCTAACCCTGGGCCTATGAATGGGCAACCTCCATCCATTGTAGGTTGTGTCCATTCTTCAATATTCTTTCTCTAGATCTTCATAAATAATAGGGACAGTGCACAAATCATCTAGATTAAACACTTCACAAACAACATTCTTTGGCAAATGTACAATTGGTTCCCCTTGTGGGTTGGAAAGGGCTTTCAGGCTTGAATTGTAATGTTTAGCAAGCAGTTGGAGGAGTTCTACATTCAGGAATACGTTAGGCACAACCAGTTTTCCTAAATTCAAGTGCCATGCATTTGACACAGGAGCATTCCTAAACCTTCTATTATAATGGAATCTGAAAAGCTCATATCCCCTGATTGGGGTCTAGATATCTCCCAGGCACTTATGTTTATCTTCTAATTTTTCAACTTCTACCCTGAGTTGAGCAGACCTTCTGGCCTTGGGAGTTGACCCAGGCAATTGGTCAATTAAGTCCTGATTGAGTTTTCTCTCTTTTACTTTTTCCTCAGGGGTTTGTTTAGTTTTTTGTTTTTTAGACTTACTGGTTTCCCCTTGTGATTTTCTTCCTTTTCCCTTTCCGGGAGTTTCCATATTTAAACTTTGGCAGAAATTTCAAACACAGGCTATACAATGGTTTATATGTATGTACCTGTCATTCAGTGGCTATAATTGAAATCCTCTACTTTTGCTTCAAGAGTTCCTCTGTATTCTCCTCTCAAACAACCCTGTAATTACAATGATCGTAAAAGATTTCGTAGCCGTTTGCATTTAATTGTCTGATCAATTCGATGTCATTTATCACTGTGAAATGTCACATCTCCATAACTCCTCTCATCGGCGTGATTTTTAAAATGTCTGGGTGACCTTAATACTTCTTATGGCGCGAACAATCAATCAGCGTGACCCCTCAATAGTATTCCCGATGTTATGTTGAATCATATCTAAGTGGGTGCGACCATCGGCAGGACTTGTTTCATCGCCATGTGATTTAGATTTCCCTCTTATATAGTGAGTCTTACCGATATGACTATCGGTAAGAGTCTCACCAATAATAATTTGTTTATCGGGGTGATCAATACTATCGGGATAACATATTTATGTTTCCCCAACCTTCGTTGTCTTACCGATAATCTTCTTTACTTTGGATCGGAATGATTCTGTTAATGTCTCGCCGATACATTTAAGACTTCTTATCAACAAGTATGACTTTATTTCCATCGGAATGAGATATATTATCAGGATATTTTTAGAAGATAACCCGATCCCAATTATCTCCCCGATGGCCATTTTACATTTGTTATCAGAGAGAGTCTATCAAAGTGTCTCTGACATCTTTTAATCGCCGTGACTTGTGAGTCGGCAAGACATAATTGCTTCGTCCCGATATGTTAAGTTACTCCGATAGATATGTGCATCGCTGTGACTCTCACCAAAAAGTTCTCTCTATTATTTCGCCAAGACGTTGAGTATCAGAGACTTATTTTCTTTTCATCCTGATGATTCATTTCTTTCCAATGGCTATTGTTTCATTGCTCCTGTAGGATGTTCAGTGAGACTCTTGCTGAAATACTTCATCGGTATGATAAATACCGTTGGGGTAGCTTTTGAAGGACCATCTGATGACTATTAGTCATACCGATCGGTATGACTACTTTGTTCTCTTGCCGATGAAAGGTCATCAGTATTACTTCTTCTATTGGTGACTTCTATAAATCTCTTTCCGATCTCTATTTCCACGCCGGTGGTTATTTTCAAATGATTTCTTATGTATCGGTATAAGCAACACAACATCTTGCCGATAGATTGACATTTAAGCAATTTTGCACTGCTTAGCTATAGACATCTTGTGAGATATATCAATTTTTACTATGGTTTTGGGATGTTTTTTTTTAGGATTTGCTCAAATATGGTGAAGTGAAAAGATAGTAAAATTTTAAATTTTTACTGTCCTAACAAAACCCGCAGTGAAGGCTTTTTCCTGTGTATTTTCAATCATTTTTTGAGTGGGAAAATAGCAGATGCATCCGTTGCTACTTTTCAAAGGGGCATGTGGGTAGGTGAGGCAATAATGGTAGACTTGCAGAGGATGATCGATTGAGTTGACAGGTCAACCACTCAATTGAATGAAGAAAATCCCTGGGCGGCGGTGCAAATCCCAAGTTCACCTGGTCATTCATCTTTGTCTCTCTGCTGTATTTACTGTTACTGAGTGCCATTTCTCATGCATTGTATCTGGCAGATTTTTTATTTGCCTTGTAATTAATTTTGTTGGATGTACAGTTTGGCTATATGAGGGGCAAATTGTGTCATTCATTTGTTGTTGAAGACTTGGGCAATTTTGGGGGAAAAATAATGAAATACAGAGCATTTTCCTAGCTGTTGTATCTCTATGGAGTTTATGTGTTGCATATCAGTTGTATCTTGCACATATGTTTAGTTTCAATGTTAATATTATATGAAAAATGCTTCTTCATGTGTTTTGCTGTCTGTCTCCACTTGTTGTATGCATTTCTTCTTTTGAATTTGGTTGCCAAGGGTTTCTCAAATTTTAGAATATAGATTTATGTATTACATGCCTAATCTCTAACTTCCATTCAAGGAGTGGATTAAATCGTTTTAGGTTGAGTGTGGACGAGATTGTATGTTAGCTGGGATATCCATAAGCAGAGATAGTTAAATACACATTCTTGGGTGATGTTTGTAAGGCAAGCATCAATCTAACCCCTTGAAACTTGAATGCCAGTTGTCAGCCACTCTCATGTATACGTCTATGTAACTCCTTGCCCTGAGATAGGCACCGGTCAGCCCGTGTGAAGTAGTTATGATCCAAAACCCCTGTCTTGCATCCAATCCATCAAACCAATCATTCCATGTTTCCAACCTGTTAGTTGTAGGAGTAGGATTAGGAACCCCCTGCATACTCTCATCCTTAACCAGACAAATATGTCCAAGAATATTTCCAACCTTGTGATTTGTCACACAAATCT
The DNA here is from genome assembly GCA_027924645.1 of Cunninghamia lanceolata. NCBI lineage: Eukaryota > Viridiplantae > Streptophyta > Pinopsida > Cupressales > Cupressaceae > Cunninghamia > Cunninghamia lanceolata. The sequence continues at coordinate 8,807,111 of BSBN01000220.1, read as the reverse complement.
TGGTCCACATATGAGAGTATTCTGCATGTCATTGTAAAGCTAAATCTTTCTGTCATTGGGCTAGTTAATGTTACATCTTTAGCTATAGGGATACCACCCTGGGTGCGGTAGAACCAGAAGTGAAGGGGAGGTAGCTCATGCAACCTCCCGTATCTGTTGGCTGAATCTGCCTGCGCATTGGAACTGGGAAACCCTCTGCCAATTCAGAATTAAACACCAATAGATTTGGCGACTCTACTGGGGAGAAAGAAGAGTCAAGTGTTTTGAAGGCTGGAAGACCGAGTTTCCAGTAAGGTTGTTGCAGCAATACCAAATAATGACCATCTGGTGCTCTACTAGCGTGGTGAATCCAGAAAACATAAGTGCCTTGTTGATATTCTGTCCTCTCTGTGAGAGGTGGCGACTCTGTTGATTGAACCTATCAAAGCTACAACATATTTCCAGTTATTCCATCCTTTTAGAAATGATGAGTTTAGAACAACAATCTGGGTTGTGTTCTTAGAGGAGACCATTTTTTATTGAAAGATATAAAGCCTTAAATTTTAAAGGAATATGTGGTTACCCAAATGCTATTCCAAATAAAATTAGAAAATGATTGCCAAAATATAGTGGATCAGATTCTGAATCGGCAAACAAACATCTGCAAAGTTTTTGTAATTTAATAGAAGATTATGAGGTAGAGGATGAAGATGTTGTAATAAGACTCTTTGTTCAGTCATTAGAAGATGATGCTAGGGTTTGGTTTTCAGACCTGCCTATATGTTCAGTTTCTTCATGGATAGATTTAGAAATTGCATTCCTAGGGCAGTTTGGTGAAAGGTTTGATGTGGCCTCATTGATCATACATTTTATGAATATCCAAAAGGAAGATGAGGAACTGGTTCCAGCCTTTAATCTTAGGTTTATTAAGTCGCTCAAGCAAATTCTTGAGTACATGAGACCTAATAATGCATTATGCTTAGCAATTTATTTGGCTGCATTTGATGAAGAAGTGAGTTATTTATTGAGAGATAAAGAACTAGCCACACTTCACCAGGCTTAGCAATTTGCTATGGATATTGAAAACAATGAGAAATATGGAATGCCAGTGGGTTTCATGGCTGTAAGTTGTCAAAATAGTTATCAAAGTGAATATATTTCTACTGTTCCAGTGTGTTCATTGATAAATGATTGTGTAGAGAGAAATATATTTGAGAATAGTATGTGCAGCCATGATGTGATGCATGAAGAAAATGTTATAGAAAATGTAGGCATATCCTATGATGAGGAAAACAAAGATTGTTATCAGCCTCTAGAAGCGAAGCTTGTAGACACAAAATGCCCTTCAAATAATGAAATGAAAGATATACATGAGGTTGTGTCCTGCAGCAATATGCATATCCCAGTTATCCCTAATTATTTATGTGAGGCGGATATGCAAAGCTTCACTCTGAATTTAGAGGACGCTGTTTTAAGGGACATCAGTGAATATGTTAGTGACTATCAGCATTCGGATGCATATGTGAGCCTTTCAGATGATGAAATATATATGGATGCTAAATATCAATGTTGCTTTGAAGATTTTGACCACCTTCATAGTGCAGAGGTTGAAAAATTTGCTTTTGATTATCAGTGCATTGGTGAAGAAGAACAACAGGGTCAATATTCAGATGTGAATGAACAAGTTGTAGATGTGTGTGCTCATACAGTTGGGGATAGCACTGGTTGCAGGGGTGACTATGAAGTTTTTGACATAGGGCTGCATTCTGAGTTATCTCTACCTTCTTTTGGGACATTCTAGGTGGACATCAATGACAAAATTGCTGAGCACAATGATGATGAATATCTACATGCTTATAAAAATGAATTTGATTATGAGATGTTGCTCGTGCCTGAATATTGTATGTTTGATACAGAAGAGCTTTTATTTTTTGAAGAGAGGCAAAATTCTGATGTGGATTCATTTGTTTCGTGTGAGTCTGTTATTTTTCCAAGCGACATCAGTGACTCATATGATGATGATAGTCTACTGCTGAAAATGGTAGAAGCTTATGAATTTTGCTGTAGATTTGTCAGAGAAGGAAAAATGGGCAGCAGCATAGATAATTGCAATGCTAGGTGCTGCCAACAGTTAAATGCTTTCAGGCTTCATTTGAAGAAATCAAAAGAAAATAGGGTTTTTGACAAAGGAAAACTCTGGTTTTCCTTTTTGGTGGCCCTGGGCCACCAAGTAATTTTAATAAATGTGTTTTGTGATGCAGGTTAGTACTGTTTTGACTCTGTGCCCAATGGATAAGGGACTGGTCTACATCCCAGAGATCTAAAGTTCTCGCCATGCCTACAAGAGGCATGCGTCTCCAGACATAGCATGTGTTGGTAATCATTTATGTTTAGGGTTTTAAGCTTGAGCCATTGGTGGTGCCTGCATAAGTATTCAGGTTTCAAGCATTTAGATATGCAGGCACCTTCCCAAAAATCTAAAAGTTCCAACACTTTTAGCCTCTGCAGTTGTAAAAATACAAAAAATCAGTTAAGGTGTAGGTGTCTTTATATATACAAGGGTGTTTGTACATACATGCAGGTAAAATGTGCATTGGCAGGTCAGAAAACTCTATCACCATTTGAAAAAATTAGTTAGATGCATTTCTAAATGCATATCGGGCTTAGAATGTGCATATACAAAGGGGGAATCTTTTGCAGATTCTTGGGAATATTCTCGCTTTGTATATTGGGTTGCATATAGATATGTATTGAAAAATATACAAGGGCGCAGATGCATTTGCTACAATGGCGAGGGGGAGATACATGCGGCAGGGTTTGCAGATATGCAAAGATCTTTGTATCTCTGACATATAAGGTAAAATATTCATTCCTCACATATTCTCTGAAGATTCCTTGTTTGTATGTTAGGGAGGTTTGTATGTTTGTCTTTGTACATTCAACATACAAAAAAAATATACATTCGTAAGATACAAGCTAGATTCCAATGGTTCTCCAATCTAGCTGATAAATGAGTTAGAAATCTGCGACATGTATATTGGGCGCTTGTATATGTGCCGATATACAAGAGGAGTTAGATACAAGCCAGATTTCAAAGCAACTTCAACACGCTTCATGATAATTTGAAATCTGTGCCTTGTATATATAAGTTGAATGTATATGCACATATACAAGGAAAGATGCACGAAAGAAGATGGAAGGTGGACCTGATTGAAATTCCAATTTGCTCTATAACAGCTTGGGGTCCACCTTGTATGTTGAACAGTTGTGTGTATATGCATCCTGCATATACAAAGATTTAAAAAGGGAATTTGTATATGCATATGTTTATGTATATACAAGGGCAAAAAGGGCAAAATAAGGATTAGAAAGGTCAGCGATAGAGGAGTGAAGTGCCTATGTGGCACATTTTCATTGGTTCTTGACTTTTCAGCATATTTTTAGCCACAGATCTCATGTGATAGGAGATGATTGACGGCCATGTTTTGAACCCGCAGCAAAGGTTTTTTCCTATGTATTTGCAATCATTTTTTGAGCGAGAAAACAGCAGATGCATCCGCTGCTACTTTTCAAAGGGGCATGTGGGTAGGTGAGGCAATAATGGCAGACTTGCAGAGGATGATCGATGGAGTTGACAGGTGAACCACCCGATTGAATAAAGAAAATCCCTGGGTGACAGTGCAAATCCTGAGTTCACCTGTTCATTCCTCTTTATGTCTCTGCTGCATTTACTGTTTCTGAGCGCCATTTCTCATGCATTATATCTGGTAGATTTTTGATTTGCCTTGTAATTAATTTTGCTGGATGTACAGTTTGGCTATATGAGGGGCTAATTGTGTCATTCATTTGTTGTTGAAGACTTGGGCAATTTTGGGAGAAAAATAACAAAATACAGAGCTTTTTCCTAGCTGTTGTATCTCTGTGGAGTTTATGTGTTGCATCTGAGTTGTATCTTGCACATATGTTTAGTTTCAATGTTAATGTTATATGAAAAATGCTTCTTACATGTGTTTTGTTGTCTGTCTCCACTTGTTGTATGCATTTCTTCTTCTAAATTTGGTTGCCAAGGGTTTCTCAAATTCTAGAATATAGATTTATGTATTGCATGCCTAATCTCCAACTTCCATTCAAGGAGTGGATTAAATCATTTTAGATTGAGTGTGGAGGAGATTATATGTCAGCTGGGATATCCATAAACACAGACAGTTAAATACCTATTCTTGGGTGATGTTTGTAAGGCAAGCATCAATCTAACCCCTTGAAACTCGAATGCCAATTGCAAGCCACTCTCATGTATATGTCTATGTAACTCCTTGCCCTGAGATAGGCACCGGTCAGCCCGTGTGAAGTAGTTATGATCCAAAACCCCTGTCTTGCATCCAATCAAACCAATCATTCCATATTTCCAACCTGTTAGTTGTAGGAGTAGGATTAGGAACTCCTTGCATACTCTCATCCTTAACTAGACAAATATGTCCAAGAATGTTGCCAACCTTGTGATTTGTCACACAAATCTTGGTCCGCATATGAGAGTATTCTGCTTGTCATTGTAAAGCTAAATCTTTCTGTCATTGGGCTAGTCAATGTTACATCTTTAGCTATAGGGATACCCCCTTGGTGCGGTAGAACCAGAAGTGAATGGGAGGTAGCTCACGCAACCTACCGTATCTATTGGCCGAATCTGCTTGCGCATTGGAACTGACAAACCCTCTATCAATTCAGAAATAAACACCAACAGGGACAACTTGATGACTCGTATGTTGCAAGTACGTGTCTAATCGGTGTTGTCATTGATGCCAGCATATCTGTGTTGTCATTGGTGTCAACTGTGCTCTTACTTTATTGAGGATAGTGAGAAAATTAGCTCCTCCGGTGATAACAAATGTGTTGTAGTAGAAACAGTGCATTACATGAAGAAGAACAGTCCAGAAGAATGCTCCGCATTTCCTGTAGAAGAAATATCTTTGCCTACGGATTGGAAGTTATTTAGAAGCCTATCTGAAGATGTTATATTTGAGTTTGAGCCTCCGGTATGAAGAATTAAGTGAGTTATGTTCACCAGAGTGAAAACAATTTTTTTCTTTATGTTTGATGGTGATAGGGAGAAAGTGTTTTGCTCCGCATTCCTCCGCATTTAAGTATTTTGGTCTGTAGTTCTGGAAGTAAGTTTGTGATGATGTTAAATACCTTTAAGAGCAATGGTTTTTGATTTGGTGGTCCGCAAGCTATCTTTTACTCATGACAGTGGTTGGTAGTGTTGTTCTTGTGCTCTAGTTTGAAGAATCTTATTGATAGAGTGATTAGAGATCATCTGGTTATTCCTGGTGAGTACAATTTGCTTGTGGATGTCTCCTAATCATGCTCCTACATCCGGATTGATCCACAAGGTGTAATTCAGATTGTGCATGAAACATATTCTTGCGAATACTTGTGTTAACATCAGTCTTGGCCGACCTGGTTGAATTCATCATCTGTGGAGATGCATCGAAGATTGTGATAGCATGTTGTAGCGTGGAAGATTGTGTTTAAGTCCATGCTAAGGCATGACGTGATCTGCATTCATTTCTTTTCTTTGTAAATCTATTTAGGTCTAGACCTATTATAATGTAATGTATGTTTGCCGACCTTGGAGATTGTTCTAATGGTTGATAATTGTAATGCCGACCTTGATGATCATTCCAAGGTTGATGTAGTGTATAGATACTTGTAATTGAGTCATAAAAATGTATCCAAGTGTGAAGATGCGAAGATAAAAGTGAAGTAAGGTAGCAGAGCAGAGCAAAGATATTTGTGCTTCAAAGGAACTGAACCTTGGCATGGAGTAGACATGTTGTTATCTCAGTTCAATTTTTTGGCAGTGAGCTTCCTTTTGGTAGTGAGCCACCCATAGGCAGTGAGCCTTTCTTTGCAGTGAGAAATTTGGGTAGTGAGCCTCTATTTTTTGGTATCGATATAACTTATATATTTCTGTGGGGTAACACCCCCCATAGTTTTTCCCTCTTAAGGTTTTCCACATAAAAATTTGGTGTCTACTGTGTTGATTATGCTTGTGTGTTGAGCTTCTCATTTTATGCTTTCATGATTGTTGTTACACCCCATGTGTTTCTACCTATTTACTATTTATGTAGATTGATTAATTTGTTTGGAAAGTGAGTGATTATGGATTTTTGCATCTATTTATGTGTTTTCATCCATTTACTATAGATTGGATATTTTGTGAAAACTAAAGTATTTATGAATCTTTGCATCTATGTGTGTTATCTATCTTGAATGCATTATGATGAGAAAAAGAACAATGCAATGTCTTGTATTAAATGTGGTTATTGTTAATTAATGATTATGTTTTGATTAGTTAACTACTCTTGTGATGATCTAAGTGGATGCAGGAATAGGTTGTCCCTCTAGAAAAGAGGGGAGGTATCACTCAGGAGCTTGGTCTGGTAAACGTAAAAGAGAAGCCTAAACTAAGCAGCACACACTCACATCCTATTTGACCTAGGTTGAGTCGAGTCAGTGTGGGTAGTGGTAAGTGATCTGAGTTATGTATCTTGAGTCTTGATTAGATGTTCAAACCTACATGTTGTTAAGTGTTTGGTTTCTTTGAGTTTATTAATGCTCGTGCAAGTCTACGATACGTTCTTATACATGAGTCGATATGAGCATGAACTTATGTAGGTAGATGTACCTACATATATTCATGAGCATATTACTCATAGATTTGGAGATGTTGATTTGGCCTTTGCAAGAATTATCGTCTCTCTTGTGTTCTTTGACGAGAAGTCTATGAAGATTTTACGACTTTATATACATTTCTTGATTATGAGTTATATTTGATTTTGCGATGATAAATTTATACATATGTGAATATATATAAATGTATATTTATAGTCTCTATATGTATTTTATATAGATACTATTATTATTTTTCCTTTAATAGTGGAAATATGATTTTATCTTTTTGCGGAATTTGATTTTCGTAAATATTGTTTTATGGTAATTAAAACAATAAGTTTATATATATAATAGATTTAATAAAAAATAATAATAATAATAAAAAGGTAGTTTATAAAAGGTAATAATAATAATAAATGTAATAAAATAAGAATAAGAATTAAAAGTTTTTAATAAAAAGGAAATTTTATTATATAAATAGAATAATAAAGATAAATTTTTAAAAGCCTTTTAAGGGGGATACGTATCTTATGGATATGTTTTAAGTCTTAAGGCACACGGGCCCCTCTTTAAATCTTTTTTAAATTCCTTTTAATTCGTAAGTTTATACCCACGAGGGCCTTTAAACATGGAGATGGTTCCTTGTGAATTTTAATATATTTTATTTTATTTTTAATTTTTATCTAACACCTTTTTCTAAGAAGGTTGTTTAGTTTTTTGAACTAAATTTAGATTTTGATAAGCATGTCTTCATAGTGTCAACATTTTTTTGAGTTGGTTAAGCATGTCGACATTTTTGAATTGGTTGCGGTATAAAAGGGGGTACTCTCCCTCATTTTTTAATGGCACCATTTTCTAATCGAGAGATTTTTCTTTTTAAATTTGAGTTTTGCATTTGTGTCAAAAATTTGTCATATTGTTTTTATAAGTGGTTTTATTTGGAAGAGTGATCTAGAGTATTGAAAGGCCGTTGGCAGAAGAGTATCTGATCCATTTGGAGCTATATTCTCAGGCATGGGATTTATTTCTCCTTCTCTATGTTTTTCTTGTTTTCAAAATATTATGTGATGTATTATTGTTACGTGATTGCAATATTGAATTATCGTTATTAATGTCTTTTGATTGTATAATAGTTTATATATATATATATGGATATATATATATATACATATATCTAGTTAGAAAAATTGTATTGTGAATGTGAGATTGTGTCTATGGTTTGGTGTTTACCTAGATGGAATCGTGAACCAATCATTGATTGGTATTTATTTAGGAAAGTTGTACAAAGGGAAAGATAGTGAGAATATGATTCAAGTGGTATTACTTCGATATATGTATCCTAGTAAAACATGTAATAGGTTAACCTTGGGATATGTGATCCATGGAAGAGGGGGGGAATAACCTAGAATAGAGTTTGATGTAATTGTTAAGTAGATATATTCTTGAGATTTGTTGATCCATGGGAAAGGGAATATCCTGTGTAGAGAATGATGCATTTGTTAAGTGGGGTTATTCCTGGGATTTGTTGATCCATGGGTAAGGGAATAACTTTTGTATAGAGATTGTTGTCTTTGCCAATTGAGATAGAAGGGTGGGTGAATATGAGACAAGAAAACTTTGGCCAAAGTGGTGTAAATTGCCAACGTTTACACTGTCTAGGTTCACTATGATCCAGGTTTGCATTTCTAGTAGGGATTTCATATTTTGATGGTTGTAGCCATAGTATGATAGTACTAGTTAATGTAGAACACAACACCTTGCTCAAATTAGGCCTATTTTATTTGGGGTTACCAGACCAATCCCTTCGTCTAAGGGTAGGGTCATTTACCAGTTTGGTAAATGTGTAGGGGACCACAGTTAGTCCATGGTTGGAGGTAAATCACTTTCCCCTCATGCAGTTGGTGGCCGAGAATATTGAAGATAGACAAGTATACAATCATGTATCTCTATTTATCAGTTAAGCTCTTGAAGCTTGTATGTATATTATGAAAAAAAAGTTGTAAAGATGATTATAAAATTCTTTTATTGAGAAAATGAAATTTGATTTATGCAATGGGAGTTTGGAATATGTTTCAAATGTGCATTTAATCAAAGGAATTTAAGGAAAAATTTTATTGCTTCCACTATCAGTATCTTGATCTATTTACTTTCTAAGTTAAACTTGGTAAATCTTTGTTGGTAGAACAAGTGGCATGTTACATGTGGTATCAGAGCTAACCAAGTTCAGCTCTGGAACCTATGTGCTCGCTATGCTATGAGAGTCCAAAATTGAAATTGGTTTATGCGAGAATGGCATAGTAGACTAACCAAGAAAATTATCAGAAGGACTATTATCCAACACTTATCAAGTCAGTGGTTAAGAGTAAACCAACTGAGGAATTAAGGAATCCATGAGTCAATTTAACTGTATTGAGGATATAGAACATAAAGATCCCAAGCCTTGGATTAAAAAGGTAAAACCTTGATCAAATGTTATTAGACTAAGAGCTTAGGAAGAGCAGTGTCTATATGAATTCAAGATCACTTTTATATTTCAAGAACTTGAGATTGGAAAGATCCTAAAATAATCAACTAGGTGCAGAAGCAACTGAGTTTGGAAAATTTTAGAAATTGTATCAAACATATGTAGATAATTAGGGTTCTTGTCTAAACCCTAATGGATTGGAATGCGTCAAGAGAGATAAAAGGATCAATGAAAGACAAGTAGTGATGTATTGGCATATAATGCTTGGAAAGCTAGTACATGACTTGAAAATGCTTTTTAACATTTATGAGAAAACCAATTGCCATAGACAAAAAATTATGCATAATTAGAAGAGAATAAGAGTTCATGAAGCCTATTTGGAAAAAGTGTCAATATGTAGTTGAGGACGTAAATGAAGAAGATCCTCTCGGGCAATATTTTGATGAAAAGATTGGGATTAGTATCATTCTTTTGTTAAGTGACTGCATGAAGTTGCAAGATAATTCGTAACAGTTGCAAGGAGAAGTTATGAGTTATTTTTATAGCATTTTTGGACAAAAAGTTGAGAGCTATGTAATTTGTCTCTTGGTGGAGATAGAAAGAATAATTACAATGGAGAATGAGATCATCTCTGAGATATTTAGACAAGTTTGTTTAACTAAACTATTCCAAGAGGTAGGGAATAGAGTTTTGTAAACAAAGGGAAGAAGTGTGTGTTCCAACTGAAGTTCATGTGTGTCATTGTATCACCATCTTTGAAAATCATCTATGTGATGAACGATAAAATTTCCACGATGAAAGGGTGGATGTGTTTTAATCTTTTGATTTTGAGTATAGTAAAAGTCTTAAAGGACTTATTTATTTTATTGTACTAGTAGCATGGTCTCTAAACCACTATAAGTATTTTTGGAATACTCGAGTGTAATACAACAAACTACCCCCTTCTCAGCGACTCAGTCAGTCACATAGTACATAGTCAGTATATCTTTTGATTTTGACACTTCTTGAATTTTGGAGAAATTCCTTTTTAAATATTTGCACGAACTTTTCATTGTTTTATTCATTAATTTTTGGAATGGTCTAGCCACCGAATTTTAAAGATTATTTATTTTATGACCAATTGGTCAAAATTTGATCTATTAAAGTTCAATCTTTTGACCTATTTTTGAAAATGAAATTGCTTATACTTTGATATTGACTTAAATTATTGAGGTGGCTATACTAGAACATTTTTGGGTTGTTCACTATGTTATTTTTTTTTTGTTGTTGTTGTACAAATGTTCACCTCTATCATATCTTGGATGGGCCTTTGATGGATTGTATAAGGGAGTAAATTGTAGAAAATGCACTTAGTATATTCCTAACTATATGGATTTTAGAAACCTTGTGAGGTAGGAAATTCTTTTTAAATCATAATTAGGTCATCTAGGAGTAACTAAATTCCTAGTTGATGTGAAATCTCTTTATTTCTGAAATAGAATGAAGAGTGATAGCAAGTTGTCTTGAATGTGAGAGAGTCAAGGATGATTAAAAAGCACTCTGTAGGGAATTGGTATCTATACAATATTCCAAGAGTGGAAGTGGCAAATCATTATCTTGAACTTTGTAAAGTCTTTAGCGCTAGAAGCTAGCTTTTTATAACTCGACTTATCACTTTGAGAAAGGCTGTCAACTTTAACTGTTTGCTTTTGGTCTCTCCAACCAAATCGAAAGCCTTACCACTTTCTAAGGATATGTCCTCTGAGTACAATGTGTTCTCTGCCATGCTATTTAGGAATCTTTATGTTCTTCCTTTTGCATAAGTAATTGTAATTCCTTTAAGCAATGATTCAGAGGAATATGATCCCCAAAAATTTGTATCTAAGAATAAAGTTGAGGGTTATTAACCATTCGAGGATAATCATGGACTAGAATCTGAGGGGTATACTTCACTCAGTTGTAGCTGAGAGGGTATTTAAATCCTTTTCATATAAAGGAAAGAAAAGTGTTTTATCAAAAGCTTATGTTTATGAAATCTTTCTTGGGAAATTTTTTTTTGGAGATTCTATTTGGAAATGTTAAATGGTTTTTTTTTTTTTTGTTGAACATTGTGGAACATTCATAGAATCTAATCTTTTGGAAACCCTTGGGGTGAACTATCTTGTTAAGATGGCTAGAACAAGAATTAACTTTGTGGGGAAGCGAGGAAGTATGATAAGGAGTTGAGTATGAGCACTAAGTTAAATCAAATCCTAGTGATGTTTATCAAGACGAGAGAGAGAGAGAGAGAGAGAGAGAGAGAGAGAGAGAGAGAGAGAGAGAGAGAGAGAGAGAGAGAGAGAGAGAGAGAGAGAGAGAGAGAGAGAGAATATTAGAACAAGGAAAGGATTAGGAGGAAAAAATTCTCAAGCTAATAAACATGGGGAATGAAGGATTGCAATCTCAATCAGGTTCTGAAAGGATTAAGAAGAGGAGAATGGAAAAAGAGTTATTCCAAGAAATGAGAAAATTTACTCCTCTGAAGTTCAAAGGTAATACTAGATGCCTCAGATGAAGGTTTGGGTGGAATGTTAAATAAAAAAGGGCGAGTCATAGCCTATGAATTAAGAAAGTAAAAATCTTATGAATAAAATTATGCTTTGTATGATTTGGAGTTAGAAGTAGTTGCTCATGTATTGCAGATATGGAGACACTATCTAATGGGTAAACCTTTTGAACTGAAAATAGACCATCATGGTTTGAAGTATCTATTTTCATAGCCTAATCTTAATGCAAGGTAAAGGAGGTGGTTAGAACTGATATCAAATTAAGATTTCAACATTAACTATGTCAAGGGAAACATGAATAGAGTTGCTAATGCTTTACGTTGGGGAAGGAATATATCTCCAGTAGTAACTATCCAAACTGACTTTAGAAGCTAAGTAGTGAAAGGATCCAAGAGTAATGAGTTCTATGAACAAGTTAAGCAAGTAGATGATGGTGTAATCAGTTGTTCAGGGAAATGCCACAATATTAAACTCACCATGGGAGACTACATTCTTGATTGTCCTATGTTTGCTATCCCAATGACTAGAGTAGACATTATTTTGGGAGTCCAATGGCTAATTGCCTTAGGAACAATTGAGATGAACATTCGAGAGTTGTTCATGCATTTTCACTAAGAGGATAAAACATTTGAACTAAGGGGTTGCATGAAAAGTATCCACATATTTTTAAGCTCGCACCAAATGTAAAAGATACTTAACGATGGGGTAGTAGGGGTGTAGCTCAATTATTATCATTGGAAGTACAACAGTCAAAGATTCCTACATTGACAAATCTGTAAGCTATTTTGAGGGATAGGTCAAAAGGATTGCCTCCCAAAAGAGATCTAGATTAGGTCATTCAATCAATGCTAGGGTACCATCTACCATCCTTCACCTCTTCTTTAAAGGTACACCAAAAGGTTAGAGCAATAGAATAACACAAGGCAAAGGCACATAAAAAATGAAGAGGCAAATAGATCAACACAAAATTTTAACATAAATAGTGTTACCTAAGCTAGATGCAAAGAGAAGACCTATCTTGAAGGTTGAGTTAATTTTCAAGACATGCATGAAAAAGCTAAGGACTAAGACAATCACATAATACCTCATTAAATGTAAGCATTCACCTGTCAAAGTTGCCACATGTGAAGATGGATATTTTGTGTAGCAATATCCACAATTGATCAGCGTTGAGGACAACACTTGTGTGAAAGAGGGGGGCATGCTATTCCCTTAATCATATAGTGTGCACAGGGATATGAGTAGTCATATTGTGGATACCATTTAACTCTTAATTAAGTTATATGATCATTAATATAGTCTTATGCAGGTAGTTAATCCAGCCAGGGTGGCATCCATGGCATCATATTGTAATTATGTTCTTATTGGAGACTTTTGGAGGTTTTCCCCCTTAAAGTGGCTTATTATTCTCAAGTATTTGCAACATATTTCCTATTATATTATTCTCTTGTTCAAGTTATTTCATTACAAAGGGTGTTTATGTGGGCACTCTATTTTAGCTAGATGCATGCATTATCCACTATAATAGTTCTTTTATTCCTATAGTGAAGAGATCTATAGAATCTACACCTTCACAATCAGAATTAGTAGCGAAGAGGAGTATTGTGTCTACTTTTGATGATCATTCTTTTAGCGAGCTCTTGCTTCTAAGAGCAAGTTACCTACAAAGAAAAAATGCTAGGACACTAGAGAATGGGCCAATAGGTGAGAAGGGTTGAAGGACCCTAAAAAATAAAAATCTTGTTGAGGGATTAAATGATTGTGCTCTTGAGTTTGATTTTTGTGAACACTATTTTGGTAAACAAAATTATGTTAAATTTTATTCTAGTTCTCTCAAATCTTCTAGGGTGTTGGACTTAATTCATTTAGATGTATGTGGTCATGTTAATATTCCTTCAATTTCTTGTCTTTGTATTATGTAACTTTTATATATGATTATTCTTGAAGGACATGGATATATTTCCTCAGGAGTAAATGTGAAGTCTTTAGTTGGTTTAAGAAGTTTAAAGCTGTTTTGGAAAATTAGATTGATATGAAGATTAAGGTTTTGAGGACTAAAAATAGTGGTGAGTTTTATTTCATAGATTTTGAAATATTCTGTAAAGAGCATAGAATTGAGAGACATAAGACAACTCCATATGTCCATTGATAGAATGAAGTTGCAAAGAGAATAAACAAGACATTAATGGATAGGACTAGGTGTATGCTTAGTGAAGCTAACTTGTAATAGAAGTTCTAAGACAAATTGGTTTCTATAGCTTGTTACCTAATTAATAGGTGTCTTATATTAGCTATTGTTGATAAGAATCATACAAAGGCATGGATAGGAAAAAATCCCTTATTACAACATCTTAGAGTTTTTGGTTGTGAGGCATATGCACATGTGCCTAGGGAGAATTAGTCAAAGTTAGAGAACAAGGTAGTGGAACATATCTTCATCAGCTATGGCATTGGTGTTAAAGGGTACAAGCTTTGGGACCTCTAGTCAAGAGAGTTCTATACAACATAAGTGTTATATTCAAAGAGATTTATCCTCTTCTTCCATAATGATGCAACCAAAAGAGGATGGGAAGAAAAATGTGGTTCAACTAAACCCAAAGACTAAGAAGTTTGAACCAAAAAATTATGGCCTTGAAGGAGAGGAGAGATCAAATAGTTTTGATAGTTCAAAAGAGGAGATAGAATCTCTACCTCAGCTCTTGAGGAGGTCCACTTGGTGGAGACAACAACTAGACAAGTATACTCCTCTTGATTGGAGATGTATTTTTCTTTGATTACTAATATTGATGAGCCTAGAACTATGAAGGATGTGATGGATATTTGTGATTCTGAGTCCTGGAGAGTGGCTATGGATAAGGAGATGGATGCATTGAAGAAGAGTGACACATGGGACTTGGTACTATTAGTAGAAGGAAGAAAGCATGTTGGATGTAAATGGGTGTTCAAGAAGATTTTATCAAATGGTAGTGTTGAAAAGTACAAGGCAAGATTAGTTGAAAAATAATATTCCCAAATTGAGGGGGTAGACTTTGTTGAGATTTTTTCCTCAACTGCTAAGATAACATCTATCGGGTTCTTTTTATCTATAACAAAAAAATTGATTTAGAGATAGAACAGATGGATGTGAAGATAGCATTCTTGCATGGTGACTTGGAGGAAGAGATCTATATGACACAACCATAGTACTATGTTATTAAAGGCAAGGACTCTTTGGTTTATAGGTTAAAACATCTTTATATGATCTCAAATAGTCTTCTAGAATGTAGTACCATAAATTTGATTTATTTGTACTAGGCTTTGGATTTCTGAGATTCAAATTAGATCACTATGTTTATCATAAAATGTATGGCGATTGATTCATTGCTATTACATTGTACTTAGATTATATGTTGTTTTTGGTAACAATAAGGATGTGATTTGTGATTTGAAGTCTCATCTTTTCGCATAGTTTGACATGAAAGACTTAGGAGGTACCAAGTATATCTTGGGTATGGAAATTAGAAGAGATAGAACATTGAACCAATTTTTTAGGTTGGGCCAAAGTAAGTATGTGAGCTCCATACTACAACATTTTTAGCATGATAGATTGCAAACCATTAAGTGTTCATATTTCCATGGGAACTAAACTTTTAGTGGAGCAGTGTGTTGCAACACCCACAAAGATGGAGGATATGACCCATGTTCCTTATTTAGTGTGGTTGGGAGTTTGACATATTATATGGTCTTTACTAGACTAGGCATTGCCCAAGTAGTGGGAGCCTTGAGTTTCTTATGGCTAATCCTAGAGAAGATCATTAGGATGTAATTAAGTGGGTTTTTGATATTTGTGGGGTACCTTTGAGTACTCTATTTGTTATCATGGTGATATTATAAGGGACCAACACTCAATGGAGATTCATGGATTCAGATTGAACACTTGAGATGTTGATAGTAGAAGATCCACTAGTGGATGTGTTCAGTTTATTTGGTGGTAATATTAGTTGGATGAGTAAGGGACAAGCTACATGGTCACTTTGTCCACTACAGAGACTGAGTACATAACAACTACTCATGCTTGTAAGGAGGCCATATGGCTTAAGGGATTGTGTTCAAATGTGGGGTTGAGTCAAGGAGCTATCAGAGTTCTTTGTGACAATCAAAGTGTCATATATCTGGCAAAGAACCCAACCTTTCATATGAGGATGGAGCACATAGATGTACATTGCCATTTTGTTCATGACTGCAAAGTACTAAAAATTCACATCACAAGAAACTAGACTAAAACAAAGATTTACTAAAAGTATTTCTAAGTATGACAAAATATTAACTCCTAATCATCATGGTGAAGGTAAGAAATTGAGATAACATTCAAGAGTCCACGCAAACTTTTAGAATCAAAAGTAAAAGTACAACCATGATTACAAGCATACATAAATACATCTGAAGTCATTTACAGAGTACGTAGAATAATATTACAAGTGTCAAATAATGGCATCAAGCCTTACAATCATTTGAATACAAGTACATTGGTCATCAATAGTCGAATAAATCTAACAAGGAGTCCTCGACCGCCATCGACCAACCGGCCATCTGCTGCGTCAAAGGACAAGAACATGGTTTAGGCACTTTTTCCGCCCAACCACGAAGCTTGCACTTCCCCAGTATCCTTCAAACTGAAGGATTCCTGACCCTGCTCGAAGAGCCTAGCAACCTAGAAACATATGCAGGGTGGAATCTGGTATGTGCCTATCAATCTACATGCATCACTAATATGAATGCAGCATCTCATCAATAGGATGTGGTAGGAAAATGAAAATACAATGTATAGCTAGGAAAAGTCCATCTATTTCAATGGTGCATGTCTATTTCAACATTCTGTTAGCTTTGGCCAAAGCGTTACTCCGTAATAACGGCATGCAAGTTTAAAAAAGAAACTTACTTCCCTAATAACCCACATTCGATACCCATCCCGGAAGACAATCTTTCTTTCATAATTCTAATACGATGATGAAGATAAGCAAAATCAAAGTTAACAACTCACCCGCTACATAGTAACCATCATTTGTCACAATCTTCAAAGAAGAGAACGAAGCAATTTCAATTCATTTTGTAAACGTAATTCATGTCAATTTGAAGAAAATAAACCCTATTTGAAATAAACTTCAGTGTAAGAGACAATAAATTGATCCTTTAAGTATAATTCCTGTAGTCTTTTCATTCCGGATGTGATTCAATTAGAGCATAATGACTTAATCTCTTGAACAAAGATTCTTGCGTTGATAATGAATATAAAGAATTGTTTACCTTTCGTCAAGCTCCAAAAGAGCATTTACATGTGTTTGTATGAGTTTTTGGATCAGTTATCGAAGCAGTTCAAATGTTTAATTGATTCCTTTAAATATCATCCACTTCGATGGTCAAACAATTCTGTGCAAATTTTTAGCTACAATTAGATTTGATCTGATTATATTTTTTTCTAAATTTTCCTCCTGTAAGAACAATTTGTTTAACAGAGAAATGTTTTCCTTAAAAATCACTGAGATATTTAACACAGAGATTGCTAAAAAGCTTCAATATTTTCCAGAAGTTGATACGACTTCATTTACATAGGGATGACTTAATCACACAGCGAAAGATTTCCCACTACTCAGTGCTTGATGTTGGTTGACAGTTTTGGTAAACATTAAAAGGTAGACGTTCATCTGGAAAGAAAGTAGCGTGACATGTGTTACACCAAAATCGGTAGATGACTATAAAAAGAATGGCATTGCAAAATAACTATAGTCGGCATATTCAACATTTCAAGAAATGACCACCATCGGCATTGCATGGGATAATCTATACGCTGCATGGCACGATAAGTACAGGAACGTCTTATTTTAGGATTTAAACAGCATGACCATGCCATGGAAAAAAGTTTTTTTAATGTTTAGAGGATGTTTTAATAATACAGGGAAGGTGTAGGAATACAGAGGACGGCTTTTGACAAACAGATTGGACTTCAACACAAATAGATCGGTCTATGGTACATGAAATCAAATGACTTTCTCCTTAAACATAGCGATTTTCTTAGGCACTGATCGAATCACAAACAAAAATAGCTGATAATTGGATTTTACAAAATGGATCGGCATACATAATACTCTTATTAATTGACACATATATGTCAGAAAATTGGGATCTATGTAGTCGATGGCAACATAGCAGTGAATGGTGTAATTGACGGATAGAGATTTCTTTGTAACAACACTGAAAGGCAAAAATAACGGCATTCAATTACAGGAATCAGCGTAGAACTATAGAAAAACGACAAGATTTCGGTGAACTAGCAGCAAACACTTGCTAAAAACCACAACCACGTCCTTACTAATATAAAGAATGACTTCACTATTGCAGAGATCAATTTTTGAATCTCAGGAGTTTTCAATAATTACAAATCATTCGAAGAAACACAAAAAAAGAATAGGAATGGTGGCATCTTCAGGGATCGGTTTTCTTTTTTTCATATAGAAGAAAAATGTTAAGGACAACCAGAGGTCGTTGAAATGGTATGAGGAAAGATTTAAAGTTTCAGATCCATAGGTATATATATAAAAATAAATGAAAGAAGGTCGCACCAAAACTAGCTAGCAGTTCATAATACTGAGAGTAATATTATGCAGTATACTACTAGTTTTCTCATAATCCTACCTAGTTCTATCAAGCGAAATCTTCCCTTTGCCTTCACTGTAACTCTGTTTTCCCTTCCGACATTCTTCTCCCCCTTTTTCCCTGCCATCCTTCCTTTTCCAGCGTCCTTTCTGATGCCAAAAACCCCTCTGCCTACTCTTCCCTACCTTCTTCTTCTTCTTATTTACCTTCCTTAACCTAATTTTTCTTCCCCCATGAATTCATGCAAGGATTCTATTCTAGTTAAAAATAAAACTTTTCTTTTTCTTGATCCACATGCCTCTCTCTTAAAAGTTTCTTGTTCCTCTTAATATAAAATCAAGAATGCATGATTTCATACGTAATTTTAAATATTCCTTTCCATCCCAATAATTTCTTTTGAGTTCTCTCAAGTATATTATGCCAAAAACTTAGAGAAACTTCATTAGTAGTCAAAGGGAGACCAAGATAGATTGAAGGAAGGTCAGCAGCCATACAATCAAGGATATTAACAATTTTTCTTTGGAGATCCCCTGGGGTATTGAAAAAGAAAACATTGCTTTTTTGAAAATTAATATGCTGACCAGAAGTCATAGCATAATCATTTAGTAAATATTTCCATCTAGAGGCTTCCAAGACAGAGGAGATGCCAAAAAGAATGGTATCATCCACAAACTATTCGATAGGCATAGGAGATAGAGAGGAAGCAGGTTTAATCCCAGTTAAAACTTTAGAGTTGATCTTACTATGAACAGATTTACCAAGTGCTTCAGCTATCATAATAAAAAGATAGGGGGACAAGGGATCTCCCTGTCTTAACCCCCTAGAAGGAGAAAAGAAACCTCTTGGAACTTCATTAACAAGGACTAAGTATTTAGTAGTAGTAACAGCTTCCTTAAAGAGAAGAGAAACTTTATCATTGAACCCAAGCTTCTGAATGATTTTAAATAAAAATTGCCATGACACCCTATCATAAGCTTTAGAAATATCAAGTTTGAAAACCATACCTGGGATACAACTCTTTGCCATTGAGTGAATAGTTTCATGAGTAGTAATCACAGCATCTAAGATCTGTCTCCCATGAACAAAACCTTTTTGTGAGGGAGATATAATTTTGTCAAGAAGAGGTTAGATTCTGACCACCAGAAGCTTGGTATGAATTTTGTGAATAGTATCACAGAGGCTGATAGGCCTGAAGTCAACGAGCATCTCCGAGTTGAGCTTCTTAGGAACAAGGGCAATGAAGGTATTGTTGAGTCATTTCAAAAGTTTACCAATTCTAAAAAAGTATCTGACAACAGTAGTGACATCATATCTAATAATGTCCCAGAACTCTTAGAAGAAAAAGGGGGGAAAGCCATCTGACCCCAGAGCTTTAAAAGGCCCCATAGAAAAGACCACTGTATGAACCTCTTCCTTAGAAATGGGATTTAAAATATCAACATTATCTTCCTCAAAAATCAGAGAAGGGATATTGTTTAGAAGCTGATTCACAACCTGAGAGTTATCAACACTCAGTCCTTGTTCAGACAGTAGATTGTGAAAGAAGCTGACAACATGATCTCCATTCTCCTCCTCATTAGTAATCATATTACCATTTTCTAGTCTTATTTGAGAAATAGAGTTAGATTTTCTATGCCTTAAAGCAGAAACATGAAAGAAGGTAGTATTACGGTCACCTTCTTTAAGCCATTGAACTCTAGATTTTTGCTTCCAAAATGACTCTTCTCTACTCATTAAATTCTTCCAATCTTTGATTAAGTCATTTTCTAATTGGAGGGAAATATCATAAGTATCACCTTGAGCAATCCTCTATTGAATATCTACCAGCTTATTGGATAAGATCTTTTTCTGAGAAAAAATGCTACCAAAACTATATTTATTCCAACCATAAACTTCTCTCTTGACATGCATCAACTTTTTAAAAAGTCTGAACATAGAAGTACCCACAACCTGAAATTGCCACCATCCAGAAAGAAGATTCCTAAAATCATGATGTTTAGTCCACATAGCCTCAAATATAAAAGGAAAAGGACCTTTTCTCTTCTGATTAGCCCATTCCAAAATGAGAGGATTGTGATCAAAAACAATTCTAGGCAGAGCAACCAATTTAAGGGCGGCAATGTTTGGCCAATTATTGGAAATAAGAAAATGATTAAGTTTCACTTGAATCATTTGGTCCCCTTTCCTCCTATTAGTCTAGTAAAATTTTGGTTCATCAAATCAATATCAATAAGCCCAAAAGTGTTAATCAACTCAGTAAAGTCCAACATACTATTAGAGTAGTCCAAAATTCCCCCAGACTTTTCAGAAGGATAAAGAGGGGTATTAAAATCACTCACCAGCATCCAATATGAATTAGGATAAGAAGAGAGTTGGTTAGCCAAATCTTCCCAAAGATTTTTCCTTAAGACCCTAGTGTTAGGGGCATAAACATTAACCAGACTCCATCGAAAGGAAGGCAAAGAGAAATCAATCACCAAGCAATTTTTACTATAGAAAGTTTACCAAGAAATCTAGAAGCATTCCACATAGTCACAATTCCCCTAGAGGCACCAATAACAGGACTTATGCAGAAGGAAGCATTAGGTCAAATCCTATCAACAATCTTTTTGAAACCTTCTTCAGACATTTTAACTTCCTGGAGTAAAAGAATATCCACTTTGTGATAAAAAATACAGTTTTTGACCTAAAATTGTTTTGAGGGGTTATTAAGACCCCTCATGTTCCATGAAAGAATTTTCATTTAAATAACTTTCTAGAGTGATTCTCTAGTGTCTTCTGCTTTCCACTGGCAATCTCCCTAGCTGCTTCTCTTTGCCTAGTTTCTCACAATGAAGGTCTACCCTTCAAAGGATCTAAACCAACATCAACTGACTTTTTTGGTTTACAACTCTTTTTATTTTGAGATGTCCACTCTTCATGGTCACTCATTGAAGCATTGGCTACTCCCAGAGGAGCTATAGATTGATTAGAATGCTTCTTTGGAGAAGAAGGAAAAAGCCCTTCTTTGAGAAAACCCGATGTGAGTTTCCCAAGAGAAGAGTGAAGCTTATTTTGGTCTAAAGACAAAGGCACAAACTTTACCTCATTATCTCGAGTCTCCAACACTCTGTTAAGACCCAACTGGGTCTCTTTCATTTGTTCAAATCCCACCTGTGACTCTACCTCTCTTTCAAATCTAATTTGGGTTTCCTTAACATTATCATCTCCTATTTGGGTCTCCTCAAATCTATCAAAACCCATCTGGGTCTCCTCAACTCTGTCATATCCCATCTGGGTACCCTCAACTCTATCAAATCCCAACTGGGTCTCCTCAACTTGATCATGTTCCATCTGTGCCTTCTCAACCCCATCAAAACCCATCTGGGTCTCCTTAACTTTATCAGTTTCAATCTAGGGCTCTTCAAGGTTACCAACCTCTAACTGAATATTCTTAACTTGGTTCAAAATCTCACCTTCTTCCAAGGTGGGTTGTGGAATCTCTTGAGAATGAAGGTTCTGATCCTTCCCTTGATTAATATTAAGAGAAGAATCTTCTTTTGAGTGCTCAACATTAACCAAGGTCACCTCCTTATTCTCCACAGTAATTTCCTTATTAATATTTTCCTCAGCTTTCTTGAACTTACAATGCGAGATGAGATGCCCCTTCCTCTTAAATTTTTGACAGTAAGTTGTGGAATTCTCATATGAAAAGGGTTGCCTCCAGACACCAAATTTTGAGCTAATGTCAATGAACATGGGTAGAGTTTTATTGATTTCCACATTAACATAGAATCTTGCATAAACAAAGCGAGATTTGGTGCGTGTGGAGTTATCAAGGGTAACAAAATTACCAAAGGTATTAGCAATAGAACTAAAAATAGATTCATCCCAGTATTCTAAGGGAAAGCCAGGCAGACGTACCCAAACTGGGGCAGTTTTATTGAGATCAGTACTAGGGTCAAACCCTGGTTTCCAACAGTGCAAAGAGAGCGAATGTGTACCGTAAAGTCATGGTCCTTTAGATAAGATAGCCAACATGTCTTCTTTGCTAGTAAAGCAAAAAAGAAATAGCCCTTGTGCCACACCCATGACAGTCACACTGCCTTTAACATGCAAACGATTGGAGACCCATTTGCAGAGCATCTCAATGCTAGGATGAAGAGAGAAAAACTTGCCAACCAGGGCAAGATACATATAAGCAACAATCGTATCCACAAGATTGTCAGGAACCATAACAGAAGACACTTCAGCCACCTCTTTATGATGACAAACCATTGTCTGTCCATTCTTAGGAGATTCCACCTGTCCCGTTAGAACTATTTTCTAGTTTGCAGGCCTAGCAGTGTCTAAAATGGGTAGGAGAATAGAGGTATTGCCACCTACAGCACCCTCCATCCCCAAGCAGCACATGGAAAGCAGAAGAGCAAAACCCTAGAAAATCCAAAAAACCTTAGCAGAGCGCATCAGTTGTTGCTTCTATAAATGCTTATTGTTTTGCTTACATTTATTAATTTAATATATTTTATTTCAATTTAATTAGTTAAATATATCATGCCTCTTAAATAACTCATATGATTATAAAGTAAGTAATTTAATTATTTAACTCATATGATTAAATAACAAGATAATTATTATAACATGATCATCATCTATAATTAAAACAAGTGAGTCAAATATCTATAATTTAATTAAAATTGACAACATCCATCCTTAGCAGTAAATTAAAATCATCATACGTAATAAATATCCATCCAAAAATCATCGACCACTTTCAATATATATAAATTGACAAGTCAATACGAATACGATCTTCATCATATATAACTAAAACAAGTGAAAGTCAAATATGCTAGTAGATCAATAACATGTCTAAATGATACATGTACAAATGATATAAGTAAAAATGATAAATTGCATAACTAAAAATGATACAAGTTAAGATGATACATGTCCAAATGATATAAGACAAAATGATACATAATTTTATGATACAACTCATTAATATGGCACTGCAGACCGTGAAAATGATACATATGATAGCTAGCGACTATGAAAAGAGGCATCATAATGATATATCAACAATGATCCATGATGCAGTCTATATGATCATGAATGTCACTGGCTACTACGAGCAACTGCCTCATCATCATCATCATCATCACCATCATCATCATCATCATCATCATCATCATCATCATCATCATCATCATCACCATTGTGATCATCATCATCATCACCATCATCATCGTCATCATCATCGTCATCGGCCTCAGTGTCTTTTGTATCTGCATCATCATCATCCTCTGCCATGTGATCTGTACCAGAACCAACATAATCTAGATCTCTATCATGAGGATCATCTTGATCTTCTAGAAGACCCATGTTCTACAAAAAAAAATATTTAAAATGAAAAGTTATTATTTATTTCATGCAATAATTTATTTTTCTATTAAATATCTAATATTACAACATATGAAATGAAACCATAATCATATTACATCATATCAAAGTGGACATACCATGATAAAATTTCAAAAAAGTTACAACTAATATGTCATTCCAATGATGTAAAACATGCAACAATTCTAATAAACATTAGTAAAGATCATAAAAAAATTTGTTATAAATTTAACTATCAACTGTAAATTCTATTACATAACCTTACGTGCTACAAATTGCTTGGTTGAAAGCTCCCATTTTGACACAGGCAGGGAGGATGGTGGCAAAGGTTGTGGAATTTGGCTTTACACCAGCTAATTGCATTTTCTTTAAAATTTCTAAATCCTTTTCAACAAATCCATTTTGTGCATATCCTGTAGTCATTGCAGTCCATGAGACCACATTTCTTTGAGGCATTCTATTAAATAGTTCCCGTGCCTTGTCTATGCTTCCACATTTTACATACATGTCTAACAGGGCAGTTGCAACTACAACATCTGACAAAATTCCTCTATCCTTTACGTATTGATGGATGTCCATACCCTATTCCAAAGCTCCCATTTTGACACAGGTAGGGAGGATGCTGGCAAAGGTTGTGGAATTTGGCTTTACACTAGCCAATTTCATTTGCTTTAAAATTTTTGAAGCCTTTTCAACAAATCCATTTTGTGCATATCCTGTAGTCATTGTAGTCCATGAGACCACATTTCTTTGAGGCATTCTATCAAACAGTTCACGTGCCTTGTCTATGTTTCCACATTTTGCATGCATGTCTAACAGGGCAGTTGCAACTACAACATCTGACAAAATTCCTCTATCCTTTATGTATTGATGGATGTCCATACCCTATTCCAAAGCTCCCATTTTGACATAGGCAAGGAGGATGTTGGAAAATGTTGTGGAATTTGGCTTTACAGCAGCCAATTGCATTTGATTTAAAATTTATGAAGCCTCTTCAACAAATCCATTTTGTGCATATCCTGTAGTCATTGTAGTCCATGAGACCACATTTCTTTGAGGCATTCTGTGAAACAGTTCACGTGCCTTGTCTATGCTTCCACATTTTTCATACATGTCTAACAAGGCAGTTGCAACTACAACATCTAACAAAATTCCTCTATCCTTTATGTATTGATGGATGTACATACCCTATTCCAAAGCTCCCATTTTGACACAAGCAGGGAGGATGGTGGCAAAGGTTGTGGAATTTGGCTTTACACCAGCCAATTGTATTTTCTTTAAATTCTGAAGCCTTTTCAACAAATCCATTTTGTGCATATCCTGTAGTCATTGCAGTCCATGAGACCACATTTCTTTGAGGCATTCTGTCAAATAGTTCATGTGCCTTGTCTATGCTTCCACATTTTGCATACATGTCTAATAGGGCAGTTGCAACTACACCATCTGACAAAATTCCTCTATCCTTTATGTATTGATGGATGTCCATACCCTATTCCAAAGTTCCCATTTTGACACAGGTAGGGAGGATGTTGGTAAAGGTTGTGGAATTTGGATTTACACTAGCCAATTGCATTTGCTTTAAAATTTCTAAAGCCTTTTCAACAAATCCATTTTATGCATATCTTGCAGTCATTGCAGTCCATGAGACCACATTTCTTTGAGGCATTCTGTCAAACAGTTCATGTGCCTTGTCAATGCTTCCACATTTTGCATACATGTCTAACAGGGTAGTTGCAACTACAACATCTAACAAAATTCCTCTATACTTTATGTATTGATGGATGTCCATATCCTATTCCAAAGCTCCGATTTTGACACAAGCAGGGAGGATGGTGGTAAAGGTTGTGGAATTTGGCTTTCAAACAACTCATACTCATAGAGTCATGGTTTTAGGTCATGTATGTTATGGTAACAACAAGGGATTCCTACTATGGTTACAATAGCTAAGACTACCCTCATCTGTGACCGTAACAAGGTTCTTGGACAACACTATCTTGCTCTTCACACTGGGTACTATATAGGCCAAGATTGGGTTGAAGAAATCACTTGATGGTTACCTATATAGTGATACCACACCCTAATACCCCATGTATTCTAAATAGCTTGATATTTATACAATACTCAACCAAGATGAAATTGTATCAGTGTATCACACTTAACTATGATAGTCCTTTCTTGACAACAAATTATAATTTTTAGACTATTGGGATACTTGCCACAAATAAATATTAGGTCAATGACACAAGGATTTTAAACAAAAACCATAATTCTGACTCTATATCCATCCCCTTGGCAGTCTCAAGGGCCACCTTGAGACAAAAAATGCTAATGTACTATTATGACAGTTATGATTGTCCTCCATCGTTTCATTGTGCATTTGAAACTTGAGATGAGGATTGGGGAGGTCTCCATTTGTAAAAACATGGAAAATACTCATGGCAAGATCTTTAAAATAGCCATATTCAACTTCAGGCATTTCTGCAGACCCTAGGAAGGTAGATGTAAACTTAGTGACTTTAATTACCACCACAAAGACTATCCCCTTTGTGACTATGACAAGGTAACACTATCATGCTCTTTATGACAATCCCTTCTCCATTGGGTGATGGCCTAATAACATTTATCTCCTTTGTAATTTCAATGCCTCTCTAATGCACTATCATAGGAGTCTTGACAGTCCTTATGTATTAGTGAAGAATGCTTCCAACAAATCAGAAAGGAGGGCTTAAGATTACATACAAAGTTCTAGTCTTCATACCCTAGTCACATATCACCCCTCTAAGAAGAGCTCAAGACAATTGCCCTTTAATACAGGAAGTCAATGTAGTTTTAAAAGATAAAGTGCAAGAGGCCAAAGGAAAAGAAAACTTAAGGCCTTAAGGGGTTTAAAGGAATAAAAATATAAGCTTGCAGACTCGACTTAAAACCCTAACCCTAGGTGGGTACCACCAGAACCCTTTAACTTGGCACTGCAAAACCTTGTCCAATATGATTGTGGGAAGTCGAAATCAAGCACGTACACTCACATATGACAGATAAGTATGCCAACCAAGTGGTTTTCCATAAAAATGAATAGGCTTTGAATTATAACCCTTCAATGTAGGCCACTGAAATATATTGTACAAGTGCATTTCTGAGTGCTACAGTCAGATTTTTCATCATGGGAACCTAAATTTTTTACAAAAAATGGTAGGAAATTTTAGGTTCCAACAAGTCCATTAGTTGGAGGTAGGCAAACAAGGGTTTTCTGTTTGTTATTAGTGTTGCAAGTATGGACCTAACCGGTG
The DNA here is from genome assembly GCA_027924645.1 of Cunninghamia lanceolata. Classification (NCBI taxonomy): domain Eukaryota; kingdom Viridiplantae; phylum Streptophyta; class Pinopsida; order Cupressales; family Cupressaceae; genus Cunninghamia; species Cunninghamia lanceolata. Next base: position 8,780,172 of record BSBN01000220.1, on the reverse strand, counting down.
TTGTCATTAATGTCAACATACTCCTATTGCATTAATGATAAGGATTGGATGAGCTGTGAGCTGAGGATATTGAGAAAATTAGTCTCAATCAGGAATAGTGAAGAACAGTGATGACAGTAAGGCAAAAGTCCAAGATAGGATGAGGATCAGAGGATGTGGATTAAAGGGTTTGTAGATATATCTCAGTAGAGATTTCAGAGGTCCGCATGAAGATCTGAAGAAGTTATGGCAATTCAAGTAAAACCAGTTCCGGTAGGTGCTCAGTGGTAATAGAGTGATACAGACAGGTCCGGTGAGATCTGGAAATACACTCTCCTATTTTGCAGATTTGAGGGAGTGTTAAGGAGATCTCTGTGGAGTGTTATCTAGATTGGTTCATGGTTTGAAGGTCCGAAAGCATGTATTCCTTTGTGACAGTAGTGATAGACTATGTTCTTAAGGTCCCGGATGGAGGAGAGATGGTTTTCAGTAAACAAATGAAGTGCGGATGTTCTTGGTGAGTCAGGATATCTTGTTAAGGTCTTTGGATTGTGCCCAGTTTGTATTAGTGGTCCGCATTGGAGTTGGAGCCCTCAATTAAAGAATAATCTCTGGATGATGATGTTCTTCCTAAGACTGGCCGACCGGATGACTTACACATCTTGTGGATGTTCTTATATATGTTTGCCAACTTAGATGATCATTCCTAAGTTGATGTCTTGTATAGGTAAGGGGTTGTGAAGTCATTTCAAAGTTGTCCTTGTGGAGATGAGAGTGTGGTAGAAAGAAGGAGAGCAAAAGGCAGAGCAAAAGTATTGGGCTTAAATGGAACTGATTCAAGCATGGTGAATATGCTACTTTCCAATTCAAGTAGGTGATACTTATTTCTTTGTAGACAGTGTGTCTCTTGTAGGCAATGAGCCTCTTGTGAGCAGTGTGCTCGGGTAGTGAGCCCTAATTGGCATGTGCCGTTTTGTTTTTTCTATTCTTCTAACAGAGAATACATTCTTGGGTTAATCACCCCGTGGTTTTTCCCTTAACCAGGTTTTCCACGTCAAAATCTTGGTGTCTTATGTGTTGATGAGTTTCTCCTTTTGATTTGAATGCATTATGTTTCATATTTAATATAGTACTAATCACAAAGAGGATTTAAGTGTGTAAATTGGAGAAAGTTTTGCACAACTGATTCACCCCCCCCTCTCAGTTGTGTGCCCTAAGTCTAACAATTGGTATCAGAGCCAAGTTCCTCTACAAAGAGCTTAACCCCTTGAGGAGAGCCAGGATGTTGCCTTACAAGAAGGATAGTTTGAAGTTTGATGGAATCAACTTTGCTCTTTGGAAAGGTCACATGAAATGTCACTTGCAATGTATGGGAATGGCATATTGGTCCATAGTTACAAAACCGTATGTACCTCCACAGGGTGGTCCGACAACCCTAAATGAAATCATAGATGTTGAAAACAATCTGTGGACTAAAGAGGCTCTTCTAAGCGCATTATCTGACTCAGAGCTCTCAAATGTTATTGACCTACCAACTGCCTTTGAGATTTGGAGTAAACTAGAACTTCTGCATGAAGGAGACCGGTATGTTAAATGTGCAAGGTTACAGAGTCTAAAAGGGAAATTTAAAAAACTAAAAATGAGAGATGATGAAAATATTACTACTTTTATGCCAAGAGTGAATGAGCTGGTTTGTGGAATTAGAAATGCTGGTGGAGTCTTGGATGAGAATGAAATTGTTGGCAAAATTCTCAGAACCCTACATGCCTCTTACAAAATCAAGGCTGCTGCCATTGAAGAATTCAAAGCCCATACAACTGTCACAAGAGATCAATGGCTGCATTTGAAATGACAGAGTTTGGAGATGAACCCACAAAGATTGAATCTACATTCAAAGCCAGTGTCTCTATAAAAGGTAAACAAAGGTTTGATCCAGGAGAGAATTCATGAAGGAAACTGCCATGGTATGAAAAAGCAAGAAAAGACCTGGAAGAAGAAGAAGTAGAAACTGCTCAACTTGAAGCCCTTATTGCAAAGAGACTGCCAAGAGGATCCAGTAAGTATGAAGGAAAATTGCCCTTTAAATGCTTTAAATGCAACAAGATTGGTCATTTTGCCTCAAAGTGTCCAGATAGATTTTCAAGGCCAAATCCCAATAGATCAAGGTTCCAAAAGAATTGATACTGTGTTCATGAAGAAGATGATAATGAAGGAGTAATAGATGATGAGCTAGAGACAGGAAACAAATCCAGAAATGAATGGGTGTTTATTGCCATCAAGGAAGAAGAACCTATATTTTCTGAATCTGTCAATCTTAAAATTGTAGAAAGAGCTCTGGCTGCCCAAGTTGATGAAAAGGATGATTGGATCATTGATAGTGGATGCTCTCACCATATGACAGGTGACAAAAATAAGTTTGTAGATTTGGAAAGGTATGAAGGAGGAATGGTAAAGTTTGGTGATAATTCTGCTGGTAGAATCAAAGGTAGAGAAACTATTTCTTTTGATGGTAGAAACAAAACAGGTAATGTACTGTATGTTGAAGGATTGAAGCACAATCTTCTCAGTGTTAGACAATTGGTCTCAAAGGCTATGATCTCCAGTTCAAGGATGGAAAATGCAAGATCTTTGAAAGCTCCGGAATAGAGATTGCATCCGATACTCAAACTAAAGGTAATATCTTCCACTTGGTTGTGACTGATAAAAGTTGCTTATTTGTTCAAGTTAATCAGAGCTAGTTATGGCATAGGAGGATGTGTCATGTGAATTTTTATAATATCGTCAAGATAAACAATACTCAGGTTGTAAGAGATCTTCCTAAATTAGTAAAACCTACCAACAACTTGTGTAAAGAATGTCAGTTGGGTAAGCTAAGTAGAGTCTCATTCAAAAGTAATGAACTTTCCTCTACCAGATTATTGGACTTAGTTCATACTGATCTTTGTGGTCTGGCAAGAATCAGGAGTCTGCAAGGTGATAGATACTTCATGCTACTAATTGATGACTATTCCCGGATGATGTGGGTAACTTTTCTAAAAGAAAAATCAAAAGCTTTTGAGAAATTCAAAATATTCAAGGCTATGGTAGAAAATGAAACTGGATTAAAGTTGAAGTGTTTGAGGTCTGATAGAGGTGGAGAATTCAGATCTAGTGAATTCTTAGAATTCTTTGAGAAACATGGAATAAAGAGATAGTTGTTTGCTCCTAGGACTCCATAGCAGAATGGAGTAGTGGAGAGAAAGAACCAGACCATCCAAGAAGCTTCTAGGACCATGATGATGGAAGCAAATGTCCCTCAGATCTATTGGAGAGAAGCTGTCAGCACTGCAGTCTATACCCTCAATCAAGTTCAAATAAGAAGCAATACCGGTAAGACTCCTTATGAACTTTGGTTTGGCATCACTCCTACTGTGAGGTATTTCAGAGTTTTTGGTAGCAAATGTTACATTAAAAGAGATGAAGATCTAGGAAAGTTTGATGCTAGAAGTGATGAAGGAATATTCTTGGGTTACTCTACTCAAAGCAAAGCATACTGATGTTATAATAAGAGACTGAGAAAGATCATAGAAAGTACAAATGTGATTGGAACCAAATGGGTCTTCCGTAACAAATAGAATGAAGTGGGTGAAGTAATCAGAAATAAAGCCAGATTGGTCTGCAAAGGCTATTCTCAAATAGAAGGAATTGATTTTGAAGAAACTTTTGCTTCGGTGGCAAGAATTGAAGCAGTTAGATTGTTTCTTGCATTTGCTGCTTTCAAAGATTTCAAAGTGTATCAGATGGATGTCAAGTCTGCCTTCCTGAATGGTGACTTGGAAGAAGAAGTGTACATTGAGCAACCAGATGGATTCCAATTGTCTGATCATGGTGATATGGTCTGCAAGCTAAAGAAGGCTTTGTATGGATTGAAGCAAGCACCAAGAGCTTGGTATGAAAGATTGGATAAACATCTCTTGAAGATTGGTTTCAACAAAGGTACTACTGACAATAATTTGTACTTCAAAATTGATCATGAAAACATCTTAATTGTTGAAGTGTTTGTTGATGATATCATTTTTAGAGGAAGAGATATTATGTGTAAAACTTTTGCAAATTAGAGGAAAAGTGAATTTGAGATGTCCATGCTTGGTGAAATGAATTTCTTCTTGGGTCTACAAATCACTCAAACAAAGAAAGGAATCTTCATTTCTCAGACCAAATATGTGAAAGAATTGCTGAAGAAATTTGGGATGGAAGACTCAAAGCCAATGAATACTTCCATGGCAACCGGATGTAAATTGAGCAAAGATGATGATTCTCCTAAGGTTGATCAGACAAAGTATAGGTCAATGATTGGAGGGCTATTGTATCTTACTCAAACCAATCCAGACATAATGCAGGTTGTTGGTCTTGTTGCTAGATTTCAGCCTGATCCTAGGGAATCTCATGTCATGGCAATCAAGAGGATTTTTAGATATCTAAAAGGGATAGTTGAGTATGGTCTATGGTATCCTAGAGATCATGATTTCTCTCTTCATGCATATATAGATGCTGATTGGACAGGAGATGTGGATGACCGGAAGAGTACCAATGGTGGAGCATTCTTTTTGGGGAAGAGATTGGTTTCTTGGTTAAGCAAGAAACAAGAGGCAATATCTCTATCCACAACTGAAGCAGAATACATTGCAGCAGCAGGCAGTTGCACTCAAGTTTTGTGGATGAAGCAGATGCTAAGAGACATAAGAGTGGAGTATGAGGAGCCTATCACAATCTTCTGTGATAACTCAAGTGCAATAAGTATATCCAAGAATCCGGTGTTGCATTCAAAGACTAAGCATATCTCTATCAAGTTTCACTTTCTGAGAGAGCAAGTGAACAAGAATGAGGTTAGATTGAAATTTGTGTCATCCAAGGATCAGATTGTAGATATCTCTACCAAACCTTTACCTAAGGACTCTTTTGAGTATCTCAGGAAGAAGTTAGGGGTTATTTCCCCTCCGGTGATGAACTAAGGTGTACTGATGTGCATCAGTCTAGTGGGTATCACAGTCACATCTTGTGATCTGGATTGATGTTGGGGAGCTGCTACTCAGGGGGAGCAACAGGTATGATTCTGAAGTGATAGAATTGCAAGTATGTGCCTTTTGCCATTGATGTCAAAGGGGGAGAGAAGACATGTGAAAAATAAGTGGATGATGATCAAAGGGGGAGCAATAAAAGAAGAGAAGACATGTGAATGGTTGTTGCTGATAGGGGGAGTTGTGACAGTAAGGAGAAGTTCTTGTCTTGATGGTTTTTCACATCACATGTTACCATCAATGACAAAGGGGGAGATTGTTGCAAGTATGGGCCTAACTAGTGTTCTCATTGATGTCAACATAATCATGTTGCATTAATGATAAGGATTGGATGAGCTGTGAGCTGAGGATATTGAGAAAATTAGTCTCAATCAGGAACAGTGAAGAATAGTGATGACAGTAAGGCAAAAGTCCAAGATAGGATGAGGATCAGAGGATGCGGATTAAAGGGTTTGTAGATATGTGTCTTAAGATATCTTAGTAAAGATTTCAGAGGTCCACATGAAGATCTAAAGAAGTTATGGCAGTTCAAGTAAAACCAGTTCTGGTAGGTGCTCAGTGGTAACAGAGTGATACAGACAGGTCCGGTGAGATCCGGAAATACACTCTCCTATTCTGCAGATTTGAGGGAGTGTTAAGGAGGTCTTTGTGGAGTGTTATCTAGATTGGTTCATGGTTTGAAGGTCTGGAAGCATGTATTCCTTTGTGATAGTAGTGATAGACTATGTTCTTGAGGTCCCGGATGGAGGAGAGATGGTTTTCAGTAAATAGATGAAATGCAGACGTTCTTGGTGAGTCAAGATATCTTGTTAAGGTCTTTGGATCATGCCCAGCTTGTATTAGTGGTCCGCATTAGAGTTGGAGCCCACAATTAAAGAATAATCTCTGGATGATGATGTTCTTTCTGAGACTAGCCGACCGGATGAGTTAGACATCTTGCAGATGTTCTTATATATGTTTGCCAACTTAGATGATCATTCCTAAGTTGATGTCTTGTATAAGTAAGGGGTTGAAAAGTCATTTCAAAGTTGTCCTTGTGGAGATGAGAGTGTGGTAGAAAGAAGGAGAATGAAATGCAAAGAAGAAGTATTGGGCTTAAATGGAACTGATTCAAGCATGGTGAAGATGCTACTTTCCAGTTCAAGTAGGTGATACTTATTTCTTTGTAGACAGTGTGTCTCTTGTAGGCAGTGAGCCTCTTGCGAGTAGTGTGCTCGGGCAGTGAGCCCTAATTGGCATGTGCCATTTTGTTCTTTCTATTCTTCTAATAGAGAATACATTCTTGGGTTAATCGCCCCGTGGGTTTTCCCTTAACCGAGTTTTCCACGTCAAAATCTTGGTGTCTTATGTGTTGATGAGTTTCTCCTTTTGATTTGAATGCATTATGTTTCATATTTAATATATTGCTAATCACAAAGAGGATTTAAGTGTGTAAATTGGAGAAAGTTTTGCACAACTGATTCACCCCCCCTCTCAGTTGTGTGCCCTAAGTCTAACAATTGGTATCAGAGCCAAGTTCCTCTAAAAAGAGCTTAATCACTTGAGGAGATCCAGCATGTCGCCTTACAAGAAGGATAGTCTGAAGTTTGATGGAATTAACTTTGCTCTTTGGAAAGGTCACATGAAATGTCACTTGCAGTGTATGGGAATGGCATACTGGACCATGGTTACAAAACCGTATGTACCTCCACAGGGTGGTCTGAGAACCCTAAATGAAATCACAGATGCTGAAAACAATCTGCAAACCAAAGAGGCTTTTCTAAGCGCATTATCTGACTTAGAGCTCTGAAATGTTATTGACCTACCAACTACCTTTGAGATTTGGAATAAACTAGAACTTTTGCATGAAGGAGACCAATGTGTTAAATGTGCAAGGTTATAGAGTCTAAAAGGGAAATTTGAAAAGTTGAAAATGAGTGATGATGAAAATATTACTACTTTTATGCCAAGAGTGAATGAGCTAGTTTGTGGAATTAGAAATGTTGGTGGAGTCTTGGATGAGAATGAAATTGTTGGCAAAATTCTCAGATCCCTACCTACCTCTTACAAAATCAAGGCTACTACCATTGAAGAATTTAGAGCCCATACAACTGTCACAAGAGATCAATTGGCTGCATTTGAAATGATAGAGTATGGAGATGAACCCACAAAGATTGAATCTGCATTCAAAGCCAGTGTCTCTGTAAAAGGTAAATAAAGGTTTGATCCAGGAGAGAATTCATGAAGGAAACTGCCATGGTATGAAAAAGCAAGAAAAGACCTGGAAGAAGAAGAAGAAGAAACTGCTCAACTTGAAGCCCTTATTGCAAAGAGACTGCCAAGAGGATCCGGTAAGTATGAAGGAAAATTGCCCTTTAAATGCTTTAAATGCAACAAGATTGGTCATTTTACCTCAAAGTGTCTGGATAGATTTTCAAGGCCAAATCCCAATAGATCAAGGTTCCAAAAGAATTGCTACTATGTTCATGAAGAAGATGATACTAAAGGAGTAACAGATGATGAGTCAGAGACAGGAAACAAATTCAGAAATGAATGGGTGTTTATTGCCATCAAGGAAGAAAAACCTATATTTTTTGAATCTATCAATCTTAAAATTGTAGAAAGAGCTCTAGCTGCCCAAGTTGAAGAAAAGGATGATTGGGTCATTGACAGTGGATGCTCTCACCTTATGACAGGTGACAAAAATAAGTTTGTAGATTTGGAAAGGTATGAAGGAGGGACAGTAAAGTTTGGTGATAATTCTGCTGGTAGAATCAGAAGTAGAGGAACTATTTCTTTTGATGGTAGAAACAAAACAGGTAATGTACTGTATGTTGAAAGATTGAAGCACAATCTTCTTAGTGTTGGATAATTGGTGGACAAAGGCTATGATCTCCAGTTCAAGGATGGAAAATGCAAGATCTTTGAAAGCTCCGGAACAAAGATTGCATCCGGTACTCAAACTAAAGGTAATATCTTCCACTTGGTTGGTACTGATAAAAGTTGCTTATTTGTTCAAGTTGATCAGAGTTGGTTATGGCATAGGAGGATGTGTCATGTGAATTTTGATAATATCATCAAGATAAGCAATACTCAGGCTGTAAGAGATCTTCCTAAATTAGTAAAACCTACCAACAACTTGTGTAAAGAATGTCAGTTGGGTAAGCTAAGTAGAGTCTCATTCAAAAGTAAGGAACTTTCCTCTACCAGATTATTGGACTTAGTTCATACTGATCTTTGTGGTCTGGCAAGAATCAGTAGTCTGCAAGGTGATAGATACTTCATGCTACTAATTGATGACTATTCCCGGATGATGTGGGTAACTTTTCTAAAAGAAAAATCAGAAGCTTTTGAGAAATTCAAAATATTCATGGCTATGGTAGAAAATGAAACCATATTAAAGTTGAAGTGTCTAAGGTCTGATAGAGGTAGAGAATTCACATTCGATGAATTCTTAGAATTCTGTGAGTAACATGAAATAAAGAGACAGTTGTCTGCTCCTAGGACTCCACAGTAGAATGGAGTAGTGGAGAGAAAGAATCGGACCATTCAGGAAGCTTCTAGGACCATGATGATGGAAGTAAATGTTCCTTAGATCTATTAGAGAGAAGCTATTAGTATTGCAGTCTATACCCTCAATCGACTTCAAATAAGAAGCAATACTGGTAAGACTCCTTATGAAGTTTGGTTTGGCATCACTCCTATTGTGAGGTATTTCAGAGTTTTTGGTAGCAAATGTTACATTAAAAGAGATGAAGATCTAGGAAAGTTTGATGCTAGAAGTGATGAAGTAATATTCTTGGGTTACTCTACTCAAAGCAAAGCATACTGGTGTTATAATAAGAGACTGAGAAAGATCATAGAAAACACAAATGTGATTGGAACCAAATGGGTCTTCCAGAACAAATTAAATGAAGTGGGTGAAGTAATCAGAAATAAAGCCAGATTGGTCTACAAAGGCTATTCTCAAATAGAAGGATTTGATTTTGAAGAAACTTTTGCTCCGGTGGCAAGAATTGAAGCAGTTAGATTGTTTCTTGCATTTGCTGCTTTCAAAGATTTCAAAGTGTATCAGATGGATGTCGAGTCTACCTTGTTGAATGGTGACTTGGAAGAAGAAGTGTACATTGAGCAACTGGATGGATTCCAATTGTCTGATCATGGTGATATGGTCTGCAAGCTAAAGAAGGCTTTGTATGGATTGAAGCAAGCACCAAGAGCCTGGTATGAAAGATTGGATAAACATCTCTTGAAGATTGGTTTCAACAAAGGTACTGCTAACAGTAATTTGTACTTCAAAATTGATCTTGAAAACATCTTAATTGTTGAAGTGTTTGTTGATGATATCATTTTTGGAGGAAGAGATAATATGTGTAAAACTTTTGCAAATCAGATGAAAAGTGAATTTGAGATGTCCATGCTTGGTGAAATGAATTTCTTCTTGGGTCTACAAATCACTCAAACAAAGAAAGGAATCTTCATTTCTCAGACCAAATATGTGAAAGAATTGCTGAAGAAATTTGGGATGGAAGACTCAAAGCCAATGAATACTCCCATGGAAACTGGATGTAAATTGAGCAAAGATGATTATTCTCCTAAGGTTGATCAGACAAAGTATAGGTCAATGATTGGAGGGCTACTGTATCTCACTCAAACCAGTCCAGACATAATGCAGGCTGTTGGTCTTGTTGCTAGATTTTAGGATGATCCTAGGGAATCTCATGTCATGGCAATCGAGAGGATTTTTAGATATCTAAAAGGGACAGTTGAGTATGGTCTATGGTATCCTAGAGATCATGATTTCTCTCTTCATGCATATACAGATGCTGATTGGGCAGGAGATGTGGATGATTGGAAGAGTACCAGTGGTGGAGCATTCTTTTTGGGGAAGAGATTGGTTTCTTGGCTAAGCAAGAAATAAGAGGCAATATCTCTGTCCACAACTAAAGCAGAATACATTGCAGCAGCAGGTAGTTGCACTCAAGTTTTGTGGATGAAGAAGATGCTAAGAGACATAAGAGTGGAGTATGAGGAGCCTATCACAATCTTCTGTGATAACTCAAGTGCAATAAGTATATCCAAGAATCCGGTGTTGCATTCAAAGACTAAGCATATATCTATCAAGTTTCACTTTCTGAGAGAGCAAGTGAACAAGAATGATGTCAGATTGGAATTTGTGTCATCTAAGGATCAGATTGCTGATATCTTTACCAAACCTTTACCTAAGGACTCTTTTGAGTATCTCAGGGAGAAGTTAGGGGTTATTGCCCCTCCGGTGATGAACTAAGGTGCACTGATGTGCATCAGTCCAGTGGTTATCATAGTCACATCTTGTGATCTGGATTGATGTTGGGGAGCTGCTACTCAGGGGGAGTAGCAGGTATGATTCTGAAGTGATAGAATTGCAAGTATGTGCCCTTTCCCATTGATGTCAAAGGGGGAGAGAAGACATGTGAAAAATAAGTGGATGATGATCAAAGGGGAAGTAGTAAAAGAAGAGAAGACATGTGAATGGTTGTTGCTGATAGGGGGAGTTGTGACAGTAAGGAGAAGTTCTTGTCTTGATGGTTTTTCACATCACATGTTGCCATCATTGACAAAGGGGGAGATTGTTGCAAATATGGGCCTAACCAGTGTTGTCATTGATGTCAACATACTCTTGTTGCATTAATGATAAGGATTGAATGAGCTGTGAGCTGAGGATATTGAGAAAATTAATCTCAATCAGGAACAGTGAAGAACAGTGATGACAGTAAGGCAAAAGTCCAAGATAGGATGAGGATCAGAGGATACAGATTAAAGGGTTTGTAGATATGTGTCTTAAGATATCTTAGTAGAGATTTCAGAGGTCCGCATGAAGATCTAAAGAAGTTATGGCAGTTCAAGTAAAACTGATTCCGGTAGGTGCTCAGTGGTAACAGAGTGATATAGACAGGTCCGGTGAGATCTAGAAATACACTCTCCTGTTCTGCATATTTGAGGGAGTGTTAAGGAGGTCTCTGTGGAATGTTATCTAGATTGGTTCATGGTTTGAAGGTCTGGAAGCATGTATTCCTTTGTGATAGTAGTGATAGACTGTGTTCTTGAGGTCCTGAATGGAGGAGAGATGGTTTTTAGTAAACAGATGAAGTGCGGATGTTCTTGGTGAGTCAGGATATCTTGTTAAGGTCTTTGGATCATGCCCAGCCTGTATTAGTGGTCTGCATTGGAGTTGGAGCCCGTAATTAAAGAATAATCTCCGGATGATGATGTTCTTTCTGAGACTAGCCAACTGGATGAGTTACACGTCTTGCAGATGTTCTTATATATGTTTGCCGACTTAGATGATCATTCCTAAGTTGATGTCTTGTATAAGTAAGGGGTTGCGAATTCATTTCAAAGTTGTCCTTGTGGAGATGAGAGTGTGGTAGAAAGAAGGAGAACGAAAGGTAGAGCAGAAGTATTGGGCTTAAATGGAACTGATTCAAGCATGGTGAAGATGCTACTTTCCAGTTCAAGTAGGTGATACTTATTTCTTTGTAGACAGTGTGTCTCTTGTAGGTAGTGAGCCTCTTGTGAGTAGTGTGCTCAGGCAGTGAGCCCTAATTGGCATGTGCCATTTTGTTCTTTCTATTCTTCTAATAGAGAATACATTCTTGGGTTAATCACCCTATGGTTTTTCCCTTAACTGGGTTTTCCACGTCAAAATCTTGGTGTCTTATGTGTTGATGAGTTTCTCCTTTTGATTTGAATGCATTATGTTTCATATTTAATATACTGCTAATCACAAAGAGGATTTAAGTGTGTAAATTGGAGAAAGTTTTGCACAACTGATTTCTCCCCCCCTCTCAGTTGTGTGCCCTGAGTCTAACAATTAGCCCATTAAACTTAAGCATATGAGATAGCATGGCACACATAAAATGTTGTGGATAATGACCACAAGATTACGTTAATTTCAACCACTTTTTGTAACCAAGCACAAGACTAGTATACTCATTATGATCCTAATGGCACCAAGAAGGGTCCCCAAAGATATAAGAGTAACCATTTGTCATCTAAGAGAAATCTTACATTTAAGGGCGCTAGGGCCAACAGAGAAGCACATTAGAACTCATCCTACGCATCAATAAACAACTCAACACAAGAAATTTAAATTGACATATTAACACAAAAATATCCAACTAAGATATTTAAAGTCAACTATTGATACCTCATTCTCCATCCAGATTACAAAATTAGTCCTCTTTTTGCTTTGTAACATTTCCTTTTCAAATTGGCTTGGATGCCAGCCATATTTCTCCTTCTGTCAAAACATGGCACATGGACTAGTTAAACTAATTAATATGCAATCATTTATTTTTTCCTAGGAAATTAAAAAAATATATCATTTAACTTATTAAATATACTTACAAATGTATAGATCAAGGCTTGTAAACCTTTCTATCTACTGTGATGCGTGGCACAAAGTTTGTCAAGCCTAGCCTTGGAGGCCTTGTCTTGAAACATATACTAATTCAATTTAACTATAAACAAATAAAATTTAAAAATCATTTAATAAATTTGATATAATCTTATGAGCAAATTCAAATACCTGTGTACTCTCCTCACCAGACTTCCTCTGTTCATCAGACTTCTCATATGCTTTTACAAGCTCTTTTCATACTTTCAAACTTACATCAATTGGCCTTTTTTTGAGCCTTTGCTCGGGAGGGAGTTTTTTATCTTCTTTGTTTGGTTGCACCAAAATCTCTTGGAGTTTTGAGACATTCATAGCTTTATCTTCTTTATAGACCAACCTATGCCAAATTTAGTCTCCATGTCTTGGATAACTGCTTTTTGCAGGTGCATGGGTATCTTTGAGAATGGCAAATGTAGATGGTCTTTGAATCGTTGAAGGCATAATTCCTTCAACCTATACACAAATGTTTTTCCAACATCCGTCATTCAGACGTCCCCTAAAACCACATCGTATTCTATCTTGATATCATAGGTACCAATGCAAGATGCAAAACATGGTGTGGTGGTCAAAGAAGTCTGTGTCCCAGGAGTAGGTGGGACATTGGAAGCCTCTGTTCCCTACTCCACATTCTTAGAGGTTATTGTTATTGATTTCCTCCTAGATATTTTGCTCGAGCCATGACTGGATGGGGAATCAATTGATTCCCTTTAACACTGTTGATTTGGTTGTAATGTTTTAGGGGCTTTACCAGATCATTTTTCTATGTATCTGGCAAACATTGTCAAGTCCACACCATCCAATTCAAGTTAACTGCCTCTACCCCCAATATGGAAGACAATGCCTCTTTATCTTTGTCAGTATCATGTTCCTATAAAATAAATTTCTACTTATAAATTTACAAATAAAAAACTAAAAACTAAAAATCAAAGAAACACTGGAAACATTTACAAATCTATAAATTGATAATGAATTACCTCATTGTCGCCAGATCCCTTTTCTCTCTTCCCTCTATTGCTTGACATTTTGAGGTGACCTAGGGCAAATTATTTTTGTTCAGTCTGTGGAGGCAAATGAAGTACACACTGCCACGTATGGAAGTTTTCATCCAGTTTTTTTGTATTCCTCAAGGTTATTGACCTTTACTTTGTAGAGCAAATCATGAAGTTATTTTCCTATGAATCAATTGGTGCCTTGGGAGGGAATCTATAGTTCCCGGCCTAATTTTAGTTTACTCACCCTCATCTCAAAAGCCCTATCTCCTTGTATTGTCTCGACCAACCTCTATTTTAGTTTGCTCGCCCTCGTCTCAAAAGCCCTAATTTTAGTTTGCTCACAATCGATTTGTCTTAAAGCACTCGACTACCTTTTTAGGAAGGAAGCAGGAAAGTTGTGTTTAGAGAAAGGTATTGATGGTAATGATAAACGAACTTGGGCATTGGGGTTTGAAAAATGCATTCACTACTCTTGGATGTAGAGGAAATAATGCAATGTCTATAATTTTACCCTCCTCCTTTGCAACCACATGAGACTTGACAGATTCGCCTGTAAACAAAACAATATTCACAACCCTTTCTTCACAATCCTCTCCATTTAATCGAAACAAAAATATATATGGGAACGAAATTTTTTTATTGTAATTGTATCCTTACCTATGGTGTTGAAAACTAAATCAAATTTCTCATCTCTTCACGTAGCATTTTTCTCCTCTCTTCACGTAGCGTTTTTCTCCTGTAATTATCAAATTTCTCATATACTAATTCAGGCAAGACTCCAACCCAAACGCTCGATCTCCAAACAAAAAATGAACACCAAAAATCAATAAAGTTTTTTTTTTTTTGGGCTATGTGCAGGCGAGAATTTTTAAATTTTTTTTGATCTAGTAGTTGACGCTATAGTTGGAGTAGTTAACGTCGACTTTAGCGCCAACTTTTAGGCCAAAAATGTAATTTTTTTGGGGTGCCAAAGGTGGCACAAAGTGTGCCTAATTTAGTGCCAATCAGTGCAAAATGATGTATTTTTCTTGGAAGTTGATAAAAATGTAACCTCTCCAAATGTGGATTGTCCTTATAATAAGTAACTATATCTTGTTTCCATGATAGCATTTTGACTTCATGCTTCTCTTATGATTAGCTCAATAATGACTCACTCTTTCATGACCTTACACAGATGGTTGGTGACAATCCTTATGCAAGTGCTATGGCTTTGGAAAAACCAAACAACACTTCTCTTACTATCATGATGACATGATATTAGGACTATAATGGCAGCTTATGGAGTGTGCTTAAGGTATTGTGATTTTCATTTCTGTGTTCTCATTAACCTATTTTAGGTTGAAGCATGGTAACTAACCCACTAGCTATTATGATAGTCATACAATGACTAGACAATCCTCTCCACTTTAACTATGACAGTCCTATGCATGGTATTTTCTTCATGACAGTCCCCAATAATGTGAATTATTGATAGTAGCTAGTTCAAATGGAGTTTTGGATGGTGTAGTAAGTTGTCCCTATGGCTCATGATAGTGCATGCCTTGGTTATGTCCTTGTGACATTACTCTCTAGATATCTCCTCTTTATAGTGACAAGGTTTCAAGAACATGACGACTTAGGTAAGGTATCAACTTATCTCTTTAACCTCTAGATTGTCATTTTTCAAGAATTGATCTCATTGAAATGCAAAGACAACATGTCATAGATTAGATGAAAAGATCAAGGAGATGCATGTTATAGAGTATAAAACTCAAAAATCAAAAGTCTTTTTGGGCCTTTTTCCAACAATATGAGCAAAATTCAAACTTTAAACATGTAGCACAGGTACCATATGACTCATTCGCATACATCACACATGTGGGACCACTAAGAAGGGAGGTAGGTGCTTAATATGAGAAATGACAATTGCACATAATGTTTAAGTTCACTTCAACAGATATTTGGGGTTATGATAGCTAATGGAGGGTTTTCTTTTCAAAGGAAACCATTAATTTTGGAGTGAAAGGTAATGGTGAAATATAACATAATGTCCCTATAATTAAAGAATATCCAATGGCTAGGATTAACCTAACAAAGATCTAATGATGTGATTTCAAAATTAACATCCAAATTATCCTTCCCTCCATCAAGAATTTAAAATTTTGGTGCCAAAGACTCTTTGAGACTGTTTTGAGGGTTCTATGATAGTTTTGAGGGTTTTATGGCCACTTGGAGAGATATAGATTGCCTTAAAATGACCCATAAAAGAAAAAGGAGAGTCAAATATGAAATAAATGTCTTTTTGATGTGAATTTTTAGTCATCTTGTAATCATAAGATTTGAGCTCTAGTTGTCAAGATTTCGAGTGTAAACTTTTTCTGAAGAGCAAAATGTTGCAATGCCCTATTTTGTTTTTCATAGTGCGTCTTAATGAAAAGCGAGTGTCTTAACAAGATAAATTCAAGAATATTCTCTTGGTGCATAGCTGTTATGTGACTATTGTCATTGTTGTGTATTACAGGATCCAGAGGAGGCCATGGAGAGAGGACGTGGATGGCGTAGAACTACTAAATCGTAGAGAGGAAAGTGGCTGGAAATAGATATGACAACGAAATCTGTAGATACAATAGAGGTAAGAAGAGAAAGCAACCTCAACCAAAGGAGGAAGGTGTTTATGAATTCACAAATGCTACAATATAGAGGAGATAAAGTAATTTTTTTGTCCACGAGGCCTCTGAGGTCAAACTTATTGGTTGAAAATGCACATGAATGGTGATTAAATGTAATTCTATGATCGAGGGAAAAGTTTGAAAATTAGGATGGCCTAAACATGATATCAATATGTCAAATATATGACTAAAGTGAGCTTTTGGGTTAGATAGCATATTTGTTGAAATGATATAATTGGTGTACTAAACATTATTTACTATGTTGTGTATTATAGGGGCCAGACGAGGCCATGGCAACAAATCGTGTCATATCAAATGAGGACACAATGAATGAAGTGGGAAATCAGGTACTCATATCCAATTTCCTTAGGAAAAAATGATCTAATGGTATTTTGTGATACATCCATCTTTTTTCACAATATTATTGAAATTTATAATGTATTATCCAATCTTGACATAAATTAATGCATGTTGTTGATTATTTTAGATGGAGATTGGAGCAAATGCAAACCCTGAGCATTCAACTAGAAAACAAAAAATATATGTACGTGGACATGGACCTAAAACTATTAAATCATGTAGATGACAGTGGGTGGAAGAGGATATGAAAATGGATCCTATAGACACAACAAATGATTGCACTAGAAACAAGAGGTTGGTTAGGACTATAGTACATGGGATGAATACTTTGAGAAAATTATTGTTTGTGGATGTTCTGTATGTTGTGGAAAGAAACAATTCAAACAAGAGATTGTACAAAGACATTACATAGATGATGAGCTTCCAGTCGGTAGTATGCCTCCTACAATCGATTCAAATCCAATAGGAATTGTGGTAATAAATTTTCCAAATTGATATAAATAACATGTATACTTCGTTTAAACATTGTTTTATGTTATTTAAATAACTAATTTTTTTCTTAATGGATACTTGCAGGATAAAGTTCTTGGTTTAAAGTTTCCTGGATCACCAACTTCTAGCCTAGAGGGCAATGATCATTTATCACATGATACATCTAACAAAAATATGTGCCAATATACCATCTCGGAAGATGAGGAATTGATGAAAACAAGCAACATAACAAGAACTGGTTTAAAGATGCATAATTTTCTTAAACACAAGGGGAAGGTGCACTACATACCCTATGAGAATGAATGTGATGGAGATGATGACTTGCCCCTGAGTTTGAGATTAATTTACAAAGAGACATTTGATCGTCGACTGTATTGAGCTTGGCCTAGTGATCAACAACTACCTAGAGTGTATGAGGTGTTTCAATTTTGGGGATACAGCTACATGATACGACCCTCCAATATTCATGGAGTGAATCTAGGCCTCTTTATTGTCCAAAATGTACATGTGGATCTAAACATAGAAATAATTTAGAACAAACCACTAGGAGATCAATGCCATAGTATGGTCCATCATATTACAATGGTGAATGGAGAAGGCTAACAGAATATAAGCCTAGCATGTCAACATATGATCTAAATTTGAATATGTATACACATTGTCTCCAATTGGAAAGTGGAAAAGAAATGAATAGAGGTCATCTTATGTATATAGATGGATGTGCATACACACACAAAAATATTGCAGGATTTGTAAATAGTAGTAAGGGAAGGGACCCTGCTATAAGACCGAATTGTCAATTTGTTGAGGTTATAAATGATAAAGATGGAGATATGGAAAGAGAGGTTGATAGATTGATAATGGTTGAGGCTATTATGGACCTTACCATTGGGGATGAGTTATTGATTGATTACCCCTTCTTAAAATGCACTCCTGCACGAAAGAAGAGGGAAGAACAAAGTCTCCCTAAGGATGTTCTTAAGGGCAGAAAACCAAAGAATAATAAATGAGTGTGGACTGATGTTTTATAAACTATGTTGTCCAAATTGTGTTTTATTTAAATTATTATATAAAAAAGGTAGTCTATAAAATAATGTTCCATTATTCAATTGATGTATATATGTTCATACAACCAATATTTTTATTTTTTAAGCCATATTTGATTATATTTCTTTGAAATTGATACATTTATGATTTATCCAATTATTTCCAAACATTAAATAATGCTTGCGTTTGTTGATAGGTAAAGATGTTGATGAAACACATACTAATACCCAAGATCCAACTGGGTTATTAAGATTTGGATGGAATGATCCAAACCATCCTTTAAACAATACCAAGGCAAAAATAGCATTATTGAAGAGAATACTATCAGCTAAGAAATTTGAAGAGCTTATGAGATCCACATACACTGATGACATGCCACCTAGCCTTAATGATGATGATCATGATAGTGAAAATGCAGTGTATGAAGAAGGATTGAATGAAATGCTTACAGATTTCTTTGGGGATGAAAATAATGATGACAATAATGATCATATCGTTGACAGTAACAATGATAATAGGGGTAATTACCACCAACGTAATGTTGATGATAACAACATGAAAGACTCCATCAAGCAAGCAGTGAAGACACCCGTGTTCAAATCAGGTGCAAGTAGAACCTCAAAACTGGCATGCACATTAATATTATTAGAAATCAAGTCACTATTTGGTTGGTTAGACAAAGGATTCACTACCCTATGAAGTGAGTTGAAATCTATTTCTTACTTTTCAATTGTCAATTGGTGTACATAATTCGTAAACATTCATCAACTTCGTTTATATTTCTTCAAGGGGATTTTAAAACCATATATTGTATATAAATAGTCCTAGTATAGTTTGACATATCAAACATGTTCATCATAAGTCAAACATTTAATTGATTTAAGCTCTAGCAATCTTACAGGGCACTAAAAACTAAAATATTCCCTGAAGATAATGTGTTGCCATCAACTTGTAGAGAGGTGCATCTATTGTTGGTTGAGTTGGGGATTGAATATAAGAAAATTCATTCATGTAAAAATGATTGCATTTTATATAGAGATGAATATCAAAACAATGTAGAATGCCCTATATGCAAAGAGAAGAGATATCATACAGATGTACAAGGTCCTATAGTTCCAAAGAAGGTTTTATGTCACATGCCAATTATACCTAGACTTCAACGAATGTTTCGTTGCAAGTCACTTGCACAATTGATGGACTGGCATGCAAAGAATAGGAGTAAAGATGGATTCATGAGAATTCTAGCTAACTCTAAAGCAATGAAACACAGAGGAAAAATGGCCAAGAAAATTCAAAGATGAACCCCATAGTATCAGGTTTGGTCTTGCAATTGATGGAGTGTGCCCATTCTCTTTCTTGAGCTCAAATTATAGTGTTTGGCCAGTTGGATTGATAGTATACAATATTCCCCCATGGATGAGTGTTAGAAAGGAGCACCTTATGCTGACTCTCATTGTTCCAGGAAAACATCAAGTTAAAAAAATGGATGTTTATCTTACGCCTTTTATTGATGAGATGCAATTGCTATGGAAAGACATAAGAATGTATGACATATCACGTCCCCCATCAAACAGGTCCTTCATGTTGTACGGTGTGCTATGTTGGACTATTAATGATTTCCTAGGACTTGGTGTTTGTTCTGGTAAGATAAAATATTTATGTATTTACACTTATAATTTCTTTTCATCCCAACTTTCATACTTAGTTTTATACTATTTTTTTGATGTTATTAACATTACTTATTGAATTGCAGGGCTTCAAACAAAGGGGATATTTGCATGTCCAAGATATGTAGAATAATTTCAAGGGTGGTATTCTAAAGATCTACATAAATTTATTTATGCAAACAACAAGGTTTATCTACCAGTAGATCATACGTTTAGAAATCGCCTGAAGAATCAATCTGATGGAAAAGTTAAAAATAGAGGCCCTCCCATGATTATGGGTCTAGGTGATTGGCTTAAGAAGTATGAAGATGCTGAATTGAAAGGTTGGGAGGATTTTTTTGATCGGGGTGATTCAATTGAAGAATCAAAACAAGTTGTAGTTAATATGCCAAAAGGAATGAACAGGAAATCCATATTTTATGAGCTCCCTTACTGGAAGGATCTATTGATATCTTACCTATTAGATCCTATGCACATCTTAAAAAATGTCCCAGATTCTATGTAATGCCCTGCCATGAAACCCTAGAGAGTTAAGTTTAACCTAGCAATATAAAGGGCAATTTTTTTTTAAATAGAAATAATGATAACAAAACATAACATAGTCTATTATCAACAAGTTAAACTAGCATCTCTAGGGATTACACAGCTACATTATTGAAATTAAAAAATAATCAACAACATACACAGTTTATCCAAATAACTCAAACTAACAACTTGATTACATCATCAGATATATACATCAACATCTTTGTAATAATGTTTACAAGTGCAGAATAGTTTATCTTACAAGAGGGATTACATAATTTCTATGATACAAAAGCTCTTTCTTTCTGAATACATCAAATTACATAATGAGTTCCACTGATACACAGGTCTAGATACAAATAGTACAATTATCTATTTTCATATACAGGTGCAAAATTAGAATCAAGTGAGATACTGTTGCAAGTATGGGCCTAACCGGTGTTGCCATTGATGTCAACATACTTCTGTTGCATTAATGATAAGGATTGGATGAGCTATGTGCTGAGGATATTGAGAAAATTAGTCTCAATCAGGAACAGTGAAGAATAGTGATGACAGTAAGGTAAAAGTTCAAGATAGGATGAGGATCAGAGGATACGGTTTAAAGGGTTTGTAGATATGTGTCTTAAGGTGGTCCAATAAAGATTTTAGAGGTCCGCATGAAGATCTGAAGAAGTTATGGCTGTTCAAGTAAAATCAGTTCCGGCAGGAGTGCAGAGGTGACATAGTGACACAAATAGGTCTGGTGAGATCCAGAAATGCATTATCCTATTCTATAGATTTGAGGGAATATTGAGGAGGTCTTTGTGAAGTGTCAACTCGAGTGGTTCATGGTTTGAAGGTCCAAAAATATCCATTCCTTGGTGACAGTGGTGACAGACTGTGTTCTTGAGGTTTCAGATAAAGAAGAGAACGATTCCAGTAAGCAGATGAAGTGTGGATGTTCTTGGTGATTTAGGAAATTTTGTGGAGCCCTTTAGATCATGTCTGGACTATGTTGATGATTCACATTGGAATAGAAGCTCGCAATTGAAGAATAACCTCCAGTTGTTGGTGTTCTTCCTGAGACTAGCCAACCAGATGAGTTACACATCCTGCGGATGTTCTTGTTGATGTTTGCCAACTTAGATGATTATTCCTAAGTTGATGCCTTGTATAAATAAGGGATTGTGAAGTCATTTTGAAGTGTGTCTTGGAGAGACGTGAGTGTGGTAGCGAAGAGGAGAGCGAAAGGCAGAGCAGAAGTAGTGGGCTTAAATGGAACTGATTCAAGCATGGTGAAGATGTTATTCTCTAGTTCAAGTATGTGATAATTATTCTTTTGTAGACAATGAGTCTCTTGTAGGCAGTGAGCCTCTTGTGAGCAGTGTGCTCAGGAAGTGAGCCGTAATTAGCATGTGCCATTTTATTCTTTCTATTCTTCTAACAGAGAATACAATCTTGGGTTAATCACCCCATGGTTTTTCCCTTAACTGGGTTTTCCACATCAAAATCTTGGTGTCTTATGTGTTAATGTGTTTCTGCTCTTGATTCAATGCTTTGTGATTTCATAATTAATTTACTAATAAGTTGCTAAGTTACAAAGTGGATTTAAGTGTTTAATTTGGAAGAAAGTTTTGGACAACTGATTCACCCCCCCTCTCAGTTGTCTGTCCTGAATCTAACAATTTGATAGTGAGGACTCTAGGCTGCCTGCTTCTGCATCCTGTAGGTGTACAAGACTGTTTGACAACTCTAGCCTTCCTACCAATTCAAAGTGCTAACAGACATCTTTCTACACAAAAATGTCAGCTAAAAACCTCAACTCTTTGCAAAGATGGAAAACTCTATTTCTCTGCTTGGTGTGGGACACATACCTTGTCCACATTGCTTCTAAGATACTGCCTCAATGGCACATAACTTTTTGAGCCCGTTGCCCACCCTTCTCACTCTGTTCAAGGGTCTGGACTTCTTGGTTCTCACTTTCTTTCTCTCTATTCTCCACCCCTGCAAGTCTATTTTCCTACTTGTCTATCTAGCCAAACTCCTTACTAAGCTCACCTAGAACAAGCATGCATTGCCTCTAATAGACAATCCGACCACCCCACAAAAGAAAAACAAACAAAAATCATGACTCTACTTGATGGCTTCCATACTGTACAGTGGAACTTGAGGAATCATCAATACAGAGTCATGGTTTGCAAAAGAGAACAAAATTGTAGAAACAGAAATGACTAATGTACTTCAGAATGGTAAACTGGAAACAGAATAGAAATACACAAATGGTCGAACTGCTGTACTTTATTTCTATTCAAAAATTCTGATTACATCAAAATGCTTCACACATCAAAATTCTCTTCTTCGATTCTTCTTGCTCTCTCCCCATACAGAAAGAATGCTACATTTTATATGTATTCTATGTCTGTTACAGGACGGTTCAGCTACCAGACCAGTTCATATTCTAACTGCCGGTTCAATTCTGCATTTTCTTGACTATCGGCCAGACTCACCATGATGTCTCTCTGACATATTCTATCGGCACAACTGATGACTATCGGCCTAGCCTAAGTCCCTTCCGCCGATGGACCATTTCTCTCCGACGACTTTAAGTATTCATCGCTCAGACATTACATTGTCAGCGTAGCTTTTCCTTGGTTAGCTGATATGCATTTTTACTCCGACGGTCCTAACAACCACCTTTGGTGAGACCACCTTCTATCGGAAAACTTCACATTCGTCCCGCCGATATCTTTGGTCATGTCGATGTGCTTCCTTCATTCCTCTTTGTCGGTGTGACAATACATCGTCGGCGCAAGAAAAGAAGCTTGTGCCGATGCCTTTTATCACCCTGATACATACTCCTTCGCTGAACCATTGAACCTCAATAGTGGGTTCAATCGCGGGGTTCAACGGGGAGGTTCACCCGCGGGGTTCAACGTTGAACAAAATGACCACCGATTTAAACTTTACAAATCAGAATTATAAAACTGTTGAACCGTTGAACCCTGGCGTGAGGTTCAACCAAATGGTTCAACATCAAGGTTCAACGGAATGGTTCAACAGCAAGGTTCAACGGAATCGTTCAACTACAAGGTTCAACGGAATGGTTCAACTGCAAGGTTCAACCATTGAACAAATACTGAATACCTTCAAACATACATTCACTAACCAGAATTCCACTTGGCTCAAAGGCCGATCAAAAACAAAATGCTTCTCCTGCCAATGCATTTTCAGAAAACTAGAAAAACTCCTAAGGCAAAACTACATACTACTGCAAACTCAAAATTGACAAACCAAAAAACTATGTACAGCTGCATTGAGCCTTGGTGCTCCTGCACCATACTCCCCCTGTGCAGAAAGAAGCTAGGTCACCTCTAGTGACAATGAGGCAAAATCAATGCCCCTCTTTTTGAACTCTGACTCTGCAACCTAGGTAGCTTCTGCTTCAGGCAACTGCTTCCACTTGACCAAATGCTCCATGTAGACACCATGTCTAGTTTGCTTCTGTACTCTGGAATCCAGTATTCGCTCTGCCTATAGTTTGGGTTTTAGTGGCAAAGTCACATCTCTGACTGTCTGTTCCTTCTCTGAAATGGATCCATTTGCTGCTGACTGAGGACCCCTGTATTTCACCAGGTCTTGGACATTAAACACTAGTGAGATTGCCAAGTCTTCTGGCAATTCAATTCTGTAGGCATTATTTCCATACTTGTTCAGGATTCTGCAAGGACCAATTCTCCTCATCTGCAGTTTGGTTGGCATGCCTTTCTGCATTTTGGCTTTGTTCAAGTGCACCATAACCAGATCTCCAACCTCAAACTAAATATCCCTTTTGTGGGCATCTACTCTATCCTTGATCTTCTGTGTGTTCTCTGTCAAAGTTTTCTTCACCTGCTCACGCACTTCTTTCATGGATTGTGCAAAATCCTCTACATGTCCACTTCTGTTCTCCATGTTGCCCATATTCCTGAGCTCACATACACCTCTGGGATGAATTCCATAGACTATTTCGAATGGACTCTTACCAGTAGTCCTATTCACACTGTCATTATATTCAAATTCTGCCTAATGAATGACAAGATCCCAACTCTGTCCATATTCTTTGGTTGTACACCTTAACAGGTTGCCCAATGTCTTGTTGACCACCTCTGTCTGACCATCTGTCTATGGGTGATATGCTGAACTGAATGACAAATTTGTTCCCAATCTCTGCCACAATGTTTTCCAGAAATGCCCCATGAATTTAGCATCTCTGTCAGACACAATACTTGCTAGAAGTCCATGAATTCTGATCACTTCTCTAAAAAACAAGTGTGCTATATGACTGGAATCATGAGTCACTTTACAAGGAATGAAATGACTCATCTTGCTAAACCTGTCCACAACTACATATATGCTATCATAACTAGTCTTAGTCTTAGGCAAACCAACTACAAAGTCCATGCTTACACATTCCCATGGCCTGGAAGGAATGGGTAAGGGTTGGTACAGTCCTGCATTTGAAGTGGTTCCCTTGGCCTTCTGACATACGATACATTGCTCTACATACCTTCTAATGTCTCTGGATATCCTTGGCCAATAATAGAACCTTTGGACTAGCTCCAGTGTCTTGTTCAGACCAAAATGACCACTCAGACTACCATTTTGCTTCTCTTGTATGAGATTTTCTCTCATAGATCCCCTTGGCACACATAATTGCCCACCTTTGAATAGTAATCCCTACTGTAAGGTGAAATCTGCAAATTCACTGTGAAAGTGATTCTCAAAATCTTGACATACCTTGTATGCCTTAGCAAAATCTTCATCATCTTGGTAAAGATTCTTGAAATCTTCAATCCCAATGCTCTTCAATTGCACTTCCTGCACTGTGAGCAATCTTCTGCTCAAAGCATCTACAACTTTGTTCAGCTGCCCCTTCTTATGCTTAATTGTAAAGGTATAAGACTGCAGGTACTCCATCCATTTGATATGCCTGTTGCTTAACTTATCCTATGAGTTTAGAAAACTCAGAGCTTGGTTATCTGTGTAGACCACAAATTCTTTAGGCAGGAGATAATGTCTCCACTTTCTCAATGCTTGGACTAGAGCATACAACTCTAAGTCATACGAAGAGTACTTACTCTTTGCTTCATTCAGCCTCTCACTAAAAAGGCTATAGGTCTATTTTCCTGATTTAGCACTACTCCTATAGCTATATTACTTGCATCACATTCAATAGTAAATAGCTTATCAAAACTGGGCATCAACAAAATAGGTTGTGTTGCTACCTCTTTCTTCAACCTTCCAAAACTTCTGTCTGTAGCTGGTGTCCATCTGAATTTTGCTTTCATTCCACCCTTAATTGTATCCAACATGGGTGCATATATTCCATTGAAATTTCTCACAAACTTTCTGTAAAACTGGGCTAAGCCATGGAAACTTCTCACCTCTATGGCTGCTCTAGGAGTAAGCCAGCTCAATATGCCTTCTACTTTGGACTTGTCCATCTTCAACTCTCCCTGGGACACCACAAAACTAAGGTATACCAATTCCTGCTTCATGAATTCACACTTCTCTAGATTGATGGTTAGTTGTTCATCATGTAATTTTTGCAAAACAGTATTTACATGTTCTAGATGTTCTTCCTTGGTCTGACTAAAAATTAGAATATCATCTAGAAAAACAACAACAAATTTACCAATATAATGCTTTAGACTTCATTCATGAGTCTCATAAAGGTGCTAGGTGCATTTGATAGACCAAATGGCATAACAAGCCATTCATACATTCCTTCTATGGTCTTGAAGGCTGTCTTCCACTCATCACCTTCCTTGATTCTTATTTGGTGGTAACCACTCTTCAGGTCTATCTTGGTGAAATACTTTGCTTTTCCAATATAGTCCATGAGATCTTCAATTCTGGGAATTGGGAATCTATACCTTATAGTTATCTTGTTTATGGCTTTGGCATCTGTGCACAATCTCCATGATCCTCCTTTCTTGGGTGCCAACACTATGGGCACTGCACAAGGACTAATACTCTTTCTGATCAATCCTTGATCTAGCAACTCCTACACTTGCCTGGAAATCTCTTTGTGCTGATCTGGAGTCATCTTGTAAGGTGCCTTGTTTGGCAAAGATGCCTCTAGAATTAGGTCTATCTAATGGCTTATTGCTCTCTCTGGAGGCAATGTGGTTGGTGTACCATCACTGATTATGCCTTTATACTTCTCCAGTATAGGCTGCATCTCTTTGGGAATCTCTGTCTTCTTATCCTACTGTCCTTTTATTTTCAATATGATGGCATAACCAATACCATCCTGCTTAAGAGTATTTAGAAACTCTTTTCCACTCACAACCAAGATATTAGGACTCTTTGTTTGAACTGCATCTTCATCCTCCAATGACTGAATCTTATAGGTGACACCATCTTTCTGAAAAGAATAGGCATTCTTCTCACCATCATGTACTATTTTTCGGTCATACTGCCATGGTCTACCCAATAAGAGATGGCATGCATCCATGGGTAGTATATCACATAATACCTCATCCTTATAGCCACCTATACTAAACTCTACCCAACTTTGTTCATTTACTACCACATGTTGACCCTTATTCAACCATGTGACTCTATATGGGTTTGCATGAGTAATTCTTTTCAAATTCAGTTTTCTAACTACCTCATCAGAAATAATATTATCAGTAGATCTTGAGTCTATGATAATTTTACATACCTTATTCAAAATCTTGCACTTGATCCTGAATAGTGCTCTCCTCTGGCTTGGTTTAGACTTTACTGGTTCCTTCATCAAGGTTCTCTTTATCATCAGGTTCTCTCCATCTTCTGAGTTTAGATTGACCTCAGGTGACTGGTTGCTAGATGCATTATCTTGGACATAGTGATTCCTCTTATCACCTCCTTGAGAAGAGGATGTGGCCTTTTCTGGACACCTATATGCTGGATGACCTAGATTGCCACAGTTGTAACACTTCATGTTGGTGAAATAGGATCCTCTGCCTAATCCTCCTGACCTTCCTCTGTTAGATCCTCTTCCTCTGTGGTTTCCTCTACCACTTGATTCCCCACTCTGCTCTATGAGTTTGGATTCTGCTTGGGATCTATTGTCAGCATTCCTTCCACCAAAACCTCCTCTGTGTCCTCTATTATCTCTGCCTCTTCCTCTTCCTCTGCTATTTGAGTCTTGTTTCCTCTTGTTCTTTTCCTCCACTTTCACTGCCAGCTGATAGCATTTTTGTACTGTTGTAGGACACAACAAACTGATTTCTTCTTGTATATTCCACTTCAGACCATTAAGGTACCTTGCTACCTTTATGCTTTCATCCTCCATTACTTTGGACCTTAAGCATAGCTTTTGGAATTCTTCAGTGTATGCACTGACATCTAATTCCTTTTGTCTTAGATTCTGTCTCTTCCTGTGTAGCTGTATTTCATAATCTTCTGGCATATATGCTTCTTTGATTTTAGCTACCATTCCCTTCCAAGTAGCTATGGGCTTCTTATCTTCTTTTGCTCTTTCAGTCTACACAAATTTCCACCAGGTCAAGGCAGCTCCCCTGAGTCTGGATTTGGCCACCTTTACTTTCTATGCCTCGCTTACACCATCACATTCAAAGTGATTTTCAAGTCCTTCTATCCACTCCATGACCAAATCTGGGTCCATTTTCCCACTGAAAAGTGGTACCCCTTCCAATGTTTTAACACATTGCTTTCAAAGCTTTCAAGAATGGTTCTTCTTCCAACTTAGAATCAGGTGTGGGCTCTACATCTTCTACAAATACACCTTTCCCCTTATCCTTAGAATATTTAACTCTCTGGCTGACTTCTTCAGTCTTTTGCAACATTAAGCCTAGCTTACTCTCCATTTCTGCTAGTCTTTCTTGTAGGAGTCTATTCTCCTCTTCTTGATCCTTAACCTTCTTTGCTAACTCTGCATTAGTCACCATTTTCTTGGATGAACTAACAGACTCACTTGAACTCGGTGATGACATACAACTCTTCTATTCCTATCTAGGAATAACCCAAATCTAATGGCTCTGATACCAATTTGATAGTGAGGACTCTTGGCTGCCTGCTTCTACATCCTGTAGGTGTACAAGACTGTTTGACAACTCTAGCCTTCCTACCAATTCAAAGTGCTAACAGACATCTTTCTACACAAAAATGTCAGCTAAAAACCTCAACTCTTTGCAGAGATGGAAAACTCTATTTCTCTGCTTGGTGTGGGACACATACCTTGTCCACACTGCTTCCAAGATACTGCCTCAATGGCACATAACTTTCTGATCCCGTTGCCCACCCTTCTCACTCTGTTCAAGGGTCTGGACTACTTGGTGCTCACTTTCTTTCTCTCTATTCTCCACCCCTGCAAGTCTATTTTCCTACTTGTCTATCTAGCCGGACTCCTTATTGAGCTCGCCTAGAACAAGCATGCATTGCCTCTAATAGACAATCCAACCACCCCACAAAAGAAAAACAAACAAAAAGCATGACTCTACTTGATGGCTTCCATACTGTACAATGGAACTTGAGGAATCATCAATACAAAGTCATGGTTTGCAAAAGAGAACAAAATTGTAGAAACAAAAATGACTAATCTACTTCAGAATGGTAAACTGGAAACAGAACAAAAATACACAAATGGTCGAACTGCTGTACTTTATTTCTATTCAAAAATTTTGATTACATCAAAATGCTTCACACATCAAAATTCTCTTCAATTCTTCTTGCTCTCTCCCCATACAAGAAGAATGCTACATTTTATATGTATTCTATGTCCGTTACAGGATGGTTCAGCTACCAGACCAGTTCATATTCTAACTGCCGGTTCAATTCTGCATTTTCTTGATTGTCAGCCAGACTCACCATGATGTCTCTCCGACATATTCTATCGGCACAACTGATGACTATCGGCCTAGCCTAAGTCCCTTCTGTCAATGGACCATTTCTCTTCGACAGCTTTAAGTATTCATCGCTCAGACATTACATTGTTGGCGTAGCTTTTCCTTGGTTAGCTGATATGCATTTTTACTTCGACGGTCCTAACAACCGCCTTCGGTGAGACCACCTTCTATCGGCAAACTTCACATTCGTCCCACCGATATCTTTGGTCATGCCAATGTGCTTCCTTCATTCCTCTCTATCAGTGTGACAATACGTCGTCGGCACAAGAAAAGAAGCTTGTGCCGATGCCTTTTATCACCCCGATACATACTCCTTCGCTGAACCATTGAACCTCAACAGCGGGTTCAATCGTGGGGTTTAATGGGGAGGTTCAACCGTGGGGTTCAACGTTGAACAAAATGACCACCGATTTTGACTTTACAAATTAGAATTATAAAACTATTGAACCGTTGAACCCTGGCATGAGGTTCAACCGCGGGGTTCAACCGAATGGTTCAACAACAAGGTTCAACAGAATGGTTCAACTGTAAGGTTCAACGGAATGGTTCAACCGTTGAACAAATGCTGAACACCTTCAAACATACATTCACTAACCAGAATTCCACTTGGCTCAAAGGCCGATCAAAAACAAAATGCTTCTCCCGCCAATGCATTTTTAGAAAACTAGAAAAACTCCTAAGGCAAAACTACATACTACTGCAAACTCAAAATTGACAAACCAAAAACTATGTACGGCTGCATTGAGCCTTGGTGCTCCTGCACCACAATTGGTATCAAAGCTAAGTTCCTCTAAAAGAGCTTAACAGCTTGAGGAGATCCAGGATGTCGTCCTAAAAGAAGGATAGTCCGAAGTTTGACGGAATCAATTTTAATCTTTGGAAAAGTCGCATGACATGTCACTTGAAATGTATGGGAATGCAGTACTGGAACATGGCTTCAATGAAGTATACTCCTCCATAGGGTGGTCCGAAATCCCAAAGTGAAATCGTAGATGTTGAAAATAATCTACGGACTATAGAAGCTCTTCTAAGCGCATTATCTGATTCAGAGCTTTCAAATGTTGTTGACCTGCCAACTGCTTTTGAGATTTGGGAAAAATTAGAACTTCTGCATGAAGGAGACAAGTATGTCAAATGTGCAAGGTTACAAAGTCTGAAAGGAAAATTCAAAAATCTGAAGATGAGAGAAGATGAAAATATCACTACTTTTATGCCAAGAGTAAATGAGCTTGTTTGTGGAATTAGAAATGCTGGTGGAGTCTTGGATGAAAATGAGATTGTTGGCAAAATTCTTAGATCCCTTCCTGCTTCTTATAAGATCAAGGTCACTGCCATTGAAGAATTCAGAGCCCATACAACTGTCACAAGAGATCAATTGGCTGCATTTGAAATGACTGAGTTTGAAGATGCCCCTCCTAAGACTAAATCTGCATTCAAAGCCAGTGCCTTTGTGAAAGGTAAACAAAGGTTTGATCTGGGAGAAAACTCTTCAAGGAAACTCTCATGGTATGAAAAAGCAAGAAAAGACCTAGAAGAAGAGGAAGAAGAAACTGTTCAACTTGAAGCTCTTATTCCAAAAAGACTGCCAAGAGGATCCGGTAAGTATGAAGTAAAATTGCCTTTTAAGTGTTTTAACTGCAATAAGATTGGTCATTTTTCCTCAAGATGTCTGGAAAGATTTTCAAGGCGAAAACCTAACAAATCAAGGTTCCAAAAGAATTGCTACTATGTTCATGAAGATGATGATGATGAAGGAGTAACAGATGATGAATCAGAATCAGGAAACAAATCTGGAAGTGATTAGGTGTTTATTGCCATCAAGGAAGAAGATCCAATGCTCTCTGAATTTGTCAATGATAAAGTTATAGAAAGAGCTCTAGCTGCACAAGTTGAAAAAAAGGATGACTGGGTCATTGACAGTGGATGATCTCACCATATGATAGGTCATAAAAGTAAGTTCATAGATTTGGAAAGGTATGAAGGAGGAGTGGTAAAGTTTGGCGATAATTCTGCTGGTAGAATCAGAGGAAGAGGAACTATTTCTTTTGATGGAAGGAACAAAACTGGTAATGTTCTGTAGGTTGAAGGATTGAAGCACAATCTTCTCAGTGTTGGACAGTTGGTGGACAAAGGCTATGATCTTTGATTCAAGAATGGAAAATGCAAAATCTTTGAAAGTTCCAGAACAGAGATTGCATCCGGTACTCAAACTAAAGGTAATATCTTCCACTTGGTAGGTACTGGTAAAAATTGCTTATTTGTTCAAGTTGATCAGAGTTGGTTGTGGCATAGGAGAATGTGTCATGTGAATTTTGATAATATCATAAAGATAAGCAATACTTAGGCTGTAAGAGATCTTCCAAAACTGGTGAAACCTACAAACAGTTTGTGCAAAGAATGTCAGTTGGGAAAACAAAACAGAGTCTCATTCAAAAGCAAGGAACAATCTTCTACTAGATTATTGGACTTAGTTCGTACTGATCTTTGTGGTCCAGCAAGAATCAGGAGTGTGCAAGGTGATAGATACTTCATGTTACTAATTGGTGACTATTCCCAGATGATGTGGGTAACCTTTTTGAAAGAGAAACCAGAAGCTCTTGAGAAATTCAAAATATTCAAGGTTATGGTAGAGAATGAAACAGGATTAAAATTGAAATGTCTGAGGTCTGATAGAGGTGGAGAATTCACATTTGGTGAGTTCATAGATTTCTGTGAGAAACATGGAATAAAGAGACAGTTGTCTACTCCTAGGACTCCACAACAGAATGGAGTAGTTAAGAGAAAGAACTAGACCATCCAGGAAGCATCTTGGACCATGATGATGGAAGAAAATGTTTCTCAGATTTATTGGAGAGAAGCTGTCAGCACTACATTCTATACTCTCAATCGAGTTCAAATTAGAAGGAATACCGGTAAGACTCCTTATGAACTTTGGTTTGGCATCACTCCTACTATGAGGTATTTCAGAGTCTTTGGTAGCAAATGTTACATCAAAAGAGAGGAAGATCTAGGCAAGTTTGATGCTAGAAGTGATGAAGGAATATTCTTGGGTTACTCTACTCAAAGCAAAGCATACCGATGTTATAACAAGAGACTGAGAAAGATTATAGAAAGTACAAATGTGAAGATTGATGAAGGAATTGAAAAACCATCAAGGTTTTATGAATATGATGAAGATGATCAGAATGGTGTTCTGATTCAAAAAGCCCAAGCCCCTTCTGCAATTCAGATTCAAACTGATCCGGTAAATTAGGAAGAAGAGATGAGTTTCAATGAGCCTAATCAAGAAGCAGAAGTGCAAGAAACTCCCGAAGTGCCTAGGTATGTAAGACTGAACCATTCTGAAGATTAGATCATAGGTGATAAAAGCAAAGGTGTACAAACAAGAAGAAGAATTGCTCAAGATTCAGATGAGTATTGTCTAATTTCAAAGATTGAACCTAATATAGTGAATGAAGCTTGCAATGATGAAAATTGGACCAAAGCAATGGAGGAAGAGCTGATGCAAATTGAGAAAAATCACACCTGGGATCTTGTTCCCAGACCTAGAAACAAAAATGTGATTGGAACAAAATGGGTCTTCCGGAACAAACTAAATGAAGTTGGTGAAGTAATAAAAAATAAAGCTAGATTGGTCTGCATGGGTTACTCTCAAATAGAAGGAGTTGATTTTCAAGAAACTTTTGTTCT
This sequence comes from Cunninghamia lanceolata, assembly GCA_027924645.1. Lineage (NCBI taxonomy): Eukaryota > Viridiplantae > Streptophyta > Pinopsida > Cupressales > Cupressaceae > Cunninghamia > Cunninghamia lanceolata. Next base: position 8,747,419 of record BSBN01000220.1, on the reverse strand, counting down.
GGCAGTTAGATTATTTCTTGCATTTGCTGCCTTCAAAGATTTCAAAGTTTATCAGATGGATGTCAATTCTGCCTTCCTGAATGGTGATTTGGAAGAAGAAGTGTACATTGAGCAACCAGATGGATTTCAATTGTCTGATCATGGTGATATGGTCTGCAAGTTGAAGAAAGCAGTGTATGGATTAAAGCAAGCCCCAAGAGCCTAGTATGAAAGATTGGACAAGCATCTTTTGAAGATTGGTTTTAACAAAGGTACTACTGACAGTAATTCGTATTTCAAAATTGATCATGAAAACATCTTGATTGTTGAAGTGTTTGTTGATGATATCATTTTTTAAGGAAGAGATAGTATGTGTAAAACTTTTGCAAATCAAATGAAAATTGAATTTGAGATGTCCATGCTTGGTGAAATGAATTTCTTCTTGGGCCTGCAAATCACTCAAACAAAGAAAGGAATCTTCATTTCTCAGACTAAATATGTGAAAGAATTGTTGAAAAAATTTGGGATGGAAGATTCAAAACCAATGAATACTCCCATGGCAACTGGATGTAAGTTGAGCAAAGATGATGAATCTCCCAAGGCTGATTAGATAAAGTACAGGTCAATGATTGGAGGATTGTTGTATCTCACTCAAACCAGACCAGACATTATGCAGGCTGTTGGTCTTGTTGCTAGATTCCAAGCTGATCCTAGAGAATCTCATGTCATGGCAATCAAGAGGATTTTTAGATATCTAAAATGGACAGTTGAGTATGGTCTTTGGTATCCTAGAGATCATGATTTCTCTCTTCATGCATATACACATGCTGATTGGGCAGGAGATGTGGATGATTGCAAGAGTACCAGTGGTGGAGCATCCTTTTTGTGGAAGAGATTGGTTTCTTGGTTGAGCAAGAAACAAGAGGCAATATCTCTATACACTACAGAAGTAGAATATATTGCAGTAGCAAGTAGTTGCACTCAAGTCTTATGGATGAAGCAAATGCTAAGAGACATAAGAGTGGAGTATGAGGAGCCTATCACAATTTTCTATGATAATTCAAGTGCAATAAACATATCTAAGAATCTGATGTTGCATTCAAAGACTAAACATATATCCATCAAGTTTCACTTTTTGAGAGAGAAAGTGAACAAGAACGAAGTCAGATTGGGGTTTGTGCCTTCCAAGGATTAGATTGTAGACATCTTTACTAAACCTCTACCTAAGGACTCTTTTGAGTATCTCAGGGAGAAGTTAGGGGTTACTGCCCCTCCGATGATGAACTAAGGTGCACTGATGTGCATCAGTCTGGTGGATATCATAGTCATATCTTGTGGTCTAGATTGATGATGGGGAGCTGCTACTTAGGGGGAGCAGCTGTTATGATTTTGAAGTGATGGAATTGCAAGTATGTGCCCTTTGCCACTGATGTCAAAGGGAGAGAGAAGACATGTGAAAAACAAGTAGTTGCTGATCAAAGGGGGAGCAATAAAGGAAGAGAAGACATGTGAATGGTTGTTATTGATAGGGGAGTTGTGACAGTAAGGAGAAGTTCTTGTCTTGATGGTAAAAATAGTTTTTCACATCATATGTTGCCATCAATGACAAAGGGGGAGATTGTTGCAAGTATGGGCCTAACCGGTGTTGTCATTGATGTCAACATACTTATGTTGCATTAATGATAAGGATTGGATGAGTTGTGTGCTGAGGATATTAAGAAAATTAGTCTCAATTAGGAACAGTAAAGAACAATGATGACAGTAAGGTAAAAGTTCAAGATAGGATGAGGATCAGAGGATGCGGTTTAAAGGGTTTGTAGATATGTGTCTTAAGGTGGTCCAGTAAAGATTTTAGAGGTCCACATGAAGATCTAAAGAAGTTGTGGCTGTTCAAGTAAAACCAGTTCTGGGAGGAGTGCAGAGGTGACAAAGTGACACAGATAGGTTTGGTGAGATCCAGAAATGCATTATCCTATTCTACAGATTTGAGGGAATGTTGAGGTCTTTGTGAAGTGTCAACTCAAGTGGTTCATGGTTTGAAAGTCTAGAAGTATCCATTCCTTGGTGACAGTGGTGACAGATTGTGTTCTTGAGGTTCTGAATAAAGAAGAGAAGGATTCCAGTAAGCAGATGAAGTGCAGATGTTCTTGGTGATTCAGGCAATCTTGTGGAGGCCTTTAGATCATGTCTAAACTGTGTTGATGATCTGCATTGGAATAGGAGCTCGCAATTGAAGAATAACCTCCAGTTGTTGGTGTTCTTCTTGAGACTAGCCGACCAGATGAGTTACACATCCTACGGATGTTCTTGTTGATGTTTGCCAACTTAGATGATTATTCCTAATTTGATGCCTTGTATAAATAAGGGATTGTGAAGTCATTTCAAAGTGTGTCTTGGAGAGATGTGAGTGTGGTAGTGAAGAGGAGAGTGAAAGGCAGAGCAGAAGTATTGTGCTTAAATGGAACTGATTCAGGCATGGTGAAGATGCTATTCTCCAGTTCAAGTATGTGATACTTATTCTTTTGTAGACAGTGAGTTTCTTGTAGGCAGTGAGCCTCTTGTGATCAGTGTGCTCAGGTAGTGAGCCCTAATTAGCATGTGCCATTTTGTTCTTTGTATTCTTCTAACAGAGAATACAATCTTGGGTTAATCACCCCGTGGTTTTTCCCTTAACCAGGTTTTCCACGTCAAAATCTTGGTGTCTTATGTGTTAATGTGTTTCTGCTCTTGATTCAATGATTTGTGATTTCATGATTAAGTTACTAATAAGATGCTAAGTTACAAAGTGGATTTAAGTGTTTAATTTGGAAGAAATTTATGGACAACTGATTCACCCCCCTCTCAATTGTCTGTCCTGAATCTAACAAATACATCTTCTTTACACATGAACCTTGACACCAGAGAACCAATGGAATAAAAGCACAACCACCTGACCATGTGGAACCCTAAGGTCAACCCCCCATGCTAGGAGATAACAATAAGGTCCCACAAGAAAACAATTAAGAAAGATAGTAGACTAACAGGTGCAAGAACTACACATGACTCCAAAATAACACCAGTCAAGAAGGACATCACAAGTAACTCAAACATCACTTCTAGAGGCATTCACAAAACAAAGGGGAGAACACAACTAAAGAATGCTAGAATGCAGTAGGGATGAGTGTCATCGCATGGTCCTAGCATGGGTTACCCTGACAATCTCTAGCTAGACGCCAGCCCCCATCCATGGTTACCCTGATAGTCTCTCACTAGATGCCGGCCCCATAGGGTGATACATGTGGAATCAACATTCCTTTCATGAGGACATGGAAGTTGATTTTTCCAACCATGGCCTTCTCATCTCATCCTTAGCCTAAACAAGCACTACAGGCATGAGTGAGGCATCCAATTATCTTGAATAGTGTGAAAACTACCCAACCCTCTAAATTTATTATTATCACTGGATTAACAACTTCCAATGGATTACCTTGACAAGCTACTTTGGGTGCCGGCCCCACATTGAAAGCCACTCCCCCTTCACTGCATCTAGATTCTCAAATCCCAAAACAAAACCCAAGCATGAACTATCACATTTCTCATCATGATACATTTACAACACAAAATATACAACATTTCACATTACAAAGAGCAAGGCATTACCCATCTTGCATAGTTATTATAACTACATGAATCCATAAACAAAGGGGAGTCAACATATAACCAATACATATTCAACCATTAGCAAGATTACATAATCACAAGAGTCATACACACGACTACCCCTCTTGGCCTCTGGAATCAACTTTCCCAAATGACACAAACACTTGACACACTAAACACTATGGTCTCACATCACATTCACTCTCAAATGCACATCATCACCTAATAGACCAAACTAATTTCCTTCATCAATAATTCAAATACAACACCACAATTGTATTAACATTGGTAGCTTCTTTACACATTGATCCATAAGGATTTGTTAAACACTAAGAATCATCACTAATGAATTACTCAAATAATCAATAATAAAATATTCAATTTTGTTCATCAGATGAAATAATCACTTTTCTAGACTATGTTCCAATATTTTAGGGATAGGAATGGTGGGGCAGTAGGGGTTGTGTTTTGGGGCATTTTGGATTTCATGCCCTAAATTGCTTTATGCAATCCTTCATATGATTTGATTCATGATACATGGTTTGAGAAGGATACACATGATATACCCTTACCCTCTAGTGATAAAATTATGAAAGATACTTTATGTAATGAAGCTACACCTTCATTAATCCTTCATGACATTGTTATTCCTTGTGATGATGATGTCCTTCATGTGATATGTTAGGACATAATGCAAAGTTAACATGGCATGAACTGTCTTGGAAGGGTAAGCATGGACTATAAGAACATTGAACTAGTTGGATCTGTTAAGCTCGCCATTTATGAAAGAACCTTTTAAAAGGTTAACGTTAATTAGGTAAGGTTATGTTTTAGTGTGGTTGTTTGTACAACAATGTGTAAATTAATGTTACTGAATGATAAATCTAACTATAATATACTAACATTTTAATAACTGTGAGAGCTGGGACTAACAATTAGACTAAAAACTTGACAAACAATACAACTTGGACACATGTAGGACTTGGAAAATGGAAAAGAATATAATTAAATGTGGAAAATAATGAAAAAGTGGTATTAGTTGCACATATATAGAGAAGTGGTTTAGAAGTTGGTTAGGGGAATTATTTAGGGTTTAGAGGTTTAGGGTTGCTCGGGTTTAGGGGTTTAGGGTTTACAGTTTAAAGAGAGATAGAGAGAGGGGACTGATAGAGTTTGGGAGAGATAGAGGAGACAAAGGGGAGAGATAGGAGATAGAGAGTGAGAGACATGTCCAAAGACATAGAGAGAGAGAGAGATTGAGAGGTAGAGGGATGATAGAGATAGGGAGATAGAGGTTTAGGGTTGCTTGGGTTTAGGGGCATTATTTAGGGTTTAGGGTTTATGGTTTTGGGGTTAGGGGTTAAGGTTTAGAGGTTTAGGGTTTAGGGTTTAGAGAGAGATAAAGGACCAGTAGGGAGATATAGAGGAGTCTGAGGGGAGAGATATGGATATAAAGAGTGAGGGACATGGAAAGAGACATAGGGAGAGAGATTGAGAGGTAGAGGGACAAAGGTGATAGGGAGATAGGGGAGAGATAGGGAGATAGTGGTTTATGGTTACTTGGGTTTAGGGTTTAGGGGTTTGGGGTTTAGGGTTTCTCAGGTTTAGGGGGTTAGGGTTTAGGGGTATTATAATTTAGGGTTTAGGATTTATTGTTTAGGGGTTAGGGGTTAGGTTTAGAGGTTTAGGGTTTATAGAAAGAGAGGAATGATAGGGAGATATAGAGGAGTTTGAGGGGAGAGATAGGGATATAGAGAGTGAGGGACATGGCTAGAGACATAGGGAGATAGATTGAGAGGTAGAGGGATAAAGGTGGTAGGGAGATAGGGGAGAGATAGGGAGATAGTGGTTTAGGGTTACTTGGGTTTAGGGTTTAGGGGTTTGGGGTTTAAGGTTTAGGGGTTTAGGGTTTCTCAAGTTTAGGGTTCAGGGGTTAGGGTTTAGGGGCATTATTTAGGGTTTAGGATTTAAATTGTTTAGGGGTTAGGGGTTAGGTTTAGAGGTTTAGGGTTTTGGATTTAGGGTTTATAGAGAGAGATGAATGATAGGGAGATAGAGAGAGGAGACGGAGGAGAGAGATAAGGAGATAGAGAGTGAGGCACATGGCCAAGGACATAGGGAGAGAGATCAAGAGAGGTAGAGGGATGATAGAGATAGGGAGATAGGGGAGAGATAGGGAGATATAGGTTTAGAGTTGATTGGATTTAGGGTGTACCTGGGTTTAGGGTTTCTCAGTTTTGGAGATAGCTAGATAGAAAGAGAGAGGAGACAGATAGGGAGAGATAGAGGTGACAAAGGGGAGAGATAGGGAGATAGAGAGTGAGTGATATGTCTAGAGAAATAGGGAGAAGGATTGAGAGGTAGAAGGATGATAGAGATAGGGAGATAAGGGAGAGATAGGAGATGGGGTTTAGGGTTGCTCGCATTTAGGGTTTAGGGGTTAAGGTTTAGAGGTTTAGGGTTTAGTGTTTAAAGAGAGAGGACCAATAGGGAGATATAGAGTGAGGGACATGGCTAAAGCATAGGGAGAGAGATTGAGAGGTAGAGGAATGATAGTGATGGGGAGATAGTGAGATAGGGAGATAGAGAGATAGAGGTTTAGGGTCTCTTGGGTTTAGTGTTTAGGATTTAGGGGTTTATGGTTTCTCAAGTTTAGGGTTTAGGGGTTAGGGGTTAGGGGTTAGGTTTAATCATGCATCCTAGTCATTCCCCTATCATTCCTATATGTCCTATCTCTCCCCTCTATCTTTCCCTCTCCCTTATCGATGAAGCAAATGGAAACAAGAAAACTAGGACTCCCTTTCTCAGGTTTAGGGTTTAGGACTTAGGGGAATTATTTAGGGTTTAGGGTTTAGGGTTTAGGGTTTAGGATTTGGGGGAATTATTTAGGGTTACTTGGGTTTAGGGTTTAGGGGCATTATTTAGGGTTTACGGTTGCATGTCAAAAGTAGTCTCTTTCTCTCTAAATCTGTAAACCCTAAATAATGGCCCTAATCCCTAACCCCTAACCCGCATCTACCTCTCTCCTGTATCTACCTCTCTATAGATATCTCCCTCTCTCTATCTTGCTCTCTCTATCGACATCAATCCTATGATGTTGAGGATGTGCTAAGTTGATTTGTCACCTTTAGAAATATAAATGACATCAATCCAATGATTGTCTTAGAATTTGAATAGGTATAGAAAAATGAGAGTTCAATCTCGACTGTCACAAGTTTGATCTCAATTGCTGACACAAATATCATCTAATATGTAAGTTAAACATGAAATGATTTGTTAGAATTTATAGGTCAAAACTACTTGCTTTTACAATTTTTTTATGACAATTATCTATTCAAAAGTGCCTTTAAAATACTATGAGATACCTTATTATAAGTAAATCATATAAAAATCAAATATATATATATCATCATAATCCTATATAAATTTTGATAGTTTGTCCAAAATCTCTCCTTTCATATGATACAGTCTTTCTAAAATTTGGATTGTATTTTATAGCTAAAATGCCTAAATACTAAAATGATAAAATGATAAAATAAAAAACAATGAAAACAATAGAGAAAAAGAAAATGGATATCCGTTATCAAAACGGATATCCGTTATCAAAACGGATATCCATTTTGGAGAACATAAAAAGTGAAAAAGACTGTGTTTTTGCAAACCCGTGGCTTGCAAAACACAGTCTCATCTTCGAAGAACAGATATCAGAGCTGAGGAACGGATATCTGATCCAAAGAGGTAAGATTTCTTGCATTTTTTATTTGTTTTTTTTTGTATATTCAAGCAAATTTTTTGGTTTTTATACTAAGTGGGTATGTTTTATAATTTAATTAGGTAAAATGGATGCACAAAATGAAAACCCAAACCCCCCACCACCAAATCCTCCCCCTCCAACAATAGAAGAGAATATTCAAAGAAATATTGATCATATAAGTAGGATCATAGAAATGTATCGCCGCCACCATCAATTGTCTATAATGACATTGAATTTAGAGGGAATCATTAATCATGTTCAAACCTTATCAACCCAACATGAATCATTTAGGCAATGGCGAGAAGCCAAGAAGGCCGAATATGCTAACGGTTTGTCATATGATGAAGTTAAAGAATTAGAGATTACAAAAACTATGTTAGCCCAACACTTTGTCAATCCTAAAACTGAATTGCATGTTGATGTCCGTAAACCCAAGTTTTCAATAAAATGGTGTATTCATGAGGGCATTAGTCAAAACTTTTGGGATCGTTGGTGGATGGTTTTTGATAAACCACCCAACAACAATTTAGATGTGCCTTTGTATTTCCTCTGTAAACTCTATGTAGAGTTTGTCATGGGTCAACATGTTAATTATTTTGATTTTAGAGAGTTTCAAGGAGTGGGCAAGGGAATGCCTGAAGATAGACCTGGGGCAATTAGACAAGTACAAGGTCCCTATATTCCCCCTCCTGCTATCCCTTCTCCACCCCCAATGCAACACCCAGACATTGTTGCAAATGCAACACAACAGGGCCTTAGTGCCATACAATCTTTGACCAAGCATTTGATTATATAGACATCTTAGTTTGCACAAGCACATGATGAAGGTGATGATATTGGATCACTTGGTACTACTAGACTGTCGTCGTCCAGACATGTATGTGTGCCCCATCATTGCATTTCTTGCAATCATTTATGCTTAGGTCTTATTATGGAGAGTAGTGAGCCACCATTGAACACATCAGAGTATGATCTCCATTCACAAGATGAGGCAATGGGGTCTAGAACTCAAGCTGAGGGGTCAAGGACAAGAGTAGAAGCTACCGGATCAATAAACAATAGAGAAGGAGAAATGCATGAGCAATCTTTTATGCAGGTAAAATTTAAAGTTGAATTTTATGGTCTATTCCATTTGAATATATAAACAAATTTATTAGTACTAATGTATCTAAGTGGGATAACAGTTGATGACAGAGGAGGAGTTGACAGAAGTTCATCATGGAACTTTGTCTGCCATCCAATTTGGCTTGGACTTGCCGATATAATTTGTTGTACACATCAACTTTTTTTTATGCATTTATTTCTTTGTGAGTAATTATATATTAATTTAAATCTTGATGTTAATTTTATTTTATAGTCAATTGAAAATGTGAATGATGTGGCATCTTTGCCAATAGTCTTTTCTCGAACTCCTGATTGACCCAAGGGACTATCATTTGCAGAACGGCTTTCTCAATGCCAACAAAGGGTGGAGGTAATTTGATTGAATTGTACTTTAATTGATAATTTAGAAAACTTAAATATTTGATTATAGTCATTTAGAGTCTTACATTCTTATCCTTCTTAATTGATGTAGGAGGCCTCGATGGTGGTATGTGCTTGTTTTCTAGTAGATAAGTTTTTGTGTAGTGCATTTCCTATTTTAAATGTATGCATTTCCTATTATGTTTAATAATTATATATTAATTTATTTTAATGTTACTTTGCTTTTATGTAGTCTCTTGAGAATGTGAGTGATGTGCCACCTTTGCCATCATGCTTCACTAGGACACCTGATCATCTTAAGAAAAAATCATTTGTAGAACGATTGTCCGAACAACAACATAGAGTTGGGGTAATTGAATTGAATTTTTCTAAATAATTGATAGTTTATCTAGTGGTCTTATAGGTGATTGTAGTGATTTAGATGTATGTTAATAAATAAAAGTTCTTAATTGTAGTAGATAAGAATCTATTTACTAACTTTAACTTATTTTTATTTACCATTGAAGAGATTAATCAAATTTATGTTTTGACTTGTTAATGTAGGAAACTTCACCTCCATCAATTACTAGACATTTGGTACAAAGATGATACTTTTTCAGGATCCATCACAGATTGAGGGTCAAGTGGACTTGTAGTATTTGATGTAGCTATTTGGCATGTAGATTGTATATAGATTTTGAGACATGGCATATGCCACATTTTGTAAAAAATATTTTGAGTTGGCATATTTGCCAAATTTTTGTATATGTCTACCATTATGGACTAGATTTTAATGTATATACACCTTGATATACAATATAATTTAAATTCCTTATGTGCAAGTCATGATACTTCCCATGATGCCATACATTATGATGATAGTTCTTTAGTCCATTGATGATATGTTTAGCATTGAGAATGGTTTTAGATCAAGAGAATGGTTTTAGATCAATAGAATCAATAGAATCAATATGAAAAAATTCCTTATATATGCCCTAATCAAGCATAGTAGCTTGAAATCTAATAAGGTCATGATAAACCATTTCATCATGTATTTAGTCTTCATCTTGTCAAATTTTGTAAATATGTCAAAGTTGTCATATGAAAAATGTAAAAAAATGCAAAAGTATGGAAGATGAATAGTCAAGTACTCAAGAGTCAGTTGGAGACTATTGGTTTCCCTCAAATCATGTATAAATATGCATAAACCTTCGTGGAAAATGCATTGGAGATGTATTGAAAACATTTTGAAGATGAATTGAAGACATGTTTGAATGAAATTAATGTCAAGAAACTCTATGTCAAGGACACTAGGGGCACATTATAAACATAAAAAACTTACATCTTGGGGGGAGGTGCCAATAAGGCCAATAAGGATACTATTTCAGTTGGGAGTGTGTGTATGCAAATCCCATTTATGGCCGAGAAGCTCTCTATTTACTATTATTCAACTCTCATTGATAGGAGGTTGGCTCTACAACTATTGCAATTTGTGTATGAAACCTAGATGCCTACGAGATCATATATATATGTATGTAAATCCTACAAGACAGTCATTCATGAAATTACTATGCAAAGAGGGTTTATAAGTTGCATTAGGGTTTGTATAAATGATCTAATGGATTTATTAGGTTGTCAAACACTTAAGACCTTCATGAAATGATACATTGGTTTCTTGATATTCAATCATGCATTGGAGATCTTCAAAGTGTTAAATATGTTTGAAGTGATGAAGAAACTTGTTATTTTGATGTATTTCAACTCCAAACTTCCACCTAGAAATGAAGGCGCTAATCCTTGATCAAACTAACCTAAAAGTGCGCCTTGGTACTTAGGGCACTAGATTATGATTGATCAACCTAAAATGTTGCCTAAGGCTAGATAGTGAATTGGAAGGATAAAATGCATCATCAAAAGAGTTTATAGTTATTGAAGGCATCAAATGATGACTTGGGCGCACATCTACCTCTCTACACCATATGTGACTAGTGCCAATTATTGAATAAACAACCTAGAATGAGTGCCTTACTATTTGAGGTGCTAGTTCATGCTTCTAGAACACCAAAATTGTGCCTCAATGTTGAGGCGCTAGCTCTTGCTCAAGCAACCTTGAAAGTGCGCTTTCACAAGGAGGTTAAAATGTATTATCAAAGGATTAAGTTGAATCAAGGAATTATCATTGAAGACAAGTAAAACATGACTATGAATGAGGCACACTTTTCATCATCTCTAACCTCACAATTGTGCCTTCCATTGGAAGCTCACATTGTGCCTAAAGGAATGGTACTGAGATATCATCCATGTTAATGATTGAGAATGTGTCAATTGGAACAATATTTTTTGTTTTGCTCATTGTGGGGCCAAACAGACTGCACCACCACATCGAGGTGGGCAGGTAAATGCTAGGGGAGGTCTCATTTTGTGTGCCAAGCATCCCAATCATTCTGGGCAAGCGGCTACCGGCAAAGTCCCTTAAGATCCTTGAGACCAAAAAACTACCAAACTTTGATGGAGTAGTTCTCAGAATTTGTGACAGTTGGGAATGTTTTGTTTGGACCTACATGTGTACATGGCATCCATCCACAATAACCTCTCTTGTTTTTGGTCAACTCCATTCTGTTTGACCATGCTGAAATCAAATGCATTGTTGCAAAATGCTTCAATTTGATGCAGTGGAAAGGTGCTAGGTGTGACATTTTTCATTCCATAGCTCGTGGGGTTGAAAGGACTATGCTAATGCATCGGGGTGGGTAGGTAAATGCTATTGGAGGTCTCATTTTGTACGCCAAGTGTCCCAGTCATTCTGGGCAAGAGGCTACCAGTAAAGTCCCTTAAGATCCCTGAGACCAAAAAACTGCCAAACTTTGACGGAGTAGTTCTTAGAATTTGTGGTAGCTGGGAATGTTCTGTTTGGACCTATAGGTGCACATGGCATCCATCCACAATAACCTCTCTCATTTTGGGTCAACTCCATTCCGTTTGACCGTGCCAAAATCAAACGCATTGTTGCAAAATGCTTCAATTTGATGCAGTGGAAAGGTGCTAGGTGTGACATTTTTCATTCCATAGCTCATGGAGTCAAACAGATTGCGCCAATGCGTAGGGGTGAATAGGTAAATGCCATTGGAGGTTTCGTTTCATGCGCCAATCATCCCAGTCGTTCCGAGCTGTAAGCTACCGACAAAGTCAAAAGTTGCTAGGATTGAAATTTTGCATTCCACAAGTCCTGGGGCGGAACGGTTTGCGCCAACACGTCAGGGTGGGTAGGTAAATGCTAGGGGAGGTCTCATTTTGTGTGCAAATCATCCCAGTCCTTCCAAGCTGTAAGCTACCGGTAAAGCACACAAAATGAGACCTCCCCTAGCATTTACCTGCCCACCTCGACGTGTTGGCGCAAACTGTTCTGCCCTAGGACCTGTGGTTTGCGCCAACATGTCAGGGTGGCTGGGTAAATTCTAAGGGAGGTCTCATTTTGTGTGCAAATCAGCCCAGTCCTTCTGAGCTGTAAGCTACCGGCAAAGTCACTTTGCCGGTAGCTTACAGCTCGGAAGGACTAGGATGATTTGCACACAAAACAAGACCTCCCCTAGCATTTACCCACCCACTCCGACGTGTTAGTGCAAACCGTTCCACCCCAGGACCTGTGGAATGCAAAATTTCAATCCTAGCAACTTTTGACTTTATCAGTAGCTTACAGCTCGGAACGACTGGGATGCTTGGTGCACGAAACAAAACCTCCAATGGCATTTACCTATCCACCCCTACGCATTGGCATAGTCCGTTCAAGTCCACGAGCTATGGAATGAAAAATGTCACACCTAGCACCTTTCCACTGCATCAAATTGAAGCATTTTACAACAATGCAGTTGATTTCAGCACAATCAAATAGACTGGAGTTGACCAAAAATGAGAGAGGTTATTGTGGATGGATGCCACATGCACCTATAGGTCAAAACAAAACATTTCTAGCTATCACAAATTTCAAGAACTGCTCTGTCAAAGTTTGGTAGTTTTTTGGTCTCAGAGATCTTAAGGGACTTTGCCGGTAGCGTCTTGCCCGGAATGACTAGGACTCTTGGTGCACAAAATGAGGCCTCCAATAGCATTTACCCACCCATCCTGATGTATTGACGTAATCTGTTCAGTCCCAGGACCTGTGGAATGCAAAATTTCAATCCTAGCAACTTTTGACTTTGTTGGTAGCTTACAGCTCAGAATGACTGGGACACTTAGTGCACGAAGCAAGACCTCCAATGGCATTTACCCATTCACCCTAATGCGTTGGCACAGTCTGTTTGACCGCATGAGCTATGGAATGAAAAATGTCACACCTAGCACATTTCCACTGCATCAAATTGAAACATTTTGCAATAATGCATTTGATTTCGACACGGTCAAATGGAATGGAGTTGACCAAAAATGAGAGAGATTATTGTGGACGGATGCCACACACCTGTAGGTCTAAACAAAACAATCCCACCTATCACGAATTTCAAGAACTGCTCCGTCAGAGTTTGGCAGTTTTTTGGTCTCAGGGATCTTAAGGGACTTTGCTGGTAGCCTCTTGCCTGGAATGATTGGGACGCTTGGCACACAAAATGAGACCCCCACTAGCATTTACCCGCCCACCCTGATGCGTTGGCGTAGTCCGTTCAGCCCCACAAGCTATGGAATGAAAAATGTCACACCTAGCACCTTTCCACTGCATTAAATTGAAGCATTTTGCAACAATGCGTTTGATTTCGGCATGGTCAAATGGAATGGAGTTGACCAAAAATGAGAGAGGTTATTGTGGATGGATGCCATGTGCACTTGTAGGTCCAAATAGAACATTCCCAACTATCATGAATTCTGAGAACTGCTTCGTCAAAGTTTGGTAGTTTTTTGGTCTCAGGGATCTTAAGGGACTTTACCGATAGCCTCTTGCCCGGAATGACTGTGATACTTGGCGCACAAAACGAGACCACCACTAGCATTTACCTGCCCATCCCAACGCATTGGTGCAGTCCGTTTGACCCCATGAGCTATGGAATGAAAAATGTCATACCTAGCACCTTTCCACTGCATCAAATTGAAGCATTTTGCAATAATGCATTTAATTTCAGCACGGTCAAATGGAATGGAGTTGACCAAAAATGAGAAAGGTTATTGTGGATGGATGCCACGTGCACCTATAAGTCCAAACAGAACATTTCCAACTATCATGAATTCTGAGAACTGCTCCATCAAAGTTTGGCAGTTTTTTGGTCTCAGGGATCTTAAGAGACTTTGCCGGTAGCCTCTTGCCCAAAATGACTGGGACACTTGGTGCACAAAACGAGACCTCCCTTAGTATTTACCCACCCACCTCGACATGTTGGTGTAGTCCGTTCGGCCCCACGATGAGAAGAACAAAAAATATTGTTCAAGTTGACACATTCTCAATCATTAACATGGATGATATCTCAGTACCGTTCCTTTAGGCACAATATGAGCTTCCAATGGAAGGCACAATTGTGAGGTTAGAGATGATGAAAAGTGTGCCTCATTCATAGTCATGTTTTACTTGTCTTCAATGATGATTCCTTGATTCAACTTAATCCTTTGATAATACATTTTAACCTCCTTGTGAAAGCGCGCTTACAAGGTTGCTGGAGCAAGAGCTAGTGCCTCAACATCGAGGTGCACTTTTGGTGTTCTAGAAGCATGAACTAGCACCTCAAATAGTAAGGCACTCATTCTAGGTTGTTTATTCAATAATTGGCACTAGTCACATATGGTGTAGAGAGGTAGATGTGCACCCAAGTCATCATTTGATGCCTTCAATAACTATAAACTCCTTTGATGATGCATTTTATCCTTCCAATTCACTATCTAGCCTTAGGCACACATTTTAGGTTGATCAATTATAATCGAGTGCCCTAAGTACCAAGGCACACTTTTAGGTTAGTTTGATCAAGGATTAGCGCCTTCATTTCTAGGAAGAAGTTTGGAGTTGAAATACATCAAAATAACAAGATTCTTCATCACTTCAAACATATTTAACACTTTGAATATCTCCAATGCATGATTGAATATCAAGAAACCAATGTATCATTTCATGAAGGTCTTAAGTGTTGTAAATATGCATCTTCTTATTTAATCATGTGTTGTAAATGAAGGAATGCAATGATTGCAATATGTGCACAAAATAGAATTTTTGATAAGGATTGAAAGAAAATGTTAAGAAAATGCAATTGGCGGGTGTAAATCCAAAGTGTGGAAGCATAGACAAGGCATGTGAACAGTTTGGCATGACACCTCAAAGAGATGATATCTCATGGAATGTAATGATTGCAAGATATGCACAAAGTGGATTTTTTGAAAAGGCTTTAGAAACTTTGAAGAATACAATTGGAACGTTTAAAACCAAATTCCATAACCTGTGCAAGCATTCTCCCTACTTGTGCCAAATTAGGATCTTATATATACATATATGCACATAATGTCATGAAAATAATGTATAGTGTATATTTCAAGCCATATAGGCATGTACAAATAAAACAATATGGGTATATACAATGATATACATCGATAACATACAAAAGTATGTTTACAAAGCCAAATACGCATATGTAACAAAATGTCCCAAAATCAAATCTCCTATGGATTGCTATCAAATAATCTATGGCTCTTGCTAGGCCATGAAGATGGTGAACCAGTCAATGACTCATCCTCTATCGCTCATCGACTAGACCTCCTCGATAGAGATTTTTGAATTTCCACCTATTAATACAATCAAACAACGTGCACATTAATATAAAATTTAATATTCAAAATATATAACATGACATAAGTAATCAATCACTTACTACCAATTGGTGATCCCTCTTGATCATTTGTTGTCTCTCTTCTTCTGTAGAGCTGGATGGGTAGGGGAGGTGACGTCCTGTGAGAAGCATGAACAAGCAGATTTAAAAGTAAACATGAATATCATAAATATGTACATTAAATGCTGCACTTATTATAAGATTGTTCTAGTACTGTTTTAGGACTGTTGTAGTTAAAACTATCCTAGTAGACATGTATAGGACTGTTATAGGACTGTCATCTCATGGAATACAATGATGGCAAGATTACTATCAAGATTAGTATGAAGATTAATTATGACTGTTATAGGACTTTTATAAGAATGCAAAGTAAGGAAGCATAGGCAAGGCACATGAACAGTTTGGTGGAATACCTCAAAGAAATGAGAATTTTGTTAGATGTTGTAGTTGCAATTGCCATGTGACACATGTATGTAATATGTGAAAGCATAGACAAGGCACATGAACTATTTAACAAAAGACATCAAATACATGTCATCTCATGGAATGCCTTATGTAGAAAAAACTACAAATGTGCGATATTAAGAAATACAAATGAGAACTAAAAATCATACCTCGAGTATAGTCAAAATAACCTACGATGCCATATAAAATAATCTATGATGCCATGTAAAATAACTTTATTCACAGTCCTGTATAGTCAAAAGCATGCATTATAGTTAAAGTAACAAGATTTTTAATAAAACAAGTCTAAAAAATAGAAAAAACAAGAACAATTTAAAATAAAAAATGTCATACCTATCCATCTGGAAGTTTAAATGCTAGTCAAGCGTACCTGAGGGATCATCTCTTACCTTCAAAGTATCCAATATTGCTTCATAATCAGCATTACTAATTGTCCATAGTTTTTTTAATTTTGGTTTTCCACAATGCTTTAGTAACTTGACATTTGTTGCTACAACTAGGTGAGAATACATCAATATGGTTTTATGCTTCTCAAAGTCTTCAAAGGCTGGGATGCCATTCTTTTTAATCATATATGTTCGTAACCAAGTCCCAGAAATAACAACTGATCTTGTAGGATATGTGAACCCATCATCATCTGTCATAGGTTGTGTTAGCTTTTGTTTTCCCTGTACACATCGTGCCAACCAATAGTCTTACCTCTCTTCATTTCCATGCGGTGCAACAACTGCATAAACATGACCTAGCTGTACAAGGTCTGAAAGATGTTCATAGTCAAATGAGCTCTCCATGTCATTGACGGAAGGTGATTGACCTTCATATAAAGGGATTAAATATTGTGGAATCCATGCATCTATCCACTCACTTGACTCACAATTGTTCCAATCACATTTAATACAACTTTGACAAAAACAAGCTAATTCTCGTGTCTAAATAGTCCATGTACTTGCATCTAAGCTTTGAAATGAATGCATCTTTGATGATTCACTGATTCTCTGACATTCTAATTTCTCTATCGCTATCCCATCATCAACCAACCAAAAGAAGCTGTGCACTTCAGAATCAAGAGCCACTCCTCGTGACAATGCATAGTTACACCACTTAACAATGGAATCTATATCACTGAATGTAGCACCACCTCTAATCTTTAGTTGTTCTTTAAAAAGATCTCTCTTCATGCATGCACTTGCTCCATCATGTTCACCTTTTCCGTGCCCGACTTAAAAAAAATCCAAATATGAGGTATACCCTTCTCTACATGCATTTTTCTCAACCAATAGAAATTACGAGCATTCTTGAATTGACCAGTACAATTATCTGACCAAATGAGATGTTGATCTATTCTAATATCTTTTTCTTGCAAGAACCCATAAAATTGTTGAAAACAATATTGCACAAACTCTGCTAAATGAGATCGATCATCACTCATGTAAAAATGGTATTCTCTGACAATCTTCTTGTTCTCTTCTGTACTCTCAGGGGCATGTCTATATGTGATGTGAACAAAAATAGCAATCGGAATAGAATTGTAGTACTGGGATTGAACTTCATTTTGGGGTTGCAATGTATAGTTTTCTGCAAAATCAACTATAGAGACAATAGTTGCAATCGGGAAAGAGTCTTTACACATCCTGAATTGTTGATCTAACCATCGAGACCTATGGCTATGTCTGACATACTTGTAGAAAAGATTTTTCTTAAAATCATCAATAAAATCAGCAATACTTACCTCTCTTACAATCAACTCACATCTAGAACCTTCACCTCCACTTTTCAAATTGTATTTCATTGTCTCATATCTCTTTTTCTCAACCATTCTCTTTCCAAAATCATGCTCATTGCCCTCATGAAAACATGATACAAACTTTGATAACCCACCACATTGTAAACACTTTTCATTTAAACAATCATTCTTGTAGAACATGCAACCATCATCTCTAATACATAGAAATAAATCCAGTAAGTCCCTAGATGACTTTGGTAGTTGAATTGCACCACACTCCTATAACATTTCGTTAGTGTGCAAAGTAGAACAAATATTGCATAATAATTCATGGTACATAGAAAATTCTACATGGTATTTGCAACAACATGTATTACGAACTTTAAGAGGAACACAATAAAATGGCTTAAGAGATTCAAATGCTCTTTGTGAGATTGTCATACCTGGGTGAGTTTCACAATATTGTTTGTACAATGTTGTTTGGCTACATTCCAAGTAATGTTTAGGACGCGGTGTGCGGTCTTTATCACCAATTCTTAACTTTACAACATCTTTTGCATTCAGTGATACCCTAGAGTTAGTGTGCCAAAATCATTCAATTTCTTCCTTTGTGCTATCAATTAGGTTCTTGTCAACTCATGGAAGCCTACCACTGAAAGCCCAAGTATCATTGGCAAGAAGACTATCTAGCCTTGATCTTAATGCTAGTGCTTTCGACAATGTTTTACAATTCAATCTTAAGTCAACACAAGTTTGCCTCATTAATCAAGCATTTCTTAATTGTTTGCTTACTATTGAGGTTGTTATTACTCTATGGGTAGCTCTTTTATCTTTCTCCTTGCTAGTCTTTTCAATAGAATTGAGTGCATTGGAAAGGCTTCTTACAATAATTTTATTCCGATCGGACACTTTGTTTAACCGAATCTTTAATTTCTTTAGTAAAGGTCTCATTTTGTACATCTTTAATAATTGTACAAAAAGTTGGCATTGTTCAGTTAATGTTTTCTTCTCAAAGTATTCATTGAAGAGTTTTGTAGCCCACAACCGAACCATTCGTGATGACCTCTTGCCTTCAAGTTTTTCCATTATGTTCTCATCAATTTCAAGTAACCATTTTGGGGTTTTTGGGTGTTTTCCAATTTCATCATGGTTATTCTCTTCTTGACAAATGTCCTCTCTTCTTATGAAATTTGGAGATACATTGATTGTTCTTGTTTCATCCATGTTATCAACCTCATCAATTTTATCAACAAATAGATTATGGAGTGCAATTTCAACATCATGATGTTCATATCCACTTTCTTCAAGTGCATGTCTTCATTTTTCTTCTTCTTCTTTGTCCATGGTATTGCTATTATGAATAGGTGTTTCATAACATTTTTCAATATTTTCATTTGCAATATCATGGTGAATTTCATTCTTATCTAACATTTCATTATAATCAAAATTAACATCTTCAATTTGCATGTCATTAGATGGTAAAGAAGAAGATTCACCTTGATGAGCATCCGCCAAACCCACCCTTCCAATCCTCTTCCTTTCCCTATCTTTTTCCCTAATTGCTTCAATTTCCTCCAATGTAACTTTCCTCCTCCTTTTTGCTTTATGACGACTGTTGCTCCCCATTAGGGGAACAAAAATATCACCCTTATGATTGTAACAAGAAAATTGTGTCTCCAAAAGTGCATAAAAATGTTCCTTTCACTGTCATAGCTAGAAATCACGAGTATTTCGACAGCAGAGGGTCTCTGGTTGCAGAAGTCGGGCCCAACAACATTCCTTTTGTCTTTTTTCTACTTTTACAAAATGGATATCCGTTTTGAAAATGGATATCTATTTTGTAAAAGACTAATTCTTTGCAATGGACACTCTGCAACGTCCATATCGCTACTACAAAATAGATATCTGTTTTATTATGTACATTTGGATTCTAGATTAGGGATTCATTTTATTATTCTATAAACTTGTGAATTACCATCTAATTTCAATGTTTACACACTAATCCACCTAGGTATCAACTTAATAAAGCTCTGGATATAAGCCATTATTTGATTTTAGGCTATCATCAAATGAGGAGCTTCTAAAGGCAAAAATGTTGTCCCAAAAGAAGGCTCAATGTTATTCGTAAAGACATTAGATTGTTAAAATACAAATTCAAGGTTAGATATTCCTTGGGCTATTTTAGTATAGAGAAGCAAAATTGCAATATATGACTATCCTAGGAATTAGAATGGTTGATCATAGGATATTCATGGCATTTTGATATTAATGGATGGATTGATCGATGTTTAGGGAGTTTAAGTTTAAATGTAATGTATGAGAATTCTTATTTATGAAGGATCTAATATGTCTTATGTCTTATTTGTAGGCCATTCAAGAAAGAAATGAAAAGATACCAAGGACTATCATAACACCTATTATAATTAGGTGCATCAAAGGATTGTCATCCAGGACCTTACCAATATGGGAAGTTATCAAAACCATGTCATGTTGATGCAGAGCATCCAGCAAAAGCTTACTTGACAGGGTGTAAAATACCCATCAACCCACAAAAAGCTAGGGTTTAGCTTAGTCTCCTTTCAAAACCCTCTTGTATGTCCAAACAATACTGAAATATTTGATTTCTTTTACTATCGGCAAGACCACCCTCTATCTGTGAGTGTAAATCTTTATTAGCCGATAGGCCGATGCCACCTTTGTCTCCGTCTTCTTGCAACTATCGGTCAACCTGAAATCTCTTTCACCGATTTACCATATCACTCTGATGGTTCCTTTAGACTACCTTTGTTTACGTGACTGAGACCATCGGTGAGACTCTTCACCCACCTTCCGACAATACAACTCTTACCGATAACTCAACATAATATTTTATCTTTGGTAAGACATTACCATTTGTCACCCTGACACAAACACAATCGGCAAGATTAATGTTATCAGCTCAATGCACCTTTATCTACCCGATAGCCATAGTTAGTCCAATGACCTTACGTCAAAATAATAAACACCAAACCTTACCTTCGGTGAGACGGATGCCTTATTCTCCACGATGCACCTTCTATCGGTGTGACTCTGTCGATCAACATAACTTCCAAAGCTTCTTCCAATGTGCTTTCCTCACACCGAAAGACTTAACATCAACTTAGTCATCAGTAAGACTGCCTCTATTGGCAGTGTCTCCATTTCTCTCGCCGACACACTGATACAACTACCATCAGCCAGACCTTGAGCATCGGCAACCTTCAAACTTGTTATCCCAATGTGGGATCTCTCCCCAATGAATAGAATACATCGGTCAGACATTTTCTTTCAGTGGGACTTCCAAATCTTCTCCCGACGGTGCTTCTTACACTAATATTCTTCATTGACGACACTTCACAACAGTCACCCCGATCGGTGAAACCTTCTACTGTCGGCCCACTATCATTTCCTCAGCTCGATGCCTATGCTCACACTAATGATCTCTCTATCGGCAAGTCTTTAACTATTGGTGTGACTTTTCCCTTATGCTCCGATAACGCTTCTCACACTAAAAAGCATAGCACCAAGTGCTCTATGTCAACCTGATACAATGTATCTATTCTGCATACAACTTCGGAATACATTCACTCTTCTACAGCATTCTAAAGGTGTCTTTAGCAAGGTAATTTGAGATTTATGTCGATAACATCTTCTGTGATTCTATAACCAAACAACACAGACAAATAACTGACACTCAATAGAAAAGGAAAAGATCTACTCCTAAGGAAGACATTCCACTAGTTTCAAAGAAACCTCAACCAGTGGAATGCTTCCAAACGACATCCCAGGGGTTACACCAAAACGACATAAACTTTTTATTTCTTTCTTCTAAATATAAATACAAATTGTTCTTCCTCTCCCGGTCTATCTCTCCCTCTGTCTACTTTTCTACGAACAGAAACCCAACTATATAAAGACTCTTATCTTGGCAGTTACAGAAGGTGGAAGGCGAACCATTCCTCAACCACCCTGCCAATCGGTTACATTCTACTTGTTCGGTTACAATCTCTTTCAATTCGTTTACAATCTGGAATGACACGTATACAATCTTTCAATATGGCTCGAAGGCCTTACAACATAACATAAAATGTAGGGAATCTTTTAGATTCTTAGAATCTTGAGGTGCTCCTGCACCACATGTTGAAAATTAAAGGCTTTATCACCTCTTTGTCCCTATAGGCCTATTAGAACAATAGGTCACATTTTATTCATATACCGGGGTTGAGAATAAACACTAATCATTTGTAGTTATGGCAAGTGTAAATGGAAATAGATCACAACTTTAGACAATCTATCCTCTCCTAGATTGCACTGATTGAGTGGAAATTAAAAATTCGCTATTAATGTCCTTTATATACTGAAGGTATGGGTGAGAAAGGTAAACTTTGTATGTTGTAGACAAGGCCTCAAATGTAGAATATATTATGACAATAATGATAAGGACTGTTAGGCATGAATGCTATCACTATTATAGATTGTCAAACCAACCATAGGCTGCCATAATAGTACATTGCTGACTATCATACCTTTCGGCATGGTGCCATGAACCTTATGAGTAGAATGCATTGGTATTTGTGAGAAATGTATTGCTTATGTTAAGAATAAGTATTTATATTGTTTGAACATCATCGAAAGGTGGACTACAAATACGACTTTGTCAAAGGAAAACTTTAGTGGCAAAAATCTAACTATGAACTATTGTGCCATCCAAGCACAATCATGACCAACATCAAGGTATAGTCAAGGCATAGGTGTCTTAAGAAACACAATTGAAATTGTCCATGGATATTTGAAGTAATTCACAATATTCATGATCAAGAATCAACTTTGACTGTCTCAATAGTGGTAAATTTGGCTTCAAGACAATAAAAAATGAGCTTAGGGATTCATTATCACCAAGTAATAAAGAAGAGTAACCATAAGTGTCGACCTTCAATTTCATTATACAAGAGGATGAAGAAGGAGCCATAGTATTTTCATACCATAATACAACATACAAAAGAAAAATCATGAAGTCAAAACATGTGCAAAGGGTACATATGTTAAAGAGGAGAGTTGTGAATGGACGATGACTATCACTGTCAAAATAAGATATAGTCTCACTAAGGACAATTAGGTGATTTGTGGATTGTCATGACTACAAGGCACGAGAATCTTGTGTATGAAGAGGAAAGAAATATAAATAAAAGAAGATTGAAGGATTGTTGCACCTAGGTACAATGATCCTAAAGGATTGTCATGCTAAAAGGATAGTCAACAGTACAAAGATTCATATTTCAAGGCTATCCTTAATCTCATTCACATGGTCCTAATGTTGGTTTGATTTGCATGGAGTGAGATGATACTATCAGGATTAATTGAAAAGGTGAAAGGGTTTGGTACCAAATTTGGTCACAAATGTAAAAATTGCAATAAGCTTGAGAATATTGTTCACTAAACCTAGAACTATCACCAAGCAACATCTATTTCATAAGATGTGATCAACAACCATGTAAGAAAAATGGATATCAACCTTATTAGTTATGCGTGCTTGATAAGAGCCCATACTTTTCACAGGGAGCCACCAATTTTTAATTAAATATTTCCATTAGAAATGGATTAAAAAATGTTCGCCCAAATGAGGAAACTAGATTGTTAATTAGAATTCTATGTGTAATGTGATATGAAATAATAGATACACCTATAAATGACCAACTAACTTTAACTTCTCGTATTATTGCCTTGATGTTTCAAATATGTTGCTTCTCTTCATCCAAAACCAATGGTACAAAATTTTTCATAGATCAAGGAAACGTATATCTGTTTTTAGAATGGATATCCGTTTTCAGAACAGATATCCGTTTTCAGAACGGATATCCATTTTGAGTTGCTTTTACTGAAGCAAAACGGATATCCATCTTGCTTTGGTACAAAGCAAGACGGATATCCATTTTGATTGTTGACTTTTTATGGATTCTAATGTGTTTTAATGCTTCAGTCTCTTCTTCGAACTTCACCCTTCGTGCTGATGACTTTTTTTTATGCAAAATTGATAAAACGAAAAGGGTTTATAGAAAAAATTGTTAGCTTTCTAAAAATATAAGATTTATTTGGTTATCATTTTATTAAATAATTATTAATAATTTTTAATATACCGTGTCTTTGAAATCTTGATGGACACACTGATTGAAAAACATCCATAACTTTCAAACCATTTCACCTTTTTGAGATCCAAAACCTGCGTCACACTCTATGCTTTTCTAGCTATAGGTTAATTTTTTTTTTTGAATTTTGATTTTTTTTATCGAGTTAGGTTGGCTGGAAAATTACTTTTTATTTTTTTAAAAAGTCACAGTAAAAAAATCATAACTAATTATTTTATTAGAAAAAAATTTCAAATAAATATGCATCACATCTGGACATAAGTCCTCTACTTATTTTGAAAGTTTCAAAAAAATATATATATTTTTACTCATAGTTAGGTTGGCTAGACAGACACCCACTTTTTATTTTTTTCTGAAAAATTTAATAGTTGTTCATTGAAATATTCAATCTTCACTAAGTAAATTTAGTTTTTAAGAAAAAAAATTAGTAGCCTATAAACTAGATTCAATTCTCTACAAATTTCATTCTTACATCTTTTTCAAATTGTATAGATAATCCATTCAAAATTTCACATGAACTTGATAAAGTCTGATTTTTTGTATTTTCATTGCCACTTAGAGGTATAGTTTGGCCCATCATGATCCTGCACATACCCATAGGATTATCACAAAATGAATTTGTTGAGAAGGCTTTAGAAGCTACCAACAATGTAAAATGTGGAAGCATAGGCAGAGCATGCAGACTGATTGATGGTCCAATGCCTCAAAGAGAGTCATATGATGGAAAGCAATGATCGTAGGATATGCACAAAATGAATTTGTTGAAAAGTCTTAGAGAAACCCAATTAACAAATATAGAGTTATTGGTGACGCAACTAACTGTTTTAACAGAGATGAAATGGGTGAGAGGTAGACAGTCACAAAATATTCATATCTCCAAAAAGACAAACTGGGTATGGACTATTTTCAGATATGATTTAGATAACTAGGTCTTGCACCATATAGAAAAAATTAGAGAAACCCTGTTTGTAAAACTAAATTTATGGCTAACACAACAAACTGCTAAAACAGAGACAAAATGGCTGAGAGGTAGACAGTCACAAAACATTCATATCTCCAAAACGACAAACTGGGATTTTTGGATACAATTTAGATAACTAGGTCATGCACCATATGTCAAAAATTTAGAGGAACACAGTTTGTAAAACAAAAGTTATGGCTAACATAACAGCCTGCTAAAATAGAGATGAAATGACTGAGGTAGACAGTCACAAAACATTCATATCTCCAAAACAACGAACTGGGTATGGACGATTTTTTGATAAGATTTAGGTAACTAGGTCATGCAATATATATAAAAAATTTAGAGGAGCCTAGTTCGTGAAACTAAATTTATGGCTGCCTCAATAGACTGTAAAAATAGAGATGAAATGGGCGAGAGATAGACAGTCACATCAATCGGTGATTCCCAGAAATGCAATGATGCAAACATGTACAATTGGATCTGATAACAAGGTTTCTAACCTCTCAAGAAAATTACAATCAACAGGAAAAAATTATGAATCAAATATTTGCTTCAATAGAAAAATGAGACAGAAAATAGAACCAAAGGAACCTGATTTCGCTTGCTTGACTGGGCTGAAGATTTGACGCCGGGTTCAACTGCTACAGCCACAAACTGGTCTCTCCCCAAAAGTTCCATCTGCTCAAGATTGTTATGAGAGTGAAAACCCCCCTAAATACAGCCCAAAAATTCCCTATTTAGAGATAGAAATCCCCTAAAATCTTCTAGAAGATTCCCCCCACAAGAGGCAATAACTCCTACATGAATAATATCTTACAGTTTCCTATTTTTAACATTTCACAACCAGACCAAGATAAATATATTTTATGGAAACACATAAATATTATTTATTTATTTATCTCTAGTTGTAATTACATTTATTACTATTATTATTATTATTTATTAAATTAACTTCTAGAATAATATATTTTTCATAAACTAAATTTACATAAGGAGATTTATATATTTATTTATTTAGCAAAAATGCTTCATAACTAATTATTTTATTTTAAGGCAACAATAACCAAAACAATACCAACAAAATAACCTAACTGTCAAACCATACTTGACTACTATGCAAGATCAGAAAGCAAGACCACCACAACAATGACTGACTATCATGACCAAATCGACAACACTGATAGGGTACACAACTAGATACTCATCCTCTTCAAGGATGATGTCTAGACTAGGGGACCATATGTTATCTCCATTCAACAACTTCCATTGGTATGAAGGCACGCTCAGACCTGCCAATTCAGGTGGAGTTGATGCCTGGTACCTGTAACCTGCAGCAAACAAAAGTGTCGAATACATACATATAATCATCCAAGCAGGCACATAGTGACAAGGAATCACAGCGTAGTAGGGTACTCATTATGAGTAATACTACACTGTTCCTTCACAAAACACATCACAAGTATCCACATTAAAAAAATTCATTAGTAACTAAACAACCAAATAACACATAGACAAACAATCGCATTAATTACGTAGTAAAACTAATTTACATAATCAATTAACCTATAACTGATCACAACATAAGCATAATGTATTAATCATAAAGTATCAACAAGGTCATCATAATAAACATCAATGAGTGTCATCAACTATATCATAACAGTAAGCTTACCATCAACATGTCTATCATACCCTACGTATTCTGAGTATTTTACCTTCTTCTTCATGCTCCTTAGCCCGACCACCTGCTCATCCAGGGTGAGAATCGAGGGGCACTACATTCTATATTTCGACATATATTAGGCAAAGACAAGGACACCTTGTCTTCGAGGAGAGATATTGCTCTTTCGCTTACCAAAATTGATAGAAAACATTTGTGGCCAAATAGGGAAAATGAAACATATGCATAAGCTCCATGGATTTTGAAAAAAAAAAGAGCTAGACCAACTAAAAAATTCCATCCGTTCAATAAGGACACCTATTGGCTATGGCTCATCATTGGCTAAAGCTTTTACAGTTGATGGACATATCACAGGATTTAAAACACATGATTTTCATAATTTTATGAAGGTATTATATATCATCATTTAACATTTACTGGTAACATTGTTTAAGTACTAAATATATTTTGATATCGTTATGTTGTGTGAGAAAAAATTACTAATGACCTTTTCATAAATGTGTTTCATATCATATCATGCCATTGGCAATTAGGGGGGATTCCTATCTTACAGTTGACTTAAGGAATGCCATAAGTTGATTGTTAGCATTTACAAGGTATGTAGTTAATGTGTGAGAGACATAGATATATTATATTGCATTTTAACTTTTGACTAAAGGTTCATACTAATTTAATATTCTTATATTAGGTGGGCGACCTCCAAGGAGATCCACGAATGTGAAGTGCCAAAATGGAAGAAGGAAATTGCAGAAATTGTATGTGTATTTGAGAAGGAGCTCCCTACAAGTTTCATGGACCTACAAGTCCATTTACTTATACACCTAGTTGATGACATTGAATTGGTGGGTGTCATATCAACAAGGTGGATGTTTCTCTTTGAGAGGTATATGAAAACTCTAAAAAGATATGTCCGACAAAAGGCACATCCAGAGGGTTGCATGGATGAAGGGTATGTATTGAATGAAGCATTTTTCTTCTTGTGTGAATTCCTTGGTAAGGATTTTGAAGATGGGCCACACTTCTGGGATGAAGAACGAGCATCAGATATTATTGATGGAGAAAAACCACAATCTAATGGTGTTCAAGTAGAAATTAGTAAGTAAATTCATGATCAGTGTGGTTTTTTTTCTTGCAATCATTAATTTACTCTGTAATTTATTTGTCAAATTAACATCATGACATTTGGAGTTTGAAATAAACATGTTGACATGTAATAGGTGTAGATGAAAGTGTTATACTCGACAAGTTCATTTTGTACCACATGGACTTTATGAACAAATGGATTGATCTGTATATAAAAAGAGAGAAGTATTAGAAGCAAGGAGATAATTTAAGAGATCGAACCCAAGGAATACTCCACTTCCCATTGATCTACTTGGGGAATGGGGCAAAGATTGCACACTAGAATGGGTTACTGAACAAATTCAAAATCAAATAGAAGATGCAGGTATAGATTCAAACATAACAGAAGATGAAATCAACATGTCTAGAGGATGTGAAAGAAAGGTACAGTTGGAATTTTACAAAATGTTGTTTCCTTATAGCTTTGACACTATTAACTATTTTAATATTTGTCATTATATTTGTTTTCACTAAAATAAATGGTCTTTGACAGGTGAGGAAATATCCAGCAATGTGGGCATATGGTTGACATTATCGTGTAGAAAGTGTAGATGTAAAGAGACGATTCTTCGATTGTGGCATCATGGTTGACTTCAAGCAATCAAGTCGATCAAGCTCAAAAGATAAGAATATAATTGAAGGGAATCTACAATATGTTGGGAAAATACAAGAAATTATTGAGTTGGATTTCTACTCTTTTAAATGTTGTATTTTTAAGTGTAGATGGTATGAAGCATTTGAGAGGACACGAAGACATGATACCCATAGTGTATTGTTTTCTATAGATTACTCATGTTTTCTACTGGAGGATAAGGATCCTTGTGTTCTACCAATTCATTGTGAGCAGGTATTTCTTTAACTCAAACAAGAAGCAGTAGTGATCATTAATCTATTAATTCATAGTTTATTGCGAATATATACATGTGTTTATTAATCAATAAAATTTTTATACCATATGTCTAATATATGTATTTCGTTCATGTGCAGGTATTTTTCTATGAAGATATTTTGGACCTGAAATGGATATTTGTCATACATTATGATCCAAGATTAAGGCATGTATTTGACGATGCGTTAGTGGATACTAAGCAAAACAATGACGGCCAACAAAATAAGAGAAAGGGATTAGAGAACATTGAAGAAATTGACATCCATGATGATGTTGAAGATGGTTATGTTCAAGAACAAGAAGACAACAATCCAGAGTTGGATGATGCTATGGAAGACAACAATATGGATGGTATACAAAATGATGATCCAAATACATTTGGTAACAATATAGATGGTCTACAGTCAGATTTCAATGATGATGAAGATGATGGAGGTCAAGATGAGGATGATGATAATATTAAATACTTGAAAGAACATATGAACATTGATAATGATACACTAGATGACATTGTAGTAGACAATAAAGTTAATGACCAAGACTTCTAAATTTTTAGAATTATTTGCAATCCATGTTTAAAAAAGGATGATTAAATTGCTGGCAATAATGTTAATTAAATGGATTGTTCAATTGTTGACAAATTACCTATTGCAATATCCTTAAATTGTTCAATCTTTGGTATGAATTGTTGGCAATAATGTTAATTAAATGGATTGATTGATGTTCTTCATAACTTGTTAATGGATAATCCTTATGTGATGGAAGTATTAAGTGATATAGGTCAAAGGATAAGCTCATCAAGTTCCTTAAATAGTGGGTGTTACCTTGTTTCACCAATGACAATTTACTTTCAAGTTTGTTGGTGACTTCAGAACAGATTAAGGAGCTTATGTAATTTTGTCAATTAAATCATCCACTTCACTTAACCCAATCTAGCATATGATTTGGATTAATGTTTTCTACAAATCTTTAAACCCTGCTCCTAAAACAGAAAAACAAATTTGGATTTTGAAAATATATATAAGGGAATGATTTTCAAAAGAGAAAGATCGGTGCCTGCCACATGAGAAATTTGTTTATCTTTAATTATTTTATATATATATCCTTAATTGTATCTATGCCATGTTATCTTGTGATAAGTACTTGAGTGAGACCATTAATGAAATATGAAGTGGACATATTATCATTTATATTAGCTAATTGATTGCACAAATATTTCAATTCATCAACGATCTCATGTTTCTATTCATTTTCAACACTTTTAATAAAGACATCATGATCATAATACTCTTCTTCATCATTAGAATGCAACATGTGATCGTCATAGGAAGTAGGAGAAAGAGGTAGTCATGTTTGCAAGGTGAGGGTTTGACCTAGTACTTTGTTGAAGGGGACATAAGGATCATAGATGTTTCTTAGGAATGCAAAATTAAAGGCATTGGGTTGTTTCCAACAAATGCAAACCACAAATGTTATTACCTGATGTCCATCTACTTACCGCCCACCCCCAAATGTTATGAATGACCATCGCGGGATAGCGGTGGCTTACAGCCACTACAGTTCTATTTCATCCTTTACTACCAAACCGCAAATGCTTAGATTGACCCCTACGGGACCGCAGGAAATTATTACTTGATGTCCTTCTATTTACTGCCCAACCGCAAATGTTATGAATGACCATCGTGGGACAGCGGGGGTGAAAACCAATTACATTCTCCTCTTGCCGCTCTACCGAGCGCCTCGGTTGAAACCCTTGTGGGAACATAGTAAGTGTTATTACCGCAATGCTGCCAGTTACTTTTCAAACCTTTGTAGGACTATGAGAAGAGACTAACACTGCCAAGCATGAGATGAACACCACCAAGCCACAAGTGTCATATGAACCATCCACGGTGTAGTGGTAGCTTCTTCGTATCAACCGCTTCCTACCACCAAGCCGCAAACTGTTCTTTTATGCTCTGCGGGAATGCAGTATGTGCCATATTTCATTCCTCTTATTCCTGCATAACCGCAAAAGATAATCAATTAACCTGCGGGACAACGGTAATAAACGAAAACATTCATATAGTAAAAAATAGTCAAGATTGTTTCACAATGGCCATGATATATATGTATTTATTTAGTTATGGGGGAATGTTGGGGGTGATTGATTCAATTAAATAAATGTGGATTTATTTAATTAAGGATGAGACTTTAGAGGAAGGGTTAATATTTAATTAATTTCAGAAGAACGGTTAGATTTATTAATTAAATAGCGTGACTTATTAAACTGATATTAGGAGGAATGATCAAAGTGGTTAATTAAATAAATACGATTTATTTAATTAACATTGTAAGAGGAGATGTGGGATAGATCTGGTGTGATGTTAGGCCATGGTAAGATTTAGGTGTCTACATTTCTAACAGTGCATTAGTTTTTGGGTCGATGAATAATAATCACAATTTATCTTTGGTAATTTTTTCATTCACCATATCATGAGACAATTTTGAGGAACAAAATTGATGACAAATTTCTCTATGGGTTGCCCATGTATTTATTTTCCTTCACTATTAAGATAGATTGAATTAGGAATAGGAGAGCATCAAACAAGGATCAAATTAATGAGTGCAATCATGATTATGTTATTGGATTTCAAACTTTGTCAACAAAGATACACTATGAAATTCCTAATGATGATTTTGATACACTATCAAATTCTTAAGTCTAATGCACTTAAATATCGATCTCATCCTTCAAATTTTCAATAGGAAAATTTAGTTTTTAGAAGGGTGAAAATAAGCAAGAAAATCAACAAAATGCTCACCATGTTGTTAATTTACAGTCAACTTCAGATGTTATTTCATCTAATTCCCAAGGTGAACTAGTGAGGGACAATCCTATATTATCTATTAATGTAATTAATAAGCTTATAGAATACATAAAGGAAAATAGATATGTAAACCAAAACACATTCAAATATAGAAGGGTTCTAACATATATGTCACTTCTATTCAAAATGAACAAAGGAAATATACACAGAGGTAAGATGAAAATTTGTTATATATACCTCGCTTTTACTCTACAAAATGTACAAAGTAGGCATTTGTTCAAGAATACCATCAGTTATTCTACATGTAGATGTTGACAAATATCCAACATATTGTATGGTGCATTTCTTATATGGATCGGATGAGAACAAATGTACTCAAACTTGTATGGTCATGCCAACTAGTAGATCATTGTGGCATATTGTGGTGTACATGGTATTGGTTCTCAAAAATGCAGGCTTTAGGCCACAAGAGGTTGCTAATCTCTTGATACATTTTTGGTCAACAAGACAGGGTTTGTGTGATAGGACCCCCTTCTCTTTTGGCTCTGCTAGACCTAGGTGGGTATACCTATGTAAATGAGGCAAACTTAAACAGTGTGTTTCCTAATCTAGCAATCTATCCACAATGGCAATTGGAAATGGAAAGATATAGTTCTAATTTGGTATAAATTGTATAGGCAATATCAAGGTAAATCCTATGTTTAATTGATAGAAATTTTTAAGTAAAATGAAACGGGTGAGACCAGTGCCTTGTTGGGTAAATGGAGTCAAATGAAAATCTGAGATGAGTGGCTTATGTTTGGTAGTAATTCTAACTGTTTGGCACACTAATATTGGTTAATAACTTGTATAAACGTGCAAGGAAATAATTGACAGACTCTTCTTAATAATCCAACAGACACAACCAGGTTACTTGTAATTTATCAAAAGGATTTTTAATCCCTACTTGAAGGAACCAATTCAATAAATCAAACAAGAATAGTAGATGATATCAACTTGGAGATAGAATGCCAACCCTAATTATGTGGTTCTTCTTACTGATCCAATTAATACTCCCAAATTATTGTGATTAACTAGAAGGATTTAATTCCTTTGAGGAAACCAATTAATCATATCACACAAATACAACAAATGTGCATTGATAAACTAAGTATATACTTGATATATCAATTTTAATAATAAGGAAGCACTAAAATGGAGACAACCAAATAATTGAATAACTTCAACAAACAATTGATACCAATATGGTGCCATAGAATCAGAGATTTTCCATTAACTTTTTCAAAAAATTTCTTGCAATATGGTCTTTGAGTTTGTAAATATTATGGAACTTTTCTACTATCTACCACTACTCCCTTCTCCTATTTTTATTGGGTCTTGGTCTCTCTTTTTATAGGAGAGGCAAACAAGCTTCAGACCCGTTACAACAGAAAAGACATAACTGTTTATAACTATTAAGAAAACACTTTTAAACTAACAAGATTTAAGAAAATATTTTTAATTAGAAATACCAATCAATTATTCACCGAATAGAAACCCGTGACCAATCAAGGTCTGAGCAAGGCATTCTATTTTTGATGTGGTATCTCCTCTTCACATTTAATCCTCTTCAGAACCCAAATATGTTTCCTACCATTCACTTATTTTTAGATCACTAGGCCACTTAAATTCCTATGCGGCTGCAAAGCTTACAAGATGGCTTTTCCATCTGTTGTCCAAGAGGTT
Organism: Cunninghamia lanceolata; assembly: GCA_027924645.1. Classification (NCBI taxonomy): domain Eukaryota; kingdom Viridiplantae; phylum Streptophyta; class Pinopsida; order Cupressales; family Cupressaceae; genus Cunninghamia; species Cunninghamia lanceolata. Next base: position 8,714,255 of record BSBN01000220.1, on the reverse strand, counting down.
CCTGATGTCCACCACAAACTTTGTGTATCCATTGTCCAACATGATAATTCCATCGAGTAGAGTATGGAGCTCAATGAGTTTAATTTCCCCATCATTCTGTGCATGTGCCAAACATTTAGGAATCATCTGATCAAACTCTTCTCTCCATTCATCTACACCCTTCAATTGGTTATCATCTTTGAGGATTGATGGGCTGGAATGGCATTTGATGGATTCAAATGTACTCCTCTTACCTTCCACTTTCTTTTTTGTATCTACCAAATACTGATACTCCTCAATTATGCTTTTCACCATTTCTTGTGTAGGCTTGAGCCTTGATGGGGCATCTAGATCTCTATGTGTGGCTTTGCATAAAGTAGTCAGTATGTGGAAGGTAGGTTTCCATCTCTTTTGAAGCTTTTCAAGAATGGAAGAATTAATGTTTATCTATTCGAGAGGTTTGATTAGATTGTTGAATTGTTCATGTACCCCATTTATTTTGTCTTTCAATATATCAACTCTGTGCTTTAATATCCTGCTCAGGATCTCTATGATGTGATTTTTGACATCTTCCTCATTATGCTTTTTCAGCTTATCAATTTCCTCTTTCATTTGTTGGATTTGGGGATCCTCTGTATGGACTGGTGGGTGATAGACAATTAATTCATCTCCCCTTACTATGGTAGCTTGTTGCAACTGTTGTTTCAGCTTTTTATTCTCAATGAACAATTTGTTCACCTCATCATTAGATAGCTTTAACCTTTTCTCATATTCATTAATTTTCTTTTCCATGTTTTCTACCACATCTCTGGTGAACATTACAGAATGCATGGTTATGGTGGTAGCTTCAGTAGGAGTTGTGTCTCTCATAGTTCTAATCATGGTTGACCCCCTCATTTCTTGTACTACATCAAGGAGCCGAGGCTTCCTTGTGTTCTTTTGTTTTGTCCATAGGGCAAGTGTTTAGGTAGTAGGGTTATACCCTACTCCTGAGACACCTTCCTCCGAATCAAATTTTACAACTAACATGGGGTCATCTTGTGCTCTGATCTGATCTAAAAGAAACATTTTGGAAAACTCCATCCCTGGTATAATCAACATATCACTTTTCCAAACCATTTCTCTTGCCTCCTAGGGAGTGACAATATTATCAATATTCAATTCTGCAAATGTCTGAGCCTGGATCTCAGCCTATTTTGACTCATCAGCTCCTATAAGATTAATCTTCAACTTTTCATCAAATTGTTTCATTTTCATTTTGATCTAGAAATCTTTGAACTCATTTCTGTGTATAAAATTATCATCCTCTATGAATCTCAGAGAGGCCACTACCCTCTCATCCTCTTGAATCTCATCAGTTCCCTCCTCTGACGAATTGACCTTTGGATCATGAGGCTTTTGACTTTTTTGTTGTTCCACTGCCTCTTTTAGTTCAGTCAAGGCCAAGACTACTTCTTGTTCTTCATCATCACTTGAATCATATTCCACTAATGGCTCCATCTTCTATTTTTTGGCCTTTGGCTCATGAGTGGGAGATGGAGGGGATGGACATGTAGGTGATGGGGGTGATATCTGAGATGTGGATGTAATGCCCCTCAATTTTGGCTTGTGTCAATTCATAGTTTTCCATTGCTTTTAGATAGTTTTGAGACATTTGAGTGGCTAGATCTATGGTTTATGCTTATTATGTTCATGATGGACTAGGTTTGACTAATGTGGTTATTGACATGTGTTATGATGACATTATTGTTATTACAGTGTATGTTGTGTTTTGACATGGTTAGTTGATAGTTAATTGATTATGCAGAATAATGGTACTATGTTTTATGGATTGAATGTTATCTGATTGTCAGTTAGAGATGTTTGTGTTTATTGTTATGCTTGTGATCAGGGATGGTGTAGTATTACTCATTTCAAGCACCCTACTACGCTGTGATTTCCTGACTCTGTGTGCTTGATGTATTTGCATATACTTGTATACAACCTATTGTTCTAATGCAGGTTGCAGGTACCGAGCATCGATTCCACCTGACTTAGTAGGTCTGAGTGTGCCCTTGCACCAATGGATAACATTGATGAGAGATAACATGAGGTTTTTCCCTAGGTCAGTTCCTGTTTTCAGTTGTGTCATGGGTCTTGAAGTTGCTATGAGTTTCTTGTCTCAGTTTTTGGTCATCATGTGGCATGAGGAGTCATTGTCGAATTTTGTTTAGTTAAGCCTAAGTGTCTTTTAGTAATGCATTAATGAATGATATAATAGTAATAATAGGCTTGATATAGTGATATTTATGTAATTATTAATTAAAATTGTAAATTGAGAAATAATAAAAAATATTTTAACTATGAATTAAAGTAATAGCTTTAATAATTAATCCTATTGACATTTGTCATAAGTGAATGGTATTATAATATTATTGAAATTGTATTTGGTTTTACAGGCAAGATTTTATTAGTTAATAAGTTAGTTATAATATTATTTATTAGTCATTATTTAGCAATGTGAAATTAGGTATAGTATTTAAGTAAATTTTTAATAAAGATTAAATTAATTATTTTAATTATGTTTTTAATAGAATATGAGTCATAAGTATTTAATATGGTTAAAATAGTATATAGTAAATTATAAAATAATATTACTTAATACTTCTTGTTAGCTGTCGAATAAGTTTTCAATTTTGGGGAAATCTCCACGGAAAGTAAAAATTTAATTGTTTTCTATTTTTAGAGAGAAGTGGGATTCTGTAACGGATTTTGGTAGTGGGCCATTAATGGATTTGGGTCTATTTTTGGTGTAGTGGGAATTATTGGACTTGGCCTATTTTTAGTTTATGGGGAGTATATTTGTGAGAGGAGTCTTTCTGAGAAGGGGGAGACAGAAATTGGGAAAGAAATTGTCACGAAAAAATTGAGGAAGAACTGGAGGTAGCTAAAGAATTTGAAGCTTGGGTTGAATTTCTGGGTATGTTTTACTTGTGTTTTCTGTAGCAATTCTGACAAAGTAGTTTTAATTTCTTGAGGAATCTCTTGTGTATTCGAACCCGTATCTTTATCCCAGTGAAATTCTTGTTTTCCTATCACCGTTTGACTCTGAATCTATTAGCTTATTTTTTTCATCCTTGAGAAACTTAGGATTCTCTCAATCCTCCGTCAATTCAATTAGGAAATCTACAAGTTTACCAAACAAATTAATCATTTGAAATTGTTCTAATTAAACCTCTCCCTAGACTACTATGCTAGAAAATGAGTTTTTATTTAAAAGCCATATTTTGAATTGAAACTTAAATGGTATTCTATCTAAATTCTGCCTCTGCCTGATATACACCTCTTATGGCCTTATTTCTGCCAGACTAATCTAATGATAATTGGGGTGATTCTTATATCAAAACTTAGATTGCAATTTACAGCTTCCTCATGCCTGCCTTCTTGTATTGTTTCTGTTTAATTTCTATTCACATGCAAATCTTGGTCTAACCATACGGCTAAGGAATGTTAGCCTGGTAAAATTTTAGAAATAAACTTTGAGTCTCCTCTTGACCATTGTACGGCCTCATTTTGGCTTTCTCTATGTTAGTTTTCCTGCCTGAAAATCGTACCCCTCTTCTTACTCTCTGGAATTTTTGCTCCATTCTTCTTTTGCAGACCATGTATTCTTAGCTTTCTTGAAAATCTCTGGAATCTATCTTTTGGTAAACCAATCTCTTTTTTTTGCTAAAAACAAACCTCCTTCAGTACAAAATTAAAATTATAAAAAAAAGAATAAAATAATAAAAGATATTAAAACTGGTTCTTTCCTATATCCAGTACTTCTTGAGGTCAGATTTCTTCCTGAATCTTCAAATTACTACTCCTCTACCAGACATTTGGTGGGCCTTTTGTCCCTCTATAAATTTCTTGCTCTCTCTTGCATTGGAATTTATGTAAATTTATATTGAATTCATCCCGTGTCTCTAAAATATATTATGGATTTATCCTTTGCCTCTGAAATCTGTATTGCCATGGCTTTCTTCTGGAAGACCATTCTCCATTTGTTTGTTCAAACCTCAGAAGTCTTCCTTCAATTTCACCTCTCTGGATTAAAGAATCCTAAATAAAATTATATTATTAATGTTCTTTCCTCATAATGAAGTTAAAGCAAGAGTCCATTTAAATAGAAGGATAGGCAAGTAAATTTATTTAGAATGTTTCTAATAAAAAACTCCAGGAAGGTTTAGTTAACTTGCATAAATGATTATCTTTTTGAGTTAGTTAAAATTGTTAAATAGAATTTAATTTTCTCTGTAGGAATTAAAAATGAGGAGATAATATATATATATATATATATATATATATATATATATATATATATATATATATATATATATATATATATATATATATATATATATATTTGATGGGATAAATTTTTAATATTTTATTCTTTAGAATAAATGCCCCTATGAAGAATGAAATTGAATTAGTAAATGTAAGAATATTTAATAAATAAGTTTTTTGAATGTATGCAATTGTAAGCAAAGAATTAGGAAAACTTCTATTTTTGAAACTCCTTGATCAGCTCATAAATCTTGCTTTGTGTTTTTTTTAGTTTTGACTTATTAAAATTGTTAATTTGACTTACTTTTTTTATCAAACTCATTAAAAGGCAATAGTGATCAGATAATATTAGTTTATCTTAAAATATTGGGATAGACTTGTATTATTTTAAAATTAATTTAATTTAAATAAAGTTGCTTTAGTAGATGCAAGTTTGTTAAATAAATAAATTAGCTTTTTTTTAATGTAAAGTGGATTTTATGGTGATGCTAGTTATTAAACAAATGATAAATAATATTATAATTCTAGAATTAAATATATTGAGTTATATTCTTTTTATCTTATTTAAATATAAATTTGTTTAGTTACGATTTAGTAATATACTATCTTGTGGTACATTGATTTTAATTAATAAATTAGAGATTTATTGTGAATTGAGTTATTATGGTATTGATTAAACAAATAATAGATGAAATTAAAATTCTAGAATAGAATAGTATATGTTATTATTATTAGATTTTTATTTAAAAGAGAGTTAAAATTTATAGTATTGTTGTTAGCAAATAAATAGGAATAAAGTCTTAAAACTCTTTTAGATTGCTTGATCTATGTTATGGCTTATGGTCATGTTTGTGACACCATTGCAAGTTAATTATTGTCTTTTAGTAATGGAGGTTGGTAGTTTTGTTAAACATTGAAACTAGTTCAAAGAATCACTATCATATTAGAATAAGAATAATTTTGATAGAGTTTCTAATTAGAATGCTAGCTTAGGTAGATAGCAATTAATATTAAGGCAAATTCTTACTTAGATATAATGTACTTTTATGTTATAACCTTGTAAACTCTTTCTCTTGCATTGTGTACTCTGATGTATGATCATATTGTTTGTAGAATATTGATAATATAGAGAGTGTGTAGCATTTAACTCATATACTTTCTAAGGATTTAAATGAATGTTTAGTTTTTAATCTACCTTACATTCCCTTTTGTTCTACATGGTTGGGATAGAGTTATCTAATGTTGTCAGTAACCATATAGAATTGGGGTTCTTAGTAGTGGGAATAGGACTTTAATGCATCATGGCTTCAACTAACATTCTTGATAGTAAGGTGATAGGAGCTTGATGTCATGCTTCTAATCTTAATATCATTTTATTGTTTTAAAAATTATTTTTATTTTATATCTTTTTAGGGAATAGATTTACTTGCAGTTTGAGTTGAGATTGGGATGATTATAGTTATAGATGTGAATTATAGTAGTAAGTTATTAAATAAATCATAGGGGGAATTATAGATCTTGAGATTTGATTAGAATATTGTTATCTTAAGTAAGTTTATGATTTAACTAAAAAGGGAGATTTCAAGTATTTTATTGAATCCATGTTAAATAGTCCAAAAAGTGTTGTAGTAATTGGGGCTTGGATATATATTTATTCCTTGTTGTTTATTGCTAATTTTAAATCGATGTGTATCAACGATGCCATTGGGTCATTGCATTTAATTTGGTTTTGAGTCTTGCTGTTATGTTTTGTCTAGCTTAATGTAATGGTGATCATGTTAGTTTTGTGAGAGGTTAAGGTTGTTAAGCATCATGCTTTGGTTAGTTGTTTATTGGTATTTGTGTTAAAATCTTTCCAGAGGCTTGTTACCTTGAATTTAGTGTGATATTGTGGCAAGGATGTTTTGGTGATGTGTCTTTTGGTATGAGGTCTTGATGTAGATTGGAAAAGATTGTTGATTTGCATTTGAAAATTTTTGATTAAATGTTTTATTTGATTTGGGATTTTGAAATAGACAGGGGAAAGTTTCGTGGTTGAGAGTTTGGATTTAAAATGATCTATGTAATGTTTTGGTTAACAAAAAGTTTGATGCCTTTAAATCCCTTGTCCATGCATGTTATTGGTTTATGGCTGATGGTTAATGCTTGCTAGTTGTATGTAGGAGAGTGGCTTTCATGGTGGGGCCGGTACCCAATGTGGCTTCCTGGAAAACCCCATGGAAGTTGTAATCAAGTGATAACTTAATAATTGAACTAGGTGGGTTGGGTAGTAATTCACATAACAAGATAAGTATGTTGCCTCACCCATGCCTTGAGTGCTTTCACAGGCTAATGATGGGATGAGAAGGCCTGGTTGGCAAGGTCGACCTCCTTGTCTCCATGAGAGGATGTGTCAGCTCCGCATGTGTCACCCAATGGGGCCGGTACCTATAGAGAGGTCACCAGGAAAACCATAGATGGGGGCTAGTTTCTAGTGAGAGATAGCTTGGAAAACCCATGCTAGGACCATGCAATGACACTCTCCCTACTGCAGCTTAGTTATTTCCTCTTTATCTTTTTTTGTTGTCTCTGGAGTACAGACTTGTCTTAATGATTTGTCTTATCTTGATGAATTGACTTAGTAATTTGTCTTATCTTAATGAATTGACTTGTCTTAATGGTTTGTCTTATCTTAATGGCTTGTCTTATCTTGATGATTTGACTTGTCTTGATGATTTTACTTGGCTTGATGATTTGACTTGTCTTGATGATTTGTGTAGTCTTGATGATCTAAGTTTTCTATGTCAAGTCTGTATCTGCTTGCCTGTAACCTTTGGCCTAGTGGAACCTCAATGTTATCTCCTAGCTCGGAGGAGTGGACCTCAGGGTTCCACATGGTTGGGTCGAAGAGCTTAATCCATTGGTTATTCTTGGTCATCTTGATTCGTGATCACTGGAGTCCTGATTCCAATTCCAATTTTGTACTTGCATCCTCAATGCTGTATTGCACCTTCCAAATTGTAAAATCTTGTTGTATATTGTAAAACGATGTAATCTATCATCAAGCTTATAATCTTGTAATCTTATATTTAAACTTTTGTAACTGTTCATATTTGTAAATGTATAATGTAATCCTCTTTTGTTGTATTATAATGTATATTTGTATTGTTATAATTTTATGTTTATCTGATGTAGTTATGTTCCTTAGAGGTGTTAGCTGTTCATTTTATTTAATGGTGTTAATAGTGTAATTATATTTAATGATTAATGCATTTACTTGTTTCAAAAAAAAATTCTATAAATTTTGCACTTGTTAGTCTAACATTCTAGGGTTGCATCACATTTGGTATCAGAGCTAGGTTTGAACACTGGGTACTCTAGTTCATATTGAGCCCATTATGTAACCTAATGCTTAAACTCTGTAGATTAAAATTCTTTTTCTTTTAAGTAGTTCTTGTTTTGAAGTTGTCCCTCGGAGGTATGTTTGTATATGAAGATGCCTAGGTCGAGATGCGAGATCCCTATCTTTATCTTGTTGCAGGCTTCCAGGAGTAAGCTTGATCCTAGGGTGGAGGATGTAATGCCCCTCAATTTTGGCTTGTGTCAGTTGATAGTTTTCCATTGATTTTAGATAGTTTTGAGACATTTGAGTGGTTAGACCTATGGTTTATGCTTATTATGTTCATGATGGACTATGGTTGACTAATGTGGTTATTGACATGTGTTATAATGACATTATTGTTATTACAGTTTATGTTGTGTTTTGACATGGTTAGTTGATAGTTAATTGATTATGCAGAATAATGGTACTATGTTTTATGGATTGAATGTTATTTGATTGTCAGTTAGAGATGTTTGTGTTTATTATTATGCTTGTGAGCAGGGACGGTGTAGTATTATTCATTTCGAGCACCCTACTACGCTGCAATTTTCTGACTCTATGTGCTTGATGTATTTGCATATACTTGTTTACAACCTATTGTTCTAATGCAGGTTGCAGGTACCGGGCATCGACTCCACCTGACTTAGCAGGTCTGAGTGTGCCCTTGCACCAATGGATAATGTTGATGGGAGATAACATGAAGTTTTTCCCTAGGCTAGTTCCCATTTTCAGTTGTGTCATGGGTCTTGAAGTTGCTCTGAGTTTCTTGTCTCAGTTTTTGGTCGTCATGTGGTATGAGGAGTTATTGTCGAGTTTTGTTTAGTTAAGCCTAAGTGTATTTTATTAATGCATTAATGCATGATATAATAGTAATAATAGGCTTGATATAGTGATATTTATGTACATATTAATTAAAATTGTAAATTGAGAAATAATGAAAAATATTTTAACTATGAATTAAAGTAATAGCTTTAATAATTAATCCTATTGACATTTGTCATAAGTGAATGGTATTATTTTCTTGTTGAAATTGTATTTGGTTTTATGAGCAAGATTTTATTAGTTAATAAGTTAGTTATAATATTATTTATTAGTCATTATTTAGCAATGTGAAATTAGGAATATTATTTAAGTAAATTTTAATAAAGATTAAATTAATTGTTTTAATGATGTTTTTAATAGAATATGAGTCATAAGTATTTAATATGGTTAAAATAGTATATAGTAAATTATAGAATAATATTAGTTAATAATTCTTGTTAGCTATCGAATAAGTTTTCAATTTTGGAGAAATCTCCACGAAAAGTAAAAATTTAATTATTTTCTATTTTTAGAGAGAAGTGGGATTCTGTAACGGATTTTGGTAGTGGGCAATTAATGGATTTGGGTCTATTTTTGATGTAATGGGAATTATTGGACTTGGCCTATTTTCGTTTATGGGGAGTATATTTGTGAGAGGAGTCTTTTTGAGAAGGGCGAGACAGAAATTGGGAAAGAAATTGTTACAGAAAAAATTGAGGAAGTACTGGAGGTAGCTGAAGAATTTGAAGCTTGGGTTGAATTTATGGGTATGTTTTACTTGTGTTTTCTGTAGCAATTCTGACAAAGTAGTTTTAATTTCTTGAGGAATCTCTTGTGTATTGGAACCTGTGAAATTCTTGTTTTCTTGTCACCATTCGACTCTGAATCTATTAGCTTGTTTTTTTTTCATCCTTGAGAAACTTAGGATTCTCTCAATCCTCCGTTAACTCAATTAGGAAATCTACAAGTTTACCAAATAAATTAATCATTTGAAATTGTTCTAATTAAACCTCTCCCCAAACTACTCTACAAGAAAATGAGGTTTTATCTAAAAGCCATATTTTGAAATGAAACTTAAATGGCATTCTATCTAAATTCTGCCTCTAGCTGATATACACCTCTTATGACCTTATTTCTGCCAGACTAATCTAATGATAATTGGGGCGATTCTTATATCAAACTTAGACTACAATTTATAGCCTCCTCATGCATGCCTTCTTGTATTGTTTCTGTTTAATTTCTATTCACCTACAAATCTTGGTCTGACCATACAACTAAGGAATATTAGCCTAGTAAAATTTCAAAAATAAACTTTGAGTCTCCTCTTGACCATTGTACGGCCTCATTTTGGCTTGCTCTAAGTTAGCTTTCCTTCCTGAAAATCGTACCTCTCTTCTTACTCTCTGGAATTTTTTCTTCATTCTTCTTTTGCAGACCATGTATTCTTAGCTTTCTTGAAAATCTATGGAATCTTTCTTCTGGTAAACCAATCTCTTTTTTTTGCTAAAAACAAACCTCCTTTAGCACAAAATTAAAATTATAAAAAAAAGAATAAAATAATAAAAGATATTAAAATTGGTTCTTGCTTGTATCCAGTACTTCTTGAGGTTAGATTTCTTCCTGAATTTTCAAATTACTACTCGTTTGCCAGACATTTGGTGTGCCTTTTGTCCCTCTATAAATTTCTTGCTCTCTCGTGCATTGGAATCTCTACAAATTTATATTGAATTCATCCTGTGTCTCTGAAATATATTATGGATTCATCCTTTGCCTCTGAAATCTGTATTGACATGGCTTTCTTCTAGAAGACCATTCTCCATTTGTTTGTTCAAACCTCAAAAGTCTTCCTTCAATTTCACCTCTCTGGATTAAAGAATCCTAAATAAAATTATATTATTAATGTTCTTTCCTCATAATGAAGTTAAAGCAAGAGTCCATTTAAATAGAAGGATAGGCGAGTAAATTTATTTAGAATGTTTTTAATAAAAAATCGAGGAAGGTTTAGTTAACTTGCATAAATGATTATCTTTTTGAGTTAGTTAAAATTGTTAAATAGAATTTAATTTTCTTTGTAGGAATTAAAAATGAGGAGATAATTTATTAGTATAACTTATATATATATATATATATATATATATATATATATATATATATATATATATATATATATATATTTGATGGGATAAATTTGTAATATTTTATTCTTTAGAATAAATGCCCCTATGAAGAATAGAATTGAATTAGTAAATAAAAGAATATTTAATAAATAAGTTTTTTGAATGTATGCAATTGTAAGCTAAGAATTAGGAAAATTTATGTTTTTGAAACTCCTTGATCAACTCATAAATCTTGCTTTGTGGTTTTTTTAATTTTGATTTATTAAAATTGTTAATTTGACTTACTTTTTTTTTATCAAACTCATTAAAAGGCAATAGTGATAAGATAATATTAGTTTATCTTAAAATATTTGGATAGACTTGTATTATTTTAAAATTAATTTTATTTAAATAATGTTTCTTTAGTAGATGCAAGTTTGTTAAATAAATAAATTAGCTTTTTTTAATGCAAAGTAGATTTTATGGTGATGCTAGTTATTAAACAAATGATAAATAATATTATAATTCTAGAATTAAATATATTGAGTTATATTCTTTTTATCTTATTTAAATATAAATTTGTTTAGTTATGATTTAGTAATATACTATCTTGTGGTACATTGATTTTAATTAATAAATTAGAGATTTATTGTGAATTGAGTTATTATGGTATTGATTAAACAAATAATAGATGAAATTAAAATTCTAGAATAGAATAGTATATGTTATTATTATTAGAATTTTATTTAAAAGAGAGTTCAAATTTTATAGTATTGTTGTTAGCATCTAAATAGGAATAAAGTCTTAAAACTCTTTTAGATTGCTTGATCTATGTTATGGCTTATGGTCATGTTTGTGATGCCATTGCGAGTTAATTATTGTCTTTTAGTAATGGAGGCTGGTAGTTTTGTTAAACATGGAAACTAGTTCAAAGAATCACTATCATATTAGAATAAGAATAATTTTGATAGAGTTTCTAATTAGAAAGCTAGCTTAGGTAGATAGAGATTCATATTAAGGCAAATTCTTACTTAGATATAATGTACTTTTATGTTATAACCTTGTAAACTCTTTCTCTTGCATTGTGTACTCTGATGTATGATCAGATTGTTTGTAGAATATTGATAATACAGAGAGTGTGTAGCATTTAACTCGTATACTTTCTAAGGATTTAAATGAATGTTTAGTTTTTAATCTACCTTATGATCCCTTATGTTCTACATGGTTGGAATAGAGTTATCTAATGTTGTCAGTAACCTTACCTAATGGGGGTTCTTAGTAGTGGGAATAGGACTTTAATGCATCATGGCTTTAACTAACATTCTTGATAGTAAGGTGATAGGAGCTTGATGTCATGCTTCTAATCTTAATATTATTTTATTGTTTTAAAAATCATTTTTATTTTATATCTTTTTAGGGTCATAGATTTACTTGCAGTTTGAGTTGAGATTGGGATGATTATAGTTATAGATGTGAATTATGGTAGTAAGTTATTAAATAAATCATAGAGCGAATTATAGATCTTGAGATTTGATTAGAATATTGTTATCTTAAGTAAGTTTATGATTTAACTAAAAACCTGGAGATTTCAAGTCTTTTATTGAATCCATGTTAAATAGTCTTAAAAGTGTTGTAGTAATTGGGGCTTGGATATATATTTATTCCTTGTTGTTTATTGCTAATTTTAAATTGATGTGTATCAACGATGTAATTGGGTCAGTGCATTTAATTTGGTTTTGAGTCTTGCTATTATGTTTTGTCTAGCTTAATGTAATGGTGATCATGTTAGTTTTGTGAGAGGTCAAGGTTGTTAAGCGTCATGTTTTGGTTAGTTGGTTATTGGTATTTGTGTTAAAATCTTTTTAGCTCCAGAGGCTTGTTACCTTGAATTCAGTGTGATATTGTGGAAAGGATGTTTTGGTGATGTATCTTTTGGTATGAGGTCTTGATGTACATTGGAAAAGATTGTTGTTTTGAATTTGAAAATTTTTGATTAAATGTTTTATTTGATTTGGGATTTTGAAATGGACAGGGGAAAGTTTCGTGGTTGAGAGTTTGGATTTAAAATGATCTATGTAATGTTTTGGTTTGTGAAAAGTTTGACGCCTTTCAATCCCTTGTCCATGCATGTTATTGGTTTATGGGTGATGGTTAATGCTTGCTAGTTGTATGTAGGAGAGTGGCTTTCATGGTGGGGCTGGTGCCCAATGTGGCTGCTTGGAAAATCCCATGGAAGTTGTAATCAAGTGATAACTTAATAATTGATCTAGGTGGATTGGGTAGTAATTCACATAACAAGATAAGTATGATGCTTCACCCATGCCTTGAGTGCTTTCACAGGCTAAGGATGGGATGAGAAGGCCTGGTTGGCAAGGTCGACCTCCTTGTCTCCATGAGAGGATGTGTCGGATCTGCATGTGTCACCCTATGGGGCCGGTGCCTATAGAGAGGTCACCAGGAAAATCATAGATGGGGGCTGATTTCTAGTGAGAGATAGCTTGGAAAACCCATGCTAGGACCATGCGATGACACTCTCCCTACTGCAACTTAGTTATTTCCTCTTTATCTTTTGTTGTTGCCTCTGGAGTACAGACTTGTCTTAATGATTTGTCTTATCTTGATGAATTGACTTAGTGATTTGTTTTATCTTGATGAATTGACTTGTCTTAATGGTTTGTCTTATCTTGATTATTTGACTTGCCTTGATGATTTGACTTGTCTTAATGATTTAACTTTCCTTGATGATTTGACTTGTCTCCATGATTTGTGTAGTCTTGATGATCTGTGTTGTCTATGTCAAGTATGTATCTGCTTGCTTGTAACCTTTGGCCTAGTGGAACCTTAATGTTATTTCCTAGCTCGAAGGGGTGGATCTCAGGGTTCCACATGGTTGGGTGGAAGAGCTTAATCCACTGGTTATTCTTGGTCGTCTTGATTCGTGATCACTACAGTTGTGATTCCAATTCCAATTTTATAGTTGCTTCCTCAAGGCTATATTGGACCTTCCAAATTGTAAAATCTTGTTGTATATTGTAAAACGATGTAATCGATCATCAAGCTTATAATTTGTAATCTTATATTTAAACTTTTGTAACTGTTGATATTTGTAAATGTATAATGTAATCTTCTTCTATTGTATTATAATGTATATTACTTGTATTGTTATAATTTTATGTTTATCTGATGCAGTTATGTTCCCTAGAGGTGTTAGCTATTCATTTTATTTAATGTTGTTAATAGTGTAATTATATTTAATGATTAATGCATTTATTTGCTTCAAAAAAAAAATCTATAAATTTTGCACTTGTTAGTCTAACATTCTAGGGTTGCATGATGGGGCATCACAGTGGATGTTTCATGTGGTGGTTGGTGGGGTGTGGGCAATGGAATGAATCCCTCATCTTGGGCTATTTTGTATAATTCATCAAATTTATTCAAAATCATTTGCATTATTTTTAGAAGGTTGGGTTCATCTGCAAAAAAAGCCTTTGAAGCTTCTATCTTTTTCCTTCTTCTGATTTTCCCACCTCATCATTATATTCCACCTTTTTCTGGCCTTCATTACATCAGCAAAATAGACCAAATTCCTTATAACATCCTCTCTAGAATCAAATTCATGTGAAATAGCCTTCTTCGTCAATAGGGTTCTTCTGATCATATTGATGTGACCCTCTGGGTCATGTACTCTTTCTGTTCTAGGTTTGAGGGAGTAATTGACCCTTATAAACCTCTGCACTTCTTCGAGCATATCTGACCCAATGGCCAACTCTTCAAACATAGTCAAGTTAGGTAAAAATGTGCCTTTCCTATAATTTCTCATCAAGTCATGTTCCATCTAGAGCATCTTCCACATAAACTCCAGGAAACACACTCTTGTAGGTACAAACTTAGGTAAAACATGTGGTGCTTGGTTACACCCATATACTCTAATAATAGTGTGTTGTGGCATAAGGAACCAATCATCATAATTATGAGTATAGCCTTGGTCTGGCCTATACTACACATGACTCATTACCTTCATCAATGACTCAGGCATTCTTTGTGTTGGGTAACCAAGAGAAACAATCAATCTGACATCAAAATCATCTCAAAACACTACAAAATCACTTTTTGTATACCTTCTATCCCAAATGTAGTACCAGTTTTGCATAGGGAGTCTAACTCCTCTTTCTCGTGTACACAATTGCATCCTTGTAGTCCACTTCATTTCATTTTGATACATAATTAAGTGACACAATAAAGAATATTTTTTGAAAGTAATAGGGGCCTTGGCTTCCCTAACTTGTAGCAAACCTTCATATACTTGTTCTTCAATCCAAGATACAAAATCAAATTCTACATTTGATTCAGAATGTTGAATTATCATAGCCATTCACATCAACCCTATTTGCATTTTCTCCCTTGCATCTATCCCCAAAACTTGACGCAGCACATAATAGGTATTCTTGAAATAAACTTGGAATTCAGAAACTTGGAAAAGTTCCATTTTGGAAGAAGAAATAGAGAGCCTTCTGTTATCATGACCCCTCTTCATGTGTAAGGGGAGCTCATCACTTCGATATGTTCTCCTCAACCTCTTATATTCTTGCTCAAGTTTCACTAAGTTCACCTCTATTACAGCTTGTTTATTGAGGTTGAAACATTTGATAATGGCATCTCTATTCATATCCACTAAGCACTCACCATTTGGAAGCCTCACAATTTTGGTTGGGGCATGGTAACTATGGTCAAGGGATTTAATCAAATCAACGTCAATGAAAATGTTGGGAATAATTAATTTAGCCAAATCTAGGGCCCATGGGTTTGATGCTGGTTCCTGGTCATTCCTTTTTAGATAAAAGTACCAGTAGAGGTTCCATCCCAATAGAGGTACATAGGGGTCCCTACAACCTTGAGCTAAGTCTCTAAAAACATTTTTAAAACCTTTGTCAATTGAGCTAGGCAACAATGAAAGTAAAGGGGATTGCAATGAAGACTTACTAGTTTTGGCTTCATCCTTCTTAGCTCCTACCTCAGTCTTTTTAGGTGCCATTTTATGAAATTCATAAGAAATGATGAGCAGAACTTACCTAGAAAAATTGCCTTGAAGAATTCTCTTTACTCTCATAGTTTGAGATCCTGTGTAATTTGTCTTCTACTACTATGAGTTAGAAATCTTAATTTGTTTCGTGTATTTTCAAGACCAAGACATATTTACTTCTGGTTCATAAATTTGCACAATTCAAATCTTCGTGTTGAGCTTAAATCTTCATATTTTGATGTTGATGTGATTGGTATGCTTTAAATAACCCAACAGCTTGATTACCGCACTACCATAGGTTAGGTTTTGGCCCCTCGAGGTATAGTGGTATAGTGCGTAGTGTATAGTATTAACTCTTCTTACCGTCATACCGTGGTCTGTTTGAGAATGTTCTACGATAAAGAGCTATGATATGGGTATTATGAAGGCTAGCCACTGTGACAGCAGTATCACAGTAAAAGGCAAAGATGACTTTATGAATGGTAATAACATGGTTTATTATTGGAAAAATAAGAGTGGGAGTCATGGATACACAAATAAAACACTCAGAACTTTTATGAAAATTCTGGTTCCAACACATGGACATCATGACCATGTGTCAGATGCATACAGTGCCAATTATATGATCATGTTTTATAGTACAAATGTCATTAGGTGGCACACGTGTATGGAAGCATAACATGTGGTTGTTGATGTTCCATGTGTCTAACTAGCCACCATGTGTAGCAATTTGTATAGCCACACTACCTAGATCCTTGAAGATCTGTAAACCCTGAATAATGCCCCTAATAACCCTAAACCCTAACCCCTAACCCCTAAACCATAAAACCTAAATAATGCCCCTTATAAGACCTAACCCAGCCCTGACCTGCCATAAACCCTAAACCCCTAAATCCTAAACCGTAAACCCCTAAACCGTAAACAGTACTAAACCCAAGCAACTGTAAACCTTTATCTCCCTATCTCCCTATCTAGCCCTATCTCTATCATTCCTCTACCTCTCAATATCTTTCCCTATGCCTCTGGCCATGTCCCTCACTCTCTATATCTCCCTATTTGTCCTCTCTCTCTAAACACTAAACCCTAAATCTCTAAACCTTAACCCTTGAACGATAAACCCTAAAGTACCCTAAATAATGCCTCTAAACCATAAACCCTAAACCCTAGTAAACTCTAAACCCTAAACTTGAGCAATGGTAAACACATAAATGCTAAATAATGCCCCTAAACCCTAACCCCTAACTGCAAGCAACTCTCTGTCTCTGTCTCTGTCTCTCTGACTTATATATTATCTACCAGCTCCTAGCTAGTTAAATCTTTTTCCTAGCTTTCCTAGTTTTCCTTTTCCTTTCCAATTTCCCTTTAGATCCCACCAATTTTTCCCTATTTTACTATTTCCCACCTCTCCTCTCATCATTCGATCTTCCCATCCAATGAACTGTTTTATCAGCTTGTTTCCATTTCATCCAGCTACCAATTTATATCCTCATCCCTCTTTTCATGTCCTAGTTTTCTTGTTTCCATTTGCTTTGTTGATAAGGGAGACAAATAGAGAAAAAGATGGAGAGAGAGAGAGAGTCCTATAAGTTTTCCATGCTTGTTCATTAATGATATATATAGGAATGATAGGGGGCCAAGAGAGGCAAGAGATAGAGAGATAGGGAGAGATAGATAGGTAGAGAGAGATAGAGAGGAGATAGATCATAGGGAGAGATGGAGGAGATAGAGGGAGAGATAGGGAGATAGAAAGTGATCACTAGAGAGATGTCTAGAGAGATAGGGAGAGATAGATAGGTACGTAGAGTTGAGAGAGAGGAGATAGATTGGGAGAGATAGAGGAGATCACAGTTGAGCAAGAGATAGGGAGATAAAGAGTGAGTGAGATGTCTAGAGAGATAGGGAGAGAGATTGAGAGGTAGAGGGATGATAGCTAGAGAGAGGGAGATAAGGGAGAGATTATAGGGAGATAGAGGTTTAGGGTTGCTCAGGTTTAGGGTTTAGGGGTTATGGGTTAGGGGTTAGGGATTAGAGGCATTATTTAGGGTTGAGGGATTTAGAGAGAGAGAGAGAGAGACTTCTTTTGACATGCAACCGTAAACCCTGAATAATGCCCCTAAACTTGAGCAACCCTAAACCTCTAAACCTTAAATAATGCCCCTAAACCCTAAACCCTAACCCCTAACCCCTAAAGCATATATAAACCTAAAATAATGCCCCTAATCCCTAACCCATAAACCCTAAACCTAAGAAACCCTAAACCCCTAATTAATCCTAAACCCCAAATCCCTAAACCCTAAACACTAAACCCAAGCAACCCTATACATCTATCTCCCTAGCTATCTCTCTATCTATATCGTTCCTCTACCTCTCAATCTCTCTCCCTATGTCTCTAGCCATGTCCCTCACTCTCCATATATATCGCTATAATCTCTTCCAGCTATGTCTCTGGCCATGTACCTCACTCTCTATATCTCCCAGCTATTGGTCCTCTCTCTAAACACTAAACCCTAAACCTCTAAACCCTAAACTGTAAGCCCTAAATAATGCTCCTAAACCTTAACCCCAAAAACCTAAACCTGAGAAACCCTAAACCCCTATATATCTCCCTATCTCTAATATTGTCCCTCTACCGGCTCTCAATCCTTCTCCCTATCTCTCTGTAGGATATATATCTCGCTCACTCTAGTAGTCTATCTCCCTATCTCTCCCCTATGTCTCAACCTATAATCTCTTCCTCTCTCTCTCTCTCTCTAGTTATCTCCAAACCTAAGCAACCCTAACCCCAAACCCCTAAAACCTAAGTCCAAGCAACTCTAAACCTCTATCTCCCTATGATCTATCCCCTATCTCCCTATCTCTAGCATCCCTCTACCTCTCAATCTCTCTCCCTATGTCCTTGGCCATGTGCATGTGCCTCACTCTCTATCTCCCTATCTCTCTCCACAGTCTCCTCTATATCTACCTATCATTCCTCTCTCTCTATAAACCCTAAACTCTAAACCACTAAACCTGAACCCCTAACCCCTAAACCTATATCTTCCTATCTCTCCCTCCTCTCCCTATCACCTTTGTCCCTCTACCTCTCAATCTCTCTCCCTATGTCTTTGGCCATGTCCCTCACTCTCTATCTCCCTATCTCTCCCCTTGGTCTCTTCTATGTCTCCATATTGGTCCTCTATCTCTCTCTAAACCCTAAACTCTAAACCTTAACTCCTAATCCCAAAATCATAAACCCTAAACCCTAAATAATACTCCTAAACCCAAGTAACCATAAATTAGGTGCTCAATTAGGCACTAAAACATGCACTACATCAGGCGCTAAATTTAGGCACTACATAAGGTGCTAAATAAGGCGTTAACACAGGCACTGCAACAGGCACTAAAACAGGTGCTAAACTAGGCGTTAAATGTGGCACTAAATTAGCTGCTACACTAGGAGCTAAAGTAGGTGCTAAGTTAGGCACAAATTGAGGCACTAATTTGTGCCTAATTTAGCATTGCCTTGTTCTCATTGGCACAAAAAATGCCAAAAACAATGCCATCCTGATAAATAGCGTTGACTTTTTCAAAAAAAGGGAGAAAAATACATTAAAACAATGGGTGGAAGCAAAAAATGGAGCAAAAAAGGGAGCTAATCACAGGGATTTGTTGTAGTGAAAATTAGTTACCATATGACTATTATGCCCAACAGTACAGTCATTAGTGATTGCCCATATTATGCTAGGGTCATATTTTAGGTTGCTAGGCAAGTTTGGAAGGACTGTCTTGATGTTATTAAAGTTACAAAGTGTGTTCATCAGTGCAAACATGGTTATAAGCCTTTGAAATTATCATTTCTCAATGCTCATCAGTCATTTATGACTGTTATAAATAGCACATTCATGTTTTGAAATTGAAAATCATATGCTATAGATCTAGGGGATTGTCATCATGGGCATTTTAGTATCTTCATGGGATTGATTATTGATCCAATGGTTGAGAATTTTCCCAATAAGACCTAACGTGCATGTTTCTTTGTATGACAATGGAAGAGGGCTTGCCACTCAGCAAGAACACACATCATTCATTTTACAAAAGGACTATTATACAAAAGAGTTACCCAACCACCTTGTGACAGTCATGTTACTAATAAGTTATAGTAGTCATAGCATGTATAAAATGGCCCAAGGCCCTATTATTGAGTTGAAGAAGCTATCCTTGTGCAAACTTTAAAAGTGTTGCCATGCAAATGTTGCATAAGACTATCATAGATAAGACTATCATAAAAATGGTTAAACATTTGTTTACCCTCATGTTTTGCTAGATTAATATCATTTATTATTTGGGGGATTGTTCATACACCTAACTCATGGTCCTCTCATCACAAGAACAGTCATCTCTTGGTCCTCTCATGATCCTATTATTCTGCCTTGAATTTCAACACCTAAATTTCTACATTGTTGGTAGCTTATACCCCGGAATGACTCAGACGCTTGGCACATGAAACGAGACCTCCCATAGCATTTACCTACCCACCTCGACATTTTGGTGCATTCAGTTTGGCCCCACGACCTGTGGAATGCAAAATGCCACTCCTAGCACCTTTCCACTACATAAAACTGAAGCATTTTAGAAGAATGCATTTGATTTTGGCATGGTCAAATGGACTGGATTTGACCAAAACAAAGAGAATTTATTATGGATGGACCTCATGTGAACTTGTAGGTCCAAACAAAACATTCCCAGCTGCCACACATTCTGAGAATTGTTCTGTCAAAGTTTGGTAGTTTTTGGTCTTATGATCTTAAATGGTTTTGTCGGTAGCTTACAACCTGGAATGATTGGGACCCTTGGCACATGAAACGAGACCTCCCCTGGCATTTACCCACTCACCTTGAAGTGTTGGTATAGTTTGTTTGGCCCCACGAGCTATGGAATGTAAAATGTCACTCCTAGCACCTTTCCACTACATGAAACTGAAGGATTTTGCAAGAATGCATTTGATTTCGGCACGGTCAAATGGACTAGAGTTGACCAAAACTAAGAGAAGTTATTGTGGATGGGCCCCATGTGCACCTGTAGGTCCAAATGGAATGTTCCCAGCTGCCACAAATTCTAAGAACTGCTTCGTTAAAGTTTGGTAGTTTTTTGGTCTTAGGGATCTCAAGGGACTGTGCCGATGGCCTATTGCTTGAAACGATTGGGATGCTTGACACATGAAACAAGACCTCCCTTGGCATTTACCTACCCACCCTAATGTGTTGGCGTAGCCCATTTAGCTCCGCAATGAGTAGAAAAAAAAATATGGCACCTGGGAAGGTTGTGCTACATGAAACTGAAGCATTTTGGAAGAATGCATTTGATTTCAGCACGGTCAAATGAATTGGAGTTGGCCAAAATGATAGAGGTTATTATGGATAGACCCCACATGCACCTGTAGGTCTAAACAGAACATTCTCAACTACCACAAATTCTGAGAACTATTCTGTCAAAGTCTGGCAGTTTTTGGTCTTAGGATCTTAAGTGACTTTGTTGGTAGCTTTCAACCCGTAACAACTGGGACCCTTGGCACATGAAACGAGACCTCCCATGGAATTTACCCTCCCACCCTGATGCATTGGCATAATCGATTTGGCCCCAAGAGCTATAGAATGCAAAATGTCACTCCTAGCACCTTTCCACTACATGAAACTGAAGGATTTTGCAAGAATGCATTTGATTTCTGCATGGTCAAATGGACTAGAGTTGACCAAAACCAAGAGAGATTATTGTGGACAGATCCTACCTACACCTGTAGGTCCAAATGGAGTGTTCCTAACTACCACAAATTCTGAGAACTGCTCTGTCAAAGTTTGCCAATTTTTTGGTCTCAGGGATCTTAAGGGACTTTACCAGTAGCCTGTTGCTCGGAATGACTGGGATGCTTGCTGTATGAAATGAGACCTCCCCTAGCATTTACCTGCCCACCCTGATGTATTGGTGCAGTCCATTCAATGCCATGATGAGTAGAACTAAAAATATGGCACCTGGGAAGGTTGTGCTACATGAAACTGAAGCATTTTGGAAGAATGCATTTTCAACATGGTCAAACAAACTGCAGTTGACCAAAACTAAGAGAGGTTATTTTGGATGGACCCCACTTGAACCTGTTGGTCCAAATGGAACATTCCCAACTACCACGAATTCTAAGAACTATTTCATCAAAGTTTGGCAGTTTTTGGTCTCAGGATCTTAAGTGACTTTACCGGTAGCTTATAGCCTAAAATAACTGGGATCCTTGGCACATGAAATGAGACCTCCCCTAGCATTTACCCACCCATCCTAATGTGTTGGCATAGTCCATTCAGCCCCATGAGCTATGGAATGCAAAATGTCACTCCTAGCACCTTTCCACTACATGAAACTAAAGGATTTTGCAAGAATGTATTTGATTTCGGCACTGTCAAACAAACTGGAGTTGACAAAAACCAAGAGAGGTTATTGTGGATGGACCCCACATGCACTTGTAGATCCAAACATAACATTCCCAGATGCCATGAATTCTGAGAACTGCTCCGTCAAAGTTTGGTAGTTTTTTTGGTCTTAGGGATCTTAAGGGACTTTGTTGGTAGCCTATTGCTTGGAATGACTGGGACACTAGGCGCATAAAATGCGACCTCCACTGGTATTTACCCACCCACCCCGATGAGTTGGCACAGTCAGTTTGGCCCCACGACGAGTAGAACAAATAATATGTAGTCATCTTCGTCGTCTGAAAGGGAAAAATGTTCACCATATAGAAGTTGAAATGAGGATTGCAAATCATGCCAAATTTACATGTCTCTTCCTATGTCTCTCTCTCTCTCTCTTCCTGTGTACCTCATTCTGCTCTTACCATAACCCATATGGAAGGTGAAATGAGGGTATATTAGACCTATAGATGATGAAATGATGATAGGAAAATCATGTTAAACATATAGAAGTTCAAATGAGCTTAAGGAAACAATGTCAAACATATAGAAGGTGAACATGTGAAGTTATAAATGAAGTGTCCTAAAACTACCACAAAACTATTTTATGAAGTTCTAATTTTTATATCAGACCTAAACATACACTTATCTTAGCTAAAAATACATGTTCAATACATACAATTACCACAATGAACTATTGATGAGAACATTCTTTATGTTCAACACAACTATTAGGATTTTAAATAGTTCTACAAGCAACTGTCCATTTGAAGTATGTTTTGGTTTCCATCTATTAGCACCACTAGTATGTTTTTGTTTTTAAATAATTTCTTCTAAAATCTTACCAACCTCTCTTATCAAATAGTCTAAAGAATCTATTCAAGCTCCAACGAAAATCAACCTGAAGCTACAAACTCTCATTACAAAAGTTACTCTTCTTTATTCTTATGATAGACATATCCAATTGAAGCTCTCCATTGTTCCAAGTGGCAAAGGTAGGACTGATTTCAGGAATAGGGAAATGGGTTTCTTTGCATGAATTGAAGCTCTTGTTTCCCCATGTACAAAAACAAGCAATGGAGGCCATTGCTAATAATGGGGAAGGACTAATTTGGTTGCTACAACCATGTTAGTTAATTGACCCATTGATTCAATAAGAGTTTGTAAGCTTCACAAATGGGCCAAGTAAAACAATTTCCTAGATAATATACCTATTTTCATTTTGTTTCAATTGTATTTTGAAATATAATATATTTTCCTCCACTAAAAACTTCTTCAAGGTGCTTGTGTGCTAAGTGGGTAACCTTGCCTTGGAATTATTACTAACATGCATGAAGAAAATTGTTGTTAGTGTAACACTACTCATGGAGGCCCACTTGAGATGGCTAAAAATTTAAAATACACATGGGTGAATGACACAAAATTAATTCTAACATATAATATATCATATAATTTGGAGGCAAGAAGGGAATATAGGGAGAGAAATATATAAAGAGTAAAATATGAAAGTTCTTCAATACAATAAGTTTTTGGCTCTTTATTTAATCGAAGGACATATCACATCCCTAGAAACTAGAGGCTTCACAACAAATCTCTAATTGTGGAAATATCTAGAATATTATAGATGACTATATGTTGTTACACATTAAATATCAATAGTTTATTACTAACTATAGTCAATGTATTCATGTCTTCTTGTATAACCACCACTACCAACCATAAGCTTGTGGGACCACATACAACCATCTAACCAATTCTTTCAACTTGTAGTATTGTAGAACATTCTCTTAACATAACCAAGCCTCTAGATTGTTCCACATGAACTTCAACTCTACTACAAGTGCACCTACATTATTATTTATGCTTCTACTAGCACAATTAAATATGTAGTTGTGAGTACTTCTTCAAATGACTTATGGTTAAATTTCCATAGCATCAGCACATGTAGATACATCTCCATGCTATATCACAACATCTAAAACTCACCACATCCTACCACATTAAATTTTAACATTTTTCAATAGTTTCCATATAAACTCAGGAACTCTCCATAGGTGAATAATGCACTTAAGTCCTAGAGTAATTCATGAAAGACTACCTTGAAATTAATGACAATACTAAAACTAGAATTCTAAATTTGATTCAATTAGAAGAGAATAGAGATGCAACCTTACAACACTTTACTAAGCACCAAGGAGTTATGCAAAGATGGTGTGATAAAAGAGCTATAGTGAAATCTTTTAGAATTTTTCACTTGGTTTTGTTTTTGGATAAGGCACATGACAAGAGAGGATACCATGGGAAACTTGATTCTTTATATAGCCAAACATTAAAATAATTGTGAATTTGCACTTGATTTAAAATGTCTTCATACCAATATGCCTAAACTTCATAGAGAGCCCCTCAGAACCTATCACAATAAATTGAAACTTTGTTTTTCTACTATTGAGATATGATCAAAGACTCAATCATTTTTTCACCGATAATTAGGTCACCAAAATTTATAACTTGAACTTGACTAACTTGCAACACTTTGAGGAGTCTAGAATTGATTTTAAACCATTTGTGACTATGACCACAAATTGATGAGTTCAATGAGCAATTTAACACTACAAAATGATTAAGGACATTTGCAACCAAGACTTTATGATCTGTAGATATTAATGTTTTGAACTTGATTAAGCTAATGTGACAAAGGGACTCCACATGCGACTTGGAAGATCAATGTGGAATTCAAGAGATTAACATAATGACACGTCTTTCTAATAAGTGTTAAAATTTTAAATTTTTTCTAGTGGACAACAAATAGCTGAAGAAAAAGATCGGTGCATTGTCTGTTGGGTCATAAAGTTGACAGTGTACACAATATAACAAGAAATAATAAAGGACTTTGACACAAGGAAAACTAAACATAAGGGAAAATACACACACAAAATAGAAACAAACATGAAAAAAAATCCTAGGTAACCTATGTACATGGTAGATCATGTGAACCCATTGATAGACTTAGAAAAATATGCATCTGTGCCAAATAATGAACTATATCTATGAAGCATCGATGAACCAAATTGTTATTTCTATTTTGTGGTGAGGGATTTGAAGTCTTTTAAATGCATAAGCTTCATGAATAATGCATCATACCCAAACAATCACTCTTTCGCATAGGAGTTAGAAGCCTCTTGAATCAATTTAGTGTCACCATTTGTAATATTGATCATGTCTTCTTGCATTATATAACGCATATCAATGTCCTGCATTTGGATGCATCTTTGATCATTTGAGTCTGAGGAGAATAAGTCTCAGGTTTCCCATTTTCAATGAGTAGAAATTTAAGGAGAATAAGTCTAAGGAGAATAAGTCTCAGGTTTGGATGCATCTTAAATGAGTACAAATCTTTTTCCCTTTTTATGTCTAACAAATCCAACATGCTAAGTACTCAATAAGGGAAACTAAGAATATCTACCATTATTTGAGTGATGCTCTTCTTATACTTGACGTCTACAAAAACTAGTTTCTTTAAAGTCTCTTCATTGATGTGGATTAAATAGTTATACAAGGATGAGTATGCGTGTTGGTTGTATAATGTCAAGACACAAAAAAACAACATCTTTCTTAATTTATCTTAACATGTAGCTCGAAGAGGTTCTCGGGACTCAATCAACATGCAGCATAGTAGCTAGCAACAGGAATATTCTCATTCACAAAGCAAATATTTGTTTTAGGTTGCACAAAATAGATATCCATTTTAGGTTGCACAAAACAAATATCCATTTTGGTTTGCACAAAATGAGTATCCATTTTGGTTCGGTATCCAAACCAAAACAGATATCCGTTCCATGCCTATGAAAGTCAAAGTTGGCCAAGTCATGAATTTGGCTAAGTAAAGACGTGATTTTTTTCTATTGCCACTATTTGGCCCACGATGATCCTGCACATACCCAACATATCTACTATTATCCATAAGTCAAAATATACATTCAAATGAAAGAAAAGTCATTTTATGATGTTAATAAAATTTAAAATTCATACAAATCTAGTTCTGCATTTATCAAATTGAAATTAACCAAATCCTTATCACATGCCCACTGGAATTAATCTAGAATTATTACCTTACAACCCTTGCACCCTTTTCGAGATGTAATAGATTACCATGGGTCAAAACAAGACTCAAAACCATAGTCTAACCCATGTGCCCTCCTCCAAAAGTAACTCTTCCCAGACCTAGAAGGGTCCAAGTAACTCTCAAGCAATCTATGTGGGTACAATTTAATAATAATTGGTGATTTCACTTTTACAATTATTGCCCACATTGACATTCAATATCCTTGGAATCTTTGCCTCTAATCTTGACAATGGATGTAATTTCAATAATTAGACATAATGGGTTTAAAATGGTTATCAAACATGTCTATAATTTATACCAAGCGTGTTATATCATGTGTGAACATTTTCTAATCAAATGTTAACACCTTTGTTTGTCTACTAGATGAATGTCAATTGGTCTCGCATCATGGATGAAGTTGTTCAACACCCCCGTAGTGGAAAGTTTTCTTACAAAGACCTTTCATGGGAGACATATATCCTCCAAGGCTCATAATTATTTTCATCTTAGATTGAGCTTGATCTATTGAATGAGTTTATCAAGGGAGAAAGTTCGAGGGAATCCTACCCAACCTTCTTTCATAAGAGTCATTCAAAGAAAGACTCTCTTGATTTTGATGTAAAAAACTAGGATTAATAGCTCTTTGGAATACATGTAAGAATAATTAGTTAACTACAAATGTTCATACTCATAATTATGAAGTGCAAGAGTGATAGAATCATTGGTTAACTACATATGTTAATAGTTTAAAGATTCTTTATGACTTTTATAGGTATTGGTCTATGTATGGACCAAATGACTTCAGGAAAAAAGATGTAAGACATTTTGATCCTTCCTTAGTGCCCAAATTAGGGAAGGGTAGTAGATCAGCCTACAAACATACACAACATGGTTGTAACTATCATTTTAGCACACAAGTCATGGTTGTAAGCTGAACCATGTATTGGTATGGTACCACCAGGTTCAACATGTAGACAAGGAAGACATACCTTGTCACAGTCAAAAGAACAATGAGTTTTTGGGAACAAGGTCCTTCTTTGTGCCATATAATAGAAAACAATTGCATGGATGGGTAGATTAATTTTTGTTTCTTAGCATGCCTGTAGATGCAATGCATAAAAAACATAACGCAAATGGTGCATTAGAAGATGACCATGTTTTAGGGTCAATCTTGTAGGGATGATTTTCTTACCATGGATGATATTGTGAACACTGATCATAAAATTAAAACATCAAGCTACATGTTTGATGGTAATGATTCTCTTTCAGTGCAACAATAGGTTTTAGTGAACCCCGACAAGTGGTTTGCATATCAAGAGTACAATGCCACTGTTATCGATGGAGATGGGCAAATCCCATTTGTTTTGGGAATTGACTAGATTCTTCAATATGTCCACAATAAAATATTGGCCATGGATTCTACATTTGGTACAAATTTAATGAAGGTATGTTGTGCATTCCTTGCTAGGGTTGAATTGAAAATGTTTATGCTCAAATAAAACATAGTATTGATACATTGTACCCTTATAATAGTTTCAATTCTATACAATGCTTGCATTCGACTTGAAGCATATGGGGGTGCCTATGGCATGGATAATTATGTCCAAGTCTTTTGCATATGATATTGTATATTGGATGCACATTCTTCTCCAACGGGTTCATTTGAAGACTATTTATTGGAGACTAAATGCATTCGGGTGCTGCCACAATAATGGTTTACACTTTCTGGGACATCCTCATTTTTACTAAAATCACATATTTTTAAAAAATATAATGATTTAATCCTTAAAAGGTTCCATTTAAAGGATTTTAATTGAAGAGGGTTTGAGCAAACCCCCTTAGATCAAACCCCCTTGGATAGAACCCCGCTAGTTTTAAACCATACCTATAATAGAGTCTCCTCTACACCTATCAAAATGCTGATAAAAAAACACTTTTAATTTAACCTTTGGGGGATCAAATGAATTCATTTAAAATTTATGTTTTGTAAGTATGTAGTCCTTATTATAAGCTTCCCAAAAAGTATAGTTTTAAATATATTTAATTTGATTATTATATTCATTTTTTATTTCTTGTGAATGTAGGTTTTTCAATGAACATCAATATCTTTGTTTCATACATACAAAAAAATAGAAAATATAGAATAAAATTCTAAAAAATGCATAGCCTCTAGGTATTGATGTCCTTATTCCAACAAAAAAAATATGAATTCTGATAATACAAAAAAAGTTATGCTCTTTATAGTACACCTATGTCTAAATTGTAATTGGTTTGACTTCAAAACTTAATTAAAAAAAATATTCAATAAAATATTATGAAACCAAATGAATCCTCTAGATAAATTGTAGTTACAAATCTAAATTAGAAAAAAAAATAGAATTTTATCCTTCATAGAAAAAAGTTATGTGGTTTATAGTACACATCACTCTTTAAAAATGATGTTAACTGTTAAAAACTAGTTATCAAAGGAGATGGAAAAAAAATGCAATTTCATTCCAAAAATTAAAAAATATATATTTAGAATCTATAGACAAAATTTCACAAATCATTAGTTTGCATCATCTTCAAATTCCTCATGGTTTAGTAGCTATAGGCATCCGAAAGTGAAGATTTAGTTCAAAATTATCATTTCAATGTCAAGTTTGGCCAAAAAGTGCAACCTTGTATTATGGGATCACCCATTCATGGTGGATGATGCATGTGCTGAGATCAGATCTCTCAGGTGTTTCATCTCTCATTAAAACTTTGTACTTTTTGTAAATATTTCAATTTGTCCCATAGAAGAATGTTAAATATTGAGTATTTAAAGAATTCATGATGCAAAGAAGTGTTTCAGTGTGATGTATATCTCTGTTCTTGTCATGTTAGACATGCATGGCTAAAGAACTTGATCACAAAGGTCAAGGATAATGCATTCATGAGAGAGATGTTTGATAGACTTGGATATATCATGCATCATTCAATAGATGAGGATTCTACAAGGAATGGGGTTCACATGTTTATTGGGGACTTTAAAGATACACAACCCTCATTCATGGACTATTTTAAGGGACGCTGGTCTGATAGATTGAGTATGTGGGCTTGATAGATTGAGTATGTGGGCTAGATACATTGCCATACACTAAAGTATGTAGGCTAGGAGACAAATGGTGCCATAGAGTACTACCACTCACACTTGAAGAGACGATTCTTGATGACAGTCTAATGTGCTGCAAATCATTGTGTTGATTGGTTGGTACATCAACTAACAACACATGTTTATGCCTATTATCGGTGGACATAAGTTAACAAGAAACATGGTTTCTATAGGAAATTTAATATTGAGAAGATTGAAAACACATCTTGGGTTCAAGCCTCACAAATTCCAGATAGACATATTACATTTAATGACACGAATGATCGGATAGCATGGGTGATAAGTGAAAGAAATCCTTGTTTTTAATAAGAGGTGTCTAGTTACTCATCTAATCTATTTATGTTCTCTTGCAACTTTTCAAGGTGAACTTAATGAGGGAGAAACAACATCTATCTAACAACTTGCATGTAGACCTTGATAATCTTGTTGGTACAGTTGCATCTATAGAAGAAGGATGAGCTAATGGTGTCTCTACACATTTGGTAGTTGACAAATAAGATTTTTTTTTTCTATTGGTATATCACTCTTTGCAAAACATGTGTTTAAAATGAGTCATAATGTCAATGTAGGAAACAATCAAGGAATTTGATGGGATTGGAGGTAATTAAAATTGCCAACTCTTGGAGGATTATTATGTGCATACATAGGTGATGTTATAATCACATTTTTCTCATTCTAATTCTTGTTAGCTTGATTCATAATTTCTAAAATGTGTCTATTTTAGTTTGTAGATCATTGACAATAGAGATGGACATGTAGAGATACAAATGAAGTTGCAACTAACAAACAAGTTTAAGGGAATTTTGACTCACACATCTAATATGGAAACACTTACTTTCATTGATAAGATTTTAGAGGACTTGTCAAACAAGGTAAAAAACAAACACATCTCATCCCAGCTTGGACTAGACCATCCAAGTGTCCATCCATTTTTCCCTGTACAAGATGGATTTGGTCACACTCTTTGTCAACAAAGAGACTTGATCGAGTGCATGAATGTGAGGAGAAGGTTGAGTATCTTCAATAAAACACCTATTGTTCCACAAATGCCAAAAAATCCCAAACGTCGAAATTGGTTTGATGATCTTAATAGGGAAAGCAAATGAGACAAGGATCATACTTAGTCCAATGAACATAATTTTTACATGGTTGATGAAACGGGGTTTGTAAGCATGCAAGACAATGTGGAAAATGCACAAGATTTTATTGAAAACACATAGGATAGTGCTATCACAGCTTTTTAGGTGTGTACTAGAAGCATTTTTAAGACTTTGGAATGCTATAATGTTATTTTGCATATTACAAACATAATTGGAATGCTGGTCAATATCTAATTGGTTGAATTGGAGGATATGGAAAACTATTATAGTGGACTAGGACCAAGTAGTAGTATGAAAAATGCTATTTATACATGTTTAAAATTCTATTGGCATAATTTTCTTTCATTCAAGATTAAATGTAAGTATTCATGAGGTAGACATGTTATTTTACTTTTGATATACTAAAGTTACATTACATCAAATGCATAGGACATACAATTATGTATCAATTTATGAAACATTTTAATGCCTAGTATTGGGTTAAAAATGTGTTCTTTGAAACATAGATAAGTGGCATGCCTTAATACTTTCTTGGTAGGTTCTTGCTAAAGGCATGCTATCATGTGTAACTAGCTCATTATGTAGACAAACTAAAATTTTGAACCCTAACCTTGTTAGCATATCTTATAGTGGGATGGTCTACAAAAATAAAAATGGTCCTCAAGAGATTATGTTCAAGAACAAATATTTCTTATTAGATTGTCTTCTTGTGTGTCAATCTCAATATTTGCAACAAGGCCAATTATGTATCAATCTATGCAACATTTTAATGCTAATTTAATTAGCACGAAGAGCTACTAGAAATAAATTCTAATTTGGTTAATGTCATCATTATAACTTATGTTACACTCCATTTCATTTTGCTCATATTTAGTCATGCCTTTTCCTCTTATATGCATTAATCTAAGAATAAAGTTGCATATTAATGATTTTCTAAGAAAAATCTACACAAAAGAATTGAAAGTGTTATTACTATTCAACCAATTTTTTTCAAGATCTCAGTTTGACATCCCTACAAGGTCTCCTTCAAATGTTTCTACTTCTTGCATTGGTGGTAGATAGGGTTGACAACTATAATTTCAAATATTATCTTTCTCTACTTAGGGTATTGAATAGAACTACTAAACTAGTTTCAACTTGAGGCTCTAGCTTATCAAAACAAGTTCAGTATTTCTATGCAATTATCATTATATAGAAATAAGTTGGATTCCTTTTTTGATGATCTATCATTGCTATGTGAATTATCTTTTGTCTACCATTTTTTCAGGAATGCTGAAAATTTTGGAATGCTAAAAATTTTAAGAACAAATTTTGGAATGCTGAAAATTTTAAGAACAAATTTTGGAATGCTGAAAATTTCAGGAAAAAGTGACGTTCACAGGACATCAAGAAAAAAATTAAAAAAAAACTTCAATTCTCCATTTCTTTTTTCCAAATAGGCAACTTCAATAGCTAGTGCATGGAAAAAAAATCAAATTTTGATGTATATTTTTCTTGTAATAACGTTTTAAAGTCAAATTTGTTAGAATTTGATAGTTTTCATGGGATGCCCACTATTGTATATTTTTTTAATGATTTTCACAAAAAAAATTATACCCTTTTCAAGAGGAATCTCTCATCTAGTGCACCTTATATTTTTTTAAAAAAATTAATATGTTTTACTATTTTTTTTAATTTCTAAACAACCTTTTTTTTAACTTTAACAACCTACTTGCATTATTTTAAAAATAAAATATATTAAAACTAATCAAAATATGAAAAAAATTACATATTTGGATTCACCACTTTGAGCTCTACAAACGAGTATTTTTCTTTGTTGTAGAAAATTCATTTTGACAAGAGAAACACCCTGTTAAAGTTTAATGTTTCATAAATTTGTGAAAAAAGGTGAGTTAGCTACCATGTAGGCAGCCAACTAGACATAATCGACTGAGTAAGTTATAGCTGACAAGGTTTCAGGCGTAACTTTATCAGTCGAGAAGTTATTGCCTGATAAGTTATCAGTCGGTACGTAGTCGACCGATAACTTATCAGCCGAAAATAGTCGATATATATATACAATTTTTTTTAAAAAAATTTCAACTCGAGAAAATTTGATTAAATACAAAAGAAGGCAAATTTCGGCAAAGGAAGGCTTATTTAGACAAAAGAAGACTTATTTCAACAAAAGAAAGTTTATTTCATATCATGTTTTCTCTTTTTCACATCATATAAGTCTTTTATTATGATATATTTAAAATAGAGGCATCATGCCTTCCCCCCCTCATAAGTAAATCATTATATATACTATCCTACCCATCTAGGGAAAACTAGCTTTATGCATGTGCACAATCATGTTTTCCCTTGCACCTCTTCTCTTCTTTACTTTTCATTTATTTCTCATGTGTGGGTTCCATCCCTTGTTACAAATTAGTATTTAACAAATGAAATCAATTACACAATGTGATTTTATTTGTCACATCCTTGCATTTAAGGAATCATAGGTCTTCCCCTTTGTAATCTTATCCTTTCATTGCTATATACCTTTCATAGGAGATATATCATGTTTTCTCTCTTTCACACCATATAAGTCTTTTATTATGATATATTTAAATTAGAGGCATCATGATATACCAAATATGCTCATGATACCAAATTTGCTCATGATATGTTTGTAATTTGAATTCTTTTTTTTACTTTGGCTTTAACAAATGAACAATTTATAATTTGGTGTTTTATTTATGCAATATTAACTGTGCATTGATTGAAAGCACGTGTGTACATTTGTATGTAGGTGAATTCAAATTTGAGTGTAATTTGTGATGAGGAATCCAAGGACTAAATCGAGGAAGTATGATCGAACAAGAGAGAGGAAGAGAAAAGTGGGTGAAGGAACATCTAATGAAGAACAACCCATGTGGTGCAGGAGCCCCCCATAGACAATATAAATATGCATAAAACATTAATATGTTTTTTAGACATTTCATGCTACCTCATAGCATTTTCAAATGTAACATTTTGTATGGGCATTTCATGTTTGTAAACTCCAAACTTGACATTCTAGACAAGTTGGATTAAGGGAAGGGTAAACAAATGTGTCTTAACCTTAAGAGTTTTGCTGTCCCATGCAAAACAGTTGTAATATAATTATTTAGGAGTTCCCACCTATAATCTTGGTAAGCTCAAATCCCAGAAACAGAGGAGAATGTCAGTCCCTCACATTGGGAAAGATAAATATGGAATGGAGCAGAGCAGTGACGGTGGTGTAGTGTGGTGTGTGTTTTGTCTTTTAGAGAAAAATAGTCGAAATGTAATTCTGAAACATTAAGGAGGAGGAATAGAAGTTTTGTAAATTATTTTCTTTTTAGATTCTAAATGCTGTATAGATCATTCTGTGTAGAAATTATATATAATTTAGTTTTGTGCCTCTGGAGTCGAATTGAATGAATAAATCCATTCCACTGGCAGATTTTTGGGAAATCAATGGAATGGATCTATAGATTAATTTCCCCATTTTTGGTTATTCGTTTTAGGTATGGAAGGTTAGGAATTGTAGGAACCCCTCTAGAGAGAATCGTCATTTAGTATGTGTGCACTACATTTACAGGGTGAATAGTTTGTGTGTATCCATCCTTAGTATCTGTATATGTATCGCTAGCCAGGTCGGGGCCCAATTCAAGCCTGAAATATGTCTTTTGGAGACATTGGCGTGAGTTCCCATATGTTTCACCGATGAAGGAAGCATCGGCGTAAGGATTACCATCGGTGAAGAAGAGTTGTGCTGGCCCGATGCGGAAGGTCTCACCAATGATCAACTTGGCCGAAGACATCGGCGTGAGAAAGCATATCGGCCTAAGACTTTGAATGATAGCCGACGGTTCATGTTCTCGCCGATCGAAGAGACCATCATGGAGTGTCGCCAATGAAAGATGTCGGCATGACCCAGGGCATCTACGGAAGAAATGACATCTTTGCCGAAAGGCTAAGTCTAAGCGATGGAGATGTGGTGTCGGTGAGAGTGGAGAGGGGTCTGGCCGAAATAGTTATATCGGTGAGAGAAGGGTGCGTCGGGGGAAGGATCTCAGGTTAGGCTGATAACATAGGTCTAGCCGACGAGGGAATTGGTGTCCAAAATATCAGGGTGTGAACCCTGGCGTTGAACCACCGGGTTGAATCGGTTCAATGCAACGGTTCAATGAAGAGGTTCAACCCGACAGATAGAAGTCTCGCTGAAGGAGAAGCGGGCGTTAGATGCTCATCAGAGTGAGAGTTACAAGGTCTGGCAGATGGGAGGCTTGTTGGGGAGAAATATGGATCAGTGAAGGAGAATTTAGTTTGCCCGATAGAATAGTGTCTTGCCGATAGGCAAGAGGGGGATTGCTTTGGTGAGACATTGGGAGAAGTCTTGCCGACATCTACTATAAAGGTCTTGTAGGTGCCGAAAGGGTGATTGAACCGGTTTATGTGCTTCATTCTGGGTTAGGATCTGCATCAAGTGGTATTAGAGCTCAGCGAAAGAACTAGGCTATTGGTGTATTGATTCTATCATTAAGAAGATAGAGCTAGAGAAAGGTCGACAGAGGTATTGATAGAGTCTGAGAGTGTTTATGTCAGACATAGAAGGTAAAGAAGGGGCTAGTAATATGCCTCCAAAGGGGATGACCATCGAAGTGGCCAAGAGGTTCAAGGAGATGGAGGAACTGATCAAAATTGGAGTCAAGGAAGCACTCCAGGCAAAATTGAAAGGCTTAGGAAAAGGCCAGAAACCAGACAAGGAGTTTGATGGAGAAGAAGAAGATGGGGAAGAGGAAATGACCTCGACACAGCCAGAAATATCTATAGATCAGAAATAATTTCTGGAGGCTATCAAATCACTCGGTAAGGAGTCATCCGAATCAAGAATGGAGATTCTGATGTTTAGTGGAAAGATGGACGCAGAAGAAGTCATCGAATGGATCAAGGCTTTGAACAATTACTTCGAGTACAAGGAGGTACCGGAGAATAGGAGAGTCAAGTTTGCTAAAATGAAACTGAAAGGTGCTGCACTCACATGGTGGAACTACACCCAGGGGGAAAGGGTGAAGAGTGGCAAGAACATGATCTCAACCTGGAGTCAGATGGTAGATAGGATCAAGGCTCAGTTCCTACCAGCAGACTATGAAGTGCAGATATACAGGAAAATCCAGAATCTCAGACAGAAGGATATGGATGTATCCACCTATACAGAGGAATTTCACAAATTGTCCCTTAGATGTGGACTTGCTGAGGATGAGAAAGGAAGAGTTGCCAGGTATATTAATGGCCTAAAGTATAGCATACAAGATGAGATCACCATCTTAACACCAGAAACTGTGGACAAGTGTTTCCAAGTGGCACTGAGAGTAGAAGAGAAACTGAAGAGAAGCCAAGAGCAGAGTAACAAAGGAAGAGGCAACAACATGAGGGGAAGAGGATCAACCCCTACAATAAGGAAAACCAATTAGGGTCAAGAAAACATTGGTAAAGGACAGGAACAGTCTGATTACAGGGGTGGATGGAAAGGTACAAGAGGCAGATTTGGAGGAGGAAGAGGTTCTAATACCTTTTCAGGAAAATGTTACACCTGTGGTGAGTTTGGTCATCCATTTTTCAAATGTCCAGAAAGACAAGGTTCATCATCCAGAGATGATAGAACAAATGACAAGAGAGTACAGCTTGTGCAGGAAGAGAAGATAGAGGAAAGTGTGTAGAGTTCAAACACTTATAAAGGAGATAGAGCTCCTAATAATTGTGGATACCCTGAGGAGGGCGAAGCATTGATGCTAAGGAAAATCAGCTTGAAGACATCCAAGGAGATGATACAGAGGAGAGCACTTTTTCAGACTACTTGCAGAAGCAAAGGTAAAATATGCAAGGTCGTAGTAGACTCTAGCTCAACAGATAATATGGTATCTCAAGAAATGGTGGATAAACTGAATTTGGAAAGAATTCCACATAAAAATCCTTACAAAGCCTCTTGGGTAAGTAATAGTCAATCACTTTTAGTGTATGAACAGGCATATGTTGATTTTCAGATTGGGAATTATCAAGATAGAGTTTTGTGTGACATATTGCCCATGGAATGTTGTCACCTACTTTTGGGTAGGCCATGGCAATTTGATAGGAGAGCATTGTATGATGGATATGCTAACACATACACCATCAAGAAGGATGGGAGAACTATTGTGTTGATTCCATTGCAAGAAGATGCTGAAGAAGAAAAGACAGGTAAGATTATCTTGGTAGGTAAGAAAGAGTTTGTGAAGATACCTACAACAGAGTCACAAAAAGTTGAGGATAACCCAAGGAGAGGAGATCACAGTTTGAAGAAGATTTTAGTTCTGGCTGACAAAGATCAGATGGATCAACAGAAGATCCAGAAGCAGGTTTGTCCACAGCCACAGGCTGATTGGGAGTGCAAGGATGCAATCTTAATAGGGACTATTGTTTGTCCTCTAACAGTTGAAAGACCAACACATTTTGTCATAATAGTAAAGGAGGTTCCCACTGTCCATGATCAGATAGAGATGATGGTAGGAAGCAATGATCAGCAAGGTGTGAGGAGAGCCTGTATTGCCAGGCATGAGTATTGGCCTCCCTGGCAGCAAATTGCAGCTCAGAGATTTGCAACACTGAGATTAGGAGACAGATATGAGACAGCAGCTATAGATGGATTCAGTCAAAGCTTTAACTCATGGGACATGAGTTCTTTTCAAATGGGGGAGTATGGTGCAGGAGCCCCCCATAGACAATATAAATATGCATAAAACATTAATATGTTTTTTAGACATTTCATGCTACCTCATAGCATTTTCAAATGTAACATTTTGTATGGGCATTTCATGTTTGTAAACTCCAAACTTGACATTCTAGACAAGTTGGATTAAGGGAAGGGTAAACAAATGTGTCTTAACCTTAAGAGTTTTGCTGTCCCATGCAAAACAATTGTCATATAATTATTTAGGAGTTCCCACCTATAATCTTGGTAAGCTCAAATCCCAGAAACATAGGAGAATGTCAGTCCCTCACATTGGGAAAGATAAATATGGAATGGAGCAGAGCAGTGACGATGGTGTAGTGTGGTGTGTGTTTTGTCTTTTGGAGAAAAATAGTTGAAATGTAATTCTGAAACATTAAGGAGGAGGAATAGAAGTTCTGTAAATTGTTTTCTTTTTAGATT
The DNA here is from genome assembly GCA_027924645.1 of Cunninghamia lanceolata. Classification (NCBI taxonomy): domain Eukaryota; kingdom Viridiplantae; phylum Streptophyta; class Pinopsida; order Cupressales; family Cupressaceae; genus Cunninghamia; species Cunninghamia lanceolata. The sequence continues at coordinate 8,676,744 of BSBN01000220.1, read as the reverse complement.
CTAAATGCTGTATAGATCATTCTGTGTAGAAATTATATATAATTTAGTTTTGTGCCTCTGGAGTCGAATTGAATGAATAAATCCATTCCACTGGCAGATTTTTGGGAAATCAGTGGAATGGATCTGTAGATTAATTTCCCCATTTTTAGTTATTCATTTTAGGTATGGAAGGTTAGGAATTGTAGGAACCCCTCTAGGGAGAATCATCATTTAGTATGTGTGCACTACATTTACAGGGTGAATAGTTTGTGTGTATCCATCCTTAGTATCTGTATATGTATCGCTGGCCAGGTCGGGGCCCAATTCAAGCCTGAAATATGTCTTTTAGAGACATCGGCGTGAGTTCCCATATGTGTTGCCGATGAAGGAAGCATTGGCGTAAGGATTACCGTCGGTGAAGAAGAGTTGTGCTGGCCCGATGCAGAAGGTCTCACCGATGATCAACTTGGCCGAAGACATCGGTGTGAGAAAACATATCGGCTTAAGACTTTGAATGATAGCCGACGGTTCATGTTCTCGCCGATCGGAGAGACCATCATGGAGTGTCATTGATGAAAGATGTTGGCATGACCCAGGGCATCGGCAGAAGAAATGACATCTTTGCTGAAAGGCTAAGTTTGAGCGATGGAGATGTGGCGTCGGTGAGAGTGGAGAGGGGTCTGGCTAAAATAGTTATATCGGCGAGAGAAGGGTGTGTCAGGGGAAGGATCTCAGGTTAGGCCGATAACATAGGTCTAGCCAACGAGGGAATTGGCATCCAAAATATCAGGGTGTGAACCCTGGCGTTGAACCACCGGGCTGAACTAGTTCAATTCAACGATTCAATGAAGAGGTTCAATGCAACAGTTCAATGAAGAGGTTCAGCCTGACAGATAGAAGTCTCGCCAAAGGAGAAGCGGGTGTTAGATGCTCATCGGAGTGAGAGTTACGAGGTTTGGCCAATGGGAGGCTCATCGGGGAGAAATATAGATCGGCGAAGGAGAATTTAGTTTGCCTGATAGAATAGTGTCTTGCTGATAGGCAAGAGGGGGATTGCTTCGGTAAGACATTGGGAGAAGTCTTGCCGACATCTACTATAAAGGTCTTGTAGGTGCCGAAAGGGTGATTGAACCGGTTTATGTGCTTCATTCTGGGTTAGGCTTTGCATCACCATGGAAAATATTGATGACCAAGGTGATGTACAGGTACAAGAACAAACTGAACCTAGTAATAGATTTTTTTTCTATAGTATGGAAAATCTGATGGAGATGGATGAGGATTCTCTTTTCAATAACATTTCATCTAAAGATAGGTTACCTGAAAGCACAGTAAAATTACACTCTAAAAGAATATGGGATGAATTTTTTGAAGAAAAATCTCTAATTGGAAGAGCATAGTTAGTTGCAAAGTTATTTAGATGAAAAGAAATGACCCCTGTTTTGGAGTTGTTAGGGGTTGATAATAGGAAAAAGTCATCAGGTTCATTAAAACAAACAATTGTTGAAGACCTGCAAGAAGCATTGAATTGTTTGATAACAAGAGTCGAGCTAGTGATCCAAGTGTTGCACATAGAGCATTGATGACTGTAATTTCTAGTAAGAAGTTATCACATAGAAGACAAGTTCAAGCAATTTATGAATTACTAAATGTTTCTAGGAGAACTATTCAAAGATATATTGAAAAGAGAAATGAAATAGATGAAAAAATTGAGAAAAATTGGGTAAATATTTGTAGGGTTCCCTGAAAAGATAGAATTTCAGAAGATGTAAAGAAACAGGTGGTTGAATATTGGACCAATCACTCTCATGTTTCTTCCAATAGAAGGGATACTATACAAATAATAGGTGAAGATGGTACAAAAATTTCTCATCCAAAATATTTTAGAGATACAACACAAAGTGAACTTTTTGAAGCATTCAAGTAAGATTTTTCAAATGTGAAGATTTGTCAAAGGATGTTTGAGACACTACGACCATCATTTGTAGGTATAAATGAAGTATATGAAGCTTTTTATTGTCGAAATCATGTGGAATTTGATCTACACCTACAATCATATAAAAAATCTATGGCAGTAATTGATCAAAATATAGCCATCCATGGAAGCAAAACACAATTTGTGAAGTCTCTTTTATGCAAAAAATTAGAAGATTCAGATGAATTCAATGTTCAGTGTATAAAAATATATGTAATGATTGTTGAAATTTGAAGAATCTTTTACAAGTTGACAACATTGAAATGCAAGTTATTTGGAAGAGATTTGAATGAGACATACTTAATGAAGTCAGGAGTCGAGGCCACAAAAATTGTTCTCAAAGAGAGTGGACTGCCTTATAATAAATTTATGAATAAATTTTGCAATATCATATATGGACACATATCCAGCATTGTCATGGTGTAAGATGGCAAGCTAAGTACTTTTGTGATTCAAAGAATTGCATTCCACCAGGTTGTATTCTCTCTATTGTAGATTTGTCTTAGAACTATACATTTAGTCCTCAAACTGAGATTCAAAGTCAATATTATCATTCAGAGCAAGTTGTAATCTTTGTGCAAGTTTGCTATAGACATGCCAAGTTTCAGGTAGATGGTATACAAAGTAGCAAAGATGATCGAATTATCATCAAAGAGGTTCACTTTTATATCAGTGATGATATGGGTCATGATAAAAGTTATGAAGCTCATTGTTTGAAAATGTTTTTTGAAGACCTGAGATGACATGGCATAAATCAAGAACAACACTAGATATGGTCTGATGGATGTGCTGGTAAGTACATTGTTTAGGGTTTAATTTTAAAATTTTATTTACTTTTAAATTTTAGACTTAAATTGTTCAATTACTTATAATATATTTAATATGTCAAGTTTTTTGAAGCTAATTTGGTTTGAGTGTAATTATTTATAACTTCATAGGACAACTTAAGTCTGCAAAAGCTTTTGTTTGGTTAAGCCATCAACATGCTAGATGCAACACCAAATTCTTGTGGAATTTTTATGAGAGTGGACATGAAAAAGGAGAGCACGACGGAGCAAGAGCATGTGTGAAGTGTGCACTTCGTCGACATGAACTTGCAGGTAGTTCGTGCCATATATATATATGGAATCTAGAGATATTTTTAAAAAAATTAGATCTATATTTAAACTTTAAATTTTAAATTCTTAAATAAACTTTGAAAGTAACAGGTGACAAATTTTGCCAACATGTGTACTTATAGGTAATGCCATACAGAATGCAAATAAAATTGTTGAATGGTGCAAAAGTCATTTTTCCGCTTGCGACTCAACATACAACGCATGATATTTTTGGGAAGTTATAGGTACATCTAGTCAAAATTTGTTAAATTTGAATTTCAAAGTGTGTGTACACATGATTTAGTTGAATTATCATATATATATATATATATTAATCACTTGGATGTTTACATAATTTACAGATATTGATCGATCAAATGCTATTAATTGTCAAACAATTAATGGTATTAGAAGCATGCATCAAATCATGACAACGAGAGGTAGCAAGCCTTATGTAATTAATGTGAGAGAAAAATCATGTTTTTCTGTTGATTGCATCGAGGACAATGCAAATATTGTTCAATGTGAGAATATTAGAGATGGGCATGTTTTTTATTAGTTCAGCTAGAAATGAGGGTCTAGATCCCTTTAAAAAAACAACCCCTAGGGCATTAGGCCTTTAATATGCCAGAAATAGCAGATTGACATCACAGAAACAACAAACCAAAACAACTAATCAAAAACCAATGAGACGATAGAAACAACAGAAAATAGAAGAAACAGGAAACTATGGGCTATCAGTCACCCCAAACTTGGCCAGGGACTCCACCATCTCCTTGTAGTCACCCAAGCTGTTGAGACTAACTTGTTTGACCTTGTCATCTAGATCCTTCACTGCAATGAAGATGGAAGCAGCCTGATGTAAAACTTTGGCCGCAAATTCTACCATAACCTTCCATTTCTTTTGCATAGAATCAATTCTTTTCTGGAGGTTCTAGATATCCTCCGCATGTTTGACACACAGAGCACAATTCCCCTTACTGACTTGATCAACGACCTCCCCCATAGTGTCATTTCCAACAATAGCCTTAGCAAAGTCATCCTGGCCTTTAGAGTTGCTTTCATTCATCGAGGCAAAGTGACTAGTGCCCTCGACCTCATGCATAGAATCTATAGGGGTTTCATCCCCACCTTCTTCCACCATCTCTTCCACAAACTCACACTCCTTAGAACCCTCCACCCATGAAGAATTAACCAGTGGTTTCCCAACAATCTTTTTGGACCGGTGAATGCTCGGAAGAGCAATCTCTCCACCTTCGCTATTACGGTCCTTAGTTTCTAGAACAGTATCCAGCTCCAAAATTTTCACAGGAGTATCCTCCATGATAGCACCCTTCCCTACCTTCTACTTTTTCTTTAGGGTACCCTCCATTTCCTCCACCCTGTCTCTTTTACCACTCTTCCTTTCCTGCGCTGGAGTGATGTGTTTCTGTTTCTTATTTTTAACAGAAATAGGGGCCTTGACTGGATTCCCTTCCACCACACTGGGGTCGCCTTTAATTAAAGGGGTCCCTATGCTAATTTTCACTTTACCGTTACCCCCGTAACAAGTACTCGGTTGTGGGTCCTCAAGGATCTTGACTTGAATTTGATTAGGCGGACATAAAGCAAGATGAAAGTGAGACAACCTCAAAATAAGGCCTTGATGAATCAGAATGAAAGGGTGATTGGCATTCCTAGCCCTAAGCTCCCTAATAGACTTAATAGAATTTTCCAGCAAAGAAAGTAAAAAGAAGGGGAAGCTAATCTCAACCTTATTCATAAAAAGATTTAATAGGCCAAAGTGATAGTGGTAATATACCTGAAACCTTCCTTCCAGCGTGAAAAACTTCATTATCATGAGATAGATTTGCCCCCATGGCTCTGGTAATTCCTCCCTCTTGAACCCTCCATGAAGTTTCACAGGAGCTTCGCCCCTCTGGAAGAAGAGATTCATGTGCTCAAGGTCGGCAACTCTACTTCTCCTCGAATGCTTTTTACTTCTCGTGGGTAAACCAGTGGCTTGTCTAATGACCTCTTCAGACACTTGGAATCCAATCTTCCCAATTTTGACCTCCCTGGTTTCCTCATCCCAAGTCTCTGCAAACTGTCATGACAGGTTTTCATCATGACCCTCAATTCCTTCAAGAAAAGACACCACCTCTCCCTCTTGGATTATACGCCAAACAAGAGGATCTTGCTTAAATTTCTCAATCGAGCTGGGTTTAATTTTCACTATGTCCCCTCCCATCTTACTAGTCTATGAATAGCTAAAGTAACTGGATTGGATTCATTCAAAATGGAAATGATCGCAAGCGACAGGCTTGAAATTAGGAAAAAAACCATTAAAATGGCAATATTGCTGAGTAGTAGTAATGATGGTAGTGTAATTTTTATTTTGAAATGCCTTAAGATCACCACCTAGATACAACTCATCATGGGAAGTATTTAGCTGCCACCTCGTGTGAAGATAGGTTACGCTAGTCGTCATCTTAACCCAACTATAAAGAACCATGAGAATAGCCATCACATCCATCCTTTGAATCCTAGCCACTTATCCACGAATCATCCTTTTTTAGCTTCCAAACCTCAGATTTCCACCAATACTAATGTCCTTGCACCTCTTAGCACGCCAACCAAGCCTTCCCATCAATCTCTTCTTCGTACTATCATTAATGTCATTCCGAATATCCACGTGGACCCCTCTTCTCTAACTCCTGCTGATGAGACACCATTGACTCACCCACAACCCAGCCACCTCATCCTTCAATAAATTCCTGACAATCTCGCAAAACCAATTTGAAAATTAGAAATCTTAGCCCCGCCACCTCTAAGGTTTTTATTGCTATTTGAACTATTCAAGGAAAGAACTTTGGCCCGTCTCTCACCCTGGTGACACCAAAGGACAACCATCACTATGCACCACTTATATTTCATAGCCCCTTCCATCTTGCCCAATTAGGTTGTGAATCTCTTGGGGCAAACTTGAAATGTTTCTCTAGCACCGCCATCCAGCCTTGCCGCTACCCGCGTTAGCCAGGGCGTCAGCCATAGCGTTTCCTTCTCTGTAGATATGAGTGATCTTATAATCCTCCACTCCATTAAGAAGGATCTTGATATCTCCCATGATATACTCCAGATTCCACCCTATCTGAGAAAGACCAAGGGCAACATTAACAATTAGCTAAGAGTCTCCTTCAATATGCAGCCTTTTTATATTGATGGAGATAACAAGCTTGATTCCCCATAACATAGCCATGACTTTCGCCTCATTAGTACTTTTAATGCCAATTCCCTCGGCATAAGCAACAACACACTGCCCAGTTTCAGTTCTTAAGATGCCTCCACCACTAGCAGCACCCGGGTTTCCTTTGGCCGCACCATCAAAGTTCAGCTTAAACCACCCTTGCTGTGGTGGAGTCCACTTGGTTCTAGCCAGGGCTAACTTTTTAGTAGTGTCTACCTGGTATGAGTTCAAATTCTAGTTCCTTATCATGCTTTGTTCTTCTCCCCCTAGGGGGTTATCTGCAGCTTTAAACTTACAGGAGTTGATACTTTCAGTCAGCAATTTGACAAAACATTGAAAAACCTCCAGAGGGGTTCTACTCTTCTCCCTGAAGATTCTATTATTGCGTTCCTTCCACAGGCTCTAGACTAAATGGAGGGTATCTAGTTCCAGAGTTCTTTCAAGATTGGTAACACTAGGTTATAAGGGTACTTCCATTCCCAAACTAACATTTCAAGGCTAGTATTCAAGGACCAATTTAAATTTATCTTTTGGAGACTTAACCCCCAGACCTCCCAAGTAAAACTGCAATGTAGAAAGAGATGAACCGACGACTCCTCCTCAGATCCACAAAGAGCACATCTGGTTGGCATTTGGAATCCTCTCTTTTTTAGATTATCCAGCGTTAGGACTTTATTGTGCATTAAAGTCCACCAAAAGAAATTAATCTTTAGGAGTTTAGGAATCTAGATTTTTCTCCAGACTCCCACCTCCCCAGGGTCTAACAAAAGATTATACACACTTTTGACAATAAACAAACCCTTCTTATCCTTATCCCAGACCATCTTGTCTCTCTTAGAAAAAAGTGGTAATCTGTAATCTTCCAAATCTTTCTGTAGTTGCTAAGCCAACTTTATCCACTCACTACCATCATGAGCATATTCAGAAATCTCCTTCTAGTTCCAGAGACCCCCACAGGTCCTTATGTAGTCAGCCACTTTGTGGCCAAACACCTCACTAACCCTGTCCGCTATCCTACCATATTCCATTTCTATCAGAGGTTTGTCCTGCATCCACTGGTCCTTCCAGAAATTGACCTCCTTACCATCCCCAATCCTCCATCTCAAGCCTTGTCGTATGAGACCTCTAGTTTTGATAGTCCCATTCCATATAATTGAGCCTTTGGGAAGACTCACCTCCACCAAAAATCTACTACCTTGGTCTCCATTGAGATATTTGGCCCTCATGATGTCCCCCCAATCAGTATTGTCTTGGATAAGGTTCCACCCAATCTTGGCTAGAAGCGCCATGTTCATCAAATGGATTCTTCTAAGGCCCAGTCCTCCTTGTCCTCTAGGTGTACACACGTTCTCCCAGTTCACAAGAGCAATTCTTTTTTCTCTTCCACCCCAGTCCAAAGGAACTTCTTTTGAATCTATTCAATCTTATCAACCACATTCTTAGGGATTTTGAAGAGTACGTCACCATGATTTAGATTAGGATAGTGTTCAACAAGTGAGATAATACATGTACATTTTTTATTTTTTTGTAATAAATATTTAAAAATCAATTACATGTTATTTACATACATACATATGTGCTTACATGTACACACATGTGCATGTAGGATGGTTCACACCAACACTCAAGGGATAGCAGTTTACACTTTAAAGCTTGCTCTTCAAGGAGACATAACTTATCATTGTAGATTTAGGAGATGAGAATTTATATATTGTATGGTGTTTTTATATTTGATACACATGAACATTGCATAATTTTAAGGATCATTATATATACATTCATATATGGTACATATTTGATCTATTTGATATGTTCATGGATCTTGTATATTTATTTTTCATAACTATATTTTATACTTTAAAAAGTTATGAATTCCATTGATCTAATATTAGATTAGATTAGTTAACTAAATAGTTTCTTAGATTTAATTAATTTATAACCTTTATATCAAATTTCATATAAATTTAATTATTTTATATCAATTTAATTAATAATTTTATAAATTTAATTAATTTTTATAAGTGTATTAATTATAAATTTAATATCCATTTAACTAATTTTTAAATTTTATATCAATTTTCATGTGTAATAGATGGAAAAATTGGTGTCGGTAAGTTAACATCTTGTCCTCTTCCTAACCTTTGATGCGTATGCCCCACTAAATTATGATCATGTGAATTGAGGGCCACATGAAAGTAGCGTATAGGAGAGACATGGACCATATGGATAGAAGGATGATTAGGATCAAATGATAAGTCGTTAGAAGTCATTTATAAGTACATACTATCCTCATGTGAATTAAGGCTAGACATATATGCAATAAAAGCATGGGCCACGTTCATGAAGGAAGTGTACAAAGCAAGAAAGATGAATCAAACCCTTGTAAAGCTCTACCACTCAAGTATAATCTAAACTCACTAATCAATAATATATCATCTAAATTTTCATAATTAGCAAGTCAATGACTTTACATGTAAGTTGCATTGGTAGATCCATCATAGTCATCGTGCAATAGTTCATCACTAAGTCTCATAATATATTTATGTAATGTAGGATGAGACATTTCAAAGTATTAATGAAGGGTACATGAGAAGATTATGAATTATAATCAAGTGATAAGTTATTATCATGTAGAACAAGATTATGCAAAAGACTATCACAAGTATCCGTAGATTCACCATAAATATAGAAGAATGGTCATCACTATACTCTGATGGAGGTTGATTGTCATTGATGTCAAAAAGGTGTTGTCATTGTTGATCAGAGAGATATTCATATGATAGCTTGAGTTGTCATTGATTTTCATACATGTTGTGTTGTCATTGATTGTCATATGATCACTCATGCTTGAGTTATTATGATGCTTCAAGAAGATTATTATCATGTGTTGAGAGTTACTTGTCATTGGCCTATAATATTGATGGAAATCTCATGATGCTCTCTAATGTTGCAAATCTCTCATGATGGCAGGGTTGAAGGAAGTAGGTATGGTTTGATGCCTTGATATTGATTATTAGATCAGACTTGTTAATGCAGGATGATGGATAGATTAAAGATTATTAGATCACTATTGCAGCTGTTAGGACATCAAGGAGTTGGTGTTGTCATGTTCCAATGATTTGGTATTGGTTCTCATCATGTTGATATTCTTCATGATTCACTTAATAAAGTTCATGTGCCAAGAGGTTGTTCATAATGTACAAATGACCTCAGTTGATCATCATCAGATGTAGATGTTATGAGTTGGATCATCTCATGATGCTTACTCATCTTTGTGACAATGGTTGTTTCATGTTGTGAATGCTTCACTTCAAGATGCCTTTATAATCAGGATCAAGATCATATAATGGTGACATGATGTTTTGGTAGTACATTTTTTATAGTATGCAGTATATCATACAAATCTTAACAATGTTACTTGTTGAGAGAGTGATGGTTACCTTGTTATTCATGATGTTCATCATGATGAAGTGTTCATCATGATGAAGTGTTCATCTTGATGTTTCTAGATCTACTTCTTGTTGCTCATTTTTCAGGTGCTCATAAAGTGATAAGGGTCACAACACATGATGAGGAGTAACAAATCAATGGAGATCTAGTTGATGTTAAGTTCATGTGCTCTTGCATTGAAGAGGTCACTTTAATGATTATAAATGGAGTTGTGCCTTGTATCTATTCACTTGTGTTCATCATTATCCTCCAGTCTTGTAAAGGTACTATGCTATGTTGGGGCATGTTTCAGTTGCAAAAATAATATTACAACAAGACATGTACATGACATAAACATATATTTGAACTGAAGTAAGAAGAACTTCTATTCTACCTCTAAATCTTAAAAACCCTAAAGATCTCCTATATCTTTAAGCCTTTTGTGTTCCCGTCACATGTTGAAGTCACTTTTTGTTATGTTTTAAAAGTGACCTACTATTGCAGGTCATATAACTTAAGATTACCTTTTGAAGGGGTCTTAAGACATTCCATCTACCAGCCCCCTCGACCCCTTCTACCATTAGAAGAGGTTGTATCCTTTTGCAATGGGCGCCAATAGTAAATCAAAGGCTCAAATTTAAAATGAAGAGAGTAGGTTTTTCAAGATCTAAGGCTGACATTTGAACTTTGACCTCCTCCCTTGGGCTGCCATATTGACGTGCATTGAAACGTCACAATAATGTGACAATTTGGAAAGACTATTTTTAGTCTTTAAAAAAAGCATATTTATTTGAGTTTTTTAAGGAGATTTTATGAAGATTTTCGTTCTATTTTTTTGTGTCTTCTTATGCATCGAAGATTAGAAAGGAAGAGGTTTCTTTTTATAATGAGCAGTGATGAGTGAAGTTTAAAAGTTTTTTTTTGTCTTCTTCTCATGGAGATTGTGAGAAGGTTTGAAGAAAAGGAAAGAAAGATTATGATGAAAGAATTATTTTTTTTTCAATGCAAAATGATTTAAAGATATCGTTGTTGCAAATCTCAAGGCATTGAAGAGACAAAGGAGGAGTTTTATTGTGAAGTAAATATTCTTTTTTAGACATTATTTTATTATGGAGTCATAAGATTAATAAAGTTTTTTTTTTTTTTTTTTTTTTTTTTTTTTTTTTTTTTTTTTTTTCAGATTGAAGATATTTGTAGAAAGAAGAAGAAGAAATTGAAGGGGTTATTGAAGTGTTGAGAAAATAATATGCACAGAGGAATATGAAAAGTTATTTTATTGCAAGAGAATGATTTTTTTTGGAGATGATTTTTTAAGAGAAGAAATATGGAGAGAAATTGTTTTAATTTTTTTTGACAGCGGCAAAATGATTAAAATTCATTGAAGATTTATTTTTGTGAAAGTGAAAATGAATCAGAGAAGAAGAAGAATGTGAAAAGTCATGAAAGGACATTCAATTTTTATATAATGGTATTGCAGGTACATTGATGGATGAATTTTTGAGTGGACCAATATGCAGTGATGAAGACATTTTTGTGAATATTCTTTTGAAGAGAAATACAGATGAATCATGATTTTTGTATATGATTTGAGAGATGTATGAGATCATGTTTTTGCAGGATTGAATCAAACAAAGGATGAAGACATTATGCAACAAACTTCCAAATTGAACCACGTCAAGTATAAAGCCAATATGCAATTGATTGTGCATCAAGTGAATTGATTGTACAGAGATAATGTGCAGATTGAATTGAGTGTGATTGCAAAGGGATATGCAAATTTAGGGGTTTGTATTGAAACAGAGAAACCCTCTATATTCTTTGTATTGTGTCCAAAATAATTGTTTATTGCCAGTGACGCTTGTATGGTTAGTGAGACCTCTTTGTAGCCAGTGAGGCTTGTATGATCAGTGAGATCTGTTTGTAACCAGTGAGGCATTTTAGAACGATTTTTCTTCCCCTTGAGGGTTTTCCACTCATCAAATCAAGTGTTATGATTTTTTTTTGTCTTCATGTGTTCATGTGTCCTAATGATTTGTTCTTAAGGTCCTGATTCATACTTTTCATTATCATACTTGTGCATATGTGTTTAACAGTTCACTGATGTCTTCCTCTCTCTGTCTTGTAAATTAAAAGGTGCAAAAAATTGTAAAAGTTTATACAACACTAATTCACCCCCCTCTAAGTGTTGTCCTGTACTCCAACAAGTGGTATCAAAACTAGGTTCCCTATAGAAGTCTAACCAGTTTGGGTAGGTCTTGATAGTGGAGTACCATGGGAAAGTGTAACAAAAATAAAATGAATAGCTATTTAGCAAAATATTATTATGTGATTCTACCACACCCCTTTCACTTATGTATGACAAATTAGTAGACCTCTTGATGATACATCCTTTAAATGTCATGTGAGACCTATTCATCAGCCAGTGAGGCTCTGTAACTTGTGATTTTCATGATTAAGCTAGTGAGGCATTTCAGAGTGGCTTTTCTTCCCCTTGAGGGTTTTCCACTCATCAAATTGGGTGTTATATTTATTGTCTATCTTTATGTGTCCATGTGCCCTAATGATTTGATCTTAAAGTCCTGATTCATACCATTCATTATCATACTTGTGCATATGTGTTTAACAGATCATTGATGTCTTCCTCTCTCTTTATCTTGTAAGTTAATAGGTGCAAAAAGTTGTAAAAGTTTATACAACACTGATTCACCCCGCCTCTCAATGTTGTCCTAGACTCCAACATATTCATCATGATGTATGAAATAGGGTAATTCATTCAAATTACATGAATCTATGGACATAGGGATAACATGACATTTAAAGGATGTATCATCAAGAGGTATACTAATTTGTCATACATAAGTGAAAGGGGTGTGGTAGAATCACATAATAATATTTTGGTAAATAGATGTTCTTTGTTATCACAAGGAAGAGGATCATTATGAAGTGTGTGGGTAAATGCCATAAACGTCTCTAATAGGAGAGGGTAAGCACCAACATATCCAATGGAGGGAAAATATAACAATGGTAAAATAACACATCCATAAATAGCACACTCGCATCCATATGACTGGACCTACTTTAGATGAATATTGAAGATAATTCAACAATCCTTCTTTTATTCTATTTCTAAATAAGCAATCATAAAGTTCTAACTCTAAAATATTAACCAACAACTTATAGTGAAAATTATATTTAAATTGTTAACATATGATTTATATCATTTATTAAGATTAAAGAATGTTATATGACTATTTTTGTATTTATGCAACAAGAAAGCCACATTCATATTCTATACATTACTACATCTCATCTCAGGAATTCAAAATTTAAACTAACAAAACTATAATCTATAAATCTAATCACATTTTAAGAAACTACAACATAATAATACTTTAAAAAATCAAAACATCTCTTCTTAGTTGATACATTATTACTTGTTAAACTAGGATGCCCTTACATCATATTGGTTAACCTGCTTAATTCAAGGCATTTTTATTATTTTCAGAATGAATTGACAAGGATGTGGGACAGGTGTAGATCTTATTTCTATGGAAATAACATCATAAAAAAAAATTAATTTTTTTAATATAGAATTAAAAAACCATTTATTACTTATTAAACTTATAAAAAATATCTCACTAATTATTCATTTTAATTTTTTTAAAGTCATAAGTGTGTCAAGGATGAATGTGACATATGCGATGAAAGATAAAAACATGTCAAAATTTGAGATAAATGTATGCAAAGAAACCAAGGAATAAATGCATTTTGTCAAACACAAAGGACAACTTATCCACCTAATTTCTTACTACAAATTGGGAGATCTGCATTCAAACTTTATTTACTCTCAATTGGAAACCTATTCGAAATATGTTGTTGGTTTCCTATGAAAGCCTCCTTATTGTCCCAACCTTTAAGTGGCTTAGACATTCGTGTTTTTGCTTCCTTTTTGGCCTGTCTCTGTAATTTCCTCTATTGTTCTATTAAACTGAATTCTTTCCCTAGTTTTAAGAGGGAATCCCTACTATTTTTCTTCTCAAATGACATTGTTACCCTAAGAAATCATGAAAAATAGAATAAGGAATATAATATCCCCATTAATTCTTGAATTATAGTAAGGTACAGATCAGAAGTCAAGCCAATGAGTGCTAATGTGCTTTCAATTTTGAATCTTTGAACACTAAGAAACATATAATTATCATGGCCAGATGCATCAAGATAAATTATAATTTTTCTAAGAAGATTATCCATTAAAGACAATCTTCAACAAGGGCATGCCCCTACAAACTACTTCTAGTTTTGATTCTGTCAATCCCTCATCCTATATGAATTTTGACAATTTGTCCAAAATCTCTCCTTTCACATGATACAGTCTTTTTAAAATTTCAATTGTATTTTACAGTAAAAATGCCTAAATACAACTATACAGTTCTTTAAAAAGACCAGGTATAGCTATATGTAGTCATTTTTAAAAAGACCAGGTATAGCTGTATGTAGTCATTTTTAAAAAGACCAGGTATCATATCGAAGGAGAAAAAACTGTATCATATGAAAGGAGAGATTTTGAACAAACTGTAAAAATTCATATAGGATTTTGCAATCGGCAAGTAGAATTAGGGTTTTGCGTTCTTCCTTTGTGGGATGGAATCATTCTCTGTAACACGTTCACACAAATATCTCATTTCTGTGACACATTCCCAGCATGCATACAGGATAATCTTGTGTATATTATGATTAGGGTATATGCACATCTCTGTAGGTGGGTATAGTTTAATATCCATTTGTGCACGTGGGTGTTGTGGAGTTGCAGTGATGGTACCTAGAGGTGGCGCAGTGTAGTCGAATAAAGGGGGGCTTGCTATCCATTGTTGGCTCTAGGTGAAACAGTTCAAAACTGTATCAATCTGGGTGAAAATGACATTTTCACCTTTTTTTATTTTTATTTTCTTTGGTTACGCCCGAAACCTAACCGGGTGTAAACGTACCACCCGATAAGGTTCCACCAGGAAATGCACAACCACGTAAGAGCCACATAGGCACAATGTGGTTTCAGGTGTTACAAAACCAAGTGTAAATAAATCATGCATAAACGATCCGCTTGGAATTATTTATTTAGCCAAAAGTGTGACACATTATTGTGCTTTTACCCTTCTCTCAAAAAAACCTGGAGAATCCTTGTTTTCATGTCTTCTCCTGAAGTTCCCATTCAACCAGAATGCTTCCTACTCTTGCCTTTCATCCCTATATTGATAATTCTGTTTGGCGAGTCTTCGATGTTTCACAGAGTTGATCCATGCTTCCGATTGTGCCCTAATTTTGATCTTATCCTTTGAGATTTCCTTTTCTGCTTCCGTCGCCTAGATTGGGGGTTGAATTTGTTTTGGTTGTTATCTGTTTCCTTCTCTGAAACTCCTTTTGGAACCATAGGCTTATGAGGCCATTGTTCTACCCTTTTTTCTGCCTCTTATGTACATCTTTCGCCAATTTTGCTTCACTCCATTTTTTATCCCCAAGTTCAAAGAACCTAGAAAAGAGGAATTTTAAGTGATGATTTAATTAAATAATTAATTTATTTAATTAATGTGGATTTTATTTTATCATTTAATTTTAGTAATGATTATGTGCAATTAAAATTTGGAGATATAATAACCATAATATATCTTTCCATATATTTATTCATCATTAGGAATCAAAATGTTCTTAGATAGAAGTACTACCATGTATTACCGATGTCCTTATTGTTTCTAGCATAACACACCCTATTTTTCTTGAAGAAAATAAGGAGCCCCTCTTTTAAAGGTTTCTATTCCCAGGTCTTGTGTGTAAGTTTTGTTAGGTGGAAGAACTTATAGGTGGTTTTGAAACCTAGCCTTAGGAAGCCATTGGCTATCTATAACCTATAATGCAATGGTAAGTAGTTGGCTTTGGGAAGTTACTCACAACATACTTGATTCATCTGGATTAGTATATCTATGGACTCACATACTAGACACTCCTTCTAGAGACCTTCCTTTTTTTCATTCTATTTTCCTATCCTATCCTATTTGGACTTGGAGAACACCACCACTAGTGACTATTATGCACAGTATTAGCTGCCTATAGTTTTTAGTCATATTGTGATTAGTAGGATTGTGTGGTATGGGCCTTGTTGCTTCTATCCATATTATGCATAGTTGGGTTATTTCTTTGCACTAGAACCATGTTGAGATAGTCTAGTCGAACACATAAAAATCATCCTTCGATCGATTGTCCTATTATGATCCTCTCTTCAAGATAATCATTTTTCTATATAACTCTAGCACACTTTATTTCATCCAATTTAGGACCTCTCCTAATGGTGAATACCCACTTAAAGGAAATTGATGCTACAATAATTACTAAAGAGAAATTTGAGTCTTGCATCTCCTCCTTTATTAAATCTCTCAATTGCTTAACTGATTGGTCTTGAATCCTTCCATGCCCTCTTTGATCATACCAATGCTAGTTCTCACTTCAACATAATGCCTCAAGGACCCAAAATTGATTTCTCCAAATTCAATGGTCAGACCCTATTAGTTGGATCTATTGTGCTAAATATTAGTGTGCACATTTCAATTGGCTTAATTTGGCATTCATTTGGCCATATTTGGAAGCCTCATTTTATGCACATGGCATAAGATACCTCAGCTAGGTGTGTGGCAGTTAGGAAGAGTCCTTCAAACTCTTTCACTCCACTTAGCTTGCCACATCTACTTGAGATCTCCTTAAGCTATGGGATTGACTCCTATTAACTCAAGGTTACTCAAGGCTATATGCCCCTGTCATATTGACTTCCAATTTACTTCAAATTTATGATTAGCATTCATCTTATAGATCCTGCAAATTCTAATATGGTATCAGAGCAATCTGAGTTTGTTTGCTAGTTCATTTTGGAGTCACAAAGTCATTGAATTTTGCAGGCCATTTGGTGAATCTCTGGTTCATTTTTTGGCAAATGATTTGGAGGATTAAGTCATTTTTTGGCCTCTCAGACTATTTGAATTCCTATAATCGACGGCTTCATTGTTGTTTGTGAAGATATTTGCCATTATCAAAGCCTCTAATTCGTGGTTTCTGACTGCCATTATTGGCGATTAGAGGGTTATTGTGGCCGGTTGGTGTCCCTACAAGGTGTGAAATCTCCTATTCAACTTCAGCGTGGATGTTTCCTCTCTCATCACCCATTTCTCTGTTCAAGTTTAACGATCTGCCCGGGGCCCACGTCTGAGAAAATCGACCTGTTGAGAGGCCCAATTGTGGGCTGTGTCCCATTTGGCACTAGGAAGCAACATTTGAGGAAGGGGAACAGTGACGGTGACAAGGGCAAGTTGTATTCACACCCAAACCCTCATAGCATTCATGGCTCTGTTTGAAGGCATTTAGTTTTTGACTGTGTTTGCAAAGGGCCTAGATGCCCCACTCTCAGAACCCCCTGCTATGCAGTAAGCACGCAGAGCTACAGCGCCCAGCAACGAACAACCTTCAGACACAGCAGCGGTCACACACATCTGAGCCACGAAGCAAATTGACTCCTAATTTGTGCTGTGCGAAGGCAGATTTAGTCTAAGAAAAGCGTTGAATCGACTCTTGCATGTCATCTAGCTGCCATTCTCTGGCTACCTCTACAACATTCAAGGGTAAATCACCCCCAATGGTGCCATGAGACTACAGAGAGGACACCATACACAACCTCAAAATCTACCTGTGAAGTGCAATTTCGACCCCAAATTCCTCTATTCGCCCCATGACCTCTGGAAGCTCTCTTCTAGCTGCCTCTACTGCTCCCACCTAGACACACTGTTTCTTTTTGCATTTCCACCTTATTGTGCCCTAAAATTTGGGCTTGAAATATCAAAATTATGCCCTAATTTTGTTTTGAAAGCATTTAAAATTATTGCTTTTCAAATTGTTATCAAAATAGGTAATTGTGAAAAATCTATTGCAGCTACTGATTATTAATTTCCTATCTTATAAGATTATTGGCTGCCGAAAAATAACTTACAGCAAATAATAATTAACAACACAGCTGCAACTTCACGGAAAATCAAGGAGACAGAAAAATAAAATCAACACAACATTTTGGACAAATTGTCCCTGGAAAAACCCTGAAGGGAAAACCAGTACTGCAGATGAAGAACTTTGTTAAATCAAATCAAGAGATACATAGACTGCTTGCCTCTTACTGGCAGAGCTCCGGCAATGATCTCCTCTGAAAATTCTTCTCTCAATTTCTCCTATAG
This sequence comes from Cunninghamia lanceolata, assembly GCA_027924645.1. Taxonomy (NCBI): domain Eukaryota; kingdom Viridiplantae; phylum Streptophyta; class Pinopsida; order Cupressales; family Cupressaceae; genus Cunninghamia; species Cunninghamia lanceolata. The sequence continues at coordinate 8,658,783 of BSBN01000220.1, read as the reverse complement.
AAATTCCACTACTGCTGTCTCGAACGCTATCGCTGCGCCCTTGCTCTCACTGCAAATCAATTTGCTATCACCGCAAATTTATTTATTTGCTATCGCTGCAAATACTTCTCGGATCTGTGTTCTCCAAATGCCTATTGATCCTCTTTTATAATCCCCTCATTGAAAACCAATGGCCATGATTTAATCTAAATCAATGGCTAGGATTAATTAGACTCTAAACCCTAATATCTAGAAGTCTCTTGAGAAATCAATTATCTAGGTATGGAGATAATTATTCCAGCAGTGTTTCCAGCCTCGTAATCACCACCCGAGACTAGAACACCTGTCCAAGCTACATAAAATTTAACACTCCCTCTTAGCGAGGAAGGTGTTCTGCATAACACCCAACTTACCTCTGAAGAAGATGAATTTCGCCTTCCCCAATGCCTTTGTCAAAATGTCTGCTACCTGTTGATCTGTAGGTATATACTGTAGCTGAACAACCCTCCGCTGTACACAATCCCTGATGAAATGATATCTGAAGTCTATATGCTTAGACCTATCATGAAACACTAGATTCTCAGATAATCTGATGCAACTCTGATTATCACAGTGTATCACTGTAGTCTCAACCCTCTGACCAAACAAGGCTACCAGCAACTTCCGAAGCCATATAGCCTCACACGTTGCCATGCTAGCTGCTATGTATTCTGCTTCTGCAGAACTCAGAGCCACGGACTTTTGATTCCTGCTGTACCAAGAGACAACTCCTGATCCCAAACTAAAGCAGCACCCTGAAGTGCTTTTCCTGTCCACCGCACTACTTGCCCAATCTGCATCAGTATAGCCTATCAACTTGATACCATCACCTCGAGCATATCTGATCCCATACTCGATTGTACCACGCAAATACCGCAATACATGCTTTGCCGCTATCCAATGCACTCTCTTCGGCTCAACCATGAACTGACTAAGAGAGTTTATTGCAAAGGATATATTTGGCCTAGTGTTGACCAAATACATGAGAGATCCAATCAACATCCTGTATAAGGTGGGGTCTACATCCTTTTCCTTGGATGCGTCTACCTTCTTCCAATTCGTGATCATAGGTGTAGGCATGGCTCTGCAATCTTGCATCTCAAACCTCTTCAAGATTTCAATGCAGTATTTCCCTTGTCCAAGGAAAATCTCTCCATCTGTCTGCCACACTTCCATGCCTAGAAAGTAGTGCATAAGCCCCAAATCCTTCATCTCGAACTCTGCTGCAAGGTCCCTCTTGCACTCATCTATAAGCCCCAGTGAACCTGTTAAAAACAAGTCGTCCACATATAGAACAAGAATGAGAATTTCACCCCCAACCACCAAGTAGTAGAGGTTAGCATCCGCCTCACTCTTCACAAAACCTATTCCCTGCAAGTATCTATCAATGCGCTCATACCACGCCCTGGGAACCTGCTTGAGTCCATACAAAGCTTTCTTCAATCTACACACGTGGGTTTCGTTGCTATGTGCTACAAAGCCCTCTGGTTGTTCTATGTATACCTCTTCTAACAATTCACCATTAAGAAATGCCGTCTTGACATCCATTTGATGGATCTGCCATCCATATGCACTGCAAGTGAGATTACGGCTCGTATAGAAGTATACCTGGCCACTGGAGTGAATGTCTCCTCATAGTCTATTCCCTCCTTTTGAGAGAACCCCTTGGCCACGAACCTTGCCTTGTATTTTTCGATGCTACCATCTGCACCATGCTTAATCTTATAGATCCGGCATGATCCAACCACTGCCCTATCTGTCGGTCTAGGCACAACCTCCCACACATCATTCTACATTATTGAGGTATATTCCTCAACCATTGCATCTTGCCACACCTGTTGCTATGCAGCCTCCTGATAGCTAGAAGGCTCACTATCTACCAACTGACTAACCAATGCCACATAGTCATTATACCTAGCTGGTTGTTTCCGCTATCTATTACTCGTCCTAGGAGCTCCCACAAACTCCTGAGTATCCTTATGTGTCTGTTGAACCTCACAGTTCCTCCTGTCAACTATAGAGGATGAAATATCAAACTCCATATCTTCTTGATGCATCTCTTGGATTTGCGTATCTGTTGCTCCATACTCTGCGAACTCTCAGCACCTGAGCCTGTGCTTGTACTAGTAACTGTACTCGTGCTTCGCTGCCCCTGTTCTGGTTGAACAATCCTTGGAGCTTCTGTTGGCTGCTCATTCTGATCATCTGCTGGCAAATCTCTGGACCTCCTATATGCCTTGTCCTCCATGAATTTGACATCACGCCTGACTATAATCCTCCTGGTCCCTGGAATAAATATCTGATATGCCTTTGAGGTCTCGCTGTACCCCACAAAGTACCCTCTCTCTGCAGTCTGATCTAACTTGGAACGTGTAGCCCCTGGAATGTGACAAAATGCCAAACTCCCAAATATCCTGAAGTGACTGACATCTGGCTTCTTCCCTGAGAATGCCTCCTCTGGTGTCATCTTGCCCAATACCTTATGTGGAACCCTGTTCTATATGTATACTGCTGTACTGCATGCCTCTGCCCATAAGTATCGTGGCATATCATGGTCATACAACATAGCCCTTGCTGCCTCCGATATAGAACGATTCTTCCTCTCAGCAACCCCATTCTGCTGCGGGTTGTAAGGAACGGTCCACTCTCTCTTGATTCCTTCCCTGGTACAGAACTCCTGGAACTCTTTCCCTTTGTACTCGCCTCCATTGTCTGACCGAAGAACCTTTACCTTCCTGCCTGTCGAATTCTCCACAAGAGCTTTGAACTCCTGGAAGTGACTGAAGACCTCATCCTTGGTCTTCAAGAGGTATATCCAGGTCTTCCTGGAGAAATCATCAATAAAAGTAACAAAGTACTCATATCCTCTAAGAGACTTCGTTGACATTGGTCCACATATTTCTGAATGTACTAGATCAAGAACCCCCTTGGATCTGGTGTCACTCATTGGAAAAGCTGCTTTCACAAACTTCCCCAATACACATCCCTTACATACATCATCATGCTCTGTGCTCACGTCTAGAACACCTGTCACTGTCTCACGAAGCAATTTAAGTGCTCCATGATGTATATGGCCCATCCTTCTATGCTATAGCTCTCCTTGATCTCTAGGATTACTGCTGCTCACTAGTGCCTTAGGAGTATCAAACTACAACCTATAAAGTCACCTGCTCCTAACTCCAATAGCTATGGGTGATTTCCAATCCTTATGCTTGATTAAAACATGCGCCCCTCTAAAGAGTACATTGTAGCCTTTATCCTAAAGGACAGATACGGAAATTAGATTCATGCCCAAGCCTGGCACATACAACACATCATGAATGGAAATAGGCTTGCCATTCTCCCTCTGAAATAGAATAGTCCCTCTCCCAACTGGATTGCACTTGGACTTGTTCCCCATCTGAATCTAGAATCTGATGTCCTCCTCCTTGTATCTGGAGAAGTACTCCCTAACTCCTATCATATGAAATGACGCCCCACTGTCTATATACCAAACACCCTGTGAGGTTGAGCTAGTCAGGCAAGCTATGAGTGCAAACTCATCCTCCATTCTACTAGAAAGCTCATCTACACTTGCTGAAGCTGCCGTCTGCTTCTTGCCCTTCTTTTCATTTTTTTTCCTTTGTGGGCAATCGCTGACATAGTGGCCGAACTCGTGACAGCCATAGCATTTGATCTTAGATAAGTCCTTCTTCTTCTCACTTTTTGGATTTGATCCTTTGCCAGACCCCTTCTTCGCTTTCCCTTTTCCTGCTAGGGCAATGTTTTCCTGTTCCACCTCACTTTTCTAACTATTACTGCTGGTTCCATTGACAAGACTTAGTCTAAGCTCTTCCTGAGTGAAGTCACTCCATAGTCGATCCCAACTCGGTAAGGTGTCTCGTCCATTAATAACTTGAACAAAGACATCCCACTGCTTAGTAAACCCATTTAGGGCTATTCGTACTAGCTCATCATCCTTTGGTTTGTCTCCAACAGCTGCCAATTCATCCTTGACAAGTCTAAGTCTGGTGAGGTAACTTGTGACGTCTTCTCCCTTATTCATCCAAGTATTCCTTAACTTTTCTCTGAGAATCAGCTTTCGGTTAAGGGTAGCATTCTGGTACAGATTCATAATGGCATCCCACATCGTCTTTGCTGTATCTAACTCTGCAATATGCGGAACAATATGATCCTTAACACCGTCAAGAATCAGCCTCCTTACCTTGGCATCTTCCTTCTTATATGCTACGAGCTGTGTTGCATCTGTAGGTACAGGTACAACAGTGGTCACATAATCCTTGATACCATTCTCTTCCAGCAATAAAGAAATTCTAGCTTTCCAGACACCAAAATTTGAGGCTCCATCTAATCTGTCCTGATCTCTTAAACCTGCTGAGGCCATCTCAAAAGAAAATAATAATTTGAAGAGGTCAAACTAGGTTTTATAAACCCTAGATTTTTATTTATTATTTTTCCTTTCTCCCTGTGCCTGTTCTGCACTTAGATCCGCTCTGATACCATGTGAAAAATCTATTGCAGCTACTGATTATTAATTTCCTATCTTATAAGATTATTGGCTACCGAAAAATAACTTACAGCAAATAATAATTAATAACATAGCTGCAACTTCACGAAAAATCAAGGAGACAGAAAAATAAAATCAACACAACATTTTGGACAAATTGTCCCTGGAAAAACCCTGAAGGGAAAACCAGTACTGCAGATAAGGAACTTTATTAAATCAAATCAAGAGATACATAGACTGCTTGCCTCTTACTGGCAGAGCTCCGGCAATGATCTCCTCTGGAAATTCTTCTCCCAATTTCTCCTATAGAAATTCCACTACTGCTGTCTCGAACGTTATCGCTTCGCCTTTGCTCTCACTGCAAATCAATTTGCTATCACCACAAATTTATTTTTTTGTTATCACTGCAAATACTTCTCGGATCTGTGTTCTCCAAATCCCTATTGATCCTCTTTTATAATCCCCTCATTGAAAACCAATGGCCATGATTTAATCTAAATCAATGGCTAGGATTAATTAGACTCTAAACCCTAATATCTAGAAGTCTCTCGAGAAATCAATTATCTAGGTATGGAGATAATTATTTCAGCTGTGTTTCCAGCCTCGTAATCACCACCCGAGACTAGAACACCTGTCCAAGCTACATAAAAATTAACACAATGGTGCCATGAGACTACAGAGAGGACACCATACACAACCTCAAAATCTACCTGTGAAGTGCAATTTCGACCCCAAATTCCTCTATTCACCCCATGACCTCTGGAAGCTCTCTTCTAGCTGCCTCTACTACTCCCACCTAGACACCCTGTTTCTTTTTGCATTTCCACCTTATTGTGCCCTAAAATTTGGGCTTGAAATATCAAAATTATGCCCTAATTTTGTTTTGAAAGCATTTAAAATTATTGCTTTTCAAATTGTTATCAAAATAGGCAATGTGTTTTGTGTTAAAATAGGGGTAGGACATTTAAAAAGTGGGGCAAAAGTAATTTGAAGGAATTACTGGTTATGTAAATTTTGTATCTTCATCTTTTGAAGATGAAGGGTGAGGCCCGGGTTGGCAGGAGGCCAATTCCCCCTCACAAAATTAAACCATTATATTCTTCATTCTTTGCCGAATCCAATGAGTCATTGGAAGGTTAGTTTCCCTCTCACCATGGGCATTTTTTTTGCTAATTAGTGCCAATTTATTAAAATAGGTCTATTTTGCGGGAACTTTTTTTTGTGATAACTTCTGCTCGGTAGCTTGAAATTGAGCATTGCTTTTTGCAAAAGTGAATATTTTCACATTTCCCACGCATCTAACCTATTTATATTGTAATAACTCACTAAGTTATAAGTGCCACAAATCTGAGGGGTCACCTAATCCTGAATCTAGGGGGATGTATAGAATGTGCCTTGAACATTTTAGAGTTGTGCCAAAGAGCACTTCCATAGAATCATGTCAAGAGCACTTCATTGAGTCATGTCTAGAAGACTTCCGCACTTTCTTTCCATTTTTTCAGTTATGGGGGTTATTCATGCACTAATTTATAAAGTGCCACAACTAATATTGGGATAAAAATATTGAATTATGGGGGGGTTCATAGAGTTGTGTCGAGTGCATTTCAAAGTTGTGCCAAGTGCACTTCCACAGAGATATGTCAAGATCACTTCCACTACTACTTCATCATTCTTCAACATTTTTTTTCGCATTGCATTGAGATGTGTCGCAAACACTTCTACTACAACATCACTATCACCTAATGCTATATGTGCATCTAGAGTAGATTCATCATAGCAAAAGATTGGTATCAGTTCATTTGCTTCTACAGATTTTAGAGTTGCTTCACAGAAGGCTTTGTCATAATCTTCAAAGCAGGACTTCACCTTGGATTTGGATTGTAGCCATATGCCATGCAATCGACATTCCACACATAGATCTTGCAAGTATTCCAAGACTATTACTTTTAGTTGTATTGTGTCAAGTGCACTTCCATCGAGTCATGTCTAGTACACTTTCTTTTTTTTTTTCTCTCTTTTGGAGGAAAGTTTTTCCACAGGGTTTTCTTCCTTTCTCCACCTTATGAGAGATGCTTTTGTACATGGGTACCTAATCAGGCCTAGTTGCCGGGACCCATCTTTTTCACCCACCTAAGTTGTGCTTAAGGGGGGGTATTAGTGTACACATTTCATTTGGCATAATTTGGCATTCATTTGGCCATATTTGGAAGCCTCATTTTATGCACATAGCATAAGACACCTCAGCTGGGTGTGTGGTAGTTAGGAAGAGTCCTTCAAACTCTTTCACTCCACTTAGCTTGCCACATCTACTTGAGATCTCCTTAAGTTATGGGATTGACTCCCATTAACTCAAGGTTACTCAGGGCTATATGTACTTGTCATATTGACTTCCAATTTACTTCAAATTTGTGATTAGCATTCATCTTATAGATCTTGCAAATTCTAATACTAAATAATATTTACTGTCCATAATACTCCTTAGTGGAACATGGTCCCTATTTCCTTATTGAACTTGGAAAAAGAACCAATCTAGTGGTACAAATGGTACATGAAGGCCAATCCTAAACCTATTTGACTAATTTTGTAGAGCTTCTTTTGGTTCACATCGGCCCTAGTCCCTATGAATATTTTACAAGATCTTTAACCAAATTGTTGTAACTTGGTTCTATGAATGACTACCAAATTGAATTTGAGAAATTTTCCAACCAAGTTGAAGGCTTGACAAATGCTTTCTTCACTAGTTGTTTCATTAGTGGCCTTGAGGAAATTTAAGTTGAGCTCAAAATGTTCAAATCTAAGGATATGATGGTAGCCACAAGTTTGGTAAAACTTGTAGATGATAAGTTAATAACTTAGCTTCACTTATCCAAGTTCACCCCTTTTAAGCCTAAAATGGTGAACCATCCTATCTCTAATCCCACCCCACGTGCCACACCAATCAAACCTATTAGTGAAGTATAAATATGGTCTCATCATGACAAAGGGTTGTGTTAAATTATGATGACCAATTTACCCTTGGACATCACTATGCCGAACAAAGCTATATTTACTTGATGCGGAATCTACACCAAAGGTAGATGAATGAAGATGCCAAAGAAGCCTAGGAAGAGGATCTACCCTTGATTGAGGATTCACCTGTTGATGATCCTCTTGAAATATATATGCATGTATTGGCTAGAATATCCACTCTATCTACATGAGGGTCAAAGAGTTTTTTTAAGAAATAGGCTCTCACAGTTCTCATTGATTCCAACAAGTCTCATAATTTTATCAACCCTAACTTGGCTAAACAAGAAAATTGTTTTATCCACCCTTGTTCTAGCTTTGAAGTAATTATTTCCAATGGGGGAACCTACCTTGTAACCTAGTAAGTGCAAAATGTTTTCATCTCCATGGGAGACTACACTCTCAAATTTGGCATGTTCACCCTTTCCCTAGGAGGGTATGACATTGTTTTGGGAACCCAATGGCTCCACAATCTTGGTCCTATCTTGTGACTCTTTACAAAAAACTTATATAAATACATCTATTGTAGGGATTTATATTTCTTTATTGAATCAATTTTTTACTATTTATTTAGGAATTGAGAAGTCATGAATAGTGCATTTTGCAACCCTAATCTACAATTTTAATTTAAAAAAGTAAAATTCTTTAATCTTATGATTGAGTAGATACTTTTACTATTTTATTATATATTGCATGCTTAAATATTCATTCATTACCATATTTGACATAGAGTAGCATACATTATATTCATTAGTTAGGTATACACCTAACCAAAACTTTATAACTCATTTTTTTCCTCTATCAGTGAGATAAGTGTCCCTATATAAAAGTGTAGCTTTTCACAGTAGCCCTTAATCACTATACACCTTGTAGTCTAAAGTCCCTTATTGTTTGTTTACTAATTCTTGAGCTCCATCTAGTACCTTAATAAAGAAGAAAAGCATCACTGCATAAACTCCTTACTAGTAATTGGCCATTCAAACTCATTGGTTGCGATTATTCATCATAATTTCCTTGTAATATTTACCCTTTAGTCAGGTTCGAGGATCTAAATGCTATGGTAATATAATACCTTGATTCTAGGGCTTCCCTTGAAAGAAATAGTACGTAAATACAATTAATAGTGGTTATTTGCATTATCAAACGAGTAACATTTAACACAAGGGCTTGCTTGGTTGGACGGAATGGTCCGATGTTTACTGATCGTCATCACTCCCCTTCCAGCTCACGGAACGGTAAGGGCACAGTCTTCACGGCTCTATACTTACCCACATTGTTCAAATGCTTGTTCTCCAACCTGGACGAACAATTGATCAAAATCCATTAATACCTTGAATTTGGCTGCATACTCCTACAGACTAATAAATTGAAAGCTGTATGTATACCTGTAGAAATTCCAATGACCACGTCGGAGAACCTCAAGGGATGCCAAGACGAAATCAATTACACTGTAGCCATAACTGCCCAGGTTCAAATGCATGATCGTTTGTATCCATGTAAGTCGAAGTACGAAATTTAATGCCTGTATGTTCAAACGAAAACACCTATCAGTGCATTCTACTTAAACTTCATTTATTTTAATGGTATCAATTTTATACATCATTCACAATAAAAAATAGTAAATATTTATCCTCATGGCAATGAGAGTTATAGAGATGTATGGCTTACTATAGAGACGAAGTATATAGTCTTGTGCTTGAGAATGAGTTCGTCTCTTAGCCAAGGATTTTTGGAATGGGGATTAAGCAATCCCCAGTCTTTAACAATATCCCAGTACAGTTGGTATATTGCTGCAATAGTTGAGGTAAGGACGACAAGTACAAGCCAGCAGGTATTTGGATACATAGCATATGTTAACCTTGCGCCAAATGCAAATATGGTGGACACATACTTTCCTAGATTTGCCAGATGATTTGCATCTCCTTCTTCAACCCATCTCCTCGCACACTGTACACACCCAACCCAGGCACCCATGACAGATTTTTATTAGAAATTTTAGATGTCTCAGGCTGTTCAAGCTTTAGAACAAAATATTGTATTCATTAGAGTGGAGAAACAAACCTGTAATGCTCGCCAATAATAGGGCAGAAACGAAACAACATAAGCCATTACCTTGTACGTCTTATTGTGTGAGCAATTACCGTAATCATCCGATCTAAAACTTCCTCCTATGTAATAGCACGCAATGAATTCTAAATGCCGTAGCAGTGTCACCTGAAATAATATATCCAGCTGAGGTTTAATAAATGAGACATTATTTTGAGAATAAAATGCTAGCATGAAACTGGGTAGGCTAAAATAACCTGGCTTCTTAGTTGGTCAGCCATGAAAAAGTCTGTCATGACCACCTGTAGCACAGAGATGATGATACATCAGCCAACTATATCTCTTTCTGAAACTCTTTCTGAAATAATATAGTAAAATCGTATAGCGGTGAAAGAATATTCAAAGGGGTGATAAAAAATTGCATACCTTGTATAGCGGTGCAAGAATGATATTCCTCATAACATTGAGGAAGGAAAAGCGAGTAGATCTATATGCAATATTCAAAGGGCAAAACAGCAAAGAAACGAAAGCCTGCCAATCATTCCAACACATTTGGTTGGTGCAATCCAAATTAAATCAACCTGTTGGGCTAAGCGCCCCATTTTTAATTGATTTTGTGGATTAATCATCATTCTAAATTTAGGTGAAGGTATAGGTTTGTTGTTACATTAAAACTTGTAAGTGTTAGTGAACTTTTTAAACTAATATCTTTACCTAAACCAAGAGGGCGGTTAATCTACTTGGAAGATCAATTTTCAGAAGTGTGGGGATTAATCCAGTAATAGCGAAATTGTAAAAAGCTAGATACCAGCAATAACAAAGCAGGAATCGCATCGGTCTCAAGTGAAGAGAATCCGTTGGCCCGCAGTGTGAGATGAGCAACCATGGCTCCCACCACCACCGTCATCAGAGTTGAGCACATTAAGAACACGTCTCTGTATTTTAGCTCAGTATTTCGCGAAAATTCAAATATGAAGCTATAGTTGATTCTTGCGCTCCTCCACATGAAGATGTTGTACCCATATAAGAATATATGCAGATTTAACAACGCAAACGTGCTGCAAATGCAATGCACACATACACCAAAAGACTTATAATCTGATTTATAGTTGCTCATTTGGCAACCACTTAACCAGAGACAGAAATGAAATCCAACCTGAAAACTGGGTAAACAGTTTCTATATAACCAGAGTGAGTAGGATCTGTATACAGTCCGCTCAAATGGGCCATAAGAAGCATCCTGTGAACAACCCTGCACAGTTTCTGAAATTATCACCATCCTATTTGCTTACACATTAAAACAAAATGCAATGCTTAGCTCTGCTAATTGTCAAAGATATTCGTACCGATGAAAAATGTTGCAGCGTGAGAATCTTTGATCTGCTTTGGCCTTAGAAATTTCATGGCCTTTTTACGTCCATCCTCCGTGAAATATTTAATGAACATACATTCAATCTCATCTGCAAGTTTCACAACCTGTGCATATGCTACCATGAGATCTGTTTTCAAGAATGCCAATATTTGAATTTTAATATGAGGCGTCTATCTCTATTTAAATATCAGCCATTTCAATGGTCAAATAGTTAATAGTAATTTTAAACTTCCTCTACAACAAAAAGTGGTAAATAATTGTCTTATTGAAATGGATAATATTTAAAAATAGATGATGCACTGATGCACCTATCTCTAGCTATCACCCTCTGCTTAATCCAAAATTTCCAATCATACCTTATCAGAACTGTTAAAGTACGACCTATCAACAGCTTTGAGATAGACGGGAGCAACTTGCTAGTCGCTTACCTGGAATATATCCAGAACCCAACAACACACAGATACACCTTAGATGTATTACAAAAACAAGATATCATTTTCTATACAAGAAAATAGAAGCTAACTATTGTCCATTGATTTTAATAAAATCTAATGATATTTAAAACATTTTAGCCTGCTTGTTTGAGATATGAATTTTATGCAAAGAACCCAATATTTATTCCTCTCTACTCAGTTTTTGTGAAAATAAAGTTTGGACTGTGATGGAATATTAAAATACATAACCTTTATTCTAAAGCTTAATAGAATAAATTTTGAGTGCCCAAACACTGTATAGTGGAGAGTGGAGGACAAACTATCAATGTGCCAAAAGAGAAATAATTAATATTAATGAATTTGGGTTTTTAAGAAGATGTGTTGGACAAAACATAGTTTTAGTACAATTTTTTTTTATTTTGAAATAGTTTTGGTAGTAGGAGAGGTTATAATTGGGGAATCTTATTTCATCTTTTAAGTAAATTTAACAGAGTATTTTAGGTGTCTAAATTTTGGTAATTTGTTGTTACATTGTGCCATGTATTTGTTGAAGATTGATAGGCCTCTATAATTGAGCTTCCTTTCAATCTCTTTGTGGTATAAAATATGTATATTTTAATTTCATATTATGGAAAAATACATGCGTAAACACCACATTACATCTTAAAAATTAGTTCAAAGGATGCATTGTGATATTAGCAAGACAACAAAGTTATGAATTGATAGAGTGTAATTGAACTATTGAGAATGGAGGACTGATTGATTAAGTAGGAAGTGATATTTTCTTTTAACAATTGCAAGGAATGAAGGAAAATATAGGTCTTACCCCTTGTATCACCTATTTTTGGTTCTCAAGATGTTTGATTTCTCTCAAACAAAGCTGTTCTCAAAGTGATGCTTTGTGATCTAAAGTTTTGTCTTTGACATTGATCTATATGTTCAAATGATTACATCAATAGTCTATGTAAACCTCCTCTCAAATTTCACATAAAATAACTAAATCTATTCCAAATCTACTTTCACATATTGAGAGGTAAGTTGCAATGGAAAAATAATATCATATTTAAAGGACCCTCTAAAAGGTGTATGCCACATGCCAAACTTAAAAGGCAAGGATGTGTGATGCTATGTGAATCATTCTTCTTGTTTTCTCTCTAAGTGTTAAGGAACTCGCAATGAAATTCAAGCTAAGAGATATGACCATCTTCATAAGGATTTATCTATTAGCATGCTAACAAAAAATTAATTGCATCTTATCATATTCTTGATGAACACATAATTCATGGAGAAGTACTTCATTAATTACTAAGTTTGGTTATTTGTTATCTCAAGAAATAGATAGTCATGTAGAAGAACTAAATGTGTGCACTATTGAAACCCCTTTTAGAAGAATTGATTCCTCCACTTCAACAAACTATAAAATAATTTTGTTCTCAAATGAACCTTTTTCTAGCCCTAGCCATTTCCCTTTGTAATGTTGACTTTTTTGTTATGATCTCCTAGTTAGTGAAATAGGCGTAGTTGATGTTGGACTTGGACAAGGTGCATTTGTCCAATATAACCTTATCCTATCCTCTTCCAAGAGTGATATTAAATTGAATAATCACTACAAGGCACTAGGTGACCTTTAAAGATCTTCTAATAGATTAGGTGATAAACAAGTATTAGTTGAGAGTGCTATTGAACAAGCTATTATTCAAGATACTGAGGGATCTCACAATTCCTCCTCTTCTTTGGTATGTCTCTTTCCCAACCTTAGGTTAGGAAGGTATATATACTCATTGGGTGGAAGATACATCACATAGAGACATATCAAAATTTCAATCTCGTAGGTCAAGTTATAGTAGAGTACATTAATGAGAAGGAAAATAGATGTAATATAAGATAAAAGTATAATAGTCTATATGACTTTTACATGTTTTAGCTCACATAAAAATATAAAATCCATTTAGAATAACTTTAGTTAGTTGTTCAAACATCATTAAATTTAATTTAGCTTTAGAAATATGGGACACTCTATTATATTAAAGCTCTTTAGATAGTGATATTCAAAGGTCAATAGTAAGCATGAAGTTATATTAGAAAATAAATTTAGAGGGAATTTATATCTTGATAACACACACCATCCTCGCTAATCAAACTATAACCCATTTAACAATATTAATGGATTTATTTTCTTTTTAATAATTTATATAATAATCCTCAAGCTTTTGAAATTTATAATATTTGTGGCAATTTGGATGCTCCATATATAGACTTATTGTGGATAGAATTCTTAAAAAGACCGAGAATCTAGATATAAAAGATGATTGGTAGTGTACCTTATCAAACATTAGGACATTAGGACATTTACAATTCTTAAAAAGACTGAGAATCTAGATATAAAAGATGATCGGTAGTGTACCTTATCAAACATTAGGACATTAGGACATTTACAATTCTTAAAAAGACCAAGAATCTAGATATAAAAGATGATTGGTAGTTTACCTTATCGAACATTAGGACATTAGGACATTTACAATTCTTAAAAAGATCGAGAATCTAGATATAAAAGATGATCGGTAGTGTACCTTATCAAACATTAGGACATTAGGACATTTACAATTCTTAAAAAGACCAAGAATCTAGATATAAAAGATGATTGGTAGTGTACCTTATCGAACTTCTTCAATATTTTTCCAAATGCAATCATGTTGAAGGAACTGCATAGATAAATAATAATAATACAAGAATTATAACATGAGGTGAACTTTAAAGGATGGAATAAGACTATTCTTAAACAACATCTAATAGTGAAAGGTTAATTTTAAAAAAAAAAAATAGTGAAAAGTAACTTTTGACTTTTGTATATTCTGAATCTGGTCTATGGACTTTTTTTAAATACTTTATTTTACATATTTTTATATAATTTCTTATGATGCTCTGCATCCTTACTTATTAAAAAAAAAGAAAAGTAAAATTTGACCCAAAGATTATGACATCTATTTAATTTTTAATAGAAATGAGGTATAACATTACTATTGACTATTTAACTATTTAACCTTAAAACATATAATATTTAAATAAAGTGATGGAGTAATGCCTATAGGTTTTGAGTAAACCAAGGCCACGATAGAGCTCTACAAAAGCTCCTCGTATGATCTTTTCAGCGGTTTCGATTTTCTTGATGGCGTGTCTCCCCCCGACGGAGGGTTTGATTGAGTTATGAAGTCATCCCAAACCTGCGTAATGGCAGAAATGGTTTGCGAGGGCGTGGTGGCGGGAATGTCCACCCGCATATGCGTGTGCATGTGGATGTGCTTTCCCCTCACTGAACAGCATTTGGCTTTCTCCTTCTTGTTTCTCCACAATCGATTGCCCCGTGGCGGATCAATAAACTTGATACCTATGATATCCTCACATCCTTCCACTCCCTCCTCATTTGAATCCATTCCAATGCCTGCTCAAACATTCATGCGTTCCTCATCAGCAATTTAGAGAAAAACAGTTCCAAATAACAAACGACGTAAAGAGTAGGGCAGACCTTGTGAAATTTGCAGCTACAGCTGCATAGATCAACCAGAAAAAATAAACAGAGATTTGCATACAGAAAAAATAAAAACAGAGCTTTAGAAAAACAGAGCACGAACTGTGTAATACTATATTCCTTGATGTAAAAGAAGTGTTAACCAATGTTACAAAACTAAACCAACCGCAGCAAAAGAGAAAATGCAGTGAAAAGTGCAGTGAAAGCAGAGTTCAACTGCTGTTAACCATCCTAATTTGCATGAAGACGGTGAAAAAGAGGAACTGCAGAGTAATCCTTCGGTAACACATTAGCATTAGTTAGCTTAGAGTTTAAGGAGAGTAAATGACGACGGATGAAGTGCATGTGGATCTCGATGTGCTTGGTTCGCTGCCGCTGTATGGGATCTCTGCAAACCTTCAATGTACTCTGATTGTCACACCAAATGACAGTCGGACGATGAAAGAGGATACCAAGCTCAGTTAGGAAGTGTTGCAGCCAAATAGCTTGAATGGTAGTGTTGACTGCACCTCTATATTCAGCCTCTGTTGACGATAAAGCAATGGTAGATTGCTTCTTACTTGACCAACTAATGGTGACTGATCCCAAACTAAGTACATATCCTGAAGTGGACTTGCGATCAATGTTATCACCAGCCCAGTCAGAATCAGTGTAGCCAATGAGATCCAAAACACAACCTGCTGAATAATGAATCCCATAGCAAATGGTTCCATGGACATATTGAAGTATACGCTTGGCAGCCTTCCAATGGAGCTCATGCGGCTCTTGCATGTATCTAGAAACAACCCCCACTGCATATGAGAGATCTGGACGAGAGTGAGTAAGATAAAGAAGACTCCCTACGAGCTGACGATAGTGTGTGCAATCAACCAATGGCGTATCCTTGCCATCCTCAAGCTTGACACCCGATAGGAAAGGTGTGGCAGCTGGCTTGCAGTCAGTCATGTGAAACCGAACCAAGAGATCTCGTGCATACTTGGATTGAGCAACTGTGATTCCTGATTGATTCTGACTAATTTCAAGGCCGAGAAAAAAATGTAGGAGACCCATGTCTGTCATAGAAAATCTGTCATGCAAAGTAGTTTTAATTGCAGCAATAGCTGTGGGTGAATCACCTGTTATTAGTAGATCATCTACATAGAGTACTATGAGCAATAAAGAGTCAGATGTTCTTAGCATATAAACATTTGGATCAGATTTGCATCGTATGAAATTTTGAGACAGAAGATAAGAATCCATTTTAGCATACCAAGCTCGAGGTGCCTGCTTGAGGCCATAGAGTGACTTCTTGAGTCTACATACCAATGAGGAATTTTGTACATACCCTGGTGGCTGCTCCATGTAGATCTCCTCCTTGAGATCAACGTGAAGAAATGCATTCTTCACATCCATGTGATGAACCTCCCACCTTCTTGATGCTGCAATGGCAAGAGCCAATCGAATGGAGTCCATTTTTGCCACTGGAGCAAAAGTCTCATCATAGTCAATGCCATGAACTTGCTGAAAACCTTTGGCGACCAATCGTGCTTTGTATCTACTCACATGTCCATTTGCTGATTTCTTTGTCCTATAGACCCACTTACATCTGACAAGCTTGCGATTGGAAGGAAGTGGAACCAAATCCCAAGTTTGGTTTGCAATGAGGGAGTTGTACTCCTCATCCATGGCTGCTTCCCAAAGTGGATTCCCTGTAGCTTCTGCATAAGTCTGAGGGTCGGATGCTAGAACCACATAGGCATGCATCGGCATGATGGGCTCAGTAGCTGTGAGTGCATGAGGGACTTCATATATATCAGCTAAGCTCCTTGTTTTTTGATTTTCCACAGGGGATACTGAATCATCACTGGAATCCAAATCAAGGATTGGATTTGGATCAGCACATGCATGCTCATGTTCCTCTGAATCAAATTCAGAAATATTTGAAATAAGATCAATGTGATTACATGCATCATCCTTGAGATCTGTAAGAGGAGGAAGTACAGAAGTGGTGGCATGTTGCTCCCGAGATGCTTGCATGGGACTTTCATCAAAATAGACACTTCTCTCAATGAAGAGTGTTTCTGTAGAAAGATCTAGCAATCTATAACCTTTCACACCATCTGGATATCCAACAAAGATGCATTCTTTGCTTTGAGGATCCAAAGCCTTCCTTTTATCTGTAGGAATGCGAGCCCATGAACGGGATCCAAAAATACGAAAATGTGTGACTTCTGGTTGCATACCACTCCATGCTTCAAAAGGAGTTTTTCCTGTAACAGATTTGTGAGGAGATCTGTTTTGTATGTATGAAGCACAGTTGATTGCTTCAGCCCACAGTTTTGAGGGAAGGGACCTAGCATGCAACATGCAACTGGCCATCTCTTTCAAAGATCGGTTCTTCCTCTCAGCTACCCCATTCTGCTGTGGAGTGTAAGGAACTGTGTTCTGCAACTATATTCCTGCTTCATCACAAAGATGTTGGACATCATTGTTGACATACTCCCCCCCATTATCTGTGCGGAGGATCTTGATCATTTTCCCAGACTGCTTCTCTGCAAGGGCTTTGAAAATCTTAAGATTGTCAAACACCTCAGATTTGAATTTGAGAAAATACACCCATGTGAATCTTGTGCAATCATCAATGAATGTTAGCACATATCTAGCTTTGCTCATGGAAGGTTCAGGAAATGGACCCATAAGATCACTGTGAACAAGCTCTAAAGGAGAAGAGGCTCTCCATGCAATCCCTTTGGGAAACTTTTCTTGTGGATGCTTTCCAAGAGCACAACCTTCACAGACTCCATCAGAAAATTCTATGGCTGGCAAGCCTTTAACCATTCCCTGTTTGTTAAGTTGCTGCATGTATCTAAAATTTAAATGACCAAATCTTTCATGCCAAATTCTACTTTCATCATTTGCATGTGTTAGAAGTAAAGTAGAATCTGATTTAGCAACAAAATCAGAAAAAGTGTATAGATGAGATTGATGATTTGCCTTACCAACAGCAATTTTGGAGTTGTCTTGCATGTCAAATATGGTCACCGAATCAGGGGTGAATTCAACTCTCCTACCGGTTCCAGTATGTGTCATTTGATACACAGAAAGAAGATTAACAGAAAGCTTTGGAATATGTAATACATTCTCAAAACTTCCAATTCCAACCTCTACCCTTCCTATTCCAGTTGCCTCTACAGGAGAACCATCTCCCATGAGAATAGAAGAACCAGAATATGGTTTCAAAGAAGAAAGATCATCTTTTGTGGCTGCCATGTGGTGTGAAGCTCCAGAGTCTATGATCCATGCATTTGAAGAAGAATGAATAGCAATCAATGCATGAGCATTGTCTCTTGTTTCAGGTGCTTTTTCTTCCTACTTCTTCTTGGCACTCTCAGGGATAAGGCTACCAAGATTATGCTGTTGAAGTGTCTGAGCCATGAGATCAATGGTCTTCTTCATGCATAATGATTCTGGATGGTACCCACGATTGCAATAGCTGCACTTTGATTGGCCCTTTTTGTCCTTCTTTTCTTTTGAGCCTGTAGATCCATCTGGAGGTTTGGGATTGCCTTCCTTTCTTGGATATGAATCCTTTTTCCCTTTGCCTTTGAATTGCTGGTTGGATTTGGAATTGTTCTTCCCACTTGTATGCACAACAAGTGCATGAGCTTTGGAATTCTTCAATGTGCCCATCTTTATTAGCTTATCCTGCTCATGTACTAGAGACTCAATGAAGGTATCCAGTGTGGGCATCTTCCAAGTTGCTCCTGTTGTGAGCCTAACTGTGTGGAAAGCAGAGACAAATACTGCATATTCTGGACCCAACTTTGATAGAATAGCAAGGATTAATTTACTTTCGTCCTTGGATTTGTCAATTCCACATCCTTTGAGCTAAAGCAATAATGCCTTGAACTTTGTGAAGAAATCTTGAATATTATCAAAACTCCTTGGATCTAATGAGTTGAGCTCATTTTCAAGGATATGACCCCGCATTTCATCTTGCTTTCCAAAAAGAGTCTCCAATGTATTCCAAACTTGGTTTGGAGTTGTACATGCCTCAACATGAAACAACAATTCTAGAGAGATGGATAAGCACAGCAGACCACATGCTTCATCCATGCGGTTGAAGTATTTAGATTTTTCAACTGCTGGATTGGGTTCAACCTCTGTATTCATAACTATCCGATAGAGGCCTCTACTTCTGAGCTGAAGTAGAATTTTTGGCTTCCAATCAAAATAATTGTATGGTGTGAGAATGGCAGAGGGTGAACATTCCATTTTTCAACTTTGATCTTCTATATCTGCAAAAAAAATACTGTACTTCTTCTTTCTGGCACCAAGGCTCTGATACCATGTGAAATTTGCAGCTACAGCTGCATAGATCAACCAGAAAAAATAAACAGAGATTTGCATACAGAAAAAATAAAAACAGAGCTTTAGAAAAATAGAGCACGAACTGTGTAATACTATATTCCTTGATGTAAAAGAAGTGTTAACCAATGTTACAAAAACTAAACCAACCGCAGCAAAAGAGAAAATGCGGTGAAAAGTGCAGTGAAAGCAGAGTTCAACTGCTGTTAACCATCCTAATTTGCATGAAGACGGTGAAAAAGAGGAACTGCAAAGTAATCCTTCGGTAACACATTAGCATTAGTTAGCTTAGAGTTTAAGGAGAGTAAATGACGGAGAAATTGACACTAACAGACCTTGCAGTGGTGCAGAAGAGGGTGAAATGCTGGCAAAGGATCGGCTTGATTTGAATTGGATGAGAATCTGCATTTGTTGTTTCAAGGTTTCCCACCTTTCAAGAAACTCGGTCTCCTTACTTCTGTAAAACTGATTGACTTTATTGAGTTGTGCATCCAGCCTTGTAAAGAAGGCCTTGGCTGCCTCCGCATCCGATTCTTCAAGCACCTGCAACAACACTGTTTCGTAAACATCTTCTCCTCGCTCCCGTACCTGATAAACAGAGTATCATGACGCACAAATCAGTTTTTCAAAACTCAAAGGAAAGAAATAGCCACAACTAAGTGTTTTGTACGCCTAATAAATATATGAGTGGGTTTGATCTGGGGAAACTCCATGGTTAATTGCTTGAGTTTGAGTAATATTGGGATGGGTGATCTTCCTAAGTCGCGATGCTTCACCCCTCTATGCAATGAGTACTAAGTGGACCATTCATTCTGATGAGAGATGAGTTCATTTGAAATATGAATCAATGAGATTGACAAGTGTTCTATTGCATATAAGAGTTCACATATGTGTTAGAAAATGTAATCTCAACTGCCCGATATTCTCCAGCTCACTTCCGTAACTGCATTTAAGGCAATTTTATTAAAAGCTTTTTGGAGAAGATTTTTGGAGATTTTGAAATGATGCTGCTTTAACTGTCTATTTACTCTCACACACTTTGTGGGTAGTAAAAATATTAATTTTATATTCTTCTCTTCCCTCCACTATAGCTTTTTGGGTTTTAATATCGTTTGTTGCCATTTTTGTAAGAGAGAGAACAAAGAAGGGCAATGTAGCTCTGCAGAAGTAAGAAGAAAACAGAGCAGCGAAGCTCCGCTAAAATTGTTCCTGTTTTAATACATAAATATAAATTTGTTGTTGTCTATTTTCTGCTATGCATTTTCTGTGTGTTGTGAATAGAAAACATTTGCTTTCTCATTTGTCTTTTATTGCTGTATGCAAATTTCAGTTTGCTCCGTTCTTTGAATTTGATGCTCTATTTTTATATCAAATCCTCTGCCCCTGTAGCTCGCTTGGATACGGTAAGGATTGTTTTGGCCATTGCAGCCCAAAAGAAGTGGCATGTTTTTCAAATGGATGTAAAATCTGCATATTTAAATGGTCTCATTGAAGAAGAAGTTTATGTCGAGCACCCAGAAGGATATTAAATTGTAGGTCATGAAGACAAGGTATACAAGCTGAAAAAGACGCTCTATGGACTCAAGCAAGCTCCTAGAGCATGGTACAGTCAAATTGATTCTTACTTAATTAAGGATGGCTTTAGTAGGTGCAGCAGCGAGCCTACTTTATATATCAAGTCTGATGAAAAAGGTAAAATGCTGATAATTTGTCTTTATGTAGATGATTTGATCTTTATGGGAGACCTTTCTATAAGCTTCTTTAAGACAGCTATGATGAAAGAGTTTGAGATGAATGATCTTGGTCTTATGAAATATTTTTTGGAAATAGAAGTTAAGCAATCAGCAGATGGTATTTTTATTTCTCAGTCAAAGTATGCAAGTGATGTATTGAAAAGATTTAATATGCTGAATTGCAAGCCAGCCCCTACACCAGTTGTTACAAGATTGAAGTTAAGCAAAGAAGATGATGGTTCATTAGTTGATCTTAGATTGTTTAAAATGCTAGTTGGTAGTCTCATGTATTTGACTGCAACAAGGCCTGATATCATGTATGGTGTGAGTCTTATCTCAAGGTTTATGGAGTCTCCAAAAGACTCTCATTGGCAACCTAGAAAAAGGATACTGAGGTACGTATGTGGAACTAAGAACTATGGAATTTTATATTCAGCTGTAGATGACTTCAAACTCATTGGATACACAAACAACGATTGTGCTGGTAGCATTGATGATAGGAAAAGTACCTCGGGTTATGTTTTTCATTTTGGAACAGGAGTTGTATCATGGGCTTCAAAGAAACAGCCAATTGTCACACTTTCTTCAGCAAAAGCGAAGTATGTGGCAGTCATAGAAGCAGCGTGTCAAGCCGTATGGATAAGAAGAATGCTAGCTGAGTTGATGCATGAACAAGATGAAGCAACAAAGATTTATTGTGATAATAACTTAGCTATTGCATTGTCTAAAAATCATATTTTTCATAAAAGAAGCAAACAAATAGATAGTAGTTACCACTTTATAAGAGAGCTAGTGAATAACAAAGAAATATGTTTAGAGTTCTATAGATTAGAAGAACAATTTGCTGATATTTTCACTAAACCATTAGAAAAAGATACATTTGAATCTTTGAGAAGTTGTTTGGGTGTTTATGCTGAAGACAGATGCTCCAGAAGTTTCAGGAAATTTTAGAACTGCACCGAAGGCAGATGCTCCAGAAACTTTTGAATGAAGGTAGATGCCCCGAAACTTTTGTGAAGAAGATGGATGCACCGGAACTTTTTGAGAAGTATGCTGGGAATAAAGGTGGATGCTTCGGAAGTTTGTTAGCTAGTTGAGATTAAGGGGGAGTGTTAGAAAATGTAATCTCAACTGCCCAATATTCTCCAGTTCACTTTCGTAACTGCATTTAAGGCAATTTAATTAAAAGCTTTTTAGAGAAGATTTCGGGAGATTTTAAAATGATGCTGCTTTAACTATCTATTTACTCTCACACACTTTGTGGCTAGTAAAAATATTAATTTTATATTCTTCTCTTCCCTCCACTGTAGCTTTTTGGGTTTTAATATCTTTTGTTGCCATTTTTGTAAGAGAGAACAAAGAAGGGCAATGTAGCTCTGCAGAAGAAAGAAGAAAATAGAGCAGTGAAGCTCCGCTGAAATTGTTCCTGTTTTAATATACAAAAATATAAATTTGTTGTTGTCTATTTTCTGCTGTGCATTTTCTGTGTGTTGTGAATAGCAATCATTTGCTTTCTCATTTGTCTTTTATTGCTGTATGCAAATTTCAGTTTGCTATGTTCTTTGAATTTGATGCTCTGTTTTTATATCAAATCCTCTGCCCTTGTAGCTCACTTGGATACGGTAAGGACTGTTTTGGCCATTGCAGCCCAAAAAAAGTGGCATGTTTTTCGAATGGATGTAAAATCTACATTTTTAAATGGTCTCATTGAAAAAGAAGTTTATGTCGAGCACCCAGAAGGATATGAAATTGCAGGTCATGAAGACAAGGTATACAAGCTGAAAAAGGCGCTTTATGGACTCAAGCAAGCTCCTAGAGCATGGTACAGTCGAATTGATTCTTACTTAATTAAGGATGGCTTTAGTAGGTGCAGCAGTGAGCCTACTTTATATATCAAGTCTGATGAAAAAAGTAAAATACTGATAATTAGTCTTTATGTAGATGATTTGATCTTTATGGGAGACCTTTCTATAAGCTTCTTTAAGGCAACTATGATGAAAGAGTTTGAGATGACTGATCTTAGTCTTATGAAATATTTTTTGGGAATAGAAGTTAAGCAATCAGTAGATGGTATTTTTATTTCTTAGTCAAAGTATGCAAGTGATGTATTGAAAAGATTTAATATGCTGAATTGGAAGCCAACCCTTACACCAGTTGTTACAGGATTGAAGTTAAGAAAAGAAGATGATGGTTCATTAGTTGATCTTAGATTGTTTAAAACGCTAGTTGGTAGTCTCATGTATTTGACTGCAACAAGGCCTGACATCATGTATGGTGTGAGTCTTATCTCAAGGTTCATGGAGTCTGTAAAAGACTAGATCATTGGCAAGCTGAAAAAAGGATATTGAGGTACGTATGTGGAACTAAGAACTATGGAATTTTATATTGAACTGTAGATGACTTCAAACTCATTGGATACACAGAAAACGATTGTGCTAGTAGCATTGATGATAGGAAAAGTACCTTGGGTTATGTTTTTCATTTTGGAATAGAAGTTGTATAATGGGCTTCAAAGAAATAGCCAATTGTCACACTTTCTTCAGCAGAAGCGGAGTATGTGGCAGCCACAGGAGCAGCGTGTCAAGCCGTATGGATGAGAAGAATGCTATCTGAGTTGATGCATGAACAAGATGAAGCAACAAAGATTTATTGTGATAATAACTCAGCTATTGCATTTTCTAAAAATCATATTTTTCATAAAAGAAGCAAACACATAGATACTAAATACCACTTTATAAGAGAGCTAGTGAATAACAAAGAAATATGTTTAGAGTTTTGTAGATCAAAAGAACAATTTGCTGATATTTTCACTAAACCATTGGCAAAAGATACATTTGAATATTTGAGAAGTTGTTTGGGTGTTTATGCTGAAGACAGATGCTCCAGAAGTTTCAAGACAGATGGTCCGGAAGTTTCAGGAAGTTTCAAAACTGCACTGAAGGCAGATGCTCCAGAAACTTTTGAATGAAGGTAGATGCTCTGGAACTTTTGTGAAGAAGATGGATGCGCTGGAACTTTTTGAGAAATGTGTTGGGAATAAAGGTGGATGCTCCGAAAGTTTGTTAGCTAGTTGAGATTAAGGGGGAGTGTTAGAAAATGTAATCTCAACTGCCCAATAGTCACCAGCTCACCTCTATAACTGCATTTAAGGCAATTTAATTAAAAGCTTTTTGGAGAAGATTTCAGGAGATTTTGAAATGATGCTGCTTTAACTGTCTATTTACTCTCACACACTTTGTGGGTAGTAAAAATATTAATTTTATAATCTTCTCTTCCCTCCACCGTAGCTTTTGGTTTTAATATCCTTTGTTGCCATTTTTGTAAGAGAGAGAATAGAGAAGGGTAATGTAGCTCTGCAGAAGTAAGAAGAAAACAGAGCAGCGAAGCTCTGCTGAAATTGTTTCTGTTTTAATATATAAATATAAATTTGCTGTTGTCTATTTTCTGTGTGTTGTGAACAGCAATCATTTGCTTTCTCATTTGTCTTTTATTGCTGTATGCAAATTTCAGTTTGCTCTGTTTTTTGAATTTGATGCTCTGTTTTATATCAAATCCTCTGCCCCTTTGCCCGCAATATGCTTTTGACAATTATTGAAACTAAACTAGGAGAGTTTCGTTGCAAGGTACAGTATCTCTAAAACAGAGTGCACTGAGTGTTATTGTTGTTTTTCATGGTAGGTATTATGAGACCATAATGAATGCCAACACATTAATTCAAGATTTATTTATATGAAAATGGGTTCCACACCTGGATTAAATGGTTATCCGTTCCTCTAGTCATCCATGCTCTGGTTCTAGTCTTGAAGTAATCTCCAATAGAGTCAGATGTGTAGCCAAACATGGTAAACATGGATACTTGCTCATCACCATCATCATTTCTGCTTCCCGCTGCCTTCTTACGCATGAGCCTCATCTTCTTGATATCCTTCTTCAGCTCCCAATAATTGACAAAGGCTCTTTTCCACTCGGGGATTAACTGTGCCTCTAGCTGCTTCGAAAACTTCACCATTTCTTCCCTTCCCTTGCACAAATGGAAATGAATGCCTCAGTTTGAACAACACTGCTTTATGCACTAGTCAGCTGCACAAAGCGACATCGCTATCGGTTTCCACGCACTTTTCATGCAGTTGCATTCTTAGTAATTCATTCTTCAAATCGCTCACTAACCGTCGAGGGATTAAAAAATTGCACTTGGGCATGAAAATCTAGTGCTGAATACAACACATAGACTTTGTATGTACAAAATATTCACCATGGATGCAAATGACTATTACAGTGGCGTCAAATACCATAATTCAGGTGGGTTTAGATGCTATATTTCTTCAGAGTTAGGCAGCCTTATATTTTATTATAGTGGTCACTATATGGTGAGTGACGTGCTGGGCTTAAACAACACAAAGCTTTGACTTGCTTGGGTGGGTCCTACTTAACCCTTCTATTCCCTAATCGAAGGTCGGTTTACTAACAGTTACATCGATGTCAAGTAAGGAAGTTTGGTGGATGTCCGTTTACTAACCCTAATGTCCCCATGCGGTTGCTTAAGTTAATTTTCTGCTTAAATTTAAGCAGTTGGAATGGCCCCATGGAAATTTATAATTGTGGGAAAAGAATAATATATGATCTTTCCTATTTTTTGGGAGCAGCCACTACTTAAGAATTACAAATATGCTGTGGAAAAAAGGGGGGCTGGAAATAAGCAGCCATTGCATAATGAAAAATATGCCATGTGGCTGCATATATTTCCTTCCCCCTTTTTTTTTTTAATTTTCTTTTAAATTAACATAGTTAAAATAATATATTTTTTGCTTTTTTATATAATAAAAAGCTTCAAATTAAGATAACTGCTTAAAATAGCATGGGGACATGCCCTAACTGTTAGACCATGATAAAACAACCCGCCCAATGACCAAAACTCTGTTCCCGCGCAACTAAATGTTTATGCCCAGCCAACATACAAAACCTTGTATCACCTATCGTTTTCTTTGAGACAATCATTAGATGGGTCATAGTATTTTATTCAGAGGACATGAGGTTGTGTTCGAATACAAAAGCATGGAGTAGAGAGGAGAAGCAAGATAATTATTTAATGTTTTTGTTTTTTATGCTTTCGTGTTTTCACATGCCTTGTCTATGCGTCCACATTTTGCATACATGTCTACCAAAGCATTCCCTACACCAACATCTAACAAGATTCCTTTATCATTTTATCCTTTGATGGATGTCTGTCTATAACCTATTCGAAAGCTCCCATTTTGGCACAGGCAAGGAGGATGTTGGCAAATGCTGCGGAGTTTGGCTTTACACCCACCAATTGCATTTGCTTGAAAGTTTCTAAATCCTTTTCAACAAATCCATTTTGTGCATATCCTACAGTCATGGCATTACCACGTGCACCTGAGGCATTCAGTATTGTGTCAATTACAAATATTTATAAAATAATATACTAGCACTTGCACCCATAGGAGGTTCAAGGAATACGCCGATAGGAACAACTGATGACTTTAAAATATTTGCCGGCGTGATTTGTTTTACGGTGTGAGACAATTCTAAGCACTATAATGCTCACATATAAAAGCCTATCAGCTAATTAACCTTGTTAATAGAGCATCAACTAGGTATATGATATTGTATGGTTAGAGCATCAATGAGTGTTGAGAGAGCATATATGCTATATGTTAATAGGAAGATTTTAAGGGCATGACAGCTGCTTATAGGAATGATTTAAATTGATAGTTTATATATTTCACATGTAGATAGATTTAAAGTGCTTCAATGTTGCTTAACCAATGTTAAAATGGTGTATAAGGTGAGAAAATTTCTTGGTAACATCATCTCTTGTAGCTTACCATCCCATAGATCTAATGTATCTTACTAGTTTTCTATAGCATGCTAGTAAACAAGCGTACTCTATTCAAATTTAGTAAAAGTTCTACAAGAGTCCTAAAATGATTCCAAAGAGATCTTATTTTATTTTTCGGTAATGGTGGAAGGAGAAGGGTATGTTTTGTTTCATAAAAACAATAATTTTAGGCCATTATTAGATTTGTTAAAGAAAAAAATCTGATCATTTCAAAATATAATGCACTGTTTCCCTATACCATCACATTATGGTAACTAAATTCAAGGATCATTATTCAGTAACAATGATATATCTCCCAACCAAAAATAATGTCATTGCCAATAATTTCAAAATCTCTTTCTCCACCCAAAATTCCAAGCCATGAATAAATTTCCAACCATTATTGTATGATAAGCATTCACATGATAATTTTTCCATGGCTTTACCATTTTCTTCGATGGACCAAGTCAAAAATGAATTGAGAATACACATATGCCAATGACAGAACAAACCTAGGTTAAAATAATGCTTTATCCTTGGTTAAATCTTGTGTTAGAAGTGTGCCAAAACTCATTTAAGGCCATTAGATGCCATGTCTTTATTCGTTTTAGAGTTCTTCAATATTTTAGTACCATGTGAAGTGGAAATGTTAGTTTAAGGCTTCGTTATCTTCTACATCTACATAGATAGTAGTTAAATTTAGACATAGGTCTGCTTAGCTTTTATTTTAACTAAGACTTAAGTTTAAATATAGGTAATATAGGTAGGATGAAATATATATATATATATATCTTAAGACCATAAGCTATAAATAATAGGGCTAGGTTCAAATCATAGTATACTCCATAAATCAATCAATATAAATATATTTATACAACTTAACCATTAGAGCTCAATCTAGGTTAAGTTTTATAAATTTATTTATAATATTAGGATCAAAACTTAGATCAACAACAATAGGACCCTATCCATAATGTTTGCATTAAGACTTAGGCTAGAACATTTCCAAGTCCTAACCCACACACTATGGACAACTAAACACAAATACAAAACTTACCCATCCAATCAAATCATCCAACATTTGCAATACAATAAGACTATTTCACACATAGGTTCAACCATTCAACACAAAAACTATCTACAAACTAAAACACTAGTAACATAAGGAGCTACACATAATGGTGAATGATACTTTTAGCTGAATATATCTTGAATCAAAACTATTACATAAGATAATAATTATGAATTAGTATTTTGAAATCATTCCTAAAGTTCTAATTTGTGGAAGCTTCATTTTCTTTCAAATTCTAGATTTATCCTATTGTTCTTTAATTGCTACATCTTGCTATCTTCTAACCCTAGGATTCATAGATCTTTGATTGATTCTATCTTACTCAATATTAAATATGCTAAACCATTAGCCATGACCGATATACATGCAGAACATATTTTTTATGATGTCAATCTCACGTGCACGGTATATGTTAGTGACTTACATGTCTAGGTCTATTCACTTCTTATGGCGATACATCTAGTAATAAGTGTGGAAATTATTTCCTTACAATGATAATGTCTTCCTTAGTGTCTCTCTCTTCCCATTGATCATTAGCTTCATGTTTTTCATGATGGACATATTATTAGGAAACCTAAGATGGTCTTATTTGATAGCAATTCTTAGAACAATATTTCATTTCTCCATCCTATATGCATATGCATGATAATACCTACTTGGTTAATGCATTAGAAAATAGATTATTTGAGCAAGCTTATTGACAAGTTAAATTTGCTACATTTGATGCATGTTGTTAGATGATGAGTATGACATATATATGGTCTTATTAATAAACCTAAAACAATTTTGGATAAATACAAAAAATTAAGGATAAATTTATGGAGACATACTTTATAATTAAAGCATAAAGAAATTCTTGAAAATATTAGTATATATCTTGATATATGTTCTAGTATTGAAACAATTAGTTAAAAGATTATCTCATAATCTAGGTGAATTGACTATGTAGTAATCTTTTCTAACATGAAAATTAGTTACATCATAAAAGATGACAACTTATTCACTTGGTAAACATCACCTTAGGTATGAAACCAACACTACTAATGACATCAAGTGTATAAAAGTTTTCTATATATAAGCATTATCATCATTTGCTATATATATAGTAATTGTAGTTGATACCATATATTTATTTGTAAAATGTATTTATTAAATTTTTTGTAATTATAGTTGAGATCATGGATTGCATAAATGTGCATATGATTTTATATTGGATGAACCATTACTTGAGTAGCCTAAAAACTCACCTCAAAACTTACCTCAAATTGATGAACAAAGATTGAGAGTAGAGATAACTGAAAACATAACCATGTTGCAAACCAAAATAGATTTAATTCATATTGATCCTCATATCTCCCCTCATTTACATAGGTTTACCACTTTTATGCAGACACTGATAGATTTAGTTAGAAGCATAGATTCTAATTTGGGTAGAAGTACAACTCTTATATTTTTGTTTAGGGACTTGTTCACATTGTTAGCAAACAGATTTGTCACTACTTGTATTGTTTTGACTCGCCCTGCTAGCAATAACAACTTTACTATTAGTTGGACAATTTATTATTATAAATTGTCCTCTAAAGGTTTTAGAAACTACTCATCATTCAAATGATTTTAAGGGGCAAATACCTAATACAAGAACTGGTTAACAAGAGCCTTTCTTCAAATTAGCCAGATCAGCCAAGAGCATAGAGAATACACCTTCATGGATATACAGCCTTAACAGTCTTTGCAGAAAATGATTAACATGGGCACACAATCAGATTCCTAGCTTTTTGTCTTTCAATGTTCCTCTATCATGACCCTTGCTTACACCCCACATTCTCTCTCATTTTTGTTCTCCCCTGTCCTCATGGCAATCTCCTCATTTATCTCTCTTCTATTCAGACATATCTTTGTCCCAATTGGTCTCTGATCTTTCCCCACATTCTCTCTTTCACTGCTCGGACTCCTTCACACCATATCTTCCAACTTCTCTCCCGTGGCGATAGGAACCTCTCCTCAATTAACTTCCTTCTATCCAGTTTGGTAGTTTCTTTTCTTGGTATTTTGGTGATAGGTGACGGATCTAACCAACGTCCCTCAACCTCCTCTTGTAACCAAAGCAAAACTACTTTTACGAGTCGATAAAACTAATAATAACTTAAACCAAAATAAAATCTTACAACAACAATTAATTGAAAACAAAATTTTGGATGGGGACACGATGCCCCTGTATCAGGCTTCCTGGGAGACAAAAGAAAGCATGTGCTCTAGCACATGGTATCAACATTCAAATTATTCCTCATTGTTTGTTTTCTTTTGCTTCTTCCAACATCACTCTGGAACAACTACCATGTTTCTCAAACATTATTGTGCATTATTCTTCTCTTCACCTTTCGTCTTCTTTTCCCATAGTTTCCTTGCCCACACATTCACATGTAAATCGATATGAACAATGATCTCCTCATTTTCTTCTGCAAACTCCTTCACCCTTGACATTTGTCTTTCAACTTCATCAAAATCATCAACATGTTTATATAAATCTACACTTACTATCCTATACTCTTCTGCACATTCTGGAACTTTTATAATCTCAAACGGAAATAAAAGATCATTTTCACAATTTGCCAACAAATTTACCTTTTGATCCTATGCTATAATGTTCAACTTCTCACCTTCATCAATCGTCATTTTTAGCCATTCTTCTTTGATAAACAACATCAACAACAATTAATCCTTGGTTTTATCATTCATAGTACAACCCACAACATCTACACTAAAATCTGCATATACTCCTCCATACTTGTTAAGAGGCTTCTCAATATTCAACATAGCAAATGAAAATGAAACAATATCCTTATTTAAGACCAATAAATTTACCTCTTCATGTTTCATTGCAACAGCTTCTTTATCCTCAGTTGCCAACTTCATCTTTGTATTCTTCGTTGTCCCATTTGTCTTCATACCTTTACTAGTAACCTTCTCCATCCACTCTTGTTCTATCACTAAAAATTGTACCCACAAATCTTCTACATTTGCTCCACCTTCTTCAAATTCCATCTTTGTAACTACTTCACCATGCCTTTCTTTGTATTTCACTATTGCTCTAACATCTACTTCTCCTCTCCATTCTTTCTGGTGTTTCCTTACGTTCTCCTCAATGAGAACTTTCTTCACCTCTTCCGATGTACGTTGTTCACTTGGCAACTCTCCTCATTCATCTTCTCTATTCAAGGCAACCATATTCTGCCCTCCTCTTTTCTTCATCTTCATGGGCCATTTCAAATTCTTTTTCATTGACCAATACCAACCATATGCTTGGCTTCTAGCCTCAAGCCACTATTTACACTTCTTGAAATCTTTTCTCAATGCTGCTATTTCTTCATCCCATTCTAAATTTTGCTTTCCCACATTCAATTTCATTTGGTCTTTCTACCTGAGGCTTACTTTTATGGGAGACTGCTACATCTTTTATCTTTCTTCTTGGCTTCTTGATACCTCACCTAGGGATTCTATCCTTTTCCACTGCCTAATCTTTTGGTACCCAGGTCCTTATCTTGGATTTTCTCTTCTTCTTAAACTTCTCGCTATCTTAGAAATTTCTTTTTCTCAGGTATTAACCTCTCAAACTTCAACACATGTTTGTACAAAATCATCTTTGCATAAACCACTTCCACTCCTAGATCTTTCAAGCTCTAATACTGATCTGATGGCAACTCGATAGGAAACATAGGTAACAATAATATAAAGTGGAACCACATATAGGGAGATGAACTCAGCCGTGACTGAAATTTAATCCAGAATGAAATATATTATGGTGAAAAACTACTCATCATTCAAATGATTTTAAGGGACAAATACCCGATACAAGAACTGTTTAACAAGAGACTTTATTCAACTTAGCCAGATCAGCCAAGAGCACAGAGAATACACCTTCATGGATATACAACATTAACAGTCTTTATAGAAAATGATTAACATGGGCACACAATCAGGTTCCTGGCTTTTTGTCTTTCACTATTCCTCCATCATGACCCTTACTTACACCCCATGTTCTCTCTCTTTTTCATCCTCTCCTGTGCTCATGGCAATCTCCTCATTTATCTCTCTTCTATTCAGACATATCTTTGTCCCAATTGGTCTTTGATCCTCCCCCGCATTCTCTCTTTCACTACTTAGACTCCTTCACACCATATCTTCCAACTCCTCTCCCGTGGCAACAAGAACCTCTCCGCAATTAACTTTCTCATGTCTAATTTGGTAGTTTCTTTTCTTGGTAGTTTGGTGACAGGTGATAGAACTAACCAACGTCCCTCAACCTCCTCTTGTAACCAAAGCAAAATTGCTTTTACGAGCTAATACAACTAAAAACAAATTAAACCAAAATAAAATCTTAGAACAACAATTAATCAAAAACAAAATTTTGGACAAGGACACAATGCCCCTGCATCACAATCCTTCTCTGATATTTATGAATTCAATTCACCACATATATTGTTCCAAAATATCCCCCTTACTTTCAGAATAGAGTATCTATGATCTAATTTTCAAAAAGTAAAATTTTTCACCCAAGAAAAAAAGATCCTTTCTACTTATGTCCACCTACAATATATAGTGGAAAGAGTAAAACCAACTTTCCCATACAATAGTTATGCAACCAACAATACATGATAAAATAAAGTTTATGAGAAGTATTAATCGAGAAACATTCTCAAATAATAAAGAGTCCTAATAACAAATTAGAATTCAAAGAGTAATCAAGAAACTGTTTCATTATCTTCTTCTTCAGTAGCATCAGATCCTTCTTGTCCATCTGGAATATTTTTGTCTACCCCATCTTCAACTTTCTGGGATGCATTCAACTTTGTTTGTAGAACTTTGAATTTCCCCATGATTGAAAGGACATTCTTAGTGGGAATGGTTGTAATCCCTAATCTTGTCCTCCACTTCTGCAATACATTACTAGCCTCTGCAAGTTTTTTCTCCATCTCAACAAGGTCCTTCTTGAAACTAGATAGATAAGCAGATACATTATTGAGCCACTCTATAGAATTTTATTTAGTATCTTCCTTAACTTTCAATTCTTCAACCAACAATTCTTTAATAAAAACCTTTTTAATAGTAATAGACAACAAATTTCCACAGTCCATGCTATTGTTCTTGAGTGCTTCTAGATTTAACTGTGTGAGAGTTTTTCATCAATGTTTTGGATCACACTCCATGATCCATCATCAGGAAGAAGAGAGCCAAAGAAGAGAATTAGAAAGGATGGATCACGGAGTTTCTAATTCTCTTTGGCTCTCTTCTTCCCAATGATGGATCATGGAGTGTGATCTAAAACATTGATGAAAAACTCTCACATAGTTAAATCCAGAAGCACTCAAGAACTGTTTAATAGTGTCTAGTTCCAATAGATTTGATTCAGCCTCATCCCAAAGAACAACTCCTAGAGATACACAGGTGCTACAAAGATCAAGCATGTAGGATTTATTGTTCTTAGCTGGGATTTTTAAGTGATTTGTACATTGTTGTTCCATGTACAACTTCTAATCAATAATAGCTAGCCATTTTATTGATTCATTTTCTTCTGGTTTCTCAATGACTTTTTCGGTCACTAGAATACTAGAATCCATCTTAGCATTGCAGAAAAATTGTTCTTAGCTACACTTCGCATTGCCTGTTCTTTCTTGATTGCCTTTAGATCATTTAAAATTTGTGTCTGCTTATCAGATAACTTACCATACAAAGAGTTTACATCATGAATGAAATGGAGACCATCAAATGTCAACTTCCCAGCCCATTCTTCTATAGCATTACCAAGGTATTTGTACTTGTTGATTTGATCAAATACTTATGTAGTCAAACCTTTAGGAACACCAATAGTAGCATCTAAGGGCTAAGAGTTAGTATCAACAATGGATTTAACATATGAAGTTAGAATGTCCACTTGGTCTTCCAAGACTTCATTTTCCTTTTCTTTCTCTTCCAATCTGGTGACTAAGATGTCAAGTGATAATTTTGCATTATGTATATCACCTTGGATCAAGGGTGGTCCCAAATCTACAACACTCACCTGAAAATCATTAGTAGATATATCCTTCATTTCCTTGTCAACCATTGGCTCTACAATCTCCACATATCTATGCTTGGAAACCGGTTCCACCATCAACCTAGACAACTTTTTGGCCTTTTTGGGAGCAAGTTCTAATTTGAGCAACCTAGCCACTGCATCAAATTTAGTATCAATGATTTGATAATATCTCATCTTATTTCCAACTTCTATTTTCAACCATGTTGGGGTGATTGTCATAGAAGATAAGCCTATGTTCTTTTGAGATATCTCATCTGCCTTAGAGGTGTTATCTATTGTTGTTTTCTTCCTAGGAGGAGGAGTTTGGAACTGGCCATCCTAAGGAGTGTAAGGGGGTAATTTTCCCTGTTCTTCCTTTGAAGTATCTTCTTCATCTTGCCCATCTTGCAACTCCTATTGTGATACCTATGAGGTTTTGTACACTTGTGGGTTGAGGCATTTTTTAACCTTAATTATCTTCTTGGGTCCATCTATCCCAATGTGTCCTATAGGAGGAAACTGTAATGTAGTGTCTTGGACAAAACAAAGGTTACCACAATCAGGGTTGCTAAAAAAAATCATTGGCACTTCCATAACTAGCTCCTTGTGAGAAGGGGAACCTACACCACCATTATTCAGCTTAGATTGCAACCATGCTTGACTTATATTCAATACAAAAAGAGTCCTAGTTTTAAGATCAGTGACTTCATCCACATCCCAATCAACATTAGGCAATGGTTTAAAATTCTCAGAAGTGAAAGCAGGGTCAAGGACATCAAAATAATTGTCAACAATGTCTAGAATTTGCCAGCCAAGTTTATAGATTCTCATTTGTTCAAGTGTCAACCTTGACCGGTCCCTTCACCTGACTTCGTATTCATCAATACAGTCAATGCAAAAATCCTCCAAATGAGGTATATGTTTTCTCAACATAGGAAAATACAAGTTGTCCTTGACAAAGTCTTTGTTGTCAAAATTACTTCTTGACCCATAGGTTTGAAAATGAAAATGATTCAATAATCTATCTACATTCTTTGCATCTTTAGGCTTAGCATAGGTATAATAAGTCAACTTTAGTGGGAATGGGTACCCCTTCTTGTTTGCATCATATTACCTTCTCCCTACTAGGTAAGCATTTCTACACACTTCTAGGAATACTATATAATCTGAGACATATTTTGGTATCTTGAGAGCGGAAATTCAAAACCTTCAATTCTAATGTATGTAAATTTATCATACTGAATAAAGTAACTACCAAATCCCATCACCCAGTTGGCAGCTTCAGTAGAAATACTAACCTCTATTTTCTCCCATATTATTCTAACCATAAGCATTAAGAAGGCATCATTCACCCTTCTATATACTTTATTCCCATTCTCCTGAAGTTGAGGAAAATAATCATTGAATTTTGTATTAGCACTCATTGGGCCTTCTACTTGCAATCCTAACCAATTTGTTTGTATGGTAGCCAATATATAAATTAAATAGGAACACATGTGGAATTTCTTATTGTTTTGAAAGTTCACTAACTGCTCATGCAATTGGTCATTTATTAGTTGAGACCAATCAATAAAATATTTCCTTGTACATATCACCAAAATGTATTGACAGATCCAATTTTCAAAATCATCACACTCTTTGCTCCCTATCACTCTATGCAATAGAGTGATGATATATGAAATTTCATATTTAAAATGCCCTTGAACTAGGTTCTTGGGTAATTGTGACCCTCTCTTTTTCTCTTTCATTAACCAAGTAGTGGTCATCGTATCTTTACATGTCTTTTTCCCATCAATATATAAGTCAGTGGCCTTTTCTTTAGTTATATCTGCATATTCCCCATGTACGAGCATACCAAGTCTATCAGCAATAGAATCTACATCCAACTGCAAAACCACCTAACCACTCATAGTCCTTATCTCCCACATATTTGCATTATAATTTGCTAAATGCATGTAATTATTAAATCTAGACATTTTACTGCTAGAGGAAAACCCCTAGCATGTACCAATCTGGTATCAAACCTTTTCTAGGCTATGGGAGACCTATGGTCGGTATTCATTTGAAGCCAAAATTCGTAGAGGTTAATGTGCCCTAGGTTTGTATCTCGGATCCCCGATAAATCATTTCTGATGATAAAAAAATTCTAACCCCTTGTATGTGTACTTCATCTTCACTAACCCGAGCAACCAGTGAGTGGGATTTTCGACCAAGGTTAAGTAGGGTAAACTCGGGTTGGGTGAAATGAAGCTATGGAAAGCAGTGGAGAAAACTAGGGTTTGACAATTGATAAACAATGGGAGAAGCTTCAAAATATAACCCAGACTTGGCTAGCTAACAACAATCCTTTCAATTTTCAGAGAAGAAGGTATCGGGACTTACCTCGGTGGTGACACTTGATGAGAAGAAGATAGCTAAGCCAACTACGGTTAACTTGCAATGCTTCTTTGAATAGAAATAGGAGAATGATAATTTGGGGAGGAGACTTTGCTTTATAATTAGTGGGCATAAAGTTAGGACATTTAATACCTTTTGCAATAAATGCCCCTTTTCGGCTTACCGAGCGCTTTACCAAACTTGTAAATTTTAATTGGCAATTTGTGCTTTTTCAAAACTCCTTTAATAACAACATCTCCATATCACGAACTCCTTTTATCATGCATTGTCAACAAAAGTACCTTTTACAAACTCTCTGCTTGGTCGGTCATATGCCTCCTTTCAATTATCGGTAAATCTTTTATCTTTTGGACCTCACCTTTGTGCCCTGTCTCCTCTCAATCAACAAAATATGACTATCACAAACCTGTCATATACTTGACTATGAGCTTCCACTACTTTATCGGGTTTAGAGCAATCCATGAACTAAGGGGTATCCATGTCGTTGGCAAAGTATGACATTGGCAAACTTCATTGAGTTAGGCTACAAACCTATGATAACAAGAGCCATCGGCTTATCAACGAATTGGAGAAAAGTAGAACTTGAGAACCAAAATTTCACTTAGCACAAATAAAAGGTAACCGACAAGAGACAAACCAAAATAACTTATTAGGAAATTGGAAAATTGGGGAAAAGCTTAACTGACGAACGAAGAACTAGAGTTCATGAAAAAGGAGAAAAGCCAACCAAAGCAAAGAGATAACACAAGGGATTGTCAGGGAAACTATAGGTTTGAGAACTTAAACTTTTGTTAATAAGGTTCAAGAATCACTTCATTTTTCGACAAGTTCACTGATGGGGACTTTTCCCCATAGGACAAGGAACAAGCCTAGTTTCAGAAACATCAATTTTGCCAACAAGGTGTTAAAACAATAAGATTGCACGGTTTGAGAAAGAGAGAAACTGCCAACTAAGAAGAACAATAATACAAGACTTTTGTATGATAACTCAAAAATACAAGGAAAATGGGAAAGGACCAAAATTTTCAATTTGGGGAAACACACAATTACCATATGTCTACATGCAATGATTGAATCTCTTTTGGCAAGTTTAGGACATCTTGCTTTCACTACCCTAGGAGCAATGCAAAATAAATTTTATAGGCCATAAAGTACATACATCAATAATTTTGTTTCAACTCTTTGAGCACAAATAAATAATGTCAACCTTCTTTTAACTTGTTCCATACAATATTCAAAATAAAGACAAGAAGGTTCTTCCAAGATCCCATAACTCCAAGCTTCTAGCTAATGGGAGAAATGCTACCTCTTGACCATGTGGAACCACGAGGTCCACCCTACCTTCCTTAGGAGTGATACACATGGGAACATGCACACACCATTAAAAAAATACACATTTGGCCACATAAACAAACACTTACATGCAAGGGTATTCTCAAAACATAAGTGCAACCCTCAAGAATCAACAGGAGAGGTAGGTGAAGCAAGACCATGGAGTGTCTTTTACCAAGGACCTCCAAATCCATTTGGCTAGTTTAATGGAGAAATCTTAAGGGTTCAATCCACACTCCATGCCTCCTAAACATGTTAAAGGCATCAAACCCTCATAGGTGACTCTCAATAAGGTGTCAAACTCTAATTTACACAAGTAAATCACCACACTTGGAATAAAACAGTTTCTTTTTGAGTTTGAACACAATTTAATGTAAAGTCCATCCTTTTTAAATACAAGCAACATACTCTTAAATTGATACATATATAAATCATTATAACTCCATCAATACATTCTAAAGCTTTCTTTCCAAGCACAAAGAAAGGAAACTATTAAGAATTTCTTTGACACACTAATGAACACATTCATTGCAAGAATCATTTCATTTGATCATACAACACAAAGGAGATATCAAAATAATTATGCAAGGGAATAAAGGTACTACCTCTAAAATTTTGAATCTTTCCAAAATAAGAATTGTAATTCTATTTTTGTTTTAAGAACAATCCTTTCCTTTTCCAAATTCAAGCATGCATTCCCTAGCTCTAGATCTATTCTTTAGCACAAGAAATCTCTCTCAAGAGCTCAAGAACACTACACTCTTTCTATAAATTCTCTTCTCTAATCTCTCTAAACTCAAGCATGAAAGTGAATAATCAAATCCTCACCTCTTAAGTCCTCACCAATCAAGAGCTCAAGAAAACTACGCTCTTTCTCTTTTCTCTTCTCTAATCTCTCTAAACTCAAACATGAAATTGAATAATCAAATCCAAAATTGTCTTCCTCTCTCCTTACCCTATCCCAAAGATTAAGGAAACTCAACTCACCTCTCAAGTCCTCACCAATCACAAGGCGACAAGTGTCCCTTCTCACCCAAGCAATTTAAAGGTAAAAAATGACATATTCAAGGTTATAAATGAAATAATAAAGAAAATATAAAAAAATATCTCTAACCCATAACCATTAAATACAAATGCAAGTAGTGGAGACAAACTCTTACAACATAGTGAAGGCTCTTACAAAATCATACATGTGCCATGTGAAGAGCACATGGTCTTCAAAGACCTTCCAAAATAACAAATACATCTCTAAGAAACACATGAAAATATCTAATCCTAATGGCCAACTAGGGATTTCTAGAAGCCTTTAGATTATTGTGAACATATCTGTTATTATCTATAAGTCAAAATTTACATTCAAATGAAAGAAAAGTCATTTTATGATGTCACTAAAATTTAATATTCATACAAATTCGGTGTCACATTTATCAAATTGAAATTAACCAAATCCTTATCAAATACCCACTATAATTAACCTAGAATTATTACCTTACAACCCTTCCATCCTTTTTGTGGTTTAATAGATTACCATGGGTCAAAACAAGACTCAAAACCATGGTCCAACCCATGTGCCCTCCTTCAAAAGTAACTCCTCTCAGACCAAGAAAGGTCCAAGTAACTTCCAACCTCTCTATGTGGGTACAATTTAATAATAATTGTTGATTTACTTTTGCAATCATTGCCCACATTGACATTCAATATCCTTGGAATCTTTACCTCTAATCTTGATAGTGGACATAAATGCAATAATTAGACATAACGTATTTCAAATGGTTATCAAACATGTCTATAATTTATACCAAGTGTGTTATATCATGTTTGGACATTTTCTAATCAAATGTTAACATTTTTGTTTGTCTACTAGATGAATGTCAATTGGTCTCACATCTTGGACGAAGCCATTCAACACCCCACCAGTGGAAAGTTTTCCTACAAAGACCTTTCATGGGAGACATATATCCTTCAAGGCTCACAATTATTTTCATCTTGGATTGAGGTTGGTAGATTTAATGAATTTATCAAGGGAGAAAGTTTGAGGGAATCCTACCCAACCTTCTTTCATAAGAGTCAATCAAAGAAAGCCTCTCTTGATTCTGATGCAAAAACCAGGATTAATAGCTCTTTGGAATACAACATGTAATAATAATTAGTTAACTACAAATGCTTATACTTATAATTATGAAGTGCAAGAGTGATAGAATCATTGGTTAACTACATATGTTAATAGTTTGAAGATTCTTTATTATTTTTATAGGTATTGGTGTATGTATGGACCAAATGAATTCAAGAAATAAGATGCAACACCTTTTGATCCTTCCTCAGTGCCCAAATTAGGGAAGGGTAGTATATCTGACTGCAAACATACACAACGTGGTTGTACCCATCATTTTAGCACACAAGTCATGGTTGTAAGCCAGACCATGTATTGGTATGGTACCACTAGGTTCAACATGTGGAAAAGGAAGGCATACCTTGTCATGGTCAAAAGAACAATGAGGTTTTTAGAACAACATCCTTCTTTGTGCCATATATTAGAAAACAAATATATGGATGGGTAGAGTCATTGTTGTTTGGCATGCCTACAGATGCAGTGCATAAAAAATATAATGTAAATTGTGCATGAGAAAATGACCATGTTTGAGGGTTAATCTTTTAGGGATGATTTTCTTACCATGGATGATATTGTGAACATTCATTGTAAAATTAAGATATCAAGCTACATGTTTGATGGTAATGATGCTCTTTCAGTGCAACAATGGGTTTTAGCGAACCACGACAAGTGGTGTGCATATTAGGAGTACAAAGCCACTATTATTGATGGAGATGGACCAATCCCATTTGTTTTGGGAATTCAATTGCCACAACAACTTGAATGGATGCTTCAATATGTCCACAACAACATAGTGGCCATGGATTCTACATTTGGTACAAATTTAATGAAGATATGTTGTGCCTTCCTTGATAGGGTTGAATTGAAAATGTTTATGCTCAAATAAAACATAGTATTGATACATTTTATCCTTATAACAATTTGAATTCTCTAAAATGCTTGCATTTGGCTTGAAGCATATTGGGGTGCCTGTGGCATGGGTCATTATGTCTAGGTCTTGTGCATATGATATTGTATATTGGATGCACATTCTTCTCCAATAGGTTCACTTGAAAAATATTGATTGGAGACTAAATGCATTCATGGTGGATGATGCAGGTGCTAAGATCAAAGCTATCAATTGATTCATTTTTCATTTTTTTTTAAGATAATATGCCTGGTAAACTTTTTAACGTGATTGGTGACGTTGGTGCGACATGCCCTCCGGCTCCACACAACGCTTTTGCCTAGAGCTATGAATTGGTGAGGCCACAACATGGGGGACCTCATCCCCAAGAAAGAACACTTCAAACTTGCAAGCTCATTGGCCCAACGAAGGCGTAATGCCTTGCGAGCTCATTGGCCTAGTGGGGGTTTGAACTCTGGTGGCCACCACTACAACCGAGCGACTTAACCATCGAACCATGCCCTTATCAGTTGATTCATTTTTCATTGAATCCATGTATTTTTTTTAATATTTCAAATTTTCCCATGAAGAATATTAAATACTGATTAAAAGCTTTCATGATGCAGATAATTGTTTTATTGTGATGTATATCTATGCTCTTGGCATGTTAGACATGCATGGCTAAAGAACTTGATTGCAAAGGTCAAGGATAATGCATTCAGGCAAGAGATGATTGATAGAATTGGATATATCATGCAACGTTCAATATATGAGGATTTTACAAGTAATGGGGTTCACATGTTTATTGAAGACTTTAAAGATACATGCATCCCTCATTCATGGAATATTTTAAGGGACAATGGTCTAATAGATTAGGTATGTGGGCTAGATACATTGCCATACACTAAAGCATGTAGGCTAGGAGACAAATGGTGCCATAGAGTCTTACCGATCACACTTGAAGAGATGATTCTTGAAGATAGTTGAACGTACCACAAATCATCATGTTTATTGGTTGATACATCAACTAACAACACATGTTTATGTCTATTATTGGTGGACACAAGTTAGCAAGAAACATGGTTTCTATAGGAACTTTGATATTGAGAAGATTGAAAACACATCTTGGGTTTGAGCCTCACAAATTCCAGATAGCCATGTTACATAAAGAATGACAGTAATGAGCATGTAGCATTGGTGACAAGTGAAAGCAATCATTGTTTTCGATATGAGGTGTCTATTTCCTTGCCTAATCTATGTATGTGCTCTTGCAACTTTTCAATGCAAGGATATATGTGTAAGCATGTCATCAAGGTGAACTTGATGAGGGAGAAATAAAATCTATCTAACAGCTTGCATGTAGATCTTGATAATCTTGTTGGTACAGTTGCATCTATAGAAGAAGGATGAGCTATCGGTGTCTCTAAACATTTGGTAGTTGACAAATAAGATTTTTTTGTTTTATTGGTATATCACTCTTTGCAAAACATGTGTTTAAAATGAGTCATAATGTCAATGTAGGAAATAATTAATGAATTTGATAGGATTGGAGGTAATGAAAATTGCCAACTCTTGGAGGATTATTGTGTGCATACAAAAGTGATGTTATAACCACATTGTGCTCATTCCAATTCTTGTTTTCTTGATTCATAATTTCTGAAATGAGTCTATTTTTATTTGTAGACCATTGACAATAGAGGTGGACATGATGAGATATAAAGGAAGTTGCAACTAAAAAACAAGTTTCAAGGAATTTTGACTCACACATCTAATATGGAAACACTTACTTTCATTGATAAGATTTTAGAGGACTTTTCAAACAAGGTCAAAAGAAAACACATCTCATCCTAGCTCGGATTAGACCATCCAAGTGTCCATCCATTTCTCCCTGTACAAGATGTATTTGGTCACACTCTTCATTGACAAAGAGACTTGATCGAGTGCATGAATGTGAGGAGAAGGCCGAATATC
This sequence comes from Cunninghamia lanceolata, assembly GCA_027924645.1. NCBI lineage: Eukaryota > Viridiplantae > Streptophyta > Pinopsida > Cupressales > Cupressaceae > Cunninghamia > Cunninghamia lanceolata. The sequence goes on along the minus strand of BSBN01000220.1, from coordinate 8,616,135 downwards.
TGGACAACAAAACACCTATGTTTCCACAAATGCCAAAAAATCCCAAGCATCAAAATTGGTTTGATGATCTCGATAGGGCAAGAAAATGAGACAAGGATCATACTCAGTCCAATGAACATAATTTTGACATGGTTGATGAAACGGGGTTTGAAAGCATGCAAGACAATGTTGTAAACACACAAGATTTTATTCAAAACACATACATGTGCCATCTAAAGAGCATATGGTCTTCAAAGACCTCCTTCCAAAATCATAAATACATCTCTAAGAAATACATGAAAATATCTAATCTAAATGACCAACTAGGGCTTTCTAGAAGCCTTTAGATTATTGTGAACATATCTACTATTATCCATGAGTCAAAATATACATTCAAATGAAATAAAAGTAATTTTATGATGTAACTAAAATTTAATTCTCATACAAATCCGGTGTCGCATCTATCAAATTGAAATTAACCAAATCCTTATCACATGGCCACTAGAAGTAACCTAGAATTATTACTTTCTAGATCATTCTCTGCATCACTTCTAAATCAAATGGGGACTATGGTTTGATGACTGCTAAGAGAAGGTGGAGTTGTTGTTGGAATCTAAGTCCGTACATAGATGTACCAAGAGGGCAGTAGGTTCATCCTTCTATCATTAGCCGACATTGTCCATTGAGTCCTGCATTTTGAGATAGACCCTTGCAACCTTTTCAGGATGTAATAGATTACCATGGGTCAAAATAAGACTCAAAACCATGGTCCAACCCATGTCCCTTCCTTCAAAAGTAACTCCTCCCAGACCAACAAGGGTTCAAGTAACTCCCAAGCACTCTATGTGGGTATAATTTAATAATAATTGTTGATTTCACTCTTACAATCATTGCCCACATTGACATTCACTATCCTTGGAATCTTCACCCCTAATCTTGACAATGGACATAGTTGCAATAATTAGACATAACGTATTTCAAATGGTTATCAAACATGTCTAGAATTTATACTGAGCATGTGATATCATGTGTGGACATTTTATAATCAAATGCTAAAATTTTTGCTTGTATACTAGATGAATGCCAATTGGTCTTGCATCATGGATGAAGTCATTCAACACCCCCCTAGTGGAAAGTTTTCCTACAAAGACCTTTCATGGGAGACATATATCCTTCAAGGCTCACAATTATTTTCATCTTGGATTGAGGTTGATAGATTGAATGAATTTATCGAGGGAGAAAGTTCAAGGGAATCCTACCCAACCTTCTTTCATAAGAGCCATTCAAGGAAAGCCTCTCTTGATTTTAATGAAAAAACCAGGATTAATAGCTCTTTGGAATACAACATGTAAGAATAATTAGTTAACTACAAATGTTTGTACTCATAATTATGAAGTGCAAGAGTGATAGAAACATTGGTTAACTACATATGTTAATAGTTTGAATATTTTTTATGATTTTCATAGCTATTGGTGTACGTAAGGACCAAATGACTTCAGGAAAAAAGATGCAACACCTTTTAATCCTTCGTCAGTTCCCAAATTAAGGAAGGGTAGTATACCTAACTGTAAACATACACAACGTGGTTGTACCTATCATTTTAGCACACAAGTCATGGTTGTAAGATAGACCATGTATTGGTATTGTACCACTAGCTTCAACATGTGGACAACGAAGGCATACCTTGTCATGGTCAAAAGAACAATGAGTTTTTGGAAACAAGGTCCTTCTTTGCATCATATATCAAAAAACAATTGCATGGATGGGTAGACTCATTGTTGTTGCTTGGCATGCCTATAGATGTAGTGCATAAAAAACATAACGTAAATGGTGCTTGAGAAGATGACCATGATTGAGGGTCAATCTTTTAGGGATGGTTTTCTTAGCATGGATGATATTGCGAGCATTGATCATAAAATTAAGACATCAAGCTACATGTTTGGTGGTAATGATGCTCTTTTAGTGCAACAATGGGTTTTAACAAACCCCAACAAGTGGTTTGCATATTAGGAGTACAATGCCACTACTATCAATGGAGATGGGCAAATCCCATTTGTTTTGGGAATTCAATTTCCACAAAAACTTGATTGGATGCTTCAATATGTCCACAACAACATATTGGCCATGGATTCTATATTTGGTACAAATTTAACGAAGGTATGTTGTTCATTCCTTGATAGGTTTGAATTGAAAACGTTTATGCTCAAATAAAACATAGTATTGATACATTGTACCCTTATAACAATTTCAATTATATACAATGCTTACATTCGGCTCGAAGCATATGGGGGTGGCTATGGCATGAGTCATTATGTCTAGGTCTTGTGCATATGATATTGTATATTGGATGCACATTCTTCTCCTACAAGTTCACTTGAAGAATATTGATTAGAGACTAAATGCATTCATGGTGGATGATGCAGGTGTTGAGATCAAAGCTATCAAGTGTTTCATTTTTCATTAAATTGTGTATTTTTTGTAAATATTTCAATTTGTCCCATGGAATAATATTAAATACTAAGTAAAAGCATTCATGATGTAGAGAAATGTTTCAGTGTGATGTATATCTATGCTTTTGGCATGTTAGACATGCATGGCTAAAGAACTTGATCACAAAGGTCAAGGTTAATGCATTCAGGTGAGAGATGTTTGATAGACTTGGATATATCATTCATAGTTCAATAGATGAGGATTATACAAGGAATGGGGTTCACATGTTTATTGAGGACTTTAAATATACACAACCCTCATTCGTGAAATATTTTAAGGGACGATGGTATGATAGATTGGATATGTGGGATAGATAGATTTCCATACATTAAAGCATATAGGCTAGGAGACAAATGGTGATATAGATTCTTACCAATCACACTTGAAGAGAAGATTCTTGAAGATAGTCAAACGTGTCACAAATTATTGTGTTGATTGGTTGGTATATTAACACATGTTTATATCTATTATTGGTAGATGCGAGTCAACAAGAAACATGGTTTCTATAGGAACTTTGATATTGAGAAGATTGAAAACACATCTTGGGTTTGAGCCTCACAAATTCTAGATAGCCATGTTATGTTTAATGACACTAAAGATCGCATAGCATGGGTGACAACTAAAAGCAATCCTTGTTTTCGATATGAGGTGTCTAATGAACCTCACCTGATTTATCTATGTGCTCTTGCAAATTTTCAATGCAATTATATATGTGTAAGCATTGCATCAAGGTGAACTTGATGAGGGAGAAACAACATCTATCTAACAAATTGCATGTAGACCTTGATAATCTTGTTGGCACAGTTGCACCTATAAAAGAAGGATGAGCTACTGATGTCTCTAAACATTTGGTAGTTGACAAATAAGTTTTTTTTGGTTTTATTGACCTATATCACTCTTTGCAAAACATGTGTTTAAAAAGAGTCATAATGTCAATGTAGGAAACAATTAATGAATTTGATGGGATTGGAGGTAATGAAAATTTCCAACTCTTGGAGGATTATTGTGTGCATATGCAGGTGATGTTATAACCACATTTTTCTCATTCCAATTCTTGTTAGCATGATTCATAATTTTTTGAAATGAGTCTATTTTTGTTTGTAGACCATTGACAACAGAGGTGGACATGCAAAGATACAAATGAAGTTGTGACTAACAAACAAGTTTCAAGGAATTTTGACTCACACATCTAATATAGAAACACTTACTTTCGTTGATAAGATTTTAGAGGACTTGTCAAACAAGGTCAAAAGTAGACACATATCATCCTAGCTCAGATTAGACCATCCAAGTGTCCATCCATTTTACCTTGTACAAGATGGATTTGGTCACACTCTTCGTTGACAAAGAGACTTGATCGAGTGCATGAATGTGACGAGAAGGCTGAGTATCTCCAATAAAACATCTATGTTTCCACAAATGCCACAAAATCCCAAGTGTCAAAATGGGTTTGATGATCTCGATAGGGAAAGAAAAAAAGACAAGGATCATACTTAGTCCAATGTATATAATTTTGACATGGTTGATGAAACAAGATTTGCAAGCATGCAAGACAATGTTGCAAACACATAAGATTTTATTGAAAAAATAGAGGATAATGTCATCACACTTTTTCAGGTGTGTACTAGAACCATTTATAAGAATTTGAAATTCTATAATGTTATTTTGCATGTTACAAACATAATTGGAATGCTGGTCAATATCTAATTGGTTGAATTGGAGGATATGGAAAACTATTATAGTGGATCATGACCAAGTAGTAGTATGAAAAAAGCTATTTATACATTTTAATATTCTATTAGCATAATATTATTTCATTCAAGTTTAAATGTAAGTATTCATGAGGTAGACATGTTATTTTCCTTTTGATATACTAAAGGTACATTACATCAAATGCATATAGGACATACAATTATGTATCAATTTATGAAACATTTTAATGCCTAATATTGGATTAAAAACATGTTCTTTGAAACATAGACAAGTGGCATGCCTTAACACTTTTTTGGTAGGTTCTTTCTAAAGGCATGGTATCATGTGTAACTAGCTCATTATGTACACAAACTAAAATTTTGAACCCTAACGTTGTTAGCATATCTTATATTGAGATGGTCTACAAAAATAAAAATGGTCCTCAAGAAATAATGTTCAAGAACAAATATTTCTTAGTAGATTGTCTTCTTGTGTGCCAATCTCAATATTTGTAACAAGGCCAATTATGTATCAATCTATGCAACATTTTAATGCTAATTTAATTAGCACAAACCTACTAGAAATGAATTCTAATTTGGTTATTGTCACCATTATAACTTATGTTTTTGATTATATAAGGCGGCTAACTAAGGGGCCAAACCCTTACAAAAAACCAGAGAAGCCCGAAGGCAAAAAGCAACAACAGGGCCTTAAACCAGGAACATCATAACTTATGTTACACTCCATTTGGTTTGGCTCATATTTAGTCATGCCTTTGCCTCTTGTATGCATTAATCTAAGAATAAAGTTGCATATTAATGGTTTTGTAAGAAAAATATTCACAAAAGAATTTAAAGTGTTATTATTGTTCAACCAATTTTTTTCAAGATCTCAGTGTAACATCCCTAGAAGGTCTTCTTCAAATGTTTCTACTTCTTGCATTGGTTGTAGACAGGGTTGAAAACTATAATTTCAAAATATTATCTTTCTCTACTTAGGCATTGAATAGAAATATTAAACTAGTTTCAACCTGAGGCTCTAGCTTATCAAAACAAGTTTAGTATTTCTATGCAATTATCATTATATAGCAATAAGTTGGAGCCCTTTTTGATGACCTATCATTTCTATACAAATTATCTTTTGTCTACTAGTTTTGCAAAGCCATAGATATTTTCTTTCTGATGTACTAGAGTTAAATTACATCAAATACATAAAATAAGAAACTATGTATCAATCTATGAAACATTTTAATATTTAGTACTTGGTTTAAAATGTGCGTTTTGTTCATGTTGGCCGTATGTGTTTAAAGCCTCTCACAATATTTCAAGATGTACTTTTGGCATTAGTGCTTTGTTGTGGCTCTCTATATACTTGGTGACCATTAGTCCTCTCAAACCAATGATTCCTTGATTTATTACTCCGTTTTCATGATACAATCTTATGGTTTCATTTGTAGTTTATGCAGTCCTATAGATCTTGTCATGAACTCTTACGAATTGTTGGATAACATCTCACTTAATAGATCATGCAATCATATTATATTGTAGGATTCTTTTTGTCTCCTTTGTCTTGTACAAGTCATTTAATCTTCCACATCAACGCTTGATCTCATGGTCTCACTTCATAGATCTAACACATATAGAGTTTGATATTAGGCCCGACTCCTTTCCAACTCATCATGATAGAGCCAATGGCACAACTCTTAGCACTAAGTGTTATTATCTTTGGTTGGTCTTGCACTAACCATCAGATTTATTTAGATCCAACAACTCATAAAACTTGATGCTCTCTTTAAACTCTACGAAATCCTTGAGGTATGACAACCATTGAAATCTTTGATACCACTTTTAATCATCCAATCATTACTCCTCTCCCCTGATAATGTGAGTTTTCGTTCTTTAGCTTGCAGCCACCAACCATTATGCTAGCTCACCTCCTCCCTAGAACCACCTTTGTGTCAGAATTTTCTGGACATAGGACAAATGATTCTAGGCCCACCTTGTGATGACTCATCCATAGTTGGTCAATAGAAAAATGATAAATCCTATTAGACCTTGACATCCTCTCAAGTTGCATAATATATAATTTTTTTTTTTAATTTATGTTATTGTCGATAACTATCTGTTATTATTAAATGATGGATTTAATTTTAATTATATGCTTGATACAATTTGCATGTACAACCTTCTTGAAGAAATAATCAACTATTTGCACCTAATTTCAGCAACCTTTGTTAGAAGTACAAAATCCATAAGTTAATTCTAAAACTTTTGGCAACATATATGTGGTTAATGTTCAGTACCATATATGTGGTTTTCTAAAATATGTGGCAACATATAAATTTTGGCATAATAAAAATGTGAAAGCTAATAATTGTTTTCATGCAGGTGAGAAAGATGTCGCATAATGCACATGCATGGGTGTCTAGTTGGTTGTCCAACTATTAATGGCATCTTCCATGGAATGTCCTCCTTCGTATAGAGGAATTGAGTGTCCCCTATTGGTTGAGGGACAAAATGGTGAATAGAATAAATACAAATGGGCCAAGGACCGGTCAAAGGCAATTTGATAACTATGCTAGAATGTTTAAAAATTGTTTACTTATGACAACAAATTTTTATTAAATATTTTTTGCAAATGTTTAAAAACTATATACACAATGTATCCATGACTAAATTCAATTTTGAAAGGATTTACAAATGTTGTTGTAATAGTGCTGATGGGCATGGCAGTGTTTTTAATTCTGTGTGGCAAATGCTTCAACCTTAGACATATGTAATCTTTGCAATTATTTATTTGAATTGAAATGTTTGCATATTCATGTGCCATTAACCAATGTTAAACACATATGTCTAAGCTTCTAGGATAACATGGTAATTCGCTATGTACAGCCCCTTGATATATATGGGTGAGCATACATCATTTTCAAAATGAGAGTGTTCAGTTTAAAGTTGAATGCATGTATACATACATGTCTTGAAAGTAGATATGAAACTCTAATTCTAATATCAAAATATTTCATGTGGAGAATGGGCGTGATGATTAGAATAATTTACATTACAGCCTCTTTGTGAGAATTCATTTTAATAGCATCTCTCAATGTGTCATAATAACCAAATTACTAGGTAAAAAAATGTATGTGTGTATTTCCTATTACAACATGTGACATAATTCTTCTATCCTTTATTCCAAACCTCCCATTTTGGCACAGGCAAGGAGGATGCTAGCAAAGGTTGTGGAGTCTGGCTTTACACCTGCGAATTGAATTTGCTTGAAAGTTTCTATAGCCTTTTCAACATATCCTGCAATCATAGCATTCCATGAGACCGCACTTCTTTGAGGCATCCGATCAAACAGTTTACCTGCCTTGTCTATGCTTCCACATTTTTCATATGCTACAACAGCTGACAAAATTCTTGTATCCTTTATGGATGTCCATACCCTGTTCGAAACCTCCCACTCTGGCACAGGCTGGGAGTACGCTGCAAAAACAAACTGATCGGGATGGAGACCTGTCCCACATGACATCGACCGTAACAGTTAATAAACGGACCTTGGGTTAGGGAATAGACAGGTTAAGCGGGCCCACCCAAGCAAGTCAAAGCTTAGGGTGTAAGGCTGCCAACTCTGAAGAATTATATAGCATCTACACTCAACTGAATTATGGTATTTGACGCCACTGTAACAGTCATTTGCACCCATGACACACTTGGTGAATATTTTATACATACAAATTCTATGTGCTGTATTCAGCACTAGATTTTCATGCCCAAGTGCAATTTTTTAATCCCTGGACGGGTAGTGAGCGATTTGAAGAATGAATTACTGAGAATGCAACTGCGTGAAAAGCGATAGTGATGTCACTTTGTGCAGCTGACTAGTGCATAAAGTAGTGTTGTTCAAACTGAGAGGCATTCATTTTCATTTGTGGAAGGAAAGCGATAAAAAATGTGTTGTGCATGTATATAGGTCATGGCTAATCGTTTAGCATAATTCATATTGAGTAAGATAGAATCAATCAGAGATTTATGAATCCTAGGGTTAGAAGATTGCAAGATGTAGCAATTAAAGAAAAATAGGATAGATCTAGAATTTGAAAGAAAATGAACCTTCCACAAATTAGAACTTTAGGAATGATTTAAAAATACTAACTCATATTGATTATCTTATGTTAATAATTTTGATTTAAGATATATTCGGCTAAAAGTATCATTCACCATTATGTGTAGGTCCTTATGTTACTAGTGTTGCTAGTGTTTTAGTTTGTAGATAGTTTTTGTGTTGAATGGTTGAACCTATGTGTGAAGTAATTTTATTGTATTGCAAATGTTGGATGATTTGATTGGATGAGTAAGTTGCTTATTTGTGTTTAGTTGTCCATAGTGTGTGGGTTAGGGCTTGGAAATGGACTTGTTGAAAAGGCTTTAGAAACTTTCAAGCAAATGCAATTGGAGGGTGTAGAGCCAAACTCTGCAACCTTTGCCAGCATCCTCCCTGTCTGTGCCAAAATGGGAGCTTTGGAACAAGGTATAGACGAACATCCATCAAAGGATAAAATGATAGAGGAATCTTGTTATATGTTGGTGTAGGGAATGCTTTGGTAGACATGAAAGCAAAATGTGGACGCATAGACAAGGCATGTGAAAATTTCAACACATGAAAGTAGAAAAAACAAAAACCTTAAATAATTACCTTGCTCAAAAGAAGGGCTTCTCCTCTCTACTCCATGCCTTTGGATTCAAACACAACCTCGTGTCCCCTGAATAAAAAACTATGAACCGCCTAATGGTTGTCTCAAAGAAAACAACAGGTGATACAAGGTTTTGTATGTTGGCCGGGCAGAAACAATCTGTTGCGCGAGAATAGAGTTTTGTTCATTGGGTGGGTTATTTTATCATGATGTAATGATTAGTAAACATACATCCACCAAACTTCCACACTTGACATCGACATAACAGTTAGTAAACGAACCTTGGGTTAGGGAATAGACGAGTTAAGCAGGCCCCACCCAAGCAAGTCAAAGCTTAGGGTGTGTTGTTTAATCCCTGTCGTTGCTCACCATACAATGACCACCATTATAAAATATAAGCATGCCAACTCTGTTAACAATTATATAACATCTACACCCAACTGAATTATCGTATTTGACGCCACTATAATAGTCATTTGCACCCATGACACACTTGGTGAATATTTTATACACACAAATTCTATGTGTTGTATTCATAGGCAGGTTGCACCAGATTTTAATGCCCAAGTGCAATTTTTCAATCCCTAGAAGGTTAGTGAGTGATTTGAAGAATGAATTACTGAGAATGCAATTTAAAGAATGAATTACTGAGAATGTAAATGGAATTAAAAGCATGAAAAGTGTGTGCATAGTTAGAGAACAAATAGAAAGGGGTCTAATTTAAGGGGTTAGATCAAACCCCCTTGGAAATAACCCCCTAGTCTTAAATCAACTCCTCGATGGAGTCTCCTTCGCACCTATCAAAATAATGACAAAAACCAATTTTTCTTCATCCTTTGGGGGTTCAAATGAAGCCATTTAAAAATTCTATCTTGTATGTATGTAGCCCTTAGTATAAGTTTTCCAAAAAGTATGATAATGAATATATTTCATTTGATTATTATATTTATTTTATATTTTCTAGTGATCATAGATTTTTCACCAAACATCAAAGTCTATATTCCACACACGTGGAAAAATAAAAAATAGAGAAAAAAAATTCTAAAAAATATCTATATGCTAGGTATTGATGTCCTTGTTTCAACAAAAAAGAAGAAGTTAATTTAGATACATACAAATAAAGTTACGTTGTATGGTATAAACCTATGTCTGAATTATAATTAATATCACTTCAAAAATTAATTAAAAAAATATGCAACCAAAAATTATAAGAAAGTAATCTACACACTAGATATTGGTGTTACTAATCTATGTTTAAAAATTTATAATTTTGTCCTTTCTATAAAAAAGAGTTATGATGTATGGCTTAAACGTCACTTTTTAAAAATGTTGTTAACTATACAAATAAGTTATTAAAAAAGTTATACAAAAAAATTCATAAATTATTTCTTAATTTAAAAAAAAAAATACATTTAGGATCTACACACAAAATCTCAAAAAATCACTAGTTCACATCATCTTCAAATTCTTAATAGATTAGTTGCTATAGATGTCAGAAAGTGAAAATTTGGTTTAAAATGTTGATTTCAATGTCTCACTTTGGCCAAAAAGTGGGACACGGTATTGTGGGCTGACCTAGAATTCAAGGACCTTATAAGAATATATAACCTAGTAGGTATGGTCCTTCCCATAATATTGAGCAAGAAAGAGAGAATGACTTTTGGTTATACCTCCCTACCTACAAGAAGATGTATTTAGTAATCAATGTAGATGCGCTTTGTTTATTGAACATTCTATCTTGGATGAAGAGGAAGATGTATTTCCTTTAATGGAAGTATTTGAATAACTAGAAGGTGATATGGTTCTACAAAAGAAGGAGATAGGATTATAAAAATTAGGTTAAATGATATTGAACCATTGAGTTCACTAGAATAGGGAAAGTTGTCAAAGTGATTTAAATGCATTAGAATCAAGTAGAAAATTAAGTTTACTGAAATTGACAAATTTTCTTACGTAATGATTTCATCATCTATTTTAAAACACATTTTTACCTCCTAGTGAAAGTGGTGATTTCATCACTTAGAAAATAAAACATGGAACTTGAAGGGTTTTGGTGTTTCAATTGTCTCTTTTGAGGTTTTTTCTTCCATTTTGGCACCATAGAAGGATAGAGGAATGCAAGATAATATTGAAGGATTTTCTCTAGTGTTTTCCTTCATTTTTATGTTCATTTCATGTATGGATGTGCAAGAATGTGGTTTTGAGTTGTAGAGACATACCACAGTTGTGAGGATTATATTCCAAACATTATCAAGGCTCCTTATTTCCCTTGAGGCATGGCAACACATCTATATTCAACTTTGATAGTGAAATGAGATTTTCTCTCTCTATTACTAGAGCTTTCACCCATCTAGGGTTTCTCTAAGGTATATCATTTGTTAAAGTTGTAATGAGTGTCTCCCTTGCATGTTATTATCTTTGTTTTATACGTTCTTTAATGTTGGTATAATAAATCAATATGTATAACTATAAAGACATTCATTTAAGCTGAAATAATAGTGTTCTAAGGTATAGGAAGAGTTGACAACTAAATAAATTTTTAGGTGATTATCTATAGGGTTTAATGGATCACTTAATTCTCATTAAATATTTTAGAAGTATGTAAAGACACTACTTCTGATTTTGGGGTCCTAAGACATGGTTAATGACCCTCTCTCATGTTCTTCTAAATGGTCCTAAATTTTAGGACTATCTCACCTTTTAACACCTTATCCTTATTTTTTTGTGATCCTTATATATTCACATAAAAAACCTTATTTCATAGAATACCATCATCTAATCTCACTATTGTTCAAATCTACTAGCTCTCATAGTCATCTACAAAAAATTTTGTAGATGTATTATAGTTATGATTCATTGCCACTTTAACTTTTCTTAGTATATATTTTTCTTATTCTACTTTTTCATATACATTCTTTCTAGATAGCCATTATTGTCAAGGAGACTAGAGTCATTTACTTAAAAAAAAGATGTCTTCTTCCCATCATATTAGTACACAAATTAAGAATCCTTTCTCTATTTTCTTAATGGATTATCTTCTAATACATTCTTTTTGGAGAAAATTTGAGGGGATCTACATTAATAAGGTAAAATCTCTGTATCTTACCACCATTATCTTTGTATATTTGAGGATTTGAAGTCATTAATATTTATTTCATGGTAGATTTTTACAAAGAACTTATATAAATACATCTATTGAAGGGATTTATCTTTCTTTATTAAATCTTTTTTTACTGTTTGTTTAGGAATTGAGAAGTCATCAATAGTGCATTTTGCAACTCTAGTCTACAATTTTTAATTAATAAAAAAAGTAAAAATCCCTAATCTTATGATTGAGTAGAGACTTTTACTATTTTATTATGTATTGTATGCATAAATTTTCACTCATTATCATATTTGACATAGAGTAACATATATTATATTCACTAATTAAGTATACACCGAACCAAAACTTTATAACTCCCATTTCTTTTCTTTCAACTAGATAAGTGTCCTTATATAAAAGTGTAGCTTTTAAGAGTAGTACTTAATCACTATACACCTTGTAGTCTAAGGTCCCTTATTGTTTGTTTACCAGTTCTTCAGCTCCATCTAGTACCTTAATAAAGAAGAAAAGCATGAGTGCATAGAACTCCTTACTAGTAATTGGCCATTCAAACTCATTGGTTGAGTTGATTCATCTTTATTTCCATGTAATATTTGTCCTTTAGTCATGTTCGTGGATCTAAATGCTATGTTAATATAATACCTTGATTCTAGAGCTTCCCTTGAAGAAATGGTACGTAAATACAATTAATAGTGGTGATGTCACATTATCAAACCAGTAGTATTTAACAACAGAAGGTCTTGCTTGGTTGGATGGAATGGTCCGATGTTTACTGATCGTCATCAGTCCACTTCCAGCTCGCGGAACGGTAAGGGCACTGTCTTCACGGCTCTATACTTACCCACATTGTTCAAATGCTCATTCTCCAACCTGGACGAACACTTGATCAAAATCCATTAATACCTTGAATTTGGCTGCATACTCCTACAGACTAATAAATTGAAAGCTGTGTATATACCTGTAGAAATTCCAATGACCACGTCGGAGAACCTCAAGGGATGCCAAGACAAAATCAATTACCCTGTAGCCATAACTCCCCAGGTTCAAATGCATGATCGTTTGTATTTATGTAAGTCGAAGTACGAAATTTAATGTCTGTATGTTCAAACGATGCACTCCACTTAAACATCATCCATTTCAATGGTAGTGTACCTTATCGAATATTAGGACATATACAATTCTTGAAAAGACTAAGAATCTAGATATAAAAGATGATTTGGTAGTGTACCTTATCGAACATTAGGACATTTGAACATTTACAATTCTTAAAAAGACCAAGAATCTAGATATAAAAGATGATTGGTAGTGTACCTTATCGAACTTCTTCAATATTTTTCCAAATGCAATCATGTTCAAGGAACTGCATAAATAAAAAATAATAATATAAGAATTATAACATGAGGTGAACTTTAAACAATGGAATAGGACTATTCTTAAACATCATCTAATAGTGAAAGGTAAATTTAAAAAAAAAAATAGTGAAATGTAAATTTTGACCCAAAGATTATGACATTTATTTAATTTTTAATAGAAATGAGATATAACATTACTATTAACTAGTTGATTATTTGACTATTTAACATTAAAACATATGATATTTAAATAAAGTGATGGAGAGTAATGCCTATAAGTTTTCAGCGGTTTCGATTTTCTTGATGGTGATGGGCGTCGCTCCCCCGACGGAGCGTTTGATTGAGTTATGAATGTCCACCCGCATATGCGTGCACATGTGCATCTGCTTTCCCCTCACTGAACAGCATTTGCCTTTCTCCTTGTTTCTCCACAATCGATTGCCCCGTGGCGGATCAATAAACTTGATACCTATGATATCCTCACATCCTTCCACTCCCTCCTCATTTGAATCGATTCCCATGCCTGCTCAAACATTCATCAGCAATTTAAGATGGATGAGGGAGTAAATGATCGAATTGATTTGAATTGGATGAGAACCTGCATTTGTTGTTTTAAGGTTTCCCCCCTTTCAAGAAACTCGGTCTCCTTACTTCTGTGAAACTGATTGACTTTATTGAGTTGTGCATCCAGCCTTGTAAAGAAGGCCGTGGCTGCCTCCGCATCTGTTTCGTAAACGTCTTCTCCTCGCTCTCGTACCGGATAAACGGAGTATCATGACCCACAAATCAGTTTTTCAAAACTCAAAGGAAAGAAATAGCCACAACTAAGTATTCTGTATGCCTAATAAATATATGAGTGGTCTTGATCAGGGGAAACTCTATGGTTAATTGTTTGAGTTCGAGTAGTATTGAAATGGGTGACCTTTCGAGAAGTCCCCATATTTGAGCATCACCTAAATGCAATGCACTCTACTTAAATATCATCCACTTCAATGGTCAAACAATCAATAGTAATTTTACACTTCATTCACAATAAAAAATGTTAAATATTTGTCCTATTCTTGTTGGCCAAAATTGACTTTTGACTATTGAAGCTGATGATATTTAAGAACAGCCGATACAATGAGTGTTAAATGGACCATTCATTCTCATGAGAGATGGTTCCTTTGAACCAGAAATATGAATCGATGAATTTGACTCAAAACACTACACAGTTGAATCTTGGAAATAAATATCATATATGAGTGCCAACAATCCATCGAGCATATCCAGTTTTTTAAGTCACGTTTTCTCATAGAAAAAGTGTAAGGAAATAGTTAAGTACATTGAAACTATTATTCATACAAGCAAATGGGTGCTAAACAATCAAGTTCAGAAGTAACTAAGTATTGGTTGCTAGGGTTTTGCTATATGTGTGTTCATTTCTATCACCACGAATTTATATGAATGCCAACACATTAATTCAAGATTTATTTATATGAAAATGGGTTCCACACCTGAATTACATGGGGATCCGTTCCTCTAGTCAACCATGCTCTGGTTCTAGTCTTGAAGTAATCCCCAATAGAGTCAGATGTGTAGCCAAAACTGGTAAACATGGATCCTTGCTCATCACCATCATCATTTCTGCTTCCCGCCGCCTTCTTACGCATGAGCTCCCAATAATTGACGACGGCTCCTTTCCACTCGGGGATTAACTGTCTCTAGCTGCTTCGAAAACTTCACCATTTCTTCCCTTCCCTTCCACAAATGAAAATGAATGCCTCTCAGTTTGAACAACACTGTTTTATGTACTAGTCAGCTGCACAAACTAACAATCCAGGGATTAAAAAACTGTACTTGGGCATAAATATCTAGTGCAAGTTGCCTATGAATACAACACAGAGAATTTGTATGTATGAAATATTCACCATGGATGCAAATGACTGTTACAGTGGCGTCAAATCCGACAATTCCGTTGGGTATAGATGCTATATAATTGTTAACAGCGTTGACATGCTTATATTTTATAATAGTGGTCACTATATGGTGCGCAACGGCTTAGCTTTGACTTGCTTGGGTGGGGCCCGCTTAACCCAACGTCCGTTTACTAACTGTTACGACGTCGATGTCTAAATGCGGTAATTATTTAACGTTTTTTCTGCTTTAGTGTGTTGAAATTTTCACATGCCTTCTCTGTGTGTCCACATTTTGCTTACATGTCTCCACATTTTGCTTACATGTCTACTAGAGCATTCCCTACACCAACATCTAACGAGATTCTCTATCATTTTAACCTTTGATGGATGTCCATACCCTGTTCCAAAGCTCCCATTTTGTCACAGGCAGGGAGGATGCGGAGTTTGGCTTTACACCCGCCAATTGCATTTGCTTGAATGTTTCTAAAGCCTTCTTCAACAAATTCATTTTGTGCATATCCTACAGTCATGGCATTCCATGAGACCACGTGCACCTGACGTGCACCTGAGGCATTAGTATTGCTTCAGTTACAAATATTTATAAAACTAGCAGTTGCACAATATATGTGTGGAACGGATGTGCCGATAGACGTGTATACAACAGTGGAAGGTATGATTGTGCATTGTTTTCATAAGAAGCCGTAAAAACATAGATGCCACACCCTATCCAATGCTTAATTTGCACAGTCCTCTATTTCCTATGGTCTTAAACGGTAAGCAAACTATACATCTATGACAAACACGGCAGCAATAATAGTTTGTTATTAGTGCGATAGACAAGAGTTATAACAGGGCAAGAGGGTGTAGCATTAACAAAAAAAAACAACAGCTTACTTTTCACTGTCGAACAAAAGATTAAATTAGTTCAGTTGAACTAAAACATCCTACAAAGAGTGGATCAAATCCATAGTTCAAATGGTAAATACCCAAAGTTTGGTGTTTATAGTTCTACATTAACAACTAGTTTCTTAAAACTAACTAGAGATCTGGACTATTATATCATGGTGATGCCATTACTATTTTTAATGTAGAAATATATGGTGCATTGGGTGATAGCATTTATAACAATGTTTTTTTTCTTTATAAATGTGAACATGAACATCTAATACATAATTTTTTATTTGAAATATTATTTATTGTTTAAAACATTATCTGATATTAACCTTACTATCTTCTTAGCATCCCTCAATCTTTCTCTCACCTCCTAACTCTATTGCTCTCAAAAGGGACTCACTTCCTCTGCATACTATTCTCCACTCCCAAAAATGCTGTGAACCATATTCTTCCATTTTTGAATGGAGGGAATGACTATCTAAAAAATATTCTTGGCCATGAAAGGAACTGAAGTATTGCTTCTACATGGTTCTCAAGTGTTTTTTCAAATATTGTTAATATATTTTTCAATGTAGCCTCATCCAAAAATGTTCTTGCTTCTTGTCTCAATAGTAGCCAATTGAAAATGGAGGGGAAATCTGAGAATGAGAAATATTCAATATAATGTCACTGGAGTATAATTCAAGACAACTTAAATTATTGTCAATCCTGCTTTATATTGATTTGATTCCCTGGTGACATGTTTTTCCAATTGGTTGGCTATTTGCATTCTTACATATACCTGATTTATGATTCACAAAGCTCATTCACTTTACAATAAACCTAAAGTACTTGTTATTAATTATGTATTAAATAGAAAATGTATGTCAGAGTACATGGTAATCCCGCTGAAGCTGTGAGCAAGTCTGTTGGACGTCCACCACATATAAAAATAGAAAACAGAGTGTTGTAATTGTTTAAAACATTCACTGCCAATGCCAAGAACAATCACAATCCTAAATGAAGACAAAGTGAAGACTGAAGTCCTCCAGAGAGTTATGATAGACCATTACATATTTGATTTTCAATTCAATGTGATAATATAAGTAGAAATTACATATTAACACAAGTAGACACTATTACATAATTTTAGATGCATGATTACAAATAGCTTACATGAATTATGCAATTGTTTCATGTGCACTTCTGTGATGTAATATACCATTTATAACCGAATCTTCATGGAATTGTCAAGTCATCTCTGCACACATTATGGCTATTCAAGCATGTTTTATTTTGACTTTAGAGGAGTAATCCTGACAGAGGGGGTAGAACTCAACTCTGGGCAAGTTATAGTAGTCATGGTTCATGAGGTAGTCTTGTAAACATCGTCCAAGTCGATCTGAGAATCCTTTTTCAATTTGGTCCAAGAATATAGATATTTCATTTTCCAAGAAAGCTCCATAATGTGTTACATGAGAAACAAAAGGATATCTTGCAAAGTATATACTATTTACCACACCTATAGAACAAAGCTTTAAAATTGTGCCCTTGATTCTTGTTGTCCACCGTTGTGGAGATACATGAAGAAAAACAAATCAATAAAATGGTCGTTTACTACATGAATAGTAAAGGGGCATCTTGCAGGTCTAGTGTTCCCAATATGGTATTGTCGTATGTTTCGATATTGAAGTGCCAAGCATTATATATGATAGTCTTCACTCTTTTGATCCACCTATTTCCAAATCACCTGGAAACCAATAAATCTATAACATCGGAAGGAAGAGTTGGCAGATTTTGTTGCTCCATTTGAATGTGTGACATTTGAAGTCTATGAAGAAAAGTATCATGGTAAGGATGAGTTCAGTTGAAACCATTGTAATTTCCACTATTCTTGATTTTTACATAAGAAAAAGATAAAGAATCATACTTTTGGCTAGTAGTTTGTTTTAATTTTAATAGTTTGAGTGTTTTTGTTATTTCCTGCTATGGAAGTACCAAAAAAGGTGTAGTATATATTAGTATTGAAATATAGCAAGTAAAATTTTGAATTAACCAAAAATTTATTTTTCTTTACAGACAAATGAAAAACATAACTTAATGGAATTTTAGGCCTCAAAACTCCAACAATGTACATATATACCAAATCTTCTATCTTAAGGGCAAACTATGTGTAGAAAATATAAATGAACATTTAGGATACCTTGAGAGCAGAAAGTGGTGGAAAGTTAAAAGTGCATACTAGAGATGAAAAGTTGCATTTATCGAGGATTACATAGCAATTAGATCGGCACAAAAATTGTTGCCTGTACATTTCCAGCACAAAACTTGCCCAAAAATTGCCGCTTATACATTTTTGGCACAAAAACAATTCATTATGCTTAACACTTAAATCGGGCAGATTGCCTTTACAATTCCGACACAAATCTTTTATTATCATACTAGAGATGAAAAGTTGCAAGCATCGAGGATTACATAACAATTAAATTGGCACAAAAATTGCCACCTGTGCATTACCAGCACAAAACTTGCCCAATAATTGCAGCTTGTATATTTTCGGCACAAAAAAAGTTCAATATGCTTAACACTTAAATCGGGCAGATTGCCAATACAATTCTGACACAAATCTTTTATTATCAACACATATCATTTCACAACTCCACAATGACACAAAGGGATTCATTACCAGGTTTTAATAGAGATTGTAGAGCGAACTGCTTGAAGAAGTGGAGTTCCTAAGTTGGCATGGGAATATGTAAATGTTGGTTTCATAGAGTAAATATAGATTTCTATATGATGGCTTGAATGGATGTGGTATTCAAGCCACTGTCGTGTTTTTATGATTTGATTTCCTTTGCATTCATCTGATTTCACCAATTGTAGCGATCATAGACTAAGTTGTTCTATTAATTTGTAATTAAGCATAACTATTGAAGATAAAATGCAGTTAAACGAAAAACTAAAACAGATAAAGGATCAAACACACAGATAAAAATAGAGACACAAATTTAATGTGGTTCACCATCAAAATGGCTACATCCACCAAGGAAAGCAGGACACACTATTTCATTAATCAACCCAATTACAACAGTCTTCATCTCTACCAAAAAGAGAATAAGAAGGGAATTATATAAACTCTTTAGGCAAGTGAAGAGACATGAGAAGAGGAAGACGAAAGGGCAGTGACGGTTGGGCTTCATTTCCAACAATCTCCCACTTGAAGTCCAAAGCGCACTGCTGTCCCCACTTTCCTTGAAACTCATTGTTACTTAACTATAGCACCAAGTAACCACTCCATTGGCTGACCAATCCCGATGATAATTCCAACCAACTCAACCAAACTAACACCAAAATAACAAAACAATGTCTTATCTTCATTTATGTCCTCATTTAGACGAGGCAATATCTGCATCACTTCTGGACCTCGACTGTCAATTTGTATGTTGGGACCAGTGGTTTCAGGCCCAAAACACCAAATCTTCTTAGTCAGATCTTTGTCCCATCCAAACTCCTCAGAAAGGATTTTGGCATGAGCCTTAAGATCATCTCTTGGGCTAATGCAACCTTCATCAATTGCTTCTGGAAGACCTTCAAGAGACCTTGCTTCAAAATAAAGCCTGTTGTGTTTATTTGTAGACTTGCTCATCACAGTCCGGATTGGCTTCTCCAATACAGTTTCTCTAAATGAGACAACGGGATCAGACAAAACAATCTCAGCTCCACCCATAAAATCATCTTGCAAATCCTTTAAGCATATCTCAAGGTGAAGTTCAACTGCTCCAGCAATAATATGTTCATCGGATTCCTCAATTGTACATACAACCATAGGATCTGACTTAGCAAGCCGCTTCAACCCTTTAACAAGCTTTGGAAAGTCAGATGCGATCTTGCATTGCACTGCAACATGTACAACAGGCGAGACAGAGAACTTCATTGCTCTAATCGGATGGGCGTCAACCTCCTCATATCTACCATTTGCATTCTTTGTCAATATGACCAGCAGATGAACAAACACAGCAACAAAGTCTGTGAAGAGATCCAATGAGTGCTTGACATAATCATGGTCCCCAAGGTCTGCTCTCTCAATGATCATCTGTGTGTGAAATATGATATACCCAAGGAAGACTAACAACCCAAAATAAATCTCAAATGTATAAACTACCATAGATCCACCAAATAAACCAGATGCAAGTTTCAGCCACAAAAGGATGCTGACAGAAGAACCTAGTATTCCTCCTAGAAACAAGAACTCTCATCTTCGAACCAGAATTGTTGATGCTGAAAAGCATGCAAATTCCAGTGTTGTTCCAACAAAGGCACTCACCAAAATATTGGGATCCATCTCAATAACAACATCAATGAGCGGTCCAAGAGTGGCATTCTTATTAATGAACTGATCTAACCCAACCAAAGCCACTGTATTTCCACAGGCCACATCCTCAACTGATTCTTGTTTTTTACCCATCCAAATGACAGTCCTCTGCACACTATTCATTTACAAATCCTTCTGACCGGGCACATAATTAGGACCCATTCCTAACCTTTTGTCCTGTACATACCTTCCCTGCGAAAACACGCCTAAAGGCAAAGAATCGCCCCTTGTCAGAGGCAGGAATTATCTTTGAAACATACAACATCAATGGTCCTTCAGGGTCACAATTTCTAATTGCAGTCGCATACATATCATCCAGAGGGCTTTCATACAAGTTCTCTACATGATATCTATGTGCTTCCAAGGTCAGAGAAGGTGGCCGAGGAATTGGCCTCCTATAAGACTCCGCCACTCCAATATTAGGATATGAAAATTGATAGGCAGATTCATGTGGAATCCCACCAAAGAGTGCAGCCTCAAGCATAACAGCTTCATCATTAAATACCATTAGTTCTTCTGTAACCTGTGGGGCACTTGGCCTAAAGTCTCTCCCATAAGGATGTCTGCTAGATTGGTAATTTGGTACCTATGCATTTGGGATTTCTCTAAAGATGGATGATGCAGTACTTGGAAGGTCATCATCATCCAATATCATTGTCCCTCTAATTTCTGCACCTTGCGTATTGGCACTAGTAGGTACCTCCTCAATGACATGCACAAAATTGTGGTCTACTATTTGGTCTTGCTCATCATTCGACTCAATTGGAATGTTTCTCACATTTCTTGGATGAGACACAAATGGTTCAAAATTCCCAAAAGGCATACGACCAAACACTGATGGGAGACTAAACGGATTTATATTTTCCATAGGATCAAATGGGGCACAAATTTCTGTGCTATCATCCACATCCATTGGATCAGGTTGGTGGGCCTCATCATCTTCATCTCTTTTTTGCCGCTTGTGAGGGTGACTATCGCGTTCTCTTTCTCCACTGTCTCTACCCTCATAAGAGCGCTTGGACCTTTCTGCACTTACTATTTCTTTCACAAACATTTGATCAAATTTCAATAGGTTAAGAAATTCATCAACGACGGAATCAACTACATCATCTAACCTATCCATTTCAAATGAAGCAAGAGTTTCTATGCCATACAGGATGCCTACTTTGCTATCTTGAGCAATTACCAAGGCCCCTTTTGTGACTTTCCATCTATTCAATTCAAAATCAACTTTACATCCTTGTGAAAAGAACTGTCCAGCTGAAATAAAATTTTGTTTGAGCTGAGGGACATATCTAACATTTTGCAACAACCAACTATTTCCATTTTTTAATTTTAACAAAACATCCCCTTTGCCAATCACATCACAAGATTCATTATTGCCAAGAAGAACCTTACCAAAGCCACCGCTTTGCAGATTTTTGAAGTAATCCTTGCACGGAGTGGTATGAAACGATGCTCCCAAACCGAGCACCCAAACATTTGGTGGTATTTCTTCCGAAGCTAAAACAAGAACACCAATTGTTGCACTAGCATCCTCTTCACGTATTAGATTCACTTTATCTTCTTTTGGTTGATTTTCAGCCTTCTTCAAAAACCAACAATTCTTCTTGATGTGGCCTTGCTTGCTACAATACCAACAACCAACATCTCTCTCACTAGATTTTAGCCTCCCTGGTGATTTCCTACGACTTCCTTCATCAGTCAGCATTGCTCCCACTCAAACTCAAACCTCTCATGCCAAATGATCGAGCACCAAGGCTCTTATACCAATTGTTGAAGATAAAATGTAGCTAAACGAAAAACTAAAATAGATTAAGGATCAAACACAGATAAAAATAGAGACACGAATTTAACATGGTTCACCATCAAAATGGCTACATCCACCAAGGAAAGTAGGACGCACTATTTCATTAATCAACGCAATTACAACAGTCTTCATCTCTACCAAAAAGAGAATAAGAAGGGAATTATATAAAATCTTCAGGCAAGTGAAGAGACATGAGAAGAGGAAGACGAAAGGGCAGTGATGGTTGGGCTTCATTTCCAACAATAAGAAGTGGGTATATTATAATAATCTTGTCCATGCAGTTTGAGAGAAACAAGTCATGAAGATCTTGGTATAAATCATAAGACTATCCCTTCAAATCATAGATGTATATCTTTAGTCATCTAGTTCGATTGTTAGGAACCAATTTGACTTTATGCTCATATTTGAAATCAAATAGTTCACAATAAGACATGGGCAAGGTATCTTGCATATACACATGCAGTATCCTTGACATTTTGTCTTTAAGAAGATATGGAATTTGTAGCTCCATTATTTTGAAGACGACTAGTTCTAGAAGTAGACAATGACAATTTTCAAGCTAGGATGCAATCCATTATTCTGTATATCATTCCAGATATCTTTTTTTTTGGTAGAAAAAGATTGTTTATCTTTACCTATAAGATAGGGAAGAAATATATAAGGCACAAATTCTTTAAACACAAGTAGTTTTTTTGTGCCAATTGAAAGAACATTATGTTTCAAAATGTGTAACTATAATATAGAAGTTTGAACACATAGGGATAGGTTTACTTTTTTTATGCAGATCGACCTAGTTAGAAGACCTAGAGAGCCAACATGACTGTAAATCACTAGTTTCTTTGACCTATCCATGGTCTAGAGTGACCTACACATAATTTAGCAAATGATTTAATATTATTGTTCCAAAAGAAGCATGAAATTTTAGCGAAAAATGAAAATATACATGTATGCCTGATCATACTCCAAGGAAAGAAGCTGTAGATGAGCCTCTTCTTTCTTTCTAATTATAGTGTAAGGATTTTTGTATTTTAGAGTATGCTCAAAAGAGAATGCAGGGTCAATGCTGAGACTCTCCATGGACCTAACTCTAGATATAGCTGTAAATGTTAGGCCTTGTCTCTCAGTTTCACCTATGTTTACGGTTGCTTTGTCTAATGTCAAGCCTTGGGATTTATGGATTGTAATGGCCCAAGCCATGGTTAGGGAGAATTTTTTGCAATTACCACGTGTTATGGGTGTAATAGGGATATCTTTTGGTTTTTCTATATCCCATGGTGGACAAGTGTAGTTGTGAAATTGAATTATCACATAATGTGGAAAATTTGGAGGTTTGCAGTTATTGTTATAAACAATAGACACAACTTGTCCTAATGACCCATTCACAAGACCAGTTTCAATCCATAAGTTTGTTGTCAACATAGTTCTCTCACCTATGCACATCAGAACCTCTTCCTATAGTTGATCTTCACCAGTAAGTTTAGTTATTTTTTGTCGCATGTTTTGCACAGTGCTGATTGCAATAGGAAGATTTAAAAGTTTCATCATCTTCCTATTATGTAACATAGTCAGGTTGTTGGTTGCAAGTAAATGCTTGTTTTTATCAAACACTTATGCTTTTGCTGTAGTAAGCATATTGTTTGTCCATTCCAGAAGCGTTTCCCAATCTTTTTGTAATGGTTGAGCATTTTAGATATTTTGTAATATGCTTCGAAATTGTTTTTGAGAAGTATTTTCACCTTGTTTATGGAAAATACAATCCAATGTGATTCCTTCATTAAAAGTTCACCATAATTTCAGTGCAGTTGAGTGTGCTACATATATAGGCTTATCCATGATAGGGGGCAACTAGCCAAGGTTTCCAATAAGTATAATGGATACACCACCAAAAGTTTCTTATTGTGTACAAGGGAATGCCTCACATAAATGATTATCTATTCTCAACAACAATTTAGGCCCTATGAAAATCATCTCATCTATGAGGATGTATTTGATGTGTTGCATGGATTCCTAAAATATTGTGTCTGACCTTGCAGAGGATGCATCTCTCTAATAGGTATTCTAAGACATGCATGGATTATCATGGATCGTATGTTATACACAGCAACTCCTATAGGTGTGAGTGCAAGCAATGTTTTTTGGTTGTTACAGTCCGGACCATTCAATGTATGTTTGATGTAGTCTATCAAATATGATTTTCCAGTGCCTGATGTTCCTTGAATGATTATGTGTAAAGGCTCTTTTGGGGATGGATCCATGTAGTGTTGTGTAATTATGTCCAATGCAAGTTGTTTTGGCACTAGCTAGTGTCTTGTTGTTTCCATTATTGAAGAACAAGAAGGATGTTGGTTGTCTGACAATTTATTGGTTGAAATAAACTGAGTAGCAATTTCATGCAAATGTGGTAGAACATTGCTTCTATTCCATGGGTAGTTCATACAGTCAAAGTCTCATCTGCCAAGAATATTTAATTCATCAATACTGAGCTTATTGGTGACTCCCATTTATGATAGTAACTCCCACTCATACAGGTTTATGTCATCATCAATGCATGTGTCCTCATGCTCTTCCTCATCCTCCTCTTCAGAATCCATCTGTGTCGTTCGATCAATATGCCAAGGGCAATACTTTTTCACTTTCATGTGTTTCTAGTTTGTGATGACCTTTTGTTTTGCAATGCCTATGTCAGTTGGTATGTGTCAAAAATGTTTGTACAAGAGTAGCTCACTCCAACAAAATGTCTTATATAGACACTATAGAATTAGGGGTTCACAATAATAATTTCATTTTCTTTTCATCTCTTCCATTTGTTTTCTTTTCCATGAGAGTTAAACGAGTACATCTATGCTGACTGTATTAAAGAGATTTTTCAATTCAGGAGGTCATTGCATATAGGAGTTTATATAATTGGCTGCCACCACAGATTCATTGGTAGTTTTTGTTAAATGTTGAAGTACTTTTCTTCCAACATTCAACGAGATGAATGATTGACTTCAAGAGACAAGAGGCAACTTTTGAAGCATGTGGCACGTCTCTTGAGATCCTATGTCACAATCTGCAACTATCTCTGACATGAATTTTTGATATGCTACTGAAGCTCTTTCTTCACACTTTCCTATATGTGCTATTCTTATTAACATTTGTACACAGTTTTCAGATTTTCTCTAAGCCTTTGATGCATATTTTGCAATATATTTGAGAACAAGTTTTCACGAAACAACTAGCTGAAAATCTATGATTCCCACCATATCGCAAGCATCTTAGGGTTATGGATATTTATCCTATCATCACTCTACACAACGTCATATGACTTGTTTCCTTCTTCATTACATTTTATTTTAGAGTGAATGCCCTCTACCCAGGGGGCTTTGTAACAACATGTAATGTTCTATCCCTTTTTTGTAGACACGTATCCTTAGTACATCTAGTGTGTCTTTGCACAGTATTGAGTAACTCCTCATAATCCCTCAAGGGATCCATATCTAAAATCTGTGAGCTATTCAACAAGCATGGATCGTCCAAATGAGAGATATGTTTCATGTTATTTCTTTCGGACTATTGACAAGGATTCCAAGCAGAAACATATTTATCAAAAAACATTTAGCTCTATGCACTTTAGTCCAATTGGTCCAATCAAGTGTGTCCATGTTTGGTGTACCTTTGAGCCATAGAGAACCATGTACATGAGTAGAACCTCGATGTTGCCACTCGTATCTATACCTGTAATATTTTTTTTTCAATAATTTCTCTATGATCTCTTCACGAAATATCAAAAATTGCTAGTGTAGGTATGGGAATGTTGTGTGAGGGTTTTGAATAACATTTGCAGTGAATTATTTTCATTAGTACTGTATTGGTGGAATATTATTGTTTGAAAATAGCTTGTGGAGGTTGGGCCATTTTGTATCAGCTACACTTAACATGAAAAACAATGTGGGAGATCCCAATTGGTTAGTCATGTTTGTCAGCTCATTGCGACAGTTATTCCAATAAGAGCATGTGACTCATAAAGTATTTCCAAAACGTAGAGGTTTATCAGCTATCTGGGTATCAGAGGCATCATGCAAATGTTGTTGAAGTCCTTGAATAGTTGTAGGAAGGTTGTCTTCTAGGTTTTTTTTCACAAAAAGTGTTGCAAGTTGTCTATGATGGTGCATTATCAGGGTAAATGAAGTATCAAAATATGACATGTTGACCGAACCTACTATCATGGTATCTCATCGGATGCAAAGCATATTCATGTATTTGCACTTTCCTAATTTTGGCTTGAAGAGGTAAGCAAGATCCATTTGGGAACAAAGTGGGAAAGCCATATCCAATAGCCCCTTAGTGTTGTATTCATTTATTGGGGATGAACTAATCTCATGCCATGGGATAGTGTGATAGTTGGAGTTTTCTAATTGCAACATTTCTTTTATGGCTTGTAGTTCTCGTTATTGGTTTGGTAATTTTGGAACAAATGATGATGAATAGTCAAATTCATTACTGTATTCATCAATGTTAACAATTTTTCCATCTAACATCCCCGTTGTTTGATATCTTCTTTAAAAGTATGCACCCTATTAGAAACATCTGTACTTGTCTCAGGTAACAAGTTTACCTAATCAGTGTCTATGTGAACATCCTTGTAGTATGGGTCATGTTGAATTTTGTAATTGAGAGCATTCATAACACGTGCTCTACTAGCATAGCAGTCATAGTGCTTCCCTACATCATTTGAGGTCTAACTATCAAATATTCAAGATCCTCCAACCTTCTAGGGAGTGCCTTCGCTATTGTCGTGATATCCTGAGGGAAGCTTATAGTGTGACCACTATATTTGTACTGCACCCCACGAGTGTGAGTAAATTGTAAAAGTAGTGTTACTCGAGCTATAAGCATCTCTTCCACTTGACTAAGAAACTTTAATACATGTGGCTGTTCACCTAGGTCTAAGTTATTTTTTGCAGAGAAATGGTGCACCCCTTTCTCTAATAAGCATCTAGTACAAAACGTACTTGCATTACGTACACGAGTGCACATGCCTATATACCTCTCTTTACAAATTGAGCATGTTTGATTGTTTGATAATGCATCAACCCTCTGGCGAAAATGATGCATTGCCTCTAAGTATTTTTGAGGAAGAATATTTCTTGTCGAAAAGTTCTGTGATGTTTCAAATGTTGTTGTAGTTTGAGCGTGTAAGTAGTGCAAAGTCTGAGCAAGTGTGGTTTCTTGAGTAGCAGGGTTTACGTCAGCTATAAATCCATAAAGTGTTGTAGATAAATTTGTTGAAACTAAATTTTGTTTCAATGCATCTACTGTATGCCTAGAAGAAGAAGACACCTTTCTATTTTGGTTATGAAACCAGTCATTTGTTTGTTTTTGTTTTCCTTTCTTTATCTGTACATTTGCAGTTGAATCCATCAATTCTTCACGGTGCACCTTTCTCTGGTCACTAGACATTGTTGGGAGTAGAGTACATGGCAATTGTTGTGTGTTGAATCTAAGTGGGTTAACGACAGTGGTTGTTGCTGGCACGTCTTTCCCAATAGGTATTATTTCTGGGGAATGTTGCATCGGATTAAGTATCTCTAGTTGCATTGTAGTTTGAGAAGAGTTGTGACTTGAACTCTCAGATAAAAAGCCTACTTCACGTGTTTTTTTGCTTTTTCTATGCACATCTATTGTTGTATCTGTACTTTGAATCGTAGTTGGTGTGTGGAGATAATTTAAAAGTGGGCTTTACATAGCACTTGTTCTGTATTTGGCAACATAGCTGGAAGTTGAAGATTTCCTTCTTGTACACGTCGTTCACAATGAAGAGCTGAGATTTGTTCTTTATGTTTGTTGTAGTAGGCTTTGTTTTGTTCCTTTCTCTTTTATTTTTTTTTCAGCATTTGTCATCTGGTCTTGCATTGCTTTCTAGAAGAACCAAGTGGTACTGTTCAATTGTATGGGGACATAATGGTTAAGCATAGCTGATATTTCTTAATCTAGTTTAAGATCAAGTTTATTTTCTATGCAATATTACTCAAAAAATCATCATTTAGTGTAAGTTAATAGATCAAAAACGTTTCAGCATAATTTCACGATTACACAAAAAGATAACAAATCAAATTTACAAAAATATAGGATTAAAGGTTATACATTGAAAAATTATAATATAAATCTACATTAAAAAAAGTCATATGTAAAGCTCTTATAAATATTTAAATCCATACTTCCTAAAACAAGAGAAAATGAAACAAAGCAGTGTAAAATATTTTCGTTTCATTGTTCTGGGGGAATGTTCTTTGTGTCTGGAAAAGATTTGGAATTCATAAATGATAGATGTGGCCAACGTAAGGCCCCCATATTGATGCAATCCCATTCTACTTTTGTTTTTAAGACATCTACATCCCTTTTAATACCGAATTACATTGCGGCTGGCCTGTAAGGGGAACTAAATTAAGCATGATTGATGCCAGCTACATAGATACTGGGAATTATGAAAAAACCAACTGGTTATCCATAAGAACTATTTTCAGTTTATCAAACATGACTACCATTTCATTATAGAAATTTATAGGTGGTCTTCTCCTCTTCAATAATTCATTGCTCAACATTAAAACCTTCCTCATCCCTTGCATTAGAAGGCGTAATGCTAAAGTTGGGTGGCCAAATTGCTAATATTAGAGAGATCTAGTGGAGAAGCATGAGTTGAAGAATGCAAAACTCATTCAATTGTCTCTTCATCCCCTACCCGAGCCTTCAAATTGGCTTTGAAGTTATCAAATATACAAGGGATGGTGTATCTTTTGATAGAGAGCAACTCATCTCCACCCCATGTAAACATAATTGAAGAGAAAGCGTCCTCACCAATTCTGAAGTGATGTTGGAGGGGGTCACCTCCCAAATGGGGCGCAACCATACTTGGTATGGCCTCCCCTTAAGGAAAAAATAGGTGGGTCCTTAATATATATAAATAAAAATAAATCAAATTTCTCCTCTTTCCTATCCTGGCGCCATACAAGAAGGAGATTTAACCGCTTCAAGTTAATAATTGATACATATCCATGGCTGCCCATCTTATGGGAGGAAACAAATTTAACAACCACACTAAACATACAGGTAGGAAAATATATCTCACTCAGCACAAGAGTTGGAAAATCTATTTAATTCACACAGGTTGAAGTGTCTGAAGCAAATTCACTATTCTACTAAAAGAAATGCACAAATCAACATAAATTTTGCATAGCTTAATTACAGAGCAGCCATCACATTTTCCAACTGGGTATACAATTTCTCTACCAGTAGTGAACGGTGGAAAAAATATATAGACAATAAGATGCTCAAAACTCTTTGCCATTACCAGCAACTAGCTGGGTATTAACCAATTCAACTCCAACACAGGTAAATAAAAGAAAAAATGAACCCAAAATGAGCCTAGAATGCGTAGGTATACCAATAAATTACTGGGTGTTTTAAATAATTTATTCTATTAATAGAAATGCACAAATCAACATAAATTTTCCACAGTTTAATTACATAGCAGCCATCACATTTTCCAACTGGGTATACAATTTCAGAAATTTTTAGTTACAAAGTATTTTGTGGAGGTTGGAGTACCAGCTCAAACTATGTAAGTATGTACAATAGTAAGTGACAAGTACTTTTGTTTAGAGGCTAACCAATATGTACAACCTACATTTTTGTGTAGTTCGTCATTTATAGACCTACAAGGAAGAATTGTCACTGTGTTATTATTTTATATGTTGATGGATCAAGACATGCTTCCATGTATGTTGGTACGATAGTACTCAGCATAAAACCTATTTCGTAGCAAGTAATACATTCCATCCAAGTTATCTTTCGCAATCGTCAGGACATCCATTGCTTCAAAAATCTTTTCTTATATCTCTTTAATTTTGTGAACATGATCATTGTAAACTAGGGATGTGCTCAAACTTGCATCTATCCAGCTAGTAAGACATCTGATGTAATCTATGAGCCTCAGTTACTACACCATTGGCTTTGGTCACCAACAACACACTAGTTATGTCAAATCGATTTCTGACATGTTGTTCGAATGAAAAACTTTCATTGCGATTGCTTCCGGATGACGATATGCCTAGGAACAATTAAATAACAAGCCAACTTAATAAGCAAGCTAGAAAAACAAACCAAAGAATTAAGATTGAGTGCATTTAAACAAAGAATATAACATTTTTAAAAGAAAAATTAGACCTCAGAATTATGTAGAGTTATGTCAAATGGATTTCTAATTGGTTTTTCACATGAAACACTTTCATTGTAATTGTTTCCCAATGATGACATGCATGGGAACAATCAAAAAGAAAGCCAACTGAATAAGCATGCTAGAAAAATAAACCAAGGAATTAAGATTGAGTGCATTTAAACAAAGAATATAACATTTTTAAAAGCAAAAGTAGACTTCAGAAATAACCAGTCAAGAAGTTGAGATGGACAATGAACATATGTACTACATATGTATAGTTGGGTGCAAAACATTTATCTTTAAGTTCTAATTACAACACAAAAGCAAAACTAGACTTTAGAAGTAACTAGTCGGAAAGTAGAGATGGACAACGAACATAAGTACTACATATATACAGTTGGGTGCAAAATATTTATCTTTAAGTTCTAATTACAACACAACCAGTATAGCTGGTTTATTCAGGAGTGGACATTTCCAATATATGAGAGAGCAAGTAAGTGCATTCAAATTGGTAATTGATTTCTACAACTTTCACAATTGTTGACTTAAACTTTGATTTAGAGTTGAACTGCTCATTCTTAGTTGACAGTATGAAAATAAATTGCTTGAAATGAATACTATTAATAATAACATCAAGACTCCATTCTGCATGAATGTCATACTGGAGAATGTGAAGGTTTTTTGCAGACATTTGCAACAGTGCATTTATTGCATCATCAAAAGAAAAAACCAAATACTTCTAGTGTGGTCTTCAATTTGTAGTTGGAGCAAGTACCTATAATTGTAGTCTTCAAGTGAAACCTATTGGCAAGAGACACTATGTGGCTTCATGAGTGTTGTCATTGATGGCAACAAAGTCCATCTCACTCTTCCGTAGCACATAGTATGTCTATACCAGAAGTTAGACTGAAGAATATTTTGGTTCGGTAAGCAAGAATAGAGCATACAACAAGGTCTGACAATCAGGTCCAGATCTCTCAAAGGAAGTATCTCAGTAAAGTGCGCACTTGGGGAAGTCAAGAGGAGTATCATGACTAATACATGCTAGAGATTGAGCCTCCGATGATGAGAGAGTGAAAAGATATGAACACCTAAGTGTTGGGTTCCTATTTGGCAGAGAAGACTGAGGAAGAACTGACCGATAGAGCATCAGACCTTAATCCGGATGAGATATTGATGGTGATCAAGTTTCTTGAGGGATCATTCATGATTGGCCGACATGATTAACGACTTCTATAAGTATCTCTTTGATACATATCACTTAGTAAGCAAGGATTCAGCCGACAGATCATAGTTTGAGAAAATATTGAGTATTCCAAATGCTGACTAGAAAGATGTTGAAATCCTTGGTGCGGATATATATACTAGATGGATTTCGATGAGAAGGTGTGTGTGGTGTGTTGTGAAGTGCGAAGAAAAGTAGAGAGCAGTGTGGAAATAGAAATACAGGTCCAGTATGTGACAGAACAGCAACACTAAAGCAGAGGAAGAATGAAGTGCGGTAGATCAGTATATTGACCCTAACTGGAACTGAACCTCAGCATATGTGGATTCTTCTCATTAGTTCAAGTACTTGGTTTCTCCCTATAAATGATTGTAGGTAGTGAGCCATTTTGTACTACCTTATTCTTTTAACAGAGAATACAATCTTGGGTTAACCACCTCGTAGTTTTTCCCTTAACATGGTTTTCCACGTCAAAATCATTGTGTTATGTGTATTGATTTTATTTCTTCTTTAATGGTTATACATGCTTATATGATTTGATGCTAAACTAGTTGCTAAAGAAGAACAAGAAGTTAAAGTAATTTAGATAACTAATTCACCCCTCCCCTCTCAGTTATCAACAATTGGCATCAGAGCTAAGTTCCTCCTAACAGAGCCTAACAGCTTGAGGAAGATCTGAGAATCTCAATGGATATGTATGGTATGAGGGAACAACTTCAGTCTACCTAGATAATCTTAAGCAATCTCACTCTGAAGTCAATAACATGAGGGAAAGACTCAAACAAGCTGATGATTTCATAAATGAACTCAAATAAAACCTAAGTATCTCAATGAAGAAAAGAAAGGAACTGCTTCAACAATTAGCAAGTCAAAGTGAAGCCAATTATACTAGTGAAGATTTGAATGAGAAAACCAAGTTATGTGAGAAGTTATCAAAAGAGGTCATTATGGTAAGACATGAAATGGAATCAGGAGTTATGAAATTCACCCAAGAAATTGAAGAGAAAAGAAAAAGTGAAGATAATATAAAACTATCTCTCAAAGAAAAGTCAGAAGACTACCACAAAATGGATAGAATAATTAGGCATCTAGAATCTGATCTTGAAGATGCTAGAGACAATGAAGAAGAACTTGAGAATCAGATAGACACTCTTAAAATGGATCTTCAAATAGCAAATGAATACAAAGAGAAATTCAAGGTAAGCTCTGCTCAACTTGAAGTTCTTCTTGAAAGCCAAAAGAGGGTAGATGATAAGAAAGGCTTGGGGTATGAGAAAGGGGAAAGCTCCAGATCTGGTCAAAAGAACTCTGGATCAGGAAATCCAAGGAACAGGCCTAGAAGACCTCCGACAAGGCAACCAAATGCTCAAAGATATCCATCCTTCAATGGATACTGCCACAATTGCAATAACTTTGGACATAAAGCAAATCAGTGTAGAAGAAGAATGAATCAGACTAATTCATCCTTCTCTAGACAGTGTTTTAACTACAAAAGGTATGGTCACAGATCTCATGAATGTAGAAATATGCAAATAAACAATTCATTTAATGGTAGATGCTTTGCATGCAATAGAATGGGACATATGGCTAATCAATGCATATCTAGAGGATATCAATCAAATATGCAAAGAAATGTTGTTTGCTACAATTGCAATAGATCCAGTCATATTGCCAAATTTTGCAGAAGTAAGAATCAGGATAAAAGGGGGCCAGTGCATCATAATCAAAATCAAGACAAAGGAAAAGGAAAAGTGAATGCAGATGAAGTTCAAAGGGAGATGAACAAGATTTGGGTAAAGAGAAGTACATAAAATGTTGGAGATGGATCCGCACCAGAATCTGGTGCTGATATTCCTTCTAGAAACTAAATAGATGAGCTCTGGCTCAGGGGGAGTCAAAAAGGAAAACAAATTCCCCTAGCCAGTCAATTGGTGCCTGAAATTGGCACATGAAAAGTTACGGATTAAAGGGTTCTCAGAGAAACACCTAAATAAGCCTTGGTAAAGATTGGGAAAATCTACAAGAAGTTTTGAAGAGGTTAATCATCCAAGATTGATCCGGTTTAATAGTCATCCGGTAAGAGCAGGATTTTCACAGTTAGATCCGGTATGATTCAAAATTGAGGCATCTTGATATGCAGATAAATGGAATGATTGGAGAAAGGTAGATAGATGGTCAATATTCACCGAGAATAATTCTAAGTGCATCTCAGTGATCTAGAAAGATCTCTCATGACAAGGAGAACAAGGCAACCAGAATAACTTAAGTTGTGCATTTATTGCAAAATGGAATTAGGGTTTACGCAAAAATAAAAGGGTTGTTTTTACTCATCATTTGCACAATTGCATTTGAGAAGAGGGAAGAAAGAGCTTTGCAACAAGATTGCTTCAACTTTCTCTCAAGGATCAACTGCAGAATTTGACTTAACCATCGATCTTTTCAGCTCTTATCATGAACCCTAGAAGCATAAAAGGTATTTTCCACTCTTGAATCTCTTTCTGAATCCTTTGAAAGATGGCTACTCCAAATGTTGTTAAAATCACTGATAGACTGCGCCCTAAGTTTAAGAAACATCCCTACAAATCCCTGGAAGTTGATCCCCTAGGCACATTCTCTAGCATTCCACATGGGGTTCTGCATGTAGAAGATGTTAGGGTTTACATACACACAAACATTGAAGAATTTGGGGAATCCAAGCTGATGGATATCTACCACAAGGAACTGATAGATGAATCATTTGAACTTAAACCCCAATTCAAGGCCATCCAGGATAAGCATTTTGGACATTGCATCCATTTCCCCTGTTTTGTTGAAGCTGAATGGGTCCGGTATGTTTTGAGTAGAATGCATGACAATTTCATGTGGTTGTTGAGGCCATTTAAGATCACAAAAGATGCCATTAAGGCGGTGATCGGATTGCACTCATCCGGTGAGTTGCCTATTCTCAAATCAGTCAAAAA
This sequence comes from Cunninghamia lanceolata, assembly GCA_027924645.1. Taxonomy (NCBI): domain Eukaryota; kingdom Viridiplantae; phylum Streptophyta; class Pinopsida; order Cupressales; family Cupressaceae; genus Cunninghamia; species Cunninghamia lanceolata. The sequence goes on along the minus strand of BSBN01000220.1, from coordinate 8,581,491 downwards.
CCAAACTATGAGTGAGGCTACCAGATCAAAATTTGATAAGAGGGAAATGCAATAGAAGACATCATAGATCTAGATATCAAATTTGCCTCTATGATAATTGGCTACAAAATCTATCACTCAAGTAGGGAGAATTCAGTATCTGGAACTGCTATATATACTGCATATGAAATGCTAAGGAAAAATACAGACTATGATCTATGCGAGCTTCTCCTAAACCAACTATTAGAGAACTTCCAGAAAATAAAGAAGGATAAGAAGAATTCATTTAAGTACGGTGGCCTAATATTATGTCTATTATTTTATTACATGAATGAGCTACTTGGATCCAATGGTTGGATATGGCAAAATGATAGATTGGTTGCCATACAAATCAGAGACTATATGTATGGGCTTGGTGATGCCAAGGCACAAAGCACAACTCTCTGGGGTTACTTCAAAAACTTCCAAGGCATGATGCAGGCCAGAGAGAATCCCCCAATCTCTAGTTGAAAAATACAAGGATACAGTGTGCTTCATGGTAGACATTGATCAATGCCTAATGGAGGTAGTGGAACCAAGAACAATGTGGATCATGCCAATGGGCTATGAGGTGGATGAGAAAATTTTGGAACTGCATATCCAACACCTACTAAGTTAGCCTAAGGACCCTAAGGCATAAAGGTTTGGAACCTTCCAAGAGTTGACTGTAAAAGTTCATGTTGAACTTAGACAGCCTGAGATCAAGAGAAAAGTGAGAAGGGAAGTAGAAGAAGTCACCAAGAGATATGGAATATCAAAGGAGGCAGTTGATGCCAATAGAGAGAAGGTGGAAAGGGCAGAGAGAGAAAGGCAAGAAACAAAAAAAGAAAGTGCTCCGGTGCAAGCCCCCTCCCAGACCAGATCCTCCAAAAGCTCTACACTAGCCACCTCTAAGAGTCAAAAAGCATCAAAACCAGAAGTCAGGACATCCAAAAAGGGAGAGAAGAGAACTAAGACAAAGGCCACAAGGTCTTACACCAGTCAAAAAGATGATGAAGAGACCGAGTTAGATGTGAAGGTCAAGAAAATGAAGAAGAAAAAGAAAGTATCCGGTGAATCCTCTATCGGTCAAGGCAAGGAAGAAAAGGTAGAAGAATTTGTTGAAAAGCCTACTCTCTGCATTGATGATATCATCAAATTAGTCACTGTGGATGGGACCCTGAAACCAATGACTAAATTTTATGATGAATATAATGAAGCTGACCATAAGGTTTTGCAAGATGCTACAGTCAGGTATCTTAACATCTATAATAAAGCATTCATTGAGATCATATCTCTAATTCCCAAAATCTCAGAGAAAGAACTTGAAATAAGAAAGAACAATGCTAAGGCAAATGACCTAGAGATTGGGGAACAGATAGTTATTCAGCTCTATCCTTCCATCACTCCTAAACCACTGAACATGATATTCAAGGATTGCAAGGATGAGTTCCGTAGCAAAGCCAAAATGAACAAGCTTATGCTCGGAGAGACTGATTAGGTGGCAAAAGAAACTAAAGACATCCTCTCGAATGCATACAAAAGATTCAATATTCCTCTTATAGAGGACATAAGTGATGAACCTTCTAATGTTGAAGGACTAAGCGTATCAAAGGAAGATCCTACAGAGAAAATTGTAGAAGAATCAAAGGAGATAGGTGAGGAGAAGACTAAGGACCTGGATTCCTCTGTTCTGGAAGAAGAAGTCCATGAAGAAGTAAATATCTCTCATCCGGATTCCCCAGCAGACTCCGAATCTAAAGGAGAAGAAAAGATAGAGGAGAAAATCAGTCAAGAAGAAGAGGTAAAGGGAAGAGAAGAAGATCAAACAGAGAAGACCCCAGGAGACAGTTCTGAGACTGTAGAAGGAAAGAAGACTCTGTCTCTGACAAGAGACATTGCAGAAACTGTTAAAGATTTCTTGACCAAAGAAATGATGGAGATTGATGAACCGGAACTGCTTCAAGGACCATTCAATTTTGATTCCCTCTCCCCGGTTCAAACAATGAAAATAGCATCATTTGCCCAAGCAAAGGCAAAATAAAAACTTCTGAAGTCTCACATGGAAGATTGTGAGCTAATAGAGATTACATCTGGTGTATTGGAGAAGATCATGCCATCCTTCCAGAAGGATCTTTCAGCCTCTTCATCCGGTAATCTAAAATCTCTTGTTAATTTTGTTAGCACACTTTTTGATTCCTTGGAGAAATCAGCAGAAGAAAAAGTCCGAAAAGAGTTTTTGGGTAAGAGATTCTCTAAAGTACAGGGGCTAATAGTAAATGATAGAAGAAATCTAAACATTGGAATAAAGAGCCTAGAAAATGTTCTTAAAGATGGCAGAGAATTATACAAATTCTGGTTATCTTGGTCCACAGTAACAACAGACATAGCAAAGAAGGTGGAAGAACAAGAGGGCAAACTATCAAGTTTATCCCAGAGTTTTTATCCTCTCACCGCATCCATCATGAATCAAGAGTGCTAGACTATTGCCTCCATAAATGAAATAAAGAGGCTTGAGAAGGAGAAGAAAAATAGAATAAGCAGGCTAAATGAACTAAGAGGGATAATTATCCCCAAGTTAGAGGCAATGCATGAGGCCCTAACTGATGCCCAGACCACAACCCAGACCAAGGATCCGGTAGATTTAAAGAAGGTAGAAGCCTTTGCATTTTTGCTTAGTGGTCATATCTCAATTTTGGACAGGATGAAGCAGAGTTGGGCAGCATAATTTGTCCAGTTGAAAACAACTTTTGCAGATATACTTAAGTATATGTAAGTATCACTTGTATATATACTTATGCAGCTATGTATAGGTTAAATGTTGCAAATTTTGGTATGCGGATTCTACCCTTTGCCATTGATGTCAAAGGAGGAGTGAAGAGTAGTGAAAAATGTGGAATCCAGCTAAGGGGGAGCTCTGGAAAGGAGTACATTAGAACAGAGCATCAGCTAAGGGGGAGTGTAGTATGACACTTAGTCATTTTTCACTAAGTGTTGCCATCAATGCCAAAGGAGGAGATTGTTGGCAAGAGACACTATGTGGCTTCATGAGTGTTGTCATTGATAGCAACAAAGTCCATCCCACTCATCCACAACACATAGTATGTCTATATCAGAAGTTAGACTAAAGAATATTTTGGTTCGGTAAGCAAGAACAAAGCATACAACAAGGTCCGACAATCAGGTCCGGATCCCTCAGAGGAAATATCTCAGTAAAATACGGACTTGGGGAAGTTAAGAGGAGTACCATGACTAATACATTCCAGAGATTGAGCCTCTGGTGATGAAAGAGTGAAAAGATATGAACACCTAAGTGTTGGGTTCCTGTTTGGCAGAGAAGACTAAGGAAGAACTGACCGGCAGAGCATCAGACCTTAATCCAGATGAGATATTGATGGTGATCAAGTTTCTTGAGGAATCATTCATGATTGTCCAACATGATTAATGACTTCTATAAGTATCTCTTTGATATGCATCACTTAGTAAGCAAGGATTCAGCCGACAGATCATAGTTTGGGAAAATATTGAGTATTCCGGATGCTGACTAGAAAGATGTCGAAATCCTTGGTGCGGATATATATGCCAGATGGATTTCGATGAGAAATTGTGTGTGGTGTGTTGTGAAGTGAGAAGGAAAGCAGAGAGCAATGTGGAAATAGTAATACAAGTCTGATATGTGACAGAACAGCAGCACTAAAGCAGAGGAAGAATGAAGTGCAGTAGATCAGTATATTGAGCCTAACTGGAACTGAACCTCAGCATATGTGGATGCTTCTCATCAGTTCAAGTACTTGGTTTCTCCCTATAAACAATTGTAGGTAGTGAACCTCTTGTGAGAAGTGTGCTCGGGCAGTGAGCCCTAATTGGTAAGTGCCATTTTGTACTACCTTATTCTTTTAACAGAGAATACAATCTTGGGTTAATCACCCCGTGGTTTTTCCCTTAACAGGGTTTTCCACATCAAAATCATTGTGTTATGTGTATTGATTTTATTTTTACTTTCATGGTTATACATGCTTATATGATTTGATGCTAAACTAGTTGCTAAAGAAGAACATGAAGTTAAAGTAATTTAGATAACTGATTCACCCCCCCTCTCAGTTATCAACAAAACCTTGCATGTTGTTCAAAACCAATTGCCATCATCATTTTGAAGGCATTTTTTTCACTCCTTACCATTAATTGTAAGTGGATAGGTTGGATAATAGAATGCACTTGTTTTGAAATATTTGATTGTTGCTTTGACAATGGATTGGAGAGGTTGTACCATTGACTCAAAATGTTGCAAAATCGATGAAATTGGCATCCGCTTGGGCAAGCTAGTTAGGAATGGAAAACATGTCGATGAGGAAGTGATATTTCTCCCTTCCACATCCACCAAATGTCTTAGGGCATCTGCCTCTGGTATTTGAGGCTGTACAAGGAAGGCAGTTGTGAAAGTAGTATTAAGAACTTTTCCATTAAATTTAGACACCCGAGCATTCCTAATGGAAACAACAATAGTTTGTTGAGAATCTTCTAATTTCCTAAGTTCCTCCCCCTCTTCTTGGCATACATGACCCAATAAGTTAAAATCAATGGTGCAACCTGACATGTCTTGTAGACTAATGCCGCGATGAAGTACCTCAGTCCCATCCCTTTACCTTATTGTTGAATAGTCACTAACATGCAAGACAACTCCAATAGCATCAATAAGAACATTGTTCTCCTTTTCCTTAAGTGTAGCAAGAGGTATGAAATGGAAGCTCTGTGCTGGAAGTGAGAGGTCATCTTTGCATAGCTAAAGGACTGAACCCTAGTCCAATGTAATCTCTATATGACTGTTCAATTTATTGTAGCCCTTGTTAGCATCCTTGACTACACCCCTAGAAATTGTGTAAACTGAACCTATCTGTACTCTACCATAATGCATCTCTGCTATATCATTGAAGCAAGTTATGTGAACTTCAGTTTGTTTGCTATCCATCATGTCAAAGCTAAAAACCTGCCCATTACTTCTCATTGTATTAAACTTATGCATTTGTTTCTTAGCTGCCACATGACCCTTTCTTGTCCACCTCCCCTAATACAGGTTCAACCCTTTAATAGGAGTTATGCATTCAAAAACAACTTGTTGTCTTGTAGGTATATTTATCCCAAACGGTAGGTTTTAACGAGATGGTAGGCTCTATGTAGGTGATTGCATTTGATGCTCATGTGATTTAAAGAGGAATTTAGGCTCCCCAATTAGCCGATGGTCCATGTGGGCAATATCCATATCAGATATTACTATTGTCCTGTAAGGGTAGCAACAAAAAACAAGTTCAAATATTTTGTAGCATACAATGTATTTTCGTAATGTTATGAAGGCACATTGTACACAATTATATTCTCCTGCCTTGCATCTCTATTGTTACTGTAGACATAACGCGTGAGGCACATTATAGAACCCATCTTTATAGTTTTAGAAGAAAAGTGATCGCTAAACTTTCCTGGAAGCATGGTCATGCGCAAGTGAAACCCATCAGAGAGTATAACTTTATACCACTCGGGTACCTAGCCAAGAGTGAGGAGCTTTTTGAAAGATACAATCTAAAGCTATGGAGATGTACGTACGTTTGCAACACTAATCTTCTGAATTGCATTTGGAGATAGTTTTGGTTCCATTTTCTAATAAGGTTAAAACATTGGTTTTCAATTTGTAAGAGCAAAACAAAGAAAATAAAGAATTTAGATATTCATTATAAACAAAGTTCAAATAAAATATATTATTTATAGATTTAATATGCACAAGAGTACAACACAAAATTTATAGTAATATTGAGAATGTTTGGAACTGTTTTACTATATTAAATATAAAAATAAGAAACCTATATATTTTGCGAAGGAAAAAAAATATATTAGCATAAAAAGAAGGCAAATACTAGCAAATTATTATTGTGTTATGGTAGGCATCACAGCTGAAGGTGACAAGCTAGCTAGCACAAACTCTTATCGGACCTCATCATGGACTCCATATACACTAAATTCATATTTTAATTATTTCACTCTTGACTGTATTTTGCAACATGTCAAAGAGGAAAAAAGTATGATAAACTGTCATAGCAATCATTGCAAAGTTGTAGAAACACTGACACAATTCTCACCAATATTATCATCAAAACATACAATAGCTTCTTGTGCTACTGAAAAAAAGCTACAAATCACCTAAATTCTTTATATCTGTGGGTCTGTGATGAAAATATAGTCTATTTGCATTGGTTGCTTTGCAATGTTTTTTTAAAAAGAAAACGGTGATGGGACACCCATTTATTTCTTAAAATATTTAAAAAGAGTATATAGAGTATACAGAAAGTATAAAATTGCCAAGTCTAGACATCATGAAAATTATTACAAAAGAAGGCCCTTAATAGACCTGATATAATAGTTGAAAACCAAATGAAATGACCCTTAACAGACCAGATAGAGAAAATATAAACCTAACCAAAAAGAGCATACCAACTGCCACCCTCGATCACAGAGAGAAGCAAAAAACCAACCCCGCACCTCATACTTTGACGACAATAGGACAACACCACCAGAGGAAAGCTAAAAACCCAAACAAAAATAGTGGCAAGAAGCATTACCAGAAACTAAAGGCACCTCCTCCAACCCCAAAACAACCAAAACACCTCCCAACATCTCCACCTCAAGCCGTAGGACCTGCGGCTGGAAGATTCTGTATATCCAAGTTAATAGCTGCAATAGGTTCAGCCTCCTCATCAGGATCCTCCAACACATATCTGGGTATGCGTGGTGCCATGTCGGGGGCATGCAGCCTTAGAACCCTGATTGTCGTGAAGACATCTTTGATCCTTTGAGCTTTCTTCTTGGAGACCAGAAAACTATAGAAGCCCAGTTCGTTGTCAATTTCATAACTACTGAAGGATTTTAGATTGGGTCATAAGGCTTTATAGATAGCTTGCTACGAAATAGAGGAATGTAGAGAAGAGAGATTAAACAGCCCACCAATAAACACCTCCCCCTACTCCATATTATAGACTGCCATTGCCGATTCCCACCTATCGACTATGTAAATATTATTATAGAACAAACTGGAGGCTAATGTATGCACATACTCACCATCCAAAACTAGATCCATTATGTTGGAGAGAAGCTGAGACACAATGTCAGAGTAGTTGAGGACGCGGCCCTCATATCCCTTAATCTAGGCATGCCCAACAATATTCCTTACTGTAAACTGCATGAGAGTACAATCCCAATCCAAGAGAGTCATTAGATCAGAGGATTTAACCCTGCCCCTTCTTTCTGGTTCCTAGTTGAAAACTGGAAAAAATAGCCTCTGGTTCAGTCGAGTGTCCACCATGGAAGTCTGCAACTAAAAAGCACAAAAAAGAACTTAGCAACTTAAGAGAAATGGAGCAGCGTTATAGAAAGGTGGGCGTAAATATGTTATATTTAATCCTTTGTCCAATATGAAGGTAACTTTCAATGATGTTTATAATCCCTATGCCATCTACCATGGGGCTCGGCTGACATCATGAAATCATGTAGAGCAAAGGAGAGATCTACCAGGACGAAAGGATTTGAGAGCCTATAAGTGGAGTTTGAAACGTGTCCATTTCAGAGGCCTAAAAGAAGTAAGAACCCCACCATCATTCAAAAAATGACTGCCAAAAAAGGATAATTACTACACGTTACCTCCACAGATGAGAGAGCGTTTGAAAGAGAGGGTCCAGAAACCAAAGCTAACCACCAAACCAATCAAAGCGACATATACTGGCTAAAAATCTTAAAGGCTCATGCATGCCAGCAAATGAGAACTACAACAGTCTTGTCAGAGGCTGAGGGTGAGATTTGAAAACTCAATCAATGTTCTGATCTGGTCATGTCAGAGGAATGACTTCTGTACCTTGTAGATTCTTGAGCTGAAAGTGGATGTGCCAGCTCATTAGACAAGAGTTTAGACAAAAAAATAGACTGTTCTCGACCTCTAAGTAGGAAAAGAACATCCACACTTTCTTGTTCAAAAGATAAATTTGCTAGGAAGTCTGCCACCTTGTTACCTTCTCTTAAAGTGTGAGAAATTAGATAGTTGTTGAGCCTATTGAGAAGAGAAATGGCCTGTTGAAGAATATAATTAAGTTTCCAATTATCTGAACCTTTTCCTTTTCAGGCATTTACTACTATTCAGGAATCGCCCTCGATCCAAATATTTTTAATGCCCATCTCATTTACCAGTTGCAAACCATGTACTGAGGCCCCGACTTTAGCTTCATTATTAGTTCCTATGGGAAGCTTGGTCAATTTGGATGCTACTAAGGAACCATCCTCTTTCCTAATAACACAACCCGTGCTTGAAAGTCCTAGGTTGCCATGACATGCTCCATCAAAGTTTAATTTACAAAATGGGAAAGAAGGTGGAATCCATTTAATCTGATCTCTCTTTGAAGGAGGGTTTGTAATCCCTAAAAGACCACCAATTCCTGATTTACTGAATAAAGGCCAATTTGGCATTATTGTTGCATCCCATTTTGTCTAAACTGATTGACTAGCATTTGGACACCTAACATTAGACACCACCAAATTGGAGATTGCCACTTCTAATTTTTCACAAACATGTCTCATAGAACTGGCTTCCTTCCTAAAGATATGAAGATTCCTCTCCCACCATAAGTGCCAAATAATCATGGAGGGGCCTTGAACCCACAAGCAAGCAAAAAAGGAATTATCAAATTGAAGAGGCCAATTCCTAAACATGAGCTACATGGACTTTGATAAAGGGCTAACCCAATTTAATTTCCTTAAGAACCAAAGCCAGTACTCTCTACTAAAAGGACAAAGAAGAAGCAGATGATCCACTTACTCTTCCACTCTACCACATAAAACATGGGGAAAATTTGAACCAAGGCCAGTCTTTTTATCCTCTCACTGGTTAAAATTTTGTTATGAAGCGCACACCAAGCAAAAGCTCCTGTCTTGGGGAGTAGAGCATTGCCCCAACACAAGTTTGATGGCCAATTTAAATCAACATTATTCATACAAGATCTGTAACCTTCTTTGACTGAATAGGAACCCGATTTAGACCTTGACTAGATCACTTCATCTTCATTATTAGAAAAAATTACAACTCTTTTCCTTAGGAGTTGATTAAGAATCACTTTCTGTTCACTTGGGAAATTACATTCCCGAGTGCTCTTCCATGCTAAAGAAACTGAGTCCCCATTCCTCATAACCTGCCAGTAGTCTTTAACTTTAAATCCCTAGCTCACCTGGAGAAAGAGTCTAGCTTCTATGAGATCCACCTATCTGCAAGCTTCGGCTCACCCCCCTAGGAGTCATTCCAGAAATCTACCTTTTCCCCATTATGAATTATCTAGGTCAATTTGGGTTGTAGGATGTCTCTACTTTTAATTATGAAAATCCAAATTGTTGAGCCCCTAGTTGGATTTTTGACTGTGAAAATTCTCTCATTCTCTTGTGAATCTAGATACTTTGCCTTCATAAGCCTTACCCATTTTGAGTTAGGCTTTCTATACATATTCTACGCCAACTTAGCCCCTAAAGCTTGATTATGAATGTTCAGATTAAGAATTCCTGCCCCTCCTTCATCTTTGGACTTACACACTTTATCCCATGCCAGAAGATGAATTTTCTTCTCTTGAAAAGTACCTTACCACAAGAACTGCTTACATATCATGTCTATTTTAGAATTGATTCCTTTGGGGATTTGAAAAATGGACATCATATATATTGGAACCACCGTTATTACTGCTTTGATCATCAAGATTCTACTTGTGAGGGATAGCCTGCGTCCTTTCCAGTTTGATAATTTTGAGTTTAGATTTCCCATAATTTTAATCCAAAGATTGTTCCTGTATCTTCCATTAAAAAGAGGAAGGCCTAGATATCTACCTAGTAATGCTTGAATGGAAGGACTGAAAATACTATGAATCTCATCCTGAAGATGCTAAGGAACATTCTCAAAATAAACCACTGACTTATCATAATTGACAAGTTGTCCCGACATAAGGCAATATCTATTGATTATTTTCATGATGGTTCTAGCTTCTTGTGAAAAAACATGCCCAAACAAGATGGTATCATCTGCAAATAGAGCATGTGTGTAAGAGTCTTGAACGCCTTTAATCCTTATGCCTTGCCATTCTGAATTCCGTTTGGCTTCTTTAATTGCCCATGTGAGAGCCTCTGTCATGATAATAAAGAGGTAAGGGGATAAGGGATCACCTTGTCTTAATCCCCTTGAAGGTTCAAAAGTTTCTGATTCCTTGCCATTAATTAAAACTGAGACCTTGAAACCTGAGATACAAGAGGAGATCCATTTTATGAATTCTTTTGAGAAGCCTAATTGTTGCATCATGGAAACTAAAAAACTCCACTCCACTCTATCATATGCCTTGGACATATCCAATTTTATAATCATGGCTGCCTCTTTGTCTTTATTGAGAGAGTGAAGGATTTCATGGGTTAATATGGCACCCTTCAGAGTTTCTTTACTTGGGACAAAACCACCTTGTTCCTCCGAGATTACTTTAGATAGAAAACTAGCTAAATGCAATGCCAATGCTTTTGAGATAATCTTATAAATGAAGTTACACAGAGAAATTGGCCTGAAATCTTCAAAGCATTAGGGAGATTTTGTTTTTGGGATCAACATAAGACATGTGGATTTAAATTCTCTAAGCACATTCCTGTATTTTCTAGATTCTTCCACTACCATAAAAACATCTCTGCTAATCGTGTCCCAACATTTTTGAAAGAAAATCCCCATCCATCCATCCGGCCCCGAGGCCTTCTCACCTGCCAAAGAGAAAACAACTGCTTTTACTTCCTCAATGGAGAATTCTTTCAACAATTCCATGTTGTGTTGTTCCTTTACCAATTTAGGGATAAAATTATAGAAATGCTCTTCCTCTAAAACTTCATTTCTAGTGTTGGAAAGGAGTTTTCTGTAAAAATCTCTTGCCGAGGTTAATATTTCTTCTATATCTGTGCTAACACGATCAGCATCCACCTATATTGATTTGACAGAATTCAAAGCTTTATGAACTTTAGCTGACAAATGGAAGAAAGAGGTATTCTTGTCCCCTTCTTTTAGAAATAATTCCTTCGATCATTGTCTCTAGAAGATTTCCTCTCTTTTGAGAATCTCTTCCAACTCACTTCTAAGATCCTTCTCCAATTGGTATGATGAAGCATCCATACCATTACTAATGATTAGCTCTTCTAGAGACCTCAGCTCCTTCTGAATTCTTAACTTTTTTGCGAATACATTTCAAAACTGAAATTTGTTCCATTCCATAACCTTATGTCTGAGGAATTTTAGTTTATTTACTAACTGGAACATACGTGAGCCCTTCACGAATGGGGCTTGTTTCCACCAATCTTAAACTTTTTGGATAAAAGATGGGTCCCTAAACCACATTGCCTGAAACCTGAATTTCTTCTTTCTCGGCAAGGAATCTAAACCTATTCTTAACCTAACCGGAAAATGATTCAATCCCACCAAGGGTAGAATCTCCGCTTCAAAACTAGAAGATAAATTAAAACATTTTGGTGATAATAGAAATCTGTCCAATCTTTCAACTATTTTAAGAAAATCTTTTCTTCTGTTAGTCCAAGTGTATTTCCCATTTTTACAAATATAATCTATGAGGAGGTTCTTATTAATGAAATCTTTGAAATCTTGTTGGGACCTGTGTGGATGTGATATACCTCCCATCTTTTCTGAGTCATCAAGAATTGAATTGAAATCTCCTCCCAATAGGGTGCTCTTTCTTTTCAATAAACCTAACCAAAAGGACAGATTTTTCCATACTTGTCTCTTCTGAACCAAGTCAATAGGAGCATACAAATTGACTATCCAAAGATCTGAAGTTGAAAACAAGGAAGGAAACTTACCTATAAGGAAATGATCATTCTTTTCTAGCACCTCTAGCAGTTGAATATGCTTTCTCTAGCCAATTACTAATCCACCTGAAGCACCATGAGCAACCATTACCTCAAAAACCCAACCTTTCCATCTTTTAAATACTTGATCATTCATTTCAATAAACAACTTTGTTTCCTGAAGCAAAATGATATCGAGTTTTTCCTCATCAATTTGAAATTTGATGAGGTTTCACTTTTTAGGGGCATTAATGCCCCTAACATTCCATGTGAGGATCCTCATCCTTTCCGAGGAGAGCAATGAGCTCTCTTCTTGATTGGACTATGTTGTGACTTAGAGTTGGGACTATTCATTTGACCTCTATTCTTTTTAGTCTATTTCTGCCTGGAACTTTTCCTGATGGAGATAGGAGTTCCCTTAATCAGAGGGATCCTCATTTCTATCTAGAATAATCCTAGCCTCATATTATCTGCCTTATCAGTGTCATCCTACAGAACTTCATCAGCTATTTCCTCCATCACATTTTTCACCACTTTCATCACCACCTGATCAAGTAAGTCCTTTAGAGTTTCGTTATCTTATAGCAAGCCCTTGGAAAAGTCTGTAGAGTTGTTCTTCTCTTCAACTTGATCAAGACTCCTAGCCTCCTCCTGGAGGGTTCCAGGCATCTCATCCATCTTTCGTGGTGGTGGATTATCATCCCAATTTAACCAATCCTCTTCCTCCCTTGGCAGTGAGCTTCTATGTGAGGCTAAGTCCCCAATAGAGTCCATGTTTAACTCTAATCTTCCTTTTGCTATATGAGATGGTGGTTGAGGCTCCTGATTGGTCAAGACTTTATAATCTTCTTCCCCACATAAATTTGAAAGAATCCCCTCATTTTCAAAATCAAGATCCTTCTAAGCTAGAATAGAAGAGGCGACCATTAGGGTAGAGAGCACAACCTAAATATCCAATGAATTGTCCCTTAGATTTTTAAGCTCCTTTTCACTATCTCTCAGCTTTATAGGGGATTTGGTTTCTCCAGGCTGTGCGGGTTCAATTTCCACACATTGTTCCATTGCAATAGATGCTTTCCTTATCTCTGACTGTTGAGGATGAAAAAATTCTTACATATCCTTTGACTCTTTTGAAAGTAAGAACTTCAACCTTTCCAAATCTTCTGACTGGATCTCGAACTATTGAGGATGAAAAAATTCTTGCATATCCTTTGGTTTGAAATGTTCAAACAAAACTGAGAGAAATCTGAAGGAAGACACCTAGTGTCATACAACTTCATGCTCCATATTTTGATAGACGTTGGGAAGGATCGGGACTTGGATTGGTGACTAGTATAGAAATAACAAGAGAAAAGAAAAACAAAAAATTATTGCATTTTATGGACAAAGATTCATTTCCTTTGATTTTCAGATATAAACTGTAAACATTAAAGAATTTAACAAGCCCTGCCTAGACAACGAGCAATCATCATAAAAAATAAAAAATTGGAAATGAAAAAAATACACTATGAAAAACGGTTTCTATTTTTTGCAGTAATGATCAAAAACCATATTTAGGCATACCTAGCTGTAATTTCATGGAGACTCTATCATTTGAGGGAATGGAAAGGTGATAGTAAACAAAGTAATAATACAATTGTAATTACCAATAGAAAATTAGAATTTAAATTACCTGTAGAATAGAAGATGACCTACTTGTTAATTTCTTATAACCTAGTTACAGATTAATTGCACAATAAATTCACATAATAGAACATCTATCTGATTTATAACAATCAATACTCTGGGTTAATTAACAACTAATAACAATGGAAGCAAAAAATAACAAGAAGCCATACACAAATAGACAATAACATAGATATACCTAGGAAAACCCCAATATGGGGAAAAACCTGCAAATGTTGGATCTTCTATTCAGCCTCAACAACAAACTTTCCACACATAATACAATAACTTGTTGCTACAATAATCTTACATATATAGCCCTGCTGATTTTCATCAACATGCAAGAGAAAAGAAACTTTCCTTACACATAAAATCACTCTTGGTGTTATCTCCACCTCACAAGTCAAGAAACATTCTATTAATAAAAAAGAAATCATGCTGTTGCTAAATATCCAACTTGAGTTGCCCTTAAGCAACTTCCACCCTCCACATGGGCCCACCTTCTAAGCTACAAAAAATCAACACTCCCTCTTAGCGAGGAAGGTGTTCTACACAACACCCAACTTATCCCTGAAGTATACAAACTTACTCTTCATCAAGGGCTTGGTCATGATATCTACTATATGTTTGTCAGTAGGAATGTACTGGAGCTTCATTGTCCCCTTCTCCACACAATCTCTAATGAAGTGGTACTTGATCTCAATGTGCTTTGACTTGTCATGAAACACTAGATTCTCAAAGAGTTTGATACAACTTTGATTATCACAGTAAATGACTGTAGGATCTAGCTCCTGATCAAAGAGCCGAGCTAGAAGTTTTTGAAGCCAAATAGCCTCACATGTAGCCATACTGGCTGCCATATACTCGGCCTCCACAGAACTCAGTGTAACTAACTTTTGTTTCCTATTGTACCAAGAGATTGCTCTTGATCCCAAATTGAAACTACACCCTGAAGTGCTCTTTCGATCAGCTGTACTGCCTGCCCAATTTGCATCAGTGAACCCCTCAGGTTTCACTCCATCCTATTGAACATACTTTAGCCCATAATGAATTGTGCCTTAGAGATACCTCAAAACATGTTTCGCAGCTATCTAGTGCACATATTTAGGTTCCACCATAAATAGACTAAGTGAGTTCACTACAAAACAAATCTCTGGCTTGGTGTTGACCAAATACAAAAGAGAACCTATCAATTGTCTATATAAAGTCGGCTCCACTACCTTTGATTTGGAAGCATCAATCTTCTTCTAGTTGGTCACAAGTGACGTGGACATGGGCTTACAGTCCTCCATCCTGAATCACTTCAGGATATCAATTATGTACTTCCCTTGTCCAAGGAAGATCTCTCCCTCTTTCTACCACAGCTCCAATCCTAGAAAGTAGTGCATCAACCCTGATTCCTTCATCTCAAACTCTCCTGTAAGATCCCACTTGTAGTGGGCTATAAGCTCCTCTGACCCTGTGAGAAATAGGTCATCAACATACAACACCAATATGAGAAGTTCATCCTTCACCTGAACATAGTACAGGTTCAGATCTACCTCACTCTTGATGAAGCCCATGCTTTGCAAGTAATTGTCAATATGTGAATACCATGCCCTGGGAGCCTACTTGAGCCCATACAATGCTCTTCAAACCTGCATACATGAGAATCCCTCCCATGTGCTTCAAATCCTTCTGGTTGTTCTATGCAAATCTCTTCCTCAATCTCTCCGTTGAGGAAGGCCGTCTTTACATCCATCTGGTGAATCCTCCAACCCATCTGTGCTGCTATAGAAATGATAGCTCTTATGGATGAGTACCTAGCTACTGGAGCAAAAGTCTCATTGTAGTTGGCTCCTTCCTTCTGAGAAAACTCCTTAGCCACAAACCGGGCTTTGAATTTTTCCACACTACGATCTGTAGCATGCTTAATCTTATATAGCCATCTTGAGCCCACCACAGACTTACCTTTTGGCTAAGGTACTACCTCCCACATGCTATTCTTCATGATGGAAGAATACTCTTCCACCGTGGCATCCCTCCATTGGTGCTTGGATGCCTCCTGAAAGATGGAAAGCTCCTCTTCAATTAATTCATTCATAAGTACCACATAAGCAGAATAATGTTTGGGAGCTTTTCTCTGTCTAACTAAATCTTATGGGTCACCAACATACTCCTGGGCCTCTCTCAGTGTCTGCTCAATTGCTTTGTTTATCTTCTTCTCAGTAATAAGAATCTAAGGATGATGAATTATTTGTTCCTCTTCTGATAAACTTGCTCGGCCTGCTTACTCTGCTCTCTAGCTTGCAAGACTGAAGTTTGAGGGATTTATTATGCCTCAACTATGGGTGATTGCTTCTCCCCATTCATCAAGATGCTAGACTTTTGAAGAGCCCTCTCTTCCTCAAACTTCACATCTCTGCGAACAACTATTTTCCTGAGGGAACGAATGTAAACCCTATAGGCCTTAGAGGTCTCACTATACCCAACAAGGATACCCTTCTCTACAGCTGGTTCCAAATTGGTTCTCTTCTCCACAGGAATGTGACAATACACAAGGCATCCAAAGATGTGAATGTGCTCCAAATCTAGTTTCTTACCAGTGAACGCCTCTTCTTGTGTCAATTTGCCCAACACTTCGTGAGGGCTCCTATTCTACAAATACATAGCTATATTGCATGCTTCTGACCATAAGAATTAAGGTAGATCCTGATCATGAAGCATGGCCTTGGTTGCTCCAATTATAGCCTTGTTTTTCCATTCAGCAACCCCATTTTGCTGAGGGTTATACGGAACTGTCAACTCTTTCTTGATACCTTCCTGAGTACAAAAATCTTTGAAGGCATTTGAGGTATACTCGTCTCCATTATCAGACCTCAATATCTTGATCTTCCTCCCTGTTTGATTCTCCACAAGAGACTTAAACTCTTTGAACCTACTGAAGACCTCATCTTTGTTCTTCAAAATATATATCCACTTCTTCCTGGAGAAGTCATCAATGAAAGTAACATAATACTCATACCCATTCAAGGATACTATTGACATGGGCCCACACACATCTAAGTGTACGAGATCCAAAATCCCTTTGGATCTAGTGTCACTACTTGGAAAATAGTTCTTGACATATTTCCCAAGAGCACAGCCCTTGCACACTTCATGGTTTTCTGTCTTCATCTCAGGCAGCCCCATCACTATTTCCTTGAGCATATTAAGTGCTCCATGGTGAAGATGAGCCATCCTCCTTTGCCACAATTCTCCTAGCCCTCTACAACTGCTTACCAACGCATGTGCTATCTCAAACTGTAACCAAAACAAGCTTCCATGCCTGACTCCAATCACTTTTGCAACCTTGGAATCCTTGGGACGAATATAGACTTTGCCCCTTTCAAAGGTTATGATGTAACCCTTGTCCTCCAAAGTAGAAACTGAGATTAAATTCTTTGTCATGCTAGGGACATACAACACATCCTCCACCAACAAGGGTTTGCCAGACTCCCTCTGAAACTTGACGGTGCCAATACCAGTTGCATGGTACTTGGCATTGTTTCCAAGCTCAATATAGAAATCCAACTTCTTCTCCTCCAACTTGGTGAAGCATTCTCTGACTCCCATCATGTAGCAAGAAGCCCCACTGTCAATATACCATACCCTGTTGACAATTGAACTTGAGAGAGGCAATGAGTGAAAACTCATTCTCAAATCGTGATGCAAACTTGTCCACCTCTGCTGTGGAAGCAACTTACTTCTTTTGCTTGTCCTTATTTTTCTTATTCGGACATTGAATGGCATAGTGACCCATTTGATGGCAACAAAAACATTTTATCTTGCTCAGATCTTTCTTCTTCCCATTCTTGGAAGAACCTTCTGTGTGTCCTTTATTGGACTTTTGCTTTCCCTTGCTTGCAAGAGCAAGATTTTCTTCATCTTGATCCTTCTTTGTCTGATCTCCTCGATGAGCACCTTCATGGATCTCCTCCTAAATTAAATCATCCCAAAGCCTCACCTAATCAGGTAGCCGATCTCTCCCAACAACACACTTGACAAACACTTCCCAGTGCTTCGAAAAACCGTTCAAGGCTATACACACCAACTCATCTTCATCAATCTTCTCTCCAATAGCAGCCAACTCATCCTTGACCTGTGTCAGCTTGGACAAGTAAGAGGTCACACTCTGGCTTTTAGACATCTTGGTGTTATGCAATTTGTCCTTCAGCATCATCTTACGACTCTGATAAAGTTTTGTGAGCGAATCCCACATCTCCTTGGTGGTGTCTTTCCCGATAGATGAGGAATTAGATGATCTCTTATCCCATCCAGGATAATCCTCTGATCCTTGGGCTCCTTGACTTCATGCGAATCTAGGGCAATAGGATCATTTGTTGGTGGTGTCACCTTTGTACTAGCATAGGTCCACAACCTGTTCTCCTTGAGAATGGATGTAATCCAAACCTTCCACTATAAGAAGTTGGATGCACCCTCAAGCCTGTCCTCATATCAAACACTAGTTGCCATAGCCACAGAAGAAACTGGAGATGAAAATCTAATTTTTTTTTTAAATCTGCATCACAAATCTTGGCTTCATATTCAGAGTTTAGAGCTCTGATACCATGTTAATTTCTTATAACCCAGTTACAGATTAATTGAACAATAAATTCACAGAATAGAACCTCTATCTGATTTATAACAATCAATACTTTGGGTTAATTAATAGTTAATAATAGCGGAAGTAAAAAATAACAAGAAGCCATACACAAATAGACAATAACACAGATATACCTAGGAAACCCCAATATAGGGAAAAACCTGCAAATGTTGGATCTTCTATTCAGCCTCAATAGTAAACTTTCCACAGATAATACAATAACTTGTTGCTACAACAATCTTACATATATAGCCCTGCTGATTTTCATCAACATGCAAGAGAAAAGAAACTTTCCTTACATAACTTGGCTTTCCTTACACATAAAATCACTCTTGGTGGTATCTCCACCTCACAACTCAAGAAACATTCTATTAATAAAAAAGAAATCATGATGTTGCTAAATATCCAGCTCGAGTTGCCCTTTAGCAACTTCCACCCTCCACACGAGCCCACCTTCTAAGCTACAAAAAATCAACACTGCTAGCTGTAACTATAATTTCTCTATGTGACAGGCTCCATTGTTTGTTGATTAGTTATCATAAAAGACAAAAAATTGGAAATGAAAAATATACACTATGAAAAATAGTTTCATTTTTGCAGCCATGATCAAAAACCATATCCAGGCATACATAGTTGTAGTGTAATGGAGGCTGTCATTTGAGGGAATGGAAAAGTGAAAGTAAACAAAGTAATAATGCAATTGTAATTACCAATAGAAAATTAGAATAGAAATTACCTACAGAAGAGAAGATGACTTGTTAGCTGTAATTGTAATTTATCTATGTGAAAAGCTCTGCTGTGTGTAAATGCCTAATGTAAATCTCCTAAAAAAGAAGGGATGTTTGCAATGTGAAAGGCACCAAGTAAATACTCCCTACTTGTGAATTTGCCCCATAACATTATAATATACTATTTTATTTGTAGGTACACAAAAGCACCTATTCATCTTTACAAAGTCTAATGGTTAGTTTAATTTTCTTCAGAAATAATCACAAGCAGACTCCAAAGGTTATAGAAACAAATTAATCATTTCTATGGGTCTGTGGTGAGTGAACGATAAGTGGCAAGTATGATTCTACACTACAAAATAGACTCCGCACTAACTGGCAATAAAAAGTGATCTTGATATGTAAACATAAAACATAATACAAGCCTACCGATGATGGAATCGTTGTATTGTTTTTATTATATCCTTGTACTCCAAAATACTTACTTTGAATTGATAAAATATTGAGGAAATAATAAACAGAACAAATATGACAACATATTTTTTATTCATCAAAGATATTACAAATTTATAGTTGGAGTCAAACTCAACAACATCCTATAAATTTGGAATCTAACATGACACTTAACTGGATTGCTTGACAGCAAACTTAACTAACAATGACACATCTACACATCTAATTGACAACACAAATGAAACTGCCAACACATACTCTTCAATTATTCATTATTCTCCAACACTCCCCCTTAATGAAGAACTGAAGATATCTCCATCCCTCCTAAACTATTACATGAGCACATCACTACTCCATTGAAATCTCATGCACCTCTCCTCCCCCAACACCAAACAAAATAGAGGCATGTCAAGGAATGCATATTTCCTTTGACAACCTTTTTTAAATGTGCTTTGATGATCTCAAACTATCTAACAATATCAGCAAGTGCTATGTCACTTAACAACAAATTCAATCTCTCCTATTTTTGGTTTCTCACATGCTAACAATGACAACCTTTGCGTCATTTTCATCTATAGTTTCTCCAATACTTCTTTTTATGTCTTCATACATCACAAAAAGAAGTCCTCCATTCCTTAGAAAAGTAGAATTGAAAAGACCAGAAATAGTCATTGAGATCCATGAGACCAGACTTGTGGGGTTATTTGGAACCTCCCAAATTGGTGCAGCCAACCAAGAAAGTAGTGGCATAGGGGCTGCATCTGACTCTACAGCTGTGGCCATAACTAGAGGGGCTGACAAATCCCATTGAACAACATTGACAGGTTCTGTAGTAGGCATTAGATCAACATAAACTTGATAAACTTGACAAAGGTCATCCCTCTCAAATGTTGCAGAAGACTTTCAAGGCAGCAAGCACTCTAACTAATCCATGTTCCTCCTCTCAATGAACCAGCCTTCACAGTAGAAATATACACATTTGACTATAGACAAAAGAAATAATAGTCCACCAAATTTAGCCTTTTGTAACCAATGCTTGACCAATTGCAAACAAAACTCTTACACCAATGGTGAACAACACTTCACTTTTTAGACTTGCAGCTAACACCTCACACTCTCATATTCTTGGGCACTCCAATGGTGGAGTCACACCCAAACCAGCTCTGATACCATGATAAAATATTGAGAAAATAATAAACAGAACAAATATGACAATATATTTTTTATTCATCAAAGATATTACAAATTTATAGTTGGAGTCAAACTCAACATCCTGTAAATCTGGAATCTAACATGACACTTAACTGGATTGCTTGACAGCAAACTTAACTAACGACACATCTACACATCTAATTGACAACACAAATGAAATTGCCAGCACATACTCTTTAGTTATTCATTATTCTCCAACATGAATCCAATGTCCAAAATAATGCAACAACAATATTTATTTACTGAACTATCTAATGTTTTTTTCATCTTTTGCCTACCATCAGAAGAGTTTTTTCTATCTTTTGCATGCTATATTTTTTGAGGTGGTTTCCCAACCATACTTAATTGGTTTTTGGAATGCCTTAGCAGTATCAGCAAATAAATGGAGCAAAAGCTCCCATAGTAAATCCTATCGGCTAACAATATACTAACCTTGTTAATAGAGCATCAACTGGGTATATGATACTATTTGGTTAGAGCATCAATGAGTGTTAAGAGAGCATATATGCATGTTAATAGGAAGATTTTAAGGGCACGATAGCTACTTATAGGAATGATTTAAATTGATAGTTTATGTATTTCACATGTAGATAGATTTTAAGTGCTCCTATGTTGCTTAACCAGTGTTAAAATGGTGTATAAGGTGAGAAAATTTCTTGGTAAGTTCATCTCTTGTAGTTTACTCATCCCATAGATCTAATGTATCTTACTAGTTTTCTAGAGTATGCTAGTAAACAAGCGTACTCTATTCGATTTCAGTAAAAGTTCTACAAGAGTCCTAAAATGATTCCAAAGAGATCTTGTTTTATTTTTTGGTAATGTTGGAAAGAGAAGGGTATGTTTTGTTTCACAAAAACAATAATTTTAGGCCATTATTAGATTTATTATAGAACAAAATTTGGCCATTTCAAAATATAATGCAATGTTTCCCTATACCATCACATTATGGTAACTAAATTCAAAGATAATTATTTAGTAACAATGATATAACTCCCAACCAAAAATAATGTCAATGCCAATAATTTCAAAATCTCTTTCTCCACCCAAAATTCCAAGCTATGAATAAATTTCCAATCATTATTGTATGATAAGTATTCACATGATAATTTATGCATGGCTTTACCATTTTCATAGATGGACCAAGTCAAAAATGAATTGAGAATACACATATGCCAATGATAGAATAAACCTAAGTTTAAATCATGCTTTATCCTAAATTAAATCTTGTGTTAGAAGTGTGCCAAAACTCATTTACAGCCATTAGATGCTGTGAGAGCAGAAGACCAAGATCGTGGAGCAGAAATCAAACACGAGATTGTAATGTATTGAAAATGAACAATTTGGATTACAAATGAACTAGTATAAATAGGTGAAGTTTGGGAAACAATACTCCATGAGAATAGGAAAGGTGGCAAAAATGGAACCAAGAGAATAGATCAAGGTTCAACCACCCTCAAACGTAGCGGCAATGTGTCGAATATGGGGTGACACATCTACTAACAACTCATAGAGTGGAATTAGTCTTTCCACATGTGAGGAAAACCGCCTAACTATTGTTATGTGAATAACTCATATGAGTTATACACCAACACCCACACTTAACCATAGCTTAGGTGGGTTTATGAAATATGAGTCCTGGCTATGCGCCATTTTAGGTACTCATTTACAAAAAATATCCCTCATACAACAAAGAAAGAAAGAAAACTCATTGGGAAAAAACTTTCCTCTAAAAGAGAGAAAACAAAGAGAGAACTTTAGATGGCCCCTTCTGATGATGATGATGCCAATGTTGATTCTGATGCAGCTATGTACAACTCCTGAAGTATGTCGAAGTTGTAAAATTTGCCTTTCCCTTGATGTTAAGAGATTTTGGCAAACTGATTGAAGTAAGTAGTGTTTAAAAAGAAAAAGACTAGGATGAAGGTCTAAGAAATGTACAAAATGACTAAAGAAAGGATGTGCATATGTGCACATTCGAATGAGATAGGAACCAATACGATTCAAGTTTCAATGTTACAATCTCCCCACTACACTTTATAGATCAGTGCTTACATTTCACTTTTACACTTTCAATATCTTGACACTATATGAGTGTTTTTACATACTAAGAATTTAGGTAGAGTTCAATTTTTCCACTGTATAGAACCAATGGAGCTGAGCCGAGAGTTGACACTAGGCTATGAAGTTGCATCATGATTGTCTTCTTCACCAGATGTGAAATGCGAAAAGATGAAGGCACAGTCAAAGTTGCAAACTTTGCCTACTGTAACAAATCTTTGATCTTTTGCTTCTCGAATGAAGGCTGATTTAGCAGTGAACTCAACTATCTTGTTAGATTGTGTGAGTGCATATACTAAAAGGTAATTTTTGAATAAGTCGAGAATGAAGTAGACATTATGGACATATCCATTTCCCAATTTAACAATACCTTTGCCAGGGATGTCATGGTAGACTTGGTTCATTAATATTTTGTAAGTATTGTAGTGTTTGATCCTTACAAATAATTCAATGAATGGTGACATGTGATCACCTACTACTGAACTTAGAACCCATCTGTTGACCTCTTCTTTTGATGGTGCCATTACCTTTTGACCTTCTTTAGGTGATGAAATGGTGCAATTTAACCTTCTTGATACTCAATTTTGACTTTTAAAGTAGTACTTTAGTGCATTAAGAGTGGTTTTGAACACTCTAGCCTAATTCCCCCCTTAAAGTGACACTTTATAATTGAGTGCACTTGACATTTGTTTACATCTTTGATTGGATTTTTCCCTTTAGTTTGATTTTCCCCAATTTGCACAATTAATGGAATGAGTGCTTATTGTCTCCTTACAAAAGTGTGATCAGGCACTTTATAATGTAGTGCAATATCAATTTTGTTAGATAGAGGACAAAAAAAGAACCAACTTTGCAAAAGGAACGACTCAATTTTGAGTCAATTTGCAAAAGTTATGGCCTTTCAAAATTTTGCACATGCAAAAAATTACAACTTCTCAAAATTTTTCAATGTGCTTGAAAAAATAAAATTGCATGCAATAATTTTGGAGAAAAAAACTTTGTGAGAGAAAATATCTAAGCCCCCTGTGGTAACATTCACAACTCTAAACTTCATGGCCGTCACTTCCTTCTGGCGCTTGGCACCCACGTGCCTTCAAAGGCACTTCCACCTCTTTCTACTATGTGGCTTCTGGAGCCATTTGAACTCCAATCTACCCGCCTATAAAGGCGTTGACTGCAGTCACAAACATGGGCCGATAGGTGTTTGGCATCGATGCAAGGCAGAAGCTCCCTCAACACTCCAACGTGGTGAACATGTCACTATGTAACCGCCTGTGTTGCTGAGAAAATTAGGCCTTCTAAGGTGCTGTTGGATGCAGGTTACAAGGCTTGGCTTCGGCCTTTAATGCAGGCCCGAATAGGATGAAGCTCGGCCTTCCTTGTTTGCCTTCGATGCTCTGATTCAGCCTCACTGTGGTGAGGCTTGATGAGCTATGAACAATGATTAATATGCTTTGCCAAAGGCACATCAAACCAGTCGATCATAGTGCCTCCTTTGAGGTTTATTCAATGTGCAAATAAATGTTGAAATATGTTTTCAAATAAATGTTACCTATGCCTGATTGTTGCCTCTGTGAGGCATCAAAATTCGACGAGGTTCCTTGTATCGCAGTGATAAAAGGCCAGATGGAGCCTTGCGTACAAATAAGGTTGTAGAGATTCTCAACAATGGAGCGATTCGATCAACAAGGAAATGGTAATTTGATGCTATTGCACTTGCTCTGATACCATGTGAGAGCGAAAGACCAAGATCGTGGAGTAGAAATCAAACACGAGATTGCAATGTATTGAAAACAAACAATTTGGATTATAAATGAACCAGTATAAATAGGTGAAGTTTGGGAAACAATACTCCACGAGAATAGGAAAGGTGGCAAAAATAGAATCAAGAGAATAGCTCAAGGTTCAACCACCTTCAAATGTAGCGGCAGTGTATCGAATATGGGGGGGCACATCTGCTAACAACTCATGGAGTGGAATTAGTCTTTCCACATGTGAGGAAAAATGCCTAACTATGGTTATGTGAATAACTCATGTGAGTTATACACCAACAGATGCCATGTCTTTATTCATTTTAGAGTTCTTCAATATTTTAATACCATGCCATGTAAAGTGGAAATGCCAGTTTAAGGCTTCCTTATCTTCTAAATCAACATAAATAGTAGTTAAATTTAGACATAGGTCTGCTTAGCTTTTATTTTAGCTAAGACTTAAGTTTAAATATAGGTAATATAGGTAGGATGATATATATATATAACTTAAGACCATAGGCTGTAAATAGTAGGGCTAGGTTCAAATCAGAGCATACTCCATAAATCAATGACTATAAATATATTTATACAACTTAACCATTAGAGATCAATTTAGGTTAAGTTATATAAATTTATTTATAATATTAGGATAAAAACTTAGATCAACAACAATAGGACCTTATCCATAATGTTTGCATTAAGACTTAGGCTAGAGCATTTAGAAGCCCTAACCCACACACCATGGACAACTAAACACAAATAAGAAATTTACCCATCCAATCAAATCATCCAACATTTGCAATACAATAAGATTACTTCACACATAGGTTCAACCATTCAACACAAAAACTATCTACAAACTAAAACACTAGCAACACTAGTAACATAAGGACCTACACATAATGGTGAATGATACTTTTAGCTGAATATATCTTGAATCAAAACTATTACATAAGATTTAATAATTATGAATTAGTATTTTGAAATCATTCCTAAAGTTCTAATTTGTGGAAGGTTCATTTTCTTTCAAATTCTAGATATATCCTATTGTTCTTTAATTGCTACATCTTGCAATCTTCTAACCCTAGGAATCATAGAATTGCTACATCTTGCGATCTTCTAACCCTAGGAATCATAGATCTTTGATTGATTCTATCTTACTCAATATGAATTATGCTAAACCATTAGCCATGATTGATATATAGGCACAACACATTTTTTATGATGTCAATATCATGTGCACGATATATGTTAGTGACCTACATGTGGGTCATCCCACAATAATGGGTTACACTTTTTGGCCAAACTTGACATTGAAATCAACATTTTGAACTAAATCTTCAATTTTTGACACCTATAGCCGCTAAACCATTAGGAATTTGAAGATGATGCGAACTAGTGATTTGTGAAATTTTGTTTGTAGATTCTAAATATATATTTTAAAAAAAATTTGGAGTTAAACTATAAATGTTTTTGCGTCTCCTTTGATAACTAGTTTTTAATAGTAAACAACATGTTTTTAAAGTGATGTGTCTTCTATAGCACATAAATTTTTTCTACAAAGGATAATATTTTGATTCTCTTGAATCTAGATTGGTAACACTAATATATAGGGCATGCATTTGGTTTCATAATGTTTTGTTGAATATTTTTTTAATTAAGTTTTGAAGTCAAACTAATTATAATTTAAACATAGGTGTATTCCGTAAAACATAACTTTTTCTGTATGTATTGAAATTCAATTTTTCTTTTTTTGTTGAAACAAGGACATCAATACCTAGGGCATAGATTTTTTTAGATTTTTTTTCACTAATTTACTAATTCTCCATGTGTGTAGAATAGAGAACTTGATGTTTGGTGAAAAACCTACATTCACAAGAAATAAAAAATAAATATAATAATCAAATTAAATATATTTAAAATTATACTTTTTGGGAAGATTATAATTAGGACTACACACTTACAAAACATAAATTTTAAATGAGTTCATTTGATCCCCCAAAAGGTAAACCAAAAGTGGTTTTTTATCAGCATTTTGATAGGCGTAGAGGAGACTCCATTATAGGTATGGTTTAAAACTAGCGGGGTTCTATCCAAGGGGGTTTGAATCTAACGGGGTTTGATCAAACCCTCTTCAATTAAAATCCTTTAAATGGAACCTTTCAAGGCTTAAATCATTATGTTTTCTAAAAATATGTGATTTCAGCAAAAATTAGGATGTCCCAAAAAGTGTAACCAATTATTGTGGCAGCACCCATGTCTAGATCTATTCACTCCTTATGGTGATACATCTAGTGATAAGTCTGGAAAATACTGCCTTACAATGATAATGTCTTCCTTAGTGTCTCTCTTCCCATTGATCATTAGCTTCATGTTTTTCATGATGGACATATTATTAGGAAGCCTAAGATGGTCTTATTTGATAGCAATCCTTAGAACAATATTTATTTTCTTCATCCTATATGCATATGCATGATACTACCTACTTGGTTAATGCATTAGATGATAGATTATTTGAGCAAGCTTATTGACAATTTAAATTTGCTACTTTTTGATGTGTGTTGTTAGATGATGAGTATGACATACATATGATCTTATTAGTAAACCTAAAACAATTTTGGATAAACACAAAAAATTAAGGATAATTTTATGGAGACATTTAATTAAAGTATAAAGGAATTCCTCAATATATTAGTATATAACTTGATATAGTTTCTAGTATTGAAGCAATTAGTTAAAAGATTATCTCATGATCTAGGTGAATTGACTATGTAGTATTCTTGTCTAACATGAAAATTAGTTACATCATAAAGATGACAACTTGTTCACTTGAAAATATAAACAAGACCCAATCGTGTGGCACATTATATAGGAAGGGGAGGTGGTGCCTTTCCTAGAAGGAATGACAGGCCATGATGAAAATATGTCATGATAGTTTGTTAAAACGTGGAATGATGAAAGCAAAGAGGTTAAAATTGGTGCTATCAGTTTCCATGTGTCAAAAGAGGTGATAGGGCAGGCCACTGGGTTACCTACAAAAGGAAAGAAGCATTCGAGGAGAAGCAGAGTCCCTAACACAGAGCACATGAATCTTTTCTTTCGTGAGGGTGAGAAACCAATGAACCTTCATGGAGGGTTTGAGAGGGAGAAATTGTTGGAGCCTTGGGGCCACATCTGCCTAATGCTAATGAAATTTTTCACGCTGGAAGGAAGATTTTGGGTATATTATAATTACCACTTTGCTCTTCTCAATCATTTCAGAAATAAAATTGAGATTAGCTTTCCTTTCTTTTTGATGTCTTCTTTAGACAATTCCATTAAGTCTGTTAGGGAACTCAGAGCCAAGAATTCTTCCCACTTGCTCATCCCCATACACCAAAGTCTTATTTTGAGACTGTATCAATTCCACCTTGCTCTATGCCCACCAAAACCAATCAAAGTCAAAATTCTTGAGGACCCACAGCCGAGTACTTCCCCCGGGGATAAAGGCAAAGTGAAGGTTTGTATAGGGAACCCTAAAATTTCTAAGGATGGCCCTCGTGCCAGGGAAGCTGGTGATGTAGAGGCACCTTGATAGGAGAAGAATGTAAAACTAGACAAGGTTCTTTCCACACCCAAAAGCCCAAATTCAAAGGTCAGATTACAAAAGTGGGAACACTAGTTAGAGACCTTGATTTCTTCATGGAAATGGTGTCTAGGCATGTATAGGGATCCATCCCATCCATTGGCAAAGGTAGGTCAAACTCTAAAATGGTCCTTCCTTCACAAACCCCCAAAATGGCTTGTAGCCCTTCAAAATGACAACAATCCTAATAACTTTTGACTCAGACCTCCAAATGCAAATCTTAGACAATCAGTAGATACCCATTATGGCCCCCTATCACATATCCCAAATTTGGGTATGGCTTGTTTTGGATGGAATACCTCAACCAATAACCCCTCTCAATGACCTAAAGCCCCAATTAGGCCAAAATTACAAAGAGACTACTATAGAATGCAAGACCAGAACTCAACCAAGGGTTTGAACATTTAGAATGCATGCCAAAACAAAGGATTTTGTGGTTTTTAGACTTCTACTCTTTGTTGTTCCTAAAAATGCATCTATGGTTCCTTCAATGTGCCTTTAAACATCACCTAACACATGGTTTTGTTAGGTTTCCTCAAACAAAACTTCTTCCCTTCAGATTCCCTACCAAAAACTTGTCAAAGCAAACTAATACAGATCTATCATAACCCATTCCACTGATCCAAGGTGAATCAAGTTAGTGGAATGACAAGAAAATACATGTTCTCTATCAAAACCCTAGTCTAGGTTTTAATGGGACTGTTTTTGCAAGAAACCTTATACCTCATTTATAATGTGACTTCAAGACATCAAACTTCTTTTAAATGTAAGGTAACTCAATGTACTATCTAATCAAAACATGAGAGAATGACAACAATTATGTACCTTCCTGTAGTATGGCCTGTAGCAACATTTTCCTTAAGAAGATAGACTTCTGTAAATGAGCAGTCACATAGAAATGCTTGTAGAAGACTCCTTAATGATTGTCAACACACCACATAGGACTTGTTTGAAATTCAATTCATTCCCCTATTCATCCCATACATTTTGGGCTCTTGACAATTTCGTACAAATGAATAGTATGGTCTGTTATTGCAGCAAATACAGAAAAAGACACAAAAACAATAGGGAATTGATTTGTATTGTCTTGAACTTCTTCTCACACCACACAATGATCATGTTCAAGGTGTTTTAAACTAGTTCACACCCTAAGTTGTTGGCAAGAGACACTATATGGATTCATGGTTGTTGTCATTGATGGCAACAAAGGTCATCCCACATATCCGCAAGTCATGATGTGTCTCTACCGGAAGTCAGAATGAAGGTTGTTGTGGTCCGGTAAACAAGAACAGAGCATATGGCAAGGTCCGACAGATTGGTCTGGATCTCTCAGAGGAAGTGTCTTGGTGCAGTGCAGATTTGGGGAAGTCAAGAGGACTACCTTGAGTGGTATATTCCAAGGATTTAGCCTCCGGTGATGGACAAGGAAAAAGATATGAATAGTTGAGTACCGGATTCCTGAGAGACAGTGAAAACAGAGGAAGAACTGACTGACAGAGTATCAGACTACTTTCCGGATGTGTTACTGTTGATGATAAAGGTTGTGAAGGCATGAATCATGTTTGGCCGACATGATTAATGATATCCACAAGTATATGCTTGATCCGCATTGCTTGGTGAGCAAGGATTCAGCCGACAGAACAGAGTTTGTAAGAAACTAGACTGTTCCGGATGCCGACTAGAAAGGTGATGAAATTACTTGTGCGGATATATATAGAGGATGGATTTAGTTGTGAAGTGTGTGATTGTGTGAAGATATATGCGAATAAGTGCAGAACAGAATAGAAGTAGCAAGAAAGATCCGGTATGTGAAAGGATAGCAGAATAAAGAACAGAGGAAAGATGAAGTGTAGCAGATCAGTGTACTGAGCCTAACCGGAACTGAACTCCAGCATATGCAGATGCTTCCAATCAGTTCAAGACTGTGATTCTTATCACTTTGTAGATAGTGTGTCTCCTTGTAGGCAGTGGGCCTCTTTGTGAGTAGTGTGCTCGGGCAGTGAGCCCTAATTGGCAAGTGCCATTTTTGTAATTTCCTATTCTTCTAACAGAGAATAATTTTTGGGTTAATCACCCCATGGTTTTCTCCCTTAACTGGGTTTCCACATCAAAAATATTGTGTCATGTGTCTCTTATTTCATGGTAATGTTTTTGTGTTTGAATCAATGCTGCATTAATTAATAAGAAAGTTCAAAAAGGGAAATAATTAGGATAACTGATTCACCCCCCCCTCTCAGTTATCAACATGAGTAACTCCTTGAAGGTAGTTTGGTTTGATGGGAAGGTTTACAACCACTTCTTCCTATCAAACTTCCTTGACAGTTTTGAAAACTTACAACTATTTACCATTTTGTCTTTGCATGTTGATGACTGTTTAGGCTTAACACAACCTTCAAACATGTTTACAATGTAATTAGTCTTTGAACATCACCTTAGACTCACCTTAGACTCTTTGAACATCACCTTAACATGCTTACAACATGATAATGTATGACTGCTCAACATGATAATGTATGATTGCCTATTACATCTTAAAACTACTCCATCATACCATGACAACAACAGATATTTGGACATAGTCCTTATTACATGAATGGTCTTCTAGGACCTTATTGGAAAAAGAGAACAAAACATGAGAACAAGTATGAAAGAAAACATAGATGATCCCCTTGGTGCTCCTACACCATACTCCCTGGGTGGAAAGAGAACTCAAGTCTCTTGAGGAATTAGATCAACAATTGTGACACCGTGCTTCAAGATGTCTTCTTCACTCATCCAAGTGGTATCTTTAATGGGTAAGCCACTTCATTTGACAAGAAATTATTTGTATGTCTTCTTTCTAGTCTTCTTTAGGACCTTGGTGTCAAGAATGCATTCCAACTTCAATGGTTGATTGGGTGGAAGACCCTTGACCCAATCTTCATCTCCTGTTGTTGTCATATCTGCCTCTGAATCTGCATTAGAATCACCTTTGAAAGGGAACAAATCTGAAACATTGAAGATAGGAGATATGGCCAAGCCTTGAGGAAGTTCAATCTCATAGGCATTGGGCCCAAACTTGTGCACAATCCTGCATGGTCCTATCTTTTTCATGAGGAGTTTGGTTGGCTACCCCTTAGGAAGTCTTTCCTTCTTCAAATGTGCCATGACCAAATCCCCAACCTTGTATTGTACATCTCTCCTTCTCTCATTGGCTTTCTCCTTGTACTTGTCATTGTTCTTTTGAAGAGTTTCTTTGACATTATCATGAATGTCTTTCATGGCTAATGTAAAGTCTTCACCTTGAGCACTTTTCCTTTCTAATCCATGGAGATCTCTCAATTCAAGAATACCCCTTGGATGAATGCCATAAACAATCTCAAATGGACTCCTTCCTGTGCTTCTATTGGTGGAATCATTATAGGCAAACTCTTCTTGAGGGATGATCATATCCCATGCCTCTCCATGTTGTTTGGTAAGACACCTGAGAAGGTTTCCCAAGGACCTAATCACCACCTTAGTTGAGCCATCAGTCTGAGGATGATAGGTTGAAGTAAAGGACAATTGAGTGCCCAATTTCTTCCACAAAGTGCGCCAAAAATGGCCCACAAACTTTAGATCCCTGTCAGTCACAATGTTAAGAGGCAAACCATGGATTCTAACAATTTGTTTGAAGAACAAACCAGCAATGTGAGAAGCATCATTAGTGCATTTACATGGCAAGAAATGAGCCATCTTACTGAATCTATCCACCACAAAAAATATACTATCAAAGCCTCTTTGAGTCCAAGGAAGACCCAATACAAAATCCATACTAATACTTTCCCATGGCCTATTAGGAATAGGAAATGGCTGATATAGACCAGCATTAGATGAAGTACCCTTTGCCCTTTGACAAATACTACAACATTCAACAAATTTTCTGATATCTGATTGTATTTTAGGCCAAAAATAAAACCTATTCACCTAATCCAATGTTTTATCCAATCCAAAATGACCTCCTAGTCCACCACAATGTTTTTCCTTTATGATGTTCTCCCTCATGGAACACCTAGGAACACATAGTTGGTTGCCTTTGAACAACAACCCCTGCTGCAACAAAAACTTAGAAAAATCAGAATGATAAGAGTCTGAAAATTGTGAACAAACTTCATATACCTCCTTGAAATCTTCATCATCCTGATACATATGTTTGAGAGCATCAACCCCTACACTTTGTAACTGCATTTCTTGAACCATACAAACCCTTCTACTCAATGCATCTGCCACTTTGTTAGCCTACCCTTTCTTGTGTTTGATTGAAAAAGTATAGGCTTGGATTTTCTCAACCCATTTCATATGCCTATGATTGAGTTTCTCTTGTGAATTTAGAAAACTAAGTGCATGGTTGTCAATATAAACAATAAATTCTTTTGGCAAAAGATAGTGCCTCCATTTTTTCAAAGCTTGTACCATTGCATATAATTCCAAGTCATAAGTAGAGTACTTTCTCTTAGCATCATTCAATTTTTCACTAAAGAAAGCAATAGGCCTACCTTCTTGACTTAGGACAGCCCCTATAGCAAGGTTACTAGCATCACATTCCACTACAAACAACTTATTAAAGTCAGGCAAAACAAGTATGGGCTATTGTGCTACCTTTTGTTTCAAAATTTCAAAAGAATCATTGGCTACCTTTGTCCACAAAAACTTACATTTCTGCCCCCCTTTGATGGTATCCAAAATTGGTGCACAAATATGACTAAAACCCCTTATGAATTTCCTATAAAATGTTGCCAAACCATGAAAACTTTTCACATCACCTACTATTTTTGGAGTTGGCCATGACAAAATGGCTTCTACCTTTGTTGGATCCATCTTCAAACTACCTTGTGAAATCACAAAACCAAGATAGGTGAGTTCTTCCTTCATGAAGACACTCTTTTCCATGTTGATCATCAATTGTTCATCATGCAACTTCCTCAAAACCTGATCCAAATGTTGCAAATGCTCCTCCTTAGTCATGCTGAAAACAAGAATGTCATCCAAATATACCACAACATATTTGGCAATGAAATCCTTCAACACTTCATTCATGAGACGCATAAAAGTACTTGGAGTATTAGATAGACCAAATGGCATCACCAACCACTCATAGAGACCCTCATTTGTTTTGAATACTTTCTTCCATTCATCCCCTTGTTTGATTCTAATTTGATGATACCCACTCTTAAGGTCAATCTTAGAAAAGTATCTAGCCCCACCCAAACAGTCCATTAGGTCCTCAATTATTGGCATAGGGAGCCTATATCTTATGGTAATCTTGTTAATGGCTCTAGAATCTATGTACAACCTCCATTTACCATCCTTTTTAGAGTCTAGGACTGTTGGGACATCACATGGGCTAGGGCTCTTTCTCACCAATCCCTTATCCAACAATTCTTGCACTTGCTTGGCAATCTCTTCATTTTGTGAAGGTGTCATCTTGTAGGCTACTTTGTTTGGCAAAGTAGATCCTGGTATGAAGTCAACTTGATGGCTTATGTCCCTAATAGGTGGCAACTCATTAGGCATTTCTTCTACCATAATCCCCTTATACTTCTCTAGCAATTGTTGCACCTCATTAGGAACTTTTTCCTTACTAGGATCATGCAAACTAGGACTATTTTTAGGCTTCAAAATCAAAGCATACCCTTGGGTTCCTTCCTCCTTAAGGGCATCTAGAAACTCTTTACCATTCACAATGATGACACTTGACCCAACATTCTTCTCTACATGCTCATCAGGCAATGGATCCATTCTATACTTTCTACCATTCTTAGTTATGATGAAAGAATTAGTTTTACCATCATGTTGTGATTGAACATCATATTGCCATGGACATCCTAACAACAAATGACAAGCATCCATGGGAATTATATCACACAAAATTTTGTCCTTATATTCTCCTATCTCAAATTCAACCCATGATTATTCATCTACCAAAACTTGTTGCCCCTTATTCAACCATGATACTTTATAAGGACTAATATGAGGAAGTCTTTTTAATTTCAATTTGTCTACCATTTCAATGGAAACCAAATTTTTAGTTGAGACTGAATCAACAATTACATTGTAAATCTTACCATAGGCCTTGCATATTGTCCTGAACAATGTCTTCCTTTGAGGGGGTTCTTGTGTTTGAGGCACCTTCAACATGGTTCTTCTCATCATCAAGCTTTCTCCTTCATGGATCGGGGCTGCACTTCCAGTTGGAGAGTTGACACTTTGGCAATCTTCTTTTTGGATCAATTGGTTCCTTCTCTCTCCTCCATGAGAGCTTGAGGCTTGCTTTTCAGGACACTTGAAGGCTGGATGTCCCACTTGCTTGCAATTGTAGCACCTTCCTGTGAAGACATTAGGACCTCTTCCTGGTCCACCAAATCTACCTCTTCCATTAGGCCTTCTTCCTCTAAAGCCTCCTCTAGAACCAGATTCTCCACTTTGCTCTTGGGAACTAGATTCCCCTTGGCTTCTTTCAGACTGATTTCTGCCCCCAAAATTGCCTCTACCTCTAAAATTTCTGTCACCTCTTCCTCTATTTTTTTGCTCACCTTTCCTCTTCAACTTCTCTTCAGCCCTTAATGCTACTTGAAAGCATTTTTCCACAGTTTCAGGGGTTAATAAACTGATTTCATCTTGAATATTAAACCTCAAACCATTTAGATACCTTGCCACTTTATCTTTTTCATCCTCCATGTACCCACAACAAAGAGTGTATTTGTGAAACTCCTCGGTGTAAGTAGCCACATCCAAATCTCTTTGCTTGAGATTTTGCATCTTCTTGTAGATCTACACCTCATAGTCTGATGGAAGGAATTGGGACTTGATCCTCTCCAACATTCTGCTCCATGAAGAGATCATACTCTTCCCATTCTTTACCCTCTCACCTTGGGTGTAATTCCACCATGTAAGGGCAGCCCCTTTGAGTTTAGTTTTTGCAAACTTAACCCTCTTACTTTTAGGAACTTATTTGTATTCAAAGTAGTTGTTTAGAGCCTCAATCCACTCCATGACTTCATCAGCATTCATCTTCCCACTGAACATGGGAATCTCCATCCGAGCCTCTGAAGAATCCTTGCCAATTGCCTTGATGGCTTCAAGGAAATGCTTTTGATCAGCCGGTACCTCTACCTCTTCTTGATCTTCTTCTTCCTCCTCTTTCTCTTCCTCTTCATCTGAACCTTCATCTATCCTCTTCCCTATCCTCAATTCCTTCAACTCTATTGGGAGTGCTTCCTTGAGTCCACTTTTGATTTTCTCTTCCATCTCCTTGAACTTCTTGACCACTTCGGTGGTCATCCCCTTTGGAGGCATATTTCTAGCCTCTCCTTCACTCACCTCTACTCACATATACCAGGCCAACAACAAAACCTTTTATGGGCTTTGATACCACTATGATGTAGAGGCACTTTGATAGAAGAAGGATGGAAAACTAGACAAGGTTCTTTCCACACCCAAAAGCCCAAATTCAAAGGTTAGATTACAAAAGTTGGAACAGCAGTTAGAGACCTTGATTTCTTCATGGAAATGGTGTCAAGGCATGTATAGGGACCTATCCCATCCATTGGAAAAGGCAGGTCAAACTCTGAAATGGTACTTCCTTCACAAACCCCCAAAATGGCTTGTAGCCCTTCAAAATGACAATAGTCCTAATACATTTTGACTCAGACCTCCAAATGCAAATATTAGATAATCTATAGATACCCATTATGGCCCCCTATCACATATCTCAAATTGGGTATGGCTTGTTTTGGACGGAATACCTTAACCAATAACCCCTCTCAATGACCTAGAGCCCCCAATTAGGCTAAAATTACAAAGAGACTACTATAGAATGCAAGCCCAGAACTCAACCAAGGGTTTGAACATTTAGAATGCATGCCAAAACAAAGGATTTTGTGTTTTAGACTTCTACTCTCTGTTGTTCCCAAAAATGCAATTATGGTTCCTTCAATGTGCCTTTAAACATCACCTAACACATGGTTTTGTTAGGTTTCCTCAAACAAATCTTCTTCCCTTCAGATTCCCTACCAAAAACTTGTCAAATCATACTGATATAGATCTATTGTAACCCATTCCACTGATCCAAGGTGAATCAAGTCAGTGGAATGGCAAGAAAATACATGTTCTCTATCAAAACCCTAGTCTAGGTTTTAATGGGACTATTTTTGCAAGAAACCTTATACCTCCTTTATAATGTGACTTCAAGACATCAAACTTCTTTTAAATGAAAGGTAACTCAATTTCCTATCTAATCAAAACATGAGAGAATGACAACAGTTCTGTACCTTCCTGCAGTATGGCCTGTAGCAACGTTTTCCTTAAGAAGACAGAAATATGTAAATGAGCAGTCACATAGAAATGCTTGTAGAAGACTCCTTAATGATTGTCAACACACCACATAGGACTTGTTTGAAATTCAATTCATTCCCCTATTCATCCCATACATTTTGGGCTCTTGACAATTTTGTACAAATGAATAGTACAGTCTGTTATTGCAGCAAATACAGAAAAAGACACAAAAACAATAGGGAATTGATTTGTATTGTCTTGAACTTCTTCTCACACCACAAAATGATCATGCTCAAGGTGTTTTAAACTGGTTCACACCCTAAGTAACTCCTTAAAGGTAGTTTGGTTTGATGGGAAGGTTTACAACCACTTCTTCCCATCAAACTTCCTTGATAGTTTTGAAAACTTACAACTATTTACTAATTTGTCTTTGCATGTTGATGACTGTTTAGGCTTAACACAACCTTCAAACATGTTTACAATGTAATTAGGATTTGAACATCACCTTAGACTCACCTTAGACTCTTTGAACACCACCTTAACATGCTTACGACATGATAATATATGACTGCTCAACATGATAATGTATGATTGCCTATTACATCTTAAAACTACTCCATCATACCATGACAACAATAGATATTTGGAAATAGTCTTTATTACATGAATGGTCTTCTAGGACCTTATTGGAACAAGAGAACAAAACATGAGAACAAGTATGAAAACAAACATAGATGATCCCCTTGGTGCTCCTGCACTAGCTGGGACCCCTGCTACTGCTAAGAACAAGAAACAAAAGCTTACCACCTTGGTGACTAAAAAGAAGACTGCTGAAAGAGAGAGGGTGGAGGTGGAGGAAACGGAGACCACCCTGAAGAAAAAACCTAAGGAAGGTAAAGATGTTCCTACGGTGGATGCTCCTATGAAGATAGTTGAGCTTGACCCTGGGTTGGATCCTATGGGTAGCAGTGAAGGCGGTGAGGCTATCATTCTAAGGATTTGACAGTCCAAATGGATCGCTGGCAAACCGCTGGTGAATGCACAGGGAGTGGAAGTTACAGATGATTTTGAGTTTGTGGAGGAGACTATGGAGGAAGGTGGGGATGAAACCCCCATGGAATCTATCCATGAGGTTGAGGGTACAGTCATTTCACCTCTATGAATGAGTCAAGGTCTAAAGGTCTGGGGGACATCGTGAGGGCTATCATTGGTAAAGACTCCGGGAGGGATGCTATGGATCAAGATAGAAAGGGGAACTGTGACTTGTGTGACAAGAATGCTGAGTATATCCAGCATCTCCAGAGGAAGATGGAAACCATGCAAAAGAATTGGAAGGCTATGGCAGAGTTTGCGGCTAAAGCCTTGCACAGGGCTGCTTCCATCTTTGTTGTGGTTAAACATCTAGACAAAAAGGTCAAGCAAGTGGGAATCGACAGTTTGGGAGATTACAAGGAGATGGTCGAGTTCCTTGCTAAGTTTGGGATGACTGATAGCCCATAATTTCTTATTTCCACTATTTTTTGTCATCCTTGTTGTTTCTATGGTTTTTGATTAGTTGTTTTTGTTGGTCTATTGTTCAAGCACTATTAATCTACTATTTCTAGCTTGTTAATGGCTTGATGCCCAGGGGGCTATTTTGTTAAAGGGTTCTGGACCCTCTTTTCCAGCTGAACTAATAAAAAACTTGTTCACTTGGTAAACATCACCTTTTATGTCATCTTTTGGTATGAAATCACCACTACTAGTGATGTCAAGTGTATAAGAGTTTTCTATATATAAGTACTTTCATCATTTGCTATATATATAGTAATTGTAGTTGAGACCATTCATTTATTTGTAAAATGTATTTATTAAATTTTTATAATTGTAGTTGAGATCAAGGATTGTATAAATGTACATATGATTTTATATTGGATGAACCTTTACTTGAGTAGCCTCAAAACCCACCTCAAAACTTACCTCAAACTGATGAACAAAGATTGAGAGTAGAGATAAATGAAAACATAACCATTTTGCAAACCAAAATAGGTTTAATTCATACTAATCCTCATATTTCCCCTCATTTACATAGGTTTTCTACTTCTATGTAGACACTGATAGATTTAGTTAGAAGTATAGCTTCTAGTTTGGGTAGAATTACAACTCTTATATTTTTGTTTGGGGACTTGTTCACATTTACTATATGTCTGCATGCAATGATTGAATCTCTTTTGTGAGGTTTATGACATCTTGTTTTCACTACCCTAGGAGCAGTGCAAAATAAATTTTATAATCCAGAAAGTAGATACATCAATACATTTTTTCAACTCTTTGAGGACAAATAAATAACAACCTTCTTATAACTTGTTTTGTATACAATATTCAAAATAAAGAGAAGAATGTTCTTCCAAGATCCCATAACTCCAAGATTTTAGCTAATGGGAGAAATGCTACCTCTCAACCATGTGGAACCACGAGGTCCACCCCACCTTTCTTAGGAGAGTGATCACACATGGGAACATGCACACACCATTCAAAAAATAGACTTTGGCCACATAATCAAACACATATATGTAAGGGTATTCTCAAAACATAAGTGCAACCCTCAATAATCACAAGGAGAGGTAGGTGAAGCAAGACCATGGAGTGTCCTTTACCAAGGACCTCCAAATCCATTTGGAGAGTTTAATGTAGAAATCTTAAGGGTTTCAATGATCCACACTCCATGCCTCCTAAACATGTTAAAGGCATCAAACCCTCACAGGTGACTCTCAATAAGGTGTCAAACTCTCATTTACAAAAGTAAATCACCATACTTGGAATAAAACACTTTCTTTTTGAGTTTGAACACATTTTAATGTAAGGTTCATCCTTTTTAAATACAAGCAACATACTCTTAAATTTATACATATATAAATCATTATAACTCCATTAATACATTATAAAGATTTCTTTCCAAGCACAAAGAAAGGAAACTGTTAAGAATTTTTTTAACACACTCATGAACACATTCATTGCAAGATTCATTTCATTTGATCATGCAACACAAAAAAAATATCAAAATAAATGCAAAGGAATAAAGGTCCTACCTCTCAAATTCTAAATCTTTCCCAAAAAAGAATTGAAACTCTATTCATTTTTTTAGCACAATCCTTGCCTTTTCCAAATTCAAGCTTGCATTCCCTAGCTCTAGATCTATTCTTTAGTACAAGAAATCTCTCTCAAGAGCTCAAGAACACTAAGCTCTTTCTATTTTATCTTCTCTAATCTCTTTCAACTCAAGCATGAAAGTGAATAATCAAATCCAATTTAGTGTCTACCCCTCTCCTTAACCTATCCCAAAGGTTAATAAAAATCAACTCACCTCTCAAGTCCTCACTAATCAAGAGCTCAAGAACCCTACTCTCTTTCTCTTTTCTCTTCTCTAATCTCTCTAATCTCAAACATGAAATTTAATAATCAAATCCAAAAGTGTCTACCCCTCTCCATAACCTATCCCAAAGGTTAAGGAAACTCAACTCACCTCTCAAGTGCTCACCAATTACAAGGTGACAAGTAGGTGAAAGTTCAAAGTTGTCTCACACTATTATAAAGGAAATGGCCAAAACCAATCTAACTTTTTATCTTGAATTACTACAAAGTGACATATATGTTTTGAATTTTAAAATTATGTAAACTAATAAAATGTAGATTTTTTAGTTTATGTTTGTAATTTAAAAAAAATAAAAAAAAATATTTAAATGTAGTATTTTATATAATTGACACTATAATTTAATTTCTAATAATATGCTGAGAAATAAGGTTGGATGGGACGTCACAATTTATATAGTAAATTTTATTTATTTTCTTTCTATATTTTTTTGTGTGTGTTCATAACTCAAAACTTTAGTGCATGGATTGTTTTTTCCCCAATTTGATAAATATATATTTTTAAATAAATCTTGGAAGTTGTGTGTAATGAAAACACAACTGTTTCGATGGGACATCAACTTTTGCTTTGATTATTTATCCAAAATAGGAAAAAAAATATATCATCTTGACAATGAATCTCTCCTCTAGTGCATCATATTTTTTTATTTTATTTTTGATATACTTTACTATTTTTTTCTTGAGAGGACAGTCAACACCATATTCTGGTGCTAACGACCTACTTTTAGTAGAAATAAAAAATAATATTTAAATGCTAATTGAAATGTTTAAAAAATTATAGTTTTAGAAATTAGACTTATAGATCTACAAAAGGATATTTTTAGATTCTTTTAAATTGATTATTTGCATGAGTAGGAGTTGTCAGAACATCAAGTTTTTCAAATAATTTTATTTTTTTGGTAAATGAGCCCCAAAGTGATGCTACATGTGTTTTTAGTGGATGGTTCCAATTGTTAAAGTTATGGTCTAGGTCTAATTTATCTAGAATGAATCCAGATAGAACATAAGTTTCACCAAAATTGAACTTTAGTTGGAAATACTTGAATTTGTTTATGCTGATAATTGGCCCAAAGTATGACACAACTTTGAACTTTTACCTAACTTGTCTCCCTTCTCACCCAAGCAATTCAAAGGTCAACAATGACATCTTCAAGGAGATAAATGAAATAATAAAGAAAATAAAAGATAAATATATATAACCCATAACCATTAAATACAAATGCAAGTAGTGGAGACAAACTCCTACAACACATTGAAGGCCCTTACAAAATCATACATGTGTCATGTGAGGAGCACATGGTCTTCAAAGACCTCCTTCCAAAATCATAAATACATCCCTAAGAAATACATGAAAATATCTAATCCGAATGGCCAACTAGGGCTTTTTAGAAGCCTTTAGATTATTTTGAATAGGCTATGTGCATGATCATGCTGAGCCAAACTATACCTCTAAGTGGCAATGAAAATACCAAAATTAAACTTAATCAAGTTCATGTGAAAATTTGAATGGATTATCTACACA
Organism: Cunninghamia lanceolata; assembly: GCA_027924645.1. Lineage (NCBI taxonomy): Eukaryota > Viridiplantae > Streptophyta > Pinopsida > Cupressales > Cupressaceae > Cunninghamia > Cunninghamia lanceolata. Next base: position 8,540,267 of record BSBN01000220.1, on the reverse strand, counting down.
ATTTGAAAAGATGTAAGAACAAAAATTGTAGAGAATTGAATCTAGTTTATGGGCTACTATTTTTTTAAAAAAATGAAATTTACTTAGTGAAAAATGAATATTTCAATGAACAACTATTAAAATTTTTTTTTTAAAAAAAGTGGGTGTCATTCCAGCCAACCTAACTATGAGCAAAAAAAAAATTTTTTTTGAAACTTTCATAATAAGTAGAGGACTCATGCCCAGATGCGACACATATTTTTTTGAAATTTTTTTCCAATAAAATAATTAGTTATGATTTTTTACTGTGACTTTTTTTAAAAACAAAAAAGTAATTTTCCAGCCAACCGAACTTGATCAAAAAAATGGAATTCAATTTTTTTTAACCTATAGCCAGAAAAGCATAGAGTATGACGCATCTTTTGGATCTCAAAAAGGTGAAATAGTTTGAAAGTTATGGATGTTTTTCAATCAGTGTGTCCATCAGGATTTTAGACACACACTATATAGAAAATTATTAATAATTATTTAATAAAATGATAACCAAACAAATCTTATATTTTTAGAAAGCTGACAATTTCTTCTATAAACCCTTTTCGTTTTATCAATTTTGCATAAAAAAGTCGTCAGGATGAAGGGTGAAGTTCAAAGAAGAGAGTGAAACCTGCAAAAATGTTAGAATTGAGGGAAAGTCAACTATGATAGTCCCAAGCCTACATACAAGGCAAAACTGAAGCAAAACGGATATCCATTTTAGGTTGCCCAAAACGGATATCTATTTTGCAAAACAGATACCCAATTCTTTTCATTATTTTTTACTTTGTTGTCTTAGATTAAGTTATAGTTCATTTTATCGTTCTTTAAGTTAAGATTCTAAATAATTGTATTCTCTCATATCAAATGTTAGGACTAAGGAACCATGTTGCAATTGGCCAACATACTATGATAGAGGAGTAACTTAAATAATATGATCAATGACAATGATACAAATGTATTATCTATCTAGTAACATTTAAGAAATCTCATGATAGTATATAAAACCAAAAGAAACAATATGGGACACTAAATTTTATTTTAGAAACCTTTATGCAAGAAAACCTAGTAGTAAAAGATAGTTACCATCATATTATTTAGAATCTATTGATTTAATAGAAGAATTCTTTTGATAGAGTTGATATCTACATGCTTATAGCATACTTTTCTTCAATGTTTCTCACATCCAACACCTAACTAATCGCAATCCAACCATGAGCTCCACTCACATGAGTAGATAGGTATATGCATCATCACAAAATACCAATTGTCTAACTATCCAATCAACCCATGGAATACCAAGAATCACAAATCTATATGTTGACCATATCATAAAATCAATATATCACATATATCACCAGACATGACACCTCCATGTGGATAATCATTATAGATGACTATATGTTGTTACACATTAAATATCAATAGTTTATTACTAACTATAGTCAATGTATTCATGTCTTCTTGTATAACCACCACTACCAACCATAAGCTCGTGGTAACACATACAACCATCTAACCAATTCTTTCAACTTGTAGTATTGTAGAACATTCTCTTAACATAACCAAGCCTCTAGATTGTTCCACATGAACTTCAACTCTACTACAAGTGTGCTCATGCATTATTATTTATGCTTCTACTAGCACAATTAAATATGTAGTTGTGATTAATTCTTCAAATGACTCATGGTTAAATTTCCATAGCATCACCACATGTAGACATATCTCCATGCTATATCGCAACATCTAAAACTCACCACATCCTACCACATTACATCATTTATCATTGTTCAATAGTGTCCATATAAACACAAGAACTCTCCATCTCCCCTCTCCCTATCTCTCCCTCTCTCCCTATATGTTTATCTCTCTCTCTCCATATATGTTTATATATATATATATCCCTCTCCTAATAGTGTCCTAGTTTTCTTTCTTTCATTTCCTTTGTCAATAAGGGAGAGGGAGAGATAGAGGGGAGAGATAGGGAGATAGAGGAATGATAGGGGAGAGAGGCAAGAGATAGATAGATAGGGAGAGATAGCTAGACAAAGAGAGAGAAGACATATATGGAGAGATAGAGGAGACAAGGGGAGAGATAGGGAGATAGAGAGTGAGCAAGATGTCCATAGAGAAAGGGAGAAGGATTGAGAGGTAGAGGGACAATAGAGATAGGGAGATAAGAAAGAGATAGGGAGATATAGGTTTAAGGTTGCTTGGGTTTAGGGGTTAGGGGTTAGGGTTCAGGGGTATTATTTAGGGTTTTGGGGTTTTGAGAGAGAGAGAGAGTTGCTTGGGGTTAGGGGTTGGGGTTTAGGGGCATTATTTAGGGTTTATGAGTTTAGCATTGCTCAATTTTAGGGTTTAGGGGAATTATTTAGGGTTTAGGGGTTTAGGGTTGCTCAGGTTTAGGGTTTATGGTTTATGGGTTTAGGGTTTAAAGAGAGATAGAGAGACCCTAACCCCTAACTTGTAACCCCTAAACCCTCAACCTAAGAAACCCTAAACCTCTTTCTCCCTATCACTCCCTTATCTCCCTCTCTCTATCATCCCTCTACCTCTCAATCGCTCTCCCTATCTCTCTGGACATCTCACTCACTCTCTATCTCCCTATCTCTCACTCTGTCTCCTCTATCTCTCCCAATCTATCTCCTCTCTCTCTACCTATCTATCTCTCCCTATCTCTTGCCTCTCTCTCCCCTATCATTCTTCTATCTGCCTATAATTAAGGTTAACCTTTAAGGTTCTTTCATTTGGTGAGCCTAACAGATCCAACTAGTTTAATCTTCTTATAGTCCATGCTTAGCCTTCCAATAGAGTTCATGCCATGTTAACTTTGCATTATGTCCTCACTTTCCTCGTCGTAGTTGTAGTACTCTTTTTTTCTAATCCTATCCCTATATCATAAGTTATTGTTGTTTACTTTTCTTTCCATCTTCATCATCATAGTCCTAGTTATCCTATTTTGAGCCTACCAAATTTATCCTTAGCCATGTCTTGTACTTCTTCTATTCATGTCAATTTTATCGACCTCCAAATTTTCCATAAATTCTTCTCCACCAGACCCTAGACCCTCACCCAAATCCTTTCTTTCCTAAGAAAAGCCCTTCCCCAAACATGATTTGATCATGTGGCTCCTTCTATCACTAGACAGGTGCCCCTTCTTTCCATTATTCACCCAATACAATCCTAATGTCATAGCTGACATTCCCACACCTACATTCATAGACTCCATTCCCCCTATCGACACCATCATTGATAATCATTTTAATGAGTCTCACTTGAATAATAATTAAACCATGGATTATCCCATACCCCCATCTTACACTTTGCTCACCTTTGAACCCTTAGAAGATGACATTTAGCTATCTCCACCATTACCAATCACACTTTCTAGCAATCCCACATAAGACACCTTACCCATCACTTCACCTAGGTCATCACCAATTAAATCACCTCATTACTCCATTTAACCATACCCATACCACCCCTTTCTCACTCCAAAACCTATATTAATGCATGATTCACCCCATGACATGCTCCAGTTACCACAATGTCAATTCACTCTACCATCATTCTTCATATTATCTTATGAATCACCATCCTTTCTTCCCATTCATTGAGACATCATACCATGACACACATCCCTTCCTCCATTGCATCCTCTCGAACCCTTTGCCAACATTGATAGCCCACTACCCATGCCACCTCCTTTTCATAACACATTTGACCATAACATTTCCACAACAATCATCACTCATCCCAACACCATCCCAACACCATGTGACATTTATCTAAGACATATTCCCAATTATAATTATATCTACACAAAATTTGAGGTCTTGTAAGTACAAATAAAAGACCTTAACCCTCCTCCTCTTTCCTCATCAATAGGATGTATTAAATCACCACTATCAATTGACATCATCTTACAACCATCTCCTCCTAAAATGGTCTTACTTAAATTTGATAATATAATGTCCAAGGTGATCTCATTGCACATATGAGACACTTCTTTGTCCAAGCCACAATTGTCACCATTGATAGTTATGTCCTTGCTAAGAATTTTTCCTCCACATTGATATAATATGCCCTTGTATGGTTTGACACATTACTACTTGGTTCTATGAATTCAATTTAGATCTCATGCATAGCTTCATGCTTCATACTTCTTATATTACATGTACTTATGCATATACTTTGTGTATTACGTGTATGCTTCATGCTTCTTATATTACATGTACTTATGCATATACTTGGTATATTATGTGTATGCTTCATGCTCCATGTATTACATGTATTTGCATGTATACTTCGTGTATTATACATATGCTTCATGTTTTGTGTATTATGTGTATCTATGAGTATGCTTCATACTTCATGTATCACATGAATACTTATATGCTTCATGCCTCACATGTATTTATATGTATACTTCATAGATAAACATATGTTTCATTCTTTGAGAGGAAAACAAAATGGATATCCATTTTGTAGAAGGGATATCCATTGCTAGATATCCATTGCCCAAAGAATTGGGCTTTAGATAATGGATATCCATTATGCAAAAGCTAAAATAAGATAAAAGGAATATAATAGTCCTAGTAAAAGGATGTGGAATTTGGCTTTACACCCACAAAATGCATTTTCTTGAAGGTTTGTACAACCTTATCAAGAAATCATTTTTTTTCATATCTTGCAATCATTGCATTCCATGAGATGACATCTATTTGAGGTGTTTTGTCAAATAGTTCACGTGCCTTGTCTATCCTTCCACACTTTGTATACATGTCTACTAGGGTAGTTGCAACTACATAGTCTAACAAAATCCCACTTTATGTTTTGATGGATGTCCATGTACCCTGTTCCAAAGATCCCATTTGCTAATGATAACCTTGTCAAAAGCTCATGGCAATCTCATATGGTATATTCCATATGGTATATGGCAATCTCTACTTTCCTTGGGTTTTGGATAAATGGTTTCAATGACACCTTGACCATGTTCAAGCAAGTAGGTATGACAAATCAAATCAAATTACACACTTGTCTATATTTCCACACGTTGCTTTACACTCGCCAATTGCATTTACTTGAAATTTTGTAAAGAAATAAATCCATTTTGTGCATATCTTGCAATCATATTATAATAGTCCTACATTTGATGGTTATACATGTAGTGATTTGATGTCATGAATATTTTAACAATAAACTAGTATATCTCTTCAAATCAGTCCCAAAAACCCTTTAAAAATAGTCCCAAAAAACTCTTAAAACAATCCCAAAAACCTCTTAAAAATAGTCTCAAAACCTCTTCAAAACAGTCCCAAAAACCTCTTAAAAAAAGTCCCGAAACCTCTTAAAAATAGTCCCAAAAATCCTCTTAAAAACAGTCCCAAAACCTCTTAAAATCACGTCTCCCCCTATGAAAACTAGGTCTTTGCCAGTACATTGTTCCCTTTAACTATCCAAACATTTAATGCCTATAATATTCCTAAGTTTGTCCCAAACAACATTTCATCCTACACAACTCCCTTTATGACAATGCCTCCAATGATTATGACAATCATAGCTCATAAATGACAACAAATCTCCTTCACCAACTTAGAATCCAAGGTTATAATGAGAGTCCAACATAATTAAGATGATCTCAACAAGATATATATGGTTATGCACTTAATATTCCTCTTGATGTATTAACAACTCACTAATGACCTTCATCCACCAATATCAATCATTTGGATACTCTTTTGTCCCAGTTGACTACTCTATCGTGTGAGAATAGAGTGTTGTGATGAACAACAATCCTTTTGTGCATGGGTTGGTAAGAATCTAATTGTTATAATAGTCTTCTCCAACTATTAAAATACCCCTTGTAAGCAAATACCATGATTACCCTCTTATTAACAACACCTTCCATATTCAACGATGAGGGTTTTATTCTCTATACTAGAAATGTTTCTCCTTTTGACAACATGGCAATCATATTCATAGGTCATGTGATAAAATCTTTTGGTAAAGGATAGCCTTAGGGTTGCTATAGCAATCATAGTACTCATGATTGTTCTTGTATCTCATGTGACACCATTTCACCGTTATTCATGATAACCTTATAGCATAAAGACAGACCCAATTGTTCTTATGACTGATATGATATTGAGAGGACAATCTTCCTAACTAGGACAATACAAATAAGGTCCAATATTTTCATCCCATAGCATATACAATATGACATTCTTTTCCCTCAATATCACTTCATCTCTTGGACTTAGAGTGACACAATAATCATCAAAGATCCACATAACAACACCAAATCATGTTAATCTTTAAAAAAACAAAATCTTTATACGTATGACTGTCCTACACTCTTTTCCAATGATAATATAACACACACATGACTAGCCTACGCTCTTTTACGAGTGCCCTACCAATGGATTTTGACTTCAATAGGTTTCTCAATAGCCCTTCTTAGGGATATATACATTTATCAACCATCTTTAGACCATTTGATCTCACAACACTTTAACTATACAATCCTCTTCATAGTCCTAAATGCAATGGAAAACCCATTATTCCTTAGGATCTCAACACTCCTTGGTCATGCATTCTTCTACAATCATAATCTAGTCATTTTAACACAATTTTTAGAAGTTGCATGAAGGCTTCAAGGGTGCTTACTATTGTTACAATCAAGGTCTGTCATGTTCATGAGAAATTACATTAGTACTAGTAGTGAGGGATGCCATGACAATCAAGTGGGTTATGGATGTTGTCATCATGATAGAATCCTAGGGTTTATTATTTTGTTATTCAAATATTGAAGATTCCATGTTGAAACCCTAGGGTATTGTTTGAGATTATTATCCATTTTGAAAATGTTGTCATATGCATGTGTGTGACTATCAAGGTGGTGTAAATTTGAGTATTGTCTATATGGATAGTCTATTCCAAAGATGCTAAGTGCAATGATCAAGGGCTAGAAAATTATGCCAAGTCCACCAAACCCTAGGTAAATGATCTTGTTGAGGAAACATGGATGAGAACATTTGGTTGAAGTTTTTAGGTTGTCCTAAGAATCTTGTTAGTGTAAGGAAGTACCAATCTATCATTCAAGAATGCAAACATGCCACATATATGATGGACTATACAGCTACTAAGAAGATTTTCCTTCAAGTCTTCCATATGGAAACACTACAACAGAAGAGGTAATTAGCGCCTAAAATAGTGCCAGAATTTAGTGCATTTGAGTCCATGACTTGGACACTTCTACCAGCGCAAAACTTAGTGCCCAATAGCATCTCATTATTGCACTGGGTTTAGCGCTGATTATAATGCCGGGTTTAGCGCCAGATTTTAGTGCTAGGATTAATGCTGGATTTAGTGCTGGATTTTGTTGCTTCTAGTTTGGCTTCTGATTTTGCTTCTAGTTTTTCTTCATGTGTTGTTTCCAAGTTTGCTTCCAGTTTTACTTCCAGTTTTGCTTCCGGGTTTGCTTCCAATTTTGCTTTCAGTTTTGCTTCCGGTTTTGCTTCCACTATTGCTTCTAGGTTGGCTTCTAGTTTTGCTTCTAGTTTTTCTTCTAGATTCGCTTCTAGTTTTGGTTCCAATTTTGCTTCTGGTTTTACTTCCAGTTTTGCTTCTATTTTTTCTTTCAATTTTGCTTTTGGTTTTGCTTCCAGTTTTGCTTCTAGGTTTGCTTCCAATTTTGCTTCCAATTTTGTTTCCAATTTTGCTTCTAGTTTTGCTTCTAGTTTTACTTCCAATTTTGCTTCCAGTTTTGCTTCTAGTTTTGCTTCCACTTTTGCTTCCAATTTTGCTTCAAATTTTGCTTCCAGTTTCACTTCCAGTTTTGCTTCTGGTTTTGCTTTCGGTGTTACTTCTAGTTTGGCTTCCAATTTTGTGTCTGGTTTTTCTTCCAATTTTGATTCTAGTTTTGCTTCCACTATTGCTTCCAATTTTGCTTCCAATATAACGTCACTTGTTGCTTCCAATTTTGTGTCTTTTATTTTTTATATTATAAGGCGGCAAACCACGGGCCGATCCCATATTACAAAACAGAACCCAAGAAGGGAAAAAAAGGCTCAGAAAACAAAAAAGAGCCAAAACAACCACCGAGAGCTTACATACGACCGATATACAACAAAAAGTTACTAACAATAAAAAGCCAGCAAATAGAAAGCAAAGAAAGACTAGGAAGAGATGTCCTCCTCTCCCTTCGAAAGAAACTCTAGCATTTTGTCAAGTTCTTTAACCCTGTCATTATTAGCTCCATGAATGAGAGCCTCCTACTCCTGAAGAAGAGAAAGATTGGCCATATCAGTCTTACATAACATGTTAGAAATAAAATTGCCAAGAGAAGAGACCTTATTTTCTAGGAACTCCACCTGTTCCTTCAGCTGAGACAAATCATCAACATCACTAATTTCCTTAGTATTGTCTTCTTCCCTACCATCTTGAGTATTAGTATCAGGATCAACAGGAACAAAAATGGGAACATAGTATATATCTTTCCCAATGTCCTCATCAATATCAGTCATTTTCACCTGGGTAGTAATATTGCCAACATCCACACAATCACCAATGGGGACAGGATTATGAACCCCAACATTATCTTTAGTTTCAAAGACCTCCATAGGAATGCCCTGCCCATCAATTTATTCTTCACCACTAGAATCTTCAATAGCAATCTCCTGAACATCAGTCTTGAGATCTTCCTCCTCATGGGTAGAGGCTTTAGCATTGCTTTCAGAATAGTCAATCAGCTTCAGTTTGGGAGCCCATTTGCTAGCAATATGACCAGACCGCCTAATGACAGCAAATTTACCCTCCATTTTAGCTTTTTTGAAGTTCCATAAGGGTCCCTCCCTACCCTGACTCTGCTCAATCTGGGTCCTAGAAACCCCAATATCATCCTTCAAAAGGTTAGCCTCTGTGTCCACATTTGAGAGACATCTTTTAGCTTTCAATTTAAATCTGGAAGGAGGGTTTTGAACACTCTTGGTCAAAGACTTAGAAATACTAGAACAAGGATCACCAACAAGGAGTTGACTAGGAGTAGCAAGACTCGTTTTCACATAGGCAGTAGGGGTATCTTGACCAAAGGGTTAAAGAGAAGGAGGAGACAGAGCTAAGTGAAACTGGTATAAATGATGAATGAGCCCTTAGTGTAAAGGAATAGGCTTTTCATCTGGCTTCTTTACCAAAGTCTTCTTAACATGTTGCACAGAGTGTTCAAGAGAAGAAAGCAAGTAGAAAGGAAAACTAATTGTGGCATTCCTTCTAAAATGATTCAATAAAGGGAGATGGTAGTGATAAAACCTGGTGAAATGGCCCTCAAGGGTGAAATACTTCATCACCATATAACACATGTTAGCCCACAGTTCAGGAAGATGGGCTCTTTCAAAACCACCTTGGTAAGGCACCAACTCCTCTCCTTCGCCAAGAAACAATTTCTGATTCTGAGCATCTGAAACCCTAGACTTTTTCTGCATCTTCATTCCCTTTGGAGAGACCCATAGCCATAGCAATGTCATTCTCAGAGACCACAAAACTAATATTCCCAATTTGCACCTTATAATTATCCCAAGACTGAGCAAATTGAATAGATAGGTTTTCATCGTGTCCATTCAAACATTCAAGGAAAGGGGTGACTCCTCCTTCCTTACAGTAATGCCAGACCAAGGCATTCTCTTTAAATTCTCCACAGTTATTGGGTTCAATTCGAATCCTGTCACCACCAATGATAAAAAAAACCAGTGAAGCTAAATGAGCCTAGGAAAGGAGTATGTAGAATTGTATTCCATGAAACTTCTATCAATACTGTGAGAAAATCAAGAGACTTTGAACATAGTGCAATGAGTATAAGTGACAATAAAGAGGACATGATCAGAATTAGGGCAATCATTAAAACAATATCCCGAGGTCCTAATATAATCTTCCCAAATTAATCAGCTATCTTTCACATGCTTGCAAGGTTGTCTAGGCTCACTCCCATCATTATTAGAGTGTCTAATCAACATGCCCTAAATTAAAGAACTGGCCACGTAGATAAGCCAGGTGAAATGATGAGTAGTCATCATATAAGAATTTATTCTTTTTGAATGATATCCTAAATCTGACATGGGATATTATGAAGTTGGTGCCAACATCGCCAATTTTGAAATTGCTGACCTAAATTAGCCAGCTGTCAGCAACAGTGTTGCCCTCCCTATAAATGTGAGAGGAAATGATAGGATTAGCCTAAGAGAGAGTTTGAATATCAAGTACAATATCCTTAAGTTGCCATCCATAATTCAAAACTTTAGAAACAACCTCAATAATAATTTTTGAATCACCCTGAACATGAAGTTGTTGGATGCCAAGAGAAATGGCCAACTTAAGACCCCATAAAAGAGCAGAGGCTTCAGCAAAATTATTAGTTTGGTTACCAATTCCTCTAGCATAAGTAGCAATAAGAGCTCCTCTGTCGTTCCTTATAACTCCACCACTAGCCTTACCATTAGACTTAGCAGCTCCATCAAAATTTAATTTGGACCAACCTTGATCAGGGGGAGTCCAAATAGTGTTAAGTCTTTTAATGCATTTAGAATCATCAAAAGAAGGAATTTGATTCACAATCCCCTAGTTAGAAGCCACAAGGACTTCATGTTGAGTAAGAGGTTTATCAGAAATTTTGATGTTGAATTTGACACATTTTCTAGGAGAGCCTTAGAAAAAGAATTAAAAACCTGTGAAGAATTTCTGACAGCTTCTCTAAAATTCTATTATTTCTTTCTTTCCAGAGGAACCAAGCCACAAAAGGAAGAGTTTGAGTCCATAATTCAACTAACCAAGGATAGAATAGAGGAGGGATCCAATTAAGAATGAAATCTTTTATTTCTTTGTTGCAGATCCATTGTAACCCAAAATTTAGAAAGACTTTACTCCATATCTCAGTTACAAATTCACAATGCAGGATAAGATGGGAGACAGATTCTTCTTCTTTCAAACACAAAACACATTTGTTAACTAGTTGCATACCCCTTTGTTGAATATTATCCAATGTCAGAATCTTATTATGAACAGTAGTCCACCAGAAAAAGTTAACCTTAGGAAGGAGTTTACAATTCTAGACCTTCCTCCAGACATCATCTTTAATTTCCTTAATCAACAAATGGTAAGAAGATTTAACTGAAAATAGCATTCTAGAAGATTTTTCCAAATTCTAACGCCATGATCTTGATGAATGTAGTGACTAACTTTGTTGCCAAAAAAATGTTTAGGAAGAACACTAATAGCTTCATTACCCATCTATTTAGAAAGAGGCCCATCAGCCAACCAAGGATCTTCCCAAAATTTTATAAGCGATCCATCACCAAGTTTCCATTTGATACCCTTGTTGACAAAACTTTTGGCTTTTATAATTTTATTCCAAATAACAGATCCTTGAGGAAGGCCCTCTTGATTGAGGAAAGAGTATCTGTCAGTGTCCCTTAAGTACTTGGCCTTTATAATAATACCCCAGTCTGTATCTCTGTTTAAGAAGTTCCAAACAATCTTTGACAGCAGAGCCTTATTCATATTTTGAATGGTTCTAATGTGAAGCCCACCATGAGACTTAGGTAGGTAGACCTTGTCCCATTTAACCAAAGAAATTCTCTTTTTTTCTTCTATTCCCGTCCACAAGAAAGTTCTCTGAATTTGCTTGAGTTTATCAGCCAAATATTTGGGCATTTTAAATAGGGATAAAAAGTAGATAGGAATACCCTAAAGAGAGGCCCTTAGGAGCTGCAATTTGCCTGCACTGCTTAGGAGTTTTCCTTTCCATCCCAATAATTTCTTTTGAGTTCTCTCAAGGATATTATGCCAAAAACTCAAAGAAACTTCATTAGTAGTCAAAGGGAGACCAAGATAGATTGAAGGAAGGTCAGCAGCCATACAATCAAGGATATTAACAATTTTTCTTTGGAGATCCCCTGGGGTATTGAAAAAGAAAACATTGTTTTTTTGAAAATTAATATGCTCACCAGAAGCCATAGCATAATCATTTAGTAAATATTTCCATCTAGAGGCTTCCAAGACAAAGGAGATGCCAAAAAGAATGGTATCATCCACAAACTATTCGATAGGCATAGGAGATAGAGAGGAAGCAGGTTTAATCCCAGTTAAAACTTTAGAGTTGATCTTACTGTGAACAGATTTACCAAGTGCTTCAACTATCATAATAAAAAGATAGGGGGACAAGGGATCTCCCTGTCTTAACCCCTTAGAAGGAGAAAAGAAACCTCTTGGAACTCCATTAACAAGGACTGAGTATTTAGCAATAGTAACAGCTTCCTTAAAGAGAAGAGAAACTTTATCATTGAACCCAAGCTTCTGAATGATTTTAAATAAAAATTGCCATGACACCCTATCATAAGCTTTAGAAATATCAAGTTTGAAAACCATACCTGGGATACAACTCTTTTCCATTAAGTGAATATTTTCATGAGTAGTAATTACAACATCTAAGATCTGTCTCCCAGGAACAAAACCTTTTTGTGAGGGAGATGTAATTTTGTCAAGAAGAGGTTAGATTCTAACCACTAGAAGCTTGGTATAAATTTTGTAAATAGTATCACAAAGGCTGATAGGCCTGAAGTCAACAAGCATCTCTGAGTTGAGCTTCTTAGGAACAAGGGCAATGAAGGTATTGTTGAGTCATTTCAAAAGTTTACCAATTCTAAAAAAGTCTCTAACAACAGCAGTGACATCATATCCAATAATGTCCCAGAACTCTTGGAAGAAAAAGGGGGGAAAGCCATCCGACCCCAGAGCTTTAAAAGGCCCCATAGAAAAGACCACTGTATGAACCTCTTCCTTAGAAATGGGATTTAAAATATCAGCATTATCTTCTTCAGAAATCAGAGAAGGGATATTGTTTAGAAGCTGATTCACAACCTGAGAGTTATCAACACTCAGTCCTTGTTCAGACAACAGATTGTGAAAGAAGCTGACAACATGATCTCCAATCTCCTCCTCATTAGTAATCATATTACCATTTTCTAATCTTATTTGAGAAATAGAGTTAGATTTTCTATGCCTTAAAGTAGAAACATGAAAGAAGGTAGTATTATGGTCACCTTCTTTAAGCCATTGAACTCTAGATTTTTTCTTCCAAAATAACTCTTCTCTACTCATTAAAATCTTCCAATCTTTGATTAAGTCATTTTCTAATTGGAGGGAAATATCATAAGTATCACCTTGAGCAATCCTATATTGAATATCTACCAGCATATTGGATAAGATCTTTTTCTAAGAAAAAATGCTACCAAAACTATATTTATTCCAACCATAAACTTCTCTCTTGACATGCATCAACTTTTTAAAAAGTCTAAACATAGGAGTACCCACAACCTGAAGTTGCCACCATCCAGAAAGAAGATTCCTAAAATCATGATGTTTAGTCCACATAGCCTCAAATATAAAAGGAAAAGGACCTTTTCTCTTCTGATTAGCCCATTCCAAAATGAGAGGATTGTGATCAGAAACAATTCTAGGCAGAGCAACCAATTTAAGGGCGGCAATGTCTGGCCAATTATTGAAAATAAGAAAATGATTAAGTTTCACTTGAATCATTTGGTCCCCTTTCCTCCTATTAGTCCAGTAAAATTTTGATTCATCAAATCAATATCAATAAGCCCAAAAGTGTTAATCAACTCAGCAAAGTCCAACATACTGTCAGAGTAGTCCAAAATTCCCCCAGACTTTTCAGTAGGATAAAGAGGGGTATTAAAATCACTCACCAGCATCCAATATGAATCAGGATAAGAAGAGAGTTGGTTAGCCAAATCTTCCCAAAGATTTTTCCTTAAGACCCTAGTGTTAGGGGCATAAACATTAACCAGACTCCATCAAAAGGAAGGCAAAGAGAAATCAATCACCAAGCAATTTTTATTGTAGAAAGAAAGTTTACCAAGAAATCTAGAAGCATTCCACATAGTCACAATTCCCCCAGAGGCACCAATAATAGGACTTATGCAGAAGGAAGCATTAGGTCAAATCCTATCAACAATCTTTTTGAAACCTTCTTCAGACATTTTAACTTCCTGGAGTAAAAGAATATCCACTTTGTGATAAAAAATACAGTTTTTGACCTAAAATTGTTTTGAGGGGTTATTAAGACCCCTCATGTTCCATGAAAGAATTTTCATTTAAATAACTTTCTAGAGTGATTCTCTAGTGTCTTCTGCTTTCCATTGGCAATCTCCCTAGCTGCTTCTCTTTGCCTAGTTTCTCGCAATGAAGGTCTACCCTTCAAAGCATCTAAACCAACATCAACTAACTTTTTTGGTTTACAACTCTTTTTCTTTTGAGATGTCCACTCTTCATGGTCACTCATTGAAGCATTGGCTACTCCCAGAGGAGCTATAGATTGATTAGAATGCTTCTTTGGAGAAGAAGGAAAAAGCCCTTCTTTGAGAAAACCCGATGTGAGTTTCCCAGGAGAAGGGTGAAGCTTATTTTGGTCTAAAGACAAAGGCACAACTTTACCTCATTATCCTGAGTCTCCAACACTCTGTTAAGACCCAACTAGGTCTCTTTCATTTGTTCAAATCCCACCTGTGACTCTACCTCTCTTTCAAATCTAATTTGGGTTTCCTTAACATTATCATCTCCTATTTGGGTCTCCTCAAATCTGTCAAAACCCATCTGGGTCTCCTCAACTCTGTCATATCCCATCTGGATACCCTCAACTTTGTCAAATCCCAACTGGGTCTCCTCAACTTGATCATGTTCCATCCGTGCCTTCTCAAACCCATCAAAACCCATCTGGGTCTCCTTAACTTTATTAGTTTCAATCTAGGGCTCTTCAAGGTTACCAACCTCTAACTGAATATTCTTAACTTGGTTCAAAATCTCACCTTCTTCCAGGGTGGGTTGTGGAATCTCTTGAGAATGAAGGTTCTAATCCTTCCCTTGATCAATATTAAGAGAAGAATCTTCTTTTGAGTGCTCAACATTAACCAAGGTCACCTCCTTATTCTCCACAGCGATTTCCTTATTAATATTTTCCTCAGCTTTCTTGAACTTACAATGCGAGATGAGATGCCCCTTCCTCTTACATTTTTGACAGTAAGTTGTGGAATTCTCATATGAAAAGGGCTGCCTGCAGACACCAAATTTTGAGCTAATGTCAATGAACATGGGTAGAGTTTTATTAATTTCCACATTAATATAGAATCTTGCATAAACAAAGCAAGATTTGGTGCGTGTGGAGTTATCAAGGGTAACAAAATTACCAAAGGTATTAGCAATAGAACTAAAAATAGATTCATCCCAGTATTCTAAGGGAAAGCCAGGCATATGTACCCAAACTAGGGCATTTTTATTGAGATCAGTACTAGGGTCAAACCCTGGTTTCCAATAGTCCAAAGAGAGCGAATGTGTACCGTAAAGTCATGGTCCTCTAGATAAGATAGCCAACATGTCTTCTTTGCTAGTAAAGCAAAAAAGGAATAGCCCTTGTGCCACACCCATGACAGTCACACTGTCTTTAACATGCAAATGATTGGAGACCCATTTGTGGAGCATCTCAATGCTGGGATGAAGAGAGAAGAACTTGCCAACCAGGGAAAGATACATATAGGCAACAATCGTATCCACAAGATTGTCAGGAACCATAACGGAAGACACTTCAGCTGTCTCTTTATGATGACAAACCATTGTCTGTCCATTCTTAGGAGATTCCACCTATCCCGTCAGAACTATTTTCCAGTTTGCAGGCCTAGCAGTGTCTAAAATGGGTAGGGGAATAGAGGTACTGCCACCTACAGCACCCTCCATCCCCAAGCAGCACATGGAAAGCAGAAGAGCAAAACCCTAGAAAATCCAAAAAACCCTAGCAGAGCGCATCACTTGTTCTCAACCAACTCATCACTTGTTGCTTCTAAAAATGCTTATTGTTTTGCTTACATTTATTAATTTAATATATTTTATTTCAATTTAATTAGTTAAATATATCATGCCTCTTAAATAACTCATATGATTATAAAGTAAGTAATTTAATTATTTAACTCATATGATTAAATAACAAGATAATTATTATAACATGATCATCATCTATAATTAAAACAAGTGAGTCAAATATCTATAATTTAATTGAAATTGACAACATCCATCCTTAGCAGTAAATTAAAATCATCATACGTAATAAATATCCATCCAAAAATCATCGACCACTTTCAATATATATAAATTGACAAGTCAATACGAATACGATCTTCATCATATATAACTAAAACAAGTGAAAGTCAAATATGCTAGTAGATCAATAACATGTCTAAATGATACATGTACAAATGATATAAGTAAAAATGATAAATTGCGTAACTGAAAATGATACAAGTCAAGATGATACATGTCCAAATGATATAAGTCGAAATGATACATAAATTTATGATACAACTCATTAATATGGCACTGCAGACCATGAAAATGATACATATGATAGCTAGCGACTATGAAAAGAGGCATCATAATGATATATCAACAATGATACATGATGCAGTCTATATGATCATGAATGTCACTGGCTACTACGAGAAACTGCCTCATCATCATCATCATCATCATCATCACCATCATGATCATCATCATCATCATCACCATTGTGATCATCATCATCATCACCATCATCATCATCATCGTCGTCGTCATCAGCCTCAGTGTCTTCTGTATCTGCATCATCATCATCCTCTGCCATGTGATCTGTACCAGAACCAACATAATCTAGATCTCTATCATGAGGATCATCTTGATCTTCTAGAAGACCTGTGTTCTGCAA
This sequence comes from Cunninghamia lanceolata, assembly GCA_027924645.1. Classification (NCBI taxonomy): domain Eukaryota; kingdom Viridiplantae; phylum Streptophyta; class Pinopsida; order Cupressales; family Cupressaceae; genus Cunninghamia; species Cunninghamia lanceolata. The sequence goes on along the minus strand of BSBN01000220.1, from coordinate 8,523,457 downwards.
AAAAAAATATTTAAAATGAAAAGTTATTATTTATTTCATGCAATAATTTATTTTTCTGTTAAATATCTAATATTACAACATATGAAATGAAACCATAATCATATTACATCATATCAAAGTGCACATACCATAATAAAATTTCAACTCAGCAAAGTCCAACATACTATCAGAGTAGTCCAAAATTCCCCCAGACTTTTCAGTAGGATAAAGAGGGGTATTAAAATCACTCACCAGCATCCAATATGAATCAGGATAAGAAGAGAGTTGGTTAGCCAAATCTTCCCAAAGATTTTTCCTTAAGACCCTAGTGTTAGGGGCATAAACATTAACTAGACTCCATCAAAAGGAAGGCAAAGAGAAATCAATCACCAAGCAATTTTTACTGTAGAAAGAAAGTTTACCAAGAAATCTAGAAGCATTCCACATAGTCACAATTCCCCCAGAGGCACCAATAACAGGACTTATGCAAAAGGAAGCATTAGGTCAAACCCTATCAACAATCTTTTTGAAACCTTCTTCAGAGATTTTAACTTCCTGGAGTAAAAGAATATCCACTTTGTGATAAAAAATACAGTTTTTGACCTAAAATTGTTTTGAGGGGTTATTAAGACCCCTCATGTTCCATGAAAGAATTTTCATTTAAATAACTTTCTAGAGTGATTCTCTAGTGTCTTCTGCTTTCCATTGGCAATCTCCCTAGCTGCTTCTCTTTGCCTAGTTTCTCGCAATGAAGGTCTACCCTTCAAAGGATCTAAACCAACATCAACTGACTTTTTTGGTTTACAACTCTTTTTCTTTTGAGATGTCCACTCTTCATGGTCACTCATTGAAGCATTGGCTACTCCCAGAGGAGCTATAGATTGATTAGAATGCTTCTTTGGAGAAGAAGGAAAAAGCCCTTCTTTGAGAAAACCCGATGTGAGTTTCCCAGGAGAAGGGTGAAGCTTATTTTGGTCTAAAGACAAAGGCACAAACTTTACCTCATTATCCTAAGTCTCCAACACTCTGTTAAGACCCAACTAGGTCTCTTTCATTTGTTCAAATCCCACCTGTGACTCTACCTCTCTTTCAAATCTAATTTGGGTTTCCTTAACATTATCATCTCCTATTTGGGTCTACTCAAATCTGTCAAAATCCATTTGGGTCTCCTCAACTCTGTCATATCCCATCTGGATACCCTCAACTTTGTCAAATCCCAACTGGGTCTCCTCAACTTGATCATGTTCCATCCGTGCCTTCTTAAACCCATCAAAACCCATCTGGGTCTCCTTAACTTTATCAGTTTCAATCTAGGGCTCTTCAAGGTTACCAACCTCTAACTGAATATTCTTAACTTGGTTCAAAATCTCACCTTCTTCCAGGGTGGGTTGTGGAATCTCTTGAGAATGAAGGTTCTGATCCTTCCCTTGATCAATATTAAGAGAAAAATCTTCTTTTGAGTGCTCAACATTAACCAAGGTCACCTCCTTATTCTCCACAGCGATTTCCTTATTAATATTTTCCTCAGCTTTCTTGAACTTACAATGCGAGATGAGATGCCCCTTCCTCTTACATTTTTGACAGTAAGTTGTGGAATTCTCATATGAAAAGGGCTGCCTCCAGACACCAAATTTTGAGCTAATGTCAATGAACATGGGCAGAGTTTTATTGATTTCCACATTAACATAGAATCTTGCATAAACAAAGCGAGATTTGGTGCGTGTGGAGTTATCAAGGGTAACAAAATTACCAAAGGTATTAGCAATAGAACTAAAAATAGATTCATCCCAGTATTCTAAGGGAAAGCCAGGCAGACGTACCCAAACTAGGGCAGTTTTATTGAGATCAGTACTAGGGTCAAACCCTGGTTTCCAATAGTCCAAAGAGAGCGAATGTGTACCGTAAAGTCATGGTCCTCTAGATAAGATAGCCAACATGTCTTCTTTGCTAGTAAAGTAAAAAAGGAATAGCCCTTGTGCCACACCCATGACAGTCACACTGTCTTTAACATGCAAACGATTGGAGACCCATTTGTGGAGCATCTCAATGCTGGGACGAAGAGAGAAGAACTTGCCGACCAGGGCAAGATACATATAAGCAACAATCGTATCCACAAGATTGTCAGGAACCATAACGGAAGACACTTCAGCTGTCTCTTTATGATGACAAACCATTGTCTGTCCATTCTTAGGAGATTCCACCTGTCCCGTCAGAACTATTTTCCAGTTTGCAGGCCTAGCAGTGTCTAAAATGGGTAGGGGAATAGAGGTACTGCCACCTACAGCACCCTCCATCCCCAAGCAGCACATGGAAAGCAGAAGAGCAAAACCCTAGAAAATCCAAAAAACCCTAGCAAAGCGCATCACTTGTTCTCAACCAACTCATCACTTGTTGCTTCTAAAAATGCTTATTGTTTTGCTTACATTTATTAATTTAATATATTTTATTTCAATTTAATTAGTTAAATATATCATGCCTCTTAAATAACTCATATGATTATAAAGTAAGTAATTTAATTATTTAACTCATATGATTAAATAACAAGATAATTATTATAACATGATCATCATCTATAATTAAAACAAGTGAGTCAAATATCTATAATTTAATTGAAATTGACAACATCCATCCTTAGCAATAAATTAAAATCATCATACGTAATAAATATCCATCCAAAAATCATCGACCACTTTCAATATATATAAATTGACAAGTCAATACGAATATGATCTTCATCATATATAACTAAAACAAGTGAAAGTCAAATATGCTAGTAGATCAATAACATGTCTAAATGATACATGTACAAATGATATAAGTAAAAATGATAAATTGCGTAACTGAAAATGATACAAGTCAAGATGATACATGTCCAAATGATATAAGTCGAAATGATACATAAATTTATGATACAACTCATTAATATGGCACTGCAGACCGTGAAAATGATACATAGGATAGCTAGCGACTATGAAAAGAGGCATCATAATGATATATCAACAATGATCCATGATGCAGTCTATATGATCATGAATGTCACTGGCTACTACGAGCAATTGCCTCATCATCATCATCATCATCATCATCATCATCATCATCATCATCACCATCATGGTCATCATCATCATCATCACCATCATCATCATCATCATCGTTGTCATTGGCCTCAGTGTCTTCTGTATCTACATCATCATCATCCTCTGCCATGTGATCTGTACCAGAACCAACATAATCTAGATCTCTATCATGAGGATCATCTTGATCTTCTAGAAGACTTGTGTTCTACAAAAAAAAATATTTAAAATGAAAAGTTATTATTTATTTCATGCAATAATTTATTTTTCTGTTAAATATCTAATATTACAACATATGAAATGAAACCATAATCATATTACATCATATCAAAGTGCACATACCATAATAAAATTTCAAAAAAGTTACAGCTAATATGTCATTCCAATGATGTAAAACATGCAACAATTCTAATAAACATTAGTAAAGATCATAAAAAAATTTGTTCTAAATTTAACTATCAACTGTAAATTCTATTACATAACCTTAAGTGCTACAAATTGCTTGGTTGAAAGATCCCATTTTGACACAGGTGGGGAGGATGGTGGCAAAGGTTGTGGAATTTGGCTTTACACCAGCTAATTGTATTTTCTTTAAAATTTCTAAATCCTTTTCAACAAATCCATTTTGTGCATATCCTGTAGTCATTGCAGTCCATGAGACCACATTTCTTTGAGGCATTCTGTCAAATAGTTCCCGTGCCTTGTCTATGCTTCCACATTTTACATACATGTCTAACAGAGCAGTTGCAACTACAACATCTGACAAAATTCCTCTATCCTTTACGTATTGATGGATGTCCATACCCTATTCCAAAGCTCCCATTTTGACACAGGTAGGGAGGATGCTGGCAAAGGTTGTGGAATTTGGCTTTACACTAGCCAATTTCATTTGCTTTAAAATTTTTGAAGCCTTTTCAACAAATCCATTTTGTGCATATCCTGCAGTCATTACAGTCCATGAGACCACATTTCTTTGAGGCATTCTATCAAACAGTTCACGTGCCTTGTCTATGTTTCCACATTTTGCATGCATGTCTAATAGGGCAGTTGCAACTACAACATCTGACAAAATTCCTCTATCCTTTATGTATTGATGGATGTCCATACCCTATTCCAAAGCTCCCATTTTGACATAGGCAAGGAGGATGTTGGAAAATATTGTGGAAATTGGCTTTACAGCAGCTAATTGCATTTGATTTAAAATTTATGAAGCCTCTTCAACAAATCCATTTTGTGCATATCCTGCAGTCATTGCAGTCCATGAGACCACATTTCTTTGAGACATTCTGTCAAACAGTTCACGTGCCTTGTCTATGCTTCCACATTTTTCATACATGTCTAACAAGGTAGTTGCAACTACAACATCTAACAAAATTCCTCTATCCTTTATGTATTGATGGATGTACATACCCTATTCCAAAGCTCCCATTTTGACACAGGCAGGGAGGATGGTGGCAAAGGTTGTGGAATTTGGCTTTACACTAGCCAATTGTATTTTCTTTAAATTCTGAAGCCTTTTCAACAAATCCATTTTGTGCATATCCTGCAGTCATTGCAGTCCATGAGACCACATTTCTTTGAGGCATTCTGTCAAATAGTTCACGTGCCTTGTCTATGCTTCCACATTTTGCATACATGTCTAATAGGGCAGTTGCAACTACACCATCTGACAAAATTCCTCTATCCTTTATGTATTGATGGATGTCCATACCCTATTCCAAAGCTCCCATTTTGATACAGGTAGGGAGGATGTTGGTAAAGGTTGTGGAATTTGGATTTACACTAGCCAATTGCATTTGCTTTAAAATTTTTGAAGCCTTTTCAACAAATCCATTTTATGCATATCTTGTAGTCATTGCAGTCCATGAGACCACATTTCTTTGAGGCATTCTATCAAACAGTTCATGTGCCTTGTCAATGCTTCCACATTTTGCATACATGTCTAACAGGGTAGTTGCAACTACAACATCTAACAAAATTCCTCTATACTTTATGTATTGATGGATGTCCATATCCTATTCCAAAGCTCCGATTTTGACACAAGCAGGGAGGATGGTGGCAAAGGTTGTGGAATTTGGATTTCAAACAACTCATACTCATAGAGTCATGGTTTTAGGTCATGTATGTTATGGTAACAACAAGGGATTCCTACTATGGTTACAATAGCTAAGACTACCCTCATCTATGACCGTAACAAGGTTCTTGGACAACACTATCTTGCTCTTCACACTGGGTACTATATAGGCCAAGATTGGGTTGAAGAAATCACTTGATGGTTACCTATATAGTGATACCACACCCTAATACCCCATGCATTCTAAATAGCTTGAGATTTATACAATACTCAACCAAGATGAAATTGTATCACTGTATCACACTTAACTATGATAGTCCTTTCTTGACAACAAATTATAATTTTTAGACTATTGGGATACTTGCCACAAATAAATATTAGGTCAATGACACAAGGATTTTAAACAAAAACCATAATTCTAACTCTATATCCATCCCCTTGGCAGTCTCAAGGGCCACCTTGAGACAAAAAATGCTAATGTACTATTATGACAGTTATGATTGTCCTCCATCATTTCATTGTGCATTTGAAACTTGAGATGAGGATTGGGGAGGTCTCCATTTGTAAAAACATGGAAAATACTCATGGCAAGATCTTTAAAATAGGCATATTCAACTTCAGGCATTTCTGTAGACCCTAGGAAGGTAAATGTAAACTTAGTGACTTTAATTACCACCACAAAGACTATCCCTGTTGTGACTATGACAAGGTAACACTATCATGCTCTTTATGACAATCCCTTCTCCATTGGGTGATGGCCTAATAACATTTATCTCCTTTGTAATTTCAATGCCTCTCTAATGCACTATCATAGGAGTCTTGGCAGTCCTTATATATTAGTGAAGAAGGCTTCCAACAAATTAGAAAGGAGGGCTTAAGATTACATACAAAGTTCTAGTCTTCATACCCTAGTCACATATCACCCCTCTAAGAAGAGCTCAAGACAATTGCCCTTTAATACAGGAAGTCAATGTAGTTTTAAAAGATAAAGTGCAAGAGGCCAAAGGAAAAGAAAACTTAAGGCCTTAAGGGGTTTAAAGGAATAAAAATATAGGCTTGCAGACTCGATTTAAAACCCTAACCCTAGGTGGGTACCACCAGAACCCTTTAACTTGCCACTGCAAAACCTTGTCCAATATGATCGTGGGAAGCCGAAATCAAGCATGTACACTCACATATGACAGATAAGTATGCCTACCAAGTGGTTTTCCATAAAAATGAATAGGCTTTGAATTATAACCCTTCAATGTAGGCCAAAAGTATATTGTACAAGTGCATTTCTGAGTGCTACAGTCAGATTTTTCATCATGGGAACCTAATTTTTTTGCAAAAAATGGTAGGAAATTTTAGGTTCCAACAAGTCCATTAGTTGGAGGGAGGCAAACAAGGGTTTTCTGTTCGTTATTAGTGTTGCAAGTATGGACCTAACCGGTGTTGTCATTGATGTCAACATACTCCTGTTGCATTAATGATAAGGATTGGATGAGCTGTGAGCTGAGGATATTGAGAAAATTAGTCTCAATCAGGAACAGTGAAGAATAGTGATGACAGTAAGGCAAAAGTCCAAGATAGGATGAGGATCAGAGGATGTAGATTAAAGGGTTTGTAGATATATCTCAGTAGAGATTTCAGAGGTCCGCATGAAGATCTGAAGAAGTTATGGCAATTCAAGTAAAACTGGTTCCAGTAGGTGCTCAGTGGTAACAGAGTGATACAGACAGGTCCGGTGAGATCTGGAAATACACTCTCTTATTTTGCAGATTTGAGGGAGTGTTAAGGAGGTCTCTGTGGAGTGTTATCTAGATTGGTTCATGGTTTGAAGGTCCAAAAGCATGTATTCCTTTGTGACAGTAGTGATAGACTATGTTATTGAGGTCCCAGATGGAGGAGAGATGGTTTTCAGTAAACAAATGAAGTGCGGATGTTCTTGGTGAGTCAGGATATCTTGTTAAGGTCTTTGGATTGTGCCCAGTGTGTATTAGTGGTCCGCATTCGAGTTGGAGCCCGCAATTAAAGAATAATCTCTAGATGATGATGTTCTTCTTGAGACTGGCCGACCGGATGAGTTACACATCTTGCGGATGTTCTTATATATGTTTGCCGACTTAGATGATCATTCCTAAGTTGATGTCTTGTATAGGTAAGGGGTTGCGAAGTCATTTCAAAGTTGTCCTTGTGGAGATGAGAGTGTGGTAGAAAGGAGAGCGAAAGGCATAGTAGAAGTATTGGGCTTAAATGGAACTGATTCAAGCATGGTGAATATGCTACTTTCCAGTTCAAGTAGGTGATACTTATTTCTTTGTAGACAGTGTGTCTCTTGTAGGCAATGAGCCTCTTGTGAGCAGTGTGCTCGGGCAGTGAGCCCTAATTGGCATGTGCCATTTTGTTCTTTCTATTCTTCTAACAAAGAATACATTCTTGGGTTAATCACCCCGTGGTTTTTCCCTTAACCAGGTTTTCCATGTCAAAATCTTGGTGTCTTATGTGTTGATGAGTTTCTCCTTTTGATTTGAATGCATTATGTTTCATATTTAATATACTACTAATCACAAAGAGGATTTAAGTGTGTAAATTGGAGAAAGTTTTGCACAACTGATTCACCCCCCCTCTCAGTTGTGTGCCCTAAGTCTAACAATTGGTATCAGAGCCAAGTTCCTCTAAAAAGAGCTTAACCCCTTGAGGAGATCCAGGATGTCACCTTATAAGAAGGATAGTCTGAAGTTTGATGGAATCAACTTTGCTCTTTGGAAAGGTCGCATGAAATGTCACTTGCAGTGTATGGGAATGGCATATTGGTCCATGGTTACAAAACCGTATGTACCTCCACAGGGTGGTCCGACAACCCTAAATGAAATCACAGATGCTGAAAATAATCTGTGGACTAAAGAGGCTCTTCTAAGCGCATTATCTGACTCAGAGCTCTCAAATGTTATTGACCTACCAACTGCCTTTGAGATTTGGAGTAAACTGGAACTTTTGCATGAAGGAGACTAGTATGTTAAATGTGCAAGGTTACAGAGTCTAAAAGGGAAATTTGAAAAACTAAAAATGAGAGATGATGAAAATATTACTACTTTTATGCCAAGAGTGAATGAGCTAGTTTGTGGAATTAGAAATGCTGGTGGAGTCTTGGATGAGAATGAAATTGTTGGCAAAATCCTCAGATCCCTACCTGCCTCTTACAAAATCAAGGCTGCTGCCATTGAAGAATTCAAAGCCCATACTACTGTCACAAGAGATCAATGGCTGCATTTGAAATGACAGAGTTTGGAGATGAACCCACAAAGATTGAATCTACATTCAAAGCCAGTGTCTCTGTAAAAGGTAAACAAAGGTTTGATCCAGGAGAGAATTCATCAAGGAAACTGCCATGGTATGAAAAAGCAAGAAAAGACCTGGAAGAAGAAGAAGTAGAAACTGCTCAACTTGAAGCCCTTATTGCAAAGAGACTGCCAAGAGGATCTAGTAAGTATGAAGGAAAATTGCCCTTTAAATGCTTTAAATGCAACAAGATTGGTCATTTTGCCTCAAAGTGTCCAGATAGATTTTCAAAGCCAAATCCCAATAGATCAAGGTTCCAAAAGAACTGATACTGTGTTCATGAAGAAGATGATAATGAAGGAGTAACAGATGATGAGCCAGAGACAGGAAACAAATCCAGAAATGAATGAGTGTTTATTGCCATCAAGGAAGAAGAACCTATATTTTCTGAATCTGTCAATCTTAAAATTGTAGAAAGAGCTCTGGCTGCCCAAGTTGATGAAAAGGATGATTGGATCATTGATAGTGGATGCTCTCACCATATGACAGGTGACAAAAATAAGTTTGTAGATTTGGAAAGGTATGAAGGAGGAATGGTAAAGTTTGGTGATAATTCTGCTAGTAGAATCAAAGGTAGAGGAACTATTTCTTTTGATTGTAGAAAGAAAACAGGTAATGTACTGTATGTTGAAGGATTGAAGCACAATCTTCTCAGTGTTAGACAGTTGGTCGACAAAGGCTATGATCTCCAGTTCAAGGATGGAAAATGCAAGATCTTTGAAAGCTCCGGAACAGAGATTGCATCTAATACTCAAACTAAAGGTAATATCTTCCACTTGGTTGGTACTGATAAAAGTTGCTTATGTGTTCAAGTTGATCAGAGCTAGTTATGGCATAGGAGGATGTGTCATGTGAATTTTGATAATATCATCAAGATAAACAATACTCGGGTTGTAAGAGATCTTCCTAAATTAGTAAAACCTACCAACAACTTGTGTAAAGAATGTCAGTTGGGTAAGCTAAGCAGAGTCTCATTCAAAAGTAATGAACTTTCCTCTACCAGATTTTTGGACTTAGTTCATACTGATCTTTGTGGTCTGGCAAGAATCAGGAGTCTGATAGATACTTCATGCTACTAATTGATGACTATTCCCGGATGATGTGGGTAATGTTTTTAAAACAAAAATCAGAAGCTTTTGAGAAATTCAAAATATTCAAGGCTATGGTAGAAAATGAAACTAGATTAAAGTTGAAGTGTTTGAGGTCTGATAGAGGTGGAGAATTCACATCCAGTGAATTCTTAGAATTCTTTGAGAAACATGGAATAAAGAGATAGTTGTCTGCTCCTAGGACTCAACAGCAGAATGGAGTAGTGGAATGAAGTTAGGGGTTATTGCCCCTACGGTGATGAACTAAGGTGCACTGATGTGCATCAGTCTGGTGGGTATCACAGTCACATCTTGTGATCCGGATTGATGTTGGGGAGCTACTACTCAGGGGGAGCAGTAGGTATGATTCTGAAGTGATAGAATTGCAAGTATGCACCCTTTGCCATTGATGTCAAAGGGGGAGAGAAGACATGTGAAAAATAAGTGGATGATGATCAAAGGGGGAGCAGTAAAAGAAGAGAAGACATGTGAATGGTTGTTGCTGATAGGGGGAGTTGTGACAATAAGGAGAAGTTCTTGTCTTGATGGTTTTTCACATCACATGTTACCATCAATGACAAAGGGGGAGATTGTTGCAAGTATGGGCCTAACTGGTGTTGGCAGAGAATTGTTTACCTTTCGTCAAGCTCCAAAAGAGCATTTACATGTGTTTGTATGAGTTTTTGGATCAGTTATCGAAGCAGTTCAAATGTTTAATTGATTCCTTTAAATATCATCCACTTCGATGGTCAAACAATTCCATGCAAATTTTTATCTACAATTAGATTTGATCTGATTATATTTTTTTTCTGAATTTTCCTCCTACAAGAACAATTTGTTTAACACAGAAATGTTTTCCTTAAAAATCACCGAGATATTTAACACAGAGATCGATAAAAAGCTTCAATATTTTCCAAAATTTGATACTTCATTTACACAAGGACGACTTAATCACATAGCGAAAGATTTCCCACTACTCAGTGCTTGATGTTGGTTGATAGTTTCGGTAAACATTAAAAGGTAGACGTTCATCTCGAAAGAAAGTAGTGTGACATGTGTTACACCGAAATCAGCAGATGACTATAAAAAGAACGGCATTGCAAAATAACTACAGTCGACATATTCAACATTTCAAGAAATGACCACCGTCGGCATTGCATGGGATAATCTATACGCTACATGGCACGATAAGTACAGGAACATCTTATTTTAGGATTTAAACAGCATGACCATGCCACGGGAAAAAGTTTTTTTAATGTTCAGAGGATGTTTTAATAATATAGGGAAGGTGTAGGAATACAGAGGACAGCTTTTGACAAACAGATTGGACTTCAGCACAAATAGATCGGTCTATGGTACATGAAATCAAATGACTTTCTCCTTAAACACAGTGATTTTCTTAGGCACTGATCGAATCACAAACAAAAATAGCTGATAATTGGATTTTACAAAATGGATTGGCATACATAATACTCTTATTAATTGACACATATATGTCAGAAAATTGGGATCTATATAGTCGATGGCAACATAGCAGCGAATGGTGTAATTGACGGATAGAGATTTCTTTGTAACAACACTGAAAGGCAAAAATAACGGCATTCAGTTATAGGAATCGGCGTAGAACTATAGAAAAACGGCAAGATTTCGGTGAACTAGTAGCAAACACTTGCTAAAAACCACAACCACATCCTTACTAATATAAAGAATGACTTCACTATTGCAGAGATCGATTTTTGAATCTCGGGAGTTTTCAATAATTACAAATCATTCGAAGAAACACAAAAAAAGAATAGGAACGGTGGCATCTTCAGGGATTGGTTTTCTTTTTTTCATACAGAAGAAAAATGTTAAGAACAACTAGAGGTCATTGAAATGGTATGAGGAAAGATTTAAAGTTTCAGATCCATAGGTATATATATATATAAATAAATGAAAGAAGTTCGCACCAAAACTAGCTAGCAGTTCGTAATACTGAGAGTAATATTATGTAGTATACTACTAGTTTTCTCAGAATCCTACCTGGTTCTGTCAAGCGAAATCTTCCCTTTGCCTTCGTTGTAACTCTGTTTTCCCTTCCGGCATTCTTCTCCCCCTTTTTCCCTGCCGTCCTTCCTTTTCCAGCGTCCTTTCTGATGCCAAAAACCCCTCTGCCTACTCTTCCCTACCTTCTTCTTCTTCTTATTTACCTCCCTTAACCTAATTTTTCTTCCCCCATGAATTCATGCAAGGATTCTATTCTAGTTAAAAATAAAACTTTTCTTTTTCTTGATTTGCATGCCTCTCTCTTAAAAGTTTCTTGTTCCTCTTAATATAAAATCAAGAATGCATTCTAAAGATAACAATGTTAATTATATCTTTATTAGTTTTGCATATATTTAAATTACTTATTTTTTCAATTTAATATATTAATTATTAGAACTACTAACCCTTGTAAATTTAATTGCCTATAAATAGTATTTCGATATTTACAATATTCATTTATTTTTATTTTTAAAACAAACAATAACTCTACAACTTGTTGGTTTCTTTTCTCAACAGGTATCGAATTCGAAAGAAAAAAAATGACAATCAAGACATTCAAAATTATTCCAAATAGACGAAGCACTGATGTCCTTCCAAAATCACGCAAAGCACAGTCAACGAATTAAACATGCAAGCATTACTCATTGAAAACACATGAAGTGCAAATGCAAAATGAAGCAAACTACGTGAGTGTGTGGAATTCCCAGATAAAACCCGTCAGATGTTGCCACATAGCTAGGACTCCCCTACCTGAGCCATGCTCTTGTCGTCGACAAGGCTGCAAAAGTCAAACTCATAAGACCATCAATAAGTTAGTCCCAATATAGCCGAAGCGAATTAGTTTAACTAATCAATGTAATTATTGAAATTTTAACCTTTCAATCAAGTATGCAAAGTATGAGACATGACAACAACATGGTTGAGGATGAGAGGTGATGCTAGAGAAAGTTGACACTTTGAAGAATATTGCAGATGCACTAACAAAGCCAGTTAGCACAAAGAAATTTAGGAAGTGCAGTGAGTCCATGGGCCTCTTGGCCCCTAGTAGATAATTGATAGTGTTGGCATCCCCTTTTCTCTTGCAGGGTTTTTGACAAGTGGAAGAATGTTAGGAAAGGTTTCTCAACCTTGCATCTTAATGTTAAGAACAAAAAAAATTAATTTTGGGGCTATAGAACACAAAAATGCAATTTTTAGGGCTCTAGAGGTCATTTTTGGCCTAAAAAAATATCAAAATGGGCCTTAACCAAAGAAAGAAAGTTACAATGACATGGACTTCACAATTAAAAAATAATAGGCTCATTTGACTTCTCAAATTAAAAGTTATGGCCTCTAAAAGTTCGGTCTCCCACATCAAAAATGTAAGAGCATCTATAACACATAAGAGCTACAAGAGGGAGTTTCACTTGTAGACAAACTTATGATGCATGCTATGACATGTCATAAGAAATCTTTGAATGGAGATAATGGAGCCAAAATGGAGCACCTAAGTTGGTGAGTGGATTATGACGAGCTTATGGTAGGTGGAAGGAATATGCTATTTTTAGCCTATGGACTTCTCTTGGGATTGGGCATTGAATTTTCATTAGGGAATTGGGCACAACATTTTTGGTAGTTTTGGTTCATAGTTTTCTAATTACCATTTGATGGTTTAATATGTCGCTTCTCTTATTTATTATGTGCTTGAGATGGAGGTTTCATAGTAAGTTTTGTAAGTACTGTTATGCTACCAAAATTGCTCCATATCTCTTGTTGGTGATTCCCTATAAAGGCTTAGACCTTGCAAGTGTATTGTAACCATTGATTACTGAATAATAGATTGAGTTTATTTGAAGTGTGGAGTTTTTATTCTAAAAAAGTTTTCCCCAGTAAATCATTGTGCTATGGTATATTGTTTTTGTGTTTATTTCCTTGTAAATGTATGATTAATTTAATTTTTGCACATACCTCCTCTCAAAGTTTAGTGTATGAAATGTCTTTTGCACCTCTACTTCCTTTTGCAAATTTCTAAGATTATAAAATTATAGGAACCTAGGTTCCTATTTATAATTCTATAAAGGACCTTGATTAGTTCTTTCTTGAGTTGAATATTAACATTTAAAGGATTCATTTTTTTATACAAAGGGGAATCGATACCTTAATCCATTATTTATTGTTGAACCCCACCCCTCCCCCTCTTAATGAAAATATAGTGTGAGGTGGATTGTTGGCACTTAGGAAAATTAAATTAAGGTCGTCCACTAATAAATCCTCAACCATGCTCAATCAACCTATCCCTTGTGACTATTTAAAAGACTCATTAACTCAAAGGGTCCAATGAAATTAATATAATTATAACAAATTAATGAAGTATGGTTTAATATAATAATCATGTAATGATAGTTGTAAGATTGTGGCCTTAGGGCTAATTTCTAAAATTAGTTAGTCATTATAAAACTATAAGATTTATCTAGATCTGAATTTAATGACATGAGTCCTTTCTTAAAGGATACTCCTTCATTGAACAACCTTAATTGAGTTATCTTAAACTCTTTTCTAAACCTAGTAATTACAATTTTAAGAGTGGTGGATTATGAGGAACATCACATAACGAATTGTCTAAATATGAATAATCCATAATTTGATTGATCTATAGATTTCAAGCATTTTCTTATGATTTGAGGAAACCATCCATAAACTAGATTGAGATGGATATTAAGTAGTTAGCTTTCATGTTATTGAAATTAAACTTACTTGTGATAATTAGAAAAAAATAATTACCCTTTTTTATGAGGGCTCAATAAATTGTTTCTTAATGGAAATCATCATTTAGAGCACAATTCATTTAGGCTTGATATTTATATCATATCTAATAATATTTGAACAAGTTAAAAGTTTTTTTGAATTAAAATATGTAGGAGACTTCTAATATTGCTATTGTAGAAGCACTTTAGAATGATTCTTTTCAATCTCTTTAAAAGAAAATCATCAAAATGATTGAATTTCTATAGCATCCATTTTAAAATGCTATTTTATGTGTTATTCATTCTACTGTAATTTGTAATATTAATGGAAGCACAGAAGTATGTTGAAAATGAAAGAGCATACAAAATGCCGAAAACTAAACCATGATTGCACAATAATAACACCAAATAATAATCATAATATTAAGTTGCTTGAGATGATTTCCCATACATCACAATATAACTTAAACATAACTCCCCAAACCATCCAAAAACTAACATGACACTAACTAAACATTTTAATTGATAACATCACTAATCACTAAAATAACTTTATTACAAATTATAAACTTTTTTTCCAAAAATATATAACTAATAATTTTTGAAGTGCGCCCAAACCTCTAGACATATCTACCTATAAACATAAACAATGACAAACCTAAATATTTCCTTTTATGTCAAGCACTGACATTTCAAGGACAATTCGTTCAATTTGGCTTGAAACTCCTTAGTTGTAGCATAATCATTCTCAGCCAGCCATTTGTTAGCAGCATTTAGTGCCCTAGTGATATCATTTGCAACTCTTTTCTCTATTGTCCCCTTGCTCTTGGCTTCTGTCACCCTATTTTTCCTGTTATAAACATAAGCCTCCAGAGTGTTTTTGGCCGAACGCTTCTTTACCATTTCTTCATCCTCTATTCAAAATTTTTCTGTAGCAGCCACCATTTCATCTATCTCCTCTTTGCTCAGTCTCTGATGCTCATTTTGCCTTAGAATGTAGACCCATGTTTTCCTTGAATAGTCATCAATGAAAGTCAAAAAGTAGAATCTTCCACCAATTGAGGGTGTTTGCATTAGAACACATAAATCTGAATGAACAATCTCTAAAGGTGCCTTTGCTCTAATTGACTTGCCAGTTGGAAATGTCTCTCTATGTTACTTTCCCAAGATGCATCCTTCACATAGTCTTTCCGGTTTCTCTATTAGAGGCATACCCTTTACCATACTCTTCCTATGAAGAAAATTTAGACCTCCAAAGTTGAGATGCCCAAATCTTAGATGCCATAACCAATTTTCATCTTTTATTTATGCTTGAAAGTGGGTTTGTGTAACTGGTGCAACTTCTTCTTTATCCTCTTGTGGGTTCATTGTGGGTTGTGCTTGAGCATATTCCACATTCAAATATGGCTTAATCTTTAGGGGAAACATTCTATTGTTTGTCATTTGCACTTTAGCAATAAGCAGATTACTTAGAAATTTATCTAGAATAGTGCATTCTTTGTTCTTGAAGAAGACACTATACCCCTTTTAAACAAGTTGCCCAATACTCATTAGATTGTGTTTTAGACCAGGCACAAAATACACATCTGAAATATACTTCTTCTCCCCCTGTTTAGTTAGAATGTTGATATTTCCTTTGCCCATAACTGAAACTTTGTTGTCATTACCCAATGTGACATCTGATTTTACACTTTCATCTAAACTTGAGAACATTTCTAAGTTCCCTGTCATATGATTGCTACAACCTAAGTCTAAAAACCATACATCCTTTTGATTTTCTTGTGCTACATTGCATGCTATGAACATATTGCTCTGATTTTGGTTTTCTCTTGTAAAGTTTGCATTTTGTCTGCTGAAATCATATTGTTTTTTTCTACATTCATTTGAATAATGCCCATATTTCTTACAATAATGACATTAGATTTGAGATTTGTCATACCTTTGACCATGTGATTGATTTTGAGATGGGTTTGGGCTTGAGTTATGGTTGCTGCCTCTTCCACTTGAGTTTGATGGGCTACTTCTTCCACCTCTATAAGAATTCCTTTCTCTACCTCTGAAATTCGATCTTCCTCTGCCTCTACCATGGCTGATTGAAACTTGTGACTTGAATACATGCTCCAATGAGGTGTTTGTTGACCTGCTTAGCCTATGTTCATGTGAAATGAGAGATGCATGGAACTCATCAACTGAAAACTATGAGAGGTTCTTTGTCTCCTCTATGGTCACAACTATGGATTCAAACCTTGTGGGTAAACTCCTTAAAATCTTTTCAACAATCCTTGTATCTTCAAGTGTCTCACCATGAGATCTAATTTGACTAACTAAACCCATCACTTGTGTGAAGAAAGTGTCTATTGAATCTGAATCCTTCATGAAGATTGTTTCAAAATCCCTTCTTAGCATTTGCAACTTAGTTGTTTTCACCTTTGCCATTCCTTGATAGGCTGTTTGAAGTGTATCCCATGCATGTTTGGACTTAGTTGCTGCTGCAATCCTTGGAAAAATACTCTCATGCATAGCTTGGAAGATGTAAAAGAGAGCTTTGGAGTCCTTCTTCCTATTATCCCTCAACAACTCTTTCTCTGCTTGAGTCAATACATTGTATGCTGCTGCATCTCCTGGTTCTGGAAAACCATTTTCTACTAGATCCCAAATGTCTTGAGAACAAAATAGTGCCTTCATTGTTATGGACCAGTAATCATAATTTTTCCCATTGAACAATGGGATTCGAGGATTTGTTAAACTTGTGCTTGTGCTTGCCATTGTTGACTGTGTATAGCTTTGCCTTGAAAAACCTTTGTTGGAGCTCCTTGTTGATGAAGCCCTTTGCAATAATAACCTTCAGCTTTGCTAAAACTTTCTTTTCAAGAGCAACCTTTGGCTCTGATACCAGATGAACGAAAAAAAATAGAGGAGAAATACAAATACAGAGCTACTGTTGTTTACATTTGCATAAAGATGAAATAAAACAGAGCATTTATATGTTTAAAATCTGCACATTCATAGTGCTTTCATTCTACAACCATATTACAACAAAACTAACCTCTGCAAGCACACTGGAAAAATAAAACAGCATATATATATTTCTGTTTGAACAGAGCTTCAGCGCTTCCATACACCACTCAGAAAAACAGAGCAATATGTAGCTCTTTGCTTTGCTGCACACACAGAATTAAAACATCACACAAAAACATTGATTTAAATATTTTTAAACATGGACCAAAAACTGTCTTCTCCATACGCTAGACAAGGAGGCCATGCCTCTAAGACCATACCCTATAGAAAATTAATGAGAAACAAGACAAGGAAGGCCATACCTCCAAGACCATTCCCTGCAGAAATATTAATGAAAAAAGCATGGTGACAGAGGAAAGTAGAAAGCAGTCCACAGAAGGAGTTATCCTATCTGCATTAAATGAGGCGAGTGGTTGGGATTACTATTCCAACACCTGTGTCTCACCAAGTAGAAAAAAACATATAATTGTCGGGGCGGCCAAGGCTGGCTAGGGATATTCTTCATTTGTAGGCAGTATAATCGATTTTACGCTTCATATAATGACTATGCAATATTTGCTTTATAAATACATTAACACATACCAAGCCTAGTGTATGTAAAAGTAAGAAGTCTATCATGGCCTATTTAGCCTTTCAAACAGGTAGAAATTGTTTTTGCCTGTCTATTCTGACTACTGGAAAAATTATGAAGAGATCGTTGTTACAAACACCCACCCAGGAGAAGGGTAGGAAGGCCCACTGTCCAGGACTTCAGTTCAAATAGCAACGCCAACAGTTCAAGGCTAATTCCCAGCCGACATTCAAATTAAAACTCTGTTACTGAATAAGGAACTGATATCTAAATCTGAAATTGATATATATTTAAAAAAATGACGAAAATTTAACGTTACAACTCAAAAACTCATTACTTATAAGGAATAAAGTTTGTGAATAGTCATTCTGTTTCTTCAGTTTGGTGTGGTCTGCATTGGCAGACACAGTGTTTTTGAACTTGACTTGGTAGTGCAGCACAAGAGAGTTCAGATAAAATGCGTGGGCACAAAACCGAACTGTTGATGTAGATCCAGCGGAATGAAGCCTCAAAAATTTCTTGACATGTATAGTCGGTATTTTCAATTTTATTCAACTAAGAAAGCTAGGGATAAGGAAAAGCTGTTTAAATATGAGGACAGTCATTGTACATAACGCCCCAGCCCCACCTATTGCCAAAGCAATTTTACTGTAAGGTGCAGGTGCTAAGGCTACCATGTTTTTGTTCTCTTATAATGGTAGTGTAATTTGTTACCTGCATTATTATTGTAAAACATTGAAATTAAAATATGTTTTGATTTGATAGAAATAGTTTTAAGTATCAATATCTTATCTGAAGCTGACAATTTTCAAAGAAATTGCCAATTGATGGACACCATATTTTTGGTTTTGGAAAAAGATGTTGGTATTATGATACTTGCTGAAACAATTCTCTGCTACTACAAAGGCTCCTGCTAACATCTCTGCACATTCCTGTGATATGCATGCATGATTGGATTTTGTAAAGGGGCTTTTATATGTTTTCCCCTTTCGAAGCAGAATAAGGGCATCTGTGGCATGGATGGGTAAACTTTTGAATTTTATGTGTAATAGAAGTTCAGTCTAAGCTATGACTTGTGTACTTCAAAGTGGAAAGGGGGCAGAGTCGTCGAATTTTACTTTGCTTTTTGAGTCAGGATAAAAATAAGTGAATGAAAGTTATTTGTGTAGTGAAATTTTATTTTAGGGAAAGGTTTTTTTTGGTAATTTTCTGTATAAATTCAATTAGACATAGGTAGACCCTACTTAACTTCTATATGGGTGCAATTTATGTAAGAGAATTTGAGAAATCTTGTATTGAAAACTTTAATTGGAGTTTGTCTGTAGGACATGAATGCAAGATTATATTATCTTATCTCAAGTAAGGATAACAAGCAGGACTTAAATTTGATGGCCGTATGGCCGTATTTAATTATCTTAGCAGTAAAATACAATTAACATTATAGTAAGACTGTATCACTTGAAAGGGAAGATTTCACTTAAACTGTAATTATTCTTAAATATATATTTTAGTCTATATATATTTTTCTTAAAATAGATAGGCTTTAATATTTGAAAGTCAACTTCAAATAGATGACCGTCACAAAAAAATTGCTTGACAGGTGGGGTCGACCGTCAAATTTAAGCCCTGATAACAAGCATCAATTGGAGGTCTCTATCTCTCAGGGAAAAGAAACACACCCAGTTTAGTCTCAGTTAAATTTCTGAAGTTAGTTATGATAATTTTGTTCTGTTCACCTTTTATTGAGAAAGTGACATAATATTTCTACAGTCCATTATGGAAACTGCTGCTATATGTAACTGTGTGGGGATTTTTAGCATCTTATTTGATAAAGATTTAAAAATTCTATAGTTTCTATGAAAGATTTGGTATACAAGTTGCTTTAAAAGTTTCTAAGAAAAAATATATACGGCTGGCTAGGCAACCAAATTCAATTCAATAATCTTCTTGAACAAGAGAACCATGGCGGGCAAATTTTCCTATAGTTTGATTTGGTTTCTTATTAAAGATGGTGATTTTAATAAGAATTTTATTTGTGGTTTAAACAGAGTGGATTGCTGCACTATAATAAAGATTCATGGATATTACAGCTTCTACAGAGCAACTAGGAGAGTTGGATCCTCCTGACTTCCTTAGATCTGTCAGAAAACTTCCATGCCCATTTGCACAGCTTCATGCAGATAAGAAGAAAAAAATTTCAAACATCTGCAAGAGTTATAAGCCACCTTGTCCAGGAGCAAAATCTAGTGAGTATCATCATGATATCGTTTTCAGATATATTAACAATAAACATACATCCAAAACTCTCCAGCCTCGGTATCGATGCCGTACAAGTAGGAAGTCATTTACTTTGATGGGACATAGCAGTGAAAGGAAAAAATCAGATGGCAATAATATTGGGAACAAGAGAACGAAGGAGACACCTCCTCCTTCAGAAGGGGAAAAAGATGATGACTGAAAACGAATGCTTGTTTTCAAAGTCTGAGCTAAGCTATTTAGAAAATATTCAAGTGGGTGATTTTTCTATTTCCCATTGCTTTGATGATTTGGATGTCTCAGAAGATGTTATGCTTGCATGCCAGACAGATCCTTCTAGCTTTGCAGGGATGCTAAATAGATGAAATATGGGATGCATTAATATAGATTTTTAGAGAGAATACTCATCCAAAGCACACTATTTTTCAAATCATAAACGAGAGAGAAAAGTAAGATTACCTTTACAAGTGAGAATCTGATCTGCAGAATTCTTTGTGAATGGCTATCCTCAGCAATAACATGCCAAGTGCAAACTTAAGACGCCAAGTGCAGACTTAAGAACGAAGGTATTCGTGATTTAGAGGTAATGCAGGCAAGAAATGGGTGAAATGTATCTCAGAAGAAAAATCTATTAAACCCAATCTACTAATTCTTTTGCCTGGCTTCCCCTATAAATCGTGATTCCCCTGCATCATGTTCCATCCGCATCCGCATCCCCCACTCGTCTTCGACACGCCAATTTTTTAAATTTTATATACGATGCGAGAATCAAATCCGATTTTATTGGATTTTTTAACGGGATAGTCAAATACGGCTGCTGGTGAACGAGTCAGCATATTCATATACAATTAATTTATGCTGGAGGCATTCTATAATGGCATCTTACTTCTTATTTTAAAGTTTGTGGTCATTTATATGTTAAATTATTAATATTATAAATCCAAAATAATTAGCCTGTAAATATAAAGATATGGACAATTTTGGATAATCCATCATTCTTTTCATTTTCACAAGTGTAAAATAAATATTTTGGATTAATAAATTGAGATTTTTTTTAATTTGTTAATTATAATTGAGAAATTGATGGACATAGGGTTAAGTGAAAAAAAAAATGTGCATAAAATGAAATAAAATAAAATAATTAAAAATAAATAAAATAACTTAAAAGTAAGTAAAATAATTTCAAATTAATCTCTTTAATATTAATATTTAATAATAAACATGATACTTCCAAAATAAAAATAAACAGAAAGAAAATATTTTGATTTCTTAATTTGAAAATTTTTTTTAATTTATTAATTACAATTGAAAAATGGAAGGACATTAGGTTGAGTGAAGAAAAATGTGTAGAAATATCAATTTGAAGTAAAATGAAGTAAAATAAAATAATTAAGTGTAAATAAAATAAATTAAAAGTAAAATAAAATTCATAATAATTATGATTCTTCCCTCTCCTAAATATTGCCATCCGTTTAGGCATGACTTAATTAGTGGGAGACAAATTTTGTATTCATAATTTGTTTACTTACCACATCCTCCCCTTAAACCAAAATTCTATCCACATTTATAGCTTTTTTGTTGCACTCTTTAACAGACAAGAAAAATAATCATGTCTTTTGATTGATTTACAATCAATAGATTAATAACTAGATAAATGCGAACTCATTGCAATAGTACTTGCAGAAGGTACTAAGTTGTAATTTTTTTGTGTAATGTTAGAAATAATTTAAACCAAAATTTTATACATGTTTTACGTTTGAATCTTAATTAATTTATATAATAAAATGTAACTTAGTGTAATAATAAACAAGTGCCACGTAGTGGTCAGTACCTATGTTGTAGTGTTGTTATTATAGTATTTGTTTAGTTGTAATTTTTTTGCTGATTAGGTATTGGTTGTAGAGACAATGAAAAATTAATTTTTGAAGAGTGTTGAAATGTCTTGGGTAAATAAAATTGAAATCTCAAAAATAATTTAATTTGGTAAAAATAAAATAGGACTAAAATATTCCCTAACTATAAAACTAAATTTTTACAAAGTCTATTAAATAACAAAAATATTTCCTTAAAATATTGTAAGTTTGAAAAATAAAATAAAAAATCTAATAACATGGCGAAATATTTTTTGTGATACTGTAGATTTTTAACTTTTGACTAAATAAAATTGAAATCCTAAATTTTTAACTCTTAATTAAATAAAATTGAAATCCCAAAAATAATCTAATTTTATAAAATAAAATGTGTAGAACCCTAACCCTAACTGGGTGTGTGGATAGATTTGAAATGTACATAATATAATAACAATAACATATTCATATTTACATCACTACAGTATTTTATTTAGTCACTTAATTTTTTATTTAAATTAATCTAATATTGTGGTTTAGTAATAATTTTGGGTGCCTTCATTTAATAAAATTATGTGGTTCAACTCCATTTAATTAGACATCAATGATGTTGAAATCCTAGATTTTTAACTCTTGACTAAATAAAATTGAAATCCCAAAAATAATCTAATTTCATAAAATAAAATGTGTAGAACCCTAACCCTAGTTGGGTGTGGATAGATTTGAAATGTCTACCTAAAATATTAAAATGTAATAATATTGAATACTATTACAATTTAAAATGCATTAAAATATTGTAAGTTTGAAAAATAATTACATAATATAATAATAATAACATATTCATATTCATATTTACATCACTACGGTATTTTATCTAGTCACTTAATTTTTATTTAAGTAATAATATTAAGTAGTTTTAGAGAACATGATTTTAATTATTTTAATTAATCTAATATTGTGGTTTAGTAATAATTTTGGGTGCATTCATTTTATAAAATTATGTGGTTCAGTTCCATTTAATTAGACATCAATAATCTTGAAATCCTAGATTTTTAACTCTTGACTAAATAAAATTGAAATCCCAAAAATAATCTAATTTCATAAAATAAAATGTGTAGAACCCTAACCCTAGTTGGGTGTGGATAGATTTGAAATGTCTGCCTAAAATATTAAAATGTAATAATATTGAATACTATTACAATTTAAAATGCATTATAATATTGTAAGTTTGAAGAATAATTACATAATATAATAACAATAACATATTCATATTTACATCACTATAGTATTTTATTTAGTCACTTAATTTTTTATTTAAGTTTAAGTAATAATAGTAAGTAGTTTTAGAGAACATGATTTTAATTATTTTAATTAATCTAATATTGTGGTTTAGTAATAATTTTGGGTGCATTCATTTAATAAAATTATGTGGTTCAGCTCCATTTAATTAGACATCAATGGTTAAGATCAAATGAATAGTTAAAAAATATTTTAGTGAAATTAGGTTATTTATGTGTAGAACTCTAAAGTATAGTTATAAAACAAATTTAAACCCTAATATTTTTTTTATAAAATAGCTATGAAAAGAAATCAATAAATAAAATATGCATGCTTTTTCTAAACAAAAATTTTAGTGTTATTTTATTTTACGAAATTAGGTTATTTTTGGTATTTCAATTTTTTTAACTCAAGAGTTAAAAATCTAGAGTGTCATGAAAAATACTTTTATTTTGGGGATTTCAATTTTATTTAATCAACAGTTAAAAATCTAGTGTGATGGAAAATATTTAAATGAAGTGATGCCATGTTCCTAAATATAGTTAGTAAAATCTTAAAAATATAATGTACTTCCTTATCATATACTTTCTTCGTTATAAGATATTATTAAACATAAATAAAATAATATATTATCTTATAACTTTTTTTTTTATAAAAGGGGTAAAAACTTTATTGAAATTCAGAAAAGAACATTACAAAGCATCAAAGGGCCAAGGCCCTAGTAATCCATAAGAAACAACCATACAAAGCATGAAACAACATCATCCTTCACCAATACCATTCCCATCCTCAGCAAGAATCTTCTCCAAGTCATATCGGAGCTCATGAGGAACCTGCTCCCATTCATCAATCTTCCAACCATCTAAATGCTCAGAAGCCCACTTAGCCAAACAATCTGCTGCCCTATTCCACTCCCTTGGAATATGGACAAAAGACACCATCTCCATCAAAGAACTTATCTGCAGAATTTGTTGCACCATCATAGCCAACTGCCAACTAACATCAAAAACCTTCTGTGTATTCAGCAAATTAATCAAAACCTGTGAATCAGACTCACAGATAACCTTGCGCCATCCCAAAGCATAAGCCCTCTCCAAAGCATAGAGGATCGCCAAACCTTCCATAAGGTTGATAGTTTGCCATCCTTCATGAACAGAGTAGAAAAAAACCACCGATCCCAAAAAATCCCTGCCAGTCCCACCAATCCCAGCAGGCCCAGGATTGCCCCTTGAAGAACCATCAGTATTGAGCTTCAGAATGCCAGACGGAGGGGGAAGCCATCTTCCCATCCTTTGCACTTTCTTTTTCACTCGCCTTCCTTTCCTAACACAAGCAGAAGCTGGAGACAACCCCTGAATACCCAATCTATCCACCAACTCAGCATCTCCTTTCTCCAAAGGGAACACCACATCACACTTAGATTCCACCGTCTCCCGAATCATACTCATAATTTTGTGCCAAACTTGTTGAATCAACAACTTCTCACCTCGAAATATTCTGCGATTCCGTTCCAACCAAATCTGCCATAGTATGAAGGAAGGCCCAGCATACCACACATCTTGCAAGAAAGAGGCCATAGAAGGAGGTCTACCTAGACTACTCCAAAAATCCACCAGGGATGAAGCATGAACACAGGGGCTTTTCCAAACTTCCCACCAAAAATGCCAAAGCTGTAAAGTCAAGGGACAACGGAAAAACAAGTGAGAGGAGTCCTCCTTTCCACATCCACACATAACACACATAGAAGGACCTTAAAAACCCCGCTTCTGAATATTATCCCAAGTCAAGCACCTATTCCAAGCTAAAGTCCAAATAAAGCAGTTACACTTCGGCCAAGAAAGCTTATTCCACACTTTCTTCCACCAGTGAACCTCCACCCCCTCCAGCTGGTTAGATAACAACACCTAATATCCAAAAGCAATAGTATAGACACCCTTAGGATTAGGAGACCAAGAAAGAACATCCCCTTCCTGGAGGGAGCTACAACGTCTATGAGAAAGGATACTATGAAGCTCAGCACACTCCTCCTCCATACCAACAATAGGCCACTCATCAGGATTCTTCCATCTTGCCACCACCAACTGCCCATGAGAAGAAAAGGACTTGAAGTCACTCACCCTTGACCAACCAACTTCACAGAACCTCTGGCACAGAGTCACCAAATTAGGAAACTGAGAAACAATGGGAGGAAAACCATCCCAAGAATCAGACCAAAAATGAGCTTTTGTCCCTCTTTTACAAATTCAAAATAAACCATCCTTGACCAGAGTAGCCCCTTTCTTGAGCGTACTCCAAATCACTGAGCCTTTCCCCACCAGTGGATACCGAGGAATATCAATTTGAGGGATCCCTGGGAAGTATTTCTGAGTTAATATCCTGGCCCAGATCCCATCCTGCTCCACACACCACCGCCAATACAATTTAGCAGCCAACGCCATCCCTGACAACGACGACTGCCTTAACCGAGGCCGCCAAACTGCTTCAAGCTACAAACAATGTCCCATCTAACAAGGCTCCATTTAGAGGACAATAAGCTACCAGCCCATAAAAACTGTCTTGCTAAGGAATCCAATTCCCTAACAAAACCCAAAGGGGCCACCTGAATCATACATCTATAAATGGGGAGGACCTGCACCACAGACTTGAGCAACTAAACACGACCCGCAAAGGACAACCAGCGATGGGTCCAATGATTAACTTTCACACAAAATTTATCTAGAATATTCTGCCAGGACTCCTTGGGAAGTCTTCCAATAGAGATGGGAATACTAAGATAGGTCAAAGGGAGAACCCCAGTCTGAAATCTCAAGATATGAGCAATTCGCCTCTGAATGGAACCTGGAGTATTGAAGAAAAAGATGGAAGACTTATCTTCATTGATCAATTGGCCTGAAGCTAGAAGATAAACATCCAACACCTTGTGCAAATTCAAAGCTTCCCTAATTGTAGCCATACCCATCAAAGCAGTGTCATCAACAAACTGCAAGTGAGATTGTGGAGGTAAACCACCTCCCCACCCCCAGCCTTGAATGAAACCTAACTCCACATTCCTTCTTATCAAGCGTCCCAGACCCTCAACAAGAAGAAGAAACAAGTAAGGAGAGAGGGGATCACCCTGCCGCAAACCCCGAGAGCCGCCAAAAAGCTCAGAGTGCTCACCATTTATTAACACAGAGAAGGAGACTGAAGTAACACAACTCATAACCCAATAAATCCACGCATCCCCAAAACCAAAAGCACCAAGAACCTTCCGAAGGAAGGACCATCGAACACGGTCATAAGCCTTAGCCATATCAAGCTTGATGAACATTTCCTTATCTTTGGAATTAGCCATAGAGTGAATGGTTTCAGTTGCAATAACAACCCCATCCAGAATCTGACGTCCCACCACAAAACCACTCTGTTCCTCAGAAATCAGCACTTTAAGCCACTTTTTCAACCTATCAGCAATCAATTTAGAGATAATTTTATAAATCACATTGCAAAGAGAGATAGGATGAAATTGACTTAACCTATCTGCCCCATCACACTTTGGGATGAGAGCAAGGAAGGTAGAATTCAAAGCCCGTAACATCTGTTTATTCTTATGAGACTCCTGAACAACTGCCAACAAGTCCAACTTGATAATCTCCCAGAATTCTTGAAAGAACTCAATCGGGAAACCATCAGGGCCAGGAGCTTTCCCCCTCTTCATTTGAAACACGATCCCCTCTAGCTCCTCAATCGAAATATCACTCATAAGATGCTCATTCATCTCCCTAGAAACCAAAGAAGTGATACAAGAAAGGACCTGAGCTTCCTCATCAGAAACCCCCTACGAGTCCTCCCTAAATAAAGAAGCAAAATATTGCATAGCTTCACATGTGATTTCCTGCAAAGAAGAAAGAGTTTCACCCCTATCATTCACCAGAGTAGAAATAGAATTGCCATGTCTCCTGGCTTTCACCGAGTTGAAGAAAAAAGCGGTATTTTTATCCCCTTCCTGAAGCCACTCAATCTGAGCCTTTTGTTTCCAAAAAGCTTCCTCTCGTAGCTCACACTCTTCCAATGCTTTCAAAGCCCTAGTCTCTTCCCGAAGTAGGTCCTCAGTCACTCCATCCTCCATGATCAACCTCGTAATACCATCCAACTCAGCCTGGGCAGCAGTCTTAGCATGGAAAATGTTTCCAAAGCACTGCTGATTCCAATGTTTAAGCTGATACTTGACAAATTGAAGTAACTTAGCAAAAATATACATTGTTGTACCATAAGCAGGTCTACCATACCTCCACCACTCAACAATATAGTCATGGAGAGAGGAGTCACGCAACCACATAAGCTGGAACTTGAAAGAAGGAGACCGAGGCACACAAGCTGAAGAAATAGCTAGCTTGATAGGCCAATGCTCTGATCCCCTCCAATCCAAAATTTCAGAGCTAGAAGACCACAACCCACCAACCCAGTAGAAAGAAACCAGAAAGCGGTCAAGTCGTTCCGCAATGCAGTTATTCCCAATCCTCTGATTATTCCAAGTAAACTAGCCATTAATGGGCTTGATATCCACCAGATTTAAAGCTGAAATGTTATCCTGAAGTAGCAGTGCAGAAGGCTCAAGCCTCGCAATACCACCCCTCTTCTCAACCAACTCAGAAATAGCATTGAAGTCTCCAACCATAATCCATGGATGGAAAGGAACCATGCTTCGGACAAACCGGATATGGGACCACAACAGTTGTTTACCCTGAAGTTCAGTAGGCGCATAGATATTGGAGAAGAGAACAAACTCCCCTGTCTCAAAACAAGAAGCAATCATAGAGATAGAAGACTGAAAGGACAACCACCAAAGAGGGCGGATCTTCCGAGGATTCCATAAACAAGCCACTCCTCCAGCAGACCCTTGAGCACCAATACACTGGCACTCTCCACTCCCCCACAACTTAGGCACTAAACCAAACATACACTCCACTGATAACTTAGTCTCCTGCAGGAAAAGAACATCAGGAGATTGACTTCTAACCAAATCACGAACAGCTTTTTGTCGAGGGCCACTGTTCAAGCCCCTTACATTCCAGGATAGAACAATCATTTCAAGGGGCTCAAAAAATGAGAATCCAAAGTCTTAACAGACCCTGACTCTACCAAAGTTTCCCCTGTTAATTTAATCTTATCCAAATCTTTTTTTCTACCAAGCTTGGAAGACTTCTCCCCAGCCCCTTTTTTTGGATCCTTTTGATGAAGACCCAAATGAGAAGAAGAAGACTTATTAATCTTCACCCCCTCAGTACCTACATTTGAAACAAGAGGAGATCCATCCTCACCACCCTTCTTCCCTACTATAATAGGAACCGATTCCACCTGGACTTCCATTTGAATGTCTGTGTCCATTTGCAAAGCCCTATTATCCTGCAAAACCTGAGTAGCTTCAGAAAGAAGGCCCTCCTGTCCTATACCTGAAGCACCCTGATCCATATTCACCAAGCCTGGATTCACTTCCTGCTGGCTGAGATCATCTAAAACTTCAAATCTGTTGAAAGAATCTTCATCCTACCTTTCCTTCAAAGTCCTCTTTTGACCTCGATTCCTATTTCGAGCCTTGACAGGAACGAAACCATCAGCCCCATCCACATCACCAGGAATGGGTTCCTTCCCCTTTTCAACTCTAGGGGGATTGCGGGGAGGCTGAGAAGGCTGGGAGTCCACAGGCCTAGCCTTAGGGCATCTCCTTTGTAAATGTCCATATTCATGACAGAGACGGCACCGAAAAGGAAGAGTCTCATAGTCCAACTGTTGCACCCAAGAGTAAGGACCCGCACACATATCCACCGAATCTGGCAAGGGTTTACTTAAATCAATCTCAACACATATACGAGCAAAAGTCATCACCTTTTTAACTTGAGTCTGCTGTGAAGCACCAACTGGTTTTCCTAGCATTGAAGCTAACAAGTGTAAAACATCATCCCGCCAACATTCCACAGGAAACCTTGGAAGCCGAACCCACACTGGAACCCGGTTCGGAAGCTCTTCAGCAGGATTCAATCCCGCATGCCAAGGTTTAATGAATAACCCAATCTGATTATGAAAATAGGGGCCTCCTTCAAAGGCCTTATTGTGATCTGCCAAGCAATTGAATGAAACCATGAAAAAGTTATTTGCTAAAAGCATAACCTCCATTTCTCCCTCTGGCATCCAAGTCCGTTGGGCCCATGATTCAAGAAATTGTAAAGAAACCCGCATCCCCATAAACTTGCACAGCAATGCATGCTTCGAATAATAATCAATATCTTCCGCAATCATCTCCAGCAGGATAACCAATTTTGGCCTCTCCTCACAACGTTCAAGACATCCATTGATCTTTGTAATCCGAGTACCACCAGACAAACCCAAACCAACCAACCCTGGATCTGGTGAGAACAAGTTATTATTAAAAACCTTCGAAGCGTGCGAAGGAGAATTTGCACCAACCGCTGCTGAGCGAAAATCCATCTTGGGACTAGCCCCTGAAGACTCCCCGATCGGCATTGAAACTAAACAAGATCCAAGGTGAGCAAGCAGGCCCCCAAGAAAAAAGAACTACCACTAGGGTTTAACCGATCCACCACCCAGCACTACCTTCGAACTGTAGACCCAAACCAACCAGGCACAAAAACCCCACCCACGGCCTCTAACCAGGCACAAAACCCCCGCACGCTCAGGGAGAAAGAGACACCGATGCCGCTGAAAAAAATTTGCACTGATAAAAAAACACAACCCCAGACCTCCCCAAAACGCATGCACTCCCCACACTTCGCACGACCAGGAAAAAACCAGAGGATCGGGCTAGGGCACGAAAGCCCTAACTCGACATGCAGAACAAAAAATCAACATCCTTCCAATATATTATCTTATAACTAAACATAAATAAAATAATATATTAACTGCCACTCCCTTTTCATTTAAGACAATTTTGTAATGGATGCGCATTAGAAAAATAATTTTTCATTATAATATTTGCATCTATACAATAGCAATAGCTAAATATTTTTTGAATAGAAAAACTATTTTAGTTCTCATTGGTTGCAAAAAGAATTATTAATAACTAGTTAAGAACAGGCTTGCTTATAGTTTCCTAGGCACATCATTTGTTTTACAATGTGAGAAAATTTTCAAAGCACTATAATGTTCACATACAAAAGACTATCGGCTTAGGATTTGTTATTTGAAGAATTCAAAAACCCTAAAGATTTAAATGTCAAGATTAAAAATAAAAACCAAGGCCATCAAATATTAAAGTTTGATATTTAAAAAAAAATAGTACAAAGTTTGATATTTTAAAATAAACAGTACAAAGTAACAACCCATGGATTGAAGATTTAATGATCAAGAAACTATTGAGCCAATGAATTAAATAACAACCACTCCACCAACCTAAATCAATTCAAAAACCTGCACAAATAAAATCTAATTTAATATACTATGAAATGTAAAAGAGTTATAGTAAAACAATGATACTGCTAGATAAAGGGGTTAAAAGGCCCATGAACTAAAAACAAATTTTAAAAAAAATCAATTTTTTTCACAACACCAAACGGAGATATCTCCAATAATATTTCCAATTTGTTATGAATAAGTTTTGATTTAGGTTTTTAGGTTTGTAAATAATAAATTTAATTCATTAATTTCAATTTAATATTTACACTTGAAAGATTATAATTAATATAATAGGAAGTTGTTTCTATGTAATAAATATTCAATGTTCATATTTTCACTTAAAATTTAAATATAAATTTTCAAAATTAAATATTAAATATTTAAATAATATAATAATAATGATTATAATGATTAAAAAATTAATTAATGAATACTTTTATAATTTAAAATGTATTAAAATATTGTAAGTTTGAAGAATAAAATAAAAAATGTAATTAAATTTATGATACTTTAGATTTTAAAGTTTTGACTAAATAAAATTAAAATCCCTAAATAATCTAATCACATAAAATAAAATGTGTGGAACCCTAAAAACTAAATTAAAATTAAATTACTTTTAGCCAATGAAGCAAAAAATTAATCGCCATCCATTTAGGCATGACTTAACTAGTGGGAAACAAAATTTGTGTTCATAATTTGTTTACTTGCCACGTGCTCCCCTCAAATCAAAATTCTCTCGGCATTTATAGTTTTTTGTTGCACTCTCCCGACAATCCGACAATCCGGAGAAGAGGTCATTTTTTTTCAGCCAATAACAATACAGATAAATCATTTCTAAATAATTTTTTATTAAAAATTTATCATGTTGACATAGGAAAAGTACAAATTTAAATCAAATTTGTTTGACAACAAAAATAATCCTATCTTTTGATTGGTTTGCAATCAATAGATTAATAACTAGATAAGTGCGAACTCATTGCAATAGTATAGCCTAACAGGTACTAATAAAAGTTTAAATTTGATTTCTTAATTTGAAATTTTTTTTTATTTGTTAATTTAGTTGAAAATTTGATGGGCAAGATATAAACCTTAAATAATTAAATAATTAATGTATATAGTAAATAAAATAGTTGTAATGCGAAGTAAATAAAATAGCTTCAAATTGATATCTCTCACCATTTCATAATTTTTTTTCAAAGATAATGCAATATGATATATAATATATAATATCATTCACATATATAATATTTATATGTCAATAAAGTTATACATATCTTTTATTTCAATAATGAAATTATGTCATAATAGTGTGGCCCTCTTATTAATATAATATTTAATTTGTTGTATATGAATATATTTGTTTGTTAGTTTCCCCTCTTTTCTTATATGATTGAAAAATAAAATTAAAATTTTTTTCCAAAGAACTACCTTTCCTCTTAAAAATCAAAGAATAAAATCTCTTATACTAAAATAGTTTTAGGGCAAAACATTTAAACTATAATAATTATACTCGAAAATTAATAATTTGGTCAAAAAATTTCCCTTTCTCTTTAAAATAAAGAATAATATATATTTTATATAAAATTTTAAAGTAAAATATTTAAACTATAATATAATTATATTCTAAAATTAATAATTAGTCATTTAATTTTACATGGAGTAATGAATTGAAATCAATGCAAAAACTAAACAAGTGCCACATAGTAGCCAATCCCTGCCTTGTAGTGTTGTTATTATAGTATTTGTTTAGTTGTTTTTTTTTTTGTTGATTAGCTATTGGTTGTATATAGTATTTGTTTAGTTGTTTTTTTTTTTTGTTGATTAGGTATTGTTGTATAGATAGATTGCATTCCAATAATTGAAAAACTAATTTTTAAAAAGTGTTGAAATGTCTTGGGTAAATAAAATTGAAATCTAAAAAATAATCTAATTTGGTAAAAATAAAATAGGACTAAAATATTTCCTAACTATAAAACTAAACTTTTACAAAGTCTATTAAAT
The DNA here is from genome assembly GCA_027924645.1 of Cunninghamia lanceolata. Classification (NCBI taxonomy): domain Eukaryota; kingdom Viridiplantae; phylum Streptophyta; class Pinopsida; order Cupressales; family Cupressaceae; genus Cunninghamia; species Cunninghamia lanceolata. Next base: position 8,490,816 of record BSBN01000220.1, on the reverse strand, counting down.
AACACAAATATTTCCTTAAAATGTAATAATACTAATACTTTTATAATTTAAAATGCATTAAAATATTGTAAGTTTGAAGAATAAAATAAAAAATGTAATAACATAGCAAAATATTCTTTGTGATATTGTATATTTTTAACTTTTGACTAAATAATAACCCTAGCTGGGTGGGGATAGATTTGAAATGTTTGCCTAAAATATTAAAATGTAATAATATTGAATACTATTACAATTTAAAATGCATTAAAATATTGTAAGTTTGAAGAATAATTACATAATATAATGACAGTGTGGATAGATTTGAAGTGTCTGCCTAAGATATTAAAATGTAATAATATTGAATACTATTACAATTTAAAAGGCATTAAAATATTTATATTTACATCACTACAATATTTTATCTTAGTCGCTTAATTTTTTATTTAAGTAATAATAGTAAGTTTGAAGAATAATTACATAATATAATAATAATAATATATTGATATTTACATCACTACAATATTTTATCTTAGTCACTTAATTTTTTATTTAAGTAATAATAGTAAGTACTTTTAGAGAACATGATTTTAATTAATCTAATATTGCGGTTTAGTAATAATTTATTCATTTAATAAAAGTATGTGGTTCAACTCCATTTAATCAGACATCAATGGTTAAGATCAAATGTATAGTTAAGAAATATTCTAGTGAAATTAGGTTATGGTTAAGATCAAATGTATAATTATGAAATATTCTAGTGAAATTAGGTTATTTATGTGTAGAACCCTAAAGTATAGATATAAAACAAACTTAAACCCTAATAATATTTTTACAAAATTAGGTTATTTTTGGGATTTTAATTTTATTTATTCAAGAGTTAAAAATCTACAGTGTCATGAAAATACTTTTATTTTGGGGATTTCAATTTTATTCACTCAACAGGTAAAAATCTAGTGTGATGGAAAATATCTAAATGAAGTGATGCCATGTTCCTAAATATAGTTAGTAAAATTTTAAAAATATAATGCACTTCCTTATCATATACTTTTCCCTTTTTTATTTGATTTGATAAAAGCCTAATAAAATATAGTTATAAAATATTATTAAACATAAACAAAATAATATATTAACTATCACTCCTTTCCACAAGGCAATATTACTGCCATTATTGTAATATTAGATTAAAGAAAATAATTTTTTAATTTGTTATAATATTTGCATCTATACAATAGAAATAGCTCAATATTTTTTAAATAAAAAAACTATTTCAATTCACATTGGTTGTAAAAGAATTATTAATAACTAGTTAAGAACAGACCTGCTTATAGTTTCATTGGCACTAGAGTGAATTTGTAGCTCATTACCTGGAGTGAATTTGTTTTATGGTGTGAGAAAATTTTCAAAGCACTATAATGTTCACATACAAAGACTATCGGGTTAGGATTTGTTATTTGAAGCATTCAAAAACCCTAAAGATTTAAATGTCAAGATTAAAAACAAAAACCAAGGCCATCAAATATTCAATATAATAGGAAGTTGTTTCCTATGTATTAAATATTCAATGTTCATATTTTCCTTAAAATTTAAATATAAATTTTTAAAATTAAATACTAAATATTTAAATAATATAATAATAATGATTATAATGATGAAAGAATTAATTAATGTAATAATACTAATACTTTTATAATTTAAAATGCATTAAAATATTGTAAGTTTGAAGAATAAAATAAAAAATGTAATTAAATTCATGATATTGTAGATTTTAAAGTTTTGACTAAATAAAATTGAAATCCAAGATTTTTTAACTTTTGAGTAAATAAAATTGAAATCCCTAAAATAATCTAATTACATAAAATAAAAGATGTAGAACTCTAAAAACTAAATTAAAATTAAGTTACTTTTATCTAATGAAGTAAAAAATTCATTGTCATCCATTTAGGCATGACTTAACTAGTGGGAGACAAAATTTGTGTTCATAATTTGTTTACTTGCCACGTGCTCCCCTCAAACCAAAATTCTCTCTGCATTTATAGTTTTTTGTTGCACTCTCCTGACAATCCCACAATCCGCAGAGAAGAGGTCATTTTTTTAGCCAATGACAATACAGATAAATCATTTCTAAATATTTTTTTGTTAAAAATTTATCATGTTGACATAGGAAAAGTACAAATTTAAATCAAATTTGTCCAACAAGAAAAATAATCGCAGGCATTAGTTTTCCACAGTCCATGAATTCAAGAGAGTGTTTCTGGATTAAACTGTGTATGTTTTTGCATCAACATTTCGAATCATGCACAATGATCCATCATCAGGATGAGGAGAAAGTATAGATTGGATAGCAAACATCCCTTATAAAGGAAAGGAAGGTATTACAGGGCACATAGAACGAAGGGAGGAGATGGGAAAAAGAAGAAAAGAAAGAAGAGAAAAAAGAAAGAACCCAATTCATATTTGATGCATATGAACGCATATGACCCCACGTATGAATAACCAAAATAATAAAACCAAAAATTATGAAAAGAAAAAATAAATATGTATAAAGTATAACCATATGCAAACTAAATGTTGTGAAAATATATACCATATTATGATACCAAATAAAGCTAGAAGACCCGAGAGATAAATAAGAACATTGAAAGAGAATAAAATCCAAAACATGTATCATCTGTAAAAAGAAATTGTAAAGTAATATAGTACTATAGAAATATATTTAATCAACAAAAATAATATAGTATGTATGTAGGCAAATGGACAAAAACATAATATGTTAATACAATGCATATAATATATAAAGAACATATTATATAAAAATATATAAAATAAGAATACAAGAACAAAAATTGTAATAAATAATAATACAAAATATATATATAATCATACACATAGTATTCATTGTACAAAGCCAAACAGATGGCAATGCACAAGAATGCCCCCACATAAATAAAATAACATATAACAAAGAATCATAAAGCAAAGGCAAAATAGTAGAAGGATGAAAGAGAAACAAAGGAAGAGGAATGAGTGAAAAAACTAAGAACACCAACCTAGGTACAAGAAAGAAAAACAGACAAAGACTAACAAATGCTAAGACACCAATACTAGCACAAGTAAACCAAATCATACAACCGAAACAAACCAAAGGCAAGAACAAATAATAATAACTGAAAGAGCCATTAAAATACAAGGATAAAAATGAGAAGGAGAGTAAGCAAGGAGTAACGTGAGTATGCCAAAAATGAAAGGAGGAACAATGGAAAGAGAAAGGACGTAAGCAGGATGGCAAAAAGAGAGAAACAAGGAGGGGTACACTTAGAGTGAGGAGAAATGAGTACAATTAAAAAGAGAAAGAGCCAACGAGGGGAGAAGGAGTGACAAAACAAAAGACAAGAAAGGAGAAGGAGAGGAAGGGGAAGATAGAAAACATGGAGAGGAGAGTGGATAGACAACCATTACAAGAGGCAGAGCCCTAGGACCAGGAGAATCAGGAAGGATAAGAGTGTGATTAGAGGGAGTTAAGTAATAGCTGCCAGGTTGGGTTCAGTTGCCACCCTTCATCACGATTGAGATTGGATGGGTGACGCTTAATGCAGATCACTTCTTGAAGTTTCCTCCTGTAAAAATAATCTTCTTTCACCAAGACTTGTGTATGCTCAAGACAAATGTGGTGTTTGGTAATGAAAGAGTGCTCAACTAAGGCAGATTTGGTGGTGCGATCATGTCTAATGTCTGCACCATGCTCCTTGATCCTGGTGCTAATGGATCCACCAGTTTCACCAATGTATGGAGTCCCGCAGGAGCAAACTATCTTATAGACCCCAAAGTTGGAAAGATAATCTCTAGGGTCTTTGATAGAAGGGATAAGGCTTCTAAGGGTGGAGATGGGTCTGAAAGTACAATGGAGGCCCTTCTTACGCAGGATTCTAGCAATTTTATTTGAGAGGCCTTCTATGTACGCAAGGTAGCCACCCAAGTATCACTTGGGATAACAGGTTTAGGCTTGGGGAGAACACAACACTTAGCTAGGCTAAAGGCATGGGAGATGCACTTATGGCGATAACCATTGAGCTTGAACACTTGGACTAGGTGGGAGAGCTCTTGGTCAATGTGCTCATTATCACAGATGCGATAAGCACGCATGGCTAGTGTCTTGAGGACACTAGATTTTTGGGAGGGGTGATGATGAGAGGACGCATGGAGGTAAAGGTCAGTGTGGGTGGATTTTTTGTAGACGGTACGAGCCAGGGTACCATCCTTCTTCCTCATGATCAGGACGTCCAAGAAAGGAAGCTGGTTGTCAGACTCGAGTTCTTTAGTGAATTGAATGCAATCCACCAATTGGTTAAGGTGAGAGTGGAAAAACTCTAAGTTATCTAGGCCATGGGGCCAATAGATATTGGTGTCATCAACGTAACGTTTCCACCATCTAGGTTTGAGAGGAAAGGAGTTAAGGGCTAACTGCTCAAAGTGCTCCATGTAAAGGTTGGCAACAACTGGGGATAAGGGAGATCCCATGGTAGCTCCTTTAGATTGTTCATAGATGACATCTTGGAAAGTAAAGAACGTGGACCGTAGGCATAAATCGACCAAAGAAGCTATCTCACCATTAGTCTTATGCCTAACCAATTCCACAGAGTTAGCCACCGGGACTTTGGTGAACAACGACACCACATCAAAGCTCACCAAGATCTCATGATCTTCTACCTTCTTGTCATCGATGAACTCTACAAAGTGTGCAGAGTCTTTGATGAAGGTATCTGATTTACCTACAAGGGGGGAGATCAACTTGGCAAGGAAGGTAGCTAACTTGTAGGTGGGGGCATGTGTGGTGTCCACAATGGGTCTGAGAGGTATGCCAGGCTTGTGGATTTTTGGGGCACCATAGATGCGTGGGGTAAGTTCCTTACAGGGAAGAGGTGCTTCTTGGTGAGGTCATCAAACGAGGAAAGGGGGCAATGGCTTGTTTAACACTTTTGAGGACCTTAGAGATAGGGTTCTGGTTAAGGACCTTGTAGCTGCCACTATTCAATAGGTGGTCAAGCATCTTAGAAATGTAGGCATGTTTATCAAGGATGACAGTTGCATTACCTTTATTGGCTTTGGTAATGACAATATCCTTATTCCTCAAGAGTTTTTTGATGGCATGAAATTCGTCTTTGGGAACATTCCAAGGTGGTCGTTTGGCATGCCTTAGTGCCACCGCACAATCCTGCCTGATCTCATTAGCTATGGGAACAGGTAGCGAGCGGATGACATTCTCAATTTCAATAAAAAAATCAACCTAATTCCACCATTCATTTTAGGTAATGAAGCAAAACATTAATTGCCATCCATTTAGGCATGACTTAACTAGTGGGAGACAAAATTTGTGTTCATAATTTGTTTACTTGCCACGTGCTCCCCTCAAACAAAAATTATCTCCGCATTTATAGTTTTTTGTTGCACTCTCCGACAATCCGCAGAGAAGAGGTCATTTTTTTCCAGCTAATGACAGTACAGATAAATCATTTCTAAATAATATTTTGTTAAAAATTTATCATGTTGACATAGGAAAAGTACAAATTTAAATCAAATTTGTTCGACAAGAAAAAATAATCCTATCTTTTGATTGGTTTGCAATCAATAGATTAATAACTAGATAAGTTTGAACTCATTGCAATAGTACCAGCTGAAGGCAGGTACTAATAAACAAGAGCTTTAGAGGAAGTCCAAAATGTTCATGAATAGTCACATTTTAATATGTTTTGTTTTCTTAGTTTTAACAACAATGTTATAATATAATAACTTTATAATAATCTTGAAATTTGTGAATTTTTTGGTTTAAAGTAGAGTTCACTATTTAAAAAATTATAATAAGTTTTTTACTATGCGAATTAGTTCTTGTAAAAAAATATAATAAGTTTTTGGTATCTTTAGATTAAATTATTGAAAATGTTTCATTAAAAACTAATTAAAAAACTAATTATTAGAATTGTTAATGGCCTGAGTGTGTTAACAAAGAGCTGACATATAAAAATAATTACACCAGAGGAGTGATCCAGTGGCATTAAGGTCAATAAAAACAAAATAAAGCCAACAAAATAGAGTTGACATATTTTTTTAGCCTAGATATTTTATTAAATCAATGAAGAGAGAAGTTTAAATGGTAAGGGCACTATGCACCCATTTTTTTGGTTTTTTTTGCTAGATGAATTTATGAAGTGATACAATGGTGTTATTATTTATAGAAAGTTAGATTAGGCATTCCATATTATTATTGAACTTAAAGTGCACCTTAAATTATGCAACATATAAATTATAATTTATTTAATATTCTTACTACATAAACAAATATTTGAAAACCAAGGCTAAATTATTAAATAAATTAATATAATAGAAGGGTGAGGGTTCTTCAATATATTTTAGATTTTTACTATGGGAATTAATTTTTTAAAAAATTATAACAAGTTTTTTTTACTATGAGAATTAATTGTTGTAAAAAAATATAATAAGTTTTTGGTATCATTTAATTAAATGATTGAAAATATTTCATTAAAAACTAATTATTAGAACTAACAAATAATTAACAAAGAAAAACTTTATTTTAGTTTAATGAAAGTAAACAAATATGCAACTACACATGATTATATGCAAATATAAAAGTACTAGTTCACGGTTATTTTTAAATAAAAAAACATTGATTAAATGATACATTATGGCCGATAATAAGTCTCTTTCAAAACAAAAACACGATTTTAAAAGATGCCACGTTACTTGCTTGTAGTGTTGTAATTATAGTATGTGTTTTAGTTGTAATTATAGTCGTGTTTTAGTTTTAATTTTTTAATTCATTAGGTAAACTTCAAATTTACTTTTTGTCAAACCAACAAAATGGTTATTATTTATAGTTATAACATTAATTATATTACAATTGCCGATAAGGGCATGGTTCGGTGGTTTTTTCTTCATTAAAGAAAAAAAACTTTATTTATATTATTAATTGATAATATTTGACTTAATTTTCTTTTTAGAATACAATGTTTATATTATAAATATGATAATAATATATTTATATTATTACATTATTCTAATATTATAATATTTTTATATAGTATTATATTATACAAGATTGATTATTGATTTTTCAATAATATTTGTTAAAATATTTGTATATAGACTTAGGAAAAAAAAAACATTAATTATATTATTAATTGATAATATTTGACTTAATTTTCTTTTTAGAATACAATATTTATATTATAAATATGATAATAATATATTTATATTATTACATTATTCTAATATTATAATATTTTTATATAGTATTATATTATACAAGATTGATTATTGATTTTTCAATAATATTTGTTAAAACATTTGTATATAGACTTAGGAAAAATTTAATATTTGTTTAAGGTTTAAAAAAATACTCTCGTCATTGATTTAAAAATACTCTCTTGTCATTGATGCATCGGGTAAAAGTTTTTTGGCAATTAGGATTAAAGAAAAATTATTTTCTAAATATGTTTTGTTATAATATTTGCATCTATGCAATAGCAATAGCTAAATATTTTTTAAATAGAAAACTATTTCATTCTCATTCGTTGCAAAAGGAATTATTAATAACTACTTAAGAACAAGCCTCGCCTATAACAGAAACTAATAAAACAAAGATACTTAACTAAAAATCCCATAAATATGTTGTGATAAATTTATGAAAATAATTAATAAATATGAAAAAAAAATTAAAAAAATGAACAGATAAATGTTTTGATGTTTTATAGATTGAAATGTATCTATAATTTAACATGAAAAAGTTTTACACACAATGTGAGGCGCGAGGAAATTGCATGTAGAGAAATATCGTCGACACACATCACTTTCATTAGCTTAATTCAAATTTCCACGGCATAAATATTATTCACAGATACTTAAAGCTGTGTACCATATACGCCAAACGGACCGTGGGTTATACGGAGTGTAGTGAACCATATACGCCAAACCGACCGTGGGTTATACGATGGAGCGTAGTGAATGTTTGGAAATTGTCTTAAGTAGAAGCAAAATATACTTTAGTTCAACCACTCTATAGCAATTTGTAATAAAAAGGGGTAAATATTTGTCCTATTTTTATTGTCTAAAATTAACTTTTAACTATTGAAGTAGATTTTATTTAAAAATACGTTACATCTATTGGATGCACATTTGACTGTATTTATTAATTAATTTAAATTCAAAATTATGTTATATTCTAATTTGTATTAATCAATAAATAGGATCAAATATATATCTAGAATGTTGGATAGACAATACATTTAAGAATAACCCATTTAATATTATTTATGAAAAATAAAGTTGAAATAAGTTGTTTTTTTTTTTTTTAATTGAACAAAGACAAATTAGTTGGAGTAATTAAATAGCTTGAGTGGGCTCAATGTTATATTTTAGTTCTTTGACAACATAAACTTGTATTGATATATTTGTTTTTCTAGACATTGTTTTATTTGGTTGAAAACATTGTTGTTGCTTGCTATTTCTTGTTATTGTCAATTGAAGACATTGAACTAAAATGTAAATTACATGCTTAGTGGTTGTCATTTATCTTCTAATAATCATTCACAATTGTAAAAATATATGCTTGTTTCTTGCTAATCATTTTCTTTCATGTTTATTATTTACTATATTCTATCTCAAATTCAAAGTCAAGCTTCCAATATAGACCTAAACAAATTATCTTGTGTATTTGTTACATCTAACCCATCAACCGCTACAACATTATGGTTGTTGTTACCACCATCATCCCCATCTCGTTTAGGGCCCTCTATAGGTCAACATGCCACTCTCAATGTTTAGCATTCCATACCATTTGTAAATTTGGAAACCTTGACCTACACTAGTTGATATAGTGCATTGTCTTTGAACATTCATAATTGTGATGAAGTCTATTTCCTAATGGTAAGTGTCAATGAAACCATCCTACATAGAGTGAGATGACTAGATAGATAGATTTTGTAATCCAAGTTGAGATGATATTTGTCTAATCTTGACTTTGTTGTTCAAGTCATCCAATATTTTTTACATGAATAACATTGTGGTTGAATCGCCAAGTGCACTGCACAAAAAATCCTGATCCTTATTTGTAAGCTATAATCTCATTTGTAGATCATGAAATGTTAATGCATGCGGGATGAATACATATGATAATGTACGGTACAATTGTATCATTGGAAGAAGGGTGACAAGGATGAGTTAAAGAGGATGGACAATGAAGGAGGAAAATACAAGAAGCAAAGGAACATGGGTAATTAGGGATAAACAAGGGGTCAAATGGAAGGATATGGGTTGGGATGGAGGATAGAGTGGGAGTGATAATGTTAGGAGGCCATAGAGTTTCAGTCCAAATCCTTTTGAAAATATCTTGCACAAAAATTCTCTGAAGAGTCTCAAATATTATTGATATCAATGGCAATCAAATTACATCTATGAACATAATTTGAGTTTGATTTTCATACATTCTATTTGAGATATGTTCAGAAATCTAATTTCTTTGATGTGGCATAAAGTCATCATTAAGTGTCTAGATCTTGAGGGATGGGGACAGAGGGGGAAACTTTTGACTGCATTCATTAAACTGCAATGTAGTGAGCACTTAATTTGATATAGCATGAGATATTATGCACCAGGGTATAAGGAACCAAGGTGACGATGTATCCCATGCATAGGACTGACTCAAAAAGAAACACACAAGAAGTTGTCTCTTCACAACATAGGACATGTGATGGCCATGATGAAACAACCAACTAATAGAAGGATGTCCTAGTACCATACAAGGTGTATGACCACCTTGGTAGTCCTGATACTAGGACAACCATGAAAACACAACACCCAAAAAATGAAAGATCATGCCCCCATTGCATACCATCAAAAGCACACCATGATATGAAGGATCATGGAGACCCTAGGGGTAGAACAGGTCAGCTAAAAAAGATAACTATAACCAAGCTAAAACAAAACAACAATCAAGCAACCATACATAATCATTCCTTTTGCGGGGAATGATATATCCTATGAAGGTTGATTGGGGTAGTAATAGGCCAAAAGGACATGATGAATGTATGTGGTTGAGGTTGCCAAGGTTATCTTGGAATCAACGATGTTGCTGCAATCATGAGGAGCTCAAGGTGAGAGTGCATGAAGTTCAGAATTGGGGGCAACTTGATGACTCCTATGTTGCAAGTACGTGTCTAATCAGTGTTGTCATTGATGCCAACATATCTGTGTTGTTCTTGGTGTCAACTGTGCTCTTACTTTATTGAGGATAATGAGAAAATTAGCCCCTTCGGTGATAACAAATGTGTTGTAGTAGAAACAATACATTACATGAAGAAGAACAGTCCAGAAGAATGCTCCGCATTTCCTATAGAAGAAAGAACAAATATCTTTGCTTGTGGATTGGAAGTTATTTAGAAGCCTATGTAAAGATGTTATTTTTGAGTTTGAGCCTCCGGTATGAAAAATTAAGTGAGTTATGTTCACTAGAGTGAAAACAGTTTTTTTCTTTATGTTTGATGGTGACAGGGAGAAAGTGTTTTGCTCCGCATTCCTCCGCATTTAAGTATTTTGGTTCGCAGTTCTAGAAGTAAGTTTGTGATGATGTTAAATACCTTTAAGTGTAATGGTTCATGATTTGGTGGTCTGCAAGCTATCTTTTACTCATGACAGCAGTGTTGTTCTTGTACTCTAGTTTGAAGAATCTTATTGATAGTGATTAGAGATCGTTCGGTTGTTCCTGGTGAGTATAATTTTCTTGTGGATGTCTCCTAATCATGCTCCTACATCTAGATTGATCTGCAAGGTGTAATTCAGATTGTGCATGAAGCGTATTCTTGCGAATACTTGTGTTAACATCAGTCTTGGCCGACCTAGTTGAATTCATCATCTGTGGAGATGCATCGAAGATTGTGATAGCGTGCTATAGTGTGGAAGATTGTGTTTAAGTCCATGCTAAGGCATGACGTGATCTGCATTCATTTCTTTTCTTCATAAATTTGTTTAGGTCTAGACCTATTATAATGTAATGTATGTTTGCCAACCTTGGAGATTGTTCTAACGGTTGATGATTGTAATGCCGACCTTGATGATCATTCCAAGGTTGATGTAGTGTATAAATACTTGTAATTGAGTCATAAAAATGTATCCAAGTACAAAGATGTGAAGATAAAAGTGAAGTAAGGTAGCAGAGCTATTTGTGCTTCAAAGGAACTGAACCTTGGCATGGAGTAGACATGTTATCTCAGTTTAACCTTTTGGCAGTGAGCCTCCTTTTGGTAGTGAGCCACCCATAGGCAGTGAGCCTTTCTTTGCAGTGAGAAAGTTGGGTAGTGAGCCTCTATTTTTTGGTATTGATATAACTTATATATTTCTGTGGGCTAACATCCACCATAGTTTTTCCCTCTTAAGGTTTTCCACAAAAAAATCTGGTGTCTACTGTGTTGATTATGCATGTGTGTTGAGCTTCTCATTTTATGCTTTCATGATTGTATTAGAATATAAGTAATTCATAGTTGATGATCATAATTCATTAAAATTCATAGGACAACTGATTCACCCCCCTCTCAGTTGTCTGATGCGGTTCAATAATTGATATCAAAGCCAAGTTCCTCTGAAGAAAGCCTAATAGCTTGAGGAAGATCCAAGATGTCTTATAAAAAGGAAGCTTCACATTTTGATGGGGCAAATTATGCTCTTTGGAAGGTATGAATGAAAATCCATCTCCTCTATCTTGGTTATAAAGTATGGCTAGCTACACAATCACAATTTGTCATACCTAAAGGTGGTTTGACAATTGAAGATGATATCAAAGAATATGAGTTGGATGTCAAAGAAAAGAATGCTCTATTAAGTTCCTTAAGTGACTCATTGTTGACAAAAGTTGTGGATCTTGAATCTGCAAATGAGGTATGGGAGAAGCTAAAATTCTGTATGAAGGAGATGATTCTGTGAGAGAAGCCAAGCTATAGAGCCTGAGAATAAAATATGAGAGTTTGAAGAAGAATGAAGATGAAAACATAACAGCCTTTATGCAAAGAGTTGATGAACTTGTCACTAGAATAAAGGGTATGGGAGGAACTCTCATTGATAAGGAAATTGTGATGAAAATTATCAAATCACTACCAAAGTCCTATAGTCACAAGGTAGCTTCTATTGAAGAATTTATGACTGTGAAAACTCTTGACAAAGATTAGTTACTTGCAAAGCTTGCAACTTTTGAGATGAGAGAGTTTGGTGATGCTCTGCCTAAAGTTGAATGAACTTTTAAGGCCAGTTCTTTAGAAAAAATTTCTAGAGCGGAGAAATACAAGGTGGATGATGACTTTGATGAAATTGAAGCTAACTTTGTTGACAGGCTACAAAGAGGCTCCGGTAAGTTCAAGGGTTGATTAATTGCATACAATATAAAGACGACCATTGAGAAGGCAAAATCACTGAACTTTATTAAAAGAAAGGTGTTCTTACAACTTGCACAAGTCTGAAATATCTATCTTGCTTGAAAAATGCTTAGAAATAGAGTATTACAATGTTTATTTTCAGTCACAAGACTGAAAATCTGATCAAGTTACAATGCACAGAAATTACAAGAAAGAATTAACTTCTCCAAGTTTACAATGCTTTGCCAAAAAGTGAACTATCAGTAACTGATTCTCAACCAACCTAACTGCTGCCAAAGGTCATCTAATCTGCCCCATTAGTCTAGCACTTGTCATTCTTGACTATAACCAAAGGAAATACACTGTCATATGCAGTCAGGTCTGTGATAGGATATTCATAATGTGAAACATGAATTAGATCAGGCTTCCTTAATGAAACATCATTGTATTCTTGTGTCTTGTACTGTCATCAGCACTGCTTGTGGGACATGTTTTTATTGAATTTGAAGATATCAAGTCCTCTTAGGGCATGGAATCAGATTCTTCCTTCATTAATGCATCTTCAAAAGCCTCCTTTTGAATCTAAACCATTCACTTACCCTACCTCTATTACATTGGACACTTGGTAGTCAGTCATATATATTTAGTGTCCTTAGTCTTCACTACTCATTGTGGTGACTGAATTGTGCATACTTGCTTTGTAGATGATTGCCCTATAACTGTCATATACTTGCCTTTTAATTAATGCTAATACTGCAATCCTCTGTTCCTTTGCTCATGCCACTGAAACCATGTTTATTGTACCTGTATCCCTAGGAACCATTGACCATTGCCACTCACCATGAACATCTTACCTCTATGCACTCATTATCTCTCTGTTATAGAATAGTCACCCATAAGTATATAGAATTTAGACTTTCATTTGTACACTATCATAGGTTTATGAAACTATCATATTCCTACAACTATACTGCCATGTAGAATATATACCTTGTCATAATAGCATTATTAGTGGCTGCCTATTTTTCTATTTAAGACTTCTATAAATTTGTCTACTGGTTACCTCCAAAGTCTTGATGAAATGCTAACATTGTCACCTTATGACTATAATTTTCCTCATTGATCTTTATGCATTGCCAACTACCCTTCCTTTCTCAAAAACTAACACACCACCCTTGATCACAGTAGCTTAAACTCATCTCACTTTGTCTATGGCATGAACTGTGTACTTTATCTCTTGCTCACTGTTACATCCCTAATTTTGTCTTGTTATTACTTTTTACTTTTACTTGGACATAAGTAAATCTATTTTGATGTTTAGATTAATATCAAGGAAAAACATAGATTCCATTGAAAGTTATTTATGGAATTATGGATATGCATATGTTATATCGATTTAATAATTGTTTTACAAGAATTTGGTTTATTGCATGAATAATGATGCACTAATCATAATCTATTAATTTCAAGTTTATACAGGATTACAGATTGTAGATGACTTTCAGAGAAAAGAGAGAGAGAGTATCTTTCAAGGAGAGGAATATAGACCTTGGGTTATGAGTGTTCATTTGCCAACCAGGTATAAGTGTTTAACAAATCATGAATCGATATTGATAGAGGTGAGTTGATGTAGTCACGGTGGGAGGGTTCACAGAATGAATTATTTGGACCATGCAACAAGAGTAAACACAATGGAAAAAACTCAAGGAAATGGAACAAATGCAGATTTAGTCATTTAGTATATCATAGAATTCAAATACAGATCGGTCGACAACATGCGGGCTTAGAATTAGGGCTCACAGGCCTGATTGCATACATGCACAAGATAAAGCTTAGAATCTCCTTCACCATAAAAATGAATAAGCTATCTATCTAAACCTTAGTAACATATAAACTACTTTCCTAAGGATTTATTACATTAATATGTATCAAGTCTGGATCGTAAGAGTCCTTTGCGTCAGCCAAAGAAGGTCACAAACTCCAATGAAGAGCTGTAACATGTGTACATGGATAGGTTAGACCTAATTGCATAGAACTCCTCTGCAAATGAATGGAATGATGTGCAGATCTTCTGGGAAGGTTGGCCATGAACCAAAGATAATTGAATGATGTGTCATTATGCTTTACAGATCAGGAAATACTTCCGTAGATCTCTCCTTCAGCTGGTTGTCTGTGATTATCAGGATGCTCTATTATGAGGAAACAGTTGATCTTTTGATAGTGATATCTTTCTGGTAATGATGTGCAGGTCTCTAAATTTTGGATATGATGTAGATGAATGAATGTAGATGCTAAGTCTAGCTCTGCAAGGTTTGAAAATGCAACTATGGCAAAATGTGGACCAAATACAGAAACTTCTTTTGACTAAACTAGAAAATGAAAAGAAACAAACTGAACTGTAAACAGACTGAAATGTAAATGTTTTTGGTTGATACAAGATTTCTCTTGAACCAAAGGATGCTCCTGCATCAGACATCTGGGGTTATTGAAAAAGTGAGTCCCTCACCTTGTTAGGGCTAGAGGAAAACCAAGATGGTCCACCTTAGCCTTAGAAATCCATGATGAATCTTCTTTCGATCTGCCTTTCTACTTCACAAGGTATTCTTTGTATTGTCTTCCTCGAGTGCTGCATCTAACTCTGCAATCTAAGATGTCTTTAATCTACTCCAGTGCTTTGTGTGGTAACTACTTCTTCAGGTCTTCTTCCATGTTGTCACTGAACTCTGCTTCATGATACTGATAAAGGTCTACAATGTTGAAAATAGGTGATATACCCAAGGTCTCTGGTAATTCCACTTCATATGCATTTCCTGAATCAAATTTTTTGAGTATCCTACAAGGTCCAAACTTCTTCATCTTCAACTTGTTATATGTCCCAACTAGAAATCTTTCTTTTCTCAGATATACCATCACTTCATCTCCTACTACAAATTCATTATGTCTTCTCTTCTCATCATCCTTCTCTTTGTACCTAGTATTCATATTCTCCAAATGCTTCTTAACCTGATCATGTACTGTCTTCATGTGATCTACAAATTCTTCTGCTTCTACACTTCTATTTTCCTCCATGCTGATATCTCTTAATTCTACTACTCCTCTAGGGTTTACTCTGGTAAAAATCTCAAAAGGTGTTCTTCTGGTACTCCTATTTATTGAATTATTATGTGCAAACTCTGCTTGTGAAAGAACCAAATCCCAACTCCTGGCTTTCTCTCCAACCAAACATCTCAGTAGGTTTCCCAAACTCCTATTCATTACCTTTGTCTGTCTATCAATCTATGGATGAAAAACTGAATTAAACTTCAAATTTGTCTTCATCTTCTTCCAAAGTGTCCTCCAAAAGTATCCAACAAATTTTGTATCCCTGTCTAAAACTATGCTCTTAGGTAATCCATGTAATCTCCTTGAAAAATAGGTCAGTTACATGCACTACATCAATTGTCTTCTTGCAAGGTATGAAATGAGCCATCTTTGAAAACCTGTCAATCACTACAAATATTGAATCATGTCCTCTCTGTATTTTTGGTAATCCCATCACAAAATCCATTCTTATGTCTTCCTAAGGTCTCTTTGGTATTGTTCAAGGTTTATACAATCCAGTATTCTGACTACTTCCTTTTGTAACTTGACAAACTCTACAACTCTACACAAATTTTTGAACATCCTTATGTATTTAGGGCCAAAAGTAATTTTCGCTTACCAAAGACACTATCTTATCAATGCCAAAATGTCCTGCCAATCCACCACTATGCTTCTCCTTGATCAAATTATCCCTCATTGAATTGCTAGGTATGCATAACAGATTTCCTTTAAACAACATATCTTCTTGAATGAAATAGTCCAACCACTTACTCCTATCTATCACAACTGGCTCTCTACATGCTTTCCATGGTTCTGCAAAATTAGTATCTCCTCCATACATGTTCTTCAATTCATCAAAACCCAACACTTCAACTCTCATCTCTGTCAACAAGTTCCTTCTTCTACTCAATGAATCAACAACTTTGTTTGATTTTCCACTCTTATGCTTCAACACAAAAAGTATAACTCTGCATGAACTCTACCCATCTCATATGTCTCTGATTCAACTTACCTTGATTGTTCAAATATTGCAAAGCTTGATGATCTGTATACAACACAAACTCCTTAGGCAACAGATAATGTCTCCACTTCTTCAAGGCGTGAATTATGGCACAAAACTCTTGATCATAAACTGAATATCTTCTCCTTGCATCATTCAACTTCTCACTGAAATATGCTATAGGTTTACCTTCTTGACTTAACACTACTCCAATTACATTCTGCTCGCATCACAATCAACTTGAAATACCTTATTGAAATCTGGTAATGCCAACACAGGTTGCTCTTTCACTTTCTTCTTCAACAACTCAAAACTTTTATCTACTCCTGATGTCCACTTAAAGTCTTTTCTGTCACCTCTCATTGTTTATGTCATAGGGTTACAAACTAAACTAAAATTTCTAATGAACTTCCAATAGAAACTAGCCAATCCATGAAATGATCTAACTTCTCCAATGCTCTCTAGTGTAGGCCATTCAACTATTGCTCTCACTTTCTTAGGGTCCATCTTCAATCCTTCCACATAAATCACAAATCCCAAGTATACCAACTCTTCCTTCATGAAACTACACTTCTTGATGTTTATCAGAAATTTCTCTTCTCTCAACCTCTGCAAAACTTGTCTAATATGCCACAAATGTTCTTCTTTTGTCTTACTAAAAATCAGAATATCATCCAAGTATACGATCACAAACTTACCCAAGAATTTCTTCAAGACTTCATTCATCAATCTCATGAAAGTGCTCAGTGCATTTGTCAATCCAAAGGGCATCACTAACCACTCACACAGTCCTTCATTTGTCTTAAAAGCAGCCTTCCATTCATCTCCTTCTCTGATTTTGATATGATGGTATCCACTCTTCAAATCTATCTTTGTGAAAAATCTTGCTCCACTCAAACAATCCATGATATCATCCATCTAGAGGTAAAGGAAATCTATACTTAACTGTAATCTTCTTTATTGCTCTGGAATTAGTACACATTCTCCATTCTCCATCCTTCTTCGGTGCTAGCACTGTGGGTACTGCACAAGGACTCAAACTTTCTCTAGTCAAACCTTTCCTCAACAATTCTTGTATTTGTCTATTCACTCTGTCGGTGTCATTCTATGTGCTGCTTTGTTTGGCAAATTTGCTCCTAGTATAAGATCCATGTGATGACTGATACTCCTAATGGGTGGCAATCCTTCTGGTACATTGTTTGATATGATGTCTTCATATTCTATCAGCAACTCCTTTATCTCCTCCGATTGTGATTTTTTAGTCTCCTTTAAATTCTCAGGCTTCTTAGGAATCAAAGCATAACACATATTCTCATGTCTCAAACCATCTAGAAATTTTCTTCCATCTACCAAACAGATTCTAGAATTTCCACGTACCGCATCTTTAGTATCATCCCCCAAAGGAATCAAAGTAATTCTCTTTTGATTTGTTGTTATAGTATATGTATTCTTTCTCCCATCATGTATAGCTTTTCTATCATACTGCCAAGGTCTACCCAACAAGATATGACACACATCCATAGGCATAATATCACACAAGACTTCATCATGATAAAATCCAATATGAAACTTCACCAAACATTGTTCACTCACCAGTACCTTATGATCATCCTAAATCCAAGCTATCTGATAGGGCTTAGGGTGTTTCAATCTTTCCAACTTCATCTTAGTCACCATCTCCTCTAAAAGTAGGTTATCAGAACTACCACTATCAATTACAACTTTACAACACTTACCTTCTGATTTGCATCTTATTCTAACAAACTCTTTCTCTGCAGTGGTTCCTCATTTGTTTGAAATATTGCTCTTCTCATCACTAGTGATTCTCCTTTCTCAAGTATGCCAACTGAACTCGGTGATCCAACAGGTTCTTCTTCCACATAGGCTACTTTTCCACTATTTTATGTCCTCTTGCTTGTACTACCCTGATTACATTGAAATGCTCTATGTCCTTCACCTCCACACTTGAAACAAGCACCTCTAAATGTTCTCTTATCAAATTCTCTTCCTTCTCTTTTGTATCCTTCATTCTGATATGCACTAGGGTTTCCTCTCCAATAAAAATTTATGTCATCTCTCTGGTAAGCATTATTATCTTTGCCATCCTTCTTAAATGGGCTGTCAAACTTGTTCTACTCCAGATGTGATCTGTCTCCTTTGGAATAAGTCCTACCTCTCTAAAATTTACCTCCTCTACCTTTCTATCTCTGATCATGCCTCTTATTTAGCTTCTCTTCAACTTTCAGGGCAAACTAATATGCTTCTTCCAAAGATATCATCCTTACTAGGCTTAGTTCTTCTTGAATGTTCAATCTCAGTCCATTGATGTATCTAGCCACTTTATCTTTGATTGCTTCACTATGTCCTATTCTTATAATCATCTTATGAAATTCTTCAGTGTACTCCTTCACTGATTTCTCCTTTTCTCTCAGGTTTTGCAATTTCTTCAATAGTTCTAATTCATAATTAGCAGGTATAAACTGATTCTTCAATTTTGTCACCATCCTATCCCACTTTGTAATCTTTTCTTTCCCTCTTCTATTTCTTTCTAACTATACTTCTTTCCACCATATAGCAGCATGTCCTTTCAACTCTGTCTTTGCAAATTTCACCTTCTCCGGATCTTCGATTTCCTCATTTTCAAAGTATTCTTCCATGTCATTTATCCAGTCAATCAATTCTTCAAGGTTCAAATTACCAGTATAGTTCGACACATCAACTCTAGGTCTCTTTCCAATCTTTGAAAGAGCTCACAGCATCTTTACCTGGTCTGATTCTTCTTCTTCATCACCTCCTAGGGTTTCACCAATTTGTTCAACAAAATCAAGACAAATTCACATTATTTTCATCATCTCTATCATTTCATCCACTCTACCAACCATTGCTCCAATAGCAGTAACTCGCCTCGGCGGCATTCTTCATAGGATGAAGTGCAAACTGCCTCAAGTTCAGTAGTCAGGCTACAAGGTGACAACTGCCTCACAATCGGTGATCGGTTGCAACACAAGCAACCTGCATCAATCTGGTGATCTATCCATAGGAATATCTTACAGAATTTTCCTTTCCAACTTTGCTCAATTCACTCCCAAAGGTTCAAACTTTTGTTCTGATACCACTTGATGCAGTCATAGTGGGAGGGTTCACAGAATGAACTATCCGAACAGTGTAGCAAGAGTAAATACAATAGAAATAACTCAAGGAAATGGAACAAATGTAAATTCATTCATTCAGTATATCATAAAATTCAAATAGAGATCGCCCGACAACATGCGGGCTTAGAATTAGGGCTCACAGGCCTGATTGCATACATGCACAAGATAAATCTTTAAAGCTCCTTCACTAGAAAAATGAATAAGCTATCTATCTAAAACATAGTAACTTATGAACTACTTTCCTAAGGATTTATTACATTAATATATATCAATTCTAGATCATAAGAGTCCTCTACATCAGCCAAAGAAGGTTATAAACTCCAATGAAGAGCTATAATGTATGTACACGGATAGGTCAGACCTAATTGCCTAGAACTCCTCCGCAAATGAATGGAATGATGTGCAGATCTTCGAGGAAGGTTGTCCATGAACCAAAGATCATTGAATGATGTGTTATTATGTTTTATAGATCAAGAAATGCTTCCACAGATCTCTCCTTCAGTTGGTTGTCTGTGATTATTAGGATGCTCTATTCTGAGGAAACAATTGATCTTCTAATAGCAATATCTTTCCAGTAATGATGTCTGGGTCTTTGAATTCTGGATATGATGTAGATGAATGAATGTAGATGCTAAGTCTATCTTTATAAGGTTTGAAAATGCAACTGTGGTAGAATGTGGACCAAATATAGAAACTACTTCTGATTGAACTACCTAAACTTAACTGGAAAATGAAAAGAAAAAAACTGAACTACAAACAAACTGAAATGCAAATGTTTATGGTTGATGCAAGATTGCTCTTGAACCAGGGATACTCCTACATCATGAGTCATGTTTTGTCAGTATAACTCTTGGATCTATTCAACAAGTAGTTGATATCTTTTGATTCTTTTCTGGGCTAGTCGTATGTGTTGACATTGTCGTTCATAAAAGAAAACAATGTTTTCTGAGTAGAACATAGTCTGTTTACGATTAACGTAATCTTATGTCAACATTGTCACAAATTTGTTGTGTTATCATCCTTAAGTCCTAGAAGGTTAAATTTTTTGACATTAACATCATTTGACGGTCTTATCAAGTCAAGTTGATGTGATTTAACAAGAGTCTATGAAGGGGAGACAAACTTGACCCTTTCACATTTTTCATAAGCCTTTCAACTTATTATTATTATTATCATATTTTGATCAAAGCTTAAATATGGTCAAGGACTATTATTGTTATTATTATGTTTATCTATTCTTGAGATGTGTTGTAGAAGGAATCTTTAAATTCTTATGAGGTAATTGCTACCCTCATTGTCCCCTTAACCGTTTGTGTCTATCCATTGGAGAAGACCACATTGTGGATGTTTCTTTTAAAACATTAGAGAGTGGTCAAGAGGGTTTTTAAGTAATTAACGACCTTCCTTTATGAAGAAGCTTTCTTTCTTAACTAACTCAACATCATTGAAGGCCATTAAGTGAGTTGTAGTTGCTTTGTTGAGTGATACTTAGTAACCACGTCCCCCTTAAATCTTCACGCTCAAGATGTGAGCAAATAGAGGCTTTTTACTAGGAGTTACCCATAGTTTAAGGGAAGTTGTTCAACAAATTTAAGTGCAATCTTAATGTAAGGTCGAGTGGATCAAGAGATGAGAAGTGGCATGTAATGGAGTCATAATTTGTTGTTATCATATTAGAAGAACCCGATATCCGAAAGGAGAAACGTTTTTAATGAATGATAGTGGAGCCATTATGGCAATAGTCATGGTTGATATGGGTAGAACAATGCTTAAATGGAGCTGTGAAGAGTGTTAGGAAAAGGGAAGGACTCTTAAAGAGTTGGGAGGGGGAAACGAACAACATTTTGATAACACCCAGGGAGAGTAGAATAGCTATCATAGCTCTTAACAATAAAGATAACTTGGGGAGCTGGATATAGATATATATATTTCGACTAAGTCTTGAGTCGAGAGGAAAAGAGAAGAGTTTTAGTAGTTGCAGAGAAACGAGTTTTAACAAGCAGCAGAGGTGAAGAGTGAGATCTTCGTGAGTGAGTGTAGATTGCCAAGGCATCTTATTAGGTTCATTCATTATATGAAGTCTTTATTCTGCATAAGAAATGAATGTTTCTTTTATTCATTCCTTTTAATGATTTTTGAGCCAAATCTTCACTCTTAGTTTTATGAATTCTTTTTGTTATTGAATGCAATGCAACACTATTTTATCTATCTACTATCAGGATGTAGTAACTTCTTAAGAACGTGTGATACACATATGATTGAGAATACAGTCTTCAAAATGAATTATATTGTAGCTTGGTATACATAATGGAGAACTCTTGAAACTCATAGTCAATACCATGGAAGTTGTATTAAATATATTCATATTACACAGATTTAGAATGACATTGTTCAATTGGATTATCTATGTTTTTATGATCTTGTGTGTGTATGTTTCAAGTGCAAAACTATAAAACCAATTTATATATATTCAGTAAGACGTAGCATGCTATAGCAATAGTGCCTTTTACCTGTAAGGATACTTTAGTCTTTAAATGATTGAGATATCATTTGGGATTACCTTCTAGCAGATGCAAAGGGTGAGTTGTATTCCTCATCAATGGTTTATTAATGATTTGATATCTCTTAGTTATGGAAGAGAAAGAGAAAATTAACTTTGAGTTCAAGAGGATATTAAATGAGGCATTTAACTAGGGTCAACAAACAATTGAAACTAGTCCTTCTTCTTTTGTTATCAAATCAAACCTAGGTCAATATTCTCGACTCATATGGAACCATAGGGGTTGATATAATTAAGTTCTCTTTATAAAGGGAAAATAACCTAGTTATAAAAGATTGGACAACCTCTTAGTGGTTAAAACCATGAAAAATAATCTTCTTTCTAGTCAAGAGTGGTGAAAACCTAGAAATGACCTTGTAGTCAAAATAAGACCTAGGGGTTAATCCTTTTGCTTACTAAATTATTACTTTATGGGAATATATGGTTGTTTTTCTATTATGATGGTATGGGAAGGATAAAACTAATAAATTGACGTGATAGGGAGATTTTATATACTAAACCTTCGTGATCACTAGATAGATTTACAATGAAAAGTAGCACGCACTCTATCTATGAATGTTTATTCTTACTTGGCAGAGAAGAATTTGCAAGTCTTAAGATGTCTCGAAAATAGTATTCTCTTATACTTAGAAAACTATTATTTCAATTGGATATTAATATCATTAGGAGAATACTTTGCTCTAGGGATGTTCAAAATGAGTGGATTTTTCCCTACATTAACTTAGATGAAAACATTAGTTTATTTTATTAGTATGAAAAAGGGAAGAACTTTAAACATGAATTCAAATGGAAAGAAAATGGGGTTAGACTATTAACCAAATTAGAATCAAACTAAACATGGGTGAAGCTTAGACTTGGAGTTGAATCGTTTGGAATTATTATTATTGAGGTATTATCTTATATTTTAAAGTAGACTTGTTTGGAAATCGAAATGACCTTATGTTGAAAGAAGACTAAAGGAAAATCTTTTACTCAACACTATTCTTTCTAGAATTTGATAGTTTGATATTCCATTATCATGGCAAAAGGAAAGACAAAACCCTAGATTGAATCAGTAGAGTAAGGTTATTAAATATACCATTTGGGTTACCACTTGTTTTAGTTGTTTATATATGGGTCAACAAAGAAGGTCAAGTACCCTAAATAATAATGTTCATTTTATGCACTTGTTGAAAGGATGATGTATCCTTATCGATAAAGTTTATCCTTGTTTTGATTACCTATTAGATTGTTTACAAATTGACTTAGGTTTAAATAAGTGTCAAAAGTCAAGAAACCTAGGTAATGCAAGGATGCAAAGGGATATTCTTGTATAAAAGTAAATCCATGAGATCTGTGGAATAACGATAGTGTTTAAAAACCTATCTAAGTCAGGAAGACTAGAACATTGAAGTTGTGAAGACTATATAAGTTGACCAAGTCAAACTGTAGGAATATGATAGTATCCAAGTCGAGTTGGAATGGGTGAACATTAAGACTACGTTCATTGTGAATGTCTATTCATATTGAATCTTTGGCCAAAGTAATGCATACGTCTCTGCATGCATTGTCAGTTCACCATATTTGGATTGCATAACCTATTAGAATGATCATACTTAGCTAGAGGGTATCTAGGGTTGTATGATCAATAGAGTTATGTAGGATACAACACTATGTACTCAAAAGGCAAATTACCTCTGGCCACCTTTGGTCTATATTCCTCATGAAGGGTAGGGCCACTTCCTATGTGGAAGATGTGTGGGAGACCGCTAGTATGTGGATGGAGGTAAAGCACTAGAAAGATGCTCTCTCTCTCTCTAGCAGAAGACATGCCAAGGCTTGTGATAAAGATGTTAGATTTTCGGATGCAGTGTATCTTTGAGACTTGTGTTTATTGAGACTATGTAAAACATTATCTATTAAAGATATTTGAAATTGAAAAGACAATATGTCATATTTGTTTCATGTTGATTATTTAAGGAAAGAAATTATGCAATTTGTTGTAACTTGATTTTAAGATTGAATAAAAGAAAAATTCTCTCATTTTTACCTTGATGAATTACTCTATGGTAAATTCTTGATTTTATTATGTTTTTAGAACATGGACATTACATATGGTATTAGAGCTACCAGGTTTAACACTAGGGCTTATGAGTCCACTATGCTAACTTGTAGTCAACATTATGCGGTTAGCTAATGTTTGAATTTCTTGTGCCAGAATGGCATGGAGAAGAACCAAGAAAACTGTTAGAAAGTCTATTCCCCAGCTTTTGCCTGAATTAGTCGTTAAGAAGGAACCTATCAAGGAAGTGAAACTTAAAGAGCGTATTAATTACTCTGAGGGTGCATGGCTAGGATTCAGAGACTTTTGCTGATGCACTTAAGCATATTCAACTAGAAAGAAAACAACATTTTGAATTGGCCAAGAATCCCACTATTTCTACTTGTGTTGTTCAACCAAGTAAATTGTAGCTAGTTACAACATGTCACTTGGAGGTTGTTGCAATGCTCCAATTTCAGGAAAAGAGGTGTTAGAGGAGTATCTGTGTGTACATCCACCATTTAAGTTTGTTTAATTGGAAGATCCTTTAATCAGTAGTGACATGTATTCTTGTCATATCAACTATATAAATAAGGATGTAGTTACTCTTGAATAAATTATAATAAAGATGAGAATGTTTTGTATCAATCTATTGAATGTTGTGAGTTAAATATGTTTTGATGTTTTGAGTCACTTTAGACTTAGAAAACTATTAGATAACTTATTTTCTAGGATGAGAAAAATGACAACATTTTTCATACAAGAACAAACTAGGGTGAGAGTCTAGAAGAGAAAAAACCACAAGTTGATCTCTTGGACAAATTGAAGCAATCCTAACCATGTTTGTAAAAAAAACCAAGGAGAGACTTGGTATTTTGGAAAAGGAAGTGAGAGATCAAGGAAACCCTGAAGGGGGAAAATGAGATTTCTCATGGGATGAGCAAGGAATATTGAAAGGAAGCTAGGTGTGCGGAAATCGCTTCCTAGACTAATTTAATGAGGGGAGGAGATTGCAAATTCAATTTAATCTGTATAATTACATAATGTTAACAATAATGGAGATATTGTAGCAATACACATACACACAAAAAGTGAGACACAAGAGAGAGACACAAGATATATGTGGGGAAAACCCTTATCAGGTGAAAAACCCCACACTCCAAACCACAGCTCAAATGTATTCCATAAACAATGAAGGTTACAATACAACACAGAGCTAATGCTCTTGCAGGAGTCTTCAACACTTGTATCTGGAGATGTTTTGATAGCATAATAGTAGTACATCTCTCAAAAGCACTTGTTTATATAACAAATGCAAGGCAAAAATGGCTCCACATAGGGATGGGCATCCAACATGGCCTCATGGCCCAAAACCCACACCTATGGACACTTGTCCAACTCTGTAGGATGCTCCTAACACTTGTCAAGTCACCCCATCCCAAGGAAGTCACCTATTTCCAAAATGGGCTATGGAAGATGCTCTTACGACTCTTACAACCATCATAGAATCTATCATAGATGTCATAACTTACAGCTGTAAGAGAATCTATCATACACGAGCTATAAATAGCATATTCTCTTACAACATGTCATAGTCCACCTTGGGGTGCCCAAAGATGCTCTTTGACACATGTCTTCACCTATCATAGAATCTCCTATTTCTGACTCTTACATGTCATAACTTCATCATAAGAATCTGTCATGACCGTTACGGTCAATATTCCCTTACACAACATCCAAGATGCCGACACATGGAAAAATATTCCTACCACTAAGTGGGATGCTTATCTCCTCATGTGAGGACAAAAATACATGTGTTCATATGCCATGTAGGATGACACATCACCCTGCCAACTCCCACAATATGACAACATAGGATTTGCATCCAATTAATACAATAGGCAATTAATCAATAAATACAATGTAAAAATACAAGGAATCACCAAGGTTGAGACACCTTAATTCCCAACATTCTCCCAGTTGTTGAACACCTTGTAAGAGCCAAAAGAATTAACAGGATTTAATTGCTATAGGCCGAGAGGCCCATAGACTCTGAACACCATCTAAACTTCTCTGTGCCCACTGGCTTTGTCAATGCATTTGTAACATTCTTCAAAGTATCTACCTTCTCCAAATTTACCTTCCCATCCTCTACCATGTCTCACCCAAAGTGAAACTATACATCAATATGTTTTGTTCTGGCATGGAAAGTTGGATTCTTCACAAGGCAAATCGTACTCTAACTGTCACAGCTGATCGTAATCTATCCTGCATCAACACCAATATCTAAACACAATCTCTTAATCCAAATGGCTTCCTTACAAGCATGAGTTGCAGCCATGTACTCAGCTTCTGTAGTGGACAAAGCAACCACAGGTTGTTGCTTACTCATCCAACTAATTGCCCCACAAAACATAGTGAACACATAGGCACTAGTGGATCTCCTGCTGTCAATGTCACATGTCCAATCAGAATCCACAAATCCATGAATACAAACTGAATGCGGAGGTCCTGTAGCATTGCCTTGATAGAAAATGGAATACTCATAAGTACCCCTCAAATATCTAAACACTCACTTAACTGCATCCCAATGTACCCATCTAGGATTAGCCATAAATCAACTAAGGACTCCCACTGCTTGGGCAATGTTTGGTCTTGTGTAGACCATAGCATACATCAAATTGCCAACAACACTAGCATAAGGTACTCTGCTCATGTCCTCCACCTCAGAAGGAGATTTTGGACAATTATTAATAGATAACTTTGTCCCCAAAGAAATAGGAACACACAATGGTCTACAATCTGCCATGCTGAACCTATCCAACACGGTCTTCACATAATTACTCTGGCTTAACCAAAGTTTTCTGTTAGCTCTGTCTCTTCTGATTTCCATTCCCATAATGTACCTGGCTGCCCCAAGATTTTTCATCTCAAACTATGCTGACAACTGAGACTTCAAATCAAAAATCATATTCTTACCATTCCTAATCAACAGCATATCATCAACATACAATGCAATAATGAGAATGTGATCATTGTCAAATTTGTAATACACACAATGACCTAATTTCAATCTCAGATATCCAATTGACAACACAAAGGCATCAAACTTCAAGTACCACATCCTAGGAGACTGTTTCAAACCATACAAAGACTTCTTTAACTTGCAAACCAAATTTTCTTTACCTTTCTCTATGTAATGCTTTCGCTATGACATGTAGATTTCTTCCTCCAAATCACCATGAAGGAAAGTTGTCTTCACATCCACTTGTTCTACCTCTAAGTCATAAGAAGTTGCAAGAGATAATAAGAATTGAATGGATGTCGGCTTTGCAACGGGAGAGAAAATTTCACCATAATCAATTCCCTCCACTTGTGAATACCCCTTCGCAACCAATCTAGCCTTGTACTTTTCGACATTGCCATCTGCACCAAATTTCTTCTTGAACACCCATTTGCATCCAACGAGTTTCTATCCATTAGGAAAAGGCAGCAAGTCCCATGTTTTATTCTTTTCTAAAGAAGCCATCTCATCCTCCATGGGTTCCTTCCAGGAACTTGCATCTTTCATGCCCATAGCCTCTTTCATAGTTCTAGGCTCATCGGTGTTAGTAAGTAAAGAAAAAGTACAACTAGAATCAAGTAATGAATAACCAAAACTATCAGGTTGCTTTCTTATTTGTGTAGACCTCCTTAATGGATGAGGTTGAGGTTTTGCTTCTTCTTTTGAGCTTTTAGAGCTGCTAGAGCTCTCCTCCTCACCAAGTCTCACAGGGTTTGTTTGTTCAGTCTTCTCAAGGGTAGAAGGAAATTGAACCACATCTTCTTTTTTTTGTCTATTCTAGCTGTAGAACAACAGAACGTGTTAGCTCTATAAAGATAACACTTCTATACAACACTTTTTTAGCAACGGGATCCCAAATCTTGTATCCTTCACACCGACACCATAGCCAATGAAAATACATTTAATAGCCTTGTTCTCTAATTTAGACTGTTTCTCCCTAGGCACATGTGCATATGCCTCACAACCAAAAACATGAAGATGTCTAACTGAAGGTTTCTTACCAGACCACACCTCCATAGGTGTCTTACCAACAAGAGCTGATGTAGGAGATCTATTTACCAGATAGCAAGCAGTGGCAACAGCTTCAGCCCAAAACTTTTGTTTGAGGCTTGCTCCACTAAGCATACTCCTAGCCTTCTCCATCAGTGTCCTATTCACCCTCTCTGCAACTCCATTTTGTTGTGGGGTATATGGAGTTGTCTTATGCCTTTCAATCCCTTGGTCTTTATAGAACTTATTGAACTCTACCGAACAAAACTCACCACCGTTGTCAGTTCTCAAACACTTAATCTTTTTACTAGTCTAATTTTTAGCAAAGCCTTAAACTCCTTAAACTGACTAAAGACTTCGGTCTTACTTCTGATAAAATAAACTCATGTCCTTCTACTATAATCATCTATAAAAGATACAAAATATACATATTTTGAAATCAAAGGAACATTAACAGGACCAATCACATCAGAATGAATAAGATCCAATACACCAGAAGACTTGTGAGAACTAGAGTAAAATTGAACATGGTTTTGCTTTCCATAAATGCAATGTTCGCAAAAGTCAAACTCGAGATTACAATCATTTAACCCCTCAAAGAGATTTTTATTTTTCAGAGTACGCAGACCCTTCTCACCAATGTGGCCATATCTCAAATGCCATAACATAGTCTTTTTAGTAGAAAGTTTAACTTCCAAAGCATATGCACTACCATCAGAACTAGTTACAACAAATTTCCTCATTGCTTCTTCAGATGGTGGGGATGAAGTGACTGCAGCTCTTTTCTTCAAGTCAGAAGAACTATTGCACTGTGAAGTGCATGCCTCCAGCTGAAATAGAGTACCTCTCTGCGTACGCTTCACAAGCACCATAGATCCTCTAGTCATCTTGCATCCATCCTTCGAAAAGACAACCTACACACCTGCATCATTCAACATACTTATAGAAAGTAGATTTCGTGCAAGGCCTGGAATGTGCATAACTCTAGTGATCCCCTTCACTCATCCATTAGGGAATCAGATTGAGACTCTTCCACGACCAACAATCTTCAAATGAGAGTTGTCACCTAGGTACACTCTTCCACCATCGAACTCTTCATACTTCATTAACCAATCTTGATGTGAGGTCATGTGGAATGATGCACCAGAATCAATCAACCACACATCATTAGATGTATGGGTGGCCAGGGCTGCGATGAAGGCATCACCATCATCTTGTCACTTGTCAGAATGTAAATCAGGAGCTTTCTTCTTCTTTTTCTTCTCCTCTTTGCATTCCTTTCAGAAATGCCCAGTTTTAACACAATTCTAACAAAGAGCCTTGGACTTTCCAGGAGATTTGGATCTCCCACGGGATTTGGATCTACCTTTATCACCTTTCTTGTCCTTCTTCTTCCCTTTCTCTTTGGGTCTTCCATGAATTGCAAGAGCTTCCTTAGCTGCCTCAGAAGACTTTCTCCTCATCTCTTCAGATAACAACGAAGATACCACATCTTCCATCTTGAAGGTGGTAGTGGTGCTTCTGATATCCATGACAAGATGATCCCATGAATCTGACAAAGAACAAAGTAGGGTCATGCATCGATCCCCCTCCTCAATTTTCACACCCACAGATGTCAACTGTGCAACAATCATGTTAAAAGCATTCATATGATCCACAATAGATCCTCTATCTTCCATCTTCAAAGTGAATAACTTCTTTTTTAGGAAAAGTTTATTTACCAAGGACTTGGCCTGATAAACGTCACCCAACTTCTTCCAAAGATCTTTTGTGCTCTTCTCCTCATGGACATTCAACATGATAGAGTCAGCTAAACAAAGTCTTATGAGACCCTTAGCCTTCTGATCTTTAAGGTCGCAATCAGCTTGTGAGATTGCTGTAGGTTTCACACTGGATATAGTTTCCCATAGGTTATGATCAACAAGTAGGTCCTCCATCTTGAGTTTCCACAACTCAAAATTAGTACCATTGAATTTCTCAACCTCTAACCTTCCAGATATGGTTTCCATCTCCTTGCTGCAACAAGATACAGAATACTTTGTACAACACTCCCACTTAACGTAAGATTAGATCAAAAAACCCCTACCCAACAGTTAGAACCAAAACTAGCCAGGCTCTGATACCAACTGAAAGGAAGCTAGGTGTGCGGAAATCACTTCCTACACTAATCTAATGAGGGGAGGAGAGTGCAAATTCAATTTAATCCTTACAATTATAGAATGTTAATAGGAACAATGGAGATATTGTAGCAATACACTTACACACAAAAAGTGAGACAAAAGAGAAAGACACAAGATATAAGTGGGGAAAACCCTTATCAAGTGAAAAACCCCACACTCCAAACCACAGCTCAAATGTATTCCATAAACAATGAAGGTTACAATACAACACAGATCCAATGCTCTTGTAGGAGTCTTCAACACTCATATCTGGAGATGTTTCGGTAACATAACAGTACCTATAAAACCTATAGTACATCTCCTCTCAAAAGTACTTGTTATATAACAAATGCAAGGCAAATATGGCTCCACATAGGGATGGGTATCCAACATAGCCTCATGGCCCAAAACCCATGCCTATGGACACTTGTCCAACTTTGTAGGATGCTCCTGACTCTTTTCAAGTCACCCCATCCCAAGGAGGTCTCCTATTTCTAAAATGGGCTATGACAGATGCTCTTACGACTCTTACAACCATCATAGAATCTGTCATAGCTGTCATAACGTATAACTATAAGAGAATCTGTCATACACATGCTATAAATAGAATATTCTCTTACAACATGTCATAGTCCACCTTGGGGCATCCCAAAGATGCCTTTTTCAAAGATGCTCTTGGACACATGTCTTCACCTATCATAGAATCTCCTATTTCTGACTCTTACACGTCATAACTTTGTCATAGGAATCTATCATAACCATTATGGTCAATATTCCCTTACACAACATCCAAGATTCTGACACATGGCAAAATATTCCTACCACTAAGTGGGATGCCTATCTCCTCATGTGAGGACAAAAATACATGTGGTAATATACCATGTAGGATGACACATCACCATGCCAACTCCCACAATATGACAACATAGGATTTGCAACCAATTAATATAATAGGAAATTAATCAATAAATACAATGTAAAAATACAAGGAATTACCAAGGTTGAGACACCTTAATTCCCAACAAAAATCACCATGAATATAGTGTGAGTAATGAAAACCCTGAAACCATAGACCCTAAAAGGAAGCAAAGGATAGGCTTGCCTTAGAACTTTCCTAGATATGAAGAAAGTCATTCCACCAAAGTTTGATGGAACAGGTGATTGGAGCAACTAAAAATTTTATTCCTCCTAGAGTTTTGGGATAAGTTACCCAGAAAAATACCTTACCATATGACAACTATAGAATTAATGGAATCAAAAGCCCCATTACAAGAATTATTGGCTAAAGGTTTGATTATATCCAGTATTTCACCATGGGGTGCACTAGTTATCTTTGTCAAGAAAAAGGACATAACTCTGCAATTGTGTATTTAGTATTGTATTCTCATTAAACAATGATAAAGAACAAACATCCTTTACCAACTATTGATGATCTCTTTGATCAGATGCGTGGAGTTGTAGCATTTTCAAAGATTGATTGGCAATCAATATATCATCAGTTAAGATTAAAGGATGAGGATACCCATAAAACAACTTTTAGGACAAGAAATGAGCACTATGAGTTTGTAGTGTTGCCTTTTGGACTTACAAATGCCTTTGTCGTATTCATGAATCTCATGAACAGAGTGTTTAAAGATTGTTTAGAGAAGTTTGTTCTAGTCTTCTAGAAGATATACTTATTTATTCTAACAATGAAGAACATTACCAACATGTGCAAGTGGTTTTGCAATGGTTAAGGGAAGTTTGTTTTAGTGGACAGATAAATGTCAAGAGGTAATTGATCTATTAAAAGAGAATAGAGCAGATGATGCTCTGAGTCAGAGGGGATATATTTCTTCAATTGTCTCTATTCATGCAAACTTTAAAGATTAAGTGTTGCATAATTTATTAGGTGATGAGTATTATGACCAAGTCAAGCAAGCTCTTATTGTAAATCCTAAAGATTCAAGGTATGATATGTTTCATTTTGAGTATAATGGATTATTGAGTTTTAGCCAAAGAATATATGTGTTTCAAATTCTACCAAATTAACGAATATAGTATGGAAAGAAGTTCATACCGCACCATACTCTGACATCCAAGAGAAACCAAACTTCTAATAGATGTTAAACCTCTTTAATACTAGGAAGAAATGAAGAATGATGCCGCGAGATTTGTAGCAAGTTGTCTGGAGTGCCAAAAAGGTAAAAGCAAAACATCTACACTTTGTAGGACTGATGTATCCACATGATATACCAAAATGGAAGTGGCAAGTCATAAGTATGGACTTCGTTCAGAGTCTTCCAATGTCTAGGAATAGACATGATGCCATTTTAGTTATGGTTGATAACTCACAAAGGTAGCACATTCCATCAGATAGAGATGCACATGTAACGGCAAGGTTTTGGCAAACTTTGCTCTGCACTAGGCATTAAACTTAATAAGGGTACAACTTATCATCCTAGGAACATATGGTTAAATTGAGAGAATTAACTAGATTTTTGGAGGATTTATTGCAACTGTATTGTATGGACCAACAATATAAGTGGGAAGACTACTTACCACTTGTGGAATTTTCTTATATCAATACCTAACTTTTGCTATTAAGATGGCTTGAATTGAAACATTGGATAGAAAAGATGTTGAATTCCTATAAGCTGAGTAAGCTAGAAGATAGGATTGGCATTAGTCCAGAAATGTTGTTAGAAATGGATGAACAAATTAAGTTGATCAGAAAAGATCGGTGAAAACTATTAACAAATAGAAAAGTTATGTTAATGATAAGCGTACATTAAGACAATTCTCAGTTAGAGAAGAAAAAGTTCTTTTGAGGGTCAAATTCTAGAAAAGTTTCATAAAATATAGAATTTATTCCAAACCAGCTCCTAGATATAAAGGAATCTTCTAAATTTTCAAAGTTATCAATTCTATTGATTACAAGAATCAATCTATTACAAGTTATTGCCGAGAGGCATAATGCTTTTTGTGATTCATATATGAAAATTATATATATAATATATGAATATTATATTCTTAGAATGTCTTACAAGTATAGAGCCTAGGAATGATTATGATCAAGCTTCTTAAAACGCTTGAAGTTTGCAAGCTCCACTTGTGTATCAAAGAGATTATGCAATGCAACGTCCAGTGGGACCAATATGCAAAGGATAGGTCTACATGGGAGGATTACTATGAATTTTATTAGAAATTTCCTCATTTACTTAATACTTTTACTAGTTGAAAACAATAAATTTGCTTTCAGTTACATTTTGATACTTTATATCATCGAGGATGATGAATCTTTAGGGGAAGGATATGTTACATCCCTAATTTTGTCATGTTATTACTTTTTACTTTTACTTGGACATAAGTAAATCTATTTTGATGTTTAGATTAATATAAAGGAAAAACATAGATTACATTGAAAGTTATTAATGGAATTATGGATATGCATATGTTATATCGATTTAATAATTGTTTTATGAGAATTTGGTTTATTGTATGAATAATGATGCACTGATCATAATCTGTTAATTTCAAGTTTATATAGGATTGCAGATTGCGGATGACTTTCAAAGAAAAGAGAGAGACTATCTTTCAAGGAGAGGAATATAGATCTCAGGTTACGAGTGTTCATTTGCCATATGGGTATAAGTGTTTAACAAATCATGAATCGATATTGATAGAGGTGAGTCATGTTTTGTCAGTATAACTCTTGGATCTATTCGACAAGTAGTCGATATCTTTTGATTCTTTTCTGGGCTAGTCATGTGTGTCGACATTATCATTGGTAAAAGAAAACAACATTTTCTGAGTAGAACGTAGTCTGTTTACAATTAATGTAATCTTATGTTGACATTGTCACAAATTTGTTGTGTTATCATCCTTAAGTCCTAGAAGGTTAAATTTGTTGACATTAACGTCATATGACAGTCTTATCAAGTCAAGTTGATTTGATTTAATGAGAGTCTGTGAAGGGGAGACAAACTCGACCCTTTCACATTTTTCGTAAGCCTTTCAACTTATTATTATTATTATTATTATCATATTTTGATCAAAGCTTAAATATGGTCAAGGACTATTATTGTTATTATTATGTTTATATATTGTTGAGATGTGTTGTAGAGGGAATCTTTAAACTCTTATGAGGTAATTACTACCCTCATTGTCCTCTTAACCATTCATGTCTATCCATTAGAGAGGACCACATTGTGGACTTTTCTTTTAAAAAATTAGAGAGTGGTCAAGAGGGTTTTTAAGAAGTTAACGACCTTCTTTTATGAAGAAGATTTCTTTCTTAACTAACTCAACATCATTGAAGGCCATTAAGTGAGTCATAGTTGGTTTGTTGATTGATACTTAGTAACCACGTCCCCCTTAAATCTTCATGATCAAGCTGTGAGTGAATAGAGGCCTTTTACTAGGAGTTACCCGCGGTTTAAGGGAAGTTGTTCAACAAATTTAAGTGCAATCTTAATGTAAGGTTGAGTGGATTGAGAGATGAGGAGCGACATGTAGTGGAGTCATAATTTGTTGTTATCATATTAGAATAATCTGATATCTAAAAGAAGAAAGGTTTTTAATGAATGATAGTGGAGCCATTATGGCAGTAGTCGTGGTTGGTATGGGTAGAACAACTCTTAAATGGAGTCATGAAGAGTTTTAAGAAAAGGGAAGGACTTTTAAAGAGTTGGGAGGGGGAAACGAACAACATTTTGATATTGCCTGTTGCAAGTATGGGCCTAACCAGTGTTGTCATTGATGTCAACATACCTTTATTGCATTAATGATAAGGATTGAATGAGTTATGTGCTGAGGATATTGAGAAAATTAGTCTCAATCAGGAACAGTGAAGAACAGTGATATCATAAGGTAAAAAGTCCAAGATAGGTTGAGGATCAGAGGATACGGATTAAAGGGTTTGTAGATATGAGTCTTAAGATGTTCCAGTAGAGATTTCAGAGGTCTGCATGAAGATATGAAGAAGTTGTGAATCACTCAAGTAGAACCAGTTCCAGTAGATGTTTAGAGGTGACAGAGTGTTACAGAAAGGTCCGGTGAGATTTGGAAATGAATTGTCCTATTCTGTGGATTTGAAGGAGTGTTTGGGAAGTCCTTATGATGTGTTAACTTGATTGGTTCATGGTTTGAAGGTCCGCAAGCATCTATTCCTTTGTGACAATAATAGCAGACTGTGTTCTTGAGGTTCCAGATGAAGGAGAGAAGGATTTCAGTAAGAAGAGGAAGTGCGGATGTTCTTGGTGATTCAAGCAAGCTTGTGGAGGTCCTTGGATCATGTTCAGTTCATGTTGATGGTCTGCATTACAGTTTGGGCCCAGAAATGAAGAATAACTTCCAGATGATGGTGTTCTTTCTGTGACTAGCCGACCGGATGAATTATACATCTTGCAAATGTTCTTATAAGTGTTAGCTGACTTAGATAATCATTCCTAAGTTAATGTAGTGTATAAATAAGGGATTGCAAGGTCATTTCAAGTGTGGGTGTCGAAGACGAGTGTGTGGTAGCGAGGAGAAGAGTGAAAGGCAGAGCAAAAGGTTTGGTCTTAAATGGAACTAACTCAAGCATGGTGAAGATGCTATTTACCAGTTCAAGTATGTGACACTTATTCTTTTGTAGACAGTGTGTCTCTTGTAGGCAGTGAGCCTCTTGTGAGCAATGTGCTTGGGCAGTGAGCCCTAATTGGCATGTGCCAATTTTTTTCTTTCTATTCTTCTAACAGAGAATACAATCTTGGGTTAGTCACCCCGTGGTTTTTCCCTTAACCGGGTTTTCCACGTTAAACTCTTGGTGTCTCATGTGTTGATGTGTTTCTGCTCTTGATTAAATGCATTATGTTTCATGTTTGATTTATTGTTATACTGCTAAGTGAATACAAGTGTTTAAAAAGAAGAAAGTTTTGGACAACTGATTCACCCCCCCCTCTCAGTTGTCTGCCCTGAATCTAACAATTGGTATCAGAGCCAAGTTCCTCTGAAAGGAGCTTAATCGCTTGAGGAGATCCAGGATGTCATACAAGAAGGATAGTCCAAAATTTGATGGAACAATTTTTACTCTCTAGAAAGGTCGCATGAAATGTCACTTGCAATGTATGGGAATGGCATATTGGAACATGGTTACAACACAATATACACCTCCACAGGGTGGTCCAAGAACCCTAAATGAAATCACCGATGCTTAAAACAATCTGCAGACCATTGAGGCTCTTCTAAGCACATTATCTGATTCTGAGCTCTCAAATGTCATTGACCTACCAACTGCTTATGAAGTTTGGCAAAAACTAGAAGTATTGCATGAAGGAGACAGGGATGTTAAAAGTGCAGGACTATAGAGTTTGAAAGGGAGATTTGAAAATCTCAAGATGAGAGATGATGAAACTATTGCTACTTTTATGCCAAGAGTAAATGAGATTGTTTGTGGAATTAGAAATGCTAGTGGAGTCTTGAGTGAAGATGAGATTGTTGGCAAAATTCTCAGATCTCTTCCTGCTTCTTATAAAATCAAGGCTGCTACAATTGAAGAATTCAGAGCTCACACAACTGTCACAAGAGATCAATTGGTTGGTAAGTTGGTTGCTTTTGAGATGGCTGAGTTTGGAGATGATCCCCCAAAGATAAAATCTGCATTCAAAGCCAGTGCCTCTATAAAAGGGAAACAAAGGATTGATCTAGGAGAAAACTCTTCAAGGAAACTATCATGGTATGAAAAAGCAAGAAAAGATTTGGAGGAAGAAGAAGCTGAAACTACTCATCTTGAAGCCCTTATTGCAAAAAGACTGCTAAGAGGATCTAGTAAGTATGAAGGGAAATTACCTTTTAAATGTTTTAACTGCAATAAGATTGGTCATTTTGCATCAAGGTGTCCGGAAAGATTTTCAAGGCCAAACACTAATAGACCAAGACTCTAGAAGAATTGTTACTATGCTCATGAAGGAGATGATGAAGGAGTAACAGATGATGAATCAGAGAAAGGAGACAAATCTGGAAGTGACTGGGTGTTCATTGCCATCAAGGAAGAAGATCCAATGCCCTCTGAATCTATCAATCATAAAGTCAAAACAAAAGCCCTGGCTGCCCAAGTTGAAGAGAAGGATGATTGTGTCATTGACAATGGTTTCTCTCACCATATGGCAAGTGACAAAAACAAGTTCATAGATTTGGAAAGGTATGAAGGAGGAGTGGTAAAGTTTGGTGATAACTCTGCTGGTAGAATTAGAGGTAGAGGAACTATTTCTTTTGATGGAAAGAATAAAACTAGTAATGTATTATATGTTGAAGGATTGAAGCACAATCTTCTCAGTGTTGGACAGTTGGTGGACAAAGGCTATGATCTTAGATTCAAGAATGGAAAATGCAAAATCTTTGAAAGTTCTAAAACAGAGATTGCATCCGGTACCCAAACAAAAGGTAACATCTTTCACTTGGCTAGTACTGATAAAATTTGTTTATTTGTTCAAGTTGATCAAAGTTGGTTATGGCATAGAAGAATGTGTCATGTGAATTTTGATAATATCATCAAGATAAGCAATACTCAGGCTGTAAGAGATCTTCCAAACCTAGTAAAACCTATAAATAGTTTGTGCAAAGAATGTCAGTTGGGAAAACAAAGTAGAATCTCATTCAAAAGCAAGGAACAATCTTCTACCAGATTATTAGACTTGGTTCATACTGACTTATGTGGTCTAGCAAGAATCAGGAGTGGCAACATGATAGATACTTCATGTTGCTAATTGATGACTATTCTCGGATGTTGTGGGTAACCTTTCTGAAAGAGAAATCAGAAGCTCTTGAGAAGGCTATGGTGGAAACTAAGACTGGATTGAAATTGAAATGTCTAAGGTCTTATAGAGGTGGAGAATTCACATCGGGTGAGTTCATAGATTTCTGTGAGAAACATGGAATAAAGAGACAGTTGTCTGCTCCCAGGAGTCCACAGTAGAATGCAGTAGTTGAGAGAAAGAACTGGACCATCCAGGAAGCATCTAGGACCATGATGATGGAAGCAAATGTCCTCCAAATCTATTGGAGGGAAGCTATCAGCACTATAGTCTATACTCTCAATCGAGTTCAAATTAGAAGCAATACTGGTAAGACTCCTTATGAACTTTGGTTTGGTATTACACCTACTGTAAGGTATTTCAGAGTGTTTGGTAGCAAACATTACATCAAGAGAGATGAAGATCTAGGCAAGTTTGATGCTAGAAGTGATGAAGGAATATTTTTGGGTTACTCTACTCAAAGCAAAGCATATCGGTGTTATAACAAGAGATTGAGAAAGATTATAGAAAGTACAAATGTGAAGGTTGATGAAGGAATTGAAAAACCCTCAAGGTTTTATGAGTATGATGAAGATGATCAAAATAATGCTCTGATTCAAGGTGCCCAAGTCTCTCCTGAAAAACATATTCAAGCTGATCTAGTAAGTCAAGAAGAAGAGATAAGTTTCAATGAGCCTGATCAAGAGTTAGAAGTACAAGAAACCCCCAAAGTTCCAAGGTATGTGAGACTGAACCATTCTAAGGATCAGATCATAGGTGACAAAAGAAAAGGTGTACAAACAAGAAGAAGAATTACTCAAGATCCAGAGGAGTATTGTTTGATTTCAAAGATTGAATCTAAGACAGTAAATGAAGCCTACAATGATGAAAACTAGACTAAGGCAATGGAGGAAGAACTGATGCAAATTGAGAAGAATCACACTTGGGATCTTGTTCCCAAACCTAGAAACAAGAATGTGATTGGAACCAAATGGGTCTTCCGGAACAAATTGAATGAAGTTGGTGAAGTAATCAGAAATAAGGCTAGATTAGTTTGCAAAGGTTACTCTCAAATAGAAGGAGTTGATTTTGAAGAAACTTTTGCTCTGATGGCAAGAATTGAAGCAGTCAGATTATTTCTTGCATATGTTGCCTTCAAAGATTTCAAGGTATATCAGATGGATGTCAAGTCAGCCTTCCTGAATGGTGACTTGGAAGAAGAAGTGTACATTGAGCAACTGGATGGATTTCAACTATCTAAAAATATTGATATGGTCTACAAGTTGAAGAAGGCACTGTATGGACTGAAGCAAGCCCCAAGAACCTAGTATGAAAGACTAGATAAACATCTCTTGAAGATTGGTTTCAATAAAGGTACTGCTGACAGTAATTTATATTTCAAAATTTATCATGAAAACATCTTAGGTGTTGAAGTGTTTGTTGATGATATCATTTTTGGAGGAAGAGATAATATGTGTAAAACTTTTGCAAATCAAATGAAAAGTGAGTTTGAGATGTCCATGCTTGGTGAAATGAGTTTCTTCTTGGGTCTGCAAATAACTCAAACAAAGAAAGGTATCTTCATTTCTTAGACCAAATATGCAAGAGAATTGTTGAAGAAATTTGGGATGGAAGATTCAAAGCCAATGAACACTCCCATGGCAACCGAAGGTAAGTTGAGCAAAGATGATGACTCTCTTAGGATAGATCAAACAAAATATAGATCAATGATTGGAGGATTGTTGTACCTTACTCAAACTAGACCAGACATTATGCAAGCTGTTGGTCTTGTTGCTAGATTCCAGGTTGATCCTAGAGAATCTCATGTCATGGTAATCAAAAGGATTTTTAGATATCTAAAAGGGACAGTTGAGTATGGTCTATGGTATCCTAGAGATCATGATTTCTCTCTTCATACATATACAGATGCAGATTGGGCAGGAGATGTGGATGACCAGAAGAGTACCAGTGGTGGAGCACTCTTTTTGGGAAAGAGATTGGTTTCTTGGCTAAGCAAGAAATAAGAGGCAATATCTCTATCTATAACTGAAGCAAAATATATAGCAGCAGCAGGTAGTTGCACTCAAGTGTTGTGGATGAAGCAGATGTTAAGAGATATCAAAGTAGCGTATGAGGAGCCCATCACAATTTTTTGTGATAATTCAAGTGTAATTAACATATCTAAGAATCTGGTGTTACACTCAAAGACCAAACACATATCCATCAAGTTTCACTTTTTGAGAGAGCAAGTAAATAAGAAAGAATTCAGATTGGAGTTTGTGCCTTCCAAGGATCAAATTGCAGACATCTTTACTAAACCTCTACCTAAGGACTCTTTTGATTATCTAAGGGAGAAGTTAGGGGTTATTGCCCCTCCGGTGATGAACTAAGGTGCACTAAGGTGCATCAGTTTGGTGCATATCACAGTCACATCTTGTGGTCCGGACTAATGATGGGGAGCTGCTACTCAGGGGGAGCAGCAAATATGATTATGAAGTGGTAGAATTGCAAGTATGTGCCCTTTGCCATTGATGTCAAAGGGGGAGAGAAGACATGTGAAAAACAAGTAGTTGCTAATCAAAGGGGGGGCAGTAAAAGGAGAGAAGAAATGTGAATTGTGGTTGCTGATAGGGGGAGTTGTGACAATAAGGAGAAGTTCTTATCTTGATGGTCAAATCAGTTTTTCACATCATATGTTGCCATCAATGACAAAGGGGGAGATTGTTGCAAGTATGGGCCTAACCAATGTTGTCATTGATGTCAACATACTCTTGTTGCATTAATGATAAGGATTGGATGAGTTATGTGCTGAGGATATTGAGAAAATTAGTCTCAATCAAGAACAGTGAAGAACAATGATATCATAAGGTAAAAAGTCCAAGACAGGTTGAGGATCAGAGGATATGGATTAAAGGGTTTGTAGATATGAGTCTTAAGATGTTCCAATAGAGATTTCAGAGGTCCGCATGAAGATATGAAGAAGTTGTGAATCGCTCAAGTAGAACTGGTTCCGGTAGATGTTCAGAGGTGACAGAGTGTTACAGAAAGGTCTAGTGAGATCCAGAAATGAATTGTCCTATTCTACAAATTTGAAGGAGTGTTTGGGAATTCCTTATGATGTGTCAACTTGATTGGTTCATGGTTTGAAGGTCCCCAAGCATCTATTCCTTTGTGACAGTAATGGCAGACTATGTTCTTGAGGTTCCAGATGAAGGAGAGAAGGATTTCAGTAAGAAGAGGAAGTACAGATGTTCTTGGTGATTTAGGAAAGCTTGTGGAGGTCCTTGGATCATGTTTAGTTCATGTTGCTAGTCCGCATTAGAGTTGGGGCCTGAAAATGAAGAATAACTTCCGGATGATGGTGTTCTTTTTGTGACTGGCCAACCGAATGAATTATACATCTTGCGGATGTTCTTATAAGTGTTATCCGACTTAGATGATCATTCCTAAGTTGATGTAGTGTATAAATAAGGGATTGCAAGGTCATTTCAAGTGTGGGTGTCAAAGATGAGTGTGTGGTAGCGAGGAGAAGAGCGAAAGGTAGAGTAGAAGGTTTGGGCTTAAATGGAATTGACTCAAGCATGATGAAGATGCTATTTACCAGTTCAAGTATGTGACACTTATTCTTTTGTAGACAGTGTGTCTCTTGTAGGCAGTGAGCCTCTTGTGAGCAGTGTGCTCAGGCAGTGAGCCCTAATTGGCATGTGCCATTTTTGTTCTTTCTATTCTTCTAACAAAGAATACAATCTTGGGTTAGTCACCCCGTGGTTTTTCCCTTAACCAAGTTTTCCACGTTAAAATCTTGGTGTCTCATGTGTTGATGTGTTTATGCTCTCGATTAAATGCATTATGTTTCATGTTTGATTTATTGCTATACTGCTAAGTGAATACAAGCGTTTAAAAAGAAGAAAGTTTTGGAAAACTAATTCACCCCCCCTCTCAGTTGTCTGCCCTTAATCTAACAATTGCGTAGGGAGAGTAGAATAGCTATCATAGCTCTTAGCAATAAAGATAACTTGGGGATCTTTATATAGATATATATATTTTGACTAAGTCTTGAGTCAGGAGGAAAAGAGAAGAGTTTTAGTTGTTGCAAAGAAATGAGTTTTAACGAGCAATAGAGGTGAAGAGTGAGCTCTTCGTGGGTGAGCATAGACTACCAATGGATCTTATCAGGTTCCTTACTTATATGAAGTCTTTATTCTTCATAAGAAAAGTATGTTTCTTTTATTCATTCCTATTAATGATTTTTGAGCCAAATCTTTGCTTTTAGTTTTATGAATTCTTTTTGTTATTGAATTCAATGAAACACTATTTTATCTATCTATTATGAGGATGTAGTAACTTCTTAAGAACGTGTGATACATATGTGAGTGAGAATACAGTCTTCAAAATGAATTATATTGTAGCTTGGTATACATAATGGAGAACTCTTGAAACTCATAGTCAATACCATGGAAGTTGTTGTATTAACTATATTAATATTACACAGATTTAGAATGACATTGTTCAAGTGGATTATCTATTTTTTTATGATCTTACATGTGTATGTTTCAAGTGAAAAACTATACAACCAATTTAAATATATTCAGTAAGACGTAGCATGCTATAGAAATAGTACCTTTTACCCATAAGGATACTTTAGTCTTTAAATGATTGAGATATCATTTGGGGTTACCTTCTAACAGATGCAAAGGGTGAGTTGTATTCCTCATCAATGGTTTATTAATGATTTGATATCTCTTAGTTATGGAAGAGAAAGAGAAACTTAACTTTGAGTTCAAGAAGATATTAAATAAGGCATTTAACTAGGGTCAACAAACAACTGAAACTAGTACTTCTTCTTTTGTTATCAAATCAAACCTAGGTCAATATTCTCAACTCATATGGAACCATAGGGGTTGATATAATTAAGTTCTCTTTGTAAAGGGAAAAAAACCTAGTTATAAAAGATTGGACAACCTCTTAGTGGTTAAAACCATGAAAAATAATCTTCTTTCTAGTCAAGAGTGGTGAAAACCTAGAAATGACCTTGTAGTCAAAATAAGACCTAGGGGTTAAACCTTTTGCTTACTAAATTATTACTTTATGGGAATATATGGTCGTTTTTCTATTATGATGGTATGGGAAGGATAAAACCAATAAATTGACCCGATAGGGAGATTTTATATACTAAACCTTCATAATCACTAGATAGATTGACAATGAAAAGTAGCACGCACTCTATCTATGAATGTTTATTCTTACTTGGTAGAGAAGAATTTGCAAGTCTTAAGATGTCTCGAAAATAGTATTCTCTTATACTTAGAAAACTATTATTTCAATTGGATATTAATAGCATTAGGAGAATACTTTGCTCTAGGGATGTTCAAAATGAGTGGATTTTTCCCTACATTAACTTAGATGAAAACATTAGTTTATTTTATTAGTATGAAAAAGGGAAGAACTTTAAACATGAATTCAAATGGAAAGAAAATGGGGTTAGACTATT
The DNA here is from genome assembly GCA_027924645.1 of Cunninghamia lanceolata. Lineage (NCBI taxonomy): Eukaryota > Viridiplantae > Streptophyta > Pinopsida > Cupressales > Cupressaceae > Cunninghamia > Cunninghamia lanceolata. The sequence continues at coordinate 8,447,159 of BSBN01000220.1, read as the reverse complement.
AACCAAATTAGAACCAAACTAAACTTGGGAGAAGCTTAGACTTGGAGTTGAATCATTTGGCATTATTACTATTGAGGTATTATCTTATATTTTAAAGTAGACTTGTTTGGAAATTGAAACAACCTTAAGTCGAAAGAAGACTAAAGGAAAATCAATTACTCAACACTATTCTTTCTAGAATTTGATAGTTCGATATTCCATTATCATGAAAAAAGGAAAGATAAAACCCTAGATTGACTCAGTAGGGTAAGGCTATTAAATATATCATTTGGGTTACCACTTGTTTTAGTTGTTTATATATGTGTCAACAAAGAAGGTCAAGTACCCTAAATAATAATGTTCATTTTATGCACTTATCAAAAGGATGATGTGTCCTTATCAATAAAGTTTATCCTTGTTTTGATTATCTATTAAATTGTTTACAAATTGACTTAGGTTTAAATAAGTCTCGGTAAGTCAAGAAACCTAGGCAACGCAAGGATGCAAAGGGATATTCTTGTATAAAAGTAAATCCATGAGATCTATGGAATAATGACAGTGTTTAAAAACCTGTCTAAGTCAGGAAGACTAGAACATTGAAGTTGTAAAGACTATATAAGTTGACCAATTCAAACTGTAGGAATATGATAGTATCCAAGTCAAGTTGGGGTGGGTGAACATTATGACTACGTTCATTGTGAACATCTATTCATATTGAATCTTTGGCCAAAGTAATGCATACGTCTCTATGTGCATTATCAGTTCACCATATCTAGATTGCATAACCTATTGGAATGATCATACTTAGCTAGAGGGTATCTAGGGTTGTATGATCAATAGAGTTATGTAGGATACAACACTATGTACTCAAAAGGCAAATTACCACTGGTCACCTTTGGTCTATATTCCTTGTGAAGTGTAGGACCACTTCCTATGTGGAAGATGTGTGGGAGACCATCGGTCTGTGGATGGAGGTAAGCACTGGGAAGATGCTCTCTCTCTATAGTAGAAGACATGCTGAGGCTTGTGATAAAGATGCCAAATTTTTGGATGCAATGTATCTTTGAGACTATGTAAAACATTATCTATTGCAAATATTTGAAATTGAAAAGACAATATGTCATATTTGTTTCATGTTGATTATTTAAGGAAAGAAATTATGCAATTTTTTGTAACTTGATTTTAAGATTGAATAAAAGAAAAATTCTCTCTCATTTTTACCTTGATGAATTACTCTATGGTAAATTCTCAATTTTATTATGTTTTTAGAACATGGATGTTACACTAACTGTCATTTATGCTCCTTGAGTATTAATGACTATCTTCATGATGACATTTCATATATGAAGCTCTCTCATTTATGCTCCTTGGGTCTTCACGACTATCTTCATGATTGAGTGTTGATCATGTCCCATATATGAAGCTCCCTCCTTCAATGCAGCCATCAATAACCCTAGAATATTTTTAGAAAGGCAAATAAGGCAATGATGCTGAATGTTTAGGGAGAAAAAGTAACATAAAATCAAGTCCAAAAAACCCATAAGACTTAAATATGTGTCTTTGCTTTGAAAAATGTGCTACAAAGTGTGTTTCTCAGTGCTGTGACTGAGAAAGCTGAGTTAGAATGGCTTTTTTTATTATACAGCTCTAAGACAAATAAAAAACACTAAGATCCCTAAAGAACACATTCAAACTATTGCATGAAGTAGCGGGCCAAGCTATCTAACAACTAGTAGATGATAAACATCAACTATGTCATTTTTCCAAATATTTTAGTGGTCACTATGTGAAGGTCCCTTCTTTCTCTTTCAGATGGACAACTCCATCTATTTTGTCTTCATAAGCAAGGGGTATGTTACTTGTGACCTTTAAAATATTTATATTTTCATCTCATGTTCCTTTCAATTTGACTCCATGTACAATAGATAGTGAGTGAATCCACCCAATGCCCATAGACGTAGCACCATCACTAACATCCAACACCCAAACTTTGTCCCCTTCTTGGAGTTTATCAATATTAAATGTTTGCAAAAAAAAAAAAAATACATATTATATTGAGATTTAAAACACACATTATATTATTTTTGATAGCTATATGTAATGTCTTATGACTTGGAACAAATCAATTTTTGTATGTGCTTTTTTTTATTCTATTGAATAACAAAGAATCAACTTTTTACTCTAAAAAAAACTAACCCATTGCGAGGTACAAACAAATGGAGGGCAAGACTACAATAGTGCTAGACTATACAAGTACTCTAGAAAGAGACATGAATTGGCAATGAAGTCCCCCCAACTGAGGACCATGACATCCCCGAACACAATGCACTAATGCATAGTCAAAATCTATGTATACACTTTATTACAACTAAGCTCTAAGCTTCCATATGTAAGTTATATGTTCTCCCTTATTTCCATAATCTATGTATACTAGCTAATTACACTTCACTACTATTCTAACTAGCTTCTATCAAATAGGTAATGATTACCCTTATTTACATAATAAAACAACCATTACTTACTTAAATAGTACTTACTTGCATGTGGTTTCATAGCACTCACCTCAAGTTTAGCATGACTACTACTATGAATATCATGTGCATGCTCATCGAGTTCATCATCATAATTATCACTATCAACATTGACATGAAGTTGTATAGTTTTGTAGAGAGCTCTATTGATAGGGCCTTTTTCTTTTCATTCTGCTTTCATATAATTGCTCTGCATGTGGTTTAATCATCATGCAAAAATTAATATAAGTCAAGTAAAGAATGCAAAAGATATAAATTTTTGTCCAAAAGAACATTCTAAGCATGAAGAATTAATGACAAAACATTGGGATAGATTAACTTACAACTTAAAGAATACAAAATCTATATTTTTTGTTAGAATCCATAAAATAGATTATAACCCAGAATCAATTGAAAGAGTTAGAAACATAAACTATAAATGTAAAAGAAAGTGAAACAACATAACAATGATACCAAGAGATTGATGTGAAATGCTCGAAAGGCAAAATAGCATCAGATAACTATCTCCAATATCAAATAAAAATACAAGCTAGGTAGCATGCTTATATAGACCAGGGAGAGGGAGGAGGTGGCAACACTGACCAATGAGGAGCAACCATCTTGGACTAAAGATAGAAAAGTATCTTCCCAAGATAGCTAATGGATGCTCACATGTAGGAAGGTGACACCTCATAATCCTCTCACTTAATAAAACATGCTTTATTAACCTAAGCAAGCTTAAATAAATGTGTAGGAAAGACCTTATAATAAGGAGTAAAAAACCTACACTAACACCCCCCTTAAGCACAACTTAGGTGGGTGAAAAGATGGGTCCTAACAAATCAAGCTTGATGAGGTACCCATGCATAATGAATTCCTCCCCCAAAGAGAAGTAGCTCCCCCCCACAAAAGAGAGTATGCCCCCCCAGAATAGAGAGAGAAAGAAAGGAGCTAAGAAGCCCCCTCAAAGTAGAACACCTATTGTACCCCAAGCAAAACTCATAAATGAATGAACTTGCTTTTAGGGAAGGGTTTGGTGAAGATGTCTGCAGTTTGATCTGATGTTGAATAGTACTAAAGATAAAGAACCTACTCATGAATCAACTCCCAAATGTAGTGCATGTGAATCTCAATGTGTTTGGCCCGCTAATGATGGATCAGATTGCGAGAGATCTTAATAGCAATCTAGTTGTCACAAAAGATGACTATAGGTTTCTTGAAGGAAATACCAATCTCAATGAGAATGTGTTGAAGCCAAATCACCTTAGTAGCAGCATTAACTGCTCCTCGATACTCTGCCTCTTTAGATGAAAGAGCAATAGTAGACTACTTCTTGCTCAACCAAGAAATTGGACCAGAACCAAGAGAGAAGCAATACCCTAAAGTAGACTTGCGATCCTAGGAATCACCCACCTAATTTGAATCTGTGTATCCCACCAAGTCAATATCCACACCTACTACATAATGAATCCTATAACTATGAGTGCCATGTACATAGTGAAGAATCTACTTAGCTACTTTCTGTTGATGATGATTAATAGTCATAACAACATGTATAAAAATTTACACAACAAACCTTTATTATCTTGAAAAGTACGATCAATTTCGAATAAACTAATGACTCCAAGTCTCTGTTGATCAGATCATGATCTTCTGACATTACTTAGAGGTTGATGTGACATGTTGTCTTCCATTTTCAAGGGGTCTTACACTATCTATATTGTGAACTCTGGTCTGTATATTTGATTCTGCACTTGTTTCCTATAAATCTACTTCACAAACAAGGTCATTTGCTTTGTACTTAACAAATGATGATTATGTTTATAAGTTTGATCAATTCTTCTGAGCATCAACTCTCATGAACATATTTTACTTCTATGCTATGTATGTAATCAAACAATGTGCCTACAAGAAGATATTTGCATTTTTATCTTTTTTATTCATATGTATTTGCATTATATTTATCATTTTGACATGCTTTCATTCAAAATATGCTCTATATATTCAATTATTTACGAGTTATAGGCATATTTCATGTTTATTTGCTTTAGATTGTCTGTTATTTGCAATTATGAAGGTGATTTGCAATGAAATTAAAGAAAAATTGAAAATGATTTCTAAATTTAATGAACCTTTAGCTATTGAGTCACATACATTCTAGATACTTTCATGAAAGGAAGAAATCAGACCATAACTTCACCAGGATGTTCCATAGCTAGGTATGGTTGATGCTAACTTCAAAGGAACAAGGAATGAAAGCAACACATGTAAACTGATAAGCACTCCAAGGGACATAGCTAATCAATGCATATATAGAATTCATCCACTGATTACTCAAGATTTACAATTAATTGTAATCAAAATAACTTATCTTTCATTAGGTATTCAAAAAATATGTACATTCACAATGAGCTTCAAAATTAGTCCTGATAATTTCAGCAATCTAACTTCAATTAAGTTTCTAATAATAAAACAAAGTGCACTCCATCCCCTTTTATAGAATAAGGAGAGGAGGCAGTTACAAGTGATCAACGGTCAAGATTTACCTATCTAAATCAATGATCAATATTTCCTCTTTGACTAAGTCAATACCTACATATGTGGCACAAGTTTCCAGCTGGAAAATATCTAGCAAAACTTGGTCATTTGGCTATCTAATTATGCATATGACTCTATTGATGGTCATCATGCATCTTTGCTTACTCTTTGTCCTCTTCTTCTTCATCATCATCATCATCTTCTTCTTCTTCATTGTCATCCTCGTCTTCATCACTATCATCTTCATTAGCTCCAGGGTCAAGCCTTATGTGCACACTGATTACTGCCCTGATAGATTCATACAGTTGCACTATTCTTTCTACTTCACCTCCATCTTGACTTTTATCCTTTGCTACAACAAGTCCATGAGAATGAAACTGTGCCTAAAGTGCATTCCATTTATTCTTCCTGTTATTTAACTTCTCATTATACATTTCTACTTTAGCATTCATTCTCGTGGCTTTATTTATCACATCTTCTATCAAGTGATGAATGGGATCCTCTGCTGCCTACTTAAAATTTTTATGGAAAGCTTAGACAGCAAAATCAGTATCTTGATTTTCTATTTTTCTTTCTACTTTGTCTTCTAGAGCCTCCAAGGTTTCTATTTCTTCTGCCATGAGATCATGTATGTTAACACTTATGTCCCTAAGCTTGCCACTACATCTCCTCAAGATATCACATTCAAATCTGATATCTTCATACCAAATGCCTAGCAACTGTGAAGTGTTATTATCCAGTATCCATAAGTATTTTCATGTCTATCCTTTTTATCTCACCCAAGGCATTTAGATATTTTTCTAACTTGAAGGACCTTCTCCCCACTTCATTCTTTAGCTTATCCACCTTACTCTTCAGAGCACCAAGAGCATTCCAATTTGATAAGGAGATCTTAACCACATTTTATGCTTCAAAAAAAAAATAGATAAACCAATTATCCACTAACTGAGCCTTATGCTTCATAAGATCCAATCTGGTTATCTCATATTGGGATATGATTGTCAGTGAGGTAGCTACACTGAGTGGTGTATGCTTGGGGTCAATTAAACCTTTAATGAATGAATTTAATCGATAAATATGCTCTTTATGCTATCTATTCTTATCCTTTTCTCTTTTCACCCTATGTGTCAAAGAATCAATAATATCCTTACCTTCTTGACCTTCTTGATCCTCATTAACAAAACTTAAATCAATGTTTGTTATTTGAAACTCATCAAGGCCTATTTTTCCCTTTTCCTTATCAACCATTAGTAAGGTGACCTGGGTTGTCCTCCTACCTATAGTAGGATCTCTTTTTATAGCAGATATAAGCCTTGCCTTTCTTTTAGGTTTCAGCATGCTTGCAGTAAACAATATGGAAACATCAAAATTAGGGACCTCATCTATCTATTGCAGATTTATTTCTTGTTGTAACCAATATGGAACATCACCCCTAGGCTCTTGCTAGTCATTCTACTCATTTTGAGTATCATGAGACTTCGTATTATGCTCTACTCTTGGTGGTGAATTCTTCTTCCTTGGTTCTTCCTCATGCACATTCTCATGAGGGGGATCTTGTTGAGGGATTTCTTCCTGAGGATTTTCTTGTTGAAAGATTTCATGCTGAGGTGGAGGTTCTTGTGAAGTTTGTACATTCTGATCATGTACCTCCTCTTGTAAATTTTCCTCATGTGGTTTTTGAACATTTTGATTTTGTTCATCGTGTGGCACTTTCTCTTCATGAGAAGATTGTGTATCTTGACCTTGGGGATCACCTTGATCATCCTTGGTCACATTCTCTGTCTCCTTCTCCTGACCATCATATTGTGCCAAACTCTGTTCTCCATCTTTAGATGTATTTATTTCTCCCAAGCCTAGGGCCTTACCCAATGCCTTTTCATCTGATTTCTCTTCTGATGTTGTGTTACTTCCTTGACTATCAACCTCCACATGTGGTGATGTAACATTTTGATCTTCAACCCTATCAAGAATCTCCTTGTTAGTTTTCTCATGTGCAAGATCGTTGTCCTGATTATCCTTATTATCATGTATACCTTCATTCTAATTATTATTCTTGTCAGGTATCTCTTGATCACCCTCCCTCTAAACATTAGTCTCTATCAGTTCTTTCTCTGGAGGTCCATTTCTTTGCCCTCTACCTTGATCAGGCACAGTCTTATCAACCTCTTCATGCACATTAACCTCCACCATTTTAGACTCCAAAGGTGGATCATTATCTCTATTTTGGACCTCATCACCTTGGTAGGCCAAGTCTATTACTGCTGGATTAGTAACCTGCTCTACTAGATTAGTCAATCCTATTTGTTGGGCTATATCCTCAGGATTGTCCTATTCCATTTCCTCTGTTTCAACCTCCTCTTGGTGAGTGACCTTTTGGACCATACGGGTTCCCTGAGGATCCATTCTTATATTGGCTACTAGAGCCTCCATCTTTTGTGCAACAACATCAATAACTACTTCATCATCTAACAAGTATACTGTATCATCCAGTGGAAGTGGTGACTCTTTCCTAGCCTTATGTTCCTCTTCTCTTTGCTCTTCCATCTTCTCAATTTTAAATTGAATAATATCTAGAATCAGGACTTCATATAATAGTTCCTTCATGAAAGTTAGACCACCTGCACCCCTCAATAAAATAGGATCAATGTTCACATTTCTCCTCATGGTAGTTTTGTACTTCTTTTAGGGTGGTGTCCTTTGCACTTTCTTTCTTTTTTTCTTTGTTATTAACATATCATCATCTCTAGGTTCATCTAAAGGGTCCTCATCTAATGGATTATCTTCCAATGATTCATATTTCAATGGTTCTTCTTCCAATAGTTCCTCCTTGTCTATAATCATAGGGGTAGGCTTTATGACTTTCTTTCCTTTTCATTTGGTAGGGGTTTGAAGTGTTGCATCTGCATATGTGGATGTGGATACCACATCTCCTTATGGTTGAAGTTTCTTAACAATTACCCCTTCTTGTACAGGAACCGCCTTCTTGTTTTTGCCTGGCTACTTTGGCTCTTCAACTAGTAACCTTTCTCCATTAGATTTTCTCTTTTCAATGAGGAAGTGATCATATTCCTCTTTAGATAACTCTTGTCTTTTCTTCTTGTTATCCACAGTAAGGGCTACACCCTTCTTCTTCAACTTGGTGATTTCAACAGTTACCCAACTCTGGGTTAGTTGGATAACCTTTTGCATTATTTGATCAAATGAAGTCTCTTCAGGCTGTGTCAAATTAGGAATTGAGATGGTGTCATTGTACACCTTATTATCTTCATATTCACTGGACATAACCTTTCCATCATCCTTGTGCAATTGGGTAGGCACTGGAATGCAATCAAAGGTCTAGATTTGATTGAGAGTGAGCCTTTGATAAGTCCTCCCAACCTCTGCTTCATCATCACAATCAGTCCAATAATCTTCAAGGTGCCTTTGATGTATTTATTTTCCCAGTAATTTCTACATCCTGCCATATGGGTCATATGACCTAGCTATTGAAAATGGTTGCAGGTGTATTAGCTTTAATCCTCCAATGGCATCCTCAATACTTTGTCTGTCAGGACATAAATACCAACCAATGAATACTAGAATCAAGACAGGTGGGATCTTCCCTTTCTCTAAATGAGCCTCTACTGAGGTTGATACCTATCTAACAAACTCCATTAGAATGACCCTGTCAATGGGGTATCTGGGTAACATGAGAGGTTGCCCCTCAAATCCTTCTATTCTCATGTATGAAAAGGTAGGGAACTAGATAAACCAAGCCCCATGTTTGTAGATAACAACTTGGGCTTCCATACTTATCCTTTTTGTTCTATCCTCCTCCATGGTTCTGACCAGATGCATAGAAAAGGAGTCATTCACTAACTTATAATTTTCGAGGTATTCCCTCCTGTTTAGTTGTGGGTAATGTTCCCATATGTTTACATCACCAGGATTGTTTCCAACCCTACCCACTATTTGTAAAGCATTAAATGTGCCTCTGAAAGCACATGCATATACAACATAAGAAGTCATATGGAACATGCACATTTTACCACCTAGCCTTCTCATTCCTTCATCTAAACTATCACTGATGATTTTAGCCCAAAGAGGCTTATCATCTAAATATTGTACCATCTAGATGATCCCATACATTGAATTTTCAAAGTTTTCAGCATCTTGTCTCCCGGTCATCCTGCTTAACATAGCCATCATATACTGATACTTTTCAGCAAAAACAAATTTAAACAAGTATTTTGGCAACTTAGCAGAAGCTTTGTAAGTGTTTCTCTTAGACCTCCACTGGTACATGATTCTCCTGGCCTCTTTCTCATTACCATAGTATTCCTTTTCCAACCTACTTAGGCTCAACTTGGCCACATTTGTACCTACAGGCAAATTGAATGTAGCAGTGATGCCCTTAGTTGAGAAATCTACATAAACCCTACCATGCTTCTCCACTCTTCTGGTCTCTTCACTATAATTCCATGCACATTCGACCACTAACTCAGTAGCTTCCATAGCATAGGGAAATCCCTTAGCATGCCACATCCCTATGGAGTATATTCTTTGTAGTATATGGTTTCCATCTCCATTATCTAACCTTCTTGTCCATGCATCTAGGTCTGTCTTCCCTTGATGCATGTCATTTATCATCCCATATCTAAATCCTACCCCTTCGGGATGTAAGAACATGTGTTTTAAGAACTCCGAATTAGATCTATTCCTTTTAATATCCATTAAATCTTCTGATAAAGACATGCATTTCTTACCCTAACATTTTTGTATGGGGGAGGGTTTAATTATCACATGCATTCCATAGTAGCAATTCAACATTTTAATTCATCTCTTGCATTACCATGTTGATTAACCTAATAAAAACCATTTTACCTCATGATTTGCAGTAAATGACAAAAGAGAGGGTTTCAACTTTACTTACCTAATAATCACCGTCCTCTTTTACTATATGATTGATAACGGTATAAATGTGAATATGTTGTACTATCCATTCCATTCCATTGAGTTGAGGGTCCCTTCCCTTTGTAGGTGACTGTGATGCACTGACATTCAGAGCTCTATAATTTTATTCTTAACTATAAGGTAAATGTGAATAAATCCCAAAATTAACTTTTAAACCGATCAATATGATAAAGTAGGGTGCGTTTATTACTTTTGTTTAAGTCCATTGATCAATGTATGACATTCACAGATACTTGACAAGTGGCAGGTTTATATTTGAAATTGAAAGGGTGCGACCTACTGTTGGATTTTGCATCTAATGCGGAGGGTGATCTCTGTAAAGATCAGGGATACTCAAAAATATGACCCTCCAATGAAAATATCAGGGTGATATGGTCATAAGGTCAACCTTTAACCATTAAACAAGATCGGGTCATATTGTCTTTGTTAATAAATCATGACAATGTTGTGTTCATATGACCCTGAGGATTTTGCCACGTGGCATCATCGGATTGGTTATTACAAAGCTAGCCATATCAAGTCATAAAGTTCAAAATGAGGGATATTGATAATATTTGAATCCTTTAACACTAAGGAATATCACCCTCATTCAAGAATGTAAGGGTGATGTCATCACCTGATGGGCATCCACAACTACTCGAGGAAAAATGACGTCATTGTCACGTTTGTTAAGATCAAGGATATTTTAGAATATGACCTTCTCAGGTTGGAGTATGATGACATCATCAGGACATCACTTATCTTTGTTATCAAGTTATGGTGACATCATCGTCATATTAAGAAATATGACTGATGTTTGGAAATGTGACCCTATGAGGGTCAAGTGTATTGATTACATCATCATCATGGTGATCTCTTCTATACGTTAGAACTGGATGACGTTAGGGTCACGTTTGTGAAGGGTGATATCCGCAAAAGGGTGATATTTTGTAAAATGATGGATCTTTGGAAGTATGACCCTCCGTAAATATGCATGTATGTTTTAACGAGCATATATTCTAACGTATGTAAATTTGACATTTGCATATCGGGGATGTGAAGACATCAGGTGATCTTCATAGGTTAGGGTCATCTTAGCAAATATGATTGATATTTAGAAAGGTGACCTAATGGGAAATATTTGGGTTGACCAAAGTTTGACTTAGAATAACTCTCTATCCTTGGTGAATATCAGGGTGATCCAAAAGATAAACTTGCTTAGAATTTTGTACTCTTCAAGACCATGAGGTTTATGATAGCATATTCTAACTTTGATAACTGACCCCTTTTGTGATGCTCATGCATAAGCAAGGGTGATACACTCGACTAACTTTTACTAAACTGCCCAAAGCAAGAAAGCAAAAACAAGAAGAGGCAAGAAGGTTGGGTCCCTATTTTGTCAAGGGAAAATAGGGTGTGTTGTGTAACCACACAACAACTTGCTACCAAAGAAAACAACCAAATTCCAATGATTCAAGTGATGAGGTCACATTATGTGAGACCGATTATTTTCACTTCCCTATTTTGATCATTTTACATTATAGTTGGTGACATTATCAGACATTTAGAGACTATTATTTTCATTATGCAAATTTAGACTATTAGACATGTGGCAATTTGATTAGTTCATATTTAGATGTTATGATGATGTTAGGCATGTGAGATATATATTTGATGATGATTATTGATGTAATTCAAGTTCATTATGTGGATTTATTAATTGATGATGGCTATGAGACATTGGATAGGAAATGTAGTGTTAATCTTAATTATGATGTGAATAATTAATGTTGTATGCATTGACATGGCTTTAAATTCTATTGCTTTGGCTATGATTATCCATGATGTGATTGAAGATTGATCTAGTTGTGTAGGTTATATTCCCAGGCCATGGGAAATCAAAGGTAGTCTTCACACATTTGTAATTCCCTGTAAAGATGATCCATTCCCAAGAGGGATGAGGATCATGTTTGATCGGATGATGTTTTAGTACATGTTTGATTTATTAATTTGGCCTTGTTCACCCTTTTTAAATTAATTTATATCATGCATTGTATATTTATATTTGATTTACACCATTTGGTATTATTTCTATTTTTGGGCCATTTAAAAGTGATTTTATACCTCCCTAGGTGTGTTTTAGTGTCCCAAACTTACCCTAGGTGGTAACCCTAGGGTATCTCACTTTTGGTCACTCTAAATTGAGGTTTAGTTAAAGTGACAAATTTTGAAATGGCTAAGGGTGGGAGATGAGTCATGCTTTGGGAAAGACCCATCTCCCTTCCAAAAGTTTGGGGATCCCCTCACCAAGAAGACTTGGGAGGTCTTCAAGACCCCCAAGTGTGTGGGATCTCCCTCCAAGACTCTCACACATGTGTGAGAGCATCTTGGAGGGAGATGGCTCTCTTGGAGAATAAGATGATGCCATATGGTATCCCTTATCCTCAAGAAGGCTTGGAGGGAGTTGCCACCTCTCCACTTGGTCTCTCACACATGTGTGAGAGCACAAGTGGATAAGGTGAGGGTTTGAATGGATTAGAGAGTGACACTTGTCACCCTCACACTCCTTCTCCCTTTCAAGTGGCATGGGATGAGGAAGGAGGAGGTGACAAGTGTCACCTTCTCACTCCTCAAGAACAAATTGGAAGGCCTATATTATCTCCTCTTGAAGAGGAGTGTGGGGTTCTTGCTTTTTACATTTTTCTTTCTATTCTTGGAGGTTTTTGGGAGTGTTAGAGAAATTTGGAGATTGAGAGACTTGGAGAAGCTTGGAGCTCTTCATCAAATGTGCTTCCATTTTTAGGGCTTTTGAAAGTAAGCTCCATGGATATGGCCATTTCCCTTTGTATATTTCATTTTATGTTTGTGTTGGTGAATGTATGTTGATTGTTGTTTTCATTTTGTGTGGGTTGGGAGTTTGGTAAGAGCACCTCCATTTGGATGTAAGGCTCAACTTGTATGGGGTGGGGGAGAGTGAACCTCCTCGAGGTCACCTCTTGGTATAGTCTATTTTAGCCTTGAAGGCTTTGCTATGTTGTTTAGAGCATTTTGATGGCATGAGTACCATGATAGTTTTGAGATTTTGGAGACATGTATTATTTGGTTTTGACTTGAGGCCTTGAGACTTGGTGATTTTGTGTTCTTGGAGTAACCTCTTGAGTTGAGGGGTCCACTCCTCTACCCCCTTCAAACTCATTTTCATGAGTTTAGTTCTATGTAAATCCTTGGGGCAATTTTTGTGTGTTTGGAAATTCCATTTGTAGTGGTGTGTGTAAAAACCATGTGAATCCTACCTCCCTAGCTCGGGCATGACCCACTAGTGGGTCTATGGTAGGGAGGAGGGCGTTCCTTTGTGGCTTGGTTCCCCATTTTTGGTGTTGCATTATTGCAGGTTTTCATTAGAAAAATAGAATTTAGAGGAGTTCATTGTTATATCGTTTGCCTTAGTTGGCTGTTTTTGAGCCATGGCCTTGGAGGCCTTAGTGTTGAAGTTGTAAAAAAATAGTACTCCTTATTGCATTGGTGTGTAAGGAAAATCTAATGTGAGATACTCTTATTGTATATTAAAAAAAAATGGTTATTATGCTATGTTCATTAGGATATGATGTTGTGTTTTTGTGCTGTGAAAAGTTGTCAAAGAAAATATACTTTTGATGTTATGTATACAATGAAAATGCATTTTTATTGTTTTGTTGTTCTTCATATTTGATTTTGAAAGTTTGACAAAAGAAGGGTATTGCATTGTTGTCATTTTATTGTTGTTGTAAAGCTAGATGTAGGAAAAAAAAATATGTTTCAATTTATAATATATTTTCTGCCATATTTATTCTATAAAAGAAAAGAAAGGAGGAAGAACTGGTATTTCTGTTATATTTCCTTTTCAAAAAAAAAAGTATATATTACTTGTTTATTTTATGATACAAACTTGGTTTTAATTATTCCATTAATTGAATGTGAATTTTACATGACATAATATATGTATACATATATATACACTATATATATATATATATATGTATTAAACCTGGATATATTTCTGTTTTCTAAATACATAATTACCCAAAATGTGGAACTAATTACACAGTGTGTATATATATATAAAGTTTGTTGTATTCACTGAGTAAAACTATGTAAATGTGACTAAGTGTATATATTTTTATATATACACACACATCAGTGTTAAATGATTTGTAAACTTCCTTAACAACAAAGCATTATACATAGGCGTGAATGGGCACGATAAGGGTTCGGTTGTTGGTTTTTACCAAAACAAAAAAAAAAGAAAAAAAATATAGAGTACAGAGGGTCGACAGCGATAGCCGCCACCCTTTGTACATTGTGAAGCAACGGTGTGGGGATGGGGTCGTGCCTCCCCCCACACCCTTGGGTCTAAGGGGAGGCATGGCCCCCTCCCCACACCGCCTCCCCTAAAACAAAACAACCCTCACAAACGGTGGCCGTAAATGCAAATCAGGCCGTCGGCCCCCTTCTCTGACGTCGTTCAACCCTTACCGTGGTCAGCTTCCCTTCGACTTGCAATTTTTTTATTCAAACAATATATATATATATTTATATTTGCATTTTTAACACAAAAAGGGTATATATACAATAAATCTTTTATTCCAGTTTTGTAAATAGATAAATATATATTTATATATATAAATATACACAAAAGTGTATACGTACATATATATATATGCAAAAAAAAAGAAAAAAAACCTGCTAGTATATCTAATGAATATACCTCTGTGAGAGGTAGGAGGAGACTTGTATCATGGCTGCCATTTCTCTTCATCAAACCCTACCTGCAATACAAAATGGGAAACAAAACAAAAATGGAGGCAAGAAGATAAGAAAAGAGAAAACAAAACAAATGAGGGATAACAAAAGAACATGCTAGGGTTTTTACCATAAAGAAAAGAATAAAATAAGTTTAGGGCATCACATGTAGAAAACTATTAAATTAATGGATTAGGGTTAAGTTGGAGGATGAGGGAAATGCATTTTAATTATTTCCCTTATTTTGCCTTGTGCACGGGAATTTAAAATTCCCTCTCCCTTGCCCTTGCTTTTTGAATTAATTTTTATTTAGCCATGAGCTTTATTTTAGTTGATTTAATATTTAATTGGGGTTTTGATTTTAATGTCTTGTGGGAATTTAATTGGTGGGAATGGGTTGTCTTAAATTTTGATGGGATGATTTATCCCTTAGGGTATTGTTAGTTGGGCATTTATTTTATTTTCTTGTGTGTTTTATATTAATGTTGTAGGATATCGTTGTTTTGAATTTAATTTAATTTTAATCAATTTTATCCTAGGGAAAAAATTTAAGCTATCCTCCTTTGTAATTATTTCAACTTGAGTTCATTAATAAATGTAATTGATGAAGTTATGTTTATTAACAGACTCAAGTATTGAGTTTTATTTTGGTCGTATATTTTTATTTAATTTTGATAATTTTGTTGAGTGATCAATTTATTTAACCTTGAAATTTATTTAATTTTCCTTATATTTATTATTTTAATTTTTGCATTAAATTCTTCTTGGAGACATTCTTTTTAAAATTTATTTCATTTATTGAAAATGCGTTATGCTGTCAATTTTTTCCTAGATTTGAGGGTTTCATTTTTTTGTGGCATTTTCGTCACATCTTTTAATCACTCCATTTCTTCATGTGACCATCATATCATCAGATGTGATTTTATTTGATTTCATTTATGCATTAGAGTTAGGGTTGGATTTTGATTCGGTCAAATCACCTCTTTCACCTAGGAAGCTTAGGGTTTGAATTAAAATTGTTCTAACCCTAGAAGCGGCGCAACTCGTGCCGCATAACCCCCTAGTCAGCTATCATCATGCAGGGACTTGTGAAGGTAGATGCACTTCCCGATTATCAATTGACATGTTTATGCCATATGTGTATTGCCACCGAGCATGCAGACGCATGCAAGAGGGTTTCTAGGGACATGTGGAAAAGTATTTGATATTTCGTGTCATGACCACATGACAAATGTGGACATGACATGTGTGTTGCGTGTTGTGACAACATGCGAAATGTGGGCATGACACATTAAAACATAGTATTCTAACTCTCTCTAAGTACAAGTATCATGACCTTTCTGAATGATATCAGGTTCATCAACGCAACAATGCTAATAAGGGATCAAGTGTGTGCAAATGATTAATTATCCTCATCTTGAAAGTAAATTGAAAACACAAGTAATTAGTGTTAAGCTACATGTTTTGAGTTCATCCCTCATAGCCAACCGGGATAGAGCCTTGCTGCCAGCAGGCATCCATAGCCCCGACAAGGTTATCTTTACAATCCCCCTAAGTAGATCCCCACTGCCAGTAGGTGTCCATAGCCTCGGTAGAGTTACTTAGATGGCCTAATTTTTATCCCTTTTAGATTTTCAATATTCACCTTTTTTTATATTCATATATGTAAATTCATAAGATATCATCATGTAAACTCAATATGCAAGGTGTGGTCACTTGCTACTTTAGGTTGGGGATTGTAATGGTAGCAAGGGTGACCCTTTAGATTTTTCACTTAACACCTATACTGATGCTTTCAACAAACCCAAAGCTGTTAGGTGAGTCATCGTGACAATCTCCTTGGTCAAGAAAGGCATCACTAATGAAACAAATATCACAAACCTGATCAGGGATACTTCTCAGCGTGAATCACAACCTATGTGGAATTTGTTCTCATCAATTGAATCCTAACAATTTGGTTGGTTTCTTAGAGTGATAAGGTGCATCATCTTGACTAACCAAAACAAGGACTGAACAACAACTAGCAAACAAGCAAGCACACAAAAACAAAGCTATACAAATAGATATACAACATATACATTATGATACAAATGACTTACATGACCCCCCCTTTTAGGCTTGGAAGTAGTGTTTGAGGAACCGCCTATTGACTAGTAATGGGACATCCTCATTGGTTAGTCTTAAGTCTATAGGTACTATCTCCTAGGATCTCTAAAATTTAAAAATGACCTATCTAAAGTTTGTCAAATTTACCATGGTCACCTCTTCTTTCATGTGCTTTATCCCATATGAGGACTAAATCTAAAATCCTAAAAGCTTTCACTCTGGCTCTTTTAGCAAACCAACGTTTGACAATAGCTTGGCGTTTGGCAAATTGATCAATTGCTCTATCTCTTTTTTCTTCTAAATGCATGAGCTAAAGTAGTCTGACTTCTTGTTTGTTATCTATGCCTAGATATTCTTGTGCAAATTGTAATGTGGGGATCTTTAGGTTGATAGGGAGAATAGGATCCACCCCATATACTAACTGATAAGGATAATTTCCTAATGCAGCCTTCATCTTGGTTCTATCTACCCATAGAGCATACTTCAACAAGGTGTTCCACTCTCTAGGGTTTTTCTCAATCAATTTCTTTATGATATTTAACAAGTTTTTATTGGTTGACTCTGCTAAGCCATTCCCTTGAGGATAATAATTAGAGAAAAACTTCAAAATAATTCCATGATCAAAAGTACAACTAGATAGTTTTAATGATGCAAAGGCAGGTCCATTATCACATACCAAAGCATAAGGAACTCCATACCTTGTCACTATGTTGCTTTCCAAGAATTTGATCACATCTTCTGCATTGATTGTCTTATTGCTGACAGCTTCAGTCCAGTTGGTGCAATAATTAATGATGGTTAAGACATACCTATGGCCTGAAGATGTTGGAGGATTGATGGGTCCTATGAAATCCATGCCCCATTGAGCAAATGGGCGCATCTCCATCACTAGCTATAAAGTTGAGCAGCATATCTCTCTCTATTAGTAGCAACCTGACATGTGTGACAACATTTAATACATTCAGTAGTATCCTTAAAGATAGTAGGCCAATAGTATCCTACTCTCAAGATAGCATGAGTGGTAGCTAGGTGTGATCCATGTGTAGTCCCAAACTTATCATGCAATTCTGCCAAAACTTTATCAGCTTCTTGCCTATCCAAGCATCTGAGGTGTATTCCTTCATAATTCCTTTTGAAAAGGACTCCTTTAATCATATATTTCTGTGATCTTTTTTTAAAGCTCTTCTCTATGAGGCTTGCATTTTTTAGGGACATCTCCCAATGATCAGGATGTGCCTGATGTCTAAATACGATTCCTCATTTTCTCTAGTGCTTACCACATATTGTTGGCTCATGATATTAGAATCCACTTCTGATATCATCTAGCTTAAGGCTTACCCCCTTACTAACCTCATGGGTGTTATATCCATATTATATTCTTGAAGCATAGTTATCCATTTAGCTCTTTTCTCACCAGGTTCACTCTACATCAGGAGCATCTTCACTACTGCATCTGGTACTACAACAGTTATCTTACTTCTCAAAATGTAATGTCTAAATTTCTTGACTGCTCAGACCAAAGCAAGAGCTTGTCTCTCAACATCCATGTATCTAAGCTCTGCATCTTCAAATGGGCTGATCATGAAAGATATGGGATTTTCTTCCTTAACCTCATTTCTCTATGTCAGTACTACTGCAGATGTATGCTCTAAAGCAAATGAATAAGCGTAAAAATTTCTTGTATAATCTGGACTGATCAGAATAGGAGCATCAGATATGGATTTCTTGATATCTTCAAACGTTGCTCTTTCTTCAGGAGTCCATTCGATTTTAGCATCCTTCTTGAGCATTGCATTAAGTGGTCTAACAATCTGTACAAACCTAATAATGAACTTTCTAACAAAATTTATTTTACCAAAATAAGATTTGAGTTCTTTCTTGCTTCCAAGAAGCTACAATTTTATGATAGATTCTACCCTAGTAGGGTCAATGATGATTCCATTTTCTGTTATCAGATGGCCTAACAGTTTACCAGTTGTCGCTCCAAAGATACACTTCTTGGGATTGAGTGAAATACCATATTGTTCACACTTTTTTAGCACCTTCCTGAGGTCTTCTATATGATCCCCCCTTTTCTTTAAGAAAACAATCAAGTCATCCATGTAAATGACTATACATCTGCCAATCAGGCCTCTGAAAGCTATATCCATTGCACATTGAAAGGTGGTGCCAACATTTATCAATCCAAAAGGCATGCGCCTGTAAGAAAATATCCCCCACTTTGTGGTGAATGTAGTTTTCAATTTGTCTATTTTATCTACCATCACCTGGTTATACCCTGAGAATCCATCTAGGAATGACATCATCTGAGCACCATTTACTATTTGTAAAACCTCATCTAGTGAAGGTAAAGGATAATTATCCTTTTTCAGAATCTCTGTTCAAGTTTCTAAAGTCTACACATAGCCGTCTATCACTATTTTTCTTTCTTACAAGAACCACATTTCCCACCCATGTTGAATGCCTCACAGGAAATATAATTCTAGGATTGAGCAACTTCTTCACTTCTTCAAAGATGATGGGTTCTAATAAGGCATTAATAGGCCTTTGCTTTTGTCTAAAAGGCTTAACATCTGGCTTCAATGGTATAGTATGGATGATGATTGAGGTATCATAAGTTTTCAATTAATCATAGATCTAGGTGATAACATGGATGTAATCCTTACGTGCTTGGGTTATCCCCACCATTTCTTCTTCTGTACAAACTTTACCAATAAGAACATTCCTTACTTCTTCATTTTGTCCTATATTGATTGGTGAATATTCTCCTCCATCAGTCTTTGGGAGATCTTTCTATTTTAGCATATTGTGCAAATCAAATGCTCTTTCTAATTCTATCATCCCTTTAGGAATTTTATTACTTGGCAACTCTAGAATCTCTTCTTCCTCCCATGTAGGATCTTCTAGATTTCTTTCATCTATGATCTGAGCATCAAACACATCTCTATTTGATATGAAGTCCAAAATGTGTTGGTCATCATCAAATACTTGGAGATTGGTGATATTATTTGGTATGGAGGGCACTGATATTAATTCAATTGAAAACCTCTTCAGACTAGAAATGGATAATGGCTCCAGTGTACTTGTAGCTTGAACTAGAGCATCTACTCTGTGATTCTATTCTCTAGGCACATGGGTGATATTGAATGCATCAAATTCTTCTATTAAATCCCATACCCTATGTTTGTAATTAGCCAAATTTTTGTAATTACAAGAGTATATGCCTCTTACTTGTCTCACCACCAATTTTGAATCTCCAAAGACAAGTAGAATCTTCACTCTTTTCTTGAGAGCAAACAATAACCCATGGATTAAAGCTTCATATTCTATCACATTGTTTGTGCATGGGAATTGTAGTCTATATGCTGCTAAATAGTATTTTCTTGCTAGATCAATGAGATCTATCCCTACTCTAGCTCCTTGTTTTGACTTTGATCTGTCAAATCTGAGGATCCATGCTTTATCTTCGGTTAAGGACTTTTTAGGACCTCTTTTCTTTTTAGCCTTGGTAGCTGCACCGCCTGATATCCATTTTAACTTTTGCGACTCATTCTCTTTTGCTTTTACTTTCTCTAACTGATGTGAAGTTGATAAATCCTTACTTCTTTTATCTGTAATATCATGAACATCAATATTTGTTTGTACTTTTATACTTTTCTTTTCATCATTAAGTATGCTTCTTCCATCAGATAACTAATCCTTTGAATAAAATATCTCTTGCTTCTTCAAAATGTGCAAGCATAGTGAGCAAGTAGTCTCTGAATGTGGTGCTTCATGCAATCTACACCAACCTTCAACCAAAGAATTATGTCGATGAGTATTCTGCAACATCATCCTCTAAATCTATTTTGATAAGAATTCCTCAAACTTGGTTAAGTTGCTTTCTTTATCCTCATTAGACATTTTATAATCAGACTCAATCAAATAGTCAGTCCTGAAGAGAACTTGTGTCTCAAATTACTACTTGAACCTCTTAGTTGAACCTATGCATTGAACCACTTCGTTGAACCCATGCATTGAACCTCTTCGTTGAACTTATTCTTAGAACCTCTTTGTTGAACCTTTCTGGAGTTCGTTTGGTAGGTTCAATGACTCCTTGGTTCATTGGTTCAAGCATATGCGATGTTGGCATCGCTGTGACGAAGTGCTATCGGCAGGACTAAGTTGAAGACCATTGCCATCGGTGAAACGAAGACCATCGGTGAAGCATTATATCTTTGGGCTGATGGACACTAGTCACTCCGACGAAGGTTATGGGTAGGTCATCGGCGAGACAAGGCCTATCAGCCAAACTCTGGGGTGTTACTCCAACAAGAGTAGTCACTCCGATGGCATATGTCTATCGGCAAGAGAATACCTGTCGGCATAGCCGAAAGGTTATGAGCCGATGTAATGTAGTTATCCCAATGGAGGTATCGGTGAGACGGAGGACTGTTAGAGTGGGAGCTAATTCTTGTGCCGATGGTGACAGTTATCCCGATGGAGGTATCGGTGAGACAGAGCACTGTCAGAGCGGGAGCTAATTTTTGTGCCGATGGTGAAAGTTATTCCGATGGTAACCGTGGTGATCGGGGAGACTATGCTTGTCAGTGGGAGGTGAAGTCTGAGGGCCAATGGGGGTTGTTATGCTGATGGACGAAGGCTTGGTATTGTCAGCAACAAAATTGCCGATAATACTCTTTGGTTCATTCATGCTTATAAACTGAAATAGCAAACGCAGATCGATGCATGTGGGACTAATGTTTCCCACGAAAATATAAACTGTCAGACAGCAGTTATGCAACACTTGGGACAGTGGGTAGAGTAAGTTGTAATTGCAGTTAGGGCAGAAGTGAAAACAATTTTTTCTGCTCTTGAAGACTGTGGTATATATACAATTTTGGTGAGCTCGTCAATTAATGATAAGAGATCGATGAAACTATTCTAATTATACAGTTTATTCTGTAGATGTGCAGATGCAATAAATTGTTTGTATAATTGTCATAGAATTGATACCTGAACAAAAGAGCTAGGTATCTTTATTGTAAGCTTAGAGTTTACTGTAATAAAGATAGCTTTTATTGTGGTGGTGGGTTTTTTACCCGTAAGGGTTTTCCCACATAATATTGTGTGTCTGTGTTCTGAATATTGTCTATTTCTGGTTTCTCTTATGTACTTATCTGTGTTATTTAGTTTGAAAAGTTACCTATCTACACTGTCCCCAGGGAATTAACATTAGGAAAGCTATTTTCTGCACCTGTGTTTTCCTTACAAGTGGTATCAGAGCCTGGCCAGTTGTGTTATCCTTGTCGGTAGTCTGGGTTTTTTGTGTTAATTCTATTGTGTGGGAGGTTCTGTAGAGTGTTATTTTTAAATTAAATAAAGATGGCTAGTACATCAGACAAAATAGACATTGAGAAATTCAATGGCACAAACTTTGAGTTGTGGAAACTTAAAGTTGAAGACATGTTAGTCTATAGAGATCTTTGGGTTGCTGTGTCTGTAGTTCAACCTACAGGCATGAAGCAAGAAGATTGGGATCTGATATGCAGAAAAGCCAAAGGACTGATAAGACTGAGTTTATCTGACTCTGTTCTATTAAACATCCATGAGGAGAAGTCTGCAAGTGATTTGTGGAAGAAGTTGAATAATAGTTATCAGGGCAAGTCCTTGGTAAATAAACTTTTCCTCAGAAAGAAATTGTATTCTCTGAAGATGGATGAAGGTGCATCTGTAGCAGAACATCTGAGTGCATTCAATACGATTGTTACTCAGTTGACTTCTATAGGTGTAAAAATAGAAGAGGAGGATCATTGTATGCTTCTATTATGTTCCTTACCTGACTCGTGGGACCATCTAGTGATGGCTATTAGAAGTACAACAACTACGTTTTCACAGGAAACTGTTGTTGCCTCTCTGTTGTCTGAAGAGATGCGGAGGAAGTCTTCTGGAATGGCCAAAGAGGCTCTGTCAGTTCGTGGTAGATCAAAGGAAAGAGGCAAGAAGAAGGACAAGAAGTCTAAGTCCAAATCAGAGGGGAAATCAAAATCTCCTGGCAAGAAGTCCAAGGTGAAGTGCTGGAATTGTGGGCAGAAAGGTCATGTCAAGAAAGACTGCAAAGAGGAGAAAAAGAAGAAGAAGAACTTCTCTGACTCTGAGTCTTCATACAGTGATGCTGATGCTTTCATTGCTACTTTGGTAACACCTGCTTCTGAAGATGTTTGGCTGATTGATTCAGGAGCATCTTTTCATATGACATCTCATAGAGAGTGGTTCACGAAGTATGAACCCTATGCTAGTGGCAAGGTGTTCCTGGCTAGTGATTCAACGCTGGAAATAGTTGGTTGAGGTTGAGTCAGAATCTAGTTCCCAGATGGCAGAATAAAGGGAATGAATGGAGTTCTCCATATACCAGGTCTGGCTCGAAATTTACTTTTTGTTAGTAAGCTTAATGATGTTGGAGTGCAAGTTACTTTTGTGGATGGTGGCTGTAAGATGACTAGAGGTTCTATTGTTCTGGCAAAAGGTGAACGCATTGGAACTCTGTATAGGTTAGATGCTAAACCAGTGTGCTATAATAATGTCTTTGCAATATCTGGAAAAGCTACTATTGTAACACATGATGTAAATTCTATGGAAGTTAAACTTCCTGCAAAGAAAACAATGCTCTGGCACCATAGACTTGGTCACATAGGTGAAAAAGGCTTAAAAACTTTGAAAAACAAAAACCTGGTAGATGGGCTGATTGATTGTAATCTGGAGTTCGATTTCTATGAACATTGTATATATGGAAAGCAAAACTGTGTTTCATTTTACTCTAGTTCTCATAAATCTTCTGGTGTTCTGGACTATGTGCATTCTGATGTTTTTGGTCCAGTTGATGTTCCTTCTTTATCTAAGTCAAGATACTACGTATCGTTCATTGATGATTATTCGAGAAGGGCATTTGTATATTTTTTGAAAAATAAATCAGAAGTGTTCAGTCGATTTAAAGAATTTAAAACTCTTGTGGAAAATCAGACTGGTGGAAAACTAAAATGCTTGAGAATAGATAATGATGGTGAATATTGCAATGCAGATTTTGATAAGTATTGTGTAGACCATGGAATTAAAAGGCATAAAACTACACATTATACTCCACAACAGAATGGAGTTGCTAAAAGGTTAAATCGATCGTTGATGGAGAAAGCAAGAAGTATGTTGAGTTATGCTGGTCTTGAACAGAAGTTCTAGGCTAAGGCAGTTGCTACAGCTTGTTACTTGCTGAATCGTTCTCCTACTTCAGCATTGGTTGATAAGACACCTATGGAAGCATGGTCTGGTAAGAAGCCCTCTCTAAGACATATTTGAGTCTTTGGCTGTGAGGCATATGCTCATATTCCTGAAGTTAAAAGATCTAAGTTGGATTACAAGGCAGTTAAATGTATCTTTGTTGGCTATGGAGTCAGTATTAAAGGGTACAAGCAATGGAATCCTAAAACTGAAAAGGTAATCTACAGTAGGAATGTAATTTTCAGAGAGCTGAAACCGTTGGTTGTTGATCTGCAGCCAGAAAAGACAGAAGAAAAGAAAGAAAAGAGTGTTGTGAATGTTCCTCTGACCCCTGTAAAAGAGGAACAATAAGCACCAAGTGTAGATGGTTCAGATGAGAGTTCAAGTAGCTCTGAAGATTCTGATCTAGAGCAAGAACCTGAACCTGCACCTCAACCTTTGAGGAGATCTACACGTGAAATAAGACAACTAGATAGGTATGGATTTTCAGTACTTGATTCAACTTGTGCCTATGCTTTACTTACTGATACTGATGAACCTAGGACTGTGAAAGAAGCTATTAGTGTATTTGATTCAGATTCTTGGTTGGAAGCCATGCATAGTGAAATGACATCATTGGAGAAGAATGGAACCTGGGATCTGGTGCCCTTGCCTGAAGGAAGAAAACCTGTAGGCTGTAAGTGGGTATTTAAGAAGAAATATGGTCCAGATGGTAGTATTGAGAAGTATAAGGCAAGACTGGTTGCTAAGGGGTATTCCCAAAAGGAAGGTATTGATTATGGAGAAATTTTTTCTCCTGTAGCTAAGCTGACATCCATTAGATTTCTGTTGTCACTTGCAGCAGCATATGATTTTGAAATTGAGCAGATGGATGTGACAACAGCGTTTCTTCATGGAGACCTTGAAGAAGAAATTTATATGTCCTAGCCAGAGCATTTTGTGGAAAAAGGTAAAGAACATCTGGTATGTAACTTAAAAAGTCTCTTTATGGTTTGAAACAGTCTCCCAGAATGTGGTATCAAAAGTTTGATACGTATGTTTTATCCTTGGGGTATGTGAGATCTAAATCTGATCATTGTGTCTATTATAAAACTAAAGGTAATCAGATTCTTATAATTGCACTATATGTGGATGACATGTTGTTCATTGGCAATGGTAAGGGGATGATCTCAGAGTTAAAATCTCAGTTGTCCTTGAAACTTGAAATGAAAAATCTGGGGGCAGCAAAGTACATTCTGGGAATGGAGATCAAAAGGGACAGATCTAAGAGAAAAATTTGGCTCAGCCAGAGGAAGTATATTACCAATGTTCTTGATAAGTTTCATATGTCTGATTCTAAACAGTTAGTTGTTCCAATTTTGCAGGGAATGAAATTATCTATTGAAGATTGTCCAGAATCTTCAAATGACATTGATGACATGAAGAGAGTACCTTATGCAAGTGCTGTTGGCAGTTTAATGTATGCAATGGTCTGTACCAGACCAGACATTGCCCAAGCAGTGGGAGTTTTGAGCCGGTTTATGGCGAATCCAGACAGATCACATTGGGATGCTGTGAAAAGAGTTATGAGGTATTTGAAGGGAACTTCTGACTATGCTATTTGCTAGCATGGAAACTCAGAAGGGTCTAAGAGATCTATCAGCATTTAGGGATATGTTGATTCTGATTGGGCAGGGGACATTGACAGTAGGAGATCCACCAGTGGATACGTGTTCATGTTACATGGCGGTGCTATCAGTTGGATGAGCAAGCAACAGGCTGTAGTCGTTTTGTCCACAATAGAGGCAGAGTACATGGCGGCCACTCGTGCATGCCAAGAAGTTGTTTGGTTGAAGAGGTTGTGTTCTGATGTTGGTTTTAATGCAAGGTAAATACAAATTCACTGTGATAGTCAAAGTGCCATATGTTTGGCAAAGAATCCTACATTTCATGCTAGGACAAAACATATTGATGTCCAATATCACTTTGTTCGTGATATGGTGGAAGATAGGAAGGTGAAGCTAGAAAAGATTGACACTTTGGAAAATGTCGCTGATGCCTTAACTAAACCAATGAACACAGCCAAGTTCAAATGGTGTTCAGATGGAATGGGTCTTCGGGCCCCTAGTTCTCAATAATCGAATGAGGACTAAGAGGTAGCAGTAATCACTTCGACAAGTGGGAGATTGAAGAGAACTTGTGTCTCAAATTACTACTTGAACCTCTTAGTTGAACCTATGCATTGAACCACTTCGTTGAATCCATGCATTGAACCTCTTCGTTGAACTTATTCTTAGAACCTCTTTGTTGAACCTTTCTGGAGTTCGTTTGGTAGGTTCAATGACTCCTTGGTTCATTGGTTCAAGCATATGCGATGTTGGCATCGCTGTGACGAAGTGCTATCGGCAGGACTGAGTTGAAGACCATTGCCATCGGTGAAACGAAGACCATCGGCGAAGCATTATATCTTTGGGCCAATGGACACTAGTCACTCCAATGAAGGTTATGGGTAGGTCGTCATCGAGACAAGGTCTATCGGCCAAACTCTGGGGTGTTACTCCGACAGGAGTAGTCACTCTGATGGCGTATGTCT
This sequence comes from Cunninghamia lanceolata, assembly GCA_027924645.1. Taxonomy (NCBI): domain Eukaryota; kingdom Viridiplantae; phylum Streptophyta; class Pinopsida; order Cupressales; family Cupressaceae; genus Cunninghamia; species Cunninghamia lanceolata. Next base: position 8,420,492 of record BSBN01000220.1, on the reverse strand, counting down.
ATTGGCAAGAGAATACCCGTCAGCATAGCTGAAAGGTTATGAGCCGATGTAATGCAGTTATCCCGATGGAGGTATCGGTGAGACGGAGGACTGTCGGAGTGGGAGCTAATTCTTATGCCGATGGTGATAGTTATCCCGATGGAGGTATTGGTGAGACAGAGCACTATCGGAGCGGGAGCTAATTCTTGTGCTGATGGTGAAAGTTATTCCGATGGTAACTGTGGTGATCAAGGAGACTATGCTCGTCAGTGGGAGGTGAAGTCTAAGGGCCGATGGGGGTTGTTATGCCGATGGACGAAGGCTTGGTATTGTCGGCAACAAAATTGCCGACAATACTCTTTGGTTCATTCATGCTTATAAACCAGAATAGCAAACACAGCTCGATGCATGTGGGACTAATGTTTCCCACGAAAATATAAACTGTCAGACAGCAGTTATGCAACAGTTGGGACAGCGGGCAGAGTAAGTTGTAATTACAGTTAGGGCAGAAGTGAAAACGGTTTTTTCTGCTCTTGAAGACTATGGTATATATATAGTTTTGGTGAGCTCGTCGATTAATGATAAGAGATCGATGAAACTATTCTAATTATACAGTTTATTCTATAGATGTGTAGATGCAATAAACTATTTGTATAATTGTCATAGAATTGATACCTGAACAAAAGAGCTGGGTATCTTTATTGTAAGCTTAGAGTTTACTGTAATAAAGATAGCTTTTATTGTGGTGGTGGGTTTTTTACCCGTAAGGGTTTTGCCACGTAATACTGTGTGTCTGTGTTCTGAATATTGTCTATTTCTGGTTTCTCTCATGTACTTATCTGTGTTATTTAGTTTGAAAAGTTACCTATCTACACTGTCCCCAGGGAATTAACATTAGGAAAGCTGTTTTCCGCACCTGTGTTTTCCTTACAAGTCCCTGGGGTGATGTTACTTTCATTCCTAGCAATATTCTCATTACACATCAAGACTTCCTCTAAATTATGAGTGTGGCTTTCATCCCAATATGTAGCTTCTTCTATACCTGTAGATGACAAACAAGAATCAACACCACTATAGTTATCTACATTATTTACCTCAATTGATGGCAATCCACTTTCACTACATGTTCATTCCAACTCTATCATATCTAAACAAGCATACAAGTTTTCTCTGAATGGGCATCATCATGTAACCTACACTAGCCTTCAATCAGAATGTCCTTATGGGATATACTCAATGTTTGACAATGTTGTGTCTCTCTAAACAAATACAATCCAAAGTACTTGAAATGATCAACTTCATTACAATCATCTGAACTGTAATCAGACTCAATGATCACCCTATTGTCCTGATGAACGTGTTTAGGGATAAGAACATCGTACATGAGGATTTCCTCTATCCTGACTAGTTGGAACCTGATGGAATAAACCCCTGGTTCAACATCCATGTACAATATCTCATTAGTCTTTTTATATTTAGTGATCATATGTTTCATCCTAAGTTTGGCTTCTATCCTAATTTGATTGGAAATCCCCTTCCAGGGTAACCACATGTGGCTAAAATCTATAAACATATAATTGTTAAGTGTTTTTGACCAATCTCTGCTAAGTAACATTCCATAGGTATCAGGGATATCCACTACTTGGATGTTAATATAATATTGAATCCTTGGATCTGATGCTAACTGCATGTGGATATGTGTTAACTCTCCTACTACACTTACTTTAGACTTGTCTAGCTGTGTCACCTTCTTGAATGACTTAGCTAGATGTAACCCTAAGGCATTGCAAATTGATAGTGGCATCACATTGGTTGATGCACCTGAATCTACCAAACAATTATGTAAATTCTTACTAAACATTCTCAATGTGAGTAGGAAAGGAGGTGGTTTAGCCTTATCTCTATATAGGGTCATATGAGAAGTTTCAGTATCGTGGATAATAGCTGGGGTTTTATGCTTAGCATTATTATCTTTAGCAATAGGATCTTTATTTGCAATATGGCTAGGATTATGAACATGACTATCCTCTTTCAAAATGGGCTCAGCTAGGGATCTCATGAAAGCCTTCTTGATGGTTGAAGTTTTAAGCAATTTAGGTAATGATAGACTGATCTTAACTCTTTTCATTTCTTCTGCTAAATACGTGACTAATTTGTCAAACTTAGGAGACTAACTATTGGCTTTTGTCCCTATATTTTGAGGTGTAAAATACTAAGCATTAACCCTAGGAATACCCAGATTATTTTTATCTTTTGGATCTGGAGGGGTATTGAAGTTGTTAGGAGGTAATGACGTAGTCAAGGGACCAGAAGGTCTATTAGGATTACTCCTAAGGTTATAATTGTGTCTACCTTGGTACTACTGTTGGTATGCATGGATTTCTTCATGTTTAGCTAATGGCTAATTCTCATCCTCAAAGGGAAACACATAATTAGTTTCAAATGTCATAGCAAACTCCTCACATGCTAATGTGTAGTTCTCATGATCTGATACTGCTTGGTGATGAGGGTGATTTACATAACTCTCTAGTACAAGGGCATAATCATATCCACAAGGGACAATTTCATTTCCTTCAACAAAAGGAGGATTACCTATAGTATTGGACACTTCAGCCTAAAAAATAGAGGCTACTATTTTGAATTGAGGATAGTCTAGCTCAGCATGTGCATTGATGTTATGTATCCTACACCAATTTGCAAGGGCTGCTTCTGCTAAGTTCAATCTAGTAGTCTGTAGTGGTTCACTAGGAGGCTAATTGTCTAAGGGTGATGGCAAGGAACCATTATTTGGCCTAGTGTTCCACACTCTAGGTTGTCTAGGTGCATTATTGTTATTACCATTATTGTTGTAGTTCCTGTCATTACTATATCCTCTATTAGGATATCTTGATCTATCATTATTATATCCTCTATTTTGATTTGACTAGGAATAGAAGTTTTGACCTCTTAGATGTGTAATTTTTGTTGTCAACTTCTTTAGCTGTGCAGACATTTCCTTGATGTCTTCTTTCTCTTCTTGAACTTTGGGTACTACATTTTGAGACTAAGGTTTAAAGAAAGAAGAACCATTAATATTACTCTCTCCTACGTCCTGGGATGTTTAAGCATGTAATGGGTAATGTACTATCTAACCATTTCCATTTGGAGGGGGCATGATGCTAAGTGGAGGTACCTGTAAAGGACTTGGCACTGTAACAAGAGGCATCACAGTTCCATTAGTCTGCTATTGAGAATGATATGCAAGATATGTGGGATAAGAAGGGAATGATGTGTTTGGCATTGGAGAAGGAATCAATTGCTGATTAACTTTTATCGCTTCTTCAAAATCTCCTATCAACATCATGACACCAAGATGCATTCTTCTTATGAACATAGAAGTCAAGGGATCTAATGTTGAATAGTATATACTTCTAGCTACCTCATCTACTACATTATATGGAGCTACCAACTTGGAATACATTTTCTGGAACCTAGCATTAAAGTTTGAAATAGGTTCTCCTTCAAATCTTTTAATTGTAGCAAAAAGATGATAATTCATTGAAGGATCTATAGGTATTTTAAACCTATCCTTGAAGGCTTTTTCCAAGGCAGCCCATGAACCAATTGAGGCTTGAGCAAGACTGATGTACCAATTGTATGCTTCCTCTCCCAAGGAGTATGGAAATAATTTGCATACCACGTCTTGATGCTCAATCCTTGCTCTACAACAAGCTTCTTTAAATGTCTTGATATGATCTGCATCCTAATATGGATGATATTTAGGACAAATCTTTTCATGATTCTTAGGTAAAGGGTGATAAGCAGTAAAAGTCAAGGGTGAGTCAGCAGCAAAGAATGACATTGTGATTGTTGTTTGCTAGACTAGAGGTGTAATTGGTAATCTTGTAGGTGTCTGAAGTATAGCTGGGGATATAGGAAGTGTCAAAGTATATCTTGATGAGGATACTGAAGCACCTAAATCAGGAGTGTGGTGAATATCTATAGTTCTAGGTCTAAATCCTCTGATAGGTAATTCTTCCAGGAATCCACCAGATCTGGACCTGGTGTTAGGCCTGTGAGACAGGGTTTCGATAATTTATGACAAACTTATGGAAATTTGACCTGACTTCCATAAAGATCAACAAAACTAACCGAGCAAAGGTGATATCTACAATCAAGACTCAAGACTAACTAGATATTTATGCAAATATTTACATGAAATTTACAAATATGAGAAAATATCAAACTTCTAGACACGGATATCACGATATCCAGTAATACAGGCAAGTCACAACAACGATCTAGTAGGAAAGCTTGAACAACGACTCAATCTTCAAAGACTTTAAAGAACTGACTACAAAGTTTAGAGGATTTATGCTCAATTCTGAAATATTTATGATGAACAAACTTGAAATAGCCCAGAACAGGCAAAACTTTGCACAAACACTCAAAGCATGCGTAATTATGGTGACCTTTGAGAAGACTACCTTGTTCAGAGATAGGAATAGGTGTATGCAACCGATTCACATACCAGACAAGAGAGCGAGGCCCTCCTTCTAGTGCCAATTTATGTTGATGATGATTATTAGTCATAACAACATGTATAAAAAATTTCACAACAAACCTTTATTATCTTGAAAAGTACGATCAATTTGGAACAAACTAATGACTCCAAGTCTCCGTTGATTAGATCATGAGCTTCTGACGTTACTTAGAGGTTGATGTGACATGTTGTCTTCCATTTTCAAGGGATCTTACACTATCTGTATTGTGAACTCTGGTCTATATATTCAATTCTTCACCTGTTTCCTATAAATCTACTTCACAAACGAGGTCATTTGCTTTGTACTCAACATATGATGATTATGTTTATAAGTTTGATCAATTCTTCTAAGCATCAACTGTCATGAACTTATTTTACTCCTGCGCTATGTATTTAATCAAACAATGTGCCTACAAGCAGATATTTGCATGTTTATCTTTGATATTCATATGTATTTACATGATGTTTATCATTTTGACATGCTTTCATTCAAAATATGATCTATATGTTCAATTATTTATGAGTTACAGGCATATTTCATGTTTATTTGCTTTAGATTGTCTGTTATTTGCAATTATGAAGGTGATTTGCAATGAAATTAAAGAAAAATTGAAAATGCTTTCTAAATTTAATGAAACTTTAGCTATTGAGTCACATGTACATTATAGATACTTTCATGAAAGGAAGAAATCAGACCATAACTTCACCAGGATGTTCCACAGCTAGGTATGGTTGATGCTAACTTCAAAAGAACAAGGATTGAAAACAACACATACATATTGATAAGCACTCCAAGGGACACAACTAATCAATGCATATATCTAGAATTCATCCACTGATTACTCAAGATTTATAATTATTTGTAATCAAAATAGCTTCTCTTTCATTAGGTATTCAAAAGATATGTACATTCACAATGAGCTTCGGAAATAGTCCTGAGAATTTCAGCAATCTAACTTTAATTAAGTTTCTAATAATAAAACAAAGTGCACTCCATCCCCTTTTATAGAATAAGGAGAGGAGGTGGTTACAAGTGATCAATGGTCAAGATTTGCCTATCTAAATCAACGATCAATACTTCCTCTTTGACTAAGTCATCACCTGCATATGTGGCACAAGTTGTCAAGTGGCAACTATCTAGCAAAACTCAATCATTTAGTTATCTGATTATGCATATGACTCTGTTGATGGTGATCATGCAACATTTCTTACTCTTTGTCCTCTTCTTCTTCATCATCATCTTCTTCTTCTTCATTATCATCCTCATCTTCATCACTATCATCTTGATCAGCTCCGGGGTCATACCTTATGTGCATACTAATTACTGCCCTGATGGATTCATGCAGTTGTACTATTCTTTCTACTTCACCTCCATCCTAACTTTTGGCCTTTGCTACAACATGTCTATGAGAATGAAACTATGCCTGAAGTGCATTCCATTTATTCTCCCTACTATTTAACTTCTCATTATACATTTCTACTTTACCTTTCATTCTCATGGCTTTATTTATCACATCTTGTGTCAAGTGATGAATGGGATCCTTTGCTGCTTGCTTAAAATTGTGATGGAAAGCTTGGATAGCAAAATTAGTATCTTGATTTTCTATTTTTCCTTCTACTTAATCTTCCAGAGCCTCAAGGGTTTCTATTTCTTCTGCCATGAGATCATGTATTTTAACACTTATGTCCCTAAGCTTTCTGTTGCATCTCCTCAAGATATCACATTCAAATTTGATATCTTCATACCAAATGCCTAGCAACTATGAAGTGTTATTATCCAATATTTTGTTATCCATAAGTATTTTCATGTCTATCCTTTTTATCTCACCCAAGGCATCTAGATGTTTTTCTAACTTGAAGACCCTTCTCCCCACTTCATTCTATAGCTTATCCACCTCACTCTTCAAAGTACCAAGAGCATTCCAATTTGATAAGGAGGTCTTAACCATGCTTTTTGCTTCAAAAACAAAAGAGATAAACCAATTATCCACTAACTGAGCCTTATGCTTCATAATATCCAATCCGGTTATCTCATCTTGGGATATGATTTCCAATGGGGTAGCTGCACTGAGTGGTGTATGCTTGGGGTCAATTAACCCTTTAATGAATGAATGCAATTGAACAATATGCTCTTTACGCTATCTATTCTTATCCTTTTCTCTTTTCACCCTCTATGTCAAAGAATCAATAATATCCTTACCTTCTTGACCTTCTTGATCCTCATTAACAAAAGTTAAATCATGTTTGTTATTTGAAACTCATCAAGGCCTATTTTTCCCTTTTCCTTATCAACCATTGGTAAGGTTCCTCCTACCTATAGTAGGATCTCTTTTTATAGCAGATGTAGGCCTTGCCTTTCTTTTAGGTTTTAGCATGCTTGCAGTAAACAATGTGGAAACATCAAAATTAGGGACCTCATCTATCTGTTGAAAATTTATTTCTTGTTGTAACCAATACAGAACATCACCCCTGGGCTCTTGCTGGTCATTCTACTCATTTTGAGCATCATGAGACTCCGTATTATGCTCTGCTCTTGGTGGTGAATTCTCCTTCCTTGGTTCTTCCTCATGCACATTCTCATGAGGGGGATCTTGTTGAGGCACCCCCTATTAAGAGATTTCTTTCTGAGGATTTTCTTGTTGAAAGATTTCATGCTGAGGTGGAGGTTCTTGTGAAGTGTGTATATTCTGATCATGTACCTCTTGCAAATTTTCCTCATGTGGTTTTTGAACATTTTGATTTTGTTCATCATGTGGCACTTGGTCTTCATGAGAAGATTATGTGTCTTCACCTTGGGGATCACCTTGATCACCATTGGTCACATTCTCTATTTCATTCTCCTGACTATCATCTTGTGCTAGACTCTATTCTCCATCTTTAGATGTATTTATTTCTCCTAGGCCTAGGGCCTTACCCAATTCCTTCTCATCTGATTTCTCTTCTGATGTTGGGTTATTACCTTGAGTATCACCCTCCACATGTGTTGATGTAACATTTTGATCTTCAACCCTACCAGGGATCTCCTTGTCATTTTTCTCATGTGTAGGATCACTGTCCTAATTATCCTTATTATCATGTATACCTTCATTATGATTATTATTCTTTTCAGGTATCTCTTGATCACCCTCCCTCTAAACATTAGTCTCTATCTATTCTTTCTCTGGAGGTGCATTGCTTTGCCCTCTACCTTGATCAGGCATAGTCTTATCAACCTCTTCATGCACATTAACCTCTACCTTTTCAGACTCCAAAGGTGGATCATTATCTCTATTTTGGACCTCATCACCTTGGTAGGCCAAGTCTATTACTGTTGGATTAGTAACCTGCTCTACCAGATTAGTCAATCGTATTTGTTGGGCTATATCCTCAGGATTGTCCTGTTCCATTTCCTTTGTTTCAACCTCCTCTTGGTGAGTGACCTTTTGGACCATAGGGGTGCCCTGAGGAGTTATTCTTGTATTGGCTACTAGAGCCTCCATCTTCTATGCAGCAACATCAATAACTACTTCATCATCTGACAGGTATACTGTATCATCTAGTGGAAGGGGTGGCTCTTTCCTAGCCTTATGTTCCTCTTCTATTTGCTCTTCCACCTTCTCAATTTTAAATTGAATAATATTTGGAATCGGGATCTCATGTTGTAGTTCCTTCATGAAAGTTAGGCCATTTGCACCACTCAATAAAAGAGGATCAATATTCACATTTCCCCTCTTTGCAATTTTTTGCTTCTTTTGGGATGGTGTCCTTTGCACTTTCTTTCTTTTTTTCTTTGTTATTAACAGATCATCATCTCTAGGTTCTTCATCTAAAGGGTCCTCATCTAATGGATTACCCTCCAATGATTCATCTTGCAATGGTTCTTCTTCCAATAGTTCCTCCTCCTCTATAATCATAGGGGCGGGCTTTATGACTTTCTTTCCTATTCATTTGGCAAGGGTTTGAAGTGTTGCATCTGCAGATGTGGATATGGATGCCATCTCTCCTATTGGTTGAAGTTTCCTAACAATTATCCCTTGCTATACATGAACTGCCTTCTTGTTTTTGCCTAGCTGCTTTGGCTCTTCAACCGGTAACCTTTCTCCATTGGATTTTCTCTTTTCAATGAGGAAGTGATCATATTCCTCTTTAGCTAACTCTTGTCTTTTCTTCTTGTTATTCATAGTAAGGGCTACACCCTTTTTCTTCAACTTGGCGATTTCAGCACTTACCCAACTCTGGGTCAGTTGGATAACCTTTTGCATTATTTGATCAAATGAAGTCTCTTAAGGTTGAGTGAAATCAGGAGTTGAGATGGTTTCATTGTACACCTTATTATCTTCATATTCATTGGACATAACCTTTCCATCATCCTTGTGCAATTGGGCAGGCACTAGAATGCAATCAAAGGTCTAGATTTGCTTGAGAGTGAGCCTCTAATAAGTCCTTCTCTTGACCTCTGCTTCATCATCACAATCAGTCCAATAATCTTCAAGGTGCCTTTGATGTATTTGTTTTCCCAGTAATTTATGCATCCTACCATATGGGTCATATGACCTAGCTATTGAAAATGGCTGCAGGTGCATTAGCTTTAATCCTTTGATGGCATCCTTAATAGTTTGTGTGTTTGGACATAAATACCAACCAATGAATATTGGAAACAACACAGGTGGGATCTTCCCTTTCTCTAAATGAGCCTCTACTGAGGTTGATACCTATCTAACAAACTCCATTAGAATGACCCTGTCAGTGGGGTATCTGGGTAACATGAGAGGTTGCCCCTCAAATCCTTCTATTCTCATGTATGAAAAGGTACAGAACTAGATAAACCAAGCCCCATGTTTTTAGATAATAGCTTGGGCTTCCATACTTAGCCTTTTTATTCTATCCTCCTCCATGGTTTTGACTAGATGCATAGAAAAGGAATCATTCACTAACTTTTAATTTTTGAGGTATTCCCTCCTGTTTAGCTGTGGCTAATGTTCCCATATGTTTATATCACCAGGATTGTTTCCAACCCTGCCCACTATTTTTAAAGAATTAAATGTGCCTCTGAAAGCACAGGCATATACGACATAAGAAGTCATATGGAACATGCACATTTTACTACCCAGCCTTCTCATTCCTTCATCTAAACTGTGACTGATAATTTTAGTCCAACGAGGCTTGTCATCTAAATATTGTACCATCTGGATGATCGCATACATCCAATTTTCAAAGTTTCTAGCATGTTGTCTCTCGGTCATCCTTCTTAACATAGCCATCATATACTGATACTCTTCAACAAAATCAAATTTAAAAAAGTATTTTGGTAGCTTAGCAAAAGCTTTGTAAGTGCTACTCTTAGACCTCCACTGGTACATGATTCTCCTAGCCTCTTTCTCATTACCACGGTATTCCTTTTCCAGCATACTTAGGCTCAACTTGACCACATTAGTACCTACAGGAAAATTGAATGCAGCAGTGATGCCCTTAGTTGAGAAATCTGCATAAACCCTGTCATGCTTCTCCACTCTTCTAGTCTCTACATTATAATTTCATACACATTCAACCACTAACTTAGTAGCTTCAATAGCATAGGGAAATCTCCTAGCATGCCACATCCCTATGGAGTATATTCTTTGTAGTATAGGGTTTCCACTTCCATTATCTAACCTTCTTGTCCATGCATCTAGGTCTGTCTTCCTTTGATGCGTGTGATTTATCATCCCATATATGAATCCTACAACTTCAAGCTGTAAGAACATGGGTTTTAAGAACTCTGAATCAGAGCTATTCCTTCTGATATCCATTAAATCCTATATTAAAGACATACATTTCTTACCTTAACATGTTTGCATGGGGGAGGGTTTACGTATCACATGCATTCCATAGCAACAATTCAACATTTTAATTCATCTCATGCATTACCCTGTTATAACCTAATAAAAACCATTTCACCTCGTGATTTGTAGTAAATGACAAAAGAGAGGGTTTCAAATTTACTTACCTGATAATTGACTTCCTCTTTTACTATATGACTGATAATGGGATAAATGTGAATATGTTGTACTATTTGTTTTGTTCAGTCGAGTTGAGGGTCCCATTACGTTTGCAGGTGACTGTGATGTACTGACTTTCAAAGCTCTATAATTTTATGCTTAACTATAAGGTAAATGTGAATAAACCCCAAAATTCACTTTTAAATCGATCAATACAAAAAATTAGGGTGCATTTATTACTTTTGTTTAAGTCCATTGATCAACGTATGACATTTGCAAATATTTGACAAGTGGCAGGTTCATATTTGAAATTGAAAGGGCATGACCTATCATCAGATTTTGCATTTAATGCTGAGGCTAATCTCTGTGAAGATCAAGGATTCTTGAAAATATGACCCTCCAACAAAAATATGGGGGTGATATGGTCATATGGTCAACCTTTGACCATTAAGCAAGATCGGTTCATATTGTCTTTGTTAATAAATCATGACAATGTTGTGTTCATCTGACCCTGAGGATTTTGCCACATGGCATCATTGGATTGGTTATTATGAAGCCAAGCATATCGGTTCATAAAGTTCAAAATGAGGAATATTGACAAAATTTGAATCCTTTAACACTAAGGAATATCACCATCATTCGAGAATGTAAGGGTGATGTCATCACCTTTTGGGCATCCACAACTACTCGAGGAAAAATGACATCATCGTCATGTTTGTTAAGATCAGGGATATTTTAGAATATGACCTTCTCGGGTTGGAATATGATGACATCATCAGGACATCACTTATCTCTATTTTTGAGTTATGGTGACATCATCATCATATTAAGAAATATTACGGATGTTTGGAAATGTGACCCTATGACAGTCAAGTGTATTGATTACGTCATCATCATGGTGATCTCTTCTATACATCAGCATTGGTTGACATCAGGGTCATGTTTGTGAAGGGTTCCTATCCACAAAAGGGTGATATTTTGTAAAATGATGGATCTTTGGAAATATGACCCTCCACAAATATGCATGCAAGTTTTAACAGGCATATATTCTAATGCACTTAAATTTGATATTCACATATCGAGGATGTGAAGACATCGGGTGATCTTCATAGGTTAGGGTCATCTTAGTGAATATGACTGATATTTAGAAATGTGACCCTATGGGAAATATCTGAGTTGACCAAACTTTGACTTAGCATAACTCTCTATCCTTGGTGAATATCAAGGTGATCCAAAAGACAAACCTGCTTAGAATTTTGTACTCTTTAAGACCATGAGGTTTATGATAGCATAATCTAACTTTGACAATTGACCCCTCTTTGTGATGCTCGTGCATAAGCAAGGGTGGTACACTCAACTAACTTTTACCAAACCGTCCAAAGAAAGAAAGCAAAAACAAGTATAGGCAAGAAGGTTTGGTCCCTATTTTGTCAAGGGAAAATGGGGTGTGTTGTGTAACCACACAACACTTTCCAATGTAGCTCATGTGGCTCCTGCATGAACCTAGAGACCAAGCCTACAACATATGAAATTTCAGGCCTCGTGTGAGTCAAGTATATGAGACTCCCAACCAATTGGCAATACAAGGTAGAATCTACCAAAGGTGAAGAACAAGAAGCCTCAAGTTTGGACCCTGACAGAAATAGAGTTGGCATAGGCTTACTGTCAGCCATGTGAAATCTAGAGAGCATATCAAGAGCATACTTGGACTAAGAAAGAAAGATACCAGCTGAAGACTGTGTAATCTCAATTCCCAAGAAGTAGTGAAGAAGACCCAAGTTAGACATTAGAAATTGATCCTGAAGGGCAGTTTTCACTGCCTTGATGGTGAATGAATAACTCCTTGTAATCAACAAGTAATCAACATAGAGAACAAGGAAAGTGAGAGTATCATCTTGCTGCAAAATGTAGACATTCGGATCAGAATGGCACCGAGTTAACCCAACTGATAGAAGAAAGGAATCCATCTTGGCATACCAGGCTTGAGGGGCCTTTTTAAGGCCATAGAGAGACTTCCAAAGTCAGAAAACAAGTGAAGGATCCTAGATGAACCCCTGTGGCTACTCCATATATATCTCCTCCTAAAGGTCACCATGAAGAAAATCACTCTTCACATCCATCTAATGAATTTCCCAGTGATGGGCTGTAGCAATGGCAAGGACAAGTTGGATTGAATTCATCTTAGCAACTGGCACAAAAGTCTCAGAGTAGTCAATCCTAGGAACTTGGGAGAATCCTTTTGCAACCAAGCAAGCCTTATGTTTATCGATTGACCCATCTGCAACAAATTTTGTTCGATAGACCCACTTGCATCGAACAATTTTTCCTCCCTTAGGAAGTGGAACTAAATCCTAAGTATGGTTCCTTTCCAAGGAACTGAACTCTTCCTGTATAATAGCATCCCACTCGAGGACACTAGAAGCTTCCTTGAAGGACTATGGATCAAAAGCTAAAGCAAAGAAGAGATGAGGAGCCTACTCAAATTGTGACCTTGTTCTTCTTGCATCTGAAGGATCACCAACCCAATCATCTGCTGACTCGAAAGTCTGTCAATCCCAAAGAGGCCTAGTGGTAGGAGAGTCAGGGGAATCTAGAGGAGATTCAACATCCTCTAAATGATGACTAAGAGAGGTGGAAGATGAACCCTTATCATCGCCATCTAAAGTGGAGGAAGAAGACTCCTTAGGAGGATTAAGATCCTTAGAAGAACTATCATCATGCAGTCGCAGTGTCTCCATGGGAATAAATGAGGGAGAATTGGTAGAAGAAGTATCCTCCTCAAAACAAACACTCTTCTCAATAAAGAGCTCATGTGTGGTAAGGTGAAGTAGCCTGTAGCCTTTGACACCATCTAGATAGCCAACAAATATGCAAGACCTACTCTGTAGATCCATAGCCTTGCATTTCTTTGCTAGAATGTGGGCCCATGCAGGAGACCCAAACACTCAGAAGTGCTTGATTGTGGGTTTCTGACTGGTCCAAGCTTGAAAAGGAGTTGCCCCCTTCACAGCTCGGTGAGGAACCTAGTTCTGGATATAACACACACAGTTGACAGCCTCTGCCCAATACTAAGGTGCCAATGATTTGGAGTGAATCATGCAATTGGCCATTTCCTTTAATGACTGATTCTTTCATTCTGCAACTCCATTTTGTTGTGGACTATATAGAACTGTGTGCTGAAGATCAATGCCCTTTGAGGCACAAAACTGCTCAAACCTTTGGTTGACATATTCCCCGCCATTATTAGTGCACAGAATCTTGACAACCTTCCCAGATTGTTTCTCTGCAAAAGCTTTAAAGTCCTGAAAAGACTCAAAGACTTCAGACTTTTGTTTGAGAAAGTATACAAAGGTGTATTGGGAAAGATCATCAATTAAGGTCAATACATATCTAGCTCTATTGAATGAAGGATGCTGGAATGGTCTAGCCAAATCAATGTGTACTAACTCCAAGAGTTGTGTGGGTCTCCATGCTTTGTCTTTATCAAATTTTTCTTCAGGATGCTTGCCAAGAATGCAGCCTTGACAAACTCCATCAGAAATTGAATAGAAGGCAACCCTGTAACCATGTCATGTTGACTAAGTTGTTGCAAGTAGTGATAGTTCAAGTGGCCAAACTGCAGATGCCACAAACGAATCACCTCATCTGAGTGAGTGAGCAATGCAAGTGAAGGAGAATCAGGAACAAAATGAGAAAAGTGATAGAGGCTTGAATGGTTATCAACTTTTCCTACAACAACTATAGAACCACTGTGTAGATCACTGATAACCATTGAGTCAGGTGTAAATTCAACTCTCTTGCCAAAACCTATATGGGTGATCTGGTAGACAGATAGGAGATTAGTTGACAAAGAAAGTACACAAAGAACATCATGGAATGTCCCATCACCAACATCAATAGACCCTCTCCCAAGAACTTCTTCTGGTGTATCATTACCCATAAGAATATCAGGCACAGAACATGACTCCAAGGATGAGAAACTTTCCTTTGTATTGGCCATATGGTGAGAAGCACCTGAGTCAATTACCCAACTATCTGGTGGTGTAGCAATCAGAACAAGGGCCTTGTCCTTCCCCTTACTATTTTTCGTGTCCTTTGAAGATTTTGAAGAACCTTCCTTAGCTGAATCTAGCACTTTGATATTATTCTTCTCAAGAAGATGAGTAAGATGAGAGATTTACTTTTTCAAACACTTATGCTAATCATGACTAGATTTCTTACAAAAGGCACACTTTGTCTTCTCCTTTTTAGACTTGTTGTCTTTAGAGGAAGACTCAAGAGTTGCATTGGTTGCAACTTGTTTTGGACCTTGTTTCTTCTCTCCTTGATCCTTTTGTTTTTGATTTTGCTTTCCCTTTCCTTTTTGATCTTTAGTGTCCTAATTTACAGCCAAGGCATGAGACTTAGAAGGCTTAATAGTGCCCATGTGAACCAATTTATCCTATTCTTTAGTAAGTTCAACAACAAATTCATCTAAAGAAGGTATTTTGTAGGTAGTCCCAAGAGCACTTTTGGTGGCATAAAATGTAGAAACAAACAGAGTAGTTAGGACCAAGCTTGGAAAGAATACTTAAGATTAATTCTGTGTCTTTCTTCTCAATTCCACATTGTTTCAACTATAATCTAATGGCCTTTAGCTTTGTGAAGAAGTCTTGTATTGTATCAAAATTACATGGATTTAACCCTATTAGATCATTCTCCAATTGATGTCCATTTAATTCATCTTGTTTACCAAAGAGATTTTCTAAAGTAGTCCATACATCATTTAGTGTTGTAGTAGATTCAACATGAAAAAGAAGATCAGGAGATACATACATGCATAGAGTTCCAAAAGCTTCATCTAGCCTGTTATGAAATTTAGGCCTTTCTACAATTAAGGTTGGCTCAGTTTCTAAACCCATAGTTACTCTATATAGTCCTAACTTCTTACGTTGGATAGTCATCTTGGACTTCCACTCATAGTAGTTGTAGGGTGTTAGAACAAGCATTGTTAATTGATCCATCTTAAATGCAAAAATAGATTGTTGTTGTTGTTGTTGTGAGGAAAGAAAAGATGCAAGAAAGAACACATAAGACACCCCCCTTTTTCACTCAAAAAAAGAACCCCCCCCCCAAAAAAAAATTGATTTGGCACTTTATATTTAGTGCGTTTACAATTCCCACCAACAAGAAATATTGACTGGACTTGATCTCAATGCTTTACAAATCCTCAAAAAAGAGCATATGCTAAAAGTATAGTACTGGAACTCAGCCAAGAAAAACTAATAGCACCATTGCAATCTACTTGAAAATCATGCACGTTCAAAAAAAGAATCACCTCGATACGATGTCATATGCAAAAGTTATGCTTCTTCAAAGTTCCCAAAATAAGAATTGTGCAATGTCACAACTAAGAATTTGCAATTTTTAGAATTTCTCTGCATCAAAATAAAAAAATGACTGCACTAGTACATAGAGCATGAAAAAATAACCAAAATAAAAAATACTTTCATGAGAAACAGAGTCCCTATGAGCAAGAATGGAGCATTTGAAAACTACCTTCAAATCTGCAACTGCCAATGGAGAGGGGTACTTTTGTAGCTTTTCGATTTCATTTCTACAAAATACATAGACTGCATGCAAAAAATAAAAGATACCCAGATGGTTTTTTGATGCTACGAACAAAACCTAGAAGGCATTTTTCTTTTTGATGTACAAAAGATGTAGATCTAATGTAAAATAGTTGCCTTTAGCAACAAAAATGACCCTAGCAACCAAAAAACAACATGCAAAGGATGTGTTAGATACCTAAGACAAGCAAAGGCATGTTGTAACCTACAATACTGATTAAAACACCAAATATGCAAGCCAGTTGAAAGATATGAGAAAAACAAAATTACCGGATCTTCATAAATCCTTTCTAATTCTCCAAATCATTCAAAAACACAAGAGAAGAGCATACAATATTTTGCAAGATCTCTACAAAGAACCTAACTTTACAAAACTTGCTCTGATACTATGTTAGAATCCGTAAAATAGATTATAACGCAGAATCAATTGAAAGAGTTAGAAACATAAACTATAAATGCAAAAGTAAGTGAAACATCATAACAATGATACCAAGAGATTGATGTAAAATGATCAAAAGGCAAAATAGGATCAGATAACTATCTCCAATATCGAATAAAAATACAAGCTAGGTAGCATGCTTATATAGACCAGGGAGAGGGAGGAGGTGGCAACATTGACCAATGAGGAGCAACCATCTATCAGACTAAAGATAGCAAAGTATCTTCCCAAGATAGCTAATGGATGCTCACATGGAGGAAGGTGACACCTCATAATCATCTCACCTAATAAAACATGTTTTATTAACCTAAGCAAGCTTTAATAAATGTGTAGGAAAAACCTTATAATAAGAAATAAAAAACCTACACTAACAATTTTTTGTCCAAAAGAACATTTTAAGCATGAAGAATGACAAAACATTGGGATAGACAATTGACAACTATTATGTTACCTTAACTTTAGCATAACTATGACGACTATGGTGCACATTCTTATCCAGTTCATCATAATCATCACTATCAATATCGACAACTTTGTTAACATCATGAAGGTAATTTTGCTTTCCTACTGCTTTGAAAAAATTGCTCTGCATGTGGTTTAACCATCATGCAAAAAAATATACAAAGCATTCAATAGTTAAGTAAAGAATGCAAGCTATAAATTTGTCCAAAAGAACATTTTCTGGATCACTCCAACAATAAAGAAACTGGGTTGGATTCTCCTATGCTCAGACTTCAATAATATACATATTAAGAGGCATTTGTATACAGAATTGCCAAACAAGAAGAAATAAGATTAATAGAGCCTCTTACCTCATCTGAATCCATGGATTTATGCTCATTCCATGTAGAAACTATAGGGTTAACAGAGACAACCAACTTCAAAACTTGCCGACTAAGACCATGTATGCAATTCAGTACATGTTGGTACCCTTCATTTAAGTCGACATGATCTGGAGAGGCCGATCCTACTGGGCATGTAATAGATGGTTGTGAAATCTCTATTGATGAATTAGATTTCCACTTCATCCTACTCTTAGATTTACTAGGATCTAGTGCTGCCATATAATTGACAATATCTTCTACACCTACTTCTCTATTACTGTTTTCCACCTAAAATACAATGTCAATTTCAACATATAGTCAGTTCAATAAAAAATTGAAATAAATAACACAATGTAAATTGAACCAAAAAGCAATACACTTACTCCAAATTTTTCCATTTGGCCTACAACCCACCTCAACCAAATGTATATCCAGCCCTCAGATTATCTCTTGCTCTTTTGCCTTTGTTATTCTTTGCCAAATATTCTTTGGAATGCATAGTTTCTTTCAATGCCTCCCACTATTTGGGACATAGATTAGAGTCTAACCTCTCTTTTCCCTCCATGATTGCTTTTTTGTAATTGTATCTAAAATTGTTCATTAAAATTCTCATCTTTTTCTTGTAATGTTTTCTAGAGATTTGTCCACCAGTAGCCTCAAAAGAATTTTCCATTTTTTGTATAACAATTTTCATAGATCGTGGATCTTGCTCTACAAAACTTGATTTGCAAATATCCAAATATCCAAATGGGCCCTACATCTTACACCCAACTCAAAGGCCCACTTTGCAGCATTTAGCCCAATGGGCTCACAATCTCTTGATACCTCAAGTAAGAATGACTTCTTGCCTTCTAATTTTCTTAGTTTTGTATTCTTCTCTGTAGATCTGTACAAATCTTGACTCAATCTTTGTCTTTTGACAAAAGCATCCACATCTTCTATTAAACCACTATCAGTATTTCTGGCTGATCCACTAGTTCCATCAAAAGTTCTAGATGCAACAGGTGCACTCTGAGGCACAAAAGATGCAAGCGGTCTCTCTCCATGACTTTCATTAACCAAAACTTCATGCTCCTTGGCCACATCAAGTGTGGCATTAGTAGGTAGATCATGAGTACCGATCTCTACAGAATTAGCTTCAAACACATCCTTTAATCTTGAATAAATCATCTGTAAACCTATTGTTCCTTTAATGCTCTGTTGTTTTTCAATAATCTCTCTTAGACTTTGTTCTAAGAGTTCATCACAATGTTGCACATCACCATGTGCTATATCAGGCTGCACATGATCACCATGTGCTATATCAAGCTGCGCATGATCACCATGTGCTATATTAGGCTACATATCACCATGTGCTATATTAGGCTACACATCAACATATGCTATATCAGGCTGCACATGATCATCATTGCAACTATTGTTTTCACCAACTGCATTTGTTGAATCACAAAAGAGGTGGCTTCTACGAGATGGCAAAACTATATCTTTTCTTTCCTTTTGTTTTTTCTCCACATTTTCTTTGCACTCTTTTTATTACCTATAAAACAAAAAATAATATCATATTATGTCTTATATACATAAATCTCTTGCCTATAAAGTTTCATTAAACACTATTAAACAAATAATATACTACTTAGTAGATTTACCACTTGTCTGTTTGTCAAACCAAGTCTCAATAAATATTCATTATTCTTGGCCACTTTTTCTCTACAAAGATGCTCATAATTTGTCAATGAAGTTTCAACATTATGATCACTATCATCTAATTTGTGCCTTACAGCCCTTCTCTTCATTTCTTGAAGTCCAAATAAACAATAATGTATAAATCAACAACTTGAATCAGTAAAACTTTATTGAGTTCATAAGTTAATAACTATTGACTTTCCAATCAACTGATAACTGCAAATGAAAACTTAAGATAGAATTCAATTTATAGATTAAAAAGAATTTGTAGTCAAAAACCAAGAAGATATTTACAATTATAGGTATCAGACAAATTTTTCTTAGGGATATATTCACAAGAAAAGAACTCATAAAAACATAACACAAGTAGGATGAAGGAAAAACATAGTCTAGTTCATCATGAGGTGTGTTAGAACCATTCAAAATTTCACATAGTCCCACTCTATTTCATACATTTTCCCATAAATCCATAATTAGGGATTCATATTCCTTTTAGAATTGTTCCAGGAGTCATTTATGAGCATCTCATATCAGGTCTATGTGAAAGAAATTTATATTTTTGACCATTGATGTGTTTTTGTCTCTTACCACAGCCTCACAATACATGCAAAGAGCCTTAGTGGGTGTGCGGGAATTAGAGGATGTGAATACTGAAAGGAAGCTACGTGTGTGGAAATTGCTTCCTACACTAATCTAATGAGGAGAGATGAGTGCAAATTCATTTTAATCTTTACAATTATATTGTTATTAACCTAGTAACAAAGATATTATAGCAAACATATACACAAGAATGTAAGACAGAAGAAGAGGGAGACAAGATATACGTGGGGAAAACCCTTACGGGTGAAAAACCCCACACTCCAAAACACAACTCAAATGTATTATCTAAACAATGAGGTTTACAATACAGTTACAGAGCCAATGCTCTTGCAAGAGTCTTTGACACTCGTATCTTGAGACAATCCGGTAGCATAACAGTACTTGTCAATCACATAATACATCTCCTCTCCAAAGCACCTATTTATAAAGAAAATATAAGGCAAAAATGGCTCTATCTCAGGATGGGCGTCGAACATGGCCTCATGGCCCAAAACCCACACCTATGGACACTTGTCCAATATTGTTGGATGTTCCTAACACTTGTCAAGTTACCCCATTCCAAAGAGGTCACCTATTCCCAAGATGGGTAATGATAGATGCTCTTACGACTCTTACAACCATCATAAAATCTGTCATACTGACACATCTTACAGTTGTAAAAGAATCTATCATAAATAGGCTATAAATAGTATATTCTCTTACAACATGTCATAACTCTCCTTGGGTCGCCCAAAGATGCTTCTTAACACATGTCTTCACCTGTCATAGAATCTTCCATTTATGACTCTTATGCATCATAGATTTGTCATAGGAATCTGTCATAACCGTTTTGGTCAATATTCCCTTCCACACTATACAAGATGTTGACACAAGGCAAAATATTCCTACCACTAAGTGGGATGCCTATCTCCTTATGTGAGGACAAAATTACATGTGGTCATCTTCCATGTAGGATGACACATCACCGTGCCAACTCCAACAAGATGACAACATAGGATTTACATCCTAATTACACAATAGGCAATAAATAAATAAATACAATGAAATAATACAAGGAATTACCAAGGTTGAGGCACCTTAATTCCCAACAAATACATAGTTATCGCTTCCCCATAGCATACGAAAAATTTAGTTGCGGTGTTGCAGTATAAACTCAAGCAGCACATAATATGTTATCGTGCCCCCATAGTAGGTAAGGAGATGATTGGTGGCAATGCGGTAGGAAGGAGTCGAGATTAAGTGTTCACCGCACCCTCGCGACAGTTTCAAGTCGAGCCTACGGTGTTGTGGTATAAGGAGTTCAAGTAACTAGTAATGTTACATATCATGGCCCCACGATGTTGATAACTTCAACTGGTAGTAATGTGATAAAACACAAATGGGAGACCAAAGGCTCCCATGGCCGCACGACGGTCAAGCCAAATCTTACCAATGGCGTGGTAAAAGATATAAGGGATAACATGTATCCCTCCATCCCATGGTGGTGTGCAACAAGGCTTGAGGGTTGGCGGTAAGTGGTGAAGATGAACGTAATTGTCCAAGAGGTCTCATGGTCTCACAATTGCCCTAAGTTGGTCTTGCGGTGATGTGGTAAGGAATTAAATCTTGAAATGACTTCAGTGCTGCCCTACAATGGTTATTATTGATGCCTATGGGATTCTAGTTTTTGAGGAAAGGACTGCAAGTCTTGAAATACTTGCCCAGCCATTGGATTGGATCAAATCAATGGTCTATGTTTGAAAAGAATTGAATTCTAAGATTTGTTGACTTCGTGGAATGAACCAAGTTAATGGTGAAATGACTAGCTTCATGGCATGATAAAACTTGGGATTTCTTTGTATTTCTTCATTCCAGTGAATTCAGTGTTATTTGCAGAAGGTGAGATCAAGCTTTGTGTGTTCTCCTCAAGCATTTTACGACCAGGTAAGTCTACCCTATCACTCTTTGCATAAAAGTTGGTGTTTGGTTTGTGCTCTATTTTCAACTAGTCTGGTAAAGCAAGTAAAATATCAAAACCCTAGTTCGTAGAGGCACTAAAATATGGCACCTAAAGAATTTGAGTCTGTGAGTAAGAGCACTGAACCCCCTGTTCCCAAGAAATGATCACTTCAACAATCATTGATGGACATCCTACCAAATTCAGTTGACAAGGGGTCTAAGAAATTGTTCAAGGATGTTGCAGAAGGATGTCGGGATGCTGCAATCCCTATCTCTGGATGGAACCTTTTTTGGTATTTTTGTGGAAAGAAAGATGGACAGGGACCCATTGGAAACCCATGGAATTTGTATTTGGCAAAGGTTGTGGTGCCAAATGTATTTGTTGATGTGGATTTAATTAGAACATTGGCACAACACTATCACTCAACCACCAAAACAGTCTTACTACCAAATGGGTCACCATTAGTGGCTGTGGATAGGAATGCAATCATAGACTACTTCATGTTGAGCAAGCAAGCCATCACACAAGTAGATCTACAGAAGAGTGAGTAGGAGTACAATAGTTTGAGAAAAACACACAGAAGGGATGAGGTGCCCATGCACACGAGGAAAGGGGCAAATAATAGAAGAATTGAAATCCCATCCACTGCAATTGAACCTTTCTCTATTGAAGATTTTGCTGTCTATTTTAAAAGAACATATTTTGCTTTGTGTCAGGTGTTGGGTATTGATGCCCAAGGTAGAATGTCTGTCAGCCTAATGATGATGGCCATGAGAACTCAAAATCTAGAAGCTAATGTTGAATATGATTTTGCAACATTCATTGAAAAGAAACTTGTGTATGAGGAAAACTGACTATGATAAACTAATAAAATTAAAAACCAATAACATAAAGAGAACTAATCTAAATAAAAGCCATTATCAATAAATCAATGAAATATGAAATCTTTTACCAAGATTTGTATTGTTCCCTTTGGATAAATGTGGATTGCTCAATAGCGTTGCGAAACCATGGCTGCAACGAGCAAGTAGAGTGCTCAAAGTGCTCAAAGATCAATGTTAAGAGATCATGAAGTTGCTTGATCGATGCGATGTATGCTCAAAGTGCTGTTAAGTATGCCTGAGAATAAGTGATTGAAGAGGATTTGTGAAGGAGATGCGGGGGGGGTTATATAGGTTTCAAACATGATCAATCAACGGTCTAGATAATTCAAAAGAATTAATGGAGGAGATAACTCAAATAACCATGATGAATGTGCACACGACATATGTCAATCCATAAGGATATTTTTATTAAGATATGATGAAAACAAGATTGATTGAATAGATAACTCAACTTGTAATTTTGCCTCTTTTAGAGTTCTAAAAATAAGACTCATTGTGCACATGAGTTAACAAGATATTTTAAGAGGAATTAGAAGATAACTGAAATTAAATAAATAAATTTATTTAACTGTTTGTGTATGATTGAGGAACAGAAGATTATAAATAAAATATTTGATTTTATTTATTTTTAGAGAATTGAGATAATTTAAATAAATTTGCATGATTTATTTAAATTTAGAAGAATAATCAATTTAATTAAATAATGTAAATTATTTAATTATAGGTAAGAGGGAATTTGGATGAATTAATTAAATAATTGAATTTATTTAATTAATGGAGACTTGAAATTTGAAAGAGGATAATGATTTAATTAAATAATTAAAATTATTTAATTTTGGAAGAATATAGAGGAATTTAATTTAATTAATTAAATAAATACAATTTATTCAATTAATGTTGAATTTAGGAGATTTAGAGGAATTAGATGAAATTAATTAAATAATTAGATTATTTAATTAACGTTGAATGCAGGTGTTTAGAAGAATTGATGAAATGCAAGTCGTGTGACAACATGGTCATTTTAAGGTGTCTATATTTTGCCCCTCTTTGATGCAATGCAATTTACAGCATTGCGTCAAAGAAAATGATTGTTGAAGACATGATACAATTCTTGATGCCTTAGTGTAGGTAGTTGCCCTAGTCTATGCCCCCTCGAGCGGGAAGACAGGGAAGCAATAGAGGAACTGGGTTGACACTCAACAAAACGAGTGCGCAACAAAGTAGCAGAAAGAGGAAAAAAAGGGTTGGGAAGAAAAAAATGAGGGAGGGATGCTATAAATAGGTCCCATGGTGACCACAACCTTCTTTTGCACCCTAAGAGCTTCTAAATTTAGAGTTGAGAGCCTCCAAACTTAGGGTTGGAGAGTTGAGTGGAAGGAGTTGACAACAAGGAGAGATGTCGATTCCCGCACATAAGCATCGGGCAAAGCTGGTGCGGACGTACAGGAGGCCAGCTGGAGCTCCTGTAGCGGTAAGTTTCTGAAACCTCATTGTAATTTGATGTTTTAGGGTAGGTTTAAGGCTAGGTCTAGGTAGGTCATTAAAGGTCAGCCAAAAGTGCTGCAGGCTAGTGTAGAGCATATGGTGGTCAGGTTAGGCACATTTGGCACACTGAAGCACATCTGGTAGGGCAGTTCAGCACTATTGGTAAAGCCACAGTGCATATGGTTTTTAGGTATAGCACCGCAACGCGGTTGGCACGGTCGCGCAATGCTCTTGGCAGAGCAGTGAAGCGCAGTTCGCATGGTCGCAAAGCACAGTTGGTAGGGTGGTAACCAAAATAGGTCGCCTTTGGTTGTACAGTGAGGCATGGCTAGCTAGCTAGCAAAGCACATTTGTAAAACAAGTCACTTTTAGGGTAAGATAGTTTAGCGCTTCTGTACAAACAGTGAGGCGCTTTTGGTAAAATAGTGCAGCGCTCTTGTGTAAAACAAGGCGCTTTTGGTGAGGTGAGAAGAGTGCAGAAGTAAGGGTTGACTACCCTGATTTAGCGAAAGGGAGAGCTGGTCCTAGGGTTTGCGGCATAGGATAGAAGTGGATAGGACTATAGAGAAATGTGGAAAAAGGTCTGACACATTTTTGTGGATGCAGAGGATGATGCCGCCACTGATGTCGAGAGAGCGACACCACTCGATAGTGCATGAGGTGGTACATGTGACATGGGAGGAGGACACATTCCTAGAGCACACAAGATTATGGCATGTAGCATACTTGACACACATTAAGACGAATCTTGCCCTAGTGACAGTGGTGGTTGAGAGATTTCATAGTGAAACATCTTCGTTTCACTTTCTGATGGGGGAGGCTATAGTGACACTAGAGGATGTGTATTGGATCCTCAGGATTTGGATTGATGGAGAGATAGTGGATTTTGATCTAGCACAAGGTGAGGTAGGCTTGGTAGAGGTATTCTACACAGACAACCTGCGAATAGATGATGGCGAGATTCAGTGGGCAGACGTTCTGAGACTCTGTGATCGGATCAGATGGATAGTGTCCTCATTGATTGGCAGCTTCTTGTGCCCAGACCGGCGATCGAGGGGACTATCAGTTGGATGGGGCACAATACTATCAGGGATGTTTACATGTGGTACATAGTACGCATGGGGGCCTTGTGTGCTAGGGTAGTTGTATCGCGATCTGCACGACTGTGTATACAAGAGAGGTAGGGGTCTTTCAGCAGGGGTTACTCTACTATAGGTGTGGGCATGGGAGCACATCCTAGTGATCAGACCCATCACACAGCGTCACTGAGAGAGGGGAGAGCCTTATGCATTTCTGTATGAGGGAGTCATTACACACAAGCGGCTTGGATCTGTTAGCCACTGGAGGTGGCAGATCGATGAGATGGACCAATTCGTTTGGAGGCCCTGGTTACTATGCGAGGAGTGGGAGGATGAGCACGAGTAGCTTATGTATTGCAGACATGCTTGGTATTTGTTCAGGAGGTAGAAAGATATGATTGAGAGATACCTACCAGAGTGGGTACTTAGATAGTTTGGGCTACCGTAGGGGTTGCCAGTGGGAGAGGCGACACATGCCAGGACACTGCGAGAGGTAGGGGACTGGGATGCTGAGATTCCCATGGTGACAGATTTGGAAGAGGTAAGAGGACTTGTCCTCGTGAGATGGGATTGGGATTCTAGACTGGCAGATCCAAGGATGCTGCCAGAGTATGACACTTATTGGCAGACACACAGGCCCATGAGGTTGATGACCCCAGGTGTGGCAGGGGCAGTGGGGGAGGTCCTGGTTCTAGGTGTGGAGGCATGGATGAGGTGATAGGCCAAAGGGGCCAGACAGTAGGCAGATGGGGAGGCTGGAGGCTCACAGGCAGAGGCAGAGATGGTGGAGACAGAGGACCCGGTCTTAGAGACCAATTTATAGAGGGCTGAGCGACTGCTACAAGAGGAGATAGCATGGAGGACACGGTTAGAGCTTCAGATGGTGAGGCTGCGAAGAGATAGGGATGTAGCGAAGGCAAAGGCGAGACATATCGAGGCCCTAGCACAGGTGCAAACACAAATAGCGATAGCGGCACAAACAGTCCTGGCGCAGGCATAGTCACAGATGCAGGCACAGGTACAGGCACAGTGCAAGCACAGGTACAGGCAACACTGTAGGCACAGGCACAAGCAGCGCTGGTACTAGCAGGGGATGACAGGCAGCTAGCCTAGGTGATTAGGGATAGGGATGCAGAGGCATAGCTACGGCTGATAGTAGAGGCCACCATATAGAGAGTCAGGAGGGAGAGGACGAGGTACGCCGTGCCTTGAGTGCCAATCAGAGGACACTATATAGTGAGCTCGTCCGGGTGTAGGGAGAGCTAGTGTCAGCTGGCAGAGAGGCTGAGTATTATAGGGGGCTTTATGTTGGTTCCGTGCCTGTAGCTCAGCAGGCACCTAACTATAGAGAGAGGAGCAAATCTGGAGCATCTGGGTCCCGTAGGACAGGGCAGTCACTGTCCTTAGTTAGAGGACCCATCCTGCCACCTAGGGGAGGAGGACTAGTAGCGGGAGGAGGATCCGTAGGGGGACCTATACCGAGTATAGGTGGAGGACAGGGGCCATAGTAGGAGGGCAGCTCTACCCACTAGAGCATGTATATTTGTACATTGTATCATTTTGTACCAATATTTGTATTATGATGGACACTTTATATATTTTGACTGATGCCTACGTCCATCCTGATGTACATTTTCAGGGCTCTTGATAGCCATGATGTATTTTATTGATGTGTATATATGGACTATTGATGTAGACACTGACATTTTGTATTGTGATGATCGTTACATGATGTATATGATGACATATTCTGCTCACTGATGTTCATGCTTTTGTGTATGCACTTCTATTGATGACATGGATGTGATGATATGCATTTATGATTATGGATTTATGTGATGATTTATATTGCTTATATGATACTTATAGATGTATGATGATGTAGATGCTATGACTTGTGATATCTAACACGTGGGTTTTACAGATATACACCAGTGAGAAGAAATGAGGAGATGGAAGGTAGAGACCATTGATCGATTACTACTTTTGAAAATGATATAAGGCCACGGTTACATGGATGGGTGAATGTGCTTGTTGCTTTGGTTTTGCAATTGAATATAAAGATCAATCCTTATTTTTGATATAGCACATGGATATTTTGCTACCAGGGTATAAAAGACCCAGGTGCTGTAATATCT
This sequence comes from Cunninghamia lanceolata, assembly GCA_027924645.1. Taxonomy (NCBI): domain Eukaryota; kingdom Viridiplantae; phylum Streptophyta; class Pinopsida; order Cupressales; family Cupressaceae; genus Cunninghamia; species Cunninghamia lanceolata. The sequence continues at coordinate 8,393,354 of BSBN01000220.1, read as the reverse complement.
GAGTGCATGGACGTTGACTCTACAAGCAAGCAGTTTGAACTTAGATCCCTTAGACATAATATGACCTTGTTTGTCTGTGTGAATGAGCCATAGTCTTGAACATAAAATAAACTTCAATACATAAATGCAAGAAGAGTATTAAATATGTAAGATGCTAGGTCGTAACACACACAAGATAAATGTGCTGCTAAGAAAGATGCTAAAGATCATTCCTCAAACATGGCACACAAAAGCAATGACTATGCCCCCAATCCATACTGCATCGCAACATATCAAGATTATAGATAAATCAAGGTAGCCTTGAATAGGTAATGGACAAAGGAGCAAAAGATAAACCATAAAACAAATTGACTAACCTACAAAGTAAATATGCAGCCAACATATTCTCTTGCCAAAGAGGTTGCTCAAGATAGATTGGATAGGAAAGATAACAGCCTTATCATAGGAGCAGTGTGTCCGTTAAAGGGTGCTATCTACCTAAAAAGATAATGTCTTTCTGCAGGAAATGCCACATGTCGTAGGAGATGCATGTGTTGGTCTCAACAATGGAACATTTGGCAGAGGACAAGCCTGTGGATCTGGTGCTATGGTTAAGCTAGAAATAGCTGATGCTGGCAATCGAAATGCAGGACAATAGATGACTCTAGAAGAAAGCTACTTTGTTTCAGGTTTGCTGAGAACTTTTTCTTGGAAAGGATGCGCTAGATTATTATTTTTCTACTTGAGTTAGTCAAGTCGAGGTGAATGGATTTTGATAAATGGAAGACCAGAAAGGTGACATGCTAATGGGTTGAAATGGGTGAAGAATGATGAATCGTATGTGCCTGAGTACTGGATACATCCTTCGTATTCCAGACTGCCTACATACCCTGTATCCACAGGATCAAGGCACATTACGAGGAAAGATGAAAAATGATAATATGTAGTTCTGGATAAAGTGATGAGTGGGTCAAGGTGGTTGAGCTTGGGTAGAGGAAATGATGAGATCTTATGTACCTGAGTACTGGATACCTCCTTTGTATTCTAGACTGCCTACATACCCATATCCATGGGATCAAGGTACCTTAAGACTGAGATAGATAATATGAAGTTTTGGTTGGTGTGATGATGTAGGAAAAGTGTTGAGAAGATAACAACCTTATCGTAGGAGCAATGTGTCCATTAAAGGGTGTTATTTGCGGAAAGGAGAAAGATCGATGTGATTGCGAACCATGAACAAGGACCCATTCCTAGACCTAGGTTAAGGAATGAGTTGCCCCCATTCTGGTAGAGGAATTTGCATGGGTGACTGATGCAAAAGATAGAAAGCTTGACCTAGGACAAGACAGTGTTAACTGTTGATGCAGATCAAGAGGCGAGATGAAGATGGTGGACATTGACAAATATCTAAGCTATACTAGATAGGGAGATGGAAATGCAAACAAGGTCAATGGTTTTATTATGGATGGGCGGATGCACTGCGTTGTGAAAGGGACATGGAATGAACAAGACTCAATAGATGATGGATGTTGACTCTACACATAGCACCTGTTTGCCAGGTTTTCACTATGGTACTTATCCAAGGCACCTGTTTACCATGTTTTCACCATAGGATGGATTATTTGTTGGTTTTTTTTTAGGATCAGGCATAGAACTTCTTAAGATGGATACTGTTAAGTGGCTCATCATTAGGAATGCCATCAGGTGTAGCTAAAGTATAAGCTCCTGATCCATATGTTGCTGTCACAATAAAGGGACCTAACCAGTTAGGCTCAAACTTGCCCTTCTTCTCTTGGTCTGCCTGATTTCTCTAATTCTCTTTGAGTACAAGATCACCAACTTGAAACTGGCTTTCTTTGATCTTTTTGTTGTAATTACGCCAAAGGCAGTTTTGATAGACATGGAGATGATTAAGCACAGCAAGGCGTCTTTCATCTAGTAGTTCTAGCTCATCTAATCTGGAAGTGTGATACTCCTCTCCATTAATCAGGTCCTGCATAGATACTCTGAGGGATCGGATCTCGACCTCTATAGGTAGGACAGCTTCAGAGCCATAGACCAAGGCATATGGTGTGGCACCAGTTGGTGTTCTGATACTAGTGCGGTAGGCCCATAGGGCGGGATTGAGTTGTAGGTGCCAATCACGACCAACTTCATTGACCGTTTTCTTGAGGATTTTGAGAATGGTTTTATTAGAAGCCTCAGCTTGACCATTACTTTGTGGATAGTGGGGAGTTAAAAAGCAATGTTGGATATTGTATTGTGTGCATAAGGCATGGATATCTTGGTTCTTAAATGGTCTCCCGTTATCAGTGACAATGGCTTGGGGGATACCATACCGGCAAATGAGTTAGTTAAGGATAAACTTGGCTATTTGCTTACCAGTGATATAGGTCATGGGAATGGCTTCAACCCACTTCATGAAGTACTCAGTGGCAATAATGATTAACTTATGGCCATTGGATGAGGCTAGGTGGATTTGTCCTATGAGGTCGAGACCCCATTGAGAAAAAGGCCATGGAGTTGTCACATGTTGTAGTTCATGAGCTGGTGCATGAATTAAATCTCCATGCTGCTGGCATTGTAGACACTTCTTAGCAAACTGTGTAGCATCTTGTTCTATTGTAGGCCAGTAATAACCTGTTCAGAGTATCTTCTTAGCAAGATTAGGACCGGTAGAATGTGCACCACAGACACCTTCATGTATGTCTCATAAGGTAGCTTTGGCTTCTTCTGCATTAAGACATCGTAAGAGGATACCATCGAGACTCTAACGATATAGTGTATCACCCAGAATGGTGTAACGGGAGGATTGATGGATGAAGGTTTTACGTTGCGTGGATGATAGGTCAGAGGGAAAAGTACTATTTTTAAGGTATTCATAGATATCTTCATACCATAGGGAATCTAGACCAACAAGTTCGTAGATGATTTCAGTAACTGGAACGTCGACTGTTGGTATCAACAATTGCTTGATCAAGAACTCACATTTCTACATATTAGTAGGCATTTATATAAGTGACCCCATAGAAGCCATAGAATCTGTAGCCTTGTTATGCTCTCTTGGAATTTGCTCAAATGTGATGCTAGAGAAGTGTGGTTTGTAGGCATCCACTAGTTGCTTGTAGGGGACCAACTTTTCATCTTTTGTCTGGTATTCATCTGTGACTTGTCGAATGACTAGTTGTGAGTCTCCATATACCTGTAATTATATGATGTCCCATTGAACTATTGTATTGAGACCTATGAGGAGTGCTTCATACTTGGCGATGTTGTTGGTGCAAGGGAATGCAATCTGATATGACTTAGGAATATAGTCATTTTGAGGTGTGATGAATAAGATGCCGGCCCTTGATCTAAGCTGTGTGTAGGAACCATCAAAGTATAACTTCCACATTATTGATTTGGAAAGAGTGAAGAGATTCTCATCCAGAAAGTCTACTACCATAGGGTGTGTATCTATCATGGGTGCTTCTACTAGTTGATCTGCTAGGGCTTGTCCCTTGATTGCTTTATGATCCACATACTCAATGTCAAACTCACTAAGGATCATGACCCACTTAGCTAGTCTGCCTGTGAGAGCTACTTTTGCTAGTAGATACTTCAAAGGATCAATTTTGGCTATAAGCTTTGTGTGTTGGTTGAGCTTGTAATGCCGCAACTTTTGGGAAGCAAACACTACTGCTAAACAGGCTCTTTCCGTAGGTGAATAATTTAGTTCATATCCCACCAAGGTTCGACTGATATAATAGATTGCATGCTCTTTTCCTGACTCATTATGTTGTGCTAGCAAGGCCCCTAGGGCCGAAGTTGTAGTTGAGATGTATAATATCAATGGTTTATTGGCAACTAGTGGAACCAATACATGAGGTGTAGCTAGATACTCTTTGAGCTGATCAAATGTTGCTTGACACTTGTCATCCCATCGAAATCAGACATCCTTTCAAAGTAAGTGTTGAAATGGTTGACATTTATCTGCTAGCTATGAGATGAAATGCCTAATGGACTGCAACCTTCCCTGAAGGCTCCTTAATGCTTTGAGGTTCTTTGGTGGAGGCATCTCTACCATAGCCTTTACTTTTACGGGGTCGACTTTGATACCTCTGCGAGATACAATGTATCCCAACAATTTCCCTGATGTTACACTGAAGACACACTTTTTTAGATTGAGACGCACTTGATATTTCTCAAGCCTATCAAAGATCTGTCCTAGAACTTGTATGTGATCTTCCCTAGAAGATTTAGCTAGTATGTCATCCACATAGTCCTCCATGATATGATGAAAGAGATCATGGAATATCACTATCATTGCTCTTTGATAAGTTACCCCCGCATTCTTTAGACCAAATGACATGACACACCGACAATAGTTACCCCATGGATAAATAAAAGTTGTTTTATGTTGATATTCCTCTGCTATCCTTATCTGATTATAGCCAGAGAATCCATCCATGAGAGAAAGCATTTCATGACCTACTGTCAAGTCTACTATAATATCAATGTTTGGTAATGGAAAGTCATCTTTGGGACATGCTTTGTTAAGATCTCTAAAATCATTACACATGCGGATGCACCCATTGGGTTTAGACACAGGTGCAATGTTTGATACCCAATTTGAATAGTCAATAGGTCAGATTAACTTTGCATCTAATAGCTTTTGTATTTCCACTTTTACTAAGAGGGCTATCTGTGGGTGCATCTTTCTCAACTTTTGCTTGACTGGTTTAACTTTTGGATCAACTATGAGATAGTGAACTACTAGCTTAGGGTCCAACTCTAGCATATCAGCATAGGTCCAAGCAAAGTTGATGGTTCTCTATAAGAAGAAACTGTTAAGATTCTTGTGCTCTATTTCTAATAATGATGCTGCAAGGAATGCGGTCTTTGGATTTTGTTCTGTGCCAAGGTTTATCTCTGTAGAATCTTCCACTAGGAGAGCTAACTTATCTTGATACTTAGATGGTAGGGGAAGGTCAAATCCTCCATCCTTAGGTGCTATAGTTGGGTTTTCACCTTTGGATACGTCCTTTGTTTTTACTATTTTGTGATCGGGAGGTGCCACAGTGTGGTTTTCACCTAGAGATCTTTCTTTATTTTTATTTTTGTGATTGGAGGACTTGGCATTCTAACCAAAATAAGTTGTTGGTTCTAGTTCCATTACAAAACTTGCTTTATGATCGCCAAGAGGGATACCTTCCCAAAGTCCCATGAACTCAGCTATAGCTTTGTCATTCTGAAATACATCTATAACAGGGGACCCTTGTTGGTCCCAATCGATAAGTTCAAGATAGACAAGTGTTACTTTTTGGGTGTTTATTGTGGATGTTAGGGATACAGAGGATAGCATAAAGATGGAGGATTCTGTAAATAGGTCGATCATATGGAGGGAAGAGTCATCGATGGTATCTTCATTAGATGTCGAACTGGTGGGAAAATTTTTGGCTACCTTGTCGAGGATATACTCGATGTCCAAGGTGTGTAGTACCTTTCTTACAAATCCTAACCCCTTCTTGTCTAGTTTCTTCATCACAGGGATGGGTTCCATTGGTCCTTGATTCTATTTCCCAAGGATACCTTTGCCTTTATAGCCCATGTTTTTGACTATGCTTAAGCCTTTGCCATATTGCTTGACTGGTATTGTGACTGGTTCTTTCTCTTTATAGAGCCAAGAAGAGATGTCCTCAATAGTTTTCTCTTCCAATAATTTTCCCTATTGGAATTGGGTTAAAGATGCTGGGGGAGGGATAGCTACTTTTTTAGTTGCTTTGGCAATGGGCGGTTGGCCGTAAGATTTAGGGGATAAAGGCATCCGCCCTACACAACAAGATTTTGAGATATCATACGTTCCAAAGCCTATATCATGGATGTGAGCTTTGATTTCAAGAAGAGGATTAGGTTCACTTGTAGAGGCTTGTGTCAGATTTTTAGGATTGGCATATAGTGGGGATTCAAGGGCTTTATCATTTTGAGGCACTTGGTTGCAATTTTTATAACTGCCTTGCAGGACACGACAGAATTCAAAAGGATTAGGGTCTCCTAGGATAGTGATCTCCATACCATTGAATGGGAATTTTAGAGACTGATGGTACGTGGAGGGGAGAGCCTTCATTGCATGGATCCATGGGCGGCCTAGGATAATATTGTAAGGTAGCTCAATATCAAGGAATTGACACCTGGTTACAAGCATGACAGGGCCCAGTTGTATAGGCAAGTGGATAACACCTTCTAAATGGCGTTCAGCATAATCATACCCCTTGATTGTAATACTTTGATCAGTGTTGACATGATCCTTAGAGTATCCCAATTATTTAAGTAGCTTTAAAGAATAGATGTTGAGACCAGCACCACCATTGATGAGTATGCATTTGATTTTGCGCTTATGGATGAGAACCTCATTATGAAGGGCATCATTGTGACACGGATCATGGGATGGGAGGTCCTTCTTAGAGAAGACCACATTGTAGGGTGAAGTAATGTTACCTACTATAGCTCATAAATCCGCGACCACTATGTTGTTAGGAACCGAAGACTCTTGGAGAGATTTTTCTAGCACTACTCTATGTGCAGGTGATGACCATAGAAGGTCCAAGATAGAGATCTATGCTGGCATTTTCCCTAGATGTTCGACAAGATTATAATCAGATTGAGCTAGGAGACTGGGTCTAGGACCATGAATGGTGACACGACCACGATGAGTTGTAACAACACAATTTGTAGATTTTCCTTTGATCGTGAGGGTAGATACTCGATTCTCTTCAAAATGACCCACAATGGAGTCAAAGGAAGTGGAAGCATGATTGACACCTTTACCTTTATCCTGCGAAGGAGGCAGACTATGGTGAGGGAATGGTTCCTTGTACATGTTGAGGTCTTTGTTCATGTGTTGAGCTGGTGGATCATCTTCAAGAGAGATTTGATTGCCTTCGATGAGATTTTGGATTAGGTGCTTGAGTTTCATGCACGATCCATTTTTGTACCCTTTGCTCCTATGGAATTCACAGTATTCATTGTCTCTGTATCATACAGTTTTGTAAACAGGTTCGCCATATGGGGGAGCATCAGGTAGGGTGATGAAACCTTTGTGTAAGAGCTTCTATAGGACCGATTCTATGGGCTCTCTCAAGGAAGTGAATTGACGCCGCTGAGGGTAATCTTGTTGAGGTCGTTCTTGTTGTCATTGTTGTTGGTGTTGATATGGTTGCCTTTGTTGTTGTAGTTGTTGAGGTGGAGCTTGACTTGGTTTGGAAAGCTGCAGCGATGTTTGCAATGTTTGGACATGTTTAGAATCGACCACCCCATCGTTGACCACATTTTTGTTTTTGTACCAATACTTAGGTTTATCATTTGTTTGTTGTTGATGAGCATTGTCTTTAGTTTCTTTGAAGATTTTGACCACACCCTTAGCAATGAGGGCCTTCTCAATGTTGATTCCCTTGTATGTGATTTCATCGAAGGTTGTAGCACTAAGAATTTGCAAATGAAAACCTAACTCTTGGTTGAGGTTCTGCACAAACATGCTAACAAGCTATTTTTTAGGAATCTTGAAAGGGAATTTGCTAGCCATTTGCCTCCATCGCTGAAGGAAAGAAATGGATATTTCACCATTTTTCTATTTGTTGTTGCATAGATCAGTCATGGAGATCTCAATCTTTGCATTGTAGGATAAATGGGTGGCAAATTTCTTTGCTATCTTGTTAAAAGACTTGATTCCTGTGGGTAAATGTGAGAACCATTCTATAGCTTGACCTCCAAGATTGCAAGGAAAGAGATGCATAAGATATGTGTCGTTATGTGAGACCTCAAAGAAAGAAAGATAGAAATCCCTGAGATGGTCTTTTGGGTCACCTTTTCCTTTGTATTTATCAAACTTGGGAATAGTGAAATTTTGAGGAAAAGGGATCATGGGTAATGATCGATCAAAAGGATAAGGACACACTTCCTCTAAAGAGACGGTCTTCTTGGTGTGGCCAAACGTAAGAGCAGATAGCTATTGTTGAACTTCCATGATTTTTAGCTCCATCATTGTGGGAGGGGTTGGAAACATCTCCTGTTGTCCTAGAAGTAGTTTTTGTTGCCCATAAGGAAGATTATAGTGTAAGCCATGGGCATTGGTGTTATAAGGGTCGTATGATTGGTTGGGGTCATGCATGTTGTATGTTGGATTCAGATTATGTTGGAATTGGATGCTTTGATTTGGAGGAGGTGCAGGCAGCACTAGGTAAGAATGTTGGCTTTGTGATGGTTGGAGAAAAGAATTTGGGGGTGGAAAGATAAAATTCGTTGCAGTAGGTTGCGATTGCACCACATAGCTTTGGGAAACTTGATGTTGGGAATGTTGAGGGTGGATAGGCAAGGTGTTGAAGAAGTTTAGCACTGATGATCATAGTGGTGAAGGGACATAGGTAGATATGGTTTGCGATGGTTGAGGTTGATTGAGGATGAGCATAGAAGAATGTTGTGGTTGGGATTGCATGACCCTAGTTGGTTGAGAGACATGAAGATTTGATGATATGGGAGGTGGCATTTGTTGAGACCCTTGTTGCATAGCTACATAGTTGTTCCCCAGATTGTAATTTGGTGGGAAACCTATTCGTGATGGGGTAACCAAAATTCCACTTGCGATTGGTGTGGACACTTGAGGAGTTTGTTGTATATTTGATCGACAAAAGGTGGCTTGCTTAGCTAGATCTGCTTGACGTTGGAGAGTTTCCTATTGATTTTTGTAGATCTCCATAGGAGTCAGAAGCGGTGATATGGGTCTCTCTTGTTGGATTTTGATAAAGGGGGTTCTTATATTGCATAATCGATCTCCCTTGTGAGCCTTGTTCGGGTAAAGGTGTGGTCACTGTTGACATGGTTTGCACCGCTTGTATGGTGTCTTGGGTGTTGTTGGGCTCGCTAAGCATGGATAGATCAAAACCTTTGGGTAATTTGGCTCCTTGCTCTACTAGCAAGTGAAAGAAATGATCTTGGTTCTCACTAAGGATTTTGTCAAAGGAGGCTATGGCTCTAGGATCTTGTATGAATTCATCAAGATCTTGTCCATCTTCTTGAGAGGATTGACCTACTTTGAAGTGTCACTCTTCTTGAGATGGGACTTGATCTGTGGTATAACCGATAAGATCCTGAGGCATGCCAGTGGTATAGTGAGGTGTACTTACCAAAGGAACCCTACCTTCTTGAGATGGGACTTGATCAATAGTATATCCTTGTGGCACAAAATTTGGAGGCATGCCAGTGGTATAATGAGGTGCACTTACCAAAGGGACCCTACCTTCTTGAGGATTGCTTGGTTGATCAAGCTGGGGCATGTTGGGAGAGTTGGTAGATCTTTCCGCAGGTGTCTTAGGGGTAACCTTGGGAGTAATGTTGAGATGGCCTGATTGCGGTGTATGAGGAGGTGATTTACGCTTCCTAGGGACAACTTGCTTGGACATCATAGTTTGATGGAGCCTAGTGGCTACCATGGAATACACTAGGACAAAAAGTACTGCTGAGATTTTGCTTTTGTTTTTAGAAAAGACAAACTTTGATGCACAATTTACTAGACCAAAGGTGCTATACTATTTGACCAGAAGCGCAGGACTATGCAACCAAAAGCATGCTACTGTAGTAACAAAGGCAATGGGCTAAGCTACCAAAGGCAAGGTACTGCTATACCAAAGGTGAGCTACGGTGACCAAAAGTGAGCTACTGTACCACCAAGGGCGAGCTGCTATAATACTACAGGCACTAAAGTAGTGTCTGATGTTTTGCAAGACAAATTTTGATAGATTTTGGTTTTGGTTCTGATTGAATTTTGCTTTGGCAAGAGAAAACACAACAAATAGAGTGGCAAAAAGGACTAACACAACAGATAGTGTATGTTTGAGGCTCACAAAAAGCCCAATGTTTCCATAGGTATAAGACAATTGCAATCAATATCAAGCACTTTTTATCCCTAGAGACAAGGTTTCATTGCAGTAGATTAGCTCACAGCTTAATACTCCGTCGATAAAAATGTCATTCCATAAAGGTGTCAGACATTTAGCATCTTTGCGAGATACGATAGGTAAGGATATCTCACCCTCCCCTTGGAAAGCTCAAGTAGGTCACAAGAGCATTATGGCCAAGGGAATACTATCTCTTCTCAAGGGAGCCAATGGTGAGTATCTTAAGGGCTTAAATTGATTCCCCTTGCACTGATGATTACCGCAATGTTTGGAGGTAGATCGGGTAGTCACTATCTAGAATGGTTCTTAGTAACTTTGAGGGACCAACGCCTTACGAGCAATGTGACAAGCTACTAAAAGCTTTAACCAATCCTACTAAGAGTATCAAACACTTCGCTCAATGTGAAAATCGTTTCCACAAAGAGCTAGTACACCTCTTTTCAATTTGGCACCACAAGGTAAGGCTGACGTCAGTTAGGACTTGGCTTTCACCTTATCCCTCTTATATAGCGGTTCAAAGGAAAACTCCACTTAGGTTCATCCCTTTTAGATGAAGCACAATCCAAAAGTAGGCCCTTCTAAAGGAATAACTGAAATGTAAGAGCAAGCACGTCAAACAAAGGTTTAATTGTCCCATTATAAGAAAAATAAGGTGCAACTAGATTAGGCACACACACGATTATAGTTGTCAAAATGTCCCTTATGAAATTGAAGTGTTTTGGCATTCATGTCCATTTTCCTTTAGAAAATTGAGGTGTTTTCACATACATGTCCATTGTCCCTTAAGCAAAGCAAAATGTTCCTAAGACTTAGATTGCCAAAAAGTGATTTGTTCAATTGTCCCTTAAGAAGGCAATATGTTTCTAAGACTTAGTGCTATGAATCAAGATTTCTTCAATGCTTGTCCTACATGAACATGTTAGAAAAACCTATTTGCTCTGTGTGAGTAATAAGAAGCTACAACAGTTTGATTAGTTTCCACAAAAACTCACCAGTTAGCAAAAATAAATCAATTGACCAAAAGCAATTTACTATTTAACCGAAAGTGACTTACTATGATACCAGTAGCACTGTACTGTGTTTCCAAATGCGTGATGATGTAGACCAGAAGTGCTACAAAAGACCCAGACGTGATGTACTATGTTGCTGAAAGCGCGGTACTATATACCCTAAAGCACTGTTCTGTCTCAGATCTAAAAAAAGTTGTACTTTGTCAAAATAACTAGGTTCAAATCAGTTTTCATGATTGATTTTAATGTTCTGAGATGCAATATCTGAAATATTTGTACCCTGGAATCAAAAAAACTTAAAGGATGTCGCAAAAGGATGGGTTAACTCAAATATCAAGAGTATTCCTAAATACGTCAGCTTAGGAAGTACAAGAGACAATTTGACAGACAAATAAACTAGCTTGTCTGTCAAATAAAAGATATGTATGCGAGTAAAACCCTATAAAAATAGCAAACAATGTCAGAAAAATCTATTTTTCTGAAAGTGCTTTACGTTACTACCAAAAGCGCTGGTCTGTTACACCAAAAGCGTGTAACTGTGCTGCCAGAGGTGCTACAGTATCACCCGAGGGTGCTATATTGTGCCTCCAAAAGCACTTTACGATACTGCCAAAAGCATTGCTCTGTGTCTTTGTGCGTTGTTCCGTATTGTACTTAAAAAAATTAATTTCTCAAAGAAAAAGAGGGATTAGTGGGTCCCATTGGGCGTGCCAGAATGTGTATGAGGAAAATTGAATATGATAAACTAATAAAATCAAAAACCAATAACATAAAGAGAACTAATCTAAATAAAAGCTATTATCAATAAATCAATGAAATATGAAAGCTTTTACCAAGATTCGTATTGTTCCCTTTGGATAAATGTGGATTGCTCAATAGCGTTGCGAAACCATGGCTGCAACAAGCAAGTAGAGTGCTCAAAGTGCTCAAAAATTAATTTTAAGAGATTGTGAAGTTGCTCAATCGATGTGATGTATGCTTAAAGCGATGTTAAGTATGCCTAAGAATAAGTGATCGAAGAGGATTTGTGAAGGAGATGTGGGGGGGGGGGGGGGGTTATATAGGTTTCAAACATGATCGATCAACGGTCCAGATAATTCAAAAGAATCAACGGAGGAGATAAATTAAATAACCATGATGAATGTGCACACGACATATGTCAATCCATAAGGATATTTTTATTAAGATATGATGAAAACAAAATTGATTGAATAGATAACTCAACTTGTAATTTTGTCTCTTTTAGAGTTCTAAAAATAAGACTGATTGTGCACATGAGTTAACAAGATATTTTAAAAGGAATTGGAAGATAACTAAAATTAAATAAATAAATTTATTTAACTATTTGTGCATGATTGAGGAACAGAAGATTATAAATAAAATATTTGATTTTATTTATTTTTAGAGAATTGAGATAATTTAAATAAATCTGATTTATTTAAATTATCTCAATTCTCTAAAAATAAATAAAATCAAATATTTTATTTATAATCTTTTGTTCCTCAATCATGTACAAATAGTTAAATAAATTTATTTATTTAATTTCGGTTCTCTTCCAATTCCTCTTACAATATCTTGTTAACTCATGTGCACAATCAATCTTATTTTTAGAACTCTAAAAGAGGCAAAATTACAAGTTGAGTTATCTATTCAATCAATCTTGTTTTCATCATATCTTAATAAAAATATCCTTATGGATTGACACATGTCGTGTGCACATTCATCATGGTTATTTGATTTATCTCCTCCGTTGATTCTTTTGAATTATCTGAACCATTGATTGATCATGTTTGAAACCTATATAAACCCCCCCGCATCTCCTTCACAAATCCTCTTCAATCACTTATTCTCAGGCATATTTAACAACGCTTTGAGCATACATCGCATCGATTGAGCAACTTCACGATCTCTTAACATTGATCTTTGAGCACTTTGAGCACTCTACTTGCTTGTTGCAGCCATGGTTTCGCAACGCTATTGAGCAATCCACATTTATCCAAAGGGAACAATACAAATCTTGGTAAAAGATTTCATATTTCATTGATTTATTAATAATGGTTTTTATTGAGATTAGTTCTCTTTATGTTATTGGTTTTTGATTTTATTAGTTTATCATAATCAATTTTCCTCATACACATTCGCATGATTTATTTAAATTTAGAAGAATAATTGATTTAATTAAATAATATAAATTATTAAATTATAGGTAAGAGAGAATTTAGATGAATTAATTAAATAATTAAATTTATTTAATTAATGGAGACTTGAAATTTGAAAGAGGATAATGATTTAATTAAATAATTAAAATTATTTAATTTTAGAAGAATATAGAGGAGTTTAATTTAATTAATTAAATAAATACATTTTATTCAATTAATGTTAAATTTAGGAGATTTAGAGGAATTAGATGAAATTAATTAAATAATTAGATTATTTAATTAACGTTGAATATAAGTGTTTAGAAGAATTGATGAAATGCAAATTGTGTGATGACATGGTCATTTTAGGGTGTCTACAAAACTGTATGATGGATTTTTGAAAATAAGAGAAAACAAAAAGCCCATAGATTTCAAATACTACTTGTCATTTGATTTTATATCAAAATAGAATGAAGTGGCCCAGCAGAATGGATCTAAGTATGATTGATAAAAATGGACAAAGATTGCCAACACAGTGCTGGTGTTACAAATGGGACAGCCATTGCAAGAATTGTGACTATGTTGTGTTTCATGATGTTTTCTCAATTAGAATAATGAATTCTCTTGGTATCTTTCTCCCAGATTGACAAAAGAGATCAGGGAAATGTTGAGGCCTCTTGCCCATAGACCAGAATAGGGTCATAGTCATAACTATGCTGATTGGTTTTTCTTTCCAGTATATGGGTGTACTCAGCCACCCCATGTGTTGCCCAAATTTGTGTCTAATAGAATTGCATTCCTTGAATTCATGTGGAAAATAATGTGGATGGAGAAGGATGTAATGAAGAAATAGAAGAAAGGCACATTTCTTTTTGATTCCATAGTGTTTAGTGATTGGTCCATTAGTTCTAATACTTTAGAGGATTTGCATATATTCCCAGATTGGGATGATCACGGGTCTCCTATGTTGATTAACAAACTACAAATGTATTGCAAGTGATGCGGGCTTCCAATCAATATTGTTCACTTTCTCTATTTTCTCTTAATTATGTTTTAAGCAAAATTAATGTTTAGTTTATATGAAGAGGCATGAATTTTAAAAAGATCTCATATTTTGTAATGGTCTAAACCTTGTTGCTTCTCTTATAAAAGAGAAACCAAGACCAAATTTTGATATCATCATCATAGGCATTTATAGAAACATATGTGAGGAGACTTCTGTTATATTATAATATCTATTTGAAGAAATCAGAGGAGAAGAAGATTTAATCTGGTGCTTGAATTTTGGTTAAGATATCTAAGAGATCATTTCTTTGTTTGTAATGAGGAGGCTTAGTTCATGTAATGTTAAGATATCTATATGTATTATTAAATCATAGATGCGTGTCAAGATATCTATATGTATTATTAAATCACAGATGCTTGTCATTGTTTCCTTCACACAAGCATATTCAATGCATGTGGAGGCTAGAATCTGTATTACAAACTAAAGCTATCATCTAGGACATACAAGAAAAGTCTAGCATCTAGAAAACATATAAGACATACAAGAAATTATATTCTAACTAAACAAAATTAATTTCAACCAAAGTAAGAAAACTAAGAAGAATGATTGAACCTAACTTTAAATGCACTTCAAATCAGTAGTGAACATCTCAGGTTTTGTATACAATGTACCAATAGAATAAAGATGATTACATTCAAAAATTTATCAGTAAAATAATAGTGAATAAGCATCCCTATACTTAGATCTTTATTACATTCAATAATAAATTAGACCATACATATAAGAAAAGTTTAGGTGACAAACTAACCTCTTAAGGTGACAAGCTAGTTAAGTTGACAAAACATCATCATAACCCTCTACATTGCCAACAAGATCCGAATCTTGATCACTCATGTCTGCATCTACTTGATTTTCTTCCTTATCCTCATCTTTGACATGCTACTCATTCTCTCTCCCAATCTCTTCATTGGTAATCAAAATCTTTTCTTCAAACACTCCATCATCGTTTTCATCCACGTCTTTGAATGTTTCTTGTAAATTAACATATTGTGTATCAAGCATTATATCAACAACTTCCATGAATTTTTATTTGGAATGAGACTCTGTTTGAATGCTATATGACCATCCTAGGCTTCTTACATCATCAATTACAAATGATTGGTTAATTTGAAGAGGGGAAACATACGGCTCATCCATCTTTGATAAAAATTGCCCTGTATTTGCATGTACAAATCCATACTCATCAAATTGTACTACAGATGGTCGGATCCACTTACATTTTAATAATATAGGACTATTTTCACCAAAATCCACTTGAATAATTTTTTGGATGAATCCAACATAAAATTTTTTCTCAATTTCATGAAGAAATTCAACACTAACAACACAATCACAATTTGTCTTTCCTTTGTCTTTTGCTTCCACTCTTAAATGACTACCATAGGTCCACATTCCACTAAAACACATAGCCCATACATGTGGAGATTGTGAAAGCTCACTTTTCTCTATTGTTACATCCTAACCTTTTTCTTTTCCATGACTGACTGCATTAGCAATCCATTCTTCAAATTTTGGAAAAGAATCACCTCCAATCAAATCGTGACATCTGCGCTTTTGAGGTCAATGTTGCATCCAAGTTTGATTCTCTTCTTCATATTTTCTACATAGAATATTAACATACAAATAGTAAGATTAATAATATAAATGTGTAAATGCAATTTAGTAAATAAATTATTGTGTAATTTGTTTTTACCTATGCCACTTATCAAACAAAGTTGTGTTTTGAAGAATATAGGCATGTATCACACTTCTTTCTTGATGTGATAGCTTGAAGCAACATCCATTGCCTTCTAATACTTCATCTATAACTCTTTCATCTTCATCATTATCCCATACACATCGATTGACATTTTTAAAATCCTTCATATATTCTATGCAAAATCCCATGGCCTCTTGCATTGAATATCCCTCAGACATGCTGCCTTCCAATTTTTCCCTAGTACGAACAATTTTTTCAAAACCTTAATATATCGTTCTATAGGATACATCCATCTCATTCTTACTGGCCCACAATGCTCTAGTTCATATTCTAGATGTCTCAAAAGATGCATAGAAATGTTAAAGATTATTGGTAGAAATTCCTATTCCAATAGACAAAGGGCTTCAACAACCTCCTCCCTCAAACTATCAAAGTTCAAAAGATCTAATACATGTAAACTCATTCTCTTTAATACTAGGCCCAACCTTATAATTTCCAATCTTGGCCCCTTTGCAAAACTTGATATATTTACCACAATAGGTAAAATATTCTCAATTATGACATGATAGTCATGGTAAGCCATTAATGTCAATTTGGCTTCTAATACTACTACTTACATATCAAGTGGGAAAGTGAGTCTAAGACAACAACTATAAGAATTGTACATGTTGTTCCTGTTGGCAAGAGACACTACTTCACATGACAGGTGTTGTCATTGATGGCAACTAATACTATTCCACTCATCCGCATAACATAATTTGTTCATACCGGAAGTCAGAATTAGAATTTATCTACGTCCAGGTAGCCAGAAATAGAGCATATGACAGGGTTCAGTATCTTGGTCCAAATCTCTCTAGTGGTAAATCAGAGTATGTTGTGGATCTGAAGGAGCCATAAGGATTGTCAGGGTAATCTAAATCCAGAATTTTAACCTCCGGTGGTGAAGGATTCAAAAGTTATTTGCATCTAAGTATAGGGTTACAATTTGATAGTGCAGACAACAGAAGAACAGGCCGACCTTGTAATTGATCTTGGTTCTGGATAAATGGAAGTTGTCAATTAGATAATTTGTGATGATTAGTGATAGTGGCCAACATGATTGATGATTTGTGAATGCAATTTTTGATCCATGTTACAAGTTATGCATGGATTTAGCCGACAGAGAAGAGTCTTCAACAAAGTTCTAAGTGTTCTTGAAGCCAACTAAAAAGTGATTGAATATCATGATGTGGATATCTATAGCTAATGGATTTAAGTGATTTGTGTATGTGTGTGATGCGACTATGGAATAAGTGTGAAAAGGGTAGAGATCTAAAGTTTAGATGTTAGCAGAATAGTAAACAAGGCAGAGTGAGGATGAAGTGTATCAATTTAGTATTCTATGCTTAACCAGAACTGAATCCTTGCATTGGTAGATGCTAAATATCAGTTCAAACTCATTGTAATTTTCTTTCTGTAGGAAGTGAGCCTTCTGTAGGTAGTGAACCTTCTTTTGAGCAGTGAGCTCTGGGTAGTGAGCCTGAATGCATGTGCATTCCCCTTTTGTAATACTTTTAACAAAGTGTAATCTTTCTGGGTTAACCCCCACCGTGGTTTTTCCCTTAACTGGGTTTCTATGTTAAAAATTATTGGTGTCAATTGTGTTATTTGTGTATCTGCCCATATGTTATTGATTCATGTTTTCATGGTTATAGTAATAATCTGTTAATAAGTGATAGAGAAGAAATAAATGTAGCAAGTGTTAAAGTTTTTGAGACAACTGATTCACCCCCCCTCTTAGTTGTCTACCTTAATTCCAACAATTGGTATCAGATCAAGGTTCCTTGGAAGAAGCCTGACAACTTGAGGAATATATAGGAGTTTCAATGGGTTCACTCAAAGATCAATTTCAGTTGGCCTTAGAAGATCTTGATTAGTCCAAAGCAGAAGTAACTAATCTAAAAGATGAGCTTAAAGATGCCGATGATACCATTGAAATGTTAAAAGATAAATTAATTAAATCTATAGAAAAGATAAAGGAGCTACTTCTGCAGTTATCTAGTTTAACTAGAGAAAATGGCATGAATGAAGCCTTCAAAGAAAAGACAAAGGAGTGTGAGAAGCTGTCAAAAGAAGTTGTTGTTCTAAAAGTGGAGATGGAAACTAGGGTAATGAGGCTAATGATGTAGAGCTAAGTGCCAACCAAATCAATCTCACAAGGAACTCTCTTCTTCCCAACACAAACAAGGGTTTGATAACACTCCATAACCCACACAAGGTTTCTCAAGGTTTTCTACACTCTTAACAACTCAATATACCCATTCCAAACTGTCCCTCAGATCTACACTCTCCATTCAATAGTATTCTATTGTCTAGCTGTCACTGTCTTAGTTTCCTTATAGCCCTTCATAAAGTACTGTCAGACAACCATTTGAGTTTCAAACCTCCTAGGTGGACTGTCATAGGTTTTTAGGATACCCAATATCCTTTAATTTAACATACTCAACATGTATCACAAGTTGTTTTGGGACACACCACCCAAATCTTGATTATCCCCTACTGTAGTGAGCCTAATTAGGCTTCCTAAACATAACAAAAGACTATAAAACTTGTTTCAAACTATAGAGACCCACTCCAAGGCACCCAATAGGTCCTAAATGGACTAATTACTCTGTTTTCAAAGATTTTGGGTCAATCCACTTCACTGTCCTTCAAAATCCCTATACCACAATTGATCAAAAGACCTAACATAAGGTGACATCAAGCTCTAACTACTGCTATAGACCACCTTAACCAGACCCTGCTCCTGCCATGTAGAGAAACAGTCAAACACAAACAAAAATGAATCTATCTCATCCATTAGTGGATCATGGTGCAGGTGGAAATGTCTAGGAAACCATCGATTTCCTTAAAACCCTTGAAACTAGGGTTTAAAAGCTATTTTCAGAAAAACATTTGTAAATTCCTTCAAAAATAATGCCAAGACCCCCAAATAGGTGTAAATGAAAGGTTATTCCACACATTTCACAATTTTATACATTGCAGCCCTTGACTGTATAGTACGGCCAAGTACAGGGGGCAGAAAATCAAGGAAAACAGTGAAACTTCAGGAAATGACTGGTAAAACGTCCATTTTCTCCACAAAACTTCTCAAAAAAAATCATTCAAAGGTGCATGCATAGGAAAAATAGAGCAGAGACAAATTCCATTAGCATTTAGAACCTCATGATAATATGGAAGAGTATGAGTTTGGGCAGAAAAATAAGACAAAACAGTGAAAAAAGTAGAAGTAATGACTATTTTCTGTATATTTCCTTTATAAAAACTACTCTAAATCATATGTTCTCCATCTCCTAGGATCAATGATGCATAACATGAAGTGTTTACCATTTGAACTTTTCATCCTCCACTCCCTCATCGTGGAAAAGCTTCAAAAATAGGCATGAAACATCCTTTATTAAGGACAGTCATAAAAAGAATATTCTAATTTTATCTCTTCACTCACTCCACACTCTCCACTCACCCCAAACATGGCATAAAATGATTTATTACAACATTAAATGAGATAACTCCCCCCTATAATCTTTATTCAAACCAAAAAATACAAGATTTATGACCAAAAATACAAAAATTTATGTCTTGCAGTCATGGTGCTCTTGCACCATTCACCCCAACTTTTGAAGTTTTCCAAGTCCCTTGGAAAGAATCTTGTAATTTGTCCTCCTGACCTCCATGCTTGCCTTCAACAAGTTCCCCTTGCTTTGATTCTTCACTGTCCTTGACATATTTTCCATCGTCATTACTTGTTTCTTGACAATACCCATTTCTTGCAAACTGTCCTGCTCTGACCTTGTCACCTTTATGAGTTAGTGTTATGACTATCTTGGCACTTGTATGCATGTCCTTTTGGACTGTCCCTTCACTTCTTTTCTGCTCCATCCTTGGTATTAGCTTAAACTCATTCAAAGTATCTTTCAAACCATTGTCTCCTACTGCACTTGTTGTCTTCACTTTTTCCTACCTACTATCTGCCCTTAATATTACTGTATCAACTATCTTTTCCTCTGTCTTATCAGTCCTATCATCATCTTTTTGCACCTTCCTTCTTACTGTTCTAAGTGGACATACAATTGTCCCAACTATGATATGGTCATGCCAGATTTGTGTCTTCTCCATCAACTTAGTCTTCATTTCCTCTTGGACTGTTCTAGTCATTTCCTTGTCATCCTTGTTTTGAAAAATCATATTACACTTCAAACTTACTATCTCTTCATCTTCCTTCTACTTAGTATTTATTGTCTCAACAACTTTATGCCTTGAAAAGGTTGCACACTCCTTGTTTGCATTCTCCTTAAACATCACTAGCTCCTTGCCAAACATGATCATATTTGCTGCTCTTGACTGCTCCTCCAATGGCAATAGCACAAAAATCTTCTCATCCTTCTTGATAGTGAAGGTATTAATTCTTCCATCATAGACTGCAATCCTATCAAATTGCCAGGGTCTTCCCAATATCACATGACAATAATCCATTGGTAGGATGTCACAAAGTACCCTATCCTCATATGTTCCAATCTTAAACTCAACTAATGTTTGTTCAGTCACTAAAATGGACTGATGATCACTCACCCAAGAAATTTTGTAGGGGACTTCCCTAGGAACCCTCTTCAATTTTAGTTTGTCTACCATTTCACTTGACACCATATTATCAGTACAACCAGAATCCACTATAACTTTACATACCTTTTCCTTACTTTTGCAATTTGTCCTAAACAATGCTTTCCTCTGAATCAGCTCCTTCTCCCTGGAAGTCTTCAATAGTGCTCATTCTCTCGACACCAATGCTTCTCCTGCCTCAGCATCACACCTTGTGTAACTAGAACTACCACATTCTTCTTCTTGGACTAATTGAGTCCTTCTTTCACTCTTCCTTTCACCATCATTTGAAAAATTTTGCTTTTCAGGACACTTATATGCTGGGTGCCCAAACTCTTGGCAATTATAACACTTACCTGCAAAGGTGTTTGCACTCCTTCTGCCACCAAATCTGCCTCTGGAACCTCTACCTCTGAAATCTGCACTTTGTCCTTGTTTGAAATTAGCACCTTGTCCTTGTGCCTTGCTCATGTCTTCTTGACTTTCACTAACTTTCTTTGTATTAAAAGATCCTCTGCCTCTAGAGGTATTGCCTCTATCTCTGGCTGACTTATCTTGTCTTCTTTTCAACTTCTCTTCTACTCTAACTACCATCTAATAACAGTCTTCAACACTCCTTGGATTTCCCAACACCAACTCATCCTGCATGTTAAACCTCAAACCACCAATATACCTAGCAACTTTTTGCACTTTAGTTTCATTTTGACCAGACCTTATACTCAGCTTGTAAAACTCTTCAGTGTATGTCTTAACATCCATTTCCTTTTGCCTTAAACCTTGAAGCTTCTTAAACATTTGAACTTCATAATCTTTAGGCAAGAATTTACCTTTGATCTTAGCTACCATCATGTCCCATGAAACAATCTTTGCCTTTCCTTGCTTTCTTCTCTCTATCTATTAATAATCCCACCATAACAAAGCATGACTTGTCAGCTTGGTCTTTGCAATCTTCACTTTCTGATCATCAGGAACTTCTTCACACTCAAAGTGGTTGTCCAATGCTGCAACCCAATCTAACAACTCTTTGTCATCTAGGCTTCCTCGATACTTTGGCACATCTATCTTCATCTTGTACTTGTCTTCTTTTACTGCTCTCAGCAACTTTACCATCCTCTAATCCTTAGGGTCCAACTCTTATTCTACCTCTTCATACTTAGCTTCTTCTTCTACCTCAAACTCAATCTCATCACATAGAGCCACTCCTCTTCTCTGATTTTGTTCTAGGGTAGCCATTCTTTCCTTCAACTCCCTCAACTCTCTAGCATGCTTCTCCTTCAGCTCATTCATCTCTTGAGCCATGTTTCTTGCTCTTAGAGGCATCTTGATAAATTGCCCCTTCAACTCAACACTTCACAGACCTACTAACTGTGCTCTGATACCAATTTGATGCAGAGCTAAGTGCCAACCAAATCAATCTCACAAGGAACTCTCTTCTTCCCAACACAAACAAGGGTTTGATAACACTCCATAACCCACACTAGGTTTCTTAGGGTTTTCTACCCTCTTAACAACTCAATATACCCATTCCAAACTGTCCCTCAGATCTACACTCTCCATTCAACAATATTCTGCTATCTAGATGTCACTGTCATAGTTTCCTTGTAGCCCTTCATAAAGGACTGTCATACAACCATTTGAGTCTTAGACCTCCTACGTGGACTATCATAGGTTTTTAGGATACCCAATATCCTTTACTTTAACATACTCAACATGCATCACAAGTTGTTTTGGGACACACCACCCAAATCTTGACTATCCCTTGCTGCAGTAAGCCTAATTAGGCTTCCTAAACATGACAAAAGACTATAAAACTTGTTTCAAACTACAAAGACCCACTCCAAGGCACCCAACAGGTCCTAAATGGACTAATTACTCTGTTTTCAGAGATTTTGGGTCAATCCACTTCACTGTCCTTCAAAATCCCTATACCACAATTGATCAAAAGACCTAACATAAGGTGACATCAAGCTCTAACTGCTACTACAGACCACCTTAACCAGTCCCTGCTCCTGCCATGTAGAAAAATAGTCAAACACAAACAAAAATGAATCTATCTCATCCATTATTGGATCATGGTGCAGGTGGAAATGTCTAGGAAACCATCGATTTCCCTAAAACCCTTGAAACTAGGGTTTAAAAGCTATTTTCAGAAAAACATTTGTAAATTACTTCAAAACTAATGCCAAGACCCCCAAACAGGTGTAAATGAAAGGTTATTCCACACACTTCACAATTTTATACATTGCAACCCTTGACTATATAGTACAGCCAAGTACAAGGGGCAGAAAGTCAAGGAAAGTAGTGAAACTTCAGGAAATGACTGGTAAAACGTCCATTTTCTCCACAAAACCTCTCAAAAAAATGATTCAAAGATGCATGCATAGGAAAAATAGAGAAGAGACCAATTCCATTAGCATTTAGAACCTCATGATAGTATGGAAGAGTATGAGTTTGGGTAGAAAAATAAGACAAAATAGTGAAAAAAGTAGAAGTAATGACTGTTTTCTGTATATTTCCTTTATAAAAATTGCTCTAAATCATATTTTCTCCATCTCCTCGCATCAATGATGCATAACATGAAGTGTTTACCATTTAAAATTTTCATCCCCCACTCCCTCATTGTGGAAAAGCCTCAAAAATAGGCATGAAACATCCTTTATTAAGGACAGTCATAAAAATAATATTCTAATTTTATCTCTTCACTCACTCCACACTCTCCACTCACCCCAAACATGGCATAAAATGATTTATTACAAAATTAAATGAGATAACTCCCCCCTATAATCTTTATTCAAACCAAAAAATACAAGATTTATTACCAAAAATATAGAAATTTATGTCTTGCAGTCATGGTGTTCTTGCACTAGCTAACCAAAGAAATTGAGCAAAGGAAGAAGACTGAAGAAGACTTGAATCAATCTCTAAAAGAAAGAACTGAAGAATGATGTAGAATGGATAGAATAGCTAGCCATCTAGAGTCTGACCTACAAGAAAGTAGAGACAATGAAAGAGAACTTGAAAGGCAAATTGTCATTCTTAGAAATGTTCTAGAAGTTGCAAATGATTACAAGGAGAAGTTCAAGATAAGCTCAGCTAAACTTCAAGCACTGCTTGAAGGTTAGAAAAATGCTGATGACAAGCATGGTCTTGGATATGAGAAAGGTAAAAGCTCTGGATCTGAACAAAAAAATTTCCAACCAAGGAATGAAAGAAACAATCCTAGAAGACCTCCGGTAAGATAGCCTAATGCTCAAAGATATCCATCCTTCAATGGCAATTGTTTCAATTGTAATAAATTTGGTGATAAATCTACTCAATGCAGAAGCAAGGCAAATCAAAATGGTCCATCCCTCTCCAGATAATGCTTCAAATGTAAAAGGTATGGTCATAGATCAAATGAATGCAGAAGTATGATAATGAATTACCCTAACAATAAAGGAAATGACAATTCTTTCAATGGCTACTATTTTGCTTGCAATGGATTTGGACACATGGCTAATCAGTATAGATAAATAGGAAATGAAGTATATGAGCAAAGAAATGTTTTATGCTTTAATTGCAATAAATCTAGTCATATTGCAAGATTTTGCAGAAGTAGGATTAATGAAAGAAGAGGTTTGGTAAACAGAAAACTAGATGAGCAGAGACAATATAAAGGCAAAGGAAAAATTGATGTGAATGAGATCCAGAATGAAATTAGCAAGATATGGGTCAAGAAAACAATTGTGAATGATAATAATGGGTCTGCACCAGAATCCAGTACTAATAATTCCTTTGGAAATTGAATTAGGAGCTCTGGCTCAAGGGGAGATACATTGAAAGTCAAATTCCACCAGCCAATAAGTGGATGCTTGAATCTGGCATGAAGGGAAAAGATAATTTGGGTCACTACAAATCATTTGAAAGAATTTCTAGAAGAAAAGAAGTGGATTTTATAATTTATGGAGCAATTAAAAGTCAACTGTGTACAGAAACAAAGCAACTAGATATGTTAGGGCAAAGCATTTATTACAAAGACAAACTAGGTTTTACAGAGCATAAAAGGGTCACTCATTCTTTATTCAAATCACTTTGCATTAGAAGAAAGAAAAAAGAAAGAAAGTGAATGAGTTCTAAGCTGAGAATATTCAAGAGTTGAAGTACGAAGAGGATTTCCAACCAAAACCCTAACCTGCAGAACAAGGTACTTCTATTTTCTGTGAAATCTCATGAAATTTTAATCTCTGCAAATGGCTACACCTCTAGTTGTTGATGTAACTGAAAGGCCCCAACCAATATTTAAGAAGCATCCATACAAGTCAATTGAAGTTGAATCGTTAGGTGCATTTTTTGATGTCCCATATGGCATACTGCATGTTGAGGATATTAGGGTATACATCCATTGAAGAATTGATGAATTTGAAAACCTGAAACTCTTGGATTTGTTTAACAACTACCTAAGAGATGATAGCTATAAATTGAAACTGGAATACAATGCCCTAGAAAGCAAACATTTTTTGCAAGTCAAATTTCTGACATTTGATGAGAATGAGTGGGTTAGATATATCTTGAGCTGAATACATGATGAGTTCATATGGCTATTGAAACCATTCAAGATCACAAAGGATGTTATCAATATTGTAACTGGGTTAAATTCAACTGGTGGATTACCCATGCTAAAAGATGTGAAAAACTAAACTGTTACCGATGCAACCGATGTGAAGTTTGACAAGAGAGTAATGACCATTAATGACATCATAGAACCAGATGTCAAGTTTGCATCCATGGTGATTAGCTACAAGGTCTACCACTCTAGTAGGGAAAATTCTGTCTCCAGAACTGTAATATATACAGCATATCAAATGTTGAAGGAGAATGTTGATTATGACCTATGTGAGCTGCTACAAAATTAGTTGATTGAGAATCTAAGCAAAATAAAGAAAGATAAGAAAAATACCTTCAAGTATGGTTCCTTGATTATATGTTTATTCTTCTATTTTATGAATGAAGTGCCTGGAGTTCAAGGTGTACACTAGACAAATGACAGGCCAGTTGCATGTCAAATAAAAGATCATCTACCCAGCCTTGGTGATTCCCAAGCTCAGAAGAAAGCCATTTGGGGTTACCTCAAAAAAATTTAGAGTATGATGCATGCAAGAGAGAGAATCCCTAAGTCAGTTGTGAAGAAATATGAGAATGAAATATAATTTATGGTTGACACTGATCAGTGTCTGATGGAGGCTGTGGAACCTAGAACCATATGGATTATGCCAATGGCTATGAGGTTGATGAGATTTTTAGAAATGTATGCTCAAAATCTCCTAAACAAATCAAAAGACACATCTGTGGAAAGGTTTGGAACATATAAGGAGCTAAGTCTAAAATTGCATGTGGAGCTCAAATAGCCAGAGACCAAAAGGAAAGTGCAGAAGCAAGTTGAAAGGTATGCTGAAAGCATAGGCCTAACCAAGGAGGCAGTGAAGCAAAAAAGATAAAGAATTGAAAAGGATAAAAAGGAAAGGCAAGACAAGAAACAAGAAGATGCTCTAGTGGAACCATCCTCCACTTCAAGGACTACTAGAAGCTCTGTTGCTGCTTCTGTTCCCCCGAAATATGTAAAACCAAAAGACAGACCATCTAGTGAAGGAAGTAAGAGAAAGAAAACAAAGACCACAAGAACATATGTGAGGACAAAAGATGATGAGGAGAAGGAGACAGATGAAGAAGTTAAAAAGATAAAATCTAAAAGAACCAAGACTTCAAGGGATCCTAAGGACCAACCTTCCAGAAGCGAAAAGGCAAGTAAAAAGAAAGAGATTGGTAAGGTTGCTATGACTATTGATGAAATTGTAAACACAATTATTATTCATGGGAATCTAAGGCCTATCAAAAAATATTATGATAGTTTTGATGAAGCAAATAAGAAAATCTTGGAGGATGCCACCATGCTGTACTTGAACAAATTCAATAAAGCTCTACTGGAAATTTTGCAAGAAATTCCTAAAAGTTTAAGGAAAATACTAGAAATGAGCAAGGAAGCCACCAAGGATAAAGATATAGAACTCAGAGAACATGTTCTCTCCACCCTGTGTCCAGTAATGACCAAAAGGCAAGTAGATAAAATCCTCAAGGAAGTTAAGGAGAAATTCAGAAGCAAGATCCAGATGAACAAGTTAATGTTTGGTGAAACTGAGGAAGTTGTAAAGGAAATAGAGGAAATTATGAAGAAGGCACTTAAAAAAATAAATATTATATTGTTTTAGAAGAACAAGTTGAGGAAGGTAATCCTATAGTTCTAGAACTAGAAACCTCAAAAGAAGCTGGAAAAGGAAATGATTACCAAGATGATACTCTAGATCCTCTGGAGCAAACCTATGAGAAGATAGATGATGGGATTGATTCCTCACTTCCGGATGTTGAAAAAGTAAACATTAGTGAGCAACAAACTGAAGTTGATGACTCCTCTATTCTAGAAGAGGAGCAAATAAATAAAGAAGACACAGAGATGATTGATAAAACTATTGATGCAAGAGATACTCTAACTCCTCTTGATCAATCTGGAAAAGAAGATAGTATTGAGATTACTGCTGTTACACAAAATCCTTCTGAATAGATTACAGATGGTAAGGACACAAGAAAGAATTCCCCTGCAGATGGCATAGAGAAAGGTAAAGCAGAGGAAGAGAAAGAAGAAGGTAAGGAAGATAAAACAGAAGAAGATGGTGCAAATGTTGATGCATCTAAACAAATTACTCCTAAGATTAACATTGACAAATCTCAAGGAAAGGAAGATGGTTCAAGAATCATCGCAAGAGACACTGCAGATACAGTGAAAAGTCTCATGAGTAAAGAAATGCTTGAGATTGATGAACTAGAACTAATTCAAGGACCACTCAACTTGGATACTTTCTCTCTGGTCCAATTGATGAAGTTAGCATCGTTCACAGAAGCCAAGGCAAGAGAAAAGGTATTGAAATGGCACATAGAGGACAATGAGCTACTAGGCCTTGCATCTGGTATATTGGAGAAGATAATGCCAACTTTCTAAAAGAATCCATCTAATTCTCCCTCTGGAAGTCTAAAGAACCTTGTAAATTCTATGAGTACACAATTTAAATCTTTTAAAAATTCTGCAGAGGTTAAAGTTCAGAACAAATTTAATAGCAAAAGATTTGATGCACTTAAAGGCATGATTGGGATAGATAGAATGGTGCTAGATAACAGTATAAAGAGTATTCATAGTGCTTTTTCAGAACGGGGTAGTATATACAAGTTTTGTTTATCTACTCCGAAAGTCGTAGAGGATATAGAAGATAAAATAAAGGCCTCCAAACAGAAATTGTCAAGTTTGTCCCAAGCATTTGATCTGTTAACAGTATAAGTGGCAAGTAAGGAGTGTCAAGCAATTAGCCTGATGGAAGAAATAAGGAAAATGACAAGAGAAAAGGAGAACATTGAAGCAAGAAAGGGTGAACTCCGGGGAATGATTTCCCCTAAGATAGAAGCAATGTTCAATGTTGTGATAGAAGCCCAAACTGTTGTACAAACAAGTGATCACATTGATCTTCGGAAGGCCGAAGCACAAGCATTTTTGTTCAATGGACACATTTCAACTTTGAATAGTATGAAGAAGAGTTTTTATTCAGAGTTGGCCTAGCTGAAGAATATTTTTGGAGATGTACTTAAGTATATGTAAATATAACTCTAGGATTGGTTGTACATATACAACATTATATACTAAATTTTTGGGTGAATTTTGGTTTGTGGATCCCATCCTTTGCCATTGATGTCAAAGGGGGAGTGAAGAGCAGTGAAAAATGAGGAATTTAGCAAAGGGGGAGCTTTGGAAACAATTGATGCAGGACCATTTGGAAGAATTTAAGACAGCTGAGATAGTTGACAGTGAAAACAGAGCATTGAGACAATGAACTGGGAGATGTCGTATTTTGAATATGAGAAGTTGTGGACCTGGACTTAGCATCTAGACATAGTTAGTTACATCATATCAAGAATTTAGAGATCCACACATCATTACTGGAAAGATATCGCTATCTAAATATTGACTATTTTTGCAAGAATAGAGCCAACAGGGTTCAGTGAAATTTAATTGGTTTGCAGAGCATTGGCCGACTTGCAGATCCTAATGACACATCCTAAGATGTTCCTTGGGTCATGGTCGACCTTTCTTGAAGATTTGTACATCATTTTATTCATTAGAGAAAGATGTAAGCTGATTAAGTCTGACCTATTTTGAGAACACGTTCCATAAACTAGTCGTTGCAATTAGGCTGACCTGGTGATGATTTGAAAGCTTGTAGACGATATAAAAAGGAGATAAAGGATTGTTAGCAGGTAGTGATTGATGGCATGAAGATACAAAGTGATATCTTAAGTTGTTTTGATCTAGTTGAGTAGCAGAATAGAGTAGAAGAAAGAGCAGGAGGATGAACGTGTTGCAGAGCAGAGAATTAAGATATCAAAGGAAGAAATCATGAAAAAGTATTGTTATACGAATCTTTTGTAACCCTGGGCTATGGCCTAGTGTCTGTAATGCCTGAGTGGCATATGTAATATGTTTTGAAGTTATAATATAAGAAGAATGAGCTTTGAAGGCTGGGTTTTTCCTAGGATACATCTTGTATTATGTGTTCATGAATATCTTTTATCTTTCTATTGTTTAGCTGTAAGCCTCCATTGCATATCTTCATGATCATGACATTGTTTGGATAAAGATGAAAGGTTGGACAGTCCCTCACCGGACCCTCCTACCTTGACTGCATTAAGTGGTATCAGAGCTGGTTATCAGACCTATTGGGTTGGATGTGAATTTGCTGGAAGGTTGCGAATCTGATAAAGTATTGTGGGAAATCCTAGAAGTAACAATTGTCACCACTGAAGATGATCAAGGTAGGAAAGATTCAGTAAGTTTTCAAATTTAGTTGTTTATCCAATTTATTTCAAATGGGGAAGATAAGAAACAAGATGAAGAAAGAGAATGAAACCCTAATGTGCAAAAAGGATATTTTGGAAGGAGAATTGTACGAAATAAGAAATGTAATGCAAAATTATTGGAGAGGATGAAAGAACTAGGTGGAGATAAATATGATTCCTTTGAAGAAGAATTAGAAAATGCAAGGAGCAAAAATGAAGACCTAGAAGTACAGCTGAAATTGTTTGAGGATGTTAAAAAGAGATTTACAAAATTGGAAGTAGGTTTCAAACTATTTGAAAGGGTTGAAAAGAGGAATAGAGATCTTGAAGAAGATTTGGAAAATTGAAAAGGGAAAATAGTCTACAAAAGAAGGAGACATTTGAATTGAAGAAGTAAATGGATCAATTAGAGAAGTCACTTGCAGTATGCAGAAAAGAGAATGAAAATATGAAATCTAAGCCTAAATTTTGTGATGTTTCTTGTGATACTAATGATTTGTGTGATGATGCAGAAGTTCCTTTAGAAAGTAAGATTGAAGAGGATAGTGTAATTGAACCTATAGTTGTTGGTGATGGTATTAGTTTCAAGATTATGCAAAGAATGGGATATGCAGGAAAAGGATTGGGAAAGCATCAACGAGGAATTATAGAACCTATTGAACTAGTACTCAGATCAAGAAGTGAAGGGGTTGGATATGACAGAGGTATGGATGTGATGGCAAACTTTAACAAATCAAATCAAAGCAGAAAAGGTATGTATTGTTCAAATTGCAATAGACATGGACATGAGAAGGAGTTGTGTTGGGATCTTTTCCCTTGTAAGCTTTGTGGATTAAGGAATCATGCTAAGAAGATGTGTTGGGATAAAATGAGAAGGAGAAAATCTATGGCAGGTTATATACAGAAGAATTATGGATGGATTAATGGACAAGAATGGAAACATGTTACTTGTATGTTCAGAGGAATGTATAGAATAAAGTATTCATGTGTTGGATTAGGTTGCGGAGAAAGAAGACATTATGAGAACAGTAATTCAAACTACAGAGGGAGAAGTGACAGAGTCATAATTCTTATCAGAATGTAGGATACAAAAGAGATGAAAGATCTCATAGAAGACCATTCGAAAGAACCCGTTTTCAAGTTTGGAAGAGAAAAGAATCAAGCAAGGAAAGTCATCAAGAACTATTTACCAAAGAAACTGATAAAGGAAAAGCAGTAAGTAATTCAGAGAATGAAAAGCCTATTAATACAGAGATAATTTTGATAAGAGAACTAGAAGAGAATGATGCAGAGATAGTTTATATAGAGGAAGAAGAAGAGTCTGTTGATACAGAGTTAGTTTATGCAGAGGAGGGAGAATCTTTTGAGACACCAGATTTGATAGAGAAACTAGAAGGAGAAGCATTGATCTTAAGGAAATTTGTGTTATAGAATAGAGAAAGCAGTGCAAGAGGAAGTTTGTGTGGGTGAATATGAGACATATCAGAAAAGAGAAGTTCATGATAGAACATTGTACAAGAGGAGAAAGATTGTGTGCCAGATTGAAGTGATAATGGTAAAAGAAACAAGTGAAGTATAGAAGCAGTGTAATCAGAGTGAAAGCTATAAGAATTTGATAAGTGCAGAGGAAATTGTGTTAAGAACTAGAGAATAGACAGTGTTGCATAAAAATTAAGAAAGTGTATTGAATGTATCAGGAATTAACATGATTGTTCCAGAGGATGCAAGTATGTAATGATTGACTCTTTAGTGATTGAAAAGACATTAATCTTGAGGAAACTTGCAGAGAAGACTTGCTCAAATAGTTGATCATTGAGGTAGTGCAAGGCTTGGAAGTAGACTGCCAAATCCAGACCATTTCAAGATGAAGAACTTGAGGCAGCTTGTGGACAAGACTTGCTCAGACCGCCGATCATTGAGGCAGTGCATGTCGTTATCATTGATGTTATATGTGATTATGCGATCATACACACACACACACACACACATATTTTAAATCTATCTAAAATATACAAACTAAGATATATAAATATTGTTTAAAAAAAAAAACTAACCCAAAGAAGTTGAATATATATATATATATTCAACTTCTTTGGGTTAGTTTTTTTTTTACAATATTTATATATCTTAGTTTGTATATTTTAGATAGATTTAATATATATATATACACACACACACACACACACACACATATATATATATAGGTTGAATTATTCTTTTGTGAGAAAATAACTCACTAGTATATTTTGTGCACACTGGTTTTACATAGTGGACAAAACATACCAGTGAATTATTTTATATATATATATAGCATAGTAATTTTTTTTATTATAAAATAAATTTCTTGAATGTTTATATTTTATGTTTCCATAAAATGGCATTTTTGTCAGATTAGGGTTCGCTATTGGAGAACCCGAGGTGTGGCAAGTGGTTGCAAGGGCCGAAGCCCCTGCGCCACTATTTTTTTCATTTCTTGATAGGTTTTTGGGGGGAGGGACCCTGTCCCCACCCTCATAGAGCTTAATGCTTTGTGGGGAGGGGCGGCGAAGAGCCCCACCCCCCACTTTCCATTATAATTGTTGCCTATGAAAAAGAAATAAAATCCATGTTGCCTGCATAAAATGGTTGCCAGCCATAGAACCTAGGCACAACCCTGCAATGTTTTACTACTATATTTTGTTTTAATACTCTGTGTTTCAAAATATCTCAACTTGAGTATTCACCCCTTAATTATCTATTCTTTCAAAATAACCTGAGAGTAAAACAATGGGGAACTTAGAATATCCTTTATAACTATTTTTTTTGAAAGACTGAAACAGCAACTAGAAATCTTATAAATTTTATTAGTAAACATAAACCTCATTATTTTCCTTATAAACTATTATTTCCTTCAACTTGTGCATGCACTTGCAACAAGGTTAGATAAAATGGAAAATGACATAGAAAACCAAGACAAATGTTAGAGGGAAATATATTGCAACCTATAGATAAACATGTTAGAAAATTCCAATCAGTAAACAAATTAGAGATTCTCCTTGGGAAGATACCTTCCACTTGGGAAGGTACCTTCCCACTTGATCCTTCCTTTAAATTTGCACACCAAACAGAAATAATGCAAGTTGTGAGTGAGAGAAAATGAGATAATTTGGAGATTTTATAATGGCTTACCTAGGGTTTGGTGCCCTAATCCTTTTACAGGTGTTTTAATTAGACATAATCAATCTTGCTTAGTATGTACAAGTCCACTTAGTGATAGGGAGCCTTTTTGTCCTCTGTGTGTGTGTGGGAATGTTTTAAAATTCTTTATTTAAATGGCTTTATTTACTTTTGGATGTATTTATTCATTTAAGAATATGATTTAATTATCCTTTATGATTGAATGTAATGAAACAAATGCTCTTAGATTTAATTGAATTTTGTCATGTTGGAAAGGGGGCTATTGGTATAGTTATCTTATTTAATTTAAATTTAGTTTAAAACCTTAGGAAGGGATTTAGGATTTTTTTATATATGCATTGAATTAATAAATTTAGAAATGGGTAAAGGATAGATTTTTAAATTATTTTTTCAACCTCCTATAGTTGATGAGAGGGTGTTATGCTGTCAAAATCACTATAGGATTTAGTTCCATTTTGACCCATTATGCTATCAAAATTTATCTAGATTTAATTGAGATTATTGTTTAATATTAGTTCGATTAATTTATCCCTTTTGCATTAAATGTTAGATTATTATTTAAGTCAAATTTGTTTATAATATTAGTTTAACGATTAGTTTCCTTAGGTCTATAGTGGACCTAAGGTTAGATTTCGATTTATATTGAAATCATCCCACTTCATATTAGTAACTCTAGGGTTGGAAACCCGAACAGAATCCAACCCTCTTAGTGTCACTCCTTGTGACACACACCTCCTTAGCAGCTTACATTTTGTAGGGATGGCGAAGAGAGTATTGCTTCATCCCATTGTGATTAACTTTCCTCACCTTCGAGCGATGTACTTGATATTAGTTGTAGAGATAGCTACATTGCGTGCGTGTGTCATCGAGCGTGCATGTTGCGCACAAGGGGGTTTTTTAGAGTTGGGTGGGAAATTTTTTGGTAATTCATGTCATGACCACATGTTATGTGGTTATCATGTCATAACCATATGGCAAATGTGGGCATAATAGAAAGAAGAGAAATTCATTGACATGTACATGAAGAAAGATCAAGAGTGTCTTCAAGCAAGCATGGAAATCATGGAAGAACAATGTTCTCAAGTAGACACAAATGCAAAGGTCCATTGGCAAGAGGTACATTCAAGAAACCAATAGGTTGGTGATGATCAGACAGTTGATAAGAAGATGGGTATAGATGAGATCAAGAAAGAAGAAAGACAGCTAGCACAAGGAGCTAGTGAAGAGGTAAATTAGACTCATGGTTTTTATCTAATGCATGTTGATGATAATGTTTATAAAGATGCAAACCAAGGGGAAAATGAAGAGGAGGAACAAATGGATAGTAGCAATGAGGTGAATGATAGAGCAATAGAATCTTGGAGTCTTCAAGCAGAGAAGCTAATAAGAAAGAGAAGATGCAAGAAGAACAAGAGAAAGAAAAGAGTGCAAACTAAGAAACATAGAGCAGATCAAGCCAAGCATGGAGAAGATTATGAGGAGGTCAGAGGATAGATAAGACTATAACACAATTGGAGGAAGCGGAAAAAGAAACTAACCATCATTTGACATGGAACTCAAATTTCTTTCCCTTGGGAGTATGATTCCGAAGCATCCTATAGCAATTGTTGTCAAGTTTTGGAATTTGTTCTCCAACCCTAATTTTGAGTTGATTTGTGTTGTTTTGTGCAAATAAGGTCATTTTGGACCATTTGGAGTCATGTTTAGGTATTTTCTAATCTTAGTGGGAATATTTGCAAATTATGTCATTGAAAAAGACAATTCTATGCAAGTTTAGGAGTTTTTAGGGGTTTCTTATGAAAACATATAAAAGGGAATGTAAAAACTATTTTTGGGACTTCTTTCCCTCATGGATGCCTGAGTAATGAATGAAGAAGGATGTGGAAATGACCTTTGAGTTGCAGATCTATTGTTTTGCATGATTTATTGGAGGTTTTTACTGTCTTACAGAAAGAAAACATGTTTGTACGACCTGGTACAGGTCTGAAACTTATATGGATGGAAAGATAATTTTATTTCAGGTGTTTTTAATTCTTACCAATCCTAAAGAAAAGATTGTTTGATTGGTCTAATAAGTCAATCTTCCTAGCATCCCTGTTTAGAAACTAGGGTTTCTAGTTTTGATAAAAAAAAATCATTTCTCTTGATTGGCATAGTGAAAAATGCTAAAAATTCTAGGAAATCTTTGTTTTGCATGTTCTAATGGAATCCAAAATCTTAGTTTGATATATTTTGGCCACGAGAAGTTATGGGTGATTGTTATAAGGGAAACCCTGTTAAAAGGGAATAAACCCTAGTTGCTTGAGGGTTTTAGCAAAATATATGTGTCATTTGATTTCATTAGGGAATGATAAGTTGTAAAACAACAAAATGCATTGTAATAGAACTTGAATAGTCCAAGATTTCATTTGTCATGTTGATTTTTCTTGTTGAATGCCATTAGGCTACAGGAACAATGTATTTGGGATGAACTAGGATGCACTTAGCCATTGAATGTGATGAATCAAACTATGAAATGTGTCAAGTGAGTCTAGAATAAGTCTTTCTCTGCATCAACCTCCTCCCAAGGAAATTAATTTTTAATTTCCTCATGTGTCTTAATCTTATTAAATGCAAATATCTTCCCCATGTGAATTTAAAATTCACTTTTATTTTCCACTCTTCAATATTGTTGGTGCAAACCTAGCCCTTCATCCTCTTCTCTCATCTCCACCATTGATCTCAAATTTTAATCTCTATCATTGAATCCCCCTCAAATTGCCAATAAATACAACCCTCTCCAAGACATTTTCATCATCCATTTTCAAGAAAACTTATGATGCCAAAATAGCCTCCAATTCTCTTCCATCATACCCCCATTATGCCAAATTTGTGTTGCAATTGAGAGTATATCCATATTTAATCATAGTGTTTGGGTGAAGCTAGAGAGTTTGGGTGCACTCTCTCTACCTTATCAAGGAGTGAGGAGACTTCAAAGGTATTTGCAAAGGTATAAAATCTTTTATTTTGAGTTCCTTTTTCATGTTTTTATCCTTTGAAATATTTTCTCATCTTCAATAATCACATGAATCTTTAGGAAAAGAGGGAGATAGATTCTTTGTTGATGTAGAAGACTTATTTAAAGATACAAAAATTGAAGATTCTATTGGAATGTCAGAATGAGAGGAGTTGAGTTTATACTCTCCAATAAAGGAGGGTGTGAAGTCTAACAAACCCCAATCATCACCCAGACATGCATTTAAAGATGAGTCAATGCCATGATCAACTTCATGAGAAGGAGTTGAAGATGGAGAATCATCTTTGGTAGAAGGAATAATATTCTAAAGTGTAGAAAAAGTATTAGGATGAATCACAGAAGTTGTTTGTTGACAATACTGCATAGGATCTAGATAAGCTTTAATTGTATAAGTCTTATTTTCATGAACAAATTTAATTGAATCATGGAAGGTAGATGAAACTACATCCATGGCATGGATCCATGATCTACTAAGAAGGAGATTATAAGATAATGCATCGGGCATGACATGAACAAGGGTAGGCAAAGTGACAAGGCCCAATTCAATCGGTAATGTGATTGTGCCAAATGTTTGTCTACTAATGTTATCAAAGCCATGGATAGAAAGATTAGTGGGGAAGATGCAAGACATATCAATATTAATACAATTTAACATGTCGACACCACAAATATTGAGACCTAAACCATTATCAATAAGTGTATGCTTGACTCCAAAAGAATTTATGCTAACAATAATTAGAAGAAGATTGTTTTACTTTTATACTTCCAAAGAAGGTAACACATATTGTTGAAAGATGATATCAGGAGAATTTGTATAAATGTAATAAGAAGCTATATCATTCAGCCTCGTAGAAGATGCTATGGGGATCATCTATAAAACTTCCTAAATCATCTTGTGATATACTGTGAAGTCTGAATGAGCTCCCAAAGAGAGAGATTAGTGAGAGTAACTCAAAGCTACTCCACAAGATCATACTCTATGAGAGGATTCTAGGATAGACGAGGAGTTGGAGGTAGAATAGGTGAAGAAGTTTGAAGAGAAATAGGGATAGATGGATTTTGTTTGTTTTTGCATGTGTTATACGTGTGAGAAACCACATGATAATGAGGAGGGCCCGACACATTTAGTGTAATAGATTTAGCTACTTGTGTTAGGTAATCCAAAGGTTGAGGCATATCTGAGGCATCTCGAACAATGATCACCAGTTTAGAAGATTGTTGTATATTAGGATGAAGATGCACCACAATTTTTAGTTTCTCATAAGTTCTTGTCTAGAACCAAAAATGTAAATTGTGTTGATCATTTATTAAGAAGGAATTTGTTTTTATTTTGAAGAGGAAGAATTGATATGGATGAAGTCATCAAGGGCTTCATCAAGCTAATCAAAGTCTTCACTACTGAAAGGTTTATCAAAAGTGGTGAAAGTTTGGAGGAATAGATCTGACATCATCAAATTCTAATTCCCACCAAAATAAAAGTAATAAAGTACAAGGGAAATGCTAGCGAATGCAATTAGGTTCACCAAAATGTAATGTACTAAATTTGAAATCTAATAAAGATTAACAATCTAATCTAAATAGAAACAAATTATACACATACACAAGGGCCTTATTAGCTTCAAAGAAGAGTATCCTATTGTTGTCCAATTTGGAAGAGTAGAAAAACTCTAATAAAGTCCTACTTAGTTCTATTCCAAGAAATTAGATCAACCTCAAGAGAAATTACACTAAAGCACAGTAGAAAAATTATGATTTATGGAAATCTGGCACTCAAATCACATAAATTATTGCATAGAAGTTAACAAGAGATAAAGGAGAATCTGGCACCGAAGGGAGTAGGTCTCAGCCTAAGACACTAGAGCATGTCATGGGGATGTTTTTGTGGCATGTTGTCATCCAAAAAGCAATAAAACTCTAAAAACTTGTACTATATAGTCCAATTTAAGTTTGTAACTCCATCTAATATGTGTGCAAAATTAGAAAGAATACCCAACATTCAGATATACTAAGAAATTGACAAAATATCACATTTAATCTAAATATAATGAAAGAAATTAATCAATAAGGGAAGAGGAGAGATAAATAAACTCTTGTGTGTTTGAATCTACTTTGTCTTCAACTTACACACCATAGAATGGGAAAAATGTTTGGGGCTACTTGGGAGCTTGCCTCAGTCAAGCCCCTATTTTGGTCTTTCAACCTCCATGAGTAGCCAATAGAAAAGAGTAGAAAAATAGTGTGTGCTCCTATCCTATGTATGTCTAGGAATTCAAAATAGTGACAAAATGAAATAAAACTACAAATATTATCCTGTCTACAAGGAGAAAATATTCTAGTGTGAAAATAAAATAAGGGTGATGGTCTACATCATAAGCTTGTCAAAATGTAAGTGAAACAATAAAATACAAAATAAAAACCTAAGAATAACACTATTCTTTTACAAAAGAACAATGTTACTTGGTCCTTGAAGTAGTGGAGGAGGTTGCAAACTCCTTGAGGGCTAGATTTGTAGAAGAACAACTCAAAACCCTAGTGAGGGAGTCTCTTCCAAGCACCAAATGCAACCAAGATCCCACAAAGGTGAAAATGGGAGATGCCACAACATAAAGGAGCACCCAAATATCCAAAATCTTCTTGTGAGATTCAAAACTAATCTGCAATAGCTTACTATATGTTTTTCTTCAATAGCATGAGAGAAAGAGAGAGAGAGAGGGAGCCTAGAATCCAAAAAGCCAAGAAGGAAGAATTATTCTCAATCTCTCATTTGCATGGAAAAGTGAGAATATAGGGGGTTGGGTATGCTATAGGGACCGTTTTGCTGTCATGTGAGAGTTACCTTTGACATATCCTAGAAATAGAGTGGGAGAATCAACATTTTAAATTTTTGGAATATTTGAGATGCCAGCGTGGTGTAGAGACATTCATGTGTAGTGCTCACATCCTCAGAATATTCACCCAAACTTTGCATGTGTTCTCATAAAATTGTAACAAAAAAATGTCCACTATGAATTTTGGCAAACCTTAGTGATGGGTAAAATAGGCCAAGGTTTAGTTTAAGTAACCCTTTAAACATGATATGGGCCTGGACACCAAAGTGAGTCAAAATGCACTGTGAAATTCCAAGGGTGCGCAATTTTCTACACTACGATAAGCCAAAAGTGACAAGTGTCCCCTAATGGGAGAGTCTTTCAATTCTCTTCTAAATTTGTATACCCCACTGGAACACACTGGTTTGGGTCATCCCCTAAGGTGGTCAAGTCCTTAGGCAAGCCCACTAAGAGGAAAGAGACCTAGGTGCTTTTGATCCATAAGATCTCCTTTTGACACGAAGGGAGAGAATACATACCCCAGGTTCTTGGGATTAAAAATGATAAAAGATTGATCAAGTCAAAGCTTTTGGTCTCTAAGGTCACTCAAAGGTACAAGGAGAGAACATGCACTTATGACATGGTCACAAATAAAACATACACTGATTGATTCCCCTTAGAAAATGAAGCGTGCCTAAGATTTATAGATAAAAAGCTATTGTATTTGACAAACGTGCTACAAAACACAAGTTAGTAATTAGATATTGTCTTCGCAAACGTGCTACAAAACACAAATTGTTACTTAATGTAAATAATCATTTAGAGTACAATTCATTTAGGCTTGATATTTATATCATATCTAATAACATTTGAACAAGTTTAAAGCATTTTAAGTTAAAATATGTAGGAAAGTTCTCATATTGTTTAGCTCCTGGGTCTTTAGCCTGTATTTAGGACATCCTGCATCATATTTTGGCATCTCGATGAGAAAACCCCTAAGTTTCATGATGAACGGGACCTAGGGGGATCTCTTGAGATAGACCTTGCTCAAAATAGGGGTAGGACTTGGGCACTCATGCCCTAGTCTTGCCCTATTTTGGGTTAGGCCCAAATTTTATGTGTCAGTTTATGACTGTTATTTGGTTCCTAGGCCAACACGGTAAGTTTGAATTATGAAATTCTTGGTGGGAATATTTGTAGTTGCATATATAAGGATGTTTAGGCATTCATTTGCAAACTAGATGGTTATTGTGATCTGGATGCATTCTTGTGAAAGTGATTCAAGGCATTCATTGTGTGGAAGAGCAGATTTTGTGTTGTTTATGTGTTTGTATTTGCAGATTTGAGCATCCATCTCCCCATGGCAGGAAGAGCTTATTCCTTCCATGAGATCTTCACTACAATGTGATATCATTTGTGTTTTCAAGCATTTATCATTTGGTTTTTGCATCTACCCCACAAGGGCATGCACTCTCTATTTGACAACGGTGTTCAAAAGACTTGAATGTCTCTTCGGTGCTTGACTAAGGCAAGCCTCTAAACACCACAACCCCCTCCCACACTCCTTGTGATTGCAGGTTATAGGTGTCATATCCAGAAATAGTGTCAACATTGCAGATCAAGACTAAGGAACCTGGACTCGGGTGCTCACTCATTAGTCCTCTAGATTGCACAACAGAGAAATCTCTGAGACAATAGGAACAAGTTACAGACAAGGTTTCTAGATCCTGACAAAAATCAGGGCATTAGACTAAACCCTCTATCTTTGTCTATCCAAATTTTACCCTAAACAAGAAGAAATAAGTTGCAGACAAGATTCCCAAATCTCAACAGAAATGGTGGCACTGGACTAGGGTGCCCACTCATTAGTACTTGACTTTTCCATTTTTCAAACTTTGAAATTTGGTACGCATTTGATTGTCATTTGATATCTCTGTGTGCGAGCATTTTCCATAATTTGTCCATTTGCTTCCAAATTTGCATAATTAGGGTTTTGAGCATAAGTGGACTTAATCAAACAAAAAAATCATTCAAATCTAATTTTCCCTAACATCCCAAGTGACTAAAGGCCTAATAGTAGAATTCCTACTCGGTTGAAGTCCTTGAATGTTTAGAGGTGAAAGGAGGATTTACACAAACTAGCAAAATAAACACAAAAATCCTCTTCATCAAATTTCACCTTAAACACTTTGGTGAACCCATTTTTTTAATAAATTTTTCACCTTGCTAAATTTTGTGCTTCAAATTTACATTCATTTCATTCATTCATTTCATTGTTCATCTTATTGCATTTGAAAAAATACAAAAAAAACTGAAAAATTGGAAAATTTTGAAAAAATTGGCATTTTTAGCTTGCATTAAAGTAATTTGGATTAAATAACATTTAATTTTAAATTTATATCATTATCATCAGATCTGATTTAAAATACAAAAAAATTTCATTCATCATTCATTTAGATTGCATTTTCATGCTTGAATTGTTAAAAACTGCTTGAAATTGTGCATTTTTCCATATAACCTAGTTTTGCATTAGCTAGGGTTTGTAGTCAAAATCTTGTTTCAATTTTTACCACCATTTTAAAACACTCATTAGGACTTATTTCTAATTGTAGTGTTTCATCATAGTGGTTTGCTTGCAAAATTTCATGCCTAGGGTTTGAAAACCTTAATTTTTCACTAGATTTTGGCCTTATCGTCTCTCTAGATTTGCACAATAGGCATGTTGTAAAGGATGTTTATACACTAATTGGATGTTATCATGGTTATTATCTACTTCCCCTCCTAAAATTCTTTACAACACCTTTTTATTGGACT
The DNA here is from genome assembly GCA_027924645.1 of Cunninghamia lanceolata. Taxonomy (NCBI): domain Eukaryota; kingdom Viridiplantae; phylum Streptophyta; class Pinopsida; order Cupressales; family Cupressaceae; genus Cunninghamia; species Cunninghamia lanceolata. The sequence continues at coordinate 8,352,171 of BSBN01000220.1, read as the reverse complement.
CTTACATTGAAAATTTGGTAAAAAATTGCATAGTTTAGCTATATTTGCCCTAGGGTTTGACTTAGATTTGCACTCCAAATGTGTTGTGATGAATTTTATGGATTTAGGTGACTGATATTACTTCTATAATATTCTTCACATCCTAAAATTATTTACAACACCTCTTTTATTAGGCCTTTGCATTGAAAATTGGTGAAAAACTGCATATTTTGGCTATATTTTCACTAGGGTTTGACTCAGATTTGTACTCCAAGTGTGGTGTGATCAATTTTATGGCTTTAGGTGACTGATATTACTGCTATAATCTATTTCACCTCCTAAAATTATTTACAACACCCATTTTATTGGGTCTTTGCATTGAAGATTTGTGAAAAATCACATATTTTAGTGGATTTTCACTAGGTTTTGACTTGTCATCATCCTAGGTTTGCATCACAAGTGTGTTGAAAAGGATATTATTTCTTTATTGGATGGATATATACCCCTAATAAACTTCCTTACAACACCCTTTCTTTCACTTATTTTCATTGAAAAAAGTTGAAAAAATCAAGCATTTTAGGTCATTTTCACATACAGTTTTGCACTTATCTTTTGCGTAACTTTTGAAAAGATTTTAAAATCTGATCTTAAACTGATTTGAAAACATACAAATGGAACCTTCATGTCATTTTTCAATGGTATCTTTGCATGTATTTATCAAAGATCTTGATTTTGACCAATTTTTAACCCTCATGAGTGAACATCCTACAATATTAGAGAGCTTAACCAAGATCATCTCCATGAGTAGTGATGAAAAAGATAACTGTGATAACACCTCTCCTATATCTACTACATGTGATGATGATAAAAACTTGTCCTCTAGTCATTCTCTCAAAAATGATTCTTCCCATGAGGATATACTAGCACAAGACAATGAAATCACTGATACCTTCCCAACAACTGGAGAAACACAACTTTTGCAAGACATCATGCCTCCAACTACAATAGAAGAACATATATTTCATGATGTTGAGTATCCTATTGCTGTGATAGCACATGTGATTGATGATGAAATAAACAAACTTGACAAAGAGTTAGCCAATTTTCAAGCATTTGTTGAAACCAAAAGGATAGCGGAAGAAGCTATACCTATGATTCACAACATAAGAGAGTTGATAAAAGAAGGACAAGATGGTATTGATGTTCGAGGATAAACAAATATCATACAAAATAATGTTATGCCACTATATCATATAGACTATTACACATTTCTTATGAACACATACCCTTGAGGAATAGCAAACTTAACACACCATGATGAGTATGACAATTCTCTTAATGGAATGGAATCATTAGCTAAAAATTATGATGATGAGGATGATAATGATATAGCATCTACACTTTGTAGCAATAATTTACCTTTCTTTCATTCCAACTCTCTCCCTGGCTAAGAAGAAGCATTAGTGAATGCGGAAAGAGATCCCATAGAACAACAAGCTTATTATGACTATTATCAAGATGGCTATCTAGACTTCAATAACATAATCGCTATTATAGAAGTGGATAAGGAAAGTACTAAAGTATTACCTTGTCCATGGAGAGATGGTATTTATGCTAAGGTTTCTCCTCCATTATCCTTTCAAGGATCGGGAGATAATCAAAATACATTAGAAAGACAAATGGAACAACCTACACCTCATTCCTCTAGCATTTGAGATTGGGAATAGGATGATCTAATTATTGATACCCACTAGCATGAATCTCTCTATAGGTATTTCTAACCCTTTATCTCTCGTGATGTGTTTCCCCCATGATGTGTTATGTGTTGTTTAGGCCTCCTAGGATGACCCTTCATTCTCTTGTAAGGTCCAAGATACCAAGAGATCGCCTCTATTGTGACCCTTCTTCTATTTGTATCATCATTCTTCTATATTGCTTCTCCTCTATTTTCACTATTGTGTGATGTGTCTTACAGACATAGCGTTGTGGTTGGTGACTTGGGAGCACCCTCCTATGTGACTATCCCTAAGGCACTTGTTTCTCCTCCCTCAATTTATTGTTTCCCTTCCTCTAGTGTTTCTATCTAGTGGCCGGATGATGAAAAACATTTATAGTAATGCTGAACTAGCATCCCTTTAGTGAGAAATTAAAAATTGGACTTAGTTCCTATATGACGATGAGGTTGTTATATATTATCTGATGCTTGGCTAGTAGAATCACTCCATGTGATCTTGATGGTGGCTTATTGCACTTACAAAACACAACAATACTGCTACTCCATGCACTTTTTCTTTCTTGAATCTTGCATTCCTCAGTTCTCTATGCATTGTTGTTTATCATGATTATATGGACCCTAACATTTTTCTTGCAGGGATGTGTTTGTGGAAACATTTGGTGATCGTAAAGTACATGTCACCTTTGGGGGGCATGGGCTTTATGAGATCTTGTGTTCCCTTGTGTGTTTCCTTCCTACCTTAATGTGGTTGATATCGATACCTGATATCAACCACTTTAAGGTGGGGACATATATAAGGTAAACTATCTATTGTAGATGTTAGTAATGTGCTTGTTCTAAGGTGCAGTCTTAAAGACTAGTGGTGATGAGTCCCTCCTGCACTCTGAGATTTGTTTGAAATCAACTTGCAATCATTTAAGCCCTCTACAAAGGTAGGATATCACATCCTTTTCATAAGCCCTCATCGCAAGGTGGGGATGGTGTATTTCTTGTGGAGAATGCACATCCTGTCATTTTCAAAAGTCCTCATCGTGAGGCGGGGAGTAGTTATGTGACTAAATCAACCCTTAAGCATGTCTTTAGTGATTGTTGTGGTGAAGCCAAATCATCGATGTGTGCCTTTAATGTGCCTAAGATGGTGATGAACCTAGAAAAAGGAACACTCCATCGCTTGTCTGTTGTGTTTTCTCCGTGTCTTCCAAGTGTGTGTGTATTACATGTTTGTTCCCAAGCATAGTCTTAAAGACTAGTGGTGATGAGTCCCTCCTATGCTTTAGGATTTGTATGGTGTGCTTGTTTTGTTTTGAGTGTCTGTTGCCCCATATGCAGTCTTAAAGACCAGTGGTGATGAGTCCCTTCTGCATTATGAGTGGTGTGTTTACTTTCCTTGTACTTGCATCTACATTTCATATATGAAAATGAAAAAGAAAAAAAGAAAATCATTACTGTCTTCACTGCATTCACTATGTTTTGCATGCCTTCAATGTTGTCTTCTCCTTGTTTTGCATGACTGTAACTATCTTCTTCATGTTTTGTGTGCCTGTTACTGTCTTCTCTCTAATTGGTGTGTCTTCTTTGTGCTTGGTGTGTTTGCTGTGTTTGTTGACCGTACTTTAATGTATGTATTGGCCTTGCATTTATACATACATTAAAGTGGGGGCTAAATGTTATGTCAGAAAATGTCCCCTTGGGGGCTTTTCCCTCTTAAGGTTTAGCTCTCAGGTCTTGTTTATGCATTTAGAGCATCTTGCATGATTTTGATGAATCCTAATGAGAAAACCCTAAAGTTTTATGGAAAATAGGACTCAGGGGATGCACTTGACATGATTCCTACCTGAAATAGGGGGAGGACTTGGGTGCATGTGCCCTAGTCCTGCCTTGTTTTAGGTCAGGCCTAATTTTAAAGTGTTGGTTTATGACTGTTATTTAGGTCCTATGCCAACACAGTAAGTTTCAATTACGAAATTCTTAGCAGGAATGTTTGTAGTTACATATATAAGCATGATTAGTGATTCATTTGTAAACTAGATGGAAATTAGATGGCAATTTTGATTGACAAGCTTTTGTGAAGGTGATTCAAGGCATTCATTGTGTTGCAGAGCAGAACTTGTGTTGTTATTATGTTTGTGTTTGCAGATTTGGCATCCATCTCCTCATGGCATGAAGAGAATCTTCCTTCCATGAGATCTTCACTACAAGGTGATATCATTTGTGTTTTCACTCATTTATTATTTGGATTTTGCCTCTATCCCACAGGAATACACACTCTTTATCTGACAATGGTGTTCGGAAGACTTGAATGTATCTCTGGGGCTTGACTAAGGCAAGCCTCTAAACACCACAACCCCCAACCCATTTTTCCTTGATTGCAGGTTACAGGTTGCAAGAGCAGAAAAAGTGGAATTGCAAGAGAGTAGTGCAGACTACCGAAATTGCAAATCTAAAGAGAAAATAGGGACCTGGACTCAGGTGCCCACTCATTAGTCCTCCATATCCTACAATAGGAAAATCTCCAGAACAGAAGAAACAGGTTGTAGACAAGATTCCCAAATCTTGACAGAAATGGTGGCATTGGACTAGGGCACCTACTCATTAGTACTTGACTTTTCTTTTTTTGAACTTTGAAATCTGGTACACATTTGATTGTCATTTGATATCTCTGTGTGTGAGCATTTTTCGTAATTTGTCTATTTGCTTCTGAATTTGCATAATTAGGGTTTTGATCATAAGTGGACTTAATCAAACAAAAAAATCATTCAATTCCAATTTTCCTTGACATCCTAAGTGACTAAAGGCCTAATAGTAGAATTCCTACTTAGCTGAAGTCCTTGAATGTTTAGAGGTAAAAGGAGGATTTACACAAACTAGCAAAATAAACACAAAAATCCTCTTCATCAACTTTCACCTTAAACAAAGATAAAAAGGATATACGTGATATCCTACCTCTGTAGAGGGCTTAAATGATTGCAATAGATTCAAGCTTTACAAACACACTTTGCTAGCATCTAAATTAGACAGCTTACCTTAAATATGCCCCCACCTTAAGGTGGTTGATATCATGTACTGATATCAAGCACATTAAAGTAAGAAGAAAACACACAAGGGAACATGAGCTCTTGCAAAGCCCATGCCCCCCAAAGGTGGCATGTACTTTGCGATCCTCAAATGTTCCCACAAACACACAATTTCCTACAAGAAAAGGTGTTAGCATCCATATAATCATGATAATCAACAATGCATATGATCATTCACATAAAGAACTGAGGAATGCACGATCCAAGATAGACAAAGTGCACGGAGCAACAATTTTGTTATATTTTGTAAGTACGATAACACAACATCATGCGGAGTGATTCTACTAGCCAAGCATTAGATAATATATAACCTCATCACCATGTATGGACTAGGTCCATTTTTTTATTTCTCTCCAAAGGGACACTAGGTCTGCATTAGTATAATATGTTTTTCATCGTTCGCCAGCTAGATAGAACCACTAGAGCAAGGGAAACAATAAATCAAGAGAGGAGAAACATGTGCCTTAAGGAAATTCATGTAGGAGGGTGCCCCCAAGTCACCAACCGCAACACTATATCCGTAAGACACAACACACAACAATGAAAATAGAGGAAAAGTAATGTAGAAGAATGATGATACAAATAGAAGAAGGGTCACAATAGATTTGGTCTCCTGGTATCCTTGACCTTACAAGAGTATCAAGGTTCATCCTAGGAGGCCTAAACAACACATAACACATCACGGGGAAACACAACATGAAGGTAAAGGGTTAGAAATACTTACCTGAGGGAAAACCAAACTAAGGGTTGTCATCGAGCAAATCATCCTCTTCCCAATCTCAGATGCTAGAGGAAAGACACTGTGTGTAAGGTACCATATGTTGTCTTGACTGGCATATTGTGTGTTGGCATTGATGTCAACTTTTTCAAGTGTTTAATTTGTTTGATCTTGTGTCTACACAGGAGTTTGTAATGTCACATTATGTTCTATGATTGTTGGCAAATGGAAAAGAGGCACATTATGTTGGAGTTTGTTGAAATGACATTTGTCATTAATCAGAAGGTTTGATTTTTCATTGATGTTCACCAGAGTTTAGTGTTCTAAAAGGATGTAAAAGACACTTGTTCTATACTTGCTCTCATGACTCTCATGATAAGGCACTTGTAAATCATCCAGAGAGCACATCATCAAGAGGTCAGTGGTCTTTGTCTTTGGTCTTCATATGTCATGTCATTGTTCTTGTAGAAGAGTTGAATTTTACATGCTCTCGGTCAGATTAGTTTGCCAAAGTAATGGTTGATCTTCCATTCAAAGGATATGATGTTGCTTCATGCCATGCTTCAGTTCACTCACCTTGCTTCAGTTTAGTGCTTAAGGATCATCATGATTCATGTTGTGATGTTCAGGATCACCATGCTTCATGTCATGATGCTCATGATTCTTGATTTGAAGGGTTTTTTATTGAACATGGTGCCATTATGATGTTTCATGATGTTAGTTTCATGTTCATGCTTCAGGTAGACTTGACTTAAGTTGTGATCATCTTATGATGCCTTTTTGTTGATGCTTGTCATACTTCATCATTCTTGTTTCCTAAATTCCCTTCAAAGCAACTCCCCTTATGAGTAAAGAATTTATTTATAATACTGTTGTGTTCTCTACAAATCAGAGAATAAGATCCTTGAATATTTTACTCAACACTATGTGATATATTTTTAGGAGTTTTGTTTTTATTGTGACCTAAAACCTACATCCTGAAACCCTAATGTGCCTTCATTGTATATCCTAAACCTATTACAAAGTCCCATTTCCTACCTATCCCCATGACATGCACTTTATGTTATATTTAAGTGTTGACCTCTGATTGCAGGTTGCAAGCCACTTAAGTGGCAACCTGAGGGTATCAGCATCGTGGCCTGACTGGCCCCTCCATCTAGCACCACCTCTTCAATTGGTTATCTGTCTCCATTAGGCGGTAAATCAAAATCTATGAATTTAATTTAAATGTTTGATGGGTGCACAGATTAAAATCAATGGCCAAAGTTTACAGTTAGAAACTCCTCTCTTGAGCTCAAACTTTGACGTGTCTACAGCTATCAAAAGCTGTATGACAGTAAAGAGTTTGTTTTTAAGGCTATTTTTAGCCTTTTCATTGGCAGTTTTTGGGATGTTTTAAAAGCATAAAGCCTTAAGTTGCTTTATTCCCTCTTTAGGCTCTCTCTCGCTCTCTCTTGAAGGTAAGGAAATGGATTAAATAGATTCTTTTTCTATTCTAAGGAAATATATTCAAAAGTTTATTGCTTTCAAAGGAGAGCTTTTTATTGTTATGGGAGTGGTTTTTTTGAGAAGATACATTTATGCAGATTTTGGAAGAGAGAATGGACAGGTGGAATATTGGTTTGACTGAGAAGATTATGAGTAGAGAATAGTGTCTTTTTAAAGACATTTTTTCATTATTGAAACCAATTATAGAATTGGTTTTATGAAGACATTATAGTGCATGAATGTGGGTTATGCAAAGGGTTTAATGGGTCATGGTTTTTCTTTTTGGTAATTGGAATTGGTGCAGAAATTTATTGTGGAAATGGACTGCATATGAGAGTGGATTTATTTTCTTGACAAAGTATTATGAATATAATTTTGAATGTGTATTGTATAAGGTTTCCATGTATGAAAAAGAGAGGTGAATTAGGAGAGTGGTAGAGAGAATGTTTTCTTGATTATTGTGAAGTGTGTGATATTTTTTTGTAGGTGAATGATGTCCAATATGAAGACAATATACAATTGATTATGTAGAGCATGAATCAAGATGAGATGATGAAAATGAATCAGGTGATTGTGGAGGTGAATGTTTTGTTTGAAAATTCAAGGTGTATGAGATGATATTACAGGTGATCCAAGCATAGTGAGAGGACTTTAGGGAGTAGATATGTAGAGCAATTGATTTCCAGATTGAGGAAGAATGATATTTTGTTATGAGCATTATAGTGAAATAGAGAAACCCTCTGTACTCCTTATTTTTTTATGAGATTGTATGTTTTGTCAGTGAGGTACATTGTAACCAATGAGGTTCTTGGCCAGTGAGGCCTATTTGTGATCAACGAGATCATTTGCTAGTGAGGCATTGTAGATAGTGAGGCATTATAGCTAGTGAGGCATTGTAGCCATTGAGACATTGTAACCAGTGAGGTTTTCCAGTGAGGCTTAATGGAGATTAAAGTTCATAGTGGTTTTTACTTTTTTGGGGTTTTCCACTCAATCACCTATGTCGTGTTTTGATCCTTCTGTCTCTTGTGCTTTGGCAATGTTTTATGTCCTGATGCATTTGTTATATGTTTCATGATGGGTTCTAACATGTTGTATTGTTTTGATATTATTGTGAGAAGATCTTGTTTGAAAAATTAAGTTTGTTGACCACTGATTCACCCCCCCTCTCAGTGGTCTATAGTATTCCAACAATTGGTATCAGAGCTGTAGGTTCCTTGAAGGAGTTTAACAGACTTGGCTATATTCTAGAAGAGGAATACTATGGGTAAGTGTAGAAGAAATAAGGAAAGGAGAGAAGCTAAGCAAAAAGTTGTTCAACAAGTCCAAACCAAATCAAATAATGAGGTGTTGCAAGAAATGCCCCTTCCAATTGACACAAGACATGATATATCTAAAAGAGAAGAAGATTTTGTTGTTGAGATTGATGACAAAGAAGGAGACTTCTTTGTGGGTGAAGATGATTATGAACAGGAGTATGATGAAGATGAATGTGAAACTGATGTTGAAGGAGAACTCATGTGTTCCCTAGGTGAGATCAAGAAATTCAAAAAGGAGAACTAGAGATTAGAATTGTAGCTACAAGAAAATTACTCCAAGGATAAAGTATTTTTAGACCTTGAAAGGGCTTTATCAGATCTTGAAGAGGCAAGAAATCTAATTATGGATTTAAGGACACAAGTCGAAGAATTAAATAAATTGATTATCAGTCTAAAAACATAGATTAAAGAGGTCAAGAGGATAACAGATGTTACTAAGTCTAAATGTGAAGTCAAATCTATTGAATGCCTAAAACTAGAGGCTAGGATAGTCACCTTGAGAAAAGATATTGAAAATCTCAAGATTCAATAAGAGAAAAATTAGAAGTTCGAGGACAGCACCAACAAGTTGTCTAAGATGTTGGGTAAGAAAAAACAACACAAGGACACTATTGGTCTAGGATATGAAGAAGGGCAGACTTATAAAGTCAAAGAGGCTCCTAGAAAGAAATTTGATCTAAGTCATCATGTTGCTGCTCCTAAAGGCAAAAAGAAGATTGAATTCACTGTTGGAACATCAAAGATGAATGGTAAAGATTCTAGAAGAACTCCATAAAGGAAAGCATAAATGTATAGGTACAATTACTCATATTTTGGTTATTGTTATACCTATAATCATTTTGGACACAAAATTGATTGTAGGAGTCAATCTGCTTCAATAAGAAATGATAATCTTGTGTGTTACAACTGCAACAATGTTGGTCACATACAAAGAAACTTTAGAATGCATGGAAGGTATGATCATGCATGGAATCAAAATAGAAGTGGTCATAGGATATCAAAAAGGAACTATCATTCATTTGATCTTGATTATAATATAGTTTGTTATATGTGCAACTCTCTTGGTTACAAAGCTCATAGTTGCAGAAAAGCATCCCCTGGTTTGAAAGGTTGAAAAAGAAAAGAGCCTAAAAAGGTTTGGAAGAAGAAACCTAAGCAAAAGAAAGAACCTATAAAGTTTGGAGAAGAAAACTTGAGAAAAAACATGGAGGATACTAAAGTTGTGCATAATGCACAAGATACATCATCTGTTACATAAGGTGCATCATGAAGTCAAGGGGAATTGTTCAATGTCTTATCATTTACCCCCAAGGAGAAAATCAGAAGGTTGTAGCAGTCAAGGAGTAAGTGGAAATATGTCATCATAGTGACTAGACTTCTTAATATATTGAGGTATGATCTACTTCATTCAAATGTGTTGCAAGTTGGACAACTCTGTCATTAGATCAGTTAATGGGATATCTTTGTTTGATTAAGTACAGTGATGTTTAGAGAAATCACATGTTTATCTGATATTGTTATTGCATGAAATAATCTGTGCTATAAGATGTCTATGCTTCTAAGTGTGAGAAGTTGTCATGTGTTCTAATTGCAAGAGCTGAGGTAGACAAGGTAAATGAGCTTTATGACAAAATGCTTTCAATAAATGTGGTCTAATGGGCTGTCATGATATGATCAATAGTGGCATAATCAAATCATCAAGTTAGCAGGAGGTTGTAAGTGACATGAACTATGCAAATGAACATGAACTTTTTGAAAAGATGGATATAATAGAAATTTCATATGCACTTAATGTTTCTACTTGTACTTTTCTTTAGGGGGAGCTTATTTTCTTCCCTTTGCCATTGATGTCAAAGGGGGAGAATGAAGTGAAGTTAGTTGTTGTGTTTCCATCAATGCCAAAGGCGGAGATTGTTAGATTGAATGGCATATTGTGTGTTGGAATTGATGTCAACTTGTTTAGGTGTTTAAGTTGTTTGATCTTGTGTTTACACTAGAGTTTGTGATATCACATTATGTTCTGTGATTGTTGGCAAATGGAAAGGAGGCACATTGTGTTGGAGGTTGTTGGAATGATGTTTGTCTTTAACCAGAAGGTTGGATTTGTCATTGATGTTCACCAAAGTTTAGTGTTCTAAAAGGATGTAAAAGACACTTGTTCTATACTTTCTCTCATGACTCTCATGACAAGGCACTTGCAAATCAACCAGAGAGCACATCATCAGGAGGTCAATGGTCTTTGTCTTTAGTCTTCATATGACAGAATGTCATATTCATATGTCATGTCATTGTTCTTGTAGAAGAGTTGAATTCTACATGCTCTCAGTCATATTGGTTTGCCAAAGTAATGGTTAATCTTCCACTCAGAGGATGTGATGTTGCTTCATGCCATGCTTCAATTCACTCACCTTGCTTCAATTTAGTGCTTAAGGATCATCATGATTCATGATGTGATGTTTAGGATCATCATGCTTCATGTTGTGATGCTCATGATTCTTGATTTGAAGGGTTTGTTATTAAACATGGTGCCAATATGATATTTCATAATGTTATTCTCATGTTCATGCTTCAGGAGGAGTTGACTTAAGTTGTGATCATCTCATGATGCCTTTTTGTTGATGCTTGTCATACTTCATCATTTTTGTGTCCTAAATGCCCTTCAAAGAAACTCCCCTTATGAGCAAAGAATTTATTTATAATATTGTTGTGTTCTCTGTAAATCAGAGAATAAGATCCTTGAATCTTTCTCAATAGTATGTGATATATTTTTAGGGGTTTTATTTTTTACTGTGACCTAAAACCTACATCCTAAAACCGTAATGTGCCTTCATTGTATATCCTAAACCTATTGCAAAGTCCTATTTCCTACCCATCCCCATGACATGCACTTTATGTTATATTTGAGTGTTGACCTCTGATTGCAGGTTGCAAGCCACTTAAGTGGCAGCCTGAGGGTATTAGCATCATGGCCTAACCAGCCCCTCCACCTAGTGTCACTTCTTCCACTGGTTAACTCAGTCTTCATTAGGTGGTAAATCAAAATATATGACTTCAATTTAAATGTTCGATGGGCATGTCGATTAAAATCAGTGTCCCAAGTTTAAAGTTAGAAATTCATCTCTCGAGACCGAACTTTGATGTGTCTGCAGTCATCAAAAGGTGTATGACAGCAAAGAGTTTATTTTTTAAGGCTATTTTTAGCCTTTTCATTATCAATTTTTGGGAAGTTTTAAAAGCATAAAGCCTTAAGTTACTTTATTCCCTTTTTAGGCTCTCTCTCTCTCTCTCTTGTACATGTAAGGAAATGGATTAAATAGATTATTTTTCTATTCTAAGGAAATATATGCAAAAATTTATTTCTTTCAAAGGAGAGATTTTTATTGTTATGGGAGTGGTTTTTTTGAGAAGATACATTTATGTAGATTTTGGAAGAGAGAATGGATAGGTGTAATACTGTTTTGACCGAGAAGATTATGAGCAAAGAATAGTGTCTTTTTGAAGACATTTTTTGATTAAGGGAACCAATTATAGAATTAGTTTTATGAAGACATTATAGTGCATGAATGTGGGTTATGCAGAGGGTTTAATGGGTGATGGTTTTTCTTTTTGGTAATTGGACTTGCTATAGAAATTTATTGTGAAAATGGATTGGTAATTGGACTTGGTGCAGAAATTTATTGTGAAAATGGACTGCATATGACAGTGGAATTATTTTCTTGACAAAGTATTATGAATATGATTTTGAATGTGTATTTTATAATGTTTCCATGTATGAAAAAGAGAGGTGAATTAGGAGAGTGGTAGAGAGAATGTTTGCATGAGTATTGTGAAGTGTGTGATATATTTTTGTAGGTGAATGATGTCCAATATGAAGACAATATACAGCTGATTATGCAGAGCATGAATCAAGATGAGATGGTGAAAATGAATTAGGTGATTGTGGAGGTGAATGTTTTGTTTGAGAATTGAGAGGTGTATGAGATGATATTGCAGGTGATCCAAGCATAGTGAGAGGACTTTAGGGAGCAGATATGTAGAGCAATTGATTTCTAGACTGAGGAAGAATGATATGTTGTTATGAGCATTATAGTGAAACAAAGAAACCCTCTGTACTCTTTATGTTTTTCTGAAATTGTATTTTTTGTCAATGAGGCACATTGTAACCAATGAGGTTCTTGGCTAGTGAGGCTTGTTTGTGATTAGTGAGATCATTTGCTAGTGAGGCATTGTAGCTAGTGAGACATTGTAGCTGTATACGCCTAAAAATGACACGATTCACTCTAAATAAATATTCTTAATATTTATTCCCTTCTAAATTCTTCTATCAATAAATAAATAAACAAATTTATTTATTTGATTCACAGTCCTCTTAATTAATTAAATATCAAAATATTTAATTATTTCTTCTAAAGCCATAATTAAATAAAATCAATTTATTTAATTAAATTTCCTAAATTCTTCTAATGTCTCACACAAATAAATAATTCTAAATTATTTAATTCCTCTATCCTAAATCCACCTCACCAATCCACCTCACCTTTTCCCACCTCACCATGTTGCACATGTAATTAAATATTTTAAATATTTAATTACCTAATATTCCCTCACCCACATGTCCTATTTCTCCTCTAATCAAAGTTAGTTAACTCATCAATCAAAATTGTTAACCAACTAGTCAATTGAGTTAATTCTTCAATCAATTATGTCAATTCCTCAATTCATTCTACTAACTGATCAATCAATTTAGTCAATTCCTCAATCCATTCTATTAACTCTTCAATCAATTCTGTTAACTACCCTATTATAGGATGGAGGTGGGACACTTGTCCTCTTTCTACTCGTTGCACATTCTTCAACCGTTCTCAACCATTGATCTTGATATTCCTCCTCAACCATTGATCCTCATTCTTCTGAGTCTATAAAAGAAACTTCATTCTTCCATTCTATTCATCCAGGCTATTTGTATTGTTACTCTGCAAGAATTTACCGTGCGCCTTTGGCACCCCCATTTCTATTCATTATCTTGAGATCACACATTTGCTTTGAAGCTCATCTTCATTGCACGTTTATCACCACAACCATTTACTATCGACATCCTTGAACACAGCAAAGGAGTGCACTCTCTAAGGGCCCTACTTCATACAAGCAAGGATAGTTTTAATAGGCAAACAATAGAAGCTTCAATCTAAGGAAGGTTTGCATTGTTTTATTCATTGCTTCATTTCATTTAAATCTTCTTAGTTTCATTATTCTATTGATTTATGGGTATTTGATGTTTTTTATCACATATTCATTGTTTAACTGAATTTCCCTTAACATTTTTGGCACCCACCATGGGGCCTTGCCCCTTTATTTAATCAAAATATGAGCTTTTTTGAAGACAGTTTCTGTACAGGCATCACACAGGCTAATCCAATGCATCTGAACAATTCCCCAGCGCTTCTATCCTCTATTTCGGCACCTGTGACCTTAATGCACTTTTAACCACTATTCTAGCGCATATACCTCTTTCCACTGTGCATATGTTCTTTTTGTGCATATGATCTTTCTTACTGCACTTTTAAACTCTATTACGGAGCATATGTTCTTTCTGCGCATATACTCCTTATTACTGCACTTTTAACCTCTATTACGGTGCATATGTGTTACTGCGCTTCTGTGGACTATTTATGCACATTTAGTCACTGAAGCTACGCTTCTGTAATAGGCAGTAATTTTAGGGTTTTCCTAAGAAGATTTTGCTAACACTAACATCTTTACAGGTATTCTCTGGAGCTATTTTGCAGGATAGGTTCGAGTTTAGTTTCATATAGTTGCATTTTTTATAGCTTACACTTCACATTCTAAAGGGATAGTAAAACAGATGCTCATGCAAAATCTCACATAGCTTTTAATTAAGAAAGAGGTAACTGGATCATTGCTATCTTGCATTGCAACATTGCTATCCTTTCAAAGTTATTGCTATCTGGTATAAAACTAAACTCACCATTGCTTTCTAGGTTAAAAATGAACCATTGCTAGCTCGATTGACCAAAACTTCAAAGTTAACAACTCGTGCTATCGTGGTTAAAAATTGAACTCATCACTAATATCTTGGTTAAAACTAAATCACTGCTATCTCGATTGACCAACATTTCAAAGTTAACTATTCATGCTATCATGGATTAAAACTGAATTCACCATTGCTTTCTGGATTAAAAACTGAACCATTGCTATCTTGCTAAATCACTTCAAAGTTTTGTGCTTGCCCAAGTAGATAGCTCACCTAGTTTTTTTGCACTTTAAATAGGGGAAAAAGAACAACTATATTCTATGTTTGGGGAATGATACCAAGCCTATGCTCTCCCCTACCTTGGGTGACCAAAATGCCAGAAGTATCATTTTCACATGTGTTTTTCCTTTAGAGGGGCCTGCTCTTGGATACCGCTTATCCAAGTAGGAATGACCCTTAGTGGTAATAGGCTAGACGCCAAGCCCTTCCAAGCCACTATAAATAAATTGTGTTTGGAGTGAAAGTTTCAAACAACGAGTCTAGTTGTGTTACACCGACAACCAACCTCCCCCAAAACCCTCCAAGGCGCAACCCTTGCAGGCTGGGAGACTCCATAACAGAGAGTAGTGTTGCTGCATGTGTAACTGCTCGAACGGTTACCCTCATTAAACACCTTTTGTTCTAGTGGCCAAAAAACCTTGTAATCCATTTCAAGCCTAAGATTTTGTACTTGTTTCTTTTAGTCCAAAAGAGTAAAAAAAATCACTAAAAAAGTTCAAAAAACCATAAAAATTCTTTGTGTTTGCTGTGTTTTCTTGCCATTAATTCAGAAAATCAAATCAAGAAGACCTTTTTTTGCAACCAAAGTACCAAAAACATCAAAAAAATTCAAAAATTGTAAAAACACTGAAGAAAGCCAAAGCGGCGCATATATTCTCTGTTCCTGCGCATCTGTGCCGACCTACGGTGCATTTGTTTAGACTTCTTGTGCTTTTGTTGCCTATTGTTGTGCATACATCTTTCACCAGTACGGCACATATATTCTAACTTTCTGCACATTTGTCAATTCTTGTTACACATCTGTTTCAGCGCATACACGATAGTGAGCACTTGCACAATTTTCAGGAGAAAAAGTTTACCAGTTCTGAGTACCCATTTTAGCTTGGCTCCAAAATCATAAATCAGGTCCTACCTTGTAGTTAGTTTTCATCCATTTCATCCAAAAATCCATCTTTCATCAAACGTCCCTTTCACCTTCTATCAAGTCTTTCTAGTTCCAAAGTCAGAGTATCCCATATCAGATCGGCATAGGTCCCTTTTTCGTATTATTGTGAATTCAAGTAAACCTAGTAGGTCACAGAACTTTGCTAGTGGATTGTTGCACGACTAGCCCCTACATAGTAAGATAGGTATCGAGTACCCTTACTAGTGGCTACCATCTTGTACGAGCCGCCTTACTTGAAATCATTAAGCGAGAAAGTCCTTTATCCAAGTCTTGTCCTAGGTATCCTATCCACAGTAGTCTCCATCGGCACCTTGCCAAAATTTCTAGTCCTAGTCCACTTCATCCCACGTCACCTTGCATGGTTCTTACTAGATCTTAGTACAAAAAGCAACTTGAAATGGCCGGCTCATCCAACCACATCGTCACACCTCATGATAGTGACGAAGAAATCTCTCACAAAGATTACCAAGGAAGCATCCAAGATCAGAAATTCCAATGCTTGGTAGAGAAGGTGCTCCATGCGGATCCTCATATAAGTATTTCTATCATCTTGCTAGTCTTGGAATTAAACTCCCCATGGATTTTGATATAAGCTCAATCCTGGAAAACATGGAAAATGACCACAAAAAGGGAAAGAATGCCATAGACCCAAATGCAAATGATAAAGGAAAGAGAACCATGGACCAAAATACTCCTATGGAAGAAATGAGAAAACAAGTCGAGAGCCTAACACAACAAATGTTGGATCTCAAGACAGGTACAAACACAAAAAATTACTCCTTGGAAGATATTGCACCGTACCCCTTCGATAAAAGTTTGATCATGAAACCATTTCCCTATTGATTTGAAGTTCCCAAGTTTGACAAGTACAAAGGGAAAGGGGACCCTAGAGACCATATTAGGGAATTCAACGCAACATGTTTGGAAGTGGCTCATAATGAGACCTACTTAATGAGACTATTCCCTAGGTCTCTAGGTAGCCAAGCTATGGAGTGGTTCTCGCGACTTCCACCAGGCATCAAAACTTTTGATGAACTCGTCAACAAATTTATCACGCACTTCTCTTACAATATCGAGCACGAAGTATCTATGCTAGATCTATGCAACACCAAACAAAAGAGTGGTGAGTCATTCACCACCTTCCTACAATGATGGAGACAACTAGCAAGTAAATGCTCTTACGATATACTTGAGAAGCAACTATTGGAGATGTTTGTCCATAACCTCAATACTGATCTTAGCTATCAAACACGGATACAATGCCCTACATCATTCTCAAAAGTCATTGAAATGGGATTGTTCATTGAAAAAGCTATGGTCACCAAGGGGGCATTTAAGTTATACAAAGACACACCAACCTCCAATTACACAACAGATAAATCAAAGTTTTGGACCAAGAATAAGAATGTTGTCAACGATGGGGTAGTGGATGCCAAGGCAGCAGCTCCCAAGCAACAACCCATACTCACTCTCAAAGGAGAAGAAAACAATGTTATGCCCAACAAACCATTCTCTCAGGAGCCAAGACCATGGTTTAGCGCAAATCCAAGGTGAAAGTTCACACCGCTGGGTGAGTCTCAAGAATTCGCATTGAGGAAGTTATTGGCTAACAATGAAATCTCACTACTACCAACAAGTGATTATGAGCCTATAGTCAAACCTCCCTATTGGAAGGACACAGACTGTTGTGAATATCATCAAGGAAGGCGGCATACAACCAACAATTGTATCCATCTCAAATATGTTATCCAAGATGTGCTTGATCAGAATCAAGGAGGAACCCAACAACATACCTCCATTGAGACACATGTGGCTTACAAGGATCCACTTCTAAATCACAACAGGTTGTACAACAACAATAACAACAACGGCAATCACAACAATGACAACAACAACAACCACAATAGGCTGAATCATAATATTGGGACTAGTAATGCCAACTATGCAAGTGTGCCATTTGACAATACCATAAATTGCATATCTGAGCATGTCCCGCAAATCAATGTCATCACGCCCAACCAACAATTGGGACCTAATAGAACTGGTTGTAGTATCATTACCCGTAGTGGTAAAGTCACACTTAATACTACCCCTCCAAGGTCATCATCCTCTCAATCCAACTTTTGTCATTATAATGTCATAGACCAATTACAGAAAACTCCTGCCCACATTTCTATCTTGGAGTTATTGCATCTATCTCCTTCCCATAAGGAGATCCTCGAGAAAGCCTTAGTGGAAACCACTGTCCCCACTAACTTGTCCCAAGAGAAGTTCTAGACCATGGTAGGTAATCTGACCTCCTCTAACACCATATCATTTACCAAGCAAGATGACCTATCTGTCTCAACCCCATAACACCCCTCTACATATTGTCGCCTTCATCCACAAGCACCACATAGAGAGGGTTCTCATTGATGGATGTGTCAGTTTAAATAGTTGCACATTAAAGTTGGTCCTTACATTGGGGTTCTCTAAAAATATAGTTGATCCATGGAAGAAGATTACCATCAAAGCATATGACGAGGAAGAAAGAACTACAAACGGAACAGTAGTCCTACCCATACAAGTGGGACCGATAATAAAAGATGTTATGTGTCAAGTCCTGGATAGAGAACTCACTTATAATATTCTTCTAGGGAGACCATGGATTCACGCCATAAAAGTTGTTCCCTCTACTTATCACCAATGCATAAAGTTCCCACACAATGGCAAGCAAGTCACCATCCAAGGCGACCCTGACCCCTATCAGCATTGCAACTCTATCCTTATAAAACCCAAATGTATCATACCAAAGAATAGAGCGTATATATCCCCTATCTCGCAGCATGATCATACTGCTAAAGCCTCCTCATCAAGGCTCAAAGAGTAGAAAATTACCATAAAAGAAATGGGAGTGGGGGAATACTCCATTGCACACAGCCTCAATCTAGCCAAGATGCCTTTATCTCCTAGATCTTTTGGCTGACCCAAACATTTTCCAAAGCCATCTACTCCTCCTATAGCTTCTGTAACTCCCTTTGTAAAATGGGGGACCTTATCCAATGAAACAGAGGAAAGAGATATCCTACAGTGGCTTTATACTGAAGAAGAGAATACACTGCAAGATCCACCTAGACTCCCAACAGAACTCTATGGGCGAGGCGAGACTATCCTACATAGAATGGGTTACGAAGGACAAGGCCCCGTCGGCCTTAGAAAAGAAGGAATCATAGAACCTATTCAACCTTCTTCATCCTCATCAGCTAGAAATACAAGTGGCCTAGGATACAAAGGCAAGGGCAAAGCTAAGGAAAATGCTTGTCTTGTAGAAATGATTCGAACACTCCAAGAGGATAGCAACACAGATTCCAATGAATATGAGTGGGATGAGCTAATAGAGCATTCCTATGATGATAAAGAGGTTGATACTATTCAAACTTTTAGCCCCTACCATGAGGGACAAATGCTACCGAACAGACCACTAGAGTCTGATTTGCCCATCTCTAAGATTATGGCTTTCGAGGAAGGTTCAAGTTCCATTGCAATAAACAATTTAGAGGAAAGTACCATCCTGAACACCACCCCTAGTGTATCCATTCACACTATCAATGAATCAGGTCTATCCTCCAACTCCCTCCCCATTGTGCATCTTGAGCTTATTGACTAGGATCTGCGAGGAACTCCCCAACTAGATATGTTCCAAAACGATGATGCTTATATTGACTATATGGAACTTAGGGACCACCTACCCAAGGGAGATCATAAAGCTGGTTTCTCTATTGAACTTAATACTGTGGCTTACTTCGGAGAGGGTACCAAGCCTTCCAGTCACAAAAATATCAAGGTAAATACTGGATCTAACAGTGAAAACCGCTTTGCGGCAGTGTTAGATCCCAAAATAGTAAAAAGAAAGGATGCATCTGAAGGTGAAAACCCAATTGTGGCACCTAACGATGGAAGGCTTGACACTCTCCCTAATGACATGCACCAAGAAAAGTCACAAATTGTTTTGGAACTGATAGAGCCTATTAATATTGGAATAGAGGAACAGCCTAAAATTATCCACTTTGCTAAGTCTCTTACCCCACCAGAGAAGACCAGGTTTGTACCGTTCTTCAAGAAAAAGAGAGGCAGATTCACTTGGTCATATGCAGACATACCAGGTCTAGACCCAAACTTGATTCTACATCATCTTCCGTTGGATCCAGGAGTAAAACTAGTGAAGTAGAAGCTTAGAAAAATGCATCCACACATAGCGCTATTGGTCAAAGAAGAACTCAAGAAATTACTGGATGTAGGGTTTATCAGAGCTATAGACTACCCAGAATGGATATCTAACATTGTATAAGTGTCCAAACTTGATGGCTGAGTCAAACTATGCAATGATTTTAGAGACCTAAACAAAGCCTACCGTAAGGATGATTTTCTGTTGCTAAATATAGATATCATTATTAACTTAACAGCAGGGCATACCATGTTGTCTCTCATGGATGGATTCTTAGGATATAACCAGATCAAGATTGCACTGAAGACCAGCATAAAACAACTTTTACTTGTCCATGGGGCACTTTCTGCTGGAATGTCATGCCATTCAGGCTAAAAAATGCAGGAGCCACATATCAACGTGTTATGATGACTATATTCCATGATATGATGCATGTAACAATGGAGGACTATGTCGATGATATCCTAGCAAAGTCGCTCACAAGAGAATCACACTTGGATGTGTTAGAAAAAGTCTTTCAGAGATTAGACCAATTCCAAGTCAAGCTGAACCCAAAGAAATGTGTGTTCGGAGTCACTTCAGGCAAGCTACTAGGCTTCATCATGTCGGCAAATGGAATAGAGGTAGACCTTGCCAAAGTCAAGGCTATCATGGACATGCCACCACCCAAGACTCTTACTCAATTAAGATCGCTATAGGGCAAGCTACAAGTAATCCGTAGATTCATATCCCAGCTAATAGACAAGTGCCAACCATTCAGTCATCTCCTGCACAAAAACATTCCATTCAGATGGGATGAAAGGTGTGAAGAGGCATTCAACAAGATGAAAGAATATCTTATGAATCCACCCATTCTCATGCCTCCCATCCAAAGGAAACCACTGATACTCTACATATCTGCTACACCTACAGCTCTTGGGGCTCTTCTAGTGCAATAAGATTATGAGAATAAAGAAAGAGCTATCTATTACATTAGCCAAACATTAGTGGGCTATGAGTTGCAATACTCGCAGATAGAAAGATCATGTCTTGCGGTAGTTTTTGCTTCACAAAAACTCTGACATTATATGCTTGCACATCCAGTTAAACTCATTGCAAAAATAGACCCACTGAAGTACCTACTAAGCAAAGCAGCTCTCACGGGTCACCTAGCTAAATGGGTAATTCTCTTAAGTGAATATGACATTGAGTAAGTGGATAGAAAAGCTATCAAGGGACAGATCATTATTGATCAACTAGCGGATGCACCATTACAGGACACCACACTGATGCAATTTGAGTTTCTGGATGAATCCCTATTCAACATATCAACATATTCTTCGAAACTCTACTTCGATGGGTCCTACACAAATCATGGATCAGGGGCAGGAATATTGTTTGTGACTCCTCATGGTGACACAATTCCAAAGTCTTACCATTTGTTATTCCCATGCACCAATAACATAGCAGAATATGAAGCATTAGTAATTGGTCTCAAAATGGCGACTGAGTGGAAACTCCAAGAGCTACATGTCTATGGTGATTCTCAACTTATAATCAATCAAGTCAACGATGATTACCAAACCAAAGATGAAAAGCTTGTCCCATACAAGTGGATGGTCGATGACTTCAAAGAACACTTTGTAAACATCTCTTTCGAATAGATGCCTAGGATCAAGAACAAAGCAGCATATGCCATGGCATCCATTGCCTCTCTCCTCAAGATACCTAAAAGTGAGTCACGGTACGAGTTCTTAGTGGAAACTATTTGACAACCAGCTTATGATCTTCTTGAGACCCATTCCATATGCCTTCTAGTTGGATCTGGTTCACCTTGGTACGGTAAGACTTACACGTACCTCAAGGACAACATCCTCCCACCTGACCTATCTTCTAACCAACAACGAACTTTTATATGCCAAACCTCTCACTATACCATCATTGCCAATACCCTATACTGACGTGGTCTAGATGGTACTTTACTCTGTTGTTTAGAACGAGAAGAATCCATAACCGCCTTGCCAAACGTACATGAAGGGATCTGTGGAACACACTCTAGCAGTCCTTCCTTAGCCAAGAAACTCATGCGCTTGGGTTATTACTAGCCAAACATGGAAATGGATTCATATTAGTTTGTCAAGAAGTGTAAGCAGTGCCAAATACATGGGAACCTGATACATGCACCAACTCAAGAGTTGAGACCTTTAATGACACCTTGGCCCTTTTGCCAATGGGGACTTGACCTTGTGGGAAAGATCCATCCACCCTCATCCAATGGCCACAAATTCATCATAACTGCCACTGAGTATTTTACAAAGTGGATTGAAGCCGTTCCCCTCACCACCATCACAGGTAAGCAAATCTCCTTATTCATCCTGAATTACCTCATCTGTAGATACGGAATTCCTTCATCCATTATCACGGATAACGAAAGACCATTCAAAAACCAAGATGTCCAAGAACTCTATGAACATTTCAAAATCCAACAGTGTCGTTTCTCCACTCCATACTACCCCCAAGGTAATGGCCAAGCTGAAGCATCCAACAAAACCATCTTGAAACTTCTCAAGAAGACAGTCAATGATGCTGGCCATAATTGGCATATCCAACTCAATCCCACTCTGTGGGCCTACAGAACTAGTATACACACTCCCATAGGTGCTACACCCTATGCCTTTGTCTATGGCTCAAAAGCTATCCTCCCCATTGAGGTCAAACTACCATCTCTTAGGGTGTCATTAAAAGGTCTCATATCAAATGAAGAATATAGAATCTATAGGTTGCAAGAACTAGAGCTGCTAGAAGAAAGGTGATAGAAAGCCTTTGATCATCTCAAAGCATATCAACAGATGATGTCAAGAAGCTATAACCACTGAATTCGCCCAAGAATCTTTAAGGTTGGAGATCTCGTTCTTAAGGAGAATCCTCGCAATCAACAAGACAAAGAATGTGATAGGTGGAAAATCATGTTTAGAAGATCGGGCATAGCCATGAAAACCTAACCCTACCATCATCAAAGAATCTAATCTAGATGAAATCAAAGAGTAATGCAATTCAAGCATAACATCACCTAGACCGTACGATTCCTTGTTTATGATGTGGACTACTTCTTCAACAATGCACAATTATGATGCTGAAAGCTACCATGATAGATGATAAAAGCTCAAATGGATTCTCAAATGCTCAATATGCTCAAGATGATAATGATGGTACTAAATGAATGCTGGAGAGATGTAGTATGGAATGAGGGGGTGTTTATATAGGACTCAACCAAAATCAATCAATGGTGGAGATTCAGAGGCTATGTGAATGGCTAAGATTAAAAGATAATCATAGATGAATGTGTAGATGACAAGTGGCAAAAAGATAGGGCTTAGGTGTGCTTGTGTACATAAAAAGTACTACATATGAAAGATATTAAATAAAAGTATGTAGTACCACTTATCTTTTTAAATGAAAGAGGCACACATGTCGACTAAATGATAAGATAAATTAATTAAATAAATAAGATTTATTTAATTAATTGGAAAGTCGGCTTGTGAGGGAATCTTTAATTAAATAAATAAGATTTATTTAATTAAAAATAGATAGATGAAGATAATTAAATAATTAAAGATTGTTTAATTATAGCTTAGAAGAAATAGCTAATGAATTAATTAAATAAATATATATTTATTTAATTAATAGAAGAAATAGATGTGTTAGGGCTATTATTCAAGTGTGTTAGACAACTGTAGATAATGTGAAAATGCAATGTTTGATGTTAATGATAATGCGTCAATTTTGGGTGTCTACATTTTGCCCCTCTTTGATACAATGTTCGGTAGAACATTGTGTCAAAGAAGATACGATATGCGTTTGATAAACAAAGTTATGCCCCAGTGTAACTGGCAGGTGATGCCCCCTTGAGAGGTAAGCTGGGCTAACTAGGAAGGGCTGGGTTGGCTCGCGATAAAAGAAAAGGCTAGAAACAAGGTTGACACGAAGAAAATAGAGGTCAAGTGGAAGAAAATGGGATGTGACAGAAGAAAATAGGCTGTGGAATAGAAAATTTAGGGTTTGATTAGGGCTATAAGTAGGTTCTGTAATGGCAAATAGGCTCATTTGTGCTTAGAAACTAGAGAAATCCAGAGCTCCTGAGAGGTAGTTTGCAACGAGAGGTGGGGAGCTATGAGGATGGTTATTCCACATCGGGATCATCGTGCGGAGCGAGTGAGGACACATGGGAGACTAGAGAGAGTAGGCGTACCGGTATGTTTCGAAACTTTCCCAAAAGCGTGTATTTAATAGCCTAGAAGCGTCATTAATGTACACATCACCAAAAGCAACTAGGTTAGAGAAGAGCATTTTCAAGTCACATATGTAGGAAAATAAAGCACTTAGAGTAGTTGAGGTCATTTATGAGCGTGGGTTGGTCACTTTAGGAAAAAGGGGTCGCATCTAGTCGGCTAGGAAAACATAGGATAAATGTGCATATAGATAGAGAATAGTCTCTTATGGGCTAAAAGTAGGTGCATAAAGAAATTTAGCTCGCATGCGAAAGGAAATGGCTCGCATAGGGTAAATAGCGCACTTATGGGGCGAAAGTGAACGCATGTAGGATATAGCTCGCACATGGTAGAAAAGTGGACACATATAGAATGTGGCTTGCGTTTAGGGCAGAAATGAGTGCATATAAAGGTTGAGCTCACTTATAGTTAAATAGTAAGTGCATGTGTAGGATTAGCTCACATATGGGCAAAATAGAAGCGCATATAGTAAACGTAGTCGCTATTGAGCAGAAAATAAGTGCATGTGGTAGATGTAGAATAGGATAACAATAAAGAAGCAGAATTTGATAGGAATAAGATAACAGGATGAACTAACAAGGATAAATGGATGATGCAGGATATACTACTGCCCTTAGTATCACGAGAGCCACATCCGAGGGATTTGCAGTTGGTGAGATGGCTAGATGCAGAGGAGCACTTGGTGTTGGAGATCCTTGGATTGGAACATGTGTCATGATTGGAGCCAGTGCAGGCACATCGAGGGCTGACGACGATGATGATGGAGCGATGGATGAGCGAGCATAGTTCTTTCCTTTTACCGACAGGAGAGGCGACTATCACCTTAGAGGATGTTTTCTGGATTTTGAGGATTCTAATAGATGGGGAGCGGGTGGATTATGATCTGAATATGGGTCCAGCTACATTTAGGAGATTATTTGGGACACCTGACATTGGAGTGGAGGGTTTAGAGATTCCTATGGCGAGGATGGAGGAGCTCTGTGATAGGTTACAGTGAGTGGTAGTGGCTATCATTAGATGGCTAGTGGGAGATAGGAGAGCCAGAGGCTTTCTAGTAGGATGGGGGACAGTGATGGAGGGTATGTTTTCATATGGCACAAGATATGCATGGGCAGAGTGTGTGTTGGGACAGCTCTATCATTACTTGCATGATTGCACTTATATGTTCAAAGTGAGCATGTCAACAGGAGTGACAGTGTTGCATGTATGGGCGTATGAGCACATTCTAGTTACTAGACCTGAGGGATGGGTGGTGAGAGCAGTAGGAGAGCCATATGCATGGATGTATAGAGGGGCTTTGACATATCGACAGTGCCGAGGGGTGATATACTAATGGAGGAGATTAGATGAGGTGGATAGATTTGTATGGAGGCCATGGTTAGGGTGTGAGCGATGGGAGGAGGAGGATGCAAAGCTTGTGTATGCAAGGCAAGAGAGATACATTTTTGGGTGTGGCATTTATATTATAGAGCGCTATTTTCCAGAGAGAGTTTTGAGGCAGTTCAAGGTGGCACAGGCAGTACCAGTTGGTGATGCCATTGTTGGGAGGACGAGGCAGGTGGTATTTGATTGGGGTCTAGAGGTTGTGGTGGAGACAGCATTGGTAGAGAGAGATGGGTTATAGCTAGTGATATGGTAGTGGGGACAGGGTCCTACAGATCCAAGCACATTACCAGAGTATGATGTTTATTGGGCTACAGCTAGACCGACTCTGTTGACACAGGTTGGAGAGATTGGAGAGATTGGGATGGAGAGACCAATTCGGAGATGACGATGGGCTCCACCAGTGTAGGCTTTTGTGTCAACTGCACTAGGGATATAGATACTAAAACAGATGCCAGGACAGCTTGCCATACTAGCATAGCCTCAAGGATAGATTTTGGCAAGTGATGATGTTGGTATTCAGCAGCTACGGAGACAGTTTCGAGAGGAGAGGAGATGGAAGCAGTGAGCATAGATGAGACTAAGGAGGGTGGAGATCGATAGACATCAAGCAGTGATTAGCCTACGACATGCGAGAGTACAGTCACAAACTTATCAGGCTCAGCTACAGTTGAGAGCACAGGGAGGAGATGGACAGGATGATAGTGCTCTGGCTAGGGTGAATGGAGAGAGAGATGCAGCTAGACAGGGTGAGCAGATGATGATGCTCGAGTGAGACACTACAGTTCAGCAAGTACAGGCCATGAGAGCAGAGAGGGATGGTCTACGAGCGGAGAGAGATAGAGAAGTACAGCAGCTATAGGGGGTGATGAGTGAGTGAGATAGAGTAGTGTCTGCGTTAGGGATTGATGGGACTACTACGTATTTAGTCACGCAATTGACACAGGTACAGGCAGAGCTTCGGAGAGTACAGGGCGAGGCTGAGTATTACAGAGGCTTATATTATGGGGTTGTGCTAGCAGAGTAGAGGCAGCCTAGCTTCAAGAGCCAGTCAAGGGCTTCAGTTTCACACAGATCAGGGGGATCTTGATCAGTAGCTTCAGTGATGGGGCCACTGAAAGATAGGGGACCAGGTGCAGGACCTAGTGGTGGTGGTGATGGTTAGGGCGAGGGAGCTGCCAGTAGTCACTAGGGCTACCTTGTACATGTTGTATTACAGTGTATCATGATGAGGCCTAGAGCCGATTTGTATATACTTTTTTTTTTGTCATGGCTCAGCTTGTATTGTAGACACTTGTATATTGACACACACACACACACACACATATATATATATATGATGGTGATTTGATGATCTATATGATATTGTACTAATTATTGTGTGGATATTATGATGGCTATGCATGTTGTATTTATATTGTAATGGATTATGTATGGATGTTCATGCAAATAGTAATGAATGGATAATATAGGTTAATGGAAAGATGTAAATGGTAATGATATGGAATGGCTTATGTATATAGATAGATGGTAATGTAAGGATATAGGATGGATTTATGTATGTCTAACACACTTGTTTTGCAAGAATGGAAGTGGTGGACAAAAGACAATGGGAAGGATTGATCTTGGCTGAGTACGAGATAGGATAGATGGATGGAATGAATGGATAAGATGATGGGCAGCTTTCTAAATAATTGCTCAGAATAAAAGAAATGTAGTCCTTATGTTTGATGTAGCATATGGATGTTATGCACTAGAGTATAAAAGACCAAGGTGTCAAGATATCCATTGCACGACTAGCATGCTACAATCTTGTCTGAACACATGACGTCAAGATGTTGAGCCAACATGCACAAGATATGAATAACAGCTAGAGATGGACTTTGATGCTACAAGCAATGGTTTGAGCTCATCTCCACTACACATAGTGATAATGTGAGGATAAAATAGTGCATCAATCAAATGAATAACAGATGACCCAAACATCAACAGAATAGAGAAACAAAGAAGATTCAAATGAACAAAGCAATGAACAAGCACAGCAAACCTCTTCCGTTTCGAAACTTCTGTTGTTCGCCTATCACGAATCATCCTTTCGCAGATGAGATGAGCCCTCAGAGAGTGCAATCTTTTAAAGCTGTTTGAGGAAGTCGATGGTGAATGGCTATGGTGTGATATGCAATGAAGGTGAGCTCCAATGCAACAATGGTGATCTCAAGCTTGTAGATGACAGATGGGTGCCAAAGGCGCGCTGGTGATATTTCTGCAGAGTAACGATGTCAAAAGCCTGGATGATTAGAATGAAGGGATGAAGCTTCATTTATAGACCCGGAGGAATAGGAATCAATGGTTGAGAGAAGATATGAAGATCAACGGTTGAGGATGGTTGAGGAATGTGCAACCAGTGGAAATGTGACAAGTGTCCCAGCTCCATCATGAAAGGTGGGATGTGACAAAACTGATTGGAGAGTTAACTCCATTGACTGGTCTGTTAACAGAATTGATTGATCAGTTAGAAGAGTGGATTGTGGAACTGACTGGATTGATTGAGGATTTGACTCAGCTGACAGGTTAGTTAACAAATTTGATTGATTGGTTAACTGACCTCTGATTGGAGAAGAAATAGGCCATGTGGGTGAGGGAAAATAAGATAATTAAATATTAAATATATTTAATTACATGTGCAACCTGATGAGGTGGACAAGGTGAGGTGGAAAGGTGACATGGAATTTTGAATTTAGAACTTTAGGATAGAGGAAATAGGATTAATTAAATAATTTATGATTATTTAATTGTGAAGGACAAATGGAAGGATTCTAATTAAATAAATTGAATTTATTTAATTATGGAACAGTGAATCGATTAAATAAATTTAGAATATTTATTTAATTAATAGAAGAAGGGAATAAATATTTAGAATATTTATTTAGGATGATTTGTGTCATTTTTAGGTGTATACATTTTGCCCCTCTTTGATGCAATGCAGTTTACAGCGTTGCTTCAAAGAAATTGATAGTCTGAATGATGATACATGCCCCAGTTTGCCCCTGGTATAGGTTAAATGACGATAGGATGCCCCCTCAGGAGATTGGACGGGAAAAACGGAGAAAGTTTTGGAGACGGACGATCTCACGACGAGGAAGGGGTGAGGATAGGTTGGAGGAAAAGGGACGCGGTCGGGGATGCTTTAAGAAAACGGGAGGAAAAACGGACACGGGAAGTAGTCACAGTCATCACCTAGCCAGAATTAGGGTTTGGAGGCTATAAATAGGAGCTGGGTCCACAAGAATAGTCATTTGCACACTTGGTTGATCTGGATTGGAGAAGGAGAGCTCAGAGCAAACCTAGAGCAGCATGGCGGCCAAAGCAGCAGACATTCCACGCGAGGAGCACCGATTCGAGCGAGTCCGACGATTCGGGCGGCCAGCAGAGGCAGGACCCCCGGTATGTGCTTCGAAAAAATTCTCCTAGGGTCGAGTTTAGGTGTCATAAATGCTCGTAGAAAATAGGTGAAATGAATGTGCCGAAACGCAGAACGGCGCATATGCCTCGCGAAGCTGCGCTTTTGTGATTTCGCGGTGCATATGCCTGTTTCGGCGGCGCATGCGTGAAAGTTGCGCATGTGTTCATTTTGGCGGCGCTTTCGTAATTAAGCGGCGCTTTCGTGTTTTCGCCGCGCATGCGTGAAATGTAGCAGCGCATTTGCTGAAGTTGTGCATATGTGACTTCCTGCGGCGCATCCGTTATTTAGCGGCGCATACGTGGCTTTAGGCGGCGCATGCGTTAGAACGGCGCATATGTGACCTGTAGCGGCGCATATGCACTTTTGCGGCGCATATGTCGATTGTTGCGGCGCATATACCAGAAATGGCGCATTTACCACCTGTAGTGGCGCATTTGCTTGGGATGGCAAATTACTTAGCCAAACTGATTCGATTAGCGTCCTGTTTGACGCAGGAATCGATGAGCTATCTCCGAGATTGCAGGAATCTAGTCGAGAGATGTAGTGTGCTGTTTTGATCAATTTGAAATGCTAAGTTTAGTTGATATAGTCCAATAGATATGTTGAGTATGGTATATGCGGCTTGAGACTGACGCCTTGTTTTGCGTGCTTGCAGGAGGAGATACGAGAGACATTGCAGTCGAGGGAGACGTTCCCTATGCCTCTATTGCAGAGACATATGCTGACGGAGGCTGACAGAGTGGCGCTTGGTGCCATGGGCCTAGATTATGTTTGCTTTATGCCTGAGGTGCGGGCGAACCGAGGACTGTTGACAGCTGCCGTGGAGAGATTCCACAGCGAGGACGGGACCTTCCACTTCCCCACTGGAGAGATGACAGTGACGTTGGAGGACGTCTATAGGATACTGCACTTGCCCGTGGTAGGCGAGTTAGTGGAGTATGATGCACAGCGGGACGCGGGACTCACCGAGTGTCAGCGAGTATTTGACGATCCCGAGCTGGTGGGACAGGTCATCCCGTGGCAGGACATATACGACTGTTACGACTACTTCCCTGGGATTGTGGCTGGACTGATTGCGGGCGTTGTATGCCCGGACAGGAGATCGCACGGGTTCCCCATTGGATGGGGCAGGATCATGGAGCGGATGGTGACTGAGGGCACTCGATACGCGTGGGGACCTTGCGTGCTAGCTCACCTATACCATGACATGCATCAGGTGGTGTACCACCGCAGCACGAGTCTATCGGCTGGGGTGTTGCTGTTACAGTTTTGGCTGTGGGAGCATATAGCGGTGACCAGGCCGATATGTGTCTTTGCTAGGCAGAGGGGAGAGCCGTACAGCTATGGCTACGCAGGAGTGATTTCCCAGCACAGGCTGGGGAAGCTAGAGTATTGGAGGCATACGTTGGATGGGATAGATGTGGTCGTCTGGCGACCATATCTGGACTGCAAGCCTTGGGATGATGAGGGAGATGAGCTGCCTTTCTGCTTTCAGACCAGGTGGTTGATAGGCCGGACACGGCACATCTTGGAGAGGCAGACAGTGGGCCGAGTACTGAGACAGTTCGGCAGGAGATAGGGCATGCCGCAGGGACAGGCCATGTTTGCATGGACACATGCAGAGAGGGTCCGATGGGGGCCGATGGCTTCTTACGAGGAGGCTCTGGCAGAGTTCCAGCAGTTGCCTTATGTGGCATGGGATATGAGGCGAGAGATTGCAGATGCAGGGGTTACACAGGAGTATGAGGATTGGATTACTGCACATCCATTCCTGAGATATTCAGGACCTGGCATGCTGGTGCCTCGCATTGACGAGGCGGATTCGGAGGAGGAGGGAGAGGCTGGCCCTGGGCGGAGGGCCGCTAGAGGAGGACGAGGACGGGGTGGCCGAGCTGCAGAGAGGCCGAGGCAGCGGAGGAGGATAGACCGGGCTGGGCAGGCAGTGCCAGGACAGGGGGAGGGACAGCAGCAGGCACAGATGCCACCACCCCAGCAGGTACCACAGCAGCAGGTGCCCCAGCAGCAGGTGCCCCAGCAGCAGGGGCTAGGACAGGCAGAGGCAGCACAGGGGCCAGTGCAGGGTGAGGCACACGACAGGACTATAGCCAGTCTGAGGGGACAGGTGCGAGAGCTGCAGGCACAGCTGAGGAGAGTGGAGAAGAGGCGAGATACAGATGCAGCGGTGATTGCTGGTTTGACTCGCGAGCGAGACATGGCCGATGCCCGGGTACGCCTTATCCGAGTAGAGAGGGACACAGCAGTGGCTGCCATGGGTACAGATGCAGCGAGCTCTTTTCTAGTTGGGCAGGTGCAGCAGGCACAGGCACAGGTAGGCCAGTTGCAGACGCAGTTGGCACAGGCGCAGACAGACTTAGCCAGAGCGCAGCAGCAGGCACAGTACTACCGAGGCCTGTACCATGGTGCCGTGTCGTTGAGCCAGAGGGCAGGGAGTTTCAGGACTCAGTCTGGGGTGGCCCACGGAGCAGGTCCATCCCAGTCAGGGGCATCTGTCATGGGACCTCAGCAGTCAGGAGCTGGCAGTGGTGGCCCACAGCAGCAGGGGTAGTCAGAGACCAGATTTTGTACATTTTGGGACATGTATCACCGTTTATTTAGACTTACATTGTATATGGCACTTTGATTTTGAGAGAGATGGTGATATTGTACATTTGGACATCTTTGTATATGATAGTATGGATGATGATGCAGCTTTGTGTATTTATTGCATGCATTTATGAGATGATTACTTCTATTGCATGATGTGGTTCTATTGCATAGTTAGATGGTTTATATGATGTTATATGAGAAATACTTTGATATACTGCTATATGATGTCTATATATGATTTAATGTGACAAATGAATGCAAAGTTAATATGATGTTCTTGTGATGATGCAAATGTATGTATATGAAACATGATTTCTATGTTATGATGCTGTATAGATATGTGTAAATGAGCTAATGCAGATGTGTGTATGGAACATGATTTCTATGTTATGATGTTGTATAGATATGTGAGATGCTATTGGATATTTATATGATGTAATGCTTTGAATGTATGCATTTGTAACATGAGTACGATAGGGTGATGTAACTATACATGTGATGCACTTAGCTATGTTGTTTGATTTTCTGGGCTTTTAAGATTAAGATGTGATGCAAATGTATTGGTGACTTAATGCCTTGGATGGTGCATTCTACTGACCTAATCATGTGCGTGCCTAGTTTCTACGAATGATATGATATGCTCCTATATGCCTTGTTTTTGTGATGTCCAAATGTACGCTATCGACAGAAGAATGACATGATGGATAGAGGGATGGTTGCGAAAGAATGACGTAGGAATTTTTCTTGATATCGTTACTCTGCATAGTTTGAATAATGAGGATTGTATGGATGGGTGTATGGATATAGGACGGATGCTTTGCTTTTAGATTGCTTTATTTCATCATTGGGCATTTTGTTTTTGGTATTTTTCTGAAATGTTGTAAGTGAATACAAGCACCGAGGTATAATTGAACCAAGATGACCTGAGTACCTCTTGCGTTTCAACAAGCAAGGATTGCCCCCGTTCGTGTTAGACCTTTGATGTCCTCGATGATCTTTTTCCGATCACGTCCTAAGACAAGGCTTCACATTACTAAAGTTTAATCCCAAAATAGCAAACAAAGAAAGTAATCATGCCCCCATCATAGCATCTCTAGCTGTTGGCATCCTCGAGGAGCATAGGAAGGTATGATAGCAAAATCTAGACTCTGTAACTTAGCCCTAGGTTCCAATCTACAAAAGCACATTTGTGTTGATAAGTGTTTATTTCTTGCCTTAATTTGCATAAAATCATTTAGAAGACCTTGGGTATTTGCTTTGTATTGGATAGGTTAAGATGCTCATTGTCGGGATTTCTGCTTGAAGTGCGGGGGTTTGCTTGCATTTGCCTACCTGACGAGAAGGTTGCACTATCCTTATTGAGAAGACAGACCCTAAGGGACTGACCTAGTGCCTCGGGGGCTCATTGCTAAATGGCCTTGCCTACGTGACGACGCAAAGGCAACGTAGTTCGGGGTAAACCCTAATGGACCATGGATGGACTAGAAGAAAGACGACAAGAATGAAGACAAGAGGGGAGACAAATGGGACTTTGGGGGAGATGGAAGCCTCGGGGGCGCATTAGAATAATGGCCTTGCCTACGTGACGGCGCAGAGGCAACGTAGTTCATGGATTCGGACCACAGACACTGACGAGATACACTACGCTAGGCTCACTTCGAGGAGACGATATGGGACAAAACCTTGGTTGACAAGGCCACAAGCTGAGTATCAAGCCATGATAGGTAACTGTCAAGTGTTTACTGTGGGATGGATATGGGTCGAATGGGGAAAATAGAGAGAGAATGGGCTCAAGGTGATTGGATTCCTAAAGATGGAGAATGCGGTTTGTCACAAGTAATGCCTGTTTACCAGGTTTTCATCACTTGCTTTTATTTGCACGAGAAGCTAGAAAGTAACATGACGCCTGATTGCCAGGTTTTCATCAGGCTACCTATCCAAGGCGCCTGTTTGCCAGGTTTTCACCAAAGGACGATTTGTTTCGCATGTTTTCTATTTTTTTTTTTTTTTTTTTTTGTGCCTCCTTGCATTGGGGTTCTCTTAGGTATAGAACCTGCGAAGGTGCATGCTGTTGATGGGATCATCAAACAACTCACCTTCTGATGTGGCCAACTGATATGCCCCCGATCCGTAAGCTGCTACAATTACATAGGGTCCAAGCCAGTTAGGCTCGAACTTACCTTTCTTTTCTCTGTCCTGCTGGTTGCGAGGGTTCTCTTTTAGGACGAGGTCCCCAATTTTGAAGCATCTTGGTCTAACCTTGTGGTTGTAGCTTCTTGACATCATCTGTTGATAGGCTTTGAGATGGTCAAAAGCTTTTTGGCGTCGTTCCTCTAGCAGTTCTAGCTCTTGCAGTCTGGAGACTCTGTACTCTTCGTCTAATATGAGACCTTTCAACGACACCCGAAGGGAGGGGAGTTCGACCTCAATAGGAAGGATGGCTTCGGAACCATAGACGAGGGCGTAGGGTGTAGCACCTGTGGGAGTGCGTATGCTGGTTCGATAGGCCCACAGAGCGGGATTGAGCTGGACGTGCCAATCGCGACCAGCTTCATTGACAGTATTCTTTAGGAGTTTTAGAATGGTTTTGTTTGATGCCTCAGCTTGGCCGTTACCTTGGGGGTAATATGGGGTGGAGAAGCAATGTTGGATCTTGAACCGTTCACAAAGTTCCTGGACATCTTGATTTTTGAAAGGTCTCCCGTTATCCGTTATGATGGATGAAGGGATGCCATATCGGCAGATAATGTAATTCAGAATGAAAGAGGAAATTTGCTTTCCTGTGACGGTTGATAAGGGAACGGCTTCAATCCACTTTGTAAAGTATTCAGTAGCGGTTATGATGAATTTATGGCCGTTGGAAGAAGGCGGATGAATCTTTCCTACGAGGTCTAGTCCCCACTGGCAAAAGGGCCAGGGTGTCGTTAGGGGTCTCAACTCCTGAGCAGGTGCATGAATCAGGTTCCCATGTATCTGGCACTGTTTGCACTTTTTGACGAACTGATATGAATCCATTTCCATATTGGGCCAGTAATAACCCAAACGCATGAGTTTCTTAGCTAAGGAGGGACCGCTGGAGTGTGTTCCGCAGATCCCTTCATGCACGTCTCGCAAGGCAGTTATAGATTCTTCCTGTTCTAGACAACGGAGTAAAGTACCATCCAGACCACGTCGGTAAAGGGTATTGGCGATGATGGTGTAACGGGAGGCTTGCCGGATGAAGGTTCGTTTTTGGTTGGAAGAGAGGTCCAAAGGAAGGATATTGTCCTTGAGGTAAGTGTAGGTCTTACCGTACCAAGGTGAATCAGATCCCACTAGGTGGCAGATGGAATGGGTTTCAAGGAGATCATAAGCCGGCTGTCGAATTGTTTCTACTAGGAACTCATACCGTGACTCCTGTTTAGGTATCTCAAGAAGAGAGGCTATGGTCGCCATTGCGTCGGCTGCTTTGTTCTCTATCCTGGGTATTTGCTCAAACGAGATGGTCCCAAAATGTTCTTTGAGATCATCGACCATTCGCTTGTATGGAATGAGCTTCTCATCTTTGGTCTGATACTCGTCGTTGACCTGGTTTATGACAAGCTGAGAATCACCATAGACATGTAGTGCTTGAATTTTCCACTCAGTGGCCATCTTGAGACCAATTACCAAAGCCTCATACTCTGCTATATTGTTAGTACATGGAAATAACAACCTGTAGGACTTTGGAATTGTGTCGCCTTGGGTAGTGATAAACAAGATACCTGCCCCCGATCCATGGTTGGTGTAAGACCCATCGAAGTAGAGTTTCCAAGGAGATGTGGACAGAGTGAATAGAGATTCATCGGGGAACTCAAACTGCATTGGTGAAGTGTCCTGTAATGGTGCCTCAGCTAGTTGGTCTGCGATGATTTGCCCCTTGATGGCTTTTCTATCCACGTACTCTATATCATATTCGCTAAGAAGCATAACCCATTTGGCTAGTCGTCCTGTGAGAGCTGCCTTGCTGAGAAGATATTTTAGTGGGTCGATCTTGGCAATGAGTTTGACAGGATGTGCCAACATGTAGTGTCGGAGTTTTTGTGAGGCAAAAACCACCCCAAGGCATGAACGTTCCACCTGTGAGTACTGCAGCTCGTAGCCCACTAAGGTTCGACTGATATAGTACACAGCTCTTTCCTTGTTCTCATAGTCTTGCTGCGCTAGGAGAGCCCCAAGAGCAGTAGGTGTAGCGGATATGTAGAGGATCAAAGGTTTTCCTTGGATCGGAGGCATGAGTATAGGAGGATTCGTGAGGTACTCCTTGAGCTTGTTGAATGCCTCTTCGCACTGCTCATCCCATTTAAATGGAACGTTCTTATGTAGAAGGTGGCTGAAAGGATGGCACTTGTCGGCCAACTGTGAGATGAACCTGCGGATGGCCTGTAGCTTGCCCTGTAAGGATCTCAACTGTGTTAGAGTTTTGGGCGGAGGCATGTCCATGATTGCCTTGACCTTGGCCGGGTCTACCTCTATGTCGTTTGCTAATACGATGAAGCCTAGCAGCTTGCCTGATGTGACCCCAAACACACATTTCTTCGGGTTCAATTTTACTTGGAATTGGTCCAGCCGTTGGAAGACTTTCTCTAATGTGTCCAGGTGTGAGTCCCTGGTGAGTGATTTTGCCAAGATGTCGTCAACATAATCTTCCATGGTCACATGCATCATGTCGTGGAATATAGTTGTCATGGCCCGCTGGTATGTAGCACCTGCATTTTTTAGCCCAAACGGCATGACATTCCAGCAAAAGGTACCCCATGGACAAGTGAAAGCGGTTTTGTGCTGATCCTCTGGTGCTATTTTGATCTGGTTGTACCCTGAGAATCCATCCATAAGTGACAACATTGTATGTCCCGCCGTGAGGTCGACTATGATATCGATGTTAGGCAAGGGAAAGTCATCCTTGCGGCATGCTTTGTTTAAGTCTCTAAAATCGTTGCATAGTCGAACCCTGCCGTCGGGTTTAGACACTGGTACGATGTTTGATATCCATTCGGGGTAATCAATGGCCCTGATGAACCCCACGTCTAACAATTTCTTGAGTTCTTCCTTGACCAGGAGGGCAATATGGGGATGCATTTTTCTCAGTTTTTGCTTTACGGGTTTCACCCCTGGATCCAATGGCAAGTGATGTAGAATCAGGTTTGGGTCCAAACCTGGCATGTCGGCATATGACCAAGCAAAACTGCCTCTCTTCTTTTTAAAGAATGGTATAAACCTGGTTTTCTCAGGTGGCGTGAGAGATTTTGCAAAGTGGATTATCTTAGGCTGCTCTTCAGATCCAATGTTCACTGGCTCTGTTGGCTCTACCACGATCTGCGATCTTTCTTGATACATGTCACTTGGGAGGGTGTCAAGCAATCCATCGTCAGGTGCCACAGTTGGGTTTTCACCGTCAGATACGTCCTTTCTTTTTACTGTTTTATGATCTAACACTGCCGCATGGCGGTTTTCACCGTCAGATCCCTTTTTGATCTTTACAATTTTGTGACTAGAAGGCTTGGCACCCTCCCCAAAGTATGCTACAGTATTGAGTTCGATAGTGAAACCGGCTTTATGATCTCCTTTTGGTAAATGATCTCGAAGTCCCATATAGTCAATGTAGGCATCATCGTTCTGGAACACATCTAATTGAGGGGTCCCTTTCAGGTCCCAGTCAATAAGCTCAGGGTGTAAGAGGGGAAGGGAGTCAAATGAAAGACCTGATTCGTTGATAGTGTGGATGGAAATACTAGGAGCACAGGTGGGGGTAGTGTTCTGGGTGGTACTTTCTTCCAGGTTGTTTATCGCAATGGAATCGATACTTTCCTCGAAAGCCATAACTTCAGGGAGGGGCAAATCAGACTCCAGCGGTCTGTCCCGTTGCGTTTGTCTCTCATGATATGGGCTAAGGGTTTGGATGATATCAATCTCCTTGTCATCGTAGGAGTGTTCTGTCAGCTCGTCCCATTCATACTGATTGGAATCATCTGAATCTGCCTCACTATCCCCTTGGAGTGTTTGAATTGTCTCCACTAGGCAGGCATTTTCTTTGGCTTTACCTTTACCTTTGTAGCCTAGGCCAGTCGTGTTTCTAGCCGAAGAGGCGGAAGAGGGTTGTATAGGTTCGATGATCCCCTCTTTTCTGAGGCCGATAGGGCCTTGTCCTTCATATCCCATCCTATGCAAGATGGTTTCACCTCGCCCATAGAGCTCTGTAGGGAGTCTGGGTGGATCTTGGGATGTGTTTTCTTCTTCGGCATAGAGCCATTGTAAGAGATCTCGCTCCTCTGATTCATCGGATAAGGTCCCCCATTTTACAAAGGGGTTTGCGGGAGTTGTAGGAGGAGCAGAGGGCTTTGGAAAATGCCTGGGTTGATGTTTGGGCTGGCCAAAGGAGCGAGGAGACAAGGGCATTTTTGCAAGGTTGAGGCTGTGCTCAATCTGGTATTCCCCCACGCCATTTTCTTTTATGGTAATTTTCATGGGTTTGGGCTGTGAAGAGGAAGCTTCAGCAGTATGGTCGTGTGGCGGAGTAGGGGAGATATGGGCTCGGTTGTTGGGAATGACACATTCCGGTTTGGCTTGGAATGAGTTGCAATGCTGGTAGGGGTCGGGGTCGCCGTGTATGGTGACCTGCTTGCCATCGTGTGGGAACTTTATGCATTGATGGTAGGTGGAGGGGACAGCTTTCATGGCATGGATCCATGGTCTCCCTAGTAGAATATTGTAAGCAAGCTCCCGATCAAGGACTTGGCACACCACATCTTTAATAACCGGTCCCACTTGAATGGGTAGGACAACCGTGCCCTTCGTGGTGCGCTCCTCCTCGTCATAGGCCTTTATGGTAATCTTTCTCCGTGGATCCATTGCCTGTTCAGAGAACCCCAATGCAAGGACTAGCTTCAAAGTGCAAATATTCAAACCGGCACCCCCATCAATGAGAACCCTCTTGATGCGGTGCCTGTGTACGAATGCGACAATGTGCAGAGGAGTGTTGTGGGGTTGAGACATGGAAAGGTCATCTTGTTCTGTGAATGATATGGAAGGGGAGGATGTCAAATTACCCACCATGGTTTGAAACTTTTCCTGGGCTAGGTTAGTGGGGACAGTAGTCTCCACTAAGGCTTTCTCAAGAATCTCCTTATGAGAAGGAGATAGACGCAGGAGCTCCAATATAGAAATATGAGCCGGAGTCTTTTGCAATTGGTCGATGACATTATATGGGCGGGGGTTGGACGGAGATGGCGACGACCTTGGAGGAGTGGTGTTGATCGTGACTCTACCACTGCGGGTAATTATACTACAACCAGTTCCGTTAGGGCCTGGTTGTTGGTTGGGGGATATGACGTTGACTTGCGGAACATGCTCAGAAATGCAGTTAATGGTGTACTCAAAGGGAACGCTTGCATAGTTAGCATTACTCGACCCACTGTTCTGGTTTGGCCTGTTACGATTGTTGTCATTATTGTTATGACCATTGGAGTTGTTGCCATTGTGACCATTGTTGTGGTTGTAACCATTGTTGTGGTGGCCGCCATTGTGATTGTTGTTATAGGGCCGGTTGTGGTTTAGGAGAGGATCTCGGTAGGCCACATGAGAGTCATTGGAGGTATGTTGTTGTGTTCCTCCCTGATTTTGGTCCAGTATATCTTGTATGACGTTCTTAAGACGGATGCAATTATTGGTTGTGTGCCCCCTTCCTCGATGATATTCACAATAGTCTGTGTCCTTCCAATAGGGAGGTTTGACTATAGGCTCATAGTCACTTGTTGGCGGTAGAGAAATTTCATTGTTAGCCAACAACTTCCGGAGAGCAGACTCTTGAGATTCTCCTAACGGCGTGAATTTTCTCCTTGGGTTCGAATTGAACCAAGGTCTAGATTCCCGAGGGGGTGGCTTGTTGAGTGCACCGCTATTTGCTTCTTCCTTAAGAGTGAATATGGGTTGTTGTTTAGGGGCTGCCGCCTTGGCATCCACTACTCCATCGTTGACCACATTCTTGTTCTTGGTCCAAAACTTTGACTTGTCGGTTGTGTAATTGGAAGGAGGCGTGTCCTTGTAGAGCTTGAGAGTTCCTTTAGCGATCATAGCTTTCTCAATGAATAGCCCCATTTCGATGACTTTGGTGAATGAGGTAGGGCATTGTATCTGAATTTGATAGCTAAGATCGGGATTCAAATTGTGGACAAACATTTCCAATAGTTGTTTCTCAGGCATGTCGTAAGAACACTTGCTAGCTAGCTGTCGCCATCGTTGTAAGAAGGTGGCGAAAGACTCTCCACCTTTTTGTTTGGTGTTGCATAGGTCGAGCATAGATACTTCGTGTTCTATGTTGTAAGAGAAATGCGTTATGAATTTATTGACAAGTTCATCAAAAGTTTTGATTCCAGGTGGAAGACGCGAGAACCACTCCATAGCCTGACCCCCTAAAGATCTTGGGAATAGTCCCATTAAGTAGGTCTCGTTGTGAGCTACTTCTAAACATGCTGCAGTGAATTCCCTGATATGATCTCTAGGATCCCCCTTCCCTTTGTATTTGTCAAATTTTGGGATTCCGAACTGAAAGGGGAAAGGTTTCATGACCACACTTCTGTCAAAGGGGTATGGTGCTATATCTTCCAAGGAGTAGTTCTTGGAACTGGTGCCGATCTTAAGGTTGGAGATTTCTCGCTGGAGACTCTCAATTTGTTGTCTCACATCCGCTATAGGAGCATTTTGATCTATGTGTTATTTTCCGCTTGCATTGGCCTGGGGGACCGTGTCATTTGTGCCTCTCTCATGTGCCTTTGGGACTGTGTCATTTGTGTCCCTCTCATGTTCATTGTCTGCATTTTCCATGATGGAGCTAATGTCAAAGTCTGCGGGGAGTTTGAGTCCGAGACTAGCAAGATGATGGAAATATTTGGTGGGATCCTCAAGGAGTACTCGCTCCACTAGGCGTTGGAATTTGCTATCTTGCATGTGTGCCACTAATTCTTCACGAGAAAATTCTTCATCATCATCGCGTGGTGGGGCGATGTGATCGGAAGGGTCGGCCATTTCAGTTAGCTTGTTGTACTGGGATCGAGTAAGAACCATGCAAGGTGGGGTGGGACGAAATGGACAAGGATTAGAAATTTTGGCAAGGTGCCGACTAAGACTGTAATGAATGGGATATCTAGGACAAGACTTGGACAAAGGGCTCTCTCGCTCAATGACTTCAGGTAAGACGGTTGACACAAGACTCCAGCCACTAGCAAGGGTAGTCGATACCAGTCTCACTATGTAGGGCTCAGTCGTTCAACAAGACTACTAGCAAAAGGTACTGTGACCTACTAGGCTTACGCGAACTCACTAAAGAAGGATCTATGTCGACTCGGTATGGGACAGAATGACGATGGGGTAAGAGTGACCAGGATAGAAGGCGACGGGGACGACCGTCGAAAGAGAGATAAACGGGTGAAATGGATGAAAGTTGTCTGCAAGGTTGATTCTGACCTCGGAAAATGGAACTAGGCTGAAATGGGTACTCCGAACAACTGACGAAAATTTCTCAAAAATAGGGCAGATGCTCACTGTCACACATGCGCAGAAACAGATGCGCAGCAAGAATAGGTAAATGCGTAGTAAGTCGCTGTATAAGCGCCGCTCTGGTGAGGTATGTATGCGTGGTAACAGTATGCAAATGCGCAGCAGGAAAGTATATGCGCAGCAAGTCGCTGTAAAAGCGCAGCAAGTCGCTGTAAAAGCGCAGCAACACAGAGTATATGCGCAGCAGAAAGTACAAAAGCGTCGTAAGTCGGTACAAAAGCGCAGCAAGTCGCTGTATATGCGCCGCAGAAATAGATATATGCGCAGTTCTGGTATTTTTGGGCAAATTTTTGGGATTTTTCTCTGTTTTTGGGTATTTTTTGGCTGGAATAAGTCTTCCTGATATGATTTTATGAATTAATTTAGCAAGAAAACACAGCAAGCACAAAGAATGTTTTGTAGTTTTTCATTGTTTTTGTAGTTTTTCGACTCTATTTTGGACAAAAGCAAGTACAAAATCCTAGGCGAGAAATGGATTATAAGGGATTTGGGCCACTAAAACAAGAGGTTTGTAATTCGGGCAACCGTTCAAGTGGTTACACGTGCGGCGGTGCTACTCTCCGTTATGGAGTCTCCCAGCCTCACAGGGTTGCGCCTGAGAGGGTTTTGGGGGAGGTTGGCCGTTGGTGTAACATAACAGCACTCGTTGTAGGAGGTTTTCACCTCAAGCACAATTTATTTTAAGTGGCTCGGTAGGGCTTGGCGTTAGCCTGTTACCACTCAGGGTCGTTCCCGTTTGGACAAGCGTGCATCCAAGGGCAGGCCCCTCCTAAAGGTTAAACAAGTAGAATGACAAGTCTGGCACTCTGATCACCCAGAAGAGGGGAGAGCATAAGCCTATTGTCATTCGCAAACACAGAATACACTGATTTAATCCACCCTAATTAAAAAGATAAAAACTAAATGGGCTAAGCTAGTCAAACAAAACTTTGAAGTGATTTTGACAATATTGCAGTGGTTCAATTTTAAGTCCCAGAAAGCAGTTGTGAGTTCAATTTTAAATCCACGTTGCGCGAGATTGTTAACTTTGAAATTCAGGTCTCACGATATAGCAATGGTTCATATAGCTTGCTGGTTATATGTATGGAGCTAGTCTTAACATAGAATAGTCTCAGATGCATAAGAGACTGTTTAGCTTCTCAGATGCTAGAGATATTGATATGTAAGATGCTAATCCCAACACGTACAAGATACCAATATGCATAGGAAGAGAATAAGATCATCCCGCAAACACGGCATACGAAAGCTATATGACCATGCCCCATTCCTTACTTCATCGCAACATACCAAGATATAGATAGATCAAGGTAGTCTTGATTAGGCATAGAAAAGGGACAAAAGATAAATCAAAGATAAAACAAAAGATACTGTCATCATGTTCTCTTGCCAAATTTAAGTGCTCTTAGATGGATTTAAGTTGGCGCCTTGTTAAGAGGAAAGTTGCATCCTGTTGAAGGCTAAAGTTGTTGATAAACTACTATAGCAAATGTTGGCTTAAGGCATGTAGACAAATAGCTTCTAGCTTGCTCTTGATTGTTTAAAGTGTTTGAACTTTCAGTTTACACATAGTTTGCTTCCTGCTTGAGCTAATCAAAGAAGAAGAAGATGGATGATGAAAGAAGATGAAGATGGGGCGAATCATCTGTGCTTGAGTACTGGAAACTTCCTTCGTATTCTAGACTACCTACATACCCTGTATCCACGGGATCAAAGCACATTTATGATGAAGATGAGACATAATGAATATGTAGTTCTAGGTTTTATTGATGATGTAAGTGATGAAAGATAGAAGAATGTAAGATGAAAGATTAAAGGATGATTAGAAGAAAGATGGATGATGAAATTGGGCTATCGTCTTAGCCTGAATCAGAGTGCTTCCTTTGCATCTCAGATTGCCTACATACCTTGTATCCACGGGATCAAGGCGTTAATGATAGAGCTAGATGTAGTTCTTACTTAAGACGCTGATTGCTTGGGTTCTTAAGCTGGCAATATTTGTGTTATTCGGATGAATGAAGGTGAATAGATAAAATCCTGGTTGCAAGTTTGTTAGGTCACGTTTGTCATTGGATGAATGCTATGGTTGAAGTTGAAAAAAGTTTGTTGTGCTGTGAGCTAAGCTGTTTGATGTGTTATGAGCTAGAGATAGCAGTATCCACTTCCATATGAGACTCAACAAATGCCCCCAGTGTGAGATGAGGTGTAGTATGCAGAATGGACAATGTAGAAGGCATGTGATCAAGATGCTAGGGTGCCAAAAGATATAGGTATCGTGACAATGTCTCAAATATGATAGCTAGCATTGACAAGGATGAAGATGGAAAGACTATGTAAGGCAATGTTATGTGGATTATGATATGGATTATGTAGGATGAGATGGTGAAATATGATCAAACAAACCAAGCAGATAATGGGCGCTGGTCACTACACATAGCGCCTGTTTGCTAGGTTTTCACTATGGTACTTATCCAAGGCGCATGTTTACCAAGTTTTCACTAGAAGACGGATTATTTATCTTATATAACTTTTTTGTTATCCAAAGCGCCACAAAGTGGTTTTCACTATTGGATGGTTTTTTTTTTTTGAGATAGCTGAGATTCATGGATAAAACTTCTTGAGATGAACGCTGTTGACTAGTTCATCCAAGGGAATGCCTTCAGGTGTTGAAAGAGTGTATGTGCCTGATCCATAGACTGTTGTGATAATGAAAGGACCAAGCTAATTCAGTTCAAACTTGCCCTATTTCTCTCGATGTTGTTGATTCCTTTGATTTTCTTTAAGGACAAGGTCACCAACTTGAAATCGATATTCTCTAATCTTCTTGTTGTAGCTGCAAGGTAACCGGTTTTGATAGACTTGAAGATGGTTCAATGCTGTAAGACATCATTCATCAAGAAGTTCAAGATCATGGAGTCTGGATACTCGATATTCTTCATCTGAGATAGTATGTTGTAGGGATACTCGCAAAGAGGGGATCTCAACCTCAATAGGTAAAATAGCTTTAGTGCCATACACGAGAGCATAAGGTGTGGCTCCAATGGGAGTTTTGATACTTGTTCTAGATGCCCACAATGTAGGATGGAGTTGCAAATGCCAATCCTGACCAGCATCATTAATAGTCTTTTTGAGGATCTTGATGGTTGTTTTATTAGAAGCTTCAGCTTGGCCATTGCTCTAAGGATAGTAAGGTGTAGAGAATCTATGTTGGATATGAAACTTGTTACAAAGATCTCTAACCTCTTGGTTCTTGAAAGGGCGACCATTATCTGTGACAATAGCTTGAGGAACTCCATAACGGTAGATAATGTAATGTAGAATGAACTTGGAGATTTGTTTACCTATGATATAAGTCATTGGTATGGCTTCTACCCACTTTGTGAAATATTCAGTGGCCGTAATAATAAACTTATGGCCATTGGATGAAGTGGGATGGATTTTACCTATGAGATCGAGTCCCCATTGTGAAAAAGGCCATGGAGTAACAATAGGATGAAGCTCATGTGTTGGTGCATGTATTAGGTCTCCATGTTTCTGACATTGTAGACATCTCTTTGCAAATTGTTGTGCATCTTTTTCCATAGTTAGCCAATAGTATCCTGCTTGTAGAAGTTTGTTAACAAGGCCAGGACCAGC
The DNA here is from genome assembly GCA_027924645.1 of Cunninghamia lanceolata. Classification (NCBI taxonomy): domain Eukaryota; kingdom Viridiplantae; phylum Streptophyta; class Pinopsida; order Cupressales; family Cupressaceae; genus Cunninghamia; species Cunninghamia lanceolata. The sequence continues at coordinate 8,307,513 of BSBN01000220.1, read as the reverse complement.
AGAGTGTGAGCTGCAAACACCTTCATGTACTTCACGTAAGGCCACTTTTGCTTCCTTGGAATCAAGACATCTAAGAAGGATACCATCAAGACTCCGATAATAAAGGGTGTCTCCTACGATAGTGTAACAAGAGGCTCGACAGATAAAGGTTTTACGTTGAGTGTTGGATAGTTGAAATGGAAGGGTTTGATTACGGAGATACTCGTATATATCCTTGTACCATGGCGAATTGGGACCAACAATTTCACATATAAGATCAGACTGTGGAACTTCAAATGCTGGAATTAAAAGATGTTCAATCAAAAATTCACACTTATGGGTATTAGATGGCATGTAAAGAAGAGATCCAATCATAGCCATAGCATCTACTACTTTGTTCTGTAGTCTTGGGATTTGCTCAAAGGCAATATCATCAAAATATTTCTTGAAATCGTCCACCATTAGCTTGTATGGAAGAAGCTTCTCATCTTTTGTTTGATATTTATCCAAAACCTGTTTGATAACTAGCTGGGAATCACCAAAAACTTGCAACTATTTGATAGCCCATTCTACTACCATGCGTAACCCTGTGATTAAAGCTTCATACTCTGCTATGTTATTGGTACATGGGAATGCTATTCTGTAAGATTTAGGTATACAATCTCCTTGGGGGGTAACAAACAAAATGCCTACTCCAGATCCATGTTGTGTATATGATCCATCAAAATATAGCTTCCATTATGTTGGAGAATTTAAATTAAACAATCCTTCATCAGGGAATTCTGGATACATTGGCTGAATGTCTGTGATAGGTGCTACAGCTAATTGATCAGCAATAACTTATCCTTTGATAGCTTTGTGATTCACATATTGTATGTCAAATTCACTTAAGATCATAACCCATTTTGCTAATCTCCCTATGAGAATTGCTTTTGAAAGGAGATACTTGAGGGGATCCACATTAGAGATGAGCTTTGTTGTTTGGTTCAACATATAGTGTTGCAACTTTTGGGAAGCAAACACTAATGCTAAACAAGATTTTTCCATAAATGAATAATTGAGTTCATATCCCACAAGAGTTCTGCTAATGGAATAGATGGCTTGTTCTTTTCCTAAGTCATCATGTTCAGCTAGAAGAGCACCCAATGCTATAGTTGTTGATGATATGTAGAGCAATAATGGATGATCAAGTATAAGAGGTACTAACATAGGAGGTGTTGCCAAATATTCCTTTATCTTATCAAAAGCTTGTTAACACTTTTCATCCCACTTAAAAGGTTCACCCTTGCGAAGAAGATGCTGGAAAGGATGACATTTATCTGCTAGCTGTGAGATAAATCTGTGGATGGATTGTAGCTTACCTTGTAAACTGCAGAGCTGCTTGAGATTTTTTGGTGGAGGCATCTCTAAGATAGCTTTTACTTTAGCTGGGTCCACTTCTATCCCTCGTTGAGACACAATATATCCTAACAGCTTTCCTGATGTTACACCAAATACACATTTCTTTGGATTTAGTCTAACTTGGTATTTTTCTAATCGATCAAAGATTTGTGCTAATACTTGTAGGTGTCCTTCTCTTGTTTTAGATTTTCCCAAGATGTCGTCAACATAGTCTTCCATGATAGTATGAAAAAGGTCATGAAAAATAACTGTCATGGCTTGTTGATAGGTAGCTCCAACATTTTTGAGACCAAAAGGCATTACAACCTAGCAATATGTGCCCCATGGATAGATAAAAGATGTTTTATCTTAATCTTCTTCTACTATTCTGATTTTATTATAACCGAAAAAGCCATCCATCAAAGATAGCATTTCATGTCCTGTTGTAAGATCTACAATGTTGTCTATGCTTAGTAATGGAAAGTCGTCCTTAGGGCATGCTTTGTTAAGATCTCTAAAGTCTGTGCAGCAGTGAACTCGTCCATCTATTTTTGCTACAGGTACCAAATTTGAAACCCATTCTGGATAATCAATAGGCTTTATGAATTTTGCTTCTAACAATTTCTGAATTTCTGCTTTGACCAATAAGGCAACTTGTGGATGCATTTTGCACAATTTTTGTTTGACAGGTTTTGCATCAGGAGATACTGCTAAATGATGTACCACAAGTGATGGATCCAGACTTGGCATGTCTACATAGGTCCATGCAAAATTTATAGCTCTTCTCATAAAAAATGCTGTGAAGTCTCTTCTTTCTTGCTCTAATAGTGATGCTGCCAAAAAAGTGATCTTTGGATTCTGCTCTGTTCCCAAGTTTATGTCTTGTGATTTTTCAACTAGCACAGTTGATTTCTCATGGTAATCAGTGGCAATAGGAAGATCAAATCCCCCATCCTCAGGTGCCTTAGAGAGGTTTTCACCTTCAGATACATCCTTTATTTTTACTTTTTCATGGTCAAGAGGTGCCTTTCAATTTTCACCTAGTGACCTATTTTGTTGAATTTTTTTTATTTCACTTTTGCGACTGAAAGATTTGATACTTCCACCAAAATATGCTAGTTTAGGTAAATCCATCATGAAACCAGCTTTATGATCACCCAATGGAATACCTTGTCGTAAACCCATGAATTCTGTAATAGCTTCATCATTTTTAAATGTATCTAATATCGGTGCCCCCTGTTGGTCCCAATCGATGAGGTTAGGATATACGAGGGAAAGGCTAATGGAGGAATTGTGATGGCTAGAAGAGGCTGTGAAAAACATAAAAAGGGAGTGGTCTTGAAAAAGATCGGTGATATGAAGGGAGGAGTCATCGATAGTATCCAAATTAGAAATCTCTCCTATCGAAGAAGGTCCAACGTCCATATCGAAAATACACTTAATGCCTTTGGGTCATGGTACCTCCGGCTGATAACCAAGGCCTTACTTATTAAACTTCTTAGACACAATAATGGGCTCAGTAGGTCCTTGTTCCTGTGATCCCAATCCACCATGTCCTTTATAGCCCATGTTCTTTATGATACAAAACCCATTGTTATATCGCTCTACTTCAAGTTGGACTTGGTCATTTTCATCAAAGAAGATCCAAGAATTTATATCATCAATGTCTTCATCATCCAAGAATCCACCTTTAACAAATACTATAGGGGGAGCTTTGATAATAATGGGAGATGAAGTTGGCTTGGATGTAGAAGGCTTTCCATGGGATTTAGGAGATAATGGAAGGGTGCCAACACAACAAGATTCTTGCAATTTGTACTCACCAGGGCCATGTTCAGTATATTTGATATGGATGTTGGAGGCGGCTTTGCTAGATGAGGGCTTGAGGAGGTCGGATGGGTTTACATAGGATGAAGACGGATATACCTCGGTGTTGATAGGAATGTGGTTCAGACTCTGATATTTAGCTTGAAAGGCATGACAAAATTCAAATGGATTGGGATCAGCTTGAATGGTAACCTCAAAACCATTGTGTGGAAATTTAAGGCATTAATGGTATGTAGACGAAACTGCCTTAAGGGTATGTATCCATGGGTGACCGAGGATGATGTTATAAGGAAGATCAATATCAAGGACTTGATAGTGGGTTTTTGTAATGACCAGCCCAACTTGAATAAGCAATAAGATAATCCCTTCAGTATCTCTTTTAGCATCATCATATACTCTTATAGTAATAACCTTGGAGGTGTCAACATCTTTCTCAGAATATCCCAATTGCTTTATAAGTTTCAAAGAACATATATTAAGACCAGCTCCCCCATCTATCAAGACTCGTTTGATGTGGCGTTGTTAAAAAAATACTTCAATATGGAGAGCTTTGTTGTGTGAAGGGTGGATGGAGGGCTGAAGATCTTTGTCAGAAAAGGTCAAGTGACAAGGGGCTACAATGCTAGTGACCATAGATTGGAATTGTGTGATATCAATGTCATTAGGTACTGAAGACTCTTGTAAGGCTTTGTCAAGGATAGCTTTATGAGCAGGAGATATGCGAAGCAGCTCGAGAATGGATATGTGCACAGGTGTTTTGCCAATGTGATCTAAGAGATTATAGCTAGAGAGAGATCAAGGAGGATGAGGAGGTGCTCCTTGAATGGTGACTCAACCTCTTTGTGTGGTTACGGCACACTCAGGTGTTCTACCTTGGATGGTAATGGTAGAGATACAGGCATGATCAATACGGCCAATGGTAGATGATTCATAGTTATACTGAATAGCATTTCCAGCATGAGGGTTATTTGTTTGGTCATGAGATGGAAGTGGATTCTTGAAAGTCTCTAGACCATAGTTTGATGTTGATTGTTGTGCAGGTTGAGTCATTGAAGGTGTGACCTTGATTAAACCTTGATCAATGCAGTCTTGGATAACATGTTTTAAACGCATACAACCATTTGTTTTGTGTCCTTTAACTCGATGGTAATCACAATACTCATTTTCTTTGTACCAAGGAGCTCTAAAGAGTGGTTCACCATTTGGTAGTCCATCCGGTAAGATAAGATCTCCTTCTTGAAGTAGCTTTCGAAAGATAACGTCCATAGGTTCTACTAATGGTGTAAATTGTCAGTGTGGATTAGAAGTTTGTCATTGTTGCCTTCATCATTGAAAAGGTTGTGTTGGTGTAGAAGCTACTTGAATGTTGATGGGAGTTCTCATGGTTTGAATGTTCTTCACGTCTACAACACCATCATTGACAACATTCTTATTCTTGTTCCAAAAGCGAGATTTATCATTGGAATTTTGAGGAGAGTCTTTGTTATCGCAAAAGATCTTGATAGTTCCCTTGGCAATTAGAGCTCATTCAATGATGACTCCTTTGGAAACAAGTTCGTTAAAGGTGCTAGCACTTTGCAATTGTAATTGGAATGACAGCTCAGGATGAAGATTTTGAACAAATATGTCAAGCTGTTGTTTCTCAAGTATTTCCCATGATAATTTGCTAGCCATATTATGCCATCGTTGAGTAAACGAAGAGAAAGTTTCACCGTTGCGTTGTTTTTTGTTGACAAGGTCATTCATGTTTACCTCATGTTCAATGTTGAAAGCAAAATGTGATCGAAACTTATGTGCCAATTTTGAAAAAGTCTTAATTCCTGGAGGTAAATGAGAACCATTCGAGAGCTTGTCCCACTAAGCTTCGAGGAAATAATCTCAAAAGATATGTATCATCATAAGTGACATCAAGACATGCCACAAAGAATGCTCGAAGATGGTCTTCCGGATTTCCTTTTCCTTTGTACTTATCAAATTATGGGATTTCAAAATGTGGCAGAAAAGGTATCATATTAAGAGACTTGTCAAATGGATAAGCGCATATGTTTTTGAGAGAGAAAGTCTTCTTGCCTTGTCCTATCGTTTCATTGATCATTTGTCGAACATCCGCTGAAGATAATTGTTGTTGTTGCGAAGGGGGTGAAGTATGGTATGAGATATATTGTGGTTGTGATTGTGGGATATATGGAGTTATGACCATTTGTTGAGGTTGTGTGCTCACAGTATATGTCAAAGGATTGGTATGAGACACATATGTGTTGGAGGATTGTTGTCCTTGAGACACAAGTGGCAATTGAGTATGCATTACATGGGAAGTGGATGATAGATTGATAGTAGCAAATTGTTGGGAAGTTGAGGTTAAATTTATGACATGGTAAGTGATGGACGGATTAGTGGATACTATAGAAGGATGAACATTTGGATTTGTATTTTGGACAACATGAGGATTGGTATGTGTCATATGTTGGGTGATAATAGGCAAGCCTTGGGTAGCATGAGATGGATTGATGGTGTATGAAGGATTGAAAGAATAAGACGATCTAGACGTAAGTTGATCAACATAAGCGACCTTATTGCTAGGATTGGTTTGAGAAATGGGAGGATCACTCATGTCAATGAGGCTAATGTTGGGGTTATATGATAGCATGGAAGGATTGGTGGTTGGTATATGGGATATAGTAGATTGCAATGGATGTGAAGTTTGGGCAATGGGTGTTGTTGGAATAATTTGAGAGGCTTGCGCATTATAGGACATGGGAATAGCTTGTGATGCTTGAATCATTTGCTCTTGAGTTACATGGACAGCTTGCGTTGCTTGAGGCATGGAAATGGTCATGGTAGAAGGAGAGATATGTTGAGGAACATGGAAAGGTGGAATGTTGAGATTTTGTGACATGAGAGGGAGCACATTGGTTGGTACTATCAATGGTTCTAAAGTATGCTCAGATCGTGGTGGATCAAATGAAGCAACAATAGGTGATGAGGATGATGCTTGTGATATGATAGGAGATGATGTGACTATAGTGGATGGTCCCTTCGCAACAACAACGGAAGTGTTAGGATCTTGCTCTCTAATAGCGGATATGTCAAAGTCTTTAGGTAGTTTAGCACCCATGCGAGCAAGTTGCAAAAAGTAATGGTTAGGCTCAGATATAATAAGTTTCTCAACTTGGTCCCATACATGGGTATCTCAAAATTCTGATGAATCATCTTGAGATTGTTCTTCAAATGTTTCTAAGGATGTTGGAGGTTGCATTTGTCGTGAAGATGACTCACCAATAGTGTATCCTTGAGGAACAAAGATATGAGAAGGCATACCAGTTGTGAATTCAGTTGCGTCCTTAAGAGGTGTTGATTTGAATTGTTGCATCTCATCTTGCAATTTGGCTACCATCTCAACTCTCAATTTGGCTTCCATTTTAGCTCTATATTGACTCCTATTTTGAGGCATGGTGTTGATGACGAAGTTTAGCTTATCGAAGTTTTGAGACCCAAAAGATGATAGTTTGCTAGTTGGTTGATTGGTTGCTGTTTTGGTTTGTTGGTTTTGCTAATTTGCTTGGTTGGTTTGCTTTGGCTGATTTGTTGTTGGTTTGTTGTTGGTTTGTCCCTAGAGGATAGCTCAAACACTCAAGGGAAAGATTGTTTGCTAAAGTTGCTAAGTTACTGATGTTTGTTGACGCTGAAAGCTGAAGGATGATATTTGCTGATTTGAAATGATTGGGTTGATGTTTGATTTGCTGGTTGGGGTCTCAAAAAGATGAAAAGCTCATGGGTTGTGATTGATTGATAAGATCAAAAATAGGAGACAAAGTTTAGAAATTTGCTATTGATCAAAGACAAGTATGAAAGCTAATGTTGAAAGCTTAAGCAAGCTAGATCTGTGGCTAATTTAGCTGAGGCAATAAGATTTGTAGATATTTAACCACAGGCGAGTGATAATAGCTCAAATGCGACGTAAAGGATGCCAAAGGTGACTAATGATAGCTCAAATGTGATCTGGTTTAGGTTCTGACAACAAATCACAGTGTTAACCAGAAGCGATGAATTAGCCAAAGGCGACGACTATTGGTTCAAAAGCAATTTTCTGTTGATTAAAAGTGACTCATGTTTTTCTAGAGGTGACAGCCTATTGTTCAAAGGTGAGCTTGTTCAGACAATAGGCGACTAACTGCTGATTAAAGGTGATTCTGTTTATGCAGGAAGTGATCAGTTGTTGTTTAAAAGTGACTCAGTTCAGGCTAAAAGTGGTTGTTTGCAGTTCAAAAGAGATTTATGTTGTCTGTATGTAGGCAGTTTAGGTTTAAAAGTGACTGTGTCTGTCAAAAGGATGTCTGATTTATGGTTTTTGGTAAGAAAATAGTAATTACAGTCACTCACACTCACAACAAGCACAAACTGGTACAACCTAGGCTAGGAAAGGACTGTATCTGTTGAATCCCATAGCCGTGCTTATTTAAAGCAGATAGCTTCAAGATCTTGGTAGCACTAGCTCCTCTCCACAGCACTCGCTTGTCACGCATACCAAGTTCTGGGTTTCTTGTAAGGCTTGTCCCCATACCAAACTTTAGGATTATCTTTGCTATCTCTACTAAGAACCACGTGAATTGGGGCCGCTTCAAAGGTCCCACCTTTTGCATCAACAGATAGAAGGTTTTTGGCTACTACGCAAAGTTGCTAATAAGGGCATCCGTTCGGGTGGCTATACATGCCGCAGCACTACTCTTCATTATGGAGTCTCCTAGCCTACAAGGGTTATGCCTTGGAGGGTTTTGGGGGAGGTTGGCTATCGGTATAACACAACAACACCTGTTGCTTGTGGCTTTCGACACAAACACTTTTCTTATATAGTGGTTCGGAAGGACTTGGCTTTAGCCCGTTACCGCTTGGGGTGCATCCCTTCTCACACCAGGAAGGCAGGCCCTCTAAAGATAATAACAAGTTCTCATACACCCAAGATCCATTTGATAGGGAAGGGGAGAGGATACTTTTGTTATTAAATTTAGGTTACAATCAAACACATGCAAGCAATCAAAAAAGATAAATCAAGCATGGAGCAAGCAATGATTCATTTTAAGCACCAAGCCCAAATGTTCCTAATTTAGTGGTAAATCACAAGTCTTGGACCGATTGAAGCTGCAACAAATATGTCAGTAGTTTGATAACCTCCTTTTCTTGGACAAATCGATAAGATGCTACACAAATACCCAATTAGTAGCCAAGAAAGTAAACTGGAACTGATGTAGATTGAAAGTGGTAGAATTTTACCAGATGTGATTTACTATTTATCAGAAGCAATCTCTGTTTTGCCACAGGTGAGCCCTTGTAGATTAAATGCGATGCAAAAAACACCAGATTTGAACTCTGTAAGCCTATAAGCAATGCAAAAAAGTCCAGAGCGATTGATTTCAGCCTATAAGCGACCTGTATCTGTAAAAATAAAATAAATGACAGAAACCCTAGCTCTGCAAAAAGGCGATCACTGTCAGACCAAAAGCGATTCAATTATACCAAAAGCGAGCACTGTCGAGATAAAAGCGATGCAGATTAGTTCATAGGCGATCACTGTTAAAACAAAAGCGATGTAAATATACTCAAAGGAGATTACTGTTAGCCCAAAAGTGACGCAAATAGATTCAAAAGCAATTACTAACAAAAGACAAGATCCAGCTATACACAAGTGAGCACTGTTAAGGCAAAGGCGACCATAAACATACCAAAAGTGATTAATGTTGGACTAGAAGCAATCCAAAAGATATTATCAGTGTTTGATCTAAGTGCAGAAGCAATGTGGAGATGTAGAAAGCAATTGAATTTTTCTTAGAAGCGATTGGAATTTGCTGTAAGCACCTAAAAAATTTGATCTTCAAAGAAAGAACTCCAAAAAATGAAGCTAATCAAGGACGTGAGTCCCACCGGGCTTGCCAAAATGTGATAGGTGGAAAATTAGGTTTAGAAGATCAGGCATAGCCATGAAAACCTAACCCTACCATCATCAAAGAATCTAATCTAAATGAAATCAAAGAGTAATGCAATTCAAGCATAACATCACCTAAACCGTGCGATTCCTTGTTTATGATGTGGACTGCTTCTTCAACAATGCACAATTATGATGCTAAAAGCTGCCATGATAGATGATAAAAGCTCAAATGGATTCTCAAATGCTCAATATGCTCAAGATGATAATGATGGTACTATATGAATGCTAGATAGATGTAGTATGGAATGAGGGGGTGTTTATATAGGACTCAACCAAAATCAATCAACGGTGGAGATTCAGAGGCTATGTGAATGGCTAAGATTAAAAGATAATCATAGATGAATGTGTAGATGACAAGTGACGAAAAGATAGGGCTTAGGTGTGCTTGTGTACATAAAAAGTACTACATATGAAAGATATTAAATAAAAGTATGTAGTACCACTTATCTTTTTAAATGAAAGAGGCACACATGTCGGCTAAATGATAAGATAAATTAATTAAATAAATAAGATTTATTTAATTAATTGGAAAGTCAGCTTGTGAGGGAATCTTTAATTAAATAAATAAGATTTATTTAATAAAAAATAGATAGAATGAAGATAATTAAATAATTAAAGATTGTTTAATTATAGCTTAGAAGAAATAGCTAATGAATTAATTAAATAAATATTTATTTATTTAATTAATAGAAGAAATAGATGCGTTAGGGCTATTATTCAAGTGTGTTAGACAACTGCAGATAATTTGAAAATGCAATGTTTGATGTTAATGATAATGAGTCAAATTTGGGTGTCTACAGAGAAAAGAAAGACAGGTTCGAACCTAACTAGCTTGGGCCTTATGTAATTGTAGCTGCTTACGGATCGGGGGCATATCAGTTGGCAACATCAAAGGGTGAGTTGTTTGATAACCCAATCAACAGCATGCATCTTCGCTAGTTCTATACCTAGGAGAACTCCAATGTAAGGGGGGCATAAAAATACAAAAAAATAAAAAAATTAGAAAAATGCAAAAAAGTCAAAAAATAAAAAAAGTACAAAAAAATCATCCTTTGGTGAAAACCTGGCAAACAGGCACCTTGGATAGGTATCATAGTGAAAACCTAGCAAATAGGTGTCATGTTTACTTTCTAGCTTCTTTGTGCAAATAAAAGCAAATGGTGAAAACCTGGTAAAACAGGGGTTACTTGTGATAAACCATCTCCCCCATCTTTGGGAAACCAACCACGTTGAGTCCATTCTTCCTTCAATTGTATCCCATTCGACCCATATCTATCCCATAATAAAAACCTAACAGTTACCTATCATGGCTTGATACTCTCTCCCTTTGTGGCCTTGTCAACCAAGGTTTTGTCCCATACCGTATCCGTACGTGTGAGCCTAGCATAGTGTCTCTTGTCAGCTTTCCATGGTCCAAGTTCATGAAATACATTGCCTCTACACCATCACGTAGGCAAGGCCATTATTCTAATGCACCCCCAAGGCTCCCACCTTCTTATCCATTCCATATCTAGTCTTTCTATCCATCCGAGTCCATCTCACTTCCTCTCGCCTAGGTCTTATGTCCATTAGGATTTACCCCGAACTACGTTGCCTCTGCGCTATCATGTAGGCAAGGCCATTTAGCAATGAGCCCCTGAGGCACTAGGTCAGTCCCTTAGGGTCCGTCTCACCAATAAGGATTGTGCAACCTTCTCACCAAACAAGCAAGTGCAAGAAGCACCCGTGCTTCAAGTAGAAATCTTGACTCTAAGCATCTTAACCTATCCAAAGCAAAGCAAATACCCAAGGCCTTCTAAATGATTTTACTCAAATTATGGCAAGAAATAAACACATCTAAATGCAAATATGTTTTGTGGACTGAAAACATGGTCAACACACTGAGTCTTGATTTATGCTATCATGCCCTTCTATGCTACTCGAGGATGCCAAAGCTAGAGATGCTATGATGGGGGCATGATTATTTTCTTTGTTTGTTGTCTGTCAATTAATCTTTAGTAATGTGAAGCCTTGTCTAAGGACATGATTGGCAAAAGATCATCGAGGACATCAAAGTACTAACATGAATGGGGGCAATCCTTGTTTGTTGAAATGCAAGAAATACTCAAGTCATCTCGTTTCAATTATACCTCGATGCTTGTATTAACTTGCTAAAATCAAAATCCATGTAAGCGATACTCAGGTCATCTCAATTCAATTATACCTAGATGCTTGTATTTACTTACAACATTTCAGAAACAGTACCAAAAAAAATCATCCAATGATGAAATAAAGCACTCCAAGATACTTGCACTGTCAAGATGTCACAATCAGAGCATCCATTATACATCCATTTACACCTCCACACATCCATATCCCATACAATAAGAAGATTTGAACAAATGCAGAGTAACAATACAAAATGAAGCCTCTGAGCCTTTCTAATCAAGTCATTCTTTCAAAATCCATTCTTCTATCTATTATCCTGTCATTTCTGTGTCGACAGAGTACATTTAGACATCACAAAAATAGAGCATATAGGTGCATATCATATCATATAAGATAGTCATTTACATGATTAAATCAGTTGCATACATCATAGAGTGCATTAGGTCATCCATATACCATCATCATATAGTGTCAACAGAAAAAAAAAAAAAAAACAAAACAAAAAACAAAAAAAACAAAAACATAGCTAAGAGCATCACATAAAGTTGCATAGTCATATAGATATCATTTTGCATTCACATACATTAGAAACACATCAGATAAATCATTTTAAAATGCATTAGAGCATATAGACATCACATAGCATCATATCAAAGGTTGCATCTAGATAACATCTCATATACAATCAAATAAAACATATAAGTCTACATGTGCATCACATCATACAATAGAAAAAAATCACAAACTCATAACATATAGAGCAGGTCACATAGCTGCATCATCATATACATATCATAAAATGAGTCCAAATGTACAATATCATAAGTATTTGTCTCTGAACCAAAGTCATAGACATCCCAATGGATGGTGATACATGTCTCAAAAATATAAGTCTGATACAAGTCTATCTCTACTACGGGGAACCACTACTCCCAGCAGGGTCTCCTCCTCCTCCTCCGCTGGCTCCAGGCTGCCATGGGCCCATCACAGAGGCCCCTAAGCTTGATGGACCTGCTCTCTGTGAACCTATAGAATGGCTCCTAAAGTTCAAAGCCCTCTGACTCACTAGTACTGCTTCGTGATACATGCCCCGATAGTACTGTGCCTGAGCCTACGCTCTAGCAAGCTCCCCATGCACCTGTGCTAGCTGCATCTATGCCTGAGTGAGCTGTACATGTGCCTGGTGCACCTGTCCAACTAAGAAGGTGCTTGCCGCATCTATCCCTAGGGTTGCCACTATGATAATTCATACCCGTGCGTCTGCCATATCTCTCTCTTAGGTCAACCCTGCAATCACCCCTATATCTGTCTCCCACTGGGCATCTGCCCTCTTGAGCTATACCCACAACTCCCTAACCTATCCTCTCAAAGTGGCTATGGTCCTCTCATATACATCAGACTGCACTAGCCCCTGTGCCACCTCTGCCTATCCTTGCCCCTGTGGTTGGGGCATCTGCTGACGTGCCACCTGCTGAGGTGGTGGCATCTGTACCTATGGTGCCTACTGTGGCACTTGCTACTGTAGTACCTGCTGAGCAGCCTGTGGCTGCACTACCTGTTGGGCATGGGATGGTCCCTCCCCTACCCTCCTCCTCTATCTCAGCCTTAGACCATCTCCTCCACCTCCTCCTCCCCCATCTCCTCTGTCTCCTCCTCCCCCATCTCCCCCATCTCCACCTCCTCCTCCCCCACCGTCTCCCTAATCTCTGCTACCACCCTGTCCTCCTCTCCCCCTCCCCCTCCTCCTCCTCCTCTAACCAACCTAGCCCTCCTTGTCTGAATCTGCCTCATCTATGCGAGGCACCAACATCTCAGGCCCTGAATATCTCAGGAAGGGATGTGCAGTAATCCAGTCCTCATAATCCTACATCATCCCTACATCTGCTATCTCTGTCCTCATCTCCCAGGTGACATAAGGTGTCTGTCAGAACTCTACTAGGGCCTCCTTGTAAGATGCCATTGGCCCCCATCAAACCCTCTCAGCATGTGTTTGTGCAAAGTAAGCCTGCCCTTGTGGCATGCCCTGCCTCCTGCCGAACTGTCTCAGTACTCTGCCAATGATCTGTCTCTCTAGTATGTGGTGGGTCCGCCCTATCAGCCATCTCATTTGAAAGCAAAAGGGTAACTCGTCGGCCTCATCGTCCCATGGCTCGTAGTCTAGATATGGTCGCCAGATGACCACATCTACCCCATCCAAGGTATGCCTCCAATACTCCAACTTCCCCAACCTGTGTTGGGAAATCACCCCTGCATAGCCATAGCTGTATGGCTCCCCTTTCTATCTCGCGAACACACATATCGGCCTAGTGATCGCTATGTGCTCCCATAGCTAGAACTATAGCAGTGATACCCCAGTAGATAGACTCGTGCTCTGGTAGTATACTACCTGGTGCATGTCATGATACAAATGAGCCAGTACACAGACACCCCATGCATATTGGGTGCCCTCTGTCACCATTCTCTCAATAATCCTACCCCATCCAATGGGGAACCCATGAGATCTCCTATCGGGGCATACTACGCCTCTAATCAATCCTGCCACTATCCAGGGAAGTAATCATAGCAGTCATAGATATCTTGCTAAGGGATGACCTGTCCAATCAGCTCTAGGTCATTGAATACTCACCTGCACTCGGTGAGTCCCGCATCTCTCTGTGCATCGTACTCCACCAGCTCACCCTGAATCAACAAATGCAATATCCTGTAGATGTCCTCTAGGGTCACAGTCATCTCACCAACGAGGAAGTGAAATCTCTCCACTGTAGTGGTCAACAAGCCACGTTTCACCCGCACCTCAGGCATGAAGCATACGTAATCTAGTCCCATAGCACCAAGCGCCTCCCTGTCAATCTCCGTAAGCATGTATCTCTGCAACAAGGGCATGGGGAACTGCTCCCTCGACTACAATGTCTCTCATATATCCTCCTACAAACATGCAAAGCAAGGCGTCAATCTAAAGCTACAAGTACCATACTCAACATATCTATGGAACTATATCAACTAACTTAGCATTTCAAATTGATCAAAATAGCACACTACATCTCTTGACTAGATTCCTACAATCTCAGAGATAGCTTATTGATTGACACATCAAACAGGATGCCAATCGAGTCAATTTTGCTAAGTAGTCTGCTGTCTAGAACATATGCACCACTACAGGTGGTAAATATGTCACTTCTTCATGAAAGCACCATTTCTTGACACATGAGCCACTTCTGGCAAATGCATAGCAAAAACACATAAATGCGCCGTCCTATTCTACGTATGCGCAGCTTTCATGCATGCACCATTACATTCGGTAAATGCACCGCAATATCATGCATGCACCGTCAAAATCCACATATGTGCATCTTTCATGCATGCGCCACTAAAATCTGCATATGCATTGCAAAATGACATATGCGTCGTTTCGCACACCATATGCGCCATTCTGTGTTTTGGCACATCTGTCTAACTAATTTTTCCCTAGCATTTATGACACCCTAACTTGACCCTAGGAGAAGTTTTTCACAGTACATACCAGGGGTCCTACCTCTGCCAGCTGGCTGAATCGACGAACGCGCTCGAATCGGTGCTCCTCACGTGGAATATCTGCCTCTCTAGCTAACATGCTGCTCCAAATTTGCTCTAAGCTCTCTAAGACAAATCCAGATAAGGCAAGTGTACAAATGACTTATCTTGTGGACCCAGCTCCTATATATAGCTTGCAAAACCCTAATTCTGGCTAGGTGGTGACTGTGACTACTTCCCGCACTCATTTTTCTTCCCATTTTCCTCTCGTTTCTGTGAAACGCATCTTGTTTCTTCAAACCTAACCTAAAACCCTTTGTCTTCGTGAGATTGTCCATCTCACGTCTTCTACCTTTTTTTCAGTCCAATCTCCCGAGGGGGCATCCTATCGTCATAACTTGTACCAGGGGCCAACTAGGGCATGTATCACTATCAAACTTTTTATTTCTTTGAAGCAACGCCGTAAACTGCATTGCATCAAAGAGGAGCAAAATGTATATGTCTAAAAATGACACGATTCACTCTAAATAAATATTCTTAATATTTATTCCCTTCTAAATTCTTCTATCAATAAATAAATAAACAAATTTATTTATTTGATTCACATTCCTCTTAATTTATTAAATATTAAAATATTTAATTATTTATTCTAAAGCCATAATTAAATAAAATCAATTTATTTAATTAAATTTCCTAAATTCTTCTAATGTCTTACACAAATAAATAATTCTAAATTATTTAATTCCTCTATCCTAAATCCACCTCACCAATCCATCTCACCTTTTTCCACCTCACCATGTTGCACATGTAATTAAATATTTTAAATATTTAATTACCTAATATTCCCTCACCCACATGTCCTATTTCTCCTCTAATCAAAGTTAGTTAACTCATCAATCAAAATTGTTAACTAACTAGTCAAATGAGTTAATTCTTCAATCAATTCTGTCAATTCCTCAATTCATTCTACTAACTGATCAATCAATTCAGTCAATTCCTCAATCCATTCTATTAACTCTTCAATCAATTCTGTTAACTACCCTGTTATAGGATGGAGGTGGGACACTTGTCCTCTTTCTACTTGTTGCACATTCCTCAACCATTCTCAACCATTTATCTTCATATTCCTCCTCAACCGTTGATCCTCATTCTTTTGAGTCTATAAAAGAAACCTCATTCTTCCATTCTATTCATCCAGGCTATTTGTATTGTTACTTTGCAAGAATTTACCGGCGCGCCTTTGGTACCCCCATTTCTATTCATTAGCTTGAGATCACACATTTGCTTTGAAGCTCATCTTCATTGCATGTTTATCACCACAGACGATTTTAATAGGTAAACAATAGAAGCTTCAATCTAAGAAAGGTTTGCATTATTTTATTCATTGCTTCATTTCATTTAAATCTTCTTAGTTTTATTATTCTATTGAGTTATGGGTATTTGATGTTGTGTATCGCATATTCATTGTTTAACTGAATTTCCCTTAACAGTAGCCAGTGAGACATTATAACCAATGAGGTTTGCCATTGAGGCTTAATGGAGATTAAAGTTCATAGTGGTTTTTACCGTTTGGGGTTTTCCACTCAATCACCTGTGTCATGTGTTGATCCTTTTGTCTCTTGTGCTTTGTCAATGTTTTATGTCTTGATGCATTTGTTATATGTTTCATGAAGGGTTATAACATGTTGTATTGTTTTGATATTATTGTGAGAAGATCTTGTTTGAAAAATTGGTTTTGTTGACCATTGATTCACCCCCCCTCTCAATGGTCTGTAGTATTCTAACACCATAGCCCATCTTTTGTTCTTATCTTCCAATTGTTTAGTGTTAAGGTTTTCTATGTTTGGTTTAATGTTAGGTTGAATGTTTTCTTGTTGAGTTGCAAGTTGTTGGACAAAAGCTTGTCTTCTCCTCTTCCTTTCTTTTGCTTGTCTATTTCTTCTTGTCTTACCACATATTTCTTCGAAGGCACTATCATGCACCATGTTCAAATTTCATTGGTCTCGGTGGATTGTTTTGTTGTCAATGAAAACCTCCTGATAATTGTAAGGATGATGGGGGAGGGACCTCAACATAGATACCATCTCTCTGTGGATGAGGTGAGTTATGAAAATTTTCCTTATCCACATCTATCATGCTAATTATCTCATCATATTCATAGTAGTCTTGTGTAATTATTATGCCATTTTGTCATTTTCCTTTTGTTCTAAGGGGATCTTCAAATACATGTTGTTCTTCCCTCATTGTTTGTAAAGAAGGCCTGGCCACTCTAGCTAGTTGTTTTTCTTTGTATCGTCTATAGTTTAGGAAGAATTGGTCTCTTCATGGCTCAGGGTGTATATCAGGTTGTGGCCAAAAGTAATCAAGAGTGAAATTCTTGCTCTTAGTTGGAGGTTGATATGAATTTTGATAGATAGTACAGATCTCTCCATGAAAAGGGAATTTTAAGCATTTGTGAATAGTTGAAGGGGCAACATTTATAGCCTTAAGCCATAAATGTCCTAGTTTTACATGGAAGAGGTTAGATAAGGGGATAGCATCAAATAATTGATCTATAACTTTATCATAAACTAAGACCAACAAGGTTATCTTTCCAAATGTATTCATCAAAGCTCCATCATGTGTTTTTATTCTTAAATCTGACAGTTGATAATAGTCTTGTGCCAAATCATTCTTAAGAAGAAACTCTACCATAACCACATTAATCATACAATTAGGGTCTATAAGCTTTCAATCCACAAGTCTTTCCATTATTTTCATTGTAATGTAAAGAGGCCCTTTAGTATCTACCATTTCTTTGTCATGAGATGTAAATGTTATTTCAAGTTTAGGGGCTCTTCTTTTCAAATGAGGCCTACGAGGAAGCATAGCATTATTGTCGTATTGAGAAGCCATGTGTATGTTTTCAAATGGATGCCAAATCAGATTTTAAATATTTTCAAAACTTATACAAGAAACTAATGAAAAAGTATGTGTGAATATGACCTAAAATACTTGATTTTTCAACTTTTTTTTAATGCAAATGAATGGAAGAAAAGGTGTTGTGAAGACTTTAAAGAGGGATATAAAATAATATGTCTAAGAATAGTCTAATGATGCAGTAATATCTTTCACAACACACTTTTTATGCAAATATAGAGTGATGACAAGTCAAAACCTAGTGAAAATGTGCCAAAATATGCAATTTTTCAACAATTCTCAATGCAAATGAGTAAGAGAAAGGGTTTTGTCAAGAAAATTGTGATGGAAAATAGATTATAACAGTAATATCTATCAGATAATGCAATAAAATCCATCAAAACACGCCTATAGTGCCAATCTAAGTCAAACCCTAGTGAAAATATAGCTAATATATGCAAATTTTCACAAATTTCCAATGCAAAGGCCTAATAGAAAGGGTGTTGTAAGGAATTTGAGGAGGGGAAGTAGATAATAACCCTAATAACAGTCAATTAATGTAGAAAAATCCTTACAACACTCTTGTGATGCAATTCTAGAGAGATGATAAGGCCAAATCTAGTGAAAATGCAAGGTTTTCAAACCCTAGACATGAAATTTTGCAAGAAAACTACTATGATGTAACACTACAATTAGAAATCAGTCCTAATGAGTGTTTGAAAAGGGTAGTAAAATTTGAAACAAGATTTTGACTACAAACCCTTGCTAATGCAAAACTAGGTTTTATGAAAAATGCACAATTTCAAGCAATTTTTACCAATTTAAGCATGCAAATGCAATGAAAGCGAATACTAAATGATGAATTTAGATATAATGAAAATGACAAAAATTTAATGAAATTAAGTACCAATTAATTCAAATTATGCTAAAATGCCAATTTTTTCCAAATTTTTAAAAATTTTCAATTTTTTTTTGTAATTTTTCAAATGCAATAAGATGAATGAATGCAAATCTATCACACAAAACTCATAAAGGTGCCAAAAATTCCAAAAACATGGGTTTACCAAAATATTTATGGTTCAAAAGGAGGGGTTTGTTTTGGTTTAAGTTTCAAAGGCAAATCCTCCCTTTACCACAAATATTCAAGGGCATATCAGCCGAGTTGAATATCCACTAGTAGAAGCATTCACCTATCAGGTTAGTCTGCCACTTAGAATGATGTAGAAGCTTAGATTTATCAAACAATATCTCAATTTAATGCTCAATTTCACTTAAAACCCTAAATATGCAAAACAATTAGCAAATTATCGAGTTACAGCAAATCCTTTTAGACCAAGGTGAAGGACATAGATATTTAACTCACTATTGTTTGAAGTCCAAAAAGTGGAAAAGTCAGGGACACAAGGACTAATGCCCTAGTCTAAGGTACACTTTTTGTCACAGAATTTGGAACTTCTCTTGACACTGATTTGCACTGTATCTTCCATTTCTGCTTCAGAGAAAATGGAGGACACAAGGACTAACACCCTAGTCTAGGAATGTTCATTAAAGTCCTTTGCTTCTCAGATCCAGAATCTTTGATGTCTGTCACTCCCTTTTTATAACTCCACTTCACAAAACTCGGTACCTGTAACCTTCAAGTATAGATCTCATGGAAGGAAGATGCTCTTCATGCCATGACGAGATGGGGTCAAATCTACAAATACAAACATAATGACAACACAAAATACTGCTCTGCAACACAATGAATGCCTTGAACCACTTTCACATAAGCTTGTATATCAAAAATGTCATATTCTTTCCATCTAGTTTGCAAATGAAACCTAATCATGCTTTATATGCAACTACAAATATTTCCACTAAGAATTTCATAATTCAAACTTGATATGTCGACATAGGACCTAAATAACAGTCATAAAATTGACATTTAAATTTAGGGCAAACTCAAAATAGGGCAAGACTAGGGTGCTAGCACCCAAGTCCACTCCCTTGTTTCTGTCCAAGGATCATAAAAATAGCAATCTCTAGGTCCTATTTACCATAAGACTTCAGGGTTTTCTCATCGGGAGTCAAAATTATCACACAAGATGCTCTAAATGTGATTTAAGGACTTGTGAGCTAAACCTTAAGAGGGAAAAGCCCCCAAGGGGACATTTTCTAACATAACAGTATGTTGAAAATGAAAAAGCATAAAAAATTTAAAAACTAAACCATGATTGCAGTAATAACACCAAATAATAATCATTTAATATTAAGTTGCTTGGGATGATTTCCCATAAATCACAATATAACTTAAACATAAATACCCAAACCACCCAAAAACTAATATGGCACTAACTAAACATTTTAATTGATAACATCACTAAGTCACTAAAATAACTTTAAAACAAAATATAAACCTTATTTTCCAACAATGTAAAACTAATAGTTTATGAAATGTTTCCTATTCTCTCAACTTCCAAACCTCTAGACATATCTACCTATAAACATAAACAATGACAAACCTAAATATTTCCTTTTATGTCAAGCACAATTCACTCAATTTGGCTTGAAACTCCTCAAATGTAGGATAATCATTTCCATCCAGCCATTCCTCAGTAGTCTTTAGTGCTCTAGGGATATCATCTCCAACTCTTGTCTACATCATCCTCTGTCACATAATCATTTCCATCTAGTCATTTGTTAGAATTATTTTTCATGTTATAAACATAATGCTCCAGAGTGTTTTTGGCCAAATGCTTCTGTAACATTTCTTCATCCTTTTTTCAAAAATTTCTGCATCAGCCACCATTACATCTATCTCCTCCTTGCTTAGTCTCTGATAATCACTTGCAATAGTAATTTGATTGTCTACCCATGTTCCCATGTCTTAGGTAGTGGATGTAAGAATTCCCTTCTCATCCACTTCAAAGCAAACTGTCATCGTTGACTCTCCACACTAGGTAGGTTGAAGTCCCTTGAGGACAAATTCACCCAGCAAATTGTTTTGTGCAGTCAAAGTTCTCTCACCTTCATAAATTGGAAAATTTGCACTTGTCTCATTATCTTTTATTATGGTGACAGACATCACTTTCAAAGTAGGAATGGGAGTATTGCATGGAACTACTACTTTCATGACACAATTGTTTGTTAGACTGCACAGAGGGATCATCGTATCTCCTTCCAATGAATCTTCTGGCATCAAACATAGTGTTGGTAGGATTAGTTGAAATATGGTTCTTGGCAGCATCTTCAACAATTCTTTCATACGGGGTGAAAGCAACCATGGAGGGAGTGGTTCTATTACCATGCTCATTAGGAATAATTTTAACTTCATAATGCTGCCACACTCCCACACAATTGTAAGTTGTCCCGAGATCAATGCCAATAGCCTTATCTTTGCCCACTCTGTTCATGTATATTCTGCATGAATGTAAGGAGAAAATTTGAGAAAAAAAATTAGATTTTGATCCACACCATTAATTTCAAAATGAATTTTTTCAAGAACAGACTGCAACCTTAACATCTTGCAAAAACCTTCCAATAATCTCACACCCTTGTTTTTCTTTCATCTATTTCCTAACCCCATATTAAATCTATGGTCTCATGTAGGGGCTTCTTAAAAAATTTGATGCGGAGCATCTCCATAGCTCTTTCCAATGACATGTTCATTGAGTTGTGATTTATTTTTTTTGTTAGTTGGTTTGAGTCTAGTCTTTTTTTAACATCTATCAAAGACTTTCTATTTTTAGATGGTAGTTCAAAATTAGAGGGAACTATGCTGGCAATAGATGCTAGATAGGAGTTTTTGAAGGGTGGTTTTTTATTTTCTAGTTAGAGATAAAATAGAGTCAGCAATCAGGAGAAAAAAAATAGATCAGAGGAGTAATCTCCTACAGAGGTAGAATGGAATTTGAGTTGTATGTCATTGACTGTATTAAATATTTCCTACTACTGTGTCTAGTTCTTTATTTTTTGAGTATTCAAAAATTATATGAAACATTGCTATAGATTTCATCTAGTTAGTTGATTTGCTAACAAACTCACATATCAGCCAAGAAGCTACATATTTTATAGAGAATATTCATGAGCTACATCAAGTGTAATAACCACCCTGATTACTACCAATTTTTTTTTAACTCATCAAGAACTAACTTAACATTCAAACATCTTCAGCATCTTCTATCTGATTTGGAAGTGCCAACTTTAGAGACTTACCATCCATAGTCATGGAAAAAACACTATGTAACAACTCGTATACTGATACTAGAGTATGGTAAGCTACCAAGGTCAAGGTCATCCCTAGACCCAGGCCTAAATCTTGAGGGTTCATTGTAATAGCCCTACCTACGTATCCCTTCATGGGAATCAAAGGCTCCGTAGTTCGTTCAACAATAATAGAGGCCCCATCCTCTCATTTGATAAGAGATATTTAATCTCACATTTAGATCATTGTCTTTAAGTGAATCTTATGATTCTAAATCAATTCATATGCAAATAGTATGATTGCAAATGCAATCCAATCAAATTCTAGTTCAATACCAACATTAATGTATGGAGACACACAAAACCACATAGTGACCAGCTCATATAAGCAGTACTTGTTCACACATAGTGACAGGCTCAAGAATACATTCCTTGTACACAATGTGATTATCACTCACATGGATCACACATACAAGTGTGACTAGCTCATAGGTACAACCATACACACAAAGTGAAGAACTCATCTATATGCCGCATATACACCATGTGACTAGCTCTTGCATATCAAATATACATAGAGCAAATAAATTATGCATGCATCACATACACCTAGAGTGACTATCTCATGCATACAACACATATACACAGGGAGGATAATTCATGCATGTGTCACATACACATAAAGTGATTGTCTCATGCTTACAACACATATACCTAGTGTGATTAATTCACACCTATATCACATACACACCATGTGAATATATAATGTGACTAATTCACATATACACAATGTGATTAGCTCGTGTAGGCATCACATATACACAATGTGACTAATTCACATATATAACATGTGAATAGCTTGTGCAGGCATCATATGCCCATCATAGGTTTACATTGTGACTAGGGAGTAAAAAGAAATGGTTGCAACCATATTGCAAGCAGCTTCCCATTTGCCTGATTCACTAGCCCATAAGTACTAAATATATATCCCAACCAGAAATATGAAAGTTGGTGTATCTAATGGTACACCATGGGTTCCATCAGTTTTCTTGATTTACAGCCAACTATGATGGCAAGCAAGCATCCCATACTACTTGCGATCATCACTAGCAAAGGCTCAAGCGTGACAACGCACAACACATAGGGTCCTTACTACAGATGCACATCAGGTTTGACTCACACATACATAGTGACCAATTAGTAGTTCAGAAAGTGGATGTAACCTACTACATGCAACCTTTCCATTACCCAGTTCACTAACACATAACATTACATCCTTTTCCTAGTTCACAGCCAACTGTGATGACAAGCAAGCATCCCATACTACTTGTTGTCAATAATGGCTAAGGACTAGGTGTAACAACATACCCATTCACAACCAATTGTGATGTCAAGCAAGCATCCCATACTACTTGTTGTCATCACTAGCTAAAGAGTAGGTATAATAGCATACACCACTTGTGGCTATTAAGTAGATATCAACAACCCACTAAACCATCAAGTCAGTGGATCTTGACATCTATCACCTCCATGCCACTGGCAAAAGTCGGTCCAACCTGGTATGGGGTAGCTCCTAGCATCTATCACCTACATGGTACTAGTGAAAGTCAGCTAAGCCCTATCATACCAAAGGGTAGCTCATGGCTCTATCACCTCCATGGTATTGGTGATAGCCGACTATCCCTAAGATACGACAGATAGCACTTGGTATCTGTCACCTCTACGATACTGGTGACAACTAACTAAATTGCACATATATCATAACCTAGATGGATCCTGGTATCTGTCACCTCTGTGCTACTGGCGACAACTTGCTCATCCTAAGATATGGTGGATAGCACTTGGCATCCGTCACCTGCACAGTACTAGTCATAGCCAGCTATCCGCACTTGTATCAGACTCGGTTATGACATGTGGATCATCTTATGGCTAGGTACACACACACAATAAGGATATCACAAGGATTCACCAAGACAAGTTAGGTTGACTCAGTTACATACCACATATAGGTCCACAAACCAATACACCTAGTCTTATTTGTCTAGGGGTCTATATTATAGGTCAACCCTCAATAAATATATATTAAACCTGTTGCAAGTATAGGGCCTAACCGGTGTTGTCATTGATGTCAACATACTTTTGTTGGATTAATGATTAGGATTGGATGAACTATTTGCTGAGGATATTAAGAAAATTAGTCATATCAGGAACAATGAAGACAGTAACATAAAAGTCCAAGTTAAGATAAGTATCAGAGGATACGGTTTAAAGGGTTTGTAGATATGTGTCTTAAGATGATCCAGTAAAGTTTTTAGATGTCCATATGAAGATATGAAGAAGTTGTGGTCACTCAAGTAAAACCAGTTCCGGTAGGTGTTCAGAGGTGACAGAGTGATACAGACAAGTCCGGTGAGATCCGGAAATGCATTATCCTGTTCTACGGATCTAAGGGAGTGTTGAGGAAGTCTTTGTTTAGTGTCAACTCGATTGGTTCATGGTTTGAAGGTCCAAAAGCATCTATTCTTTTGTGACAGTAATGAGAGACTATGTTCTTGAGGTTCTGAATGAAGGAGAGAAGGATTTCAATAAGCAAATGAAGTGTGGATGTTCTTGGTGATTTAGGCAAGCTTGTGGAGGTCTTTGGATCATGTCCACTTCGTGTTGGTGGTCCGCATTGAAGTTTAAGCTCACATTTGAAGAATTACTTCCAAATGAAGGTTTTCTTCCTTAGACTGGCCAACTGGATGAGTTACTCATCTTGCGGATGTTCTTGTAGATGTTTGCTGACTTAGATGATTATTCCTAAGTCAATGTCTTGTATAAATAAGGAATTTTGAAGTCATTTCAGATAGAGTTGTGTGGAGATGAGTATGTGATATCGAGGAGGAGAGCAAAAGGCAGAGAAGAAGTATTGGGCTTAATGGAACTGAATCAAGCATGGCAAAGATGATATTCTCCAGTTCATGTATGTGATACTATTTTGTAGACAATGTGTCTCTTGTAGGCAGTGAGCCCTAATTGGCATGTTCCATTTTGTTCTTTCTATTCTTCTAACAGAGAATAAAATCTTGGGTTAATCACCCTGTGGTTTCTCCCTTAACTAGGTTTTCCATGTCAAAAATCTTGGTGTCTTATGTGTTAATGTGTTTTTGCTCTTGGTTTAATGCATTGTGCTTCCATGATTGAATTATTATTATGCTACTGAATTACAAAGTAGATTTAAGTGTGGAAATTGCAAGAAGTTTTGGACAACTGATTCACCCCCCTCTCAGTTGTCTGCCCTGAATCTAACAATTGATATCAGAGCCAAGTTCCTCTAAAATGAGCTTAACTGCTTGAGGAGATCCAGGATGTCGTCCTACAAGAAGGATAGTCCAAAGTTTGATGGAACCAATTTTAATCTTTGGAAAAGTCTCATGAAATGTCATTTGCAATGTATGGGAATGCAGTACTGGAACATGGCTTCAACAAAGTATACTCCTCCACATGGTGGCCCAAAAACTTAAAATGAAATCACAGATGCTAAAAATAATCTACAGACTATAGAGGCTCTTCTAAGCGCATTATTTGATTCCAATCTTTCAAATGTTGTTGATCTACCAACTGCTTTTGAGATTTGGCAAAAACTGGAACTTTAGCATGAAGGAGACAAGTATGTTAAATGTGCAAGATTACAAAGTCTGAAAGGGAAATTTGAAAATCTGAAGATGAGAGATAATGAAAATATCACTACTTTTATGCCAAGAGTAAATGAGATTGTCTGTGGCATTAGAAGTGCTGGTGGAGTCTTGGATGAAGATGAGATTGTTGGAAAAGTTCTCAGATCCCTTCCTGCTTCTTATAAAATCAAAGCTGTTGCCATTGAAGAATTCAGAGCTCATACAATTGTCACAAGAGATCAATTGGTTGGTAAACTGGCTAGATTTGAAATGACTAAGTTTGGAGATTCCCCCCCAAAGACTAAATCAGCATTCAAAGCCAGTGCCTCTGTAAAAGGTAAATAAAGGTTTGATTTGGGAGAGAACTCTTCAAGGATACTATCATGGTATGAAAAAGAAAGAAAAAGATCTAGAAGAAGAAGAAGCAAAAACTACTCAACTTGAAGCCCTTATTGCAAAAAGACTGCCAAGAGGATCCAATAAGTATGAAGGAAAATTGCCTTTTAAGTGTTTTAACTGCAATAAGATTGGTCATTTTGCCTCAAGATGTCCGGAAAGATTTTCAAGGCCAAATCCTAACAGATCAAGGTTCCAAAAGAATTGTTACTATGTTCACGAAGGAGATGATGAAGAAGTAATAGATGATGAATCAGAGACAGGAGACAAATCCAGAAGTGATGGGGTGTTCATTGCCATCAAGGAAGAAGATCCAATACCCTCTGAATCTGTCAATCATAAAGTTGTAGAAAGAGCTCTGGCTGCCCAAGTTGAAAAAAGGATGATTGGATCATTGATAGTGGATGCTCTCACCATATGACAGGTGACAAAAATAAGTTCATAGATTTGGAAAGATATGAAGGAGGAGTGGTAAAATTTGGTGATAATTCTGCTGGTAGAATCGAAGGTAGAGGAACTATTTCCTTTGATGGAAGGAACAAAACCGATAATATATTATATGTTGAAGGATTGAAGTACAATCTTCTTAGTGTTGGATAGTTGGTGGACAAAGGCTATGATCTCAGATTCAAGAATGGAAAATGCAAGATCTTTGAGAGTTCCGGAACAGAGATTGCATCCAGTACCCAAACAAAAGGTAACATCTTCCATTTAGTTGGTACTGGTAAAAGTTGTATATTTGTGCAAATTGATCAGAGTTGGTTATGGCATAGGAGGATGTGTCATGTGAATTTTGATAATATCATCAAGATAAGTAATACTCAGGCTGTAAGAGGTCTTCCAAAATTGGTGAAGCCTACAAATAGTTTGTGCAAGGAATGTCAGTTGGGTAAACAGAGTAGAGTCTCATTCAAAAGCAAGGAACAATCTTCTACCGGATTATTAGACTTAGTTCATACTGATTTATGTGGTCTAGCAAGAATCAAGATTGTGCAAGGTGATAGATACTTCATGTTACTAATTGATGACTATTCCTAGATGATGTGGGTAACTTTTCTGAAAGAGAAATCAGAATCTCTTGAGAAATTCAAAATATTCAAGGCTATGGTAGAGAATGAAACTAGATTAAAATTGAAATGTCTGATGTCTGATAGAGGTGGAGAATTCACATCCGATGAGTTCATAGATTTCTGTGAGAAACATGGGATAAAGAGACAATTGTCTGCTCCTAGGACTCCACAACAGAATGGAGTAGTTGAGAGAAAGAACCGGACCATCCAGGAAGCATCTAGGACCATGATAATGGAAGCAAATGTTCCTTAGATCTATTGGAGAGAAGCTATCAGCACTGTAGTCTATACTCTCAATCGAGTACAATTCAAAAGCAATACTGGTAAGACTCCTTATGAACTCTGGTTTGGCATCACTCCTACTATGAGGTATTTTAGAGTCTTTGGTAGCAAGTGTTACATTAAGAGATATGAAGATCTAGGCAAGTTTGATGCTAGAAGTGATGAAAGAATATTCTTGGGTTATTCTACTCAAAGCAAAGCATACCAGTGTTATAACAAGAGACTAAGAAAGATTATAGAAAGTACTAATGTAAAGGTTGATGAAGGAAGTGAAAAACCCTCAAGGTTTTATGAATATGATGAAGATGAGTAGAATGGTGTTATGATTCAAGGAGCCCAATCCCCTTCTAAAATTTAGATTCAAACTAATCCGATAAATCAGGAAGAAGAGATGAGTTTTAATGAGCCTGATCAAGAATCAGAAGTGCAAGAAATAACCAAAATTCCAAGGTATGTAAGACTGAATGACTCTGAAGATCAGATCATAGGTGACAAAAGCAAAGGTGTACAAACTAGAAGAAGAATTGCTCAAAATTCAAATGAGTATTGTCTGATTTCAAAGATTGAACCTAAGACAGTGAATGAAGCTTGCAATGATGAAAACTGGACTAAAGCAATGGAGGAAGAGCTAATGCAAATTGAGAAAATCACACTTGGGATCTTGTTCCTAGACCTAGAAACAAGAATGTGATTGGAACTAAATGGGTCTTCCAGAACAAGCTGAATGAAGTTGGTGAAGTAATCATAAATAAAGCTAGATTGGTCTGCAAGGGCTATTCTTAAATAGAAGGAGTTGATTTTGAAGAAACTTTTGCTCTGGTGGCTAGAATTGAAGCAGTCAGATTATTTCTTGCATTTGCTTCCTTCAAAGATTTCAAAGTGCATCAGATGGATGTCAAGTCTACCTTCCTGAATGGTGACTTGGAAGAAGAAGTGTACATTGAGCAACCGAATGGATTTCAATTGTCTGATCATGGTGATATGGTCTGCAAGTTGAAGAAATCACTGTATGGACTAAAGCAAGCCCCAAGAGCCTAGTATGAAAGATTTGATAAACATCTCTTGAAGATTGGTTTCAACAAAGGTACTGCTGACAGTAATTTGTATTTCAAAATTGATCATGAAAACATCTTGATTCTTGAAGTTTTGTTGATGATATCATTTTTGGAGGAAGAGATGGTATGTGTAAAACCTTTGCAAATCAAATGAAAAGTGAATTTGAGATGTCCGTGCTTGGGGAAATGAATTTCTTCTTGGGTCTACAAATCACTCAAACAAATAAAGGAATCTTCATTTCTCAGACCAAATATGTGAAAGAATTGTTGAAGAAATTTGGGATGGAAGACTCAAGGCCAATGAATACTCCCATGGCAACCGGATGTAAGTTGAGCAAAGATGATGATTCTCCCAAGGCTGATTAGAAAAAGTATAGGTCAATGATTGGAGGTTTGTTGTATCTCACTCAAACTAGACCTGACATTATGAATGTTTTTGGTCTTGTTGCTAGATTCCAAGCTGATCCTAGAGAATCTCATGTCATGGCAATCAAGAGGATTTTTAGATATCTAAAAGGGACAGTTGAGTATGGTCTATGGTACCCTAGAGATCATGATTTCTCTCTTCATGCCTATACAGATACTGATTGGGCAGGAGATGTGGATGACTGGAAGAGTACCAGTGGTGGAGCATCTTTTTTGGGGAAGAGATTGGTTTCTTGGATAAGCAAGAAATGAGAGGCAATATCTCTGTCCACTACAGAAGCAGAATATATTGCAGCAGCAAGTAGTTGCACTCAAGTTTTATGGATGAAACAAATGCTAAGAGACATGAGAGTGGAGTATGAGGAGCCTATCACAATCTTCTGTGATAATTCAAATGCAATAAATATATCTAAAATTTGGTGTTGCATTCAAAGACTAAACATATATCCATCAAATTTCACTTTTTGAGAGAGCAAGTGAACAAGAATGAAGACAGATTGGAGTTTGTGCCTTCCAAGGATCAGATTGCAGACATCTTTACTAAACCTCTACCTAAGGACTCTTTTGAGTATCTGAGGGAGAAGTTAGGGGTTATTGCCCCTCCAGTGATGAACTAAGGTGCACTGATGTACATCAGTTTGGTGGATTTCACAGTCATATCTTGTGGTCTGGATTGATTCTGAAGTAATGAAATTGCAAGTATGTACCATTTACCATTGATGTCAAAGGAGGAGAGAAGACATGTGAAAAACAAGTGGTTGCTGATCAAAGGGGGAGCAAGAAAGGAAGATAAGACATGTGAATGGTTGTTGGTGATAGGGGGAGTTGTGACATTAAGGAGAAGTTCTTATCTTGATGGTCAAATCAGTTTTTCACATCATATGTTGCCATCAATGACAAAGAGGGCGATTGTTGCAAGTATAGGGCCTAACCAGTGTTGTCATTGATGTCAACATACTTCTGTTGCATTAATGATTAGGATTGGATGAACTGTTTGCTAAGGATACTGAGAAAATTGGTCATATCAGGAACAGTGAAGAATAGTGAAGACAGTAAGGTAAAAGTCTAAGTTGAGATGAGTATCAGAGGATGCAGTTTAAAGGGTTTGTAGATATGTGTCTTAAGATGATCCAGTAAAGTTTTTAGAGGTCTACATGAAGATCTGAAGAAGTTGTGGTCGCTCAAGTAAAACTTGTTCTGACAAGTGTTTAGAGGTGACAGAGTGCTACAGACAGGTTTGGTGAGATCCAAAAATGCATTATCTTATTCTACGGATCTGAGGGAGTGTTGAGGAAGTCTTTGTGTAGTGTCAACTTGATTGGTTCATGGTTTGAAGGTCTGCAAGCATCTATTCCTTTGTGACAGTAATGACAGACTATGTTCTTGAGGTTTCAGATGAAGGAGAGAAGGATTTTAGTAAGCAAATGAAGTGTGGATGTTCTTGGTGATTCAGGCAAGCTTGTGGAGGTCTTTAGATCATGTCTAGTTCATGTTGGTGGTTCGCATTGAAGTTTAAGATCACATTTGAAGAATTACTTTTGGATGAAGGTGTTCTTCCTTAGACTGGTTGACCGGATGAGTTACTCATCCTGCGGATGTTCTTGTAGATGTTTTCCAACTTAGATGATTATTCCTAAGTCGATGTCTTGTATAAATAAGGAATTATGAAGTCATTTTAGATAGAGTTGTGTGGAGATGAGTGTGTGATAGCAAGGAGGAGAGCAAAAGGCAGAGAAAAAGTATTGGGCTTAATGGAACTGAATCAAGCATGGTGAAGATGCTATTATCCAGTTCATGTATGTGATACTATTTTGTAGATAGTGTGTCTCTTGTAGGCAGTGAGCCTCTTGTGAGCAGTGTGCTCGGGCAGTGAGCCCTAATTGGCATGTGCCATTTTGTTCTTTCTATTCTTCTAGTAGAGAATACAATCTTGGGTTAATCACCCCGTGGTTTTTCCCTTAACCAAGTTTTCCACATCAAAAATCTTGGTCTCTTATGTGTTAATGTGTTTCTGCTCTTGGTTTAATGCATTGTGCTTCCATGATTGAATTATTATTATGCTGCTGAATTACAAAGTGGATTTAAGTGTGGAAATTGCAAGAAGTTTTCGACAACTGATTCACCCCCCCTCTCAGTTGTCTGCCCTGAATCTAACAAAACCCACATGAACTGGACTCTATCTGGTCACATATACATAAACATATACAAACTCAATGTAATATCAGTAGCCATTCCATACATTCAATTGTCACTTTGAAGCATAGTATGCATCATACACAACTCAAACTATGATGATGAAGATGGAAAGAAAAGTCAACAACAATAGTATGATATATGTATAAGATCTTAGAAAAAAAGAGTACTACAACTAAGGGTTAAGGTCTAGGTGCATTATTTAGGGTGTAGGGCTTATGTTTTAGGGGTTAAGGTTTAGAGGTTTAGGATTTAGTGTTTTGATAGATAGGACTGATATGGAGATATAGAGAGTCAAGGACATGGCTAGAGACATGGGGAGAGAGATTGATAGGTATAGGAATGATAGAGATATAGGTAGATAGATGTTTAGGGTTTCTTGGGTTTACTATTTAGGGTTTGGGGTTTGGGGTTTAGGATTTAGGGGTTTAGGCTTTCTTAGGTTTATTTAGGGCTTAGGGGAATTATTTAGGGTTTATGGTTTATGGGTTAGGGTTTAGGGTTTAGGGACATTATTTAGGGTTTATAGGTTTAGGGTTACTTAGGTTTAGGGCTTAGGGGCATTATTTAAGGTTTAAGGTTGCATGTCAAAAGCAGTCTCTCTCTCTCTAAATCCCTAAACCCTAAATAATGCCCCTAATCCCTAACCCCTAACTTGTAACCCCTAAACCCTAAACCTCTATCTCCCTATCTCTCCCTTATCTCCCTCTCTATCATCCCTCTACCTCTCAATCTTTGTCCCTATCTCTCTAGACATCTCACTCACTCTCTATCTCCCTATCTCTCCCTATGTCTCCTCTATCTCTCCCAATC
The DNA here is from genome assembly GCA_027924645.1 of Cunninghamia lanceolata. Taxonomy (NCBI): domain Eukaryota; kingdom Viridiplantae; phylum Streptophyta; class Pinopsida; order Cupressales; family Cupressaceae; genus Cunninghamia; species Cunninghamia lanceolata. The sequence continues at coordinate 8,275,712 of BSBN01000220.1, read as the reverse complement.
TATCTCATCTCTCTCTACCTATATCTATCTCTCCCTATCTCTTGCCTCTCTCTCCCCTATCATTCCTCTATATCCCTATCTCTCTAGACATCTCTCTCACTCTCTATCTCCCTATCTCTCCCCTTCATCTCCTCTATCTCTTCCTATTTGTCTCCTCTCTATCTCTCTACCTATCTATCTCTCCCAATCTCTCTATCTCTTGCCTCTCTCCCCTTATCATTCCTATATATCCTATCTATCCCCTCTATCTTTCCCTCTCCCTTATGGATGAAGGAAATGGAAACTAGAAAACTAGGACTCCCTTTCTTAGGTTTAGGGTTTAGGGCTTAGGGGAATTATTTAGGGTTTATGGTTTAGGGGTTAGGGGTTAGGGGTTAGGGTTTAGGGGAATTATTTAGGGTTTATGGTTGCATGTCAAAAGTAATCTCTCTCTCTAAATCCCTAAACCCTAAATAATGTCCCTAATCCCTAACCCCTAACTCATAACCCCTAAACCCTAAACCTAAGCAACCCTAAACCTCTATCTCCCTATCTCTCACTTATCTCCCTCTCTCTATCATCCCTCTACCTCTCAATCTCTATCCCTATCTCTCTAGACATCTCACTCACTCTCTTTCTCCCTATCTCTCCCTTTGTCTCCTCTATCTCTCCCAATCTATCTCCTCTCTCTCTCTACCTATATCTATCTCTCCCTATCTCTTGCCTCTCTCTCCCCTATCATTCCTCTATCTCCCTATCTCTCTGGATATCTCTCTCACTCTCTATCTCCCTATCTCTCCCCTTCGTATCCTCTATCTCTTCCTATTTGTCTCCTCTCTATCTCTCTATACCTAGCCATCTCTCCCAATCTCTCTATCTCTTGCCTCTCTCCCCCTATCATTCCTATATATCCTATCTCTCCCCTCTATCTTTCCCTCTCCCTTATCGATGAAGGAAATGGAAACAAGAAAAATAGGACTCCCTTTCTCAGGTTTATGGTTTAGGGCTTAGGAGAATTATTTAGGGTTTAGGGGTTAGGGGTTAGGGGTTAGGGGTTAGGGTTTAGGGTTATTTGGGTTTAGGGTTTAGGGGAATTATTTAGGGTTTACAGTTGCATGTCAAAAGTAGTCTCTCTCTCTAAATCCCTAAACCCTAAATAATGCCCCTAATCCCTAACTCCTAACTTGTATCTACCTCTCTCATGTATCTACACCTCTATGGATATCTCCTTCTCTCTATCTTTCTCTCTCTATCGACATCAATCAAATGATGTTGAGGATGTGCTAAATTGTTTTGCCGCCTCTAGAAAATAAATGACATCAATCCAATGATTGTCTTGGAATTTGAATAGGTATAGAAAAATGAGAGGTTGATACTGAGTGTCACAAGTTTGATCTCAATTGAACTGACACAAATATCATCTAATATGTAAGTTACATAAAGTAATTTTTTAGAATTTACACCTAAACTACTTGCTTTTGCAATTTTTTTATGATAGTTATCTATTCAAAAGTGCCTTTGAAATACTATGAGATACCTTAGTATAAGTAAATCATATAAAAATCAAATATATATCATCATAATCCTATATAAATTTTGATAGTTTGTCCAAAATCTCTCCTTTCATATGATACAGTCTTTCTAAAATTTTGATTATATTTTACAGCTAATTTATTTCCTTAAATACTAAAATGCCAAAATACTAAAATAAAAAAGAATGAAAACAATTTGGAAAAAGAAAACAAACGGATATCCGTTTTGGAAACCTAAAATGAATAGCCATTTTTTAAAACATAAAAAGTGAAAAAGGGTCTCGTTTTTGCAAACCAACAGCTTGCAAAATGCAGAGTTAGCTCTCAAGAACAAATATCAGAGCTGAAGAATGGATATCTAATACAAAAAGGTAAGATATTTTGCATTTTTTTTGTTTGTTTTGTATTTTCAAGCAATTTTTTTGGTTTTTAATGCTAAGTGAGTATGTTTTATATTTCAATTAGGTAAAATAGATGCACAAAATGAAAACCCAAACCCTCCACCACCAAACCCTCCCCCTCCAACAATAGAAGAGAAAATTCAAAGAAATATTGATCAAATAAGTAGGATCATAGAAATGTATCGCCGCCACCCTCAATTGTATACAATGACATCAAATTTAGAGGGTCTCATTAGTCATGTTCAAACCTTGACAACCCAACATGAATCATTTAGGCAATGGCAAGAAGCCAAGAAGGCCGAATATGCTAACGGTTTGTCATATGATGAAGTCAAACAATTAGACATTACAAAAGTTATGTTAGCTCAATACTTTGTCAATCCTAAAACTGGATTGCATGTTGATGTCCATAAGCCCAAGTTTTCAATTAAATGATGTATTCATGAGGGCATTAGTCAAAACTTTTGGGATCATTGCTGGATGGTTTTTGACAAACCACCCAACAAAAATTTAGATGTACCTTTGTATTTCCTTCGTAAACTCTATGCAGAGTTTGTCATGGGTCAACATGTTAATTATTTTGATTTTAGAGAGTTTCAAGGAGTGGGTAAGGGAATGCCTCAAGATAGACCTAGGGTAATGAGACAAGTACAAGGTTCCTATATTCCCCTTCCTACTATCCCTTCTCCATCCCCAATGCAGCACCCAGACATTATTGAAAATGCAACACAACATGGCCTTAGTGCCATACACTCTTTGACGGAGCATTTGATTATACAGACATCTTAGTTTTCACAAGCACGTGATGGAGGTGGTGATATTGGATCACCTAGTTTAACTAGAACGTCGCCATCCACACATGTTTGTGTACCCCATCATTGCATTTCTTGCAATTAGTTATGGTTAGGTCCTATTATGGAGAGTAGTGAACCACTGTTGAACACATCAGAGTATGATCTCCATTCACGAGATGAGGCAATGGGGTCTAGAACTTAAGCTGAGGGATCAAGGACAAGAGTAGAAGCTACCAGATTAGTGGACCATAGAGAACGAGAAATGCATGAGCAATCTTTTATACAGGTAAAATTTAAAGTTAAATTTTATGGTCTATTCCATTTGAATATATAAACAAATTTATTAATACTAATGTATCTAAGTGGGGATAATAGTTGATGATAGATGAGGAGTGTTGACAACTAAGAGGGGGGGTGAATCAGTTATCCTAATTATTTCAACTTTCTGAACTTTCTTAACATTTAGTGCAACATCAAATCAAAGTAAGCAAACATAACCATGAAATGGAAATAACATTAATACACATGACACAATGATTTTGACGTGGAAACCCTATTAAGGGAAAAAACCACTGGGTGATTAACCCAAGATATTATTCTCTATTAGAAGAATAGATAGAACAAAATGGCACTTGCCAATTAGGGCTCACTACCCGAGCACACTGCTCACAAGAGGCTCACTGCCTACAAGAGACTCACTGTCTACAAGAAGGGAAGGTAACTCAATGTTTGAACTGATGAGAAGCATCTACTCATGCTAAGGTTCAGTTCTGGTTAGGCTCAATAAACTGATCTGGTGCACTTCATTCTTACTCCTTTTTAATGTTGTTGTACTTTCACATTTTGGACCTGTCTTACTATCTTCACTCTACTTTTCTACTTTTATTACACCATACAATTCTACACACACAACTTCACATCTAAATCCATCTTGTATATATATCCGCATAAGTGATTTCATCACCTTTCTAGTCGGCATCCAAAATAGTCAATATTTTCCCAAGCTTTGATCTGTCGGCTGGATCCTTGCTTACCAAGTGATGCAGATCTAGGAGATGCTTGTAGAAGTCATCAATCATGTTGGCCAATCATAAATGATTCCTCAAGAAACTTAATCATTAGCAGTATCTCTTCTAGATTAGGATCTAACACTCTCCGGTACAGTTCTTCCTCTGTCTACTCTGCCAAACAGGAATCCAACACTCAAGTGCTCGTATCTCTTCACCCTTCCATCACCGGAGGCTAAATCCTTGGAACCTATTAGTCAAGGTACTCCTCTTAACTTCACCAAATTCATACTTCACTAAAATACTTCCTCTGAGAGATCTGGACCTGACTATCAGACCTTGCTAACTACTCTGTTCTTGCTTACCGGATCATAACATTTCTTCGATCTGACTTCCGGTAGAGACTCATCATGTCTTCCAAATGTGTGGGATAACCTTTGTTGCCATCAATGACAACATTCATGAATCCATATAGTGTCTCTTGCCAACAATCTCCCCCTTTGGCATTGATGGCAACACTTAGTGAAAAATGACTAAGTGTCACACTATACTCCCCCTTGGCTGATGCTCTATTTTTATATACATTTTTCGGAGCTCCCCCTTAGCTGGATTCCTCATTTTTCACTGCTCCTCACTCCCCCTTTGACATCAATGGCAAAGGGTAGGGTCCGTACACCAAAATTTTCAAAATTTCAACTATACTTAGCTGCATAAGTATATACATATAGCATACTTACATATACTAAAGTATGTCTACAAAAGTTGTCTTCAATTGGATGAATTCTGATGCCCAACTTTGTTTCATCCTGTCCAAAATTGAGATGTGACCACTCAACAGGAATGCAAACATGTCTGCCCTTTTTAGATCTGTCAGTCACTGGTCCGGGCTGTGGTCTGAGCTTCTTTTATGGCCTCATGCATGGCCTCTAACTTAGGGATAATTATCCCTCTAAGTTCTCCCAACCTGCTTATTCTATTTTTCATTTCCTTCTCAAGCTTCTTGATTTCATTCAAGACTGCAATAGTTTTACATTCCTAGTTTATTATAGATATAGTGAGAGGATCAAAATTTTGAGATAGGTTTGACAATTTGTCTTCTTGTTCCTTTACTTTCTTCTCAATATCCTTGGTTACTTTGGTCCAGGATATACAAAATTTGTATACATCTCCTCCATCCTTAAGAGCATTTTCCAATTTATCCCAATATTCATATTCCTCCTATCATTAGCTATTAACCCTTGTACCTCTGATAATCTTTTTGCCAAAAATTCCTTCCGGACCTTATCTTCTGCTGACTTCTCTAGGGAATCAAAATGTGTGCTAACACTATTGACTAGAGATTTGAGATTACCGGATGAGGAGGCTAAGGGATCCTTCTGAAAAGATGGCATGATCTTTTCTAAAATGTCAGATGCAACTTCTATTAGCTCACAGTCTTCCATGTGAGACTTTAGGATTTTTTCTTTTGCCTTTGCATTAGCAAATGAAGCTATCTTCATTGTTTGAACCAGGGAGAGAGAATCAAAGTTAAATGGACCTTGAAGTAACTCCGGTTCATCAATCTCCATCATTTCTTTTGTCAAGAAGTCCTTGACAGTTTTTGTAGTGTCTCTTACCAGAGACCGAGATTTTTTCACTTATGTTCTTCTCAGCTTGACTTTCTTCTCTTCCTTTCGCTTCTTCTTCTTTCTCCTCTATTCTTTCTTCTCCTTTAGATCTGGAGACTGTAGGGGAAACCGGAGGAGAGATATTTGTTTGTTCATGGGCTACCTCTTTCGGAGCAGAGGATTCCAAGTCCTTATCTTTATCTTCACTTGTCTCCTTAACCTCTTCTGCTACTATCTCAGTGGATTCTTCTTCAATATCTGTAGCTGAGGGATCATCACCTATGTCCTCTATAATAGGAATGTTGAATCTTTTGTATGCATTCCGGAGGATCTCTTCTATCTCTTTTGCTACTTCGTCAGTTTTTCTGAGCATAAGCTGATTCATTCTAGCTTTGCTCCAGAATTCACCCTTACAATCTTTGAAGATCATGCTCTTCTACTTAGGAGTGATGGAGGGATAGAGCTAAATAGCTATCTGTTCCCAAATCTCCATATCCTTCTTTTTGGCATTATTCTTCCTCAATTCAAGTTCCTTCTCAAGGCTTTTAGGAATTAAAGATACAATCTCAATGAAAGCCTTGTTGTAAATGTTCAGATACTTAACTGTGGCATCCTGCAGAATCTTCTAATCAGCTTCATTGCATTCATCATAGACTTCTGTTAATGGCTTCAGGTTTCCATCCACAGTGATTGCCTTAACTACATCATCTCAGGATAGGGTGGCCCTTTCAACAAACTCTTCGGCTTCTGCCTCCTTGGTTTCACTGGATACTTTCTTCTTCTTCTTCACCTTCTTTACTTCCTCATCTGATTCTGTCTCCTCTTCATCCTTTTGGCTTGTGTAAGACCTTGTTGCCTTTAACTTGGTTCTCTTAACTCCTTTACTGAATGATTTTGCTTCCGGTTTTGATGCCTTTGAGGTTTTAGGAGCAAAACTTTTAGAGGATCTAGTCCGAGAGGGGGATTCTACTAGAGCACTTTCTTTCTCTGCTTTTTCCTTTTCTTTTTCTGCTCTTTCCACCTTTTCTCTGTTGGCATCAAGTGCTTCTTTTGAGATGCCATAACTTTTGGCAATATTCTCAACTTCTTTTCTCACTTTTCTCTTCATTTCTGGTTGTCAAAGCTCCAAATGGATTTTCACACTCAACTCTTCAAAGGTTCCAAACATTTCTGCCTTAGGATCCTTTGGCTAACTTAGCATGTGTTGAACATGTAGCTCTACAATTTTCTCATTGACCTCATACCCCATAGGCATGATCCAGACTACTCTTGGATCCACTGCCTCCATTAGGCACTGATCAGTTTCTACCATAAAGCAAACTATACCTTTATACTTTTCAACTAAAGAGTGGGGAATTCTCTCTTACTTGCATCATACTATGAAAATTCTTGAAATAGCCCCAGAGTGCTATACTCTGTGCCTTGGCATCACCAAGCCCATGTATATAATCTCTAATTTGGATGGCCACTAGTCTATCATTCTGCCATACCCAACCATTGGATCCGAGAAGTTCATTCATGAAGTAGAAGAACAATCACAGTATCAGCCCACCATACTTGAAGGAGTTCTTTTTGTCCTTCTTGATCTTTTGAAGGTTTTCCATTAGTTGGCTCAAAAGAAGTTCACAAAGATCATAGTCAGCATTCTTCCTTAACATTTCATAGGTAGTATATATAGCAGTTCTAGATACTGAATTCTCCCTGCTAGAGTGATATATCTTATAGCTAATTATCATTGATGCAAACTTGATATCTGGATCTGTTATGTCCTCAATTGTCATGGCTCTTTTATCAAATTTTGATTCGGTAACTTCACTCACAATTTGGTTTTTGACAGATTTGAGAGTAGGCATACCTCCGGTTGAGTGTAATCTAGTTACTGCCCTAATGGCATCCTTGGTGATCTTAAATGACCTATTCAACCATATGAAGTTGTCATGTATTCTTCTCAGGACATACCAAACCCATTCATCTTTAGCAAAACAGGGGAAATGGATGCATTGTGCAAAGTGCTTGTCCCGGATGGTCTTGTACTATGGTTTGAGTTCAAAGGAATCATCTAACAACTGTTTGTGGTAAATATCCATCATCTTTGATTCCCCAAATTCTTCAATGCTTGCATGAATATATACCCTAACATCTTCTACATGTAAAACCCCATGCAAAATACTAGAGAATGTTCCTAAGGGATCCATTTCTAAGGATTTGTAGGGATGCTTTTTAAATTTAGGACACGGCCTATCATAAATCTTTACAACATTTGGAGTCCCCATTTTACAGAAGATTTAGAAATAGATTTCAAGGGCAGAAAATACCTCTTACGCCTTTAGGGTTTATAGAGTTAGCTAAAAAGATCGCTGATTGACTTGAATTCTGCGGTTGATCCTTGAGGGAGATGAAGTAAACTTGTTTGCAGAGCTCTTTTCTTCTTCTTCTCGAATGTAAATGTGAAAAAGTCATGTGACTGAACCCTTTTATTTCTAAAAAAGAAACCTAATCCCCCATTGCAATAAATGCGCAACTTAAGTTATTCTGGTTGCCATGTTTTACTTGTTCTGAGAAAAGGTCTTTTCTGGATCACTAAGATGTACTTAGAGTTATTCTTGGTGGTTGATGACAATCTATCTTCCTTTCCCCAAATATTTGATCTATCCACAGATCAAGGTATCTCAAATTTTGAGTTGTACCGGATCTAACTGTGAAAATCCTGTTCATACCGGATGACTGTTAAACTAGATCAATCTTGATAGATTGGACTTTTCAAAATTTCTTGTGGATCTTCCCAATCTTAACCAAGCCTTCTTTTGATGTTTCTCTGAAAACCCTTTTGATCCGCAACCTTTCAAGTGCCAATTTTAGGCACTAATTGACTGGCTGGGGGAATTGGTTTTTCTTTTCTTACTCCCCCTGAGCCAGAGCCCATCTATTCAATTTCCAGAAGGAATATCAACACCAGATTCTGGTGCAGATCCATCCGCTACATTCTCTATACTTTTTTTCACCCAAATCTTGTTCATCTCACTTTTAACTTCATCCGCATTCACTTTTCCTTTTCCTTTGTCTTAATTCTGATTATGATGCATCAGACCCCTTCTATCCTGATTCTTGCTTCTACAGAATTTGGCAATATGACCGGATCTATTGTAATTGTAGAAAACAACATTTCTTTGCATATTTGACTGATATCCTTTTGATCTACATTGATTAGCCATATGACCTATTCTATTGCATGCATAGCATCTGCCATTGAATGAAATGTTCATTCTACATTCATGAGATTTGTGACCATACCTTTTGTAGTTAAAGCACTATCTAGAGAAGGATGAATTAGTTTGATTCATTCTCTTTCTGCATTGATTAGCTTTGTGACCAAAGTTATTGCAGTTGTAGCAGTATCCATTGAAGGATGGATATCTTTGATCATTGGGTTGCCTTACTGGAGGTCTTCTAGGCTTGTCCCTTGGATTTCCTGATCCAAAATTCTTCTGACCAAATTCAGAGCTTTCACCTTTCTCATATCCTAAACCATGCTTGTCATCTACCCTCTTTTGGCTTTCAAGAAAAACTTCAAGTTGAGCAGAACTTATCTTGAATTTCTCTTTGTATTGATTTGTTGTTTGAAGATTCTTTTTAAGAGTATCAATTTGATCCTCAAGTTTTTCTTCATTATCTCTAGCATCTTCAAGATCAGATTCAAGATGTCTGATTATTCTATCCATCTTGTGGTAGTCTTCTGATTTCTCCTTGAGAGATTGTCTTAGATCATTTTCAGTCTTTCTTTTTTCTTCACTTTCTTGGGTGAATTTCATAACTCCTGATTCCATTTCATGTCTTACAATAATGACCTCTTTTGACAATTTTTCACATAACTTAGTTTTCTTCTTCAGGTCTTCATTTGTATCATTTGCTTCACCTTGACTTGCTAATTGTTGAAGTAGTTCCTTTCTCTTCTTCATATAGATGCTTAGTTTCCCTTTTAAATCATTTATGAAATCATCAGCCTGTTTAAGTCTTTCCTTCAATTCATTGACTTCAGAGTTGGAATGTTCAAGATCATCTAGGGCAGACTGAAGTTGTTCCCTCAAACCATACATATCCATTTGAATTTCTAGATCTTCCTCAAGCTGTTAGGCTCTATTTAGAGGAACTTAGCTCTGATACCAATTTTTGATAACTGAGAGGGGGGGTGAATCAGTTATCCTAATTATTTCAACTTTCTAAACTTTCTTAACATTTAGTGCAACATCAAATCAAAGTAAGCAAACATAACCATGAAATGGAAATAACATTAATACACATGACACAATGATTTTGACGTGGAAACCCTGTTAAGGGAAAAAACCACGAGGTGATTAACCCAAGATATTATTCTCTATTAGAAGTATAGATAGAACAAAATGGCACTTGCCAATTAGGGCTCACTGCCCAAGCACACTGCTCACAAGAGGCTCACTGCCTACAAGAGACTCACTGTCTACAAGAAGGGAAGGTAAGTCAATGTTTGAACTGATGAGAAGCATCTACTCATGCTAAGGTTCAGTTCTGATTAGGCTCAATAAACTGATCTGCTGCACTTCATTCTTACTCCTTTTTAATGTTGTTGTACTTTCACATTCCAGACCTGTCTTACTGTCTTCACTCTACTTTTCTGCTTTTATTTGCACCATACAATTCTACACACACAACTTCACATCTAAATCCATCTTGTATATATATACACATAAGTGATTTCATCACCTTTCTAGTCAGCATCTGGAATAGTCAATATTTTCCCAAGCTTTGATCTATCAGCTAGATCCTTGCTTACCAAGTGATGCAGATCTAGGAGATGCTTGTAGAATTCATCAATCATGTCAACCAATCATGAATGATAGCTCAAGAAACTTAATCATTAGTAGTATCTCTTCCGGATTAGGATCTGACACTCTGCCAGTACAATTCTTCCTCTGTCTACTCTGCCAAATAGGAATCCAACACTCAAGTGCTCATATCTCTTCACCCTTCCATCACTAGAGGCTAAATCCTTGGAACCTATTAGTCAAGGTACTCCTCTTGACTTCACCAAATTCACACTTCACTGAAACACTTCCTCTGAGAGATCCGGACCTGACTGTCAGACCTTGCTGACTACTCTGTTCTTGCTTACCGGATCATAACATTTCTTCAATCTGACTTCTGGTAGAGACTCATCATGTCTTGCAGATGTGTGGGATAACCTTTGTTTCCATCAATGACAACATTCATGAATCCATATAGTGTCTCTTGCCAACAGAGGAGATGATAGAAGTTCATCATGGAACTTTGTTGTCCATCTAATTTGGCTTGGACTTGCTGGTATAATTTGTTCTACATGTGTACTTTTTTTAATGCATTTATTTCTTTGTGAGTAATTATATATTAATTTATATCTTGATGTTAATTTTAATTTATAGTCAATCAAAAATGTGAATAATGTGGCATCTTTGCCAATGGTCTTTTCTCAAACTCCTGATCGACCTAAGGGACTATCATTCGCAGAACGGCTTTCTCAATGCCAACAAAGGGTGGAGGTAATTTGATTGAATTGTACTTTAATTGATAATTTAGAAAACTTAAATATTTGATTATAGTCATTTAGAGTCTTACATTCTTGTCATTTTTCATACAGGAGATATTAGTTGGTTCATCCATCATGAGTCCTCCTCAATTGATGTAGGAGGCCTCGATGGTGGTATGTGCTTGTTTTCTAGTAGATGAGTTTTTGTGTAGTGCACTCTAGATTGTTTAACTCTACTCTCCCCACCCCCGAATTATAAAGTAAGAAATACTCTCATGATAAGATTTATAGATACAGTAACGACATGTAATTGTGAGAGTTGGCAAGGTAGCTGACCTTTTATCCGTTCTCGCAGCAATATAAGCATAATCTTTATGCTTTTTAAATTTGCATTATTTCCTTGCTCAATGGATTGATGACCATTCGCTACCAATGAGGAAGTGCTTTTCATCCCACATCAAGGTGATTGGATTTGCACCAATGGAAACCATAAATTTCATCCCCGGTAAGAGTAGATGATAGATCTGTACTTTTTCACAGAAGGAAAGTTCTTCTTGTTAGAGCAATTTCCTGGTCCGTTTCAGCTTCTGATCCAAACGAGTCGCACATACACCCTAGCACATACTCCTTTACGCTGAGGACATCCTCGAAGAGCAGGAGATTTTGTTCTATTTTCTATTGGCTGTCTCGCATTTCTAATAAGTTGTTGAATAGTCGGCACTTTGAATTCTATCCGAAATTGAATGGTTCGGATTGATCCTAACCAACGATATAAAGTATATATAAAGTGTATATATTAATTATAAATAATGAATAAGTTAAGAAGAATCAATTTCTTAAATAATTCTTTAAAGATAGACAATGGCATACATAAATGTGGAGATAAATGCCATGCCATAAATGATCTCAATTCTCGTTCCTATAGTTGCGCTATCTAATTAGCGTGCCTAAAGTGCGATATCTAATTAACTTATAATGAATAAGTTAATTAGAATAAATTTGTACGTGCCTAAAGTGCGATATCTAATTAACTTATAATGAATAAGTGAAGAAGAATAAATTTGTAATACTTTATATAATTAGATAGGAATCTTATTTATTTATTGGTAAAAATAATATGCATGAGATGGAAGTTAGGAGTTCTCTAATCAATAAAAAAAATAACAAATTGTGTGGATTCAAAGAAAGAAATAAATGATCTGTGTATAATGCTAATTGATAGAAAGAAATTATTATAAATATAATAAAGGTATGGTAAGTATAAAGAAATTTTGATTGCGAGAAACCTATTCTATATTATTTATATATATTATTATTTATATATATTGTAACTAATTAATATGCTTTTTAATATTACGAGCAATAATGAAACAAAACTTGCCAAATACAATGATGACATTATATAATGATACATAGAGATATTGTGTTGCGTTGTTTACAAAACATGTAGTCTCTTGAGAATGTGAGGGATGTGCCGCCTTTGCCATCATGCTTCACTAGGACACCTGATCATCTTAAGAGAAAATCATTTGCAGAATGATTGTCCGAACGACAACATAGAGTCAAGGTAATTGAATTGAATTTTTCTAAATAATTGATAGTTTATCTAGCGGTCTTATATTTGATTGTAGTGATTTAGATGTATGTTAATAAATGAAAGTTTTTATTGTAGTAGATAAGAATCTATTTACTAACTTTAACTTATTTTTATTTACCATTGAAGAGATTAATCAAATTTGTGTTTTGACTTGTTAATGTAGTGTTGTGTGGTTACACAACACGCCCCATTTTAATTTGGCAAAACAGGGACCCAACTTTTTGGCTTGGCTTGTGTTGTCTGCTTTCTGGCGGTTTGGTAAAACGGTGTCAGTCAGTATGCATATGCCTAATCTCAGGCATATTTGTGATCTTGAAGTCTGAGCCAAATTTGAAAGTCTAAATCTATCCTCAGAAAGCTTACCATGTGGAAGAGCTTGAAATTCTAGGCAGGTTTGCCTTTTACATCACTTGAAAATTTGTCCATATGAGGGAGTTATGAGCAGTCAAATTTTTGGTCAAACCTGATAATCGCAAGTGATCATCATATTTTTATATCCTCAGTCATGTTGTCAAGGTCATCCTGATCTTGGTCTATCACCTGATAAAATCATGCAGTCGAAATATTCGGACGTCAATCTTAGGTGATAGTGCTCTTTACCCGTCAAATGACCTTATGCGCATCGTGAGCATCATGTTTTGAGTGTAACCCGATATTTCATAACAACGAGCATCTGATATTATAACATCACCTGATATTATAATATCATGCTGATATTATAATATCACCCTGCTTAGAAAATCCACCATCTGCATATTTGCATGCGCATGTCAAAGTCCTATCGGAGGGTCATCATCCTGATCTTTCAAGGGAGGGTCATATTTGCTGATATTCGCTAGTATGATGATGACGTCATCATATCCTCCTGATCTCCTTTTGCATGATCATGATGATCACCCTATCTTTTAAGGGGGGTGATACTCTCAGCAGCAGGATCATATTTCAAACCCTCCTATTTTCCTTCGACATGATGATGATGATGATGTCATTCTTTCCCCAATATACAGAAACGAAATATGACAGTGACGTCATATATAGTATGAAGGTTAGTTATCTCCCCGATATGGAAGTCCATCGGCCCAACATATGATATCAGCCATGCTTTATATTTTCTCCCCGATGGAGATAGTCACGCCGATATGTTGTTGATCGGCGTAGTTTTAACTATCGGCCCTGTCTTGATTTTTCACTCCGATATAAGTAGTCACGCCGAAACATACAATACACCCATGTGCATTGGCGGACTTGAAATGATTATCAAATGCCACAAAGTTGTTGTATATCGGCGCTTGTATATTTTCATATACAAGCGGGGTATACAAGCGAAACGTACATTGCACTGTTCACACATACATTGCACTGTTCACACATACAATGCACTATTCACATGCAAGAGCGAAGGATGCATGCATAATATACAGAGTCGGATTCGAAGGAAAGTTAAAGGTAGTTTTTTCTTTTGTATATTTTGCGATGTATATGCACTATTTTGAACCCGATATACATGAAAACGGGCGGGAAAATAGAGGGATAGAAATTTGAAAGCCCGACTGCCTGATTTTTGGTCAACGATGGTTGACCTGATTGTTTTTTGACGCTGTTTATGCATTTAGTGCATAATTTTCACAGATTTGGAGCCCGATTGCCTGTAGCTACACATTTTGAGGCCTGGTTAATAAAACGTTTAAATCCCTGTTGTTTATCAAATGATGCTGGACTTAATGTTTGTCTGCTTATTGCAGGAAGTCCCGGAGATGCTGAAGCTGATAATTACAAAGTTGCACACGAAGGCAACATGAACCAGAAGTGAGGAGGATATTGTCAAATATGCTGTTTGCCAGCTGGAGACTGAATCAAATCAAAGATGCTGGAATATTCTATGCCAGCTATACATTTGCCAACTGGCAAAGCACGTGCTATTCATCTAGACCATTGATTGTTCTAGGAGGATCCTGATCCTTGGATCATTGTAACTATTTTCTGGCATTTGTTCTATATAAGAGCCAGAGCTTGTCGAAAAAGGGAAAAAAAAAAAGAAAAAAGATACATTGGAACATCTGGCACATTAAGGCCAATTACTGTAAGAATCAAATACGAGATTGGATTACTAAGACTAATGAAGACTGAATTGTTGAAATGTCAAGGTTCTTTCTTCAGATCACTGTAAATGTACCTGTTCTTGAGCATACTGAATGGATATGAAGTTTCAGATTACATCCTGATTGTAAATTTTACGTAATCTTCATGTTGATTTCTGGATATGTACTGGTGAATGCTGTGTTCAACTAGAAGCGCTTTCATTTCATTACATGTTGTTGTCAACTTTTCCTTTGAAGATTTGCACTAGATCATGCGGATTTGTGGAATGTCCTGGTGAAGTATGATTCTAGTTTCCTTCTTTTCATTGCATGTATGGGAGCTTGTATGTGGATCAGTGATCTCAGTCAAGTAGTTTTGGGAATCTCATTCTTTAACCCTTTTCCTTTTTTTAATTTCATAAATTCATCACCATAACTGCAAGTCATGACAAATAATAAGCAGAAATAGAGAGGTATGCTGAAATCCCGTAGGTAACTGAAAATCATTAGCATATTTGAGTTAAATGCATGTAGTATTGAAAATATCATGCAAAGAATTGCAAATAATGGTAGAAATCATGTAAATATCAGCCTGTAAGCACATTATTTGACTAAATTCACAGTGCAGAGGTAGAATTATTAAAGATTTATGCAGAGCAGACATATAGAGTAGGATATTTGGAGAAATAATGATGAACTTTGCAGAAATACGTAAGGCCCCTGAATGGAAAACAGCAACACACATCAACCACTGAGTAACGTCAGTAGATTAAGACCTAATCAATGGAGACTTGGGATCATGAATTCTCTGAATTCATCATATCTTTCAAGATGAGTAAAGGTTGTTGTGTAACTTTTATTCTATGTTTGTATATGATCAACATCATGACCAACATAAATTGGCGCTAGAAGAAGGGCAGAACTAGAAAAGACACCATTGCTTCAGTCATCATTCATTTTATGCAGGCCCCTCGCTCCTATCGCAACATAAATTGGTGCTAGAAGGAGGGCAAAACTGGAAAAGACACCATTGCTTCATTCATCATTCATTTTATGCAGGCCCCTCGCTTCTAACGCAACATAAATTGGCGCTAGAAGGAGGGCATGAGCTGTGAATTTCTGGATTTCTTCAAATATTGCATAAATATTTCATCATTTGAGTTAAATGTCTGCAAATATCTCTTATCTGAGATGTTTTGGTTGCACCTTTGCAAAGATCTAGCTTGAAACATCAAAGATTAGTTTGATTTTCTAAACTTTCAAGTTTTATTCTGAGATATGATGGATCTCCTTAAAATTTCAAAACCCTAAAAAAATTGAAAAATATAGTCTCATTTTGATGGATGTATATGAAGATAATTGTCAAATTAACATTCCTTTATTTCAGGAAACTTTGAATAGGCAGCTTTATCCTCACAGTTTGTCTAACTTTGGTTTATCTACCTGTTGCAGGATACACCAGACTGCAGAACACAGTGAAATTAATTGTTTAACTTTCCTTACAAGGTTGGATTTATATTTGAAAGGACTAATATTCTTTCTGGATGTGTTCAGGGCCGAAATTTGCCAGGAAAATAAAGAAATTCTGGAGCAACAAGCAGATGCAGCACCAGAAGTTATTAATTGTCCAGACACTGAAGTGGATCGTTCCGAAGATTTTGAATTATACTTGTCTAGAAACATACAATGTAGTCAAATATTAGGTTTATCCAATGATGATGTCCTGATTGAAAGCTGGTGCAGATTACATGATGAAGAGCATTCAGAGAGAGATTGCTACCCTTGCTTGGTCATGTTGAAGAAGATTTTAGAAAATACAATAGCTGAATCAGTTCCAGAAGGTAAAAAAGAGGAAACATCTTTCCTTGATTCATTCTATGGTGAGATTGATAGGAGTTCTCTACTTCCTAATACAAGTAAGGATCAGTTAGTATGCAGGTATGAATCTTGTGAAAATTCTAGAGAAGAAATCACTCATCAGGAAAATATTTTTGATTCTGATCTTAATACTTTTGATAAAGAAGATGAAACATCTTTCCTGGAGTCATTCTATGGTAAAGAGAAGTGTAAACAGATAGTAGAGCAATTTAAATTCACTGCTGATGATGAAGTTCCTATAGTGGTAACTCAGGGAGCCATAGAAAAGAAAATAAATGCTGATTTACTACCTAACTTCTTTGAATCGAATGATCAAATGCAAGAATGTTACAGCTTAATGGAACCAGATCCTCTAATAGATAGAAGATGTGAATTATTTAATAAACAATTCCTGAAAGATGAAGATGTAGAAGACTTTGGAGTTGTTGTGCATAATCAGACGTTACTCCAGAAATATTTTGAGAATGAAACAGGGGAGTGTCCTTATCAAGTGAAAGTTGTTTCTCTTTTACAGTCACATGATTTAGAAATGATAAATTTCTGTATATCAGGTTGTGATAATAAAGATACTTATTTAGATGTTGATGTGCAGGAAATTGAAGAAAATATTGAGAAGTTTCCTGAACTGGAGGATAAATTGAACATCCAGAATGAAGGGATAAAGTTGGATAAAGATGAAGAATTAATACATCAAGAGTCATACATCCTTCAATTTGAAGAGAGACCAGACACTGAGCCAAACAATGAAAATATAATGACAAATGGAAGATCAGCTGGCAATGAAGAAGCATGTCCAACGGAACCAAAAATACACCAGGTTGTATTTCTCCTTTCCACAGTGAATGATGTTGATTACTATTTTGATTATGGAAATTCAGGAGATAAGACATGCACATGGATTAATCATGAACATGATGAGCTTCCTCAGTTGCTGATCGTCAAATGACCTTATGCGCATCGTGAGCATCATGTTTTGAGTGTAACCCGATATTTCATAACAACGAGCATCTGATATTATAACATCACCTGATATTATAATATCATGCTAATATTATAATATCACCCTGCTTAGAAAATCCACCATCTGCATATTTGCATGCGCATGTCAAAGTCCTATCAGAGGGTCATCATCCTGATCTTTCAAGGGAGGGTCATATTTGCTGATATTCGCTAGTATGATGATGACGTCATCATATCCTCCTGATCTCCTTTTGCATGATCATGATGATCACCCTATCTTTTAAGGGGGGTGATACTCTCAGCAGCAGGATCATATTTCAAACCCTCCTATTTTCCTTCGACATGATGATGATGATGATGTCATTCTTTCCCCAATATACAGAAACGAAATATGACAGTGACGTCATATATAGTATGAAGGTTAGTTATCTCCCCGATATGGAAGTCCATCGGCCCAACATATGATATTAGCCATGCTTTATATTTTCTCCCCAATGGAGATAGTCACGCCGATATGCTGTTGATCGGCGTAGTTTTAACTGTCGGCCCTGTCTTGATTTTTCACTCCGATATAAGTGGTCACGCCGAAACATACAATACACCCATGTGCATTGGCGGACTTGAAATGATTATCAAATGCCACAAAGTTGTTGTATATCGGCGCTTGTATATTTTCATATACAAGCGGGGTATACAAGCGAAACATACATTGCACTGTTCACACATACATTGCACTGTTCACACATACAATGCACTATTCACATGCAAGAGCGAAGGATGCACGCATAATATACAGAGTCGGATTCGAAGGAAAGTTAAAGGTAGTTTTTTCTTTTGTATATTTTGCGATGTATATGAACTATTTTGAACCCGATATACATGAAAATGGGCGGGAAAACAGAGCGATAGAAATTTGAAAGCCCGACTGCCTGATTTTTGGTCAACGATAGTTGACCTGATTGTTTTTTGACGCTGTTTATGCATTTAGTGCATAATTTTCACATATTTGGAGCCCGATTGCCTGTAGCTACACATTTTGAGGCCTGGTTAATAAAATGTTTAAATTCCTATTGTTTATCAAATGATGCTGGACTTAATGTTTGTCTGCTTATTGCAGGAAGTCCCGGAGATGCTGAAGCTGATAATTACAAAGTTGCACACGAAGGCAACATGAACCAGAAGTGAGGAGGATATTGTCAAATATGTTGTTTGCCAGCTGGAGACTGAATCAAATCAAAGATGCTGGAATATTCTGTGCCAGCTATACATTTGCCAACTGGCAAAGCACGTGCTATTCATCTGGACCATTGATTGTTCTGGGAGGATCCTGATCCTTGGATCATTGTAACTGTTTTCTGGCATTTGTTCTATATAAGAGCCAGAGCTTGTCGAAAAAGGGAAAAAAAAAAAGAAAAAAGATACATTGGAACATCTGGCACATTAAGGCCAATTACTGTAAGAATCAAATACGAGATCGGATTACTGAGACTAATGAAGACTGAATTGTTGAAATGTCAAGGTTCTTTCTTCAGATCACTGTAAATGTACTTGTTCTTGAGCATACTGGATGGATATGAAGTTTCAGATTACATCCTGATTGTAAATTTTACGTAATCTTCATGTTGATTTCTGGATATGTACTGGTGAATGCTGTGTTCAACTAGAAGCGCTTTCATTTCATTACATGTTGTTGTCAACTTTTCCTTTGAAGATTTGCACTAGATCATGCGGATTTGTGGAATGTCCTGGTGAAGTATGATTCTAGTTTCCTTCTTTTCATTGCATGTATGGGAGCTTGTATGTGGATCAGTGATCTCAGTCAAGTAGTTTTGGGAATCTCATTCTTTAACCCTTTTCCTTTTTTTAATTTCATAAATTCATCACCATAACTGCAAGTCATGACAAATAATAAGCAGAAATAGAGAGGTATGCTGAAATCCCGTAGGTAACTGAAAATCATTAGCATATTTGAGTTAAATGCATGTAGTATTGAAAATATCATGCAAAGAATTGCAAATAATGGTAGAAATCATGCAAATATCAGCCTGTAAGCACATTATTTGACTAAATTCACAGTGCAGAGGTAGAATTATTAAAGATTTATGCAGAGCAGACATATAGAGCAGGATATTTGGAGAAATAATGATGAACTTTGCAGAAATACGTAAGGCCCCTGAATGGAAAACAGCAACACACATCAACCACTGAGTAACGTTAGTAGATTAAGACCTAATCAATGGAGACTTGGAATCATGAATTCTCTGAATTCATCATATCTTTCAAGATGAGTAAAGGTTGTTGTGTAACTTTTATTCTATGTTTGTATATGATCAACATCATGACCAACATGTAGTCAACTTTGCCTCCATCAACTAGACATTCTGGTACAAAGAGGACACTTTTTGAGGATCCATCACAGATTCAGGGTCAAGTGGACTTGTAGTATTTGACACGTAGCTATTTGGCATGTAGATTGTACATAGATTTTGAGACATGGCATATGCCACATTTTATAAAAAAAATTTTGAGTTGGGATATTTGCCAAAGTTTTGTATATGTCTATTATTATGGACTAGATTTTAATATATATACACCTTGATATACAATATAATTTAAATTCTTTATGTGCATTTCATGATACTTCCCATGATGCCATACATTATGATGATAGTTCTTTAGTCTCTCATGTGGAAACTTTAATTTCTTATCTTTCAAGTCCTAGTGTGCAAAGGATAGTATGGATATAGTGATACCTTCCAATGATTTATATTTTGATACTTGTATACCTTCTACCCCTACTAAAATTATCTCATGCTAGAATTTCTTGTTTAGTTATGGAATCTCCAACTTTTCTTCCCATGCTTCATCATACCTTAAGAATACTAAGATGATGATGTACACATGTTTTACCTTCACGTCATGTTCCTAGTCCTTCTTTTCTATCATGTAGATCATGGTCCATTGATGATATGTTTAGCATTGAGAATGGTTTTAGATCAATAGAATCAATAAAATCAATATGACAAAATTCCTTATATGCCCTAATCAAGCATAGTAGCTTGAAATCTAATAAGTTCATGATAGACTATTTCATCATGTATTTAGTCTTCATCTTGTCAAATTTTGTAAATATGTCAAAGTTGTCATATGAAATGTAAAAAAAAATGCAAAAGTATGGAAGATGAATAGTCAAGTACTCAAAAGTCAGTTGGAGACTATTGGTTTCCCTCAAATCATGTATAAATATACATAAACCTTCATGGAAAAGGCATTGGAGATGTATTGAAGACATTTTGAAGATGAATTGAAGACAAGTTTG
Organism: Cunninghamia lanceolata; assembly: GCA_027924645.1. Classification (NCBI taxonomy): domain Eukaryota; kingdom Viridiplantae; phylum Streptophyta; class Pinopsida; order Cupressales; family Cupressaceae; genus Cunninghamia; species Cunninghamia lanceolata. The sequence goes on along the minus strand of BSBN01000220.1, from coordinate 8,255,024 downwards.
AATGAAAATTAATGTCAAGAAACTCTGTTTTTGCAGATTTTACTATTTTCATACTATTGCTTTGTTTAGTACAGCCTTGTATAGATCTGTTAGGGCCTGAGAGCAATTGTAATTGAAATTTGGTGGAATCTACTTTCTTGTGTTTCTTATTTCGTTCAATTTCATGGAGAAATAAGTAAGTTATGGTCGTTTTACCAAAAACTGCTCCAGACTGTCCAAACCCTCATCTAGCGTAACAACAAATAGATAAAATTGTATTGCTCTAGTTTTAGGTCAAGTTATAAACTCTAATGGTGGTGAAAATGCTCACTCTTGTACACCTTTTCATACCCCAAGGTTGCAGATAGAAAAAATGAAGTTTGTTATTAATTCTTGATACTATAAGACTGTATTCTCATGTGTTGCAGACTATTAAGACAGTAGAATAAGGGTTTGGGAAGACAAGTTTAGTGTTCCTCAGAAGTGGAAGTGACTTGAGAATGATGTCAAGATGCATAATGAACCCTTTGTATAGGTGTTCTTAATGGGCTAGTAGGTATAAATAAGGAGCCACTAGGATACAAAAGCATGCCATGAAGGCCACAAGAAAACTAAAGACATGAACATGCACAATGTAACATAAAAAAAACATTGAGATTACTACATGCATGACCCAAACATGAAGCCTTAATATATGAATCATCTCAGGTCAATTGTAATTTGAGGGTTACAAGGACAATGGGGGCACATTATAAACATAAAAAACTTACATCTTGGGGGGAGGTGCCAATAAGACCAATAAGGATACTATTTCATTTGGGTGTGTGTGTGTATGCAAATCCCATTTATGGCCGAGTAGCTCTCTATTTACTATTATTGAAATCTCGTTGATAGGAGGTTGGCTCTACAACTATTGCAGTTTGATTCATTTGCAATGATGGGGGAAGGGTTGCACAATTATTAGGTATCTACTGAAAGAAACAGGCCCAATAAACAACAAAACATAACAGCAAATGAAAACAGGGCAAAACAGAGTTAATAAACTCAGAAAAATATTTATCTAACTTGAATTATATTTCATCCAACCATCGTATACAATAGCTTTGTTCAATCATATATAATTACAAAAAACTTGAAGCCTAGAAGCTTCCATCTTTCTAGATTATTCTATATTTTAATTCTAGAAAAGCTGGAATGTTCTATTAGTTTTATGGAAAACTCTAGATAAATCCTAACTTTCTATTGTGGAAAACTCTAGACAAAACTTGCTATTTCCTAGACAATCTTACTTTCCTTAACATCCCCCCTTAAGATTGGCTAGAATAATACAAAGAAAATACAAAAGAGAGGGGAACATTATATTACTATCCCCCCTTAATGTTCACCTCTAATAAACCAAGCATTCCTCGTAATTTTAAGAATTTGGCTTCAGTCATACTCTTAGTGAAGATATCAGCTACTTGTTCTTCACTTGGACAAAATTGAATATTGACAATAGATGCTTGAACAAGATCCCAAATGTAGTGAACATCAATTTCAATATGCTTTGTTTTAGCATGAAAAACTGGATTATTGGCAACCTGTATGGTACTTTGATTGTCACAATACATAGTGCTGGCTGAACTTTGTAGAAAACCAAGCTCAAATAGAAGATTGCAGTCAAGAATGCTCTGATACCATGAAAGAAACAGGCCCAATAAACAACAAAACATAACAGCAAATGAAAACAGGGCAAAACAGAGTTAATAAACTCAGAAAAACATTTATCTAACTTGAATTATATTTCATCCAACCGTCGTATACAATAGCTTTGTTCAATCATATATAATTACAAAAAACTTGAAGCCTAGAAGCTTCCATCTTTCTAGATTTTTCTATATTTTAATTCTAGAAAAGCTGGAATGTTCTATTAGTTTTATGGAAAACTCTAGAACATTCCATCTTTTCTAGAATTAAAATATAGAATAATCTAGAAAGATGGAAGCTTCTAGGCTTCAAGTTTTTTTTAATTATATATGATTGAACAAAGCTATTGTATACGACGGTTGGATGAAATATAATTCAAGTTAGATAAATGTTTTTCTGAGTTTATTAACTCTGTTTTGCCCTGTTTTCATTTGCTGTTATGTTTTGTTGTTTATTGGGCCTGTTTCTTTCATGGTATCAGAGCAAGGTTCAGCTAGATTTTTTTTTTCAGGTTCAGCTACAGGGCATATAGATTGTTGGAAGTGATATTTGTTTGCAGGGCTGCATTATTGCTGGAGTGATATTTGTTTGAAGACTGATCTTGTTTTGGCTAACATGGGCTCAACAAATGAAGTGTTGCCAATATTTGATGGAAGTGGTTTTGCAGATTGGAAGATTGCAGTCAAGAATGCTCTGATACCATGAAAGAAACAGGCCCAATAAACAACAAAACATAACAGCAAATGAAAACAGGGCAAAACAGAGTTAATAAACTCAGAAAAACATTTATCTAACTTGAATTATATTTCATCCAACCGTCGTATACAATAGCTTTGTTCAATCATATATAATTACAAAAAACTTGAAGCCTAGAAGCTTCCATCTTTATAGATTATTCTATATTTTAATTCTAGAAAAGCTAGAATGTTCTATTAGTTTTTTGTAATTATATATGATTGAACAAAGCTATTGTATACGATTGTTGGAAAAAAAAAGATTCAGTTAGAGGATCAGCTCAAGTTCAGCTAGAGTTTCAACCAAGTTCAGCTAGAATGTTTTCTTGGTTTAGCTAGAATGTTTTCCAGGTTCAGCTAGAGGACCATCAAGAGGTTCAGCTAGAATGTTTTCTAGTTCAACTAGAGGTTCAGTTAGAAGTGTATTGATGGAGTAATATTGCTGGAGTGATTTGTTTACAGGGCTGAGATATTACTAGAGTGATTTGTTTGCAGGGCTGATATATTGCTAGAGTGATTTTTATTTGCAGGGCTATTGCTGGAAATGCAAGTTGGAACAAGCTAGAGGTATTGTTGGTAGTGATGATGAAGAAGATGACTTTTCAGCTAGACAAAAGATAATGAGTGTTGAAGGCTTGAAGTTTCAATCTCATATGAGGTAGAAAAAATCCCAATACCCCCCAGCAAACTTTTGATCAATTGTGTAAGTCTGTTTTAGATGAAGAGGTTCAGCTTATCAAAGAAGGACATATTAAGAAGAATCATGCATATTCAGCCAAGAGTAAATTTTCTAGATATGATGGAAAGAAGAATTGGAAAGGAAATTATAAATTTCAAAATAATGATGGTTCTAACCATTTTTCTAGAAATGATGGTACAGAAAAACAAGTTGCAAAAAAGATTTTCAATTGATTACAATGGTTGAAAGTAAGCTTCCCCAACCATACAAGGTATTTAAGGAATCAAGGAAAAGGGTTCTTCAACTTAATCCTTAACATCCCCCCTTAAGATTGGCTAGAATAATACAGAAAAAATACAAATGAGAGGGGAACATTATATTACTATCCCCCCTTAATGTTCACCTCTAGCATACCAAGCATTCTTCGATCATAATCCTCTTTCATGGCTTGCTCCCATTCTTTCTTTCCTCTAACTTGCTCATATGAGATTGAAACTTTAAGCCTTCAACACTCATTATCTTTTGTCTAGCTGAAAAGTCATCTTCTCCATCATCACTACCAACAATACCTCTAGCTTGTTCCAACTTGCATTTCCAGCAATAGCCTTGCAAACAAAAATCACTCTAGCAATATATCAGCCCTGCAAACAAATCACTCCAGCAATATCTCAGCCCTGCAAATCACTCCAGCAATACACTTCTAACTAAACCTCTAGCTGAACTGGAAAATATTCTAGCTGAACCTCTTGATGGTCCTCTAGCTGAACCTGGAAAACATTCTAGCTAAACCAGGAAAACATTCTAGCTGAACCTGGTTGAAACTCTAGCTGAACTTGGGCTAATCCTCTAACTGAATCTTTTTTTTTCTAACAATCCCCTCAGCATTACCCAAGGGGATTCGAACCTGCAACCTCACTCTGATACCATGAAAGAAACAGGCCCAATAAACACCAAAAGACAGGGCAAAACATAACAGCAACAAACAGAAAAGAGGCAGGGCAAAACATAGTTGAATAACCCAGCAAATTATATTTATCTAACATTCATTACATCACAAATGCTATGTATCCAACAGCAATCCAGATGCTGTATCTAACAGCTATCCGAATGCTATATCCAACAACCATCCAGAGGCTGTATATTCAACAACTCTCTCCAATCACATATATATAGTTATAGAACCTTTGAAGCCTGGAAGCTTCTAGCTTTCTAGAAAACTCTTAAACCTGGAATGTTCTTTTCTAGAACATATCTTACAATATTCTTTTCTAGAACAGCTCTAGGAATGTTCTAGTTGTGGAAAGCTCTAGAATCATTCTACAACTTTCTAGACAATCTTAATCCTTAACATTTGTTGGCAAAAAAGTCAGCTTCCCCCTTCAGGATTTGTGACATGGCTTAACCGCCTCCCGTTGGTCTTTATCTAGGATGGTAGCAGTTTCTTGATAGGTGCGCCTTTTGGGAGAAACGGCCAGCTCAACTCCCTACAAGTGGTATCAGAGCCGGGTCACGGGTTTGAATCCCCTCGGGTAACGCTGAGGGGGGGATTGTTGGCAAAAAAGTTAGCTTCCCCCTTCGGGATTTGTGACATGGCTTAACCGCCTCCCGTTGGTCTTTATCTGGGATGGTAGCAATTTCCTGATAGGTGCACCTTTTGGGAGAAACGGCCAGCTCAACTCATGTAGATGATTTACTCATTGCTGGACCAAATATTGGGCTCATCAATGATTTAAAATCAGAGTCAGGTCACAGGTTCGAATCCCCTTGGGTAACGCTAAGGGGGGATTGTCGAAAAAAAAAATTAGCTAGAGGATCAGCCCAAGTTCAGCTAAAGTTTCAACCAGGTTCAGCTAGAATGTTTTCCTGGTTCAGCTAGAAGTTCAGCTAGAATGTTTTCAAGGTTCAGCTAAGAGGACCATCAAGAGGTTCAGCTAGAATATTTTCTGGTTCAGCTAGAGGTTCAGTTAGAAGTGTATTGCTAGAGTGATTTGTTTGTAGAGCCTTTGGATGGTTGCTGGATATAGCATCCGGATAGCTGTTAGATACAGCATCTGGATTGCTGCTAGATACAACATTTTGGATGTGATGTAATGAATGCTAGATAAATATAATTTCTGAGTTATCTAACTCTGTTTTGCCCTGCATTTGCTATGTTCATTGTTGTTATGTTTTGCCCTGTCTTTTGGTGTTTATTGGGCCTGTTCTCACATGGTATCAGAGCAGGACAGATCGTGGGATTGAAACTGTGCATTGAAGGACCGGAGAAAGGTTCAGTTTGATTAATATTGTTTGCAAATCATGGAGGAGGAATCATTGTTTGTGAAGCTATTGATCTAGGGTTGTGTCGGGTGAAGGTCACTAGATTTATTAAGTCCTTCGAAGGAAATCAAGGGTTTGTTGTCAGCCGCTGCCGTCAAAGCTGTAATTGTTGCAGGAAGGAAGCAGAGCTAAGCGAAAGGCCTCCATGATCAAATGCTACCACCAGTCTAGGCCATCACAGTCAAAAGGAATATGCTCGTTTGAAGTCGCAGAGAATCACAGATCTGATGAGATATCTGCTGTAGCGGAGATTGTAAGAATTAGGGTTTTCTAACGCCGTTCTCTATGTGAAGAAATTTAAGTGCCAGTAAGGAGAAGAGAAGGCCATGAGAATCGCATGAGGAGGAAAGGCCATAGCCAGAAAATGATTTCCAAAAAGTAAGATTGTCTAGAGTTTTCCACAATAGAAAGTTAGGATTTATCTAGAGTTTTCCCTAAAACTAATAGAACATTCCAGCTTTTCTAGAATTAAAATATAGAATAATCTAGAAAGATGGAAGCTTCCAGGCTTCAAGTTTTTTGTAATTATATATGATTGAACAAAGCTAAAGTTGACAAGTTGTTTGAATCTAAAAATCATGTTAATTGTAATAAAGAGAATGTTGGTTTTAATATGATGAAGAAGATGGGTAATAAAGGACAAGGATTAGGCAAGTATGGACCAAGAATGAAGGAGCCAATTGAGCCGATAGTGAGGCCAAAGTATGCAGGTCTTGGATATGGAAAAGCAAATCATGTTACAGGTACAAACAAGTTGATTCAAGAAAAGAGGAATGTTCAATGTTCTCATTGTCATAGGCAAGGACATACTAAGGACAAGTGTTGGGATCTACTGTTGGCAAGAGACACTATATGGATTCATGGTTGTTGTCATTGATGGCAACAAAGGTCATCCCACATATCCGCAAGTCATAATGTGTCTCTACCGGAAGTCAGAATAAAGAATGTTGTGGTCCGGTGAAGAAGAACAGAGCATGTGGCAAGGTCCGACAGATTGGTCCAGATCTCTCAGAGGAAGTGTCTTGGTGCAGTGCGGATTTGGGGAAGTCAAGAGGACTACCTTGAGTGGTATATTCCAAGGATTTAGCCTCCGGTGATGGATAAGGAAAAAGATATGAATGGTTGAGTACCAGATTTCTGAGAGACAGTGAAAACAGAGGAAGAACTGACTGGCAGAGTATCAGACTGCTTTCCGGATGGGTTACTGTTGATGACAGAGGTTGTGAAGGCATGAATCATGTTTGGCCGACATGATCAATGATATCTACAAGTACATGCTTGATCCGCATTGCTTGGTGAGGAAGGATTCAGCCGACAGAATGAGAGTTTGTAAGAAACTAGACTGTTCCGGATGCCGACTAGAAAGGTGATGAAATTACTTGTGCGGATATATATAGAGGATGGATTTAGTTGTGAAGTGTGTGTTGATGTGGAGATATATGCGAATAAGTCCAGATAAGAGCAGAGGTAGCAAAAAGGATCCGGTATGTGAAAGATAGCAGAATAAAGAACAGAGGAAAGATGAAGTGCAGCAGATCAGTGTACTGAGCCTAACCGGAACTGAACTCCAGCATATACAGATGCTTCCAATCAGTTCAAGACTGTGATTCTCATCACTTTGTAGACAGTGTGTCTTCTTGTAGGCAGTGGGCCTCTTGTGAGCAGTGTGCTCGGGCAGTGAGCCCTAATTGGCAAGTGCCAATTTTGTAATTTCCTATTCTTCTAACAGAGAATAATTTTGGGTTAATCACCCCGTGGTTTTCTCCCTTAACAGGGTTTCCACGTCAAAAATACTGTGTCATGTGTTTCTTGTTTTATGGTTAATGTTTTATGTTTGATTTTATGCTGCATCAATTAAGAGGAAAGTTCAATAAGGGAAATAATTAGGATAACTGATTCACCCCCCCCTCTCAGTTATCAACAATTGGTATCAGAGCTAAGTTCCTCCTAATAGAGCCTAACAGCTTGAGGAAGATCTGGGATTCCAAATGGATGCATATGGTTTAAGGGAGCAACTCAAGACTGCTCTTGAGGATCTTGAACAGTCAAATTCTGAAGTCAGTGAATTAAAGGAAAGACTCAAATAGGCTGATGAATTCATGAGAGAATTAAAAGACAAATTAAGTCTCTCTATGAAAAAGAGAAAGGAGCTGCTTCAACAGTTGGCAAGACAAAGTGAAGAAAGCAATACAAATGAAGAATTAACTGAGCAAACCAAGTTATGTGAAAAGTTATCAAAAGAAGTCATTATGTTAAGACATGAAATGGAATCAGGAACTATAAAGTTTACTCAAGAGATTGAAGAAAAAAGAAAGGCTGAAGACAATCTAAGACAATCTCTTAAAGAAAAATCAGAAGAATGCCACCAAATGGACAGGATTATCAGACATCTTGAATCTGATCTTGAAGATGCCAAAGATAATGAAGGAAAACTTGAGGATCAAATTGCCTCTCTCAAAAGAGACCTTCAAACAGCAAATGAATATAAAGAGAAATTCAAGATAAGTTCTGCTCAACTTGAAGTTCTTCTTGGAAGTCAAAAGAGGACAGATGACAAGTATGGTTTGGGATATGAGAAAGGAGAAAGCTCCGGATCCGGTCAGAAGAATCTTGGATCAGAAAATCCAAGGAGCGGGCCTAGAAGACCTCCGGTAAGACAGCCAAATGCTCAAAGATATCCATCCTTCAATGGATACTGCCACAACTGCAACCACTTTGGTCACAAAGCTGATCAGTGCAGAATGAGAATGAATCAGATTAATTCATCCTTCTCCGGACAGTGCTTCAACTGCAAAAGGTATGGACACAAATCCCATGAATGCAGAATTATGCAAGTAAACAAATCATTCAAAGGTAGATGCTTCACATGCAATAGAATAGGTCATATGGCTAATCAATGCAGATCAAGAGGATATCAGTCAAATATGCAAAGAAATGTTATTTGCCAAATCTGCAATAGGTCCGGTCATAATGCTAAAGTCTGCAGAAACAAGAATCAGGACAAAAGAGGTCCGGTGTATAATCAGAATCAAGACAAGGGTAAACAAAAGATGAATGCGGATGAGGTTAGGAATCAGATGAGCAAGATTTGGGTGAAGAAAAGTTCAGAGAATGTAGAGGTTGGATCCGCACCAGACTCTGGTGCTGATATTTCTTCCGAAAATTAAAAGGTGAGCTCAGGCTCAGGGGGAGACTCAAAGAAAATCTTGTTCCCCCAGCCAAACAAGTGGTGCCGGATGTGGCACAAGATGCGGATCAAAGGGTTTGTAGATATGAGTCTTGAGATACTTCAGTCAAGTTTTCAGAGGTCCGCATGGAGTTATGAAGAAGCTGTGATCGATCAAATAAGACCTGTTCAGGGAGATGCTCCGGTATGATAAAGGATTACAAAAAGGTCCAGAAAGATCCGGAAATGCACTATCTTGTTCTGCGGATTGGACAGAGTGTTTGAGATGTTCTTGTAATATGTTACCTCGATTTATTCATGATTGAAAGATCCGGATGATATCCACAGATCAGGACTAATCCGGGATACTCCAAGCTATCCAGACAAGGCAAACCGGAATGATGTAGGTGAAGCATTTATTGCAGACAGATATTAGGGTTCGCGGAGCAATTTAAGGGATTTCTCAAAGGTTATTTACTCATTCTGCACTCGAGAAGAAGCGAAAAGTGGAGCTCTGCAACAAGGTTCATCAAGCACACCAAGGATCTCCTGCCGAAGCTATTGCATAAAGAAATCAATCCAACCACTCCGTGCAAACCGAAGGCGCATAAGGTATTCTCCGTTTTTCATTACCTCACTGCAAATCTTTGAAGAATGGCTACTCCAAACATAGTTAAGATCTCTGATAGACCTCGCCCCTCATTCAAGAAACATCCTTACAAATCATTGGAGGTAGATCCACTAGGAGCCTTCTCTAGTGTTCCTCACGGAGTTTTACATACCGAAGACATTAGGGTTTACATACATGCAAACATTGATGAATTTGGGGAATTCAAATTAAGAGACCTCTATCACAAGCAACTGATAGACAATGCTTTTGAGCTTAAACCAGAGTATAAGGATATCCAGGAGAAACAATTTGAGCAATTTATTCATTTCCCCTGCTTTGAAGAAGATGAATGGGTCCGGTATGTACTGAGCAGGATGCATGACAACTTTCTATGGCTAGATAGACCCTGCAAGATCACAAAAGAGGCAATTAGAGCTGTAACTGGTCTATACTCTTCCGGAGGGGTACCTATCCTCAAATCTGTCAAGAACAACATTGTAACTGAGGCCACCGGATCAAAATTTGACAAGAGGGCAATGACAATTGAAGATATTTCGGATCTGGATATCAAATATGCATCAATGATAATAGGATACAAGATCTATCACTCCAGCAGGGAGAATTCTGTATCCGGAACTGCAATATACACTGCCTATGAAATGCTAAGAAAGAATGCAGATTATGATCTCTGCGAACTACTGCTAAGCCAATTAATGGAAAATATACAGAAAATCAAGAAGGATAAGAAGAATTCCTTTAAGTATGGTACTCTTATTGTATGTCTATTCTTCTACTTCATGAATGAGCTACCCAGAACAAGTGGATGGGTATGGCAGAATGACAAACCTGTTGCAGTCCAGATAAGAGACTATTTGCATGGACTTGGGGATGCAAAAGCGAGAAATACAGCTCTATGGGGATACTTCAAAAACTTTCAGAGCATGATGCAAGCAAGAGAGAGAATTCCCCAGTCTCTTGTTGAAAAATACAAAGACTCAGTGTGCTTCATGGTTGACACTGATCAGTGCCTAATGGAGGCAGTAGAGCCAAGGACTGTCTGGATCATGCCCATGGGGTATGAAGTGGATGAACAGATAGTGGAGCTGCATGTTCAACACATGCTAAGTCAGCCCAAAGATCCTAAGGCAGAAAGGTTTGGAACCTTTGAGGAGCTGAGTGTAAAAATACATGTAGAACTCAGGGAACCTGAGATTAAAAGAAAGGTAAGAAAAGAAGTAGAGCACATTGCTCAAGGCCTAGGTATCTCAAAGGAGGCACTTGATGCCAGCCGGGAAAAGAGGAGGAAGGCCGAGGAAGAAGAGAAAAGCAAAGAAAGTGCTCCGGTTGAAGCTCCCACCCGGACCAGATCATCAAAGAGACCTGCACCTCCCACAACCAAAAGTTCAAAACCGGAAGTTCAGGCATCCGGTAAGAGATCCAAGACAAAAGCCACAAGGGCTTATGGAAGCCAAAAGGATGAAGAGGAAACAGAATCAGATGAGGGAGTAAGAGAAGTAAAGAAACAGAAGAAGAAAGGATCCGGTAAGCCCTCCACAGGCCAAGACAAGGATGAAATGGCAGAGGTATCTGTTGAGAAGCCCACTCTGTCTCTAGAGAGCATAATCAAGTCGGTCACGGTGGATGGAAACCTTCAACCAATGACTGAATCCTATGATGACTTCAGTGAGGCTGACCAAAAGACTCTGCAGGAAGCCACAGTTAAATATCTGAACATATACAATAAGGCTTTCATTGAGATCATATCTCTCATTCCTAAAAGCCTAGAGAAGGAAATGGAAGTAAGAAAGAATAATGCTCATGCTAAAGATCTTGAGATCCGGGAGCAGATAGCTATTCAGCTATATCCTCAAATTGATCCCAAGACAATGAACATTATCTTCAAGGACTGCAAAGATGAGTTCAGAAGCAAAGCCAGGATGAATCAACTCATGCTTGGTGAGACTGACAAAGTGGCCCAAGAAACAGAAGAGATCCTCTGGAAGGCCTTCAAAAGGTTCAATCTTCCTGTTGTAGAGGATTTAGGTACAGAAACAACTGAGGACTTGGGACCCTCTGCTCCAGAAGAAGTGGCCCATGAACAAGCTAGCATCTCTCCTCCGGTTTCCCCTACAGTCTCCGGATCCAAAGAAGAAGAGCAATTACAGGAGAAGGAAGCAGTGGTGAAAGACAAAGAGGTTGACAGTTCTAAGACTGCAGAAGAAAAGAAACATCTGTCTCCGGCAAGAGACACTGCACAAACTGTTCAACAATTTTTGAGCAAAGAAACTCTAGAGATTGATGAACCGGAGCTTCTAAAAGGCCCATTTGATTTTGACTCTCTCTCTCCGGTACAAACAATGAAGATAGCCTCATTTGCAAATGCCAAGGCAAATGAAAAGCTCCTGAAGTCTCATATGGAAGACTGTGAGTTGATAGAGGCTGCTTCCGGAGTACTTGTAAAGATCATGCCATCAATCCAGATAGATCCGACAGCCTCCTCTTCCGGTAATCTAAAAACCTTAGTCAGCAGTGTTGATACACATTTTGATTCTCTAGAAAAATCAGCTGAAGAAAAGGTCCGGAAGGAATTTTTGGATAAAAGATTTTCAGAAATATTAGAATTAATCTCTAAGGATAGGAAGATTGTAAGCATTGGAATAAGGAGCTTAGAGAATGCTCTTAAGGATGGCGGTGACATCTACAAATTTTGTATATCCTGGTCAAAGGCAACAGCAGCATTTGACAAGAAAATAAAAGAGGAACAGGATAAGCTACAAAGCTTATCTCAAAGTTTTGATCCTCTCTCTTCCTCTATAATAAATCAAGAATGTCAGACCATTGCAGTCTTGAATGAAATAAAAAATCTTGAGAAGGAAAGGAAGAACATCACTAACCGGATGGGAGAACTTAGAAGGATTATAATCCCTAAGTTGGAAACTATGCATGAGGCCATCAGTGATGCTCAGACCACCGCCCAAACAAAAGATCCGACAGATCTCAAGCGGGCAGAAGCTTTTGCATTTTTGCTAAGTGGTCACATTTCAATTTTGGATAGAATGAAGCAAAGTTGGGCTACAGAAATGATCCAATTGCAGACATCCTTTGCAGACATTCTTCAGTACATGTGAGTATGTAAATATGCGGCTATATATAGAAAATTTTTGAAAATTTTGGTGTGCGGACCCTACCCTTTGCCATTGATGTCAAAGGAGGAGTGAGGAGCAGTGAAAAATGAGGGATCCAACTAAGGGGGAGTTCCGAAAATTGTATATAAGGACAGAGCATCAGCAAAGGGGGAGCATAGTGAAAACACTTAGTCATTTTTCACTAAGTGTTGCCATCAATGCCAAAGGGGGAGATTGTTGGCAAGAGACACTATATGGATTCATGGTTGTTGTCATTGATGGCAACAAAGGTCATCCCACATATCCGCAAGTCATAATGTGTCTCTACCGGAAGTCAGAATAAAGAATGTTGTGGTCCGGTGAAGAAGAACAGAGCATGTGGCAAGGTCCGACAGATTGGTCCGGATCTCTCAGAGGAAGTGTCTTGGTGCAGTGCGGATTTGGGGAAGTCAAGAGGACTACCTTAAATGGTATATTCCAAGGATTTAGCCTCCGGTGATGGACAAGGAAAAAGATATGAATGGTTGAGTACCGGATTTCTGAGAGACAGTGAAAACAGAGGAAGAACTGACTGGCAGAGTATCAGACTGCTTTCCGGATGGGTTACTGTTGATGACAGAGGTTGTGAAGGCATGAATCATGTTTGGCCGACATGATCAATGATATCTACAAGTACATGCTTGATCCGCATTGCTTGGTGAGGAAGGATTCAGCCGACAGAATGAGAGTTTGTAAGAAACTAGACTGTTCCGGATGCCGACTAGAAAGGTGATGAAATTACTTGTGCGGATATATATAGAGGATGGATTTAGTTGTGAAGTGTGTGTTGATGTGGAGATATATGCGAATAAGTCCAGATAAGAGCAGAGGTAGCAAAAAGGATCCGGTATGTGAAAGATAGCAGAATAAAGAACAGAGGAAAGATGAAGTGCAGCAGATCAGTGTACTGAGCCTAACCGGAACTGAACTCCAGCATATACAGATGCTTCCAATCAGTTCAAGACTGTGATTCTCATCACTTTGTAGACAGTGTGTCTTCTTGTAGGCAGTGGGCCTCTTGTGAGCAGTGTGCTCGGGCAGTGAGCCCTAATTGGCAAGTGCCAATTTTGTAATTTCCTATTCTTCTAACAGAGAATAATTTTGGGTTAATCACCCCGTGGTTTTCTCCCTTAACAGGGTTTCCACGTCAAAAATACTGTGTCATGTGTTTCTTGTTTTATGGTTAATGTTTTATGTTTGATTTTATGCTGCATCAATTAAGAGGAAAGTTCAATAAGGGAAATAATTAGGATAACTGATTCACCCCCCCCTCTCAGTTATCAACAATTGGTATCAGAGCTAAGTTCCTCCTAATAGAGCCTAACAGCTTGAGGAAGATCTGGGATTCCAAATGGATGCATATGGTTTAAGGGAGCAACTCAAGACTGCTCTTGAGGATCTTGAACAGTCAAATTCTGAAGTCAGTGAATTAAAGGAAAGACTCAAATAGGCTGATGAATTCATGAGAGAATTAAAAGACAAATTAAGTCTCTCTATGAAAAAGAGAAAGGAGCTGCTTCAACAGTTGGCAAGACAAAGTGAAGAAAGCAATACAAATGAAGAATTAACTGAGCAAACCAAGTTATGTGAAAAGTTATCAAAAGAAGTCATTATGTTAAGACATGAAATGGAATCAGGAACTATAAAGTTTACTCAAGAGATTGAAGAAAAAAGAAAGGCTGAAGACAATCTAAGACAATCTCTTAAAGAAAAATCAGAAGAATGCCACCAAATGGACAGGATTATCAGACATCTTGAATCTGATCTTGAAGATGCCAAAGATAATGAAGGAAAACTTGAGGATCAAATTGCCTCTCTCAAAAGAGACCTTCAAACAGCAAATGAATATAAAGAGAAATTCAAGATAAGTTCTGCTCAACTTGAAGTTCTTCTTGGAAGTCAAAAGAGGACAGATGACAAGTATGGTTTGGGATATGAGAAAGGAGAAAGCTCCGGATCCGGTCAGAAGAATCTTGGATCAGAAAATCCAAGGAGCGGGCCTAGAAGACCTCCGGTAAGATAGCCAAATGCTCAAAGATATCCATCCTTCAATGGATACTGCCACAACTGCAACCACTTTGGTCACAAAGCTGATCAGTGCAGAATGAGAATGAATCAGATTAATTCATCCTTCTCCGGACAGTGCTTCAACTGCAAAAGGTATGGACACAAATCCCATGAATGCAGAATTATGCAAGTAAACAAATCATTCAAAGGTAGATGCTTCACATGCAATAGAATAGGTCATATGGCTAATCAATGCAGATCAAGAGGATATCAGTCAAATATGCAAAGAAATGTTATTTGCCAAATCTGCAATAGGTCCGGTCATAATGCTAAAGTCTGCAGAAACAAGAATCAGGACAAAAGAGGTCCGGTGTATAATCAGAATCAAGACAAGGGTAAACAAAAGATGAATGCGGATGAGGTTAGGAATCAGATGAGCAAGATTTGGGTGAAGAAAAGTTCAGAGAATGTAGAGGTTGGATCCGCACCAGACTCTGGTGCTGATATTTCTTCCGAAAATTAAAAGGTGAGCTCAGGCTCAGGGGGAGACTCAAAGAAAATCTTGTTCCCCCAGCCAAACAAGTGGTGCCGGATGTGGCACAAGATGCGGATCAAAGGGTTTGTAGATATGAGTCTTGAGATACTTCAGTCAAGTTTTCAGAGGTCCGCATGGAGTTATGAAGAAGCTGTGATCGATCAAATAAGACCTGTTCAGGGAGATGCTCCGGTATGATAAAGGATTACAAAAAGGTCCAGAAAGATCCGGAAATGCACTATCTTGTTCTGCGGATTGGACAGAGTGTTTGAGATGTTCTTGTAATATGTTACCTCGATTTATTCATGATTGAAAGATCCGGATGATATCCACAGATCAGGACTAATCCGGGATACTCCAAGCTATCCAGACAAGGCAAACCGGAATGATGTAGGTGAAGCATTTATTGCAGACAGATATTAGGGTTCGCGGAGCAATTTAAGGGATTTCTCAAAGGTTATTTACTCATTCTGCACTCGAGAAGAAGCGAAAAGTGGAGCTCTGCAACAAGGTTCATCAAGCACACCAAGGATCTCCTGCCGAAGCTATTGCATAAAGAAATCAATCCAACCACTCCGTGCAAACCGAAGGCGCATAAGGTATTCTCCGTTTTTCATTACCTCACTGCAAATCTTTGAAGAATGGCTACTCCAAACATAGTTAAGATCTCTGATAGACCTCGCCCCTCATTCAAGAAACATCCTTACAAATCATTGGAGGTAGATCCACTAGGAGCCTTCTCTAGTGTTCCTCACGGAGTTTTACATACCGAAGACATTAGGGTTTACATACATGCAAACATTGATGAATTTGGGGAATTCAAATTAAGAGACCTCTATCACAAGCAACTGATAGACAATGCTTTTGAGCTTAAACCAGAGTATAAGGATATCCAGGAGAAACAATTTGAGCAATTTATTCATTTCCCCTGCTTTGAAGAAGATGAATGGGTCCGGTATGTACTGAGCAGGATGCATGACAACTTTCTATGGCTAGATAGACCCTGCAAGATCACAAAAGAGGCAATTAGAGCTGTAACTGGTCTATACTCTTCCGGAGGGGTACCTATCCTCAAATCTGTCAAGAACAACATTGTAACTGAGGCCACCGGATCAAAATTTGACAAGAGGGCAATGACAATTGAAGATATTTCAGATCTGGATATCAAATATGCATCAATGATAATAGGATACAAGATCTATCACTCCAGCAGGGAGAATTCTGTATCCGGAACTGCAATATACACTGCCTATGAAATGCTAAGAAAGAATGCAGATTATGATCTCTGCGAACTACTGCTAAGCCAATTAATGGAAAATATACAGAAAATCAAGAAGGATAAGAAGAATTCCTTTAAGTATGGTACTCTTATTGTATGTCTATTCTTCTACTTCATGAATGAGCTACCCAGAACAAGTGGATGGGTATGGCAGAATGACAAACCTGTTGCAGTCCAGATAAGAGACTATTTGCATGGACTTGGGGATGCAAAAGCGAGAAATACAGCTCTATGGGGATACTTCAAAAACTTTCAGAGCATGATGCAAGCAAGAGAGAGAATTCCCCAGTCTCTTGTTGAAAAATACAAAGACTCAGTGTGCTTCATGGTTGACACTGATCAGTGCCTAATGGAGGCAGTAGAGCCAAGGACTGTCTGGATCATGCCCATGGGGTATGAAGTGGATGAACAGATAGTGGAGCTGCATGTTCAACACATGCTAAGTCAGCCCAAAGATCCTAAGGCAGAAAGGTTTGGAACCTTTGAGGAGCTGAGTGTAAAAATACATGTAGAACTCAGGGAACCTGAGATTAAAAGAAAGGTAAGAAAAGAAGTAGAGCACATTGCTCAAGGCCTAGGTATCTCAAAGGAGGCACTTGATGCCAGCCGGGAAAAGAGGAGGAAGGCCGAGGAAGAAGAGAAAAGCAAAGAAAGTGCTCCGGTTGAAGCTCCCACCCGGACCAGATCATCAAAGAGACCTGCACCTCCCACAACCAAAAGTTCAAAACCGGAAGTTCAGGCATCCGGTAAGAGATCCAAGACAAAAGCCACAAGGGCTTATGGAAGCCAAAAGGATGAAGAGGAAACAGAATCAGATGAGGGAGTAAGAGAAGTAAAGAAACAGAAGAAGAAAGGATCCGGTAAGCCCTCCACAGGCCAAGACAAGGATGAAATGGCAGAGGTATCTGTTGAGAAGCCCACTCTGTCTCTAGAGAGCATAATCAAGTCGGTCACGGTGGATGGAAACCTTCAACCAATGACTGAATCCTATGATGACTTCAGTGAGGCTGACCAAAAGACTCTGCAGGAAGCCACAGTTAAATATCTGAACATATACAATAAGGCTTTCATTGAGATCATATCTCTCATTCCTAAAAGCCTAGAGAAGGAAATGGAAGTAAGAAAGAATAATGCTCATGCTAAAGATCTTGAGATCCGGGAGCAGATAGCTATTCAGCTATATCCTCAAATTGATCCCAAGACAATGAACATTATCTTCAAGGACTGCAAAGATGAGTTCAGAAGCAAAGCCAGGATGAATCAACTCATGCTTGGTGAGACTGACAAAGTGGCCCAAGAAACAGAAGAGATCCTCTGGAAGGCCTTCAAAAGGTTCAATCTTCCTGTTGTAGAGGATTTAGGTACAGAAACAACTGAGGACTTGGGACCCTCTGCTCCAGAAGAAGTGGCCCATGAACAAGCTAGCATCTCTCCTCCGGTTTCCCCTACAGTCTCCGGATCCAAAGAAGAAGAGCAATTACAGGAGAAGGAAGCAGTGGTGAAAGACAAAGAGGTTGACAGTTCTAAGACTGCAGAAGAAAAGAAACATCTGTCTCCGGCAAGAGACACTGCACAAACTGTTCAACAATTTTTGAGCAAAGAAACTCTAGAGATTGATGAACCGGAGCTTCTAAAAGGCCCATTTGATTTTGACTCTCTCTCTCCGGTACAAACAATGAAGATAGCCTCATTTGCAAATGCCAAGGCAAATGAAAAGCTCCTGAAGTCTCATATGGAAGACTGTGAGTTGATAGAGGCTGCTTCCGGAGTACTTGTAAAGATCATGCCATCAATCCAGATAGATCCGACAGCCTCCTCTTCCGGTAATCTAAAAACCTTAGTCAGCAGTGTTGATACACATTTTGATTCTCTAGAAAAATCAGCTGAAGAAAAGGTCCGGAAGGAATTTTTGGATAAAAGATTTTCAGAAATATTAGAATTAATCTCTAAGGATAGGAAGATTGTAAGCATTGGAATAAGGAGCTTAGAGAATGCTCTTAAGGATGGCGGTGACATCTACAAATTTTGTATATCCTGGTCAAAGGCAACAGCAGCATTTGACAAGAAAATAAAAGAGGAACAGGATAAGCTACAAAGCTTATCTCAAAGTTTTGATCCTCTCTCTTCCTCTATAATAAATCAAGAATGTCAGACCATTGCAGTCTTGAATGAAATAAAAAATCTTGAGAAGGAAAGGAAGAACATCACTAACCGGATGGGAGAACTTAGAAGGATTATAATCCCTAAGTTGGAAACTATGCATGAGGCCATCAGTGATGCTCAGACCACCGCCCAAACAAAAGATCCGACAGATCTCAAGCGGGCAGAAGCTTTTGCATTTTTGCTAAGTGGTCACATTTCAATTTTGGATAGAATGAAGCAAAGTTGGGCTACAGAAATGATCCAATTGCAGACATCCTTTGCAGACATTCTTCAGTACATGTGAGTATGTAAATATGCGGCTATATATAGAAAATTTTTGAAAATTTTGGTGTGCGGACCCTACCCTTTGCCATTGATGTCAAAGGAGGAGTGAGGAGCAGTGAAAAATGAGGGATCCAACTAAGGGGGAGTTCCGAAAATTGTATATAAGGACAGAGCATCAGCAAAGGGGGAGCATAGTGAAAACACTTAGTCATTTTTCACTAAGTGTTGCCATCAATGCCAAAGGGGGAGATTGTTGGCAAGAGACACTATATGGATTCATGGTTGTTGTCATTGATGGCAACAAAGGTCATCCCACATATCCGCAAGTCATAATGTGTCTCTACCGGAAGTCAGAATAAAGAATGTTGTGGTCCGGTGAAGAAGAACAGAGCATGTGGCAAGGTCCGACAGATTGGTCCGGATCTCTCAGAGGAAGTGTCTTGGTGCAGTGCGGATTTGGGGAAGTCAAGAGGACTACCTTAAATGGTATATTCCAAGGATTTAGCCTCCGGTGATGGACAAGGAAAAAGATATGAATGGTTGAGTACCGGATTTCTGAGAGACAGTGAAAACAGAGGAAGAACTGACTGGCAGAGTATCAGACTGCTTTCCGGATGGGTTACTGTTGATGACAGAGGTTGTGAAGGCATGAATCATGTTTGGCCGACATGATCAATGATATCTACAAGTACATGCTTGATCCGCATTGCTTGGTGAGGAAGGATTCAGCCGACAGAATGAGAGTTTGTAAGAAACTAGACTGTTCCGGATGCCGACTAGAAAGGTGATGAAATTACTTGTGCAGATATATATAGAGGATGGATTTAGTTGTGAAGTGTGTGTTGATGTGGAGATATATGCGAATAAGTCCAGATAAGAGCAGAGGTAGCAAAAAGGATCCGGTATGTGAAAGATAGCAGAATAAAGAACAGAGGAAAGATGAAGTGCAGCAGATCAGTGTACTGAGCCTAACCGGAACTGAACTCCAGCATATACAGATGCTTCCAATCAGTTCAAGACTGTGATTCTCATCACTTTGTAGACAGTGTGTCTTCTTGTAGGCAGTGGGCCTCTTGTGAGCAGTGTGCTCGGGCAGTGAGCCCTAATTGGCAAGTGCCAATTTTGTAATTTCCTATTCTTCTAACAGAGAATAATTTTGGGTTAATCACCCCGTGGTTTTCTCCCTTAACAGGGTTTCCACGTCAAAAATACTGTGTCATGTGTTTCTTGTTTTATGGTTAATGTTTTATGTTTGATTTTATGCTGCATCAATTAAGAGGAAAGTTCAATAAGGGAAATAATTAGGATAACTGATTCACCCCCCCCTCTCAGTTATCAACAATTGGTATCAGAGCTAAGTTCCTCCTAATAGAGCCTAACAGCTTGAGGAAGATCTGGGATTCCAAATGGATGCATATGGTTTAAGGGAGCAACTCAAGACTGCTCTTGAGGATCTTGAACAGTCAAATTCTGAAGTCAGTGAATTAAAGGAAAGACTCAAATAGGCTGATGAATTCATGAGAGAATTAAAAGACAAATTAAGTCTCTCTATGAAAAAGAGAAAGGAGCTGCTTCAACAGTTGGCAAGACAAAGTGAAGAAAGCAATACAAATGAAGAATTAACTGAGCAAACCAAGTTATGTGAAAAGTTATCAAAAGAAGTCATTATGTTAAGACATGAAATGGAATCAGGAACTATAAAGTTTACTCAAGAGATTGAAGAAAAAAGAAAGGCTGAAGACAATCTAAGACAATCTCTTAAAGAAAAATCAGAAGAATGCCACCAAATGGACAGGATTATCAGACATCTTGAATCTGATCTTGAAGATGCCAAAGATAATGAAGGAAAACTTGAGGATCAAATTGCCTCTCTCAAAAGAGACCTTCAAACAGCAAATGAATATAAAGAGAAATTCAAGATAAGTTCTGCTCAACTTGAAGTTCTTCTTGGAAGTCAAAAGAGGACAGATGACAAGTATGGTTTGGGATATGAGAAAGGAGAAAGCTCCGGATCCGGTCAGAAGAATCTTGGATCAGAAAATCCAAGGAGCGGGCCTAGAAGACCTCCGGTAAGACAGCCAAATGCTCAAAGATATCCATCCTTCAATGGATACTGCCACAACTGCAACCACTTTGGTCACAAAGCTGATCAGTGCAGAATGAGAATGAATCAGATTAATTCATCCTTCTCCGGACAGTGCTTCAACTGCAAAAGGTATGGACACAAATCCCATGAATGCAGAATTATGCAAGTAAACAAATCATTCAAAGGTAGATGCTTCACATGCAATAGAATAGGTCATATGGCTAATCAATGCAGATCAAGAGGATATCAGTCAAATATGCAAAGAAATGTTATTTGCCAAATCTGCAATAGGTCCGGTCATAATGCTAAAGTCTGCAGAAACAAGAATCAGGACAAAAGAGGTCCGGTGTATAATCAGAATCAAGACAAGGGTAAACAAAAGATGAATGCGGATGAGGTTAGGAATCAGATGAGCAAGATTTGGGTGAAGAAAAGTTCAGAGAATGTAGAGGTTGGATCCGCACCAGACTCTGGTGCTGATATTTCTTCCGAAAATTAAAAGGTGAGCTCAGGCTCAGGGGGAGACTCAAAGAAAATCTTGTTCCCCCAGCCAAACAAGTGGTGCCGGATGTGGCACAAGATGCGGATCAAAGGGTTTGTAGATATGAGTCTTGAGATACTTCAGTCAAGTTTTCAGAGGTCCGCATGGAGTTATGAAGAAGCTGTGATCGATCAAATAAGACCTGTTCAGGGAGATGCTCCGGTATGATAAAGGATTACAAAAAGGTCCAGAAAGATCCGGAAATGCACTATCTTGTTCTGCGGATTGGACAGAGTGTTTGAGATGTTCTTGTAATATGTTACCTCGATTTATTCATGATTGAAAGATCCGGATGATATCCACAGATCAGGACTAATCCGGGATACTCCAAGCTATCCAGACAAGGCAAACCGGAATGATGTAGGTGAAGCATTTATTGCAGACAGATATTAGGGTTCGCGGAGCAATTTAAGGGATTTCTCAAAGGTTATTTACTCATTCTGCACTCGAGAAGAAGCGAAAAGTGGAGCTCTGCAACAAGGTTCATCAAGCACACCAAGGATCTCCTGCCGAAGCTATTGCATAAAGAAATCAATCCAACCACTCCGTGCAAACCGAAGGCGCATAAGGTATTCTCCGTTTTTCATTACCTCACTGCAAATCTTTGAAGAATGGCTACTCCAAACATAGTTAAGATCTCTGATAGACCTCGCCCCTCATTCAAGAAACATCCTTACAAATCATTGGAGGTAGATCCACTAGGAGCCTTCTCTAGTGTTCCTCACGGAGTTTTACATACCGAAGACATTAGGGTTTACATACATGCAAACATTGATGAATTTGGGGAATTCAAATTAAGAGACCTCTATCACAAGCAACTGATAGACAATGCTTTTGAGCTTAAACCAGAGTATAAGGATATCCAGGAGAAACAATTTGAGCAATTTATTCATTTCCCCTGCTTTGAAGAAGATGAATGGGTCCGGTATGTACTGAGCAGGATGCATGACAACTTTCTATGGCTAGATAGACCCTGCAAGATCACAAAAGAGGCAATTAGAGCTGTAACTGGTCTATACTCTTCCGGAGGGGTACCTATCCTCAAATCTGTCAAGAACAACATTGTAACTGAGGCCACCGGATCAAAATTTGACAAGAGGGCAATGACAATTGAAGATATTTCGGATCTGGATATCAAATATGCATCAATGATAATAGGATACAAGATCTATCACTCCAGCAGGGAGAATTCTGTATCCGGAACTGCAATATACACTGCCTATGAAATGCTAAGAAAGAATGCAGATTATGATCTCTGCGAACTACTGCTAAGCCAATTAATGGAAAATATACAGAAAATCAAGAAGGATAAGAAGAATTCCTTTAAGTATGGTACTCTTATTGTATGTCTATTCTTCTACTTCATGAATGAGCTACCCAGAACAAGTGGATGGGTATGGCAGAATGACAAACCTGTTGCAGTCCAGATAAGAGACTATTTGCATGGACTTGGGGATGCAAAAGCGAGAAATACAGCTCTATGGGGATACTTCAAAAACTTTCAGAGCATGATGCAAGCAAGAGAGAGAATTCCCCAGTCTCTTGTTGAAAAATACAAAGACTCAGTGTGCTTCATGGTTGACACTGATCAGTGCCTAATGGAGGCAGTAGAGCCAAGGACTGTCTGGATCATGCCCATGGGGTATGAAGTGGATGAACAGATAGTGGAGCTGCATGTTCAACACATGCTAAGTCAGCCCAAAGATCCTAAGGCAGAAAGGTTTGGAACCTTTGAGGAGCTGAGTGTAAAAATACATGTAGAACTCAGGGAACCTGAGATTAAAAGAAAGGTAAGAAAAGAAGTAGAGCACATTGCTCAAGGCCTAGGTATCTCAAAGGAGGCACTTGATGCCAGCCGGGAAAAGAGGAGGAAGGCCGAGGAAGAAGAGAAAAGCAAAGAAAGTGCTCCGGTTGAAGCTCCCACCCGGACCAGATCATCAAAGAGACCTGCACCTCCCACAACCAAAAGTTCAAAACCGGAAGTTCAGGCATCCGGTAAGAGATCCAAGACAAAAGCCACAAGGGCTTATGGAAGCCAAAAGGATGAAGAGGAAACAGAATCAGATGAGGGAGTAAGAGAAGTAAAGAAACAGAAGAAGAAAGGATCCGGTAAGCCCTCCACAGGCCAAGACAAGGATGAAATGGCAGAGGTATCTGTTGAGAAGCCCACTCTGTCTCTAGAGAGCATAATCAAGTCGGTCACGGTGGATGGAAACCTTCAACCAATGACTGAATCCTATGATGACTTCAGTGAGGCTGACCAAAAGACTCTGCAGGAAGCCACAGTTAAATATCTGAACATATACAATAAGGCTTTCATTGAGATCATATCTCTCATTCCTAAAAGCCTAGAGAAGGAAATGGAAGTAAGAAAGAATAATGCTCATGCTAAAGATCTTGAGATCCGGGAGCAGATAGCTATTCAGCTATATCCTCAAATTGATCCCAAGACAATGAACATTATCTTCAAGGACTGCAAAGATGAGTTCAGAAGCAAAGCCAGGATGAATCAACTCATGCTTGGTGAGACTGACAAAGTGGCCCAAGAAACAGAAGAGATCCTCTGGAAGGCCTTCAAAAGGTTCAATCTTCCTGTTGTAGAGGATTTAGGTACAGAAACAACTGAGGACTTGGGACCCTCTGCTCCAGAAGAAGTGGCCCATGAACAAGCTAGCATCTCTCCTCCGGTTTCCCCTACAGTCTCCGGATCCAAAGAAGAAGAGCAATTACAGGAGAAGGAAGCAGTGGTGAAAGACAAAGAGGTTGACAGTTCTAAGACTGCAGAAGAAAAGAAACATCTGTCTCCGGCAAGAGACACTGCACAAACTGTTCAACAATTTTTGAGCAAAGAAACTCTAGAGATTGATGAACCGGAGCTTCTAAAAGGCCCATTTGATTTTGACTCTCTCTCTCCGGTACAAACAATGAAGATAGCCTCATTTGCAAATGCCAAGGCAAATGAAAAGCTCCTGAAGTCTCATATGGAAGACTGTGAGTTGATAGAGGCTGCTTCCGGAGTACTTGTAAAGATCATGCCATCAATCCAGATAGATCCGACAGCCTCCTCTTCCGGTAATCTAAAAACCTTAGTCAGCAGTGTTGATACACATTTTGATTCTCTAGAAAAATCAGCTGAAGAAAAGGTCCGGAAGGAATTTTTGGATAAAAGATTTTCAGAAATATTAGAATTAATCTCTAAGGATAGGAAGATTGTAAGCATTGGAATAAGGAGCTTAGAGAATGCTCTTAAGGATGGCGGTGACATCTACAAATTTTGTATATCCTGGTCAAAGGCAACAGCAGCATTTGACAAGAAAATAAAAGAGGAACAGGATAAGCTACAAAGCTTATCTCAAAGTTTTGATCCTCTCTCTTCCTCTATAATAAATCAAGAATGTCAGACCATTGCAGTCTTGAATGAAATAAAAAATCTTGAGAAGGAAAGGAAGAACATCACTAACCGGATGGGAGAACTTAGAAGGATTATAATCCCTAAGTTGGAAACTATGCATGAGGCCATCAGTGATGCTCAGACCACCGCCCAAACAAAAGATCCGACAGATCTCAAGCGGGCAGAAGCTTTTGCATTTTTGCTAAGTGGTCACATTTCAATTTTGGATAGAATGAAGCAAAGTTGGGCTACAGAAATGATCCAATTGCAGACATCCTTTGCAGACATTCTTCAGTACATGTGAGTATGTAAATATGCGGCTATATATAGAAAATTTTTGAAAATTTTGGTGTGCGGACCCTACCCTTTGCCATTGATGTCAAAGGGGGAGTGAGGAGCAGTGAAAAATGAGGGATCCAACTAAGGGGGAGTTCCAGAAATTGTATATAAGGACAGAGCATCAGCAAAGGGGGAGCATAGTGAAAACACTTAGTCATTTTTCACTAAGTGTTGCCATCAATGCCAAAGGGGGAGATTGTTGGCAAGAGACACTATATGGATTCATGGTTGTTGTCATTGATGGCAACAAAGGTCATCCCACATATCCGCAAGTCATAATGTGTCTCTACCGGAAGTCAGAATAAAGAATGTTGTGGTCCGGTGAAGAAGAACAGAGCATGTGGCAAGGTCTGACAGATTGGTCCGGATCTCTCAGAGGAAGTGTCTTGGTGCAGTGCGGATTTGGGGAAGTCAAGAGGACTACCTTGAGTGGTATATTCCAAGGATTTAGCCTCCGGTGATGGACAAGGAAAAAGATATGAATGGTTGAGTACCGGATTTCTGAGAGACAGTGAAAACAGAGGAAGAACTGACTGGCAGAGTATCAGACTGCTTTCCGGATGGGTTACTGTTGATGACAGAGGTTGTGAAGGCATGAATCATGTTTGGCCGACATGATCAATGATATCTACAAGTACATGCTTGATCCGCATTGCTTGGTGAGGAAGGATTCAGCCGACAGAATGAGAGTTTGTAAGAAACTAGACTGTTCCGGATGCCGACTAGAAAGGTGATGAAATTACTTGTGCGGATATATATAGAGGATGGATTTAGTTGTGAAGTGTGTGTTGATGTGGAGATATATGCGAATAAGTCCAGATAAGAGCAGAGGTAGCAAAAAGGATCCGGTATGTGAAAGATAGCAGAATAAAGAACAGAGGAAAGATGAAGTGCAGCAGATCAGTGTACTGAGCCTAACCGGAACTGAACTCCAGCATATATAGATGCTTCCAATCAGTTCAAGACTGTGATTCTCATCACTTTGTAGACAGTGTGTCTTCTTGTAGGCAGTGGGCCTCTTATGAGCAGTGTGCTCGGGCAGTGAGCCCTAATTGGCAAGTGCCAATTTTGTAATTTCCTATTCTTCTAACAGAGAATAATTTTGGGTTAATCACCCCGTGGTTTTCTCCCTTAACAGGGTTTCCACGTCAAAAATACTGTGTCATGTGTTTCTTGTTTTATGGTTAATGTTTTATGTTTGATTTTATGCTGCATCAATTAAGAGGAAAGTTCAATAAGGGAAATAATTAGGATAACTGATTCACCCCCCCTCTCAGTTTTCAACATCTACATCCATGTAGCATATGTGGATTCAGAAATCATTCAAAAAAGATGTGTTGGCAAAAACACTGGAAAGATGAATCTATGACAGGATGCATGAAAATGGATTGTGGATGGAGTTATGGATCAAGTTGGCAACAAATTATAGGTATGCTAAAAAGTTTGTTTAGGTATAGATCTTCATTTGTGAAAGATGATATCCAACAGAAAAAGTTTGAAGGATTGAGGCATCATGGAAAGTTGAAAGATACAGATAGTAAGAGGACTTCCAGTTTGTTGTTCTAAATATTTTTCAAGGATTGAATGACTGCTGCAGCAGTGGGTGAGAGTTGAAGATCAGCTGATCGTGAAGATGATTTGAAGGCATCTTGCAAGCAAATGATTTGAGTCACCAGAATTGAAAGACAAAGATTTCGAAGATAAATTTGGAATGATAGGTGGTCGAAAAAAAAAATCTAGCTGAACCTTGCTTTGATACCATGAAAGAAATAGGCCCAATAAACAACAAAACATAACAGCAAATGAAAACAGGGCAAAATAGAGTTAATAAACTTAGAAAAACATTTATCTAACTTGAATTATATTTCATCCAACCATCGTATACAATAGCTTTGTTCAATCATATATAATTACAAAAAACTTGAAGCCTAGAAGCTTCCATCTTTCTAGATTATTCTATATTTTAATTCTAGAAAAGCTGGAATGTTCTATTAGTTTTATGGAAAACTCTAGATAAATCCTAACTTTCTATTGTGGAAAACTCTAGACAAAACTTGCTATTTCATAGACAATCTTACTTTCCTTAACATCTACTCATGTATATGACAAGGATTTAGTCAAATGACAAGATAAGGTGATTGCCTAATGGATGTGTATGAAACCTAGATGCCTACAAGATCATATATATATATATATATATATATATATATATATATATATATATATATATATATATATATATATATATATATATATATATATATATATATATATATATATATATATACATATATATATATATATACATATATATATATATATATGTATATATATATATATATATGTATATATATATATATGTATGTATGTATGTATGTATGTAAATCCTATTTATGGTCAAGTAGCTCTCTATTTACTATCATTGAACTCTCATTGATAGGAGGTTGGCTCTCTGACTATTGCAATTCAATCCATTTGTAATGATGCCTCTATCATGTTGAGTTGAATCCTATCTCTACATCAAGTTAAAATCATGAAGATCACAACACCATACAATCCTCATTGCGTTGTTAAAATGCACAAAACAATCATACAAGATAGTCGTTCATGAAATTACTATGCGAAGAGGGTTTATAAGTTGCATTAGGGTTTGTATAAATGATCTAATAGATTTATAAGTTTGTCAAACACCAAAATGGATGATTTATATGAGTTTTGGGACTATCACAATCCATGTACAACTTGCCCTTTATCATTGTTAAAAAGATACACATGGCTGTCCAAAACTACCCTTTATGACTATCCTAAAACAACATCGTATATATGCTCATAAAAGCCATCAAACTCTGATAATAAACTCGCCATTGGATAAGGAGTGGAAGGATAAAGTCACATTCCCAAAAACCTCTTAAAATCACATGTCTCCCCTTATGAAAACTAGGGTCTTTGCCGATACATTGTTCCATAAGAGCAAAGTCACTTAAGATCCTAAGAGCAAAAACCTTGCCAGGTGCCATATTTTTTTTTTTTGCTCATCATGGGGCTAAACAGACTGTGCCAATGCATCAGGGTGGACGGGTGAATGCCAGGTGAGGTCTCATTTTGTGTGCCAAGCATCCCAATCATTCTGGGCAATAGGCTACCGGCAAAGTCCCTTAAGATCCTTGAGACCAAAAAATTGCCAAACTTTGATGGAGCAGTTCTTAGAATTCATGATAGCTGGGAATATTTTATTTGGACCTATAGGTGCACATGGGGTCTATCCACAATAACCTCTCTCAGTTTTGGTCAACTCCATTCTGTTTGACCATGCCAAAATCAAACACATTGTTGCAAAATGCTTCAATTTGAAGCAATGGAAAGGTGCTAGGTGTGACATTTTTCCTTCCATAGTTTGTGGGGCTGAATGGACAGTGCCAACACATTAGGGTGGGTAGATAAATACTAAGGGAGGTCTCGTTTCATGCACAAAGCATCCCAGTCATTCTAGGCAACATGTACTAGCAAAGTCCCTTAAGATCCCTGAGACCAAAAAATTGCAAAACTTTGATGGAGTAGTTCTCAGAATTTTTGATAGCTAAGAATGTTCTGTTTGGACCTATAGGTGTATGTGGGGACTATCCACAATAACCTCTCTCAGTTTTGGTAAACTCCATTCCATTTGACCGTGCCAAAATCAAATGCATTGTTGTAAAATGCTTCAATTTGATGTAGTGGAAAGGTGCTAGGTGTGACATTTTTCATTCCATAGCTCGTGGGGCTGAACAGACTACGCCAACGCATTGAGGTGGGTGGGTAAATGCCAAGGGAGGTCTCGTTTCCTACGCCAAGCGACCCAGTCATTCATAGCTGTAAGCTACCGACAGAGTCAAAAGTTGCTAGGACTAAAATTTTTCATTCCACAGGTCCTGGGACCTAACGGATTGTGCCAACATGTCAAGGTGGGTAGGTAAATGCTAGGGGAGGTCTCGTTTTATGTGCCAAGGCTCCCAGTCATTTCGAGTTGTAATCTACCAACAAAGTGACTTTATAGGTAGCTTATAGCTTGGAATGACTAGGATGCTTTGCACACAAAACGAGACCTCCCATACCATTTACCCACCCACCCCAACATGTTGGCACAATTCGTTCGGCCCCAAGACCTATGGAATGCAAAATTTCAATCCTAGCAACTTTTGACTTTGTCGGTATCTTACAGCTTGGAATGACTGGGATTCTTGGTTCACAAAATGAGACCTCCCCTAGCATTTACCTACCCACTCGATGCATTGGCACAGTCCGTTTGGCCCCATGAGCTATGGAATGAAAAATGTCACACCTAGCACCTTTCCACTACATCAAATTGAAGCATTTTGTAACAATGTGTTTGATTTCAGCACGGTCAAATGGAATGGAGTCGACCAAAACTGATAGAGGTTATTGTGGATGGACCCCACGTGCACCTATAGGTCCAAACAGAACATTTTCAACTGTCACAAATTCTAAGAACTGCTCCGTCAAAGTTTGGCAGTTTTTTGGTCTCAGGGATCTTAAGGGACTTTGCCGATAGCCTATTGCCTAGAATGATTGGGATGCTTGGTGCATGAAACGAGACCTCCCTTGGCATTTACCCACCTACCCTGATGCATTGGTGCAGTCTGTTCACCCCCACAAGCTATGGAATGAAAAATGTCACACCTGGCATCTTTCCACTACATCAAATTGAAGCATTTTGCAACAATGTGTTTGATTTCAGCATGGTCAAATGGAATGGAGTTGACCAAAACTGAGAGAGGTTATTGTGGACAAACCCCACGTGCACCTGTAGGTCCAAACAAAACATTCCTAGCTATAACAAATTCTGAGAACTACTCCAAAATTTGGTAGTTTTTTGGTCTCAGGGATCTTAAGGGACTTTACCAGTAGCATGTTGCTCAGAATGACTAGGACGCTTGGCGAACGAAAAGAGACCTCCCTTGGCATTTACCTGCCCACCCCGATGTGTTGGTGTAGTCCGTACTGCCCCACAAGCTATGGAATGAAAAATGTCGCACCTGGCACCTTTCCACTACATCAAATTGAAGCATTTTGCAACAATGCATTTGATTTCGGCACAGTCAAATAGAATCGAGTTGACCAAAACCAATAGAGGTTATTGTGGACAGACCCCATGTGAACCTGTAGGTCTAAACAAAACATTCCCAACTATCATGAATTCTGAGAACTGCTCCGTCAAAGTTTGGCAGTTTTTTGGTCTCAGGGATCATAAGGGACTTTGCCGGTAGCTTATTGCCCAGAGTGATTGGGATGCTTGGTGCACGAAACGAGACCTCTCCTAGCATTTACCTGCCCACCCTGATGCATTGGCATAGTCCATTTAGCCCCACGATGAGAAGAAATAAAAAATATAGGTACCTTCAACCCTCGAGTCATATAATATAGGCCTATTTATGCCTCTACAAATAGTTTTCACCATTCAACTAACCTCAACTAACTTATGAAACAACTTTGTAAAATTAACCATTATTTTATGTCCAAAATGAACACCACCACTAATAAAAGAACCACTCACCTTATTCAATGCACATTTTGGGGTGTTGTATCACATGTATACTTGTTGTTAAGCACATATACAACTTGTAGTGGTTTATTGTCACATGTTGTAAGCCATATATGTGAAGATGTAAACATAGTTTATCCATTTGCATGAGAAAATAAGGAGCATAACATGTATTGGTAACATGAGCAACACTACTACATATTCTTACGTGTTGTAAATATGCATCTTCTTATTTCATCATGTTGTGCTTCATTGATGAGGAGCGCACAGTAGGAATGGACAATTGATCAAATATTAAGCTTTTGAACTCTTGAACCTTTTGGAAATCATTTCTAGTCTCGGTGAACAAATCTCTCCCTTTCATTTTCGGCAAGACTTTGCCCGTCAGCCACTTTACAACTTATCTCTCCAAAGTCTTAGTCACTCCGACATCGCAACTCTTCTCGATGGGTGACTCTACGCTTCTTGCCTATCAACAAGAAAAGTGCTATCGGCTACTTTAGGTTCTACTTCACCGATACACTGATCACTCCAATGTCACCTTTGACTTTCACTTGTCAGCAAGACAACTACTATCGGCCACATTAGAATTTGCTTTGCCGATACGCCAATGATTTTTGTCTTTGGTGAGACTCTACACTATCAGAAAGAATCATTTTTTTAATTTTGATATACGATCACTATCTTCTTCACTATGACCCTTGTCATCGGCCAAACGAATGCTATCGGCCAAACCTTAAGATCTCTTGCCGCTAGCCAATTTCTCCCAATGGATCTCCGTTGATATCAATTATCCCTTATCACCCCGATACGCCTCGATCGGTAAGACCAATACTGTCAGTCCAACGCCAAGTTATCTACCTGATGACCTTATCATTCCAATATGAATATTTAGACCATGACTTCCATTCGATGGCTTGAACCTCTCTTCGGTGAACTATGGTGTTATTAAGCTGATACACCAAGAGTCTTCCCGCACTTGGCCAGACTATCCTTATTGTTCTGAGAGAGGAATATTTTGTCGATGGCCCTTGTTTCACTGACAATGATTTCAACTCCTCTACTATTTCTATGACTCGTTTACTCTCCAACCAAAACCCTAGCACATGGAGATTCTAGGCTGTCTACTGTGTAAAACACTCCAATTTGGTCCTATGCGCCATCGAACAAGGAAACAAAACAAAAAACAAAAATGAATACTTGTACAATGAAGCCATTCCACCGATCTTGATAGGAACCGTACTGATGGAATGCTTCAGTGAACCATTTTGTAATAGACTACAGGAAAAGGGAACCTACTAAGTACAATTACAAAATCCTTGAATCTAAGAACAAGAAAACACAAAAGGGGATAGAATAGAGCTTTATTGTTCTTCAATACAATTCATACATACTTCCCAAAATGAACACACAACAGGACACAAAATAGAACTGCACCCCAATGTTCATTTTTCTATGCTTTTAACTCATTGTTGTGGGAGGCCAACCATTTCTCAACCGGTCGGTTACAAATTGAACAACAACTAAAAAGAAACAACATTGGTCAGTTTGACCTTATTACAAACAAAAACATGATTTGTTAGGTGCTCTTGCACCATACTCCCTAGGTGAAAGTTATCTCAAGTCCTCTTAGAGACTAACTACTGCAAATCACCACCCTACTTTTTGACATCTTCTTCTAGCATCCATGTGGCTTCAGAGTCTGGAAGTCCTTAACATTTAACCAAGTGCTCAAAATAGGTCTAATTTCTGGTCTTCTTGGCTATCCTGCTATCCAAGATGCACTCCAGTTTTGGTGGTTCCTTAGGTGGTAAATGCTACACCCACTTTTCATTGTCCTGGGAAGAATCTACTGCATCGTCTCCTATATCAGGACTCCTATATAATGTTAGATCATAAACATTGAATATAGGTGAAATAGCAATATCATCAGGGAGTTCAATTTTGTAGGCATTAGGACCATATTTTTCTAAAATTTGACAAGGTCTAATTTTCCTCATCACCAACTTGCTGTGGCTCCCCTTGGGTAGTCTGTTCTTGTTAAGGTGAACCATGACCAGATCTCTGATTTGGTATGGCATATCTCTCCTTCGTTGATCCACTCTAGCCTTGATTTTCTGACTAGTCTTGTGTAGAGTATCCCTGACTTGTTGATGAATCTCCTTCACAGCCTCTGCAAATGTATCAGCATGTCCACTCCTCTTGTCCAAACCCTAAACATCTCTAAATTCAAAAACTCCCTGAGGATGACTACCATAGAGAATTTCAAAAGAACTTAAACTTGTGCTTCTGTTTGTAGAATCATTATAGGTATACTCTACTTGTGGGAGTACCACATCTCAACTACCTCCATGTTCTCTTGTCAAACATCTCAGTAGATTGCCTAATGACCTATTCACAAACTCAGTTTGGCCATCAGTCTAAGGATGGTAGGCTAAGCTAAAAGACAAGTTTGTACCCAATCTCTTCCACAAGGTTCTCCAAAAATGTCCCACAAATTTGATGTCCCTGTCAGACACAATGCTCAAAGGCAATCCATGAATCCTAACAATTTATTTAAAGAACAAACTTGCAATGTAGCTAGCATCATTGGTGGTTTTACAAGGAATAAAGTGGGCCATCTTGTTGAACCTATCTACCACAAAAAACACACTGTCACAACCTATCCTTGTCTTGGGCAATCCCATCACAAAATCCATACTCAAACTTTCCCAAGGTCTGTCTGGTATGGGCAAAGGTTGGTACAGTCCTGCATTGGTTGAGACCCCCTTTGTTCTCTGACATACCATGAAAATCCCAACAAACCTTTTGATATCAGATTGCATCTTTGGCCAAAAGTAAAATCTTCTTACTAGATCTAAAGTCTTATTGAGTCCAAAATGTCCTCCTAAACCACCACTGTCTTTTTCCTTCACTATATTATCCCTCATTAAACACTGAGGAATACATAGATGACTTCCTTTGAACAAAAGGCCATCCTGCAATGTATAATCAGAAAATTCAATATGGAAAGCATTGGCAAACTCATTGCATACCCTGTAAATTTCCTTGAAATCGTGATCCTCTTCATACAATCCTTTGAGTGCTTCAACACCCATGCTTTGCAACTGCACTTCTTGCACTGTCAACACCCTCCTACTTAGAGCATCCACAACCTTATTGGTTATCCCTTTCTTATGCTTGATGGTGAAGATGTATGCTTGAAGACTTTCCACCCACTTCATGTGTCTATGGCTGAGCTTTTCATGTCCATTCAAAAGACTGAGAGCATGATTGTCAGTGTATACAATAAATTCTTTAGGAAGCAAGTAGTGCCTCCATTTTTTCAGAGCTTGTACCATGGCATACAACTCTAAATCATAAGAGGAGTACTTCCTCTTAGCTTCATTCAATTTTTCACTGAAAAAGGCCACCAGTCTACCTTCTTGGCTTAACACTGCTCCTATGGCCAGCCCACTTGCATCACATTCAATGGTAAAAACCTTATTGAAATCAGGAAGTACTAAGACAAGATACTTGGCAACTTTCTACTTCAGACTTTCAAAACTTTGATCTACCTCTTTTGTCCACACAAACTTCACCTTACCTCCACCCTTGATGGTCTCCAACATAGGTGCACAAATATCACTATAGTTCTTAATAAATTTTCTGTAAAATGTGGCCAAGCCATGAAAACTTCTGACCTCTCCTACTATCCTAGGTGTAGGCCAATTCAAAATAGCCTCTACCTTGGAAGGATCCATTTTCAAATCACCCTTAGAGATGACAAAACCTAGGTACACCAATTCTTGTTTCATGAAGTCACACTTTTCCAAGTTTATCAGTAACTTCTGATCTTGCAGCCTCTTCAAAACTATGTCCAAATGTTTCAAGTGTTGTTCCTTGCTCTTACTGAACACCAAGATATCATCAAGGTAAATGACCACAAATTTCCCTATGAACTCCTGCAACACCTCATTCATCAGCCTCATAAAGGTGCTCAAGGCATTTGAAAGACCAAAAAGGCATCACAAGCCACTCATACAACCCTTCATTGGTTTTAAATGTTATCTTCCACTCATGCCCTTCTCTTATTTGTATTTGGTGATACCCACTCTTTAAGTCTATCTTGGAGAAATAAGTAGCCCCTCTCAAATAATCCATTAGATCTTCTATTCTAGGAATAGGAAATCTATACCTGATGGTTATCCTATTTATGGCCCTAGAATCGGTAGAAAGACTCCATTTCCAATCCTTCTTTGGGGCTAAAATAGAAGGGACTGTACATGGGCTAAGGCTCTTTCTTATCAGTCCTTTGTTTAGGAGTTCTTGAACCTGATTTGCTATCTCTTCATTCTGCTGAGGGGTCATTTTATATGCTTCCCTATTAGTGAGTACTGCTCCAGGTATGAGGTCTATCTGATGGCTAATGTCT
Source organism: Cunninghamia lanceolata (assembly GCA_027924645.1). Classification (NCBI taxonomy): domain Eukaryota; kingdom Viridiplantae; phylum Streptophyta; class Pinopsida; order Cupressales; family Cupressaceae; genus Cunninghamia; species Cunninghamia lanceolata. The sequence goes on along the minus strand of BSBN01000220.1, from coordinate 8,220,129 downwards.
TTGATAGGTGGTAGGGAATCAAGTATATCTTTTGCAATCACTCCTTTGTAACTCTCAAGCAAATCTCTGACCTCCTTAGGCCCTACTTCTCTCACATTTTCCTTCTTTTCCCCCTTAGGCTTCACAATCAAAGCAAAACCTACTTCACCACCTTCCTTTAGTGTATCCATGAGTTCTTTTTCTCCTACCAGCATTACACTAGATCCTTCAGGCTGTGGATCCCCTTCTACCAATGACTGTATCATATAAGTTACACCATCCTTTTAGAATGAGTAAGCATTCTTTTCCCCATCATGATGAGCCTTTCTGTCAAACTGCCATGGTCTGCCTAGTAGAAGATGGCAAGAATCCACTGGAAGGATGTCACACAAAATTTTGTCTCTATACCCTCCAATACTGAATTCTACCTATGCTTGTTCATTGATGACTATATGTTGTCCCTTGTTTAACCAACTGACCCTATATGGACAGCTATGAGGTATCTTTTCTAATTTCAATTTATCTACTACTTCCAAAGATATAATATTGTTAGTAGAACCAAAGTCAATGATAACTTTACAAAACTTACCTTGGATCTTGTAGTTGACTCTAAACAAAGCTCTTCTTTGTGATAGTTCAATCTACACTGGTTCTTTGAGCAGCGTCCTCTTGATCATTAGATTTTCTCCCATCTCTGATGTCAAATTCACTTCAGGAGATGTCCCACTCCCTGCATCCTCTTGAGTCAATGTGATTCTTCTCTCATTACCATGAGAAGTTGAGGCCTTCTCTGGACACTTATAAGTTGGGTGCCCTATCTGATTATAGTTATAACATCTCATGTTGGAGAACTTGGATCCTCTACCTGATCCATTTGTCCCACCTCTTCCATTAGGCCTTCTTCCTCGGTAGCCTCCTCTGCTACTTGAGTCCCCAACTTGTTCTCCTTGGATAGACTCACCATTAGGCCTCTGGTTAGGACTTCTTCCTTCAAAACTACCTCTGCCTCTAGAATTTCTACCACCTCTTCCTCTACCTTGATGCTCACCTTTCGTCTTCAGCTTCTCTTTACCTCTTAATGCTACTTGAAAGCATTTTTCCATGGTTTTAGGGGTCAATAAACTTATCTCATCTTGAATATTGAACCTCAGACCATTTAGATACCTGGCCACCTTAGCTTTTTCCTACTTCATGTACCCACAGTGAAGAGTGTATGTGTGAAACTCCTTAGTGTAAGTAGCTACATCCGTATCTTTTTTCTTGAGGTTCTGCATTTTCCTGTAAATCTGCACCTTGTAGTCAAATGGAAGGAACTAGGACTTGATCTTCTCTAGTATTCTGCTCCATGAAGAGATCATACTCTTCCCATTCTTTACCCTTTCTCCTTGGGTGTAATTCCACCACATAAGGGTAGCACCTTTTAGTTTGGTTTTTACAAATTTAACTCTCTTATTCTCAGGAACTTCCTTATATTCAAAGTAGTTGTTTAGAGCCTCAATCCATTCCATGAATTCATTAGCATTCATCTTTCCATTGAACATGGGGATATCTATCTGAGCCTCCGAAGAGTCCTTGCCAATAGCCTTAATGGCTTCCAGGAAATGCTTTTGATCAGCTAGTATCTCTACCTCTTCTTGTTCTTCCTCTTTCTCTTCCTCTTCATCTAAACCTTCATCTATCCTCTTCCCTATCCTCAATGCCTTCAACTCTGCTTGGAGTGCTTCCTTGACTCCACTTTTGATCTTCTCTTCCATCTCCTTGAACTTCTTGACCACTTCGGTGGTCATCCCCTTTGGAGGCATATTGCTAGCCTCTCCTTCGCTCTCCTCTGCTGACATATACCAGATCAACAATAGAACCTTTTATGCCTCTAATACCAATATGATGAGGAGCACACAGCGGGAATGGACAATTGATCAAATATTAAGCTTTTGAACTCTTGAACCTTTTGGAAATTGTTTCTAGTCTCGACGAACAGATCTCTCCCTTTCATTTTCGGCAAAAGTTTATCTATCGGCCACTTTACAACTTATCTCTTTGAAGTCTTAGTCAATCTGACATTGCAACTCTTCTTGATGGGTGACTCTATGCTTCTTCCCTATCAGCAAGAAAAGTGCTATCAGCTACTTTAGGTTCTACTTCGCCGATACACCAATCACTCCAATGTCACCTTTGACTTTCACTTGTCAGCAAGACAACTACTATCGGCCATGTTAGAATTTGCTTCGCCGATACGCCAATGATTTTTGTCTTTGGTGAGACTCAACACTATCTACAAGAATCATTTTGTTAATTTCGATATAAGATCACTATCTTCTTCGTTGTGACCCTTGTCATCGGCCAGACGAATGCTATCAACCAAACCTTAAGATCTCTTGCTGCTAGCCGATTCATCTTGATGGATCTCCGTCAGTATCAATTATCCCTTATCACCTCGATACGCCTCGATTGGTAAGACCAATACTATCAGTCCAACACCAAGTTATCTACCCGATGACCTTATCATCCTGATATGAATCTTTAGACCGCAACTTCCATTCGTCGACTTGAACCTCTCTTCAGTGAACTGCGGTGTTATTAATTTGATACACCAAGAGTCTTCCCGCACTTCACCAGACTATCCTTATCATTCTGAGAGAGGAATATTTTTCCAATGGCCCCTATTTCACTAACAATGATTTCAACTCCTCTGCTATTTATACGACTCGTTTACTCTCCAACCAAAACCCTAGCACATGGAGATGCTAGGCCATCTGTTGGCAAGAGACACTATATAGATTCATGAATGTTGTCATTGATGGCAACAAAGTTTATCCCACACATCCACAGAACTTGATATGTTCCTACCGGAAGTCAGATTGAAGAAGTGTTGTGGTCCAGTGAGCAAGAACAGAGCAGTCAGCAAGGTCCAACAGTCAAGTCTAAATCTCTCAGAGGAAGTAACTCATTGAAGTGTGGATTTGGGAAAGTCAAGAGGAGTACCTTGAATGATAGATTCCAAGGATTTAGCCTTCGGTAATAAAATAGTGAAAAGGTATGAGCACTGAAGTGTCAGGTTTCTGTTTAGTAGAGTAGACAGAGGAAGAACTAACTGGCAGAGCATTAGACCTAAATCTGGATCAGATATTGTTGGTGATTAAGTCCCTTAAGGAATAATTTGAGATTGGCTGACATGATTGATGACTTCTACAAGTATCTCCTTGGTATGCAAGGATTCAGCCAACAAATCAGAATTTGGGAAAATATTAACTATTCTGGATGCCGACTAGAAAAGTGTTGAAATCACTTGTGCGAATATATATACAATGTGGAATTAGATGTGAAGGTGTGTGTTGTGTGTGGTGTGGTGCGAAGAAAAGTAGAAGAGCAGTGTGAAGGCAGTATGACAAGTCCGGAATGAAATAGAACAACAGCAGCTAAGCAGAGCAAGAATGAAGTGTAGCAGATCAGTGTATTGAGCCTAACCGGAACTAAACCTTTGCATGTGTAGATGCTTCTCATCAGTTCAAGTAATGTGTTATCTTCTTGTATCTTGTAGACAGTGAGTCTCTTGTAGGCAGTGAGCCTCTTGTGAGTAGTGTGCTCGGGCAGTGAGCCCTAACTGGCAAGTGCCATTTTGTACTATCCTATTCTTTTAACAGAGAATAAAATCTTGGGTTAATCACCCCGTGGTTTTTCCCTTAACTGGGTTTTCCACGTCAAAATCATTGTGTCATGAGTACTAAAGTTATTTCTGCTTTCATTGTTATATATGCATGTATGATCTAATTTTATACTAGTTAAAAAGAAGAACTGAAAGTTAAATAATTAAGATAACTGATTCACCCCCCCTCTCAATTATCTACAATTGGTATCAGAGCCAAGTTCCTCCGAAATAGAGCCTAACAGCTCGAGGAAGATCTAGGAATCTTAATGGATATGTATGGTATGAGGGAACAGCTTCAATCTACCTTAGATGATCTTGAGCAATCTCATTCTGAAGTTCATGACATAAAAGAAAGACTTAGGGAAGCTGATGATTTCATCAAAGAACTAAGAGAGAAACTAAGTATCTCTATGAAAAAGAGAAAGGAACTCATTCAACAATTAGCAAGTCAAAGTGAAGCCAATAACACTGATGATGATCTGAATGAGAAGAACAAGTTATACGAAAAGTTATCAAAAGAGGTCATTATGGTAAGACATGAAATGGAATCAGGTGTTATGAAATTCACTCAAGAAATTGAAGAGAAAAGAAAAACTGAAGATAACCTAAGACAATCTCTCAAAGAGAAGTCAGAAGACTGCCACAATATGGACAGAATAATCAGGCATCTAGAATCAGATCTTGAAGAAGATAAAGAAAATGAAGAACAACTCAAGAGAATCAAATTGACACTCTCATAAGGGATCTTCAAATAGCAAATGAATATAAAGATAAATTCAAGATAAGTTTTGCTCAACTTGGAGTTCTTCTTGAAAGCTAAAAGGGGGTAGATGACAAGCGTGGCTTGGGGTATGAAAGAGGTGAAAGCTCCGGATCCCATCAGAAGGACTCCAGATCAGAAAATCCAAGAAATGGGTCTAGAAGACCTCCGGTAAGGCAACCAAATGCTCAAAGATATCTATCTTTCAATGGATACTGCCACAACTGTAATAATTTTGGTCATAAGGCAAATCAGTGTAAAAGAAGAATGAATCAAACTTATACATCTTTCTCTGGACAATGCTTCAATTGCAAAAGGTATGGTCACAAATCCCATGAGTGTAGAAACATGCAAATACACAATTCATTCAATGGTAGATGCTTTGCATGCAATAGAATGGGACATATGGCCAGACAGTGTAGATCAAGAGGATATCAGTCAAATATGCAAAGAAATGTTGTTTGTTACAATTGGAATAGATCCGGTCATATTGTCAAATTCTACAGAAGTAAAAATCAAGACAAAAAGGGTCCGATGCATCATAACCAAAACCAAGACAAAGGAAAAGGAAAAGTGAACGCAGATGAAATTCAAAGGGAGATGAACAAGATTTGGGTGAAGAAAAGCATAGTGAATGTTGGGAATGGATCCGCACCAGAATCTGGTGCTGATATTCCTTCCAAAAATTGAGTAGATGAGCTCTGGCTCAAGGGGAGTAACAAAAGAAAAACCAATTCCCCCAACCAGTCAATTGGTGCCTGAAATTGGCACATGAAAGGTTATGGATCAAAGGGTTCACAAAGGAACATCTAGATAAGCTTTGGTAAAAATATGGAAGATCTGTAAGAAGTTTTAAAGGATCTTGACTTCCAAAATTGATCCAGTTTAACAGTCAACCGGTAAAACAGGATTATCACAGTTAGATCCGGCATGATCCCAATTTGAGGCATCTTAATCTGCAGACAAATCAAATGGTTGAGGAAAGTAAGAAAGTTTGTTATTGATCACCAAGGATAAATCTAAGTGCATCGTAATGATCCAGATAAGTTTCTCCCTCTCTGAACTAGGAAAACAAGGTATCCGGAATAACCTGAGTTGTGCATTTATTACAATGAAGAATTAGGGTTTGCACAAAAATATAAGGGTTCATTCACTCGTCATTTGCACATTTACACTCGAGAAGAAGAGGAAAAGAGCTCTGCAAATAAGTTTGCTTCATATCTCTCAAGGATCAATCACAAAATTCAAGTCAATCGGTGATCTTTTTCAACTCATTCCGTGAACCCTAAAGGCAGAAGAGGTATTCTCCACTCTTGAAATCCATTTTTGAATCCTTTGTAAGATGGCCACACCAAATGTTGTAAATATTTTTGATAGGTCACACCCTAAATTTAAAAAGCATCCCTACAAATCCCTAGAAGTGGATCCCTTAGGAGCATTCTCTAGTATTTCGCATGGGGTTTTACATGTAGAAGATGTTAGGGCATATATTCATGCGAACATTGAAGAATTTGGGGAATCGAAGATGATGGATATTTACCACAAACAATTATTAGATGATTCTTTTGAACTCAAACCTCAGTACAAGGCCATATGGGACAAGCATTTTGCACAATACATCCACTTCCCCTGTTTTACAGAAGATGAATGGGTCCGATATGTTCTAAGCCGAATACATGACAACTTCATGCGGTTGAACAGGCCGTTTAAGATTACTATGGATGCCATTAAGGCTATAACTGGATTACACTCAACTGGTGAAATGCCTATTCTCAAATCTATCAAAAACCAAGTTGTAACCGAGGCTACCGGATCAAAATTTGATAAAAGAGCAATGACAATTGAAGATATTATAGATCTGGATATCAAATTTGCATCAATGATAATTTGATATAAGATATATCATTCAAGCAGGGAGAATTTAGTATCCGAAACTGTTGTATACACTGCTTATGAAATGTTGAGGAAAAATGCAGACTATGATCTTTGTGAACTCCTAAATCAACTAATGGAAAACCTGCAAAAGATCAAGAAGGATAAGAAGAATTCCTTCAAGTATGGTGGTTTGATACTGTGCTTGTTCTTCTACTTCATGAATGAGCTTCCCAGATCTAGTGGTTGGGTGTGGCAGAATGATAGACCAGTAGCCATCCAAATCAGAGATTATATACATGGGCTTGGTGATGCCAAAGAACAAAATACAACACTCTAGGGCTATTTCAAGAATTTTCAAAGCATGATGTAAGAAAGAGAGAGAATCCCCCAAGCTCTAGTTGAAAAGTATAAGGATACAGTTTGCTTCATGGTAGAAACTGATCAGTGCCTTATGGAGGCAGTGGAACCAAGAACAGTATGGATCATGCCAATGGGGTATGAATTTGATGAGAAAATTGTAGAGCTGCATGTTCAACACATGCTAAGTCATCCAAAAGACCCTAAAGTAGAAAGGTTTGAAACCTTTGAAGAATTAAGTGTAAAGATCCATGTGGAACTTTGACAGCCTGAAATTAAGAGGAAAGTAAGAAGGGAAGTTGAAGAAGTTGCCAAGAGGCATGGAATCTCAAAAGAGGCACTTGATGCCCATAGAGAAAAGACAAAAAGAACAGAAAAAGAAAAGGAAGAAGCAGAAGAAGAAAGTGCTCTGGTAGAAGCTTCCTCCCAAACCAGATCTTCTAAGACCTCTACACCTGAAACTGCTAAAAGCTCAAAGGTAACTAAACCGGAAGCAATAAGGTCTGGTAAAGCAGAGAAAAGAACTAAGACAAAGGCCACAAGGTCTTATATCAGTCAAAAGGATGATGAAGAAACTGAGTCAGATGAGGAGGTAAAGAAAATGAAGAAGAAGAAGAAGAAAGTATCCAATGAAACCAAGGAGGCAGAGGCAGAAAAGTTTTTTGAAAAGCCCACTCTATCCTTAGATGATCTCATCAAATTAGTTACTGTGGATGGAAACCTTCAACCAATGGCTGAATTCTATGATGATTATAATGAAGCTGACCAAAATATCTTGCAGGAAGCCGCAGTCAAATATCTGAATATCTGCAATAAGGCTTTTATTGAAATTATATCTTTTATTCCCAAAAGCCTAGAGAAAGACTTAGAAATAAGAAAGAATAATGCTATGGCAAAAGATCTTGAGATCTGAGAACAGATAGCCATTTAGCTATATCCTTCAATCAATTCAAAGCAAATGAATATGATCTTCAAAGATTGTAAGGATGAGTTTCGGAGCAAAGCTAGAATGAATCGACTTATGCTCGGAGAAACTGACAAAGTAGCAAAAGAGACAGAAGAGATCCTCTGAAATGCATACAAAAGATTCAACATACCTATTATAGAGGACTTGGGTGTTGACCCCTCAGCCACCGGTGTTGAAGAAGAATCTATTGAGACAATGGCAGAAGAAGTAATGGACACTGGTGAAGAAAAAGATAAGGACTTGGAATCCTCTACTCCAGAAGAAGAGGCCCATGAACAGACAAACATCTCTCCTCCGTTTTCCCCTACAAACTTCGGATCTAAGGAAGAAGAAAGAGTAGAAGAGAAAATCAGCCAAGAAGCAGAGGTGAAAGAAAAAGATGACAGTACTAAGGTTGCAGAAGGAAAGAAGACTCCAACAGAGAAGACCACAAATGTTAGTGGTAAGGGTGTAGAAGGAGAGAAAGCTCCAAGAGACAGCTCTAAGACTATAGAAGAGAAGAAGAATCTGTCTCCAACAAGAGACACTGCAGAAACTGTCAAAGAGTTCTTAAACAAAGAGACAATGGAGATTGATGAACCGGAACTTCTACAAGGGCCATTTGATTTTGATTCTCTTTCCCCAGTACAAACAATGAAGATAGCTTCCTTTGATCAAGCAAAGGCAAAAGAAAAACTCCTAAAGTCTCACATGGAAGACTGTGAGCTAATAAAAGTTGCATCCGTAGTATTAGAAAAGATCATGCCATCTTTTCAGAAGGATCCCTCAACCTCCTCATCTAGTAATCTCAAATCTCTAGTTAATAGTGTTAGCACACATTTTGATTCCCTAGAGAAGTTAGTAGAAGATAAGGTCCGAAAGGAATATTTGGCAAAAAGATTATCAGAGGTACAAGGGTTAATAACTAATGATAGGAGGAATATGAATATTGGGATAAAGAGCTTAGAAAATGCTCTTAAAGATGGCGGGGAAATGTACAAATTTTGTTTATCATGGTCCAAAGTAACATTGGATATTGAGAAGAAAGTGAAAGAATAGGAGGACACACTAACAAAAATATCTAAGCATTTTTATCCTCTCTCCTCTTCCATAATAAATCAAGAATGTCAGACTATTGCAATCTTAAATGAAATCAAGAAGCTTGAGAAGGAAAATAAAAATAGAATAAGCAAGTTGGGTGAACTTAGAGGGATAATTATCGCTAAGCTAGAGGCCATGCATGAGGCCATAAAAGAAGCTCAGACCACAGCCCGGACCAGTGATCCGACAAATCTAAAAAGGGCAAATGCATTTGCATTCCTATTGAGTGGTCACATCTCAATTTTGGATAGGATGAAGCAAAGTTGGGCAACAAAATTCGTCCAATTGAAGACAACTTTTGCAGACATACTTCAGTATATGTAAGTATGCTATATGTATATACTTATGCGGCTAAGTATAGTTGAATTTTTGAAAATTTTGGTGTGTGGACCCTACCCTTTGCCATTGATGTCAAAGGGGGAGTGAGGAGCAGTGAAAAATGAGGAATCTAGCTAAGGGGGAGCTCTAGAAAATGTACATAAAGACAGAGCATCAACCAAAGGGGAGTATAGTGTGACACTTAGTCATTTTTCACTAAGTGTTGCCATCAATGACAAAGGGGGAGATTGTTGGCAAGAGACACTATATAGATTCATGAATGTTGTCATTGATGGCAACAAAGTTTATCCCACACATCTACAGAACTTGATATGTTCCTACCAGAAGTCAGATTGAAGAAGTGTTGTGGTCCGGTGAGCAAGAACAAAGCAGTCAATAAGGTCCGACAGTCAGGTCTAGATCTCTCAGAGGAAGTAACTCATTGAAGTGCAGATTTGGGAAAGTCAAGAGGAGTACCTTGAATGATAGATTCCAAGGATTTAGCCTCCGGTAATAAAATAGTGAAAATATATGAGCACTGAAGTGTTGGGTTTCTGTTTAGCAGAGTAGACAGAGGAAGAACTAACCGGCAGAGCATCAGACCTAAATCTGGATCAGATGTTGTTGGTGATTAAGTCCCTTAAGGAATAATTTATGATTGGCCAACATGATTGATGACTTCTACAAGTATCTCATTGATCCGCATTACTTGGTATGCAAGGATTCAACCAACAGATTAGAATTTGGGAAAATATTGACTATTCTGGATGCCAACTAGAAAAGTGTTGAAATCACTTGTGCGGATATATATACAAGGTGGATTTAGATGTGAAGGTGTGTGTTGTGTGTGGTGTGGTGTGAAGAAAAGAAGAAGAGCAGTGTGAAGGCAGTATGACAGGTCCGGAATGAAATAGAACAACAATAGCTAAGCAGAGCAAGAATGAAGTGTAGCAGATCAGTGTATTGAGCCTAACCAGAACTGAACCTCTGCATGTGTAGATGCTTCTCATCAGTTCAAGTAATGTGTTACCTTCTTGTATCTTGTAGACAGTGAGTCTCTTGTAGGCAGTGAGCCTCTTGTGAGTAGTGTGCTCGGGTAGTGAGCCCTAACTGGCAAGTGCCATTTTGTACAATCTTGTTATTTTAATAGAGAACAAAATCTTGGGTTAATCACCCCATGATTTTTCCCTTAACCGGGTTTTCCACATCAAAATCATTGTGTCATAAGTACTAAAGTTATTTCTGCTTTCACTGTTATATATGCATGTATGATCTAATTCTGCACTAGTTAAAAAGAAGGACTGAAACTTAAATAATTAAGATAACTGATTCACCCCCCCTCTCAGTTATCAACACCGTCTACTATGTAAAATGCTCCAATTTGGTCCTCTACGTCGCCGAACAAGGAAACAAAATAGAAAACAAAAATGAATACTTGTACAACAAATCCATTCCACCGATCTTGACAGGAACCGTACTGGTGGAATGCTTCAGTGAACCATTTTGCAACAGACTACAGGAAAAGGGAATCTACGAACCACAATTACAAAATCCTTGAATCTAAGAACAAGAAAACACAAAAGGGGATGAAACAGAGCTTTATTGTTCTTCAACACAATTCATACATACTTCCTGAAATGAACACATAATAGGACACAAAATAGAACCGCACCCCAATGTTCATTCTGTTATGCTTTTAACTCACTGCTGTGGGAAACCAACCGTTTCTCAACTACTCGGTTACAAACTAAACAACAACTGAAAAGAAACAACATTGGTCAATTTGACCTTATTACAAACAAAAACATGATTTGTTAGGTGCTCCTGCACCATTCATTGTAGCATGAATCACTTGTTGTAAGCATGTACAATTATAGCATGTTATGCACATCACAAATGAAGGAATGTTATGCACATCATAAATGAAGGAATGCAATGATTGCAATATGTACACAAAATGGAATTTTTGATAAGGATTGAAAGGAAATGTTAAGAAAATGCAATTGGCGAGTGTAAATCCAAATTCCACAACCTTATCCACCATTCTCCTTGCCTATGCAAAAATGGGATCTTCAGAACAAGATGTATTTACAGCTACACCCTTGTAGACATGTATGCAAAGTGTGGAAGCATAGATAAGGCATGTGAATAGTTTGGCATGACACCTCAAAGAGATGCTATCTCATGGAATGCAATGATTGCAAGATATGCACAAAATGGATTTTTTGAAAAGGCTTTAGAAACTTTGAAGCAAATACAATTGGAACATGTAAAACCAAATTCCATAACCTTTGCAAGCATTCTCCCTACTTGTGCCAAATTAAGATCTTTGAAACATGGTATGGACAACCATGAAAGAGTAAAGGATATAGGAATTTTTTCAGATGTTGTATTTACAACAACCATTGTAACCATGTATGCAAAGTGTGGAACAACAGACAAGGCACGTGAACTATTTGACATGATGCCTCAAAGAAATGCAGTCTCATGGAATGCAGTGATTGCAAGATATGCACAAAATGTATTTTGTAAGGATGTTGTAAACATATATAATGTCATAAAAATATAATGTCATGAAAATATACATAATCTTATATATGCATAATATCATGAAAATAATGTATAGTGTATATATCAAGCCATATAGGCATGTACAAATAAAACCATATGGGCATATACAATGATATACATCGATAATATACAAAAGAATGTTTACAAAGCCAAATAGGCATATGTAACAAAATGTTTGAAAATTAAATCTCATATGGATTACTACTAAACAATAAAAATGCTAAATGTGTAAGAACCATTAGTATGTTTAAGTATTAGAAACATCATGATAAGCATGGAATATGGATACATAAGAGATAGAGATCACAAGCATAGATCATAGGAACATAGGGACATCATGGATATATAGCATAGGGATATATAAGTAAACAAGTAACATGGAAAAATATAGGTTCTAAACATAGAACATAGAGATGTTTAGGAACCAAACAAGGCATGGAGGAAAGCATGGGAGGTAAGGATTGAATATATGAAAGAATAATGAGATTGCTTCTAGATACAACTATGTATGTTTTTTATTCAACATTTTGGATCATGCTCAATGATCCATCATGAGGAAGAGGAGAGTGTAAGATTGAAAAGTAGACTTGGGCTTTTTAAAGGAGAAGAGAGGATATGAAGGGAATAGAAAACAAAGGGCCTAAGGAGAGGATAGAAAGATATGATAGGGGTGAGTAAGATAAAGGTTGGAAAATAGACCATAAGAGTTAAAGTCAAATCAATCAAGTATCCAAACAAGTCAAATCAACTATGGAAAATGCATGCTTGCTATATGAAAGAATACGAGCTAAACAAGTAACATAGGATATAATATATGGTAATCATGGAAGATAGGAACAACAAGTCATATGGGTTTGACATCTATCGTCACCTTGACCACTTGATCCATGCACCACACGTATGTACATACAAATTTGTATAAAATTATAGACAAGGAAGAATAAGCTAAACATTGGACATTTGTACATGCCTTCTCCAATTCAATAAAGTAATTTGTTCAAAGTCTTTAATGCCTTTGAATATGTACATTTGGATTCTAGACTAGGGATTCATTTTATTATTTTATAACCTTTTGAATTACCATCTAATTTGAATGTTTACACACTAATCCACCTAGGTATCAACTTAATAAAGCTCTGGATATAAGCCATTATTTGATGAGTAATCTTACTTTGGACACGTTTGTGAAGACTCCTAAAGAGTCTGGACATACAATTGTAAATATGATATAGCCTCCATATAAGCATAAAGATGATATATAATTTTAGTTTGTTGAAGGCCATGTAAATCACTCATTGATGAGGACTCTGCTACACCTAAAGTTGAGTCCTTTGTTTGGAACTTTGAAGCATGCAAAGAGGCAAGTGACTTGTAATGCTTAAGTAAACACGAGTCTCAACATGATGTAGTTCAACTTGAAGACATGTCTAAATGTGACACATTTTAGTTTGTATTGCATGAGGACTTCCTTATTTGAATGCATATCAAATTTCTAATTAGGTATATTTTTCTAAAGTGTTTGAGTTTGAGGCTTTCAATTTTTTGTATTGACTCACTTGAAGATGCTAGCAGCCATGTGAACATGATTAATATGGGATCCAAGAGTTGTCCTTTTCCCATGCATTTGGAGTGGATTGTTGGCCCTTATGATTGTTTACATCATGTTAGCCTAGCATTTGAATAGTTGCTTCGTGACATGGATGGGAATAGATAATGTATAGACTTTATCACACTTTAGGGTTTTCCCATTATGCTAAAATGTTATGACTATCCACTTATTCTATTTTAGGCTATCATGAAATGAGGAGCTTCTAAAGGCAAAAATGTTGTCCCGAAAGAAGGCTCAATGTTATTCATAAAGACATTAGATTGTTAAAATGCAAATTCAAGGGTAGATATTCCTTGGGCTATTTTAGTATAGAGAAGCAAAATTGTAATATGACTATCCTAGGCATTAGAATGGTTGATCATAGGATATTCATGACATTTTCATATTAATGGATGGATTGATGGATGTTTAGGGAGTAAGTTTAAATGTAATGTATGAGAATTCTTATTTATGAAGGATCTAATAGGTCTTATGTCTTATTTGCAGGGCATTCAAGATAGAAATGAAAAGATACCAAGGACTATCATAACACCTATTACAATTAGGTGCATCAAAGGATTGTCATCCAGGACCTTACCAGTATCAAAAGTTATCAAAACCATGTCATGTTTAGAATTAAAGGCTTTATCACCTCTTTGTCCCTATAGGCCTATTAGAACAATAGGTCATGCATTTTATTCATATACCAGGGTTGAGAATAAACACTAAGCATTTGTAGTTATGGAAAGTGTAAATGGAAATAGATTACAACTTTAGACAATCTATCCTCTCCTAGATTGCACTGACTGAGTGAAAATTGAAAATTCTCTATCAATGTCCTTTACATACTGAAGGTATGGGTGAGAAAGGTAAACTTTGTATGTTGTAGACAAGGCCTCAAATGTAAAATATATTATGACAATAAAGATAAGGACTATTAGGCATGAATGCTATCACTATTATGGATTGTCAAACCAACCATAAGCTGCCATAATAGTACACTGCTGACTATCATACCTTTAGGCATGGTGCCATGAACCTTATGAGTAGAATGCATTGGATTTGTGAGAAATGTATTGCTTATGTTAAGAATAAGTATTTATATTGTTTGAACATCATCAAAAGGTGGACTACAAATACTACTTTGTCAAAGGAAAACTTTAGTGGCAAAAATCTAACTATGAACTATTGTGCCATCCAAGCACAATCATGACCAACATCAAGGGATAGTCAAGGCATGGTTGTTTTAAGAAACACATTGAAATTGTCCATGGATATTTGAAGTAATTTGCAATATTCATGATCAAGAAGCAACTCTGACTATCTCAACAATGGTAAAGTTGGCTTCAAGACACTCAAAAATGAGTTTAGGGATTCATTATCACCAAGTAATAGCGAAGAGTAACTGTAAGTGTCGACCCTCAATTTCATTATACAAGAGGATGAAGAAGGGGCCATAGTATTTTCATACCATAATACAACATACAAAAGGAAAATTATGAAGTCAAAACATGTGCAAAGGGTATCTATGTTAAAGAGGAGAGTTGTGAATGGAAGATGACTATCACTCTCAAAATAAGGTATAGTCTCACTAAGGACAGTTCTAAGTGATTTGTGGTCAAGAAACATATCAGAGAAATGGATATCTGTTTCCAGTTGTGAATGGAAGATGACTATCACTCTCAAAATAAGGTATAGTCTCACTAAGGACAGTTCTAAGTGATTTGTGGTCAAGAAACATATCAGAGAAATGGATATCTGTTTTCCAGAAATAGATATCTGAAACTAGGAAATGGATATCCGTTTTGAGCTGCCAAAATGGATATCCATTTTGCTTTGGTACAAAGCAAGACAAATATCTATTTTCATTGTTGACTTTTCATGGATTCTAACATTTTTGCATGTTCCAGTCTCTGCTTCGAACTTCACCCTTCGTGTTGATGACTTTTTTCTTATGCAAAATTGATAAAATGAAAAGGGTTTATAAAAAAAAATGTCATCTTTCTAAAAATATAAGATTTGTTTGGTTATCATTTTATTAAATAATTATTAATAATTTTCTATATAGTGTGTGTTTGAAATCCTAATGGACACACTAATTGAAAAGCATCCATAACTTTCAAACTATTTCACCTTATTGAGATCCGAAACCTACATCACACTCTATGCTTTTCTGGCTATAGGTTAAAAAAAATTTGAATTTTAATTTTTTTTTTATCGATTTAGGTCGGCTGGAAAATTACTTTTTAGTTTTTAAAAAAAGTCACAGTAAAAAATTCATAACTAATTATTTTATTGGAAAAAAAATTCAAATAAATATGCATCACATCTGGGCATGAGTCCTCTACTTATTTTGAAAGTTTCAAAAAAAAAAAAAATTTACTCATAGTTAGGTTGGTTGGACAGACACCCACTTTTTTTTTTTTTTTGAAAAATTTAATAGTTGTTCATTGAAATATTCATTTTTCACTAAGTAAATTTAGTTTTTTTTAAAATAAAATAGTAGCCTATAAACTAGATTCGATTCTTTACAAATTTCGTTTTTACATCTTTTTCAAATTGTGTAGATAATCCATTCAAATTTTCACATGAACTTGACAAAGTCTGATTTTTTATATTTTCATTGCCACTTAGAGGTATAGTTTGGCCCATCATGATCCTGCACATACCCAACGGTATGATTAATTTAATTTTTACACATACCTCCTCTCAAAGTTTAGTGTGTGAAATGTCTTTTGCACATATACTTCCTTTCAAAATTTCTAAGATTATAAAATTATAGAACCTAGGTTCCTATTTATAATTCTATAAAGGACCTTGATTAGTTCTTTCTTTGAGTTGAATATTAACATTTAAAGGATCCTTTTTTTTATACAAAGGGGAATTGCTATTGTTGATGTGTTTCTTATGCACATGCAAACTCAGAATAAAATACTAAGTATTCTATCCTCTCTTGAACAAAGTCTCTCAAAGGCTAAACAATGCAATCCAATGAGACAACTCCAAGGTTCATGATATGTCAGGTCTTGACTTGCAATAGATAGACTCAGTAGTTGATGTGATAATGTTGGTAATCACAAAGGGACTTATGCCAAATTTACTTCTTATTCCAATCATATATGTTATTCTCCTTGTGAAACAGAACTTATTCAAACTGGCTATGAAAAGAAAATGTAAAAGGACAAGGGTTTAGAAAACTATTCTAAGGACACTGAGATAATGGAATATGCCAAGATGGACAAACTCCTCATGAAACCAAACTCCACTTCGCCATGAGAACCAACAACTACATGAAGTCGGTGCAATCTTCTAAGGAAACTCAAGGATTTTCATATTGCAAATCTCCATTCAAACACCCACTACCAGCACAGCTTGAATGAGCATCCACAACTGAACTAAAGTAAACATGGTTCAGGCTAACTTTGTAAAATGACATATCATCGACAAATCATAAAAAGTATGAACCATTTAAGAAATTCATCAAGTATCTCCACATATAAACATTACATCAATGAACTTCTAATCTAATTCTACTCTACTTGGAAACATCTCTCCATCATATCCAAGAAATTAAAAACCATGCTAACATCCCATAACCACACAAAATCATCATGCAAACCAACAATGAGCTTGTATTGATTTTGGAAATGTAGGATTACAACAATTTCATATCTCCTCTCAATGATTTTGAAGAGTCTCCTCTACTCTACTATTCTACTCCTACTCTTGCATGAGCTAAAAAAAAAATCTCCCTCTTACAAATGAGAGAAATGGGCCTTATATAGGCTCCAAAAATTGACTGGCCATGATTGATTTGAGAATCAATGGCCCAGATTGAGACAACAAGGCAATTTGTTACAAAAATTACTATTTTTAGAACATTGAATGCAAATGAATGATGTGGCAGACTGTGCTTGGAATGATGGTGTGCACATGCCACCTCAGCATTGAGCGAACATGTTTGATTTTCTTTGTGTTCATATTAAACGGAATGTTTTCCCAAATTTTATCATTTTTTTTTCTGGGATAGTCTTCAAACTTGAATTTTTACCTCTGGAACTTGGCTACTTTGAACTTGAAAATTTGGGAATTTTGTCAAATTTCTTCTTGTTGTCTTGATGTAACTCATGAAATTGTGATGATTGCTTGGTGTTCTGACTGATTTCTCTTCTTGTGACATTTTGTGCTCATGCAAGATTCTGGCTCTGGATGGTGCAAGAAGTAGAAGATGCTTCATGCATGAATTCTTGGAGTAGATTACATATGATGGATGTCCTCTATCCTTGCCTGTCGTATGAAATGATTGACCTCTGGATGACTCTTTATCATTCATGGTGAAGTGATGTTCTTCTTTCAGACTTATGAAGTTGTCTTGAATGCATGATGATGATCCTAAGGTAGGCATTCCTCCATGTGGCGATGATGTCTACTTCTTCAAATGTTCTCGAGCACTACTCCTCTTGCTTTGAACTTCTCCTACGCAACTTCTTGCCATCTTCATCCTTGATGTAACTTCCTTACTCTGTAAAATGAAATATCATAAATTATTCTCATCACAAAGTTTAAAAAAATTATATCAATTTTATAATATCTTCACCTTACTTCATGACTAGATGCATATCCTAAGGAAAAACACAAGTTTCATATGTGCGTGCATAGATTTCAAGTGCTTATGCAAGCCTAGGGTAAAAGTGCACCCTAGAGAAGAAGATAGCCAATTTTGATGGAAAGATGGAATTTTTGAAAAATGGAAAATTGATTTGATTTTTGACAAATTGATTTCCTTACTTGAATTTTCTGCTCTAACTTGCCCTTGGTCTACCTTTTTTTTTTGCACTTAAATTAATTTTAAAATGAATGCTTGGAATGAGGAAGTGATTTGGTATATATACATTCACCTAAAACTATCTAGGCAGGTCGGCCTCTTTGATTTTCTTTCATGATTTTTTTCAATGTTTTAACACTTCTTTCAGACCTCCTTCTAGGCCGACTTGACCACCTTCTTGGTGTTGATTGTGCATTAATGTGTATGGCTTGCATAAAGGGCTGATTTCAAAGGAGCTTGAAAAGTGTGCTTTAGTGTTCAAGCGCTGATTTTGAGGGTAGATTGTATAAAATGTGAATGCAATGCCTTTCTCCAAGTGTGCCCATGAGAAGGATAGGCGTTGTTTTCACATGAGTATGTATGAAATATGAATTGCAAAGTCATGTCATATATGCGCTTAGGAGAGTGGAGCGCTACTTTCAAGTGAGTATGCATTGAACTGTTTATACGGGCTCATGCCAAAGGTGCGCTCAAGTGAGATAGGCACTAATTTTAGATACCTATGAATTGTTTGTAGTTTACAAGACAAGGTGAAACGAGCGCTTGGATGAAATAGGCGCTGATTTGGTGTTCATGTATATTGAGTGTTTTATGTGAGGACATGACAAAAGTGCACCAAAGTTGAAGGAGCGTTGATTTGACATCAGCATGTATGAAAATAAATTGCAAGGTCTTACTAAAAGTCTGCTCAAGCTGATTAGGTGCCAACTTAGGATGAGGTTTTGATTGAATGGTTAATGCAATGTTATGTCAAAACCCTGCCTAAGAGGAGTGAGTGAGCACTGATCTTGTGCATGCATGGATTGAAGAGGCTTATGCAAGGTCTGGTTAGAAGTCCGCCAAAGGGATGAGCAACCTTTTTAGGTGTCTATGTATGAAGTCTAAAAATGCAGAATGTAAGGGGCTGCAAAAGGTGCGCTCAAGAGGAATGAACAGACTTTTCATGCACTCATGTACAAAATGTTTTATGCAAGGTCTCCTTGAAAGTGTACTTTTCAGATTTAGTCAATTTTTAGCACCTGAAATCAAGACTTTAGATATTTTGAAATATACTTTCAAGATGTTTGAGAGAGGTCTCAAATCCATAAGATTTAACATGCAGATTCTAGATTTTTGAGGATCCACCAGATTTTAGACTTAGTCAATTTTTTAAGATTTCAAGACATACATCAGGATTCCAGACTTAGTCATTTTAGGGCTTCAATACATACATCAAGATGCAGATATATGAACCTTGAGCAAGAACTCAATGAGACATGGGCAAATCCACACTACCAAAACCTACAAGCTCAAAAAAAACCAAAACTTAAAGCAAAACGAAGACAAAAAGTGAGAAAAAAAAAATGGGTCCCCATTTGCAATGGGGCAATGTGTGATTAGGTCACAACAAATACCTTAATCCATTATTTATTGTTGAAATGCACCCCCCCCCCTTAATGAAAATATAGTGTGAGGTGGATTGTCGGCACTTAGGAAAATTAAAATAAGGTCGTCCACTAATAAATCCTCAACCATGCTCAATCAACCTATCCCTTGGGACTGTTTAAAAGACTCATTAACTCAAAGGGTCCAATGAAATTAATGTAATTATAACAAATTAATGAAGTATGGTTTAATATATAATGACCATGTAATGATAGTTGTAAGATTGTGCCTTATGGCTAAAATCAGCTAGTCACTATAAAACTATAAGATTTATCTAGATTTGAATTTAATGATATGGTTCTTACTTAAAAGACACTCCTTCATTGAACAACCTTAATTGAGTTATATTAAACTCTTTTCTAGTGATTACAATTTTAACAATAGTGGACTATGAGGAACATCACATAAAGAATTGTATAAATATGAATAATCCATAATTTGATTGATCTATAGATTTCAAGCATTTTCTTATCATTTGAGGAAACTATCCATAAACTAGATTGAGATGGATAATAAGTAGTTAGCTTTCATGTTATTGAAATTAAACTTGCTTTTGATAATTAGAAAAAATAATTACCCTTTTTATAAGGGCTCAACAAAATGTTACTTATGGAAATCATCATTTAGAACATAATTCATTTAGGCCTGATATTTATATCATATCTAATAATATTTCAACATGTTAAAAGTTTCTTTGAATTAAAATATGTAGGAAAGTTCTCATATTGCTACTGTAGTAGTACTTTAGATTGATTCTTTTCAATTTCTTTAAAAAAATCATCAAAGTGATTGAATTTATATAAGATCCATTTTTAAAAATGTCATTTTATGTGTTATCCATTCTATTGTAATTTGTAATATTAATATAAGTATAAAAGTATGTTGAAAATGAAAGAGCATACAAAATGCTGAAAATTAAACCATGATTGCACAATAATAACACCAAATAATAATCATAATATTAAGTTGCTTGGGATGATTTCCCATACATCACAATATAACTTAAACATAACTCCCCAAACCACCAAAAACTAACATGACACTAAAATATAAACCTTATTTTCCAACAATTCTGCAGTTTTATTTCTCATTCTCTTCTTCTCATCCTGATGATGAATCACGGAGTGTGATCCGAAAAGTTGATGCAAAATAAAGCAATACACAATATTACCAGAAGCTCTACACTAATATCATGGACTGTAGAAATATCATGTACACAATGTATAATTAATAATTTCTGAAGTGTGCTCAAACCTCTAGACATATCTACCTATAAACAGAAACAATGACAAACCTAAATATTTCCTTTTATGCCAAGCACTTACATTTCAAGGACAATTCGTTCAATTTGGCTTGAAACTCCTCAATTGTAGCATGATCATTCTCATCCAGCCATTCCTCAGCAGCATTTAGTGCCCTACGGATATCATCTGCAACTCTTGTCTTCATCGTCCCCTTGCTCTTGGCTTCTGTCACCCTATTTTTCATGTTATAAACATAACACTCCAGAGTGTTTTTGGCCAAATGCTTCTTTAACATTTCTTCATCCTCTTTCGAAATTTTTCTGCAGCAGCAACCATTTCATCTATCTCCTTCGCGCTCAGTCTCCGATGCTCATTTGTAACAGTAATCTGATTGTTTACCCCTGTTTCCTTGTCCCGGGCAGAGGCTGTAAGAATTCCCTCCTCGTCCACTTCAAAGCAAACTGTTATCTTCGGCTCTCCAGACCGGGCAGGTTTAAGTCCTTTCAGGTTAAATTCACCCTTGCGCAGCCAAAGGTCTCTCGCCTTCATAAATTGGAAAATTTGCACTTGTCTGGTTGTCTTTTATTGTGGTGTGAGACGTCTCTTTCAGAGTAAGAATGGGAGTATTGCGGGGAACTACTACTTTCATGGCACCACTGCTAAGTTCAACTCCAAGACTCAAAGGAGTCACGTCCTCCAAGACAATGTTGAAGGTTTCCTTGTTCAGGAAAGCTGCCAGCAAAGCTGCACCCTGAGCAACTGCCTCGTCTGGATGTACCCTTTTGCAGAGCTCCATTTCCCTCAAAGAATTGACTTACCAATACGTGAAGAACCTCCTACTAATACAACGTCGTCGATTTCATCTTTGCTGAGCTTGGAGTCTTCCATGCATTGCTTCACTAATTGCATGCATTTCTCAAATAGGTCCGCGTTGAGGTCCTCCAACTTGGCTCTCCTGATCTTTGTGTGAAAATCTTTTCCTTCATAGAGACAATCTATGGCAATTACAGTCTCTACTGACGTAGACAAATCTCTCTTTGCCCTCTCGCACTCTGTACGTAGTCTCCTAAGAGCTTTGGGATTAGTACACATATCCAATTCTTTTTTTGGTTGAACAGCTTAACACAATAATCGACCATTCTATTGTCAAAATCCTGGCCTCCCAAATGCATGTCCCCTCCAACAGCCTTTACTTCAAGCCTACCTCTTTCAGCTGTAACAATAGATACGTCAAAGGTACCTCCTCCAAGGTCAAAAACTATAATGTTTCTCTTTTCTCCCTCCAATGCGTCAAAGACATAATTTATTGCTGCAGCCGTTGGTTCGTTGATGATCCGCATGACATTAAGGCCTGCAATCTTAGCCGCATCTTTAGTTGCTCGCCTCTGCGAGTCATTAAAATAAGCAGGCACAGTAATCACAGCATTCTTCACATCACACCCTAGGTATTCTTTGGCTATCATCTTCATTTTCATCAACACCAAAGACGAGATTTCCTCAGCTGCAAATAGCTTTTTCTCACCTATATACTCCACTTCAATCAGAGGCTTGTCATTCTTTCCAGAAACGATAGTGAAAGGCCACAATATTTTGTCAGACTGCACAGAGGGATCATTGTATCTCCTTCCAATGAGTCTCTTGGCATCAAACACAGTGTTGGTAGGATTAGTTGAAATCTGGTTCTTGGCACCATCTCCAACAATTCTTTCATCGGGGGTGAAAGCAACCATGGAGGGAGTGGTTCTGTTACCCTGGTCATTAGCAATAATTTCAACTCTGTCATGCTGCCACACTCCCACACAGCTGTAAGTTGTCCCGAGATCAATGCCAATAGCCTTCTCTTTGCCCCCTCTGTCCATGTTATATTCTGCATGAATGCAAGGAGAAAATTTGAAAAAAAAAATCAGATTTTGATCCACACCATTGATTCCAAAATGAAAAGTTTTAAGAACAGATTGCAACCTTAACATCTTGCAAAAAAAACCTTCCAATCATCTCACACCCTTGTTTTTCCATCAGCTATTTCCTAACCCCATGAACTACATAACCTTTCTGGTCACACGTTAAGGCTATGGTCCCATGTAGGGGGGCTTCCTCAAAAATTTCAGCAGGTGCTACTGAAAAAATTTAAGAGTTTTTTAATAATTAGGCGGACTCATAAATTTTATAGGAGCAGTTAAAGGTAAAAAAGTAAGCTGAGAATATTTAGGAAACTGATAATCCCATGATTTGTTTAAAACTGCAATTCTCACCCCAACATCTTATATTCATATGTATATGTATATGTTTGGTCAAGATTTGTCTATAAGATTTGTTGCTTGTATATAGTAGCAGAAGTATGTTGATGAGAAGCATGGGTTTCCTTTGAATTTTGAAACTAATGATATCTACACTGAAAACATGTAGCATGCTCGTGGTTATAATATTTACAGAGAATGAACTGTCTGAGAAAATAGCTGGCAGAATGATGACCCTGAGCTGATTGTTTTTCCTTGATAGATAACCCCAACGTAAATGTAAATGAAGTTGTCCTTCCTGTTTAGAGACTACTAAAACGAATACTCAGACAGAAGAAAACATTACCAACAGATGCTAGATTGGATGTAGCAGTTCTCCTGTTTGATTCCTTTATCTAAAACATACAGCTCATCTGGAATGAAAGAGGCAGTTAGTGATCCTATCTAGTTTTGATCAACATGCAGTAATATATATGTTGTTAGTATCAGTTATAGGGCATTGTAATTATGGTACACTGTATTGCAGTATGATAAGATTGTATGAATGAATGACTGGTTTTCGACTCTGGGTTTCAAGCATCCCATGTCTTCTGTATTTAACATTTTATAGCTTTTGTGAAGGGTTTTGGGACATCCCTGTATGCAACGAAGTTGGTAACCAGACCTTCAATTTCTTGTCAAAGGGATTACCGGAACAGCCACTTCTTAGTCATAGCTTGTATATCTCTCTTTGGCAGTAATTTGAGAGAAGATTTGGGATCCCTCTCAGTTGGTCGAACTAGTTGATACCATTCTGTGACATTTGGTCGGAGTCCTCTTTCATTGCAACAGTGGAAGATGGTTATTTTCCTTAGTTTAGCTATGGTGTTGTGATGACCCTGAATCAAAATGGTTTCAGGCTTTGATAGTAGTTTGGTAGCTATTTAATGGTTATTTTCCTTAGTTTAGCTATGGTTTAACAGTTTGATGTGATGAACCTGCATCAAAATGACAATGTGATAGAATCAAGATAATTTATGCTAGTGGAAAGGCAGACCATAATAAATCTGTGAATCCATCGTGTTTTGGTTGGCAATCTATTTTGATGATTCCTTTTTGAATTCCAATATAGGGGACAGATGGACAACCCCTGTGTCTCACCAATTAGAAAAAAACATATAATTGTCGGGGCAGCCAAGGCTGGCTAAGGATATTCTTCATTTGTAGGCAGTATAATCGATTTTACGCTTCATATATTGACTATGCAATATTTGTTTTATAAATACATTAACACATACCAAGCCTAGTGTATGTAAAAGTAAGAAGTCTATCATGGGCTATTTAGCCTTTCAAACAGGTAGAACTTGTTTTTGCCTGTCTATTCTAACGACTGGAAAAATTATAAAGAGATCGTTGTTACAAACACCCACCCAGGAGAAGGGTACGAAGGGCCACTTCCCAGGACTTCAGTTCAAATAGCAACGCTAACAGTTCAAGGCTAATTACCAGCCGACGTTCAAATTAAAACTCTGTTACTGAATGAGGAACTGATATCTAAATCTGAAATTGATATATATTTTTAAAAAATGACGAAAATTTAACGTTACAACTCAAAAACTCATTACTTATAAGGAATAAAGTTTGTGAATAGTCATTTTGTTTCTTCAGTTTGGTGCGGTCTGCGTTGGCAGACACAGTGTTTTTGAACTTGACTTGGTAGTGTTAGAAAAAATTGAACTAAAAACAAATCCCAGTACATACAAAATAAACCAGAGAAAAATATATATAACTTAAAACAAGAGAGACAGAGAAGAAATTTGATATGCTTGCTGCAAAATGTCTTCAACATTCTTTATTGAAAGGAAATTGAAATATATACATAAAACATACTAAAATGTAAACTAAAAGCAAAGATGGGAAACTTTACCAAATAGAAAAAGAAATGTAGAAAAGTGTTTGGGAAACATTCCCAACAAACAAAAACAAATCAGATATTTCTTATTTTAACCTCATCCCTAAAATCTGATTTGTGGGACAGCTTCTCATCCCTAAAAGATTCTTCAGTCCATTGAAATCTTCTTCTTTCAAAGGTTTTGTCAAAATGTCAGCAACCTGATCTTTGGACCTGCAATAATAAAGTTTGATTTCATTATTTTTAACCAGCTCTATGATGAAATGAAATTTGATGTCTATGTGCTTGCTCCTTCCACGAAAGACTAGATTTTTAGAAAGTGCAATAGCTGATTGATTATCACAAAATATAATTGTTTGACAACCTACTGAAGTGGCTGCCACATATTCTGCTTCTGCTGAGGACAATGCAACAATGGGTTGCTTCTTTGAAGACCATGAAATTACACCTGACCTAAGATTAAAAGCATATCCAGAAGTACTTTTCCTATCATCTTGATTTCCAGCCCAATCACTATCTATATAACCAATTAACCTCAAAACACCCTTCTTTTCATAAATAACTCCATGATTTACAGTCCCTTTCACATACCTTAGTATTCTTTTACATGCTTGTAGATGAGTATCATGTGGATCCTCCATAAACCTGCTTAGCAAGCTTACTGCATACATGATATCTGGTTACATGGTTATCTGCATACATGATATCTTTAAAAAATATGATTCAATCCTTTCATACCAAACTTTAGGTGCTTGCTTTAAACCATACAAAACTTTTTTTAGTTTAAGTACCTTACCTCTCTGACCTTTAATCTCAAAACCAGGTGGTTGCTCAATGTAAATTTCTTCCTCCAATACACCATTCAAGAATGCTAATTTTACATCCATATGAAAGACTTTCCAATCCTTTTGTGCTGAAAGAGATAAAATCATGCGAATAGTATCCATTCTAGCAACAGGTGCAAAAACTTCATTATAATCAATACCTGATTTTTGTTTGTAGCCCTTCACTATCAACCTGGCCTTGTATTTATTCACTTTACCTTGGTCATTGTGCTTTGTTTTATACACCCACTTTACTCCAATTGGCTTCTTATGCTCAGGGAGATCTGCAATTTCCCAAGTTTGATTCTTTTCTATGGCTGCAATTTCTTCATTCATAGCTTTAATCCATTTATCATCATTTATAGCTTCTTCAAATGTAACAGGATCACTATCAGCAAAAAATGTAAAATGACAAATATCTTCATTTACCTTTGTTGTATCTTGATATATGTCAGACAAACTCCTTGATTTCTACCACCTTTTTGGAGATTCTGAGGTGGATGATGAAGAACTACTTGATGAAACATGTCTATAACTTGGTGGAGAAAGACTGCCTTCTAATGAAGAAGAGCTTCTTCTTAATGCAAATTGTTGAATGCTACAACTACTGGCTCCTGTGTTAACAACTGAATTTTGTTTTTGATTTGCAGCTTCATCTTCAATGTTAACTTGTTGATATTTCTTTTCCAATTTCCAACATCACTCCTGATCTTCAAGAAACTTTGCATCTCTACTTATCACCAATTTTTTTGTCTCTGGATTGTACAACCTGTATGCCTTGGATTCTTCATTGTATCCAACAAAGATACATTTTTCTGCCTTATCATCCAATTTCTTTCTAAGTGCATCTGGAACATGAGAATAAGCAATACAACCCAAAATTCTTAAATGATCTACCTGAGGTTTGTATCCTCCCCATGCTTCTTCTGGTGTCATACCCCAAACTAAGTTTGGAGGATATCTATTCAAAATATAACCTACACAACAAACTGCTTCTACCCAAAAAACTTTAGGTAAATTCTTAGCATTAAGCATATTCCTTACCATATTTAAAATTGTTCTATTTTTTCTCTCAGCTACACCATTTTGCTGAGGTGTATACCTTGTTGTTAGCTGACTTTTTATGCCCTTTTCAATATAATAATTGTGAAAATTATGTGAAATATACTCTCCACCCCTATCAGTCCTTAAAATTTTGAGAAAATAACCACTTTGCTTCTCAACTAATTCTTTAAATTCTCTGAATTTCTTGAAACTATCAAATTTATTTTTCAAAGGGTACACCCAGAGTTTCCTACTATAGTCATCAATAAATGTCAAAAAATATCTCATACCAAATAATGAAGCAACCTCAATTGGTTCACATAGATCTGAGTGAACTAGCTCTAATGGCTCAGAAGCTCTCCAAGAATCCCTTACTGGAAAGGGTTCTCTATGGTGCTTTCCAACAATACAACCTTCACATTCTTCATATGGTCTTTGGATAAATGGTAAACCTATTACCATGTTCTTTTTATGCAAAAGATTTAGTCCACCAAAATTCAAATGACCAAACCTAAGATGCCATAACCACTGTGTGTCTTTTACAAGAGCACTGAAACTTAAATGCATATTGCTTCTGATACTAAGGGAAAACATTTTATTAGCAGTCATGGGTATTTTGGTTATCAGCTTGTTTTTACCATCAACAATAATGCATGAACCATTTTTAAATTTGACAGTGTGGCCTTTTTGCACAAGTTGACCTACACTTAACAAGTTATGCTTTAAGCCAGGTACATAAAACACATCACCAATATATTTTTTCTCACCTTGTCTTGTTGTGATTAATATCCTTCATTTCCCAATGACTGGTGCAATTGTATTATTTCCCATCTTGACTTCAAATTTGATGGACTCATCCAAATTCTGAAATATCTCTTTGTGTCCTGTCATATGATTACTGCAACCACTGTCAGCATACCATTTGTCATCATTTACTTCCTCCTTTGTGCTACATGTTAGCAAGACATATCCTTTTTGCCCTTCACCTTCATTTGCATATTGGGCTTCTTGTTTACTTTCATCTACAATCTTTTTCCTACATTCAACTGCAAAATGTCCATACTTTTGACAGTAATAACATTGAATAGATGATTTATCATACCTCTAAAAACCTCTACCTCTTTGCTAAAAATTTGCTCTGCATCTACCTCTTGCTTAAGTGTAACCACAATTTTCTTCATCATTTCTATTGCCTCTCTGACCTCTGCCTCTTTGTTGAAAACATCCTCCTCTTTCTCTTGAATTTCTACCTCTTCCTATTTGTGCTGAAGATGATTCTGGTGCTTTTTCTTTTTCTTTCAAGGATACCTTGCTCTTTAAAGCTTTCTCAAGTGGCTCCTTTGTTGATTTATTTATTCTATGCTCATGTGTGTACAATGAACCCATAAGCTCATCTACAGATAAAGATGTTAGATCTTTTGATTCTTCAATAGCTATAACTGCAGGATCATATTTTTCAGGCAAACTTCTTAAAAAAATTTTAACAATTTTTTGATTAGTCACAACCTCACCATTTGATTTCATCTGATTAACTATACCCATTGTATGAGTAAAGAAATCTCCTAAGCTTTCTGAATCTGACATTTGTAAAATTTCAATATCTCTTCTAAGCATTTGAAGGCGAACTGTTCTTACTTTTTCTGTACCTTGAAATGATTGTGCAAGGAGATCCCATGCTTCTTTGGCCTTCGAAGTGGCTATAACTCTTGGAAGGAGAGTTTCATCAAGGCCCTGCACTATGAACAATAATGCTTTCTGATCTTTTTTTCCTATTATCTCGTAGTAAATCCCTTTTATTTTGTGTGAGGGCTGCTAATGCTGCTGCATCTGCTGGTTCTGAATACCCATTCTGCACAAGATCCCATAGCTCCTGTGACCTGAACAAAATCTTCATTTGAAAACTCCAAAAATCATAACTTTTTCCATTAAATTTAGAAATTTGTAGCTGTGTACTATTAACATTTGTTGTCATTTTGAACCTAGCTCTGATACCATATGTTAGAAAAAATTAAACTAAAAACAAATGTCAGTACACAGAAAATAAACCAGAGAAAAATATATATAACTTAAAACAAGAGAGAGAGAAGAAATTTGATATGCTTGCTGCAAAATGTCTTCAACATTCTTTATTGAAAGGAAATTGAAATATATACATAAAACATACTAAAATGTAAACTAAAAGCAAAGATTGGAAACTTTCCCAAACAGAAAAAGAAATGTAGAAAAGTGTTTGGGAAACATTCCCAACCAACAAAAACAAATCAGATTTTTCTTATTTTAACAGGTAGTGCAGCATAAGTGAGTTCAGATAAAAGGCGTGGGCACAAAACTGAACTGTTGATGTAGATCCAGCGGAATGAAGCCTCAAAAATTTCTTGACATGTATAGTTAGTATTTTCAATTTTATTCAACTAAGAAAGCTAGAGATAAGGAAAAGCTGTTTAAATCTGAGGACAGTCATTGTACATAATGCCCCAGCCCCACCTATTGCCAAAGCAATTTCACTGTAAGGTGCAGGTGCTAAGGCTACCATGTTTTTGTTCTCTTATAATGGTAGTGTAATTTGTTACCTGCATTATTATTGTAAAACATTGAAATTAAAATATGTTTTGATTTGATAGAAATAGTTTTAAGTATTAATATCTTATCTGAAGCTCACAATTTTCAAAGAAATTGCCAATTAATGGACACCATATTTTTGGTTTTGGAAAAAGATACTGGTATTATGATACTTGCTGAAACAATTCTCTGCTACTACAAAGGCTCGTGCTAACATCTCTGCACATTCCTATGATATGCATGCATGATTGGATTTTGTAAAGGGGCTTTTATATGTTTTCCCCTTTCGAAGCAGAATAAGGGCATCTGTGCCATGGATGGGTAAACTGTAACATCCCACTACATAACCCTCGAAGGGTAAGAGCCAAAAGAGGACAAGAATTTTTTTTTTCTTTAGCAGTGACAAAAGGTGAAAACCTCTTAATCCTCACATCCCATCGAAAGGACAACTCCCTAGAAAATGTTGGTATCATCAAAAGGTTGTGTTTGCAAGAATAGGCTGTCACTAGCAAAAAGGTGAAAGACTCCTTATAGACTTCAATCTCCCAAAAAGATTTAATTACGGCAATAAGAGTTCACAAAAGGATGAATAAAATCATTTAAAATGACATACTTGAAGCCATGTAAAGATGCTGATGAAACCACATCAACAGGTTGACAACCAAAACATATAGCCACCTAAGAAGATTCATGGGAACCAAGATAGAATACCCCAACAAGACATACTAGCAAACTACACATGACCAAATGGGCAATCCGGACATTACCGTTAGGTAACCAGATGACAAGACAACAACACGGGAACACAACACTGATAGGGTATAGTGGGCTAGGGTATAGGCCTGTGACTATCTCCAGTAACCACCATCGGGCATAATAGGAGTACGTTCAGGCCTGTGAATCTAGGTGGAGTCGATACTCAGTACCTGCAACACTCCAAGCACATGTCAAGGTACCTATGCATATACATATATCATATAGCCAAAGCACGTAAAACATGTAAGCATGAAATCCATCATAAGTGATAATCATGTCAACATCATAATAGTATCGAGATTGCACATCACCAGTGCCAATACAAAATAATAACATGACACATAATTCAATACAAAGTATACAGTCAACAAAATCCATCCAAGATAAGCAAAAGCAAAATATGAACACAGGGGTTGTTACATCCTACCCCCTAGGACTAGGCTTACTCTTGGAAGCCTACAAAAAGATATGGATAAAGGTCTCTCATCCTCACTGCATCTTCCCAAGATGCTGAGGACTCACCATCATGATCCCATTGGACCCTTACCTGCTCTATGACTTGACACCTGAGGGTCAACCTCTAATGCTGAAGAATGGATACGGGCTCCAAATAAAGGAGCGCTAGGAGGTCTACTTCTAGCTCTTCTAGTATGGGCAAGAATCTATGGAAAATTTAAACTTTGCAGTGTTTGAAAAGTAGGATCCTCAATTCCCTCTCTTCTTAAAGACCTTGTATATCTTCTGGAATCCAGTTTATGATATTGTAACTAAATAGGTAGCTATTGATTTCTATGTTGTTCTTGATCTCTTCGCACTTCAGGGACTTGATTCCTTGCTGCATTTTCTACTTGCCTCCTTCTTTGCCTAAGCAACAGCAATCTCAAATTATCAGCCAATTCTTCTTCTTTTTCTAATACTCTGCTTGCTCTCCTATAATCATCAATATTCTGATGAGTGCACCAAGCAAGGGTATTCAACTGGCCAATTATATCTCCTTGCTCGTCTTGGAAACCAAGGTTAGGCTACAGAATAGGAATTATGTTTTCATGTGGAAGCACCATTGTTTCTTCATATTAAGGCGACTAATCTTTTAATAAACAACTTTGATCCCCAGCAGAGTCGCCAAAAACTGTTGGCTAACATATTTGTCTTGATCTAAAAATGTTTTATTCTGACTCTATACCCCTCTTCTTTCAAGAACAAATGGGTTAAACAACAAATAGGTGAACTATCAAGAATAGTTCCCCTCTGAATTAAGGTACAACTCCCTCTAAGATCTTCAATGAATTCAAATTATCCTAATTCTTCAGATACAATTTTAACCAAAAAGTGCTTAAAGGCAAACTAACATCCATACATCATCATGCTATGAATGCGATACCTTTTTCTACAACATCATTTAGTAATAGAATACACAAATTCTATTTTCAATAATAATCAGATATATGAACAAGTGTATTGCTGAACCAACAAAAGATAAAACACATATAATGAGTTATCTAATGAAAGAATAATTACCATATGAAATAAGATTTCACACAGAAAACCTGATTTCAAATGCTCAAATACACAGATCTAAGCATGTAGTAATTATTTCTCCTTTTCATTCACAGATGAAAAATGTTTCAGATAAACATCACATATATTGAAAAATAGCAAAGGTTCAACTCCAAAATTTTGTGTCTTCTCCTTAACTTCTGTGTCAGTTTTAACAAATAAAAACATATATATAGTTGCCCTGATTATCCAATCATGTAAACCAAACCCAGAGTTAAAGTAGCTCTGACCCATGTGGGATTTAGTTTTTACAAATTCATTTAAAGATCAAGTTTTGAAAATAACTTTAACTGAAAAATTGAATAAAGAAACTGTGTAAGAAAGATTATGGCTGAGGTGACAGATTTGAATCTCCAGATTTGTTGTGTTCATTTGGGGAGGCACATTGAGCATTCCACTCCTGAAATGTTGTAATGAACTCTTGGATTTTTGGGAAATTGGGAATACCGATATGTTTTACTCTTGCCTTCCAGACGTCTTTCTCCCTCTGAATTTTCCCCACCTTCTCCGTGTGTTCCGGGAGTGTGTCGACACAGAGATAAAGAAGTGACTCCACCTTTGAAATCTGAGAGAAATCTTCGGTTAATAAGTCGTCACTTTCTTTAACGAAGCTAATCTTCTCCCTAAAGGATTGAATCACAGTATTGATATCCTTTTCTAGTTCTCCATCAATCTTAATATATTTTACATCAATACACTGTAGATCATGCTGTAATGATTTGGTGAATTCAATTATTTCTTTGATCATTTTTGTGAGTTCAATCCACCCTTGTCAGGACACTGAATTCCTCCATTTGATGTTTTTCTTACTTACATATAGTACATCCTCATCCAGACCTGTTAAATTCTTTTCTGACAAAAATTTTGCTATCCCATATTTTTGTACTTCATCAATTTGATTCATCACATTCACCCATTTGCCCTCATCTTTTATCCAGGAAGCATTCTGTGTCTTCAAGTCATCAATGATGACTGTGGTTTGATCATATATATTTTTTAGTTCATGAATATATTATGTCCCTTTCTGCATAATACAGTCCAACCAATCATCGAATACCTTAGTTACCATTTTGTTCCTGTTTACCTGGTCCAACATTTTTTGGTTAGCTTGAGATTTAGGATCAAAAGACAAAGAAAGTTGTGGAACTGGTTGTGGATTTGGGTTATAAATGGCATCGATGTATTCTTCCATCGAGCATAGGGTCTGTTTCAATTCCCTTTTATCTTTCTCATCTTTCTAGGCTCGGCAAACAATCTTTTTGGTGGATGCATCTAGATGATGCACATCTGCAACTCTTGAAGTAGTTCCAAGATCTATTTTTTCAATTGTGAAGTCTTGAACCGTAGGTCTTGAACCTCCTCATTAGTTGTCGGCCGAGCTATTTCAGCGCTCCAGTTCCCAGTATTAGGGTCAATATCTACCCTAGATGTTGTTTTTAGTTTCTTGGATTTGGGAGTTTTTCCCAAACACTTACTCACCATGTCCTCCAACGGCAAAGAAAATGGGATTGTTTTTCTTTTGTCATTGATTGAGCTTTCTACCCATTTGGATGCAGGGGCCGAGACTTCTTTATCAGGATTTGCTTGATCAGAGGGCACATTTGAAATCATCATCAGGTTAATGGAGTCAGAAGCAATTTCTGTTTGTTGTTTTGCACTAACTTCCTCTGCCGTTGGTGAATCCAGTTCTTTATCACCTATTGCTTCTCCTGAATCCTCTTCAGAATTTAAATCCACAACTATTCGTTCAGAAGTCTGTCTCTTTCTCCTACTTTTAGTCCTTGATCTGGTAGCACGGGGAGGAAGAATAGTTGTAAGGGCCTTTTTGGATTCTTTGATGATAGGACCCCTTCCAGTTTTTGACTTGGAAGTACCTTCAATGTATCTGAAATTACTGTGAAATTTGGGCAACAAGAATCTTATACCTCCTGCGCTATTCTCCTTTGCATCACACAATATGTTCATTTGCTAAATTGGCTTGTTCTCTTTGATAAAGGCATTAACCAGGTTGAATAATTATTACCCGAAATAATTCGTGCTAAAAATGCTTGAAAAGACATGAATTCTGACATCTACATTAATGGCAAGCATTCTTCATGCGTGACCATGATGTATAATAATTATCCACAACCTTTCGAAAATTAGAACTTTCTGTTTCATAATGAGTTTTGGATATATTTTCCTCCAAATTTCCTGCTAAATTTTGACTTAGAGAGCCTTGGGGAGAAAAGAGATTATAGTCACTGAACCCTTGAACCATTGAACCATTGAACTTTTGGGAAGTGGTTCAATGCGAAGGTTCAAATATACAAATTGAATTATATGAAGGGGCAAATAGTTCACTTTTAAGGAATGTTGAACTTCAGACTCTTGAACTATTGAACCTTTGAACTGTTGGAATATGGTTCAACTTGAAGGTTCAATGATATGAGATGGACTACACAGACCGGCCAATAGTCACATGATTTTGCAAGAAACTTTAAACTTTGAAACAATGAACCGTTGAACCATTGAACTTCGTTATAAGGTTCAAGTGGAAGGTTCAATGATATATTAAATTACACAAGGGAACTGAGTGAACATGACTCTTTATGAAGAATTGAACATTGAACTCTCGAACCGTTGAACCTTCAAACTGTTGAAAAAGGGTTCCAGTTCAACCGGAAGGTTCAAAGACATATTTGAGTTAAACAAAAAGGGCCGACAGTTCACTTTGAGAAACATTGAAGTATTGAACCCGTTGAACCATTGAACTCTTGAACTTTAAGAATGGTTCAAGTTCAAAGGTTCAATCCTTTAGTAATTTCACATATAAAAGACAATAGGTGGGTGAATTTTTAAGAATAAAGAGCTGACTTAAGAAACAAAGATATGACCAATAAGAGAAAATGGTAAGTCGACTCTTGCTCAAGGAAATTTTATGAAAATTAAATAAGGGCGACTTAAAAGGCAACATTGGCTCTGACTGGGGACTACATTTTATGACAAAATGCAGAGAACTCAGAACTCTAGTTATGCATAAATTGAAACATGGTTGCTGAAGGAAAAGAAACAAGGCAAACCAAAACCAGGGAAGGAAAATAACAACACAGGACAACAAAGGAAAGACTATGTACAAAATAGGGGATACCTGCTTGACAGGCGATACAATTTAAGATCCTCTCCATTATAGGACAGGGGTAAAACAACTCCATCCAGATATTCCAACTTGAAAGAATTAGGACCTAGTACCTGATGAATTTTGAAAGGTCCCTTCCAGAGTGAGTCAAATTTGCTATGTGCTCCTTTAGGTTCTCTTCTTCTGTCCCACAACAGCACTTCATCTCCCTCTATGAATTTTCTAGGCCTTGTTTTTCGATCAAAAATCTTCTTGACCCTGGCCTGAAGAGCAGTAATCCGATCAACCAATTCATTCCTTTCCTCTTCAATCTTGGTCAGGTACATAACTCTTTTCTCCAAGGAATCTTGAAAGTATTGATCTTCAATTACACTTTGTAATTTAGCTGTAGATAACTCCAAAGGTAATGATAATTGAGCTCCTATTCCATAAACCAGCTCAAAAGGTGCCATTCCTATTGCCCTTTTAGGAGTTACCCTATCAGCCCATAGTGCTTCGTACAATCTCTTATGCCAATCTTTGGGAT
The DNA here is from genome assembly GCA_027924645.1 of Cunninghamia lanceolata. NCBI lineage: Eukaryota > Viridiplantae > Streptophyta > Pinopsida > Cupressales > Cupressaceae > Cunninghamia > Cunninghamia lanceolata. The sequence goes on along the minus strand of BSBN01000220.1, from coordinate 8,184,982 downwards.
TCTCGCTCACCAATTTTCTCATGATGGTTACCAGATTTTTATTACTAGACTCAGCTTGTCCATTCCCTTGAGGGTAGTAATCTGATGAGTGAGAAAGAGATATACTATGCTCATAGCAAAAAGAAGTAAGTTCAGTTGAGGAAAAACTGGTGGCGTTATCTGCTACAAGTTTCTGAGGGACACCAAAACGCACTAGTATATTTTCTTTGAGAAAATTACATACCACTTCTGAAGTGGTTCTCTTCATAGGGACTGCTTCAACCCATTTTGTAAAATAGTCTATTGTTGTTAAAATGTGAGTATGTCCAGCACTTGAAGGAGGTGAAAGAGGCCCAATAAAGTCCAAACCCCATTGCTTGAAAGGTTCTTCTATAACAACAGGCCTGAGAGGCAATGCTGCAAGTTGTGGCCTTCCTGAAAACATTTTGCATTTTTCACAGTTAGCTACCCATCTGTATGCATCCTTAAACATACCCGACCAATAATAACAATTTCTCAGGATTTTGAAGGCTGTGACTGAAGAAGAGAAGTGTCCACCGCAGGCTTCATTATGAAAAGCTTCCAAAAGCTTGTGCTGCTATTCCTTATCTACACATCTCAGAAAGGTTCCATCTAGTCCCTTTTTGTATAAGACATCACCCCAAATGACATATTTTGTTGCTTTTAACTTCAAATTTCTTTTCTCCTTTAGGGACAAGTGACTGGGACAGTCTCCATAAGTAAGATAGTGTGCTACATCTAGGAACCATGGGTCCTGTAAACTCACCAACAGGACTGGGGGAAGTTCTTCTTCTTCCTCTTCCTTACTCTCAGCAATCAATTTACACAGACCTTGACCTCTGACCAATTTGGTTGGCCTAACTTCCAAGTCATATTCTTGAATTTTAGCAACCCATGTTGCTCTTTTATTCATCCCAACATCCTGTTGAGTAAGAATGTTTTTCACAACCGAACTAGGCACAAACACAACTAACTAAGAGTGAAGTATGTAATATCTGAACTATTTAACAGCCTTTACTACAGCGAAAGCTTGTTTCTCAGCTAAAAAATATTTAAGTTCATGCTTCTTGAGAGGAACACTCATAAAGGCTACTGGGGCTTCTTCATTTAATTCATTTTTTTGCAATAAGATACTAGACATGGTATGTTCTGAAGAATAACAATAAATAATAAAATCTTTTTGGAAATCAGGGTTTACCAAAGTAGGTGTTTGTGCAATCGCCTCTTTAATATCTTCAAATGCTTTCTTAGCAGCCTCATTCCATCTAAATACTTGTTTCTACATCATAATCCATTGTCTTCCACTCATCCTCTTGCATAAGTCCTCCATAATTCACATCATAATCCACTATCATTCCCTCCATAATCCGCTATCTACCTACTCCATATCCATCTACCTCTTTCATATAATCTCTCTTACTGACATCTATGAGTGCATTTGACATGGTCCATGCGACGACATCCATCTCTAGCGGGACTATCACTTTTCATGGAGCTAGACACTTGAGTCTCTCTCATCCATATCCACCTATCCCATCCAAATATTGAAAAGTCAATAAAAATATTTGAAAAAAGTAAAGAGAAATCCCTTCATCCAATGGTGAAAACCTGGCAAACAGGCACCTTGGATAAGTACCATGATGAAAACCTAGCAAACAGGCACCTTGGATAAGTACCATGATGAAAACCTGGCAAACAAACATCATGTGTATGTCGATCTTCTATGTCACTTACACTTGGGGGCACCTTGTCTCATCCTCCCATCATTTTCCAACTTATCATTTTCCATCCTATCATATCCTATCTTACCATACCATTTCTTACCATCCTTATCCATTCCACATACATATACCTATCATATTGTGTCCATTCATCCTCCCTTCCTCATCCTGATCTTGACAAAGATTGAGGGAAAAATGTTGAAAAATGCTTTGGTTATCTCTTGATGTACTCCATCCTTCCCAAGCCTAATCCTATCACCATCCTATTATCATAAGCGTTGTCATGAAAATCCTAAGCATATTGTCTAGAATGGGGCATGTTATTCCTATGCGACATAGTCTTTGGAGATCACATCCTTGCTCTCTTACACGTGCATCCTTTCCATCCCTTATCGCCCAGCCTTTCATCCATCCAATCCTATCCTACCTTAATCCTTACACCTAGACTTGGTCTTCCCTTGTCATTGGTATCTAGAACAAAGGCAACCCAAATTGTAAATCCATTGACATCCCAAGACATCAAAAATTCAAAAACATCATAAAATGTCCTGAAAAAATACCAAAACATCATAAAATGTCCTGAAAAAATACCAAAAAACATCATAAACTGTCCTGAAAATATACCAAAAGATCATAAAACGTCCTAAAAAAATCTAAAAAAACATCATAAAATGTCCTGAAAAAATACAAAAAAATCAAATATCCAACAAAAATCCAAGCCATAAAATCAATCATCATCAAACCAAATCACAAAACAAATCTAATCAAACTTATCAAATCAAAGCAAATCAATCTCAATCAATCCATAACTCGATCAATCTATCAACCTTTATCATCACCATCAATAAAACACAAATCAGAACTACATCTCATTTCTATCGTTAAGTGCCTTGATCCCATGGATATGGGTATGTAGGCAGTCTAGAATATGAAGAAGGTACCCAGATTCAGGCACAAGACAATCTCTACCCCTCATTATCCTCATCATTCATCTTACTCTTATTCTCATCATCCATCTCACCTTCTTTCATTCATCCATCTCCCACTTCATCAATAAACACCCAGAACTACATATTTATCATGTCTCATCATCATCGTGTGGTGCTTTGATCCCATGGATATGGGTATGTAGGCATTTTGGAATATGAAGGAAGTATCCAGTACACAAGTACCAACGATTCATTTTTCCATCCCCCTATCATCTTCACTTTCTTTGATCTCTCATCTTCTTCTACCATTTATCTTCATCAATCCATCACTTCTTCCATTCTTCCATTCAATCAATCAACCCAAGCAATAGATCCAAATGCAACTCACCCTTCATCCATACCAATCAAGTTAATCAACCAAGTCAAATTATCCTATCACATCCTTGGTCTTGATCCTAATCTTGTCGTAAACCAAATCAACCAATCAATCAATCATCATCATCAATAGGATATATCGTTCCCGCATCCTTGTGTTGACCTAGGGATATATTGTTCCCCGCCATGACAACACTATCCTTATCTGTCGTCATCAATCAATCCATAAATCAACAACCAATCATCAGTTTACATCTTGACAGGGGCAATACCTTGTTTGTTTTTGTATCATTTGTGCATGCTTGCTTGTGTGTGTTATTTTTTTTTTTTGCATTTGTATCACATCTATACCAATCTAGCTAATATTCATATCTTTTGCATTATCCTTTGCATCTAAGGTCACATCATATCTTTTGTGCGTTAGGACTTTAATGCTCTAAGTTTTCTTCCTCATATGTCTAGACAAGGTTGTATTACGTTGGGGCACGAGACACATCATCGCCTTGGTCCTCATACCTTGGTGCATAACGTCTAGTGCTATATCAAATATCATGATTTCTCACTTTCATTACAGCATAACGCATCATCCTTTCTTTTATTTCTTCCCTAATCTTTTTTGACCAATCCATTTCATGTCAAGAGCCTAACTGTGTTTGTCCAACCTGCCTATCCTCTTGAGGGGGCATCCTCATCCTATCATCTATCTTACCATCATTTCTTCTATCCATACCTTAGGTTCTTTGAAATGATGTTACTTGACACAAATTTCATCATCTCGAACATCATCTCAAAGAGGGGCAAAATGTAGACACCCAAAAATGCCCAACACCTTGTCACTTGCATGTTTTGCCCTAGGTACCTAGGTCATCACCTAATTAGTTAAATAAATTTTATTTATTTGACTAATTTATTTTATCCCCTTTCAATCCCATCATCCTATCTTCTATAATTAAATAAATTTTAATCATTTATTTAATTATTCATGGCCATTAATCCTCTCTATTTAAATAATTATTTTTAATTATTTAATTAGTCACTTATCTATTTCTCTTATAATTAAATAAATTTTTATTTATTTAATTATCTTTCCACATCATCTCCCATCACAATCCAAATTAATTAAATAAATTAAATATTTATTTAATTAATAAAATATTAAACATTTCTATTTGCTTTCTTTCCAAAATTAAACTCATGTGTATCTAATTAATTTATTTAATTAGATAATTCGCCAATTATCCCTCTCATCTTTTTAGGATTTATTTCCTTTAAAGAAAAAAAATTAAATCGCTTTCTATCTTTCTATCTGATATTATCTTGTTTTATTTCCTCTTTTGTCTAATAAAGCAAAAATCAAATCAAATCCAATCATTATCTTATCTTCTTCCCTCCACATCAAAAATCAACCCTTTGTCTATAAATATGGCCTCTCATAAGCCATTTGTATGCATTAATTTTGATATCCTTATGCTACCAAAATTCATCTAACACTCTCATTCTTCAATCTTCTTTTCATCTATCTATCCTTCATCCATCTTTCATCAATCTCTATCTCAATCCAATGTTATGCTGTGAACGTGAACGATCAACAAATCAACTATTCGAGCAATCAAATCAAGTTTGCTTCATCATTCGAGGTATTCGAAAGATTTGGGTAAAAGGTAATCACATTGTTTTCTTTTATCTTTGTATTTATCCAAATTTCTCATTTACAGTTACATAAACTTTTGGATTTTATGTGTAATAGAAGTTCAATCTAAGCTATGACTTGTGTAATTCATAGTGGAAAGGGGGCAGAGTTGTCAAATTTTACTTTGCTTTTTGAGTCAAGATAAAAATAAGTGAATGGAAGTTACTTGTGTAGTGAAATGTTATTTTAGGGAAGGGTTTTTTTTGGTAATTTTCTATATAAATTCAATTCAACGTAGGTAGACCCTACTTAATTTCTATATGGGTGCAATTATATGTAAGAGAATTTGAGAAATCTTGTATTGAAGACTTTCATTGGAGTTTGTCTGGACATGAATGCAAGATTATATTATCTTATCTCAAGTAAGGATAACAAGCATCAATTGGAGGTATCTATCTCTTAGGGAAAAGAAACACACCCAGTTTAGTGTCAGTTAAATTTCTGAAGTTAGTTATGCAAATTTTGTTCTATTAACTTTTTATTGAGAAATTGACATAATATTGTTGAAGATAAAATGTAGCTAAACAAAAAACTAAAATAGATAAAGAATCAAACACATAGAGATAAAAATAGAGACAAATTTAACATGGTTCACCATTAAAATGACTACATCCACCAAGGAAATCAGAACACACTATTTCATTAATCAACCCAATTACATCAGTCTTCATCTACACCAAAAAGAGAATAAGAAGGGAATATATCAACTCTTCAGGCAAGTGAAGAGACATGGGAAGAGGAAGACAAAAGGATAGTGACGGTTGGGCTTCATTTCCAACAATCTCCCACTTCAAGTCCAAACCGCACTGCTGTCCCCACTTTCCTTGAAATTCATTGTTACTTAACTACAATACCAAGTAACCACTCCATTGGTTGACCAATCCCGGTGAGAATTCCAACCAGCTCAACCAAACTGACACCATCAGCATGACTGAGAACAGGAATTTTTGTTGAATCCTTGATTTGTGAAACCAGTTTATTGCTGCCTCTTGGAATGACAAGATCTATAACATCATCCAGCTTGAGAAGATCCAAAATTTCATCTCTTGAAGTTACAAGGCCAATAAGATTCTTTCCCACAGATTCAGGAAGTGCATCGATAATAACCTTATGCAAAATGGCATTTGTTTGAATTACTTATTTACCACCCTTCAAAAGAAGGTCATTTCCACTTCATATTACCAATGAAGCTATCTGAACTAAAGCATCAGATCGGGACTCAAAAATAATAAGGAGCACACCCAATGGGGGAGGTAGTTTTCTCCAAAATAAGTCTGTTTGCCAGCTCTGTTCTTTTCTGAACTTGTCCAATTGGTTCATCCATGTCTACAAGAACTTGTACAGAATTGGCCAAAGAAGATATCTTTCCAGGTTTAAATGTTAAACGAGAAATTAAGGATTCTGGAATGCCAACTACTTGTACCATAGCTATATCAACATCATTCTCTATTCTAATCAAATCCTTGTTTTCTTCCAAAGCATCAGCTACATCTCGTAGAATCTTTCGTTGTTCATCAGTGGAAAGACCCTGCAAACACCAACTAGCTTCTCTTGCAGCAACTCCCATCTGACGGGCACTAGAATCTTTTTTTGGCAACCATAAATGGGCATTCTTATGGAAAAGTGTGCCTATATGATCACCTCATAGAACTCCTATGATACCATATGTGGAGTATCCACTAGTAATTGCAACGAGGATCCTAGCACATGTAGCAGAATCAACAACTTTCACCTTTGCTGTCATGCCGCCTCATCCTATCCTAGACTTTTCACCAATAAGATGGTCAAGGCCCACTTGAACAAGCTCATACATGGCAGCTCCTCCCATTCCATCTGCCACAACAATAGGTCCTGATACCTTTCGAACATATCCATACTCGCTTTCCTTCTTAGAGTCCTTGAAGGTCGTCAATTTCTCTCCCAGATGCTGGGATACCTCCAGAACCAGTCGTATATTATGATTAAGCATCTAAAGCAAGATGTTGAATACAAATACATGTGTCTTCTCAACTTCATCAAATAGAACAACACCTGAAGAATCAACATTTTGTTCAACCTTCTCATCCTTTACTACATGTCCTTCCACTTTATTGGTCCTCTTCTTTGGTGACTTCTCTCCAACAATCTTTGGACTTTTGTCTACTTTTGATGACTTTTCAGTTATGTTAATGTCATCAATAAAATCCCACTTTTGCCTCTGAAGGTTAAGTATTTCAACATCTCCATCATTGTATATTATTTTATGTTTCCTCTGTTTGGAATCATATGAATCCACAGTGCCATCATAAAACTATTTATCTTTCGGCCACCAAACCTTGATCTTTTGACCAACCAAGTTATCATCTAGACCATTTCTTTCAACAGTATCAGGTGTCTTCTCCAACCCAGAAATACTCTTCTTTCCAGAATTTCCTTGAGTTCTCTTAGAACTCTCACCAGCTTGACTTAAATTCTTCTCACCAGACTCTGTCGTAGAAGCAATTTTCTGCATCTTTTTAGGTCGATGGTCATCTTCTTGGGTTGCATTAGGAGTACCCATCTCTTTCAAACATTTTTTTCGGAGTGAAATTGCCTCTTCTGACTTTGGTGTGTTGAAATTATTTACATCCAGCTTCCTCTTTGAATGCTTGGATCTCGTTTCTGAATCTTTGCTTATTTCTAATTTTTTGTTGGTGTTTGGCAACGTAGACGGTGTTGTTTCTCCTCCAGCTACACTTCCTGATGCCCTTTCTATTGCTCCTACTAACAAACCTAGAGGTTTAGAATCCTCTTTCATAGCTGATCTTTTGCCATGATGTTCTTCTCCTCTTCCTCCTCTCCTACTCACATCCTTCTTCTCCTGTCAGTATTCTTCTTCATTATCCCTAGTTTTGGAATCATTCTCTTGGAATTTTCTCCTCCCCTCTATCTCTGGCCTTTCTGCCTTGGGCATGGGTATCATCCTAAAACACTGTCTTTTTAATTTTTGTATTTTCTACAGAGGCTCTTGTATTTTCTTGCACAAATATTTGATCAAATTCTAATAGGTTAAGAAATTCATCAATGATGAAATTGACTACATCATCTAACCTATCCATTTCACATGAACCAAGACTCTCTACGACATATAGGGTGCCTACTTTGCTGCCTTGAGCAATTACCAAGGCCCCTTTTGTGACTTTCCATCTATTCAATTCAAAAATAACTTTACATCCTTGAGAAAACAACTGTCTAGCTGAAATTAAATTTTGTTTGAGCTGAGGGACATATCTAACATCTTGCGACAACCAACTATTCCCATTTTTTAATTTTAATAAAACATCCCCTTTGCCAATAACATCACAAGATTCATTATTGCCAAGAAGAACCTTACCAAAGTCACCGCTTTGCAGATTTTCGAAATACTCCTTGCACGGAGTGGCATGAAATGATGCTCTTGAACTGAGCACCCAAACATTTGGTGGTATTTCTTCTGAAGCTAAGATAAGAACATCAATTGTTGCACCGGCATCCTCTTCACGTACTGGATTCGCTTCATCTTCTTTTGGTTGATTTTCAACCTTCTTCAAAAACCAACAATTCTTCTTGATGTGGCCTTGCTTGCCACAATACCAGCAACCAGCATCTATCTCACTGGATTTTAGCCTCCCTTGTGATTTCCTATGACTTCCTTCATCAGGCAACATTGCTCCCACTCAAGCTCAAACCTCTCATGCCAAATGGTCGAGCACAAAGGCTCTGATACCAATTGTTGAAGATAAAATGTAGCTAAACGAAAAACTAAAACAAATAAAGAATCAAACACACAGAGATAAAAATAGAGACATGAATTTAACGTGGTTCACCATTAAAATGGCTACATCCACCAAGAAAAGCAGGACACACTATTTCATTAATCAACCCAATTACAGCAGTCTTCATCTACACCAGAAAGAGAATAAGAAGGGAATATATCAACTCTTCAGACAAGTGAAGAGGAAGACGAAAGGGCAGTGACGGTTGAGCTTCATTTCCAACAAATATTTCTACAGTCCATGATGGAAACTGCTGTTATACGTAAATGTGAGGTGATTTTTAGCATCTTATTTGATAAAGATTTGAAAATTCTATAGTTTCTATGAAAGATTTGGTATACAAATTGCTTTAAAAGTTTCTAAGAAAAAATATATATGGCTGGCTAAGCAAACAAATTCAATTCAATAATCTTCTTGAACAAGAGAACTATGGCATGCAAATTTTCATATAGTTTGATTTGGTTTCTTATTAAAGATGGTGATTTTAATAAGAATTTTATTTGTGGTTTAAACAGAGTGGATTGCTTCACTATAATAAAGATTCATGGATATTACAGCTTCTACAGAGCAACTAGCAGAGTTGGATCCTACTGACTTCCTTAGATCTGTCAGAAAACTTCCATGCCCCTTTGCACAGCTTCATGCAGATAACAAGAAAAAAATTTCAAACATCTGCAACAGTTATAAGCCACCTTGTCCAGGAGCAAAATCTAGTGAGGATCATCACGATATCATTTTCAGATATATTAACAATAAACATACATCCAAAACTCTCCAGCCTCGGTATCGATGCCATACATGTAAGAAGTCATTTACTTTGATGGGACATGGTAAAAATTAGATGGCAATAATAGTGGGAACAAGAGAAGGAAGGAGAAACCTCCTCCTTCAGAAGGGGAAAAAGATGATGACTGTGAAAACGAATGCTTGTTTTCAAAGTCTGAGCTAAGCTACTTAGAAAATATTCAAGTGGATGAATTTCTATTTCCCATTGCCTTGATGATTTGGATGTCCCAGAAGATGTTATGGTTGCATGCCAGACAGATTCTTCTAGCTCTGCAGGGATGCTAAATAGATGAAATCAGGGAGTCTTGGGGGCAAAACATACAGAAGGCAAGATCCCCCATGAAAGCCCATTTTAAAAATTGACCTTATCCTCAAAATTGGGAAATGATGATTAATATGGATTTTTAGAGAGAATACTCATCCAAAGCACACTTCTTTTCAAATCATAAATGAGAGAGAAAAGTAAGATTACCTTTACAAGTGAGAATTTCCTCTGCAGGATTCTTTGTGAATGGCTATCCTCAGCAATAACAAGCCAAGTGCAGACTTAAAAATGAAGGTATTCGTGATTTAAAGGTAATGCAGGCAAGGAATGGGTGAAATGTTCCTCAGAAGAAAAATCTATAAAACCCAATCTACTAATTCTTTTGCCTGGCTTCCCCTATAAATCGTGATTCCCCTGCATCATGTTCCATCCGCATCCGCCATTCATTTTCGACACACGCCAATTTTTTTAATTTTACATGCGATGCTATAATCAAATCCGATTTCATTGGAGTTTTTAACAGGATAGTCAAATACGGCTGCTGGTGAACAAGTCAACATTTCATATACAATTAATTAAGGTGAGAGGTGTTCTACAATCAAGCAGGGGTGGAGTTGAAAGCTGAAAGATTCCAAGATTCCACTAATTTTATAAGATTCCAATCTAAAAAACAAAAAATAAGTTAATATATTCATATACAATTAATTACGGTTAGAGGTGTTCTACAATCACAATAGGAGAAGAGTTGAAAAGCTGAAACATTCCAAGATTCCTGTAATTTTATAAGATTCCAATCTAAAAAACAAAAAATAAGATTTATATATATAGTGTCTTATTCGCTACTGAATCTCCCATGAAAGAAAAGTTGTAACATTACTAATGCAATTTGATCTTTCCCGATTTGAGCGTTCTCTCTTACCGCCAAATTCCCCGTGACTCGTGAGCATCAAGAATTGTCTTGAGGGGCCGAAGTGCTTGTGAAAGATGTTGTGGTGGATTCTTTGTCAGAGTCTTAGAATGGATAACTCTCTCGAGAATCACTTTTGGTCATAGTAGCAAGTTTCCTCCGCTTGTAAAGTCAACTAGGAGAATTTCATTTCTCTAGGAAGGGACACGATTTCTCTAGGAAGGGACACGATTCCTTGGGCCGTCGTCGTTTCAAAAAAAAGTAGCTCTTCATATTTGGGGTCTTCAGATTCATGGTATTGCCTGTGTAAGAGGCTGCGGGCCCACAATGCAAGACGCCTCAATCAATTGTCTCTGTATTACGGAGATGCCACAAGAGTTAAACTTCCGTGTTATTAGGATCTTCTGCCAAAATAGGGTAGTCACCTTGCTCAAGGATTCATAAAATATTCGATTTGACTCAGTTTGAATTCAACTAGAATTTTGTTGAAACGCCACAAACCAAGAGCCCCCCAACTCCTAGTCACTCAAGTTGATTAATGTCTTGGAGGGGAGGAGGCATTCTCCCTAATCCTGTGTGTTCGAAGTTCCTTTTCTAGGTTTATCCCCTTCAATAGATACCAAGCCCTTGATTACTAAATTTGATTTTGGATTTGCCTAACGCCTCTGTTTCACCATTCTTTTGGTTGCTGATTTCTGCATTGCTACCCACCATGCTAGATGAGGCGATTTGATGGATTGGTCCCAGTCCTTGTCCTTTAGTGTCTAGAAGCTGAGAGTCTTGTGTTTTTGGTTCCTCCTCCGATGCCGCCTCACATTTGCTTTTTTCTCCATTGATTTGAAGCCGATCCTCCCTCACCTCAGGCTGTATCGAGCATTGGCTTGTCGCATGGTTCCTTCTACCACAATTCAAACAATAAAATTTGGGTTCTTTTATTTCAAGTGTCTGAACGGAGAGATATCACCGATGGAATTTTTTTGATTGCAGCAACTTGAATTCTTGCATATAGATAAGAATCCTTTTCTAATAAATCCATGTCTACGTTTGTTAGAGTTCCCAATGATCGTCCGATCTTTGCCAAGCATTCTTCCCACTAGAACTCCAAGGGTAAGTTGTAAAGACAAATCCATATAGGACTATCATAAGGATCAAATTGTTTAGGATTGAAATTTGGGATCCATTTTTGAATATAAGGGGCACCTCACCCATTTTCCATTTTCTACTTGTCAAGATCTTTGCCCTGTCTTCTTCCGACAGAAAGATCACGTTGAAGAAACCCTTCGATAGAACTTTGATAACGCAATGTGATTTTCAATTATCTTCTACTCATGTTCGAACCAGATCCCTCTTAACTTTTGGGCCGATGAAGCAACATAGTACAACTGATTGCCTAAACATTTCTATATTGCCTGCGCATTCGATCGAAATGCCTATGTCCTGGATGGACTAATTTCGTTCTGGCCTGGTTCCTCCTTGGATTAAACTTTCGCTTAGATCCCACCTATCGTGACATTTTTCATCCTCGCACTTGTGGCTCGTTGCGAGGACTCTTGCTTTGGCTCGGTCGCTCTCCGTCTCTTAGATAACCTTTTGATTACTTAGATTACAACAATAATATATATAATTTTAAATATTTAATTTTTTTAAATATAAGTCTTCTATTTTTTTAAATGAATAAGCGACTATATCTATATTAATAAGAAAATAGAGTATACATATTCACAAAAAAAGGATGGGTGGTAAAAAGAAACACTTCGAAATCACATGGGCAGCGCCCAAAATGTCATAATGTCATGGCTTAAGCCCAGAACAAAAAAAAACATAACAAAAATAGTATAAAAGAGAAGGCCATTATGTGGCCAGAGCAATGCCAGCAGATGGAGGATCCTTCACATCCGGTTTGCCCCAAATAGCAGCTGGGTCCAGGGTGACGTCAGGAGGAGCCCAACCATTGTCATCCTTTTCTTTTTTTGTAGCATTTTCTTCATGGCGAGGTGAAATTGCCAGATCCAAATGCGGGACCCATTTAGAAGCACCTGTGGGCCAACCAGAATTGCCGCCAGGAATGGATCCACCCGAAGGCCACCCAGAGTCTCTGCTTCCTCCCCCCAGAGCTCTGCTGGAAGTCCACCCCAGGGTAGCCCGCAGAGGGGGAAAGGACGACCACCACCAGCGAGGGTGAGAACTATGACGAGGAGGAGTTTGAGAGTGGTGGCAAGAGTCCTTGGCAAAGCCACTTCTCCGTCGGGCTCGTGAAGGCGACCGGTCCCTAGAAGAAGTGGAAGAGGGAGGCACAAGGGGCATTACCCCAATGGTCCAACAGCCCCTGAAGGTGAGAAAATTCCAACGCAACTTTGTTAGCTTGCACTTGAATCTGTAGAAGAACATTAGAACAAATAATAGCTTTAGAATATAGAGAAACAATAGTATACATCTTGCTGTGAGAAAAAAATATATATGAATTCTTTTTTATTTAAAAAATGGTTCATTCAAAAGTATTAAAAGATTTTTATTTTTTATTTTTTTAAATTTAGGTTATTTATGTATGTAATTTATTTGGATCAGTTTGGAGAGGCCCATGCTAGGAAGGAGGTTGATTTCAACATGATTGAACCTAAAAAAAATTGTAACCTAGGATTTTTAGCCATTCCATTTTTATATGATGGTGGGGATGAAATGTAAGAAATCCTGTGATAGAATTATTTTCTTCAAAAATATTAATCCACTCTAAGGTGGTTCTAATACCATATTAGGATTTAAATGTTTTAAATGAGTTCATTATTATTTGTATCTAATATAGAACTAATAAATATATAAAAATATATATAAGTGTATGATTGGATGGAGAAAACTTTAAGGTAAAAAACTCCAAAAAGGGCATTATTTATTAGAAAACTTACATTTGTAAAAGATAGACAAATGAACCTAAAAATTAATCCCTTTCTCCTATCTTGTAAATGGCCTCCAAAGATCCTCTTGTACATGGTGACAATTCACCAAATCCAAATTTTGTCACAATATCCTTTGTGGAAATTCCCTTAAATAGGGAAATAAGGTGAATAACACTTGTATGGGAAGTTACCACACCTTTTCAAAACACAACATTAAGATTAATTAATAATTTAATTAATATAAAAATATTAATTAAATTATTAATAAATTAAATTTTGTTTAAATATGCTTGAAAGCATTTGTACAATATAAAGTTTGTATACCTTAGATTAGAGCATTATAAATGATTTTAAGGCCTTTAGACGCCTAATAACATTATTCTTTAACATGCTATCACACGAGGAATAATTAATTAAATAAATACAATAAAATGAGGATTGCCAATCAAAATGACAATTCCAAACAATGAAAATGTACTTAAGAAAAACTAACTATTTTATTACAAATTAATTTTTCTAAGCCTACCCCTATCATCATTTAGAGGTTGTTGCTTCTACTAGTATAACTACCACAACTTTTCACCTATAGAGACATAACTAATGATTTTATTACAATTAATTTTTTTGAGCCCACACCTATCATCATATAGAGGTTTTTACTTCTACTAGTATAACTACCACAAATTTTCACCTCTAGAGACTACTAATAGAGGCTAATGCTTCTACTAGTATAACTACCACAAATTTTCACGTCTAAAGACATAACTAACGATTTTATTACAATTAGTTTTTTTGAGTCTGCCCCTATCATCATAAAGAGGTTGTCAAGCTTCTACTAGTATGACTACCACATATTTTCACCTCTAGTTACATAATTCCTTAATGATAGTATTGGATAGCCATTTTGGCAAGTAGCCTGGTTGCATAACATAGAGGCCCAAAATTATTCTCCAAAGATATTTAGAAATATTCCACATTATTCCATAGAAAAAAATGGATAATTATTCAAAATGCAAGAGGAATTTTCAAATGCATGGTAGCAAAAAATAGTGGCTACAATAGTTGATAAATTGAGGAAAATTATGACATTTGCATAATGTGGTGAGAAAATTACAATAAAATAATTTGATAAAATCATTAAGTTAAAATTATAAATTGTGTAGAACTTTAAAAATTCAAAAGTAGTATAGTGCAAATATAGATATTAATTCTAATCATCTCACCATATATATAAATTGTTTTTGGTATTGATAAAAGTGGGTTTTGAAAGGGCTTGAACCCTTTTACAACAAAGCAACCATCAAGGTAATAGCAAAAATATCATGAGATATAGAACAAACAACACAAACCAAATCAGTAGCCCCGGTGCCACTCAAATACACCACACCAATGTATTAGCAACCTATACAATGCCATATCCTGACCTAGCTAGTTGCACACCCTTGACCTAGGTATGGGAAACTAAGACTGATTTAAGAAGACCTTTCTTCCTTCTTTGAACAATCATCCATGATACACTAGTATCCAAATCCTTAGACCAAGGAGAGAGGAGGGAGATATCCTCCACCGATGCCTCCACCAAAGACATCTCACACAAGGAGGGATACTAACTAGCTGAAGAAGCCAAAAGCTACAATGAGTCTGAAGACTTATCTTGAGCAAGGATCCCCACAAAATGCTTTGTGGGGAGACGGGAACCATAGGACGAGCTACTAGGGCTTGGTTTGAAGAAGAGAACTCGAAAGGAGTCAAGGGACATGCTTGAGCCGTGCCAACCACATGAGAAACCCCCTCAAGAGTGTGACTCATTGCATGGGGAATAGGAGAAGACCCAACATCCTGAGAAGATTTAAAATCCTAAATACCATCTACTAGAGAGTTAGAAGCATTAATAATCAAGTGATCATTTTGGGCATTCCTCCACCACGCACCCGTGCCCTTGCATAGAGAGTGTGGACAATCAGAAGCCAAGTTTTTGATGGAAAAATTTCATCTACAATGAAAGGGGAGACCCTCATAGTCCAGTGGTTGAGTCCAAGGCCTATCCTCCACCATTAGAAAAATATCTCCGTGAAGAGCCTTGGCAATATCTATCCATTGGAATACGAGCATACATAGAGTAACCCATGGATGTAGTGGAGTCCACCTTTAGAAAGCGATCAATTGTATTGCCAATGGCCACATAGTATGAATATTCTACAACTGGAGAGGAAGATTTAGTAGCCTGACCCAAATCTGCTGATATTGATAGGTTCTATGAGGGGATTGAAGGAGATATACCAAGGCTTGGTTGAGAGAGAGTGCTCTCCCCACATCCATACTCTATCGTCCAACACGAAATCCTTGTCCTCTAAAGAGGCAAAAGTCACTATAAAGAAGCCCCTTGCACAAGAGAATAGCTCAATCTTACCTTCAATGAGAGGCTTCCAACATTCCAGCACCCATTTGTATAAGTTGGGAAGGGAAGACCACAAATTGTTAAATTTGCAAACCAAACCATGACAAAGGTAATAATATTCATTATCGACCACGTCCTATCCAGAAACCACAAGTGTGGATTGTGAACAGGGTAGGGGCCAAATTTTTTCCCGCAGAGAAGGGTGCGCAAGGACCCTCAAACTAGCTATGGTTGCATAGGAACGCGGGGAACCATGACCCGCACTCGAAGTACTAGTGTGAGCCTTCTTAACACCAACAAAACCTCGCCTTGGAGATGCCAAATTCCCTTGTTTATCTGTCTGCTAGGACCCAACACCTATACTGACCCCAAACACAACATGACCATCACCAAGAGAAGGCATAGTAAAGTCAAATGAAACAGGATTTACTCCTATGTTATCGCCAATGCCAAAAATCTCGCCTCAGCCAAGGTCTGACTAAGTAGGATTTGTGGCATTTGATGAAATACAATTCACACCAAAGTCGTCTCCAATGCCTGAGAATGCACCATGACTTGCATCAAGGGGCAGTGGGACAGTATCTGTCGACCTCAAGGGAAGAGTACTAGCAACAAGTGGGAGTGACGCTATTCAAAAATTATATATAGTTACATGAAATGATTCATCAGTATTACTCGACATATGATTTATATTAACACCAAGAAAAAATTGTTTATAGATATATGATTCTAACACCTATCTTTTTATATATCTCAATGGTGTTGCTCCCATCTCCTCTATGAATCCTAGTCCTTGATTCAAACGATTCTCTCTCACCTGATGTGTTCAATA
The DNA here is from genome assembly GCA_027924645.1 of Cunninghamia lanceolata. Lineage (NCBI taxonomy): Eukaryota > Viridiplantae > Streptophyta > Pinopsida > Cupressales > Cupressaceae > Cunninghamia > Cunninghamia lanceolata. Next base: position 8,168,415 of record BSBN01000220.1, on the reverse strand, counting down.
GTGCTCGTGTGGGTTTGGGGGTTGTGTCTCCCCTAGTCGTGGTGTTTGCAAACAATATTTCTACAACACCTTCTCTTCCTAAGGTCACTTTTCCACCACGCCCTGGTGACATCTCTGCTTTGCCCATCCTCTGTGCACCTTCTTATGGTGGTGGCCTGGTCTATGGGGTCAAAAATGGTGACAATGCTGGTGGTATGAAAAATGGTACTTCAAGATTGGGTTGCCAATGTCTTTCACGACCATTGATGGTTTGGGGCTTCCTGCTTGCTCTTCACTGCATGATAAAATATGGCCTCTTCCCTATTCATAATCCTCCCTAGTCTTAGTTTGTGGACATGACATGTTAGATAATGAAGAATTTTATCTTCATCGGGGTTTAGTCTACAGATTTAACAATTTGTGGTCTTCTCTGCCTGATTTATACAACTGGGTTTTGGAATCTTGCAAGCCTATCGTTGAAGGTAAGATTGAGTTATTTCCTTGGGCTAGGGGTTTCTTCCTTGCAGCATTTGCCTCTACAAAAGAAAGGGATTTGATGCTTGATATCAAGTTGTGGATGTGGGGAGAGCACTCCCTCTTGGTCAAGCCTTGGTCTATCTCCTTCAACCTCACTATGTTTGTTGATAAGCAATTTTTAAGATCAAATCATCTTACCGTCTAGTATGCCTATTTCCCTTTTACATGTACTTTCTTACCCTTTTCCCTTTACAATTTTTTGATTTAAACATCAAGATAAGGGACATCGGCCCAAATCCAGAGGTCTCTTCTTGAAAAACTCAAATGCTGAAACTTCCTAGACTGTTGAACTAATTGTGAGGCAAATAATAGAAGAATTCCAAATTTACTTCCACGAAGATCATCCTCAACTATCATTTGGTGTACAAGCTTCCAATTGGTTAGTGGAGGCTAGGATTCAGAGCAAAAGAAAAGCACCTCCAAAAAATATATGTTGTTTCTAGTGAGCCCAAGGATAGCCCTGATGATGGCAGGGAATGTAAACTTTTGAAAGATTCAAGATTTTTCAAGTATTATAATTTATAGACATATAAAAGAGAAGTATAACAAAATCTGAAAGATTGGGAGATTAAAAAAATTCGTGAGCAAATTAAAAAGATCTTATTAAAGAGTAAAAGACCTAACGATACATATATTTTATTACATTTCTAACCAACTAAAGCATATATTAATTTATCAAATTTGAATCATATAAATGTAAATGTTAGGCTACTCTAGTCTCCAAAATTTCTAACCAACTAAAGCATATATTATGTGGAACAAAAATTTCGAAGGAATTGAAAAGAAAATCAATGAGCTATCGTTTACAGTTGGCTGACAGACACCATCAAAACTAGGCTGCAACTTGATCCTGAAAAAGGAGTCATCTCAATTTCTCTAAGTTGCCAAATCAGAATCAAGTCAGAATACCGCATAGTCGGTACCATAGCAGCAAGCTTGAATTTGAGAATAAATAGAAAAGTTTGAGGAGCCAAAAATATGTTTTTATTTGTGTTTGTATTAGTTATGAATGTCAATTTAGGGTTTTGGGCATCTTTTAGAAGGTCAAAAGTCAAAGAAAATCAATTAAATCGCATTAAAAATGACATCTGCCAGGAAATGTCCTGCTATTCTTAAATATCATCCACTTCAACAGTTAAAGGTTAATTTAGACCAATAAAAATAGGACAAGTAAAATTGCTATTGAGCATTTGACTATTGAAGTGGATGATATTTAAGTAGAGGGCCCGATGCACCTAGAATTACCCAGGTATCATTCTGGCTTAAAAACATTATGCCCTGTCTAAATCCACAGACAAATCAATTCTGATTCTGATACAATTTGTATTAGGAATCATCAAGGTTTCAAGCCGATTTGGTAATTTAGCAATTTCTTCCAATGTGGTCAGACTAATGCCATATTTAAGGCATAGTTGTACCAGAAGAAACACTATGCCCAGAAGAAACATTCACAACTACGGAAAAACCCTTGCTGCTGAGGTTCACGAAACAAGAAGTAGATCTACTTAGCAGATTAATAAGACCATTCTCAAAACCTGAAACACTGATATGACTGCCTGCGTTCGAACCTATGTCACAGAACCCTGGCAGTAGCACGAGATTCTAAAAAAGATATGCAGACTCATGGGTGGAATTTTGTGCTGTCAGAATCTTCAAAAAAAGATGGCTTGTTTTTTTGATGTTACAGTATTCCTTATTATATTGGCGTCATATGTCATCAGTGTTTATGGATCCTCTTCGAATGGTATATAATATATGTTATTGCATCTTTTGCAGTGTTGCTATGGTTATCTTGGTAATGACCTCTCTGTGTGTCTGTTATTATTATTAGCATTGAAACAAAATTTCTAGAAACAAAAATTGTTTCAAATTTTAGAAATTGAAATAAAAAAATTCAGCCACTCTATATTGTGAAGACAAACTAAATCATCAATATACACAATGTTGGTTCAGCTAGATCACACAAATTTGCATCTTGTTACAATAAGTGTTGGCATACTTATAGAAAAGGAAAGCACGTTTTTTTTAGAATGAATATTAAGCTTTTTTTCTCTGAATTAAAGATTACTTGTCTCAAATATTTATAAATTATAATCATTTATAATATCAGAAGTTGATATTTAAGAATTCTAACAACCTTACTTGAACAGGATGTGTTGTGAAGATTGTAGGACTTGACCTATATATAAAGAGATAAGCATGCAAATCTGAAGGAGGATGCCTTTTAAAACAAATTAAGAAATTTACCCCCATTCATTAGAAAATGGAGGAATATTTCATATAGGATGCATTAGATGCTGAATCCTTGTGGTATTTCCATGGCTTTAATTTATATTTCTAGTTGCTTGACAAACTTATGATTTATTCATATCCTTTCTTTATAAATTATTATAATAAACTTATCTTATGTAACGTTCTCTTATCAAAGTATTGATCAAAGGGGCATATTCCACCAGGAAATAATATATTGTGTGAGACCCCTTCTCAAAGTCGGCATGGATATTATTTTGATATTTATCTTATATAGACGTACATGCTTACCCTTCTTGGGAATCTGCCTAGTTAAAATATAAGATTAATTTTTATTTATTATATTTTTTACGACAATTCCAAGCATTATAATTCCCACATATAAAATCTTATGGGCTAATTATTATATAAAATATAAGATCAATTTTTATTTATTATATTTTTTAATTTTATTTGAAGGTTTCTGATGTGATTTTAAAGTTGTTAACAATTTTTATTATAAGTATGAGTTTTCTACATTTTATAAAGTTGGCATAGGAGTGTTTGTGAATTGTGTATTTGTGCATCTAAGGGCATGTCCCCATGTTGCTGCTTAGTTTATTTTGGCTAGTAGTCATGCTCAAGTATTTTATGAGATATTTGTGGAGCTAGTCACCCCATGCATATTTTATTTTTCTTCTTAAGCAATTATCTTAATTTGTAGTTTTTAGGATATAAAAAATAAAAATAAATTATCTTAATTTAGAAAAAATAAATAAAAAATAAAGAGAAGGAAATATATGCAGCCAATGGCATATTTTTCATCATGTAGTGACTTATTTCCAGCCCCCCTTTTTTAATTCCTAAAAAGTAGCTGCTCCACAAAAATAGGGAAAGATTCTATATTATCCTTTCCCATAATTGTAAATTTCCATGGGGCCACTCCAACTTTATTTTAAGCAAAAAAATAACTTAAGAAAGGCATACATGAAGTAAGTTCAATATCACACTTAATTGTTTTTATTATTATTAATAATAATGAAATTAGTATAGATATTTTAAATATATCTATCTAAAATTTCAAAGTATTTATATTGAAATTATTATTTATGGTAGATAAGTGTCTCTATTAGATAGATAATATTTACTAGTTTATATATTATCATAATATTTACTAGTTAATATATTATCATATATCATTTATTTATATATCTTATATTTTATCTATATAATTATTTCAATAATATTAATTATTATTTTATTTTTAAAATATATAATTTTTTAAATAGTTTTACTTATTATTTTTTAATAGGTTTATTTTTTTTTTAACAATCTTAACCTCATTTCTTATGATGTGGGGAGCAAGACTTATTTCTCATGGGCTCATTCATAACCTTTCAACTTCACCACCAAACCAATATTATATAGTAAATATTGTATATTTATGTATATCTATGTTCTAAATATTGTAAAATATATAAAATATACTTATATTATGTACTAAAATATATTTAAGATATCTTTAGATACTATTTTATTTTTTCTTAAGCTTAAAATTTTATTTACTTATTTATTTAATAATTATATATTTAAATGAACAATATCTACTTTATTTTTAATTTAAAAAATAAATTTAAAATATATTATTTAAAACTATTAAAAAGTAATAAATTATATAAATTTATTAAAAAAAATTATAATTTAAAATATAAGACAATTATTTTTTCCTAATAGTACTATTTTTTATTTCAAATCTAAAATTTAAAGACTAATTTTATCAAACAAATTAATATAAAAATTTAAAAATCACTACAAAAATATTTGAGAGACAAAATTATCCTTTTAACAACTACTGAATCCATTCTCCTACCAAATAAATAGTGACGATCCAACTGTGAATTTTACTCCCTCTAAAATATTTGTAATTGAGCTAAAACTTATTGTTTAAAATTTGAATTTAAAAAACAAATTGAAACACAATGGAGTTTGAACGTAAAATGTCCAAACGATTTATACGTTTCTGTCAACGGACGTTAGATGGAACTTAAAACCTCAGATTTGGAGGTTGGTACTTTCTGTCGTGGACGTTTGATGTAACCAAAAACCTCAAATTTGTAGGCTATTTCTAATGATAAAACCACGGCCGCAAATGATATTAAACCATTTCTATTTCACATTTGATTAATGGGAAACCGTTTGCACAAGTTCAAGTGACACTCCATGAGGGATGCAATTTGACAGGTGTATAGCGCATTTTTGCTATAAAATACAGTCAAAATTTTAAGAAGACGGTATCACATGAAAGGAGAGATTTTGGACAAACTGTCAAAATTTATATACGATTATGTTCATATTTATATAATTTACTTATATTAAGGTATGACATAGTATTTTAAAGGCACCATTGAATAGATAGTTTGTTGTTTTGCATGTTCATTAGGTCATCATATGTTATCACCATTTTTTTGAGAATAGTATAACTAGCACTTGCACTCGTAGGACGTTCAATGAGTATGCCGATAGAACAACCGACGAGTTTAGAATAAGGAATAAGGTGTGAGACAATTCCAAATTTTCGAGCACTATAATGCTCACATATAAAAGCCTATGGGCTAAAAATAATAATGACCAACTAAAAACAATATTACCTACTATATATCATTTGTGATACTATTGCATTAAAATATTACCAATGTTCTTATCAAAGCAGACAAAATCTAAATGCAAGTTGCTCGGAATGTTGATTTCCCCATTACAATTGTTAATCTCAAATTTATTTGTTGTTCAACTCCATTTATCTCCCTTGTTAGTTCAAATATCTTACAATGAAAACTCCTATGGCATGTCACGTCGGTCACACATTTAATTTTGGTATCATTCGATTTTTTATATGATCCACGGTTTGATTTGATGTTGAATTATGTAAAACTAATATGATATGATGTAAGGTACTAGAGCTTCTCAAAGCCACTTCTCCACCTTTTCTCCCATCTACACAGCCGTCTTTCTCCTCTTTCCTACTTTTTTATTTAACTAAAACAAAGTGCACGAACAATCTTTCTCAGTCCTCTAATTTTCAATATGATCTACAATTTGATATGATGTTAAGAAAATGTGACATGATACGAATTGATACAAGGCAGAGGAGGGAGATTGTCTAAATGTTCTCAGATGTGGTAGACGAATTGGAGTAAGAAACAAAAGTGAAGGTAAAGCATCTAGCGTGATTTGATATCAAATATTGCTATACACAGCTGAAGGTAGAGAAATAAGTACTCCATTGAGATGTTTGGATTGTGAACGCTTCATTTTTCTGTGACTGTGTCTGTTGCTTGTCTCATGGGTAGTAAAAGTCCTTAAAAGTTAGGGTTCCTTCATCAAGAAAATTGGGTGAGCAAGTCATAGAGAGCCTCATGCAGATTTTGAATTAATAGAGGTAATGTTGTTTCAGACATCAAAGTTAGTTTTTTGGAACTACAGTTTTGTTAGTTAACAGATTTGTCACCTAACTCTATATACTAACGCCCGGACAAGTGACATGTAATCAACAGTTGAGCCTGATATATTGGTATTTTACATCGACTCTCTGCTTATTTAACAAGGTGCATCTACCTTCTACAGATGTTCTAAGGAATGTAAACTTGAGGTTGCTTTTAACCAGAAAGCAAGATAAAGGCAAAGCTTTTAACCAGAAAGCTATAAAGGTGAATCTACAATTCTAACACAACACAAGGAGTTCACAGACTCCCAATCACAACATAATATTTAGAATACTATACGTACACATGAAATCACCACCTTGAGATAAAATACCAACAAATAAATTATTCGAAGTAGTGAGTGAAAATCAATAACATCCAACCACCATAATATATGAATACCATTAACATCAACAGAACAATATTCAACATAGGAAGAACATAATTTCAAATAATCATAGCACAAAGTCCATAATCACCCAAACTCCACTGTATTAACTATATTTCATATATCATAGAAGCCAGAAACAAAATTTTGTTATCACCCTTCCCAGAAAAACCAAAATTTTTACCAAAAAAAGGAGTAATTAGTTTGACTAGCCATTCAGAATATATAGTTGAGTCAAACCATAACCGTCTAGAAAAACCATAACGGCTTCTTGAAAAAGCTGATTAAAAGATGTTTAAACAGTAATAATAATAAAGGGGCCCTCCAGAGCCAATAGTTTTAGAGCAAATAAAAGATAACATTGCAAATATAAAACACTAAATTAATTCAAGATCTGCAAGTCCGTGTCGCCATCGTCCACCTCGTCCATTTCTTCATCTTCCCCTGACCGCTCACCTTCTTTAGTGACACTTTGCGGTGCTTGAGGTACCTATGCTCGTAATCTGGCTTTATATGTTCTGTATTTGTTGATAACTGGTGTTAATACCATGCCAGGTGGAGATCCAGTCATGCTGATTCGACGCCTGCTTTTAAGTCAGTCACCTTTCGATGTATCTCCTTGATGCCATTTTTGCAAGTGCTAATATAAGATGCCATTTTAGAAAGTCTGCCCAATGATTCTCTTGTAATTGTGCTGTAATTAACGATATCCCCTGTCACCACCTTCTTGAAATTCTGCTTGATTATCTTGATGTCCAACAACTTTTCATCATCAAACCCGTTGGCTTCTAAAGAAAATCTCTTCTCTATTGAGCCATCAATTCTTTTAGCTAACAACATAGAAAATGCATCATTCACACAGCAGAAATCTTTCATACCTTCATTTCTTTGCAATTGAGGGAAAATTTGATACATAGGTGTGCTCACCGAAGAATTCCTCTGGGTCCTCAAACTAGGCCAAGTAGCCTCTTTCCAAGCTAAGATGTAAACTAGCAGAGAACACATATGAAAGTTTGAGCTTCGTGTAAAATTCATCAACTACTCATGTAGACAACTACTGATGATTTTTGGCCAATCAATTTGGTGATCTCCACAAATTAACAGGATAAACCTGCACATCTAGAATTCAAAAACATCTGACTCAGGACTACCAATCACTTTGTTCGGCAGGGTTATCATATCTGAGATTTCCTCCTTGAAATGGCTTCTTTTCAAGTTAGCGGGCAGCCGAGACTTCCTGGTCTTTTCTTCTTCCAACCAATGTTTGGCAACACATGTATGACACCAGTCTTTCTTCTCATTGTAGAAATTCCAGGATGAAGACATAGAAACATCGTCATCACCTTCGTATTCTTCTAAGTCTAGAGCCAAAGCAACGGACTCAAAATCAATTTTAGGCACCATAGTACCATTAGGAGTTTTATCTCCTGAGAATCTAGAAAATAACCATTTGTACATGCAACCATTAACTCAGGACAAGGCACGGCAAGTGGAAAGTCACCAGCTTTATGTAGACCACTGCTGACAATTTTCCCTACTAAAGGGGTTCTTTTCTCAGATTGTATTCTTCCCCAAAAATCATCTAAATCAACATAGCCCAAATTCGTATCCTTCACTCCAGCTAGACCATTCTCTGTAATAAAGGCTATAGGAGCTCCTTGGAACTTAAATTTCATTTTTGTATGCTCCAAAAACCAATAAACGAGAGACTTAGAGATATGTGCGGATAACAAAGAATGAGGCAAAACACTCAGAGAATTCCTTATGTAGATTCATGGGAAACAGAAATGTCTAACTCCTCTAAGAAGATATGAAGCCTTTATAGAGAAGGCAAAGTTACCAGCTTTACTAACCTACAAGAGTATAACTGAGTTGATATTCCGCACATAGAGAGTTAGCTGTTCCTTTCTCTGCAACACACTCTTTGGCTCATAATACCACCTTACGTGGCCTTTAATTCAAGTCACTTATCATAAAATCCTCATTAAATATTGGCGGCGAGTTTATCATTAAAAATCATAAATGCATGCCTTGACTTTCCCTCCGATAAATGTGCCACCATGTCCGCATGTACCTCAAATTGAATACATAATGACAAGTGTCATTCCTTCGTACAACATTCTAGTGCAGCCAATGCTTCTTAGGAAAGCGCGCCACGTGAAGTCGACGAGTCAGGCATAATAGGAACTTTTGAATTAGGAGTTCAAGATTTAAAACTTCAAAGAATCTCTAACCCCCCAACTATAAGAGAAAGACCTTTTATAGAGACTTAATAGAGACTCAGAGTACCAGAAATTCAAGGCAAGTCGGTAGGTCAGGTGATTCACGAACTTGTGAACCCGTCGACTGGCTTCAAGGATACAAAGGATTACCGACTTGAGAAAATGACTAAGTAAAACTGACCTGAGGAAAGAGATAGATGAATAAGGTCTATGAAAACCACAAGGGGAAAAATAAAGACAAAACTTGGGGCAACAAGTTTAAAAATTGTAGTTTATGGAAATCTTAGGAATTAATGGTCTGATAATATCGTAACTGAAATTGCATGGGTATTGTGGTGGGCAGAGGCAAAAAAATGAGCCATAGAATAATAAAATCAATTTTTTATTGCTTGCATTAACCAATTACATTCACCTCCTTTTATAGAGGTCTTAGAAATTTCTGGAAAAATATTCAGAACCACATATTCAACGCACACATTTGGAAATTTCTACGAATCGGTGGAGGATGCTAGAAGTTTATGTTTTTAATGCAGACGGTGGCAGATATTGACTACAGACGGTGGAGGATATTGACTTTTGTTTTAGATGGATAATTTATTATTGATGGTGGTGAGGTCTACATAGGCCGTAGAAATTACTAGATGGTTCTAACACTCCCCCCTAATTTCTACTATCAACAACTAATTACATCAATATTTACAATGCCCAAAATTTCTCTCAAATACTCAAATTGTTCTTGTGCTAATGCCTTTGTGAATATGTCTGCAATTTGCTCCTTTGATATGCAATGTTGAAGGATGAGTTCTCCATTATTGACCAATTCTCGAATGAAGTGATATCTAGTGTCAATGTGCTTTGTCCTCTTGTGAAAAACATGATTCTTTGATAGTGCAATGGTGGACTTGTTGTCACAATAGATTGTAGTAGGCTCCTCTTGCTCATGCATTAGATCCTTCAAGACTCTTCGCATCCAAACTACTCGACATGTTGTTAATGTACCTACTACATACTCTGCTTCTGCTAATGAGATTGTCACTATTGGTTGTTTCTTTGATGCCCATGCTACAATACCTGTTCCAAGATGAAATGCATATCCAAATGTGCTCTTTCTATCATCTATACTTCCTACAAAGTCACTATTTGTATATCCAATCAACTGAAAATCATCTGAAGTAGAATACATTATGCCAGAATTCATAGTTCCTGTAATATACCTAATAACCTTTTTCCTGCTTGCCAATGTGAGTTCTTTGGTGAATCCATGAATCTAGAAATAAAACTAATTCCATACATTATATTTGGCGTAGTTTCTGTGAGATACATCAAACTACCAACCAATTGTCTGAATATAGTTGAATCAAAATCCATCTCATTGTCTTCTCTACTTAGTTTTGTGCCTATTGCCAAAGGTCTATAAAATGGACTGCAATTTATCATTCTAAACCTTCTCAAAACATCTTTTGCATATTTACTTTGACAAATAAATATACCTTTATCATTTTGTGTAACTTTAATGCCAAGAAAATATTGCATTAAACCCGAATCTGTCATCTCAAATTCTTTCTTCATTGTTGATTTAAACATGTCAATAGAAAGATTACTTGTAAATATCAAATCGTCAACATATAAACAAACAATCAAAATCTGACCTTGTTCATTGACCTTGGTGTATAGTGTAGGCTCACTAGTGCTTCTACTAAATCCATTCTTTATCATGTATGAATAAATCTTGTTGTACCAAGCTCTTGGTGCTTGCTTCAATCCATAGAGTGTCTTCTTCAACCTGTAAACTTTGTCTTCATAACCTTTTATTTCATATCCTGGTGGTTGTTGCACATAAACCTCTTCTTCTAAATATCCATTTAAAAAAGCTTATTTGACATCCATTTGATAAACCTTTCAATTGTTTTGAGCTGCAATAGCTAGTACTATCCTAATTCTGTCAAGTCTTGCTACAAATGCAAATATTTCATTGTAATCAACTCCATATTCTTGTGCAAATCCCTTAGCCACTAATCTTGCCTTATATTTGTCAACTTCTCCATTAGCCTTATATTTAGTTTTATAAATCCATTTCACACCTATGCATTCTTTATCCTTAGGTAAGTCAACTAGATCCCATGTATCATTTTTCTCAATAGATTCTATTTCTTCATTCATTTCACTAATCCAATGTTCTTCCTTAATTGTATCTTCAAAATATATAGGATCTTGAGAAAATAAAGCAAAATTAGATTGCAAATCTATTCTATCTCCTTGATCATATATTTCTTGCAAGCTTCTAGTCTCTTTGCCTCTTAGTCTTGCTCTCAATGATGCAAGTGTAGGATTTGTGTCATTACTTACTTGTGGACTTGATGATTCGCCTTGCTCATTTGATTGTTCTCCCTGTTCTCCTTGACCTTTTTCTTCTTGTTCTTCATATGGTATTGTTGTTGTACCTATAATTGTCTTGTCTATATTACCATCCTAAGATTCTTCCTCTTTGAATACAACATCTCTACTTACAATGACTTTCTTGGTTATATGATTAAACAACTTATATGCCTTAGATTATTCATCATAGCCAATAAAAATGCATTTTTCACTTTTATCATCCAATTTACTCCTTGTTTCTTTAGGAACATGTGCATATGCAATACAACTAAATACTCTAAAATGAGAAACACTATGATGCTTACTACTCCATGTTTGTTGTGGAATCATGTCCCTCACAATCTTTGTTGGACTCCTATTCAATATATAAACTGTACAAGCAACTGCTTCATCCCAATACTCATTAGGTAGATTCTTACCTTTCAACATGCTCCTTGCCATCTCCATTATTGTTTGATTCTTCCTTTCTGCAACACCATTCTGCTGAGGTGTGTAACTTGTAGTGATTGCTTCTTTATTCCATGATACCTGCAACAATCCAAAAACTCATTGGACTTGTATTCTCATCCTCTATCTGATCTCAATACATTAATGGATAGGCCACTCTATTTGTCAACCAATGCCTTGAATTCCTTAAACTTGCCAAATGTTTCAGATTTGTGTTTAAGAAAATAAACCCATGTTTTTCTACTAAAATCATCAATGAATGTTAGAAAATAAATGCTCCCCCTAATGATGGTGTTTTCATTGGACTGTTAGAAATGAAAGCAACACTACTTCAATAGAAATCTAATTTGAGATAAATTTCAGCAATCTTTAACTGTGTTTTATTAACAATGGAGATTGTAACAAAACATAAACCCACAATAAAAAAATATACCTGAAGCAGAATGAAGCACATAACACAAGTGTTTAACATGGAGAAAACTCTTACAAGTAAAAAACTCCACCAAGAAAAGAGGCCAAGTTGTATTATCTACACAAAAGGAGATTACAAATACATTCACTTCCTCTGTCCTTCAACCTTCACTCCAGCAGAACCTGGGTACCTATAAAATGTTATACATCTCATCTACTATGCTATGGTTTATATAGAATTTACACAACCTCAAGACATTAAATGATTTCTTAAAATCTCATAACACTTGTCAAGAGTCAACAATACAACCTTGGGCATCCATGGACAAGAATAGGCTCTTACGAGGTCATAAATGCTGTCATACATGCATCCTAAACATGGAAAAGGGTGCCTATGCAAGCTTGAACACCTAGGGGATAAAAATAGCCACTTACAACATCTTATGATGTGTCATATGCTATTATAAGTGTTATAGATTCTTATGACAACTTACAGTTATCATAAAATCTCTTATACCTTCTTACAGCATCTATGACATGCGTCATAACACTAAAAAAATATTATTCCTCCACATGTGCACCCCACTTTGACCAAAGACCATTTACCATAGTAAATGACATCCCGTCTACCGATGGTGACTTTGGGACTTACCATGCAGTAACTCTGTAATTACCGTAGATAGTAAATAATTTTTACCACTGTCGATGAAACGTGTACATCCCTTATGGGTAATTACAAATAATAAATAGAATAATACAATAATGGGATTTACAAGGTTAATGGCACCTTATCCCAACATTCTCTCACTTGACATTATACATTGTAAATCAACCCATAGGAAATCAAATGAAAAATAATCAGGCACTAGAAACAAGGCCCATGGCCTCTTTGCACCACACAAACTTCTCTGTGCTCACAGGCTTGGTCAATGAATCTGCAACATTCTCCTAAGTGTCTATCTTCTTCAGTCCATTTGCAACCAACTCTCGAACAAAGTGATACTAAACATCAACATGCTTTGTTCAAGCATGATACATGGGATTCTTGGCCAAATAGATAGCACTCTGGCTATCACAACCAATCTGCCTCCTTAGAGACATGAGTTACAACCATATACTTTGCTTCTATGGTGGACAGAGAAACTGTGGGCTGCCTCTTACTCATCCAACCCACTGCACCTCCAAACAGAGTAAATACATAGCCACTAGTGGACCTTCAACTATCCAAGTCACCTACCCAATCTGTATCAACAAAACCCTTTATGTCCAAAGATTTATCAGCACTATCAGTACTAGAATAAACCAAACAATGATCAAGAGTCCCTACAAGATATTTAAACACCCTCTTTGCATAGTTTTAATGTTGTCTATTAGGGTTAGACATAAATCTGCTCAAAACTCCCACTTCTTGGGCAATATCTGGTCTAGTGCAAACCATTGCATACATCAAACTCCCTACAACACTAGCATATGGCACATTAGACATATCCTCAAGATCATCCTCAATCTTTAGACACATATCTAATGAAAGCTTAGTACCAATGGGTAAAGGAACTCTAACTAGGTTACAGTCTTGCAAACTAAACCTCTGCAAAATAGTATTCACATACTTACTTTGTGACAACCAAAGCTTTCTGTTAACTCTGTCCCTCCTGATCTCCATTCCCAAAATATACCTTGCAGCACCAAGATCCTTCATCTCAAATCCACCTGAAAGTTGGGCTTTAAGCTCACTGATCATACCCTTAGTATTGATGAAAAATAACTTGTCATCAACATACAAAGCAATAACTAGTATAGAATCATCAACACAATAAATGTAAACACAGTGATCCTCGTCACTTCTAACAAAACCCAATTTCAAAACAAATGAGTCAAATTTTTGATACCACATTCTGGGGGACAGTTTCAGACCATAAAGAGACCTTTTTAACCTACAAACCTAATGTTCTTTTCCTTTTACCTCAAAACCTATAGGTTGTTGCATATAAATTTCTTCTTCAAGATCTCCATGCAAGAATGCAGTCTTAACATCCATTTTCTCAATCTCCTAATCATAAGCTGTAGTAATGGATAAGAGAAATCTAATAGAAGTCAATTTAGCAACAGGAGAGAATATCTCACCAAAATCAACTCCCTCTCTCTAGGAGTAGCCCTTGGCTACTAGTCTAGCCTTGTACTTCTCCAATGACCCATCTGCTCCAAACTTCTTCTTGAAGACCCATTTAAATCCTATGGCCTTTCTTCCTTTGGGAAAATGAACAAGATCCCAAGTGTTACAAGAGTCTAAAGCCATCATCTCCTCCTGCATGGCTAGCTACTAGGACTCACTATCATCTGTAGAAATAGCTTCCCTGTAGGATCTAGGTTCATCGTTAGTACTCAATAAAGCATATACACAACAGAAATCTAGTAGGCTATACCTATCAATTGGATTATGTTGTCTTGTGGATCTCCTCAAAGGTGGAGGAAGAGACTACTCATTCTTCTGCATGATCATCTATAACAACTTCTTCTGTAACTATAGACTCATCTTCATCAGAACTACTTGAATCTTCTTCTTCTTCTTCACCCCCAATCCATCATTCTATTCTTCCTGAGGTGCATCTTGCTGCTCTAAATCAAAGTGCACCTTCTTTACCTTTTCTTCTTTCTCTTTTGGCTACTTAGGTTTAGAAATAGCTCTAAGTTCCTTGAAAATAACATCTCTAGAAAAGAAATCTTGCGGGTTAGTAAATTCCAAAGCTTATAACCTTTGGCATTATCACCATATCCAATGAATGTACACTTTTCAACCTTTGGATCCAACTTAGATCAGTTTTCCTTAGGCACATGAACAAAAGCCTCATAGCAAAAAACCCTTAAATGTGAAGCAAAAGGTTTCTTACTTGTCCACACTTCATAAGGTGTCGAATCAAGAGCATTACAAGGAGATTTGTTTATCAAGTAGCAAGCAATACACATAGCATTGCCTAAAAGCATTTATCCAACTATGTATCACTAAGCATATTTCTGGCTCTTTCCATAATTGTTCGGTTCATTCTTTCTGCAACACCATTCTATTGTGGTGTATACAAAGTTGTCTTTTGTCTGATTATACCTGCATGCTTGCAAAACTCATCAAATTCCTTAGAGAAATATTCCCCTCCATTGTCAGATCTTAATATTTTTATCTTTAAACCTGACTGGTTCTCTACTAAGACTTTGAATTCCTTAAACTTAGTGAAAACTTTAGATTTATGTTTCATAAAATAAATCCATGTATATTTGGATACATCATCAATGAAGGTGACAAAATAATTAGATTTTCCAATAGATTCAATATCCATAGGTCCAAACACATCCGTATGAATAATTTCTAATTTCTTGTTTTCTCTATCGCTTCCTGAAGGAAATGATTTTTTGTTTTGTTTACCAAACACACAATGCTCACAGAAATTAAAGTGCTCATCAGAATAGGAGAAACCATCCAACAATTTTTTATTCTTAATAGTTTGTAATACATTATTACTTGTGTGGCCAAATCTATGGTGCCACAACATACATGTATTTTCAGTAGTGGCCTTAAATACATAGGAGACATTACAAACTATAGTGGCTTCAAGCTTAAACAATTTCTTGAATCTCTTCCCTTTTGCTACCACCGAGTTCCCTCTCACCAATCTGCAACCATGCTTGTCAAATGTCACATGCATTCCCAAATCATTCAACTTAGAAATTGAAATTAGATTTCTAGCTAATCCAGGAACGTACAAAACACCAAGGAGGGTTTTAATCCTCCCATCACTGAAACACAACAATACCTTTCCTTTCCCAACAATCAGATATGTAGAGTTGTCACCAAGGTAGTTATTACCTCTATCATATTATTCATATGTGGAGAACCATTCCTTATGCGGGGTCATATGAAATGAGCATCCTAAGTCAACCAACCAGTGATCATTAGAAACAAGATTGCATGCAAAAAGTAAAACTTCTTCACCTACATTTGAGGACTTATCTGAAGCACTCTCCCATTATTTCTTAGGGTTTCTGCACTCCTTCTTGACATGTCCCCTTTTACCATAGTTCCAACACTTAACTCTATTTTTTTTACCAGGAGTCTTAGACCAGCCCTTGGACTTGTCCTTAGCCCCTTTCTTCTCTCCTTTAGGTCCCCTTTCCTTAGGCCTTCCCCTAACATTGAGAGCATCCCCTGAACTATTTGAACTCTTCTTCCTGAATTCCTATGATAGTAGCACTGAAACAAGAGCATCCAACTTCGGATCCGCGAGGTTAGCAGTGATAGCAAGGATAAGATTCTCCCAAAACTTGGGTAAAGAACAAAGAAGTAAGATACATTTATGTTCCTCACTAACTTCAACATCTACTAAAGCAAGCTGACTCAACAACAAATTAAAAGAATTTAAATGCTCTGCAACTGACTCACCCTCTTTCATTTTCAAAGAAAATTGTTGATCTATTTTCCTCTGCCCAGAGTTAAATAGTTCACCTTGCATTTTCCTTGAAAATCTTTAGAAGATGCCCATACAAAGCTTAAATCTTCCAAATACTCACGCTGTGTTTTGCTAAATTTCCCAAAAGTCTCACCTTGAGAATCTTTGTAAAAAATAAAAAAAAAAACCCAAAAATCTTTTAACTTCAAGTATTTTCTATCACTGGGATTTCTTAGTTTCATGTTGTGCTTCAATATGCATTTTTCAATGTATATTCGCATATACATTTGCATTTGTATGTTGACAAAGATACAAGGAAAACATACAAGGGTGGAATATACATTGAGGATTCCCAGAATATTCTGTGGATGTATCAAAACGTTTGCATGTATATTGGGTCGTATGTTTGACATATAGCAAGTAGATACATTGGCATGCCCGAAAAAAGGAGGTAAATCAGCTTCAAAAGGTGCAAAAGGCATTGTATACATTTTATATGCCTATCGGGTTATACATTGCAGGTATATTCCATCAAAGATTCTTGCTTGCATGTAGGGGTTTGTATGTTGTTGTTGTATATTCGGATATACAACGGGTTTATACATCGGCGACATACATTGGCAACATACAACAAAAAGATACAAGGGTGAATGTACATTTTGCAATGTACATCAGCAAAATATACAAAGGACCTTCTCCTAAGATACAAGGTTGGCATACAAGTGAGAATGTACAGTGGAATGTATATCGGGTTGTATGTTCGCACATACAAGGCTGATATACAAAGATAATATGCATCAGCTACAGTAGAGGTACATCAGCGCAATGAACAAAAGAGAATGTATATTTTGCATTGTATGTTTCCAACATACAATTGAAACATACAACGGAAAAATATGCAAAGGCTGAATGTGTAAATGGTGGGGTCCACAATATACAAAGGCGTTTGTATATCGACCACATACAAGGAAAAGATGCAAGTCAGATATACAAAGGGCCACACATACAAAAGAGAAACATTCAAAGGCCAATGTATATCATGAACAGTGCCTTGTATATATGCGGCTTGTATGTTTGGACATACAAGCAAAGCAGGCTTTCCTAGCATACAAGCCGAACCCGAAGGTATTTTTTCAGAAAGCTTTATAAAAGTTTGAAGTCCGAGTTGTATATTTGCAATTGTATATTGCGATATACAAGTCAAAGGTGCAAGGGAAGTATGCAAGGTGGACCTGACTTGAAGACCAAATTCTGGCATATTCAGGTGTCAAGTCCATGGCTTGTATATATAAGTGCTTTGTATATTTGCACATACAAAGAAATATACAAAGAGGAATGATACAACTGGATCTGATAGGGCAATCAAATACACCTAATGGTCATTTTGGGGTCCGCGGCTTGTATGTTTGCAGATAGAAAGGAGATACAAGAGGTGGGGCCCGCACATACAAAGGCAATTGTATGCATATACAAATTTAAAAATACAAGGACATTTCATAGCCTGATATACAAAGCGCCATGCATATCCAAAGGCAGTTTCAGAGGCTGATTCAGATGTCGATATATACACAGGTGTTAGGGTTAGCCAGCAGAAGATATCAATTAAATGTAAATAAAGATTAAACAGAGAAATAGAAATACACAGAATTAATAATAGTGAGAGACAAGTTTTAACGTTGTTCGCCCAAACTCGAGCTACATCCACCAAACAGAGAGTCCAATAATATTATCCAGTAAATCAAACCAATTACAACCAGCAATCCCTGCAACTCAATACCGTTGCAAATGCTACAATACAATATGTCAAAACCCTAACCCTTAGCCGCTTTTTATCAAGCCTTTTTTTTCAGTTACAAAAATAGGGTTTTCTTATGTCGGTCACAAAAATAGGATTTTTATGTCGGCTCTAAAAAAAATTTCTTAGGGGCTGCGCCCCCGAACCCCAGCGAGGATACATGGCTAGTGTACAGTACTTTCCTGATCAGTCACCACCTACCAACAATCTCCCACTTGGAGACTGATCAGGCTCCACACCAAACAATCTCCCACTTGGAGACTAAGCCTAGACGACACCGCTGTGCATGCAACTCCCACTGGAAATAAGCACCCTGGACTCTGTTGTTCTGTTTTTGTTGTTTTCAGTCTAGACGACCAACCGAAGCTGAAGAGGACCTCAGCTTCTCCCTTGTCACTGCCTTTATCAACATATCCACTGGATTGTCATCTGTATGTATCTTTTCCAGCCTTAACTGTCCATTATCCAATACCGACCGAATAAAGTGATACCTTAACTATATGTGTTTGGTCTTTGAATGCAAAGTAGAATTCTTTGCAAGATGTATGGCACTCTGACTATCTGTATACAAAGAACTGTTAGCCTATTATTTGCCCAATTCTTCCATGAAAGAGGTCAGCGATATCATCTCCTTGCTTGCCTCGGTTGCAGCTACATACTCTGCCTCTGTGGTGGATAAAACAACCACCTTTTGCAATCATGAGATCCAGCTCACTGCTGTCCCACCTACAATAAAGACATAACCTGTAGTACTCCCCCTGGTATCAATATCCCCTGCTAAATTTGAGTCTACATAGCCTACTAAATCAGTATTAGAGCCCCCAAAACATAAGTGTTTATTGGATGTACCTCTCAAATATCTGAGAATCCATTTTACTGCATTCCAATGCTCTAATCCAGGATGACTCATATACATGCTAACAACTCCTACAACATGGGCAATATTCGGTCTCATGCATACCATGGCATACATTAAACTTCCTACAGCTGAAGCATATGGTATCTTGGACATTTTTTCTTCCTCCTCTTATGTCTTAGGACACATCTCCTTAGTCAATTTCAAATGACTAGGCAAAGGTGTGTTGACAGCTTTTGCATTCTCCATGTAGAATTTCTGCAACACCTTTTCAACATAAGCAGCCTGAGATAGAGTCAATTTTCTGTTCATCCTATCTCTGCAAATTTTCATACCAAGGATTTGTTTTGTTGCCCCCAAATCTTTCATATCAAATGACTATGCTAACTGTTGTTTTAACTCTCTTATGTGATCCATGTTAGACCCAGCGACAAGCATGTCATCAACATATAAACATAAAATAATGTAGTTGTCATTATCCAACCTCTTAAAATAAACACAATGGTCAGAATTACACCGACTATAGCCTTGCTTAGTCATAAAACTATCATAGTTTAAATACCATTGCCGATGTGCTTGTTTCAGGCCATACAAACTCTTCTTCAATCTGCACACCAGTTTCTCCTTACCTTTGACCTCAAATCCTTGGGGCTGTTCCATATATATCTCCTCCAAACCACCATGAAGAAAGGCAGTTTTCACATCTAGCTATTCCAAATGAAAATCTTCAGCAGCCACAATACTTAAAACAATACGAATAGAAGTCATCTTGACAACCAGAGAAAATATCTCATCAAAATCAATGCCTTTTTTCTGTACAAATCCTTTTACAACTAACCTAGCCTTAAATCTTTTCTTACCTCCATCTTCCTCTTTCAACCGGTAAACCCATTTATTTGGTAAAGCCTTTGTACCTGTAGGTAACTTACATAATTCCCAAGTCTGATTTTTCAGTAAGGAGTCCATTTCTTCTTTCATTGCAAGCTCCCACTGAACCTGTGTATCCACCTGCATAGCTTCATCATACCCTTCTGGTTCACCAGCATCTGTTAACAAAATAGAATACAAAGAGGGAGAAAACCTTTCAGGAGGTCTACTTATCCTTGTTGATCGTCTAATATTCACTGGAGTTTGTGGTATTTCTGGTTGTTGTTGTGGAGCATGAGGAACCACTGGAACATCACTATTTGGAGTATCATCCAGCACCACATAATCATTTTCTTTCTTCTCATGCTGCTACAACTGATCTTTGTACAACACCTTCTCATTGAATATAACATCCCTACTTCTCACAATTTTTTATTTTCAAAATCTCAAAGCCTATAACCAAATTCATCAATGCCATATCCAACGAAGGTACATTTTTTGATTTTGCATCTAGCTTGGTTCTATTTTCAGAATCTATATGTGCAAATGCTTCATAGCCGAAGGTTTTCAAAAAAGAATAACTCACATTCTTACCTATCCATGCTTCCTTTGGAATACCACAGCCCAAAGGAACTAAAGGACCTCTATTAATTAAATATATAGCAGTGTTGACAGCCTCTGCCCACATGTTTAAAGGCAGCCCAACATGCAATCTCGTGGTCCTTGCACGCTCCATTATTGTCCTATTCATGCGTTCAGCCACTCCATTTTCCAGTGAAGTCCCTGGAACCGTTTTCTGACTACGAATTCTATTAAAGGAAGAATAATCTACAAATTCTTTGCTGTAATACTCACCGCCATTATCAGATCTGAGACATTTTAATCTTTTACCCGTCTCATTCTCAACCAAGCTTCTCCATTTCTTAAATGTTTTAAATTCATCAGATTTCTGTCTAAGGAAATAAATCCAGACCTTCCTAGTTGCATCATCTATGAATGTAACATAATACCAAAAGCCACCGAGAGAAGATATCTGAGCTAGTCCCCATACATTTGTATGCACAAGCTCTAACTTTTCATTTTTCTTTTGCTTCCCATCCTTGAGAAAACTAACTCTCTTTTGTTTGTCATACACACAATTTTCACAGAAATCCATATTAATACATTTCAGACCTGGTAAAACTTTCTTAGAATGAAGTACCTTCATACCTTTTTCACTCATATGCCCAAGTCTGTTATGCCACAGTGTTGTCTCAGAACCTGCAGCAACTTTTCTAGTCTCTTCCTGCAAACCTGCAACAACTGTTCCTGAACCTGTTTGTTTTTTCTTTATAACAACTAAAGTAGAAGGAACAGTATGACCTGTACAAAGATATAAGGTGCCTACTTTCACACCTTTTGCTACTACTAAGGTACCTTTTGAAACCTTCCAATTTTTATTAGTAAATATAACAGTGCAACCTTGTTCAATTAGCTGCCCTACTGAAATTAAATTCCTACTGAGCCTTGGAACGTGCCTTACCTCTTGTAGTAGCCAATGATTCCCATTCTGCAACTTAATCTTGATTCTTCCCTTTCCAACAATCTGACAGGGTTTGTTATCTCCCAAATAAACCAGCCCAAAATCCCCTTGGACATAATCAAGAAAATAACTTCTATGGGGTATAGCATGAAATGAGGCCCCTGAATCTAAAACCCATGAATCATCAGCATTATCTAGGGAAAGAATCAAAGCATCATCTTCAGACTTGTTGCTTACCACATTTGCCTCCTTATTGCCTTCTTGTTTGTCTCCTTTATTTTTCTGAGACCAACAATCTTTCTTTAGATGACCTGGTTTCCCACAGTACCAGCAATCCTTTTGTCCTCTGGTTTGGGATCTTTTGTCCTTTAATTTTCCTCGTGACTTCCCATGACCTCCAAAATATTTTCCTCTCTCCTTTGATCTGCCCCTGCTTTCTGCATTCAAAACACTGCCTGATGTGGATCCACCTAAGCTTTTCTTACGAATTTTCTCACTCAGAATAACACCAACATCATCAAATTTTAGGGTATTTGAACCAGAAACAGAGTTACTAACCGCCATTACCAAACTATCCCATCTTTCAGGCAATGAACATAATATCAAGAGAGCTCTAATTTCTTCATCAAATTTTACATTTAAAGAAGTCAATTAACTGAAAATCATATTAAATTTATTTAAATGACCTGTCATAGATCCACCTTCAACCATTTTCAAATTAAACAAATGCTTCATGAGAAATACCTTATTTGAGGCTGAGGGTTTTTCATACAATTTAGCCAAAGCTTTCATTAGACCATCTGTTGTCTTTGCTTCCGTTATATTGAATGCCACCAATGGTGTCAAGCACAACCGAATGGTTCCTAGTACCTTTCTGTCAAGAAGATTCCAATCCTCATCAAACATTGTTGTCGTTTTCTTGGATACTCTTTCCAATGGCATCCATAAATCCTTTTGATAGAGGTAATCCTACATCTGCATCTTCCATAACTGATAGTTCTACCCATTGAATTTATTGACCTTCAATTTACCCTCATCCGCCATTGCTCCCACTCAACCGTGAGACTTTCATGTAGATGATAATCGAACACAACCCGCTCTGATACCACTTGTTAGGGTTAGCCAACAGAAGATATCAATTAAATGTAAATAAAAATTAAACAAAGAAATGGAAATACATAGAATTAATAACAGCGAGAGACAAGTTTTAACGTGGTTCACCCAAACGCGGGCTACATCCACCAAACAGAGAGTCCAATATTATTATCCAGTAAATCAAACCGATTACAACTAGCGATCCCTGCAACTCAATACCATTGCAAATGCTACAATACAATATGTCAAAACCCTAGCCCTTAGCCGCTTTTTATCAAGCCTTTTTTGTCGGTTACAAAAATAGGGTTTTCTTATGTCGGTCACAAAAATAGGATTTTTTATGTCTGCTCAAAAAAAAAATTTCTCGGGGGCTGCGCCCCCGAACCCTGGCGAGGATACATGGCTAGTGTATGGTACTTTCTTGATCAGTCACCACCTACCAACAACAGGTGCATAGCGATATATACACAGGTGCAAAGCGATATATACAGGTAGTTGACCGAAACTTTGACCGCCTATATCTCCTCCATTTTAGCGAATTTTGACATGCTGCAAGAGGCAAAGATGTAAGTTTTTGTCCCCTCTTTCATTTGGCAAGGTTTTAGGGGTTTTTTTCACTTTTCATTTTCAGATCTGGATTTACATGTTTTGGGTGAGTAGACATCTTAGTGACCATTTTGAGCAAATGCAGATATTTTTTGCATTCATTGTTGCACAAAGATGAAGCTGCTCACATTAATAATGAAAATATCTCTCCACTGCCTTGTTTCAGATTGATGATGTAGTAGTTGCATTAAAGACTCATAAATATCTTTTATCTACCCAGTGCCAGATATTTGACGCCATAACTTCTGTAGCTAGACAGTCATTCAAAGAAGATATTTTTCCTGCTGCATCTCCTAGAGTGATTTTTGTAACTGACCTAAGTTAGGTTTGGAATGCTATATATATGCATTCGAAGGATGTAAATAGGGTTGGAAATTTTTTTGAGCATTAAGGCTTCTTCTGTTTCCAAACAGAGTTTTCTACTACTGTAACTTTGCCTTCCCATTAAATACATGCAAGTTATTTTTGCCTCTTTGGACTGAGTTTTAGTTTAGTGTGAATTTACATATGATTGCCTGTGAATGTTTTGTTCCTTTCAATCATCTTGTTTCTCACCTCTACTAGGATTAGTTGAATCTGTGTATGCCTACCTGCTATATTTGGTTATGCTGTGCATTTTCTCAGTGTTGTAGGAGTTCTTTTATGTAACTTGGTGAATCACCCTTTACTTTTCAAGTTATTTCTTTTCATCTTTCTTTCATTCAAGAGCCTTCCTTCTCCCTTTTCCTCTTAAGATTTAGTAGTTTTTAGGTGATAACTAGTTAAGGAAGCCGGCCTTCTCTAGAGATTTGATCTCATTTAGCAAACTCCCACACTTAGAGATCATTCCCATGTTACTCCAGATTGCTGAAGTTTCACAACTGCTGCAAGGGTGCAAATCTAGGTGATAACAAAAACAACTTCCTTTTTAAATAAATTTTATTTACCTTACTCTTGGCTTGGTAGATCTCACCCAACCGATTCCACAATTTGTATGTGGTCTTTTCCTTTGTGACATTTAGCAACACAGAATCTAAAAGACACAAACGGATGGTTCCCCATGCCTTCTTATCCAATCTATCCCACTCATCTTGAGAGAAATCGTCAGGTTTCTTCTCTTTTTGGACAGCCAACCACTGGTTCCTTTCTGTTGGAAAGAGACACTGCTTATAGTTAATAGGTGTTGTCATTGATGGCAACTAACATCATTCCAAACATTCGCATATCAAAAGTTATTCATGCTAGAATTCAGAATCATATTTATCTAAGTCTTGGCAGTTAGGAACAGATCAGTAATAGGGTCCGGTATTTTTGTTCGAATCTCTCTGGTGGAAAGGCATGGTATGCTGCGGATCTAAGGTAGTTGACAACACTGCAAATACACTCTAAATCTAGAATTTTTTCATCCAGTGATGAAGGAATCAAATAATATCAGCATCTGAGTACAGGTTCCAATCTGACAGAGCAGGCAGAAGAAGAACAGGTAGACCTTGCAGAAGATCTTGATTTCAGATGTATGGAAGATGCTTATTGGACAAATGGTGGCATTAAGTGATTATGGCTGACATGAGTAATGATTTCCAGGAGCAAGTTTTGGTCCATACCTTAAGTTATGCATAGATCTAGATGACAGAGCAAAGCATTCTTAAATGTTCTAAGTATTGTTGAAGCTGATTGACAGAATGATTATAGATCATGTTGCGGATATATATAGGTGATGTAATTGGATGATTAAGGGTGTGTGTGTGTGTGTGAACAAGGTGTATGTATGAAAGGAGCATAGATCCAAAGTGTGAATGAAGGCAGATTAGTAAGAAGAGCAGAGTAAAGATGAAATGTGTTAAATCAGTTTATGTACTCAACCGAAACTAAAATTCAAGCATAGGCATATGCTATTAATTAGTTCAAATCTCTATTGTTCTCTTGTAATACTTTCCAAAGGTAGTGAGCCTGAATGCATGTGCATTCCCATTTGTAAAATACTTTTAACAGGGTATTAATTCTTGTGGGTTACCCCCCACCATGGTTTTTCCCTTAATCGGGTTTCCACGTCAAAAATCTTGGTGTCTTGAGTGTGTTATTTTATTTATGCTTATGTGATGTTTATTTCATTAATCTGATTTTAAGTTTGGAAGGAAGATTAAAGGTTGAAAAAGTTAAGAATATGTGACAACTAATTCACTCCCCCCCTCAGTTGTCCGGACCTAATCCAACAATTGGTATCAGAGCAAGGTTCCTTTTGAAAAGTTTAACATCTTAAGGAAGATCTGGGAGATGGATGAATACAACCTTCAAGGGCAACTTAATCTCATCTGAGATGATATTGAGCAGTCTAAGACAGAAGTCCAAGAGCTGCAAGATAAACTCAAATAGGCTGAAGACTTCATTGAGATTTTAAAAGGAAGATTAAGCAAATCCCAAGGAAATGATCAACCTCCTCAATTAGAAGACAAGGCCCTGAAAGAGAAGACAAAGGAATGCGAAAAGTTAGCAGATGAAGTTGTTGTCCTAAGAAATGAGATGGAAAATAGAGTAATGAGACTAACCAAGGAAAGTGAAGATAGGAAGAAAACTAAAGAATAAATGAAACAAAATCTGAAAGAGAGAACTAAAGAATTCTGCAGACTGGATGATATAGCTGGTCTCCTAGAGTCAAATCTACAAGAAAGCAGAAACAATGAAAGAGAACTTGACAGATAGATTATCACTCTCAGGCATGACCTTGAAATTGCAAATGAGTATAAGGAGAAGTTCAAACTAAGCTTAGCTAAGCTTGAAACCCTAATTGAAGAACATAAAAGGAATGATGACAAGCATGATCTTAGATATATAAGAAAGATGAAAGCTCCGGATCTAGACAAACAAATGTTCAACCAAGAAACAAAAGAGATAGAACTAGAAAGCCTCTGGTAAGACAACCTAATGCCCAAAGATATCCATCATTCAATGGAAATTGTTTCAATTGCAATAAATTTGGTCATAAAGCTACTCAGTGAAAAAGCAGAGCAAATCAAAATGGTCCATCCTTCTCTTGTCAATGCTTCAAATGCAAGAGGTATGGTCACAAATCCAATGAATGTAGAAGCATAAAAAGGAATAGTAATTCTTTCAATGGCTACTGCTTTGCTTGCAATGGATTTGGACACATGGCAAATTAGTGTAGATCAAAAGGGAATCAAGCTCATCAGAAGGGGAATGTGGTGTGTTTTAATTGCAATAAATCTGGTCATATTGCAAGATTCTATAGAAGTAGAAGTAAGGGAAGAAGAGGTCTGGTAAGAAAAAAATTGGATGAACAAAGACAAGACAAAGGCAAAAGAAAAATTGATGTGAATGAGATACGAAATGAAATGACAAAGACTTGGGTAAAGAAAGATACAATAAACAATTATGATGGGTCCGCACCGGAATCGGGTACTGAAAATTCCTCCGGGAATTAATCTGGGAGCAATGGCTCAGGGGGAGAAATATTGGAAATCAAATTCCCCCAGCCTAAAAGAGGGTGTCTGGATATTGGACAACAGGAGAAAATATTTTGATTTGTCTTAGAACTTCTGGGAGAATTTTCAGAAAGAAAAAGGTTGATATAAAAACTTGTGAAGTGATTTATGAAGAATTATCAAAAATAGAGCTACCAAATATAATTAGGGCAACACATTTATTACAATGCCAAATTAGGTGTTGGAAAAGATAAAAGGTCACTTGGTCACTCATTCAAATCACTTTACATTCAGATGAAACAAGAAGAAGGACATTCGAACTGCAAATCCAGTGACTGAGGCGCAAAGAGCAAATTCAACCAGAAATTGTTCAACCCTAACCTTGCGGAAGAAAAAGGCACCCATCTATAAAACTTTGAATCTAAAATTTGTTGAGATAGCTACTCCTCATGTTATTGAAATTACTGAAAGGCCTCGACCCTAGTTTAAGAAGCACCCTCACAAATCAATTCAAGTTGACCCATTAGGTGTTTTTTCAAGTGTTCCGTATGGTGTGTTACAAGTAGAAGACATTAGGGTTTACATTCATGTAAATATAGATGAGTTCGGAGATTCAAGGTATGTAGACTTTTTTGAGAAAAAACTCATGGATGAAAATCGTAGACTTAAACCTGAGTATAAGGCACTACATGATAAACACTTTGTTCATATTATGGGGTTTCCAACATTTGATGAGGATGAATGGGTCCTATACGTCTTGAGTCAGATACATGATGATATCATTTGGTTGTTAAAACTATTTAAAATTACCAGGGATGTTATCAGAAATGTAACTGGTTTAAACTCAACTAGAGGATTGCCCATGCTGAAAGCTGTGAAAAACCAAACAGTAACTGATGCTACCGAAGCTAAGTTTGACAGAAGGGCAATGACCATTAATGATATTTTAGAATCGGATGTCAAATTTTCTTCCATGGTTATTGGGTACAAGATTTACCACTCGAGCAGAGAAAATTATGTCTCTGGAATAGCCATATATGCTACATACAAGATGATAAAAGAAAATGTTGATTATGACCTGTGTGAACTGCTACAGAATCAATTGATTGAGAATTTAAACAAGATCAAAAAGGATAAGAAGAACACTTTCAAGTATGGTACACTGATTCTATGTTTATTCTTTTACTTTATGAATGAGGTACCTGGGGTAAAAGGTGTGCACTGGACTAAGGATGAGCCAGTTTCCATTCAAATTAGAAATCATCTTTGCAGCATTGGTGATTTCAATACTTAGAAAACTACAATATGGGGTTACTTCAAGAATTTTTAGAGTATGACGCACTCAAGGGAAAGAATCCCTAATTCAATTGTTGACAAATACAAAAATGAAATATGCTTCATGGTTGATACCGATCAATGTTTAATGGAAGCAGTGGAACCCAGAACTGTTTGGATCATGCCCATGGGGTATGAAGTAGATAAAACAAAATAAGATGGTGCAAATGTTGAAGCACCTAAAGTAGACACTGAGAAGTCTTAAGAACAAAAGGAAAGTTTAGAAAATGTTGCAAGAGATGCTGCAGAGGCAATGAAAAGTCTTCTGGGAAAAGAAGTGTATGAGCTTGATGAGCCTGAAATACTCCAAGGTCTAGCCAATCTAGATGCTCTCTCTCCAATTCAACTGATGAAAATAGCATCATTCACCCAAGTAAAGGCTAGAGAGAAGATGATAAAATTCCACATGCAGGACAATGAACTACTGGGACTTACATCCAGGATCCTGGAAAAGTTAATGCCTACTTATCAGAAGAATCAAAATGATTCCCCCTCTGATCATCTGAAAAATCTTGTTAGTTCTGTAAATACCCACTTTGAGTCCCTTGAGAAGTCTGAAGAGGCAAAAGTTCAAAAAGAATTCTTGGATAAGAAATTCTATAAAATAAAGAATCTAATAGGAAATGATAGAAGAATACTTGGCATCAACGTAAAAAGTATTCAAAATGCCCTAAATGATGGAAGAGATATGTATAAATTCTATCTATCATGGCCCAAAGTAAATTAGGATATTGAGAAAAAGATAAAAGAACAAGAATAGAAAATATCAGTTCTTTCTCAAAAAATTTATCCTCTAACTGCCTCTCCTATAAGCCAGGAGTGTCAAGTAATTAGCTTGACAGATGAGATCAAAAGTCTTAGTAAAGAAAAGGGTAACATTATGAAGAGAATGTGTGAGCTCCGGGGAGTAATTACCCCTAAGTTAGAGATAATGTATAAAGCCCTATTTGAAGCTTAGACTACAGCTCAAGCCAATGATCCATCTGATCTATCAAAGGCAGAAGCATACTCGTTTTTTTTAATGGGCACATCTCAATTCTGGATGGAATGAATAGTACTTGGGCGAATTTGTGCAGATAAAAACTAGTTTTATAGACATTCTAAAATTCAAGTAAGTAGAACTTGATGACTAATTGTACATATACAGAAGTATAGACAAAATTTTTGAAGGATTTTGGCTTGCAGATCCCACCCTTTGCCATTGATGTCAAAGGGGGAGTGAAGGGCAGTGAAAAATGAGGAGTTCAGCAAAGGGGGAGCACCAGATCAAGTGAAGGGCATGAGTATATAGACAAAGGGGGAGCTACACCAAGACACTTATTCATTTTTCACTAAGTGTTGCCATCAATGCCAAGGGGGGGATTGTTGGCAATAGACACTGCTTAGAGTTAATAGGTGTTGTCATTGATGGAAACTAACATCATTCCAAACATCCGCATATCACAAGTTATTGATACCAGAAGTCAGAATCACATTTATCTAAGTCCAGGCAGTTAGGAATAGAGCAGTAATAGGGTCTGATATTTTGGTCCGGATCTCTCTGGTGGAAAGGCATGGTATGCTGCAGATCTAAGGTAGTTGGCAGCACTACAAATACACTCTAAATCCAAAATTTTGTCATCCGGTTATGAAGGAATCAAATGATATCAGCATATGAGTAACAGGTTCTAGTCTGATAGAGCAGACAGAAGAATAGGTAGACCTTGCAGAAGATCTTGATTTCAGATGTATGGAAGATGCTTATTGGACAAATGGTGGCATTCAATGATTATGGCTGACATGAGTAATGATTTCCAAGAGCAGGTTTTAGTCCGCACCTTAAGTTATGCATAGATCTAGCCAACAGAGCAGAGCATTCTTAAATGTTCTAAGTATTGTTGAAGCCGACTAACAGAATGATTGTAGATCATGTTGTGGATATATATAGGTGATGTAATTGGATGATTAAGGGTGTGTGTGTGAAAAAGGTGTATGTGTAAAAGGGGCAAAGATCCAAAGTGCGAATGAAGGCAGATCAGTAAGAAGAGCAGAGTAAAGATGAAATGTGTTAAATCAGTTTATGTACTCAACTGGAACTAAAATTCAAGCATAGGCAAATGCTATTAATCAGTTCAAATATCTGTTGTTCTCTTGTAATACTTTCCAGAGGCAGTGAGCCTTCTTTTGAGCAATGAGCTCTGGGCAGTGAGCCCGAATGCATGTGCATTCCCATTTGTAAAATACTTTTAACATGGTATTAATTCTTGTGGATTAACCCCCACTGTGGTTTTTCCCTTAACCGGGTTTCCACATCAAAAATCTTGGTGTCAAGTGTGTTATTTTATTTCTGCTTATGTGATGTTTATTTCATTAATCTGATTTTAAGTTTGGAAGGAAGATTAAAGGTTGAAAAAGTTAAGAATGTGTGACAACTGATTCACCCCCCTCTCAGTTGTTTAGACCTAATCCAACACTTTCTTCCAACAAATCTTCTATTTTCAGCTTCCACAACTCATACTCCATTCTGTTGAACTTCTTAATGTCCAAACAAGAGGTTGATGCAACTGTGGATGCAGCCATAATAACAATACAAGATCTGCAAAAAACAAACACAACCAAATCTCCCACTATAGCTACAGCTTCCACACTACCACCCAAGAGTCAAAGCTGGCCAGGCTCTGATACCAAATGTTAGAAATGAAAGCAACACTACTTCAATAGAAATCTGATTCGAAATAAATTTCAGTAATCTTTGACTGTGTACTATTAACAATGGAGATTGCAACAAAACATAAACCCACAATACAAAAATATACCAAAAGAAGAATGAAGCACATAACACAAGTGTTTAACGTGGAGAAAACCCTTGTGGGTAAAAAATTCCACCAAGAAAAGAGGCCAAGTTGTATTATCTTCACAAAAGGAGATTACAAATACATTCACTTCCTCTGTCCTTCAAACTTCACTTCAACAGAACCTGGGTACCTGCAAACTGTTATGCATCTCATCTACTATGCTATGGTTTATATAGAATTTACACAACCTCAAGACATTAAATGACTTCTTACAAGCTCATAACACTTGTCAAGAGTCAACAACACAACCTTGGGTGTCCATGGACAAGAATAGGCTCTTACGGATAAATGTTGTCATACATGTATCCTACATATGGAAAAAGGTGCCCATGCAAACTTGAATGTCTACCTGGGCTAAAAATAGCCACCTATAGCATCTTATGACACATCATATGCTATTATAATTGTCATAGATTCTTATGACAACTTATAGTTGTCATAGAATCTCTTACACCTTCTTACAGCATCTATGATGTGTGTCATAACACTAAAAAAAGATTATTCCTCCACATGTGCACCCCACTTTGACTAGTTACCATTTACCATAGTAAATGACATCCCGTAACTACTGCCGGTGACTTCGAGACTTACCGTAAAGTAACTCCATAATTACCATGGACAGTAAATAAATTTTACCACTGTCGGTGAAACTTGTACATCCCTTATGGGTAATTACAAATAATAAATGGAATAATACAATAATGGTATTTACAAGGTTAATGGAACCTTATCCCAACATGGACCACATATATCTGTATGCATAATTTCTAAAGGTGCCCAAGCTCTATATGACATTTCCTTTGGAAAACTATCTCTATGTTGCTTATCCAAAATACAACTTTCACATGAACTCAATGGTGCTTCAATGGGAGGTAAACCTCTTACCATTTCCTTTCTTTGCAACAAACACAATCCTTTGAAGTTTAGATAACCATTCCTCAAATGCCATACACATGCTTGACCTTGACTTGATGCCTTGAAACGTGCTCCAATCATTTCATTTTTCATGCGAAGTGGGAACATTCTTAATTTGTAATCTCAATTAAAGGATTGAAGATGGACCCAACAAAAGTAAGAGAAATTGTTGAGTGGCCTATAGTGTACACTAATGAATGTTAGAAAGATAAGATCTTTTGTTGGATCAGCTAGTTTTTATAGAAAGTTCATTAGAAATTTCAATGTTATTTATGTACCAATAACTAAGACTATGAGAGGAGATAAGAAGGAATTCAAATGGACATCAAGAGAAAATAGAAGTTTTGAGTTGCTAAAAAAGAAAGTAACAGAATAGCCAATACTAGCATTACCAAATTTTGACAAATTTTTCCAAGTAGATTGTGATGCAAATGGGAGTGCAATAGGAGCAGTATTGACTCAGGGAGGTAAACCAATAGCTTATTTTAATGATAAGTTGAATGATACAAGGAGGAGATATTCAATATATGATTAGAAATTTTATGTCATAATTCAAGCATTGAATAAATGGAGGCATTACTTGTTTCCACGAGAATTTGTGTTGTCTACAAGTCATCAGTCATTGCAATATTTAAACCAAGGAAAATTAAATCAGAGACATATGGGATGGGTGTAATACATGCAAATGTATTGTTTTGTATTGAAGCATAGAACTTGAAAACCAAACAAGGTTGCAGATGCATTGAATAGAAGACAAAAATTGTTGACAGAGATGTGAGTGGAAGTGGTAGGATTCAATAAATTAAAGCATTCCTATGAAGTTGATCCTGATTTTGTGCAAGCATGGAAAGCATGTAGAGAACTAGTAAGCATGGACAAAAGTAAGTGACTTGATTTTTTGATTCAAAATGATATGTTGTTTAAGGGTAGTCGTTTGTGTATTCCAAGAAGCTCAATGAGAGAACTTGATCAAGGATAAGTATAGTGGTGGATTAGCAAGACATTTTGAGATAGATAAGACAATGGCATTGGTAAGTGAAAATTATTTTTATCCGCAATTATATAAGGATGTAGATAAATATGTTCAAGTTTGTAGGATCTATCAAGTTGCAAAGGGAAGTAGTATGAATGTTGCCTTATACAAACCATTACCAATTCCAAAGAAATCATGGGAGGACATAAGTATTGATTTTGTATTAGGATTGCCGAAAACTCAAAGAGGTCATAATTCTATATTTGTGATAGTTGACAGATTTTCTAAGATGACACATTTCATAATATGTAAGAAAACATGCGATGTAGTACATATAGTTGACTTATTTTTCAAGGAAGTTGTAAGATTGCATGGGTTACCAAGGAGTATGGTTTAGACAGAGATACTAAGTTTCTTGGGTAATTTTGAAAGACATCGTGGAAAAAGATGAAGACAAATTTGTAATTTAGTTCAACATAAACCCATAGACAAACGGACAGATAGAAGCAATAAATAGGAGTTTAGGTAACTTGTTGAGATGTTTAGCATGAGAGAAGATAATAAATTGGGATATGCGACTGGCACAAGCTAAGTTTGCATATAATAATTTGGTGAATAGGAGTAAAGGGAAAAACCATTTGCAATAGCATATAGGAGCAGTCCAAGGGATGTTTCAAAGCTACAAGATATGAGCAATGAATAGAAGAGAAGTGCACAAGTAGAAGAATTTATAGATTGGCTAAAAACAATACATGAGGAAGTAAGGAATCAGTTGGAAAAGATGAAGAGTAGATATTAGGAGTAGGCAAATGAGAAAATAAAAGATAAAGAGTTTGTTCTAGGAGATGGTGACGATTTATCTAAGAAAAGAGAGATTTCCAATTGGGACATATAATAAGTTGAAGATGAATTTTTTTGGCTCTTGCAAAATTATCTAAAAATTTGAGTCCAACGGATGTTTCAAAGCTACGAGATATGAACAATGAATAGAAGAGAAGTGCACAAGTAGAAGAATTTGCAGATCGCCTAAAAACAATACATGAGGAAGTAAGGAATCAACTGGAAAAGATGAAGGGTAGATATTAGGAGTAGGCAAATGAGAAAAGAAAACATAAAGATTTTGTGCTAGGAGATGGTGATGGTTTATCTAAGAAAAGAGAGATTCCCTGTTGGAACATATAATAAATTGACGATGATTTTTTTTGGCTCTTGTAGAATTATCCAAAAATTGGATTCCCTTAACACGTATGAAATAGACTTGCCTAAAAGTTTGAAATGTCCCGTACTTGTAGGGGCATTCTCATTGGAAAGATTGAGATGATGGGAGAAGATTGTTAATGTTAAATTAAAGATTTAACATTATATACCTATGTTGGCCGACCTCAGACATGAGCGCCAAGTTTTAAGTTTAAAGATTTAAAAATAATAGTGAGGCCGACTTCATGTAATAGAAGCATACAAAATATGATCGATCCAAAGTGAAGCGCACATATTTTAAAAGAAAGTATTAAAAGATATGAATGATGAAAATTGGTATGAAGGAAAGTGATTACACCTTAAAAGGGAAAAAAATTGATTAAGGGAATAAAATATTCTTAAGGCCAACCCTCCCCTTCATGTTGACTGATCAAGTTTATAAGGAGGCTGACTTACATTGAGGGCTATAAGAAGAATTGGTATTAATAATCATATGAAGCCAAAATTAAAACGAGCCCAAAATGGTCAACTTCCTCCTAAGGCTGACCTTCATGGAATAAAAATAAATTTAAGTTAACTATCTTTAGAGAGGTCGACCTCCCACTAAGTGCAACACTCTAAGTCATAAGACAAGGAAGATATTAATTTATATCATGAGGTATGCTCAAGAAAAATGTGGTGCGATCTAATAATACAAAGTGCAGTGATTAGTTTAAGTGGTTATTGTTTCATTGTGAAGAGGCAACAAGGCAGCGATTTAATTTAGGAAGAGTTGTGACTGTATGAAGAGGTAGGTTGTTCAAGAAGAGTTGTATCCATTGGTGATAGACATTATGAAAGGTATGTCCTTTACTTTCATGGAAGACTTATAAAAGACAAGAAGATAGGAGACTTGGAGGTGAGAAAATGCAATGTAGTATCAACTGACTTAGAGAAGATATCAGAAGCCTAACAACATAAGAAAGAAATATATATTCTAGGAGAGATAAATCTGTAGGCATACATTAATAGTAATATAATGCAATAATTGTTAACAATAGAGAATTATGAATGGCAAAGATTCTATTATGTTATAACTCTATCAACCTCTTATTCTATTAGTCCATCATTCTATTATTCAATTATTATATCATTCTCTCATTCTATCCTTCTATCATTATATCACTCTATTCTATCAATCTATCATTCTATTATTTCATCAGTCTATTAATATATCATCCTTGTATTCTATCCTTCTATTATTCTATCATTCTATGAATCTATTATCGAATCAATCAAATCAACAAATATCTGAGATATCACTTAGCAATCAAAGCAAGTTATCTTCCTTGGAAGGAAGTCATATAAGAATCAAGCAAAAGGAAATATATCAAGTATATATATATATATATATATAGACTATGCAACCAGAGTTAACAACAAAGAAGGATATACTACAATCCTTGAACCAAACTTGAAATCCTTCAAGAGGTACTTTTAACCCAATGAGCCATCACATTTGATATGAACGTGAAATAGCCCACCCCAAGTTGGATGGATGGGTGTTTCTGTCACTTGTGGGCCAAGGGGGTGATTATCCAGGATGAATGTAACCACCCTTGGGCTTGGTTGAGGTGTACCAAGTTCTTGGCACCCTATATGCTTTCTCATAGAGTTTGATTATGTGGTTGACCATTGGGAATAACCCTGAAATGATTATATGTCTTCTTCATGTATGACGTGTATACTTTGTGCTTGTTAATATATGTAGTGAACTCATTTTTAACTTAATATGAATGATAGATGAATTTTAATATGAATAATGCTATGAACTGATTATTATCAAATTTATTGATCTTTAATAATTCTAATGTCCCTTTCTAGTGATTATTATTGTCTACAGTTAAAAAAATTAGGAACATCCTAAAAGGGGACATTACAAAGTTTGGGAATATCACTAAGATTTAACATTGTAGATTTATATCTTTATCATGAAGGAGAATTGGAAGAAGGAAAAATAGAGGTAGAATGGAGTAAGAAAATATCACAATAGATGAAGGAAGTAATTGAAGAGGTTTGGACAAGAGAGTTGGACAGAGCACCAAAAACAAGCAGTTAGAAGAATATTTGGTGAAATGGAAGGGCAGGTCGATTGAAGGCCCATATTGGATTTCAAAGGCTAAGGTAGACTATTTTAGATTCCCTCTAGCCACCAAAAAGTGAGGGACTTACTTTTCAAATTACCCCAAGTATCAGATGGGGATGCATCCAATGTGTAAGAGCAATCTTGCATCATCCATAAAAAAATTTCTTTCATGTGTGTTTGTTTGTCTGCATGTTTACAATAATGTTCCATTCATCATTTGATCATTGCAACTTGTGGTTATCACCACAAAGGCATATACTAAGTTCTAGACTCGTTACCAAACATATTAGAGTTTAGTCTAGAATCACTAGTTTGATTATGTGATGACTACAAGCTTTGCGGCAGCACTTGGTTACATTTGTAAGCTTATTGGTCCCAAGGTGGTTTGTTGTATGAATTGCATTGATATACAATGCATACTCTTCACTACATTCATTCCAAAATGTTCCCACCTAGTTTGTGACTAATTACACGTTAGACTTGGCATTGAACTTTGCACCACCTTGAAGCTAACACAAATCATTCCTAAGAATAAGATTAACTATATAAGCATCACTCCTAAGTCATTTAAGGCAGTTAGTTTTAGCTCTAGCTCTAGAAAATTGATTTTGTTATCTTTGTAGAAGATCAACAGTAGATTGAAGAACATTGAAATATCATTTGAGAATTTGATAATTCACATATAGTTGTACCCATATATATCTTTGAAGGATGAGGCCTCATGTTACAATAAGCCCATTGCGGTAGACCATAATATAATTCATAACTGTGAATCAACAAATATTGTCATGCCCCACCCCATAAGACCCTGTGGGAGTGAGAATAAAGATCGCCGCTAGAATAAATAATAAAGGGGATCAAAAAGGACAAACCATCAAGGGAGGTGATTCCTTAAAAGAAATAATTAACAAACATATAATTAATAAAAAGGTGGTGCTTGGGAAAGGATGACAAGTCAGTGCTTGAGTTTAGAGAGGGATGTGTCCCTTACCAAGGGACAAATATGTTGAATAGTTATGTCTCTTCCTCCACCATGGGGATATAAAAGGAAGGACACTTCCAAAGGAGTAGCATCATCAAGGAAGGAGTATCTTTTGAATACTAAAAATAGATCGAACAACCAGGCAATAAGAGTAGATCACACATACTTATCCGCACTTAGTAGATAAGGGCAGAAGTTAGCATTTGTTAATATATTAGCATCTTAGAATATAGAAGTCTTATATTTTAGCAAGTATTGTGGTATATACTATTATGATTCTTGTGAGTGATGATATGTTTATTAATGTATAATCTATTATGAATCTAGATATGTTTATTGATGTAATTGTTGGTCAAACTAGATTCCTATTAGTCATTAAATTGATCATTCCCAATAAGAAACTATGTGGAGGAGTGGGTAAATACAAGAAGGGGGAGCAGATACTAGATTTACTTCTAAGTATGCCACCCCATGTTGGATGCATGTGTGTCTGCCACTTGGGACCAAGGGGGTGAATATCCACCCTTGGGCTTAGATAGGAGAATCTATGGGCACCGCATTGTAGCTTTCCCTCCGATCTCTACATGGGTTGGTTGTTGAGGTGGATTCAAGGAATCTCAATCATAAGAAGGATGGATAAGACAACATGGATAGGGAAGGTTGCTACAAGTTTATCCACTAAGTACACCACCCATGTTGGATGCCTGCATGTCTGCCACTTAGGGCAAAGAGGGATCATATATCTGCTCTTGAGCTTAGCATGAGGATAGCTTCGGGCACCCTATCATGTTTCTCTTCCAAGTCCTTATATGGTTAATCTTCCATCATGCACTATATATATTGTGTAGTTTATATAGATTTGAAATAATTATGTATTTTACATGGTTTAAATAGATAAGATATTTACTATATATGTTTTGATCATATGAATTATATTTCCAATATTATCTAACATGATTGTAGGAGCTAAAATAGGATTTATCTTTCTTAAAGTATTTAATTGGTAAGTTGTAACCTAACTATATTAAACTTGTGATTCTAGGGCAATATTTAGGGCAATCACATGAAGGGGACATTACAATTGGTATCAGAGGTTTGATCCTACCAGCTTGCAGATCAAAGATAGTATATGCAAACAAGCCAAAGAACTTTGTTATGTTAGAAAATGTCCACTTGGGGGCTTTTCCCTCTTAAGGTTTAGCTCCCAGGTCCTTAGAATGTATTTAGAGCATCTTGCATGATAGTTGTGAATCCTGATGAGAAAACCCTGAAGTCTTATGGCAAATAGGAACTAGGGGACCGTCCCATTTTGATGATCCCTGAACAAAAATGAGGGGGTAGACTTGGGCACTAGTTCCCTAGTCCTGTCATATTTTGGGTTAGCCCTAAATTTGAATGTCAGTTTTATGATTGGTATTTGGGTCCTATGTCGATAACTCAAGTTTGAATTATGAAATTCTTAGTGGGAATCTTTGTAGTTGCATATATAAAATTGTTTAGGTTTTCATTTGCAAACTAGAGATGGACATTGTGAACTTGTGACTTTATGCTAAAGTGATTCAAGGCATTAATTGTGTTGCAAAGCAGTATTTTGTTGCTATTGTGTTTGTGATTGCAGATTTGACTCCATTTCCTCATGGCATTAAAGAGCTATATCATCAAGGTGACATCTGTTGTGTTTTCAATCATTTATCATTTGGATTTTGCCTCTATCCCGCAGGGATACACACTCTTATCTAACAACAGTGTTCAGAAGACTTGAATATCTCTCTGGGGCTTGACTGAGGCAAGCCTCTAAACACCACAACCCCCAACCACAATCCTTTGTGATTGTAGGTTACATGTATCAAGTTTTGCTGAGTGGAGTTGTAGAAGGAGGTTGCAGACAACAAGGATTCGGGATCTGAAAGAAAGAGGATAGAGTTTGACATTTTAGGACATGGGTGCTAGTGGCAATGTCCTTCAAAGTTGTAAACATAGAAACAAGTTGGACAGTGATAATCAACATTTGAAAAGCTCTAAACACCCTGAAAAATATCTGGCACTAGACTTGGGTGCTAGTGGTAGTGTCCTCCACCTTTTCTGAGGCAGAAATAGAAGATATAATGAAGATCAGTGTTGGAAGGAGATCCAAATTCCATGCAAAAAATAGTACCTTGGACTGGGGCACTAGTGGAGGTGTCCTTGACTATTCCGCATCCTGAACTTCAAAAAACGGTCAGTTATAATCCTCTACCTACTATCTTAACCTGAAAGGATATGTCGTAATTCATCAATTTGCTTACTATTTTGCATATTTAGGGTTTTAAGAGAATTTAAGGATTAAATTGAGATATTGTTTGATAACATCTGAGCTTCCACATCATTCCAAGTGATAGCCCAACTTGTTAGGTGAATGCTCTTTCTTAGTAGAGATTCAACTCTATTGATATGTCCTTGAATGTTTGTAGGGAAGGGAGGATCTAAACCAAATCAACCACATTCGACATCCCCCATTTTTCCTACTAAACAAACTCAAAGGACATTAGAGAGAGAAAGAAGGAAACTTGCAATAGGTAGCAACCCTACTCGAAATGATACGATGAGTGAACAATTGGGAAATGAATTGAGTTCTTTCATGGAACACAACAAAAACACAACTCAAGCTTTTATGGAACAAAATGAGAAAACAAATCAAGCACACCTCCAAGCCCTACAAAACATGAGTAATACAATCAATACCCTTAGTTCCCACTCTACAAATGAGAGAGATGTAAACTCTAACCATTTAGAGAATAATAACATATCTTTCACCCCTATGATACCAAGACCTTCATTCCTACCTAGGGAAGAAACACCAATGGAAGAAGAAGAAAATAACCCACCCCCAAATAGCACCGAGGAAATTGCCAAAGCCTACTCAAGTTTGGACCCTAAGATTAGGAGGAATGTCCCATTTAGGAAATTTTGTGAAGCTAAGAAACAGGAGGCATCAAAATAGACAAGAGGCAAGTGAGTAAAGATTTGAAACAAAAGGTGAATAAATTAACTATTCCCAACTTCAATGG
Organism: Cunninghamia lanceolata; assembly: GCA_027924645.1. NCBI lineage: Eukaryota > Viridiplantae > Streptophyta > Pinopsida > Cupressales > Cupressaceae > Cunninghamia > Cunninghamia lanceolata. Next base: position 8,128,343 of record BSBN01000220.1, on the reverse strand, counting down.
ATCGGGGAAAATCATAACACATGCATGGATTATAAAGTTAAACACCTATTTAAACCTTAGACCTATGACAGAAGAAGACACTATCTAATTTTCCATCTTGCATTTAGAAGGATTGGCCCATGAATGGTGGCATCATGGCAACTTCACCCTAGGACACAATAACATAACCTCCTACAACAAATTTACACACAAAAAGATTTGACAAAAAACACCCCTAAAAATACTTCAAGGAACTAAAACAACTAAGGCAACAAGGATCCGTACAAGATTACATAGCCAAATTCCCAAGAATTTTAGTAAGGGTGTCAGGGGTTACTAAAGATTGGCTCACCTACCTATTCGTCAAAGGAATAGAAGATTCAATCCGAGGGTTGGTAAGCACCCTTGATCCCTCCTCTCTCAATGATGCCATTGATAAGGCCCTAAAACTAGAAGACACATCCACAAAAGACAAGTCATCAAATACACACACCAAACCTCCCTATAAGAAAAATGGGCATAAAGGGGAATTTCCTTCTAAAGATGACCACAAAGAATTTCAAAAGAGAAAATTATGTTTCAGTTGCAAGGAAAAATGGGAGCCTGGGCATGTTTGTAAATGAGAGAACCTTAAAGGGCAACAAGAGGACCTAAAAAAGAAAGGTTTGTGCTTTAAATGTAAGGAAAAATGGGGGCCAAGACACATATGTGGAAACTAAAGAAAGGCATGAAATATAGAGGCAATATACGATGAAGAAGAACAAGGAAATCCAAGCATGAAAATAAGGTACGATGAAGAAGAACAAGGAACCCTAGTACCTATCTCTAGTGCCTCCAAACATCACCCTTTTTGAATCAAAAGTATAATAAAAGGGCAAAAAGTAATCACCCTTATGGATAGTGGGACAACCTACAACTTTATTGATAAAAAATTGGTTACAAAAATGAAAATAGAAACAAAAGATTTTAAGGGTCTTAACGTAGTGTTGGTTGATGGATCCACTTCCCTATGTGCTAAAAAAATTCCGCAACTAAGCATGACCTTGGAAAAACATCCAATCAAAGAAGATTTCTACATAGTAAATTTAGGGGACACTGATGTAATCTTGGGTACCCCATGGACACACTCTTTCGGCCATTTTTACCTAGACCTTCCAAAATTGGAGCTTTACTTTAAACATAAGGGACAAGAAGTCCTCTTAAGAGGGCTATCTGATGGGTCACCAAGAGTAATTTCATCCAAAAGGATGGAAATAATTTTTAGACATGGACAAGGAGAATGGGCTACACAATGCATGATTCTTGACAAGTCTTCTACCCAAGGAAAAACTATACACATTGGCATTCAACCTATTTTTTAGAAAAAAAACAAAAGAGTATTTGAAGACATTCCGCAAGGACTACCACTTAAAAGAGGCTTTGAGCACACCATTGAATTAGAGGAAGGGGCAGAACCTGTTATTACCACACCTTGCCATCACCCTTGGGGATATAAAGAAGAACTTGAGAAAGTCATAAAGGAGTTATTGGAAATGGGACATATCCAACCTAGTTCTAGTCCTTTTGCCTCCTTTGTTGTACTAGTGAAAAAGAAATATGACACCATGAGAATGTGCATCGACTATAGGGCACTTAATAAAAAAACCATCAAAAACTGATATCCCATCCCTAGGGTTGATGAACTAATCGATGAACTTCATGGAGCAATATATTTTTCAAAAATTGATCTACATTCAGGATACCATCAAATAAGAGTAAGAGTTGAAGATCTCCCGATGACAACTTTTAGATGTCATTATGGACACTCTGAATTTCTTGTCCTTTCTTTTGGAATAACCAACACCCTTGCTACCTTCCAATCATGTATGAATCACATCTTTAGAAAACAACTAAGGAGATTCCTCTTAGTTTTCTTTGACAATATTTTAATCGATAGCTGGACTTGGGAGGAACACTTAAGACATATATACAAAGTGCTGGGAATACTTGAACAACAATCCTTATTTACCAAGCTACCCAAGTGTGAATTTGGGATGGAGGAAATTTTGTACTTAAGACACAAAATCAATGCTCAAGGAGTAAGCATTGATGAAGAAAAGATTGAACCCATAAGGAGTTGGACAAAACCAAGAACCTTAACACACCTAAGAGGATTCTTGGGGCTTTGTAGCTACTACCAAAGATTCGTCAAGGGTTTCTCAAAGCTGACGGCCCTATTGACTAACTTAACTAGGAAGGGTGCACTCACTTGGAATGAAAAGGCACAACAAGCTTTTGAGAAACTTATGGAAGTAATGATCTCCTATCTACTTCTAGCAATCCCAGACTTTTCATTACCATTTGAGTTAGAATGTGATGCTTCAGGCGAAGACATTGGAGCCGTATTAATGCAAAAGCAAACATCCTATCGCCTTTGTAAGTAAAAAACTAAAGGAAACCAAAAAAAATATTCCATTTATGACAAGGAGATGCTAGCAATTATGCATGCCTTAGCTAAATTTAGGCAATACCTAGTCTATGGGAGATTCATTGTAAGAACTAATCGTAATAGCCTAATATTCTTCATTAACCAAAAGGATTGAAGTGATAGACAACAAAAATGGGTGAGTAAAATACAAGCCTATGATTTTGATATCTAATACATGAAGGGGAAAAACAACATTGTAGCAGAGGCCCTGTCATGAAGACCACATCTATGCTCTATCACAAGCATCTCCACAGATTGGAAAAATTCCATCATTGTTGAATACACCAAAGATCCACAAGCCAGTGACATCCTAGAAGGGAATATACTGAATGAAGAATATAAGATGGTGGAAGAGCTCATCCTATACAAAAATAGGGTATTCCTGGTACCAAGTTCCAAGATGAAGGAGAAGATCATTAGAGAATACCATGACAATCCTCTAGCAGATGACCAAGGGTACTACAAGACTTATAACCAAGGGAAAAATTCTCTTGGAAGGGTCTCAAGAAAGATATCCTTAAACATGCTCAATAGTGCACAACTTGTCAAAGAAACAAAGCAGAACAAACCCATCCAACAGGTCTCCTAAAACCAATGCCCATTCCCAATAAAAAATGGGAGAGTGACTCTATGGATTTCATAACTGAACTTCCAAAAGTACAAAGTAAAGATTGCATATACATGGTGGTGGATTACCTTTCCAAATATGCACATTTCATGGCAATATCCACCAATTATAGGGCTCCTCAAGTAGTTGTTGTCTTCTTCAAGGAAATCTTTAGATTACATGGCCTCCCTAGAAACATCGTCAGTGATAGAGACAACTGATTCCTTAGCCTATTTTGGCAAGAACTCTTTTGACTAGCATGGACAGAACTCACACCAAGCACAAGCTACCACCCCCAAATTGATGGACAAATAGAAATTGTAAACAAATGGATAGAAGGATATTTAAGGAAATATGTTATAGGTCAACATAATGCATGGATCAAGTGATTTCACCTTGGAGAGTATTGTTATAACACCACACATCACATGTCAATAGGGATGAGTCCCTTCAGGGCCTTGTATGGATACGAGGCCGCCTCATTTGGAAGTTTGATCCTCAAAGGAAGCCGTGTACCAGGAGGCAAGGACTTTGTGCAACAAAATATGGATATTATGAATACACTCAAAGATAATTTACAATGAATCCTAGAATCAACAAAAGATTTATGCTGACCGGAATAGAACGAAAAGAACATTTGAAGTTGGGGATTTAGTTTTTTAAGGATACAACCCTATAAGCAGTCATCAATCAAGGAAGTTGGAGCTAAGAAGCTTAAAACTAGATTCTATGGACCAATAAGATTTTGAGAAGAATAGGAGAGGTGGCCTATGAGTTGGAACTACCAACTAATAGCAAGATTCATAATGTCTTTCATGTCTCTCATCTTAAAAAGGTGCTAAGACAACATGTCACTCCATGCAGAATTGCCCCCATTAGACGATGAAGGTAAATTGATTCTGGAACCCGAGATCATTCTTAATATGAGGTAAAAGAAATTAAGAAAAAAAACTATCCCTGAGTATCTAGTTAAGTGGAAAGGGCTTCCTACGAAAGACTCGACTTGGGAGGATGCAGAGATCTTTAATCATCCAAATTTAAAATTGCTTGAGGACAAGCAATCTTGGGAAGGGTGGACTATCATGCCCCACCCCGTAAGGCTCTACGGGAATGAGAATAAAGATCACCACTGGAATAAATGGCAAAGGGGATAAAAAAGGACAAACCATCAAGTGCGATGATTCCTTAACAAAAATAATTAACAAACATATAATTAATAAAAAGGTAGCATTTGGGAAAGCATGACAAGGTAGCGCTTGAGTTTGAAGAGGGATGTATCCCTTACCAAGGGACAAATATGTTGAACAATTATGTCTCTTCCTCCACCATCGGGATATAAAAGGAGGGACACTTCCAAAGGAGTAGCATCATCAAGGAAGCAACTTCTTCTAAATACTAAAAATAGATTGAACAGCTAGGCAATAAGAGCAGTTCACACATAATTATCTACACTCAGTAGATAAGGGCAGAAGTTAGCATTTGTTAATATATTAGCATCTTAGAATATAGCAGTCTCATATTTTAGCAAGTATTGTCATATGTACTATTATGATTCTTGTGAGTGATGATATGTTTATTAATGTATAATCTCTTATGAATCTAGATATGTTTATTAATGTAATTATTGGTCAAACTAGATTCCTATTAGTCATTAAATTGATCATTCCCAATAAGCAACCATGTGGAGGAGTGGGTAAATACAAGAAAGGGGAGCAGATACTAGATTTCCTTCTAAGTATGCCACCTCATGTTGGATGCTCCCGTGTTTGCCACTTGGGGCCAAGGGGGTGAATGTCCGCCCTTAGGCTTAGATAGGAGAATCTATAGGTACCCCATTGTAGATTTCCCTCTGATCTCTACATGAGTTGGTTGTTGAGATGGATTCAAGGAATCTCAATCATAAGAATGATGGATAAGATAGAAAGAATAGGGAAGGCAGATACAAGTTTATCCACTAAGTATGCCACCCCATGTTGGATGCCCGCATGTCTGCCACTTGGGGCCAAGAGGGATGGTATATCCGCTCTTGGGCTTAGCATAAGGATAGCTTTGGGTGCCCTATCATGTTTCTCCTCCAAGTCCTATTATGGCTAATCTTCCATCATGCACTATAGATACTGTGTAGTTTATATGGATTTAAAATAGTTATATATTTTACATGGTTTAAATAGATAAGATATTTATTATGTACATTTTGATCATATGAATGATATTTCCAATATTATCTAACATGATTGTAGAACCTAAACCAAGATTTAGCTTGCTTAAAGCATTTAATTAGTAAGTTATAACCCTAACTATATTAAAGTTGTGATTCTAGGGCAAGATTTAGGGCAATCACAGGAAGGGGACATTAGAAAGATCTATTCTATTATTTAGTACATCAATTAAGTTTCATTGTGTGTTGTGTATTTAGCTGCATGGTTGGATAATCCTTCATTGGACCCTCTGGCTATGAATACATCAACAAAACCACCATAAATATTACAAATACAATATACTAATTCAATATCAATTTGTCAAACTCAAAGGTCATGATAGATATTAATTGTTCAATATTAAAATAATTCAATCACTAATCAATGTGATATGGGTCTTCATCAGAACCAACATCATCATCATCATTGACATTAGATGATGTACGTAGATTAGAAGAACCACAAACAACCCCACCAACACTCCCAATAAAAGTCTGTTGGTTATCCAACTCAACAAGTGAAGATTGTGTAGCAACAGAAACATCAAGTCAGCTTGCTTTGGGTCTACATCCCACAACTTCATCGCTCCTTCCTTGCACTCATTGTGTTTGTGCATAAGAATGTGCAAGTTGGATTACACGTAAACTAGCTCCTCTGCCTTCTTTGATGCCAATCAATTGTGCTTCACAAAGTGGATGGGGTATGTACTCCAATTCTGCTCATATGAAGACAAACATATCACAAAATATTCAAAATGGTCAATGGCAAATACCTGCATAGTCGGCACTGTAGCAGCAAACTTGAATTTGAGAATAGATAGAAAAGTTTGAGGAGCCAAAAATATGTTTTTAATTATGTTTGTATTAGTTATGAATGTCAATTTAGGGTTTAGGGCATCTTTTAGAAGGTCAAAAGTTAAAGAAAATCAATCAAATCACATTAAAAATGACATCTGCCACCTAGAAGTACCTTGTAATCACCTCGATGCACCTAGAATTACCCAAGCATCATTCTGGCTTAAAAACATTATGCCCTATCTAAATCCACAGACAAATCTATTCTGATTCTAATACAATTCGTATTAGGAATCATCAAGGTTTGAAGCTAATTTGGTAACTTAGCAATTTCTTCCAATGTGGTCAAACTAATGCCATATTTAAGGCATAGTTGTATGAGAAGAAACACTATGCCCAGAAGAAACATTCACAACTATGAAAAAACCCTTGCTATTGAGGCTCATGAAACAAGTAGTAGATCTACTTATCAGATTAACAAGACCACTCTCAAAACCTAAAACATGGTTATGACTACCTACATTGGAACCTATGACATAGAACCTTGGCAGTAGCACGAGATTCTAAAAAAGATGTGCAAATTCCTGGGTGGAATTTTGTGCTGTCAGAATCTTCAAATATGGCTTGTTTCTTTTATGTTACAGTGTTCCTTATTATTGTCATGTCTTGTTTTTATGGACTATATTATTATTCTAGATTAGTGAACATTTACCATGATTGTTTTACTTCAATTAAGTCTCATATGTATGAAGGTAACTATCATGATGTTATATTTACAAATTAGAAAGTTGATTTAAATATTAAATATTATTGATATGATTATGATGTTTTTCTTTGGCTATGTTTCTGAGAACTAACCTATTGACATCAAGTTGAGTGCGAATCAATACAGGTACTTGTCAAAGAGAACATGGTTGAGGTAGAGGTGTTCTAGCCACTTGGCAAGAATTGTTTTGGATGGTTAACTCTGATGCAATCACACAGTCACTTAGTCTCATATTGCATTTTGAATGGTTTATTATGCATTAATTGTGTGGATAATAATTATGATTGATGATTTGATATTTAGAAAATTATTGTGTTTTTAATTGTTAGGAAAATCCTTTTCAAATGCATGATTTGATTATAAAAATTAATGTCTTTTTGAATTATATTTTAAATAGTGTATTATATTTTTAAATAGTGAATATATCTACATATGGTTGTATCTTATATATTTAAATAAATAATAATAAATATTTTCTATTTATATGAGTATAGATGTTTGGAAGACAATATATTAATTAGATTTAAATAATTATATTAGATTATAATAAGATATATATGGATATATATTATTTTATTATCTCACTTCTTGATTGATTTAAAGTGATTATGATTTATTAAAAATAAATAAAGTATATTAATAATGCTATTATATTTAGAAATTTAAATAAAGAGAATTAAAAACAAATTACTATCATGCAAATGACAATAATAATAATAAAAATAATAATAAAGCTATTTTATCCCTTAGTTCTTTAAAGAAAATTGGGAGTTTTCACATGCAAATTAAAAATAAACTATAGTCTTCAAACCTAAATCTAAATGCCAAAATAAAGAGAGCATAGTGAATTAAAGGAGGAGTCTCAGCAGAAAGAAGAACCACAAAAAAATTGGCAGAGAGAGTTAATTTCTTTTAGCATTGAAGGTAGAGAAGAATTGGGAATAAAAAGAAAGGAATTTTCAAATGGAGAGAAAAATCAGTCAAGAACAATGATCAAAAAAAGGGTGATAACTTTGTCATATCAAAACAAAATTTGAAATTGTAAAGAGTTTTAGAAAGCTGGGGAAGAGTAGAACAAAACCCAGAAATACATTGAAGAAATTCAAAATTTTATTGAGAGTTTTTTTCAAAGGAAGAGGACATGTTTTTATGAAAGCGACTTGGAAGGTAGAAATACTGAGTGACTAGGTAGAATCATCCATCTTCTTTTTCAGGTAGAATCTGGGTATTTTCCTTTTGAATTTACATGTATTAATGATTGTTTTAACTGTTGATAAACTATAGTTGTTGTGGCCAAGGAAATATTCTTGTTTCTGGTTGCATCTATCTATCTGACCGTTGGAAATTGACCCTCTAAAATGATAGTCCCTTGTCTCTACTTTGTGGATTATCCCTCACTCGTCCCTAACATTGGCCTATTGATTAAAAGCATTATAGCTCCTTTAAAAATCTAAATGACCCACCTTTATTTCATTCTGATGCAAGGGCATCGTGCTCCTAACAATCTGGATTTTATTTTCTTGTGTGATTTAGGAATAAGTGATTGTTGCAAGGTGTGACCCTTGGTCTTCTTGTTCAGTGTTGTGTTGCGGTGGTTTGTGACAAGGGATTAACCGCCTCCCGTGCTTGTTAAGTCAAGTGGTTGTATCAGGCATTAACAGGTCGATCTTTTGGTGCAACGGCAACTAACAATTGGTATCAGAGCCAAGTTCCTCTGAAAGGAGCTTAACCGCTTAAGGAGATCCAGGATGTTGTCATACAAGAAGGATAGTCCGAAGTTCGATGGAACCAACTTCACTCTCTGGAAAGGTCGCATGAAATGTCACTTGGAGTGTATGGGAAAAGCATACTTGACCATGGTCTCAAAACCATATGTACCGCCACATAGTGGTCCGATAACTCTGAATGAAATCACAGATGCTGAAAAAAATTTGTGAACCAAAGAAGCTCTTCTAAGCGCTTTGAATGACTCAGAGCTCTCAAATGTTATTGACCTACCAACTACATATGAGATTTGGACTAAACTGGAACTTCTGCATGAAGGAGATGAGTTTGTTAAGAGTGCAAGGTTGCAAAGTCTGAAAGGGAAATTTGAATAATTGAAGATGAGAGATGATGAAAATATCACCACCTTTATGCCAAGAGTGAATGAGCTGGTGTGTGGAATCAGGAATGCTGGTGGAGTTCTGGATGAAAATGAAATTGTTTGCAAAATCCTCAGATCCCTTCCTGCTGCCTACAAAATCAAGGTTGCTGCCATTGATGAATTCAGAGCCCATACAACTGTCATAAGAGAGCAATTGGCTGGCAAACTGGCTGCATTTGAAATGACTAAATTTGGAGATGATCACCCCAAGACTGAATCTGCATTCAAAGCCAATGCCTATGTGAAAGGCAAACAAAGATTTGATCCAGGAGAGAACTCTTCAAGGAAGCTGTCATGGTATGATCAAGCAAGGAAAGACATGGAAGAGGAAGAAGCAGAAACAGCTCAACTTGAAGCCCTCATTGCAAAGAGACTGCCAAGAGGATCCAGTAAGTATGAAGGAAAACTACCCTTTAAGTGCTTCAACTACAATAAGATTGGTCATTTTGCTTCAAGATATCTAGAAAGATCTGCAAGGTCAAATGCTAACAGACAAAGGTTCCAAAAGAACTGTTATTATGTTCATGAAGAAGATAATAATGAAGGTGTAACAGATGATGAATCTGAAATAGGAAGCAAATCCAGAAAGGAATGGGTGTTTATTGTCATCAAGGAAGAAGATTCAATATACTCTGAATCTGTCAATCATAAGGTTGTGGAAAGAGCTCTGGCTGCCCAAGTTAAAGAAAAGGATGATTGGGTTATTGACAGTGGATGTTCTCACCACATGACTAGTGACAAGAACAAGTTCTTAGATTTGGGAAGGTATGAAGGAGAAATGGTAAAGTTTGGTGATAATTTTGCTGGCAGAATCAGAGGTAGAGGAACTATTTCTTTTGATGGAAAGAGCAAAACTGGTAATGTACTATATGTTGAAGGATTGAAACACAATCTTCTCAGTGTTGGTCAGTTGGTGGACAAAGGCTATGATCCCTGGTTCAAAAATGGAAGATGCAGGATCTTTGAAAGCTCCAGAACTGAGATTGCATCTGGTACTCAAACAAAAGGTAATATCTTCCATCTAGTTGGTTCTAATAAAAGTTGTCTGTTTGTTCAAGTTGATCAGAGTTGGTTATGGCATAGAAGGATGTGTCATGTGAATTTTGATAACATCATCAAGATAAGCAATACTCAGGCTGTAAGAGATCTTCCTAAATTAGTGAAACCTACAAATAGTTTGTGCAAAGAATGCCAGCTAGGTAAACAGAGCAAAGTCTCTTTCAAAAGCAAGGATCAGTCCACTACCGGATTACTGGAATTAGTCCATACTGATCTATGTGGTCTGACAAGAATCAAAAGTATGCAAGGTGATAGATATTTCATGTTATTGATTGATTATCATTCCCAGATGATGTGGGTTACCTTCCTAAAAGAGAAATCAAAAGCCCTTGAGAAGTTCAAAATCTTCAAAGCTATGGTAGAGAATCAAACCGGATTGAAACTGAAATGTCTAAGGTTTGATAGAGGTGGTGAATTCACATCCAGAGAATTCATAGACTTTTGTGAGAAGCATGGCATAAGGATACAGTTGTCTGCTCCTAGGACTCCATAGCGGAATGGAGTAGTTGAGAGAAAGAATTGGACCATCCAGGAAGCATCTAGGACAATGATGATGTAAGTAAATGTTCCCCAGATGTTTTGGAGGGAGGTTGTCAGCACTGCAGTCTACACTCTTAATCATGTTCAAATCAGAAGAAATACCGGTAAGACTCCTTATGAACTCTAGTTTGGTGTAACTCCTACTGTGAGATATTTCAGAGTATTTGGCAGCAAGTGTTACATCAAAAGAGATGAAGATCTAGGAAAGTTTGATGCTAGAAGTGATGAAAGAATTTTCTTGGGTTATTCCACTCAAAGCAAAGCATATCGGTGTTACAATAAGAGATTGAGAAAGATGATAGAAAGTACAAATGTGAAGGTTGATGAAGGAATTGAGAAGCCCTCAAGGTTTTATGAATATGATGAAGATGATCAGAATGATTCCCTGGTGCAAGGAGCTCAATCCTCCTCTGAAATTCAGATTCAGACTGATCCGGTAAATCAGGAAGAAGAGGTGTGTCTAAATGAGCATGATCAAGAAACAATAGTGCAAGAAACTCCCAAAGTTCTAAGGTATGTAACTCTAAATCATTCTGAAGATCAGATCATATGTGACAAAAGCAAAGGGGTACAAACAAGGAGAATTGCTCAAGATTCAAATGAATACTGCCTGATTTCAAAGATTGAACCTAAGACAATTAATGAAGCTTGCAATGATGAAAATTGGACCAAAGCAATGGAGGAAGAGTTGATGCAAATTGAGAAAAATCACACTTGGGATCTTGTTCCCAGACCTAGAAACAAGAATGTGATTGGAACCAAATGGGTCTTCCGGAACAAACTAAATGAAGTTGGTGAAGTAATCAGAAATAAGGCCAGATTAGTCTGCAAAGGCTACTCTCAAATAGAAGGGATTGACTTTGAGGAAACCTTTGCTCTGGTGGCAAGAATTGAAGCAGTCAGACTATTTCTTGCATTTGCTGCCTTCAAAGATTTCAAAGTATATCAGATGGATGTCAAATCTGCCTTCTTGAATGGTGACTTAGAAGAAGAGGTGTACATTGAACAACCGGATGGATTTCAGTTATCTGAACATGGTGACATGGTCTACAAATTAAAGAAGGCACTATACGGTCTAAAGCAAGCACCAAGAGCATGGTATGAAAGGTTGGATAAGCATCTTGTGCAGATTGGATTCAACAAAGGTACTGCTGATAGCAACTTATATTTCAAAATTGATCATGAAAACATTTTGATTGTTGAAGTATTTGTGGATGATATCATCTTTGGAGGAAGAGATAGTATGTGTAAAACTTTTGCAAATCAGATGAAAAGTGAGTTTGAGATGTCTATGCTTGGTGAAATGAATTTCTTCTTGGGTCTGCAAATTACTCAAACAAAAAAAGGGATCTTCATTTCTCAAACCTAATATGTGAAAGAATTGTTGAGAAAATTTGGGATGGAAGATTCAAAGCCAATGAATACTCCCATGGCAATCGGATGCAAGTTGAGCAAAGATGATGACTCTCCTAAGGTAGACCAGACAAAGTATAAATTAATGATTGGTGGATTGTTGTATCTCACTCAAACTAGACTGGATATTATGCAAGCTATTGGTCTTGTTGCTAGATTTCAGGCTGATCCCAGAGAATCTCATGTCATGGCAATCAAGAGAATTTTTAGATATCTAAAAGGGACAGTTGAGTACGGTCTATGGTATCCTAGAGATCATGATTTCTCTCTTCATGCATATACAGATGCAGATTGGGCAAGAGATGTGGATGACCGGAAGAGTACAAGTGGAGGAGCATTCTTTTTGGGAAAAAGGTTGGTTTCTTGGCTAAGCAAGAAACAAGAGGCAATATCTCTATCTACAACTGAAGCAGAATATATTGCAGCAGTAGGTAGTTGCACTCAAATATTATGGATGAAGCAAATGTTAAGAGACATTAAAGTAGAATATGAGGAGCCTATCACAATTTTCTGTGATAATTCAGGTGCAATAAATATTTCCAAGAATCTAGTGTTGCATTCTAAGACCAAGCACATATCTATCAAGTTCCACTTTCTGAGAGAGCAAGTGAACAAGGATGAAGTCAGATTGGAGTATGTACGCTCCAAGGATCAGATTGCAGATATTTTTACTAAACCTCTTCCCAAGGACTCTTTTGAGTATCTCCGGGAGAAGGTAGGGGTCATGGCCCCCCCGGTGATGAACTAGGATGCACTGATGTGCATCAATCTGGTGGATATCACAGACATATCTTGTGATCCGGATTGATGATGGGGAGCTGCTATTAAGGGGGAGCGGCTGGTATGATTCTAATGTGTTCAAATTGCAAGTATGAGCCCTTTGCCATTGATGTCAAAGGGGGAGAGAAGACATGTGAAAAACAAGTGGTTGATGATCAAAGGGGGAGTAGTAAAGGAAGAGAAGACATGTGAAGAGTTGTGGATAGGGGGAGCTGTGACAGAAAGGAGAAGTTCTTGTCTTGATGGTTTTTCACATCACATGTTGCCATCAATGACAAAGGGTGAGATTGTTGCAAGTATGAGGTTAACCAATGTTGTCATTGATGTCAACATACTCATATTGCATTGATGAGAAGGATTGGATGAGCTGTGAGTTGAGGATATTAAGAAAATTAGTCTCAATCAGGAACAGTGAAGAACAATGATGAGAAGAAGGCAAAAGTACTCAATAGGTTGAGATTCAAAGGATGCAAATTAAAGGGTTTGTAGATATGAGTCTTGAGATGATCCAGTTAAGATTTCAGAGGTCCACATGAAGATGTGAAGAAGTTGTGATTGATCTAGTAGAACCAGTTCTGAGAGATGCTCTAGAGTGACAGAGTGTTACAAAAAGGTCCGGTGAGATCTGAAAGTGCATTGTCCTATTCTGCGGACTGGACAGAGTGTTTGGGATGTCCTTGTGATGTGTCATCTCGATTGGTACGTGGTTTGGAGGTCTGAAAGCACCTTTTTTCAGTATGACAGTGGCGATAGACTGTGTTCTTGAAGTTCCAGATGAGGAAGAGAAGAGATTCTAGTGAGTAGAGGAAGTGCGGATGTACCTGGTCATTCAGGAAAGCTTACGAAGGTTCTTGGATCATGTTGAGGTTGTGTTGTTGGTCCGCATTGGTGGTAGAGCCCAGAATTGAAGATATTCTTCCAGATGAAGTTCTTGTTCAGACTAGCCGACCGGATGAGTTGTTCAGCTTGTGAATGTTCTTGTGGTGGCCGACCGGATGTGTTACTCATCTTGCGAATGTTCTTATGGTTGATTGCCAACTTAGATGATTGCTCCTAAGTCGATGTCTTATATAAATAAAGGTTTGTGAGTTCATTTCAAAAGGTGTGTCATGGAGCGGATGAGAGTTGTATAGCGAAAGAGTGAAAGGCAGAGCAGAAGTGTTTCAGGCTTAAATGGAACTAATCCAGACATGGTGAAGATGTCATTCTCTAGTTCAAAGTTGTAATACTTATGATCTTGTAGACAATGTGTCTCTTGTAGGCAGTGTGCCTCTTTGTGAGCAGTGTGCTTGGGCAGTGAGCCCTGACTGGCATGTGCCATGCATTTTTCTTATTCTTCTAATAGAGAATAATCCTTGGGTTAATCACCCCATGGTTTTTCCCTTAACTGGATTTTCCACGTCAAAATCTTGGTGTCTAAAACGTTGATGTTTATCTGCTCCGATGTTCTTGCTTTATGCTTTGATGAATGGTTAATTGATATGTTGTTAACTAACAAAGTAGATTCAAGTGTTTGAAGTGAGAGTGAGTTTTTATACAACTGATTCACCCCCCCTCTCAATTGTGTGCCCTAGATCTAACAATTGGTATCAAAGCTGAGGTCACGGGTTCAAACCCCGCACTTGCGCTGGGGGGATTGTTGCAAGGTGTGACCCTTGGTCTTCTTGTTCAGTGCTGCGCTGCGGTGGTTTGTGACAAGGGCTTAACCGCCTCCCGTGCTTGTTAAGTCAAGTGGTTGTATCAGGCATTATCAGGTCGATCTTTTGGTGCAACGGCAACTAACAGTGATGACATCTTATATCCGGCAGTGGCTCTTTTGTACATTCCTGTCACTTATAATGCAACTACTAGCTCCTGTCACCAAGTGTCAGAAACTTTTGGCAATTATTATCTAAACCGACAGTCTTGATTTCTTTGATAGTTATAGTTTTGAGGAAGAGGAGTGGTCAAACGTGGTGGTCAGTTGAATGAAAGTCAAAAGGAAGCCCAAACACCCCGCGGCCATTACAGAGCAGTTAGAAGGCAGTGGAGTGACAGTATCTTGGTAATAGCTCTAGAGAAAGGAAAAATGAGCGATACCATCGCAGAGAAGGAGCAGAGAATACAGTTTTTTTAATAGATATCCTCTCTGCAAAGAAAAATAGAGGAGGGAGTCAAGAAGAAAGGCCGGTGAAAGAAGGTTGAAAAGAGGAAGAAGTCCATGTGTTAGAGGCAGTGAGACAGAGGCCGACAAGAGAGAAGGCCGATATTGGTGATGGCTGATTGAGGAAGGAAGGTTGATGGAGGATGGAGGTCAATATGGAAGGGTCGATAGAAAGAGCATAAAAAGGTCATGAGTTAGTCGAGGCTCAGAAAAGAGGAAGAGCAGATTTTTGTTGTAGGCTGATAGTGGCAGATCAATGAGGAAAAGATAGATGAAGGAAAGGAACTGATTATTTCAGGCTGGATATATATATTGGCTGAAAGTTTTGAATATAGAGGGGAATCCATATGCTGAGAACTGGTGACATCAAGGGATGGTTAAGTGTGAGTGGGAGATCACAACATATGAGAAAGAATCAGTAGTGGCAGAGTAAATTTTAGAAATAGATGGACAGAGAATAGCCGAGGGAGTTGTCTATGCATGCAGTAGAGGAGGGATTGATGCCCAGCAAGTTGGAATGAGGTCGAGCTATGATATGGGTTGTTGAATAGAGGTCAGGTGTACTCGTTGATGTAAAGACTGTAAGTTTTAGAGTAAATGTAAGTGTCGAGTCTGTAATGCTGGCCTCACTGAAGTTGAAAAAAATATTATTGTTTTCACAGTTCTGCGCACATAGATTTCAATCATTTGTATGCTAAAATATTCTTGATTAAATGTACTTCTTTTCAAGATTGTATTTCCTATCCATGAAAGGGTTTTTTGTCATTATAAGTGAACATGAGAAGGTACTTGTCTCTGTGTTAGTTGATTGGGATTTTTGTCATTCGTTATAATCTGAAAATGATTTATTATAGAGTGGTTTATGTCATTGTCCTGGTTCTTGTCACTATTGTGATAGGAAGTCTATAGGAGACTATTTATTATGAGGAGACCAGGTATTTAGTCGATAGATAACATAGGGGGTATATGAATCTATGTTGTAAGCACCTGGGTATCAGAGCATGAGTAGGAAACATGGCATCAAAGTGGTATCAGAGCCCAAAAGATCTGGGCCGTGAATATTAAATGTGTTATTGATCTTTGTTGAAAAGTTGAGTGATGCAGTTTTATTGCAGATTGACAGATTGTGGAGAACTTGGTCACCGAAAGACTGGGCAGAGTGAAAAAGAAAGAAGCCCTAGGTGAGGTGTCCAGAAGATGAAAGAAGAAAGTAAGATGTAGAATCATTCTAGAAAAGAAAGTCTCAAGAAAAGAAACTAGAGGAAAGAAAACATAAAGAAGCAAGATACAGATTTTAAAAGAGAGCTAGTAGAATTGAGAAAAGATTTGGCACAATACCTGATTGCAAGGCAGCAAAGGTTGGAAGAAGAAAGCCAAGAGTATTTTTGGGTATGGCCAATGGAAAAGAAAGTAAAGTGGCCTGTGAAAATGATCATGGAGAGAAGGAAAAGGTAAAAGGTGAATGCCTTGAAAAGAGGAAGGAGTATGAGAGGATCCCAGAGAGTTTGGGACAACAGGGAGTTGCCATGGGAGCAATGTACACCAGAAGTGGTGAAAGAGGTTCTCATTGAGGAGAACAAGAAGAAAGATAGAAAAGAGTGGAGAAGAAAAGAGGGGTAGAGATCAGCTCTAGGAAAAGAAGATAAAGAAGAGAGGAGAGTATCCTTGAAGAAGGCACTAGAATGGAGACAATGTGGTCTCTTATGTTATTTGCTAATATTATGTTTGCAGATGTGTATGCAAGTATGAAGAATGCAATAGGGAAGGTCAAGAATGTAATGTCCCCATTTTTGAGTTCTCTTGCAGTTCAGTCAGAGTTGACTTTCTGGGTTGGTGACAACATAAATAGAGGAGTATTTTGATGTCACCAGGGTGTTTGGGTGATCCAGTGGAGCTGGTTGACACTTTCCGAAGAGATTTAGGACAACTTGTCTGTACTTACTATTTATAGTAAGTTCTTGCATGTCAACAATCTTTCTGGGTTTTTTTAGGTTTGTTCTCTTTGGTCCTTGGGGAACACTATTATTTTTAGTATGTGTCAGTTTGGTGTTGTTTTGGTGACTTGGCAGTCAGTTGTTGGCTCTCCCAGTCATTGCATTGAGCTCAAAGATATCAGATGGTTTGTGGATCCAATTGGCACCCTCTGTGTGGCCCAGTTTGCTTATGATCATTACTTACTATTTTTAGTAAGTTCAGGTTTGGTGTCAGATCGAGATTTTTAGAGTGGGTTTGGTTTTGTCTTATCGAGGGCTTTCTAACAAGCTATAGATCATGGCATTCTAACATTGTTTGGGCATTTATTTTAAAGTCCCTATGTCAAGCGAAATATTTAAAAGGGACTTTAATGTTTAATTATAAAGTGACTCATAAAATAAAATATTAAAAAATCACTTAAGTCATTTTATGGAGCGCTCACCTTGGGAAATATTTAAAGTAAAATTAAAAGAATATTTCCCTCAAAAAGTGAAACACCCCTCTTGGAGAGTTATAAAAGGGGGAAAAGTGCTCTCATTTGGATATGCTTGATTTATTATTTTCTTCTCTTTAAGATTTCTCTGTGAGGGTTTTGAGCTTGGCTCTAGGGTTTGAGGATTCGAACTAGAGGCTGTTGGAGATGAAAACCTCCCTAAGTAGTAGCATTCTACAGGTGTGCAATACCACCCAAAGGTGCTTTCGAGGTGGATGCATTCAATGTTCACTATTGTGCTTTAATGGAGTTGACGGATTGAAGAGTTGATGCATTTCTTGATATATCTATGCAGTTTATTGAGAGCTTGTATTTGCAGATTGGAAAGACTGATTTATGGCTGATTGAGGGGAGATTTATTTGGGGTTTGGAGCTATTATTATCTGCTATG
Source organism: Cunninghamia lanceolata (assembly GCA_027924645.1). Taxonomy (NCBI): domain Eukaryota; kingdom Viridiplantae; phylum Streptophyta; class Pinopsida; order Cupressales; family Cupressaceae; genus Cunninghamia; species Cunninghamia lanceolata. The sequence continues at coordinate 8,110,593 of BSBN01000220.1, read as the reverse complement.
TTTTTCCTTGGTTGGCCGTACACCCCTCATGGAGGCCGTACCATATTTTTGGGTAGATTTGTGTGGTTTCTTGGCATATTTCTCTTCCTAATCTGATCGCCCCACCTTATTGAAAAGATTCAATCTATTGTAGAAACATTTTAGAGGTTATTTGTTGTCCTTGTTGCTGATAACACCTTCCATCCATGGTCGTACATAGCCAAGCATGAAGTTGGAGGTTTTGGGCTTCATTCTTCTTTGTGGACAGTTTCTATTCCACATTGTATGAGGCATCTAGGGCCCCTTATTACTGTCAATCATTTGTATTCTCAATACATTGCATTTCTTGGGAGTTTGGAGTGATTTCCAACCATACCCATTGCTGGTCCAGCTACAGTTGTTGTATGAAGTTACAAATCTTAACATGGGTATGTGATAGTAATTATTTATTGGCCATTTTACTATCTAGGTATCTGTTAGTTTCTCCATATCTATTGTACTTTTTTGGGGTTTTCCATATATGCTATGTATTATATGTTTCGACAACACATCTGTAGGAAAACTAAAAATTCCTTTTGTATTCTTCTCCTTAGTCTAAAAGATCACAAAAAATTTAAATAAAATCACACAAAGGATCTTAAAAAATATACAAACATGTACGACACATTATAGTGGTATTAGAGCTAAAGATCTTGCCATCATGTGAGGTCAAACATAGACATGCAAAAGATGAAATGAGACATGCAGCCTACACATCAGTATTAGCCCAGACGAAATAGATCACAATGAGACATTCAGGTTCCCCATATTTATCCCTTTGCAGGTTCAGATACAGTAAGGGTAGAGGAAATGGATGATGAAGATTGGGAAGGGCTCAGTATCTAAGAGATGTTGAAAAATTGGTGGAGAGAGAAAGAGGCGCAGAGAGTGTGTCGACAACATTCTAATCAATTGTTACAGAAGATAGACATGTATTTCCTCAAGAATCCTGATATCAATGACATTTGCGAAGATAAGATTAAAGAAGATACTACTAGGAATGAGGTGGTGCATGATGAAAAGGATAAAACAACAGCTGTGGATCCTAGTTTGAATTCAACTAGTGATGATTCTAATGACTTCCTTGGTGATTCCTATGGGGTAGATGACTATATTGAGTCCACTCATGCATTCTTAGATGAAGGGCATGGAGAACGCAAATTTGATGGTGACTTCAAAATAGTTTTTGATGATACTTTATCTTATTCTGGTAATGTTAATTCAGGTGGCCTTGGTTTTGACTTTCAAACCAAGCCTATGGAGGGAGATACTTACATTGACACCAGTGTTGGTGAATTAGACGTGGTTGTTGATAGGCCCTGTGAAGAGATGAGATCATTAGATGATATCCTTTTGTCAGCCAGAGATGATGATTTCTTTTCTTATTCCAGTGTTGATGACACAAGTGGTTGTTGGTTTGACTCTCAAACCCAACCTATGATGGGGAATGATTTATTCACAAAGGGCACTAGTCATGAGGAAAATAGTGATCACATTTTCACTTACCTGAGCAAACAACACTTTAGCACATGGGATCTGGGTGTGATGGTCCCAAAATTGGAGGTGGGTCCTACTAGGAATGGATCTACTTTTGGTCATATTGTAGTTCCTACTTCATTTACACAGTTGGGCTTGAGGGATGACATTTATGACATCGATGATGTTGATATCAACCTTGAAAATGAATCAGATTTAGTGTTGCATCATGCTGATCATAAATCAGAAAATTTTTATGAAGTTGACAAGTCTCAGGGGTCCTATCCTTTGCTAGGACAACTAAAGGTAAGTGAAGACTTGAGAGCTGAAAGAATTGAATCTGAGCCTCTATATGATGAATACATAATCACAAAATAGGAGGCATGCATTGAGGAGCTAGCTGATTTGGGGAAGACTACCACATAAATTAGTAATGTTGAGCCCACTCTTGAGATAGCAGCCATTCCATGTGAGGATGATAGATGTGTAGAGTTCCCTAACATTGACACTCAAGATTTGCGTGTTAAGAATGAATTATGTGATGCGGACTCAAGCCATAGCAAATCTGATTTTGTAAATCAGACCTTAGAAGAGAGGAATGAGGCAGAAGATTTACTTAATGGTGATGGGTTCTAGGATAGCTCTTTGGATGAGCATGCATCTACATTGGAGGCAGCGGTGAGCAATGATTATGTCCAATTAGCAACTTCTATTATGTCATTGGAGCCATTCCGTGAGGTACATAACAACAGTACCTTTGTTGAGGAAGTGTGTAGAGATGATAGCACACATAAGGATGCTTACTAGTTGGTGAGTGATGATGATTCAACCTCTTTCTATAGTGTAGAATACAAATCAGACAATTTGTATGGAGACAAATTGTCAGAAGGGTCTAGTCAATTGGCAGGGCAATTGAAGGTGAACGAAGGCATGGTTGCTTTGGCCTTAGAACACTTTGATGTTGCTTAGCGATTGGTGACACACTATTGTTGGACTCTAGGTATGTATGAACACCTTAATAGTGGACTTTCCCTTACTGAGTTTCAGGCACTTACAGATGTAGTTGGGATCATGAAGAATAATTACCTATAGTTGTTGTCTGATAGAGATCATCTTCTCAGGATCGATAGTATTTATTATGATGCTCTAAGGGGAAAGGAAGAGGAGCTTGATGAGCTCACCAATGAGCTAGAGTTTACCACAGACTCTTTCAAGAGCACTCAAACAGCCCTTCAAGAGTCAAAGCTACGAATAGAAGAGCTTACTGTGGAGTTGAGCTTGGCGCAGTCTTCATCACCTACAGATACAATTCAACTATCTATGGCAACATGTAGTGATGAGCATACATCCACGGATAGTGGTAATGAGTATGTGGAGGATGTGGTTACATCCATTTCATTTACTGGTGCAGGTGACACAGAGGGGATGATTGTTTTGGATGAGTGTAGTAGGGAACAATATGTTGCACCAGGTGTTCCTAAAGTTAGTCCCATTTCAGGTGATGCAGAGCAAATGAGTGATGGCTCTTGTGGTGTAGTAGTGAATTTTCCAGAGAGTTGTGTGATAGGTCATCACACTACTCTGTCTTTTTCACAGGAGATATACAGGGCATCATTCAGTGGGGAGATCGACTCTTATGTTGATTTGATTCCCTCTCTTGGAAGCAAATCAAAGTCTACATCCCATGCAGCTGATTTTGATCGATAACTTATTGAGCCATAGAGATGGAGAGATCAGCTAAAGGTTACTAGAGAGAAGATTGATTCAACCTTATCTTGTTTAGATTGCACTCATAGGAATGTTGAGAACGTTCTTTGGACAACAGAGTTGGAGGAGAGATAATATGGGGTCTCAACTAGTACGCACATTCATGATCTATAGACCAGCATGAGTGCTTTGGAGGAGGTAAAATCATAATATCTCCAATTGTATCGTGATAGGGAGTATGCTATCGGGTATGCAATGAGGACTTGTAGGTTATCTACCCAATTAGCCATTCAGAATCAGAGACATGAGCCATGATTTGATTCGAGTGATAAGGAGTGTGTTCCCCATAACTATGACAGTCAACCATTGATATCAGTGGGTGCTTTTTATTTTGACTGCATAGTGAGGAGTGCTCATCATTTCTCCTTTAGTCCACACACAGATGACCTGATGATGCGTAAGTGTGGATTGGCTAAGGATTTATACCATCCTTTATGGGATGAAGGGTTACTGTCTACAAAAGATGGAACTAGGGATTGCAGGTGGCTAACTCAGATACATTCAGAGGATTATTTGTAAAGTCAGAGATCAGATTACCATCATGGTGATATGCACCTGACAGAGTTTGCAACTTCTTTGTCTCTAAAATTTCCATTGGAGACATCGCTTCAAAGAGGTTTCAATGTCAGTAGGCATGATGGCATGTTTAGTTTTTATAGTGGTGATGGAGGAGAGTTTTATCATTCCCTCGATTTGAGAGGAGCAGTTTCACATCTTCCAGCACCTATGTTGGATAATCAACACATCCATAGGAGTTTGGCAGAGGATGGAAGGGGATGTTGTGGTTCAGACACTTCGAGATTTAATTACCTCTTCATGATTGATGGATGTGAGTGGTGTAGGAGCACCCCTTCAACAGGATAAATATGCACAATAAGGTTTTACTATGTTTTAGACATTTCATGTTACTATGTAGCTTTTTATGTCTAAGTCAAATGTAACATTTTGTGTTGGTATTTCATGTTTGTCAACATCAAATTTGACATTTTAGACATGTTGGATGATGTGAAGGGTTCAACCAATGTGTCTTATCATTAGGAGTTTTGTTGTCTTATGAAAAACAGATGTCATGGGATTAATTAGGGTTTCTACTAATAATCTTGGTTAAATCAAAAACCTGAAAATAGAGGAGAAAAATGTCGGTCTCTCACTTTTTAGAAATATAAAATGTAAATCCTCTGTAATATACGGGGGGTTCAAAAAAGCTAAAAGAAAAGAAGAAATAGAAATTATGTCATCCTGTGTCTTAAAAATCTAGATTCTGTGTAAATTCTCTGTATATTGCATTATTCTCTGTATATTATTTGTATAGAGTTACTTTGCATTTAATTTAGTTATTCTGTTGCCATGATGCATGATTAAATCCATTCCACTGGTGGATTTCTGTGAAATTAGTGGAATGGACTTGTAAAATAGTTTTCCATTTTTGTTTCATTCTTTTGTTTGACAAGCATGGTAGGATAGGAATTACAGAATCTGTTTCAGAGAAAGTCATCGGTGGGAAACTCAAATGTACATTTGATGTATATATATCAATTGTATGCGAGGACAGTCTGTGAATATATCGCATTTGCATGCGAATTAACCCCTGTGTATATGCAGTGAAGAATGGTATGTATAAAAGGCTGTTTGGGTCAATTTTGTATTTGGTCACTGAGTATACATTTTATGTAGATATCGCAAATGTATGAAGGTACTTTCCCTATGTATATCGCTAAAGTATATGCTGTGTTAAACCTTGTGAATGTCGAGATTTTCTGAGGAAATACATTTCCTGTGTATACGTCAAGTGTATGTCGCAAATAGTGTATGTGTATATCGTTATTGTATGTGAGCGTCAGTTTGTGAGTATACTGCAATTGCATATAGCTATTGTATGTTGTGAAGATGCGATGAAAATATACATTTCATAAGAGACAAAGGAGGACTGGCCGAGGTGGTAGTTAGTTTGTATGTTGGGTTGTTTTTGTCCTGTGGATGCAAGGGATGACCGATAATAGCAGGTGACGAGGACCAGCGACAGGGAGTTGTCAATTGCATGTTCCAATTGTATGTAACAAATGTATGTTGAAACATACAAGGATTCGGGATACAAGTGTTAACCAGCCGCAGCAAGTAAGAACCTTTCAGTCCACTGGGAAAAGCAAGTCAATAAATGTATGTCAGAATATACATTTAAACATACATTTCGAAAGATACAATGGGTGACTGGTTGTGACGGTCAAAGTAAATGAAGATGCGATGGGAGAAGGTCAGGAATTGCATATATAAGCCAAAGTCATCGGTGTGAGTGGTTCATCGGTGGGATAATTCTTGAGTGACCCAATGGTATAAGGTGTGGCCAATGTATAGAAGATTTCGGTGAGACATTTGAACGTTCTTGCTGATTTTGACAGAATTAACCTTGTGTGTGTTTTCATTGTGTTTCCACTCTGCGTCAGTGAGGTTCTTATGTGTTGGGACACAGGTGGTGATAGCTTTTGCATGACAGTTCAGTTGGATTTCCAGGTGTTGCTTCACCACTCTCTGCATGGTGAAGGATTTATCATAGTGCAACGTCGACGTGGTGGTTCTATGTTGAGAATAACTTGGGACCCTGGGATCATTTTTGGTTTTAGTTTGGTTTAGGCTATTGTTTGGAGGCTATATTGGCATTGCTTGAGGACAAGCAATCTTTGGGAAGGGCGGACTGTAATGTCCCCATTTTTGAGTTCTCTTGCAATTCAGTCAAAGTTGATTTTTTAGGTTGGTGACAACATAATCAGAGGAGTATTTCGATATCACCAGGGTGTTTGGGTGATCCAGTGGAGCTGGTTGACACTTTCCAGAGAGATTTTAGACAACTTGTTTGTACTTACTATTTATACTAAGTGCTTACATGTAAGCAATCTTTCTAGGTTTTTCTGGGTTTGTTCTCTTTGGTCCTCGAGGAACACTACTATTTTTAGTAAGTGTTAGTTTGGCACTGTTTTAGTGACTTGGCAGTCAGTTGTTGGCTCTCCCAATCATTGCCTTGAGCTCAGAGATATTAGATGGTTTGTGGATCCAATTGGTACCCTCTGTGTGGCCCAGTTTGCTTATGGCCGTTACTTACTATTTTTAGTAAGTTTGTGTTTGTTGTCGGATCAAGAATTTTGGAGTGGGGTTGGATTTGTCTTATCGAGGGCTTTTCGACAAGCTATAGATCATGGCATTCTGACATTGTTTGGGCATTTATCTTAAAGTTCGTAAGTCAAGTGAAATATTTAAAAGGGACTTTAATGTTTAATTATAAAGTGACTCATAAAATAAAATATTAAAAAGTCACTTAAGTCATTTTATGGAGCACTCACCTTGGGAAATATTAAAAGTAAAATTAAAAGAATATTTCCTTCAAAAGTGAAACACCCCTCTTAGAGAGTTATAAAAGGGGGAAAAGTGCTCTCATTTGGATATGCTTGATTTATTATTTTCTTCTCTCTTTGAGATTTCTCTGCGAGGGTTTTGAGCTTGGCTCTAGGGTTTGAGGATTCAAACCAGAGGTTGTTGGAGATGAAAACCTCCCTAAGTAGTAGCATTCTATAGGTTTACAATATCGCCTAAAGGTGCTTCCAAGGTGGATGCATTTAGTGTTCACTATTGTGCTTTAATGGAGTTGACAGATTGAAGAGTTGATGCATTTCTTGATATATCTATGCAGTTTATTCAGAGCTTGTATTTGCAAATTAGAAAGACTGATTTATGGCTGATTGAGGGGAGATTTATTTGGGGTTTGGAGCTATTATTATCTGTTGTGTTTTTCCTTGGTTGGTCGTACACCCCTCATGGAGGCCGTACAATATTTGTGGGCAGATTTGTGTGGTTTCTTGGCATATTTCTCTTCCTAATCTAATCGCCCCACCTTATTGAAAAGATTCAATCTATTGCCAAAACATTTCAGAGGTTATTTGTTGTCCTTGCTACTAATAACACCTTCCAGCCATGGTCGTACATAGCCAGGCATGAAGTTGGAGGTTTTGGGCTTCATTCTTCTTTGTGGGTAGTTTCTATTCCATCTTGTATGAGGTGTCTAGGGCCCCTTATTACTGTCAATCATTTGTATGCTCAATACATTACATTTCTTGGGAGTTTGGAGTGATTTCCAACCATACACATTGTTGGTCTGGCTACAACTGTTGTATCAAGTTGCAAATCTTAACATGGGTATGTGATAGTAATTGTTTATTAGCCATTTTACTATCTAGGTATTTGTTAGTTTCTCAATATCTATTGTACTTTTTCTAGGTTTTCTATATATGCTATTTATTATATGCTTTGACAACACATTTGCAGGAAAACTGAAAACCTCTTCTACATTCTTCTCTCTAGTCTGAAAGATCACAAAAAAATTAAATAAAATCACACAAAAGATCTTAAAAAATATACAAACAGGTACGACACATTACAAAGATGGAGACCTTGAAGATGATGATAGATGTGGCAAGAAGAGCACCCGAAGAAAGAATTGAAGATGTGAACAAGAGGAGAATGGTTGCAGCAGAGTGTCTAGAAGAGTTTGCAGCAGTGGTACACTACAAAGTGCCTGAGAATGAAGAGGATCATGAAGCTGAAGATTTCTAGTTTGATGATGAAGATGAGAGGGCAACCCCAAAATTTCATGATGCCTTGGAAGAAGTTGCAGATGCTGTACAAGTTGCTTATGTAGAGGAAGATATTATATGGAGCCTAATCAGACTCGAAGGTTAAATTTACCCCACTTTTATCGGTGCAGTTTCCCCCCAAAATTCCTATGGGGTCAAGGGGCAATGCGCCTTGCGGGGGTTTGGGGGTAGCGCCCCCAAGACGAGGTCAAGGGGCAACGCCCCTTGTAGGGTTCAGGGGTCCAAAACCTCACACAATTTTTTATTATTTTATTAAGGCGTTGGGAGTTATTTTTCATTGGCTGACATAAAAAAACCCTAATTTGTCACTGACAAAAGTCGTGATAAAAATAGATAAGGATTAGGGTTTCTGTTGATATTATATTGTATCATTTGCAGCAGTATTGAGTTGCAGGGATTGCTGGTTGTAATCAATTTGATTTACTGGATAATAATATTGGACTCTTTGTTTGGTGGATGTAGCCCAAGTTTGGGTGAACCACGCTAAAACTTGTCTCTTGATGTTATTATTTGTGTGTATTTCCATTCCTCTGTTTAATCTTTGTTTGCATTTAATTGATATCTTCTGTCGGATAACCCTAACAGAAAAGATGGAAGTCAAAGAAGCCAATGAAGGGAACAAATCAGGGCAACAGGTACAAGAAAGTTGCAATACTGATTTTGGTTCTGTAAATGGAGATTATAAGGTTATTCTTGATCATAAGGGTAGAAGTGAGGATGTAGTTAAACAAGTTTATAATGAGAAGAAGACAATAGAGAATCATGGGTATATAGTTCCCTATTGGCAAAAGAAGAAGATTGATGAAGGGTAGCAGTTGCAATATAGGGATATTGATGCTTTTGATTATGTTTATACTAACAAGCAAGTCCAAGGAATGAAATATGTACAGAGGAATAAGTGGCATCTAGCTTTGAGAGTAAGCTGGCAAGAAAGGAAGCCTAGAGTAGATATTTCAAGAAGGCCAAGTGCAGCAAAGAAAAGAGATAGCCCAAGGAAGTGGTAAACAAAGTATGGAGAGAAAAGAATGTGATAGCAAAAAAAGCCAGTGGTGCTGCAATAAATAATGCTAATAAAAGAGTGGAAGTTGAAAAGGAATATGTTGGTAAAGAACCTGTGAATGAACCTAATGGAAAGAACATTGAGGCACTCGATTGGCAGAAGTTAGAGAATGTTACTGTGAAAGGTAAACAAGTTGAGTTAATTAATGATGCTTTTGAAACTTTGGATGATTTTGTTGACAGAAAAAGATATAGAAAAATTAAACAAGGTGCTAGATTGTAATGAGGCTTTGAATGAAATTTATAATTTAAAAGAAGATACCAAGGTTGAATAATTGAATAGCGATTGGGAGATGAATAAATATGAGTAGAAAATGTGGAAGCTTGTGGATGAGAAAGAGATGAGGAGGAATAAATATCAAAAGAAACAAGAAGGTAAGCAAAGGCAAATTGAAAAGTGCAGTATGAATAACCACAAGTGTGACAGAAAAGAGAAAAAGTTGGATGGAAGAGTTGGATGTAAAAAGATGACAGCAGTGGCATATGTTGAAAAACATGAAGGTGCAGATTTAGATATGGGAGAAGCAATGATTCAAAAGGAAGAAGGGAAACAAAAGAATGGTGAAGGTAATGCAGAGATAGAATTAGGAGGAGCAGCAATTGGAAACACTGAAGAAGATTTGTGGAGGCAGCTGGGAACCATTGAGCAAGAATGGAATGAAAAGGTTGAAGGTTTACAAATGTGTGGGACAGCAAAGGACACCCTGAGGGAGATTGAATACAATGGTGCAAAAGTTGATGCAAGAATGAAGGTAGAAGATGTAGTAGCCATGATAGATTTTGAAATGAATGTGATGAGTCATGATACAGAAGATGAAGTTGAAATTGATTTTCTATTGTAGTAGATGGCCATAGAGGAAGAGTGGCTGGAAAGAATGTTGGATGAACATGTTGAGTATGATATAGAAATGGTAGACATTGATGATGCAGTCGGTGATGTTGAAGACATGGAAATATTTTTTTTTTTTTATGGTGTGTTGTACGTGGATGAAAGAAGGATCAGAGATTGGAGTTGGAAAGAAATTGATGTAGATAGCCTCGTGAGGGTAGCACATAGTATTGCACAACAATGTTGGAAGGATGTGGCATATGGGCCAGAGAGAATGTGGAAGAGGCAAAAGAAAAGATTTGATAAGTTTATAGAGGACCACATGTGCAGGAGAACATGATCTTTTTATCCCCTGGGAAGTATGATGCAGGGGCATCATGCTTCTAATGATCTAGATTTTATTTTCTTGTGTGATTTAGGAATAAGTGATGACATCTTTTATCTAGTGGTGGCTCTTTGTACACTCCTATCGCTTATAATGCAATGACTATCTCCTATCACCAAGTGTCAAAAATTATTGGTAGTTATTCTCTAAACTGACAATCTTAATTTTTTTGACACTTACAGTTTAGAGGAAGAGGAGTGGTCGAATGTGGTAGTTGGTTGAATGACAATTGGAAGGAAGCCCAAACATCTCACGGTACTTATAGAGCAGTTAGAAGGCGGTGGAGTGACAACATCTTGGTAATGGCTACAGAGAAAGGAAAAATAAATGATACCATCACGGAGAAGGAGAAGAGAATACAGTTTTTTAATAGATATCCTCTCTGTGAAGAAAAATAGAGGGAGTCAAGAAGGAAGGCCAATGAAAGGAGGTCAAAAAGAGGAAGAAGTCCGAGTGTTAGAGGTCGAGAGACAGAGGCCAACAAGAGAGAAGGCCAATATTGGTGATGGTTGATTGAGGAAGGAAGGTCGATGGAGGACGAAGGCCAATCTAGAAGGGTCGATAGAAAGAGTAGAAAAAAGGTAGTGAGTAAGTCAAGGCTAGGAAAAGAGGAAGAGCAGTTGTTTGTTGTACGCTGATAGTGGCAGATGAATGAGGAAAAGAAAAATGAAGGAAAGGAACTGATTATTTCAGGATGGATATATATTGCCTGAAAGTTTTAAATACAAAGGGAAGCCCGTATGCTGAGAACTGGCGACATCAAGGGATGGTTAAGTACAAGTGGGAGATCACGACATATGACAAAGACTCAATAGTAGCAGAGTAAAGTTTAGAAATGGATGGACAAAGAATAGCCGAGGGAGTTGTCTGCGCACGTAGTAGAAGAGGGATCAACACCCAACAAGTTAGAATGAGGCCGAGCTATGATATGGGTTGTTAAATAGAGGTCAAGTGTATTTGTTGATGTAAAGACTATAATTTTTAGAGTAAATGTAAGTGTCGAGTCTATAATGCTAGCCTCACTAATGTTGAATAAAAAGATGATTGTTTTCACAATTCTGCGCACATAAATTTTAATCATTTGTATGTTGAAATATTCTGGATTAAATATACTTCTTTTCAAGATTGTATTTCTTATCCATGAAAGGGTTTTCTGTCATTATAAGTTCATGAGAAGGTACTTGTCTTTGTGTTATTTGATTGGGATTTCTATCATTGGTTATAATCTAAAAATGATATATTACAAAGTGGTTTATGTCACTGTCTTGGTTCCTGTCACTATTGTGATAGGAAGTCTGTAGGAGACTATTTATTATGAGGAGACCAAGTATTCAGTCGATAGATAACATAGGGGTATATGAATCTATGTTGTAGGCACTTGGGTATCAGAGCATGAGTAGGAAGTGTGCCATCACATTCCTATCACCAACTTGTTCAACTACACTGTAGAAATCATAATCGACTTGCTGTTATTAACCCTTGTCTTCACCAATCTTTTGCTTTCTTTATTTTATGATATGAAAATTGCCTCCTTGATATTGTTTACTACTGGAAATATAGCTAAAAACCCAGACACAATTAAACTTACCTTCTATCAGACATAAAAACTGGGAAAATGTTAACTTCTGAGTTGCTGTTAGAAATCAAATCTCTGTTAGGAATTGACCTCTTGATGTGTGAAAACCAAACTCTTAAACATAGATGAAACTATTAGATTCTTGTAGCTAATTGTTACTCTATTATCGTTGTTCAAATCGTTATTTAAAACTCATCCTTGAATGATAGTAGCAAAAGTTGTAAAACTCTGTTATGTATTTTTTATTTAATTCTGGTATAGTTCCCGTCGCAACTACGATAGGAAGACTGTTTCTTTTGGTTCTGGACTTTCTATCACAGAAACAACAGGAAGGGTTCTAAATATTATATAAAAACGTATTGAAATGGATTAAGATAGTTCCTATCATAGATATGATAGTAAGACTATTAAATTGTTTAGAAAACCTATTATTTTACGAATATTAGAATGAATAAATTATTTGTTAAAGTTATCTTTTCCTCATATTTTAGTGTGATGAAGTAAATTCTAAGATATAAATATCATTGTCTTATTAAAGCTTCTTAAAGAGAATTGGTATATTTGATTTGAATGATTTACAAAACTTAATATATTATGGAAATTAATGAAATATGAACTAGGAAATAAAAACCAGTTTGACAACCTTTAGATGAAATTGTTTGAACAAATGAAGGACTATTGCTTGCAAAGTGTGTTTTCTTGATTGATGATTGAAATGATTTATAGGAGAATGTTATTTTGTTTTATTCTATTTACTTGATCTGGAGGACAAATAGAGATAATATTTGACATAAGTATGCTTGAAACCTCATTGTATGAGATTGGAGTAGTCAAACATCATCGCTTGATTTTATTGCTTGGAGTATGAAACAGTATTTGGATATGAAGTGAAATCATTAGTTTCGACAATCTATTTAAACAGTGAAAATAAAAATTGAGAATATAATCGGATTACAAAATCTATATTGCCTTTAATAAAGATTTATGATGTTCTTCATTACTGCTTGATCGAAAAGTGTGCTTTCTTTATTGATGCATGGGAAAAGGATTAGAGGTGGTTGTAGGTGATTTTGATTCATTCATTTATTTATTTGTTTATTGACTTATTTATTTACTTGCTTCTTAGGGAAAGAAGTAGATTTTATCTAGGAATGTTATTGGGTTACTTTCTGGGTTAGGATGCCGAATGTGGATTATCAGAGATGGCTTTTCCTATTTTCAGGAATTGAACTAGGTTACTATTTTAAAGGATTAGATCTAATCGAGTTGACATTAAAAAAGATGATTATTTGTCTAGAAAACTTATTTATATATATCTCTGCCACATCCTTTTGTGAGACAATCTACTTTTCATTATTTAGAATTGCACATTCAGACATCAAGGTTGCATCAGGTGTTCCCTCTTGCCAGTTGTTTCCAGGTAGCTAGACATTTTGTGTAGGGCTGGGTTTCTTTCGTTTCATGAAGGGATCTAGGGAAGTATAATTGCTTTATGGTTGGGTGGAAAAGCACCTAGGACATGTTCCTGTCTCTTGGCTCGCAGGTGGCGGACCACTTGGTTTGTGCAACTGGAAAGTGTATTGATTTATTTACTCTTGATATGCATGATTATTTTATCTTGAGATTAGATGTATTATGGCATGAATGCCCATGGACTTTGTATATGATTTTTATAGTGCTTTTACCTGGGATGAGCACGCAAATTGTAATATTTAATGATTTTATTTGATTTATATTGATGAGATTATCTTTTGCAAGATTTAATGATTCTTATTTATGAAGATTTATTGACTCTATTGAATCTTCTTGATGAGATTATTATTTATTTTGATATTATAATTAAGCAGATTAATTACACCCCTTTTTTTAATTTTTTGGAAGTTGTATTTAAGAGGATTATTTACATATTTTTACTTGTGATGTTGTATTTAAGTTGATTATTTACTTTGTGATGGTTTGAGGGCTTTTTCAATTATATTGGTGTGATATGTTATCAGTGTTTATGGATCCTCTTTGATTGATATATAATAAATGTTATTGCATCTTTTGCAGTGTTGCTATGGTTATCTATGTGAGTTGGAATGGTAATGACCTCTCTGTGTGTCTGTTATTATTATGATCATTGAAACAAAATGTCTAGAAACAAAAATTGTTTCAAATTGTAGAAATTGAAATTAAAAAATTTAGCCACTCTATATTGTGAAGGCAAACTAAATCATCAATGTACACAATGTTGACTCAGCTAGATCACACAAAATTTGCATTTTGTAACAATAAGTGTTACCATACTTATAGAAAAGGAAAGCACAATTTTTTTTGTTTGTTTTTGTTAGAATGAATATTAATCTTTTTTATCTAAATTAAAGATTAATTGTCTCAAATATTTATAAATTATATTCATTTATAATATTAGAAGTTGATATTTAAGAAATCTAACAACCTTACTTGAATAGGATGTGTTTTGAAGGTTGTAGGACTTGACCTATATATCAAAGAGATAAGCATGCAAATCTGAAGGAGGATGCCTTTTAAAACAAATTAAGAAATGTAGCCCCATTCATTAGAAAAAGGAGGGATATTTCATATAGGATGTATTAGATGTTGAATCCTTGTGGTATTTCCATGGCTTTAATTTATATTTCTAGTTGCTTAACAAACTTACGATTTATTCATATCCTTTCTTTATTATAATAAACTTATCTTATGTAACCTTCTCTTATCAAAGTATTGATCAAAGGGGCATATTCCACCAGGCATATATTTATTTCAACTATAACATGAAGATAAGCCAACCTAATCTCAGGTCAGATTGAGCGATATATCATATCCAATCCTGGGTGTAAAGGTAGTTTTTAGGTTACAGACGAAATAATAAATTGTGTGAGACCCCTTCTCAAAGTCAGCAAGGATATTATTTTGACATTTATCTTATATACAATTCGTACTAGACGTACATGCTTACCCTTCTTGGGAATCTGCCTCATGCATAAGTTATAAGTGAATTTAACAAGATCTCAGATGCTAGTCTAGAATAATAATTGTTCCCTTGCATCTGAGGTATGCCTATGCAGTTAACAAAGGAAAAATTAAGCAGAAAAAGAATGACTCTATAGTTATAACTTAATTATAATGATGATTGTAACTTTTAGACTGGATTGATTAGTAGGAACTGCTGAAGTTTATCATTCAAATATCTATATTATAATTTGTATTTAACTTCAATGTATAGTATATCGTTGAAAAAAAGAAGGGACAATTTAGAAGGGAAAACAAAGTCTAATTCTTATTAAATTTGAACATGCTATCTAAGCCTAAGGTGTTCCAATGCAATTAAAATAGTAATTAATAAAGAGGCAAATTAAAAGAAAAGAAAAAAATAAGCTCAAAAAATTATCCTTTTAAGTGCAGGTACTATGAGGTTTAATTATAAGTTGGCTTCTAAGGTATGCGTGTCTATTCAGTGTATGGTCTGATTTTGCAATGAAAATTTTTTGAGTTGATAAAAGGACAAGTTTTTAAGTGGGGAAACTGTCTATGAACATGAACCTTTATTTATTAAAAAATAAGTTACTCTTCACCTACAGGATAAGTGATTTTTTTTACAAGTGCACCAACTTTTATCTGAATCATAAGTGTGCCCTCTATTTATACAAATCTGGGCTACAATGGAAAGTGGATTTTGGTTAACTGATTTAAGTGCAAAATAAAAAATATATAAAAGAAAAGGAAGGAATCTTGTTACAGACATCTTATTGACTATGTTCTATCTAGAATCCTTCAAGAGATCATCTCTCCAATTGGCTCTCTCTGGGTGATGAAATTATATAATTGTGAGAAAAGGTCTGATGAATCTGACATTTCAGCTTCAGTGTTATTCCTCAGCAATGAAAATGAAATAATTGAGAGACAAGCTAAGAACTCTCATAGTTAAGCCTTTATGCTCTTTGTTTCCAACGGAGAATTTTTGTTGCATGGAATGGAGGTTACTTTTTTTCAGGGGTTCCCCCCTTTGATCTGCTTTACAACATGACTGGGCTCAATGTCGTATAGGGTGCAACACCAGTAAATAATAAGTAGGTATCATATAGGAGGGCAGAAACATTTGATGTTGTGATTGTGAAGGAAACAAGT
Source organism: Cunninghamia lanceolata (assembly GCA_027924645.1). Lineage (NCBI taxonomy): Eukaryota > Viridiplantae > Streptophyta > Pinopsida > Cupressales > Cupressaceae > Cunninghamia > Cunninghamia lanceolata. Next base: position 8,094,712 of record BSBN01000220.1, on the reverse strand, counting down.
GTCACTATATGATTGGTTGTTTCTTTGATGTGACATGTGAAGTGTATTGTTACACATGTATATGTGCACATCTATTGGTTCCTTATTAAATTTTTACTACTATATTATTTCTCAACTACTATTCTTTTCATATATTTAACTAGGGGTCTAAGTGCATGGTGTAAACACCTCAAATTCATCAATAACTTTCATCCTATTGATTTCCTACAAATTAATTAAATTTCTTGCAAAATTAATTAAACAAGTGATTATTTAATTAATTTAACCCAATTTCCTAAAAATTATTTAAATAAGTAATTATTTAATTAATTATCCCTACATTTAACTCATCTTTCCATAGTTAATTAAATATTAAACGATTAATTAATTACTACTTACTAACTCATCCCTAAGGTTAATTTCCCTACATTTAACTCATCTTTCCATAATTAATTAATTATTAAATGATTAATAAATTACTACTTACTAACTCATCTCTAAGGTTAATTAATTAAACTGGCTTAATTAATAACCGTAGTTCTCATTCCTCCAACTTAATTAAGTAATTAATTAATCCACGATTAATTAATTGATTAAGACTAATTAACCTTCCATTAATATTTCTTCTAATTTAATAATCCACAATCCCCTCCCTTTTAATCCTAATCATCTAATCCACCTACATGGATCAAGATCTCAAACGTCTATCATTTAACATGTTTCCAACCTCCACTCCTTGCTCACACATGTGTGCACATGGTAACTCATCCCATTCCTTGCACAATATTTGGGAAGGAAATATTGACAATAACACAGGGTCTTTTGCCATTGGATGAGCTGGAGGTGGAGGTCTACAAAAACAAGTCTAGGAAATGAAGCACTTGTTTGAGATTATTCTCCACTTCAATGAGAGTAAGGAAGGAATCATTAGCAAAATGCCCATTGACCAACTATTGGGAAGAATTGGGAAGAGAAATCCCCTTAACATAGGATTGAGAGATAGCCTACACAAACAAGTAACCAAAGCCTTTGACAGCCAAAACATACAGAGCCATGGCAAGGGGTAGCCTTGCCGAATGGACCTGAAGAGTTTGAAAGAATTGGAATGCTAGCTAGAAATAGTTATGCACACAAAATCATTTACAAAGAGCATTAGAACCATGTGAATGAATCAAGGGCCAAAACCAAGCACCTGCAACATGGCTAATATGAAAGACCATTTAATACAATTGTAACCCTAGCAAAGTCAATCTTGATAAAAAAATGATAGGTTGTTAAGAGTGGCAAGCCCATTCCATCTATTCCCAGATGAGGATGATATTGTCTAAAATAAATTTGAACTTAATGAAACTAGTTTGTTTCAGTTGAACAATCAAAGGAAGCATGGAGTGGAGCTTGAGAGCCACGACCTTAGCAATGATCTTGTTGGAGACATTCAATAGCATGATAGGCCACTAGTTATTGATATCTTTGGGGTTGCTAATATTAGGTATGAATTTAATATTATCTTTGTTGATAACATTACCTAATGAACCAAATTACATAGCTTCAAGATAAAAAATTTGTAGGTCATTTCCCATAATATCCCAAAAGATTTTATAAAACTTGCATGGGAAGCCATCTAAGCAAGGGGATTTGTCATTGGCCACAGAAAAAACTGCCTCCTTAAGATCAACTTGAGTGAGGAGATGGTCTCATAGAATGTGTTGGGCATTGGGTAATTAAGAGGGGGTGGCAGCAAGACATTGCTCCAAGGCAAACTATCAAGCAAGCGTGTAGTCTTGAGAAAAAAAAACATGTTCATAGTGTCGAGTTCAAAGGATTGAAGAATGTTAGGTAACTCTTGGAGGAGTTGTTGACCTTCTTAAATCTACTTAATAGATTGGGAGGTGTGCCAAGCTAGTAAGGATTGGAAAAATTCCTTTACGACCTTATCCCCAATCTTGAGCCAATGAAGTTGAGCTTTGATTTGAGCTCCACAAGATGTATGAGCATCAACAAGCTATTTATGTTGTCACAGTTGAGCCACCCAGAGCTGGGTGGTGGAGTCAAATGACTAATCTTCCAAAGAAGTAGTGGCTTAGCAGAGCTCATGAGTGATGGCTTCATATGAGTGGTGGTGAAAATGGGCAAGATGTTGCCCATAAATATAGAGGAACCACGAAGTATGGGTTATGGCATCATTCCACCAAGCTATCCACCTAATCCCAATGTAGAGGATGTGGCTCCAAATTCCAAATATGTTGAATATGAGATAATGTGGATTTGTGATTGAGGAGAGACGTGTTTAGAAAAAACTGACTCTTCATTGCTTTGGGCTTGGAAATTTGCCACTCGATATGGAATTGTATCGAGAAATTGTCAAATCTCTTATACATCGACAAGATTTAACCTTATCTCCAATCTCAACATACTCATTTAGAAAATCACTTATGTTTTCTTTCATTTGTTTTATAGTGATGTGGGTACTACCACTCTAACGGCATTCAATAATTTCAGCTCAGTTTCAATTACATCTGCATATAGTGAAGACAAAAAAATTGTAGCCATTCTTTTTCTCTATCATGGTTGTCCATAGTCGTGAGATATGCCCATTGCATTTGGTTGAATGTTTCAAAATCCTCTTCAACAAATCTATTTTGTACATATCCACAATCATTGTTTTCAATAAGATAACATTTTTTAAATACCTTACCAGGTCGCGACTTCTTGCAGTTTCCTTAGTACTTTCAATACATTGAAATGCCTAAGTTGTCATTCTATTGGCTTGTACAAAGAGTCTTTATTCATAGGAATAGGAAGAGATTATTATCTTCTGAGTTCAACAACAGTTTTCATGGATTTCCAAACATAATCATTGGATTAAAGAGCTCACAAGTTTGAGTTTCTTAACAATTTGTATAGAATGGTTAAATTCTAATACACCACCAGTTCCAGTGATCTGAAAGGATTCCTAATTGTTAAATAAGTTTTGGGAAGCAACTATCCAAGTATTAGGAGATGTAAGAGGAACCCCTAGAATATTGCGAGGCAATGCATGTATTCCAGTGTATATTTGAGCATTTTGTGCCACCTATTTCTATCCTCTAGTATGAACCACTTTGAAATCCTTCCATTTGAAAATGAGAAACCTCATCAATCTTATTAAACATAGCTGAATTCCTCTTCTTGAGAAGATCTATTTCTTCCATTTTAACACTATTGAGAAGATTTATTAAAAATCCTTCCTTCCTAACTGTTGGAAATATTTAATCTTGAGTGGCCAACCAACCGCATTTAATGCAACTGATGGAAGAGGTCTGTTAGGATCATTCTCCCATGTTTCTCATGTTTGTTTTTTGTTGTCCCAGTTAATGCATTCTGCTAGCAAATTTATTGTGGTAGGTCAATTTGAAAATGGGTGGCATTTGTTTGGTAAAGGCAAGAAAGACAAAAAGGAATGAACAGAGGAATGTTGAGTAGAATACGAGAAGAAGGAGAAGAAATCAACAAATAGAGATGAAGAAGAACCTACAGTAGCAGAGGATATTAGACAGAGAGCAGAGCTCCAGATCTCTAGAAGTTTGCAATAGCATTGTGTTAGATTTAGGGCACACAACTGAGAGAGGGGGGTGAATCAGTTGTACAAAACTTGCTTGTAATTCAAACACGTAAATCCTCTTTGTTATTTAGTAGCATATCAGTTAATCACTCATGAAAGCATAAAGCATAAACACTAGAGCAGATACACATCAACACATGAGACACTAAGATTTTAACGTGGAAAACCCGGTCAAGGGAAAAAACCACGGGGTGATTAACCCAAGGATTATTCTCTGTTAGAAGAATAAGAAAAAAAATAGATGGCACATGCCAATTAGGGCTCACTGCCCGAGCACACTGCTCACAAGAGGCACACTGCCTACAAGAGACACACTATCTACAAAGTAACAAGTATCACAAACTTGAACTAAAGATTGACATCTTTACCATGCCTGGATCAGTTCCATTTAAGCCTAAAAACTCCTGCTTTGCTTTTCGCTCTTTTTTTCTCTATATCACTCTCATCCTCTATAAGACCCACTTCAAATGAATTCACAATCCCTTATTTATACAAGGCATCGACTTAGGAACAATCACCTAAGTCGGCAAACACCTACAAGATCATTTGCAAGATGTGTAATACATCCGGTCGGCCAGTCTCAAGAAGAACACCAATATCTGTGGTTATTCTTTAAATGCAAACTCTAACTTCAATGCAGACTGCCAATAAGAATTGTACATGATCCAAAGATCACCAAAACCTTTCCTGAGTCATCAAGAACATCCGTACTTTATCATCTTACTCGAATTCTTCTCTTCTTCATCCGGAACTTCAAGAACACAGTCTGTCATCACTGTCATAATGAAAAAGGTGCTTCCGGACCTCCAAACCATGAACAAATCTATTTGTCATCTCACACGGACATCTCCAACACTCTCTTCAATCCGCAGAATGAGATAATGCAATTCCGGAGCCCACCGGACCAATATGTGACACTTTGTTCACCACTGAACACCTGTCAGAACCGGTTCTTCTTGAGCGACCATAACTTATTCAGATCTTCATGCGGACCTTTGAAATCTTGACTGGAGCATCTCAAGACTCATATCTACAAACCCTTTAAACCGCATCCTCTGATCTTCATCTTATCTTGGACTTTTACCTTAATGTCATCACTATTCTTCATTGTTCCTGATTGAGACTAATTTCCTCAATATCCTTAGCACGCAGCTCATCCAATCATTCTCATTAATACAATATGAGTATGTTGACATCAATGACAACACTAGTTATCCTCATACTTGCAATGATCTCCCCCTTTGTCATTGATGGCAACATATGATGTGAAAAACCATCAAGACAAGAACTTCTCCTCTCTATCACAGCTCCCCCTATCAGCAACAACTCTTCACATGTCTTCTCTTTCTTTACTACTCCCCTTTGTTTATCGACCACTTTTTTTTCACATGTCTTCTCTCCCCCTTTGACATCAATGGAAAAGGACTCATATTTGCAACTTTAACACATTAGAATCATACCAGCTGCTCCCCCTAAGTAGCAGCTCCCCATCATCAATCCAGATCACAAGATATGACTGTGATATCCACCGGACTGATGCACATCAGTGCATCCTAGTTCATCACCAGAGGGGCAATGACCCCTAACTTCTCCCTGAGTTACTCAAAAGAGTCCTTGGGAAGAGGTTTAGTAAAAATATTTGCAAGCTGATCCTTGGAGGGCACATACTCCAATCTAACTTCACCCTTGTTCACTTGCTCTCTCAGAAAGTAAAATTTGATAGATATATGCTTGGTCTTAGAATGCAACACCAGATTCTTAGAAATATTTATTGCACTAGAATTATCACAAAAAATTGTGATAGGCTCCTCATATTCTACTTGAATATCTCTTAGCATCTGCTTCATCCACAAAAGTTGAGTGCAACTTCCTGCTGCTGCAATGTATTCTGCTTCAGTTGTAGATAGGGATATTGCCTCTTGTTTCTTGCTTAGCCAAGAAACCAACCTTTTTCTCAAAAAGAATGCTCCTCCACTTGTACTCTTCCTATCATCCACATCTCTTGCCCAATCTGCATCTGTATATGCATGAAGAGAAAAATCATGATCTCTAGGATACCATAGGCCATACTCAATTGTTCCTTTTAAGTAACTAAAAATTTGTTTGATTGCCATGACATGAGATTCTTTGGGATCAGCCTGGAATCTTGCCACAAGACCAATAGCCTACATTATATCTGGTCTAGTCTGAGTGAGATACAATAATCCTCCAATCATTGATTTGTACTTAGTCTGATCTGTCTTAGGAGAGTCATCATCTTTGCTCAACTTACATCCGGTTGCCATGGGAGTGTTCATTGGCTTTGAATCTTCCATTCCAAATTTCCTCAACAATTCTTTCACATATTTGGTCTAAGAGATAAAGATTCCTTTCTTTATCTGAGTAATTTGCAAACCCAAGAAGAAATTCATTTCACCAAGAATTGACATTTTAAACTCACTTTTTATTTGATTTGCAAAGGTTTTACACATACTGTCTCTTCCTCCAAAGATGATATCTTCAACAAATACTTCAATAATCAAGATATTTTCATGATCAATTTTGAAATATAGGTTGCTATCAGCAGTACCTTTGTTGAAACCAATCTTCAAAAGATGTTTTTCCAGCCTCTCATACCATGCTCTGGGGGCTTGCTTTAGACCATACAATGCCTTCTTTAATTTGCAAACCATATCACCATGCTCAGATAACTGAAATACATCCGGTTGTTCAATGTACACTTCTTCTTCTAAGTCACCATTCAGGAAAGCAGATTTGACATCCATCTGATACACTTTGAAATCTTTGAAGGCAGCAAATGCAAGAAATAGTCTGACTGCTTCAATTCTTGCCACCGAAGCAAAGGTTTCTTCAAAATCAATCCCTTCTATTTGAGAGTAGCCTTTACAGACTAATCTGGCTTTATTTCTGATTACTTCACCAACTTCATTTAGTTTGTTCCGGAAGACCCATTTGTTTCCAATCACATTTTTGTTTCTAGGTCTAGAAACAAGATCCCAAGTGTGATTTTTTTTAATTTGCATCAACTCTTCCTCCATTGCTTTGGTCCAATTTTCATCATTGCAGGCTTCATTTATTGTCTTAGGTTCAATCTTTGAAATCAAACAACATTCATCTAAATTTTGAGCAATTTTCCTTCTAGTTTGCACGCCTTTGCTTTTGTCACCTATGATCTGATCTTTAGAGTGGTTCAGTCTTACATACCTTGGAACTTTAGGAGTTTCTTGTACTTCTGCTTCTTGATCAGGCTCATTCAGGCCTATCTCTTCTTCCTGATTTACCGGATCAGTCTGATTCATACTTTCAGAAGAGGATTGAGCTCCTTGAACCAGAGAACCATTCTGATCATCTTCATCATATTCATAAAACCTTGAGGGCTTCTCAATTCCTTCATCAACCTTCACATTTGTACTTTCTATCATTTTTCTCAGTCTCTTATTGTAACACTGGTATGCTTTGCTTTGAGTGGAGTAACCCAAGAAAATTCCTTCATCACTTCTAGCATCAAACTTTCCTAGATCTTCATCTCTTTTAATGTAACATTTGCTACCAAATACTCTGAAATATCTCACAGTAGGAGTGATACCAAACCAAAGTTCATAAGGAGTCTTACCGGTATTGCTTCTAATTTGAACTTGATTGAGAGTATAGACTGTAGTGCTGACAGCTTCTCTCCAAAACATCTGGGGAACATTTGCTTCCATCATCATTGTCCTAGATGCTTCCTGGATGGTCCAGTTCTTTCTCTCTACTACTCCATTCTGCTGTGGAGTCCTAGGAGCAGATAACTGTCTCTTTATACCATGCTTCTCACAAAAATCTATGAATTCACCGGATGTGAATTCACCACCTCTATCAGACCTCAAACATTTCAGTTTTAATCTGGTTTGATTCTCTACCATAGCCTTGAAGATTTTGAACTTCTCAAAAGCTTCTGATTTCTGTTTCAAAAAGATAACCCACATCATCCGGGAATGGTCATCAATTAGTAACACGAAATATCTATCACCTTGCATACTCTTGATTCTTGTTGGACCACATAGATCAGTATGAACTAATTCCAATAATCCGGTAGAGGACTAATCCTTGCTTTTGAATGAGACTCTGCTCTGTTTACCCAGCTGACATTCTTTGCACAAACTATTTGTAGGTTTTACCAACTTTGGAAGATCTCTTACAGCATGAGTATTGCTTATCTTGATGATGTTATCAAAATTTACATGACACATGCTTCTATGCCATAACCAACTCTGATCAACTTGAACAAACAGACAACTTTTATTAGTACCGACTAGATGGAAGATATTACCTTTTGTTTGAGTACTGGATGCAATCTCAGTTCTGGAGCTTTCAAAGATCCTGCATCTTCCATTCTTGAACCGGAGACCATAGCCTTTGTCCACCAACTGTCCAACACTGAGAAGATTGTGCTTCAATCCTTCAACATATAGTACATTACCAGTTTTGTTCTTTCCATCAAAAGAAATAGTTCCCCTACCTCTGATTCTACCAGCAGAGTTATCACCAAACTTTACTATTCCTCCTTCATACCTTTCCAAATCTAAGAACTTGTTCTTGTCACCTGTCATATGGTGAGAGCATCGACTGTCAATAACCCAATCATCCTTTTCTTCAACTTGGGTAGCCAAAGCTCTTTCTACAACCTTATGATTGATAGATTCAGAGGATATTGGATCTTCTTCCTTGATGGTAATAAACACCCATTCATTTCTAGATTTGTCTCCTATCTATGATTCATCATCTATTACTCCTTCATTATCAGCTTCTTCATGAACATAATAACAATTCTTTTGGAACCTTTGTCTGTTATAATTTGACCTTGTAGATCTTTCCGGACATCTTGAGGCAAAATGACCAATCTTATTGCAGTTGAAGCACTTAAAGGGTAATTTTCCTTCATACTTACCGAATCCTCTTGGCAGTCTCTTTGCAATGAGGGCTTCAAGTTGAGCTATTTTTGCTTCTTCCTCTTCCATGTCTCTTCTTGCTTGATCATACCATGACAGCTTCCTTGAAGAGTTTTCTCCTGGATCAAATCTTTGTTTACCTTTCACAGAGGCACTGGCTTTGAATGCAGATTCAATCTTGGGGGGATTATCTCCAAACTCAGTCATTTCAAATGCAGCCAGTTTGCCAGCCAATTGGTCTCTTGTGATAGTAGTATGGGCTCTGAATTCATCAATGGCAGCAACCTTGATTTTGTAGACAGCAGGAAGGGATCTGAGAATTTTGCCAATAATCTCATTTTCATCCAAAACTCCACCAGCATTCCTAATTCCACACACTAGCTCATTTACTCTTGGCATAAAGGTAGTAATATTTTCATTATCTCTCATCTTCAGTCTTTCAAATTTCCCTTTGAGACTCTGCAACCTTGCACTCTTAAGATACTCATCTCCTTCATGCAGAAGTTCCAGTTTAATCCAGATCTCATAGGCAGTTGGTAGGTCAATAACATTTGAGAGTTCTGAGTTAGTTAATGCGCTTAGAAGAGCCTCTTTGGTCTGCAGATTGTTTTCAGCATCTGTGATTTCATTTAGAGTTGTTGGACCACCCTGTGGAGGTGTATAAGCTTTTGTGACCATGGACCAGTATGCCTTTCCCATACACTGCAAGTGACATTTCATGTGACCTTTCCAAAGAGAGAAGTTGGTTCCATCAAACTTCGAACTATCCTTTTTGTATGATGACATCCTAGATCTCCTCAAGCGGTTAGGCTCCTATTAGAGGAACTTGGCTTTGATACCAATTATTAGATTTAGGGCACACAACTGAGAGGGTGGGTGAATCAGTTGTACAAAACTTGCTTGTAATTCAAACACGTAAATCCTCTTTGTTATTTAGTAGCATATCAGTTAATCACTCATGAAAGCATAAAGCATAAACACCAAAGCAGATACACATCAACACATGAGACACCAAGATTTTGACGTGGAAAACCCGGTCAAGGGAAAAAACCACGTGGTGATTAACCCAAGGATTATTCTCTGTTAGAAGAATAAGAAAAAAAATAGATGGCACATGCCAATTAGGGCTCACTGCCCGAGCACACTGCTCACAAGAGGCACACTACCTACAAGAGACACACTATCTACAAAGTAATAAGTATCACAAACTTGAACTGGAGATTGACATCTTTACCATGCCTGGATCAGTTCCATTTAAGCCCAAAAACTCCTGCTTTGCTTTTCACTCTTCTTTTTCGCTATATCACTCTCATCTGCTACAAGACCCACTTAAAATGAATTCACAATCCCTTATTTATACAAGGCATCAACTTAAGAACAATCATCTAAGTCAGCAAACACCTACAAGATCATTCGCAAGACGTGTAATACATCCGGTCGACCAGTCTCAACAAGAACACCAATATCCGTGGTTATTCTTTAAATGCAAACTCTAACTTCAATGCAGACCACCAATAAAAATTGTACATGATCCAAAGATCACCAAAACCTTTCCTAAGTCATCAAGAACATCCGCACTTTATCATCTTACTGGAATTCTTCTCTTCTTCATCTGAAACTTCAAGAACACAGTCTGTCATCACTGTCATAATGAAAAAGGTGCTTTCGAACCTCCAAACCATGAACAAATCTAGTTGTCATCTCACACAGACTTCTTCAACACTCTCTTTAATCCACAGAATGAGATAATGCAATTCCGGAGCCCACCGGACCAATCTGTGACACTCTGTTCACCACTGAACACCTGCCGGAACCGGTTCTTCTTGAGCGACCATAACTTCTTCAGATCTTCATGCGGACCTCTAAAATCTTGACTGGAGCATCTCAAGACTCATATCTATAAACCCTTTAAACCGTATCCTCTAATCTTCATCTTATCTTGGACTTTTACCTTAATGTCATCATTGTTCTTCACTGTTCCTGATTGAGACTAATTTCCTCAATATCCTTAGCACACAGCTCATCCAATCCTTCTCATTAATGAAATATGAGTATGTTGACATCAATGACAACACTGGTTATCCTCATACTTGCAACACATTGCACAAGAAGCATAAAGCTCTGGTTCTTTAGAATCTGGATAGTGAATAGAGCTCTAGAAATTATCATAGACAAGAACTCCTGAACTTGCATAGAATCAACCCAGTTACCTCCAAAAGCTCTAGAAAGGTGGGTAGTTTGTTGTATGGAGTAAATACAGAGCCATAGCTCTGATATTTGTATGTAAACATTTTTTAATGTCATTTTTGTATATGAATGAAAAGAAATTATTGTGTCTCCTTGTCTTCCTTGGTTTCCATTTTTCTTCTTTACCTACTTTAGTTGGATCTTTTTTCCAACAGATTGGTATCAGAGCCCTAAGTTTTCTGTGCATTCAATTTTAAAGCCCTAGTTTTTTTGGGCATGTAGTGATAGAACCCTAGCAAGTACTAGGTATTTAAGAAAGCCCTAGTTTTTTAGATAGTGAAGAAACGCTCTAGATCTTTTCTGGGTTTCAACTTTTTCCCACACTTAACAAAATGACAGGAGGAGATAATAGGAGTTGGTAACAGCCACCTATGTTTGATGGTAAAAACTATGATGTCTGGAAAAAGAAAATGAAAACTATTTTAGTAGTGAATGGTTTGTGGGAGTTAGTAGCAAATGGGTTCATATATGTGACTGACCTAAATGCATATATAACATTGAGCAATACTTAAGAATTAGTTGAAGGAGACAAGGAAAAATGATGCAAAAGCCCTCAGATTGATTGAGGCAACCTTGACAGAGGCAATTTTTCCTAGAATAGCAGCAACTAGTTATACAAAAGAAGCATGGGAAATACTTCAAAATAGTTACAAGGGTAAAGACAAGGTGAGGCTAGTGAAGCACCAGTTGCTAAGGAGAGGTTTTGAGACCCTACAGATGAAGGACTGTGAGTCCATTTCATATTTTCACACAAGGGTTTCTACCTTGATTAACTAGTTGAGGATAAATAGAGAAACCATGGAAGAACAGAGGATTATTGATAAAATCCTAAGAAGCTTGCCCTCTAGATTTGACCCAATGGTTATTGTCATAGAAGAGGCAAAACACCTCTCAAAAATGATAGTTGATGAGTTGATGGGTTCTCTTCAAACACATGAACAATGGCTAAACAGATACACTCCTTCCCTAGAGCAAGCCTTCAAGGCTCAAGGAAATGTGAGAGGTAGGGGAAGAGAAAGAAATGGTAGAGGAAGGGGTCAAAGGGGCAAAGGTAGAAGCAACTCCAAAAGAGGAGGCTCAAATAGTCAAGAGGAGGTCAGCACCTCCAAATCAAACTTCCAAAAAAAAAGAAGAATAGCAACTCAAATCAGAGGTATGATAAGAGCAATGTGTAGTGTTACTATTGTCACAAGTATGATCACTATGCAAGTGAATGCAAGATGAAACAATGTGACTAGGGGAAAACAAGATTGAAAATAAAAAATAGTCACAAGTGTTTATTGCATGCAATCTTGCAGAACAAGGCAGCGCTAAGATTTGGTATTTGGACAGCACTTTTAGCATCCACATGAGTGGTAATAAGAATTTATTTGCTTCCATAGACAATAGTATCAAGTCTGAAATCAAAATGGGGAACAATGAGAAGGTTCCACTCATGGGAAGAGGCATAGTGTGCATACAAACCAAGCATGGTGAAAGAAGACAAATCCATGATGTATATTATGCCCCATGCATAAAACACAACCTCTTGAGCATTGGATAGATGGTCCAAAATGGTTATAGAGTCCTGATGGAGAAAGGGGAGTGCATCATCTATGACAAGGATGGAAGCAAGAAAGTTATTGAAGTGGTTCAAATGACAAAGAACCAGATGTTCCCCTCAAAATGCAAATCCCAACACAGTCAATAGGCTTACAGCTCAGTCAACCTTCAAAACAGTCATCAAAGAGCCATCCAAGCTTTGGCATTTTAGGTATGGGCATTTAAGTTATTCTATTTTAAGTCTTTTGGCTAGAAAATACATGGTTAGGGGCCTACCAGTAATTGTAGAGCTCGATGGAAAATGTGAAGCATGCATCCTCGGTAAACAACATAAGCAACTGTTTCAATTAGGGTATTATTCTAGGAGAGCAAGAGCACCATTAGAGTTGGTGCATTCAAATTTGTGTGGTGCCATGAAGAACCCAAACCTAGGTGGAAATGTTTATTTCATGATTTTCATAGATGACTATAGTAGGAAAACCTAGGTGTGTTTTTTGAAGAACAAATTAGAAACATTTGAGAAGTTTAAGGTGTTTAAGGCCTTGGTTGAGAAGCAAAGAAACCACTATATCAAGTCCTCAAAACAAATAGAGGGGGAGAGTACATCTCCAAAGAGTTTATGAACTTTTGCAAGTATGAAGGCATTGAGAAACAATTCATAGCCCGATATACTCCACAACAAAATGGAGTGGCTAAAAGGAAAAATAAAACCATCAAAGAGATGGCAGCAAGCATGCTGAAAGCAAATGATTTCTCAAAAGATTATTGGGGTGAAGCTGTAGAAACAACAGTCTATCTATTGAATAGGTACCCCACAAAGGTTGTTCGTGATAGGATTCCACAAGAAGCATGGACAAAATGCAAATGGAGTGTAGAGCACTTGAGAATATTTGGGTGTGTGGCATATGCACTTGTGCCAAAAGAGAAGAGGCTAAAATTTGATGACAAAGGTGAAAAATGCATCTGCATAGGCTATAGTGAAGAATCCAAAGCCTACAAATTGTATAATCCCATCACCAAGAAAGTGGTGATCAGTAGGGATGTTGAATTCATTGAAAATGAATCATGGGATGGAACAATGGACAACAACATGGGTATTTCTGTCACGATACCCTTTGAGGATGAAGAAGCTCCAAACGTCAAGAGCTATGGAACTTTTCAACAAGGAAATAGTTCACAAAGCAAGACCTCTGGAAATGTTCAGAGCAGTAGCTCTAGAAATTTATAGCAGAGTGAAAATTCCAGTGCTCAGTCTTCTTCATCAGTCCAATAGTCAAGCAGTTCTGGAAATTTAGACCCTATGCTTGCATCAATGATGCCATAGAGAACAAGAAGCGTGAGGGAAATTTATGACAGCACAAGGTATGCTGACTTTGATGAAAATTTAGATTTTGCATTGTTTTCCTATAGTGATACAATGTATTTTGAAGAAGTCGTGAAAGAGGAGAAATGGTGTAAGGCCATGGATGAGGAGATGGATGCTATAGAGAGAAACAAGACATGAAAGATAACTGATTTACCCAAGGGGAAATCAATCATTGGAGTTAAGTGGGTCTATAAGACCAAATATATTGCCGATGGTAAGGTTGAGAGGCATAAAGCAAGGCTAGTTGTTAAGGGTTACAAACTGCAACATGGAAGAGACTATGATGAAAAATATGCACCAGTTGCAAGGCTAGAAATAGTGTGGGCAATCCTAGCAATTGCAGCCCAGTACAAATTGAAAGTATTTCAAATGGATATAAAGTCAACCTTCTTGAATGGAATGCTGAAAGAAGAGGTGTATGTGGAGCAGCCACCTAGCTATGAAGTCCCAAGGCATGAAGACAAAGTGTATAGGCTCTGAAAATCTCTCTATGACCTTAAGCAAACACCACATATATGGTACAATAGAATTGATTCATACCTATTAAGAAATGGATTTAGCAAAAGCAGTAGTGAGCCCACACTCTACATCAAAGCAGCCAATGGTGACATTCTTATTTCTATTTTATATGTAGATGATTTGATTTTCATAGGAAATAGTGACCTCTTCATTGTTGATTTCAAAGAGGCAATGAGAAATGAGTTTGAAATGACAGACCTAAGTTTGCTAAAATATTTCCTAGGCATAGAGGTCCAACAAACAGAGTATGGAACAAGCTAGTTATGCTTGAAAAAATTTAGAATGTTGGACAACAAACCTGCCCCCACACAAAGAGCTATAGGTCTAAAATTAAGCAAAGAGGACAACAACAGTGATATTAACCCAACCCTTTACAAGAGCATGGTTAGAAGCCTTGTGTATTTGACAACAACCAAATCTGATTTGATGTACGCGGTAAGCATGATTTCTAGGTTCATGGAGCAACCGAAGGACACACACTGCCAAGCAAGAAAAAGAATCCTGAGTTATGTCAATGGCATGAAAGGCTATGCCATTATGTATACCACCTCTAATGAGTTTCAACTGGTTGGGTACATGGATAGTGATTGGGCAAGAAGTGTAGATGACAAAAAAAGCACATCAGGATATGTGTTCCAAATGGGTACAGGAGCAATTTCATGGGCATCCAAGAAGCATCCCATAGTTTCGCTCTCCATAGCAGAAGCAAAGTACATAGCAAAAAATGCAGTAGCATGTCAGGGTATTTGGCTTAGAAGAATCCTTATAGACTTGAATGAGTAGTAAGAAGATGGTACGACCATATTTTGTGATAACATGTCTTCTATAGCCTTGACAAAGAATCTCGTCTTCCATGGACAAAGTAAGCACATTGAGATCCACTACTATTTTATAAGGTAATTGGTAAAGCATGGAGAGATTGAACTTAGTTCTATAGATCGGAGCAGCAACTTGCTGATATGTTCACTAAAGCATTGTCAAAAGACTCATTTGAATGCCTAAGAGATAGGCTTGGCATCATGGATAGCTTTGAAACTTTAGTTCTGGAAAGTCAAAAAATCTCTAGAAATTTTAGCTTCGGAAGGGTTATCTTCAAAACTTTGAACAAGTCCAGGTAGGACATCTCTAGAACATAGAACAGGTGTAGATAGAATAGTTCCAAAACTTTATCTTCAAAAAGACAGAGCTCTAGAAATTTAATTATGAGAAGACAAAAGAGCTCTGGAACCATAGTTTCAGAAGGACAGAATATCTCTAGACATGAAAGCATCGAAGATGCAGAATTGTGATGAAAAACATGTAAAGGCTCAAGATTAAGGGGGAGAGTTGGAAATATTTCATCTTGAGTGGTCAACCGACCACATTTAATGCAACTGACAGAAGAGATCCATTAGGATCATTCTCCCCTATTTGTCGTGTATGTTTTTTGCTATCCCAGTTAATACATTCTGGCAGCAAATTTATTGTGGTAGGTCAGTTTGAAAATGGGCTATATTTTTTGGTAAAGGCAAGAAAGACAAAAGAAATGAATAGAAGAATGTTCAACAGAATAGGAGAAGAAGGAGAATAAGTCAATAGATAGAGAGGAAGAAGAACCTGCAGAAGTAGAGGAAATTGGATAGAGAGCAGAGCTCCAGATCTCTGGAAGTCTGCAGTGGCATTGCACAGGAAGTAGAAAGCTCTGGTTCTCTAGAATCTGGACAATGGATAGAGCTCCAAAACTTATCTCAGACCAGAACTCCTAAAACTTGCACAGAATCAACCTAGTTGCCTCCGGAAGCTTTGGAAAGGTGTGCAATTTGTTGTATGGAGTAAATACAGAGCCATAGCTCTAATTTTTAATGTAAACATTTTTTATTGTAATTTTTTGTATATGAATGAAAAGAAATTATTTTGTCTCCTTGTCTTCCTCAATCTCCATTTTTATTCTTTGCCCACTTTAGTTGGATCCTTTTTCCAACACTAATATCATCAGAAAAAAAATGCAAAACTCTGTATAATCAAGGATAATGTCTTCATAAGGGAGTTCAATCTTATCATTGATAATAACAGGAACATAATGTGATGCAGGAGTACCACGGGTGAACAAGCAATTAGCATCACCCAAAACCATTTTATCTTCTAAGTTTTTTTAAGGATCTCTTTTGGTGAAGGTAATTCAAGTGGAATAATAAATATTCACTAAAAGTAGTGGTAAAGTGTATATTGGGGCAACTGTAGCAGATGATATTAAGGAGTACACTCTTTCATCGTGGACTAAATTTGAGATTAGTCAGTCATATGTGTACTAGACAATTGAGAATGGATTGCCACCTATGTCTCGTGAGAAACTTACAGTCTATTACAATCTTGTTTCAAGTAAACTAGCTCCAAACCCAGAATATGGGATTGCATTTAAAGGGGATTCAATCAGCCAATCTTGTGTGGTGGTGAACCAAAGGAAATGAGCAGAAGAGATCAAGAAAAAATATCTTATCCTTTCTACAAGATAAAGATTCTTATACCATAGTATTCTTTAACACTGGTGTTTTCATTCACTAATGGGATGAACAGTGATGGTCCATATAAATTATGATTTGAAGTTCCTGCAAAATGGCACAACAATCTAATTGGCTTCTTCAATGAGGGTATGGTTGTAGAGTTAAGGCAAAGGGAACTAGTGAGAGAACAATGTATGAGGAGGAAAATTTTGTTGTGGAATGTTGTGCCTTTCTAGCTAACTTGGTTGTTGAAGGGATTAGACAATATTCAGGGGCCAATATACTCAGGCACAACATGTATTTTTAGGAGGAAAACTCCTTATGGTTTCACCCCTCCTGGAGTCAGCCAAAACTCCTCTCAATCAAGTACAAAATGTGACATGGTTGATGCCAAGTGGAATCATTTATATTCCTCAAGAACGAGACACCATCTTCTTCAATATGTTGTTGCCGATAACAAGAGGTATGGGAAGTCGGTTAAGGTTATGTGCATATAAAATCCCACCACCAAATTTATGGAATGCTTGATCTTATTCTAAGTCTATGACCAAAGGAAGAAAGCAGAAAAATAATGGTCCTATTGATGTCTACAAAAAGAGTATGCAAATTGATGGCCACGGGTAGATGAAGCATCCAAGTACCTGAGTGGACATGTCAGTGTTGAAGTCTAAATTGAAGCCGTGGGCCTAAAGGACGTTTGGACTCTTTGACTCTAATCACAAATAAACAACTCCAATTTCCCTCTCAATGATGTCTCTTCACTTTTTGAAGGACAAAGATGAAGGAAATTTTCAATTATAAACTAGAATAAAAGGACAATAGGAGGTAGGAATAGGAAAAAAAAGAGATTGATTAAAATATTACAGATCTCTACCTGTGTGAAAAAAAATAAGAAGAAGGATAATGAGTTTTGCTACCAGCAAGAAGAGTTTGGCCTGTTGAGGAAGATATGGTAGCATGGTCGATTGAAAGGGAATTACAGTGAGTTGGTGTTGGTTGTGTGTCGCCTTAGAGTGGAAGGCAAAGAGGATAGAAGCATACAGATGAGAATGGAGTTGATCTCTAGATGGAGTATTGTGCCTGTAGCAGTTGCAGAGTGAAGCTAGGTTGAGATTGAAGGAGTTGGCCAATAGTTGTAATCATTTGTTGTAGTTTAATATAATTGTTTATTTGAATTTTAGATTCAATAAAATTCATGAGTTGTTTTGCATTCCTTGTGTGTGTTTGATTTGATTTATATGATAATCTAAGAAAGTGTGTGTATGAGTTAAGTTATGACATCCATGAGGTGATGTGTCTTGCATCAAATAGTATCAGAGCTAGAGTTCCTGAGTGCATAGGCAGAGCGTCGAATGTGAGGCAACCTATGCCAGGACCTGTGAGTAGAGGAAGAGAGTGTAGTGGTTGTGAAGAGCTCAATAGAAAGTTCCAAGTAGATAGGAGTCCTAAGCAAGTGAGAGTTGGGAAGCTGTAGAGAGTAGGGTATGAACTTTGTGTAGGTTGCAAGTTGAGGTTGTGAGGAAAGTGTTTGATAAAATGTCAAAGAGGAAACGTATGAAGTTGGTCTTGAGAAGACCTTTTGGAATTTCATTCCTTGTGAGGAGAGAGAGAATATTGATGGCCACGTTGGAATATCAACTATAGGATTTGTGAAAAAAGACACAACATGTTCTGAGAGAAAGTATAGTGGAGATGAAGATGGAAAAGAAAATGGGTGAGGAGGAGTCCCATGTTTCTTCTAATGATTTTTTATATGTAGGTGGATTTGTGTGTGCAGGAAATGAGGACAGAGATGAAAAAGATGGAGAAAAAAAAGAGATTGTAGCAGAGGAAGTTGCAGTAGTTGAAGATGAAGTGGTGGGCAACGAGGATGAAGAGATTGAAGGTGCAATGATGGAATGTGAAGAGGTTGCAGCAAAGGATAAGGAGGAAGATGATTTGATGTTGCAGATTTTAGCAGTGGAAGAATGTAACACC
The DNA here is from genome assembly GCA_027924645.1 of Cunninghamia lanceolata. Classification (NCBI taxonomy): domain Eukaryota; kingdom Viridiplantae; phylum Streptophyta; class Pinopsida; order Cupressales; family Cupressaceae; genus Cunninghamia; species Cunninghamia lanceolata. Next base: position 8,076,073 of record BSBN01000220.1, on the reverse strand, counting down.
CAGTTTTGATTTCACCTGTCAAAACTAAGTTTTAACCAAAGGTAATAATTTTTTTTAAAGAATAAAATAGAAAAGTAATTTGTTTACCAATTACTATAAACAAGTAATTCATCCATCGACTAACAATATTCATGAAATTATAGCTCATACAAGAGGATATAATCATCTACAACATTAAACATATGTTTTGAAAAGTAACTTATAACAATTCTAAAACAGGAACTTACCAATGTCACTGCATCTCAATTGTCGACCATCCAAATTCAAGTCTCGGCAATCCTCAAGAATTAAGAAGAGAAAGTATCTTCAAGGAGCTTAACCTCCAACCACAGACCGTTAGTCTCCCACACTCCTTCCTAACCGGAAGTGGCCCTACCCTAATCAAGAGGATAGACTTAGGATAACCAATGGTGTTTTCCATCTGAGCTCTGGTGTTGTGACCTACGTGACTTGTTATCATGCAATCCCCTAGATACCCTCTAGTCATGCATGACCACCCCACAAGCTATGCCATCTAGTCACAGTGAACATTCAATAAACTTGAGGATTATGCATTACCTTGGCCAAAGGATTCGTATATAATTAGTGTTGTATCAACGCATGATTTAAGTTCACCCACCCCACTCAACTCGAATTAATCACAATTCTACAGTTACCTATTTATAAGTTCTATATAACAATCTCGATGACCTCAAAGTGTTTGAATGTCATCATGCATTAACGCATGGCATTGAGGCTTACTCTTTCACTAAGCTCATAGAATCCTCTCCGTCTTTACGATAAAAGAATGGTTTCCTATCATATTGATTATTCGGATAACGTTTTGCATTATTATAACGATCTCTAAGTTAGCCGTTTGTTTAAATTATCCACTCTTGAGTGGACACTAAACCCAACTTTGTTATTTTTGGAAAGAAATTACTATAATCCAATTTATAGAACATAAATATTCAAAGTCCCTAAGTTTAAAATTAAACATTCTAAGGAATCTTCTTCGACAGTCGATTCTTCGACATAGCTTCTACTTTGTCGTTTTGGAAGGGTTTCTCTAAAAATCAATTTAAAGAATACAATGTTTGAAAACCCTACGTTTAAATTTAACACTCACAATGTACTACTTTGACATGTCAAAATCTTCGACATAACTTAATCTTGTCGATCTATAGACTAGAAAACATTGTCATATCGTTTCTTCTAACAATTTAGATTGCATGTAAGTCTAAGCTTGAGACTTGACAAAAGACTCATTACTTGTTTTTAAAAACTTCATAACAATACTTGGTATAACAACAAGGTCTTTTCTCAGAACAACAGTAGTTTAAATACTTCAATAGCAAAAGTATTACCTTCAAAAGCATATAATCTATATCTTATTATTCACAACGAGTTAACAACTTCGCCATGGTCAACCGACTAGTTTTAACCTAGAAAGAGAGGATGATTGAAAAGACTTTGCATGTTATGACCAGCACCTCTTCACTATTAATAATCCTTCAACGACGGTTGACACAATCAAGTCTTTTATTCTAATACTCACTGACCTTTAAACTTGACAGAGCCAAGGTATTGTATTCGACTGTTCAAAGAGATCTTATTCTCTGTCGACTAATGTTTTGCCACTGCGGCTTGTATTGGCTGTGAGATGTTTTGAGTCCAACTCATACTCAGATTTGCACCCTAGGCTAACTACAAACCTTCTAAAGTAAAACCATTGGCTTCACAATTATTCTTGACCTTAGTCAGACATACAATAAACTATGGTTTTTACACCTTTGGTGCGGTATAGTGCAGTGTAGCAGATATAAACAATGTTTTTGTTTTAATGATGACAAACTCACATAGGCTACAGTTATTAATAAATAATACTTTGCATCTTCAAACACAATCTATGTTCCATCACAAATGCTTGTGCAAACCTCAGGCATGAAGCACACATACTCCAAACCAAGAGCACCGAGCACTAACTGCTCTACCTTGGTCATCATGTATCACCACAACAATGTCACGAGAAACTACTCCCGCGACATAAGCATATTTGAAATATCCTCCTGCAATCAACAAAACAATGCGTCAACCATAATTGTATCAAGGCAAACCTGCTCAACTATCAAACCTATCAAACTCACTTACTTACCATATCAAATTTATCAAAACAAGCAAATTATCTCTTGCTTAGATTCTATCAATCTTGGAGATAGCTTATCGATTGTCGCATCAATCAAGATGCCAATTGAGTCAATTTTGCTAAGTAACTGACTATCCTAAGGCAAATGTGCCATTTCAGGTGGCAAATGCATCATTTCAGGGCAAATACACTGATCTAGGACGTATGCGTTATTTTAGAAGGCATATGCGCAACTCTAGCACACATGCGCAGAAGAAAGTAACATATGCGCATATAAAACATATGTTCAACTAGGCATAACACATGCGCAGCTTCTTAATGGATGCACAGATTCACATAACAAATGCACATAAAGGACAAATGCACTGACACATGACTCAAATGCACAGCTTCTTAACAAAAGCGCGGTTTCACCTAGCAAATGCGCCAAACTGCAATTTAGCGCATTCATTCAAGCAACTTTACCTAGCATTTATTAGGCTAATAAATGACCCTAGGCTAAAAATTTTGAAGTACGTATAGGGGGTCCTACCTCTGCTAGCTATCCAAACCGTCGGACCCTCTCAAACCAGTGCTCCTTGTGTGGAAGATCCATCGTTGTGCTGACTGCTCTAGCTCTTGTGCTCTGCAAACTCTCTAAGTATCTCTCTCAAAATGACAAGTGTGCAAATGACTAGGATTGTGGACCCTGCTTCTATATATAGACTTACAACCCTACCTAGCTGTGTGGAGACCGTGCTTGCTCTCTAAGTCCTTCCTCTGCCATCTTTCTCAAGACGTGGCCTGTTTCTCTCCACTGCTTCGCGTGTTAGCTAACCTTCTTCATCGTGAGATTGTCCGTCTCACGTCCCTCGACCTTTCCTTCCCGTCCAATCTCCCGAGGGGGCATCCTAGCATCATAAACCTAAACCAGGGAAAAACTGGGGTATGTATCATTATCAGAAATTTATACTTCTTTGAAACAAAGTGATAAAACACATTGCATCAAAGAGGGGCAAAATGTATACACCTAAAAATGACACAACTCTATCTAAATAAATATTCCTAATATTTATTTCAATTTAATTCCTCTATCAATAAATAAATAAATCAATTTATTTATCTGATTCACATTCCTCCACAAAATTAAATAAAATCATTTATTTAATTAAATCCTTCATATTCCTCCAAATTAAATAAATTCATTTATTTAATTAAAATCCTCCAAGTTCTTCTAAATTAAATAATACGAAATTATTTAATTAATCTTCCAAAATTCCTCTAAATTAAATAATATCAAATTATTTAATTACCTCTTCTAAATTCTCAAGTCATTCTAAATTAAATAATGTCCAATTATTTAATTAGTTATTCAAAACTTAACATCCTCTATATTTAAATAAATCAAAACATTTATTTAGATTATCTATTTTCTCTTAAAAATGGATTAACACCAAAATTAATCCATGCAAATCCATGTGCACACTTAATTAAATATTTTAATATTTAATTAGTTGTTCTCTCACCCACATGTCCTGTTTATCCTCCAGTTCCAATTAGTTAACTCATAAATCAAATCAGTTAACTAGTTAGTCAATTCTGTTAACTGGGCAATCTATTTAGTTAACTCTTCAATCTATTTCTGTTAACTCCCTGATGCATGAAGGAACAGGACACTTGTCCTCTTCTTATTCGCACACATCCTCTCAAGTTTCCTCAACCGTTGATCTTCTTATTCCTTCTATACCGTTGATCTTCTCTCTCACAAGTTTATAAGTACAACCCTATTCCTCCATTTCAATCATCCAAGCTTTTAGTAAACTTACTCTGCAGGAATCACAGCATGCCTTTGGCACCCAAATCCATCCATAGCTTGCGATCACCATTTTTATTGTATTGAAGATCCTCTTCATTACAAGAACTATCACAGTCGTTCTCTATTGTGATCTTGAAGAAAAAAGCAAAGAAGTGCGCTTTCTGAGGGCTTCATTCACACGAAAGATCAATTTGAGATTAGGTGACCAATGGAAGCCGCGAAGTAATAAGGTTTGCAAGGTTTTGTTCCTTTGTGTTGAATCTTGATTATTGCAATTTCTATTGAGTTATTGGGTTATTATTAATTATTGATATTATATCCACATTTTCCCGTAACACACCTATCACATTTTGGCACGCCCGCAACTCTAACCCTCACCTTTTGCAGGGTTTGTGTGTTTAAATTTGCAAATCTAACATTGTTTTGTCAAAGTTTGGGAAATCAACTTTTGCATTTTTCTCACAGAATTTTTTTTGAAATTTTTTGAATTTTTTTTACTTTGGCAGATCCATACACTACGGATACGTACCGTACGGATCCAACCTCTATTCTTATCTTCCTTTTGATTGCAAACAAAACATAAATCAAGGGTTTTGAGTGCAAGGGTTTTTATTATCTGTCCAGGGTTTTGTTATTTCAAAACCGTTGCAGCCTATATCAATTATTCATTGCCAACTGTGTTTACACTCCCTCAACAATATTTTAAACCCTGTTAATTTTTCAATTCTTCTGCGACCTACATAGATCCTCTGTCAGCATTCGCTTAACTGTTCCCTGTGTTTGTCGACCTCTGCCATCTTCACAATCCTGCCACCCTCTGTCGAAATCCAAATCACCACCCTTCAAAGATCTCATCGACCACTTCTCAACACCTCCCATTGTTTTGACGATATCTGCCTTTTCTCATACCTATCGACTCTCATCCATCGACCTTCATCCACTATCGACCAAACCTTCAACAATCCTCTTGTCGCCTTTAACAATCCTCTTGTCACAACCTTTCATTTCATCCTTGCCGCTACACAACCGTGTTCCACTCCACCGCTGACCTCCCTTTGCCCTTTCTCATTTCGCTTTAGTTTCTAATTTATCATTTCACTAATCTAAACATCTTCAAAGACTTTATATTTTTGTTTTTAGCTTTTACGTGGCTTTTCTAGTTTAATTTTAAAGTTTAGGTTTTGGTTTTAATTTATCTCTTTTTTAATATAGTTTTGATTTTATCTTTTTAATTTTAAATTGGTTTCTAATTTAAATTTAAATTTAGAAAATAGTTTTAAAGTTAGTTTTAATTTTTACTTTAATTGTATTTTTAACATAGTTTTACTTTATATTTTTGTTTTTAGCTTTTACGTGGCTTTTCTAGTTTAATTTTAAAGTTTAGGTTTTGGTTTTAATTTATCTCTTTTTTAATATAGTTTTGATTTTATCTTTTTAATTTTAAATCGGTTTCTAATTTAAATTTAAATTTAGAAAATAGTTTTAAAGTTAGTTTTAATTTTTACTTTAATTGTATTTTTAACATAGTTTTATTTTTAATATAGTTTTTAGATATTAATTTAAATTTTAATTTAATATTAATTTTAAATTAGATATTAATTTAGCTTTTAATTTCATAATTAATTTTGAATTATATTTTCATTTAGGTGGTAATTTAATACTTTTTTTTAACATGTAGTCTCTAATCTTGTTCTAATTTAGAAATGTAGTTCTGATTTAGTTGTAGCTTTAGCATAATTTTTACTTTAGTTTTTAATTTTAACATAGTTTAAATTTGTAGTCAAATTTTTTAAATTAGCTAGGGCATTTTTTCCCTTTTATAGACTTTTTTTTTTTTGGTGTTTTTAGTCATTATAGTCATTTTTTTGTTTTGCTTGTCACTAACTTTGTGATTGTAGCCATCTCGCTTTGTCGAAGACCATTTATTCGAACTACTCACAAGTGGGTTGCAGGTTTCGATTGTTAAAGATGTCATTTAAAAACTTGTGTATGCTTTGTCTTGTGGCCTCATCATAAAATCTAAAGACAAATTTCAAGGTGCATTCAACACAACTTTTATCTTTTCATTTGCTCAAAAACTTGTTTGCAATCACACTTTGATTTGGGCTTAAAATGAACAATTGTTTGCATCGTCATACTTGAAATTGAGCTTAAAACGAATTGGTGTCTTCTTCTCACATTTGGCTTTAGATTTAAAAAGAACTTGTGATTTTCTTTGTTTGGTGGATTTAAGTGTGCTTCAGGGTGTGTATGCTCTTCTCATGCACTTCATGTGATCTTGAGAATTAAAAGCATCCCTTGATCCATTCATTTTCACACACACATTTTCATTTCTAAAGGTCAATTAACATTTGCGAGTGTGAGTCGAGTGTGTGAAATCAAACACACCACTTGATTTGCTATTATCACCTTTCTTAAAAGGCATACTTGGAGACACACCACTCCAAGGGATGACCTCAAATCTTGTGTTCCGCTGAAGTATAAATGGTGCGAAGTGAATCAAAAGACAAACCTCGTGGAAGTTAAAATCTTGTCATTCAGGTTAAGCTCCCAAGAACTTTATACCTTGGGGAAGTGAAGGTGAAGGGTGGGTTGCCCTCTTCTCCTGGCTGTGTGACATTATTTTCGCTTTCATTTCACATAATTAGACTCCCCGTACCTTGTGTATATTGGGGACATCCCTAAACTACTTGTGTATCCTAGACTAAGACCTATTGGCCATACCCACTTGATTAATATTAGGCTTGTTGATGTGTCTTCAAGTGTCTTCATAATCATATTAATCAATCTTGAAAAGTCAAACTTGCTATTGTGTCTTTTGTGTGTGATTCATGCATGTACATGTGAATTCTTTTGATTGAATATTGCCAAAGTCAAGCCTTCAACAAAAATTGCATTCTACATCATTCTAATCCATCACTTGTCAACATGGTTCTGATCATCAACAAACCTAGGTCAAATCAAAAACCCAAATTCCACATCCTAGGAGGATATCCTTCTAACTCCAATAATGGTGAGCACCTTGTAGATCATGATGCCTATTTTGAGGAACAAGCCGAAATATGAAGACTTACACACATATACAACTCACTAGCACCACACCTACAATACATCATCCAAACACTTCCCCAAATGCCATCACCCCTTGACCAACAACACCTACAATGACTACAATCCATCATCCAACAACTTCAACAAAACCCATCACCTCTACTACAACTTTTAGTTGAAACTGAACAACTCATAGCCACCTACCAGTCTAAAACCTAACAAACACAAACACACTATCAACAAATTTCATATCCATCCTATGTGTCATCCCCCTTAACTTCATACCAACCAACCACACATCATATTACCCCTACATCAACCTATCCCACTTCTTCCATAGTTAACCCCTGTCTATATCAATCCATACCTCAAGAATATTTAACCCAATAATTCCAACCCCAACAACAACAATTCCAACAACAACATCAAGTCCACCTACAACCACAACCTCAACAAATTACACATCCATACCATGCGTCACCCCATCACCATACCAATCTAGCCTACCCATATACCGTGTCAATTCCATATCAACCTATCCCATTGATACCCAAAAAATCCACCCAAAGAACATCCAACTCGGGTTATATAAACATTTCACCTCACCACCAAATTCATTCACAAGGCTCTCACATTCCTTCACAACACAAATACACAAATCTAAGTTACCCTTTACACCAAAATCAAGTGTCCTTAAGTCCTCATAGTACCTTTGACAGGGGAAAAACCACTCTAGCTTATGCATCCTATGGGTACCATATATCCTCATCCAATCAAATACCCATACAAGATCCTCCTAGTCCTATCCTAACACCACCATGTGGTCCCTATCATAGTCCATTGGTCCATCAACCTTCTAATCCATCAATCCCTTCATTACCTTCATCCCCATGTTCCTCCACTCTTCCACCAAAAGATCCCTCGGAGATAACCCTACAACAATTGATTCAAAAAGCATTGTTTGAGCTACCCCCAAGAAAACCATCCAATTCACATACTCATCCTAAGCCTACAACATCCACCCCTATTATCTCTCCTCCTAATCTTCATCCTAAGCCTACAACACCATCCACCATTATTATTCATCCACTATATTGCCCTTCCACCCATACACTTATGCAGGATGTGATCCAATGGCTATTAGCAAGGAATCAACCATCCCCATGTCATAAAACACTTATGAATGAGCCTATCAAAGAGACTTCAAACATCATGTCCATTCCTTCAACTCCATCATGTAATCCACAACCCATGAAGCATATTGTAGAGTCTCCTACCATGAGTCTGATTCAAGATTCATTCTATCCTCATGTTGTTGACCATCTAGAGCCTATCAAGCCTACCCAAGAGTCTCCCACTTCCACTTCCATTAAAGAAAATCAAGAGCTATGTCAAGCGTATAATCTAGAGCATGTGGAAACATCAAACCTTTGTCTAAATCAAGATCGAAGCACCTCCATCCATACCATCCATAATCTATATCTTTTTTATGATCAAGATAATATCCATGATCAAGTTCCTAACCATGAGCAAACAAGCAAAGTTCAACCCATTAATAACCTTTATATTTTCTATGATCAAGATATTATCTATGAACATGAGCCTATCCATGAGAAAATTGATCCTATCCATAATCCCACAACTATCCATGAACAAGCTATCCACACTACTCCTATCCATCCTCCACCTAGTCCTATACATGATCCAACAACACCCACTTCCATTGATGAGACACTTGACTCCCAAGTAAACATAGATGATCAAAAAAATAGCATGGATCTTAATGACCATAATGATAATCAAAATGCTATTGATACTTTGTCCTCCAAAATTGACCATATTGCAAATCCAACATATACCCTTGGTCTTACCACCTTCATCCATGAATGTTCCTCCTTAGGAGGGCAACAACCATTATCTACCATCTCACCTTCCCCATCTAATGATGAGCTCACATCTAGTGTCCAAATCACCCACAATCCCATTGTCCACCACATACTCCAAAAAATGAACTATCAAGGTAAAGGCTTAGACCTTCATGAACAAGGTATTTTGGAACCCAACAATGTCCAAGTCCCTCCAAAATCATATCCTTGGTTATATTCCCCAAGACAAAGAATCTCAAGATGTTGGTACTACCTCCATGCCTTCTAAATCCACTCATTTCCATCCTAAACCACACCATATCCCCAAAACATATGTTGCCATTCCACCTCCATTATCCTACAAAAGTCAAAAGCATGTGACCATACACCTTCTTCCATCCACTTTACCTCCATTACTTCCAACCCCTAATAGCCCTCCTTCTACTCTACCTCCACTTATCCCAACGCTTAATATCCCTATCATCCAATCCCCTTATCCATTTATCCACAAATCCACTTTTAATCCCTCCATCCATAAATCCCCTCACATTCCTAACCATGATCAACAAATGCACACATCGTCTAAACATGAAGCTTCCACCAAACCCATGGGATTCAAAAATACAAATTTGGATGCCTCCACTCATAAAGCCAAAAATCCTAAGGATCCTAATGCCTTAGGACATCAATGCAAAAAGTCAAAACAAAGTACATTCAAAAATCTATCCAAGCCCATACCTTCATAAGAAAAGTCCAAAAGCAAAATGTTTTGGGTACCTAAACAAAAAGCAAGCAAGTCAAATGAAGCATCCACATCTCAAAAATCCCAACAATCCTCTTCCATCTAAAATTCTCACTTCATCCAAAAATTCCAAATTCCTTCATCCTATACATCCCAATGTAAAAATCATAAAAATCCTAAGTTTGTGTGGCTACCTAAAATACTACATTGACCATCCCCTAAGCAAATGCATCCATTACTTCTTACACCTCCTTCTAATCAAAAGCTTCAATGTTTATCATGGTGTGTGCAACCGTTGGTCTTGATTCCTTTCCATTCCACCACATTCCCACATACCTCCATTTCCCCAGCTTTAATTCATTATCCTACATACTTCACCCATCATATCCCTATGGTCCATGCTTTTGCATAATCCACATCATAATCCACTATCCTTTCATCCATAATCCACATCATCATCCACTATCCTTCTATACATAATCCACATCATAATCCATTATCCACATACCCCATCTCCCTCTCATGCAATCCCCTACCAGTATCTATGAGCATAATGACATGTGACATGGTTCACATGTGTCTCCATCTTTCAATGGAACTATCACCTTTCTTGGAACTAGATGATTGAGTCCTCTTTGTCCATATCCACCCTTTCCATCCAAGTATACAAAAAAAAGAAAAAAAAAAGTAAAGAGAAATCCCTTCATCCAATGGTGAAAACCTGGTAAACAGACGCCTTGGATAAGTATTATGATAAAAACCTGGCAAACATGCATCATGTGTAGTTTGAATATCTATGTGTCTTACACTTGGGGGCTTGTCTCATACAACCTATCATTTCCTTCCTATCTACCTCATCCTATCATATCCTATCCTACTATCTTTAGCCATTATACTCGCATACCTATCCCATATATCCATCCATCCTCCCTTTCTCCTTTTGATCTTGATAAGGACATAGGGGCAAACTATTGAAAAATGCTTTAGAAAATCTCTTGATATACCTCATCCTTTCCAAACCAATCCACTAATCCTCTCATCCTAAGTTTTGTTATGTAAAAATACTAAACATAATATCTAGAATGGGGCATGTTATTCCTATGCGACATAGTCTTTGGAGGTTACATCCTAGCTCACCTATGATACAAACATTCCATCCACTATTACCTATCATTTTGTCCATCCCTCTATCATGAGCTTTCCATCCCACACACTATCGCCTACCCTTTTATCCATCTCGTTATCATGCATCTTCCATCCCATTTATTATCACCCATCCTTTTGTCCATTTATCTAATCCCATCTTCCTCCTTGCATCTAGACCTGGTTTTCCGTTGTCATTGGTATCTAGCAACAAGCATATCCAAACTACAATAAAATTTCATCCCATAAAATCACACAAAAATATCTAAAAACAATCAAAAATCTCAAAACACATCAAAAAACAATCAAAAAATCTCAAAAATATCCAAAAATAATGAAAAATCACAAAAATATCCAAAAACAATAAAAAAATCTCACATATTCAAAAAAACTCAAAAAAATCCAAGCAATAAAACCAAATGCAAGTCCTCCATAATTCATACCAATCTAGCCAATCAATCTACCCAAATCATCTAATCACATCCTTTGGTCTTGATCCTAATCTTGTCGTAAACCAAATCAATTAATCATCATCAATCAATCATCAATGGGATATATCGTTCCCGCATCCTTTTGTTGATCTAGGGATATATCGTCCCCACAATGACAACACTATCATCATCATCATCATCATCATCATCAATCAATCAATCATTGGTTTACAGCTTGACAAGGGCAATACCTTGTTTGTTTTTGTATTATTTGTGCATGCTTGCTTGTGTGTGTCATCATTTTATCTTGCATTTGTATCGATTCCTTATCATTCTAGCTAATATTCATATCTTTTATATGTTGGAATAGCTTTTTTCATTATCCTTTGCATCTAAGGTCATATCATACCTTCTGTGCATTAGGACTTTAATGCTCTAAGTATCCTTCCTCATACATCTAGACAAGGTTATATTACGCTGGGTGCACACAACACATCGTCATCTTGGTCCTTATACCTTGGTGCATAATGTCTAGTGCTATATCAAACTATAGGATTGCTCTACTCAAGTCAACATAACTACTTATAAATCCATCATTCTATCATCCATCCTTTTATCTTCATTTTTATCTATGTTGCTATCCTTATTTTCTTCATATCCACTCATTTCAAGAGCACACCTGTATTCTTCCAATTCATCTGTCCTCTCGAGGGGGCATCATTCAACCTTTTAATTAAATCTACTAAGTACTTTGTCTACCCAACTGGGGCATCATCGTTTCTAATCCAATCATATTTGTTCTTCTAAACCAAAATCTTCTTCTATCCAACATAGCACTATGTTTTAAAACTTCTTTGAAATGATGTTACTTCGCAACACCATCTCAAAGAGAGGCAAAATGTAGACACCTAAAATTGACTCATTCCCAAATCAGGCTTTCATCTATCATACTTTACCATCAATTCATCCTCCATGGTAATTAAATAACCCTGATTATTTAATTAAATCAATTTGTCCTCTATGTTAATTAAATAACCATGATCATTTAATTAAATCAATTTATTCATCCATATTTGATTAAATAATTCTGATTATTTAATTAAATCAACTTCTCTCCAATTTAAATAAATAAATTTAAATTATTTATTTAATTAGTCTTTTTCCTCCAAAATGAATTAAATTTAATATTTAATTCATTTATCACATGTGCACATGAAATTAAATAATTAATTAACTTAATTTCCCCCTCACCACATATTTCACTCAATCAATTTAGATAACTAATCAATCAAATTAGTTAACTAAATCAATCAAATCAATTAACAGGTTAGTCAATCTAGTTAATTAATCAATCAATTCAATTAACTAGTCGATCAATTGAGTTTAGTGAGCAATCAACTCAGTCAACTCCTTAATCAAATATGTTAACTCCCCTGATGCATGAGAGAGCAAGGACACTTGTCCCTCTCTCATTCGTGCACATCCTCTAAACCAATTCTGACCATTGATCTCTCAGATCATCCACAACCGTTGATCTCCATCCCTGAGAGTCTATAAATTGAACCTCATTCTCCATATTAATCCTCTCCGATCTTATACAAAATTACTCTATAGAAATCATCCTAGATCCTATCATCCTCATCACAATGTTATGCTATTTAATTGAACAATCCACAATAATCAAAGAGCAAAGAGCAATTGATTAAGGTTTGGGTGCATCTTCAATAAGTTCGATCAATGTAGGCAATGTAGGCAATTTGTTTGTGCGAAAGGGAGGTAAATTGTACTTATTGGGTTTATCTTTCATTTTTGTTTGCATTGCATTTTTCACTTATCACAATTATATCTAATAACATTTGAACAAGTTTAAAGCGTTTTTGAGTTAAAATATGTTAAGAAAGTTCTCATATTGCTACTGTAGAAGTATTTTAGAATGATTCTTTTGAATTTCTTTAAAAAAATCATCAAAACGATTGAATTTCTATAGTATCCATTTTAAAATGTCATTTTATGTGTTATTCATACTACTATAATTTGTAATATTAATGTAAGCATAGAAGTATGATGAAACTAACCTATGATAAACATAACTACCTAAACCACCCAAAAACTAATATGACACTAACTAAACGTTTTAATTGATAATATCACAAAGTCACTTAAATAACTTTATAACAAAATATAAACCTTATTTTCCAACAATGTAAAACTAATAGTTTATAAAATGTTTCATATTCTCCCAACTCCCAAACCTCTAGATATATCTACCTATAAACATATACAATGACAAACCTGAATATTTCCTTTATGTCAAGCACTTACATTTCAAGGACAATTCATTCAAACTGGCTTGAAACTCCTCAACTGTAGGATAATCATTTCCATCCAGCAATTCCTCAGCAGTCTTTAGTGCTCTAGGGATATCATCTCCAACTCTTGTCTCCATCATCCTCTGTCACATTATCATTTCCATCCAACCGTTCGTTAGCATTATTTTTCTTGTTATAAATGTAACACTACAAAGTGTTTTTGGCCAAATGCTTCTATAACATTTCTTCATCCTTTTTTCAATTTTTTTTTGCATCAGCCACCATTCCATCTATCTCCTCCTTGCTCAGTCTCTGATGATCATTTGCAATAGTAATCTGATTGTTTACCCTTGTTCCCATGTCTCGGGCAGAGGCTGTAAGAATTCCCTCCTCGTCCACTTCAAAGAAAACTATCATCGTCGAGTCTCCACACCAGGCAGGTTGAAGTCCCTTCAGGACAAATTCACCCAGAAAATTGTTTTGTGCAGTCAAAGGCCTCTCACCTTCATAAATTGGAAATTTTGCGCTTGTCTGGTTATCTTTTATTGTGGTGACATACGTCACTTTCAGAGTAGGAATGGGAGTATTGTGGGGAACTAATACTTTCATGACACCATTGTTAATTTCAATTCCAAGACTCAAAGGAGTATTGCAGGTTTTTGTAGCAGCCACCATTTTATCTATCTCCTTATTCAATATAGCTGCCAGCAAAGCTACACCTTGAGCAACTGCCTCTTCTGGATGTACCCCTTTGCAAAGCTTCTTTCCCCCGAAGAATTGACTTATCAATTCCTAGACCTTGGGTATACGTGAAGAACCTCCTACTAATACAACGTCATCAATTTCATATTTGCTCAACTTGGAGCCTTCCATGCATTGCTTCACTAATTGCATGCATTTCTCAAATAGGTCCGTGTTGAGCTCCTCGAACGTGGCTCTCCATATGTATGAAAATCTTGTCCTTCATAGAGACCATCAATCTCAATTACAGTCTGTATTGACGTAGACAAATATTTTTGCCCTCTCGCATGTTGTACGCAGTCTCCTAAGAGCTCTGGGATTAATACACATATCTAATTTTATTTTTCTATTGAACAACTTAACACAATAATTGACCATTCTATTGTCAAAATCCTAGCCTCCCAAATGCATTTCCCCTGCAACAGCTTTTACTTCAATCCTACCTCTTTTAGATGTAACAATAGATACGTCAAAGGTATCTCTTCCAAGGTCAAAAACTATAATGTTTCTTTTTTCTCCCTCAATGCGCCAAAGACATAATTTATTGCTGCAGCCATTGGTTCATTGATGTTCTTCATGACATTAAGGCATGCAATCTTAGCGGCATCTTTAGTTGCTTGCCTATGCAAGTCATTAAAATAAGTAGGCACAGTAATCACAACATTCTTCACATCACACTATAGGTATTCCACGTCTATCTTCTTCATTTTCATCAACACCATAGACAAGATTTCCTCAGCTGCAAATAGCTTTTTCTCACCTTTATAATCTACTGCAACCAAAGGCTTGTCATTCTTCCCACAAATGATCGTGAAAGACCATAATTGTTAGATTGCACAGAGGGATCATCGTATCTCCTTTGAATGAATCTCTTGGAATCAATCACAGTGTTGGTATAATTAGTTGAAATATGGTCCTTGGTAGCATCTCCAACAATTCTTTCATAGGGGGTGAAAGCAACCATGGAGGGAGTGATTCTGTATCCTTGGTCATTAACAATAATTTCAACTTTGTCATGTTTCCACACTCCCACATAGCTGTAAGTTGTCCCGAGATCAATGCCAATAGCCTTATCTTTGCCCACTCTATGCCTGGTTTTGATCCTCATATTGTAACACATAATATTGTATTAAAATCGAATGCTAAGTCGTTTAAACAAAAGATCTGTAAGATGAAGCCTAAGATGGCATTACTCGTAAAGGATGAAATAAAAAAGCTCTTAGAAGCTAGTTTTATCCGCCTAATCGATTACTCACCTTGGGTTTTGAATATCATGGCCGTCGCTAAACCTGATGGTCATATTCAGATGTGTACCAATTTTAAAGATTTGAATCTCGCTTCTTTGAAATATGATTTCCCCCTTCCAAACATTGACATGATTGTTGATTCAATAGTTGGCCATTAGTTACTCTCCTTCATGGATGGTTTCTTGGGATATAATCAAATTTTAATCAACCCTCGAGATCAACATAAAACAGTTTTTATAACACCTTGGGGTACATTCTGTTGGGTGGTCATGCCATTTGGATTAAATAATGTTGGAGCAACTTACCAACATGCTATGACTCTTATCTTTCATGATTACATGCATAACATCTTAGAGGATTATATCCATGACATCTTAGCGAAGTCTATTCGTCGCCAAGATCATGCCATAACTCTCTAACAGATCTTTGAGCGAATAAAGAAGTACAACATGTGCTTAAATCCCTGTAAGTGTGTCTTTGGTGTAGATAGTGGAAATCTATTGGGATTTATAGTTTCGAATCGTGGTATTGAGGTAGATATGAAGAAAATTGGTGATATTGTTAATATGCCAGCACCTAAGAACATATCTCAACTTCGTAGTTTGCAAGGGAAGATACAGGCCATTCACCGATTTGTTTCACAACTCGTGGATAGGACTCACCCTTTTACACAACTACTAAAGAAAGTTTCAATGGAATTCTTATTGTCAAAAGGCTTTTGAAGATTTAAATAGCTATTTAGCTAATCCCATTATTTTACAACTTACTACTGTTGATAAACCTTTTCTTCTTTATACCTCAACATCTAATAATTCTCTCATAGCTTTATTAGAACAACATGATACTAAAGGCAAGGAGCGTGTTGTATATTACATCTGTTGAACCTTGCTCAATTATGAAGTGCGATACACTATTATCGAGAAGCATTGCTTAGCTCTAGTGTTTGCGACACAAAAACTTAAACATTATCTATTAAATGTTGAAATACATGTCATGGTGAAACTTGACCTATTGAAACATCTTTTTGCTAAAACTAACCTATCAGGTCGTCTTGCTAAATGGGTTATGTTGTTAACTGAATTTGATCTTAAATTTATTTCTCAAAAAATGATTAAAGGACAAGCGTTAACTGACCATTTAGTCGAAGCACCTTCACCCTTTGTTATACAAAACCAAGAGACATTTCCTGATGACCAAATTTTAAATATAGATAATGATGACAAATAAGAATTGTATTTCGATGGATCAAGATGTCAGACTAGCTCCAGTGCTAGTGTTATACTAGTACCTCCCTCTAGTATGTCAATTCCTATGTCTTACCATTTAAACTTCTCATGCACAAATAACATTGTTGAGTATGAAGCTCTCATTGCGAGACTTTGGGCTGCTCTGACTCTTAACATTAAAAAATCACTGTATATGGTGATTCACAATTAATTGTACGACAAATAACTGGATCATATCACGCTAAACAAGATAAGTTATATCAATATTGCAACTTAGCTTTATCTCTACTATAACAATTCACATAATTCTCAATTGATACTATTCCAAGAAAAGACAATTGACATGCAAATGCAATGGCAAGCACAGCTTCCCTTATATCCCTAACTGATTCACCTAATGAATATACTTTCATCATCCATAATCTTAAGACACTAGCATTAGAAGAGGTCGTACCTTCAGGCACTGACCTCTGTTGTAATATAAACTCTGATGAATGGTTCACACATTCAATTATTTGCGTGATGGAACCATCCCTAATTCAAAATCTAAAAATGTTTGAATTTGTCTATGCAAACTTGCGGTGCATTATATCATCCTATCTAATGTCTTATATAGATGAAGCTATAATGGTGTTCTTCTCCGATGTCTAAGTAATTCAGAGATCCTACTAGCTATAGAAGAGGCTCACTCTGGTGCCTATGGAGGGCATTTTGGAGGAAAAACATTGGTACAAAAGTTAATATGGATGGGATATTATTGGCAGCATATGGAACAAGACTCCTTTGCGTATGTCAAGAAATGTCTGCAATGTCAACAACATAAACATTTAATCCAAGCACCTGCCCAGGAACTTCGTTCCAAAGTTTCACCTTGGCCTTTTTTTGTTTGGGGCTTGGACCTAATTGGTAAAATCTCTCCACCTTCTCAAGGGCATACTTTTATCATCACTGCTACTGATTACTTCATGAAGTGGGTTGGAGTTGTTCCTCTACAATCCACGACTGTTGAGGTAATTTTTCGCTTTATACAAGATAACATTATTTCCCAATTCGGTATACCTTTCTCCTTAGTTTCAAATAATGGCATGCCATTCAAGAACAAGGACGTGAAGAAATTTCTTGAAAAATATCACATTCAACATCGCTTCTCTACGCCTTACCATCCTCAATCGAATGACTAAGCAGAAGCTTCAAACAAGGTTATTGGACAAATTTTACGAAAAAATGTTAACAAACATAAAAAACATTGGCATACTCAATTTACACATTATGGGCTTATAGAACAAGCATTCGAACGGCTACTAGAACTACACCGTAGAACATGGTCTATGGAATTTATGCAATAATGCCTTTAAAGTTAGAAATTCCTTCACTGCAAGTTTCCCTAAGAGACATTATTGATGATGATATGGAACGAGAAAAGCGATTACAAAATTTGAGATGCTTGATAAACAAAGGAATCAATGCTCTCGAGCACCTTAGAGCCCATCAGAAGAGTATCTAACGATCGTATAATGAGTGTGTCATACATAGTTCATTCGACGTTGGAGATTTGGTACTATATGAGAATCAATGCAATGTAAATGCACCTCTTGGAGAAAAAGGAAAGTTCAACCCTAATTGACTTGGACCATATGTCGTTACTAAAGCCTTTGGATCAGGAGCATATAAATTAGCTGATGAACAAGGTATGCCGCTTAAATAACCTATTAATGTTGCACACCTCAAGAAATTATATGCTTAAGATTATATGTTAGATGTTCCTTTAAAAAGCAAACTTATTAGTTAGTTTAGCTTCAATTTTGACAAGATATGATTATTTTATCTTAATTCATTTAACATAACATCTTTTTCGATTAATCATTGTTGTATCTTAGACATGTGTTATTAAGATCGCTTTTTGTATTAACTGAGTATAGCATAGAATTTTGGTTGTGTGAAATTCATTAATCATTGTGCTTATTACTGTATGTTCTGCAAAGAATTGTTTAGTATATATCACATTTCCACATAAGCATTAACGTTTATCACTAGTTGAATTTGATATAAATCGCATGTGATAGATTAAACACTAGAAATAGTAATAGGAAAACATAATATATATAAACATCAGTTTGAATATACATCAGAGGTGACAATCCCCTACATCAAAATGGGATGTCATAGTACATAAGATATACAACATAACTGAACCTCGGTCACCGGTCCCCTCAGCTCCTAGTGGTGTGCGTGTGATGGAGGCTTGCCCATGTGGCTACAGACCACGAATGACTCCTAGAGACACTCCGCGACCATAACTCCCTGAGCTCACCTCTAAGCCCTAACACCTCGTCATGTGACTCCTAGTAAAGCTGTTGATACCAGTCTCTCTCGAATAAGGCTCTATCTCGCTCTATCTGGACCCTATCTCTGTCAGCTCTCGCCTAGCATAACTCAAGAAGTAATATCTCACTCACGACAGGATCTCTCTCAAGTGAGGGTACAGCTACAGCTTGATCTCATAGTGTCTGGAGCTCAGCCTCTGCATGCTCAGCTCTCTGGATAGCCTGATCTAAAGCAGACTATACATCTAATATGTATCTCACAAATGGCATAAATATCTCTGCATGTCGCCCTATGGATGGCTGTGATGAATGCTCATCTGCACCTGTCGCTCGGCCGCATCAATACGAACTATCTCTGCTATGACGCGACTCACAAAATCATGTCATGTGTCTATCCCAACTGTAAAAAGAAAACAAAATAGATATCAATATCTCATGTAGACATAAATAATCATCAAAATAAGTACATTAATATAATAACATCTCACCTGGATCTCAATCTCTCCAAGATGGATCCCAGATCGTTGATGGTGTAACAAGATCTGCAGCCAACTCTGTAGCTGGGGGCACATGACTACTGGTCTCCCCTCGCTCGTGCCGGCTCGATCTCCTAACAGTTGTAGGGGCTAGACCATGAGCTCTCAACCAC
The DNA here is from genome assembly GCA_027924645.1 of Cunninghamia lanceolata. Taxonomy (NCBI): domain Eukaryota; kingdom Viridiplantae; phylum Streptophyta; class Pinopsida; order Cupressales; family Cupressaceae; genus Cunninghamia; species Cunninghamia lanceolata. The sequence goes on along the minus strand of BSBN01000220.1, from coordinate 8,056,425 downwards.
AATCTCGACTCAGTCTCCTCCTCGTCGTCTACCTCCTGTTGATCTTGTCGTGGTCTTGCTCTGAATATATATTGCATGGGATCTCCTCATCATCATTGTCATCATCCTCATCCTCATCTAGATCATAGTATCCAGCACGTCATCCTCTACCCCTGTGTCACTCGCATGACTAGCCCAAGGTCGAGGATCACCTATGGGTTGACCGGAAGGATAGATAGGAGTGGGTCGTATTGTCTGCCTCTAGGTCTGATATGCTCGGGTAACACTAACGTCATCTACATCAGATATCAGCTTTGCATCCTTTGTACCATCATCATCACTCACTTTTATATCTGCTAGTGTCGACTATCAGGTGCTATTCGCCCTGACTGCGCTGCGTAGTGAGCGAGCATAGCTCAGATGTATCATAGGGACATCCTACCTACATCCAAATTGTCATGCCACTCTATTAAAATAGAACCAAATGACTATGTGATCAAGGTGACCGATCATCAGTCAATTCCTCTGCATTCTAGCTAATTGTTTGTGTTGACCCGACCAAGGTATGTAGCCGCGATATGGTCTCCAAACGATATCACCAGGCTACAATATGTCAAATATAACTTTCCAATACAGAAGATCACCATGTCTCCAACATCTGATGAGAAGATAAGCATGAACACGTGGATAACTAAATGCTAGCTCTATTGGGAAACCTGTAGGCCATGTACATCTGATATGCTCAAACACCCAGACCTGTAGTAAAGTACAAACCATCAGGCTCTACAACTCATAATGGACATATCATCCCAAACCATAGTAGAGGTGCGCAAGCATAATGTGCCCCCACATGTATATTGTCCTCTGCTCGTCCATCGCTCTGATAGTATGAACAAGGCCCCCATGAAGGTGAGTGCCTCATCCATCCTGTGTGACTGCTAATGCGACAGTAGCAATCATGATCCTCTGAATCAAGGGGATGTCACTGCATCCCTGCTCTAATAGTCGGAGCTAAATATGTCCTCACTCCGCTCGAGCGATGGTACGACCTAAACAATATAGCTAGCTCTCTCTAGTATACTCTGCTAAGTGACACTCTGTGACCCTCATTATCTCTCCTCAGACAGGTAATCGCAGGATCTGATAGGCATCCTCTAGTGTAATCCTCATCTCACCATGGGCAGATGGAATGTAGACGTGTCTACATCCCACCTCTCCATCAGTACCACGAGCATGCTACAATGAAACCCCATTGTGGGCATGAAAAACACCCACTAAAGTCCTACTACCTGTAGGTGAGCTCTCTCCTCATCGGTCATAGTACCGATGTGGTCTCGAAGCAACAACATCAGGCGACCACCAGGACAAACATTGAGAAGTTGAATTAGTTCACATCATCAAGACATCATTAAGCATCTACTACATCAATCTATGCCCTGCCCCTAGGGCCCTTATCTTTTCTGGACTTAGGTGCCCTGGGTGGACTTGAGTGCCCCAGGAGGGTACCCGTGTATAAAAAAAGCTCTTCAACACACAAATCAAGAAAAACCAAAACAATAAGAAAGCATGAATGACAGAAGTGATGTTTGGACCCTACCTCAGGTTTGAATCGTCTCTCTGCCACTCGTGCTCGGAGCATCTCCAGTCTCAGAAGCTGGTATGGACGTCGACTCGGCATGGTTGGTCTCTATCTCCTTCTCCTTCTCTCCTCTACACAATGACAAATACAAATGAATTGTGAAAAGTGAAAACTCCCTCTACATATAGTAAATGGATGAGAATTCCTATCACTAACTAGGTGCAAAAGTAAATAGTTTTTATCAAAAGCCTCTATCTTAGGCTGCCAAACTCAGATTTTTGTGTCGTTTGTTGCGTTGGAAACCTGGTTTTGCCCTCTATCCTACCCAATGTGTTGTTCTTGGGTGTTTGTAAAAATGACCCTCGCAATGCATTTCTCATTAAGTTTCTCTGAAATCAAAACGTGTAGATATTCTCCTTGTTTCTCCTTTTCGAACTAAGCAAGCAGAAACAAGAGGGGCATATATCTCCCTCAATTTCCTCCCTCATCATGTCTCATCACTCAACCCCTTAGTATTTTTGACTAACTCATCCATGTGGTGGTTGCAGGTTGATTTGATTTTGATTCTCTAACAAGTGTTCCTTGTAGGTTGCGATTCCTAACTTTGTGGTCTTGTAGGATTACAGATTTGGGGGCTTCCTCTTGCGCGATAACACTTCAGCATCCTCTACAGTATCCTTTTGGGTATCCTTTTCATGATTGATGTATTTACTTTCTTTTAGTTGCATATGCACGTAGTGTCATATGGTCACTAAAGTGGGGGCTAAATGTTACATCAGAAATTGTCCTTATGTATGGAATGGCACAATTCCTCATGGTTTAGCTCTTCTCCTTTGGTGTCCTCTTTAACCTATTCATTTTTTACCTTCCTAAACCTTGATTGACCTATGTCTAACTAAAGAAATGTCATATTTCAAGATAACTAATGAGTGAACCTGAAAAAAAAGTTTGGATTTGGGATATCCTAAACCCCCTTAATGCAGACCTGATCAAAAAAATAGGGCTTGGGCGCTCGTGCCCTAGTCCTGCCCTATTTTTCGGAGTTTTAAATTTTGGCAGGGTGTCTGCTCCCACTGTGCACCTCGTAATTCCATTTTCAAATTTTCATTTTCGCACGATGTCGACATGTTATTTCAAATATTTGAAATTCTTAAAGTTAGATATTTAAAGATATTTGAAAATCATTTTATCACACACAATCTACATGCAAGCTTTCTATGCCAAAACTCTACCAAATTTGCTATTGAAGAACAACACTTTGTTGAAGCTCTTGGATTTATTTGAAGTTACTATCATGGAGACATTCGATGGAGATTAGGAATCAAGATCTTAAGACTATCTTGCTCTTCCTGGGTTTGGTACAACCTTTTGTATGATTGGGAGAAGGGTTGAAGTCTCCAACATCAAGCTTGGAAATCCTCCGCAAATATGGCTACCTCGCCTTCTTGGTCTACAAGTCTTCATTGCTCTCATCTCCTTGAGGTGATGTTATTGTTGTTTAATTAAGTGAAGCAAGGTGTTGCTCTTTTCTTGATGCTTGAGTCATCTAGGGTTTTACATTTTCTACATACACATAAATGTTAGATGATCACACACATCTACAGATCTTTATCATTGGCTATTGTTGAGGTAGGAATATCAAAAATGAGGCTTGACTGAGGCAAGCTCTTATATATCCACAACCATCTTTCTTCTCCTTTTGTATGTGCAGGTTACATTCGGCGAGATCTGGCAGAAAGGAGTGGCAGGAACATAGATATTGCAGGTATAGTCGTCACAGAATTTTGAATTTTGGGATTGCAGAACTTTTGGGGCAAAGGGACTCATAGCCAAGCCCACCTGAGCATTTTCTTCGGGATCTAGGAACCTCTGGAGATTTCTTGACACCTGGTGCAGAAGATCCCGAGAGCTAGAAACCTTCGGGGCAAAGGGACTAGTGCCCTAGTCAAACAAAACTCTGTTTTTTGGGTTCACACTCCATGTACCTCTTACTCTGTGTTTCTGTGATCTGTTTGTTTGTATCTCTGTCTGAAATCAAGTTATTACAGTCTGATTGATAATTTAGGGTTTCATGCTTAGTGAATGATATAAGCTTTTGAAAGTCTAAACAAAACATTTACTCAATTATAATCAACAGAAAAAGGGAACCTAGGAAATCAGTAGCTTACTCCAAGCTTATTCATTCTCTAATGTTTAGCAAGAGAAAGTGTGGGGCTTGATCTGGTTTGTGGTAACTACCTTGATCCCACATTTTCCACTAAACAGACTGTGAAATGAAAATGCCCTTTTCTAATTGACTGATTTGTAACCCAAGGAAGAAGTTCATTTCCCCACACATTGAATTAAAAATTCTTTCTACATTTCTTCTACAAATCTCTTACACATACCTTTATTTCCTCCAAATATTATATCATCCACATACACTTCCACAATCAAGATTTGATCTTCTTCAATCTTGAAGTACAGATTACTATCTGCAGTGCCCTTTTTGAATCCTTGTTGCAACAGGTGCCTATCCAACCTTGCATACCAAGCTCTAGGAGCCTGTTTGAGTCCATACAATGCGTTCTTCAATCTGTAGACCATATTTGGATCATCTTATAATTGAAAGCCTTCTGGTTGCTCAATGTATACCTCCTCTTCCAACTCTCCATTCAGGAATGCATATTTCACATCCATCTGATAAACTTTGAAGTTCTTATGAGCTGCAAAGGCCAAGAACAATCTGACAGCCTCCAATCTTGCCACTGGAGCAAATGTTTCCTCATAAACTATTCCTTCCACTTGTGAGTAGCCTTTACACACCAACCTAGCCTCATTTCTGACTACTTCCCCATTCTCATTCAATTTGTACCAGAAAACTCATTCAGTTCCTATCACATTCTTCTCTGCTAGTCTAGAAACATAGTTCCATCTTTTGGAAGTCTTGGTAGTATCTACCCAATGAGAGTAACCATTGAATGCCCAAAACCACGTCTGAATCACCAATTTGATGTCTACCCAAGGTAATGCTTAGTTGCAAAATTCTTTGTGTGCAAGGGGTAGTGAATCCATCCACCATGACTACTTTGAACCCTTCAAAGTCTTCAACTTTTAATTTCATCGTTATTACTAGTCCCTCGTCAATAAAGTTGTGTATCACCGCTACGACTAATATGGTTACCTTTTGACCATGTAGCACACCACAAACTCTAAATGGGTAGTATTTGGGTGCCCCTAAAAGTGTGGCCAATGTACCACTTGCAAACTCTTCTTCATCTAGTTTCCATTTCTTCCTTTCAGGTTTTAATTCTTCTTTCTCCCATTCCTCATCTGTCAAGGTTTTTAGGTTGTGTACTCATCCTTTTTTGCACATTGATGACCTAGGTCGCATTTTTCTTTACATCTGAAACAAATTCCCTTATAAGTTCATTCCTAGTTCCTTTCGTTGTGTTGGATTGAGGAGACCACGTCTTAGTTTGGGGAAATGGTTCCTCATGTTGCTCAATTGGTGCATTCTCGGAGTGTGTCTTGTTCCTAATTGTTGTGACTTCTAATCTTAATGCTTTTTGGATTGCATCTTGGAGGGTTGTTGGATCAAGAGAGCCCACCAAACCACGAAGAGACTCCGTCAACCCTCCTATAAACATGTAAGTGAGCCTTCCCTCATCAATGTCTGGCACCATGACTGAAATTCTTTGGAACTCGGCCACATAATCTTCGACAGATCCCTTTTGTTTCAATTGTGTTAATTCCTTGAAATGCCTTTGGGGATGTTTTTGATCAAATCGGTTTATGAGTCTTTGTGTAAATTCGTAGTATGTTACAACATTTTGGTGTCCTTTTGTGATAATCCCATGATGCCACCATTCGTGTGCAACCCATCCCAAGTGCAGAGTGGCAAATTTAAGAGCATCTTCCTCGGTCATGGGGCTAAGAGAAAGGTATGTGTTGAGCTTCTAGATCCATGCTCATGTCGTGACTTTCCCCAAGCCATCAAATTTTTCAAGGTTTATCCTACTAACCTTTTTTTGTAAGTCTTTGTTAGGTTGCCTTTTATCTTTCCTCGATGTATTTCTTGTTCTTATATCACAATAGCCTCTAAATGGAATATTTTTTCTAAGTTCAAGATCAATTGTAGAATAGGCCTCTGTCAATTCCTCAATGTCATTTGTTGTTATGGGCTCTTCTTCTTCTCTTGCATGTTCCTCACTAGAGGTAAGAATGTAGGTCGTGTTGCTCTAGGTGTTGATCCTACAAGAGTTCTATTGTTTTCAGAATGATTGGAATTAACATCTTTCCCATTGATTTGTGGAGGTTTATTGATTGTATTATTTATGTTTTGTAGTGTTTGGAGAAGCAATTCTGATGTCTTCCCTTGCTGCTCCATAGAAGCCTTCAATTTGTTTCCCAAGTTGAACTCATGATCACCCATTTTCCTACTAGTACTTTGGCTGCTACTGACTTCTAGTTTTCTTATTTCCCTATTTAAGGCTCGTTGAGCTCTTTGGCTTACTTGCATACACTATCTTTGATCCCCAAGCTAGCAGGATCGAAGCTCTAATACCACTTGTAATGTCCCCTTTTAGGATTTTCCTGATACTTTACCTGCATACAATAATAGCTACTAGAAAAGGACATTAGAAATATTGAAGATCAATAAATTAAGGTAATATTCAGTTCATAGCATGATTCATATTAAATTCGTCTATGATAGCATAATTAATCATGAGATCAATACTTCATAACATAAATAATGAGATCAAATTTCATCATATAATCAATATTTAGTTCAATCCATCATCACACAATTCCTCAAGCCAATCACATATTGAATTTCCCAAGAGTGTTAGTAATAATATTGTCGAGAGCATGATAGAGGTCAGTCCACCTAACATCTCCCAGTCCAACTTGAAGGCTAGTCATCCTCCTTGATCAAGCCTAGGAGCACTTAGTTGCCTTCCAGCCCACGAGTGTCTCATCTCGGGGTGGCGTGCTTGATAAGATGCATGAAGACCACTATTCAACAAGCCCGAGAGCACTCATAAGCCTCACAGCCCATTAGCAACTAACTCGGGGTGGCGTACTTGATGAAGGGGCCTATCAGCACTTCACCATCTCATGAACCCCCAAAGGGCCATCATTTCCTACTTCCAACCTCCTCTTATTTCAATTGTATTGCTTGGGAATTGGTATGATTGATATATGTACCTCTTGATGGATTCCAATCTGTTGTTATCAATAATGTCTCGACTGTTAACAGCTATAAATATATTTCTACCTTTAAATTTATTTATTTTTTATATTCCAAACACTGATCCGTGATCGTTGTCTTCAAACCTTCCCATCATTTTCTTCTTATACCTTCACAAAGGATTTGTCTTTTATGAATAGGTATGACTTTACACCAATCGCAACCTTTATTTTGTCTTCTAGAAACAGTCGCAGCCTTTCATAAATCACACCATACACTTGATCGTTGCTTTAATAAAAGATGGTCGGCCAGCATTAAAGGTGGTTGACCATAATTTTATTTATTTTAACTTCCTTAAGGAAGTCGGCCTCTGACGAAATTAAATCTTTAATTTAATCCATACTTAACTATTAGTCACTTTTCATTATTAAGCAATCCTTTTATTCCTATCCAATAGAGGATATTACGCTCGCACTTGTTGGTAGTTGCGAGGGCTCCTGCTTTGGCTCGATCGCTCTCCATCTCTCAAATAACCTTTTGATTACTTAGATTAGAACAATTATATATATATATATATATATATATATATATATATATATATATATATATATATATAATTTTTTTAAATATGTCTTTTGTTTTTAAATCCGCCATTTCTAGGGTAAAAAATTATATATGAATGCTTTTTATTTATTTAAAAAATGGTTCATTCAAAAGTATATAAAAGATTTTTTTATTTTTATTTTTTAAAATTTAGGTTATTTATATGTGTAATTTATTTGCATCAGCTTGGAGAGGCCCATGCTGAGGAGGAGGTTGATTGCAACATGATTGAACCCCAAAAAATTGGAACCTAGGGTTTTTAGCCCTTCCATTTTTATATGATGTTGGGGATGAAATGTAAGAAATCCTATGATAGAATTATTTTCTTCAAAAATATTAATCCACACTAAGGTGGCTCTAATACCATGTTAGGATTTAAATGTTTTAGATGAGTTAATTATTATTTGTATATAATATAAAACTAATAAATATATAAAAATATATGTGTATGATTGGACACAATTAACGTGGAGAAAACTTTAAGGTAAAAAACCCCCAAAAAGGGCTTTATATATTAGAAAACTTACATTTGTAAAAATTAGATAAATGAACCTAAAAATTAATCCCTTTCTCTGATCTTACAAATGGCCTCCAAAGATCCTCTTGTGTATAACTTTATAAATTATGTGATAAAATCATTAAGTTAAAATTATTGTGTATAACTTTAAAAATTCAAAAGTAGTATAGTGCAAATATAGATATTAGTTCTAATCATCTCACCATACATATAAATTGTTTTTTTATATTGATAAAAGTTGGTTTTGAAAGGGCTTGAACCCTTTTACAACGAAGCAACCATCAAGGAAACAATACAAATACCATGAGATATGGAACAAACAACACAAACCAAATTAGTAGCCCCGTTGCCACTCAAATACACCACCAATGTATTAGCAACCTATACAACGTCTGATCCTGACCTAGCTAGCCGCACACCCATGACCTAGGTATGGGAAACTAAGACTGATTTAAGAAGACATTTCTTCCTTCTTTGAACAATTGTCCACGATACACAAGTATCCAAATCCTTACACCAAGGAGATAGGAGGGGGATATCCTCCACCGATGCCTCCACCAAAGACATCTCACACAAGGAGGGAGACTAACCAGCTGAAGAAGCCGAAAGCTGCAATGAGTACGAAGACATATCTTGAGCAATGATCCCCACACAACACTTCGTAGGGGGACGAGAACCAACAGAGGAGCTACTAGGGCTTGGTTTGGAGAAGAGGACTCGAAAGAAGTCAAGGGACATGCTTGAGCCGCGCAAACCGCATGAGAAACCCCCTCAGGAGTGTGACTCATTGCATGGGGAACATGAGAAGACCCAAAATCCAAAAGGCTACAAATGCCCACACCCCCAAAAGCAAAAAAAAAATGGTGTGGGTCCCCAAGCAAAAAGAAATCAATCCAAATGAAGCATCCAAATCTCATTGTATCAAAAATCCTAAATCCCACAGATCCTGCTCCCCATCTAAGAATTCTACAAATCCTAAGTCCATTTGAGTCCCTAAGTACTCTAATCGGGAAAATAACAAATCCCCATTACTCCCAACACCCCATCCCAATCAAAAGCTTCAAAATTCAAAATGGTGTGTGCAACTGTTGGTCTTGGTTCCTTTCCATTCCACAACATTTCCACATACCTCCATCCCCCCATCTTATCTCCCATATCCCGCATATCTCCCCCATCACATCCATATGGTCAATGCTTTCACATAATCCTTTCATCCATCATCCATTTATCCAACCATCTCCATCCATAATCCACATCACAATCCACTCCATATCGATCTCATCCAATCATATACCAACATCCATGTGTGTAATAACACTTGACATGTTCTATGTGTCGCAAACATCCAAACATGGGACACTATCACATCCTCTTGGAAACAGACGCTTGAGTCCCCATCCTCCATCCAAATCTCTATTTTGGCCTCTATTTTGAATGCTGGTTGTTATAGGATATTACTTGGGCTTGCTCTTCCACCTTGGGGATGCTCGTGTTTGCCCTTGGGTTGCACATCCCTATGTTGATTTCAGGGTGAAAAGCAATTCCAAGCTTGCCACTTGGAGTTTGGAATTCCAATTCATCCAGCTTGGAGTTGTCATTTACCTTTCCAATTTGTTAAACTTTTCAATTGACCACGAAGTGCTTGCTACATCGGATTCTAACTTTAGGGATCAATCTCCTTGAAGATATTGATGTACTTATTTGTTCTATTACTGCCCTTGTCAATTCCACCTTGTAAAATACATCTTGCTATAAAGGTGAAAAAAACCTCCTCTGCCTCTAGCCTTCAATGGCAATAAATTTGAAATGAGTTCTCACACCATATGTATTCCTTGGAAGGAGGGAAATTGAGACCTCGTTAGCCGATAGGCTTTTATATGTGAGCACTATAGTGCTTGGAAAATTGTCTCACGCCGGAAAATTTTCTAAACTCGTCCGTTGTTCCTATCAAGCGTATTCCTTGAACCTCCTATAGGTGCAAGTGCTAGTAAGGTAATCCTAGCAAGGCAGTAGCCTGTGGGATCTTTGGAGATCATCGTTGGCCATTCTTGGGTGCTTTTGCTCTCCACTCTCCCAAGGCATCAAATAATAAGGCACAGCAGCTTTAGCTATTGAGCTTAAGCTGGGTCTAAAGAAGAATCCAAATTACCTTTAAGGCAACTCCCTCTTAGAAATGTACAAGAGTATCATAGTAGAAGCTCTTCAGCTAACTCCTGTCCCTTGTGCTCTCTTTCTCTCGCTACTATTGAGACAGGAATCATTCTGCAGAATTACTTCCCAACTTTTAAGAAGCTTCATGCACATCAGACACATACCATTGGTGTGTATCAAATCAGATTTAAATCATATAGCTGCGCTATCACAGTAACACTAAAGGTAGCTATGTTCTCAACAAATCTTCTTAAAAACATTCAATAAGGAAGCAAATTTAATTTAGAACAAAAAGAAAGCAGCCAGTTTAACTAGCCATTTCAGCATGGTACATCATAAACCCCTCAATCTCAGAATCGTGCATCCACCATAATGGCACAAAAATATGGAAAATCATCTTTTTAGGATTACACTTTAACAAAACAGAAAATGGAAAAACCTATAAAATCAAACAAAACATAAAACAATGAAGCAACTCAGAAAGACTTCCAAGTTATGCACTTCCCTGGGAAAATTATTCCAACCCATTCACAACCAGAGTTCCAAAACTCGTAACTACTTGATATAGCGTTCAAGGTTTTTTGCTTTATATTACTTTAGATAAAGCAAAAAAGCTTGAATGCCTACTGCAAAAAGCAAAATTAGCAGCCAAAGAGATTATCCAGGCAGTCTAATTAGAAAGAAGAGGGAAGGAAGCTATTTTTTGAAGCATGTAACAGTATTTACTGATGCAAATGGGAAACTACAACTTGTGGCTTGTATTAATGATCTGGAAACTACACCTACCTCAATGACCAATGCCTCCACAACAGATTTCATACATAAAGAGAAATAAATAACTGAAATGGTACGAGAACAAAATGCTGGCAATGCCGTAAAATTCTAAATGGCCAAGCCAACATCACACTGCATGAACTTGTGATATATAAATTGGAAACCGTTCATACAAAGTGTCTAGGGATATTCGTATATACCATATGACCTAATTAAAGCTACTGATATTAAATGTAACATATCTGTCTATCTACAAGAATGCCAAAATCAAAATTAAAGAATCAATGTGGCTTGCACACAAACTCTTGCCTAGCTTCGAAACTTGTTCTCTAAAGACTTCACAGGAAGAACTAAGTCAAGGTGTGCATAGCTCACAACAGTGGTAACAATAGGTCTGCATCAAAAGACCGGGCTACCATATTAAGAAGGAAATTGAGGAAGTGCATGTAAAGAATGACAATGCATCATTCTATTCAGTAAAATTTAAAGTCATTTGTGAATATTCCAATAAAGAATAAAAAAAGATTGTCACTCCCTGAAAGCAAAATGTCAATCCTAATCTTTTGAGAAGACTGAATTTGCAGAAGGTGCCTTCTTTCCTGTGTAGCGCTGCATGCATAATCAAATGCATATCACAATCTAAATAATGAATTAGTCAGAAAGTAAAAAAATGAAAAACACAAACACAATACCTGTTTACCAACTGAGAATGGAATATACTTGTATTTGATCATGTGCTTAATCTGCTTCTGCATGGTCAGCACAAATAGCACTACCCAGTACAAGAGAAGAATGGGCCAGAAAACTGGCAGATCAAATATCGAGATAAATGTCAACACAAATGCAATTAAAAAAGCCTTCATCAATGCATACCTGTGAACAAACAATTTATTTATCAATTTTGACTGATCACAAACCAAATCATTTTAAAAAATTTAAACATCCGAAGCATCATACATACAATAATCAAGTAAACTAGATACATGAATATAACAGGTACAAGAAGAGCAATCCTAAAAGGCATATTTCCCATTATCTGATTACCATGAACTTGAAGTAAAAAGTTGTCTTAAAAAAAGTAATTAAAAGCATGTTAGATAAGCTCAATTACTACAAGGAAAAAACCGATTGAAACAACTCCAGTCGGACAACTTCAACTAAAAAAACTATTAACTTGAATCAACAATAAGACTAATTCAGAGAATAAGAACTCATAGCTACTTTGATCATGTGTCATTCAGCAATGCCATAGACCCCAGGAAACATAGAGTTTTGTAGCAGATTTATAGGATAACTAAACAAAGCTCTCCTACAAATTTGATTTGTGCTGAAATAAATTTGTGCTGAAATAGATGGTGCAGTCGAAGACATGATTTCTTTTCTTATTAGCATTGAATAGGTCAAATTTTTGCAATATATCATAATATCCATGACCACATGTCTCATGCTCAGGAAATCAGCAACTTGAAAAGTACTATTTGATTGAAATTCAGCACAAATTTGCCAGCTACTTCACAGAAGTAAATAAATTGACTCAAACGAGCTAATTTGTCTTATTAGTTATTTATCAGATTAGCTGATTAGTTTTGTTTGTAATTTCATTATTAGTCTGAACCTTGGCAATGACATGGAAAAGAGTTCACTCTGCTCGTTTTTCCAGTGAGCTGAGATTCAAGAGTACTCAGCCATTTGAGCAGAATAATCAGTAATGTAACTATGATATAATATCTTTTATGATATAGCTTATGCTGGGGAGTTTCTTGATTTTAACCAGATACTTTAATATTCTTGAACTTAATGAGCTTTAATCTGCCCTTCCCTTAAAAGCTTTCATGGCATTCTTTAACAACCATAAAATATTTGGTTTAACTAAAGTAGAGAATGGCCCTTAGGTGGCTTAACACGCTTTACCTTCTTTAGTAGGTTTTAGATACCTTTACAATAGTCTACTGAAATACATTGTATCTTACAAGCAAATGATTATTAGGAACTCGTCACTTAATGAACTTTAATCTGCCTCTCCCTTACAAGCACGTCATTCTTTAACAAATTTCTTAGCAAATAGAAACCAAAACAATATTTAGTTTAACATTTACTGTCTTCTAGTAGGTTTTACATACCTTGATGATAGACTACATAAATACATTGTATCTTACTATCAAATGAAAAATACGAACCACCTATGTTCTACTAGGTCAAGGGTAGACAGTTCAGACTAAGTGTTTGCTAGGACTCAAAGGGAGTAATTAGTGTTATAAAGAGCAATGGCAAAGCAATATTAAATATGGATTCCATGAAATATATATGTGAAGAATATCAGGGTTACAGGGATTAGATGATACAGGGGAACTAACAATGGCAATTCATCCACACCAACCTATACTGTTCACCCAACATTCACTTTGTTTAGGTTACATGACTCGCATTAGTAATACCTCTCGTATTCTTCCACTATGGCTCTTCATTCATTTTTTTCTTCCCAACCTAGTCTAAGTGTCTGAACATCTCCAGAAAGCACTGTTATCAATTAAGAACACTATAGGAGCAGGCAGAGAATGTTACAGGAATTTTCAGATCTATTCAGATTTGGCCTTTAATGTTTTCAGATATCTGTAATACAAAACTATGGTTCTGCCAGAGTTTCTAATGGCTGAAGTTCATCCTTTGAAATTTCTCCTCCTCTATTTGACAACGAAGTTGGCTTCGAAAAACTGTGCGGCTGTATTTGAATTTGTTATCAATAACAGCAGCAGCAAATCTGCTAGAAGAATATAACTCCCCAAAATCTTCAACCCATTCATCAAAATTGTAGATATGTCAACTCACATGAAGACCATCCAAATTACAGATGAAGTAGCCTAGATATTTGCTTGAGATCTCATTGCATTATGCAACTTTCAAGAAATTTCCAGATGCTTGCATCCATCAATACCCACTAGACTATCATAGAACAACATATATTTCTGAGGCTCTTTCAAAGCATGGCAAATAGCACAGTGAATTGCATGTTCAAGAGCTGTATTGTCACCCAACAGTTACAGGTCATGGCAACAGATACCGATATAGCTTCTATGCTTGTCAAAGCCAATTTAGCTATGGCACAGAGGAGGAGAAATTCTAAAGACAGTTTAATAAATATTGATTTTAATTTTCAGATGTTCATGTCATAGTAGCATTCCTCCATTTACACGGCATTGACACAGCATTATAAAAGTATAAATGAAATTCAATTACCCAGGTTTAAAATGCAAAAAACTAAGCAAAAATTTGTGAATTAAATAACAATGTAATAGTTGTTATTTCATGTCAAATATAGTGTGTAATAAATAGCATATAGATAAAAATAAACATTATATATTATAAAAAATTGCACAGGATCTTAAACTCTATTTTAGTTTCACCTAAGAAGATTTATGTGAAAAGCCGGCCCTAAATCGGTAGGTCATTCTGTCATGAAGCATGGCCTCCTATTTTAGGGGCAGCAATGAGTTTTTACCTAAACCCTCATCATGGCATTAATTAAAAGAAAAGCCCCATTGTGTTTTAAAGTTTAACCTCTAAAAGAAATCTATTTAAATTAGAACTTAACAAAATTTTAAAATACCATAAGGTCAACAACCCTATACCAAAAGTGTTCACTTTTTTGTTTCTGTGTAAAAACGAAAGTTGACTCACTCTCAGATATTCAGATGCAACTATAGTTGGCTAACATGAACCATAGTAGCATTACATTTGAAAAATCTGTGATTAACCACAACCTGCTGCATTTGCCATGTTATTTACTGTGTGTTTGTGTGTGTGTGTGGAAGACATCACAGCAAATGCAGCAGGGCGTGATTAATAACAGATTATATATATATATATAGCACATGTATGTGTGTGTGTATACAGGTACGGGGAAACATCACGGCAAATGCAGCAGGTCATAGATTAATCACAGATTTTTCAAGTGTAATGCTACCATGATTCATGTTAGCCAACTATAGTTGCATCTTATGAAGTCTATATTTTTGTACTAGTTGAAACTTGAAAGTGTCCCTGACTTAGATGAAAGTGTACAAGTGTGGAAATAGATTTCTTTTAGAAGTTAAATTTTAAACTACAAGAGTTTTTCTTTTAATTTAAACCATAGTTAGGGTTTTGGTAAAAACTCATTGCTGTCCCTAAAATAGGAGGCCATGCTTCATGACAGAATCACCTGTTTTAGGGCCAGCTTTTTATGTAAACCTTCTTAGGTTAAAGTAAAACACCCCATGCAACTTTTTATAATTAGTGTATATGTGCGGACACACACACACACACACGCACACGCACACACATGCGCACACACGCGTATACACACAAACACACAAACACAGACACACAGACACAGACACACACACACACACACACACACACGCATATAGACACAAACACACACACAGACACATGCGTATACACACAAACACAGACACAGACACACACACACACACACGCGCGTATATACACAAACACACACACACACACACAGATACATATATATTATTAATACACACACGCGTATATGCATGTACACACACACACACACACACACACACACACACAGATATATATATATATATATATATATATATATATATATATTATTAATACACACACGCGTATATGCATGTATACACAAACACAGACACACACACACACACACACACACACACACAGATATATATATATATTATTAATACACACGCGTATATGTGTGTATACACAAACACAGATGTACATTATTAATATAATAATATTTACACCCGCACACACATACACACACACACATAGACAAAAGCATTTTCTGAAAAATACAGGAAACAGCATGGCAAATGTTGCAGGTTGTGATTAATCGCAGGTTTTCCAAGTGTAATGCTAAATGGTTCGTGTATGCCAACTATAGTTGCATCTGAATATCTGACAGTGACTTAAAAGTTAACTTTGCCATTCAAATTTCTTCTCCTTGGTTTGTTCCCAAATCTTCAATTCATCATGGTCCCAGTAAACCTAAGAGATATCTCGGCTTGTGTAAAGACTGTCAGAATTAAAGATGAAATGGCATTGATATTAGCTAAATATCTCAAAGCATTTGACAACATTCAAAAACTCTTGGATGCTTCCACTCATCAATATCAAATACATTAAAGGTAATTCTAGTTGCATAGATGAAGGGCAAAACATCTTGGGAGCAAATTTAAAAATATCAACAAAGAAGCTAGTGATGATTGAAAGCATCTAAGACTTCTTGGATGATGTAAAATGCCATAAGTTACTACGGAAAAATATCTAGCCTACTTCATCTGTAATTTGGCTCTACACATAGGACAACATATCTCTGAGGCTCCTTGAAAGCATGGTAAGTTGCATGTTGGAGAGTTATATTTTATTCTAGACTCTAGTTGACTGAAACTTACAATTCATAAATTATTCCAATATAGCTTCTATGCTTCTCAAAGCCACCTCAGTTACAGAAGGAAGGTGGAGAAATTTGAAAGGTAAAGTTTAGCTAATATTAAATTTTGATTTTCGATCTTTGCAAACCTATGTTCCAAGGTGATGCATCCCCGCCCCTGAAATGGTGTTCCAAGATGGCAAGACAGCAAGAGACATCCCCTGGACGTCCCCAATTTTTTACAAATCAGCAAGATGTCTGGCCATCCCCAGGACGGCCGGGGGCATCCAAGCATCCTGGATGGCAAATAGGCATTTTCAGCTGTTTTTAAAAAAATACTTAAATTAATGGTGAAAAAAAGTTTAAAAACAGACATAGGGCTCCCGCAAGCCCTGCCAACCGCTTATCCAACCCTAAATGCTTGAAACAATCAAAAATAAAACATCACATTTTAATTTCTTTCGCTTTGTGACTGCTGCCAATTAAGACTCAAGAGGTTTCACTTTCCGCCTTCATCATTCTGAGTTTTCATGTCAGCAGCTTGACGCGTTGAAGACATTCATGTTTATGATTTATCATTTTCTGATTTCAACAACAGTGTTTTAGAAGAGGAAGGGACTACAATTTGCAAGACATTTCCAGCCATTAAGGTAGGCTCTACAGTACTATTTTACCTCTTTTTAAACAGTCAGATTTATTTTTTTTCATAAAACTATGGGGGTTTGTTTATGTTTTTTTTCAGTTTACTCACACAAAACCACAGTTCTATAGCAAGAGCAGCCTGTGAAACATTTCTTTCATCTTTCATCTTTAACAATAAAATTGAGCAGTAGTGATGGGAATAAGATGGATAGTGAAGAGGTAAACTCAGAAGAAGTTGAGAAGAGTGTTGGGGGTTCCCATTCTTCTGAAAACCCAAACACAAGTGTAGTTGCAACACCAACAAACCATTTTGCATGCTCTTCATCCTCTCTTCAAAAGTTTGCAAAAGGCCCTTTCAACTCCAATAAGCCCTTGCATCAATTTGCCACAACTTTGAGCAATAAGCATGTTGAAAATACAGGAGGCAGCAAGCATTGGTTGTGTCATGTTTGCAAAACTGATTTTTATGGGAGCTATATTAGAGTTGGACACCGTTTATTAGGTGAGAGTGAACATGGGGTTAGAGTTTGTGGGGAGATAACAGTGGAACAGTGGGTTGAAATGGCAAAGTTAGTTAGGGAGGTTGAGGCAAAAACTATTACTAAGAAATGTGCATCCACACCATTTCCATCTATTGATGAGTATTCCAATATATCAGCTACTGAGGTTTATGACAAAGGGTAGAGGATGGCCACTTTTGTAGCAAGGGGGGAAAATACAGTAGCGGGGTTGTTGACTTTGCAACAACATAAGCATGTTGATGATTCAGTGACCAAATTTTTTTTATACCCATGCCATCCTATTTCATGTGGTAAGGTCTCCTTATTTCAAAGAAATGTTGAGAAACATAACTGCAACCTCTCTCCTCAGTACTGGGCACCATGGAGAACACAAACTGGGCACCTCTCTCCTCAACAAACAATACTCAAAGGTGAACATATTGATGTAGGAGATGAGACAAACATGCATTAGGAGTGATTGTTCCATTTTCATGGATGGGTGGACTGATATTTGACACCGGCCACTAATTAATATTATTGTTACATCACCTACTAGTTCATACTTTCTTAAAGCTATTGATTGCTCTGGGAAACATAAAGATGTTGATTGCCAGTTTGGCCTTTTAAGGGAGACCATAGGGGAAGTTAGTCCTTCTAATGTTGTGCAAGTTGTGGCAGATTCAGCTCATATTTGTCAATTAGCTCCTTTAATGGTTGAGAGCGCTTACAAACACATTTGTTGGACTCCATGCTTTGAAAAATGCTTTTGTAAGACATAGGAAAAACATATTGGGTGAAGACTACAGTGGCCAAAGCTAAAAACATACAAATGTTTGTATGTACACATTATTGCAGGATGAGGTCCAAAGCAAATATCAACTAATAGAAGAACAAAAACAAATTTGTAAAACTAAAGGCTGCACCGTTTTCTCTGACAAGTGGATGGATGGCAAGAATAGGACACTCATTAACTTTTTGGTGGCTTCAAAAGGACAATTAGCCTTTTCGAAGCCAATTGATGCCTCCAATGAAATAAAAAAATGTAGACGTGCAACTTGTTAGATGAGGTGGTGATGGAGGTGGGAGCGGAAAATGTCATCCAAATGGTGACCGACAATGCATCTACGTATATGACAGCTGGTAGACTTTTAGAAGCGAGACACCAAACACTATTTTGGAGCCCTTGTGCCGCCCACTGCCTTGACCTACTCCTTGAGGACATAGGGAAACTAAGCTAGGTGAAGCGCGTCAATGAAGATGCAAAGAATAACACAATGTACATCTACAACCACACATGGGTCTTAAATCTCACGAAAGAGCACACCAATGAAAAAGAGCTCGTGCAATCAAAGAACACATGATTTGCCACTAATTTCCTCACCTTGCAAAGTATAGCAGCCCATTGCCTAACCTTAAGCACATGTTAGTAAGCAAAAAGTAGTTAGAGAGTACTGCAATAAGGCCGAAGCATCAAGGTCATGGAGGAGATCATCAAGGTAAGTTTTTGATGAAAAAAAAATTTATTTATTTTTTACTTTTATAATGTTACAATTTGCTGATTTTGTAAAATTCTGATATTTTAATTTGTTAATTTTATTTTTATTTTTTAATTTCTAATTCAATATAATTTTCTAGTTTCATTTTCATCCACTCTATAGTTTTAATTGTCAGAACCACTGGTTAGGGTTCTATGTTTGGTGGATGGGGATAACAGAGGCATCTATATGAGGCCATGGACAGAGCCAAAGAGGTGATTCTATATTTGTAAGGGTCAAATAGAAACAAATATGAAACCATATGACGCATTACTAGTCAAAGGTGGAACCAACTCCTCCACCAACATATTCATGTTGTTGCCTACTAGTGGAACCCCAAGTTTTTCTTCTCCCCTTCATTCAAAGCAAATGAGGAGATTATGCTTGGCCTCAACATGTATTGAGGTTGGTCCCCAATGAGAATTTCCAAGACATCATACATGATGAGTTACAAGTTTATAAGGAAGCGAAGGCGAAATTATTTTCTTCAGTTTTATGCATTCATAGGAGAGCCACTCTACAACCAAGTAAAAAAATATATATGTTTAATTTTAGTTCACTATTTACTTTTAAGTTTACTAAACTCCTTACAAAGTTCTAAATGTTGTCCTTGCAGATTTGTGGTGGGAAGATTTTGGGGCCACAACGCCTAATCTTCAACAACTTGTTATTAGAATTTTGTCTCAAACCTATAGCACTTCTAGTTGTGAGTGCAATTGGTTCTTGTTTGAGGCCATTCACACAAAGAAGCAAAATAGATTGAATCAAAAGCACTTGAATGACCTTGTCTTTGTGCATTACAACCTTTAGTTGCATGCAAAGAAGATAGAGGGGCAAAAGACACATCAAGCACTTGATGTTGACATCATTGACCATAACCAAATTGGGTTGCTATGGTGATGAGATAGCTGATTTGGAGAGGGAGGCAGCTGAATGGCAAGTGACTATGGTAGCATATGAGGAGGCGGAAGGCAAGGTTGGAGAGTCATCACAGCGGATTCACCGCATACACAACTTGATTCTATGCTTGAGGCTCCTATTGAGGTTAATGCAATGTACCATCAAATTCCACCACACCCACACAGGGGCCACTGACTTTTCTAAACTTTAGTCATAGAAGAAATTTATGATTTATAATTTTTATTTATATTGAAACTTCAAATTCATATGTATGGAACTTGTTTTCTGGTCTAAGATGTGTATTGAACTCTAATTTTGATCTATATATGAAAGAAATTAGTAATATGTTCCATAAATTCCGTAATATGCATATTTTTGAAGAATATTTTAAAAATTTATGTAGTTTTTAATGTTTGATAAATTTGCCAAGTCTGAGTTTTTCAACTATACTTAGTTAGTAGTACTACTATATTTTTTTATGCTGTTGTCTATTGAAAACTTTGAGTTTGAAGTCTGAACAGTGAACAATGAACAATGAAATCAGAAATTTGTCTTAATTTTTTATTGCCACTATACTGCTGTCACTGTCAGTGATATAAGCTTAGCTATGAATCTGAATTATGATATATTTATTGCTGTATACTACTTTCACTGCTGTCACTGTTTAAATTTATTATTTGTATTTATTGCTGTCATTGTCTTAATGATATATACTGCTGTCATGATATATGTATTCATGCCATACTGCTGTGACTGTCTTAGTTTTGATGTCATGTATAGTTAAAATTGTATATATATATATTGCTGTATACTACTTTCACTGCTGTCACTGTTTAAATTTGTATTTATTGCTGTCATTCTCTTAATGATATATACTGCTGTCATGATATATGTATCCATGCTATACTGCTGTGACTGTCTACATTTTGATGTCATGTATAGTTAAACTTGTATATATATACTGCTGTGCCCCCCACCATCCTCAAAAAATAGCCCCCAGGCTGCCGTCCCTGAAACACATCCCCTCCCATCCCGCCATCCCCGAAACACTATGGTGTTGCAAATATGTGCCTATGATGTGTTGTCATTGATGTCAACATATCCTTTGTCAGAAACAAGGGAAACAGTGCAGATCAGTGAAGTAGATTGCTCCACATTTCCAGAGGAATGAAGATCAAAGTACGCGGACCATATGGCTGTGTAGAAGATTGTCTGAAGTAGCTCCGGTTAAGATTTGAGAAGTCTGCATGAAGATTTAAAGAAGCTATGGCCATCTAAGTAGAACCGGGTTTTGCAGTGTTCAGAAGAGAGACAGAGTGACAGGAAATTGGTCCGGATTGCTCCGCAATGAAAACTTATGATCTGCAGATCCAGAGGCATGTTTGGGAAGTCAGTGTGTATCCTCAACTCAAGTGGTTCGTTGTTTGGAGGTCCGCAAGCAATCTTTCTAGTGTAACAGTCATGGCAGACAGTGTTCTTGAGGTACTGAATGAAGATGCAAGTGATTTTGATGATTTGGAGTAGTGCGGATGTTATTGTTGAATTCAATGTGCTTGTGGAGGTCTCTGGATCATGTGCCTGTTGTGTTGGAGGTCCGCATTGAAGATTGAGCTCGTTGTTGAAGATTTCTTCCTTGGTATTGTTGTTCTTCCCAATCTTGGCCGACCGGATGTTTCAAGCATGTTGCGGATGATCTAAGAGCAATTCGAGTGTAGCATGTTGATCGAAGAAGATTCAAGTCCCAGAAAATGTTTGGCCGACACTATAAAGATTTGCATGTAATACTTTGTATCAAATCAAGTCTTGTAATTGTAACAGTTTGTTAGGCCGACCTTGAAAAACAATTGTAATAAGATGTTTGTAAAGCCGACTTTGATGATCATTCCAAAGTCGATGTCATATATAAATAAGCGAAGTGAGGCCATCAAAAGTGTGGATGCAAGTGAAGATGTGGTAGAGCAGAGCAGAGTGTGGGAGCAAAGCAGAGGAGTTATGCACTTCAATGGGACTGATCCAGGCATGAAGAAGATGCTATTTATCAGTTCATTCCCTCTATATTAAACATAAAATCTTGTAGGTAGTGAGCCTCTTTGAGCAGTGAGCTCTAGGCAATGCGCCCAAAGGCAAGTGCCTTCCCATTTCTTTTAAGTACTTTTAACAAGGTGCAAATCTTGTGGGTTAACCCCCACCGTGGTTTTCCCTTAACCGGGTTTCCACATAAAAATTCCGGTGTTATGTGTGTTCATTTTGTTTCTGCTCATGTGTTGTTAATTCATGCTTCAATGTTCACATCATTAATCTGTTTGTAAGTTGTGAAAGAAGATTAAAAGTAGAAAAGGTTAAAGTTGTGGACAACTGATTCACCCCCCCCCCCCCCAGTTGTCCGACCTAATTCCAACATGTGGAACATAGTTGCAAACTAAAGTTGCATCTGAATATATCACTGCTATTAAACTTTACTTTCTGAACGTCTTTTCCTTTGATTGTTAGTGCAGTTAGCTTGGAGAAGTTGAGAAGCAATATAGGAAGGCATTGAGACAAATTGTAACTTCTAGTGGTGATCTGAAGCCCAGTGGTGATCCACAAGAAAACACACAAAACATTGATTCAATGAGCTATGAATGGAAACAATTTGTGCTGCTTCATAGGGACAATAATCAGAATACCTGGATACTGTGACAAAGAGAACAAAATGAACACCCTAAGCACAGAAATCACAAATCAACAAGTTAAAATGTAATAACAGATTATATTAATTCATATATCTACAAGTTTTGTAAGGAATCTGAGAGATTGGATGTATTAACTCAACCAAAACTAGAAACTTAACTCCAAAAAAAACTAGAAGCCTCCAAATGAATGACTATGTTACATCTTTATTCAATAGTGGTGGAAGGCAACGAAGCTAGATAGTTGCAAAACATACAGTTATATTTTGGTGGTATCCTGGCATGAGACTCCACTCCTAGGCTGGTACTGTCAACACCCAGCCGAACTACATAAGAAATAGTTTTTGTATTTTCTACCATGAGTAGTTGGGAATAAGATGGAAGTGAATGGTGTATAGTGCATAAAATATGGGGAATGCATGAGGTGGTTCACTACGATCAAACTCTGATTTCCTCCTATAACAATCACCCCTACCCCTCCTTTAGAAGCAGTCAACCCATTTGTGGCAAGTTGGGTAAACAAATCTAGAAAATGTTCTACAACTTGTACTATAATGCACTACTTCTCTCGGCAAGATATATTGCCAAATTTGACAACCTTATAGAGTAATTGCCCGGCTCAATGTGTGAATCATTCACTCATGACGTGAATCACTTCTGCTAACATGCTGTAATCAGATTTATCTCTGTTGGCTGGAGATTTGTTATTGCATCTGGTGTGTCAACAAAGGTGGAAAGCACAGATGCAAGAATTTTCTATTGAAAACTTGGTAAAGACCAAGATAAGCAGGAAGAGCAAGTTCAAGGCAATATTTCATACCTTTAGTGTAATGGTACGTGTACCATACCAAAGAGGTTTTATCTTGAAATAAGGTCCTGCGGTTTTTCCTTTCTGCAAATGAAGCCATGTGCTATCATCCACCTTGAATTGTTGCTGTGTTCAAGAATCAACACTCGTCATGACACTACTTGTATTGACATCAATCACCTACAGAATTGTTTGCACTTGCTGCTAAATCAGTTGAATGCAAGGTTGCAAGATATGCCACCCCCTCCCCTGGTATGTGTACCGGTGTACCCAGTACAAATACGGGTATGATATGGCTTGGATACGACCTGCATACCCTGCCTGCACATACCCAAAATTAGGGGCAAATTTAGAACAGCGCCGAATATGTCTGGATTCAATATTTTGAAAAAATTGTGTCGTACCCAACTAAAATGTTACCCAAAAAAATCCCTTTGCCATCCTTGCTCTTTGCATGAGTTTATTTTTTTAAATGACGGCTTATTTAATGCAATGGGGTACATGCACTCTGAGCTCTATGAAATGCATGCCAAGCTCTCTACATTGAATCTACGCCTTTCATGTTTGGAAGACTTTCGAGCATCGGTGTCTAAGCAATATTCCGTATGTAGCATTCTCATAGCAATATTGATCTCTGTGGCAAGGGGGATTCTAGTTTGTGATCTATGTTCGATGTCGTTTGACATGAACTAGTTCTTTGGGTGTGTCAGTCGTTTGATATGATCCATTGGAAAGATCTATGTCCCTATTCTATTGGATGGATACTGGTGAAAGTGATGGAATGGATGTTCTGGTTGGATCTCGCTCAATCCAATATGATATGTATCAACCGGTCATGTGTAGTATCTAATGACTTAAGATTCTTTGAAATTCTTCAAAACGTGAAAGGTGCAGATTCAATGCAGAGAGCTTGCCATGCATTCCATAGAGTTCAAACTCAAAGTGCACGTACACCGTCCCGTTAAATATTTTTGTGCTCTTATTTAAATTTTTGTTTTTCATTTTGTAAAACTTTTATTTATTTTTATTATTGACATTTTTCATTTTATTTAATTATTAATAATTTTATTTTATTAATTTAAGTACTATTATTTATTGTTACTATTTAAACTATTTGTGTTTTGAATTAAAACAATAAATATAAATTGCTCTCTCTCTCTCTCTCTCTCTCTCTCTCTCTCTCTCTCTCGTTGTCATATCCAGCCCCATATCCATGCAACCTTGCTTGAATGTGTTCAGTGAGCTTATTAGTTGCTTTGTCAACTTACTCTGGGCTAAAGATTGTGTTCTTTCTAGCAATGGATAAGCATCGCAATGGGCACCAATGTCTAAAAACATAAACACACTTGAAAAGGCTCTCTTTTGTAAAGCTATGATGAGTTGAGTTGTAGCTATTTGAAAGAAAGTAGAATTGCACACAAGTGCAATGATTCAAGGCTTGTACATCCTGAGAAGGCATACAATATTACATCTTTAGGATGTTAAGTCATTAAATAAAAGTTAGTAGAATTAGTAAATAAATAAAGGCAAGTATTTTTTAATAGGAAGTATTGGTAGTTGGTGGCAGGTTATTTGGGAGGTTATGTGGGTAGTCTAAATGAGAGGCTTATATAAGCCATCTACCTATCATTGTAATTGTATCCCAAAAATATCTCTATTGTCATTTTGTGACCAATAATGGTGTGAATAGTGTTTCCTGTGCATTCACCATTCCAACATGGTACCAGAGCACAGAGGATGTCTGGACATGGATAATTGAATAGATTGTATTTGGTTAGTTGAGAGTGGATAGCCGTGCACAGTTTGTGTTACTAAGCAGCCTTCTCAATGTCCATATATAACTGCATTGTGTGAGACTTTGTGTTATACAAACTACAACAGATGACAATGGCAAAGTAGGCATGGCCAAGTCGATGAATGTGGTGCAGCAGGGACACTGCAGAAGAATCAAACTTTCCTGGAGAAAATAGATTGAAGGTGCTGGTTGTGTTCTTCCAGGGACCCAAACCAACCCGAGTTCTTGGTAGTATTCCAATGCATAAAATTGTGTTTTCCAATTATAACTTCCAGCTATCATGATTTTTTGAGAGTAATGGAGATGGATTTTGGGGGATTTCCATCAACAGATCAATGAGCCTGCAGTTCCATGGTAAGATTTCAGGCATTTTAAACCAAATTTCCTTTGCTGAAAATCTTATCAAATCATGAATTGTGCACACATTGGGAGCTCTCATGGGCAAAATTAAGGTTCCGCTTTCAACTAAGTTTTTTCATAGGCATGAAAAAGCAAAGTGCCAAGTATCAAATGTCATACAGTAAATTTTTTAGTGTTCATTTGATGCCAATTCCCATCCATTGTTCATGGTGATTTAATTTCCTTTGATAGTTGTTACTTGAGAGGGCTAGTCAGGATGGTATGTTGTGTGGGTTTTGAAAAACTAATATTTCCATTTGTGGTGTTCAGATAAATGCACAAAATCTTGGAGTGATCAGAAACGCTTGACAAGAGGACAAGCCTGAGATGCCATATAACTTTTGCCATATTCTTTGAAGAGGCACATAATAAAGTTTGCCGGATATTAATTAAAGAGATGCATGATAAAGTTTGCCGTTGATATTAATTAAAGAGGTGCATGATAAAGTTGGAAGTTGAATCTTTAGTTTAAGAAATTAATAAAAAAGGTTATAACTTGACAATTCCATTAGATGTGACCAGTAGTAGAATTGGCTACATGAGCATTTGATAAGAGAGCTTTGTGTAGGAATTTGGATGTTTCACGTCACAGGTTCAAATCACATTTGATTATGATTTTCTATGTTCATAGCCTTAGAAAAATTGTTTATCTTTCATCTTTATTGTCAAAACATAATGATGTAACCACTTGTTTTAGAGGTTTTGGCACCTTCTAGATCCATTGGTCGTGTTATTTGTCAGTTTTGGAGAATTTTTGTCACATATCTGGAATATTTTATTGTAAGGGGTGCATTTTCAGTTGAAACCAACACCCCGCTATGTTACATATACACATTGTATATGCATGCCATCCACAAAGGCTAAAGTTTTAGATGTTGCACTAATCAGGGTTTCAGAGACTTTCATGCTGCATCAAGCTATAAGAAAGTGAAGAGGTGAAAGAGGAGGAAGGAGAAACCACAGGAGGATGGAGATCATTCCCATCTGTAGTTAGCTTCTTGCTCAGAAATTGGGTACAATGCTTAAGAGGCACCAAATCTTCATTGGGTTTCCCCTTTGGAGCAAGGGGGTTTTTGGACATGGAGGCATTTGTTCCCATTGTGCATTTGAGGAGGGATTTGGTCTCCAGATTTGGGATTTGTTCACTAGTGTTGTACATGGAATTTGTTCCCTGGTGTTCCTACCTTTGTTCAGAGTGATGTAATAAGGGGTGAATGTTAGAAATATTACATCTTTAGGATGTTACTAAATAAATAAAAGCTTGTAGATTAATAAATAAATAAAGATTAGTATGTTTGTGATAGGAAGTTTTGGTAGTTGGTAGTAGGTTGTTTGGGAGGTTATGTGGATAGTTTGAATGAGAGGCTTATATAAGCCATCTATCTGTCATTGTAATTGTATCCCAAATAATATATCTCTATTGTCATTTTGTGTGCAATAATGGTGTATACAAGGTTTCCTATGCATTTACTATTTCAACAATTATCCTATTCTCAATTTGTCCATCAATTTGAGGAAGTAATGCAATAGACTTAGTTAGCTTTGTGCATCATCAAGCAGCTGCTTTCTAGAATTTGCTTAAAAACAAGTATCTCATTCATATATAATAGTTGATGGCAATTCAAAATGATCCCACACATTCTGAAATAACAACTTATTGTGTGATGAATGGAGATTGCTTTTTTAGTGTAAGAAGTTGTTTCATGAATGGAGATAGCTTTTTTACACTGCATGAGAATTAGCATTTTCAAGAATCAACTAACTATTACATAAACAAAATTGTTGCCATGCTCAGTAGTATGTCAACTTGAGAAGAAATCCATGGTTACTGATTCCAAAAGTATTTTCAGGGATGGCAAAGAAGTAGACAATCCTTGTTTCTCATTGGCCAACTTGGCTATGGCCCATGCACTGCAAGATTTGATGTATTTTGCAACATAAGACCTAAGATGTGGTCAAAAGAAATAATTTCCAGCATCTTTTCAACTCCAAAATGACCTGCAATCTTGTTAAAGTGAGCCTCCCATACCAAATTTTAACACTATGCTCCAAATGGCACACGCAAGCATCCAAAGAAATACGAAAATCTATCTTGTAAGTAGTTGGAATTGACTTCCAAACTCTTGATGCCTCATAGATTTCTACAAAATCTAAATCTAGTTGATTAAATTTTGGTGAAGTGTTAGTCTCAAGCCCAAATGTCCCAGACATAGAATGAAGGGCTTTGACAAGGGATCGACTCAAACAATCTGCTATTGCAATTGCTATGCTCTTTTTCTTATTCCCGATGTTCAAGTGGGACCTTCATGGCACATGTCATTTTTCATAAATTTACCAATCCCTACGTTTGCATTCATTTCCATCCCTTGGCAACTAAGATCATCTAAGCTCTTTTACATTAAGCTACGTGATTAGTACACACCTCATGAACTACCTGAACATTGCCCCATTGCCAACAAGCGTCTATAGCCCCGACGGGTTTGTCTCGCAATTCCACTTGAGCAGAGCCCCACTGCCGGTCAGGCGTCCATAGCCCCGCTAGAGGTTACTCGATTGTCCATCTAACTGAGTTATAGTGTGTGATTTGTGATTTTGCATTTCTTTGCTTCATTCTCGATATTTCATTAAGCTTAAATTTGGTAGAGTACAATGCAGTACTGCTACCCCTGCAACACATGCTTTTTGACGGCACGGGTTACATTGATAACTCAGCAAGCGGGTGTGGACTTGCGATGGCGGCAAAGGTGGACCTTTAGATTTTTCACTTAATGTAAGTTCACAGAGACTCCTTTAGGTACTTCAGGATTGTTTAAAGTGTATAAGGTATAAGATCTCAAAATACTTCAAGTAATACTAAACAACTGACTTATCCCCCATGAGCAAGCAGTCATGCTATTTGACACTAGCAATGGAATCCACGGGAAATCCATCAGTCATGACCTATGTTTCTCAAAAGAAGACATAAGAATTCATAAGATTTATGATTTGTCATTTTAAAACATTATAATCAAAAGGTAACAGTGTCAAGATACAATATATGATTAACTTCCGAGTCAAGTACAAAGTCTAACAAGATGATAAATTGAACGAAAAATGCCTTCCAATTCTAAGGCCTTCATGAATGGATGTCTAAGAAATGAACTAACATACTATCACAGATTGAAACCAGAGTGTGTTTAAGATAACATCTCCTTCTTACAAATGAGAAACCTAACACGACAACCTAACCAAACAACTAACACCTACGAAAGCAAGACAAACCACTAAGCTAAGGAAAGCAAACTAAACGACGGAAAAGCAAAACTAAGCAAACCACTCTAAGAAAACCAACACTTGAGTCAAATGACCTCAAGGGAGCAAATCTACTCTAGGACACAACAGGAAATGAAAACCCTACTCTAACCTAGCTATGTACAAGCAACAGACGAATGCAACCCAAGACACCTAAGTATATACATGCCCTAATATGATTTCTCATTATGAACAAGAGCAGCAATGCGACAATGATAGTCCTCAAACAAGCAAATTCATCCTTAAACTCAAAGAAAAACTCATCTCTCAGGCAACAATCCTCAAAAGAAAAAATTTTGGCACTATTATGATCAGTTGAGGATTCTCATCGGGACCGTGATCTATCCAAATGCAGGTTGATCTACCCAACTCGCCATAATCAAATTCACATTCAATGTGTTCAATATGTTCAAGATCATCATCAATATCATTACTATCAGTACTACCAATGCTATCAATTAGAAGTTCATGATATTTAAATTCAAATTTCTTCCAATCAATAGAAGGGAAAGATACAACCTAATGCTCGTTGTTTTCAATGTGACATGGCCTACCAAGCATTTGATCATATTCTATACATCTGTCAGGAGGTCGCCATTGATGGTTGATGAGCTTCTCATCCTCTTCATATTGCATGATCTCATCGTCCAACTCTTTTGTGATCTCCAGCAATGGTGCCAACAACCTCTTGATCTCAACATCCATAGCAGCAACATGCTCTTCAATAATCAATCTCCTCTTTGGCAATATATCTTCTTGTATAATGATGGAAGCGTCGAGTGCCCCTCCGAATTGCTCGTCTACTCGTGGGCTCTTCATCAACATACTCTTGAATAATGACTTCTAAATTCCTTTGGAGTGCTTCTAATTTATGATCTTCTAATAATGTCCTTTGTACTTCTTGTAGCTCATTCTCAAGAATCTCTTGATGTAATGTAGATGTATACTCCTCAAGAAACTTATCTTCATCAATTTCAGGTTCCTGCCACAAGCTCGAGCTCTTTTCTTCTTTAATTGCTGCTTCCATACTTTGAATATCATTTATGCTTGCTTGAACATCATTTAATGCCTTAGTATTTCTCTTCTCAATGACCTTTGCATTTCCCGGAACAAGATTTACAAATTCATACTCTTCATCAATACATTGCTTGTCGAGGTCTCTTATGCTTTCTTCACTGTCAGATGAAGAAATTCCTTCTTCTTTTGATAGTTCCTTGGATCTCAATTCCTCCTTGACTTGGTTGATAGCTTCCCAACATATCGAACAAGTGAACTCCGAATGATTTGCATTATGAACTCTACACCATGAACAAGGAAGTAAGAAGTATTTTACGCTCAAGCCCTTCTCACTAGGTTCCTCACTAGTTAGCTTTTCTTTGATGAACTCCTTGAACCTCAAGAAAGCTTCACTTTCACTTGAAACTTCGGCTTCCACCCTTGTACTCTCAACCAGCTCATAAACTTGTGAAAAAGAAATTCTTCCTTGCAACGTTAATTCCATCCTTGAAAGAAATGTTAAGCAATACAACTCCTCATGATCATTTGTATCATGAATTCGGCATCCATCCTGTGATGCAAAGTCGGCCAAATCGGCATTCCTTAGATGAAGTTGGGCACTCAAGCTCCGCCAAAGCTGGATGATATCCACTAAAGGATCATACTTCTGCCTAAATCCTTGAAGCTGCTTCACATGTGATGAGAAATCCATGCTTTTTTTTTTGGTATTTTTCAATTTTTTTACTTTTTTTGTATTTTTTGAAATATAAGAGATCTTGAAATCTCAAATCTTTCCTTCAAAGCTCACTTCAAACTTCAATCCACAACTCGGAGTATCTTGTTGCTCTACTTAAAATGAAGAATGTCCATGTTTAGGCCCTCCTAGCGCCAATTCTGTTGATGATGTTTTTTGGACAACACAAGAATAGAATAAATTACTAAGGTAATCTATCCTCTATTGAACAAAGATACCCAAAAGCTAAACAATGTGATCCAGTGGGTTATCTCCAAGGTTCCAGTACATTGGTTCTCAACTTGCTCATAGGATAGCCTCAGTTAGTATGATGTGATATTGTTGTTTCCTCAAAGGGACTTACGTAGACTTCTTCTTGCTTCACTCAGCTTATTTCTCCTTTCAGTGTGGATGATGTATGCACGATGCCTCAATAATAAAGAAAAGGAAAAAGATAAGGGTTTAGAGAAACTAATCTAAGGTCAATGAAGCAATGATGATGCATAAATAGACAAACTCCTCAAATAAACCTAACTCCACTTCGCCAAGAATGCCTACAACTACATGGAGTAGGTGCAATCTCCTAAGGTTAGTGAATGGTTTTCAAATCATGAAAGCTCATATAAGCACCCATTAGACAGCACAGCTCAAACAAGCATCCACAATCGAACTTAAGCAAATTGTGATGAAGCTCAAACTAGCTTTACACAACACTCCACCAGCGATGGATGTCAAAATCATGAGCTAGGAGTTGATCAAATATTCAATACATACATGCATTACATCAATGAGCTACTACTCTACTTCTAATCTACTTCGAAACATCTCTCCATTTCATCAAGCTACAAGAAACCATGTTATTCCACAAGACAACACTTAGCACCAAGCGAGCCCCAATGTCTTTGCATTAATCTTGACAAATATTTACAACAATTTTCAAGTACTCTCAGAGAATTTCGAGAGTCTCTTCCTACTCTACTCTACTACCAACTAACTAACTGTTACAAATGAGGCAACAAGGCCTTTATATAGAGTTCCAGAATTACAATGAAGGGCTAGGATCGATTGGCAAAGCCAATGGCCTAGATTATGCCACATCAGCAGTTAGTTACAACAAATTGCTATTTTTAGTACATAAGAGAGGCAATGAAGGCACGTTTTCCAAGAAGATAAGGATGAAACAGAATCTTTAAAGCATCTTCCATGTGGGCGCCCTCTTTGACTTCTTGCTTATTGTAGATGCATTGAATGTAGTCAGGCGATGTGGCAATATTTGATTGGTGAGGATGATGTGCATGCCATGTAGGTGCCACATCACCAACTCTTATAAATTTCAACAATTAATTCAATTTGCTTTTAGGCATATTCCCAAATTGCATCATCTGTGTGATGTCTTTAAATGTGATTGCTTTGATGAACTTGAACGTTTGGGAATGTATCCTTGCTGATTTCGCTTGTGTCTTTTGTACTTCGGATGTGTATGATACATGTTGCTCATTTGCCTAGCTTTGTGATACTTCTTCTTTTTACAGGATATAGATCTTCTTTGGATGCTTCTTCATAGAGAGTAGTGTACATAATGATTCTTCCTTCATAACACGAAGTAGGAGACTTCTCTCAGAGACTTGAAGATGGGAAAGCTTGAAGTTCGATGGATGAATGTCCTCTATGATGCCGATGATGAAGTGATGCAGAGTGGCACAAGGGAAGCAACACACAAAGGTTTACTCTATTGCCCTTTGCCCACTCACCCACTTCAACTAGCCTTCAACCAACCAACCAACCAAAGGCACATACAAGGCATATGAAGGATTTGATGTCCAGACTATTGTCCAACCCCTAAGGCTTCTCCAACACCTTAAGACAGATCAACAAACACCTTCTATGCAGTTGGTTTGATCTCCAACTTCCCAAAACTCTTCAACCTATACCTTGACTAGTAAGGCTACTAGCCCTCCAAACTAGGTTTTCTCAACAAAACTTGACAAAATCCCAAAGGTCTAGGCAAACAAATGATGGAATTGAACACCTTTCAGGGGACCCTAACAAACCTCCAAATCTCCTGCTCCAACTCTACTCCAGCAATCCAGAACGCCTACTAGGTCTCTAGGCCTAATTGATCAATTTAGGCTAGGTTACAAAGCAAGTGCTCAAAATTGGGTGCATAGGTCAGGGGCAGGAACTTGGAATGACTCTACCATCCCCAAACAACACAAATCCACCATTCATTCACTCATCCTCTTAGGGTTTTGTCAAATACAACAATAAATTGCATAAATTCAATCAAATACATAGAGATATTTGACCTAGGGCATCACATTAAAAATAGTAAACTGTATTTTCTCAGAGAATGCTTTTGGAATCAAGTAGTATACACCCCTATCCTGCATTTCACCGAGTGGCATGAAATTTCATCGGTGGAAATGCATTCTAGGGCCAAATTTGTGGGACTGCCCTAGAAAACAGGGTTTCTGACCAGTTTTGAAAGAAAATTCAATAACTTTTGATCCCAACCACTTCAGGACCTCAAACCAGTTGCATTGGAACCCTAACTCCAAGATCTTTCAGAAAAATATCATTTGCACACGTGAAAAGTCCGTACAGTCCGTACACAGCAAGAAAAACAGCGAAAAACAGTCAGTTTTCTTGATTTTTGTGCCCAAATTCCGTACAAAAACTTCCTCCCCCGTACTGGAGTCAGATATCCACCATATTAACCCATCCAAGTTGGTTTCCAACTTCTACAACAGCATTTAACTGCCCAAAGTGGTTTTTGAACCGACCCAACACATAACACCTTTGACAACTATGGTGTTTTGCATTAACACAAGGAGGTTGATTTGTTTGGCTTGTCCAATGGAGTCCAAATGATCAACACACTCCTTCCAACATACTAAAACATTAAAACAACCAAAAAAAACTTGAAAACCAATCCTTAGACCTTCTAGGCCTAATTGGCACAACAAGGGTCCAAATGGACTAAGAAGGATTTAAGGTTTATATAGTCACCCCAAACCTCTTGACCATACAAAATGGACCAAACAACAATGGCTAAAAGCCTTATTACAAAACACATTGAACAAAAAAAACATAACTTCTCAAAATGCATCAAAATGCCTTTAGGAACCAAGGTGCTCCTAGGTGCCCTGCACCATGAAGTGTACTGGCATGATGAACTTGAAGTGATGTCTCCCTTGTAGTGACTGCCTCTCGACTTCATTCCTTGCTTGAAGGTGGTTCCAGGCGCTTGGCTCCTTGTATGACTCTTTAGCTCCATCAATTCTCCTGCAACACAGAGAAAGCAACATATTAAACCATTGATATTCATTTTGACCTTACAACACAAAGTAATCATTTTTAAACATTTAATAGGCTTTCCAAGCTTAGGCGCACATTTAGGCTTATAGAGAGGTGAAAGTGCGCCTTCATACTTAGCCATATATTTGCCATTTTTATAATTTCAAACAATTGGAAGTATCTCAGAGTCTTCTCTTTCTGTAGGCGCTCACTTCCTAATGTGAATTCATGTGCTCTTCTTGAGGCGCAAATCTAGGTTTGTAGAGGTGGAAAAGTGCGCCTTCAACCACTTAGTCTAAATTTTGCAATTTTATAGTTTTAAACACTCGTTTACTTCATCCCTAGAGGTGGGAAAGTGCGCCTTAATCCTTAGTCCAAATTTGTGGTTTTAAACCCTTATTGATACTTAATGTCGTTCATTTTGACAAAACAAAGACTCCTCATCACTGACTCTTGCTCTTTGCACTTGACGCGCAATTTTGGGTTTGAAGAAGTGAGAAAGTGCGCCTAGCTTCTTGGGCTATTTCTTGGCATTTTGAGATTTCAAACTCATATTTATTTCATCCCAAGGCACAAATTCTCATGATTTCATACACTTTGCTTAAAGGCGCCAAGTTTCAAGGTTTCAAGTGTCCCTTTGCAAGGCGCACTTTGGAGACTCCCCACGTGTGAAATTGCGCCTAGACTTGGAAGGTTTCATATTTCAAGTTTTATCAATCCAAACCATTGCATAAGTTCAATGAGATGTCTGGGCACTCAAACTTCTTCAAAGCCCATGAAACTAAGCATACTTCTTCTTGGGCGCAAGTTGATGGCTCTACTAATGCAAAATGGCGCCTTAGCTCAAGTGAGTGAATTTTGGACTTAGGCAATTGTAGATGTGTTTGAGAGGCTCAATCCTTTGAAGGCACAAGTTTCCTTTATAACTTCTAACATCTTCTACACAAGGCCCACATTTGAAGTTCAACAGGTAATAAAGTGCGCGTAGCTCTCCTTGAAGTGATTTTGACTAAGTTTAAACCTTCAACAAGCTCATTTGATCCTTTAAGTCTTCAAACGCAAATTTGTTATTGTCAATGATGACTCCTAGGCGCACATTTTGACATGTACAAGAGTGAATTTGCGCCTTGATTCTCTTGGTGACTTTCAAAATTTTCTAAGTAAAACACTTCATATTCACCCGTAGGCGCAATATGAGGTCTCCAAATGATGTCTTTTCCTCCAACAATCTCAGGGGCATTTTGGTGACTCTCCAGATGCAGATTTGCGCCTAGGATACTTAGTCCATTTTCTTACAAAATTTTCAATGTTTAAGGCATCTTAAGGGTCAAAACATCACTTCCTATCAAGGCGCCAAGGTTTGGAGTAGTTTGAAGCTAATTTTGTTGGAGGCGCACTTTGCTCATTGTTAATCTCCTGAATTGCGCCTTGGCTCTAAGCCTGTCCTTTGTTAAGATTTCATCTAAATCCAGAGCATGAGGTTGTCATTCAATTGTTTGAGGCACAACTTACCTTGTTATTACCACCGACTTCATCATGAAACAAACCTAAGACATCATCCGAGACTCAAGGCAAAGCACTGGAGCTCAAAAAAAGGGGGGTCCCCATTTGCAATGGGGCGATGTTGTGTAAACGTCACAACAGGAATGCCTTATCATCACCACTATAATGGAGTTGAGTGAAAGGATAAATGGAATATTGTTTGTGAATTTGAATACAGGAAAACCTTATGTAACACTAATAATTCAAGAGGTATGTTTGTATACCTATATTTTGTATATGAGCTTCTTCTGTTATGATTGCAGATTTAGGGCACAAGAATGATGCAAATTGGGAGGTAATAAAAATGGTAATTCCGAAACTCTAACCCTACACTTGGGATATTTGAATCTTAGGGTAAATTTAGTATTGTTCCTAGAAGGGGACATTACATAGAAGCATTACTCAGAATCGGAATTGACTTGGTAAACCAAAAGTATAATTGAAATTCAATTGAACAGGATACAAGGCAGGGTCAAGGAGTG
The DNA here is from genome assembly GCA_027924645.1 of Cunninghamia lanceolata. Lineage (NCBI taxonomy): Eukaryota > Viridiplantae > Streptophyta > Pinopsida > Cupressales > Cupressaceae > Cunninghamia > Cunninghamia lanceolata. Next base: position 8,020,647 of record BSBN01000220.1, on the reverse strand, counting down.
GATTCTCCGCTACCAATCCCAAATTAAGGCCATAGGTACCTTTCTGACACATGCCATTTCTCATAATTTTACCGCTTCTAAAAAGACTTCAATTTTTTTAAGCACTTTTAGAGTTAGGTTTTGTTTTAATTTTTTTTAATTACCATGGGTTCTTCCCAGGTTTGTGCAGGGAGCAGCTCCAGGTATATCTCAGACATACCCAGGCCAAATGACCAGAGCTTGGGCCAGAACCAAGCCGGATCTGGGCCAGGACCAGAACCCAACCCCTGACTGGTGCAGGTTTGGCAGGGGTTCCTGGCAAACCAAGTATCATAGCACCCAATCCACTAACTGAACAGATTTTAAACCAACAAGCAACGTTTGATGTCAAGATCCAAATCTGAATTGTAGGAGAACTCAAAATTCAGATCCCATGGACCACTTTGCTTCCAAAGAACAATTTTAGTAAGCCCTCTACATAGGAGCACTATGTTACACAAGGACTCAAGATCTGGTGCCATCCTACTGAAAAGCTAAAACGACAGATCATTTGCCTAAATACACCAAAAGTATGACCATGATTCCAATAAAAATAAACCCTCCCCTCGCCCCTTCTAAAAAGAATTAGAGATCCTAAATTGTAGCACGATATCCTGATTACTCGTATTGTATATAATATGTGTAGTCCATGGAAAATAAAATTTAGCTACATTACAATAAATTTCCACAACGATGCCTATTGCCATGTGCTTAGACTGTAAGGTAGCTTACAGAATATAAGACCAACTTCTGCACCTAACTGTCCTTACACTATGAGGCACACACATATCCACCCCTCAAGATTAGAACACGTGCCTCCCCCTCCTCGCAAGCATAAGATCTCCACTGGCATAATCATTTGGGTCATGCTCAAGCGGTACTGCATTAGGGATTCCACAGCTGAACCATGATAAAATTCTAAACCACAGAAACCATGATAAAGTGTTTGGGTAAAATACTGACAAGCGGGAAGGAAAGATACACCAAATCTGGCATGAAATATATGATAAATGATTAAAAAAATAAAAAATCAAGGAACAAGAAAGAAATGTAAAGTCCAATTGCATTAAATTGTCAGGCCTAATTCTCTACTATTAAAAACCCAAGCCCACCCTCTGTTCTCCGCAAGCTATGCCCTAATGTTTACCCAAAACTTTTAGTTCAGCGGGCGTGACTACTACAGCGCCTGGATTTCAAATCTCACCCTGGAAATTGCTGGGCATACTCCGTATACAGATGCAGAGGAAGGGTTTCATTCCAGAACCCTCATTGAGTCACAAGTTCAAGTCACGCTAATAACTCCTCAAAAACTATAATTCCAGGGAATGGCCGTAACCATCGATTCACCGAGCAGAGCAGAAAGAAAAATTGGAGCAGCAAAGCAAAAAACAATTCAAAAAATTAAGGGATATCAAAGAGGAGGAGAAAAGTACCAGAATTTGAACTCGGGGAGGCGTCTGATAAAGGGTTTGAATTCGTCGGAGCCCTTGGTGGGCAATGAGGCGCCATCAATTTCGGGATCCACCTGCGGCGAGAGAAAGCCGATCAACAAATTGATTGCATAGATTCCCACCGTATACGCAACAACGTAGAAGCCCTTCACATAATAAATTCTGAAGCTGAACAAGCCCGCCACCGTCGCCAATAATATCCAACGAGGCACCGGATGGGTTGTGGATTTGTCCAGGTAGTGTTGAAATCGACGAGACATAGTTTCTTTCCACTCCATCGCCGGAGATCTCGCGATCGAATCCCCGCCATACACCCCTTCCATTGTGATTTTCACCTCCGCAACAAAATTAATTCTGCTGCTCTTCTGTTTTACCTTTTTATAGTATGCACCTCGATTTCAAACCCATACATATTGCCCGAATATCCGGGACAAAAATTACTGGTTCAGCCCGAGTAAGGAAGAGTTGATTGCCGGCTGTTCAAATTCAACTACCTGAACGCAAATAGGCCCCTAATTCGGTCACATGGAATGGGGGCTAGCTGTTGTTCGGGGCGTGGATTCTTAAATGCCCCTGCTTAGATGAATTTTATTTTTTTATTATCATTATTTTTTAATTGCAATTTGAAGAGTAGGTTTGGTAAAGTCCACATTCACGTGTGAAATATTTGAGCTACAATCATTTATATCATATGTTATATAGTGAAACATTCACTTGTAGAAAGTAAATTAAAAAAAAAGTCAAAAACATACCTTTCTCCTTTTTGTTGTATTGAAAAGAATAGTTTTGTGAATGGGCCCTTGGTTTACTAGTGAAGTTGAATAGTTCTAAATGAGCTTATTAGGGATCAAGTCTCGCTAAGTGCAAGGCCTTGACACCATAAGGGATGAGGTAGAGATCGTGTTTCGGGCAAAAAAGGTTTCAGCCTGTGGCTCGTGCTCCCATATCTGGTAGCTAAAATGATTCTGAGTTTCAAAAATTAAAATTTAAAAAAAAAAAAGAATAGTCATTTTATAAAGTAAGATAATTCCAATAACTAAACAAGAAAGTGCAAATAAAATACGCAATCTGAAAGAATAAGAAAGGGCTTAATATAAAACCCTCCAAAAAAAAATTTTAAAAAAGAATAGTCATTTTATAAAGTAAGATAATTCCAATAACTAAACAAGAAACTAATGTAGCTCTTGCTCAAATAAAAAAAATTACAAACACAAACATTGAGGCAAATCTTCTCGTAGATTCTTCTTATAGATGAGATTTTTTGGCAAATTTGGCTTTACACCTAGCTACGCTGAGCTAGTCATTTATTCCCTAAGTACAAAGCATCATTTTCTTGTAATGACCAACTAAATGCAATAATTATTTCATTACTTTTGTTTTGCTAGATTCTAAATTTGTGTAATGAATGTTGATGTCATTGAAATGACATTTTTTAGTGAGGTGAGAATTTTTAGCAAACATGTAAAGTGCAAATTCATTAGAAGGTTGACATAAATAAAAGTTGTTTCACATATATTATCCAGTAGAATGATGAATAAAGTGATTTTTGTTTTTGAGACAAATTTAAGAAAAAACATAATGTAGACACTTAAAATTGGCACATTTAACATCTCATCTAACACATCACTTTGGACACTTTCCTAAACACATCTTAATCACATTCGTCTAATCACTAATTATTATGTAACATTTACCTCATCACCAAATTAATTAAGTAAATCACATTTATTTAATTGAGCTAATTCCCACCACATAGCACCTAACATTTCATACCATGTCAACATTTCTTCATTATCTTACTAATTTTCCCTTTGTTGTCACCACCACTAATTAATTAAATAATTCATATTGTTTAATTAATTAGGCTAATATTAATTTCACTTTATCCAAAATAGATAAATAAATCCATTTTCCCAAATTAAAAAAATTCTATTTATATCATGACTCACTCCAAGATTCCTCTATATTTTCAACTCATGTGTCCATCTATTTGGTCAAAATTAAAAAATAAAAACAACTAATTTCCTTCACCCGTTTTAGAATCCATTAAAATTGTGTCATAACACCTCATCACTTCTTTTGACTATTCTTAGCTAGGAAGTATCCTCCACTCTCTCTCATTTAATCTTGATTGTTCATTCTCTATCAAATCTTGACTATTCACATCCTCAACCAAGCATCTATAAATTCCTCTCATTTGTTCAAGTTTCATCCTAGATGTTGCATTTCTGAATTTCTTGATGTTTGAGCTTTCAACTATGAATCTTTTAAGCTTTCGTCATAGATATATTTTCACAAGTACATGATGTCGAAATCTTGCACAGGTCCATGAGCATCCACATCGAAATCAATAGAGCGGATCCAAGTATCAAAGAGTCAACATTTGGTAACTTTATTTGTGTTTCAATTTTGTTAATTTCTCTCTTTCATCATCTCTATAGAGGTTTACATGAATTTAGAATAGGAATGTTGTGCCTTGTACACATGCCCCACCTTTTGCATTAGGAAAATGGGGACCCCTCTTTTGCTTGGGTTTTTAGTGAGTTTTTCAGCCTCTTTTGGTGTTTTCAACTTGTTTTGAGTGTCCTAGGTTTTGGTTGAGCAGCTTGGTTGGACAACACAAGTTCATGATCCATTTGTATTAGTTTGACATATTAGGATGATTTGAGGTGCTTGGTTGCCTAGCATGGTTTTGGCATCCATTTGGTAATCTTTGGTGTTTTTATTTGCATGGGTATGATTGGTTTCATGAGGTCCTAGTTTGGTCTCACATGCTTTAGAAGTTTGCTCTTGCCACATGATGTATCCTCTTGGGTTGATTTAATATCCCTTATTTACATCTACTTGACTTGGTTTTCGCATACTTGAGAATAAGGCGTATAAAGTGGAGGGATGAGTCATGGTTCATTTGGTTCCTTAGCTCATATAGAAAGGTTACATATTCCTTGCTTCTATTGTCATTTCAACAAAATGGTGTGTGGGTTCATTTTGTGACACCTTAATATCTCGATATATGTGTGGTTTTGATGAGTTATTCAGCTTTAAGCTATTTACTTTCATGATATAATGGTAACCACTAATGCTTGAGTTTGGATGAAAAGATTTGAGGCTATATACGCCATTGGATGCTTTATGTGCTTTCATGTTTTCATATGCCTTGGAATAGGGTATGCATTAGTATGCATATTCATCTACTTAATGGTTGATTTGGGTCCTTGTTATTGTTGGATTTTTTAAACCATTTTGACCATCTTAAAATGCTTCTAAAATTATCCTACAAATGGTCATAAAGGCCTTTAAGCCAGTCCTAAACCATTAAAAAGGAGAATTTTAAAGTCTTTATTAAAGATTTTAGATGGAGGAGGGTGTTTTGTGTATAAAAGGCATTAGAAATCATTGAGAGTTGCACTATAAGACTATTTTTTACCTTTTGTGAGCAACTGTCCTTTTGAATTTTCATGTCTTCAAATAGTTGTCCAAAGGGAAATTTGGTGTTATCCAGCTTTTGCTAGACCCTCGCATGTGTAAAGTGCAACTTCAAGGCTTACAGTACATGATATCCATTATAAACTTTGATCTCCACTTGCGTTCTGTTGTTGATAGGGTGGGAATTTTATATTTTTTGAGTCTTCAATGGCATGTAGTAGTGCCCCCTTTCCCTATCCTCGCTTTAGATGATCATCAATGCAATATTCTTGTGGGTTTCATGCCTTTTGAATCTAACATAGGTTTTCTTTACAGATTCTCTTTTTCAAAGCAAGGGTTTGGCAGTGTGTGCAATATATAATGATGTCTCTGATCTGAGTCTTTTAGTGAATGTTATTTATTTATGAAACTATGAATCTAATGACTTTTTTTTATTTTGGTAGATTTGTGATGTGGAACTCTAGGGTTTGGTTGCCAGGGGAAATCTACCAAACCCTGGAGTCTATAAGCACTCTCCAAGGAAACCTTTTGGGCTATTATTCATGCTTGAAGTGAGGATAGATGATCAAATCTAAGGTGTCCAAGGGTTTTTGTGTCTAGAGGCTTTGTTAAAATAGTTTCATCTTCATCCGCTTGGAAGATTTGCCTAAGTCTATATCCATTTTGGTGAAGATATCATGAGGGAAACTATTGTTACTGATTAAGGAAACCCTCATGTTAAGTGGAGTGTGAAGGAAATATGGCATCCCACTATCATGAGGTATGCCACCTTCAGGTTTGAGATAACTGCTAAGAAGATTCATGCAAAAGTGGACAGTCAAGAATGTTGAACACAATGGGGTGTTGAGAGGGGGGGTGAATCAGTACACTTTAAAATTTTGATTAAGCATTTCTCGATGAAATTGAATAACTTTGAAAACATGAAGGAAAATATGCAACAAAAGAATCAACACATGACACCAAAGATTTTACGTGGAAAACCCTATAAAAGGGAAAAAACACTGTGAGAATTAGCTCACAATATATTATGCTCACTACAAAAGTTTTATAACTTTGTTTCAAGGCTTCAACCTAAGGAAGCAACTACTCCCTGATTTACAACCTTGTTTTAGGGTTTTACCTAAGGAAACTACTACTCCCTGATTGTTTAGCTTACTACTATTATAATGAAATAATAAGAGAACTGCTATGGAGAACACATATGTTGTATGTTGATGGTGCAATCTGCTATTTCTATTCAATATCTTTCTTCAAATTAAATCTACGCATTTCATACCTGCTCTACTATCTTCATATTTGCCTTAATTGTCTTTTGAATGAATTATATCTTCTATATATATCCTTTGCAACACCTTGAAACTTTGATTAAGTCGACATCCAAAGCAATATTGAATGTAACATGTAGCAAGTCACAAGTCGGCCAAAACATGTGCAAATTGATAACAACCTTGTTGCAGACCTTAGGGCCTTAAGAAACATGTTAGGACACATCATTCCATACCTTTCAAGCTTAGAGAAATTGATTAGGAGCCTTAGCATGCATCAGGAACTTAACCAGTCGGCTCATACTGCTTAACATTGTCAACTATTCATCTTTCAACTGCCGGGGAGAAGCCAAAACTTCAATGTGGACCAAGGATTCAGTCATACACATGCTCAAAAACATTCATGCACCTTTCCAAAGAAGTATCATGCAAAGTTATGCATCTGCAAGACAAGAAATGTATTTCTCTATAGAGAACAAAGTCTTACAGACCTTATTCAATTCTTCTCAGCCTAAAATATGAAGTTGTGGTAAAGTATAAGGCCTGAAACCTTTTGAAAATGATCAAAGATTTTAAATTACGCAAGTCATTGGATCCACACACCTTCTTATGGAGTTTCCAGAGGAATTTAGAAATGACTTAAGTGTTTGCAACTCTGAAAGATAGTGTGATACCTCTGTCAATTTAGTACTGTAGACACCTAAAATTGGCTCAGGTTGAATTAAGTAAATATTTTGATATTTATCTTAATACTTATTTTCTTCTATCAATCAAATAAATATTATAAGTTTATTTGATTGGTTCATTATTCTACAATTAAATAAAATCATTTTATTTAATTAAAATCCCTAAATTCTTCTAATGTCTCAAATCCTAAATCCACCTCACAAAATCCACTTCATCAATCCACCTCATCTTTCCACCTCGTCCCTTCCACCTCACCATGTTGCACATATAATTAAATATTCTTAATATTTAATTAGCTAATATCCTCCAAAATCCAAAAATAAATCTTTAATTCAATTATTCCCCACTATCCTCCACTATTGAGTTCTTAATTCAATTATTCCCCACTATTATCCACTATTGAATTCTTAATTCAATTGTTTCCCACTATCCTCCACTATTGAATTCTTAATTCAATTGTTTCCCACTATCCTCCACTATTGAATTCTTAATTCAATTGTCATAACCCACTCTTCTCAAAAAAGAATTTTTAATTCATCCATTATGAATTAAAGATTCACAAAAAATGAGAGCCATTGATCTCATCTTTTGATTCTCACCCTCCATTCCCTTTTCAGAAAATCTATAAATGAGACCCTTCTCTAAGCAATTAAGGGGGGACTTCATTCTGGCATCCTTATCATACCCAATTTCTTCTAGGGACTTCTTCTAGCATCCTTATCATGCCCAACTTCTTCTAGAAATCTTCTTCTGGCATCCTCATAATGCCCACATTCTTCTCAATTCCCTTCTTCATACCCTCCTAATGTAGAAATCATTCTAGCCATCCCACATCCTCTATTCATTGTCCCTGTGTTTGAAGCTCATCTTCAACACAACAAAATATCACAGCCATTCCGTTCTTGTCACCGTCAACAAGCAAGGAAGCAAGCTCCCTGAGGACCAATCTTCTTCATCATCAAGGTCGAGAATAGATAGGCGAGCAATGGAAGCCGCAGGGGTAACAAGTTTGTAAGTTCGTGTTTCATTTATTTATTCTTGTTATTTGCATTATTTCATTGATGTATTGAGTTAATATTATCATTTATTGATCAATCCTATTTTCCCATTAACATTTTGGCACCCACCGTGATCTAACCCATCTTGTTTGTGAAAGTTTGTTTTAAGTTTTTTTGTTGCAGATTCAGGTGTTTCAAAGAACATTCAGGCATCAACTCTCACAAACGGCCTCCTACGCACAAACCGTGCTCACCGTTGAGTCCGAAAAGCCTCCGAGGTAAGAAATCACATATCATTCTCTAGTTTTGTTACTTGAAATTTTTTGAAATCTTTTTTACTTTTCAGCCTATTTTTGCAACAAAAAAAAAGAAAAAAAAAAGGCAATGGGTTGCATTTATTTTTTGTATTTAGTTTAACATTGTTATTTAAAAATACAAAAAAATAAAAATAAACAAAACAAAACAAAAAAAAAATTTACATTAGATTTTATTTATTTATTTTTGTTTAACATTTTCATTTAAAAAAAGAAATTTAAAAAAAAAAAAAAAACCCCACGACCTCCCCCCAAACCCCCCACCCCCCATCCCCCCCATCCCCCCCGCGCCGCCCCTGCAAACCCTCCCCCCATTCCCCCCATGCCGCCCCTGCGAACCTTCCCCCGACCCCCTGCGACCCTTACCCGCCAACCTCCTGCGCTAACCCCTTACTCCCCCGCCCCACCCTGCGCCCTCCCATCCCCCCCGATCCTCGCTGCCCCCTGCGCCTCCCTCTCCCCACGCATCACCTCCCTCCCTTCTCCCTGCGCCGCCCGACCCCCAACCACTGTTCCTCTCGCGCGCCACCACGCTGCCGCCACCTCCGCCCATGCCGCCGCCTGTGCGCCAACCCTCCCACAACCTCCACTTCGTCCCTCCCCCGACCCTCGCCTCTCCTGCGCCCCCTCCCAAATCTGCCGCCCTACCTCCTCCACAACCGTGCCTCCTGCGCCCCCTCCCAGATCCGCGGCCCTGCCTCCTCCACAGTCGTGCCACCTCCGCCGCCCCCATCCGCCGCCGACACCCAGCCACCACTGCCACCCCCTCTCCACCGTCGCCCAGCCACCAAACCCACACACACAACAAATCAATTAAAAAAAAAAAACTACAAAACGAAACATACAAAATAATAATAATAATAATAATTTAAAAAAATAACAAAAAAATCCAACATTACAAAAAATTACAAAATTAAATAAAATCAAAAAAAAAAAAGAGGGAGTTCTTTTTTTTTCCCACTTAGCAAAATAGGCCTTTTTTTTAAATTTTCACAACTTTCACATACGACATCGAAATCGCACAAATTTGGACTTGTCAGAAAGCTGACGAGACGACCTTTGCAACCGTGAGGACATTTTTAGGTGACTATAGCATTTTGTAACATTTTTTTGCAGTCAAAGTCAAACCTACTTGCAACATTCAAACGCACATAACTGGAGCAAATTTGATCGTTTTTCAGCGATTTTTTTTTTTAAATCGCATAGAATTGCCTGAATTTTCTGTTCATGTAATCTATTTTTATGTATCAATTCATTTCTCATTATATTTTATCAGATTATCAATTTTCACATAACGGTCATCTTGGCTAGTCTACGTGCTTCGTTTTCGATTCTGTGACTTACAGGTGATCATTCGGGGCTGGAACAACATCAGGATCAGAAAAAACGTCAATTTGGATAGTGAACAAACATTCAGGTGCATCCATTTTCATCCTTTATCTCTCAATCTTGTTTGCAAACACATTTTGATTTGGGCTTCTAAAACAAACTTTGTTTGATCACACATCATTGAAATTAGGCTTAAAATCAACCAATGTCTTCAATCACATCTTCAAATTAGACTAAAAAGAACCATTGATTGGCGTATCCTTCACACATTTCAATTTCTAAGGGCAATTAACCAAGTGCGAGTGTGAATCAAGTGTGCGTGTGTATGCTCTTTCCTTACACCACAAGGTGACCTTAGAGATCAAAAACACCTCACTTGATTTGCTTTTGTCAACCCCTTTCCTAGGAGACCTGCTAGGGGATTTCATCACCCCTAGGGATGACATCAATCAAGGCTAAATCAAAAGACACACTCATTGAAATTGGATTCTTATCACTCTTGGCTAAGCCCCAAAGAACTTTCTACCTTTGGGAAGTGAAGGTGAAGGGTGGGTTACCCCCTTCTCCCGGCTATGTGATAGGATTTCACTTTCAATTCCATAGTCAACCTTGTGCAATCTAGTCTAAGACCTAATTGGCCATACCAACTTGACTAGACATTAGGCTTGTGATGTGTTTTCAAGTGCTTGCTTAATAATCATCACATTTCATTTTCAAAGTCAAAAAAAAAAAACTTGCTTCTGTGTCTTGTGTGAGTGATTCATGTGTGTATATGCATAATCATTTGCTTGAACTTTGCCAAATCAAGCTATAAACACCAAACACATAAACAAATCAATATAAACTTTCATCCTAGTCACCTTCATCCTAATCAACTTCATCCAAATAATCCACATCATCATCAAATCATAACCAAGCACTTGCCAAAAAGGACTTAAGACTTAAACACTTGCGTGACATCATGTCAACCTTAGAGGACCTCCAACAGCTCCTTCATAGGCTTCACCACATGCATGCAAGCCAATCCCCTTTAGAGCAGCGAACCTTTCAAAGCATTCAAGAATTGATTCAAATAGGTCGAACAAGCCAATCCTCACACATACAATACCTCTTGGAAGAAATCCAACACATCTTGGCCACTTGCAAAGTCCAACGACCATCCTATCTAGCACCTATCCCATCATATCTATCCTCTCATCAACCAATTCTATACCAACTTATTCCATTTCCTCTAATGTTAGCCCTTCTCTATATCAATCTCCATTTCAACAACCATTACCCTATGCAACCCCTCCATCCTCATCACATCAATACATTCAACAATTCCAACAACAACAAATCAAATCAAAACAACAAATCCAAACACCATTTTAACCTCAACAAATTCCACATCACCCTTACATGTCATCATCTTCAACTTCATACCAACCTACTTCATCCACCTATCATTTCAATGCCACATCAACATATCCCCCCAAATCACAACATGTAAGCTCAAATCCACCATGGCAACAAGATCAAATGCCCTCAACTTCATACCAACCTCAAGATCTTTTGTCTAAATATCCTACCATTTTACCCAACCACCAAGACTATCAATTGCCTCCACAACAAGCACAAGTGAGCCTGCGTCCACCTTTGCAACAAGAAGCACTTGCAAGTCCAAGTGGCCCTTTGTATATAAACCATGCTAGCCTAATACAAAAAGACTTAATTACCTTTGACAAGGGAGATACCAATCTAGCCAATGCATCTTATGAGTGGCCTTCACCATCCAATCCCATGCCAACACATGAGCCAACAAGTCCTATCATAAGACCACCATGTTATCCTACCCCTAGTCCATCTTCTAGCCCATCAAGCCCTTCATCAACTCCATACCTATGTTCTACCAATCCTCCAGCACAGGATCCCTTGGACATAATCGTACAACAATTAGTTCAAACAAATTTGATTGAGCTGCCACCGATAGACCCTTTTGAACCAATCCTTAAACCCCCTCGGTATAATGAAAACCATTATTGTGCATACCATAGATATAAGGGCCATACAACCACCAACTGTGTCAAACTTAATAGATTGATTAAAAACATCATAAATTGTGGTAAGATTATCCCTTCATCCAATCCAAATCCTAATCCACCCAATCCAATTAGCCCCCAACCTAATCCTAGTCCTAAGCCTACAACATCATCCACTATTATTGCTCATCCATTATATCATCCATCTACCCATACACTTGCGACGGATGTGATCCAAGGACTACTAGCAGAACGTCAACCATGTCCCCAAAGTCTGGTCCTTAACCTTACCAAAGATTCTTCCAATACCAGTTCAAATCCTACAACCCCTTCATGTCATCCGCAACCCCTTGAGCTTCTCAAACAGCCTTTTGCCATGCACCAGAGTCAAGGTCCGTCACACCCTCATGTTGTTGACCACGAGCCCATCCACGAGCCTTCCACTTCCATTCAAGCAACCCAAGAGGTATGTCAAAGGTTTAATCCTAAGCATGTGGAAACATTAAGCCCTAGTCCAACTCAAGATCAAATCACTTTTATACAACCCATCCATAATATGTATCTTTTCCATGATCAAGATGATAGCCATAATGATCAATCTATCCATGAGCCACTTGATCCTATCCATCTCCCAACAACCATTCATGAGCACGCTATCCAAATTCAACCTATCCATAATATGTATCTTTTCCATGATCAAGATGATAGCCATAATGATGAATCTATCCATGAGCCACTTGATCCTATCCATCTCCCAACAACCATTCACGAGCATGCTATCCAAATTCAACCTATCCATAATATGTATCTTTTCCATGATCAAGATGATAGCCATAATGATGAATCTATCCATGACTTGATCCTATCCATCTCCCAACAACCATTCATGAGCACGCTATCCAAATTCAACCTATCCATAATATATACCTTTTCCATGATCAAGTTGATACCTATGAAGAAGCTATCCATGAGCACCTTGATCCTATCCATAATCCTCTATCCATCCATGAGCGAGATATCCAACTTACTCCTAGTCATCTGTCATCTAGCCCTATCCATAATGAGCAAACATCCACTTGTCATGATGAGACACTTGTCCCCCAAGTAAGCATAAAAGATCAAACAAATGACTTGGATCTTAGTGAACACAATGCTAATCACGATCCTAATGATTCTCCTTCCACATCCACCATCGATCCCACTTCAAATCCACTATCATGTCCTATTGGTCTTACCACCCTTATACATGAGTGTTCCTCCTTAGGACAACGAGGACCTTTATCCACTTCACCTTCTCCATCCAATAAAGAGCTAAAGTCTAGTTCCCAAAGCACACCTAGTCCCATTGTCCATCGCATACTCTGAAACATGAACTACCAAGGTAAAGGCCTAGGCCTTTCTGAACAAGGTATTTTGGAGCCAAACCATGTCAAAGTTCCTCCATGCTCATATGGCCTTGGATACACACCCCAAGGTAAACAAGTCCAAGATGTTGGTAATCCCTTCATGCATCCTAAATCTACCACTTTCCATCACACCCCCCATCATCTACCCAAAGCATATGTAGCCATTCCACCTCCATCATCCTATAAATGTCAAAAGCATGTGATCACACACCTTCCACCATCCACTTTACCTCCACTCCTTCCAACTCCCAATGTCCCTCCATCCACTTTGCCACCGTTGCTTCCGACACCTAACATACCTATCATTCATAAGTATCCTTACATCCCTAATCATGGCCAACAAAAGCACACATCATTTAAGCATAAAGCTTCCAATCATTCCATCCACTCCACCTCTCCCATGGGATTCAAAAGCAAAAATTTTGATGCCTTTATCCATAAAGCTAAAAATCCTACCAAAAATCCTTAAGGTCTTCATACCTTAGGACATAAAGAATCAAAATCAAAGCAAAGTTCATCTAAACAACCATCTAAACCCTTACCTCCAAATGCAAAGCCCAAAAGCAAAATGGTTTGGGTTCCTAAGAAAATAGCTAGTAAGTCAAATGAGGCATCCTCATCCACATCTCAAGAATCCCAACCACCTATATCCATCCAAAAGCCTACTTCCATCCACAACTTCCATTCCCTTCAAAAATCCCACAAGCAAAACAAAAGCACTAAAAATACTAAATCTATGTGGGTTCCTAAATCACTTCATCAACCATCTCCTAAGCAAACATCTCCATTGCTTCCTACACCACCATCTCATCAAAAGCTTCAATGTTTATCACGGTGTGTGCAGCCGTTGGTCATGGTTCCTTTCCACTTCACAACACTTCCACATAACTACATCTCCCCATCTTCCATCCATTATCCTACACATCTTCCTCATCCTATGCCAATGGTCCATGTTGTTGCATAAGCCTTCCCTCCATATTCTGCATCATAATCCACTATCTACCTATGCCATATCATACGCTCCCCTACCAACATCTATGAGCACACGGGACATGGTCCATTCGACAGTATATATCTAGCGGGACTATCCCCTTTCAAGGAACTATATACTTAATTCTTTCCATATCCACCTTCTCCAATCTAAATATTCAAAAAAAAAAAAAATAGTAAAGAAAAATCCCTTCATCCAACAGTGAAAACCTGGTAAACAGGCGCCTTGGATAAGTACCATGATGAAAACCTGGCAAACAGGCATCATGTGTAGGTTGATCTTCTATGTCACTTACACTTGGGGGCACATTGTCTCATCCAACCTATACATTTCCAAACTATCTATCCCATTATATCATTTTCCATCCTATCCTGTCCTACCATTACCACATCATCCTACCATCCTTAGCCATTACATAAATATGCCTATCCTATTGAACCCATTTACCCATCCTTCCGCCTTTTGATTTTGATGAAGACATAGGGGCAAAATATTGAAACATGTTTGGATATATCTTGGCATACTTTCTTTCCAAACCAAGTCCTATCCATTGACCATTTATCCATCCCATTTAAACCGATCCATCATGTCATCCTATCGTCATAAGCGCCATGTAAAATCCAATCATGTCATCCCTTGGTCATGAACTTTGTCCTAAAAAAAATTCTAAGCATTACCACCTAGAATGGGGCAAGTTATTCCTATGCAACATAGCCTTTGAAGATCACATCCTAGCTCCCCTATGATCCATCCACTATGGCGTATCCTTATCATGAGCTTTCCATCTTATAGCTTATCCCCGTCTGTTTATCATGAAGCTTTCCACTATAGTCTACCTATCCATTTATTATGAGTCAAGCATCCATCCCTTATATGGCCTATCCTCTTATCTATCCATCCAACTCTCATGAGCCTTCCATCCCATTCACTATCATCCATCCTTTCATCCGTCCTTTGCACCTAGACTTGGTTTTCCCTCTTGTCATTGGTATCTAGCACAAAGGCTACTCAATTGTAAATCCATCGACATTCAAAACATTTCAAAAACTCCAAAAAAAAAATCAAAATATATCAAAAAATCTAAAAAATCAACTATCCAACGAAAAATCCAAACAATAAAACTAATCATATAATCCAAAACAATCCACTCCATCAACATTCAATCAAAATCAAAGCATCATCATCATCAATTCTTCCTATCAATAACATTCATTGATCCATTTCAATCAATCACTTCTTCCACTCATATCAATCAAATCAACAAGTTTTGATCCTAATCTTGTCATAAAAATCACCAATCATCATCAATGGGATATATCATTCCCACATCATCCTTGTGTTGATCTAGGGATATAGCTTTCCCCACAATGACAACACTATCATGATCAATCAAACAATCAATCATTGGTTTATGACTTGACAAGGGCAATACCTTGTTTGTTTTACATCCTTTGAGCACACTGAGAACACTTGCTTATGCTTAGATTGAGTGGACACTCTAATCATCACACCATCACTATCATCATTCAAAACAATCCAATCATTAAAACAATCAACCTGTCCAAGGCAAAACAGAGCACCATACCAAAACACTCAAGCTAATTCTATACCAATTATGGCAAAAAGACACATCTAATGTAAGAATGTTTTGTAAACAGGTTAACTTACTAAGTCTTGGATTTTTGTCATTATGTCTTCCTATGCTACTCAAGGATGCCAAAAGCTAGAGATGCTATGACGGGGGCATAATCTTTTTTTTTTTTGTCTACTGCTTGTGGATCAAACTTTAGTAATGTGACGACTTCTGTCTAACGACATGATCGGCAAAAGATCATCAAGGACTTCGAGATCTAAACATGAAAAGGGGCAATCCTTGTCTGTTGAAAAATGCAAGAAATACTCAGGTCATCTCAGTTTAATTATACCTAGATGCTTGTATTTTCTTACAACATAATAAAGCCCAAAGATGAAAGCGCTTCAAAATACTTGCTATATCAAGGTGACAAATATCCATATCCATATCCATACAGTATCCAATCACATCTCATATCCATACCTTATCAAATTGCATCTCATATCTGTACCCATATCCGTACCCATACCCATATACATACCGTATCCAATTGCAAGTCTTTCCTTAATCCATGTCAATCAAGTCAAATCAATCTTGTCAAATGATCCAATCACAATCAATGGTCTTGATCCTTGTCCGGTCGTAAACCAACTCGATCAATTAATCAATCAATTGTCTTATACAGGATGTTGCATTGTCAAAATCAGACCAACACACGCGTCTTACATGACATGCTTCATTTCCTGAAACCAGACACTATCCTTCGTGTTGCTCTAGGGATCCATCATTCCCCGCCATGACAACACGCTTGCTGTGTTGGTCTAGGGATATATTGTTCCCCGCCATGACAACACTATAGTATCAAATGTCTTAGACATGATGTTATATCGTCGAAACCAGACCCGAAGTCTTATACGACATATTTCATTCCTGAAACCAGACATCATCGATCCATATCATTGGTTTACCGCTCGACAGGGGCAATACCTTGTTTGTGCTTGTGTCATTTGTGCATACTTGCTTACTTGCTTGTGTGTGTTATCATTTTTATCTTGCATTCCATATCATTCATCCCTTTCTTCTGCATTCAACCATTTCATTTCCTGTCAACATATCTTATCGTGAGATTGTCCGTCTCACGCCTGCCGCCTTCTCCCCGTCCAATCGCCCGAGGGGGCATCCTATCGTCATACCCTGTACCAGGCCCAAACTGGGGCATGTATCATTATTAGACTATTCTTATTCTTTGAAACAACATGATAAAACACATTGCTTCAAAGAGGGGCGAAATGTAGACACCTAAAATTGGCTCAGGTTGAATTAAGTAAATATTTTGATATTTATCTTAATTCTTATTTTCTTCTGTCAATCAAATAAATATTATAAGTTTATTTGATTGGTTCATTATCTTACAATTAAATAAAATTATTTTATTTAATTAAAATCGCTAAATTCTTCTAATGTCTCAAATCCTAAATCCACCTCACAAAATCCACTTCATCAATCCACCTCATCAATCCACTTCATCTTTCCACCTCATCCCTTCCACCTCACCATGTTGCACATATAATTAAATATTCTTAATATTTAATTAGCTAATATCCTCTAAAATCCAAAAATAAATCTTTAATTCAATTATTCCCCACTATCCTCCACTATTGAGTTCTTAATTCAATTATTCCCCACTATTCTCCACTATTGAATTCTTAATTCAATTGTCATAACCCACTCTTCTCAAAAAAGAATTTTTAATTCATCCATTATGAATTAAAGATTCACAAAAAATGAGAGCCATTGATCTCATCTTTTGATCCTCACCCTCCATTCCTTTTTCAGAAAATCTATAAATGAGACCCTTCTCTAAGCAATTAAGGGGGGGAATTCATTCTGGCATCCTTATCATGCCCAATTTCTTCTAGGGACTTCTTCTGGCATCCTTATCATGCCCAACTTCTTCTAGAAATCTTCTTCTGGCATCCTCATAATGCCCACATTCTTCTCAATTCCCTTCTTCATACCCTCCTAATGCAGAAATCATTCTAGCCATCCCACATCCTCTATTCATTGTCCCTGTGTTTGAAGCTCATCTTCAACACAACAAAATATCATAGCCATTCCATTCTTGTCACCGTCAACAAGCAAGGAAGCAAGCTCCCTGAGGGCCAATCTTCTTCATCATCAAGGTCGAGAACACATAGGCGAGCAATGGAGCCGCAGGGGTAACAAGTTTGTAAGTTCGTGTTTCATTTATTTATTCTTGGTATTTGCATATTTCATTGATGTATTGGGTTAATATTATCATTTATTGATCAATCCCATTTTCCCATTAACAAGTACTACATTTGCGAACCAAAGAGACACTTAAAACTTCATCATAGTATATAACATACTTATCTTAATCATTCCTTAAGGCCACATGACAAACATATCTCTTTTGGAGGAATGCAGAGCATTCCATTGTCTCCTTGATACTGCTTAGTTATGTCTTGGTGATGGCCAATGTACAAACCCTTTTAACTTTTCATGTTGAATGAATGAGAGGCTGAGACCTTGGATATAACATTTTGATGCATGTTAGAAACTATCTTGAGAACCACATGACCAAATCTTTCTTTGCAGAGAAGTGCAAACTAAATCAAGTTGACTCTACCTTAGGTTTTGTACCGAGAATGCCTTAGACACATTTATGCTTCTTCCCCTTGAGTCCAGTACTCCCAACTGATTTTATATATATATGCAGGATTAAGATTGTTTACCTCTGCATCATATTCAAACCCAAAACTTATCCATACTTAGACCATTTTCCTTACTCCTAGACTAGTCTACCTTGATCATCCTGACTCTAGGTTTGTCTACACATTTCCATATGCTATGTTGACATCAATTTATGCTATGTTGACATCAATGACAACACATATGGCCAATAATCTCCCCCTTTGTCATTGATGGCAACATATGCCCCCCCTTAGATTCTCTCCCCCTTTGACATCAAGGACAAAGGGATTGATAACCTTTGTATCAATCCAAAACCATATGTGCTCCCCCTTACAAAAAGATATCTAAATTGTGCTACCCCTGACTATATGAATTAATTACAAAATTGTACCCTTGAAAACCAAAATGGTGCTGCCATGCTACTTAGTAATTCTACAATACTGTATTCATCAAAATTGTTCTATTTACACTAATAACTAATTTGGATGGTAGGATGGCTTTGTAAATTACCTTGAGTTGTTGGATAGTTGAAGTCCAGATAGTGCATTCTGAGGTAAGCCAATAGTTTTGGTACCCACTTTCCATGCACATTTCTTCAACTTCCTCTAAGTTGCTCGGGGGCTTCATCTTTTGATCTTCCTTTTTTGCTTCCCCTAACAGACCAAACATTGAGGCTAGTCTCAAATTCATTGCCTCTCTCAACTAACCAAACTGCTTCTTTATATGTTCTCTTTGGTCCTATAGTTGGGACAGTTGTGTATGTAGATTCTCAATTTGTGCCCTTGTTGTACCCATCTTGTCCTTTGACAAGTCATATACTTCAGCCACCTTGGAAATCTGTGACTCAATAGAATCCATCTGAGCTTTGATTTGCATATGCAATGATGAAGTTTGTTTGATTAACTTGTTGAGTGCCTTTAGTTCTCCTTTAGCTCTTCAGGGATTTTGTCTTCATTCAAATGTGATCGAAAATGATCAATCATCACTTATGTATGTATTCCACCAAACAATTTTCCTCTGCATTAATTGTAATTCTTGTTTTGACTTAATTTGCTTTTATCATATGCAAAGCCTTGTAAACCTTCAGCAATCCTCCGCAAATTACTCAAATGCTCCGGAACTTTTATTAAATTCATCTACATGCTGAATGCTTTCCTTGTTCTGAAGTGAAGATGACAAATTTTTAGAATCAACTCTACTGAGTCCATGTAATTTCTTGGTGGAAACTCTGCAAACCCTAAAATCCTCTGCATTTTGCCACAATTAGAGATTTTCTCCAAAATTTTCACAAGATTTCTTCAATTCCTTAATCCTATCATTTTCATGCCAGTACTAATCCATATGCCAAAAATTTAGCATCTTAAAAAATCATGTTTAAAAAAAAAAAACTTTATTGTTGTAACTCCCCCGACCCAATATTCTATCTTTTAATTACTAAAGAACCCATCTACGTTGGGCATGTTTAATAGGAAAAGAGGGAAGATGGGATTGATGGGTGATTTAGTTTAGATCCTCCTTTCACTACAAACATTCAAGGACATTCAACCGAGTTGAATCACAACTTTTGCAAGAGGATTCAACTACAAGTTGATGGTCACTTATAACGATGTGGAAATTTGTAATTTGTTGATTAATTGATTAATTAAATCCTGATTATGCTAGAAACCCTAATTATGCAAAATCGTAAATAAACAAATGAATCATGACAAATGCTCGCGGACAGAGATGTAATATTCAAAGTAGATACATACCAAACCTTGAGATTTTAAATGCAGATAAGTCAGGGGCTAAAGAGCAAGCACCCAAGCCCAAGATGCAATTTTCTATTGAGAATCCTAGATGATGTCTATAACTTGTTTTTGTTGTTCTAGAGATTTCTGTGTCAGAGATCTGGGGGCTTTTGGTGTAAGGCGCCCAGGCCCAGGTCCTGCTTTTTCTCTCAGATACGGGATCTAAATACTTTGTTCCAACCTCCTGCAACTCCACTCCTTCAAATATGCCACCTGTAACCTACAATCATGGAGAATGGGGTTGGGGGTTGTGGTGTTTAGGAGCTTGCCTCAATCAAGCCCTGGAAGGACATTTAGGTCTTCCAAACACTGTTGTCAGATAAAAGAGTGCGTATCCCTGCGGGATAGAGGCAAAAACAAATTGATAAATGATTGAAAACATAAATATATATCACCTCGGAGGTGTAGCTCGCATGTAGATGAAAATCCTTCAATACATGAGAAGATGAAGCTAAATATGCAATCACAAACACAACAACAATATTCTACTCTGCAATAATGAATATCTTGAATGCTCTAAAATCATAAGTTCGCCAAAAGTTCATAATCATCTTCTAGTTTAGAAATGAATCCCTAAACATGCTTATATATGCATTCCCGCTACAAATTTCATAATTCAAACTTAAACTGTTGGTAACATAACCTTTTAATGGTCACAACAAACATTTAAATTTAGGACCTGACTAAAATAGGGCAGGACTAGGGCGGAAATGCACAAGCCCCTAGGTCCTATTTTAGGGCAGGGTTAAGCCCACAGATGACCCTCAAGCCCCATTTGACATGTGTTTTAGGCCATTTTGTCTCGGGAGTTAAAATGAACATGCAAGACGCAAAACAAAGGAACCAGGAGCTAAACTTAGGAGGTAAAAGTCCTAGGGGGAAATTTTACGACATAACAGGGCAGAGGTCCGGAAATATCACTAACTTCTTTTTTCTTCCATACTTTATTCATTTCCATTCTTTGCGGAGCAATATCAATGGGTTTCACATTCTTTCCATAATTCCTTGTTTGATTTCCTTCATGATAGGTGCACTTAGTTTGCTGAGCATTTCCACTCCTTCTTGCCCTTGATATGCAGTTAACTGCTTTGTGGCCAAACTTATTACAAGTGTAGCAATACCATGAAAAGATTGAGCATTATCCTTGTTATACCTTGGTATTTTGCTTATGCACTCATTTGCCCTGTGTCCCAACTTGTTGCATGCATAACATCTAATAGAGCTCTAGTTCATCCTACTTCTACATTCAACAACTTGATGGCCAACTTTATTGCAAGTGTAACATCTTAACATATTTTGATTTATCTTGTTTCTACAATCCATAGCCTTGTGACCAAACCTATTGCAAATAAAACAATTGCTATTGAAGCTTTGAGAATACCTAAAGTGAGTTGATTGCCTTGTAGGTTGAGGAGGCTTGAAATTCTTCCTTACATTCTTCCTTTGTCTTTGGACAGGAGTGAATTCATCATCTGTTGAATTTCTGTAGGTTTTTCTCCTAGGATCTTTAGTGTAGGTTTCTTCTCTCCTAGATCCAGACTTTCCTACTGTATGGAAGTTATCATATAAGTTTGTGGAGACATTGATCATAGGATTCTTTCCCTTATCAAAACCAAGACCTATTTTTTCTTTAGCTAGTTTTTGAGAACTTATTATTTCATCAAGGATATCAATTCCTCCTTTTAGTTTTAGCCCCTTGTTAATTTGTTCTTTTGCCTTTTCTAGTTCTTTCCTCGGAGTGACAACTTCCTCTTCAAGTTTTGAACATTTAGCTGATTCCTCATTGAGCTTGATATTTAAGCAATTTTCAATCTTTTTTCTTCTTCAACCATGACCTTTAACTTTGAGATCATTTCTTCAATCTCCTTGAGCTTGTCACTTCCTTTATCTCCTTCTATCAGAGTTTTTAGTTTCCCAATTTCCTATTTTGACTCTTTGGCTTTTGTTTTCAACTTGTCAATTGTCTCTTTTGCCTTTTCAAGCATGTCTTCATATTTTAAGTTTAGATCTTTTGCTTCCTCAAGATCATTAATAGTTGTCTTGAGTTCTTCAAGATCTATTTCACTCATTAGACTTAAAGTCCCAACCTTCAGGATCCATTGCTTTCAGATCAGGTTTAGGTGCAAAATTCTAGATCAAGTTTAGGTGCAAATTTTTCATTGTCCAACACTTCATATTCCATGTGTACAAGTGGAGGATCTACCTCAGCGGTCAAGCTTCTTAGAGGTACTTGGCTCTGATACCAATTGTTGAACACAATGGGGTGCTGAGAGGGGCCCAGTGAATCAGCACACTTAAAAATTTTGCTTCGACATTTCTTGATGAAACTAAATAACTTTGAAAACATGAAGGAAAATATGCAACAAGAGAATCAACACATGACACTGGAGATTTTATGTGGAAACCCCTATAAAATGGAAAAACAACGGTGAGAATTAGCTCACAATATATTTTGCTCACTAAAAAGGTGTTACAACTTTGTTTTAGGGCTAAAACCCAAGGAAGCAACTACTCCCTAATTGTTCGGCTTACTGCTATTACAATCAAAGGATAAGATAACTACTATGGAGAACACATATGTTGTATGTTGATGGTGCAGTCTACTATTTCTGTTCAATATCTTTCTTCAAACTAAATTTGTGCATTTCATACCTACTCTGCTATCTTCATATTCACCTTGATTGTCTATATATATATATATATATATATATATATCCTCTATAACACCTTGAAACTTTGATTAAGTCAGCATCCAAAGCAATATTGAATGTAACATGTACTAAGTCACAGGTCTACCAAAACATATGCAAATTGACAACAACCTTGTTGCAGACCTCAAGGCCTTAAGAAACATGTCAGGACACATCATTCCATACCTTTCAAACTTAGAGAAACTGATTAGGAGCCTTTGCATGCATTAGGAACTTAATCAGTCAGCTCATACTGTTTAACACTATCAACTATTCATCTTTCAACTGCCAGAGAGAAGACAAAACTTCAATGCGGACCAAAGATTCAGTCATACAACTGCTAAAAAATGTTCATGCACCTTTCCAAAGAAGTATCATGCTAAGTTATGTATTTGCAAGACAAGAAATGTATTGCTCTATAGAGAACAGAGTCTTTCAGACCTTATTCAATTCTTCTCAGCCCAAAATATGAAGTTGCAGTAAAGTATAAGGCCCGAAACCTTTTGAAAATGATCAAAGATATCAAATTACGCAAGTCATTGGATCCACACACCTTTTTATGGAGTTTCTGGAGGAATACAAAAATGACTTAAGTGTTTGCAGCTCCGGAAGACAGTGTGATACCTCTGTCACTTGAGTACTACCTTTGCAGACTAAAGAGACACATAAAACTTCATCATAGTATATAACATAGTTATCTTAATCATTCCTTAAGGCTGCAAGATAAACAAATCTCTTCTGGAGGAATGCGGAGCATTTCATTGTCTCTTTAATATTGTTCTATTATGTCTGGGTGATGGCCAATGTACAAACCCTTGTAACTTTTCATGCTAAATGAATGAGAGGCTGAGACCTTGGATATAACATTTTGATGCATGTTAGAAACTATCTTGAGAACCACATTACCAAATCTTTCATTGCGGAGAAGTGCAGACCAAATCAAGTTGACTTTGCCTTAGGTTTTGCACCGAGAATTCCTTAGACACATTTCTACTTCTTCCCCTTGAGTGTGGTTCTCCCAACTGATATATATATATATATATATATATATATGTATATATATGTATATGTATATATATATATATTCCTTACTCCCAAATTGGTCTACCTTGATCATCTTGACTCTAGGTTTGTCTGCACATTTCCATTTGCTTTGTTGACATCAATGTGTGCTATGTTGACATCTGAGAGGTTGTTGTAAGATCCTAACACTTTAGTTAAAAATATGTCAATTATGTCTACCGGGTAGTGTCCAAGGCTATATGCAATAGGGGATATTTGTGGACATCTCACTAAGTAACAAATTTTCTAAATTCTTGAAAAGCTTGAAACATAATCTAAACTAGAAAGCATGGAATCTTTAAGCCAGAAAGCATTTGAATTCCTAATCTAAGAAGCATGTAAAACTATCTAAGAATCAACACTTGCGTTTAACTATGAATTCAAAACAAAGGCAACTAACTACTAACTGAAAGTACATTTGACATCTTTTAATCGATAGCTAACAACAGATTTATGAATGGAGTGGATACTCTGGAAATTTCAAGTAAACAAAATTCAAAGATCGTTAAATTAAAACCACAACCTACAAGAACACATAACATAGCTAAGCCCAAAGTGACATTGATCTAAACAGAACATGCACAAAATAGAAATGACAAAACCAACAATAAAAATACTTATCTATTCTATAATCCCTTGAGTGGCCAGCTCTTGGGAGATCCTACTATCGATTCAAATCACATTCAGTACTTCAACAACTCCAAAGTAAATCCCATTCATATTACTTCCATTACTCAGAATAAGAATGGCAATATTCATTCATGTCATAAAAGTATCGTAGAACATAGAATATAGTTGAATAGTATCAGAACATAACAACATAATATTCCTTGTTTTGAGAAACTACATATATATACCACACTGCTACAAAATCCTAAATTTCAGATGGCAGGTAAATGCCATTGAAGAAGTCTTTTAAAGAAAAATAGAATTACAAACTAACTGGATGTCTTTGAAATAAAACACATTAAAGGTTCTGAGTGGAGTCGTAAAGTCTTAAGTATGCCCAACAAAAAATAACAAAAATTCTTAACAAAGTCTATGATGTATGCCTAAATTTTTGGCACCCTAAAATTTTGATGCTCTGACTTCAGCTTCTTTGAAGTCCACTACTTCCATTAGGCCATACATGGAACCCTGCATAATTACACAAGCTCTATAGCAATTAAGTCAACATTAGTGGCTAATTTCAATAAATTTGAAAATAAAGATTTATACACCATTTTATCAAAAATAGATAAATATTGTTTCTAAAAATAAACAAATTGGCATGGCTAAGTAGATTGGTCAGGACAAAAAGGGTTGTATGGCTTGTTATGAAAATGAGGTTGTTTATACCTCATCAACATCAATGACAACACATATGGCCAACAAAGAAAACATCGGGTTGTGAGGTTAAATGAGGATAAAGGAGGTCCTGAAGTATATCAGGTATCTATGAGAGTTGGGACTCAAAGGCATGTGATTGTCCCACACAGTCATACTTAATATGACATCCATAGTGTTCCTTAAGTCCATCTTATGCCCCTATAATTTCCATCTATACCAACTAATCATAAAAGCTTGAAAACCTCTATATGGAGTGTAAATGAGTTGAATAGTGCCTTTGACAAGTGAATTTATGGAGGGTTTGAGTGTTCAAAGTTTATGGGAAGTTGAAGCAAGGTGCAAACCTGCCATCTATGGGATAGTTAGTCCATTCATGAAATGTTACAAATGGCTTTACATGCAATGTTTGAAACACACAATAGGTAATGAGGGGGGCTAAGTTTTGACTGCCCAGGGCAATTTATCAAACCCTAGCCATGGTTTGTTACATTATAAACAACAAAAGGGGGGTTTGGAACAATGTTGTCCTAGTCTTATTTGTTATGAGTACCTAAACTCTACACTCCAAGATTGTTACTCAACCTTCACCATAATATGATTGCTACATTAATGGTTGGAATTCTAAAGTAAAAATTTGTCTAAGGAATAAAGTTGTCCCTAAACATTCAAAGCTATTGAGTGACTATCACTATGGTTTGATTACTCTACCCTTGAGACAGTCACATCCAACTATTGGGATAATATGCATGAGTTTGTCATGAGCATTACTCTAAGAGGTATATATGGCCATCAAGAAGTTGTCTAGGAGATTTGAATAATGCTTTAGTGCATTAAAGAGATGCCATAGGTGTGGCTTCTTATTCGACGATTGTCAAGGATTGTTACATGCAAAATATTGCCATAGTCCTTCCTCATTGGCAACATCTACATTTATGGTGACTGTAACTATTGTCCATGAACATTGCTAACAAGGAGGAAGAGGGCAGTCTTGCTTACATTTCTTCATTTGGATCCATCATGTTTTCCTTACAAGGGTTATATGTTTGAAGGTTCATTACACGCAAGACTAAATTAAAGAGAAATGAGAAGGTCAAAGTATGGAAGAAGGTTAGGGACAATCTTGGTCAAGTATTTTTGTTATCATGATGAAATTAATGATTATGGGGAGCCTGACAACTCATTACATGATGGGAAAATGATAATGGACATGCCATGAAAGGAGTGTTATTGTATCCAACAAGTGGGACCATTGATGATAGATTAGAGAATGCCCATAACCATATTGTGGCAATCCAAAGGATCAAGGAATCTTGAGGTAGACTTATAGTTTTATCAAGTCTTAAAGAGGGAGAGGTGGTCTAGGAGTTCAAGGACAAAGATGTAATTGCTCTTCACTTGAAAATAATCAAAATGGTTCCAAAATGCCATGGAAGCTACCAAACACACTTGCAACGGAATTTTGATGACTCAAAAAACCTTGGGACAATTGTGAGGGATTAAATTTTTTATTAAATATATTCCAAATAAATGTAGAGAATACACAAGAGGAGAATTTACATGACCAGCTCAATAAAGGATTTTCCTAATGACATAAACATTCATT
Source organism: Cunninghamia lanceolata (assembly GCA_027924645.1). Lineage (NCBI taxonomy): Eukaryota > Viridiplantae > Streptophyta > Pinopsida > Cupressales > Cupressaceae > Cunninghamia > Cunninghamia lanceolata. Next base: position 7,993,979 of record BSBN01000220.1, on the reverse strand, counting down.
GTTTGGTAGGTTTGATAAAGGCACGGTTTAGGGAGCTTCCTTTAGGTGTTTTGGATTCCCTCACACTTGATCGAGTATTACAGTGTAATATAGAAGAACAATGTGTGAAATTGGTTAAGCTTCTACCTCCAACACAAGTAGTCCTCTTTGACTAGGCTATCAATTTAATGATAGATGTTATGCAAGAAGAACAAAAAAAAGTGAATGCATAAAATATTGCAATGGTCTTTACATAGATGTCTAATTCCTTGACAGATCTTATGCATGCTTTTCAAGTAATGAACTTTCTTAAGACCTTAATTCTCAAAATATCAAGGGAACATGAGGAGGCAACCATATGTGATTTGACAACTAATTGTTGTACAGATCCTTCTGATGAAGATGGCTATGAGAGCATGGGACAAGCACTAGGAACTTGTGAGGTAATGAACAACACTAATGGTGATTCAATTAATGAGATTAAAGAAAATTTCTTGAATAATTTTGATGAGAAAGATACCACAGATGAAGAAGACAATATTGATGGCAGAGAGCTTGCCTCTATGAAGGGCATAGTCCATAGTCATTGAGCTCCTTATGGTCATCACTATTACACATGTTATGAGTATGAAATTGTTGATACAATTACCACAAAGGAGATCATAGATTATTTGATCTGAACGTACAACTATTTAGCTACACATTGTGCAATATGAAACCAATCCAATCTTCTTCCAACTCTATGTGTTATTTATGTGGGAGATATTGTCATTGATGTCAAAGGGAAGTTGATAAGAATAAGTCAAAGGGAAATGGATGTCATGAAGAAGAACTATTAATGGTTCAAAATTTTTTGAGGCATGAATGATTTCAGCCTTTAGTCGGTGAATTGATCGATTTGCAAACCCACAAGTTCGCCAACGACAAGTTTCTCTGACAACTAGTTCACCGAAAGGAAAGTTGAGTGATGAAGGCGTGAAGAATAGAGTTTGAAGTGCAAAGTTTAAAGTATTGGCAAAATCTTTAGTTCATGAATTCAAAAGTTTGTCGACAACCAGTTTGCCAATGGGAAAGTTTATCGAAGTAAAAGTTTGCCAATGGGAAAGTTCGTTGATTTCAAGGTTCGCCGACAGAGAAAAAGATAATTGGTTGATGGACATGAACTTTTTCTGATAAAGGCATTGGAGTTTAAGTTTGTGGAAATGATTTTTTGTCGATAAAGGCACTGAAGTGTAAGTTCGTGTAAGTGAACATTTGTTGATTAAGGTTTTTAAGTTGAGGTTTATGGACATGAACTTTTTCCAATAAAGGAGAAGAGTCCAAGGTTCGTGGAAATATAAAGTGGATGACTCCCCTGGAATTAAAGTGAAAATAATTGTTATGGGTGACTCAGTGTGTTTAAATTGGGTCTAGACTTATAATAAAAAAATTCAGGTTGGGCTGACCTAAGTAGACGTTGGAAATTAAAATAAAAAGATGGCCAACTCAGTTTGTGTAAATTAGGACTAGATTCAAATACAAAGGCCAAATTTGGAGAATGTTTTAATTCGATCCAGTGTAGTCAACATGGGGATTATATTGTACAGATTGATATAAAAAGTAGATCATTTTGTTCATTTTTGATGTATCTGTATATGCGAGCACAAAAGAGGAAAAGTGTGAAAATACATGCAAAATTGAACTAAGTGCGAAGGAAATGAAAAGAAGATAATTCACAAGTCACACAATATGTATCTAGGTTTGCAAGAGCATATTGTTTTATTCTGAATTGCAGTACAGAAGGGTTGAGAAGTGTGACAATGAAGTTCTGAAGTTGGATTGTAAGTTTGTTTGTGTAAATCATGATTTATCATTCATAGCAAAGGTGATGATTGTATTGTGTAAAAGTGTATGTATATCATTTCTCTTATAATAATTTCAAAGATTCAAGAGGTTGGTGCCTCTTGATCCTTGTGAGGTTAGTGCCTCTCTTTATTTGAATTAGTGCTTAGTTTAGGGGATTGGTGTCTCCTGAGGGTTGGTGCCTTCAAATCATATTGTAATAATCAATTTTCTTTGTGAGGTTGGATTTGGATAGTAGATCCAAGTAGCTTGATCATCGTGGTTTTTCCCTTCTTGGGTTTCCACATAAAATCTGGTGTTATGTTATCTTGTGTGAATGTGTGGATATGTTTATGTTTGCATAGTTCTTACTTAATTTGATTGATGTAGTAAAGATCTTGTTGTTGTAGTAGAATTGAAGTAAAAATTTGTATATGCTGATTCACCCCCCTCTTAGTATATCTATGCATTCTAACATTTGGTACAACTAAGTTCCTTGGTGCAGCTTAATAGCTGAAGGTAGATCTGGGTTTAGCGCACATGGCAGGTCAAGAGGGATCCTATTCAAACAAGGCACCTCTATTTGATGGATCAAACTATGTGTTTTGAAGTATAAGGATGGAATACTATGTAATCTCATTAGGGTTTGATGTACGACAATTTGTTGTGGATGGTTATACTACTCTTGTAACTCCTCCAATAGATCGGGCTGATAAGAAGGCATGTGAGAACAATTCTAAATCTAAAAATTCTATTCTAGGTGGGTTGATAAACACTGAATTTGTTAAAGTGATGCACTACAAGTCTGCTAAGGAGATTTGGTAAAAGACTCATAGCATTTATGAAGGTGATGACAAGGTGAAGCAACCTAAGCTATAGACCTTTAGAGGCAAGTTTGAAAATCTGAAGATGAAGGAAGAAAAAAATATTGCTGACTATCTACTACAAATGAATGAAATCGTCAATGCTATTAGAGGACTCAGTGAAGAAATGAAAGACTCAGTGATTGTGAAGAAGGTCTTAAGATCCCTTTCCCAAAGGTATGACTCAAAATTTTCTGCTATTGAAGAAGTGAGAGATCTAAATAAATTTACAACGGATATGTTTATGTTTCATAGTTCTTACTTAATTTGATTGATGTAGTAAAGATCTTGTTGTTGGAGTAGAATTGAAGTAAAAATTTGTATTTACTGATTCACCCCACCTCTCAGTATATCTGTGCATTCTAACATTTGGTACAACTAAGTTCCTTGGTGCAGCTTAACAGCTGAAGGTAGATCTTGGTTTAGCACACATGGCAAGTTAGGAAGGATCCTATTCAAACAAGGCACCTCTATTTGATGGATCAAACTATGTGTTCTGGAGTATAAGGATGGAATCGTATCTAATCTCATTAGGGTTTGATGTACGACAATTTGTTGTGGATGGTTATACTACTATTGTAACTCATCCAATAGATTAGGCTGATAAGAAGGCATGTGAGAACAATGCTAAATCTAAAAATGATATTCTAGGTGGGTTGATAAACATTGAATTTGTTAAAGTGGTGCACTACAAGTCTACTAAGGAGATTTGGTAAACGCCTCATAGTATTTATGAAAGTGATGACAAGGTGAAGCAAGCTAAGCTACAGACCTTTAGAGGCAAGTTTGAAAATCTAAAGATGGAGGAAGAAAAAAATATTGCTAACTGTCTACTATAGATGAATGAAATCATTAATGCTATTAGAGGACTCAGTGAAGAGATGAAAGACTCAATGATTGTGAAGAAGGTCCTAAGATCCCTTCCCCAAAGGTATGACTCAAAATTTTTGGCTATTCAAGAAGCGAGAGATCTAAATAAATTTACAATGGATGAATTACATGGTTCCCTCACTGCCTATGAGATGAGAAATGCAAGCAAAGACACATCTAAAAAGGAAGCTACTTTCAAAGATACAAAGAAAAAAGAAGTATCAAATCCAAACAGTGGATCTAAGGAAGAATAGACAAACTTTGTAAGGAAGTTAAAGAAGGGTTCATGTAAGTACAAAGGTAAGTTGCTTTTTAAGTGTTTCAATTGTGGTAGATTTGGTCATTATGCATATAAATGTCATTTTGGAGAAAGTGAAGATAGCACAAGGGTTTCAAAAGGAATAACTTCAACGAGAACAAGAAAAGCCTCTACTTTAAAAAGTCAGGGTCTAACATATCAGACTTCCTCTGATTGGTCTAGAAAGGTGAAAGAGGAAACCCCAACCTCCAAAGTCTGAAAGAAGAGAAAACGTCCACCTTTGGAGCTAATGGAGCAATCTCCTTCATCATGCCCTCATCCTTTAGCTGCAACTCCACTGCATTTTGCTTGAGCTACCTCTGCAACTGGAATTCTTCATCATGCTTTCTTTGCATTCTAGTTTCATTCATCTTGCTCATAGCATGAGAAAATTCTTCAAATGATCTAAAGTCCAGGGGACTCAACCCAGCACTAGCCTCATGCTCAACGCACTGTTGCTAGTCTGGATGATTTGGGTTAGTTTTTTCTTGCACTAGGTCTAAATTTTTAGTTTCAATAGCACATGAGGATTGACAACTACTAGGCTAACCTACAACAGCCTCCAACACTTCCCTTTCTAGCTCATAGAACCTAGCATCTTGCCAAAAAAATGGCCTATCCTCCACTTTTGGGCAGTGCCAGGACAAGAGGGTTGACATGGGATGGGGGCTGGAAGGGCTTTTTGAGAGGGTTGTTAATGAGGAGTAAGAGGTTGAATTTGTGCATGAACAATCTCCCGTGAAGGCTGGGTGCCTTTGAAACTTGAGATTTTGAAATTTGAAGGTGGTTTCGAAGGCCTAGAGGGGTTTTCCTACCTGAAGCTTGGGATCTTGAATTTGTGAGTTATTTTTGCTACAGACTGAACTTGTGTAGAAGTGGGAGGCTATCTAAAATTGAGAATGGAGGGGATGGCTTGGGCTTCCAGCCTCTTCTAGGAAAGCAATTGCCTTAATTGTTCTTCTTTAGCTGTGATCTCCAAAGCCAGGTTCTCTTGATAGGATCTTTCCTATGCCTCCATTTGTTGTTGGTGAAGATGAGCTTGATAGGCTAGCTCATCTTGCTACTAGTTATACCTCATTACTCCCTGGACCTAATCCAACCTCTTTTCAAGGTCCCTTGATATGTCCATGAGACTCATATTGTCAAAATCGTAGTCCACTTGAGGCAGGATAGGAGGGTAGTCATACTAATTGGGGATGCAATGGTTTTCTTGTGGTTGATAATAGGCATTATTAAGCTGGCAAGAAAATTGAGCAAGGGCAGGAGGGAGGCAAGCATCATTCAGATGCTGATATATTGTTGTTGCAGGGCTATATGGCATAAAATTAGAGGTATTTTTTTGGCCAGGAGGAGGGGAGTAGCCACTCCCATAATAGTTTGACATTTTAAAGCATCAAAATGCAGATAATCATAGAAAATGTCTGAAATAGAGCAAAATAGGTCTATAAGAAGAGAAAATTGGATACATAGCAAGAAGAGTCACTAGGTGATTTGTGATGCTCCTACAAGAGGAAAGACCAAAAGTATCACCAAAATTCAATCTTTGATGAAACTTCATGCACTTGAATTGGATACACCAGTTGATTTATTCAGCAGAGTTACCATGGTGTTGAAGAAGACTACCCTGAATGACAAGATGCGCTGAAGAACATACCAAATTCTTCAATGGATGATAGAGCTCATCAAACTGGTCCCACTGGGCATGCCAGAAACTATTGTCATGTGAAATTGCACCCTACTTGAAGGTTGTCTAAGCATTCCAATGACACAATGGGACTTATATCAAGGTGTGGGACCTTGTAGATGAGATCAAAGCTCTAGAGAAGGTTAGTTCCTCATTCTGAGCTTAAGGCTCAGAGAATTAAACTAAACCTACACTAATGATCACCAGAGAAAAGGGAGAGGAGACTAAAAATTAAAAGGGAGGGGATGCACCAAGATTTAGTATGTTTAGCTGGGATTGACATAACATAATAACGACCTCAAATACTAAAAGAAACTCACACAGACTTACATCTTTAGAAGATATTCGAATTAGAATCCTATAACTACAAAAGGGATCATTCTATCCACAAAATAAGCTTACAAATTTCAAGTAAACACAAAACAAAAGCATAAGAGAGGTAAAATATCAATGATTGTATTGATCGTGAAGGCTAAATAGCCATTACAAAGGGAAGATAATCTATTACAGAAGAGTAGACACAAAATAACCATCTACATTGATTGGTGAACAATTAACTAGAGATAACAAAGGCTTAGAAAATGAACACAATGTATCACATCCAGTTAGTTCTGTAGGTGCATTACAAGGTCAAAAAATAACAAACAACCTACCCAGCGTAACAACCTAGAAGAACAACTAACAAAATTACATCTTCGACACATGCATATAAACCTTTACATATCGCACTATAGCAGCCATGGATGTGGAAGGAGAAGTCAACAAGGAAAGGACATAGCCCATGCTATAATAAATTTGCTATGTGTCCTTGGAGTGCATCCACATGGCTCTACCCATGAAATTTGTTGAAACAAGAGGTCTGCCCATGCCATAAGTACAAGAAATTCAATGCAAAGGGACAAAAGTAGCACAGGGAAGTGAGGAATCCATCTTCTACAAGAAATCAGGCTTTGAAGAAGCATTAATGGTGACCAAGAGGGTTGCTGAGCAATCTCGTTGCATTTTGAATAGTAGAAGATGCCTTTGGAAGGCAAAAAGGTCAAGATTTGACATATCATACTTCCTCCGATCGTTCTAGAAAGGTGAAAGAGGAAACCCCAGCCTCCGAAGTCCAAAAGAAGAGAAAACGTCAGGTTTCAAGGGTCGAGCCTTCACCATTGCATTTTTCTTTGGAAGGAAGAAGAACCTGACCTCCACCTCCACAACACTTAGTCAATTTTATGGAATCAGCGGAGATTAGGCCTTAGGCCTTCCTCCCTACGTCTTCCCAGAGAAAGAAGAAGAGAGAAAGTCTGAGCCCCACAAGTTTGAAGACTTAGCTACTTTTACAAAGGTTTGGCGAAGTTTGGGGTTCAAACCTTCAGCCTTCCTCCTTCCAAAGAAAGGAAGAGGGAAGAAGAAAAGACCGAAGTCTAACTCCCTAAAACACTTAGAATTATTTTGAATGAAAATATGCGGAACTCAGGTCCCAAACCTTCCTTCCTTGGATGACATCACTGCCACATGGCAGCATTCTGCGGTTCCACGGTCACCTTTTGCCTTAATAAATTAATTTCTGTGGAATGGCGGAAATGACCCAGAATACGCCACGTGTCTCAACAAGAGTCAGTTGTTGGGCCTTCCAACTTACGTGTTTTATGAAGAAGGCAGAAGACGAGAAGCCCAAACTTTGACCTTTGACATACATAGAGCTTTTACTTGTCGGGCTTCGGCAAGCGGGCCTCCATCCTTCAGCCTTCCAAAAGAGAAAGCAGGAGAGAAAACTCCTAATCTTTGAAGACCGAAACACTTAGAATATTTTTCAAAGGGACAAAATGGAGTTTGAAGCCGATTAGGATGGCAGAGCGAAGGGATGAACTCTAAAACTCCGAAAAGGCAAAAAACACAAGGAAAACTTAGGATTTTTGGGACAACCATTTTGGGTGGTTTTCTCTTGCATTTCAAAGGGTGAAAATACTAGGGTCTCATGGATCTTAAGGCTCTTTGTCCAGAAGGAAAAATAGGATAACAAGAACCATTAGGCTTGCCATCTGAGTTTCTAGTGTTGTGTCCTACATAATCCATCACGGTCATATGACTATAGATCCCCTCTAACTATGTATGACACTATTGGATGGTTATGCCATCTAGAACATAGTGAACTGACTAATGCATGCAGAGACGAATGCATTACTTTGGCCAAATATTTAATATAAATAAACATTTCACAATGAACGTAGTTGATTGTTCACACACTTCTAACTCAACTTAGAAGCTATCTCATTCTACAATGATTTTAGTTTGACCTATTTTGGTCATGGGATGGCTTAATAAAACTTCCCTTTTAGTCCATTTACCTTGGACTTCTAACTTCGATTTATGGAGTACATTACCAAAGGTTTCTTGTCGCATTTGCAACATGGAATCAGTGACTCCTTGTCACTCTATTCCTTATTTCAAAAGTATATATGTTCTTGGTTTTCAATATCAAGATCAGTTTTGGTCAACTTCATGAGATCAGTTAAGATATTTAGTTTGTTTTGAGAATTTTCATCTAATCCTTGTTGACTATAAACATATCCCATTCAAGTCGACAATATAATTGTAAGAAGAGTTTCACATTTGCTAAATGTGTCTGGGACACACTTAGAGATCTATCTTCTGTAGTCCTATCATTGATATATAATCTTTTATTATCACAAGATAAAAAGAATATCATCTTCTATCATAGTAAAACTCTTAGTCTACTAGAGACTTAAAGGTTCTAATATCTTCTCATCATTACAAAATTAAGAGAGAGATAGTACCATCTTTAGAAGAAAATAGCCAAGAATGATAACATAGTTATCAAGCTATCAAGCTCTTTCATTTTCTATTCATGAATAATGTAAGGTTATATATATGTGCATCCTACCTCTTACTCAAGGCTCAAACATGCACTTGTAGTGCAGTAATGATAGCAATATCATCCCAATTTCACTTATATAAAATAAAGAAGCCTACTGCTCAATCTTTAATAATGTGTAGCCAAAAGGCACATAAGGAAAACAAATTCTAAATGAAAATTTTTATATCTGAAATCCCATTTTGTTGTGACTTGAAGCCACATTTGACTGGTATTAAAAGAATGGTTGGACTGTTGTAATACATAGCAACTTCTGGGTTATAATATAAATGATACCCATCTCTATAATTGTGTCTTTATCAATATAATAGTTTTGCATACAATAGTTTCTACCTGGAATAGTTTAGTTCTTAGAATAACATGGCTCTCAACCAGCTATCGAACCATGATAGCAATCTTTCCTTACCTAGAAAAGTATGGATAACATTTATCCTTTGTTAATATTCATATATGAATGCCTTTCAATCAATGAATAAGAAAATAAGACCTCAGCCGAAACCATGGCCTCGTACTGGTTAACTTACTGCTACAACAATATCTATAAGACATCGACCTTGATGGTATTTGTCTGGGTTTGTTAGCTTATTGCGACAACATAAGGAAAAGATGTCGGTTCTCAACAAAGATTCCTGAGACATCTCAATGCTATCATTTTTATATATACACCATACAATCACTTCAAAGTGTGCACATATCAACAACAAAGATAAAGAAAACATGAGTTTAGTCTTACATAGTGTGGTGGTATCATGCAAAACCAAATGTACCTGAAATGAATAGCCACCGCCACTAAGTTTTAAGTTTTCTACATGGAGTTTCTATTTTCTCCTTATCATTTTCTCTTCTTTGTTCTTTTTCTAACCTTTTTCCTCGACTCCCTTGTCTTCTCATATGCCCACCTCCAATCTCTCTCTCCTCTAAAACATTAAAAAAAACACCTTCAAAATGAAGGTTGACAACATCATAAACTTCCCGTACCCTCACGGGAATATCTAACTCCACTTCGCTATAAACTCTCTCATCGAGAGCATGCATTAGAAGAAGTGCTATAATCATGCAAAGGCTATGCCAAACCAACATAATTTCTCTCACTCACTCCACACTTTTGTGGAACATGGCATATGGTTTCACTACATGCACGTAGTGGTTGAAAACTGAAGGAAGCTTCACACAACATGAGGAGGATAATAATTATACCGCACAATACTTACTTATACATCATATATGTATTAATATGCAAATAATAAAATAACCTATGTTGACACCATAATATAATTACCATAAGAATGGTGTTAGCATCAATCATGCATCAAAATGCGAGTATGGGGTCAAGGCTTACTCCCCCGCTTCACAATCTTACACTGATGTTAGTATAATTAAATCGATATTCTCAAAAATTAATATACATATATATATATATATATCATAAAATTCTGACAAAAGATAATGATTAACTCTAATCATTAATAATGTTCCCTGAACATTATTCAGTCAAATTGACATAGACGACGTCGAAAAACCCATAATCAACAAATTGACAGTAGTCAAATTGAAATCGACTAAACAAGGGAAGATAACTAATACATACCCTGTCTCGTGAAGATTCATGTAATGTACAAATTTGGAACTCAAATGGCAAACCTGACTTTTTCCACAACATCTATTTCCTTCTCCCGGGTGATACCCTCCTTCCATTCTTAGAGTTGGAAATCTCTTTTCCTGGTTACACTCATAGTCATTCAAACTAGGATTAGTGTATCATCAAAAAATTATTATACTGTAGAGTGTCAAAACTCTACATTTTGTTTTAGTCGCATCAAGTTCGCGGGTCTCTTTTGTTTCTATGTGAGTTTCAAAGGTATCGCTGTGCGGGTTTCTAATGCTTTGTGCGGAAGCTGCCAAGTGTCAAGCCACAGTTAAAGCCGCAGTATTGTTTCTAATATTAACTTTTGTGCAGAGCTCACCACGTAGCAAATTATTTCAATGTTTCAAGTTTCATCTTTGTTGCGGACGTCGCCGCGTGTAGCATGCGGAGGCAGTCCCCAAAGTTCTTTGTTTTGTGCAGAGTTTGCCGCATGTCTCTTTATTTAGATGCAGACATTGCTGCGTGTTTCTTTCCGTATCATGTTTGATGCTTATAACTAAAAATGGTGGGCCATAGTATGTTTCAAGTTCCAAGCTATGGAGAATGCCACGTGGTGGTCGCGGAGATAGAGTTATTTTGTTTATGTCCCTTTTCAGTGAGAAACTTAAAGATTTTAAAGTGATGCGGGTTGCGCCAAGTGTCAGCTTCCGCAGGGAGTTTCAAATGTTTTTTAATATTTGAAGCAGTAATGCGGAGGCCGCCACATGTTAGCTGGCGTGCACTCGGAAGATGCCATTTGTCCCAGTTTTCTCCCTTTGAAGGTAATGAGCGCCGAGGCTGTGGGTCCCATTATAAATGTGTCTCGTATTTTAAAGTGATGCGAGTTGCGACAGATGTCATAAGCGGAGGTCACCCGAGCATAAAGACACAGTTTTGAGGGTTTTGCGGAAGAAGACACGTAGATGTTTCTGAAATCTATGGAACACAACAAGTGTCATTTTCCTGTTAACTTCTAAGAAACAAAGGAGTTTCTCATTTTACTGCGGACGTTGCCATCTGTCATAGTATGTTTCAAGTTTCAAGTGCGCGGGTCTCGCCATGTGTCTGTGTCTTAATGAAGGAGTTGTGCCACATATATTTTGCCCCAGCTAATGAGCCTACACGAGTGGATGGCTATTATAGATTTGGAGGATCGTAACGGCCAGAGACTTCCAGTTGTCTTCAGTTCCGTTGGGCCGTTGGGGATTTGGTTGTTACAGATAATCTAGAGTCAGATCTTAGGTTATAAATATGTAATATTTGTAATAGATCGACACACATATACACATAGAGATACACAGAGATAGAGTTATTTTTGATAAGTTTTGTCAGAATAAAAAAGAGAAGTCGAAGACTTTGTTGTGGCCAGTTGATGTCATTTTGCCTTTATTTTGTTGTTCTTGATAAGAAAGTTAATGTACCTGTGCATGTATCTGTGCCTTTTATATTGCTAGAAGATTAATGAGAACTCTGTTCTGTGCCTTGGTTGATATTATCTGTGTCATTACAAAGTGTCTGATTGTGAGCCTTTGATTATATTCATTCCATCTGTTTATGTTAATCATAAAGTATTTGCTCTTTAATATAATTGAATCTTAAGAATAGTTTCACTGTGCTTAATTTGAAAGGATTACTTTTACTTAGGTGCATCGCCCTAGTTAGATTTGCTTAATTGTATCTGTAATCTTGTTAGTTTCTTACCCTTTGCTCAAAACCCATTTAAAATAAAGAAGAGCCAGCTTTAAAATCTGGAGGTTGTTTCAAGTAGCAAGTTCCACATTCTTGAAACTTCCCATGTTGGTGTTAGAACCTGAACAATTTTATACATCAATAGTTTTTGGCACGCCCGGTGGGACCTTTCTTGAAGTTTCTGTCAAGATCGTATGAGCCAGAGAGCAACAAGGAGCCAGAGCTGTGGACTTATAACAAGAGCTCAGTCTATTGTTAATCCAGGTATTCTTTTACCACCATTAGTGGCTACTCCAAGAAGAAGAGTGAATCAGTTTGCAGCAGCACAAAGAGTAAATATGGGAGCACCTGTAGCCCCAAGAAACTATGCAAATTAAAACGTTGGTAGCCCTCTAATTCTCCCAGTACCACCGGCAACTTGGGATGCTATTCCAGCCAATGCTCTGAAGGCTCTAACTAAGTTCAATGGGGAAGATTTCAAGACACCTGAAGAGCATCTGCAAGATGTATCTAACGTGTGTGCAGTACATGTTATCACTCAACAGAATGTGGCCATAAGACTGCTAGTAGTTTCTTTCAAAGGAAAGGCTCTGGACTGGTATAGATCTCTCACTCCAAACATAATATCTACATGGGATCAGCTTGGTGACACTTTCTTTGCAAGATTTAAAGAGAAAGGTGATAAATCCTCCTTATTGCAATAATTGATCACTATCAAAAGGGCACCACAGGAGGCCATGACTGATTTCAACTCAAGATTTCAAAAGACCTGGGATAGAATTCCTACTACAACAAGACCATTATCGGGTATGGCTATTGTGTTTTACCTCAAAGCTTTAAACTCAGATATATCAGTAATGATTCAGTCTCTTAGAGGTCAGACACTACTAGAAGCATATGAGTTGGTAGTCAAGGCTGAAAATAACTTAATAGATGCTAGAAAATTGCCCCCAAGGCCTCCTATGCCCATGTTCCTAGAAATCACCCTACCTTTGCCACAAGAAGCTCCTAATCTTGCAGTCCCACTTGTGTCTATGTATTCATTTCCAGTACCTCAACAAACTGCTAAGACAACCACCTCTGTTCAACCATCTAAAATGGATGATGTCAAGAACATTTTAAGGACCTTCTCAAATGAGATGATTAATCTAAAGAGACAACAAAATCCCTATCTAAAGCCCCCTTATCAAGGTTATCAAGGAAATAGACCTCCCTTTCAGCCAAATCAATATCAAGGCCCTTAAAGGCAAGCTAATCCTCAACCTTCAAACCAGTTGATTTTAGTCCCTACACCTTTACAAACTGTTCCTCCTAATCCCAATAGGGAAATTGTTCCAAGGAAAAATAACTTAGCAGATGGCACAAATGCTTGGTGCTTTCCCTGCAACAATGCCCAGAGACTGTCCCAGCGGTAATTTATAGCAAAAGATAGCAGAAAAGAGAGGGTTAGAAGGACAATTTTCAACTTCTAATACTCCACCATATCAGTCTCCTGGTATTCAAAACGCAGTCATCGTGGCCCAGATGCAAGGGATGTCCATGCAACAAGAAGAGAAATAGCCCCTGAACATGCTTTATTTTCATGGATTGAAGAAGAAGATTCAATGTTTTTGAATGAGGCATCTACTTCAAAGAAACCATTGGTGCAATCAGACTACTATACCAGATCAAAGAGGAGAATGATGGAGCAGCCTGAAGTCACTAATAATGAGATCATGGGAGCTCCTCCATTTCAAAATCATCACAACACAGTCTTTAGGCAAGAAATGCCTCAGCCTGTGCTGAATCAAGTAGTCTCAGGACAGGTTCTAGAAAAGACAAGGTACCCTTATTATTCAAAGACCCAAGCATTAGGACTTGTGAACGTGGTGGACTAGCTAAAAAGAACTCCAGCACATGTATCAATCTGGGATATGTTAGCTATTCCTGAGCAGAAGATATTGTTGCAGGAAGCTCTATAGGGTCAAGAAGCCCCTAAACACACTGGTACTAAGGGAGGAGATATTGATAAAGGGAAGCTTCAGCTCAAAGATACTGTACCTCTGCAGACAACAGCTTTGTTGAACAATGCACCTGAGGTAGATAAATCTAAACCAGATCCCTTTTATTTGACTCTAATAGTTGGGAAAAAAACTGCTGCATAATGCAATGATAGACTCTAGGGCCAGTACTACAGTAATGCCAAAGCAGATAGTAGATGCTTTAAAGATAAAATATGAGCCACTTACAAGAGGGGTCTGTAGGAGTCAAGGACAACACTAAGAGGGGGGGTGAATCAGTGTTGCGTGAAATTTCTAATCTTTTGATAAACTTTAACTTGCAGAGCACAAGGAGAGAAAGCTATCATTGATTTCTCAAACACATATCACATAACATTGTCAAATACATATGCATATAATCTGAGAATGAAAAACAAAAATCATGAGTAAGACATACAACTACAGAGAGAAGATCAACATGAACCAAGACACAAGAATTGCACGAGTGGAAAACCCTCCAGGGGTAGAAAAACCACTCCAAAACTGCCTCACTGGCTTAACTGAAAAACATGCCTCACTAGCTACAAGAAGCCTCACTGGCTACAATATGTGTCTCACTGACAATTGTTAAGGTCTCACTGACCATAAGCCTCACTGGCATACTGTGCCTCACTGGCTTTTCTCAATCAATCAAAAACAAAACCTCATGTGCAAGAAGTGATTGCTGTTCAATCTGATTTGCACCATTTACACTCTGTGTTTCATCATACACCCTAATCTGTGTTTCATCATACATCCTAATTTCTCCTGTTTGATTTTCATGTCAAGACCATACAAATAATTCCTTTCACACACCTTTCTAAAAACAAGCTCCTGTGAACAACATTTCAACACTCTTATCTCTACAATTCAATATCAATATCTTTCTCTGCATATCATTTTGAAAAACACCTGATCCTGCATCAAGAACATCTTTCACTACAAATTAGCTCATGCATACATTTTTTTGTGTTTTCTTTTAAAAGAATATTCATAAGGTTATCTTCATAGCTGTATGATGCTCTGCTCTTCATCACGTCTTCATCAAAGCACCTCTAAGCCCATTAAATAACAGATGACCATTCACATTCTCTTGCTCTGCAATAAACCAATCTTGTAATCCATTCACCTGCATCAAAAAAGACTTTTCATATTTTGTCTTCTCTTTGATATTCTTACATAAAAATGACTCTCCAATTTGAAGCTTTCCACAGAAAATCCATCTGCAAAATTTTTTCACATTTCTTCAATAAAATCATCTCCTAAAAAATATTTTCCAAGAAAACATTTTAAACCTTTTATCTGTAAAAAAAGCTTTAAAAAAAACTCCTCAATTTCTTTAATATTCTTCAAATCAATCTTCAAAAAGAAATTCTTCCAATCTTCCTTTTAAAAAATAGATCTTCAAACAAAAAAACTTTCTTCACAAGTTCATTTAGATTCAAAAGCCTTCACAAGAAACATAATAATATCCTTAAAAAATCTCTTTCCAAAAAAACTTCTCCTTATTTATTTCTCTGCCACGAGATGATTTAGAAAGAATTCTTTTAGAAGTTTCACCAAAATCCCCTTTCTAATCGGGCTTCTATTTTCAACTAAAAGCTAACAAATAGCTTTAATAAAAACAAACTTTATTCGCAGTTATAAACTTATTGACTTCCCAACAACCGTCAAATTTCTGCACGCAAGGAGGAGACTAAATTTGAACAACATCCATTGATTTGAACTGCGTGCCCTTCTAAGTTTCAAACAGGGCCGTCGATGAAATTTGGGCGCCCATCGAGCACAAAAGGAGACCGGGGCATTCGGTGATGGGTGAGAGAGGACCGGTCAACACTATGACCAAGAGACCCATAAGCAGGTCACTTAAGTGATTTTGACTTATCACTGCAGGTCACTTCAATGTTATAACATAAAGTGCATTTGGTATGTGACAGGCATGAAAAGGAATAAAGAACTTAGTTTAGGATAGATAGACAACAAAAATGACCTCAAGAAAAAATATGGAGAACTAAGATAAGAAAATCAATTAGTCCAATTTAAGTGACCTCTACATCTGCTGTCCAAATAAACACTTTGCATATATGTCAGTATAAGTTCCAGTGAAGAGTCTCAAAACCTTCCTTGTCATGCTGCCACTATTCATATTACAAACAACTGTCATGAGATGATCACATCCGGAAAAATTCTCAAACAAGTCCTTCACTTTAGTTACACACTGACACACTGAAGATCCACAGAAGACAAGATGAACATGCGTCCTAAATAGGATCCTATATCTGATTTCACATGATCCAAGATGATCCAACAACACTCCATCATATGTAAGCAAAATGATATAAAGATATCATTATGATGCAAAACCCCTGATAGAACCTTGACCTATCAAATGCAAATTGAACCTGATTGAAAAACACATCTGAATTTACCTCAACCATATTAAGTTCATGACGAATGCCTCATTAACCATCTCTTCCTGATGTCCTGCAACAACTATGTACCTCTACACTGCATAAACATGATATGCACTAATCAACCTGTCAAGTAACCTGTATCATCAACAACTGAACACACTTTTGACATCAATGACAACCTGTCACCATCAGGGTCATGCAGTTGGATGGAAAATCTGTTCAAACAATAGGAAAAATCAAACAACTTCCATTACAACTATATACTTGCCCCAATATAATTGTCAACCAGGATGTGGTAGTCATAGATATTCCCCCTGTATTTGGTTTATGCTTGTCCAGAGATTTCACAGCCAAGATAGGAGGTTACATGTCATTAGATTGGTCACACCTCATCCTGAGAACCAACTATGGGACAAAGATGAAAATACTATCTGAGCCATCATCCAAAGACCATATCACAAATGAACCAACCCCAAAATTAGAAGCATCCCATGCTATGTTGAATAAAGAGGAGAGTATCTTTGTTGAAGAGTTGGGTGAATGGACTGAACATGACCAATAGGAAGAAGAGAATAATTAGTTATTGACTATGATGCAAAGTGATCCCTATGGAAATTATGACTCTACAGGTCTAGGCACTTACGTCATATTTGAAGAAGACCAAGAAATCCCTAATATTTTAAGGAAAGAAGCATCACAGATTCAAGAATCTGAAGGAAATCAGAAATCTGGATCCTCAATTTTGATGGGGCTAGGAGTAAAAATGGTGCTGGAGCAGGAATTTGCCTTACTACCCAAATAGTGAGAAAATTCTAAGAGCCATTCGCTTTCAGTTTGCCTGTACCAATAATGATGCTGAATATGAATCTTTGGTGCATGGACTCATGTTGGAAAAGAAAAAGGGAATAAAGAATCTGATAGTAAGAGGAGATTCAGAACTGGTGGTAAAACAAATCAGGTAAAAGGAAATAGCCAAAAATGTAAGAATGAGATCCTATAGGCATAGAATTTGGGACCTGATAGATGGTTTTGAGGCTTTCAATGTTGAGGTAGTTCCTAGAGCCCAAAATTTTGAGGCAAATAGAATGGCACAGATTGTTTCACAGTTTGACCCAGCAAGTGACCTGTTAGTTAACAATGAGTCAGTCAAAGTTATAGTGAGACCAACTATTCCAGATAATGACCAAAATTGGCAAGTTTTTGATAATGATTTCCAAGTACTCTCATTCTTACAACAATCAGGTGAATTTGCTAATCAATTACATCCTAAAATTGAGGAAGCATATGGTGATCAAATTATCCAGCTGAAAACAAATACTCCCTAAAGGGTTGATTACTTTAGAAAACTTGTTTGATCCAGAAGATGCAAGCCTAGAGAAGAGGAGGTTTCAGGCAAATAAGGAAGATTATTCTGAGATCCAAGTTAGTGAAGGAAGAAGATTGAAAATTAGCAATTCTACAACCCAAGAAGAAAGGGAAAGGCTGATTGATTTGTGTGAAAAATATGATAGGGTGATTGCTTGGACCTATGAGGACCTCCATGGCTATAATAGAGATATCATCCAACACACCATAGAGCTTACTGAAGGATCTAAACCAGTCAGACAGAAGCAAAGGCCAGTAAATCCTAGAATTGAACCTTTAATGGTGGATGAGTTGCAAAAGCTCCTATAATCAAAGATTAATTTTCCAATTAAGCATTCAACCTAGGTATCAAATTTAGTGCTTGTAAGAAAGAAGAATGGTGATATAAGACTCTGTGTAGATTTCAGGGATCTGAATAGAGCATCTTTGAAAGATCATTATCCCTTGCCCTCTATGGAATAGATTTTATAGACTGTGGTTGGATTAGAGAGGTTTTCCTTACTAGATGGTTTCTCTGGATACAATTAGATTTGGTTAGCAGATGAAGATCAATATAAGACTGCATTCACTACAAAGTGGGGAACATTTGCATATGCTAAAATGCCTTTTAGCCTTTCAAATGCTGGAGCTACTTTTCAGTGTGCAATGGATGTAGCATTTGGAGAACTTATAAATAAAATTATCTTGATCTATCTTGATGACCTCACTATTTTTTCTAAGAATGCTATAGATCATTTTGACCATTTAGAGGCTGTTTTTAAGAAATGTCAACAGTTTGGAATATCTTTGAATCCCAAGAAATGTATCTTTGCAGTACCTCAGGGTAAACGTTTAGGGCATATAGTGTCAAAGGAAGGGGTCTCTATTGATCCAGAAAGGGTCACAGCCATAATGAATCTATCTCTACCAGTTAATAAGAAAGTAATTCAATCCTTTCTAGGGAAAATCAACTTTGTTAGCTGATTCATATCTAATTTTGCAGGTCCAATTAGACCAATGACAATGTTGCTTAAAAAGGATCTAGTTTTCAAATGGACTGCAGAAGGAAGACAGGCTTTTGAAGAAATCAAGAGAGCCATTTCAATAGCTCTAGTACTCAGAAACCTAGATTTTTCTAATTCTTTCATAATGTATGTGTATGGGGGAGAATTCAGTGTTGCTGCTGCTTTAACTCAGAAAGATGATCAGCAAGAAGGAGAACACCCAATAGCCTTTTTCTCTAGAACTCTCAGGGAATATGAGGCTAGATATAATTTTGTGGAGAAGCAAGCATATGCCATGGTGAAAGCCCTTAAAAAATTTAGACATATGGTAACAGAAAACAAAATCCTGATACTGGTGGCTCACCCCAGTGTAAGAGAATATATTATGGAGGGTGAGATTACTAAGAAAAGAGCCAATTGGATCACAAAGATTCTAGAATATGATGTAGAAGTAAGATCCACCAAGTTAGTCAGAGGCAAAGGATTGTGCCAATATATGACTCAAGACATGGAGAGAATAATGACTGAAGAAACAGAAAGTGAAAATGTATTGAAACTCCAAGAGATTGACCAAGACTCTTAGGTCAAAAACAAAATACAATTTATGAAACATGGGATTTTCCCAAATGAGCTCTCCCATGATAAGAGAAGATACTATAGGCAGCAAGGGGCCCATTTTGTACTAACTGACCATATTCTATTTAGAAGAAATATTGATGACCGTATACTCTTGAGATGTATATAGAAGGATGAAACTCAAAGAATACTACATGAATTACACCATGGAGCCTAAGGTGGACATTTTTCAACAAGGACCACTGCAATCAAAGTAACTCAAGCAGGATATTTCTAGCCCACTCTGTTTATAGATTGTTATCAGCTGGTCAAAGAATGCCAGGCTTGTCAGTTTTATAAAGGCAAAAGGAGAAATGCAGCAATGCCTCTAAGCCCCATAGTTGTGGATGAACCCTTTGCTCAATGGGGTCTAGATTTTATCGGTATGATCAATCCAATATCAAGTATGGGACACAAATGGATCCTCACAGCAACAGATTACTTTACCAGGTGGAGTGAAGCAGTACCACTCAAAGAGGCAACAGAAAAAGTCATATTAGAGTTTCTAGAAGGCATAACTGCTCAGTTTGGTCCTCCTCGTACCATTATATCATATAATGCTAAAGCATTTTTGGGAGCAAAATTATCTGAGTTTGCATTAAGGAATGGGATTTATTTGAAGACTTCTTCAAATTATTACCCTCAAGGTAATGGTCTGGCAGAGTCCACTAACAAGAACCTTATCAGACTCATAAAAAGGATATGGACCAATTATCACAGAGAGTGGCATAAACTACTTAATACAACACTGTGTGCTGACAGGATCACACCGAAGCAAGTGACTAAATGTCTCCCTATGAATTAGTTAATGGTAAATCAGTAGTAATGCCACTGAGCTTAGAGATCCCTACTTTGCAATTGTTAAAACAAATAGAAATTGAAGAGAATGGCCCCATGCAAGTTAGACTTGCTGAGCTGTTGGAAGTGCAAGAGAAAAGAGAAAAGGCACATGAGTCACTAATGAAACATCAAAAAATGGTAAAGGATTGTTTTGATAAGAAGACTTCAAATCCCTTTTTTGAGATTGGCGCTCTGGTATTGAAATGGGATGAAAGAGCTGCTAAGCCAGGTCAACACAACAAATTTAAATCATTGTGGACGGGTCCTTACAAAATTCGTTCCTGCAAGAAATAAAATTCATTCGAGATGGAGACCATGGATGGAGAACCTGAAGAGATTCCGGTAAATAGGATCTATCTGACACATTTCAATTAAGGAGGGGCTCTTAATGTATCATAGTTAGTTAGTTTTCTTTCTTTCTTGCTTTCCTGTTTTCCTGCTTTCTTTTCCTACTTTCCCTTTCAATAAGTGTTCAGTGAACACGTGTCAGTAGCACAAAGCCCCTTCTCTTTTGGTCTCACATTTATTAAGGTTGTTCAGCAATCCCCAAATCCCCCGGAAGTACACACTTTTCAGAAAAGATAGCCACTCCCGTAACATATCTGACACTCCATTCCATGTGGATTTCAAAAAGATACACTAGCTATTTCTTGGCATTAATGCCATTAATAAGATAGGATGTGTCATTGCTTATCTTCATAAGACCCAATGAGTTAGTGTTAAATTCTAAGTGTAGCTCTCGTTTGTTTCTATCTCTCTACTTTCAATCACTGTTGCATCTAAGTCCGTCCCTAGCAAGTGCCTTTCAGCTAAGTATCACTCTTGTTAAGTAGTTTCATTCTTTCTTGTGTCAAAACTTCCTACATTCTCCTCATAGATACAGATATGTCTGAAACACAGTCTCCTCAGGAGGGACTTAGAATTTATGAGTCAATTGATAAGCTGTTGAATAGTAAATCATTTGCTTCAGCGCCCGTGCAACCAAGGAAAACCTACCCAAGAACAAGGGTCCTCGAGGTAGGATATTCTATTGACCCAGCAAAGGTGAACGATTATGCAGATGGTATATTCAACACGACCCTTCAAAAGAATACCAAGGCTTTCTAGGAGGGGGCACATCAGAGGTGTATTCTCTGAGCAAACAACGGGCAATCTGAGACTTTTGGTATGAGGATATGGACCTCGCGATTGGCACAGTTCCTGGTTCCTAATGTCCACCTGTGTCCCGAACTAATTGAGTTATGTGTAGAACTATTTCATGCACCATCAAGTACTATACAACAGGGCCCTTTCATAGTACATATTACGCCCAAGGCCATAAGAGACATGCTGGCCCTACAACATGATATAACAACCACATTTCCAATTGTTGCCAAAATGCAAAACACATGGGCCAATATAATTAACAAAGTCAAGTTCCTCAATTTAGAGATGCAGTTAGGAGAAGATAACACCCAGATGCCCACACTACCCACTAGGAGGGCACAATTCAGTCAAAATGTTCAAGAGGCACTTTCAATGATAGCCTTCATTTTTGGGATGAGAGAGGATAACACAGTCCATGACTGGCAAATAGCTATCATTTTCAGATTGAAAACTATGGACAAATCACAAGAGTACCGGCTGGATTTTTTGCAACAAATTGCTAATGCCATGATCGATCAGCTCATAAATTTCAAGTCAAGGTGAGTTTTCAGGTATTTTGCTTTTCTATTCCAACTTATGCTGTATCAGAACCATAGTCTTTTCGCACAGTATATGCATTTGAATATGTATGACCCATATTTTAGTCAAAATAAAACTATCCCTGTGTCCGCACGGACGCATGTGTTATCTAAAGCCTCCAACCCTTAAGAGTTCTGGGAACTTTTTGTAGCCCCTTCCTTTTGCCAATTAAGCCCTGAGCCTGTAGAACATAGATTGACACAGAGTATAAGGGGTTTTATGACCAATTGCCCAATTCCTTGTGATTATTTCTTTTGGGCACATAACATAATAATCAGAGTCCATGGTTTCAATGAGGAACCTGTGCTATTACCTAAAATATTGACCCCTAGGGTCGTATTCTTAGAGGTGACCCGACAGGTGTCTATGGTTGATAATGAGTTTGTGTTGCAAGTATGAGGTAAACCAGTGTTGTCATTGATGTCAACATACTCATATTGCTTTGACAAGAAGGATTCAATGAGCAGTGTGCTGAGGATATTGAGAAAATTAGCCTCAGTCAGGAACAGTAAAGAACAGTGATGAGAAGAAGGCAAATGTACTGTATAGGATGCGAACCGAAGGATGCGGATTAAAGGGTTTGTAGATATGAGTCTTGGGATGCTTCAGTTAAGATTTCAGAGGTCCGCATGAAGATCTGAAGGAGTTGTGGCTGTCGGTGTAGAACCGGTTCCGGCAAGTATTCAGAGGTGACAGAGGATCACAAAAAGGTCCGGTGAGGTCCCGAACTATATAATCCTAATCTGCGGATTGGAAGGAGTCTTTGGGATGTCCTTGTGATGTGCCATCTCGAGTTGTGTATAATTTGGAGGTCCGGAAGTACCTCTTGCATTATGACAGTGGCGACAGACAGTGTTCTTGAAGTTCCGGATGAGGAAGACAAGAGATTCCAGTAAGTAGAGGAAGTGCGGATGTATCCGGTCATTCAGGCAGGCTTGTGAAGGTTCTTGGATCATGTTGAGGTTGTGTTGTTGGTCCGCATTGATAGTAGAGCCCGGAATTGAAGATATTCTTCCGGATGAAGTTCTTGCTCTGTTTAGCCGACCGGATGAGTTGTTCATCCTGCGAATGTTCTTGTGGTGGCCGACCGGATGTGTTATTCATCTTGCGGATACTCTTATGGTTGTTTTCTGACTTAGATGTTTGTTCCTAAGTCGATGTCTTATATAAATAACAGTTTGTGAGTTCATTTTGAAGTGTGGATTGTGTGGATGAGTGTGGCATAGCGAAGAGAAGTGCGAAAGGCAGAGCAGAGGTTTTTGGGCTTAAATGGAACTGATCCGGACATGGTAGAGATGTCATTCTCCAGTTCAAGATTGTGATTCTTATCACTTTGTAGACAGTGTGTCTCCTTGTAGGCAGTGGGCCTCTTTGTGAGCAGTGTGCTCGGGCAGTGAGCCCTAATTGGCAAGTGCCATTCTTTTTCTTATTCTTCTAACAGAGAATAATCCTTGGGTTAATCACCCCGTGGTTTTTCCCTTAACCGGGTTTTCCACGTCAAAATCTTGGTGTTCAATGTGTTGATGTTTATCTGCTCTTGTGTTTATGTATTATGCTTTCATGGATGATTAATTGATATGCTGTTAACTAACAACGAAGAATCAAGTGTTTGAAAGAACAAGAAGTTTTATACAACTGATTCACGCCCCCCTCTTAGTTGTATGCCTTAAATCCAACAATTGGTATCAGAGCCAAGTTCCTCTGAAAGGAGCTTAACCGCTTGAGGAGATCCAGGATGTCGTCATACAAGAAGGATAGTCCGAAGTTCGATGGAACCAACTTCACTCTCTGGAAAGGCCGCATGAAGTGTCACTTGGAATGTATGGGAAAAGCATACTTGGCTATGGTCTCAAAACCATATGTACCTCCACAAGGTGGTCCGACAACTCTGAATGAAATCACAGATGCTGAAAATAATCTGCGGACCAAGGAAGCCCTACTAAGCGCATTGAATGATTCAGATCTCTCAAATGTTATTGACCTACCAACTACATATGAGATCTTGACTAAACTGGAACTTCTGTATGAAGGAGATGAGTTTGTCAAAAGTGCAAGGTTGCAAAGTCTGAAAGGGAAATTTGAAAGATTGAAGATGAGAGATGATGAAAACCTCACTACCTTTATGCCAAGAGTGAATGAGCTGGTATGTGGAATTAGAAATGCTGGTGGAACTCTAGATGAAAATGAGATTGTCTGCAAAATCCTAAGATCCCTTCCTGCTGCCTACAAAATCAAGGTTGCTGCCATTGATGAATTCAGAGCCCACACAACTGTCACAAGAGAACAACTGGCTGGCAAACTAGCTGCATTTGAAATGACCGAGTTTGGAGATGATCCTCCCAAGACTGAATCTGCTTTCAAAGCCAGTGCCTATGTGAAAGGCAAACAGAGATTTGATCCGGGAGAAAACTCATCAAGGAAGATGTCATGGTATGATCAAGCAAGAAGAGACATGGAAGAAGAAGAAGCAGAAACAGCTCAACTTGAAGTCCTCATTGCAAAGAGACTGCCAAGAGGATCCGGTAAGTATGAAGGAAAACTACCCTTTAAGTGTTTCAACTACAATAAGATTGGTCATTTTGCTTCAAGATGTCCGGAAAGATCTGCAAGGTCTAATACTAACAGACAAAGGTTTCAAAAGAATTGCTATTATGTTCATGAAGAAGATGACAATGAAGGAGTAACAGATGATGAATCAGAACTAGGAAGCAAATCCAGAAATGAATGGGTGTTTATTGCCATCAAGGAAGAAGATTCAATATCCTCTGAATCTGTCAATCACAAGGTTGTGGAAAGAGCTTTGGCTGCTCAAGTGGAAGAAAAGGATGATTGGGTTATTGATAGTGGATGTTCTCACCATATGACTGGTGACAAGAATAAGTTCTTAGATTTGGAAAGGTATGAAGGAGGAATGGTAAAGTTTGGTGACAATTCTGCTGGCAGAATCAGAGGCAGGGGAACTATTTCCTTTGATGGAAAGAGCAAAACAGGTAATGTACTATATGTTGAAGGATTGAAGCACAATCTTCTCAGTGTTGGTCAGTTAGTAGACAAAGGCTATGATCTTCGGTTTAAGAATGGAAAATGCAGAATCTTTACAAGCTCCGGAACTGAAATTGCATCCGGTACTCAGACAAAAGGTAATATCTTTCATCTGGTTGGTTCAAATAAAAGTTGTTTGTTTGTTCAAATTGATCAGAGTTGGTTATGGCATAGAAGAATGTGTCATGTGAATTTTGATAACATCATCAAGATAAGCAATATTCAGGCTGTAAGAGACCTTCCAAAATTGGTGAAACCTACAAATAGTTTGTGCAAAGAATGTCAGCTAGGTAAACAGAGCAGAGTCTCTTTCAAAAGCAAAGATCAGTCCTCTACCGGATTGTTGAGTACATACTGATCTCTGTGGTCTGACAAGAATCAAGAGTCTGCAAGGTGATAGATATTTCATGTTGTTAATTGATGACCATTCTCGGATGATGTGGGTTACCTTTCTAAAAGAAAAATCAGAAGCATTTGAGAAGTTCAAAATCTTCAAAGCTATGGTAGAGAATCAAACCGGATTGAAACTAAAGTGTCTAAGGTCTGATAGAGGTGGTGAATTTACATCTGGTGAGTTCATTGACTTTTGTGAGAAGCAGGGTATAAGGAGACACTTGTCTGCTCCTAGGACTCCACAGCAGAATGGAGTAGTTGAAAGAAAGAACCAGACCATCCAGGAAGCTGCCAGGACAATGATGTTGGAAGCAAATGTTCCTCAGATGTTTTGGAAAGAAGCTATCAGCACTGCAGTCTACACTCTCAATCGAGTTCAAATCAGAAACAACACCGGTAAGACCCCCTATGAACTCTGGTTTGGCATCACTCCTACTGTAAAATATTTCAGAGTATTTGGTAGCAAGTGTTATATCAAAAAAGATGAAGATCTAGGAAAGTTTGATGCTAGAAGTGATGAAGGAATTTTCTTGGGTTACTCCACTCAAGGCAAAGCATACCGGTGTTACAATAAGAGACTGAGGAAGATGATAGAAAGCACTAATGTGAAAGTTGATGAAGGAATTGAGAAGCCCTCAAGATTTTATGAATTTGATGAAGATGACCAAGACGGTGTTCAGATTCAAGGAACTCAATCCTCTCCGGTAAGACAGAGTCAGCTTGATCCGGTAAATCAGGAAGAAGAGATAGGTTTGAATGAGCCTGATCAAGAAGCAGCAGTGCAGGATACTCCCAAAATTACAAGGTATGTAACACTAAACCACTCTGAAGATCAGATCATAGGTGACAGAAGCAAAGGTGTGCAAACTAGAAGGAATGTTGCTCAAAATCAGGATGAATGTTGTCTGATTTCAAAGATTGAACCTAAAACAATAAATGAGGCTCGCAATGATGAAAATTGGACCAAAGCAATGGAAGATGAATTAATGCAAATTGAGAAAAATCACACTTGGGATCTTGTTCCCAGACCTAGAGACAGGAATGTGATTGGAACCAAATGGGTCTTCCGGAACAAACTGAATGAAGCTGGTGAAGTTATCAGAAACAAAGCTAGATTGGTCTGCAAAGGCTACTCTCAAATAGAAGGAATTGATTTTGAAGAGACCTTTGCTCCGGTGGCAAGAATTGAAGCAGTCAGATTATTTCTTGCATTTGCTGCCTTCAAAGACTTCAAGGTATATCAGATGGATGTCAAGTCTGCTTTCCTAAATGGTGATCTGGAAGAAGAAGTTTACATTGAACAACCGGATGGATTTCAATTGTCTGATAATGATGATATGGTCTGCAAGTTGAAGAAAGCATTGTATGGACTAAAGCAAGCCCCAAGAGCATGGTATGAAAGGTTGGATAAGCATCTTGTGCAGATTGGATTCAGCAAAGGTACTGCTGACAGTAACTTATATTTCAAAATTGATCATGAAAACATTTTGATTGTTGAAGTGTTTGTAGATGATATCATTTTTGGAGGAAGAGATAGTATGTGCAAAACTTTTGCAAATCAGATGAAATGTGAGTTTGAAATGTCTATGCTTGGTGAAATGAATTTCTTCTTGGGTCTGCAAATTACTCAAACAAAGAAAGGAATTTTCATTTCTTAGACCAAATATGTGAAAGAATTGTTAAGGAAATTTGGTATGGAAGATGCAAAGCCAATGAACACTCCCATGGCAACCGGATGTAAGTTGAGCAAAGATGATGACTCCCCAAAGGCAGATCAGACAAAGTATAGATCAATGATTGGTGGATTGTTGTATCTCACTCAGACTAGACCAGATATAATGCAGGCTGTTGGTCTTGTGGCAAGATTCCAGGTTGATCCTAGAGAATATAATGTTATGGCAATCAAAAGAATTTTTAGGTACCTGAAAGGAACAGTTGAGTATGGTCTATGGTACCCTAGAGATTCGGATTTCTCTCTTCATGCTTACACAGATGCAGATTGGGCAGGAGATGTGGATGACCGGAAGAGCACTAGTGGAGGAGCATTCTTTTTGGGGAAGAGATTGGTTTCTTGGCTAAGCAAGAAACAAGATGCAATATCTCTGTCTACAACTGAAGTAGAATACATTGCAGCAGCAGGTAGTTGCACTCAAATCTTATGGATGAAGCAGATGCTAAGAGACATTAAAGTTGAATATGAGGAGCCTATCACAATTTTCTGTGATAATTCAAGTGCAATTAATATTTCTAAGAATCCGGTATTGCATTCTAAGACTAAGCACATATCTATCAAGTTTCACTTTTTGAGAGAACAAGTGAACAAGGAAGAAGTCAGATTGGAGTATGTTCCCTCAAAGGATCAGATTGCAGATATCTTTACTAAACCTCTTCCCAAGGACTCTTTTGAATATCTCCGGGAGAAGTTAGGGGTCATGGCCCCTCCGGTGATGAACTAGGATGCACTGATGTGCATCAGTTCGGTGGATATCACAGTCATATCTTGTGATCCGGATTGATGATGGGGAGCTGCTACTAAGGGGGAGCAGCTGGTATGATTCTGATGTGTTAAAATTGCAAGTATGAGCCCTTTGCCATTGATGTCAAAGGGGGAGAGAAGACATGTGAAAAACAAGTAGCTGATGATCAAAAGGGGAGCAGTAAATGAGGAGAAGACATGTTACTGATAGGGGGAGAAGTGACAGAAATGAGAAGTTTCTTGTCTTGATGGTTTTTCACATCATATGTTTCCATCAATGACAAAGGGGGAGATTGTTGCAAGTATGAGGTAAACCAGTGTTGTCATTGATGTCAACATACTCATATTGCTTTGACAAGAAGGATTCAATGAGCAGTGTGCTGAGGATATTGAGAAAATTAGCCTCAGTCAGGAACAGTAAAGAACAGTGATGAGAAGAAGGCAAATGTACTGTATAGGATGCGAACCGGAGGATGCGGATTAAAGGGTTTGTAGATATGAGTCTTGAGATGCTTCAGTTAAGATTTCAGAGGTCCGCATGAAGATCTGAAGGAGTTGTGGCTGTCGGTGTAGAACCGGTTCCGGCAAGTATTCAGAGGTGACAGAGGATCACAAAAAGGTCCAGTGTGGTCCGGAACTGTATAATCCTAATCTGCGGATTGGAAGGAGTCTTTAGGATGTCCTTGTGATGTGCCATCTCGAGTTGTGTATAATTTGGAGGTCCGGAAGTACCTCCTGCATTATGACAGTGGCGACAGACAGTGTTCTTGAAGTTCCGGATGAGGAAGACAAGAGATTCCAGTAAGTAGAGGAAGTGCGGATGTATCCGGTCATTCAGGCAGGCTTGTGAAGGTTCTTGGATCATGTTGAGGTTGTGTTGTTGGTCCGCATTGATAGTAGAGCCCAGAATTGAAGATATTCTTCCGGATGAAGTTCTTGCTCTGTTTAGCCGACCGGATGAGTTGTTCATCCTGCGAATGTTCTTGTGGTGGCCGACCGGATGTGTTATTCATCTTGCGGATACTCTTATGGTTGTTTGCCGACTTAGATGTTTGTTCCTAAGTCGATGTCTTATATAAATAACGGTTTGTGAGTTCATTTCGAAGTGTGGATTGTGTGGATGAGTGTGGCATAGCGAAGAGAAGTGCGAAAGGCAGAGCAGAGGTTTTTGGGCTTAAATGGAACTGATCCGGACATGGTAGAGATGTCATTCTCCAGTTCAAGATTGTGATTCTTATCACTTGGTAGACAGTGTGTCTCCTTGTAGGCAGTGGGCCTCTTTGTGAGCAGTGTGCTCAGGCAGTGAGCCCTAATTGGCAAGTGCCATTCTTTTTCTTATTCTTCTAACAGAGAATAATCCTTGGGTTAATCACCCCGTGGTTTTTCCCTTAACCGGGTTTTCCACGTCAAAATCTTGGTGTTCAATGTGTTGATGTTTATCTGCTCTTGTGTTTATGTATTATGCTTTCATGGATGATTAATTGATATGCTGTTAACTAACAACAAAGAATCAAGTGTTTGAAAGAACAAGAAGTTTTATACAACTGATTCACCCCCCCCTCTCAGTTGTATGCCTTAAATCCAACAGTTTGGCCACAAGAAAAGGAAAAGGAAGATGTATGATATCCCATGGGTCAAGAAAAATATGACACTTGAGGTTAGAGATGTAGAGAACCTCTTGCTAAGGAAGTTAGTTGCCCTTGGTTTCCTCATCATTGAAGATAAATGGAAGTATGACCCAGACAATTTTCTAGCCTCCTAGATTACGAATAACAAATTTCGTGCTAAAATGGTACATGAGGGTCGGCCATTCTGGGAAGATAGGAGGAATCCAAAAGAAAACAACCCAGACCTATATGTTGAACTAGCTAATTTTCCCTTTAAGGGGGCTAGGCCATGGGAAACCTTCTATGTCAAAGAGAAGGAATTTGACCCTAAGTTATGAATGACTGCTAGCTTGAGGAAAACATTGAAGGCCCAAGATTGGAAACCAGAAAAGATTAAAGCCTATTGGAAATATAGGCAAGAGATTTCAGAGCTCACACATTCATTTGGGAATATTGACACTAATGAAAAATGGGAATCAATCTAGGATGAGTGGCATCCCTCCCCAATCTCAAGTCCAAACACTAGTAGAATTCAGAGGAAGGGTGAAGAAACAGAGGAGGAAACAGAGTTAGCCCAAACTATGCAAGAGACATGACATGTCTCATCTGCTACTCCTGCATCTTCATGGCCCCAATCCCTCAGCACCTTAGAGAAGCAAAAAGGTGTAGTGTCATCACCAACTATAGAGGCCCAAATAGCTTCGGCATCTGGGGGTTCCAGATTTGTTCCTTTACAACCACCAGTGGTGGTAAATGTTGAAGAAAAAGAAACAGAGGAAATAAGTGAGAGGCCTAGGAAACATAGGAAATTGTACCTGCAAGCAGAAGAGGAGGAAGAAGTAGAACCACCACTACAACAACTGCCAGTCACATCTTCTGTTGCTCAAGTAAGTGTTTCTTCTCCCTTTTCTCCTATATCTCTTTCTTCTACTATAGGAGTGGCAATCCCAAGTAGCCAAACATTCATATCCCCTGCCACTTCTACTATGCTTACATCAACCCTTGCCACAATTGCCAGTTTATAGGCCATGTCTTCACAGGCCATTTCGTTACCATTATTTTCTCCATCTGTGCCAAAGAGAACCCCTCCTCAAGTTTCTCCTAGCCA
Source organism: Cunninghamia lanceolata (assembly GCA_027924645.1). Taxonomy (NCBI): domain Eukaryota; kingdom Viridiplantae; phylum Streptophyta; class Pinopsida; order Cupressales; family Cupressaceae; genus Cunninghamia; species Cunninghamia lanceolata. The sequence goes on along the minus strand of BSBN01000220.1, from coordinate 7,963,681 downwards.
ACAATTATTGGCTATTCTCTATGGCCTGCCTCAAGGTCATCCCTTTGCTAGAGGATACATTACATCCCCTCCTACATTCCAAGCTCAAGCAGACACAACAAAAAGGGCTAGAGAGGCTAGAATGGATAAAAAGAGGAAGAAGGAAAATAAGAGCCTTGCTGTGGCACACATGAGGTCACTTTTTGACCCCATTCAACAACAACTGACAGTCACACATTTGTCTCCAAATGTGGTGAAACCTAATGAACAAATGCAGCCCCAAGATTATGCCATGAATGCTATGGCCATGGATATGTCTCTTTTCAGGCCATAGGACAGGATCGAGTTACTAAATGAGACTGTATCTGCTGTTGCAACTGACTATCTAAAGGTATCTAAGAAGTTGCAGAAAGCAAAAAATGATTTAGCTCAAGAGAAGGTGAATAGCAGCAACTTTGCTGGGGAGATTCAATCAAAGAATAATGAGATTGAGAGTTTGAACAAACAGTTGCAAAATACTATTTCTTGTCAGATACACAGGCTACACAGACCCAGAATGCTTCTCTTAAGTTTGAGCTAGCATAAGAAAAGGCTACAGTGACTATTTTGAGACAAGATAAGGCCACTCTAGAGAAGAAATATCAAGATAAGTTGCAACAGGCCACACAATTGCAACAAAAGCTATTAAGTGAGCATAATGCTAATGGTGCAATTCAGGCACAACTCCTGGCTGAGCAACAAAGTACAAAGCAGCTGACAATTGAGTTAGCCAATAGGCCACATAATGCTGGAGTTTTAAATTTGGTGAAAGAGCTTTATGTTTTAGCATGGAAGGGAATCTCTGAAGAGATTATCTAGCTAAGGCCATCTTTAACATTTTTGTTAAATGCTCAGCAGCTGTGTGAGAAGGTTGAAACTTCGGTGCAAGCCACTTTATCTACTATTTCATTGAGGGTTTCTGACTCTCAACTTTTATTGAAGAACTTGTATGACACAACATACGAGACTCTATCAGCAGCAGGTATAAATGACAGAATGGTCACTGCTAAGAAGGTCAATGAAGTTCTGAGTTGCAACTTTGCAGCTACAAATTGTCAAGAGCTCCTAGATACAGTGAAAGAAGGAGTAAAAAATATGAAGAAAGAGATTGAGGATTTGGTGCAATTGGGGCTTCCTTCACCATTCCCATATAGTAACACAGTATTGATGATTGATGACATCAAGGCCCTTCTCTTGACCAAGCAAAATGATGAGACAATTTTTTAGGGTTTGAGTGATTCTTCATCAGTAAAGGAAGTAGAGGCTGTGTTGATACCTATGGCTTAGCTAGAGTTTTAGTTAAAAGCTGTGGTGCAAATTTTGCAAACTTTTTCCCATAAGGATATAATTAATCTTGATTTTGCCTTTCAAGATTTGCAGAGTAGACAGGGACTCTCCGATTTAGAATGGTTTGTTTATTAGACAGCATTGCAGAATTTATAACTCTGTGTTGTATTTTCAATACACATATTTTTTGCCAGTTTTGGGTTCTTTCTGAGTAGGCTCAGAAGTCCTATTGGTCGCCAAGAACTATAGAGTGTAAAAACTCTACATTTTGTTTCAGTCGCAGCAGGTCCGCGGATCTCTTTTGTTTCTGTGTGAGTTTCAAAGGTATCGTTGCACGGGTTTCTAATGCTTTGTGCGGAAGCTGTCAAGTGTCAAGCCACAATTAAAGAAGCGGTATTGTTTCTAATATTAACTTTTGTGCGGAGCACGCCACGTAGCAAATTGTTTCAATGTTTCAAGTTTCAGCTTTGCTACGGAGGTCGCCACGTGTAGCATGCGGAGGCAGTCCCTAAAGTTCTTTGTTTTGTGTGGAGTTTGTCGCGTGTCTCTTTATTTAGTTACAGAAGTTGCTGCGTGTTTCTATTCTGTGCCTTGGTTGATATTATCTGTGTCATTGCAAAGTGTCTGATTGTGAGCCTTTGATTATATTCATTCCATCTGTTTATGTTAATCATGCAGTATCTGCTCTTTAATATAACTGAATCTTAAGAATAGTTTCACTGTGCTTAATTTGAAAGGAATACTTTTACTCAGGTGCATCGCCATAGTTAGATTTGCTTAATTGTATCTATAATCCTATTAGTTTCTTACCCTTTGCTCAAAACCCATTTAAAATAGAGAAGAGCCAGCTTCTTTAAAATCTGGAGGTTGTTTCAAGTAGCAAGTTTCACATTCTTGAAACTTACCATGTTGGTGTTAGAACCTGTGCAATTTTATACATCAACATATATATCATACTAAAATAATCTCAACAACATGTAATCTCATGTCTAATTCTAAGCATTAATCATAATCCATATAATCAATGATTTATCTTGACATTTTCCCAAATGTCAAATCATTAATCTATGATTACTTATCCATTTAATCACATGAAAGTAAAAGTTAAACATAGTCAAAGTTTGGGGATGTAACATATCTCCCCCATAAGAATCATCATCCCTAATGATTTAATGTATCCAAAGTTTATAGCATAAAAAGAGTTTTGTTCATTGTAACTAAAAGCTTAAAAGAGATGAGGGAATCTTTGATAAATATCATCATAATTCTCCCATGTGGCATTCTCTTCTGCATAATGGTCCCACTGGACCTTGCATTGAATAATTTATTTATTATGCAAGCGTAGATTACGTATTTTAAGCACCTTGATGGGCTCAATAACTACCACCCCTGGGTCCTTCACTTGTATGGCATTCCAATTAGGAATAGGAATATGATTATCACCTACAACATGCTTTTTCAAATAAGACACATGGAAAACATTATGCATCATGGAAAGAGTTGGCAGTAGAGAAATCCTGTATGCAACTGGGTTGACCTCTTTGAGAACTTTGAAGGGACCCACATACCTAGGAGCTAGTTTGGATGTCTTTCCAAACTTAATAGAAATATTTTATGTTTTAACTCTTAAGAGGAACTTCTCTCCTACTGAGAAATGTCTTGCAATGTGCTTAGCATCTGCATAGCTTTCTTGCCTATCATTCACTTCTGCTAGCCTTTTCTTAATCATATGGACCTGTTCTTCCATTTCTAATAGCATTTTTGGACCAAGGCTAATCTTATCATCTAGCTTGTCCTAGCTTATATGAGTTCGACACTTTCTTCCATATAATGCTTCAAATGGAGCCATCTTAATAGCAAAATGATAGGAATTATTGCAAGCAAATTCCACAAGAGGAAGGTAATCTTCCCACTTGTATTGTTGGTCCATGCAATACATTCTCAATAGACCTTCCAACACTTGGTTTACTCTTTCAGTTTGGCCATCTATCTCAGGATGATAAGCTAAGCTTATGTTTAACTAAGTTCCAAGTGAGGAAAATAAGGCTTACCAAAACCCTGATGTCATACGGGCATCCCTATCTGAGATAATGTTATCAGGAATATCATGCAATCTAAATACTTCTTGCACAAATTTGTGGGCTATGACTGGTGCTCCATCTGTCAAATTCGTAGGTATGAAATGTGCTATCTTGGTGAGTCTATCCACCAATACTAGAATAGCATTGTGTCTATTTATAGACATAGGAAGTCCTTGCACAAAATCCATGCTAGTGATATACCATTTCCATTCCAGAATCTCATGAGGGTATAGAAGTCCTGCTAGATGATGGTGTTTTTCCTTCACCCTTTGACATTCTAGACATCCAGCTACAAACCTTGCAATATTCCTCTTCATTCCTTTCCATAAATATAATGGTTTTACATCACCTAGAAATTTTGTCACTCCATGATGTCTTGAATAAGGTGCAAAATGAACCTCTTTCCACACGATATTCCTTAACTCCTCAGAGTTCAAAACATACATTCTTCCTTTAAACCTTAATAGTTCGTCTGGTTCAAAGTGGAATCCATCATACCTAAAATCATGAGGATTATATGCAAGAGCTTGTGTTACCTGCTCATAGTATTCATCTCCCTTGGACCTTTTCAGTACCTGATTCCTAAAATCAGAATGTATGGAGATCATCGAGGAGATATGTCTTTTCCTACTTAAGGCATCCGTCACTCAGTTTTCCTTGTCCTGTATGTATTTAATCTCAAAATTGTAATCTGATATTAACTCTAAGCATCTTCTCTAACAAGAATTTAGATGTGGTTGAGTAAACAAATATTTGAGCCCTTGATGGTTTTTTTTTAATTCAAAAGGTTTCCCAAGCAAATAATGTCTCCACATTTGCAGTGCATGAACAACTATTGCCAACTCAAGATCGTGAGGAGCATAATTCTTCTCATATGCTTTCAACTTTCTAGACTCATATGCAATAACTTTCCCATTCTGGACAAGTACACCACCTAATCCTTTTCCCAAGGCATCAATGATGACTACAAAATGACCATTCGGGTCAGGTACCTTTAAAATAGGTGCTGAAGTCAACTTTTCTTTTAATTAGTTGAATGCCTCCTGACATTTCTTTGACCAGTCAAATCTTTTGCCTTTCATTTGTAAAGAAGTAATAGGATAGGCAATTTTTGAAAAATTAGCCACAAATTTTCTGTAATATCCCACAAGGCCCATGAAACTATGGACCTCATGCACATTTCTTTGTGCTGGCCATTCCAAAATGGCTCTAATCTTTGTTGGGTCCATAATAATTCCCTTATCTGAAATTATATGCCCAGATATTGTACTTCCTTTTGAAAGAAGGTACACTTTTAGAGCTTGCCATACAATTTATGCTCTCTCAATCGCTGAAGGACAATTTGTAAATGCTGGAGGTGTTCCTCCTCATTTTTGGAGTAAATCAAAATATCATCAAGAAAAATAAGGACAAACTTGTCCAAACAATCTCAAAACACACTGTTCATTAAGTTCATGAATGTTGCAGGGGCATTCGTTAATCTAAAGGGTAGGATAGTGAACTCATAGTGCTCGTACCTCATTCTAAAGGCTATCTTATGAATATATTCATCTTTTAGCCTCAATTGATGGTATCCGAATCGAGGATCAATCTTTGAAAACACAGTTGCCCCTCGCATTTGATCAAAGAGATCATCAATATAGGGCAATGGATACTTGTTCTTTATCATTGCCTTGTTTAGCATACGATAATCAATGCATAGACGCAATGTGTCATCTTTATTTTTAACAGAAATTACTAGTGCTCCCCAGGGTGAAACATTGGGCCTTATCAATCCTTTTTCTAGCAATTCCTGCAGCTAAGCCTTTATCTCCATTAACTCTATTGCGATCATTCTATAAGGAGCTTTAGATATAGGTTATGATCTTGGAATTATATCTATTGAAAAATCAAAAGCTCTCTTAGGAGGTAATCCTGGGAGTTCATCTCGGAATACATCCTCAAAATCTTAAAGAAAGGGGTATCTATCCATATCTGATCTCTCCCGATCTATGGATTCTCTTTCTTCAACTCCTTGGAGGTTTTGAGATTCATAATACATCAAATCAACTTGGAAAACAAATTCCTTGTGACTATTTATTTTCTCCATTTTAACATCAAAGAGTTGACATTCTTTTGTCTGGGCTCTTTTCATCTGTAGGAAGGATATTTGCCTCAGTTTAACCTCTCTAGTAGTGCCTTGCAAAAAAAAATTATTCCCAAGGTCATCTTGGCATTCTATTATTTTAGAAAAACAATCCACCTTAGCCCTATGTCTCCATAACCAATTTATTCCAAGGATGACATCATATGAGCCTAATGGGGCTACATAAAGGTTCACTTCAATGGAAAAACTCGAGAGTTCAACCTTGGCCTCAAACAAACATTGCTCTACCTGAGCCCTTGTCTAATTAGTATATTTGACTAACCAGGTATTTGCCATGTATCCAGCTTTTCTAGTAATCTTATTTAAGAATTTTGGAGAAATAAAACATTATGTAGCACCAATATCTATCAAAACTAAAATTGGAATACCAGATAAAATACTTGTGGTTTCAATTGGAGTAATTTGATACTCTGCTTTCCAGTTATCCAAGGTTACATGTATCCATTATTGGAAGGTTGCCTGTTGCGAGGGTAAATGATTTCCTCGTGGCTGAGTCCCTTGGGTCTTATTGGGACACTGATTGGCATAATGATCACCACCACATGAAAAACACCCTCCTACGCATCCTTGCCTTTCATAGGGATTTCCTAAATTATCTCCATTTTTTCTTGGAGTTATTATTGTTTTTCTTATCACCCCTGTATTCATTCTAATTATCCTTGAATCCTTTATCACCTTGCTTTTTAAAATCCTGTTTATTGCCCTTTTTCTTAAAGGACTGGGAGGATTGTGGCCAACTAAACTTTTTACGGTTTCTTTCCCAGCATGTAGACATGGATTTCAACTTTTGTTCCTATTTAATAGATTTCTCATAAACTTGGTCCATTGTAGTGGGACCATGCACATCTACTTTACCTTCAATTTGGGCATTCAAGCCCATGATGAACTTTCAGATGTGAAATCTCTCATCTTGTTGATATTGGAGAACATATTTAAGGAGACGAGTGAATTTCTCCTAGTACTCATTCACAGATGAGTTACCCTATCTCAAGTTTTGGAAGTCTATAAGCTTATGATCAAAATACAACTGTGGCAACCATTTTTTCCTGAAGAGTTCCACAAACCTTTCCCAGGTTAGACTCAAGGAGCTCAATCTTAGCTCCATCTTCTTGTTCATCCGCTGGGTGGATGATTCACTTGCCATTTGGTATGCTCCCCATACCACTTTGGTTATTTCAGAGTAGTTTCTTATTTCAAAATATTTCTCCATTTTTGTAAACCATGCTTCTAAGGCATCTCCGTTTAGAGTCCCATCAAATTTGGGAGGTGTAATTTTTTTCATATCTCTAGATAACTCTAGAGCCAAGTGGCTCCTTTTATCCTCATCTTGTCTTATTTTGGAGTTATTCTCTCCACATCCACTTTGGGTGGTGTTTTCATGACGTTCCTCATCTTCACCCTCGTGGAAGGCTTCCTGCTTGGGTCCATTCGGATCCTTGACCTCTTGCTCTAAATTTCCAATTCTTGCCCTCGTCTCAATGACCATAGAAAGGATCTGGTCAAGTTTTAAATCAGAGTGGCTAGAAGGTTGCCCTTTCTGTTGGCTACCCTTAGTGTTGGTTGCTGTCCGAACCATGCTGCAATCTACTTCTTCTGAAGTTTGTAGGTTAAGCATTCAATTAGTTTTTCATACTATTGAATCCATTCATAAACATAAATCCATTAGGTTTGCCATCTGAGTTTCTAGTGTTGTGTCCTACATAATCCATCACAGTCATACAACTATAGATCCCCTCTAACTATGTATGACACTACTAGATGGTTATACCATCTAGAACATAGTGAACTGACTAATGCATGTAGAGACAAATGCATTACTTTGGCCAAAGATTTAATATAAATATATATTTCACAATGAATGTAGTCGATTGTTCACACAATTCTAGATCAATTTTATTTTGACCTATTCTGGTCATGGGATGACTTAATTAAACTTCTCTTTTAGTCCATCTACCTTGGACTTCTAACTCCAATTTTTGGGGTACATTACCAAAGTTTTCTTGTTACATCTGCAACATGGAATTAGTGACTCCTTGTCACTCTATTCCTTATTTCAAAAGTATATATGTTCTTGGTTTTCAATATCAAGATCAGTTTTTGTCTACAACTTCATGAGATCGGTTAAGATATTTAGTGTGTTTTAAGGATTTTCATCTAATCTTTGTTAATTATAAACATATCCTGTTCAAGTTGACAATATAATTGTAAGAAGAGTTTCACATTTGCTAAATGTGTCTGGGACACACTCAGAGATCTATCTTATCTAGTCCCGCCATTAATATATAATCTTTTATTATCACAAGATAAAAAGAATATAATCTTCTATCATAGTAAAACTCTTAGTCTACTAGAGACTTAAAAGGTTCTAATATCTTCTCATCATTACAAAATTAAGAGAGAGTTAGTACCATCTTTAGAAGAAAATAGCCAAGAATGATAACATAGTTATTGAGCTATCAAGCTTTTCGTTTTCTATTCATGAATAATGTAAGGTTATATATATGTGCATCCTACCTCATACTCAAGGCTCGAACATGCACTCGTAGTGTAGTGATGATAGCAATATCATCCTAGTTTAACTTATATAAAATAAAGAAGCCTACTGCTCAATCTTTAATAATGTGTAGCTAGAAGGCACGTAAGGAAAACAATTTCTAAATGAAAATCTTTATATCTCAAAGCCCATTTTGTTGTGACTTGAAGCCATAGTTGACTGGTATTAAAAGAATGGTTGGACTGTTGCAATACATAGCAACCCATTGGTTATAATATAAATGATACCCATCTCTATAATTGTGTCTTTATCAATATAATAGTTCTCCATACAATAGTTTCTACCTAGAATAGTTTAGTTCTTAGAATAACGTGGCTCTCAACCAGTTATCGAACCATAATAGCAATCTTTCCTTACCCAAAAAGTATGGATAACATTTATCCTTTGTTAGTATTCATATATGAATGCCTTTCAATCAATGAATAAGAAAACAAGACGTTGGCTGAAACTATGGCCTCATACTGGTTAACTTAGTGCTACAACAATATCTACAAGACATTGGCCTTGATGGCATTTATCTAGGTTTGTTATCTTATTGCCACAACATAAGGAAAAAATGTCAATTCTCAGCAAAGCTTCCCGAGAGATCTCAATGCTATCGTTTTTATATAGACACTAGACAATCACTTCAAAGTGTGCCAATATCAACAACAAAGATAAAGAAAACATGAGTTTAGTCTTACATAGTGCGGTGCTATTATACAAAACCAAATGTACCTAAAATGAATGGCCACTGCCACTGAGTTTTAAGTTTTCTATGTGGAGTTTCTATTTTCTCCTCTCTGTTCTTTTTCTAATCTTTTTCCTCAACTCCCTTGTTGTCTTCTCGTATGCCCGCCTCCAAGCTCTCTCTATTAAAAACATAAAAGAAAACCACCTTCAGAATGAAGGTTGAAAACCTCATAAAATTCCCATACCCCCATGAGAATATATAATCATGCAAAGGTTATGCCAAACCAATAGCATTTCTACCACTCACTCCACACTTTCATGGAACATGGGATTGTTGAGTGCAAAGAATACTGAGAGGCGGGGGGGGGGGGTGAATCAATATTCTTAAAACCTTTTCATTTACACATTCATTAATCATTTACCAAATTCAATCATGTGAAAGCAATGTAAACATGAGAAGAGCAGCCACAAATTCATAACACATAGACACCAACATTTTATGTGGAAAACCTAAAAAGGGAAAAACCATGGTGAGTGTTAGCTCACAATATATTATGAGAGCAATACTGAATTACATGAAGGCTTATTGCCTTAGGGCTCATTGCCCAAGGACTCACTATCCAAAGAAATGCTCACTGCAATAGGCTCATTGCCAAATAGAAGAGAAGATAGAAGAAGAATTGGCTCACTGCCAAGAGTTGACTGCTACAGGTGCATCTACAAAATGCTGAGGTGCAGTACCAATTAGCTTAATACATAGATTCAAACGACTTCATATTGTCTGCCCTGTTTCTCTACCCTGCTTCACATCTACTTTTGTTTTCTGCCTTTATAATCCTTTTCTGCTCTACAAATTACTTTTGATTATGCTCATATCAAATTTGCATCCACACATCACACACCTCACTCTCATACCTAAATCCATCGAATATATATATGCAATAAGATTCATTTAATAATCAGGTCGGCAACTTAGACATGAAATATGCACACAAGCATTATACCTTGTCGGCTTGATCTTGTATTCAAACAGGAATGCAGACCCAAACAAACATATAATAATATTCATATAGGTTGGCTCCAATCATTAAATCATTTAGATTAATTATTCAAACAATATAGCTTCTCCACATATGGATCTAAGAAGCCTGTCGGCTTGTCCCTTAAGGACACACTTGACCAATTCAATTGTCACATCATAACTTCTACTGCAGACCATATGAGACTCTAAGAATCATATCCAACATTCATCATTGACCTCTTAGCATACCTTCAGAACTGCAAACCAAAATATGCCACAGTGAAGGAATGCAGACCCTTTTACTCTGGTACTGTGCACTGTTCTTGACTTAACTCTGTTCACCTGGACTTAGTTATTTCATCATATGACTTCCGGAGGAAGTCAAAACTTGATCACTGGAACATGTGATCATCAAGTATCTATGATTGACATATCTTAACTGCATGTAATGATCTTCAACTGTGGAAGCATACTGACCCAATCTCGGACACTTTCTCTGCATACTCCCCATACTTAGTCATTTTAGTCTTCCGGACTAGAATCCTTTTATGCCTTGTTGTCAAACCAAGTTGATATACCACAGTAAGGTCTCTTTGCCTTGTTGGTGGAATTTCTTTTCCTTTTTTCCATCAATGACAACATTCAGTCATTTACCATAATAGTGTCTCTTGCCAACAATCTCCCCCTTTGGCATTGATGGCAACACTTAGTGAAAAATGCTTGTCTGCTCCCCCTTACTTTATGCACTATGTTTTTCTTCTCCCCCTTAGGTGTTTGCCCATTTTCACTGGTCTTCTTCTCCCCCTTTGACATCAATGGAAAAGGTGTATGTATGAGGTGAAAAATGTATCAAAAATTGCAAAAACTGCAAACATTTTCATACTCTGCCGCATATGTACAGATACAATCTTCAACTTAATTTATTGTGGGTTGTAGAATGTCATTGAAAATGTTCTTGATTTGAACTAATTCTTTATCCCAACTCTTCTTTGCATTGTCCAAAATTTGAATATGCCCACTTATTAGGAAGACTAATTTCTCCACTTTTTTGTATATTAGAAGGTGTGTCAATTAGTGCTCTTACCTGCAGTGCTTCTGCTGCAAGATTTGACATTGAATCTAGTTTGGGACTTATTAGTCCTCTCAATTGACACATTCTATTTTTCAATTGATCTCTCTTACTTAACTCATTATGGATATTGATCACTTGCATTTCTTTTTTGCTTACTGACTCAATTACCAGATCAAATGACTTTAAAATATGTCAGCTGCAGTTTCAGATTGTTGATCTTTTCCTCCAACTCCTTTGTGGCATCCGGCCATGATAACTAAATTTGTACAAGTCATAGGCTTCTTTTTGTTGGCAAGAGACACTACTATGCATGGCAAGTGTTGTCATTGAAGGCAACTAAGTCTATCTTACACATCCGCATTACATAATTTATTCATACCAGAAGTCAGAGTGCAAATTTGTCTAAGTTTGAGTGAAGATTTGTCTAAGTCTGAGTAGTCAGAAACAGAGCATGTGATAGGGTCCAGTATCTTGGTTCAGATCTCTCCGGTGGTAAATCATAGTGTGCTGTAGATCTGAGGGAGTAATAAGGATTTTTAGGACTATCTAAATCCAGGAATTTAGCCTCCGGTGATGGAGGATTCAAAAGTTATAAGCATTTGAGTATCGAGTTCCAGTTAGTCGGCACAATCAAAAGAAGAACATGCCGACCTAGTATTTGATCTTGGTCTGGATGAAGAAAAGTTGTTGGTTAAGCAATTTGTGATAATCAGTGGTATTGGCTGACATGATTGATGATTTGAGAACACAAGTTTTTGGCCCGAGTTGTTGATTATGCATGGATTTAGCCACAGAGCAGAGTTCTTAATAAATTTTCTAAGTTTTCTTGAAGCCGACTACAGTTGGTTGAATTTCTTGATGCGGATATATATAGCTGATGGATTTGAGTGTTTAGAAGTGTGATGGCAATGTGATGATGGAGTAAGTGTGAAACAAGGTAGAAAGAAGTGCGAAGGTGAAGATCTAAGATCGAATTATGGTCAAAGAGTGAAAAAGGGTAGACTAAGGATGAAGTGTGTAAGATCAATATTCTGTGCTTAACTGGAACTAAATTTTTGCATTGGTAGATGCTATTCATTAGTTCAAACATTATGTAATCTTCCTATAATAATTTTTGTAGGTAGTGAGCCTCTTGGAGTAGTGAGCTCTGGATAGTGCGCCTTGAAGTCATGTGCCTTCCCCATTTGTAATACTTTTAACAAAGTATAATTTCTTGTGGGTTAACTCACCATGGTTTTTCCCTTAACTGAGTTTCCACGTAAAAAACCTGGTGTTATGTGTGTTGATTATGTTTCTACTCATGTGTTGTTGATTTATGCTTTCATGGTTATATCATTAATTTGTTAATAAGTGACAAAGAAGATAAATTGCTGTAAGTGTTAAAGTTTTGAGACAACTGATTCACCCCCCCTCTCAGTTGTTTGCCCTAATTTCAACAATTGGTATCAGAGCAAGGTTCCTTGAAAGAATCTTAATAGCTTGAGGAAGATCTAGGAAGGAGTTTCAATGGGTTCACTCAGAGAACAACTTCATTTGGCTTTAGAAGATCTTGATCAGTCCAAACTAGAAGTAAATGAACTGAAAGTGAACCTTAAAGATGCTGATGATTGCATTGAGATGTTAAAAGAAAAACTAAAAAAATCTATGGAAAATAGGAAGGAGCTGCTTTAGTAGCTAGCTAATCCTACTGAAGAAAATGGCATGAACGAGGCTTTGGAAGAAAAGACAGAAATGTGAGAAGCTGACAAAAGAAGTTTCTGTTCTAAAACATGAGATGGAATCTAGGGTGATGATGTTAACCAAAAAAATTGAGGAAAGAAGGAAGACTGAAGAAGACCTGAATCAAACTCTGAAGGAAAGAATAAAAGAATGTTGCAGAATGGATAGAACAATTGGCCACCTAAAATCTGATTTACAAGAATGCAGATATAATGAGGAGGAACTTGAAAGGCAAATTGTCATTCTCAAAGACCTAGAAATTGCAAATGAATACAAGAAGTTCAAGATAAGCTCAGCTAAACTTGAAGTGCTGCTTGAGAGTCAGAAGAAGGTTGATGATAAGCATGGTCTTGGGTATGAGAAAGGTGAAAGCTCCAGATACGGACAAAAAAACTCTCAATCAAGGAATGGGAGAAACAAACCTAGAAGACCTCCGGTAAGATAGCCTAATGCTCAAAGGTATCCATATTTCAATGGAAATTGTTTCAATTGCAATAAATTTGGTCATAGAGCTACTTAGTGCAGAAGCAGAGTAAATCAAAGTGGTCCATCCTTCTCCAGTCAATGCTTCAAGTGTAAGAGGTATGGTCATAGATCCAATGAATGCATAAGTATGATAATGAATAACTCTAACAATAGAGGAAATGACAATTCTTTCAATGGCAAATGATTTGCATGCAATAGATTTGGACATATGTCTAATCAGTGCAGAACAAGAGGAAATCAATCAAATGGGCAAAGAAATGTTGTGTGCTTCAATTGTAACCGATCTCGTCATATTGCAAGATTCTGCAAAAGCAGGAATAATGAAAGAAGAGGTCCGGTAAACAGAAAATCAGATGAGTAGAGACAAGACAAAGGCAAGGGTAAAGTTGATGTAAATGAAATCCATAATGAAATGAACAAGACATGGGTGAAGAAAAGTGTAAGAAATGATGGTGATGGGTCTGCACCAGAATCCAGTGCTGAGAATTCCTCAGGGAACTAAAATGGGAGCTCTATCTCAGGGGCAGTTGCATTGAAAATCTAATTCCCCCTGCCAGTAAGTGTGTGCCTGATTCTGGAAAGATGGATGAAGTCAAGGAAGACTATTGCAGACCTGTTGAAACAAATACCAGAAGAAAAGAAGCTAATGTGATTGATTACTAAGCAATTGAAGATTGACTGCATGTAGAAATAGTATAACTAGATATCTTAGGGTAGAGCATTTATTACAATGAAGAATTAGGTTTTTCGGAACATAAAAGGTCATCCTTTCATCATTTGGATCACTTTGCATTCAAAGAGAGCAAGCAAAAGAGCACCTGAGGTAAGATTTCAAGGATTTGAAGTGCGACTGGCAAATTCATCTGCTAACCCTAATTCCGTGAAGAAAAAAGTATTTTCTGCGAAACTTTGAACTTGTGATCTTTTGCAATGGCTACACCGTTGGTTGTTGATATTACTGAAAGGCCCTGACACAAATTCAAGAAGCATCCACACAAATCAGTAAAAGTCGATCCGTTAGGTGCATTTTCAAATGTTTCGTATGGTGTATTGCATGTTGAAGATATTAGGGCCTATATTCATGCAAATATAGATGAATTTGGGGACTCAAGGTTTGTAGATTTGTTCAAGAATCATCTAAGGGATGAAATTCATGGACTCAAACCTAAGTATAAGGCATAGTATGATAAACATTTCATTCAGATTATAGGGTTTCCATCCTTCAATGAAGATGAATGGGTCCGTTATGTGCTGAATCAAATGCATGATGAGTTTATGTTGTTGTTGAAACCATTCAAGATTACAAAGGATGCTATTAGGGTTGAAACTGGGTTAAATTCAACCGATGGTTTACCCATGCTGAAATTTGTGAAGAACCAAACCGTAACTGATGCATCCAGTGCCAAATTTGACAAAAGGGCAATGACTATCAATGACATTATTGATCCGGATGTTAAGTTTGCTTCAATGGTAATTGGTTACAAAATTTATCACTTCAACAGGGAGAACTCTATTTCTGGAATGGCCATATATACTGCATACTAAATGTTAAAGGAAAATGTAGATTATGACTTGTGTGAGTTGCTACAGAACTAGTTGATGGAAAATTTGAATAAGGTTAAGAAGGATAAAAAGAACACCTTCAAATATGGTACACTAGTCTTGTGTTACCCAACAAGAAAAGCATGTGTTGGACCAATGATAAACCTATTTCCATATAAATAAGGGAGAACCTGAATAGTATTGGAGACTTCAATGCCCAAAGGACTGCTCTTTGGGGATTTTTCAAGAATTTTCAGAGCATGATGCATTTAAGGGAAAGAATTCCTTCATCTATGGTTGAGAAATACAAGAATGAAATCTATTTTATGGTGGACACTGATCAGTGTTTAATGGAAGCAGTAGAACCCATAATTGTTTGGATCATGCCCATGGGGTATGAGGTAGATGAGAAAATTTTGGATATGTATGCTTAACACCTTTTGAGCAAGACAAAGGATACAATAGTTGAAATATTTGGGACATATGAGGAGCTCAGTTTGAGACTGCATGTTAAACTCAGAAAACCTGAAATCAAGATGAAAAGATGACAGATAAAACTGATGATGTAGGAGGTATTCAAACTCCTCCGGATCAATCTGGCAAAGAAGATACAGAGATGAATGTTGAAATAGATGAAGATGATTCATTGAAAAATAAAGAGCATGAAATAGAAGAAGCTAAGGACCAAGAAGCAGAAAAAGCCAAGGACAAAAATAAAAAGGAAGAAGAGATTGCAAAGGTTGAGGAAGAGCCCAAGCAGGACAATCTGGTTGATAGTACCGGTAAGGATCAAATAGATACATCAGCATTTTGGGCAAGAGACACTGTAGAAGCAGTGAAAGAAATTTTGGAAAATGATAAATTAGTTGTAGAAGAGTTGAAAGGTCCAATCAATTTGGATAGTCTTTCACCAGTTTAGAAGATAAAGTGGGCCTCTCTTGCACAAGCTAAGGCCAGAGAAGATATTTTGAAGTCTCACATAGAAAACAATGAGCTACTTGGTCTGGCACCAGGGATTTTGGAGAAAATCATGCCAACATACTAGAAGGACTCATCAACATCCCCCTCCGGTCAGTTAAAGAACTTGATAAACTCTGTAAGTACTCATTTTGAATCTCTTGAAAAGTTTGCAGAGGTCAAGGTTCAAAATGAATTCAATGGTAAAAGATTTGATGCTCTAAAAGGGATGATTGGAGTAGATGGAATTGTGCTAGATACCAGTGTAAAGAGTATTCAAAATTCTCTTACAGAAGGAGGAAATGTATATAAATTTTGCTTGTCTTGTCCTAAAGTTATAGAGGATATTGAAGATAAAATAAAGGAGTCTAAACAAAAACTATCAAGTGTATCCAAATCTTTTGATCCTTTGACATCATTAGTGGCAAGCAAGGAATGTCAAGCAATCAGCGTGATTGAAGAAATAAATAAATTGACAAAAGAAAAGGAGAGCATTGAGACAAGGATGTGTGAGCTCTGGGGATTGATTTCCCCCAAGTTGGAAGCAATGTTCAATACAATGGCAGAAGCCTAAGCTGCTGCTAAGTCAAGTGATCCTACTGACTTGCGGAAAGCAAAGTCTCAAGCATTCTTATTCAATGGTCACATCTCAGTTTTGAATAGCATGAAGAAGAGTTGGGATAATGAGTTGGCATTGTTGAAGAATGTCTTTGGTGATGTGTTCAAACTTATGTAAATAAGTCATAGGGTTGTTTGTATATATGCCCATGTACATAAAATTTTTGGTGAATTTTGGTATACGAATTTTGTCAAGTTTGGTGGTCAATTACAGATATTGGAACTACTGGACCACAAGGCAATATTCACTCCTGGCTATAAAGCTGTATTGCATATACACTCCATTGTGGAGGAATGTTAGATTATGGAATTGTTACATCCAAAAAGTCCAGCCTTTGCCATTGATGTCAAAGGGGGAGTGAAGAGTAGTGAAAAATGAGGAATCCAGCAAAGGGGAGTTGTTCCGACACTTAGTCATTTTTCAATAAGTGTTGCCATCAATGCCAAAGGGGGAGATTGTTGGCAAGAGGCACTGCTGATGAGTGCCAGGTAGCACCGATGAAATACACCTTTTTACCCCTCTTTTTCCTTCCTTCTTATTCCATTGTCCTAATGACTGCACCAAAATAGATTAACAAGATTGTTCTAATTATGATTAATATGAAATGAATTACTTAAAATCATGATTTATGATTGAGGGACTAATGTGCACTAAAGTAATGGAAATATATAGAATTTATCTCTTTTTGAATCAACAAGTGTAGATGTTCGGGCAAAGACAATTATTATCACCCAGATTTGCACTCTTGTTGCAGTTGTAAAACTTCAGCAATCTGGAGTAACATGGGAATGATCTCTAAGTGTGGGATTTTGCTAAATGAGATCAGACCTCCAGAGAAGGCCGACTTCCTTAACTGGTTATCACCTAAAACTACTAAATCTTAAGAGGAAAAGGGAGAAGGAATGTTTTTGAATGAAAGATGAAATGAAAAAACTTGAATGTAAAGGGTGATTCACCAAGTTAAACAAAAGAACTCCTATAGCACTAAGAAAATGCATAGCATAACCAAATACAACAAGTATGACATACACAGATTCAACTGATCCTAGCATTGGTGAGAAACAAGATGATTGAAAGGAACAATATGTTCATAGGCAATCATATGAAGATTCACACTAAACTAAAACTCAGTAAAAGAGGCAAAATAATTTGCATATATTTGATGAGAAGGCAAAGTTACAGTAGCAGAAAACTTTGTTTAGAAAACAGAAAAGCCTAAATGCTAAAAATTTTCCAACCTTATTTACAACTTACGAATGCATATATATAGCATTCCAAAAAAATGCCCTAAGTCGGTTACAAAATTCACTCCATGAGCTGTAACAGGAAAATATCTATCTCAAGAGACGTCCATCTGCAAAAATTATGGTGTGGAAATATCTGGAACCAGGCAGGTGGGAGATATTCTGAGTCTTTAATGCAAGCTGCTGCACATCCTCCTGCAACAATGAATGCAACAAATATCTGCATATGCCCAAAATGGTCGCTGAAACATCCAGTCACCCAAAACATACAAATCCAGATCCAAAATTGAAAAGTGAGAGTATTCCCCTGAAAAGCCCGCCAAATGAAAGAGGAGGTTAAAACATGAATTTTTGCCTTTTGTAGCATGTGGAAATTCACTAAAATGGAGGAGATATGGGCAGTCAAAGTTTCGGTCAACTGCCTGTATATATTGCTTTGCATCTATGTATATCCAGCATCTGAATCGGCCTTTGGATATGCATAGTGCTTTGTATGTCTGCCTTGTATGTGCAAATGTATGTGTAAATGTACAATGTGTAAAGATACAATTGCAACATACAATTGCGAGCCTTTTTACCTTTGTATCAACTTTTGCACATGGCACCGCCTGATTCGTTGCTAAGCTAGTCTGAGAAGCATCACTGAAAAACTGCATCTTCTTCCTTGCATCTTTTCTTTGCATATCGCATTGTATATACAAACATACAATCGCAAATATACAAACCATTTGGAACTCAAAAGATTATGAAGCAAGCTTGAAATTACCATCGGGTCCAGCCTTTGTATCTTTTCTCTTGCATATCGACACATGCAAGCAAAACATACATACAAGTCGCAGACCCCAAAATGACTATCTGTCGTATTTGATTCCCCAGTCGGATCTGCCTTGCATATTTTCCCCTTGTATATTTCCTTTTGTATATCGAACATACAATCGCCTTTGTATGCAAGCAAATTATACATACAAACTACGGAATTCTGCCCTTTATCAACTAGAAAGTATGCTCCTTTCAGATCCGACTTGTATATTAGGAATGCATATTTGATTGTATGTGCAAACATGCAATCACAAATATACAAGCGGTGGGCCCCAGCTTTGAACCACTTTCCCTTGCATGTTGACTTTGCACAAGACTCCTTGTATATTCAAATGTATATCGGCGCATGCAATCGCCTACATACATACAATGTGGACTCCAGTAGATTATCGGCCACTTTTTAACTTTATAACAGGTCCGGGTTGTATGTCGCCATTGTATCTTTGCTTTGTATATCGCATATACACGCGGCGAACTTCAAAAGATTGTCAATTGTATTTGATCTCCATTTGGATATGGTGCTGGCATCTTTTGCTCTTTGTATATTCGGCACATACAATGCATTGTGCATGTACAAGCCGCGGACTCCAAATCTTTATAAAGCAAGTTGAAATTGCTATCGGGTCCAGGCCTTGTATGAAACTCCTTGTATGTCTAATTGTATGTGCAAACATACAATCACACATACAAGCCACTGTAGCATCCTGCCGATGTACATACAACTGCTCATTCTCTCTTGTATGCTTTCCCCTGCATATACAAACTGATTTGTATATTGACCTTGTATATCGAATATACAAAGGCTTTTGTATGCATTTCTTTGTATGTGCCCGATGTATGTCAAATATACATTGCCCCTTTGTATGTCCTTCCTTTGTACATCACTGCCAATGTACATGCAACTGTTGCATATGCATCTGCCCCTTTGTATGTTGGCCATGTACATTGCAAATGTACATTTACTTTTGCATCTATGACTCCTTGTATCTTTGGCTTGTATCTTTTGCCGATGTACATTCTGCCTTGTATGTTTCCCTTGTATATCGAATATACAAGGCCGATATACAAGCAAACCTTTGTATATGGCCCTTGTATGTTGCCGATTGCATCTAGGCCTTTGCATATTGCGAATGTATGTTCCAAACATACAATGGCGAATGTATATGCGAATGTACATTCAACAACGCATATTGAAATACAAGCATGAAACTAAGAAATCCCAGCAATAGAAAATACTTGAAGCTAAAAGATTTCTGGGTTTTTTTTGGGTTTTTGCAAAGACTCTCCAGGAGAGATTTTAGGAAATTTGGCAAGGCAAAGCATGAGTAATTGAAGAATTTATGCCTTGTATGGTCATTTTCTAAAAGATTTTCAAGGAAAATACAAGGTGAACTATTTGGCTTTGGACAGAGGAAAATAGGTCAACAATAATTTTGGTTGTCTCCGAAGGTGGTCCTAATAATCTCCAGAGCTGACAGATGGATCCCGCACCAATCTCCAATATTTTCCAATATGATTGGAGAGATTTTTGAGATAAAGGGGGAGAATCATATCTAGAGCTGGACTGAAGTCAAAATATCTTTGGAGTTGAATAGAAGATCGTAAAGCATATCTTTGGAGCTACAAATAGAAGTACACACCTCCAGAGTCTCCTCAACATAGATGTAGATTTCCAGGGCATTGCCAGTCAACACTTCCAGTAGTAATTGGGGTATTCTAGATATTACTCAATTAGCACCTGAGTAATTAGATGAAGACTGTAGTTAACTGTTGGAAGTTTATCTTTCTTTTGATTTTGCATGAGTTCTTGATAAATTGATTTAAGTACCTATATTTTAGGGCCTCATTGCCCAGTTGTATTTGAAACTAAGACTCAGGTTTAGTGAGACTGTTGTTCCACTAAATCTATTTTAATTGCATGAATGTTTACTCTGTAGTTAAACATTTAGTAGAATAAGAGATTGGTATTATCTCATAGATGAAATAGTAGTCAAGGTAAGTAATATCTCATCACTAGATTAGATATAAACTTACAAAGGTAGCAGCAGAATAGGAAGCGAATTATTGTTATTGTAATCTCATTTTTTGATATACACATTTTCTGAATACAAAAGCTGATGGAATTGGACTGAAAGCAAATTGTGACATTACTTTCTTCTGCTAATTCTTTACTTTAGTCTTTAGCCCTAAGGATGTGGAGCAAGGGCCCACTCTCACCACCAAGGCAGAAGGCTAGTACTGTTGTTTTGTTATTTGAGATTTTGTTTAAGGAGATAGTTACTGTTTTCATAGATAAATGCATGTTTCAGTTGAAAGGAATAGTAGAGATTTACTTTAGCAATTCATTGTTCAGTTTCATTTTTAATATTCTTAGAATTCATGTTCATAGCAGATAGATCAGTAATATTAGTTTCTTTAATCAGTAAAGATCATTAGAGTTAGTTAGAGAAAATCGAAACTATAGGATTCCTAATTGCAGACAGCCATGGACACAACCTAGATTTGACAAAATGAAATATGACTAAATGCCAAGGACCAATGACCCTTGTCAACTGATATGCAAGACAAGTGTTGTCATTGATGGCAACTAAGTCTATCTTACACATCCGCATTACATAATTTGTTCATACCAGAAGTCAGAGTGAAGATTTGTCTAAGTTCGAGTAGTCAAAAATAGAGCATGTGATAGGGTCTAGTATTTTGGACCGGATCTCTCCAGTGGTAAATCATAGTGTGCTACGGATCTAAGGAATTAATAAGGATTGTTAGGACTATCTAAATCTAGGAATTTAGCCTCTGGTGATAAAGGATTCAAAAGTTATAAGCATCTGAGTATTAGGTTCCAGTTAGTCACAGTCAGAAGAAGAACAGGCCAACCTAGTATTTGATCTTGGTCTGGATGAAGAAAAGTTGTTGGTTAAGCAATTTGTGATAATCAGTGGTATTGGCCAACATGATTGATGATTTAAGAACACAAGTTTTTGGTCTGTGTTGTTGATTGTGCATGGATTCAGCTGACATAGCAGAGTTTTTAATAATTGTTCTAACTTTTCTTGAAGCTGACTACAGTTGATTGAATTTCTTGATGCGGCTATATATAGCCGATGGATTCGAGTGTTTGGAAATGTGATGGTGATGTGATGATGGAGTAAGTGTGAAACACGGTAGAAAGAAGTGTGAAGGTGAAGATCTAAGCTCAGATTATGGTCAAAGAGTGAAACAGGGTAGAGTAAGGATGAAGTGTGTAAGATCAGTATTCTGTGCTTAATCAGAACTAAATTTTTACATTGGTAGATGCTATTCATCAGTTCAAACATTTTGTAATCTTCCTGTAATCATTTTTGTAGGTAGTGAGCCTCTTGGAGCAGTGAGCTCTGGGCAATGCGCCCTGAAGGCATGTGCCTTCCCCATTTGTAATACTTTTAACAAAGTATAATTTCTTGTGGGTTAACCCTCACCATGGTTTTTCCCTCAACTGGGTTTCCACGTAAAAATCCTGGTGTTATGTGTGTTGATTATTGTTACTAATTTTTTGTTCACACTAAAAATTAGTTAGACCTAAGTGTAATTGTTCAGAAGGAATAATAGAAAACTTCAAAGTTATGCATTTCTTGAATGGTTGATGCCTTGACAAAGTTGAAAAGAAGATCCAGTTGTCAGGATAACCCATCAGTCCAATCAGGACTGATAAGTTATCATGACAAAAGAATTGATTATTAAAGGATCAAACATTCGAGGAGATACAATTGTTCTACAAAGTTTGATCTTTCAGGAGTTATAAGTTAAATTGATTATTTAGTTAATCAGTTTTGAATAAAAGAGAGAAAGATATTGTATTACACTATTATTTCATGTCATGTTTTGAACGTACATCCAAGTATCTGTTACTTTATCTCATGCATTGATTGAAAAGGAAATACATGTACATCATATGCATCAGAGAAATTAACTGATCATGTTTAAAGGAAATGTTCAAATGTGTCCCACACAAGCCGTGGGAGTAACTAGACTGAGCAATTGCAGACATGCAAGCTATGTATCTGTTTGATAAAAGAAAAGAGAAAAGAACACATGATAAATATAAATATCCATCATTTCCTAATGATGGAGGTTGCTGTTGAAGCTGGCCTTCAAGTCCTCAGTCTTCGTTCTTCACTCCAAGCCACCATCTAGTTGAAACCTGCAAAATTTTGGGGACAACCCTATTAGTGCTTCAGATGTTTACAATTATTACATGCTTTTATCAAACAGAGACATCTACTTATCATATCATGCATTCAGATAAGAATTCAGATTAGATAATGATACAAATTAGGAGGAAGTCATGAGGAAGATCAATCACCACTATTAGATACTTTTTATGCTAACTTGTTTGTTCACTGTGCAGGTATAGGACAAATTTTGTTGCTGGTTATAAACATGTGGATTAAATGTCCCTCCCACAAGGGTTTGAGCCCCGCATGTTTCTTTTCATTTTTGAAAAGAGTATCAGAAAAGATAGGATGCATCATTCTAAACTATATCATGCATCATCTAATCAAATTACATAAAGAAGAAGTCACCATGACATTATTATAGTTGATTGAAGCAAATCAAAGCTATATGACTGAGTCAAGATTGACAAAAGACAAAATGCAGCAATCAGATTAAAATCATCTGAGTGATACAAGTTTTCAGATTATTGTTCCTGATAAAGAGAAGAGAGACAAAGTAAAGGAGGATACAAGAACTTATGTATCATTTGAACAAGTTGCAAAATAAATCATGTGAAGGGTCATCTCATTATGACAAAGGAGTAAGATGAAGCAACATTTTATACCAGGTATTTCTCATGTTGTTTTCATACTGCTTAAGATGATCAGAGTTTGAGTAGTTATATTACATTCAAGTTGCAAGTGTCTCATAGAAATAGTCAAGCAAAATGCCACATGGAACAACAAATGGAACAGTGGAAGGCAAGACAATCATAAACAATATGCCAACTTGATTGTCATAAAGTAAAACTTCACAGGATGTATGAGATAATTGTGCAGTCATCCTGAAAGAAGATATGAACTTTGCAAAAGGCTGTCACCAATGCCTCAGAACTTCAAACCATCAAAGATACACGAAGATACCATGAAACAGTTCTATTGGAGCAGATGGGTCTTAATTTTCAAGGATGAAACACCCAGGCCAAGAATCTCATATGATTTAGGCATTAAAGAGAACCTATAAATGAAGATGAATGCTACAGTCTAAATGGAGTTAGATGTTTAAACAATCAAGCATCCAAGAATGAAGCACATAATGCATAACAAATACCCCAACACAATGAATGGTCATCATAGACATGATAGTCGATTACAAATCTAGGAATGAGAGACAGTCATAACTAAAGTGGAAAGATGCAAATAACAGATACATATAGCATGCTCACAATTCATCAAATGATAAAGACTATCACTGACCATCAGTGATCTTAAAGGAAGAACAAGCTATGGAGGCCTAAAGCTACATTGATGCCATGGTGCAGTAAAGAAGATGCCATGTAGTAAAGGAAGATATAGTGCAAGATTAAAGTGAGATACTATGAAGATCAAGATACAGATATAGTCACCATTAACCACGAACAACCAAGATAGTGACCAGTGAAGTAGCTTAACAATCAGAATATGTCAGGATACATCATGATGGCCATATCCATCTACAGAAGTGCATAAATGATGAAAGAGGAACAACTAGAAGAGATATGAACATGTTAAGGATGCTACAGGTATACCTTAAAGATGCACAAGGAAGCTACAGGTGCTCATATCATACATGATACATACCATGCAATAGACATTCAAGTGATAAGATAAGCAGTCATTATGCACAAAGACATGCTACAAGTGCATTTTGAGAACATACAAATAGTTAATGAGAAGATAGCATGATCTTATGTCATGGTAGAATCCAGATGCAACAAAAAACAACACACAGTCAAAGATGATGCTACATGACAAGGGTCCATTATGCTATAGTTTGCAAGTTGAAGAGTACGAGTATCATATGCAAATAAGTTAAAGAAACTATCTATACTATAGAAGAACCTCACAGAAATGTAAATGTATGATACTCATGCAAATAGTGATACTCATGCATATGGAAGCAGATGATAACAGTCATCATACAAAATATCACAAGATTTGCTGTCATATAGAATACCAAAATGTGCTTCTACCCAGTAGCTACAGTGGAAAGATAAGGTAAAGTATATCGTCAGTAATGTGTGACAGTCACAAAGACAGGAGGAGAGGTGTTATGTGAAGTAAAGAAAGAAACCCCACTTGCTAATACTTCAAACTCTTTATACTTTTGCCAACAGATGGAGGAAAAAAACCACAGTCAAGGTGGTGCTACATAGAGCAAGAGACTGTTTATGAAAAAAATGTATACCCATGACAAGATATCAAACCCTAATGGTATTTTTTGCAAAAACAGTTAAGAAACTTCAAACAGATGCCATGATATAGTCATAACCATGCCAGAGGAGCAAGAAACAGAAAGAAGGTATGCCCATCTGCAAACTAAACATGATCTTTTCAAAGATTTATCAAATCATTATTTCTTTACAGTCAAAAGAGAAATAGATTAAGTGAAAGGATGGTAGTGGCATTATGAAGGTTTTTTGTGCAAGAAGAGTTGAAACCCTAACTTCAAAGCTCACAAACCCTCGACAGTCTACAACATTTGATGCCTATTTTCAGGAGGAGCATAGCCATAGCAGGTAAAAGCTTTGAAAATGGAGAAAAAATGTCAAAACCCTCATTTCAAAACTTTAAACCCTTAGTGTTTCTACATGTATAATACAAACAAATTAAGGCTAAAAGAAGAGATACATAGCAATGGCTGACAGTGATATAGCATTTTTTGCTATAAAATGCAAATACCCATGTCTACCAACAGACTTGCCATGTTGCAAAGAGTCAAACCAAAGACAGATTGAAGCTACAGAGTGAAAATGACAAGTGTTTACCCTTTTTGCTAGTAGGAGGAAAGATCATTCCACAGCCTCACAACGGCCTTAACTTTCAAGAATAGATGAAGACCATTAAGGAAGAAAGATACAAAAACAGAAAGAAGGTGCTAAAGAGTGCACAATAGAGGATATAGCCATAAAAAAGGAGGCCACGACCATTTAAAAGAAATAAAGCTACAGATCCATAAATTGTCTCATATGAAACAAAAAGCAGAGTTCCCTTCTTCATTATCATGCATATTTCCATGGCAACAACCAAAGAAGAGCCGTTAAAGAAAGAAGACCATGATAGAGAGATTGAAACCCTAGGTTAGCATAATGCAGTTGCAGAGCTCAAAGAAGGAAGTCAAAATGAGGAGTGAATAGAAATTAGGGTTGTTTTCCTTCTTTTGTTCGAAGGTTCTTTGCTCAAGTGTATTTTTGACTTACTAAAAACTAATAATTACTTTATCCAAAAAACTGCCGCGGTGAAGACTTTTCCTAGCCATCATAACATGGAGTGGCCGACAACAATACTTTAGGCTTGATTTTTATTAAGTCAAGAGGCCGATGTGATGTGAGAGAAAGGCTTTATGCCTTATAAACCTTTTGAAGATTCCTTGGTGGTCAGGTATTGAATGGACAACAATACACATGCTCAGGTTCCTTGTCCATTTTCAAAGCATCCAAAAATAGGGATATCTCCTCATTATGCATGGTGGCTAACAGCCAAGAGGGTGTATTTTTTGACATAGCATATGCATAAGGCTATACATGGAGTTTTCCAGGGCAAGCTTTCATGCATGGTGGAGATATGATTTCATGGGGTGATAAGGTATTGTCTTGTAGTGATGCGATTATTGCATAAAGGCAATTGTAGTAGGAGATTGCATGGTGGCATTATATGATGGAGCATTTTTTATGCATGGGGTTTTATGCATAATGGAGTTGTTCTTCCTTCCTTAATTTCAAGTTGCATATGGGGATATAAGGAGATTTAGAAAATGTGATGTATGTGCACAAAGGCAACAAGGGGGAGTCATAAGGATATTTATGCATATTTGTTTTGTGCATGGAATGTCATGTGGAGTGACTCAGTTTCTTTTTATTTTCCTTGCAGAGGGAGATAATATTTTGTCATTGATCATGGAGTGATAGGGATTTTTGTATTTATCCCTAAGTCCTATTTTTTGCTCATATCATGCAAAATAGGCAAATTTAATTGGAGTGATAAGGAGTCATATTTTTCTTCTAGTCATACACGATTTTTACATATGAATTAATTGTAAATAAATAATTAAGTGATATTCTATAAATTACTTTATTATTTTTCACAAATTGTAAAATAAAAAAATAGAACAAATTGTAACCAATAATAGAGTAATATTCTATTACTTTATTATTTACTCACAATCAATTTTGCTCATGCAAAATCATGCAAATTGATTAGTTGAGTTAACTAGGCCACCTAGGAGGGTTTGCATGACTTTTAGGAGTATTTTTAGGGTCCTTGGTCAAAAATTTGGTCAAACATATGGAGAGGCCCAAATTGAAGCTATTTTTGCTTAATTTGTGGCAGTTTTAGGCCCTAATTGTGAGGATTTTGGAGGTTGCTCGGGAATGAGTATTTTTAGAGGCAGTTATCTACAAGTCCATATTTTTTGCATGCCTCTTGGAGAGAGCAGACCTATATATTGTAAAGCAAAAGTTTGTTTTTGCTAGTTCTTGATTCTCATTCTGATTCAGACAGATTGGAGAATTCTTGTAGTTCACTTTTACAGTTTTATTGAGAGATCGATAGGTTACAGGTTATCTTTTGTCTTTTTGCAAAGCTTTCCTTTATTTATTTCAGATCAATTGAATTACCTTTCCTTTTTGTGCTAAATGTTGAAGTGATTTTGATGAAATTTTGCTATGTTTTATTATTAAACCTTCAAAATTATTGTCTCACCTCCTTGTTTGCAGCATTAAAGCATATATTCATCACAGGTCTTAGGTTGTGTTAACCAAAAATAGTCTTTTTATGCTGTGAAAAAACCATTTCCTTCATAAAAACCTATTTTCAAACCTTCCTTAGAATCATTTTTGTGGTATTTATGCCAAGTCTGGATTGTGTAGAAGTCAGATTTCTAGTAAACATTGTGAATCAGATTGCATTATTTTTATCCATATCAAGTGCATCACCATTTTACATTTAGTATTCATTTAGTTTCTTTCTTCCCTTTTCCCAAAAAGTAAAAAAAAACATACATCTCAATAGAACATTTGAAAGGAACCAGCCCATAACCTGGAGATCTAATCTCGTCATAGGGCACCCACAACCTGAGATTAGTCCCATGTTACACGGAATTGCAGTGCTTTAACCGGCCTTGCATACGGGTGCAATTCCCAGTGATAACAATTATGTTTCTACTCATGTGTTGTTGATTTATGCTTTCATGGTTATATCATTAATTTGTTAATAAGTGACAAAGAAGTTAAATTGTTGCAAGTGTTAAAGTTTTGAGAAACTGATTCACCCCCCCTCTCAGTTGTTTTCCCTAATTTCAACACTTTTATGGTACTTTATATACCACTTATTCCATTGTCTAATGAAGTTCTATCATGGTCAACATGGTCTTCAATTTAGCTAATCTTTTCTCATCAAACTCTTTTCTAACTTTTGTTTCTGCAGATTTTTCAAATTATTAAAAATGATTGTTGATTGATTTTATCATACCTTTAAGTTGATCAGTTGATTATAATGATGTATCTTTTTGGTATTCAGGCATCAACTTCTCCAACACATCAAATGCTGCATCAATGAGCTCATTATCCTCTATATGTATTTTCATCAACTCTTCCTGTGCTTTGCTTGAACAACTGACACTAGTTTGAATTTTTGCACAGGGGACATAGAGTCTAAATTTATTGGTCCCTGCAAAAATTTAGGCTCATCCAGGACTTGTTTTTCTTTTTCCAAGAATTCCTTGACTGACTCTGTAGTGTCTCTTGCTACACCAGAGACTTCTTCTTCTTGGTTTTGTTTTGGAGGATCTAAATACATGGCTTCAT
Source organism: Cunninghamia lanceolata (assembly GCA_027924645.1). Classification (NCBI taxonomy): domain Eukaryota; kingdom Viridiplantae; phylum Streptophyta; class Pinopsida; order Cupressales; family Cupressaceae; genus Cunninghamia; species Cunninghamia lanceolata. The sequence continues at coordinate 7,935,408 of BSBN01000220.1, read as the reverse complement.
TAGCATCACTCTTTTTTTCTAGAGAAGAGTTCTCTTCAACTTGTTCCTCTTTTTGCTCATCATCTTTGTTTGTTTGATCATTAGTCTATTGTTCTAGAGGAATACTTATTTTGGATTGATCCTTAACCGCAGTATTAGTAGCAGGGATTGGATCATCTTTTTCCTTCGGCTCTTCATTACTTCTATCCAATACTTGATGCATGTTCTCCTCAGGAATAAATGTACCAACTTCAATATCGCTGATTGTCAATGCTCTTTTATCAAATTTTGCTCTGGTGGCTTTCATAACTGTATCATTTTTCATAGCCTTCAATATCGACACTGTACCAGTAGGGTTTAATCCTGTGATAGCCCTTATGACATCTTTTGTGATCTTGAATATGGAATTGAGCCACATAAACTCATCATGAACTTGACTTAAGACATATCAGACCCATTCATTTTCTACGAAAATTGGGAAGTCTATATACTGAATGAGTTTCTTCTCTTCCAATACTGTGCATTATCAAAATTATCACCACTTAGATGTTTTAGATATAGGTCTATGAGTTGACTTCCTTTGTGTTCCTCTAGGGCAACGTGAATATAAGCCCTAACATCTTCTGTATGCATTACACCAAATGGAATATCTGAGAATGCACCAATTGGATCGACCTTTGTTGATTTGAATGGATGCTTCTTGAATTTTGGTCAGGCTCTCTTAGTGATGTCAACAACTTGAGGGGTTTCCATTTTTTAGGGATTCAAATAGATTTACAAATAGGGTTTCAGCCATAAATACCTCTTTTTCTAAACTTGGATTTAGTTGCTTAGAAATGTTTTGGAAATCGCTATAGTCGCTTGGAATTTAGCTTCAACTCTCCTTAGTCACTTGATAGCTCAAATGTAAAATGATTAACCATTTAGTTTTAACCCTTTTAACCTTTGTTTTCCTTGACCTAATTACCATAAATGTAATCTTCCAAAAATCTGTCACACTTCTCTTATTAAGCTTAGTTAATCCAGATTGCTCTGCAATATTCCGCATTTGATCCTTTTCTTCCAGAATTTCTTTCAAAAGATCTATCATATGAATCTCTACATCACATCTTCATGTTGTATCCTAGCACTAACTATCTGGCTAGGGGATTTGGATTTTCAATACAGTTCCCCCTGAGCTAGATCAATCCACTTCCCAGAGGAAGTATCTACACTAGAATCTGGTGCGTGTTCATTCCTGACCTCATTTACATCCTTCTTAATCTAGAATTTTCTCATTTCCTTCTTGATTTTCATTGGATCAATCTTGTTCTTGCCTTTATCTTCACTCTACTCTGTTTTCCTCTTCTCTGTAGGATAGACTCTCTTCTAATTCCTGCTTCTGCAGAATCTTGCAATATGTCCAAGCTTATTGCAATTGTAGCATACCACATTCCTCTATCCTTGATTCCTTCTATTGATTGAATTTGTTTTAGATCTGCATTGATCAACCATATGTCTAAATCTATTGCATGCCAACCACTTCCCATTGAAGGATTGAGTATTCCTTACATAGTTGAACCATTTTTTACCAGACTTCTACATTCATTTGATTTATGACCAATTTTCTTGCAATTGAAACATTGACCAGAGAATGATGGAACATTCTGATTCATTCTACTCCTACACTGAGTAGCCTTATGACCAAACTTATTGCATTTAAAATAATAGCCATTAAAAGATGGGTACCCTTGAGCATTTGGTTGTCTGACCGGAGGTCTTTTTCTTGAATTGGTTGCCTTTGTTTTGCTTAACCTGAGTGTTTGCTTGTCCTGATTTTGAACTTTCTCCTTTTTCAAATCCTAAGCCTTTCTTGTCATATGAACTCTTCTGACTTTCAATCAACTCCTCAAGCTTTGCAGAGCTTATTTTGAATTTTTCTTTATAGCTATTAGCTACTTCCAGATTAAATTTTAGAAGTAACACATCTTTTCCCAAATTTTCACATTCCTCAGACTTATCTTTCACTATTTGATTCAAATGATTCTCAAATTTTTCTTTCTCTTCAACCAATCTTGATAAGTTATTTAGGATTTGATTTTCTTCAACCAATTGTTCATTTAGCTCTCTATTCCTATCCTTTGATCTATTAACTTGATCTCTTAGCTTTAGGATGCATTCATCTGCATCTTTGACATTTTCTTTCAATTCATGAATCTCTGCTTCATACCTATCAAGATCCTCAAGAGTTATTTTCAATTCTTGTTCAATTGTGTCATTACTTGGAGGATGATACCTATTGACTGCCATGAGTAGTCTTTCCCAAATCTTCCTCAAGTTGTTAGACTTCTTCCAAGGAACCTTGCTCTGATACCAATTGTTGAGTGCAAAGAATACTGAGAGGGGTGAATCAATATTCTTAAAACCTTTTCATTTACACATTTATTAGTCCATTTACCAAATTCAATAATGTGAAAGCAAAGTAAACATGAGAAGAGTAGCCACAAATTCATAACACATAGATACTAGAATTTTACGTGGAAAACCCAAAAAGGGAAAAAGCATGGTGAGTGTTAGCTCACAATATATTATGATAGAAATATCAAATTACATGAAGGCCAACTGCCCACAGACTCACTATCCAAAGAAATGCTCATTGCAATAGGCTCACTGCCAAATAGAAGAGAAGATAGAAGAAGAATTGGCTCATTGCCAAGAGTTAACTGCTACAGGTGCATCTACAAAATGCTGAGGTGCAGTACCAATTAGCTCAATACATAGATTCAAATGACTTCATATTGTCTGCCCTATTTCTCTGCCCTGCTTCACATCTACTTTTATTTTCTGCCCTAATAATCCTTTTCTGCTTTGCAAATTACTTTTGATTATGCTCATATCAAATTCACATCCACACATCACACACCTCACTCCAACATTGAAATCCATCGAATATATATCTGTAATAAGATTCATTTAATAATTAGGTCAGCAACTCAGACATGAAATATGTACACAAGTGTTGTACCTTGTCTCCTTGATCTTGTGCTCAAACAGGAGTGCAGACCCAAACAAACATACAACAATCTTCATATAGGTTGGCTCCAATCATTCAATAATTTAGATTAATTATTCAAACAATATATCTTCTCCACATATGGATCTAACAAGTATGTCGACTTGTCCCTTAAGGACACACTTGACCAATTCAACTGTCACATCATAACTTCTACTACGGACCATATGAGACTCTAAGAATCATATCCAACATTCATCATTGACCTCTTAGCATACCTTCAGAACCGCAAACCAAAATATGCCACAGTGGAGAAATGCAGACCCTTCTACTCTGGTACTATGCACTATTCCCGACTTAACTCTGTTCACTTAGACTTAGTTATTTCATCATATGACTTTTAGAGGAAGTCAAAACTTGATCACTGGAACATGTGATCATCAAGTATCTATTACTGACATATCTAAACCACATGTAATGATCTTCAACTGTGGAGGCATACTGACCCAATCTCTGACCCTTGCTCTACTTACTGCCCACACTTAGTCATTTTAGTCTTCCAGACCAGAATCCTTTTATGCCTTGTTGTCAAACCAAGTTGATCTACCAGAGTAAGGTCTCTTTGCCTTGTTGACATCAATGACAACATTCAGTCATTTACCATAGCAGTGTCTCTTGCCAACCAGGGATATAATTTCACAACATGCACATAGTGATTGAAAACTAAAGGAAGCTTAACACATCATGAGGAGGATACTAATTATATCACACAATACTTACTTATACAACACATATATGTATTAATATGCAAATAATAAAATAACCTATGTTGACACCATAATAGAATTATCATAATAATAGTGTTAGCATCAATCATGCATCAAAATGCAAGTATGGGGTCAAGGCTTACTCCCCTGCTTTGCAATCTTATACTGATGTTAGTATAATTAAATCCTCGACCCCATACTTATAGTAAGCCTCGACCCCATACTTATATATATATATATAATTAAATCCTTGACCCCATACTTATAGTAAGCCTCGACCCCATACTTATATATATATATATATATATAAGAAAACTTTGACAAAAGACAATGATTAACTCTAATCATTAATAATGTTCCCTGAACATTATTTAGCCAAATTGACGTAGATGACGTCGAAAAACCCTTAATCTCGACAAAATGATAATAGTTGAATTGAAATTGACTAAACAAGGGAAGATAACTAATAAATACCCTATCTCATGAAGGTTCATGTAATGTACAACTTTGGAACTCAAATGGAAAACCTGACTTTTTCCACAACATCTATTTCCTTCTCTCAGGTGATACTCTCCTTCCATTCTTAGAGTTGGAAATATCTTTTCCTAGTTACACTCATAGTCATTCAAACTATGATTAGTGTATCATCAACAAATTATTGTACATCATACTAAAATAATCTCAACAACATGTAATCTCATGTCTAATTCTAAGCATTAATCATAATCCATATAATCGATGCTTTATCTTGACATTTTCCCAAATGTCAAATCATTAATCTATGATTACTTATCCATTTAATCACATGAAAGTAAAAGTTACATATTCAAAGTTTAGGGATGTAACATTATGCATCATAACATTCATCATATGTTGGTCAATTGTAGTTACGTCAACAATGCAACTCCCCACATGATCTTACATGTGTTATATATTCTCTTACACCACTTACACTGTTATAGGTGCTCTTACACATCTTACATGACAAGATATGCTCTAGACACATCTACATAGATCATAATAAAGTATATACATATACAAATGGCCAAGTTATACTAGGATGCCCTTTTCCATGAGTGCTCACGATTAATAAAATAATAAATAAATATGAACATTACAATGCAACTTTTATGACACCTTTCCCAACATTATCTCAATTATCGTATACCTTACAAGAGCAAAAGGGGAAACAAGCCAACACTATCAACTAATTTCTAGGGGCTGGCCTAAACTTATTTGTGCACACCAACTTTATCAATGCATCTGCAACAATCTTCAAAGTGTCAACTTTCTCGAGCATCACCCTTCTATCCTCTACCATTTCTTGAAAAAAATGACATTAGACATCAATATGCTTTGTCCATCTATGAAAGGCTAGGTTCTTTTCCAAACAGATGGCAATTTGACTATCACAATGAACTCTAACTACACTCTAACTCAATCCCACATGTAATCATGTAGTCTCAAAATACAAATGGCCTCCTTACAGGCATGAGTAGCCACTGTACACTTTGCTTCTATTATGGATAAAGTGACCACAACCTATTGCTTGCTCATCCAACTCATTGCACCACTGAATAGGCTAAACACATCCATTGGTAGGCCTTTCACTATCAACATCTCCCACCCAATTAGAATCCACATATCCTTGAATATCCATTGAGTGTTGGTCCTTTGTAATATCACCATGATAACATATGGAGTACTTAAAAGTACCCCAAAAATACTTGTAGACCCTCTTTACTACAACCTAATGCTCCTATCCAAGATTAGCCATTTAACAACTCAAGACTCCAACTAGTCAGGCAATGTCTTGTCTAATGTAGACCACATGATACATAAGACTCCCAAATGCTCCAACATAGGGGAATTAAACTCATCTCCTCCATTTTTGTAGGTTTTGAAGGAGATTTATTTGCTAAAAGTTTTGCTCCCATAGAAATAGAAACACACATTAGTTTGTTATCAATCATACTAAAATGCTACAAAATAGACTCAACTTAATTCCTCTAACCAATCCAAATTTTTGTGTTAGTCCTATTCCATCTAATCTCAATCCCTAGGATGAATTTATTAGTCCTTAAGTATCTCATTTCAAACTACAAACAAAACTACATTTTCAAGTCCCTAATAATTTCCTTACCATTACCAAATAAAAACATATATCATCAACATACAAAGTGATAATGATAAAATGATCACCACTTTATTTATAATAATCATAATGATCTAACTTAGACTTCACAAACCCCAACTCTAATACAGATGAATCAAATACCATAGCCTAGGAGACTTTTTTAAACCATAGAGGAATTTCTTCAATTGACAAACCAAGTTTTCCTTATGCTTCATAATGTAGTGCTCTAGTCTTGACATATAGATCTCCTTGACAGGCTGTCATAAGGTCCTAACACTTTAGATAAAAAATTATTAGTTTATCAACCGGGGTAGTGTTTGAGGTTGCCTGTAATAGGGGGTTTGGAGATTTCATTGAGAAATAGTTTTCTAGTTTTGTGAAAAGATTGAAACATTTCATGAAATGAAACAACAATTGTATCCTTCTACAGAAAGCATTCTAATTATACACTAAAAAGCATGAAAACTCTAGACTAGAAATCATACAAATTCTACACTAGAAAGCAGATAAATCCTTATGCTAACAATTCACAAATGCAATTGGCTATACTAAAAACATACTATTAGAAAATAATAATTTTGACTAAGGTAGATGCGCCAAAAAACTTCTAATGAACACAGAAAGTCTCAAACAATAGTACACAACAGTTTAACTTTTAAACAACACACCTTGTAGGGTAACGATAGAAACAAAACATAAACTATCTTCAACTGAATAAAAACATCCACAAAAATGAAAATACTTATCTATCCTATAGTCCTGCGAGTGGCTAGCTTGTAGGAGAAGCTTGTCTTAACTCAGGTCACTTTCAACAACACATGATAACTCCATTCAAAACTTCATATTCTCAAAAAGAATAAATTCAGAACAACATCATTTTGTATTTATGAAAAATTGCAAGTACACAACTCTGATGATTTCAAAAAATGAAGGATTGTCTTTCATTCATCCATAGTATATATTTATATCCATGTTTCAAGCAACAACTAAAATTGAACTACTTCAAAACTCATAAATTTTTGATGGCGGGAAAATGCCATTTGAAGAATTCTTATAAATAAAAAATAGAATCTTTACTACTGCTGTCGTTTAGAACATAAAAAGGACTCTGAGTGGAGTCATAATGTCTTTTGGGTAACCACAGAAATAACAGGATTAAAAACAAAGTCTTCATTTAATGCACGCCTAAATTTCTGGTGCCTTCAACTTCTGGTGCGTTCATCCACAGCTGCATGATGTCCACTTCTTTTATAGGCAATGCATTAACCTACACAATTACCCAACTTTTCATGCCATTAAATCAACATTTAAAAGATAATTTCAATTAGTTTAGGAAATAAGGATTTGTACAACATTTTATTAAAAATAGATAAGTATTGCTTATAAAAATAAATAAATTGGCAAGGATAGGGAATTGGGTAATGCAAAAAGGCTATTTTTTCCATCAAAGAGATGATGTTATTTATACCTCATCACTCCTCCAAATTGTTGTACAAGAAAGTTACCTTCACATCCATCTGCTCAATCTCAAGATCAAAAGTAGAAACACAACCTAATAACATCCTAATGGATGTAAAATTTACAACATGAGAGAAAATATCATTGAAATCTATTCCCTCAACTTGGGAATAAAATTTTGCAACCAATTATTATTTGTACTTCTAAAATTGCCATCATAGCTAAACTTCTTTTTGAACACCCATTTGCAACCAACAAGTTTTTATCCTTTAAACAATTAATCCAAGTCCTATGCCTCATTCTTCTTTAGAGTAACCATCTCCTCATCCATGGACAATTTCTAGGATTCAAAGTCATCCATATTCATTATCTCTTTAATTATTCTATGCTCATTAGTATTTACACAACAAAAATACATCTAAAATCAGACAAGCTATACCTATCTAGTTTCCTCCTATGCTAAGTGGACCTCCTCAAAATGTGAGGTGGAGATTCTACTTCTTTTAAACTCTTTAAAAGATCTCCTCTTCATTAGGTCCATCATGACCCTCTAGTTTATTATCTGGTGCAACCCTCTCAGTCTTTGGTTGTAGTAACATAGTTTTCCCATTCTCCTTTGGCTAGTCAACTGTAGAAGAAGGTTTGATATTCCTAAAGATCACTTTCTAATTGTATAGAACTTTTGCTACCATAGGATCCCAAGGCTTGTACCCTTTCAAATTGACACCATAGAAAATGAAGATACATTTTATAGCCTTTGTAATGCTACTTTTCTCCCAGAGTTAATTAAGTATTAGCAGTAGATTTAAATCTAGTTATTACTAAAGTTAAACAACTTAAAGGATGCAAGGTTATAAATTCAAATGTAAATTGCAACATATGATAATTTAATAAGAACTCTAAAGTAAATAATTAACATAGCCAATTGAATAACACAATCCATAATTAGATTAACATCAAACCCATATATATAATAATTCCAATATCTTTTATAAATAATAAGTTCAGTACTTATCTCAATCAGAGTACTTGGATCAACTACTCTTACCCTAGGAATATTTCAGTGGTTTTGGACCTCATAGCTATGATGCATTTGGATAACTTGTGTAAAAACATAGTATTTTCCTACTTGCACCAATTGTTATGCCTACTCACACAATGTTCAAAGCCATGGCTAGGACAATCCCAGGTGTACACAATCTTGAGTTGGATACACTCTATGTGCCCCCTTCTCCAATGCCCATATCCCACCAAATCACTTACTTCTTCCTTGAGTTTTCTCCATGCCCTTCCAAGTCTCACATAAATTCCTTATATAACCTTTTTTAAGGGGTGGTTTTCAAACCATCACACCCTTTCACAAAGGTTGTCATTAAAAATTATTTAATAAACATACTTTATCCTCTCTTTTAAATTTTTTTTTATAAATATTCTTTGTTTATCCCTATTTTAACCAAATGATCATAATATACTTTAATTTTCTATCTCCCTTTTAATTATAAAGAGTTAAATAGACTTTATCCTCTTATAATTTTAAGGGTTATTCATAAAATAGCTTTCTTTTCCATTTTGAGGAAAAAGTCCCATAACAACTTTGTTATCCAACTTTGATTGCATCTCCTTAGGCACATAAGCATATGTCTTGCAACCAAAAACATGAAGATAATGAAGTGAGGGATTTTTCATGTCTAAACCTCCACAGGGCTTTTCTTAACACAAATTATTGTAGGAGACTTGTTGATCAAGTAACAAGCAAAAGGAACCACCTCATCCTATAATTTTTATTCTAATATAGACTCACTAAGCATACCCTTAGCCCTACCCATCAACATCTTGTTCATGTATGCTACAACTCCATTCTATTAAGGGATGTATGGAGTTATATTATGCCTTTCAATACCATTGTCTTTATAGAATATATCAAACTCTATAGAAAAGTACTCACCACTGATGTTAGTTCTCAACACCTTAATCTTTCTAACAATCTAGTTTTCCAATTTAATGATTAAAACCCTCAAATTTACTAATACAAAGATATACCCATGTTATCCTATAATAATCATCAATAAATGATACATAATACAAAGATTTTGATAAGGAAGGAACAATTATAGGACCAAATACATCAAAATGAATAAGATCCAACAACCCAAAAGATTTATGAGAACTAGAATAAAACTAAACATTTTTTTTCTTTTCATAAATGTAATGTTCATAAAAATCAAACTCAAGAGAATAATTAGTAATCCATTCAACAACATTTTATTTTTCAAGGTTTGTAGACCTTTCTCATCAATATGACCCATGCACTAGTTCCATAAAATTATCTTCTTAGCAAGTAACTTGCTCTCCAAGGCAAGGACATGCTTAGGTATCCAAAATACATGACCATTAGAATTGGATACAACAAATCTATTAGTTAAAAGTTTTGATGACAGAGGTGTAGAATCTATAGATCTCCTCACTACATGTATAGAATAACTATTGCACTATATGCAAGTGCAAGCATCAAGTTGAAATAGACTACCAACTCGAACCCCCTTCACAAGCACCATAGATTCTCAAACCATCTTACAACCTCCATTTTCAAAGATAACCTACACACTTGCATCATTCATTTTACTTATAGATAATAGGTCTTGTGCCAAACCAAGGATGTAAGACAACAAAACATCAGATAATACGACACATGTGATGTAATCCTGCACATAACCCAAATGCCTGTTGTTGTCCATGATGTCAAATATTGGCCTCAGGAAGAGAGATGTTAAAACATAACATGTCAACATAAAATGTTACATTAGTTAATGACATGCAAATGCTACATGGTAACATTAAGTGTCAAAATATATATTAAAACCTTATTCTTCTCCCTCCTGTGCATATTTGTCCTGTTGAAGGGGTGCTCTTGCACCAATAAGACTATAGTAATCCATTTGATCCTCCCATTAGAGAATTAGATCTTAACTCTCCCATGACCAACAATGCTAAGATATGAGTTATTATTGAGATAAACCTTTCCACCACCATACTTATCATACTCTAAAAACTACTACCAGTGGGGAGTCATGTGGAAAGAAGCTCTAGATTCAATCATCCATGCATATGTTGACAACACTATGATAAAGGCATCTCTTGCATCCTCTTAAGAAGATTTAGAATTAGAATCATCATTAGATCAACTCTTTTATTCTTTTTCTACTCCTTGCAATCTTTTCTAAAATCTCCCATCTTGCCATAGTTCCAACATTTGGCCTTGGACTTACCAGGAGGCTTAGGTCTACTTTTTTCCTTCTTTCCTTTTTCTTTGGATCACCCTTGAACAACCAAGGATTACTTGGTAGGTTCAATATCCTTTCACCTTAGCTCCTCTGAGAGAGCAATAGCCACAATCTAATTAAGGATAATTTCCATAGTAGTGCTTCTAATAGCCATCACCAGGTTGTACCATGGGTCTAGCAAAGAACAAGGGTCATGCATCCATCTTCCTCTTAAATATTCACACCCACCAAGTGTCAATGGCTCACAATCATGTTGAATGCATTCATGTTCTTGGAAGCATAATCAGTATCACCCATCCTCAAATAATACAACCTCTTCCATAGAAAAGGCTTGTTAACCAGGGATTTATCATGTTATAGGTTCCCCAACTTCTTCCATAGGTTTTCTATGGTAGATTCTTAAAAAAATTTAGCAACATTGAGTTATCCAAGTAAAGCCTCATAAGGATTCTCATCTTTCTATCCAACACTAGCTAATATTTTGGTGACATTGTAGTACACTTGTATCTATATATTGCAACCCACAAATCATGATCTATTAGTAAATCCTCTAACTTGATCTTTCATAACTTCAAGTTAGTGTCATTGAATATTTTCATCTCCAATATTGAAGTTCTTTCCATCTTCCCTAAAACAAAGATCTCTATGCATGCACCTACTTAAATAGAGATTATTTAAAAAAGCCTGTTTCCTACCACCCAGGACCCAAATTGATTAGACTTTGATACCAAATGAAAGGAAGCTAAGGTTAAAAATTATACCTATGCTAATTTATGAGGAGATCATTGCATAGAAAATACAATCTAAAAATAATACAAGCAAGAATATGAAAACAATAAAACCATTGCATAATGATGTATTCTAGGAAAACCCTTTTGGGAAAAAACCTAGCTTCCAAACTTTGAACCAATGTATTAATAAACATAAATATTAATTATAATACAATCTAGGCAAGGAGCCTTCTTAGAAGAAATCATCAACATCAAATTTGGCATAATTCTGATAGCATATTTGTACTTACAAAACTCACTATGAAACCTTTATCTCTAGCATCTAATAAATATGCAAACTCAAACCACAAATTAAGTGTGGTTTACCAATACCATGTGCTAAAAATATGACCCAAATGTGGCCCATTTTTGGCTCAAATTATAATTCCATTCTTCATGAGGTGGTTAATGAACTATATTTAGCAGATAGTTTACAAACTTGTCATAACATGTCATAAGTTGTCAAAGCCTCCTCCCCAAAATGTGTGCTCCTTTTTGGAATATCCAAACATATTCAAGGATGACTTATGATGCGTCATAAATTAAATCATAATTTGGTAAACAAGTCAAGTGAACAATGTAACTCCCCTCATACATGCTCTTACATGTTTCATATATTCCCTTACACCACTTACATTGTTGAATAGATTCTCTTACACATCTTACATGGCAAGGTATTCTCTTACACACATTTATACACATATTAACAAAGTATACAAATGACAATAATATTTGAGTCATAGTGGGATGTCCTTTTTCACGAGGGATCACAACTAATTAACAAATAATAAATAAATAAAAACATTAGGATGCAAGGTTTATGATACATTTCCAAACAATACCTATCACCAAAATTTGAGTCTTTCTCATATTCTTCTTCACAGGCCTTTCTAGCGAATGGATTCAACTATGTGATCATAGTTGGAGCTAATATGGGCTTTGCAATAGGTCATCTAAACAACATGTTTTACACTACATTCATACTTCCTTTTTTGTATTTGATCACCAAAGGAAGTTATTGTAGAAAAACCATACATTTATAATGTTTGGCTTGCTGCAACTTATTTTGAACTTGCAAATATTGTAAAGGTTTGTGGTCTGTGTGCACAATTGTTTCCCTACCAAGTAAATAGTGTCTATTTATTGATTGATTGGACTAATGCATACAACTCTTTGTTAGACACTAGATAGTACCTCTCCATTAAATTAAAGACCTTTGAATGGTAGGATACAAATTTACCACCTTGTAACAAGATGGCTCCCATGGCATACTCACTAGAATCTATCTCAACTTCAAAGGGAAATTGAGAATTAGGTAGGGATAACATTGGAGAATTATAAATATTATCCTTTAATGTTTCAAAAACCTTATCATGTGCATCACTCAAATGTAAGTGTTTACCTAATGCTATAACTAAACGTAGAGGGGTAATAATGGAAGAGAAGTATATTGTGTAGCACCTACAAAACTCGTTGTTTCTATAAAACTTTTTGTGTGGGCCAATTCTTGATAGCCTCCACTTTTATGGGATTGAATCTTGAAGATCATCCCCTTGAACCACATGGCCTAAATATGTTAGTGATTGTATAGAGAACTCATAGTTCTTCATGTCACTAGTTGTTTTTCTTTTAACACTTCTAAAATCTGTCTCAAATGCATCAAATGCTCCTCCCATGTTGCACTAAATATCAAAATATCATCTATATACACTATGACACATGTATCTATGAACTTTATCAACACATCATTTATCAAACACATAAACATAGTTGATGTACATTACATAAACCAAAAGGAAGAACAAGCTATTTGTACAAACTTTATTTAGTTTTCAAAGTAATTTTCCATGTATCCTCCCCCTTCATTCTCACTTGATATCCTAATTTTAGATCCAATTTTGTAAAATAGTTCAGATGTCATCTATCCTTGGGAGAGGATATTAATTCTTGATAATGATCTTATTTAGAGCATAATAATCTATACAGATTCTCCAACATTCATCCTTCTTCCTCACTATCACTATGGGTGATCTACATGGTGAAGTACTGGGGAGTATCATGCCCTTCTTTAACAACTACTAAAGCTATTTTAGCTCATTACTCTCCATCAATACTTGCCTATACAATCCTATGTTGGGTAGATAAGATTTAGGAAGTAGATGAGTCTCAATGTTCTACCTCTCTCTTATGAGACAACTTCTTTGGTTCATAAATACCACTCAAATGATGCTAGTTAAATTCTTCTAATTCCTTAGTATCTTTTATATTATGTGACATTACAGAAATCCCAACTCCCTCTTCTTGTTTATCTTTCAAAATTAAAATATAAAACTACTTGGTTTCTTGTATGAGCTTGAATGCTTGGTTGGAACTTACCATAGCTATCTATGCCTTGCTTTGGTGTGTCTTAACAATAAATATGATTTTATCCTTGACCCATCAATACTTTTTTTCCCTCCTCATGAATAATGCATCTCACACACGCAAGTATGGTAATACTATGAAATGTATCAAGAGAAATCACACCCACTTCTATTTCATCATGTATTGAACATTTATATAAAATTGAATCTTGCACCCATTCTTAACTTGAATTTCTACACCCTTATTAAACCAACCCCATGGATAAGGTTGAGGATGATCATGCATTTTTTGGGACCAAGATTCTTAACTATATTAGCTAAAAATAAAATTACATCAAGAATCAAGATTCACATATGCTTAAATACCCTTGTTTTTTCACTTGGAGTTTGAGAATGAATAGTTGGTTCCTTACTTCTTGTATTTTCTCACTCATGATGGTCCTTGTGGCTATGCAATCTAATTTCTCATTTATATTTGAGTTGTCTTATCTCCACTTCATCTTGAATGGTAGCATTGGACTTTTTTGAGTCCTCCTTAGGCCTATATTTGGGGTGCAACCTGGGTGCATCTTCCAACACTTATTATCCATGTGACCATCAATCTTGTGATGTGAACAATGATTCTTTGATTCTTTTCCTTCATGGACAACAACACTGGTTTTATTTCCTTTCTATTTTTTAAATGGTTTACCCTTTTCCCCTTGGGCCATTCCTTATCTTACTTTTTTCCTTTCTTAGAAGACTCCCCTCCACCTTTCCCTTTCTCTTCACCAATGTAGTGTGCTAAAACACAAGCCTCATATAAACAAGTTGGCTTGGTTGTGATGACTTTCCATTATAGGTATGCAACCCATGATGATACATAGTGAGAATATCTTCTTCCAAATCCATGCTCAACATCATGGACAACCTTTGAAAGTCAATGGTGTACTATTTTACACTTTAACCACTTGCTTGCTTGAAATAAAGTGATTTTATTTTTTGACAAGTCTTATGCTTGATTGGATATTGATGCTTCCTTATAATAGCTTTAAAACCTTCCCAACCATAAGTTATTAGTTTCTTCTTATTATCACATGAATATAAATAACTCTCCCACCATACAAGAGCATGACCACTCATCTTCAAACAAGAAAATAAGATTAATTATGCTTACTCACATCGTGGACACTAAAATATACTTCCTTTTGTTTGATCCAAGTATCTAATATTTCACCATTTCCTTGACCTTGACAAGTTTTGATTTCAATCTTTGTTTCAACTCTAAATTGAGTAGGTCCATCTCTTACCTCAATTTCTCTTTCTTCCCAAATATAATCATGCCACCCTTTTCTTCTTCTTCCCTTTTGTCTCCAATACCAAACTTCTTTACCAAAGCACAAACTAGGACATTAGTAGATGATTGATCTTGTACCATTTGAGGTTGTTGTCTAGTTAGGTGCACTTTTTATTGAGTTATCCATTGTTGATGCTCCATCACCTATTCTACATGGCTCTTTAAGGTTGAAACCTTGGTATTTAAATCTCCCATTCTAATTTCTTGATTCTCATGGTGAGCTTCTATCACTGTATTCTTTGGAACTAAATTACCATCACCTAAAGACCTTGTCACTATCATGAAATCCACTTAACCCTAGATTCCAATGAGTTTGAATCCACCTTGATCACAAATGATTCATAATCGCTAAAAAATTCTAAGATTATGGCTACACATATATTCAATTACTAAAATTCCAATTATCTAATTGCCTTCAATTAATTCTAATGGTGTAATTAAACTTAAATCCACTTGTAAATAGAAGCAACACATTCAACACACTCCACCCAATGTTATTTCACTTGGGAAACCCCCAATTTGGGAGATAAAACCTAGCTTTATTGGTGGCAACTAATAGTCGTATATGGTTTTATTGATTAACCCATCTCAAGTACAAAAAGAGGGATACAATCTTTATTTTTCCTACCCTTCCTAGCTACTCATATATAATGAACTATACATTGTTCTAGGTTTATGCCAAATGCTTTAAAGTGTTCCCTACATGTCCAACAACCTTCTCTATGTGTTTTTCCTTCAATTTTGTATATTGGAAAGCTCTACTCTTGTACATTGGAGTAGCCCAAACATTTAGAACTTGAAGAGTCAACCTTTCCATCTACCTTATGTTGGTAATATTGTCATTGATGTCAAAGAGATTGTTGTCATTGATGTCAAAAGGCATGGAAAACATACTATCATTATGTATGGACAAAATTGTTAGAAGATGGTTGTCATTGATGTCAAAGGTTGGGGAAAATTGTTAAGGCCAAAAGGCCACTATATCGCCATTTGTTATCTTCATTATAAGTCCCAAGCCCAACGTCATCTATAATATGGTAGATGTTGGAATAAAATTTTAACCCTAAAATTTTGTTAAAATTTTTTTTCCCGCTTTAAAATTTGCCTCCATTCAAAATAATACATCCATTTGACCCTTAAAAGTTCATATCTCAATGCCTTCACCCTAAAAATTAAAAAAAAAACCATATAAAAAAAGGCACTTCTATATTTGATAACTTCTACCCTAGGGTCTTTTCGATAAGCAAATATGAAAAATATCGGTGAGAAATCACCATATTGGGGAGACTCATTTTGGAGTCTCTTTGATAATCTAAAAGATCAGAAGGGCAAAAACACACAACTTGGCAGCATATTAGGCTAAAATCAAAAAATTGAAGGGACTGATAAATCAAAGAGACTAAGGATTATCAGAATGAGTCATTTCAGGGTCTCTTCGATATTCTGAAGACATCAAAAGCATATCGAGGGGATCGATAAATATCGGCGTGACACCCAAATGTTTCCTGCCGATAAAGTGATAACACTTATAAAGAGTAAATAAAAATATTTCAAAAACAATTTCAGAATATTGACGTAACACAATTTCCAGTCCCATCGATAAGCTGACAATGCTTATAAATAAAAAGGAACATTGAAGGTATTTCGAAGTGACTTCCGAATATCGGAGTGAGGTGATTTCTAGTCCTTTTGAAAAGGTGAATGACACAATAAGCAAAGGGATATCGAAGAGACTTTTCATAAGAGGGGATTTTGGGAGGATACTGTGTTATTAGTATGACACCATCTAGGGTCATTCCAAAATCCTGAAGGTAATAAAAGAATAAAAGACTAGCAATAGTAAAAGGACATATCAATGAGATTATAAAGTTGATCATCTCGATGGAATAGTGACAAGACATGTTTGGCGGCAATCAAATGATCCTAATTCAAAAATTAAATGTCCCTTCGATGATATGAGAGATGCCATGAGACACCATTAACATAGAGCCAAGTATATTGAGGTAAATCTTAAGAAGATTGAACAGTTGAGCATCCACGAGGAGCAAGGGCAGGGTGTGGTGAAAATTATAATTCAGGAACCAGAGAAGATAACCAAATAAGTATTCTAAGCCTAAAATTGTAGCTTATTGGTTCAAATTGCATTCACAGAAGTAGGGTTCTTCTCATAAATTTATATCATGGAAGATATGACTAAAAACCCTAAAGGGAAAAAAGGCATAAATTAGAGGAAAGGCATTTAAACCAGGATTTGATAGAACAATACCTAGGGTCAGGACATAGATCTAGGAGAAATGCCCAGTTGAACCCCCAAGCTAAAAAATTGGAGGATATATACAAACAAATAGGGGATATATGGACCCCAGTAAGGGGGTATGATCTTTTTCTATATCACTATAGGAAAATGCATAGGCATAAACCTGTCTCCAATCCATGGAGGCTGAACCTAGGAAAACTTATAGTGCCAAATGTGTTTGTCAATGTGGAATTGTTCAAAGCTATGGCCAAGAGATACAATCCACAAACCTGCCTAGTTGAATTGCATGATGGGTTTGGTTTTATCCCTATCACGAAAGACTATATATTAATGGTATTTTAGTTGGACACTAGTTTTGATGTGAAATTCAAAATCAGAGACCTATTGAATGAGTATTATAATCTGAGTAATACCTATAAGAGATGGAGGCTGCCTTTGCATAGGCCCCAAGATGAAGGAAACAGGCTCAGGGTGATTTCAAGGGTTAAGGATCCACCTTATTCTGTAGAATTATTTGAGGAATACTCTAGATGCACCTATTATTCTATATGTCAATTGCTTGGTTTGGAAGCCTCTCTATTTATGGAAGTTGCACCAATGGTTCTAACTGCAGATGTGCAAAGCCAAGATGCATGACATTTGGACTATGCTGAGTGCCTTGCCAATGACTTTCACAATTAATTGGTTGCTATAAAAAATGGGGGTAGTAAATATCGACATTACTCTTTGCTCATGCATCTTATCTTGTATGAGGGACATAATATGTCTGTGGGATGAAAGCCTGAAAGTAAGAGATTTGGACTGAAATGGAGACATTAAACCCATATAGATGTTGACTGCTATATGGAATAGCAGGTATGAGAGATCTCGTTATCTTTATTTTGAAGAATATTTTGTAAAACCTGTGTATAAATTGCTAGGCCATCCCTGTGATTACAACCTGTCAATAGAAATATAGAAATTTCTAAGGCCCAAGGACAAAAATGAAAGGGGAAGATTTAGTCACAATAGGGGTGACTGGTATGCCTATAATGACTACACTAAGATTAGAGTATTTGGGTATGAAGGACCACCATTTTTGTTGCCTAAAACCTATCCAGATAGGGTTGTCTATTTCAAGATTGTGAGGCAATTAGCTTACTCTGACTTTATGCACCTCAAAAGTCACAATAAGCAGTCATTGATCCTTGGTACTCTATGTTTTAGAGATTTTATAGTTCTTGCTGAGAAAGGATATCAATTAATTGATAAAAAATTAGAACATTTCAGATTGCCATCAGGAAATGCAAGAGAAAACTTTGACCCTGAACACTTCATAAATAGTGTCAAAGTTAATAAAAAATTGAAAAGATATCACCATGTGTTATTTGTTGATGATGATTTGATCAAAAATATCGATGAGAATAGTAAAATTGAAAGAAGAAGTTTGTATCATAAAATAATGTTAGTTGAGGCTTGGAGGATAGCCAAAAATCCCACTTATATAGGAGCTAAGTTTCTGAATGTTGATGATCGTATTGAAAGGTTGGACATGTTAGTTACACATGTAGTAGAATTAACTATGAATGTTCCTCCTAATATTTTTGAGAGAAGAGGAAAAAATGTCAGGGAGACACAAGTTGAGTGTGAAGTACCCTTGAGCCATATTTCCTCTCAACCTACACCAGACATCAGTTTCTCTCTTAATATCAATGATGCAGAGGATGAAGAATTTGATATAGGAGATGAAGATGTGCAGAGTTTTGATCCTGTAATTGAAGAATATGAGCCTCCTGTGGATAGATAAATGGTCAAGATGGAAGCCCCTAATGCGTTATCAGAAGATATAAGACACATGGAAAGTAACAATTTTGTTTTAGATGATGATTTTATCAAAACCCCTGAATTTAAAGCCTTCTTGTATGAGTACAAAGGCAAACAGGCTAGAGAAAAAATGAATGATATTAGTCCTGAAGTATAGGCCGAGGCATTAAAAGAGCTCCAAATAGAAATTCACAAAGCAATAGAGACCATGACTCTAGAAAACAGAGAACACTACTTGAAGAAGCAGGGGTGATGTTAGTCTCCGGGTGGGATATGACCTCTACCATTGTTTTTGATAGCTTTAGGAGAAATCAAGACAAAAAGGTACAACTGAGTATTGAATCATTGGATAAGATTAAAACTAGGTCAAGATATGATCCTGATAAGGTGACATTACTAATGTGGGCATTATACCCCCAAATAAGAGACCTCAAATCATTGACAATCCAAATGAAGCATTTGGTCATCTCTTGATACAACGAGTTGAGGATACAGATCCTATTGAGACTGCTGATTTAAATGTGAATGTTGCTAGATTTACAAAGGCTCAAATTGAGCAATTGGTGAGGAAAAACAATGCATACATGGAAGAAAATGCAAAATTAACGCAAGAGGTTTCCACTTATAAGGACAGGTTGCCATCATCATCAAGCAGCTATTCACCTTATCTAGAATCTAACAAAAGAGTGATAGAGGCTAGAGTTGACGCCAATTATTGGAAGGTCAAAGCATAAAAATTCCAAAAGAGGAGTGGCCACTTGGAAACTGAGATGAAAGTTGTTAAATACAAAATAGCTTCTAAACTGATTAAGAAAAGATTTAAGAAAATGATGGGAAATAGTGATAAGGTATGGGAGTTGCACAAGAGAACACACAGTGCCTACCAAGAGCATAAAAAATTGCACCTCAAGATGCTGAAGAAGGAGGAGCTAAAAGCCAAAACAAGTGTTGATAAACATGTGTTTAAAGAATATGATAAACTAATTAGTGAGCATAAAAAGTTCAACTCTTTGTTAGCAGAGCACCTTGGTGATTTTGATCAACATCTAGATATGGCATTCCCTAGTTTCTTTGATACTGAAGGCAATTTACAGGAACAAGGTATTTGTAAAATGAATTAGCCCAATTGTTACCAATAGCTCTTGAGAAGATCAATGATGAAGACAGAGTAATAGAAAACACACATATATGTTTAGATAAGATCTTCATGTTGGTCATGGATGATATAATCTCCACGGATACTTATGCCACTCAAGAGTACATTGATATAAATTTTAGTTTTCAAATGAATGCCTAAACATGCTTATATATGCAACTACAAACACTCTCGCCAAGATTTTTGTAATTCAAACTTACCGTGTCGGCAAAGGATCCAAATAACGGTCATAAATTGACACCCAAAAATTAGGACTACCCCAAAATAGGGCAGGACTAGGGTGCGGGTGCTCAAGTCCTCCCCTCCTATTTGGGCAAGGTAAGGCTCAAGGGGTCCTCCTAGGTCCCATTTGTCATGTTACCTAGGGCTCATTCCATCGGGATGCCAAATTATGAAGTAAGATGTCCTAAATGCATGCAAAAGACCCAGGAGCTAAACCTAAAGAGGGAAAAGCCCCCAAGGGGACATTTTCTGATGTTACATTTAGCCCCCACTTTAATGTATGTATAAACACGAGGCCAATACATGCATTAAAGTAAGGTCACAAACACAACAAACACATCAAGCATGGAGAAGACACACCAATCACATAGAAAATAGTAACAGATACGCAAAATATGGGGAAGACAGTCAATGCATAGAAGATACATTAATGCATGGAAGACATGCATGATTCTTTTCTTTTCTTTTTCTCATATATATGAAATGCAAATGCAAGTACTGGAAAGTAAACAAACCTCCCATAATACATGATGCACTCATCATGCAGGTCTTTGTATATATGGGGCAACACACACGTAAGACAGGCAAAAGCTCCCAAAATGCATATTGCATATGGGGTAATAGACACACCAAACAAAGAAAGCATGCCAAAACACACACACTTGAAGACACAGAGAGAGCACGGCAGACAAACAATGGTGTGTTCCCTATTTCTAGGCTCATCACCATCTCAGGCACATTATAGACACACACCGACGATTGGGCTTTGCCACAACAATTACCAAAGACACACTTAAGGGTTGAGTTAGTCACATAACTGCTCCCTGCCTCTGTAGAGGAATTTTTGAAAATGATAGGATGATGCAATCTCCTCCAAGAAGTACACCATCCCTGCCTCCTCAGAGGGCTTAAGAAAAAGGATATGCTCGATATCCCGCCTCTGCAGAGGGTTTACATGATTGATTGATTGATTGCAAACAAACTCAGGATGCATGATGCACTCATCACATAGGTCTTTGTACCTGAGGACAAACACATTGCTAATATCTACAACAGACAACTTACCTTATATATGCCCCCACCTTAAGGTGGTTGATATCAGTTATCGATATCAAGCATGTTAAGGTAGGAATAAAACACACAAGGGAACACCGACTTTCACAAAGCCCATGCCCCTCGAAGGTGACATGTACTTCATGATCGCCAAATGTTCCCACAAACACATCCCTACAAGAAACATGTTAGTGTCTACAAAATCATGATAAACAACAAAATCAATGCATATGATTAACTACACAAAGAGCCAAGGTTATACAATGAATTCAGAGTTTGAGGATAATTGTGGGGCTATATCACGAAGCTCTCTGAATTGAGTACTGCCAAGGCTAGATTCAAAGACAAACAAAGGTGCACAGAGCAACAATATTGTTAAGGTTTGTAAATGCAATAGAAACATCATTAAATTCACTATGTAGAAAGCACAAGTGCTTCCACTAGCCAAGCGTTGGATAAAATATACAACCCCATCGTCATATTAGGAACTAAGTCCATTTTTTGATTGCTCTTGAAAGGGACACTAGGTCTGCATCAGTATAAATGTTTGTCGTCATCCACCCACTAGATGGAAACACTAGAGGAAGGGAAACAATAAATAAGAGAGGAGAAACAAGTGTCTTAGGGACAGTCACATAGGAGGGTGCCCCCAAGTCACCAACCTCAACGCTATGTCCGTAAGACACAACACACAACAATGAAATCAAAGAGAGAGACAATTTAGAAGAATGATGATACAAATAGAAGGTCACAATAGAAGCAGTCTCTTGGTATCCCAGACCTTACAAGAGAGTCAAGGGTCATCCCAGGAGGCCTAAACAACACATAACACATTATGGGGGAAGCACATCAATAGAGAGATAAAGGGTTAGAGATACTTACCTGTAGGGTCTTCGTATTATATCTTGGAGCTCGCAAACCTCTTGGAGAGGTACTTGATCATGTTTAATGCAAAAATTTGAGTGGTTCTTATGAAAGTCTTGTTTGTTATCATATGATGCTCGTTTCTTAAATCCTTGTTTAAATGAGACTTTTTATTGCTTATGAGGGGGAGAACCACTATTATTTCTGACTGTTGATTGTCGTCTTGCTCTTTTCTAATTTTTAGCGATTTTTCATTGTTGAATCTTTCTAGAATGGTAACAAGAATCATCCTGTACCATCTTACTCGTCTGTATCAGTTGTTTTTCTTGCTTTTCTGATACATTTTGATTATCTCCTGATCCATATAAGGATAATGGAGGAGGAACCTCAACATTAATTCTATTTCTTCATGGACGAGGTGGATTATCCACTTGTTTCTTATCCACTTCAATCATTCCCATGATACTATCATAGTCCAAGTAATCATCCTCATCTACTTCCATTAAACCCTATCCTGCCATATTGTTTTTAGTATGTTTAGGGAAAGGATTAGTGAAGATTTGTAAATTCTAATTCGGCGGAGCAACCGACTTATTTCCATTATCATTCACACCCGATACCTGGATGACATTTGAATTAATAAGGTCCTGTATCTCATGTTTAAGACACATACATCATTCAGTGTCATCTCCTTGTGTCCAGTGATAATGACAAAATGCATTAGCATCGTAAGGTCCTTGTTTATTAGGGTCAACAAGCTTGATCGGGGGAAGCTTCAAAATGTTGTTACTCACAACTTGGTTCATGATAGAATGATAAGACTCAGATATCAGAGTAAACTTTCTTGGTTGATACAATGGTTTCTTTAGATTATTTATAGTAGACACATTCATATTTGGTCCATTGATCTTGATGAAACTCCTATTATTGTTTCTCTTAAAATTGTTTTGTGATGATCCACCCATGGATTGATCGACTTGAGCCGATGAGTTTTGGTGTTCATACTGACTAGACGAAAGTTGATAATCACAAAGGGCGGTGCATAAATATTGAAAGGAGTTATATTTCATCAAGAGAATCTTATCACGAATATTAGGTTGTAGATTTGTAATGAATATCTTTTGAACATTCTCATCTTTCATCTAATACTGAATCTGTGCATAAAATCCTTGATATCGACTAATGAATTCAGTCAACTTTTCTTTGTGACCTTGTTTGCATTGGACCAAGTCAATAAGGGTGACTTGTAGTATGATATTTGCTTGAAAATGTTGTAAAAATTGATCAATCAACTACGAAAAAGGAGTGTATTGAATTTGGAGGCAAAGAGCAAAACCATTCTAAAGCAGTATCTTTGAGAGATCATGAGAAAAGTTTTGCTAACAAATCCTCTTCAAAATAAAAATCACTACACATAGCTATAAATGCTGCCACATGAATATTAGGATTACCTTTTCCACCATATTTTTCAAAGCGGGGAGTCTCAAACCTCTCAAGCATAGGAGTTCTCAAGATTGCATAGGAAAGGGGATTACGAGCATGATATGTTGGTAAACTAGGCTGCAAAGATTTTGTCAAGTTTGTTACCTTTTGTTGTAAAGCAATCGTGCCCTGTAAAAGTTGGTTTAGGATGACATCATTAGGAGATGCGATTTGTTGCGAGGAATTGGAACCAAAGTGAGGAGGTGAATGAGCTTGAGGTACAATAGGTAGAGTCTAAGAATATGTCAATGGTGGTTGGACATAGTGATAGGTGGAAGATGGTTGTGAGTAGGTAATAGGTGGTTGGAAACGAGTGGAATAGATAGGTGGTTGAGAACAATTATGCATAGAGGAGGTCCTCTTAGAAACCAAGTTTTGATAATCAAATCCCATAGCTTTGTAATTAGTGCCATTAGATATTCCAATACCAGTGGTAGCATTACTACAAGTGTTCGCATTAGTTGTTAGGATTGTTGATGTAAAAGTGGATATTCCTGTAGTCGGTATAGGTGCTAAAACTTGAGTATGGGATGGTGATAGAGTGTTATTTATCACTTGTGCACATTTGGTCACTGGCATAATGTTTTTTTGTACAATATGTGACCACAAATTGCATTAACACCATCTTGTCCCTCTTTTATCAATTCTCTTATGTTATGAATTGTAGGAACGACTTCTTCAGCTATTCTCTCATTTTCCATAAATGATTGAAATTTAGCTAGCTCTTTATCCAATTTTTCTATTTGCTCATCAGATACATATCATGTTGCCTCAATAGTATCATCAACATCATGAAAAGTTTGTTCTTCCATTGTGGTTGGGGGATGTATGATATCTTGCACAATTTGAGTTTCGCCCTTTGTAAAGAAGGTGTTCAAAGGATTATTAGAGGTAGGAATGTCGTTTTCTTCAAGAGCGCTAGATCCCATTAACCTTTTACTTCTTCTTAAAGGGATATTATTTTTAGGACATCATGTCATAAGTCTTATACAAAATCATACAACACACAATGTACAAATTAAGAGAACAAATCCTAAGAGAAGGATATGATTAAGGGCCAAAAATGCTTGGTTTTTTGTACCTTTTTCAATACAAATGAATGGAACAAAGGTGTTGTTAGGATTTTGATCAGGGGTAGAAAATTATACATCTGATATCAGTCCAAAACATAAATAATATCCTTCTCAACACACTCTTGATGCAAATCCAAGATAATGCCAAGTCAAACTATAGTGAAAATATGTCGAAATAGGCACTTTTTTCACCAAAACTCAATGCAAGAGAGCATAACAAAGGATGTTGTGAGGAAAATGATGATGGAAAGCAAATAATATTAGTAATAACAGCCACTTGGTGCCAAAATTCCCAACACAAAATGCTTTTAGTGCTACCTAAGGTAAAACCCTAGTGAAAATATAGCAAAATATGCAATTTTTTCACTATTTTTCAATTCCAAGACCTAGAAAAAGGGGTGTTGTAATGAATTTTAGGATGTGATGAAAATAATACTGATGATATCAGTCACATAAATCCATAAAATTTGTCACAACACGCTTGGAGTACAAACTAGGTCAAACCCTAGGGCAAAAATAGCCAAAATATGTAGTTTTTCACCGAATTTTCAATACAAGAGCCCGTTAAAAGGGTGCTGTGAATATTTTTAGGAGGGGAAGAAAATTATTACCCTAATTACAACCAATTAATGCAAAAATACCCTTCACAACACGCCTATGGTGCAAGTTTATGGAGTTGATAAGGCCAAATTTAGTGAAAATCAGTGTTTTTAAAGCCCTAGGTCTGAGATCTTGGGACAAAATGCTATGTAAATGTTTTTAAGTCTGATTTATGATGGAAATGAATTAATCTCAAATATAAAAATGATTTCCAAGCTTGAACATGCAAAATTCCAATGCAAATCTAATGAAAATGCATCAAAATTACTAGTTTTTTGTTGAAATTTTCTATGCAAAAATGCAAATATTTTAAATCTAAATGCAAATTTACACAAAAATTCAAGACTAAAGACAAATTATAATTTGAATGAGCCTCTAAAATTAGTATAAAAATCTGAAAGAAGATTTTGCCCACTAACCCTAGATTTTGGAATTACTAGGTTTAGTGAAAATTGTCAAAATTTCTAGAAAAGCCTAGCAAATTAATGATGAAAATGCAATGAAAATTATTGAATTTGTGTATTTGTCTATATTTTATATCAGAGATGATCAAAAATCATGAATTAGGAAAATTTAGAAAGAATTGATGCAAATTAGTAAGCCAAACAATGCAATTTTTTTGAATTTTTCAAACTTCTTCAATTTTTAAAAAATTTTCTTAATGCAATAAGATGAAAGACTATATGAATGAATGAAATAAATCCAAATATGAAGAAACACACTCAAAAAATTGAAATTTAAGTCCAAAAAACACGGGTTCACCAAAATGTTTAGGGTAAAATTGGGATTGTTTAATGTTTTGTGTTTAGATGTTTGAATCCTCCTTTCACCTTTTACATTCAAGGATCTAGGGTCAAGTGGTAATTCACTATCATACCCTAGGTTGCTGTGAGATGTAGGGAAACTTGGATTAGGGAATTTAATTATCAATTTTCCTTCTCTTATGCTTAATTGACCATTAAACCCTAATTTTGCAATTACGACTGTAAACAGAAGAATAACAAAAAAACCTCTTTCAGATGGAAGTAAAATATCAAATCATAGAGTACCTATTTTTGGGGTTCCAAGGTGGAAAAGTTGGGGACACAGGAGCAGGCGCCCAAGTCCAAGGTACCAGTTTCTTTGTGGGATCCTGACCTCCTTCTGACACTGATTAGCACTATAACTTCTATTTCTAGAAATTCAACTACGGAGGACACAGGAGTGAGCACCCAAGTCTTGAAAAGGATCCAGTGTCCTACTTCTCTTCAGATCCTAAATCCTTGATGTCTGCTAATCCCTCCTGTAACTCTACTTTTTCAAGATGTGACACTTGTAACCTGCAATCACAAAACTTCGGGAGGGGGTTGTGGTGTTTAGAGGCTTGCCTCAGTCAAGCCCCAAAGGACACTTAAGTCTCTGAACACCATTGTTAGATAGAGAATGTGTGCCCTTATGAGGCAAAGGTAAAAACCAAAGGAAATGTTGATGAAAACACAATATAATTGTTGGCAAGAGACACTGTGTGGCTTCATGAGTGTTGTCATTGATGGAAACAAAGTCTATCCCACACATCCGCAGTACATAATATGCATATACCGGAAGTCAGATTGAAGATTGTTTTGGTCCGGTGAATAAGAACAGAGTATGCAACAAGGTCCGACAATCAGGTCTAGATCTCTCAGATGGTGTAACTCAGAAAGTTGCAATATTGGACAAGTCAAGAGGGGTATCATGACTACTATATTCCAGAGATTTAGCCTTTGGTGATAAAGCATGAAAAAGATATGAGTATCTGAGTGTTGGGTTCCAGATAGGCAGAGTAGATAGAGAAAGAATTGACTGACAGAGCATCAGACTTCAATCTAGATGAGTAAAAGGTGTTGATCAAGCTATTTGGGGATTATACAATATTGGTCGACATGATTAATGACTTCTATGCCTATGCTTTTGATATGCATCACAAATCAAGCATGGATTCAGCTGATAGATCCGTAATTTGTAAATATCTTGAGTGTTCCTGTTGCCGACTAGAAAGTTGATGAAATCCTTGATGCAGATATATATACCAGATGGATTCCAGTGTGTAGGTTTGTGAAATATACAAGTGAGGAAATAAAGTGCGAAGAAAAGCAGGGATAAGTGGGAAAGAAGCAAATCAAGTCCGATATGTGACAGAGCAACAATATCAAAATAGAGGAAGAATGAAGTGCATCAGATCAGTGTATTGTGCCTAACCATAACTGAATCTTACATTTGTAGATGCCTCTCATTAGTTCAAACTCATGATTACCTTCTATAAGTTTTGTAGACAGTAAGTCTCTTGTAGGTAGTGTGCCTCTTGTGAGTAGTGTGCCTCTTGTGAGTAGTGTGCTCCGGCAGTGAGCCCTAATTGGTAAGTGTCATTTTGTACTCTTTCATTCTTTTAATAGAGAATACAATCTTGGGTTAGAAACCCGTGGTTTTTCCCTTAATAGAGTTTTCCACATAAAAATCTTTATGTTATGTGTGTTGATTTTATTTTTGTTCTTATGATCATATATGCTTATATGTTTTAATGCTGCACTAATTATTAAAGGAGAAAAGAAAGTTCAAGATATTTGAGATAAATGATTCACCCCCCTCTTAGTTATTTGCCTTGTTTCCAACAATTGGTATCAGAGCTAAGTTCCTCTAAACAGAGCCTAACAGCTTGAGGAAGATCTGGGAATCTCAATGGATATATATGGTATGAAGGAACAACTTCAGTCTGCCCTAGATGATCTCGAACAATCCCACTCTGAAGTCAATAACTTGAGAGAAAGACTCAAACAAGCTGATGATTTCATAAATGAGCTAAAAGAAAATCTGAGCATCTCTGTGAAAAAGAGAAAGGAACTACTTCAAAAATTAGCAAATCAGAGTGAAGCCAATGATACTAATGAAGATCTGAATGAGAAAAATAAGCTATGTGAGAAGCTATCAAAAGAAGTCATTAGGGTAAGGCATGAAATGGAATTAGGGGTTATCAGATTCACCCAAGAAATTGAAGAAAAAAGGAAAATTGAAGATAATCTAAAACAATCCCTTAAGGAGAAAATAGAGGACTGCCACAAAATGGACAGAATAACCAGGCATCTTGAATCAGATCTTGAAGAAGCTAGAGACAATGAAGAACAACTTGAGAATCAGATAGACACTCTTAAACAAGATCTTCAAATAGAAAATGAATACAAAGAAAAATTCAAGATAAGCTCAACCCAACTTGAAGTTCTTCTTGAAAGCCAAAAGAGGGTAGATGATAAGCGTGGCTTGGGATATGAGAAAGGTGAAAGTTCTAGATCCAGTCAGAAGAATTTTGGATTAGGAAATCAAAGAAACATGCCTAGAAGACCTCCGATAAGGCAACCAAATGCTCAAAGATATCCATCCTTCAATGGATACTGCTTCAATTGCAACAATTTCGGTCATAAAGCAACTCAGTGTAGAAGGAGAATGAATCAGACTAATCCATCCTTTTCTCGATAATGTTTCAACTACAAAAGGTATGGTCACAAATCTTATGAATGCAGAAATATGCAAATAAACAATTCATTCAATGGTAGATGCTTTGCATGCAATAGAATGGGACATATAGCTAATCACTGCAAATTAAGAGGATATCAATCAAATATGAAAAGAAATGTTGTTTGTTACAATTGCAATAGATCCAGTCATATTGCCAAATTCTGTAGAAGTAAAAATCAGGACAAAAAGGGTTCGGTGCATCATAATCAAAAACAAGATAAGGGTAAAGGCAAAGTGAATGAGGATGAAGTTCAAAGGGAGATGAGCAAGATTTGGGTGAAGAAGAGTACAAAAAATATTGGGGATGGATCCACACCGGAATCTGGTGCTGATATTCCTTCTAGAAACTAAACAGATGAGCTTTGGCTCAGGGGGAGTCACAGAGAAAATAAATTCCCCCAGCTAGTCAATCAATGCCTAAATTTGGCACATGGAATGCTACGGATTAAAGGGTTCTTAGAAAAATATCTAAATAACCCTCGGTAAAAATATGAAAGATCCACATGGAGTTTTGTAAGAGTTTAACCATTCAAGTTGATTTGGTTTGACAGCCATCTAGTAAAGCAGGATTTTCAAAGATAGATCCAGTATGATTCAAAATTGAGATACTTTGATCTATGGACCCATGGCATGACTAAAGAAAAGAAGATACATTGTCAATCCTCACTGACAATGATTCTAAGATCAACACAATGATTCAAGAAGATGTCTCTTAAAATAGGGTAACCGACTAACTTAAGTTGTGCATTTATTGCAAAAGGAAATTAGGGTTTACGCAAGAATAAAAGGGTTCTTTCACTCATCATTTGCACACTTGCATTCACGAAGAAGATAAGAAGAGCTCTACACCAAAGTTTCTACAATCCACTCAAAGATCAATTGGAAAATCGAATCCAACCAATGATTTGTTCTGGCTCCTATTTCAAACCCTAAGGCATAAAAAGGTACTTCCATTCTAAAAATCTCTCTCTGAATCTTTTGCAAGATGGCTACTCCAATGGTTGTAAAGATCACTGATAGGCCACATCCTAAATTCAAGAAACATCCCTATAAATCTCTAGAAGTTGATCCTTTAGGTGCATTTTCTAGCATTCCGCATGGGGTATTGCACATAGAAGATGTTAGGGTCTATATCCATGCCAACATTGAGGAATTTGGAGACTCTAAGTTGATGGACATCTATCACAAACAACTAATAGATGAGAGCTTTGAACTCAAACCTCAATACAAGGCCCTCCGGGATAAACACTTCGAACATTGTATACACTTTCCCTGTTTTGTAGAAGATGATTGGGTCTGGTATGTCCTAAGCAAGATGGATGATAATTTCATGTGGTTAATGAGCTTCTTCAAGATAACAAAAGATGTCATCAGGGAAGTAACTGGACTGCACTCATCCGGTGGGTTACCTGCACTTAAATATGTCAAGAACCAGACAGTAACTGAAGCCACCGGATCTAAGTTTGACAAGAGAGCAATGACCATAGATGATATCACAGATCCAGATGTCAAATTTGCCTCAATGATAATTGGGTATAAGATCTATCATTCTAGCAGGGAGAATTCTGTGTCTGGGACTGCAATTAAAGGAGAAAAGAAAGTTAAAGATATTTGAGATAACTGATTCACCCCCCTCTTAGTTATCTTCCTCATTTCCAACAATAATGTAACCTTGTAGTGAAGATATCAGGGGAGGAAGATGCTCTTCATTCCATGATGAAATGGATGCTCAAATCTATAAACACAAACACATAAACCACACAAGTCTGCTCTTGCAACATAATGAAAGCCTTGAATCACCTTGAGAGTGCACAAACATCACCATGATCATCTAGTTTTCAAATGAATGCCTAAACATGCATATATATCAACTACACACACTCCCACCAATATTTTCATAATTCAAACTTACTGTGTCAGCAAAGGACCCAAATAACGGTCATAAACTGACACCTAAAAATTGGGACTGCCCCAAAATAGGGCAGGACTAGGTCATGGGCGCCGAAGTCCTCCCCCCTATTTTGGGTAGGGTAAGGCTCAAAGGGTCCTCCTAGGTCCCATTTGTCATGTTACCTAGGGCTCATTCCATCGGGATGCAAAATTATGAAGTAAGATGTCCTAAATGCATGCAAAAGACCCAGGAGCTAAACCTAAAGAGGGAAAAGCCCCCGAGGGGACATTTTCTGATGTTACAATAATATAATGGGTAGGATGGTTCAAATCAATGGATATATCTTTGGTGTTCTACTCCTCTGTTAATATTCACTTTTATGAGTTATTTGATTGTCTCCATATTGGTTTGTTCCAGTTATTTAAATCATTTAGATTTATCAAGGCACATTTATTGTCTCTGTGTGGTATGCTTGATTGGTTTCTATAAGAAGTTGATTTAAGTCCTTCTAAGTGGTTTATGTTTATTTGTCTCTGCTAGGAGTTAAAACCCTTTAAATAAATCATCTTAGTTGGTTTCCTTCAAAGTAGAATTAAAATCCTTTTAGGCAACCACAATAACTTGAAGATATATCAATGGGATCTTAAAGAAGAGTCTAATAACCAACAATCTTGCATGTTTATACCAATTATAAAAATTCAAAAGGTGCTAGGTAGTCAGAGTTAAGCTAGAAAGTTAAATCTACAATTATACAATCCTTAACCCCATTTACCCAACAGAATCAAGCACTGGTCATATTCAATATAAAGCAATACTTCATTTAAACTCATTTACATTTTCAAATCTCAAACTTTAGTAATAGGAATAACTATCAACCTTATATCTGTCTCTAATCTACATGCCAATGTGAGTAGATGACTAAGGTCACACAAATCTACATTAGCTATCAAGGTACACTTGCCTAGGTTTGGCATAACTTAAAGAGAAGGGGGTTTTCAATCATATTAGCCCTATTTCATTAGCCAAAAGCATTAAGAGAGCTTGGCATCCTCTTAAGGTTAACAACCTGCATTTTTGAGACCTAATAGAATTGGCGACTCTATGGGGAGCAACAAGAGAAAACCTAGTAAAAGACCATCTCAATAGAGTCAAGGAATTAAAGAATTATAACTCTATTGGTGAAGAAAGTACCCAAAAGATCAATCAGTCCTCTTAAGAGAGATGACAACTCTATACAAAATTCAACACTTTTTATGTATTGAAGTATTATAACATGGATGGTAGGAAATCCAAAACTGATGGTAAAAAGTTGCAATCTTCCCCACCCTCAAAGGTCCCTGCTAAGAAAACTGGGATATCAAATTAGTCAGAATGCATTAATGATCAGAATACTTAGGAGAATACTTCAGAACAACCTATACTAACACATAATAGTTTTACCCCTTTGCATGAATTAGAATTCCATGAAGGATTCCAATAAAAAAATAATCCTACCCAATCCAAACAAAATAGATTTGGTGATGTTCTAGACCAATATAGACCTGACCCTCAAAAATAGCTTGAATTTGAGGCACAAATGGAATGGGAAAGGATACAAATGCAAGCAGAATATGATTACAAAATGTCACTACAGCAGGGTGGGGGATCTCAAAATGAGTCTATTGATCAAATAGCATCCACAGAGACTCAATATAGTCCACCAAAAGACATAAGAAATGCTGATGAGGAACAACACAACATACAACATTTACAAGAAGAGCCTAGAATAGCCAAACTGAAAGAAGAGGAAGAACGAATAAAACATGAGTTGTAGCAGATAAAATCTTGATGTGTGACAAGCAACTCAAAATATGTACCTCCCCATAAGCAAAGTGGGCATGCTTCTGCAAGCAATCCACAAGGATCACATCAGAATGTAAGTGGTTTTAATGCTTCAAAAGCACCACAAAATCTAGGTAACACTAGTCATGTACAACAAAACATTCCACCACAAAACATAAGAACACATAATGTTCATATGACTTCCCAACATATGGCTAATCCGTATCCACCTCTTGGTCAGCAGCATGTTCCACCCTGACATCATAATGTGAGTATGAATCCACATCATACTATACAACAACCTAACCAACAATATCAGCCAAACCAAAACTTGCAACGACTTCTGAATATAAATAGATATAGATAGCTGGATCTATCTAGGTACCAAATTTTCCCTGATCCTATTAACAATGACTTGAGAAATGCACTTCCAAGTATTTTGGGAATAATGCCATTTCAGCAGAAGAACATATCAAAAAATTTGAGATAGTTATGGACAACTATGATGTATAATATGAAGACATCCTTATGAAATTATTCAATTTATCTCTGATTGAAGATGCTAGGGATTGGCATAAAAACCTACCTGATGCTTCAATTAGTTCCTTGGCAGATTTCAAAGATCAGTTCAAAAAGCAATATGGCATTCATGCTGATCCAAATTTTGCAATACATGAATGGACAAGCATTCAAAATAACTATAATGAGTGAGTAGTGGATTTCAACCAAAGGTTTTCAAACCTATACCACAAGATTTCACCTGAAATGAAACCTCCTGATGGTATGGCCCTGGCTTTATTATTAAAGGCCTTTGACCCTAAAATTGGGTACGAACTCTGAAATAGAGCTCCTATGACTCTTGCAGAAGCTCAAAAGGCCATTGTGAATATTGAAAACAATAGGAGAGCTGCTGGAAAACTTGGTAAAAGAGAAAACATCAGAGTTCCACAAAGTCCTGATAACCATCAAACTAGGCAAGCAAAATATTATAGAAATGAAAGGCCTAGGTTATATGACATGCCCTACAACACTAATTGGAAGGATGGTAAGCCTGTAGACAACAAACAAAAGTAGAATTATGGTAAAGACACTCCTGATCCCTTAAAAAGACATGGGACACATGTAGTAGAAAGTAATCCATGGTGTATGGAATGCAACCTACCTCATTAGCTTGAATATTGTGTAGTGGCCCAATCATTACAAGAAAATGAAGTATCTTATGATCAGGACATGGATGATCATACTGTAAACATGTTGGAAATAAGACCTCACTCGATTGATGAAGGATACTCATCCTTTGAAGAAGATGGGTTTGAATATGATGTAAGAAACTAGAGGTATAATGTTAACATAGGTTACTGATCAAGAAGATAATGATGAAAGAACTACTTATGTATCCAATATGGTCCCACAGTTCCAATTAAGAAAATCTACTGAGGAAGAAAAAAGAGCTCTTACAATTGTTGCCGTGGCTCAAGCTAGAACTAATTACAATATGAGGAACATAACAATAAATGTAGATCAGGGAACACCCAGACGCTTGCTCATCAAAGAACCAAATTATAAGAAGGGTGCCTTGGATAACCAGAAGAAAGGAGAAAATCAAAAAAATACACATAAGGAAACATCCAAGATTGAGCAAAATAAAATGAAGGATAGCAGTAAGCAACAATCTAAAGAGAAAGGATTAAATAAAGAAAAAATAGAACAGATCACCATTACTCCTTCACTTGATATAACACAAGCATTATCCCAAATAAAGATATTAGTACCATTAATGGAAATGGGGAAAATAGATGAATACAGGGATAGTGCTCTAACGTTGATTTCTAATATACCAAATCAACAACAAAGTCATAACAAAAACAAAGAAGGGCCTTAAAACAAAATAAACAATCTTGGACAAGAGGTCATGAGAACTTAAAAAATTTATCTTGGTGATGACATAACAAAGAATCCTTCCTAGGTCGATCCATTCTATATAACATTATTAATCAATAACAAACTGGTAAGAAATTGTATGACTGACTTTGGAGCTGCCATAAACATCATGCTAATAGCTGTCATGAAAGAATTAGGCATGTGGGTAGATACTACATATGGTAAATGCTACACAATGGACAATAGGTCTATTCCAGTGGTTGGAATCATGAGAGATGTAGAATTGAAGTTAGCCTCATGTCCTGAAGCTACCTACAGAACTGATATAACTGTAATAGATACTCCACCATACTATAGTATGTTATTATCTAGACAATGGACTGCTACAGTAGGAGGAAGTGTCCAACTTGATTTATCATATGCTACAATACCAGTGAACAAGAAGGAAGTCAGGTTGTGTAGAGAGCCAAGATATGAAAATATAATAGAACGCCTAAATCCAAACCAAATAAATTGTTTTTGTGATGTAGATCTTAGGAATTTTAGAATTGAAAAATTACAGCCTGAATTACAAGATACAGAACTAATCACTAGAGGCCCAATTAGAAAGACAATGTGTGTGGTGAATGTATTTTGACGGTGCATGCAGTAAAGAAGGGAATGTGGCAAGAGTTGTATTCATCTCACCAACAGGAAAAACATTCAAATATTCATTCTTGTTAACCTTTGAATGCACTAATAATATTGCTGAATATGAGGCATTGCTGTTGGGTTTAAACATTGCCCTAAGATATGGAATCAAACTAATAGCAGCATAGGGTGACTCTAAATTAGTTCTCTCATAAATCAAGACAAAATATTCATCAAAGAACAAGAGATTAAAGCAATATAGAAATGCTGTATGGGATGCCATTGAACTCTTTGATGCATTCTCTATAGACTGGATAGAAAGGTCCAAAACCATAATGGCTAATTTCCTAGAAAATGTGGCCTTGAAGAGAGATGATGTTACATTATCGGTGATAATTGGTAATTATTCAATGATGATGAAGATCTAATAAAGTTCCTTTATTATGTAGACCAATATGAATCCCAAGAAATTGATTTCAATGCATTTGTGGAAGAGGTAGATGGCAAGGAAACTCTGTTTGGGCAAGAGGTGGTCTAGCTCAGAACAAACAAAATACCTAAAGGTCTTGTATCCCTAGAAAGAGTATTTGATGGACAGGACAGATATAACCTTAGACTTACAACAGTTTATCTTAAGGATATTGAGGAGATTAATCTGGGAACAGAGATAGCCCCTAAAAAGGTTTAT
Source organism: Cunninghamia lanceolata (assembly GCA_027924645.1). NCBI lineage: Eukaryota > Viridiplantae > Streptophyta > Pinopsida > Cupressales > Cupressaceae > Cunninghamia > Cunninghamia lanceolata. Next base: position 7,899,379 of record BSBN01000220.1, on the reverse strand, counting down.
ATTGGAGAAAGGATCGGTCCAAAAATTAGAGAAATGCTTATAACCCTACTCAGAAAATGTAAACATGTGTTTGCTTGGTCCTATGATGATCTAAATGCATATAGAGAAGACTTATTCCAGCATGAAATACCACTGAAATCTGATTCCAAACCATTCAGACAAAGGCAAAGACCTATAAATCCTATGCTGGTGCCTAAGATGCAAGAAGAACTCATGAAGCTTAGAGAGGGAGGTATTATCAAACTAGTTAGACACTCTTCTTGGGTATCAAACTTGGTACCTATAAGAAAAAAGAATGGTGATATAAGATTGTGCGTAGATTTCAGAAATTTGAACATCTCATCACTAAAAGATAACTACCCCCTTCCAAACATGGAGACAATGTTACAAGTGACAAGATGTGAATTGTTGTCCATGATGGATGGCTTCTCTAGGTACAACCAAGTAAAGGTTAAAGAATCAGAATAATATAAAACAGCTTATACAACACCTTGGGGTACCTATGTCTATGTGAGAATTCCTTTTGGCCTTACAAATGCTGGGGCAACATTTCAAAGGGACATGGATGTAGTTTTTCCTGATTTGATTAACATAATAATGGTAGTCTACTAGGATGATCTTACAACATATTCTAAAAAGGCAGAAGATCATTGTTTACACTTAGAGAAAATTTTCATCAGGGCACTGGAATATTGTTAGGGTTAGCCGACAGAAGATATCAATTAAATGCAAATAAAGATTAAACAGAGGAATGGAAATACACAGAAATAATAACAATGAGAGACAAGTTTTAACGTGGTTCACCCAAACCCAGGCTACATCCACCAAACAGAGAGTCCAATATTATTATCTAGTAAATCAAACCGATTACAATCAGCAATCCCTGCAACTCAATATTGCTGCAAATGCTACAATACAATATATCAAAACCCTAACCCTTAGCCACTTTTTATCAAGCTTTTTGTCGGTTACAAAAATAGGGTTTTCTTATATCGGTCAATGAAAAATAACTCCCGGTGCCTTTATAAAATAATAAAAAACTGTGTGAGGTTTCAGGGGCATTGCCCTGTATCGCGACAGGGAACGCGCCAGGGGTGTTGGATCTAGGCATACAACTGAGAGGGGGGGGGTGAATCAGTTGTATAAAACTTCTTCTTTTTCAAACACTTGATTCTTCGTTGTTAGTTAGCAGCATATCAATTAATCATTCATGAAAGCATAATACATAAACACAAGAGCAGATAAACATCAACACATTGAACACCAAGATTTTGACGTGGAAAACTCGGTTAAGGGAAAAACCACGGGGTGATTACCCCAAGAATTATTCTCTGTTAGAAGAATAAAGAAGAATGAATGGCACATGCCAATTAGGGCTCACTGCCCGAGCACACTGCTCACAAAGAGGCCCACTGCCTACAAGGAGACACACTGTCTACAAAGTGATAAAAATCACAGTCTTGAACTGGAGAATGACATCTCTACCATGTCCGGATCAGTTCCATTTAAGCCCAAAAACCTCTGCTCTGCCTTTCGCACTTCTCTTCCCTATGCCACACTTATCCACACTCACCACACCTCGAAATGAACTCACAGACCGTTATTTATACAAGACATCGACTTAGGAACAAACATCTAAGTCGGCAAACAATCATAAGAGTATCCGCAAGATGAATAACACATCCGGTCAGCCACCACAAGAACATTCGTAGGATGAACAACTCATCCGGTCGGCTAAACAGAGCAAGAACTTCATCCGGAAGAATAACTTCAATTCCGGGCTCTATTATCAATGCGGATCAACAACACAACCTCAACACGATCCAGAAAACTTCACAAGCCTGCCTGAATGACCGGATACATCCGCACTTCCTTTACTTGCTGGAATCTCTTGTCTTCCTCATCCGGAACTTCAAGAACACAGTCTGTTGCCACTGTAGAAGGTACTTCCGGACCTTCAAATCATACATTATCAATGCGGACCAACAACACAACCTCAACATGATCCAAGAACCTTCACAAGCCTGTCTGAATGACCAGGTACGTCCGCATTTCCTTTACTTACTGAAATCTCTTATCCTCCTTATCCGGAACTTCAAGAACACAGTCTGTCGCCACTGTCATAATGCAAGAGGTACTTCCGGACCTCCAAATCATACACAACTTGAGATGGCACATCACAAGGACATCCCAAACACTCTTTCCAATCCGCAGATTAGGATTGTGCAATTCCAGACCTCACCGGACCTTTCTGTGATCCTCTGTCACCTCTAAGCACTTGCCGAAACCGGTTCCACACAGACAGCCATAACTTCTTCAGGTCTTCATGCGGACCTCTGAAAACTTGACTGAAGCATATCAAGACTCATATCTGCAAACCCTTTAATCCGCATCCTCCGGTTCTCAACCTATCCAATATATTTGCCTTCTTCTCATCACTGTTCTTCACTATTCCTGACTGAGGCTAATTTTCTCAATATCCTCAACACACAGCTCATCCAATCCTTCTTGTCAATGTAATATGAGTATGTTGACATCAATGACAACACTGGTTCACCTCATACTTGCAACAATCTCCCCCTTTGTCATTGATGGCAACATATGATGTGAAAAACTATCAAGACAAGAACTTCTCCTTTCTGTCACAGCTCCCCCTATCAACAACAACTTTTCACATGTCTTCTCTTCCTTTACTGCTCCCCCTTTGATCATTAACCACTTGTTTTTCACATGTCTTCTCTCCCCCTTTGACATCAATGGCAAAGGGCTCATACTTGCAATTCTAATACATCAGAATCATACCAGCTGCTCCCCCTTAGTAGCAGCTCCCCATCATCAATTCAGATCACAAGATATGACTATGATATCCACCGGACTGATGCACATCAGTGCATCCTAGTTCATAACCGGAGGGGCCATGACCCCTAACTTCTCCCGGAGATATTCAAAAGAGTCCTTGGGAAGAGGTTTTGTAAAGATATCTGCAATCTGATCCTTGGAGGGAACATACTCCAATCTGACTTCTTCCTTGTTTACTTGTTCTCTCAAAAAGTGAAATTTGATAGATATGTGCTTAGTCTTAGAATGCAATACCGGATTCTTAGAAATATTAATTGCACTTGAATTATCACAGAAAATTGTGATAGGCTCCTCATATTCAACTTTAATGTCTCTTAGCATCTGCTTCATCCATAAGATTTGAGTGCAACTACCTGCTGCTGCAATGTATTCTGCTTCAGTTGTAGACAGAGATATTGCATCTTATTTCTTGCTTAACCAAGAAACCAATCTCTTCCCCAAAAAGAATGCTCCACCACTAGTGCTCTTCCGGTCATCCACATCTCCTGCCCAATCTGCATCTGTGTAAGCATGAAGAGAGAAATCCGGATCTCTAGGGTACCATAGACCATACTCAACTGTTCCTTTCACGTACCTAAAAATTCTTTTGATTGCCATAACATGAGATTCTCTAGGATCAGCCTGGAATCTTGCCACAAGACCAACAACCTGCATTATATCTGGTCTAGTTTGAGTGAGATACAACAATCCACCAATCATTGATCTATACTTTGTCTGATCTGCCTTTGGAGAATCATCATCTTTGCTTAACTTACATCCGGTTGCCATAGCAGTGTTCACAGGCTTTGAGTCTTCCATACCAAATTTCCTTAACAATTCTTTCACATATTTGGTCTGAGAAATGAAGATCCCTTCTTTTGTTTGAGTAATTTGCAGACCCAAGAAGAAATTCATTTCACCAAGCATAGACATTTCAAACTCACTTTTCATCTGATTTGCAAAAGTTTTGCACATACTATCTCTTCCTCCAAAAATGATATCATCCACAAACACTTTAACAATTAAAATGTTTTCATGATCAATTTTGAAATATAAGTTACTGTCAGCAGTACCTTTGTTGAATCCAATCTGCACAAGATGCTTATCCAACCTTTCATACCATGCTCTTGGGGCTTGCTTCAATCCATACAAAGCTTTCTTCAACTTGCAGACCATATCATCATTATCAGACAATTGAAATCCATCCGGTTGTTCAATGTAGACTTCTTCTTCCAGATCACCATTTAGGAAGGCAGACTTGACATCCATCTGATATACCTTGAAGTCTTTGAAGGCAGCAAATGCAAGAAGTAATCTGACTGCTTCAATTCTTGCCACCAGAGCAAAAGTCTCTTCAAAGTCAATTCCTTCTATTTGAGAGTAGCCTTTGCAGACCAATCTAGCTTTGTTTCTGATTACTTCACCAGCTTCATTTAGTTTGTTCCAGAAGACCCACTTGGTTCCAATTACATTCCTGTCTCTAGGTCTGGGAACAAGATCCCAAGTATGATTTTTCTCAATTTGCATCAATTCATCTTCCATTGCTTTGGTCCAGTTTTCATCATTGCAGGCTTCATTTATTGTTTTAGGTTCAATCTTTGAAATCAGACAACATTCATCCTGATTTTGAGCAACATTCCTTCTAGTTTGTACACCTTTGCTTCTGTCACCTATGATCTGATCTTCAGAGTGGTTCAGTCTTACATACCTTGGAATTTTGGGAGTATCTTGCACTGCTGCTTCTTGATCAGGCTCATTCAAACCTATCTCTTCTTCCTGAGTTACCGGATCAGGCTGACTCTGTCTCACCGGAGAGGACTGAGGTCCTTGAACACTGTCTTGGTCATCTTCATCAAACTCATAAAATCTTGAAGGCTTCTCAATTCCTTCGTCAACTTTCACATTGGTGCTTTCTATCATCTTCCTCAATCTCTTATTGTAACACCGGTATGCTTTGCTTTGAGTGGAGTAACCCAAGAAAATTCCTTCATCACTTCTAGCATCAAACTTTCCTAGATCTTCATCTCTTTTAATATAACACTTGCTACCAAATACTCTGAAATATTTCACAGTAGGAGTGATGCCAAACCAGAGTTCATAGGGGGTCTTACCGGTGTTGTTTCTGATTTGAACTCGATTGAGAGTGTAGACTGCAGTGCTGATAGCTTCCTTCCAAAACATTTGAGGAACATTTGCTTCCAACATCATTGTCCTGGCAGCTTCCTGGATGGTCCGGTTCTTTCTCTCAACTACTCCATTTTGCTGTGGAGTCCTAGGAGCAGACAACTGTCTCCTTATACCCTGCTTCTCACAAAAGTCAATGAACTCACCAGATGTAAATTCACCACCTCTATCAGACCTTAGACACTTTAGTTTCAATCCAGTTTGATTCTCTACCATAGCTTTGAAGATTTTGAACTTCTCAAATGCTTCTGATTTTTCTTTTAGAAAGGTAACCCACATCATTCGGGAATGATCATCAATTAACAACATGAAATATCTATCACCTTGCAGACTCTTGATTCTTGTCGGACCACAGAGATCAGTATGTACTAATTCCAACAATCCGGTAGAAGACTGATCTTTGCTTTTGAAAGAGACTCTGCTTTGTTTACCTAGCTGACATTCTTTGCACAAACTATTTGTAGGTTTCATCAATTTTGGAAGATCTCTTACGGCCTGAGTATTGCTTATCTTGATGATGTTATCAAAATTTACATGACACATTCTTCTATGCCATAACCAACTCTGATCAATTTGAGCAAACAAACAACTTTTATTTGAACCAACCAGATGAAAGATATTACCTTTTGTCTGAGTACCGGATGCAATTTCAGTTCCGGAGCTTGTAAAGATTCTACATTTTCCATTCTTGAACCGGAGATCATAGCCTTTGTCCACTAACTGACCAACACTGAGAAGATTGTGCTTCAATCCTTCAACATATAGTACGTTACCTGTTTTGCTCTTTCCATCAAAGGAAATAGTTCCCCTGCCTCTGATTCTGCCATTAGAATTGTCACCAAACTTTACCATTCCTCCTTCATACCTTTCCAAATTCAAGAACTTATTCTTGTCACCAGTCATATGGTGAGAGCATCCACTGTCAATAACCCAATCATCCTTTTCTTCCACTTGAGCAGCCAAAGCTTTTTCAACAACTTTGTGATTGACAGATTCAGAGAGTATTGAATCTTTTTCCTTGATGGCAATAAACACCCACTCATTTCCGGATTTGCTTCCTAGTTCTGATTCATCATCTGTTACTCCTTCATTGTCATCTTCTTCATGAACATAATAGCAATTCTTTTGAAACCTTTGTCTGTTAGTATTAGACCTTGCAGATCTTTCCGGACATCTTGAAGCAAAATGACCAATCTTATTGCAGTTGAAACACTTAAAGGGTAGTTTTCCTTCATACTTACCGGATCCTCTTGGCAGTCTCTTTGCAATGAGGGCTTCAAGTTGAGCTGTTTCTGCTTCTTCTTCTTCCATGTCTCTTCTTGCTTGATCATACCATGACATTTTCCTTGATGAGTTTTCTCCCGGATCAAATCTCTGTTTGCCTTTCACATAGGCACTGGCTTTGAAAGCAGATTCAGTCTTGGGAGGATCATCTCCAAACTCGGTCATTTCAAATGCAGCTAGTTTGCCAGCCAGTTGTTCTCTTGTGACAGTTGTGTGGGCTCTGAATTCATCAATGGCAGCAACCTTGATTTTGTAGGCAGCAGGAAGGGATCTTAGGATTTTGCAGACAATCTCATTTTCATCTAGAGTTCCACCAGCATTTCTGATTCCACATACCAGCTCATTCACTCTTGGCATAAAGGTAGTGATGTTTTCATCATCTCTCATCTTCAATCTTTCAAATTTCCCTTTCAGACTTTGCAACCTTGCACTTTTGACAAACTCATCTCCTTCATACAGAAGTTCCAGTTTAGTCAGGATCTCATATGCAGTTGGTAGGTCAATAACATTTGAGAGATCTGAGTCATTCAATGCGCTTAGAAGAGCTTCCTTGGTCCGCAGATTGTTTTCTGCTTCTATGATTTCATTCAGAGTTGTTGGGCCACCTTGTGGAGGTACATATGGTTTTGAAACCATAGCCAAGTATGCTTTTCCCATACATTCCAAGTGGCACTTCATGCGACCTTTCCAAAGAGTGAAGTTGGTTCCATCAAACTTCGGACTATCCTTCTTGTATGACGACATTCTGGATCTCCTCAAGCGGTTAAGCTCCTTTCAGAGGAACTTGGCTCTGATACCAATTGTTGGATCTAGGGCATACAACTGAGAGGGGGGGGGGTGAATCAGTTGTATAAAACTTCTTCTTTTTCAAACACTTGATTCTTCATTGTTAGTTAGCAGCATATCAATTAATCATTCATGAAAGCATAATACATAAACACAAGAGCAGATAAACATCAACACATTGAACACCAAGATTTTGACGTGGAAAACCCAGTTAAGGGAAAAACCATGGGGTGATTAACCCAAGAATTATTCTCTGTTAGAAGAATAAAGAAGAATGAATGGCACATGCCAGTTAGGGCTCACTGCCCGAGCACACTGCTCACAAAGAGGCCCACTGCCTACAAGGAGACACACTGTCTACAAAGTGATAAAAATCACAGTCTTGAACTGGAGAATGACATCTCTACCATGTCCGGATTAGTTCCATTTAAGCCCAAAAACCTCTGCTCTGCCTTTCGCACTTCTCTTCCCTATGCCACACTTATCCACACTCACCACACCTCGAAATGAACTCACAGACCGTTATTTATACAAGACATCGACTTAGGAACAAACATCTAAGTCGGCAAACAATCATAAGAGTATCTGCAAGATGAATAACACATCCGGTCGGCCACCACAAGAACATTCGTAGGATGAACAACTCATCCAGTCGGCTAAACAGAGCAAGAACTTCATCCGGAAGAATAACTTCAATTCTGGGCTCTATTATCAATGCGGATCAACAACACAACCTCAACACGATCCAGAAAACTTCACAAGCCTGCCTGAATGACCGGATACATCTGCACTTCCTTTACTTGCTGGAATCTCTTATCTTCCTCATCCGGAACTTCAAGAACACAGTCTGTCGCCACTGTAGAAGGTACTTCCAGACCTTCAAATCATACATTATCAATGCGGACCAACAACACAACCTCAACATGATCCAAGAACCTTCACAAGCCTGTCTGAATGACCAGGTATGTCCGCATTTCCTTTACTTACTGAAATCTCTTATCCTCCTTATCCAGAACTTCAAGAACACAGTCTGTCGCCACTGTCATAATGCAAGAGGTACTTCTGGACCTCCAAATCATACACAACTCGAGATGGCACATCACAAGGACATCCCAAACACTCTTTCCAATCCGCAGATTAGGATTGTGCAATTCCGGACCTCACCAGACCTTTCTGTGATCCTCTGTCACCTCTAAGCACTTGCCGGAACCGGTTCCACACAGACAGCCATAACTTCTTCAGGTCTTCATGCGGACCTCTGAAAACTTGACTGAAGCATCTCAAGACTCATATCTGCAAACCCTTTAATCCGCATCCTCTGGTTCTCAACCTATCCAATATATTTGCCTTCTTCTCATCACTGTTCTTCACCGTTCCTGACTGAGGCTAATTTTCTCAATATCCTCAACACACAGCTCATCCAATCCTTCTTGTCAATGTAATATGAGTATGTTGACATCAATGACAACACTGGTTCACCTCATACTTGCAACAAGGGGCACTACCCCTGGACCCCGCAAGGGGTGCTGCCCCTTGACCCTGTCTTGGGGGCACTGCCCCCAAACCCCTGCAAGGGGTGCTGCCCCTTGACCCCGTAATAATTTGGGGGGAAACCGTGCTGATAAAAGTGGGGTAAATATAACCTCTGAGTCTGATTAGGCTCCATATAACAACAATCTCCCACTTGGAGACTGATCAGACTCCACACCATATCATCTCCCACTTGGAGACTGATCATAACATCACTGACCCTGTAGCTCCCACTAGAAATAAGCACCTTGGACTCTGCTGTTCTGGTTTTGTTGTTTTCAGTCTAGAAGACCAACCGAAGCTGAAGAGGAGCTTAGCTTCTCCCTTGTCACTGCCTTTGTAAACATATTTGCTAGATTGTCATCTGTATGTATCTTTGCCAGCTGTAATTGTCCATCATCCAACACTGACCGAATGAAGTGATACCTTAACTGTATGTGTTTGGTCTTTGAATGCAAGGCAGAATTCTTTGCAAGATGTATGGCACTCTGGCTATCCGTAAACAAATAACTGTTAACCTGTTGTGTGCCCAATTCTTTCATGAAAGATTGTAGCCATATCATCTCCTTGCTTGCCTCTGTTGCAGCTACATACTCTGCCTCTGTGGTGGATAAAGCAACCACCTTTTGCAACCTAGAAATTCAACTCACTGCTGTTCCACCTACAGTAAAGACATAACCTGTAGTACTCTGCCTGGTATCAATATCCCCTACCAAATCTGAGTCTACATAACCTACTAAATCAGTATTAGAGCCCCCAAAACATAAGCGTTTATTGGATGCACCTCTCAAATATCTGAGAATCCATTTTACTGCATTCCAATGCTCTAATCCGGGATGACTCATATACTTGCTAACGACTCTGACAACATGTGCAATATCTGGTCGGGTCCATACCATGGCATACATTAAACTTCCTACAACTGAAGCATATGGTACCTTGGACATTTTCTCTTCCTCCTCTTGTGTCTTAGGACACATCTCCTTAGTCAATTTCAAATGACTAGGCAAAGGTGTGCTGACAGCTTTTGCATTCTCCATATGGAATCTCTGCAACACCTTTTCAACATAAGCAGCCTGAGATAGAGTCAATTTTCTGTTCTTCCTATCTCTGCAAATTTTCATACCAAGGATTTGGTTTGCTGCCCCCAAATCCTTCATATCAAATGACTGTGCTAACTGATGTTTTAACTCTCTTATGTGATCCATGTTAGACCCAGCTACAAGCATGTCATCAACATATAAACATAAAATAATGTAGCTGTCATTATCCAACCTCTTAAAATAAACATAATGGTCAGAATTACACCTGTTGTAGCCTCGCTCAGCCATAAAACTATCAAATTTTAAATACCATTGCCGAGGTGCTTGTTTCAGGCCATACAAACTCTTCTTCAATCTGCACACCTATTTCTCCTTACCTTTGACCTCAAATCCTTGGGGCTGTTCCATATATATCTCCTCCTCCAAATCACCATGGAGAAAGGTAGTTTTCACATCTAGTTGTTCTAAATGCAAATCTTCAGTAGCCACAATACTTAAAATAGTACGAATAGAAGTCATCTTGACAACCGAAGAAAATATCTCATCAAAATCAATGCCCTTTTTCTGTGCAAAGCCTTTGACAACTAACCTGGCCTTAAATCTTTTCTTACCTCCATCTTCCTCTTTCAGCCTGTAAACCCATTTATTTGGTAAAGCCTTTTTACCTGCAGGTAACTTACATAATTCCCAAATCTGATTTTTCAGCAAGGAGTCCATTTCTTCATTCATTGCAAGCTCCCACTGAACCTGTGTATCCACCTGCATAGCTTCATCATACCCTTCTGGTTCACTAGCATCTGTTAATAAAATAGAATACAAAGAGGGAGAAAACCTTTCAGGAGGTCTACTTATCCTTGTTGACCGTCTAACATTCACTGGAGTTTGTGGTATTTCTGGTTGCTGTTGCGGAGCATGAGGAACCACTAGAACATCACTATTTGGAGTATCATCCAGCACCACATAATCCTTTTCTTTCTTCTCATGCTGCTGCAACTGATCTTTGTACAACACCTTCTCATTGAATATGACATCCCTGCTTCTCACAATTTTCTGATTTTCAAAATCCCAAAGCCTATAACCAAATACATCCATGCCATATCCAACAAAGGTACATTTTTTTGATTTTGCATCCAGCTTGGTTCTATTTTCGAAATCTATATGTGCAAATGCTTCACAGCCGAAGGTTTTCAGAAAAGAATAACTCACCTTTTTGCCTGTCCATGCTTCCTTTGGAATACCATAGCCCAAAGGAACTGAAGGACCTCTATTAATTAAATATACAGCAGTGTTGACAGCCTCTGCCCACATGTTTAAAGGCAGCCCAGCATGCAATCTCATGGTCCTTGCATGCTCCATTATTGTCCTATTCATGCATTCAGCCACTCCATTTTCCTATGGAGTCCCTGGAACCTTTTCTACCTACGAATTCCATTAAAACAACAATAATCTTCAAATTCTTTGCTGCAATACTCACCGCCATTATCAGATCTAAGATATTTTAATCTGTTACCCGTCTCATTCTCAACCAAGCTTCTCCATTTTTTAAATGTTTCAAATATATCAGATTTTTGCCTAAGGAAATAAATCTAGACCTTCCTAGTTGCATCATCTATGAATGTAACATAATATCGAGAGCCACCGAGAGAAGATACCTGAGCTGGTCCCCATACATCTGTATGCACAAGCTCTAACTTTTTATTTTTCTTTTGCTTCTCATCCTTAAGAAAACTGACTCTCTTTTGTTTGCCATACACACAACTTTCACAGAAATCCATATTAATACATTTCAGACCTGGTAAAACTTTCTTAGAATGAAGTACCTTCATACCTTTTTCACTCATATGCCCAAGTCTGTTATGCCACAGTGTTGTCTCAGAACCTGCAGCAACTGTTTCAGTCTCTTCCTATGAAACTGCAACAACCGTTCCTGAATCTATTTGTTTTTTCTCTGCAACAGCTAAAGTAGAAGGAATAGTATGACCTGTATAAAGATATAAGGTGCCTACTTTCACACCTTTTGCTACTACTAAGGTACCTTTTGAAACTTTCCAATTTTTATCAGTAAATGTAACAGTGCAACCTTGTTCAACTAGCTGCCCTGCTGAAATTAAATTCCTACTGAGCCTTGGAACATGCCTTACCTCTTGTAGTAGCCAATGATTCCCATTCTGCAACTTAATCTTGATTCTTCCCTTTCCAACAATCTGACAGGGTTCATTATCTCCCAAATAAACCAGCCCAAAATCCCCTTGGACATAATCAAGAAAATAACTTCTATGGGGCGTAGCATGAAATGAGGCCCCTGAATCTAAAACCCATGAATCATCAGCATTATCTAGGGAAAGAATCAAAGCATCATCTTCAGACTTATTGCTTACCACATTTGCTTCCTTATTGCCTTCTTGTTTGTCTCCTTCTTTGTTCTTCCGAGACCAGCAATCTTTCTTCAGATGACCTGGTTTTCCACAGTACCAGCAATCCTTCTGTCCTCTAGTTTGGGATCTTTTGTCCTTTGATTTTCCTCATGACTTCCCATGACCTCCAGAACCTTTTCCTCTCTCCTTTGATCTGCCTCTGCTTTCTGCATTCAAAACACTACCTGATTTGGATCCACCTGAGCTTTTCTTACAAATTTCCTCACTCAGAATAACACCAACAACATCATCAAATTTCAGGGTATTTGAACCAGAAACAGAGTTACTAACCGCCATTACCAAACTATCCCAGCTTTCAGGTAATGAACATAATATCAAGAGAGCTCTAACTTCTTCATCAAATTTTACATTTACAGAAGTTAATTGACTGACAATCGTATTAAATTCATTTAAATGATCTGTCACAGATCCACCTTCAACCATTTTCAAATTAAACAAATGCTTCATGAGAAATACCTTATTTGAGGCTGAGGGTTTTTCATACAATTTTGCCAAAGCTTTCATCAGACCATCTGTTGTCTTCGCTTCCGTTATATTGAATGCCACCAACGGTGCCAGGCACAATCGAATGGTTCCCAGTGCCTTTCTATCAAGAAGATTCCAATCCTCATCAGACATTGTTGCCAGTTTCTTGGCTACTCCTTCCAGTGGCCTCCATAAATCCTTTTGATAGAGGTCATCCTCCATCTGCATCTTCCATAACTGATAGTTCTGCCCATTGAATTTATCGACCTTCAATTTACCCTCGTCTGCCATTGCTCCCACTCAACCGTGAGACTTTCCTGCAGACGATAATCGAACACAACCTGCTCTGATACCACTTGTTAGGGTTAGCCAGCAGAAGATATCAATTAAATGCAAATAAAGATTAAACAGAGGAATGGAAATACACATAAATAATAACAATGAGAGACAAGTTTTAACGTGGTTCACCCAAACTCGGGCTACATCCACCAAACAGAGAGTCCAATATTATTATCTAGTAAATCAAACCGATTACAATCAGCAATCCCTGCAACTCAATACTACTGCAAATGCTACAATACAATATATCAAAACCCTAACCCTTAGCCACTTTTTATCAAGCTTTTTGTCAGTTACAAAAATAGGGTTTTCTTATGTCGGTCAATGAAAAATAACTCCCGGTGCCTTTATAAAATAATAAAAAATCGTGTGAGGTTTCAGGGGTGTTGCCCTATATCGCGACAGGGAACGCGCCAGGGGCACTGCCCCTAGACCCTGCAAGCGGCGTTGCCCCTTGACCCCGTCTTGGGGGTGCTGCCCCCAAACCTCTGCAAGGGGTGTTGCCCCTTGACCCCATAGGAATTTGGGGGGAAACCACGCTGATAAAAGTGGGGTAAATATAACCTCTAAGTCTGATTACGCTCCATATAACAACAAATATGGAATTTCTCTAAATCCAAAGTGTTTAGGGTAAAATTAGGAGAGTGGGTTTTTGATGGTTTATGTGTATCCTCCTTTCACCCTAAAGCATTCAAGGACCTTAGGTCAAGTAAGACTCTACTATTAGGCCCTTGGTCACTTAGAATGTTGGGAAAATTAGATTTGTGTGATTTGATTTCTTGACTATGCTCAATTATGCTTAAAACCCTAATTATGCAAATACGAAAGTAAACAGACGAATACCAAAAAATGTTGCTACAGAAAGATGTAAAATAACAGACAAATGTGTACCAGTTTCTAAAGTTCAAGAAGCAGAACAGTCAGGGACTAATGAGTTGGTGCCCTAGTCCAGTGCCATGCTTTTTGTTAGGATCTGGGAAGTCAATCTGTAACATGTTCCTACTGTCTAAGAGATTTCTCCATTACAGGATCTGGAGGACTAATGAGCAGGTGCTCGAGTCCAGGTCCCTATTTTCAGCTTTGATCTGTAATTCTGACACTTTGCAACACTCCTCCACAACTTCACTTTTCTTGCTTCTTTAACTTGTAACCTACAATCACAGGAAAATGGGGAAGGGGTTTGGTGTTTAGAGGCTTGCCTCAGTCAAGCCCTGGAGAGACATTCAAGTCTTCTAAACACCGTTGTCAGATAGAGAGAGCATGCCCTTGTGAGGCAGAGGAAAAAACTAAATGATAAATGCTTAAAAATACAAATGATATCACCTTGTATTGAAGATCTCATGCAAGGAAGAAGCTCTTCATGCCATGAGGAGATGGATGCTCAAATCTGTAAATACAAACACATAAACAAAACAAAATCTACTCTTGCCACACAATGAATGCCTTGAATCACCTTTAGAATGCATAAAGTTCACAATAGCCATCTAGTAATCCTCTAGTTTACAAATGAATGCCTAAACATGCTTATATATGCAACTACAAACATTCTCGCCAATAATTTCATAATTCAAACTTACCATGTCGGCATAGGACCTAAATAACGGTCACAAGCTGACACTTAAAATTTGGGCCAGACCTAAAATAAGGCAGGACTAGGGTGCAGGCGCCCAAGTCCTCCCCCCTATTTTGGGTAGGGCTTAGCTCAAGGGATCCCCCTAGGTCCCATTTACCATGAAACTTAGGGTTCATCTCATCGAGATGTCAAAATATGATGCAAGATGTCCTTGTAACATCAGAAATTGTCCTCCTATATGGAATGGTACAGTTTCCCTTAGTTTAGCTCCTCTCTTGGTGACCTTTCAACCTTTTCTTTTCTGGCCTTCCCAAAACCCTGATTGACCAAGTCTAGGAGTAATTGATTCACTTTTTGAGGTAACTTACTGATAGAACCCAGAAAGAGGATTTGAGATTTGGGTCCCTAGGACCCCCAAAAATGTAGATCTGAGCTAAAATTGGGGGCTTGGACTTGGACGCCCATGCCGTAGTCCTCCCCCGTTTCATGAGATTTTAAATTTTGGCATGGTGTCGGCTCCCGCCAAGTCCCTCAGGATTTCATTTTCAAATTCTCAGTCTTTGCGCAATATCGAGACGTTATTTCAAAATTTGAATTTCCCTAAAGCTAGATATAAAAAGACATTTACAAATCATTTTATCACACACAATTCTTATGCAAGCTTGATGCCAAAACTCTGTTGCAATTGCTATTGAAGATCAGTGACTTGTTGAAGCTCTTCGAAGTATTCTTTATTTTCTATCTTGGAGACAATGGATGAAGATTAGGAATCAAGATCTTGAGTCTATCTTGCTCTTCCTATGGTTTGTACACCCTTTGCATGATCAGGAAAAGGGTTGAAGCCTCCAACAACAAGCTTGGAGATCCTCCATAGACATTGCTGATTCGCCTTCTTGTTCATGCAAGTCTTCATTTATCTCATCTCCTTGAGGTGAAGTTGTATGTGTTTATTGATGCAAAGCAAGTTGTTGATCTTCCCTTGATTGAGACATCTAGGGTTTGATTTTATGCATAACACATTATTAGGCTTGCACACACTTCTGCAAATTTTTATCTCTAGCTATTGTTGAGGTAGAAATACCAAAGATGGGGCTTGACTGAGGCAAGCTCCTATATAGCCACAACATATTCCTTCTTTTGTATGTGCAGATCATGTTTTGCAGGTTCTAGCGGAAAGAAGCTACAGAAAGGAGGACATTGCAGGTACAGTCACGATAGACTTTTAGATTTTTGGATTCTGAGACTTGTAGGACATTGGAGCGGGAGCCCTAGTCCAACCAAGGGTTATTTTTGGGATCTGGAAGCCTTTTAGCAGTCTTAGACACCCTGTGCAGGATATTTTCCTATGCGGAAACTTTCAGGACACTGAAGCGGGTACCCTAGTCCATGCAACCCTTAGAATCTAGGTACACTATCTCTGAAACCCTATCTCTACACTTCTATGATAAGTTTTGCCAGTTGCTTTATCAGTTTTTGTATATTGTTGATTTAAGGCATAATTAGGGTTTTACTTGGTTGAAAGGAAAACACTTGATAAAATCTTGATTAGAGCCTTAGGTTTCACAACCACGCGAGTGTAAGGGATAGACAAAGTGATTAGAAGCTTGTTCACATGCTCGATCCTTGTCCTCCCAATGCTTACTGGTGAAATGGTAGTATTTAACCTAGATAAACACACTAACAATTTTCACTCTAAACATTTTGGTGGACCTGAGCTTTAAAGAATTTCCATCCTTTTAAACTTCAGATTTGAAATAATTTGCTGTTCTAGAGCATAATTGGATTGAAAACCCTCTTTAGTGAAATTGCATATGTTAAATTGTGGATTATATTCTTTATCTTTTCACTAAAAGGGTTGGAAATTAGCATTTATTGTTGGATATTATATTTCATTTGCAAAGGCCATCATTGTGCATTTAAATCTCAGTTTAAATAGAGCATGTTAGAATGTTAGATTATTTTTTGCAAGATTTTCATGCTTATGATGATCTGTTTAGTCGTGATGACTTCGATATGTTAGATGAATCCCTTGAGGACTTTATCTCGATTGAACATTCCACTACAGCCTCTAAGCTGTTACTGTTTCAAAGATTTGTAAATGCAATTTATGTTCCTAAATATAAAGAAGAGATTGAAAAACCAAAAATTGTGGTTACTCTATGTGCAAATGTGGTTGAACCACCCTCTAAACCTGTGCTTGTTGTTAAAGGTCTTTCATCTCCTTCGCAATCTCTTGATGACATTTATGATTATGCAAAACAAATAGTGAAACAAGACTCACAAACTAATCATAATGTGGTTTCTCATGCATATAACACTCAGAATAACAAACAAAGTACACAACAAATGAATGTTCTGATATCTTTACCAGCTTCCCAACCTATGCTTCCTCAAGCACCTTGTTTAACATATAAAGGTGGTAAAAACTATGATCTTGTAGAGCAGATTCACGCTACTCTTGCAAAGATATCTCTTTGGGAACTTATACAAACTTCACCTACTTACCATGGAATACTACAAGAAGCTTTACAAAAGGTGATTGTTCCTCTTGCTGTTAAACCAAATGATGTTACCTCTTTACTAGATTGTATGCATGCAACGAAAACATACATTTTATTTCAACAACATGAGTTACCATCTCTCGAGGTTCAGAAGTAGTATGATCCTTTGGTTATCTTTATTACAATCAACAAAACATTGGTTGAGAGAGTGATGATTGATAATGGGTCAGCCCTTAATATTTGTGGTATTGATTTATTGCATAAGGTTAAAGTTGATATATCTGTTGTCAAACTAGAATCGTTAAGTATTCATGGATTTGATGATGTTGGATGACAATCTGTGGGCACTATAACCTTACCTATACAAGTTGGACCTGTGATGGTGCCTACCTTGATTCATGTCATGCCTTGTTCTCTATCTTATAACATGATTCTGGGCAGACCTAGGATACATGCATTAGGGGCAGTTCCTTCTACTTTACACCATTTGATTAAGTTTATATTTAAAGGTAAACTGCATACTATCCATTCGGATCCTGAACCTGATAATTGTTTGCAAATGGAAGTGCATAAGCATGTTGTTGGTCCTAAGAGTTTAAACAATCTGAAAGCTAAATTGTTAGCTCCTCTTGCCTCTAAAAATGTTATGCAAGAGCCCAAGCAATCGAATGCATTTGTTGGTGATGACTGGGGTTCGTTAGATTTCACATCTTCCTCCACAGGAGAGTATAAACATAAAAACCCCGTCCCTGAAACATCAAATATTGCATCGATCACATCACTTGCTTCTAATGATAAACATAAGACTTCTTTGTTGACAAATAAGATAATACTCTAAGTTATACTACTGATTATGAGACTTATGAAGCTCCGCCTTCGTCTAAAGAAATGGTCTCTCTCTATGGCAGAGGATTCTGAATCCTTTACAAAAATTGTGACTATGTAGGTAATGGTTGTGGCATAAATCAACAAGGAATCAAAGTCCCTATAGAATCCACTTCGCAGCATTACTCAAGTGGCATTGGATACAATCCTTTTAAGGAATCCAAAGCCCGCAAACACCCTACTCTAAATGTGAATACAATATCAACACTTAGTTTGATATTCCCTGAGATGATTGACACCAATTGTCCTCTAGGATCACTTCCATTTGATATGTTTACGATGGATAAAGTGATAATGGACTTCTTCGGTGCTTATGATGGTATTCCTTGTTATCACCATAAACTTGGCCTACCTTATTGTTTAAACAATGATGCATATTTTGGAAAGACTACTAGCACAATAACTGCTACAGTAGAGAAAAATGAAGAACTTGAAGAACACTTACAATCTTACAATCCCCCTGACCATAGTACTCTCCTTAATGGAAAGACTATCAATGTCATTATGGTTAAAGATAACCCTGAAAAAGTTATCCCTATTGGTGATTGTTTAGATGCGGAAGAGAAAAAAGAAATGACTAAACTATTGAATGAATTCTCAGAATTGTTTGCTTGGAATTATTCAGACATGCCTGGTATAGATCCTCAGATTGTAACACATAATATTGTGTTGAAACCAGATGTTAAGCTATTCAAACAAAAGATTCGCAAGATGAATCCTAAGATTGCTTTGCTTGTTAAAACTAAAATAGAGAAACTCTTACAAGCTGGTTTTATTCGACCTATTGATTACTCTCTATGGATCTCAAATATTGTTTCCATCGCTAAACCTAATGGTCATATAAGAATGTGCATAGATTTTAGAGATTTAAATTTAGCATCTTTGAAAGATGATTTTCCACTCCCTAATATCGATATGATTGTAGATTCCATAGCCGGACATGAGTTGCTATCTTTCATGGATGGAGTTTTAGGATATAATCAAATCCTTATAAATCCTATTGATCAATATAAAACAACCTTTATAACACCTTGGGGTACATTTTGTTGGGTAGTCATGCTATTTGCACTTAAGAATGCAGGAGCTACTTACCAACGTGCAATGACTCTTATGTTCCATGATTATATGCACAATATTCTAGAAGATTATGTTGATGACATCCTAGCAAAACCTATCCACCGTAAGGATCATGTCACAACTCTTCGACAAATATTTGAGCTCATACAAAAATATAATATTCGGTTGAATCCCCGTAAGTGTGTTTTTGGCATGGACAGTGGAAAGTTACTTGGATTTATTGTTTCGAATCGAGGTATAGAAGTCGATACAAAAAAGATAGATGTGATTGTTAATATGCCAATACCTAAGAACATATCTCAACTTCGTAGTTTGCAGGGAAAGATATAGGCCATTCACCAGTTTGTTTCACAACTCGCGGATAGGACTTGCCCCTTTACGCAACTACTGAAGAAAGATTCTCATTTCCGATGGAATTTTGAATGTCAAAAAGCTTTCGATGATTTAAAGGATTACTTAGCTAATCTGCCCATTTTGCAACCCACTATTTTTGATAAACCATTCCTGTTATACATCTCAGTATCTAACAATGCCCTAGAAGCTTTGTTAGCGCATCATAATGATGCAGGCAAAGAATGTGCTTTTTATTACATCAATCGTACCTTGCTTGATTAAGAAGTGCAATACACAGTTATAAAAAAGCATTTCTTAGCTTGAGTGTTTGCCACTCAAAAGCTTAGACATTATCTCTTAAATGCTGAAGTGCATGTAATGGTAAAATTTGACCCTTTGAAACATCTCTTCGCAAGAACAGATTTATCAGGTCGTTTTGCTAAATGGGTTATGTTATTAATAGAATTTGATCTCAAATTCATTCCACAAAAAACAATTAAAGGGAAAGTGATAGACGATCAGTTAGCTGAAGCTCCATCACCATTTTCTATACATAATGTCGATGCTTTTCCTGATGAACAGATCTTAAAAATCTTGGCTGATGAAAAATGGGAGTTATACTTTGACGGATCAAAATGTCAAACCAGCTTCGGGGCTGGTGTTATACTAATACCTCCCATTGGTAAGATGATTCCCTTATCTTACCACTAAGATTTCTTATGCACAAACAATATAGCTGAATACAAAGCTCTTATCGCTGGACTTCATGCAACCTTGGCTCTGAATATCCAAAATATTACAGTATACGGTGATTCTTAGTTAATTGTTAAACAAATAATGGGATCCTATCAAACTAAACATGATAAGTTATCTTAGTACCATGACTTTGCATTATCTCTTTTAAAATGATTCAAATCATATTTGATTGATACCATTCCTAGGAAAGATAACCAACATGCGGATCCAATGGCAAGTGCAGCTTCCCTTATATCCCCTGGTGGTTCTCCTGAGGAATTTACCTTCGTTGTTCATAATCTTAAAACACCGGTAATTGAAAGCCCTATAGTTGCAAATTTAGATCTTTGTGGTAATACATACACTGATGAATGGTTCTCCTACATATTCAACTATTTATGTGATGGAACCATTCCAGACTTGACATCTAAGAATGGTCGACTCCGTTTACGCAAACTAGCAATGCGATACATTATATTATCGAATGTCTTTTATCGACGAAGTTATAATGGTGTTTTACTTTGATGTTTAAGTAATGCAGAGATTTTGATAGCTTTAGAAGAAGCTCACTCTAGTGCCTATGGAGGGCATTTCAGTGGAAAATCATTGGTGCAAAAATTGTTACGTATGGGGTACTATTTGCAACATATGGAACAAGATTCCTTTGCTTACATCAAGAGATGCCCACAATGTCAACAACATAAACACCTAATCCATGCTCCTGCCTAAGAGCTTCGTGCCCAGGTGTCACCATGGCCATTTTCTATCTGTGGCTTGGATCTCGTAGGTAAAATTTCCCCACCCTCCTCTTAAGGACATACATTTATCATTACTGCTATTGATTATTTGACAAAATGGGTTGAAGCGGTTCCTTTGCGATCTACGACCGTTGATGTAATCTATTGATTTATACAGGATAACATAATTTCTCAATTTGGAATACCTTCCTCCTTGGATTCAGACAATGGTACACAATTTAAGAACAAGGATGTGAAAAAGTTCCTCAAAAAATATCATATACAACATCACTTCTCTACACCTTATTACCCTCAATCAAATGGCCAAGCAGAAGCTTCAAACAAGGGTATTGGACAAATTCTAAGAAAAGCTATTAATAAACATCAAAAAGATTGACATACACAATTATCCTATGCACTATGGGCCTACAAAACAAGTATTCGAATGGCTATGGGTAACACACTGTATAATCTCGTCTATGGCATAGACGTGATAATGCCCTTGGAGTTAGAAATTCCTTCTTTGCGAATTTCCCTAAGAGACATCATGGATGATGACATAGAATGAGAGAAAAGATTACAGGAACTTGAGATGATTAATGAAAGACGTATTAACACTCTTGAACATCTCAAGGCTTATCAAAAAGGTGTGCAACGAGCCTCTAATGCGCAAGTCATACAACATTCATTTAACATTGGGGACTTGGTTCTATATGAAAATCAACTCAACATAAAGGCACCGCCTGGTGAAAAAGGTAAGGTCAGCCCTAATTAGCTTGGACTATATATAATTACTAAGGCCTTTGGATCCGGAGTGTATAAATTAGCCGATGAACAAGGTATGCCGCTTAAAGAACCTATTAATGCAACACACCTCAAAATATTTTATGCTTGAGATCTAATGTTAAATGTTCCTAAGCTAATTTAGCACATAGATTAGCTTCAATTTCGACAAGATAGTATGGTTTTGTCTTAATTCATTTTGCATTATATCTTTGTTCAGTTAATCATTGTTGCATCGTGTTTAAGTAGTAATTACTTAGATCACTTTTGTATTAATTGAATATAGCATGGAAATTAAAGTTATGTGTAAACATAATTAATCATTGTGCTTGTTACTACATGTTCTTTTTCGAATTGTTAGTATATCAAAATAGCATTAATTATATCATTTAGACATCATCACTAGTTGCATTTTTACAAAAATCACATGTGATAGATCAAAAGCCATTACACATAAATCAAAAGCAATAATTATATATATCTCAGTTTCATGTATACATCCAAGTTGACTATCCCTCAAAACAAAATGGGAGCTGAGCCTCGATCGTCAGTACCCTCAGGCCCTTGTGGTGTGCGAGTGACAGAAGCCTGACCATGCGTGGCTACGGATCACGAATGATTCCTAGAGACACTTCACGATTGTAACCCCCTAATCTCACCTCTCATCTCTATCATCTACTCATGTGCCTCCTGGTACATCCTCTGGTACCAGTCTCTCTTGGCCTGAGCCCTGTCTCTATTAGCTCTAGCATACTGGACCTCCCGCAGTAAGAACTCATTGACAATTGGCTCTCCCTCTGATGTAGGAATCACTACCATCTGCTCTCGCTGTGCCTTGAGCTTAGCCTTGGTGCGCTCAACTCTCTGTAGAAACTCCTCTCTCTCTTGTGCAGACTGCTCTAGCATGGCCTCTGTAGTAGTCCTGTATTTGACGATAGACATAAATATCTTAGCATGTCGCCCAGTGGATGATCATGGCGAATAACCTGCTAGCACTCGCTGCTCTGAGGCATCTATCAGTACTATGTCTCCTATGACATGACTCACAAAGTCTCACCATGGTCTGTCCCAACTGCAAAATAGAGGATGAGATAGATGTTAGACTCCCATATAAAAATCACAAATAATAAACTATACAACACATAAAATAATAAATCAAACCTTACTTGGATCTCCATCTCGCTAGGATGGATTTTGGATCGCCGATGGTGTGATGAGTTCTGCTGTCTGATCTACAGCTAGGGGCGTAGACCTACTACTCTCCTCCAGCTCTATTTGACCAAGCCTTGCCTCATCTGCAGGAGTAGGACCATGAGCCTTGGACCGCGGTCTCAACTCAGTCTCCTCATCAGTGTCTACCTCATGCTTGCTCTGTCGTGATCTCACTCTGAAGACGTACTGTGATGGGACCTCCTCAGACTCATCTTCATCCTCCTCCATACCCTCCTCAAGATTGTAGTATCTCGTGAAGTCACTGATGTCGTCCTCCACCCCCGTGTCACTAGCGTGACTAGCCTAAGGTCGGGCATCCCTTGTAGGGTGCCCAGGTGGAAAGATAGGTGCAGGCCGTGCTGTGTGCCACTAGGTCTGATATGCTTGGGTACACCTGACATCATCTGCATCTGACACTGGCTCTACATCCTTAGGACTCTCATCGCCACTAAGTGGTACATCTGTTATAGTTGGCCGTCGAATAGTATTGGCTTTGACTGCACTCTGAGATGCATGTGCGTAACTCAGACGAACTACAGGAACATCTTGTACCTGTCTGAACTGTCGTGTTACCCTGTCAAAGTAGAACCAAGATACAACATGATCAAGGCGACCAACAATCAGCTGATCCCTCTGCATCCGAGCTAACTACCTCTGCTCTCTAGGGCATCTGATGTAGTTGCAATATGGTCTCTAGATGATGTCACCAGACTGTAATATGTCAAATACTACCCTCCAGTATAACAGATTTCTTGACCTCCAACACCTGACTAGTGGGTAGGCATAGATGCGCAGATGCATGAATGCTACCTCTATGGGATAACCCATTGGTCATGTGCACCTGATGTGCTCAAAGGCCCATACTTGTAACAAAGTGTAGACCATCAGACTCTGCATCTCGTAATGGATATATCACCCTAAGTCGTGATATAGGTGGCAAGCATACTGTGCCCCATGTGTAGACAATCTAATGCTCCTCCATCACTCTGATAGTATGAATGAGACCCCCATGAAGGTGAGTGCCTCATCCATCTGGTGCGATGGCTAGTACGACTGTGACAATCATAATTCTCTATAGTAAGGGAATGTCTCTACATCCTTGCTCTAGCAAATAGAGCTGAATGTGTCCTCGCTCTGCCTGTGAAACAATGCGACCTAAGAAGTACAGCTAACTCTCATGAGTATACCCACTGAGTGATGTCTAACAATCCTCACTGTCTCTCCTCAGATCGATAGTCGAAGGAGCCTAAACATGTCCTCCAGTGTGATGGTAATCTCACCAGTCAGTAAATGGAATGTGGATGTATTTGCATCCCATCTCTCCATCAGTGCCATAAGCATCGCGTAGTGGAATATGATTGTGGGCATCTCAAACACCCACCATAGGCCCACCGTCTGTAAATGCTCTCTCTACGGTAGTCAAAGCGCTAGCATGCTCTCGCAGAAGTGCCATTAGACGACCACCTTTGTGCTCACGCATCTCAGGGACATCCTACAGATCAAAAAGAAAACAATAGTATCAGAATCCCCACTAGAAACCAAAATAAGCTAACACGAACTAAGCATAATGCCTATGCCTAGGGCCCGTGTCCTTTGTGGACCAGGGTGCCCCAAGAAGACTAGGGTGCCCCAGAGGGACACTGGCACCCCTATGGGACTAGGGCTCCCCAGAGAGACTCTGGCACGCTAGGTGGACCCAGGTGCCCTTGTCTGGGAACCCTATCCACCTTCCCCTCTTGGCATAGACATCGATAAACGTGAAAGCAAAAGTACAATGAAAGATGATAGAAGAGTTGGATTAGGACCCTACCTCAGCCTCGAAGCTTCTCTCCACCACTCGAGCTCAGAGCATCTCCAGTCATGGTGGATGATATGGATGTCAGCTTGGCATGGTCATTCTCCTATTTTCTCCTTCTCTCTCTCTCTGTAATGATAAGAAACAAGAATGAGTTAAGTGATAAGTGACAACTCCCTTTTACATAAAGTAAGTGAGTGAGAAATCCTATCCCTAACTAGGTGCAAAAGTGTGCTCTTTTACTCTTGAGCCCTTTTCTTGTGCTGATGAACTTTAATTTCAGTGCCGTTTGTTGCATTGGAATCCTGGTTCCGCTCTCTTCCTTCCCCAATGTGCTATGTTGAAGTGTTGTTTTCTTCAAATGACCCTCATAACACATCTCCCTTGAAATCGACATGCGTGGATATCTCCTTGTTTCTACTCTCAGACTAAGCAAGCAGAAATAAGGGGGCATATATCTCCCTCGATTTCCTCCCCACCTCATCACTTAACTCCCTTAGCATTTGTTTTGTACTAACCCATTGGCGGTAGTTGCAGGTTGATGTGGTTTTGATTTCTCTAACAAGTGTTCCTCTGTAGGTTGTGGCTCCTAACTTTGTGGTCTTGTAGGATTACAGACTTGGGGGCTTCTTCCTTCTCGGTGACAACGCTTCAACTTCCTCTACAGTATCCTTTTGGGTATCCTTTTCATGATTGATGTATTTACTTTCCTTTAGTTGCATATGCACGTAGTGTCATATGGCCACTAAAGTGGGGGCTAAATGTAACATTGGAAATTGTCCTCCTGTATGGAATGGTACAATTTCCCTTGGTTTAGTTCCTCACTCTTGGTGACCTTTCAACCTTTTCTTTTCTGATCTTCCCAAACCCCTGATTGACTAAGTCTAGGAGCAATTTATTCACTTTTTAAGGTAACTTATTGATAGAACCTAGAAAGGGGATTTGAGATTTGGGTCCCTAGGACCCCCAAAAATGTAGATCTGAGCTAAAATTGGGGGCTTGGACATGGGCACCGCGCCCTAGTCCTCCCCTGTTTCACGAGATTTTGAATTTTGGTGGGGTGTTGGCTCCTGTTGAGTGCCTCAAGATTCTGTTTTCAAATTCTTAGTTTTCACGCGATATCGAGACATAATTTCAAAATTTGAATTTCCCTAAAGCTAGATATAAAAAGACATTTGCAAATCATTTTATCACACACAATTCTTATGCAAGCTTGATGCTAAAACTTTGCTGCAATTGCTATTGAAGATCAGTGACTTGTTGAAGCTCTTCAAAGTATTCTTTATTTGCTATCTTAGAGACAATGGATGAAGATTAAGAATCAATATCTTGAGTCTATCTTGCTCTTCCTAGGGTTTGTACACCCTTTGCATGATCAGGAGAAGGGTTGAAGCCTCCAACAACAAGCTTGGAGATGCTTCGCAGACATTGCTGATTTGCCTTCTTGTTCATGCAAGTCTTCATTTAACTCATCTCCTTAAGGTGAAGTTGTATGTGTTTATTAATGCAAAGCAAGTTGTTGATCCTCCCTTGATTGAGATATCTAGGGTTTGATTTTATGCATAACACATTGTTAGGTTTGCACACACTTCTGCAAATCTTTGTCTCTGGCTATTGTTGAGGTAGAAATACCAAAGACGGGGCTTGACTGAGGCAAGATCCTATATAGTTGCAACATCTTCCTTCTTTTGTAGGTGCAGATCATGTTTTGCAGGTTCCAGCGGAAAGAAACTATAGAAAGGAGGACATTGCGGGTACAGTCTGTGACAGACTTTTGGATTTTCATATTCTGAGACTTGTGGGACATTGGAGTGGGTGCCCTAGTCCAACTAGGGGTTATTTCTAGGATCTGGAAGCCTTTTAGCAGTCTCAGACACCCTATGTAGGAGATTTTCCTGTGCAGGAGATTTTCCTGTACGAAAACTTTTAAGACACTAGAGCGGGTGCCCTAGTCCATGCAGCCCTCAGAATCTGGGTACACTGACTCTGAAACCCTATCTTTGCACTTCTATGATCAATTTTTCTAGTTGCTTCATCAGTTTCTATATATTGCTGATTTAGAAAGCATGAGCTTTCCACAGTCCATGTCAGTAATATGAAGAGTTTCTGGATTCAACTGTGTGTTTTTGCATCAACGTTTCAGATCATGCACAATGATCCATCATTAGGAAGAGGAAACACTTGATAAAATCTTGATTAGGGCCTTAGGTTTCACAACCACATGAGCGTAAGGGATAGACAAAGTGATTAGAATCTTGTTCACAAGCTTGATCCTTGTCCTCCCAATGGTTAGTGGTGAAATGGCAGTGTTGTGATGCTCACAACATGCCCCATTTTACTCCTTAGCAAAATGAGGACCTCTGCTGTGGCTTTGCTTTTTTTGCTTTTGTGTGTGGGTCTGTTGGGTGGTAAAAGGGAAAAAGAGAGTGAAAGTTACAAACCTTGTTGAAAATAAAGAAAAAATAACATTAAGTACTAGAGCAGAATATAGGTGAATTCCTTGTCAAAAATGAGTGAGGGTTGCTTTTTGAACCATGTTAAAATTCACAATATTTTACAAGCTATGAATGTTTTGGTAAAATGTACAATGTGAGGGTTTGAAAGTTGCATATACAAAGTTCTTTGTATATCGGGTCGTTTATATGTTGCATATGCAAGGCTGCTTGTATATCGGGTTGCATATACAAGGTCACTTATATGCAATGTCGGTCATATACAAAGTCCTTTGTATACCGGGTTGTTGCATAAGTCGCAAAAGAAGTCATAGAGTTTTTATGCATTGTGTACTTGTATGCATTTGGCTAACGTTTTATTTCGGTACATACAAGGCGGACCCGACAGAGTTCAAAGTTTAAGTGAATATTTTGATCAAGTCTGTTGCATGTATTTTGTGTTTGTATGTTTAGTGAAGACGAAACATACAACGGGATATACAAATCTATATACAAAGCGCAGAACTGAAATGTTTATAAAGTAATGAGTAATTATTGTATGTTTCAGGTTGTATGTATGTTTTGATACATACATTGCATGACATACAACGCGGAATCCAAGAAGGTTTAAATCTGATATAATGGATGCATCAGGACTTAATGTATATCAAAAAGATGCATTCTGGTATATACAAGTTGGAGTCCGAAAGGACATACAAAGGAGTTTGTATGTATTCGGGCTTGTATATTGACGTTTGATACAAGTGTTATATGTATCGCATAGATACAAGGAAAAAGTAATGTGGGCTCCACCACTCGTCAAGCAGATAAGTTTGTCAGTGTCAGTTTTTTTGGATTGCCCCGACTAAGTGAGTTACTTCGATGGCGAAGGATACAAGCCCGATATATAAAAGAAATAAAGGCATCGCGGGAGGAAAAAGGTAAGAGAGGGTTTGTATATGCGCTCATACAAGAAAATATATAAAGAGTGATATGCAAAACAAGAGATATAAGGATGTACGGAAAGGCAAAAAAAGAGAGGGAATTTGAGTTTGATTTCTTGCATAAAGCACTTGTATGTTTAAAACATACAAGCATAACATACAGGAAAACATGCAAGAAAAAGGGGATGTATGCATAATTAAACTAACGATAAAAAGGGAAGTTTAAAAAATGCATGAACACTGCAACTGAAGACCAAACTTATGGTGCATTGATTATTGTAATTAATGCCCATCAAACATTCTAACGAGGTATAAATTGGCAAAAGTGACGTGAAGTTTTTATAACCCATTTTATGTGTCTGTTGGCAGGTTTGTAGATATATAATGATGGAGCTTTAATGGTGATGACATCACAAAGGGCGGATCAGATCACAAAAGAAGCGAGAGGAGTAAAGGATTTCAATAAGAGATATGTAGGTGGAGGGAAACATTATTAAAAGAGCAACAAAAGATATTTTGGTGGCTGTTAGGGTTTCCAAAGGGCATCCTTACGCTCAGTATGGGTATGCTGCTCAGAGATTTTGGCGAGATTTGTTTTCCACCGATTGATGTTGCACTTGAAGTATAGACCGTTGATTGACTAGGGTTTTGGAACCATATTGGGGATAATTAGATCTATATATTGAGCCCCTTTACTTTGTAATCACATAGGGATTTTTAAAAAATAGCTAGCAATTGTAATTTGTTCAAGAACTTTGAGTAGGAGTACTTTAGTTTAGAGGAGGTCGTCTGTGTCTGCAATAAGGAATGCATAGAACATCTAGCTTCCTTACTGTATCTGTAAAGCATTGTAAGTTTTCTGTGAAGTTGATTAATGAATCTAAGAGTCATTCATACATTGTAAATCATATATGACTGTGTGTTTTGAATACAAATGAATATGGAATTCTGCGTCTATATTCAGAGTGTCTTCTGGCTCTTCTTTGTATTTGAAATAGTATCTCTTAAAGCTTGCAATCTTGAAGGTGTGTTCATGAAAATACTCAGGGCATTCACATTTAATGATTTGGTTTGCTGATTTAATTAGTTTTACTATACTTCTTATTGTTGATAACTGAGAGGGGGGTGAATCAATTATCTTAATTATCTTTACTTTCTATTCTTTAACAACTAGTGCAACATCAAAACAAATAAG
The DNA here is from genome assembly GCA_027924645.1 of Cunninghamia lanceolata. NCBI lineage: Eukaryota > Viridiplantae > Streptophyta > Pinopsida > Cupressales > Cupressaceae > Cunninghamia > Cunninghamia lanceolata. The sequence goes on along the minus strand of BSBN01000220.1, from coordinate 7,870,273 downwards.
CATCCATGACCATGAAAGTAGAAACAAAATCAATACACATAACACAATGATTTTGACGTGCAAAACCCTATTAAGGGAAAAGCCACGGGGTGGCTAACCCAAGATTGTATTCTCTATTAAAAGAATAGAAGTACAAAATGGCACTTGCCAATTGGGGCTCACTACCCGAGCACACTACTCACAAGAAGCTCACTGCCTACAAGAGACTCATTGTCTACAAGTTATAAAGAAAGCAACAAGATACTTGAACTGATGAGAAGCATCCACATATGCTGAAGTTTAGTTCTGGTTAGGTTCAATACACTGATCTACTGCACTTCATTCTTCCTTTTCTTTGGTGCTGCTGTCCTGTCACATACCGGACCTATATTACTGCTTCCACACTGCTCTCTACTTTTCTTCACACTTCACAATACACCACACACACCTTCATACCAAAATCAATCTGGTATATATATTTGCACCAAGGATTTCATCAACTTTCTAGTCGGCATCTAGAATACTTAATATCTTCCTAAACTTTGGTCAGTTCGCCGAATCTTTACTTACCAAGTGATGCATATCAAAGAGATGCTTATAGAAGTCATCAATCATGTCAGCCACTCATGAATGATACCTAAAGAAGCTTGACTGCCATCAATATCCCATCCAAATTAAGGTCTGATGCTCTGCCGATCAGGTCTTCCTCAGTCTACTCTGCCAAACAGGAACCCAACACTCAGGTGCTTATATCTTTTCATTCTATCATCATCGGAGGTTCAAACTCTGGAATATATTAGTCATGGTACCCCTCTTGACTTCCCCAAGTCCGCACTTTACAAAGATACTTCCTCTGAGAGATCCAGACCTGATTGTCAGACCTTGCTGGATGCTCTGTTCTTGGTCACCGGACCAAAATACTCTTCAATCTGACTTCCGGTAGAGACACACCATGTCCTGCAGATGTGTGGGATGGACTTTGTTTCCATCAATGACAACATTCATGAAGCCACATAGTGTCTCTTGCCAACAATCTCCCCCTTTGGCATTGATGGCAACACTTAGTGAAAAATGACTAAGTGTTACACTATACTCCCCCTTGGCTGATGCTCTATTCTAATGTACACTTTTCTGGAGCTCCCCCTTAGCTAGATTCCTCATTTTTCACTGCTCCTCACTCCCCCTTTGACATCAATGGCAAAGGGTAGGATCCGCATACCAAAATTTCCAAAAAAAAAAATTAACTATACTTAGCCGCATAAGTATATATACAAGTTACACTTACATATACTTAAGTATATCTGAAAAACTATTCTTCAACTATACAAATTCTATCACCCAACTCTGCTTCATTCTGTCCCAAATTGAGATGTGACCACTCAACAATAATGCAAAGGCTTTTGCCCTCTTTAGATCTATTGGATCATTGGTTTGGGCTATGGTCTGAGCATCAGTTAGAGCCTCATGCATGGCCTCTAACTTAGGGATAATTATCCCTCTAAGTTCACTTAACCTGTTTATTCTATTTTTCTTCTCCTTCTCAAGTTTCTTTATGTCATTTATGACTACAATAGTCTGGCACTCTTGATTTATTATGGAGGAGGTGAGAGGATCAAAATTATGAGATACACTTGACAGTTTATCCTCTTGCTCTTTCATTTTCTTCTCAATATCCTTTGTTACTTTGGACCAGGATAGACAAAATTTATACATTTCTCTGCCATCTTTAAGAGCATTTTCTAAGCTCTTTATCCCAATATCCATAATTCTCCTATCATTTGTTATTAGCCCTTGTACTTAAGAGAATTGTTTTATCAAAAACTCCTTCCAGACCTTTTATTCAGCTGACTTCTCTAGGGAATCAAAATGTGTATTAACAAAATTTACAAGAGATTTTAGATTACTGGATGAGGAGGCCGAGAGATCCTTCTGGAATGATGGCATGATTTTCTCCACTGCACTGGATACAATCTCAATTAGCTCATAGTCTTCCATGTGAGACTTCAAAAGTTTTTCTTTTGCCTTTGCATGGGCAAAGGATGCTATCTTCATAGTCTGAACCAGGGAGAGGGAATCAAAATTGAATGGTCCTTGAAGCAGTTCTGGTTCATCAATTTCCATCATCTCTTTGGTTAAGAAATCTTTGACAGTTTCTGCAGTGTCTCTTATCGGAGACAGAGTCTTCTTCCCTTCTGCAGTCTTAGAACTATCTCCTGAGGTCTTCTCTGTTTGGTCTTTTTCCCTTTCCTTTACTTCTTCTTCTTGACTAGTTTTCTCCTCTATTCTTTCTTCTCCTTTAGATCCGTAGTCTGTAGGGGAATCCAGATGAGAGATATTTACTTCTACATTTTTCTCTGTAGGATCTTCCTTTGATGTACTGAGTCCTTCATCATCCATGACAGAGGGTTCATCACCTAGGTCCTCTATAACAGGAATATTGAATCTTTTATAAGCATTCCGGAGGATGTCTTCAGTCTCTTTGGCCACTTTGTCAGTTTCTCCAAGCATAAGCTGATTCATTCTAGCTTTGCTTTGGAACTTATCCTTGCAATCTTTGAAAATCATATTTATTTGTTTCGGAGTGACTGAAGGATAGAGCTGAACAACTATCTGTTCCTGGATCTCAAGGTCCTTTGCCTTGGCATTGTTCTTCCTTATTTCTAGTTCCTTCTCTAGGCTCTTGGGAATTAGAGAAATGATTTCAATGAATGCCTTATTATAGATATTCAGATACCTGACTGTAGCTTCTTGCAAGATCTTCTGGTCAGCTTCATTATATTCATCATAGAACTCAGTCATTAGTTTTAGATTCCCATCCATAGTGACTAATTTGACTACATCATCAATGGATAGAGTAGGCCTTTCAACAAACTCTTCTGCCTCTACTTCCTTGTTATGAAAGTAGAGGGTTCACTGGATTTCTTCTTCTTCTTCTTCTTCATTTTCTTGATCTCCTCATCAGACTCTGTCTCTTCATCATCCTTCTGACTGATGTAAGACCTTGTGGCCTTTGTCTTAGTTCTCTTCTCTCCCTTTCTGGATGTCCTAACTTCCAGTTTTGATGCCTTTTGGCTCTTAGAGTTGGCAGGTACAGAGTTCTTTGAGGATTTGGTCCGGGAGGGAGCTTGCACCGCAGCACTTTCCTTTTCTGTTTCTTGTTTTTCTTTTTCTGCCCTTTCCATCTTCTCTCTGTTGGCATCAACTGCCTCCTTTGATATTCCATGTTTCTTGGCAAATTCTTCCACTTCTCTTCTCACTTTTCTCTTGATTTCAGGATGTCTTAGTTGAACATGAATTTTCACACTCAATTCTTGAAAGGTTCTAAACCTTTCTGCCTTAGGATCCTTGGGTTAACTTAGCATGTGTTGTACATGTAGCTCTACCATTTTCTCATCTACTTCATACCCCATTGGCATGATCCAGACTGTCCTTGGCTCCACTGCCTCCATTAGGCATTGATCGGTGTCTACCATAAAGCACACTGTATCCTTGTATTTCTCAACTAGTGATTGGGGGATTCTTTTTCTATCTTGCATCAAGCTTTGGAAGTTTTTGAAGTAACCCCACAGTGTTGTATTTTGTGCCTTGGCATCACCCAGCCCATACAAATAATCCCTGATTGTATGGCAATAGGTTTGTCATTTTGCCATATCTAACCACTATATCCGGGTAGCTCATTCATGTAATAGAAAAATAGACAGAGTATCAACCCATCGTATTTGAAAGAATTCTTCTTATCCTTCTTTATATTCTGCAGATTCTCCAAAAGTTGGTTCAGAAGGAGCTCACAGAGATCATAGTCAGCACTCTTTCTTAACATCTCATAAGAAGTATAAATTGTTGTTCCGGATACGGAATTCTCTCTGCTTGAGTGGTATATCTTGTAGCCAATTATCATGGCAGAAAACTTGATATCTGGATATGTAATATCCTTAATTGTCATTGCTCTTTTATCAAATTTAGATCCGGTAGCCTCACTCATAGTTTGATTTTTGAATGATTTGAGAGTAGGTAACCCACCGGATGAGTACAATCCGGTCACCACCCTAATGGCATCCTTTGTGATCTTAAATGGCCTCATCAACCATATGAAGTTGTCATGCACTCTGCTCAGAATATACCGGACCCATTCATCTTCTACAAAATAGGGGAAATGAATGTACTGTCTAAAATGCTTGTCCCTGATGGCTTTGTATTGAGGTTTGAGTTCAAATGATTCATCTATTAGCTACTTATGATATATGTCCATCAACTTGGATTCCCCAAATTCCTCAATATTCACATGATTGTATGCCCTAACATCTTCAACATGCAAAACCCCATGCAGAATGCTAGAAAATGCACCTAGGGGATCAACTTCTAGGGATTTATAGGGATGTTTTCTGAATTTTAGGTGCAGCCTATCAATGATTTTCACAACATTTAGAGTAGTCATCTTTCAAAGATTCAGAGAGAGGATTTCAAGAGCGGAAAATACCTTTTACACTTCTAGGGTTCACGATATGAGCTGGATCGGATTGCTAGAAGAATCAACTTTTGCGGTTGATCTTTGAGAGGATTGAGACAATTTGTTGTAGAGCTCCTTTTCTCTTTTTCTCGAATGCAAATGATGAACAAAAGAACCCTTTTATTTTTGCGCAAACCCTAATTCTATTTTGCAATAAATGCAGAACTTAAGTTATTCTGGTTGCTTTATCATGAGAGAGATCTTTCTAGATCACTGAGATGTACTTAGAACTATTTTAGTGATGAATTTTAATGTATCTTCTTTTCTTGAATTAACCCCTTTATCCGTAGATCAAGATGTTTCAGTTTAGAATCACACTGGATCAAACTGTGAAATTCTAGCTTATACCAGAAAACTATCAAACCAGATCAATCTTGGAAGATTAGAATTTTGAAATATTCTTGCAGATCTTTCATATCTTTACTAAGGCTTCTTTAGATGTTTCTCTGAGAATTCTTTAATTCGCAACTTTCCTTGTGCCAATTTCAGGCACCAATTATCTGGTTGGGGAAATTTATTTTCCTTCTTGACTCCCCTTGAGCTAGAGCTCATCTTATTTAGTTTCTGGAAGAATTATTAGCACCAGATTTTGGTACGGATCCATCCCCAACATTTTCTGTACTTCTCTTTACCCATATCTTGTTCATCTCCCTTTGAATTTCATCCGCATTCACTTTTCCTTTCCCTTTGTCTTGGTTTTGATTATGATGCACCAAACCCTTTTTGTCCTCATTCTTATTTCTACAGAATTTGGCAATATGACCGGATCTATTGTAATTGTAGCAAACAACATTTCTTTGCATATTTGACTGGAATCCTCTTGATCTACATTGATTGGCCATATGTCCCACTCTATTGCATGCAAAACATCTACCATTGAATGAATTATTTATTTGCAAATTTCTACATTCATGAGATTTGTGACGATATCTTTTGCAATTAAAACACTGTCTGGAGAAGGATGAATTAGTATGATTCATTCTTCTTTTGCACTGATTTGCTTTATGACCAAAATTATTGCAATTGTGGCAGTATCCATTGAAGGATGGGTATCTTTGAGCATTTGGTTGCCTTATCAGAGGTCTTCTAGGCCCGTTCCTTGGATTTCTAGATCCAGAGTTCTTCTGACCGTATCCAGAGCTTTCACCTTTCTCATATCCCAAGCCTTTCTTGTCATCTACCCTCTTTTGGCTTTAAAGAACTTCAAGTTGAGCAGAGCTTATCTTGAATTTCTCTTTGTATTCATTTGCTGTTTGAAGATCCCTTTTAAGAGTGTCAATTTGATTCTCAAGTTGTTCTTCATTATCTCTCACTTCTTCAAGATTAGATTCCAGATGCCTGATTATTCTATCCATTTTATGGCAGTCTTCTGACTTCTCCTTGAGAGATTGTCTTAGATCATCTTCAATTTTTCTTTTCTCTTCAATTTCTTGGGTGAATTTCATAACCCCTGATTCCATTTCATGTCTTACCATAATGACCTCTTTTGATAGCTTCTCACATAACTTGTTCTTCTCTTTCAGATCTTCATCAGTATTATTGGCTTCATTTTGACTTGCTACTTGTTGAAGAAGTTCCTTTCTCTTTTTCATAGAGATACTCAGTTTCTCTTTTAGTTCATTTATGAAATCATCATCCTATTTAAGTCTTTCCTTCAAGTTATTGACTTCGAAGTGAGATTGTTCAAGATCATCTAGGGTAGACTGAAGTTGTTCCCTCATACCATACATATCCATTGAGATTCCCAGATCTTCCTCAAGCTGTTAGGCTCTGTTTGGAGGAACTTAGCTCTGATACCAATTGTTGATAATTGAGAGGGGGGTGAATCAGTTATCTTAATTATCTTTACTTTCTGTTCTTCTTTAACAACTATTGCAACATCAAAACAAATAAGCATCCATGACCATGAAAGCAGAAACAAAATCAATACACATAACACAATGATTTTGACGTGGAAAACTCTGTTAAGGGAAAAACCACGAGGTGACTAACCCAAGATTGTATTCTCTATTAAAAGAATAGAAGTACAAAATGGCACTTGCCAATTAGGGCTCATTGCTCGAGCACACTGCTCACAAGAAGCTCACTGCCTACAAGAGACTCACTGTCTAGAAGTTATAAAGAAAGAAACAAGATACTTGAATTGATTAGAAGCATCCACATATGCTGAAGATCAGTTCCAGTTAGGCTCAATACACTAATCTATTGCACTTCATTCTTCCTTTTCTTTGGTGCTGCTGTCCTGTCACATACCAGACTTGTATTACTACTTCCACACTACTCTTTACTTTTCTTTGCACTTCACAATACACCACACACACCTTCATACTAAAATCAATCTGGTATATATATCTGCACCAAGGATTTCATCAACTTTCTAGTCGGCATCTAAAAAAACTTAATATCTTCCCAAACTTTGGTCGGTCGGCTGAATCTTTGCTTACCAAGTGATGCGTATCAAATAGATGCTTATAGAAGTCATCAATCATATCGGTGACACATGAATGATACCTCAAGAAGCTTGACCACCATCAATATCCCATCCAAATTAAGGTTTGATGCTCTGCTGGTTAGGTCTTCCTTAGTCTACTCTGCCAAACAGGAACCCAACACTCAGGTGCTTATATCTTTTCATTCTATCATCACGAGAGGCTCAAACTCTGGAATATATTAGTCATGGTACTCCTCTTGACTTCCCCAAGTCCACACTTTACAAAGATAATTCCTCTAAGAGATCTAGACCTGATTGTTAGACCTTGCTACATGCTTTGTTCTTGGTCACTAGACCAAAATACTCTTCAATCTGACTTCCGGTAGAGACACACCATGTCCTGCGGATGTGTGGGATGAACTTTGTTTCCATCAATGACAACACTCATGAAGCCACATAGTGTCTCTTTCCAACACTTATAACATGCATAACAGAACATTTAGATCCTGTAGTAGAATGAAGTTTAATTTAGATTTCTCTAACTTTTCTCAAACCATTTGAAATACTTAGCTTAAATGCAGAAATTTAAAGGAGATTGTCTGATATTTGAAGGAAACATGAACAACTAAGTTGATATTTGATAGTTTTCATAATATTTAAAACGGAAAGCTTGTGTTAATATAAATCATATAAAGCTTTGTGATACAGTAACAAATTTATGCAAAGGAATGAAGAAAATGTTGACATTTGTGATATTTTGAATAATTCGAGTCCAATGAATCATCACAAACCTTAAATCAAGTAAGGCCCCTTGCATATTACAACAACTTCACATTAACCGAATGGATTGTCCACAAGGTCAAGACCTGACCATACAGAAACTTGGGATTAAGTAATCTTCATTGATTTCTTCATATCTTTCAAGACAGTTAGGTTCATTTTTGTGAATTTTAACTTTTGTTATAAATGTGTAAAAACAATCATCAACAGGTAGTATTTAACCTAGGTAAACACACTATCAATTTTCACCCTAAACAATCCTAAATGTAGACTAAAGACCTGGGAACTAAACCTTAAGGGGGAAAAGACCCTAAGGGGACATTTTTGGACATTACACAAAGTAATGCCTTTTTGCTGTGACAGAAGGAAAACTGCTAGGACACATAGTCTCCAAGCATGGTGTAAGGATTGATCTTGAAAAGGTAGAGGCTATTGATAAAATACCTATTCCAAAAAAAGTGAAAGACATTCAGTCTTTCTTTGGACAAATAAATCTTGTCAGGAGATTCCTATCAAACTTTGCAGAAATTGTCAAGCCAGTTTCGAGAATGTTGAAGAAGGGTACAAAAGTGGATTGTAGCAAAGAGGCCATTGATGTATTTACTGTTGACAAGAGACACTTCTATGAAGGTAAGCTAAGTGTTGTCATTGATGGAAACAAGATAAGGAGAACACATCAACATGACAAGAAGACATAACTCTAGAAGTTCATTTGTGATTGGGAAAGAGGCAGAAGTGTAAAGGGAAAAAATGGCTAAGTATGGATAGTATACATAGTAAGGGACAAAAAATGAACCAATATGCCTCTGCAGTAAAAGACCCTCAAAAGTAGATCAGGTATAATGACTTATGACCATATCATGACAATTTAGACCAGTGATCAAGTCATGAATTCCTTCGGAAGTCATGTGGAGAAAATGGCTAAGTCTAGACAAACAAAGGTATTACAGAGACAGTAAATAGAGCACAGTATAATACTCCGCATTCCTCTACAAATGCATAATTTGCTCTGCGGCTTTGAGGAAAGCAAGGGATACATCATAACTACCTAAATCTAGAATTATAACCTCTGAAGTTTAGTACATCACATTCTACAAGATGTCTACTATCGGGTTACAGTTCAATAGTATTTTTCTGGGACAGAGCAGTAGTTTCATGATCCAGATTTTGACATGCAGAAGTATTCTGCTCATTGGTTCAGAAGGTATGCTAAGAGGTCAATGACAAGCATTGCATATGATTTGTGAGGTCCCATTTGGTTCACAGTGCGATTTGAGAAGCAACAGATGAACCTGTTTAGCATGCTCTTAAGGAACAGGTTGACTGGTATGGTAAATCTCTGTATGGAGGATAAATAGTGTTTGAACAATCTATTTAAGTGACTGCATGGTTAGAGCTGACCTATATGAAGTTATGTACATGATCACTTGGGCCCACATTGAAATTAGTACACATGATCAGGCCAAAAAAGCATAACATCTTGCTCTCACTTTTTAGTTTGTCTTGCTAACCCAAGTAAGTGAAAAATATCATGGTGGATATATATAATGAATCGATTGTAGTTTTGGGACACAAGAAAATGTGACATGATGGATGTGTATGCGAGATATGTGAAGATAAGGTGATTATAAGGAGTAGAAGAGAGATCTCATCCTTGAAGCACGAAGTCAACAACAAAACAGGGCAATCAGTAATCAAGAGCTTTGAATCAGAATTCTGCGCTTTAATGAGATTGTAATCATGCATGGAAAGATGCAATCTACACAGTCATCTTGGCAGTGAGCCACCCTCTTCTTTTCTTCTCTTTCATAAGGCATTGAGCCTATCTATTGAGCAGTGAGCCTTTTGTATTTCAGTATTGCTATAATAAAATATTCCTGAGAGCTAACCTCTTTGTGGTTTTCCCCACCTTGGGGTTTTCCACGTAAAAATTGTGGTGTTCATATGTTATGTCTTTGTGGTTGCCATTCATTTGCATATTGTGCTTTTGTTTAATTAAATTTGGAAAATGGTTAAAAGTGAAAGTATATAAATGGTTTTATGGAACACTGATTCACCCCCCTCTCAATGTTCCTGATCTTCAACATTTACATCCATTAAGAAAGCTATTAAAGAAGCTCCTGTATGAAAGTCCCCAGACTTTGACAAGCCATTCTGAATATTTTCTTTTGTATCCTTTCTTACAGTGGCAACTGTATTGTTACAAAAGAATAATGAAGGGTACGAACAACCCATATCATTTTTCAATAAATCACTTTAGGGGGTAGAGTTGAAGTATGACATTACTAAGAAACAAGCCTATGCTCTAGTAAAAGTGGTGAAGGCATTCAGGTCCTATTTGGTTGGAGCCCATGTGATAGCCTATGTACCAAATGTTGTAGTAAAGGATGTCTTTACCCAAAATGAATTCACAAGACAGAGATGTAGATGGTGTTAGGTCTCAAAAATGCAGGTTCCAAACCCTAAGAGGTTGCCAAGCTCTCTTAATGCTTTTGGCTAACAAAACAGGTCTGATATGATTGAAAGCCCCCTTCTCTTTAGGTTCTGCCAAACCTAGGCGGGTGTACCTCAATAGTTAATGCATATTTGTATGACCTTAGTGATCTACTCATAGTGGCATGTAAGTGTGAGATAGATATAAGGTTGAAAGTTGTTCCTACTCCTAATGTTTGATACCTGAATATGTGAATAAGGTTTTGAAATGTTACTTTGATTTGACCATTGCTTGATCTATTATGGGCAACAGAGTCAGGATGTGTATAATAGACATGTCCTCCCTCTTGGCTTAACTCAAATTATTTGACACTTTTGAAATGTTTATACCTTGTATAAATGTGCAAGGTTGTCAGTTACTTATGCTCTTCTTACAAATCCCAATGATATTTTCCCAGGTTACTGTGATCAAATGAAAGGACTTTTAATTTTGGTGTGAAGGAAACCAACCGAGATAATTCATTTAAAGGGTTTTAACTCTTGGCAGAGACCAATAAACATTAATCACCTAGAAGGACTTAAATCAACTTCAAACAAAAACCAGTCAAGCAGATCACACATAAACAACAAATGTGCCTTGATAAATTAAGTATATCCTCTTTGCTTCTTCGGTTTTCATCTTTCATATATGTTTTGCAATTTTAGGGTTATGACCCTTCATTCATTTTAGTGCAACCTTTCGTTATTTTGATTACCTTCAATAATAAAATATTTAATCTGACTTCTTTGCCTTCAAAATGCTCTGGTTCTTGCTCATGGGATGCTCTATGCAATTGAATTTCATATACAATTGTGAAGTTAATGTATTGAAAATGCTTCTTTTATTCCTTTTGGAATTTGGTATCCCCTACGGTAGATATGCATTAAATATTATGATAGAATATGCACTTTGATTTTTCTTTTGTTTTGCCGCTCGATGCATACTTTGAATTTTGTATACGCTAATCTTTTGCACTTTTTCATTTGTATATGTATATGCATGCACTTTTCACTAATACATAAAATAAAAGTGATGACTTCACTTCATACATTTCAACTTAGTGCCTTTTCAATGTTAAGTTTACCTTTTGTATCTTGAAACCATGCACGACATACCTTTACGCACTTCTAATTTCTTCTCTTTCGTTTTGCATATTTCCTTGTATATGTCTTTTGTATATCTTATGCAATCACAACAACATACACATGCAGACTCCATCGGGTTTATGAACTAGATTGAAATTACATTCAGATCTGCCTTTGTATACATTTCCATCTGTATTACCTTTTTGCATAACATATACATGCACTTTTAAACACATAGCTGCGATGTTAACTTTTCACTTTTTGCTATGCATATTTCTTTATTTCACCATTTTAATCATTAGTTCACGTTTGCCATTGCACCTTCTCTTTTTTGCATATTGAATACATGCATCATAATATACAACTACGAACTTCACCTAAAGTTCTCAAAATTTAACTTTCTAACCGGGTCCAAACTTGTATCTGCATTTTAGATACAAACATTTATACATACAAAAATACATACAAATAACCCTTCACTCTCGTTTTCAAAACTCAAATGGATTTTCTTTTTTGGGTCTGCCTATCCATATGTATAAGAACATTTAATACTCACAACGTATTAACTATGCACATGAGGTGACCAAGACCTTATATGCTACTTTTGAATTCCTGTTGACATCCACCAATGTATATTTGAATTTGCATATGTAATACATACGTTATGCCATACAAATACAAATGTGGATTTCAAAGATTATAAAACCCAACATAAATAGCTATCAAGTCCAAATTTGTATTAGTATGTATTTTGGAATACTTGAGATACGAACCCCACACGGGACTTAAACCAAATGCATAACATAACCCAACAAACCAAAAGTACACTGCATCCAAAATACATACAAAAGACAATGTATATGAAATATAGTTTGACCAAAACCACCACGTGTTGACTTTTCACAAAAAATGGCATAACTTTCGAAATACCCAGAATTTTCAAATTGTTCAAAAGACAACCCCAACTGAATTTTCATGTTGATTCTATCAGTAAAAACCCTTTCTTGCCAAGAACTATGCATCCCTAATTTCATGCATTTAGGACATTTTACCCATACTGCGAAGCAAGAAGAACCAACCAACACCAAAAGTAATAGAAAAAACAGGGTGTCCTCATTTTGCTAAAGGGTAAAATGGGGGATGTTGTGAACATCAAAACACAACTGTCAAAAACCTAATTAGGGCTCACCAAGTCACAACCCCGAAAAAATACCAAATCTCTTCCTGGGAGGTTGCCACTTGGGAGATCAGTTCATTTATCTCAAATGAGCATGTCTGCAAGAGGGTCTCTTTCCAATCCACTTCTTTCATGAAATATTAAAGGCCAAAGTTGACCTCTGTGCAACTTTCTGGAAATGCAGATGTAAAAACAGAACTATTTGCATTTGCTTTTGACCTTGAAAAGATATCAAATGAGATGCTAGTGTTTTGAAAACTGGCATGGAAGTAGATTATCATAGGGTAAATCTAGAACACCAATTGGTTTGTCATGAACATCATCTAGTTGCTAGATATTGGCCTCCAAAGTTGACCTCTCGGGCAGATTTCACACTGTGCAAAAAATAAACCTTTCCAAAACCCTTCAACTTGATGCTTGAAAACCCAGTCAAAAGTGATCATGGGAGACCATAATTGAATATGCATACTAACATAAGGTATATAAACATACTTGTAAAGTGATTTGGCATGAAACTGAATAGGCTCTGAATTATGACACTCCAAAGTAGGTTACTGGGGTAGTTTTTTCAGGTGCATTTCTGAGTGCTGAAATTAATTTTTTCACCATGGGACCTTCAAAATTTTCAAAAATTTGAAGGTTCCAATAGATGGATCAATATAAGTCAAGAATTTAACATCGACATCCAAATCACCAGGCTTGTTAGAGGTTAGGGTTTGGCCAAATTGATGGCTGAATCAAATATGAAGGCCGAACAAGTTTGCAACATAAAGGAGGAAGATAACATTATTGCAGGCATTGAGCATACACCTTCGTACACCAATATAATGTATTATCTTAAAAACATGAAATGTCCCCAAGGCCTGAATGATAATCAAAGAAGAACTTTGAAACTTATTGCATCAAAATATGTTTTCATAGATGGAGATTTATACTGGAAAAATAGAGATGGTATCTTATTGTTATGCCTGGATAAAACACAAGCTAAGAAGATGTTACAAGAAATACATGAAGGCGTGTGTGGAGGACACTTCTCAGCAAAGACCACTGCTCATAATATAATGAGAGTAGGCTACTACTAGCCTGAAGTCTTTAAGGATGCGCACATATATGTGAGAAAATGTGAAGCTTGTCAAAAGTTCTCTAGTAGATTGAACTATCAAGGAGCCTTACAATTAAGACCAATGCAAGTTGAAGCTCCATTTCATCAATGGGGAATTGACTTTGTAGGGGAAATTACAGAAATATCTAGTGGTGGATATAAATGGATTCTGGTAGCTACAGATTATTTTACAAAATGGATAGAAGCAATTCCAACTAGACAAGTCACTAGTAAGGTGGTGGTTAATTTTCTATTAGAAAATTTCATCACTAGGTTTGGAGTTCCAGTGAGACTCATTACAGATAATGGCATGTGTTTTAGATAAGATGAGTTCAAAACATTTTGTAAATCCTATGGCATAGTAATTTCATATGCCTCCCCATTTCATCCTCAAGGCAATGGACAAGAAGAGTCAAGCAACAAGAGAATCCTTAAAATAATCAAGAGGATGTTGGAAAATAACAAGAAAGCATGGGATTCAAAATTAAAAATGGCTTTATGGGTAGATAGGGTTACTATAAAGAAGGCTACAGGAAAATCCCCATTTGAATTAGTGTATGGTGCTCAAACCAGGCTGCCTATACATAATCTTTTACCAGTTTATAGATTTATCCTCCAAGAAAATATAGACATTCCTGAACCTATGGAAGAGAAGATGGAATAGTTGGCTGAATTGGATGAAGTAAGGGCCCAAGCTCATGAACAAAATGAAAAAATGCAATTACAGATGAAATATCTATTTGATAAAAGGGCTAAGGAGAGGAAATTCAAGGTGGATGAAATGGTTCTCATGTGGAATAAGACAAAAGGAAAACATGGTAAATTTGAGGCATTATTGATAGGACCATTTATCATCGCCGGTAAATGTAGTGACTCCTATTACTTACAGAATATGAGTGGTGAAGTACAGGAATTGCCAGTGCATGGACAATTCCTGAAATACTTCTTTTCTTAAAAACTTTCTTTTTTCCATGCACAGTAGATTAGGATTTCCATTTCCCACTCCTCCCCACCACCATTGGTCTACGTCCCTGAGAGTATTTTTTGGATCCTTGCAATGACTTCACAGCCATTCATTACTAGCCAGAGCCACTGTTGGAACAAAATTTTAACCCTAAAATTTTGTTAAAAAATTCATTTCCCGCTTTAAAAGTTGCCTCTCTTGAAAATAATACATCCATTTGACCCTTAAAAGTTCATATCTCGACGCCTTCACCCTAAAAGTAAAAAAACCATATAAAAAAAGGCACTTCTATATTTGATAACTCATAGCCTAGGGTCTTTTTGATAAGCAAATATGAAAAATATTGGTGAGAAACCACCATATTAGGGAGACTCATTTTGGAGTCTCTTCGATAATCTGAAAGATCAGAAGGGCAAAAACACATAACTTGGTGTCATATCGGGTTGATATCAAAAATCGAAGGGACTGATAGATGAAGAGACTAAAGATTATCAGAATGAGTCATTTTAGGGTCTCTTCGATATTCTAAAGGCATCAAAAGCATATCAAGGGGACCGATGAATATCAGCATGACACCTAAATGTGTCTCGCGAATAAAGCGATAACATTTGTAAAGAGTAAATAAAAACATTTTGAAAAGGATTTTAGAGTATTGGGGTAACACAATTTTTAGTCCCACCAATAAGCTGACAACACTTATAAATAAAAAGGAACATTGAAGGTATTTTGAAGTGACTTCAAAATATCAGAGTGTAACGTTAGAAAATGCTCCCTTGGGGGCTTTTCCCTCATAAGGTTTAGCTCCCGGATCTTTAGAGTGCATTTAGGACATTTTAGTTCATATTTTGGTATCCCAATGGAATGAGACCTAAGTCCCATGGAAAATAGGACTGAGGAGGACCCCTTGAGCTGTACCCTACCTAAAATAGGGGGGAGGACTTGGGCACCCGTGCCCTAGTCCTGCCCTATTTTAGGGCAGCCTCAATTTTTGGGTGTTGGTTAGTGACCATTATTAGGTCCCTTTGCCGACACGGTAAGTTTGAATTTTAATTTCTTGGCGGGAGAGCTTGTAGTTGCATATATAAGCAAGCTTAGGCATTAATTTGTAAACTAGATGATTATTGTTTAGGCATTCTCAAGGTGATTCAAGGATTTCCATTATGTTGCAAGAGTAGACTAGTGTGTTTTGTGCATTGATATTTGCAGATTTGAGCATCAATTCCTTCATGGCATGAAGGGCATCTTCCTCCATGAAAGCTTCACTACAAGGTGACATAATATTGTGCTTTTATTATTGTTTCCTTTGGTTTTTAGCCTCTACCTCACAAGGGCATTCCCTCTTCATCTAACAATAGTGTTCAGAGACTTAAGTGTCCTCTGGGGTTTGACTGAGACAAACCTCTAAACACCACAACCCCCAAACCAAGTCTTGTGATTATAGGTTATAGGTGTCATATTCAGGAAAAGTGGAGTTGCAGGAAGGATGGGAAGACATTAGGGATTCAGGATCTGAAGAAAAGTCAGACAAAGGAGCACTTCTGGGACTAGGGTGCTTGCTCTAGTGTCCTTCGCAGACTATTTCTGGAAAACATAAGTTATAGGGCTGATCAGTGTTCGAAGGAGGTCCAGATTCCCTGAAAAAGTAGGTACCTTGGACTTGGGTGCCCACTCTAGTGTCCCCGACTGTTCTGCTTCGAAACCCTGAAAATAGGTCCTCTGTAATTCTGCATTTTACTCCCATTTGTAAGAGGTTTTTCCATAATTCATTAATTTGTTGTCGTATTTGCATAATTAGGGTTTTAATGGTCAATTGGACATAGGAGAAGGAAAAATTGATAGTTAATTCCCTAATCCAAGTTTCCCTACATCTGAAAGTGACTCTAGGGTATGATAATGCTTTCCATTTGACCCTAGATCTTGCAATGTATAGTGGAGAGGCAAATTTTAACATCTAAACATCAAAAGATTAACAAGATCCAATTTTCCACTAAACATTTTGGTGAACCCATGCATTTGAACTTAAATTGCAACTTGCCAAGTGTTTGTTTGCAGATTTGGTGTGATTTCATTCATTCATTTGGTTATTTACCTTATTGCATTAGAAAATTTCAAAAAAATTAAAAAATTAGAAAAATACAAAAAAAATGCATTGTTGGGCTTACTAAATTGTGTCAGTTCTTCCTAAATTTTCCTAATCCATGATTTTTGCATCAGATCTGATATAAAATACAGAAAAATACAAAAATTCAAAATCTTGCTTTGCATTTTCATCATTTAATTGCTAGGGTTTTGTGGAAATTTTGACAATTTTTAGATAACCTAGTAATTGCAAAATCTAGGGTTTGTAGGCAAAATCTTTTATCATATTTTTATACTGATTTTAGAGGCTCATTAAAATTTTCATTTGGCTTTAGTCTTTCATTTTAGTGTGAATTTGCATTTAAATTTAAATTATTTGCATTTTTACATTGAAAATTTTAACAAAAACTAGCAATTTTGGTGCAATTTCATTAAATTTACATGGGCATTTTGCATAATCAACCTTGAAAATAATTTTTAGATATAAGAGTATTTAATTTCCATCATAAATCATACATTAAATCATTCAAATAGATTTTTGTCCCAAGATTTCAATCCTAGGGCTTTAAAAACGACAATTTTCACTAAAATTGGCCTTATCGACTCTCCAAGCTTACACAACAAGAGTGTTGTGAAAGATATTTTCATATTAATTTTCTATTATCAGGGTAATAATTTTCTTCCCCTCATAAAAAGCTTCACAACACCCTTTTAACGGGCTCTTTTAGTAAAAATTTGGCGAAAAACTACACATTTTGACAATTTTTGGCCCTAGGGTTTGACCTAGTTTGCACTCCAAGCATGTTGTGATCAGTTTTATGGATTGAGGTGACTGATATTATTTATATTCTTCACTTTTCCTCCTAAAATTTCTTACAACACCTCTTTTGCTAGGTCTTGGAGTTGAAAAACTGTGGAAAATAGCTTATTTTTGCTATATTTCACTAGGGTTTGACCTTACATTGCACTGAAAGCATGTTGTGTTGGATATTTTAGCACCAAGTGGCTATTATTGCTGATATTATTTTTTGTCCATCAACATTTTCCTTGCAACACCCTTTGTTATGCTCTTTTGCATTGAATTTTGGTGAAAAAGTGCCTATTTTGACATATTTTCACTATATTTTGACTTGGTATTATCTTGGGTTTACATCAAGAGTGTTTTGGGAGTGATTATATTGCTTTTTTGGACTGATATCAGACATATAACTTTCTTCCCTTGACTGAATTCCTTACAGTACCCATTGGTTCATGCATTTGCATTGAAAAAAGTACAAAAAATCAAGCATTTTAGGCTATTTCTACATGTAGTTTTGCACTTGTCTTTTGCATCAAATTTGAAAAGCTTTTAAAATCTGAATTTACATTGAAAACAATGTAATGGAACCTTCATGTCATTTTTCTATGCTATCTCTGTATGCATTTATCAAAGATCTTGATTTTGAAGAATTCCTAATCCTCATGAGTGAACATCCTTTGATATTAGAAGATTTAACTAAATTCATGTCTAGGAACACTCATGAGAAAT
Source organism: Cunninghamia lanceolata (assembly GCA_027924645.1). Classification (NCBI taxonomy): domain Eukaryota; kingdom Viridiplantae; phylum Streptophyta; class Pinopsida; order Cupressales; family Cupressaceae; genus Cunninghamia; species Cunninghamia lanceolata. Next base: position 7,852,168 of record BSBN01000220.1, on the reverse strand, counting down.
ATGAGAGAGAAAATCCCTTTTCCACCATAGAGCATGATGATGATAGTGATGATGTACCCTCCTCTCATCCCACTACTCTCCCTAGCCAAGATGTAGCATTAGTGGATGATAAAAGGTCTCTCACATTAAATCCTCTGAGGATGGATATTGGGTGCAATCAAGAGGAAAACAATGTTAATTCAATAATTGTTAATGGACTTCATAGCAATATTCCTAAAATGATTGTTCGAGGGGCACTTAATGCACCCTCTTGCTTAAAACTGGTGATTACGGTTCAAAGTGTTCAAAATGTGTTACAACAACCACACCACAATGTGATTGCTCACACACACAACACCCATAATAACAAGCAAAGTAACCAAACACTGCATGTGCCTGTCTCTCTTCCATGCTTTCAACCTATGCTCCCTCAACCACCTCGTCTTACTCATAAAAGTGGTCAAGAGTATGATCTTGTCAAACAGCTTTGCACTACTCCGACTAAGATCTCTCTTTGGGATTTAATACAAACATCACCTACATACCATGGAATGCTCCAAGAAGCTTTATAGAAGGTGATTGTCCCACCGACTGCTAAGCCTAATGATGTAGCAGCCGTATTGGATAGTATGCATGTGACAAAAATAGATATTATCTTTCAACCACATGAATTACCGTCAATTGAAGTTCAAAACCAATATGATCCTCTTATGATCTCTGTTATAATAAATAAAACATTGGTAAAACAGGTTATGATCGACACTGGATCATCTCTTAACGTTTGTAGGATTGACCTACTACACAAAATCAAGGTCGATACGTCACAAATCACACCAAACAACATTAGCATTCGTGGCTTTGATAATATTGGATGACAATATGTGGGCACTATAACTTTACCTATACAAGTAGGACCTGTGCTTGTGCCTACCCTAGTTCATGTCATGCCTTGTTCTTTATCTTACAACATGATTCTTGTTAGACCTTGGATTCATGCATTGGGGGCAATTCCTTCCACTTTGCATCGTTCAATTAAATTTATATTCAAAGGTAAACTTCATACTATTCATACTGATCTTGAACTAGATAACTATTTACATATTGAAAAGCAAAAACCCGTTCACAACCATATAAGCTTAAACAAATTGCAAGGTGATCCATTAACAACTAATGTTGTGCAAGGCTCTAAACCATTGAATGCATTTGTTGGTGATGATTGGGGTTCATTAGATTTTAATCCTTGTAGTATAGGGGAATATCAAATTAATAGCCTCGACACATCAAAACTTACATCGATCTCACCTAAGCAATCTTATAAAGCACCTAAGAAAAACAAAGCTTCTTGGGTAGAAAATAAAGATAATACTCTCACTTACACTACAAATTATGACACCTATGAGGCTTTGCCTTCTTCTAAGGAAATGACATCCCTTTATGGTCAAGGATTTAAAATCCTTTATAACACTTGTGAATATGAAGGTAAGGGATGTGGCATAAATCAACAAGGGATTTGAGTACCTATAGAATCCGCTTCAACAGAGTACTCAAGTGGCATTGGATATAATCCTTTCAAAGAAAATAAAGCCTCTCATCGTCCTACACTTAATGTTAATCCAACAAGATCAAAACATCATGATAGATATCCTAGATATGCAGGTTCTTAACGGTGGTACCCTAACAGGTAAGTATCTCTAACCCTTTATCTCTTTCGTGATGTGCTTCCCCTATGATGTGTTATGTGTTGTTTAGGCCTCCTGGGATGACCTCAAATTCTCCCGTAAGGTTTGAGATACCAGGAGACTGCCTCTATTGTGACCTTCTTCTATTTGTATCATCATTCTTCTAAATTGCGCCTCTCTCTGATTTCATTGCTTTGTGTTGTGTCTTACGGACATAGAGTCATGGTTGGTGACTTGGGGGCACCCTCCTATGTGACTGTCCCTAAGGCACTTATTTTCTCCTCTCTTATTTATTGTTTCCCTTCCTCTAGTGTTTCCATCTAGCGGGCGGATGATGAAAAACATTTATATTGATGCAGACCTAGTGTCCCTTTCGAGAGCAATAAAAAAATGGACTATAGTTCCTAATATGACGATGGGGTTGTTTATTGTATCTGATGCTTGGCTAGTGGAAGCACTCATGCTTTCCGCGTAGTGAATATTATGATGTTTCTATCGCATTTACAAACCTTAACAATACTTCTGCTCCATGCACCTTTGTTTGCCTTTGAATCTAGCCTTGGCGGTACTCGATTCAGAGAGATTCATGATATAGCCCTTGGTTATCCTTAAACTCTAGATTCGTTGTATAACCTTGGCTCTTTGTGTGGTTAATCATATGCATTGATGTTGTTTTTTATCATGATGTTGTAGACACTAACATGTTTCTTGCAGGGATGTGTTTGTTGCAATCAATCAATCTATCTATTGTGTATCCCTCCCTTTCACCGTAAGGCGTCTCCGTGATGTTGGTGGGGTTGTATACTTTTAAGCTCATACCTCCTTTTCACTGTAAGGCCATGACATGGGTGGGGTGGTATTCCATGCTTCCTTTTCACTGTAAGGCTGTGACATGGGTGGGGTGGTATTCCATGCTTCCTTTTCACTGTAAGGCTTCTCCATGACGTGGGTGGGGTTGCACTTTCAAAAGTCCTCTATAGAGGCGAGGAGCGGTTCTGTGACTAACTCAACCCTTAAGCGTGTCTTCGGCGATTGTTGTGGCGAAGCCCAATTGTCGGTGTGTGCCTGTAATGTGCCTGAGATGGTGATGAGCCTAGAAATAGGGAACACACCATCACTTGTCTGCTGTGTTTTCTCCATGTCTTCAAGTGTGTGTTTTAGTGTGTTTGTTTTGTTTGGCATGTCTGTTGCCCCATATGCAGTATACATTTTGGGAGGTTTTGCGTGTATTGCATGTGTGTTGCCCCATATGCAGAGACTAGCGCCATCGAGTAGTGCTTCTTGCATTTTGGGAGGTTTGTTTACTTTCCAATACTTGCATTTACATTTCATATATATGAGAAAAAGAAAAGAAAATATATCATTTATGTCTTCCATGCATTAATGTGTCTTCCATGCATTAACTGTCTGCTCTGTGTTCTGCATGACTGTAACTGTCTTCTCCATGTTTTGCGTGCTTGTTACTATTCTCTATGTGATTGGCATGTCTTCTCCGTGCTTGGTGTGTTTGCTGTGTTTGTGACCTTACTTTAATGCATGTATTGGCCTTGTGTTTATACATACATTGAAGTGGGGGCTAAATGTAACGTCAGAAAATGTCCCCTTGGGGGCTTTTCCCTCATAAGGTTTAGCTCCCGGGTCTTTAGATTGCATTTAGGACATTTTAGTTCATATTTTAGCATCCCGATGGAATGAAACCTAAGTCCCATGGCAAATAGGACTTAGGAGGACCCCTTGAGCTGTACCATGCCTAAAATAAGGGGGGAGGACTTGGACGCCCACGCCCTAGTTTGGCCCTATTTTAGGGCAGCCTCAATTTTCAGGTGTCAGTTAGTGACCGTTATTAGGTCGCTTTGCTGACACGGTAAGTTTGAATTTTAATTTCTTGGCAGGAGAGGTTGTAGTTGCATATATAAGCAAGCTTAAGCATTCATTTGTAAACTAGATGATCATTGTGAACTTTAGGCATTCTCAAGGTGATTCAAGGCTTTCTATTGTGTTGCAAGAGCAGACTTGTGTGTTTTGTGCATTGATATTTGTAGATTTGAGCATCAATTCCTTCATGGCATGAAGAGTATCTTCCTCCATGAAAGCTTCACTGCAAGGTGACATAATATTGTGCTTTTATTATTGTTTCCTTTGGTTTTTGGCCTCTGCCTCACAAGGGCATGCCCTTTTCATCTGACAACGGTGTCCTGAGACTTAAGTGTCCTCCGGGGTTTGACTGAGGTAAACCTCTAAACACCACAACCCCCAAACTAAGTCTTGTGATTGTAGGTTACAGGTGTCGCATCTGGCAAAAGTGGAGTTACAGGAAGGCTAGGAAGACATCAGGGATTCAGGATCTAAAGAAAAGTCAGACAAAGGAGCATTTTTCAGGACTAGGGCGCTTGCTCTAGTGTTCTCCGCAGACTGTTTTTGGAAAATAGAAGTTATAGGGCTGATTAGTGTCTGAAGGAGGTCCAGATTCCTCAAAAAAGTAGGTACCTTGGACTTGGGTGTCTGCTCTAGTGTCTCTGACTGTTCTGCTTCAGAACCCCAAAAATAGGTACTCTATAATTCTACATTTTACTCCCGTCTGTAAGAGGTTTTTCTATAATTCATTAATTTGTTGTCATATTTGCATAATTAGGGTTTTAATGGTCAATTGGACATAGGAGAAGGAAAAATTGATAGTTAATTCCCTAATCCAAGTTTCCCTACATTTGAAAGTGACTCTAGGGTGTGATAATGGTTGCCATTCGACCCTAGATCCTTCAATGTATAGTGGAGAGGCAAATTTTAACATCTAAACATGAAAAGATTAACAAGATCCAATTTTCCACAAAACACAGAGTGAGGTGATTTCTAGTCCTTTCAAAAAGGTGAATGACATAATAAGAAAAGGGATATCGAAGAGATAAGTGAATATTGAAGACTTCTCATAAGAGGGGATTTCAGGAGGAGACCGTGTTATTGGTATGACACCATCTAGGGTCATTCTAAAATCCTAAAGGTAATAAAAGAATAAAAGACTATCAAAGGTAAAAGGACATATTGATGAGATTATAAAGTCGATCATCTCGATGGAATAGTGACAAGACATGTTTGGTGGTGATCAAACAACCCTTATTCAAAAATTAAATGTCCCTTTGATGCTATGAGAGCTGCCATGAGACACCATTAATACACAGAGCCAAGTATATTGAGGTAAAGCTTAAGAAGATTGAACAGTTGAGCAACCATGAAAAGCAAGGGCAGGGTGTGGCAAAAATCATAATTCAGGAACTAGAGAATATATCCAAATAACTATTCTAAGCCTAAAATTTACAACTTACTAGTTCAAATTGCATTCACAAAAGTAGGGTTCTTCTCATAAATATATATCATGGAAGATATGACTAAAAACCCTAAAGGAAAAAGGTAGAAATTAGAGGAAAGGCATTTAAACCAGGATTTGATAGAACAATGCCCAGGGTTATGACTTAGATCTAGGAGAAATGCCCAGTTGAAGCCCCAAGGAGAAAAATTGGAGGATATATACAAAAAAATAGGGGACATATGGTGTTGGCAAGAGACACTATATGGATTCATGGTTGTTGTCATTGATGGCAACAAAGGTCATCCCACATATCCGCAAGTCATAATGTGTCTCTACCGGAAGTCAGAATAAAGAATGTTGTGGTCCGGTGAAGAAGAACAGAGCATGTGGCAAGGTCCGACAGATTGGTCCGGATCTCTCAGAGGAAGTGTCTTGGTGCAGTGCGGATTTGGGAAAGTCAAGAGGACTACCCTGAGTGGTATATTCCAAGGATTTAGCCTCCGGTGATGAACAAAGAAAAAGATATGAATGGTTGAGTACCGGATTCCTGAGAGACAGTGAAAACAGAGGAAGAACAAACTGGCAGAGTATCAGACTGCTTTCCGGATGGGTTACTGATGATGACAGAAGTTGTGAAGGCATGAATCATGTTTGGCCGACATGATTAATGATATCTACAAGTATATGCTTGATCCGCATTGCTTGGTGAGGAAGGATTCAGCCGACAGAATGAAAGTTTATAAGAAACTAGACTGTTCCAGATGCCGACTAGAAAGGTGATGAAATTACTTGTGCGGATATATATAGAGGATGGATTTAGTTGTGAAAGGGTTGTTGTTGTGGAGAGATATGCGAATAAGTCTAGATAAAGAGCAGAGGTAGCAAAAAGGATCCGGTATGTGAAAGATAGCAGAATAAAGAACAGAGGAAAGATGAAGTGCAGCAGATCAGTGTACTGAGCCTAACCGGAACTGAACTCCAGCATATGCAGATGCTTCCAATCAGTTCAAGACTGTGATTCTCATCACTTTGTAGACAGTGTGTCTTCTTGTAGGCAGTGGGCCTCTTGTGAGCAGTGTGCTCGGGCAGTGAGCCCTAATTGGCAAGTGCCATCTTTGTAATTTCCTATTCTTCTAACAGAGAATAATTTTGGGTTAATCACCCCGTGGTTTTCTCCCTTAACAGGGTTTCCACGTCAAAAATACTGTGTCATGTGTTTCTTGTTTTATGGTTAATGTTTTATGTTTGATTTTATGCTGCATCAATTAAAGGGAAAGTTCAATAAAGGAAATAATTAGGATAACTGATTCACCCCCCCCCTCTCAGTTATCAACAATTGGTATCAGAGCTAAGTTCCTCCTAATAGAGCCTAACAGCTTGAGGAAGATCTGGGATTTCAAATGGATGCATATGGTTTAAGGGAGAAACTCAAGACTGCTCTTGAGGATCTTGAACAGTCGAATTCTGAAGTCAGTGAATTAAAGGAAAGACTCAAACAGGCTGATGAATTCATGAGAGAATTAAAAGACAAATTAAGTCTCTCTATGAAAAAGAGAAAGGAGCTGCTTCAACAGTTGGCAAGACAGAGTGAAGAAAGCAATACAAATGAAGAATTGACTGAGCAAACCAAGTTATGTGAAAAGTTATCAAAAGAAGTCATTATGTTAAGACATGAAATGGAATCAGGAACTATAAAGTTTACTCAAGAGATTGAAGAAAAAAGAAAGGCTGAAGACAATCTAAGACAATCTCTTAAAGAAAAATCAGAAGAATGCCACCAGATGGACAGGATTATCAGACATCTTGAATCTGATCTTGAAGATGCCAAAGATAATGAAGGAAAACTTGAGGATCAAATTGCCTCTCTCAAAAGAGACCTTCAAACAGCAAATGAATATAAAGAGAAATTCAAGATAAGTTCTGCTCAACTTGAAGTTCTTCTTGGAAGTCAAAAGAGGACAGATGACAAGTATGGTTTGGGATATGAGAAAGGAGAAAGCTCCGGATCCGGTCAGAAGAATCTTGGATCAGAAAATCCAAGAAGCAGGCCTAGAAGACCTCCGGTAAGACAGCCAAATGCTCAAAGATATCCATCCTTCAATGGATACTGCCACAGCTGCAACCACTTTGGTCACAAAGCTAATCAGTGCAGAATGAGAATGAATCAGATTAATTCATCCTTCTCTGGACAGTGCTTCAACTGCAAAAGGTATGGACACAAATCCCATGAATGCAGAAGTATACAAGTAAACAAATCATTCAAAGGTAGATGCTTCACATGCAATAGAGTAGGTCATATGGCTAATCAATGCAGATCAAAAGGATATCAGTCAAATATGCAAAGAAATATTATTTGCCAAATCTGCAATAGGTCCGGTCATAATGCTAAAGTTTGCAGAAACAAGAATCAGGACAAAAGAGGTCCGGTGTATAATCAGAATCAAGACAAGGGTAAACAAAAGATGAATGCGGATGAGGTTAGGAATCAGATGAGCAAGATTTGGGTGAAGAAAAGTTCAGAGAATGTAGAGGTTGGATCCGCACCAGACTCTGGTGCTGATATTTCTTCCAGAAATTAAAAGTGAGCTCAGGCTCAGGGGGAGACTCAAAGAAAATCTTGTTCCCCCAGCCAAACAAGTGGTGCCGGATGTGGCACAAGATGCGGATCAAAGGGTTTGTAGATATGAGTCTTGAGATACTTCAGTCAAGTTTTCAGAGGTCCGCATGGAGTTATGAAGAAGCTGTGATCGATCAAATAAGACCTGTTCAGCGAGATGCTCCGGTATGATAGATGATTACAAAAAGGTCCGGAAAGATCCAGAAATGCACTATCTTGTTCTGCGGATTGGACAGAGTGTTTGGGATGCTCTTGTAATATGTTACCTCGATTTATTCATGATTGAAAGATCCGGATGATATCCTCAGATCAGAACCAATCCGGGATACTCCAAACTATCCAGACAAGGCAAACCGGAATGATGTAGGTGAAGCATTTATTGCTGACAGATATTAGGGTTCGCGGAGCAATTTAAGGGATTTCTCAAAGGTCATTTGCTCATTCTGCACTCGAGAAGAAGCGAAAAGTGGAGCTCTGCAACAAGGTTCATCAAGCACCAAGGATCTCCTGCCGAAGCTATTGCATAAAGAAATCAATCCAACCACTCCGTGCAAACCGAAGGCGCATAAGGTATTCTCCGTTTTTCATTACCTCACTGCAAATCTTTGAAGAATGGCTACTCCAAACATAGTTAAGATCTCTGATAGACCTCGCCCCTCATTCAAGAAACATCCCTACAAATCATTGGAGGTAGACCCACTAGGAGCCTTCTCTAGTGTTCCCCACGGAGTTTTACACACCGAAGACATTAGGGTTTACATACATGCAAACATTGAGGAATTTGGGGAATTCAAATTAAGAGACCTCTATCACAAGCAGCTGATTGACAATGCTTTTGAGCTTAAACCAGAGTATAAGGATATTCAGAAGAAACAATTTGAGCAATTTATTCATTTCCCCTGTTTTGAAGAGGATGAATGGGTCCGGTATGTACTGAGCAGGATGCATGACAACTTTCTATGGCTAGATAGACCCTGCAAGATCACAAAAGAGGCAATTAGAGCAGTAACTGGCCTATACTCTTCCGGAGGAGTACCTATCCTCAAATCTGTCAAGAACAACATTGTAACTGAGGCCACCGGATCAAAATTTGACAAAAGGGCAATGACCATTGAAGACATCTCCGATCCGGATATCAAATATGCATCAATGATAATAGGATACAAGATCTACCACTCCAGCAGGGAGAATTCTGTATCCGAAACTGCAGTATACACTGCCTATGAGATGCTAAGAAAGAATGCAGAGTATGATCTCTGCGAACTACTGCTAAGCCAATTAATGGAAAATATACAGAAAATCAAGAAGGATAAGAAGAATTCCTTTAAGTATGGTACTCTGATTGTATGTCTATTCTTCTACTTCATGAATGAGCTACCCGGAACAAGTGGATGGGTATGGCAGAATGACAAACCTGTTGCAGTCCAGATAAGAGACTATTTGCATGGACTTGGGGATGCAAAAGCGAGAAATACAGCTCTATGGGGATACTTCAAAAACTTTCAGAGCATGATGCAAGCAAGAGAGAGAATTCCCCAGTCTCTCATTGAGAAATACAAGGACTCAGTGTGCTTTATGGTTGACACTGATCAGTGCCTAATGGAGGCAGTGGAGCCAAGGACTGTCTGGATCATGCCCATGGGGTATGAAGTTGATGAACAGATAGTGGAGCTGCATGTTCAACACATGCTAAGTCAGCCCAAAGATCCTAAGGCAGAAAGGTTTGGAACCTTTGAGGAGCTGAGTGTAAAAATACATGTAGAACTCAGGGAACCTGAGATTAAAACAACGGTAAGAAAAGAAGTAGAGCACATTTCTCAAGGCCTAGGTATCTCAAAGGAGGCACTTGATGCCAGCCGGGAAAAGAGGAGGAAGGCCGAGGAAGAAGAGAAAAGCAAAGAAAGTGCTCCGGTTGAAACTCCCACCCGGACCAGATCATCAAAGAGACCTGCACCTTCCACAACCAAAAGTTCAAAACCGGAAGTTCAGGCATCCGGTAAGAGATCAAAGGCAAAAGCCACAAGGGCTTATGGAAGCCAAAAGGATGAAGAGGAAACAGAATCAGATGAGGGAGTAAGAGAAGTAAAGAAACAGAAAAAGAAAGGATCCGGTAAGCCCTCCACAGGCCAAGACAAGGAGGAAATGGCAGAGGTAACTGTTGAAAAGCCCACTCTGTCACTAGAGAGCATAATCAAGTCGGTCACGGTGGATGGAAACCTTCAACCAATGACTGAATCATATGATGACTTCAGTGAGGCCGACCAAAAGACTCTGCAGGAGGCCACAGTGAAATATCTTAACATATATAATAAGGCTTTCATTGAAATAATATCTCTTATTCCTAAAAGCCTAGAAAAGGAAATGGAAGTGAGAAAGAATAATGCTCATGCTAAAGATCTTGAGATCCGGGAGCAGATAGCTATTCAGCTATATCCTCAAATTGATCCCAAGACCATGAACATTATCTTCAAAGACTGCAAAGATGAGTTTAGAAGCAAAGCCAGGATGAATCAACTCATGCTTGGCGAGACTGACAAAGTGGCCCAAGAAACAGAAGAGATCCTCCGGAAGGCCTTCAAAAGGTTCAATCTTCCGGTTGTAGAGGATTTAGGTACAGAAACAGCTGAGGACTTGGGACCCTCTGCTCCAGAAGAAGTGGCTCATGAACAAACTAGCATCTCTCCTCCGGTTTCCCCTACAGTCTCCGGATCCAAAGAAGAAGAGAAATTACAGGAGAAGGAAGCAGTGGTGAAAGACAAAGAGGTTGACAGTTCTAAGACTGCAGAAGAAAAGAAACATCTGTCTCCGGCAAGAGACACTGCACAAACTGTTCAACAATTTTTGAGCAAAGAAACTCTAGAGATTGATGAACCGGAGCTTCTAAAAGGCCCATTTGATTTTGACTCTCTCTCTCCGGTACAAACAATGAAGATAGCTTCATTTGCAAATGCCAAGGCAAATGAAAAGCTCCTGAAGTCTCATATGGAAGACTGTGAGTTGATAGAGGCTGCTTCCGGAGTACTTGTGAAGATCATGCCATCAATCCAGATAGATCCGACAGCCTCCTCTTCCGGTAATCTAAAAACCTTAGTCAGCAGTGTTGATACACATTTTGATTCTTTAGAAAAATCAGCTGAAGAAAAGGTTCGGAAGGAATTTTTGGATAAGAGATTTTCAGAAATATTAGAATTAATCTCTAAGGATAGGAAGATTGTAAGCATTGGAATAAGGAGCTTAGAGAATGCTCTTAAGGATGGCGGTGACATCTACAAATTTTGTATATCCTGGTCAAAGGCAACAGCAGCATTTGACAAGAAAATAAAAGAGGAACAGGATAAGCTACAAAGCTTATCTCAAAGTTTTGATCCTCTCTCTTCCTCTATAATAAATCAAGAATGTCAGACCATTGCAGTCTTGAATGAAATAAAAAATCTTGAGAAGGAAAGGAAGAACATCACCAACCGGATGGGAGAACTTAGAAGGATTATAATCCCTAAGTTGGAAACCATGCATGAGGCCATCAGTGATGCTCAGACCACCGCCCAAACAAAAGATCCGACAGATCTCAAGCGGGCAGAAGCATTTGCATTTTTGCTAAGTGGTCACATTTCAATTTTGGATAGAATGAAGCAAAGTTGGGCTACAGAAATGATCCAATTGCAGACATCCTTTGCAGACATTCTTCAATACATGTGAGTATGTAAATATGCGGCTATATAGAGAAAATTTTTGAAAATTTTGGTGTGCGGACCCTACCCTTTGCCATTGATGTCAAAGGGGGAGTGAGGAGCAGTGAAAAATGAGGAATCCAACTAAGGGGGAGTTCCGGAAATTGTATATAAAGACAGAGCATCAGCAAAGGGGGAGCATAGTGAAAACACTTAGTCATTTTTCACTAAGTGTTGCCATCAATGCCAAAGGGGGAGATTGTTGGCAAGAGACACTATATGGATTCATGGTTGTTGTCATTGATGGCAACAAAGGTCATCCCACATATCCGCAAGTCATAATGTGTCTCTACCGGAAGTCAGAATAAAGAATGTTGTGGTCCGGTGAAGAAGAACAGAGCATGTGGCAAGGTCCGACAGATTGGTCCGGATCTCTCAGAGGAAGTGTCTTGGTGCAGTGCGGATTTGGGAAAGTCAAGAGGACTACCCTGAGTGGTATATTCCAAGGATTTAGCCTCCGGTGATGAACAAAGAAAAAGATATGAATGGTTGAGTACCGGATTCCTGAGAGACAGTGAAAACAGAGGAAGAACAGACTGGCAGAGTATCAGACTGCTTTCCGGATGGGTTACTGATGATGACAGAAGTTGTGAAGGCATGAATCATGTTTGGCCGACATGATTAATGATATCTACAAGTATATGCTTGATCCGCATTGCTTGGTGAGGAAGGATTCAGCCGACAGAATGAAAGTTTATAAGAAACTAGACTGTTCCGGATGCCGACTAGAAAGGTGATGAAATTACTTGTGCGGATATATATAGAGGATGGATTTAGTTGTGAAAGGGTTGTTGTTGTGGAGAGATATGCGAATAAGTCTAGATAAAGAGCAGAGGTAGCAAAAAGGATCCGGTATGTGAAAGATAGCAGAATAAAGAACAGAGGAAAGATGAAGTGCAGCAGATCAGTGTACTGAGCCTAACCGAAACTGAACTCCAGCATATGCAGATGCTTCCAATCAGTTCAAGACTGTGATTCTCATCACTTTGTAGACAGTGTGTCTTCTTGTAGGCAGTGGGCCTCTTGTGAGCAGTGTGCTCGGGCAGTGAGCCCTAATTGGCAAGTGCCATCTTTGTAATTTCCTATTCTTCTAACAGAGAATAATTTTGGGTTAATCACCCCGTGGTTTTCTCCCTTAACAGGGTTTCCACATCAAAAATACTGTGTCATGTGTTTCTTGTTTTATGGTTAATGTTTTATGTTTGATTTTATGCTGCATCAATTAAAGGGAAAGTTCAATAAAGGAAATAATTAGGATAACTGATTCACCCCCCCCCTCTCAGTTATCAACATATGGACCCCAGTAAGGGGGTATGATCTTTTTCTATATCACTATAGGAAAATGCATAGGCATAAACCTGTGTCCAATCCATGGAGACTGGACCTAGGAAAACTTATAGTGCCAAATGTGTTCGTCAATGTGGAATTGTTAAAACAAAAGATCAATCAGTCCTCTTAAGAGAGATGGAAACTCTAAACAAAATTCAACACTTTTTATGTATTGAAGTATTATAACATGGATGGTAGGAGATCCAAAACTAATGGTAAAAAGTTGCAGTCTTCCCCACCCTCAAAGGTCCCTACTAAGAAAACTGGGATATCAAATAATTCAGAATGCATTGATGACCAAAATACTCAGGTGAATACTTTAGAACAACCTATACTAACACATAATAGTTTTACCCCTTTGCATGAATGAAAATTCCATGAAGCATTCCAATCAAAAAGTAATCCTACCCAGTCAAAACAAAATAGATTTGGTGATGTTCTAGACCAATATAGACGTGACCCTCAAAAACAACTTGAATTTGAGGCACAAATGGAATGGGAAAGGATACAAATGCAAGCAAAATATGATTACAAAATGTCACTACAACAGGGTGGGGGATCTCAAAATGAGTCTATTGATCAAATAGCATCCACAGAGACTCAATATAGTCCACCAAAAGACACAAGAAACACTGATGAGGTACAACAAGACCTGCAAAATTTACAGGAAGAGCTTAGGCTAGCCAAACTGAAAGAAGAGGAAGAACGAATAAAACATGAGTTGCAGCAGATAAAATATCAATGTGTGACAAGTAACTCAAAATATGTACCTCCCCATAAGCAAAGTGGAAATGCTTCTGCAAGCAATCCACAAGGATCACATCAGAATGTAAGTGGTTTTAATGCTTCAAAAGCACCACAAAATCTAGGTAACACTAGTCATGTATAGCAAAACATTCCACCACAAAACATAAGAACACATAATGTTCATATGTCTTCCCAACATATGGCTAATCCCTATCCACCTCCTGGTCAGCAGCATGTTCCACCCCGACAGCATAATGTGAGTATGAATCGACATCATACTATACATCAACCTAACCAACAATATCAGCCAAACCAAACCCTGCAAGGGCCCCTGAATATAAATAGATACAAATAGTTGGATCTATCTAGGTACCAAATTTGCCTTGATCCTATTAACAAAGACTTGAGAAATGCACTTCCAAAGTTTTCTGGGAATAATGCCATTTCAGTAGAAGAACATATTAGAAACTTTGAGACAATTACGAACAAATATGATGTACAATATGAAGACATCCTTATGAAATTATTCATGTTATCTCTAATTGAAGATGTTAGGGATTGGTATAAAAACCTACCTGATGCTTCAATTAGTTTCTTGGCAGATTTCAATGATCAGTTCAAAGAGCAATATGGTAGTCATGTTGATCCAAATTTTGCTATACATGAATTGACAAGCATTCAAAATAACTATAATGAGTGAGTAGTGGATTTCAACCAAAGGTTTTCAAAACTATACCACAAGATTTCACCTGAAATGAAACCTCCTGATGGTATGGCCCTGGCTTTATATTTAAAGGCCTTTGACCCTAAAATTGGATACGAACTTTGAAATAGAGCTCCTATGACTCTTGCAGAAGCTCAAAAAGCTACTGTGAATATTGAAAACAATAGGAGAGCTGCTGGAAAACTTGGTAAAAGGGAAAACATCAGAGTTCCTCAAAGTCCTAATAACCATCAAACTAGGCAAGCAAATTATTATAGAAATGAAAGGCCTAGGTTACATGACATGCCTTACAACACTAATTGGAAGGACAGGAAGCCTGTAGATAACAAACAAAAGTAGAATTATGGTAAAGACACTCTTGGTCCCTTAAAGAGACATGGGACACATGTAGTAGAAAGTAATCCATGGTGTATGGCATGCAACCTACCTTATTCACCTAAATATTGTGTAGTGGCCCAATCATTACAAGAAAATGAAGTATCTTATGATTAGGACATGGATGATCATACTGTAAACATGTTGGAAATAAGACCTCACTTGATTGATGAAGGATACTTATCCTTTGAAAAAGATGGGTTTGAATACGATGTGAGAAACTAGAGGTATAATGTTAACATAGGTCAACAAGAAGTCTTCTCTGATCAAGAAGATAATGATGAAAGAACTACTTATGTATCCAATATGGTCCCACAGTTCCAATTAAGAAAACCTACTAAGGAAGAAACAAGAGCTCTTACAATTGCTGTCGTGGCTCAAGCTAGAACTAATTACAATCTAAGGAACAAAATAGTAAATGTAGATCAAGGAACACCAAGAGGCTTGTTCATCAAAGAACCAAATTATAAGAAGGGTACCTTGGATAACTAGAAGAAAGGAGAAAATCAGAAAAATACACATAAGGAAACATCCAAGATTGAGCAAAATAAAATGAAGGATAGCAGTAAGCAACAATCTGAAGAGAAAGGATTAAATAAAGAAACAACAGAACAGATCACCATTACTCCTTCACTTGATAAAACACAAGAATTATCCCAAATAAAGATATTAGTACCATTAATGGAAATGGGGAAAATAGATGAATACAGGGATAGTGCTCTCAAGTTGATTTCTAATATACCAAATCAGCAGCAAAGTAATAACAAAAACAAAGAATGGCCAGAAAACAAAATAAACAATCTTGGACAAGAGGTCATGAAAACTCCAGAAATTTATCTTGGTGATGCCATAACAAAGAATCCTTCCAAGGTTGACCCATTCTATATAACATTATTAATCAATAATAAACTGGCAAGAAATTGTATGATTGAGTCTGGAGCTGCCATAAACATCATGCCAATAGCTGTCATGAAAGAATTAGGCCTGTGGGTAGATACTACATATGGTAAATGCTATGCAATGGACAATAGGTTTATTCCAGTGGTTGGAATCATGAGAGATGTAGAATTGAAGTTAACCTCATGTCCTGAAGCTACCTACAACACTGATATAACTATAATAGATACTCCACCATACTAAGGTATGTTGTTATCTAGACATGGACTGCTACAGTAGGAGGAAGTGTCCAACTTGATTTATCATATGCTACAATACCAGTGAACGGGAAGGAAGTCAAGTTGTGTAGAGAGCCAAGATATGAAAATATAGTAGAACGCTTGAATCCAGACCAAATAAATTGTTTTTGTGATGTAGTTCTTGGGAATTTTAGAATTAAAAATCACAGCCTGAATTACAAAATGCAGAACTAATAACTAGAGAGGCCCAATTAGATAAACAAGGTGTGTGGCGAATGTATTTTTACGATGCATGCAACAGAGGAGGGAATGGGGCAAGAGTTGTATTCATCTCACCAACATGAAAAACATTCAAATATTCATTCTTGTTAACCTTTGAATGCACTAATAATATTGCTGAATATGAGGCATTGCTGTTGGGTTTAAACCTTGCCCTAAGATATGGAATCAAACTAATAGCAGCATGCAGTGACTCTAAATTAGTTGTCTCACAGATCATGGAAATATATTCATCAAAGAACAAGAGATTAAAGTAATATAGAAATGTTGTATGGGATACCATTGAACTCTTTGATGCATTCTCTATAGACTGGATAGAAAGGTCCAAAAACATAATGGCTGATTTCCTGGCAAATGTGGCCTTGAAGAGAGATGTTGTTACATTATTAGGGATAACAGAGGTGAAATTCTAGACTAGGCCAGAAATCCCTGATAATATTTATAACTGGCAAGTATTCAATGATGATGAAGATCTAATAAAGTTCCTTCATTGTGTAGACCAATATGAATCCCAAGAAATTGATTTCAATGCATTTGTGGAAGAGGTAGACAACAAGGAAACTCTTTTTGGGCAAGAGGTGGTCCAGCTCAGAACAAACAAAATACCCTAAGGTTTGTTAGCCCTAGAAAGAGTATTTAATGGACAAGACAAATATAACCTCAAACCTACAACAGTTGATCTTAAGGATGTTGAGGAGATTAATCTGGGAACAAAGATAGCCCCTAAAAAGGTTTATATTGGAAAAAGGATCCGTCTAAAAATTAGAGAAATGCTTATAACCCTACTCAAAAAATATAAACATGTGTTTACTTGGCCTTATGATGATCTAAAGGCATACACAGAAGAGTTATTCGAACATGAAATACCACTGAAATCTGATGCCAAACCATTCAGAGAAAGGCAAAGACTTATAAATCCTATGCTGGCGCCTAAGATGCAAGAAGAACTCATGAAGCTTAGAGAGGGAGGTATTATCAAACTAATTAGACACTCTTCTTGGGTATCAAACTTGGTACCTGTAAGAAAAAAGAATGGCGATATAAGATTGTGCGTAGATTTTAGAAATTTGAACATCTCATCACTAACATATAACTACCCCCTTCCAAACGTGGAGACAATGTTACAATAAGTGACAAGATGTAAATTGTTGTCCATGATGGATGGCTTCTTTGGGTACAACCAAGTAAAGGTTAAAGAATCAGAACAATATAAGACTACTTTTACAACACTTTGGGGTACCTATGTCTATGTGAGAATGCCTTTTGGCCTTACAAATGCTGGGACAACATTTCAAAAGGCTATGGATGTAGCTTTTGCTTATTTGATTAACACAATAATGGTAGTCTACTAGGATGACCTTACAACATATTCTAAAAAGGTAGAAGATCATTGTTTACACTTAGAGAAAATTTTCATCAGGGCACTAGAATATGGTATTTCCCTAAATCCAAAGAAATGCCTTTTTGCTGCGACAAAAGGAAAACTGCTAGGACACATAGTCTCAAAGCATGGTTTAAGGATTGATCCTAAAAGGGTAGAGGCTATTGATAAAATACCTATTCCAAAAAATGTGAATGCCATTCAGTCTTTCTTTGGACAAATAATTTTTTTCAGGAGATTCATATCAAACTTTGCAGAAATTGTCAAGCCAGTTTTGAGAATGTTGAAGAAGGGTGTAAAAGTGGATTGGACCAAAGAGGCCATTGATGCATTTACGTCCATTAAGAAAGCTATTAAAGAAGCTCCTATATTGAAGTCCCCAGACTTTGACAAGCCATTCTAAATATTTTCTTTTGCATTCTTTCATACAATGACGATTGTATTGTTATAAAAGAATAATGAAGGGTATGGACAATCCATATCATTTTTTAGTAAATCACTTCTCGGGGCAGAGTTGAAGTATGACATTACTGAGAAACAAGCCTATGCCCTAGTAAAAATAGTGAAGGCATTCAGGCCCTATTTGGTTGGAGTCCATGTGATAGCCTATGTACCAAATGCTACAGTAAAGGATGTCTTTACCCAAAATGAATTCACAGGACGAAGATGTAGATGGTGTTAGGTCTCAAAAACATAGGTTTCAAACCCTAAGAGGTTTCCAAGCTCTCTTAATGATTTTGGCTAATGAAACAGGGCTAATATGATTGAAAGCCCCCCTCTCTTTAGGTTCTGCCAAACCTAGGCGGGTGTACCTCAATAGTTAATGCATATTTTTATGACCTTAGTGATCTACTCATAGTGGCATGTAAGTGTGAGATATATATAAGGTTGAAAGTTGTTCCTACACCTAATGTTTGAATCTTGAATATGTGAATAAGGTTTTGAAATGTTACTTTGATTTGACCAGTGCTTTATCTATTATGGGCAACGGAGTTAGGATGTGTATAATAGACGTGTCCTCCCTCTTGGCTTAACTCAAATTATTTGGCACTTTTCAAATGTTTATACCTTGTATAGACGTGCAAGGTTGTCAATTACTTATGCTCTTCTTACAAATCCCAATGATATTTTCCCAGGTTATTGTGATCAATTGAAAGGACTTTTAATTCTGGTGTGAAGGAAACCAACCGAGACGATTCATTTACAGGGTTTTAACTCCCAGCAGAGACCAATAAACATAAATCACCTAGAAGGACTTAAATCAACTTCTCACAGAAGCCAGTCAAGCAGATCACACAGAAACAACAAATGTGCCCTAATAAATTAAGTATATCCTTGATATATTAATTTTAAATAACAAAGGAAAACCATTCTTGAGATAACACAGATAATATATATGAATTAATTTTAACAAATAATTGAACACCAAAAAATGTTTGGACACTAGATTATTATATTCCTCTCCATTGAATTACTTCATAAGATTTTACATTTTATGCTTGGAAATCTCCATTGACTGATATATTAATCCTACTGACTGTTGATTGCTTTGATTATTGTTGTTTCTGATGATTCTTGTTTTTTTTTATGATTCCTCTTTGCTTCTTCGATTTTCACCTTTCATATATGTTTTGCAATTTTAGGGTTATGATCCTTCATTCATTTCAGTGCAACCTTTCGTTATTTTGATTACCTTCAATAATAAAATATTTAATCTGACTTCTTTGCCTTCAAAATGCTCTGGTTCTTGCTTGTGGGATGCTCTGTGCAATTGAATTTCGTATGCAATTGTGAAGTTAATGTATTGAAAATGCTTCTTTTATTCCTTTTGGAATTTGGTGTCCCCTACGGTAGATATGCATTAAATGCTATGATAGAATATGTACTTTGATTTATCTTTTGTTTTGTTGCTTGATGCATACTTTGAATTTTGTATACGCTGATCTTTTGCACCTTTTCATTTGTATATGTATATGCATGCACTTTTCACTAATACGTAAAATAAAAGTGATGACTTCACTTCAGACATTTCAACTTAGTGCCTTTTCAATGTTAAGTTTACCTTTTGTATCTCGAAACCATGGACGACATACCTTTACGCACTTCTAATTTCTTCTCTTTTGTTTTGCATATTTCCTTGTATATGTCTTTTGTATATATTATGCAATCACAACAACATGCACATGCAGACTCCATTGGGTTTATGAACCAGATTGAAATTACCTTCAGATCTACCTTTGTATACATTTCCATATGTATTACCTTTTTGCATATCGTATACATGCAATTTTAAACATGTAGCCGCGATGTTAACTTTTCACTTTTTGCTATGCATATTTCTTTATTTCGCCATTTTAATCATTAGTTCACGTATGCCATTGCACCTTCTCTTTTTTGCATATTGAATACATGCATCATAATATACAACTATGGACTTCACCTAAAGTTCTCAAAATTTAACTCTCTAATCAGGTCCAGACTTGTATCCGCATTTTAGATACAAACATTTATACATACAAAGATGCATGCAAATAACCCTTCACTCCCGTTTTCAGAACTCAAATGGATTTTCTTTTTCGGGTCCACCTATGCATATGTATAAGAACGTTTAATGCTCACAATGTATTAACTATGCACATGAGGTGACCAAGACCTTATATGCTACTTTTGAATTCCTGTTTACATCCACCAATGTATATTTGAATTTGCATATGTAATACATATGTTATGACATACAAATACAAATGCGGATTTCAAACATTATAAAACCCAACATAAACAACTATCGGGTCTGGATTTGTATTAGTATGTAATTTAGAATACTTGAGATATGAACCCCACACGGGACTTAAACCAAATGCATAACATAACCCAACAAACCAAAAGCACACTGCATCCAAAATACATACAAAAGACAATGTATATGAGATACGGTTTGACCAAAACCACCACGCGTTGACTTTTCACAAAAAAATGGCATAACTCTTGAAATACCTAAAATTTTCAAATTGTTCAAAAGGCAATTGCAACTGAATTTTCATGCTGATTCTATTAGTAACAACCCTTTCTTGCCAAGAACTATGCATCCTTAATTTCAAGCACTTAGGACATTTTACCCATATTGTCAAGCAAGTAGAACCAACCAATGCCAAAAGCAAAAGCAAAAGCAAAAATAGGGGGTCATCATTTTGCTAAAGGGTAAAATGGGGCGTGTTGTGAACATCACCACACAACAATCAAAAACCTAATTAGGGCTCACCAAGTCACCACCCCGAAAAAATACCAAATCTCTTCTTGGGAGGCTGCCACTTGGGAGATCAGTTTATTTAGGTCAAATAAGCATGTCTGCAAGAGGGTCTCTTTCCAATCCACTTCTTTCATGAAATATTAAAGGCCAAAGTTGACCTCTCTGCAACTTTCTGGAAATGCAGATGTAAAAACAAAACTATTTGCATTTGCTTTTGACCTCGAAAAAATATCAAATGAGATGCTGGGGTTTTGAAAACTGGCATGGAAGTAGATTATCATAGGGTAAATCTGGAACACCAGTTGGTTTGTCATGAACATCATCCAATTGCTAGATATTGGCCTCCAAAGTTGACCTCTCGGGCAGATTTCACACTGTGCAAACAAGAAACCTTTCCAAAACCATTCAACTTGATGCTTGAAAACCCAGTCAAAATTAATCACGGGAGGCTAAAATCGGATATGCATACTAACATAAGGTATATAAACATGCTTGTCAAGTGATTTGGTATGAAATTGAATAGGCTTCGAATTATGACACTCCAAAGTAGGTTACTGGGGCAATTTTTTCAAGTGCATTTTTGAGTGCTAAAATTTATCTTTTCATCATGGGACCTTCAAATTTTGCAAAAAATTGAAGGTTCCAATAGATGGATCAATAGAATTCAAGAATTCAATATCGACATCCAAATCACCAGGCTTGTTACAGGTTAGGGTTTGGCCAAATTGATGGATGAATCAAATATGGAGGCCGCACAAGTTTGCAACATAAAAGGAGGAAGATAACATTAATGCAAGCATTGAACATACACCTTGGTACACTGATATAATGTATTATCTTAAAAACATGAAATGTCCCCAAGGCCTAAATGACAATCAAAGAAGAACCTTGAAACTTATTGCATCAAAATATGTTTTCATAGATGGAGATTTATATTGGAAAAACAGAGATGGTATCTTATTGTTATGCCTGGATAAAACACAAGATGAGAAGATGTTACAAGAAATGCATGAAGGCGTGTGTGGAGGGCACTTCTCAGAAAAGACCACTGCTCATAAGATAATGGGAGCAGGCTACTACTGGCCTGAAGTCTTTAAGGATGCCCACAGATATGTGAGAAAATGTGAAGCCTGTCAAAAGTTCTCTAGCAGATTGAACTATCAAGGAGTCTTACCATTAAGACCAATGCAAGGGTGAGTGTAGGATCATGATGGGCCAAACACTAACCCTAAGTGGCAATGTAAATGTGAAAAATAGACTTAAGTAACTTCATGTCAAAAATTGTATGAGTTATCTACGTAATCTAGAAATAAGGTAGTAATAAAAGTTGTAATAAATTGAATGCAGTTTATGGGCAGCTACTTTTTTAAAAAAAAATTTTAAAAATAGTTTGGTGAAAATTGGATATTTCAATGAAGCACTACTCAAATTTTCAGAAAAACGTAAAAGGTAGGTGTCATTCTAGCCAACCTAAGTATGAGAAAAAGATAATATTTTTCCTCCATAATTTGGATTTAAGTAAAAGACACATGAGCAGATGTGACACATATTTGTTTGAATTTTTTAAATAAATAAATAATTACTTATGATTTTTTTATTGTGACTTTTTTAAAATATTAAAAATTTATTTTCCAGCCAACCTAACTTGGTGAAAAATATATGAAACTTAAAAATTTTAAATTTTAATGTATACCCAATAAATCCTAGAATGTGATGCATCTTTTGGATTTAAAAATGGATTAATATGTTGAAAGTTATGGATGTTTTTCAATATGTATATCTCTTAAGAAATTAGACATGGCGTATGTAGAAAATTAATAATTAACTATTAAAATTATTATGAGGTGTATATTATATTTTTAGAATCTTAATAGACTCCTCTATAAACACTTTTCATTTGTTTAAATTTAGTTACAAAAAAGTATGTTAGCTTCAAGGATGAAATTGTGGAAAATTTTAGGATAACACTAAATGGGTGGTTTTGCAAGTTTCTTTGGCAAGTTTTGGGACTCCCACTTGCCTAAATATGAGGTAATCCTAAGGAAATTTTGGAGGGAATCCATATTTGAGCTAGAAATATTAACACCCTTTCCATCTAAATCTAAATATTAGTCTAAATGTTAGCACTTTTTCATCCAACAAGTTTTTTCTCTATTGCCACTATTTGTCCCATCATGATCTCACACTCACCTACAAGTTGAAGCTCCATTTCATCAATGGGGAATTGACTTTGTAGGGGAAATTGCAGAAAGATCTAGTGGTGGATATAAATGGATTCTGGTAGCTATAAATTATTTTACAAAATGGATAGAAGCAATTCCAACCAGACAAGCCACTAGTAAGGTGGTGGTTAATTTTCTATTAGAAAATTTCATCACTAGGTTTGGAGTTCCAGTGAGACTCATTACAGATAATGGCATGTGTTTCAGATCAGATGAGTTCAAAACATTTTGTAAATCCTATGGCATAGTAATTTCATATGCCTTCCCATATCATCCTCAGGCCAATGGACATGTAGAGTCAAGCAACAAAAGCATCTTTAAAATAATCAAGAGGATGTTGGAAAATAACAAGAAAGCATGGGATTCAAAATTAAAAATGGCTTTATGGGCAGATAGGGTTACTATAAAGAAGGCTACAGGAAAATCCCCATTTGAATTAGTGTATAGTGCTTAAGCTAGGCTGCCTATACATAATCTTTTTCCAGTTTATAGATTTATCCTCTAAGAAAATATAGTCATTCCCGAACCTATGGAAGAGAGGATGGAACAGTTGGCTGAATTGGATGAAGTAAGGGCCCAAGCTCAGGAACAAAATGAAAAAATGCAATTACAGATGAAATATCTATTTGATAAAAGGGCTAAGGAGAGGAAATTCAAGGTGGATGACATGGTTCTCATGTGGAATGCCAGAGGACAAGATAAAGGAAAACATGGTAAGTTTGAGGCATTATAGATAGGACCATTTATCATCACCGATAAATGTGGTGAAGACTCCTATTACTTACAAAATATGAGTGGTGAAGTACAGGAATTGCCAGTGCATGGACAATTCCTGAAATACTTCTCTTAAAAACATTCTTTTTTCCATGCATAGTAGATTAGGATTTCCATTTCCCACTCCTCCCCACCACCATTGGTCTACATCCCAGAGAGTATTTTTTGGATCCTTACAATGACTTCATAGCCATTCATCCCCAGCTAGAGCCACTGTTGGAACAAAATTTTAACCCTAAAATTTTGTTAAAAAAATCATTTCCTGCTTTAAAATTTGCCTCCGTTTAAAATAATACATCCATTTGACCCTTAAAAGTTTATATCTCGATGCCTTCACCCTCAAAGTTAAAAAAAACATATCAAAAAAGGCACTTCTATATTTGATAACTCCTACCCTAGGGTCTTTTTGATAAGAAAATATGAAAAATATTGGTGAGAAACCACCATATCAGGGAGACTCATTTTTGAGTCTCTTCAATAATCTGAAAGATCAGAAGGGAAAAAACACACAACTTGGTGGCATATTAGGATGATATCAAAAAATCAAAGGGACTGATAGATCGAAGAGACTAAGGATTATCAGAATGAGTCATTTCAGGGTCTCTTTGATAATCCAAAGACATCAAAAGCATATCGAGGGGATCGATGAATATCGACATGACACCTAAATGTGTCCCACTGATAAAGCGATAACACTTGTAAAGAGTAAATAAAAACATTTCAAAAAGGATTTCAGAGTATCAGGGTAACACAATTTACAGTCCCACCGATAAGCTGACAGTGCTTATAAATAAAAAAGGAATATTGAAGGTATTTCGAAGTGACTTTGGAATATCAGAGTGAGGTGATTTCTAGTCCTTTCGAAAAGGTGAATGACATAATAAGCAAAGGAATATCGAAGAGACAAGTGAATATCGAAGAGACTTTTCATAAGAGGGAATTTTAGGAGGAGACTGTGTTATCGGTATGACACCATCTAGGGTCATTCTGAAATCCTGAAGGTAATAAAAGAATAAAAGACTATCAAAGCTAAAAGGACATATCGATGAGATTAAAAATGATTATCTCGATGGAATAGTGACAAGACATGTTTAGCGGCGATCAAATGACCCTTATTCAAAAATTAAATGTCCCTTTGATGATATGAGAGCTGCCATGAGACACCATTAATACACAGAGCCAAGTATATTGAGGTAAATCTTAAGAAGATTGAATAGTTAAGCAACCACAAGGAGCAAGGGCAGGTGTGGTGAAAATCATAATTCAGGAACCAGAGAAGATATCCAAATAAGTATTCTAAGCCTGAAATTTGCAACTTACTAGTTCAAATTGTATTCACAGAAGTAGGATTCTTCTCATAAATTTATATCATGGAAGATACGACTAAAAACCCTAAAGGAAAAAGGCATAAATTAGAGGAAAGGCATTTAAACCAGGATTTGATAGAACAATTCCTAGGGTCAGGACTGAGATCTAGGAGAAATGCCCAGTTGAACCCCCAAGCTGAAAAATTGGAGGATATATACAAACAAATAGGGGATATATGGACCCCAGTAAGGGGGTATGATCTTTTTCTATATCACTATAGGAAAATGCATAGGCATAAACCTGTCTCCAATCCATGGAGACTAAACCTGGGAAAACTAATAGTGCCAAATGTGTTTGTCAATGTGGAATTGTTAAAAGCTGTGGCCAAGAGATACAATCCACAAACATGCCTAGTTGAATTGCATGATGGGTTTGGTTTTATCCCTATCACCAAAGACTATATATCAATGGTATTTTAGTTGGACACTAGTTTTGATGTGAAATTCAAAATCAGAGACCTATTGAATGAGTATTATAATTTGAGCAATAACTACAAGAGATGGAGGCTACCTTTACATAGGCCCCGAGATGAAGGAAATAGACTCAGGGTGTTTTTAGGGGTTGAGGATCCACCTTATTCTGTAGAATTATTTGAGGAATACTTCAGATGCACCTATTATTTTGTATGTCAATTGCTTGGTGTGGAAGCCTCTCTGTTTATGGAAGTTGCACCAATGGTTCTAACTGTAGATGTGCAAAGCCAAGATGCACGACATCTGGACTATGCTGAGTACCTTGCCAATGACCTTCACAATGAATTCGTTGCTATAAAAAATGGGGGTAGTAAATTCTTACATTACTCTTTGCTCATGCATCTTATCTTGTATGAGGGACAAAATATGTGTCTGTGGGATGAATGCTTGAAAGTAAGAGATTTGGATAGAAATGGAGACATTAAACCCATACAAATGTGGACTACTATATGGGATATAAGGTGTGAGAGATTCCATTGTTTTTATTTCGAAGAATATTTTGTAAAACATGTGTATAAATTGCTAGGCCATCCCTATGATTACAACCTGTCAATAGAAATACAGAAATTTTTGAGGCCTAAGGACAAAAATGAAAGGGGAAGATTTAGTCACAATTGGGGTGACTGGTATGCCTATAATGACTATAGTAAGATTAGAGTATTTGGGTATGAAGGACCACCATTTTTGTTGCCTGAAACCTGTCCAGATAGGGTTGCCTATTTAGAGATTGTGAGGCAATTAGCTTACTCTGACTTTATGTAGCTCAAAACTCACAATAAGCAGTCATTGATTCCTTGTACTCTATGTTTCAGAGATTTTACAGTTCTTGTTGAGAAAGGATATCAATTAATTGATAAAAAATTAGAACATTTCAGATTGCCATAAGGAAATGCAAGAGAAAACTTTGACCCTGAACACTTCATAAATAGTGTCAAAGTTAATAAAAATTTGAAAAGATATCACCATGTGTTATTTGTTGATGATGATTTGATCAGAAATGTCGATGAGAACAGTGCAATTGAAAGAAGAAATTTGTATCATAAAACAATGTTAGTTGAGGCTTGGAGGATAGCCAAAAATCCCACTTATACATGAGCTTTTCTGAATGTTAATGATCTTATTGAAAGGTTGGACATGTTAGTTGCACATGCAACAGAATTAACTATGAATGTTCCTCTTAATGTTTTTGAGAGAAGAGGAAAAAATGTCAGGGAGACACAAGTTGAGTGTGAAGTACCCTTGGGCCATTTTCCCCCTCAACCTACACCAAAAATCAATTTCTCTCTTGATACCAATGATGCAAAGGATGAAGAATTTTATATAGGAGATGAAGATGTGTAGATATTTGAGTCTATAATTGAAAAATATGAGCCTCCTGTGGATAGAGAAATGGTCAAGATGGAAGCCCCTGATGAGTTATTAGAAGATATAAGACACATGGCAAGTAAAAATTTTGTTTCAGATGATGATTTTATCAAAACCCCTGAATTTAAAGCCTTCTTGTATGAGTACAATGGCAAACAAGCTAGAGAAAAAATGAAAGATATTACTCCTGAAGTACAGGCTGAGGCATTAAGAGAGCTCCAAATAGAAATTGACAAAGCAATAGAGACCATGACTCTAGAAAAGGGGAGAACATTGCTTGAAGAAGTAGGGGTGATGTTAGTCTCTGGGTGGGATATGACCTCTACCATTGTTTTTAACAGCTTTGGGAGAAGTCAAGACAAAAAAGGTACTACTGAGTATTGAAGCATTGGATAAGATTAAAATTGGGTCAGGATATGATCCTGACAAGGTGACATTACTAATGTGGGCATTATACCCCCCAAATAAGAGACCTCAAATCATTAACAATCCAAATGAAGCATTTGGTCATCTCTTGATACAACAAGTTGAGGATACAGATCCTATTGAGATTGCTGATTTAAATGTGAATGTTGCTAGATTTACAAAGGCTCAAATTTAGCAATTGTTGAGGAAAAACAATGCATACATGGCAGAAAATGCAAAACTAAGCAAGAGGTTGCCACTTATAAGGACAGGTTGCCATCATCATCAAGCAGCTATTCACCTTATCTAGAATCTCACAAAAAAGTGATAGAGGCCAGAGCTGATGCCAATTATTGGAAGGTCAAAGTAGAAAAATTCTAAAAGAAGAGTGACCAATTGGAAACTAAGATGAAAGTTGTTAAATACAAAATAGCTTCTGAACTGATTAAAAAAAGATTTGAGAAAATGATGGGAAATAGTGATAAGGTATGGGAATTGCACAAGAGAACACACAGTACCTACCAAGAGCATAAAAGATTGCACCTCAGGATGCTGGAGAAGAAGGAGGAGCTAAAATCCAAAACAAGTGTTGATAAATAGGTGTTTAAAGAATATGATAAACTAATCAGTGAGCATGAAAAGTTTAATGCTTTGTTAGCAAAGGACCTTGGTGATTTTGATCAACATCTGGATATGGCATTCCCTAGTTTCTTTGATACTGAAGGCAATTTACAGGAACAAGGTATTTAGAAAAATGAATTAGCCCAATTGTTACCAATAGCTCTTGAGAAGATCAATGATGAAGACAGAGTAATAGAAAACACACATATATGTTTAGATAAGATCTTCACGTTGTAATATGTCATGGATGATATAATCTCCACGGATACTTATGCCACTCAAGAGTACATTGACCATATCTCCAAGATAAATTTGTTCATTGCCAGAGCAACATGAAGGGGTCAGATAATATGAAAATGAAATTTTGTCAATATTTTGTGATGTAGAAATCAAGAGGGAGATATTGCATTAGCAATAATGATAGGCAAAGCATATTCGTCAGATATTGCAACATTGGAGAAGAGGACCTTGCCAGGCCAACGGTCATGGGTTCTCTACGATGATTAACAGATTCAGATCTTGATCAATGCTTATGCCTATATTATCTATTTCTTAATTATGTTTCATAATAACTGTTAGTTATTTGAAAAGGTGCAATCTAGGAACAATCATGTTGTTTCAGCCTAAAGCTTGTTTGCTTCTCGTATGTATTGTTGCAAGTATGTGCCTAATTGGTGTTGTCATTGATGTCAACATATCTGTGTTGTCATTGATGTCAACATATCTGTGTTGTCATTGGTGTCAATTGTGCTCTTACTTTGTTAAGGATATTGAGAAAATTAGCCCCTCCGGTGATAACAAATGTGTTGCAGTAGAAACAATGCATTACATGAAGAAGAACAGTCCAGAAGAATGCTCCGCATTTCCTATAGAATAAATATCTTTGCCCGCAGATTGGAAGTTATTTAGAAGCCTATCTGAAGATGTTATATTCTGACTCTGAGCCTCTGGTATGAAGAATTGAGTGAGTTATGTTCACTAGAGTGAAAACAACTTTTTTTGTATGTTTGGTGGTGACAGGGAGAAAGTGTTTTGCTCCGCATTCCTCCGCATTGAAGTATTTTGGTCTGTGGTTCTGGAAGTAAGTCTGTGATGATGTTAAATGCCTTCAAGTGTAATGGTTCATGATCTGGTAGTCTGCAAGTTATCTTTTACTCATGACAGTGGTTGGTAGTGTTGTTCTTGTGCTTCGATTTGAAGAATCTTCTTAACAAAGTTGTTAGAGATTGTGCGGTAGTTCCTGGTGATTACAACGTGCTTGTGGATGTCTCTTGATCATGTTTCTACCTTTGGATTGGTCTATAAGATGTAATTTGGATCGTGCATGAAGCGTGTTCTTGAGAATACTTGTGTTAGCATCAGTCTTGGACGACCTGGTTGAATTCATCATCTGTGGAGATGCATTGAAGATTGTGATAGCGTGGAAGATTGCGTTTGAGTCCCTGCTAAGGTGCGGTGTGATCCGCATTCAATTCTTTTTGTAAATCTAATTAGGTCCAGACCTATTATGATGTAATGTATGTTTGCCAACCTTGGAGTTTATTCCAACGATTGATGATTATAATGCCGACCTTGATGATCATTCCAATGTTGATGAAGTGTATAAATACTTGTAATTGAGTCTTCAAAATGTATCCAATTGCGAAGATGTGAAGATAAAGTGAAGTAAGGTAGCAGAGCAGAGGTGTTTGTGCTTCAATGGAACTGAACCTTGGGATGAAGTAGATGCTGTTATCTCAGTTCAACCTTTTGGCAGTGAGCCTCCTTTTGGAAGTGAGCCTCCCTTTGGCAGTGAGCCACCCATAGGCAGTGAGCCTTTCTTTGCAGTGAGCAATTTGGGTAGTGAGCCCTGTAGGCAGTGAGCCTCTATTTTTCAGTATTGCTATAACAAATATATTTTTGTGGGCTAACACCCACCGTGGTTTTTCCCTTTTAGGGTTTTCCATGTAAAAATCTAGTGTCTACTATGTTGAATGTGTGATTGTGATTAAGTTAATGGTTTCAAGCTTTCATGGTTAAATCTGATTATGAATAATTAAGTTGTTGATGGTTTGATATGCATGTGAAGATAAGTTTTTGTGACAACTGATTCACCCCCCTCTCAGTTGTCCGGTGTATTTCAACATATATAAGGGAAACCAAGGCCACTTAGTTTCAAGACATCAATTGCAGAACAATTATATTATATACAATATTATTATTTTCAGTCATATTTGAAGAACAAGATACAAAACCTCTATAAGATTTTTAATAATAGAATGGGCAGGATGGTTCAAATCAATGGATATATCTTTGTTGTTCTACTACTCTATCAATATTCATTTTTATGAGTTATTTGACTGTGTCCATATTGGTCTGTTCTAGTTATTTAAATCATTTAGATTTATCAAGGCACATTTGTTGTCTTTGTGTGGTATGCTTGATTAGTTTATGTAAGAAGTTGATTTAAGTCCTTCTAAGTGGTTTATGTTTATTGGTCTTTGCCAAGAGTTAAAACCCTTTAAACAAATCATCTTAGTTGGTTTCCTTCAAAGTAGAATTAAAATCCTTTTAGGCAACCATAGTAACTTGAAGAGATATCAATGGGATCTTAAATAAGAGTTTAATAACCAACAGTCTTGCATGTTTTATAAACATTCAAAAGGTGCCAGGTAGTCAGAGTTAAGCGAGAAAGTTAATCTACAATTATACAATCCTTAACCCCATTTACCCAACAGAATCAAGAACTGGTCATATTCAATATAAAGCAAAACTTCACTTAAACTCATTTACATTTTCAAATCTCAAACCAGAGTATTAGGAATAACTATCAGCCTTATATTTGTCTCTCATCTACATGCCAATGTGAGTAGATCACTAAGGTCACACAAATCTGCATTAGCTATTAAGGTAAACCGCCTAGGTCTGGCAAAACCTAAAGAGAAGGGGGTTGCCTTGTTTCGTTAGCCAAAAGCATTAAGAGAACTTGGCATCCTCTTAAGGTTAACAAACTGCATTTTTGAGACCTAACAACAATGATGCAAGTTGAGTTATTTGGTGAAAACATAAGAGGTGTGGAAGTCGAGAAGAGTCTTCTTAATTATGATACCTGATTTGATTATGTATGCCTTGAGGAAAGCATTGGCAACAAGGAAAGGAGAAAAAAAAACAAAGAAAATAATATCTAAGGCAGCGCCCAAACATATTCAATGAAGCTGACTATTGCAGCAAAATCCTTATTCCTTATAAGAGAAACTAAAAATCAATTTGGATAGAGCCGACCCTTAGAGAAATTGCCATAATTAAATTGGTACTTATATTGAAGTTTAAAATAATAAAACTAAATATTGACAGTGATAGCCGACCTGTAGATGATTGGTGCCACCATAGAAAAAGAGAATATAAATTGAAATCAATGTTTTGTCAAGGCCGACCCAATGATGGTGCATTCTTGGCGAAGGATAAATATAAAATAAAAGAAGCTGACCTTGTGGGATAAGTGCTCCTTATGAAAGAATTAAAACAAGTTAAATTTAAATTTCTAAGTTGGCCGACCCTTGTTGTGAGCACCAAATTGAAAGGGTGCAATATAAATATAAAGTTGTCTCTCTTTGTAAGAGATGCATCTTTCACTTTGGCAAATAAATAAGGTATTTAAAAGGCGTAAAGTGGAGAGTTTTTAGAATGAAGAGCAATGAGAAATAAGTGAATAAAAGTATATTTGCAACAGATCTAGAATAGAATATTATGAAGGATAAATCAGATTTATATTGAAGAGAGTGAATATGGATGTAAGAAGAATGTGAGGTATTTAGAATTTAAGTAGATCTAGAGAAGAGAATATGAAGAGTAATTCAGATTTCTATTAAAATATATGAAGAGAGTGTTAATATTGTGAAGAGAAATATATGATGCATAATTTGAAGACAAATTTGTAAGTGAAATTAGAGCAGACCCGAAGGCAAAATTATAAAGGAAAAGCATTGCATTATTTGAGCAGAATTGTGAAGGAAGACATTACAATAGTTGTGATCAGACTTGTGAAAGAAGACATTACATAATTTGAATTAGATTTGTGAAGGAAGGATAGTGCATGAGTTTGGATCAGATTTGTGAAAGAAAGACATACATAATTCAAAATCAAAAGTTGTGATCAGATTTGTGAAGAAGGGAGAACAATATCATCCATTGAAGAGTTTGGAGGTTGGTGCCTATCAAAATAAGAGATTGGTGTCTCTTGTTGAGTTGGTGCTTAGTTGTGGGGATTGGTGTCTCCGTGGGTTGGTGCTCACAAAATCTACGAGTGGGGATTGGTGTCTCTAGTAGGTTGGTGCTTACGAAAGAAGAATTGTAAGAGAAGTAGGTTGGTGCCTATAAAGAAGATCAATATATAAGCAATATTTTGTCATGGTTTTCTTCTGCAAGGGTTTCCATGTAAATCATGTGTTCTACTTGTGTTCTTAATTGCTAGATCTTGCATGTGTGTTATTATTGTGGTTGTTAAGATAGAAAAAGTAAAAGATTGTATTATACTGATTCACCCCCTTCTCAATATAACTGTGTGCTCATCACCTTAGATATTGTTAGACTTCACATGATAGACCCACCACTTCGTACTAGAACCAACCCTTGTTGATTTCAAAATCACCCTGCCATTTTTAGAATTGACAAGTTGTTTATTTCAGTATCACCACCAAATTAGAGAATCGCACTGATGGTTTTATTTTTGACTAACATTACTTTCAAAATTACCCTTGTTAAAATCAATAATTAAACAATGAGTATTTCTCTTTGTCCAATTTTTGAACCAATCAATTTTTTAGAAATTACAAACCTTCTCGATCCTTTTTAGATCAAATACACTGATTGATTCCTTACTTCTTGCTTATATTTGTCATGAATGAATGAGTATTTTTTGTTATATTTATATTTTGATGAATCTTGATATAACATTCATGCACAAAAAACTAGATCACAACTAACTTCTAATGCATGATAGTTCATTCCCTTTCACGTTTAGACCAACAATGGATGAGGGATATTAGGGAGCTGCTACACCTTAAATGAGATCTTAGGTCTTTTTAGGGTTGAGTGATAGGCCAATTTGGTATCTCCTTTATTGGGTAGTTGTTGGTGAATATGGGACATAGGAAATAAATGAAAGTCTCCCATTACTCAACAAGGGTGAATGCAACACACACTATCTAGGAGAGGCTTTAAGAAGGATAACATCCTGGGATGGTGTGAAATGAAAGGAATAATGAAGCATAGAGTGATTCCTAGGCAAGAACCTAATGAAAAGATAACGAGTCTTGATCATTGTTGAACTCATTCACTCTTTGCAACACAAGGCGACAAGGACAAGAGGTAGAACAATTAAAATGACTAAAATATTAAAAAGATTTTTCCAATCTAATCTAATTTATAATTTTTTCTTACACATTTAAATGATCATATAATAAACTTTATACACCATTAATATTTGTAAAGGTGAAAATTATATACCCACACAATTCTCCCTTATGTTTTTGGACCCATATCGACTAGGGTATCCTTATGTAATGACTAGTATGCAAATTGGCATATTTGCATGAAAGTTGGTAAATAACCTCATCCTAAGCTTATTTCGGATCTACACATCCCAAGAGTCCAGACTAACATGCTAAATCCACTGTTCAACACCTTGGTTTAGATTTGTGGGTGCACTCAACTCACTATTGTGCACATGGATCTGAACCCTAAACTTTTAAATTCAAAATTTTTAAACTAGGCCCACGTTCCCTTCCCTTATTAATTGTTATGAACCCCTTGAAGTGAGAATTATTTCAAAATGCATGATAAGCTTGTGTATTTAAGTACTAACCCTAGTTTATTTGAATCATTTCTGATTGATCTAAGACACACTAAGGAATGAATTGCAGAAGGACAAAAAAAGTGTTACACCAACATTGCATTAGCATACTAGGAGCATATTACATGGTTGCCTACTATCTTCAATCCTTGTCCATCATTGTTGAATTGGCTCATCTCAAGGATTGACTAAAGGAGAACAAATCCTTAACTAGTAAGTTCCCTAACGATGTCTATTAAAACCATTTTCCTAAACATAGACGTATCAATTTCTTTTTATTATTCCATAGTCATCGTTTGTTAAGTCCAAATTTCCTATATGATGTATTATTTTCCTATACCAATACTCTTCTCTTCCTTATCTAATTGCAATCTATATTAATTTAAAGTTAATGCCTTAATATTTGTAAAATTAGATCTCTTCCTGTTTTTGAAAAAATAAAAATGTTATAAATAGAAGCTATAAAACTTAAATCTAACAATTAGTGCCTTTACCCAAAACCACTTAACGGCTACAACATGCTACTTCTTGCATCTTCCAAGAGTTTGTTGACATGTCATTTTGATAGAGATTAGTTCCGAATAACCTTCTGCCAATTGAGATATTGGAATGGGACACATGGAAATGATAACGGCTAGTTGAGAGGCCCTAGGAGAAAATTGCACCGTTCTAAAAATTCCCTTGGACTGTGCAGATGCCCTATAATTTAGATTAAAATTTAACGGTCGGATTGGCAGGGTGAATTTGAATTTGAGCCTTATAGACGAAGTGCTATTTCATTGGTTGTCAATCAAGAGTTCCTTCGCGTTCAACTATTGATTGTGGAGTCTTCTTGCTTCCATTCCCAAAGAAGAAGTGGGCATTTAGTAGCAGGATCAATAGTGTCTTGTTTTCCTAAGGTCAGCATTTCACAAAGTTATTTTCTTTGATTTTTTTGAGAAGGGCTTCCATTTTTCTGGTACAGATCCTGCCTACAGCGTGAGTTGCATTGTGCAGTTTTAGAGTTCTTAAATAACCAGCAAGGGTTATTTTATGGTTTTTGAGGATTTTTTTTTTTTTTGATTTGATGTTTAAAACCTTTCAGAGAATGTGCCCAGCAGAATCTTTATCAGCACTTGTTTTTGAATGTGGTTGACTGTTGTCAGGAAGCCCTGTGGTACTCCTAACTTTGTTTACAGATTCATATATGAAATTTCAGAAATTTCAGTGAAGAAATATGATAATCTGTCGTGTTAGTTAAATTTTGCATTACGCTACTTGTAGAAGGAATTTTCATAGGAAAAAGGGGAAGATGGCTTGTCATATTGTGTTTTCACATTTTTACGGTAGCAAGATGCATAAAAATTTTCTGTTTCAGGACAGCAATCTAATGTATGCATGATACAAATTGCATTTGCAATCCCTTTTGCATTGGGTTTTTCAAAATCTTAGTGCATGGCTCTCAGGACAATCTGGTTATTTATATTAGATCTGCTCTTTATCACCTCTTATCTTAAGAATATATTGTGTAGCGATCTGTTATGCATTAGGTTTTCTCACGCTTTTATGACAATCTTAACCATGGTTGGTCTTGCTCTCATTTTTAACTTTTCTATTTGTTGCTTTGGTTTTAAGTGGTTTTATGCTATTGGGTCCATATATTGTTCTATAGAAATCAAGCGCGGGTTAGGTCCTTTCTCCCTTACTTTTTTGCTTAACCATGGATGCCTTTACTTCATATATATTTTTTCTTATGGGCATCTTCACTTCAGTGGATGGATTAATTCCATTCCCTTTGAGAATCAGTGGACTTTTTTGCTTGGCTGCTATGCTTCATTTGGTATTGTATTCCATTCACTGTTTTTGGGTTATTGTATATGGATACTTTGTTTTTAGGGTCAGTGTATATTTGGGGTTATTGTACACAGATTTTGCGTTGCATTTCTCTTCATTGATGATGCTTTTGGGCATTGTCTATCCAAATTAATATTTCTTCTCTTTCCTATTTTATTCTAGAGGACATGGTGATTTTTTTGAAAATTTAACTTTCCCTTCCAATTATGGAGGAGCTTCTAAGTAGTTGTATTTGCAGTGCTATTCAACTGTGCAATGTAGTTCTGTTTTACTCTTCATTGATGATGTTTTTGGGCATTATCTATCCAAATCAATATTTCTTCTCTTGCTTATTTCAACTAATCTAAAGAACATGGTGATTTTTTTGAAAACATGACTTTCTTTTAGCAATTATGCTTCTAAGTTCTAACTTGTAAGTGTATTTGCAGTTTTATTCAACTGAGCAATGGAGACACCATATTCTGAGACAGGAATGTCAGGAATCCCAGCATTAGCCTCTCAAAACATTGCCTCAAGCCCAGGTAATTCCTCAGTTTTTCACAAAGCGATCAGTGTCTTGGAATTCATACTGTGGTGGGGATTTTAAAGCTCTTCAGCATGTCTTACAAAATGGTTTTCGTTGTGCAGGAAAAGAATCTGTTTTTGTAAGTAGTCGCCAAGTCCTTCTAGACAAGACAAATGATTTCCCCAATTCTGGACTTGACAGAGGTAATGGCACAGAAACCCCTGTTTCAAAGACCATGTTCCACCCTCATTCTGAATCTGCCCAGACACCTGGACCAGGTGAGGCAATGTTGCATCAACATGTAAAATCACTTGTGCAAAGGGTTGATACCAAGCCTGGTTCCAGCCTGCGAGCCCCCCTGTGCCATCTTGATGGATACCAAGCCTCTCCAAGCAGACTGTTGGCCCCCACACCTGCAAATACCCCTGAATCTGCTATTGCAACTCATTTAGCAAACAACAGCTCACTTTCAAGGAAGTCGGGTCAGACCATTGGGTCTCATGAAGATTTGGGCATATCTTCTCTGGGACCAGAGTTCAAAGATGGCACTCCACTTGCAGATGTAGGTAGCAGAGTTTTATTTGTTGATTTTTGTTATTAATATTCAAACTAATATTTTTGGTTGATTTAGGGCATAAATTGTCTCTTATATTTGTTAACCTCAAGATTCTTTTGTAAGTTTGATCTTTGATGATAAAGCTTGTAAGCATCTTGTTCCTACTGTTTCTACTGAATCAGGCCAATCATGCCTGATATGTTTTTTCAGGTAATTGATGCAGTGGAGTTGACAAAAAATACATCATCACCTGAAAAGCCTTTAACTCGAGCACTGTTGTTTGATTCTGTGCAGAAGGGCAGAGAAGACTCGTTTTCATCCCCAGTCCCAGTTGATTATGCTCAAGAAGAGAACAAGGTGGAGGAGCAAGCTGATTACTATCATGAAACAGAGGACAATGGGGATGGAAATGAATATGATGAGCAAGAAGAAGGTGAGGCTATTGAAGATGATGAATGCGAAGAACTCTGTCAGGGATTGAACAAGGTATCGGTTCATGACAATGATGGGCATTTGGAAGGGATTCCTTCATTTGCAGGGAGACATACTCGCTTTGTCTACAACAGTGATGATGAAATTGAAGGAGAAGAAGTAGTATCGGCGGTGCCATCTCCAAGTCTGGTACATTTGAGGGGAATGCCCACTCCCAAGGGAAAACATCTCCGTTTTTCAGAAGAAGATGATGATGATGAAAAAGCATCAAATTGATGGTGCTTGGAATTGCTCATGGAAATTGAGCTCACTTATATATTTTGGTGTCTTCTTGACACAGTAATAGAGGCTTCCTGGTCATCCTTCAGGAAATGTAGTTTGTTTATTTATTTATTTAACAGTGTTTCTTGACAAAATTCAGGGGTTCATGTTACGAAATTTTCAATCTGGGAATGAGAACTCTGGGCATATTATATATGATTTTTTAAAGGGATTTCATTCAAAATAGTCACGCATGTTTGATATCATAAGTTTTGTTGGTCTTGTCATAAATTTTTTGGCGATAAAAGAGGTTTGTTTTAAATATGAAAAAGCCAGTCTAAGTTGGCATTATATCAATAATGGCATTATATCAATAAGGGAACAGCTTGCACATAAAAAAAAGCTTCCAATAGCGTTGATAAAACTAGTAAAAGCACCAAAGGTGCTATCAAATGGTCAATAGGCACAAATATTTATAGGCCTATCACTAAATAGTTTATATTTTTATTTTTATGGAAAGTCATTACATGTAGTTGGTGGTAGACAAGGCTATAAATACTATAAGAAATTCAATTATTTTTTCGCAAATAAAAATAATGGATTGGTATTAAATGAATAAGCACATGAAGTAAATCGTGAATGAACTAAATAAATTCTAAACAATCAAGAGATTAAGTGAACGTGCAGTACCTAAATAATGTAGGATAATAAAAATCCATAAATCCATGTTACTAATTTCTCGACCACTTTTAAAAAATAATATGCATGAAGTGTGTGTTTGAATCAACTATGTATGAAGTGATGTGATTGAACTAACTGTGTGAAGAGTGTGCTTTAATTTTGGCATTCACTTGTGTGTGTTTGTTCTTTGACATATTTCAACTTGAGTGTTCTTGTGTGTGATTGAACTAACTTTGTGCGTGAAGTATGTTTAAAATTTGGCACATTGTGTGAAGTGTATGTTTTAACTTTGACATTCATTTTGTGTGAATTGTGTGTGTGAAATTTAATTTGGGCATTCACTTTGTCTATAGTGTGTATTTGTATTTGTACTTTTACATTCACATATGATTACAACTCTTATCAACTAACATTACATGAAAATCACATCAAGTTAATAATTAGGACATAGTAGAATTCATTGAGTGAATCATAATATGATTCATTGAGTGAATCATAAGTTTTCAAAATATTTTTTTTTGTATTTTTGTATTTTTTGAGAGAAAAATAAGTAACATAAAAGTAGTTTATTGCAAGATTCAAGCAAGTCATTCATTAAAGGGGATCAAATAGTTGATAATGTATTCAAGCAAGTCATTCATTAAAGGGGATCAAATAGTTGATAATGAACACACATGATTTTTTTTTATCATTTGAAGTCATTTTTAAATATGAGGGTTCGTTATCTTTCCAAAAAGGTTCCCTTTCTTTATACTAAATTATTTTTTAAAGAATTAAAAAATTTATAATGTTCAACACTATTTCATATATCTCTTATATTTATAGAAATTGATGAGGTAGGCCGCCGTAGTGACCTAGGGAGTACACAAAATTCAATAAATCAACCTAACATAGTTTTGCAATTGTATACATGATATTTCTACAGTCCATAATGATAATCATAGTGCTTCTGGGCAAAACTATGTATGCTTTTTTTGACTCATAAAAGCATACAAAAGCATACACAGTTTTGCCCAGAAGCACTACGATTATAGTTTTGCAATTTAAAAAAAGTAACTTAATGTATAAAATATATATATATATTTTAAAAAGGTATTAAAGTAAAATTAAAATTTTTCTAAATTATAATAAAATTTATTTTATATTTTATATTTGAAAAAAAAAATCTGTAAAAAACTTTCTAAATACAATAAAATCAACCTAAAAAGTAAATAAGAACTAATTTCAAACTAAACTAAATAAGAGAGAACTAAAAAATATTATATTTTTTAAATGACTAAAAAAATAATAATGTTAATATAAATAAGCATTATTTTCATATATTTTTTAATAAAATAAAATAAGAACTAATTTCAAACTAAATAAAAATTTTTAATTAAATTATTTTTTAAAGAACTAAAAAAATTGTTATTAATTTTAGAAGAATCATAGAAAAGATCAAATTAAATAAATTTAGAAATTTTATTTAATTTTAAAAGAATAATGGAAAAGATCAAACTAAATAAATCTAGAAATTTTATTTAATTTTACAAGAATAATGGAAAAGACCAAATTAATTAGAAGAATAATGGAAAAAAAATTTATTTAATTTTAGAAGAATAATGAAAAAGATAATGATGGAGGAAAAAACTGAATTTAGAAAATTGGAAAGATCAATTATAAATTAAATAAATAAATAAAACCAATTTCAAACTAAATAAGATTAAATTTAAATCTTAACTAATTTTTTTAAAGAACTAAAAAAATTAACCATCACCAAATATTTTTGGTTTTTGTTTTTTATTTTGTCTAATTTTGTTTTGGTTTTTATTTTTTAGTTTTTCCAATTTCTATTTTAGTTTCTATTTTTTATTTTTTCCAATTTTTATGTTCAGTTTTTATTTTTATTTTTTTTCCAATTTCTTTTTTGGTTCCATAGTTTTTGTTTTCTTATTTTCAATTTTTTTTTGTTTTTATTTTTATTTTTTCCAATTTCTTTTTTGGACTACACTCATGCAACTTTAAAAGAAAATGCAACTTTTAAAGGATTTTGTGATTTTTCCATTTTTTTCGTTCAATTTTTTTTTGTTTTTATTTTTTATTATTTATTTTGTCCAATTTCTTTTTTGGTTCCATAGTTTTTGTGATTTTTTTATTTTCTTATTTCAATTTCCTTTTTAGTTTTTATTTATTATTTATTTTGTCTAATTTCTTTTTTGGTTCCATAGTTTTTGTGATTTTCTTTCTTATTTCAATTTCTTTTTTAGTTTTTATTTTTTATTTTTTTCCAATTTCTTTTTTGGTTCGATAGTTTTTGTGATTTTCTTATTTTCTTATTTCAATTTCCTTTTTAGTTTTTATATTTATTATTTATTTTGTCCAATTTCTTTTTTGGTTCCATAGTTTTTGTGATTTTCTTATTTTCTTATTTCAATTTCCTTTTTAGTTTTTAGTTTTTATTTTTTCCAATTTCTTTTTTGGTTCCATAGTTTTTGTTGGACTACCAAAAAATTGTGGGACTACCAAATTTATTTTTAGCAATTAGACGACCAAAAATTGGGACTACCAAATTTTTTTATTGCTAAAAATGTGTGCACATATAATGGCCTATCGACCAAATTATGTAAGTGATAAAATTATGTAAGTGTTGGTTGATAGATTTGTCACCTAACGTAACAACAGTTGAGTTGAGCCTACTATATTGGTATTATACAAAGGCTCTCTGCTTCTTTTACAAGGCGTAACTACCTTCAATTAATATTCTTATAAATGAAAACAAGGATCACTTTTAACCAATAAGTGAAGTAAAGGTGGTGCTTTTAACTCGAAAGCAATAAATGCAGAATACATCCACCAATATAATCAAATACTGCGCACCATATAATCACCACTACGAACAATATATTGAAGGATAGATAATTCCCAACAGTGAGCAATAATTAAAAATATTTCATCACCTCAATACACAAATGTAATCAACAACATCATCAACAACACATTCAACATAAGAAGAATATGAATCCAAATAATCATAGCACAAAGTAATGGAACAAAAAGCCAAAATTGATCTATCACCAAAACACAGTTTGCCAAAAGATCCATAACACGACTAGCTAATCAAATTTATAGCTAAGTCGAACCATAACTGTCTTAAACCCTAATGGCTTCTTGAAGACAACTGATTAAAAGAAGTTTAAACAATAATAATAAAGGGCCCTCCAGAGCCAATAGTTTTTGAGCAAATATGAAAAATTAACTAAAGCATATGAAAGAAAAACTAATTGAGGATTGCCACATCCTCATCTCCGTTATCAACTTCATCTGTTGTTTCCTCTTCTCATGCTTGTTCATTTTCATTCCCAATGCCACTTTGTGCCGTTTGAGATGCCTGTGCTCTCAGTTTCACTTTGTATGCCCTATATTTGTTGATTATAGGTGTCGAAGACATTCCCTGTGGAGACCCTGTCATGCTGATCCTGCATTTTCTTTTACTCACTGCTCTATCCACACCTGCCACCTTTTGATGCACATCATAAAATCCACTCCTAACAGTCTTGATGTATGTCATCGTCCTCGCAAGCTTGCCAAGTGACTCACCTGTTATATTATCATAATTCATTATTTCTTCCTAACTTCTTGAAGTTTTGTTTGATCTCTTTGACATCCAGTAGCTTTTCATCATCAGTCCCATTAGCCTCAAGCTCTAAAACAACAAAGTTAGTTTTGATTCTCATCATCTCGGAGAAGTAAGTTGCAATTGCTTTCCTCATCTCTTCCTCAACATAAATTATAAGGCAGAGCTTCCACTCGATTGCATCAGTCAATACATGTATGTCTAACTCTCCAGGGTCATTCAATATTCCGTCGGCCACTAGAATACCAACATTCATATTGGCCATCTCCTGTATTTCTTTAGAAGCTAAAGATGGACTGTTGTGATCACTTCTAGCATTTTGGAATTCAACTATCAAAGCTTCTCTTTTCCTATGGATAGAATCAAACAGTTTAACTACCTCCTCAACAAATAGAAGACCATAAAAAATGACCTTCTCAACCCATTGATCCATAGCATTCCTCAAAGATAATGAACTTTTCATTTGTTGCAACAAATTGGGATCAAGGGCATTCAGATTCATCATCTGAACAATTAACTGAACAAATAAAGACAAGGAACTTACTTGAGCTAGCAACTGAGAATTCTCCTCTTGTTGTCTTTAGACCCTTTTAGATATATTGTTGACCGAGTACTTGACATGATAGAGATCACCTTCAGCAGTTGAAGGACCAAATCCACTCTGCTCATCCTAAAGTCAGCTTCAGTTACTTTGTCCTCATTTTTACTTCCCACTGGATCAACAATTTCTAGAAATTAATTCCCTAGGGTAGGATCAGTCACCATCCTCAACATCCTCCTAACACGCTTAGGGTTAGG
This sequence comes from Cunninghamia lanceolata, assembly GCA_027924645.1. Classification (NCBI taxonomy): domain Eukaryota; kingdom Viridiplantae; phylum Streptophyta; class Pinopsida; order Cupressales; family Cupressaceae; genus Cunninghamia; species Cunninghamia lanceolata. The sequence goes on along the minus strand of BSBN01000220.1, from coordinate 7,809,909 downwards.
GGTATTCTGTAGTAACTTAGCCATAGTATAAATACATGCATCCACTAGTGGTGTATACCTTTTCTTCTTTTCCACTACTTTCTTTAACCAGGTAGGATATGGAGAGGGAGCATTAGTAGCATTAACCATACTCATGGTACCATCCATAGGCACAGGTGAGGAATTTTGTTCTAGGGGATCGTATGGGTTGGGAGAACCTGGAGCACTTAGTAGAGATTGCAACATACTATCTTCTCCTAATTGAGTAAAAATAAAATAATCACTATCACTTACAAGGTTGTTAACAAATGGCACATGGTTTGCCTTTGATGAGAGGCAACCAATCTGGTGTTACTCTTTACGGGTTGACCATCCTGCTCACACATCGTCTTCAATTTACCAACCTCATCAGGGGGCTAATCACCATCTCCATTTAATTGTGAGCCAACTCTCTAAAGAGTTGGGTCCACACTAGATGATTTTCTTTGAGCAGTCTGAGATCTGTTTTGCCTCTGAGAGGTTGACTCTTTAGGCATAGCTGAGCCTGCACACTCTTTCACTTTTCCCCTCAGCCATTTCTCTGTTCTTATCACCTGGAAAGAGCAAAAATTTACATCTGTGATTTCTTTTTCAGACCATCTCACAGGAGGAAGAGGTGTTGGTATGTGGCGACTGATCATGCAAGTACTATACACTAGTTATGTATCCTCGCTGGGGTTCGGGGGCACGGCCCTCGAATTTTTTTCCCTCTTTTTGCACGATCAGAGTCAGTTGTTAATTTTTGTTAATCAACAAAAGAAAAATGACATTGCAAAACCCTAATTCTATAAGCTTCCAAAAAGCATGTTATAAGCAGCTGAGATGTATGGTGCAATGATGTATTTGCGAGATTCTAATATGTTTTGCACTGGATAATAAAATCATTGGATTGCTGAGTTTCTGTGAATGTAGCCCATATTGGGTGAACCACATTAAATTTCTGTGTTGGTCTCTTTTGTGTTATTCCTCATTGTTATATTTGGGTTATTTAATCTGCATATAATTATTAGTGTTTATTGCTTTGATTTGCCCTAACCCTAACAAGAGGTTGTAGCATAGCAGCATTATAGCTTTCATCAACAATATGAGAGTTATCATCGGCCATGTCAGGGACTTGTATGTTCAACTCGAAGGCTTGGATTTGGTCAATGGTTAACCTCATTCAACTTCTCCTCTGCACCTCCCTCTCATCTAAACAATCTTCCCAGAAGTCCTCAAGCTGGGGTTTGTGCATATACGAATCTCTTCTATGCATATGTTCCTTTACATAATTTTTACTGTTGAAGGCCACACAAGCTAATAGACTATGGAGGCTAAATTCAAAGAATAGGTTATCAACACTTCTGGCACTATCATTACTCTTACAAGAATAGAATGACAGAGACACAGGGAAAGGGTATGTTGCAAGTATGTGCCTAATCGGTGTTGTCATTGATGTCAACATATCCTTGTTGTCATTAGTGTCAACTGCATCTTATTCTATTACTTGTTTAGAAGACTTGTATGTTGAGGATATTGAGGAAATTAGCCTCTCCAGAAGAAATAAGTGAGTTACAGAGAAGTGCAGTACAGACAGTGAGTTGTATGCTGAAGATCAGTCTGATAAACTGCTCCGTATTTATTTCTACTTGAAGATCATGGTCTGCAGATTGGAAGTAAGTTAGAGGTATGTCTGAGGATGCTACATTTTGGGTCTAAGCCATCTGCATGAAGATCTAAGTGAGTTGTGTTCACCAGAGTGAAACCTACTTTTTTCTGTAAGTCTAGTTGAGACAGGAAGATAGTATTTGGCTCCGCATTCCTCCGCAATAAAGTATTTTGCTTTGCGGCTCTAGAGGGAAGTCTGGGATGATGATAAGTGCCTACAGTTGCAATGGTTTGTGGTTTGGTGGTCCGCAAGCTATCTTTCTTTTATGATAGTTGAAGACAGTGAAGTTCATGCGTTCCGGTGAGAAGATTCCTATGGATAAAGTGGTTAAGGTTCGTGCGGTTGCTCCTAATGATTATAGCGTGCTTGTGGATGTCTCCTAATCATGTTCCTATCTAGACTTAGGTCCGTGTTAAGAAATTAAGATGGTGTGTGAAGATTGTTCCCAAATAATGTAGCATGTAACCAGTCTTGGCCGACTTGGTTGGTCCCAGTGATTGTAGAGATCTCTGAAAGATTGTGGAAGTGTGTTGTGGCGTGGAAGATTGTGTTTGAGTCCCAGCTAAGGCATGGCGTGATCTGCATTTCATTCCCTTTGCATGATATTGCAATAGGTCAGGACCTATTTTGTAAATGTTTGTAATACTGACCTTGGAGATTGTTCTAATGGTTGATGATTGTGATGCCGACCTTGATGATCATTCCAAGGTTGATGTAGTGTATAAATACTTGTAGTTGAGTCATGGAAAATGTGTCCTTGAGCAGAAATGATAAGATATTAAGAAAGGTCCAAAGGCAGAGCAGAGAAGAGGCAGAGGAAAGAAGAGGAAGAGCAGAGCAGAGGAATTGTTATTCACAATACAGAAAGGTGTTGATTGTGATAGTAACTCTGGCAGTAAGCCACCAGTAGGGTTTAATAGCCCTTAGGGTTTAATAGCCCTTATTATAATCTTGCTAGGATTAGGGTTGAGGAAGTGAGTTTGCTAGACCTAGTTGTTCTTCATGGCAGTAAGCCAGTATGTTTAGACCCGTGGAGTGACCAAGCCTGAACATCATTATTTCAAGATTGCAATATATATTGAGAGTTAATCCTCTCTGTAGTTTTTCCCCACCTTGGGATTTTCCACGTAAATCTGGTGTCTCTTGTGTTTGATGTTGTATCTGTGGTTAAGTTTCTGATTTCATGCTCTCATTGTTAAATCGTAATAATTGTGGATAAGTGATGAATGTTTAAATTACAGAAAATATTTAAGTTTTTGTGACAACTGATTCACCTCTCCTCTTAGTTGTCCGACGCATATCAACAATTGGTATTAGAGCCAAGTTCCTCTAAAGAAAGTTTAACAGCTTCAGGAAGATCCAAAATGTCTTATAAGAAGGAAGCACCACATTTTGATGGAACTAATTATGTTCTTTGGAAGGCTAAGATGAAAAGCCATCTTCTTTCTCTTGGTTACAAAGTTTGGAAAGCTGTAGTAATAGAATACACCATACCTCAAAATGGTCTGACGACTGAAGACGAAATCAAAGAATATGAGATAGATATCAAGGCAAAGGATGCTCTGCTAAGCTCATTAACTAACTCAATATTGACGAAAGTGGTGGATCTTGAAACTGTAAATAAGGTATGGGAAAAGTTGAAAAATCTGTATGAAGGAGATGATTCTATGAAGGAAGCCAAGTTACAAAGTCTGAAAGTGAAATATGAAGGCTTGAAGATGAATAATCATGAAAACATATAAGCTTTTATGTAAAGAGTTGATGAACTTGTTATAGGGATAAAAGCCATAGGCGGAACCCTCGAAGAAAAGGAAATTGTTATGAAAATTCTCAGATCTCTGCCCAAGTCCTACTATCACAAGGTAGCTGTGATTGAAGAATTGATGCAAGTAAAAACCATTAATAGGGATTAGTTGCTTGGCAAGCTTACTGCTTTTGAAATGAGTGAGTTAGATGATGCTCTGTCAAAAGTTGAGACAACCTTAAAGGCTAGTACTCTTGGAAGTACTTCCAGATCAGAAAAGTATAAGGTAGAACCCGATGATGAGTTAGATGAAGCTGAAGCCAACTTTGTGGATAGACTACAAAGAGGATCTGGTAAGTTTAAAGGCAAACTTCCTTTCAAATGTTTTTCCTATGGTAAAGTAGGTCATTTTTCTTCTAGATGTCCTGAAAGAATTGAAAGAAATAGAAGAAGATATGAGAACAGGCCTAGGACCCAAAATAAGTGTTATTATGTTGAAGATTTTGATGATGATGAAGGAGTATCAGATAATGGTGAACCAGATAATGCTAGTTCCTCTATAAATGAATGCTTGTTCATTGCTATTAAGGAAGATCTTTTGTCTACTAATTCTCCTAGCTGTGTGAAGGAAGAAAAACCAGTGAAAAGTGCTTTGGCTGCTCAGGTCATTAAGGACAAGGATGAATGGGTTATTGATAGTGGTTTCTCTCATCACATGATTGGTGACAAAAGTAAGTTTGTAAGTTTGGAAAGATATGATGGTGGACTAGTTAGGTTTGGAGATGATACAACTGGTAGGATTTGTGGAAAAGGATCTATTTCTTTTGATGGCATGCATAATACTGAAGATGTCTTGTATGTGAAAGGATTAAAGCACAATCTTTTGAGTGTGGGTTAGATGTGTGACAAGGGCTATGACTTAAGCTTCAAGGACAATGGATGCAAGATCAAGGAAAGCTCCGAAATAATCATTGCAAATGGTAAGAAGACTAGAGGTAATATCTTTCACTTGAAAGGAACCAAGAACTATTATTTGTTGACTCAGATTGATGAGAGTTGGCTATGTCATAGAAGGTTGTGTCACATAAATTTTGATAATATTATGAAGATAAGTACTGTACAGATTGTTAGAGATTTGCCTAAGCTTGTAAAACCTGCTAATCTGGTTTGCAAGGAGTGTCAATTTGAGAAACATACAAGAACAAGTTTTAAAAGCAAGGACCAATTAGTTGGAGGATTGCTTGAGCTAGTGCATACAGATTTATGTGGACCTACTAGAGTAAGAAGTTTGCAAGGAGACATGTATTTCATACTGCTCATTGATGATTATTCTAGAATGACTTGGGTCACCTTTTTGAAAGAGAAAGCTAAAGCTCTAGATAAATTCAAGGCATTTAAGGCAATGGTTGAAAATGAGATGGATTTAAAAATCAAATGCTTGAGGTCTGATAGAGGAGGAGAGTTCATATCAAATGAATTCAATTTCTTTTGTGAAGAACATAGAATAAAGAGACTGCTATCTGCGCCTAGAACTCCACAACAAAATGGAGTTGTTGAAAAGAAAAATAGAATAGTTCAAGAAGCTAGTAGAACCATGATGAAGGAAGCTCATCTTCCTAAAGCATATTGGAGAGAGGCAATTCACATCGCAGTATATATCCTAAACAGAGTTCAAGTAAAAGGTAACAGTTCAAAAACTCTCTATGAATTGTGGCATGGTAGAGTTCCTACTGTGAGATATTTTAAAGTTTTTGGTGGCAGATGTTATATCAAAAGAGAACAAAAGAGAAGAAGATTTAGGCAAGTTTGATGTTAGATGTGATGAAGGAATCTTCCTTGGTTACTCCATCAAGAGTAAGGCCTACCGGTGCTATAGCAAGATCCTGAATACAATCATTGAAAGTGCAAATGTTAAAGTTGATGAATGTAAGGAAAGGTCTTCAGAATCAAGAGGATATGAGTCAGATGATCCAAATGTTTCAGAAGTGGTGCAACATGAAGACAACACAGATGAAGAAGATCAAGCTCCAGTAAGTGCTACCAAAACTCCAAGATATGTAAGAATCAATCATTCTGAAAATCAAATCATAGGAGATAAGAACAAAGGGATCTTAACCAGAAGAAAAGCTGTAGAAGAACAAGTAAATTTTTGTCTGATCTCTAAGATTGAACCTAAAATTGTGGATGAGGCTTGCAAAGATGAGAATTGGATGAAGGCCATGGAAGAAGAATTGATGCAGATAGACAATTAGACTTGGGATCTTGTTCCTAGACTAGCAGATAAGAATGTAATTGGTACAAAGTGGGTCTTCAGAAACAAAATGAATGAGAATGGTGAAGTGGTAAGAAACAAAGCAAGATTGGTATGCAAAGGATATGCTTAGGTTGAAGGAATAGACTTTGAAGGAACTTTTGCTCCAGTAGCAAGGATTGAAGCAATAAGGATGTTTTTGGCTTTTGCAGCATACAAAGATTTCAAGGTTTATCAAATGGATGTGAATTTTGCCTTCTTAAATGGAGAGTTGGAAGAGGAAGTCTATATAGAACAACTGGAAGGATTTTAGTCATCAGGACAAGGGGACATGGTATGCAGATTGAAGAAAGCATTGTATGGATTAAAACAAGCTCCCAGGGCATGGTATGCATAGTTGGACAAGTACCTAATACAGATAGGGTTCAGTAAAGGTACTACAAATAGTAACCTCTACTTCAAGATCAATGATGAACAAACCCTGATTGTTGTAGTTTTTGTTGATGATATTTTTTTGGAGGCAATGAAGGTATGTGCTCAGTTTTTACTGGAGAAATGTAAAGTGAATTTGAAATATCTATGTTTGGAGAGATGAACTTCTTTTTAGGTCTGCAAGTAAGGCAATCAGATAAGGGTATCTTCATTTCTCAGTCTAAGTATGTAAAAGAGTTGTTAAAGAAATGTGGGATGGAAGACTCTAAACTAGTATGCACACCTATGATAACTGGTTGTAAGTTGAGCAAAGATGATAACTCACCCATGGCAGACCATAAAAAGTATAGATCTATGATTGGAGGATTACTTTATCTAACTCAAACTAGACCTGACATAATGCATGTAGTGTGTCTTGTGGCAAGATTTCAGGCAGAACCCAAGGAATCACATGTGATGGCAGTCAAAAGAATTCTAAGATATTTAAAAGGCATAATAGATTATGGTTTGTGGTACCTTAAGGACTATGAATTTACTCTCAGTGCATATACTGATGTTGATTAGGCTGGAGATATGGATGACAAAAAAAGTACAAGTGGAGGTGCATTCTTCTTGGGAAAGAGATTAGTATCTTGGCTAAGCAAAAAATAGGATTCAATATCCATGTCTACTGCAGAGGCAGAATACATTGTAGCAACATGTAGTTGCACTCAAGTGTTATGGATGAAGCAGAATTTGAAGGACATCAAAGTTGTGTATGAAGAAACTATTGCAATCTTTTGTGACAACAGAAGTTCCATAAACATATCAAAGAATCCAGTGATGCATTCAAGGACCAAGCACATATCCATTAGGTATCATTTCCTAAGAGAAAAAGTGACAGAGAATGAAGTCAAGTTGGAGTATGTTTCTACCAAGGATCAGATTGTAGATATTTTACCAAGCCTTTGCCCAAGGATACTTTTGAGTATCTCAGAGAAAATTTAGGGGTCATCACCCCTCTTTCTCTAAAATAAGATGCACAATGGTGCATTAGTTTGGAGGTGCTCAGAGGTCTGGATTGATGATTTTTAGGGCTACTTCTAAGGGGGAGTAGTCAGAAAGTTTAGAAGAGAGATTGGATCAGAGCAGAAGAGTGCAAGTATGTGCCCTTTGCCATTAATGTCAAAGGGGGAGAGAAGTCATGTAAAAACTTAGAGTGCAAATGTGTAAAAGAAAGGGGGAGAATTTTGGAGAAAGAAAGAAGTGCCTGTGTGTAAAGAGAAAGGGAGAGAATCTTGTCCTGATGGCTGTTGCAATTTTTCACATCATATGTTGCCATTAATGACAAAGGGGGAGATTGTTGCAAGTATGTGCCTAATCGGTGTTGTCATTGATGTCAACATATCCTTGTTGTCATTAGTGTCAACTATATCTTATTCTATTACTTGTTTAGAAGACTTGTATGTTGAGGATATTGAGAAAATTAGCCTCTCTAGAAGAAACAAGTAAGTTACAGAGAAGTGCAGTACAAACAGTGAGTTGTATGCTGAAGATCAGTTTGGTAAACTGCTCCGCATTTATTTTTGCTTGAAGATTGTGGTATGTAGATTGGAAGTAAGTTCAAGGTATGTTTGAGGATGCTACATTTTGGGTCTGATCCATTCGCATGAAGATTTGAGTGAGTTGTGTTCACCAGAGTGAAACCTACTTTTTTCTGTAAGTCCAGTTGAGACAAGAAGATAGTATTTGGCTTCGCATTCCTCTGCAATAAAGTATTTTGCTCTCTGGGATGATGATAAGTGCCTACAGTTGCAATGGCTCGTGGTTTGGTGGTCTGCAAGCTATCTTTCTTTTATGACAGTTGAAGACAGTGAAGTTCATGTGTTTCGGTGAGAAGATTCCTATGGATAAAGTGGTTAAGGTACGTTCAGTTGATCCTGATGATTATAGTGTGCTTGTGGATGTCTCCTAATCATGTTCCTATCTGAACTTTGGTCCACATTAAGAAATTGAGATGGTGTGTGAAGATTGTTCCCAGATAATGTAGCGTTTAACGGTATCTGGACATAATAACCCAGCCAAAATAACCCTGGACACAATAACCCTGTCATAATAACCCAAGGACAAAATAACCCAGGGTCATAATAACCCATGGACAGAATAACCTGTGGTCAAAATAACCCATGGACAGAATAACCCGTGGTCATTTTAGATCAAGCTAATAAACTAGAAATGACATAAAATCTATTAGAACATTATAATTTAGATATTTTTCCAATTCTTATGCCAAATTTTTGCTCCAATTTGTACTACTATCTCTTCATGTGCCCAAATGACCATAAATAGTCACAAAAACTATTTATTAAACTAAATTATAAGTATGATCTTACAAGGAACATAAACAAGCATGTCAAAAGATTAAGTAACATTAATCTTTAAGATAAAAAAAAGGGATTGTGAGGCACCGTAGAGGCTATTTAGGTCATTTTTAGACCATATAACCATTATATACCCCTAAAATAGCCTTAAAACACCTTTAATATGCTTAAATAACCTATAAAATGGTAAATAATTATAAAAATAAGAAATATATGGTTGGATACATTGGGCAACCAAGCAGGAAAAAATACTGTGAACTCAAAGAAAGACTAAAAAGATTGGTTGATGGTTATGACAACCATAACATTTTAGATTATATAAGAGGCATCACTCATAATTTGACACTTTAATTGAAAATTTGAATAATAAAGTTTTTTAGCAACATACATGTAATTTATAAATTTTGTTTTCCTTTCTCTATATGGGTAAGTGCAAGAAGATGGGGGGCCAAAAAGGGGTCTTAAGTGGCCACTTTTTTTCTGAAATCAGGAAATATTGGCCTTGGATGAGAAATTGAGCATAGTTACACTCAAAATTTGAAGATGCAACCAAAACAATGTTCGTAGTGCTCCGAGTCTACTTTCTAAACTACTATTTTTTTTGAAAATGGCATAGATTAAGGGGTTCAAAAGAGGGAGCCACATAAATTGGTGTTGTTTCTGTCAAAAAAACATAACATAGCATGTTTTGTGGCTCCCTCAAAAGGTCAATTTTTTTTTGGTATTTTTAAAATCGTGAGAAATTAGCTAATAGCATGTAGTTTATGCCCGATTTTTCTGATAATTTTTTGATGAATATTTGATTTTTTACTAATTTTCAAAGTGGACACATCCTAAAAAATAGAATTTTGGCCGTGCTACCCCTATAAATTTTGAAAACTAATTGAAAATCATTTTTTTCTTTTTTTAATATTTGTAGAATGGAGTCTAGTTTCTAAATATGTATTTTTTTTGAAATTTGAATGAATAGTTAATTTACAATGAAAAAAAGACCAAACAGTGGTTTTTGCCCAAAAACGGACACACATACAAAAGAAATTAAAGATGAAAGGCTTAACATTGTTAAAATGTGAAAAAAATCACATTGTCAAATAGCTAAGAGAAAGCCTAACATTACCTAGGTGTTCAATTTGTTCGACCTTGAAACACGTGCAAATCTAAGGGTTAGCACGAATGAAACTATGTGAAATTTTGAAGAATATGGAAAAACACGTCTGTGACTGTTCATAAGGCACTCCAAGCCTTTGGGTTGGAAATCCAAAGCAAATCCCAAGCCCAAGGCTTGGGATTCCCAAAGCAAGACATAACGCGCTCGCGTTATGTTTTGCTTTGCATTTTTCCTTTCCCACAAGTCTGTTGTTTGTCATGTTTGACATAATGTGCTCGCGTTATGTTCCCCTTAAATTTTTTTATGTTCAAGGCTATTAATCATGAGGGTTAAGGGATAAGGGATAGGGCTGTAGGGTTTAGGGATAAGGGATTAGGGTTTAAGGTATAGTATCGAGCCCGTTGAGGGTCTAGGAATAGGGATAGCATTTAGGGTTTAGGGATGAGGGATTAGAGTTGAGGGATGACAGATTAGGGTTGAGGGATTAGGGTTTAGGGATGAGGGATTAGAGTTGAGGGATGGCAGATTAGGGTTGAGGGATTAGGGTTTAGGGTTAGGGTTGAGGGATTAGGGTTTAAGGTATAGTGTTGAGGGTTTAGGGATAGAGTTTAGAGTTGAGGGATTAGAGTGAAGGGTTGAGGGATTAGGATTTGACGTTGAGGGTTGAGGGTTTAGGGATAGGGTTTAGGATCGAGGGATCATACTTAAGGGTCGAGGGATTAGGGGTTGACATTGAGGGTTGAGGGTTGAGGGTTGAGGTTCAAGGGTCGAGGGTTTAGGGATAGGGTTGAGGGTCGAGGGATTAGGGTTAAAGTAGAGTGTGGAGGGTGTAAGGATTAGGGATAGGGTTGGAGGGTTTAGGGATAAGGGATTAGGGTTTAAGGTATAGTATCGAGTCTGTTGAGGGTTTAGGAATAGGGATAGCATTTAGGGTTTAGGGATGAGGGATTAGAGTTGAGGGATGATGGATTAGGGTTGAGGGATTAGGGTTTAGGGATAAGGTTTAGGGTTGAGGGTTGAGGGATTAGGGTTTAAGGTATAGTGTTGAGGGTTGAGGGTTTAGGGATAGGTTTTAGGGTTGATGGATTAGGGTTTAGGGTTGACGGATTAGCATTTAATGTTGAGGTTAGGGTTAGAGTGTTAAGGGTAGAGGGTTTAGGGATAGGGTTTAGGGTTGAAGGTTTAAGGATTGAGGGTTGAGGCTTTAGGGATGAGGGTTTAAGGCTTAAGATATAGTGTCAAGTGTTGAGGGTGTAGGGATAGGGTTTAAGTTTTAAGGGTTAAGGGTTGAGCGATAGGGATTAGGGTTTAAGGTATAGTGTTGAGGGTTGATGGTTTAGGATAGGGTTTAGGTTTGAGGGATTAGGGTTTAGGGTTGATGAATTAGGGTTTAATGTTGAGAGTTGAGGGTTAAGGGTTGAGGGTTAAGGTTGAGGGATAGGGTTAATGGTCAAGGGATTAGGGTTAAATAAGAGTGTCAAGGGTAGAGGGATTAGGGTTTAAGGTATAGTATCGAGCCTGTTGAGGGTCTAGGAATAGGGATAGCATTTAGGGTTTAGGGATGAGGGATTAGAGTTGAGGGATGACGGATGATAGATTAGGGTTGAGGGTTGAGGGATTAGGGTTTAGGGATAAGGTTTAGGCTTAGGGTTGAGGGATTAGGGTTTAAGGTATAGTGTTGAGAGTTTAGGGATAGGGTTTAGTGTTGAGGGATTAGAGTGAAGGGTTGAGGGATTAGGATTTGATGTTGAGGGTTGAGGGTTTAGGGATAGGGTTGAGGGTTGAGGGATTAGAGTTAAGGGTTGATGGATTAGGGTTTGACATTGAGGGTTGAGGGTTGAGGTTTGAGGGTCAAGGGTTTAGGGATAGGGTTGAAGGTCGAGAGATTAGGGTTAAAGTAGAGCGTGGAGGGTATAAGGATTAGGGATAGGGTTGGAGGGTTTAGGGATAAGGGATTAGGGTTTAAGTTATAGTATCGAGTCTGTTGAGGGTTTAGGAATAAGGATAGCATTTAGGGTTTAGGGATGAGGGATTAGAGTTGAGGGATGATAGATTAGGGTTGATGGTTGAGGGATTAGGGTTTAGGGATAAGGTTTAGGGTTGAGGACTGAAGGATTAGGGTTTAAGGTATAGTGTTGAGGGTTTAGGGATAGGGTTTAGGGTTGAGGGATTAGAGTGAAGGGTTGAGGGATTAGGATTTGACGTTGAGGGTTTAGGGTTTAGGGTTTAGGGTTTAGGGATAGGGTTGAAGGTCGAGGGATTAGAGTTAAGGGTTCAGGGATTAGGGTTTAAGGTATAGTGTTGAGGGTTTAGGGATAGGGTTTAGGGTTGAGGGATTAGGATTTGACATTGAGGGTTGAGGGTTTAGGGTTTAGGGTTTAGGGATAGGGTTGAGGGTCGAGGGATTAGAGTTAAGGGTTGAGGGATTAGGGTTTGACATTGAGGGTTGAGGGTTGAGGTTCGAGGGTCAAGGGTTTAGGGATAGGGTTGAGGGTCGAGGGATTAGGGTTAAAGTAGAGTGTGGAGGGTGTAAGGATTAGGGATAGGGTTGGAGGGTTTAGGGATAAGGGATTAGGGTTTAAGTTATAGTATCGAGTATGTTGAGGGTTTAGGAATAGGGATAGCATTTAGGGTTTAGGGATGAGGGATTAGAGTTGAGGGATGATGGATTAGGGTTGATGGTTGAGGGATTAGGGTTTAGGTATAAGGTTTAGAGTTGAGGGTTGAGGGATTAGGGTTTAAGGTATAGTGTTGAGGGTTTAGGGATAGGGTTTAGGGTTGAGGGATTAGAGTGAAGGGTTGAGGGATTAGGATTTGATGTTGAGGGTTTAGGGTTTAGGGATAGGGTTGAGGGTCGAGGGATCAGAGTTAAGGGTTGAGGGATTAGGGTTTGACGTCGAGGGTTGAGGGTTGAGGTTCGAGGGTCAAGGGTTTAGGGATAGGGTTGAGGGTCGAGGGATTATGGTTAAAGTAGAGTGTGGAGGGTATAAGGATTAGGGATAGGGTTGGAGGGTTTAGGGATAAGGGATTAAGGTTTAAGGTATAGTATCAAGTCTGTTGAGGGTTTAGGAATAGGGATAGCATTTAGGGTTTAGGGATGAGGGATTAGAGTTGAGGGATGATGGATTAGGGTTGAGGGATTAGGGTTTAGGGATAAGGTTTAGGGTTGAGGGCTGAGGGATTAGGGTCTAAGGTATGGTGTTGAGGGTTTAGGGTTGAGGGATTAGGATTTGACGTTGAGGGTTTAGGGTTGAGGGTTTAGGGATAGGGTTGAGGGTTGAGGGATCAGAGTTAAGGGTTGAGGGATTAGGGTTTGACGTCGAGGGTTGAGGGTTGGGGTTTGAGGGTCAAGGGTTTAGGGATGGGGTTGAGGGATTAGGGTTAAAGTAGAGTGTGGAGGGTATAAGGATTAGGGATATGATTGGAGGGTTTAGGGATAAGGGATTAGGGTTTAAGGTATAGTATCGAGTCTGTTGAGGGTTTAGGAATAGAGATAGCATTTAGGGTTTAGGGATGAGGGATTAGAGTTGAGGGATGCCTGATTAGGGTTGAGGGATTAGGGTTTAGGGATAAGGTTTAGGGTTGAGGGCTGAGGGATTAGGGTTTAAGGTATAGTGTTGAGGGTTTAGGGATAGCATTTAGGGTTGAGGGATTAGAGTGAAGGGTTGAGGGATTAGGATTTGACGTTGAGGGTTTAGGGATAGGGTTGAGGGTCGAGGGATCAGAGTTAAGGGTTAAGGGATTAGGGTTTGACGTTGAGGGTTGAGGGTTGCGGTTCGAGGGTCAAGGGTTTAGGGATAGGGTTGAGGGTTGAGGGATTAGGGTTAAAGTAGAGTGTGGAGGGTATAAGGATTAGGGATAGGGTTGGAGGGTTTAGGGAAAAGGGATTAGGGTTTAAGGTATAGTATCAAGTCTGTTGAGGGTTTAGGAATAGGGATAACATTTAGGGTTTACGGATGAGGGATTAGAGTTGAGGGATGATGGATTAGGGTTGAGGGTTGAGGGATTAGGGTTTAGGGATAAGGTTTAGGGTTGAGGGCTGAGGGATTAGGGTTTAAGGTATGGTGTTGAGGGTTTAGGGATAGGGTTTAGGGTTGAGGGATTAGAGTGAAGGGTTGAGGGATTAGGATTTGACGTTGAGGGTTGAGGGTTTAGGGATAGGGTTGAGGGTTAAGGGATCAAAGTTAAGGGTTGAGGGATTAAGGTTTGACATCGAGGGTTGAGGGTTGAGGTTCGAGGGTCAAGGGTTTAGGGATAGGGTTGAGGGTCGAGGGATTAGGGTTAAAGTAGAGTGTAGAGGGTATAAGGATTAGGGATAGGGTTAGAGGGTTTAGGGATAAGAGATTAGGGTTTAAGGTATAGTATCAAGTCTGTTGAGGGTTTAGGAAAAGGGATAGCATTTAGGGTTTAGGGATGAGGGATTAGAGTTGAGGGATGACAGATTAGGGTTGAGGGTTGAGGGATTAGGGTTTAGGGATAAGGTTTAGGGTTGAAGGATTAGGGTTTAAGGTATAGTGTTGAGGGTTTCTGTCATCAAATGTAGATTTATGGGTTTGATTATATTGATTGCCTCTCTAGTTTTAGGGTGTGGATGTTTTGGAATCAATCAGGAAGTCTTTAGGAGACTTTGTGGAAGTGGATTGGAAATCGCTTGACAGAACCCCTGCTATTTATGCTTGGATAAGGATTTGTCACAAACTAGAACTTCTACTTCCAAAGAAGATCTATCTTTCTTCCTTGATGGGCATTTTCTATCAAGAACTTGATTATGAGGGCTTGCCCCTTCATTGTAATGCCTATCATATGGCAGAGCATCTGGCAAGCTCTTGCAGGAAATAGAAAAAGTTCTCCCTCAAAAACCTTGTGGTCATTCAAGTCTGAAGGGGAAGGTTTGGAAAGAGATGCGATCAATGCAAAGGATGTGATCAATCTATAGCAAGACAAAACGTGAGCGCGTTATAACGTGCTCGCGTTTTGTCTTGCTATAGAAACAGTAAAAAAGTGTTGACCCCCATGATCCAGGCCCACATGCTCTATTTTCATACTGATTCTGCACATGCTCCGACAAAAAAGAAGTGCTTTCATGCTGTTGGGAAGTTCACATGCATAGTTGACACATTGTACTACCTTTGCATGATCTTTCCACCACCTTTTCTACTTTGCCAGCTTGAGGAGGAAATAACATAGTTTTCACACCACGTTTGATATATATCTATTCAAGTTTCAATTTTTGTAGTGTTGCAATGTTAATTGTGATTCAATTTTAGGAATTTAACATCATAGATTGGTTAATAGTATTGTTGTTAGTAATTATATTTGAGTGTTATTCAATTTAACATTGAAAAGGAAGCAAGTGGTGAAAAACTCAAATTGTTGAGGAGTTTGATGTAAGAAGAAAAAAACACTACATAATTGGGTACTCTGTCCATTCGAATCTTCATTTTTTAGGTATGTCAAATCTTTACATGCATGTTCTTTACATTTTCCTTATTTCGGATTGAATTACTTTATCATGCTTTATCATACATGTTTAAAATAGACACATTCCCAATCAAGAAAGTAGCTTACAATCTCACATGATGCCATGTATATTTTCTACACTTGGGGTCTTTAATAATTATGTGTAATAAACAAACCTTAACATACCATGATGTCAAACTATACAAGAATAAATCCTTACAACATAATAAAAACATAATCCCACTATTATCTTGTATTCATTTCTTTGGAACTAATATTGGTCTCTTTATCATGCTATAGACAAATTCTCCATCATGCTGAGGAAATGATCAAGAATTAAACCAACACAAGAAGAGATAGAAGCTAAGAATGCAAAGAAAGCAGTGGCTAGGAGGGAACTTCGTGAGAAGAGGAAATTGGACACGATAAATGAAGACACACCAATTGAAGAGGAACCACAACCATCACAAAGAGATATGGTATTGGTGGCACAAAGAGAATGAATGCAAAAACTTCATGGTACGAGAGATTTGAATACCATAGTTGGAGACACGTCCTCTACCGCAAGTCAACATGTAGGGACACCATCTACCACATCTCAAGTTGAGAGTACATCATCACTCACATGTGATGAAGGAGGTATGCCATTGTTCCCACCTCAACCTCAAGGTATGTCATCTATTCCATCTTCGATCGAAGGTATGCCATCTAGCCCATCTCATTTAAATATTGATGAAATTCCTAATGTTGAGATGAATTTACCTAACTTCACACCACCTAGAATTTTGCATAGAAAGCCAAAGTATTTGATTGATATTGATGAGAATATTTTGCAGCCAATGGAAGGTAAGATTCCAAAACGCACTTGTAGAAGATATTCTAATAAGATTTGGAGATTGTTCTTTGAAAAGTTAAATGAGACTGCAAGATGTCAACTATTTGTGGAAATGATGCGAAGTATAAAGTATAGGTCTATCATGAAGATTCTTGGGTTGAGAACATCAGAGGCTTCAAGTGAAAAATCTATTGTCAAGAATCTAATGAGTGCGTATGAGAGTGTGGGTAACACCTCACGTACAAAAGATAGTAATGCAACACGGTGTGTGATTACATCGACTATAGTAAGTAGTCAAACAAGGAAAGCTCGTCTCATTAGAAAGACAAGTCAAGAATTGAGAATTAATAGGAAAACTTTATCAAGAGCCATTGGAAGATGCCAAAGAATTGAGGACACTAATGCCAATGAATTATGGGCGTTCTCGGGGAGACTACCACGAAAAGATAAACCAATTGTTGAAGCATTGAGATCACTAATTGAAGACTTTTGGAAGAATTACACAAGGGTATCTCCAAATCAAAGAGATGTGGTAAGAAGGAGAATTGGTAGTCAGAACCGTGAGCCACATCCAAAGCATTTTTTGGATGAGACTCATATACAGTTTTATGGTAAATTTCTAGAGAAGTATCTTCAAATTAAAATTTGTCAAAGATATTTTGAAATGCTAAAACTTTTCTATGTTAAGATAAATCACACACGCACTACTTGTTGTTGTAGATTACATATTGAATTTTCTAACCATTTTGATGCTTATAGGTCTATATGTTTAGATATGCATACTAACAATGATTTGCAGGGTTGTGCCATATGTGCCCCACCAACATATTCAAGAGACTTCATATCAAGAATTTTATGTGAAAGAGAGGAAGGTCAAATATTCTATAAGAAATTATGCTTGGATGGCACATGTCATCGTTGTGGTGGCTTGTAGGGTTTGCCAATATGTGAACATATGGAAAGAACACATGGAACTAGTAGAGTTTGGCAAGTATAAAACAGTGGCATACAATACAAAAGATGGTAAAGAAGAAAAGAGGTGTGAATTGGTTATTGAAAAGATTCTAGTGTATCGGTTTATGCCTATATTTCATGACATGACCATAGAGCTTGATGGTTGGACTTGCAATTCAAGTTATGCAAGGACACATTTCTGGTTGGTAGCATTGTTTCAGTCGTCAACTTTGCAGAGAACTACAGTCTACAGCCACAGCGTGAGGTGCAATCACAATATTACAACTCCACACAAGTTTCTATATTTGTGCACATCGCATTCATTCATGCGAATGACAGTACAGAGGATGACATAAAGATCATAAGGGAGTATAATTTCTATATTAGTGATGATCGCATGCATTCTACGGAGTTCGTGCAAGGTTGCTTTTAGGTGTTCTACAATGATTTGGCTAGAAGGGGCATATCGTTCGGTCAGCATATCATATGGTCAGATAACTGTGTGTCACAATTCAAGAACTCGCAGAATTTCTATTGGCTGAGTAGGAGGCATAATTTTACAGGTATTCAACATATGTGGAACTTTTGTGAGGCCGAGCATGGAAAGGGGGAGCATGATGGTGTAGGAGCATGTATCAAAAGAGCCATAGCACGAGAAGAGTTAAAGTATAAAGACAATGCAAAGTTGACAGATGCAAAATCGATTGTCGAGTGGTGTAATGCTTCTATGGGTCCAGGTAATGAAGGTAAGTATTCAATTCGTAGATTTTTTTGGTTGATAGATGATACTAACATTGCACCATATGAGGACTGCTGTACACTGACAGGATCAAATGAGATGCACTCTTTTAGAAGCTCAATTGTAGGTTCATGGAGTATCCATATACGAAAGATGTCATGCTTTTGTTCTTCCTGTACAATTGGGCTCTGGGATGAGTGTGAGTCAAAGGAGTGGGTTGACGAATGGAAGTTAAGTTATCTTAGCCCACTTGACACGTATCGACCCCCGACGACACTAGAACTAACACAGATGAAATCATCAGTTGACTTTGACCACATATTAGATTTAGTTCAACTAGGTAATATAGGGCACGTATATGCCTCTAATTTCATCTAGTTCAACCAGGTAATGTCATCTTACTTTTTAGTGTTTTTGTAATGTTGACTAATTTCATCTAATTTTCTACACATATCAATGTAGGGCACGTATATGTAGTTATTGCAGATGAAGATAATGAAGAGGGAACATATTATTACTTATGTCGTTGTGTTGAGGCCAAAAAGAAATTGGAGGCCCCTATTACAGATGGAGAAAACATCGAATACCCTACAGGCTCAGTGGTTATTACTAGAACATGGTTTAGAAGGTACCCACATAAGAGTGTTAATATTTGGCTATTTTAGGACTTTGACACACATCAGAAGATTCTTCATTACTCAAACTTTGTTCTGGCATCCAATGTTTATTTGATAAAGTATCGGGGTAGACCTTTGAACAAAATCTTGTGGAAGGTGCGTGACTCTGACCATGAAGTAATACTTGACACAATAAAGAGTAGAGCAGACCCGGATGGTTCATTGGATTAATTTGTAAGTATTCACATTGATTTTGTAAAGTCATGTTACATTGAGTTGTAAGTATGCACATTAATTTGTAAGGTTTGTCTTTTTTTTATTTTCTCTTGCATTTTTACACATATACACATTTTTACATCATCATGTTATGCATTTTTGGTGTCTTGCTCCTGATGCGACCAAACTCATAACTCACCCTACTTTCTCTAGACAACATTTGATGATCTCTCAAACACTCTAGATCCAAGGCACCCAATCATGATGATGACCTATATACCATTCTCCCAAGGTGCTCATAATGAATGAAAAGAAGACCAAGGGTGCCCAAGCTTAATAGACTTATTTCTTTCAATTTTGATGATTCAAACTCTTACAAAACGACATCCACTTTCATGCCTTTAGATCTTCCTTCACATACAGGGTGCCAAATCAAGTTGAAAAATCTACATAAGGGCACCAAAATGGATGAAAGGAGACATGAAATGCGCCTTAGGACTCCATGCTAAGGTTTGAGCCATTAAAGTCTCTTGATATTAGGCGCTCATGATGGTGAAACTTAGAGCTTTTTCCTTTCCTATGCGCTCATCTAAGATGTTTGAATGATAAGGAGTGCCTTGACCTCTATAATGTACATTGGGTGCCAAAATCAAGGTGATTTTAAGTTACTTTGAGTCATTTGGGGTCAATTTGAGTCTTTGAGTCATGTTGCAAAAAAGTGTCAATGTTGTCAAGTTGCACAAAACAACTTTTGTATTTTTGGTGTCCTTCTCGTGATGCGACCAAACTGACTATTCCAACACGTCTGGATGGGTACATTTACACTAGGCATGGTCCTTTTTTTCACCCAAACATGTCAAAACAGTCCGAGCTACATTGTACCGACGATGTCCCTGAAGAGTCCAAAGTGCAAAAAGATAGAAATCTTTGACGAGATGTTAATAAAAAACTGTGTCACTTAGAAACATTCCATCTAAGGAAACATGATCATGTAGAGTGCCTCTATAATAACCTCTCTCAGTTTTTTATATCTCTGAGGCATTTGCCTGTGGTGAAAGGTTTTCTGCTGCCTCAAAAATCGTCAGAAGGAAGCAGTGTAAAGTTGCAAGGGGGTGTAACTTTCGTCCTGCTCGTGATGCCACCAAAATGACTATTCCAACGCATCTGGATGGGTACATTTACACTAGGTATGGTCTTATTTTTCACCCAAACATGTCAAAACAGTCCAAGCTACATTGTACCGACGATATCCTTGAAGAGTCCAAAGTGCAAAAAGGCAGCAATCTTGGACGAGATGTTACTCAAAAACTGTATCACTTAGAAATATTCTATCTAAGGCAACGCGATCATGTAGAGTGCCTCTACAATAACCTCTCTCAGTTTTTTATATCTCTGAGGCATTTGCCTATGGTGAAAGGTTTTCTGCTGCCCCAAAAATCGTCAGAAGGAGGCAGTGTAAAGTTGCAAAGGGATGTAACTTTCGTCTTGCTCATGATGTGACCAAATTGACTGTTCCAACGCATCCGGATGGGTACATTTATGCTAGGCATGGTCCTATTTTTCACCCAAACATGTCGAAATAGTCCGAGCTACATTGTATCGATGATATCCTTGAAGAGTCCAAAATGCAAAAAGGTAGCAATCTTTGACGAGATGTTACTTGAAAACTGTGTCACTTAGAAACATTCTGTCTGAGGCAATGTGATCATGTAGAGTGCCTCTACAATAACCTCTCTTAGTTTTTTATATATCTGAGACATTTTCCTATGGTGAAAGGTTTTCTACTGCCCCAAAAATTGTCAAAAGGAGGCAATGTATTAAGTCAGGATGAAAGCCTATTCAGTCTAGGTGCCAATCTCAAGTTGCACAATCATGAATGGGTGCCCAAAGCAATAAGGTGCTGCATCATGGTTCCAGGACCTTGAAATGGCGCCCAAGCATGTAGGAGGAATTTTCAAGGAGCCAGAATGTTTTTGAAACTCTAAGGAACTAGTCCAAAGACTCTATGGCGCCATCTTGATACCATTGAGTCAACTTTGGAACTCAAACATATTGAACAAGGTCTAGGAAGCTAGGTGCCATCTCTTGCTAGTTCAACCTCTCAGATGCGCCAACATTGGAAAGACTCTTAATGAGCGCCTAAGTTTGAATTGATATTCTGATTGAAATTTTGGTGATGTATTGGTGCAAGATGATCTTCAGTTGAAGCAATCTAAGTTCCAGGAAGGGTTTAAAAGTTATCAACCTCTTCACTAAGTTAGGCGCACTTTATAAGCTTTCTTACCCAAGAGTTGTACCTCATTAAGACAAGGCGCATCTTAACCTCTAGGACTTTTCCAAAGAAGCGCTTAAGTTTATTAGCACCTTTGGACCTTGTTTTGCATTCTGAAAGAGAAGGTGCACTTTGGAGGCATTTCTAACCTAGATTGATGCCTAGGTATAGTCATCTCTCTGGAGCATTACAATGTGTTTTAAAATGAAGGAGGACATTTCATAAGTTGGGGAATTGATCACTGAAGACATTGGAGTGTTTGAATTACTCTAAGCAAGAAGGCGCATTTCCATGGAGTAGCATACTCTAGATAGCAAGGAATGTTGGGCGCCATGTGTATCCTCAACAAGCTTGAGTTTGCACCTAGACAAGTTGGCGCTTATTCATGTTTTAACTTCCCTCTTGAAGCACCTAACTTGGGAAAAAGTTATCTTGTTGTTAGTCAAGTGTTTGATGTGTTTTGGAGACTCCAAAAGACTTCCTCTTGCTAGGTGCTCTTCTTGGAAACTACAACCTTCAACTGACACCTAGATCCTGAAGAAAAACACTTACAAGTGTGGGCGCACTTTCCTTGTGAGCTTAAAATTTCATCGACCGATAGGCCGATGCCACCATGACTCTATTTGATTTCACTTCTAACAAACATCCCATCATTGACTCTTATCAGTCAGACAGACCGCTATCGGTGACTTTATATCCTTTCACACCGATGTCTTTGTCACTCCGATATGAGACTCTAAGTCCCTCGCCTATCGGTAGGACTTAATACCATCGGCACACTCAAAAACTCTTCTATCGACACACCAATCTCACCAATGACAACCTTTGGACCACACCCATTGGTGAGACTCCAAACATCGGTGAACTCTAATTTCATTGGGCGGATACACTGATGGATTTTGACTGTCGGTGTGACCCCCTTCATCGGTGAATCTCTCAACTGCTCTTTCGATGCACCGATGGGATTATCTTCTGATACACCGATGTCTTCGACTTCAAACCACACTCGTCGGTAAGACAGACCACTATCGGCAAAGCCTAACCAAGGTTTGCCGATACGCCGATACGACCAACTCTTGACGTCGATACAAGGTTCTTTTGAAGGAAAAGGGTGCCTAGGGTTATGGGGCTCAATTTGATGTATTTATTGAAAGCTCAAGGTGAATTGATGCTTATTGAAAATGCCACTTAGTCCTTCATTTGCATTCTAGGTGCCATTTCCTATTGACTTATATACTCCTCCTCATGCTAGGGTGCCATAATGAAGTGGTTTAGACAATAGGTGCGCTTCACTTACTAGAGGCTTGTTCTCCTTCCACCTTAGGCGCACTTTTATGGTGGAACAGGTGTCAATGGGTGCCTTGTCTTAAATGAATGGTCTCTCTAAGTTGGGTGCCCTTTTGAGGCTTTATGAGTTGCAAATTGCGCCTTAACCCTTCATGCTTGTTGCTCAATGTTTGAATGTTTAAGAAAGTCTCCTTTAGGCTCTCATCTTAATGACTTTTTCTTAAGGCACAATCATCCTAATGACTTGGATATTCATCCTAGTGTTTCAGGATATCAGGCTACCAGACTTAGTCATTTTCAGGATCTCAAATATAAAGAATAACATGATGATTCATTTTTTTGTATTGCATATAGTTGACATTGTATGCTACTCATAAAGAATATTAATAGTTTATGTTCAACATGATGATTCATTTTTTTTAAATACAACTTTTATCTTTTAGTTCCAAAATGAGGTTTAGGTGATACTTGAATAACAATAGCTTGCTTATTGGATCAACAAACATCCTATGTAATACAATTAGACTTTAAATATTTGAAGTAGCCATCTACAAATATCCATTCAAACGTGGATTTATAATGCAAGTATGGATGCCATCAATAAAAAAGATTTGTATTAACCAAATATCCATTTAGGCATACATCAACATCTATCGATATAAGTATAACATATATACAAAATAGCCATATAGGCTTACAAGAATGCCATATAGGCATACAATGTCAACTATATACAATACAAAATATATGTCCACAAATGCCATATAGGCATACAACAAAGGAACACAATAAAAAGTCATTCCCCTATGGCTAGTGAAGGGAATAGATCATGGGCAGCCTTTGATCTTCTATGGGATGGAGACGTGCATGTGGGTGGTCTACTACGAACCCGAGGGCTACTCCTCCTATTTAGTTCTTCCTGCATCTTTCCCTGTTACAATAAAAAGTATAGACATTAATATATAGAAATTACATGTTATAAAAATGAAACATTTAACAAAATAATCACTTACCGCTAACATATAATCTGTCTCCTCACTTGCCTCAATAGCAGGAATAGGCCTTGGTGATGTCATGTCCTATAGAAACCATCCAGATAGAAATTAAACTTCAAATCAATAATCTTTTGATTTTTCAAAAATAGACAACTATAACAATGAATGTAAATTGAAATTTACTAATCTGCCTCATACCCCCTGTCAATGCCATGGAGCTATGAATCGCAGAGGCCACACCCTGCTCCATTGCCCTATGAACATGGGGAGGTGTCTCTGCAGCCTCCATCATCTGGAAATAAAACAACATTATTCAATTACAAAAACTATAATAGTGATGCAAATCATGGCTCCTAAAATACACACACGTTCATCTAAACATGGAAGTAGACACAATAAAGCACACAAGTCACATACAAAAATCTAGTAAGTACAATTCATTCATTAAACTATTTATTTTATTACATCCGTAAAGCTTTGAAGTCCACCATCGCTGGCAGGTGTTGCCGTGAAATCTACAGTATTAACCTATTCAACATCCAAAATCAGATATTAGAATACCATTCATATAACGATGCTATTCACATGTAACATTTATAATTGTTTACTAGTTACATACCCCGACAGTAGATGATCTAGTGTAAAATGCAGGTGGAGAACCACTGAAAACTGCATCGACACTATGACCCTGATATTTCATTAAAATCATCAATTTAAATTAGTTAATCTTGCATTTCAAAAATGAAATTTATTAAATTAAATTCAATAAACTTGCTAATATTTACCTAAGTATCAAGGCCGAAAGTCTCACTTAGGAGGGTATCTGTCATTACCATCTGCTCAGCTGTAGATGTAGCCTGTGCACCTGCGTCCTGACTATCCATGGGGTCATAACCACAGGCTGACTCGCAAGCTTGACAAGCATGGGGTGGGACCCTACTCCTCGCACTATCTCCCAACCCACTCTGTGCTGCAGGACCGACATGCTCTATGATGCTCTGGGTCAAGGCACTAATGGACTGAAGTGTATTGACCTCAACACTCTCCTTCACAATGGAAGGGATAGAAACATGCTCATGGGCTGCTCTGCTGATTACTCGACTCACTACCTGCTATGGGTCAAGACATGCCCCTAGTCTATCTTGTGCTGACCCCCCACCTCTACCCTGGAAGTCCCGCATATCAAAATAGTTTGGCATTTTATTGAGGACAAACTCGTAGTACAGTTTCCTCAAAACGTATTGCGGGACCTCATTATTATTGCATGGAGGATGGTCAAAAACCATCCACCACCTCTGCCCAAAATTGTCCCTTATCGCTTGGTTGTTGCACCGATGGATAGGGAACCTCTTTCATATAATGGGTGGAGGTTGATTTGTTTGTGGGTTTGTGAAAATGGAACACAAGTCTAATTTTGTGATTTGTAATTTTTTCACATCTTGGTATGACAACTTGTCTGCATAATAATCTCTGAACTCTCTCCTTTTATCCGTCCAACTAGTTATTTGCTTGCTAATTGAATCTACATTTGATAACATAGATTCAAGAGATTCAGCAAGCGTGGACCTATGCAAGGTTGAAGTGGAAGGATCTTTCAACCTTGCAATTATATCTTCAATTTCTTTTTTGTTATTTTCAATTTGCCCCATTATATTTTCTTGTGTTCCAGGGGCATGTCGAGGAATGGATGGAGGAGGTTGTTGTTCTGTAGGTATTTCCTCCTCAAGATTTTGTGGATTTTGAGGAGGAGGAGGAGGTGCATTAACATTTCTTGACAATTAATGAAATATACATAAAAAATACCTACCTATTTAGAAACAAATTCAAACAAAAAAATAAATATAACTCACTCCTTTGGCATGCTCGACGTTGTGGCGGCATTTTGGCGACGAATCAATAAGCTTTTTGTGTTGAATGGAGCTTTGCAAAATGTGGGCGCGCTTTCTAGGGTTTGCAGGCCGTGGGCATAGAGGAGAAGAAAGAAATGAAATGACATAAAAACCTTTTTATTTATTTATAATAAGTCAAAATGCAAGTGCGTTATAATGCGCTCGCATTTTGTATTAGTTTTTTTGAAAATAATTTGGCCACTTTTTGGCCCCCCATCTTTTTGCACTTACCCATATTCTTACGGGGATATTCTGTCCATGGGTTATTCTGACCATGGGTTATTTTGGCTTGGGTTATTATGACCCTGGGTTATTTTGTCCTTGGGTTATTGTGATTGGGTTATTCTATCCAGGGTTATTTTGGCTGGGTTATTATGTCCTACAATCGCGTTTAACTAGTCTTGGCCGACCTAGTTGATCCCAGTGATTGCGAAGATCTCTGGAAGATTGTGGAAGCATGTTGTGGCATGGAAGATCGTGTTTGAGTCCCAGCTAAGGCATGGCATGATCCGCATTTCATTCCCTTTGCATGATATTGCAATAGGTCAGGACCTATTTTGTAAATGTTTGTAATATCGACCTTGGAGATTGTTCTAATGGTTGATGATTGTGATGCTGACCTTGATGATCATTCCAAGGTTGATGTAGTGTATAAATACTTGTAGTTGAGTCATGGAAAAGGTGTTCTTGAGAGGAAATGATAAGATATTAAGAAAGGTCCAAAGACAGAGTAGAGAAGAGGCAAAGGAAAGAAGAGGAAGAGTAGAGGAATTGTTATTCACAATACAGAAAGGTGTTGATTGTGGCAGTAAGTCTGGCAGTAAGCCACCAGTAGGGTTTAACAACCCTCAGGGTTTAACAACCCTTATTGTAATCTTGCTAGGTTTAGGGTTGAGGCAGTGAGTCTGCTAGACCTAGTTGTTCTTCATGGCAATAAGCTAATATGTTTAGGCCCGTGGAGTGACCAAGCCTGAACATCATTATTTAAAGATTGCAATATATATTGAGAGTTAATCCTCTTCGTGGTTTTTCCCCACCTTGGGGTTTTCCACGTAAATCTGGTGTCTCTTGTGTTTGATGTTGTATCTATGGTTAAGTTTCTAATTTCATGCTCTCATTGTTAAATCATAATAATCCTGGATAAGTGATGAATGTTTAAATTGTAGAAAATGTTTAAGTTTTTGTGACAACCGATTCACCCCCCTCTTAGTTGTCCAGAGCATATCAACAGGGTAACCCTTCTTCTTCATGGCATGGTACTTCATATTTACAGTCGCCATTTGACGACACAACTCTAGAAACACTAGATAGTCAGATGGACATCGTTACAATTTTAATGGGGCATTTTCATAACCCTCAATTGTCAAATAGGAAAAAATAGTCAAATTGACTATAAAAACTTCCAAAATTCATGACCAATGTAGTTGCTTCATGTTGGCAAGAGACACTATGTGGCTTCATGAATGTTGTCATTGATGGCAACAAAGTCCATCCCACACATCCGCAGGACATGGTATGTCTATACCGGAAGTCAGATTGAAGAGTATTTTGGTCCGGTGACCAAGAACAGAGCATGCAGCAAGGTCCGACAATCAGGTCCGGATCTCTCAAAGGAAGTATTTCATCAAAGTGTGGACTTGGGGAAGTCAAGAGGAGTACCAAGACGAAGAGATATGAGCACCTAAGTGTTGGGTTCCTATTTGGCAGAGTAGACTGAGGAATAACTGACCTGCAGAGCATCAGACCTTAATCCGGATGAGAAAATGATGGTGATCAAGTTTCTTGAGGGATTATTCATGGTTAGCTGACATGATTGATGACTCCTATAAGTATCTCTTTGGTATGCATCACTTAGTATGCAAGGATTTAGCCGACAGATTAGAGTTTGGGAAAATATTAAGTATTCTAGATGCCGACTAGAAAGATGATGAAATCCTTGGTGCAGATATATATACCAGATGGATTTAGATATGAAGGTGTGTGTGGTACATAGTGGAGTGTGAAAAAAAGTAGAGAACAGTGTGGAAGCAGTAATACAGGTCTGGTATGTGACAGGACAGCAGCACCAAAGAAGAGGAAGAATGAAGTGCAGTAGATTAGAATTTTGAGCCTAACCGGAACTGAACCTCAGCATATGTGGATGCTTCTCATCAGTTCAAGTATCTTGTTACTTTCTTTGTACCTTGTAGACAGTGAGTCTCCTATAGGTAGTGAGCCTCTTGTGAGTAGTGTGCTCGGGCAGTGAGCCCTAATTGGCAAGTGCCATTTTGTACTATCTTATTCTTTTAACAGAGAATACAATCTTGGGTTAGTCACCCTGTGGTTTTTCCCTTAACAGGGTTTTCCACGTCAAAATCATTGTGTCATGTGTATTGATGTTATTTTTGCTTTCATGGTTATGTTTGCTTATATGATTTGATGCTGCACTAATTGTTAAAGAAGGATAGAAAGTTGAAGTAATTAAGATAACTGATTTACCCCCCCTCTTAGTTATCAACAATTGGTATCAGAGCCAAGTTCCTCCAAACAGAACCTAACAGCTTGAGGAAGATCTGGGAATCTCAATGGATATGTATGGTTTGAGGCAACAACTTCAGTTTGTCTTAGATGATCTTGAGCAGTCTCACTCTGAAGTCAATGACTTAAAGGAAAGACTCAAACAAGATGATGATTTCATAAATGAACTAAAAGAGAAACTGAGTATCTCTATGAAAAAGAGAAAGGAACTACTTCAACAACTAGCAAGTCAAAGTGAATCCAATAATACTGATGAAGATCTGAATGAGAAGAAAAAGTTATGTGAGAAGCTATCAAAAGAGGTCATTATGTTAAGACATGAAATGGAGTTAGGGGTTATGAAATTGACCCAAGAAATTGAAGAGAAAAGAAAAATTGAAGATAATCTAAGACAATCTCTTAAAGAAAAATTAGAAGACTGCCACAAAATGGATAGAATAATTAGGCATCTAGAATCTAATCTTGAAGAAGCTAGAGATAATGAAGAACAACTTGAGAATCAGATTGACACTCTTAAAAGGGATCTTCAAACAGCAAATGAATACAAAGAGAAATTCAAGATAAGCTATGCTCAACTTGAAGTTTTTCTTGAAATCCAAAAGAGGGTAAATGACAAGCAAGGCTTGGGGTATGAGAAAGGTGAAAGCTCTGGATCTGGTCAGAAGAACTCTGGATCATGAAATTGAAGGAACAGACCTAGAAGACCTCCAATAAGGCAACCAAATGTTCAAAGATATCCATCCTTCAATGGATACTGCCACAATTGCAATAACTTTGGTCATAAAGCAAATCAATGCAGAAGAAGAATGAATCAGACTAATTCATCCTTCTCCGGACAATGTTTTAACTGCAAAAGGTATGGTCACAAATCTCATGAATGTAGAAATTTGCAAATAAACAATTCATTCAATGGTAGATGCTTTACATGTGATAGAATGGGACATATGGCTAATCAATGTAAATCAAGAGGATACTAGTCAAATATGCAAAGAAATGTTGTTTGCTACAATTGCAATAGATCTGGTCATATTGCCAAATTCTGTAGAAGTAAGAATCAGGATAAAAGGGGTCCGGTGCATCATAATCAAAACCAAGAGAAAGGAAAAGGAAAAGTGAATGCGAAAGAAATTCAAAGGGAGATGAACAAGATTTGGGTGAAGAGGAGTACAAAAAATGCTGAGGATGGATCCGCAACAGAATCTGGTGTTGATATTCCTTCCGGAAACTAAATAGATGAGCTCTGGCTCAGGGGGAGTCACAAAAGAAAATAATTCCCCCCAACCAGTCAATTGGTGCCTAAAATTGGCACATGGAAAGTTGCGGACTAAAAGGGCTCTCAGAGAAACATCTAAATAACCCTTGGTAAAGATATGAAAGATCCGCAAGGAGTTTGAAAAGGTTAATCATTCAAGATCAATCCGGTTTGATAGTCATCTGGCAAAAGTAGGTCTTTCACAATTAGATCCGGTATAATTCAGAATTGAAATATTTGGATCTGCAGTTAGATGGAATGATTAGAGAAAGGAAGATACTTTGTAAGTTATCATTATAGGTGCATCTCAGTGATCCAGAAAGATCTCTCTCAGAACAAGGAAAACAAGGCATCTGGAATAACTTAAGTTGTGCATTTATTACAGAATGGAATTAGGGTTTGCACAGAAATAAAAGGGTTCTTTTGTTCATCATTTGCACATTTGCATTCAAGAAGAAGAGAGAAGGAGCTCTACAACAAAATTGTCTCAAACCTCTCAAAGATCATCCACAGAAATCGAGTTATCCAACAATTCGATCTGGCTCATTTCGGGAACCCTAAAAGCGTAAAAGGTATTTTCTACTCTTGAATCTCTCTCTGAATCTTTTGAAAAATGGCTACTCTAGATGTTGTGAAGATCAATGATAGGCCACACCCTAAATTCAAGAAACATCCCTACAAATCCCTAGAAGTTGATCCCCTAGGTGCATTTTCTAGCATTTCGGATGGAGTTCTGCATGTAGAAGATATTAGGGTTTACATACACACAAACCTTGAACAATTTGGGGAATCCAAGCTAATGGATATCTATCATAATCAGTTAATAAATGATTCTTTTGAACTCAAACCTCAGTACAAGGCTATCCGGGAAAAACATTTTGGACATTGCATCCATTTCCCCTATTTTACAAAAGATGAATGGGTCCGATATGTTTTGAGCAGAGTGCATAACAACTTCATGTGGTTAAATAGACCATTTAAGATCACAAAAGATGCTATTAGGGCGGCAACCGGTTTGCACTCATCTAGAGGGTTACCTACTCTCAAATCCGTCAAGAATCAGACAGTGAGCGAGGCAACATGATCAAAATTTGATAAGAGAGTAATGACAATAGAAGATATCACTGATTCGGATATCAAGTTTGCCTCCATGATAATTGGTTACAAGATATATCACTCCAGCAGGGAAAATTCAGTACCTAGAATTGCAATTTACACTACTTATTAGATGCTAAGAGAAAATGCTGACTATGATCTTTGTGAGCTTCTTCTGAATCAACTGTTAGAGAATTTGTAGAAAATAAAGAAGGATAAAAAGAATTCATTTAAGTATGGTGGCTTGATACTGTGTTTGTTCTTTTACTTTATGAATGAGCTACCTAGAACTAGTGGTTGGATATGGCAAAATCACAGACCAGTAGCCATACAAATTAGAGATTATTTGCATGGAATTGGTGATGCCAAGGCACATAATACATCACTCTAGGGCTACTTCAAAAACTTTCAGAATATGATGCAAGCCAGAGAGAGAATCCCCCAATCTCTAGTTGAAAAGTATAAGGATACATTATGCTTTATGGTAGAAACTGATCAATGCCTAATGGAGGCAGTGGAGCCAAGGATAGTCTGGATCATGCCAATGGGGTATGAAGTTGATGAGAAAATTCTAGAGCTGCATATTCAACACCTGCTGAGTCAGCCCAAGGACCTTAAGGTAGAAAGGTTTGGAACCTTTGAAGAGTTGAGTGTGAAGATTCATGTAGAGCTAAGACAACCGGAGATAAAAAGAAAAGTGAGAAAAGAAGTAGAGGATGTTGCCAAAAGGTATGGCATTTCAAAAGAAGCACTTGATGCAAATAGAGAAAACTAGAAAAGGCAGAGAAAGAGAAACAAGATGCAGAAAAGGAAAGTGATCCAGTGTAAGCCCCTTCCTGGACCAGATCCTCCAAGAGCTCTGCACCTATCACCTCTAAGGGCAAAAAGGCATCAAAACCGAAAGCCCAGACATCTGGAAAGGGAGAGAAGAGAACAAAGAAAAAGGTAACAAGATCCTATACAAGTCAGAAGGATGATGAAGAAACTGAAACTGATGAGGAAGTCAAGAAAATGAAGAAGAAGAAGAAAACATCTGGTGAACCCTCTACCAGTCAAGGCAAGAAAGAAAAGGTAGAAGAATTTGTTGAAAAGCCTACTCTCTGCATTGATGATATCATCAAATCAGTCACTGTGGATGGGAACCTGAAACCAATGACTGAGTTTTATGATGAATTTAAAGAAGCTGACCAGAAGATTTTGCAAGATGCCATAGTCAGGTATCTAAACATCTATAACAAAGCATTCATTGAAATTATATCTCTGATTCCCAAAAGCTTAGAAAAGGAACTTGAAATGAGAAAGAACAATGCCATGGCAAAAGGCCTAGAAATCCAGGAGCAGATTGCTATCCAACTCTATCCTTCCATCACTCCTCAACAAAAGAACATGATCTTCAAGGATTGCAAGGATGAGTTCTGGAGAAAAGCCAGAGTGAATAAGCTTATGCTTGGAGAGACTGATCAGGTGGCTAAAGAAATAGAAGATATCCTCTAGAATGCTTTTAAAAGATTCAATCTTCCTGTTATTGAGGACTTAGGTGATGAACCCTCTGCCATGGATGACAAAGGAGAATCTACTGAGACAGTTGCAGAAGAGACAAAGGAGACAAGTAAAGAGAAAGCTAAGGACTTAGATTCCTCTGTTCTGGAAGAGGAAGTCCATGGAGAAGTAGACACCTCTCTTCCAGATCCCCCTATAGACTCCAAAATTGAAGGAGAAGAAAGAAAAGAAGAGAGCATCAATCAAGGAGAAGAAGTGAAGGGAAGAGAAGAAGGTCAAACAAAGAAGACCACAAGTGACGGTGCTGAGGCTGCAGAAGGGAAGAAAACTCTATCTCCGGCAAGAGACACTGCAGAAGCAGTCAAAGACTTCCTGACAAAAGAAATGATGGAATTAGATGAACCGGAGCTACTTCAAGGACCATTCAATTTTGATTCCCTCTCTCCGGTCTAAACAATGAAGGTAGCATCTTTTGCTCAAGTCAAAGCAAAAGAAAAGCTTCTGAAGTCTCACATGGAAGACTATGAGCTAATAGAGATTGCATCCGGTGTGCTAGAGAAAATCATGCCATCCTTCCAAAAGGATCCCACATCTGGTAATCTAAAGTCTCTTGTTAATTCTGTTAATACACATTTTGACTCTTTAGAGAAAGTAGCAGAAGAGGAAGTCTGGAAAGAATTTTTGGGTAAGAGATTCTCTGAAGTACAAGGGCTAATAACAAATGATAGGAGAACTATGGATATTGGGATAAAGAGCCTAGAAAATGCTCTTAAAGATGGCAGAGAAATATACAAATTTTGTTTATCCTGGTCTAAAGTGACAAAGGATATTAATAAGAAAGTGAAAGAGCAAGAGGATAAACTGTCAAGTGTATCTTAGAATTTTGATCCTCTCACCACATGCATAATAAACTAGGAATGTCAGATTCTAAATGAACTAAAGAAACTTGAAAAGGAAAGGAAGAATATAATAAGTAGGATTGGTGAACTTAGAGGGATAATTATCCCTAAATTAGAGGCCATGCTTGAGGCCCTAACTGATGCTCAGACCATAGCCTGGACCACTGATCTGACAGATCTAAAGAGGGCAGAAGCTTTTGCATTCCTATTGAGTGGTCACATCTCAATTTTGGATAGGATGAAGCAAAGTTAGGCAACAGAATTTGTCCAGTTGAAGATAACTTTTGCAGATATCCTTCAGTATATGTAAGTACAACATGTATATATATACTTATGTGGCTAAGTATAATTGGATTTTGGGAAATTTTGGTGTGTGGATTCTACCCTTTACCATTGATGTCAAAGGGGGAGTGAGGAGTAGTGAAAAATGTGGAATCTAGCTAAGGGGAAGCTCTGGAAAAAGTGTACTTTAGAACAGAGCATCAGCCAAGGGGGAGTGTAGTGTGACACTTAGTCATTTTTCACTGAGTGTTGCCATCAATGCCAAAGGGGGAGATTGTTGGAAAGAGACACTGTGTGGCTTCATGAATGTTGTCATTGATGGCAACAAAGTCCATCCCACACATCCGCAGGACATGGTATGTCTATACCGGAAGTCAGATTGAAGAGTATTTTGGTCCGGTGACCAAGAACAGAGCATGCAGCAAGGTCTGACAATCAGGTCTAGATCTCTCAGAGGAAGTATCTTAGAAAAGTGTAGACTTGGGGAAGTCAAGAGGAGTACCATGACTAATACATTCCAGAGATTGAGCCTCTAGTGATGAAAGAGTGAAGAGATATGAGCACCTAAGTGTTGGGTTCTTGTTTGGTAGAGTAGACTGAGGAAGAACTGACTGGCAGAGCATCAAACCTTAATCCGGATGAGAAAATGATGGTGATCAAGTTTCTTGAGGGATCATTCATGGTTAGCTGACATGATTGATGACTCCTATAAGTATCTCTTTGGTACATTTCACTTAGTATGCAAGGATTTAGCCGACAGATCAGTGTTTGGGAAAATATTGAATATTCCAGATGCCGACTAGAAAGATGATGAAATCCTTGGTGTGGATATATATACCAGATGGATTTAGATATGAAGGTGTGTGTGGTACATAGTGGAGTGCGAATAAAAGCAGAGAGCAGTGTGGAAGCAGTAATACAGGTCCGGTATGTGACAGGACAATAGCACCAAAGAAGAGGAAGAATGAAGTGCAGTAGGTTAGTGTATTGAGCCTAACCGAAACTGAACCTCAGCATATGTGGATGCTTCTCATCAGTTCAAGTATCTTGTTACTTTCTTTGTACCTTGTAGACAGTGAGTCTCCTGTAGGCAGTGAGCCTCTTGTGAGTAGTGTGCTTGGGCAGTGAGCCCTAATTGGCAAGTGCCATTTTGTACTATCTTATTCTTTTAACAGAGAATATAATCTTGGGTTAGTCACCTCGTGGTTTTTCCCTTAACAAGGTTTTCCACATCAAAATCATTGTGTCATGTGTATTGATGTTATTTCTACTTTCATGGTTATGTTTGCTTATATGATTTGATGCTACACTAATTGTTAAAGAAGGACAAAAAGTTGAAGTAATTAAGATAACTGATTCACCCCCCTCTCAGTTATCAACACTTCAGTAGAAAATCTACGCTCCAACAAGCCATCAATCTTCTTAGTCAAAAACATAGAAAAGGCATCATTTACTCTTCTAAAATCTCTCATACCTTCAATCTTTTGCAACTAGGGAAATGTTTGATACACAGGTGTACCGACGACGGGAGTTCCTTGAATCCTTAGACCAGGCCAAGTAGCCTCTTTGCTAGCCAACACATAAATCAGTAGGGAGCACATGTAGAACTTTACATCTCTTAAGAAATTCACCAACTGTTTATGCATACTTTTGCTAATTATTCTTGCCCAATCAATGTGATGATCTCCATAGATTAACATAATAAACCTACACATCGAGAAAGAAAAAGTATCTAACTCTAGGCTCCCAACTACATGATTCAATAAAGTTATCATATCTAAAATATCCTCTTTGAAATGACTACTCTTAAGATTAGCATGAAGCCGCGATTTTCCCTTTCTTTCAATTTCCAACCAGCTCTTGGCAATGCAAGTTTGGCACCAGTCTTTTCTCTCATTGTAATATATCCATGCAGAGGACCCAGAAACATCAAAATTCTCCTCATAATCCTCCAAATTTAGAGCTAAAGTGATAGACTCAGAATCATTATTTGCCACCACAAAGCCATCTGAGGCTCATATTTCTTGAGACTCCAGAATGTAACCATTGGCACAGGCCACAACCAAATTTGGGCAACGCATTGCGATTGGGAAGCCCCCAACTTTATCCAAACCACTGCTGACAATTTTATCTGTGAGGGGAGTTCAGCCTTCAGACTACATTCTTCCCCGAAAGTCCTCAAAATTTATGTTGCCCAATTGAGTATCCTTTACACCAGACAAACCATTCTCTAGAATAGGGACCATAGGAGCCCCTTGGAACTTGAATTTCATTTTCACTAAATTGAGAAACTGGATGGCTAGAAACTCAAAAGCACTCACAAAAAATGCAAAAATACGTAGGGCATTTGTAGGAAATTCTCCATGTAGATACATGAAAATAGAAAGATTCTACCGCCAGAGAGAAGTGTTGTATTTTTATAGTAGAGAAAAACAAGAAATAGGATAGAAATGACTAATCATGTTAACCTGCAAGTATATAATTCCCGCTGATATCTCGCATGTAGTGTCTTAGTTATTCATCACTCTACGGCATATTCCCTTAGCAAAATAATGCAACTTTAGGTGAAAGATAGGGAATATATCAAAACTTCAAGTTACCTCTCATAAATTTGTTCATAAATATCATTAAATTTTGGCGGTGAATTCATTCTTGAAAATCATAAATGTTTGCCTCAAGTTTCCCTCCGAAAAGTGTGCCAATGTGTTCACACATACTTCAAATTGAATGAGGAATGACTAGTGTCTTTTCATTGTATTACATGCCAGCTCAGAAAAGGCGCCACAAGTAAAGTAAGTACTTCGAAGTCAGCAAGTCAGGCAACTTTGGAACTTTTGAATTACAACTTTTAGAGTTCAAAAGTTCAAAGAATTTATGACCTCCCAACATCATAAAGTATTTCATGATACAAATAACTAAGAATAAAGCACAAGAAGACTTAAAGACATTGGACTCATAGACTAGTCAGGGAGTCGGGCGGTTTGGGAACTTTTGAACCCACTGACTTGGTTAAAAAACATGAAAGATTGCCGACTATACAAGTAACAACTAAGTAAAGTTAACTTAAGAAGGAAGAAAAGGGAGGGGCAAAACAAGAAATAGAGAAATTTTCAAAGGCACTAATGCTTTAGCAAAATTTCAAAAATAGGGCAATAATAGGCTCTAATTGGGGACAAGGACTAAGGAGGACACCGAGAATCTAGACAAACCTTGGCAACTAGGCCTTATTCTAGGGGGCAATAGAGTCACACCAAAATACAATGACCAAAACACAGGAAAGACAGGGAAAGAAACTATGATACAAAGTAGAATTCAGAGATGTTACTAGTTATATAGCTTTAAATCTTGCCAATTATAGGAAAGAGGTAACGGGTTTCCATTAGGATATGCCAACAAAAAGGCATTCCCTCCAATAGTTTTCCTGATCTTGAAAGGTCCTCTCCATAAGGAATCAAACTTCTTATGAGCCCCCTTTGGCTCTCTCCTCTTGTCCCATAAAAGCATAGAATCCCCAACGATAAAATTCCTTTGCCTAGTCTTATTATCAAAGATCTACTTAACAACCTACTGATGCCTAGCAATTTTATTCACAACAATGTCTCTTTGTTCCTCCAGATGATTCAAATACAATATCCTCTTTTCCAAGGATGATTGAAACTGCTCATTTTCAATTACTCTCTGCAAGTTTAATGTAGACAACTCCAGAGGGATGGGAATTGCACTATCGATTCCATAGACCAATTGAAAAGGAGACATACCAATGGCTCTCTTGTAAGTTATTCTGTTAGCCTAGAGAGCGTCATACAGACTTTTGTGCCATCCTCTTTGATTTTCATCTACCATCTTCTTAACAATTGAAATGAGATTTTTATTGCTCGATTTAGCCTGCCCATTGCCTTGTGGATAGTAGTAAGATGAATGAGTGAGGCTAATACCATAATCATAATAGAAAAGAGTGAATTCACTAGAAGAGAAACTGGATGCATTATCAGTTACAAGATTTTTAGGCACTCCAAATCTTACCAATATATTCTCTTTAATAAAAGTACAAACTACCTTAAAGGTGGTATGCTTCATAGGAATTGCTTCTACCCATTTAGTAAAGTAGTCTGTAGCTGTTAAGATATGAGTGTGTCCGATGCTAGAGTTGGGATTAATAGGCCCAATGAAGTCTAACCCCCACTACTTAAATGGCTCATCGATTACCACTAGTCTCAAGGGCAATGCAGCTAACTGAGGTCTACTAGTAAACTTCAAGCACTTCTCACACTTTGTTACCCAATTGTAGGTATCTCTAAACATCCCAGGCCAGTAAAAGCATTGCCTCAATATCTTAAAGGCTATTACTGAGGCTGAAAAATGTCCTCCACAGGCTTCACTATGGAAATTTTCAAGCAATTTCTTCTATTGTTCCTTGTCCACACATCTGAGAAATGTTCCATCTATTCCCCTTTTATACAAATTTCACTCCCAGAGGACATATTTATTTTCTTTAAGATTTAGATTTATTTTCTCTCTAGTAGAAAGGTGAGGTGGACAATCACCATAGGTTAGGAAGTAGGAAACATTAGAAAACCAACTATCAGTCATGCTTGTGAAAAGGACTAAAGGCAACTCTTCATTTTCATCAACCTTATTCTCAACAATAATTTTACACAATCCTTTACCTCTGACCAGATTAGTGGGTTTGATCTTGACTTCGTACTCCTATACTTTGCCTATCCAAGCTCCTCTATTATTACACCCAATATCATGTTGTGTAGGGATGCTTTTTACAACAGATTCTAGAACATATAAAACTGCATGTGAATGCAAAATATAAATCCTGAAGCTTTTTAAAGCTTTGACCATTGCAGATGCATGTTTCTCTAATGCAGAGTATTTCAACTCATGTTTCTTCAACGACACACTCATGAAGGCAATTGGAGCCTCAATTCCCTGTTCATTCTTCTGTAACAAGATGGCTGATAGGGTGTGCTCCATTGCATAGCAATAGATGATAGAGTCCTTTTCAAAGTTGGGATGCACCAGTGTAGGCGCGTTGGCAATGGCTATTTTAATATCTCCAAATGCTTGTTTACCTTCATCGTTCCACTTAAGAATAGGATGGTTTTTCATCATTTTAGTGATGTGCCTAGTCAATTTAGCAAAATAAAGAACAAACCACCTGAGAAAATTCACCTGACCAGAGAATGATCTAGTATTGCTTTTGGTCGTGGGTAAACTCAACTGTTGGATTGCTTTGACTCTTTTAAGATCAATCTTTATCCCATATTTGGAGACTATATGACCTAATAGCTTTCCTTCTGTTACAACAAAGATTAACTTAGGATTTAAATAAATGCTGTGATCTCTGCAACACTGCAAAACTATCTCCAGATCATGCAAGTGATCAATCCTCTTCTTCAAGAAAACTATGAGATCATCCAAGTAAACAACAATGATTTTATTTTTCAAATATCCAAACGTTAAGTCCATTGCTCTTTGGAAAGTGGCCCTTGCATTGATGAGGCTAAAAGGCATCCTATTGTAAGCAAAAACACCAAAAGGAGTGGTAAATGTAGTTTTATGCTTATCCTCCGGAGCTACTTCAATTTGATTATATCCTGAAAATCCATCAAGCATTGACATCTCCGAACCAGATATTGTTTGCAATATGTGGTCCATAACAGGCAGAGGATAGTTGTCCTTTAAAGAGGCCTGATTCAGATTTTGAAAATCAACACAAATCCTTATTTCCCCATTCTTATTTCTTACATAAATGATGTTTGCCACCTAGGTTGAGTGGTGTATGGGGTAAATAATTTTTTCATTCAACATCTTGTCTATTTCTCTAAAAATGGCTTCAGATACTTTGGGATTATAAGTCCTCTATTTCTGCCTAAAAGGCAGGGCACCAGGCTTCAGAGGAATATGGTGTTGCATCTTTCCATCTCTAAACCTTTTTAGGTCTGTGTAGCACCATGCAAAAATGTCTTTATATCGAATAAGCAAAGAAATTAAACTCTCTTTTATTTTGAGAGAAACACTTCCCAATGCAAACAATCTTCAGGTCATCTTCTATACCAATATTCACCTGATCACAATCAACTGAAGATCTGATTGAAACTTTATTCATCTGCTTCAAATATTGATCATGTCGGTTAAAAAGGTCTTCCAGTGAGACTAATCCTTTAGGAATTTTGTTTCCTTTCAGCTGTATGACCTTGGACTCCTGGCCATCATGGGATTTCACTTCTCCTTCTAGAACATCATTGCTCTCATCACAACTCCCTTAGAAGAAAACATTAGCAAAAGATTCGGCTTTCTCAAGAAAACAAATTATTTGCTGGTCACTGTTGAAAACCTACCAATGGTTAACATTATTAGGCATAGTGGGTCTATAAACTACTTCCACTCTATAGGGTTTATCCTTAAAATCTAGATGAGGTAGCAAGAGTGAAGCAGACACAGTAAGTGAATCTGCTCAAGTGTTTTGGTCTCTAGGCACAGGTTCTATAGAGAAAGCATCAAAGTCCTCTATGCAATCCCACACTCTATTATAGTAATGGTTCAGTCTTTCATTTTTCACTGTATACAACTTTCTCACTTGTTTTACAATCAGCTCAGCATCACCTCTGGCTCAAAGCTATTTAATTCATTTTTCTTTGGCCAGTGCCAATCTCAACAATAAAGCTTCATACTCTGTAGTGTTATTCGTATTGTCAAATTCCAATTTGTAAGTGAAAGGAAACTTATAGTCATCAGGAGAAATCAGAACAACTCCAACACCTAAACTGACTGTAGAACAACTACCATCAAATTCTAATGTCCACACTTCATTAGCCAAATCATGGCTAATCAGATTTACATCATCATCAACTATTAAAGTGCACATGTACGTATCCAGCCCTATTTCCACATACAGAATATCTGCTCTGAGGTCTCTTGATTTCAAAATAGTAAACTTGGCCTTAGGTTCTAGATTTAGACACATTCTTTTTCCATCTAAAGGTATCAAGGCATGTGACCAGTCCATTTGGATCTCTCCACCCAAATCTTTACAAAAGCTGCAACTTAATAACATCCCATAGGTTGCAGGTATGTCTGTCACTAATATGGTTAACTTCACCCTCTTCTTATGATAAGAAGCCAGAGCAACTTGTGCATCTTTGATTTGACCTAGGATAGGTACTAGGGAACCATCCATTGAAAAACATCTACCATGAGTAGGAGTGTAAGATAGACCTAAGGCCCTAAAAACTTGGGCTAGCATTACATTTTTTGAATCCTTGAAATCAATAACACAATTACTCAACTTGAAGCTAGTAATATATAAGGAAACGTAGAAGGGCTTTGGTTTTTCAAAAGAATTTTGAAAATTAGGGTTTTGGGAGTGGGAATTAGGGCAATTTTTTTTTCTAGCATGGGTTTCAACTTCATTAGACACCTGTGTAATACAACTAGAGGGGGACATCTCTTTCTTGACATATTTCACTAGTTTGTCTAGTTCAAACGGGTTAAGTCGTAAGTACTCAGTTTGTGAAATCTAGATTTTCATATTTTTGCATGAATCGACAATATCAAATGAACCGGAAACAAGAGCATCAGAGGTAGAAGTAGATGGTACCTCAGGAGGTGCAGCCTTGGGTGTAACATTCTCCATTTTCTTAGTATTATTCTATCTTGTCAAGATGTACTTGGGAGTAGATGAAGAACTACCAGGCTGACCTTGAGAACTTTCTCCCTTTTGTGTTTGTTGTCCTCTAGTAAACACGACATAGTTGGGATTATCAACTTCAGTGTAAACATCTTCTCCACTTCCATTGTTTGACTCATATTTGAAGAAATTAACACTGGCATCACTAGACATAATGAGCTCTTCTACAAAAGGCTCCTCTGCATGCTCATTCATAGAGAGCATTTGCATGAATCTTGTCATTTTTGGACAGGATGCTCCATCATGATCAGATGTGAGATAAAAATTACATACATATGATTGTTCTTACTGGTGGAGGGTCCTCCTTCAATTGCTAATATTTGTGCAGGGCCGGGTAATTGCAATGTTCT
The DNA here is from genome assembly GCA_027924645.1 of Cunninghamia lanceolata. Lineage (NCBI taxonomy): Eukaryota > Viridiplantae > Streptophyta > Pinopsida > Cupressales > Cupressaceae > Cunninghamia > Cunninghamia lanceolata. Next base: position 7,769,490 of record BSBN01000220.1, on the reverse strand, counting down.
ATTATAATTCCCTTGAGGTGGCTGCTATGGGCCTTTAGGCATCTGTTGTTTCAAAGTGATAATTTCATTTGCAAGTCTTTATATGACAGGGTCCGTAGAATTAATTGTTGAAGGTTTGCCCATTTGTGACTCTTTCTTCCACTTTCTAGTAGTTATCAGGTCATCTTCTACTGCAATGGCCAGCGTTTGGGCGTGAGCTAAATTAGCGGCACCTTGTCTCTTTATTATGTAACTGACATCAGGGGGAAGTGAGTTAATAAAGAAACATTTCAACAACCCATCACTTGGCATAACATCATTAAGAATCCTATTCGTGACTTTGTTAAATTTAGCCACATACTCTCTCATTTGTTCATGGACTTCCTTCTTCATAGAAGAGAGTTGGGCAACCAATGTATGTTCATTATCAAAAGTTTTAAATCTATCTTCAAACTGACACCTCATAGAGGCCCAACTTGTAATGGAAGCATTTGGGAGGGGGTAGAACCACTCGGCAATGACATCAGTGAGAGATTCAACAAATAGTCTAATAGATACATCTTCATGTTGAACTCCTAGGATGGAACATGCAGCAAAGAAGATATTTATATGTTCTTCTGGAGTAACCTTCCCTTCACCCCTAAATTTAGGTATGATTTTTCCAAACCCTCTAGGTAAATTGTGCAAATTAGCCCTGAGTCTTAGAGGTCTGATAGCATCTTCCCATGGAATAGGTGGAGGTTGAGCCATATTAAAAGGGACGTGGAGAGGAAAACTGGCTTGAAGTGGTAAAATAGTACCATCAAGGGTTAAGACTTAACAAAAAGAACTGGAAGATTCTCTTATAGGCAAAGGGGAAGATGGTCTACTTAAAGACCTGACTCTTCTTGTAGGAGGGAAAGGGGTAAAATTTAAAGATTGGAGTAAATCAAAGTCAATATCAACAATACCCTTTGTCTATCACCCCAAGTATATCTTTTCATAGCTAACTCTCACAAATATATGCATTAACAAGAACAACAAAGTAGAGTCACCAAAGCACTTACTAGTTATTATGAGGGTGAGCTGGCTGGGCATGAACTTGATTCCTTGGTCTGACAATGGGATTTCTTTGTCTATGGTCTGGGGCTGCTTGAATTTGTAAGGGCCTTTCTCTCCTAGGTACAAGAACAACTCCTTCAATGAAAATAATCTCTTGAGCATCAGCAAAATGACGTGCATTTTCTCTTATGATTTCACCAAGTTCTTCTTCTTCAAGCACCTCATCAACTTGATGGTATTGTTAGTTTGTTCTCTTGGTCTGCCAGACAACAAGTCGAAGACTGATAATGATATCTTCTTGATCTCCTACTCTCCAGTCTACATTAGGTTGTAGAACTGGTGCACATCTTCCATGAAGAACCATAAAATCCAACAATAGAGAAACTCACAAAAAATATAGAATGATCTGCACGAATGATTAGTATTCCCCAGTAGAGTCATCAAAAATCTATTGGTTGACAAATTTGTCACCTAACTCTATATACTTTCACCTGGATAGGTGATAAATGTAACAACAGTTGAGCCTACTATATTGGTATTATACAAAGACTCTTTGCTTCTTTTACAAGGCGCAACTACCTTTGATTAATATTCTTATAAATGAAAACAAGGATCACTTTTAACTAGAAAGTGAAGTAAAGGTGGTGCTTTTAACCTAAAAGCAATAAACACAGAATACATCCAACAATTAGAAGCTCAAAGACTTCCACCAAACTAACATCTATAGATTGATAAACAAATACTGTGCACCATATAATCACCACTACAGACAATATATTGAAGGATAGATAATTCCCAACAGTGAGTAAGAATTACAAATATCCCATCACCTCAATACACAAATGTCATCAACATCAGCAACAACACATTCAACATAAGAAGAATATGAATCCAAATAATCATAGCACAGAGTTTACGATCATTCAAATCTCAACTACATTGATTTCTATTATAAGTATGTAAAGTAATGGAATAGAAAGCCAAAATTGATCTATCACCAAAACAAAGTTTGCCTAAAGATCCATAACATGACTAGCTAATCAAATTTATAGCTAAGTCAAACCATAACTGTCTTAAACCCTAACGGCTTCTTGAAGACAGATGATTAAAAGAAGTTTAAACAATAATAATAAAGGGCCCTCCAAAGCCAATAGTTTTTGAGAAAATATGGAAAATTAACTAAAGCATATGAAAGAAACTAATTGAGGATTGCCACATCCTCATAGCTATTATCAACTTCATTTGTCACTTCCTCTTCTCCCGCTTGCTCATTTTCATTCCCAGTGCCACTTTGTGCTATTTGAGATGCTTGTGCTTGCAGTTTCACTTTGTATGCCCTATATTTGTTGATTACAGGTGTCAAAGACATTCCCTATGGAGACCCCGTCATTGTGATCCTACGTTTTATTTTACTCACTACTCTATCCACATCTGCCACCTTTTGATGTACACATCAAATCTGCTCTTGACAGTCTTGATGTATGCCGCCGTCCTTTCAAGCTTGCCAAGTGACTCACTTGTTATATTATCATAATTCATTATTTCTTCAGTTACTAACTTCTTGAAGTTTCGTCTGATCTCTTTGACATCCAGTAACTTTTCATCATTGGTCCCATTAGCCTCAACCTCTAAAACAACAAAGTTAGTTTTGATCCTCATCATCTCGGAGAAGTAAGTTGCAATTGCTTTCCTCATCTCTTCCTCGGTAGAAATTATAAGGCATAGTTTCCACTTGACTGCATCATCCCATACATGTATGTATAACTCCCCAGGGTCATTCAATATTCCCTCGGCCAATAGAATACCAACATTCATATTGGCCATCTCTTGTATTTCTTTAGAAGCTAAAGATAGATTGTTGTGATCACTTCTAGCATTTTGGAATTCAACTATCTAAGCTTCTCTTTTCCTATGGACAGAATCAAATAGTTTAACTGCCTCCTCAACAAATAGAAGACCATAAAAAATGACCTTCTTAACCCATTGATCCATATCATTCCTCAAAGACAATGAAATTTTTATTTATTGCAACAAATTGGGATCGAGGGCATTCAGATTCACATCAGGAGGGGCTTCTACCAAGGGTGTTATCATCTGAATGATTGATTGAACAAATATAGACAAGGAACTTACTTGAGTTAGCAACCGAGAATTCTCCTTTTGCTATCTTTTGACCCTTTTATATATATTGTTGACCGAGTACTTGAAATGATAGAGATCACCTTCAATAGCTGAAGGACCCAAATCCACTTTTCTCATCTTGAAGTCAGCTTCAATTACTTTGTCCTCATTTTTTCTTCCCACTAGATCAACAATTTCTAGAAATTGATTCCCTGAGGTAGGATTGGTCACTATTCTCAACATCTGCTTGGCACGCTTGGGCTTAGGGGTATTCTGTAGTAACTTAGCCACAATATCAATACAGGCATCCACCAGTGGTGTATACCTTTTCTTCTTTTCTACTACTTTCTTTAACCAGGTAGGAGATGGAGAGGGAGCGTTAGTAGCATTAACAATACTCATGGTACCATCCATAGGCACAGGTGAGGAATTTTGTTCTAGGGGATCGTTTGGGTTGGGAGAACCTGGAGCACTTAGCAGAGATTGCAACATAGTATCTTCTCCTAACTAAGTAAAAATAAAAGAATCACTATCACTTACAAGGTTGTTAACAAATGGCACATGGTCTACCTTTGATGAAGAGGCAGCCAATCTGGTGTTACTCTTTACGGGTTGACCATCTTTCTCACACATTGTCTTCAATTTACCAACCTCATCAGGGGGATGTTCACCATCTCCATTCAATTGTGAGCCAACTCTCTGAAGAGTTGGGTCCACACTAGATGATTTTATCTGAGCAGTCTAGGATCTGTTTTGGATTTGAGAGGTTGACTCTTTAGGGGTAGCTGAGCCTGCACACTCTTTCACTTTTCCCCTCAGCCATTTCTCTATTCTTCTTATCACTTGGAAAGAGAAAAATTTACATCTGTGATTTTTTTTTTAGACCATCTCACAGGAGGAAGAGATTGTAGCATAGCAGCATGATAGCCTTCATCAATAATATGAGAGTTATCATTGACCATGTCAAGGACTTGTATGTTCAACTCGAAGGCTCAGATTTGGTCAATGATTAACCTCATCCAACTTCTCCTCTGTACCTCCCTCTCATCTAAATAATCTTCCCAGAAGTCTTCACATTGGGGTTTCTGTAGATACAAACCTCCTCCATGCATATGTTCCTTTATATAATTTTTGTTGTTGAAGGCCACACGAGCCAACAGAGTATGGAGGCTAAATTTAGAGAGTAGCTTATCAACACTTCTGGTGCTATCATTACTCTTACAAGAATAGAATGATAGAGACACATGGAAAGGGTAACCCTTCTTCTTTATGGCATGGTACTTCATATTTATAGTCACCATTTGACGACACAACTCTAGAAACACCAGATAATCAGATGGGTACCGTGGCAATTTTAATGGGGCATTTTCATAACCCCCAATTCTCAAATAGGAAAAATAGTCAAATTGAATATAAAAAATTCCAAAATTCATGACCAATGTGGCTGCTTCAGTAGAAAATCTATGCTCCAACAAGCCATCATTCTTTTTAGTCAAAAACATAGAAAAGGCATCATTTACTCTTCTAAAATCTCTCATACCTTCAATCTTTTGCAACTAGGGAAATGTCTAATACACAGGTGTACTGGCAGTGGGAGTTCCTTGAATCCTTAGACCAAGCCAAGTAGCCTCTTTGCAAGCCAACACATAAATTAGTTGGGAGCACATGTAGAATTTTACATCTCTTGAGAAATTCACTAACTGCTCATGCATACTTTCGCTAATTATTCTTGCCCAATCAATGCGATGATCTCTACATATTAACAAAATAAACCTATACATCTAGAAAGTGAAAGTATCTGAATCTAGGCTCCCAACTACATGATTCAATAAAGTTATCATATCTGAAATTTCCTCTTTGAAATGACTCCTCTTAAGATTAGCAGGAAGCTGCAATTTTCCCTTTCTTTCAATTTCCAACCAGCTCTTGGCAATGCAAGTTTGGCACCAGTCTTTTCTCTCATTGTAATATGTCCATGTAGAGGACACAGAAACATCAGAATTCTGCTCATATTTCTCCAAATTCAAACCTAAAGCGACAGACTCAGAATCAATTTTTGCTACCACAGAGCCATATGAGGCTTGTATTTCTTGAGACTCTAGAATGTAACCATTGGCACAGGCCACAACCAACTCTAGGCAATGCACTATGAGTGGGAAGCCCCCAGCTTTATCCAAAACATTGCTGACAATTTTATCTACGACGGGAGTTTAGCCTTCAAACTTTATTCTTCCCCAAAAGTCCTCAAAATCAATGTGGCCCAATTCAATATCCTTTACGTCAAACAAACCATTCTCCAGAATAGGGACCATAGGAGCCCCTTGGAACTTGAATTTCATTTTCACTAAATTGAGAAACCAGATGGCTAGAAACTCAAAAGCACTCATAGGAAATGTAGAAATACGTAGGGCATTCACAGGAAATTCTCTATGTAGATACATGAAAATAGAAAGATTCTACTGCCAGAGAGAAGTGTTGTATTTTTATAGTAGAGGAAAACAAGAAATAGGATAGAAATGGCCAATTGTGCTAACCTGCAAGTATGTAATTCCTGCTAATATCTCACACATAGTGGCTTAGCTGTTCATCACTCTGTGGCATATTCCCTTAGAAAAATAGTGCAATTTTAGGTGAAAGGTAGGGAATATATCAAAACTTCATGTCACTTCTCATAAATTTGTTCATAAAGATCATTAAATTCTAGTGGTGAATTCATTCTTTAAAATCATAAATGTTTTCCTCGAGTTTCCCTTCGAAAAGTGTGCCAATGTGTTCGCACGCACTTCAAATTGAATGAGGAATGGAAAACATATTTTCATTGTACTGCATGCCAGTTCAGAAAAGGTGCCATGAGTAAAGCAAGTACTTCGAAGTCGGCAAGTCGGACAGCTTTGGAACTTTTGAATTATATTTAGAGTTTAGAAGTTTAAAGAACTTCCGACCTCCCAACATCATAAAGTCTTTCACGATACAAATAACTAAGAATGAAGCACGAGAAGACTTAAAGACATTGGACTCATAGACTAGTCGGGGAGTCCGATGGTTCGAGAACTTTTGAACCCATTGACTTGGTTCATAAACGTAAAAGATTTCTGACTATGCAAGAAATGACTAAGTAAAGTTAACTCAAGAATGAAGAAAAGGGAGGGGCAAAACAAGAAACGGATAAATTTTTAAAGGCGCTAATGCTTTAGTAAAATTTCAAAAATAGGGCAACAGTAAGAAAATATTTAATCTCTATTTATGATTTACTAGAGGAAAGTGGTAAGCAATAATATTACAAAACAATGGGTATAACCTGTAGACACCCAAATTTGTCCCAACTTTGTTCATGTCTAGCAACACCTTGTCAAAAACATCACTTAGACATCATGTAGCATTTTGTCTTAATCCCACTCTTAATCCCATTTATCCATTAGCCAATTAATTAAATAAATTTTATTTATTTAATTAAAATCCCATTCAATCCCATCCTTATCCTACTTAGCCAATTAATTAAATAAATTTTATTTATTTAATTAATATCCAACTCATATCCCAACTAATTCAAATATTTTATTTGAATTAAGTTCTCATCATAAGCCGACTTTCCAATTAATTAAATAAATCTTATTTATTTAATTAATTTATCTTATCATTTAGCCGACATGTGTGCCTCTTTCATTTAAAAAGATAAGTGGTACTACAGCCTTTTATTTAATATCTTTTATATGTAGTACTTTTTATGTACACAAGCACACATGAACCCTATCCTCCTTGACACTTGTCAAATGACTACAACTCCCTTGAAGAGTGGGATAACCTAATCAATCCTAGCCGTCCACATCAATCAATTAGCTTTTTAATCTCAACCATTCATTTGAACCAAGCCTTTCCTATAAATCAACCCCCTCATAAGCCATTAAAAGGCATTGAGCTTCAAGTAACATTATTCTGCCAAATTATCATTAGCATGCATGGAGCTTCAAGTAACATTATTCTGTCAAAATATCATTAGAGCCTTTGCATCCTTCAACTATCATCTTCATATCATCTTCATCTTAATGTTATGCTGCAGAAGTGAGCACCCAACATTCTTCCAACAATAATCCTTCAAAATCTTGCATGCTCATGCGAGGTGGAGAAGAGCAATGGAGATAAATCAAGCATAGCGTGGAGATCGGTTTGCATTTACATTTCTTATTTTGATTTTCATGTTGTCTTGTGCTTCATTGTGCATTGCTAGGGTTTTATCATTGTTGATTCTTCATTTATCCTATTTGCAATTTTACCCTAACTACATAACCATCCGCTAAAAAACTACTTGTAATGACACAAATTATTTTCTTGAACCCACATATTCCCTAGTTGGGGTGAAGCCTTGAACCCCACTATGTATGGTGAGGTGTAGAACATGCAAAGTGTATACAACACATCCAACAAATGGAAACTATGCACATTGGTTTCCTACATGAAGACAACTTCTCAATAGTAATAATATTTTATAATCTTAGCTTCAATCATGTCTCTATAATAAATGATATTATTGCAAAGTTTATACAACACATCCAACAAATCTAAGGGAAACTATGCACATTGGTTTCCTACACGAAAGACAACTTCTCAATACTAATTGACTTTGTCAATTAGTCAATACCATTTTCTAATCATAATTTCAATCATGTCTCTAACAAATGACATTATTGCAAAGTGTATACACCACATCCAATAAATCTAAAGGAAAATATTAACACTTTCTAATCATGTTTCTAACAAATGACATTATTGCACATCAATATGTTTTGTTCCAACATGATAAGTGGGTTTCTTGCCAAACATATTGCACATTGACCATAACAATATATGAACACAACCTTTGTAAACCATACAACTTTCTTAGCATGCATGATTGGCTGCCATGTGCTTGATTCTCTACTTGAAAGTGCAACAATTGCATGCCTCCCACCAAACAAAGTAAATTGTTGGTGCATTATTTTTCTTACATTTAGTCACTGTACTTAATGCATTATATGCACCTAGAAGGTATCTCTACTTAGGTAGGTTGTGTTGATAACTGAGAGGGGGGGGGTGAATCAGTTATCTTAGTTACTTCAACTTTCTGTCCTTCTTTAACAATTAGTGCAACATCAAATCATATAAGCAAACATAACCATGAAAGCAAAAATAACATCAATACACATAACACAATGATTTTGACGTGTAAAACCCTGTTAAGGGAAAAACCATGGGGTGACTAACCCAAGATTGTATTCTCTGTTAAAATAATAAGATAGTACAAAATGGCACTTGCCAATTAGGGCTCACTGCCTACAAGAGACTCACTATCTACAAGGTACAAAGAAAGTAACAAGATACTTGAACTGATGAGAAGCATCCACATATGCTGAGGTTCAGTTCTGGTTAGGCTCAATATACTGATCTATTGTACTTCATTCTTCCTCTTCTTTGGTGCTGCTGTCTTGTCACATACCGAACCTGTATTACTACTTCCACACTGCTCTCTACTTTTCTTCACACTCCATTACACACCTCACACCTTTCACATCTAAATCCATCTGGTATATATATCTGCACCAAGGATTTCATCATCTTTCTAGTCAGCATCTGGAATACTCAATATTTTCCCAAACTCTGATCTGTCGACTAAATTCTTGCATACTAAGTGATGCGTACCAAAGAGATACTTATAGAAGTCATCAATCATGTTAGTTAACCATGAATGATCCCTCAAGAAACTTGATCACCATCATTTTCTCATTCGGATTAAGGTCTGATGTTTTGTCAGTCAGTTCTTCCTCATTCTACTCTGCCAAACAGGAACCCAACACTTAGGTGCTCATATCTCTTCACTCTTTCATCACCAGAGGCTCAATCTCTGGAATGTATCAGTCATGGTACTCCTCTTGACTTCCCCAAGTTTGTACTTTACTGAGATACTTCTTCTGAGAGATCTGGACCTGATTGTCGAACCTTGTTGTATGCTCTGTTCTTGGTCACTGGACCAAAATACTCTTCAATCTGACTTCCGGTATAGACATACCATGTCATGTGGATGTGTGGGATGGACTTTGTTGCCATCAATGACAACATTCATGAAGCCACACAGTGTCTCTTGCCAACAATCTCCCCCTTTGGCATTGATGGCAACACTTAGTGAAAAATGACTAAGTGTCACACTACACTCCCCCTCAGCTAGATTCCACATTTTTCACTACTCCTCACTCCCCCTTTGACATCAATGGCAAAGGGTAGAATCTGCACACCAAAATTCCCAAAAATCCAACTATACTTAGCCACATAAGTATATATATACATGCTATACTTACATATACTCAAGGATATCTGCAAAAGTTGTCTTCAACTGGACAAATTTTGTTGCCCAACTCTGCTTCATCTTGTCCAAAATTGAGATGTGACCACTCAACAGGAATGCAAAAGCTTCTGCCCTCTTTAGATCTGTCAGATCACTGGTCTGGGCTGTGGTTTGAGCATCAGTTAGGGCCTCATGCATGGCCTTTAATTTAGGGATAATTATCCCTCTAAGTTCACCCATCCTACTGACTATATTCTTCCTTTCCTTTTCAAGTTTCTTTAGTTCATTTAGAATTGCAATAGTCTGACATTCCTAATTTATTATGGATGTGGTGAGAGGATCAAAATTTTGAGATACACTTGACAATTTATCCTCTTGCTCTTTCACTTTCTTCTCAATATCCTTTGTCACTTTAGACTAGGATAAACAAAATTTATATATTTCTCCATCTTTAAGAGCATTTTCTAAGCTCTTTATCCCAATATCCATAGTTCTCCTATAATTTGTTATTAGCCCTTGTACTTCAGAGAATCTCTTACCCAAAAATTCTTTTCAGACCTTCTCTTCTGCTGCGTTCTCTAAAGAATCAAAATGTGTATGAACAAAATTAACAAGAGACTTTAGATTAGTGGATGTGGAGGTCGGAGGATCCTTTTGGATGGATGGCATGATTTTCTCTAGCACACCGGATGCAATCTCTATTAACTCACAATATTTCATGTGAGACTTTAGAAGCTTTTCTTTTGCTTTGGCTTGAGCAAAAGATGCGACCTTCATTGTCTGGACTGGTGAGAGGGAATCAAAATTGAATGGTCCTTGAAGTAGCTCCGGTTCATCTAATTCCATCATTTCTTTTGTCAAGAAGTCTTTGAGTGCTTCTCTAGTGTCTCTTGTTGGAGACAGAGTTTTCTTCCCTTCTACAGCCTCAGAACTATCTCCTATAGTCTTCTTTGATAGATCTTTTTCTCTTTCCTTTACCTCTTCTTCTTGACTAATTTTCTCCTCTATTCTTTCTTCTCCTTCAATTCTGAAGTCTGTAGGGGGATCCGGAAGAGAGGTGTCTACTTCTCCATGAACTTCCTCTTTCAGAACAAAGGAATCTAAGTCCTTAGCTTTCTCTTTACTTGTCTCCTTTGTCTCTGCAACTGTCTCAGTAGATTCTCCTTTGTCATCCATGGCAGAGGGTTCATCACCCAAGTCCTCTATAACAGGAAGATTGAATCTTTTAAAAGCATTCCAGAGGATATCTTCTATTTCTTTAGCCACCTAATCAGTCTCTCCGAGCATAAGCTTGTTCATTTTGGCTTTGCTCTAGAACTCATCCTTGCAATCCTTGAAGATCATGTTCTTTTGTTGAGGAGTGATGGAAGGATAGAGTTGGATAGCAATCTGCTCCCGGATTTCTAGGTCTTTTGCCATGGCATTTTTCTCTCATTTCAAGTTCCTTTTCTAAACTTTTAGGAATCAGAGATATAATTTCAATGAATGCTTTGTTATAGATGTTAAGATACCTAACTGCAGCATCTTGCAAAATCTTCTGGTTAGCTTCATTATATTCATCATAAAATTTAGTCATTGGTTTCAGGTTCCCATCCACAGTGACTAATTTGATGATATCATCAAAGCAGAGAGTAGGCTTTTCAATGAATTCTTCTAGCTCTTCTTCCTTGTTATAACCAGTAGAGGGTTCACTAGAAGTTTTCTTCTTCTTCTTCATTTTCTTTACTTCCTCATCGGTCTCAGTTTCTTCATCATCCTTCTGACTTGTATAAGACCTTGTTGCCTTTTTCTTGGTTCTCTTCTCTCCCTTTCTGGATGTCTGGGGTTTTGGTTTTGATGCTTTTTGGCTCTTAGAGGTGGCAAGTGCAGAGGTTCTGGAGGATTTGTTCTGGGAGGGGGCTTGCACCGGAGCACTTTCTTTTTCTATTTCTTGCATTTGTTTCTCTGCCCTTTCCATCTTCTCTATGTTGGCATCAACTGCCTCCTTTGAAATTCCATGCCTCTTGGCAAATTTTTCTACTTCTCTTCTTACTTTTCTCTTGATCTTAGGCTGTCTTAGTTCAACATGAACTTTTACACTCAGCTCTTGGAAGGTTCCAGACCTTTCTGCCTTAGGGTCCTTGGGCTGACTCAAAAGGTGTTGAATGTGTAGATCTAGGATTTTCTCATCAACCTCATACCCCATTGGCATGATCCACACTATTCTCGGTTCCATTGCCTCCATCAGGCATTGATCAGTGTCTACCATAAAGCACACTGTATCCTTGTACTTCTCAACCAATGATTGGGGGATTCTTTCTCTGGCTTGCATCATACTTTGAAAGTTCTTGAAATAGCCCTAGAGTGTTGTATTCTGTGCCTTGGCATCACTAAGCCCATGCATATAATCTCTGATTTGTACGGCTACTGGTCTATCATTTTTCCATATCCAACCACTGGAACTTGGGAGCTCATTCATAAAGTAAAAGAATAAACATAATATTAGCCCACCATGCTTGAATGAGTTCTTCTTGTCCATCTTGATCTTTTGTAGGTTTTCCAACAATTGGCTTAGAAGAAGCTCACAAAGATCATAATCTGCATTTTCTCTTAACATCTGATAAGCAACATAGATTGCAGTTTCAGATACATAATTCTCCCTACTGGAGTGATATATCTTATAGCCAATTATCATGGATGCAAACTTGATATGCAGATCAGTGATATCTTCAATTGTCATTGCTCTCTTGTCAAGTTTTGATCCTGTTGCCTCACTCACTATCTGATTCTTGATGGATTTGAGAGCAGGTAACCCACCGGATGAGTGCAATCTGGTAACTACCCTAATAGTATCCTTGGTTATTTTGAATGGCCTCATCAACCACATAAAGTTATCATGCAATCTACTCAGAACATACCAGACCCATTCATCTTCTGCGAAACAGGGGAAATGGATGCAATGTCCAAAATGCTTTTCTCAGATAGCCTTGTACTGAGGTTTGGGTTGAAAAGAATCATCTATTAACTGATTGTGATAGATATCCATTAGATTGGATTCCCCAAATTCCTCAATGTTTGCATGAATATATGCCCTAACATCTTCTACATGCAAAACCCCATGTGGAATGCCAGAAAATGGGCCTAGGGGATCAACTTCTAGGGATTTGTAGGGATGTTTCTTGAATTTAGGGCGTAGCCTAGCGGTGATCTTCACAACATTTAGAGTAGCCATCTTTCAAAATATTTAGAGAGAGATTTTCAAGAGCGAAAAATACCTTTTGCGCTTCTAGGGTTCACGAAATGAGCCTGATCGAATTGCTGGATAAATCAATTTCTATGGTTGATCTTTGAGAGGTTTGAGACAATTTTGTTGCAGAGCTCCTTCTCTCTTCTTCTCAAATGCAAATGTCCAAATGATGAACAAAAAAACCCTTTTATTTCTGTGCAAACCCTAATTCTATTTTGTAATAAATGCACAACTTAAGTTATTCCAATTGCCTTGTTTTCCTTGTTCTGAGAAAGATCTTTCCGGATCACTAAGATACACCTAGAATGATAACTTACAAAGTATCTTCCTTTCTCCAATCATTCCATCTAACCGTGGATCCAAATATTTCAATTCTGAATTATACCGGATCTAACTATGAAAGACCTACTTTTGCCAGATGACTATCAAACCAGATTAATCTTGGATGATTAACCTTTTCAAATTCCTTGCGGATCTTTCATATCTTTACCAAGGGTTATTTAGATGTTTCTTTGAGAGTCCTTTCAATCCACAACTTACCATGTGCCAATTTTAGGCACCAATCGACTGGCTGGGGGAATTTAATTTCCTTTGTGACTCCCCCTGAGCCAGAGCTCATCTATTTAATTTCTGGATGGAATATCAGCACCAGATTCTGGTGTGGATCCATCCCCAATATTTTCTGTACTTCTCTTTACCCAAATCTTGTTCATCTCCCTTTAAATTTATTCCGCATTCACTTTTCCTTTTCCTGTGTCTTGGTTTTGATTATGATGCACCAGACCCTTTTTGCCCTGATTCTTACTTCTGCAGAATTTAGCAATATGACCGAATCTATTGCAATTGTAGCAAATAACATTTCTTTTCATATTTGACTGGTATCCTCTTGATCTACATTGATTAGCCATATGTCCCATTCTCTTTCATGTAAAGCATCTACCATTGAATGAATTGTTTATTTGCAAATTTCTACATTCATGAGATTTGTGACCGTACCTTTTGCAGTTAAAACACTGTTCGAAGAAGGATGAATTAGTCTGATTCATTCTTCTTCTGTACTAATTTGCTTTATGACCAAAGTTATTACAATTGTGGTAGTATCCATTGAAGGATGGATATCTTTGAGCATTTGGTTGTCTTACCAGAGGTCTTCTAGGCCTGTTCCTTGGATTTCCTGATCCAGAGTTCTTTTGACCAGATCCGGAGCTTTCACCTTTCTCATACCCTAAGCCTTGCTTGTCATCTACCCTCTTTTGGCTTTCAAGAAGAGCTTCAAGTTGAGCAGAGCTTATCTTGAATTTCTCTTTGTATTCATTTGTTGTTTGAAGATCCCATTTAAGAGTGTCAATCTGATTCTCAAGTTGTTCTTCATTATCTCTAGCTTCTTCAAGATCAGATGCTAGATGTCTAATTATTCTATCAATTTTGTGGCAGTCTTTAGACTTCTCCTTGAGAGATTGTCTTAGATTCTCTTCAATTTTTCTTTTCTCTTCAATTTCTTGGGTGAATTTCATAACCCCTGATTCCATTTCATGTCTTACCATAATGACCTCTTTTGATAGCTTCTCTCATAACTTGTTCTTCTCATTCAGATCTTCATCAGTATTATTGGATTCACTTTGACTTGCTAGTTGTTGAAGTAGTTCCTTTCTCTTTTTCATAGAGATACTCAGTTTCTGTTTTAGTTCATTTATGAAATCATCATCTTGTTTGAGTCTTTCCTTTAAGTCATTGACTTCAGAGTGAGACTGCTCAAGATCATCTAAGGCAGACTGAAGTTGTTGCCTCAAACCATACATATCCATTGAGATTCCCAGATCTTCCTCAAGTTGTTAGGCTCTATTTGGAGGAACTTAGCTCTGATACCAATTGTTGATAACTGAGGAGGGGGGTGAATCAGTTATCTTAATTACTTCAACTTTCTATCCTTCTTTAACAATTAGTGCAACATCAAATCATATAAGCAAACATAACCATGAAAGTAGAAATAACATCAATACACATAACACAATGATTTTGACATGGAAAACCCTGTTAAGGGAAAAACCACGGGGTGACTAACCTGAGATTGTATTCTTTGTTAAAAGAATAAGATAGTATAAAATGGCACTTGCCAATTAGGGCTCACTGCCCAAGCACACTGCTCACAAGCGGCTTACTGCCTACAAGAGACTCACTGTCTACAAGGTACAAAGAAAGTAAAAAGATACTTGAACTGATGAGAAGCATCCACATATGATGAGGTTCAGTTCCGGTTAGGCTCAATATACTGATCTACTGCACTTCATTCTTCCTCTTCTTTGGTACTGCTGTACTGTCATATACCGGACCTATATTACTGCTTCCACACTGCTCTCTACTTTTCTTCGCACTCCACTACACACCTCACACCTTTCACATCTAAATCTATCTGGTATATATATCCGCACCAAGGATTTCATCATCTTTCTAGTCGGCATCCGGAATACTCAATATTTTCCCAAACTCTGATCTGTCGGTTGAATTCTTACATACTAAGTGATGCGTACCAAAGAGATACTTATAGAAGTCATCAATCATGTTAGCTAATGATGAATGATCCCTCAAGAAACTTTATCACCATCATTTTGTCATCTGGATTAAGGTCTGATGCTCTGCCGGTCAGTTCTTCTTCAGTCTACTCTGCCAAACAGGAACCCAACACTTAGTTGCTCATATCTCTTCACTCTTTCATCACCAGAGGCTCAATATCTGGAATGTATCAATCTTAGTACTCTTGACTTCCCCAAGTCCACACTTTATTGAGATACTCCTTTTGAGAGATCCGGACCTGATTGTCAGACCTTGATGTATGCTCTGTTCTTGGTCACCGGACCAAAATACTCTTCAATCTGACTTCCGGTATAGACATACCATGTCATGCAGATGTGTGGTCTGGACTTTGTTGCCATCAGTGACAACATTCATGAAGCCACACAGTGTCTCTTGCCAACAGGTTGTACTTGCACCATGTGACTTGTACTTTTCTAGTTTGGTGGAGATGTTGTGTACATATGTGACTACATCTCCTTTATCCCACATTGATTGTATCTTATATATACCCACCTCATGTACTCTTGTATCTCATTCTATTACATTCTTTGATTGGATTACAATTTATTCTTCTCATTTTGGCCTTTTGAGTTCTTTGTGCTTTCTATAGGCCTTCTTGATTTTGGGTGGCTATCTCCATAACCAAATCTTACATGGTATCGTAGTTGAAAGATTTTGGTTAGTCTCTTGGGAGATCTTGGATTGTAGATCTTATATTTTCTTGAAACATTAAATATGCTCTTGTTTTGCATCCTTGGATGATCTAGAGAATGGATTATAGGTTTTTTATAGGGTTACTTGTATGGTAGCCAAAGGGCTCCTCCTGTGGAGTGGTTTTCATAATCCATGTGGCATTTGTAGATCAACGAACCCATCTACTCAATACCCTTGTGGCTTGAACACCACTACAAACACCTTGCTCTTGGCTTATGTGGCACCTTTGGAAGTGCTAACCATTTTGGTGACATTATTGGCGATTAGACTAATCTTGGTGATCTCCATATTTGTCTAGATTTTGTACATCTAGAAACACACCTTTAAAGTTAATTTAATCTCTCTACATTTAGTGGTTTTAACTATTTGGAGGTGACATCATGGTGACATTAGCACGCCCTTTTGAATTTTTTGTCCCCCTCATGGTTGGAGTTTTCTCTATTGTACTAAGACTTTGACGACCTCGATTTCACTCTTATGAGCTCCCTTTTTAGTGTTTTTTTAAAATTTGGGCTATTGTTATGTGAACTTTATGGTGGTGTAGATGGTTTCTAATTTTGATGCATAAATTTTCTAGAATCTACAATTTATTGTAGGTGCTGTTCTAAACTTCCTATTTTGGGACCTTTTGAGGCTTCATTTGGGCTTATATGAACTTCCTTTTAGGTGTAATTTTTTTGAAAGTGTATTTTTGTTTAGTTAATAGTGATGTTAGTGATTTGTACTCATTGTGATCTAAATTATACTTTCAACATTATAGCCTAGATTTTTGGCATTTGTAAACTCATTGAAATCAACTCCACTTTACATTTTCAGCGAGTGACAACTATAAAGTGCCTCAATCAAATTTATTTGAGTAATCTGGGGAGAGGGGTGGGTGTGACTGTGTTTGTGTGATTGTACTCATTTTCTCTACTTTGAGTTTCATTTGTGTTCTTCTAATACTATAATGGGTCATACTAAGATCCCTCACTTAAATCCATACAACTATTCATCTTAGAAACAAAAAATATAGAATATTTTTGTAGATTAGGAAAACAAAATGAAGTGAAAACACAAACTAATTGCATAAAAATAAAAATTTATGCCTCACATGAAGACCCAATCTCATCAAGGGAGGAGGAAGCTTGCACCCAAGAGCTCCTAGATTAGATAACCCTATTTGATTCAAATGTGGATTGCTCTTGCTTTCAACACAAATATAGATGAAGGATTAGAGGATAGATAGATTAGAGATTTGAGAGAAATTTAAGCATGGTTTTGATGCAAGAAGAAGTTGTTATGAATGGCTTGGGTGAGGGTTTCATTTATAGATTTTTGAAAAAGGAATGGAGGGTGAGGATCAAGAGTTGAGATCAAGGGCTAGGAATAAAAGTGAATCTTTTATTCATAGTGGATGAATTAAAAATTCATTTTTGGGAAGAGTGGAGGATAGTGGATGAATTAAAAAATCATTTTTGGGAAGAGTGGAGGATAGCGGATGAATTAAAAATTCATTTTTGGGAAGAGTGGAGGATAGTGGATGAATTAAAAATTCATTTTTGAGAAGAGTGGAGGATAGTGGATGAATTAGAAATTCATTTTTGGGAAGATTGGAGGATAGTTGAATTAAAGATTTATTTTAGATAATGGAGGATATTAGCTAATTAAATATTAAGAATATTTAATTATATGTGCAACATGGTGAGGTGGAAGGGATGAGGTGGATTGATGAAGTGGATTTTGTGAGGTGGATTTAGGATTTGAGACATTAGAAGAATTTAGGGATTTTAATTAAATAAAATGATTTTATTTAATTGTAGGATAATGAAACAATCAAATAAACTTATAATATTTATTTAATTGACAGAAGAAAATATGAATTAAGATAAATATTAGAATATTTACTTAATTCAACCTGAGCCAATTTTAGGTGTCTACATTTTGCCCCTTTTTGAAGCAATGTGTTTTATCACGTTGTTTCAAAGAATAAGAATAGTCTAATAATGATACATGCCCCAGTTTGCCCCTAGTATAGGTTATGATGATAGGATGCCCTCTCGGGAGATTGGACGGGGAGAAGGCGGCAGGCATGAGACAGACAATCTCACGATAAGATATGTTGATAGGAGATGAAATGGTTGAATGCAGAAGAAAGGGATGAATGATATGGAATGCAAGATAAAAATGATAACACACACAAGCAAGTAAGTATGCACAAATGACACAAGCACAAACAAGGTATTGCCCCTGTTGAGTGGTAAACCAATGATATGGATCGATGATGTCTGGTTTCAGGAATGAAATATGTCGTATAAGACTTCGGGTCTGGTTTCGACAATATAACATCCTATCTAAGACATTTGATATGATAGTGTTGTCATGGCGGGGAACAATATATCCCTAGACCAACATGGCAGGCGTGTTGTCATGGTAGGGAATGATGGATCCCTAGAGCAACACGAAGGATAGTGTCATGGTTCAGGAAATGAAGCATGTCATGTAAGACGCGTCTGTTGGTCTGATTTTGACAATGCAACATCCTGTATAAGACAATTGATTGATTAACTGATCGAGTTGGTTTACGACCGGACAAGGATCAAGACCACTGATTTTGATTGGATCATTTGACAAGATTGACTTTACTTGATTTTCATGGATTAAGGATAGACTTGCAATTGGATACGGTATGGATATGGATATGGATATGAGACATAATTTGATACGGTATGGATATGAGATGCAATTAGATATAGTATGGATATGGATATGGATATTTGTCACCTTGATATAGCAAGTATTTTGAAGCGCTTTCATCATTGGGCTTTATTATGTTGTAAGAAAATAAAAGCATCTAGGTATAATTGAACCGAGATGACCTGAGTATTGCTTACATGGATTTTTGATTTAGCAAGTGAATACAAGCATCTAGCCAAAATTGAATCTAGATGACCTGAGTACTTCTTGCATTTTTCAACAGACAAGGATTGCCCCTTTTCATGTTTAGATCTCGGAGTCCTCGATGATCTTTTAGCGATCATGTCGTTAGACAGAAATCATCACATTACTAAAGTTTAATCCACAAGCAACCAACAAAGAACATAATCATGCCCCCATCATAGCATCTCTAGCTTTTGGCATCCTCGAGTAGCATAGAAAGGCATGATAACATAAATCAAGACTCTAACCAATCACAAAACATTCTTGCATTAGATGTGTCTTTTTGCCATAATTGGTATAGAATTAGCTTGAGTGTTTTGGTATGGTGCTCTGTTTTGCCTTGGACAGGTTGATTGTTTTAATGATTGGATTGTTTTGAATGATGATAGTGATGGTGTGATGATTAGAGTGTCCACTCAATCTAAGCATAAGCAAGTGTTCTCAGTGTGCTCAAAGGATGTAAAACAAATAAGGTATTGCCCTTGTCGAGTCATAAACCAATGATTGATTATTTGATTGATCATGATAGTGTTGTCATTGTGGGAAAAGCTATATCCCTAGATCAACAAAAGGACGATGTGGGAACGATATATCCCATTGATGATGATTGGTGATTTTTATGACAAGATTAGGATCAAAACTTGTTGATTTGATTGGATAATGTTCCTTGATTGATTAGCTTGCTTGATATGGATTAGTGTAACTTGGATTTAAGATCATTACTTAGATTGATTTGATTGATATGATTGGAAGAAGTGATTGATTGAAATGGATCAATGAATGTTATTGATAGGAAGAATTGATGATGATGATGCTTTGATTTTGATTGAATGTTGATGGAGTGGATTGTTTTGGATTATATGATTGGTTTTATTCCTTGGATTTTTCGTTGGATAGTTGATTTTTTAGATTTTTTGATATATTTTATTTTATTTTATTTTTTTGGAGTTTTTGAAATGTTTTGAATGTTGATGGATTTACAATTGAGTAGCCTTTGTGCTAGATACCAATGACAAGAGAGAAAACCAAGTCTAGGTGCAAAGGATAGATGAAAGGATGGATGATAGTGAATGGGATGGAAGGCTCATGAGAGTTGGATGGATAGATAAGAGGATAGGCCATATAAGGGATGGATGCTTGCCTCATGATAAATGGATAGGTAGGCTATAGTGGAAAGCTTCATGATAATAGATGGGGATAAGCTATAAGATGGAAAGCTCATGATAAGGATATGCCATAGTGGATGGATCATAGGGGAGCTAGGATGTGATCTTCAAAGGCTATGTTGCATAGGAATAACTTGTCCCATTCTAGGTGGTAATGCTTAGAATTTTTTGTAGGACAAAGTTCATGACCAAGGGATGACATGATTGGATTTCACAGGGCGCTTATGACGATAGGATGACATGATGGATCGGTTTAAATGGGATGGATAAATGATCAACGGATAGGACTTGGTTTGGAAAGAAAGTATGCCAAGATATATCCAAACATGTTTCAATATTTTGCCCCTATGTCTTCATCAAAATCAAAAGGCGGAAGGATAGGTAGATGGGTTCAATAGGATAGGCATATTTATGTAATGGCTAAGGATGGTAGGATGGTGTGGTAATGGTAGGACAGGATAGGATGGAAAATGATATAATGGGATAGATAGTTTGGAAATGTATAGGTTGGATGAGACAATGTGCCCCCAAGTGTAAGTGACATAGAAGATCAACCTACACATGATGCCTGTTTGTCAGGTTTTCATCATGGTACTTATCTAAGGCGCCTGTTTACCAGGTTTTCACCGTTGGACGAAGGGATTTTTTCTTTTTCCTTTTTTTTTGAATATTTAGATTGGAGAAGGTGGATATGGAAAGACTTAAGTATATAGTTCCTTGAAAGGGGATAGTCCCGCTAGATATATACTGTCGAATGGACCATGTCCCGTGTGCTCATAGATGTTGGTAGGGGATCATATGAAAGTGATATGGCATAGGTAGATAGTGGATTATGATGCAGAATATGGAGGGAAGGCTTATGCAACAGCATGGACCATAGGCATAGGATGAGGAAGATGTGTAGGATAATGGATGGAAGATGGGGAGATGTAGTTATGTGGAGGTGTTGTGAAGTGGAAAGGAACCATGACCAATGGCTGCACACACCGTGATAAACATTGAATCTTTTGATGAGATGGTGGTGTAGGAAGCAATGGAGATGTTTGCTTAGGAGATGGTTGATGAAGTGATTTAGGAACCCACATAGATTTAGTATTTTTAGTGCTTTTGTTTTTCTTGTGGGATTTTTGAAGGGAATGGAAGTTTTGGATGGAAGTAGGCTTTTGGATGGATATAGGTGGTTGGGATTCTTGAGATGTGGATGTGTGCTAAGGGGATATCTTTAATGTCATTTTTGAATTGTTCCTTAGCATTAGGATCCATGTTCGCATAGACTTTTCTAAGTCTTTGTAATTGTTGTATTGATTCATAAAGATCCATTTTGTGGGAGAGAGTATGGGATGATGGGGGATGATTGTGATGTTGAGGATCAAATTTCAAGACCTTAGGATGATTTGATTTGATTTGATGAATGGTTCTCTATGCTTAAGATAGACTAATGATCTTAAGCAAGAGGGTTGATTGGGTTGATTTGATTAGGTGATCAATTAAGGTCTTGATTTTTGATTGGGTTGATTTGGATTTGGAGTTTGATAATGATGTTGGGGGATTTGGATGTTGATTGGGATCAATGTTGATTTGATGTGATGATGACTTGGATATGGTTAGGATTTGATATGGAATGATTAGGGATGATTAGGATAATGATTGGGATGATGTTGATAGGATGACGATGAAGGATGGAGATGTGACTAGGATGTGCTTAGGGATGATTGCGATTGAGGTTGATTTGACAAGAATGGAGATAATGATGTTGATTGGATAATGATTTGGATAGAAGGATGATGATTTGATGATGTAGAGTGACAAGTATGTGATTAGGATTGATTTAGGATGAATTCAATTTTTCTTGGCAAGTAGATAAATAATCAACCACAAAAACACAATGGCTAAAGGTTTGATTTATGAAAGATTTATCAAGCATGCACAACCTAAGGTGAAGCAAGGACAATACTTGTTGAACAAGTAGAGGGATTTGGGGTACTAAAACAAAGGTTCGTAGTGGGGGAACATCCGGGGGATTGGCACCTTACGAGCATCCGATAAACCACTTAAGGTTTTGACTAGCTCTACTAGGAGTTTAATATACCTCGAGGGTACTACTTCCTTTCAAACTAGAACCAAATGGTAAGCGCTCATACCAATTAGACTTGGCTTTCCCCTTATCCTCAATTTACATATAGCGGACCGGATGAAAGTGCCGCTTGGGGTCACCAATGAGTTCTCCAAATGGATGTGTCTCAAGGGTAGGCCCACATCCTAAAAAGAAAAATAGAATAGAACCATTTCTCTTCACCCAAGATCCTTTTGAAGGCAAGGGGGGAGGATACTTTGATTCTACCCTATGGGATAACACAAATGTGCAAGTGCACAAGACACGGCAAACAAGAGCTAATATTCATTTTAAGCCCAAAATCCAAATGTGTTTGCAAACAAGATGAAAAGATAAGAGAGGAAATGATTGCACCTAGTTAGTTTGCTATCCAAATTGTTGTAGATGTTGATGTATGATGTTGTTCCAGCCTTGTATGACCACCTACAAGTCACGAGAATGAAAACGGAGCAAATAGACTAGCCCAAGATGCGACTTGCAACAACTCACCCCCAAAACTTGCAAAATTTTGCTAAAACAAGGGTTAGAAAATGAAGATTTTGACAACAAAACCTTCACAAACTGACGATTAGGTCCCACCGGGCGTGCCAATGTAGATTAGGAAAACAAAATGAAGTGAAAACACAAACTAATTGCATAAAAACACAAAGTTATACCTCACATGAAGACCCAATCTCATCAAGGGAGGATGAAGCTTGCATCCAAGAGCTCCTAGATTAGATAACCCTATTTGATTCAAATGTGGATTGCTCTTGCTTTCAACACAAATATAGATGAAGGATTAGAGGATAGATAGATTAGAGATTTGAGAGAAATTTGAGCATGGTTTTGATGCAAGAAGAAGTTGTTATGAATGGCTTGGGTGAGGGTTTCATTTATAGATTTTTGAAAAAGGAATGGAGGGTGAGGATCAAGAGTTGAAATCAAGGGCTAGGAATAAAAGTGAATCTTTTATTCATAGTGGATGAATTAAAAATTCATTTTTGGGAAGAGTGGAGGATAGTGGATGAATTAAAAATTTATTTTTGGGAAGAGTGGAGAATAGTTGAATTAAATATTTATTTTAGATAATGGAGGATATTAGCTAATTAAATATTAAGAATATTTAATTATATGTGCAACATGGTGAGGTGTAAGGGATGAGGTGGAAAGATGAGGTGGATTGATGAAGTGGATTTTGTGAGGTGGATTTAGGATTTGAGACATTAGAAGAATTTAGGGATTTTAATTAAATAAAATAATTTTATTTAATTGTAGGATAATGAACCAATCAAATAAACTTATAATATTTATTTAATTGTAGAAGAAAATATGAATTAAGATAAATATTAGAATATTTACTTAATTCAACCTGAGCCAATTTTAGGTGTCTACAATTTTAATGTGTGAAGGTTACCCCTTATACATTGGAATCTTTTCTAGAAACAAAAATCCTAAAGAAAAGATGGCATGATTAATTGAACATACTAAAGCACTTAGATATTTACGTATATTTATTTCTCATGATCTTCTTTTTCACATTGAAAAGTGTACAACACCTAAGGAGGCATGAGACAAACTTGTAAAATTGTATGGTCAAACTAATGAGATTAGAGACTATCAAATAGATAATAATCTCGTGAACCTAGATCCTAAAATTTTTGATAATATTTAAGATTTTGTAACTAAGGTCAATGATCTAATAACACAACTCAAAGATTGTGATGTTGATTAAAAATATGTATAATTGATTTTCAATGTGCTAAGCAATGTTGGTCCTAAATATGTTGTTGCAATAGACAAAAAGTGATACCTTTAATTTCTATACTACATTAAATATGAGTTGGGATGAAAGATTATAATTTACAAGAAACTAAAATACAAAATTGAAAAATTGAATTCAAAATTGTAAATTGCAGAAATAAAGGAACTTGGTACTGAAAGATAAAGCTCACTATCTCAAACGCTAGCATGATGCACATACATCCATGTGAAGCACTATAGCCAAATCACCCATTGTCATCCCAATTTCATGCTATTATCCAGAAAAGTTGCAAAATACCAGGTTTTTATCATATTTCAAACTCACCTGCACAATAGGAAATAGAGACAACCAAAACATCAAACCAAGGAATACTAGATAATATAGAAGTGATAAAATGAAGCTAAACTAACTATGCCAAATGAAATAATAAAATGACAAGAGGAAGGAAGAAACCAATAAACCTTCATGCAGTTAAATGCCTCCCAGAACACCTGTAGCTGAAACAAGAAAAAATGTTGGGGTAGTTTGGGAGCTTGCCTTCAAGTCAAGCACCTATGTTGGTCGTTTGACCTCCACAAACAACCAATGATAAAGAGAGTAGAAAATAGTGTGTGCTCCTATCCTACACACATCTAGGAATTAAGAGCAGTAACAATAAAATAAATCTATAAGTATCAATCTTGGTCTTTGGGGAAGGATACCCTAGTGTGTGTAAAAATATGAATGAGGAGGTGGTCTACACCAAAGATCTTCTAATAGGGATTGAATGAAATAAAGAAAATAAATACTATTAATGCTTTGTTCATAAAAGAAGGAAACTCATCCAAACAAGAATACTAGCATGATGTAGAAGGTGAAATAACACTTGCAGTTGTCCAAGAGGATTTTGGTAGCATGTAGCTTCAACAATGGATTTTTTCAACCAAGCACAACCATGAGAGATCTTTTTCCAAGAAGGAAAGAATACGAGGGTTAGATTAAAAAATTATTGTTACAAAAGGTGAAGAGGGAAGCTGAAGGGTTCGATTCAACTGCTGAAGGCATTTTCTGACAACCAAGTGTTACAATAGGTGACAGTAAGTGGCTAGGCGGGAGACCAACATTTTAAGTTTTTTGAACTCATGGGATGCTAGTGCGTCACATGGATGTTCATGTGTCATGTTAGTGTCCTATATAAATAAATAAAAAATTAGCATGTGTTCCTAGAATAGTGAGAAGAATTAGAATATGATAGAGAAATTTGGCAATCTAGTGGAGGAAAAAGGCTAAGGATGGGCTAAACATAGACCTCAAACATGCTAGGGGAGTGGAAAATGAAATGCGAGAAAAATGTAGCATGAAATTGCAAGTGGATGAAATTTTCTACATTACATTTAGCCCCCTCTTTAGAAAGCTAATGACACTAGGTGATAAGCTACACTAAAGTATAGAAATGAAAATATTGAAAGTAAATAACATCATAAAAGGATACCCAAAAAGGATATTGTAGATGATGCAAAAAATTCTTCAAGTGGAGGAATTAAGACCCTAGGGTGAAAACTTACAAAACCACATTATTAGACAACAAAAAACTATAAGACAATAGTGTTAGAAAGCATAACCTATAAAACCACTATGTTAGAGCATCACAAACATGTATATAGAAGCATGAACAACATAAAACTACAATACAAATGTGTTATAAACACATAGACTTGCATCACACATGCCATAAGAAAATAAACAATACATGAACAACACATGGGAAGAAGGCACATAAAAAACAAATAAAGATTTTTTTTGGGTCAACATGAAAGAGACCGAGATGTGAAAGTTGCCTTAATTCTTTGCATTGTCCCCAAAATGCAATGAAAACAAAAGAGACGACAAATAGAGGAATTATTATATGATGAGAAGAATGTAACGAGTTGATTGATTGCTTACAAAGATAATAAACAAATGCATACAAAGGGAAAGGAAAGAAATCACTACAAATGAGAATACATGACTTAACTCTAACATGCTCTAATACTAGGGGTCATGAGGAGAGAAAATGCATGATTCAAGGACTATCTTGCTTTGTCACTAGGAATCATGAGAAGAAAATGAAGAGAAACAAGCATTTTCTAGTGTTGTAGTCCTAGAAAGGCTGCTAGGCATGGTTTGAAGGCTAGGACATTATTTTGGCCAGGACCCATACAATACTTTCTTGGGTCATAAGAACTAGCAATCTATGTTGCTAGGTGATTGACAAAAAGTAAAAATAGTAGTTGAAATGGAGCACAATTGTCTAGCATTGTGTCACTAGGTGGATCACATGTAAAAGAAATATAAAGGATTGCTAGCACATTGTGTTGGTTAGGTAATCCTAATAAAGGTGGTCAATCCAAGGAAGTGTATCTACTCGGGACCATAAGATACTAATGTTGTAGGGAGTGAATGCCTTAGGGAGCATGATAATAATGTAAAAATGATAGATAAATTCCTTAGGAAGCATGCAAATAATGTGAAGATGGTAGATGTACACCTTAGGGAGTGTACTAACAATGTGAAAATGTTAGATTTATGCCCCCATTAAAATAATTGCATAGAAGTGTATGTGATTGATTTTAAGGTACATGAAAGGGGATAGATAAAGAACACAATCCCCAAGAAGGACGTATCTAGGGCGTCTACTTCTAGAACAAGTTATCATTGCCCCCAGAATATGGGTGAGGACAATAAATATGAAGAAGGTTGTGCTATTGCTCAAGAAAAGAGAAGGTAGTTGCATTTGAGATTGTACTGCCATGAATGGAAACAAGCAAAGAGAGAAATCTACATGCCACATAACAGGTAGCAACACAACAGAGTGATAGTAGGATTAACTAAAGATAATGGTGAAGTGATAAGATGACTCTACAAAATCCACATCACAAGGAGATTGAGGGAAAGAGTTCTCCAAGTGTAGAGTTGCAGCATGAGTGAATATAGAATTTATAGGAGGAACATCAACAATGGACCAAAACAAATTCTCATCACAAGAAGGGAGAAGTGTATCATCATATTTGAGGTGAGGGTGCTCTAGAAAGATCTGATCAACTTCAAGAGCATGAAGAGCTAGGTCAGAAAGAGAAGAAAACTACTCAAAGAGCATAGCTTGTTGGATACGTGGCAGTAAGTTCTCACAAAAGAGAGGTACAAGAAGGCCATTAGGGGGATGACTCCCCCATCAAATAAAGAAGAAAAAGAAATGAGAAGTGAAGCCCTGGACACTTTCATCAACAACTTGTTTACATTGTGCCAATTGTGTCATAGAGACCCTAGGCTCCATATTATATTTAAAGTGAGAGATTAAGGTATGATCAACATTAGAAAATGACTGTATGGAACCAATAGCTAAGGTGAATAAATAGTCTAAGGCAATATCTCTCAATGTGCTAGGAAATAATTTTGCCAAGACATAGTCATCACAGGTATGAGTCAAGCATATGATGGAGAAGTGTTTTATATGGTGTAATAGATCACCATGGCCATTGTATTTGTCAAAAGGAAGAGTTCCCATACCAACCAAAGAGGGGTACGCAATAATCTTAGAAGATAAAGGAGAGGATAACCATGCAAATGTAGGAGAAACACAAGGTATCTCACTAGAAATTGATGGTGATGCCTCTAGAAAAGATAATGATATAGAAGTGGTAGTAGGAAAAGAAGGTGCAGGAATATAATGGGAAGGGTCAAGGTCTAGAAGAGATGGCTCTAATGTAGGAAATAAAATAGTAGATAAAGGATCAGATGAATGATGCTCAAAATCTATACTAGGAGGGCTTTCAACCAATGTGATATTAAGGAAGTGATGAATGATAATAACATGCTCAAAATTGTTTGCAAGATGGAGTTTATACTCCAAATAAAAAGGAGGGGATGAAAAATAAAAGAGTCCATCTTTCCAAGATAAAGGATCAATAAAAGCATGAGCTTCATCATCACTCGAAGATGTTGGTAAGTGTTGCACTATGTTGTCATTAGTGTTGTCATTGATGTCAACCTCTAGTGTAGCTGTGATGAGTAAGTGCTTGTGGATGACAACCTCTAGTGTGGTTGAGATGATGAGAAGATATTGCAAATGTTGTGATTGTATTTGGTGTTTAGCTTCCAAGTGCTTTTGAGAAAATTTGAATAAAGAGTGTATAGTATGGCAGCCAAGTGTTTTGTATTGTGCTCCATGTTTATTTAGTCTTGAAGTTATTCTTGTGCGGTTTGGATATGTTGATCAGAGGTATTCAGAGGTGCTATATCCAGAGTTTTAGATTCTAGATCATGCGGCAGAAGTTGTATTCACCAGTGTGTGGACTGTGAAGTAGGTTGTATGGGAGAAATGGAATTGTTCCACATTTCCCCATATTGAGGTTTCTTGTCTCAAGAAGATTTGGGAACATGCTAATATTGTCTATGTCTATCTTCCCTTGGGGTGGTTTGTGTTTAGATGCTCCACAAGGTTGGATTCATGAGTTGTCTATGGCAGTTTGGCTAGTTACATAGGATGGTTGTGTTCTTCAGTTGTATGTGGTTGCGATAGTATTGTTGGATATTATGTTGGTGTTGGAATATTCTAGAATGTTATGTGATGTTGTTATGTGGTCTGCGAGTTGTTTTTGAACCTAGTGAAGTGTGAATTTAATTGCTTAAGGATGTTAATCCAGGTTTGGCCAACCTGACGTGTTAGCGCTAATTGCGGATGTGCTTCGCTGCTTGTGGAAGCATAGTATAGTGTGTCAATGTAGATTTGGGTCTTGGTTGACCCTTGGTGTGGTCTGCCTTCACTTCTTTCCACTACAGAGGTGTTTGGTGCCGACCTATTTCATGTTTGCACATTTGAGGTGCATACTTTTCATTGTAGCCAACTTAATATGTTTCTCAAGTTGCGGATGGTATAAATGCAAGGTAAATTGTTGGAGAAGATCTATGGGGTGTTGTCATGTGAAATTTAATCAAGTGTATTGATCTGAGTGTGAGCTTTAATGATTAAGGTTACCAGAAGCAATGAGCAAAAGGTGCCTACATTTTAGTGTACTTGAAGTTACTGGATGCAGTGAGCTGAAGGTTAGAAATGGCATAGAGTTGTTGTGGTGGATCCTCCCGTTACTTTGAGATAGAATTTTCTTTGTAACAGTCTCCTTGTTTCTTCTTTCTAGTTTGGCAGTGAGCCCTTCTTTCTTTCTAGATAGTGAGTCCTTTAGGCAATGATCCCCCCAACAGTGAGCCTATTGTATTTGGTGTTGCTATTCATTTATATTGTGAGCTAATCCTCATCATGGTTTTTCCCTTCTTAAGTTTTCCATGTAAATTTGGTGTTCTACTGTGCATGGTGTTTTTTTGTGTTGTTCCATTTGTTTACATTCATGCTAAATCTGATTAAGGGTTAGATGTTAATGAGAGTTTGATGTTTTAATGTACAACTGATTCACCCCTCTCTTAGTTGTCCTGTGTGTCTAACAATTGGTATCAGAGCAAGGTTCCTTGGAAGAAACTTAACTTCTTGAGGTAGATCCAGATGGCGCATAGGAAAGGTGTCAAGGCTCCTTTGTTTGATGGAATAAATTATGCATTCTGGAAGATTAGGATGGAAGGATTTCTTGTCTCATTAGGGTTCAGTGTATGGAAGTTAGTTGAGAATAGATATACTATGCCTACTGGTGCTCCAACAAGTGATGATGAAATTAAAGACTATGAGAATAATGGCAAAGCATGGAATGCTCTTCTGAGTGGTCTTTCTAATTCAAAACTTGTGAAGATACTAAACTACAAAATTGTTCAAGTGATATGGTAGAATCTAGAAAGTATCCATGAAGGAAATGTCAAGGTCAAGGAAGCAAAGATGCATAATTTGAAGACCAAGTTTGAAACCCTAAAGATGTCAGAGGATGAAGATATTGCAAGCTACATACATAGAGTGGATGAAGTTGTCAATTACATCAATAGCCTTGGTGGAAAACTGGAGGAAAATGAAGTGGTAAAGAAGGTACTAAGAACTCTTCCTAAATCTTATAGTGCTAAAGTTTTTTCTATTGAAGAGGCTCAAAATTTGGATTAGTATACTAGGGATCAATTGTTTGGTGTTTTAACTACTTTTGAATTAAGAGAGTTTGGTCAAGATAATTCAAGAAAAGAGTCTGCTTTTAAGGTTAGCAAGATAGAAAAGAATGATGAATAAAATCCATATGATCTTGACAAAGTGGAAGCAAATTTTGTAAGAAGATTGAATAAGGGCACTAGAAAATACAGAGGTAAGTTACCTTTCAAATGCTTTAAATGTGGAAAGATAGGTCATTATGCTTCAAAATATCTGGCCAAAGTCCCAAATGACAAACACAATGATGACAAAGTTAAATATGTCAAGAGGAGTTATTATGTTAAAGAAGATGCTAGCATATCTGATGATGAGTCTAATTATATGGATGATGATAAAAGTGATGAATGCTTGTTCATGGCTTTAAATATTGGAACTAATTCTACTGACTCTGAAAGATGTTTGAAGGAAATTGATCTGGAAACAAGTCACAGTATCAAAGGAACTATGGTGACTTCTTTTCATGCAAGAGAGGAGAAAAACTACTGTATAATTGACAGTGAATGCTCAAATCATATGATAGGTGATAAGAATAGGTTTATTAAACTTGAGAAGTTTGAAGGTGGTCTTGTTAAGTTTGGAGATGATACATCTACTAAGATTCGTGGAAAAGGTTCAATCAATTTTGATGGAAAGTATAAAATAGATGATGTTCTTTATGTCAAGGGTCTCCAACATAATCTTCTAAGTGTAGGACAAATGTGTAGTAGAGGATATAATCTGGTGTTTCAGGATGGTAGTTGTGAGATCAGAAAAGAAAGCTTCAGAACTTTGGTTGCTATAGGAACAAGGATAGAAGGAAATGTTTATCGGCTCAAAGGTGCTAATGGTAAGTTCTTTATGATTCAAATCAATGAAAATTAACTATGGCATAGAAGAACGTGTCACATCAATTTTGATAGCCTAGTGAGGATCATCTCTACTCAAGCTATGAGAGATCTACTAAGAATTACAAAGCCTATCAATGTAATTTGCAAGGAATGTCGGGTTGGGAAGAAAACAAGAAAGAGGTTCAAAATCAAAGAATATTCTACCACAAGACCTTTGGAGTTGGTGCATACAAACCTATGTGGACCTACAAGAACATGAATCTTTCAAGGTGACAAGTATTTCATGTTATTAATTGATGATTAATCTAGAATGACTTGTTGGGTAACCTTTCTCAAAGAGAAATCATAAGCTCTAGATAAGTTTAAAGCATTCAAAGCTATGGTTGAGAATGAAATAGATATGAAAATCAAGTGCTTGAGGTCTAACAGATGTGGTGAGTTCACTTCCAATGAGTCCTCAGTAGAATGGAGTTGTGGAAAGGAAGAATAGGACAATTGAGGAATAGCAAGGACACTGATGAAATAATCAAATCTACCAGATGTCTATTGGAGAGAAGTTATTCACACTTTGGTTTACATACTAAATAGAGTGCAAGAAAGAGGTAACAGTTCAAAGACTCCCTATGAGCTATGGTATGGAAGAACACCTACTGTTAAATATTTCAGTGTGTTTGGAAGAAAATGTTGTAATAGGAGAGATGAAGAAAACTTGGGAAAGTTTGATGCAAGATTAGATGAAGGAATCTTCCTTGGATATTCTACAAAGAGCAAGGCTTACAAATGCTACAACAAGAGGTTAAAGAAGATAGTTGAAAGTGCAAGTGTCAAAGTGGATGAAGAACCACATCAAAGCTCAGTGTTGATAGAAGGATATGAATCTGATGAGTCCTCTTGTAAAGAAGAAGAAAAAGAAGAAGAAAAGGAAAAGGAGATGTAAGTTGAAGAAGAAGAAGCTTTACAAAGGAATCCTAAGAATCGTAAGTATGTGCAGAAGAATCATTCTAAGGATCTAATCATTGGAGATAAGAACAAAGGTGTATTGACAAGAATAAAAGTTGCTATGACAAAAGAATAGGTAAAATTGTGCTACTTTCTAAACTAGAACCTAAGATAGCATTGAAGCATGCAAAGATGAATATTGGATAAAAGCTATGGAAGAAGAGTTGATGCAGATTGAGAAGAATCAGACTTGGGAACTAGTCTCAAGACCAACAAACATGAATGTGATAGGAACTAAATGGGTGTTTTGAAACAAATTGAATGAGAATGGAAAATTTGTTAGAAATAAGACTAGACTTGTGTGTAAGGGCTACTCACAAGTGGAAGGAATAGATTTTGAGGAAAATTTTTCTCTAGGGGCAAGAATGGAGGCCATTATAATGTTTTTGGCCTTTGTAGCACACAAGGACTTCAAAGTTTATCAGATGGATGTGAAGTCTACATTCTTGAATGGAGAGTTGGAAATATATTGAACAACTAGAAGGCTTTCAATTATTAGATGATCCTAATATGGTCTACAGATTGAGGAAGGCATTGTATGGACTCAGACAGGATCCTAGATCTTGGTATGCAAGATTGGATAGGTACTTGTTGCAGCAGGGATTCAATAAAGGTACCACAATTAGCAATCTTTACTTCAAAGTTGAGAGAGATCAAATCTTGATTATGGTTGTGTATCTTGACGACATAAGCTTTGGAGGAAATGAGGCAATGTGTAAGAAATTTGCAGAAGAAATGCAGAATGAGTTTGAGATGTCAATGTTTGGGGAGATGAATTTCTTCCTTGGGCTACAAATTAGTCAGATAGAAAAAGGTACATTTATTTTAGAATCAAAATATGCCAAGGAAATGTTGAAGAAGTTTGGAATGGAAGACTCTAAACCGGTATGTACTCCTATGATTACTGGTTGTAAGCTAAGCATGAATAATGAATCTCCTAAGACAAATCAGAGCAAGTATAGATCAATGATTGGTGGACTGCTATACCTAACTACTACTAGACCAAATATCATGCATGCAATTTGCCTTGTGGCTAGATTTCAAGAAGATCCTAGAGAATCACATGTGGTAGCAATCAAGAGGATATATGGATATTTGTAGGGTGCTCTAGACTATGGCCTATGGTATCCAAAGGATACTAATTTCTCTTTGAGTGCTTATACTGATGCAAATTGGGTAGGTGTGCAGATGACAAATAAAGTACAAGTGGAGATACTTTCTTTCTTAGAAATAGATTGGTTTCTTGGCTAAGAAAAAAAAAAGATTCAGTGTCGTTATCTACTGTAGAGGCAGAATATATTGCTGCAGCATCTTGCTGCACATAGGTGTTGTGGATGAAGAAGACATTGAAGGATATCAAAGTATCATATGATGAACCTATTTCTATTTTGTGTGATATTACAAGTGCTATCAACATTTCAAATAATTCGGTAATGCATTCAAGGACAAAGCATATCTCAATCCAATATCACTTTCTAAGATAGAAGGTTGTAGAGAATGAAGTGAAGCTAGAGTATGTGCCTACAAATGACCAAGTTGTAGATATTTTCACAAAGGCTCTTCCAAAAGATACATTCGAGTATCTCTAATAAAAGTTATGGGTTATTGCCTCTTGTTCTTTTAACTAGATGCATAAGATTTTGCAGTAGTCCAATGAAGCAATTCAAGATTCATTCTTCATTCTGGACTGATGAAGGTTACCTCTCAGGGGGAGTAGGTAGTAGTGGTTTTTGGTTGGTGCAATCAAGGGGAGAAAGTGTTGTCATTTGTGTGGAAAGAGATGAGTTGGTTACTGGTGTTGCTCCTTAGGGGAGAGAGAGAGAGTATGTGTTACCCTTTGTTGATGTTGTCAAAGGGGAAGAGCAAAAGGAAAAGAGTTGGTTGCAAATATTGTCCTTTGCCATTGATGTCAAAGGGGGAGAGATACAAGTTGGGAGAGAGTTGGTTGAAAAACCATAGTGCAGAAGAAAGAGATAGAAGTTTGATAAGGGAGAGATGTTGGTTATACCATGGAGCAAGGAGAGAAAGAAAGTGGAAGAGAAAAGGATTCTCAAGTAAAGGGGAGTGGTGCTTTTCTTTTGTTGTTGATGGTTTTTTTCATCAGGTGTTGCCATAAATGAAAAAAGGGGGAGATTGTTGGTAAGTGTTGAACTATGTTGTCATTGATGTCAACCTTTAGTGTAGCTGTGATGAGTAAGTGCTTGTGGATGACAACCTCTAGTGTGGTTGAGATGATGAGAAGATATTGTGGATGTTGTGATTGTATTTGGTGCTTAGCTTCCAAGTGCTTTTAAGAAAATTTGAATAAAGAGTGTACAGTGTGACAGACTCCAAGTGCTTTTGAGAAAATTTGAATAAATAGTGTATAGTATGATAGACAAGTGTTCTGTATTGTGCTCTACATTTATTCAGTCTTAAATTTATGCTTGTGTGGTTTGGATATGTTGATTAGAGGTGTTCAAAGGTCCTATATCTAGAGTTTCAAGTTCTGGATTGTGTGGCAGAAGAAGTTGTGTTCACCAGTGTGGACTGTGAAGCAGGTTGTATCGGAGAAATGGAATTGCTCCACATTTCTCCATATTGAGGTTTCTTGTCTCACAGATTTGGGAATGTGCTCATATTGTTTGTATCTATCTTCCCTTGGAGTGGTTTGTGTTCAGATGCTCCGCAAGGTTGGATTCATGAGTTTTTGTTTGTGGTAGTTTGACTGGTTACACATGATGGTTGTGTTCTTTAGTTGTATGTGGTTGTGATAGTATCACTAGTACAGAAACAACAATATATTACTAAAAAAACTACTAAAAATTTCTTCTTATAAATGACCAAACATGGTCACGTGACCATTAGGAGTTTATTGCCATTCATTTATAATGCGACCAAATTGATGACTAAACCATTTTTAGTCATTTATTGGTTGTTTTGATTGATCGATTTGGTAGTATATTTAGTTGTTGATTTAGTCATTGATTGTTGTAATCTGGTCACTTATTTAGTCATTTTTTATTCACTGATATATTTAGTTGTTAATTTAGTCATTGATTGTTGTTAAGTGGTCACTTATTTAGTCATTTTTATTCACTAATTTCTGTCCATTGGTAGTGAGTGTATTTAGTCATTAATTTTAATCATCATTTTGATCGATTTGGTAGTATATTTAGTTATTTTTATTCACTGATTTAACACTGGTCATATATTTAGTCATATTTATTCACTGTTCACTAATTTCTATCAATTAGTAGTATATTTAGTCAATTTAATTATTAATTGACGTCAATTAGTAGTATATTTAGTCATTTTGAAGATTGCATTTAGTCATTAGTATATTTAGTAGTATATTTTGAAGTTTGCACAATGAAACAACTTTGAGAAGGTAAAAAAGCTTGTTTTATTGATAAAAAAATGCTTACAAACAACATACAGATCTGAAAATAAGTTACAATACTTTCTCTTTGCTAAAAAAACCTTCATGGTTACAATACATAACTCAAAGAATGAGCAAGAAACTGATTTTATGAGTATCACTAAGCATAGAAGCACAAAGACATTCATAGATGTCTTCTTCACAAATCCATGACTGCCCCATGAAGCTCACTATCCTAGTTCAAGATCACATTATCATCTCTATAGAGATCTTGTCTCATGCACCTAACTTGCTCTAGTTCATAAGCTGCCACTGTGAATTGTTACCTATAGCAATAAACTATCCTTATCTAGAGATAGCTACTGCTTTAGCCTTGTTAGGCCACTGTTACCATAAGGCAATTAGGATATTGTTAGAATTTAGAAACTGAAACAGGAGATAGGTTTGGATCTGTTGTATTAATTCTTAGCATTAGATATCCAATGACAGTGAATGCATATACTTGTGGTTATCAATGTGGAAAAGGCCCCTGAATAGTTTGACATGCATCTGTTATAAGCTTCTTGAGAGTCCAAAAATCTGGACTGTAGCATGGTGATTACTATCAAGAGGAAGACAGTCTTAAGACTTCCTTAAACCCTTCGTCTAACTGATAACTCTTCCACAGAAGACAAGAAAATGCATCAAATAACTCATGCATCACCTCCTCATTACCAAATATTCATTATCCATCTCCAACTGCTTCAACACTTGCTGAGCTAAAAAGAGGCCAATATAGTATGCTACAAAAGCAAATGAGAGATGCATAAATATCCACTGTAACAAACATAAAGAATACTAGAAGTAGATAAGTCATCAATGCATGCATAGTAAAGTATACTAAAGCCCTAAGATTTGCTCAAAAAGGATAATATACAAACAAATCTACTCATTGTGCAACTCAAAGACAGTGACATGAAAGTAAAACTTAGAAGAAGATATAGTGTCAGCATTAGATAAGTCATATAGCTCCTCAAATGCCCTAAAATATATTCCACGGTCATGGCTTGAACCTTCCTACAGACAACCAAAGCTAACATACCACCTCAATCTGATTTATGTGAGAAAGCAAGTGAATGTGTGTGTGTATGTGTTTGGATTAATGTGAGAAAGCATGCACACATGTATGTGTGTGTGTGTTTGGATTTATGTGAGAAGCATTCACACGCATGTGTGTGTTTTGATTTATGTGAGAAAGCATACACGCAATTGAAGAGATTCAGAGAGAGAGCTAGTTTGGATTGGTCTTCCCACTTGACATAGTAGCATGAGTTATTGTCTGCTATGGTTTGGTTGGTGCTTTGAGCCCTTTAAATCAATATTCACCAATTGGAAGGACATCCAGATGCACTCACTAACCTTTCTCTCTATACTTACCCATGTAAACAAATATATGAATATTGATGAGATATGCTTACCACTTAGGAAGTCTTTCATTCTTAAGTATAGGACCTTGCCATTCCTCAATTTCTATTTCCCACCTATGATAATCTGCAAGGAGAGTTTGAAGCATCTTGGATGTATTAATGGATAGTGAAATGCATACAAATAATGTAAATACATTGGCTAATTAGACAAATAATGTGATAGATGGATATTATTCACCAATGCATGTGATAGAATTCAATAAAGTTCCTATTAAACATGAGAAATATTAATTAAAAACAACTTCCATGAATGACAACTGTTTATCAAATTAATACAACACAACTAATTACCCATCAAAGAATCATGCACTAAATTTATAGCTGACTCTTTTGAGGTACCATAGAATTGTGTGTATCTCCTAAAGTTCAATGAACAGAAACAGTCCATTAATTAATATGATCATTGCTTCAAAAAGTTACACTACTGGGGAAAAATGATTATGTAAAACCACAAAAATGTCAACTACCAAAAGGTTTTCAGTATAAATGGATTTATATTTTTCAACCTAGGGCTTGCAACTACCTCTTATTCTAAAGGTGATTGGGAGTTTCCTTGCATGGTGAGCCTCACCCAAGATGGGAGAGAGAAATGATCAAGTTCTCAGAAGTAAAACCATAGATGCCCATAAAGACAACATTACAAAAGAGAAAAGAAGTATTTTAAATTCTTATTTTTTTAGAATTCATTCCATTAGGAAAAAACAACATTAACCAATAACAAAAATTAGAAACTTTTCATATTCAGTGCAGAAAAATAAAGGAAAATCAAGAATTACTAAGGTTTAATTTCCCTACAACACATGATTTTAATTGATTTTGACATAGATTTCAAAACACACTAATAGGAAAATGATCAGATGAAAATATAAGTGGGCATTTTATAGAGGCAAGAACTAATAAATAATATATCCAATATTCAAAATGGTCAGATTTTAACATAGCTCCAAGATAAAAGCACAATTCATATTCAATTTCATAATGTGGTCTATTTAAAAGCATTTTATTTAAATATCATCCATTTCAATAATTAAATAGTCACTAGCAATTTTACACCTCATTCACAACAAAAATGGTAAACATTTGTGCTACTTTTATTGCTCAAAATTGACCTATTGAAGAAATTGAAATAGTTAAAATCACAAATGTAAATGGAAATATTTTGAAATAACATTAAAAAAATGGAAGCTTCATATTTTGATACTTGGCCTACAACTCTTTCAACTTGTGTTGCAGTTGATTTAAGTCTTCACACTACTTCACCCAATCTCGAGCACCATATAAACTGTTGATGATATATTGAGATACACTTTTGCTCTACATGTTGTGTATGAAGCACCTCAGTTTATATTTGGCAGTGTAAATTTCTTTGACCCATTTGTCCTCCACTTGAAAACGCAGTGCATTGGCAATTGCTGTAGCCACTTCCTCTTTGCTCGCTCTCTGCCTCTACTCATTGTAACAAATTATAATGTGATTGCTTGCCCCTGTATGTCTGTCTTGCATGCAGAGACTATTAGAATGCCATCCTCATCCACTTGGAAGTAAACTTCTATAGATGGCACTCCAGCTCGGGCCTCTTGAATTCCATTCACTTCAAATTCACTGAGGAAATTATTATGAGTAGTCAATGCTCTTTCTCATTTGTAGACTTGAGTCGACATTAATTTGATATAGTCAAAACCCATGGTGAAGGATTTTGTGATGCGAGTAGGAATTGGAGTATTTCTTGGCACAAGGACATTCATAATACCACCTTTAGATCCTACTCCAAGACTCAAAGGTGTGATGTCACTCATGACAACAAGGTTGATGTCTTCCTGGTTTAAGGCCGTAGCTTGAAGAGCTGCCCCATAAGCCACGACTTCATCTAGATTGATATTGTCCTTTCCCGCATCACCATAGGGAATCTAAAGTTTATCTGCAGGCTTGCGGGAGGCAATTTGAGTGAGCACCGCATCCCCGCAAGCAAACCCTAAATGTGGTGTGGGAGATTAGTGGACTTAGTTTTCTCCCCACATTCCTACAGAGACTAACCAAAGACCATGTGGGTGAGTAGGAAGGGGGATTTTTTTCAGATATTACAGTTGGATAGAATGCCTCAAAGAAATGTCTTCTCATGGAATTAAATGACTGCAGGATATGCACAAAATGGATTTGTTGAAAAGGCTTTAGAAATTTTAAAGCAAATACAATTGGCTTGTGTAAAGCCAAATTCCACAACCTTTACCAGCATCCTTCCTGCCTACTCCAAAATGGGAGCATTGGAACAAGGTATAGACATCCATCAAAAAGTAATGGATAGAGGAATTTTGTCATGTTGTAGTTTCAACTGCCCTGGTAGACATGTATGCAAAATGTGGAAGCATTGACAAGGCATCTGAACTGTTTGACAGAATGCCTCAAAGAGATGTCATCTCATGGAATGCAATGATTGCGAGATATGCACTAAATGGATTTTTGATAAGGCTTTAGAAACTTTCAAGAAAATGCAATTAGTAGGTGTAAACCCAAATTCGACAACCTTTGCCAGTATCCTCCCTGCCTGTGCCAAAATGGGAGCTTTGGAATAGGGTATGGACAACCTCATAACATAATGGAAGGGGCATTTTATTAGATATTATAGTTGGAAATGCTCTGGTAGACATGTATGCAAAATGTGGAAGTATAGATAAGGCACGTGAACTATTTGATGGAATGGCTCAAAGAGATGTCATGTCTTGGAATGCAATGATTGTAGGATATGCACAAAATGGATTTTTTGAAAAGGATTTAGAAACTTTCAAGCAAATGCAATTAGTAGGTGTAAATCCAAATTTGACAACCTTTTCTAGCATCCTACCTGTGATATCATGGATACCCGCTCTCCCGCAAGCACTTCAAGTCATGCCTGTGGTGATGCGAGGCTTTCCCACATCACCACAGACATGACTTGAAGTGCTTGCGGGAGAGGGGGTGATGCGGGTGATGCGGGGCATTAGACATGTATGCAAAATGTGGAAGCATAGACAAGGCACATGAACTGTTTGACAAAATGCCTCAAAGAAATGTGGTCTCATGGATTGTAATGATTGCAAGATATGCACAAAATGGATTTGTTGAAAAGGCTTTAGAAATTTTAAAGCAAATGCAATTGGTTGGTGTAAATCCAAATTCCACAACCTTTGCTAGCATCCTCCCTACCTGTGTCAAAATGAGAGCTTTGGAATAGGGTATGGACATCCATTAAGACATAAAGGATAGAGGAATTTTGTCAGATGTAGTTGCAACTGCCCTGTTAGACATGTATGCAAAATGTGGAAGCATAGACAAGGCACGTGAACTGTTTGACATAATGCCTCAAAGAAATGTGGTCTCATGGAATGCAATGATTGTAGTATATGCACAAAATGGATTTGTTGAAAAGGCTTTAGAAATTTTAAAGTAAATGCAATTGGCTGGTGTAAAGCCAAATTCCACAACCTTTGCTAGCATCCTCCCTGCTTGTGTCAAAATGGGAGCTTTGGAATAGGGTATGGATATCCATCAAAACATAAAGGATAGAGGAATTTTGTCAGATGTTGTAGTTGCAACTACCATGTTAGAAATGTATGCAAAATGTGGAAGCATAGACAAGGCACGTGAACTGTTTGACAAAATGCCTCAAAGAAATGTG
This sequence comes from Cunninghamia lanceolata, assembly GCA_027924645.1. Lineage (NCBI taxonomy): Eukaryota > Viridiplantae > Streptophyta > Pinopsida > Cupressales > Cupressaceae > Cunninghamia > Cunninghamia lanceolata. Next base: position 7,729,187 of record BSBN01000220.1, on the reverse strand, counting down.
GTCTCTCATGGACTGCAATGATTGTAGGATATGCACAAAATGGATTTATTGAAAAGGCTTTAGAAATTTTAAAGCAAATCCAATTGGCTGGTGTAAAGCCAAATTCCACAACCTTTGCCAACATCCTCCCTACCTGTGTCAAAATGGGAGCTTTGGAATAGGGTATGGACATACATCAAAACATAAAGGATAGAGGAATTTTTTTAGATGTTGTAGTTGCAACTGCCCTGTTAGACATGTATGCAAAATGTGGAAGCATAGACAAGGCACACGAACTATTTGATAGAATGCCTCAAATAAATATGGTCTCATAGACTGCAATGATTGGAGGATATGCACAAAATGGATTTGTTGAAAAGGCTTTAGAAATTTTAAAGCAAATGCAATTAGTTGGTGTAAAGCCAAATTCCACAACCTTTTCTAGCATCCTCCCTACCTGTGTCAAAGTGGGAGCTTTGGAATAAGGTATGGACATCCATCAAAACATAAAGGATAGAGGAATTTTGTCAAATGTTGTAGTTGTAACTACTCTGTTAGACATGTATGAAAAATGTCGAAACATCTACAAGGCATGTGAATTGTTTGACAGAATGCCTCAAAGAAATGTGGTCTCATGGACTGCAATGATTGCAGGATATGCACAAAATGGATTTGTTGAAAAGGCTTTAGAAATTTTAAAACAAATGTAATTGGCTGGTGTAAAGCCAAATTCCACAATCTTTGCTAGCATCCTCCCTACCTATGTCAAAATGGGAGCTTTGGAATAGGGTATGGACATCCATCAAAACATAAAGGATAGAGGAATTTTGTTAGATGTTGTAGTTGCAACTACCCTGTTAGACATGTATGCAAAATGTGGAAGCATAGACAAGGCATGTGAACTGTTTGACATAATGCCTCAAAGAAATGTGGTCTCATGGACTATAATGATTGCAGGATATGCACAAAATGGATTTGTTGAAAAGGCTTTAGAAATTTTAAAGAAAATGCAATTGGCTGGTGTAAAGCCAAATTCCACAACCTTTTCTAGCATCCTCCCTGCCTATGTCAAAATGGGAGCTTTGGAATAGGGTATGGACATTCATCAAAACATAAAGGATAGAGGAATTTTGTTAGATGTTGTAGTTGCAACTATCCTATTAGACATGTATACAAAATGTGGAAGCATAGACAAGGCATGTGAATTGTTTGACAGAATGCCTCAAAGAAATGTGGTCTCATGGACTGCAATGATTGCAGGATAATCACAAAATGGATTTGTTGAAAAGGCTTTAGAAATTTTAAAGCAAATGTAATTGGTTGGTGTAAAGCCAAATTCTACAACCTTTTCTAGCATCCTCCCTACCTGTGTCAAAATGGGATCTTTGGAATAGGGTATGGACATCCATCAAAGCATGAAGGATAGAAGAATTTTGTCATTTGTTGTAGTTGCAACTTCCCTAGTAGACATGTATGTAAAATGTGGAAGAATTGACAAGGCATGTGAATTGTTTGGCAGAATGCCTCAAAGAGATGTCATCTCATGGAATGCAATGGCTGCAGGATATGCACAAAATGGATTTGTTGAAAAGGCTTTAGAAACTTTCAAGTGAATGCAATTAGGAGGTGTAAATACAAATTTGACAACCTTTTCTAGCATACTCCTTGCCTGTGCCAAAATGGGAGCTTTGGAATGGGGTATGGACATCCATCAAAGCATCTTTGATAAAGGAATTTTGTCATTTGTTGTAGTTGCAACTACCTTGGTAGACATGTATGCAAAATGTGGAACCATGGACAAGGCACATGAACTATTTTTGGGGTCAATAGGAGTAGTATCAAACTTTGACTCTTTATTGACCATTCATTCTCACAAAATGGAGTCTACTGCCCAAATTGGAAGCAGTCTATGGCACATCAACATACAAGACTTCAAGCTATGTAGTGGGCAAAGAGAAAAAAGAGACCCCAAGCCCTAGGATAGGAGCAATGAGTAGAGAGCAAAGATTTAAGGAAATGAACTTCAAAGTAAGGCATGACACTTTCCTATAGATTCCTAAAAGGAGATCACAATCACGACTATTCAAATAAACAATGATAGTCCATGGCATAACCATGAAGGGGCATTGAAATTAATAATAACAGTGATAGGGTAGTATGCTAGACTTTAAAAGATATATAAAGACAAGTAACTAAGTAGTCAAGAGGGCTTTTAAAACATCATAAATCTTATCAAGGGTTCATTATCTTCAAAGTAGTATGGTAAACTAATAAAGATTTCCATCCCACAAAGTTTCAAAAGAGTACAACCTACAAGTATATTAAGGAGTGCATGGACAATATCTCAAGGAGATACCATAGTCAATTTCAAGGTATTGATCATGGGAAAGAGAGGTTTACATGAAGTGGGACAGTCCTTAAGAATACAGTCAGATGGTAAAGAGAATAGTCCATAAGATAATATTCAACCAAATACACAGTATGGACTTGGAGGATAGTCCTTATAGTGCATTTATGTAATTACACCTATAGGTCTTATCAAAGATCATGACTCCATTAGGATATGAAAATGAGCACTAAACAAAATACCTCACTATGAGCTAAGTGTGAGTGACTTTAAAAACACACAAGATAGTGAGTTGTTAGTAGACAATTCATGATCAACAAGCATAGAGTTAAATAAGATGGACATCGATAATCACAAGTGATAGTAGCCATTCATATGACAATGACAAGGGGTTTAATCACAATCCACAAGACAGTCATAAAAGAATAAATTTAAAACTCAATAGATGACAGTTCCAAGGCATTGTTAGAGTCTTCATGAAGAACAATGTTGATGGAAGTGCTTATGACCTAGGGTAAGAATAATTCATGACAATAGAGAACTTTTAAAGAGTAGAATGCATGACCAAACCATAATGACAATGCACTATTAGAAGTTTCATGATATAGAGGATAGTGATCTTCAAGCGACAGTAGCACCAAAGGAGAGATCACAATGATAAGAAAGGCACACTGGAAGGTGAAAATTTTCTTCAAAACATACAGTTTCATTATTGATTGAGAGGGAAGTTTCATCCTAAAGAAGATAGTGTTGAGGATAGTCACAAAGGCTCAACTAGTTCTTCTCATACAATAATATTGTGTACATCCTCAGACAAACTCTAATACCAGTTCTTCTCACACAACAATATTGTGTACAAAAACTAAATACTATTGATCTAACTTACTTGTCCTCAAACTCTGTATATGATGTATCCTTAGGGAGCATGTGAAGATGTTCTTCAGCCTTTACCAAGGCAACACGTAGCTTTGGCAAGCTCTGTATCCTTTCATTCAGCATGAGCGACTGCAAATTAAATGGCACAGTTATACCATTTTCTTGCACTGTCTTTGGAATACTATATATACTAAATTGAAAAACACATAAAAGATAAACATCTAGTGTCCATGATGCAAAATTGCATCTCAAAATTTACTATGTTGATCTCACAACATTGAAGCTACAGATAGCATTCTTTGAATTGTCTTCTTTACAAGCTGAAAATCAAAATGTATAGTTTCAACTCAGGTCTATTCAAGTCTACCAAATTACACGAGTTTAGATTGCTTGACTTTGCTTCACCATGTATAAATGATTCCATGTGTTCTTGACATGAACAAATTTGGCAATCAGTCTTTTTGGGCCTACTAAAGGTTTAAACATAGAATTTTCATGCCAAGTAAGACATGGATTTTCATGGATTTAAACCCAGTTTTGGCCTGCAATAAACATAATGTTTGTCTCCCTTTGCTGGTTTAACTAGTGATAACCATAAGGATGATGTGGCTTCCTTTTGATCTCCCATATGACATGAACCCCATGTCAATAGGTTGACATGACAAGCTATACTTTGTAAGAACCCAACACCTTAGATTTTAATTCCAAATTCTCAAATTTTTTATAATTGATTTTTTAACACAGATAATTCAGATTGCTTGAGCCTAGATCTTAAGGCACTTTAGAAATATCCTTAAAATTTGGTTTCATCCTTTTGTTGACAGGTGGCTTGAGGTAAATAGAAGTAAGCATTAGTTAGATTTCCTTAGGACTACATAGGTAATAAAGGAATCAATCATTTGCAACAACTTAAATCATAGTGGCTAAGCTTATCAAATGTGCCATGTGTGCTAAAAATCAAGAGTCATGGCATGCATAAACATTCAAATCTAGACTGTATGTGATCTAAGTAACACATGAAAAGGTCAAATCTCTTGTCAAAACCAACTCAAAAAAGTTCACAATATATTCAATGCATGTGCTTACTTTTGGTGATGCATTCTCATGTAATCGCTTGAGAAACACTGTTATAAGTTTGTATGAGTTGTATGGTGTGTAGCTTGTGAATCTTATATAATAGTCACTATGATGATTCATATGAGTCTTGTATATGGACGTGAAGTAGTGTAGGTATTTTGAATGTGCTTAATGGTTTTAGAATATATGTACAATGTTTGTAAGGATAAGCAAAATTTATGAATAAGAAGGGTGAGGATCAATTCTTCAGTAAGAAGTCACAGAGATAATAGAAAACTCCCAGTCATAACAATGGTAGTTGTTTTGAATGAAAACACTATGACCAAGGTCATGCACCAAGTGGGGGCTTTACTTTAGTGATAATAAATAGCTAGGGGACACAATTGTTTCTCTTCAAGTACTTCTCATGAAAATAGTGTCAAACTTCCAGTGACAGGGTTTTCACATACAAATGACAGTCGGGGGTTATGGTGTTTCTTCTTGTGATGAAGGCTATACTAAAACTAGTGCAAGTTAGATGGATAGAGTGGAACAAAAGCAAGAAGTGGAAATGAGGAATACCTTGTTGTGGCTAAGACTATTGAATGTGAGTATTGTTATATGTAATTTTTATTTGGACAAGATGGTATAGTGTACATATGGGCACTTCTTTCATTTTCAATGTTTATAAAGTGGTGCAGGAGCTTCCCAGTTTAGTCATTTTTTTGGCTATTTACTAGTTTGTCTTCATGTTATTTTGGTTTTCCCTAAGGCTTTGAAAGCCATTTTCATGCTATGTAATAAGGACTTAGTTTATTTAATTGACTAGTCCAATATGGAGTTAGCTTAGGCCTATTCTATAGGTTTTCTCCTTTTAGAAACTTGGTGTTTTTAAAGAAAAAGCTTTTCCCATCATTTCATTGCCTCTCATGGCAGTTGTACGGATAGAATGGGAAGTGGAAAGGTTAGAAAACTTTCTATAAACATCATTTTGTAAAAACATGCCAACAATGAATGGAGAGGAGGAGTTTTATAAGGTAAAAATTGTGTTTTTTCTGCTTTTTGTTGAAAACAACCTTCTTGTACGGCCTGGTACGGACAGTAAGAGGTCCATGGTCTAGAAAATGTGGTTGTAGGTTGAATCACCTTTCATTTGCATTTATTTAGAGCTTTTGAAATGTTTCTACTGCTTTGTTTGAGCCCATTGTGTGTAAACTAGTTTTTAACCCTCCATAGCTAGGGTTTTGGACAAAATACTTCATTCTTCCTCTGTCCTCTGAAGGTGGTCTCCCATTTCTTGGTGGGAGGAGGAAGGTAGAGTAGATTTAGTGTGTTTTCATGTTTGGCAGGTTAAACTCCCCTCTACAAGGCGTGTGGCATGCATCTAACTAGTCTTACTAGTGACTAGTTGAGAATTTAATGGTGGACTGTGTCATGACAGTCAAAGGGAAAAACAAATATATGTTGGTTTTGGTGTCTTATGGTGCTGACAAGTCTATATAATTGTTTGGAATATCTTGTGCATGTCAGTTTGGTACCTTTCTTTCATACAACCTTCAAAAGTAGGCCTTTTTCATTGAAAAGAATAGTTTGCTGTTATTCTAGCCTATGATAGAGTACGGCTCTGCAGCTTGGAGGACACGTGAAAGTTTATAATGGGCTTTGGAAGGTGTAAAGTATGTTGATTACCTTTTGAAGGTCTAAGGAGATACCTTTGTGTAGTCATTCTCAAGGCTACAAGGAAATAGTCCCTTTTGGCACTGTGACAAGACAGTCTCATGGTAATTTGTTGTCCATAGTCCTGCATAGTACAAAACTTTAGCCATTTGGTCAGTAATTTCTTATTGGTCCTGTCCTTTTTAGATACATGTTATGTTTGTGTGAAGAACCTTGTTGATAAAGGAGTTAATGCTGGTTGTGTTGTTCATAAAGGCTATAAGAAAGAAGCTGCCATTTTAGCACTGTCATAGGACAGTCAAGCTACAATTGTTGTCCTCTATCCTGTATAACACAGTGTGAGCCTGCATGTGAGTAAATGGTTTCTTGTTCACATTGAGTGTTTAGTATGCATTGAGTGTTGATGGTCATTTGAGGCCTTGAGAAGTTAATTGAACCAATTCTATAAGACTTAAGCCTTCTTCAAACATTATCCTAGAATAGTCCTATTGTTGTTACTGTCCATTGCCTGGGGAATATTGAAATTAGTCTTTTTGATCAGAGACCTCATGATAGTCATGTTTTCTTGACAAACATGTGCAAATAGTCATATGTGGACACTGTTGGTAGAGGTGTGGGTAGTAGGTTGTGAGTTCTTAAAAGGTGGATTGTGCAGATAAGTTGGATTGAGCAGTGACTCTCCAAGGTGAGGGATGGGTAGCCTGTGAGGAGGACACTAGATAGTGGTCCTAGGCTAAGTCAATTCCCGAAATAGCCTTGTGTAGGCTTGTAATCACAAACACCTTTATAAACCTCTTAGAGGAAGTATAGGATTTAAGTTCATTGAGTGAACTTCAACAAACACTACCTTTACCTCTGCATCATAAAGATAGGTTAAAGAGTCTACATGTAGAGGTTTTCAAGCTTGTCATTCCTTACCTTTGCATGGTTACTAATGAATGCAATGATTTAATTACTATGGGAGATTTAAGGCCACAATGGAAGGCTTGTAGCAAGGCTATTGTGTTGTGCCAAGTGCAAAGAGATTCTTTCTTTTATTCATATTTTTTGAGAAGAAATAAGGAAAAAGATAAAGGTTTTCTGTGTTTCTTGTTTGTTTCTATCTTGTAACTCTGTGAAGTTCCATAGTGAGATTTTGAGTAAGATTGACATTCCATGCCTTGATATCCATGGAAAGAAGAAGCAATAGATAGCCACATCAAATCATTCAATAATAAGATGCCTTTTAGCATAGTACAAGTATGGATTGTAAAGAGACAACCCAGATAGTTATAAGATGTAGAAAAGGGTATAGTTAGCAAAAGAAATAAGACAGTCATGACAAATCTTCAAATGGTCATCATCAAACGAAAAGAGACAAGCAAGATCTTCCTTGAAACTTCAAAAAAACTAAAAACCCTAATGTCATAGAGTATACCTGGAAAGATGTGAGAATGAAGGCTTCCAAGAAAACCTTGAATATTATCTCAGCGTGGGTGTGATCTGTCCTCAAAACCTTGGACAATCTCTTCATGCATGCAATGGGTCTTCAAACCCTTGTGAATCTCTGCAGCGTAGATGAATTCAAAGCCAACAAAGAAAGGTTTCTTCAGAGCAAACTCAACATGCCTTTATCCCAGATCTTCTCAACAACATGGATAGATGATGGTGCAACCAATTGCTGGTTTTACGCCATGCCCAAAAAAATCTTTGGACTTCTTCCAACCAGCAAACTAAAAAGTCCACTCAATAGACACTTCAATTGAAAATTCTTTTTTCCATTGTTTGGCACCCAAGGAAATGAAAATTCTCTTTTAAAATTATTTGGCTCCCCAAAAAAACTAAGTTCTTTTTTATTACTTTCCACTTAATTTTCCAGTTATGATCAAATTAGTCACTTATGATGATAAAAAAAACTAAGGCTTTCACTTTATTTTTTATTACTTTCCACTTAATTTTCCACTTGTGATCAAATTAGTCACTTATGCTGATCAAATTAGTCATTTATAGTTGTGTTGCAAAAAAAGATTAGAATTTAGTCATTTTTCATTGTCGTGACTAAAAGTTTTAGTCACGTAGTCATTTATTTGCCAAAATTCTACTAGTGTATTTTCGGATATTATGTTGGTGTTGGAATATTCTATAATACTATGTGATGTTGTTATGTGGTTCATGAGTTGTTTTTAGACCTGGTGAAGTGTGAACTTAATTATTTAAGGACGTTACTGCAAGTTTGGCCAACCTGACATGTTAGCACTAATTCTGGATGTTCTTCATTGCTTGTGGAAGCATGGTATAATTTATTAGTGTAGATTTGGGTCTTGGTTAACCCTTGGCATGGTTCGTCTTCACTTCTTTCCACCATGGAGGTGTTTGGTGCCAACCTATTTGGTGTTTGCACATTTGAGGTGTATACATTTCATCCTAACTGAATTGAAGATGTTTCTCAAGTTGCGGATGGTATAAATGTAAGGTATATTATTGGAGAAGATGTGTGGGTTGTTGTGGTGCAAAATGTAATCAATTGTAATGATCTGAGTGTGATCTTTAATGATTAAGGCTACCAAAAGTAGTGAGTAGAAGGTGTCTACATTTCAGTGTGCCTGAAGTTACTGGAGGTAGTGAGTTGAAGGTTGCAGATGGCGTAGAGTTGTTGTGGTGGATCCTCCTATTACTTTAAGATAGAGTTCTCTCTATAACAATCTCCTTCTTTCTTCTTTCTAATCTGACAATGAGCCATTGGGAGTGAGCCCATCTTTCTTTTTGGATAGTGAGTCCTTTGGGCAGTGAGCCCTTTGGTAGTGAGCCTATTGTAGTCGGTGTTTCTTTTCATTTATATTGTGAGCTAATCCTCATAGTGGTTTTTCCCTTTTTGGGTTTTCCGCATAAATCTGGTGTTCTATTGTGCATGGTGTTTTGTTTTGTTGTTGCTCTATTTGTTTACTTTCATGCTAAATTTGATTAAGGGTTGAATGTTAATGAGAGTTTGATGTTTTAATGTACAACTGATTCACTCCCCCTCTCAGTTGTCCTATGTGTCTAACAGAATAAGAGTCATCAAAGGCACATAAAGAAATATTGTCAATAGAAGTTTGAGAACCATGTTGTGGAGTATATTAAACCATAAGGATATGATCCTCATAGATGATGAAGGAAAAGAGAGGTCTCAAAATCCTTTAGGAGGTCCAAAGAGTTTGAACATGGAATCAAAGGGGGGAGAGAAGATAAGGATGTCTCCACATCCTTGGAAAGGTCCAAGGAGCTTGAATATGTAACCAAACAAGGGAGAGAAGAGAAAGATGTCTTCTCATCCTTGGTGATGTCCAAGGGGTTTGAACACACAACTGAAGGAGGGAGAGAAGGGAAAGAGGCATCCACATCCTTGGTGATGTACAAGGGGCTTGAACATGAAACCAAAGGAGGGAGAGAAGAGAAAGAGGTCTCCACATCCTTGGTGATGTCTAAGAAGTTTGAACATGCAACCAAAGGAGGGAGAAAAGAGAAAGAGGTCTCGACATCCTTGGTGATGTCCAAGGAGTTTAAACATGCAACCAAAGGAGGGAGAGAAGAGAAAGGGGTATCCACATCCTTTGTGATGTCCAAGGAGTTTGAACATGAAGATGTAGCCAAAGGAGGGATATAAGAGAAATGGGTCTCCACATCCTTGGTGATGTCCAAGGAGTTTGAACATGCAACCAAAGGATGGAGAGAAATGGGAAGAGACATTGAATCATCATGGACTATGAAAGATGTACTAGAAGTGGAAGAAGATCTATCAACATCATCTGTCTCATGATAGGTCATGGAGATGAATGTAGTGAAGTATTCTAATGTAGAAGGAGAGACATGCATAAGATCCATGAAGGTAGAAAGATTAGATATACGATAAAGGATCTCATACATGGAACATGAAGAGATATCCATGTCATGGATACCAGTTATATGATCTAAGACATATGGATAAATATTAATTAGATGAGAGAATATTTTATAGTCCATGAAGTATGCATGCAAATATTCCCAAGAGAAAGAACTAGAAGAATCCATGATTAAGTAAGGTGTTGACAATTCGGCCGAAGGTCGCCAATTTTTTTTAGGAAAGGATTTTTTATTTCACTTTTGGAAGAAAATTGAATGAAAAGGAAGAATTTTTGTGCTAAAGTGGTAGGTTCATCAAAGTGTAATAGAGAAAAAGTGATACCTTTAATTTATATACTACATTAAATATGATCTGGGATGAGAAATGCTAATTTATAGGAAATTGATCTATATAGAATTGAAAAACTAATTCAAAATTATAAATGTAGAAATAAAGGGACTTGGCACCAAAATATGAAGCTCACTGTCTTGGATGACAGTGCAATGTGCAAATGTCTATATGAAATGTTGTAGTCCAATCACATTCCATTTTCCTAGAAACAATGCAAAATACTAGGTTTTTACCATATTTCAAACTCACCTGCATAATAGGAAATAGAGAAAATCAAAATAGAAAATCGGGGAATATCATATAATATAGAAGTGATAAAAATAAAGCTAAACTAACTACATCAAATGGAATAATAAAATAACAAGAGGAAGGAAGAAACTAGCAAAGCTTCATGCAATTAAATGTCTCCTAGAACACTTGTAGTTGAAACAAGAGAAAATGTTGGGACTATTTGGGAGATTGCCTTTAGATCAAGCCCCTATGTTGGTCTTTCAACATCCACAAAAAACTAATGATAAAGATATTAGAAAATAGTGTGTGTTCCTATCCTATGTGTATATAGGAATTAAGAGCAGTGACAATAACATTAATCTATAAATATCCACCTTGGTCTATGGGGAAGAATACCCTAGTGTGTGAAAAAAGATGAATGAGGTGGTGGTCTACACCAAAGATTTTCTAATAGAGATTGAATGAAATAAAGAAAATAAATATTGTTAATGCTTTGTTCAAACAAGAAGGAAACTCATCCAAACAAGATTACTAGCATGATGTAGAAGGTGAAATAATGCTTGTAGTTTTCAAAGAGGATTTTGGTAGCATGTAGCTTCAATAATGGAGTTTTTCAACCAAGCACAACCATAAGAGAGATTTTTCCAAGAAGGAAAAAATACAAGGGTTAAATTCAAAAATTACTTTTACAAAAGGTGAAGATGGAACATGAAGGGTTAGATTAGACTATCAAAGGCATTTTTCTAACAACCAAGCATTACAATAGGTGACAGTAAGCGGCTGCAAGGGAAACCAATGTTTTAATTTTTTGGAACTCACAAGATGCTAGCACATCATGCAAAGGTCCATGCATTACACTAGTGTCCTATAGAAATCACACAAAATTTGGTACATGTTCCTAGCAAAATGAGAAGAATTACAATCTAATAGATAAATTTGGTAATTTGGTAGAGGAAAAAGGCTAATGTTGGGCTAAAAATGGACCTAAAACATGATAGAGGAGTGGACACTAAAATGAGGGAAAAATGTAGCATGAAATTTCAAGGGTATGCAATTTTCTACATTACATTTCTATTTTTTTAATCTTTCAAACTCACCAGTTAACTATGGCACAAGTATATACTATGCCTACATTTGATTTATTTTAAAAAATGCTAATGCATGAACATGAAGAGTTAATCATAATGGGTCTTATAAAGCCATCCAAGTCACAATATTTGGTGGTTGATCAACCAAAGAGTCACAAAGGGTCTAGTAATCTTGATAAGAAATAGAAGAAATCTATGGACACACCATGAATTGACAAAACACAATCTTCATCCACTTCACAAATAAAATCATAGTCCTCTACTAGGAAAGAGGATTTTAGAATAAGGATAGGCCAACTTGTCCATATTGCAAGAAAGTTGGTCATGATGAGAATTAATGTCATGCTAAGTAGATTGATGCGTTGAAACATCTTCTCTAGAAGAATCACATTAGTTTACCATCTTCCTATTCACAAGGATCATTTACTTCTTTAAAATCAGATAAGGGTAATAGAAAGACACTAATTACACTATCATACTCTTCTAAGTAGTGGATACTCATCTTTGGTACTTTACACCACATGCATTTTGATTGAGAATAATTTCTTCTTTGGAGCCTTGTTTTGTGCCACATATTCTTATAGGTGATGACATAATAATAGATGTTGTTGGGAGAGGTTCGGTTGACATGGATGAAGGTTCATTTAAATATGTCCTTTATGTACCTAATTTATTTGTGAACCTTATTTTTGTCTACCAAATCACTCATCTTAGGAATGGTAAGAAGGTTGAGTACCCATTGGATTTAGTTGTGATTTAAGATCTTGAGGATAATGTTATGATTCTAGTGGGGAAGGCCATCCATCAATATTGCTTATACACATTCTCCCACTTTGTTATTTATTCTTGTTCTATTGCATTTCTCACCCATTCTAACATAGTGAGTAAACTATGACACGAGTAGTTTGGTCATCTTGAGTACCACCATCTTTAGTAACTCAACTCATAGAATATGGTTATAGGTCTCCCTTGTATCAACTTTTTAGATGGTTTGTGTGGAGTTTGTACCATGACAAACATCTCAAGGAGAAATTTGACAAAGGGAAGCCTTGGAGGGATTCACAAGTCCTCAAAGTAGTTCACAATGATTTAGCAAGACCCTTTCCATTCTTGTCTTTCAATAAGGCTCACTATGTTCTCATATTAATTGATAACTACTCCAAATATACATGGGTCTACTTCTTTGAAAAGTTTCAGGACCTCAAGGTTCTTTCTAAGAAGAAATATAGGAAGTATGTCAAAATTATCCACACAAATAATCGCCTTGAATATGCAAACCATAGATTTGAGCAATTTTGTACTCTTGAGAGGATTGATCTTCAACATGTAGTTCATACACACCATCTTAACAAAATAGTTTTGTAGAATAGAAGAATAGGTCCTTGAAGGAAATGGATAGCTACGTGATTCATTATCATTCTCACTCCTAAGTTTTGGCCTAAAGCCATTAACTATGTTGCACATATTCAAAATCAAGTTCCCCATAAGGCCTTGAAAGGTATCACTCATTTTGAAGTGTTTGGTGTGGTAGGAAACTAGTTGTATGTAATTTCTAAGTTTTTGGCTCTCCTACATGGGAAAATATCCTTTAAGAGAAGTGCAAAGCTTTGGAACCTCAAAGCTATCCTTGCATCTTTGTTTTCTATCTAGATGGTGTCAATGGGTATCACTTCCTAGATCTTGAGACATATGAGATTTTCATTAAGAGGAGTGTTTACTTTGAGGAAATCTCTCCAAACTTGTCCTCTCACACTTCTTATTCCACAATGGATTCCTTCACCAATGACAACTTGATTAAGAGGATTCTTCTTTAGCACCTCAAACCTCCACCTTGACAAAGTTTATATTCAGAGACTAAGGTTTCTCTTTCATCCCACTCTTCATTACCACGTTGGGCTTGTTTGACACTTTGGTTAGTAGACACATTTGTTGGGGATCCTTTATATACTTAAAAGAAAAAGTGACAACACATGGTTATTTCACATGCTTACATTGCCTTTGCTTAAGATCCATAGTCATTGTTGAGTGGGATTCAAAAATGGGGGAAGAGTATAATTCCTTGATGATGAAAACACTTGGGACCTCATCCCTCTTCCTAAGGGAAGAAAAATGGTTTGGTTTTTCTATCAAACCAAATATGTAATAGATGGAATAGTTGACAAGTTCAAAGCATGACTTGTGGCCAAAGGTTTCTTGTAGGTTCTTGGTGTTTACTACACTGAGATCTTTGTCATTGTTTCCAAAATAAACTCCATTCACTTGAATCTTCTTATAGATACAAGTCATGGTTGGGTTGTACACTAGATGTATTTGAAGAGTGCATCTCTTCATAGGATATTTAGGAGGACATTTATGTTGAACATCCATAGGGGTTCATGCATGATATTTCATTGGTTTTCAGATTGAGTAAATCTATCTATGGACTCAAATAGATTCATTAGGCTTGGTATGCCAAGATGGAATCCTATATTTGCTTGTTCAAATTCTTAAGATGCTAGTAAGATCTTAATGTCTACATCTTGAGGCATGTTGACTCTCACTTGTTTCTAGTTCTCTATGTTGATGACTTGATCATTACATGGAGCTCATCATCCATCATTGACAAAGTCAAATCTACTTTGCATGATAGATTTTTCATGATAGACTTGGGTTTATTGCAATACTTTCTTAGGATTGAGATTACTTAGTCTTCTTCCAATATTTCTCTTTCTCAACCCAAGTATGCTCTTTATCTTCTAACTCAGTTTCACATGGCTGATTGTAAGCCTGCACCAACTCCCTTTCTATCTAGAGGAAAGTTTGAGGCTAAATGTTCCACTCCACTTGTTGATGCCATATTGTATCATCAACTTAATGGTAGCCTCATTTATCTAATTCACACTCACCTAGACATCTCATATGTGGTTGGCATGGTTTCACACTTTATACAAAAACCACATGAGCTTCACTAAAAAGCTTACAAATACATCTTGTACTATATAGGGCACCCATAAATATGGGATTCATTATGTAGTAGGTATAGGTTCAAAATTTTTCAAATATATGGATTCTGATTTGGTTAGAGATATTGATGATTGTAATTCCACATCTAGCTAGAACTTTCACTTTGATTCTAGCCCCATTTGTTGGTAGAGAAAGAATAAATATGTTATTTCTCTTTCTTCAAGTGAGACCAAGTATTGTGGTTGTTAATGCTACCATTAAGGCTATTTGGATTTAGAATATTCTTACTAAGTTTAGAATCTCATTTCCTTAGACATCAATCATCTTTTGTAACAACCAAAGTGCCATTTAAATCTTGAAGAACACCATTCATCATCAATGAACCAAACACATCGAGATCCATATGAACTACATCAAGAATCTTATACAAGAGTAGATCATTGATTTGTGTTATTGTTCTACAATGGAGTAGGTTGTAAAAATCTTCACCAAACCCTTCAATAAGAGAAAGTTCCATCATTTACAATCTCACTTGGGGTATGAGACATAATTTTTTTAGGAGGTCACATAACCCTTCTCTCTTTACCCTCTCATGGAGATTTTTTGTTTTCTCCTCTTTTTTTGAGGGGCTTATTGTTAGATTTCTACCCAAGCATGCAAGTGATTGAGAGAAAACAAAATAGAAATCAGATATGAGCTAAATAAATTGTATTCAACTCAAGAGAATGCAAAGCATTACAATAGAATGGGGTGCTCATATGAGAGAAAGAGGTGGGTATATATAAGATATTCCACCCAAGAAACTTAATACACAACCAATGTGGGATAAAGTGAAAAAGTCCCTAAGTAAGCTTAACCTAGTGTGAAAAGAACTAAGGTGGAGAACAAGCTAAGAAAGAGCTAGATAGCAAAGTAACCCTATTCACACTAACACCCCCCCTTAAGTGCAACTTAGGGGGAAATGTGACAAAATGCAAAGATGGGTCCCGGCAACAAGGCCTGATGAGGTACCCATGTACAAAGAATCCCCTCAAACAGAAAAGGAAGGAGAAAACCCAGTGGGAAAAAACTCCCCCATGAGAGGAAAAAGAAGAGAGCCCAAATAGTCCCCGCTCAATGTAGAGTCTCCTGCACTAATGGTAGATGCCCGACAATGAATACTGAAGATGATCCACGATCATCGAACAACGTTCCTCCCCTTAGGAAGAAACAAGACCAAGAATGTATGCAAGATTTCTTCCCATTCCTTATAGGAATATGAAGGAAGAAGGATAAATATCTTTGAACTTTGCACATGATCCAAAGACAACAATGATGCTCCTAAAAACTGCTCAAATGTCTCCAATCCACTACCAAACTGTGATTGAATAGGAGGATGAAGAACAATTTCAGAAGATGATATCTTCTCTGAAGACAAGGGAACTTTCTCCAAATGTTGCCCAAGGATCTCTAAGCCAATGCCAAATTGTGACAAATACTGATATGTGGTGCAGGAGCACCAAGGCTCAATGCAGCCTGTACATAGCCTTTTTGGTTTGTCAATTTTGAGTTTGCAGCATGTGGTTTTCATTGGTTTTCAGATTGAGTAAATCTATCTATGGACTCAAATAGATTCATTAGGCTTGGTATGCCAAGATGGAATCCTATATTTGCTTGTTCAAATTCTTAAGATGCTAGTAAGATCTTAATGTCTACATCTTGAGGCATGTTGACTCTCACTTGTTTCTAGTTCTCTATGTTGATGACTTGATCATTACATGGAGCTCATCATCCATCATTGACAAAGTCAAATCTACTTTGCATGATAGATTTTTCATGATAGACTTGGGTTTATTGCAATACTTTCTTAGGATTGAGATTACTTAGTCTTCTTCCAATATTTCTCTTTCTCAACCCAAGTATGCTCTTTATCTTCTAACTCAGTTTCACATGGCTGATTGTAAGCCTGCACCAACTCCCTTTCTATCTAGAGGAAAGTTTGAGGCTAAATGTTCCACTCCACTTGTTGATGCCATATTGTATCATCAACTTAATGGTAGCCTCATTTATCTAATTCACACTCACCTAGACATCTCATATGTGGTTGGCATGGTTTCACACTTTATACAAAAACCACATGAGCTTCACTAAAAAGCTTACAAATACATCTTGTACTATATAGGGCACCCATAAATATGGGATTCATTATGTAGTAGGTATAGGTTCAAAATTTTTCAAATATATGGATTCTGATTTGGTTAGAGATATTGATGATTGTAATTCCACATCTAGCTAGAACTTTCACTTTGATTCTAGCCCCATTTGTTGGTAGAGAAAGAATAAATATGTTATTTCTCTTTCTTCAAGTGAGACCAAGTATTGTGGTTGTTAATGCTACCATTAAGGCTATTTGGATTTAGAATATTCTTACTAAGTTTAGAATCTCATTTCCTTAGACATCAATCATCTTTTGTAACAACCAAAGTGCCATTTAAATCTTGAAGAACACCATTCATCATCAATGAACCAAACACATCGAGATCCATATGAACTACATCAAGAATCTTATACAAGAGTAGATCATTGATTTGTGTTATTGTTCTACAATGGAGTAGGTTGTAAAAATCTTCACCAAACCCTTCAATAAGAGAAAGTTCCATCATTTACAATCTCACTTGGGGTATGAGACATAATTTTTTTAGGAGGTCACATAACCCTTCTCTCTTTACCCTCTCATGGAGATTTTTTGTTTTCTCCTCTTTTTTTGAGGGGCTTATTGTTAGATTTCTACCCAAGCATGCAAGTGATTGAGAGAAAACAAAATAGAAATCAGATATGAGCTAAATAAATTGTATTCAACTCAAGAGAATGCAAAGCATTACAATAGAATGGGGTGCTCATATGAGAGAAAGAGGTGGGTATATATAAGATATTCCACCCAAGAAACTTAATACACAACCAATGTGGGATAAAGTGAAAAAGTCCCTAAGTAAGCTTAACCTAGTGTGAAAAGAACTAAGGTGGAGAACAAGCTAAGAAAGAGCTAGATAGCAAAGTAACCCTATTCACACTAACACCCCCCCTTAAGTGCAACTTAGGGGGAAATGTGACAAAATGCAAAGATGGGTCCCGGCAACAAGGCCTGATGAGGTACCCATGTACAAAGAATCCCCTCAAACAGAAAAGGAAGGAGAAAACCCAGTGGGAAAAAACTCCCCCATGAGAGGAAAAAGAAGAGAGCCCAAATAGTCCCCGCTCAATGTAGAGTCTCCTGCACTAATGGTAGATGCCCGACAATGAATACTGAAGATGATCCACGATCATCGAACAACGTTCCTCCCCTTAGGAAGAAACAAGACCAAGAATGTATGCAAGATTTCTTCCCATTCCTTATAGGAATATGAAGGAAGAAGGATAAATATCTTTGAACTTTGCACATGATCCAAAGACAACAATGATGCTCCTAAAAACTGCTCAAATGTCTCCAATCCACTACCAAACTGTGATTGAATAGGAGGATGAAGAACAATTTCAGAAGATGATATCTTCTCTGAAGACAAGGGAACTTTCTCCAAATGTTGCCCAAGGATCTCTAAGCCAATGCCAAATTGTGACAAATACTGATATGTGGTGCAGGAGCACCAAGGCTCAATGCAGCCTGTACATAGCCTTTTTGGTTTGTCAATTTTGAGTTTGCAGCATGTGGTTTTCATTGGTTTTCAGATTGAGTAAATCTATCTATGGACTCAAATAGATTCATTAGGCTTGGTATGCCAAGATGGAATCCTATATTTGCTTGTTCAAATTCTTAAGATGCTAGTAAGATCTTAATGTCTACATCTTGAGGCATGTTGACTCTCACTTGTTTCTAGTTCTCTATGTTGATGACTTGATCATTACATGGAGCTCATCATCCATCATTGACAAAGTCAAATCTACTTTGCATGATAGATTTTTCATGATAGACTTGGGTTTATTGCAATACTTTCTTAGGATTGAGATTACTTAGTCTTCTTCCAATATTTCTCTTTCTCAACCCAAGTATGCTCTTTATCTTCTAACTCAGTTTCACATGGCTTATTGTAAGCCTGCACCAACTCCCTTTCTATCTAGAGGAAAGTTTGAGGCTAAATGTTCCACTCCACTTGTTGATGCCATATTGTATCATCAACTTAATGGTAGCCTCATTTATCTAATTCACACTCACCTAGACATCTCATATGTGGTTGGCATGGTTTCACACTTTATACAAAAACCACATGAGCTTCACTAAAAAGCTTACAAATACATCTTGTACTATATAGGGCACCCATAAATATGGGATTCATTATGTAGTAGGTATAGGTTCAAAATTTTTCAAATATATGGATTCTGATTTGGTTAGAGATATTGATGATTGTAATTCCACATCTAGCTAGAACTTTCACTTTGATTCTAGCCCCATTTGTTGGTAGAGAAAGAATAAATATGTTATTTCTCTTTCTTCAAGTGAGACCAAGTATTGTGGTTGTTAATGCTACCATTAAGGCTATTTGGATTTAGAATATTCTTACTAAGTTTAGAATCTCATTTCCTTAGACATCAATCATCTTTTGTAACAACCAAAGTGCCATTTAAATCTTGAAGAACACCATTCATCATCAATGAACCAAACACATCGAGATCCATATGAACTACATCAAGAATCTTATACAAGAGTAGATCATTGATTTGTGTTATTGTTCTACAATGGAGTAGGTTGTAAAAATCTTCACCAAACCCTTCAATAAGAGAAAGTTCCATCATTTACAATCTCACTTGGGGTATGAGACATAATTTTTTTAGGAGGTCACATAACCCTTCTCTCTTTACCCTCTCATGGAGATTTTTTGTTTTCTCCTCTTTTTTTGAGGGGCTTATTGTTAGATTTCTACCCAAGCATGCAAGTGATTGAGAGAAAACAAAATAGAAATCAGATATGAGCTAAATAAATTGTATTCAACTCAAGAGAATGCAAAGCATTACAATAGAATGGGGTGCTCATATGAGAGAAAGAGGTGGGTATATATAAGATATTCCACCCAAGAAACTTAATACACAACCAATGTGGGATAAAGTGAAAAAGTCCCTAAGTAAGCTTAACCTAGTGTGAAAAGAACTAAGGTGGAGAACAAGCTAAGAAAGAGCTAGATAGCAAAGTAACCCTATTCACACTAACACCCCCCCTTAAGTGCAACTTAGGGGGAAATGTGACAAAATGCAAAGATGGGTCCCGGCAACAAGGCCTGATGAGGTACCCATGTACAAAGAATCCCCTCAAACAGAAAAGGAAGGAGAAAACCCAGTGGGAAAAAACTCCCCCATGAGAGGAAAAAGAAGAGAGCCCAAATAGTCCCCGCTCAATGTAGAGTCTCCTGCACTAATGGTAGATGCCCGACAATGAATACTGAAGATGATCCACGATCATCGAACAACGTTCCTCCCCTTAGGAAGAAACAAGACCAAGAATGTATGCAAGATTTCTTCCCATTCCTTATAGGAATATGAAGGAAGAAGGATAAATATCTTTGAACTTTGCACATGATCCAAAGACAACAATGATGCTCCTAAAAACTGCTCAAATGTCTCCAATCCACTACCAAACTGTGATTGAATAGGAGGATGAAGAACAATTTCAGAAGATGATATCTTCTCTGAAGACAAGGGAACTTTCTCCAAATGTTGCCCAAGGATCTCTAAGCCAATGCCAAATTGTGACAAATACTGATATGTGGTGCAGGAGCACCAAGGCTCAATGCAGCCTGTACATAGCCTTTTTGGTTTGTCAATTTTGAGTTTGCAGCATGTGGTTTTCATTGGTTTTCAGATTGAGTAAATCTATCTATGGACTCAAATAGATTCATTAGGCTTGGTATGCCAAGATGGAATCCTATATTTGCTTGTTCAAATTCTTAAGATGCTAGTAAGATCTTAATGTCTACATCTTGAGGCATGTTGACTCTCACTTGTTTCTAGTTCTCTATGTTGATGACTTGATCATTACATGGAGCTCATCATCCATCATTGACAAAGTCAAATCTACTTTGCATGATAGATTTTTCATGATAGACTTGGGTTTATTGCAATACTTTCTTAGGATTGAGATTACTTAGTCTTCTTCCAATATTTCTCTTTCTCAACCCAAGTATGCTCTTTATCTTCTAACTCAGTTTCACATGGCTTATTGTAAGCCTGCACCAACTCCCTTTCTATCTAGAGGAAAGTTTGAGGCTAAATGTTCCACTCCACTTGTTGATGCCATATTGTATCATCAACTTAATGGTAGCCTCATTTATCTAATTCACACTCACCTAGACATCTCATATGTGGTTGGCATGGTTTCACACTTTATACAAAAACCACATGAGCTTCACTAAAAAGCTTACAAATACATCTTGTACTATATAGGGCACCCATAAATATGGGATTCATTATGTAGTAGGTATAGGTTCAAAATTTTTCAAATATATGGATTCTGATTTGGTTAGAGATATTGATGATTGTAATTCCACATCTAGCTAGAACTTTCACTTTGATTCTAGCCCCATTTGTTGGTAGAGAAAGAATAAATATGTTATTTCTCTTTCTTCAAGTGAGACCAAGTATTGTGGTTGTTAATGCTACCATTAAGGCTATTTGGATTTAGAATATTCTTACTAAGTTTAGAATCTCATTTCCTTAGACATCAATCATCTTTTGTAACAACCAAAGTGCCATTTAAATCTTGAAGAACACCATTCATCATCAATGAACCAAACACATCGAGATCCATATGAACTACATCAAGAATCTTATACAAGAGTAGATCATTGATTTGTGTTATTGTTCTACAATGGAGTAGGTTGTAAAAATCTTCACCAAACCCTTCAATAAGAGAAAGTTCCATCATTTACAATCTCACTTGGGGTATGAGACATAATTTTTTTAGGAGGTCACATAACCCTTCTCTCTTTACCCTCTCATGGAGATTTTTTGTTTTCTCCTCTTTTTTTGAGGGGCTTATTGTTAGATTTCTACCCAAGCATGCAAGTGATTGAGAGAAAACAAAATAGAAATCAGATATGAGCTAAATAAATTGTATTCAACTCAAGAGAATGCAAAGCATTACAATAGAATGGGGTGCTCATATGAGAGAAAGAGGTGGGTATATATAAGATATTCCACCCAAGAAACTTAATACACAACCAATGTGGGATAAAGTGAAAAAGTCCCTAAGTAAGCTTAACCTAGTGTGAAAAGAACTAAGGTGGAGAACAAGCTAAGAAAGAGCTAGATAGCAAAGTAACCCTATTCACACTAACACCCCCCCTTAAGTGCAACTTAGGGGGAAATGTGACAAAATGCAAAGATGGGTCCCGGCAACAAGGCCTGATGAGGTACCCATGTACAAAGAATCCCCTCAAACAGAAAAGGAAGGAGAAAACCCAGTGGGAAAAAACTCCCCCATGAGAGGAAAAAGAAGAGAGCCCAAATAGTCCCCGCTCAATGTAGAGTCTCCTGCACTAATGGTAGATGCCCGACAATGAATACTGAAGATGATCCACGATCATCGAACAACGTTCCTCCCCTTAGGAAGAAACAAGACCAAGAATGTATGCAAGATTTCTTCCCATTCCTTATAGGAATATGAAGGAAGAAGGATAAATATCTTTGAACTTTGCACATGATCCAAAGACAACAATGATGCTCCTAAAAACTGCTCAAATGTCTCCAATCCACTACCAAACTGTGATTGAATAGGAGGATGAAGAACAATTTCAGAAGATGATATCTTCTCTGAAGACAAGGGAACTTTCTCCAAATGTTGCCCAAGGATCTCTAAGCCAATGCCAAATTGTGACAAATACTGATATGTGGTGCAGGAGCACCAAGGCTCAATGCAGCCTGTACATAGCCTTTTTGGTTTGTCAATTTTGAGTTTGCAGCATGTGGTTTTGTCTTAAGAGTTTTTCTAGTTTTCTGAAAATGCATTGGCAGGAGAAGCATTTACTTTTGATCGGCCTTTTTGCCAAGTGAAATTCAAGTTAGTGAATGTATGTTTGAAGGTGTTCGGTATTTGTTCAACGGTTGAACCACGCCGTTGAACCTCTTCGTTGAACCCTGCAGTTGAACCTCACGCCAAGGTTAAATGGTTCATTGGAATCGTTGGTCACTTTGTTGATCGGTTGAACCACGCCGTTGAACCTCTTCGTTGAACCCCACAGTTGAACCTCATGCCAAGGTTCAATGGTTCATTGGAATCGTTGGTCACTTTGTTGATCGGTTGAACCCTGCAGTTGAACCTTATCGTTGAACCCCGCGGTTGAACCTCGCAACAAGGTTCAAAGGTTCAACGGGTTTTATAATTCTGATTTGTAAGGATGGAATCGTTGATCATTTTGTTCAACGGTTGAACCTCGCCATTGAACCTCACCGTTGAACCTTGCAATTGAACCTCACTGTTGAAGTTCAATGGTTCAACAGTTCATCATTTTGGAATAGTGGGTATCAACATGAGAAGCATGATTAGTGAGCGAATAGAAAGCTACACCGATGGTTAAGGTCTAGCCGATAATTCTTATATCAGCGTATGAAGTATGTATCTGGGTGACAAAGGAGATCGGTGTAGGATGCAAGGTGTTCACCGACGGAGGTAAGTCTGACCGATCGGGTGATGAACCTCAAGGTCTCACTGATGGGGATGTGCGAATTAAGATTTTCGGTGAGAGATGTGTATCAGCCAATGAAGTTTTAGACTTGCCGATAGTATATGGTCTTACCGATGGGAAAGAATATGTCAGAGAGACATCATGGTAAGTCTGGCCGCCAGTCAAGAAAATGCAGAATTAAACTGGTAGTTAGAATACGAACCGTCTGGCAACTGAACCGTCCTATAACGAACATGAGCTAGTATATATGATTTAGCATTCTTTCTATAGAGAAGGAGGAGAAGAATCAAAGAAGGGAATTTTGATGTGTGAAGCATTTTTGATGTAAGCAGAGTTTTTGAATAAAAATAAAATACAGCAGTTCGACCATTTGTGTATTTCTGTTCTGTTTTTAGTTTGTTGTTCTGAAGTAGATTAGTCATCTCTTTTTCTGCAATTTTGTTCTCTTTTGCAAACCATGACTCTGTATTGATGTTCCTTGAGTTCCTCTGTACAGTATGGAGGTCATCAAGCAGAGCCATACTTTTCGTTTGTTTTTCTTTTGTGGGTTGGTCAGATTGTCGACTAGAGGCAATGCATACTTGTTCTAGGCGAGCTCAGTAAGGAGTCCGGCTAGATAGACAAGTAGGAAAATAGACTTGCAGGGGTGGGAAATAGAGAGAAAGAAAGCGAGCACCTGGCAGTCTAGACCCTTGAATAGAGAGAGAAGGGTGGACAACAGGCCTAGAAAAATTGTATGCCATTTAGGCAGTATCTTGGAAGCAGTGAGGATAAGGTATGTGTCCCACACCAAGCAGAGAAATAGAATTTTCCATCTCTACAAAGAGTTGAGGGATTTAGCTGACATTTTTGTGTAGAAAGATGTCTGTTAGCACTTTGAATTGGTAGGGAGGCTAGTGTTGTCAAACAGTCTTGTACACCTATAGGATGCAGAAGCAGGCAGCCTAGAGTCAACCCTATCAATATGGGTCAGGTACCATAGAAGATTCAGGTACAGTAACCATGGATGTATGGTGCTCACCATCGGTAAGACAACTGGACCAATAAGAATCTGGTACTTCTGCAGAGGATGTCAACATGAATGATGACTGAGTCAGATGTGTGGACTCATGAGTATCTGCAGAAACTATCACTATAGAAGCAAATGTAGGCAAAGAAGAAACAAGAGGGTCTAAATGTGCCCTCAAAACATCTGAAGAAGAATTAACTCCATCAAAGAGAAGATGAATGAAATCAATAGTGTCTCCCAAATCTGTAATGTGGGACTCAACAAACAAGGATGAGATGTTTTAGGTCAAGACCTATTTTATATGTTTGTAATATCATCATTGGAGTGTGGCCCAATGCTTGATAAATGTAATTTGGTTGTAATGCCAACTTTGATGAACATTCCAAAGTTGATGAATGATATATATACTTGCAATTGAGTCATGGAAAAGATGTCCTTGTGTAAGAATGCAAAGAAAAGGGAAAGAGTGAGAAGGTAGAGTAGAGCAGAGGAATTGTTTTGTGCTTTAATGGAACTGAACTTTGGCATGGTGTAGATGCTATCATCTTAGTTCAAACCATTGGCAGTGAGCCTCTTTGAGCAGTGAGCCCTAATGGTAGTGAGCCTCTTATTTTTGGTATTGTGCTTTACATAGTAATCTTGTGGATTAACCCCCACTGTGGTCTTTCCCTTTACAGGGTTTTCCACAAAAAATCTAGTGTCTATTGTGTATGATCTTGCAATTGTGTTAGAATTACTAATTATGTGTTTTCATGTTCTAATCATAATATAGTAAATAAGTGGATGATGTTTTAAGAAGCAAAAATTGTTTAAGTTCTGTGACAACTGATCCACCCCCCCCCCCTCTTAGTTGTCTTATGCATTTCAACATACCCTTCACCAATTTTCTCTCACCCATACAAAATTAAGAGATTTTACAAAGTAAATGATAACGGAAAGGGATTTTATAGTTAGAAATGCTATGCAAAATGTAGAAAGCATGATAAAGTTGTGGCTTGTTTTTGGAAAAAGAGGAGCATTTCATATTTGGAATAATAGTTGCACGTTATGCATAAACTGAATGTGTTTGATAAGCTTTAGAAATTTCCATAAAATTGCAACTAGCAGGCAAATAGTCTAAGTCTATGGATCTATGATGAGTGTCGGCATAAATATGGAAACAATAAAGCAAAATTCCCACCAGATGTCATAGCTAGAGATATTTCAGGAGATTCAGATGTGGAATGTATTTGATTACATATAAAGCATATATGCTATTTGGTAAAAGGGAATCAAGAAGACCGTAACTCTTAGAAGGGAATTTGTAAATTAAGGGGGTTACTTGCAAGAAACTATTACAGGAAAGAAAAGGGGATTTTTTTTACATTTAATTCTCTAAGATACAGTTACAAAAACTGAATAGTCCCGTGGGTAATCTTATAAATATGTGACTTGTAGATATTTGGAGGATCTTTTTCTAGAAACTTGGGAATAGGGGAAGCAGGGGCAGTTTGTTTTCTTTTCAATCACATTTTGTTGTATAGAAAAGAGAGTCTGTGAACTCATTTTTGCATTTGGAAAATAAAGGAGATGTTTTTAAATCTGTGAATTCATGGATGTTTTCTTTAGACTACAAATATCCTTTGTGTCACTGCAATCACTTTCCAATGCAATTTCTGTTATATCAAACTGTGTAGATGTTTATTTCTGAATCTTTGAATTCAAATTAATTCATCTGTTGTGAAGATCTGATGCTCATTCTTTTCTTGTTTCTCATTTGTGGGTGTGGGATAAATGGACTTTACATCATTTCTTTGCATTCACTTCATTCTGAATTAATCTCTCGCACCTATTTTCATGGCTATGGGTAGGTGTTAGTCTATCCTTTTCTGCTTTCTGGTGAAAAGCATACCCAGTATTTTCATTCATTGCATGTTATTCTAAGGTAGTTGCGCCTCGTAAAACAAGCAGAGAGCACTTGCAAATACCATTGCAAGTGACTCAACTATTGGCTAGATTGTCATTGTTGTGGGTAAGGAGTATAAACTAAAGTGACAAATCTGTTAACAACACCATTCACATTTAATTATGCCGAGAGACATTTACAATCACAACAAGGTGGAGATGAGAGCACTCATTTTTTTTGTGTAAATATATAGAAACAAAAAACCAAAAAAGAAATTGGAAAAAATAAAAAATAAAAACCATGAAGGATAGAAAGGTGGAGAAAATCACAAAAAAATGGAAGGAAAAAATAAAAAAAAAAATTGAAAACAATTGAAAAAAGTGGAGAAAATCACAAAAGGTATGGAAAACACAAATAACAAGTACATTATCTCTAGAAGATATGTCTCAACATAATATAGATATATTTTTTTAAATATAAATATACTAGTTTCTATAATAAAATTTAATTATTGGAGTGATAAGTCTAAAATAATTCTTAAAAGGATGTTGCTGCCGAAAGATTTTGGGTCTGCAAAACTTTCGATTGCTAGGGCTTCGACTACAAGGGAGGCGAGGATTCCTGGGGTCGATGGTGATTGTCAAGGTGAGGGAGATTCATCTACTCCAGCTTCCTTGGATGATGGATGCTTTAAGGGTGCTTCTGCGAATAATGATGGTAAGGGCTTATTCCTTGTGGCACCTTCCTCCGACAACTCTAGAGGTCAGGCTGGGTTTGGTAACAGTTCACGCTCACCTAGCTTTTTTCCATGACCTACCAAGGTCTTTTCCATGGAAGATAGTTCCATTTATGTGCCCTCCTTTGCAGAGACGGTTAAATATGGGCAAAGCATCGATGGGCGACTGGTAAATTCTTCTGCAGTGGGCACTTCTCTGGAAAACCCTAGATCCAGGTCTGTCTCACCGGGGACCTCTTCAAATCCATGAAGTTTAGGTACATCTAGTAAGAGGTCAGTTCAATTCTTAGACAAACCTTTGGAAGTAAATTTTAGCAACAATTTGTTAAAGGAAATGAATGAAAATGAAAAAAAAATTAGAGAATGGGTTGATTGGTAGGTTTAGTCATTTTTGGCCTAGCCTCCCTGTATTACATGAATGGATTTCAAAAGCATGGGGTCCCCTTATGGAAAAAAGCTTGGAAATTTATCCCAGCGCCAAAGGATTTTTCATAGTAGCTTTTGATAGCATACAAGACAAAAATGCCATTCTCAATCACACATGGTTGTGAGGTGAAAGCACTCTACATCTTAAATCATGGCACCTAAACTTTGATCCGGCCACCGAATCCTTTATTGTTTTACCAATCTGGGTTCGCCTCCCTAATCTTCCCCTACATTTTTGGTTTGAGTCATGCTTTGCAGCAATTGGTAATTCTCTTCGTAATTTCATTAGCACAGGCGCAAATTCAAAAAATTTGATTCACACAACCTTTGAGAGGATTTTGGTTGAGGTGGACACCTCCAAAAAGCTCCTAGCAGAAATCATCTTAAATGCAAATGGTAACAGATGGTTGCAAACTTTAAAATATGAAGGTTTAATTTTTAGATGCAGAAGATGTTACAAAATTGGTCACATTGAAGCATATTGCCCGAAGGTGAAAACTCAAGCAAAATGGGAGGTGTCCTAGTGGAAAGATGCCTCTCCCGAGTACTATTATGTCTCAATCTCTCCGAAAAGTTGTGGCTCATGAAAAAATGATATCATCTCAAAGAATGAGGAGAAGCTTCGTGAGCCTTCTACAGCTTCTAATTCTGATCCAAAGTTGCCTCCTACGATCAAATCTTGCGGCCCTAATTATGATGAGGGTAGTGTTGATGCTCCTTCAGTCAATCACTCAATATCTATAGTAGCAAATGAGGGTGTTCAAACAACAATGAATGGATTTTCCCACTCTCAAGCTCCTTCACATGCTACAAATGATCCTATTGGTGGGGATGGGGAAGATAATTGGCAAATAGTTAGGAATAAGAAACAGATTAACAGGCAAAGAAAGGTTGGCTATAACGACTCATAGCTTTAGTTCTCCACCATTTCAGCCTCAGAGAAACAAATATCTGGGGGCTCAAAGCACAAAAAAAGGAGGATGCTACCTTCAAGCTAATGGAGTGCAGAAATAAATTACTCTCTATAAGAAATTTCAACGTCAAATCTCAGTGAGCAACTTGCCAGGACTTTATTTTTCCTAGCTGCCCTTGGATGATTCCCCTTGGGCCTTTGGGCCTTTTTGTTTTTTTGGCAATTTTTTAGCCTTTTACCTTAGGGAGTTCTGGGTTCTAATTGTAAGGACAGAACCATGTAGGTAGATTCTTAGCTTAGGTTTATATGGATGTTTTATTCAGGTGTATCTTTGTATCCATGGGGATGAGATCCCTCTTCTATGATCTCACCTGGTGCGGGCCAAGCTAATTTCTAACTTCAATTCAAATCTCACCTCTTACATATCAAAAAAATTAATTAATTATTGGAGATGAGAGCACTCATTTTTTTCGTGTAAATATATAGCAAAAAAAAAATTGGAAAAAATAAAAAATAAAAACCAAAAAAGAAATTGGAGAAAATAAAAAAATGAAAACCATGAAGGACAGAAAGGTGGAGAAAATCACAAAAAATATGGAACCAAAAAAATGAAATTGGAAAAATAAAAAAGAAATTGGAAATGAATGAAAAAAAGGTGGAGAAAATCACAAAAGGTCTGGAAAATACAAAAAGCATAAACATAACCTCTACAAGATATCTTTCGGCATACTACAGATACATTTTTTAAAATATAAATATACTAGTATTTTACTACTCCTATATCTATATTCACAAATATCATCTATTAATCTAAATTAATTTATACTTTTATGTATACATCTTATTGAATTAGCCTTGATTAAGTTTAGGAAAGTTTATTAAGTTTAGTAAAAATTATTTTCCTTTATAATTATACATGCAAGTACAATTTTAGAAGGTTTGGGACTGTATCTAAATAGATAACTAGATACCTTTCCCCTTCACATTTAGATTCTATAATCAAATTTTAATTATACCAAGAGGCGTTCTACACTCATAGAAAGCGTTGAAAGATTCAGATTCCTTAAACATTTAGATTCTATAAACAAAAATCATAAAATATATAAATAATAAATTCATGTAAATAAGATTCATTGAAAAAAATGCTTCTCCAATTTCTTTTTTGGTTCCATAGTTTTTGTGGTTTTCTGATTTTCAATTTCATTTTTTATTTTTAGTTTTTTATTTTTTCCAATTTCTTTTTTAGTTTTTAGTTTTTATTTTTTCCAATTTATTTTTTGGTTTTTATTTTTTATTTTTTCCAATTTCTTTTAAATAAACTATGTTAAAGAGATATCTCTCGGCGTACTTTAGATATATATTTTTAAATATAAATATACTAGTATTTTACTACTCCTATATTTACGCTGAGAGGCATCCTATAATAGAAGCAAAGACCTCAATGATTCGGATTCCCATAAACGTTTAGATTTTGTAAACAAAAATCATAAAATATTTAAATAAATAAATTCGTGTAAATAAGATTCAAATAAAAACTATGGAACCAAAAAAGAAATTGGAAAAAATAACAAATAAAAAATAAAAAATAAAAACTAAAAAAGAAATTTAAAACCATTGTAAGGAGAAAAAGTTGGAGAAAATCACAAAAACTGTGGAACCAAAAAAGAAATTGGAAAATAATAATAATAATAATAATAATAATATAATATAATAATATAATATAATATTATAATATAATATATTAATATATAATAATATAATATAATATATGGGTTTTTATTTTTTATTTTTTCCAATTTCTTTTTTGGTTCCATAGTTTTTGTGATTTTCTTATTATCAATTTATTTATCACCAAAAATATCAAACCAAAATAAATAAATAAATAAAAAAGATGGAAGAAAAAAAGTGAGAAATCAAATAAACTATGGAAAAGAGATATCCCATGGCGTACTTTAGATATATATTTTTAAATATAAATATACTATTTATATTCACAAGTATCATCTATTAATATAAATTAATTTATACTTTTATGTATATATCTTATTGAATTAACCTTGATTAAGTTTAGGAAAGTTTATTAAGTTTACCAAAAAATTATTTTCCTTTATAATTATACATGCAAGGACAATTTTAGAAGGTTTAGGACTATATCTAAATTGATAACTAAATACCTTTCCCCTTCACATTTAATTTCTATAACTACTATATTTATATTTAAAAAAATATATCTAAAGTACGCCGACAGATATCTCTTTTCCATAGTGTGATTAATGAGGACAAAATGAGGATTAAATAATAATCAAATGCAAATACAATGATTATACCTTCATAATGACCCATAAATCCAAGCGGGAAGGAGTTGCACCTGATTAGTCTCCTCAGATTTTACCCAAGACCAGAATGAAGATGTGGATTGCTCAATGCTTTTTAACACAAATGTAGATGAGAGACAAGTGGATTTAGATAGATTAGATGGGATTGAGGCAAGATTTTGACATTAGGATGGCAGGATGAGGAGATTGTGGAGTGATTTTGGCAGAGGTTTGATGCATGAAGAGGTCCCTCTCAAATGGCTTGAAGAGGGTCTCATTTATAGATTTTCTGAAAGGAGGATGGAGGGTGAGGATTGAAAGATGAGATCAAGGGCTAGGAATAAAAGTAAAACTTTTATTCATTTTGGAAAAAGGGGTGATAAATGAGGTATGGGTGTGAAAGAATGTGAAATGAATTAAAAATTCATTTGGGGAATGGGAAATGAATTAAGAATTCATTTGGGGATAAGAGATAATGAATGAGGATGGGTGAGGTAAGGGGTGTGTAAGAGAAGTAAATGTGATGTGTGATTTATTTCAATTTTTAATTTTGGGGATGTGGGGAAGGGTGTTAAACTAGGTTTGACCTCCCAAGAGAGAGGTTAGGACTAATTAAACAGAGGTTTTGCTTAACTGATCCTAGGGCTAGGATGATGTAGGATAGGGTAGGTTAGGGTAGGTCAATTAGTAGGCTAGATCAATTAGATAACCATGATTTATCTAATTAATGAGGATTAGGGAAAATGACAATTTTACTAAATAAATATTGTGAATATTTATTTAATCAAATGAGGATATAGTTGTAAGGTAAAAGTGATAAATTAAATGAATTAATTGATCACAAGGGATAGACAGATAACTTAATTAAATAAAATGAATTTGTTTAATTAATAGGAGGGATAAATTGGTGTCGAGACATGGGAAATTGTTTTGCGAAGCAAGCAAATTTTAGGTGTCTACACATAGTTTATTTGAAAAAGAAATTTGAAAAAATAAAAAATAAAAACCAAAAAAGAAATTGGAAAAAATAAAAAATAAATTGGAAAAAATAAAAAACAAAAAACAAAAAACAAATTGAAAATAAGGAAATCACAAAAACTATCCAACCAAAAAAGAAATTGGAAAAAATAAAAAATAAAAACCCAAAAATAAATTGGAAAAAATCAAAAAAGAAATTGAAAAATAAGAAAATCACAAAAACTATGGAACCAAAAAGAAATTGGAACCAATGATCTTCAAATGAAAATAAGTTTCCTTTTTGGAAATTTTTTTTTTTCTATAAATTTAGGCAGAAAAAATGAGTGCTCTCATCCCCACCCCAATGTGACTGTATAACGCCTCTCGGCGTAATAAAAATTTAATATTTTACTACTCCTATATCTATATTCAATTAATTTATACTTTTATGTATACATCTTATTGAATTAGCCTTGACTAAGTTAGGAAATTTTATTAGGTTTAGCAAAAAATTATTTTCCTTTATAATTATACATGCAAGGACAATTTTAGAAGGTTTAGGACTATATCTAAATTGATAACTAAATACCTTTCCCCTTCACATTTAATTTCTATAATAAAAATTTAATATTTTATGCTCCTATATCTATTGTAGTTAGGGTGAAATTGCAAATAGGGTAAATGAATAAACAACAATGATCAAACCGTAACAATTGCACAATGAAGCACAAGACAACATGAAAATCAAAATAACAAATGTAAATGCAAACCGATCTCCATGTTATGCTAGATTTATCTCTATTGCTCTTCTCCACCTCGCATGAGCATGCAATATTTTGAAGGATGATTGTTGGAGGAATGTTGGGTGCTCACTTCTGCAGCATAATGATAAGATAAGGATGATAGATGAATGATTGATAGATGGAAGATGATAATAATGGATGATAGATGCAAAGGCTCTAATTTGATTTCAGTAGCATAAGGATACTCCAACTCAATGCATGCTAATGGCTTATGAGAGGGTTGATTTATAGGAAAGGCTTGGTTCAAATGGATGGTTGAGATTAAAAGGCTAGATGATTGATGTGGACGGCTAGGATTGATTAGTTATTCCCACTCTTCAAGGGAGTTGTAGTTATGTGACAAGTGTACAAAGGAAGATAAGGCTCATATGTGACCGTGTACACAAAAACTACTACATGTGTGATTGTGTATATAAAAAGTATTACATTTGAAATATATTAAATAAAAAATGTAGTACCACACATGATTCAAGTAAGAGATGGACAAGTGTTGGAATGAGGTGAGAGGTGAGGACTTAATTCAAATATTTTATTTGAATTAGTTGGAATATTACTTGGAATATGTGAGGGAAATTAATTAAATAAATAAAATTTATTTAATTGATTGGAAAGTGGGATTATGAATGTGAAATTAATTAAATAAATAAAATTTATTTAATTAATTGGCTAAGTGGGATAAGGATGGGATTAAGATGAAATTTTAATTAAATAAATAAAATTTATTTAATTAATTGTCTTAATGGGATAAGTGGGATTAGGACAAAATGCTACATGGTGTCTAAGATAATGTATTTGACTAGATGTTGCAGGACATGGACAAATTTGGGACAATTTTGGGTGTCTACATTTTTCCCCTCTTTGAGATGATGTTTGAAATGATAGGATTTATGTCGAGTAACATCATTTCAAAGAAGCTAAGGTATGGATAAAGGAAAAATATGGGGATGATGATAGAAATATAGGATTATGATTCCCCCTTGAGAGGATAGGCGGGTTGGATAAACATGGGTAAGCTCTCGAAATGAAAGGGATTGGTCAAGGAAGATAAGGGAATGGATAGAAGAAGTGAATGATGTGTTATCCTACAATGAATGTAAGCAACCATGATGTTTGATATAGCACTAGACGTTATGCACCAAGGTATAAGGACCAGGGTGACAATGTGTCTTGTGCCCCAGCATAATACAACCTTGTCTCGACATATGAGGAAGTGAACTTAGAGCATTGAAATCCTAATGCACAAAAGGTATGATATGACCTTAGATGCAAAGGATAGTGCAAAAAGACATTCCAACATACACAAGATATGAATATTAGCTAGAAAGATACATATTTGATACAAATGCAAGATAAAATGATAACACACACAAGCAAGCAAGCATGCATGCACAAATGATTCAAAAATAAACAAGGTAGTGCCCCTGACAAGCTATAAACCAATGATTGATTGTTTGATTGTTTTGTTGATGATGATGATAGTGTTGTCATTGCGGGGAACGCTATATCTCTAGATCAACACAAGGATGTGGGAACGATATATCCCATTGATGATGATGATGAGGATGATGATGATGATGATGATGATGATGATGATTGATTAATTGATTTGGTTTATGACAAGATTAGGATCAAGACCATTGATTGGGATTGGATGATTTGACAAGATTGATTAGCTTGACTGGTATGGATTAAGGATGACTTGCAAATGGATCAATGCTTGGGTTGATTTGATTTGATGAATGGATGATTGGATTGATATGAATGTGATTTGATGAATTTGATGGATTGACTTGATTTGAGGTTGATGTTATTGATGGGATGATATGGATTGGATTAATGTGATTTTGATTGATTGATAGATTGGCTTGATTTGATGATTTGATTAGATATTTTGATTTGCTTTGATGGATTTGAGATTTGATGATGATTGATCGTTGATGAATTTGATTTGATTTGATTTGGTTTTTGATGAAGTGATGGATTTGATTTGAGGGTTGGTTTTATTTCTTGGATTTTTTATGGATATTTGATTTTTTTGGATTTTTGGGAATATTTGATTTTTTTTGTATTTTTTGTATTTTTTTTAGATTTTTGGGATATTTGAATTTTTTTTTTGAAATATTTTGGAAAATGCTAATGGATTTACAATTTAGGCAGCCTTTGTGCTTGATACCAATGACAAGGGAAAACCAAGTCTAGATGCAAGGATGGATGAATGGGATTGGATGGATAAAAGGATGGGTGATAGTAAATGGGATGGAAGACTCATGATAAATGGGTGGATAAAGGGATAGGCCATAAAAGGGAAAACTCATGATAGATGGATAGATATGATGGGAGAGGCTATAATGGATTGATTTATGCCTTATAATGGAGCTAGGGTGTGATCTCCAAAGACTATGTTGCATAGGAATAACATACCCCATTCTAGGTGGAACATGTAGATTAGGTGATCAAACTGAGTTCAAAACACAAACTAAATGCATAAACACATAAAAGCTATACCTCAACAAGAAGACCCAATCTCATCAAGGGAGAGTAGAGCTTGCACCCAAGAGCTCCTAAGACATGATATTCCCTAGATAAGTGAATAAAATGTGAAATGCTATCCTAATTATGCAACTCATAATTCTAGCTCAAGTGGACATTTGGACATGGTAACATTACTTAAAGATTGGATCCCAAAATGGGTTGAGAGATGTATTTATAGTTTTTTGGAAGGGATTTTGATCCAAGGGTGGAGATTGATTTGGAAGATCAATGGTGGAGGATAAAAGTGATGTGGAGGACCTAGATTAGATCTTGGAGGAATGGAGGGCTAGGAATAAAAGTAAATATTTTATTTATTTTTGGAAAAGGGGTAATTAAATGAGCATGGGGATGAAGGATTATTTTTGAATTAAAGATTCATATGGGGAATGTAAAATGAATTAAAAATTCATTTGGGGATAAGTGGAGATAAATGAGATATGGGGATGTAAGGGGAATTAATTGTGATGTGGGATGTTTTAAAATAAAAAATTGACTTATGTGGATTTATTTCAATTTTTTATTTGGAGGATGTGGGGAAGGGTGTTAAACTAGGTTTGACCACCCAAATGAGAGGTTTAGGATCAATTAAATATAGGTTTTATTTAATTAACCCTAGGGCTAGGATGAGGTAGGCTAGGGTAGGCAATTAAATAATAGCTATTTAATTGTCTAGGGTAGGGATAGGTCAATTAATAGGCTGAATTAATTAGTTAAGCATGGTTTAGCTAATTAATTGGATTTAGTGAGGAGAGGGAAATTGAAATAATAAATATTGCATATTTATTAAATCAATTGGCTATGGTTTTGGACTATTGAATTAATGAAATTAATTCAATTTTGGGGATAAAATAGTAGAAAATTGGGTGATGAAGGGATAATTAATTAAATAAAAATTTAATTAATTGAATAGAAGGGAGATTGATGTGTTTAGGGATGTCGGGAGTCAGTTTGGTGGTCAAGACATTTTTAAGTGTCTACATTTGCACCTCTTTGACGTGGTGTCAGGACCTAGGAGGGAAGTGGCGTCAGGTTGAAGAAAAATATGCCCCAGCTGTCGGGAAGGAATGAGATGGGTAAGGGATGCCCCCTCGAGAGGTCGGCAGGAAAATAAATAATTTTTTGGGTGAGTTCTCGAAAGGACGCAACGGGAGTGAAAATTGGATAGGGGATGGAAAAAGAAGATGGTAGGAAGAAGAATGGAGGAAAAAGGCTGAGATCTGCACACCCTGGAGGAAAAAGAGGGGATGGAATGATGACATGGCCCACTATATTAGGAAAAGTGGGACCTTAGAGTGCCACATTTGCACACTTTGACTTTAGAGAAGAAGGAGCAAAGGAGAGATGGCAGAGCGCAACCCCCAGTTCCCTCGACTTTGACACATCTCAGAGCGGTTCCGATTGTTTGGCCAGGCACCGGAGGTTGGACTCCAGGTAGGGTCTAACCTTGACTTTTCAATTTTTTATTTTTGTTACTTTTTTGGGGTTCGAGAAATAGGGTTAGAGCACGTAGCGCCATCCTCTAGATTGGTGCTATCCGCCAGGGTAGGATTAGGGTGGTTTGTCGCCATTTACTTGGTATTTTAGTGCTATCTTCTGAAGTATAGGATTTTAGAAGAATGAGATTTTAGCTTTTTAGCGCCAAATTGGTGTTAAGGTAGCACTATATTCTGGAATAGCGCCATTTAGGGTAGTAGCGCTATTTTTAATTTTAGCACTATACATGGGATTAGCGCAATATATTATATGTGCGCTTTCGCTAGGATTGGCACTATTCATTGGATTAGCGCTAAGTGACAAATCGATGCCATTTTGTAAAATAGCACCAAGTATGCTGCGCAGTAGTGCCATGTTTTGGATTAGCACAAAAAGTATTGCACAGTGGCGCTATTTCCTGTAATAGCACTATTTAGAAGAAGTAGTAGTGCCATTTTTAAAAATGGCGCAAAGCGTTGTCTATTTTGGCGCCAAATGATTCTATCTTTTAGACATTAGAAGAAAGGGGTTGATTCAGAAAAAGATGGGTTGATATCTGACCAGAATGTTGTGGATGTAGGATATGAGGTCATTTATAGTGTATTCATGAGAGTGACGGGTTCCATCTGTGATGGCCCTGTTTGACCATTTCGATGATGCTACACGGGCTTGACTGGCTAGGTTGGGGCTTTTGACAGTGGTGTCAATGCCAGTTCTACGAGCTCATCGAGCTTTGATGACAACAATTGTGGAGCGGTACCATTTGGAGACCTGTAACTTTTTGTTACCGACTAGTGAGATCACCATCACACTTGAGGATGTTTATTGCATCCTCAAGCTACCTATTTGAGGCTGACGGGTTAGGTATGATATGAGGAGGGGACGGAGGGCCCTGATCAAGGTGTTTGGTGAGGATCATATAGTTCTATCAGTGGATGGGAGAGAGATGAGCTATGAGGGGACACTAGCTGTGGGTGCAGATCCCTTTGCCTTATTCCTGTGTGCTTTGATTGGTAGTGTGGTGATGCCGGATAGGTGAGGCAGGGGTTTCCCAGTTGGCTAGGGAGAGATGATCGAGGGTATGGTCATGGATGAGACCGTCTATGCCTGGGAACCAGCGATGCTGGGGCAGCTATATCACGAGATGCACACAGTTGTTTATCTCCATGATTCAGCGTTGTCAGCTGGGGTGACTCTGCTACATGTGTGGATTTGGGAGCACATCATAGTTACACGGCTGACATGCAGGTACTATCGCCATCCTTTTGAGGCGTTTGTGTTTTTATATCGAGATGCAGAGTATACTTACACTGGATAGGTTCGTTATTGGAGGTGGATGTTAGATGATGTTATTCGGGTGACCTAGCGACCTTGCATCGGGGTAGAGCCATGGCCTGACGATGATATCCATATGCTGTTTACATTTCAGCAGTGATACCTGATGGGTCGAAGAAACCACACCATAGATATGTATCTGCTGTTGCAGGTGATACGGTAGTTTGGGTATTGGCAGGATACCCTACAGCAGATGGCCATCTTTGCACAGACCCCACGTGATGCACGCTTCTGGCCTACAACCATACATCCACAGGTTGCTCAGGATGATTTTGCAACTTTATGGCCGGTACAGTGGGATTGGAGGAGCACTGTCAGGGATGCAGGCACTACCCTTGCATATGACATATGGTGGCAGATGCGGCAGCTGACTCAGTTTACGGATCCGGCTGAGGCAGTACCCGTAAAGGAGGCAGCAGGCTCAGGGGATGATGATTCAGATGATGATGGAGATGACTTGAATAGGGATGACATCCTGGAGGAGGGGGAGGAGATTATTGGAGATGACCTCATGGAGGTTGGAGGGGATGGAGAGGAGAGGGTGGTTGGTAGGGATGGTCAGCCGATAGATGTGCTGGTGGCAGTAGCAGCAGGATAGGGGCAGATGGGGCAGCAGGTACCTATTGAGCAGGTGCAGATTAGAGTGGGGCAGCAGCATAGAGGACCTCGGCAGTGTGGGGGACAGCCGAGGGTGGATAGGGGGCATCTACCCCCACCACAGGTAGCACAGCAGTAGCAGGGGGAGGTAGGTTTCTCAAGGATAGCGGGAGAGATAGAGGTTGAGAGGCTCACACCTCGTCAATGGCCTCAGGGTGAGGAGGAGATGGAGACCCTACGAGCACATGTGGCCATCCTGCAAGAGGCATTAGAGAGCCTTGATACAGAGTTGGTTCAGTTGCGGGAGGCATTAGCATTGTTGGATGGGGCAGATGGATAGGTGACTGCGTTGCAGGCACAGTTAGCCCAGGCTCAAGGTGATATAGAGGTTTTGACCAGAGAGCAGGATGTGGCCCTGGCGAGAGCACAGTTGGCAGAGACTGCATTGTAGACTTTTGGTGCTGGTATGGCACTAGTGTTGACATTGATGCAGACACAGCTGTCCCAGGCACAGACACAGTCATATCAGTTATAGGGGTAGCTGACTCAGGTTCAGGGGGATTTCATAGAGGCCAGAGCACGAGTGGAGTATTATCGGGGCCTTTATTATGTGGTAGTGCTAGCGGCGCAGTGTGCCCCGAGCTATAGTCAGGTCAGTAGATTGGGGCCCTCCAGATCTCATAGGTCTAGATTTGTTCAGAGCGTTCAGCAGGTGATGCCTCCTCCTTTGCATGTGCCCCAGCAGGTTCCACAGGTACAGGTACAGTCACAGCCATAGCCACCAGCAGGGCCACAGGCACAACCACAGTCACAGGCAGGACCACAGCCACCACCAGGGTCAGGATCCCCCACCCGATCAGATAGAGGATCCTCTATGTGATATTTGTATCATGTTAGCCCTCAGAGGCATTATATCAGGACATTGTATTTTTTGATGTATATATGAGCGATGTACATTTTTTTGGTTGATGATATATATATATGATATGATGCTTTTTGATGGTCTATTGTGTTTGTTTATGATGCTCTATGATGATTATGATGATGCCTATGTG
Source organism: Cunninghamia lanceolata (assembly GCA_027924645.1). Lineage (NCBI taxonomy): Eukaryota > Viridiplantae > Streptophyta > Pinopsida > Cupressales > Cupressaceae > Cunninghamia > Cunninghamia lanceolata. Next base: position 7,690,120 of record BSBN01000220.1, on the reverse strand, counting down.
GATGGATGTAGTATGCTTTATGGATTTATGTGCTATGGATGTATTGTGTTTATGTATTTATGTTTTTGATGTTATGGATGCACCTATGATGGATGCAATGATGGTTTTCTAGGTTTGATCTATGGTATAGGATGTATGATGGAAATAAATGCTTAAATAAAACAATTATTATGGATGTTAAATGCACTGTAATGGAAATGTATGTTTATCTTAATAAACACATGTTTATGTATGGGAATATGGATATGCAGCTAGATGTTGGTTAAATGCAGTTAAATGATTATGATTGTGATGATGTAATGTAACTAAATGTTTATGAGATGATATAATCTAATGATACAAATTTACAATGCACCTATGTGATGACAAACTTAAATGAGTATGATATGATTTGGAATGTTTTTGTATAATGCGCAACTAATTCTAAAATGAACCTAATGAAATGATATGCAAATTACCAGATTCTAAAATGAACCTAATGAAATGAAATACAATCTAAAGGATTTAACTGATTATGCCATTAAAATGAACCTAAATGATTATGCAACTTAAAGGATAAAAATGAACCTACATGATTATGCATCCTAAAGGATAAAAATGAACCTACATGATTATGCAATTTAAAGGATAAAAATGAACCTAAATGATTATGTAATTTAAAGGATAAAAATGAACCTACATGATTATGCAAACCAGGTGATAGGTGAGATACAGACTAGGTGATAGGTGATATGCAGACTAGGTGATAGGTGAGATGGTTAAGTCCTGATACAAATAATGTTCTTTGTTTGACCCTGAGTGGTGGGGCTATGCGGTAGGGGAATAGGTGGGGAGAGGATAGGGGTATGGATAGGATTAGGAGTGTCTAGAGGATGGGGATGGGTATATGAGAGAATTGATAGGTCATAGGACACCACGTCATTGGGGGGGATTTATTTTGATTCAGGATGTGTTAAGTGGAAGTGAGATGGAGAAGTTGGATTAGTGAGGGGATTTTATATGGGGGGGATAGGACCGGTGGTTACGAAATCTCAGCCCTAGATGGTATAGTGGATTAGGATGATGATTTGAGCTAGTAACAGTAGTTGCATAAGATTAATTGAGAGCATTTCTTAGTTTACTATAGCAATGTAGGATATAGTTCACAAAGGTATGAAATGACCTAGGTTATGATATAAATCCTACGATTGCATGGACTAGACCCGCAACAAGAAGACCCAATGTAGATTAGGTGATCAAATTGAGTTCAAAACACAAACTAAATGCATAAACACACAAAAGCTATACCTCAACAAGAAGACCCAATCTCATCAAGGGAGAGTAGAGCTTGCACCCAAGAGCTCCTAAGACATGATATTCCCTAGATAAGTGAATAAAATGTGAAATGCTATCCTAATTATGCAACTCATAATTCTAGCTCAAGTGGACATTTGGACATGGTAACATTACTTAAAGATTGGATCCCAAAATGGGTTGAGAGATGTTGTATTTATAGTTTTTTGGAAGGGATTTTGATCCAAGGGTGGAGATTGATTTGGAAGATCAATGGTGGAGGATAAAAGTGATGTGGAGGGCTAGGAATAAAAATAAATATTTTATTCATTTTGGGAAAAGGAGTAATTAAATGAACATGGGGGTGAAGGATTATTTTTGAATTAAAGATTCATATGGGGAATGTAAAATGAATTAAAAATTCATTTGGGGATAAGTGGAGATAAATGAGGTATGGGGATGTAAGGAGAATTAATTGTGATGTGGGATGTTTTAAAATAAAAATTGACTTATGTGGATTTATTTCAAGTTTTTATTTGGAGGATGTGGGGAAGGGTGTTAAACTAGGTTTGACCACCCAAATGAGAGGTTTATGATTAATTAAATATAGGTTTTATTTAATTAACCCTAGGGCTAGGATGAGGTAGGCTAGGGTAGGCAATTAAATAATAGCTATTTAATTGTCTAGGGTAGGGATAGGTCAATTAATAGGTTGAATTAATTAGTTAAGCATGGTTTAGCTAATTAATTGGATTTAGTGAGGAGAGGGAAATTGAAATAATAAATATTGCATAATTATTAAATCAATTGACTAAGGTTTTGGACTATTGAATTAATGAAATTAATTCAATTTTGGGGATAAAATGGTAGAAAATTGGGTGATGAAGGGATAATTAATTAAATAAAAATTTAATTAATTGAATAGAAGGGAGATTGATGTGTTTAGGGATGTCGGGAATCAGTTTGGTGTTCAAAAGTGGGAAGATCCTTTTCTGAGAATGTGAGATGGTGAGGTGTGGCGATATGTCCTACCATGGCTTGGAATTGGGTTACATTCAAGTTGGTGGGAACTTGAGTTTCCAAGAGAGATTTGTCAAGGACGTCTTTAAGGGGGGATGTGCGGAGCAGCTTAAGTATGGATATTTGTGCAGGGGTCTTTCCTAGATGCTCTAGGATTTATACTAGTTGGTAGGGGATGGGTGTGTGTTCAGACGAGGGGGGACGGGATATGATGTGGATGCGGGTGTTTGTTCAGTGGTAGGGGCTATGCTGATATATACACGGCCTCAACGGTTTGCCACAGCGCAATCAGGTGTTTGTGTCTGAATGATGACTATGTTAACATGGTGAGATGATGGCTCTATCCTCCCTACAATAGAGTCATAGGTTACGGGAGGTGGGGTGACATTGTATGCTTGATTAGATGATGAGGCTTTATTATGGTTAGAAAGTGGATCCTTGTCAGCTCCAAGATTGGCATTTGGTGATGGTTGGGTAGTTTGATCAAGGCTGACTAGATTTTGATCTATAAGGTCTTGGATGCAATGCTTTAGTTGCATGCAATCTGTCATCTTATGACCTACAATGCGGTGGTATTCACAGTAATCATTTTCATTGTACCATGCGGCCTTGATCTCATTCTCTTGACAGGGTCTAACAGGTGGGAGTGTGATCAAACTTTTCTTGAGACATCTGTCGAGTATGTCCTCGATGGGTTCCCATAAGGGTGTAAATTGCCTTTGAGGTTTGTGTGGTTTAGGTTGCCCCCTTTGGTTATTTACATTGGTTGCATATGTATGTGTAGGTGTTTGGTTCTGTACATGTTGGACGACTTTCACATCCGTTACGCCGTCGTTCAGAGTGTTCTTGTTCTTCCCCCAATAGCATGGTTTATCATTTGATTGCGTGTTGGCGTTGTTATTGGTATTGGGGGTGTTGTTATGAGGTTTGTTGTTGTTGTTGTTGTTGTTGTTGTTGGATTTGTAGTCATACAGTTTGATGGAGCCCTTGGTAATGAGGGCTCGTTCGATAGTGGTACCTTTGTCGATGACCTCTTCAAAGGTAGATGCACAAAAGATTTGTAATGAAACCCTAATTCCTGGTTGAGGTTGGTCACAAACATGGTGACGAGCTATTTTTCAGGAATTGGCCATGGGAGTTTGCTTTCTAAGCTCCTCCACCTTTGCAAGAAAGAAGCGAAGGCTTCTCCATTCTTTTGTTTGGTGTTGCAAAGGTTTGTCATAGACATTTCATGCTTGAAGTTGTACGAGAAATGGTTTACAAATTTTTCCGCAAGCTCAAGGAAGGTCCTAATGCCTGGGGGAAGATGTGCAAACCATTCAGCGGCTTGACCGTTGAGGCTTCTTGGAAATAGTCTCATTAGATAGGTATCGTTATTTGAGACTTCTAAGCAAGCGATGTAGAACTCCCTAAGGTGGTCCCTAGGGTCTCCCTTTCCCTTGTATTTGTCAAATTTTGGCGTTTCAAAGTTCTTGGGGAAAGGGGGCATGTACAATGTGCGATCAAATGGATAGGGACAAATATCCTCAAAGGAATAGTGTTTGCGCTTGCCCCCAGTTTGTATGTCTTCTACCTTTTGGATCAAGGACTATACAACGGTTGTGAGATCCTGTGGTGGTGGTGGTTGGGGTGTGTAGGCTTGTTGATTGGTGAGATGTTGGAGATGGGGTGGGATTTGATGTTAGAGATTTGTTTGGCCGATGTTTTGGTACTGCGGGTTGGTGTTTTGGTTGATGTGTGCTTGATGTTGTTGATATGCGTAGAGTTGTTGGAGAATATGTGGTGGTATTTGTTGGTTGGGATTATGTTGATTTGATGATGTGATGGGGTTTTGTAGATATGTGACATTGGATGGATTGACATTAGATGAGTGGACGTTGGAGGGGTTGGTGGTATTGTAAGGTGGTTGTGAGAATAATTGTTTTAGGTAGGCGATGGTTTGAGGGTTGGGTGGAGGCACACTCGTGGAAGTACTTGAATGCATAGTGTTCCCTTGTATGCCTAAGGTGATTTGTGGGATGGAAGTGGTTACGTTAGTTGTGATAGTGGATGTGGTGACGGGTTGGGATGTAGTAAGAGTGGAGGTACTTGTGGGAATCATGGATATGGTAGCAGTAGCGTTTGTGGAGGTGGTAGATATGATGGGTGTTGATGTTTGTGAGATGATAGGTTGGGTGTTTGATGTAGATGATTGGGTGTTGGATGTGGTAGGAATGATTGTAGAGGTGGATGTTTGGGATGCTTTCGTGTTATGGGGTAGTTGAGCACCAATTTTGAGAAGATGATCAAGATATCTATTTGGGTCCGACCTTAGGATTTTATAAAGTAGGTCCATGTTATCAGCATCTTGCATAAAGCTCAAGACATCTAGATCATCTTGGGAAATGGTATGGACATTTTGTGTTGGTGGTGGTGGTGGTTGTGATTGTTGTAAGAAATGGAAAGGATTTTTGTTGGGATTATATGTGGGGATGTAAGAGTACGTAGGTGGGTTGAATGTTTAATTGATGGGTATGTTGTTGTTGGTGGTGTTAGGCATTCCTATGCCGTCATATTGTCCAAATTTTTCCATTTCTTGATTCTTCTTGTGTTGTGATCTTGTTATGGGCATGCACGTGTATGTATTTGATTTCTAGAAGTAGAGTGAAATGGGGATGGTGACCTTAGAGAATCAGATTGATTGTGTTGGACCCAAGGATGGATGGAGAGGGTGAGTGTAGCAAGATGAAGGATTGATGAGAACAAAGGTGTGAACCTATGGGTGATAAGAATGAACAGTATTGACTTTTGCACAAATTTGGACCAAAAAAGGTAGATGATGGATGATGTTCATTTTGAGGGTGATTTTGATTGATTAGAATGATTAGGATGATGTTTTTGAGAAGGGTTTGATGGTCAACAAGTTGAGCTTTAGGTAAGATCTAGATTTTGTGTTGGCACAAAGGGATGTTTCTCTTTGTTTAGGGTAGACTAATGACCTTACGCAAAGAGGAATGATTGTTTTACTTGAAAGGAAGACTAATGACTTTTCAAGCAAAATATGATGTGAATGATGAGATCTAGATCTAACTTTGGCTCAAAGGGATGACGAGTTTTTGATTGGTGATTTGTTGATGGGTGTTTTGATTTGGAAGATTTTGGATTTTGATTTTGGAATGTTCTTGGGAGATTTTGAATATTTGTTTTGGTCCAAAAAGGTATGCAAAGATCAATGGGGGTGAATAGATATGGTCTTGAGTAGATTATGATATAGTAAAGGGTCCAATGGTGGATTCTCTATGGTCAAAATGATGGTGTGTTTTGGAAAATCTTGAGGAGAAAATGGGATGGGGTACGGATATTTTTTGGAATGTAAATATGGATTATGGCGGAGCAGATGGTGAAGATCACAAGTGATTGAGTCTTAGTCTCAGGCAAGTCAATATGAAAATAGCACCAATCCACAGGTGAAATGGCGCTAAAATCATATAGATATGGCACTAAAATAGGGCAGTGTTGGTCAACGTCCTGAAAAAGACAGATTTTGATGGCAAATTTGGATTGAGATTTGATCAAATGGTTTTCAATGTCTCTTGGCAGGTTGTTTAAAAGTAATTTAAGCACATTAACACACAATTAAGCACATGAACACCTAATTTACCAAGATTTTTGTTTATGAAATGACATGTGATTTTGTTCAACAAGCACTTTGCACAACCTAAGGCAAAGATATGACAATATTTGTTGAATCCCCTAGCTGCGCCTATTCAAAGCGGGTAGCTCCAGGATCTTCGTAGCACCGGCTCCTCCTTACAATTGCACACACTTCTCATGCATACCAAGATCCAGGTTTCTTATAAGGCTTGTCCCTCACCAAACCTTTAGATTATCCCTGCTACCTTAGCTAAGAATCGCATGAATCAAGGCCGCTTCAAAGGTTTCCCTTCTGCGTCAACAAATAGAAAGATTTTGGCTTGCTAAACAATGGTTCTTAGTAAGTGCTTTCGTTTAGGTAGTTATACATGCGGCAGTGCTACTCTCCATTATGGAGTCTCCCAGCCTCCAAGGGTTATGCCTTGGAGGGTTTTGGGGGAGGTTGGCTATTGATATAACACAACAACACCTGTTGCTTGTGACTTTTGTCCCAAACACTTTATTTTATATAGTGGCTTGAAAGAGCTTGGCTTTAGCTTGTTGCTGCTTGGGTCGTTCCCACCTTTCAAAGCGGAGTGGCAGGCCCTCTAAGGATTAACAACAGCAATACAACCACAAAAATACTTTTGATCCCCGAGTTCATACAAAGATGCGAGGGGAGAGCATACGTATTCCTTATGCTTGCATCACACTAAACATGGTTCATTTAAGTTCTTTAGATTTAAGTTGGGGGTGATTAATGCAAGTGTTGTGAGAAGCTTTTGATTCCCAAGGTCACCAAATGGTGCAAGGGAAGAGCATACACCTCTCACACTACAAACATGAACCACGAAAACACTTCACACAATTTAGATTGATTTTCTTGATTATATGAGTGAAGAATGCAGATTGTTGTTCTTTTTAACCCAATGATTTGATTGATGCAATTTGTGGTTCTTTTTAAAGCCCAAAATTGAAGTGTTTTGATAGTTGTTGGCACACAATTTGTGAATTTTAGAACACCAAATTCAAATGTTTGACACTCACACACACAAAAAGATTTGTTTGTTTGGTTGATCGATTTTTATAACACCAAATCGAAATGTTGTGTAAACTAGCATGCAAGGGTTCATTTTAAATTTCTAATTGAAATGTTTGCTAAACTAGAGATAAAAACATCCTGCAAAAGCTTGTTAGTGTCCGCAAAATGATAGTGATGACCTGCACACAAGATGTCAGTCCCTGCATAGAGAACAAAGTCAATTCTGGAAATAGCGCTAATACAGAGACCTAATGGTGCCACTGCAGACTACAAATGGTGCTACTAACAAAAAACAAGCGGGAAATCTGACACCCTATACAAATAGTGCTAATCATCAAATAGCGCTAATATCAGACCCCGAAGGTGCCAGAACAGAATATGGCGCTACAATGCTTCATAGAATGCGCTATACAATAAGATAGCGCTACAATGATATATAGGAGTTAGAATATGAAATAGCACTACTATCGGTGTAATAAGGTGCTACTACGTGCAATGTTAAGTGGTCTGATCTCAGTGGTGGATAACGCCAATCTGGGCGCCGATAGCGTCGATACGAGTCTGAGTGTGTCTGTCCAGCAAAAAAAGGTTTTTTCCTATCCAATATAGAGCATCAGACTGCAAAACTAAGGTTCTATTAGCCTTGTTAGTACAACAAATGAGAAAAACAAGACAAAATGATAACCGAAATCTATGTTATATTTCTAGAGAAATTTAGGCATAACCTCCCCTTGTTCAATCAATATTCCTACAAAAATAAAGAGTAGTTAGACACAAAAATAGCAGGAAGATCCTTAAAAAGAGACATGTGAGTGGAAGTTAGAATAGAAAATGCTCTGCAGAGATGGTGCTAAAACAGTAGATAGCGCTAAAACGCGCCAAGGATAGCGCCACTACGCGGGGTAGATGGCGCTGCACTTGTAAAAACACATCTAGAGCACAAAAACTCACAAAAACTGATTAGATCCAGACCTTGTGGGTTCCATCGGGTGTGCCAATATAGATTAGGTGATCAAATTGAGTTCAAAACACAAACTAAATGCATAAACACACAAAAGCTATACCTCAACAAGAAGACCCAATCTCATCAAGGGAGAGTAGAGCTTGCACCCAAGAGCTCCTAAGACATGATATTCCCTAGATAAGTGAATAAAATGTGAAATGCTATCCTAATTATGCAACTCATAATTCTAACTCAAGTGGACATTTAGACATGGTAACATTACTTAAAGATTGGATCCCAAAATGGGTTGAGAGATGTTGTATTTATAATTTTTTGGAAGGGATTTTGATCCAAGGGTGGAGATTGATTTGGAACATCAATGGTGGAGGATAAAAGTGATGTGGAGGGCCTAGATTAGATCTTGGAGGAATGGAGGGCTAGGAATAAAAGTAAATATTTTATTCATTTTGGGAAAAGGGGTAATTAAATGAGCATGGGGGTGAAGGATTATTTTTGAATTAAAGATTCATATGGGGAATGTAAAATGAATTAAAAATTCATTTGGGGATAAGTGGAGATAAATGAGGTATGGGGATGTAAGGGGAATTAATTGTGATGTGGGATGTTTTAAAATAAAAAATTGACTTATGTGGATTTATTTCAATTTTTTATTTGGAGGATGTGGGGAAGGGTGTTAAACTAGGTTTGACCACCCAAATGAGAGGTTTAGGATTAATTAAATATAGGTTTTATTTAATTAACCCTAGGGCTAAGATGAGGTAGGCTAGGGTAGGTAATTAAATAATAGCTATTTAATTGTCTAGGGTAGGGATAGGTCAATTAATAGGCTGAATTAATTAGTTAAGAATGGTTTAGCTAATTAATTGGATTTAGTGAGGAGAGGGAAATTGAAATAATAAATATTGCATATTTATTAAATCAATTGGCTAAGGTTTTGGACTATTGAATTAATGAAATTAATTCAATTTTGGGGATAAAATGGTAGAAAATTGGGTGATGAAGGGATAATTAATTAAATAAAAATTTAATTAATTGAATAGAAGGGAGATTGATGTGTTTAGGGATGTCGAGAGTTGGTTTGGTGGTCGAGATATTTTTAGGTGTCTACAGAACACTTAGGGTTTTACATGACAAAGCTTATGACAAAAGGGTGACATGATAGGATTGTTTTGGAAAGGATGAGGTATATCAAGAGATAACCAAAGCATATTATGGGTGTAATACCTAAGGATGGTAGGATAGGATAGGATGGTATGACATGATAAGATAGAAAATGATGGGTTGGAAATGATAAGATGGATGAGACAATGTGCCCCCAAGTGTAAGTGACATAGAAGATCAGCCTACACGTGACACCTGTTTGCCAAGTTTTCATCATGGTACTTATCCAAGGCGCCTATTTACTAGGTTTTTACCATTGGACGAAGGGTTTTCTCTTTACTTTTTTGATTTTTTTTATTTTATTTTAATTTTTTTTTAAAAAAAATTTAGATGGGATGACAATTACACATGGCGCATGTTTGCCAAGTTTTCGCCATGGTAATGAATAGGACGGACTCAAGTGTCTAGTGCTATGAATGTTGGTAGTCCCAATAGAGAGGGATGTCATCGCATGGACCATGTCATTATGCTCATAGATGTTGGTAAGGGATTCCATGGAAGGAGATGGATTAGGTAGATAATGGATTGTGATGTGGATTATGAAAGGTTTGTGCAAAACTCATGCAAAGATGGATGGAAGGCTTATGCAAAAGCATGGACCATAGGAAAGTGATGGGGGAGATATGTAGGATAATGGATGAAGGTTGGGGAGATGGAGGTATGTTGGAATGTTTTAGAATGGAAGGGAATCATGACTAATGGTTGCACACATCATGATAAACAATGAAGCTTTTGATGGGATGGCAGTGTAGGAAGCAATGGAGATGTTTGCTTAGGAGATGGGTGGTTGAGTGATTTAGTTACCCACATAAACTTAAGATTTTTATGATTTGTTCCTTTCTTGTGGGATTTTTGTGATTTTTGAATGGAATGAGAATTTTGGAGGGAAGGGGATATTTGAGAATTTTGAGATGTGGATGCCTCATTTGATTTTCTTTCTTTTTGCTTGGGGACCCAAACCATTTTAGTTTTGGACTTTTCTTGTGAAGATTTGGTCTTGGGTAGTGGCTTGGATAGCTTTGTAAATGTACATTGCTTTGACTTTGGCATTGATGTCCCAACGCATTTAGACCCTTAGGATTTTTGGCTTTATGAAAGGAGGCATCCAAATTTTTATTTTGGAATCCCATGGGTTTGGTGGAGTGAGTGGAAGTTTTATCTTTAGACAATGTGTGCATTTTTTGGTCATGATTAGGAATGTAAGGGGACTTATGGATAAATGGATTAAAAGTGGGTTGATGGATAAATGGATAAGGGGATTGGAGGATAGGGATATTAGGTGTTGGGAGTAATGGTGGTAAAGTGGATGGAGGGATATTAGGAGTTGGAAGGAGTGGAGGTAAAGTTGATGGTGGAAGGTGTCTGGTCACATGCTTTTGGGGCTTGTAGGATAATGGAGGTGGGATGGCTACATATGTTTTGGGTATATGATGTGGTTTGTGATGGAAAGTGGACTTAGGAGGGATGGAGGAATTACCAACACCTTTAAAGTGTTTACCTTGGGGTGTATATCCAAGGCTATCTGAGCATGGAGGAATCTTGACATGGTTTGGCTCCAAAATACCTTGTTCATAAAGGCCTAGGCCTTTACCTTGGTAGTTCATGTTTCGGAGGATACGATGGACTATAGGACTTGGCATGCTTTGAACATTAGACTTGAGTTCATTATTAGATGGAGAAGGTGAAGTGGATAAAGGTTGTTGTTTCCCTAAAGAAGAACACTCATGTATAAGGGTGGTAAGACCAAGTGGATATGATGGTGGACTTGAAGTGGAATTGATAGTGGATGTGGAAAGAGGATCATTAGAATCTTGATTAGCATTGTGTTCATTAAGATCCAAGTTATTTGTTTGATCTTTTATGCTTACTTGAGGGACAAGTGTCTCATCATGACAAGTGGATGTTTGCTCATTACGGATAGGGTTAGATGGTGGATGATTAGGAGCAATTTGGATATCTTGCTCATGGATAGATATAAGATTATGGATAGGATCAAGGTGCTCATGGATAGCTTCTTCATAGGTATCATCTTGATCATAAAGAAGGTAAATATTATGGATAGGTTGAATTTGGATAGCTTTCTAATGAATAGTTGTTGGGAGATGGATAGGATCAAGGTGCTCATGGATAGCTTCTTCATAGGTATCATCTTGATAATAGAAAAAATATATATTATGGATAGGTTGCATGAAAGTGATTTTATCTTGAGTTGGACTAGGGATTAATGTTTCCACATGCTTAGGATTGAACTCTTGAGATACCTCTTGGGTTACTTGAAGTGGATTGGAAGTGGGAGACTCATGGATAGGCTCTTGGTCAACAACATGAGAACATCATGACTCTTGACTTGGACTTATGGGAGATCCTTGAATAGGCTTAATGGATTGTGGGTCACATGAAGGGCTTGAAGGGCTAGGCATGTTAATGGAGGACTCTTGGATAGGCTCAAGGATAGGTGGACCGCATGATGGGATTATAAGATTGGACATGACCTTTGGAAGTTCTTTGGTAGGCTTATGAATGGGTGTTTGACATGGGGATAATTTATTCCTTGCTAGTAGCCAATGGATCACATCCTTTGCAAGTGTATGGGTATAAGGACAATATAATGGATGGATGATAAGGGTAGATAGTTTTGTAGGCTTAGGATCATGATTAGGTTGAGGGCTAATTGGATTAAATGGATTAGGATTAGGATTGGATGGGGGGATAATAGGGTTGGATGGATTAGGATTAGGATTGGATGGAGGGATAATGCGATTGGATATATATTGTTCTCTTATTGTATGTCGTTACACCTTGTAAACAATTTGGACAAATATTGGGCATTTATTTGTATTATGGTCTTTGGTCCTATGGTATGCACAATAATCTTGTTCATCATATGGACTTTCTTCACATGGTTTGACTTCGGGAAGTTCAATGAGTTTTTCTTCAAGCATCCTTTGTAAAACTCTCTCAGCCACATCCTTTGGTGAAGGATTAGAATGAGATGGTGATGAAGGTAATGAAGGGCTTGGTGGTTTGAAAGATGGAGGGATCAATGGACTAGGATTTGGATCACATGGTGGTGTTGGGATAGGACTAGTTGGCTCATGTGTTTGCATGTAATTGGATGGTGGAGGCCACTCTAGATTGGTATCTCTCTTGTCAAAGGTTATTAGATCTTGCATAGAATAAATTGGGCTTGTTTGATTTATGTACAAGGGACCACTTGGACTTGCATGTGCTTCTTGTTGCAAAGGTGGACACAGGCTCACTTGTGCTTGTTGTGGAGGCCATTGATAGTCTTGGTGGTTGGGTGAAATGGTGGGATATGTAGATAAAAGGTCTTGGGGTTGGTATGAAGTTGAGGGTATTTGATCTTGTTGTCAAGGTGGATTTGGGCCTACATGTTCTTGTTGTGATGACACTTGGTTGCCTTGTGGATGGGTTTGGTGGTGTGTTGAAATGTTAGAAAGAGAAATTAGATAATGTTGGGGTGGAGATTGATAGGTTGGTGTGACATTGACATGATGTGTAGATAGATGACGTTGGTATGAAGTTAGGGTCGATGACACATAGGATTGACATAGGATTTGTTGAGGTTGGGATGGTGTTTGGACTTGTTGTTGGGGTATGATTTGTTGTTGTTGGAATTGTTGAATGGGTTGTTGTGATGATTGGATTTGTTGAATTGGTTGATGTTGTTGTAGTTGAATGTGTTAATGTGATGGTTGAAATTGTTGAATTGGTTGATGGTGTTGTGGTGGAGAGATTGCATAGGGTAATGGTTGGTGTGAAGTTGAGGGTGATGACATGTAAGGTTGAGGTGGCATTGGTTAATGTTGAATGGATGGAGGATGATGTGCTTCTTGGGTTGGACAAGCGGCCATGAGGTATTGGGCTAGTGCTATGAGTTGTCACATTTGAGGTGATTGGCTTGTTTGTTGAAGTTGTTGGATCATGTCATTGGCCTATTGAATGGTTTGTTGGCTTAGAGGTGATTGGCTTGCTTGAGATTTGTGAAGTTGGAGCATGAGTTTTAGTACTTGGTTTTTAAATTTTGGCATGGTGTCTCAAGTGTGTTTAAGATTAAGACCCTTTTTAACAAGTGCTTGGTTATGATTTGATGATGATGTGAATTGTTTGGATGATGATTGGATGATTAGGATGAAAGTGACTAGGATGAAATTGATTTGGATATGATTAGGATATGATGACTTGTTTATGTGTTTGGTGTTTATAGCTTGATTTGGCAATGTTTAAACAAATGATTATGCATATACACACATGAATCACTCATGCAAGACACATAAGCAATTTTTGACTTTGAAAATGAAATGTGATGATTATTAAACAAGCACTTGAAAACACATCAACAAGCCTAATGTCTAGTCAAGTGGGTATGGCTAATTAGGTCTTAGGCTAGTTTGCACAAGGTTGACTATGGAATTGAAAGCAAAATCCTACCACACAGCCAGGAGAAAGGGGTAACCCACCCTTCACCTTCACTTCCCAAAGGTATAAAGTTCTTTAGAGCTTAGCCAAGATTGACAAGATTTACAACTCCCAATGAGGGTGTCTTTCGATTCAACCTCGATTGAGGTCATCCCTTGGAGTGGTGTGTCTCCAGGCAGGCCTCCTATATAGGCTTCACAAAAGCAAACCAAGTGAGCTCTCACTTGATTCACACTCGCACTTGTTAATTGACCCTTTAGAAATGAAATGTGTAGAAGACAATTCAAGCACTTGTTTATTTTAGATCTCAAAATCCAAATGTGTAGGAAGACACTTGTTCATTTTATGCCCAATTTTAATGATGTGTGATTGTAAACAAGATTGATTTTAATAGCCCAAAGTCCAAATGTGTGATCAAACAAGCTGTTCTTTCTAAGCCCCAAATTGAAGTGTGTTGACAAGCAATGATTAGAGATGATAGATTAGAATGAGTGCACCTGGTTATTTTCACTTTCCACTTGTTGTTATGATTGATCCAAAGGTTTCTCCAGCTCCTTTGATTCACCTATAAGTCACCAATTCCAAAAAGAAACAAGTAAACTTGCATAGAAGAAAGCTATGTGAAAATGATGAAATCTGATAAAATTCTAATTAAGATGACCTGATACAATAGAATGGATTGCATAAAAAGAAAATTTAGAAAATTTCATGCACTCTAAAAAAAAAATCGTTGAAAAAAGGATCAAAAATACAAAAGTTATGCTTGTTTTAAGTTTGCAATGAAAGAGTGTTAAGATTGAAAATTAAACCCTGCAAAAAATCAGCAAATAATGTCATCCAATAGTAAAATAGATATGTCCATGAGATCCCTTATGATTTTATAATCAATATCAAAAAAAAAATTGCTCAAATTGGACTCCATATGCAAAAGTTATGTCATAAACTAAGGTTTGAAAAAAAATTATTTTTTTGACAAAAAAACTATTTGTACTATAGATCTGAAAAATAATGATATGAAAAAATAGATTTAAATATTTCTAACCACCTTTAAAAAGTAGAATGTGATTTGGTTAGCTAGATTGGAAGATATGATTTTTTTTTTTAAAAGTTACGCATCAAAAATTTCTAAAAAATTAGAATCGCAGGGTCAACTTCAAATCATCATAACTCCTTGAATACTGAGCCAAATCTTTAACGTAACCACGTTTCAGAAATCTCTCAAAGTCCTCTTTCTAACAAATCCAAGATCTCCTTTTTCCAAGACTGGTGTAAAACAGAAAACCCACTACAACAGATCTGGGCCTAAATAAAGAAAATCAGCAATATAAAATATCTTCAACCTACAAATCAAAGTGCATAAACCAATCTCCATGCTATGCTCGATTTACCTCCATTGCTCTTCTCCACCCCGCATGAGCATGCAAGATTTTGAAGGATGATTGTTGGAGGAATGTTGGGTGCTCACTTCTGCAGCATAACGATAAGATAAAGATCATAGATGAAAGATTGATAAATGGAAGATGATGATAATGGATGATAGATGCAAAGGCTCTAATGTGATTTCAGCAGCATAAGGATACTCCAACTCAATGCATGCTAATGGTTTATGAGGGGGTTGATTTATAGGAAAGGCTTGGTTCAAATGGATGGTTGAGATTAAAAGGCTAGATGATTGATGTGGACAGCTAGGATTGATTAGTTATTCCCACTCTTCAAGGGAGTTGTAGTCATGTGACAAGTGTACAAAGGAAGATAAGGCTCATATGTGACCGTGTACAAAAAAATACTACATGTGTGATTATGTATATAAAAAGTATTGCATGTGAAAGATATTAAGAAAAAAATGTAGTACCACACATGATTCAAGTAAGAGGTGGACAAGTGTTGGAATGAGGTGAGAGGTGAGGACTTAATTCAAATCTTTTATTTGAATTAGTTGGGACATTAGTTGGAATATGTGAGGGAAATTAATTAAATAAATAAAATTTATTTAATTAATTGGGAAGATGATTAGGATAGGATTGGGATATGAATGGGAAATTAATTAAATAAATAAAATTTATTTAATTAATTGGCTAAGTGGGATAAGGATGGGATTAAGATGAGATTTTAATTAAATAAATAAAATTTATTTAATTAATTGGCTTAATGGGATAAGTACGATTAGGAGTGGGATTAGGACAAAATGCTACATGATGTCTAAGATAATGTATTTGATTAGGTGTTGCAGGACATGGACAAATTTGGGACAATTTTGGCTGTCTACATTTTGCCCCTCTTTGAGATGATATTCGAGATGATAGGATTTATGTCGAGTAACATCATTTCAAAGAAGCTAAGGTATGGATAATGAAAAAAGATGGGGATGATGATAGAAATATAGGATGATGATGCCCCCTCGAGAGGATAGGCAGGTTGGACAAACATGGGTAAGCTCTTGAAATGAAAGGGATTGGTCAAGGAAGATAAGATAAGGGAATGGATAGAAGAAGTGAATGATGCATTATGCTACAATGAATGTAAGTAACCATGATGTTTGATATAGCACTAGACATTATGCACCAAGGTATGAGGACCAGAGTGACAATATGTCTTGTGCCCTAGCATAATACAACTTTTTCTAGACATATGAGGAAGTGAATTTAGAGCATTGAAGTCCTAATGCACAAAAGGTATGATAGACCTTAGATGCAAAGGATAGTGCAAAAAGCCATTCCAACATACACAAGATATGAATATTAGCTAGAAAGATACGGATTTGATACAAATGCAAGATAAAATGATAACACACACAAGCAAGCAAGCATGCATGCACAAATGATTCAAAAATAAACAAGGTATTGCCCCTGTCAAGCTATAAACCAATGATTGATTGTTTGATTGTTTTGTTGATGATGATGATAGTGTTGTCATTGCGGGGAATGCTATATCCCTAGATCAACACAAGGATGTGGGAACGATATATCCCATTGATGATGATGATGATGATTGATTAATTGATTTGGTTTATGACAAGATTAAGATCAAGACCATTGATTGGGATTGGATGATTTGACAAGATTGATTAGCTTGATTGGTATGGATTAAGGATGACTTGCAAATGGATCATTGCTTGGGTTGATTTGATTTGATGATTGGATTGATATGAATGTGATTTGATGAATTTGATGGATTGACTTGTTTTGAGGTTGATGTTATTGATGGGATGATATGAATTGGATTAATGTGATTTTGATTGATTGATAGATAGGCTTGATTTGATGATTTGATTCGATATTTTGATTTGCTTTGATGGATTTGAGATTTGATGATGATTGATCGTTGATGAATTTGATTTGATTTGATTTGGTTTTTTATGAAGTGATGGATTTGATTTGAGGGTTGGTTTTATTGCTTGGATTTTTTATGGATTTTTTTTTTGATTTTTAGGAATATTTGATTTTTTAGTATTTTTTGGATTTTTGGGATATTTCATTTTTTTATTAATTTTTTTGAAATATTTTGGAAAATGCCAATGGATTTACAATTTAGGCAGCCTTTGTGCTTGATACCAATGGCAAGGGAAAACCAAGTCTAGATGCAAAGATGGATGAATGGGATTGGATGGATAAAAGGATGGGTGATAGTAAATGGGATGGAAGGCTCATGATAAATGGGTGGATAAAGGGATAGGCCATAAAAGGGAAAGCTCATTATAGATGGATAGATATGATGGGAGAGGCTATAGTGGATGGATGTATGTCTTATAATAGAACTAGGATGTGATCTCCAAAGACTATGTTGCATAGGAATAACATGCCCCATTCTAGGTGGAACACTTAGGATTTTACATGACAAAGCTTACGACATGATGGATTTTACATGACAAGGCTTATGATAGGTGGATAATGATAGGATTGTTATGGAAAGGATGAGGTATATCAAGAGATAACCAAAGCATATTTCAACATTTTGCCCCTATGTCTTCATTAAGATCAAAAGGAGGAAGGGTGGATGAATAGACTCAATAGGATAGGTATATGGGTGTAATAGCTAAGGATGGTAGGATAGGATAGGAAGGTATGACATAATAAGATAGAAAATGATAGGTTGGAAATGATAAGATGGATGAGACAATGTGCCCCCAAGTGTAAGTGACATAGAAGATCAACCTACACATGACGCATGTTTGCCAGGTTTTCATCATTGTACTTATCCAAGGTGCCTGTTTACCAGGTTTTCACCATTGGACGAAGGGTTTTCTCTTTACTTTTTTAATTTTGTTTAATTTTTATTTTTTATTTATTTTTTTTTAGATGGGATGATAATTACACATGGCACTTGTTTACCAAGTTTTCACCATGGTAATGAATAGGATGGACTCAAGTTTCTTGTGCTATGAATGTTGGTAGTCCCACTAGAGAGGGATGTCGTCACATGGACCATGTCCGTATGCTCATAGATGTTGGTAATGGATTCCATGGAAGGAGATGGATTAGGTAGATAATGGATTGTGATGTTGATTATGAAAGGTTTATGAAAAACTCATGCAAGGATGGATGGAAGGCTTATGCAAAAGCGTGGACCATAGAAAAGTGATGGGGGAGATATGTAAGATAATGGATGAAGGTTGGGGAGATGGAGGTATGTGGGAATGTTTTGGAATGGAAGGGAATCATGACTAATGGTTGCACACACCGTGATAAACAATGAAGCTTTTGATGGGATGGCAGTGTAAGAAGCAATGGAGATGTTTTCTTAGAAGATGGGTGGTTGAGTGATTTAGGTAACCACATAAACTTAGGATTTTTATGATTTTTTCCTTGCTTGTGGGATTTTTGTGATTTTTGAATGGAATGAGAATTTTGGATGGAAGAGGATATTTGAGATTTTTGAGATGTGGATGTCTCATTTGATTTGCTTTCTTTTTGCTTGGGGACCCAAACCATTTTAGTTTTGGACTTTTCTTGTGAAGATTTGGTCTTGGGTAGTGGTTTGGATAGCTTTGTAAATGTACATTGCTTTGACTTTTGGCATTGATGTCCCAACGCATTTAGACCCTTAGGATTTTTGGCTTTATGAAAGGAGGCATCCAAATTTTTATTTTGGAATCCCATGGGTTTGGTGGAGTGAGTGGAAGTTTTATGTTTACACAATGTGTGCATTTTTTGGTCATGATTAGGAATGTAAGGGGACTTATGGATAAATGGATTAAAAGTGGGTTGATGGATAAATGGATAAGGGGATTGGAGGATAGGGATATTAGGTGTTGGGAGTAATGGTGGTAAAGTGGATGGAGGGATATTAGGAGTTGGAAGGAGTGGAGGTAAATTTGATGGTGGAAGGTGTATGGTCACATGCTTTTGGGGTTTTTAGGATAATGGAGGTGGAATGGCTACATATGTTTTGGGTATATGATGTGGTTTGTGATGGAAAGTGGACATGGGAGGGATGGAGGAATTACCAACACCTTTAAAGTGTTTACCTTGGGGTGTATATCCAAGGCCATATGAGCATGGAGGAATCTTGACATGGTTTGACTCCAAAATACCTTGTTCATAAAGGCCTAGGCCTTTACCTTGGTAATTCATGTTTCAGAGTATGTGATGGACTATAGGACTTGGCGTGCTTTGAACATTACACTTGAGTTCATTATTGGATGGAGAAGGTGAAATGGATAAAGGTCATTGTTGCCCTAAATAAGAACACTCATGTATAAGGGTGGTAAGACGAAGTGGATATGATGGTGGACTTGAAGTGGAATTGATAGTGTATGTGGAAGGAGGATCATTAGGATCTTGATTAGCATTGTGTCCATTAAGATCCAAGTTATTTGTTTTATCTTTTATGCTTCCTTGGGGGACAAGTGTCTCATCATGACAAGTGGATGTTTTCTCATTATGGATAGGGCTAGATGGCGGATAACTAGGAGCAATTTGGATATCTTGCTCATGGATAGATATAGGATTATGGATAGGATCAAGGTGCTCATGGATAGCTTCTTCATATGTATCATCTTGATCATAAAGAAGGTAAATGTTATGGATAGGTTGAATTTGGATAGCTTGCTCATGAATAGTTGTTGGGAGATGGATAGGATCAAGGTGCTCATGCATAGCTTCTTCATAGGTATCATCTTGATCATGGAAAAGATATATATTATGGATAGGTTGCATGAAAGTGATTTGATCTTGAGTTGGACTAGGGATTAATGTTTCCACATGCTTAGGATTGAACTCTTGAGATACCTCTTGGGTTGCTTGAAGGGGATTGGAAGTGGGAGACTCATGGATAGGCTCTTGGTCAACAACATGAGAACATCATGACTCTTGACTTGGACTTATGGGAGGTCCTTGAATAGGCTTAATGGATTGTGGGTCACATGAAGGGCTTGAAAGGCTAGGCATGTTAATAGAGGACTCTTGGATAGGCTTAATGATAGGTGGACCACATGATGGGATTATAGGATTGGACATGACCTTTGGAAGTTCTTTGGTAGGCTTATGAATGGGTGTTTGACATGGGGATAATTTATTCCTTGCTAGTAGCCAATGGATCACATCCTTTGCAAGTGTATGGGTATAAGGACAATATAATGGATGGATGATAAGGGTAGATAGTGTTGTAGGCTTAGGATCATGATTAGGTTGAGGGCTAATTGGATTAAATGGATTAGGATTAGGATTGGATGGGGGGATAATAGGGTTGGATGGATTAGGATTAGGATTGGATAGAGGGATAATGAGATTGGATATATATTGGTCTCTTATTGTATGTTGATACACCTTGTAAATAATTGGGACAAATATTGGGCATTTATTTGTATTATGGCCTTTGGCCCTATGGTATGCACAATAATCATGTTCATCATATGGACTTTTTTCACATGGTTTGACTTCAAGAAGTTCAATGAGTTTTGCTTCAAGCATCCTTTGTAAAACTCTCTCAGCTGCATCCTTTAGTGAAGGATTAGAAAGAGATTGTGATGAAGGTAATAAAGGGCTTGGTGGTTTGGAAGATGGAGGGATCAATGGACTAGGATTTGGATCACATGGTGGTGTTGGGATAGGACTAGTTGGCTCATGTGTTGGCATGTGACTGGATGGTGGAGGCCACTCTAGATTGGTATCTCTCTTGTCAAAGGTTATTAGATCTTGCATAGGATAAATTGGGCTTGTTTGATTTATGTACAAGGGACCACTTGGACTTGCATGTGCTTCTTGTTGTAAAGGTGGACATAGGCCCACTTGTGCTTGTTGTGGAGGCCATTGATAGTCTTGGTGGTTGGGTGAAATGGTGGGATATGTAGATAAAAGGTCTTGGGGTTGGTATGAAGTTGAGGGTATTTGATCTTGTTGCCAAGGTGGATTTGGGCCTACATGTTCCTGTTGTGATGACACTTGGTTGCCTTGTGGATGGGTTTGGTGACGTGTTGTAATGTTAGAATGAGAAATTGGATAATGTTGGGGTGGAGAAGTATAGGTTGGTGTGCCATTGACATAATGTGTAGATAGATTAGGTTGGTATGAAGTTAAGGTGGATGAAACATAGGATTGACATAGGATTTGTTGAGGTTGGGATGGTGTTTGGACTTGTTGTTGGGGTATGATTTGTTATTGTTGGAATTGTTGAATGGGTTGTTGTGATGGTTGTATTTGTTGAATTGGTTGATGTTGTAGTTGAATGTGTTGATGTGATCGTTGAAATTGTTGAATTGGTTGATGGTGTTGTGGTGGAGAGATTGCATAGGGTAATGGTTGGTGTGAAGTTGAGGGTGATGACATGTAAGGTTGAGGTGGCATTGGTTGATGTTAAATGGATAGAGGATGATGTGTTTGTTGGGTTGGACAAGCGGCCATGAGGTATTGGGCTAGTGCTATGAGTTGTCGCATTTGAGGTGATTAGCTTGTTTGTTGAAGTTGTTGGATCATGTCATTGGCCTCTTGAATGGTTTGTTGACTTAGAGGTGATTGGCTTGCTTGAGCTTTGTGAAGTTGGAGCATGAGTTTTAGTACTTGGTTTTCAAATTTTGGCATGGTGTCTCAAGTGTGTTTAAGATTAAGACATTTTTTGACAAGTGCTTGTTTATGATTCGATGATGATGTGAATTGTTTGGATAATGATTGGATGATTAGGATGAAAGTGACTAGGATGAAATTGATTTTGATATGATTAGGATATGGTGACTTGTTTATGTGTTTGGTGTTTATAGCTTGATTTGGCAATGTTCAAACAAATGATTATGCATATACACACATGAATCACTCATGCAAGACACAAGCAATTTTTGACTTTGAAAATAAAATGTGATGATTATTAAGCAAGCACTTGAAAGCACATCAACAAGCCTAATGTCTAGTCAAGTGGGTATGGCCAATTAGGTCTTAGGCCAGTTTGCACAAGGTTGACTATGGAATTGAAAGCGAAATCCTACCACATAGGTAGGAGAAAGGGCTAACCCACCCTTCACCTTCACTTCCCAAAGGTATAAAGTTTTTTGGAGCTTAGCCAAGAGTGACAAGATTTACAACTCCCAATGAGGGTGTGTTTCAATTAAGCCTCGATTGAGGTTGTCCCTTGGAGTGGTGTGTCTCCAAGAAAGCCTCCTAAATAGGGTTCACAAAAGCAAACCAAGTGAGTTGTCACTTGATTCACACTCGCAATTGTTAATTGACCCTTTAGAAATGAAATGTGTAGAAGACAATTCAAGCACTTGTTCATTTTAGATCTCAAAATCTAAATGTGTAGGAAGACACTTGTTCATTTTATGCCCAATTTCAATGATGTGTAATTGCAAATAAGATTGATTTTAATAGCCCAAAGTCCAAATGTGTGATCAAACAAGTTGTTCTTTTTAAGCCCCAAATTGAAGTGTGTTGACAAGCAATGATTAGAGATGATAGATTAGAATGAGTGCAGCTAGTTATTTTCACTTTCCACTTGCTTCTGTGACTAATCCAAATGTTTCTCCAACTCCTCTGATTCACCTACAAGTCACCAATTCGAAAAAGAAACAAGTAAAGTTGCATAGAAGAAAGCTATGTGAAAAAGATGAAGTCTGTTAAAATTCTAATTAAGATGACCTGATATAGCTGAATGGATTGCATAAATAGGAAATTTAGAAAATTTCATGCACTTAAAAAAAATTTGTTGAAAAAAGGATCAAAAATGCAAAAGTTATGCTTGTTTTAAGTTTACAATGAAAGAGTGTTAAGGTTGAAAAATAAACCCTACAAAAAATCAGCAAATAATGTCATCCAACAGTAAAATAGATATGGCCATGAGAACCCTTATGATTTTCTAATCAATATCAAAAAAAAAATTTACTCAAATTGGACTCCATATGCAAAAGTTATGTCATAAACTAGGATTTGAAAAAAAATTATTTTTTTGACGAAAAATCCATTTGTACTATAGATCTGAAAAATAATGATATAGAAAAATGGATTTAAATATTTCTAACCACCTGCAAAAAACATAATGTGATTTGGTTAGCTAGATTGGAAGATATGATTTTTTTTCTAAAAGTCGTGCATCAAAAAATTTTGAAAAATCAAAATCGCAAGGTCAACTTCAAATCGTCATAACTCCTTGAATATTGAGCCAAATATTTAATGTAACCACTTTTCAGAAAGCTCTCGAAGTTCTTTTTCGAACAAATCCAAGATCTCCTTTTTCTAGGACCTATGTAAAATAGAAAACCCTCTACAACAGATCTAGTTCTAAATAAAGAAAATTAGCAATACAAAATATCTTCAACCTTCAAATCAAAGTGCATAAACTGATCTCCATGCTATGCTCGATTTATCTCCATTGCTCTTCTCCACCTCGCATGAGCATGCAAGATTTTGAAGGATGATTGTTGGAGGAATGTTGGGTGCTCACTTATGTAGCATAACGATAAGATAAAGATGATAGATGAATGATTGATAGATGGAAGATGATGATAATGGATGATAGATGCAAAGGCTCTAATGTGATTTCAACAGCATAAGGATACTCCAACTCAATGCATGATAATGGCTTATGAGGGGGTTGATTTATAGGAAAGGCTTGGTTCAAATGGATGGTTGAGATTAAAAGGCTAGATGATTGATGTGGACAATTAGGATTGATTAGTTATTCCCACTCTTTAAGGGAGTTGTAGTCATGTGACAAGTGTACAAAGGAATATAAGGCTCATATGTGACCGTGTACACAAAAAGTACTACAAGTGTGATTGTGTATATAAAAAGTACTACATGTGAAAGATATTAAATAAAAAAATGTAATACCACACATGATTCAAGTAAGAGGTGGACAAGTGTTGGAATGAGGTGAGAGGTGAGGACTTCATTCAAATCTTTTATTTGAATTAGTTGGGATATTAGTTGGAATATGTAAGGGAAATTAATTAAATAAATAAAATTTATTTAATTAATTGGAAAGTGGGATTATGAATGTGAAATTAATTAAAAATATAAAATTTATTTAATTAATTGGCTAAGTGGGATAAGGATGGGATTACGATGAGATTTTAATTAAATAAATAAAATTTATTTAATTAATTGGCTTAATGGGATAAGTGGGATTAGGAGTGGGATTAGGACAAAATACTATATGATGTCTAAGATAATGTATTTGACTAGGTGTTGCAGGACATGGACAAATTTGGGACAATTTTGGGTGTCTACATCTATGTTCACAAATATCATTTATTAATCTAAATTAATTTATATTTTTATGTATACATCTTATTGAATTAGCCTTGATTAAGTTTAGGAAAATTTATTAAGTTTAGTAAAAAAATGTTTTCTTTTATAATTATACATGCAAGGACAATTTTAGAAGGTTTAGGACTATATCTAAATTGATAACTAAATACCTTTCCCCTTCACATTTAATTTCTATAATAAAAATTTAATATTTTACTACTCCTATTCTATATTCACAAATATCATCTATTAATCTAAATTGATTTATACTTTTATGTATACATCTTATTAATTAGCCTTGATTAAGTTTAGGAAAGTTTATTAAGTTTAGCAAAAAAAAAATCCTTTATAATTATACATCTAAGGACAATTTTTGAAGGTTTAGGACTATATCTAAATGGATAACTAAATGCCTTTCCTCTTCACATTTGTTTTTAAAAAGGGGTAAAAATATATTAATAAAGAAACCACCAATACAAACCAAAAAAGCAACAACCCACAACAACAATCGAAAGCCAGAAAAAATTAGACCTAGGGTAACACCCCCAAGCCACAAAGTCCCCCACTAGGACCACAACTACCTATCAATATCCTTTGAAATCATCCTTTCCAAGTCTTGAGCACATTCTTAAGACAACATCTCCCAATTACTAACATCACATTCCCCACATGATCCAAAGCCCACTTAGCCAAACAATCAACCATTCTATTCCACTCCCTAGGGATGTGGACAAAGGAAACCAACTCCAGTGAATGACTCAAATGAAGAATCTATCTAACCACTAACACCAATTACCAATTGACACCCTCCAGAACCTACTCATTTAACATGTTAATCACAACCTGGGAGTCAAACTCACATATAACCCTTCGCCAACCGAAAGCACATCCTCGAGCTCCATAGCACAAAGAATAGAAAGAGCCTCCAATAAATTATTCATTTGCTACCCCTTATAAATAGAGAAGAAAAAAATAATAGTTCAAGAGTTATCTCTCCCTAGTCCCCCAATCCTAGCAAGACCAAGGTTTCCCCTAGAAGAGCCATCGGTATTAGTCTTAATAATACCCAGAGGTTGGGGAGACCACCTTCCATCTCTTTGAATCTTTCTCTTAGAGTGATCCCTTTTCCTGAGCCAAGAAGGGCTTAAGCCTCCAACAACCAACCCCAAATTTTGTGCCACCTACAACTACCCATTATCCAACTTAGTAGACAGATCACACTTAGCTACTAAGGTCTCTTGGAGCATATTAAGAATCCTCTACCACACCTGTTAAACCTCCAACTTCCTCCCCTGAAAAATCCTCTGATTCCTTTTCAGCCAAAGCTACCACAAAATAAAAGGACCAATATTCCAAGCCACCTACAAAAAAGAATCCTTAGCCAGGGGCATGCCCAAACTTCTCCAAAAATCCACCAAAAAAGAAGCATGGACACATGCCTGCTTCCAAGCATGCCACCAAAGATGCTAAATCTCGCAAGCTAGGGAACACTGAAAAATAAACGAGCCTAACATTCCTCACTACCATTGCAGAGGAAGCAAATGGAAGGACCCTGAAAACCCCTCTTTTGCAGGTTATCCTAAGTGAGGCAATGATTCTGAGTAACCAACCAAAGGAAGTAATTACATTTAGGCCATCCAAACTTATTCCACACAAACTTCCACCAAGGAGAGTCTATCTCCCCAAATTTCTACCTATCCAACTCTTGATATCTAGAGGCAACTAAATACACACCTTTTAGATTAGGACTCTAGGCAAGGGAATCTCTCTCCCCCAGAGAACTGCAAACTCTACCATCAAGAATCTTAGCTAACTCCTCCCAATGCACTAGTAATCCCCTTGGTGGCCACTCAGACAAATCTTTACATTTGTAAACCTCCACTTGACCTAAACACTAAACCGATTTGAAATGCTCCATGTACGACACCACCCCGCATCAAGAAATATGTTGCTCAAGGGTTGTAAGTACGGGTACATAGACAAGATAGGTGCATGCCCATCCCAAGAATCATACCAAAATAGGGCCTTAGACCTCCTGTTACAAATCCTAAACAACCCCTGCTTAATTAAATTGGCTCTCCTTTTAATAGTACTCCATTGTTGCAAGTATGGGCAATCGGTGTTGCCATTGATGTCAACAAGCTTGTGTTGTCATTGATGTCAACAAGCTTGTGTTGGCATTGGTGTCAACTGTGTCAAGAGTATGAGTTAAGAAATGATGCAAGAGTATGAGTAGTTGGTGGTATGAAGTGGTATAATCTATTTGATTGAGTTGCCTTGGTGAAGGTGATGTTGAAGGTGTTAGGAATATGTTTTTAGTGATTGGTTTCCAAGTGCTTTTGAGAAAATTTGATTAATAAAGGAAATAGTGTGTTGAAGAGACTATCTAGCTTAACAAAGTAGTGTTTTGGTTTTGCCCCACATTTCTTCCTAATTGAAGATCTATTTTTGCAGTTTGAATATGTTTTTCAAAGGTGTTCAGAGATGTTATATTCCAAATTTTGTGCTCCAGTTCATTGTGTAGAGAAAGTTGTATTCACCAATGTGTGGACTGTGTTTCTGAGTTGTGCAGAGGTGTCTGGGAGAAACTATTTTTCTCCACATTTCTCCACATATTTGTTTCTAGCTTTGCAGTTCTAGATTTATGCTTATAAGGTCTATATCTTTCTTTAGTTCAAGTTGTTCATGGTTTAGTGCTCTGCAAGTTCATTTCTTGAGTTGCAGTTGATGACAGAGTAATCTAAGTGTTCTAGCATGAACTTTCTTCAGGTGAAAGATGTTGTAAAGGTTTTTGTTGGTTTTCAGGTGCTCATGGATGTTTCTAGATCATGTTCAAGCTTGGTGTGTGGTCTACATGTCGTCTCTTGGTTTTCAGGAAGCATGCACTTAAAAGTTCATAGTGTTAACACAAGTATGGTCAACTTGGTTGTTTACACTAATTGCGGTTATGCTTCATTGATTATGGAAGCTTGGAATAATGTGTAAGAGTGGATTTTGGTCCATGCTAATATGTGGCATGGTCTACATTCATTCCTTTCCTCCGCGGGAATGTTTAGGTCCAAACGTAATTTGAATTTTCTAGGTTAACATGTGTTTCCGACCTTGGAGAATGTTTTCAAGATTAAAGATGGTATAAATAAGTATTGAATGTTTGAAGGATAATGAGAGATAGATGAAAGAGTTGAATATATTGTCTGTGATGTGAATTTGATCAGTGCAGTGAGAGCTTTCATGTGTTAGGCTACTGGATGCAGTGAGCAGAAGGTTTCTACTATTTTTTAGTGTTGTTCTGAAGGTGATGTTTGTGTTGTGGTGAATGTTAAGCTTCATTTAGAACTGTACTCCACGCATATGTTAGATGCAATTATATCAGTTCATCTCTGGCAGTGAGCCTCCTCTTCTATCTCTTTTTTTGGGTAGTGAGTCCTTTGGTAGTGAGCCTTTCTTTCTTCCTTTCTTTCTTTCTTCTCGGTAGTGAACCCTCTGGTAGTGAGCCTTTTGTAATTCAGTGTTGCTACTACTTTATATTGTGAGCTAATCCTCACTGTGGTTTTCCCTTCTTGGGCTTTCCACATAAAATTTGGTGTTGTCTTGTGTTTGATGTTGTTATGATTCAACTTCTATTGTTTGCTTTTTATGCTTAATCATCATAACAAGTTTAAGGGTTAATTGAGCTAATGTGGATCTAAATGTTTGTGAGGGTTTAAATTTTATGATACAACTGATTCACCCCCCTCTTAGTTATCTTGTGCATTCAACACTCCATTTCATAGATCCCTTACCAGAGAGGCAAATTCTTGGAATGTCAGCATTTTTGACTCCCCCCAAATATTTATGGTTAAGAATCCTGGCCCAATCTTGATCCTGACAAGTACACCTCCAATACAACTTGGTTGCCAAGGCCTGACTAGTAAGGTTAGCCTGCCGAAGACTAAGACCCTCCTCTTGTTTTAGCCTATAGATAGAATCTCACTTAACAAGACTCCACTTAGAAGAATCTAAATTACTAACCATAGGAATTGCCTAGAGAGAGCTTCAAATTCGTTAATGAAGCTAGAGGGAGCCCCCTAGACAAAGCACCGATAAATGGGGAGAGCTTGAATCACAAACTTTAATAAAGTCACTCTCCCTGCTGAGGACAACCATCTACAAGTCCAATGAATAACTTGCTTCCAAAACTTGTCTAGAATATCTTGCCAAAATCCCCTAGACAAGGAGCCAACATTGATGGGGATACCAAGATAAACAAGAGGAAGGGTCCCAATATAGAATCTAAGAATCCCTACAATCTTGTTTTGAATAAGACAAGGAGTGTTAAAGAAGAAGATGGAGGACTTGTCTTAATTAATCCTCTAACCTAAAGCAACCATATAAGTATCCAAAACCTTTTTGAAGTTAACCGCCTCATTTACCTTAGCTAAACCCATCAAAGTCGTGTCATCAACAAATTGTAAATGAGAGTGAGGAGACCAACTATTGCCCCAACTCCACCCATGAATCAATCCCTAACCTACATGAGATTTTATGAGTCTTCCCAATCCTTCATCCAAAAGGATAAACAAGTATGGTGATAGAGAGTCCCCCTGCCTAAGGCCCCTAGTAGCACCAAACCGTTTAGTAGGCTCATTATTGATAAGAACAGAGAAAGAAGTTGACATAACACAGCTCATAACCCAATCAACCCAGTCATTCCCAAAACCAAATTCCAATAGGAATTTATGGAGAAAAGTCCATTTGTCTCTATCATAAGCTTTGGCCATATCCAGCTTAATAAACATTGCTTTCTCCTTGAAAACTACCATGGAATGAATAGCCGCCATCGCCACAACAACCCCATCAAGAATTCACCTTCCAGCCACAAATCCACCCTACTCCTCTGAGATCAGCCTATTGACCCAAGGTTTAATCCATTCTAAAACCAGCTTCATGATAATATTATAAGCAACATTACACAGTGCTATTGGCCTAAAGAGATTCAATGAGTTATCTCCTACAGTCTTAGGAATAAGAACTAGAAATGTAGCATTTAAATTTTTTACCATCTACTTGTTCCTCTATGACTCTCTAACCACCTCAAGAAGATCAAATTTGATAATCTCCCAAAATTCCTGAAAGAACTCAACCGGAAAGCCATCTAGCCCAAGAGCCTTCCCTTTTTTATCTGAAACGCTACCCTATCCAAATCAATTAAATATATGGGACTGAAGATAGCCTCATTCATCTCATTAGTCACCAAAGAAGGGTACACTCTAGAACCTTATTCTCCTCAATAACTGTTGAGGGAGAGTCCTTCATAAATAGAGATGAGAAGAACCGAGAAGCCTCTATAGAAATCTCCCAACTAGAGGACAATAGAACCCCTTGGGAAGATACCAAGGAAGAAATCTCATTCCCATGTCTCCTGTCTTTGATGGCATTATGAAAGAAAGAAGTATTTCTATCACCTTCTTGGAGCCAATCAATCCTCACCTTCTGCTTCCAAAAAAATTCCTCACGCAATTCTCATTCTATCAACGCCTTCAAAGCTTCTACTTCATCTCAGAGCCTCTCCATAGTTAGACCCAAGTCCCTAATCTGGTGGGTAATAAGATCCAACTGGGATTGAGTAGTTGTCTTCACCTGAAAGATGTTACCAAAATATTGTATGTTCCACTTCTTAAGCTGAAACTTCACATGTTGTAACCTATTAACAAAAGAGTACATAGTAGTACCATAAGTCAGCTTACCTTCACTCCACCAACCAACCATAAAAACTTGAAGAGAAGGGTCTCTGAGCCACATCAACTGAAACTTAAAGGAGGGATTCTTAGCCAATCCAAACAAGGAGTTGAAAGTTTAATAGGCCAATGGTCTGATCCCCGCCAATCCAGAATCTTAGAACTCATAACCCAATTGCTGCCAATCACTAAACTAGAAACCAAAAACCTATCCAACCTTTATGAGATACAATCAGCCCCAAATCTAATTATAGAACATTTTTAGAAGGTTTAGGACTATATCTAAATTGATAAATAAATACCTTTCTCCTTCACATTTAATTTCTATAATAAAAATTTAATATTTTACTACTCCTATACCTATATTCACAAATATCATCTATTAATCTAAATTAATTTACACTTTTATGTATACATCTTATTGAATTAGCCTTGATTAAGCTTAGGAAAGTTTATTAAGTTTAGCAAAAAATTATTTTTCCTTTATAATTATACATGCAAGGAAAATTTTAGAAGGTTTAGAACTATATCTAAATTGATAACTAAATACCTTTTCCCTTCACATTTTTTTTATTTTTTTAGAGGGGTGAAAAATTATTAATAAAGAAACCACAAGTACAAATTCAGAAGGGAAACCGCCCCCAAAAACAACAAAAAGCTAGAAAAATACAATTACCATAACCAACCAAACCAGAACCAGGAAAACACCCCCAACCCCAAAGTCCCCAACATGGACCCCAAAGTCCCCAACATGGACCCCAAAGTCCCCAACATGGACCTCAGCTAACCATCCATATCCACAGAAATCAACCTTTCCAACTTTTAAACATTATCTTGGAACAAACGGTCCCAGCCACTAACATTCCAGTCATCAACCTGCTCTGAAGCCCACTTAGCAAAGCAATCAGCCCCTCGGTTCCATTCCCGAGGGACATGGACAAAAGAAACAAAGTCCATCAAGTGACTCAACCAGAGAATTTGTCGAACCACTGATGCCAACTGCCAGTGCACCCCAACCACCACCCGCTCATTCACATTTAATTTCTATAATAAAAATTTAATATTTTACTACTCTGAAAGTTTATTAAGTTTAGCAAAAAATTATTTTCCTTTATAATTATACATGCAAGGACAATTTTTTAAGGTTTAGTACTATACCTAAATTGATAACTAAATACATTCCCCTTCACATTTAATTTCTATAATAAAAATTTAATATTTTACATATCTATATTCACAAATATCTTCTATTAATCTAAATTAATTTATAATTTTATGTATATATCTTATTGAATTAGCCTTGATTAAGTTTAGAAAAGTTTATTAAGTTTAGAAAAACTTTATTTTCCTTTATAATTATACATGTAAGGACAATTTTAGAAGGTTTAGGACTATATCTAAATTGATAACTAAATACATTTCCCCTTCACATTTAATTTCTAAATAAAAATTTAATATTTTATTCCATTTTATTTTCTTTACACCGAGAGGCGTTATATAGTCACATGAGGGTGGGGATGAGAGCACTCATTTTTTTCTACCTAAATTTATAAGAAAAAAAAATAAAATACCAAAAAGGAAATAAAAAATAAAACTTAAGAAAATCAAAGAAAAAAACTAAAAAAGAAATTAAAAATGGGAGAAAAAGCTAAATCACAAAAACTATGGAACCAAAAAAGAAATTGGAAAAAATTAAAAACAAATAAAAAATAAAAATGAAAAAAGAAGTGTGAAACTGTTGGAAGGAGAAAAAGCTGGATAAAATCATGAAAAAGAAATAGGAAAAAATAAAAGATAAAAAACAAAAAACAAATTGTAAGAAATTATGGAAAAAAGTATACCTCCGTGTATTAATTAGGTGTTCTACAATCATAGATAGGAGGGCACTCATTTTCCCTTTAAATATATAGAAAAAAAAAAAAAATTTAAAAAAAAACAAAAAAGAAATTGGAAAAAATTTATAAAAACAAAAAAAATTAAAAACATTGATTGGAGAAAAAATTGGAGAAAATCACAAAAACTAGGAAAAAATAAAGAAATTGGAAAAAAAAAAAAACATGCCTTAATTTGATGGTCTATTTGACATTTTTACCGTTTTAGAAACAAATCTTTGGTTTGTGTATACTTAGTATTTATTTTTATTTTTTAAATCAAATTAGAAACAAATATATTTTATTTGTTGTTTATTATATGTGGAATAAGTACAACTTTGCAAATTATAATTAAGAATTAAGAATTAAGAAGAGAAGATTAGTAATGTGGCTTAAAATGATTGATTTAAGCTAATCACATGAAGTTTCTCAAAGGAAGAGGTGTTGTTTGTAGTTTTATGTGTGACTCCTCCACTAGTTTTTTATAACCTACAAAAAAATTTATATGACAAGCATGGGTGACCGTCAAATTCCAGCTCTAGAAAATATCTCTCCACATACTATAGATATTTTGGAAAGTTTAGTTCAGCAAAAATTTATTTTCCTTTATAATTATACATGCAAGGACAATTTA
Organism: Cunninghamia lanceolata; assembly: GCA_027924645.1. Lineage (NCBI taxonomy): Eukaryota > Viridiplantae > Streptophyta > Pinopsida > Cupressales > Cupressaceae > Cunninghamia > Cunninghamia lanceolata. The sequence continues at coordinate 7,657,714 of BSBN01000220.1, read as the reverse complement.
GAAGGTTTAGGACTATATCTAAATTGATAACTAAATATCTTTCCCCTTCACATTTAATTTCTATAATAAAAATTTAATATTTTACTGCTCCTATATCTATATTCACAAATATCATATATTAATCTAAATTAATTTATACTTTTATGTATACATCTTATTGAATTAGCCTTGATTAAGTTTAGGAAAGTTTATTAAGTTTAGCAAAAAAATTATTTTCCTTTATAATTATACATTGAATTCTAGAAGGTTTAGGACTATATATAAATTGATAACTAAATACCTTTCCCCTTCACATTTAATTTCTATAATAAAAATTTAATATTTTACTACTCTTATATCTATATTCACATATATCATCTATTAATCTAAATTAATTTTTATAATAAAAATTTAATATTTTATTACTCCTATATCTATATTCACAAATATCATCTACTAATCCAAATTAAGTTATTAAGGCTATATCTAGGTTGATATAGGGTTTGATGGCTCTAGGTATGTTTTATTCATTCATATAAAACTTGGATTTCTTTTGGGAGTAAAAACTATTAAATATTTAATTTATGTAAAATTGCATTATGAAAAGCAAAGCATTTAATTTATGGGTTCTGTAGCATAGCAAATGGTACTATCTTTAATGTTTTCTCTCCACTATTTTCCAACTCACGCTTCTTATAAACCCCAGGGATTACCTAGTATTGCACTTATTAGGATTAGTGAGTTTGTTCCACAAATTCAAAGCCAAGTTATAACAGCGATTGAATTTGTGGAACACTATTCAAATGGCAGCTACCGCACCTCACCGGGTATAATACTGTTTTTGTTTTTTTTTCTTTTCAATAGAAAAGTCTTCACATTATCATGAAATACTGCATAAGATATATTTGAGGAGTTTGATTTGTTTTTATTCTGCAGAAACATCTAAGAAATCTTGGAGGGATGCTTGTTTTGTTGGTGATATTGTGTTTTTCCATAGGGAGATCTGATTGTTCAATCGTCCACGATGTCATAACTGCAAAGAAGAATGGGACTTCTCTCAATTTCTTGGTTGTGGGAGATTGGGGCAGGAAAGGATTGTACAACCAGTCCCAAGTTGCTGCTCAGGTTAAACTTCAAACTATAGCCTTTTCTGTATAGACAGGGACTTATTTCAATCTTTATTTTCTAGAAATATTTCAATTGATTGCGTTATCCTTTTTGGCGGAGGGAGCATTGGAACTGCAGTTTAGCAGTAAAAGATGCAATGCCTTGAAGCAGAGAAAACTAATTACAATTTAGATATTAGTTTTAAGCCATGTTTTTTTTTTCTTTGATGGAATTGGGTTCTTGTGCAGATGGGAAGAGTAGGAGAAAAGTTGCAGATTGACTTCGTTATTTCTGTGGGAGATAATTTTTATGACAATGGATTGACTGGCACAAATGATTCAAGTTTTGAACAGTCCTTTACTCAAGTTTACACTGCCAAAAGCCTGCAAAAACAGTGGTACGCTGGTAAGTTTAGTACATTACTAGTAATGTTAGGGTTTAAAGCTATATATGATGTTCCAGCTGTGTTTTATCCTCTTTTATTTCCAGACATTTTGATATATTTTCTAGACCTCCCTTTAAATGATCTAAATCCATGAAGAATGATTTAGAAGTTAGACAAACTTCAAAACAAAAAGGATGTAGAACACATCTAGGGCACAATATGTGTATCAAAATTTTGAGGTCTGTTCTAAAATGTGTAAATTGTATTGTGAACAGTCCTAGGAAACCATGATTACCTGGGAAATGCTTTGGCTCAGTTCAGCTCCACTCTAAGGAGGAAGGATCGTAGATGGTACTGTCAAAGATCTTTCAGGCTACACTATCAAATTCTTCCTCCATCCCAAGGTATTTTAATACTAATCATGGATTTCAAGCTTTCAGAGCACATCTTAATTAAGGGATGAAAATTGTATTACAGTTTTAATCCAGACCTTATTTATTTCTTTCTATAACCCTTTTTTTTGGGTACTGGTTGGCACAATCATAATCACTTGCGTATAACTATTCATCCATTGGGGAGATCCAGATATTCTAGCTACACTTGCTTTTCCTGGATTATTTGTTTCACTAATAACTCCACAGTCCACTACTTTTTATAACTAATATTACAAAAAAATGTGAAGTCAGAAAGCACTTACAGAGAAGGCTGGCCTGTAGGGCCCAAAAATTTTAGTGGTATGATTCCTCATATTAGAAAAAATAACCTGTAAGATCTGTATTAAAATAAATGTTAGGTGAAGGTGCCCTTTTAGATTTAAAAAACAACTTATGGAACTAATGGCATATTGCAACTTTTAACAAAATATGATATTTATTTATTATGTCAAGCACTCTTATCTCTTCCCTATTCACTTTCGCATTTGTTAATATAATTTTAATCCCTTTTCTCCTTTCCCTTTTCTTCTTTCCCTATTCACTTTCACATTTGTTAATATAATTTTAATCTCTTTTTTCTTTTCTTTGTAATTTTATTGCATATTTTTTATTAAGTAAAGTAGGAAATGAGGGTCCTGATCTTTTTGTAATTTCATTGTATGTTGATTTCTTTTACAGAAAATGTTTTGGTAGATTTTTTTTTCTTTGACACCTCACCCTACATAAACAAATATTGGGAGCCAAGTAACTTTACAAACGATTGGAGAGGGGTTCTTCCTAGAAAAAGGTATCTTTGCAGGCAATTAAAGGTATAATCACAATACTATAACAATAATAATTACTAGTAGTAGTTATGGAAGTAAGCCTTCTGATCAATATGCTAAAATCTGCAGGATCTGAGAAAAAATTTGGCAAATTCAAATGCTGTATGGAAAATAGTAGTGGGGCACCATCCTATTCGGAGCATTGGCGAAGATGGCGATACGGTTGAACTTGTTCAAAAGCTATGGCCAATTTTAGAAGTAATGAGATCTGAGAGAATTTTTTGTTTTTTATCATCACAGAGAATTTATAATACCAACCAAGGGATGTATGGTGAAGAATAGAGATACCTGACGGATATTTGTAACCACCCCAGATTTGATTTGATATAGTTATTGATAATCTGATTCATTCCATAACTGAACTTTCATGTTTATGATTGTTTTGTGTGTTGTTGGCAGGCCTTTAAAGTGGACTTGTACGTCAATGGACATGATCATAATCTTGCACATATTAGCAGCCAAACCAGGTTTGTCATAAATAAGATTTATTTTTATGGCTTTATTTATTTGGATAAGAGGAGGGAACAAGTGCCACCCAGTGGCTAGTACCTATCTTGTAGTGTTGTTATTATAGTATTCGTTTAGTTCTAATTTTTTTTGTTGATTAGCTATTGGTTGTATATAGTATTTGTTTAGTTGTAATTTTTTTGTTAATTAGGTATTGGTTGTATAAACAAATTGCATTCCAAAAATTGAAAAATTAATTTTTAAAGAGTGTTGAAATGTCTTAGATAAATAAAATTGAAATCTCAAAAATAATCTATGACTAAAACATTTCCTTAAGTATAAAACTAAACTTTGCAAAGCCTATTAAATAACACAAATATTTCCTTAAAATGTAATAATACTAATAATATTGTAAGTTTGAATAATAAAATAAAAAATTGTAAGAACATGGCCAAATATTTTTCGTCATACTAGATTTTAAATTTTTGACAAAATAAAATTGAAATCCTAAATTTTTAACTCTTGAGTAAATAAAATTGAAATCCCCAAAATAATCTAATTTCATAAAATAAAATGTGTAGAACCCTAACCCTAGTTGGGTGTGGAGAGATTTGAAATGTCTGCCTAACATATTAATTTTATCTTAGTCACTTAATTTTTTTGTTTAAGTAATAATAATAAGTACTTTTAGAGAACATGATTTTAATTATTTTAATTAATCCAATATTGTGGTTTAGTAATATTTTTTTCTAAAGATAAAGAATTGTTTATTATTTCAAATAATTTGTAACTATTATATTTCTAGAACTAAATTTATAAGGAAAAATTTATGTGAACTCAGAAATGTCTTTGGGTAAATAAAATTGAAATCTCAGAAATAATTTAATTTGGTAAAAATAAAATAGCACTAAAATATTTACTTAGCTATAAAACTAAACTTTACAAAGCCTATTAAATAACACAAATATTTCCTTAACTATAAAACTAAACTATGCATTAAAATATTGTATGTTTGAATAATAAAATAAAAAATTAATAACATCACGAAATATTTTTCATGATACTGTAGATAACTTTTTAGTAAATAAAATTGAAATACTAGATTTTTAACTCTTGAGTAAATAAAATTGAAATCCCAAAAATAATCTAATTTCATAAAATAAAATGTGTAGAATCCTATATTTTTAATAATAGTATTATTAAAATTATAACTTTGTCCCAACTAATGAATCAAAAAATTAAATTCATAAAAACTAGTGGAAGACAAAATTTGTATTCATAATTTGTTTACTTGCCACATCCTCCCCTCAAACCAAAATTCTCTCCACATTTATAGCTTTTTGTTGCACTCTCCGACAATAAGAGATCATTTTTTTCAGCCAATGACAATACAAATAAATCATTTTTCCTTAGGGGGATTTGAACCTCAGTCTGCATCATGATAACCAAGTGGCACCACACCCAACACACAAAGATAGTTTTATTTTTAATTTTTGAGTCTACAAATTTGTAAGTTATTTTTATATAAAATATAGCTCAATAGTAACTTGTCAGTCTCCATCATGATAACCAAGTGGCAACACACCCCACACATAAAAATAGTTTTATTTTTAATTTTTGAATCTACAAAGGATATTAAAAATAGTTTTTTAAAGAGATTGTTTAAATTTTAATGATGTTATAATTAGATTGAAAAAAATTGAAAATATATTTTATGTTTTATTCTTTAGATTATATTTTTTAATTGTAATTGAATGGATGCAGTTCATTACAATTTTTGACAAGTGGAGGAGGATCTAAAGCATGGAAGGGAATGAACGAAACTCCAAATATGAAAGGTTCTCAATTCTTTTATCCAGGTCAAGGTTTCATGTCTACCCAAGTCACAAAGAAGTCCTTGAATGTTGACTTCTATGACATTGAAGGAAAGACCCTTCATAGTTTGAACTTATCTAAATAAAAGTAATCTAGTTATTATGTTGAACAATATAATAAGTAAAAAATGTTGATGTATAACCTTGACATCAATAATGAGGGCTAGTTCTTAATTTATTTTGTTTGAAATATCAAGTCACAATACATCTTTATGTAAGATGTTTATGAAAATGTTAAATAAATGTTGGAGAAACCTTTCACCCAAAATGAAGTGTTATTGTTGCACAACATTTATATCTTTTTAAAAGAGATGGATTGTCCATGACCAATTTATAAGTAATCTCACAAGATGTTTATGAAAATGTTAAAAATAATGTTGGAGAAACCTTTGATTGAAAAGAAAGTGCCATTTCACATTTGAAAATTTGAGCTCTAAGGAATCTTATCATGGAATAAAATGTGCATTTATGTATTTATTTGTCAAGCTACATAATATATACATCTATTTAAAGAGATGGATAGTACATGGCCAATTTATAAGTAATCTCATATTGATTGTGAAGTTTTATTTATTTATAAATAATATTTTTAATGTATTTAAGATTTTGTAGAGGATGTGAGATAGTAAGAAAAAATATTTAATGATAAAAATAAATTTAATAAATAAAAGAACATTTATTAGTAAAGAAAAAGGAAATATCTTTTATAAAAAAATATCAAAGACTTTTAGTAGTTGTTTTTTAAGTAGATATGATCACTCTAAATGCATGTTATAGTAAGGGTTGCTTAGTAAATGTATAATATATTTAATGTGGTGGTAGAAAAAAAAAATTGTGTAAAAAAATTAAATTGCTTTAAAAATTTTACATAAATTATCTAGGTTAATTAAATGAATATATTCAATTAACACACAAATTAACCTAGATAATAGAGTTGGACCAAATAATTGAAAAGTAGAAAGTAAATGTGATAACTTAATATGAGGATAGAGACCCTAAATGCATGTTATAGTAAGGGTTGCCTAGTAAATGTATAATATATTTAATGTAGAGGTAGAAATATTATTTATTTTCTTATGTAAAAAATAAAGTACTTTAATTTTTTTACATAAATTATCTAGGTTAATTAAATAAATATATTCAATTAACACACAAATTAACCTAGATAATTAATAGAGTTGGGACAAATAATCGAAATAAGTACAAAGTAAATGTGGTAATTGAATAAGAGGATAGAGGGGTTTAGCTTTATGATCAGTGACAACAAATAATGTTGGTCATGTTTTAAAATGATTTGCCTCTATAAAAAATTAACTTCCTCTCTCTAATGAATGTCTTAAAGTTTGAACTACCACAAAAATGATGAAAATCAATTTCAAGCCTTTTTATTTTGATCTTGACTACCACCTTGATTTGAAATGCACAATTGAAATAAACTACACATAATTGATATAATTGAAAGTGTGCAAGAATATCTACTTGCCTTCAATTTCAAGATATTTTAAAAGAATCAAGGTAATGTTTACAAACACCATTGAAGATCTTGTTGACTTGATAGGTGAATGAGTTCTCCTAGCTAAAATCCCTTTGTAGACCGAATTAAATCTAATGAGAAAGATCGAAGACAAAATCCCAAACATAGATGGCCTATATGATGATACAAATTTGATTCCTTTATTGTCCTTTAGAATTAAAATGTGTTCTTACACTCCACCTTATAAAACTATGTATAATGAATATCTTTAAATACCATGACATAATATCATGTCACATGAAAAAAAGTGTTAAAAGTTAGCTCATAACAACTAGTGAAAGTGGATGGGAAAGTTTAAATTTAAAATTTAATGGACCTATAATTTTGGGGGTCATTTTGACAATCCTCAAGATTAACCTAAGTCAATCCTACATCCCATCAATGCAAATGTGTGTAAGTCAATGCAAATGGGGCGAAGGAGGGATGAATAGAGATATGTTATTACATTTAGACATCCCCATCAAGGTAGGCACAAAAATAAATGGCAATTATCATGGGTATGTTGATTTTACCATTACATTTTACACCCACTTTAATGTTTGTGTGGATCTAACATGAGCATGCATTTAAAAGTATATAGACATTCTCAACCAACATGTAAAGTAAATATCTAGACAATCATAAAGGGATGAGTCATTCAAAAATGATACAATTATTATAAACTTATACTCTCTTTAGAATGAGTGTTCTATTGGGACATGTAAAATAATGAAAAAAGAATGCAATGAGTAACATATGCCATATGGTCAATATAATAACAAACTACAAGTGCTTTAACTATCTACAAAAAATGAGAAGAGAAGAAAACAAAATATATATTTTTTCACAAGTGGTATGAAAAACTTTGCACAATGTAGAAATGTGATAAGGATATATAAAATGAAGCCATGTGATAAAGCTCTAGATAATGTGACAATATGTAAAATTCCATGTAATTTGGCAATGCAATTTAGGGTCCACACAATGTGGTCATACGATAAAAGTTCATGCAATGTAATAATGTGATAATGATGTGGTAATGTGGAGTGATAAAACTCTATGTGTAGATGTGTCTAGATGCAAAATGATATATTTTTATAAGTACAATGATGGTTCTCTATCTAGAAAAAGACACCATATAAAATATTAATCATGAAAAGCATTAGTGAAAATATATGCACCCTTCAATTGGTTGCATCCAATGCATACAAAGAATTGGAGGAGAGAAGAAAATACATAAGCATGGTAAATAATGTAACTATTGGTGTATAATTCCATGAGTTAACACTAACTCAATCATAGTTAGGCGACTTATAGCACATGCCAATTGACATTTTCAACTTGGTGAGTCATTTGTAATAGGTGTCAATAGACTTGACACATCGCCTCTATTTCCTAGGGTAGTTACGCTATTCTCTTTCTTTGAATATCACCACCTATCCTTGTTTCGTGGAGAGTTGGGTATGCAACCTCTACTATTTATACTTGTTATTTGTTAATACAAAATTTTTGTTCTCACTTGTAATCTCATTTTTTATAGTCTTTCCATGATCTTGGTTCTCACATGGTATCAAAGCATTGTGGTCAGTATCAAATTTTGTTTGCTTGTTGTACAAATCAGGTTTGCATCTCTGTGTTTTTGCTTCGTTTCGGTTGTTTTCTATTTAACATTTCTATGTGCTCTTATTCTCTTCAAACACCCACATAGGGCAGTGTGGATCCTCGCTTGCAAGCACCACACAGGCCACATTGGACAAATTTGTTTGAAAGCTCATAGACAACATCTAGAGTGGCCATATAGGCAATTTTTTACAAGCATCAACAGTGGCTCCAAAAGCTGAAGCAGAGATAATCATGAGCAGCCACAAACGGATGAATCTACACTGCATTCGCAATGACCAAAAGGTCGATGGTGGAAATCACTCGCAGAGGCCAAAAGACCGACGGTGGAGAGCATATGCAGAGGCCACGAAGGCCAATGAGGGCTACCACAGGAGCGCCATCCTCAGCTCATTCCATAGCCAACAAAGGAGTCAAAGAGGCCACACAGGCCAGAGACACCACAGTCCTAAAAGGACTCCTCATCAATGAATACGTGGGTGTCCAAGCACCAAATGTGGTGGTCAACACCACTGCACCACCTGCATTGCTACGATTAGCGCTTGAAGCACTCAACCTTGTACCGCCAATGGCCCAACACACCCAACGATCACCATTGACAGCGCCCAAAGGCATTCAAACGCCCTTGAGGAGCCCACCCGACGGTAACCAAATAGGAGGGAAAAGCTTTTTGAAAATGTTTTTTAATTTGTGACAGTTGTCAAAGTTAATGCCATATGTATTGGCACTATTCATTTGTATTTTGTATTCAAATGCTAATGTAAGAAACTAGGGGGGTGACATCATCAAAGGCAAAAAGCTAAGAAGGGGGGAGCAAAATTTTAAGAGCTAAGCCCTTGGTTACATGGGGAAATAAGCTCTTGGTCGCTCTCTACCATAGGGGGCTTAAATTTCTCCCTCATACACAAGTTTTTTTGCAAATTGACTTGAAATTGAGTTGTGCCTAATTGTGTTGATTTCTATTGTCTAGTCAAACTAACTTGTTTTAATCATGGGATATGAAACTCACTCTTCTATAATCAACCTAAACAAGGGAAACTATAAGTCCTAGTGTGAAGGCATCCTAAAACATCTAAGGATCCATAATCTCATACCTCATCTATATGGACTTGTCCTTGAACCTGGTAAACAATCTCAAAAGGCTAAGTGGTTTAATCATTGTGATCATATTTTTGGATTAATTAGTTTACATATTCCAGAAGCTGCTTTGTATGCCATCATGGATATTGACTGTCCACATGCATTATGGATCAAAATTTGGGAGATATATGGAGACTCAAATATTTCTCCATTCCTACATGATCCTACTTTGATCATAACTCACATCCTAATCATGATACAAAAATAGAATGTTCCAATGACATAGAAAAATTCATCACTCCTGTTGCTTCAATAGATTCCAGAGTCACTTCTTTGAAAGCTTCTAGTGCTTCTTTGCAACAGGCAATCAGTCTTCCTAACATTGCTAATTGGGACATATTTCTACCTGACATCTCTTGTATATTTGTAGAGTCCCGCATTGCTGACATGGAAGCACACTTTGATGACAATAGTGTTCTCTTTGATGATAGTTTCGATGAAGATACATCAACATTGTCCACTTTGGATATTCATGCTCTACATTGTCCTACACATGGTTCTAGATCGTCATCATCCTCATCTATTGCACATGCACCTGATTTGATTATGGCATCCTACGGCATCAACATGGGGACACCTAAGCACTCTTCGAAGGCATCAACATGGGCACCATCATCCTTGGATCAGCTTCAGTATGATTCAAGATCATACATACATCTTCTCGTATGGGAAGATATCCTACATCTTCAGGTGGTTTCTTTTCTTCCCAAGGGAAGGAACATTGTTCAGCGTTCTTGGATCTACATCTACATCCTTTATCAACTATTCAACATCATTGCAGTAGGACATGTATTATGGGGGGGTCTCATAGACCTTCTATCATTTTCTCTCCTATGGGGGGAATCTCTTGAGGGGGCTTTCTAAGTCTTTCTTCTTTGTTTTCTCTCTTTTGGAGGAAAGTTTTTTCCCACAGGGTTTTCTTTCTTTCTCTATTTTTATGAGAGATACATTTGTAAATGAGTACCTAAAATGGCGCATTGCTGGGACTCATCATTCATAAACTCACCTAAGCTATGCTTAAGGGGGGGTGTTGGTGTATAAATCCATGAGTTAACAATAACTCAATCATAGTTAGGTGACTTATAGCACATGTCAATTGACATTTTCAACTTGGTGAGTCATTTGTAATAGGTGTCAATAGACTTGACACATTGCCTCTATTTCCTAGGGTAGTTACGCTATTCTCTTTCTTTGAATATCGCCACCTATCCTTGTTTCATGGAGAGTTGGGTATGCAACCTCTACTATTTATGCATGGTATTTGTTAATACAAATTGTTCATTCTCACTTGTAATCTCATGTTTGATAGTATTTCCATGATCTTGGTTCTCACAATAACATTGTAAATGATATTATCATGTAAACATATAAGTTGATAAGCATCTAAGGCATGTGTAAAAGGCTACCCCCAATATAGGTAAATTATAAGATAGTGATATGGGCCCAAGGGATAAATAATGAGCATATAGAAATATCAATAGGGCGTAAAATATGTGGACGTGGAAATGGTCCTAACATGTAATCATAGGATGTGAGCATGATAAGAAGCACAAGCATGGAGTCATAGGATGTGAACATCATAAGGAGCATAAACATGGAATCATTGGATATAAATATGAAAGGAGCATAAATAGGAAATCATGATATGGATAAGCATAATAATCATAGCATGGAAGTAATACCATAGGCATGTAAAATAAGAAATGTGAGAAGGAAACATGTGTAAAAATACATGGAAAACATGGAGTATTAGAGGACATGAAAACCGATCAAGACATGTAGGTATAGAAATTTAACAAATAAGAATATAGGCAAACATAGGAGCTAAATATAGAATAGTGAATAGGAAAGATGCCCCCGAGTGGGGAAAAAAGCATAAAGCATTATATATAAGGTAAAATGAGAATAGTAAATGAACAAAAACTATTGTAGAAACAAAGGCTAAAGTGCAAGGACACACAAGATAAATGGATGAATAAGGAAGGAGCATGTACGTATTGATAGGTAGTTTTGAGAAGTCCTAGGTTAAATTTATATGTGTTTAAATTGTATCTATTTAAACCCTAACCTAGGTCCAATCTTTCATATACTAGTAAATCAAAGTTAATCTAATACACTATTGATATTCAACAAAAAATATAGATAAGCGACTTAATAGATTTAGAAAGTCTTTTTGGCCACCTCCTGGAATGATGGTTATGAATGGCTCACACGAGCGAACCCCTGAAGGCATTAATGATCTGAACACACGCGGAGAGGAGAAGGACATGCATGGACATATGAGCAAGGACTTGGAGTTAAATTTTTTTAATCTTCCTTCTAAACTATTCGACGGACTCTTCTCTTTGCTCTGCAACTACATTTTCAGTCTTGAGTTTGTCTTGGCAAGAAAGATGGGTGGTGATAAGGTGAGAACATAACCCATGAACTGTGTCAAATTCAAGGAGGATGTGCAGGTTTGGAGTATAGCTTATGAAGGAGGGGTTACTCTATATATCGAAAGCCTGAATGGCTTTGACGACCATTTGTCAGCTCAGTTTGCTGCCTCATGGGATGGGAACAGGATGATGAAAGCTCCTCAACTAGCTCAAAACTGAAAAAAAGATGCTGCCAAAATGATCTTCTAGGTGGTCCCCACCAAATTTGTATCCAAATCTGTCCAATCTGCCTCATAAAAGCACAAATTTTGTCCTATATGACTCTAAATAAAACAAATTGAAATGGAATATTTGATTTGTTTTATTAGCCTATAAATTGCCTAAAATAGTTAAGTTTTAAAAGCAATTTGTCAATGATTGCTTTAAAACTAACTTTACAATGCTATGGCAATTTTATTCTATATCTCCATTTGATATGATTTTTTGCAAAAATAAAATAATATCTGGCTCATAATTTTGCCAAGATATTTAACAAGATATTACAATTGATTTTCTATAAAAATCATAAAAATGGTGAACACATTACTATGTATTTTTTGCAAAAAATTATTAAAGCCTTAAAGGCCAAAATCATGGCTCTAATTCACAAATGCATGTCCATGTGTCGACATTCTTCTACCTCATCTCTATCTTCATGCCTTGCAAAATGCCATCTCACTACCCATACAAGTGCCACATGTCAAAATTTACCCCTTTCACCATGTCATTACCCATGCATGTATCTCATGTTTCTAAAGGTTTTTGCTTTGACCTCTCTCATACATTTGAATGATATAAGGAATTGGAAAAAATAATGCATAAGTGGGAGGTCATTTGACTCTCGACCACATGCATAAGCACAAGGCACATTGATTTCACTATGAGTCGACCATACTGCAAATAAAGGTTTTTGACATGTCTCAAAGGTATAAACCTTATTCTCTTATGATGCTGCCCACCTTTTGACTTTATAAAAATCAGACCAAATAAGAAATGTTGTCGGTCTCTCCCTTCGGTGATTACTAGGGAACGTTGATTTGCATGTGTTGACCACAATGCTATTTGGATAATGTAATTATATCAGTTTGCAAAGGCAAAAATGAGAAGACACTATCGAACAAAATAATAACACGAACCCTAAAATGTATCTCATTTTCATTTGTCTTTTTGTTGTCAGCTTGCTCTACAACTTTGTGTCATCCGACTTGGGGTTTCATGGTTCTATATTTTCTCCTCCATATCTAGTTCTCTGTGGTTGAAAATGTTGCACTTCTCAAGTCAAAATGATAGGCAGAACTTGGTGTGTATGTATATGAATCTTGAATAGCATTTTGACTTCCTTTAGTGGCATTTCCTTCTTAAATGGCCGTGACCATGGTCGCTCTTTCTTCAGTTACATTGTTTGACTTCTATTTGCTTGGTTCTTTCTATGTTAAACTCTGTAAATGTGGCAAAAATGATGAGAAACCTCAAAAGAGGTCACGGCCATACTAGCTTCCCTCCTCTACAACTGAAAAGTGAGTTATTGTTCTCTCTCTATTGTGGCTTCTTGTCATCTCTGTATATGCAAAAAATGATGAGGGTTTCATGTTTATGCAACTGGGTATTTTGGCACTTGATAAATCTCTATTCTTTCTATCATGGCCGCTACGATGTAGATGGTTTTTCAAGTTTTCACTATCATTTGATGTTAAAAACTTAGAGTTTTCTTGCCTTTGAAATGAGGGTTTCTCTTTTACTTTACACAGAAACTCTTTTTCCTCCATGGCCATACCTACAGACACTCCATACCTATTTTTTTTGACTGTATCTTGCAAGAAAGAAAGAAGGCTTTTCAAAACTTGACAAGGGTTTCATTTTTTACTGTATACACGGCCATTATCTGCTATGGCCTTAACATAGATAGTTTGTTTTGCCCTTCTTCTTTTCTAACACTACAAAAGATGTTAGGGTTTGAAAACTTGACATGGGTATCTTGAAAAAGAACAAAAATGGCCTTTCCTATTATAGCCTTAGCTCAGATTCTTCTCTGTAAATTTTCTTTTCACTGTATGGACAAAGGTGTCAAAACTGAAATAAGGGTTTGATCTTTTGAGCACAAAATACTCCTCCTACAGCATGCATTGTACAACATATTATTTTCTCTTGTCTCACCATGGCACTACATCCTTGTCATTTTGATAATATATGTAGTATTTCTACCTGTCATTTGTCTCTTTTCTTGATGCATCACTTTCAGATGTTCATGGATTTTGCATTTGTATAATTCTCCTGATGTTGTGTAGACATACTTGGCATTCTACTTCACATATCATTATGAATGACAATAATTCCTTCTTTTTGTATGATGGCAGATGCAATATTGTAACAATTGGACTGTCATTGACCTTTGTAACAAGATATTTAATAATCTGCAATACATGATATCTTGTTGATGTTTTATGAACATTCGCATACTTTTGCTACTATAACATACTTATTTTGATGTCTTTGAACAAAATATGATAGCATTACTAAGTGATGACACCATGGCATTGTTTTCTATATCATGTGAATGTATAACTTGATTTCTCTCCGTGATCTGATTAGTGAAATAACAGTTGATCTGCAATGCTCTCTCATTTATGAACAACCTTATTGTTGAAGAACATATGAATTGGATTTAAATGTTACACTTCTATAGGTTGAAAAATACACAACTATATTTGATCATCTTTGACATTATGACAGTCACCTGGAAACATAAGTCTATCTCATGAATGAGATACTACCCATTGAGAACTGTATATTCTCTGATGTTCTATTTCTTTCTCTTGTAGCGCTATTTTCATATAGCTCATGATACTTCCTCATAGCATCCTAGCTATAATATGATCTATATATGTTTATTTGAGACTTTCAGTTGCTCAATCTATAACTTTAGCATGACTTGATTGGTGCTCCTGTAGCAACACATGATATTGCTTCTCTATTTTATCACTGTATGCATATTCCACACATGGAATAGCATCCTTCATTGGCTGCTTTAGTCATGAAAACATAAATAATGAAACTTGTAGATGATTTGACAACTCAAACTCAACATGATAACACCTCTGATCAAATGAAGTTTATTTCACTATAGCTCTAGCAAGAGATGACTTGGCAGCTCCATGTATCTGCCATTCATTTACCTTGATAGGTTCATGATACAAGATCAAGATGGAAGTGACATGATAGCACATGTTTTCTCTTATTGGCTATCCTCTTGCACTTTATTTCAGTTTGTTCAAACTATGCATAAAAAGACATATGTTTCTGATATTTCTAAGATACATTATGAAATATATGACAATAAAGTACCTGAGAATGTCATTTTCATGACAGTTGGAGCAATGACATCAGCTGTTATATGCATTAAATGTTGTTCTTTATTAGTTTAGCTCATGTTCATGGTTGTATTTCATTCCTTGAACTGTAGTCATGATTATGACCTGAAACAGAACTGATGCCTATGATTGCTCTTATTATTCCTTCAGCTTGTCATGTGAATGTGATCAATGATTTTTTCTCTTTTCTATTCATCCCTTCTGAGATCAAGGGGAAGCAGCATGCTGGGCTCAACCCTTGTGGGAGCCCACTTGACACCACATGTTGAATGTCTTCAATCAGCTTCATGACTTGTCCTATACCTGCACATGAAACAAACAGATTAGAATAAAACAATGATACTTCATGTTTGTTTCTCTTCAGTTCCTTCTGCATATGGATGATGTTCATTTGATCAATGCACTATAATCAAAGTATTATGCCTCTTCTTATAGATAAAGGATTTTCATAACCGAAACTTCTAACGAGACCTTTCCCACATTTTTTAGGTACATGCTAAGGTCAGGGGCAGGACTGGAGGCTACTATGAAAATCGACAAAACAAGGCAATTATGGCTATGTCTTTCCTTTCTCCTTCATTAGATTCATAGTATTTTGTTTATATTTGCATGAGTTCAGCTACAACCCACGGCTTGTGTGGGATATCTGATATGTCATGGTTTCCTTCAATGCAATGCTTATTCCTTTATGTATTCAAACTTGTAAATGAATAACCATTGTGATGAATGAATACTTATCTCATTTTACTACTCTGCAATCCAATGAATGATCTGAAACTTCTTTCTTTTCTGAACAATTGAATTGCATTTATCATTGAAAACATAATAACTATGCAACTAACTCATAACAGAAGTAAAACAAACGTCACTCAAAAAATGAAAATGTTATATCTGCTCAGCCAATTTTTGAGCTGTGGTCAAAAAATGGTAACAATCATCACATTGGCAAGTGACATGGAACGTGACAAGGATGCATTTATTCCTACATTGGAATGTAGGCATCCCACTTTATGGTAGAGTTTCTTTATCATGTGTTGGCATCTTGAAATATGTGTAAGTCAATATTCTATGACGGATTCCTACGATAGGTTATGACATGTAAAAACTACATTTTATGATAGGATGGATAAGTGTTGCAAAGCATCTTACATGGGGAATCTAAGCACCCAAGTTTGGTTATGACAAGTTGTTAGGCAATCATTTATTATTAGTCAATTATGATGGATTGTCTTATAGTTGTAAGTTTTGTTATATACGATAGATTTTATGATGGTGTAAGAGCATCTGTCATACCTATTTCAGGTAAATTTGGGGCACCCAAGTTTGGAGGGTTGTTAGAGGTGTAAGGGAATCTTATACAAGTGTCATTTGCATGCTAAGAGGTGTTAGAATATGATGAGGGGGTAAATCACAGAACACACAACAACACAAACTTCTCACAAAAATAAGAATGTTCTTTTATTGAACTAAAAACAATATACATTACAAAAATTGGAACCCAGTTAGGGGATGAAATCCTCAATAGGCTACAACACATTATAACTTATTTTCTCTAGATTTTGGAACCCTGTGCCTTATGTAGCTTCAAATCTACTAGGGTTTTATATTTTCCCTCCTTTTTCTTGACTCACCACTTTTCGTTCCTTCTCTACTACCCCAAAAGATTCCCAAAAAATGGTCATAAATAGCCCTTTTTGGCACCTTCCAGCCAAAATTTGGAAACTAGTAACTCCCTCCAAAAATAGGCCAACTTTCACAAGCCATAACTTTTGATCTGGGTGTCTGATTAATCAACTGTTTGATGTGTTAAAAATTTCATGAAGAGATCTAGGCCCTTATAATCCACTCTAGTGATTACGCCCATTTTCAAGGTTGTGTGTGGCCTCTAAGTGCCTCATATTTGACTTCAAAACTTTTTTAGGAGTTTTTAAAGAAACAAAAACTTTAATATCTTTGAACCCACAAATTATCTTTGACCAATTCCTTTGCCAAAGGTTATATTTTTAAATTCTGAAGCTTTGAGTAAATTTTCATTCCATACTCAAATGTAAACTTTCTAAAAGTAGCATTTTGGAATTTTTAGTCGGTTTGAAATCTTGAAGGTTCTGAATCATTATTCAAGCAAATGGGTATCCAAATATACCAAAATTGAAAATAAAAAAAAACTAAATCATCCTCTATGCCACCTTCATGATACTATATTAAATTAGAAATGTTGAACACAGGGGAAATGTTGATTCCAATTGGTAACTCTACTTCATATTCATTTTTCGAATCATGCTTCTTCAGGATCCTGCATGGTCCAAATTTCTTCATCTTTAAACTTATTATATATCCCCATTGGGAACCTTTCTTTCCTTAGGTGAACCATGACTTCATCACCAACCTTAAATTCCTTAAACTTCTACTTCTGATCTGCCTTAGCCTAGTACTGAGAATTCATTATGTTAATATGTTTTTGTACCTCTTCATGCAATCTTTTTAGGTGCTCTACAAAGTCTTCAACCTCGGTATAGAGTCCTTACCATGTCTAGTAAACTTGGTGGCAATCACACAATTTAGAGGAAAAACCTAACTGAACAGTTCACATTGGACCTTTGAAAAGACCTTCATTGAATTATCAACCAGGGCTAGTAAGCTTGTGATGGCATTGGCACTATATGTGCTTTCAAATATTCATACTACCTAACTCATCCTAATACAGTGTTACACTTGCTAGGAAATCTCAAAACTATATAACAGTAAGGAAAGGAATGCCAATACTATAGCTACGGGTGCATACAATAAAAAATGGTAACTATTTTCTATCGAAGAAAGAATGCTTAAAGGTTAACTTAATAGTGATAATCTAAACACACACCCTACACCCTAACATACATTATACACTCCAGAGTACAAGTTTAAACAGCTCGAATATCTTGAAGAATCTAATGCATTTATGAATTGACTGTTATAACAAAGTAACATACAGGAAATGAAGTGAGGGACAATTACCTTGAGTGGCCCTTCCTCAAGTGATTGTCTCCACTAATCTAATTCAAATCTAGTTTCTCATATTGACACAATCATACTAATTCCAACTCATTCATTACACAATCGTTACAATATCACATAAGATTCTACTAGCAGATTTTTATTCATGCATTCATCATCAAAAACATAAACATTGTCTATGTAACTAACTTGGAAAAGATTGGTAACTATATATGTGATTGAACAATCTACTTCAAACTTAAAAACTTAACAATAACTTAAATTACCTCAACCACCGAGCAATACATATAGGCACGGGGGAGTTTATTAAAATAGGGTCTCTTAACTGAAATCATAGATCACCACTCTCTACATACCAGAGTGTGATAAATGCCAAGTAACTAATAACTGAAAAAGAAAGAAAGAAGAGTTCAAATGAAATCAAGACTCTTGTTGCAATAGAACTAGAATGTGGATTGGTTGAGTTAGTCACGTTAGACTCCTATCTCCAACAGAACTCTTTTCTTTCAATCATCTTTATTAACTATCATCATGATGCATAATTATCTTCATCAAGTGCCTCCATGTTGTAGTTGTTGTGCTTAGTTTAATTTGGAACCTCCCCTGCTTTGTTGTCTAGGAACTCTTTAGCTATGGGCTACGCCTTACAGCTATTGCGGGCTACAGTCCATCTTCTTCAACTACAAGAGTTAGTACTTGAGGCTCCAACTCTACAGGTAGTCCACTCTAAAAAAGAGTGGAGCAGAGAAGTTAAAACCTAGGTTCTATGGTCCATTTAGAGTTGCCAAAAGAGTGGGAGAAGTGGCCTATTAGCTTGAGTTGCTAACAGATAGTCAAGTGCATAATGTATTCCATGTTTCTAGACTTAAGAAAGCACTTGGCCATAGTGTGATTCCTTCAGCCGAGCTTCCACCTTTAGATGAGGGGAAGTTGATTTTGGTTCTAGAGCCTATCTTGGATACATGGGAGAGGAATCTGAGGAGATGGATCATTAGGGAGTACTTGGTGAAGTACAGGAACCTGCCAGTTGAGGATGCAACATGGGAGAGCGAGCAGATACTTCAGCATCCTGAGCTAAGATTGCTTGAGGACAAGCAATCTTGGGGAGGGTGGACTATAATGTCCCCCATTTAGCCCAGTTAGATGATTGTTAGAAATTAGCCTATCATGGGACTCCCATAGGCTAATGGCAGTGTTTAGGGGGTCAATTTGGTGACTTACTATTTATAGTAAGTCAGACGAGAGCACCTTGCTATTTAGAGCGGGGCAGAGGTAGAGGAGCATTGCATGAGGTTATTGGTTTTGAAACATCTAGAACATAATTTGATGAGATATAGGTTAAATTAAAGATTTAACTTATATTATATTAAGAGGTTAAAGGTGACTTTAAGTTATAATGTTGTTTCATTTTATAAAACTAAGTTATAATTTAAAGTGTGTTCCCTAGGAGGTGGGCACCCTCATGGAGGAATAAGGGGGTCAAGTTAATGAAATAAAATAAATAAAAATGCACTCCCTTGGGCGTTGGAGAAGAGAGGCAAATAAAAGAGAGAAATGAACTTCATTTTGACATATGCTTGGATATTGATTTTACTCTCATGTTTTGGATATTCTCGTGTGTTTTCTTGGAGCTTGGCTTTCAAGGGTTTAGAGATTTACTTGCTGAGATGAAACCCTCTGCAAGATCACCTTTCTTCGTGCATGAAAGACTACATCAGGAGAGGATAACTCATCCAAGAGCTTCACTTGGGCTTTAATTTGACTCATTTTGGTTAAATTTTGAGCAGAAATTGAATGTTCTTTAGTGCAAATTTGTGTGATTGATGTGAGTAATGGTTATGAGATAGATTGAAGGTGTTTATTAATCATTTTGGCAGCCATTGCTAGGTCATACCTTCTGCAGAACTGGTCGTACTCATCCTACAGCAGGTCGTACTTCTATGTGAGTAATTTGTGTGGTTTTGCTTGAAGATTTCTTGCCTTTCTCCTTCAGACTTGGTCGCCATATGCCTGCAATCTATTTCAGACTGAAACAACAATGAAGGAGGTCATTTTTATGAGTTTGGTGTTGGATTAGAGCTGCAGCAGGAGTCGTAATTGCTGGTATAGGTCGTGGGATCCAGGATAGCAAAAAGACTCTTCCTTGGGACTCATCTTCCTTGCAATCTTGAGTGCCTAGGGTTGGTTATTGAGCTGTTGATTATTGTAAAACAATACTACTTAATTTCTTGGAGTTGGAGCACATTTTATGTGACTTGTAGTGTTGGCTCTCCATTAGCATTGGTATGAAGTTGTAAAACTCCATATGGGTATGTTATTATAATTCATATTTTGGCTCAATACTATCTAGGTAATTGATATTTTGTTGATATTTTTTTATTTTTTCTGGGTTTTCAGTAGATGCTTTGTATTCCATGTTATCTATGCAATATCAAAACATGCAAAAACATGCAATGAAACCCTAAACCCAAAATAGTCAGAAAACAAAAAAACTTGGCACATAACAAACATATATCCGAGGGTGTATGTTACATTCCTCCAGTTGCTCACATGCTTGTTTATTGGTGCAGTTTGTCGTTGATGATGTACTTTGATCATATTGATACACATGCTTGTTTGTTGGTAGAGTTTGTTGATGATCACATATTGATCATGATCCACATTCAAGATTCAAATTGGTGTAGTAATGATCTACTTTGATGTATGCAATTCCATAGTAAAGTGGTGTTAAGAGATCACAGTGGTGTTCCTCATCTATGGTCATGATACTTGTTCACATTGTGATTGGTTGATTATCTCATTTGATGGAGGCTTGTTCACAAAGGCACAATGTTGATAGTGTTCAAAGATTCTTGTATCTATTGATTGTTGCTATGGTGGATTAGTGCTTCCAAAGGTGATTTATAGTTGATATTGTTAATCATTCATTCTTTATTATGTTAACTATATAATATGATGGGTTGGTCACTTTAAAAAGGTGGTATGGTTCTGTAATTGAGGCAAAGGGCTCATTCACTCAGATGTGGAATAAGGTTTAGGGTTATGTATTTTTTAAAGAATCTATATTCAATAACCTAAACCCTAAGTGTTTTAATGTTTAAACCCTAGGTGTTAAAAGCAACCTAAGTGTTAAATAGGGTATCATCTGACGGGCTCCCTTTTGTTCTATTTGGATGGTGACTTAGGATCACCAGTAATAGGCTCACATAAGTGAAGACTTGAGCCTTCAAACTTGTTGGGCCACCGGCCCCCCTTTCCTAAGGTGACCGGAGCACCCGATACACCAAAAGTCTTCGAACTGGGAAAAGCAATCAACGATGCACGTTTAATGTGAAGTGGGCACGAAAATGAAGATCTAAGGTTATGGTTTAAATTCTTTTTAAACTCCAACAGTCATAACATAAGGATGAATTTTGACGGGCATTCGAAGACTTTGTGCCCTAACTAAAATTATGCAGTTCCATAATTGCCAACAAAGGAAAGGTTTTTGGTTGAGGATATTAAACAATCTGAATAATGAATGAAGGTTGCTGTTGATATGCATTGTGAAGATTTAATCTTTTTTTTTTGGTGTTTTTAAATGATACATAGAGAGAAAAAATGTAGCAAGTTTATATCTTTAATATACCAGCACTATGAGAAGATATTGTGTATGCAATATATGCATTAAATGTTAGTGAGTGAAAAGATGATGTCATGAGAAAATAATGTGTGTTATAGCTGTCAAGTTGTTTATAATGATGTGGTGAATGTCTTTTGTTCTTATTCTTAATCATGTCAATTTGATTTTGCTTCATATGCAGATTTTGTAGAGGGAGTGGCAGTTTTGTGTTAGAAGTTCAATAAGTAGTGTTTTTGTAATGATTTGAAGTGTAAGGGCATATTGAAAATAGATTAGTACTTTGTACTATTGTACTTTTCTTCTTGGAGTAGGTGCTTCTGAATCTTGTATTGGAATAGGTGCTCCTGAATCTTGTATTGGAGTTGGTGCTCCTACATTGGAGTTGGTGCTCCCAAAATTGTATTCATTGAGAATTTGAGTCAGTGAGACAATAATGAAATGTGTGGAGAGGATTAGATAGTGGTTTTTCCCTTTTAGGGTTTCCACTTTAAAACTTGTGTTATGTCTCTTCTTGATGGTTTGTCACATTGTATTTAATTTTTCATCTTTGTTAAAGTATCATGTTGTGTTTTACATGTCATTATGATTCACTCATCATCCAATTCTTATGATGTTTGAAGTGCTTTCAATGAATTTCTTTGCATCATAAACATGTGAGAACTTAATAAATCAAAAATTTGGTTCCTCATTAGACCACTGATTCACCCCCCCTCTCAGTGGTCCTGTAATCCAACATGATGGATTCGTAACCCTCATTGTCAAAGTTATCTTGGGTTTTCTTTCTGGTTTTCTTGACAAAAAAATGTTTTCTAACTCTGATTCAGAGGTGGTAGATATATACCATTTCCTTTTAATGAGAACTTGCACATTTTCAGTCACATTGGCCTCTTGTTCATGGTCAATTTCCACTATCACAACATCTTCTTTTTCTTCTCTTGGCTTCTCAACACCACCCCTCATAACACCTCTCCTCTTTAGGCGGTGTGAACGTCTTAGTGGTGTGGGTTTCTTCTTTGGCCTTTTTGAAGGCACAAAAGAAGAACCACCTTTCTTCCTTCTAGTTTTTGGTGTTCTGGTGTTGGGTATTTTACTAGAAGATAGGGTTTGATCTACCTCTTCTGCTACAGGTTGATCAAATGCTGCATGTGGTGAATTTGGCACATCTTGCTCTCATGTTTCTCCCTTGCTGCGGGTAGGTGAGGTAGCAGGTGTAATAGGAGTTTCCCTCAAAGATGCAGTAGGTGACTCTATATTCCCTAGTACTACTAACTCCTCAAGAATATCATTAATGTTTTTTGCATTTCAAAAATCTTTCCCAAGGCACCTGTGGGTACTGAACCCTAAGGCTCCTTTTCACTAATAAGGTAATCAAACAATCATGTGGCAAAGCTAACTTATTTGAATTCCCCTAGTATTCATCCCATTATTTTTAACAAATTATATAGGAAGTTGGGTACATTGACTATTTTGTTATGGCGAAGGTGACTCAACAACTTAAGATGCACAATATATAAAAGAGATTGTCTACCATCACAAGTAATGTACTTAATAATAGGAATAGCACAAGAAGCCCATACCCGTGGGACTGATAATCTCTTAGTCCCTTGTGACGTTGAGTCTATGTGCTCCTTTGCTTCGCTAAATTCATCTCTTGTAGCTACTGCATCTGCCTTGACAAGGAATTCTTCTCCATTCCTGGGTAGGCCAGATACTTTTACAATTGCAGCCTTTGAAGCATCTACTTTCAAACCCTTTATAGTGGCTTCATCGTGGTGTAATGTGGCTGCAAATTGCCTTGTCATACCTTCATTATATTCCAGGAGCTTCAAAAAATAATCGAGCCATCCTGCTCTTGTAAAGATTGGAAAGGCTAACTAATCTTCCAATATTATCTGATGAACTGTTGGTTCTCTTCTAATAAGATCACCTCCCAAACTGCCAATGTAACTCAAATTCAAATTTTCACAACCCTCTACTAAAGCAAATCCAGCAACCCTCTGCTTAACATCCTATTATACTTGCATGCACTAAACTTGAACTAGCCTAAACTGACTCAGGATGTTAGGAAGTTGAAAAGACAAAAGGTTATGGATGTAAGAAGGCCAAAGGAAAAAGGTTGTATCTATCTACATTTTGGGTGGCTTTTGGTGATAAACAAAAATTTTGTTTTGAACATATACTACCTCCCCCCCAACTAAAATCTGGAAGTGACCTCACTTCAATACTTGTACAAGATAGAGGGTAATGATTTCAAGAATATGGAAATAAGATTAATAATGAGAATTATATTGAATCAAATGAGAGCACATATAGAATGTATTGAAAATCTACGTTAATAATGGAAAGTTAGTATGCGTACCTATTGAGGCAAAGTGAATGGATCTCTACACGAGTGTAGCTTTGTGAAATGTGTCTGTAGCATGAATTTGATTGGATGTAAAATCATTATTATGGAAGACAGCGTAAATGACATGTTGGTGCGTGTGAATGAATCGAGGAATCTCGCATGCAGTAATGGGATGGATGGTGGCTGCATGCACTGGCAAAGTGGAGTAAATGATGATTGAGTGCAACTAACTCGGTGTGAAATTTTAAATGTTCTGACAAATAGTTGTTGCATGTACCTTCATCAACAGGTCCCAAAGTGAACTATGGCAGCTTTTATTTTGTTGCCTACTGCAAGTCCCTTCAGCATAGTGAAATGATCTTCATGAAGATTGTGGCACCGGTGTTGTATGTGCACGTGAAGAAGGTTAAGAAATTATACCTAAGTAACCTCAAGAGGTGAACTGTGTAGCTCATCTGCTAAGTCATTGTGAGAACTGGTAGTGTTTGTTGTTGACTTTATGTTAGTATCTGAATTAGGGTTGGGATCATAGCAATGCTTTAGAGAAAGGAGGAAATCTTCTCATTTTGTTGGCTTTGTGTATAACTTCAACCTATGACCATTAACTAGCAATGAGAATCTAACTACATCAATGGTCTGCAATTTAACTGCTCCATTGGGGAATACCTACTGTATTTCATAGGGGCCTAACCATCTAGACTGTAGCTTGCCCTTATAATCTTTGTCTTTAGAGTCATATAATAAGGCCCAGTCACCCACATGGAATTATTTTTGATAAACAGATCATACCATTTAGTCCTCTATTTTTGAACTATCTTTATGTGATGGATAGCCTCCGTTCTTATTTCATCTAGCCCATTCAGAATATGTAGCCTCTCCTTTTATGTTGTTGTCAAGTCCATGTCAAGTTCTACTACTATCCTTAGTGTCTTATATTCAAATTCAATTAGTAGAATTGTTGTTTTGCCATACACTAATTCATAAGGTGTAAATCCTGTAGTTGTTTTCCATGTTGTCATGTATGCCCACACTACTTCTGGTAATCTGGTTGTCCAGTCTTTTCTGTGAATTTGCACTGTTTTGGTTAGAATGTTTTCAATCTCCCTGTTTGTAACCTCCACCTGCCCATTGGCTTGGGGGTGATAAGGTGTTGACTTTTTATGTTTGATTTCATACTCTTTAACCAATGTAGAGATGAGTTCAGAAGTAAATTGGGGACCTTGATCAGTTACAATTTCTCTGGGTACTCCATATCTAGTAAAGATGTCTTCATACAAGAACTTGGCTACATTTACATCTCTTACAAATTGTAATGCTTTGACTTCAACACACTTTGTCAAATAATATGTGCAAACCAAAATATAGTCCTTGTTATTAGATGCTGGTGAATTGGCCCAATAAAGTCTAGCCCCCATTTGCCAAATGGTGCTAGTGCTATCTATGGCTGCAAATGCATCTCATCTATCCTTGTTGGTCTGCCCATTCTCTGACATTTGTCACAACTCCTTATATACTTTATTGAATCCTTATGGAAAGTTGGCCAATAATAGCATGTTGTTAAGACCTTAAATGTTGTCCTTTTGGTTACAAAGTGAACCCCATAGTGCTCATCGTGGCAATACTTTAGGATGTCAAAGACCTCATCTTCTCTTATACATCTCCTTGTAATATGATCTAGACTAGTGTAGAATAGATAACTAACAATCTAAGAGTATGGAAAGCTTTTATGCACTATCTATCTCTTTTCTCTAGGAGAGAAATGTGATGGTATCTACCCTGCCACTAAGTAATTTGCAATGTCAGCAAACCATGGTGTGCATATATTGAGAGCAAACAAATGCTCATCTGGAAAAGAGTCATCTACAACACCTTCTTCTAATTATGTAGGCAATTTAGACAGAAAATATGCCACCACATTAGCTTTCCCAGGCTTATCCACTAGTGTTATATCAAACTCCTATAGTAAGAATAACCATCTGACTAGTCTACCTCCAGCCATAGGTTTGTTCATTAAATACATGATTGTAGTATGATCTATGTGGATAAAGACTGGATAACTAGTTATGTAATGCTTAAACTTGTTAATGGCATAGATAACTGCTAACATCTCTTTCTCTGTGATATTGTAGTTAAGTTTTGCTCCTTGTAAGTTCTTGTTGATATAATAGATAGCATACTCCTTATTACCTTTCTTTTGTCCCAATATAGCTCCTATAGCAAAATCAAAAGCATCAGTGTGTATGTGGAAAGGTAATGTCCAATTTGGTCCTCTCAAGATAGGTGCTTGAGTCAAAGTTGTCTTAAGTGTCTCAAAAGAGTGTTGACATTATGTGGTCCAGTCAAATTCTGTCTTTTGTGAGAAAAGTAAACAAAGGTGCTGCAATTTTGCTGAAGTCTTGAATAAATCTCCTATAATAGCCTGCATGGCCAGAAAGCTCTTGACATCTTTTTGTTTCTATGGTACAGGAACTGTAGAAATGATCTCAATTTTATGGGGATCCACTTGAATTCCTTCCCTTGAGATAAAATTTCCTAGAACAACCCCTTGAGTCATCATCATGAAACATTTCTCATGACTCAATGATATATTGTGTTCTTGACATCTTTTGAGAACTTTCTCTAGATTGTTGAGTTCTATTTCATATGTTTCTCCATAGGTGGTGAAGTCATCCATATAGATTTCCATGGAATCATGAGCATAATCTGAGAAGATACTTAGCATTGCCCTCAAGAAAGTGGCTAGGACATTACATAAACCAAAGGGAAGGATAGAATAAGCATAAGTACCCCAAGGGCATGTAAATGTAGTCTTATCATGATCTTCTGGAGCTATCTTTATCTGGTTATAGCCACTAAATCTATCTAAGAAGGAGTACTTTTTACCTGCTAGGGAATCAAGTACTTGGTCAATGAAAGGCAGTGGAAAATGAGCCTTTCTAGTGGTTGTGTTTATCTCCCTATAGTCCACACATACTCTCCATTTGCCTCCTTTCTTAGGAACAACTGCTAAATGTGAAACCCATTGATTGTCAGAAATAGGGTAAATGAATCCTCCAGCAAGTAATTTTTGTAGTTCAATTTTAACTATCTCTCGTAAGGTAGGGTTCATTCTCCTTTGAGATTGTCTAATTGTCTTGAAACCATCATTTATGTAGAACCTATGAATGCACAAGTCTAGATCAATTCCCTTCATGTCATTGTAATCCCATGGAAAAGTCGATGCATGTGCCTGCAACACAGTGTTCGGGGAATTCTGTTGTTCTTCAGTTAGGGTATTGTTAACATTCAACATTTTACCTGGCATGATTTCCAATGTTTTGGAAGCTAATTGCACAGATGAAAGATCATATCCACTGGTGTTGGGAACACACTCTTGTGGCAGTAAAGAGTGGAAAAGTTGGGATATTTATTTTGAGGAATTTGCAGGTATAATGTTTTACAGTGCATCTTGCAAACATGCCAGACAGTCTTGTTGTTGCGGGTCCCTACCATGGTTATTCTATATAATGTGGTCAATTAAGTCACCCTCATCTTGGTTTGCCAATAGGGGACTGTGTTCAATGGTCATGAGAGTTTGTAGGGAATAGTTGTCTTCTTCTTCTAGGGTAGGCCATATAACTTGCTCTAGATTTTCATGAGGTTGGGCTGGAGGATAGAGGACCAATTTCTTGGTTATAGTTCCATTTGATATTATCATATTCCTAGACCTACAACCTATGAATGCATCATCTATTGCTAACCATGGTCTGCCTAAGATAAGTAGATATCCTGCAAGGTTAACCTTTAATTAGTTGCAAGACTATAAAATCTACACAATACTCCCATGAGTCTAATGCTATGACTATGTCCTCAATGATCCCTTCAGGTTTTACTGTGGACCTGTCTGCCAACTATAAAATAGTTGGTGTAGGCCTAAGGTTAGGTAGCTAAAGTAATTGCATTGTTTCCTTAGTCATGACATAAATGGTTGCCCCTAAGTTAATCAAGGTATTATTGATGAGGGTCCCATTTATCTTAACATCCACTACCGAACTACCAGGGTCTGTGTATTTAGGGACAATTATATTCCCTAGCATGATATCAGCAAGGTTCCCTTAGACATGGACTATCCGAGGATCCTTCCTTTTTCTCCTTGGCTTTTTAAGGAAAAGGTCCCCTACTATTTTGGTATAAATTGGGATATCCTTGATAGCTTGAATGAGGGGAATTTTGATACTGACATTCTTGAGTTGTCCCAATAGATCTGTCTCATCTTGGGTATGATGTTTTACAATGGCTACATGCTCAGGGAAATGAGGCTCTAGACTTGAAATATTCCAATTGACATGATTTGACTCAGGCTCTAGAGGTGAATTGTCTAAAGCTTCATCTATGGGTTCTTCAACCACCATCTCGGTGATTTGGGGGGATGAAGGCCCATCTAGTGTTTTCCCTGACCTAAGGTGGACATGACTCACCTCTAACCCATAAGTGGGGTATTGAATAGCCTCATTAGTGTATGCCTATTGGACAGGCTTGTTATTTGGGTTAGGTGCAGTTTGGGCAGGCAGTTGTGGTGCTCTTGGTGGCTGAGATGTTAAGTTTGATGGATTAGGCATAATAGCCTATTGTTGTGGCTGAGAAGGTAGCAAAGGTTGTGGGTAATTCATGTTTTGGTTTTTCCACTATTGTCCCTTTTACCATTGTGGTTGCCATTGATTTTGATGTACTGGCCATTGATGATTGTAATTGGGACCTTGGAAATTTTGTTGTGGCCATACATTTGGTTGCTATTGATTCTAGTTTTGCTGAGGGTTTTACCATTATTAAGAGTTTTTCCATTGGTTTTGGGTATTTGGCCAGGGCTAGGAATTCTGACCAGAGAAACTATGATTACCCACTGGAAATGATGCATTGAAACTTAGAGGGTATTGTGGCATATCGTGTCTTGGTTGCCATGGATTTCTTTGTGCAACATAGGAAAATTGCCCATCTTCACTTTCAAATGGTTGAAAATGTGATTTCTCTAATTTATCTTTTGTAATATTGGCCACCTTTTTACACTTGCAATTAGCTTTCCTTTGTCTACAATTGGGACAATATTCAGTAAGTATTGCCTCAGCCTCTTCCTGCTTCTTTTTCAAATGTAGAGTGTCCAACTAAGTAGCTAGGTGACTTATAATATCTTCTTTCATGTTGGTCAGCAGGTTGCTTAACTCCACCCTTGAAACTAAATTCGATGTCTTGCCAATGGTAAATGTTCTTTCCCCCCTTATCTTCTTGGTAAAGGACCTTGAGTAGTTTTTGCAAACTTTGCATATATCATCAAAAGGTAATTGAGACACATCTCCTTCCTCAAGAAGATTAAGGGCATCCATGCAGTCATCATTGACTCCTCTCAAAAATACAAGCTTCAGGGATTCATCTGAGAGTTGATTATGTGGGTTTTTCTTTAGGCAGAATTGGAACCTCTCTACATAATCTTCCAATGGTTCATCCTCTTTCTGATTCATATTGAAAATGTCATCTCTTCTTCTATCAATTCCTCTACAATAATCTTGGTACTTCTCCAAGAATTTTGTTTTCATTGTGTCCCAATCTGGAATAGCATCTTTGCCTAGTTCCATAAACCATCTTAAAATAGCATCTTTCAAAGTAGCAGGAAATAGCTTGAGCCTATGAGCATTAGTTATGTAGTCATAGATTCTACACGGGACATCAAACGCAAACAAGAATGTATTCGGATCCTCATTCACCAAACCATAGAAGACTGGCAATGTTGAAGGAGGTATATTCTTCAAGGCAGCAGCCCTCTCTTGATTGGTGATTGGAAATTCAAAAGTCATATGTTATGGTGGATCATCCACTGCATCAGCCATTGTTAGGAAGGTCCTTTTTGTATTATTAGTAGATGTTGATGAGAGAGAAAATTCTTCTTCAGTAATACCCTCACTTGGATCACTGTAGTCACCAATATCTACTCTAGCTTGTTGATTTAAAGGGAGAAACCTTCCCAAAGCATCTCTCTACCTCCACATACAATAGGTATGACTTTTTATAGCAATGGCTATTGCACAATGTTAATAAAATGGTTTGGTATTGGCGGGATGAAACCTAAGTATCCTATTCTCTAAAAGCAAAATGTTTAAACTAAGAAAGCTTGGAAATAACAGGAACTTACCTATGAAAGTAGTGCCATCCTCGACAATGGTGCCAAAAATGTAGAGTCTTTACTATTTCTAGGAAACTCGGTGTCAATCACACAATTCAGAGGAAAAACCTAATTGAATAGTCCACTTTGGACCTTTAAAAAGACCTTCATTGAATTATCGACAAGGGCTAGTAAGCTTGTGATGGCACTGGCACTATATGTGCTTTCAAAGATTCATACTACCTAACTCATCCTAATACAATGTTACACTTTCTAGGAAATCTCAAAATTGTATAACAATAAGGAAAGGAATGTCGATACTATTGCTACGGGTGCATACAATAAAAGATTGTAACTATTTTCTGTCAAGGAAAGAATGCTTAAAGGTTAACTTAATAGTGATAATCTAAACATACACCCTACACTCCTAACATACATTCTACACTCTGGAGTACAAGTTTGAACAACTAGAATATCTTGAAGAATTTAATGCATTTATAAATTGATTGTTATAACAAAGTAGCATACAGGAAATGAAGTGAGGGATAGTTACCTTGAGTGGCCCTTGCTCAATTGACTATCTCCACTGATCTAATTCAAATCTAGTTTCTCATATTGACACAATCATATTAATTCCAACTCATTCATTACACAATCCTTGCAATATCACATAAGATTCTGTTGGCAGATTTTATTCATGCATTCATCATCAAAAATATAAACATTGTCTATGTAACTAACTTGGAAAAGATTGGTAGCTATATCTGTGATTGAACAATCTACTTCAAACTTAAAAACTTAAAAAGAACTTAAACTACCTCAACCACTAATCCATACATATAGGCATGGGGGAGTTTATTAAAATAGGGTCTCTTAAGTGAAATCATAAATCACCACTCTCTTACATACTAGAGTGTGATAAATGCCAAGTAACTAATAACTGAAAAAGAAAGAAGAGTTCAAATGAAATTGAGACTCTTGCTACAATAGAAATGGAATGTGGACTAGTTGAGTCAGTCAAGTTAGACTCCTATCTGCAATAGAACTCTTTTCTTTCAGTCATCTTTATTAACTATCATCACAATGCATAATTATGTTCATCAAGTGCCTCCATGTTGTATTTGTTGCATTCAATTTAGTTTGAAACCTCCCCTGCTCTACTATCTAGGAACTCTTTGGTCGTGGGTTGCACCTTATAGTTGTTGCAGGCTATAGTCCATCTTCTTTATCTACAAGAGTTAGTTCACAAAACATGCACGCACTACTAACAACCATAATCAAGCACATATATCCTTTACAATCCATACATTCCCACACATAATCATGCAATATCCACATATTATAGCCATATTTCCATATACTTAATAATCAGGTTCAGGTTTGCATAATGATCATAAGAGATAGCATAACATAGAAATATGTGTAATATAATGTCTGAGAATGTCTTTGAACTTGCATAAAACCATAAGAAAACTAGATAATAACTAGACCCATCACTCAGTACTACTATTCTCTCCTATGTCCATCTTTCTTAGCTCAAAAGCATTTCTAGGACTACTACCATATACAATTTGGAATAGGAATTTACTAGTACTTATGTTGACATAATTGTTATATGCAAACTTTGCTTGTGGTAATATCAAATCCCATCCCTTGGGCTTCTCTCCTACTAAGCATCTCAGCAGGTTGCCCAAACTTTGTTTCAATACCTCTATCTGTCCATTAGTCTATGAGTGATGTGCATAGCTAAACTTTAACTCGGTCTTTAACTTCTTCCGTAAGGTTCTCTAGAAATATCCAACAAACTTGGTATCTTGATCTGAAACCATACTCTTTGGAAGACAATGTAGTCTAACAATCTCCTTGAAAAATAATTCTACAACATGAACAACATCAGTAGTCTTTTGGAATGGAATGAAATGCGTCATCTTTGAAAATCTATCAACCACCAAAAATATTGAATCATTTCCTCTATATGTTCTTGGCAATCCAAAAACAAAGTCCATGTTGATATCCTACCATGGTTACTCTGGTACAGGCAATGGTTGATACAAGCCGGTATTCTAACTAACTCCCTTGACCATCTGGCATACTTTACAAATTTGCACAAACTTATTCACATCCTTTTGCAACAATGGCCATTAATAGTTCTCACTAACAAGAACAATGGTCTTATCTTGACCAAAATGCACTACTAACCCTCCACTATGTTTTTCCTTGATTAGTTTCTCTCTCATAGAGATCTCTAGAATGCACAATAGGATTCATCTAAATAACATACCATCTTGGATTATGTAATCCAACCATCTCATTCTATCTAGGGTAAAAATATCCAAACAAGCTTTCCAAGCCTCTAGAAAGTCTGAATCTTCAGGGTACAAATCCTTGAGTTCATTGAACCCAACAACCTCTATCTTCATCTCCATCAACAAATTTTGCCTTTTTCTTAAGGCATTTGTAACTTTGTTGGACTTCCCACTCCTCTGCTTCAAAAAAAAAGTATAACTCTACAAAAACTCAACCCATTTTAATTGCCTCTGGTTTAACTTTCCTTAACTATTAAGATATTGCAAAGCCTAATGATCATCATCTAAAACAAACCTTTTTGGCAACAAATAAAGTCTCTATTTCTTCAAAGATTGAACTATAGCATAAAAATTCTAATCAAAAACAAAATATTTTTTCTTGGCATCATTAAGCTTCTCACTGAAATAGGCAATGGGCTTACCTTCTTAACTCAAAAAAGCTACTTGAAATACCTTATTGAAATTTGGAAGTACCAAAATAGGTTTCTCTATGAATTTTTGCTTCAATGTATCAAAACTCTTGGCTGCTCCTATAGTCCATTTAAACTATTTTCTATCCCCTCTCATTGTATCAGTTAGGGGTACACAAATGCTACCAAAATTCTTGATAAATTTTCTATAAAATTTTGCCAAACCATGAAAATATCATACCTATGTGACACTCCTTGGGGTAGGCCATTCAATGATAGCCCTCACCTTCTTCCCCTCACCTGAGGTAACAAATCCTAGATACACCAACTCCTTCTTCATGAAACTACATTTCTTCAGATTAATCAGCAACTTATCTTCCCTCAACTTCTCAAAAACCTTTCAAACATGCATTAGGTGCTCCTCCAAAGTTTTACTAAAAATCAAAATATCATCTAAATAAAAAATGACAAATTTACCCAAAAACTCTTTTAATACCTCATTCATGAGCTGCATGGATGTGCTCGATGCATTGGTTAGTCCAAATGGCATACTAACCATTTGTACAGGTCCTCCTTAGTCTTGAAAGCTATCTTCCATTCAACTCCTTCTCTAATTTAGATCTAGTGACATCCAATCTTTAGATCAATCTTCATAAAGTACATGGATCCACTCAAGCAATCCATAATATCATCCATCCTCGACAATAGAAATTTGTACTTGATTGTAATTTTGTTGATGGATCAGGAATCTGTACACATTTTCCACTCTTGATATTTCTTCAGTGCTAGTACTGCAGGTATTACACATAGACTTAGGCTCTCCCTTATCAGTCCTTTCCTTAACAACTCATGAACTTGTATGTTCAACTCTTCATTCTCTATAGGAGTCATTCTATGGGATACCTTATTCAACAAACTGGCTCCTGGTATCAAATCCATTTGGTGACGTATCTTCCTCATTAGTGGTAAACCTTCTGACACATTATTAGACACAATGTCCTGAAATTCTTCCAACAAATATGAGACTTCTATTGGTACATCTTCACATTTCTCTTGATTGATCTTAGGAATCAACACAAAGCACGGACGCTCGTGCTTCATACCCTCCAAAAATTTCTTATTATCTACCAAGCAAATTCTAGTAATACTACATACCTTTTCTTCCACCTCCTTCAAGGGATTCAAATTATGATGAACTCCATCCTTTGTCAGGGAATAGGTGTTTCAATGGCCATCATGGACAACACACTTATCATATTTTCATGACCTTCCCAATAGAATATGACATGCATCCATCAGTAGGATGTCACACATCACCTCATCATTGTAGTCTCCAATCTTGAACTTGACTAAACATTGCTCATTGACCAAAGCTCTATGGTCCTTCTATAACCATGCAATCTGATATGGATGTGGATTCCTTCTCCTTTTCAACTTCAACTTGTTAACCATCTCTTCTGAGACAAGATTATCAGTGCCTCCACTATCAATAATAATATCACAACATTTACCTTCACACTTGCACCTTGTGCAAATAAACTCTTCCTCTAATCTGGTTCTTTATTGTCATTTAATAATGTTCTTCTGACAACTAGGGTTTCTCCCCTTTCAACGTCTTTAGAATGCTCAGACTCAGTATCTTCATCTACATGTATGACTTATACATTACCTTTAGGTCTTCTATTTGTCTTTCCTTGATGTTGTGGACACTCATAGGCTCAATGTCCTCCACATTGGAAACAAGTTCCTCTGAAGCCTCCTCTTATAGGTCCTTGTCCAGGTCTTCCTCTTCCTCTTCCTCTTTTCTCACCATTATTTTGGTCACGGGGGAAGTAGGCATTATCTCCTCTCCGATTTCAACTGGTACTTGTTTCTTCACTTTTTTTTTTATCTTCATTTTGGCCTCCATAGGATCTTCCACCATTCCTTCCACCATGACCTCTTCCTCTTTGCTTGCTTTCAAATCTTTTATTCAAATTCTCTTCCACCTTCAAAGCAAATGGGTATGCATATTCTATGGTGGTCATTCAAACCAAGCTCAACTCCTCTTAAATACTTAACCTCAACCCATTAATGTAATGGGATAACTTCTCCTTGTTAGCCTCTGCATGGCTTGTTTTGATAATAATCTTATAAAACTCTTCTATATACACCTTAACATACTTGTTACATTGTTTCAATCCTTGTAATTTCTTCAACAACTCTAACTCATAGTCCATAGGAATGAATTGCTTCTTTAGTTTGTCCACCATCTGATCCCATTTGGTAATCTTTTCTTTTCCTCTTCTATTTCTCTCTAACTGGACCTCTTTCCATAAAATATTGGCATGGCCCTTCAACTTCATTTTTGCAAACTTGACCTATTATGGATCCTCCACCTCTTCATACTCAAAATATTCCTCCATATCATTTATCCAATCAATAATCTCTTTTGGATTCAAATCACTAGAATAGGTAGAGACTTCAATCCTAGTCCTCTTTCCAATCTTCGAAATGGCCCTCAACAACCTAACTTGCTCAGGATCCCCTGCAACATCTTGTTCTTCTTCGAATGAATCTTCTTCTTTAGCTTCATCTTTGCTTTCTTCACTTCTTCTTGGCTCAAACCATATTCACAACTCCTTTTGCAATGCATATATTTGCCTTTGTAAATATTTACAACTCCTCTTGCAATGCATCTATTTTCCTTTGCAAGGTTCTAAACCACCATGGTTTCTTCATGGAGGCATCCTGACCAACCACATGTCCTAGTGTAAATTGCCTCATGTTTGGCAATCTACCTCCACACTTAGGAACTTTTGTTCTGATACCACTTGATGAGGGGGTTAAATCCCAGAGCACACAACAACATAGATTTCTCATATAAAATAGGAATGTTCTTTTATTGAACTAAAAGCAAAATACATTATAGAAATTGGAACCTAGTTAGAGGATGAAATCCTCAACTGGTTGCAACACATTATAGCTTCTTTTCTCTGGATTCTGGAATGTTATGCCTTATGTAGCTTCAAAACTACTAGGGTTTTATATTTTCCCTCCTTTTTATTGACTCACCACTTTCCCCTCCTTCTCTACTACCCCAAAATATTCCTAAAAAATGGTCATAAATAGCCCTTTTTTGTGCCTTCCAGCCAAAATTTTGAAATTTGTAATTCCCTCAAAAAATAGGCTAACTTTTGAAAGCCATAACTTTTGATCTCGATGTCTAATTGACAAACCATTTGATACCTTGGAAATATCATGAATACATATACACCCTTACTATCTGCTCTATCGATTATACCCATTTTTTGGGTTGTACGAGGCCTCTAAGTGCCTCATATTTGACTTTGAAACTTTTTTAGGGGTTTTTAAACACAAAAAAAAATTAATATCTTTCAACCCTTAAATGATCTTTAGCCAATTCCTTCACTAAAGGTTATATTTTTATATTATGAAGCTTTGAGTAAATTTTCATTTCCATAAGTGATCAAATGTGAACTTTCTAAAAATAATAGGTTGTTATTTTAGCTGGTTAGGAATTTTGAAGGTTTAGAATCATTATTCAAGAAAATGGGTATCCAAAAATACCAAAATTGAAAAGAACAAAAAATAAAATCATCATTTGTTTAGGTGATGTAAGATTGCCCTTACACCAATGGATGCTCTTACATCAGAATATGTGTCATGTGGATTTGGATGCCCACCTCTTGTATCTTCCTCTAGAAGCTTCTTTCATGCTTGATATTATCTATAAATAAGGTGCTTGTTGGAGTAGTTTGTATGGTTCATTTGCAAGTACTATTCTGCTACCAGAATTACTCTAGAACATCAGTAGTGGTGAACTCATGTAAGATCTTGGCTTTGGAAGTGTATTTTAA
The DNA here is from genome assembly GCA_027924645.1 of Cunninghamia lanceolata. Lineage (NCBI taxonomy): Eukaryota > Viridiplantae > Streptophyta > Pinopsida > Cupressales > Cupressaceae > Cunninghamia > Cunninghamia lanceolata. Next base: position 7,620,937 of record BSBN01000220.1, on the reverse strand, counting down.
CCTCAATTGTTTATAGATTAATACATTGGGGTATGCTTTGGAGCATGGGTTTTTTAACCTGAAAGGGTTTTCCCCAAGTATATCTTGTGTTGTGAGCTTTTGTATTTGCATGTGATGTTATTTGATCTTCTCTGTATAGTGTATCTCATTATTGTATCTTTTAAACGATAAAAATGTGTGCAACTCTCCTCTCAAGATTAGTGTAGGAAGTGTGTTTCATGTACCTTGCTTTCTTTCAGTTGGTATCAGAGCTTGATAAACTTTGGTTCTATTTGTTGGGTAGAGGGTTTTTTGAACTGATCTTCATTTGAGTGGGAGCTTGTGTAGAGTATTTTGAAATCTTTATTGCGGGAAAGAGATGGCGAGCACATCTAAGAGGATAGAGATGGAAAAGTTTAATGGAAGCAACTTTGAGTTGTGGAAACTCAAGATTGAAGACATATTGGTTGATAGAGACCTATGGACTGCTATATCTGGAAAGATTCCATTGAGTATGAAACAAGAAGATTGGGATCAGATGGATCAAAAGGCTAAGGGTCTTGTGAGACTCTGTTTGGTTGACTCTGTGTTTTTGAATGTCCGTGAAGAGGCTACATCTACAGATCTGTGGAAGAAACTTGGTCAGATTTATCAAGCTAAATCCTTGGTAAATATTTTTTTCTTATGGAAGAAGTTGTACTCTCTAAGGAAGGAGGATGGAGGATCTGTCACATATCACCTAAATAGTTTTAACATGCATGTTTCCCAATTGATCTCTATTGGTGTGAAAATGAAGGAGGAGTATCGGTGTATGACTTTGTTGTGTTCTTTTCTAGATTCATGGGACCACCTTGTTATGGCCATTGACTTTGTTGTGTTCTTTTCCAAATTCATGGGACCACCTTGTTATGGCCATTGGAAGTACCACTACCACCTTTAAGATGGATGAAGTGGTTGCATCATTACTATCTGAAGAGATGCAGGGGAAATCTTGTGAAAAGGATAAGGAGGATCTTGCAGTTCATGGTCGATCAAAAGAAAAAGGAAAGAAGAAGGACAAGAAGCAAGAGAGTTCAAAATCCAAACCCTATGGGATATATAAGTCTCCTAGAAATTCTAAGGCATTGTGTTGGAATTGTGGAAAACATGGGCATTCCTGCAAGGAGTGCAAGGGGGAGAAGAAGAAGAAAAAGAACTATGATTTGGATTCTGAAAAATCTTCTCAGAATGATGGAGAAGCATTTGCTGCTACCTTGGAAACACATGCATCTGAGGATGTGTGGCTAATAGAGTCTAGTGCACCTTTTCTCATGACCTCACATTGAGGTTGGTTCATGAAGTATGAAGAATATGACAGTGGGAAGGTGGATCTAGGTGATGACTAGATCATCTTAAGATTGTTGGCCATGGAACAATCTTGATTTGATTCCCTGATGGATGAGTGAAGGGGACCTTTAGTGTTTTTGCATATCCTTGGTTTGGCACAAAACATGTTATCTGTAAGTAAGTTGAATGATGTTGGTGTGCAAGTTGTTTTCTCAAATGGAGGATGCAAGATTACTAGAGGAGCTAGGTTCTCACTAAGGGTGTTTGGATTGGCACTTTGCTCAAGATTGATGCATGCACTATTCAATGCAATAGTTTTTCAATTTTGAAGAAGAGAACTTCAGAGTCTTCATTCTCACCATTGGAACCAACAACAAAGAGGGAAATTGCATCTACTTCCAATGGATGTGCTTTTTGGGTACCTAAGGGTGCTTATTCTATGGAGATGAAACTTCCAACTAAGAAAACTATGTTATGGTACCAAAGACTTGGTCACATTGATGAGAAGGCTCTTAGAGCCCTAAAAAATAAAAACCTTATTGAGGGGATGAATAATTGTAATCTTGAGTTCAATTTTTGAAAACATTGCATATATGAAAAACAAAATTGTGTTCATTTTCAATTCCAGTTCTCATAAATCTTCTAAGGTGTTGGACATGATACATTCTTGTGTGTTTGGTCCTGTGAATGTTTCTTTGGTTTCAAAATCTATTTATTTTGTATCTTTCATAGATGATTATAATAGGACATGGTTTTATTTTCTTAGAAGAAAATTTAAAGCCTTTAATCAATTCAAAGAGTTTAAGGCTCTTGTTGAGAATCAGATGTATAAAAATATTAAGTATTTGAGGACGGACAATGGCAGCGAGTTTTGTTCAGTAGATTTCAACAAGTTTTGTAAAGAACATGGGATTGAGAGGAAAAAGACAATTCCATATACCCCTCAGCAGAATGGAATTGTAGAGAGGATGAACAGGATGTTGATGGAGAGGACTAGGAGTATTCTTAGTGGAGCTAGCCTTTAACAAAAATTTTAGGTTGAAGCTATTGCTACCACTTGCTGCTTGGTTAATAGGTCTCCTAGTTCAACTCTTGTTGAGAAGACACCTATGGAGGTGTGGTTAGGGAAAAATCCCTTATTGAGACATCTTCAAGTATTTGGCTATGAGGCATATGCACATGTGCCTAGAGAGAAGAGGTCTAATTTGGAGAACAAGATAGTGAAGTGTATCTTCATCAATTATGGCATCAGTGTGAAAGGGTACAAGCTTTGGGATCTACTGGTCAAAAGGGTTCTATATAGTAGAAGTGTGATCTTCAGAGAACTTGATCCTTATTCCATTGTTCAATAGCCAAAAAAAAAAAAGAAGAAAGAGGATGTGGTTCATCTTCCTTCTACCCCTAAGAAAGTTGAATCAGAAGCACCTGTTGGACCTAATGATGAGGAAATCTCTAGTAGCTCTGAAAGTTTAGAAGAAGAAGAACCTCAACCTCAGATTTTGAGGAGGTCCACTCGGATAAGGAGGCAACCTGATAGGTTTGTATATTCATTACATGATTCTAGTTGTATTTTTCATCCTAGGAGCGTAAGGGAGGCTATAGGTATGAGTGATGTAGATTCCTAGAAAGAGGCCATGGAAGAAGAGATGACTACATCGAAGAAAAATTACTCTTGGGAGATGGTGCCCTTGCCTGATGGACATAAACCCATTAGATGCAAATGGGTGTTTAAGAAGAAATTTGGCTCATATGGCAGTGTTGAGAAGTATAAGGCAAGGTTGGTCATGAAGGGGTATTCCCAAGTTGAGGGAATAGATTATGGTGAGATTTTCTCTCTTGTTGCAAAGTTGACATCCATTAGATTTTTTTATAACTTACTTTTGCAAATAATTTAAAAGTTAAATAGATGGGTGTGGATACAACTTTCCTTCATGGTGACTTGGAGGAAGAGATTTATATGTCACAACCAAAGCATTACATTCAAAATAGAATTAAAAATTTGGTTTACAAGTTGAAAAGTCTTTGTATGGTTTGAAATAGTCTTCTAGGAAGGGGTACCAAGAGTTTTATGCCTTTGTGTTGAGTTTGGGATTTTTTAGATCAAAATTAGATCATTATGTTTATTTTGAGATGGATAGTGATCACATTCTCATTATTGCATTAAATGTTGATGATATATTGTTCATTAGGAATGGTAAAAGTTTGATTTATGACTTGAAGTCTCAGCCTTTAGCACAGTTTGAAATGAAATATTTAGGGGTAGCTAGGTACATTTTGGGAATTGAAATTAAAAGGGATGGAGAAAACATAAAACTTTGGTTAGGCTAGAGTAAGTATGTGAATACAGTGTTGGAGAGATTTACCATGGTAACTTGTAGACTGTTGTGTGTTACTGTTACGATGGGGACTAAGTTATTTGTTGCAGATTGTCCAAAATCTCCTACTGAGATAGAGGATATGATGAGAGTACCTTATGCCAGTTTTGTTGGTAGTTTTATGTATGCCATGGTCTGTACAATACCAGACATTGCCCAAGTATTGGGAGTCCTTAGTCAATTTATGGCTAAGCCTGGATGAGTACATTAGAATGTGGTAAATAGAGTGCTCAGATACTTGCAGGGTACTTCTAAGTATTCTTTATGTTATCATGATCATCTTACAGGATCTTTACATTTAGTTTGTATTCATGGATTTATGGATTCGGCTTGGGAAGGTAACATTGACAGTAGAAGATCCACTAGTGCAATCTTGTGATGAGCACATCTTTTATAACCATCTATTTTTTTTGCATCATAACATTATTTTTTGATCTTTGTGGGAGTTTAATTATCATTTCTAATACATTTTCTTGCAGAAAAATCATTTGTCTAAGACTATCTCTCAAACTACTAACAAGTGTGTTGTAGGTTCACTTGTCAAAGACTTATCATTTGAAACCTTGTGTTTCCTTTGTTTGGTGATCTTGGTTGTGACTTGATGTTTGTGTATGCTTTTCCCTCATGTTGAAAGATGATCTTGGGAATTGAAAACACCCTTTAGAGACATTCATTTTCATACACGCATTTGATTTCTAAGGGTTAATTAATCTTGCTTGTGTGAGTCAAGTGTGTGTATGCTCTCTCCTTGCACTGCAAGGTGATCTTGGAGATCAAAAACACCTCTTGATTCACTTTTATCACCTAAGGTGTGTTAGCATGTGTATGCTCTATCCTTATGCTTAGTGCAATACTGGAGATCAAAAATGTCTCAACATTAACCTTTTCCTTAGGAGGCCTACCTTGGAGACACACCCACTTCAAGGAACAACCTCAACCACACATTCCAATGGGGTATATAAAGGGGGAGAATGAAATTTGTACCGTAATCTAGTCACATAGTCATTGGAATAACCTTGGAGCCCTTGGTGATACAGGACACAAGGTGAAGTGACATTTTCTTGCACTTATGTTTCATGCCTTTAATGGACTAGTGTTCACATATTTGAGCCCCACGTACCTTCAATATATTGGGGACACCCATAGAGAGCTTGTAAATCCTAGCTTAAGACCTTTCAACTATCTTTTAGTGTGGTTCAAGTTTTAGCAACAAGCTTGAAGATACTCACCATGCACCTCCTTGAGTAGAAATAGAAGTTCTTTGGGTAAGGCATTAAGCCCTCCAAGGAAAGGGAAAGGGTGAGCCTTGGTCCACAGGATCCATAGATATTCACTCTTGAAAATATATTCTTAGTTAGGTAGGAATATTGAAGAGACATTGAGTGTGGGCCTACACTAAGAGTCAAACCCACTTGAATAATCTAGTGTTTTGTGTTTTGCATGTGTGTTCGTTTACACCCCCAATCTAAAATCTAAAACCTTTGTAAATTTGTCTATGTTGTGTAAAAACATTTTTTTTCCAATTGCCTAAAGTCAAGTATCCAAACATTCTCAAACCTCCAACCATCCTAGGGTCCATAGTTGAACATTTTGAGAGAATCCTTGTCACATTTCTTCTTTTCCTAAGGTTTATTCATTTAAGATCTTAATCTGTAGCCCACATTGCTTCCATCCATTTCACCTACCTTATCTTCCATCCACATCAAGCTTGTCTTAGACTTTGAATTGAGATTTATCTCTTGATCAAGACCCTCGTATTTTAATCCATCATCCAATCATTTAATCCTAATCATTTTTTGTGTTTTTCTTGGGATATATCATTCCCACAACACCATTCTTGATACATCCCATCGAATCTAATAGGGTCTTGTATCTTGATCTTTATCCCAAACCTAGTCCAAGTCATCATCATCCTTCTCGTCATCTCTATCCACATGATCTCTAATCTTGTTCCAATCCAAGATCTTTAATCAAATCAACCTTTAGCCACATCATCAAGATCTCTCATTTTATGCCCCCCATAACTCAATCACAAATCAAGAAAATCACGAATTCTAACCAATCTACCCAATCCACTTCATCCCACAAGTACATATGATGATCAGATTATATTCACTTGGATTTATGACAACTTTTGGAAATGAAGAAACTCACCCTACGATGCATTCAAATTGTGATACCTAAATCCAATAACACAAATGATCATGAACATAATTTTGATCAACCTGATCTTTCACCCACATTCGTAGATTTCATCAAAGGACATGAGGATTTGGTCATGAAATTTTTCTGAGATAATTCAAAAAAACCACAAGAGCTTAATCATCCTATATCTTCATCACAAAATGATATTGACGCCCCTCAAATACCTAATTCATCACCCATACCACAAACCTCCAACCCACCTAAGACATCTCATCAACATATCCCTACACTTTCCATTCGATTGAAAACCTCATTTCCATCTCCTTCCATTCCTCAAAAACACTTTGTATTTTGTCTACATCTTAAATTCCATCCCAGTCAATCCTTTCTCAACCTATCTCCCATCATGTGGTCATGTCATCATACCCCATTCATCAATCATATCAACCTACCATGTCAATACCCCAAAGTCATCAACCCATCTATTCAAACACTTCTCTGCTCATCTCATCACATGATACCTACCAAACTAATCCTTCAACCACTCATCCCATGGTGTCATATCAAACTTCACCCTTTATTAATCCTTTGGAACATAAGATGCAAAATCTAGAGAATGAAGTTCAAAGAATGTAAACCAGGACTCAATGTAAACATTTTACGTTTGAGGATTTTTGTCCCTATCCTCTTGACTAATCCATTATGATGACTCCTTTTCCCCTAAACTTTGAAGTTCCTATGTTTGACAAATACAATGGAAAAGGAGACCCTTGTGACCACATCAAACAATTTTTCATGGCTTGTCAAGAAGTTTCTCATTATGATGTTTACCTATTGAAAAATTTTCCACTAAGTTTGGCTAGACAAGCATTAGATTGGTTTCATCATCTCACTCCTGAAACCATCACAACATTCCCTCAACTAGATGAAAATTTTTGGTACATTTCTCCTATAATGTTGAACATGAACTTACTATGTTATACCTCTGCAATTCCAAGAAATATAATGGAGAAAGCTTTACTTCTTACCTACAAAGGTGGAGAGGGCTTGCAAGTTGAATCCCATGGGCAACCCCTAAAAAATAGTTAGTCAATATTTTCATCGAAAACCTTAATCAAGAAGTGGCCTTTCATCTCCAAATTCATTGTCTTTCCACCTTTGATGAGATAATTGAGAAAGGTGTTAATAATTAAAAATCCCTTCTCACTAAATTTTACTCAAGACCTATACCAAGGAAAATAATCAAATGAATGACAAATCTAAACCTTGGGCTAAGAATAAACATGTAGTTCTAGTGATGGAATCATGGATTCAAGACACATTCAAATAATGTAACCTTCCTGACACAATGTGCAAACCATCCTTAAGACTAATACCATTTCCCTTCCCAAGAGATAATCTAGAACACCCTTCAATCCAATACATCACTTTACTAACTTAGGGGAACCCATTGAAATGGTATTTCAAAAGTTGATGCAATCTAATATGATTACATTATCTTTCACTAGACCATATGGTGACAATGAGCCTAAACCCACATGGTACAATGAGAAGGACTATTGCGGTTATCATCATGTCCATGGACATCCTACAAACAAGTGTATGAGGCTCAAACATTACATTTAAGATCTTATTGGTCAAGGAAAATTAGAAGTAACTCCCAATTCCTTATCCAATGACAAAATGGGTATTTACCTGGATCTTTTTCCAAAGCATGGTCCATCCACTTCGTCCTCTCCTTCCACTTCAAACCAATCCCAAAATAATCATATCATTTCAATGTGTGCTATAATAAGAACCCTTACAATTATGACTCTATTGTAGGGCGTATGGATCATGATCTTTCACAATTTGCTATCATTACCATAAAAGTTCTTATCTCCTAATTGTGTTATTACAACAAGACGTGGAACAGTCACTATCCCTCAACCTCCATCTTCTTCAACCTTCCTGTTACAATATCCTAAACCATCTTGGGAATACTCCTGCACAAATATTCATCTTGGATCTCCTTAGATCTTCCCCTATCCATAAAGTTATATTAGATCGAGCTTTACAAGAATCCCAAGTTCCACATAATATTGATCCTGATCAATTCCAAACCCTTGTGGGTCATTTATCCTCCACTTACCACCTCACCGTTAACCATCATGACATGTCTCCCATTGATCCATCTCATAATAAACCCCTTCACATTAAGTCCTGATTGCTAAATGCAAAATCAAGTGTGTACTTTTGGATAGCAGATCTGGTTTTAATTTATGTACCTTGGGATTAATAAAAGAATTAGGATATTTAGCAACTGACTTGGAACCTTGTACTTTTACTACCAAATTTTATGATGATATCGAGAGAGAATCTAAGGGACCTATATGTCTTCCCATACAAGTGGATGAGTTATACATCACACCACATGTCAAGTCCTTGATCTTGATATTCCATATAACATCCTACTTTGTCATCCATGGATCCATGCTATTAAAGCTATCCCTTCCATCTACCATCAATATTTGAAGTTCCCTCATAATGATGAAGAAGTTGCTATCTATGTGAATCCTTGACCCTTTGAATATTCTCAAGATATAGAAGTTGCTTTTCATAAATATAATCTTTATCTTATTAATGATATATCCACTAAAGATAAGGTTATTGCTTCAACATCTTATATCAATCCCAATGGCCTTGCTTCCACTTCCCCATCCACCCAAGATCCTAAAGCCACCTTGAGGTCAAGATCGTATCATTTATAAAGGTTGTGGAGAATATGAGCTACATTATTATGGATTAGGATACATGCATTCTAGTGTGGAAACCAAAGATCCTCATGCTCCCTCTACAAGTCAAGGTGAATCCTCTAATGTTGTTGAAAATACCGTTGATGGGACCATCAATGCCTCTTTTGAAGACCTCAATATTTCATGCCTCTTCCATGACACCACTATCTTTTCCATTGAATCCTCATCACCATATCCTACTTCCCCTTCATGAGACCAACATAATTCCATCTCTCATGTTACTTGTCAAAATAATGGAGAAAATGACAAGCTCCTTAGTCCTACAAATACAAAATCAAAAAACTAAAAGAATAATAAAGCATTTGACTTCAAAGAGAAAAGTAATGCTATGTCTATCTTTGGGGTATCAAAAGTCAAATAAAAAATTACCTTGCCCCCAGCATCACAAGAGAATTTACTTGAAGAAAAGCAACACCATTTAAGCATAAATGAAAATCCAAAGCAACTCCCTAAAAATGAGATTGTCAGTCCCTCATCACCTTCATTCCATGATATTTCCACCATCTTACATGATCACATACTTCCACCCCACTAAACTCACAATCACCATAAGTCTATTTCCCACCATGTCTCTCACTCCACTTCACCTACTAAAGTCATTCACCCAAGAGGCTATGATGTTTCCCATTTACGTTTCCTAAACACAAAAGAGGTTAATCTTGCACTCAAGGAGGTGCATGATAGTATATGTGGTGCCCACACTAGTGGTATGATTCTTGAAATAGAGAGTCTTCAACTTGGTTCAAATGCTTATCACTTAGCTACTCCAAATGGTCAAGAATCAAATGAACCTTCCCACATCTACCAACTCCAACTATCCCATGCTTAATTTGCCAGTATATCCCAATTGTCGAAAAAAAAGAAGCAAAAAAAAAAATTAAAATAGTAAAGAGAAGTCATTTGTCCAATGGTGAAATCAACTTTTGTGGTGCCTTGGATAAGTACCATGGTGAAAACCTACCCGCAAGCACCATGTGTAGTAGCTAGATCTTGTTATCCTTTAGGTCGCATCTATTTCATGTCTCCATCCTCCATTTTAGTTCCATGCCTTTCTCTTTCATCACCCATTATCCTTTGATCCTTTCAATATCTTACCATCTCCATTCCACGTTGTGGTTGTCTATCCTATCCCATCACATTCATCTCATGTTTCCATCCTTGTCATGCACCTAAGGGCAACGGATTGTGCCTTTGCTTTGGGCATAGGTTTCCTTGTTAGATATTTGTGGTCTGGGGTACATCTAAACTCATCCATTTGAGTTACACATACTTGTGAGTTTCATGACCTTACATGTATGATGATATCACATATCCTATCTTACACCTATAGTGTTAGCATCATTAAACATATCCCATTGCTTTCCCAAACTTTTTTCACCACTCCTTAAACCATCCAATACCATACAACCATCCCATAACAAAAATGTCAAAATAAAAAAAAATCTTGAAACATGTCAAAAATCTAAAAAAATCAAAACATGTCAAAAATCTAAAAAAATTAAAACATGTCAAAAAACTAAAAAAATCAAAACATGTCAAAAATTCAAAATATGTCAAAAATAAAAAAATCAAAATGTGTCAAAAATCCAAAAAAATAAAAAACATGTCAAAAATTCAAAAAAATCAAAACATACAAAAATCCAAGCAATAAATCAAATGCAAGCCATCCTTAATTCATACCAATCTAGTTAAGAAATCTAGCCAATCATCCAAAAGCATACCTCAGTTTTGTTTCCTATCTTTCTATCAATATAATCAATCATCATCTTTGGGATATATCATTCCCTATCATCGTGTTTCCCTATCCTCATGTTGTTCTAGGGATATATTGTTCCCCACAATGACAACACTATCCTTATCAATCAAGCAATCACCAGTTTTCAGCTTGGTAAGGGCAACACCTTGTTTGTCTTTGTAGTTTTGTGCATGCTTGATTTCTTGTGTGTGTTATCATTTTACTTGCATTTGTATCAATCCTTGCAACATATTGTTACAAAGAAATCATGGTCTTCCATATCATGGTGCTCAATGACATATGTTTGTTGGTGTGCATCCTCATTTTATCTTGCATCAGCATTATCAATTATCTTGCATCTACATTAGTCCTTGCAACCTACCTACCACAATGGTATCTTGGTTTTCCATATCATGGTGCTATACGGCAGAGGGTTGCTTGTGACCCTATCAGTTGTCCCATCATAGTACTCACTAAGGTTGTACAACACTTTATGATGTGTTGGCATCCTTTTATGCACAAGACACATTGTCACCCTAATCTTTATACCTTGGTGCATAATGTCGAGTGCTATAGAAAAAATCATGATTGTTCACCTAATGCAACATAACTTATCTTTCTCTATCTTTTTTATTGTCCTATTCATTTCAAGAGTCTACCCGTGTCCTTGATACCCACCTATCCTTTTGAGGGTTCATCCCATCACCTCATCCCTTTTCGATCATCCATACCTTTTCTTCTTTGAAATGATGCTACTTCCTTTTGGTTGCAACATCATCTCAAAAAGGGGCAAAATGTAGACACCTAGATTTGACCTTATCGTCCATCTTAGTTGTCTCATGTTGCCTTATCCTTCCCTTAACTAATTAATTAAATAAATAAATTTGATTTATTTATTTATTTATTTTTATCCATTTTCCTTAGCCAAAATTAATTAAATAATTTTTTATAATTTATTTTCCCCTTTGTCCAATAATTAATTAAATTATTATTTAATTGATTATTAGCTCCCACCTTCTTCCATAATTAATTAAATAAATTTATTAGTTAATTATCTTTTCCCACTTATCCTCATCTTGGCACAACAATCTAAAAATCTTAAGCTAGCCTTATGAGGATAGGTCTTATCCCTCCCTTAAGTTTTCTCACATAATCTTGTCCATCCATCCTTGATCCATGTCTCATTTGATCTTAGCCATTGATGCCTAATTTAATCTTGACCATTCATTCATTTGTCTTAGATCATATAAATTAAAGCATCCTTCAAGTCATTTTCTGCTAGATCTATCAACCACTAGAGCTTTTTTACCTAAAGCACACTATGATCAAGGATCCATTATATACACATTTTGAGAGTAATGTTATGCTGCTAGTGTGAGAAATCAACATTTATACATCAAATATCATTATCAAATATCAAGGCCAATAAGGACTACTTTGGTAATATTGTTTCATTTCCTTTCGTTAGTTACTTTCTCTTCATGTGATGTTGAATATGGAGTAGGTTGCATTTGTTCCTTATTTGATTTTTATTTTCTCATGCACAATTATGTACATTAGTTCCAACAACTACATTCACTTCACATGGAACTACATTTTCTACTGTTTTAAGTACACAATCTATGGATCTTGAATTTACATCTTCAGAATTACAATCAATATTAGGAACTGATTTATGCTCGTACCTCAGTTGATTGACAATTACATTGAAGTCTTTATTATCTTTCAAAGTCACTAGGTTGTTGAGATGTTCATGTAGGACTTCTTCTCATCATATTTGCATGTTCTTGATTTTGTATTTCTAATTCATCAACTGTTAATTCAACTCTATGCTTGAAAATCTTTCTCTGTCATTATTATTTCATCTTGATATTCCTTTTGATAATCTCTTTGATATTGTTTGCTTTGCTCCTCACTTTCAAAATTTAACCTTGGTCAAGCCATAACTATAAAATGAACATCAATATTAGTAATTAAATATGGCCATGCTTAAGATGGATAAAAAACAAATATATTTTATTTTATTTTCTAGAAAACAAAATAAAATAAAATTGATGAATGCATAGTAAAATCTATAAAATATAATGCAGTTATGGTTCAAATAACTTGAGTTTTAGTATACTGGCAATGCTTAAGATGGATAAAAAACAAATATAATTAAATTTTATTTTGCAAAAAACAAAAGAAAATAAAATTGATGATTGCATAGTAAAATAGTATTTTACAACAAAAAACTATTAAATTAAATTTCATTCCTAGGGTTTCATTTTTTATTTCATATTTGCATAGAGTTTTATTTACTAATCCTTCCTTTAAGAAATAAAATAAAATAACTCTACAATTTTGTTTAATATGTTTTTATCCTTTTATTTCATATTGAACCCAAGGGTTTCATTTTTTATTTCATATTTGCCTAGGGTTTTATTGAGTAACCTTTTCATTGTTAATATAGATTAAGAATTGTTTTCAAAATATATCTAAACAACTAACACAAAGTATTTTCATTAAAATAACTCTACAGTAAATAAAACAACATATTAATTTCTTTTATTTTTAAAATATATCTAAACAACTAACACAAAAAAATAAAGTATTTTCATTAATCTTAATATTGTGGTTTAATAATAAAATATAGTGCACTTACCATTCAATTAAATTTATTATTTTATGTGCCTACTGAACTTATATATGACAAAGTAATTAAACCAAGACTCCAACAAGAGGTAGAGATGGCCCCAAAACCATGAACAACCATCAAGAATAGCATTTTGATCTAAGATGGAATTGAAACAAACAACAAAGAAACCCTTGGCACAAGGGTAAATTTCAATTTTAGGTTTCTTTTGTTTTCTCTAGAATGAAATTTAATTTATTGGTTTTTTTTCATTGTTTTATAAAAATAAAGTGTCCTAAAATAATATTTTATAATTATACTGGACAAAGGGAGAAGTTATTTGAAGTAAGTACATTATATAATGCACTAATTTTTGTGTTTTTTATTTGATTTGATATTTTCTTTTGCTCTTTTTATTTGATTTGATATTTTTGTTATTTATGTTTATAAAATAACTCTAGAGTAAACAAGTGCCATGTAGCGGCCTGCCTTGTAGTGTTGTTATTATAGTATTTGTTTAGTTGTAATTTTTTTTGTTGATTAGCTATTGGTTGTATATAGTATTTGTTTAGTTGTAATTTTTTCGTAGTGTTGTTATTATAGTATTTGTTTAGTTGTAATTTTTTTTTGTTGATTAGCTATTAGTTGTATATAGTATTTGTTTAGTTCTAATTTTTTGTTGATTAGGTATTGGTTGTATAGACAAACTAGATTCCAATAATTGAAAAATTAATTTTTGAAGAGTGTTGAAATGTCTTGGGTAAATAAAATTGAAATCTCAAAAATAATCTAATTTGGTAAAAATAAAATAGGACTAAAATATTTCCTTAACTATAAAACTAAACTTTACAAACCCTATTAAATAACACAAATATTTCCTTAAAATGTAATAATACTGATGTTGTTATATGGAGCCTAATCAAACTCGGAGGTTAAATTTACCCCACTTTTATTGGTGTGGTTTCCCTCCAAATTCCTATGGGGTCAAGGGGCAGCGTGCCCAAGACGGGATCAAGGGGCAGCGCCCCTTGCGGGTGTAGCACATTTCATAGTTGAGTATATTGTCTTTTCATTGATGTCAAAATATCAGGATATCAGGATGTTGCATTTCACAGTTTTCACAAGATGCAGTTGACAGGATATCAGGATGTTGCATTTCACAGTTTTCACAAGATGCAGTTGACAGTGGTTTGGTATCATCTTAGTTTTCAGTGACATGGTCTTCATTAGTGACATGATCTTCTCAGTTTTGATCTTTCAGTGAAAGTGGCAAAGGTTGGCATTATGATTAGTTTTCATGCAATTATGGTACACTGTTGTAATCACAGTGGTTTGATATCATCTCAGTTTTCAGTGTAATCACAGTGGTTTGAAAGTTTGGAATTATCTCAGTCTTCAAGTTGTAAAACTTCATTGTTTGGAATTATCATACAAGTAGTTCATAGTGACAAATGCCACATATTGTTTCACAAGACCTAAATTAAATTTCCTTAAAAGTTTTTTTTTAAACGTCAATGCACTTTTCTTATAATCATTTGTTGACTGGTTGGAGCAGTGATTGTCACTTAAGTGACAACTTAAGGGGTGAAGACTCGTCAGTCTTACCGGCCCCGTTGCCTAGAGTGCCCGGTCACCGGTCACTACTCATTGAGCTCCGCGGGAAAAGGTTGATCTACGATCAACGTTTAATTTGCTCTTGGCGGGAAGACCACATCTGGTGGTGGAGATTTGAATGATCCCGCAGTTTCAGGGGTTTAAAGTTGACGGGCTCCGTGTTTATGAAAGGCAGAAACTAACACTTGTTTCTATTTTGAAGTGACAGCAATAATAGAAAATGGAAGGTTAGAAGTTTTTGATTATAGAAAGTCTCATGATAGATATTTGTTTTTTCTATTATGGAATGTGGATCGATGAGGAGATTTAGAAAATAGAAACTTTTGTTATAGAAATCAAATAGAATACAATGCATTTTTTTTAAGGAGGAGATAAAGTTGATTTTTGTTTTCATTTTTGAGAGAAGGTGATATGAATGTGATAAAAATATATGATGTTGGAAGTTGAACAGATTTGAAGAAATTGAATGATGGAAGATCATTTGTATAAAGAGAATATTTTTTCAGGGGTGTATAAATGAAGCAGAGAAGAGAAGAAGATGTAGTGTGTGGTGAGAAGTTGTAGAATGGTATTTTTTTTGAAGTGTATTTTGCAGGTATGAAGAAATAATTTTTCAGGGAATTATATTGAGGTTTTTGAAAGAATGTTGGAGCAATAAAAGAATGGAGTTCTTCAATGATCAAGATGGATTAATATTTGTTCAAGAGAAAGTGAAAGTGTTGTAAGACAATAATTTCTCAGAGAGGGTAAATTGTTCAGTTTTGCATAGTGAAAAAGTTCATGAAATGGTGAATTAGTTTGAAATTGTTTTGCAGAGGTATGAAGTATTTTTGAAGATCAAAATTGAATAATTGTTGATGTTGAAGACAGTTGAAGGTTGATTGCTAAGAATATATTTTTGTTTGTTTTAAAATGGAGAAACAAGGTTTTGGTTTTTATTGAAACAGGGAAATCCCCTGAGTTATATTTTCATTGAATGTTGATGTTGTAATGTCAGTGAGACAATTGTAGAGAAGTACAATATGCCAGTGAGGCAGAATTGTAATGTCAGTGAGACAATTGTAATCAGAAATTTGTGTTAAGCCAGTGAGGCAGTTGAGTGGTTTTTATACCCCAGGAGGGTTTTCCACTCGGGAAATTTCTTGTGTCAAGTTTTTGTTTTGATACTCTGCATATTTTCTTTGTTCAATCTGAAGAATTCTACAAATTGTGAATTTAAATTAAGAAAAGGAGTAAAAAGTGTTAAAATTGTTAACAACACTGATTCACCCCCCCCCTCTCAGTGTTGAGTGTATTCCTACAATTGGTATCAGAGCCAAGTTACCCTGTCAAAGCTTAATCAGCTTGGGTAGATCATATTTCTGGAATACTTATCATGGCAAGTCAAGAAGGTTACTCTAATTATAAAGCACCTGTGTTTGATGGTTCTAACTATGCTTTTTGGAAATTCAGGATGGAGTCATATTTGTCATCTCTGGGGTATGATGTGTATGCTGCCATTGTTACTGCATATACTACTACAAATCCTCCTAGCACAGCTGATGAGAAAAGAGCATATGAAAATAATGCTAAGGCTAAAAATGCATTATGTTGTGGTCTTACCAATGACATACTTGTCAAAATCATGGAGTGCAAAATAGCCAAGGAAATATGGGACAAACTGTCTAATATTTATCAAGGAGATGATAAAATTGAAGAAGCAAAATTGCAATCCTACAGAGCCAAATTTGAAAGTCTCAGAATGAGTGATGATGAGAAAGTTGCAGAATATCTTCTAAGGGTCCACGAAATTGTAAATGTTATCAGAGGACTTGGTGATACACTGGAAGAGAAGACAGTTGTTACAAAAGTCTTAAGGACCTTAAATCCTAAATATGAATCCAAAGTGTCTGCAGTAGAAGAAAGAGACTTAAGCAAAGTTACCTTTGATGAACTTCATGGCACTTTCACAGCTTATGAGATGAGAATTAGCAATGACATACCTTCAAGCAAAGAAGCTGCTTTCAAATCAGTCAGAAAAGAAAAGGAGATTTCTGATTCAGATGATTTGGATGATGATCAAGAAATATCTCTTGCAAGCAAGTTGAAGAAGGGATCTGTTGGTAAGTACAAAGGTAAGCTTCCATTCAAATGTTTTGGATGTGGAAAGATTGGACACTATGCAGCTCAGTGTCCTTACAAAGACCTAGACAGTGATGAAGATGAAAACAAGAAGTAATTTAAAAAGAAACAGTTCGTTTCTAGAAGGAAAAATAATTTCAGAAAGAAAAGAAGTTTGTTCATAAAAAATGTTGATATGTCTGAAAGTGATTCAGATGATTTTCTTGATGAAAATGCACAGACTTTATTTATGGCTATTCTAAATGAAGTTCAAAATGAAAAATGTGAGGAACAATCAAACAGTTGTGAAGCTGTTATTGATTTTGAAGGAGAATTGATGTGTGCATTAAGTCAAGTCAAGAAACTTAAGAAGGAAATCATTGCATAAAGAAGTCAGTTTCAAAAAGAAAATGATGTCATGAATAACAAGTTAACTTGTTATAAGAAACAGATTACTGATCTAATTCTTTCTCTTGAAAAAAGTAAGAAAATTATTGATGATAAAGACAAAGAGTTGAATAACAAGGACAAGGAATGTCATACACTTGAAGCTGAAATTGTTGGTCTGAGAAGAAGACTTGATATGTGCAGAAGTAGTGATAAACTTGATGATCTTCTTGATAGACAAAAAGGATTCAAAGATAAATCAGGTATTGGATTTGAAGAGGGACAATGTTCTCAAAAGGCTAGTACAAAAGGCAAATCAATCATAAGGACAACAAACTACAACAGAAGTGATACTTTCAGGTATAATGCTCACTTTACTGGATATTGTTTTTGTTGCAACAGGTTTGGACACAAAGCCAGTGAATGCAGATTTGGAGTCAGAAGAGAAATGCATTTATTTCTAAGGAATACATTCATGTTCTTAAGAAGTTTGAAGTGTCACAATTGTAAAAATTTTGGGCATATTGCCAAATTCTGTAGACCTTCATTGCAAATGCAGCAAACAACAAGAAATATTGTTTCAGGTTTGTCTTCTTTGAGTTCTGAAAAGAAATTGTTTGTTTGGAAACCTAAGGTAATTAATAAGAGCTTTGATGTTATGATTGCACAAGCTGCTTTTCATGCCAAAAGGAAGGAACAGTGGGTGATTGACCGTGGTTGCTCCAACCACATGACAGGGGACAAAGATAAGTTTGTTAAATTTGAAGACATTAATGAAGGTTCTATTATGTTTGGAAATAATGATTGCATTATGATCAGAGGCAAAGGTACAATTCTTCTTGATGATGAAACACCACTACATGATGTGTATTTTGTAGAAGGACTGAAGCACAACCTGTTAAGTGTCAATCAAATATGTGACAATGGTTTTAATGTGGTTTTTGATGCACATGGATGTGAGATCAAAAAGAAATCAGGTAAAGTTATTGCAGCAGGTCTAAGGACTAGTGGTAACATCTACAATCTTCATAACTCAGAAACTAAAAGTGTTGATAGCCATATCTGTTTCATGGGTCAAATTGAGGAAAGTTGGTTGTGGCATAGAAGACTTGGTCATGTGAATTTTGACAATCTTGTGAGAATCAGCAGGAATCACAATGTCAGAAATATGCCTCATATTTCAAAACCAAGTAATACTATATGCAAAGAGTGTCAGCTGGGTAAGCAAACCAAAGTTAGTTTCAAGCCTAAGGAGTATTTTACTTCAAAACCTCTGCAACTGGTACATTCAGATTTGTGTGGACCTACAAGGACTAAAGCTTTGGGAGGAGAAAAATATTTTATGCTTTTCATTGATGACTTTTCAAGAATGACATGGGTAACATTCTTAAGGCATAAATCAGAGGCATTTGATAGATTCAAAATCTTCAAGAAGATGGTTGAAAAGGAATCTGATTTCAAGCTAAAATGTTTAAGGTCAGACAATGGAGGAGAGTACACTTCAAAGGAATTTGAAGAGTATTGTGAAAAACATGGGATAAGAAGGCAATTCTCCACTCCTAGAACTCCACAGCAAAATGGAGTAGCTGAAAGAAAAAATAGGACTGTAAAAGAGATGGCAAGAACCTTACTACATGATGCAAATCTGCCTAATGTCTATTAGAGAGAAGCTGTTCATATAGCTATATATACTTTGAACAGAGTTCAATTAAGGGTAAAGTCAAATTATACTCCTTATGAACTTTGGTATGGTAAGTCAGCTAATGTTGGGTATTTTAAAATTTTTGGAAGTAAGTGTTACATCAAGAAAGATAATGATAGCTTAGGTGGTTTTGAGTCTAGATGTGATGAAGGCATATTTCTTGGTTATTCTACACATAGCAAGGCATATAAGTGTTTTAACAATAGGCTCAAAAGAATAATTGAAAGTACTAATGTTAAGGTGGATGAGGATTTGCAGCCCTGTATGCTGTTGATTCATGACAATGAAGTTGATCATCATTCACAAAAGGAAGAAGAAATTCAGGAAGAGGAAGAAGATCCTGAAAAATCTGTTGATGTCAAGACAAAGACTCTTTCAAAGGCTTTTCAAAGAGATCATCCTCATGAGTTGATCATTGGGGATAAGGACAGTGGTGTGTTAACAAGAAGAGGAAAGCTTGATGCTGCACATAATCAAGCACATGTGTGTTTGATATCTGAAATGGAACCAAAGAATTATGTTGAGGCTAGCAAAGATGAAGCCTGGATTAAAGCCATGGAAGAGGAGTTAAGTCAAATAGAAAAGAACAAAACATGGGAACTTGTTCCAAGACCAGAAGGTAAGAATGTCATTGGATCAAAATGGGTGTTTAGAAATAAACTTGATGATAAAGGTAAAGTTGTTAGAAACAAAGCCAGATTGGTTTGCAAAGGGTATTCACAAATTGAAGGTATTGACTTTGAAGAAACATTTGCTCCTGTTGCTAGATTAGAAGCTATAAGAATGTTTTTAGCTTTTTCAGTTTATAAAAATTTCAAAGTTTACCAAATGGATGTAAAATCAATATTTCTAAATGGAGATCTTGAAGAAGAAGTCTACATGGAACAACCAGAAGGTTTTGTGAATAAAGATAATTCAGATCATGTTTATAGGTTGAAAAAGGCTTTATATGGTTTAAAGAAAGCTCCAAGAGCTTGGTATTATAGACTGGATAAGTTTCTGCAGGAACAGGGGTTCACAAAAGGAGGTGTGGACAGTAATTTGTACTATTTAATCAAAGGTGAGGATATTCTGGTTGTTGAAATTTATGTTGATGATATCATTTTTGGTACTAACAATGATGATATGAGTCATTCATTTCCTAACATTATGAAGTCAGAATTTGAAATGTCTATGTTGGGAGAATTGTCTTTCTTTCTTGGTCTTCAGGTATCTCAGCTTGAAAAGGGAATATTTATCTCACAAAATAAATATGCCAGAGAGATGTTGAAGAGATTTCAAATGAATGATTGCAAACCTTTGGGCACTCCTATGGAGACAGGGCATAAGCTAAGTAAAAATGATGAATCACCTGAAGTGGAACAATCTCTGTATAGATCTATGATTGGGAGTCTTTTATATCTCACTGCTTCTAGGCCTGATATTATGCAGGCTGTTTGTTTGGTTGCAAGATTTCAAGCTTGTCCTAAACAATCACATTTGAATGTTGTTAAGAGAATCTTTAGATATATTAAGGGTACACTTGATTTTGGTTTATGGTATCCTAGACACAATGATTTTACACTTCTTGCCTATACAGATGCAGATTGGGCAGGGTGTCCTGATGACAGAAAAAGCACAAGTGGGGCAGCTTTCTTTCTGGGTGGCAGATTGGTTGCATGGCATAGTAAGAAACAAGATTGTGTTTCTCTATCTACAGCTGAAGCTGAGTACATTGTTGCTTCATCATGTTGTACACAGGTACTTTGGATGGTACAATCACTTCTTGATATTAAGGTTGAAGTTAAAAAGCCTGTGTCTATTCTTTGTGATAACACAAGTTCTATCAATATGTCAAAGAATCCTATAATGCATTCAAGAACTAAGCACATTGCTATCAGATATCATTTTCTAAGGGAAAAGGTGATTGAAAATGAAGTTGCTTTGGAATATGTGCATACTAGTGATCAATTGGCTGATATCTTCACAAAGCCTTTGCCAAAGGAGACATTTGAAACTCTGAGATAGAGACTGGGAGTTTTGTCTCTTGTCTCTCTTCAGTAAGTTACAGAGATATTAGATTCAGGGGGAGTTGTTTTCTAGATTATTTTAATGTCCTGAATCTCATTTGTACATAGTCTGTATATAGTTTTTGTACACAATTTTTTTGGCAGTGTTACAGTATTGTGCATTTGATCAGTGTAAAGTAAAGTGTTGGTTTTGGCAAAAAAAATTTGGATTGCATTTACAAGAACAGGAATCTATTTGTTGTGGTATTTTTTTTTGCCTTTGACAATTTTATGTCAAAAAGGGGGAGAAATGAGTTATGGTTTTGCCATCAATGTCAAAGACAAAGGGGGAGTTTTGTAGCACATTTCATAGTTGAGTATATTGTCTTTTCATTGATGTCAAAATATCAGGATATCAGGATGTTGCATTTCACAGTTTTCACAAGATGCAGTTGACAGGATATCAGGATGTTGCATTTCACAGTTTTCACAAGATGCGGTTGACAGTGGTTTGGTATCATCTTAGTTTTCAGTGACATGGTCTTCATCAGTGACATGATCTTCTTAGTTTTGATCTTTCAGTGAAAGTGGCAAAGGTTGGCATTATGATTAGTTTTCATGCAATTATGGTACACTGTTGTAATCACAGTGGTTTGATATCATCTCAGTTTTCAGTGTAATCACAGTGGTTTGAAAGTTTGGAATTATCTCAGTCTTCAAGTTGTAAAACTTCATTGTTTGGAATTATCATACAAGTAGTTCATAGTGACAAATGCCACATATTGTTTCACAAGACCTAAATTAAATTTCCTTAAAAGTTTTTTTTTAAACGTCAATGCACTTTTCTTATAATCGTTTGTTGACTGGTTGGAGCGGTGATTGTCACTTAAGTGACAACTTAAGGGGTGAAGACTCGTCAGTCTTACCGGCCCCGTTGCCTAGAGTGCCCGGTCACCGGTCACTGCTCATTGAGCTCCGTGGGAAAAGGTTGATCTACGATCAACGTTTAATTTGCTCTTGGCGGGAAGACCACATCCGGTGGTGGAGATTTGAATGATGCCGCAGTTTCAGGGGTTTAAAGTTGACGGGCTCCATGTTTATGAAAGGTAGAAACTAACACTTGTTTCTATTTTGAAGTGACAGCAATAATAGAAAATGGAAGGTTAGAAGTTTTTGATTATAGAAAGTCTCATGATAGATATTTGTTTTTTCTATTATGGAATGTGGATCGATGAGGAGATTTAGAAAATAGAAAATTTTGTTATAGAAATCAAATAGAATACAATGCATTTTTTTTAAGGAGGAGATAAAGTTGATTTTTGTTTTCATTTTTGAGAGAAGGTGATATGAATGTGATAAAAATATATGATGTTGGAAGTTGAACGGATTTGAAGAAATTGAATGATGGAAGATCATTTGTATAAAGAGAATACTTTTTCAGGGGTGTATAAATGAAGCAGAGAAGAGAAGAAGATGTAGTGTGTGGTGAGAAGTTGTAGAATGGTATTTTTTTTGAAGTGTATTTTGCAGGTATGAAGAAATAATTTTTCAGGGAATTATATTGAGGTTTTTGAAAGAATGTTGGAGCAATAAAAGAATGGAGTTCTTCAATGATCAAGATGGATTAATATTTGTTCAAGAGAAAGTGAAAGTGTTGTAAGACAATAATTTCTCAGAGAGGGTAAATTGTTCAGTTTTGCACAGTGAAAAAGTTCATGAAATGGTGAATTAGTTTGAAATTGTTTTGCAGAGGTATGAAGTATTTTTGAAGATCAAAATTGAATAATTGTTGATGTTGAAGACAGTTGAAGGTTGATTGCTAAGAATATATTTTTGTTTGTTTTAAAATGGAGAAACAAGGTTTTGGTTTTTATTGAAACAGGGAAATCCCCTGAGTTATATTTTCATTGAATGTTGATGTTGTAATGTCAGTGAGACATATGCAGAGAAGTACAATATGCCAGTGAGGCAGAATTGTAATGTCAGTGAGACAATTATAATCAGAAATTTGTGTTAAGCCAGTGAGGCAGTTGAGTGGTTTTTATACCCCAGGAGGGTTTTCCACTCGGGAAATTTCTTGTGTCAAGTTTTTGTTTTGATACTCTGCATATTTTCTTTGTTCAATCTGAAGAATTCTACAAATTGTGAATTTAAATTAAGAAAAGGAGTAAAAAGTGTTAAAATTGTTAACAACACTGATTCACCCCCCCCTCTCAGTGTTGAGTGTATTCCTACAGCGGGGTCCAGGGCCAGTGCCCCTGGTGTACTCCCTGTCGCAATACAGGGTGGGCTTGAGGGGCAATACCCTCGCGGGGGTTCGAGGGAGCACCCCTAAAACCTCACACGGTTTTTTATTATTTTATTCAGGCTTTAGGAGTTATTTTTCATTGGCCGACATTAAAAAAAAACCCTATTTTGTAACCAACAAAAGTCGTGATAAAAATGGCTAAGGGTTAGGTTTTCCATTAAGGTATTGTAGCATTTTGCAGCAGTATTGAGTTGCAAGGATTGCTGGTTGTAATCAGTTTGATTTACTGGATAATAATATTGGACTCTTTGTTGCTGGATGTAGCCTCAGTTTGGGTGAACCACGTTAAAACTTGTCTCTCGTTATTATTATTTCTGTGTATTTTCATTCCTCTATTTAATCTTTATTTACATTTAATTGATATCTTCTGTTGGCTAACCCTAACAAGTGGTATCAGAGCGGGTTGTGTTCGATTATTGTCTGCAGGAAGGTCTCACAGTTGAGTGGGAGCAATGGCAGACGAGGGTAAATTCAAGGTAGACAAATTCAATGGGAAGAACTATCAGTTATGGAAGATGCAGATGGAGGATTATCTCTATCAGAAGGATTTATGGAGGCCGTTGGAAGGAGTAGCCAAGAAACTGGCAACAATGACTCATGAGGATTGGAATCTTCTAGACAGAAAGGTACTGGGAACCATTTGGTTTCTCCGGCACCATTGCTGGCATTCAATATAACGAAAGCGAAGACAACAGATGGTCTGATGAAAGCTTGGCTAAATTGTAAGAAATACCCTCAATCTCAAATAAGGTATTTCTCATGAAGCGTTTGTTTAATCTAAAAATGATTGAAGGTGGATCTGTGATAGATTATTTAAATGAGTTTAATATGATTATCAGTTAGTTAATTTCTGTAAAAGTAAGTTTTGATGAAGAGGTGAGGGCTCTCTTGATATTATGCTCTTTGCCAGAAAGCTTGAATAGCTTGGTAATGGTTGTAAGCAACTCTATCTCTGGTTCAAATACTTTAAAATTTGATGATGTTGTTGGTGTTATCCTTAGTGAGGAAATGCGATGGAAAAGCTCAGGAGGGTCCACATCATGTAGTGTTTTGAATGCAAAAAGCAGGGGCAAATCAAAGGAGAGAGGAAAAGGTTCTGAAGGTCATAGGAAGTCACAAGGAAAATCAAAGGACAAGAGATCCCAATCCAGAGGACAGAAGGATTGCTAGTACTGTGGGAAACTAGGTCATCTGAAGAAAGATTGTTGGTCTCAGAAGAATAAAGGAGACAAACAAGAAGGAAATAAGGAGGCAAATGTGGTAAGTAATAAATCTAGAGATGATGCTTTGATTCTTTCCCTAGATAATGCTGATGATTCATGGGTTTTAGATTCAGGGGCCTCATTTCATGCTACACCCCATATAATTTATTTTCTTGATTATGTCCAAGGGGATTTTGGGCTAGTTTATTTGGGAGATAACGAACCCTGTTAGATTGTTGGAAAGGGAAGAATTAAGATTAAGTTGCAGAATGGGAATCATTGGCTACTACAAGAGGTAAGGCATGTTCCAAGACTCAGTAGGAATTTAATTTCAGCAGGGCAGCTAGCTGAAGAAGGTTGCATTGTTACATTTACTGATAAAAATTGGAAGGTTTCAAAAGGTGTGAAAGTAGGCACCTTATATCTTTGTATAGGTCATACTGTTCCTTCTACTTTAGCTGTTGCAGAGAAAAAATAAACAGGTTCAGGAACAGTTGCTGCAAGTTCGCAAGAAGAGATTGAAATAGTTGCTGCAGGTTTTGAGATAACACTGTGGCATAACAGACTTGGGCATATGAGTGAAAAAGGTATGAAGGTACTTCATTCTAAGAAAGTTTTACCAGGTCTGAAATGTATTAATATGGATTTCTATGAAAGTTGTGTGTATGGAAAATAAAAGAGAGTCAGTTTTCTCAAGGATGGGAAGCAAAAGAAAGATGAAAAGTTAGAGCTTGTGCATATAGATGTATGGGGACCAGCTTAGGTATCTTCCCTCGGTGTCTCTCGGTATTATGTTACATTCATAGATGATGTAACTACGAAGGTATGGATTTATTTCTTTAGGTAGAAATATGATGTATTTGAAACATTTAAGAAATGGACAAGCTTGGTTGAGAATGAGATGGGTAAAAGATTAAAATGTCTCAGATTGGATAATGGTGGTGAGTATTGCAGCAAAGAATTTGAGGATTATTGTTCTTTTAATCGAATTCGTAGGTAGAAAATGGTTCCAGGGACTCCATAAGAAAATGGAGTGGTTGAATGCATGAATAGGACAATAAAGGAGCATGCAAGGACCATGAGATTGCATGTTGGGCTGCCTTTAAACATGTGGGCAGAGGTTGTCAACACCACTGTATATTTAATTAATAGAGGTCCTTCAGTTCCTTTAGGTTGTGGTATTGCAGAGAAAGCATGGACAGGTAAGAAGGTGAGTTACTATTTTCTCAAAACCTTCGGATGTGAAGTATTTGCACATATAGATTCTAAAAATAGAACCAAGCTGGATGCAAAATCAAAAAAGTGTACCTTCATTGGATATGGCATTGATGAATTTGGTTATAGGCTTTGGGAATTTGAAAATTAAAAAATTGTGAGAAGCAGGGATGTTGTATTCAATGAGAAGGTGTTGTACAAAGATCAGTTGCAGAAGCATGAGAAGAAAGAAAAGGATTATGTGGTGTTAGATGATACTCCAAATAGTGATGTTCCAGTGGTTCCTTATGCTCCGCAATAGCAAATAGAAATACCACAAACTCTAGTAAATGTTAGACAGTCAACAAGGCTAAGTAAACCTCCTAAAAGGTTTTCTCCCTCTTTGTATTCTATTTTGTTAACAGATGCTGGTGAACCAGAAGGGTATGATGAAGCTATGCAGGTGGATATAAAGGTTCAGTGGGAGCTTGCAATGAAAGAAAAAAAGGACTCCTTGCTGAAAAATCAAACTTGGGAATTATGTAAGTTACCTACAGGTAAAAAGGCTTTACCAAACAAATGGGTTTATAGGTTGAAAGAGGAAGATGGAGGTCAGAAAGATTTAAAGCTAGGTTAGTTGTAAAAGGATTTGCACAGAAAAAGGGCATTGATTTTGATGAGATATTTTCTCTGATTGTCAAGATGACTTCTATTCATACTATTTTAAGTATTGTGGCTACTGAAGATTTGCATTTGCAATAGCTAGATGTGAAAACTTCCTTTCTCCATGGTGATTTGGAGGAGGAGATATACATGGAAGAGCCCCAAGGATTTGAGGTCAAAGGTAAGGAGAAATTGGTGTGTAGATTGAAGAAGAGTTTGTATGGCCTGAAATAAGCACCTCGGCAATGGTACTTGAAATTTGATAGTTTTATGGCTAAGCAAGGCTACAGCCGGTGTAATTCTGACCATACTATTTATTTTAAGAGGTTGGATAATGACAATTACATTATTTTATGTTTATATGTTGTCTAACATGGATGACATAAGAGAGTTAAAATAACAGTTAGCACAGTCATTTGCTATGAAGGATTTTGGGGGCAGCAAACCAAATCCTTGATATGAAAATTTGCAGAGATAGGAAGAACAGAAAATTGACTCTATCTCAGGCTAATTATGTTGAAAAGGTGTTACAGAGATTCCATATGGAGAATGCAAAAGTTGTCAGCACACCTTTGCCTAGTCATTTGAAATTGACTAAGGAGATATGTCCTAAGACACCAGAGGAGGAAGAAAAAATATCCAAGGTACCATATGCTTCAGTTGTAGGAAGTTTAATGTAAGCCATGGTATGCATGAGACTGGATATTGCACATGTTGTAGGAGTCATAAGCAAGTATATGAGTCATCCCCGATTGGAGCATTGGAATGCAGTAAAATGGATTCTTAGATATTTGAGAGGTACATCCAATAAACACTTATGTTTTGGGGGCTCTAATACTGATTTAGCAGGTTATGTAGACTCAGATTTGGCAGGGGATATTGATACTAGGCAGAGTACTACAAGTTATGTCTTTACTATAGGTGGGACAGCGGTGAGTTAGATCTCACGGTTGCAAAAGGTGGTTTCTTTATCCACCACAAAGGCAGAGTATGTAGCTGCAACAGAGGCAAGCAAGGAGATAATATGGCTACAATCTTTCATGGAAGAATTGGGAAAACAATAGGCTAACAGTTATTTGTTTATGGACAGTCAGAGTGCCATACATCTTGCAAAGAATTATGCCTTGCATTCAAAGACCAAACACATACAATTGAGGTATCACTTTATTCGGTCAGTGTTGGATGATGGATAGTTAAGGCTAGAAAAGATACATACAGATGAAAATCCAGTGGATATATTTACAAAGGCAGTGACAAGTGAGAAGCTGAGCTCCTCTTCAGTTTCGGTTGGTCTTCAAGACTGAAAACAACATCAAAACAGCAAAGTCCAGGGTGCTTATTGCTAGTGGCAGCTACAAGGTCAGTGGTGTTATGATCAGTCTCCAAATGAGAGATGATATGGTGTGGAGTCTGATCAGTCTCCAACTGGGAGATTGTTGTTAGATGGAGCCTAATCAGACTCGGAGGTTAAATTTACCCCACTTTTATCAGCGTGGTTTCCCCCCAAATTCCTACGATTCTTTATTATTTTATTAAGGCGTCAGGATTTATTTTTCATTGGCCAACATAAAAAAACTATATTTTGTAACCGACAAAAGTGATAAAAATGGCTAAGGGTTAGGTTTTTTGTTGAGGTATTGTAGCATTTTGCAGCGGTATTGAGTTACAAGGATTGCTAGTTGTAATCGGTTTGATTTACTGGATAATAATATTGGACTCTCTGTTGGTGGATGTAGCCTAAGTTTGGGTGAACCACGTTAAAATTTGTCTCTCGTTGTTATTATTTCAGTGTAATTTCATTCCTCTGTTTAATCTTTATTTGCATTTAATTGATATCTTCTGTCGGCTAACCCTAACAACTAATACTTTTATAATTTAAAATGCATTAAAATATAATAAGTTTGAAGAATAAAATAAAAAATGTAATAACATGGTGAAATAAAATTGATATCTTAAAAATAATTTAATTTGGTAAAAATAAAATAGCACTAAAATATTTACTTAGCTATAAAGCAAAACTTTACAAAGCCTATTAAATAACACAAATATTTCCTTCAACTATAAAACTAAACTTTACAAAGTGTACATATTTGTATTATGTGGAGAGCCCTGGCCCTAGTTGAGTGTATAGAGATTTGAAATGTCTGCTTAAGATATTAAAATGTAATAATATTAATACTATGATAATTTAAAATGCATTAAAATATTGTATGTTTGAAGAATAAAATAAAAAATGTAATAACATGGCAAAATATTTTTCATGATATTATAGATTTTTAACTTTTTAGTAAATAAAATTGAAATACTATATTTTTAACTCTTGAGTAAATAAAATTGGAATCCCAAAAATAATCTAATTTCATAAAATAAAATGTGTAGAACCCCATATTTTTAATAGTATTATTAATATTATAACTTTGTCCCTTTGACAAAAAGTAATTTTTATGTTTAGCTAATGAAGCAAAAAATTAAATTCATAAAAACTGATGATTCTTCCTTCTCATAATTATGGCCATCCATTTAGGCATGACTTAACTCGTGGGAGACAAAATTTGTGTTCATAATTTGTTTACTTGCCACATCCTCCCCTCAAACCAAAATTCTCTCCGCATTTATAACTTTTTGTTGCACTCTCCGACAATTTGCAGAGAAGAGGTCATTTTTTTCAGCCAATGACAATAAGATAAATCATTTTTCAATAATTGTTTGTTAAAAATTTATCATGTTGACATAGGAAAAGTACAAATTTAAATCAAATTTGCCCGACAAGAAAAATAATTTTGTCTTTTGATTGGTTTACAATCAATAGATTAATAACTAGATAAGTGCGAACTCATTGCAATAGTATTGTCCGAAGGCAGGTACTAATAAAATAACATATTAATTTAAGAGTTTATTATTTTCAAATATATCTAAACAACTAATACAAAGTATTTTCATTAAAATAACTCTAAAGTAAATAAAACAACATATTTTTTCATTAATCTAATATTGTGGTTTAATAATAAAATATAGTACACTTACTCTTTAATTAATTCTCCACTTCTCTAATATAGTAAAATAAATAAAATAAAATAGGGAGCGAGAATGCGCAAGAGGCAATTTTCGGCAAAGGCGAGGGCTTCCATGGCTAGACTTTGCCAACAACAAATCCATGACGACTAGAGATTCAAGAGACCTTACCGAAGGGATGCAAGGAATGGTGTGTGAGCAGCCAACACTTCCAATAGAGAAAAGGGGAGAGAGACAAGAATTCCAAAGGATGCCCCTACAATTAAGGCAAATGAAAGAAAAATATGGGTTAGGAAGGAAAAAAAGAATGAAACGAATGAGAAAGTTAAGGAAAACCATATTTTGAAATGTTCGACGGGAGCCAATAGAATTCCAGTCATCGCTAGGGTTGAGAACAAATCTTTGAACATCAAAAATGAGTTCTTGGAGAATTTGATGAAGGACTTGAAGGAAAAAGATTTCTTTCTAAAATGGACAGATCTATGGCTAGTTTGGGATAGAATAAATTGTTGGTGCGCCAAGAATTGGGGCAATTCAGTCTCATTGAGGAATTTGCCAAAAGGATTTTTTTGGTGTTGTGTGAAAATAGAGAAGTCAAAGAAAAAATTCTCAGCAACAAATCATGGATGATGGATGGTGTGGGTTTTTATATAAAGGACTGGGAGCTGAATTCAATCCCATGGAGCACAAAGTTACAATAACCCCTAGATGGGTTAGACTATACAATCTTCCATCAGAATATTGGACAATGGAGATTTTGAATGAAATAGGGGATTGCTTGGGGTCTTTGTGAATTTGGATGAAACCACAGCGGGAGGTGCTTCTAGAGTGTATATGCGCGGATATGTGTTAATATCAATATGGCAGAGGATTTTCTAGATTAGATCAACCTAATTTCAGTGAATGGGGTCTAGAAAAAGAGAGTCAAACTAGAAGGACCGACTGAACCAATAGGGGAAAATCCCAGTGAAGACTCTAATAAGAAAGATGAGAGTGAAAAGGGAGAAGAGTTAGATAATTTATAAGAACAAAAGGAGGAGGAGAGCCTTTTCGAGCTAGTAATTCTTCTGTGGATGAGGCAGTGGTGGATAATATTGAGACAAGGGTAGATGATGGTGGTAATGAAATCCGTGATTCCCCTCCAAATTTAAATTTGTGGGATTGGATTGTGGAAGAGGAGCATTTGGGTTCCTTTCAAGCCAAAATATCCTCAAACTTTGATTTGGTTAGGGACCTTTTTGGAATATCATCCAAGAAAAAGAATCCAGAAAGTAAGGAGAGAAATGAGAGTCAAAAGGCTTGTGAGGAGGTTAAAAGGGAGGAGGTGGTGGCACATGAGGAAGATCTTTGAAGGCTATCCTCCAGTAATGGTCGAAGTTAGTTAATCACATGATGAATTCACTCCTCTAGTAATTAACAAAGATTTTATGGATGTGGAAGAAGGGGAAATCTTATCCCTAGAAAAGCTAGGAATCACACAAATAGATACCTCTCTGATCACCCCTATTTGTGGAGACTTGAAGAAAAGGGGAGAAAACCCAATTATTTAAAGATGGTTGAGGATAGTGAGGCTAAAGGTCAATTAAAAATCACACAAATGATGTTGAGGTCTGGGAAGGGAATCATCCTTCCTAGATAGTCATGAAGATCACTTCATGGAACGTTAGGGGCTTAAACGCTCCTAACAAAAGGCATCTGGCAAAACACCAGATGGAGATATCATATTCCAACATCTTTTTAGTACAGGAAATGAAGTTAACAGACAAAGATATTGATTATTTCAAGTTAATATTGAAGGAATGGAATGGCTTTTTTGTTGATGTGGAAGGTGCTTCAGGTGGACTTGCAATCTTGTGGATGGTGAATGATGTAATGGTGGATCTTGTAAGTAGTTCTAGATTCTAGATGTTGACAAAGGTAATGTGCATTTCTACAAATCTGCATTTCTTTCTTATTAATGTATATGGTCCTAACTCACCCCTCCTCAAAAAAAAGTATGGGAAGAACTGGATTTAATTTTGGAAAATTTTGCAACTTCCTTTTGTTTTTTGGGAAGAGATTTCAATGCTATCCTAAATAGAGAAGATAACTTGGGGGAATCAAGAAATGCATCCAATTGCAACTGGACTTCATAGATTTTGTCATGAGAAATAATCTGCTAGACAGTCCACCAAAGAATGGAAACTATACATGGACAAACTGAAGGCTTGGCTTTAGCAACATTGCAGAGAGACTGGATAGATTCCTCCGGTTGGGAGACTTGGGTGATTTTGGAAGAGAATGCAAATGTTTTCTACTACCGATATCTAGCTTAGACCATTACCCAATTCAATTATAGATCATGGAAGATAAGAAGCCAACTAGAAGTCCTTTCAAGTTTAAGAATATGTGAATGCGTGATGAAAGATTTCTTAGCCTTGTGGAATCTTGGTGGAAGGAAGAGAACTAGAAAGGATCGAAGATATTCAACATTTTTTTGAAACTAAAGAAGTTGAAAGAAAAATTAAAAATTTGGAACAAAATCTATTTTGGAGATATTTTCAAGGAAAAGGCAGAAATAGAAGAAAAGATAAGGGATTTAAATGAGAAGGTTTTCAGGAATGGGATAAATCAAGATTCCTTCTTGACTGAAGAAGAGTTAATGATGAAGCAAGTTGAAGTTTTGGACAAAGAAGAAATATTTTGGCGTCAAAAATCTAGAGACCTGTGGTTGCAAGGAGACAAAAACACAAAATTCTTTCACAATTCTACAAGAATCAAAAGACAAAAGTGCCGAATGAACAAGATTGTGTTGGAGGATGGAATAGAATGCAATGATAAGAATGTAATCAATTTGGTGGGGGTCAATTTTTTTGAAGATATTTGAACAACAGAGAATCTTTGGATTTACACATTCAACATAGAATTTTGGAGTGTATCCCTAGAAAGGTTGAACCAAAATACAATGAAATGTTAAACTCACCTTTCAAGGAAGAGGAGCTTAAGGTGGCAACAATGCAATTACATCTAGATAAAGCCCCAAGGCCCGATGGTTTTCCTGCAAGTTTCTTTCACAAGTGTTGGCATATAATTGGAAAGGATATTTGGGTAGCTATAGAAGAATCAAGCAAAAAGAAGACATTGCTTAGGGATCTCGATAACAATTTCATAGTCTTGCTTCCAAAGAAAGAGCAAGTATTGTAATTCGAGGACTTCAGGCCCATCTCGATACAGTTTACAAAATTTTTGCCAAGGCAATTGTGAATAGGATGAAGCTTTTCTTGGATGAAATCATTTCAGAAGAACAAGGCAGATTTGTCCCATGAAGATCGATATTCGATGGTACCATCATTGCTCAAGAAACTATTCACTCTCTTATGACCTCTAAAAGAGTGGTATGCTTGTAAAGTTAGATATAAGAAGGGCTTATGATAGGGTGGATTGGAGATTTCTTTTCAAGGTCTTGGAGACCTTCAATTTTGACAAAAATTGGCTGGATTGGATTTTCAATTTTGTAGCAAGCCCCAGGTTTTTTATTTTGATTAATGAAAGCCCTCAAGGATTTTTTGAAGTCTCAAGAGGTTTAAGGCAGGGATATCCACTCTCCCCCTTCCTCTTTATCATAATGGCAGATGCAATGGGTAGATATATTCAAAAGGTGGTGGATTCAGGGCAGTGGGAAGGACTACAAATTACCAAAAATGTTACACCTTTGACACACTAGCAATTTGTTGATGATATGATGTTGTTTGGTAGTGCCAAAAGAAAGGAAGCTAGGTGTATGAAGAATATTTTGGATGAATACTCGGTGGCATCTGGTCAATGTGTTAATAAGAACAAATCTAAAATTTTCTTTTTTCTATAGATCAAAGAAAGAAAAGGGAGGATATTGAGAATTCTGAAGTTCAAGCAAGGGGAGTTTCCTAGTAAATATTTAGGATTTCCTTTGTTTGATGGAGGCAAGAAATCAAATCTTTGGGAGCCTTTACTAAAGAAAATAAGTGATAGAATGGGGTCGTGGAAAGGGATATGGCTCTTTTGGGAAGGAAGGATCATAATGATCAAAGCATTCATTTCTTATATTCATATATTCTTAATATCATGCCTTCGGTTGCCCAAGTCTACAAGAAAATCAATAGAACAGAAAATGAGAAACTTCTTTTGGCAGGGCCCAACGGAGGACAAGAAGTTCCCATTGATTTCTTGGGACAACATTTGTAAACCAAAACTGGCTAGAGGTGTTGGTTTGAGGAATCTCATTATACAGAATAAGGCCCTTGGGGTGAAAATAGTTTGGGTGATTTTCACGAGGCCATAATTGAAATGGGTTAAGATTCTGAGAAACAAATATCTAGATTCATTAGAGGATAACAGATATCTCACAATAGCAAATCCTACTAAGGGCTTGAGACTATGGAACTTTTTTCTCTCTTATAGGGGGATTATTATGGAATACCTCACTTGGGAAGTCAAAAATGACGAAACAACTTTGTTTTGGGAGGACTCGTGGATGGGCTTTCCAAAGATTAGGGATGCTTGTCCTGAGGCTAAGAAGATTTTTTTGGAATTTTGGGGAGTAAGAGTGGTAGATTATATTGAAGCCATAGTAGATAACAATGTCAAGGGGTGGGAGTGGAAAAGTTTTGAAAGCCATGGGATCCTTGAAGCAGAGCAGACTTCTTTGAGGGAAATTCTACAAAATAGAAGACTGCAACTCTCTACTAGAAGGGATAGACTATGTTGGAACTGCTCATCAATAGGGGAGTATAATGCGAAGATTGGATATGTGGTGGTGGATGGAGAAAAGGAACAAACTGAGATTCCAGTGCAATTATGTTGGAATAAGGTCTGCCTCCCTAAAGTTGGTGTGTTTGCTTGGCCGACACTCTAGAAAAGGGTTCTAACATGAGATAGATTCAAGAAGTTGGGGTTTGAAGGTCCAAGCAGGTGTGTGATGTGTTTGAAGGAGGGATAAATAGTAGAACATATTTTTTTGCAATGCCCCTTTGCCCAAGAGTGCTAGAGATGGTTGTGTGTAAAGTTGGATTAGATAGGGGCTCTACCCAATGACATTTTAGCTTTATTCAAAGTCTGGCTTGCCCATCACCATCATTTAGTGTATGGTTGTATTTGGTTAATCATTCCATTTGGTATGCTCTGGGAATTATGGAAAGAGCATAAGAGGAGAATATTTCAAGATAAAGGAATGGAGTTGATTCCTTTTCAAATCAAAGTAGAAACTGTGATCACCAAGGTAGTAAAAAATAGAATTCTAGTGGGAGTTAGGAACAGATTTACTACGGAAGATGATAAAAATGAGGAAGGCTTGGAATGGGCTAATCATTCCCCCCATTAATGGGATTGGGGTGTGGATACCCTATAGAAGAGAAAGGAGACAAAATAGATGCCACCTTTGAAGGGCTGGGTGAAGATGAATTTTGATGGTGCATCCAAGGGGAATCTAGGTGCTTTCAGCGTAGGTTGCCTGGTGCAGAATCACAAAGGCAAAATTCTAGGAAAGGCAGCAAAAAAGCTAAAGGATGGATCAAACAACGAAGCCAAAATATAGGCTCTCATTTTGGGCCTCAATTTATGTAGTCTACTAAAGGTGAAAATGGTTGAGATTAACGGAGACTCCCTAGTAGTGATTAACACTTTGAGAAAGGGGGAGATGGCTAATTAGAAATTAAATGTTTTTTTAATCAAGGCCCTAAGTATTATGGATGGATTTGAGAGCGTGGTGATTAACCATGTGTTGAGGGAAGGTAATAGCGAGGTGGAAGAGTTGGCCAACCTGGCAATTAGCTCGAGGCAAGCGACATATTGGGAGGTAATGAATAATGAATACGCCAGCTCTCTCCACCGATCTAGAGAAGAGATGATGGAAGCAAAGCATGTAGAGTTAGTTTTATGGAGGACTGTTGGGCTTTGGTGTTGGTTAGTTTCTTTATCAGATGGTGTGGAGATTGATAGTTGTTTAACGCCCAAGATGGACACCTTAATTAGGGTCACATGCAAGAAAAGGTAGATGTCTTTCTTTGGTTTAATAATAGAAAAATGGATGAGGAAATTTTTTAATCCCAAGAGTGGTATTGTTCTCTTTGCAATAGAGTGGGTGTTGGGCGAGAGATTCATGGCAGAAGAGCATAGGTATCGGGTCAATTCATACCTAGCCTCTATGTTTCTAGTTGTTCTTCTGGATGCAAATGAAGAAAAGGCGGTCATTCAAATGTTTATGGAAGCCTTTGTTAAGAAGGACTTCTGTGGTGGCTAAAAGGAGGTGATGATTTTGGTGAGGTCTGGTGTGGGTATACCACAGGCAGATGATTTCCATAAGATAAATGGGGCAAGAGATGCAGTTACTAGGTTATCATTTGTGGAGGAGGTTGGGGTTGAGAACATTGTTGGAAGAAGGAAGCATGTTGCGAGAGGGATCTCTTTCTTGAAGAAGCTTGTTGGGCTCATGGAAGAGGATGACTGGATGTTACAGGTGCTCAAATCCTACTATGTTGTTGATGAAAATGCTTAGCCATGTTTGATAAAATGTAGTTTGTGTTATTTTGCAGTATGTAATTAGTCTGAATAGTTATGTTTTATAGTTTCTGGCATTACTAGTTGGCAGGGTGGTAGTGGTGAGTACGGATTTTGTTTATCCCCTACATTTTTCTTTATGGGGGTTCTTATGTTCTATTCAGAAAAACTTTGTTAAACTTTTGTTAAATATTTATATAATGGGAGCAGGCCCTAAGCCTACAATTTACCAAGAAAAAAAATTAATTAATAAAATAAAACGAAGCAATTAGTATCATGCCAATGGATGGCTCTGTGGGTATGCTAGTGTTGCATGGCCTAGGGCATGGCCATGTGTGACCCTAGCCATGACTTTGTTGCCTGAGAGTTCGTGGTCAGGATTGCAACTTGTTCTCTAGTTGTGGTGGAGTAGTTTTTGTGTATGTGGGGAGTTTTTTGAGATTTAGGGGGTTTTTTTAGAGTTTGGGTTTCTTGTTCATGTTTTAGGGAGGTGGTTCTTGTGGTCTAACATTGTCATGGTGTTGGGAAGGTGCTACTATTTTTGTTTCTTGTTCTTTACCTTCATGGGGCAGACTTTGGATATTCCTTTTTTATTAGGGTTTGGACTTAGTTGCCCCAAAGCCATGGGGCTTACCTCAAGTCTATTTGAGGGACCAAAGGTTTCATTAAGAGATGCTCTTAATAGAGAAGAACCATCTTCATCAATGTCATCTCTAGAGTTGGTCAGTGAGTGTGTAGCTCCATTCGGTGGCCCCTGAGTTTCCAAGTTGAATGGATGTCTCGAGAGGAGCCAAGAAAGGCTGATTTTGGTGATTCAGCTAGAGTCCATGGAGGAGGATGTGTCTTATCTGATAAATCATTCCTTAATCTATAAGTTTATGGGGATTCATGTTTCTTTGCCCTTCATCAAATCTTGGATGACAAGTACCTGGAATCCTAAAGGTTGTTAGAAATGAAAGCAACACTACTTCAATGGAAATCTGATTCAAATAAATTTTTGCAATCTTTTAAGTGTGTATTATCAATGGAGATTGTAACATAAAAATGAAACTATGCTTCACAGAAATGCAAAATCAGAAATCTAAACACATAACACAATGTTTGACATGGAGAAAACCCTTTTGGGTAAAAAACTCCACAGAGGCCCAATGTTTGTATTAATTTGAAAATGATTTTACAATACAACAACACCACCAATCTCTCCTTCAGTCTTCAATTCGACGGCATTCGGGTAGCACCTAAGTATCTAAAACCTATATTGCAGCAACAAATACATGGAAAAATATTTATATAAGTCCTCTCACACCTCCATAGGCATTCACTTTCTCTCTCATGAGATTCTCCAACCTGTAAACATTTAATACCATCTTACAAGCACCTTACACTTGTCCAAAAATAGCCATACAAAGTTGGGTGCCCAAGACTAAATCTAGCCTCTTACAGCATCTTATGACATGTCGTAACCGTCATAGATTCCACCAAAGAGTATATTTCCACGATGGGAACCTTGGGCTAAACATAGCAACTTACAACTCATTAATATCTATCATATGTGTCATAGTGTCATAGAATCTTATGGCAACTTACAGTTGTCATAGATTCTTTACATGCACCCACCAAACATTATGATGTGTGTCATACATGCTAAAAATAGTAGATTCTCCCAAGGTGGCACCTACACTCATTTACTTTGAGTTTTTACATTTGCCAACCGTAAATGTCACTCTGTAATTACCTCCGATGACTCCAAAATTACAAATTACAAATAATAAATCGAATAAATACAATATTGGGATTTACAAGGTTAATGGCACCTTATCCCAACATTCTCCCACTTGACATTATGCATTGTAAATCAACCCATAGGAAATCAAATGAAAAATAATCAAGCACTAGAAACAAGGCCCATGGCCTCTCTGCACCATACAAACTTCTATGTGCTCACATCCTTGGTTAATGAATCTGCAACATCTCTTGAGTGTCTATCTTCTTCAGCTCAATCTCTCCATTTGCAACCAACTCTTGAACAAAGTGATACTGAACATCAACATGCTTAGTCCGAGCATGATACATGGGATTCTTAGCCAAACATATAGTACTTTGGCTATCACAACCAATATGAATGATCATGCAATTAAATCCAATACCTATACACAGTATCCTCAACCAAACTACCTCCTTAGAGACATGATTTGCATCCATATACTCTACTTATGTGGTGGACAAAGCAACTTTGGGCTGCCTCTTACTCATCCAACTCACTCCACCTCCAAATAGAGTAAATACATAGCCACTAGTGGTCCTTGGACTATCCAAGTCACCTGCCCAATCTACATCAACAAAACCCTATATGTCCAAAGATTTATTAGCACTATTAGTACCAGAATAAACCAAACAATGATCAGGAGTGCCTGCAAGATAGTTAAACACCCTCTTCGCATAGTTCCAATGATGTCTACCAAGGTCAGACATAAATCTGCTCAAAATTCCCACTGCTTGGGCATCATCTGGCTTAGTGCAAACCATTACATACATCAAACTCCCTATAGCACTAGCATATGGTACATTAGACATATCCTCAAATAATCCTCATTCTTTGGACACATATCTAATGAAAGCTTAGTACCAATGGGTAAAGGAACTCTAACTAGGTTACAGTCTTGCAAACTAAACCTCTATAAAATAGTATTCACATAGTTACTTTGAGACAACCAAAGCTTTCTTTTACCTCTGCCTCTTCTGATCTCCATTCCTAGAGTATACTTGGCAGCTCCAAGATCCTTCATATCAAATGCACCTGAAAGTATTGCTAAAAAATAAAATGTCATCAACATACAATGCAATAACCAGTATAGAATCACCAACAGAATAAATGTAAACACAGTGATCCTCCTCACTTCTAACAAAACCTAATTTCAAAATGAATTAATCAAACTTTTGATACCACATTTTGAGGGATTGTTTTAAATCATAGAGAGACCTCTTCAACTTGCAAACCAATGTTCTTTTCCTTTTACCTCAAAACTTATAGGTTGTTGCATATATATTTCTTCCTCAAGATCTTCATGCAAGAATGCAATCTTTACATCCATTTGCTCAATTTCCCAATCATAAGCTGCAGCAATGGATTAAAGAAATCTAATAGAAGTCAATTTAGCAACAGGAGAGAATATCTCACCAAAATCAACTCCCTCTCTCTAGGAGTAGCCCTTGGCTACCAGTCTAGCCTTATACTTCTCCAGTGACCCATCTGCTCCAAACTTCTTCTTGAAGACCCACTTACAACCTATGGCCTTTTTTTCTTCGGAAAAATGAACAAGATCCCAGGTGTTACAAGATTCTAAAGCCATCATCTCCTCATGCATGGCTAATTGCCAAGAATCACTATCATCTACAGAAATAGCTTCCCTATAGGATCTAAGTTCATCATTAGTACCAAATAAACTATATACACCATGGAAATCCGGTGGGCTATACCTGTCAACTAGATTATGTTGTCTTGTGGATCTCCTCAAGTATGGAGTAAGAGACTCTACTTGTTCTTCTACATGATCATCTGTAACAACATACTCATCTTCATCAAAACTACTCAAATCTTCTTCTTCTTCTTCACCCCCCAATCCATCATTTTATTCTTCCTAAGGTGCATCTTGTTGCTCTAACTCAAAGTGCACTCTCTTAACCTTTTCTTCTTTTTCTTTTGGCTGCTCAAGTTCAGAAATAGCTCTCTAAGTTCCCTAAAAATAACATCTCTAGAAAATATAATCTTGCGAGTTAGTGGATTCAAAATCTTATAGCCTTTCACATTATCACCATATCTAATGAATGTACACTTTTCAGCTTTTGGATCCAACTTAGATCAATTTTCCTTAGGCACATGAACAAAAGCCTCATAGCCAAAAACCCTTAAATGTGAAATAGAAGGTTTCTTGCCTGTCCACACTTCATAAGGTGTTGAATCAAGAGCCTTACAAGGAAATATGTTTATCAAGTAGCAAGTAGTACACATAGCCTCTGCCCAAAAGTATTTATCCAACTGTGCATCACTAAGCATACTTCTGGCTCTTTCCATACTTGTTTAGTTCATCCTTTCTGCAACACCATTCTGCTATGGTGTATATGGAGTTGTCTTTTGTCTGATTATACCTACATGCTTGTAAAACTCATCAAATTCCTTAGAGAAATATTTCCCTCCATTGTCAAATCTTAATATTTTTATCTTTAAACCTGATTGGTTTTCTACTAAGACTTTGAATTTCTTAAACTTAGTGAAAACTTCAGATTTATGATTCATAAAATAAATCCATGTAAATCTGGATACATCATCAATGAAGGTGACAAAATAACAAGATTTTCCAATAGATTCATTATCCACAAGTCCAAACACATCCATATGAATAATTTCTAATTTCTCTTTTGCTCTATTGCTTCCTAAAGGAAATGATTTTCTATTTTGTTTATCAAACATACAATGCTCACAGAAATCAAAGTGCTCATCAGAATAAGAGAAACCATCCAAAAATTCTTTATTCTTACTAGTTTTTAATACATTATTGCTTCTGTTTCCCAATCTACGGTGCCACAACATACAAGTGTTTTTAGAAGCCTCAGAAACATAAGAGGCATTACAAACTGTAGTTGCTTCAAGCTTAAACAAGTTTCCAAATCTCTTCCCTTTCGCTACCACCAAGTTCCCTCTCACCAATTTGTAGCCATGCTTGTCAAATGTCACATGCATTCCCAAATCATTCAACTTCGAAATTGAAATCAAATTTCTAGCTAATCCAGGAACATACAAAACACCAAGGAGGGTTTTAATCCTCCCATCACTGAAACACAACAATACCTTTCCTTTCCTGATAATTGGATATGAAGAGTTGTCACCAAGGTAAATATTACCTCCATCATTATCTTCATATGTGGAGAACCATTCCTTATGCAGGGTCATATGAAACGAGCATCCTGAGTCAACCAACCAGTGATCATTAGAAACAACATTACATGTAGAAGGTAAAACATCTTCACCTACATTCGAGGACTTATCTGAAGCACTCTCCCACTATTTCTTGGGGTTTCTACACTCCTTTACATGTCCCCTTTTACTGCAGTTCCAACACTTAACTCTGTTCTTTTTACCAAGAGTCTTAGACTAGCCCTTGGACTTGTCCTTAGCCCCTTTCTAATCTCCTTTAGGTCCCCTTTCCTTAGACCCTCCCCTAATACTGAGAGCATCACCTAAACTATCCAAACTCTTCTTCCTCAATTCCTGTGCTAGTAAAACTACAACAAGAGCATCCAACTTCGGATCTATGAGGTTAACATTGATAGCCAAAATGACATTTTCCCATGATTCAAGTAAATAAAAAAGAAGCAAGATACATTTATCTTCCTCATCAACTTCAATGTCTACTGAAGCAAGCTGACTCATCAACAAATTAAAAGAATTTAAATGCTCTGCAATCGACTCACCCTCTTTCATTTTCAAAGAAAACAACTTCCTTTTTAGATAGAGTTTATTTACCATACTCTTGGCTTGGTAGATCTCACCCAACTGATTCCACAATTTATGTGCGGTCTCTTCCTTTGCGACATTCAGCAGCACAGAATCTGAAAGACATGAATGGATGGTTCCCCATGCCTTCTTATCTAGTTTTACCCACTCATCCGGAGAGACATCATTGGGTTTCTTCTCTTTTTGGACAGCCAACCACTGGTTTCTTTCTTCCAACAAATCTTCCATTTTCAACTTCCACAACTCATACCCCATTCCATTGAACTTCTCAATGTCCAATTGAGAGGTTGATGCAATGGTGGATCCAACCATAATAATGACACAAGATCTGCAAAACAAACACAACCAAATCTCCCACTATAGCTACAGCTTTCACACTACCACCCAAGAGTCAAAACTGGCCAGGCTCTGATACTAAATGTTAGAAATGAAAGCAACACTACTTCAATGGAAATTTGATTCAAATAAATGTCCGCAATCTTTTAAGTGTGTATTATCAATGGAGATTATAACATAAAAATGAAACTATTTTTCACAGAAATGCAAAATCAAAAATCTGAACACATAACACAATGTTTAATGTGGAGAAACCCCTTTTGGGTAAAAAACTCCACATAGGAAAGAGGCCCAATGTTTGTATTAATCTGAAAATGATTTTACAATACAACAACACCATCAATCTCTCCTTCAGTCTTCAATCCGATAGCATTCCGGTAGCACCTGAGTATCTAAAACCTGTATTGCAGCAACAAATACATGGAAAAATATTGATATAAGTCCTCTCACACCTCCATAGGTGTTCACTTTCTCTCTCATGAGATTCTCCAACCTGTAAACATTTAATGCCATCTTACAAGTACCTTACACTTGTCCAAAAATAGTCATGCAAAGTTGGGTGCCCAAGAATAAATCTAGCCTCTTACAACATCTTATGATGCATCATAACCATCATAGATTCCACCAAAGAGTATCTTTCTAAGATAGGAACCTTGGGCTAAACATAGCAACTTACAACTCATTAATATATGTCGTATGTGTCATAGTGTCATAGAATCTTATGGCAACTTGCAGTTGTCATAGATTCTTTACATGCACCCACCAAACATTATGGCGTGCATCATACATACTAAAAATAGTAGATTCTCCCAAGGTGGAACCTACACTCATTTACATTGAGTTTTTACATTTGCCAACCGTAAATGTCACTCCGTAATTACCTCTGGTGACTGAAATTACCCATGTCAGTGAAACTAGTACATCTCCTTATGGATAATTATAAATTACAAATAATACATGAATAAATACAATATTGGGATTTACAAGGTTAATGGCACCTTTGTAATTACCTCTGGTGACTGAAATTACCCATGTCAGTGAAACTAGTACATCTCCTTATGGATAATTATAAATTACAAATAATACATGAATAAATACAATATTGGGATTTACAAGGTTAATGGCACCTTATCGCAACAAAGGTGATATGGAGGTAGTGCTAGCAGCTAATAATTATTTTCTGGTGGTGTTCTCAAATTTGTCGGACCGCAATAAGGCCTTTGAGGGGGGCCCGTACTTCCATAATTATATTGGGATTTTATTAAGCCTTGGCATGTAGGATTTAATCTGACGGAGGAGATCCCTTCCAGGATCCCAATGTGGGATCAGCTTCCATGGTTTCTGCTGGAATTCTAGAGGAATGATATTCTTCATATGGTTGTGATGTTGTTAGGCAAGCTAGTGGGCCCTTCACAACACACACTGGATAAAAAGGTAAACTCTTTTGCGCGCATTTGTGTTGAAATTGATTTAAAAAATCCTTTGCCAGATTCTTTAGAAATACGGTTAGGAACTTCCTCTTGGACTCAACAGTTGGATTATGAGGCTCTCCCTTTTCGGTGCTATATATGTCATGAGTATGGGCATTTGTAGAAGGATTTCATCATGGAGGGACCTAGTCTAATAAGCCTTCTAGGCCTACTCCTAGGATGGATAAGGGGAACACCCTTGCTACAGAAAGTGAGACAAATAAGGAGGGGTTTATTTAAGTAAAGCCTTGTAATAAAGGCAAAGGCTAGAAGAGGACTCTCAAAGATAGGCAGACTGATGGATTATACAACTATTTTGATGCCTTAGGTGCGGATGATCATAAATGAGCTGCAAGAAGGGCCAAGCCCCATGGGGATGGATTGGGAAGGCTTAAAGGAGGTTGACTCTTGTGATAACATTCAAGAAATGGTTACATGTTCTCAGATGGAAACAAATCAAGTTTTGATGGTGCCAATTGAGGTAGTTGTGGTGGATGTTGTTGAGTCAGGAACCCTCAAGCCTGCCTTTGGCTAAGCCAGCTCAATGTCCTCAGATTGGTAGAAGTGCCCAACCCTCCCTTGGGATCTAGCAAAGAACCTCAAAAAGGTTGCTCGAGATATGCCCCTAAGATGGGTTGGAAGAAAGATTAGGATAAAGTTAAATTGATAGGTGAGAATTTGGTGGAATCAGCGTCAATTAAAACCATTGATTCCCACTTTGCTACTTCTCACAGATGATAGTGTTTTCATGGAG
This sequence comes from Cunninghamia lanceolata, assembly GCA_027924645.1. Taxonomy (NCBI): domain Eukaryota; kingdom Viridiplantae; phylum Streptophyta; class Pinopsida; order Cupressales; family Cupressaceae; genus Cunninghamia; species Cunninghamia lanceolata. Next base: position 7,577,217 of record BSBN01000220.1, on the reverse strand, counting down.
TGTATGGGGGTTGAACAACATCCCTAGACAAAAGGTTGTTCATGAGTTGATTTGTGTTCATTCTCTTCATTTGGTTTTCATTTAGGAATCAAAGTTATCAGTGGAAGGTATGTCCAACATAGCTTCTAGTTTATGGGTTTGAGGTCAGCGGAAGTGTATTGGGGCCCAGGGCAATGCAGGTGGAGTTGTTTTCTTATGGGACCCGTGCAATATTTCTCCTCTCTGGTGGATCTCTAGTGGATTCTCTATGTCAGTGGTTACGACTAGTTATGAATAAGGTTAAGCTATTCTTTTCACCAATGTTTATACCATGGTTGATGCTTAGGGAAAGTCTTCGAGCTTTGGTCTCATATTTTGTATATTAGGTCCTTAGCCCCTTTCTTTCCTTGGATTATGGCTATGGATTTTAATGCGATTATTAGTCTGGATGAGAAGAATGGGGGTTTAGACAGATTGGATTCTTCTTCTACGTTGTTTAAAGGTAATATTTTTTGCCTTAATCTTGTGGATGTAAAGCCCTCCAATGGCTTATTTACATGGAGTAATAGAAGATGTGGGGTAGATTGTATCTTTGAAAGACTGGACAAGTTTTTGGTTTCTAGTTTTTGGTTTCTAGTTTTTGGATTAGCAGCAATTGGGCTACGAGTTTGGAGATTTTGGACTGGTGGGGATCAAACCATTGGCCTATTAAACTTTCAACCTCCTTGTTTGGATCAGCTAAGAACCCTTCCTTTAAGTTTCAGCTGATGTGGTTTAGGGACCCTTCTCTTCAAGATTTTATGGTTGGTTGGTGGAATGAAGGAAAGCCAGCTTATGGTACTATTATGTACTCTTTTGTTAAAAGGTTTCAGTATGTGAAGTTTCAGCTTAAGAAGTGGAATAGACAATATTTTGGTAACATCTTTTAGGCTAAGCCAGCTACTCAATCCTAGGTGGATCTTATTACTCACCAGATTATGGATTTGGGTCTCACTATGGAGAGACTCCGGGAGGAAACAAATGCCTTGAAGGAGTTGGCGAAATGGGAATTGCATGAGGAAATTATTTAGAAGCAAAAGGTGAGGATTGACTAGCTCCGAGAAGGAGATAGAAATACCTCTTTCTTCCATAATATCATCAAAGACAGGAGACATGGGAATGGAATTTCTTCCTTGGTGTCTTCCCAAGGGGTTCTATTGTCCTCTGGTTGGGAGATTTTTGCAGAGGCTTCTTGGTTCTTCTCAGCTCTGTTTATGAAGGACTCTCCCTCAATAGTTATTGACAAGAATAAGGTTCTAGAATGTATCCCCTCTTTGGTGACTAATGAGATGAATGAGGCTATCTTCAGTCCCATATTCATGATTGACTTGGAGAGGGTTGTGTTTCAGATGAAAAAAGGGAAGGCCCCTGGGCTGGATGACTTTCTGGTTGAGTTCTTTCAGGAATTCTAGGAGATTACCAAATTTGATCTTCTTGAGGTGGTTAGAGATTCACAGAGGAGAAAGTAGATGCTAAAAGCTTTGAATGCTACTTTCTTTGTTCTTATTCCTAAGATTTTTGGAGCTAACTCGTTGAATCACTTTAGGCCAATAGCATTGTGTAACATTGTTTATAAGATTATCACGAAGTTGATTATAGAATGGCTTAAACCTTAGCTTAGTAGGCTGATCTCAGAGGAACATGGTGGATTTGTGGCTAGAAGGCAAATTCTTGATGGGGTTGTTGTGGCAACGGAGGTTATTCATTCCATGGTGGTTTCCAAGGAAAAAGTAATTCACATTAAGCTAGATATGGCCAAAGCTTATGATATAGTCAAATGGACTTTCCTTCGTAAAGTCTTTTTGGCATTTGGTTTTGGGAATGATTGGATTGATTGGGTTATGAGTTGTGTTACATCGACGTCTCTCTCTGTTCTTATCAATAGTGAGCCTACTGCATTGTTTGGTGCTACTAGGGTCCTTAGGTAGGGGGACCCTCTGTCACCATACTTGTTTATCATATTGGTTGAGGGATTGGTAAGACTCATTAAATCTCATGTGGGTCAAGGATTGATTCATTGCTAGACCTGGGGTAATAGTTTGCCTCCTTACTCTGATTTACAATTTGTTGATGACATGGCTTTGATGCATTTAGCTAGGGTCAATGAGGTGGTTAACTTTAGGAAATCTCTAGATATTTATATGGATGCCTCAAGTCAGAGGATTAATGAAGAAAAGTCCTCCATCTTCTTCTTTAATACTCCTCAACTTATTTAGAACAGAATTGATGGGATTCTTAGATTCCAGATTGAGGCCCTCCCTCTTCTTTATCTTGGAATCCCCATCAATGTTGGCTCCTTGTCTAGGGGATTTTGGTAGGATATTTTAGACAAGTTTCGGAAGCGGGTTACTCATTGGAATTTTGCAGATGGATGTCCTTAGCTGGAAGAGTGACTTTATTAAAGTTTGTGATTCAAGCTCTTCCCATTTATCGATGCTTTGTCCAAGGGGCTCCCTCTAGCTTTATTAACGAATTTGAAGCTCTTTCCAGATAATTCTTATGGGCTGGTAATTTGGAGTCTTTTAAGTGGAGTCTTGTCAAGTGGGATTATGTTTGTAGGCTGAAATAAGAAGAGGGCCTTGGTCTTCGGTATGCTAATCTTATTGGTTAGGCCTTGGCTGGTAAGTTGTAGTGGAGGTGGTGTACTTTTCAGGATCAACATTGGGCTAGGATTCTTAACTATAAATATTTGGGTGGATGAAAAATGTTTCAATTCCAAGAATATCTCTCTCTAGTAAGGGATCTATAATATGGAGTACTCTTAAAAGGGGGGCCAATTTAATTAAGAAGGGGTTGTTTTGGATTTGTAACAAGGGGTCTGAGGCCCTATTTTGGTATGATTCTTGGGATAGGCACCTGCCTATCTTGTCTATGTACCTGTACTTACAATCATTGGGCAACATCTTTCTTGATGCAGGGTGGTGTCATGTGGACCATTTTTAATTGGTTTAGTGTGTGGGTCAAGTGGAGGTCTGCAGATGGAAAGCTTTGTCTGCGTGGTCATCAGTGGGTTACTGGTGGATCGAGAGGAGTTAGCTAAAATTCTTTATGGTAGATTTGGTAGTTCTCTAGGGGAGAGAGATTCCCTTGTTTGGAGTCCTAATCCGAAAGGTGTGTATTTAGTTGCCTCTAGATATCATGATTTGGACAGGCAAAAGTTTGGAAAGAGGGATTCTCCTTGGTGGAAGTTTGTGTGGAATAAATTTGGATGGCCAAAATGTAATTACTTCCTTTGGTTGGTTTCTTGGAATCATTGCATCACTTGGGATAACCTGCAGGAAAGGGGTTTCCAGGGTCCTTCTATTTGTTTCCTTTGCAATGGTGGGGAGGAGTGCTAGGCCCATTTGTTCTTTCATTATCCCCTAGCCCGTGAGATTTGGCATCTTTGGTAGGGAGCTTGGAAGAAGGCATGTGTGCATGCTTCTTCTTTGGTTGACTTCTGGAAAAGTTTGGGTAGGGGCCTGGCTAAGGCTTCTTTTTTGCATGTGCCTTGCAATATTGGTCCTTTTATTTTGTGGTAGCTTTGGCTAGAAAGGAATCAGAGGATTTTTCAGGGGAGGAAGTTGGAGGTTCAGCAGGTGTGGAAGAGGATTCTTAGTATGCTTTAGGAGACCTTAGCAACTAAGTGTGATCTCTCTAATAAGATGGACATCAAGGGGAGTTGCAGATGGTGCAAAATTTGAATTTAATTATTGGAGGCTCATGCTCCTCCTGGTCCGGGAAAAGGAGCCATTCTAAGAGTAAGGTTCAGAGAGATAGAAGGTGGTCCCCTCCACCTCCAGGTATTTTTAAGATTAATACAGATGGCTCTTCCAGGGGAATCCTAGTCATGTTGGGATTGGGGGATTAGGAAGGGATAGCTCTGGTGTTGTTCTTTTTTCTTCTCTATCTATAAGGGGCAACAAACTAATAATTTTATGGAGGCTCTAGCTATTCTCTATGCTTTGGAAAAAGGGTGTGCTTTGGGATGGCGTAGGGTTATCTATGAGTCTGATTCCCAAATTATGATTAATCTATTGAATGAGCGAGTGGTCGTTGGTGTGCAGTGACAGTTGGCATAATTTGTTTTAATATATTTTTATCATTTTATTTCATATTGACCCCTACGATTTGATCTTTTAATTTCATAATTGTGTCACTTTAATTTTATTAAATAGCACTCAAAAAATCAATAAATTAAATTTCATTTGTAGAAAACAAAATAATATAAAATTGATGATTGTTTAGTAAAATATAAAACCAATAAATTTAATTTAATTTTAAGAAAACAAAAGAATATCAAGGTTTTGTTGAGTAACCTTTGGTTAAATAAATAAAAAAAAATAACTCTACAATAAATTAAAAATCATATTAATTTCCTTTAATATGTTTTTATTCTTTTATTTCATATTGAACCCTAGGGTTTCATATTTGCCTCACTTTATTTTTATAAAACAACATTAAAAAAATAAATTAAATTTCATTGTGCAAAATAACAAATATATTAACGCTGAAATATATTAAATCAACAATGACGTAATTTTGAACGCTAAGTTTGAACACTGAGATGAATGTTGAGCAGGAGTCTATGAGTTTGAACGTTGCGCAGGTGCCTGGTCGTTTGAATTGCAACGGTCATGAGGACTTGCTATGTGTGAACGCCCCAGGTGTGCATGTGCCTGCTGCAAATGGGTTTGGTATTCTGTATGTGGATGGGAGCATCGAAAGATGCTTGGAACAGGTTTAGGGGCCGCTTAAGGTTTCTAATGTGTCTACTGGGCAGGAAATGGCAATTTTAAACTGCGATGGCCAAGGGTCACTGTTGGTGCCCTCGTCGGCTGTGAATCTCATTGAAGTCAGCTAGGTATCTGGTGTGTTGGGTGTGGCCTCAAGTGTGCCTGTGGGCTTTGAGGTGCCTTTTGGGGGTGGGCAGGGACACGAGTTTGTTGGTGCTCTTGCCCAAGTTGCTCCCGGTTTAGTGAAACCATCTCCGAGTTCTGGTGGCATCCCTGATGCTGGCTTAAGGACCACCTCAGGCTGCCATAAGAAATCTTTCTCTGATGCAGCTCGTGCTCAGTCTCTTCCTGCTCAGGCTAAGGTTAGGCCTTTGCCTTTTGCCCGTGCTTCCCATGTTGTGGTCTATGGACCTAAGATTACAGAAAATGAGAGCTTCTATTTGCGTCATGGTGTGGTCTGCAAGTTTAATGGTTTGTGGCCCTCCCTCCCTGATATCCATGGTTGGGTTTCAGTCTCTTGGAAGCCTCTTGTCTTTGGGTAGATTGAACTCTTCCCCTGTGCAAGGGGTTTCTTCATCGCAACCTTCACTTCCTCCGAGGAGCGAGACCGAGTGCTGGACAAAGGGTGGTTGTGGGGTGATCATTTGTTGTCCATCAAGCCTTGGACTCGCTCTTTCAATCCTCTTACAGAGCCACTGAATACTAGACCAATTTGGATCCGACTACCGAATCTCCCTCTACAGTTTTGGGAGGATTCATGTTATGAAGCTATTGGTAACAACATTGGAAGTTTTTTGAAGGTTGACTCTACAACTCAAAATCTTGGGCATACCACGGTGGCTCACATTTTAGTTCATTTGGACATCTCCAAACCTCTCCATGGAGATGTGGTCTTGATGGTGGATAGACCATGGACGCAACTCCCAGACTATGAGGGCCTCCATTTTTATTGCAAAAGATGTTTCTCTGTTGGTCATATGGCCTCTGGCTACCCTCTTTCTCGTTGCAAGGGTGCGGCAACCTAGTGGAAGGACGCTCTCACTGAACATCTCACGGTGAGCACTCCCTCTTCTGATGATTCCTCCAAGGAGGTTATTCCTTGCTCGGCTGAATCTTTCCAGGGGACTGAGTCTCCCCAGGATCCTCTTCCAGTTATCCCTTCAGCGGAACCTTTGTTGCCTCGAATTATTGTCGATGTTCAGGTAGAGCTTGTCCATCCCTCGTCCATCGCCTTTGTTGGTCCTGCGATTGCTCCTATCTCCTCTTCTACGCGGTCAGCTCTGCATGGTGGCTCTTTGCCCATGGTGGTTATTAAGGATCTTGTCCTCTCTCCTTGCTCAGTGGACTTTAATTCTAAGTCTTCTTGGTCTATTGTTCAGAGAAAGATGAAGGGACTCCCTAAATTGGTCATTGCTTCACGGCCTAGGGTTATGGGAGTCATATTTGCCCCCTCAGGTTCTGGGGTTGTATAATCCTTGTCTGTTGTTTAACAGTTGTCTATCAGTTGTTCCTGTCCTATTTTTGTTTTGGGTGTGGCCTGTTTAGGCATGTTCTGCCGAGCCCTGGGGGCTCTTTTTTGTTAAGGGCTTTGCCCTTGTTTGTTCTGTATTTTGCCTCTATGGTTATTGTACCATGGGATCGGCACCCTTTTTTCTACTTACTTTATCAAAAACAAATATATTAAATCAACATATCCAAACACACAACATACAACCAACTCCAGTAGATTGCAAGCCTCCTAGAGGCAGATCCTCTCTAGACAGTGATTCAGATGAAGATTTTGAAGAGGCAAATGAGGATGATGAGAGGGCAGATGGAGATATTGGTGTTTCTGATGATGCAGGCACCAATGAGTGGCTTTATGAGGAGGAAGATGAGTTGCTCCTTGATCTAATTATAGAGGCTCATTTGAAGGAGAAGAAGTTGCCGCCTATGACCATTAGGGAGGTTTCTATAGAAGATTCATCTTCTGGTGGTTTTGTCAAGGGGCTACGAAGGGGATTTCTTCTCTCCCCTAGTTTTTTTCTTGCAACCCAGATCCATTATGGGTCTGCTCCAATTTGCCACAAAGAGAATGGATGTGCTTCGCTATTGGCTGAGGTGAGCCTTGCTAGGGTTGCTTCACCTTTGGATGTGGTGAGCCCTGTTAGGGTTTCACCACCCTATGTGTTGCAGGGTGTTTCTAGAAAGGATATTCTTGAGACTCTGTATCCCCTTTCTACCTAGGTGTTGCACAACTCTGTTAATATTAAGCAAATTGGGGTTCCCTCTGTTGAGCTGATGGTGGGGGTTTCTCTTATGTTTTACCTTTGCATGTTTTTGATGATGCTCCCTCTATGTTGGATGGATCTTGCATTTTGAAGATCCCTGATGAAGATGTTGACAGTGTCATTGCATGCAAGGAGAATGCCCTTATTGGGAGATTCTCAGGCTTTCATCCAAATATCGATGTTATTCGTAACTAGGTTCATAAAAGGTGGTGTGAGCTTGGTTAGATTTAGGTGGCTGCCATGATTAACGAATTTTTCTTTTTCTCCTTTCAATCTCTTCAGGTGAGTATGAGAATTTTAGAGGGAGGCCCTTGGTTCCTCGATAAATTTGCTTTTTGGTTGAAAAGATGGTCAACTAGTTTTGATGCTGCTAAGGAAATTTTTAATAGGGTTTCTATTTAGGTTAGACTATCAGGTCTTCCTTTAGAGTATTGGCATGAATGTATAATAAACAGTATTGTCAATGCTCTTGGTCAATTTTTATCTATTGATAATGTTATGAAATCTATGAAATGATTGGATTTTGCTAGATTTTGTGTGAGTGTTGATATTGTTAAGGTGTTGCCTAAAGTCATAAAACTATCTTCCAAATTAGGTGTTTTGGAGCAGAGAATTCATTATGAGCCATCTTCGCAAATTTGTCTTCATTGCCGCAAAGGTAGGCATTTTTCCCATTCTTGCAAAGAGACAAAAAGCTCACTTAAGCATGGGAATGAATGTCAGAATGCTAGTGTGAAAGATTGTCAGAATGCTCGGAAAGATTGTCAAAGTGTTGTTAATGAGTGCTATGCTACAATGAGTGAAGAAAATATGGTTGAAGGTCCCATAGGAGACATGAGAGGGTACCATTTGAAGGATAACAACTATACCTTGTGTTGGTTTTCTCTCATGTTATTGTTGGTTCTTGATTCCATGTTCTTGTCTCTTGTGGTTGTTGGATATTCTTGTTGTACAAGGTTTTTGGGTCCTTTCAAAACCCTTTTTGGTCCATAGCTCCATTAAAAGTGCTTATCTAATAAAAAATAAATATATTAAATCCTAATAAAATATAGTTATAAAATATTATTTTGGCACTTTATTTTTTTATAAAACAACAATGAAAAATAATAATAAATTAAATTTCATTATGCTAAAAAAATATTAAATTGATGACTATATTGTTCAAATAACTTTTGTTTTTATTTGATTTTTGTTTTTTTTAATTTGATTTGATATTTTTGTGATTTATGTTTGAATATTATTTATATTTATGTAGATTATTTACTTTATGTCCACTTTATTTTTATGTGCATTCATTTAATAAAACTATATATGTTATATATTTTAAATTTAAAACAAATATTTTATAATTTAGTGCATTCATTTAATAAAAGTATGCCGGTTATATATTTTAAATTTAAAACATTTACTTTATAATTTAAAAAAAAATATATGTCGGCTTTATTTAGTTTGTTTAGTACTGTTATCCCCTTAATGCCACTTATAAGACCTCTCAGCATAATTACAATTCTTCAAAGGTAGGTAGTGTCTCTCGGCCTCATTACAATTCTTCAAAGGTAGGTAGTGCCTCTTGGCAAGGTAGGTACTCCCTACTAACACTTATTTTATTTTGTATGAAACTTTTAATTTTACTTTTGGAAAAGCCACCATTTATTATTTCAGTAATTCTTTTGTTTTGTTTTTACTTTGAAAAATATACCTACTTTTTAATTATGTCAACTATAATTTTAATTTTGTAGTTTTAGTTGTAGAATACCTCTGGATATAATAAGATATTTATTTATATAAAATTACATTTATTAAAGGCAAAACATTTAATTTATGGGTGGTTGTTGCAAATGATACTATCTTTAATTTTTTCTCTCCACTATGCTACAACTCAATCTTCTTATAGACCTCAGGGATTACCAACTATTGCGCTTCTTGAGGATTAGTGAGTTTGTGCCACAAATTCAAAGCCAAGTCATAACACTGAATGAAATTGTGCAACACGCTATTCAAATGGCATCTACCACACTTCACCGGGTATAAACAATTTTTATTTTTATTTTTTTCCTTCTGTTCTGTATAGCAATGGAAAAGCCTTCACATTACCATGAAATACTGCATAGGATATATTTTAAGGAGTTTGATTTGTTTTTATTGTGCAGAAGCATCTAAGAAATCTTGGAGGGATGATTGCTTTGTTGGTGATATTGTGCTTTTCAATAGGGAGATCTGATTGTTCACTCGCCAAACATGTTATAACTAGAAAGAAGTATGGGACTTCTCTCAATTTCTTGGTTGTGGGAGATTGGGGCAGGAAAGGATTGTACAACCAGTCCCAAGTTGCTGCTCAGGTTAAACTTCAAACCATAGCATTTTCTGTATAGATAGGGACTTGCCGTTTCAATTTATATTATCTAGAAATACATCAATTGATTGCATTACCCTTTTTTGGGGAGGAAGCATTGGAGCGGTAGTTTAGCAGTCAAAGATCCAATGTGTTGAAGTGAAGAAAAAAAGAAAAGACAGGATTTGTATTACAATTTAATAAGTATTAGTTTTAAACCATGTTTTATTTTCTTTGATGGAAGTGGGTCCTTGTGCAGATGGGAAAAGTAGGAGAAAAGTTGCAGATTGACTTCGTTATTTCCACTGGAGATAATTTTTATGACAATGGATTGAATGGCACAGATGATTCAAGTTTTGAACAGTCCTTTTCTCAAGTATACACTGCCAAAAGCCTGCAAAAACAGTGGTATGCTGGTAAGTTTAGTACATTACTAGTGATGTTAAGGTTTAAAGCTATATATGATGTTCTAGCTGTGTTTTATCGTCTATTCTTTCCAGACATTTTGATCTGTCTTCTAGACCTCCCTTTAAATGATCTAAATGCATGAAGAATGGTTTAGAAGTTAGACAAACTTCAATATAAAAAAGTATATAGATCACATCTAGGACCAATATGTGTATCAAAATTTTGATGTCTCTTCTAAAATATTTGAAACATGTATAGAAGTCTAAAAATGTCTAAATTGTATTGTGAACAGTCTTAGGAAACCATGATTACAGGGGAAATGCTTTGGCTCAGTTCAGCTCCACTCTAAGGAGGCGAGATCGTAGATGGTACTGTCAAAGATCTTTCAGGCTCCAGTATAAAATTCTTCCCCCATCTCAAGGTACTTAAAAACTGATCATGGATTTCAAGTTTTAGTCTCTTTTTCTTTCTTTTGTAATTTACTGTGTGTTGATTTCCTTTTACAGAAAGTGCTTTGGTAGATTTTTTCTTCCTGGACACCTCACCTTTCATAAATAAATATTGGGAGCCAAGTAATTTTACAAACGATTGGAGAGGGATTCGTCATAGAGGAAAGTATCTTAGCAGGCAATTAAAGGTATAATCACAATATTATAACACTAATAATTAGTAGTAGTAGTTATGGAAGTAAGCCTTCTGATCAATATGGTAAAATCTGCAGGATCTGAGAAAAACTTTGGCAAATTCAAATGCTGTATGGAAAATAGTAGTGGGGCACCATACCATTCGGAGCATTGGCGACCATGGCGATACGGCTGAACTTGTTCAAAAGCTTTGGCCAATTTTAGAAGTAATGAGATCTGAGACTTTTTTCTTTTTATATCACAGAGAATTTATAATACCAAGCAAGGGATGTATGGTGAAAGAATAGAGATGCCTGACGGATATTTGTAACCACCTCAGATTTGATTTGATATGATATAGTTTTTGTTAATCTGATTCATTCCATAACTGTAAGTTTCATATTTATGATTGTTTTGTGTGTTATTGGCAGGCCTTTGAAGTGGACTTGTACCTCAATGGACATGACCATAATCTTGCACATATTAGCAGTTTAACCAGGTCTGTTATAAATAACATGATTATATATGTATAATCAAATTTATATAATATAGTTAGAATTAGGTTTGCTATTAGCATATTCTTCTAGAGTCGTCTTTTTTTTAATCACTGCATTTATAAATTACTCCAGCTAATATTTGCATTTTGGTTTAAAACAGCAAAAGCATCTTTGAGAGTGGTGGTGGTGTATTTATTGTCTACTACAATTTTTTTTTTTTTTTTTTTTTTTTTTTTTAATTTTTGGTTTACTGGTAAAAATTAACATATAGGTTTTTTTTTTTTTGGATTTATGTGTTTGTTGTGAGTGTAGAATGTTCTCCCGATAAAAATTATAACCTATAAAATTAAAACTATTAAAAAGTAACATATAGGTATATAATATTTACTACACTTTTAGTAAACAATGTAATAAAATAATGTTAAGTAAATAAAATATCTCCTCTCATAGATGATAGATGATGTATTTAAGATATTATACTAAAACACAAACTCATATATATATTAAATTATAAAATAACTTTAAGTAAAAAAAATTAAGAAAATCTTAAATAAATCTATAAAATAACTCTTAAGTAAATAAAATAAAATAAAATATCTCTTTAAAAAATATAAGTAAATAAAAATAGTTGTTCAAATAAAAATAATATAGATAAATTAAAAAAATAGTTCTAAAATAAAATAAAATAACTTTAAAATAGTTGTAAAGTTCAATAATTTTTAAATAAATAAAATAGCTCCACATTGATATCCATTTTTTTAAGAAATCCTAATCATTATTTTAGTGTGGACTTATTTAATAAGATGCATACACATAAACACAGATGAATTTATATTAATAAATCACAATTGTGGGCATTGATATTAGAAATAGCAAAATATTAAATATTAATTATAAAAATTAAATATTAAGGAAAAAGGTACTTATCTTTAGTCTAGAAGAAGAATGATTTTGATATGGCAATAGAATTTGGATATCCAGGTTTAGAAATGGTATGTCTCTATATGTACCTTGTCTTGGATTTAGAAGAGTTGATGTACCATGTGGTAGATTGACTCTATGGAATTGGGTCGATCCCTTGGGCATGGATTTGTCTTGTGACTTGGGGAAATGTATAAGATTTGAATTTCAAATCAACCATTAAAAACATAAATAAAGAATTTAAAGCATAACTGAAAACTTTTGGTACAAATAAATTTAATTTTTTTATAATATTAATAGTCTTTTTAATTTTATATATTTTTAAAGTCATTTATCAAAATAATTTAAGTTATAATTTAATTTTTTATTATTTGATTATAAATAATTAAATATAATATTTTTTTATAAATTTGTAATTTTTTTAATGTAAAAAATAGTTTTATTTGAATTTTTTATAGTATAAAGGATATTATTTAGTTTTTAAAAATACGGCTTTAAATAGACTTTAAATTTTGATGACGTTATATGTAGATTGAGATTTAAAAATATATTTTATTTTTTAATTTTTTAGATTAAATTTTTATTTAATTATAATTAAATTGATGCAGTTCATTACAATTTTTGACAAGTGGAGGAGGATCTAAAGCATGGAAGGGAATGAACAAAACTCCAAATATGAAAGGTTCTCAATTCTTTTATCCAGGTCAAGGTTTCATGTCTACTCAAATCACGAAGAAGTCAATGCATGTTGAGTTCTATGACATAGAAGGAAAGACCCTTCATAATTTAGACTTTTCTAAATAAAAGTAATTCAGTCATTTATGTTGAATAGTATCGTAAACAAAAAATGTTAATGCTTAAGCTTGACCTCAATAAAAAGGAGTCATATATTAATATATAAAAGAAGCACTTGAATTTGAATCTATATAAAGTGTGGAAATATCATATCTCTAATATAGTACATAATACAATTTTATATTAAAATGTTCGTGAAAATTTTAAATAAATGTTTGAGAAACTTTTAATGGAAAAGAAAGTGCTATTTGACATTTAAATTATTCATTTATGTATTTATTTGCCAACCTGCAAAATATTCATGCCTTTAAAGAGATGGATTATCATGGATTTTTTAATGTGTTTAAGATTTTCAAGCAAGATTTTTAGTATTTATTATTGTTAATTACAACATACTTAAATTTATTTAAAGTAGATGTAATCACTCTAAAAGCATGTTAGATTGAAGAGTGTTTAGCAAATGTATAACACATGTAATTACTATATGAGATTTCAATGCAATCCTTATGGATTTTTCCCTAATGCAATTTGACGATGTTTTTTTTGTGTTTTTGAGATTGATTTTTAAATGAAACTATTCTAACAACTAATTTAACAATGAAATAAAATTAATCTAGATAAAGCAATAAAAACCAAGAGAAAAATAAAAACAAGTTTTACTTCCTTAAGGGTAAGAGTGATGCAGGAGCATCCAGTGGTGTAAGGGCAATCTTGCATCACCCAAAAAAAAGATGTGTTTCAAAATTGTTGACGTTCTTTCCATTTATTTTCAAAATTTGTGGTTCTGGTTCCATAATCGCTTGAATAATGATGTAGAACTTTCAGTTTTTACTAACTGCTAAAAATAGCAACCTATTATTTTAGGAAAGTTTGCATTTGGGCACAGATTGAAGTGAAAATTTACAAGAAACTTTGTAACTAAAAAATAATACCTTTTGCGAAGGAATCACGCAAAGATCATTTGCGAGCTGAAAAATATTAAAGTTTTTGTTTCTTGAAAAACGCCTGAAAATTATTCAAACTCAGGTTTGAGGCACTAAACGGCCCCGTACAGGCCCAAAAATGGCCAAAACCAACAGAGTCAATTCTTAACGCGTAAAGCACTCTGCGAGCTTTCTGACGCATAAAACGATTCGTCAATCGGACACCCGGATGAAAAGTTATGGCTCCTAGAAGTTGACCTATTTTTTGAAGGAGATGCAACTTTTGAAATTAGGTTGTTGGCTGCCAAAAAGGCTATTAATAACCATTTTTGGGAACCTTGGGCAGTAGTAGAGTTAAGGGGGAAAGTGTAGAGTCAAGAATAGGTGGGAAAATAGAAACCCTATCTGATTTGGGGTTATAGAAAGTAGAAGATTCTAGAGCATGGTGATGTGTAGCTATAGTGTGTTATAGCTTGTGGAGGATTGATTCCTCTTATTGTAATTGAGCTTTTGTAATGTAATGAGTTGTCCAAATCAATAAATAAATATTCTATTTTAGTGTGCCATTTTTTTTGTTGTGTGTTTTATGATTTACCCCCTTCATCAAGTGGTATCAGAGCAGGGTTCCCGAGTGTGTAGATAGATTGCCGACCGTGAGGCAGTTTGCACCATGACCTGAGGTTGTGGGTTTGTTGTGGAGATCAAGATGCCTCCACAAAGAAATTGTATTGGGAGGATTGCTTTGATAGAAGAGGGTTTTAAAGTCCTACAAAGGCAAATCGATGCATTGCAAGAGGAGCTGTGAAGAAGGTTTGAACAGAGAACAAGAGAAGAAAGTAAGGATGAAGTTGAAGAAGAACTATCTGAGGAAGAACAAGATGCTATAGGAGATCCTGCATAAGTTAGGTTGTTGAGGGTCATTTCTAAGATCAGAAAGAGGCCTAGGATCAAAGTTTCTACATATTCTAGAGATTTGAATCTGGAACAGCTTATTGATTAGATCAATGACATGGAGGAGTATTTTGAGTATGAAGATGTGGAGGACCCAGATCGGGTCAAGTTTGCAAAAACAAAGTTGAAGGGCCACGCTAGTATTTGGTGGAAGGAGGTCCAATTAGAGAGAAACAGAAGAGGAAAAGGAAAGATCATCAGATGGGATCGGATGGTGGAGAAACTGAAGAAGCAGTTCATTCCTGTGGACTATGAGATGGAGTTGTTGAAGAAGTTACAAGGACTGAAGCAAGGTAACAAGTCTGTTAAGGAGTATACAGAAGAGTTTTATAAGATTACTATTAGGACAGGCCATGTAGAGGCCAACAAGGAGAAGGTAGCCTGTTACATTAATGGGTTGAGGCCAAGTATTTAAGAGGAGTTGAGCCTGGTCAGAATGACCACCATAGAAGATGCGTACCAGTTTTTCCTAAAGGTGGAAGAGAAGATAAATAAAAGATTTGATAGCAAGCATAGGGGAAGAGGTCAAGGCGGAATGACTGGTGGAAGACCCTATGGAGGCCGTAATGAAGATCAAAAGAAAAGTGAAGAAGCTGGCCCTAGTCGAAATCAGAGAGGGGATAATACCTACCGCCCTCGTGACCAAAACAACGGTGAACAAAGAGGAAGAGGAAGGGGCTAACCTAGGCAAGGACCTGGAAGTGGAAGTTTCAGAGGAACCTGTTTCCAATGTGGAGAAGAAGGGCATTGAGCATATGAGTGTCCGCAACATCAAGGAAGGACAAATAGAAGACCTAAAGGTAATGCACAAGTTGCGCATGTAGATGAAGATGCGCAATCTGAGTGTTTTGAAGATGTTGAAAGGGGAGAAACCCTAGTTGTCAGAGGAACTTTGTTGAATGAGGAGAAAGAACCCAATCAGAGGAAGAATTTATTCCACATAAGGTGCAAATGTGAATTTAAGTGTTGTGATATTATTATTGATAGTGGAAGCATTGATAATCTTGTTTCAGAGGAGATGGTTGACAAGTTGAAGTTCACAAGAAAAAAGCATCCACATCCATATCAGATTGTATGGTTGCAGAAGGACCATAGAGCTTTGTTCAATGAGTAGTGTTTAGTGAAGTTCAAGATTGGTGACTACCATGATGAGGTGTTGTGTGACATCATATCGATGGATGCATGTCATATGTTATTGGGGAGGCCATAGTAGTATGATAGGAGTGTTGTCCATGATGGCCATGCAAACACATACTCCCTAACAAAGGATGGAGTTCGTCATAAGTTGAAGCCCTTGAAGGAGGTGGAAGAAAAGGTATGTAGTACTGCCAGAATTTGCTTGGTAGATGGTAGAAAATTTTTGGAGGGTATGAAGCATGAGCGTCATTACTTTGCATTGATTCCTAAGATTAGTCAAGAGAAATGTGAAGATGTACCAGCAGAAATCTCAGGTATGTTGCAAGAATTTCAGAATATTATCTCTAATAATGTACCAGAAGGTTTATCACCGGGGAGGAAGATAAATCACTAAATGGATTTGATACCAGGAGCTAGTTTGCCGAATAAGGCAGCCCACAGAATGACTTTTGCAGAGAGTGAAGAGCTGAACAGATAAGTTTAAGAGCAGTTAAGGAAGGGACTAATAAGGGAGAGCCGAAGTCCATGTGTGGTACCTGCAGTACTAGCACCAAAGAAAGATGGAGAATGGAGAATGTGTAAAGATTCTCGGGCCATCAATAAGATCACGATCAAGTACAGGTTTCCATTGCCAAGAATGGATGACATAATGGACTATTTGAGTGGAACCAAGTACTTCACGAAAATTGACCTAAAGAGTGGGTATCACCAGATCTGTATTAACGAAGGAGATGAATGGAAGATAGCCTTCAAGACAAAGGAAGGTTTGTATGAGTGGTTAGTCATGCCATTTGGGCTAACCAATGCACCGAGCACATTCATGTGGCTCATGAACGAGGTATTGAAAGAATTTTTAGGAAGTTTTGTTATTATTTATTTATATGATATTTTGATTTTCAGTAAGACTTGGGATGAGCATATGATGCATATCAGAAGAGTTTTTGAGAAGCTGAGGGAGGAGAAGTTGTTGATCAATCTGAAGAAATGTAGTTTTGCAAAGGAGTTGGTATACCTAGGATTTGTTGTCTCAGAGGAAGGTCTTAAGATGGACCTAGAGAAGGTGAGTGCTATCATTGAATGGCCTACGCCAAGAAGTGCTTCTGAGGTAAGATCTTTTCATGGTTTGGCAAGTTTTTATAGAAAGTTTATCAGGAATTTTAGTAGCATGTGTACACCCCTAACTAAAACAATGAGAGGGGATAGAAAAGAGTTTAGATGGACTAAAGGAGCAGATTAAAGCTTTGATACATTAAAGCAGAAAGTCACAAAGCAACCTGTTTTGGCACTTCCATATTTCAATAAGGTATTTCAGGTAGATTTCGATGCTAGTGGTAGTGCTATAGGAGCTATTTTGAGCCAAGAAGGTAAGTCCATTGCCTATTTTAGTGAGAAGTTTAATGATGCCAAGAAAAAGTATTATGTTTATGATCAGGAGTTTTATGCAATAGTTCAGGCTTTAAAGAAATGGAGACATTATTTGTTGCCAAAAGAGTTTGTTTTATATATTGATATCAGGCTTTGCAGTATCTTAATAGTCAAGGAAAGTTGAACTAGAGGCACTTAAAATGGATTGAGTTTTTGCAAAGCTATACTTTTGTTTTGAAGCACAGTAGTGGGAAGTCCAATAGAGTTGCAGATGCCTTGAGTAGAAGGCAAAATTTGTTGATAGAAATGAAGATAGAGGTTGTTGGGTTCGATGAGCTCAAAAACTTGTATCCTGAAGATCCAGATTTTGAAGAGGCCTGGAAAGCTTGTTTGGAACCTGTTACTTTGGACAGGACAAAATGGTTAGATTTCATAATCCAAGATGGCATGTTGTTTAGAGGAAGCCAGTTGTGCATTCCAAGGAGTTCCATGAGAGAGAACCTAATTAAGGAGAAGCATAGTGGAGGATTGGCTGGACACTTTGGTCGAGATAAGACCATTGCTATTGTTGGTGAAAATTATTATTGGCCACAGTTGCAACAGGATGTGAGGAAATTTGTGCGGAGTTGCAGAGTGTGTCAGATGGTAAAAGGAACAAGTTAGAATATAGGGCTATATCAGCGATTACCTGTACCAGAAAAGCCATGAGATGATATCAGTATGGATTTTGTTCTTGGTTTACCAAGGCCACAGAGAGGACATGATTCCATTTTTGTGGTGGTGGACATATTCTCAAAGATGGCACATTTTATTCCTTGCAAGAAGACTAATGATGATGTTCATATTTCAGAGTTATTTTTCAGGGAGGTGGTGAGATTACACGATCTACCAAAGAGCATAGTTTCAGATCGAGACCAAGTTTGTTGGTTATTTCTGGAGGACATTGTGGAAGAAGTTGAAGACAAATTTGAAGTTAACTTCTACACACCATCCACAGACTGATGGACAGATCGAAACTTGGTGAATAGAAGTTTGGGTAACCTGCTATGATGCTTAGTAGAAGATAAGCCCAAGGGATGGGATTTGATTTTACCATAGGTAGAATTTGATTACAACAATTCTGTCAACAGGAGTACTAGTAAATCACCATTCTAGATTGTATATGGGAAAGTCCAAGAAATGCTTCAGAGTTAAGGAATCTAGACAAAGGAGAAAAGACAAGTGTCGAGACTGAAGACTTTGCAGAACACATGAAGAATTGGCATGAAGAGGTGAAAAATCACATTATAAGATGAATATTCAGTACAAGGCTATGGCGGATCAGAAGAGGAGATACAAGGAATTCCAGGTAGGAGATGAATTCATGGTTCACTTGAGAAAATAAAGGTTCCCAATTGGAACATACAATAAGTTAAAAATGAAGAAATTTGGACCATGCAGAATTTTGAAGAAACATGATTCAGGAAATGCATATGAGGTGGAGCTATCAAGTGGGATCAACATTTCCCCTATTTTCAACATTGTTGATTTATCAGAATATCATGAAGTTGGAACAGAGAATGGACCAATAGAAGAACAGTGGAGTATTCTAGCATCTACTTCAATAGAGGAGATAGAAGAGATCTTGGGTAACCGTGTGGGGAGAAGTACTCGGAACAGGCAATATGAAAAATATCTGGTGAAATGGAAAGGAAGGCTTGTTGAAGATTCTTCTTGGTTATCTAAGGCAGAGGTTGATCGTTTGGGTTTTCCTCACACAAACACTTGAGATGTGATAGGGTCACTTCTCAAATTACCCTGGGTGTCTGATGCAGGAGCATCCAGTGGTGTAAGGGCAATCTTACATCACCCAAAAAAATGTGTTTCAAAATTGTTGACGTTTTTTCCATTTCTTTTCAAAATTTGTGGTTCCGATTCCATAATCGCTTGAATAATGATGTAGAACTTTCAATTTTTCCAACCTGCTATTTTAGGAAAGTTTGCATTTGGGCACGGATTGAAGAGAAAATTTAAATGAAACTTCGTAACTGAAAAATAAGACTTTTGGTGAAGGAATCATGCAAAGATCATTTGCAAGTTGAAAGATATTAAAGTTTATGTTTCCTAAAAAATATCTGAAAATTATTCAAACTCAGGTTTGAGCCCCTAAATGGCCAAGTACGGGCCCGAAAATGGCCAGAACTGGCAAAGCCTGTTCTTAGTGCGTAGAGCACTCGGCAAGATTTTTGATGCATAAAACGGTACGTCAATCAAACACCCGGATCAAAATTTATGGCTCCCAGAAATTGACCTATTTTTGGAGGGAGATGCAAATTTTGAAATTAGGTTGTTGGCCGCCAAAAAGGCTATTAATAACCTTTTTTGGGAACCCTAGCTAGTAGTAGAGTTAAGAGAGAAAGTGTAGAGTCAAGAATAAGTGGGAAAATAGAAACCCTAGTTAATTTGGGGTTACATAAGGCAGAAGATTCTAGAGCCTGGTGATGTGTAACTGTAGTGTGTTGCAGCCTGTGGAGGATTGATTCCTCTAATTGTAATTGAGCTTCTGCAATATAATGAGTTGTCCAAATCAATAAATAAATATTCTATTTTATATGTGTCATTTTCTGTTGTTGTGTGTTTTATGATTTACCCCCTTCATCAGAGAGTGTTTGCTAATTACTATTTCTAATCTAGAAAAAATAGTAAAGTACATGTTGTCTAGTATGAAGGGGCCAATGCTAGACATACATCCTTAGAGATCTAGCTTTGTGGTAGCCTTCTTTACAGCAATTCTGACCTCCATCGGGATATAAGGAGATTTGCAAATGGGAAAGAAGCTCAAAAGCTTGTCAAACATAAATTAAAAGCCTCAAAATTCCTATGAAGATAATATGTCTGCTAGCTAAGAATGGAAAAAATCTCCTAAGGGGAAAGCTTAGAATTTTTGCAAACTAAAATTAAAGTGCAATTAAAAAGGCTCTCTAAGTCCTGCAAGAAGTTTTCTTGAAGCTTGGGGTTGAGAATGCATAAAATGTGTGTTGAGTGATTAGTGATGTGTGTGTATCAATGAAGAATGAAGGGGTATTTGTAGGTAGAAATGAGAGGGAAGGGATTAAGAGATAAGAATTAAAGAATGAGATAACTAAAGAAAAATGGGAAATTTTACTAAGAGTAGGTGAAAGGATAGAAACGAAAAAAAACAAAAAGAAAACAAGAGAAGATTTGGAAACTATTTTGAGAAATAAGATTTGAACAATAGTTTCAATTGGAAAGAAAGTGAGAAAAGGATGATTTAGCATGAAAAAATGTGAGGAAAATTTATCTAAAAATCAAGAAGAAAAGATGGAATTGAAAGTACTTTCACACATTCAAAGATGATAGGATCACCTCTTTCAATACTAGGGTCACCTTTTTTGCCAAGGTTGGTCACTTGGGTGACCCTACAACTCAAGGATGGGTCACTTGAGTGACCTAGAAGGTCAAATGGGTGACACTCTAGAAGAGGATCTAAAAAGTTAGTCAAGGAGAGCACAAGGTTTAGAAAGTTAGCTTAGAGGTTGAGCAAGGCGAGTTAGGGGCTAAAGAGGATATTGATTGTGTCATTAAGCCTGATATTACTGAGAGAAGTATGATTCACACCTTCAAGGGTCATGCGATAGACCACCACATCATAATCAAACTACCATGTAGGCATGTGCATATTTTTGGTACTTCCAAATTTTCCTCCTCAGGGACGGTAGTCTACATGAAAGGTAGGTACCATTCTCGAAGCATGGCTCGTACCTTTTTCCATTTTACTACATCTGGACCTGATATAAAAACTAAATTAAGTGTGAGTCTAATATATGGTTGGTAAAGTAAGTATTGAAATGAATATGAGAACACACCATAGATGTTGAGTTACTTGAATCATCTCATCATGTCACAACAACCTGCAATGATGATGAGAGGAACAACACACTAAATGAGAACAAAATTAAATCTTAAAAGAAATAAACTAATCAAAACAAACATCACAAATACAAGCTAAGTCAAGAGGAGAGAGGAGGAGAAAGAGAGAAAATGATGAAACAAAGGTGAAACCTTGGGCAAGAGCAATCAACAGAAATCTTGTGACGAGGGGATCATGATTATGGCCATAGATCAACTTCCCATGGACCCATAGGTATGAGAAATGTGAAATCTTCTCCTTGAAACTCTAGATTCCTTTCTACTTTGATTTTCTTAGAATTGTCCATTAAATTCAAAAAAGTTATTGCATTCAACTAGTTTTCAAGTTTCTTTTGTTTTTCTACTTTCCCTTTACCTATTTTTGCTTGATTTTTTTATTTTTAGGCCCACTAGGGCACTTTGAGGCATGTCCTTAGGTAAAACCTTCTTTCCCTGGATCACCCAGGTGACCCTACCTTCTTTCCCTGGATCACCCAAGAGACTGATGAGGTTGCCTAAGAGATCTTATAAATCTTGAACAAGATGTAAAACCCAAGAACTTTATGAGAGAGATTCTAAGCTACAAAAACTAAAATGCAAAATAGAACCAAACCAACGATTTCAAGAGATGTGCAAATTTTGATGTGACAGAATTCCATTAAGAGCTCAAAGCTACATACAAAGAATGGCAGAGTAACTAGAGAATGCATTCAAGATGAAAAATACAAGATAGGAGATGAGTATAAATAGACTATGAGAGGGGAGAGGTGGCAAATATGACCAATGGGAAGATTCCACCACAATAGCCTAAAATAGGCAAGTGTAACTTCCATGGAGGATGCCGACACCTTGTGCCCACTCACACTAATACTCACTTAATTAACCCTAAGAAAGCTTAATAACATGTGTATGAAAAACCTATGAATATAAGAAAATAAATAACCCAACTAAGAAAATAAAAACCTACACTAACACCCCCTTAAGTGCAGCTTAGGTGGGTGAAAAGATGGGTCTCAAAATATGAAGCCTAATGAGGTACCCATGTACATAAAAATCCCCCCAAAGAGAAGAAGCCCTACCAAATAGAAAGAGAAGAGACCCCCCAAAGTAGAGAGAGTCGGGACTCTGAGTGAGAGGACTAAGAAGCCCCCAAAAAATGAAGCCACCCACACTCCCAGAAAACCTCGTTGATGAAGATACTTGCTTTCTATGGAGGGTTTCGTCAAGATATCAACAACCTACTTGGAAGTCGAACAGTAGAGAAGGTCGATGATGTGGACATGGATGAGCTCCTGGATGTAGTGCATGTGGACCTCAATGTGTTTGGTTCACTGATGATGTACCAGATTCTGTGAGATCTGAATGGCACTCTGGTTGTCAAAAAATATGATTGATGGCCGTCTGATCTGGATACCAAACTCAATGAGAAGATTTTTAAGCCAAATCGCCTCAGTGGTGACATTCACATCCCTCGATACTCAACCTCAGTAGAAAATAGAGCAATAGCAGATTGCTTCGTGCTCGACCAACAAACAGGGCCCAAACCAAGTGAGAAGCTGTAACCTAAAGTAGACTTGTGATCCTGAGAATCACCTGCCCAATTTGAATATGTGTAGCCCACCAAGTCAAGATCAATGTTCGTTGCATAGTGAATCCTAAAATTATGAGTACCCTGAATGTAGTGAAGGATCTGCTTGGTTGCTTTCCAGTGTAGCTCATGGTTGTCTGTCTTATTTGTTCCATATCTCATGGTACTTGCACCATCTTCATGTTGGTTGTTTCTTTATATAAGGGTTCGAGCCCTTTCAAAAACTCATTTTTATCAATATCAAAAACATCTCTATCAAATTCATTTCAATATTATGTTGGTTCCATTGAAGATCAACCAAACAAAAATGTTTCTCCTAGCATTATATTTTCTAATGATAAAATCCAAATTAAATAATGGTTACAATGGGCCAATACACATAAAAGGAGTCATTTAATATAAGCCCATATATGGAATAATAATATATCCTAATTTTACATTCAATGTGTGCATAGAGGAATTCTAGCCCGATCACCATTTACAAAGATAAATCTATGCTCATTCAATTATAGTCCTTAAGTGTTCACATGGTCAAGCACAAGATACCTTATAATGCATAATTTTAAACTTATAAATAGATTAAAGAGAAGAACCCACATTGTTTCATATTATTCCAACCTCATATTGGTTTAGCATGATCCTTGGTTGTCCTTGGATCGAACACTAGAAATCCATTCCCTCAATCTTGCATCAACAGGTAAAATGTATTCATAAAGTAAAGTCATTACAATTCGAAGAGACCACTATCAACTACTTTCAGAAGATACAAACTTCAATATAGGTACATTTATTGAAAAGCCAAAATGGGAGTCTCAAGAAACAAATAACATATCATATTATGTGATGTTTTGTCAAGATTCAACTATGTAGTTTTTGAGTCAAACTCATTGACCCATATTTCATGAGTAGTGGTTCACAATGTTGGTAGGGTAAACCACACCACTACCACAACAGCATAAACAAAGACAAACTCATTGCAAAAATAGTGCAGTACCTCCAATCGACATACAACACATCCAAGAGACATCTTGATGGAGAAAGACACATTTCTCTATGTATTTATGTACATATATATCAGACAGAAATAGACAAGGAGATAGGAGTAAAATAGATAGACATAAGGAGATATAAGGAATTCATAGTAAAAGCTACCCAAGCATATGTGATGTTTATATATATGGTACATCTTTTACCGCAAGCATAGATATAAACATCACATATGTTTGGGTAGCTTCTACTATAACTTCCTTATACCTCTTTATGTCTATCTATCTTACTCCTATCTCCTTATCTATTTCTATTTGGTATATATGTACATAAATACATATAGAGACATGTCTTCCTCCCTTGAGATGTCTCTTAGATATGTTATGTGTCAACTAGAGGTACTACACTGGTTTTGTGGTGAGTTTGTCTCTATTTATGTCATGCAAGTAGTGGTGTGGTTTACCCTACCAACACAAAAGAACCCATCTCTTGTGAGCATGAATGGTCCACATAGCACTCATTGCATCTAGGTGATCACAGAAGTTAAAAATTGGGACTTCTCTGAAGGTCACCCATCCTAATACTACTCCAACTCAAGCATGGTTAAACCATGGAGTTTCCCCAAGATCAAGCCCACTTAGCTTACTACCCCATTTGTAGTTGAATCCTGATAAAACATCACATGATTTAATATGCTGTGAAAAACATGACCTAATCGATGATGACATGGTCATCATATTGCTTATACAAAGTCTTCAAAGAGCTATAATCCCAAGTGCACAAATGATCTATTAATAGCTTATCAAAGAATATGTTAAGAGTGCAACCTATTTTGAATATTTCTACACCTCTCATTCCATTAGACATGAGAAAAGACCAAGGATGTGCTATCAAAATTTAATCAAACAATTTGACTATAAAAGAAGTACCAACTCAACTAGTACCTAAAAATTCAGTGCAAGATCAAGCTAATACTATTGCAAAGAAAGAACAAAAAGAAAAGACAATATGGGTTCAAAAACTTAAAACAAAAATAATTTCCCTAGAACACATATTTGTCAAAGGGTGGAATATGAATGAAGATACTAGGCCTTCCAATGTGCACCTTAACTTAGCAAATATGGATGTGTTTTCAACTTACGATTGGGGCCAAGATGACCTACTTGAGATGACGGCTTTACACATTTTCTAGTCTGATCACCCATATTCAATATTGTTTATCAAATGATCAAGATCATAATGCATGCTTTCCTTCTTCTTTTTTGGCTATAATTTTGATTGCTTCACATGTTCTTTGAAACACAAGGATGATGCAAAGACGTCTTTTATAGAACTTGTTGACACAAGTGGCCATGAGCATTCCCCTTTTGTTTCATGTGCTCTTTCCTCCTTTTCACATTTTTTTATGTTTTTGACTTACCTAAATGTTCTTCCCACTATGGATTTGGAATGATGTAGAGTGATGCAAGTTTCCTCATGGCACTTCATTCATGTTGACCAAAAACATAGTTTCCTTTGCTTTTTGTTTGTCTTATTTTCTATGGTTTTCATTGCATTTGCATGACCATTTTTCTCCTTTTCACACCTTTTATTTATTCCCAGTTACCTTTGTGTTCTTCCTTCTATAGCTTTTGGATGATGTAAAGCAATGAAAGTGTCCCCAAGACATTTCATTCATGTTGACCAAAACATAACTTCCTTTGGCCTTTTGATTACACTTGTTTTGATAAGCTCCTTTCTACATTCTTACAATCTTATACTTCATTGCCTTTGTGGTTTCATTTAAACTACACTTGTCTTTCTTGCTTACAAATTATTTTTTTCCATTTAATCTCTCACCTTGATACTTATAGAGCCCTTGCAATCATAATGCATTTCTTACATCTTCATGGTTCTTGGCTCTTTACTTATTTCCCTTTTATAATTTACTGGCCCTTATCTTCTTTCACTTATGGAACTTGCCACGACCACACACACCATGCTACCTAACTCCTCACTCAGGGGTATATATCAAATTTAATTATACATGATATGTACTTCAACTCCACTCAAAAACATAAAAATAAAAAAAACCACATTGTTACATTCCACATCATGCCAATGTGCATACATGATATTTCAATCTACATTTATCATATTGTACCTTCATGATAACATCTTTATTAGGACCCTTATGTCCTAACCTTTTGTTATGATGGTGTTAGGACCATTTCATCCTTTTATTATGAGCATTGTAATAATAATAATTAGTTATTTAGTTATTTAATGTATTATATTCATTGAAGGTTTGTGAATTTATCCCACATTGGTCATACCTCCTAAGTCACTCTTTCTAAGGCCTTTATATTTAGGTTGTATTGAAAGAGAGGATCATCTTGGATTGTATTTTGTATTGGAGCATTGCTCTTAAGGAGGTCACCCCCACAAAGAGGCTAATGATACTTATTTCTAATATTTAAATAAAAGCATTCTCGTAGTTGTTCTTCCAAGCATTGTGTTCATTTTCACTTGTTTGCTTCTATTTGATAATATTTTGTAGGTGAGATCCTAACAAACTTGCACATGACATTCTTTATATTATTATTACATGATCATATCATATATGAAACGACTTGCATTGATCTTACATAATGACATATCACATGTGGCCATACATTTTGTATCCGTGATTGTCCTCACATGGGGGGACAACATTGAAGGTAACCATTTGCCCAATCTTATATGATCTATAATGATTATATCATAAGAATCACATTCATAGTTTATCACAGTGATATATTTTTTCATTACATATTTTCTCCTCTCAAATCACATACACAACATTATGCTCTCAATTTGAGGGGCCATATAATGCTCAACAAATCATCCTCAATTTTACATGGGTTCACACTTACATACATGGGGAATACACTAGAGGGGCCATATAATGCTCAACAAATCATCCTCAATTTTACATGGGTTCACACTTACATACATGGGGAATACACTAGTTCCAACTTCACAATTTCATTATGCAACATGATTCCATTCACACTCAGCTTTACATGGTTTTTTGATTAGTTCCAACTCTATGGCTACCTTATGCAGTATAATTCCATCTACACCAACTTTTTACATGATGTCATTCTTACATGTGTTGTGAGGTCCACACCAATTCTAACTCCATGGTTGACTTTTACATCACGATTCCATTTACACTAGCTTTTGCAAAGTCATGCTTGCATATGTTGTGGTTGCTACACCAATTCCAGCTCCACAATTAGCTTATGCATAATGATCCCTTCTACACCTTATGCCATACAAATACTTTGTTGGGCCAGAATGGTTTCAACTCACTACCCTATATGCTATGGAATACACCACATTGATTTACACTTTTTTATTTATGTTCACAACTTTACAATATTGATAATTATATATTTGTGTGCACTAATGATGTTTTGCAGGTATAAATAATGACTTCGTATACAAATGTGGAGGATGACATGTTTTTCTAAGTACACAAGGCATCATCCAATACTATATCCTAGCCTTGCTTGTCTGTTTCATTTACTGCATACTCAAAAGTATTTAGTTGGACTGAGTTTTCTATTACATATTTATTTTACTTTACTTTATTTAATGTGCATTATCACATCAAAAGTAATTAGTTAGAATATATTCTATCATGTCTTTATTTTGCTTTACTTCTCTAAGTAAAAAAGAACATCGAGTCAAGGAGCCCTTGGTCTCTTGACGAAGTCAAATTATTCACAAAGAGCCCATTAAGAATCAAATAATACCCTTAAGGGATGAGGACTTTAACTTCAGAAAATTGCATTATAATGCTTACGTATCTTCCAAGCCTTAGATATGGTTGCGTATTAATGGTCATGATTTTTTCCTTGATCATATTCCAAGCAATTTAAATCTTCCACTTCAAAATAAACTGCTTATTAGTGCAAATGGACAAATCTCCACACCCTGTCCCAAAGTTTGCATTTTAATACATGCTGGGCAAATGCTAGAAACAATTAATTAATAATTCTAATTTAACATCTCGAACCAAAACTATGGTTTGTTAACTCTTTTATTTGATGTTGCTGAAAGAAAAGAAAGAAAATTTCACTTTCTTCAGGCAGTACATTAGAGCAATATGCAGTAATCCCTTTTTAAGAAAGGCTTTGCGTCATCAGGTCAGTTCACTTCTTTGATACCTTGTCCACTTGGTACAAGAAACGAATTATTTTGGTCATAATTAAATGATTAATACCAATAAAGCAATTTGCAGCAATCCTATTTTTAAAAAGTATTGCAGCAAATCATAAGATCGGTTCACTTCTTTTATACCTTGTTCACTCATTGCAAGAAATGAATAACTCTTTCCATAGTTTTTGATAAAGTCAACTGGAAACAAAGGTCCAGATCCTTGTACAAACCAACCCAGAGGGCAGAGCAAAAGCCAAAAAACAGGCTCTAAACAAGCCAACAATAACACTCTTAACAGCACAACATGCTGAAAGACAAAACCAACTAAACTACCCTGAACAAGGGCCAGCAAATCTAACTACCTTGACCCTAGGGCGTAGAGCAGCCACAGACTTGGAAAGCCCTTTCTTCCTACATTGAACCACAATCAAAGAAAGCTCCTAATCTGAATCCTCAGAGCAAGACGAGAGGAAGGGATCCTCAACAAACGCCACAACCGCAGAACCCTCTTGCAAAGAAGGCAGAGCCAAAGAAACAACAAGAGCTGACGGAGAAGCAATCAGATCACGGTCAGAAGGAGCCACAGCAGGAGTCAAAGAAGGGAACTCGGCATGCGCACAAACGGCCACCAACACACCTTCAGGCTCAGCCTAAACACGAGCAGAAGTCCCCGCAGGGGATCCAACAACCAGAGGAGTATACAAAGGAGAGGAAATAACCTTTTCCATAGTTATATTATTAATTTGAAGCTAATTTTTGTATTCCAATAGAAAGATGCAACAAGCCTCTATTAAGAAAGGTATTGCAGCATATCATAAGATCAGTTCACTTCTTTTGTAACTTATCCAATCATTGCAAGAAATGAATAACTTTGATCACAGTTATACGATTAATTTGAAACTGCTTTTTCTATACATATTGTATTGAACCATATGATAGTAGGATAAAATTGATTTAAGAATCTACCCCATCAAGTATTTATGTGAATCAATTCATATGCAACCTTATTACCATAATCTCACCTCTCCTTTTTAATTTCTGCGCTATTACGTTTTTATACTATAACAAAAAATTGCTCACAAATGTTAAAATCTTGTTGGTTCTTGGGTGAGGTATGCGAGTATGGATCAGACAATCTAGGTGAAATAGAAACATCCCACCAACTGCAAAAAGAAGAGTGGGAAGAAGTGAGCATTAATGTGAGCCAGTGCTTATTTTTTAAGACGCCATCATAAGCCCTTTTACAACTGTCCTACACAATATGCGACATTTGCCAACCCAATTCTAGAATTCAAGACAAATATATTTTTAAAATTACTAAATTTGCTTTTTCTGCTATAAAAACTTGAAATTTAAATTTAATTAATTGGCCATTTTTATGAACTCGCAGCCTTTACACTCAACCACTACCCCATCTGTTTTTATATATATCCAATGACCAATTTTTTTGATAGTCGTGGGGTATGCTTTTATATTAGTCGTGCGCATATGCATTTATTTATGGCATTGTACCTCATTTAAAAATAAAACATGACATAAATTCGATGATGTACCTGCAAGAATGTAACATACAGAATTTAAGTAGTTTATATGGATGGTTTTAATTAACCAAAATTCTTCTCGTTTTGATTCACTAAGCATTAGTAAACATAAATACAACATAAATCATACAATCTACTAGTCAATTTTAAGTCTAGTTTTTGGAATCATGTCATGTTCTTTTATGCAAGTCTCACATAGAGTCAAATAAAATAATTGTCATTCGATCAACACTCTTCTTACATCAATCTGGTGTGGCATTAATTTCCTTTGATCAACACTCGTTTCTAATACCAATCTTGTGTGGCACTCATTGTTTTTTTCATTGATCCATTTTATTTATTAAAAAAATTAAACCAATTTAACCCATTTATGCAATGCATTCCTGAAGACAACATGACCTAACTGACCTTGTTTTCATAAGAAATTGAAACCTTACATGTACAAAGGCGCTATCACTAAATTTTATTTATTCTAGATTATTAGTCTTAAATTAAGCAAAGGTGTTATCAATTTGTAAAGAAAAATACTCTTTCCATAAACTAATCTAGGCTAATCCAATAGAATTTATACACATAAGCATAAATTAACTTAGATTAATGAAAGACGTGAGCCTATGTAATTTTGAATTAAATGCTAATTTGGGAAAGCAAACGCAGAGCTGTTGAGGTCTACTTGGCTCTAGCATCAAAGATGAATAACTGATGAAGGTTCAGATTTGGAAATAGAACCTGTCTATCCATGTATTGCATGGGATCCTATGTAAGACCTGTATCCTGTCATAGGTCAATTTCATGCCTCTGGATCACTTTCACATCTGTGGATCTGTCCTCTGACACGTGGATCTGACCCTTCTGGTTGTGTGCCTACGCCCGCTGGTTCGCCAAGACTGGCAGCAATCAGCATTCATGAATACCTTTAGAGGGTTGCCAGAATCACTAAGGGACACGTTCTCCTAGGTCAACCCCCGAAAAAGACTGGCCTTACAGTCATGCAAAGGATCGACAAACAATAATCAATGCCCTAGCATGAATATGCAGACTTTGATTCATTTTGGTGCACCAAACTGAAGTGTTCGAATAATTGCTCCTTAAATGCTCTAGGATGAGAGGATCAAGTAAGAGAGGTGGATCATAAAACGAATGCAATTGAATGTCTTTAAATATAAGCACATTGCAATTAATTGCACAAATGTGTCTTTAGTCAGCCAACAACGGCTAGTGGAATGGACAAGAGTCTGCCAAATTTGAATTTAGAAACTCAAGGATCAAATCCTCTTAGACATGAACAATCCCGCACAAACATAAATGACCCAAGGTGATGAAGTAATAAAGTCTGTAAAGAAAGAACATCTGTTCATGAAGGGTGCCATAAACGTGGCCTGTATAGGGAGATGTACAGAATTGGATAAGATGTGAATAAATGCATGGGAATGTGTGTATGGGAACATGTGAAGGCTAGAGGAATGAGCCCAACTCCGCACAAGATTGTGCCATCTGTCAATATGTAAGTGTATTAAGCCATTCTCACTAAATGGGCACAGAACTATATGGAAATGGCATGGGTATGCATATTTCACCTTTACAAAATTATACAAATTGGATTTGAAGCATATCCATGCATCTTTTGTCAGTTTCCAAGTTTATGTGCATTTTTTCACAATTAACTCCCAGGCATAAATCCCTAAGAGACACTGATATGTGCCAATGGTAAAATAGATTATCATTAGTAACATACATGAAAAGTTAAAAGAAAATTACTGTTTTCTTGTTCTATCTTACAATGTAAAAATGCTAATGGTATAATGTAATCACCACAAAGAGACTCTTGTAGTAAAATATAGACGGTCTTGGCATTGAAATATATTGATTACTCTTTCTTTTTTGGCATAGAAAAAATTCATTGCTAAACATTCGTAAGCAAAGAAAAACATTCAAACGCAAATTAACAAAGAAAAATGCCCTAAAACAAAACAAAAAATCATATTACATGTCACATGTTTTAAAATGCGAGAAAGTTTCCTTCGCACAGTGTTGACTACTTTCCAGTGACATTATATAGATGCTCTCTTTTTTTTTGTACAATAAAGACTGCTCACCTGTAGAAAAAGGATTAAAAATAGGGTAGAGTGGCTATATAAAAACATGGATGGATATAGAAGATTCATGTGGCGATATCATCCACTTCTGAATTAAAGACAAAACTCGGAAAGGTCGTAGTGATATCCCTGCACAATGTGACATATAGATAACTCAGTCAATATCTTTAAAGACTTCAAGTTCAAGAAAAAAATATCCTTCACTGCATTGTATCCTTTCATCTAAAGGAGTATAAAATTAAAATAAACTATGAAGCAAGCAAGTCTATGAAATAAATTGGATTCAAAGTCACAAATAAAGACTAGTTTTAGCATACTGAGGATAATTCATGTGAAACCACTGTATCAGAGGCCTATTGTTAGCTACATGAAAGTTCATCTTTCACTCCATAGCATCTAAGTAAATTTATAAAATTTAGCAATGGTAGCGATGCACCTTGTACAATAATGCGAAGAAAAACTTGAGAAGAAAAGGTGATTAGATCTTGATCTGACTTGACCCGATTTTCAGAAGGCATAGCAGAATTCCTAAACATTATTCACTTCAAAATTTGAAGGTTTTATTATTATTTTAATTATTCTTGATACTAATTCCTATAGATAGGATTTCTATGGCTACTGTCATTTTTTATAAGACAAGCGATGTACTTCAAATCAAACACATGGTAGAAGAGAGAGATGCACAGAAAGTGGTGATTTCATTCAATAAAATGTTACTGTAATACAAGGATTCCTTCTAGATTCAAACAGCAAAAGGTATTCAGGAGAAAAAATGGAATCCATATTTGTCCCCTAACAATACATAAAGTTGCATACATATACGGTACATTGGAGGAAGCAATACAATTCTGTAGGGGAACTTTTTCTTAAGCCACATCAGCTGTGGGTTGTCAATCTGATTAAGATGGTAAGGATTGCATTAAAGCATAACTTTTTTGGTTGTGTGCACATGTCAACAACTGTTTGGGTACTTCAAAATATATGGAAGATAGAGATGCAAAGGATGTATTTCAAATCAAACACTTAAGAGAAGAGAGAGAGATGCACAGGAAGTGGTGATTTCATTCAATCAAATGTTACCATAATACATGGATCCCTTCTAGATTCAAACAACAAAAGATATTCAGGAGAAAAAATGGAATCCATCTTTGTCCCCTCACAATATATAGGGTTGCATACATACATATCAATCTGATTCAGATTGAAATGATTGCATTAAAGCGTATCTTTTTTGGTTGTGTGTGTTTATGTGAAGAACCGTTCGGGTGCTTAAATATATAGATTTTTGAGGCATTGTGGGTGTGTGTGTGTGTGTTAACAACCACAGTAGTGCTGCTTAGCAATATAGCCCTTTGAGGTAGCAATTCCCACTAGAATTTCAATAACAATATAGGAGACAGGCCTTAGGGGGTAACCCAACTGAATCGAACTTACTATATAGTCTATATCATGTAGAACCACATTACCATTTCATCCAGATATTGACTAGTTGAATTTGATTAAAAAGGTCTAGTCCTAAACAGCCTGACCTTAACAGTTCTTTACAATAGCCAGTATTCAGTTCAACACATCTTTAAACTACTTTAAGTTGATTGATTTTTTGAATTTTCTAGTCTTGTAGGCGTTTAAGAATTTTATTTAATAAATAAGGTATATATTTAAATTACTTTTCATTAATACTTTCTAGCGCCTTGTAGAGATTTAAGACACTTTATTTAACCAATACTACGGTTAGAATGTCATGCACTGTATATAGGCTCTGTATTCAATCAAAGAGACCCCTCTACATTTCTGTTGTTCAGGTCTTTAATTAAATGGAAGATTTTGGCAGAGTCTAGCATTAGTCTTATTCATAGAAAATTATATATATATTGAAGCACTCCTGGTTTAGTTCCCGCCCTGATCTTATTTTCCTTTTCTCTTTATCTTGGCATGCATGTCTGAGAGACATGAGAATGAAGAAGAATACCTTAAATAAGGAAGTGTCATTATCTTCATTAATGAAGGATTATGAGACACAAAATTTTGCCATTCGTCTCTGCTAATTCGCCCATCTCGATCCATGTCAGCTTCTTCAAATGTCTGCAATGAGAAAAGAATCTGAATAAACTTAGGGGAAATCAAATTTAAAGCCTCTTTGGGTATTTAGAAAAAGCTTTTTAGTTTACCTTGTCAAGAATTGTCTCAATGACATCATCGGACAGTTTCATTTCTGACTCACATAGAAGTGCTATTAACATTTGTTTCACCTGGAGAGAGAGAATACCACCATAAAAGAAACAAGATTTAATATCTACTATAAATAACAGGCTGGGACTAGGAATGCTACTTAAAATGTAATTCAGATCTATACAATGATCTTTCTTTAATGATACAAAAGAAAGAAAAAAAATGTCCAGAAAAAGAACTTTTTTTTCTAAATAGTCTAACTAAACATTGATCTAACACCATCCATCAGGCCTGGCTTAGTGGCAAGGATGAAGTAATGTTCCTAAGAAGGCTAGTTCCCCCACATTAATTGGAGTCAAAAATGGGTTAAGCCAGGTGCCTCAGGCGATGTTGATGGAATATATTGCCATTCATTCATGGCACCATATGCCAAATAGCTTGATTGGTGCTACGATGATTCTCATATGTAAAAAGAGCTCGGAAGACTTGTCAGAAATAATGCTGGGGAATATTTCCGAGGAGGTTATCCTGGGTTTGTTTGCCTATTACAAAAGAAATATTGAGCCAGTGTCACCCAAACCCTTGTGGGGATTGCTCGTTGATGTTGTAGGTACAATATGTACCTTTGGGGGGACAAAATGCTTTGTATCAATAATGAAAAGAAATCAACAACAAATGACTTTGATCATAGATAAAATAAAATGTGTATGCAACCTGGATTCCAAATATTGTTCGAGAAAAAAAATGATGTCAAGCAAAAAGAATCTTGTTCTCTAACTGGTCAAACTAAAGATTGATTGAAAACCATCTGTCAAAAATGGATAAGTGGCAAAGACAAAGTGATGTTAGTATGAAGACCAGGGTTAGAGCCCTGACAAATGCTAGTTCCCTCACATGAATTTGAATAGAAAGTTGGTGGAGCCAAGCACCCCAAGCAATGTTGGCAGCATAGATTGGCATCCATCCATGGCACTGTATGCCAAATGGATATTGATGCTCTCGTGATTCTCTTCCTATAAAAACAAAGCTTCAAGATAACTTGGGAGTGTTTCTGAGGATGAGGTTATACAGAGTTTTTTTGCCTAAATATGAAAGAATATTGATCAAGCACCACTCAAACACTTACCAGGATTGCTCATGATGTTGTAGGAGCAACATCTACCTTTGCAGGAACAAAATTGTTCACACTGATAATGAAGAGTAATCACTTACTGTTCAACAACAAATTACTTTGGTCATAAGATAAAATTAAAACTATATGCAACCTGGATTCCACATCTTGTCCTAGAAGTGTACTGATCCTAATAGCAAAGTTAATGTAATGTAATCATGATAAAGATTTGATTTTTAAAAAAAAAAATTGTCCCATTTTTCTGCTTGTAGATGCATTATAGATTGTTTCTCTCTTTATGTTCTGTAGTTGTGCACTCTGATATTTGAGCTGTCGACTATTGTTCAATCAAGCCTTGATTGTCCCTTTCAGTTTTGCATTGAGGAAAATATAGAGATATCATATATCTGATAGCATTCTACCTAAGATTATCTATGTAAACGATGACCCTCTACATTCCTTGACTTACATAAATCATATCTATTAACGTACAAACCCATCATTCTATTAATTACCCACACTAATAATGCAAAGAAATCAATATTCTTTGTAAAAAATGACTTTGGTCAGAGATTAAATAATACATGTCCGCTACCTGGGTTCCAGATCATGTCCTAAAAGAGTGCTGCTCCTAATAACAAAGTACCTGTAAAGTGAACGTGATAAAGATTTGATTTTTAATATATTTTGTTTAATTTTTCTGTTTGTAGATGCTTCAATGATTGTTTCTCTTTAATCTTTTGCAGTTGCGCACTCTGATGGTTGAGTATTGACTATTGTCCACTCACCCTTTGATTGTGCCATCAATTTTGCATTGAGGAAAACCTCAATATATCTAATGGATGAGATTTGACACCCTACCTTAGTTCACCTAAATATGACACTATACATTCCTTGATGATCTTGGATAAATGTTGTTCTATGATGTGATTGCACATGCAACACAATTTATATCTGCACCTTCCTCCAAAGAAACCTCATTGTATCTCCTGATAATCCACAGTCGGATCGCACTCCATATGCAGCCACGTCCTCCTTTTCGTTTCAGTTGATGCTTCCTTCCCTTCTGTTCACGGCAATCACTTTTCAGATATCCAATATCATTCCTTTTTTCCTTTATGCTCCCTTTTAGGCAGACTTGCCCAATAGCAAGATTTGACAGATCTCCCATTAAATAACTGGATACATTCATCTCCTCGTATAGAGAATTGCACAACTTCCATGCATCCAAACCCTACCATATATGACAGTAACTTTGATATTTTCTATTGGTTGACGTATCCAATACAAAACCTTCACATTAAGTTTCTTACCTATGTTCCATAGCGAAGCATCCCCATCCTCAATCTCCCATCCCCGTCCATCCTGATCCCTATACTATTTCTCTATTCAAATATCATTCCTGTGATTCATAGATGCTTCTAGGCATCCCTTTAGCATTCCTATATTTTCCCATATACCACATAACCCCATTGAATTTGCACAAGTAACCAATAACTGGAAATGGAAAAAGAAGTTGAATTTTGTGGACTTGGTAAAAAAGAATATTCCTTGACATTTGGTCTGGGCTTACAGACATAAGAATTACCATTAAATACAATTTTCAATTTTCAAGTTCAGACAGAAAATAATTGGCCCGGTCTTCTTATTCTTGAGGAAAAGCAACCCATAAGAATATAAGGTAAAAAACAACCCATAAAAATGATTTTTTATTTCCCTTAACTTCTATAAAAGAAGGACACTCTGCTATTTAACTTTTAAGTTTAAATTGGTAAAGTTAGTGAATAATTACAAATATAGTTTTGTCTCACCTCTTCCCGCTCTATAAAGCCAGTTCCGTCCATATCATACAGCTTGAATGCAACTGCAAAGATATCACATATGATATCAAGGCATAGGAAATCCATAATTATGAGCATGCACATGTACTGGATTAAATATAGTAGCCATTTTATAGTTCTCTGGACTAGCATTGTCAATGATTAGCAAGATTTATAATATTTTTGTGGGCTACTCACACTCTATCTTGTCCTCTTCAGGTGCATTTGGATGGAAAACACTAAGTGATCGAACAAAATCACCAAAATCAATAAGACCCTTCTGCTTCACATCAAATAATTTAAAAACCTGTTCATCCAGCAAGAGACAAGATCAATTTTCCATCATTTCTTACTATAGAACTTTCAATTATTCCATGTATATTCATTACCCAGAACAAATATTACTAGAAAATTGCAAGATTGACCTAATACTCAAACTCTCAGTAACAAAGGAGTAAGCCAAACAGACCCCCTCTCAGAGTTTTTCTATAAGATAACTACAGTCAATTGGACCCTACTCAAATTCACATAGTGTTGCCATTTTTCCAAGATAAACCATCTATTCCATCTTTTCAGTGATACCAAATTAATTGCAAAAACAGTTGGCATGTGATCAAACCTTTCACTTTTCCTAGTGCAGTAGTTCTCTTATGCTAGCACCATATTAACTTTCGTTGGATCTTAATCCATCTTAGCCTTCCAGTTCCATGTTAGCTTTATGATGTCTAAATAGGAAAATAAATATGTAAATTATTGAAGCATCTATAACACCAACCTTCTGAGAAAACCGTAGATTATTTAATAAACAATAGTCATATTAATCCCATGCTTGTTGCCTCTTTCTTGGAGATATCCACTCCTTAAAAACAGTTGGATGATCAGAGAAAGATGCAAATTTTTACGGCAGGCTAAGAGCTATTGAATTCCTGTGGAAGTCGAGATGCAAAGCTAGTCATTGCTGTGTTGGTAGGGATTGAAGTTTATAAATGTCCACTATTTTATGACACTCCCATTGGTTGGACATGGGAGATTTGAACTTGGGTATTAGCTAATATTACTTGATACCATTTTTAGGTATCTTCCTCATGACCATGTTAGATTGACGTCTCTTTCATTCCCTAAAATATTATAAAGATTAAGCTCTGAGAAAAGAAGAAATGTGACCTAACCTATAACTGCAACACACGTCTTAAAACTCTATGTTGAACTAAAATCTAAAATATTTATTAATAATTGATAAAAATTTAAAATAATAAAACATAAAACACTATACATAACAGTTTAGGCAGTGTCACGACCCCGGGAAAAATCCCCCATTTCTGGGGACAGGAAAGTCCCAGTAGTGGCGGGACAACAGCAAGATTTAGGGCTTTAGCCTGGCAGCATACCATGATTTCAGGTCTAGGATAAATAATAGGTTGCCATCATAGTTCTTTGTCCTTTCTTGAATGGAAAAAAAAAACTATATTGAGACAGAATGCTCTCAAAAAAAAATGCTACACCTCTTCTTAAAGATAAAGATAAGTTATAGCATAGTTTAAA
The DNA here is from genome assembly GCA_027924645.1 of Cunninghamia lanceolata. NCBI lineage: Eukaryota > Viridiplantae > Streptophyta > Pinopsida > Cupressales > Cupressaceae > Cunninghamia > Cunninghamia lanceolata. Next base: position 7,539,311 of record BSBN01000220.1, on the reverse strand, counting down.
CTTAATGTGACAACCTTTTATTTTAATATTCGTTGACTTCAGATTAAAATGATACGTCCTTTATGTGGTTGAATGTCAATATTCAAACTTATGAATTGCAATTTGTGGGTCAAATTGAATTTGGCAATAAAAGGTTAAATACAGTTTTTTCCCTTTTATATGCAACTTGGGATTTTGTAGTTGCATAGTGTATTTGTCATCTACATAAGCATATAATCAGCACCACTATTAATACATTATGTCACATTAGCAATGAAATCAACACCTACAATATTTTTGATACAAGTCATCGTGCATAGTAATTTACGCACATCATTTTATTTGCATGTTATAGACAATGAATTATATAGTTTTTAAGTTCATGGGTTTTATGTCCCCGCTGGACCATTGAGCTCGTGGGTTTGAACCACTTGCATTAATGCAAGGGATGAGGTCCCCCATTTCCAGCCTCAACTAGCTCAGGCTAGCCTAAAAATTCCCGAGATTTATCAATAAGAAAAAAAAACATAAACTCAATAACACTTTCTCTGCATTAGGACAAGTACAATATAAAGAGCACATAGAAGACAAGTCCACAATCATATAGATGTTGCAAGACTTTGAAATGCAAGTGACTTTTACATTAAATTAGGACAATGTAATCCAAGAAGTCGACGCTACAAACAATACAGTCCACAATACCAACTAATCACTAATACAAAGGTGATCAGTTTTTCTTACAATAAAAAACTAAATTACAAGGCAGGTACTAGCCACTATGTGGCACTTGTTTAAAATTGGGTAAAATTGGTAAGTTGTTGATTAAGTTATAGTTGGCAATTAATTGGTAAAATGCATAATGTTGAGGTTGAGTTTACCCTACTCCCAATGTTATTAGATTAGAGGTTATCAATATATAGGGGGCTCGACATTCATGGAATTGAGATTTGATGTATTGCAATATTGAAATGGAGTAGTCAAGTTAGTTCAACACTCACATTGAGAGATATTGCAGGGTTATTCCTTCCTTGAGGAGTATTATTTTAGAATTATTGAAGTATTAGGTACATTGGTACCCTCTATATAACTCTTGGTTTACCCTAACCCTTTAACTACTCAAGAACCAAATCAACTAGTGGAAAATTTGGTCAAAATCAATGTTTCTCCAAAATTTCTAGATAGGGGGTTACATGGACATAGGGATGCATTTGTGGTACAACAAAAATTTCCCAAATTTTTGGGGTGGCCTAGAGAGGGCAAATTTTATATGTATTTATATCTTTTCAATTCTATAGTTAAACTGCTAAACATCATTAAACATTCTAAACAGCTGCAATTCAAATAATAGTAACATCTATGGCATTGAACATTGATAGATGGACATTTAATATTGACCACCAAAAACTGAAAATCCAAAACTGAGTAAAATACTGAAAATTGTACATGAATTGTCGTATATTAACAATGACCATGAAAATGTTGGTGTGAACAAGGTTATTACCTATCCGGTTTACCCTTGTGTGGATAATTCATATTATTTAACTATTTATTAGTTAAATAATACTCACACACATGTTCACATGTTAAGTTGACATAGTGAGTCTACTAGATATTTCTAGTTGTTTCTAGTTGTGTCTAGTTGTTGCTAGGTGTTGATAGTTGTCTTATCTACACATGTGATCTAGTTGGCATTCTATCCTCTAGTTGTCTCATGTGATAGGAATGTGACACTTGTCACATGACTACAACATCCTAGCTCTCAACCTTGGTCTTTATAACCAAGGCCTCTAATTGTATCATATCATTGAAATATTGTATCAAGTCATTATCTTGTGTATAGAATATTATTCTATCATGTTGATCTTCTTTGATTCTTGTGATTAGCTCTTAGGCATCTTGATCCTGGGATAGCTACCTTCATAGCTAATCCTAACAAAAAATAAATGTTTGAAAATGCCCCACATTTGTTTTGCTTTTTTTAATTTTACAAGAATATGTTTTTTTTTTTCAATTTTTAACAAAAAAGTCAATAGTTGACATGGTGGATAATGTCCCCAGGACATGCCTCAATCTTTCGAGTATGCCCATCCCCAAGTATCCCCCCTAAAATAGAAAATTACTGGGGGATGCCAAAATAATCCCAACATGTCCAATGCACCCAGAGAACATCAGGCACAGCCCTAGAGGGCAGGAGACATGTCCCCAGTAAACACTGGTTGAAAGTCAAAATAGAACGTGAGGCTCAAGTCCACAGAGCTTCTGAAATATCTACATCCGCATCACCATGAGGAATATTATGATGTACGCATAGTATGGAGCATCAAAGGAGCAATACATACGCGTATACTTGGCATTAAAGGAAATGAACTACTGGTAAACAACCTCAAAGGAGCACCATCTATGAATGTCTAGGAAATCAGAGAAGCACAATAATACCATCAATAAATGTTACCTTGTGATGAAACATTGCGGATAGATGAATAATCAAGCTCAGTACCAGTTTTTGGCTAAGTATAGAAGATCATACTATATTTTGTCAGATTCTGCATGGAGAAAGCATGCTAAGGATGTGTACTTTAATGTCCCTGGGCCCATGGTATTGTGAGGTTTAAGGGGGTTATGGATTGGATCAAATGAGTAAATCGTGAGTTAAGTTCTATTTTGTAAATAGTCAGTCAAATGTGTAACATGTTCCACGTTATTAGATTAGAAGATATATATATAGACAGAGACAGAGACAGAGCTCATCCTTTATGAATGATATGAGTGTAGCATTAGCTTAAAGGCATTCTTCCAGTTATATTGAATATATGGGGTAAATTGGTATTTTCCATATATCTCATGTTATGCATCCCCATTATGTTTTTATCATTTTTCAGTTAATGTATCTTTGGTTCTTTAGAAATCCCATCACAATTCACACATATAGTGTCATGCCCCCGACTTTTCCTTATACTTGGGAAAATCGCAGCAATATAAATACATCGACCAAGCTAATTAATTCCTCAAAAAGCTGTGATTAAATAGTCAATGCCTTTAAAAAAGCCATCCCACTTGGCAATAAAGGATATTATCTAATATAGTGATTATGTTATAAAGATTAAAGGAGGAAGGCAGCGATTGAGGTTCATACAATGAAGATTAAGAAATGTTAACAAAAGACACCAAATATAATTTAAAGGTGGTCAACTACCTTGAAATGGAGCGCCCCATTTATGTGAAAAGATGCAAAAAAAAAAGGTGGTGAATAGAATAATAAGAACAGCAATTAGTCTAAGGGACGTGTCCCTTACCAAGGGAGGGCATAATGAATAGTTGTGTCTATCCCACCGTGAGGATACAACAAGAGGCAAGCTTCCAAATAAGGACATCATCGAATCATCTTCAGAAAAATATATTTCATTCAGGCAACCAATGCCTTCAGAATATTAAAGGAGATCAAAACAACAAGGCAATTGAGCAGATCAGAATTAATTATCTGCACTCAAGGGCAGAATCAGCAGTTAATACATGTGCTGCTGTGAATATAGCAAGCTTATGTTTTAATAGATATTGTGGTATGCTCTATCATGATTATTGTGTATAACGATATATTTATTGTTGTATAATCTCTATGAATTTGGATATATTTAGTGTTTGTAATTCTCATCAAGCAATCATGAGGAAGAGTGGGGGAAATACCAGTAGGTTGAGCAGATACTAGATTTCTTTCTAAGTACGCCACTCCAACTTGGCCACTTGGAGCCAAGGGGGTGAGTGTCTGCCCTTGGGCTTAGAAAGAAGAATCGACAGCCTCTTATTGTAGCTTTTCCTCAATCTAAACCATGTAGCTTTTCCTCAATCCAGAGCATTTTTTGTTTTCAATAATATTAGTAATTTGAAGGAATCTTGTTTACTATTCTTATTTGTTTTATGAGAACTGTCCTCTTGATCATGTGGTTAATGTGGCCTGTTGCTCAAATTATCAGCCAAGAACCAGACGTATCTTTTCCTACAGTTAATGTGCCACAAATTTACAATTATTTAATGGTAAAAGATCAAGATGCAACCAGTCAGCCAGATTATATGTAACTTGTTCAATGTTGGATGCAGTAATTATTAGGAAATAATAAGGTTAGAGCTGTAGCTGTGTGCACTACAGATTGGTTTGAAAAGAGGAATAAGTGATCGATGCAGGAGATCATCTGAATGTTCTACTAGGTGGAAATACTTTCATATTCATGTGTGTTTGCACAGTGTGTATAAACTTTATTTACCTAATTGAAACCTAAACGTCATTATTTTCAAATTTTATCACTTGTCTTAAACATAGTAAAAGACGCACTTTCAGAACAATTGTTATATAGCAAATGCTTACATCTTTATCAAGAGATATGAAAGATATTGTAGCATAATTGTAATTAAAAAGGGAATTTTTGGAAGAACCAGGGAAAACAAAAACACTTAAAATGGTAGTAAAACAACCAGTCCACATCTGGATTACTCAAATAGCAATCCGTTTATGTAAAAAGGAAACTTGTCTGCTTTGAATATAGAACTTTAAAAAGGTGCAAGTTGAACATCAAAAAGGTCAACAGTAAATAGATTTTAGTACCCGATCAGCAAAGAGGTTTTCTTTCTGGCCATTCTTGAACAATGCAAGTTGAAACTCCTCCTAGAAAAGGGTTAGCAAGAATGAAGGACACAAGCGTGTTAGAACGTATCAAAGCTATATACATAAATTAATTCCCGAGCATTCAACATACTCATAGTCATACCAAATGTTAGACTTAGGAAAAATGTTTTAAAATATTGTAGTATTCTTCAACAAATGGCAATTATAGAAGCTTATATTTTATGATATAGTGCATCATTCATGTAATGAATATACAAAATCTACCTAATGAACAAGCATATGGAATTATACAATATGTTTTTAACTATTTGCAATGCATAAGAACTACCCAATGCAAATACATGCTCCAATGTAAGTTAAGTACTTCAAAGAGTTCTTAGACATAATAACAAAATTGAACAACTTTTTTAATGTTACAAGTAGAACAATTCAGCAAGATATTATATACACTGTAAAGCTATGTCACAGCACAATCAATAAAATTTTAGCAGAAATAACAAGTATGAATTCCAAAAACAAAAAATATCCACTTCCTAATGAAGCAAAGGATAGTTGAAATAAGTTGAAAATGCTAGCCAGTTACGATCAAAGTTTTAAACAAATCCAAGTTTACATCACCAAATGAGTCATCAACACGGTTCCTGAGAATCTACCTAAGCTGTCCTTAAACCTTCAAAGGGGTGACATTACAATTTCAAAATAACACAAATCACTTCTAGCCTATGTTCCACCGTGTTTCAGGGACAGGGATGGAGGGACAGCAGGGGATGTGAGAAGCTTCAAGCAAAAAGGCGGCATTGAACTCTCAACAGCAAAAGAACGCCAATACAGTTGTTTGGTGCTAATGCTCAAAGGGTTAATATCTTATACAGAATTCTTTTCATTTTGGGTTTCATCTTGCTCCCTATCACATGAGGCACCTCCAAGGACTTTTCAGTTGAACAGGAAAAATGAAAAATCCCTTAGGCTTTACTACATGAAGCAGTACAAACGCACATCCATGCTTGTTTTGAGATGGGATCTTTCTTATAGATAATTGGAGGCTTTCTGGAGTTCATCGTTGAATAATACAGTACTGCTGTGTTAATATAATCTCAACTCAGGCACATATCATACTGCATGAAATCAGATTTACATGCAAGCTGTTGCATTTTCAGATAGGGATAACAGCATCCCAGAAGGTTCCTTTGCTTAATTTTGGGAGTTATTACAGAGCATGCCCTGCTGCGAACAATCCTAACAAGCCCTAAGCATAAAGACGTCCATCTGAAGGCAGTCTTCAGCTTCTCTATTTTTTGTTAATAAATACAAGTTCTAAAAAAACATGACAAAAAAATTTCAGCATCAGGGACGCCTGGACATTCCATCTTTTTAGTACATGTCCCCGGTGTTGGTTCCCAAAGTTGAAACTCCTCAAATCCCTAAAGCAAGGCAGTTCTTGAGTGCCAAGAGTGTCAAGCTCAAAGACAAAGACTTCCAACTTATGATCAAGATGAGGCAGCAATGGACAATTTTGATAAGGTGAGTAAGACCTTCTTCTTCTTTAGGCTCTGCTAGACTGAGGAGGGTATTCCCTCAGGTGTATAAGGATAAAACAAATAACAACATAAAACTAGACCTTGCAACAAACCATACCCAATGCACAGGGAACTCCAATTTTACTATCACTAAGCGCTTGTATGCTGGTTTGAAAGCACAAGGATATTACACCTTCTTAAAGCAGACATACAACCATGCAAAGAGTCTAAAGATGTTGCTTCAATAGCCCCTAATGTAACTGCATACATCTAGACATGGATGTCGGTAGAACATACAACACAAATAAATAAAAGATTTAGATTATGTTTTGTTTTGGTGTGTCGGTGGGGTGGGAGGTTGAACATACAACAGAACAGTGTCTTTATCCAGTGAGGGAAGCACAGTCTAAGTTATCAACCAAAAGGGGACACCAGTGTAATCCAAACTATGATACCCTAATCAAGATATCAACCAAAGACCATACCTGCAGACTCCATACATAAGCTAGGCTCTATGCATACAAATAAATAGATATATAAAATTGCAAAACATATAACTAAGCATAACTTAATAATCCACAAACAAACCCATGAATTTCCTGTATAATCTTGAAAAGATACCTCACAAAAGCTTTGAAAGGCATTTTACAGTCTTCAATTGACTAAATAATCAAGAATAATACTCAAATCAGCAAATGTGACTAAAGGCGAATTGCCAAAACACCAAAAACTCACGCAATGCTTATGGAGACACTCAATAAGATGCAAAACCTGCACATTTAATTCATTTTTTTATGATTACAATGCCCTATCATATTCTTTGGAAGAAAACCCAAGAAGATTACAATGAAAATGCTCAAAATACAATCGTTGGATACAAACCCTAGATTTCTACACTTGTTCTTCTATTTCTTTGCTCTGCAATCAAATTTCCATCCCTTGTCATGAGTGACAAACTACAATATATAGCTTGTCCAATATCATCAAGTAGCTTTTGTAATCTACAAACGAAATGGCCACCCATGTCTACTCACATCACTTTCACATGGATTGCACCAGAAATCATTCTTATTTGAATTGTTCGCCCATGCTTTTGTATAGAAATTTCATCATTGAGGGGTCCATTGGTGTCAGGAGGCATATGGAAGCCATCCTCTATCTTATCACTTCTAGAAGAGGTTATTAATGGTGGTTTTGAGACATGCAGGGGAGTGGTTGAGGTAGGTGAAGTTTGCAGAAATTCGACCTAGGATGGAATGTGAGCTTGATGAACTTTTGCGGGGAAACCATGTGGGACTTCATATGACAAGTGACAAAAGGGAGGAAGAAGATGACGTCCTGAGGGTCATCCAATCCCCACAAAATGGAGGAATTGAGCAATTTAAGTGTTAGAAGAGATGTGGGAAAATGACCTAGGACGTGATATGTGGAATGGGAAGAAGGTGGGGAACTCTTGCAGAACAAAAGGTGGAAACAGACATGTGGAAACAGACATGTGGCAACATATCGCAACACGCAACCTTAGATCCGGGGCCCACAACAAAACTTGGACGATAAAAGGCGTGTGTGATGCAATAGGCATGTGCCATGTATCAAAGCGGTGGGAAGAAAGTAAATGAAGTGATTTGGGGGAAAGGGGAGTGCAACTGGAGGTGGAAAGGAGACGGAGGATTAGATGTGGAAATGTCACCCGGTACAGGACTTAGAAGTCTCGCAAGACAGAGGAATCGGGAAAAGGAAGGTATGTGGACTTGGAACAAAGGAGGAGGTCCAACATCCAATAAGGATTCTGCGAAAGTGGAAAATGGATAAATATGAAAAGAATGAAGGGAGATGAGGGCTGCAGGGAATCTTTTGTGGAGAAGGATGTGGGTATCAGCATGGAGAAGACAAAATATATGTAGTATCCTATAGGAATCCCACATTCGATAACAGAGGGAAACCCCACAAACACCAAAATGCCATTAAAAGCCCTATAACTTCCAAGAGAGATTTTTTGGACCTTTTGGCAACTTCAATGCATGATAGAGGCATTGGGACAACAAAGCACTATTTCAACACAAACTTTTGACCAAGGGGAACCCATTTAGAATCTCTCAGATTGGCTATCAGTGATAGGCAAAATGCTTTCAAGACAACAATAAAGCACAAAACTTAGGATTTTTGTGAGTTTTGGGCAGGTGCCAACATCGGGGACATTCCAACATTTTGGAAAAAAAATTGGGGATGGCCAAGAGACGTCCCCTACCGTCTCGTCGTCTCGCCATCTCAAAAAGGTCGTTGCCTATTGGGGATGGGGACACTAGTTTCAAAGGGGGGAACATGTCCCCGTGTAATATAGCTTCTAGCTTGATAATGATGCAGAAAAGAATGCTGATCTCACAAAACTTCGACATCAGAAATACATATAAAATACATCTTTTTAAACACAATTTTATGGTTGAATCAATTAAAGTGAAAAGAAAGGGAAAGTTAAGAAATCAACAAAATTTCATGGTTGAACCAGCATTAAAAAATAAGAAACTTAAACACCAATCTCAAGATAGACAACTAATAGCTATCAAAATGGACTATGATTTTTGTTGGAGTTTTCAGTGTCTTTCTAGCACCAACAATCTCCGAATAAGCAAAGGACTCTTTCCACTAGGGCAAGTACCAACCTGAAATAAAAATGAAGCAATCATTGCATGTGTACTCCACTAAGCATTCATTGCAAGTACATGCTGTATCAAATAATGTCTGTGTATGTGGAATGGATATCTTCTATGAGTGAAGTGTTTGTTATGTATTTAATAGTGGTCCATGTATTATTTCACGTGCATCATCATCTCTATCATATTGTTGGGTACCCACACCTGAGATAAAAAAACAAGTAGTCCATTACCCTGTTTTGTTCATTTAGACACAATTTCTCTCTTACTATAAATTACGCATTTAATAGTGATCCATGTATGATTTCAAGTGCATCGTCACCTCTCTAAAATAAATTAAGAGACAGAACTTGCAATGCTTACAAGATTTAGTTCTAAGCAGATTAGCATGAGAATTAGAAGGAACACAGCTTCACATTCACTTCCTTCTTTGAAAGCATGTTCACCTGGAGACACGAGAATATCAAGCACTGGTACAAGGACACGGCCACAGGCACAGTCCATGTCCCCTTTATTGGAGTTTCTTGGTGCACAATCCATAATTGTGAAGAACATCAATAAGACAGCTGACCATTCTCAGGTTTTGAAGGTGATAGTACGTTAGAAAGAATTCGACAAATGGCATTCTACGTAACAATAACGATAATTTTGCCAGTTCCCATTGTCACTCTGCTGATATGAATGCAAGCTTGCAAAAGTAACCTAAACACAGGCAGCCTGAGCTCACAGTCTGACTTGACTAAACCTACAGATTATCTTCCACTTGTTTCTATTCAAGCTATCTTGGTCAATAACACTGTTGGCAACCCTTAACATCATTGTTTTCATACGTGGGCATGCAGCTCAATCCTTAGAGCAGCTTGTAGCCATATACCTGCAACTCTCCCTGTTCCACAATAGCATTGTCCAAAAGTTGACTTTCACAGACAGAAAAAAATGGTAAAAGTGTATATGACACTCATCAAGATGATAAATAAGACTTCTGTTCTTACCCCGAACAAAGAGGGCAAAATAACTTTGGAAGACTTACTGGACCAGTAGCAATTATTAGGATACACATTTTTGGAGTCAGATCCAAGCAAGTCATATCGTTTGGAAATACATATGATCAGCATATTCAAGACAGTTGAGGATCAGCTAGCTGCACAGGGGTGTGGGTAATAATTGTCAAAGTGACATCATTGATCTTGAGGTTCTTTTGAAAGCACAAAATGATCTCTAGTTAGTGTTGAAGACTGAATAAGTGGAGCAATAACCAAAACAGAAAAATGGCGTTACAGGAAAAGACTGCTACTCTTGATAATAAAATACCACATTTGAAAGAATAGATGGCACAAGGAAAAATCCCAAAGGAATGGAGACAGAGAGCTATAATTCTGGAACTTAATTTGGCAAAACAACATGAAAAGGTGAAAGAGTGGCACAAGAATTTTCAAGGAGATATCATTGATCTTGAGGTTCTGTTGAAAGCCTCCTTACCAAATTTGGATTTTTTGAACCAAATCCAACCAGATCCGGATTTGTTGTACTGGCTGGTTTTGACTGATTCTGTCCAGACATTTCAATTCCTATAGGAATTTTACCAATTTCTTTTTAAAATTCCGGATTTACAAATTGTTTGACCTCACAAACGAATCAAAATTTTCAAACCTGATAACTTTTGTTGAAAATACAAAATGAAATCAGTGATAAGAATATAATGAAATCCAGTTAGTGTTGAAGGCTGAATAATTGGAGAGGCAACTGAAGCAAGAAAACAGAGTTACAGGACAAGATAGCTACTCTTGACAATCAAATAGCATATTTGAAAGAACTGATGGCAAAAGGAAAAAGGCAATCCCGAATAAATGGAGACAGAAACCTATGACATTGAAACTTAATTTAACAAAGCAATGAGCAAAGGTACAAGAATGGCCATGAAAAGTTCAAAAAACTTTAAGGTTTGGAAAAAGCAAAGTTTGTGATAGAATTCTATACTCTGCATATGTAGGCACATTGTGATGCTGAGATAAAAGCTGATAAAGCAAACTCAAAGAAAGCTGTGCAGACTGTTGAGAAAGTAAGAACATATACAAGTCTTGCAAGGGATTAGATGCGGGAGCAAAGCTCATTAACAAGGTTGTGTCACATGTTTTATCAGCTTCACAAATCTACCTTTACCTCATGATCCCCAGATGCCATCTGAGCCTACTCTTCCATCTAGACATCAAACTACCATTAGATAGGTGTTACTGTTGATAGAAACATGGAACAACTGGGAGAGAAAACTAGACATAGAAAGCAATTTTGGTACTTTTTTGCTAGACTTAAATGTGTAGTTGTGTATAAAGCATCTGCTAGATGCAGGAATGACTATAGAAAACCTAGCATACAATGACTCCTGTTTTGATTTTTTTGATTAGTGATAATTAAGTAAGGCTAAAGGCATATTCATTGGGGCCACTCATCACACCTGCTATTTTCTTTCATATATGCTTCTGGTGGGACAAAACATTCAGGGATCCATCCGTGTAAGACTGAATCTTCACGAGTACACTGCATGAGTATAATGAAAGCATTCCTGCTTATTTAACTCTCTAAATTATGCTCTTCTGTTTATTGTTGCTCATATTTTTTGTAAATCAGAATCTCAGATTGTCATTCTTGAATTTTAGCATCAAATCAATAACTTATTAACTATAAATCAGGATGTTACTCTAATTTTGAATTGGTAAAGTGACAACAAGTTAACGTCATATTTAATTAGCAATGACAAATTTTGAGTGAAACATTTTAAAGAATGAAGATAGACTAGCGTGGCATGTACTTTGCACTACCTTGCTTATGAGACCATCATCAATCACAGAGCTGCTAATGTTTTTGAAAAGTTCATACAAAGCTTCGACCTCGCTCACACTAACTGTATCCTCAAGCTCATCCAACAATGAAGAAAAGTCAGTAAACTTTCTTTAATACAGTGAACATTACTTATTCTAAACATGAATTCCATACATTTTGCAATGTCGAAAACTATATAATCATGAACAGAATTTTAATGAAACATAGTAGAAAGTTGCATCTTAGATAAATTCCTATTTAGATTCACATGGAAATGCATTATATATGGTATTTAACAAGGTGGTAGCTTGAGCTCATCTTTTGATATGATGATTATAATACATAGTACAAACTTCTTAGAGAAACCAAAGTACCATCTCTTACAAAAATTTATATGCCTCCTTTTGAAATCCTAAATAAAAAAATATTATGTAAGATTACTACATATACAATTCTTTATTGGTATCATCATATATCTAGTTTTTCTGCAAAATAAAAATTTTACTTCAATCTGATGGAAAACATGAAACATGAGATGCTAATTGAAGCATACTACATATACAATACTTTATTGGTATTGTCATATACCCAGTTTCACTGCACAATAGAAAGTTTTACTTCTATCTGATGGAAAACATGAAGCATTAGATGCTAATTGAAGCAAAATAAGATAGAAAAATATATAATTGTTATAAGGTATAAATTGATAAATGGCACATGTAGTCCACCACCCAACAATTATGTATGTAACATGTCCTTAATATGTTGTGTTCTCAAAGAATGAACATTAATGCTTTTTGTGTGTAACACAACCCAATTTCTTGTGTTGAGAAATCAATAATCCCACTTTGGTCAATCTTTAAATATGGCAATGCACTCATTGGCCTGTTTATTTATCTGGTCAACATCATCTCTTTGATATGAGATGTTTACAATGCAGTTGAGAAAATCATTCACATATAAACTAGCATAGAAGTTAGTTGCCAAATGGTAATAGCTGTGGATTATTAATTACAAATTAGAAATCAGGAGTGATGATGGTTCTTGCATTCGATGCAACCCAATTTTTATGCTGAACAACCAACTATAATTGTTCAATAAAGAAATATAGCAACATGGTTGTTAAATTCTTGATGCATCAGATTGGATTTATTGACTTGTTTTTTCTTTTGCTCTAGTGGTGCCACATCTACTTGCTACTAGCAATGACTTGCTAATATTTTGCAACTAATGTGACCACTGTGGTTTTGTGTGCGGCCATATGAACCCAAGAAGCATATATCTCTTTCCTTCCATATTAAAACTAATAAATTGTTGTCTCAATATAATTGTAGACGTGCTGAAGGCATTTAACCATTCTACATCAAAGACTAGATCCATTACACAACCTAGATGGCATACATAATCTTGCTTTTAGGATCTTGAGGCCAGTCGCATGGCGTTTCCCCAAATAAGGAATGGTTTCACCATCAACAAGCATTACTTCAAATTTCTTTTTTAGATAAAAGAACCTTACATAACTTTAAAATTTATGTCTAATAGGCAAACTGATTTAGTCCTTGCCATATGGTTTTACCAATGAAATGATGGTTATTCCTATTTGAAGGAAGATGCAAGCTTGGCCATTCAGCTATCTCATTGTACTTTTAAGGCCCTGGGATTAATGATTCCCATTGCTATTGTCATGAAGGACTTAATGCACGTCTTCTCCTTGAAATATTTCAAGGGCTTACACTTAATATTTAGAAATCTCTCTTTATCATCATTACCATTCTGTATAGGTACTTATTCTTGTGGTGTTAATTAGATAGCTAAGCACAAAGAGAACTTGAACAATCATATTGAATACAACCACATAAGCAAATCTCATGGCATTTATTAATTAATTCAAGATAAGTACGATAGGCAAGTATGTATGTATGTATGTATGTGTGTGTATCTGTCTGTCTGTCTGTCTGTATGTATGTATGTACGTCTGTTTGTCTGTCCTTATGTCTGTCTGTATGTATGTATGTACAATCATATTGAATATGACCACATAAGTGAATCTCATGGCATTTATTAATTAATATAAGGTAAGTAATATGGATACATAGAGTATAGAGCTATGTTGCCTAATCGGAATCAGGTATACCAGTACAGCAATTTTTTTTTTGGGCGGGGGGGGGGGGGGGGGCTGGGTGCATTCTGGGTACATCCATACAAGAAACATATAAAAATCATATGCACGTGTCTGTGTGTAATTGCAGCCTAAAAAAGCAATTAGGTTCAGAATACCACATATCATGCAAATGCCAAACAGAGCTACCATAAATATTACAAATTTGAAATACAATATATTAATTCGATATCAATTTGTCAAACTTGAATGTCATGATAGATATTCCTTGTTCATAAATATTATGAATAAATAAACATTTATTTATTTATTTAATAAATAGGAAACATAAGTATAGGGTGATAGCTAAAGTGAGTTATGATACCTACACCGTAATGATTCCTCTATAGTGATCCTTGTTGTGATCATTGCTTCAATTTTGAGCAGAAGTCTGCTTACAGACTTGGAGGTTACTATACAACCACAACAGTCACAGCCATTGAAGCCAAATATAATATGTGCTTAGTTTATTGTATCGTATGCTCACTCACCACCTTTGATGGAGATGTGAAGTATGGGATAAGTTACAGCACAACATCACACTACAACCAAGTTGAGGTTAGACTATAATTTTGGGATAGCAAGGATTTTACACAATGATAATTTTTTAAGATTCTAAAATTCAATAATTTTAAGTACATGTTATCAATAGAGGCTAAGTTACTGGTACTGGAATTGACAGAGGCATCAGGAATGGTGGTTTGCACTTTATTTTTTGGCCCCAGGTTCGCTATGGCTTGGGCATGGCCATACAAAAGATAATAAAATTATAAGAATTCTAGCTAAACAAACAAGAGTAATTGTAGTATGCATAATTATATATAAATTAAATTAAAAAATCGCAGTATGCATAAAATATGGGGTTTCATCCCCATGCATCAATGTATGCTTGCTTTTTTTAATAAACTTTTTTTTTTTCATTTAAATAACAGTTTTAAAAAGGTGGTCAACCCAGGTTCTCCTCGGGTTATCCCTGGGTACAACCTGGATTCAAGTAAGGCACAAGGCACCCTACCCAAATACATCTCAGGTTCGTCTCATCTGGTCCATTTGAAACACAAATCAGCTCAAGATCAGGACCCAGTTAGAACAGGGTACAGGTCTAGGGGCAAAACCTGGGTAAGTTACTAGAGTATATTTGATAATAAATAAATTGCACTACAAACACTAAAGGACGACTTCTTTTAAAACAAAAGGCACTCCATTAGTCTTAAATGTATCTTGAAGACAATTGTAAACCCTTTAAGGTGTCAATTACACAGGAGATATTTTTTTAAACAGGACGCAATGATCTGCACTCAGAATAATTGACAATAGTAATATGATCACCTCCAGTTTTGGTGTTTTGAAACATGATAGTAATATTATTAAATATACGATATCAAGGTTAATCAAGATCTCAAAGTCTGTGTTATATAGAACCTCAGAGAATAGTGGACATAACATACTAGTGGGCAAAACAGAGATAACATACAAATACATGACAAGGTGCAACAAATTTATTGGAAGCAAAAAAACAGTAGAGATCTTGAAATTACAGGACCGAGACAGAGATGGCAAAGATCTCAAGACAAGCAGAGCAAAATTCAAGGTTTGGAAGTGGAGAAAACAACAAAGCAGAGAGGAATAAAGATGAATACAAGGAGTAGGAAGGGAATGAAAGAGATTGGACTCAAGATTCAAACAAAACAAGAATTAGAAGAAATATATTTGTACCATCAGCAAAAAGATAAAATTGGGAGTAAAGGGTTGCTTGGTGGATTCTGCACAAACTATGAAGTGTTTCAAAACATTTTAAAGGTAAGTGCCAATTGACATGAAAACTTAGGGATGTAGGGGAGAAAAGGACCAAGGAAAATAGTAAATACAACAATGGCATTTATTCAAAAACCTTATCTTAATACCAATTGACTCGGAAGCATGGAATTAACAATTGAACAAGCTCCATTATACTATAAGCCTGAGAACCCACTTTTATCAGCCTCGATCTAATGAAAAATGGTGAAAGAGATAAACTGCAGTCTCTAGTATTTTGTTGTGTATGCCCTTAAAGGTTTTCATCAGCATCTATTATTTTATAACTAATGAATTTTAGCCTCATTTCTCCTACTATGGTTTCATACAATTTTGTTCAAGGTTTCTATACCTAAGGTACTTGGTGTTTCAAACATTGTTTTGAAGTGTTCTGGATAGCCAACGGTTCAAACCATGGAACATGGCGTTTATATGGAGGAATGTTATTCCCACACAAGTGTTTTTAGAATGTATTAGTGGAGTTCATTGGTGGTTTGATACACCACAACTTTTGACAAATTGTATCAGTATTCAGCTCATATTTTCGTACAAACTCTTTCATCAGTAAAAAGTTAAAACAGTTCTACATGGCCAAGCTGTCCTAAGGAGCATCTATTGGATTTTCAATCATTTTTCTGTACGAAATTAAAAAAGAATAAAAATAAAAATAAAATTTATTAATCTCTGCATGTGACCAAAATTAGTTCAATGGGAATACAGGAGAGCCAAGCATCTCCTAAAAGAAGAGAAGATAAGATCTATGAGCTACGCAAGAAATACTTGGTCAAAGGATAATAAGAAAAATATATTCAGGAGAAAAATCAAAAAGTAAACCATAAACAATATGGTGGGTCAGTGCAAACGAAAGCAAAGGAAAAGAATAAATAATCCTGCAGCCAAAAATAGCTATTAGATCGTTAACGAAATGCCAAGAGAGGGGCTAGACACTGGCCTGCATCAACATGCAATAAGAAACAAGCAGCATCACCAATCACTCTAAAAGCAATCATACTAAGCTTGATAATATCTCAGTGGCCTCTGGGCAACACAAGAGGGGAGGCACTATCTCACTCAATTTATGTCATATGTGACAATAACAGCAGTGTAAATTAGGAATTTATTATGTAATCAACAACTCAGGTAAGCAAGCTAAAAGAAATCATGTAGTCAACTGATCACAATTAGAAGGGCCCCAAAAGGCTGACCATCTGAAAGTAGCCTCCAAAAGGTCATAAGAGAAATTGCACGTCTTTTACATTGGAGAGTGAATGAAAGTCAAGAAGTGGAGAGAATTGTGCAGCATAAATTGTGCTGTATGGAGTGTCCAAATAGATGGTAGTAATGAAAATAATCAAACTTTACTGTGTTCCACAGCGTTTTGGGGACAGCTGGACAGCTGGGGATGTGTTTCAGGGACGGCACTCTGGGGACCAGTTTTTGTGTGTGTGTGTGTGTGTGTGTTTAAATCAAACTTTAGCTATGTTCCACAGCGTTTCGGGGACAGCTGGGGATGTGTTTCATGGACAGCACTCTGGGGACTATTTTTTGGGCTTCGGGGACAGCTGGACGGCTGGGGATGCATTTCAGGGATGGCACTCTGGGGACCATTTTTTGGGCTTCGGGAACAGCTGGACGGCTGGGGATGCATTACAGGGACAGCACTCTGGGGACCATTTTTCCGTGGATCATAGCTGAAGTTTGATTATTTTCATTACTACCATCTATTTTGACACTCCATACAGCACAATTTATGCTGCACAATTCTCTTCACTTCTTGAACGAAAAAAAAAAATATATATATATATATATATATATATAGAGAGAGAGAAAGATACTCAAATTTCTACAAGTTTAACTAATATTGAATGACATGACATCAAAATTAAGACAGTGACAGCAGTATTGCAGCAATAAATATATCATGACAGCACTAAAACATCAGTATAATAGCAATAAAATTAATCATGACAGCAGTGACAGCAGCAACACTAGTATAACAGCAACAAATATTAAATCTATGAACACATAGTGGACAATATAGTGCTAAATTCACCTCCAAGGTTCAGTGTCCCGGTGGTTGAGATCTTGATCAGAGTTCTTAGTGGTTCCTCAACAACCAAACCAACCTATTTTGAAACAATAGGGACTTTGTTTTGGAAGTTTACATATTTGATAGAGTTCACTTGGGTGCATTATTATCTCACAATGAAAGGTACCATGGATCTTAAGAATGTCACAGTAGGGTTTACCAGCTTCCATGCTTAATTGCCGAAGTGTTTTGAAATTCATTAGTGATTGAGCTATAGACAAAATCAAAGTTTTAATCAAACCCGGTTGACGCTATTTTTTGGCAGCTGGTTCATTGAACCTGCATTAGATGCTGGTGCAGAGTTATGAAACTCAGTTGCAAAAGAAGCTGCACATCTGCATATTGAAGCATTTGGGGGGCAAACTGTGTCAGTACCTGTTACTTTTTAATGCAATATTGTTCAACATTGGTATATAATTATGGAAACTATGTGCCACTGTCATATTAGCAGGGTGACTTATATAACTAACTATATGCGAGAAGTATACATACCCCATGGTCTTTGGCAGGTGGACAGATGAGCAATGTAATAGATTAATTTGTTTGCTGAATATATTCAAGTTGTGTGGTTGTATTCTAAACAATTCCCAGAAGTGTAGCATAAGCTTTGACATTGGGGACATCTGGCTGTCCCCAAGGACGGCTAGACGTCCCCTAGACATTTCCTGCTGTTTCCTGCAATTGAGACACATTTCTGAAATGTTTCGCCATTTTCAAGAAATTTGGGGACGATCAAGGGATGTCCCCTACCATCCCACCGTACCTGAAACACCATTGGTGATAGGGACAGGGGTTTGAGGGCCCTGTGGAACACACAACTTTATTTTTTCATTGCCACTATACTTGAGCCAATGAACATTGTACATTGAGTCTTGAATTTGATGCATTACATGGATGTCTAAATTTTAATCTTGATGTCATGTATAAAAATTGTAAATTTTGAATTTCCCAATATATGTAAAAAATATACATACTATCACACAGAGAATTGCCACTTCTGTGCATATCCACGCTTTCTCCAGTGATAGGGCGGTCTATTCAAAGGATTGTTGTGTGACTGATGGAGCTTTGGTATCACCACTTTCTGTAAGATGAGGGTGTCAAGGTTTTTGGAGGGATCTTGGTTGTCCCCTTTAGCAGAAGGATTTTCCTGTCCAACATCTCAGTCCAAATTGGTGCTCCAAGGCAGCGGAAACCCTCAGTTAGGATCTTTAGCAAATTTTGTCTCTGATGTTTGCTAGCTCAACTCAGAATCCGGTTGCTCCCATTTCTAATCTGGAGGCACTCAGGGTTAAGAAAATAGATTCAAATTTTTAGGCTTAAGAGTGGTGAGGGTTTCAAAGGAGGGAGGGGAGCTGCGGCTAATCTTGGAACCCTTAGTGGTAATAAGCAGGGCAAGGATTCCTAGAGGAGTCTTTCAAAAGGTTGCAGATCTAGCTTTTAGAAAGCAGGTTCATTTGCAAAAAAGGTAGGTCACTTACCTGAAGTTGAATTTAATTCCAATGAAGAAGTGCTTAGCTGGGAAAATACCTTGAAATTCCATGCCCTAATTGGCAGGTTCAATGGTTTTTGGCCAAATTTGAAGACCTTGCATGGGTGGTCTTTAGAGTTGTGGAAAGTACAAGTCAATATTTTACCTTCCTCATAGGGATTCTTTATTATTATGTGTGAAGCCATGGTATCCCTTGAAACTTTGAAAGTTGCTTCTCAGTGGGGGTCATGCTTTTGGGATGATTACATTAGGAGTTTGAAGCCATGGTATCCCTCTTTAGATCCTCTGCATGATTATTTTTCTTTAATTCCTGTTTGGGTATGTCTTTTCTATTTACCTTTACCATTTTGGTGTGAATCTTGACTGAAAGCAATTGGAAACTCCTTAGGGAAATTTTTGGATGAGTCTCCAGAATCTTCCGAGTATTCACACACTAGATATGCACATATTTGTATTGAAATGGATTTGGATAAGGGGCTGCTAAATGCAATCACTTTTTAGATAAATGGTAGAACCTAGTCACAAATTCTAGACTATATGAATATTCCTTTTAGGTGCCATAGTTGTTTTGGTTATGGCCATTTTGCCTCATTGCCCAAAGAGGGGCAAAATTTCTTCTAAAGATTCTAGAAGGATGTCTTCTTCAAACACTACATGGTAGCAGGGAGTAGAGTCTCATCATCACAAGATCTCTCCAAATCATGAAAAGGATATTTCGTCAGCTCCTAATGAGCAAAAGGAGTTAAAAGGAAGATTATTTGTTGAAGGATTCGCCTTCCACCTTAGTTTCTGAGAAAGATGTATTGGATGACAGCCATCTCCTTTGCTCAAGACGGAATCACTGGATGATGCAACCCTTCCCAGGACTTTGGGGGGAGCTGATCAACCTCCTCTGCCTTATAAGGCAGAGGAATCTTTCCCTCTCGGGGATGACTCACAATTGGCTTATGAACAACTAAAGGATGACTCTTTGGATAAGAGTCCAAAAATGTAGAGAATGGTTCAACAGGAGAAATATTCCTCTAAAAAAGTTAAGAACCAATATAAGATAACACTCCAGTCCGATGTTAAGAAGGGATAGCCAGGTCTTTGCAGTGTCTGTTTCATTTGTTTTATTTTTAAGGCATTTTAAGGTTTAGGTGGAGTCTAGTCACGAGTCGTTTTCCCTGAGTAGGGAGGACTTTTTCCTTGGTTAGATGTTTGGCCATATTAGAAGCTTGGTTTTGGCAAGATGATGATCTATATTGATGTATTTTTATTTTGATAGTTAATTTAATGGGAGGAGGACCCAATTCCCTCAATTTATGTATCAAATACATATACACTGTCGTATAATTTTCAGCTTGAAGTGAAATGAAATTAAAACTTTACAGCCAAGTATGTAAAGATCTAATAGCAGAAATGCAAGTTTTGGCAAGCTCTGAGCTACCAGAAAAAAATGTACGAGTTTGGAATTTGAACTAAATTTAAGGTGATGTACAATGATGAGAAAATAAAAGGAATACGGAACTCCTGATGAATCATGACTATTCACTTCATATGTTAAATAAAAATAAACTTTAATCATTATTGCAAACCAAAGAAATGGAAAAGAAAAATGAGCTAAGTTACAGTCCCATACATTCTAAATAGCCTACAGAAACTACAAAAATGTAACTTAAGATAAAAGTTTTATACAAAATGTATTTCTGTTGCTGGTAATAAGCTTGAAGGGAATAGGCTGAAAAAGCCTAAAGATGTGTGGAAGATGCCTCCTAACGATTAGATTGGGCTCAATTTTGATGGAACTACGAAAGAAAATCCAGCATTAGCAGAATGAAGAGGAATCTTTAGAGATGATGATGGACAACCACTGTTAGTGTTTTCAGTCCACTCATGACTAAAAATAAATAAAGGTATGGCTCTCTTCTCTTTGCAAGTTTCCACCACTGGCAGGAAGAACAGAAAAAGCTAATTTCTAAAAAATTATGAATAAAGCTATTAAATTTATGATCTTTTAGAAGTATCAACAAAAAATTCAGACATATTTTTTTCTCAAATAAAACTTACAAATATTGATAGTAAAAATTCAAATATTTTTCATCAAAAATAATTTATAAATATTAATAAAAATTCTATATTTGAGCTCAAATATTAACCAACATATATACATTCCATCCGTTAAAATTGTAACCCATAAAAACCCTAACGCAAGCAACAAAGTATAGGCCATTGCTTATAGATTTACAGGTATCAACTGAAGAAATCGGACAGTTTTGCTCAAAATATTACCCTCTACAAATACTATTCTATACTGGTAAATTTCATCCCTTAATATTTTCAAGGGGAAAAAATGCAAGTTAGAAGGCAAAGAATAGGTCAGTGTTCAACAACTCACATACTGTTGCGGATGCAAGGGCCACAGGGTCCTCACACCCTCTGGACTGATGAGTAAGCTTTGAACTGAAGCAGCCCATTTAGTCGAAAGCAGCTTCGATTATAATCCCACAGATCATGGCAAATTTCACCTCTGTGCAGAGCTGGGCAACTATACAGCAAGCCAATGACTGTATTAGTCAAACATTGATGTTACTCAACGACAAAACCTCTTTATCACAAATTACTCAATTCTCAGAAAAAACCTCGTTACGCAATACTCAGAGAAAACATCGTTATAGCAAAAGTATAATCGCACGACAGTCATTTAATAAGGAAAAGTGATTAATTAAACTAAGGAATTCCTTCAGTAAGAGGCTTTTGGTGAATTTCCTTCTATTCTTCAAAAATAAGCACAAACTCTTGTTCTCGCTTTCTTCCATTGAAAATATAATAATCAACCAAATTAAGAAACCATTTTTTCCTAATACGCATCCTGATTAATTTCTTTAAAATTTTCAAAAATAAAGGATGATTGAAATTCGAGTGCAAAATTCATGAAAGAATTTTTTAAATTTTACTTTTTTAAAACAATATTTACGAGCCAGGCCGTTGAATTTCTTGATCTACACGATAACTATTTTTCTTTTTCCAACCCACTGCCCCTTATGCTTTTTTAAAAAAAATGCAGTAGAAACCCTAGAGCAACCATAGCTATGCAACTCTACATGAATCACACATCGGCTAACATTTTTCTTCTTTACAGGATTAAATTCTTCAAGATTTTTGAAGCTGATTGAATCTTCAAAAAATAAAAAAACCTACCTATTGAGCAGACGAGTTTGTCGACTGGATTGATTTGTGCTGCTGACATCTTAATAAGGGCATCATTGAGATTTTGGGCACATAATAACAGAGTGTCATTGCGATTCGTGTAAAGCGATTAAAACCTTCCAAAATTATAAGGCAGTGCAGATCAGCAACAACAGTTAGCCTCAGCTTTTAATAGGAATATGAAGTCGACGCGTTTGGATCCGTTCATCTCCTCCTCCTCATTCTCCTGTAAGTTACGAGTACCCTTCCCTATTTCCATAGTTTATGCGCTCTCACGTATCATTTACTATATTATTTTATTTGTGGGGATTATATTTCGCTTGTACTTTTGTTTTCTAGTGGTGGGGCACACTAAGCCACAAAAGGCGCACTTATTTCTTCTGTTCACGCGGTTCTATTTATATGTTGAAGAATGAACAAACATAGACTACTTAATATCGTTCCCATGCGTTAAATGCGCTCTCGTATCTTGACTTAAGGGGGAAGAAAGAGGGAATATCTCTTCTATATTCCCGCCGTCCAGTACTATTAAAATTAGTATTGTATGGGAAGGAGGTGATGTAGATTGTAGTTTCCATAGAACAAGTGTCACGTAGTGACATAGTTCTTGTCAACAAAAATATTGTAACCATGTAAGATGATGTAAGATGTAACAAAGCAGATTGTAGTTTATGTGTCACTTAGTGGTATAGTGCTTGTCTCTAATAATTTTGTAATTAATTCCTTATTTGTAATGATGCAATAATTTTAAATTTTCATTGTTATAATGTATTATGTTAAATATTTCTATTAAAAAAAAGAAAAAATATTATTTTATTTGATTTGTTACAAATAGATGTATTTTATTTAGTTTAATTTAGTTTAATTTAGTTTAGAACTATTTTAAAATTATATTTATTTTTATTTCAATAAACAATATAAATAAAATAAAGTAATTCTCAAATACTTTCAAATAAACTAAAATA
The DNA here is from genome assembly GCA_027924645.1 of Cunninghamia lanceolata. NCBI lineage: Eukaryota > Viridiplantae > Streptophyta > Pinopsida > Cupressales > Cupressaceae > Cunninghamia > Cunninghamia lanceolata. The sequence goes on along the minus strand of BSBN01000220.1, from coordinate 7,516,045 downwards.
ATTTTCAAATAAATAAAATAACTAACCCATAGGTTATATTATTGTTAGCCCTTGGTTATATTATATTAATTACAAGGATATAATATTGATATTAATATTAATATATTAATTACATTATTAATTCGAATAAAATGTTGTCAACAAGTCTAGGGGTTGAGCTTAATTGGTTTAAACATTGGGTTCTTATTGAGGAGACCCGTTGGTCTTCCATAGTGGAATTCTAATTAAAATATCTCCTTTCATATTATACAACTGTCAAATTTAAGTCCTATACAATGGCACAAAACCTACAAAGTAAATTTGGTAAATTTGCTTAAGCTAAAATGCCTAAATACAATTATACAACTGTCAAAATGCGGTCTTTTCAAAATTTCAGTTGTATTTTACAGCTAAAATGCCTAAATACAATTATACAACAGTGGGTCTTTTCAAATTCAAAATTTCAGTTGTATTTTACAGTTAAAATGCCTAAATACAATTATACAACTGTCAAATTTAAGATTTCAGTTGTATTTTACAACTAAAATGCCTAAATACAATTATACAACTATGAAATTTAAGCCATTTATGATGGCACAAAACCTACAAAGTAAATTTAAAATTTGCTTTGATTTTATTTTAAAAAATAGTACATGTTTTTTTATGATTGATTAAAAAACAAAAATAAAAATAGTACCTGATTTTTATGATCCATTAAAAAACAAAAAAGGTCTTCCATAGTTGGCTTCCATAGTGGAATTCTAATTTGTGACTCTTAGTCTTCCATAGTTGGCTTCCTTGTTCATAGCAAAAATAAAATAAAATAATTTACAATTCATGTGATGGCACAAAACCTACAAAGTAAATTTAAAATTTGCTTTGATTTTATTTTATAAAAATAGTACATGATTTTTATGGTTGAAAGGTCTTCCATAGTGGAATTCTAATTTGTGACTCTTGGTCTTCCATAGTTACCTTCGTGGTCCATAGCAAAAATAAAATAAAATAAAATAATTTACAATTCATATGATGGCACAAAACCTACAAAGTAAATTTAAAATTTGCTTTGATTTTATTTTATAAAAATAGTGCATGATTTTTTATGATTGATTAGAAAACAAAAAAATGATCTTTGTGGATGATGTCCATCCAAAATTAAATAAATAAATAAAAATAGAAGATAAAATAAAGAAATTTTTTAAGGACCACAAAAAAGTTAACCAATGACTTTAGATTGTTGATCTAATTATCATCCAAGCTCTTTAAATTTTAAAGCTATCATAGTAGTAAAATAAAAATTACATGGCCCCTACATACTAGCTCTTCAATAAATAAAATAACTTTTGAATAAATAAAAATATCTCTACAAAGAAAGCAAACAATGTAAATAATGATTTACACAATAGGAAAATAATGATTTAGTAACTTACATGCATTAATTATGATTTGATATTTTTATACGCATAGATTTGATTTGTCCGAAGATTTGATTTTTCAAAATTATAGATTTTCACATTTTGTTGGAAGATTTAATTTTTCACATTATATATATATAATAAAAACTAGCATAAATATCTTAAATACATCTATCTAAAAGACGCCCAAAGATATCAACTTTGAGGCGCCTATATTGAAATTGTTATTGAGAATAGATAGGCGCCTCGAGATCAATATCTCTCAGATGTATTTAAGATATATATGCTAGTAGCATCGACAATGCAACATGTAAAATGTTAATTTAGAATCTTTTTCTTGTGTTTGTATAAAGTATTATTATCATTTGCAAATAATGGCAATGTTATTTAAGGAGTAATAGGAGTTTGATAGAAGAATTAAATATCTGATAATGTATACATTACATAAAATTATTATATTTCCAAAGATTTGAGTCTCTCTTCCTCATCTTTCCTTTTGGAGAGTTGCTTCCCTGTTTTCATTTTTTCATTTTTTCATAATGATAGTATGAAAATGGTGGCGAGATTCTTAGTCCATCCAAGGACTTAACACATGATATAGCAACAAATGTTAAGCATGCTCTTTCTCTCAGTCCTATATCAATTGTTGCCTTGGAAAGAGTCAATCCTTGTGATTTATGGATTGTTAATGCCCAAGTTAATCGTAAGGGCAATTGTTGTGTAAAATTTTATAGGACCTATCATTTATCATTTAACATACTTTATCAGTTAAAATCAAGTCAATTAAGTACAATGTATTTTGAAATAATATAGAATTGAGAATTACTATCATACTTGTATGTTTCATTGATGTGGATCTCCCCGTGGATTCTATGCATGAACAATATAATCAAAGTATTTTTTAGCATTTTATCATTCATGATCATTTCCCCAATCAAATTTATCTATGTTTGGTGCTCCCTCTAACCATATGAATCCATGCACATGTGGTGAACCTCTATGTTGTCATTCATATCTAAACCAATAATCTTTTACTTCCATTCCCTTTTGTAGTATTTCCTTTTGAAACATTGTATATCGTAGGTGCATGTAATATGCCACAATATGCAAGTAGTCAATAATATTTTGTCATTTCCATTTTTGTGCTTCTTGTGGATTAGTTGGTTGTGTTCCTAGCATTGATTCATGCAAATCTAGCCAATACATATCAGTCACACTCAAAGTAAAGAAAATTGTTGGTGTTTCAATTTGATGCAAGAGGTTAGTTAATTCAGCTCGACATTTTGCCTCAATAAGACCTTGTACCCCTTACTGTCGTACCAAAATGCATCAAACGGTCAACTAGATGTGAGTAGGGGATATTTTCCATATGTTCTCGTAACTCATTGATTGCTATTTGCATGTCTTGAAAGCTTTTTTGAGAAACATGACAGATGAATTTTGTGCACAATGTCTCATAATCATATTCATCATGTAATATCTAAATCATGGGTGTCATCCAAAACAATGATCTCTATATCAAAAAAAATGATTAACAAATTCATGTAGATGGACTCTCCTTATTCATGGTTCTAACCAATCACATTGTTTGTCTGAAAATAATGTTGGAAAGTCATATCAAGTAACCTTTCAGTGACATACTCATTCACTAGAGATGCTCCAATTCCTGGCCAATCAATTAGTGATCCAGGATCTACATTAGGGTTATTTACCCATGCATGGATTAGTTCAATCTCTCTTGGGACATTTGGTGGTTTATAGGTCATTGATTTGGTGTGATTAATAATGTTTCCTTGATCAATGTTCATCATTGGACCCACAAACACATATTCATTTACATTAAAATCAAATTCCATATGAACAAAGTTTAATTGGTCAAAATGTTTTCATCTAAATTGGATGTAAGTGAACACTAAGAACATTTTCATCAATTTGAACATCTCTATAGAACTTGTCATGTTCTATTTTGTATTTAAGTGCTTTGTATACCCTATCTCTATTGATTGTATAATTATAATTTGTTCCGTGTTGATCCTTCCTTTGAACTAATAATAATTGGTAAATCTTTTAGTCGATGTGGCAAAATTTTAGCTATTTCTTTTACTTCTTGTGGAAAAGTTATGGTATGCCCTTTATATGTATACTAACCTCTAGTTGCATGCATGAATTGAAGTATTGGGTTGACACGTGCTATCAACATTTCCTTAATTTGTGTTAAGTTTGCGAGTTCTGGGGATTGCGGACCAGGATCCATGTTGTTTAATGTTGAAAATCAATGTTCATGCTTCTCTTGTTGATATCTATTGCAAATAGGGCCTTTAGGTACCTGTACAACCTTCATTGAAGGGTAACTTTCTTGAAAAATATAACACATGCTCGGTGCAACAAGTTTATCTAGTCCATGTCAAAATATCATTTATAAATTTTTCAAATCAATATGAACATTTCTATTATTATTAAGTGTACCTTGATCTATTTCATTTTGTGTTCTTTGCAATCATCTTCATCTTCTCAATTTAGATGTTAACTCCTCTTGTGAACTATTATTTTCTACATGATTATCAACATTCATTGCATCTTGAACTCTATTCTCTGGCATTTGTAGCGAATGATCAATTGTAATAGAATTCATCCCTTCAGAATTAACCTTAGCATTCCCATAAGATTGATGATGTATTTGAACTAATTCACAGTTGTGTTCTTATAATTGTTATCTTTTTGTCTCATTGAATTGATCTAAATGCATATCTCTTTGTAATCTTCTTAATATATATTGTTCCTTTTGAGATGTTTGTGCATGATGTGTAATGCCCCAAGCTTTCACCTAAGACATTAGCCAAACAAACATGGAATGAACAAATTTTTCTCATCTGTAAGTGCAACATTCACATGTCGCATTGCACTCACACATGCACAAGGTGTTGTAACAAGTACAACAACATCTAAGATGACATCGCCATTACACTAGCAAAGTGGCACAAGCAGAAGACTACACTCACCATGTGACAATTCACCATGATGACCACGTGAGAGGTGGAGCTCACTCCATGACAATGATCAGATACACATCCATGACCTCACTCCCTCATGAACACACGTAGTAGGATGAGGGTGACAACCACCTCAATCCATTCCATGACTACACAAGACATCCCAACACCAGGGTAACACTCATCCATGGGATGATTCAACTAGGAGGTACAAGCCCTCAACCAAATGACATGGTCACTAGTTGAAAACATGCAAAGGCACATTTCCTAAAGCAAAAGAGGAAATAATCCAAGGATATGCATCACATCATGAAAATGGACATGTGGATGGACTTAGGTGGACAAAAGAGCACCTTTTGTCAGTAAGTTTCACTAGAGGGTTCAATGGCTAGAACGAGGCACTAGAGATAAGTTTGGACCCCAAGCTGGGCATTGTGGTCCCTGGACTCTAGCGTTGGGCGTTGTGGTCCCTGGACTCCAATGTTGGGCATTGTAGTCTCAATAGCATCTAGAAATAAGACAAAAATTTAAAAAAATAACAAACCTAAAATTTCTTCTAAGTCTCACCAAAGACTCAAACAGGGTTTAGATGCTCTAGAAAACATCAAGGCATGTAGCCCAACTACCAAACATGAACAATAAGGCATTAAGCCAATAAGGTCCAAATAGCCAAAAAAGGCAAAAGCATTACAAAGTGTTATGCATGTTCAACACCAACATCAGCACATGCCAAAAGCAATGATAGGATTGTTGCCACCTATGCGGGAAGAATGCGATCCAATACAAACATAACCATAATCATCAATTATGACATCATATAAATGGATCTAAACATGCTAACATAGCTAGATTGCAACATGTGAAAATATATAAATCATGCCAATGTGCTCACAGACCGAGGTGTGGAAACATACAAGATGATATCCAATAATCATTACAATCGAAGGGCTTCATCCTAAACATGGATGCATCATAAACCACATCATAAAATATATCATAATAGGTCACATCTCAATTTTTGCTCGCAATATATTTGATAAGACTATTGGACATTTCATTATGATTATTTTACTATTGGATAATGACATGTGTGTAAAGATAAATTATCATTATTTTTATAAATGCATAAATATAGAAGTCAATAAAATGACGGATTAATATGTTTATGATTGTGGATTTATTATTTCTCGTGTTTCAGCTATGATTTTATGGACTAACCTATTGATGAGAATTTGAGTGCAACTGAATGTAGGAACATATCGAAGGCAAGAACATGGTTGAGGTAGAAGTGTCCTAGCTACCAAAAAGAGTTGGCATGATGAAAACCCGTTGCACACACACTCACATAATTTCATACATATTGCATCATTACATTCTACATTAATGAATGGCTTCATTATGCATTCACGTAACATGGATACGTAGTCTTGATTGTGCATTTTACTTTGAATATTGTTTGTGGTTATGACGTTTAACGATTAGTTATCTATATGCAATTTCGCTTACTATGTACGTTATTTTCAAATGCATGGTTTCACCATGTAATCATTTTCTCTTTTCTTCTTTTGATTAAATAGATTTAAAGTGACTGATTGTTTATAGATTTAATATTAATTATATATATGTCTATATATTGTAACATCCCCCATTTCTAGTTTTTTTGTGAGCCTATGATATTTTAAATATATGGTTAAATTGGATAAGCTCTATTGAATTATGTCGAGTGTAAAGTGTTGATTTAATGCATTGTATGCACAATGTGTGATTTCATTACCATGGTTAATTGTATAAATGTAATTATATGATTATATTATTTCCTAACAATACTACTAAGGTGTGTGTGGCAAGATTATGTTGTGTGACAGATACATGTATCGGGGAAGGTGAACTAGGTCCTAGTTTTGAAGTGTCCTGAAATGATCTAATGGTGTGGGAAATTAAATAATGATTAAATTAAGATAAGTAACTAATTAGAAATAAATTAATTAGTAGCTTGATTAATTTATTTGAGTGCATAGAAGTAAGTCTATTTATTTATTTGATAATTAACTATTAAGGTTAATTAGAAAATAAAATAAAAAGATAAAGTTAATTAATTATTTGATGCTTGGATTTTATTTTAAATTAATTATCTAGCTAGATAATTATAGTTTCTAATATTTGTTTAAAATAAAAATTAATGCAATTTGTATTTCAATTATTTAATTATTATAATTGAAATAGATTTGAATTATGTGTGTGCTTTTATTTTAGAATTTATTTATTATTTATTTCAATTTGAGAAAAAAGATTAATTAATAGAAGAAGAATTATTTTAATTTAAAATAAATAAATAAATAGTGTTTGTTAATTATGTGAGCATTATATTATTTCTTTTATTTATTTATTTTGGTAATTAATTTCTTTTGGAAAAAGAAATAAGTTGAATTATTTTAATTTGTTAATTTATTTAATTATTGAATGTGCATGTCTATTTTAAAGATTTAGAGAATCAATTATTAAATTTATCATATTTGTGAATTAGAAAATTATATTTTCTAATATTTGTTTTAAGTAGGATGTGCATGAATATGAAAAGAGTCATTTTTATATTATTTTTCTTTTATTAAGAATATAATATCATATTTTGTTTTTTAGGTTTTGAAAAAATAGAAAAGGTTATTAAAAGAAGAGAATTAGCTTTTTATTTTTTTTTATTTTTTTTTTATTTTTTTTGGTTATCAGTTTTATTATGCAAATGAGAAGAAAAGGAAAATAGGTTATTGAAGTTTAAAGATTTGGAAGTGTTTTTTGTGAAGAATTTAAGGATTGTTGTAGTTTTTGAATTGATTGGTTCATCTCCATTGTTTTACCAAATTACTACAAGGATTGAAGTAGGATTCTTGTCATGAAAGGCTTTAGCAAAGATTTACTTTGGTTAAAAATTGAATATAGGATTGTGTGAAGAAATTGTGATTTATATGCTTCTTGTGCAAAAAGAAAGATTTAGAGAAATTATAGTTTCATTGATTTTGTTCAAAAATTAGGAAAAAAAAATTGTTGAATTGGATTTGTTGGGAATTATTAAAAGTTTGTAGGAAGATTTGATAGGTTATTTGATCTGAATAATATTGAAATATTAATTACTTGTATAGGAAAAAAAACATAATAGAAAACTTGGGAGGAGATTGAAAAGAAAAATAGTAACCTATCTTAGTTTAGACATATCTCTTAAATGGTGATCTAGGTATTTCTAATTTCTGGATATATGGTTTTAAATTAGGGTATAAACTTTATCTCTATTTTTTTTATAATTTCATCTTTTATATTTTATTTTTAGTTATTAAAACAAGTGGACTCTTTTTTTGTAAACTGGTAAATCTGTCATGGGAAAAAAATAGTTTTTTGTGGCATCAATATCTTTAGTTTTATGAACTGGGTTTCCCTCCTACCTATTGTTTCCAAGTTGCTAGGCACTTCGTGCAGGGTCAGGTATCCTTCATGTTAGGAAGGATTTTAGGGAAGTGTAATGCTTCTTGGTTGGGCAGAAAAGCGTCTGAACCATGTTCTTGTCTCTTGGCTTTGCAGATGACTGTGTGGGTTAGTGGCGGTCGGTGACTGTAAGCACCCAAAATCACGCACTCCCTCCATGAGGATCCTTATGATGATTCAAATCCTTGTCATGTACATGTAAGCATGAAAATAAATCCTTTGGGCAGTAGGCCTCTTGATGACGTGTCCTTTCTTCTTGTATTATGTCGTTTCTGCTTTGTCAATTTCTTTTCTTCCTCGTTTGCGACACTTTTTGACACTTGTTGTGACACTTGTCGACTTGCAGCTTTCAACCTTGATCCTAAGCCTTGTGAATGTCTTGTAGGTGAGTTTTCACCTCTCCCCTGTGTATTTCATCTAGTGCACCTCATAGAAGCCTTCTAGAGGTCCCCCGATCCATCTCCCACTTTCTATTTTCGATTTCGACTATCCAATCCAAATCTCCCCCTATTATTTCTAGATCCCCATTGGGGATCCTGAGGATGCAAGTGGAGATTTGGATTCTTCCACATGATTGACCTATTTTCTAGTGCAAAATCCATCCTTTTCTTCCCCCTTGCCTTCTACCATCTTGATTTCTGCATTCTGCACTCCTAACCTAAGGGATCTCCCTAGTGACCCTATCTGACGAAGGTGGCGACCTTGCCATCTTTTGACCCATAGTAAATCTAAAGTTTCTTTTATCTTTTAGCTCTGTTTTCACCCGTTTTTCGTTCTATTTGCATGATTTTTGATCCTTGATATAGAGTTAACTATTTCATGCACCTACACATGCATAATTAGCTCTATTTGATTTCAAATTAACTCTCTAATCAATCTCATGCATTCCCTCACCTCCATTTCTTCTTCAGTGATAAGCTATCATTGCTTAATCACTCCCTAATCAGTTGAGTTCACTGGGTAATCAACCTTGTTAACTCCATAATCTATTCTTGTTAACTCATCAATCAAATGAGTTAGCTCCTCAATCCAATCCCTTCTTCAAACCTATAAATACCCCCCCTTAAGTACAAAGGGAGGCAAAGTCATTGTGCACCAGCTCTTGCCAAGTTTGCTCTCCAATCTAGCATTCATATGCTCATACAGGACGTAAGTGCCTTTTACTTTGATTGTTCGGACAAGCAACGCTACGCTGCTTCTTTTTTTTGCCATTGTGCTCAATCCAAGCTCGCATCGAGTTCACACAAGCTTTACAAAAGCTTCTTTTTGCTTCTTTGAGTCTTTTTGTGGTCGAGAGAATCACCTACTGTCACAAAATGATTTGAGGTTGCCTACACAAGGATACTGAGGGTAGTGGAGTCTTCAAATCTTCATCTCTTTTAGGTTCTTTTCATTGCTTTCATAGTAATTAGATCATCACACTTTGCTCTTGGGAATAGTAACATTGTGCTTTTTCCTTGATAAGTTAGATCTTGCATTGTAGATTAATCATTTTTACATTCATAGATCTACTTTGTTAGAAAAAGCATCTTTCCTTTCCATTTAATTAGATTGCATTGAAAATACCAAAAACCCACAAAAACATAGATTCAACTTTTCATATAGGATTGCATGCACATTTATTGCATAGATTAGAAGCATTTTCCTTTCCAAAAATATTCTAAAAATACCTAAAAAATGCTTTGCATATTATCATTTAGCTTGCATTCATATAAATCTGGTAAAATAGATAACATTGCAAAACCCTTGATTCCATCACGAGGTATTTATAAACAAACCCTAGGTCAACAAAACCCTAAGTTGGAACCCTAGATCTGGTTAGAGTTAGCAATTACACAACTTTCTCTATCCTGATTCACGAATGTGTTTAGGAGTAAGAGGAGAGTGGGTAAGGGCTATCTGAGATGAGATTGACGAGACTCATCCACTAATTCAACAACAGACACAGTACACCACAAGGAGACCCATTTGTTCTATTGTTGGTTGAAGAAATTAGGCAATTACAACTACACAGAGCATTTCTCAGAGACAGAAACAACAGAAGCCATTAACGAAAACAACGGTTTACCCACACAAAGGTGGAATTCGAGGAACCCAAATAGAAGGAGAGAAACTAGTGACCCTTCGGGTCATAGGGTTATCTCAACTACCACAACAATTGAGCGAAACATTCAACAAAATGCACAACAACAACGGCCACAAATCTTATCGACCCCCCTTCATGAAGTCCAGCTCTCAAATGAGCCAGACCCTTGTCGTGTCTCTCCTCCTCTCAACTGGCTACTCCCATGTGAGTGAGAGTGATGTGGCAGATCACCCCGTGCCAAGGAGGGAAAGGGTCCATGTGCATGCCAAAATTTGACCTGACAACCCCCAAGCAAATGGAGTCACGATTCCGAGCGTACATATTTTGGTGAACTTGACGTGAATCAAACAAGGCCTTTGGGTTGAGCTTTTGTGTTCCCATTGCAAAAACATTTCAAAAACATTCAAGCATTCTTCTGTTACTTTTCATAGCCACTTCGACTTCCATCGTCTGCGCCACTATCTATTCCATTTATTCTGTGGTGTCTATGGCACCCCCGAATATGACAGAACCAGACTTAAACCAGGGAAATTTTCCCATAAACGAACCTGAAACACCTTCTTTTGATAGGTATGTGCCGCCTCATCCAGATGCACCAGTTACAAATTGCTATGATTACGAAGACTCAGATTATGAACCTGATCCAAAAGAGTCTAGGTGTTCTATATCCTTCAATAACCCAGCTTGGGAAAACAACTTAGCCATACCAAATGCACCGCATAAGGCTAGAAGGATAAGATCAGAAGTACATCAGCCAAAATAACCTTCCATAAGTACATCAAATAATCATCTTGATGAAGAGGTCAGAAGGTTGGAAAGGCATCTACAAGAAACCAAAGATGCTCAAGAAGCATTAAGGATTGCCTTAGAAGAGGAACAAAAAGAGAAGGCCGCGCAAGAGGAGGTCCATCGAAGAGAACATTATAGAAACGAAGAAAACCCTAGAACTGCAACTCCTGCAGATATAATTGCAACTATAGTCCAAAGAATCAATATCTTAGAAGCAGAACAAGCTGCTCCGGAGAAAAGAACAAAATCTCATGGACAAGACCAGGGGGCATCTCAAAAACCCCCTTACCTCAATTACTATTCAAGACATGCTAGTAATGACACTTGCCTGAATGGGAATCCTCACATTCAGAACAATCCAATGAATCCGATAATGGGTTACCAAAACCCACCTACAAGGTTATTACTAACAACCTTGCAATCTCAGAGTGCTTTCTTAGGAACATATCTCAAATATCTGAAAGAGCCTCTAGACTAGAGTATAAGAAATGTGCAACTGCCCCAACCTCTACCAGATCTCCCAAAGTTCAAAGGAGAGGGAGATCTGAACTCCCACATCAAAGCTTATACTACAGCCATAAGAGAACTCCTTCCTTGGGATGGAGTTGTCACAAAGATTTTTTCTGAAAACACTTGAAGGCATCACCTTGGATTGGTATTATCGCCTTCCAAAGGCTTCGATCCATTCATTTAGACAACTAATCGGAGAGTTTGTCATAGAATTTGACATGAACAAACTCATGAAAATAGGGATTAGAGAGTTCCTCACAATGAAACAAGAATTGAATGAATCCATAGCACACTTCGTCACTTGATGGAGACAGGTACTCTATTCATCAACTAGCGCTCCAAACATGGATCACTGAGAACTATGTGACCTCTTCTTGCATGCCTCAACAAAGACATGAGAGAAGATGTTCAGAAACTACCATACAAGTCTTATGAAGAGGCATTGGAAAGTGATTTAAGAATTGATCAAGCCACCATCGACAGTGGACGAAAAGTTTATGGCTCAAACGGAAAAATAACAAAAGAAGACATGGGAAGCAATGCCCCTGTTGTTAGGATTCTCAAAAACAACAAGAATGCAACCACCGACAGGGTAACAGATCAACCCCCAGTCAAAGGGATAAAAGATGATTACAATGGAAGAGATTACTATCCTCCCAATGTAAATGCCATAGATCGACCAAGAAATAATGGGTACTATCCTTGTGATAATTATCAAAGTTGGAACCATGACAGAAATGGGAACGAAAATGATGGGAGATATGAGAGATCCACTTATGAATACAACCAATATTGTTCTTTCCATAGAACAAAGGGGCATAGCACAGAATCTTGTAGGCAATACAACAGATTCATAGAAAAGCTTCTAGAGGATCAACAACGCTTGTTAATAGAAATGTTCTTGAACTCGCAAAAGATCACTCTAGACATCAAAGATACAAGGCAAAATCAAGCTCCCATAGCACCTCAAAACGCGAATATGAGGATTTATCAAGACCCGTTCCCTACACACAAAAATATAGAAACAAATCAAGATAAAGCAACCCAAGATAGTAACCCCAAAGTCCCACCCCAACTAGGACAAAAAGGAGAAACTAAGTTGATGGGATTAGTTGAGATCATGCACAACGAAGAAAAAGGGGAGAATCACAAGGAAGATAATGAGCAAATCGAAGCATGTGAAGGCACTGTTTCGGTAGTTGAACCCATACCAACTCCAATCGGGCCTTACAAACTCATAGAAGACCTAAAGAAAACATATGCTCACATCTCATTCATTGATTTGCTCATAAACTCTCCCTCACATCATTCAGCTTTGTTAAAAGCCATAGGCCTAAGATATTTGGACCAAATCACGCCACCGCCTAGTGAACAAATCAACCATGTGGATTATGATCTCAGCCCACCAAACTCAAAACTTAAAGATCTAGGGTTCTTCTTTGATTTACAACTGATGCCTTCTAAGGTAGAACTAACCAAAAAGGGAGACCCTGCATTATATCTTCAAGTATGGGTCTACGACACATGTATCAAACGAACGTTGATCGATGACAAAGCTGTAGTGAATATAGTGCCTTTCTCCCTTTTTGAGAGAATGGGCTATGGACACACCAACATCACCGCTTCAAGGGATACTTTGAGCAGATATGACAATTTGAAGGCAACCACCATAGGGAAAATCACCCTCCCAGTGACCTTGGGTCTCAAAACCATTCCGACTACCTTTTATGTCATAGACAAAGACACAAGATATAACTTAATTCTTGGAAGGCCATGGATACACAGGATGAAAGCTGTGCCATCCACGCTATTTCAAGAAGTTCGGTTCCTACACCTAGGGAAGGTATATGTTGTGCAGGGAAATCCAAAACCTTTCATCATGTTAAAGTCTAATACCCCAAACAAATGCATAGGGATTCCAATAGACTACGAGCTCCCTACCAACAAGTTAACCATCCCAAGTCCAACACCACAATCAATATGCATCAAAAGGATGGGAACCCCAGAAAAAACTGTGAATACAACATACATCAAAACTCTAGAAAATGGGCCACCACCAAAGCAGAAAGAAGTGGTCCCCAAGGAAAAGACAATCGAAATCATGGAGTTGATCGAAAGGGATGGACCACTCCAATTCCCCCCATAGATACTCACCATTGGCTTCCATGAAGTCTATAAACTTTTCCCATGCATAGAGAAAAAGCCTCATAGAACTAAAGACTAGATATTTCAAACCATAACACTAGATATAAGTAATGCACCCCCACATGCTTTCTCGGATGCTGAGGAAGATATGACAGAAGGGTACACCCCACTATCACCACTAAGTAAATCACATCTCCCTGACACACTTGAAGAAATAGAATCATATGAGCCCCTCACACCAACCGAGGACTCGCATCAACCAGTATTACCCATGGAAGAAGAATATTCTTTGAACAACAAATCAACCAATGTTATAGGGGTGTTACCTAAGATGTTTGTAGTATCCAAACCACAAGAGAAACCAACCACTTCTGCCTCGGTTCAATCAAATGAACTCGGTGAATGGGAAGCACCTTGTGTACAAATAGAAATGGTGGAGAGATTGCTTGACGAAGATGAATAAAGTGAGGGAATCTTTCACAGAGAGTGGAAGATGAGAATGACAGTTGGCATCGACGACCCAGTCATTTTTGAACTAGCGAAAAGTTATATTGGGTATGCCATGGACTTAAGACTGGAGCCCAATGGGAGGACAAGTATAAGCTTTGTCCCCCCTGATGAACAAAGGGAACCGCAAACCCCTCTTGAACTATTCCAATTCTTGCAAAGAATCCAAGAGAGACTAGAAATAAAAATCTACATGCAAGAACAGTTTGATCTATTGATGGAATTACTCAATTGCGAAGGAGTCCTATATTGGACCCCCTCCCACCAACATGCCTTTCAAGATCTACTGCATCTCATAATGCCCGAGAAACCACTAAATTGGAAGCAATAGACTCGAGCGATAAACCATACCGAATAGGAGAACTAGTCCTAAGAAGAGGTAGCATGAAAAACAAGAAAAAGAGATGAAAAAGAGCCTTCTCGGAAGATTGGAAAGGCCCCTACATGGTTAAAGAAGATATTGGAAATGGTGCTTATCTCTTGTGCACAATGGAAGGAGAGGAATTTGGTGAAACAGTCAATGCCTTTCACCTCAAGAAATACTACGTCTAAAAAAACACAAAAAAAGTGGAAAACATAAAACTACAAAAAAATTTACAAAACTCAAAAATGTCAAAAAATAATTTGTCTCTTGCATTTCAGTTTCATTCTGTTCATTTTGCATTACAGTTTGTGACTTGATCTTGTACTATTTTCTCTTTAGTAAGGAGTCTAGTGTTGCCCAGATATACGTCATCTTTTCAGGACCTAAAGATTCCTTATTTTTCACAAATTGCCATTACCCCCCTTCATTCCCAGTGATTCTAAATCAAAGCCTAGCTTTTAGCCTTACACTAATCCAAGTCTCAATAAGTCAAGATGTTAGGTCTAAGCAAAGTCAGTATTCAAACCTACAGTGTTCAAAGGAAGCTTGCAAGTAGACCTTCCCAATTCTTCCCTCAGTAGAAGAGAAGTCCAACCATATTACAAAAACTTTAGGTGGCACTCGGCCCCTTATCTTTCTTGGCCAAAAAAATTAGGAAGATCAAAACTCTGAAGGAAGCAATCTAAGATACGAGTGAATAAAAAAATGAGTGATCAAAATAAGAGTGTCAAAAATGAGAATTGAGAGATCAAAACATTGCATAGCAAAGAGTCCAAAAAGCATTCATTTCTTGAAAAAGTCAAAATCCAAAAAAAAATGAGAAAAATCAAGTGAGGAAAATACAATAAAAAAATTCAAAAAAGAGAGATACAAAAAAAAGAGTGAAAGAGAGAAGATTGCTGAATGTCCGTACTCTTAGATGGAGATTAGTCTAAGCTCAAAGCCTTAAGAGTGACATTCTAACAGAGAAAGAAAGGTACTAAGCACACACACACACACACACACACACACTGGCTGAGCAAAGCTGAAAAGTCTAGTAATCTCTAGGATCATCTTCTATCTAGGGATCCTTGTTCTTTCTAGGATGTCCTTTACCCCGGGTCTATCTTGCTTGCCATCTATGATCTAAGTCTAGCGAACACCTATAAATTTTGCTGCTTGTCTAAGTTGAAAGCTTGTCAGATTGTCCTATCTAGATAAGGATCATTGTTAGCCTTTATCAAAGCCTAAAAATCAGAAACACTCCATAATTCATTTCACTCCCCACTTGAGTTTTCCCTAAATCCTATCTCGTAGCCTTGAATAGGTCTCTTATATCAAGACAACCCGCAATCCCTTGAATTGAGAATCGTATTTAAGAGCAGTCATTTTTTTTGTTCCACATTGCATTCATATCAAAATCAAAAAAAGAGTCTCAAAGCAATAAAGTCAAAGTGTCGTATCTCATGCAATTCAACAAAGTGTTATAGTTTCATTTACAACATTTCTTGTGTTCTTGCATTATCATATCGTAAACTGCATAGCATACATATGTTCTACAAAATTACAAAAAAATGTCATCGTTGTCATATTTGCATTTGTTAAAAGAGTTGAAAAGATCAAACATAATCAAACAAATTCCTAAAAAACTTCTAAATATGCACAAGAGATGGGTACGGTATTCGACAAAGAGAAAAACCATAGAAAAGGATAAACTTTTATCGATACATCTAAAGTTCATACAATAGGTATCAGAGAGCTAAAAAGCAAAATGCTCTCAAGAGAAGTAGAGGCTCCCCATGCAAGGGGGCACGAGTTTGAGAAAAGCAAAGTTAGGGTTGGTTCCCTCCAAGAGAACCCTCAGGGCTCCGGCTCCTCCGTCTACGACTACTGCTCGTTGCTTCGTGGGACCTATGAGAATGATGTGCTCTACTATGGGCATGTGACTGTGAATGGCTCGCCATGCTAGTGCTAGAACACCCAACATTAAGGTGAGCCATCTCTCGTAGTACTTTGTTCTCACCCTGAAGCATGTTTACTTGGGCCCTCAACTCGGTGATCATCTTACACCCATGGTAAACAGGAGCAAAAATGTATGTGTGCCATCCTACAGCAGGGGGCACACCAGGGTCATCCAAAAGACGTTCATGAGACATCATAGTGAAAGGAAAGGTTAATCCAACATTAACCTCATGAACCAAGTCCCTCCATTCTTTGACATTACTGAAAGTGCCAAATCAAAAGACAAGACCAAGTCAGTGCCGCACAAAAAGTGAAGAGAGAGAAGAGAAAAGTTCAAACCAAAGTCAAAATAAGAGCTAGTAAATTGAACTCACATGGATCTCTAGATTGCCAATCATGGTCAAGCTGATGCATCACCTCATCTGAATGACGAGGTCAAGGAACAGTAGGAGAACCCTCAGGGATGTCAGGAACCTCATGCGGGACATCAATGTCATCAAAATCCTCATCCTCAAGTAGAGCCTCATCTAATGACTCATCACTATTAGGAACATAATCCTCATCAGTAGACTCTGAATCAACTGTCACAGTCACAGATTGGGAAGGAGTACCTCTCTCTCCCCTCCATCTGCCTCTAGAAGCTCTAGTGATAAAGACACCTGCTGTCAAAGGTGTCCAAATGATGCTCCTCTGTCCAATCTCCCCCATCTCCTGAACGGTCCTATAGCAAGTGGACACTAGCGGCAGGTCCTCCGAGATCTCCTCCCCAAACTGCTGCAAGACTCAGTCCACCCGATGAGCCTCAACCTGACCATTGCGATCCATGATCTCTGAGACCTCATGGCAGTATAATCTCACCTCAACATCTGAGGTCCAAACCCCCTCCATATCGTGATAAGGATCGGCAATCATGTCATCATCCGTAAAGGTGGCGACGGTCAGAAGAGTAGCATCATAGTGTCCGACATGTGCCCATCACGCTACTCTTGGAAGTCACTTCTCTGGAAGAGGAATAAGCATCTGATAGGGTCTCACATGCTCAAAGATCCATGTCATAATCAAGGAAGAGTGGTTGAAAGCAAGAGCCCCTTGTTGAGAGATCTAATAAAAATCTCTGTAGACCATGGCCAGGATGTCAGGTCCCCATGCATAAACTGTACCCTCCTCCAAACCACGAATGATGGGTGGCCAACACCATCTTAGTCTAGCCGAGGCCTTCTCTCCCAACAACCTCGAAGCAATCAAGCCAATTAGAAACCTCCTCAGAAGTGGGATGCAGAGTAGTGGTATTAAAGAAAGTAGAACTCTTGTTTGATCCCCGGGGTGATTAACCCCCATAAAAGAAGCCCAAGCAGCCTTATTCTCATGAGACTCACTGGCAGGACGAAATAGAGTCTGACCCCTCACAGGAATCCCAAGAATGCGATACATGTCATAAAGAGTGAGAGTCCACTCTCTGAAAATTTGTGGGAACCTAAATGTGTTCCTATCTGCGTCCCAGTAAGTCATAATGTCACAGCATATGCAAGATACAGGATGGACCACAGGAGCATGACAAACTCTCCCAAGGCCTGTCCTCTTGAGTATGGTGCGATTCTCTGCACTAAGAGAAGCAAACATCCCTAAGAGCCACCCTTGCTCTCGGCTAGCATTCCATCGAATGAGAATCTCCTGCAAAATTGAAAGAAAGTTTTAGATCATATTTCATAAACTCACAAAAATTCCTAAAAATCATAAAATTGCATAAAACTTTACACAAAAAATTGTATAAAACATCAAAAATTGTAATAAACAGGCAGATTAAGTAACCAAATCATGTCAGTTTAGAGTGAAAGAAGTGATAAATAACATCAAGTGTAGCCAAGATTCAACCCTACAGGGTCGCCCCTAGGGCGACCGAGTTGCCAGCCAAGTCGCCCCCCGAGCGACCCTGTTGCAAAGCAGGATCCCCCAGGGTGACCCTATTGTCAGATAGGATCCCCTAGGGCAACCCTGCCTGCCAAAATGGGCGACCCTAAAGAGCGGTCCCTCAAGCAAAAATTGGTCCAAAAACCCCTTTTCTCAACCAATTTCAGAAAATGAAAGTTCAACATTGCTCTAAACGATGCAACGAACATAATGCGACAAGAAAAATCACTAAAAATAGACGATTTCAAGAGATTTTTCATAAAATCCAACCTATGGTTTGGAGGAGAGTCTTTTAATGATTACTCACTTGACTCTTCGTGGCTAAGAAAGAAGCAGCCGTCTCTGCGATCCCCTAGATGATACCTTTCCAACGACTGCTCACACGAATGATTCTGTCACCGTTTCACTTCAATCTCACAATTTGGCTCTCTTGATTTGCTCTTAGCTTAGTTTTATTTCATGCATTTAGCTTAGTTTCTTGCTTTTATGCTTTATTTTCATGCATTGTTTCCCGTACTCTCTGTTGCAAGTATGGGCCTAACCAGTGTTGTCATTGATGTCAACATACTCAAGTTGCATTAATGAGAAGGATTGGATGAGCTGTGTGCTGAGGATATTGAGAAAATTAGTCTCAATCAGGAATAGTGAAGAACAGTGATGATAACAAGGTAAAAGTTCAAGATAGGTTGAGGATCAGAGGATGTGGTTTAAAGGGTATGTAGATATGAGTCTTGACATGTTCCTGTCAAGATTTCAGAGGTCCGCATGAAGATCTGAAGAAGTTATGGTCGCTCAAGTAGAACCGGTTCTGACAAATGTTCAGTGGTGATAGAGTGTCACAAATTGGTCCGGTGAGCTCCGGCATTGCATTATCTCATTCTGTGGATTGAAGGGAGTGTTGAAGAATTCTGTGTGAAGTGACAACTAGATTTGTTCATGGTTTGGAGGTCCGAAAGCACCTTTTTCATTATGACAGTGATGACAGACTGTGTTCTTGAAGTTTCGGATGAAGAAGAGAAGAATTCCAGTAGGCTAATAAAGTGTGGATGTTCTTGGTGTTTTAGGGAAGGTTATGATGATCGTTGGATCATGTCCAGTTCATGTTGGCGGTCCGCATTGAAGTTAGAGTTTGGATTTGATGGATAACCACTGGTTGTTGGTGTTCTTTCTGAGACTGGCCGACCAGATGTATTACAAGTCTTCTAGATGATTTACAAGTGTTTGCCAACTTAGATGATTGTTCCTAAGTTGATGTCATGTATAAATAAGGGATTGTGAAGTCATTTCAAAGTGTGTCTGGATGCGGATGAGTGTGGCATAGCGAAGAAGAAGAGTGAAAGGCAGAGCAAGAGTTTTTGGGCTTAAATGGAACTGATCCAGGCATGGTAAATATGTCAATCTCCAATTCAAGTTTGCAATACTTGTTACTTTGTAGACAGTGTGTCTCTTGTAGGCAGTGTGCCTCTTGTGAGTAATGTGCTCAGGCAGTGAGCCCTAATTGGCATGTGCCATCTATTTTTCTTATTTTTCTAACAGAGAATAATCCTTGGGTTAATCAGCCCGTGTTTTCCCCTTGACCGGGTTTTCCACGTCAAAATCTTGGTGTCTCATGTGTTGATGTGTATCTGCTCTGGTGTTTATGCTTTATGCTTTCATGAGTGGTTAATTGATATGCTATTAAATAACAAAGAAGATTTAAGTGTTTGAATTAGAAGCAAGTTTTGGACAACTGATTCACCCCCCCTCTCAGTTGTCTGTCCTGAATCAAACAATTGGTATCAGAGACAAGTTCCTCTAAAAGGAGCTTAACCGCTTGAGGAGATCCAGGATGTCGTCATACAAGAAGGATAGTCCAAAGTTTGATAGAACCAACTTCTCTCTTTAGAAAGGTCGCATGAAGTGTCACTTGCAGTGTATGGGAAAGGCATACTGGTCCATGGTCACAAAAGCGTATGCACCTCCACAGGGTGGTCTGACAACTCTAAATGAAATCATAGATGCTGAAAACAATCTGCGAACCAAAGAGGCTCTTCTAAGCACATTAACTGACTCAGAGCTCTCAAATGTTATTAACCTACCAACTGCCTATGAGATCTGGATTAAACTGGAACTTCTGCATGAAGGAGATGAGTATGTTAAGTGTGCAAGGTTGCAAAGTCTAAAAGGGAAATTTGAAAGACTGAAGATGATAGATGATGAAAATATTACTACCTTTATGCCAAGAGTAAATGAGCTAGTATGTGGAATTAGGAATGTTGGTGGAGTCTTGGATGAAAATGAGATTGTTGGCAAAATTCTCAGATCCCTTCCTGCTGCCTACAAAATCAAGGTTGCTGCTATTGATGAATTCAGAGCCCATACAACTGTCACAAGAGACCAATTGGCTGGCAAACTGGTTGCATTTGAAATGACCAAGTTTGGAGATGATCCCCCCAAGACTGAATCTGCATTCAAAGCCAGTGCCTCTATGAAAGGTAAACAAAAATTTAATCCGAGAGAAAACTCTTCAAGGAAGCTGTCATGGTATGATCAAGCAAGAAGAGACATGGAAGTGGAAGAAGCAGAAACAGCTCAACTTGAAGCTCTCATTGCAAAGAGACTGCCAAGAGGATCCGGTAAGTATGAAGGAAAATTACCCTTAAAGTGCTTCAACTGCAATAAGATTGGTCATTTTGCCTCAAGATGTCCGGAAAGATCTACAAGGTCAAATTCTAATAGACAAAGGTTCCAAAATAATTGTTATTATGTTCATGAAGAAGATGATAATGAAGGAGTAATAGATGATGAATCAGAGATAGGAAACAAATCTGGAAATGAATGGGTGTTTATTGCCATCAAGGAAGAAGATCCAATATCCTCTGAATCTGTCAATCATAAGGTTGTAGAAAGAGCTTTGGTTGCCCAAGTTGAAGAAAATGATGATTGGGTTATTGACAGTGGATGCTCTCACCATATGATAGGTGACAAGAACAAGTTCTTACATTTGGGAAGGTATGAAGGAGGAATGGTAAAGTTTGGTGATAATTCTGCTGGTAGAATCAGAGGTAGGGGAACTATTTCTTTTGATGGAAAGAACAAAACCGATAATGTACTGTATGTTGAAGGATTGAAGCACAATCTTCTCAATGTTGGACAGTTGGTGGACAAAGGTTATGATCTCCGGTTCAAAAATGGAAAATGCAGGATCTTTGGAAGCTCCGGAACTGAGATTGCATTCGGTACTCAAACAAAAGGTAATATCTTCCATCTAGTTGGTACTAATAAAAGTTGTCTATTTGTTCAAGTTGATCAGAGCTGGTTATGGCATAGAAGGATGTGTCATGTAAATTTTGATAACATCATCAAGATAAGCAATACTCAGGCTGTAAGAGATCTTCCAAAATTGGTAAAACCTACAAATAGTTTGTGCAAAGAAACAGAGCAGAGTCTCATTCAAAAGCAAGGATCAGTCCTCTACCGGATTATTGGAATTAGTTCATACTGATCTATGTGGTCCGACAAGAATCAAGAGTATGCAAGGTGATAGATATTTCATGTCACTGATTGATGACCATTCCCGGATGATGTGAGTTACCTTTCTGAAAGAGAAATCAGAAGCTTTTGAGAAGTTCAAAATCTTCAAGGCTATGGTAGAGAATCAAACAGGACTAAAACTGAAATGTCTAAGGTCTGATAGAGGTGGTGAATTCACATCCTGTGAATTCATAGATTTTTGTGAGAAGCATGGTATAAAGAGACAGTTATATGCTCCTAGGACTCCACAGTAGAATGGAGTAGTAGAGAGAAAGAACCAGACCATCCAGGAAGCATCCAGGACAATGATGATGGAAGCAAATGTTCCCCAGATGTTTTGGAGAGAAGCTGTCAGCACTGTAGTCTATACTCTCAATCGAGTTCAAATCAGAAGCAATACCAATAAGACTCCTTATGAACTTTGGTTTGGCATTACTCCTACTGTAAGATATTTCAGAGTCTTTTGTAGCAAATGTTACATCAAAAGAGATGAAGATTTAGGCAAGTTTGATGCTAGAAGTGATGAAGGAATATTCTTGGGTTACTCTAATCAAAGCAAAGCATACCGGTGTTATAACAAGAGACTAAGAAAGATGATAGAAAGTACAAATGTGAAGGTTGATGAGGGAATAGAGAAACCCTCAAGGTTTTATGAGTATGATGAAGATGATCAGAATGATGTTGTGGTTCAAAGAACTCAATCCTCTCCGGAAAGTTAGATTCAGACTGATCCGGTAAATCAGGAAGAAGAGATAGGTCTGAATGAGCCTGATCAAGAAGCAGAAGTGCCAGAAACCCCCAAAGTTCCAAGGTATGTAAGACTAAACCACTCTGAAGATCAGATCATAGGTGACAAAAGCAAAGGTGTGCAAACTAGAAGGAAAATTGCTCAAAATTTAGATAAATATTGTCTGATTTCAAAGATTGAACCTAAGACAATAAATGAAGCCTACAATGATGAAAATTGGACCAAAGCAATGGAGGAAGAGTTGATGCAAATTGAGAATCCTAGACCTAGAAACAAGAATGTGATTGGAACCAAATGGGTCTTCCGGAACAAACTAAATGAAGTTGGTGAAGTAATCAGAAATAAGGCCAGATTAGTCTGCAAAGGCTACTAGAAGGGATTGATTTTGAAGAAACCTTTGCTCAGGTGGCAAGAATTGAAGCAGTCAGACTATTTCTTGCATTTGTTGCCTTCAAAGATTTCAAAGTGTATCAGATGGATGTCAAATCTGCTTTCCTGAATGGTGACTTAGAAGAGGAAGTGTACATTGAACAACTGGATGGATTTCAGTTATCTGAGCATGGTGATATGGTTTGCAAATTAAAGAAGGCACTGTATGGTCTAAAGAAAGCCCCAAGAGCATGGTATGAGAGGCTAGACAAACATCTTTTGAAGATTGGTTTCAACAAAGGTACTGCTGATAGTAACCTATATTTCAAAATTGATTATGAAAACATCTTGATTGTTGAAGTATTTGTTGATGATATCATCTTTGGAGGAAAAGACAGTATGTGTAAAACCTTTGCAAATCAAATGAAAAGTGAGTTTGAAATGTCAATTCTCGATGAAATAAATTTCTTCTTGGGTCTGCAAATTACTCAGACAAAGAAAGGAATCTTTATCTCTCAGACGAAATATGTGAAAGAATTGTTGAGAAAATTTGGAATGGAAGATTCAAAGCCAACGAACACTCCCATGGCAACCAGATGTAAGTTGAGCAAAGATGATGACTCTCCTAAGACAGATCAAACCAAGTACAGATCAATGATTGGAGGATTATTGTATCTCACTCAGACTAGACCAGATATAATGCAGGCTATTGGTCTTGTGGCGAGATTCTAGGCTGATTCCAGAGAGTCTCATGTCATGGCAATCAAAAGAATTTTTAGGTACTTAAAAGGAACAGTTGAGTATGGTCTTTGGTATCCTAGATATCATAATTTTTCTCTTCATGCATATATAGATGCAGATTGGGTAGGAGATGTGGATGATAGGAAGAGTACAAGTGGAGGAGCATTCTTTTTGGGAAAAAGGTTGGTTTCTTGGCTAAGCAAGAAACAAGAGGCAATATGAGGCAGAATACATTGCAGCAGCAGGAAGTTGCACTCAAGTTTTGTGGATGAAGCAAATGCTAAGAGATATTCAAGTAGAATATGAGGAGCCTCTCACAATTTTCTGTGATAATTCAAGTGCAATAAATATTTCTAAGAATTCAGTGTTGCATTCTAAGACTAACCATATATCTATCAAGTCTCACTTTCTGAGAGAGCAAGTGAACAAGGGTGAAGTCAGATTGGAGTATGTGCCCTCCAAGGATCAGCTTGTAGATATTTTTACTAAACCTCTTCCCAAGGACTCTTTTGAGTATCTCAGGGATAAGTTAGGGGTTATTGCCCCTCCGGTGATGAACTAGGATGCACTGATGTGCATCAGTCCGGTGGATATCACAGTCATATCTTGTGATCCAGATTGGTGATGGGAAGCTGCTACTCAGGGGGAGCAGCTGGTATGATTCTGATGTGTTAGAATTGCAAGTATGAGCCCTTTGCCATTGATGTCAAAGGGGGAGAGAAGACATGTGAAAAACAAGTAGTTGATGATCAAAGGGGGAGCAGTAAAGGAAGAGAAGACATGTGAAGGGTTGTTGCTGTTAGGAGGAGCTGTGACAGAAAGGAGAAGTTCTTGTCTTGATGGTTTTTCACATCATATGTTGCCATCAATGACAAAGGGGGAGATTGTTGCAAGTATGGGCCTAACTAGTGTTGTCATTGATGTCAACATACTCAGGTTGCATTAATGAGAAGGATTGGATGAGTTGTGGGCTGAGGATATTGAGAAAATTAGTCTCAATCAGGAACAGTGAAGAACAGTGATGATAAAAAGGTAAAAGTCCAAGATAGGTTGAGGATCATAGGATGCGGTTAAAAGGGTTTGTAGATATGAGTCTTGAGATGTTCCTATCAAGATTTTAGAGGTCTGCATGAAGATCTGAAGAAGTTATGGTCGCTCAAGTAGAACCGGTTCTGACAGATGTTCAGTGGTGACAAAGTGTCACAGATTGGTCTGGTGAGCTCCGGCGTTGCATTATCTCATTTTGCGGATTGGAGGGAGTGTTGAAGAAGTCTGTGTGAAGTGACAAATAGATTTGTTCATGGTTTGGAGGTCCAGAAGCACCTTTTTCATTATGATAGTGATGACAGACTGTGTTCTTGAAGTTTCAGATGAAGAAGAGAAGAATTCCAGTAGACTGATAAAGTGCGGATGTTCTTGGTGTTTTAGGGAAGGTTATGATGATCGCTAGATCATGTCCAGTTCATGTTGGCGGTCCGCATTGAAGTTAGAGTTTGGATTTGATGGATAACCACCAGTTGTTGATGTTCTTTCTGAGACTGGCTGACCGGATGTATTACAAGTCTTCTGGATGATTTACAAGTGTTTGCTGACTTAGATGATTGTTCCTAAGTTGATGTCATGTATAAATAAGGGATTGTGAAGTCATTTCAAAGTGTGTCTAGATGCGGATGAGTGTGGCATAGCGAAGAAGAATAGCGAAAGGCAGAGCAGGAGTTTTTGGGCTTAAATGGAACTGATCCAGTCATGGTAAAGATGTCAATCTCCAGTTCAAGTTTGTGATACTTGTTACTTTGTAGACAGTGTGTCTCTTATAGGCAATGTGCCTCTTGTGAGTAGTGTGCTCGGGCAGTGAGCCCTAATTGGCATGTGCCATCTCTTTTTTTATTCTTCTAACAGAGAATAATCCTTGGGTTAATCACCCCGTGTTTTTTCCCTTGACCAGGGTTTCCACATCAAAATCTTGGTGTCTCATGTGTTGATGTGTATCTGCTCTGGTGTTTATGCTTTATGCTTTCATGAGTGATTAATTGATATGCTATTAAATAACAAAGAGGATTTAAGTGTTTGAATTAGAAGCAAGTTTTGGACAACTGATTCACCCCCCCTCTCAGTTGTCTATCCTGAATCCAACACTCTCATACCTACAGGTTCAAACCAACAAAAGCAAGCGACTAGTTGAACTCAAACGATCCATGGTAAGTTCATCATTTCAGTTTTCATTATTCATCTTGATATATTTAAATGTCAGACTCATACTAGTTATTGCAGGAAAATTGACAACAGGTAAGGCCTAGTTCAGGAATGGTACCTACCTTTCACGTAGACTACTGTCCCTGAGGGGGCAAATATGTAAGCACCAATATCACGCACTCCCTCCAAGAGGATCCCTATGATGATTCAAATCCTTGTCACGTACATGTAAGCATGAAAATAAATCCTTTGGGTAGCAGGCCTCTTGATGACGTGTCCTTTCTTCTTGTCTTGTGTTGTTATTGCTTTGTTGATTTCTTTTCTTCCCCATTTACGACGCTTTTCGACACTTGTTGCGACACTTGTCGACTTGCAACTTTCAACCTTGATCCTAAGCCTTGTGAGTGTCTTGTAGGTGAGTTTTCACCTCTCCCTTGTGTATTTCATCTAGTGCACCTCATAGAAGTCTTCTAGAGGTCCCTCGATCCATCTCCCGCTTTCTATTTTTTATTTCGACCATCCAATCCAAATCTCCCCCTATTATTTCCAAATCCCCACTGGGGATCCTGAGGACGCAAGTGGAGATTTGGGTTCTTCCACATGATTGACTTGTTTTCTAGTGCATAATCCATCCTTTTCTTCCCCCTTGCCTTCTGTCATCCTAATTTCTGCATTCTGCACTCCCGGGGGGCGACCCTGTCTAACGAAGGTGGCAACCCTGTTTGATGAAGGTGGCGACCCTGCCGTCTTTTGACCCACAGAAAAAATGAAGTTTCTCTCATGTTTTAGCTTCGTTTTCACCTATTTTTCCTTCTATTTGCATGATTTTTGATCCTTGATATAGAGTTAACTATTTATTGTACATACACATGCATAATTAGCTCTATTTGATATCAAATTAACTCTCCAATCAATCTCATGCATTCCCTCACCTCCATTTCTTCTTCAGTGATAAGCTATCATTGCTTCATCACTCCCTAATCAGCTGAGTTCACTAGATAATCAACCTTGTTAACTCCACAATCTATTCTTGTTAACTCATCAATCCAATCCCTTCTTCAAACCTATAAATACCCCCCTCCCTTAAGCACAAAGGGAGGGAAATTCATTGTGCACTAGCTCTTGCCAAGTTTGCTCTCCAATCTAGCATTCATATGCTCATACAGGATGTAAGTGCCTTTTACTTTGATTGTTTGGACAAGCAACGCTACATTGCTTCTTTTTTTATGCCATTGTGCTCAATTCAAGCTTGCATTGAGCTCACACAAGCTTCTTTTTGCTTCTTTGAGTCTTTTTGTCATCAAGAGAATCACCTGCTGTCACAAAAGGATTCGAGGTTGCCTACACAAGGATATTGAGGGTAGTGGAGTCTTCAAATCTTCATCTCTTTCAGGTTCTTTTCATTACTTTCATAGTAATTAGATCGTCACACTTTTCTCTTGGGAATAGTAACATTGTGCTTTTTCCTTGATAGGTTAGATCTTGCATGCTAGATTAATCGTTTATACATTTATAGATCTACTTTGTTAGAAAAAGCATCTTTCCTTTCCATTTAATTAGATTGCATTGAAATTCCAAAAACCCACAAAAACATAGATTCAACTTTTCATATAGGATTGCATGCACATTTATTGCATAGATTAGAAACATTTTCCTTTCCAAAAATACTCTAAAAATACCAAAAAAATGCTTCGCATATTATCATTTAGCTTGCATTCATATAGATCTGGTAAAATAGATAACATTGCAAAACCCTCGATTCCATCACGAGGTATTCATAAACAAACCCTAGGTCAACAAAACCCTAGGTTAGAACCCTAGATCTGGTTAGAGTTAGCAATTACACAACTTTCTCTATCCTGATTCACGAATGTGTTTAGGAGTAAGACGAGAGTGGGTAAGGGCTATCCAAGATGAGATTGAGGAGATTCATCCACTAATTCAACAACAAACACACATTACACCATAAGGAGACCCATTTGTTCTATTGTTGGTTGAAGAAATTAGGCAATTACAACTACACAGAGCATTTCTCAGAGACATAGAAATAGCAGAAGCCATTAATGAAAACAACTGTTTACCCACACAAAGGTGGAATTCGAGAAACCCAAATAGAAGGAGAGAAACTAGTGTCCCTTTGGTTCATAGGGTTATCTCAACTACCACAACAATTGAGCGAAACATTCAACAAAACGTACAACAACAACGGCCACAGATCTTGCCAACCCCCCTTTGTGAAGTCTAGCTCTCAAACGAGCCAAACCCCCGTCGTGTCTCGCCTCCTCTCGACTGGCTACTCCCACATGAGCGAGAGTGACGTGGTGGATCGCTTCGTGGAAAGGAGGGAAAGGGTCCGTGTGCGTGCCGAAATCCAACCCGACAACCCCTAGGCAACCGGAGTCACGATTCTGAGCGTATAGTGACAATGACTTAATTCATTTATCATACTTGTATAATTCTTGGATATTTACATTATTATTGTAAGGAGTTACTATTTAGCATGAGAGCCAAGGTTGTATCATTGTATATTATATTTCTTGTGATAATTCCTAGATATAACACGTGTATTTGTAAGATGTAATTTGATATTTGTACATATGTATAGAAGATTTATCTCTTCCATTTTCTATTAATGTGAATATGATGATTTATTGAATTATGTGATATAGCTATGGGTAGCATACTTTACATTTGGTATCAAAGCGTGGTTCCAACATTGGGAGCTCTGAGGTGTTTGTGTTGCTTAATTTGTTCGAGCATGTGAGGGTCCTTGTGTGTTTGTTGTGAGTAGCATGTGCCTTCTTTTGTTATGTTTTCCTTCCATGTGTGGGGTGAGGAATACATTGTTGCGGGGTTAGATAGACCCTAGTGGTTGCTGAGAAGTTGCTTATGTGTGTTTTCCTTCTGGATGTCCGGAATGCTTGGCATGAGCCTTTGCACTGTGTGAGAGTGCTCAAGTGACCTTTGTAGGGCCATATTCATGCTCGTGCGTCCACTTTTTATAGGGGAGTTATGAGAACTTTTGTGTTCAAAAGGAAATACTATGTTCTTGAGTGTGATTGAACTTAGTTACTCTTTTGAGAGTTATGCATTAGTATGTGAAAGAGGATGTTTGATCAAATGCTTGATATGTGAAGAATATTGTTGTGGTAATGTAGTTTAAATGTACCTTGCATTATGCACCTTGTTGTGTGTATGTTTGTCGCTAGAGTAGCATATCCTCATAATGCTTGTCATATTTGTTTTATTAATTGCCTCTGTATGGTGGTTGGTAATGCTTGCTTGAAATGCATATTGCATTGTCTTATTGAGAGCATGTCACCGAGTGTGGATTCATTATGCAGTTGTAAGAAAGATAGTGTTGCATTGCATTGTTAGAATAAATCATTTAGGTAATGACTTATGTCCCCAAATTGCATTCTTCCCTAGAATTCATGTGAGAACCTGGATGTAATTATTGCATTGCATTATTTGAAGAGTTGGAGAGAAAAGGGGTTATGAAAAGGGTCATTTGCATAGTCCTTGTAATGTCGAAGTGTTAGAATCTTGAGTGAATTAGCAATTCTTGCATCTTATGACTTTGAGTTGTGAATTCCTCGTTGCTTAGTGTACATTCAGTATGCTTTTTGTCATGTTGTGAAGAAATCTGGCCTCATGCGAATGTTGCATTAATGCATTGTCCATGTGCTTGGTGAATCCTTGTTTGGTAAGAAATGTTAATTGCTCTTATTGTGAGAGTGATGTGTTTAGATATCTTGGTGGCGAACTTGATCTTGTCCTTGCTTAATCTTGGTTACTAGATGTTTTATGATTGTGTGTATTTTTGCATGGTGATTGTGATTCCCTGGAACAAGATGCAACCTCTGTTGCTAGGCATCTTGAGTGATATTTGTTTGGTTAAGTAGAAATGATCTCATGTTATTGATGTGATTGGAGTCTTAGAAGACTTGTTTGTTTGGTGTGATTGAGTGTGTTCTCTTACTTGCCTCAGATTTTTGAATCTAGGTGTAGTGTATCATTGTACTCTCTCTCTAGTGGCTAGAATTAGTCACGTAGTTCATGTAATGTGGAACTTTCAAATTTTGATACTTTATTTATTTGACTGGTAAATTCTCTAAACATTGTAAAGGCCAACATTGAGTTTTTATCATCAAAGTTTGATATTTATTTATCTTGTGACCTTTATGGTCATGTTTGATTTACTGTTGAAATTGAGCTCCTTTTTATGTCTTATTGTTGACTTTTCTTCCATTTTGGTATTTTATTTATTTATTATTGGTGGCTATGCTTGAATGTTTTAAATTGTTGGTCATGTATCTTGCTATGTTCTCTATAATGTCCATGATTGGGCCTCTAATGGATCGTATAAGGGAGTAGAATGTGAAGAATATACTAGTTCTTGGTGTGTGTGTTACTAGAACTTTGGTAGACTGAATTCATTGATTGGTGTTAAATGCAATGAATATTGTGTAAAATGTTGAGAAAGTTTTGAAATGGTTTTGTCACTATGTCCATCACTTGATGTGAATTGAATTTTTGTATGAGCTTAGATGTTGAATGTGTTTATGTGAATGAGATATGTAGAGAACTTGTTTGGATTGATTCTTGCTTTTAGTAATCGTATTTGGTGAATGTTGTGTTGATTGACCTTTTTGGAGTAGTTTAGTTAAGAGATGAAATGGTGTTGCATGTAGCCTTGCACCTAGTTGGTGTGTCGTTGCCACCTTAGATGTGATCCTAGTGAGTAACAGGGTGCTAATCCTTGCTCGATGGAAGTGCTTACGTTGTTAGA
The DNA here is from genome assembly GCA_027924645.1 of Cunninghamia lanceolata. NCBI lineage: Eukaryota > Viridiplantae > Streptophyta > Pinopsida > Cupressales > Cupressaceae > Cunninghamia > Cunninghamia lanceolata. Next base: position 7,485,584 of record BSBN01000220.1, on the reverse strand, counting down.
GGGTGTGGTTAGATTCTTTCCTTTGAGAACCTATTTAGTTGATCCTAGTTTTGGTAGTGTAGAGCTATAGAGTCAGAGAAACCCTTTATTTTAGGAGTGGAGCGTAAGGGAGTACCTCAAGTAGGGAAACCATGTCTAGAGTTGAGGCATGCTTTTGTTCAGGATGAATGTGCGGTAGTGGAGCCTTTAACCTTTTTTAGTTAGCTTTCCCTGATCCTTGAGTTCTTTTGTTGCAGGTAGTGCCTAAGGAAGGATTGTGGAGAGAGTAATCTTTTGTTTGCAATTCTTCTTGAGAGTGGTTATGGTAGCCTCGTGAGTTTCCTTAGACTTAGTTGAGAGCTTGAGAGATTATTCCAACATAGTTGTGGTCCTAAGTTTTACGGACTTAACTTGCTTGTGGTCTGTTGTGCTTTTTGGCTATAGCCTCTTCTCATTGCATTGGCAGTTGGAGGATGGAGTGGTGTAGTCCCAGAGGAGTTGTAAGCACGATGGTTGGTTTTGACCTAGTTGGTGCACCTTTAGAGATTTGTTTTGTTGTTTTGAGATCTCGACCTAGTGTTGGTTAGGAGGATTGATCTTTTGAGATATGTTGTGTTTGCCTTTTGATTGCATGTGCATTGTGATGCTTGAGTCATACTTGTATGTGTCTATGATGGACTATGATTATGCCTCATTTGACGTGTTTTAGAGGTGTGATTACTTTCCTAATGCTAGAATGCTGTGATGATATTTTGTTATGCTTTGGCAAGTGTGCCATATGTTACCTGAATGCAATTGGATGGTAGTTGTACCATGTGATGGTTATATGCATTGTATTGGCAATTGTGCCATGTGTACTGTTTGTATCGATTGATATGCTTTACTAGATCTAGGAGTGGTGCTAGTGAAGCCCACTTGAATTCTTGATAGATGCAAAGTTACATTGCGTAATGGAGATATTGCTTAGTATAAGGTCCAATGGGACCAATATTATGTGGATAGTGCCACATGGGAGAATGCAGAGGAGATAGACCATTCTTTTCCTCATTTAAGGACTTAGTTGAGATACTAAATTATTTGCATAGTTGTGATGCTTTGTTTGCTTAGTGTGATACTTTGATAGTATTAGTGAGATACTTTATTTATGTAATAAGACATCGGGATGATGTCTCTTCCTAGCAGGGAAGGATGTCACATCCCAATTTTTGCTTACAATATATTTGATAAGACTATTGGATATCTCATTATGATTATTTTACTATTGGATAATGACATGCATGTAAAGGTACATTATCATTGTTTTTATAAATGCATAAATATGAAATTCGATAAAATGATGGATTAATACATTTATGATTATGGATTTATGTTTTCTCATGTTTTAGCTATGATTTTATGGACTAACCTATTGATGAGAATTTGAGTGCGGCTGAGTGCAGGAACATGTCGAAGGCAAGAACATGGTTAAGGTAGAAGTGTCCTAGTTGCTAGAAAGAGTTGGCATGACAGAAACCCGTTGCACGCACACACTCACATAGTTTCATACATACTGCATCATTAGATACTACATTTATGAATGGCTTCGTTATGCATTCATGTAACATGGATATGTAGTCTTGATTGTGCATTTTATTTTGAATATTGTTTGTGGTTATGACGTTTAACGATTAGTTATCTATATGCAATTTCACTTACTATGTACGTTCTTTTCAAATGCATGGTTTCACCATGTAATCATTTTATCTTTTCTTCTTTTGATTAAATAGATTTAAATATATTTATTATTAATTATATATATGTCTATATATTGTAACATCCCTCATTTCTAGTTTCTTTTGAGCCTATGATATTTTAATTCTATGGTTAAATTGGATAAGCTTTATTGAATTATGTTGAGTGTAAAGTGTTGATTTAATGCATTGTATGCATAATGTGTGATTTTATTACCATAGTTAATTGTGTAAAGGTGATTATATGATTATATTATTTCCTAACAATACTATTAAGGTATGTGTGGCAAGATTATGTTGTGTGATAGATACATGTATCAGGGAAGGTGAACTAGGTCTTGGTGTTGAAGTGTTATGAAATGATCTAATGGTGTGGGAAATTACATAATGATTAAATTAAGATAAGTAACTAATTAGAAATAAATTAATTAGTAGCTTGATTAATTTATTTGAGTGCATAGAAGTAAATCTATTTATTTATTTGATAATTAAATCTTAAGGTTAATTAGAAAATAAAATAAATAGATAAAGCTAATTATTTATTTGATGCTTGGATTTTATTTTAAATTAATTATCTAGTTAGATAATTATAGCTTCTTCATTATCAAGAAAGATAGGTTCTACAACAAACAATGAAGCGGAGCTAGAGGCACTCGCGATGGGGCTACAACTATGCAGAGCAAAAGGAATTGGCAACATTGACATTGAGGGTGACTCACAGTTATGTATACAAGTGGAAATAAGAAAGGAAATTCACAATTGGAAGCTCAAAGGGTGGATACAAAAGATTGGTGATCTCTTGGATGAATTGAGTGGATTTTCTTTAACACATGTGTATAGGGAACCAAACAAAGTTGCTGACCAGCTTTCTAACCATCGTGTTTATCAAGAGGAAATTGATGTAATGAGCAAGGACTCGACGAGCTAGGAGGGACTAAAGGAGTTAATCAAAGATGAAAAGCAAACAGAGCTTGTGAGGTGGGATTAATGGTAATACTCATGTGGCTACTACTCACACTGGTAATGATGACAAGTCTGAAAGGGATGTGCTCTAATGACAAAATGATCATTTCTTCCATTAAAGTTGAGGTGGAAGAGAGACTGATCTCTGTTGGAATAATAATTCAAATGGCCACGAGGATAAGTTGGTCAAAAATAAAAATGAGGACTGAAAGGTTGGAATGAGATGAAGTTTGAAATGGAGTGTTGTGGCAGAGCTTGTCTGGATTGTAGTGTTTGAGAGGAGTGGCCATGACTGTGTGGCAGTAGGTGCTGTGATGACTGTCTTCTAGAGAGGTCCTGTCCCAATGACTTTTTATCTCCCAAAATATATTTGTGGGACGCTAGAATGATTAGATGTGATTATAAATGATGATTGGGCAATTTGGATGAGGCATTGAAGATGGCAAAGAGTGGGATTCCCTATACATTTGATCTTCTTCTCAGTTCACCTTGGATGTAGTCCCTTTGTAAAGTATGGTGGAGATTAAGTATTACTTATCCTTTTTGTGGTGTCTGGTGTTCCATTTGGAGGTAAGATGGGAGTGTGAATCTTAGCAATATGGAAAGTGAACGACATAAGGAGATTCGAATCAGCAGAAATTAGAAAGGAGAAGTCTATTGATTGGATTGACACTAAGATCCACAAAGTAAGGGATTGAATGAATAATTTGTAATTGTGTTGCACGCCCATTTGGGTTGATGCTAGTACTCTTCATGTTGTTTCGATATAGATATGGGAGTGGACCCCTAGTCGACAGCTTACCTTTAAAAAAAACTATAGTTTCTAATATTTTAAAAAAAAATTAAAATTAATGCAATTTGTATTTCAATTATTTAATTATTATAATTGAAATATGTAATGCTCCTGCCAAGGATCCCTAGAGGACAACACTAAACTAGGACAAATTAATGAAAAAAAAAACAAATAACTATAGAATGCATAACATAATATAATAATCTAGTCCTAGATCCTCTAAGGTTCCTCGACTGTGCTACTCATGAAACTAACATCAAGATTTCTAGGACCTTTCATTAATGATAAAAGATACATGATCGATATAACAAGCAAGGTTCATTTTAAAGCACCAAGTTAAATGATCCTATATTACTCACTTCCATAATGTGGCAATTGATAATCAAACATTATAAATCATTTTCTAGATAACTAACATATAAATGATACACTACCTTACAATACTCTTTACAAGAAGGAATCATCAATAATTGTTACATCATTACAATAATTACAACAATACTTCCCTTAGTACATGTGGGAAGATTACATCAGGTTACATTAAGAGATACAAATAGAGATACATCCCAATTTACAAATACATGATAGGAGATCTTCTCACATAAGAACAGGAACTGGAGTCCTCAATGCAATGAACAATCTCCAGGCACATGAACATGCAGCAAGAATACCCAATGGAGAGAAACACCAACCTCTCAACCATGTGGAACCCTGAGATCAACCCCCCCATGCTAGGAGATAACACAAGGTCCCACATCCAGTAGACAGTCAGGAAAGCAACAAGCTAACATACACAATAGATATACATGACTCCAACACAACATTGCTAACACACCAACATCACTTAGAACACTTACTTGACTTCCAGAGGTGCTCACACAACAAAAGGGAAATACAACTAGGGAATACTAGACTATAATAGGGAGGAGTGTCATCGCATGGTCCTAGCATGGGTTGTCCTAGAAATCTCTCACTAGACCCTGACACCCATCTATGGTTGTCCTGGTAACCTCTCATTAGGTCCCAGACCCATAGGGCGACACATGCGAAACCAACATACTAAACACATCTCCCAAAGGCATAGATCCTTACACAAACTTTACACAGGTGACACCCAACTTTCAACAATTACATAGGCACTTAACCCAATAATCAAGACACATTGAACATTTAATACAACAATTGATCATTACATTATAACCATGAAAACATTCCTTTAATAAAGCATTATTCACTACAAGTAATATATTTAAGAATAAATAAAACCATCATCTCTATTGAACTAATTTCTATGAAACCCTAATATTAAATTGCAACTTTAATTAATATTAAAATAACAAGATTCTAATTAACTGATTCACCTGGCAATTCTATCAACTATTAAATTATCACAAAGATAAGTAACATTTATTTACTAATTAACCAATAGAGAATAATCTAGATCATTTATCATTTAATCAGAAACATTTAAATTAATTAACTTTATCCTAGTATTTTACCCCCACGTAATATTACATTCTCTTTAACTCTCAATCATCTATTTATGAAATAAATCAATTCTCTTAATTAAATTACCCAATCCATTTATCTATAGCAAATCAATTACTCGTTTTAATAATAACTACCCAATTCAAAATCTTTTATTATGAAATTTCAATATCTCATTTATCGTATATGCAATAAATCATTCTTTTACTCTTTTATTAAATAATGCATTTATTTCACCTAAAACATTCTTTTAATATTAACCAGAATATAATACTATATATATATATATCATATTATTAATAAAATGAAACTATAGAATAACCTAATTCCAAAACACATACACTAATCATGGAAGCATGCTGCAAAGACAACAATGGTGCTGTAATGAGGAGGCACACAACTCTTGACAAAATGCCTCAAGGAGATCGTGTCTCATGAAATGAATTGATAGCAGGGTGCGTGCAAGTTGGATTTGTTGCAAGGGCTTAAGAAACTTTCAAGCAAAATAGATCGGCTGGTGTAAAGTCGAATTCCATGTATAAGACTGCGCGAGGTTTTGTTTATGCATTGACTTTAAAACAAATTGCATTTCTAATTGCAACACAGTAGAGAGAAAAATAATTTACCTATTTCGTGGATCCATTTAAACATTGCTGGTTTCATGCCTTTCTTACCCACCATCTATCCCAAATTTTTACTTCATAGAAATGCAAAAGGATCGATAACTTTGCAGAGGCCACAAATCTGCGAAAGGATGAACATTCATTTCCCAACATACACTGCAGAAAAAAAATGGACGTGGATAGGCTGGGAAGAAAACTAGGCTGTGCAGAAGACAATAAGGTTATTAGAAAAGTCGAGACGTAGAGGCGTCTTAGCAAGGCACATTCTGATTCTTCCACTTTTGGCATGGTGTGTTTGTCAAAGGAATGCATCAAAACTTAGTTCAATTCTTATAATCTGTAATGCAGTTTATTGGATTCATGGAATGCAATGATTGCAGGATTTGCAAATACATTTATTAGTTGTTTTATATAGGAATAACTAGATAGATGTCTCATTTCCAGGCAGGATAGAACGATCAAAACATTTATTTTCAAAGAGAGAGAGGGAGAAATCAAAATATTTATTTTCATTGTGAAATCAATGCAAACAGAAGATTAAATCCAACCTGGATCCAACGCCTGGCAGAGACAAAGATTTCATGTCGAGCTCTGAAAATTCCAACTTCCAATTCCACAATCTGAATTTCTCAAACCACCCTTCCCGCAACATCAACATACCAGAAATTTTTTACCGCCCCTTTCTCCCCCCAAAATAAAAATATTTATAGGAAGAAGAAGGTTGTCCGTTGAACGAGAAGACCAACCAACTATATAACAAATTATAATTAACTTTTTGATTTATTAAATTAACCTTCTCGACAACAATAGTTAATTTAAATTGATTAGAAGCATTTTATTTAAAATTATAGTTTGGGTAAAAATGATGAATGCCCAAATTCACACGAACGAGTAAAACCATTTACCCACATTTATGCAAAAAAAAAATAAAAATTAAATAACTCCAACCTTATTACATTTTTATTTATTTATCGTATTATTTTATTATTCTCTACAATTATTTATTCATATATGTTTTTATATATTTATTTATCGAAGTATACCCCAAATTATTTTAATAACCAAAGGCATAGTATCAGACAAATTAAACCAAATGCCAAAACAATTATCTGACCACTATCCAAGATCAAAAGCAAAACTTCAAGCAACACTCACTGACCATTGACACAACTGACAAGGTATCAACTGGATACTCGTCCTCTTCGAGGATGATGGCTAGGGTAGGGGACCAAGTGTTATCTCTGATCAACTGATCCCTTGGGTTCACGACATGCTCAGACCTGCCAGTTCAGGTGGAGATGATGCCTAGTACCTGCAACCTGCAACACACAACATGGTCATGCATACATATAAACAGACCCACAGATCATGATAAACCTATCCTTAAACATATATAATAAGTCCTATCCTAACCTTCACACATAGTCCATAAATTCATAATATACAACATCAACTGCTTAACATCATTGGCACATACCTTTAAATATCCCTATTACTTTACCTTCATCTCCTAGTTCCAAAGCCAACTACCTGCACATCCAAGGTGAGAATGGAGGGGCACTACAAAATAGATTTAAATTATGTGCATGCTTTTATTTTAGAATTTAGAAATAAACAATAATATTTATTTCAATTTTTAAAAAAATTAATTAATAGAAGAAGAATTATTTTAATTTGAAATAAATAAATAAAGAGTGTTTGGTTAATTACATGAGCATTATATTATTTCTTTTATTTATTTATTTTGGTAATTAATTTCTTTTGGAAAAAGGAATAAGTTGAATTATTTTAATTTGTTATTTTATTTAATTATTGGATGTGCATGTCTATTTTAAAGATTTAAAGAATTGATTATTAAATTTATCATATTTGTGAATTAGAAAATTATATTTTCTAATATTTGTTTTAAGTAGGATGTGCTTGAATATGAATAAAGTCATTTTAATATTATTTTTCTTTTATTGAAATATAATATTATATTTTACTTTTTAGGTTTTGAAAAAATAGGAAGAATTATTAAAAGAAAATAATTAGCTTTTTTATTTCCTTTTTTTTTTGTTATCAATTTTATTATGCAAATGAGAAGAAAAAGAAAATAGGTTATTGAAGCTTAAGGATTTGGAAGTGTTTTTGGTGAAGAATTGAAGGATTGATGTGGTTTTTGAATTGATTGGTTCATCTCCATTGTTTTTACCAAATTGCTACAAGGATCAAGGTAGGATTCTTGTCATGAAAGGCTTTAGCAAATATTTACTTTAGTTAATAATTGAATATAGGATTGTGTGAAGAAATTGTGATTTATATGCTTTTTGTGCAAAAGAAAAGGTTTAATTGAATATAATTTCATTGATTTTGAAGATTAGAAAAGATTTTTTGTTGAATTGGATTTGTTGGGAATTCTTAAAAGTTAGTAGGAAGATTTGATAAGTTATTTGATCTAAATATGATTTTTAGAATATTAAAATATTAATTTCTTGTATAGGACAAAAACATAATAGAAAACTTTGGAAGAGACTGAAAAGAAAAATAGTAACCTATCTTAGTTTAGACATATCTCTTAAACCGTGGTCTAGGTATTTCTAATTTCTAGATATATGGTTTTAAAATAGGGGATAAACTTTATTTCTAATTTTTATAATATCTTTTATATTTTGTTTTTAGTTATTAAAACAAGTGGACTTCTTTTCGTAAACTGGTAAATCTGTCATGAGAAAAAAATAGTTTTTTTGTGGCATCAATAACTTTAGTTTTATGAACTAGATTTTCCCTCCTGCCTATTGTTTCTAGGTTACTAGGCACTTCATGTAGGGTTGGGTATCCTTCATGTTAGGAAGGATTTCGGGGAAGTGTAATGCTTTGTGGTTGGGTGGAAAAGCACTTGAACCATGTTTTTGTCTCTCGGCTTTGAAGATGACCATATGGGTTAGTAGCGGCCGGTGATAGTGACTTTATTCATTTATCATACTTGTATAATTCTTGGATATTTATATTATTATTGTAAGGAGTTACTATTTGGCATGAGAGACAAGGTTGTATCATTGTATATTATATTTCTTGTGCTAACTCCTGGATATAGCACGAGTATTTGTAAGATGTAAATTGATATTTTTACATATGTATAGAAGATTTATCTTTTCCATTTTATATTAATGTGAATGTGATGATTTATTAAATTATGTGATATAGTTATGGGTAGCATACTTTACATAACAACGTTGAAAACTTATTACAATGGTCTCAAAGACCTACTTTATAAAGATTTCCAATATACAATAATGAAATACTACAAGTACATAAAACACCATAAGTCCAACACGCTCTCCAAGGTACTACAAGGCACATAGCATGACATACTCAACTTGCAAAGAGGACAAGGAAACTATTTAGCACCTAAAAGATCACCGTGAAAGGACCAATGGAGAAATGTCGTTCACCTCCCAACCATATTGCCATCATCAAGTGCAATAACTGTCTATGCCACTCTAGGCAACCCCCAAGCTATGGAGAATACGATCATGGCAAACCTACTATCAAACCATCTCACACAATCCATGCTATACATGGCAACATATGAAATACACACCAATCAATGCACATATTACACATATGGCACAACTGACAATCCAATGCATATAAATAACACATGGTACAACTACCATTCAATTACATACAAGTAATATGTGGTACACTTGCCAATAAAATATATATAAGTATGAATGGCTTACACAAGCCAACAAACATAGTAGAATGACGTCACAACATTCAATCATAATGGAGATTATCACACCTTCAATGCACACCAAACAACACATAAATCACAGACCATCACACACATACAAGCATGATTTAGACATCTCAATGCACATGTAAATGCAAGGGTCACATCCCATAGAATACAATTTTGATGGTAAACAAGGAAGAGAGACATAGTAGTCAAGATAAGGAGTGCCAATAAGAGGGCATAAACTTCCTCATAACATATGAGTAGCATTCACCAAGGGTATAACCTCCTCCTGACACGCTTTCTACCACCCAAACCAGGTCTAGGAAAGTGTCCTGCGTTTGGCATGGCTCTTATTACTTTTTAATAACCCAATGTGATTATGGTTAAAGTTAATTAAACTCCCCACTCACTAATTCCTACGATCTCTTTGCATCATGGTGCCTGGTGGGAGCCACTCCTTTCTTACCCTATACCTCTTCTTATACATCCATCTCACCAATTTTACAAATTGGGCATGACACGAGAAACGAGACGATAAAAATCATGACATGAAATAAAAAGATGCAATATACACATTCATAAGGGAGACTATCCATCTCACATTTCATATCATTCAATTAGGGTCTAAAATGTAAAATCTATATTTTTCACAATGCATGAAAACCATAAAAACTCCCAAATTCACCATTAAAGAGTTGTTTGCTACTTTGGATAATTTTCTAATTCATAGAATATAAGTTTAATCCAAAAATAAACAACAACCCATTGTTCTAAATATGCACAACACTTCATTTTGTTGATATGCGCCGGACAACTGAGAGGGGGGGTGAATCAGTTGTCACAAAAACTTAAACACTTTCTACAATTTAAACATTCATCACTTATCCACAATTATTATGATTTAACAATGAGTGCATGAAATTAGAAACTTAACCACATATACAACATCAAACACAAGAGACACCAGATTTACATGGAAAACCCCAAGGTGTGGAAAAACCACAGAGAGGATTAACTCTCAATATATATTGCAATCTTGAAATAATGATGTTCAGGCTTGGTCACTCCATGGGCCTAAACATATTGGCTTATTGCCATGAAGAACAACTAGGTCTAGTAGGCTCACTGCCTCAACCCTAAACCTAGAAAGATTACATTAAGGGCTATTAAACCTTGAGGGCTATTAAACTCTATCGGTGGCTTATTGCCAGACTCATTGCCATGATCAACACCTTTCTACATTTAAAACTGAAGTACAATAATTCCCCTGCTCTGCTCTTCTTCTACTCTGCTCTTCCTCTTCTTTCCTCTTCCTCTTCTTTGCTCTACCTTTTGGACCTTTCTTAATATCTTTTCATTTTTCACCCAGGGACACCTTTTCCATGACTCAACTACAAGTATTTATACACTACATCAACCTTGGAATGATCATCAAGGTTAGCATCACAATCATCAACCATTGGAACAATCTCCAAGGTCACTATTACAAACATTTACAAAATAGGCCCTGACCTATTGCAACATTATGCAAAGGGAATGAAATGTGGATCACACCATGCCTTAGCTAGGACTCAAACACAATCTTCCACGCCACAACATGCTTCCACAATCTTCCAGAGATCTCCACAATCACTGGTATCAACTAGGTCGGCCAAGATTGGTTACATGCTATATTATCTGGGAACAATCTTTACACACCATCTCAATTTCTTAATGTGAACCAAAGTCTAGATAGGAACATGATTAGAAGACATCCACAAGCACGCTATAATCATCAGGAGCAACCACACGAACCTTAACCACTTTATCCATAGGAATCTTCTCACCAGAACACATAAACTTCACTGTCTTCAACTGTCATAAAAGAAAGATAGCTTGCAAACCACCAAACCATGAACCATATCAAATGTAGGCACTTATCATCATCCCAGACTTCCCTCTAGAACCATAGAGCCAAATACTTTATTACAGAGGAATGCGGAGTAGAATACTTTCTTCCTGTCCCAACTGAACTTACAGAAAAAAGTAGGTTTCACTTTGGTGAACACAACTCACTCAGATCTTCATACGAAGACTTCAAACCCAGAATGCAACATCCTTAGTCATACCTCTAACTTACTTCCAATCTGCAAACCACAATCTTCAAGCATAACTAAATGCGGAGCAGTTTACCGGACTGTTCTTTAGCATACAACTTATTATCTATACTGCACTTCTTTGTAGCTCACTAGTTTCTTCCAGAGAGGCTAATTTTCTCAATATCCTTAACATACAAGTCTTCTAAACAAGTAATAGAATAAGATACAGTTGACACCAATGACAACACCGATTAGGTACATACTTGCAACAATCTCCCCCTTTGTCATTGATGGCAACATATGATGTGAAAAACTGCAACAACCATCAAGACAAGATTCTCCCCCTTTCTCTTTACACACCTGTACTCTTTATTTCTCCAAAATTTTCTCCCTTTCTCTTACACATCTGCACTCTAAGTTTTTCACATGACTTCTCTCCCCCTTTGACATCAATGGCAAAGGGCACATGCTTGCACTCATCTTCTCTGATCTAATCTCTCTTCTGAACTCTCTAACTACTCCCCTTGAGAAGTAGCCCTAAAAAGCATCAATCCAGACCTCTAAGGATCTCTGGACTAATGCACTACTATGCATCTTAGTTTAGAGCAGGAGGGGAGATAACCCCTAACTTTTCTCTGAGATACTCAAAAGTGTCCTTAGGCAGAGGCTTGGTAAAAATGTCTACAATCTGATCCTTGGTAGAAACATACTCTAGCTTGACTTCATTCTCTGTCACCTTTTCTCTCAGAAAATGATACCTGATGGATATGTGCTTTGTCCTTGAATGCATCACTGGATTCTTTGATATGTTAATGGCACTTGTATTATCACAAAATATTGCAATGGGATCTTCATACACAACTTTGATGTCCTTCAAAGTCTGCTTCATCCATAACACTTGAGTGCAACTGCATGCTACTACAATGTATTCTGCCTTTGCAGTAGACAGGGTTATTGAATCCCGTTTCTTGCTCAACCAAGATACTAATCTTTTTCCCAAGAAGAATGCACCTCCACTTGTACTTTTTTGTCATCCACATCTCTGGCCCAATCTGGATCAGTATATGCACTGAGAGTAAAGTCACAGTCCTTAGGGTACCACAAACCATAATCTATTGTGCCTTTTAAATATCTTAGAATTCTTTTGACTGCCATCACATGTGATTCCTTGGGTTCTGCCTGAAATCTTGCCACAAGACACACTACATGCATTATGTCAGGTCTAGTTTGAGTCAAATAAAGTAATCCTCCAATCATAGATCTATACTTTTTCTGGTCTACCATGGGTGAGTTATCATCTTTGCTTTACTTACAACTAGTTATCATAGGTGTACATACTGGTTTAGAGTCTTCCATCCCAAATTTCTTTAACAACTCTTTCACATACTTAGACTGAGAAATGAAGATACCCTTATCTGATTGACTTATTTACAGACATAAAAAGAAGTTCATCTCTCCAAACATAGACATTTCAAATTCAGTTTGCATTTCTCCAGCAAAAACTAAGCACATACCTTCATTGCCTCCAAAAATAATATCATCAGCAAAAACTGCAACAATCACGATTTGTTCTTCATTGATCTTGAAGTAGAGATTACTATCTGTAGTACCTTTACTGAAACCTATTTGTATTAGGTACCTATCCAACCATGCATACCATGCCCTAGGAGCTTGTTTTAATCCATACAATGCTTTCCTCAATCTGCATACCATGTCCCCTTGTTCTGATGACTAAAATCCTTTTGGTTGTTCAATATAGACTTCCTCTTCCAACTCTCTATTTAAGAAAGTAGACTTCACATCCATTTGATAAAACTTGAAATCTTTGTATGCTGCAAAAGCCAGAAACATCTTTATTGTTTCAATCCTTGCCACTGGAGCAAAAGTTTCTTCAAAGTCTATTCCTTCAACTTGAGCGTATCCTTTGCATACCAACCTTGCTTTGTTTCTTACCACTTCACCATTCTTATTCATTTTGTTTCTGAAGACCCACTTTGTACCAATTACATTCTTGTTTGCTGGTTTAGGAACAAGATCTCAAGTTTGATTCTTCTCTATCTGCATCAATTCCTCTTCCATAGCCTTTATCCAATTCTCATCTTTGCAAGCCTCATCCACAGTTTTAGGTTCAATATTAGAAATCAAACAAAAATTTACTTGTTCTTCTTCAACTTTTCTTCTAGTTAAGACCCCTTTGCTCTTATCTCCTATGATTTGATTTTCAGAATGATTGATTCTTACATATCTTGGAGTTTTGGCAGCACTTATTGGACCTTGTTCTTGTTCATTTGTGCTGTCTTCATGCTGCACTACTTCTAAAACATCTGGATCATCTAACTCATATCCACTTGATTCTGAAGACCTTTCCTTACATTCATCAACTTTAACATTTGTACTTTCAATGATCTTATTCAACCTCTTATTATAGCACTGGTAGGCCTTACTCTTGGTGGAGTAACCAAGGAAGATTCCTTCATCACATCTAGCATCAAACTTGCCTAAATCTTCTTCTCTTTTGATGTAACATCTGCTACCAAAAAAATTGAAATATTTCACAGTAGGAACTCCACCATGCCACAATTCATAGGGAGTTTTTGAACTATTACCTTTTACTTGAACTCTGTTTAGGATATATACTGCGGTGTGAATTGCCTCTCTCCAATATGCTTCTGGAAGATGACCTTCCTTCATCATGGTTATAGCAGCTTCTTGAACTATTTTGTTTTTCCTTTCAACAACTCCATTTTGTTGTGGAGTTATAGGCACCGATAGTTGTCTCTTTATTCCATGTTCTTCACAAAAGAAATTAAATTCATTTGATGTGAACTCTCCTCCTCTATCAGACCTCAAGCATTTGATTTTCAAATCCATCTCATTTTCAAACATTGCCTTAAATGCCTTGAATTTATCTAGAGCTTCAGCTTTCTTTTTCAAAAAGGTGACCCAAGTCATTCTAGAATAATCATCAATGAGCAACATGAAATACCTGTCTCCTTACAAACTTCTTACTCTGGTAGGTCCACACAAATCTGTATGCACTAGCTCAAGTAGTCCTCCAACTGATTGGTCCTTGCTTTTAAAACTTGTTCTTGTTTGTTTCCCAAATTGACACTCCTTGCAAACCGGATTAGCAGGCTTCACAAGCTTAGGCAAATCTCTAACAATCTGTGCAGTACTTATCTTCGTAATATTATCAAAATTTATGTGACACAACCTTCTATGCCATAACCAACTCTCATCAGTCTGAGTCAACAAGCAATAGTTCTCAGTTCCTTTCAAGTGATAGATATTACCTCTGGTCTTCTTACCAATTGCAATGACTGTTCCGGAGCTTTCCCTAATCTTGCATCCATTGTCCTTGAAGCTTAAGTCATAGCCCTTGTCACACATCTAACCCACACTCAGAAGATTGTGCTTTAATCCTTTCACATACAAGACATCTTCAGTATTATGCTTGCCATCAAAAGAAATAGATCCTTTCCCATAAATACTACCAGCTGTATCGTCTCCAAACCTAACCAGTCCACCATCATATCTTTCCAAACTTACAAACTTACTTTTGTCACCAGTCATGTGGTGAGAGCAACCACTATCAATAACCCATTCATCCTTGTCCTTAATGACCTGAGCAGCCAAAGCACTTTCCACTGGTTTTTCTTCCTTCACACAGCTAGAAGAATTTGTAGACACGAGATCTTCCTTAATAGCAATGAACAAGCATTCATTTACAGAGGAAATAGCATTATCTAGTTCACCATTATCTGATACTCCATCATCATCAAAATCTTCAAGATAATAACACTTCTTTTGGGTCCTAGGCCTGTTCTCATATCTTCTTCTATTTCTTTCAATTCTTTTAGGACATCTGGAAGCAAAATGGCCTACTTTACCACACGAAAAATATTTGAAAGGTAATTTGCCTTTATACTTACCAAATCCTCTTTGCAGTCTGTCCACAAAGTTGGCTTCAACTTCATCTAACTCATCATCGGATTCTACTTTGTACTTCTCTGATCTGGAAGTACTTCCAGGAGTACTGGCTTTGAAGGCCATCTCAACTTTCGGCAGAGCATCATCTAACTCCCTCATTTCAAAAGTAGTAAGCTTACCAAGCAACTGATCCCTGTTAACAGTTTTTACTTGCATGAAGTCTTCAATTACGGCTATCTTGTGATAGTAGGACTTGGGTAGAGATCTGAGAATTTTCATAACAACTTCCTTTTCTTCGAGAGTTCCGCCTATGGCTTTTATCCCTGTAACAAGTTCATCAACTCTTTGCATAAAAGCTGATATGTTTTCATCATTATTCATCTTCAAGCTTTCATATTTCACTTTTAGACTTTGTAACTTGGCTTCCTTCATAGAATCATCTCCTTCATACAGATTTTTCAACTTTTCCCATACCCTATTTGTAGTTTCAAGATCTATCACTTTCATCAATATTGAGTTGGTTAATGAGCTTAGCAGAGCATCCTTTGCCTTGATATCTATCTCATATTCTTTGATTTCATCTTCAATCATCAGACCATTTTAAGGTATGGTGTATTCTATTTTTGCAGCTTTCCAAACTTTGTAACCAAGAGAAAGAAGATGGATTTTCATCTGATCCTTCTAGAGAACATAATTTGTTCCATCAAAATGCGGCGCTTCCTTCTTGTAAGACATTTTGGATCTTCCTCAAGCTGTTAAATTTTCTTCAGAGGAACTTGGCTCTGATACCAATTGGTGATATGCACCGGACAACTGAGAGGGGGGGTGAATCAGTTGTCACACAAAGTTAAACACTTTCTGCAATTTAAACATTCATCACTTATCCACAATTATTATGATTTAACAATGAGTGCATGAAATTAGAAACTTAACCATAGATACAACATCAAACACAAGAGACACCAGATTTATGTGGAAAACCCCAAGGTGGGGAAAAACCACAGAGAGGATTAACTCTCAATATATATTGCAATCTTAAAATAATGATGTTTAGGCTTGGTCACTCCACGGGCCTAAACATACTGGCTTACTGCCACGAAGAACAACTAGGTCTAGCAGGCTCATTGCCTCAACCCTAAACCTAGCAAGATTACAATAAGGGTTGTTAAACCCTACTGGTGGCTTACTTCCAGACTCACTTCCATGATCAACACCTTTCTATATTTGCAACTAAAGCACAATAATTCCCCTACTCCGCTCTTCCTCTGCTCTGCTCTTCCTCTACTCTACTCTTCCTCTTCTTTCCTTTGCCTCTTCTCTGCTCTGCCTTTTGGACCTTTCTTAATATCTTTTCATTTTTCACTCAAGGACACCTTTTCCATGACTCAACTACAAGTATTTATACACTACATCAATCTTGGGATGATCATCAAGGTCAGCATCACAATCATCAACCATTGTAACAATCTCCAAGGTTGGTATTACAAACATTTACAAAATAGGTCCTGACCTATTGCAACATTATGCAAAGGGAATGAAATACAGATCATGCCATGCCTTAGTTGGGACTCAAACATGATCTTCCATGCCACAACACGCTTCCACAATCTTCTAGAAATCTCTGAAATCACTAGGATCAACCAGGTCGGCCAAGAATGGTTACATGCTACATTATCTAAGAACAATCTTCACACAACATCTCAATTTCTTAACGTGGACCAAAGTCCAGATAGGAACATGAGTAGGAGACATCTACAAGCACGCTATAATCATCAGGAGCAACCGTATGAACCTTAACCACTTTATCCATAGGAATGTTCTCACCAGAACACATAAACTTCACTATCTTCAACTATCATAAAAGAAAGATAGCTTCTGGACCACCAAACCATGAACCATTGCAACTGTAGGTACTTATCATCATCCTAGACTTCCCTTTAGAACCGCAGAGCCAAATACTTTATTGCGGAGGAATGCGGAGTAGAATACTTTCTTTTTGTCCCAACTGAACTTACAGAAAAAAGTAGGTTTCACTCTGGTGAACACAACTCACTCAGATCTTCATGCGGAGGCTTCAAACTTGGAATGCAGCATCCTTAGTCATACCTCTAACTTACTTCCAATCCATAGACTATGATCTTTAAGAAAAAGTAAATGGGGAGCAATTTACCAGACTATTCTTCAGCATACAACTTACCGTCTATACTGCACTTCTCTGTAGCTCACTAGTTTCTTTCAGAGAGGCTAATTTTCTCAATATCCTCAACATACAAGTATTCTAAACAAGTAATAGAATAAGATATAGTTGACACCAATGACAACAAGGATATGTTGACATCAATGACAACTCCGATTAGGCACATACTTGCAACAAATTTATGCAATAAAATTCAAGTGGGCATTTCTACATAAATTTTTCCATTTAACTTTGTTTATTTATGCAAGTTTCCAACCCAAGAACACATGCAAATAAATTAAAACAAACTATAAATTCATTTTAAAGTCTCACTCATATCAACTGAAGCCATGAGCAAACCACATGTAATGGCATGGCAAATAAAAACAACAAAATTTTAAAGCAAAGAAGAAGAAGAATCCCACCTTTCCAACAACTTGAAAATCCAAGAACAAGGGAGAGTTTGGCAAGCATTCCTTTGGCATACAAACTCCAAGCATTCACAAATCCATCATCATTCCAACAAGCAAGCCATTCCTTCCTTTCAATCCATGGAGAATTTATTTCTTTTCTTGCAAGAGGATTTGAGAGAGAGCAAAAATATAATGAATAATGAAAAATAAGTCTATTTCCCCTTTTTATTCAAAAAGTCCTAATTTCTTTTTCTTGTATATTTATATTTTCTAATTTCCCAATTACCTTTTCAAATGTAAATATCTTTTTTTTTAATCATACAACCCTAGTTAAGGGACTTGGGACCCATTCAAAAAAGATGGCATAGCCCAAAGTCTATCTAAATAGCTTAAGTCCTTAACCACATCTTCCCATGCAACTACAAACATATACCATATTATAGAAACTGTCTGCCAAACATACAGAGAGGGGCAAACTACCACGACCCACTCTCAGCAATCTAAACCATACATAACATAACACAAAACATTATAAACCTTATCATTCTACTTATCTTCTTTGCTGAACAACTCCACTACATCATAGGCATCGTCACAGGCGCAAGAATATGCAGGCTAAGCTCTCTCTAGGATTGAGACACTAAGCTTCTCCGCTATTCGGTCCACCATCTTTCTTGTCTCCACCACCCCCAACAGAATATCATGCATATGACCTAACGCCACCTCCTGGTTCTCCTCATTTTGCTTCACAATTTCAATCATGTCCTTATGTGTTAACACCAAAGCCGCAGCTATGGACAACATTGTAGCAACTATTAGAGACTGTGTTGCACCAAACACGTTCCACCTCCCCCTTATATTGCCAGGATCAAGCAAGAGATTGACCATAGCCTCTCTAACATTAAAACCTTCCTTCCCATCAACTTATTTAGTGATTTTGAGAAGCCTACTCAACCATTCTCTCAAAATGGGGTTCTTTATCTCTCCTTCAAGGTTTTTGATGAATCCTACCATAGCCTCCTCTTCGGAGAACTTCTATCTTTTCCTGACATTGTATTTCCTTTTCATTATACCTCCTACTGTCACGCTACTAACCCTCCTCCTGGATTGCCTCCAAGGCGGTTCCATCACCACCTTCTTGCCCTTGTCAGAAATCTAAGTAAAGCATCCTTCGCTCTCACTCTCCAAACCACATCCCTCTTTAGCAGAAGCCATTTGATAGCCAAAAACACCAAAGTAGAAGAACAAAGAAATGACACCACATCCAAATGACTGCATGTCATCATAAATGGAATTACTCCCTCAAACTACCAAAAGCCACCTATCGCAATGATCATGGCTAGCCTACCATCCGTCCTTTCTGCCTGCATTGACACACTTCATTCTCTTGTGAGTCATCAATAGAGGAAGTTGCTTAATGAACTGGCCCATTATCAGACGATAAACAAATATCTTTTTATAAATAATAGGAAAATTTAACTAATTAACTTAATTCAAATATTCCCAATAGGTAATTGTAATTTGACTTAACCACATTCTGAAAAGTCCAAACACTCATAATAAAGGATTTGATTTTTCTAAAATAATGCAATTCAATCTTTTCAAAGCAAAAATATTAAATTTTGGAAATAAATCAAAATCACTCAAATTCATTCCTCTAGCATAAAATAATGTAATAACCATTGTCACTAAGATAGAATTAATTATTTTCAACTTAAATCATTAAAATATTTCAAAAACACAGAAAACATGTTTTTCAAGATAATTTAAAATATAGTGCAGAAAGCTAAGGAAAAACACGTAAATAATTTCACACACACATTATTGGTTTCCACAACACAAGGATAAGGGTGAGATGACTAAGCGTCCCATGTCAACCTTCTCTACCCACATTAGTTAAACACCTGTAATTTACTTGCACACTCAAGTCAGCCATTAGGTGTACCTGCTCCACATATAATAGCCAAAGCAACATAATCCACCCAACATGGTATAAATCTTACATGATATAAAATAATCACATCCACTATAATCATCTACGACTAACATGATCCAAGAACATGATGCACAACCAACAATATTTCACAATGTGAGAATAATGTGATAATCACAATTATAACAAATGTCAATGCAAAACCCCATCAGAAACACCTCGATAGTCATCCAAAATACACCCTCAAAGCCCCTTGATAGTACAACATTGACAAGTTTGGTGCAATGGATCAAAGCATGAGAATCACATAACACACTAGAAAACACTCAAAACAACATATAACATATGAATTAGAAAGCACATTAGATAAATACCAGGGTGGACATTACACGATGTGTTATCATCTCATCTACATGTCTCATTTTTGCTTCAATCTCTTCCACTATCATATCTGCACTGCATTTAATATGTCTTTCTCTATCATTTTGGTTTCAACAATTTCTCACTTCCTCTCTTTGTACATTAGTCATTTGTTCACGTCATTGTCTCATATAATTTCAAGCATATTCTCTTTGATGTTCTCTTTGTTGCTCTTCATTTTCAAAATTTCTTACTTCCTCTCTTTGTGCATCATTCATTTGTTCACATCATTGTCTCATATAACTTCAAGCATATTATCTTTGATGTTCGTTGTTCTTCACTTTCAAAATTTAATCTTGGGTGAGGCATCTTACAAATTATAAAAAAATATATGAATAAAGTTATAATACATTTTAATAATACATTATAAACAATTAAGTGTATAGATAATTCAAATTTAAATATTCTTCTTATTTACATTAATAATATATTTTATGATTTTATTTTTAAATTACTCTTACAAAAATAGAAAAACAAAATTCTCAAGGTTTTATAATATTAAGTTATTATGATTATTGTAAATTAATATCATTTGCACCAAGATGTTATAAATTAATTATGCACCTTCCTTATTTGAAAATTCACTTGCAAAATTTTAAAAAAGTGAGAAACAAAATTATTTTATTTAATTAAAAAGAAAATTCACTCAATAATTTTAAAAAAGGGAAAAATAAAATTCATAAGTAAGTTAGAAAATTCACCTCAAGAATTTTTAAAAAGTGAAAAAGAAAATTCATAAGAAAAGTTTAGAAGGAAATGTGTGAGGTAAAAAATTTACAAACCTCCCTAAAGGTGGAAATTTTTTTCATCTCACTATTATTCTCTCATCTTTAGAGTTATAAATTTACATGTCAAAGTAAATAATGTTGGATTGGTGTACTATGTATATATGTTTTGATTATATATGTTTTGATTAATGCAAATACTTTATTTTTTCTTTTGCTATTTTCACATCTCTCTATTATTCTCTCATCTAATGTAATAAGTGTAATAAGAATTATAACTAATATTTTAAAGTTTTTTTAAATTTAAGAGATTGTATTTTTATGTTCTTGACAATTCTAAGTTGATGAATCTTGGTGGTAATGGATCATAATGAAATGCCACAATAAATACACCACTAAACCTACACCACTCTCAAATATGTTTTTGTTATTTTAAACCAAAATGCAAATATTCTAGCTACAAGTAATTTGTAAATGCCAAGAATAAGAAATATATTAAATGGGAAATGAAATGTTTAATTTATAAAAAATAAAAAAATAAAAGCCAAAAACCAAAAAACAAATTGGAAGATATCTCTCGGCATACTTTTAAATATAAATATACTAGTTTAATTTCTTTCTCTTTACATTATACACTATTTATAAACACTATTTACACCTTTAATATTTTAAAAAATATTTTCAAAATCAAATTCATACCTGTGATTTCTTATTATGATTCTTGGGCTTGAATTTTTGTGTTGCTTCTTCCTTCTATAATTATTATGTGGTTTCTTTTTTATTCTACTCTAAATTTATTTAATTATTTTTGGTTTGGAGAGTTGTGTATGTATATATATGTTTTGATTATTAAAGGTTGCGTTGTTGGCTATATACTTTTTAATGTTTTATAATTATTATTATTTGGCCCTTTCATAGTTTTTGTTAAACATTTTTTTTAACACGCTCATGCCATTACACTCCACCTTGTGCTACCACTTGATTAGTTGATTTTGAGTTCAATGATTTAATATTTGTTTTGTTAGTATACACTGAGTGAATAGTGAGTGGCTATGGAGTAAGGAGAGTAAGGGAGGGGTTGGTCTTATGAATATATGAATGTTGTTATTTTAAGCATTTATAGAGATAGAAAAGAGTTTCATGACACTTGTATGGTTATCTTGTGGTCATATAAACAAATAAATCAATGGTAAAATTATCAATATTAGGGAGGGGTTGGTAGTCATGATGAATATTGATTAGCATCTCAATATCATACACAAATTTGACACATTGGTGTATATTTGAGGGGGATATCTTAGGTTTGTGTGAGCCAAGGGTATCCTAGATGAACTCCAAATTAGTTAGAGGTGGGAGTAATATGACATAAAGTGAGTAGTTCCTACAACCTATTTTGTCAATAAAAGTAAGACTAAAACATTTAAACTTGCAACAACTAAAGTAACATAATAACTCTATTAGAGATGGTGGTTGAAGATTAATTCTTCAATGCAAATATTGAATAAGAAGTTAGGTTCAATGAGAATTGCTTGTACCAACTTAGCAGTACGCACCCTTCCACATGGAGAGGTCCATGGTAGCTATTATTAGGGATCTCATCAGAAGAAAATGTGGTAGGAGGAAGAGAAGAATATGAAGGTTATGCATCAAGAGCACCAACAAAGTCATTGAAAGACAAGTAGGGGGATCCTCAGGGGAAGAGTATCATAATTGGTAGAATCCTGAAGAATAGAAGATGGATGAAGAACGACTTGGCCTCTTGAATAGGATCAACATGATTGGATTAATGATGTTGAGCAAATGGGTTAGTACATTTATATGTAGATTTTGATTGGGAGATATACAACATGTTTATTGTCATGATCATTATGTTTCTCAACATGAATGATACCCATGGAATTATCATTTTTGTGGCCTTTCACAATATTGTATCTATATAAATGATTAGGGTCATAGCCACAAGGTAAGGTAATATATACATCAAGAGCAAGAATGGGGGGAGAGTAATAAGGTTACCTGAGAGAAGTTGGTTAATGATAATAGAAGAGTATGGAAAGGGCAAGAGAATTTATTGTAAATTTTGGGGTTTGAAGGTGATGAAATTAGTGGAGAGAGAAGACAGATGAACCTGTTTAACATTAGGCTTGGGATATGATTTAGAAAAGATGGGAGGATTGGGTTTTTGAAAGAAAGTTTTGGAGAATTTGGAGGAATATGAAGAAGGGGTGGAGGAGGAAGGAGATGAAGATGGGGGAGAGGGATTATAAGCAAGGAGATTACCATCTAAGATTTTAGTATCATAATCCCTTAAGCTTGTGCACAAATCTGAAAATGTAGAATAAATTTGAGTAAGACTTTATTTTTAATTTGCAACAAGAGATTGTTGATGAAGAGATGTTGAATCTCATCATTAAGAAGTTGATAATGCATTTTGATTAGCACGAGACTAAAAATGTTAAACAAAGTCATTTACCCATTCATACTACCCTTGCTTGCATTGGACAGGGTAAAAAAATGTGAATTTTAATCCAATATTGCCAATTCTTGAGTCTCTTTTTCATTTATTACAACATTTTACTACTTTCTATTGCTCTTGACATATAATTGCCATGACACCACTCATTGGTTTACATCCCAAGGTTTAATTTTATTTTACAATAAAATAATTTTATATTTAATTGGTTGACATTCTAAATGCTTTAAAATTTCAAAACAAAAAGACCTTCATTCAATATATAATTAAAAAATAATACTCAATACTATAAAAAATAATATTATAAATATATAAAGATTATATTTCATTTTTTTATATTTAATCTTTTAATATATTTTTAAAAACCCTAAAAAAGTAAAAAGATAATTTTAATAAGTCATAATCACATGTAAAAGTGAGGAAATACTAAAATGAACTAAAAGAAACATTATGTAAAAAAAATTAATTTAATGGAGCCTTTCACAATATCTGTCCTTAACATATAATCTTCAATATTATGTACTCTCTTCATATATTGATGATATTTTCATTCAAATTTAATATATTAAGTATTTACCTAGTTAGTTTTCAAATTAAATATCCCCAAGATTATGGATTAAAAGTTAATAGTAATATAAATATAATTAAATTATACATGCAACATAGTTTTTATTTTAGACCCTGACATAATGAATATTAAATGTCCTTAATTTTAAAATTAAATTTGTTCCCAAGGTGTTTCATGAGGTATGTCCCCTGATTCACCCCCTAATATTGTGCTTCTAATTTCAAAGTTTGATAATGCTTGTAAATGGTTGCAAATTTTACCTTGATTGGGTGTTTTGTGGATAGAGCTCCACCTAAAAGTGTGCTTCATGACTGGGTTAGTCAGTCTTGTCCCACACATGGGATCTGCCTTGAGGCTGTGCAAAACCTCACTAAGGGTTTTTTTCTTTTTCATTTTTTTGAAGCCAACCATGTTGAAGTTGTCCTCTCCTGGGGCCCGTGGTTAGTCCACTCGTCCCTCCTTGTGTTCAAACCTTGGACCTGAGACTTTTCTATCTCTAATGAAAAGTCCATTTGTGTCCCTATTTAAGTGGAATTTCCTAGCCTACCATTGTTGTGCTAGAATTTTCTCAGCCAAATAGCTTCTTCTTTGGGTTTCATTTGTTTAGAACTAGAGAAGTTATATTTAGCTCATCCCTAGTGACACGTTTGTGTTGAGGTGGACCTATCCAAATACCTCAAAGATAGATCAAACCCACTACTCTGAATGGGTTCAATATATCAATCTACCTAACACATGCTATTGATGCAGCCATCCAATCATAAGATATGAGATTACCCTTTGGCCACATATCAGCCTAAGCCCTCGGCTCAACTTGCTTCTGGGTTGACACCTCCAACAAAAGAAGATGAAGAATGGTATATTGCTGCTATTCAGAAGGCCAAAAATGCTAGCACTTCCAAACCCTCAGCTAAGCCGATAGGCTCAAGGGGATCGACTCTGACCCCGTCTATTTCAAAGCTAGCTGACATTGGTACGTCAAGCATGCAAAAGTTTCTAAGGTTCCACCAATGACTTCAGTTGTGACTCAGCCGCTGGCTATTACAACTTGATAGTCTTCTCCCATGCTCATTAGGAAAAGGAGGTCTCATAGCCCTTCTGGATAATTAGAGAAAGGTGAATTTGTACCACACACTCACAAGCCAAGGTGTATCAACTTCCAAATTGGGATCTTCAAGGAGGTGGTGTTGCATAACAAAAATAGTTATTCCACCCTTGATGGGGCTAGATAGCAAGGATATGCCCCTCGACAACTGTTAAATGAACTATATTACCTAGAATGTGAGAGGTCTTATAGACCTCCCTCAGAAATATTTAGTTCATGATTTCTGCTCAAAGTTCCCTGGTTTAAACATTTTTTGCCTCCAAGAAGTTAAAATTTCTAGTTTTTTGTTGTCTACAACATGTCATGTAATTTGGCCTTCTAGCCATATTTTTTGCAGTAACCATGAAGTTGGTTGTGGTGGAGTTGTCACCTTTATCTCACCCACATGGCATCAACTACCGGTTGATCATGGATGTGACCCCACTAACCACATGTTGTGGACTCTTTTCAATGTTGACAATCATTCCTTTGGAGTTATTAATGTTTATGCTCCCAATGATGTCATAAAGAGATCTTCCCTTTGGCGTTGGATTGCAAATTCAATGTCGGTTGTTACTTGGGTTTTGTGCGGGGACTTCAATATGATTGAAATGACCTATGATAAATGTGGTGCTTTGCCAATGCGGTGGACAATTGGTGAAAGGGAGGCACGGTTCCATATGCATAATAAATTGGGTCTTTTTTAGCCTAATGCAGGTCATCACCTTCTTAATTTGCAATGGTACACTTGAAACAATTTGCGGGTTGGACCTGATAGGGTCTTAAAGAGGCTTGATAGAGCCATGATATCTGCTTAATCTTTTTTTACCTTTGCTAGTTGTTATTCCTTGTCAGTGGAACCATTGGCTAATGCGGTCTTGTTAGATCACTTTTTGATCCGTTTCTATATCAAGTGGTAGCATTCTAGACCCAAACTGCAAAAATTTAGTTTTTTTCTAAACACATCTCTTCTCAATCATACAACCACACCAACTCACATTCAACATGTTTAGAATTCATCCCCACACCCTTTGCATGGTGTGGACTGGATTTCTTGGTGGAATGATGCAATCACTCATACCTCATAGTTTCTCTACATTTATGAGAGGCAACTTGCCTAATTTCATTACTGCTCGTATGATGCCACCACCCATGAGCTTCGCCTCATCACCGCCGTTGTAGAGGCTCAGCCATTTGACTCTACCGCCCAGCTATGGATGGCTCAACTAAGGCAGCAAATGCAAATTATAGATGCTCATTTAGCTCACGTAGTGCAAATCAAAGCTTGACTTCACTGGCTCAAGGTTGGGGATAAAGTTTCTAAGGACTTTTTTCAAGCTCTCGGAGCTTGTCATACTTCCCAATCGGTTAAACAAATCCATGAAGGTTAGAAACTTCTTCATGAACTTCTTGATATCCTAAAAGCCTTTGTTCATGACTATGAACAAGTGTTTGCAGCTCAAGATAATACTCCTGCTAGGCAATGTGCTTTGCAACAGTATCTTGCGATCATCCCCTACTGGCTTTCAAATGCTCAACAGGTTTTATGTGACCAGCTTCTCACTTAAGGT
Source organism: Cunninghamia lanceolata (assembly GCA_027924645.1). NCBI lineage: Eukaryota > Viridiplantae > Streptophyta > Pinopsida > Cupressales > Cupressaceae > Cunninghamia > Cunninghamia lanceolata. Next base: position 7,458,913 of record BSBN01000220.1, on the reverse strand, counting down.
GACCTCATGGAAGCGGTCTTATCCATGGCCAATGACAAAGCCCCTGGTCTTGATGGCTTTCCTTGTGAATTTTATAAAATATTTTGGGACACAATGGGCAAAGACCTGCATAATGTTTATCTTGAAGCCATGCAAACTAGTTCTTTAGGTGCTCTTATAAACAAAGGAAATATCAAGTTCATACCTAAAGTTGGAGATCATGAGGATATCAATAATTGGAGACCCATCACACTGTTGAATGTCTCATATAAGATCATTGCTAAGGCATTGACTCTCAAACTTCACTCAATGTTGCCTCTCATTGTTCAACCTAAACAGATAGGATTCATTAAATCCAGGTTTATCTTGGATAATATCATTGTTGTTTGGGAAGGAATAGATTGGCTCATTGCTCTCAACAAACCGCATTGTTTATCAAGATAGATTTTGCTAAGGCTTATGATCGCATCGAGTGGCCTTTCATTCTTGCTATGCTTTAGGCTCTTGGATTGAACCCCATTTCCTTCACATGGTCCAAATGATGCCTCTGCTTGCATTACTATTTCTAGTCGACAATCTAACTCCTTTGGAATTTTTAGATCTATCAGACAAGGATGACCCCTTGCTCTTGCTCTTTATGTTTTAGCTACGGAGGGCTTTGGTTACTTGTTAACTCAAGCAATTTCTCAATCCCATGTTAAGGGAATTTCCCTTCCCAATTCTATTAAGCAGCTTGTGAGCGAGAATTTTATTGATGACTCTTTCCCCACTCTCATTGAGGACGAGGAAAACATCAAACACACACTTCATTGCCTAGATATTTTTTTGCTTGGCCTCTGGTTCAAGCATTCAATAGCATAAAACCTTGTTTTATAAGCAATCTTTCCTCCCTAAACTAGGTTGGTCTGATTCTTTTAGATATAAATGGATTGACCACGGGGAAATCGTCTATTTTGTGGGCATTCCTTTTGCTTTCTAAGCCTCTCCCTCAGAGTTGTGGCAAGCTATTATTGCTAGAATTGAAAAAAATTATAGTATTAGATTGACAAACCCTTATCGTTGGCAGGAAAATTTCAAGTTTGTTCCAAAATCTTAGCTACCACACATGTTTTCTATTCTTCATGTTGGGTCCCTTCCAAGGCCTCTTATTTGAAAATTGAAAAGTTGCTTTGAGATTTTATGTGGGCCTCCCATGACAACACTCAAGGTTTTCATCAAGTTGCCTCCCTCGTGAGGCTGGAGGACTTGGTTTGATATCCATCTACCGTCAAGGCATTGCCTTGTGTGCTAAATGGATTATTTGAGCCCTTCAAGGTAATGAAGCCTGGGAAATTCTTGTTAGGCATTGCATTTACACTTGTACTCCTACAGGTCAATCGACATGGAAAGGTTTAGATATAGGTACCATTCTCATTACAAGAGAACATGTTTCCATCCAAGGTGCTTTTGTTATCAAGAGCATTTGGAAAGATTGGGAAGCCCTCAAACCTTGGCTTCACTGGGCTAGAGATGATTTTCACAATGGCTTATCCATTAACCATCAATCCATTCGGTGATCCCTTATTTTAATAAATTAAGATCGGCCGCTTGCAAAGCTGCCTTGGATTCAAGTGTTAAAGTTTTTCAAACATGGGATTCATGTTCTACCTGATTTTTTACATTGTGTCTCCAAGAAATTCCTATCTTGGCCTGAGTTCAGGCAAAAGTACAGGCTTATTAACACAGTTCATGAGACTTACCAGGCTGTCATAGAGGCTATTCCTCCTCACATGACTCATAAGTTGGACATTAGATCCCTTTAGCCATGGTGGAAAGACTGGAAATGGTACCTAGACACTCCTTTTCAGAGTTATAAACCTTGTAAAGGTTACTCTTGGTTGTTTCCCCTTTTGCATATGGTGGAACAACTAAATTACCATTAGCATATTCAGTTCTCATGGGACCTGGCATAGATGATTTCAATGCATTTGGTCTAATGTGGTTGAGCCTAAGTCAGTACATTTTGCTTGGTGTTTTTTATATCAATGCCTTCCCTTAGGGGATCGTCTGGCTTATCCAAGTATTACCATTCCTCATTGCCCATTTTGTGGGCAGCTTGAGTCTCTCAAGCACCTTATCTAGTTTTTCCCTCAAGCTCAAGAAGCCTAGAATTGGATTCATGATTTCTTTCAGCCTTTCAGACCTACTGCCTTTTCTCTGCATGTGGTCTTACTTAGAGATTGGCCTTATCTTCCCCGCGAATATGCTCAGATCTGGCACGCTCTTAGGATGGAAATTCTTTTTAGTATTTGGAAAGATAGAAATACTACTATTTTTAATCATTGTTATGCTGATAAATCCTTTTTTTATACACTAAAGCTCTCATTTAATCTAATTTTTTGATGCAGATTCAAGTGCAAGCTAGTAAAGTTGCACTTAAAGTCACCCATCTCCAGGAGTTGCTGGACATTGGGGCAATGCTCCCTACACCGTTGCCTAGGTCTTGCCCGACTCTTCCTCCTCTTGAGGGCATTGATATGGTCACAATCAATCCTCTTGATGTGACCAGAGGGACCGTAGTGGCAACCATGGTGATCGTGATCATGGATCTCATTCTTGTGGCCCTCAGCCCTCTAGGGACTCTACTACCCATGGAGGATGGTCCTTGCTTTCCAGACTGCCATCTCCATGATGGGATACTGGTTGGCTTGACACAAGAAACTTTCCTCAGCTACAACTTGCCATTTCCCTGGTTCACAATCAACCTCTTGAGGAGAACGAAGATGCTACTATTGCTCTTGATGGTTGGGAGCCTATTGAGATGCCACCCCAGGGGACTTTTTAGGGAAATATGATGACACCCTTTGCTGGTCCTGCTCTTATTGCTTAATGTTATTTGGGCTAGGCCCTTTGTTTATGTCTTTTCATGATTACATGTTAAGGCTTTAGACATTATGTTTTGATTGCTTTTTGAGGTTGTGATTGCATGGGTGTAAATTTCTACCACCCTAACTTTTTTGTGAATATGTACTATTTATTGTTTTGATAATAAGTTAAATAGGATATTCATCAAAAAATTAAATTTAAAGTTTCTTTATTTAATATTTAAATATTTATTAGTAATTAAAATTTAAATACAAATATATTTAAAATTGATATTTATTAATATTTAAATTTTAAAAAATAGAAAATTAAATTTGTTTTTTTATCAGTAAACTACATTCTATGGGGACTGCTCCCTTTTCAATATAATCAACTGAAATTAACAAGAATAATTTGAACATGAAGGCTCAACCTATATGCTTGAGAAGAAACCAAATAGGGTAATAGCAAAACCCCTATATTACATTCTAAAATAACAAATTATCATAACAATGTTATGATTTTACCCCTGGAACTTGCTGACCCATTTTATCATGGGAGCGTAGAGACATTAGAAAAGATGGTTTTGTCTTCTTCCCCCTTTTAATAGGAGTCCATTCATCCTTGGAGGGATCATCAATGTTTGAATGTTGGCTTACTTTCCCTTCCAAAGGAGGCTTACCACCGTTCTTCCCACCACTGAATGCCAAAGTGGTCTTCTTTGAATCTATTGTAGCTTCAACACCATTGGGAGCCTTGCTATCAACCACTAAACTATTTTTTGTGGGATCCACTATATTGGATTTGCTTGGAGAGGGCATCACCCTTTGTGAAAGAGTTGAGGCTTCACCAACTGGATCTGGCTTGCTGGTCATGGTGTCAACACCCTCTTGTGGAAGAGGAAGAATATGCTAGTGATGGAGTTTTGCCCCTTCCCACCAGGTAGCCTACTTTTGAGAATCGACAGGAGTTGTTGAAGATGAGGATTTTGAACATTCTTATGCTTTATGCCCTGTTGCATAATAACATCTGCACTTGAAAGCAATCCCTTCATAATCTATCATTTGAGTCCACATCTTGGAATTGACTCTAATTTTAACCTTTGTAGGAAGGGGGACAACCAAATCCATTTCCACAAGGATTCATGCATAAGCGAAGGAAGAGCAAAGAGTGAAGGCTATATGATCTTTTGAAGATTTTAGTCTTGCAATGAATTTCCTAATGGAGTTGCCGATGGAACAAATACATGAGGATCTCAAAAAATCTAGAGGCAGATTTAGAAGCCGCACCCAAATCAAGGTGATAGAGAAGGTTCCAATAAAAGGATTGAAGTCAGGAAACCAAGGCTTCATTCCCAGATAAGACTCATTCTAGATCCAAGGACCTTTTGGTAGAAGCGTTGCTCTGTCGTATAGAAAGTTCACAGGTAATATAAAATAACCCCTTGGTACAAAGCCCAATACATAGTTCTCCTTCTAATAAGGGCTGTTAGTGCTTTAAAATCCAATCGTTTAAATCTACCATACTCGGCCAGAAATTATGGAACGACAAATGAGGGTATGATTTTTGTGGGGTTCCTCCTCTTTTGAAGTGTCCTCTCCTAGATCTAGCATGGAAGATTGATTTGTTCTTCCCTAAATGGTTAAGAAATATGACTCCTTATGTTTTGAAGCCTCCACACATGAATACACGCCCTTCCCAGCAACGCCTAAATGTGATCCAATAACCTCATTCTTAAAGGAGTGCCCTACACCTTCAAAATCTTCCCTGAGATCTCTTCTCCCACCTTTAAAATCTTCCCTTAGATCTCTTCTCCCACTTTCAAAAGAAAGCAATCCACTGCTACTTGAAGGAATAGCCTGTAGTGATTTGCCAAGTGATCCGCCTAGTGATAAGCTTAGGGTTTCGACAGTTTTGCCAAAAACTGGGAGCGAAATCGGAAGCACCATTCCTATGATGTTTGTTAGACTTTTTAGATAATTAAATTTGTTATTGATATTTAAATATAATATTAAAATTAATATGCATATACAATGAATAAAGATTAAATAATTATATTAATATGAATCATAAAAGATCACCCAAAATTAAATGATTTAAAATTCAAAACAAAAGACCGTCATTCAATATATAATTAAAAAATAATTTTTTTTTGATATATTAACCTTGCTTAGGGACCAGGGACCCTTCAAAAATAGGGCTGAACCTGTCAGTCTGTAACAACAGTAAAAAACATATGTCCATAACAACTTACCTAACAGAGACTATAAACTACCAAAGGAGTAGGGCAAATTACCTCGGCTCATACTCCTCACAATAAATAGTCAATTAAAAATAGTCTTCACCATACATCGACATAGACAACCCAAAAGAAGCAAAGCTAAGACAACATAAACTATCCTACTTATCTTCATCTCCCTCTAATACGACAATTCCTTCTTCATCACAGGCACATGTATACAATTGCTTGGCCTGAGCTAGAATGACAACTTCAAGTTTTGCAGCAACTCCTTCCACCATCTTTCTGGTTTCCAATACGTTTAACAGGATGTCATGCAAGTGACCCAACGAGGCTTCATGATTCTCCCTTGCCTGATTAGATGTCTCCACCAAATCTTTGTGTGTCAACACTGAGGCTGCCGCCATAGACAACATGGTTGCCACCGCTATGGATTGCACAACTCGAAACACATTCCAATGACCTCTGGACGTTCTTGGGTCAAGCAGCAGGTGAGCCATGGCTTCACGGACATTGACTCCCTCCTGACCATCAACCTCCTTTGCAACCTTGAGTAGATGAAACAACCATTCGCACAGAATAGTATTTTTTATCTCCTTCTCGATACATTTTAGAAAACCCTCCATAGCTACCTTTGCTGGGATCTTCTCCATTCTCTTTCTTGGGGTGTACCTTCTCTTCATTCTACCACCCACTGATTTATCGAAACCAGAGCGGGGGATTTGTCTACGTTAGGCCACATGAGCCTTCACCTCCTTTCCCTTGGAGCCCAAGCTCCCAGCCCCCCTGAATCCATCTCTACACCCAAAAAACCACACAACAAATGCAAATAGAGGAAACCGTTGATGATGCTTCTCGAGAAAGGCAATTTGCCTTCTACCACACTCCACCTCCTTGAAATAATGACAACCTGCCACCTTCCTTTCTCACATGTCATGGAGCTCACCACCTAACTTCATGATTACTCCTTTTATGAATCTTTAATGTTCTATCCCATTATCGAGAGAATTAAAAAATAATATTCAATACTATAAAAATTAATATTATAAATTATATAAAGATTATATATCATTTTTTTATATTTAATCTTTTAATATATTTTAAACAACCCGTAAAATTAAAAAGATAAAAAGACTTTGCATAAAGAGTTCTATATTATATAAATATGTAAAACAAAAGTGTACGTGAAGAATATAATTAATTTTAAATTAAGAATATTTTTTATAAAAATAATAAAGTGTAGCTTCCTATAAAAATTATAAAATCCTTAAAATATAAGATGCCTATAGTATAGATATTAGTTTGGAGTTATTTTATTTAATGCATATAGATATTAGTTTGGAGCTATTTTATTTATTTGAAGTTTTTTTTAAACTTTAGAATTGTTTGATTTACTATAAACATATTTTATTTTATCTACATTATTTACTATATGGAGAAACATTCTACCAAGGCATGGAATATAATGTGTGACCATGTAAATAAAAATAAATATTTAATAATAAAAACAATACTAATATTAATAAACATTATAGATATCTTAAATACATTAGAAAATGATCTTAAATGAGAGTGACTAAAATTTATTATTGAAGTTTTGTAGTAATTAAACCTCTGTTAGGGAGAAATTGTTGGCAACTTGTGTATGATGTCTGAACATGTTGTCATTGATGGCAACAAGCAAAGGAACAAGGTTAGAACAAACGTTTTGGTCCAGTGAAAAAGACTTAGCCACTTTGGTCAAGTGTTGGCAGTACACAAGAAACAATGACAAAAAGGAAGTATAATGATTGGCATTGGTCTGCAATTAGAGATCTGCTCATGTGGTTCTGGTATGTTATTTGTATTCTGGTGCAGGAGCACCTACCTGACAGCTGGCCTCAATGAGGCAGTTAGTTTGTTATAGGTCTGGTTAATGTTTCCAAGAAGGTCTGATAAGACCAATGCATGTAATAAGGTCATGTTGACCATGCTTTACTATTTTTAGATAGTTTGTTTGGACAGCTGTTATGCTGTAGGTCCGGTTGGATCTCCCAGCCGCCTAGAGAGATTTCCCAGCCGCTTGGAGTCGGGTCAGTAGTACTCGCAAGAGATCCTATTTATGCATGAGGATCGGTTGGTTTTAGATCATCGAGCTAGGCTGCACAGAGTGAGACAGAGAGAGAGACTAATCATTGTATTGCATCTTTTGAAATCAAATAAGAGATCCTGTTTGTGTTCATTTTCTGTTTGATCTCCACTGTGTGATCGATTTGCTGTTTTGGTGGTTTCATGGATTCACTGATCCATTCCACCGGTTGATTTGTCGAATCGGTGGAATGGCTATGTACAGTAGTTTAGGGTTTAGTTTGCATTTTCTGTTCGTTTGCATGCAGGTGTGCAGGATCGCGATCGAGAGGTGTTGAGAACCCTAGCATGGGTATGTGCTAGGTCGTGCTGATTGTTAGAGTTTGGAAGATCACCCTGGAAGTAGATCGGGTCATCCCAGGAGGTTCGGCGGATCGAAATTCGCTAAGGTTGGAAATTCGTCACAACGGCATCATCAGGATATTTCTGTGTATATCCTGCAGTTACTTCGGGCGTCATCCAAATAAGTGGAGATGAGCATGATGCAGTCGATTGCATAAAGTGAATGTGTTTTGGGGTGATCATCATCAGGTGTTGCCGAGGAGGAGCGTATCGGCATAAGGTAGAAGATCGGGTTGACAATTCCTTCGCGGGGCGATAATGTTAAGTTTGGCCGACAGCAGGATATTGAAGGAACTGCATATGACGTCATCGTCATCAGGATAATCGTCATCAGGATATCGGGGTGACGTAAGCATCGAAGGAAGGGTGCAAGAGGTTGTCGTCATCAGGATATATGGGAGGAACCGGATGTTCTATATCCTGCTGATGAACATGATGTTGAACATCATGATGATGGAGAAAGAGGTTGGCGGTAAGATGAACAGTGAACGTCAGGAGGATGTTCGCGCTTGCCGAATGTGATGATGCTACCGTTAGTCGAATATGATGATGCTGCTGACAGGCGAAGAGTCGAAGGTTTGTCTGCAGGAGGATATCGGTCGGCAGAGTAAATATGATGATGCTGACAGTGTTAAGGAAAATATGATGATGATGATGAAGGGTTGCGGACATCCATGCTGTATGTCAAGGTTATAGTGTGGATGCCTCTGCATCATAGTGGTATCAGAGCCCAGCAAAAGGTCTGGGCTGTTGTGTGTTGATTCTGCCACCGAAAGGGCAGAGGTAGAGTTGATTCTGTCACCGAAAGGATAGAGGTAGAGGAGTGAGAGGTTGACAAAATGCCTCCGAAAGGTAGTGGTGCTGCAAGGGAATTGCAGGAGATGAAGGAAAAACATGCTAGAGAGATGAGGAAGATGAAGGAGCTTGCTGAAGCACTTCAAGCCAGGCTTGTAGCCTTGGAAAGGAACAAAAAGAGGGAAGTGGAAGACAGTGAGTCTGAAGAAGATGAAGATGCTGTTGAAGAGTATGAAGAGGTAGCTGAAGATCTGGATGCTGAAGACCAGAAATTTGCAAAGCTGTTAAAGGCAGTGCAGAGTGATAAACCTAAGGTAAAGGTTGATGTTTCCAAGTATAATGGAACTTTGAATGAAGATGAGTTGCTGGATTGGATTGCTGCACTTGATAATCACTTTGAATGTGAAGATGTTGCTGAGGATCAGAAGGTAAAGATTGCAAAGACCAAGTTAGGAGGTCATGCTTTGGTATGGTGGGATTATGTACAATCCGAGAGAAGGAAACAAGGAAAGTCAAAGATCACTTCATGGGATAAGATGGTAGCAAGGATCAAAGGTAAATTCTTGCCAAGGGATTATGAGATTCAGATGTTTAAGAAGCTGCAATTTTTAAGGCAGGAGGAAATGGATGTGAAGGCATATACTGAGGAGTTTTATAAATTGAGTATGAGATCTGGTCATCATGAGAATGAGGTAGAAAAGGTGGCTAGGTACTTGGCTGGTTTGAGATTGAACATACAGGATGAGTTAGTTTTGGCTAACCCTAAGAGTGTGGAGGATTGTTACCAAATGGCAATCAGGATTGAAGAAAAGATGAATAGGGGACAAGATAAGTCCATGAGAGGAAGAGGCAGCAATATGAGGGGAAGAGGATTAGCCCCTACAACAAGGCAAACCAATGAGGGTCAAGAAGACACTGGTAAAGGACAGGGACAGTCTGATTTCAGAGGTGGATGGAAAGGTAATAGAGGCAGATTTGGAAGTGGTAGAGGTTCTACTACATTTTCAGGAAAGTGTTACACCTGTGGTGAGTTTGGGCATCCATTTTTCAAATGTCCAGAAAGCAAAGGTTCATCATCCAGAAATGATAGAATGAATGACAAGAGAGTACAACTTGTGCAAGAAGAGAAGGTAGAGCAAAGTGTGCAGAGTTCAAACACTTATCAAGGAGATAGAGTTCCTGAAAATTATGCATATCCTGAGGAGGGAGAAGCATTGATGCTAAGGAGAATTAGTTTGCAGGCATCAAAGGATATGATGCAAAGAAGAGCTCTTTTCAAGACCACATGCAAGAGCAAAGGTAAAGTATGTAAGGTTGTCATTGATACTGGTTCAACAGACAACATGGTATCTCAGGAAATGGTGGATAAACTGAATTTGGAAAGGATTCCACACCATCACCCTTACAAGGCATCTTGGGTGAGTGATAGTCAATCACTTTTTGTCTATGAACAGGCATATGTTGATTTTCAGATTGGAGCATATCATGATAGAGTTTTGTGTGACATTTTGCCCATGGAATGTTGTCACTTACTGTTGGGTAGACCATGGCAATTTGATAGGAGGGTCCTGTATGATGGGTATGCTAATACCTATACCATCAAGAAAGATGGGAAGACTATTATGTTGATGCCATTACAGGAAGCAGCTGCAGCACAGGGGGCAGCCAAAATCATTTTAGTGGGAAAGAAGGAGTTTGTGCAGATGCCTATAGGAGCAGGCATAAAGGCAGTTGAGGACACTGCAGGGAAAGGAGTTGTTAAGGACAACAGGTTGACGAAAGTTACAGTTTTGACTGACAGAGGTCAGCAGCAGGTGCAGAAACAGGTTTGGACACAGCAACCAGTTGAGAGGAATGACAAGGATGTTGTCATAGTTGGGACTATTGTTTGTCCTATAAAGGTTGAAAGAAAGATAGAGTTGAACATTACAGAAGTTCAAGAGGCAGTTCAGACAGAGGTTCTGGTCAGTCAAACTGACAAACACAAGGTATGTGAGAGAAGGGCCTACATTGACAGGCATGAGGATTTACTTGTAAGAAAGCAAGTTACAATTCAGAAGTCTTGGAGCAGCCAAGAGCCAGCAAAGGACAAAGCTGGAACAGGTTAGAACACTGACATGACAAAGTGTAAAGGTGGAGGACTTCCACATCCTAACTCATGGGACATGAGTTCTTTTCTGTTGGGGAGTATGGTGCAGGAGCACCTACCTGACAGCTGGCCTCCATGAGGCAGTTAGTTTGTTATAGGTCTGGTTAATGTTTCCAAGAAGGTCTGATAAGACCAATGCATGTAATAAGGTCATGTTGACCATGCTTTACTATTTTTAGATAGTTTGTTTGGACAGCTGTTATGCTGTAGGTCCGGTTGGATCTCCCAGCCGCCTGGAGAGATTTCCCAGCTGCTTGGAGTCAGGTCAGTAGTACTCGCAAGAGATCCTATTTATGCATGAGGATCGGTTGGTTTTAGATCATCGAGCTAGGCTGCATAGAGTGAGACAGAGAGAGAGACTGATCATTGTATTGCATCTTTTGAAATCAAATAAGAGATCCTGTTTGTGTTCATTTTCTGTTTGATCTCCACTGTGTGATCGATTTGCTGTTTTGGTGGTTTCATGGATTCGCTGATCCATTCCACCGGTTGATTCGTCGAATCGGTGGAATGGCTATGTATAGTAGTTTAGGGTTTAGTTTGCATTTTCTGTTCGTTTGCATGCAGGTGTGCAGGATCGCGATCGAGAGGTGTTGAGAACCCTAGCATGGGTATGTGCTAGGTCGTGCTAATTGTTAGAGTTTGGAAGATCACCCTGGAAGTAGATCGGGTCATCCCAGGAGGTTCGACGGATCGAAATTTGCTAAGGTTGGAAATTCGTCACAACGGCATCATCAGGATATTTCTGTGTATATCCTGCAGTTACTTCGGGCGTCATCCGAATAAGTGGAGATGAGCATGATGCAGTCGATTGCATAAAGTGAATGTGTTTTGGGGTGATCATCATCAGGTGTTGCCGAGGAGGAGCATATCGGCATAAGGTAGAAGATCGGGTTGACAATTCCTTCGCAGGCCGATAATGTTAAGTTTGGCCGACAGCAGGATATTGAAGGAACTGCATATGATGTCATCGTCATCAGGATATCGGGGTGACGTAAGCATCGAAGGAAGGGTGCAAGAGGTTGTCATCATCAGGATATATGGGAGGAACCGGATGTTCTATATCCTACTGATGAACATGATGTTGAACATCATGATGATGAAGAAAGAGGTTGGCGGTAAGATGAACAGTGAACGTCAGGAGGATGTTCGCGCTTGCCGAATGTGATGATGCTGCCGTTAGTCGAATATGATGATGCTGCTGACAGGCGAAGAGTCGAAGGTTTGTCTGCAGGAGGATATCGGTTGGCAGAGTAAATATGATGATGCTGACAGTGTTAAGGAAAATATGATGATGATGATGAAGGGTTGCAGACATCCATGCTGTATGTCAAGGTTATAGTGTGGATGCCTCTACATCATATTCCTTTGATGATCCCATATCCAAGTTTTTAGCTCCTGACAAGTACCAGAAGCATACACTCTAACAGACTAAGTCCAGGAAGACAGAGTATGTTGTGATTTAGAGCATAACATTCATTTGTTATGATCCGCATTCCTTTGCTATTACATATCTTGCTATGCAGTTTTGAGGTGTTGTAAACACATGTTTGAAGTATCCAAATCCATAGTTGCAAGCTTTGAGTTCCACCGAAGAGTCAATTAAGAATGCCTAAGTATCGCTACTTGGTATGGTGCAGTTTGATTGTGACAGGGCATGTGTTCCAGTGGTCTGCATTCTACCGCAAGAGAATATTTTGCTCTACGGTTGCGGAGGTATGATCTATGATATGTGAAGAGTCTCTGATATGTATTTGAGTAAATCTTGTGGTCTGCAGAGGAAGATGTTGTCTGACAATTGAACTGAACCAGTAAATAGTCTGTGGCTAAGGCTGACATGACAATATGATGTGTATGTGGTAAGTTTTGGTGTTTGGAACTTAATCCTAAGTGGTGAAACAATTGAGGCCAACATGTGTGAAGGTATTTCAAGTATTTATTGGGTTCGGTATAGATTTTGGAGAATGAATTTGGCCGACTAAGCACATAATGCATGACTACACGGTACACCTTATTAGGCCGACCTAATAAGATGATTTTGATTATTGTGGATATATATATTGGATGAATTCGGTGTTTGAGGGGGTAATAGAGAAAAAGAATGTGTGAAATATATGTAGTGCATAGCAGGTGACAAGAGTAGAAGAAGAGAGATCTTGTTTAATGTAAAAGCAAAGTAGTGAAACAGAGTAGTCAAGATGAAGAGTTTTGAGACAATATTTTAAGCATTCATTGGAGCTACATCCATGCATATGTAGATGCAATCTAAGCAGTTCAACCTGACAGTGAGCCATTTCCTTACTTTTTTCTTTCTCTAGGTAGTGAGCCTTCTTGCAGTGAGCACTTCTTTTGGGCAGTGAGCCCTAAGGTAGTGAGTCTTTATTGTAATTTAGTAGTGTTCCTACATAATATATTATGAGCTAACACTCACCATGGTTTTTCCTAGTTTTGGGTTTTCCACGTAAAAATCCTGGTGTTCATGTGTGATTGTTTATGGTTGTTTCTTCTATGTTTAATTTGCTTTGTTACTGCATGCGGTAAATGGATTACTAGTTTAATAAACAAGAAGTTTAATAAAGTATTGATTCAGCCCCCCTCAATACTTTGGGTGTTCAACAGAAATGAGATCACAAGCTTAAAGAGTTAAACCAGTCCATCCCTCTTCTACAAAACATTGGGGCACAAACCAAGCATGGCTTCTGCCCAAAGAGGAGAGCCAAACTACAGGGATCTGCCCATATATTACATATAGAAGGACTAACCAAGTTCAACCAAAGCTCAACAAACAAGCCAAGACTAAGGTTTAACCACTAGATGATGAATAATAGACTAATACCAGCTACATGAAACAAACCATAGACATCATCAAGTACAACAGAGGTAAGGTAGTAATTCACAATCTATAAACTTTAGCAGAAATGTCTGGGACAGGGGCGCTTGGGCATCCTGGGCCCTTTTTAGGGTTAGGCAAAACTTTTAACTTTGTCAGGTTTGTATCCATCTACACTTCCTTCTCTCTAGAAATCAACCTCTGAAACCTGCTCTTCTTACCTGCACACATAGAAAGAGGGAAAAGGTAATGTTGTTTTGAGGGTTTGCCTCAGTCAAACCCTGTGTTGTTCTTCCCACCTCCACAACAACAATTGATAAGATCCAAGAGTGCTTGCCCTCACAAGGTAGAAGTTTGATCTGCAATAATATGATAGATAATGATAATAATAACAACAATAGATCCAACCTTAGTTGATAAAGACTTAGCACCAACAAAGGAGAGTGATGAAGGGGGCTTCAAACTTCCTTCAAAGCCTGCAAACAACTTCAATAGTATTTGTAGACACCTAAAAATGACCTTTTCATTATTCATCACCTTGCATACATCACATTCTTCTATATCACATTAATTAAATAATCTAAATATTTAATTAATTTCATTAATTTATTCTAAATCTTTTAATTTCAACATTAATTGAATAAATTCTATTTATTTAATTAATTTCATTAAAATCCACTTTATTCTTCCAAATTAAATAATTTTAATTATTTAATTAAATCATTTCCCTTTCAAATTCCTCAAATCCACATTAATTATATAAATCTAATTATTTAATTAATTCATCATTCTAATTCCTCTTATCCACAACTAAATAATTTTAATTAATCAATTATTCCTCTAAATTTAAATAAATTATTCAAATTTATTTAAGTTGATTATTATCTTCTAAAAATAAATAAAATCAATATTTTATCTTTTCTTCTACCATGCACAATTAATTAAATAAATTTATTTATTTAATTCTTAATTATCTTCAATTTTTCTAAAAATATCATTTTTCTTCTATGTGCACAATCAGTCTTATTTTTAGAAGTTCAAAAAGCAAATCTAAAGTTGAGTTAATTGGCTTTAATCATTATTGTTTTTATCACCAACTCATAAATTGGAAAAAGCATTCTGAATTTATGAAATCAAATCCTATCTTTACTAGCAATTTGTTAACTCAACAAATCAACTTTTAAAACATGACACATGTCGTGTGCACATTCATCGTGTCTTCTCAATTCATCTCAACCATCTATTTCATTGATTTATCTCTACCATTAATCGATCTTTCCCTAAAACCTATATATACCCTCTTCATCTCTTCAAAAACCCTCTTCGATCATTTAAGCTTTGGGCATTCTTGCAGCGCTTTGAGCATTCTATCATTGTTGAGCACATCGTATCTTTGGGCATATCACTATCATCACGTCTACTTGTTGCAACATGGTTATGCAATACGTTGAAGCAATCCACAAAAACCAAAGGATCTATAAATCTAGGTGATAACTTCTTTGTTTGTTTCAATTTGCATTGATTTGTGTTATCATTTAGATCGATCTTTTGAAGGTTATAGGTTGAGTTTATTGTTCATTTCTTGACCATTATTTGCTCGATTTTTACCTATACACATTCTGGCACGCCTTGTGAGACCCACTAACTTGATCTAACCTTGCTTTTTTTAAGAAAATTTGATTTTTTAAAGCACAGGTACGGAAAAGCGTAATTGTCATGCAGAAACTCACATTTGAACCACAGTAATGCACCTTCGGGTAATAATTTTACACCTATGGTGTGCAGAAACATGCCTCTGTGTAGTAATAACTCGCCTCTAGTCATTTAAAATAGTTATGTGCCTTTTCACAGTATTGATGTGCCTTTGCACCATCCTGACGTGCCTTTGGTATGTTTTGACACGCCTTTGGTTTTCTAGGGTTTCTGACTTATTTGTGGTTTTTGACAGGGATTTCTGATATCATACTGATCTTTTATTGTATTGACAAGATGATTTATTTGTCTAACATTCATTTTAGTAGACTCCTTAAGCTGATTTATTTAAGGGTATTATCCTATTTTGCTAATCAATCACCTAACGATTTATTGTTCTTTCTTGCTACAAATGTATGGATCCCCATCATCCTATAGCATCCTGGATCATCAAGGAATCATCCAACAATCACTCGACCAATCATTTAAATTGGTTTTCTTGCTTTTTGCAGGCCTGATCTAAAAAAGCACTTCTGCATAGTTTTGATGCACCTTTGCACCATAGTTCTATGCTTTTGCACCATAGTTCCATGCCTCTAGTAAATAAAATCTTGCATCTGCAATGTTTTGATGTGCCTCTAGTAAATTCTGATGTGCCATTGCACCACAATTATGCGCTTTTGGTTCAGTCAATTATTTTAGCTAACTGCTTGATTTCTTTGGAACTAACATCACTCGACGTAGCATCTTATCAGATCAAGAAAGGTTTCCAACATATTTGTGTAGGACATTTGTTGAAGATATCAACTTTTACATACTAAGTCTTAGAAACATCTCAATTTCATAAAGTAATTTACGACTGTCTACTGCGTTTGGAATTCCTTCATACGTATGCTCTTTCCTTGCATTGCAAAGGTATCTTGGAAATCAAAAGTACTTAGGATATTGTGAGGCCTACCTTTTTTTCATTCTATTCATGTGACTATTTACCTTACTATTGCTGATACTTTTATATTTGTGGGACTGTTGATCCTAGATTTTGAACTGTTAGACTTTATTATTTTATAGGAAAGACTAATTGGGTGATGTTAGATAGATGTTTACATTACAGGAAAACTAATTGGGTGATGTTAGAGAGAAAATTATAATGTGATTTCATTATGTTTATGAGAACTGTGGTATGTTTTAGGAATGCATGTATTAAATTTGCTTCGGCTATGATATTTATATGTGGAATTAACTTTGAATTTAAGTGTGCAGGTATTTCTAACAAAACCACAGATACAGGAGATTATTCCACACCTTATGTTGTAATCCCTTGTGAAGCCGATCTGGTTCCACTAGGAACCGAGATCAACTTTGTGTTTGAATTAATGTTGTAATGTTGTCTTGCATGAGGTTGAATGGGTTACGTCTACCCTCTTGTAAATTTGAACTATGATTTGTGTTGTAAGAAATGTATTTGAATTTCATTTTTTAACTTTAAATTTTTGAGACCCACTTCTTGTGTTTTAACTTGACTCTAGGTGTCCTAACTAGGTGAAAATTGACCCTGGGTTATAACCCATGGGTCTAGGGTCCCTTTTGACTTGGGTAACCCTTGGTTAACCTCCGTATGGTCACCTTAACTTCACAGTGAAGTTAAGTGACGAATTTGGAGGCATGGGAGGAATAGGATGAGTGGTACCAACACTCAAGCCCATCCCTCTTCTATTCCCAAGGCTTGTGAGACTCCCCATGGAGTTGTGTGGTCCTTCATGAGAGGGAAGGAGGGGAAGACATGTGTCATTCTTTCCCTCTTCAACTCCCCTTTTTTCTCCTATGTGTAAGAGAGATGACATGTGGTAAGGGATAAGGAAGAATTTGGGGATGGGTGAGTGACATGTGTCAACACCCATCCCTTGGGACACAATAGTGTTTGGGAGGAAGAGTGAGGAGGTGACAAGTGTCACCTCCCCATTCCTCTAAGCTCATGGGTGGGGTTATTTTAATCCCACTTGGGATAGGGAGAAAGGTTGTTGAATTTTTGAGGATATTTGGTTTATTGAAAAATTGTTTTTGGAGAAAAGAATAGAGGGAGTTTGGTGACTTAGGTTGGAGGAGATTTTAGTGGAGCTCTACATCAACTACATCCATTAAAGGGCTTTTTTAAGGTTGGATTTCAAGGCCTTTCCTTTGCATTTTCTATTTGTTGCATGAAGGATGTGTGAAAATGTTTATTTTTGTTTATGTTATTTTTTTTGTTATTGTGGGGAAACTTTTACTGGGATGTTGACAGAGCTTCTTCCACTTGGGAGAAATGCTCATCAAGTATGAGGTAGGGGAGGAGTGATCCTCCTTGAGTTCATTCCTTGTTTTGGGATGTTGAAAGCCTTGAGGGCATTTGTGTGACTTTGAGAAAATTTGTTATATGGCTTGAGAGCCAAAATATGACATCCCTTGGCATTTTGATTATCTTGTTTGACTTGAGGCCATGAGGAAATTTGTGTTGAAATATTGAGAAGGGTGGCACTCTAGAGTTGAGTGTGTCCACTCTCCTACCCCTCTTTGACTCACTTTAGTTGAGTTTGTGTTGTGTAAATAGCCATGGGTGTAATTGTGTTTTGAGATGTTGTATTGCCTTATTGTGGAGTGGATGTTGGAATACCCTAGGTGTGTGGATGATCTCCCTAGCTTGGGGGTGACCCTCTTGCGGGTCTACGGTAGGGAGGAGAGCAAGTTGAGTGGTGTTTTCTCCCTTTGGGTGTTGTAGGTTTTCATGGAGCTTAAAGTGGAGTTGAAGAGTTTTCTTGTTTAGAAAATATTTTATTTTCCTTTACTCTTAAAGAGAGCTTGGTCTTTATTAGTTTCATCCTTGTTGATTTCCAAGTGGAGAAAATTTCTCTTTCTATTGTTGTAATTTTGGTATTTTTGAGTTATGAGGAAATCCTCTTCAATAAAATAAAAGTTTTATTTATAGTGTTTATTAAATTTTGTTACCATTTATGAAATGATTATGAAAAGAAATTTGTTTTTAAAAGGATATTAGAATTGTCTATTTCCTTATAATCCTATTTGTAAAGTTGAAAGTTAGTTGCTATGGAAAAATACAAAGTTTGTTAAAACTTATTTCATTGAAAGTCTTAGTGGAAATATTAATTTTAAAATAAGAAAGTTTTAATTTGCCATTTGAAAAGAAAATGAAATTTGAATAAAGTTATGCATTCGAGTTTAATTGAAGTTAATCTCATGCTTACTACTTTAGATTGAATTTATTGACTTGAAAGTTAAATTTGAATAAGAGGGAAAATAAATTTTAATTACACTTGTATATATTTTCTATTAAATACTGTTTAATTTTAGAGATGCATTAAAATACATTTGTATATAAATTCATTATAAATTAATTCATTATTTTGTTTTAACAAATTATTTGACAGTAATAATTAAATAATATATATATATATACATATACATATATATACATATATATATATACATATATATATGTATGTATATATATGTATATATGTATATATGTATGTATATATATATGTGTGTATATATATACATATATACATACATATATACATATATACATATATATACACACACATATATATATACATACATATATATGTGTATATATATATACATATATATACATATACATATATATATACATATATATATTATATATAATTCTGTATTTTTTTTGCCGATAGGTGATTAATTTAATGACGCTGTGAGTAATTTTGAATTGAGTAATTGTGTTAAATATAAATATATATAAGTATATTTTAAATTGTTATATACCAAAATTAATGGGAAATAAAATTCTTGAATCTCAGTTTTCTGTGTTTAAAACACAGTTATATTAAAAAAAAAGGAATATACAGAGTGGTGGTGGGGGGGGGTTTAAACCCCCCCACCACCGTCAGTTACATAATAGGTGTAGGGAGGGGCAGAGCCCCCACCCACACCCCCGCCGTCATACAAACCACCTCCCATGGATTGTAATCTCGCGGCCCGCCGTGAAACCCTCTGCTGCCGCCTGTGAGCTCTGCCTCTACTCCCCATGCTCCCTTACTATTGCGGCCACCTTCACACCCTTGCCAAACTTCTAACCCCTCATTGCCCTGTGCCCCATGGTCCCCGTGACCCTGTTTCCCTGCCGTACCTCTACGGACCTTCCGCAATCTGTGTACCGTGGCCCCCTCTGTGAACACCTCCACCACGAGCTGCCTTTCCACCACCCAACCCTCCCTTCCGCTCTTCCTCCACTCTTCCACCTCCTCTGTGCCCCCACTATCCGCGGCCCCATCTCCTCAAATGTGGCCTCATACCAGCGCCGCCGCCCTCCAATTCTCTGCCCTAACAAAACAAACAAATAAAATTTAGGGTTTTCATAAGATCAAAGTAAAATATGAAATGAAACTAAAGTAAAGTTCTAATATAATAATATAATAATATATATATATATATATATATATATATATATATATATATATAAGTTGTTATAAATATAGAAAATATAATAGGGAATTACTAACGACAATTAGAAAAATATATTTATAAATTAAAGAGAATATATATTTTATTTAAAAGAAAATGTATTTTGGAGGTTTAAATAATTATCACAAATTAAATATAAGAAAACGAAAAGAAAAATATACCTATCTTTATAAATGCAAATAAGCATGTATATACATTATATATATGCTTATTTGCATTTATATAGATATGCGTATCTTTATAAATGCAAACAAGCCATCATAGGCATTTCATATGAGGCCGTTGAAAACTAATCCGGAAGATTGAGAAAACGTCAGTTTGAGTAAACGTCCAATTGAGAAAAAAAGAGATAAAGAGAAAGAAAGTTAACCTTGAAAACAAAGAAGAGAAAATGCGTGTCATTTCTGAAATGGGTTAAGAGAACTAAGTAAGACTGACCTTCTGTTAAACCTAATTAGGGACAACTTAATTATCAAATTAACTCAAACGCTGAAATTAAACCAGAGCGGAAACCTAGGAGACTGTGTCAAGCAAAGATAGTAAACCTTGTTTAAGTGATCTGGTCTACCAAGAAATTAGGAATAATGTAGAGGATGCAGTGATAACTCTAATTGATAGAGAATGAGAAGAAAAACAAGATAAACATAAAGAAACCTTACAAAATGGAAAGAGAATGTGAAGAAATACAATCAAAATTAACTTTCAGAGAAACGGAAGAGAGGGCAAATGAACAGGCTTTGTTGAAAATGCTAAGTTTAGAAGGAGGAGAAATTAATATTAAATTTTAGAAAATGGGAAAGAGAACAGATGATCGAGCTTTGTTGAAAAATGATCCATTAATCAGATCAACTGTAAATTCATTATGATTAGGGAGTCGTAGGAAATTTGTTAACCCTATCAAGAAACCCCGTGTTAAGAGTAGTGATAGTGTAATAAATCCCCCTCACGCTTGTGAGGCGTTATGCTGCTAGATTTTTCTGGAATCTAGGGTTTAGGAGTTTAGTAAGTTCAACCTTGGTAGCGACGTCAACCACATCACGAAGACCCCCTTGTTGGCCTTCTTGCATTTGGGTGTGCACACATGTGCATATTACCCCACTGACAACTGTAATGTTTACGCCTTAAGCGTACGCTACCGAGCACGCTTACGTGTGCGAGGGGGTTTCTAGGGAAGCATGGGAAAATTTTTGATATTTCGTGTCATGATCACATGACACATGTGGACATGACACGTGTGATGCGTGTTGTGACTGCATGGGAAATGTGGGCATGACAGATATTCATTTATTGCTTTCTGTGCTTACAAATCTAGGGACTCTAGAGAACACGTATGCTCTTTTCTCACGTCGCAAGACGATCTTGAAAATCAAAAGTACTTGGTATCCTCTCTAGGAGGCTTGCTTAGGGATTTCATCACCTCAAGGGATGACCCCAACCGCGTGTTTTAGTGCGGTCTAGATAAATGTTGGGAGTAGTGAAAGCCTCAACTTTAAAAGAAGGACCCTTTTAACTCCAAGCAATACACTCTCGAGATACTTGGTCTGCCAAGACTTGGATAGTTGAGCGTCAGTTAACTGGGACACCCCTGTTCACATATATGTGCCTCCCGTACCTTCGCATATATTGAGGACTCCCTATACACTTTGTAAACCTATATAAGACCATTAATCATTTCATATTGTGATGCAAGGGATGCAAACTATACCCTGAAGTTACTCACCATTCATACTACCTTAAGGACTATATAGAAGGCTTCTTTGGGCAAGGTGTCAAAACCTCCAAGGAAAGAGATACTAGGTGTATGCTCCTTATCTCTAGCTATATACTTAGGGGGAAATGTGATTAGTTAGGTAAGCACATAGACAGGTATTCAATCCTGTGGGCTTACAATATGGATCACTCCTACTTGAATAATTATAGGTTGTTACATTAAAAGATTGTTTGAAGCGTTCTCTTTGTTGTTATCTACCTGTATCACCATTTGTTATCTATGCAGGTTAATAGCCTCGTGCAACCAACACCATTGAGTCAATCCTCAGCCTTCTTGTTTACTGTGTTTTCTCTTACCACAAGAAAAAATCATCCAAAATCTATCAAAATCTGGTCTTGAAAAACATATTGTTACAAAAAACTTACCTTTGCACTATTTTGATATGCCTGTGGGCTATAGTTATACGCCTCTGGTCTGCAGAAGTACACCTCTAGCTCAGTCCATTTTTTTACACAGTCTATCAGCAAAACTCGCCTTTGGGCTATCCTAACTCACCTTTGGTCCTGTTGACATTTTTATCCATTTTTTGCAAAAACTCACCTTTAGGCTATCCTGACATGCCTTTGGTCTTATTGACATTTTTATCCAGTTTTATACAAAAGCTTTGCTTTGGGCTATCCTGACATGCCTTTGGGCTATCTTGATGCACCTTTGGTCAATATAAACTCACCTTTGGTCCATATCTCTACACTTTTGGTCAAAACTATTACACTTTTGGTCAAAACTATTACGCTTTTGGTTAAGTCCTGAGTTTTTGACTTTCCTATTGTCATTGTCATCCCAATTCATCCAATTTGATCTCCCCATCCTCTTTCTATTCATATCATATCCATTTCATCCCAATTTTGTCAAAAATAAACTCACACCACATCCAATCATCCTCCAATCACTTGACATTATCCCTAAATCATTCTAAATCATCTTTAAACTATTATAAAACCATATCTAAACCATTATAAGTCATCTCTAAACCATCCCTAAACTATCTCAAAGATATCCCTCAAATATTTCACATCATTCCTAAACCATTTGCAACCATCCCTAAATTATCCTAAACTACCCTAAACCATTCCAAGTCATCCCTAAACTATCCTAAACTATTCCTAAACTACCATAAACCATTTCAAGACATCTCTAAACTATCCCAAATACATCCTTCAAATATTTCACATCATTCCTAAACCACTTGACATCAAACCCTAACCACATCCAATCATCTTCCAATCACTTGACATCATCCCTAAATTGTTCCCAACCATAACCCAACTATCCTAAGTCACCCCTAAACTATCCTTAAACATTCCAATCCATTCATAAAACCCACTTCATTCCATTTCAAATCCAATCCACTTTAACTTTCTCTCTCATCATCCAAGGTAATCTATCAAAATCCAAGAGTGAAATTTTGCCTTCAAACTATCCAAAAACCCTAAAAATACCAAAGGCGAGTTGTTATTGCCTAAAAGTGCCTATTTACTCTAGAATCGCGTTTATGTGCTCCAAAAGCGCCTATTTACACCAAAAGTGCCATTCTGTGCTTCAAAAGTTCCTATTTGCACCATAAGCACCATTCTATGCTCTAAAAGTGCCTATTTTCTCCAGAAGTGCCATTATGTGCTTCAAAAGCACCCAGACACTACAAGAAGTGACATTCTATGGTCCATAAGCACCATTATATGTAGTTTGCCATCACTAGCTCTCTAATCAGTCACAACCATCTTTGAGCATCAAAAGAGTCAATCTTTAGTCACATCATTACAAATCCTCATCAAAATGGTCCTGATAATTAATAAGCCTAGTTAAACCACCCTCCATCTCAAATTCAACCAATATCCCCATCATACTTAGATGATGCAGACATAGAGGAACTTAAATGCCTATATGGATCTCATCCCCAAGCTATATCTTCAACCCAACACACATCACTATCATACCAACCTCCATCATACACATCTCCTAGTACTCTTGAGGCATGAATACAAAAACTTAAACATGACTATGAGAAATTAGATCCTATCCACAAGAAAAAATTCAAAGAGCTTCAAATGCCCTTAGCACATCTCATCACTGAAGATCCTCCTAATGCTATGGCATCAACAACACTATCTTACATGTCCATGCCAACTCCAAATCATCAAATCATGAATCCATACTTGGACATATAAACTTCTTACAATCAAACATTGGCTAGCACAAGTCACAATTCTATACCTAATTGTATATCCTATGACAAGGGACATCAAGGTCATCCACACCATCCTCTATCTATATATTCACCTCTAGCCATTTCCCAAGAACCACTTTCCTATACAATCCCTCCACCACCACAACATCAACACATTCGACAATAACAATTCCAACCACAACATCAACACATTCAACAACAACAATTCTAACTGCAACAACAACAATTCCACATTCAACAACAATAATTCCACATTCAATAACAACAATTCTACATTCAACAACAACGATTCCAAACACAACCACAACCTCAATAAATTATACCTCAATACCATGTGTCACCTCCATCACCATACCAATCTAGCCTACCCACAAATCATATCAATTCTATATCAACCTATCCTATTGATACCCAACAACATCCACCCAAAGATCATCCAACTCCTTATTCTAACATTTCAACTCATTATCAAACCCATTTAGAAGACTATCAAGTTCCTTTACAACAAGAAAATGCAAGTCTTCCTTTGCACCAAAATCAAGTGTCCTTAAGTCCTTATAGTACCTTTGACAAGGGGAACACCACTCTAGCTTATGCATCCTATGGGTATCCTACATCGTCATCCACTCGTATGCTAATATAAGAGCCTACTAATCCTATCCCCACACCACCATGTAGTCCCTATCATACTTCATTGGTCCCTCAACCTTCTAATCCATCAAGCCCTTCATTACCTTCATCCCCATGTTCCTCCAATCTCCCACAAAAAGATCCTTAGGAGCTAACCCTACAACAATTGGTCCAAGCACAATTATGTGAGCCACCCTTGATAAACCATATAATCCTAATCCATCCAATCACATTTTCCATCCATCTAGTTCAAATTCTAATATGTCCAATACCATTATCCCTCCATCCAATCCTAATACTAATCCTAAGCCTACAACACCTTCCACCCCTATTATCCCTCCATCCAATCCTAATCCTCATCCTAAGCCTACAACACCTTCCACCATTATTATCCATCCATTATATTGTCCATCCACCCATACACTTAAGAAGGATGTGATCCACTGGCTATTAGAAAGGAATCAACTATCTCTGTGTCATCAAACACCTATCCAAGAGCCTATCAAAGAGCTTTCAAACAACATGTCTAGTCCTCCAAATACATCATATAGTCTACAACTTGTCAATCCTACTGAAGAGTCTTCCACCATGAGTTCAAGTCTAGATCCATTGTACCTTCATGTTTTTAACCATCAAGAGCCTATCAAGACTATCCAAGAGTCTCCCATTTCTACTTCCATTCAAGAAAATCAAGAGCTATGTCAAGAATATAATTTAAAGTATGTGGAAACATCAACCCTTTGTCTAAATCAATATCAAAACACCTCCATCTGACCCATCCATAACTTGTATATTTTCTAAGATCAAGATATTATCTATGATGAAGAACCTATACATGAGCACATTGATCCTATCCAAACTCACTATTTGTTGGGATAAGGTGCCATTAACCTTGTAAATCCCAATATTGTATTTATTCCATTTATTATTTGTAATTTGTAATTACCCATAAGGGATGTACAAGTTTCACCGACAGTGGTAAAAATTATTTACTATCTACGGTAATTATGGAGTTACTGCACAGTAAGTCCCGGAGTTACTGGCGATAGTTACGGGATGTCATTTACTATGGTAAAAGGTAATTGGTCAAAGTGGGGTGCACATGTGGAGGAATAATCTATTTTTAGTGTTATGATGCACGTCATAGATACTGTAAGAGGGTGTAAGACATTCTATGACAACTATAAGTTGTCATAAGAATCTATGACACTAATAATAGCATATGGTGTGTCATAAGATGCTGTAAGTGGCTATTTTTGGCTCCAAGTCGTTCAAGCTTGCATGGGAACATTTTTCCAAGTGTAGGACACATGTATGACATCATTTATGACCTCGTAAGAGCCTATTCTTGGCCATGGACGCCCAAGGTTGTATTGTTGACTCTTGACAAGTGTTATGGGCTTGTAAGAAGTCGTTTAATGTCTTGAGGTTGTGTAAATTCTATAAAAACCATAGCATAGTAGATGAGGTGCATATAACAGTTTACAGGTACCCAGGTTCTACCGGAGTGAAGGTTGGAGGACAGAGGAAGTGAATGTATTTGTAATCTCCTTTTGTGAAGATAATACAACTTGGCCTCTTTTCTTGGTGGAGTTTTTTACCTGAAAGAGTTTTCTCCATGTTAAACACTTGTGTTATGTGCTTCATTCTGCTTCTGGTATATTTATGTATTGTGGGTTTATATTTTGTTACAATCTCCATTGTTAATGCACACTGAAAAGATAGCTGAAATTTATTCGAATCAAATTTCCATTGAAGTAGTATTGCTTTCATTTCTAACATTTGGTATCAGAGCCTAGCCAGCTTTGACTCTTGGGTAGTAGTGTGGAAGCTGTAGCTGTAGTGGGAGATTTGGTTTGTGTTTGTTTTGCAGATCTTTTGTTGTTATTATGGCTGCATCCACCATTGCATCAACCTCTCGATTGGACATTGAGAAGTTTAACGGAATGGGGTATGAGTTGTGGAAGCTGAAAATGGAAGATTTGTTGGAAGAAAGAAACCAATGGTTGGCTATCCAAAAAGAGAAGAAACCTGACGATGTCTCTCAAGATGAGTGGGATAGACTAGATAAGAAGGCACATGGAACCATCCGGTTGTGTCTTTCAGACTCTGTCCTGTTGAATGTCGCAAAGGAAGAGACTGCATACAAGTTGTGGAAATAGTTGGGTGAGATCTATCAAGCCAAGAGTATGGTAAATAAACTTTATTTAAAAAGAAAATTGTTTTCCATGAAAATGTGAGAAGGTGAATTAGTTGCAGAGCATTTAAATTCTCTTAATTTGTTAGTGAGTCAGCTTGATTCAGTAGATGTTGAGGTTAGTGAGGAAGATAAATGTATCTTACTTCTATGTTCTTTACCTGAGTCTTAGGAGAATGTTATCCTTGCTATCACTACTAACCTTGTGGATTTGAAGTTGGATGCTCTTGTTTCAGTGCTATTGTCACAGGAATTAAGGAAGAAGAGTTCGGATAGTTCAGGGGATGCTCTCAGTGTCAGGGGAAGGTCTAAGGAAAGGGGACCTAAAGGAGATCAGAAAGGGGCTAAGGACAAGTCCAAGGGTTGGTCTAAGACTCCTGGTAAAAAGAACAGAGTTAAGTGTTGGAACTACGGTAAAAGGGGACATGTGAAGGAGTGCAGAAATCCCAAGAAACAGTGGGAGAGTGCTTCGGATAAGTCCTTGAATGCAAGTGAAGAAGTTTTACTTTCTGCATGTAATCTTGTTTTTAATGATCACTGGTTGGTTGACTCAGGATGCTTGTTTCTTATGACCTCACATAAGGAATGGTTCTCCACATATGAAGAATATGATGGAGTTAATATCTACCTTGGTGACAACTCTACATAACCAATTGTTGGGAAATGAAAGATTCGTGAGAGGGAACTTGGTGGTAGCGAAAGGGAAGAGATTCAGGAAATTGTTTAAGCTTGAAGCCACTATAGTTTGTAATGCCTCCTATATATC
Organism: Cunninghamia lanceolata; assembly: GCA_027924645.1. Taxonomy (NCBI): domain Eukaryota; kingdom Viridiplantae; phylum Streptophyta; class Pinopsida; order Cupressales; family Cupressaceae; genus Cunninghamia; species Cunninghamia lanceolata. The sequence continues at coordinate 7,431,876 of BSBN01000220.1, read as the reverse complement.
TGAGGCCACTACTGAAAATACATGTATGTTGTGGCACCGTAGATTGGGCCACACAAGCAATAATGTATTGAAAACTATTAAGAATAAAAATTTGTTGGACAGTTTCTCTTATTCTGATGAGCACTTTGATTTCTATGAGCATTGTGTGTTTGGTAAACAAAACAGAAAATCTTTTCCTTCAGGAAGCAATATAGCAAAAGAGAAATTAGAAATTATTCATACAGATGTGTTTGGACCTGTGGATAATGAATCTATTGGAAAATCTCGTTATTTTGTAACCTTCATTGATGATGTATCCAGATTTACATGGATTTATTTTATGAAGCATAAATCTAAAGTTTTCACTAAGTTTAAGGAATTCAAAGTCTTAGTAGAGAACCAATCAGGTTTAAAGATAAAAATATTAAGATCTGACAATGGAGGGGAATATTGCTCTAAGGAATTTGATGAGTTTTGCAAGCATGCAGATATAATAAGACAAAAGACAACTCCATATACACCACAGCATAATGGTGTTGTAGAAAGGATGAATCGAACAATTATGGAAAGGGCCAGAAGTATGCTTAGTGATGCACAGTTGGATAAATACTTTTGGACAGAGGCTGTGTGTACTGCTTGCTACTTGATAAACAGATCTCCTTGTAAGGCTCTTGATTCGACACCTTATGAAGTGTGGACAGGTAAGAAACCTTCTGTTTCACATTTAAGGGTTTTTGGTTGTGAGGCTTTTGTTCATGTGCCTAAGGAAAAGTGATCTACATTGGATCCAAAGGCTAAAAAGTGTACATTCATTGGATATGGTGATAATGTCAAAGGTTATAAGCTTTGGAATCCACTAACCCGCAAGATTATATTTTCTAGAGATGTTATTTTCAGGGAACTTAGAGCTATTTTTGAACTTGAGCAACCAAAAGAAAAAGAAGAAAAGGTAAAGAAGGTGCACTTTAATTTAGAGCAGCAAGATGCACCTCAGGAAGAATAGAATGATGGATTGGGGGATGAAGAAGAAGAAGATTTGAGTAGTTTTGATGAAGATGAATCCGTTGTTACAGAAGAAGTTGGTGTAGATGATCATGCAGAAGAACAAGTGTAGCCCACTAGATTTCCATTGTGTATATGCTTTATTGAGTACTAACGATGAACCTAGATCCTACAGGGAAGCTATTTCTACAGATGATAGTGAGTCTTGGTAGCTAGCCATGCAGGAGGAGATGATGGCTTTAGACTCTTGTAATACCTGGGATCTTGTTCATTTGCCCAAAGGAAGAAAGGCCATAGGATGTAAGTGGGTCTTCAAGAAGAACTTTGGAGCAGACGGGTCATTGGAGAAGTACAAGGCTAGATTGGTAGCCAATGGCTACTCCTAGAGAGAGGGAGTTGATTTTGGTGAGATATTCTCTCCTATTGCTAAACTAACTTCTATTAGATTTCTCTTATCCAATGCTGCAACTTATGATTGGGAGATTGAGAAAATGGATGTTAAGACTACATTCTTGCATGGAGATCTTGAAGAAGAAATTTATATGCAACAGCCTATAGGTTTTGAGGTAAAAGGAAAAGAACATTGGGTTTGCAAGTTAAAGAGGTCTCTTTATGGTCTGAAACAGTCCCCCAAAATGTGGTATCAAAAGTTTGACTCATTTGTTTTAAAATTGGGTTTTGTTAGAAGCGAGGAGGATCATTGTGTTTACATTCATTGTGTTGATGATTCTATACTAGTTATTGCTTTGTATGTTGATGACATGTTGTTTTTTAGCAATACTAAGGGTATGGTCAGTGAGCTTAAAGCCCAACTTTCAGGTGCATTTGAGATGAAGGATCTTGGTGCTGCACGGTATATTTTGGGAATGGAGATTAGGAGGGACAAAGTTAATAGAAAGCTTTGGTTGTCACAAAGTAAGTATGTGAATACTATTTTGCAGAGATTTAGTTTGCAGGATTGTAACCCAGGTAGAGTTCCTTTACCCATTGGTACTAATCTTTCATTAGATATGTGTCCAAAGACTAAGGATGATCTTGAGGATATGTCTAATGTGCCATATGCTAGTGCTATAGGGAGTTTGATGTATGCAATGGTTTGCACTAGACCAGATATTGCCCAAGCAGTGGGAGTTTTGAGCAGATTTATGTCTAACCCTGGTGGACAGCATTGGAACTATACGAAGAGGGTGTTTAAATATCTTGCAGGTACTCTTGATCATTGTTTGGTTTATTTTGGTACTGATAGTGTTGATAAATCTTTGGACATACAGGGTTTTGTTGATGCAGATTGGGCAGGTGACTTGGATAGTCGAAGGTCCACTAGTGGCTATGTGTTTACTCTGTTTGGAGGTGCAGTGAGTTGGATGAGTAAGAGGCAGCCCACAGTTGCTTTGTCCACCACAGAAGCAGAGTATATGGTTGCAACTCATGTCTCTAAGGAGGTAGTTTAGTTGAGGAGACTATGTATAGGTATTGGTTTTGATTGCAAGAATATTCATATTGGTTGTGATAGCTAGAGTGATATTTGTTTGGATAAGAATCCCATGTATCATGCTCGAACTGAGCATGTTGATGTTCAGTATCACTTTGTTCGAGAGTTGGTTGCAAATGGAGAGACTGAGTTGAAGAAGATAGACACTCAGGAGAATGTTACAGATTCATTGACCAAGCCTGTGAGCACAGAGAAGTTCGTGTGGTGTAGAGAGGCCATGGGCTTTATTTCTAGTACCTGATTATTTTACATTTGATTTCCTATGGGTTGATTTACAATGTATAATGTCAAGTGGGAGAATGTTGGGATAAGGTGCCATTAACCTTGTAAATCCCAATATTATATTTATTCCATTTATTATTTGTAATTTGTAATTACCCATAAGGGATGTACAAGTTTCTCCAGCAGTGGTAAAAATTATTTATTGTCCATGATAATTATGGAGTTACTGCATGGTAAGTCTTGGAGTTACCGGCGATAGTTACGGGATGTCATTTACTATGGTAAATGGTAATTAGTCAAAGTGGGGTGCACATGTGGAGGAATAATCTATTTTTAGTGTTATGACGCACGTCATAGATGTTATAAGAGGGTGTAAGAGATTCTATGACAACTGTAAGTTGTCATAAGAATCTATGACACTAATTATAGCATATGACGCGTCATAAGATGCTGTAAGTGGCTATTTTTGGCTGCAAGTCGTTCAAGCTTGCATGGGAACATTTTTCCAAGTGTAGGATGCATGTATGACAACATTTATGACCTCGTAAGAGCCTATTCTTGGCCATGGACGCCCAAGGTTGTATTGTTGACTCTTGACAAGTGTTATGGGCTTGTAAGAAGTCATTTAATGTCTTGAGGTTGTGTAAATTCTATAAAAACCATAGCATAGTAGATGAGGTGCATATAACAATTTACAGGTACCCTGGTTCTGCCGGAGTGAAGGTTGGAGGATAGAGGAAGTGAATTTATTTGTAATCTTCTTTTGTGAAGATAATACAACTTGGCCTCTTTTCTTGGTGGCATTTTTTACCCAGAAGGGTTTTCTCCATGTTAAATACTTGTGTTATGTGCTTCATTCTGCTTCTGGTATATTTATGTATTATGGGTTTATGTTTTGTTACAATCTCCATTGTTTATGCACACTTAAAAGATAGCTGAAATTTATTCGAATTAGATTTCCATTGAAGTAGTGTTGCTTTCATTTCTAACACTATCATATTATCCATGTTAATTCTCTCTATGATCAAGATATTGTCCATGATCATGAGCCTATCCATGAGCAACTTGATCCTATCCATAATCCCACAACTATCCTATTGTTATATGGAGCCTAATCAGACTCAGAGGTTAAATTTTCCCCACTTTTATCAGCGTGGTTTCCCCCCAAATTATTTAACAAGGGTTTGGGAGCAGCGCCCCTAAGACGAGGTCAAGGGGCAGTGCCCTTGGTGCGCTCCCTATCGCGATATAGGGTGGGGTCGAGGGGCAGCGCCCTTGAAACCACAAACGATTTTTATTATTTTATAAAGGCGTTAGGAGTTATTTTTCCTATTGGCTGACATAAGAAAACCTTTTTTGTAACCGACATAAGTCTTGATAAAAACGGTTAAGGGTTAGGGTTTTTGTTGATTTTTGTATTGTAGCATTTGCAGCGATATTGAGTTGCAAGGATTGCTGGTTGTAATCGGTTTGATTTGTTGGATAATGATATTGGACTCTCTGTTGGTGGATGTAGCATGAGTTTGGGTGAACCACATTAAAAATTGTATCTCGCTGTTATTATTTATGTGTATTTTTCATTCCTCTGTTTAATCTTTATTTGCATTTAATTGATATCTTTTGCATGCAATTCCTAACATATCAATGAACAAGCTATCCACACTACTCCTATACATTCTCCACCTAGTCCTATCCATGATCTAAAAACATTCACTTCCCCTGATGAGACATTTGGCTCCTAAGAAAACATAGATGATCAAACTAATAGCTTGGATCTTAGTGAACATAATGATAATCAAGAACCTAATGATCCTTTGTCATCCAATATCAACCATGTTGTAAATCCATTATCCTATCCCCTTGGTCTTACCACTTTCATTCATGAATGTTCTTCCTTAGGAGAGAAACAACCACTATCTATCACCTCACCTTCTCCATCTCATAATGGACTCGCATCTTATTTCCAAAACAAACATCCCATTGTATATCATATGTTCCAATACATGAACTATCAAGGAAAAGGTTTAGGCCTTCATGAATAAGGTATCTTAGAGCCCATCCATGTCGTAATCCATCCTCGAGCACATGGTCTTGGTTTTTCATCCCAAGAAAAATAATCCAATGATGTTGGTACCACCTCCACGCCTCCTCCAGTTACTTCTTCCACTCCATATCTCGGTGCACCTTATCACACCTCTCACTCATATGTCGCCATCCCTCCTCCATCATCATACCATTTGCAAAAGCATGTGACCATACATCTCCCTCCATCCGCTCTTCCTCCACTCCTTCCAACTCCTAATATTCCCATCCTTCCATCCCCTAATCTCTTCACCCATCAGTATACTTATTCCTCCATCCACACATCCCATCCCCTTACATCCCCTATCATTCCTAATCATGGCCAACGAATGCACACATCAACCCCATATGAAGCTTTTCCTAATCCCATGAGATTTAAAAATAAAATTTGGATGCTCCCACACATATAGTAGAATATCTATGAAAGCCTCAAGAATATCATGTCATAGGGCATCAATACACAAATTCAAAGATAAATCCATCTCAAAAGTTGCATACACCCACACACCTCAAAGAAAAAATGAAAATGGTGTGGGTTCGCAAGCAACAAGCTATTAAGTCAAATAAAGCATCCACATCTCAATCTATCCCCCAAATCCAAAATTCCCACTCCCCATTAAAAAAATCCTGCAAATCCTAAGTCCATTTGGGTTCCTAAATCCCTAAATTGATGAGTTCCAAATTCCCCATCCTGATTCCCATTACGCCCTACTCCCCATCCTAGTCAAAGGCTTCAAAATCTATCACGATGTGTGCAACCATTGGTCTTGGTTCCCCATAATTCCATGCCATTTCCACATACCTCCTTTCCCCCATCTTACATCCCTTATCCAACATATTTCCCTCATCACACCTCTATGGTCCATGTTTTTGCTCCATCACCCATTTATCCTTCCATCTCCATCCATCATCCATATCATAATCCACTATCCATTCCATTTCCATATTCCCACATCTACCAACATCCATGTGTGTAATGCTACTTGATATAGCCCATGTGCAAACATGCATTAAAGAACTAACATACTACCTTGCTATTGGAAACATACACTTGAGTCCTCATTCTCCATCCCATCCAAAAAAGTGAAAAAAAAAAATCAAAATAGTAAAGAGAAATCCCTTCGTCTAATGGTGAAAACTTGGCAAACATGCACCTTGGATAAGTATCATGATGAAAACTTGGCAAACAGGCATCATGTGTAGGTTGCTTGTCTATGTACCTTACACTTGGGGGCGTGTTGTCTCATCTACCCATCCTATCATTCCTTCTACCTATCCTTCCTATCATATCTTCCTTATCCATTATATCCGCATAATTATCCCCTCAATCCAATCCATCATTTTTCCTCCTTTTTAATCTTGATATAGATAGGGGAAAAATGTTGAAACATGCTTTGAAAATATCTTTATAGACCTCATCATTTCCAACCGATCCAATCAATCCTATCGTCATAAGCTTTGTCATGTAAAATCCTAAGCATTATACCTAGAATGGGGCATGTTATTCCTATGCAACATAGTCTTTGGTGATCACATCCTAAGCACTTCATCCATTCCATCTACTATTGCCTATTATTTTATTCATCCTTTTATCATGAGTCTTCCATCCCATTTGCTATAACCCATCCTTTTGTTCACTTATCTAATCCCATCTTTCTCCTTCCATCTAGACCTAGTTTTCCCTTGTCATTGGTATCTAGTACTAAGGCTATCCAAATGCGATCTAATGTCACCTAGTAAAACTTCTAGTTCTTAGGCACATATGACTCATATTTCTTTATCCCAATCCATCGAACACTTCCATCTCTCTTGTCTTCTATTTATCACTCTCCATCCTATCACCTCAACTTGACTAACTCAAGCAGAAAATGAACTATGCATCCTTTGAAAGCTAAAGTACTTACCATACCCAAAACACAATGACTACTTATGAAGCCATATGTTGTCCCACATACCGCTTGCCACATCTGCTACAACAATCCATCTATCCTAGACTAGATCAATAGCCTTTAACGAATATATCTTTCCTACGATAAGGCTTTATCTACCAATCTTCCCTGAGCAACCTATTTGGCAAGAGAATATGCTGGCTGTGTATGTACTTTGTCAGTCAATCTTTTTCTTTTTGGTTTATCTTTTGTTCCTTTCTAATACCTATTCAAGACTACCTTGATTTTTCTATATCTTGGTATGTTGCGATACAATATGGATTGGAGCATAGTCATTGCTTTCGTATGTTGTGTTTGTGGGATGACCTTATTATCCTACCATGGCTAATATTTATCTTGTTTGTGTTCGGATTAGCATCTTGCATATCAATATCTTTTGCATCTATGGTTCTATAAAGGCCTTATATGTATTAAGATCCTTCTACACTAAGACTATTTTCCATTCACATATCTAACAAGGTTCTATTATGTCTAGTAGATATAAGTTCAAACCGTTTATTTGTAGAGTTAACGTCCTCACATTAGATACAACACCTTGGTCTTATATACCATGGTGTCCATATCCATATGCTATACCAAAATAAGGATTGCTCTTTACATTTTAAGCATAACCAAAGCAACATCACCCCATCCATCCCACCTGTTTATTTCCCTCATCCATCCACATCAATAGCTATAGCTTTCACAGTTTGATCAACTCTTCTATTCTTCTACATCTTATATAGCTTCTTTCTCCCATCTTTTATCTAACCTTTTCATCTTCATCTACATCTCTCTATCTACTCACCCTTTTCTCTCCTTTCATTTTGAGAGCACACCCATGTTCTTTGAACCCAACTGTCCTTTTGAGGGGGCATCCTCATTATCATCATCATTCATCTTATCAATATTCCTTATCCTTTCCATACCAATCTAGCTAATCAATCTAGCCAAATTATCCAATCACATCCTTTGGTCTTGATCCTAATCTTATCATAATCAATCATCAATCCATCATCAATGGGATATATTGTTCCCCATAATGACAACACTATCCTTATCAATCATCATCAATTAATCATTGGTTTACAACTTGACAGGGGCAATACCTTGTTTGTCTTGGAATCATCATCATCATCATCATTCATCTTATTCATTAACTTACCATTATCTTTCCTTATCACCCTCTCTTTGATTGACTGGGGCATCACCATCTCTAAACCAATCATTTTCTTCCAACCATGATCTTCTAAATCAATTTTCTTCTATCAAATCAAACACTATGTTTTTAAACTTCTTTGAAATGATGTTACTTCGCAACACCATCTCAAAGAGGGGCAAAATGTAGACACCTAAAAATGACCGTTTCATTATTCATCACCTTGCATACATCACATTCTTCTAAATCACATTAATTAAATAATCTAATTATTTAATTAATTTCATCAATTTCTTCTAAATCTCTTAATTTCAACATTAATTGAATAAATTCTATTTATTTAATTAATTTCATTAAAATCCCCTTTATTCTTCCAAATTAAATAATTTTGATTATTTAAGTAAATCATTTCCCTTTCAAATTCCTCAAATCCACATTAATTAATTAAATTTAATTATTTAATTAATTCATCATTCTAATTCCTCTTATCCATAATTAAATAATTTTAATAATTTAATTAATCAATTACTCCTCCAAATTTAAATAAATTATTCAAATTTATTTAAGTTGATTATTATCTTCTAAAACTAAATAAAATTAATATTTTATTTATATTCTATCTTTTCTTCAGTCATGCACAATTAATTAAATAAATTTATTTATTCAATTCTCAATTATCTTCAATTCTTCTAAAAATATCATTTTCTTCTATGTGCACAATCAGTCTTATTTTTAGAAGTTCAAAAAGCAAATCTAAAGTTGAGTTAATTGGTTTTCATCATTATTGTTTTTATCACCAACTAATAAATTGGAAAAAGCATTCTAAATTTATGAAATCAAATCCTATCTTTATCCTAGCAATCAGTTAACTCAACAATCAACTTTTAAAACATGACACATGTCGTATGCACGTTCATCATGTCTTCTCAATTCATCTCAACCATCTATTTCATTGATTTATCTCCATCGTTGATCGATCTTTCCATGAATCCTATATATACCCCTTCATCTCTTCATAAATCCTCTTCGATCATTTAAGCTTTGGGCATTCTTGCAACGCTTTGAGCATTCTAGCATTGTTGAGCACATCACATCTTTGAGCATATCACTATCATCACGTCTACTTGTTGCAACATGGTTATGCAATACATTGAAGCAATCCACAAAAACCAAAGGATCTATACAATCTAGGTGATAGCTTCTTTGTTTGTTTCAATTTGCATTGATTTGTGTTATCATTTAGATCGATCTTTTGAAGGTTATAGGTTGAGTTTATTGTTCATTACTTGATTATTATCTGCTCAATTTTTACCTATACACAACATTCACAAGTAGAAGATAATCCAAACATGAGGAATCCTTGAGCATAGAACATCATATGAGAGAAAATTCACATTCATTCAGTTAGGTGTAAAATGAACTACAAATCACACTTAAATATGCATTCCCGCTCACCTTCGACAAATAAAACAACTTTAGGCCGACAAATGCAACCTAGAGGAATGTTCCAAGCTAACATCACAAGTTGGGGCTAAAAATCCCAAGTGGGACCAGTGCGCTTGAGCGCCCTAGACCTTTAGCCCTCAAACTTTACAAAGTGTCTTTTAATGGGAGCTTAGTTAGTCCTAAGTTGATTATGTTAGGGTTAATTTGTCGAATCGAGATTCATCATTTAGAGCTCAAAAAGGTGTTAAAATAGGTCCTAATTAGCAAAGGCAATAAAATAGGTCCAACCTAGGAGCTAAACTAAGTGTAAAATGCTAGTGTACACATTTTACGACTCAACATTTAGCCCCCACTTTAGTGTGGGAATGAAATTACGTTCAAATTCATACTAAAGGGATGGACAAAACACTCAAACATAAAAAGACCAAAGAATTCTGCTAAGTTGTGAACTACAAGTAGCTCCCAAACTTAGGATCCTAAGGTTACAAGCACATAAGCAAAGAGAAAACACACAAGACATTATTAAATTAATTCACACACATGTGGAGTACTAAAAGCATACACAAGAATACATGTGGAAGAGATGCAATACATGAAGGTAATACACGCCAAACACGAAGCATACACACAAGGCACAAGCAGTACACATAAGACACAATGAATGCAAATAAGACACATAGAGAACACATGGAAGACATGGTGAAGACACATAAAAGCATTAGTTTAAACATAACACTTATAAGAATACACATGGAACAAACACACAAGGCACATGACATTGATGCTAGCTTGCTCTGTCGCTAGGGGTCATGTGAATAAAAGTGCCAACATGGATCACACACTAGTAAGGACTACCTAATTACTAGGTGACCACGCTAAGTCACATGAAGCACATGGGCTAGCCAACTTTGTTGCACTAGGTGGTTCATGGACCAAAGAGGAAGCATCACAAGTTAGTGAGGACCGCTGCATCACTAGGTGAGTTCCATACCAACAAGCAAATATGAAACCAAAAGAGAGCATAGCACGATGCATGCCCCACCCTTAAAGTGATTGCTAACTCCTTACAGGGAACAATTGCTTTAAGGTAGAACAAATCACAAAATAGACACGAGAGATTTCTAGAAGCACATGCACATAAGATATGTGTTCCTAAAAACTACATTACACAAAGGGGTTGCCCGCACAAAAGGAAAACTGAGGAAATGCTACAAGCATGATACACAATGGCCTTATGTAGTCATGGTATGATGTCAAGCATAGCAACAAGGTGCCACAAAATCAAAACATAAAAGAAACAACAAATGATACAAAATAGCAACACAAAGGGATCTACCAACTGGCGTCAGTATAGGAATGGTTGTATATAGGAGACATCTCAAGACCATATATGTATATGGAATTGTCATCATCTTCCAGCTAGTAGAAATACAGAGACAAAGGAAGAAGTATCACATGAAATCAAAATAAACATCCCTTGGGTCAACAAGGGAGAATGTCAAAACATCCTACTCCTTGCATCATCCCCAAAGGACACAATAATAGTACAAGTTATGGCATTTAGAAGAATTATGTTACAGGTAGAGAGAATGTCACCATGGATTTCAGTCCCTTTGTATCCTTGCACCTATAAGGGTGACAAGGGTCATCCAAAGAGAACTTAACAATACAACAACAATAACATGAATAATAATACTTAAACACAAATAAAGCATCAAGCAACACATCACGAGGGAATCACAATCACATACACACAACATAGAAAACAAGGTGTACCTTACATAGGAGTCAATCTAGAGCAAGTCATCCTCCTCCTAATCTAGTTCCTCATCTGTTTGAAAAGGAGGACAAGATGCAAGAGGAACTATAGCACTAGAGGTATAAGGAACAATAGCCATACCTGTAGTATCTTTAGAATTGCTATCAGAATGTAGTACAATAGGCTCCATAGCAGCTTTTAAAGTTTCTTCTTTCTCTACAGGAGACACAAGATTAGTAGCTATCTCTTCTTCATCTGTCAATGATAAATGCTTCCGAGGAGGGAGATTCACCTCTCTTGCTGCAAGGCAAGTCATAGCACAACGAAGCTTCCTTCTTTCTCATGCAATCTTATTTCACTTAGCCTTATTCGTGATGTTCTTAAGGGGAACCAGAGTATCTTCCAATACGGGTTCCTTATCTTCTTTTGTTTTATGAACATTAGAAGAATCAAGAGGAACCACCAAAGGCTAGGAGACCACGGCGGGAGGGTTCCTCAATGTGAGATGTTCTTCCTTCTCAACTTGTGAGGCAGGTGGAAGTATAGGATCATCCTCAAGTGGTTGAGAAACCTCAGGAAATAAAACTTGCGCAACCAATTGATTGCCACTAGTCTCTTTAGAGGTGGGTGGAACAAAAGTTAAATTGTGGTTGCGAGGAGATCTATTTTGTGCATGGAGGTTGCCTCATTGTCCTTGAAGGGATGGTGGAGGGGAACCTCGACATATCTATCAGATACTCAGGGATGGGGAAAAACCTTTCACCCGGGCTTAGCCTCATTCACTACCTATGGTACATGAGGAATTATGGCTGGAGCCTCAGAAGATCAACGAGGTTTGAGAGCATCATTGGGAGTAATATCACTAAGGGTTAATTCAACTATCTTCTGTGCTTTAAATTTCTGATACGATAAGAAGAATAAATCATCTCTCTCAAGCGACTCCTACTGGGTTCGACCAGAAGTAGTCGAGTGAAAAAAGGTCATTTCGAGCAACAAGGAAATACTGACTATGATGTACAACATGCACTCATCCCTCAAATGGAAACTCCAAACACTTATGAAACATAGAGGAGATATCTTTCATGGATCAGAGCCATGGGTAGCCCAACTCAACATGGAATAGATCCAATGTTGGAATGGTGATAAAATGAATGTCCAAGGCTCTTGGCCCAACTTTAACTTCAGGAGTTGAAGCACCAAGGGTTGGATAGATAGACCCATCATGTGCTCTAATAGCCACCTCTGATACCTCATATGTATCTCAGTGCAAACCATGCATGTAGAGAAAATCTTCAATTACTACATTCACCATGCATATAGGATCTATCATAGCACCTCGAATAGGTTTATCATTGATTCAAATAGAAATGTAAAGAGGTCCATTAGGAGATTAGATAATAGCATCATGTGGAGTGAAGGTTATAGCAGGCTCCACATTTACTTGCTCTTTATGAGGGCAAACATCTACCATGTAAATATCTTCATCATGAGATATGTTTGCTGCATTAGATTCATGATGAGGTAGGGGGTTAGTATATATTTGAAGGTTTTGAATAGGATCTACCATCAATTTATTCCCTTTATTATTAACACCAACAACTTGGATGACATTGGCATCGATGAGGTCTTGAACTTCATGTTTAAGACATGTACATCTTTCAGTGTCATGGCCAACAGAGCGGTGAAATTGACAAAAAGCCTTCACATCAAAGGAAGATGATTGCATATTACTTGGATTGAGAGGTCTAATAGGTGAAAGCTTGAGAAGATTATTTTGTAACAACTATGTCATGATAGAATGAAGAGATTCAGATAAAGGTGTAAAATTTCTTATTTTTAGTTTTAATTTATAAGGGGTGGGAGCAGGGGATGACATTACCGCCACATGTCTTCTAATATTATTTGCTAAAAATTTGTTTATCTTGATGAAATTCTTGTTATGTCTTTTAAAAGAATGATTATGAGAGCCTTCAGATTGACCAACTGGAGTTGATGAGGGATGATGATCATACTAACTAACCAAAAGTTGATAATTACAAAGAGCCATGCAAAGAAGAGTAAATGAATCATACCCCATCAACAATATCTTATCAATATCTTATCTTCTTAGGAATGGGGTGTTAGCAGCATTACTCGATTGTGTGGTAGCGGTAAGAATAGTAGATGAATAAGTAGGCATAGGGAGTGAAGGTATGGAACCGACACTTGAGTCCCTATTTGATTAGGAGAACTCACATTCGTCATAATTTCACCACAACTAGTTGTCGACATAATGTTGTTATGCACTATGTGAGCTAGGCCATGCGAGACTTCTACTCCCTCTTGTACCTCAAGCAACAACCCTCTAAGATTCTCAATGATAGGGATGACCTCCTCGGCTATATGTTCCTTGCTCACAAATTGCTGAAAGTTAGCCAACTTCTCGTCTAACTTTTGAATTTGGGCCTCAAAAACATGAGTAATAAGCTCATCAATGTCAATGGACTCTTGAGCAGTTGATGTTTCAAGAATAAGTGTAGTAGGAATGTGTGTGACTTGATTAATAATTTTAGATTCAAATGCATCAACATTAGAACCCATAATTCAAATGCTTCTTGTCACAAATGTATTAGAATCGGGGCACCAAGTCACAAAGCTCATAAAGTGACTACAAGGTTTAACAACACACAAGATGCCCAAATAGAAGAAATTTATGATGTAACAAAATAAAGATTTGAAATTTCTTTTAAATGAAGCAATAGTATACCTTTCAAGAAACAACAATGCTAATGCTAAAACACAACTTTCAATGCAACTTTCAAAACTAGGATGCAATTTTTCTTTTGCAATTTTCAAATGCAAGAAATGCAAAATGATTTTAAACAACAACTAACAAGAGGTGTAGCAAATGCAAATACTCTAATCAATGTAACGAGATCTAAATAATTTTCAAATTTAAAACCTTAGGATTACAACTAACAAGATATTCTATCAATGCAAAACTTTAACAAACCTTAGGTTGAAATTATGCAAAATCTAACTATGTATGAATGCAAAGCAACCAAAGAAGACACTCCCAATTAGATCTAGGATAATGAACAACTCAAATTTGAAAGCAAAAGGTGCAAGAAGTGTTGGGTTCACCAAAATGTTAGGGAAAAAGGAGATTACAAGCTTAAAGAGTTAAACTAGTCCATCCCTCTTCTATAAAACATTGGGGCACAAACTGAGCATGGCTTGTACCCAAAGAGGAGAGCCAAACTACAGGGATCTACCCATTTAATACATATAGGAGTAACCAAGTTTAACCAAAGCTCAACAAACAAGCCAAGACTAAGGTTAAACCACTAGATGATGAATAAAAAACTAATATCAGCTACATGAAACAAACCACATATATCAACAAGTACAATAGAGGTAAGGCAGTAATTCAGAACCTGTATTTAACTTTAGCAAAAATGTTTGGGACAGGGGCAGTAATTCAGAACCTGCTCTTCTTACTTGCACACACAGAAAGAGGGAAAAGGTTGTGTTGTTTTAAGGGTTTGCCTCAATCAAACCCTGTGTTGGTGTTCCCACCTCCACAATAATGATTGATAAGACCCAAGAGTGCTTGCCCTCATAGGCCAGAGGCCAAATCTGTAACAATATGACAAATAATGATGATAATAACAACAATAGATCTAACCTTAGTTGATGAAGACTTAGCACCATCAAAGAAGAGTGATGAAGAGGGCTTCAAACTTCCTTCAAATCCTACAAACAACTTCAATAACAGTCACAAGTAGAATACAATCCAAACACGAGGAATCCTTGAGCATAGAACATCATATGAGAGCAAAGTCACATTCATTCAGTTAGGTGTACAATAAACTACAACACACACTTAAATATGCATTTCCACTCACCTTTGGCAAATAAAACAAAATTAGGCCGACAAATGCAACCTAGAGGAATGTTCCAAGCTGGCACCACAAGTTGGGGCTAAAACTCCCAAGTGGGACTAGGGCACTTGGGCACCGTGGACCTTTAGCCCACGAACTTTGCAAAGTGTCTTTTAACGGGGCCTTAGTCCAGTCATAAGTTGATTATGCTGGGTTTATTTGTCGAGATCAAGATATTCATCGTTTAGAGCTCAAAAAGGTGTTAAAATAGGTCCTAATTAGCAAAGGCAATAAAATAGGTCCAACCTAGGAGCTAAACTAAGTGTAAAATGCTAGTGTACACATTTACGACTCAACAACCTCTTACCAAAATATAAGAAAAAATACACTTTTGTTTACATATGAAGTTGTAACATTATTTATGATTTGCCCTCTATCTATATTAATATAAATTAGGTTATTTCATTATATACATAAAAAATTAATTAATTATTTTTTAAAGATTTTAAAATATGTCATTAGTTAAATAGAAGAGAATTTTATATTAATGTTGTATGACCTTGTTTGTTGTAGCCATTGCAAAGGTTTTTAGATCATACAATATTGTAATATCTAAATTGAAAATAAATTTTAACTAATTTTTAATTCATGTTTAAAATATTAATATTAAAATTATAATCTTTTTGCATAAGAAGAATCAAAACACTACACTATGACCTACATTTTGACATTTATCCCATAATAGTACTTCGACATTGGTACTAGAGACTATATTAAATTAAATAATCATATGTAACACAATTTGTATTAAGAAGGAATTATATTGACATACCTTGTTAACAATAGATTTTCTTTGATATGAATATTAGTATTAGAGACTATATTAAATGAAGTAATCATATTTAATCCTTATATTCTACACAATCTTCACACAACATGATCAAATATACAATCTAAATAGGTTTCACTCTAATTTAGATTTTAGTTGGATTAACTAGTCTTTAAATCCTAAATTTATATTTTATTAAATTTAATTTACAAATGACTTTAATAAGTTTATAATGACCTAAAACATATCATGTCCAAGTAAAAGTACATAGTGTGAGAAAAAGTGCGTGCGAAGGGTAACATTTCCTTGTGCTATGGCTATGAAATATAATAGTGCCAGATAATTTAAGGAATATTAAGAAGAAAAAATAAAAGAATATTCTTTCTATAATTTTTTTTGTTAAGATTATTCTTACCAGGACATAAGGGAAAGTAAAATTGCATGACAGACATTAATAAGTTTTGTTTATTAATCCTCACCAAATTCAATCCATAAAAAAATTCGATTAAATTTTTCTTTACTTTTTCCTCTCCCTAAAATTTAGGCATTCATATCCTTAAAAAATGGAAATATAATATCTAATACTACTGAAGGCAGGTACCAATAATGCAGATCTAAATCAGAATTAGAAAGAAATAAAGAACAAAAGAATGGGGATTTCTTTGTTAATGAAAAGTTTATTTTGGGGGTTTTGACCCCAACCCCATATTGGAGAGGGGGAAACCCCAAGGACTACATGACCCCTTATTGGCGGCATGCCTTCCATGGAGAAGGCCATTGTAAAAAAACATTTTTTTTAAAAAGAAAAATATATATAATAATTTTTTTAAAAACAGGGGTAAAAATTTACTAATCAAAAAAATAACAACAAAGATCAAAGATTACAGAAATCCACACAACCCACCAAAGGGCCAGAGAAACCCAACAAGCAAACATCCAGACCCACCACAACTAAAGAGAGTCTTGCCCCACAAAAGCCCTAAATGAGACATCCATTTACCCAACCATATCTTCTAGAATCAACTTATCTAAGCATTAAGAGCGATCCAGGGTCAAATGCTCCCAGTCTCCCACATTCCAATCATCTGTTTGCTTTGAATTCCATTTAGCCAGGCAATCAACCACCTTATTCCATTTCCTAGGAATGTGAACAAAAGAAACATACTCCAATGAATTACTCAGATGAAGAATCTACCTGACCACTAAAGCCAGCTACCAATTCACCCCATCAAATTTCTACGCCTTCAACATATTAATCACAATCTAAGAATCTGCCTCACAGATAACCTTGCTCTAGCCATATAATACATAATTCATAGCTATTATAAGTATAATATTTTTAAAAACTACGTTAAATCTAAAAAAAAAGAAAACAAGACAAACCCTCAAACAAAATGAAAAATATATGATATTTTTGCCAAAATCTCTAGAGAAAAATATGATTGAAAATTTGAATACAATTTTGAATATAAAAACCTTTGTAGATTCAACCATGGATATTGCATATCCTCAATTTCCTTAGATAAAACAAAAATATTATATATTTGAAATCTAGATTTGATTTGTTGGAAGATTTGATTTTCCATTTGGTTTGTTGGAAGATTTGATTTCCAGATGGGTGCTCTAAAAATGGTTTAATGGCAAGTCTAAAAATGATTTAATGGTGAGTTAGAAGAGACAAATTTCCAATGGAAAGCTAACAATAATATGCTAAAAATAAAATAATTCAAGTAAGTAGTTTTAAAATAAATAAAATAACTCTTAGTAAATAAAAATAGCTTTTAAAATAAAAATAAAGTAAACAATATAAATAAAATAAAATAACTCTTAATGAATTAATATACTCAGGGAAAATCGTCGACAAATGGCTTGCAACCGAATATTTGCAAAAGAATTAAGATATGGCCGAGTAGAGTGTGACTAGAGAAACTTCGGAGGGAGACAAATATGGGCAGGACAAAATTAAGAAGCAGAGTTATCTGAGAAATCAAGAACAAGGTTATTCAAAAAAATATGGATGGATTTCAAAAGATCGACAGAGAAATTCCTCCTATCAATGGGGACACCAACAAAATAATAACCAATAAGGTGGGCAGAATGTTCTCAGGGGAAGTTGGTGGTTTGAAGGAAAAAGAATTTAGAACAATACAAAGGCCACGAAGCAGTATAAGGTGGTGACATAGATACAACAACATTCAGATCAAAAGATTTGGGTACCAAAAGGACCAACAAGTGCAAGTAACATTCCTCTTAACCCTAAACCTTTGATAAACTATAAATCGTTAGCCTAGATAATTATAAATTGTTAAACTTAGTTACAAAATTGAGAGAATGTGTCATTTTCATGAAATGAGATGGAGAATGTGTTGCCCTCTTAGTTGTTGTCCTTGATGTTAAATACACAAACTCTTAGGTTTGTGGTACAATGATAGTTGCATCTTAGGTTTGTGGTACAAACAGTAGCTATCATGACAGTTGACAGAGGTATTTGGTTTTGCTTGGCTTGGCATTATTCTTGGAAGCATTGGTTGAGTTTGATCGAATATGCAAGTGCTTATACTCCTGATATATTGATGAGAATGTTGTGATGCAGTCAGTTGTCATTTGATGTCAAAGTGCTCATGTTCTTGATTTGTTGATGCTCTTGATATGTTGATAATGCTAAATATTTCTCTCTTCCTAGTTGACCTTTATGATATGCAGTGGGACAACATTTTGTACATCAGTTTCTTTATGCTTCAGTTTGCTATTGGTAGACGCAATTTGACATTTCTTGGATTTGGCATTGATGTCAAGTTTGTGTTATGAAAGGCTTAAGACATCATTGGTTTGATATTTGATGATTATCATTTAGCACTATTTTGATATTGTGACAACATTTGGTTGATTTGGTATGGAATTGCAGAGGTATTTTACAGTGGTATTATGGTGGCATTACAGTGGGCTCAAAACTTGCATAATGTTTTACACTGATCTTAACAATGTGGTTGTGTTGTTCTTACCAAGTCTTGATCATTTTTTTCAAAGTGGAACATAACCTATTTGATGGCATCATTGACGGGATTTCATTTTTGGTAATCTTCATGTGTCTTAACTCTGCAACTCAGGCATGAGGAGTTATACTTGTTTTTGTTATCTTTCCTTAATGTCTCTCTTGTATTTTTAAGGAGGCTTCATTTTGTTAAAAGATGTTAAAGTTGTGTGAAGGAGATTATAATTCCTAACTTCAAAAGTTAGTGAAAGGCACCATTTAGAGTTGTTTTATGCAAATAAAATAAATCATCAAAGGCATTTTCGGGCACTTAAGTTATAACCTACCTAGTAGGTGTCGAGCATTTTTCAACAGGTAAAAATAAGTTGAGAACAGTCTTGGTAACCGGCCCCTTTAGGGCCCACACTGGGATAGACAGTCAAGTCATGTATATGGTGAAAAGCTTGTTTTGTTTGGAAGCTCATTTTGTAAGGTTAAATTTTTTGTAACATGTTGCTCTCGACTTAGGGTTACAGTTTTATGCAAGATATTGCAAGATTCAGTCATGATGATAAGGATCTCCGAGATTTGACAAAGCTACAGTGAGCTTCAACTTGACAATTATTTTTGGACTCAAAGTCACAGTAAAGGCCTCATTTGTTGGCATGATTCAGGTGATATTGTTCTTTTGTGGTTTCATTTGGAGGATCATGGTTTTTCTAAGCTATTAAATTTGGTTACATGAAGCTGAGGAAAAGTTTATATTACAGTCTTTAGAACATGTTGACTCTGTGTTGGGTTTCTCTTGTAAAGACCCCAGGCATAGAAAGTTGTTTCATTGTTCTTTGACTTTGTGATAGTTTTAAGGTGTTGTTTTTGACTTCTTGTTTGAGCTTGGTTTTTGAAATTATACTGTGATATTCAGTTATAAGGCAGTTGAAAAACAAAAATAAAAAGATTGTGGCAATTGTCTTAATGAAACTTCTCAAAATCCTTGTTGTGAAGTACAAGGTTTGTGGTTAAGATGTCAAGGTTTGGGTTTCATTTATTTGTGGTTGAAAGATAGTTATGAGTTAGTTTTTCTCAGTAATGACATTTGTTGGGGTCAAACACAAAATGGTTTCAAATTGTCTACTTTCATCTTGGTTAGGGTTTGCAAAGACTTGTTGATTACTCTTTCTCTTAATGGTAGGGTTTATCAAGCATAAACCACTAGGGTTTCATGCAATGATCTTGAAGGCCATTTGATAATTCTCTGTTTAACTTGCATCAGATATGGTTAAGTTTGGTTAACCACAGTTTTGGAAAGGCATTTCTTATTCTCTCTGGTTACATTAATCAGTTTGTAATTTTTTTGTATCATTTGATTAAAGTTTGAAATATTTTTCAAAGGCATTGTGGAAAATTTTTATAAACTTAGGCTTTTCATAATGGGTCTATTCAACCATTTGATATTGATAGTTATTGGTTCAGTTGAAAATTGCTAGAGATAGTTGGAATGGTTCAGTTACAAGTTTAAACTATTCAATGAAAGAAATGACAAGATGTAAGAATGTATAAAAGGGCATAAGATGTAAACCCCTGATGTGGTGTTGATGATATTGTATCTTACATTATCATCAAGACAATACCAGTGTGTTGTAATGGAAAAACATTTCTGAGTTGATGTACACAGTTTTGGTTATGTGATTCTTGAGGTCTCCAAATTCAATGAGACAATCAAGAACTGAGTTGTAGTGAAACAGAGAAATCCTCTGTATTGTAGATTTGTTTGATCTTTGAGAAGTTGCAAGTGATCATGCTAGTGAGACAATATGACAATCAAGAACTGAGCTATAGTGAAATAGAGAAACCCTCTGTATTGTATATTTGTTTGATCTTTGAGAAGTTGCAAGAGATCATGCCAGTGAGACAATATGATCATTGCCAGTGAGGCTTGTGTTGCCAGTGAGGCTCGTGTTGCCAGTGAGGCTTGTGTTGTCAGTGAGGTAGTGATAAAAGTCGGTGAGACATTTTTCTGTAGCCAGTGAGGCATGATTTTTGAATAAGCCAGTGAGGCATTTACTGAGTGGTTTTTCTACCCCAAGAACGTTTTCCACTCCTAAAATCTATGTCTTATGGTCTTATTTGTTGCATGATTCATTTGTTTAGTTCTTTAGTGCACAACCTCTTACATTGATAAAGCCTATACCAGCATTTGCTTCTATTTTTAAAGTTTGAAAATAAAAGTGAATAAAGTGTTTTGTTTTCTACAACACTGATTCACCCCCCCTCTCAGTGTTGTCAAGTACACCAACAGATGGCCAGAAAAAAAAATAAAGTTAAAAATTGGTGTGGGAGTCATTGGGGTGGGGAGATTAAATTTAAAACCATTCCCATAGGCTTTTTTCTAGTAGAATGCCCTTCGGGAGAGAAAAGGAAAGAAATCATGGAGTAGGGGCCATATACAATGGGCAGAGTAGGGTTCCATCTTAAGGAATGGGAACTAAATTTCAACCCCCTCAAACATGAAATCTCAGAAACCCTAATGTGGATTAGATTAAATAATTTTCCATCTGAGTATTGGGATCCAAGAATTATAAAATGGATTGGAGATCAAAATGGAAATTTCATTAAAGTAGATGAGATGCTGGAGGATAGGGAGTATGGAATGTATGCTAGAATTTGCATCATTGCAAATATGAAATCTCCACCACCAAAAGGATAACATATTAGATCAAACCAGGAGATTTGGAGACAAACTATTGAAATAGAAACAACCCCAAAAATATGTAAGGAGTGTCAGAATTTCATGCATTCATCGAAGGATTATAATCATGGAAATAAGGAGGATAAAATGAATACCAGTCTGGAAGAACATAATAATGATTGAGAAGAGACTGGAGAGGTAATGAAAATGAGTAAAATGGTAAAAACTATAGAAATGATCACCCCCATCTCAAACAGAGGCAATGAAGACACTAAGGATAGAGATTGATGAGGATAGATTGAAGAATTTATCAATATTTGATACAACTTTGAAGTTGTTTGGGTGTAATAGAGATCAGGAAAACAAGGAAAACATGCCTCCAGAATTGATAATTAGGGAAGCAGAACAAATCACAGACTTGGAAATTGAAAGTGATTTCTCAAAAGAAAAATTGGATGTGTTATTAGACAGGATGATCAACAAATCTGAATCTAACATCAAAAAGCCTACGTTGGGAGAAAAAAGTTTAAGGAGCAGAAAATCCAATAGAGTTAAGCTAGAAATGGCTGGGAGAGCCAAAGGTCAAATGAAATTGAGGTCCAGGAAGGGATCACCCTTCTCAATGAGCCATAAAGCTCATAACATGGAATGTAGGGGCTTGAATGCCCCTACTAAGAGGTGCCTAATAAAGCACCAAATGAATATGTCTAAAACAAACATATTTATGATTTCAAAAACAAAATTAGACCTAGAGGAATTAAAAATGTAATGGCTATATGGTGATAATGGTAGGGTGTTTTTGTTGCTGCATAGGGGGCTTCTGGTGGGTTGGGTATGGTTTGGAATCCAAACAAAATAATGGTGGAAGAAGTTCAAGCATGCCAATTCTAGCAGGTTATCAAAATTAGTTCTTTTAATCTGAACTATGATTTCTTTTTAATCAATGTATATGGACCCACAGACACTACCAAGAAGAGGGAGATGTGGGAGAAAATATTTGAATTTGTGCATAAATGTGATGAAGATATGATGGTAGTAGGAGGTGACTTCAATGCAACACTAGATGGAATAGAGAAAAGGAGGGCTTTCAAAGATGACACAAACACAAATAGACTTCCAAGAATTTATAAGTAAAAACCACTTTCAAGATATTAGCCTAAAGAATGGAAAATACACTTGGAATAATAGAAGAAAGGACTTCACAAACATTGTTGAATTCTTGTATATATTTCTTTTAATAGATAAATGGGTCAATATGTTGATCACTTATGAGTCTTTGATCCTTCCTAATACAGGATCGATCACTTCCTTGTAATGCTACACCTCTCCCTTGACATCACCCCTGTAAGGTGCCACTTCAAATTTGAAAACATGTGGTTGAGAGACAATGAGATATATAGTAAGGTAGAAGAATGGTGGAACACTACCCCCAAAATTAGAGGGACAAGACTATTTTTATGTCCTAAAATGTCCCCTAGGACTTTTACCTCCTAAGTTTAGCTTCCAGGTCCCTTAGTTTTAATCATGCATATTAGAAATGAATCCTGAAGCAAAATCCCCTGAAACCTGTGTCAAATGGGACCTAGGGGTGAACCTTGAGCTAAATCCAAACCCAAAATAGGCCCCTAGACAAGGGCGCTCATGCCCTTGCCCTGCCCTATTTTATCAGGGTCCCAAATTTGAATGTCGGCAAAGTTACTGTTAAAGGTGTTCCTTATCGACATCTTAAGTTTGAATTATGAAATAACGGGAATGCATATATAAACATGTTTAGGACTTGATTTGAAAAATATAAAATGATTTTGAGATTAAGGCAAACTTATGATCATAGAGCATTCAAGGCATTCATTGTGTTGCAGAGCATAATTGTGTTGTTGTTGCAAATTTGGCTTCATCTTCTCATGGTGTGAAAGATCTTCATCTCCTTGAGAGCTACACCTCTGAGGTGATATCTATTTGTTGAGTACTAGTGACTCAAATTACAGGTTCATTGGTCCCTTGGTTCGGTGGTTCATCGGCTTGACAGAATACTATCGGTATACCTATGTTGGGCTTTACCGATAACAGGTGTTTCACTGATGGTAGTGGCCATCGGGCAGACCTCTTGTATCGGCGAGAGTGAGGATGCTTTGGTTGATATGCATTGTTACACCGATGAAGGGCAAGTTGTCGGGTTGACCTGCTCTATCGGGCTTAGCTGAAGATCTCACTCCGATACTTGTGTCTCCCCGATGGTGGTTTGGGCTGACGATGTGCTATCAGCAAAACAGAGGCCTTCGACGAAGGATGTGGATGTTATTCTAATAGCTATGCGTTACTCCGATGGAGGTTAGGCATCGACAAGATGTGTAACATCGGCATGAATTGGAATGTTGTATCCGATATGCTGTGTTACTCCGATGGAGGCCTAGTCATCGGTATGATGTTTACTATGTCCTGGCGATGGTGCTTGATACACCGATCGGCGTAACTATCACTATTGGTGAAGGCTGTGAAAGTCACTCTGAGCTATGTGTTACTCCGATGGAGTCGAGCGTCGGTGAGAGGACTTCTATCGGCGTAGCTTAAAGGTTTCAGGCTGATGCACAGTGGTCATGCCAACGAAGGGTAAAGGCTTAGTATCGGTGAGACAAGGAACTGTCAGAGTTCATGGTTGAATATTGGCCGATGGTTTGGGTTGTGCCGATGGGGGTAGACAGGGGTCGTCGGTGGCAAAAGTGCCGACAATAGTCTTACCAAGTCATTAGACATATAAACTAGAAATCCTCCAACGCCGAATGCATGTGGGACTAAAGGTCCTCACGAATATGTGAACGGTTTGGTAGTTTTGTAATAGTTGAAAATGAGTGATGCTAGTTGGAACGAACGGTGAGGTGCATGTGTCGATTGGATTGCTAAAGCAATAAGGAAATCGATAGACTATGACTAGTGAGTTCATTTCGATGAACAAGGTGAAGGGGTTATACCTCTTCTGTGAAGTATTATACAGTTGCTGCACATAGCATGTTAACTGTATGTAAAAAGACTGAGGAGAGATGAAACGATCTGAGTCAAGAGACTGAAGTTCTATATTGTATGTGATTTGAGGCATGATAACAATATGAAGGACTGGTCTAAGTGCAGAAGAAAACTGAACAGGGTTGTGCTGTCAATTATTCTTCAGATGAAGCAAGATGTAAATCTTCATGAAAGGCTTATTGCCAGTTTTGTATTGTAACTATTTTTTTGTTGTTGAATAATACAATGGTGATTTGGGCTTTTGGAGTGTGGGGTTTTTTACCCGTAAGGGTTTTCCCCATGTAAATCTGTGTTCTTGTTCTGTCTTTCATGTTTAATGTCCCTGCTGTTGAAACTGGATATTGTTCGCTTGTGCTTTCCTCTAAGGGTCAATGTAGGAAATGTTCTATGTCTGTTTCCGCTTTAAAGGCATAGTTGTGCATGTTTTTGAAGCATTTGGAAAGAATTTAAATCTGTCAAAGACACCACTGTTCTTAGAAATACGTTCTGAGATGCCCTCATTTCCTTACAAGTGGTATCAGAGCCTTCTTCTGGGATCTGCTTTGTTGCTCACATAGGTACATTTGTGTGCTGGATGTGTTTGCATGTGAGAGTTCCTGGTGTATAAGGTCTGGGTTTTCCTTCTGTGATGATTTCTTAGTGTGACAAGCTTGAGGAAATCTGAAGGAAATGTTTGTTTGTTTGATCCTTGTTTTGAGTGAAGTCTGGTAGTTGATCTTGTGTTTCTGTTTCAGCAGTGCTTGAAGGATGGTGAAGCTGAAGAGACTGGAGCTGGTCATGATGTGGCCTGAGGCTCTTAGTTGACAATATTTAATCTGTTGCATAGGGTTTGGTTTGTGGTTGTGTTGCTGCAGTAACTTTCATATTGGGTGTCTGTGTGAGAGGCTCTCTGATGATATGAAGAAGTTTGTGTTACTGCTCAGCCATGGAATATTGTGCTTATGCTGGGTGTTCTGTTCCTGGTATTGGAAGGCATAATTTTCTATTACCCTGATTGCATGTAGGCTTTGGAGTTGATCATTGGATGATCTGAGAGCTTCTGTAATAGCCTGATTCTCTTGGATGCATGTGCATGTTGGTGGTTTGAGAGATTGGTCTACAAGTGGGCCTGAAGCTCTTGAACTATTGTTTCCTTAAATGAATATTTTGTACTTGCATGACTTAGATTCATGTTTATTGGATTTGAGGGGTTTTATAGTTTTTACTTAAAATCTATGGTTATGCATATTCATGATGATCCATTATTCTGGTTTAACTGTTATGGAGTTTTGTTGCAGACTTTTGGGTCTTCTAGATGTGAAGTGGGTATGGATGTGCATGGGTGTTTTTCAAACACAGTGGTTTTGCAGGTTTTACACGGTCAAAAGAAAAAATTATGGTTTTGTGAAGCTGCAGTTAAGCTATTTCTAGTCCCTGGCTTTTGGGATGTTGCTGGATGATATAGTTGTAGTTTTGCATGCATGCTCTGTGCATGGTGTGAGGAGGTGAAATGCTTTCTCTGCATGGGAGTGCTGGTATGTGATATGACACTCAGCATTTCTGTGGAAATGCTTCTAGTTTCTTGACTATGGTGCTCAGGTTGTGGACATGTTGGGTGAATCAGTGAAAAGTAAGTTTTCTGAAGCTTGAGTCATGTTGTCTACATTGTTATCTATTCCTTGAGATCTCAGTTTTGTAATTTCTAGTGTGATAGTGAGTTTACATGGTACATTGGTTGGATCTACGAGTTATGTAGTTTTGTGGGCTGATCACCTATTAAGCTACAGTGAGATGACTCGGATGTGGACTGTCTTTATCCACAAGATTATTTCAGTGTTTATGCAGATTTGTTAGCTGGCCTTGTCTCTAGTCACTTGTGCATTGGTGTGACTGTTTTGGGATGAGAGGATGGATGTTGTAGAGTATCTAAATAGTTGGTTATGGAGACTTGTAGTATGTGTATCATGATGTCATGTATAGCTTGAATACACAGGTTTGTGTAAGCTATTGACAGTGATAGTTTATTTCCTTGGTTTGGAGATCTTGGTGTCACTTGGTTTTATAGTCACATGGACATGTTAATGTGTGGACCTAGAAGATTTTCAGATTAGGAGATGTTTGGTCAGGATGCTTGGAAAGCTCTGTTGTTACAGTTCAGTGGGAGCTTTAGCATTGACTGTGTGATTCATCACTTAGTGGTGAATGATCTTCTTTAGTGTTGCAGATGTTACTAGGAGAAGCTCTTTGATCCTATTGCTACAGAAGGGTTCTTTCGCATTTGCAGGGGCACTATTTGAGGATGAGTAACATCTTGAAGTCATGGAGGATTCATGAAATTCTTGGCTGATGTGTTGGTGGTGCTTGACAGGTGATGTTGGTTTAGAGTTTGATTGTTCATGTCATGATATACTCTTGTTTAAGCATTTGAGTTTTGGCATGATATGTTTCTCTTGAGACTTTTGTTATGTTCACCTAGAGCATGGAATCTCCTAATGGAGATGGTAAGATCATGATTTCATGATAAGTTCTTGATTCAGATGATTGGAGTTTTGACAGTGGTCTGGTTACTTCTCTATGTTTGGGTATATTTATCATTTGCTTGATTACTTCATAGTGTTGTAGTGATGTAGTTGGAGTTCAGCATGAGGTGATTGTTTGAAAGTACTCATGGATACATGGAGAATAAGGTGAGACTGTATATGCTGTACTTATTCAGAGTTTACAGCTAGAAGTTCAAGGAGTCTTTACCTTGGTTGAATGTGAATTCAACAAAAGATCTAGAGGAGATTGTTCTTGGAGAAAGTAAATGGGACTTGGATATCTTGGAATAACATTCTCTTTCCCCACTTTTGGTCTATTCGACAAGTTTCACTTGAGAGGTATAGCCCATTGTTTCTCTCAGGTGTTTTATGCTTTCTTTCATAGATATGGTTCTAAAGGATTCATTGTGAGAGATGGATAGCATGTTTATCTCCTTTTGCATTTGAGTTTAGAGATATCATTCATTGATGAGGACTGTTAGGAAATGGTTAATGGGTTGATTTCCTGAAATGGGAAATGAATTAGTTTGATCTTCTTTGGTTTGTGAGGCTTACATCCATGTTAGTTGATCTTGGAGATTGAATGTTTGTTTGGATGTTGTTATGCTGGTTCACTTTGGGGTGTTTTGAAGGAGATCGTACTTGACACAGTTGGCATTCAGAGGTGTATGTAAAAGGATTGTCTACAGGTATATGATGTGCAGTGTTTCTCTTGGTCTCAGTTATTTTCTCTGATGGTGTGTTTCACATTACATTGTTTTGAGGCTTTGTTCGGAGTTGAAATGATCACTAGTTTGTGGTCATGTGCTTTCACTTATGTTGTTGGGTGATAGCATGAAGGTTCTATTCTGTTATCTCTTTCTTTGTTGGATGTGGAGAACTTGGGAGAACTTTGGACTGGTGGTGAGGAGTTGTTCTTATAGGTTATTTGCTTACAGATTTTGCATATCATAGTGGATGTTTCCTTGGTACTACATGTTATTTACACTTTCTATGGAATGCTATTGGTGGATTTTTTGTATGCCATGATCTTTTTTTTAGATCAGCATTATCCATGCAGTGGGAGTTCTTGATGTGTTTGGTCTTCTTCGACTAGTTGACACATAGAGCTTGTTTTTGCAACTGATGGGTGTATATGCAGGTGGCATGAGTCTACTGATGTTCATACCTTTAAGGTATGAGTGATTGGATGTTTTAGCACTGGCTGTGTGTGCTATTTTCAGTCATGTGGGTTTTATGTTCAGTTGGATGGGTACAGTCAGCTTACTGATTATTGTTCTAGCTGATGGTTTATCTTATTTTTTGGAGATTGGTTTCATGGCTGTGTTCTGGAAGCTTTGAAGTTTGTTATGTTGAAGCTTCTATGGAGCTTGTGAGCATAGTGGAGTGAAGGCAGTATTAGCTTTGATTTTGTGACCTGGAGCATTGATGGTTGCCTGTAATTCCTTCATCAAGTGGGAGAATGTTGAGTACTAGTGACTCAAATTACAGGTTCATTGGTCCCTTGGTTCGGTGGTTCATTGGTCTGACAGAATACTATCGGTATACCTATGTTGGGCTTTACCGATAACAGGTGTTTCATCGATGGTAGTGGCCATCGGGCAGACCTCTTGTATCGACGGGAGTGAGGATGCTTTGGGCAATATGCATTGTTACACCGATGAAGGGCAAGTTGTTGGGTTGACTTGCTCTATCGGGCTTAGCTGAAGATCTCACTCTGATACTTGTGTCTCCCCGATGGTGGTTTGGGCTGATGATGTGCTATCGGCGAAACGGAGGCCTTCGGTGAAGGATGTGGATGTCATTTCAATAGCTATGCATTACTCCGATGGAGGTTAGGCATTGGCAAGACGTGTGACATCAGCATGAATTGGAATGCTGTATCTGATATGCTGTGTTACTCCGATGGAGGCCTAGTCATCGGTATGATGTTTACTATGTCCTGGCGATGGTGCTTGATACACCAATTGGCGTAACTATCACTATCGGCGAAGGCTGTGAAAGTCACTCTGAGCTATGTGTTACTCCGATGGAGTCAGGCGTCGGTGAGAGGACTTCTATCGGCATAGCTTAAAGGTTTCAAGTTGATGCACAGTGGTCACGCCGACGAAGGGTAAAGGCTTAGTATCGGTGAGACAAGGAACTGTCAGAGTTCATGGTTGAATATTGGCTGATGGTTTGGGTTGTGCTAATGGGGGTAGACAGGGGTCGTCGGTGGCAAAAGTGCTGACAATAGTCTTACCGAGTCATCAGACATATAAACTGGAAATCCTCCAACGCCAGATGCATGTGGGACTAAAGGTCCTCACGAATATGCAAATGGTTTGGTAGTTTTGTAATGGTTGAAAACGAGTGATGCCAGTTGGAACGAATGGTGAGGTGCATGTGTCGATTGGATTGCTAAAGCAATGAGGAAATCGATAGACTATGACTAGTGAGTTCATTTCGATGAACAAGGTGAAGGGGTTTTACCTCTTCTGTGAAGTCTTATACAGTTGCTGCACACAGCATGTTAACTGTATGTAAAAAGACTGAGGAGAGATGAAATGATCAGAGTCAAGAGATTGAAGTTCTATAATGTATGTGATTTGAGGCATGATAACAATATGAAGGACTGGTCTAAGTGCAGAAGAAAACTGAATAGGGTTGTGCTGTCAATTATTCTTCAGATGAAGCAAGATGTAAATCTTCATGAAAGGCTTATTGCCAGTTTTGTATTGTAACTATTTTTCTATTGCTGAATAATACAATGGTGATCTGGGCTTTTGGAGTGTGGGGTTTTTTACCCGTAAGGGTTTTCCCCACGTAAATCTGTGTTCTTGTTCTGTCTTTCATGTTTAATGTCCCTGCTATTGAAACTGGATATTGTTCGCTTGTGCTTTCCTCTAAGGGTCAATGTAGGAAATGTTCTATGTCTGTTTCCGCTTTAAAGGCATAGTTGTGCGTGTTTTTGAAGCATTTGGAAAGAATTTAAATCTGTTGAAGACACCATTGTTCTTAGAAATACATTCTGAGATGCCCTCATTTCCTTACACTATTTGTGATTCAATCTATCTACTTTATCATTGTTTTTGCCTCTGTCCATCAAGGACATACACTCTCTATCTAACAACGGTGTTGGAAGGCTTGAATACCATTCTGGGGCTTGACCAAGGCAAGCTTCTAAACACGACAACCCCTAACCCCTCTCTTGTGATTGCAGGTCATAGGTGTCAGATCTTGTAGAGAGGAGTTGCAGAGGATCATTGCAGAGCATAAGGAATTCAGATCTAAAGAAAAAGGAAAAAAATAACCCTAAAATGTCAAGGGTACCCACTCTTTTGACCTCTAGTTTTGCAGTGCCGAGAATCTTGAAGTAGGTTGCAATTTGTAGTAGATTTCATCCCGAAGCCCTCAGAAAAAGTAGTACCTTGGGCTTGGATGCCCACTCTTTTGACTCCAAAGTTTTTGCATTTCAAAATCCAAAATCTAGTATGTATTTGATATGTATTTAGTATCCTCTTGTGCGAGCATTTGTTATGTTTCATTTGTTTGCTTATGATTTTGCATAATTAGGGTTTTGGACTTAATCAGGCTAAGATTTAACACATTAATCAACTAATTCCAAATTTCCTATCATTCCAAGTGACAACAAACTTGATAGTTGAGTCTTCTTGAAAAAGTTGTGATTCAACTCGGTTAAATGTCCTTGAATGTATGAGGTGAAAGGAGGATCTAATCAAACTACAAATCAATCCCATCTTCCCTCTTTTCCTTCATTACAGCTATTAAGATTTTTCAAGAAGCTGGGTGTATTAAAGAATTACTGAAGGAATGGAATAAAACACATTTGAAGAACATCTTTGAGGAGAAGGAGAAGATAGGGAAGGAACTCGTTGAACTCAATGAGATGATCATTGTTGAAGGAATGAATACATAATCATTTGATAAGGATAAAGAATTAATGGGGAGATACATAGAGATTTTAAATAGGGAGGAAATTTTTTGGTGGAAAAAATCTAGAGAGTGTTGGTGTCAAAATGGAGATAGGAACATGAAATTATTCCATAATATGGCCAAAGCTAAGAGAAGCATGAACAAAATAACCAATATCAAAAATAGTGAAGGCATCACAATAGAAGACCTTAAGGAGATTTATGAGATAGCAGCTAACTACTTTGAGGAGCTAATGAACCAAAGTGAACCATCAAATGACATAATTAAAAGATAGTTTCTTAGTAATTTATTCTACAAATTATTAGCCCTGAACATAATGAATTGTTGAAGGGAAAAATCTTAGAGGAAGAAGTAAAACTTGCCACTTTCCAACTAGGTGCATAAAAGGCCCCAAGACTAGATGACTTTCCTGCCAGCTTCTTTCAATCATTTGGGAGCATCGTCAGTTTAGATTTAGTGGTCACAGTGGAGGAATCAAGGAAGAATGCCATAATGCTTTAGGACACAAATAATACCTGCATAGCCTTAATCTTGAAAAAAAGCATGGTGGAAACAATGTATGATTATCGCCCCACCTCTTTGTGTAATACAATTTATAAGATCATAAACAAATTAATGGAAAAAAAACTAAAGACTTAACTACTCGACATCACATCAAAATAATAGAATGGGTTCACCCTTGGGAGGTCTATCATAGAAGGCATCATATTGGAACATGATGCGATTCATATTATGAAGCAATCCAAAGAGGAAAGGATGATTATCAAATTAGACATCAAGAAAACATATGACTAGGTTAATAGACAATTCCTCATGGAGGTCATGGAAAAGTTTGGATTTTGTGGGGAATGGATACAATGGGTCAGAAGTTGCATATACTCCCCCCAATTCTCAATGATAATAGATGGAATCCCATAAGGATTTTTCTCTACATCTTGAGGAATCAGACAAGGTGATCCTCTTTCTGCATTTTTATTTATAATCATGGCGGAAGCCCTAGGTCAGATTATCCAAGATGAATATGGGAAGGGATAGTGGAGAGGAATTAAGACAACAAAAGGGATGAATGTTGTCACTTGACCAACAATTTTTTAATGATATCATATCATTTGGAGTGGCCAATAAAAGGGAAGCAAAATCTATCAAGCACACACTAGAGAGATATTGTGTTGCATCGGGTCAGAGTATAAATTGGAGGAAATCTAAAATTTTCTTTTTTAACATAGAATCAAGAAAACAAAGGGAGGTCATTGTCATATTGGGTTTCAAAATCAGTCAGTTACCAGGGAGATACCTAGGAATTCCATTATTTGTAGCGGTAAATAGGGCAAAACTATGGGATTCCCTTCTCACAAGTTGCAACTCCAAATTGACATCATGGAAAGGTAAGTGGCTTTCTTCAGTAGTGATGGGTTCAAATATTGGCTTCTTTTATGTTATTTTTATATGCTTTCAGACTTTATGCCTATGATATTCTAGATACTTTTCCAAGACATTACCATCATAATATGTTGTTTTTATATATTTTGCAAACCTTGAACCTATTCTGTCAAATATGAAACATGGTGATAATATTTGTCAATTGAATGAGTTAGACATGAGTATGTATGCATATAGATGAGATTTTATAGTTTAATTATGAAGGTTATTTGCATGCATATGTTCTATGGATTAACCCCTGTGCAGTAGCAAGTATGTGGCATTGAGGAGAGAAGAATTTGCAACACATTGTAAAACAGGGCATTAAAGGAAGTCACAGTCAAGCGCCAACTAAAGCTAAACGTGATCATTATGGAAGAATAAATATAAAAGAAGAAGACTTGTTCTAGGAGTCTAACCAAATATTATTTGTTTCATACATGAACCATTGTATAGGAATTTCTATTTGAATAGGACTCTGCTTCCTCTGTTTAGTTAGATTAATAAATTGATCTCAAACCTGTACCCTGATATCTAGGGATGGATTGATGATCAAAGTTAGTTGGTAGTTACATAACACTCTCCCATTTTTTTATAAGTTAGGAGGGATGAGTTTGATGTCAAGTTAGTTCTTTCCAAGTTACTTCATTTTATATTTACCTACTTGTTACTCTATTTTTATATGTTTGAAGATCCAGACATGTTTTATTGAATACAATCTGAGAAGATCCTGTTTATGATATGAATTGAATACAACTATGTGTTATAAGAATGTGTGAGAATCTGAAGTAGATTTGATTTCCAGTTAAGTGAGATAGTCCCCTGAGCTGGCCACTCAAGGTACTAGTCTTCACTTCATCTATTTCCTTATTTATTTATGCATTTCTAGTTAAAGTTGTTTCTTTTATATTTCATAAATTTTATTGTGAGTTTAGTAAAATATTTTGATTACCATTTCCAGTAGTTGTGATTCATGAATGAGTGCATGCTTTGTTTACTGTAAGTCCTCTGGAGGTTAGTGTTAGTTCTTTTATCATTCTAGATATTTTGAGTTAATTCTGTAATTACTTGTTGAATACAGTTATCTACAACTTATGCTGCAGGTACCCATAGCCATTGGGTTTTGTAGTCTTTTACTGTTTTTGTATTTCTGAGAATTCCAGCCAAGTAGAATACTCTAGGTAGGTTTGGATAAGATAGTTTAGGATAGATATGAGTCTTGGAGGCACATATAGTGCAAGTGCCATCATAAGCTTACACTCCTTGGTTGATAATTTAATGTAGGAATGCAATGATAGAGTGGACTATTCAGATAGGTTTACCCCTAAATTATGCTAAGTCTACAACACATTAGTTTTCCTCTACAAGTAGGTAGAATATTAACGTTAAAATATGTGATTTCAGCAATCCCTATATAGTCTGTATCAAGTTTAAAAATGCCAAGGAAGATATGTGAGTTTCTAAAAAGAAAAATGAGAGCCTTCTTTTGGAATGACACATAGGATCAAAAAAATTCCCACTTATAGCATGGGAAAAATTTGTAGTCCAAAGGAAGTTGGGGGCATTTGTTTGTGACAATGGTCAATTTTAAACTTTGCTTTAGGAGCCAAGTTGGTGTGGAGTATGTATTGTAACCCATAATAGAAAATGGGAGAGAATCTTGCAAAGTAAATATTTAGATTCAAGGGACCCTAGATAAGGATATTCACCACCACCATTCCTCCAATGGGATCGACTATTTGGAATTTCTTGATTTCATGTAGAGACATAATTACCAGACATATCACATGGGAGGTGAGGAACGGAAAGAAGGCGTTGTTTTGGGTGGACTCATGGAATGGCCTTGAGTTCCTATAGGAGATTCTTGACTTGGATGAAGTCAAAGAGATATTGACTAATGTATGGGGAGTGAATATAAAAGATTATGTGGAAAAGATAGTAACCAAAGGGGTAGTAGAATGGAGATGGAAATCAATGAGTGGAATGGGTATACTAGAGGAACATGAAGATAGATTAAAGAGTATTTTGTCTAGGAGAAGGATCTTCATTTCAGATAAAGATGACACAATTAAGTGGCATGGGTCTAAATCTAGATAATATAATGTTAAAATCGAGTATACATTAGTAGAGGCAACTAGAAGGAAACAAGATTGGCCAATGCATCTTTGTTGGAAAAAAATGCTTATAGAAAGCTGGGGTATTTGTGTGGGCACCCATACATAAAAGTATCTTAACAAGTGATAGAGTGAGTAAACTTGGATTCTTTAGCCCATCTAGATATGTTCTGTGCAAAAAAGAGGAGAGACTGCTGAACACATTTTATTAAACCGCTAGCTAGCAGACTCATTTTAGAAGAAGATAATGGAGAAATTGAAATGGTATGGACCCCTTCCAAATGACCTACTTTCTACATTTAAGGCTTGGCTAGTATTGAGAAAAAAGGCTATATTTTAAAGTTTATGGATTATATGCCCTTCACTGATTGTCTGGAAGCTATGGAAAGAAAGAAATAGAAGAATATTCCAAGACAAGGAAATGATATTTGAAGGACTCTTAAATAAAATGGAAAATTCAATTATAGAGGTTACCTACAATAATGCAACAAGGAACCAGAGATTGAAGGTTAATTCTATTACAACATGGGATGGTGAAATGTACAAAAACTAGAAGGCATTGATTATTCCCCCTGTTCACAGGGTTGCACAGGTTGATCCATTGGGTAGATATAGAGTTGATGCTCGTTGGGTCCCCCAAGTGAAGGTTGATATAAAGTTAATTTCAATGGTGCATCACACAGTAATCCAATAATTTCTAGGGTAGGTTGCATCGTAAGAAACCATGAAGGACTGGTGGTCAGTCTAGCAGTGAAGAAACTACCAGAAGGCACAAACAATGAAGTTGAAATACAAGCAACTTTACTGGGGATACAAACTTGCATAAAATTGAACATCAAAAAAGTCTGTATTGAAGGGGACTCCCTTATTATTATTAATACATTGAGAAGAAAAGGAACAACAAGCTAGAAATTAGAAAGATATATTTCTATAATTTAGAGTTTGATCGACCAACTTGAAGATTTTAAGATAGAGCACATCTTCAGAGATGAAAGTTGATGAAATATTTGGTGATATGGATAAGGGTGGTAATGATGTGTTTGCAATCAGTGATTAATTCATATCCTATGAAATCAATGAGGGATTGATATGCAAGTAGAGGATAGTACACAAAGGCTGCAAAATATGATGACATCCCTTCGACTGGTAGACCTAGAGATGATTACTTATTCATGCAATGGAACTAGAGGTAAGCTAGTCAAGCCTTTTCTTATTTGCAAGATGGACACCACTATGTGCTTGAAGGCAAAATAGAGGCAAATCACATTCATCAGTGAAATCACAAATTTGAGGATGAAGAAAGTTTTTAGAACGAAGTCTGCAATGGCCTTGCACACATTTAAAATAGTCTTGGGAGATACATTCATGGCTACACATAGGCATAGAGTGAACATGAACATTTCATCCATGTTTTTGGTGATGATGCTAGACATTAGAGAAGATAAAGAGGCTACCTACATGGCGATGGAGACAATGGTGAAGCCTCGATGGAGGTGCAACTTGAAAAAGATGATGGATGATGCAGTTCTCAAGTTGGGTTTCCACCCAAATCATAATGCATGGCCCTGCATCAACCCTATATATACAGGCCCATGGGTGTCATTCATAATTTGGTCCATTGGATAAAATGAGGAGGTGCAGAAACATAAGATGAAATGAGGTTTAGAATTCCTAAAAGCTATTGCTAGGGTGGTCAATTTTGATGAACTAGACTGGTCCTTTATCTTTGAAGCCTTAACTTCTGAATCAGTGGATGGACACCCTGAACTAAATGGTGAGCTCATATTTACACCAATGTGCTTCAAAATGAACATGCAATATAAGGCCACAAAGAGAAACCCTCCCAAACCTAGTATTTCTATCAAGTTTTTCTAATTCTTTAGGTCATCATATGATGCTATAGAAGATCATACTCAGTTTTTCAAGATCTACCATGATTTGCATCCTAGATCTCTAAAAAAAAGACTAACATAAAGTAATACTGATAGATTTGATACCATGTAAGAGTTGGCTATTAAGGTAGCCATCCAAGATCTAGAAGCTTCAATGAAAGCACAAGAGAGATCCAAAATGAGAGAATAATTCTATTATATCAAATGACATGCAAAATTATTACAAAATGTACATGATATGCCTTGCTTATAAAGGCAAGGTGGTAAGATAGAACTAACTAGGATGATGACAAGTGTCTTAATCCTATGACATGAGACAACTATAGGATAGGATCACATATGTACTAGAAACTACTAAAAAAATTCCTAGAGCCCTAAGTAAACTTAACATGTGAACATGTGTGAATAGGTCCTAACTAATGACTAGTTAGATAATGTGCCTTGTTCACACTATAAAGGGGAAATCAGATAGGAAATACCCCTATTCACACTAATAAGAAATCCCAACATCTATTTTGAAATTAAAAATAATTATTCCATCATATGGACTAGGAGGATTGAAATTGAAGAAAAGGAAAAAAAAACATTTTTGTTGAGCAATAAAAGGGGGTATATGCATCTAACATTCAATTATACACACATGAATGTTGAATTGAACAAATGATATAAATTTAATAGGCCAAATCAAATTGCCACAATTATAAAGTTGAATCACGTCAAACATCTAACTAAACAAATTAAAGTGTAAACTCAATGAAAATTTGTGCTACATACATCAATTAAATCATATTGGAAAAAGCTTTGAAATACCCTAATTTATGGGAATGAATGTAAATTAAATCAAGAAAGTAAAAAATTAGATGATTGAAAAACAAAAATAGTATGAGACATACTTAATTCCAAGCATGAATGCCCACATATAAAGGCTATCAATGAATGACTAAACATTGAGCTATAATAATATTTAATTTGATTCTTTACCAATATTATAAATAATATTTGTTTTAAATTTTTATCATCGTTACAGAACTAAATAAAATTGTGATATTTTATACTCTTCTACATTCTATAAACTGATTAAATATAATTAATTTTTTTTATTAAAAAATTATGGTAGACTCGATTCATTGAATTGAAATATTATCGAAATATAAATATAAAAATACACAAACAAATATAATTATACATATTCCAAACCTATTTGAATATCTATAACTATTTGATAATTATATATGTATAATATTTGTATACGTATAAGTGAACTGATGCAGAGCGCACAGCGGAAACTGATTTCTTATCAACTTTTAGATTCTTTAAACCCATCAAACCAGCAGTCCAGGGAGTTAAAATGCCCAAACAGTTTTAAATATCTTTCTCAAGGTTCACACCGCACCAGAATACACATATACCTCACCTATCGGTGAGATAGACTACTATTGGCACACTCCAAAATTCTTTCGCCGATGTGCCGATGAACTACCCATCGGTGACACTTATCAGTTGTCACCCTGATACAACTCGATCGATGAGATTATATACTGTCGGGTCAATACAACTTTATTCACCCAATGGCTCTTGTCACTCTGATGACGCTTCGACTTAGCATATACATAATTTGACTTGCTATGCCGGTTTCCTCTACTGTTTCTACCGGTCACTCCTTGCATCATTCGAAATGCACATTCACCAAATACAACTGCGATATACAAATGTGAGATACACATGAAATGTACTCAGATACAATTGTGATATACACACAATGTTCTCAGCATACAATTGCAGTATACGCATAAAATGTATGTTCACTGACACAACACGAATCTCACGCTGATAACCTCCTTTGCAACTCTTGTAACCAAACGATGCATCGAAACAACTAAAACCTACAGAATAGAAAGATAATCTAATGCTACGGAGGTCATTCCACTGATTTTGAAGAAACCTCAACCAGTGGAATGACTCCAATCTACATTCCTATAATTAGACCAAAACACAAAACTTCTTTTTATTCCTCTGGGATGTACATACAAAATCTATTCTTCCTCTCTCTCTATCTATTTTTCTTCACAAATAGAGACCAACTATTTAAAGACTTACATCTTGGCAGTTACATACGATGGAAAGTGAACCACCTTTGCCGATCGGTTACATTCCTTAGTTTGGTTACAATATTTTCTTGACATGTTATACAAACTTAACATTATGCCATTACTCGGCCAGATATGACTTACAAACATGACTCTTTGGATATAACATAAAATGCAAGGAATCTTCCAGATTCTTTAGGTTTTGAGGTGCTCCTGCACCATGAACATAAAAGAGCAAGTTAAACTACATTAACCTACCCTATCCACAATTACATGTAACCTCTTATTAGAGTTAAAAGGGATGCATAATATAACTGAAGTTAAATGACTAACAACACATGAAAACCTTACTTTTGTGGACCTGCTCCTTGATATTTGATGTGTGATTGCTCTTTAAACCAATAGTATAACATTACACTTCATAGAGACTTGCAAATGGCTTGCATGAGGTTCAATTTATAGATTTTTAGATGGGTTGATGAAGGGTTAATATTGATTGGAAGGATCAATGGTTGATATTGATTGAAAGGATTAGGTTGATGAGGAGCCTCCGAGTGGCATGATTTGATTGGTGCACAAGTGGAGTCTTTGGATTAAAGAGAGATCAATGGTTGAGGGGATCTTGGATAAAGTGGATGGTGAAGATCAAAAAGGCACCAAGGGTAGCTTTTGGAGAAATGTGTAAAGGACTTTCCCATGCCTCATGTAAGAAAGCCCATGCCTTTTTTACAAAGGCCCATGCCTATGTACACTTTTGAGGAATGTGCAAGATATGAATGGGTTGAATGAAAGTTAGGATTGTGCAAGTGTGTGATTAGTTGGTTAATTGGTTTTAGCCAACTTAATGAAAAGTGGACAAACAATTTAATTATTGGGATGGGGATGAGGATTTTATATAATAAATATTTGAATTTATTTATCTAAGGCTAGACTATAGAAAATGATTGATTAATTAAATAAATGATTGAATTTATTTAATTAATGCTAGGAAGAGGTTCAGACAAATAGTAATTTTATTAATTAAATAATAAAATATTATTAATTAATGTTGGAGTGAAAAATAGATAATTAATTGTCTAAATAGGAATTTATCTAATTAATTATAGAGGAAATGTTCAAGTGATGTCCTGATTATTGCTAGAATGGTGATTAGACAATTTTGGGTGTCTACAATAATTATTATAATATTATATTTAAATAATGTCCTACGTTTCTAGGATCTTTTAAATTTTGAGAGGAACTAGCTTTATGTGGATAGGGTTGTTTCAGTTTGTTAAAGTTTTCATTAAAATAATTAATATTTTTAGAATTAGAATTTGAATATGTAGAATTTAATAAGGTTCCAACTCACAATTCAAGACTTCTTCACAAAACACAATTTACTAAGGTTCCAACTTAAACAATGTGGAATAGAAAAGAAAGATGAACAATTGGTCTTATGTATTCTATCAAAGCTAGGTCCACATTATTCAGTGTTTGTTTCTACTTTTTATGCTACAATGAGTGCTCTTGGTAGGCAATTCAGTATGCCATCACTTGTTGATTTGGCTATTTCTCTCACAAAGGAGCAAGATAAATTAATCCAAATGGGTGCTTTGAATTTTCCAAAACCACATGATCTTATTGCTACTGAACAAAAGGCTTCAAATACTATGGAAAAGAAACAAAACAAGGATCAATATAAGAGACCAAAATTACAATCTCCATATAATACATCTTCCTCATAAAAGGGAAAATTTTTAAGGAGAGGCCCACATTTTGTTATTGCAAGAAACTTGGGCATGAAGAACACCAATGTTATAAAAAAGAAAATGATGAATTGAGGCATCTTCTACAGGATCATAATATCAAATTTTTTTCACCAAGTATAGGTGGCTCTTCTTATTCTTCTCCTTCACCATCAAAATCAAATTCAGAAATAGATAATAAAAAGGGTATGACAAATTTTGCTGCTAAAACTCCTACAACATAAAAGTGGCTTCAAAATTTCTAGAACTTCACACAACATGTCTGCATCATGAGAGCTATTCTCTTCATTTGAGCCTCGTACATTCCCACAATCTTAATGGGCAATAACTCCTACATGACAACTTATGGAAAGGATGCTATTTATATATAAGAGAAGGAACATTTAATGATGTATTTTATGTTCCTTCCTTTTCAAACAATCTCCTTTCCATTTATCAAATTTTCTCATAGTGGGACAAGCAAAAAAGTTGAGCTCATCCCTAATTAAGTGATCATAAGGGGTTTGTGGAGTAGACACATTGTTGATGTTGGATATTTTGATCATGATTCTAGATTATACTCTTGTTTCCTTCTTTGTTTCTGTTGATTTTGATGATTCTTTGATTGGTGATGACATTGATACATCTAGCATGCATAAGGAGATTCAGATTGGTCATTTGAACTTTGGAGTTATTTCCTACACTTCATTTCTAGAGACTTATGCTGAAATCATCTCTCCTTCATCTCCTACTACTTTAGAATTGAGTGTTCCTACATCTATTGTTTCCAATGATTTAGGACAACATGATCTTCACATTTGTCTTCCTAATGCATTTTCTAGGGATGAGTACTTGGCAAGCACAACATACTTGTTTAGTGAATCTCATATTTCAAAGTTGACATAGACTTTTGATGATAACTGCATCAACACTATTATCCTCACATATACATCTTTAGATCCTATTCTCTATCAAGTTTCACATGAAGTATCTAAGTAGCTTTCAGAGATTTCATTATTATCTTTGGATCATGTGCAAAATTCAAAGACTTACATTCTTCTTCACATATCAGAAGATTACATACACCCATTTGCAGTTCTATTTCTTCCACAAGGGAGAAATGTTGTTTCAAATTCATGGATCACCTTCTGCATTCTTCTTTGAGTACTAGCTAGCACGACATGATCTCTAATCTTATGGGTGAGCTCCATAGTCTATCTTTATCTCTCCTATAGGGGAACATTTATTGTAATTTTATAATAGAATTAGTCTTTGGGGGATCATGTTGAGTCCTCCATCTTTCTTCTTCACTTGTACATTCTTATGAGTTTTTCCTCTTTTAGAGAGGAGTTTTATTTCCCACTAGCTTTTCTCCTTTACTCTATTTATGAGAAAATTAGTTTGTACATGCTTTGGAAGAGGCTCTTGATATATCCAAATTTTCTTAGATGGTGTGATGGGAGAGGAGTGTGTAGATTTGATTATTTGGAGGGGATCCTCTAATTGGGTAGATGGAGGGATGAGGGATGCTTGATGTTTGGGGATTTGGTATTTAGGATCTTGGATGGGATTTGTGGGATTGGAGTGGATGACATGATCATCAATGACATGCTTGGATGGTTTTGGATTAGTGGGGTGGCTTGACTTCACAACTTTATAATTTTGTGCACAATCCTTAGCTATGAGTCCTTGGAGGAAATCTGAAAAGGATGATTTGGATTTAGTGAGATTGGATGGTGAATTGGATTCATGGATTGGTCGATAATAGGATGATCGGTTTAGATATGAGTTGGAGGTGACAAGGACCTCACACAAGGATGGGTGTTGGGATATGGATGGGGGATAGAATGGGTATCCCTTGTCAAGGGTGCCATAAGGATGACCAATAGATATGCAATTAGGATTAGCGAGATGACTTTTGCTAGCCAA
Organism: Cunninghamia lanceolata; assembly: GCA_027924645.1. Taxonomy (NCBI): domain Eukaryota; kingdom Viridiplantae; phylum Streptophyta; class Pinopsida; order Cupressales; family Cupressaceae; genus Cunninghamia; species Cunninghamia lanceolata. The sequence goes on along the minus strand of BSBN01000220.1, from coordinate 7,389,814 downwards.
TTCTTGGTCAAAAGGCATTTTATCATACATGGATGGCTGATGGAAGCTTATATGGAAAGTTTTCTTGTGATGATTTCATCAAGGTTATCAATTTCATACTCATCATCATCATTATAATCAAAAGGATTTTTGTGATGGTTATGACGAGGCAACTCATCAAAACAAAATGGATTCATGATGTTTGATTTAGATTTTTGATGAGTTTGGATGAAGTGATTTTTGATTTGATGACTTTGGATTTATAAGGCTTGAACCCTAATAGTTTCTTTGATATCAGAATGATTATGGATTTGGATTTAGTGGGGTAAGGTAACTTGATTTTGGATTTTTGGATTGATCAAGTTCAAGGATGCATGACACTTGATACTTGGATTGGTTGATTTTGATTAATTTTGATTAATCAAGGTTAAGGATGCATGAAACCTGATGATGATTGACTAGATTGATTAAGGTTTTGATTAGACTTGTTGGCACCTTCAAATTTGGCAACAGTGAAGTGCCTATTCACCTTCAAATTGGTGGTAGGGGCCAAGTTTGATACCTGTCGCATCTACTTGAGACCTTGACTTTGATGATTAAAATTTTGCATCCTGGTCATCATCATGCAAATCCATTTGGAAGAAAGATTTTCAAGACATATGTTAGTAAGGTCGTCCAATTTCATTGTCCTCAGGCAAGTTTTGACATGTTTTTTAATATAGTTGCGACTACTAGTAGGCTAGAAAGGCATCTCGAAAAAGTGTGGAATTTCATGGTTATGGCGGCAAAACCATGTTTTAAATAATTGATTATGCTCTCCCGCAAATTTTCATGGTCTTCAGAAGTCTTGTGTGCCGGTGGTGCCGTTGGACCATTTTGGTTGGCGGGGAAATTAATTTTTCCCCAAATGCTAATGTTTTGACTTTGCCAATTTTAAAACATTTTAATGTTTTAATTATTGACGAGAAGTTAGAAAATGGAGATATAAAACTTTAAATATAAGTTTTATTAAGTGTGTTAAGCATTAACATTTCCATTTCGCTGGTTCATGGAGGGTAGAAGGTGAGCTCTCTGAAATGGCGAAGGGCTGGTGAAAACATTTTAAATGTTTTATTTTAAGCAAAGTCAAATGTCCGAGAAAAGAGCTTTGGTAAAAGCATTATTATATGCTTTTATTCTCACCTCACTGTCCCGCTGAAGATAAAAAATAGCCTCAGCAAAGTAGGAAGCTCCAAGGAAAAACATTTTTAAATATTTTTAATCTTTGTCAAAATAAAAAAATTAGGGAAAAAGCTTGGGTAAAAGCTTTATTTTATGCTTTTACTTCCATTTTGCCAAGACAAAAAAGTGGTTCCAGTGAAGGCAAAAGCTCCAATGAAAAGCTTTTTTAATGTTTTAATATTCACCAAAGTCAAATGTTTGGAAAAAAGCTCGGATAAAAGTTTTATTATAGGCTTTTATTTGCATTTTGCTAGTTCGCTGGAGGCAGAAAATGGGCTCGACGAAATGACAAAGCTATGGCGAAATAACATTTTAAAATGTTTTAATTCTTTGCCAAAACCAAAGTTTCGGTAAAAGATTTATTTTATTTGCACTTCATTGTTCGCTGAAGGTAGAAATTGGGCTCAGCAAAATGGCAAAGTTCTAGAGAAATGGTTGCAGACAACAGAGGGCATTTTGTATCACATTTTTTGGGTTTATAGAAGGGATTTGGGGTTTTACAAGCTGGAAATTAGTTTTCTCATTCCCAGATCAATGCTTGGGACATTTTTGACACCCAGAGGACATTTTCAATGATGTTTGGAGCATTTTAAACTGCCTAGCAGTGGAAAAAATGTGACAATAACTGTAAAACGTGGCTCCATTGTTTTAAATGCCTCCAGTTAGTTTTTAAATGCATTGGCATATGTATAAATGCTCTAGAAAAGGAGAAAATGCCCATGTATATGCAAAAATGCCTTTCATATTTTTGTTTGAAGTCCTGGGGGTTAAAATTGTATGGTAAAACATGTTTTCACTTGCCAGTGAAATGGGGAAACTACCTGGGGGTAGAAATTTTACCTCCCAAGTGAAATTACAGTTGGTAAGTCAATTTTACTAGCAGGGTAAAATTGTGCATGAGATTTGCAAAGTGAAGACAAGGAGGGAAAATGAATATTTCATTTTTAATGAAGAAAATCAAAGGATGTTGTGGTATCTTTTCTATTATGCCAAATTTAGTTGTAGAATCAGAGGGCTCAAATGTGCCAGATGTCATGCCTTAGTTTAATCTAGGGCTTTACTTCTCTATAAATTGCAAATGTTGTTTCATTTGCAAAGGTTCCAACTCTCCAGGTTTCTGGTATTGTAATTTTGTATAGGGTTGCTACCTAAGTTTTTGGAGTTCTTGAAATTTTAGAGTTCAATGTTGTAATTTATCTTTTTGGTAATGGAAAATAAATCAATTTGCAACTTAGGATGAACCATATCATACTGTAATGTCTCCAGAATGTATGCATTATTTTTTCAATCAAAGTAATCAAGGATTATGATGTATTTTGTTGCACATTTGTTGCAATAAATATTTGGTTGATGGCTCTTGTTCAAGGAGAAAGTTAATTTTTGCTTTCAGTCAATTATTAGGGATAGTGTGTTATATTCAAGATCTCAAAGAATGTTACCTGTATGTCCATGAGAGGCCTCATTATTGTAAGGCAATAATGGTTGAATGGTCACTGATCTTGTGTTTACACTGTTATCAGATAGGTTAGTTCATCTTGAGTCTGTTATGGATAAGGCTCTAGTCTAGTATGCTTCTTTTGTGCAAACTCTGGAAGGAATCACTATTGAAAAATCTAAATCTTTTCATTTCATGTTTATTTAATATCTAGTTTTTTGTATCTTCATGGAGATTAAGGAACACAAAGGTTATGCTTGAGAATGATCTAGTTGTAACTCCTTTGTGTATTTGAGATGAAGATAATTTTAATTTATTAGTTCTTAGTGTTGTTCAAGGTGTAAGGGATCATACCTGAATATAATTAAATGTATAACACCCTCTACCCATTTATCTGAGAACCATCCGCATGTTACAGGTCTATAATGTGTTGTTTAGTGCAAGTTTTATCATATTTTTAGATCTTTTAATGGGCACACCCGCTTGAGTCATGTGGAGCTCAAAGTGCAGAAGGCTGTTTGTAGCCTTGTTTATTGGCCTTTCTTATCCTCAGTTTGATGATAGTGTAAGATCTTTTTCTTAACCTATTGATCCCTTGGTTTAGGCATTGTGATTTTCCTTAGGATTGGGGGTGGAAAGAAAAATAACCAACAAGACTAAGGGATCTTGGTTGATTTGATGTTGGATTAGATTGAAAGGGGTTTAAGTCCTTAACCAATTTTGATTTTCAATCTAGGTCATTTTGGATTAAAGATTTAAGATTCAATTGAATTTGATAGGGATTTGGATGAAGCATTTGGTGGATAAATGAGAGTTGATTAGGAAAAGATAATGGATTTGGTTAAGATGGAATGGATGAGATTTGATTTAGGGTGAAGGATTAGGGAAATTTGATTAAGATTTGGATGAAATTAGACTAGATGAATATGGGATGATGTTGGATTAGGTGAGTAGGTGATAAATGGGATTTGATTAGGATGAATATGTGATTAGGGAGACAGATTAGATTAGGGTTGATATTGGATGGATAAATGGGAGTTGATTAAAGATGATTGGATTAGATTAAGAAGATGGATGGAATTGGATTAAGGTGATAATAGATGATGGATTTTAATAGATAGAATTTTATTAAGGGATGGATGATAAAGCTCAATGATGGGATTAATTAGGCGATTATGATGAATGATTAGGGATATGATTAGGTTGATTGGATGTATTAGGTGAAGGACCTTAGATTGGATTAGATAACTTGATTTGGATTAGGGTCCTTGATGATGGATTTAGAATAGGATTAGCTTAAGGATTAGGCACAAAACCATAGATTAAGTGAGTGATTGGGATAAATATTTCAATACCTTAAGCAAGGTTGATTGATGATGTGGATGGTTAGTGGATGATTAGGATGAGTTAGATTTGGGAGATATTGTTGTTACTAAATTATGTTCACACCTAATATAGTTAGACCTGATTTGCAGTTGTTACAAAAGGAGTAAGAGAAAACTTTTAAGTTTATGCAATCAGTGAATGTATGATGTCTTGGCAAGAGAAAAGAAGGATCATTTGCTAGGATAATCTGACAATCCAAATAGAACTTCAAACCATCTTGACAAGTGAAGTTCTGATGACAAGATATCAGATAGTCAATGAATGATAGAGATAATCTAATTGGTTTTATCTTTCAGTTATGAGGTGATTGAATTACTCAAGTAATCACAATTTAGTGTGAATGAAATATATTTATAAAATTATCATTTCATATCATGTTTTAAACATATGTTCAATATTAGATTCAGTTATTCTATCCTATGCATTTGATTCAAAAAAGTAAACATATGTAATCATTTGCATAAGGTAAAGTGACTAATCATATTTAAAGAAATGTTTAAATGTGTCCCACACAAGCTATGGGAATGATTAAACTAAGCAATGCAAACATGTGCAAGCTATACATCTAAGGATAAAAGGAAAGAGAAAGAACATATGAGAATAATAAATATCCATCATTGCATTTTTGGAAGGTTGATATCCTTAGTTGACAGTTGATCTTCATGTCCTTATCTTCAGCTCCTGGTCATGACAGTGTACCTGCAAAAAATTGGGAGGAAGCTCTGTTAGAAGCTCCAGATATTTAAAATTACCACATGTTTTTATCAACAAACATATGAACTTGTAGACATTATGCATCTTATGTGATTGGATCAAATTAGACATGTGCAATAAAATCAGATCATCATGAGAAAGATCAATCAACTTCAAGAGGTATGTTTTTATGCTAATTTGTGTGTTCACTATATAGGTACAGGAAAAGTAATGTTGCTAATTTGAAGACATTTAAACCATGTGGAGAAAATGTGGCTCCCACAAGGGTAGAGCCCAGCATGTTTCCTTTTTATTCATTTGAAAAGGATATCAGATTACAAAAGATAGAATGCACTATTCAAAGAGATACTATGCATTAGAGCAATAGTAAACTTGCAAATGGAGTGATGTCATCATGATAAAAGTGAAGAGGAGCAGTTGCTCCTATAAACTATGCCCACTTAAGAAAGTATTTTGTAAAAATTAGAAGATCACATTCAAAATGCTTCATCACATGTTATAGGAGGTGATATGATAGTGAAAGGAGATATAAATGAATGCCTTCAACAGTATAAGCTTGGCTAAGATAGTCTTGACAAGAAGGCAGTGAGGTAGTCACAAACAAAGACCATTAAAATAGCAGTCATTATCCTTAGTGGTGGCACAGGATATGGAGACCCTGTCAATCTTCAAGCATTAAGGATAGTCAATGGTAGAAGAACATTTCCCATTAACTGTCTAAAGATGAATTAATTAATGCAAGATAGGCATCATAAGCTTAAAAGTAATCATTAACTGCTACAGGAGAAGAAAACAAGCTACAGGAGATAGTTCAAGCAAATTAGTAGGTTATCATGCTCATATCATGTAATAAAGTACAACCATGCTACAGATTGGAGCATCATGGAATTATTTCATCCTTATGTTATATGGAACTATTATGAAGTGACATAAGTAACATGAGGAACTATGGAAGTAGATCAATTTCTAATTGTTCATGTTATACAGGCTACAAGAACAACAGAGAACTCTAAAATTATCATTCATAAAAGTAGAGCCATGAAAAATGAAGCTACAGGAGCTTGTCATCACATCAGAAGTAGCATATGCCATAAGAGAATGATATGCCAGGTTACGAGATACAATTTCTCTCATACATTCAAATGACAGAAGGATAAAGAAATAAAAGATAAGGTTTTTGCATGTGTTTCTTTTCACATATTCAAGTTGATAGTTTCAGTTCATAATAGAATACTCACAAAAATGTCAAAAACCCTTATCATCATTTTGTGTTTGAGGCCACAGTCAAGAGCAAGGTAAAGAAAGCAAATACAAATAACCCATATGGGTTTTTTTACCAAAAATGTAGATAAAGGAGATGTCAATGTTGCAGTTACAGTGTGGCTGTGACAGAAGAGAGGCCTTTTTTCCTCAGAAGTTCAAAACCCTCTGCATTTTCTTGAAACCCTGGTTTGTGTTCTTATATACAAGTGAGATAAAAGTTACAGAGAGCAAGAAATGATAGACCACAACCAAGAAGGCCTTTTCTATTCAAAAATATCAAACCCTTGTCACATTTGTTAAAACCCTTACAAGTTTTTCATTTGCAGAGAGGAGAAATGTGAAAGCAAACAATATATAGTAAGGTCATGGCCAGAAAAGGCCTATTTCCTGAAAAATGTTAAAACCCTTGTTGCATTTTTGAAACCCTTACAAGATTCATGTCTACAGAGGAGTCAAGAAATGTGAAAAGAATTGATATACAGGCACGACTATTAGATAGGAGCTCATTTTCTTCAAAGAAACCAAAAGGCTCACTTCATTTTTTTGAAACCCTTATCAAGAATGAAGATATAGTGAAAGACAATGAAGATACAGAGAACAATTTCTTTACCTTGTATTTTGCAGAGGGAGAAACTACTAAAGCCGCGGCCTTCATTCTTGGAAGCCTCTCAGAAAAGATAAGTTACAATTGCCGAGTGAAGAGAAACATAGAAAAGAGAAGTGCCATGTTAAAAGTATAAAAAAGATTTACAAGTGCTCAGAAGAATACTAAAGCCGCGGCTAGGTTAAAGAAATAAAGTCACAAGAAAGCAAGAAAACTATTATCACTTCACACAATACTCACCTTGTTCCTGCAACGAGATGCCATGTTCAAAACTTAGAGAAGCCCAAAATGGTAGAAGAAAGAGCAAGAAAAGCATATGGTCTTCAAACCCTAGTCGACCGAGTTGCAGAGTGAAAATGAAAAGATAACAAAGTGAAATGAAAAGTTTAGGGTTCGGTCTTGTTTTTGTTCGTTGGCTTCTTTTCTTTTTTCTCATCTTTTTGACTTAACAAAATAAATCATTTACCTTATCTATGCTGAGGTCAAGACTTGGGTCTTGATAGATTCCTAATGATTATGCCACAGGAGGGCCCGTGGGCCAGATAAATCTTTTCTTTTTGCATTTGATTTTGCTTAAGTCAAATTTGCGAATCATTAGGAGGTAAGGCTTAGTGCCTTTTATTTCTCATTGCCTTTTCTTCTCCATGATGGTCGATAGGATAATGGTCAAAGTTCCCCTATGTTACATGCAAACCAAATCAAGGGTCGAATATCCCTTTTTACCTTATGCATTTTGAATGTATATTAAGTCAAAACAAAAGATCATTCAAAGGTAAGGTGATGAGGTAAATTTTTTATTTGCATGGTGATACGAAGATTACGTGCTTGGAGTGATAAGGGGACTTTTTTATGCCTTCTACTTCTTCGTAACCTCCTCAGCTTGGCTAAGTTCCATTTGGCAGTGTTGCTCCCCACCGTAAGTATGATTATCCACCAATTGATTCATGATTCCGTATCAGGATTTGCAAAGAGAAGGTGGAGTAATTGGCATAATCGGTCAGAAATTTAGAAGGGAGACCACCCTACCTTTGCCATAGTAGCCCCCCCCGGAAAGTGACAGGGGATGGCTGGGGGGCAACTTATGGGGGGGAGATATAGGGTGGGTGGGCCCCCCCGGGAGGTATATTATTGTGGTTTAGGGATGGGTGGGGGGTTATATCGGGGTTGGGTGGGAATTCTAGAGCATGTGAATGCAACTATGGAGTTTTTATTTTGCATGGAGTAATAAGGTGAACAAAATGCAATTATCATTCCTTTTTGATAATGCATGATATTATTTTGCATGTAATGAATTAAAATTTGAATGGGAGGCATAAGGGGGTAATTTTTTTATTTTTCATGCATGATGACCTAATTCATTTTTGGCATCATTATCATATGAAATTATGCAAATGTAATGGAGAGATAAGGTGCTGTTCTTTTTGCCATTTTGCATGATTTTACAACTATAGATAATGTAAACAATTAATAAAGTAATATTTTTTTAAATTACTTTATTATTTTGTCACAAGTTGTAAAATTAGAGAAATTAGACAAATTGAAACTCATAATAGAGTAAGTCATGCAAATGATTACTTTATTAATTTTCCACTTGATCTACACATGCAAAATCATGCAAAATGGAGGAGTTGAGTTAACTGAAGACTTTGGAGGTCTTTTTGCATGGCTTGGAGGTCAAAATAGAGAAAATTGGTCAACTATTGGGTCAAACACATGGAGACTAATAGATTGGAGCTATTTTTGCTCATTTTGAGGTAGTTTTGACCATTATTTTTAGGGATTTCATTGTTTTCTCGTGGATCAAATTGGAGAACTTATTTTTAGAGGCAGTTGACTGTAGTTGATTTTTTCCTCACCTCTTGGAGAGAGCAAACTATATATTGTAAGAAAAACTTAGGTTTTTCTAGTTCTTGCCTTTTTGCTCTTTACACTTTGAGAGAGAGAGGTTTTGCAACTCATTTATTTGCAGATTTATAGAGATTACATCAGGTTACATGTTCTATACTTTATTTTTATGCAATTATTTCCTTTATTTTTTCAACTGGATCAAAGTATCTACCTTCCATTAATGCAACTTGTATGAATTATTTGATGAGATTTTATTGTGTTTAACATCAAAACCTTTAAAATCATTGTCTCATTAGTACTTGTTTGTGTTAGATAGCATTAAAAAATCACAGGTCTTAGGCTGTGCAATCAGAAAACCTTTCTTTTATGTTGTGAAAAATCCCTTTTCCTTCAAACAAAAATATTTTCCAGCCTCCCTTAGAAATATTTTTGTTATCAATTTGCTAAAAGTGGTATGTGTGGATAGATTTTTTGAGATCTATTGTGAGTTACATTGCCAAGTTTTTATCATTATTAGGTGCATCACCATACTTTTACAATTTTATTTGCTTTTAGAAAGATCCTTTTTACCCTTTTCCACATCAAAGTCATAGATCCAATTGAATATTTTAAGGGAACCAGCCCATAATCTAGATGTTCAAACTCGACATAGGTCACCCAAAGCATGAGTTTGATCCCATGTTTCGAAGGATTGCTGAGTATCATAACTTTACATCACGGGTGCAATCCTAATCGACAACAATTGTAATGGATGGATACTTGACCTTGGGAAAAAGGTGTTTCAATATTTCAATCAACATAGATACATTTGCAAAATATTTTGGATTTTGGATTTAAGATGATGCGTAGATTTCAAAAAGTAAACACTTCAAGCACATGAACAAGCCTAAATTTTTCAAGCATGATTGTATACATATGTGGGTCCACCAATATGCCTTGTCCAAGTGTGATGTGCAAGTCCTGCGATGGGGAAACTAACCACTTTTGATCACCTAAGATCACTCAAAATGTGTGAGGGAGAGCATACACGACATGAACATCCATTTTTTGGGGTGTTGGTGCCTAATCTTGTTTACCCTAGATTTGCATCATTTTTCCCAAATCCATCAAAGAGTTCCTAAAATATTTAAAACAACCCCCAAGTGTGATGTAGGAGCATCCACAGTCAATGGCTATCTTGCATCACCAAAAATATTTAAATTTCTGTTTGTTTGTTTTCAATAAGGTTTATGGGCTTTGGAAAATAATATTTAAATTTGCAAAAAATACATTTCTTGGGGTTTATTAATAAATGTAATTTTAAAGAAAAATACCTCGGTAATTGGTAAATTCCTCCATTAGTGGGGAGAATCTTTCCTAGGCATCCACTTGGAGATATGCATTAATTTGTATTTTGGTGGGGCTGATTTGGTGGGAAGATTCTGTCATAAGTGGGTCAACAACTCCTATTGTTTTTTGATAACTCAGAGGTGTCCTCGTGACTCTGCCCAGTGACCCCCCTCGCCTTACCTTGGGATTATGGTTGCCAATTTGGGGTCTGGGAGGGGACGAGCAGAGGTGAGACTAGTCCTCTGGGGGTGATCACAACAACCCGCAAGCCACACTCATCAGGTAAGCCCGGTGGGAGTCGAACCCAGGCCTTGAGGGAGCAAACCCTGAGTCCAGGCCAACACACCATCATGCAGGCTCAACAACTCCTATTTTTATTTCCAAAATTGTAACCTCCAAGAAGGGTGTGGATTTTGAAGAGGTGGTTCTAGTTGATGGTATTAGTGAAACCATGGGAAATTTTACTGAAATCACGTGGGCCATAAGCTTTGCATTTTGTTGCATGTCTGGGTCATAATTATGAAACCTAGTCTCGAAAAAATGTGCATAACTTTCTCATTTATTATCAAAATAAAGAAATTCAAAAATTTCTTGAAAGATAGGAAGGAGGCACACAAAACCCATAAACTATTTTAGAAAATTCCAAAAAATGAGGGAGCAGTAATAGGTTGAAAGTGACAGGTTTTGTTAGAGCATGGAAAAAGAAAATTTCTACATACCCAGATGCTACTGGAAGGAGTCCAGAGGTGGAGAAACTTAATTTGTAATGCATTTTCAGATTCAATAAAATATAAGTTGTATATTTCTCTTCATATTTTTTCTATAATATTTTATTTTTACCCTTCTTACATAGGCTTGTGTCACTATTGTATTGCAGATTTGCAACAGAGAGTATCCCTTTTGTATTTCATCACTGGTATCAGAGTGTGTGTTTGCAAGTATGGATAAGTTTCTACTTCATCAGTGGTATTAGAGAAGGTTGTTCCTGAGTCTGCAGGCAGATCGTCGAATGTGAGGCAGCTTGTAGCAGGACTTGTGGTGTGTGTGATTTGTGTGCAGACAGATCACCGAATGTGAGGCAGTTTGCGCCAGGACCTGAGGGTTGGATTGCGTGAGAGATTTGTTGCTTGTGTATATGAAACTTGCAAGAAAAACTATTTAGAGGGTTTTGAAAACCTATTGTTTCAGGCTTTGTGAAGCCTTGAGTATGGAAAAGAGAATGAGAAAAACAAATTTTATTATTGGATGGATTCTGACAATTCCTAGACTTGAGGAAATCAGAGAAAGACTTAGGAAGGATAGGGTGAGAGAATTTAGGGAATTGAAGCAACAAGTGGAAGAAATTGTAGCAGAGTTGGAAAGGAGAAGAGTACTTCATCAGAAAAGAGGTGATAATTTTATTTATCTTTCTATTGATATTTTGAATGCAGGAAAGAAAGAAAATGAAGTAGAGTGTCATGCATGTGACACTAAGGGAGAAGAAGAAGATGAGTGGGAAGAAGTTTTTGAATATGAAGCTGAGGCATGTCTTTTGGAAGGCATGAAAGAGGTGGTGAAGAAGGTTGCAACAGTTGAAGAGGATAAATATGTTGTAGTTGAGAATGAAGATAAGAATGGAGATGAAGAGAAAGAGGCAATAAATTTGAGTATTACTGATTTGAGTAGTGTAGAAGAAGTTGAGATGATGGAATTTGAGGGTCCTATATTTGATGAAGAATTTGGTGAAGATGAAGATCTCCTACTCAAAGAGGAGATGAGAAAGATTGATATCTTATTTGAAGGGAAAGAGTCAGATGAATTTGATAAAGAGATAGAGAAGATGTAGATGGGAGAAGAAAGGTCCAATGCTTATGATAACATTATTTTGTTTACAGGTAAAAGAGAAGGTGTAGCAGAATTTCAAGTATGTGACATTGAAGATGATATCCTCTTTCAAGAGGATGAGGTAAAAGAACAAATTGTATTAGTTGAAAAAGAATGGCTTGCATTGACTGCAGATGGAGGTGAAGAATTTGTAACAACAATAGAGAAGGAAGAGATTACTGAGGTAATGCCTTATTTTCTTGAACATGATAAATGTAAAGTTGATTTGCATGTTGTGGAGATGAACAAAAAGTGTGAAAAGGAAGTGAAGATAGAAGTGTTTTATTTCCATGAGTTGGTTAGTGCTGATTTGTTTGCAGGTGTTATAGAGGGAAATATGAATGCGTGTTGGATAGATTGTGGTGGGTTAAAACCCATGAGATTAGAGGTGAAGAAAAGTAGTAATTGGTGTAGTGGGATAGATTATGGTGGATTTGATTCCGCAAAGGGAAAGAAGAGTGAAGTGCAGGCTCGGTGGAGGAGTATGAAAAGTGTTCCAGGTAGATGCTAGAAAAAGAGAAAAATAGAGCATTTTTGTGCACATATTTGTGAGTATATGTTCACAAACTTCTTACCCCAGGTGTCTGATGCAGGAGCATCCACGGTCAATGGCAATCTTACATCACCAAAAATATTTTAATTTCTGTTTGTTTGTTTTCAATAAGGTTTGTGGGCTTTGGAAAATAATATTTAAATTTGCAACAAATGTATTTTCTTGGGGTATATTAATAAATGTAATTTTGAAGAAAAATACCCCAGTAATTTGTAAATTCCTCCATTAGTGGAGAGAATCTTTCCCAGGCATCCACTTGGAGATATGTATTAATTTGTATTTTGGTGGGGCTGATTTGGTGGGAAGATTCCGTCATAAGTGGGTCAACAACTCCTATTTTTATTTCCAAAATTGTAACCTCCAAGAAGGGTGTGGATTTCCAAGAGGTGGTTCTAGTTGATGGTTTTAGTGAAACCATGGGAAATTTTAATGAAACCATGTGGGCCATAAACTTTGCATGTTTGGGTCGTAATTATGAAACCTAGTATTGGTAAAATAGGCATAACTTTCTCATTTCTTATTGAAATAAAGAAATTCAAAGTGTTTTAGAAAGATGGTAAGGAGGAACACAAAACCCAGAAAGAATTTTAGAAAATTTTGAAAAATGAGGGAGCAATGATAGGCTGAAAGTGACATATTTTTCTTAAAGCTGGGAAAAAGACATTTCTACATACCTAGATGCTGCTAGAAGGAGTCCAGAGGTGGAGAAACTTATTTGTTGCAGGTGTCAGATGTGTAATTTTCAGAATCTCATAAGATTCCTTATTTTTAATGCATTTTTAGATTCAATAAAATATAAGTTGCAGATTTCTCTTCACATTTCTGCTGTAATATTTTATTTTTGGCCTTCTTGCATTGGCTTGTGTCAGTGTTGTGTTGCAGATTTGCAAGGGAGAGTATCCCTTTTGTATTTCATTAGTGGTATTAGAGCGTGTGTTTGCAAGTATGGATAAGTTTTTGTTAGACTTAGGGTAGACAACTAAGAGGGGGGGTGAATCAGTTGTATAAACATTTCTTCCAATTAAACACTTAACTTCACTTTGCAAATAATTAAGGAAACATAATGCAATGAATCAAGAGCATAAACAAATCAACACATGAGACACCAAGATTTTGACGTAGAAAACCTGATTAAGGAAAAAACTACGGGGTGATTAACCCAAGATTGTATTATCTGTTAGAAGAACATAAAGAACAAAATGGGACATGCCAATTAGGGCTTACTGCTCGAGCACACTGCTCACAAGAGGCCCACTGCCTACATGAGACACATTGTCTACAAAGAAATAAGTATCACCTACTTGAACTGGGAAATAGCATCTTCACCATGCTTGAATCAGTTCCATTTAAGCCCAATACTTCTGCTCTGCCTTTCACTCTCCTCTTTGCTACCACACTCTCATCTCCACTAGAACACTTTTGAAATGACTTAACAATCCCTTATTTATACAAGACATCAACTTAGGAATGATCATCTAAGTCGGCAAACATCAACAAGAACATCCACAAGATGTGTAACTCATCCGGTCGGCCAATCTCAAGAAGAACACCATCATCCGGAAGTTATTCCTCAATTGCGAGCTCCAACTCCAATGCGGACCATCAACACGAACTGGACATGATCCAAAGACCTCCACAAGCTTGCCTAAATCACCAAGATCATCCGCACTTCATCTGCATACTAAAATCCTTCTCTCCTTCATCTGGAACCTTAAGAACACAGTCTGTCACTACTGTTACAAAGGAATAGAAGCTTGCGGACCTTCAAACCATGAACCAATTGAGTTGACACTTCACAGAGACTTCCTCAACACTCCCTCAAATCTGTAGAATAGGATAATTCATTTCCGGATCTCACCGGACCTATCTGTGTCAATCTGTCACCTCTGAACACCTGCTAGAACTGGATTAACTTGAACAACCATAACTTCTTCAGATCTTCATGCGGACCTCTAAAATCTCTACTGGACCACCTTAAGACACATATCTACAAACCCTTTAAACTGTATCCTCTGATCCTCATCCGATCTTGGACTTTTGCCTTACTGTCATCACTATTTTTCACTGTTCCTAATTGAGACTAATTTTCTTAATATCCTCAGCTCACCACTCATCCAATCCTTATCATTAATGCAACAGGAGTATGTTGACATCAATGACAACACCGGTTAAGGCCATACTTGCAATAATCTCCCCCTTTGTCATTGATGGCAACGTGCGATGTGAAAAGCTGTTTTAAACATCAAGACAAGAACTTCTCCTTATTGTCACAACTCCCCTTATCAACAACAACCATTCACATGTCTTCTCTCCCTTTACTGCTCCCCCTTTGATCAGTAACCACTTGTTTTTCACATGTCTTCTCTCCCCCTTTGACATCAATGGCAAAGGGCACATACTTGCAATTCCACCACTTCAGAATCATACCTGCTGCTCCCCCTGAGTAGCAGCTCCCCATCATCAATCCAGACCACAAGATAGGACTGTGATATCCACCGGACTGATGCACATCAGTGCTCCTTAGTTCATCAACGGAGGGGCAATAACCCCTAACTTCTCCTTGAGGTACTCAAAAGAGTCCTTAGGTAAAGGTTTAGTAAAAATTTCTACAATCTGATCCTTGGAAGGCACAAACTCCAATATGACTTCATTCTTTTTCACTTGCTCTCTCAAAAAGTGAAACTTGATGGATATATGTTTAGTCTTTGAATGCAACACCGGATTTTTAGATATATTTATTGCACTTGAATTGTCATAGAAAATTGTGATAGGCTCCTCATAATCCACTCTGATATCTCTTAGCATCTGCTTCATCCACAAAACTTGAGTGCAACTACCTATTGCTGCAATATATTCTACTTCTGTCATAGATATTGCCTCTTATTTCTTTCTTAGCCAAGAAACCAATCTCTTCCCCAAAAAGAATGCTCCACCACTAGTACTCTTTCGGTCATCCACATCTGCTGCCCAATCAGCATCTGTATATGCATGAAGAGAGAAATCATGATCTCTAGGATACCACAGACCATACTCAAATGTCCCTTTTAGATATCTAAAAATCCTGTTGATTGCCATGACATGAGATTCTCTAGGATCAGCTTGAAATCTAGTAACAAGACCAACAACCTGCATAATGTCTGGTCTAGTTTGAGTAAGATACAACAGTCCTCCAATCATTGACCTATACTTTTTTTGATCAGCCTTGGGAGAGTCATCATCCTTGCTCAACTTACATCCAGTTGCCATGGGAGTACTCATTTGCTTTGAGTGTTCCATCCCAAATTTCTTCAACAATTCTTTCACATATTTGGTCTGAGAAATGAAAATTCCTTTCTTTGTTTGAGTGATTTGTAGACCCAAGAAGAAATTCATTTCCCCAAGCATGGACATCTCAAATTCACTTTTCATTTGATTTGCAAAGGTTTTACACATACTATCTCTTCCTCCAAAAATGATATCATCAACAAATACTTCAACAATCAAGATATTTTCATGGTCAATTTTGAAATTCAAATTACTGTCAGCAGTACCTTTGTTGAAACCAATCTTTAAAAGATGTTTATCCAATCTTTCATACCAGGCTCTTGGGGCTTGCTTCAGTCCATACAATGCCTTCTTCAACTTGTAGACCATATCACCATGATCAGACAATTGAAATCCATCTGGTTGCTCAATGTATACTTCTTCTTCCAAGTCACCATTCAGGAAGGTAGACTTGACATCCATCTGATATACTTTAAAATCCTTGAAGGTAGCAAAAGCAAGAAATAATCTGACTGCTTCAATTCTTGCCACCAGAAAAAAAGTTTCTTCAAAATCAGCTCCTTCTATTTGAGAGTAACCCTTGCAGACCAATCTGGCTTTATTTCTGATTACTTCACCAACTTCATTCAGTTTGTTCCGAAAGACCCATTTTATTCCAATCACATTCTTGTTTCTAGGTTTGGGAACAAGATACCAAGTGTGATTTTTCTCAATTTGCATCAGTTCTTTCTCCATTGCTTTAGTCCAGTTTTCATCATTGCAAGCTTCATTCACTGTCTTGGGTTCAATCTTTGAAATTAGACAATACTCTTGTGAATCTTGAGCAATCCTTCTTCTTGTTTGTACACCTTTGCTTTTATCACCTATGATTTGATCTTCAGAGTGGTTTAGTCTTATATACCTAGGAACTTTGGGAGTTTCTTGCATTTCTACTTCTTGATCAGGCTCATTAAAACTCATCACTTCTTCTTGATTTATCAGATCAGTTTGAATCTGACTTTCAGAAGAGGCTTGGGCTCCTTGAGTCAGAACACCATTCTAATCATCTTCATTGTATTCATAAAACCTTGAGGGTTTTTCAATTCCTTCATCAACCTTCACATTTGTACTTTCTATAATCTTTCTCAGTCTCTTGTTATAGCACCAGTATGCTTTGCTTTGAGTAGAGTAACCCAAGAATATTCCTTCATCACTTCTAGCATCAAACTTGCCTAGATTTTCATCAAAAGAGATCATAAGCAACTTTTACTAGTACCAACCAAATGAAAGATATTACCTTACAGTAGGAGTAATGTCAAACCAGAGTTCGTAAGGAGTCTTACCAGTATTGCTTCTGATTTGAACTCGATTGAGAGTATAGACTGCAGTGCTGACAACTTCTCTCCAATAGATCTGAGGAGCATTTGCTTCCATCATCATAGTCCTCGATGCTTCCTGGATGGTCTGGTTCTTTCTTTCCACTACTCCATTCTGCTGTGGAGTCCTAGGAGTAGACAACTGTCTCTTTATTCCATGCTTCTCACAGAATTCTATGAACTCATCAGATGTGAATTCTCCACCTCTATCAGACCTCAGACATTTTAATTTTAATCCAGTTTCATTCTCTACAATAGCCTTGAATATTTTGAATTTCTCAAGAGCTTGTGATTTCTCTTTCAGAAAGGTTACCCACATCATCTAGGAATAGTCATCAATTAGTAACATGAAATATTTGTCACCTTGCACACTCCTGATTCTTGCCAGACCACATAGATCAGTATGAACTAAGTCCAATAATTCGGTAGAGGACAGTTCCTTACTCTTGAATGTGATTCTACTCAACTTACCCAACTGACATTCTTTGCACAAGCTATTAGTAGGTTTCACCAATTTTGGAAGATCTCTTATAGCCTGAGTATTGCTTATCTTGATGATATTATCAAAATTCACATGACACATCCTCCTATGCCATAACCAACGCTGATTAACTTGAACAAATAAGCAACTTTTACCAGTACCAACCAAATGAAAGATATTACCTTTTGTTTGAGTACTAGATGCAATCTTTGTTCCAGGACTTTCAAAGATCTTGCATTTTCTATGAATCAGAGATCATAGCCTTTATCCACTAATTGTCCAACACTGAGAAGATTGTGCTTCAAAGCTTCAACATACAGTACATTGCCAGTTTTGTTCCTTCCATCAAAAGAAATAGTTCCTCTTCCTCTGATCCTACCAGCAGAATTATCACCAAACTTTACCACTCCTCCTTCATACCTCTCCAAATCTATGAACTTATTTTTGTCACCTGTCATATGGTGAGAGCATCCACTATCAATGACCCAATCATCTTTCTCTTCAACTTGGGCAACCAAAGCTCTTTCCACAGTCTTATGATTGACATATACAGAGGACATTGGATCTTCTTCTTTGATGGCAATGAACACCCATTCACTTCCGGATTTGTTTCTTGTCTCTAATTCATCATCTGTTACTCCTTCATTATCATCTTGCTCATGGACATAGTAACAGTTCTTTTGGAACCTTAATCTGTTAGGATTTGGCCTTGAAAATCTTTCCGGATACTTGGAGGCAAAATGACCAATCTTATTGTAGTTAAAACACTTAAAAGGTAATTTTCCTTCATACTTACCGGATCCTCTTGGTAGTCTTTTTGCAATAAGGGCTTCAAGTTGAGCAGTTTTTGCTTCCTCCTCTTCTAGGTCTTTTCTTGTTTTTTCATACCATGAGAGTTTTCTTGAAGAGTTCTCTCTCGGATCAAACCTTTGTTTACCTTTCACAGAGGCACTGGCTTTGAATGCAAATTTAGTCTTAGGAGGGACATCTCCAAACTCGGTCATTTCAAAAGCAACCAATTTACCAGCCAATTGATCTCTTGTGACAGTTGTATGGGCTCTGAATTCTTCAATGGCAGCACCCTTGATTTTATAAGAAGTAGGAAGGGATCTGAGAATTTTGCCAACAATCCCATCTTCATCCAAGACTCCACCAACATTTCTAATTCCACAAACAATATCATTTACTCTTGGCATAAAAGTAGTAATATTTTCATCATCTCTCATCTTCAGATTTTCAAATTTCCCTTTTAGACTTTGTAGCCTTGCACATTTAACATACTTGTCTCCTTCATGCAGAAGTTCCAATTTTTCCCAAATCTCAAAAGCAGTTGGTAGGTCAATAACATTTGAGAGCTCTGAATTAGATAATGTGCTTAGAAGAGCTTCTATAGTCCACAGATTGTTTTCAGCATCGGTGATTTCATTTGGAGCTTTCGGACCACCTTGTGGAGGGGTATACTTTGTTGTAACCATGGTCCAATGCGTCATTCCCATACATTGCAAGTGACATTTCATGCGACCTTTCCAAAGATTAAAATTGGTTCCATCAAACTTCGGACTATCCTTCTTGTAAGACGTCATTCTAGATCTCCTCAAGTAGTTAAGCTCCTTTTAGAGGAACTTGGCTCTGATACCAATTGTTAGACTTAGGGCAGACAACTGAGAGGGGGGGTGAATCAGTTATACAAAAATTTCTTCCAATTAAACACTTAACTTCACTTTGCAAATAATTAAGGAAACATAATGCAATGAATCAAGAGCATAAACACATCAACACATGAGACACCAAGATTTTGACATGGAAAACCTGGTTAAGGGAAAAACCACGGGGTGATTAACCCAAGATTGTATTCTTTGTTAGAAAAATAGAAAGAACAAAATGGCACATGCCAATTAGAGCTCACTGCCTGAGCACATTGCTCACAAGAGGCCCACAACCTATAGGAGACACACTGTCTACAAAGAAATAAGTATCACCTACTATAACTGGAAAATAGCATCTTCACCATGCTTGAATCAGTTCCATTTAAGCCCAATACTTCTGCTCTGCCTTTCGCTCTCCTCCTTGCTACCACACTCTCATCTCCACTAGAACACTTTTGAAATGACTTCACAATCCCTTATTTATACAAGACATCAACTTAGGAATGATCATCTAAGTTGGCAAACATCAACAAGAACATCCGTAGGATGTGTAACTCATCCGTTTGGCCAATCTCAAGAAGAACACCATCATCCGAAAGTTATTCCTCAATTGCGAGCTCCAACTCCAATGTGGACCATCAACATGAACTGGACACGATCCAAAGACCTCCTCAAGCTTGCCTGAATCACCAAGATCATCGGCACTTCATATGCATACTGAAATCCTTCTCTCCTTCATCTGGAACCTTAAGAACACAGTCTGTCACCACTGTTACAAAGGAATAAAAGCTTGTGGGCCTTCAAACCATGAACCAATTGAGTTGACACTTCATAGAGACTTCCTCAACACTCCCTCAAATCCACAGAATAGGATAATTCATTTTCAGATCTCACCGGACCTATCTGTGTCACTATGTCACTTCTGAACACGTGCCGGAACTGGTTTAACTTGAACAACCATAACTTCTTCAGATCTTCATACAAACCTCTGAAATCTCTACTGGACCACCTTAAGACACATATCTACAAACCCTTTAAACTGCATCCTCTGATCCTCATCCTATCTTGGACTTTTGCCTTACTGTCATCACTATTTTTCACTGTTCCTAACTGAGACTAATTTTCTCAATATCCTCTATTCACCGCTCATCCAATCCTTATCATTAATTTAACAGGAGCATGTTGACATCAATGACAACACCAGTTAAGCCCATACTTGCAACAATTTCTACTTCATCAAAGTGCTTGAAAAGAAGACAATGTAAAAGAGGGGGAGGATGCAAAGTTCAATAGTTTACACAAATATTAAAGCACTGATAGGTTCAAATAGAGCCCAATTCATCGAAGTGAAAGCCAAGTGAGAAATAAAACAAAGCAAAGGGTGAGATCAAAAGTTCACAGAGAGGCCCAAGTGCCAAAATTCAAGGAAAGAATTAAACACGTAATGAGTAATATCCTAATGTATTAAAAATATTGTTTTTGAAGTGTTTTCATGAGTTTTTAATTTTGCGACCACTCCAGGGCTACCATGAACATTCAAGTTGATCTAATGGTTGGTGGGTGAGATAAATTGTAGGGTGATTTGGCAAGATTAATTCTAGTTGGTGAATGTGCCCTAGTCTCTCCTACCTAAAAAAATTGTAAAGGAAAGGAATGCTATATACGCTGGGTACAATGACATTGTCAGATCAAAGGTAGAAGAAGGTGTGGTTTTATATAGGTCTTAAAACATCTCCAGTGTCAAGTTATCAAGGGGAAAATATTTAGATTCATATGCAGATTTAAGTGTTACAATGGTTTCTATTGTATGAACTTCGCTAGGATTTTCTGTATTCATTTTTGGAACATCTCAAGCCTTGTGCAGGTTTTCCCCTTGTAATGTTTTATTTCATGAATATAACTAGTGATTTGAGTAGTGATAGACTCTTAAAATGTTGAAATCATTACAATGATGATTTCACGAGTTATATGTGAATGAATTATTTTGGGGTAGAAATGGTGGAGGGTTAATGTTTTCTTTAGTTTGAATCCTCCTTTCCCCAAAACATTCCAAGGGCTTTTCAATTGAGTGCTTCTCCTATCAAGAGGAGAGCCAACTATTAGGTTTGAGTTGCCACTTGGTTTTTTGCTAGGAAATTCAGATGTGATCACACAAGATTGCCACTTAATGCTTTTATGCCCTTAAAACCCTAATTTAAGCAAAATAGTAATCAAATCTATAAATTATGACAAATGCTACGGAAAATAAGCAGAGGGCAGAGAACCTTAACTCACCATTTTTCACAATTAGAAAATGGAAAAATATGGGACAACGGTGATGGCGTCCTAGTCCAATGCACAACTTTTTCCGCACAGTCTTGATCTCCTTCTAACACTGATCTCTGCTATGTCTTCTATTTTTTGTGATCTAAAATTGGAGGACAAGGTTGATGGTGCCCTTGTCTCGAAATGTTGAACAATGTCTGCTTCTTTTTAGATCCAAAATCTTCAATGTCTACCTTCTTGCCCTGCAACTCCACTTTCTCTAGATCTGACACCTATAACCTGCAATCACAAGGAGTGTCAGAGGGGGTTGTGGTGGTTAGAGGCTTGCCTTGATCCAGCCCTAGAGAGACATTCAAGTCTTCCGAACACCATTTTTAGAGAGAGTACGTGCCCTTGGGAGGTAGAGGCAAAAACCAAATGATAATGATTGATAAAGCACAATAAATGATACCTTGATGATGAAGCTCTCATGGAAGGAAGAAGCTCTTCAATGCCATGAGGAGATGTAATCCAACCTGCAAACAAACACAATAACAATGTTATGATCTGCAACACAATGAAAATCACAAGTATGCCAATAGCTCAAGTTCACAATAATCTTCTCTCTAAATGCAAATGATAACCTAAACATGCTTATATATGCAACTATTAAGATTCCCACCAAGAATTTCCTATTGAAACTTATGATGTCAGCCTAGAGACCAAATAACGGTCACAAAACTGACATTTCAAATTAGAGTAGACCCAAAATAGGGCTGGACTAGGGCGCTAGCGCCCTTGTCCACCCCCTGTTTTTGCTCAAGGATCATTAAAGTGTATCCCCCTAGGTCCTAATTGCCACAAGACCCATGGGTTTTTTCACTGGGAGTCTGATTTAACATGCAAAATGTTCTAAATGCAAATCTAAAGACCCAGAAGCTAAACCTTTAGGAAAAAGCCCCCACGGGTGCATTTTTTTGACATAACATTTAGCCCCCACTTTAATGTATGCATTAAATGCAAGGCCAATACATGCATTAAAGTAAGGTCCACCAACACAACAAACATGCCAGGCACGGAGAAGGCACGCCAAACATATTGAAGACAATGACAGGCATGCAAAACACAGAGAAGATAGTTACAGTCACGCAAAACATAGAGAATAAATATTGAAGACACGCAAAGCACAAAGAATACAATGAATGCAGTGATTATTTTCTTTTTGATTTTTCCATATGAAATGCAGGATGCAAGTACAAGGAAAGTAAACAAACAAATCCCAAAAAGTGTAGAGGAGCTATTCACCACCGGTCTTGCGCTTTTTGAGAACAAATATGCCAAACAAAATCCCAAGGTGTAGAGGAGTTGTTCATGATCGGTCTTGCATCTTGAGAACAAACATGCCAAACAAATCCCAAAGTGTAGAGGAGCTCATCGCCACTAGTCTTGCACTTTGAGAACAAGCACGCCATACACACACATGCTGAAGACATAGAGAAAACACGACAGACAAGCGATGGAGTGTTCCTATTGGTAGTCTCATCACCATCTCAAGCACATTATAGGCACACATCGATGATTGGGCTTCGCCACAACAACCACTAAAAACATGCTTAAGGGTTGAGTTAGTCACATAACCGCTCCCCGCCTCACGATGAAGACTTTTGAAAATGACAGGATAATGCAATCTACTATAAGAAATACACCATCCTCGCCTCGTGATGAGGGCTTAAGATAAAAAGATATGCTCAATACCTCGCCTCCGTAGAGGGCTTAAATGATTTGATTGATTTTTAGATTGTTCAAAAATGCTTTATTATGATCTAAAGCAGACAACTTACCTTATATATGCCGCCACCTTAAGGTGGTTGATATCGCGTACTGATATCAAGCACATTAAGGTAGGAAGAAAACACACAAGGGAACACAAGCTCTCGCAAAGCCCATGCCCCCCAGAGGTGACATGTACTTTATGATTGCCAAATGTTCCCACAAACACATCCCTACAAGAAAAGTGTTAGTGTCCAAATCATCATGATAAACAACAATGCATATGATCAACTACATGAAAGAGCCAAGCAAGGCAATATTAATGATAAACAAAGTGCGTGGAGCATCAATATTGTTAAAGTGTTGTTAGCAAGATAAGATAACATCGAAATCAACATCAAGATAGAGAAATCATGGAGTGATTCCACTAGCCAAGCGTCAGATAATTTGTTACAACCCTGTCGTCATATATGGACTAGGTCCATTTTTTGATTACTCGCAAAAGGGACACTAGGTCCACATCAATATAAAATGTTTTTCGTCATCCACCAGCTAGATGAAAACACTAGAGGAAGGTAAACAATAAATCAGAGAGGAGAACAAGTGTCTTAGGGACAGTCACGTAGGAGGGTGCCCCCATTTCACCAACCGCAACGCTATGTCCGTAAGACACAACACACAACAATGAAATCAGAGGAGATGAGATATAGAAGAATAATGATACAAATAGAAAAAGGTCACAACAGAGGCGGTCTCCTAGTATCCTTGACCTTACAAGAGAATCAAGGGTCATCCAAGGAGGCCTAACAACACATAACACATCACAAGGGAAGCACATCACAAAGAGATAAAGGGTTAGAGATACTTACCTGTAGTGCTATCATACTAGATTTTGGAACTTGAGAACCTCTTGGAGAGGTATTTGACCAAGTTTTGTGAGAAGCTCGAGTGATTCTTAGTAGGTTGTTGCTTGTTATTAGAGAGTCCATGCGGTACTTTCTCAACACTTTCTTGTTTAAGTGAAATCTTTTGTTGCTTGTAAGGAGGAGAACCACTATCATTTCCAACTGATGATAATCATCTGGTTCATTTCTATTTTTTATTTCTCTTGTTCTGTTGGTTCTGTCTGTCGTAATGACAAGGACTGGCTTGTACTGCTTCAACCTTTTCTATTGTCATAATCTCTTGCTTCGATTTTTCTATTTGTCATTTTGGTATATGTTGATTATCTCCCAATCCATGAAGGGATAACAGAGGAGGAACTTCAGAGTAGATACCTCTTGCTCATGGACAAGGTGATACTTGAGTATTTCCCTTAACCACTTCAATTGTAGCAATTATCTCATCATAATCTAAATAATCCTCTTCTACCTGTAGTGTATTTTCTTCCATCAAATTGTTATCCATATCCTTAGGGAAATGATTAGTGAAGATCTGTAAATTCTGATTCAGTGGAGCAACTGACTTATTCCCATTATCATTCACACCAGATACTTATATAATATTTGAGTCGATGATGTCTTGTATTTCATGTTTAAGATGCATACATCATTCAGTATCATGTCCTTGTGCCTGATGATAGTGACAAAAGGCATTAGCATCAAAATAGGGTCCTTGCATTCTATTAGGATCCATTGGTTTAATCAGGGGAAGCTTCAAGAGATTATTACTCAGAGCCTGATTCATGATAGAATGACAGGACTTAGATATTAGAGTAAACTTTCTTTGCTGATATGGTGCCTTCTTTAGATTAGTGATAGCAGACACTTGAGAAAAGTTATTCAGCCCATTAACCTTGATAAAACTCTTGTTATTGTTCCTCTTAAAGTTATTTTGTGATGACCCACCCTTGGATTGGCCAACTTGATCTAATGAGTTTTGATTTTCATACTGGCTAGACAAAAGTTGGTAGTCACAAAGGGCAGTGCATAGGTGTTGGAAAGAGTTATACTTCATCAAGAGGATCTTATCACGAATTTCAGGCTGCAAATTTGTTATAAATATATTTTCATCATCATCATCATTCATTTGATATTGAATTTGTGCATAAAGTCCTTGATACCGGCTAATAAACTCAGTGAACTTTTCTTTTGGACCTTTCTTGCGATGAACCAAATCAATCAGAGAGACTTGGGGTCTGATGTTTTCTTGGAAGTGTTGTAGAAATTGATCAATTAACCACGAAAAAGAATGTATTGAATTCAGAGGCAAAGAACAAAACCATTCCAAAGCAGTATCTTTGAGGGACTGCGGGAAAATCTTTTCTAACAAATCCTCTTCAAAGTAGAAATCACTACACATAGATGTGAATGCCACCACATGAGTATTCGGATTGCTTTTTCCACCATATTTTTCAAAGCACAAAGTTTCAAATTTATCAGGCATAGGAGTTCTCAATATTGCATAGGATAAGGGATTACGAGCATGGTAAGTCAGTATATTGGGTTGTGAAGCATTTGACAAGCTTGTCACTTTTTGTTGTAAAGAGGTCATGCCTTGAAAAAGTTGGTTTAGGATGGCATCATTAGGAGATGAACCAAAGTGTGGAGGAGATTGAACATGGGTAGTGACAAGCGGAGGTTGTGAATAATTGGGTGGTTGAACATAATGATAGGTGGAAAATGGTTGAGAATAAGCGGATTGAATGGGTGGTTGAGAGTGACATGAAGACACTCTAGGGACAAGGTTTTGATAGTTGAATCCAACAGCTCTGTAATTTTGTGAATTAGTGCCATTAGATACTCCAATACCAGTGGTGACGTTACTACAAGCATTTGCATTGGTTGTCAAAATATTTGATGTAAATGTAGGTATTCCTGTGGTCGGTATAGGTACCGATACTTGCGTATGAGATGGTGATAAAGTGTTATTTATTACTTTTGCACATTTAGTGACTGACATAATATTGGTTTGTACAATATGTGCTAAACCACAGATCACATTAACACCATCTTGTCCTTCTTTTATCAATTCTCTTATGTTATGAATTGCAGGAATAGCTTCCTCAGCTATCCTCTCATTTTCTGTAAATGTTTGGAATTCGGCTAACTCTTTATCAACTTTATCTATTTGTTCATCAGATACATGTCTTGTCTCCTCAATAGTATCATCAACATCATGAAAAGTTTGCTCTTCCATTGTACTTGTGATAGGTATAGTATCTTGTAACATTTGCGTCTCTCCTTTTGTAAAGGTGTTCAGTGTACCAATTTCTTCAAGCGCACTAGATCCCATGTGTCTTATGCTTCTTATTAAAGGAATATTTCTATTAGGGTAGTGAGTTATAATACTCATGCAACAATATGCATAAACTAATAGAATAAACCCTAGGAGCAAGATATTTTTAAAGGCAAAAATGCTTAATTTTTTGACTTTTCTCAATGCAAACAAATGCAAGAAGAGGTGTTGTAAAGATTTTAAAGAAGGAAAGAAAATTATATGCCTAAAAACAGTCCACCAATGCAAGAATATCCTTTACAACACATTTTTGTAGCAACTTTAGAAAGTCGGTAAGCCAAAACCTAGTGAAAATATTCGATTTTTCACCAAATCTTCATGCAAACAAATGAAAGAAGAGGTGTTGTGAAGATTTTAAAGATGGAAATAAAACTATATGCCTAAAAAAAGTCCACTAATGCAATAAAACCTTTCACAACATGCTTTTGAAGCAACTCTAGAGAATCGATAAGCCAAAACCTAGTGAAAATAGGCCAAAATATGTAATTTTTCACCAAATCTCAATGCAGAAGAGTGGGGCAGAAGTTGTTGTAAGGAAAATGATGATGGAAAAAAACTTATAACAGTAATAAAATCCACCTAATTCCAAAAAATCTGTTACAACATGCCTATCGTGCCTCTCTAGACCAAACCCTAGTGCAAAGATAGCAAAAATATGTCGATTTTTCCAAAATTTCAATGCAAAGGTTTGAAATAAAGAGTGTTGTAAGGAAATTGAGAAGGGGAAGAAAATTATAAGGCTAATAACATCCAATTATTGTAATAAAATCCCTTACAACACGCTTGGAGTGCAAATCTAGCAAGACGATAGGCTCAAATCTAGTGAAAAATGCAAGTTTTCAAACCCTTGACATGAAATATCACAAGGAGGTCACTATAATGCAACACTACCATAAGAGATCAGACCTAATGAGTGTTTTGACAAGGTAGTAAAATCTGAGACAAGATTTTGACTACAACCCTAGCTCATGCAAAACTAGGTTTTCATGAAAAATGTGAAATTTCAAGCAAATTTTAACAAATCAAGCATGCAAATGAATTGTAAATGATAAATTTATGTATTTTGGATCCCATATAATGCAAATTACAGAAATTAATTTAAATTAGGTGCCAATTAATTCAAATTTCACAAAAATGCAAGCTTAATATGCCAATTTTTGCAAATTTTTCAAAATTTTCATTTTTTTTGTAATTTCTTGAATGCAATAGAATGAATGAATGAAAATTTGTCAAACAACACTCAACAAGGTGCCAAAAAGTTCCAAACATGGGTTCACCAAAATGTTTTTGGGTAAAAATGGTGGAGGGATAATGTTTTCTTTAGTTTGAATCCTCCTTTCCTCAAAACATCCCAAGGGCTTTTCAACTGAGTGCTTCTCCTATCAAGAGGAGAGTCAGCTATTAGGTTTGAGTTGCCACTTGGTTTTCTACTGGGAAATTCAGATGTGATCACACAAGATTTCCACTCAATGCTTTTATTCCCTTAAAACCCTAATTTAAGCAAAACAATAATCAAATCTGTAAATTATGACAATTGCTATGGGAAATAAGTAGATGGTAGAGAACTGTAACTCACTATTTTTCACAGTCAAAAAATGGAAAAATCTAGGACAACAGTGATGGCACCCTAGTCCAATGTACAACTTTTTTTGCATAGTCCCAATCTCCTTTCAGTATTGATCTCTTCTATGTCTTCTATTTTTTGTGATCTGAAATTGGAGGACAAGGTTGATGGCGCCCTTGTCTTGAAATGTTGAACAATGTCAGCTTCTTTTTAGATCTAGAATCTTCAATGTCTGCCTTCCTTCCCTGCAACTCCACTTTCTCCAGATCTGACACATGTAACTTGCAATCATAAGGAGTGTGGAAGGGGGTTGTGGTGTTTAGAGGCTTGCCTCAGTCAAGCCCCAAAGAAAAATTCAAGTCTTCCAAACACTGTTGTCAGAGAGAGTGCGTACCCTTGGGAGGCAGAGGCAAAAACCAAATGATAATAATTGATAAAGCACAATAAATGATACCTTGATGATGAAGCTCTCATGGAAGGAAGAAGCTCTTTAATGCCATCAGGAGAAGATGTAATCCAGCCTGCAAACAAACACAATAACAATGCTATGCTCTGCAACACAATAAAAATCACAAGTATGCCAATAGCTCAAGTTCACAATAATCTTCTCTCTAGATGCAAATGATAACCTAAACATGCTTATTTCTACAACTATTAAGGTTCCCGCCAAGAATTTCATATTTGAAACTTATGATGTCGGTCTAGAGACCAAATAACGGTCACCAAACTGACATTTCAAATTAGGGCAGACCCAAAATAGGGCTGGACTAGGGTGCTAGCGCCCTTGTCCACCCCCTATTTTTGCTCAAGGATCTTTGAAGTACAGCCCCCTAGGTACTAATTGCCATAAGACCCATGGGTTTTCTCATCGGGAGTCTGATTTAACATGCAAAATGCTCTAAATGCAAATCTAAAGACCCAGGAGCTAAACCTTTGGGAAAAATCCCCCAAGGGTGCATTTTTCTGACATAACATGAATGCATCTAAATGTTGGATAACCAAGCATATTTGTACTTTACAATTAGCTTTGTGTATAGCACCCTTGTTTTTCTATGTATTTATTCTCCTTTGATGAATTGGTGACTCTACAACCTAGAATA
Organism: Cunninghamia lanceolata; assembly: GCA_027924645.1. Lineage (NCBI taxonomy): Eukaryota > Viridiplantae > Streptophyta > Pinopsida > Cupressales > Cupressaceae > Cunninghamia > Cunninghamia lanceolata. Next base: position 7,360,958 of record BSBN01000220.1, on the reverse strand, counting down.
GGCATTGATATGATTTGCTTGACCACCCACAAATTTATAAAACAAACAAAATCATTTTATGTGTGAACAATAATATGTAGGCCTCATTTGGTTCTGATTAACCAAGAAAAGTTTAGTACAAACTCATTAAATTATGGATTCCTCAAGAAAAATGTGTGTTCTTGCATCTTCCACGTATTGGAGATGCATTTATCAATTTAAAATAAAGGTTTTATTTATGTAGTAGGCATGTTTTAGTCTAGTGACATTATTGTGATTAAAACTGCATTCTGGATGCTATTGTAATATTACAAAATCTAAGTTTATCTCTTGTTGTTATCAATCTCTATTGAGGGATACCTCTAGGAATACCTTCCTAAGTTTAGTTGAGATTGAAGAGAAGAGGAGATTACCCACTCCTACCAGTTTCCCTTGAATCATCCTAAACCTATTGATGAACCCCTTAGCAATCCTCTTGAAAACACCGTTGGCCTAGGTGATTGAGTAATGTTCTAGGGTTTTGGAGTAGCTATTTTGGGAACCAACACATTGGCACCATTATTGGCGAGTTCTAGTTGATTCAGGTTGAAAATTATTGCAGTTGTGCAATGCAACAAAAATATTAGAAATATCTTCCAAGAGGGAAGTGGCGACTCTATTTTGGAATGACCCAAGAATTAATTTACAACTTTGAAAAGATTTTATAATGGATAGAAGAAGACAAGATCAGTCTAGACATAATTGTTTTGATGGTACAAGAAATTAGAGAAATATATGGAGAACAAGAAATCCCACTATGTTACCTAAACTAAATGTTCCAAGTCTAGTGGGGACATCAGGGAGAAATGACACATTTGATGATTTCAGAGATTAGTATCAGTGTACATCTAAGGATTCTATTGATAATATACTAAGAATGAATAGAAAAGTAGATAGAGATGAATACGAGGTTCAGGAAATGAGAACGTTATTGGGAGGGGAAGTAGAGAGACATCTCGAGAGGCAAATGTGAGAGCATTTGGAATGCCTAATTAGAATGAAGAGGCATGCCAAATAGCCCAACATCCTACTTCACCTACGAGATCACTTAGGAATGAGCATGTCAATATTCCTAATGAGAATCAACCTACATAGCCTAGGAAAGGATTATTGATGATGAGATGGATTTTCTTGATCACCTTAGATAGAGGCATAGAGAGGTGCAACTTTAATTGATTTGCAATAGGCTCAACTTGCCTAGAATGCTTAGTTATAATATCAATAATAGTACCAACAATTAGTATAGCAAGGTAGAAACCTTGTTCATGCTCATCAACTTCCCAATCAGTAACCTCAACCATAAGTAAATCAATGTTCAGTATGAAAATATTTGAAATTATCCACCACAACAACCCAACCAATAGTTGGGTAATGTTCCAAATTTCAGGCCTCCATTCAAAAGATACGCTCAAAGGTTTACTCCAGCTAGGCAGCCTTTGGGAGAAAAGAGGTATAAGCAATTGGATTTCTTTGGCATCCCTACTTTCCCTAATCCCATTCTAAATGAGATAAGAGGAAAAATTCCCAAATTTTAGGTAAACAATGTTGTCACAGGTGAGGAACATTTGAGGCATTTCATTAATATCATTGAAGACTATGAAATAGAAGATGAATATGTGATGATGAAATTATTTGTGCATTTATTAGAAGAGAGTGCCAAATAATGGTACAAAGGTCTCCCAGACAATAATATTGATTCATGGGAGGAGCTTATGAGGGTTTTCAGGTTACAATATGGGGATAGGATTGACCCCAATTTCGCCATCCATGAGCTCACAACCATCAAGAAGGAAATTAATGAAACAATTGTTGATTTCAACAGTCGCTTCATCATGACAATGAGAAAGGTGCCACCTCATCTTAGGCCTAATGAATCAATGTGTTTAGTGTTGTATTGTGGCACTTTTGATTCTAAAATTAGATATTGTCTAAGGGACAAGAATCCTCAAACGTTGAGAGAAGCATATGTTGTGGCTATAAATATTGAGAGAAACATGTGAGAATTAGGGAAGCATGTAAAGAGGTTTGATGTGAAGACCTCTCAACTAGATAGCGTAACCTTGAGCAAGCCTCTCACTATTGAAGACAAGCTGGATAAGATCATAGGAGTCATGAAGGACTTATCCTACAAAGTGGCATGAAATGAGAAAGGGTTGCCATCTCGGGATGCAACAACACATGTTTTAATGAAGGTCAAAGATTGCACAATAGAAGTTACAATACCAATTAGTCCAAAAGACCTCAACAAAATTAGAGGCAATGTAAAGTACCAAATTCCATCACAAAAACAACTGAAGTAAAAGTAATTGCAATTACACTATCAAGGAAAAGAGAGATTTACTAATAATTGACAAACACAAGATTTCATACATTGGTATGGTAAACATACTGTTACAATTCATCATACAAAAGTACAATTACATAGATCAATGAAATAATATGTACATATTTCAATATTGGCTTAAATGCCTTATAATTCATTTCAATACAATGAATTACTACATATGTCAACATACACAAGTGGAATCCATAATACATAGACCAATCCTCGACCGCCATCGACCATCTGGTCATCTGCTACGTCAAAGGACAAGAACATGGTTCAAGGGATTTTTTGTCCAACTGTGAAGCTTACGCTTCCCCAGTATTCTTCAGACTTGAAGAATGCCTGACTTTGCATGAAGGGCATAGCAACCTGTAAACAATTGGCAGGGTGGAATCTGGTGCATGCCTATTAACCTACATGCATCCCTAACTTGAACGCAACATCACATTAACAGGATATGGTAGAGAATAAAATAAATAACTAGGCATAACAATCCATCTATTTCAATGGTTCATTTGTCCATTTCAATGTCACAATTTAACTTTGGTCAAAGTATGAAACCATTTAATGGTGTGTAGATCTTGAAAAAAATGACCTACTTCTCTGATTTACCCATATTCAGCACCTGTCCTGGAAGGTAACTTTCCCAAACAGACAATGCACAAATAAACAAATATATCTATTTTCATTTTCAAAACACATTTCAAAGAAAAATAATAACTCATTTCTTTCGTGCAATAATAATTCATTTTTGCTATAATATCAACATCTATTTGTTTCCACATGCACTTAGTTTTCTTAGAATGTTGTACAATATAATTCTAACAAACATCACAGTTTCAGTTCAAGATCTTGATTTGTTCCTTCACTGTTTTGCAGGGATAATACAGTATTTTCAGTCATAAGCAAATGAAATACTTCCAACATGTATGTTTTTAAAAAGTGGGTGTATATATATATGCAAAATAACCGTATTCAACTCTATAAGAGGTAATAAAAGAGAAGATTTACTGTTCCTTATCAATTTCAAGACATTAACTTACTGTTCGCTATCAATTTTAACATGAATTCAAACATATAGAAGTCCTCAAACACCCTTACAACAGAGGGCTCATAAAAGAATTGTAAATAGTAATAAAATCAGCCCCCAAGGTGTTTAGATAGTAGTATTTAATTGCAACAAGATGGACAACAATATAGTTTTGCTAAAAAGAAGTGTTTTATCAGCATGTCATTTAGTTTCAGGAAGATTTACAGCATCAATAGTGATTTCATGAGAATATACAGGGTGTTTTCATAAGAAGACTACAGGGTATTCATCATATGTATGCATACATAGGTGTGTATGCATATATATATATATATGCATACATACCTGTGTATAGCATATCTACAGTATACTTAAAGGGTTGGAAACCAAAAAAACAAGATTTGGACCTTTTTATCATGCCAACATAGCAGTAGTTTATCAATAATTAATGAAAGATAGGAAACATCACAAGTTTTTTTGATGAAGGTTTAAGATTTATAGTGGAATAACTCAAGGGGCGCAACCCCTGCTGGCTATGCTAGGTATGGGAAGGCCTACATGGCCTCCCACGACCTCAGTAAATGGGCTATGGCCTGCCATTTAGGTATTGCTATAGTCTTCTTTTAATAAAATTAAAGACTTTTAATAAAAACATGACTTTCTTCTGCCCTAACTTCATTCCAGGTGTCATAATGGAATGGGTAAAAGTTTTATAATAACAAAAAAAACACAGATCTCTCAAGCTTATTTCATATATTGTCAAATTATGTTGAAAGCTAATGCAATTAGAGGAGAACTGATGCAAAAGCATCCCAAGCATACATGTGATTAGCGTCACCCAAAAAGAGTTTGTAGGTTTAGTTTTCATTTTTGGTTTCTTTCAGTTTGGTTGTTCTCTGCAAGGTAGGCAAAATTTGGAAGTGGCAGACATTCAATGAGAAAATATCAGTCGCATTGGAGTGAAGCTTGGAGGCCGCGATACAAATATATAAACCAAGTAATTTGATGTTTGTTCAATACTAGGGCATACAATTGTTTCTCATGTCTTATATGTGTTTCAGTGAATGTCTGATGATCGACACAATCCGCATGGTAGATGGCAAGTTTTAGACAAATACACATTTGATTTTCTTCATAATGTTTGTTTGATTACCTTATATGATAAAGGCAGCACCACGAAGGAAACATTGGAGTATTTTTTTATTTGAGAGTATCTTCTTTATCCACGTATTCAGATTGCAATGTAGTCATACACTATTTTATAGAGGTCCATGCATATGCCTTGTACTACTTCCCATGGCCATATGAATGGGACAACAATGTATATGTTGAATTGACAATGCTAAAGGTTGTGCCTAAGTGAGGAGCCTGCATGGCCAATGAAGGAGATTGCAAATATTTGATAGGTTCTAATGTTTAAGGGATGTGCCAAGAGACCTGCACATATTTACATCTATGTGTTTATTCAAAGACATATGAATTACTGACGGTAGTAATAAGGAAGGTCGCAGGTAGTTTGAGTAGTGATTTTGCATTCTTATAACGAATGTTGAGGTACACATAGCCATTTATGGCTTGTTTCAACCAACACATATTAATCTCTAATTGGCAATAGCCATTGGGGAAACACCTCATATACCTTGAAACGGTTACCAAATAAAGAGAAAACCAAATCCATTGTTGGGAGCCAGCTTTTGAGGAAGGAAGGTAGGAATATAGTTGCGTGGGCAAATAAAGCCAAATTTTCATGTTTGTAACTGAATGTTTGAACTGCTTGACACAGAAGGCCGTGGGCCTAAAGGGAAATGAGAAGTCTTTTAACAATTTTGAATTTTTATTTTCATCTATGTCCCTTTGCCTTATCGAAGGGAAGATCATGAAAGGACTTTGGGGTAATCTATAAAAAAAGAGAGATGGACTAAAGAGGGGGCCGATTGCTAACAAGAAGAAGGGCATGACCAAAGAGTGCAGAGTGAGTTGCAAAAGCAAGAGGAATCATTTGTGACCTGAGGAGTGGCAGAGCCTTGCGAGGTTGAGTAATTTGATTGTGTAGATTTGGATTGGGGAAATCCATGTTGGAAGATTTTGTACATATTTGTAGATATATTTCATTTTGTCATTGATTTGGATTAATAAGTTTTGAGTTGTTGCAATCTAGTTCAGATTTGGGTATTTGTGCATTTGTATTTTTTTTTTTGTTGTGGTTGAGTTGTTCATTGAAGAGGGAGTTCTTCATTTCCGTTTGTGTCAAGAACTTGATTAAAGCTTTGCAAATCCATTCAAGCCTGACTGCCCTCCAAATTCATGCGCTCCTTCTCCTGTCTGTATTCTACATTCTTCTTTTTTCTTTTGCCCTTCTTTGTTTTTATTTTCCCCCAAACTCTATTTTTGCCCTCCCATTTTAGGGGCGCAATGCTTTCTTTTTCTTTTTGTTTAACTTGCAGTTTATGCATCCCATTTTTGTGCAACTCTATTTAATAACTTCAAATAATAATAAAAAAGTATGCAACACATACATACATACATACATATACATATACATACATACATACATACATACATACATACATACATACATACATACATACATACATACATACATACATACATACATACATACATACATACATACATACATATATATATATATATATATAGACACACACACACATATATGTATGTATATATGTATATATTCATCTATATATATTTAGTATTTATAAATTAAGAACTCTTCATTTATTTTTATTAAAAATATATTTATATAGATATATATGTGTGTGTGTGTTTTAAAATATATATATATATATATATATATATATAGGTAGTGACCTTCCTCTTGCTACTGCCCATGTTTCTTGCACCAGTGATTTGTGGACAATACAATTTGATGGTGTATGTTCGAGAGATGGATCAAGTGTAGGTATAATTTTAATATCACATGAGGGTGAGCACTTCGGCCTTTCTTTTAGGTTAGAGTTAAATGCACTAATAACATTTCGAAGCATGAGGCTCTTCTATTAGGTATGAATGTGGCTCACAAGCATGGGGTGAAAGGCTTAAGAATATTTGGGGATTTTGAGCTGGTGATACAACAAATTAGAAATGTTTATGCAACCAAGGATAGCAGGCTAAGGTCATATAGAAATGCAGCTTGGGATACACTAGAAATGTTTGATGCCATTGGTATTCAGTGGATTGAGAGAATAGAAAATGTAAAGGAAGATGCTTTGGCTATTGCTACTTCAAGGTTTAATCCATAATCAACTCCTTCCTTTTGTCATTATGTTGTTGAGATACTTACTAGGCATAGAATTCTAAACAATATTTACAGTTGGTAGGTATTTAATGACAACAATCAATTTTATAGGTTCCTTAATTGCATGGATGAATCTAACAATCAACTTATAGATTGGTAGCTAATGGTGGAAGTTGAGGATGGTAAGAAAACCTTATTTGGGATTGAGGTGGTTCAACTAAAAAAAATGCCATTCCCAAGGGATTGGTGGCACTTGAAAGGATGTTTGACAATGCTAATCATTGGAAAAGTAAAGGTAAACCCATTTAAGATGATAATATTGAAGGTGTAAACTTAGGGAGTGAAGTTGCCTCGAAGATGGTTTACATAGGTAAAAAATTAAAACCTCATGAAAGACAAATGTTGTTGGATTGAAAAAATTCGAAAGGCATTTTTTATGGTCCTATAATGATCTTAAGGCCTATAGGGAGGATTTATTTCATCATATCATTCCCATTCAGCTTGATGCAAAACCCTTTAGATAAAAACAAAGACCGATTAACCCTATCATAGCTCTCAAAATGTAAAAGGAATTAAAGAAGATGAAAGAGGGAGGAATAATCAAACCTATTAGACATTTTGAGTGGGTATCCAACCTTGTCCCAGTAAGAAAGAAGAATGCGGAAATCAGGTTGTGTGTAGATTTTAGAAATCTAAATATCAAGTCTCTAAAGGATAATTACCCACTCCCAAGCATGGACCATTTGCTACAAAAGGTGATTGGATTAGAGTTAATGTCAATGATGGATGGATTCTCCAAGTACAACCAAGTGATGATCAAAGTGTCAGAGCAGTACAAGGCAATGTTTACAACTCTTTGGGGTACCTATGTTTATGTGAGGATGCCATTTAGTTTGAAGAATGCAGGGTCAACATTTCAGAGAGCTATGGATGTGGCTTTTGCTGGTCTCATAGATGAGATTATGGTAGTGTATCAAGATGACTTGACAACATTATCAAAGGAAAGAGTTGAGCATTGCAAACATTTAGAGCTTATATTTGCAAGGTTCCTTGATTATGGGATCTCTTTGAATACTAAGAAATGTATATTTGGAGTTGAAGAAGGCAAATTGTTGGGACACATTGTGTCAAAGGATGGGGTTAGAATAGACCCGAAATGAGTCAAAGCTATTGATCTCATCCCTTAACCCAATTCAATTAAATGGATATAGTCTTTCTTCAGGCAAATCAACTTTGTTAAAAGGTTTGTGCCTAACTTTGCAGAGAAGACTAAATCCACTTCAAAGATGCTCAAGAAGGGACAATCAATTGTGTGGAATGCACAACCATCTGAAGCATTTAGAGACATTAAAAAATCCATGAAGGAAGTGCTTGTATTGATAAATCCAAATTATTTTAAACCCTTACAACCATTTTAATTTGCTTCATTTTATACTATTGATGTTGTTTTGCTTCAAAAGAATGAAGAAGGGTATGAGCAGCCCGTGTATTTTTTAGTAAATCATTGCAAGCAACTAAGTTGAAGTATTCCATAATAAAAAAAAAGCTTATGCATTGGTTAAGGCAATGAAAAATTTCAGATCTTACCAAGTACAGGTACTAAGACCATAGCATATGTGCCACACACAACTGTGTAGAATATATTTATGCAACAAGAAGTTTCAGGTAAGAGGTGTCATTGGATAAAAAAGATTCAAGAGTATGACATGGATATACAGGTTAAAAAAATGGTTAAAGGCCAAGGGTTGGAAAATATAATGGCTAATTCCAACTTGGAAGCAACAGAAGTAAATGAAATAGATTTAGAAGATGTCCCTACTCAGTGCAGATTGGTTGATAATGCATGGTATATAGATGTGGTTTTTTACCTTACAAACATGAATTGTCCACCCAATATGAATAGAAACCAACAAAGGACACTTAAGCAACAGACCCAAAAGTATGTATTGATCCAAAATGATTTGATGTGGAGAAATCACAATGGGTTATTGCTCAAGTGTTTGGAGTAGGATAAGTCAATAAAGGTGATTGAAGAGTGTCATCAAGGCGTATGTGGAGGACACTTTCATGCTAGGAGCACATCACATAAGATAATCAGGGCAGGGTATTGGTGGCCAACTTTATTTAGGGGTGTTGCTAAAGAAATAAAAAAATGTGACGCTTGCCAGAGGTTTTCAGGAAAACTAAAGCATGCTCGCAACCTTCCTCTTGTAACTATTTTAGTTGAGGCACTGTTTTAGTAATGGGGGATTGACTTCATTGGGGAGATCGAAGAGAATCCAACAATGGATATAAGTGGATCCTTGTAGCCATTGATTATTTCACCAAATGGGTTGAAGCTACCCCAGATTGTAATGCCACGTCTAAGGCAGCAATTGACTTCCTATGGAATAATATAATAACTAGATTTGGTGTGCCATCAAGGATTGTTGCAAACAATGCCATGTGTTTTAGATCCCAGAATATTTCAAGCATGTGTTCTACGTACGATATTATTTTGATTCATTCATCACCTTATCATTCCTAAATCAATGGATAGACTGAGTCGAGCAATAAAAGTCTCATGAAAATTATTAAGTAAAATCTGGATGTGAATAAGAAAAGATGGGATGACAAATTAAGGTATGTTGTTTGGGCTAATATGATCACCTATAAGCATGCTACATGTAAGAGTCCATTCAAACTTATGCATGGACTAAAAGCTAAAATGTCGATCTCACTAGAATTACTTGTGTATAAACTTTTGCAATAAATTGGAGAAGACAGTGATGATGCGCTAACCATGAGAATGCAAGATTTGACTAAAGTGGATGAGATCAAGAGGGCTACACATGAAAGGAATATATTATAATAGAAGAAGGTTGAGCATTTATTTGACAAAGGGGTGTCTCAAAGGAATTTCTAAGTTGGAGACGTGGTTCTTTTGTGGAATTCAAGGTCTGAAGACAAGGGTAAACCTGGTAAGTTTGAGGCCTTATGGGTCTTCCCTTATCACATTGTTGAGAGAATCAGTCAAGATTCATTTTACCTCATGGTCTTGGATGGTGAATCTATGGAGTTGCATGTTCATGACTAGTATTTGAGGCACTACTTTTCTTAAGTAGTGAGGTACTTCTCATTTTTTACCTATACATTTTCTCTTGCATGCTTTGCCCTAGATGAATTTGTTTTTATTTTTTTTGTACTTTTTTTTTGGTATGCTCTTGAAGAGTTTTATGGGATCTCATTGTGCCATGAGTGGCATACATCTCCAACTAGAGATTGTGTGTTGGTGCCTAATCTTGTTTACCCTAGATTTGCATTATTTTACCTAAGTCCATCAAAGAGTTCTTAAAATATTCAAAATGACCCCCAAGTGCTTGAAAAGAAAATAAGGTAAAGGAGGTAGAGGGCATAAGGTTCAATGGTTTACACAAAGCTCAAAGCACTGACAGGTTCAAATAGAGCACACTTTTCTAAAATGAAAACCAAGTGAGACATAAAATAAAGCAAAGGGTGAGTTCAAAGTTCATAGAGAGGCCCAAGTGTCGAAAGTCAAGGAAAGAATTAAACAAGTAATGATTAATATCATAATGTATTCAAACTGTGTTTTGAAGTGTTTTCACGAGTTTTTAATTCTACGACCACTCCAGGGCTACCATGAGCATTCAATTTGATTTGATGGTTGGTGGGTGAGATTAATTATAGAGCAAGTTGGTAAGATTAATGGTAGTTGGTATGTGCCTTAGTCTCTCCCGCCCAAAAAAAATGTGAAGGAAAGGAATGCTATATATGTTGGGTGCAATGGCATTTTTAGAAGTCAATTTTTGGAATCAGATTCTATTTTGCATTCTCCTACTTTTTGTAGAATTGTAAACAAATTTTATATTTAAATCACCTTCCTTCAACCAAACTTCCCTTGATTTTGATTTCTAGTAGATCTCCTCTCTGGAAAGAACTTTGTCATATTCCTTCATCAATTCTTTTTCCAATATGAATTCCTCCCAAGCCATACCATGCTCTAATATGTGGCGATGGAGTTCCACTTGCTCCCTTTCTAGTCTTTCCTTTTCTTTAAATATATTTTAAAAAGTATGCTTATTCCATTCTTTCAAGTGATTTTTTATGACAATCAGTTTCTTTGAAAACATGAACATTTTTGTACCTCTCTAAACCTATGGGATGTCCCACCAAATCTTCATGAGCTCTGATAAAGATTCACAGTGAAGCCACATTCTTTCAAATTTGAAAGGACACCTATCAAGGGATTTCTCATCATCAATTGAGATAGTCATCAGATAATGATCAGATCCCGAGCATGGGCATATAATGGAATTAACAATGTAATTTGTATTGAGCCAATTTTGATTGAGGAGGAATTTGTCTAAGCATTCAACAATATTTGTAAAACCCTAATGTTACTCCAGGTATAGTTTCCATTTTTAGGATCAAATCAATTAACCCAAGTTTGTCTATGAATTCTTGAAAGTCCCTATGTTGTTTGCTAATGTGATTTATGCCTCCCCTTTTTTCACCTTGTGATAATATTGTATTGAAATTACCCCCCATGACGAACATATTGATGTTAGCAAAGGGAATGGAATTTGTAATTTTAGTCCATACCTTTAATTTTCCCTTTGTTCTGATAGGGCCGTAGATGTTTAAAATTAGGATAAAAGATAGTTTGGAGAAATTAATTTGAATCTCCATCGCCATCCAGTTGCTGGATTCTGAACAGGTTTTGATTGTTACTCATGTTGGATGCCATAAAATCCCAATACCTCCAGATTCTCCATTGGATTGAAAAAAAGAGCCTTACCAATCTTTGCATTTCAAAATAAAATTCTTTGCTTCTTCCGAGTTGAGATTTGTTTCTTGTAGGATGATGATATCTGAGTTGAGGATCTGAAATTAGTGCTTAAAAAGGTACCTCTTGTTAGGGATGTTTAAGCCCCTAATATTCCAAGTTGCGATTTTTATTTCTCCCTAAGGGAGGGTCTTCCTTAGTGTTAAAGAATATGTTTATTGAAGCCTAATTTTTGTGGCATGCTTCCTCCTCTCTTTAGTGTCTGTTCAATTTTCTACCCTTTCTTCTTCTCGATTTTAGGTTGGGTTTGGATATTTTTGAAGCCATTTGGTTTATGAATCTATTCTTAATAGATTCAAATTCCTCCTCTATGTTTTCATCATCAAACCAGTCAGATTATTCCAAGTCATCTTTTTCTGCCTCCATTTGGGGATCCAAGGAAGGGTCCCCATATGTGATAAAAGGATTTGATTCTATATCATTTCTTTTGGTTTCTAAATTATCCTCCTATGGTTTGTCAATTACTGGCACCAATTGTGTCAATGACTCCTGCATAGTCTTATTTTCAATATTTTTTGGTTTTTTTGGATCCATATTTTATTCAAATTGGAGGGGCAAGCACTGGCTTTGTGATCCCGTCTTCGATAGTTAAGACAAAACTACTTCTTATCTTCATATTCAATTTATTGAGTCCAAATCCCTACCTTTGTGGTGATAGCAATCTCCTTTGGGATTTTTTGAATGGAAACAAGCCTAATCCTGGCGTATAGATAGGAGTTGTGTTCCATTATTTCCTCATCAATTTTGACCAGGGATCCCAGCATGTTGCCAATTTTTTTAAGGGAATCATTTGACCAGAACTTGAGAGGAAGATTGTATAATCTAAGCCAGATTGGCATATCCTCTAGATTGCATTCTAGCTGGTTAAAATTAGGGTTCCACTTCTGCATATAGAGGAAGGATTCTTCATCATTTCATACACCTTTCTTCAAAATTGACTCACAATCTTCCTTGTTTAGGAAAATTGCTATGAAAAATCCTTTCGACATGTATTTCAAAACATAGGTCGAGGCCCAGTGCTCCTTCACCCATTCATTAATTTTAGATCTAGTTTTTTTCTTTCTCACAAATCAGCCAATGAGTGTGTTCTTCTTGAGCAAAATCAGATTTGCCTCTATTTCAGTGGAAAGATTGACATCAATCTGCCTATCTGTGTACCACTCTTCCTACTTTTGCACCTTTCCCGTGACATCCTGTGCCTACTTTTTTCATGGGTGATTGCGATCCATTATGTCTCCACTAATTAAATACGTAATTATTTAATTAATTATCTTTGCATTTAATCCATCTTCCCATAATTAATTTATTATTAAACAATTAATTAATTATTAAATAATTAATTAATTACTACTCAAGGTTAATTAATTTTAAACCAACTTAATTAAATAACCTTAGTCCCCATTCCTCCAACTTAATCATTTAATTAATCCATGATTAATTAATTGATTAAGACTAATTAATCCCCATTACCATTTCTTCTAATTTGATAATCACCCATCCTCTCCCTTTTAATCTTGACCATCCAATCCACTCACATGGACCAAGATCTCAACCGCCCATCATCTAAAATGTGTCCAACCTCCACTCCTTGCTCACACATGTGTAAGCATGCTAGCTCATCCTACTCCTTGTTCACACATGTGTGAGCATGCTGACACATGTGTGAGCATATTACATGGGTCAATATTAACACTTGATTTCTCTCCCTTCATCTCCACTGTCCAGTTGCATCCTCTCCCTATCTTTCATGTGTCTTCATCTCATATCATCCTACAATTTAAGTTAATCCTAGTTATCCATCTTGTATGAGGCCTCACCATGCCACTTGTCATAAGGCTAATGAATATCCCCTTGAAGCCAAATCCTAACCGTTGATCTTCTTCCTTCAATCAAAACCATCCATTCTCCCTTCAAAAAATCTATTTAAGAAGACCCACCCAAAGGATTTGGGCATCCATTTTCATAGTACTTACATACTATCAAATTAGGCAATATCATAACACTTGAGCACCCACATAATATCACTAGTATATCACATTAGTCTTTGGAGCATATCCACAACAACAAATGGAGGTATAATGCATATTTTTGTTTGTCTTTGCATTGCAGTTTACTTTCATTTCTTGCTCAAACTGAAGGTAAGAGTTAAATTTAGATTTTGATCTTTTTCTATGGTTTTCATGTTAGGATTATGTTAGGATTTCAATGGTAGACCAGAGCAATACAGATTAGCAATTATATGTAGACTTAAATACACAAAAATAATAATGAAGAGTAACACAAATAAACATAGAGATTTAACGTGGTTCACCCAACGTGGGATACATCCAAAAACACAACCATCTAGTATTCTATTATCTTGTAAATCAAAATTGATTACAACTAGCAACTTTTTCAGCTCAATACCACTACTATACTACATGAAATACACTACAATCACATTTATGACTCACATTTTTTTTCCTTCCCCAGCCACTTATTTATCAAGCTTCTTTAGCAGTTAACAAAGTGGGTTTTTCCATGTTAGCTAATAACAAATTAATTGTCGATGCCTTTATTAAATAATAGGTATTTTTTGCTTTGGGGGCATTTCTCGACCCTGTAGGAAGGGCTCTGCCCCCTTACACTCCCCCATTAATTATTTTGGGGGGGACTTGTGGCTGACAAAGTCACCAAAATCTACCTTGCTACATGAATCTGCAACCCCTGCAACATGATTAGTCACCACATATTAACAATTTTCCACTTGGGGACTGATCAGGCTCCAAACCAAACATTGCTTGCATGTGTTGTCCCAATTTTAGCCTCTATAGTAAGCAATAAACTCTCCAAATGTGGGAAAACTGTTGGCAGGATATAGAAGGTTGTGAGGCACCCACATGTTATTTGGGTCATCCCTAGACCCATTTATGGGTCATATATGCCTTAAATAGCCTTAAACACATTCTAACACACCTTAACAAGCCTTAATATGGATAAATATTATAAAGGAAAGGGTGAATTCATGGAAGAGAGTTAATTAAGAGTATTTAGGAAAGGACATAAGGGAAAGACACCATGAAAGGGTATTAAGAAGCTATATAAAGAAGAGGAATGTGAGAGAGGTGAGCATGATGATGTGAAGAAGCATAATAAGAGAGGAAGATAGAAGATATGGAAGATATATATATAATTTCCTCTTCTCATCATATATATATATATATGAGAACTATTGTGTAATATTTGAACATTTATGATATTTATTATATATTGAATATGATGTAATCTTACCACACTATGTTATTTCCTACTGCAAATATATGTTATTCTATCATTGTCACTGTTGGGGTATAAAGACTACATAAGACTAAGCTAGGCTTAGATCTTTATATCATGTTCTATTATTTCTCTTGCCAACATTTGGTTCCATTGTGGGACCTTGGTAAGGACAATGGAGAATAAGGAAGGAATAAAGAGACAACTTTTTTTCAAGATTTGTGGTAGAAATCTCTTAGGTCCTACCCTTGTGAGAGGGGACCGGCACCTAAGGGATGACAAATAGAAAGGGGAAGGGATCTCACGAGATCCCTAAAAAGACGTCACTAGTCAAAGTAAGTCAACCATGGGATACATAAGGATTAATGAAACACCATATCATAAACACCAATAGCCAAGGGAGATAACAATAAACTAAGAGAGATCGGTGAAATCATAAAATTTGCAATGGACATGAATATGGAAGAGAAAATGATAAAAAAGACTTAGAATCAATAGGAGCAGTACCAAAAAAAATTGAAAAGGCAAAGGAAATAGAGGAGGAATGCACCAAAAGGGTTGCGAAAGAAAAATAACAGAATTTGGATGAGCATGCCAATGAGGGTGTTGTTGAGCGCGCTGTTAGGGTTAGCCGACAGAAGATATCAATTAAATGCAAATAAAGATTAAACAAAGGAGTGAAAATACACAGAAATAATAATAGCGAGAGACAAGTTTTAACGCGGTTCACCCAAACTCGGGCTACATCTACCAAGAGAGAGTCCAATATTATTATCCAGTAAATCAAACCGATTATAATCAGCAATCCTTGCAACTCAATACCACTGTAAAATGCTATAATACATCAACGGAAACCCTAACCCTTAGCCATTTTTATCATGAATTTTGTTGGTTGCAAAATGGGTTTTTTTTTATGTTGGCCAATGAAAAAATAACTCCTGACGCCTTAATAAAATAATAAAAAACCATGTGAGGTTTCGAGGGCGCAGCCCATCGACCCTGCCCCTTATCATGACAGGGAGCGCACCAAGGGCGCTACTCCTAGACCCTGCAAGGGACATTGCCCCTTGACCCCGTCTTGGGGGCGCTGCCCCTTAACCCTGTAGGAATTTGGGGGAAACCACGTCGATAAAAGTGGGGTAAATTTAACCTCCGAGTCTGATTAGGCTCCATATAACAACACGTGCCACTGTGGGTGCAACCGAAATGATGAGTAAAGAAGAAAATCAACCTCCATAAATAATAAATCCATAAACAATCCTTAAATTTAGATGAAGAATACCTGATGATATGGTAAGGTGAATTATATTACATATAAGAGATACAAAAGGAAGTGTGGTACCTAGAAACTTGGATCATAGGAGTATAAGAGAAGGAAGTAAATTAATAACGTTAACAAATAACATGTCATTTACAAACAAAAAGTTATCTCCTAGAATAAAGAGGCACTTCGAACAATTATAAACCCTAAACTAGGAGTCACCCTTTATGCCTTTTAAAAGTAGAAGGATTTCCATAGAAGAAGTAAACAAACAATTGAAGACAAGTACATCATCACAACACCTAGTAAGAAAATCATTTATTACAGATGGGAAAAGTTGGAAAGAGAGTAAAGAAAGAAAATGATAGTTTACTAATTGAAAATGATTTATTGGAAGGAGAATTAATAAGACTTAAAGGAGAAGTGGTGAAAGTTAAAAAGGATAATAAAGAAATGATAGAAAGCATAAAAAGGTCAACAATGACTCTTTATGAAAATTTATGTGAAAATGATAAACTGGAAAAAGAATTGAAGCTTAAAAATAAGAATGAAGATCTAGAAGAAAAATTGAAGTGGTTTGGAAAAGAAAAGGAAGAATTAGAAGAAAAGTTGAAGTTGTTTGATAAGGTTAAAAAAGGAATGAAGATTTAAAGGAAAACATGAAGAAATTGGAAGAGAAAAATAGTTTACAAAAATATGAAATATCAAGGTTGAAAGAAGAAAATAGTCAACTAGATCAAACACTTACATCATGTCTAAAGGAAAATGAATATATTTAAGTTTCAAGCCTATACTTTGTGATGTATTAGGTGATACAAATTATTTGTGTAATATACTTGAAGCTAAAGAGTGTAAAATTGAAGATAATAAGGAGATTGAATCAATAAAATTTGTTAGTTGTCATATTGACACAAAAAGTTCTCCAAAGAATGTTGGTTTTAAGATGATGCAAAAGATGAGATATGAAGGAAAAGGATTGGGAAAGTATCAAAAAGGAATTAGAGACCCTATTGATCTAATAGTGAGACCAAGTAATGAAGGCCTTAGATATATCAAGGGTAAAGAAAATAAAAGTGGTATCATAGGTTCAAACAAATCAGCTCATGGTATGCAAAGTATGCAGTGTTCTCATTGTAACAGACATGGACATAGCAGAATAATATGTTGGGATTTACATCCTTGTAGTATTTATGGGTTGAAGAACCACTTTTAAAAGTTGTGTTCAAATAAAATGTGGAAGGAAGAACCTATGATAGATCCTACACAAGTGAATTGTGGATGGGTTGATGGATCAAATTGACATGTTACAAGAATGATCAAAGGATTGTATAGACACCAGTATTCATGTGTGGGAGAGAAATTAAGTGAACTAGTAGGAGAGAGAGGACATGCATCAAGATATGGAGAAGGAAGACTACATGCAGAGACAAATGAGGAGAGAAGTTCTTACCACACAAGAGATAACAATTCACACCACAAAGGGAGAGATGATAAGAGTTTCTACCACAATAATAGATGAAGTCATAATTCTTATCGCAATTATGGATACCAAAGAGATGAAAATTGATTTGATAGGAGATCATTAAGAGGAACCTATTTTCAAGGGTGGAGGCAAATAACATCAAGCATTGAATGTCATTGAGGGATTGTTAACAAGAGGGCAAAAAATAGTGGAGGAATAACTTATGTGGAAGAAGAAGAACTTGTTGGATCACCAAGATTAGTAGGAAAACTAGAAAAGGGTGAATACTTTATCATGAGGAGAGTTTTTTTGTAGACTAAAACAACTGAGGAATTGGCACAAGGGAAATGTTTGTGTAAATCATGAAGTAAGTGTTATAAATTGATCACTGATAATAGTAGTGCAGATAATTTGGTTTCAAAAGAGATGGTAAGGAATTTGGAACATGATCATTGATCAAAATGCAGCCAGTGAGGGGCCATGTGTGGAGCATAATGGAAAAGAAGCCCATACCATAGTGAAAGAAATGATAACCAAGGATTCTACAACAAAAGATAATCACACCACAATAAAGGAACTACTGATAAATAATTAGATAGGAGTATAGGGGCAATGTGTGCAGAGAGGGAACCAAATAAGTTCTATGTATGCGGAAGGAGTTATTGTTAGAACACAAGGATATACTAAGAGGGGGGTGAATCAATATATACCAAAACTTATTCCAATTTAACTTTGTCAACTAAATCTTCTAACTACCTTAAACATATGATTAACAAATTAAAAAATTTAAAGCACAACACATGAGCACACAACCACAACACCAGATTTACATAGAAAACCCAAGAAGGGAAAACCATAGTGAGTAAGTTGCTTAAATCTACTGTCTAAATCTAGTCTCACAAATATAGATAAAAATAGGTTACAACAAGTTTTAGGGGCTACTACCCAAGGGAGGACAAACTCCCTAAAAGATACAATCCAACAACACTTATAGAATCACACTTTGTTGATCCACCACCTCCGCAACACCTCACTCTATCACAAACCTTCACTTCTCTACACAACAAACACTACTACCTTCAATACCTTCACACACATACTCACTCACTTCCACACTTACACACACTTCCTTGTACACTCACATACTCTCATACTTTCCACACAAAACAATATCTTTTATTTATACCTTCCACAAATTATAAAATCTTTCTCCTATGTTAGCCAATAATCATGAAACACGCAATGGCCATACCAAGTTGACATCCAAAATATGTAGAAATCTAAAACGGTTCAAAACACATGATAACTAGGACCTATTCTTCCTTAACACATTCTTCCAAGCTGGAGTACACTTCAAAACATCTGGTGGGATTATCAAAACACATGAAGTTAGTCCAACACACACTTATCCTTCCATGAAATAGCTCCAGACCAAAGGCGGTACCAGAGAGACAAATTAGCATCATGCGGATCATTTCACAAGAAACATGAGACTTCCACAAACCTTCTCAAACATTCCTTCCTCTGAAATATATTTTTCTTTATGGTGCAGATAAACAGATACTAAACCTGTCATCACTTACAAACACTGGACACATAGTCTTGAGATAGATCATTGAAAAACCAACTTGTAGTGCACTTCAACACCTGAAACTGGAAATGAAAAATTATATTGAATATATGAACTCATCCTCCAAGTATCAAAGCCAAAAGATAAACTACAGTGAAATACGGTGGCTTTTGCTTTCTCCTCGAGACAATCCTAATCAACAAAATGATATATCTCTTTATTCTGTTGATACCATAGAACCTCTATTGTACAAATTATCGAGTGAAACTTGAATACAACAATCTTTTCAACTAAGAAGACCTGTTGGCGATCTTGGCGGGTGGTCCCTAGATTTATGGCAAACATAACCTTTGCTTGGGTTGCTGGAAACCTGGTTTCGACGCGGCCTAGAGCTGAACAGAGTGGTGTCGATGTGGGTTAGAATGCCTAGCCTTCACCTAGAATACTAGGACAAGGAGATCATGTCTTGGATCAGAAACTCATTTGGGAAGTTCATTGCATTGGATGGAACCACCAAACTCAAAACAAGGTTAGTATTTGCTCATCTTTGTGTTAGCGTAGATATCAATAAAACTCTCCCCAACAATATTATGTTAAAGTCTAAGTATGGGAGTTGGGAACAACCCTTGGTGTATGAGAATGCTACCACATTTTGTCAGAACTACTCTAGGAAGGGCCATTTGATAAATGAATGTAAATTCTTGAGGATTAGGGAACCTAAGAAGACAAGGGCAGAGGAGGAGAGAGCTGAGGACTACCCATTTAGGGAGGACTTGCTTAGCATTATCAAGACCCCAAAGACCTCTAAACATCCAGTTGGTACTTAGGAGAAGTACCCTCCGATTGATGTTGAGGAGAGTTTAGACTAGGTTCAACCTAAATCTACAAACTTAGAGGAGACAGAAGAAGGGGGAATTAGATGCCAGACTCCCAAAGAAATGGAACCCATGGGGGGGGGTCTCTAGAGTCATGCAAGCCAACATAGAATAGTCCAAGGACTCGAATAAACCAGAGTTTATGACTGTTATATCCCCTACCATAGTGTTATCACCTGGTGCTAGCCCCAACTCAACATGGACCAACCAAGAAGGCTGGGTTACCCCCAAAAACAAGGGTAAAGGGAAGAAGTCCGCAGATGTGGGAATGAAGGGGAAGGCAGGTAGACCTTCTCAGAGAAACAAGAAATAGGGAGGCTAGTAAGGACAAAGCTATAGGGAGGCAAAGCACCCTGGAGGCTCTCTCCAGGTGAGGTAAGAAATGAGAGTTCTCTCTTCAAATGTGAGGGGTCTCAATAGCCCCCAAAAGTAGTTCATGGTGAAGAACTGCATATATGAAAATAAGGTTGACATTATCCTGCTCCAGGAACTCAAGATGAATGAAGAAAATTTCAAAAATTTTGCTGGAAGAGTCTGGCCTTCGACCGATTACCTCATCAACCCCTCTATTGGGGCCTCGGGAGGCCTAGTTACTATGTGGAATAAAAGTACCTTCATTGGAAGCTACTACTCTCATAGCAAAAATAGTCTAGAAGTGAAACTCGCTATCAATAAGGAAGAATGGAAAATTATAAATATCTATGCTCCTTATACTAGAAGTGCTAGGAAGGACCTCTGGGAAAACCTTATTCTCACAATCAATATGGAGAAAAGGACTAAATGGATGCTTACTGGTGATTTTAACACCCCGTTGTTTCCCTTTGAAAAGTTGGGGGGCATCATTGATTACTCTGACAACATGGATGATCTGGCTGACTTTCTTAGTAAGACATGATTAATGGATATAGAGGTTAACAACCAACTCTTCTCTTGGACCAATAGAAGAAGGGGAGACCAATTGATTAAGGTTAAACTGAACAGATTCTTGGTCTCATCTAATTGGGACATCATTCAACACTCTACTTTGAGAGCCCTTCCCCACACCATCTTTGACCACAATGCACTCCTCTTCTCCTGAAGAGAAGGTGTCTCGAAACGACTGTTCCCATTCAGGTATCAAATCATGTGGGCCTCCCACCCTGACTTTAGAGACTACATTTGTGATTGGTGGAGCATCAAGGTTCAGGGTTCTTCGATGTTTAGACTCAATCAGAAGCTCATTCATATTAAACATAAAGTCAAAGGGTGGAAGAGATTCTACTTTGGTAACATTATGAGTTGCAAAAAACAAATCTCTGCCAGTCTCTTGAAAATTCAAAGGAACTTGGCCATGGGAGACAAAAGTGAGACTAACTTCAATAGAGAAGAGGCCCTCCAAAAGGAGCTAAGGGAAATAATGAAAAAGGAAGAGATATTCTAGAAATAGAAGTCTAGAGTCCATTCGCTGACCGAAGGCGATTGAAACACTACGTTCTTCCATCATTCAGCCATGAAACATAGGAAAAGGAATAGAATATCCAAGCTCATCGATGAAGATAATAGGGAAGTCACATCCAAGGCTGAGCTAGGGCTTTTAGCCTCTAACTACTTCAGAAAATTCTTAGCTAAAGAAAGGAACACTACTGAATAATGTGTTGTGGAAGATCTGCTCGACTACATCCCTTCTCTTCTCTCAACCGAAGACAACAATGGTATGCTGGCCCCCATTACTAAGGAGGAAGTCAAGGTGGTTGTGTTCTCTATGGAGGCTTTCAAAGCTCCAGACCCAGACGGGTTCCCTCCGATCTTCTTCCAGGATTTTTGGGAAATTGTTTGCTTCGATGTCACTGCTGCTGTCAGGGACTTCTTCAAGACTGCAAAGATTCTCAAGCAAATTAATGCCACTTTCATAACCCTTATTCCTAAGAAGAACACCATGGAGAAAGTGGTTGATTTCTACCCTATCCATCTATGCAACACCATATATAAGATCTTCACAAAAGTGCTGGTCCTTAGGCTCCAAACTTTGCTTGACAACCTCATCTCTGATTGTTAGAAAGGTTTTGTCCCTGGTAGACAGATTGTTGATGCTACCATTTCCACGTATGAAATTATCCATTCGATGGACAAAAGTAACATCCCTAGCATGGCCCTCAAGCTAGACATTTCAAAGGCATATGACAGAGTTTCATGGGACTTTCTCTTTTTGGTTCTCAGAAAATTTAGTTTTTAGGACAAGTTGATATCTCTGATCTGGGAATGTGTAACTACTATTAAGTATTTAGTGCTTGTCAATGGCTCTCCCCAAGGCTTCTTTAAAGCTGGCAGAGGAATTAGATAGGGGATCCCCTCTCGCCCTACTTGTTCATTATTATGGCTAAGGTTATGAGTAGAAACATTCTTTCCCACCTGGATAAACATGATCTAAAGGGGATTAGAGTAGTGTCAATGGTTAGGCCTTCAGCTATCGAACAATTCGTTGATGACACTATGCTATTTGGCACGGCTTCAGTTGTGGAAGCTAGAAGATGGAAAGACCTGCTGAACTCTTATGCTGATGCCTCAGGACAATGTATCAATTACGAAAAGAGCATTGTGTTCTTCTATAATTTTGACCTAGTTCTCTAGGAGAAGGTCAAGAAGATTCTAAATTGCAACCAGGCCAACCTCCTGATGACCTACCTCAGTCTTCCCCTCATTGTGAAGGAAGTGACCCCCAAATTTTGGAACTCTATCCTTGAGAGAATCCAAAGGAAAATGGAAGGATGGAAAGGTAAACTCTCGAGCCAAGCTGGTAAGCACCACTCCTAAAGGCCTCTCTTCAAGGCATCCCCACCTATTATCTCTCCCTCTTCAAAATGCCTAGTTACATAGCAGAAAAATTGGAAAAAATTTAGAGAACCTTTCTATGGACGGGGATGGAGGAGAAGAAGAGAATGTCTCTCATTAGATGGGACAAAATTTGCCTCCCTAAGTTTCAAGGGGGATTGGGGATAAGAAAGACTCAAGTGATGAACAACTGTCTTGCTAGCCAAGATTGGATGGAAGTTCCTCAAGGAGGATAAGGATTAGGTCCAAATAATGAAAGCTAAGTATCTACATAATGAAGAAAAATCTGAGTTGATTGAGAGGGAAAGCCTCCCAAAAGGATCAGTCATCTAGAACAAAATGATCAAAACTAGAAGAACACTATCACAAGGCATAAAGTGGAAACTGGGAAAAGGTGACAAAATTAGGTTCTAGGAAGACAACTGGCTACATGAGACTCCTCTATCCAACTAGGAAAACACCAACATTAAAGAAAGAGCTATCACTCACTTTGGGAGGTTTGTCAGCAACTACGTTACGACCCAAAACCAGGGACAAAGGCAATGGAAGAACATATATGACTGCTGGGAGGATAGCCAGATTGGGAATAAGGGGTGTTTGGCTCTACAATTGGATTTAATGAATCATAGAATTCCTTTATTACCTAGGGAAGATGAGATGCTTTGGGCTCAGGATCAAAAGGGGGCCTTCTCAGTTAAATCGGCTTACAACATGTTGATAAACAATGGTCAGGATAGCAGCTTGTGGAAGAAGGTTTGGAATAAAAATTTGACTCATAAGATCAACTTCTTCTGGTGGGCTGCAACACATCTCAAAATCCTCACCATTAATAATCTCAACAAGAGAGGTTTCCAACTTGTCAATAGACGTGTTCTCTACTAGGAAGAGGAAGAATCTATACAACACATTCTCTTCCACTATGACTTCACCAAGGAGGTCTAGGGAAGGACCTTGACTACTCTCAATATAGATTGGGTTCAAAATGATAACCTAACAGACTTCATACATGGTTGGCTCTCCCCCTTCTCCCACCCAAGGATCAAAGAACTATGGAAATAAATCCCCCCACACTTGGCTTGGGGTGTCTAGAAAGAAAGAAACAACAAAATTTTTAGGGATAAGGTGAAGAGTGCCAAGGATGTTTTTTTCTCCTTTTGTAGGATGGTCTTTGAAAATGCTTCCATCTGCACCCTGAAAGTGGCTAAGGAACACCCCATGTAGCTTGAGATATAGATAGCCAAAAATTGGGGTCTGACAGCTAATATAAACAACTTTGACAACTCTAAGTAGCTTGCTAGGTAAAGAACCTTTTGGAGTCCTCCCTCGAAGGATTGGGTCAAACTCAACTTCGACGAGGCTAAGAAAAAGACCACTGGTAAGGCAAGTGTGGGTGGTGTCATAAGAGGAGAGCATGGGGATCTCATTGATGCTTATGCAAGGGACATTGATTCCTAGTCCAATAATGTGGCTGAAGGACTGGCTCTCATTTGGGGTTTGAAATTGGCCCTTTCTCTAGGTCTGGATAAGCTACAAATCAAGGGAGATTCAAAAATTATTGTTGACGTTGCACTTGGCAGGACTGCCAATGAATGGAAACTCAAAGACATCATTGAGGACATCAAGAGGTTACTGACTAGGTTCACTTAGAAAGAGATAGGACATAGCTATCGTGAAGGCAACAAAGTGGCTGACAGCATGGCCAATCTGGGTCAGAACATGAGCAATTGGAGATGCTGGAGAAAGCTCGATAACCTTCCCCCTCAAATTCAAAAACTCATCTACACAGAGCAAGGTACTATATCTAAAACTTCATGATTTTAATCTCCCACTATAAGGTTACTTGGCCTAAGGTTTGCCTTAGGAGCCGCAAAAGAAATGATTATGACATTAATGATTATAATATTATTGAAGGTACCAAAAGATTTAGTGAAGGGATGGATGTCAGGCTTATATCCGTGAAGAGAAATATAATAATCTGCACTTAGTTGACGTGTTACAAAACCAACATGATGACATGGACGCCCTAAGAGGTTAATTGCATGGCCACTCATGTGCTCAGCGATTGGCTCATTACTCCTAATCTCCATAACACTAGGCTTCGAGATGGTAGTAATCATAAGTTTAAATGGCATGTTAATTCACATGAGCCGAATATAATGAATAATGTCACTTCAAGATTGAGAGGTGTCAAGTTGTTCATTAATTCTCATGCCTTGAGCTGCTCAAAGATTCATATAGACTGTGATAAAGTTTTTTCACTGCTTAGGGTTCATATTTCTGCTAATGGTGGTAAAGTTACTCTTCTGCATAGAGCCTCTTTTCTGTTCAATATTTTTTTGAAGAGGGGTAGCTATCTGCAAATGGGGGGATAGGACTCGTACCAAACTTGAGTCTTGTGAAGAATTTAGAAAGAATGTGACCCTATGGCATATCTATCAAGAGGGAGGTGTTGTGCCATTTTTAGAATGCCTGCAAGGGCATGATGAAAACTTATCTTTGCAGTTTACAAGGTCTTAGACAAATAGAAATGTCAAAGTCGGTGGCATTGGATTTGAAGTGACTAAAGAGGTTATTGGGATGGCTATGGGCATGTCCACGGATGGTGTGAAACAAAAGAGGACCAACAAAGTCTCTGACCCAGAGGGTATGGCTCTATTCTTTAAAAAGGATGAAGTGCTGCACACCCTGCAAGGTGGGTTTGACAGAGTGCAGGTCCCCAAACCCTGGGACAACGTGTGCTATATGGTCATCAAGTATTTCACTCTTGAAGGTAGTTTTAGATGCTTCTTCCACTACCACTTTGTGTTACTCAATCACTTTAGATGTAGTAAAATCATTAGCTTTCCTTTTACCTGTTATCTTCTTTAGAAGCCTCTATTGAATCTGCCACCGAAATTCATAAGAATGACCCTAAGAAACCCCCCATTCCTCTCCACCAGGGGCTTATCTACAGGCTTTATAAGTTTCACTTAGCCCTCTATTTGGCCAAGAATATCATCTCCACCCACATTGACAACCCCTTTACAACGCCTAAGCCCAAACCAAAACCCACTCGTAGCAATCCCATGATCATCACCGCAGTGACCCCTGATAGTTTTAATGTGGAAGAAATTGATCATAGGAAGAGCGGCCCTAAACCCACCAAGAGGAAACTCATTGTCAGTGAGGTGAAAGGCGACCACCCCCACAAGAAGGCTAAGGTTGGTAAACATAGAGATAGCATCTTTGTGAATTTTGAGAATAACCCCAACATGGAGATTCCAAATCTGGAGGAAGGGTGGTGCAGGGGCACCAAGGAGATTCTAATTGCTTTGCTTTGATCATGCTTTGTTTGTGATGAATAAGGTTTTGAAAAACCATTTCCCATGTTTGTAATAAGGACTATGTCCAAAAGATGTCATGTTGATGTCATGTTTGCAAGAGGCAGTCATAAGATGTGTAGAAACGGTCTTATCATATAGGACAGTCTTGTCTTGTAAATGAGGACAGTTATGGCAGTCTTGTGAACACTCATAGTATGATGGTGTGTTGTAGGCCTTGTCAAATGCTCTTTCTCTTGTAACAAGGAGTTTGAACATTTGATTACACTCCTTAATCATGTAAACTCACATGTAGTTGCAGAAAGAGACAAAAGAAGGTAGTTCGGTAGTTGCAGGGCAGTTTGTGGCCTTCCACTGATCCAAACTGCCTCTCCATTCAGTTGTATGGTCAAGAATATGTTGAAGAGGACCTTACACATGTTCATGACATTGTAGAATGAAGCTTGGAAGAGAAATAAACAAGAAATCTTAGTTTTTTGCCCATTTTCCTGTGTAGTTTCCTGTTCTAAGCCGTACCCTGTTCCTATATGGATGAATTATAGAAAGACATGGTGTTGGAAAGTTGGTAGGGTGAGTTAAGATTCTAATGCACCTTGTTTGAGTTATTGAAATATTTGTATAGCATAGATATTTGCATCTTTCTGAAACTGGTCTGATAAACCCTACTTTAGGGTTTTGACAGCAAATTATGTATTTTCTTCCCATTCCACTGATGTAAAACCATCTAGATCAGTGGAGTGGACTACCTTGAGTTTGTTTCAATGTATCATGTGAGATTCTTGGGCAGAGCAGTGGATTTGATGAAGTTTATTTGAAGAGACCTAGCAAACCCATGTGCTAGGTGAATCCCAAGGGGAACAACATAGTCTAGTTTTGCCATAGTCAACTGTGAGGCCATAAAAACCTTGAAATCCATAGTTTTTCCACCCATGTGAAGTGTCCAGATGGTTTAGAAAGTTTGGTGGTTCCATTTAAGAGTACTTGCTTTGTATTTTAGGGCTAATTGGGGCTCTTTGTAGTAGGATAGTCTTATTGAAAGTGGCACATGTTACAAAACAACCCACATCAAGTTTTTAACATGTTGTCAAGCCTCATAAAGGGTATCTCAAACAATGATGATCTTGTCTTGAAAGTGTCTAAATTGCAAGAAATCCTCTGTCAGACCCTAAAATAGGGCTACAAGGATTAGGATAGCAAATGTGGGAAGTGGTGTTTCCAAGGAAGTGAAGACTTGTTGGTTGGTTTGAAGGTGTTCTCTAAGGTGTTAAATGTCCCTCTAGATCACTGCCTTGAGAGGATTAGGTGTTTAGTGCCATGTTCCATATGTGCTCTTTGATATGAACTTATAGACATTGCCTCTCATAAAAATAGTCCTACCATCATTGGATACCTTGTCACCTATCAAAGTTGTGTTGATATCCATTGGCCTCTACATCATAGTGGTATCAGAGCCATAAAAGGTTCTATCAGTTGGTTGTGTGTAAGACCTGGTATATGTCAGCAGAGGAGAGTGAAGGAGAGGCTAGCAACATGCCTCCAAAAGGGATGACCACTGAGGTGGTTAAGAAGTTCAAAGAGATGGAAGAGAAGATTAAGAGTGGAGTCAAGGAAGCACTCCAAGCTGAGTTGAAGGCACTGAGGATAGGGAAGAGGATAGATGAAGTTTCTGATGGAGAGGAAGAAAAAGAGGAGGAAGAAGAAGAAAATTTAGAAGAGGTAGAGATACTTGCAGATCAGAAACATTTCCTTGAAGCCATCAAGGCAATTGGCAAAGATTCATCAGAGGCTCGGATGGAGATCCCAATGTTTAGTGGGAAGATGGATGCCAAGGAGGTTATGGAGTGGATTGACACCCTGAATAACTATTTTGAGTATAAAGAAGTTCTTGAGAACAAGAGAGTGAAGTTTGCAAAAACTAAACTCAAGGGTGCTACCCTCACATGGTGGAATTACACCCAAGGTGAGAGGGTGAAGAGTGGGAAGAGCATGATCTCTTCATGGAGCAGAATGTTGGAGAGGATCAAGTCCCAATTTCTTCCATCATACTATGAGGTGCAGATCTACAAGAAGATGTAAAATCTCAAAGAAAGAGATTTGGATGTGGCCACTTACACCGAGGAGTTTCACAAGTTATCTCTTTGTTGTCGACATGTGGAGGATGAAAAAGGCAAAGTGACAAGGTATCTAAATGGTTTGAAGTTTAGTATACAAGATAAAATTAGTATACTAACCCCTGAAATAGTGGATAAATGCTTTCAAATGGCACTAAGAGCAGAAGAAAAGTTGAAGAGGAAGGGAAAGCAACAAAATAGAGGTAGAGGAGGCAAAAATTTCAGAGGTAGGGGTAGTTTTGGAGGCAGAAATCAGTCCCAAAGAAGTCAAGGGGAATCTAGTTCCCAAGAACAAAGTGGAGAATCAGGTTCTAGAGGAAGCTTTAGAGGAAGGAGACCCAATGGAAGGGGTAGATTTGGTGGACCAGGGAGAGGTCCTAATGTCTTCACAGGGAGGTGCTACAATTGCAACCAAGTGGGACATCCAACCTTCAAATGCCCTGAGAAACAAGCTTCAAGCTCTCCTAGTGGAGAGAGAAGGAACCAGTTGATCCAAGAGGAAGATTGCCAAAGTGTTAACTCTCCAATTGGAAGTGCAGCCCCAGTCCATGATGGAGACAACTTGATGAAGAGGAGAACCATGTTGAAGGTGCCTCAAACACAAGAACCCCCTCAGAGGAAGACATTGTTCAGGACAACATGCAAGGTAATTGTTGATTCAGGTTCAACTAAAAATTTAGTTTCCATTGAGATGGTAGACAAGTTGAAATTGAAAAGACTTCCTCATGTTAGTCCTTATAAAGTGTCATGGTTGAATAAGGGGCAACAAGTTTTGGTAGATGAACAATCTTGGGTAGAGTTTGAGATAGGGGAATATAAGGACAAGATTTTGTGTGATATTATCCCCATGGATGCTTGTAATTTGCAGTTAGGACATCCATGACAATATGATGTTCAATCCCAACATGATGGTAAATCTAACTCCTTCATCATAACCAAGAATGGTAGGAAGTATAGAATGGAACCTTTGTCGGATTAGAATGTAGTTAAGAGTGTTGGGTCAAGTGTCATGATTGTGAGTGGTAAAGAGTTTCTTAACACCCTTAAGGAGGAAGGAACCCAAGGGTATGCTCTGATTTTGAAGCCTAAAAATAGTCCTAATTTGCATGGTCCTAGTGAGGAAGAGATTCCTAAGGAGGTGCAACAATTGTTAGAGAAGTATAAGGGTATCATGGTAGAGGAGATGCCTAATGCATTGCCACCTATTAGGGACATAAGCCATCAGATTGACTTCATACCAGGGTCTGCTTTGCCAAACAAAGCAGCCTACAAGATGACACCTTCTCAAAATGAAGAGATTGCCAAGCAAGTGCAAAAAATATTAGATAAGGGTTTGGTGAGAAAGAGTCTTAGCCCATGTGTTGTCCCAATAGTCCTAGCCCCTAAAAAAGATGGTAAATGGAGACTATGTACGGATTCTAGGGCTATTAACAAGATCACCATAAGATATAGGTTCCCTATGCCAAGGATTGAGGACCTAATGGACTGTTTGGGAGGGGCTAGATACTTTTCCAAGATTGATCTTAAGAGTGGGTATCATCAAATTAGGATAAAGCAAGGGGATGAATGGAAGACATCTTTCAAAACAAATGAGGGTCTTTATGAGTGGTTGGTGATTCCATTTGGCCTATCCAATGCCCCAAGTACTTTTATGTACCTTATGAATGAGGTGTTGCAAAATTTCATTGGCAAATTT
The DNA here is from genome assembly GCA_027924645.1 of Cunninghamia lanceolata. NCBI lineage: Eukaryota > Viridiplantae > Streptophyta > Pinopsida > Cupressales > Cupressaceae > Cunninghamia > Cunninghamia lanceolata. The sequence continues at coordinate 7,331,121 of BSBN01000220.1, read as the reverse complement.
GTTGTGGTTTATCTTGATGACATTCTTGTTTTCAGCAGGACCAAGGAAGAACATTTGCAACATTTGGATCATGTTTTGAAGAAGTTGCATGATGAATAATTGATGATTAACATGGAGAAGAGTGTCATTATGAAGGAAGCACTCACCTATCTTGGTTTTGTCATCTCCCAAGGCAATTTGAAGATGGATCCAACAAAGGTAGAGGCTATTTTGTCATGGCCAACTCCTAAAACAATAGGTGATGTAAAAAGTTTTCATGGTTTGGCAACATTCTACAGGAAGTTTATAAGGGCTTTTAGCCATATTTGTGCACCTATTTTGGATACCATTAAAGGGGGGTAGAAATGTAAATTTTCTTGGACAAAGGCAGCCAATGATTCTTTTAAAATTCTGAAACAAAATGTAGCACAACAGCCCATTCTTGTTTTACCTGATTTTAATAAGTTGTTTGTGGTGGAATGTGATGCTAGTAACCTTGCTATAGGAGCTATCTTGAGTTAGGAGGGCAGACCAGTTGCCTTCTTTAGTGAAAAACTAAATGATGCTAAGAGAAAGTATTCTACTTATGATTTGGAGTTGTATGCAATGGTGCAAGCTTTGAAAAAATGGAGGCACTATCTGTTACCTAAAGAATTTATTGTTTATACTGACAACCATGCACTTAGTTTTTTGAATTCACAGGAGAAACTCAGTCACAGGCATATTAAGTGGGTTGAACAACTCTAAGCATACACATTTTCAATCAAACACAAGAAGGGGCAGGCCAATAAAGTGGCAGATGCATTAAGTAGAAGGGTGTGTATGGTGTAAGAAATTCAGTTGCAAAGTGTGGGGATTGATGCTCTCAAACATATGTACCAGGATGATGAAGATTTCAAGGAGGTATATGAAGTTTGCTTTCAATTTTTGGATGCATATCATTCTGATTTTTTTGAGTTTTTGTTGCAGCAGGGGTTGTTGTTCAAAGGCAGCCAATTATGTGTTCCTAGGTGTTCCATGAGGGAGAACATCATAAAGTAAAAGCATTGTGGTGGACTAGGAGGTCACTTTGGGATGGATAAAACATTGGATCAGGTGAAAAGATTTTATTTTGGCCTAAAATGCAATCAGACATCAGAAAATTTGTTGAGAGTTATATTATATGTCAAAGGGCAAAAGGTACTTCATCTAATGCTGGTCTATATCAGCCACTTCCTACTCCTAATAGGCCATGGGAGAGTATTAGTATGGATTTTGTCTTGGGTCTTCCTAGGACTCAAAGAGGTTTTGATAGCATATTTGTTGTGGTGGATAGATTCAACAAGATGGCTCATTTCTTACCATGTAAATGCACTAATGATGCTTCACACATTGTTGGTTTATTCTTCAAGGAAATTGTTAGAATCCATGGTTTGCCTCTTAACATTGTGACTGATAGGGATCCTATGTTTGTGGGCCACTTTTGGTTTACCTTGTGGAAGAAGTTGGGCACTCAATTGTCATTTACTTTAGCCTATTACCCTTAGACTGATGGCCAAACTAAGGTAGTGAATAGGTCCTTGGGAAATCTTCTTAGATGTCTTACAAAGCAGCATGGAGAGGCATGGGATATGATCATCCCTCAAGCTAAATTTGCTTACAATGACTCCACCAATAGAAGCACAGGAAGGAGTCTATTTGAGATTGTCTATGGTGTTCACCCAAGAGGCATTCTTGAATTGAGGGATCTACATGGATTGGAGAGGAGTGCTCAAGGTGAAGACTTTGCATTGGCCATGAAGGACATCCATGATAATGTAAGAGAAACTCTTCAAAGGAATAATGAGAAGTACAAGGAGAAAGCCAATGAGAGAAGGAGAGATGTGTAATACAAGGTTGGGGATTTGGTCATGGCACATTTGAAGAAGGAAAGACTTCCAAAGGGGCAACCAACCAAACTCCTCATGAAGAAGATAGGTCCTTGCTGGATTGTGCACAAGTTTGGGCCCAATGCCTATGAGATTGAGCTTCCTCAAGGCTTGGCCATATCTCCTATCTTTAATGTCTCAGATTTGTTTCCTTATAGGGGTGGTAATGATGTAGACTTAGAGGCAGATGTGACAACAGCAGGAAATGAGGAATGGGTCAAGGGTCTCCCACCCAATCAACCCTTGAAATTGGAATGCATCTTGGACACCAAGGTCTTGAAGAAGACTAGAAGGAAAATTTACAAGGAGTACCTTGTCAAATGGAGTGGCCTACTTGCTGAAGATGCCACTTGGATGAGTGAAGAAGACATTTTGAAGCATGGGACCATTGTTGCTGATCTACTTCCTCAAGAGACTTGAGATCTTTCCCACCCTGGGAGTATGGTGCAGGGGTACCAAGGAGATTCTACTTGTTTTTCTTTGATCATGCTTTGTTTGTGATGAATAAGGTTTTGAAAAACTATTTCCCATGTTTGTAATAAGGACTATGTCCAAAAGATGTCATGTTGATGTCATGTTTGCAAGAGGTAGTCATAAGATGTGTAGAAATAGTCTTAGCATTTAGGACAATCTTGTCTTGTAATTGAGGACAGTTATGGCAGTCTTGTGAATAATCATAATATGATGGTGTGTTCTAGGCCTTGTCAAAGGCTCTTTCTCTTGTAACAAGGAATTTGAACATTTGATTACACTCCTTAATCATGTAAACACACATGTAGTTGCAGATAGAGACAAAAGAAGGTAGTTCGGTGGTTGCAGGGTAGTTTGTGGCCTTCCACAGATCCAAACTACCTCTCCATTCAGTTGTATGGTCAAGCATATGCTGAAGAGGACCTTACACATGTTCATGACATTGTAGAATGAAGTTTGGAAGAGAAATAAACAAGAAATCTTAGTTTTTTGCCCATTTTCCTGTGTAGTTTGCTATTCTAAGCCGTACCCTGTTCCTGTACGGATGAATTACAGAAAGACATGGTCTTGCCAAGTTGGTAGGGTGAGTTAAGATTCTAATGCACCTTGTTTGAGTTCTTTAAACATTTGTATAGCATAGATATTTGCATCTTTCTGAAACTGGTCTGATAAACCCTACTTTAGGGTTTTGACATCAAATTATGTATTTTCTTCCCATTCCACTGATGTAAGACCATCTAGATTAGTGGAATGGACTGCCTTGAGTTTGTTTCAATGTATCATGTGAGATTCTTGGGTAGAGCAGTGGATTTGATGAAGTTTATTTGAAGAGACCTAGCAAACCCATGTGCTAGGTGCATCCTAAGGGGAACAACATAGTCTAGTTTTGCCACAATCGACTGTGAGGCCATAAAAACCTTGAAATCCATAGTTTTTCCACCCATGTGAAGTGTCCAGATGGTTCAAAAAGTTTGGTGGTTCCATTAAGAGTACTTGCTTTGTATTTTAGGGCTAATCGGGGCTCTTTGTAGTAGGACAATCTTATTGAAAGTGGCACATGTTACAAAACAACCCACAACAAGTTTTTAACATGTTGTCAAGCCTCATTAAGGGTATCTCAAACAATGATGATCTTGTCTTGAAAGTGTCTAAATTGCAAGAAATCCTCTGTCAGACCCTAAAACAAGGCTACAAGGATTAAGACAACAAATGTGGGAAGTGGTGTTTCCAAGGAAGTCAAGACTTGTTGGTTTGTTTGGGGGTGTTCTCTAAGGTGTTAAATGTCCCTCTAGATCGCTACCTTGAGAGGATTAGGTGTTTCGTGCCATGTTCCATAGGTGCTCTTTGATATGAACTTATAAACATTGCCTCTCATAAAAAATAGTCCTACCATCATTGGATACATTATCACCTATCAAAGTTGTGTTGATCTCCATTGGCCTCTACATCAAAGGGGATGAGGATTCTGTGGATGGTGGGGATGGTAGTGAAGACAAGATGGACGAGGAGTATATTGCATCTCAAAGTAAGGATAGGGTTTTGATGACTTGGAGGTCAACTAGGTTGGCCACCAAGCCTACCCCTGTACGCAAGGAGCAAAAGTACATTGTGGAGTCAGAAGGTGTTGAGGATAACATTGATGGTGAAACCAAGGCTGAGAACTAGGAGGACACCATGGTACTAGAGACTATGGATGAAGGACCGAGCAACTTCCCTGAATTCAATGCCCAAATCTTGAAGACAGATAGCTCGGAAGAAAAATAAGAAACTGACAAAAATAAAAAGAGTAAGAAGACTATCAATAAAGGTAAAGAGGAGGATATCAACACCAAAATGACTATTGACATCAATGACAACACAAATGCAACAATCTCCCCCTCTGGCATTGATGGCAACACTTAACCTGGTATGCAAATTTCTCCCCCTTTGACATCAAGGACAAAGGGCTAGTGGTCTTCCTCTACACTAAACTTCCTTTAGCTCCCCTTATCTTCATTCTTCTTCTTTCACTACTCCTTATCTGTTAGCTCCCCCTGACTAATTTTTCCTTGTCATCGTTCTCAGCTTCTTATCTACCTACTCCCCTAAAAGGTAGGCTCCATCAATCCATGGATAAAGATATGTCTTGAATTGCTCCCCTTGGACATATGCACCACCTATGCATCTAGTTAGAAGGAGGAGCAATCACCCTTAATTTCTATCTGAGATACTCAAAGGTATCTTTAGAAAGTGCCTTTGTGAAGATATCTGCAACTTGCTCCTTTGTAGGCACATACTCCAATCTGACTTCTTTATTTGCAACCTTCTCTCTCAAAAAGTGATACTTGATAGATATGTGCTTGGTTCTAGAATGCATCACTGAATTCTTTCAAATATTTATGGCACTTGTATTGTCATAAAGAATAGGAATGGGCTCATCATATGCTACCTTGATATCCTTCAATGTTTGCTTCATCCACAACACTTGAATGCAGGAGGCTGCTGCATCTATATATTCTACCTCCACTATTGATAAGGACACTAAATCCTACTTTTTACTGATCCATGAGACCAACCTTTCTCCCAAAAAGAAAGTTCCTTTGCTGGTACTTCTTCTATCATCAACACTATCAGCCCAATCTGCATCAGTATAAGCACTCAAGGAAAAGTCTTCACCCTTTTGATACCACAACCCATGTTCCAGAGTGCTCTTTAAATATCTAAATATTCCCTCAACTACCTTCACATGTGTTTCCTTAGGATCTACTTGAAACCTTGTGTAGACACCTAAAATTGACTTGCTTTGCAAATCAATTTCTCGTACCTCTTACACTAATCTATGCCTCCTATTAATTAAATAAATTAATCTTAGTTAATTAATTTATCCCTAACCATTTGTCTATCCCTTGTGATCAATTAATTCATTTAATTTGTCACTAGACCTTACAACACTATCCTCATCAATTAAATAAATATTTCTAATATTCATTTAGTTGATTTTGTCCATTTCCCTAATCCTTGTTAATTAGATAAATCATTCTTATCTAATTAATTTATCCTACTGATCAATCTACCCTAGCCTACCTATCCCCTAGACCTAAGTTAATTAAGCTAAACACTTAATTAACCTTGCTTATCCCATCCTCCCACACATCTTTGAATAAAAATCAATCTTTTATTCAAATGGTCAAATCCTCCTTACATCTGATTTATCACCCTCTTACATATGTAAGAGTACATCTTCACATCCCCACATAAAGGTGAATTTTTAATTCACACTCCCCCATGAGTTGAATTAAAAATTCACTTGTCATGTCCACTCTTCCCAAAAATGAATCTTTAATTCATTTTTTTCTCCACACCTTTCCCCATGTGAATTTAAAATTCACAAATATTGAGAGCCCTCCAATCCTATTGATCAAGATTCAACCCTTGATCTCTCTCATCCACTCCTCTTGTGACACTTGTCACAAGGCTATGGCTTCAATCCTAACCCTAACTCTCATTCATTCCTAGCCCTTGATCTCATCTTTTGATCCTCACCCTCCATCCCTTTTCACAAAATCTATAAATGAGACCCTTCTCTAAGCCATTAGGGGGACTTCATCTTGTATCCAACCTCTGCCAAAATCTCTCCAAAATATTTTCATCCCAACATCATAATTCCCAAATCACTCCAGCCATTATCATCTCAATCTCTAATCTATCAATCTATTAATCACTATCTCATCTACATTGTGTTGAATGCATATGAGCAATCCACATTTGAATCAAATTGGGTAAAATTTGAGGAGCTATCAGGTGCAACTCCTTCCCACTATCTTGGATTTGTGGGTCAAGTGAAGGTATAATCATTTGTGTTTGCATTTGATTGATATTTCATCTTCATTTTATTCTCATAGATCACATTGGCACGCCCGGTGGGACCCACAAGGTCCATATCTAATCTTTTTTTTGTGAGTTTTTGTGTTGGAGACGTGTTTTTATAGGTGTGGCACTATCTACCTTGCACAGTGGCACTATCTTTGGCGCCTTTTAGCACTATTTACTATTTTAGTGCTATTTGACAGAACACTTTTTCTCTTACATCTCGCTCACATTTATTTGCCTCTGATCTCTCTTCTTCCAGCTATCTTTCTATTCTATCTGCTCTCTGTTTCTATAGGTATCTTGAACGAAGAAGGGGAGACTAACAAAATTTTCCTAAAATCCATCCATTGACCAACTCTGTGCCGTATTGGCGCTATCGTCACCCAGTTCGGCGCTATCTTTCTCACTGCAGAATGTAAACTAAGGCAAAAACATAGTTTAGCGTTATCTTGCCTCTGGATTGACGCTATTTTCTATATTAGCGCTATTTTCTGTATTAGCGCTATCTTTTGTATTAGCGCTATCTTGCCTCTGTATTGGCGCTATTGTCTGTATTAGCGCTATCTTGCCTCTTGATTAAAGCTATTTTCTGTACTAGCTTAGGGATCTGTGCAGGGTTCGGTCTCTATTTTGCAAGATATTTCAAATCATCTTAGGGCATAATCTAGAAGTTACTAACATCTTTTTGCAGGGATTTCTTAGCATAGAAAATATTTATCTTTGGTGCACCTAAAACGAATCTTGCTTCTAAACAATCTACAATCAAACATTTCATTTTGGTACAATTAAAAAGAATCCTTGTGTGCCTTAGTGTAAAGAACATTTGATTTTGGTGCAACTAAAATTAATCATTTCTTGCAACAAACAACTTTAGGCACATTTTTGATTTGGGCTTAAAACGAACATTAGCTTTTGTTTGCCGTGTCTTGTGCAGTTGCACGTTTGTGTTATCCCATAGGGTAGAATCAAAGTATCCTCTCCCCTTGCCTTCAAAAGGATCTTGGGTGAAGAGAAATGGTTCTATTCTATTTTTCTTTTTAGGATGTGGGCCTGCCCTTTAGATACATCCATTTAGAGAACTCATTGGCGACCTTGAGCGGTACTTTCATCCGGTCTGCTATATGTAAATTGAGAATAAGGTGAAAGCCAAGTCTAATCGGTATGAGCGCTTACCATTCGGTGCTAGCTTGAAAGGAAGTAGTACCCTCGAGGTATATTAAACTCCTAGTAGAGCTAGTCAAAACCTTAAGTGGTTTATCAGATGCTCGTAAGGTGCCGATCCCCTGGATGTACCCCCACTATGAACCTTTGTTTTAGTGGCCCAAATCCCGCTACTTGTCCCATAAGTATTGTCATTGCCTTTCCTTAGGTTGTACATGCTTGATTAGCACATTTTTCATAAATCAAACCTTTAGCCATTATGTTTTCTTGCTTGATTGTTTGTCTACTTGCCAAGAAAAATCAAATTCATCCATCAATCCAACCATTCACATCCTTTAGAGCCATTTTCTTCTATTTTAGTGCCATTTTCCATCTGTTTTAGTGCCTTCTTCATCCATGTCCAAATATCAAATTTTCCCATCAAAAACATTAATTTTATAAGCCCATTTTAAAAAAAATTCTAGTCACGTCGAGCCAGGTTTTCCTCCCAACACCGCTAAACCATCCCCCCATTTATGAAACCCCATAAGTTGAGCTTATCCAATCCCTTTATTTGAGCTTGATCAAATTCTAATCCACTTCCTCTCAAGTCATAATCTATCTTCATCATCCTAATCATTCTTATCCACTTCATCTCAATCCAATCACCCATCTATCCTAATCATCCTAACCACCTATCTTATCCACATCATCATCTAAATCATTCAATCCAATCTTATCCTAATCACCCTCATCATCCTTAATCCAATTCATGAACATCATTCTAATCCCATCTCATCCAAATCAAATCCAAAATCCAACCAACATCAATCCATAATTACCAAACCATATTCTAAATCCAATCCAAAATCAACATCAATCCCAATCATTATCCAAATCCCCCAACATCATTATCAAACTCCAAATCCAAATCAACCGAATAAAAAATCAAGACCTTAATTGATCATCTAATCAAATCAACCCAATCAACCCTTTTGCTTAAGATCATTAGTCTATCTTAAGCATAGAGAACCATTCATCAAATCAAATCATCCTAAGGTCTTGAAATTTGATCCCCAACACCACAATCATCCATTATCCTCCATTTCATCTCATATCTCTCCCACAAAATGGATCCTTAAGAAGCCCATCCATATGAACTATCAAGGCAAAGGCTTAGGCCTTCACGAACAAGGCATCTTGGAGCACATCCACACCACATACCATCCATCCTCGCATGGCCTTGGCTATGCACCCCAAGAAAAACAATCTAAACATATTGATACCATCCACCCACCTTCCAAAATCCATTCATCCAATCCCAAACATGGTGCATCTCATCGCACTCCAAAAACATATGTCGCCATTCCCCCTCCAGCATCCTATCATTTGCAAAAGCATGTGACCATTCATCTCCCTCCATCAAAGTTACCTCCACTACTTCCAACTCCAAATATTCCTATTAAATCCACTTTACCTCCTATCCTACCAACTCCCAACATCCCTATCCTCAAATCCCCTCATTCATTTATCCATAAATCCACTTTTAACTCCTCCACCCATAAATCCCCTAAAATCCCCAATCAAGACCAACAAAAGCACACATCATCCAAACATGAAGCTTCCATCAAACCCATGGGATTCAAAAGTAATAATTTGAATACCTCAACTCATAAAGCACAAAAGCCTAAAGATGTTATCCCTTCCAAACAAAATCAAAAATCCAAAAGGCTATCAAAGCCCACACCATCACAAGAAAAAGAAAAAACAAAAATGGTGTGGGTTCCTAAACAAAAAGCACCAAACTCTAATGAGGCATCCACATCCAAATCCACCCCAAACTCCCAAACATCCCTCTCCCCATCTAAAAATCCCATAAATCCTAAGTCTATTTGGGTCCCTAAAACCCCAAATCAACCATCCAAAAATCCCCCATCCCGATCCCCATTACTCCCAACTCCACATCCAAAGTACAAGCTTCCAAATACATCACAGTGTGTGCAACCATTGGTCTTGGTTCCCCTCCACCACTTGACATTCCCACATACCCCCATTTCTCCATCTTTCATCCACTATCCTACATATCTTCCCCATCACATTCCTCTGGTCCATGCTATTACATAATCCACATCATAATCCGCATAATCCACATCATAATCTACATAATCCACATCATAATCCACATCATAATCCATTATCCACCATACATTCCATCTTCTCCTATCTACCAACATCTATGCAATCATCATCCATAAGGCTATCCAACATGGGACCATCTTCACCTTGCTATGGAAATAGATGCTAGAGTCCCCCTACCATCAAAAAAATAAAAATCAAAAAATCAAAAAGTCAAGAAAATAGTAAAGAGAAAAATCCGTCCAATCGTGAAAACCACTCCTTGTGGTGCCTTGGGCAAGCACCATGATGAAAACCCCTTGTGGGCATCATGCGTAATCCCTCCATCCATTTTGTAACCCTACACTTGGGGGCAAAACCATATCCTTCATCCACATCCATTCTATCCTTTGCACATCTTATCCACTATCTTATCCTTATCCTATCATATTCCTATCCACCATCCCCTATCTATCCTATCATTCCCTGTCCATTCTATCCACTATATCCCCCTCCTTAGATCTTGATAAAGATAAGGGGAAAAATATCAACAACATGCTTTGGACACCTCTCGGCATACTTCCTTTCCAAGTATATCCTCCATTCATCTACTGCAAGGTCCATCCATTCAAACATGAACCCATCATGCAAAATTCTAAGCAACCTAGCCCTTGGAGAAAATCCTAAAACCCCCCATCCATATATCATGCATACCTATCCTATCCCTCATCCCTATCTTCCATCTATCTAACATGCATCCCTATCGCTTGTCCATTCATCTATCATGAATCAACTATCCATCATCTTTCATCGCCAATCCCCCTATCCAACCCCATCACCTTCACCTCTAGACTTGGTGTTCCCTTGTCATTGGTATCTAGCGCAAAGGCTATCTAAATGAAATCCAATGCAACCATCTCATAATAAACCATTCCTTTTCCAAAATCATGAAAATCCAAAAACACCAAAAAAATCAGAAAATCCAAAAACACCAAAAAAATAAAAAAATTCAAAAATCCAAAAAAGATCAAAAAATCCATAAAATCCCTAAAAAATATATTCATCACAAAATGAACATTGTTCCATCAACATCTCATCATGTTCCAACATCCTCAAAATCACCCAAATCATCCAACACATTTCATCTTCCAACATCATCACATCTATCATCATCCCACATCATCATCACAAATCAGAACTACATATCATCATCACCTGCATCTTAATGTGCCTTGATCCCGTGGATATAGGGTATGTAGGTAGTATGGAAAACAAAGGAAGTTTCTAGTACTCAGGGACCTAAGATGTATCCATCTAACTCAGTGAGCTTACACTAGATGCAAGCATCGAATCACTTATCAAAGCATTGTCCCTTAATCAAAAATCATCAACTATCAAATCAACATCAACCACAACTTGTCACCATCATATCTTGAGCCAATCTTACAACATCAACTAAACATGATCCGATCATCAATCGATTCCTACCTTAGGATATATCATTCCTACAATAGGTAGAATCGATCCTATCATCATCCAGTTTGGCAAGAGATACAATGGCTACTTGTTTGGTTCGTTGGTCTTTTCATTTTTGATTTTATCTTTTGTTCTATTCAAAGATCACATCAAAATTACCTTGATCTCACTATATCATGGTATGTGGCGAAAACTGTTAGACTTAGGGCACACAACTGAGAGGGGGGGCGTGAATTAGTTGTCCAAAACTTTCTCCCAATTACACACTTAAATCTTCTTAGTGATTAGCAGTATATTGATCATGAAACATAATGTACTTAAATCAAAAGCAGAAACACATCAATACATAAGACACCAAGATTTTGACATGGAAAACCCGGTTAAGGGAAAAACTACGGGGTGATTAACCCAAGATTGTATTCTCTATTAGAAGAATAGAAAGAACAAAATGGCACATGCCAATTAGGGCTCACTACTCGAGCACACTGCTCACAAGAGGCTCACTGCCTACAAGAGACACACTGTCTAAAAAAGAATAAGTATCACATACTTGAACTGGAAAATAGCATCTTCATCATGCTTGAATCACTTCCATTGAAGCTCAATACTTCTGCTCTGCCTTTCACTCTCCTCCTTGCTACCACTCTCTCCTCTCCACATAGACAACTTTGAAATGACTTCGCAATCCCTTATTTATACAAGACATCAACCAAGGAAAGATCATCTAAGTCAGAAAACATCCACAAGAACATTCGCAGGATGTGTAACTCATTTGGTCAGCCAATCACAAAAAGAACACCATCATCCAGAAGTTATTCTTCAATTGCGAGCTCCAACTCCAATGCAGACCACCAACATAAACTGGACATGATCCAAAGACCACCACAAGCTTGCCTGAATTACCAAGAACATCCACACTTCATCTACTTACTGAAATCCTTCTCTCCTTCATCTAGAACCTCAAGAACATAGTTTGTCATCATTGTCAGAAAAGAATAGATGCTTGCGGATCTTTAAACTATGAAGCAATTAAGTTGACATTCCTCAAAGATGTCCTCAACACTCCCTCAAATCTGCAGAATAGGACAATGCATTTCTGAATCTCACCAGACCTTTCTATAACACTCTGTCACCTCTGAACACCCACCGGAACCAGTTTTACTTGAGCGACCACAACTTCTTCATATCTTCATGCAGACCTCTGAAATCTCTACTGGACCACCTTGAGACACATATCTACAAACCCTTTAAACCGCATCCTTTGATCCTCAACCTATCTTGGACTTTTACCTTATTGTCATCACTGTTCCTGATTGAGACTAATTTTCTCAATATCCTCAGCACATAGCTCATCCAATCCTTATCATTAATGCAACAAGAGTATGTTGACATCAATGACAACACCGGTTAGGCCCATACTTGCAACAATCTCCCCCTTTGTCATTGATGGCAACATACGATGTGAAAAACTATTTTAATCATCAAGACAAGAACTTCTCCTCACTGACACAACCCCCCTATCAGCAACACCCATTCACATGTCTTCTCTCCCTTTATTGCTCCCCCTTTGATCAGCAACCACTTGTTTTTCACATGTCTTCTCTCCCCCTTTGACATCAATGGCAAAGGGCACATACTTGCAAATCCACCGCTTCAGAATCATATTTGCTGCTCCCCCTGAGTAGTAGCTCCCCATCATCAATCCGAACCACAAGATGTGACTGTGATATCCACCAGACTGATGCACATCAGTGCACCTTAGTTCATCACCGGAGGGGCAACAGCCCCTAACTTCTCCCTGAGATACTCAAAAGAGTCCTTAGGCAGAGGTTTAGTAAAGATGTTTGCAATCTAGTCCTTGGAAGGCACAAACTCCAATCTGACTTCATTCTTGTTCACTTGCTCTCTCAAAAAGTGAAACTTGCTGGATATGTGTTTAGTCTTTGAATGCAACACCAGATTCTTAGATATATTTATTGCACTTGAATTATCACAGAAGATTGTGATAGGTTCCTCATACTCCACTTTGATATCTCTTAGCATCTGCTTCATCCACAAAACTTGAGTGCAACTACCTGCTACTGCAATATATTCTGCTTCAGTTGTAGACAGAGATATTGCCTCTTATTTCTTGCTAAGCCACGAAACCAATCTCTTCCCCAAAAAGAATGCCTCACCACTAGTACTCTTCTGGTCATCCACATCTCCTACCCAATCAACATCTGTATATGCATGAAGAGAGAAATCATGATCTCTAGGATACCATAGACCATACTCAACTGTCCTTTTTAGATATCTAAAAATCCTCTTGATTGCCATGACATGAGATTCTCTAGGATCAGCCTAGAATCTAGCAATAGGACCAACAACCTGCATAATGTCTGTTCTAGTTTGAGTGAGATACAATAGTCCTCCAATCATTGACCTATACTTTGTCTGATCTACCTTAGGAGAGTCATCATCTTTGCTTAACTTACATCCGGTTGCCATGGGAGTATTCATTGGCTTTGAATCTTCCATCCCAAATTTCTTCAACAATTCTTTCACATATTTGGTCTGAGAAATGAAGATTCCTTTCTTTGTTTGAGTGATTTGCAGACCCAAGAAGAAATTCATTTCACCAAGCATGGACATCTCAAACTCACTTTTCATTTGATTTGCAAAAGTTTTACACAAACTATCTCTTCCTCCAAAAATGATATCATCAACAAACACTTCAACAATCAGGATGTTTTCATGATCAATTTTGAAATACAAATTACTGTCAGTAGTACCTTTGTTGAAACCAATCTTCAAAAGATGCTTATCCAATCTTTCATACCAGGCTCTTGGGGCTTGCTTCAGTCCATACAGTGCTTTCTTCAACTTGCAGACCATATCATCATGATTAGACAATTGAAATCCATCCGGTTGCTCAATGTATACTTCTTCCAAGTCACCATTCAGGAAAGCAGACTTGACATCCATCTGATACACCTTGAAATCCTTGAAAGCAGCAAAAGCAAGAAATAATCTGAGCAAAAGTTTCTTCAAAATCAACTCCTTCTATTTGAGAGTAACCCTTGTAGACCAATCTGGCTTTATTTCTGATTACTTCACCATCTTCATTTAGTTTGTTCTGGAAGACCCATTTGGTTCTAATCACATTTTTGTTTCTAGGTCTGGGAACAAGATCCCAAGTGTGATTTTTTTCAATTTGCATCAACTCTTCCTCCATTGCTTTAGTCCAGTTTTCATCATTGCAAGCTTCATTCACTATCTTAGGTTCAATTTTTGAAATCAGACAATACTCATCTGAGTTTTGAGCAATTTTCCTTCTTGTTTATACACCTTTGCTTTTATCACCTATGATCTGATCTTCAGAGTGATTCAGTCTTACATACCTAGGCACTCTGGGAGTTACTTGCATTTTTGCTTCTTGATCAGGCTCATTCAAACTTATCTCTTCTTCCTGATTTATTGGATCAATTTGGATCTGAATCTTATAAGAGGCTTGGGTTCCTTGAGTTAGAACACCATTCTGATCATCTTCATCATATTCATAGAATCTTGAGGGTTTTTCAATTCCTTCATCAACCTTCACATTTGTACTTTCTATCATCTTTCTCAGTCTCTTGTTATAACACTGGTATGCTTGGCTTTGAGTAGAGTAACCCAAGAATATTCCTTCATCACTTCTAGCATCAAACTTTCCTAGATCTTCATCTTTTTTGATGTAACATTTGCTACCAAAGACTCTGAAATACCTCACAGTAGGAGTGATGCCAAACCAAAGTTCATAAGAAGTCTTACCGGTATTGTTTCTGATTTGAACTTGATTGAGAGTATAGATTGCAGTGCTGATGGCTTCTCTCCAATAGATCTGAGGAACATTTGCTTCCATCATCATTGTCCTAGATGCTTTTTGGATGGTCCGGTTCTTTCTCTCAACTACTCCATTCTGCTGTGGGGTCCTAGGAGCAGACAACTGTCTCTTGATTCCATGTTTCTCACAGAACTCTATGAACTCACCGGATGTGAATTCTCCACCTCTATCAGAACTTAGAAACTTCAATTTTAATCCTAGTTTCATTCTCTACCATAGCCTTGAATATTTTTAATTTCTCAAGAGCTTCTGATTTCTCTTTTAGAAAGGTTACCCACATCATCCGGGAATATTCATCAATTAGTAGCATGAAGTATCTATCACCTTGAATACTCCTGATTCTTGCTGGACCACAAAGATCAGTATGAACTAAGTCCAATAATCTGGTAGAAGACAGTTCCTTACTTTTGAATGTGACTTTGCTTAGCTTACCCAACTAACATTCTTTGCACAAGCTGTTAGAAGGTTCCACCAATTTTGGAAGATCTCTTACAGCCTGAGTATTGCTTATCTTGATGATATTATCAAAATTCACATGACACATCCTCCTATGCCACAACCAACTCTGATCAATTTGAACAAATAAGTAACTTTTACCAGTACCAACCAAGTGAAAGATATTACCTTTAGTTTGAGTACCGGATGCAATCTCTATTTCAGAACTTTCAAAGATCTTGCATTTTCCATTCTTGAACCAGAGATCATAGCCTTTGTTCACCAACTATCCAACACTGAGAAGATTGTGCTTCAAACCTTCAACATACAATACATTACCAATTTTGTTCCTTCCATCAAGAGAAATAGTTCCTCTACCTCTGATTCTACCAGCAGAATTATCACCAAATTTTACCACTCCTCCTTCATACCTTTCCAAATCTATGAACTTATTTTTCTCACCTATCATATGGTGAGAGCAACCACTGTCAATGACCCAATCATCCTTTTCTTCAACTTGGGCAGCCAGAGCTCTTTCCACAGTCTTATGATTGACAGATACAGAGGACATTGGATCTTCTTCCTTGATGGCAATGAACACCCATTCGTTTCCGGATTTGTTTCCTATCTTTGATTCATCATCTATTACTCCTTCATTATCATCATCTTCATGTACATAATAATAGTTCTTTTGAAACCTTGGCTTGTTAGGATTTTGCCTTGAAAACCTTTCCGGACACCTTGAGGCTAAATGACCAATCTTATTGTAGTTAAAACACTTAAAAGGTAATTTATTTCATACTTACCAGATCCTCTTGGCAGCCTCTTTGCAATAAGGGCTTCAAGTTAAGCAGTTTTTGCTTCTTCTTCTTCCAGATCTTTTCTCGCTCTTTCATACCATGATAACTTCCTTGATGAATTCTCTCCTGGATCAAACCTTTGTTTACCTTTGACATAGGCACTGGCTTTGAATGCAGATTCAGTCTTTGGGGGGTCATCTCCAAAATCTGTCATTTCAAATATACCCAATTTTCCAGCCAATTGATCTCTTGTGACAGTTGTATGGGCTCTGAATTCTTCAATGGCAGCAGCCTTGATTTTGTAAGAAGCAGGAAGGGATTTGAGAATTTTGCCAACAATCTCATCTTCATCCAAGACTCCACTAGCATTTCTAATTCCACAAACAAGCTCATTTACTCTTGGCATAAAAGTAGTGATGTTTTCATCTTCTCTCATCTTCAGATTTTTGAATTTTTGTTTCAGACTTTGTAACCTTGCACTTTTGACATACTTGTCTCCTTCATGCAAAAGTTCCAGTTTTTGCCAAATCTTAAAAGTAGTTGGTAGGTCAATAACATTTGAGAGCTCTGAATTAGATAATGCACTTAGAAGAGTCTCTATAGTCCGCAAATTGTTTTCAGTGTCTGTGATTTCACTTTGGGTTTTCGGACCACCCTGTGGAGGTACATACTGTGTTGTAACCATGGTCCAGTATGCCATTCCCATACATCTCAAGTGACATTACATGCAACCTTTCCAGAGATTAAAATTGGTTCCATCAAACTTTAAACTATCCTTCTTGTAAGACGACATCCTGGATCTCCTCAAGCAGTTAAGCTCTTTTAGAGGAACTTAGCTCTGATACCAGTTGTTAGACTTAGGGCACACAACTAAGAGGGGGGGTGAATCAGTTGTCCAAAACTTTCTCCCAATTACACACTTAAATCTTCTTTGTGATTAGCAGTATATTAATCATGAAACATAATGTACTTAAATCAAAAGCAGAAACACATCAATACATAAGACACCAAGATTTTGATGTGGAAAACCCGGTTAAGGGAAAAACCATGGGGTGATTAACCCAAGAATGTATTCTCTATTAGAAGAATAGAAAGAACAAAATGGCACATGCGAATTAGGGATCACTGCTTGAGCACACTACTCACAAGAGGCTCACTACCTACAAGAGACACACTGTCTGCAAAAGAATAAGTATCACATACTTGAACTGGAAAATAGCATCTTCATCATGCTTGAATCAGTTCCATTGAAGTTCAATACTTCTGCTCTGCCTTTCACTCTCCTCCTTGCTACCACTCTCTCCTCTCCACATAGACAACTTTGAAATGACTTCGCAATCCCTTATTTATACAAGACATCAACCAAGGAAAGATCATCTAAGTCAACAAACATCCACAAGAACATCCGCAGGATGTGTAACTCATCTAGTCGGCCAATCACAGAAAGAACACCATCATCCAGAAGTTATTCTTCAATTGTGAGCTCCAACTCCAATGCAAACCACCAACACAAACTAGACACAATCCAAAGACCACCACAAGCTTGCCTGAATTACCAAGAACATCCACACTTCATCTGCTTACTGAAATCCTTCTCTCCTTCATCCAAAACCTTAAGAACATAGTCTGTCATCATTCTCACAAAAGAATAGATGCTTGCGGATCTTCAAACTATGAACCAATCAAGTTGATATTCCTCAAAGATGTCCTCAACACTCCCTCAAATCCGCAGAACAGGACAATGCATTTCTGGATCTCACCGAACCTTTCTGTAACACTCTGTCACCTTTGAACACCCACCAGAACTAGTTTTACTTGAGCGACCACAACTTCTTCATATCTTCATGTGGACCTTTGAAAGCTCTACTGGACCACCTTGAGACACATATCTACAAACCCTTTAAACCGCATTCTCTGATCCTCAACCTATCTTGGACTTTTACCTTATTGTCATCACTATTCTTCACCGTTCCTGATTGAGACTAATTTTCTTAATATCCTCAACACACAGCTCATCCAATCCTTATCATTAAAGCAACAGGAGTATGTTGACATCAATGACAACACCAGTTAGGCCCATACTTGCAACAAAAACATATAGAATGGGGCATAGTCTTGCTTTTGTATGCTGTTCTTGTGGTTTGGTTTCATTACTCCAAGCTAGTATTCATATCTTGTGGATCATAGGGTTGGTTCTAGCATATTGATCTCCTTGTGCATCTAAGGTTCATCATACCTTTTGTGTACTAAGGGCTTATGCTATGAGTCCCCTTCCCTCATCTGGACAAGGTTGTACTATCTTGGGCATGCATAAGATCATCCCTTTGTCTGTGTGTCTAGTCCATGCAAATGTTGGATAAACATCATCACGCTGGTCTTCTATACCTTGGTGAAAATATCCACTTTGCTATATCAAACCTAGGATTGCTCTAAATCATTTTTTAGCACAATGATCATCCACCAATCAATCTCCCAACATTATCACACTTTCATCTCGCCCCTTATCCTCCAAACACTTCTACCAATCTCTTCCATCCATTTCGAGAGCACAACCGTGTTCTTGCAACCCGCCTCTCCTCTTGAGGGGGCATCACCCTTACCAATTATCCTCAAACTGTACCCTATTCTTCTAAGCCAAATTTTTTTTTTCTATCCAATCCAACTCTATATTTTAAACTTCTTTGAAATAATATTACTTAGCTGCAACACCATCTCAAAGAGGGGCAAATGTAGACACCTAAAATTGACTTGCTCTACAAATAATTTCCCATACCTCTTACACTAATCTATCCCTCCTATTAATTAAATAAATTTATCTTATTGAATTTATTTATCCCTAACCATCTGTCTATCCCTTGTGATCAATTAATTCATTTAATTTGTCACTAGACCTTACAACACTATCCTCATCAATTAAATAAATATTTCTAATATTTATTTAGTTGATTTTGTCCATTTCCCTAATCCTTGTTATTCAAATGGTCAAATCCTCCTTACATCTCATTTATCACCCTCTTACACATGTAAGAGTACATCTTCACATCCCCACATAAAGGTGAATTTTTAATTCACACTCCCCCATAAGTTGAATTAAAAATTCACTTGTCATGTCCACTCTTCCCAAAAATGAATCTTTAATTCATTTTTGTCCTCCACACCTTTCCCCATGTGAATTTAAAATTCACAAATATTGAGAGCCTTGCAATCCCATTGACCAAGATTCAACCCTTGATCTCTCTCATCCACTCCTCTTGTGACACTTGTCACAAGGCTATGGCTTCAATCCTAACCCTAACTCTCATTCATTCCTAGCCCTTGATCTCATCTTTTGATCCTCACCCTCCATCCCTTTTCACAAAATCTATAAATGAGACCCTTCTCTAAGCCATTAGGGGGACTTCATCTTGTATCCAACCTCTGCCAAAATCCTCTCATCCCAACATCATAATGCCCAAATCACTCTAGCCATTATCATCTCAATCTCTAATCTATCAATCTATTAATCCCCATCTCATCTACATTGTGTTGAATGCATATGAGTAATCCACATTTGAATCAAATTGGGTAAAATTTGAGGAGCTATCGGGTGCAACTCCTTCCCTCTATCTTGGATTTGTGAGTCAAGTGAAGGTATAATTGTTTGTGTTTGCATTTGATTGATATTTCATCGTCATTTTGTTCTCATAGATCACACCTTGCAACCAAACACACAGCTTGTATAATGTCAGGCCTTGATGCTATTAGGTAAAGTAGGCCCCCAATCATAGATCTACACAGAGTCTGATAATCTTCAGGTGACTCATCATCTTTACTCAAATGGAAACCAGTTACCATAGGAGTACTCACTGGTTTGCAATCTTCCATACCAAACTTTTTCAACATCTCCTTAACATACATTACTTGTGATATAAAGATGCCATTATCTGATTGAGTAATTTGGAGCCCAAGAAAGAATGATAGCTCACCTAACATAGACATTTCAAATTCTTTCTGCATCTCTCCTACAAACTTCTTACACATCTCATCATATCCATAGAAGATTATATCATCAACATACACAACAACAATTAGAATTTGTTCACCTGCAATTTTGATTAAGAGATTACTATTTGTAGTACCTTTCTTGAAACCCTGTTGGAGTAAGTACTTATTCAACCTTGCATACCAAGTCCTAGGGGCTTGTTTGTGACCATACAGAGCCTTCTTGAGTTTGCATACCATGTTTGGATCTTCTGATAATTGAAACCCATCAGGTTGTTCTATGTAGACTTTTTCTAAGTCACCATTCAGGAGGGCAGACTTGACATCCATCTGATATACCTTTAATCCATTATGCACTACAAATGCAAGAACTATTCTGATAACTTCTATTCTTTCCACTAGAGTAAATGTCTCCTCATAGTCAACACCATTAACTTGTGAATAGCCTTTGTAGATCAGTCTTGCTTTGTTCCTGACCACTTCTCCATCTTCAATCAATTTGTTCTTGAATACCCATTTTGTACCTATCACATTCTTGTCTGTAGGCCTTGGTACCAATTCCCAAGTCTGATTCTTCTCTATCTGATTTAGTTCTTCTTCCATATCTTATATCCATCCTTCATCCTTGCTAGCTTCATCAAAATTCTTGGGTCACTACTCTTGATAGTAAAGAAAAACTTACTTGTTCATTTGTCCTTGCAAATCTTCTTCTTATATGTACTCCTTCATTCTTGTCTCCAATGATTTGATCTTTTAAATGATTCTTCTGAACATACTTGGTAGTCTTCTCTTGTGTTTCTTCCTTTTCTTCCACTTCTTCTTCCTCTGTGTAGACCCATTCATCTACCCAACAGTCTTCTTGCTCATATGTGATTTTATGTGACTATTCAGTGACTCTTACATATACGCTCTCAACTATCTTCCTTAGTCTTTTGTTGTAGCACTTATAGGCTTTGTTGTAGTTGAGTATCCAAGAAAAATACCTTCATTTGCCCTTGAGTCAAACTTTCCAAGACCTTCTTCATCTCTCTTGATATAGCATTTGCTTCCAAACACTCTAAAGTATTTGACTGATATTGGTCTTCCATTCCAAAGCTCATAAGGCGTCTTGGTGTTGTGTCTTCTTAGTTGTCCTCTATTAAGAATGTAGACTACAATATGAATTTCTTCTTTCCAATATATATTAGGCATCTTAGCTTCACTCAACATTGTCCTGGCCATCTCTTGAACAATCCTATTCTTTCTTTCTACAACACCATTTTGTT
Organism: Cunninghamia lanceolata; assembly: GCA_027924645.1. Classification (NCBI taxonomy): domain Eukaryota; kingdom Viridiplantae; phylum Streptophyta; class Pinopsida; order Cupressales; family Cupressaceae; genus Cunninghamia; species Cunninghamia lanceolata. The sequence continues at coordinate 7,309,838 of BSBN01000220.1, read as the reverse complement.
AAGGGGTTCTGGCAGCTGCATAGTGTCTTTTGATTCCATGTTCTTGACAAAACTCTTCAAACTCATTTGAAGTGAACTCACCACCTCTATCAGACCTTAAACACTTGATTCTAGCATTCATTTCATTTTCAACCATGGACTTGAATATCTTAAACCTACTAAAGACTTCTAATTTTTCTTTAAAAAATGTAACCCATGTCATTCTAGAGAAATCATCAATGAGCAACATGAAATACCTCTCACCTTGTAGACTCTTTGTCCTAGTAGGTCCGCACAAGTCAATATGAACCAGCTCTAATGGCCTTGTAGTAGAATACTCCTTGGATTTGAAAGTTAATCTTGTCTACTTCCCAATTTGGCATTCCTTACATATGGTGCTTGTAGGCTTGATTAGCTTTGGCATGTCTCTTACTTCTTGCATAGAGCTGATCTTCATAAGATTATCAAAGTTGATGTGCCCCATTATTTTGTGCCACAACCAACATTCATTTGTTTATCTTAGAAGACAAGTCCTTTCATTAATTCCCTTTAGATTATACAAGTTGCCTTATGTCTTAAATCCTTCCGCGACCAATTTTCCATACTTTGCTCTTTTGATTTCACACCCTTGACCATGAAATGTGAGACTATATCCTTTGCTACACATTTGACTTACATTGAGAAGATTATGCTTGAGACCTTCAAGATCCACGGATTTTCTCTCATCACCTGTCATATGATTTGTGCATCCACTGTCTACTACCTATGGATTTGTTTGTCCTTGAGCATGAAATGTTAGACAATCATTGAATTTTCAACTCCATTGTCATTCTCCTTATCTTGCTCAATGGCATTATTTATCTAAGATTCTAAATTTTCAAAGCCACTCTTGCAATATCTTGCTATGTGTCCAAACTTGTTATAAATTTGACATACCACATTGACATCCATAAGTGGAGCAAGAGGGTTTCTACTTACAAGATTTCTTCTATTCATTTCAGACTTGCAATCCATAGCCTTATGACCAAACTTATTGTAGATAAAACAACAACCAAAGAAAACATGATTGAACCTGCTCATGGATAATTGTCTTGCATGAAGCCTAGATCTTCCTTGAGGAAAGATAAGATTTGCACATTCAGAATCATATGGACTTCCAAGGTTTTGCTTCTTCAACTCCTTTTTGAGTGACTAAATTTCTTTCTTAAGCCTTATAAATTCTTTTGTCTTAGCTTCAATCATAGCTCTTTGTTCTTGATTCTCTTTTCTTGCACAATCTAAGTTTCCAAGAGCATAAATAGGTTCTCCTTCAAAATCAACTTCATATTCTTCTTCATTAGCAGTCTTGTCTGAACCATCTGAGAGTACCATGGCCATGAATAAGGATTATCCTCTATCCTCATCAGATGAGTAGTGATCTACTTCTTCTCTGGAGTTGTAGTCTTCTTTTGAAAGAAGGTTCCTCTTGAAATTGTTTCTATTGAAACCCTTGCTGCTATTTTCACTTTCTCCAAAGGGACATTTAGAAGCATAATGACCAATTCTACCACATTTGAAATATTTTTAAGGTAGCTTACCTTTATACTTGCTTGATCCCCTTTTCAGCTTTCTCACAAAGTTTGCTTCTTCTTCCTCAGCTTCATTGCATACATTATATGTTCCTTCATTCTTCACAACATTGAAAGCAACTTCTCTTAGGCATGGACTTATGACTTCATTTCTAATCTTATAGGTAGAGAGGGACCCAAACAACTCTTCCATTGTGATCTTCTTCAGATCTTTGGCTTCTTCAATTGTAGAAACTTTTGAATCAAATATGTGAGGAAGAGTTTTCAAGACTTTCTTCACAACCAGTGAGTCAGCTATGTCTTCACCCATACTCTTGATTCCATTGAATACTTCATCAACCCAGTGAAAATAACCTGCTATGTTCTCCTCTTCTTTCATCCTTGGATTCTTAAATATTGTTTTGTAAGACTGAAGTTTTGCTTCCTTTATAGTGTCATTTCCTTCATAGAAAATTTTGAGTTTCTCCCATATCTCCTTTGCTATCTTACACTGCACAACCTTGACTTATTATGAACTATTCAAGCCACTTAAGATGGAATTCTTGGCTTTAAAATTGTTTTCATAAGCCTTCCTCACATCTGCATCTATAATAGGATGTTTAGGTTCAACATAATCATTCATGATAACACTCCAAACATCATACCCTAGCGAGGTCAGATAGGCTTCCATCCTTACACTCTAGAAATCAAAGTTACTTCCATCAAATATCAAAGATTTAGAAGAGGACTCCTTAACCATGTGTTCTACTCCAAGATCTACCTTCAGCTAATAGGCTACACCAAGGAACTTAGCTCTGATACCAATTGTTAAAACACAAGGATATATTGAGAGGGGAGGAGAATTAGTATATACCAAAACTTATTGCAATTTAACTTTGTCAACCAAATCTTCTAACTACCTTAAACATATGATCAACAAATCAAACAATTTAAAGCACAACACATGAGCACACAACCACAACACCAAATTTACATCGAAAACCCAAGAAGGGAAAAACCACAATGAGCAAGCTGCTTGGATATTTTGTCCAAATCCAGCCTCACAAATATAGATAAAAATAGGTTACAAAAAGTTTTAGGGGCTACTACCCAAGGGAGGACAAACTCCCTAAAAGATACAATCCAATAACACTTACAGAATCACATTTTGTTGATCAACCACCTCCGCAACACCTCACTTTGTCACAAACCTTCACTTTCTCTACACAACGCACACTGCTACCTTCAACACCTTCACACATACTCACTCACTTCGACACTTACACGCATATCCTCACACACTCACATACTCTCATACTTTCCACACAAAACAAGATCTTTCATTTATACCTTCCACAAATTACAAAATCTTTCTCCTATGTCGGCCAATAATCATGAAATGTGCAATTGCCATACCAAGTTGGCATCCAAAAGATGTACAAATCTAAAGTGGTTCAAAACAAGTGATAACCAGGACCTAATCTTCCTTAACACATTCTTCCAAGCTGGTGCACACTTCAAAACATCTGGTGGGATCATCAAAACACATGATGTCGGCCCAACACACACTTATACTTCCATGAAATAGATCCAGACCAAAGGTGGTACTAGAGAGACAAATTAGCATCATGCGGATCATTTCACAAGAAACATGGGACTTCCACAAACCTTCTCAAACATTCCTTCCTCTGAAATATATATTTTCTTTCTAGCACAGAGAAATAGATATTAAACCTAGCATCACTTACAAACACTAGACACACAGTCTTGAGATGAAAAACCAACTTGTAGTGCACTTCAACACCTAAAACCTAAAATGAACAATCATACTAAATATGTGAACTCATCCTCCAAGAATCAAAGCCAAAAGATAAACTGTAGTGAAATGCGGTGGCTTTTGCTTTCTCCTCTAGACAACCCTAATCAGCAACATGATATGTCTTTATTCTACTGACACCAGAGAACCTCTACAGTACAACTTATCAACTAAAACTTGAAAATAATAATCTTTTCAACTGTATCTGACTATCCTTCAAAATGTAGCATCACATCTTCTAATGTCGAGAAACATAGACCATTCCTCGAATCCTCTCTGACTGCACCAATGTAGAATCATTGTCTTCACTCCACGAGCTCTAGAATCTTTTATGGCAACTGCGCTCTGAAATCAGGAACATACCTTTTTCACACCTATCTCTATCTAACTTCCATACCCCAAGCCCATACCATCAAATGTGGAGGAATGCAGAGCATTCTCCTGAGCTACTTTAGTGCAAACTCTAGTGCCTTGGACTTCTTGAATCTTTCTTTTAAAACTAAAGCAAAGTTTTTCTTTAGGTATCAATAAATACAACATTCACCACATTTGAGACTTCATTCTCAACATCATACACAACAATCACAAAATTTTCAACTCAACAAGGATCTTCATGTTAGCACATTCTTCTGCTCACAGCTTTCACTTCTGCATGAACTTCAGAAGATAAGGTATAACTCTGTACAGATGATATTGATCCAATTAGTATACATAGTACATGAATTTCATCATCTTATCCTTCTCTTCACATCTTCTTTGATCCATCTATGATCTCCTCAGCATATACTCATCACTTTGCAACAATCTTCTGTTGACATCACCAACACTGATCAAATCAACATACCAACACATTATGATACTGCTAACATCACCTTTGTTAACTTCACTTCTAGCCTTCTTCATTACAACACTATTAACATCAATAACAACACAAATGCAACAGTTACAACCAAATCTGAGAGGGTATAAAGCACCATGAAGAAAGATAAAAAATATCTTGACTAATTAAGTATTGAAGTAAGGTAATATTATGAGATTTTGAGGTTATTTGTGAATCTATTGAGAATGTAGAAAGTGTTGGGAGAATGTGTAGTACCCTAAAAGTGTAGTAAGGGCCACCACAAAAGGAGAGAAACTACCACAAATGGATAAGAACCATCACAAATGAAGAGAAAGTACTGTAAATGAAAAGGAACCATCACAAAGGAAGAACTTGAGGGATCCTTATAAAGAGGACTTGTTTAGACTACCAACCATTGAGGCAGTTAGAATCTTGTAGACAGATCACTAAACTGAGGCAGTTGTAAGGATTTGGGAGCAGATCACTGAACTTATCAATTTCATGTGCAATTAGACCACCACATTTCACTACAATTGGTTGTATGATTTCACAGTTTGGGGAGGATAGTAGGTCAGAGTGAAGAGGTTCATTTTTATTGACCCTGAGAATCTGATGCAGGGGCATCTGGAAGTCATTTCAGTTGATGTGGGTCAGTACGTGTTGATTTGCACATGGTACCAAGAGGTGTCATTAGAGACCACCATATTTTATTGCAATTGTCTGGTCTTGCAGTTTGGAGGATAGAGAAAGCTATTCCAGAGGTAGATTTGATCCAAGTTTTAGGAGGTTTGAGTTACCAAAAAGATATCTAAAGGCATCAGGGTGAAGACTATGTTACTCGGTTACATGAATAATGATTGTATAAAAGTCTGGGAGCTTGCGCCAGTGATTTGGGATTGTGTGCCAAGAACTAAGAGCATGCAGAGGTAATTTTGGTTGAGTAGAGATTATGGCATGAAGCACACGGTGTTATTCCATTCCTACCACATCTGACTTGGGAAAATGTGGTGGGTTATACTGAGACTATTATTAATTGAAACAAATGAAAGAAATATTTTTGGTTGTCTTGAGGACAAGACAATGTTTTAGGCCTAGGGAGAATGTTGGTAGGATATAGAAGGTTGTGATGCACCCCACATGTCATTGGGGTCATGCCTAGACCCATTTATGAGTCATAGGCCTTAAATATCCTTAAACACACCCTAACACACCTTAACAAGCATTGATATGGACAAATATCATAAAGAAAAGGGTGAATTCATGGAAGGGAGTTAATTAAGAGTATTTAGGAAAGGACATAAGGGAAAGACACCATGAAATGGTATTAAGAGGCTATATAAGGAAGAGGAATGTGAGATAGAGGAGCATGATGATGTGAATAAGCATAATAAGAGAGGAAGATGGAATATATATATATATATATATATATATATATATATATATATATATATATATATATATATATATATATATATATTGAGAAGAGGAAATATATATATGGGTATGTGCAGGATCAAGATGGGCCAAACAATACCTCTAAGTGGCAATGAAAATACTAAAAATTGGACTTAATCAAGTTCATGTGAAAATTTGAATGGATTATCTACACAATTTGAAAATATGTAAGAACAAAATTTGTAGAGAATTGAATCTAGTTTATGGGCTACTATTTTAAAAAAAACTAAATTTACTTGGTGAAAAATGAATATTTCAATAAACAACTATTAAATTTTTTAGAAAAAAATAAAAAGTGGCTGTCATTCCAACCAACCTAACTATGAATAATTTTTTTTTTAATTGAATCTTTCAAAATAAGTAAAGGACTCGTGCTTGGATGTGACACATATTTTTTTGAAATTTTTTTTCGAAAATAATTAGTTATGATTTTTTTAATGTGACTTTTTTAAAAAACTAACAAGTAATTTTCCAGCCAACCTAACTTGATCAAAAAATATTGGAATTCATTTTTTTTAAAAAAGCTATAGCTAGAAAAGTATAGAGTGTAACGCATCTTTTAGATCTGAAAAAAGGTGAATCAGTTTGAAAGTTACGGATTTTTTCAATCAATGTGTCCATCAGGATTTCAGACACACACTATATAAGAAATTATTAATAATTATTTAATAATATGATAACCAAGCAAATCTTATAATTTTTGAAAATTGACAATTTCTTTAATAAACCCTTTTCATTTTATCAAATTTGAATTAAAAAAAGTCGTCAACACGAAGGGTGAAGTTCGAAGAAGAGAGTGAAACTTGTAAACATGTTAGAATTCAGGGAAAGTCAACTATGATAGTCCCAAGCCTAAATACAAGGCAAAACTGAAGCAAAACGAATATCCGTTACTAACAGATATCTGTTAATAATTGATATCCGTTATTAATATAATGGATATCCATTTTGGGGAGCTAGAAACGGATATCCGTTCTTGGGAAACAGATATCCATCACTGGGATATTTATTTTATCCTCTTGTTGATAAACCATGGATCTTATTGATATCATTTAGAACTATATGAGAAAGAGGATAATGCTGAAGGTTCTTTCTTAGATCAAGATGTCTACATTTTCTTAGGTGTAAGCAGTCATTAGTGATCTCATGATAGTGCTATAATTGTTACTTGGTATTTATTAACAACTAACTATGTGCATGATAACTTGGGCTATAATATCAAACCCATCATTTGCTTTAAAATATGCACAAAGCTACTACATTAACAAGGTAAGAAGGCAATGTTCTGTAATAGAAATTTAAAGGAAAAACAAATAAAGAGAACATTTATGCTACACTTCAATATTGAATACATCTTACGCTGATATGCAAAAAGGAAGGATAAAAAAATTCTCTGTTATCCTCAAGCTAATATGTGTCTCAAGGAGGTATCAAAGAGTTTCTACAAACTAGTAGGACCATAACTTACACTAATAAATATCATGAATAATTATCAATCAACCATTTGTGATTGGTGCCTATTCTAATGGGAAATAGAGTCAAGAACCCAAGAAAGGGTAAAAAACATTTATGCAGAGCCTATCAAGTCAACAAAAACTTTACTATGGAATCCATTTTGTCTAGTTTTAGATTCATCCAAAATGAAATTCAATGAAATGAAAATACATCAACTAAAGTAGGGTTTCTAGAGACCACATATGATCCTCAATATCCTTTACATGTGGGTTCAAAAAAGTACATTTACAAATAGCATACAAGCTTCCTATTAAAACTTGATGTGAAAAACCAACATCAAACCTACTAGAAGTCAACAAATGTGATAGGCCATAAGTATGATAGATTACATGTATTGTCAAAAATACTGCTCTAACTATGGAAAATCTACCCCTAATGATTGGTATTTACTTACAACTCCTTCACCAAACTTCACACAAATCTCTCCCACAACCTTTCTCAATTTTGACATACCCCATTTGATCACCATATAATACACTACATTCTACTCTATACACAAAAATGGCCAAGGATCAAAAAGATTTCCATAGAGAGATCTTGCATTTATAACCAACAATTCTACCAAGCTCTTCCACATAGCTAATTATAACTATTTCAATTTGAACCATTGCATCTCAAGTATATAATCATTTCATTAAATTTATTAAGTACAAAACTTTCCTAAAAACTAACTCCATTCTACACTATTGAATCCAGGCATTAAGAAATTATAGAGAACATAGCACACTGAATGATGACTCATGTATTGAAGTACATTCCTTTAGAGCATACTTTTATAGATAGAAAATCTTCCATAGATTTATAGGTAGCATGACTTTTGAAACTTGATTTAATTATCTTTTGATGTCAATTAAATGGATGGAAGATAAACTGAAACCAATTAGTCAACTTCCTTCATCATTTTCCATGAATCGTATTAGGCATTACTTGATTCCCATTAAATTCCTCAACTGTACCATATCTTATCAAAAACTTAGTAGCCAAATCATATCTACCTCTACAATTATTTGTCATGTAATTATAATAATTCCCTCAACCACCACCACCAAATGTATTCTTGACTAAGCTATTAATACCAATTCCTTCTTGATCAAATTTGTATCTAAATTATTCCCTTGGATAGTCCCATACTCTCATGTTTTCTATTCTACCCTAATGGCTAACTAGTTTGAAATTTAATCTTGACCAACAACTTAGATGTATCACTTTTTAGATCAATGGCTACAAGCAATCAATGGGTCTTCAAAAATCTTACTGCTTGATCGACCTATCCACCACAAACAATTAGAACATGTCATGTGTACATCTCCCATTCCTCTTATCATTTCACTTACACTTTACTTTGGCCACTAATGAGAGCCTACGACTAATGCTTGTGACCATTTTTCCTTCAAGATCTATGCTGTTGATAGATCAGTGGATGCATAAGATGCATGATCCCCTAATCAATCGATGTAATGCAATTGATAAGATTGTGACATATAACCATCTAATCCACAATCCATATGATTCTAGAATATAACAAAACTTGCAAAGAAATATGGTTGAGTAGATACAAAGGGCCCACCATCACTTGGTAGTTGATCCCATGTAGCATTATTCAATTTGTTCTCATAGAGAAAGACCCTTGTAAAAATACTATATGTTCATACTTTAACTGACATACTTTGGTTTTGGCCACTAATGAGAACCTACGATCAATGGTTGTGACCATTTTGCCTTCAAGATCTATGCATTTGATAGATTAGTGGAAGCATAAGATTCATGATCCCCTAATCAAAATCTGGCAATTTTTGGCTCTTAGATCTCTTAAGGGACTTTGCTGGTACACTGTAGCCTGATTCAATTGGGACACCTAGGGATCAAAACAGGGCCTCCAATAGCAGAAACCCTCCCACCATGACTTGTCGGCACTATCAGTTAGGTCCCACAGGCTGAAGAACACAAATATGGCTCCTGGAACCTTTACACTACATGTCACTAGGCATTTTGCAAGAATGCATCTGTCGTTGTCATGGTCAAACAATGTTGAGTTGGTCAAAACTAAGAGAGGTTATTGTGGAGGGGCCTGACATCCAGTTGTAGGTCCAAATAAATCATTCGTAGGTGACACGAAGTGTAAGAACTACTTCATCAAAGTTTGGCAATTTTTGGCTCTTAGGTCTCTTAAGAGACTTTGCCGGTACACTGTAGCCTAATTTGATTAGGACACCTGGGGAATGAAACATGGCCTCTACTAGCATAAACCCACCCACCCTAACCTGTGGTACTGTCAGTTAGGTCCAAATGCGAATCATGCCAAATGTATCTATCCCCACGTAGTCATCTTTGTCGTTTGCAAGGGCAAAATGTTCACTCCCTCACAAACATTGGAATGTAGCGAGGGCACGACTCATTCTGGTCTTTCCATAACTCATATAGGCATGAGAAAAATTAGGATATGCAAAGTATTAGAGCATATAGAAGGTGAAATGAGGATTGCAAATCATGCTGAATGTGCATCTCTCTCCCTATGTCTCTCCCTCTCTTTTCCTCTCTACCTCATTCTACTCTTACCATAACCCATATAGAAGGTGAAATGAGGGTATACTAGACCTACAGACGATGAAATGATGATAGGAAAATCATGTTAAAAATATAGAAGGTGAAATGAGCTTATGAAGATAATGTCAAACATATAGATGGTGAAATGAGGATATGTTATACACGTAGAAGGTGAAACGAGGATATGTTATACATATAGAAGGTGAAATGAGGATACATTATGCATATAGAAGGTGAAATGAGGATAAGTGAATCATGTCAAACATGTGGACCTATGAAATGAGGATATGCAAAGCATGGAGACCATATAGAAGGTGAAATTAGGATAAGCAAATCATGTCAAACATGTGGACCTATGAAATGAGGATATGCAAAGCAAGGAGACCATATAGAAGGTGAAATTCGGATAAGAGAATCATGTCAAACATGTGGACCTATGAAATAAGGATATGCAAAGCATGGAGACCATATAGAAGGTGAAATGAGGATATGTGAATCATGCCAAACGTGTCTTTCTCCCTACATGGAGACCTATAAACCATGAAATGAGGATACAATATTGAAACATGGTGTATATATGATATTGAAACATACTTCCATTTAAGATATACACCTATTTATATTTCCAAATGCAACAACTATTGAATTTGGGTCGTGGATGACATTTCTTTGCATAAACTAGATAATGAAATTGGTAAACACACAAACATGTCTTTGCTCATTAATACAAAAATAACTATCTTGGATTGAATGAAAAACATCACAAGTTTTGTTATGTTTAACATGTATCTTGCATGTTTAACATGTAAGATGAGAAATTATCAATGATTACCATATCAAATCTAGTAGTTTCTATATCAAATGTAGTGTTCTAAGAAAATCTAACATGTCAAAGCTAGTGTTCTTGAATGAAAAAAGCTCACATGTCAAATGTTCTAAGAAAATCCTATATCTAACTAAAACTACAATCACGTGGCAATTAAGATCAAGTTATGTATTGAGATATGAAACTACATATATCATCTTTCTACCAAGAAAAACAATCATATATAACAAGAAATCAATCTATAACATGTTATTGATCATAACTCAACCATTGTAAACTGATTATACATTAAAATTTTAAGTTTCAAAGTAGGAATACATGCACATAAGGAATTTAAATTATATTGTATATCAAGGTGTATATATATATATATATATATATATTAAAATCTAGTCCATAACGGTAGACATATACAAAAATTTGGCAAATATGCCAACTCAAAACATTTTTTACAAAATGTGGCATATGCCATGTCTCAAAATCTATATAAAATCTACATGCCGAATGTCACATCTCATTTTTTGGAATTTATTTATAATTTAAATTATTGGACATTTTTACTATGATTGTTTTACTATTGAGTGATTCCACATGTGTTGATATTTAAAATGCATAAAAATTTGAAAGTCGATTGATGACCAATTATTATTAAGATTAGGGATGCATATCTTGTCTTGCTTTGGCTATGATTATAAGGACTAACCTATTAATGGAATTCTAAGTGTGACTAAGTGTAGGAAGAATGTCGAAGATGAGAACATGGTTGAGGTAGAAATGTTCTAGCCACTAAGAAAGATTGGCATGATGGATAAATCTGATGCATGCACACACTCACTTAGCTTCATGTCATATTGAATTTTTGAGTGACTTTATTTATGCATCATTATATGGTTCCTAGTTATGTTAAGCATTATATTGTTAATGGATGTGATTGATGTTTAATTCTTAGATAAATATGTTTCTTTGTTGCTACAAAATGTTCATTTGAATTGCCTAGTTAGCCATGTAGTCATTACGTTTTTTCGAATTAGAGACAAGAATTTTATAAGTTGTTTTACTTTGGTTTATTAAATACATAAGTAAAGTGTTTTCTTCTTTATTTAAATAAGTTGATTAATAAATATATATATTTACACACACACATATATATGTATATATTCTTATTATAGACTTAAAATAAATATGGATTATTAAAGATAAATAATGATTTTTAATAATATATATATAATATAAATAGAAATCTAAAAATAAAATAAATCTTTCCATGCAAATTTGAATGGAGTTATGAGGGAGTTTAAAGAAATTTTCAAAAGAGATATTGGAGTTTTTTTTTAACGCCAAGGGCATGCAAGCTGAAGAGAACAAGAGATAAAATAAAAAAAGCTTGGTCTAAATTTATAAACACTATGATTAGAAGGAAAAATATTCATAAAAGAGGGACACATGACAGAAGGAGGGTGATCATCTTCAATCAACAACAGAGGGAGATGAAGGCAAGAAAAGGTAGGATTAATCAACATTAGAAGAGAAAAAGAAAATAATGATCAAGGGGAATTTCCATTTATGGAGGAAGCGAATAAATCTGGGTATTTTACTTTTGGTTTATATTATTTCATGTTGTGTTGTTGTATTATGGCCGCCTACTCTTTTATTTCTCTTGCTTGCGTAATAGTCAAACGACCATCTTTAAATATTAAATGACCTTCTATAGTTTTGGAATGATCTTCCTTGAAAATTAACCCACCTCTGTTTAAATAGATCGGTCTGTGTTGGCTTTTTCTTCGACCTCTTTAAAACAATAGTCAACAAGTTTTAAATCCTTGTCATAGTTCATTTTTATCTCAGTCGCTGTCGGTTATTTCATAATGTCGCTGCTATTTACTATGTCCTGTCACTGTAGACTTTCCCTTACTGTAGATTTTTACCTTCTTACAGTAGTTGAAGTAGCTCCTAAAACTGTTGTATATTTTATCTTTGTCACAACTTAATTATCTTCATGTCCCAATTCAATTTATTTTAGTAGTTGCCCTTTATTTTTACTCCTATCACAGAAACTATATTTTCCCATCACTATTATATTTATTTCCTATCGTAGGTTATTGTCTTATTCCTATCGACACTGATTATTGCTGTCACAGTTATCTACCTTTGTAGTAGACTTTTATGCTTTCTTATAGCTTACTTATTAAATCTTTGAAGTAGATTACCTTATCCTCTAGCTAAACTCTATTTCTGTAGCAACACTTAAGTAGTTTCTATAGCAGCACTTAAGTGTTTTCTTAGCAACACTTAAGTAGTTTCTATAGTAGAACTCAAATAGTTTCTATAGCATAACTAAAATAGTTTCTATAGAATATTATACTTTAATTCTGTAGTTGTATATTTTATCTCTATCACAACTTTATTTCTTCCTGTCGCAGACTATTGTATCTGTCCTATCGTAGTTGAACTGTGTTCCTGTAGCGAACTAGACTGTGTTCCTATAGTGAACCAGACTGTGTTTCTATTGTAGATTTAACTTTGCTCATGTAGCAGACTGCAGGGTTCTTGTGATAGATTAAGATATATTTTCATTTTCCTTCTATTACCTTGCTGTGATTGGTGTTTTAATTGGCAAACTTAATGATGTTAAACAATTGTATTTCATTTTAATCCCTGTTGTAACCTTATTTGAGTGGAATTATAAACTTACTGACATATAGAAAATCTTAGTTTTAGATTCATATGGGATATTTATGAAAGATATATGGGATAAAGAATATACCTAGTTTTATAGTTTCCACAGGTAACTTGAATGAATCCCTGAAGAAGAGATAGGATATATCTATTCAACCTGCCTTCTTATGTTGTCGTTTAAAGATGTTTAATTAGAAAATACAACATTGTTAAACTGTATGTATACATATTATAGACATCTAAATTGACCAAACCCTATTTATCCCTAATTATCCTAAATTTTAATCCTCCCCTCGCATAAGATTTAATTAATTATAATTAATTAAATCTTTCCTTATATCCCCTCCCATAAATAATAAAATAAATAAAATAAATTTATTTATTACTTTACCTAAATCCTAAACCCATTCATAAAAATTAAAAGAAATAAAAAAACACCTTTTAACTACCTTTTACCATTCAACCACCTTCGAACTGCTTCACCAAACATTATAAAAACCTACCTTACTTTCAATTATCGAGAACAATGCTTGAGAGATTATTTTGGAGTTATGCTGGAAAAAGTTGAGCAACCACATTTTAACATATTTGGTAACATTTAGTTGATTCATTTATCTTGTCTTTTGATGTTGCATTTAATATAGATTTTTAGGGTTTTGTAATAGTTTGAAATCTATTCATTGAAGTTTATATTTTATGCATAAAAAATGGTGAACCTGATACATGTTTGCTTTGATTTGGCACATTTAATAACATTGTATACTCTAGCAATTGTTGTCAAGATTCTATGCCAAACAATCACCAGATGTAATGAATAAACTGCTCGCAAAACCATGACATACGACTTGAATCTGCCTAGACTACCAAAAAAATAGAGTTTGCAAACTGCCAGAGTGCCTGTTTTTAGCCCTTGGAGGCTATTTTATCCAAACATACATAACTTTTACATTAATCATCATATTTTTACACTTTTGCAGGCGTTGGAAAGCTATTCTGAGCTCTTCTCGATTGTGCAATCATTTCTTTCAGATTCTAACCTCATTTGCAAGTATAATAATTTGAAATTCAACCTTTTCCTTTGAAGCAACAAACTTTATTTTTATTGCTGTGCATTTCACATTTTGTGGGTTTTTATAGGATTATTTGTCTTGTGCTAACATTTTTCTTGCAGCCTTACCCCTATCCAAGGCAAAATTTTGCAAACTACTAACTAATTTTCTGTAGCACCATTTTCAAAGACTCAATATTTTCTACTAGTTTAGTTGCACTAAATTAGAAAAGAACTTGTTTGCCATGTTTTCAGGATCTTGATTGGATGTATGCTCTTCCCTCATGCTCTTGAGTGATCTTAGGGATCAAAAGTCCATCATTTTCCTTTTTGTTATTTGTTCAATCCTAGGGTGCTATTTCACGTATGCTATCTCCTTGCATTTCACACGATCTGAGAGATCAAAAGTGAATAGTATTCCTTCCATTTAGGAGGCCTTCTAGGGGATTACATCAGCCTTAGGGGTGACCTCAACCACGTGTTCCAGTGTGGTTTATAAATATTGTGATTCGAAAGACAGCTTTAAAGGAAGGACCCTCTCACCTCCAAGAAAAATACCTCTGGGATATTCTGCCAATTCTCGTGTGGTTGAGTGTCAGTTGATTGGGACACCCCCATTCACGGACTCATCCCCTGTACCTTGTGTATATTGGGACATCCCCTAGAAGCCTTGTATCATCCTAGTTTAAGACCTTTCAGCCATCATAACTTGTAGTGCACCACTACAGAGGAGGAGAAGATTGCTCACCGTACCACTTTATTTGAGATAGGCAAATTACCTTGGGTAAGACGAAAGTCTCCTTGGTAAGGGGGGTAAGGTGGTCTAGGATCTTACTTTCCCTGTCTATCCAAACTAAGGCACAAAGGTATTAGTGGGGGTGGGAATCTCAGTTCTCTAAGAGTTGGGATTGATCCACAACCACTTTGTGAGATCTACAAGGTATGATACTCCCATTTGAATAAATACTAGGTTGTTCTCATGCTTGGCATGTCTTTATTATGCTATACCAGTATTAGCCATTATAGTCATGAAGAAATTCACACACACTACCCGATACAATTCAGTCAACTATTGTGTTTACTCTATTTTTTTAGAAATCTCTTGTCAAATCTAACCAGATTCACATTTTTAGCTTGATTAAACCAATATCTTCAGTCCTAGACACATTTGGTATCAATTGTTGATCACTGTAACCAAAATCCTTCATCTTGTCTCCTATATCATTAGCTTGGCTTCCAAAATTGGGATGCTATCATCCTTTCATGTCACATCTCAAGTGGGACCTTGTCATTTTAAATCCTAAGAAACTCTTTCAATTAGTCATTCATCCAAATCCATCCACTCCCAAAATCTCTTTTCACCATTGGACTCCCATTATCCTATATCGACATCCAAATCTTCAAGAGACTAAGACCTTTTTTCCAATCAATCCTATATCGATCCATTTACTTAAGAGGCCCTGACCATTCTTAAGTTGGTGAATCCTTGTCATCTTATCTTCCCTACTCAATAAGCCCTAACTTCCCTTGAGTAGAGGTAGCATCCTTGTCTCCTTTCTTCCTTAGGCATATCATAACCTTGAGTGTTTTAAAGGAGTCTTTTATCCATATCCAATCCTAAGGTCCATTTGGTCTCTTTGAATCATCATTTTGGCTCTAGTTTATCCTAAATCAAGCAATCAGCATCCCTCTATCAATCTGATCCATATCATTTAGCCCATATCTTTTGGAGTCCTTCATATCATCCATAACCATCTTAGTCATCAAATCCAATCCATTTCCCACCTAATTCATTTGTCATCATCTTACTCATATTCTCATCCTTGAACCAAGTCTAATCCTCATTCATCAAAATGGTTGTGATCATCAACAAATCTATGTCAAATCCAAAACCCAAAATTATAATCCGAGGTGGTCCAAAATTTGCTCCTAATGATGATGAGAACCTTGTAGATCATGACACATATTTTAATACTCATGAACCATATATCCCCCCATATTCGCTTCCACCAATATCACTATCACCCTAAGAATATGATGAAATACAAGATCTTAAACATATCTATGATGGTTTTAATCCTACCACTAAGGCAAAGTTTAGATATATTTTCCATCATGTGTCCTTAGCACATCTCATCATTGGAGATTCTTATGATGATGTCACCTCAACATACCATCCTATATGCCATCCCCATCAACTTCATACAAACCTTCATCCCCTTATGACCCTAAAAAATCTAGAATACAAAATCTTACCAATCAATTTTGGGATGTGATTGAACTTTATGTGAGGAACAACAATAAGCTATCTTCAAACAATGAGAAGAGGAAAATATTAAAAAAATAAAACATGCATATAAGAAATTGAGTCCTCTTTATCAATCTCTACTTCGAGAGGAATATAAACATCATCCTATAACACAGTTCATATTTGAAGATTCACATGATCATTCTTTTCATCCTACCACATCAACACCCCAATCCTATGAGTCATCTCCATCCACCTCATTCAAATTTTCATCACAACCAATATACCACTCATATCAACCCAACTCATCCATACCCCAAGTCTATTCAACAATAACTTTACCTCAAAGCCCACAAGTTCAAATTCCTACCCATGGTTCATCTTCACACATACCAAATCCCATCACCTCACATCTTCAACAACAAGAAGCCCTCCTTCAACAACTACAACCTTCATTTAACACATCATTCACCATACTTTTATCCATGCAACAATAACAAATTCCATCTAATCCCAATCCTAATCCATTGGTCCACAAACCTTCTAATTCATCAATCCCTTCATTACCTTCACCACCATGTTCCTCCAATCCTCCACCAACATCCCACTCTCAATGGGATGCAAAAATTCAAGAAATAGAACATGAATATGAGAAATGGCCTCCCCTTGTTAAATCACAAATTCAAAAAGAGTATGGTCATCTCCCTATAGTACATTTTCTCTCTTATCGTCCTACCACATCAACATCCCAATCCCATGAGTCACCCCCATCGTCATGCCAACCTAGCCCCTCTACATCAACCAATCTCATCAATATTCCTCAATATCCATCTCAAAATCCTCCACAACATGAGCATGCTAGTACTAGTCACTCTTTACACCAAGATCAAGATCCTTAAGTCATCTTAACGCTACCCTTGCAAGGGAAATACCATCTCAAGTTTGGAATCTTACACCAATCCATCTACTAGTCCTCCTCATCCATCCATCCTTATGGAGCCTCCATCATATAATCCTTCCAACCTTCCAAATCCTAATCCATTAATCCAATTACCAACACACTTAAAGCCTAAACCATCAAATCTTCCACCTAAGCCATTCCTTTTATCCATCCACCTAAGCCCAATCCAAGTCTTGATCCTATCATATCTAATCCTATCACCCCTCCACCTAATCCAAATCCCAATTCTATTATATACAATCCTCTTGTCCATCCACCTGATCCTAATCCCACTCCTATCACACACAATCCCATTATCCCTCCATTGGATCCTAATCCTACACCTTCCACCATCATTATCCATCCATTATATTGTGCATCCACCCATATACTAATTAAGTATGTGATTCATCAGATACTAGCAAGGAATCAACCACCACTCCCATGTCATCAAATCCCTATCCTTTAAACTATCAAAGAACTTTCAAATGTCATGCCTATTTCTCCAATCCCATCTTGTAGTCCATGAACTATCAAGTCTCTTGAAGATCCACCTACCATAAGCCCAATTCATTCCCCACCATACATTGAACCTATCCAAGAAACCTCCATTCCTATCCAAACTCAAGATTTATGTCAAGAGTCAAATCCAAAGCATGATCAACCTTGCTCCTCACCACTTCAAGATCAAAATATCCACACTCCTCCAAACCAACTTACCCAAGATCAAGATATTGTCACTCCTTCCACTCATGGTCCCAATACTATCCATTATCAAGAAACCTCCACTACTCCTATCCATCCTCCACCTAATCCTGTCCATCATCCCATAAAGTCTAGTTCCCTTGATGAGACGCTTGGTCCCCACAAGCACATAGATGTTTAAACAAATACCTTGGATCTTAATGAGCACAATGATAATCAAGATCCTATTGCTCCACCACCTCATATTGATCCCATTTTAAATCCATCAACCTATCCACACAGTCTGGCTACTTTCATCCATTAGTGTTCTTCCTTAGGAAAAGAACAACCTATATCTACCACCTTGCCTTCCTCATCTAATAAGGGATTCATGTCTTGTGTCCTAAAAAATAAGCATCCCATTGCACATCGTATATTCCAAAAAATGAATTATCAAGGTAAAGGCTGAGGCCTTCATGATCAAGGTAACTTGGAACCCATCCATGTCAAAGTCCCTCCAAAACCATATGGTATTGGTTATATATCTCAAGGAAGTCAATCCAAAGATGTTGGTACCACATCCTCACCTCCTAAATCCACTTCATCCAAGCCCGAGCTAGGTGCACCTCATCACACCCATAAAACATATGTTGCCACCCCTCCTCCATCATCCTATGAACCCAAAAAGCATGTGACCATCCATCTCCCTCCATCCACTTTACGTCCACTCCTTCAAACTCCTAATATTTCCATCTTCAAATCCCCTTATCACTTTAGCCACAAATCCATTAATCCATCCATCCATACATCCCATTCCTATAAATCCCCTACAATTCCTAATTATGATCAACAAATGCACACATCGACTAAACATGAAGCTATCACAAAAACCCCCATGGGATTCAAAAATAAAAATTTGGATACCTCCACCCATAAAGCCAAAAATCCTAATGATCCTCATGCCATAGGGCACCAATGTAAAGAATCAAAGCAAAATCAAAACACAAAAAGGCTACCCAAGTCCACATCTCAAAAAAGAAAATTTTAAAATCAAAATGGTTTGGGTCCCTAAGTAAAAAGAACCTAATTCAAATGGAGCATCAACAATCCTAAACTCCCAAACATCCTTCTCCCCATCACAAAATCTTAAAATTCATAAGTCCCTTTGGGTCCCTAAAGTCCTAAATAGGCAATCCCCTAAGAGCACATCACCATTACTCCCAAATCCCCCTTCCAATAAAAATCTTCAAAATCCAATTCAGTGTGTGCAAACATTGGTCTTGGTTCCCTTCCACTCCACAATATTCCCACATACCTCCATCTCCCATCTTCTATCTACTATCCTACTTATTTCTTCCATCATATCCCTATGGTCCATGCTTTTGTATAAGTTCTTCTATCTATCCCTTTATCTCCATCCTAATCCACTATCCTTCCATCCTAATCCCCATCATAATCCATTGCCTATGCTCCATACATAGTCCCCATGCTCCATACATAATCCCCATGCTCCATACATAGTCCACTATCCATCCATCCATAATATACTATCTCCTTACTCTATTTCCCTCTCATGAAATCCTCTACCAACATCCTGTTGATAACTGAGAGGGGGGGGGGGTGAATCAGTTATCTTAATTAATTTAACTTTCTGTTCTTTAATAACTAGTGCAACATCAAAACAAATAAGCATCCATAACCATGAAAGCAGAAACAAAATCAATACACATAACACAATGATTTTGATGTGGAAAACCCTGTTAAGGGAAAAACCACGGGGTGACTAACCCAATATTGTATTCTCTGATAAAAGAATAGAAGTACAAAATGGCACTTGCCAATTAGGGCTCACTACCCAAGCACACTGCTCACAAGAGGCTCACTGCCTACAAGAGACTCACTGTCTACGAGGTATAAAGAAAGTAACAAGATACTTGAACTGATGAGAAGCATCCATATATGCTGAGGTTCAGTTCTGGTTAGGCTCAATACACTGATCTACTGCACTTCATTCTTCCTCTTCTTTGGTGCTGCTATCCTGTTACATACCGGACCTGTATTACTGCTTCCACACTGCTCTCTACTTTTCTTCGCACTTTACAACACACCACACACCTTATCATCGAAATCCATTTGATATATATATATATATCCGCACAAAGGATTTCAACATCTTTCTAGTCAGCATCTAGAATACTCAATATTTTCCCAAACTCTGGTCTGTCGGCTGAATCCTTGCTTACCAAGTGATGCGTATCAAAGAGATGTTTATAAAAGTCATCAATCAAGTTGGCCAATCATGAATGATCCCTTAAGAAACTTGATTACCATCAATATCTCATCCGGATTAAGGTTTGAAGCTCTGCTGGCCAGTTCTTCCTTAGTCTACTCTGCCAAACAGGAACCCAACACTTAGGTGTTCATATCTTTTCACTCTTACATCACCAGAGGTTCAATCTCTAGAATATATTAGTCATGGTACTCCTCTTAACTTCCCCAAGTCCGTACTTTATTGAGATACTTCCTCTGAGAGATCTGAACCTAATTGTCAAACCTTGTTCCATGCTTTGTTCTTGGTCACCAGAACAAAATAATCTTCAATCTGACTTTCGGTATAGACACACCATGTCCTACAGATGTGTGGGATGGACTTTGTTGCCATCAATGACAATACTCATGAAGCCACACAGTGTCTCTTGCCAACACTCTCCCCCTTTGGCATTGATGGCAACACTTAGTGAAAAATGACTAAGTGTCACACTACACTCCCCCTTGGCTGATGCTCTGTTCTAATGTACACTTTACCAGAGCTCCCCCTTAGCTAGATTCCACATTTTTCACTGCTCCTCACTCCCCCTTTGACATCAATGGCAAATGGTAGAATCCACACACCAAAATTCCCAAAAATCCAACTATACTTAGTCGCATAAGTATATATACATGTTATACTTTACATATACTGAAGTATATCTGCAAAAGTTGTCTTCAACTGGACAAATTATGTTGCCAAACTCTACTTCATCCTATCCAAAATTGAGATGTGACCACTCAACAGGAATGTAAAAGCTTCTACCCTCTTTAGATCTGTCAGATCACTGGTCCGGGCTGTGGTCTGAGCATCAATTAGGGCCTCATGCATGGCCTCTAATTTAGGGATAATTATCCTTCTAAGTTCACCCATCCTACTCATTATATTCTTCCTTTCCTTTTCAAGTTTCTTTCATTCATTTAGAATGGCAATAGTCTGACATTCCTGGTTTATTATGGATGTGGTGAGAGGATCAAAATTTTGAGATACACTTGACAATTTATCCTCTTGCTCTTTCACTTTCTTTTCAATATCCTTTGTCACTTTAGACCAGGATAAACAAAATTTATATATTTATCTGCCATCTTTAAGAGCATTTTCTAAGCTTTTTATCCCAATATCCATAGTTCTCCTATCATTTGTTATTAGCCCTTGTACTTCAGAGAATCTCGTACCCAAAAATTATTTTCAGACTTTCTCTTCTGCTGCTTTCTCTAAAGAGTCAAAATGTGTATTAACAGAATTTACAAGAGACTTTAGATTACCGGATGTGGAGGCCAAAGAATCCTTTTGGAATGATGGCATGATTTTTTCTAGCACACCGGATGCAATCTCTATTAGCTCACAGTCTTCGATGTGAGACTTCAGAAGCTTTTCTTTTGCTTTGGCTTGAGCAAAAGATGCTACCTTCATTATCTAGACTGGAGAGAGGGAATCAAAATTGAATGGCCCTTGAAGTAGCTCCGGTTCATCTAATTCCATCATTTCTTTTGTCAAGAAGTCTTTGACTGCTTCTATAGTGTCTCTTGCCAGAGACAGAGTTTTCTTCCCTTCTACAGCCTCAGCACTGTCACTTGTGGTCTTTTCTGTTTGACCTTCTTCTCTTCCCTTCACTTCTTCTCCTTGATTGATGCTCTCTTCTTTTCTTTCTTTTCCTTCAATTCCAGAGTCTGCAGGGGGATCCAGAAGAGAGGTGTCTACTTCTCCATGAACTTCCTCTTCCGAAACAGAGGAATCTAAGTCCTTAGCTTTCTCTTTACTTGTCTCCTTTGTCTCTCCTGCAACTGTCTCAGTAGATTCTCCTTTGTCATCCATGGCAGAGGGTTCATCACCCAAGTCCTCTATAATAGGAAGATTGAATCTTTTAAAAGCATTCCAGAAGATATCTTCTGTTTCTTTAGCCACCTAATCAGTCTCTCTGAGCATAAGGTTATTCATTCAGGCTTTGCTCCAGAACTCATCCTTGCAATCCTTGAAGATCATGTTCTTTTGTCGGGGAGTGATGGAAGGATAGAGTTGGATAGCAATTTGCTCCCAGATTTCTAAGTCTTTTCCATGGCATTGTTCTTTCTCATTTCAAGTTCTTTTTCTAAACTTTTGGGAATTAGAGATATAATTTCAATGAATGCTTTGTTATAGATGTTTAGATACCTGACTGTAGCTTCTTGTAGGATCTTCTAATCAGCTTCACTGAAATCATCATAAAATTTAGTCATTGGTTTCAGGTTCCCATCCACAGTGATTGATTTGATGATATCATCAATGTAGAGAGTAGGCTTTTCAATAAATTCTTCTACCTTTTCTTCCTTGCCTTGACCGGTAGAGGGTTCATTGGACGTTTTCTTCTTCTTCTTCATTTTCTTGACTTCCTCATTGGTTTCAGTTTCTTCATTATCCTTCTGACTTGTATAGGATCTTGTTGCCTTTTTCTTTGTTCTCTTCTCTCCCTTTCTGAATGTTTGGGCTTCTAGTTTTGATGCCTTTTGGCTCTTAGAGGTGACAGGTGTAGAGCTCTTGGAGGATCTGGTCCAGGAAGGGGCTTGCACTAGATCACTTTCTTTTTCTATATCTTTTTTCTCTTTCTCTGCCTTTTCTAGTTTTTCTCTATTTGCATCAAGTGCTTCTTTTGAAATGCCATACCTTTTGGCAACATCCTCTACTTCTTTTCTCACTTTTCTTTTCATCTCTAGTTGTCTTAGCTCTACATGAATCTTTACACTCAACTCTTCAAAGGTTCCAAACCTTTCTACCTCAAGGTCCTTCGGCTGACTCAGCAGGTGTTGAATATGCAGCTCTAGAATTTTCTCATCAACTTCATACCCCATTAGCATGATCCAGACTATCCTTGGCTCCACTGCCTCCATTAGGCATTGATCAGTTTCTACCATAAAGCATACTATATCCTTATACTTTTCAACTAGAGATTGGGGAATTCTCTCTCTGGCTTACATCATACTCTGTAAGTTCTTGAAGTAGCCCCAGAGTGCTATATTCTGTGCCTTGGCATCACCAATTCCATGCAAATAATCTTTGATTTGTATGGCTACTGGTCTGTCATTTTGCCATATCCAACCACTGGATCTAGGAAGCTCATTCATAAAGTAAAAGAACAAACATAGTATTAGCCCACCATACTTGAATGAGTTCTTCTTGTCCTTCTTGATCTTTTGTAGGTTTTCCAATAGTTGGCTTAGAAGAAGCTCACAAAGATCATAATCTGCATTCTCCCTTAACATCTAATAAGCAACATAGATAGCAATTCCAGATACAGAATTCTCCCTGCTAGAGTGATATATCTTATAGCCAATTACCATGGATGCAAAATTGATATCTGGATCAGTGATATCTTCAATTGTCATTGCTCTCTTGTCAAATTTTGATCTTGTTGCCTCACTCACCGTCTGATTCTTGACAGATTTGAGAGTAGGTAACCCACCGAATGAGTGCAATCTGGTAACTACCCTAATGGCATCCTTGGTTATCTTGAATGGCCTCATCATTCACATAAAGTTGTCATGCATTCTGCTCAGAACATACCAGACCCATTCATCTTCTGCAAAACAGGGGAAATGGATGCAATGTCCAAAATGCTTGTCTCGGATAGCCTTGTACTAAGGTTTGAGTTCAAAAGAATCATCTATTAACTGATTATGATAGATATCCATTAGTTTGGATTCTCCAAATTCCCCAATGTTTGCATGAATATATGCCCTAACATCTTCTACATGCAAAACCCCATGCGGAATGCTAGAGAATGCGCCCAAGGGATCAACTTCCAGAGATTTGTAGGGGTGTTTTTTGAATTTAGGGCGTGGCCTATCAGTGATTTTGACAACATTCAGAGTAGCCATATTTCAAAAGATTCAGAGAGAGTTTTTCAAGAGAGGAAATTACCTTTTATGCTTCTAGGGTTCCCAATATGAGTCGAATCGGATTGCAGGATGAATCAACTTCTGCGGTTGATCTTTGAGAGGTTTGAGACAATTTAGTTGCAGAGATCCTTCTCTCTTCTTCTTGAATGCAAATGTGCAAATGATGAACAAAACAACCCTTATATTTCTGTGCAAACCCTAATTGCACATTGTAATAAATGCACAACTTAAGTTATTCCGGTTGCTTTGTTCTCCTTGTCCTGAGAGATCTTTCTGGATCACTAAGATGCACTTAGAGTTATTCTTGGTGAATATTGGCAATCTATCTACCTTTCTCCAATCATTCCATTTATCTGTAGATCAAGATACCTCAAATTTGAATCATATTGGATCTAACTGTGAAAATCCTGTTCTTACTGGATGACTGTTAAACCAGATCATTCTTGGAAGATTAACCTCTTCTAAATTTCTTGCGGATCTTCCATATCTTTACCAAGGCTTATTTAGATGTTTCTCTGAGAACCCTTTAATTCACAACTTTCCATGTGCCAATTTCAGGCACCAATTGACTAGCTGGGGGAACTTGTTTTTTTTTGTGACTCCTCCTGAGCCAGAGCTCATCTATTTAGTTTCTGGAAGGAATATTGGCACCAGATTCTGGTGTGGATCCATCCTCAACATTTTTTGTACTTCTCTTCACCCAAATCTCTTTCATCTCCCTTTAAATTTCATCTGCATTCACTTTTCCTTTTCCTTTGTCTTGGTTTTGATTATGAAGCACCATACCCTTTTTGTCCTGATTCTTACTTCTGCAGAATTTGGCAATATGACCGGATCTATTGCAATTGTAGCAAACAACATTTCTTTGCATATTTGACTGATATCCTCTTGATCTACACTAATTAGCCATATGTCCCATTCTATTGCATGCAAAGCATCTACCATTGAATGAATTGTTCATTTGCATATTTCTACACTCATGAGATTTCTGACCATACCTTTTGCAATTAAAACACTGTTCGGAGAAGGATGAATTAGTCTGATTTATTCTTCTTCTACACTGATTTACTTTATGACCAAAGTTATTGCAATTGTGGCAATATCCATTGAAGGATGGATATCTTTGAGCATTTAGTTGCCTTACCGGAGGTCTTCTAGGCCTATTCCTTGGATTTCCTGATCCAAAGTTCTTCTAACCAGATCTAGAGATTTCACCTTTCTCATACCCCAAGCCTTGCTTGTCATCTACCCTCTTTTGGCTTTCAAGAAGAACTTCAAGCTGAGTAGAGCTTATCTTGAATTTCTCTTTGTATTCATTTGCTGTTTGAAAATCCCTTTTTAGAGTGTCAATCTGATTCTCAAGTTGTTCTTCATTATCTCTAGCTTCTTCAAGATCAGATTCCAAATGCCTGATTAATCTATCCATTTTGTGGTAGTCTTCTGACTTCTCCTTGAGAGATTATTTTAGATTATCTTCAGTCTTTCTTTTCTCTTCAATTTCTTGGGTGAATTTCATAACCCCTAATTCCATTTCATGTCTAACCATAATGACCTCTTTTGATAGCTTCTCACATAATTTGTTCTTCTCATTCAGATCTTCATTAGTATCATTGGCTTCACTTTGACTTGCTAATTGTTGAAGAAGTTCCTTTCTCTTTTTCATAGAGATACTCAGTTTCTCCTTTAGTTCATTTATGAAATCATCAGCTTGTTTGAGTCTTTCCCTCAAGTTATTGACTTTAGAGTGAGATTGCTCAAGATCATCAAGGGCAGATTGAAGTTGTTCCCTCATACCATACATATCCATTAGAATTCCCAGATCTTCCTCAAGCTGTTAGGCTCTGTTTGGAGGAACTTAGTTCTGATACCAATTGTTGATAACTGGGGGGGTGAATCAATTATCTTAATTAATTTAACTTTCTATTTTTCTTTAAAAACTAGTGCAGCATCAAAACAAATAAGCATCCATAACCATGAAAGTAGAAACAAAATCAATACACATAACACAATGATTTTGATGTGGAAAACCCTGTTAAGGGAAAAACCACGGGGTGACTAACCCAAGATTGTATTCTCTGTTAAAAGAATAGAAGTACAAAATGGCACTTGCCAATTAGGGCTCACTGCCTGAGCACACTGCTCACAAGAGGCTCACTGCCTACAAGAGACTCACTATTTACAAGGTATAAAGAAAGTAACAAGATACTTGAACTGATGAGAAGCATCCATATATGTTGAGGTTCAGTTCTGGTTAGGCTGAATACACTGATCTACTGCACTTCATTCTTCTTCTTCTTTGGTGTTGTTGTCCTGTTACATACTGGACCTGTATTACTACTTCCACACTGCTCTGTGCTTTTCTTCACACTTTACAACACACCACACACCTTCTCATAGAAATCCATATGATATATATATATCCGCACAAAGGATTTCAACATCTTTCTAGTCGGCATCCAGAATACTCAATATTTTCCCAAACTCTGGTCTGTCAGCTGAATGCTTGCTTACCAAGTGATGCGTATCAAAGAAACACTTATAGAAGTCATCAATCATGTCAGCCAATCATGAATTATCCCTTAAGGAACTTGATTACCATCAATATCTCATCCGGATTAAGGTCTAAAGCTTTGCCGGTCAGTTCTTCCTCAGTCTACTCTGCCAAACAGGAACCCAACACTTAGGTGTTCATATATTTTCACTCTTACATCATCGGAGGCTCAATCTCTGGAATATATTAGTCATGGTACTTCTCTTGACTTCCCCAAGTCCACACTTTACTGAGATACTTCTTCTGATAGATCTGGACCTGATTGTCAGACCTTGTTGCATGCTCTGTTCTTGGTCACTGGACTAAAATACTCTTCAATCTAACTTCTGGTATAGACACACCATGTCTTGCAGATGTGTGGGATGGACTTTGTTGCCATCAATGACAACACTCATGAAGCCACATAGTGTCTCTTGCCAACACATCCATGAGCATAATACCACTTGAAATGGGTCTATGAGTGACTTCTATCCATCATGGGACATTACCACCTTGCTATGGGAACAAAATCTTGAGTCCTTGCCTATTCCATCCAACTATCCCCTACTAAAATGAAATCAAAATAGTAAAGATAAATCCTTCGTCCAATGGTGAAAACCATTTATGGCGCCTTGGATAAGTACCATGATGAAAACCTGGCAAACAACCATCATGTGTAGGTGATTATCTAATGATGAAAACCTGGCAAACATGCATCATGTGTAGGTGATTATCTTTGTGATTTACACTTGGGGGCATGTTGTCTCATCTATCCCATCCTATCTATCCTATCTCATATCTTATCCTATCATTTTCCATCCTATCTTGCCATCCTTACCCATCATATATATCATACCTTCCTCATTGCACCATCCATTTTCCCTTCCTCCTTTTGATCTTGATGAGGGTAGGGGTAAAATGTTGAAAAATGCTTTTGACACCTATTGTCATACTCCAAATTCCACCCATCCATTTCTAAGAATATCATGTTACCAATTTGTATGTTCTACCCAAATAGGTAAGGTGAAGTCAAGTCCTTGTCACAATGGTCCTTCTGTGTTCGAAGAAGTCATCTTACGTTAAAGGCCAAGTTCTATAGTATATTTTTTATACGTGTATTTCAGTTTAACAAGCTATGAGAAGTCATTTAAGACCTCGAGTTGTTAAAAGACTACTTTAGCTTTGTTATGAGGTCTTAAAAGGAAAGTTTCAAATGTTTTCCCACCTTATTTTGTCAAAGAAACCATTTTTCCCATGTCCAAAAGCCTTCCTTCTATGTTGTATGGCGTGCAAGAAGTAATACCAAAAGTTAAATCACATTATTCCACATCCAAAAAACATTTTCCCATGTTGCATGCCTCATTTTCACTTTTGGAGACTCCAAGAATATCTCATATCATGCATGAAGGGAGTTGCATTCAGGATCTAACTGTGGTTTATCTTCAGAGTACTCGAGTTATGTCATTTAGTCTAGTTTAGGGTTAGGTTTCCTTTGTGTTGGGTTTTCTTCTTTAGAGTTTCACTCTTCCTTTAGGGTTTTTTCAAGTTATTTGCAGGAGTCATTCATGCTCGAGGTGCTTTCACCCTTTGAAAGACCATTCAAGCACCAAGAGTTGCATGGCAGAGACATAACTACGATGATAGAGATCTGCATATAAGATAGGGGTCTTACATGAGTTTTGAGAGGAAACTTTGTGATCTTTGAATGAGAGTGTTTATTCCAAAACATAGACACATCTATGAAGATAGAAAGCAACACAATTGAAGAAGGTCATAGACATAATAAGAAGAAATCTACTACTGCATATTAGGGTTTGTAAAGAATGTTGAAGGCAGGGAAGGAATAGAGACACAGATCTAAACAAAGAGGGAGTGATGCATAGAGTGAGGAAGAAACAATAATTAAGTCCTCACCACAAACCCTTTGAAGAAGGAGATGTGACTCCCTATAAGTAGGACAACAGTCATTTGAGACTTGAGTAAGAAAAAGGGCTACAAGCATAGCATGTAGATATCTCATATGGATGCAGAGGTAGAAACATAAAGGTTGATAGTGTAGAGAGACTTCATGAGAACATGCAAGCCAAGTAAAGGGTCTACACCCATTGTAGATAGTCTGCACCTTAGTATGAACAACATATATAGAATAGTGACTTACATTTCTTCACATGGTTGCAATGGCACCCAAGTTAGTCTAGGTTTTGGTTAAGAAAATTTCTTGTCACAGTGATTTCTGCTTCAGTTTGGGAGCCTTGTGAAGTCTTAAACAATCACTGTCACCTTAGAAGTTTGACAAAGATTGGTATAGGGCAGTTACAAGTGCATGAAGATCTGTTACAATGGATGACTCTCAATGTAGATTTGGCTCTCCTTTGTTGTCTCTGCTAGATACACTTTAACCCTACATTGGAACTTGTAATCAAGGTTGTCAAACAATGAAAAGAATGACTACTATATCACCATTCAGGGACTGCCCAAGGGATTGCAAACGACAACAACAAGATTACACGATCACAATTAGATTTATGAGAATGTTGAGATTGTGATTGAGTTCATAATGACACCCTGACTAGTTTATACAATGAACTAGAGTAGTGGGGAGAAATAATATGGGTAAAACCCTATGGAAGCTTTTAACTTCCCACATAAATAACAGTGGTATGCTTAGTCACCAAAGATAGTCAAATAGATACAGCCTAGGCAGACTGTTACCAGTCATGAAATGACTATCTTAGCAGTTTGTATAGGATTTTAGGTCTGAATGAACTATCAAGAGGGGTTCCCTAGAAGATGGCCATATTACTTGGTTTAAAGGTCAGTCACAAAATATTGTTGTTAACAGTCAAAGGACTATTGAAGATAGTCATAAAAAGTAGAGGTGGAAGTTGAAGACAGTCATACAAAGTCATAAAGATTTTATCATTGAGAAACCTTGTAAAGGGCAGAGGAAGACACGTTTTAAACCTACAAGCCTATCAAGGAGTAAAAGTGTTGTCACAATGTATAGGAATGCCTGCATAGTGAACAGATCATATATGTGTATCCATGAAGGAATTTGATATGAACATGCCACCATACCTAAAGGTACTTCAAGTAGCCTACAAAATCATCCAAAGACCCCTATAGAACTAAAAAATGATGCAGGTGGTAGAGAAGTATGGTGAGGTTTCAAGACCATATACAAACTTATAATATAGTGAAGTGTAAATGAGAAAATCAAAGAAATTCAGTAAGTAGAGGTGGAGGTTAGAGAAGTCATACAAAGATGATTGTGTTTTGGACAATCATATAGACTGGTTGGCAGTCATACATACTTGACTATGTTTGATAATCATGAAGACTGTGTGACAAAAGTCAAGGAGATCATTGTTATGACGTTAAAAGGAAAAGTCAAAGAGACCTCTATGACTGTGACAATCATAAAGCCATGAAAGTAATCAGTCAAGAGCATCAAGAGTAGTAGCAGTCATGTGCTAGAGTTCAGCAAAACAATCCTAAGTTGAGTAAGAATATTGTTTCTAGAAGAGATCTTCCTAATAGAGAATAGAGAAACAATAAGAGGACTTCGATAGTGAACCTTGTATGAGATAGTGAATACACCAAATCTTAGACAAAGATCAAAGTGCAAACCAATGTATAAGGTTGAAAAATATAATCAACCTAATCATTCAGCCCAAGGATCTTAGTCTTGCTCAGTCCTTCTCAATCTAGGGTTGTTGAAGGAGTATTGTATCATAAAAGGAGAAGAGACTTTTGAACATAATGATGCAAGGAGTAGTCACCAATAGTCATAATGTGAGGACATGGGTTTCTTTCACCAAGTAGCAGTCCACAATCAATACTATGGAGATAACACTACATCAACCTTGACAGATATCAAAGACAGTGATAGGAGAAACCATATAAGACAACCATGCAAGATTTGGAACAATATACACCTGTAGAGATATGGGTATAAAAGAAATGGATCAAGTGTTCTATCAAAGAGTTTAGGCTAATCTTGTATGATAGTCATGCATTATGATATCATGATGAACGTTGGGTCTCTATCATAGTCAATAGAAGGCATAACAACAACCGATGAGGCAGACAAGGAAGACTACAAAAACATAGTGACAATGAACACAAAGAAAGATTTGTAAACCTAGCTCATGCTAAGGATAGTCATGTATTTAAGGTGCAATTCAGGTCAAAAAGGAAGAGTACACAATCATATGCAACTCAAGGTCATCATAAGACTTAACTCTACAAACAACTCCAAGTGACACATCATCATGCATTTCTCAAGCTAAGTGGAGTTAAGCCTTTAGTTTAGAGGCACTTACATACACTTTAGGCCTATTTAAGAAGCCCATATGGTTCAAGTTGGAGTTAAGAGGAGTTTGAGGCCAAAATCATGCAATTTGAGGTAGTTTGAGGTCCTAAAATAGTGGCATTTTTGCCTTGTACACCCAACAAGTTAAAGACTTCATGCAAAGTGTTTAAGGACAACTTTTAAATCAATCTTCATGCTTTTTCAAGAGGGTCAGTTTAGTTTTAGTTGGGGACACACTTCAAGGATCATGTAAAGGAGAAGAGAGGTCAAAGTCAAAGTAAACTCACTCATCACAAGAGCTTTGCATGAGTCTGCTTCCAGTTCAGAGAAGTTCCACATTCATGCAAGCTCAACATCTTCTAGGAGATATAAGCAAGTTTTCAACTCTTTTCCAAGTTAGTTATTTCTTTCTTCTTTTTTGTCTCATGCAAGAGAGGAGATTGTAACTCACTTAGTGAGAGATATTTTCATGTAAAGCAGCAAGTTTAGGTAGTTTTGAAGTATTTTCAAACTTGTATTTAAGCAAACTCCTTTTTATTTATAAAAAATAGCATTTCGCCTTCTCAAATTTTTGGTGTTGGATGATATTATGAATGATTTGATTTATTTTCTATGATTTAAATACTAAATCCTTGAATTAGGTCTCATTTAAAACCATCTTTATGCAGGAATATGAAAAAATTCATACAGGTCAAGGGTTGTGTTAACTATTTTTCAGAGGTTGTAGCTGTGAAAACACATAGTTTTCCTTCAATAAAACCTGAAACATAACCTTCTTTTGAAACACTTTTGTATGGACTTGTCAAAAATTGAGTTGGGCATAGGATAGAGCAGTTTTTGAGAGAAACTGTGAGATAAGATAACAAGTACAAGGTCATTTTATCATTGGTGCATCACCTCCTAGGTTCATTTCATCTTAGTTTTAGTTATTCTATCCTTTTTACTACCAAATCAGGAGATTCTAGGAGGTATTTCAAGGGAACCAACCCTCTTTGGAGGTTTACCTTCATCATAGGCAACCCACAGCCTGAAGGTGATCCCATGTTTCAAAGGATTGTTGAGCTTTAGGATTGACAAGGGTGCAATCCTGATGACAATATATCCTCCATACATCAATATACTACTAATTCCATTCATCCCTTCCAAGCATTATCCCCATCAAGCATCCTAATAAGCATCACCTCGCTAAATCCTATGGCATAATATCTAGAGTGGGGGCATGTTATTCCTATGCGATGTAGTCTTTGGAGATCACATCCTAGGCTTCCTCCATCCATCTATCATATATCTCCCATCCATTATCCTTCTATCGCCAATCCTTGTATCCATCCATACTCCTACCTTTATCCTATTGTCCATCCTTTTATCCATCCAAATCCTACATTTATCCTATCACCCATCCTTTTATCCATCCAATCCTAGATTTATCCTATCACCAGTCTTTTTAGTCCATCTAGTCCTAATTTCATCTTATCACCCATCGTCTTATCCATCCATCCAATCCTACCTTTATCTTATCACCAATCCTTTTATCCATCCCATCCACTATTGCTCATCCTTGCATCCTATCTTCATCCTTGCATTTTGGCTTGGTTTTTCCTTATCATTGGTATCTATCCAAAGGATATCCAAGCACAATCCAATGCTAAACACATAAAAATCAAATATTCAACCAAAATGCATCAAATCAAATTAATTCATTGAAATCAAATCAAATCAATCCATCAAATCACTCAAATCAATCCAAACACAAGTCATCCTTAATCCATACCAATCTAGCCAAATTATCCAATCACATCCATGGTCTTGATCCTAGCCTTGTAATCCTGATCGATCAGTCAATCATCATCATCAATGGGATATATTATTCCCACATCCTTGTGTTTCTCTAGGGATATATCATTCCCCACAATGACAACACTATCCAACCCAATCAATCCATCCAATCTATCATTAGTTTTCAGCTTGACAGGGGTAATCACCTTGTTTGTTTTTGAATCATTTGTACATGCTTGTCTTGTTTGTGTGTGTCATGTCATTGTTATCTTGTGTCTATAATAGTCCTTGCAACATACTTGCCACTTTGTCATCATGGTCTTTCATATCATGGTGGTTTAGGCATATGTTTGCTAAGGATTTTTAGTCCTTTACACATTTGACACATCCTCACCCTGGTCTTTATACCTTGGTGAATAATGTCTGATACTATATCAAACATTAGGTTTGATAAGGGGTCATTGTACCTCATCA
Source organism: Cunninghamia lanceolata (assembly GCA_027924645.1). NCBI lineage: Eukaryota > Viridiplantae > Streptophyta > Pinopsida > Cupressales > Cupressaceae > Cunninghamia > Cunninghamia lanceolata. Next base: position 7,276,444 of record BSBN01000220.1, on the reverse strand, counting down.
TTTAATCATATTTCAGATGTCAAAATCTAGGGTTGTGTCCTTGGCTATCTGCAAATAGGGATTCTACAGTTACCAGTTTTCTCTAGCTAATTCTAATGGATTTTACTAATTTAAAGAGATTGATCTATCCACTTACGAAATGAATTCAAAGATGCTGAAAACAGAATTGAACAGTAATTTACTCAAAGCAAATCGATAAACTGCAACATGCATCTATCTATCAAAATCAGTAAGTATTCTATAAAGCAAAATTTGAAATAACAAAACAATGGTACTAGCCTTCTGCCTTGGTGGTGAGAGTGGGCCTTTGGTCCACACCCTTAGGGCTGAAGGCTACAGTAAGGAATCAACACAAAAGAATGAGATCACAACTAAATTCAGTCCAATTCCATTCGCTTTGCATTCATAGAAATATTGATATCCCAATTGAGATTACAGAAAATCAGAATAATAAAAGTCTCTCTTTTCTGCTACTTCTGTAAGGATATATAAAATGAGTGATGACATATCACTTATCTTATCTACCAGTTCTTCTATGAGATGACATCCATCTCTTTATTATACTAGCTATCTAACTACAAAAAATAACCATGCCATAAAAATAAATTGAGTGGAACAGAAGTCCACTCTGAATTCTAAGTTTGAGTCTTAATACATTTGGGTAGCGAGGCCCTAAAAATATGGATATTAAATCAATTTCATCAGTAACTCATGCAAAAATTTAAAAACAGATAAAAACTCCCAGCAGTTAACTAAAGATGGCCCTTAATCACTTAGGTGATGATTTGAGTAATATGAGGGGTATCACGATCTCCACTGAAAGTGCCTAACCGATAGCTATGCTGGAAATCTGCCGTATTCTAAAGAGGTGCTGGAAATGTATGTCTCTGTCTGCAGCTCTGGAGATATGTCTGTAGCTCTAGAGATATAATTGTGGCCTTCTTGCTCAGCTCCAGAGATGCTCCAGACTTCAATCTAGCTCCGGGAAGGCTCTTCCTCTTACTTCAAAACTTCTGATGTCGTGGTATTCTAGTATTGTCTCCAGAGATATTTAGGACTAACTCCGGAGATGCACAAAATTGCCATCCTGAACATCTACACCTATCGATTCAAAAAGAGAAGTTTTTCTGCATATTTCCATCAATTCCATGCACATTAGTCCTTTAATTAGAAATCATGATCTTAAGTAATATATCTTCAATTAATCATTATTTAGAACAATCTTGCTAGCCTATTCGGGTGCAGACATTAAGAAAGATGGGATTAGAAAGGAGAAAAAGAGAGGTAAAAAGATGTATTTTATGGGTGCTACTTGGCACTCATCATTCCTCCCATACCTAAGGTTTAGCAGGTCCTCTTGCTTCTCACAATTTGGATTTATTCTGGCGGAGTAGCCTGCCAGTCAAGCTATAGTCCTTTGCATAGGTAGACCAAGTGGTGTGGTTGGTATTACCATTTCCCCTATACTGATCAACCTACTTTAACCAGTCCTGCAATTTCTCATCCTCCATCTGCTCGGCCCAGACAGGGAGTGGTTCAATTATGAGAAGGGGTCTGAAACACCCACCTATCCACTCCTGTTTATGCTTATCCATCATTTTGGATATTAACCTTGCCTTCCTCATAAATAACCTTAAGTTTGTAGCGGTGACCACCTCTCTCATTTTCTGCTCTAAGGTCAGAATATTCTACCTTTTCTTTTCTATTGCAAGCACTGGATTAGCTAAACTATTCATAAAAAGACCAAAATTAATGGAACAATCTTGCAAAAATTTTAGGTATAATGGAAATTTTTTTTTTTTGATTTTTAGGGTGATATACATATGCCCTAAATTGGGTCTCAAAAGCTTGAGGTTTGGGACACTCTTTTCTGATGAAAAGATTTGTTTCTGTATCCTTCTTGAGGTGAGCCTCCATTCACTGATTCCAAATCTGATGATTCCTCATCATTGACATGAATGCTTTGAGCTGGCAATCTCTTACAAAATAATTAAGAAGGAAGGTCATATCGTCAACACAGAATCCACACAGATATAATTCACACATAAATTTTTTATCTTCATCAGAGCTCCTTGTATAGGCTTCCATGAACCCCTCTGCTATTTCTGTGTTCTCAGGAAGATCAGACAGAACTGAAGACAACTTTCTTTACAGGACCCTTTCTTGTAAAAGCATTGCATAATTGGCACTTGGAGGTCTGTAAGATAAAATCTCAGAAGAAATGGAGGCTATCTGAATGACTCTTTCCTCCAGGGTTTCCACTCTTTTTGTCATGGCAATAACTGCCCTCTGTAGTTGCAGCATAGGCTTAGAAGCCTCATATTCTCTACATCTCCTTTCCCAATGAAACAGGGCCTTAGGAATATCAATGGGGACTGGACCCACACATGGATCTGTTTGTACCTCATGTTCACTGGTTGCCCTTACACCAGCCAACTCTTGAATATACTCTTCTTGATCATCTATTTTGTTGTTGGCCCAAGTCAATTGTTTATCTTGGCTCTGTACTCTCTCAATTAATGTTGCAATTACTATGAGACAATTGTCTCTAGCTTTGGTAAGATTAGAGATACTTTGTACTACCTCTATCTCCTTTTCCTTCATGATTTTAGCTATCTCTGTCTTCTGGACTTCCAATTTTGCTTCCCTCTCTTGAATTATTTGGTCTTTACTCTAGAGCTCTGTTTGCAGTTTTTCAATTATTTATTTTTGCTCCATCTGTATTTCCATTCTGACCTTCTTGAGGTCAGTGATAATTTGATTTTTCCCCCAAAGTAATATTTTAGATTATCAATTTCTTCCAACAGTTGCTGCTCTTTTGAAATCTCAATATCCTCTTGATCAGAGTGATGAGAGAAAGTTCCTGTTTCTTCTTCTGTTTGCTGCACATCAGGGTCTTCCATAGCCATTTGTCCTGCACTGTCAGCTACACCTAGCTCTGTTTCATCTTTTCCTATAGCTTCCTTGCCCTGAGGTTCTTCTAGGGTTTCCTCTATTTGTGCTGGAATTGATGAAGGCCCAGCTTTCTCCTCAGAAGTTCTGAAACCCAGAAGCACTTTAGCTAGGGGAGTAGTATCTTTCTTAGTTTGGGAGAGCTACCTTTTTCTTTTGCTTCTCCATAGCATAGGTGGGGCAGGTGCCTCCAAAGTAGGTGTCTCATCCTCAGAATATGAGGAAATAGTAAGAGTTTGCATGTGTTCTGTCTCTGGAGCAGTAAATTGTTCTAAAGTTGGACTTGAACCCAGATGGACAGATGGTTCTGGGGAAACTTTTCTCAGTCTTTGCTTCCTCACTAGAGGGATCTCATCAGAATTATGGGATGCTTCTTCAGCTCAATAGTGTTTTCTAGAGTCAGCTTTCTTTGGGATTTTCTTTTCTTTGTGCCCTAACCTCTTCCCTGTTAGTTCCTTAGGGAAAGATTCCTCAGCATTTGCTCAGGAGCAAGTTCTTTAATTTCTTTACCTTTCTTCTTTTTATCAGAAACAAGGGCTGCAGATGAAGTTGCCTCCAGTGAGAACTTCTTTCCTTTTTGAACTGCTGTAGAGGAGGTTGAAGGTTCCGTCTCTTCTTCTTGCTGGGTAGAGGAACCCTCACCCTCTAATTGTGCCCTCTCTAGCTCTCTGCCCTTGGGATTTTGTTCAAGAAATGTTTTCCATAATTCTTCCCCATCAGATTGAGACAGAAAGTGGTGTTTCACTATCAGAAAAATGAGGCCATGATGTTTCATAGGACCCTTGTTTTGTTGATATTTTTCTGCATTTTCCCTAATGGCAAAGTACAGGAAGTTGGGAATGTTTATGTTGTATTCAGGGTGTCCATTCCCATGCCTCAGAAAAATCAACATTTTCATTATTGGTCCTAAAACTAAGGAAAATTGACCATCACATGTGAAATATTTCATCAGCCATATAGCTACAGATTACCAAGGGTTTGGAAGTGAGGACCTAAGAATTCCTTTAACCTCATTTTTATTTAAATACAATTGTATTGTAGTTTCACCTTCAACAGATAAATTCCTAATCAAATTAGCATATAAGGTTTTCAGATGATAGAACCTCTCACCTTGTTCAGGCAACCCAGAAATATGACTAGTAGTGATAGCAGAGAGATTGATTTGGACTCCCCTTATAGTTGTCTAATTATCCCTCAGGTTTTTTAGGAACCCATCAACAATATCTTCTTGAAACCCCTCAAATTTTTCCAGAAACTCCAACCATCCTGCGTTCCTCAGAATGTCTGCTGTAGCTTCATCCTACAAAAGGCCTGTAGCATTTTCTAGTTATGATTTCTTCTTAACCCCCATACCTAAATTCTTTGCCTATTCTATGTGCTTACAATCCTTTCTCACTTCGTAGGCTTCGGAGAACTATTTTAGCTGACTCTGTTCTTCAGGGTATGTTACAATTTAAATGAGGATTATTTTGTTAATTCACTTAACGACTTAGGTTGATGGAGAAAGAACTGAAAATTAGTTAGAGTGTTTATGTGATCATAAATGATGCAAAGTGATGGGACACTCTATAGGCATGGTGACAGTACAATAAAGATGGCGGCATGCATGAATTTGGAAAGGAAAATGATGGTAGGAGGACGTGTCATAATGATGGCACCCAAAAATAGAAAGACAAGACAGTTGTTATTTAATGCTTAATTAAGATAAAATTACCCGAACCATTTTTAATGATGAGGCGCGATGTACTTGGCTGAGATGCTGTGGCGTTGATGAGACTGGAAGCGACGTGGCACTTGAGTAGCTTTTTGTGGCTTGAGATGATGTCAATCACCTTCATTATTATGCAACCTGCAATTATTCCCGCTCCCGCTGAGTGGTTCGAGAATCCACGTATCTTAGGTGACGTCAGCGCAGTCTTTGCAAATACCTGTGCAAATGAGAGTAATGATTTCTTGTGAGATGCATGTTGATTTTATTTTATTTCTGCCATAAAGTACAGGATGAGTCATGATGACCTCATCAATTGACATTTCTACTTTATTGCCTGGAGAGGTGGGTCCTCTCCCACTTATTATGGTTGTAAATAACCCTTTATTGGTGGAGCACCGAAGATGCTCCTAGTTTGTGAAGCACTGGAGGTGCTCCTAAACTGTGAAGCATCGAAGGTGTGTTTGAGTAACTCCTGGCACCTAATCACCTCCATTGCTTGATTATTCTTGACTGGCATGAAGAAGGGAACCGCTATTTGCTAGTTTTCAATTCCCTTGGTCGAGAAAGACAGCCGTTTATTGGTTTTCCATCTTCCTCCATTTTTTTTTTTTCAGAAGGCTCCATTTGCTGGTTTTCAACCTTTTTTTTTAACTAATCCAAACTTGTGACAGAGGAGGTATCCCCTATATCAAAGCACAAATTGTTGAGGAACTCTTCTTTAGTGGATGGCCTTTTATAGAGTCTGATTCGGTGGCCATTTACTAAGAATGTGTATGCGCTTCCATCAATAGGTTCCAACAGTACTGTTCTATTTTCAAAAACTTCTTTTATCTAATAAGGACCCATCTAATGAGTTTGTAATTTCCCTTTGAACTCCTTGAATTTAGAATCATAAAGAAAAACCCAATCATCTTGTTGAAATGTCCTCCTTTTGATGTGTTGGTCATGCCACTACTTCCTTTGATACTAAACCAGTTCTGTTTGTTGAATGGCCTCTGTCTGGATTTCATCCAACTCATTAAGCTAAAGAATTCTGTTCTGTTGGGCTATGGACAATGGTAGACCAATATCCAATGCAGTTTTAAGTGTTTGGAGTTCAAATTCTATAGATAGAATAGGCTTTTTCCCATGAACTAATTCATATGGTGAGAACTTTGTTGTGGATTTCTAAGTGGTATTGTAAGCCCAAATTACTTCAGGTAATCTGTTAGCCCAATCTTTTCGGTTCATTGATACTGTCCTTGTCAGAATATTTTCAAGTTCCCTATTAGTTACCTCTACCTGCACATTGGCTTGAGGATAGTAAGGTGAAGATTTTCTATGCTTAACCTGATATAAATCTGTGAATGCTCTGATTACCTGCGAAGTAAACTGAGGTCCTCTATTTGAAACTATGGATCTTGGAGCTCCAAACCTCAAGAAAATATTATTATAAAGGAAATCAACAACTTTTTCTTCTCGTGCAAATTGCAATGCTTGAACCTCAGTCCATTTAGTAACATAGTCTGTGCATACTAGAATATACTCCTTGCTTGATGATGGTGGAGAAATTGGTCCCACAAAGTCTAAACCCCATTGCTCAAACGGTTCTATCATGACTTGAGGATGCAGTAACATCTCCTGGGTGAAGGTTGGTTGTCCCATCCTTTGGCACTAGTCACACTGTTGCACATACTTCTTAGTATCCTTATGAAGAGAGGGCCAGTAGTAACCAGCTCCTAGGATCTTGTGGATAGTTCTATGGGAAGAGTAATGCCTACCAGATGGTTCATCATGACATGCTCTTAATACATCAAAAATTTCATCAGTTTTCAAACACCTACGCAAAATGAAATTAGGACCACATTTAAACAGCAATCCATTTAACCATTTGTAAGATAAGCTTTCCTTAACTAAACATTTTTTCTATTTTGAGGTAAAATGGGATGGATACAAGTCTGTAGCTAAAAGATTAGCTATGTCAGTGAACCAAGGTACAATAGAGGAGATAGCAACAAGATGTTCATCTGGGAACCTGTCCTCCACTGGTTGGTTTTCTCCTCCTATATGCAATCTTGACATAAAATCAGCAACCAAATTAAACTTGTATGGATTATCAACTATGGTAATATCAAATTCTTGCAATAGTAATGACCACCTAATGATCCTTGCACCTACTACTGGCTTATTCATTAGGTACTTGATGGCTGTATGATCAGTGTGTACAAATATTTTATATCTAGTGATATAATGCCTAAATTTGTTTATAGCATAAATGACTGCCAAGAATTCTTTTTCAGTTGTGGTGTAATTCCTTTCTGCAGATGTAAGGTTTTTGTTGATGTAATAAATGACATGCATACTCTCTCCTTCCTCCTTTTATCCTAAAATTGCCCCAATGGACTCATTTGAAGCATCAGTTTGTATGTGAAATGGTAAAGTCCAATTAGGTCCTCTCAAAACTGGTGTGACAGTAAGCTTCTCTTTCAAGGTTTTAAATGTTGATCGACAGTCTTCTATCCATAGAAATTCCATGTCTTTGTTAAGCAGGGTAAGCAGGGGGGCAGCTATTCTGCTGAAATTTTCTATGAATCTCCTATAGTAGCCTGCATGACCCAGAAAACTTCTAACATCTGTTTGATTTTTGGGTGAAGGCAACTGTGTGATCACTTCTATCTTGTTTTGATCCACTTTGATCCCATTTGCTAAAATGTGGTGTCCCAATACAATTCCTTGCTCTACCATCATGAAGCACTTTTCATGGCTAAGGGATAATTAATTTTTCTCACAACATTCAATACTTTCTCAAGGTTTGTGAGAGATTCTTCAAAATTATCCCCATACACAGTAAAGTCATCCATATAGACCTCCATGCATTCATTTAAAGCTAGTTCAGCGAAAATGGCTAAAACAAGTCTCTGAAATGTAGCCGGGGCATTACATAGTCCAAATGGAAGAACTTTTTAAGAAAAAGTTCCCCAAGAGCAGGTGAAGGTGGTTTTGTCTTGGTCTTCAGGTGCTACTTGAATTTAGTTATACCCACTAAACCCATCTAGAAAAGAAAAATACTTTCTTCCAGCAAGGTTGTCCAATACTTGGTCAATGAATGGTAAGGGAAAGTAGTCCTTTTTTGTAGCTTTGTTTAGCTCCCTACAGTCAATACACACCCTCCATTTCCCATTTTTTTAGGCACTTTTTAGGCACTATGACAAGGGGTGAGACCCATTGACTGTCTGAGATTGGATATATAAACCCTGCTTAAAGTAATTTTTTGATTTCAGTTTTAACAATGTCCTTTAAAGTAGGATTCAATCTTCTCTGGGGTTATATGACAGGTTTAATATCCTTAGTGTATATATGATGGGTACAGATCTCAGGAGGTATGCCCTTCATATCTTGGTATTCCCAAGCAAAAGCTGCTGAATGGGAAATCAAAAGTTGGATAAGTTTTTCTTCTTGATTTGCTGTTAACTGAGTATTGATATTAAGTGTTTTCCTTTGTAAAATCATGACTTGTTTTGTAATTTGATCCATAGATGTAGTTAATCCATAACTAGAGTCATGGTATTGAGGGGACCAGAATGTGGAAGCAACATGTGGAACGTGACTAAGTCTCTGTAAAAGGTTTCCCCACAAGGAATGATATTTGTGAGGGTACAATGAGAAGAAGTAAGAAGTTCTCTCCTAGAATCTTGAGCAAGCTCCATCACATCCTCATTGATTAGGATATGGGTAATGTCTTCTATTATATCATAGTAGATTTCTTCTTCCAATTCTCCCAGATGTTCCCTGATGGTACCGTAGCTACTGAGGCACTATTGTCATTGTTCTCTGGTTCATCCACCCATACTCTTCTTATATAATGTATTGATGGTTTAGCTGGAGAATACATAGATATTTTCTTCAAATCTATCCCATTAGAAATGACCATATCCCTAGTTTGATAATCAATAGATGCTATTGTTGTAGCCAGCCATGGTCTTCCTAAAATCAGTGGATAAGCATTTCTTTGGTTTCTCGGTTCTAATATCAGGAAGTCTACTGGAAATTCCCATGATTCTATCACAATTGGTACATCAGTGATTACTCCTTTCAGAACAGCGACTGATTGGTCAGCAAGTTGAAGGATTGTAGTTGTGGATTGGATACCTGATAGAGATAATTTGTCCATTGTATGAACCGTCATCACATTAATTGCTGCTCCCAAATCAACCAAAACATTTGAAATTTCTACCCCTGAGATGAAAATAGTTATGACAGGATTTCCAGGGTCTCCATATTTTGGGAGGAGCATTTCTCCCATCAATAGATCTACTACTTTCCCTTCCACCTATATTGTAGAAGGAAAGTTTTTCTTCCTGCCCTGTATTTTGACACAATGCTATTTAATGAATTGATTTAGTTTTGGTACATCTCTGATTGCTTGGAGGAGAGGAATTTCAATGTTTAGTTGCCTGATTTCTTGTAAAAGTTCTGATTCCAGGTTGGGTTGGACTTGTTTTTGTAAGATCTTTTTCTGGGGGACATGTTGTTTGAGCCATTCTGGGTACAGTGCTAGTTTTTCCATCTCCAGAGCATCTCCGGAGCTTTTATCAGAATTGTGTCTAGGAATGTTCTCCGGAGTCGGTCTTTTAGGAGCAACTCCAAAGTTATCCAGAGATGATTCTTTTAGCACTTTTTCAGTAGTAATCTCCTCTGGGAGTTGAGTGGATGAATTTTTAGGTTCCTCATCATTGGTTACTTCAACTATAGTTGGAGGAGATGGTCTTGGGAGTACTTTCCCAGAACACAGTTGGAGGGTATGTGAATATACAGCATTAATACCAGCCATGTTTTCTTGCTCTGTCATGTAAACAGCTGCTCCCTGTTTATTTTGTGGGTTTGGTATAGGCTGAGCTAGTAAGGGTGGTTGGCTAACCGACTCATTTTATGATTGACCTTGTGTGTTGGAGGGTCCAGTTAGTAAAGCTTGTTGTTGAGGTTGGAAACGTCTAGGTTGTCCCTAGTATTGTTGATTATATCCTTGTTGAGGACCCCATTGAGGTTGCATGTTTTGAGATCCAAACTGTGGTGGCCACTGTTGATTTCCCCAGTGCTAATTTTGCCAATTTTGGTTTTGCCAATGTTGATTTGGCCAATCCTGCTGTCCCCAAGGAGGATTATTTTGAGGCCCATGCCAAGTTGGATTCCATTGATTATTTCCCCAATTACAAGGACCACTGTAAGAAGGCTGGTTTGGATACTAATTATAAGGGAAATTCTCATTTTGTTTTTGTCCCACATAGTTTAATTCTTCTTCTATTATGGCATTCTTTTTACTCAACCTTTTCAAGGCTGGGAGTTGACTACATTAACTAGTAGGATGTTCCCTGTCACAGATCTAACAAATCTCTGATTTGTCTAAAGGGTATTCTCTCAATAGATGCTTATTTCTACACCTAGGACAATAGATAGAGAGTGGTTCAGTTGTTCTATTTTGATCAGTTGTTCTAGTTTTTTCCTGAATCCCATCCAATGTGGTATTTAATTGGACCAAAATATTTGTTTTTAGATTTGCAATCTCTTCCATTAAATGTCCTATTTCATTCTTCCTTTTGAAATTTTTGGATGATCTCACTCCATCTTGGGTTCTAGAATAGTTCCTGTAGAGTTCTTCTATAGTAGGTATATCCATTTTATTGATATTTCCTTTTCCCATTAGATCCAGTGCCTGTTTTGATTCTTTATCCAATCCTTTTACAAACAAGGTTCTGGCTAAAGAGTGATTTACTAGGTTGCCATACCTTCTCAAGGTGAAGTTAAACTTGTCCACATAGTCCTCTAAGGTCTCTTCCTCTCCTTGTCTAATTTTAAACAATTCCTCATTTTTATTATTGACTCTACAGTAATCTTGGTACTTTCCTAAAAAATATGTTTCCATCTGATCCCAAGAATGAATAGAGTTCTGGGGTAAACCATAAACCATCTCATTGCAGAATCTTTCAGGGTTGAAGGGAACAGTTTGAGTTTTTGGTTATCTAATCTATAATCATAAGTTTGGCATACTACTTTGAATTCAAATAGAAACTAATCTGGATCCTCAGAAGAAAGACCTCTAAAATTTGGCAAGTGTGCTAGTGAGATATTTTTCATAGGAGCATTGTCTATAGCAACTAAAACAATGGGATATGAGAAGGTTCTTGGAGCCTGATTTTCCTCTTCTTCATGATTATCATTATTATCATCCATGTTTAGTACTGGTTCTTCTCCCTGAGGTTCTAGGAAATTAGGTTCTATCAAAGGATCTGCCTGAAACTTTTGTTGTAATTCTTAGATATAATCAACGAGTGGAAGATTTGGAGGACCTAAGGGATTATTGATTTGAGGTGCATCTTCCAAGGTAGGTTCTAGGTTTCTTTCTTCAATAAGATTTTGTGCCACCCCACTGCTTTCTCCTATAGCTTATTGACGGGGTGTCTGTTTTATGTATCTTCTTTTTGAATCTCTAGCTCTAACCATACAGATCTAACCTAAAAACTATTTAGCTAAGTTTCCCTAATTAATACAATCATTCCTTGGCAATGGTGCCAAAAATGACAAGGGGTCATTGTACCTCATCATTTAATCATATTTTAGATGTCAAAATCCAAGGTTGTGTCCTCGGCTATCTGTAAATAGGGATTCTACAATTACCAGTTTTCTCTAGCTAATTCTAATGGCTTTTACTAATTTAAAGAGATTGATCTATCCACTTACAAAATGAATTCAAAGAATGCTGAAAACAAAATTGAACAGTAATTTACTCAAAGCAAATCGATAAATTGCAACATGCATCTATCTATCAAAATCAGTAAGTATTCTATAAAGCAAAATTTGAAACAACAAAATAGTGGTACTAGCCTTCTGCCTTGGTGGTGAGAGTGGGCCCTTAGTCCACACCCTTAGGGCCGAAGGCTACAGTAAGGAATCAACACAAAAGAATAAGATCACAACTAAATTCGGTCCAATTTCATTCGCTTTGCATTCATAGAAATATTGATATCCCAATTGAGATTATAGAAAATTAGAATAATAAAAGTCTCTCTTTTTTGCTACTTTTGTAAGTATATATAAAATGAGTGATGACATATCACTTATCTCATCTACCAGTTCTTCTATGAGATGACATCCATCTCTTTATTATACTAGCTGTCTAACTATGAAAAATAACCATGCCATAAAAATAGGTTGAGTGGAACAGAAGTCCACTCTGAATTCTAAGTTTGAGTCTTAATAGATTTGGGTAGTGAGGCCCTGAAAATATGGATATTAAATCAATTTCATCAGTAACTCATGCAAAAACTTAAAAAGAGATAAAAGATCCCAGCAGTTAACTAAAGATGGCCCTTAATCACTTAGGTGATGATTTGAGTAATATGAGGGGTATCACAATCTCCACTGAAAGTGCTTGACCGACAGCTGTGCTGGAAATCTACCTTGTTCTAAAGAGGTGCCAGAAATGTATGTCTTTGTCTGTAGCTCCGGAGATATAATTGTGGCCTTCTTGCCAGCTCCGGAGATGCTCCAGACTTCAATCCAACTCTGGGAAGGCTCTTCCTCTTACTTCAAAACTTCTGATGTCTTGGTATTCAGGTATTGTCTCTGGAGATATTTAGGACTACCTCCGAAGATGTACAAAATTGCCATCCTGAACATCTACACCTGTTGATTCAAAAAGAAAAGTTTTTCTGCATATTTCCATCAATTCCATGCACATTAGTCCTTTAATCAGAAATCATGATCTTAAGTAATTTATCTTCAATTAATCATTATTTAGAACAATCTTGCTAGCCTATTCGGGTGCAGACATCAAGAAAGAGGGGATCAGAAAGGAGAAAAAGAGAGGCAAAAAGATGTATTTTATGGGTGCTACTTGGCACTCATCAAGGTTGCTAAAACTAAATCAACATAACTCTACCTCCTTCCCTTCATTTCCTCTTTCAAGAGCCTATCCATCTCTTTCATCCTTGCATATCCTCTTGAGGGGGTATCATCTATCAATCCTTAATTTTTATAATCCCCATCTAAGCCCCATCCAATCCAATCCAATCCAACCCATTCTACCCAATCTTTTATCTTCCCAACCTATGTTTTAATCTTCTTTGAAACGACATTACCTCGTAACATCATCTCAAAGAGGGGCAAAATGTAGACGTCTAAAATTGACCAAACCCTATTTATCCCTAAATTATCCCTAATTATCCCTAATTATCCTAAATAGTAATCCTCCCCTTGCATAAGATTTAATTAATTTTAATTAATTAAATCTTTCCTTATATCCCCTCCCGTAAATAATAAAATAAAATAAAATAAATTTCTTTATTACTTTACCTAAAACATAAACCTATTCATAAAAATGAAAAGAAATAAAAAAAACCTTTTAACTACCTTTTACTGTTCAACCACCTTTGAACCGCTTCACCAAACATTATAAAAACCTACCTTACTTTCAATTATAGAGAACAATGCCCGAGAGATTATTTTGGAGTTATGCTGGAAAAAGTTGAGCAACCACATTTTAACATATTCGATAACATTTAGTTGATTCATTTATCTTGTCTTTTGACATTACATTTAATATAGATTTTTAGGGTTTTGTAATAGTTTGAAATCTTTTCATTGAAGTTTATATTTTGTGCATACACAAATCTACATAAATTCTTGTCATCATTTGATTGTATGAAGTCATTAACTTGTTTGTTGTTATTCAATTCTAGATTTAGCTTTATCTGAGAAACTATAAGTGAAACATGAGTTAGGGATTATAATTAGCTTTATTGCTTCTATGTAATTCTAGAATGATTAAATGCAGCGCTTTGTTAGAAATATTTCTTGAAATGTAATCTAGTTGATTGAGCAAAAGTATAGAATGTATAGTCATATCTAGGCAAAAGTATGTGTTATAAAATCTAGACACAAGATTTTTTTGAGGTAATTAAGAATGGAATGAGTTAAGTTATCTTCAGTTTATGTCTTATTTATATATCTTGAATAAACATATGCTTAAAGTTTTTCATTATTTGCTTGAAAGTGAATTCATTTTGATTGTGTAAAAGAAAAGAATTAGTTTGTTATGAAAGAAAGTAGTTTATATTTTGTGTGTGATTAGGGTTACTTCTCGAGCTAGGATGCCGAATGTGGGTAAACAAAGAAGGCTTTCCTCTTTTCAAGATTTGGCCGTAACTATCTTAAGTGCTTGGGCCAAGCCATATGTTCATTGAAATAGATGAAAGATTGTCTAGCAAAACTTTATATATATATATATATACCACATCCTGTTGTGAGATATTTGCATGTCATCATTTAGATTTGCATTTAGACATCAAGTTGCATTAGGTGTTCCCTCCTACCAATTATTTCTAGGTTGCTAGACACTTCATGCAAGGTTGGGTTTCCTTTGTGTTATGAAGGGATTTGGGGAAGTGTAATTGCTTCATGGTTGGGTGGAAAAGTGTCTAAGCCATGTTCCTATCTCTCAGCTTGCAGATGACCATGTGGGCTAGTGGTGTTTGGAGAGAGTGATTGATTTATTATTCATTACTTTTACTTGATTATTGTACCTTGTTATTATTTGAGACGACTAATGGAACTTGAGCCTAAGATGGATGTTGTATATTATTTTATTGTGCTAACTTGGATATAGCACTTGTTTTTGAAAGATGTAATGTCATTATTGATTTATAGAAGATTTATCCTTTTTATTTGAGTTAATGTAAATAAGTGGATTATTTACTTCAATAACTTTTGTTATGGAATGTGTAATTTACACTGAATAGCTACATCAAATACTAAAAGTCCACTTGACCCTATGTCTCTGGTGAATCCTCAAAAAGTGTCCTCTTCGTGCCATGATGTCTAGTAGTTGATGGATGCAAAGTTGACTGTACTAACAAGTCAAACCACAAGTTTGATTAATCTCTCCAATGGTAAATATAAATGAGTTAGAGTTAGTGAATATAATCTTATCTGCTACAATTTAGAATTTTCATTTATTAACATACATCTAAATCACTACAATAAACTATAAGACCTCTATAAAATCTCAATTATTTAGAAAAATTTAACTCAATTACCTTAACTCTTTCTTGTTGTTCAGATAGTCGTTCTGCAAATGATTTTCTCTTAAGATGATCAGGTGTCCTACTAAAGCATGATGACAAAGGTGGCACATCACTCACTTTCTCAAGAGACTGTAAAAGTAAAGTAACATTGAAATAAATTAATATATAATTATTAAATAAAAAAGAAAATGCATACATTAAAAAAGGTTAGATGTGTTACACAAATAATCTAGATTGCACTAAACAAAAGCTTATCTACTAGAAAAGAAGCACCTACCACCATCGAGGCCTCCTGCATCGATTGAGAAGGACTCATCATGGATGAACCAACTAATATCTCTTGTATGAAAAATGACAAGAATGTAAGATTCTATGTATACAAATAATCATAATATTTTTTAAATTAATAGATCCATTTAAACAAAACAAAGAAAAAATACTCACTAACATTAGGGGAGAGGAGCTATTAGTCATTAGGGATAACTTTACAACCATGTACAAGTTAAATGGAATATTGTAGGACCTCTATTTTTTTAGAAATGTGATATGGACTCTTATCTATATGCAACTAAGGTTTAGATGTGTGACTCATCATGCAACTCTCCACATCAACACATGTCTAGTGAGAAGTGTCCTTAAAATGAATTTTTAAAGATTCAACGAAAATGAGCTATCATGGAATTTATTGTACAACCTCTTACATTTCATGAGAAAATACAAGGTATTTATTGTACTCACCTTTTATATTTGTCATAGGATAAACATATAATATGAAGTATTCTGATGCATCTATATTTCCACCTCAGTAGTTCTACACATAACAATAGTATTTGTCTACATATTTGGAATTTTTCATTATAAGTGGATCCTCAAATAGTTTTTTATCTAGTAGAATGTTCTCCTAAAACCTGAAATATATAGGAGGCACCAAAACTCACCACTTATGCCTTGTGATGCAAGATCGTAGGCTCAAAACCAATCAAGTTACTTTAGGAGATGGCAAGGAGGATATTTTCATGTTTCCAAGTGGTCTTGTAGGTCAAGACATCCATTTAAGTCATTCGGATAAGGGTTTCCCATTTTCCTGCCAAAATGGACTATTTGAAAATTCAAGTTATATAAGGACTTTTGGAGGCCTCAAACATGAACATGAAAGGCAAAAAGAGATTAAAATGACCTTTATAGAACATAGAACATATTTATATTCTTTCATATTATAAAACCACCTTGACATGTTGTAAAGAGGTGAATGAGTGTAGTGAGAAGTAAATAGAGGGTAAGTTGACTAGGTCTAGGTGTATAAGGATGAGTGGATAAAGCTTATAAGTTTGAAATCCAAAGTTATAGGGATGAAGTCTGCATGGTATTAAGGAGATAACCATGTTTTCTATTTAAGGAAGTAGTTGAATAGCTTTAGGAGAGGTTGAGTTTGTTTAGGAGCAACTTTAGAGGTTGCCAAACATATCAAGTTGAGGTCATATGATCTAGTGCAAATCTCGAGACAAGATCTAGGTCATGAATTTTAGGAGTCATGTGAATAAACAAGGCATGATAGGTTGCAATCAAGTGTTCAAGATAAAGAGCCAAGTTGATGTGAGTATGGTTGAGCTAGGATGGCATCACCTTGGGAGATAGATAGACCACCATTTTCCACTCATGAATTTAATAATGATGATGATAGAGATGAGCCAATTAAAGTTGTAGTTGAGATGATGCAGGGTTAGAAATGCATAGAGATTATTGGTAGAAGATGTGTCCCCACTATTATATCCATTAGATATAGGTAGAGGAGTGGGTTCAAGAGGATCAAAAGGAGGAGGATTAGAAGATCTGTCCCCACTATTATATGTGCCTGATCATGTTATGATTCTTGTTATGTTGATGACATTTGGTATTGGACACTATGATATGTATGGTTGGTCTTCATATTTATTGGTTTATGGCATGGGCATTTATATGATCAATATTTTGTATGGAATTTTAGTTTCTTGTATGTTTATGCATTTTTTTATATGTTGATGTATGTATGAAAATGATATAACATTAATTTATCAATACACACAATTATCTTGGCGATCAATGAACATTGTATGTCATAATGGAATCCTCATAAGATGAATCAATCAATGCACTAAAATGGATCACATAATCAAATTAGTTTCAAATCAATTGCAAAATCTATATGAATATTTAAACAAATAATCGATGTGTTAGTAAAGCTCAAATCTATATTATGAATAATGGATAATACATGTTCCTTTCTTTCTTTCTCATTTTCATGGACTTTTAACCATTATTTTATATGATCAAACATGTAACAAACACCATGATTCTCTATTTTATTATTTATCTAAATGACTATAATCAAATATTTAAGTTTTCTAAGTTATCAATTAAAGTACAGTTCAATCGAATCACCTCCACCCTTTGTTGGCGTTCAAAAAGTCATTCTTGTGTCAATTAGGAGTTTGACTAAAGACTATTGGAAAAGATGCCACATCATTCAAATTTTGGATTGACTATAAAAGTAAAGTAACATAAAGATATAAATTAATATATAATTACTCACAAAGAATTAAATGCATACAATAAAAAAAGTTGATGTGTAGAAAAAATTATACCAGCAAGTCAAAGCCAAATTGGATGGCAGAAAGAGTTCCATGATGAACTTCTGTCAACTCCTCCTCTGTCATCAACTGTTATCCCCCTTAGATACATTAGTATTAATATTTGTTTATATTATTCAAATGGAATGCACAATGAAATTTAACTTTAAATTTTATCTCTATAAAAGATTGGCCATGCTCTTCTCCTTCTCTACCCATTGATGCTTGTGCTTTTGCTCTTGTCCTCGACCCCTAAGCTTGAGTTCTAGACCCCACTGCCTCATCTCGTGAAGGGACATTATAATCTAAAGTGTTCAAAGGTGGGTCACTACTCTCCATAAGAGGACCTAAGCACAACTGATTGCAAAAAATGTAATGATGGGGCACATAAACATGTGTCAATGAGGAGGGTCTAGTAATATCGGGTGATCCAATATCACCGCCAACATCATGTGGTTTTGGAAACTAAGAGGTCTGTGTAATCAAGTGCTTGATCAAAGAGTGTATGGCAATGATGCCCTATTGTGTTGCATTTGTAACAACATCTGGGTGTTGAATTGGGGGTGGAGAAGGGATAGCAGGAGGGGGAATAAAAGGACCTTGCACTTGTCTCATTTTCCCGGGTCTATCTTGAGGCATTCCCTTACCTACTCCTTAGAACTCTCTAAAATCAAAATAATTCACATGGAGACCCATTACAAATTCTACATATAGTTTATGAAGGAAATACAAAGTTACATCTAAATTATTGTTGGGTGGTTTATCAAAAACCATCCACCAATGATCCCAAAATTTTTGACTAATATGAACATCAACATGCAATCTGATTTTAGGATTGACAAAATATTGGGCTAACATAGCTTTGGTAATGTCTAACTCTTTCACTTCATCATATGATAAACCATCAACATATTCCGCCGCCTTAGTTTCTCGCCATTGCCTAAATGATTCATGTTGGCTTGTGAGGGTTTGAACATGAGTAATAATCCCCTCTAAATTCGATGTCATTGAAGACAATCGAGGTTGGCGGCAATACATTTCTACAATCCTACTTATTTAATCAATGTTTCTTTCAATTTTCTCTTTGATTGTTGCAGGGGGAGGGTTTGGTGGGGGTGGGTTTGGGTTTTCATGTTGTTCATCCATTTTACCTAATTAAAATATAAAACATACCCATTTAGGATAAAAAACAAACAAACTTGAATTTACAAAACAAACAAAAAAAAAAGGATCATACATGGATCAGATATCCGTTCTAGCAAACTCTGATATCCATTTTTGAAGAGGTCTGCATTTTGCAAGCCGTGGATTTGCAAAACGCAACCTCTTTTTTCAGTTTTTATTATCTCTAAATGAATATCCATTTTGGGACCCACAAAATGGATATTCTTTACATGCCTAAGAAAGTCAAACTTCCCCAATTCATGATTTTTTCTAAGTAAAGATGCGGTTTTTTTTCCTATTGCCACTATTTGGCCTGTGATGATCTTGCACTCACCCAAAACTTTAATTAGGGTCGAGGGCACCCAGCGCCCTGGTAGCTCTGACATTTTAGGCCCATGTTCCTACTTTAATCTGTCTCTTCATCTCTTCTATCCTTTCAAATTTTTTTGTTTCTATTTCTGACAATTGTCTATAGGTCAATCTTGCTTGTTTGGGGTTTGATCTTTTGCCTTTTAGGCTAGATCTCAAGAAATTTACTAGTTTAGCCTTTTAGGCTAGATCTCTCTTTTCTTTCAAACACCAAGCTCTAAAGGTAAGAGTGTCATCATGGAAATAGTGGATCACCTCACCAAATATGCCCATTTTATTGCAATACCACATCCTTTTATAGCAAGTATAGTGGCAAAATCATTTATGGAGAATATACAAAATTTACATGGTACCCTAAGGGTTATTATCAATGATCGTGATCCTATCTTTACCAGTAACTTTTGGAAAAATTTATTCTCTTGTTTGGGTACTCAATTGGATCATAGTTCCTCATACCATCCTCAATAAAATGGGCAAATATAGGTCATTAATAAGTGCTTGGAAGGGTATCTACATTGTTTCACTTTAGATAAGAAGTCTTAATGGGTGGATTGAATACCACTAGAAAACTGGTGGTATAACACTTCCTTCCATACTTCTTTAAAAATGTCCCCATTTATGACATTACATGGATACCATCCTCCATGCATCACATCATCATTGAAGGTGACACCAAGAGTTCAGGCTATGGAGGACAACATGAATCATCAACAGTCAATACTTTTAAGACTCAAGGAGAATTTGTCATGGCAGAAAATAGAATGAAACAATATGTTAACCAACATTGTGGTGAAAGGAGTTTTGAAGATGGTGATTGGGTCTTCTTGAGATTATAACCTTATAATCAAATGTCCTTGAAGCAACAAACAAAGAATAATAAGTTGTCACTAAAATATTATGATCCATACTAGATTCTATAGAAGATTCGCAGTGTAACCTACAAGATTAAGTTATTGCCTACAACAAAGATGCATCCAATTTTTCATGTTTCTTGTTTATAAAAGGTGATTAATCAACATATTCCTAAACATACAATGTTACTAGAGATAGATGAAGAAAGAAGAATCATTTTGGATCAAGAGTTAATTCTCCAAACATGCACAAAGAACTTGGGGACTATGACAATCACCGAGTATCTCATTTGGTGGAAGAATTTACTAGTTGAAGATACCACATGGCAAGATGAAGATTTTGTGAAGAAACATCCATAATTGATCAACACAAAATACAATTCTTCTTTGAAGGGGGGGCATGGTTTGCCCTTAATCTTATAGTGTGTATAGAGTAATGTGCAGTCAACTTGTGGCTACCTTAACTCTTAATTAAGTTATATAACCATTATTATATTCTTTTCTAGTTAATTAGGTTAGAATAGCTGTTATATTTTGGTATCTAAGTTAGGTTGGGTGATATCCAAGGCATAAGTAAGGTATACATATGAGGTAGTAAGGGTTATTTGATCAAGATATTATGAATTGTGTTCTTCATTGGAGACTATTGGAGGTTTCCCCCTCAAAGTGGTTTTTTAATATCGAGTATTTGTAGCATATTTTCTATTATATTCCTTATTTGTGCAAGTTGATTCATTACAGTTTATATGTCTAATCTGCTATCCCCCACTTTAGATAGAGAATTGTCTAAAATGATAGCATGCTCATAGCCCTAGTATTCATGTTTCATTTTGGGAGGCTTAGATAACATACATAAAACTTGGGATAGGGTTTGCAATAGCGTTTGGTAAGTTAGGAATGGAGGTGATTTATATTTAGGTGAATAATAGCAAATTTGGGCATAGTTCATGGAGTGGTGGGTTTGAAATTTTGTAGCATGGAATTACATGGCTAATACCTAAGTTATTTTGTTGAAAATGGCATGGAGAATAGTGTAATAATTTCAAAAAGAATGGATTTGACCTACCTTAGAATGCAGATTGGAATTTGGTGAGGAAAATCTTTTGTTGAGCGAGTGTAGTGAACTCTGTGAAAGCACAAACTTAGCTAAGAAGTAGGTTCATAGAAGCTCCATCAACATTTGAATGAGTTGTGGTTACAAATGAATTTGGGAAGCCCTTTATACTTTACACTTTTCAATAGTTGTCGACACTTTAATCATCCCCAAACTATGTTGACATTTTAAGAGGTTGTGAGAACCATAAATTATATTGATGTTCTCTTTAATTTCAACTTGGCAGTGTTTTCATTACCATCTCATTGATGATGATTGTCAGTCATAACAACATGCATAAAAATTTGCACAACAAACCTTTATTATCTTGTAAAGTACGATCAGCTTAGGATAAGTTGATGACTCCAAGTCTCCATTGATCAGGTCATGATCGTCTAATGTTACTCAGAGGTTGATGTGACATGTTGTTTTCCATTTCAAGGGGTCTTACATTTGTCTTGATGATCAGTATTGTTCTATTTCCTGTACATTTACACTACAGAGAGGTTAACTCTACTCTATTTCCAAAGATAGTGATGTATTTGCAAGTTTGATCAATTCTTCTGATTATTGATCATCATGAACTTGTTCTTTCTTCTACATTGTATATTTATTCAAATTATGTGTCTGTGAGTGGATATTTGCATATATCTCATGAACATTTGTTTGAATTTGCATGATATTTGTCAATTTAACATGCTTTTGCTCTAGATATGCTCTGTATTTCCAATTATCTACGGGATATCAGCATACTTCATGTTATTTGCTTTTGATTCTTTGTTATTTGCAATTATGGTGATGATTTGATATGAAATTGAAAGAAATTTAAAAGAATGCTTCTAATTTTAGTGAATCTTTAGCCATTGAACCACATACATACAAGATACATTCATGAAGAGAAGAAATCAAACCATATTATCACCAGAATGTTCCACAGCTAGATATGGATGATGCTAACTTCAAAGGATAGGAATGAAAACAACACATGCAGATTGACAAACACTCCAAGGGATGCAACTGATCAATGCATGTATCCAGATTTCAAACACAGATTACTTAAAATTTATGATGATTTGTAATCAAATTGTCTTCTCTTTCATTCAGTATGCATAACATGTACATTTACAACAACTTTGAAATGAGTCCTAATATTTCAGCAATCAAATTTCAATTAAGTTTCAAATATTCAAAATATGACACTCCTTCGCCTTTTATAGAATAAGGTGAGGAGGCAGTTACAAATGACCTACGGTCAGGATTTGTCAATTAAGATCTATGGTTGATAATCACTTCTTGGCTCAATCAACGTTTCCTCGTGGCATAGGTTGCCAGCTGGCAACCATCTGGATGACTCATTACCTTATGAGTGTCTTATGCATATGTCTTCTTTGTGATGCATCTTCATTCATTCTTCAGTTTCCTCCTCTTTATCTTCTTCTTCTTCATCATGATCATCATCTTCATTACTTTCTGTATCGCTGTCACCCTGATGAACATAATCCTGTATATGGAACTTCATTGCCATCCTAATATTTGCATAGGCCTGTACTATTTTATCTACCTCCCCGCCATCTTGGGTTTTGGCTTTTGTTATGGCATGCTTATGAGACTGGAATTTAGCTTTGATCGCATCCATCTTACCCTTTCTGTTGTTCAAAGTCTCATTGTAAGTCTCCACCCTGACCTTTATCCTCATGATCTGTTTCATCACCTCTTCTGTCAGGTGGGTGAAGGGGTCATCTGCTACCGACTAGAAATTATCATGTAGAGCTTTGATAGTAAAGTCTACATCTTGATTTTCAATCTTTCCCTCTACTTTCTCTTCTAATGCTTCAAGGATCTCTGCTTCGTGTGCCATCATGTTGTGCATCTTTATACTGATATCCTTGAGCTTGCCACTGCATTTCTTTAGGATATCACATTCAAACCTGATATCTTCATTGTTGGCAAGAGACACGTTGTAGCTTCATGAATGTTTTCATTGATGGCAACAAAGTCTATCCCACACATCCGCAGGACATGGTGTGTCTCTACTGGAAGACAGATTAAAGAGTATTTTGGTTTGGTGACCAAGAATAGAGCATGCAAGAAGGTCTGACAATCAGGTCTAGATCTCTTAGAGGAAGTATCTTTGTAAAGTGCGGACTTGGGGAAGTCAAGAGGAGTACCATGACTAATATATTCCAGAGTTTGAGCCTCCGGTGATGATAGAATGAAAAGATATAAGCACCTAAGTGTTGGGTTCTTGTTTGGCAGAGTAGACTAGGGAAGACCTGACCGGCAGAGCATCAGACCTTAATCCGGATGGGATATTGATGGTGGTCAAGCTTCTTGAGGTATCATTCATGAGTGGCTGACATTATTGATGACTTCTATAATCGCTTTGATACGCATCACTTGGTAAGAAAAGATTCAGCTGACCAACCAAAGTTTGGAAAGATATTAAGTATTCTGGATGCCGACTTGAAAGTTGATGAAATCCTTGGTGCAGATATATATACCAGATTGATTTTGGTATGAAGGTGTGTATGGTGTATTGTGAAGTGCGAAGAAAAGTAGAGAGTAGAGTGGAAGCAGTAATACAGGTCCGGTATGTGACAAGATAGTAGCACTAAAGGAGAAGAAGAATGAAGTGTTGTAGATCAGTGTACTGAGCCTAACCAGAACTGAACTTCAGCATATGTGGATGCTTCTCATCAGTTCAAGTACCTTGTTACTCTCCTTATAACTTGTAGACAGTGAGTCTCTTGTAGGCAGTGAGCCTCTTGTGAGCAGTGTGCTTGGGCAGTGAGCCCTAATTGGCAAGTGCCATTTGTACTACCTTATTCTTTTAATAGGGAATACAATCTTGGGTTAATCACCCTGTGGTTTTTCCCTTAACAGGCTTTTTCACGTCAAAAATCATTGTGTTATGTGTTTTGAGTTTATTTCTGCTTTCATGGTTATGCATGCTTTTTAATATGATGTTGCACTAGTTGTAAAAGAAGAAAAGAAAGTTAAAATAATCAAGATAACTGATTCACCCCCCTCTCAGTTATCAACAATTGGTATCAGAGCCAAGTTCCTCCAAACATAGCCTAACAGTTTGAGGAAGATCTGGGAATTCTAATGGATATGTATGGTATGAGGGAACAACTTCAGTCTGCCTTAGATGATCTTGAGTAATCTCACTGTTAAGTCAATAACTTGAGAGAAAGACTCAAACAAGCTAATGATTTCATAAATGAACTAAAGGAGAAACTGAGTATCTCTATGAAAAAGAGAAAGGAACTTCTTTAGCAATTAGCAAGTCAAAGTGAAGCCAATGATACTAATGAAGATCTAAATGAGAAGAACAAATTATGTGAGAAGCTATCAAAAGAGGTCATTATGGTAAGACATGAAATGGAATCAGGAGTTATGAAATTCACCCAAAAAATTGAAGAGAAAAGAAGGACTGAAAATAATCTAAATCAATCTCTCAAGGAGAAGTTTGAAGACTGCCACAAAATGGATAGAATAATCAGGCATTTGGAATCTAATCTTGAAGAAGCTAGAGACAATGAAGAACAACTTGAGAATCAGATTGTCACTCTAAAAAGGGATCTTCAAATAGCAAATGAATACAAAGAGAAATTCAAGATAAGCTCTGCTCAGCTTGAAGTTCTTCTTGAAAGCCAAAAGAGAGTAGATGACAAGCAAGGCTTGGGGTATGAGAAAGGTGAAAGCTCTGGATCTGGTCAGAAGAACTCTGGATCAGCAAATCCAAGGAACAGGCCTAGAAAACCTCTGGTAAGGCAACCAAATGGTCAAAGATATCCATCCTTCAATGGCTACTGCCACAATTGCAATAACTTTGGTCATAAAGCAAATCAGTGCAGAAGAAGAATGAATTAGACTAATGCATCCTTCTCCAGACAGTGTTTTAATTGCAAAAGGTATGGTCACAAATCTCATGAGTGTAGAAATATGCAAATGAACAATTCATTCAATGATAGATGCTTTGCATGCAATAGAATGGGACATATGGCTAATCAATGTAGATCAAGAGAATATCAGTCAAATATGCAAAGAAATATTGTTTGCTACAATTGCAATAGATCCGGTCATATTGCCAAATTCTGCAGAAGTAATAATAAGGACAAAAAGGGTCCGGTGCATCACAATCAATACCAAGACAAAGGAAAAGGAAAAGTGAATGCAGATGAAATTCAAAGGGAGATGAATAAGATTTGGGTGAAGAGTACAAAAAATGTTGAGGATGGATCCGCACCAGAATTTGGTGCTAATATTCCTTCTGAAAACTAAATAGATGAGCTCTGACTCAGGGGGAGTCACAAAAGAAAACTAGTTTCCCCAACCAGTCAATTGGTTCTTGAAATTGGCACATGGAAAGTTGCGGATTAAAGGGTTCTCATAAAAACATCTAAATAAGCCTTGGTAAAGATATGGAAGATCCACAAGAAATTTAGAAGAGGTTAATCTACCAAGATTGATCTAGTTTAATAGTCATCCGGTAAGATCAGGATTTTCAGAGTCAAGGTCCGGTATGATTCAAATTGAGGCATCTTGATCTGTGGATAAATAGAATGATTGGAGAAAAATAGATAGATTGTTGATATTCACCAAGAATAATTCTAAGTGCATCTTAGTGATCCGGAAAGATCTCTCTCAGAAACAAGGAAAAGAAGGCAACCGGAATAACCTAAGTTGTGCATTTATTGCAAAATGGAATTAGGGTTTTGCATAGAAATAAAAGGGTTCATTTGTTCATCATTTGTACATTTGCATTCGAGAAAAAGAGAAAAGGAGCTCTACAACAAAATTGTCTCTAGCCCCTCAAAGATCAACCACAGAAGTCGATTCTTCCAGCAATCTGATCCGGCTCATATCGCGAACCCTAGAAGTGTAAAAGGTATTTTCCATTCTTGAAAACCTCTCTCTGAATATTTTGAAAGATGGCCACTCTGAATGTTGTGAAGCTCTTTGATAGGCCGCACCCTAAATTCAAGAAACATCCCTACAAATCCTTAGAAGTTGATCCCCTAGGTGCATTTTCTAGCATTCTGCATGGGGTTTTGCATGTAGAAGATGTTAGGGCATAGATTCATGCGAACATTGAAGAATTTGGGGAATCCAAGCTGGTGGATATCTACCACAAGCAGTTAATAGATGATTCATTTGAACTCAAACCTTTACAAGGTTAACCGGGACAAACATTTTGGACATTGCATCCATTTCCCCTATTTTGCATAAGATGAATGGGTCTGGTATGTTTTGAATAGAGTGCATGACAACTTCATGTGGTTGAATAGGCCGTTTAAGATCACTAAAGATTCCATTAGGGCGGTAACCAGATTGCACTCATCTGGTGGGTTACCTACTCTCAAATCCGTCAAAAACCAAATTGTGAGTGAGGCTACCGGATCAAAATTTGACAAGAGAGCAATGACTATAGAAGATATCACTAATTTGGATATCAAGTTTGCATCTATGATAATTGGCTATAAGATATATCACTCTAGCAGGGAGAATTCTATATCTGGAACTGCTATATATATTGCTTATGAAATGTTAAGAAAGAATGTTGACTATGATCTTTGTGAGCTCCTTCTGAACCAACTTTTGGAGAATCTGCAGAAGATAAAGAAGGACAAGAAGAACTCTTTCAAATACGGTGGCTTGATACTCTATCTATTCTTCTATTACATGAATGAGCTACCCGGATCTAGTGGCTAGATATGGCAAAATGACAGACCTATTGCCATACAAATTAGGGATTATTTGTATGGGCTTGGTGATGCCAAGGCACAGAATACAACACTCTGGGCCTACTTCAAGAACTTTCAGAGTATGATGCAAGCCAGAGAAAGAATCCCTCAATCATTAGTTGAGAAATACAAGGATATAGTGTGCTTTATGGTAGACACTGATCAATGCCTAATGGAGGTAGTGGAGCCAAGGACAGTCTGGATCATGCCAATGGGGTATGAAGTAGATGAGAAAATGCTAGAGCTACATGTTCAACACATGCTAAGTCAACCCAAGGATCCTAAGGCAAAAACGTTTGGAACCTTTCAAGAATTGAGTGTGAAAATTCATGTTGAACTAAGACAACCTGAAATCAAGAGAAAAGTGAGAAGAGAAGTGGAAGAATTTGCCAAGAAACATGGAATATCAAAGGAGGTAGTTGATGCCAACAGAGAGAAGATGGAAAGGGCAAAGAAAGAGAAACAAGATGCAGAAAAGGAAAGTGATCCGATGCAAGCTCCCTCCCAGACTAGATCCTCCAAGAGCTCTGCACCTACCATCTCTAAGAGCCAAAAGGCATCAAAACTGGAAGTCAGGACATTCAAAAAGGGAGAGAAGAGAACTAAGACAAAGGCCACAAGGTCTTACATCAGTTAGAAGGATGATGAAGAGACTGAGTCAAATGAGGAGGTCAAGAAAATGAAGAAAAAGAAGAAAACATCCGGTGAACCCTCTACTGGTCAAGGCAAAGAAGAGAAGGCAGAGGAATTTGTTGAAAGGCCTACTCTATCCATTGATGATGTAGTCAAATCAGTCACTATGGATGGGAATCTAAAACCAATGACTGAGTTCTATGATGAATATAATGAAGCTGACTAGAAGATCTTGCAAGAAGCTACAGTCAGGTATCTAAATATCTATAATAAGGCATTCATTGAAATCATATCTCTAATTCCCAAGAGCCTAGAGAAGGAACTAGAAATAAGGAAGAATAATGCTAAGGCAAAGGACCTTGAGATCTAGGAACAGATAGTTGTTCATCTCTATCCTTCAGTTACTCTGAAACAAATGAATATGATCTTCAAAGATTGCAAGGATCAGTTCCGGAGCAAAGCTAGAATGAATCAACTTATGCTTGGAGAAACTGATAAAGTGGCAAAAGAAATAGAAGATATCCTCCAGAATGCCTATAAAAGATTCATTATTCCTATTATAGAGGACTTAGGTGATGAACCCTCTACCATGGATGACAAAGGAGAATCTACTAAGACAATTGCCGAGGAGACAAAGGAAGATGAGGAGAAAACTGAGGATCTAGATTCCTCTGCTCCGGAAGAGGAAGTCCTTAAAGAAGCAAACATCTCTCCTCCAGTTTCCCCAGCAGACTCTGGATCTAGAGGAGAAGAAAGAACAGAAGAGAAAATCAGTCAAGAAGAAGAGGTGAAGGGAAGAGAAGAAGGTCAAACAGAGAAGACCACAAGTGACAGTGCTGAGGCTGCAGAAGGGAAGAAAACTCTGTCTCCGGCAAGAGACACTGTAGAAGAAGTCAAAGACTTCTTGACAAAAGAAATGATGGAATTAGATGAACCAGAGTCATTTCAAGGACCATTCAATTTCCCTCTCCCTGGTTCAGACTATGAAGATAGCATCCTTTGCCCATGCAAAGGCAAAAGAAAAAATTTTGAAGTCTCACATGGAAGACTGTGAGCTAATAGAGATTGCATCCGGTGCATTAGAGAAGATCATGCCATCCTTCCAAAAGGATCCTTTGGCCTCCACATCCGGTAATCTAAAGTCTCTTATAAATTTTGTTCATACACATTTTGATTCCTTAGAGAAGTCAGCAGAAGAAAAGGTTCAGAAGGAGTTTTTGGGAAAGAGATTCTCCAAAGTACAAGGACTAATAACCAATGATAGGAGAAATATGGATATTGGGATAAAGAGCTTAGAAAATGCTTTTAAAGATGGCAAAGAAATGTATAAATTTTGTCTATCCTGGTCCAAAGTAACAAAGGACATTTAGAAGAAAATGAAAGACCAAGAGGATAAACTGTCAAGTGTATCTCAGAATTTTGATACTCTCACCTCCTCCATAATAAAACAAGAGTGTCAGACTATTGCAGTCTTAAATGAAATTAAGAAGCTTGAGAAGGAGAAGAAAAATAGAATAAGCAGGTTAAGTGAACTTAGAGGGATAATTATCCCTAAATTAGAGGCCATGCATGAGGCCCTAACTGATGCTCAGACCACAGCCCGGACCAATGATCCGACAAATCTAAAGAGGGCAGAGGCTTTTTCATTCCTGTTGAGTGGTCACATCTCAATTTTGGATAGGATGAAGCAAAGTTGGGCAACAGAATTTGTCTAGTTGAAGACAACGTTTGCAAATATACTTCAGTATATGTAAGTATGTTATGTATATATATTTATGCAGTCAAGTATAGATTAATTTTGGAGATTTTGGTATGCAGATCCTACCCTTTGCCATTGATGTCAAAGGGGGAGTGAGGAGCAGTGAAAAATGTGGAGCCTAGCTAAGGGGGAGCTCTGGAAAAGTGTACATAAGAACAGAGCATCAGCCAAGGGGGAGTATACTATAACACTAAGTCATTTTTCACTCAGTGTTGCCATCAATGCCAAAGGGGGAGATTGTTGGCAAGAGACACATTGTAGCTTCATGAATGTTGTCATTGATGGCAACAAAGTCCATCCCACACATCCGTAGGACATGGTGTGTCTCTACCGGAAGACAGATTAAAGAGTATTTTGGTTCGATGACCAAGAATAGAGCATGCAACAAGCTCCGACAATCAAGTTCGGATCTCTTAGAGGAAGTATCTTTGTAAAGTACGGACTTGGGGAAGTCAAGAGGAGTACCATGACTAATATATTCTAGAGTTTGAGCCTCTGGTGATGATAGAATGAAAAGATATAAGCACCTGAGTGTTGGGTTCCTATTTGGCAGAGTAGACTGAGGAAGACCTGACCGGTAGAGCATCAGACCTTAATCTAGATGGGATATTGATGGTGGTCAAGCTTCTTGAGGTATCATTCATGAGTGGCTGATATTATTGATGACTTCTATAAGCATCTCTTTGATACGCATCACTTGGTAAGCAAAGATTCAACTGACCAACCAAAGTTTGGAAAGATATTAAGTATTCCGGATGCCGACTAGAAAGTTGATGAAATCCTTGGTGCGGATATATATACCAGATTGATTTTGGTATGAAGGTGTGTGTGGTGTATTGTGAAGTGCGAAGAAAAGTAAAGAGCAGAGTGGAAGCAATAATACAGGTTTGGTATGTGACAGGACAGCAACACTAAAGGAGAAGAAGAATGAAGTGCAGTAGATCAGTGTACTGAGCCTAACCGGAACTAAACTTTAGCATATGTGGATGCTTCTCATCAGTTCAAGTATCTTGTTACTCTCCTTATAACTTGTAGACAGTGAGTCTCTTATAGGCAGTGAGCCTCTTGTGAGCAGTGTGCTTGGGCAGTGAGCCCTAATTGGCAAGTGCCATTTGTACTACCTTATTCTTTTAACAGGGAATACAATCTTGGGTTAATCACCCCGTGGTTTTTCCCTTAACAGGGTTTTCCACGTCAAAAATCATTGTGTTATGTATTTTGAGTTTGTTTCTGCTTTCATGGTTATGCATGCTTTTTAATATGATGCTGCACTAGTTGTAAAAGAAGAACAAAAAGTTAAAATAATCAAGATAACTGATTCACCCCCCCTCTCATTTATCAACATTCATACCATACATCTATCAGTAGGGCAGTGTTATTATTCAACACTTGATTGTTTATTAGGATTTGAGGATCAATCCTCTTCATCTCACTTAAAGTAGTTAGGTCCTTTTCCAATTGGAATGACCGTCTTCCTGTTTCATTTTGCATTTTGTCTAGTTTTCTCTTTAAACTGCTTAACGAATTCCACCTCTGTAAAGAGGTTCTCAATACATCCTTAGCTCCTGTGAGGGTTGACAGCATCAATTTCTCCATGATCATGGCCTCATGCTTCATGAGGTCGAACTTGGTGACCTCCTCTTGGGATATGACAGTCAATGGGACTGCTAGATCAACTGGTGTATTATCAAGGTTAATCAACCCCTTTATGTATGAATGCAGCTGAGCAATGTGCTCTTTATGTTGTTTATTTTTCTCTTTCTCCTTCTTTACCCTTTGGGTTAAAGAATCAATGATGTCCTTCCCTTCTTGACCTTCTTGGTCCTCATTAGCAAAACCCAAATCAACAGTTGTGATTTGGAACTCTTCAAGGGTGATCTTGCCCTTCTCTTTCTCTACCATGGGAAGTGCTACCTGGGAATTCCTTCTGCCTGTAGCAGGATCTCTCCTTATAGCTGATGTCAATCTAGCTTTCCTCTTGGGCTTCATTATTATTTTTGCAAACAAGGTGGAAACGTCAAATTCTTGGATTTCAGAGCCTTGTTCCATAGCTATTTCTTTCTCCAGCCACTGAGGCACTTCATCTCCAGATCTTTGATGTCCTTTATCATCATCATGTCCCCCTTGATCTCCAGTATCTATCTCTATTCTTATTAGAGAAGGCGACTTCTTAGTTTCTTCCTCAGGGTGTTCCTCATGAGGGGGATCTTGTTGCATTTCTTCTTGTGGAGGGGCTTCTTCTTGAAGAGGAGGATCCTATGGAATGTCCACATTATGATCTTGCACCTGATCTTGCACTCCCTTGTCCTTACTTTCATCCACTTTAGTATTTTCCTCATCTTGAGGCATATTAACATCTATGGTTGTCTGTGTGTTTGGGCCTGGTGCATCACCTTGATCTTGGGCTACCTCTTGTTCTACACCTGAGGCACCAATGTCTTGTGTCTTAAGGTCCTCATGACCTAATTTATCTTTTTCTCTTGTGGCATCTCCCTAAGCCCGGGCAACAACATCACCTAATGTATCTTTATCACCCCGCCTTTCTGTTGGACTTCCACTATCTTTGGCTTAGCGGGTATCTCATGCTGTTGCTGGCCCATATCTGGAGCATTGCTCTCTTCTCTTGCCTACTTGGCCACTTCAACTTTCTCTATCACATCAGGTGCACCTGCCTTGTCTTTGGGGCTTACATCTTCCCTATATGTTAAATCTATCACCGCAGGGCCAGTCACTTGATCGACCAACTTCTCAAGCTCGATTTGTTTGGCTGCCCTCTCTGGGTGGTGTAGGAGTCATGTGGGTACTGGATGCGAGAGTCTCCATCCTTTGAGAAGCTACATTCTGCACTACTTCATCATCTGATAGGTCCACGATGTCCTCTAAAGAGAAAGGATCACCCTGACCTGCTTTGGAAGTCTCTTTTGCTCGTTCCTCTACCCTCTCAGTCTTAAAATTGATTATGGTGGGAAGCGGTACATCATGTTACATCTCCTTCTTAAATGCTTCACCAACAGCTCCTCTCAATACAATGGGATTAGCCCTAATATCACCCCGCATGGATGTCCTTTGCTTCTTGGGTGGTGACGTCAGTGGCGGTGCCCTCCTCTTCATACTGACCATCATCAGGTCATCACCTGCAAGGTCCTTATTTACCTACACTTCCTCAAAAGGGATATCTTCCTCCACTTCCAGTTGTGAGGTCTGGCGCTCCTCTTGCATTTCTGCAGTTTCTACAGCTAGCCTCAGGATCCTCTTTGTCTTTGGTTTGTCCGTCAGAGGCGGTGCAGATGATGTAGATGCTTGTCCTGATGTTGATGCACCTACAGCTGGTATGGCTATTCTTTCAATTATCACCCCTTTAGGCTCATCTTCAATTTTCTTACCTCTAGGGGGACCCTTCCTCTGTTTCTGGGTGGGTAACTTCTCTCCATTGGACTTTCTTTTCTCATTGAGGAAATCATCATACTCCTCATTAGTTAGTTCTTACCTTTTCTTCTTGGCATCTACAGTAAGGGCCACACCCCTTTTCTTCAATCTGTTTATCTTCTCATCTACCCATGCTTGGGTTAACTACAGCACCCCACCTATAAACTAATCCAAGGATATGTCCTCTGGCTGTGTTAGATTAGGGGATGATATGGTTTCATTGTACACCTTTTTGTTTTCATATTCATTTGACATAGTTTTTCCATCATCCTTCTTTAGCTGTGCTGGCACTAGGATGCAATCAAATGTCCTTATCTGGTTCAAGGTGAGTCTCTGGTATTTTCTTCTCCTCACCTCAGTTTCATCCTCACAATCTGTCCAGAAATCCTCTAGATGCTTCTGATGAATGGGTTTTCCTATTATTTTGTGCATCCTGTCATAGGGGTCATAAGATCTAGCCAAGTGAAATGGCTACAGATACATCAGCTTTAGACCTCCTATGACATGCTTTATGCTCTCTGAGTCTGAGCACATATACTAGCCCATAGATGTTGGAAATAGTATAGGAGGTATCTTCTTTTGTGCTTTGTATGCCTCCACTATGGTAGACACTTGTCTAAGAAACTCCATCAGGACCACCCCATTAGTAGGGTACCTTGGTAGCATAAGGGGTTGTCCTTCAAATCCCTCTATTCTTATATATGAGAAGGTGGCATACTAAATGAACCAGGCGCCATGTCTATATATAACTTCTTGATCCTCCATGCTCAATCTCTTGGTTTTGTCTTCCTCCATGGTTCTAACTAGATGCATAGAGAATGCATCATTCACCAATTTGTAATCTAGGAGGTAGTTCTTTCTCTGTAGCTGAGGATAGTGATCCCATATGTGGGCATCATCTACATCACCGCCAGCCTTAGCCACTGTAGTCAAAGCATCAAATGTTCCTTTGTAAGTACAAGAGTACACAACATATGAGGTCATGTGAAACATGCATGCCTGACCTCCCAAGTTCCTCATGCCTTCATCCAGTGCATCGCTGATGACCTTAGCCCATAATGGCTTATTATCTATGTACAGGACCATCTGGATGATTCCAAACATCTAATTCTCAAAGTTTCCTACATGAAGCTTACCTGTCATCCTGCTTAGT
This sequence comes from Cunninghamia lanceolata, assembly GCA_027924645.1. NCBI lineage: Eukaryota > Viridiplantae > Streptophyta > Pinopsida > Cupressales > Cupressaceae > Cunninghamia > Cunninghamia lanceolata. The sequence continues at coordinate 7,242,919 of BSBN01000220.1, read as the reverse complement.
AGGGCAATGATATACTGGTACTCATCATCAAAATCAAACTGGAACAAGTGTACAGGCAATTTAGCTGACGCAGTGTAGGTGCTTCTCTTTGACCTCCACTGATACATCCTCTTCCTTGCATTCTTTTTGTTGTTGTTATACTCTGTTTCTAGCTTACGTAAATCCACACTGACCACCTTCTTTCCAACTGGTAGATTGAAAGTAGATGTGATGCCCTTAATTGAAAAGTTGGCATATACTATTCCATGCTTCTCCACCCACCTGGTCTGAGGGTTATAGTTCCTAGCACACTCTACTACCAGCTTTGGGGTTTCCATGGCATATGCAAATCCGACTGCATGCCACATTCCTGAAATGTATATTACATCCAGAAGGGTATTGTCCTTGTCATGATCTATTCTTGTGGACCAAGCTGCTAGGTCTGTATCTCCCTAGTGAGTGTCACCAATGATGCCATACTTAAATTGTACCCCTTCAGGCTGAACAAACATGGGCTTGAGAAATTCTGAATCAGACCTGTTCCGTCTAAGATCTGCCATGGACTCCTACAATAAACATGATTTGTCTTACTTTACAATATCTATATGCAATCATACAACATTATATACTTCTACGACATCATGCATACTATATCTTTCATCTTTTAGTTCATCATGATATGCACATTTACAGATTCAAACCATAAGAAAGAGCATACTACCTGGACATGCAGAAAACGACAACAGGAGGGTTTTTAATTACTTACCTGATAATGCTTTCCTCCTGGGATAGATGGGTGATTACGGAAAAGGGCTGCAAATGCTGATGATCACCCATTTTGTTACGTTGGAAGATCTAGTCCATTCACAGTGTGAGGCCTACTTTTTACACTACTGTTCATGAGACTATTTGCAGTGATTGTTATTATTATTTATATGATGAGAGACTTTTGTTCCAGAATCTTGCATATTGAACCTATTTGATTTTAATGAAATAATTGTGCTATGATAATTTTGATATTTTCTTGGAAGAAAATGATGTATGGATATGGAAACTCAATATGATGCTATGGTTGAATGTTTAAGATGCATGTATTTAGTTTTACTTCGGCTATGATATCTATATGTGATATTGACTTCGAGTTTGAGTGTGCAGGTATTTCTAACAAAACCACTACTATAGGAGATCATCTCATACCTATGTTGTATCCCTTGTGAGCCGATCTAGTTCAATGAGAAACTGAGATCATCCTCGTGCTTGGAAAATGTTGTAATGTTGTAATGTGTTAGTGTTGCAGGAAGGCATGGGAATAGGGGTTATCTTTTAATTTACTTTTGTGTTGTAAGTAATGATGTTTTTAATCTTGTTTAAATTGTAATTCTTTTAGACCCTTTATTTTGTGTTTTATTTGACTCTGGGAGTCCTAACTGGGTTTAAAACAACCCTAGGTTATACCCTATGGGTCTAGGGACCTTTTTGACTAGGATAACCCTGGGTTAACTTCCATATGGTCACTTTAACTTTAGGGTGAAGTAAAGTGACGAATTTGGAAGCATGGGGGACATGGGATGAGTGGAATCCACACTCATGCCCACTTCCAAGTCATAGAGCCACTCCATGATTCCCTAATGATGGAGTACTTGTCTCCATGTGCCTCCTTTTGGTGGGGTTCCCCTTAATGAGGGTGTTGTGTCACCCACTCTTTCTTTTATTTTAAGTTTACTTGTTTTATTTTAGTCCTTCATGTGGGCTTTAATGGGGAACCTTTTGAGTGGGGGTACATTGTGTTATGACCACTAGGTTAATGGAGGAGTGGGGGGTTGAGTTGTTTATTCCCACTTGGGAAATTAGGAAAATAGAGGAATTAGTTTTAAAAGTAGGAGGAGAAGGAGAGTGAGGGGGTTGGATTATTGTGAGAAGAAGGGATTTTTGGAGAAGAAGGTGGGAAGAGGAGCTCTACATCAACTCTCATTCCATAATTAGGCTTTGGAAGGTTAGTGATACAATTCTTCTCTCTATGTGAATGTTGTTTGAAATGTATGTTTGTCTCTGATTGATGAACGAGCTTTGAATTAGCCTTCTTTGAGTTTGTTTGTTAGTTTTGGGTTATTTGTTTTGGGTGTGGAAAAAGCTCCTTCCAGTTGGAAGGAAATGCTCATCTAGTATAGAGAAGGGGAGGTGTGACCCTCCCCAGGTGTCATATGGTTCTTGTTATTTTCCATGCCTTGTGAGCATGTTGGATTCATTTATAGCCTAGAGGGCTTATGGCCATGTGTGCCTATTGGGATATCCCTGGTGTTTGGGTTTATTGGAAGGCTTGAGGCCTTGTGGAGAAGTGTATATTGAAGGCTTGAGGCCTTGTGGAGAACGAAATACTTGTTGGCTTGAGGCCTTGTGTTACCTTGTGGTATATTATGAAAAATGACACCTGGGGGTTAGAGATGTCTACTTCCCTACCCTCTTAAACTCACCTAAGCTGGTTCATTGTAATGTGAGTCTACCATGGGGTTTTGTGTATTAATTGCTTGGTTATTGTACTCAATGTTGTGAAGTGTTGTCTTGTATGTTCTACCCTGGTATGAAGATGGTCTCGCTAGCTCGGGGGTGACCCTCTTGCGGGTCAAAGGTAGGGAGGAGAGCTAGAGGTTTCTTGTTGTCTCCCTTGTTATCTTGTAGGTTAATGTTGGAGCAATGTGAAAGTGAATGAAGAAGTGTTACCTTGTCAAAGGATCTGTTTATCTTCCTGTTGCATTGAGAGCTTGGTTTCTAGAGTTTTCATTATGTAAAATATGTTGAGAAAACTTCTCCTTTGAAATTGTTGAAGAGTTGTTACCTTGGGAGTGAAGGATTAAACCTCCCTGACTATGTTTAAAGTTGTGAGATTATTTGGTTGTTACCTTTCATCATTTGTGAAGTTGGGAGAAGAGAGTAAAAATTACTCCCTTGATAGTCTGTGTATTGTGGAATTTAATACAGTTAAATGTTCTTGTTGACAAGTTTTTAATTATGAGACTTGGTGATAATTTGATGAACCAAATGATATGTGATTCCATTGTATTATCTAGTAAGGAGGTTAATTTTAGTTTGGTGCTAGGTATGATGCATTTTTGCTCTTGAAAACAAGTTCAACTTGAAGTTACATTGCATTGGAAATTAATCTAAGTGGAATGTTTTATGGCAATATGTGTGTTCTTGAAATGTAACTAGTTCATTAGTTCCAAGTATTTATTTCTGGTTTTAATTGTATTTGAAAAGAACAAATTTACTTGATAGAATGGCAAATGGAAAATACAAATTTAATTGATGAAGTGTTCTGTTTCCTTGATTTTTTTTGTAAACTCAAATTGTAATGTTGAAAATAATGTGAAAGGAATTTGCCATGAGTCGTCATTATAAACAAGAATATGTATATTTATTATTTTTGCATACAACATTCTACTTTAAATCTAGTTGTGGAAATGGTTAAATCTGTATTTACATTGTATAGTGAAAACTGGGAAAAATATGTGTATATTACATTTTAATAAGTTTATTTTAATAGTTCTTTTTATTCTATGAATTTGAGAAAATGGAAATATTGATACCTTTGTGAAAGTATATATATATATATATATATATATATACAAATATAAATAAATATATACATTTATATATATATATATATATTAATAGTAATAAATTGAGTGTTATTGTGAAAATGATATATATATATATATATCATTAAAAAATATTATTAAAAAAATGCAAATCGAAATGAAATTAGAATTAATGGAGTTCGCTGTTTATTCACAGCAGAAATGTTACACATATTAAGGTGGGGGTTAAAACCCCCACCGAATCCCATATTACAATGGGTGTGGGGTGGGGCTCCGCCCCTCCCCACATCCCCTTCCCCCTTCAAACGCCGCGGTCGCCATCGGCCTTAACCCCCACCGCGCCTGCCGACGCCGCTCCCCATTCGCCATCCTCCACACGCCTCTACAGTCCGCGCCCACCACTTGCCTCTATGCCTCCGCCGTGGTTTGGCCCTGCTCACAGCTACTTCGTCCGCCGCCGCCTAAACTCCATGTCTGCAAAACAAAACACTCAAACTCAATAAATTTAGGGTTATACAACCCTCTTCCCATTAAGATGGTATGTTATTTTAAAATGATTTTAAGTGGTAAGTGGCATTTCCACTATCAAACATATTAACATTTGTATATATAAATACACACACACACACACACACACACACACACACACACACACACATATCTATATAATTAAACTATAAGTGCATAATTGACACTAAGTAAGAAAACATATATGTAAAGGATATATATATATATATATATATTAACCTTATAGCATGGGAGCAATATGAGTTGGTTTTATACAAAATACTTTATAAAATTTTAAGTGGGATTTCCACTAGAATGAAATATAAGTTAATAATTAAATAAATGTATATATTTATGCATAGTTATATATGCAGGTATATATATATATATATATATATATATATATATATATATATATATATACATTTATTTGATTTTGGAGTTTCAATTTAAAATATAAGTTAATAATTAAATAAATGTATATATTTATGCATAGTAATATATATATATATATATATATATATATATATTTATTTGATTTTGGAGTTTCAATTTACAAAAAAGAAATTAGTACATTGGGAAGGTTAGTATGGAAATTTTAATATAATTACATATATCTAAATATATATACAAGTTATATAAATAGATAAACATATTGTAAGTTCAATGAAGATGACTTATAGAAAACGACAAGTGTAACACAACTAAATGATTATTACCTAAATGAATTTTTCTTCCGATCAGTTTATAAAACGTGAACTCATTGCAATGGTATGAAACCAAGATGATAAACGAACCAGTATCGAAACGAACTGAGAGAAAACCTAAAATGTTGCAAAATTAAACCGACACCAAACATAGTAAACAATTATGACTTGCACATGTGAAAAGAATATTTCGTATCGACAATCAATTAGGCAACTTAAACTTGCATACCGAGCACGCTTGCACGTGTGAGGGAGGCTTTCGGAGTAGATAGGGAAATTTTTTTGATATGGCATATCATGACTACATGTCATGTGTGGACATAATATGCGTGTTTGTGTGTTGTGAATGCATGTGAAATGTGGGCATGACACACAGGTAGCTCATATGAGAGTTTGACGTCTCTGCTATGTAATTTCTTATTTTTTTGTAAGGTAAATGAAAATAACCTTGGAAAGTTACCTTTAAACACATCTGTAGGGAAAATTAGATTAAAACTAAGTTGGGATGGCTTAATCCGTTGATCTTCTACAGAGAATCCATGGATGATGCCAAGTGTTTGAATTGTATTCACAGTCTGTGGGAATCCATTTACCGCATTTAATTACATTCAATGTTGGGAAATAGCAGGGGTGATTTTCGAAAGATCGGGTGATATTCAAAATATGACCCCCTCTGGGTAAAAATGACCCCCTGCCTTTGAGCGGCAAAACTTATGTAAAAGAATCAAGTGATGTGGTCAATGTTGACCATTTGTAAATTGGGTCATGAATTAAAATCAAGGGATATTTAAAATATGACCTCGCAAATAAAATGACCCCCTTAGGAAACAGATCGGGGTGACATCAGCATGTCAATGACTTTGTTTAATCCTTGTGTTGTAATGACATCACCGTCATGTTATTGAATATGGTGGGCACTCAGATATATACCCCCGCGAGGTAAAATGGAATGATGACGTCATCATCAAGGTGATATTTTTCGTTCGTTGGTTTTGGATGACGTCATCGTCATATTGGCATAGGGTGATACTTTGCAAAAAGGGTGATATTTGTAAGATGACGGATATTAAAAATATGACCCCTCGCAAAATATGTGAAGTCGTTTGATAGGCAGACAACAACTACTACGTAAAATTGACGTCTGGACTTCGCGGACCAAGTGATTATCGGATGATAAACTTATATCGGAGTGATCTCATATAATGTGACTAATGTTTGAAATATGACCCCCCTCCTCGGAATATCAAGTTAGACCAAAACTTTGACTTAACATAACTTTCTCCCCTTAGAGAATTTTGGGGTGATCCAAAAGGCAAACCTGCTTGGAATTTCGTACACTTTCCAACCATGAGGTTAATAATGTGAAATACTAAATTTGGCAACTAACCTTGTCATGGTGACCTATCCACTACCCCTTGCAGGGTTACATGCATGACTTACTTTTACCAGACTGCCCAGAGCGGGAAAACAACAAGCCAAAGCCGCAAAAAAGTTGGGTCCCTGTTTTGTCAAGTCAAAATGGGGCGTGTTGTGTAACCACACAACAACTTGCCACCAAAGAAAATAACTAAATTCTAATGATTCAAGTAATGGGGTCACATTCTAACATAGTATTTTAACTCTTTCTAAGTTAAGTATTATAATCTTTTTGAATGATAAGATTTTCATCATGGCAACAATGCTAGCAAAGGATCAGGTGTGTGCAAATGATTAATTATCCTCATCTTGAAAGTAAGTTGAAAACATGAGTAACCGATGTTAAGCTACATAGTTTGGGAGCATCCCTCATAGCCAACCTAGATAGAGCCTTGCTGCCAGCAAGCATCTATAGCCCCGGCAAGGTTATCTATACAATCCCCCTAAGTAGAGCCCCACTGCCAGTAGGCATCTATAGCCCCAGTAGGGTTACTTAGATGGCCTAATTTTTATTTCTTTTTGGATTTTCAATATTCATTCCCAATATTCATATGATGTCATCATGTAAGCTTAATGTGCAAGGCATGGTCACTTGCTGATTTAGGTTGGAGATTGCATTGGTAGCAAGGGAGTCCCTTTAGATTTTTCACTTACACCTATACTTATGTGTTCCACAAAACCAAGGCTGTTAGGTGAGTCATTGTGAAAGAATCACTTTGGTCAAGAAAAGGCACCCTAATGAAAAGATATCATAGACCTGATCACCAACACTTCTCAAAAATGAGTCATAACCTATATATGAATTTGTTCTCATCACTTGAATCTTAACAATTTGGTTATTTTCTTATGGTGATGAGCTGCATCATCTTGACTAACCAAAATAGAACTCAACAAGTAAACAGACAAAACAAACCCAAACTATACAAACAACTATACAAATATGCACACTATGATACACATGACTTGCATGACACTGTTTCAGGCTTGAAAGTAATGTTTGAGAAACTGTCCATTAACTGGTAATGGGACATCCTCACCGGTTAAGGCCTTTAGACTATAGGTACTGTCTCCTAAGATTTCTAAAACTTGAAAGGGACCTATCTAAAGTTTATCAAATTTACCATGATCTCCTTTCCTTTCATGTGCTTTGTCCCACATAAGGACTAAATCTGAGATTCTAAAAGCCTTAACTCTGGCTCTTTTGTCAAACCAATGCTTGACAACAACCTGATGTTTAGCAAATTGATCAATTATTTTATTTCTTTTTTCTTCTAGGTGCATCAACTGAAGCAACCTAACCTCTTGTTTGTTATCTATGCCTAGATATTCTTGTGCAAACTGTAGTGTGGAAATCTTTAGGTTAATAGGGAGGATGGGATCCACCCCATATACTAGGTGAAAAGGAGAATTTCCTAATACAACCTTCATCCTAGTTCTATCTACCCCCAAGGCATACTTCGATAGGGTATTCCACTCCCTTGAGTTCTTTTCTATCAATTTCTTTATGATGTTCAATAAATTCTTGTTTGTGGATTCTGCTAATCCATTCCCTTGGGGATAATAATTTGAGAAAAATTTGAAGATGATTCCATGGTCAAAAGCCCAACCTGATAATCTTATTGAAGCAAAGGCAGACCCATTATCACATACTAAAGCATAAGGAACCCCATACCTGGTTACTATGTTGCTTTCCAAAAACTTGATTACATCCTCAGCATTGCATGTCTTACTATTGACAGCTTCAGTCCACCTGGTACAATAATTAGTAACAATCAACACATACCTATGGCCTGAAGATGATGGAGGATTGATAGGTCCTATGAAATCCATTCCCCATTGAGCAAATGGGCGCATCTCCATCACTGGCTGCAAAGGCTGAGTAGCATATCTTTCTCTATTTGCAGCAACCTGACACATATGACAACATTTGATATGTTCAACAATATCTTTAAAAATAGTGGGCCAATAATACCCTGCTCTGAGGATGGCATGAGTAATAGCTAAGTATGATCCATGTGCAGTTCCAAACTTATCATGTAACTCCTACTAGCACCTTATCTGCTTCTTGCCCTTCCAGGCATCTAAGGTATATTCCCTCATAGTTCTTCTTGAAAAGGACTCCTCCTTTTATCATGTATTTTTGTGATCTTATTTTTAAGGCTCTCCTCTGTGAGGCTTACAATGTTGAAGGGCATCTTCCAGTAATCAAGATATGCCTGATGTCTGAATACCACTCTCCATCTTCTTTTGCATTTATAACATACTGTTGGCTCATGATGTTAGGATCAATTTCAGATATCATCTAACTCAATGATTGTCCTCTCACTAATTTCATGGGTGTTATGTCCATATCATACTCTTAGAGGATGGTTATCCATTTGGCTCTCTTCTCAGCTGGTTCACTTTGCATTAAAAGCATCTTTACTGCTACATCAGGTACTATAGCGATCACCTTACTTCTTAAGATGTAATGTCTAAACTTCTTGACTGCTCAGACCAGAGCAAGTGCTTGTCTTTCAACATCCATGTATCTAAATTTTGCATCTCTGAAAGGACAACTCATGAAGGCTATGGGCTTTTCTTCTTTAGCCTCATTTCTTTGTGTTAATACTGCTGCAGATGTATGCTCTGAAGCAAATGAGTAAATATAAAAATGTTTGGTATAATCTGGACTGATTAGGACTGGAGCATTAGATATGGCTTTCTTGATATCTTCAAAAGCTGCTCTAGCTTCAAGTGTCCACTCAATTTTGGCGTCCTTCTTGACCATGGCATTCAATGGTCTAACAATCTCTGCAAAACTAGTAATAAACTTTCTAACAAAATTAATCTTACCAAAGTAAGATTTGAGCTCCTTCTTACTTCCAGGAAACTATATCTTCATGATTGATTCTACCCTATCAGGGTCTACGATGATCCCATTCTCTGTTATCAGGTGACCTAATAACTTTCCTGTGGTTACCCCAAATATGCATTTCTTAGGGTTTAGGGATATTCCATAATGTTCACATTTCTTTAGTACCTTCCTAAGGTCTTCCACATGATTCCCTCTTTCTTTAGAAAAAATTGTCAAGTCATCCATGTATATGACTATACATTTACCAATCAGGCCTCTGAAGGCTATATCCATTGCTCGTTGAAATGTGGCTCCAGCATTTATCAAGCCAAAAGGTATGCGCCTATAGGTGAATATTCCCCACTTAGTGGTGAATGCAGTCTTCAATCTATCTATCTTGTCTACTATCACCTGGTTCTAACCTGAAAAACCATCCAAAAATGACATCATCTTTGCGCCATTTACAATCTGCAAGACCTCATCCAGAGAAGGCAAAGGATAGTTATCCTTTTCAGAAGCTCTATTTAAATTTCTGAAGTCTACACACAACCTGATGTCACCATTCTTCTTTCTTACTGGAACCAAGTTAGCCACCCATGTGGAATGCCTCATAGGAAATATGATCCTAGCATTAAGCAATTTCTTAACTTCTTCAAAAATGATGGGTTCCAGCAATGCATTGACAAGTCTCTGTTTTTGTCTAAAAGGCTTGACATCTAGCTTTAAAGGTATAGTATGAGTGATGATTGATGTATCATAAGTTTTCAACTCATCATATGTCTAGGCAATAACATGGATATAATCTTTAAGTGCTTGGGTTATTCCTTCCAGTTCTTCTTCTGTACATACTTTTCCAATCAGGACATTCCTTTTTTCATCATCATGTCCAATGTTAACTTGAGAATACTCTCCTCCATCTGCCTTAGGGAGATCTTTCTATTTCAACATGTTGTCTAAATCAAATGCTCTTTCCAACTCTATCATTCCCTTAGGAATCTTGTTGCTAGGAAACTCTAGGATCTCCTCTTCTTCCCATATATGATCTTCCACATTTCTTTCATCTATGATTTGTGCATCAAAGACATCTCTGTTGGAAATGAAGTTTAAAATATGTCGATCATCATCAAACACTTGAAGGTTGACTACATTATCTGGTACAGAGGGTACTAATACTAATTCAACTGAAAATCTTTTCAAACCAGATATAGACAGTGGTTCCAAAGTACTCGCAGCATGGGCTAAGGCATCTACCCTGTGATTTTGTTCTCTAGGTACATGGGTGATTTTGAATGCATCAAAATTTTCTATCAAGTCCCATACCCTATGTCTGTAATTGGACAGCTTCTTGTAATTACAAGAATATATGCCTCTTACTTGTCTTACTACCAATTATAAGTCTCCATAGACATGCAAAATCTTCACTTTCTTTCTAAGTGCAAACAATATCCCATGAATCAAGGCTTCATATTCTATCACATTATTAGTGCATGGGAATTGTAATATATATGCTAATAGGTAGGATTTACCAGCTGGATCAATAAGATCTATTCCTACTCCAGCCCCTTCCTTTGATTTAGATCCATCAAACCTGAGGGTCCATGGCTTATCTTCAGTTAAAGGCTTGTCTGGGCCTTCTCTTTTCCTTTTATCTCTGGCAGCTGTACTATTTGATATCCATTTCAATTTTGGTGTTTCAATCTTCTCAAACTTCACCTTATCTGGCTGATGTGAAGCTGATATTTCTTCTTTTTCTTTACCATCAGCAGGAAAATCTTTTGGACAAGGCAACATCTACCTCTTCAAAATATGCAAACATAATGAACAAGTGGTTTCTGAATGTGGTGCTTCATGTAACTTGCACCATCCCTCAATTAGGGCATCTTGTGGGGATCTTTGCTGTTGTATCATCTTGTGAATCTATTTTGACAAAAATTCTTCAAACTTGGACAAATTACTGCCCCTATCTTCATCAGATAGTTCATAATCTGACTCTACCAAGCAATCACTTCCTGGGGTGATTTTGTTGTTACTCTTAGTATTACTCTTGTTATACACCAGTATCTCTTCTATCATCTGAATAGAATCTTCATCATGATATGTGCTTTCTTCTGTTCCTGCTGATGACAAACAAAAATCAATGTCACTATCACTATTTGAAGAACTTACCGTGGATGATGATGATGATGATGCCTCACTGCATGCTTGTTCCAGTTCCATCATGTCTAAGCAAGCATCATAGGTCTTTTCAGAATGTGCCTCATCATGTAACCTGCACCATCCTTCAATTAGAACATCATGAACAAGTATTTTTAACATTTGACAACGTTGCACTTCTTTGGATAGGTGCATCTCAAAATTCTTGAAGTGATCTACCTCTATCTCATTTTCAAGGTTACAATCAGACTCTAAAATTATTTTATCATCATGAAGATTACCATCATGAATATGAACATCATACATGAGGATATCTTCTATCCTGACGGTCTGGGGTCTGATGGAGTAAACTCCGGGTTCAACATCCATATACATGATCTCATTGGTTTTATTATATTCAGTGATCATATGTTTCATGCGAGGCTCAACATCTATCCTTATTTGATTAGGTATTCCTTTCCGGGGTAACCACATGTGACTAAAATCAGTGGACATGTATCCATTAAGTGTTTTCGACCAATCTCTGCTGAGTAGCATCCCATAGGTATTAGGTATATCAACTACCTGAATATCAATGTAATACTAGATTCTTGGATCTGATGCTAGCTGCATATGAATGTAAGTTAGTTCTCCTACTACACTCACCTCTATTTTATCTAACTGTGTTACTTTCTTCAATGACTTAGCAAGATGCAACCCTAAGGCATTGCATATGGACAGGGGCATTACATTGGTAGATGCTCCTGAATCTCCTAAGCAATTATGCAAGTTCTTACTAAACATCCTTATGGTAAGGAGAAAAGGAGGTGACTCAGTTTTATCTCTATAAAGAATCATATGTGAAGTCTCTGTAGCTTGAACAGTGGCTGGAGCTTTGTTTTTAACTGTAACATCCCTAACAGCATGATCTTTATGCCCAGTCTAACTTGAGGTATGATTATCCTCTTTTGGAGCAAGATCATCTAAGGATTTCATGAAGGCTTTCTTGATAGCTGGGGTTTTGAGTAGTTCTGACAATGACAGACTAATTTTGATCTTTTTCATTTCATCTGCTAAGTATGTGACCAATTTGTCAGACTCAGGAGGCAGATTACTAGCTTTTCGTGCTGTATTTTGTGGTGCTAAGTACTGAGCATTAACTTTAGGAATTCCAGGGTTATTGCTTGCCTTAGGATTAGGAGGAGTGTTGAAATTATTTGGAGGCAAGGATGTGGTCAAAGGACCAGCAGGTCAATTGAAATTGTTCCTTAGATTGTAATTATGCCTACCCTGATACTGTTGTTGATAAGCATGTACTTCTTCATGTTCAATTGATGGCTCATTTTCATCTTCAAATGGAAAAACATAATTAGTCTCAAAACCCATGGCTGATTCCTCACATGCTAAGGTATAATTCTAATGAGGTGACTTTGTCTGCTGATGAGGATGATTGATGAAACTTTCTAGCACTAGAGCAGAATCATATCCATAGGGGACGATTTCATTTCCTTCAACACAAGGTGGATTACCTGCAGTGTTGGATACTTCAGTTTGGAATATACTGGTAGCAATCCTGAACTGAGGACAATCCAGCTCAGCATGAGCATTGGTGTTATGTATCCTACACCAGTTTGTAAGAGTTGCCTCTGCTAGGTTCACTCTAGTGGTCTGCTTAGATTCACCAGGAGGCTGATTATCTAGGGGTGATGGCAGAGAACAATTGTTTGGCCTAGTGTTCCACACTCTAGGCTGTCTAGGGGAATTATTGTTACCATTGTTGTTATTGTAGTTGTTATTATATCCCCTATCAAGATAATTAGGTCTATCATTGGCATATCCTCTATTCTAATTTGGTTGAGAATAGAAATTCTGACTCCTCAAATGAGTGATCTCAGTGGTGAGTTTCCTCAACTGTACTGATATCTCTTTAATTTCTTCCTTGTCTTCCTAAACTTTGGCTACTACATTCTCTATTTGAGGTTTGAAAAAGGAAGATCCATTGTTATTGTTATTGGATTGTTCCACAACCTGAGGTACCTGTGTATGCCCTGGATGTTGTAACATTTGACCATTTCCATTTGGAGGTGGCATGATGCTGAGTGGAGGTATCTGCAAAGGACTTGGAATTACAGCTGGAGGTATCATGGCTCCGTTGGTCTATTGTTGAGCAGGATATGTAGGATAAGCAGGGAGTGTAGGAAATGCAATATTAGGTGTTGGAGCAGGGATCAGCTACTAACTGACTTTGATAGCTTCTTCAAAAGCTCCTGTCAAGGTTGTAACACCAGGATGTGCTCTCTTGATAAACATAGAAGTCAATGGATCTAAGGCTGAGTAGTATATGCTCCTGGTGGCTTCATCTAATACAGTATAGGGAGCAACTAACTTTGAGAGCATCTTTTGGAATCTTGCATTGAAATTAGCAATAGGTTCTCCTTCAAATATCTTGATTGTGGCAAACATATGATAATTCATTGAAGGATCTATAGGTATTTTGAATCTATCCTTAAAGGATTTCTCCAAGGTAGCCCATGAACCGACTGAACCTTGACCAAGACTGATATACCAGTTATATACCTCTTCCCCTAAGGAAAATGGAAATAACCTACACACCACATCCTGATGTTCAATTCTAGCCCTACAACAAGCTTCCTTGAATGTTCTAATGTGATCATCAGCATCTTGATATGGATGATATTTAGGACAAATCTTGTTAAGATTTTTAGGTAAAGGATGATATGCAGTAAAAGTCAGAGGTGACTCTGCAGTAAAGAATGACATTGTGACTAGTGGAGGTTGGACCTGAGGTCTGACAGGTGGTCCTGTAGGTGTTTGTAACCTGATAGGAGTTATAGGAATGTGTTCTAGTGAAGCTCCTGACGCACTAGAACCAGGAGAATGATGAATATCTATTGTTCTAGGTCTAAATCTTTAGATAGGCAGTTCTTCAAAGAGTCCACTGGATCTGGACCCTGGTATTTGGCCTGAGAGCCAGGATTTCTTGAATTTAAGGAAATTTGGCTTGTTTACTGTAAAGATTGGTTAAAACACCATAGAAAAGGCTATATTTATGATCAAAATTTGAAACTGACTAGATATTTATGCAATATTTGCAGAAATGATGCAAGTATGGGGTGATATGAGGTTTTGGAACACGAGCAACCGGATATCAGGTCTCTAAAGCAAACTACCTCAAAGTTTTAGCAAAAAGACTTGAAATAGAGCTAATCTTTGAAATATCATGATGATCGACCACAACACTTGAAATATTTATGATCAATTTTGAAAACTTTGCAACGAACAAACATGCACGGACTTAGAATAGCAAATCTTTGCATATGACTTGACATACAAAGCTGCATGAGTATTACCTTTCTGTTTGCATCATCAAATCAGATAAATCTACTGATGAAGGCCCTCCTTCTAGCACCAATTTATGTTGATGATGATTGTCATCCATAACAACATGCATAAAAATTTGCACAACAAACCTTTATTATCTTGTAAAGTACGATCAGCTTAGGATAAGTTGATGACTCCAAGTCTCCGTTGATCAGGTCATGATCGTCTGGTGTTACTCAGAGGTTGATGTGACATGTTGTTTTCCATTTCAAGGTGTCTTACATTTGTCTTGATGATCAGTATTGTTCTGTTTCCTGTAAATTTACTCTACAGAGAGGTTAACTCTACTCTATTTCCAAAGATAGTGATGTATTTGCAAGTTTGATCAATTCTTCTGATTATTGATCATCATGAACTTGTTCTTTCTTCTACACTGTATATTTATTCAAATTATGTGTCTGTGAGTGGATATTTGCATATATCTCATGAACATTTGTATGAATTTGCATGATAAATTTGTCAATTTAACATGCTTTTGCTCTAGATATGCTCTGTATTTCCAATTATCTACGGGATATCAACATATTTCATGTTATTTTATTTTGATTCTTTGTTATTTGCAATTATGGTGATGATCTGATATGAAATTGAAAGAAATTTAAAAGAATGCTTCTAATTTTAGTGAATCTTTAGCCATTGAACCACATACATACAAGATACATTCATGAAGAGAAGAAATCAAACCATATTATCACCAAGATGTTCCACAGCTAGATATGGATGATGCTACCTTCAAAGGATAGGAATGAAAACAACACATGCAGACTGACAAGCACTCTAAGGGACGCAGCTGATCAATGCATGTATCTAGATTTCAAACACAGATTACTCAAAATTTATGATGATTTATAATTAAATTTTCTCTTTTATTCAGTATGCATAACATGTCCATTTACAACAACTTTGAAATGAGTCCTGATATTTCAGCAATCAAATTTCAATTAAGTTTTGAATATTCAAAATATGACACTCATGCACCTTTTATAGAATAAGGTGAGGAGGTAGTTACAAATGACCTACGGTTAAGATTTGTCAATTAAGATCTACGGTTCATAATCACTTCTTGGCTCAGTCAAAATTTCCTCGTGGCACAGGTTGCCAACTGGCAACCATCTGGATGACTCATTACCTTATGAGTGCCTTCTGCATGTCTTCTTTGTGATGCATCTTCATTCATTCTTCGAGTTCCTCCTCTTTATCTTCTTCTTCTTCATCATGATCATCATCTTCATTACTTTCTGTATCGCTGTCACCTTGATGAACATCATCCTATATATGGACCTTCATTGCCGTCCTGATATTCTCATAGGCCTGTACTATTTTATCTACCTCCCCACCATATTGGGTTTTGGCTTTTGTTATGGCACGCTTATGAGACTAGAATTTAGCTTTGATCGCATCCAGCTTACCCTTTCTGCTATTCAAAGTCTCATTGTAAGTCTCCACCCTGACCTTTATCCTCATGATCTTGTTCATCATCTCTTCTGTCAGGTGGGTGAGGGGGTCATCTGCTACCGGCTAGAAATTATCATGCAGAGCTTTGATAGCAAAGTCTGCATCTTGATTTTATATCTTTCCCTCTGATTTCTCTTCTAATGCTTCAAGTATCTCTGCTTCATGTGTCATCATGTTGTGCATCTTTATATTGATATCCCTAAGCTTGCCACTGCATTTCTTCAAGATAGCACATTCAAACCTGATATCTTCATACCATACAGCTATCAGCAGGGCAGTGTTATTATTCAACACTTGATTATTTATTAGGATTTTAGGATCAATCCTCTTCATCTCACTTAAAGCAGTTAGGTCCTTTTCCAATTGGAATGACCATCTTCCTGTTTCATTTTGCATTTTGTCTACTTTTCTCTTTAAACTGCTTAAAGAATTCCACCTCGGTAAAAAGGTTCTCAATACATCCTCAGCTCCTGTGAGGGATGACAGCATCCATTTCCCCATGATCATGGCCTCATGCTTCATGAGGTCCAACTTGGTGACCTCCTCTTGGGATATGACAGTCAATGGGACTGCCGGATCAACTGGTGTATTATCAGGGTTAATCAACCCCTTTATGTATGAATGCAGCTAAGCAATGTACTCTTTATTCTATTTATTTTTCTTCTTCTCCTTCTTTACCCTTTGGGTCAAAGAATCAATGATGTCCTTCCCTTCCTGACCTTAGTGGTCCTCATTAGCAAAACCCAAATCAATAGTTGTGATTTGGAACTCTTTAAGGGTGATCTTGCCCTTCTCTTTCTCTACCGTAGGAAGTGCTACCTGGGCAGTCCTTCTGCCTGTAGCAGAATCTCTCCTTATAGCTGATGTCAATCTGACTTTCCTCTTGGGCTTCATTATTATTTCTGCAAACAAGGTGGAAACGTCAAATTCTTAGATTTCAGAGCCTTATTCCATACCTATTTCTTTCTCCAACCACTGAGGCACTTCATCTCTAGATCTTTGATGTCCTTTATCATCATCATGTCTGCCTTGATCTCCAGTATCTGTCTCTATTCTGATTAGAGAAGGTGACTTCTTAGTTTCTTCCTTAGGGTGTTCTTCATGAGTGGGATCTTGTTGCATTTCTTCTTGTGGAGGGGCTTCTTCCTAAAGAGGAGGATCTTGTGGAATGTCCACACTATGATCCTGCGCCTGATCCTGCACTCCCTCCTCCTTACTTTCATCCACTTTAGTATTTTCCTCATCTTGAGGCATATTAACATCTGTGGTTGTCTGTGTGTTTGGGCCTGGTGCATCAGCTTGATCTTGGGCTACCTCTTGTTCTGCACCTGAGGCACCGATGTATTTTGTCTTAAGGTCCTCATGACCTAATTTATCTTTTTCTTCTGTGGCATCTCCCTGAGCCCAGGCAGCAGCATCACCTGATGTATCTTTATCACCCCCACCTTTCTGTTGGACTTCCACTATCTTTGGCTCAGCAGGTATCTCATGTTGTTGCTGGCCCATATCTGGAGCATTGCTCTCTTCTCCTTCCTGCTTGGCCACTTCAACTTTCTCTATCACATCAGGTGCACATGCCTTATCTTTGGGGCTCACATCCTCCCTATATGTTAAATCTATCACCGCAGGGCTAGTCACTTGATCGACCAACTTCTAAAGCCTGATTTGTTGGGCTGCCCTCTCTGGGCTACTTTCTTTCTCTTTCTGAGCTATTTGCTTCACCTCCTCCAATACCGCCATCTGTGCTAATGGGGTCCCATGTGGAGTCATGCGGGTACTAGATGCGAGTCTCCATCCTTTGAGAAGCTACATTCTACACTACTTCATCATCTGATAGGTCCACGGTGTCCTCTAAAGAGAAAGGATCACCGTGACCTGCTTTGGAGGTCTCTTTTGCTTGTTCCTCTACCCTCTCAGTCTTAAACTTGATTATGGTGGCAAGCGGCACATCATGTTGCATCTCCTTCTTAAATGCTTTGCCACCAGCTCCTCTCAATACAATGGGATCAGCCCTGATATCACCCCGCATGGATGTCATTTGCTTCTTGGGTGGTGATGTCAGCAGCGGCGCCCTCCTCTTCCTACTGACCATCATCAGGTCATCACCTGCAGGGTCCTTATTTACCTGCACTTGCTCAAAAGGGATATCTTCCTCCACTTCCTGTTGTGAGGTCTGGCCCTCCTCCTGTATTTCTGTAGTTTCTATAGCTGGCCTGAGGATCCTCTTTGTCTTTGGTTTGTCCATCAAAGGTGGTGCAGATGATGAGAATGCTTGTCCTGATGTTGATGCACCTACAGCTGGTATGGCTATTCTTTAGATTATCACCCCTTTAGGCTCATCTTCAATTTTCTTACCTCTAGGGGGACCCTTCCTCTGTTTCTAGGTGGGTAACCTCTCTCCATTGGACTTTCTTTTCTCATTGAGGAAATCATCATACTCCTCATCAATTAGTTCTTGCCTTTTCTTCTTGGCATCTACAATAAGGGCCACGCCCATTTTCTTCCATCTGTTTATCTGCTTATCTACCCATGCTTGGGTTAACTACAACACCCCACCTGTAAACTGATCCAAGGATATGTCCTCTGGCTATGTTAGATTAGGGGCTGATATCGTGTCATTGTACACCTTTTTGTCTTGATATTCATTTGACATAGTTTTTCCATCATCCTTCTTTGGTTGTGCTGGCACTGGGATGCAGTCAAATGTCCTTATCTGGTTCAAGGTGAGCCTCTGGTATTTTCTTCTCCTCACCTTATCTTCATCTTCACAATCTGTCCAGAAATCCTCTAGATGCTTCTGATGAATGGGTTTTCCTATTATTTTGTGCATCCTGCCATAGGGGTCATAAGATCTAGCCAAGGGAAATGGTTGTAGATACATCAGCTTCAGACCTCCTATGACATGCTTTATGCTCTCTGAGTCTGAGCACATATACCAGCCCATAGATACTGGAAATACTACAAGAGGTATCTTCTTTTGTACTTTGTACACCTCCACTATGGTAGACACTTGTCTAAGAAACTCCATCAGGACCACCCCATCAGTAGGGTACCTTGGTAGCATAAGGGGTTGTCCTTCAAATCCCTCTATTCTTATATATGAGAAGGTGGCATACTGAATGAACCAGGTGCCATGTCTGTATATAACTTCTTGAGCCTCCATGCTCAGTCTCTTGGTTCTGTCTTCCTCCATGGTTCTAACTAGATGCATAGAGAATGCATCATTCACCAATTTGTAATCTAGGAGGTAGTTCTTTCTCTGTAGCTGAGGATAGTGATCCCATATGTGGGCATCATCTACATCACCACTAGCCTTACCCACTATAGTCCAAGCATCAAATGTTCCTTTGTAAGCACAAGAGTACACAACATATGAGGTCATGTGAAACATGCATGCCTGACCTCCCAGGTTCCTCATGCCTTCATCCAGTGCATCGCTGATGACCTTGGCCCATAATGGCTTATTATCTGTGTATAGAACCATCTGGATGATTCCAAACATCTAATTCTCAAAGTTTCCTGCATGAAGCTTACCTGTCATCCTGCTTAGCAGTGCAATGATATACTAGTACTCATCATCAAAATTAATCTGTCCAGAAATCCTCTAGATGCTTCTGATGAATGGGTTTTCCTATTATTTTGTGCATCCTGCCATAGGGGTCATAAGATCTAGCCAAGGGAAATGGTTGTAGATACATCAGCTTCAGATCTCCTATGACATAGTTTATGCTCTCTTAGTCTGAGCACATATACCAGCCCATAGATACTGGAAATAGTACAAGAGGTATCTTCTTTTGTACTTTGTACGCCTCCACTATGGTGGATACTTGTCTAAGAAACTCCATCAGGACCACCCCATCAGTAGGGTACCTTGGTAGCATAAGGGTTTGTCCTTCAAATCCCTCTATTCTTATATATGAGAAGGTGGGATACTGAATGAACCAGGCACCATGTCTGTATATAACTTCTTGAGCCTCCATGCTCAGTCTCTTGGTTCTGTCTTCCTCCATGGTTCTAACTAGATGCATAGAGAATGCATCATTCACCAATTTGTAATCTAGGAGGTAGTTCTTTCTCTATAGCTGAGGATAGTGATCCCATATGTGGGCATCATCTACATCACCACCAGCCTTACCCACTATAGTCAAAGCAACAAATGTTCCTTTGTAAGCACAAGAGTACACAACATATGAGGTCATGTGAAACATGCATGCCTGACCTCCCAGGTTCCTCATGCCTTCATCCAGTGCATCGCTGATGACCTTGGCCCATAATGGCTTATTATCTGTGTACAGAACCATCTGGATGATTCCAAACATCCAATTCTCAAAGTTTCCTGCATGAAGCTTACCTGTCATCCTGCTTAGCAGTGCAATGATATACTAGTACTCATCATTAAAATCAAACTTGAACAAGTGTACGGGCAATTTAGCTGAGGCAGTGTAGGTGCTACTCTTTGACCTCCACTGATACATCCTCTTCCTTGCATTCTTTTTGTTGTTATACTCTGTTTCTAGCTTACGTAAATCCACACTAACCACCTTCTTTCCAACTGGTAGATTGAAAGTAGATGTGATGCCCTTAATTGAAAAGTTAGCATATACTCTTCCGTGCTTCTCCACCTGCCTGGTCTGAGGGTTATAGTTCCTGGCACACTCTACTGCCAGCTCTGGGGTTTCCATGGCATACAGAAATTTGGTTGCATGCCACATTCCTGAAACGTATATTGCATCTAGAAGGGTATTGTCCTTGTCATGATGTATTCTTGTGGACCAAGCTGCTAGGTCTGTATCTCCCTAGTGAGTGTCACCAATGATGCCATACTTAAATTGTACCCCTTTGGGCTGAGCAAACATGGGCCTGAGAAATTTTGAATCAGACCTGTTATGTCTAAGATCCACCATGGACTCCTGCAATAAACATGATCTGTCTTACTTTACAATATCTATATGCACTCATACAACATTATATACTTCTACGGCATCATGCATACTATATCTATCATCTTTTAGTTCATCATGATATGCACATTTATAGATTCAAACCATAAGAAAGAACATACTACCTGGACATGCAGAAAACGACAACAGGAGGGTTTTTAATTACTTACCTGATAATGCTTTCCTCCTGGGATAGATGGGTGATTACGGGAAAGGGCCGCAAATGTTGATAATCAGCCGTTCTGTTACGCTGAAAGATCTAGTCCGTTCACAGGTAGCTCATATGAGGGTTTGACGTCTCTGCTCTGTAATTTCTTATTTTTTTGCAAGGTAAATGAAAATAACCTTGGAAAGTTACCTTTAAACACATTCGTAGGGCAAATTAGGGTAAAACAAAGTTGGGATGGCTTAATCCGTTGATCTTCTACAGAAAATCCATGGATGATGCCAAGTGTTTGAATTGTATTCGCGATCGGCGAGAATCCATCTACCGCATTTAAGTGCATTCAATGTTGGGAAACAGGGGGGTGATCTTCGAAAGATCGGGTGATATTCAAAATATGACCCCCTCTGGGTAAAATGACCCCCCGCCTTTGAGTGGCAAAACTTATGCAAAAGAATCAGGTGATGTGGTCAACGTTGACCATGTGTAAATCGGGTCATGAATTAAAATCAAGGAATATTTAAAATATGATCCCGCAAATAAAATGACCCCCTTAGGAAAAAGATCATGGTGACATCAGCATGTCGATGACTTTATTTAATCCTTGTGTTGTAATGACGTCACCATCATGTTATTGAATATGGTGGGCACTTGGATATATACCCCTGCGAGGTAAAATGGAATGATGACGTCATCATCAGGGTGATATTTTTCGTTCGTTGGGTTTGGATGACGTCATCGTCATATTGGCATAGGGTGATACTTTGCAAAAAGGGTGATATTCGTAAGATGATGGATATTAAAAATATGACCTCCCGCAAAATATGTGAAGTCATTTGACGGGCAGACAACAGCTACTACGTAAAATTGACGTCTGGACTTCATGGACCAAGTGATTATCGGGTGATAAACTTATATCAGAGTGATCTCAGATAATGTGACTGATGTTTGAAATATGACCCCCCTCCTCGGAATATTAGGTTAGACCGAAACTTTGACTTAACATAACTTTCTCCCCTTAGAGAATTTTGGGGTGATCCAAAAGGCAAACCTGCTTGGAATTTCTTACACTTTCCAACCATGAGGTTAATGATGTGAAATACTAAATTTGGCAACTGACCTCATCATGGTGACCCATCCACCGCCCCTTGCAGGGTTACATGCATGACTTACTTTACCAAACCGCCCAAAGCAGAAAAACAACAAGCCAAAGTAGCAAAAATGTTGGGTCCCTGTTTTGTCAAGTCAAAATGGGGCGTGTTGTGTAACCACACAACACATCCTAAACACATACTTGAGTAGCTTGTTGGAGGTTTGAAGTGTACTCAAAATTTTGTTAATGTTTTAATGCATTGTGAGAAGCTTTGAAATCATTGACAAAGTGTCTCCTTTGCCTTGAGAAGGTTGTGAGTGTGCTATCGGGCCACAACACTATTTGTGTAGTTTTTTCAGCGGTTCGAAGGGTTGTGGAAACTTGTGATTTCACTAACAATTTTTTTGTTTGAATGTTTGTCTCCAAGGAAATCTAAGTGTCAACATTATTTAAGCCTTTAAAACTTTTTGTTTTGAAAACTTTCCTTTCATTTTATCTTTTAAAAGTTGTCAAGTATTGAGGGGTCATGACAACCTTCTGAAGTGTCAATGAAGCTTTTTATAACATTGTTAGCATTTTTGGAGGTTGTGACAACCATTGAATTATCTAACCACACATTTTAAAATTTCAAAAACTCGTGCTTAATTCTTCCTTCACTTCTTTGGGTTGGGACTTTGAGGACTATTGAAAACCTTGTCAGAGGTTTAAGGGGTTGTGGAACCACCAAAAATGTTGATAACTTTATGAACATTTTAAATTCCTTTGTTGATCAGGCCTTTGGAAGGTTTGTCAGTGATTTAGAAGGTTGTAAGAACTATGAAAAACACCAACAAAGCTTTGAAGAAAACCCTTTCGATGATTGAGGAGGTTTTGACAACTATAAAAAGTGCTGACAAAGTTCTGTGAAGGCTCAAAAGATCTGACAAAGCTTAAGAAAGGCTTGGGACTTGAGAATTTTGGACTTTATGCAATTGGGGTGTCAAGACTCAACAAAGATTGACTTAAAAAGGTTTTAACTAAATTTTGAAAAGAAAAGGACTGTCAAAATTGAAGGTAACAAGTACAAAAGAGAAATAAGAGAACAAATTCTATAAGATAAACAAAATTAAGGTGTGAAGACAAACAAATTGTAAAGACTAGAAAGTAGTTATAAAACCAAAGGAAAGAAAACATGCTTGAGGTAAATAAATTCTTTAAGTTAATTCAAAATTGTAGTCCTCATCAAAACTTATCAACATGCTCATTACACATTAAATACAATTATTAATATTAATTTTATTTTATAGAGATACATTCAATCCTTCCTCATCTCTTTCCTTAACTTTAACTTCTCTTATAAAATTGTTTGACTCAAATTCAATCCAAATTCAATTTTGCTAGGATTGCTCGTGTCAAACGCAATCCAAATTGAACTTTCCAACGATTGTTTGCCTTAAACTCAATCCAAATTGAATTTTAATATTAAGAGGAAAGTTTATAAATAATTACTAAACTTTAAGTTTTGGATGTTTACACAAATTTTGAAATAACTCCAAGGAAGTTGTAATTCCCTTTAAATTCAAACTTATTGTATACACGTCTCTTTTTAAACTTTCACATCAATCAATAACAATAATTCTCCTCAAATATGTGCATGATTTTCATTTCACTCCATTGAATAACCAGATAAAAATCTTTACGAATTGGCACATACAATGGAAGTAGCACTACAAATGCAAGGAAGGAATTTAATTACAAATATCAAATAGCTTTAATTACGGGGCCCCTGTATGGTTGCCCATTCACCTTAAAATTATGTGGTCTTTCTATCTCCTGCAACCACACACAATCCTCATACTTGCTATGATTTTTGTGTTCTTCCCCTGTGAAAAAGAGAAACCATATATACACAAATACCATCAGTAAATTCATTCAACTAAATCTGAGATGTACCAATTTCCAATTTTAAAGACAATCAACAACACAAACAACATACTTTTGAGCGGAAGGGCCGAGTAAGGATGGAGTCTATAATAGGAGGGATCCCCGTCTGCATAAGGCGGAGAGAGTACATCCAACACTGCACATGATGTTAGGGCTGTGAAACAATGTATATTCCCTGCTCTTGTTGGATATAACACAGAGCTTCCACTAGATGCATCATAAACAGAATCCACCTTCAGCTTGGCCAACCTCATTCCACCAACTACACACAAATACATCCATTTGCCTCAACTTAATTAGTATTACAACATAACACTGGAAGAGCTTAAAGCACTGGTACATTCTGTTAATCTAACAACTTGGGTTCTGTTAACAAGTTGGGCTCCCACATAAACAGCCGATGTATTGACTACAAAACACCTACTATTAACATGGGCTCCCACATATATAATCGATGTATTGACTACAATACACCTACTATTAACTTGGATTTTCATATAAACAACTGATGTATTGACTACAATATACCTACTATTAACGTGGGTTCCCACATAAACAGCAGATGTATTGACTACAACATTCCTGCTATTAACATGGGTTCCCACATGAACAGCCAATATATTGATTACAACACATCTGCTATTAACATGAGTTCCTACATAAACAACTGATGCATTGACTACAACACACCATCTATATGTTATCTTATATATTTAGTTCACAAGCATAACAGAAATTGCAAGTAAAATGAAATCTACTTACAATGTTGAGTGTCTTGATATTGGTCATGCCAATCATAAGCTGAGACATGCATTGAGCCATATAAAACCTTGCTAAACACCGTCATCCCAGGGTGGTCGTGCAATGGAATTACTGCTGATTTTGGCAGACAAAATATTCCCATCTGCACTTGAACAGAATAAAGATTTTGAGAGTGTGAAGCCACTTAAATCATTGCAGAAAATATGGAAGTAAGCTTATATTTACCGAGAAACTATCACATTCGTGAATGTGCACGTATGTGACACGTGGAGAAGGAAAATATTGTGTCGAAGTTACAACTGAAGTATTGCTGGTGAGTCTTCGCCTTTTGAGTGTACCCAAATAAGTGCAAGTCTGCCTCTCTGCTTCATCATCTGCTCTCACTATTTCCTTCTCGTCAAGCCCAACGTCTATAGGTTTTATTGCATCTGCAACAGTAGACAAAACTATATAAATAATTTGGAAGTAAAGGGTAACAAGCAATAACCAAAAACAATCTTGTTTGCGACATTGGAAGAGGTTAAACAGGGAAGAACTTAAACAGCCGACTGTTTTTTTTAATTTTAGTCGAAATTCAGCCGACAGTTTCAGCACAGTCAAATGAAAAGGACAGTCCCCATTTTTGGGGGTCGAAATTTGAAAACAACAATCGGCACAACGTACGAGCTGTTTACAGTGGGCCTTAAACAGCAGTCACTTGCAATCTAAACAAAATCGACCTTCAGTCGAAATTATTCATACGCTGCCGGGAAAGCCCTGCTTAAACGATTTAGGGGAATTAAGTTTCAGAATCTGTCGTGACTCGAACCTGTGACCTGCCTGCTACCAACATGGCAGCTGTCGTGAATCAAACCTGTGACCTGCTGGCTACCAATACGGCAGCTTATCAATATCCGTTTGTCACTCGTTAAAATTTGCTTCCTGTGCTGGATAAGAGCGACCGGTCATGTGAGCCAGTTTGCATTCAGAAGTGGAGGTCCAAGTATGAATATGGATATTTATACGTAAATTGATTTTTTCAATCTAAATGAAGAACATTTAAAACAAGAGATTAGGCATCTAACCATGGTTTAAAGGAAATGGTTACCATGAGTCAAGAAATGGTAAGGGCTTTCAAGGAAATAGAGAAAAGCACATGCATAATGACAAGATGATATGGATTCTTCTAGCCCAAAATAAGGCATCTTTAAGGTTATCATGGTCAATGCAAAAGTGGAGTCCTTAAGACTCTAAGTGCTTGAGCTTTCTTGTTCTAATATGAGAGGCAATTAGAAAAAGAGGATATGCATTTAACCATGGTATTCAAGAAAAATGGGTGATTCTTCTTGCACAAAACAAGGGGTCCTAAAGACTCGTGACCACTCAGTCAAAAAGAAGGGGTTCCTAAGACATTACTAAATCTAGATTTCCTAATCTTGCATAAGGAGCACGTAGAGCAAGAGATTAGGAAGTTGACATTTTTTACAAGAAAAGAAGACTTACAAGGGTCAACATATAGCAAAGACTCTTAGGAACAAAAAGAGCACAAACACAACAATAAAACAATGTGGATTGATTTGGGCTAAAATAAGGTGTCCTTGAAATTCATCACAACATGGCCAAAAAAAAGGGTTCTTAAGAAATTAGCAAGCCTAGCTTTCAAGATTTTAGATGAGGAGCATCTAGAGCATAAGATTAGGTATTTGATCATTATTTTCAACAAAAATAGAGGTACACCACTCAACATACAACAAGGGATTTTAAGTAAGAAAAAATAACATTGTGTAAAGTAAAATTATTGGATGATATAAATTATTCCAGCCTTCTTCAATCTTTCCTACTTTACATTGATAGGGCCTTTAAAAAATATTTTAGAATTTCGAAGAAATTGGGATTCAAGTTGTGTAAAACCAAATTAAGCTAGCACATAATTAAATCAAAGATATGTAGAGATGAAATTTGAATAGCAATCTATTGTATTAAATTCTCATGTGGTCAGCAATATATTGTGGTGATAAGTAGATCCATTCAAATAAGGATATAAGAACAAGCAACTTAAAAAATTAGCTCAACAAAGGAGAAATTTTGGACATTAGAAAAACATTCAAATGCAAATGGCATTTTTATTGAAAAAGATGATCATGGCTAAAGACATTGAAGCTTGGTTAGATATTGGAACATTGAAGATGATAAAATGAGTAACAACATGAATAAAATCAAAATTCATATCCATTTGAAGTTAAAATAAAAATATGGGTCAATGAAAATTGACTCAAAACTACACAATTGAATTGTGATACATATAGCCTTCAAGGGTAGACCGAACAACCAAACTGTTGGAAAAAACGAATGATGGTCTTGAGTTCAATTCCCCCATATTTATCCATTGTATTGATGGAGGATAGCTCATGTGGATGGAGGTTATAGTGGTCTGTGTTAGGAGCTTGCATCGCGGGTCCCACCATGCGTTCAATTCCTCCACAAAAAAAAATGTGATACACATAAAAAATGCAACATATATGAAAATAAATGAGCTAGGGAGATCTTTAATAAATTACTCATAAGGCACAACACTTGCTAAAAGTTTTACACATGAAATATGAAGTTATGTAGGTTTTATTGTAGGTGAAACTCCATAATTAAACAAATTTAAGCTAAAGTAGTATTGGAATAGATGAACTCTATGATTAAATAGACTTGAAACAAAATAGTACTAATACCTATTGGACATCTATCTAACCTAAAAATTATATACATGCCATAATCTTATAATTGATCTAATACACATTTCATCATTTCATTTTGATAATGGATGTGTTAAATCAGTAGTTAAAGATTTTCATAGTTGTCTTTTACTTATACACGTTTCCTAAAATAGGAAGCTTTTAACTCTTTTATTAAATGTGAATAGGTGAATTTAAATTCCATATAAATTTTAATATATCTAGTGTTTACAAATTTATGTCAGAATATTTTTGAACTGTGTTGGTGTTTTCAACACATGATTATGTAAAGGATTATGTAAATAAGCTGTATGTGAGCTTTATTTTATTAACACCTGTAATCAATTGTACTACATGGACAAGAATGCTTCTAATTTATTGGCTCGCATTTATTTAAAAGTAAACAAATTTTTTTATCATGAGAAAAACGAATTTTTTTACCAATCTTACATGATACAGATGCATGCATGATAACCGTACAATTTTTTAATGATCAGATACATTAAGGGGTTTTTTTACCAATCATACATGATACAGATGCATGCATGATAATCGTACAATTTTTTAATGATCAGATACATTAATTTGACATATGAAGTGCTAAAAGACTTTTCTTTCCATTAACAACAGTTGTTTCATTATGATTAACTTTTGTTTCATTATGATTTAAGGTAATGTTTAATGTTAAATGTAACTTTTAGTTTCACTGTACTGGTTGCTAACGAGATTGAAACTGGCGCTGTGCCATGGTTTTGAAAACCGTTCGCTTAAGATTTAAGCGTCAGAATTTAATATGAAACCGTCAAACTTTTATGATTTTGAATACAATCGCAGGCCGAAGATTTCCTGGCCTTACATTAAGGTTACACGGCACGGCTCAAACATACCACAATCAGCAGTAGTTATTGTTATTATATCAACTCTATTATTACCTGATGAGTAATCAGCCATTAGAGTTAAGCTGTCGCAAGCAAATCAGCTCATTGAAATCATCTACAAATCAACCCTAGTTCAATCGTACCTCCAGAAGTATTTACCAATTTTTTTTCTTATTATCTGATGAGTATTCAGCCATTATTTAGCTTATAAGCTGTCACAAGTAAATCAATTCATCCAAATCATCTACAAATGGAATTTAATCGAATCGTACCTCCAAAAATATTTACCAAAAATTTAGCTTGTTTTCAATGAAGATTAATAATTTCACATAACTGTGATCCCTGAGAATTCCACCAGTTGGGTTGACCCCAAACTCTTATTTATAACTACACTGGTGGAATTCTCAGGGATCACAGTTATGTGAAATTATTAATCTTCATTGAAAACAAGCGAGGTTTTTGATAAATATTTCTGGAGGTGCAATTGGGCTAAGTTTCATTAGCAAATGATTTGGATGAATTGATTTATTTTGGACAGCTTACCTAAATAATGGTTTGAATAATCATTAGGTAATAAGAGATTTTTTTGGTAAATATTTGCGGAGATACAATTGGATGGTAAAGCTTAACCAGCCAGTGCGTTGTAAAACGACTGGCTGGTCAAAATCCCATCGGCAGAGATCCTTTCGACAAATCAGTCGACAATCATGGTCATTAAACTGGTGGACAGAATTGCAGTGAAGAGGTCCACAGTATTTGTTGACGGCATACAGAGTCAAAAAATTCGTGAACAGTCGGCACGACAAGTGCCCGCTGTTTACGGTGGGCGCAATTGGATTAGGTTTCTAGATGATTTCAATAAACTGATTTACTTGTGAAAGCTTAGCTAAATAACAGCTGATTACTCATCCGTAATAATAGACTTATATAATAACAAAGATCCTTGCTAATATCTATGTAATCCAATAGTTTCCATTCATGTTGTGAGGAAAGAAATCAAGTAAAAAGAGGTTAAGCAAATGAATAATTTGAAAGGAGGAATGATAGATAACATACCAAGAACCGCCTTCAATCTGTGGATTGCTGAGGGAGGAGGCACGAGTTCCTCAGGCGACAAAATCTCCATACAAGTCTCATAAAGCCTCTGCACTGCGCCTGTGTTTCTCATCTTTCGATATCACCAAAACAGATGGTACGACCGTTAACTATTTACCCAACTGTTGGGATGAGTTTAAAGAGGCTGGAGAAACAAGGGGCTGTATTCTTTTCCAGGGACTTTGGGCCTCCAGTTTATCAGGTATCCACGCCCTTTTTTAATACCCACCTTCATCATTTCTCATTCCTGTGACTTTATACAAATCACGAAAAAATATCTTGTTTTACTTTTCAATACCATAATACCTTCACATGCCTCGTGGAGACTCGTTACCCCATACACACACGCCTCTGGCAAAACAATGGATGAAAAGAGGGAAATGCGCCCACCTATTTGGTGGTGTGCATTGTGGGGCATACAAAATGCATTTTACCCATTTCACACGTAGTTTTAAAAAACAAGAGGTGGCGCCATAAAATTCTGTAACATGCAAGTCAAACTTGTTTATTTAATGTCAAAGAGAATTTGGGCTGTCATCCTGTCACCATGAGAGGGAGGTATTTTTATTAGGTATATTTGATGGCTCAAGGATTCCAAATGTTGTATTGGCCCCTGATTTTGTTAGGTCATCGTCCAATTGCTATACTGGCCCATAGTTTTAGTTTTCACTGTCAAAATCTTAGAACATCTGGTATACCATTTATGGAAAGGGCCCGCCGTTTTACCGTTTGTGAGAAAGCTTCATGTGTAGTTATGGTGGGGCCATTTCCAAAAAATAAGACCACCACTTTATATACCGATATATTCTTCCTTCCAACTAACTACATCCTCAAAATCTTATAAGAGGGCCACTCGCTAGGTATATTCTCTCTATAAATAGAGATGCAAATGCCTTGTTTAACATTGACGGCTATTTTTAAGTAGCATATTTTTCGTAGAGTTGTCTCCTCTATTCAGGGCCTAAATTTGATGGCCGTATGCCCGTATTTAGTAATTTTAGTTGTAAAATACAATTAAAATTTTAGGAAGATTGTATTACTTGAAAGGGAAGACTTCAAGTAAATTGTCAAAATTTCTATGTAATTATTTTTAAATATATATTTTTAGTTTATATATATTTTTCTTAAAATAGGTAGGCTTTAATATTTGAAAGACAACTTCAAATAGATAACCGTCACAAAAAAATTGCTTGAAGGCAGGGTCGACAATCAAATTTAGGCCCTGCCTCTATTATAACTTTTGTTTCTTTGTGTAGAGATAAATAATGTATACTTTGTATTTTTATTCCTTGCCTTTGGTAGGGGATACTTATGTTTTTGGTTGGGGCTTTTTAATTTATTTTGGTTGGTGCGGAGGAAGGAAAATGTATTGTTTTGCTAAGGTTTTTGTTTTCTCTATTTCTCTATGTATGGGGGAAAAAAATTGTGGCCCAAAGGTGTTATTTTTCAATTCTAAAAAATTGAGGAAAAACATCATCCAATGGGGGAGAGGGCGGATCAAAAATTTAACAGTCCTTCTAAAGTTTTTGGCCAATTTCACACCACTGAACTTGAATGATGTTTCTTTCTCCTTTCCTAGTGTTTGCATAGTTAAAAGATTTGATTGGACGATGCCAATATATTGGTCTACCTATCCCCCTTGCCTCTCTAATATGGGTGAGAGACAAAACTCACAAAAATGAGTTGGGCAAGCCATGCACAATTCCAAATTGGAGACATGAAATGGAGTTGCAGGATGCAAATCTACAATGACTGGTACCAAAAGCATTTTGGGGATGTCAGCTTCATGGTATATGGGACTAACATCATGTTATCCATTTTAGGCAACTATTATGATTGGATGAGTGTGCCATCATCGAGTCATGTTACAATATTCATACATATACTCTATCTTCTATAATTTTTACCTCTAACATAGAGTCCTCTTAAAAGTTCTTAATAGGTTGCATGTTCAAATCTAAGAGTTTGCTCAAAACTATTCAAAGGACTTCTTATACAATTTCCATAAGGAAGTTAAAGTAGCAGAACAACTTCCTACTCTAACCTTGAGAGGAGTAATGTACATAAACTTTCCAAATCTGATCTAACAATTACAGAAATGATATAGAAACACATATAAATCAACAATAAACAATAAACACATAACACTAAATATACATGGGAAAAATCCCACACTCCAAAACCTGCTCAATGTATTCTCAAATATAAAACAAGATTACAACACACTTGCAAAGCAAGTTATTGTTTAGGAGTAAAAAGAGGTGGGTTGATTTCAAGGGTTTATGTGGAATCCTCCTTTCACACCAAACATTCCAAGGGCATATCAATCGAGTTGAATCTCCACTAAGCAAGAGAAATCACCTATCAGATTGGGCTGCCACTTGGGAAGTTGTGGATTCTTGGATGTCAAATAATGTCTCTATCTAATGCTCAAATGCTTTCAAAACCCTAATTAAGCAAAACAATAAGCAAATTCATGAATTACGACAAATGCTCTTAAGACAAGGTGAAGGGTAGTGAACCTTAACTCACTATTTTTTGAAGTTTGGAAGGCAGAAAAGTCGAGGACATGGGGACTAGCACCCAAGTCCAAGGTACATGTTTCTTTGTGGGATCTTGATCTAATTTTGAGATTTATCTGCATTGCAACTTTTGTTTCTGGGATTTCAACTACAGAGGACACGGGGACTAGCGCCCTAGTCCAGGAAAAGCTCTAGTGTCCTACTTCTTTTCAAATCCTGAATCCTTGATGTCTGCTACTCCTTCCTCCAACTCCACTCGATGGGACTCGACACCTATAACCTGCAATCACAAGGAGTGTGGGAGGGGGTTGTGGTGTTTAGAGGCTTGCCTCGGTCAAGCCCCGGAGAGACATTCAAGTCTTCCAAACACCATTGTCAGATGAGAGTGCATATCTCGGTGGGATAGAGGCGAAACTCCAAATGATAAATGATTGAAAACATAATAGATATCACCTTGTAGTGAAGATCTCATGGAAGGAAGATGCTCTTCATGCCATGAGGAGATGGATGTCAAATCTGCAAACACAAACACAATAACAATGCTCTACTCTGCCACACAATGAATATTTTGAATGCTCTAATCACAAGTATGCATAAAGTCGTCCAATTTCTATCTAGTTTACAAATGAAACCTAATCATGCTTATATATGCAACTACAAAGATTCCCACTAAGAAGTTCGTAATTCAATAGATTTCGGCATAGGACCCAAATAACAGTCACTAAACTGACATTTTAAATTAGGGCAGACCCAAAATAGGGCTAGACTAGGGTGCTAGCACCCAAGTCCACCCTGTCATTTTTGCTCAGGATTCATTAAAGTGCAGCCCCCTAGGTCCTATTTGTCACAAGACCCAAGGGTTTTCTCATCGGGGGTCAGAAATAACATGCAAGATGCTCTAATGCAAATTAAGGACCCGGGAGCTAAACCTTAAGAGGGAAAAGCCCCCAAGGGAACATTTTCTGACATAACATTTAGCCCCCACTTTAATGTATGTATAAACGTAAGGCCAATACATGCATTAAAGTATGGTCAACAAATACAACAGACACGCCAAGCACGGAGAAGACACATCAAACATACTAAAGACAGTAACATGCACATAAAACACGGAGAAGACAGTATTGAAGACACGTAAAACATAGTGAATGCAGTGATTGTAATGATTATTTTCTTTTTCTTTTTCTCATATATGAAATGCAGGATGCAAGTACAAGGAAAGTAAACACACAACCCATGGTGCACGAGGGACTCATCACTGCCAGTCTTTAAGACTGCACACATGGAGGAACAGACACGCAATACAGATCCTCAAGTGTAAGTGGAGCACGTCGCTACACATACACAAGAGGGGAAAGCACGCCATAAAAGCCCAAGTGGGGGTTATCCACACAAGGGGGAAAACACATGGAAGACACAAGGAAAAATGACAAATAAGGCAATGGAAGGAACTTATTACTAAGCGCCCACCATCTCAAGCACATTACAGGCACACACCGACTATTGTGCTTCGCCACAACAATCGTCGAAGACACACTTAAGGGTTAGGATAGTCTCAGATCCACCCTGCCTCCACAAAGGACTTTTAGAAAATGACAGGATGTGCAATCTCCTCAAGAAATACACCATCCCCACCTCCGCATAGGGCTTAAGATAAAAGGATATGCACGATATCCCACCTCCGCAGAGGGCTTAATGATTACAAGATAGAAAATAAAGATGTGCACTCACTCGGAGATACAACATCTCGCCTCCGTAGAGGGTTTACAAACATGCTTTGTTAGTACCAAAATCATCAGACAGCTTACCTTATATATGCCCCCACCTTAAGGTCATTGATATCATGTACTGATATCAAGCATGTTAAGGTAGGAAGAAAACACACAAGGGAACACGAGCTCTCACAAAGCCCATGCCCCCCATAGGTGACATGTACTTTATGATCACCAAATGTTCCCACAAACACACAATTTCCTACAAGAAAAGGTGTTAGCATCCATATAATCATGATAATCAATAATGCAAGGCTAGATCCAAAATAGACAAAGTACACAGAGCAGCAGTATTGTTATGTTTTGTAAGTGCGATAAGACAACATCAAGATCACATGGAGTGATTCTACTAGCCAAGCATCGAATAATATATAACAACCCCATCGTCATGTATGGACTAGGTCCATTTTTTGATTACTCGCTAAAGGGACACTAGGTCTGCATCAATATAATATGTTTTTCGTCATCCGCCAGCTAGATAGAACCACTGGAGGAAGGTAAACAATAAATCAAGAGAGGATAACAAGTGCCTTAGGGACAATCATGTAGGAGGGTGCCCCCAAGTCACCAACCGCAATGTTGTCCGTTTAAGACACAACACACAACAATAAAAATAAAGGAGAGGCAATATAGAAGAATGATGATACAAATAGAAGAAGGGTCACAACAGAAGCAGTCTCCTAGTATCCTTGACCTTACAAGAGAATCAAGGTTCATCCTAGGAGGTCTAAACAACACATAATACATCATGGGGGAAATACAACATGAAGGTAAAGGGTTAGAAATACTTACCTGATTCAACCCAATGTTAAGAACATACATATCTAGGATATCTCTCATGTTGTTTCGGTCTTGTTGATTTCAAGCATTAACATTAAGTTTAGGACGACGAGAGGCTTTCTTTTCTTTAAAAGGATTATATCCAATGCCACTTGAATAATGTCTTGAATCCAATTCTATAGGTACTCGAATCCCTTGTTGATTTGCACCACATCCCTTACCTACATAGTCACAATTGTTATAAAGGATTTTAAATCCTCGACCATAGAGGGATGTCAGTTCCTTAGAAGATGGTGAAGCCTCATAGGTCTCATAATTTGTAGTATAAATAAGATTATTGTTGTTGTTTTCTATCAAGGAGACTTTAAGTTTCTTAGGTGCTTCCACAAGTTGTTTAGATGAGATCGATGCAACTTTTGATGTGTCAGAGTTATTAAGTTTATATTCCCTTATACCACAAGGATTAAAATCTAATGAACCCCAATCATCACCAAATAGTGCAGTCGATGGTGTAGAGTCTTGCACAACACTATCAGTGGCAAGAGGTATTGTTGAATGAACTTGTAAGTTGTTTAGTCTTTGTTGATTTTAACTTGTTTTTGCATTTCAATATGTGAACAAGTATTCAGTTCAAGATCAGCTTTCCAAGTGTAGAGCTTATCTTGATAAATGAACTTAAGTGATCAATGAAGGGTAGATGGGACTGCCCCCATGTCATGAATCCATGGTCTACGTAGAATCATATTATATGAGAGAGAGAACCTGACATAACATGAAAAAGAGTATCTAATGTCACGGGTCCAACCATTATAGGTAAAGTTATCGTATCCACAATTGGTTTTGTGACATTATCAAAGCCACGAATGCTAGTCCTATCCGGTTTGATTAAAGATTTGTCAATCTTGATGTTGTGTAGTAAGTCCATGCCACAAACATTAAGAGCCGATCCATTGTCGATCATAACTCATTTTATCAACTTTTTATTTATTGTGACAACAATCATAAGTGGATCATATTCATCCTTTGTTGATGGTATTTCATGTGGTTGAAAGAGAATATCCATTTTTGTCGCATTTATACTATCCAACACAGCTGATACATTAGTCAGCTTAGGAGTGGGTGGTACAATCACCTTTTGTAAATCTTGTTGGAGCATTCCATGGTATGTAGGTGATGTTTGTATTAAATCCCATAGAGATATCTTAGCCTGAGTAGCATGGAGCTGCTCAACAAGATCATATTCTTGACCACTTTTATGAGTAGGACGAGGTGGCGGAGGGAGAAAAGGTTGAGAACATAGAAGAGAAACAGACACATGCGGTGCTTGCTTACTTTTCTTGTTATTATGGGTGTTGTATGTGTGAGCAATCATATTATGGTGTGGTTTTTGTAACACATTTTGAACACCTTGACTTGGTTGAGAAATTTGTTGTGCATATTTGTAGATGTAATCCTCAGGTCGAGGTGGTCCTTGAACTGTTATAACTGGTCTTAAGCAAGAAGGTGCACTAGGTGCCCCCTGTACAACCATCTTAGGAGTATTGTTACAAAGTCTATTAGTGAATATTGAATTAACATTGTTTTCCTCTTGATTATACCCAACGTCTATCCCTACATGATTTAATATGAGAGACCTTTTCTCGTCCACTATTGCTACGTCTTGGCTAGGGAGAGCATTGGGATGAGAGGAAGGTATGGTGTTGTTAGGAATAATAGAGCTATCCATAGTCTTCTCATCGAAGGTTCTTGATTTTTCAATCAAAGGTGGAAGATCTAATGGATTTTCATGCACCATATGATCATCAGGTGAATATTCTTTTTCTACGCATGAAGAATCCTTCTTGAGAGGGAGCCATTTATCCACTGATGTTTCAATTTCCAAAGAGGGTAGGGTAATGTTTAAGAATGTGTCAATGATTTCATCTTCTTGTGCTAGTATATCCTCATAGGGGGAATCATTTTTTATGTCATCATCACATGTTTTAGCTATGAATTCCAAAGCGGTATAAGGAGTTTCACACTCATCATTCTCAATGTGTTTTGATAAATCTTCTACTACCAAAGGGTATGTATTCATTAAAGATATGAAGTTGTCAAAATCATATACATAGTCAAGGATTTCAAATGAAGAGCTTTTAAATATATCCTTGTGATGCATAGCTTGTATATAAGTGAGAACATGAGGATTCATATTAAGAAATTTGTAGAACTTCTCAAAGCTTGTGACATATGCATGTAAAGATTTCAAAGATCATTGAGATGCCATAATGAAATGTCTTTTAAGGTTGCAAATGAATGCCAAATTAGATTTCAAAGATTTTCAATACTTATGCAATAAGCAAGTGCAAAAGTTATGTAAAAATGCAAAACAGTAAGACAAAGGGTGTTGTGAGGGAAATTATGATGAACATCAAATTATAACAGTAGTGACAACCACCTAATGCCAAAAAATCTGTCACAACATGCTTATAGTTCTACTCTAGGTCAAACCTTTTGCAAATTTTTCACAAATTTTCAATGCAAAGGCCTATAAGAAAGGGTGTTGTAAGGAATTTGAGAAGAGGCAATAGGTAATAACTCTAATAACAACAATTAGTGCAGCAAAATCCCTCACAACATGTTTGGAGTGCAAATCTAACAAGACAATAAGCCCAAATCTAGTGAAAAATGCAAGGTTTTCAAACCCTAGACATGAAATTTTGCAAGAAGACCACTATGATGCAATAATACAACTAGAAATAAGTCCTAATGAGTGTTTTAAAAGGGTGTTAAAATCTAAAACAAGATTTTGACTACAAACCCTAGCTAATGCAAAACTAGGTTTTAATGAAAAATGCACAATTTCAAGCAATTTTTATCAAATTAAGCACAAAAATGCAATGCAAGTGAATACTAAATGATGAATTTCTGTAATTTAAATCAGATCTAATGAGAATTATAGAAATTTAATGAAATTGATTGCCAAATAATTCAAACTATGCTAACATGCAAGCCTAGAACGCCAATTTTTTTAAATTTTTTAAAATTTTCAATTTTTTTGTAATTTTTTGAATGCAATAAGATGAATGAATGCAAATCTATCAAACAACACTTAGCAAGGTGACAAAAAGTCCAAAAACATGGGTTCACCAAAAGTTTTAGGAGTAAAAAGAGGTGGGTTGATTTCAAGGGTTTATGTGGAATCCTCCCTTCACACCAAACATTCCAAGGGCATATCAATCGAGTTGAATCTCCACTAAGAAAGAACAATAACCTATCAGATTGGGCTGCCACTTGGGAAGCTATGGATTCTTGTATGTTGTCAAATAATGTCTGTATCTAATGCTCAAATGCTTTCAAAACCCTAATTAAGCAAAACAGTAAGCAAATTAATGAATTACAACAAATGCTCTTAAGACAAGGTGAAGAGCAGAGAACCTTAACTCACTACTTTTTAAAGTTCTTAAGGCAGAAAAGTCAGGGACATGGGGACTAGCGTCCAAGTCCAAGGTACATGTTTCTTTGCGAGATCCTGATCTCCTTTCGACATTGATCTGCACTGCAACTTCTATTTTTGGGATTTCAACTGCAAAGGACACAGGGACTAGCGCCCTAGTCCAGGAAAAGCTCCAGTGTCTTGCTTCTTTTCAGATCCTGAATCCTTGATGTCTGCTACTCCTTCCTCCAACTCCACTCCACGGGACTCAACACTTGTAACCTGCAATCACAAGGAGTGTGGGAGGGGGTTGTGGTGTTTAGAGACTTGCCTCGGTCAAGCCCCAGAGAGACATTCAAGTCTTCCGAACACCATTGTCAGATGAGAGTGCATATCCCAGCAGGATAGAGGCAAAACTCCAAATGATAAATGATTGAAAACACAATAGATATCACCTTATAGTGAAGATCTCATGGAAGGAAGATGCTCTTCATGCCATGAGGAGATGGATGTCAAATCTGGAAACACAAACACAATAACAATGCTCTGCTCTACCACACAATCAATATTTTGAATGCTCTAATCACAAGTATGCATATGTCATCCAATTTCCATCTATTTTGCAAATGAAGCCTAATCATGCTTATATATGCAACTACAAAGATTCCCGCTAAGAATTTCATAATTCAAACTTTAGATGGCGGCATAGGACCCAAATAACAGGCACTAAACTGACATTTGAAATTAGGGCAGACCTAAAATAGGGTTGGACTAGGGGACTAGAACCCAAGTCCACCCTGCCATTTTTTCTCAGGATTCATTAAAGTGTAGCCCCCTAGGTCCTATTTGTCACAAGACCCAAGGGTTTACTCATCAGGAGTCAGAAATAACATGCAAGATGCTCTAAATGCAAATTAAGGACCCGGGAGCTAAACCTTAAGAGGGAAAAGCCCATAAGGGGACATTTTCAGACATAAGAGTTATTACAGGAGTATCACCAACAAATTAAACTTGAAAGAATTTTGGCACCATTCCGACAACACTGTGTACTTGTAAACTCTCATACTCAAACTACTTCCTCAAGCACCAATTTATAGAAGATTCAATAGAAACCACCAAATGGAAACCCAAAACTGAGCTAAAACCACCCCCAAATATGGTGCCCAAATTGGGTAAAAAATCCAACACCATAGTCATGGGGAATCAAATCCACCGTAAAATAGTAAATTCCTTACATCTGTCATATGTCGTTATGAACTTCCCAAATATAGCACTTCATTTTTGGCTCCATAATCTCCACAAATCATGCTTATGCCATGTGTCAAAGTGATGGTCGAGGTTCTCAATAACTCCCTCTTATAGGCTCTTATAGTTGCCATAAGAATCCATCATAAATCTGTTATAGAATCCTTATAAAATAGGGCATCCAAATCTGCTAATAAAATAGCATCTTATGACAACTTACAACTCATCAAACAAAGTACTAACATGTGGCACATGATGCCAACTCAAAATCCCACGCCCCATTTTTCTTGGAACATAATTTAATTAATAAAATAATCATATAATGTGGGAAAATGCTAAATAATACATAAATAAACTCTAAAAAAAATGCAAGGTTGAAAAACCTTAATTCCCAACATTCTCCCACTTGTCAAATACCTTGCAAGAGCTAAAGTGAAACATACCATCAAGAATCTAACTACTTGGATCCAAAAGGCCTATAGACTCCAAACACCATCTAAATTTCTTTGTGCTCACGGGCTTGGTCAATACATCTACAACATTTGTCAGAGTTTGAATTTTCTCTAATTCCACCCTTCCATCTTTGACCATATCTCTCACAAAATGATACTGCATGTCTATGTGCTTGGTCCTCACATAAAATGTCAAGTTCTTTGCTAAAGAAATTGCACTCTAACTATCATAGTAAAGAGTAATTGTACCCTAATTTATCCTAACATTTGAACACAATCTTCTTAACCAAATGGCTTCTTTACAAGTGTGAATAGCTACCATATACTTAGCTTCTATAGTGGACAAAGAAACCATAGACCATCACTTAATCATCCAACTAATAGCACCACCAAATAAAGTAAACACATAAGAATTGGTGCATCTTCTACTATCGACATCCCCAGCCCAATTTGAATCCGTGCATAACCACGAATATCAAGAGAATACATCTCCTATAAAATTACCATGATAACACAAGGAATACTTTGAGGTACCCCTTGAATATTTGAAGACTCTCTAAACAACATCCCATGAATCCATCTAGGATTAGACATAAATCTATTGAGAACTCATGTTGCTTGGGCAATGTTTATTCTAGTACAGACCATAGCATACATCAAACTTCCAACTGCACTCTAGTAAGGCACTCTACTCATGTCTTCCATCTCAGAAGAAGATGTACGACACTGTAAAATAGATAACTTTATTTTTAATGTAATAAGAACACACAATGGTTTACAATCCTGCATGTTAAACCTCTATAAAGTTGAATTGACATACTTACTCTAGCCTAGCCATAGCTTTATGTTCTCTCCATCTCTTTTAATTTTCATTCCAAGAATGTGTTTAGCCACACCTAAGTCCTTCAATTCAAATCTAGCTACAATTTGAGACTTGAATTTTGAAATTAAACATTTCCCTTTACCAATAAACAACATATCATCATTTATATAAAGCAATAACCAAGAAATGATCACCATCGGATTTAAAATAAACAAAGTGATATAATTTAGAATGCTCAAATCCTAAACTTAACACATATGTATCAAAATTTTAGTACCACATCCTAGGACTTTGCGTGAGGCTATACAAGGATTTTCAACTTATAAACCAAATTTTATTTATCTTTCACCACGTAGTGCTCTCATTGTGTCATATAGATCTCCTCTAAATCACCATGAAGGAAAGTAGTTTTCACATCCATTTTCTCAATGTCTAAGTCATAAGTTGTAGCAATAGAAAGCAAGAATCTAATGGATGTCATTTTTGCAACGAGAGAAAAAATCTCACCATAATCAACCCTCTCAACTTGGGAGTAACCTTTCACAACTAACTATGCCTTATACTTCTCAATACCTCCATTTGAACTAATTTTTTCTTGAATACCCATTTACATCCAACTAGTTTGTGTCTTTCTGGCAAAGGTAACAAGTCCCATGTATCATTCCTCTCAAAGTCTACCATCTCTTCATCCATGGAAATTTTCCAGGACTCTGCATCATTCATACCCAATGCCTCTTGCACATATCTAGGTTCATCAATGTTAGTACTCAAAGCAAAAATACACCTACAGTCACTAGGAGAATACCGTTCTGGTGGTTGTCTATGTCTAGTTGACCTTCAAACAAGCTGAGTGGGAGGTTCTTCCTCTTCTAAAGATTACAAGCTAGATGAGCTCTCTTTAACTTTTGATTTCAAAGGGCTCTCGATTCAACTCTCTCAAGCATAGGAGGAAGTTTCAAACCACATCTTTCTGTTCACTTTGTTCTAGCTGCAATACAACATAAGAAGACTTAGTTTCTCTAAAATCATAGTTCTAATGTATATTACCTTTTGTACAACAAGATTCCAAATCTTGTATCCTTTCACACCATAACTATAACCAATGAAGATACATTTCACAACCTTAGAATCCAACTTTGTACGCTTCTCCCTTAGTACATGTGCATATGCCTCACAACCAAAAACACAAAGATGTCTCAATGAAGGATTTCTATCCAACCATGCCTCCATAGGCATTTTATCAACAAGAGCTAATTTGTAGGAGACCTATTAATCAAGTAGTAAGCAATGGATATAGGCTCAGTTCAAAACCTTTGTTCCAAGCCAACTCCACTAAGCATACTCATAGCCTTCTCTATCAATGCCCTATTCATCCTTTCTACAACTCCATTCTTTTGTGGAGAATACAGAGTTGTCTTTTACCTATGAATGCCACAATATTTATAGAATCTATTAAAGTCTGTAGAATAATATTCACCACCATTGTCAATCTACAAACATTTAATTTTATTTCCAATCTAAGTTTCTACCATTGCTTTGAACTCTTTAAAATGACTAAAAACTTTAGATTTACTCTTTAGAAAATAAGTCCATGTCCTACTATAATCATTAATGTGTTGGGATAAGGTGTCATTAACCTTGTAAATCCCAATATTGTATTTATTCTATTTTATTATTTGTAATTTGTAATTACCCATAAGGGAATGAGGTAGTTTCACCGAAAGTGGTAATTTCAGAGTCACCGGACATAATTATGGAGTGACATTTACAGTTGGCAATTGTAAAAATCATGAGTAAATGACTATAGGTGCGACCTTGGGAGAATCTGCTATTTTTAGCATGTATGATACACGTCATAATGTTTGGTGGGTGCATGTAAGAGAATCTATGATAGCTGCCAGTTGTCATAAGATTCTATGACACTATGAGGTAAAAGCACAAAGTTGTGTCACACTTTCAGCTGACTTATCAGCACAAATGAATTTAAGTATTTCTAACTAAAAATCAATTTTGGTTAAACATATGATCTTGTAAGATTCATTCTAGCTAAGTTAGATATGTCCACAACTTTTCTAACTAAAATTATTGGCTAAATGCATATGTAGCACCACAATGAGGCCAATTTACGAAAAAAAATAAAATTATTTGAAAAACTTGATATTTCAACAACTTCTACTCGTGTAAATAATATTTTTTTTAAAATATAAAAATACCCTTTTGTAGATCTATAAGTTTAGTTTTAAAAATATATATTTTTTAATAGTTTAATTATTATTTATATTTTCCTTTTTATTTTTACTAAAAGTAGGTTATCAGCACAAAACATTAGGTTGATTACCATGTCAAGGAAAAAAAGTAAAAATTATTAAAAAAACATGATGCACTAGATAAAAGAATCTATATCAAGATGGTATAATTTTTTTCTATTTTAGATAAATAGTTAATATGAAAGTTGATGTTGAATGGAAACAACTATGTTTTAATACACGCATATTTTAATATTTATTTAAAAATATATATTTATCAAAATTGAAAAAAAAATATATCCATGCACTAAAATTTCAAGTTATAAATACACAAAAAAATTGAAGAAAATAAAATAAAATCTATGATATAAAGATTGACGTCTCATGTAACTTTATTTTTCAGCATTTTATCAACTGAATTACAGTGTCAATTTATTAAAAACTATATTCAAATAATTTTTAAAAAAAAATTTAAAATACAAACATGAAATATACTAAAAAATAAATATTTTATATTAGTTTACATCATTTCAAAATTCAAAACATATATGTCACTTTTTAGTGATTCAAGTTTAAAAGTTGGATCAGTGTTGGTTGTTTCCTTTATAAAAGTGTGACACAACTTTGTACTTTTACCCTATGACACATATGATAGATATTTATTAGTTGTAAGTTGTTATGTTTAACCCAAGGTGCCCATCTTGGGAAAATACTCTTTGGTGGAATCTATGACGGTTATGATGCTATAAGATGCTATAAGAGGCCAGATTTAGTCTTGGCGCCCAACCTTGAATGGTTGACTTTGGACAAGTGGTAGGAGCTTGTAAGGAGGCATTTAATGCTTGCATGTTGGAGATTATCTGGAGAGAGAAAGTGGACACCTAGGTTGGTGTGAGAACAATTCTATAAGTATTTTGCAATGTATTTGTTGTAGCATACAAATTTACAGGTACTCAAGTGTTGCAGGAATGTTGTCGGATTGAAGACTGAGGGAGAGAGTTGTGTAGTTGATGTATTGTACAGGGTAAGTGCAAGAAGATGGGGGGCCAAAAAGGGGTCTTAAGTGGCCACTTTTTTTCTGAAATTAGGAAATACTGGCCTTGGATGAGAAATTGAGCATAGTTACACTCAAAATTTGGAGATGCAACCAAAACAATGTTCGTAGTGCTCCGAGTCTACTTTCTAAACTACTATTTTGTTTTGAAAATGGCATAGATTAAGGGGTTCAAAAGAGGGAGCCACAGAAATTGGTGTTGTTTTTGTCAAAAAAACATAACATAGCATGTTTTGTGGCTCCCTCAAAAGGTCAACTTTTTTTTGGTATTTTTAAAATCGCTTCAGTGAGAAATTAGCTAATAGCATGTAGTTTATACCCGATTTTTCTGATAATTTTTTGATGAATATTTGATTTTTTACTAATTTCTAAAGTAGACACATCCTAAAAAACAGAATTTTGGCCGTGCTACCCCTATAAATTTTGAAAACTAATTGAAAATCATTTTTTTATTTTTTTAATATTTGTAGAATGGAGTCTAGTTTCTAAATATGTAATTTTTTTTAAATTTGAATGAATAGTTATTTTACAATGAAAAAAAGACCAAACAGTGGTTTTTGCATAAAAACAGACACACAAACAAAAGAAATTAAAGATGAAAGGCTTAACATTGTTAAAATGTGAAAAAAATCACATCGTCAAATAGCTAAGAGAAAGCCTAACATTACCCATGTGTTCAATTTGTTCAACCTTGAAACACGTGCAAATTTGAGGGTTAGCACGAACGAAATTATGTGAAATTTTGAAGAATATAGAAAAACACGTCTGTGACTGTTCATAAGGCACTCCAAGCCTTTGGGTTGGAAATCCAAAGCAAATCCCAAGCCCAAGGCTTGGGATTCCCAAAGCAAGAAATAACGCGAGCGCGTTATGTTTTGCCTTACATTTTTTCCCGCAAGTCTGTCTTTTGCCATGTTTGACATAACGCGAGCGCGTTATAACGCGCTCGCGTTATGTCCCACTCAAATTTTTTTACATTCAAGGCTATTCATCATGAGGGTTAAGGCATAAGGGATAGAGTTGGAAGGTTTACGGATAAGGGATTAGCGTTTAAGGTATAGTATCGAGCCCGTTGAGGGTCTAGGAA
Source organism: Cunninghamia lanceolata (assembly GCA_027924645.1). Taxonomy (NCBI): domain Eukaryota; kingdom Viridiplantae; phylum Streptophyta; class Pinopsida; order Cupressales; family Cupressaceae; genus Cunninghamia; species Cunninghamia lanceolata. The sequence goes on along the minus strand of BSBN01000220.1, from coordinate 7,197,936 downwards.
TAGGGATAGCGTTTAAGGTTTAGGGATGAGGGATGACAAATTACGGTTGAGGGCCAAGGGATCAAAGTTAAGGGTTGAGGGATTAGGGTTTGACATTAAGGGTTGAGGGTTGAGGTTCAAGGGTCAAGGGTTTAGGGATAGGGTTTAGGGTCGAGGGATTAGGGTTAAAGTAGAGTGTGGAGGGTGTAAGGATTAGGGATAGGGTTGGAGGGTTTAGGGATAAGGGATTAGGGTTTAAGGTATAGTATCAAGTCTGTTGAGAGTTTAGGAATAGGGATAGCATTTAGGGATTAGGGATGAGCGATTATAGTTGAGGGATGATGGATTAGGGTTGAGGGTTGAGGGATTAGGGTTTAGGGATGACGGTTTAGGGTTGAGGGTTGAGGGATTAAGGTTTAAGGTATAGTGTTGAGGGTTGAGGGTTGAGGGTTTAAGGTTTAAGGATTAAGGGTTGAGGCTTTAGGGATGAGGGTTTAAGGCTTAAGATATAGTGTCAAGTGTTGAGGGTGTAGGGATAGGGTTTAAGTTTTAAGGGTTAAGGGTTGAGGGATATGGATTAGGGTTTAAGGTATAATGTTGAGGGTCGAGGGATCAGAGTTAAGGGTTGAGGGATTAGGGTTTGACGTTGAGGGTTGAGGGTTGAGGTTCGAGGGTCAAGGGTTTAGGGATAGGGTTGAGGGTCGAGGAATTAGGGTTAAAGTAGAGTGTGGAGGGTATAAGGATTAGGGATAGGGTTGGAGGGTTTAGGGATAAGGGATTAGGGTTTAAGGTATAGTATCGATTCTGTTGAGGGTGTAGGAATAGGGATAGCATTTAGGGTTTAGGGATGAAGGATTAGAGTTGGGGGATGACAGATTAGGGTTGAGGGTTGAGGGATTAGGGTTTAGGGATAAGGTTTAGGGTTGAGGGATGAGGGATTAGGGTTTAAGGTATAGTGTTGAGGGTTTAGGGATAGGGTTTAGGGTTGAGGGATTAGGATTTGACATTGAGGGTTGAGGGTTTAGGGTTTAGGGTTAGGGTTGAGAGATGAGGGATCAAAGTTAAGGGTTGAGGGAATAGGGTTTGACGTCGAGGGTTGAGGGTTGAGGTTCGAGGGTCAAGGGTTTAGGGATAGGGTTGAGGTTGAAGGGATTAGGGTTAAAGTAGAGTGTGGAGGGTGTAAGGATTAGGGATAGGGTTGGAGGGTTTAGGGATAAGGGATTAGAGTTTAAGGTATAGTATCGAGTCTGTTGAGGGTTTAGGAATAGGGATAGCATTTAGGGTTTAGGGATGAGGGATTAGAGTTGAGGGATGAGGGATTAGAGTTGAGGGATGAGGGATTAGAGTTGAGGGATGAGGTTTAGGGTTGAGGGTTGAGGGATTGGGGTTTAAGGTATAGTGTTGAGGGTTGATGGTTTAGGGATAGGGTTTAGGTTTGAGGGATTAGGGTTTAGGGTTGATGAATTAGGGTTTAATGTTGAGAGTTGAGGGTTGAGGGTTGAGGGTTGAGGTTGAGGGATAGGGTTAATGGTCAAGGGATTAGGGTTAAATAAGAGTGTCGATGGTAGAGGGATTAGGGTTTAAGGTATAGTATCGAGCCTGTTGAGGGTCTAGGAATAGGGATAGTGTTTAGGGTTTAGGAATGAGGGATTAGAGTTGAGGGATGACGGATGACAGATTAGGGTTGAGGGTTGAGGGATTAGGGTTTAGGGAAAAGGTTTAGGGTTAGGGTTTAGGGATAGGGTTTAGGGTTGAGGGATTAGAGTGAAGGGTTGAGGGATTAGAATTTGGCGTTGAGGGTTTAGGGTTTAGGATCAGGGTTGAAGGTCGAGGGATCAGAGTTAAGGGTTGAGGGATTAGGGTTTGATGTTGAGGGTTGAGGGTTGAGGTTCGAGGGTCAAGGGTTTAGGGATAGGGTTGAGGGTCGAGGAATTAGGGTTACAGTAGAGTGTGGAGGGTATAAGGATTAGGGATAGGGTTGGAGGGTTTAGGGATAAGGGATTAGAGTTTAAGGTATAGTATCGAGTCTATTGAGGGTTTAGGAATAGGGATAGCATTTAGGGTTTAGGGATGAGGGATTAGAGTTGAGGGATGAGGGATTAGGGTTGAGGGTTGAGGGATAAGCTTTAGGGTTGAGGGTTGAGGGATTAGGGTTTAAGGTATAGTGTTGAGGGTTGATGGTTTAGGGATAGGGTTTAGGTTTGAGGGATTAGGGTTTAGGGTTGATGAATTAGGGTTTAATGTTGAGAGTTGAGGGTTGAGGGTTGAGGGTTGAGGTTGAGGGATAGGGTTAATGGTCAAGGGATTAGGGTTAAATAAGAGTGTCGATGGTAGAGGGATTAGGGTTTAAGGTATAGTATCGAGCCTGTTGAGGGTCTAGGAATAGGGATAGCGTTTAGGGTTTAGGAATGAGGGATTAGAGTTGAGGGATGACGGATGACAGATTAGGGTTGAGGGATTAGGGTTTAGGGACAAGGTTTAGGGTTAGGGTTTAAGGTATAGTGTTGAGGGTTTAGGGATAGGGTTTAGGGTTGAGGGATTAGAGTGAAGGGTTAAGGGATTAGAATTTGGCGTTGAGGGTTTAGGGTTTAGGATCAGGGTTGAAGGTCAAGGGATTAGAGTTAAGGGTTGAGGGATTAGGGTTTGATGTTGAGGGTGAGGGTTGAGGTTCGAGGGTCAAGGCTTTAGGGATAGGGTTGAGGGTCGAGGAATTAGGGTTAAAGTAGAGTGTGGAGGGATGACGGATGATAGATTAGGGTTGAGGGTTGAGGGATTAGGGTTTGATGTTGAGGGTTGAGGGTTTAGGGTTAGGGTTGAGAGATGAGGGATCAGAGTTAAGGGTTGAGGGATTAGGGTTTGACGTCGAGGGCTAAGGTTCGAGGGTCAAGGGTTTAGGGATAGGGTTGAGGTTGAAGGGATTAGGGTTTAGGGACAAGGTTTAGGGTTAGGGTTGAGGGATTAGGGTTTAAGGTATAGTGTTGAGGGTTTAGGGATAGGGTTTAGGGTTGAGGGATTAGAGTGAAGGGTTAAGGGATTAGAATTTGGCGTTGAGGGTTTAGGGTTTAGGATCAGGGTTGAAGGTCGAGGGATTAGAGTTAAGGGTTGAGGGATTAGGGTTTGATGTTGAGGGTTGAGGGTTGAGGTTCGAGGGTCAAGGGTTTAGGGATAGGGTTGAGGGTTGAGGAATTAGGGTTAAAGTAGAGTGTGGAGGGATGACGGATGATAGATTAGGGTTAAGGGTTGAGGGATTAGGGTTTGATGTTGAGGGTTGAGGGTTTAGGGTTAGGGTTGAGAGATGAGGGATCAGAGTTAAGGGTTGAGGGATTAGGGTTTGACGTCGAGGGCTGAGGTTCGAGGGTTAAGGGTTTAGGGATAGGGTTGAGGTTGAAGGGATTAGGGTTTAGGGACAAGGTTTAGGGTTAGGGTTGAGGGATTAGGGTTTAAGGTATAGTGTTGAGGGTTTAGGGATAGGGTTTAGGGTTGAGGGATTAGAGTGAAGGGTTGAGGGATTAGAATTTGGCGTTGAGGGTTTAGGGTTTAGGATCAGGGTTGAAGGTCGAGGGATTAGAGTTAAGGGTTGAGGGATTAGGGTTTGATGTTGAGGGTTGAGGGTTGAGGTTCGAGGGTCGAGGATCGAGGAATTAGGGTTAAAGTAGAGTGTGGAGGGATGACAGATGACAGATTAGGGTTGAGGGTTGAGGGATTAGGGTTTGATGTTGAGGGTTGAGGGTTTAGGGTTAGGGTTGAGAGATGAGGGATCAGAGTTAAGGGTTGAGGGATTAGGGTTTGACGTCGAGGGCTGAGGTTCGAGGGTCAAGGGTTTAGGGATAGGGTTGAGGTTGAAGGGATTAGGGTTTAGGGACAAGGTTTAGGGTTAGGGTTGAGCAATTAGGGTTTAAGGTATAGTGTTGAGGGTTTAGGGATAGGGTTTAGGGTTGAGGGATTAGAGTGAAGGGTTGAGGGATTAGAATTTGGTGTTGAGGGTTTAGGGTTTAGGATCAGGGTTGAAGGTCGAGGGATTAGAGTTAAGGGTTGAGGGATTAGGGTTTGATGTTGAGGGTTGAGGGTTGAGGTTCGAGGGTCGAGGGTCGAGGAATTAGGGTTAAAGTAGAGTGTGGAGGGATGACAGATGACATATTAGGGTTGAGGGTTAAGGGATTAGGGTTTGATGTTGAGGGTTGAGGGTTTAGGGTTAGGGTTGAGAGATGAGGGATCAGAGTTAAGGGTTGAGGGATTAGGGTTTGACGTCGAGGGCTGAGGTTCGAGGGTCAAGGGTTTAGGGATAGGGTTGAGGTTGAAGGGATTAGGGTTTAAGGTATAGTGTTGAGGGTTGATGGATCAGAGTTAAGGATTGAGGGATTAGGGTTGAGGGTTGTAAGGATTAGGGATAGGGTTGGAGGGTTGACGGATTAGGATTTGACGTTAAGGGATTAGGATTTGACGTTGAGGGTTGAGGGATTAGGATTTGACATTGAGGGTTGAGGGTCAAGGGATCAGAGTTGAGGGTTTAGGGTTTAGGGATCTATAGCAGGACAAAACGCGAGCGCGGGTAAAAAAGTGGTTACCCCCGTGATCCAGGCCCACATGCTCTATTTTCTTACTGATTCTGCACGTGCTCTGACAAAAAAGAAGTGCTTTCATGCTATTGGGAAGTTCACATGCACATTTGACACATTGTACCACCTTTGCATGATCTTTCCACCACCTTTTCTGCTTTGCCAACTTGAGAAGGAGGAAATAACATAGTTTTCAAACCAAATTTGATATATATCTATACAAGTTTCAATTTTTGTAGTATTGCAATGTTAATTTTGATTCAATTTTAAGAATTTAACATTGAAAAGGAAGCAAGTGGTGAACAACTCAAATTGTTGAGGAGTTTGATGCAAGAAGATAAAAACACTACATAATTGGGTACTCTCTCCATTCAAATCTTCGTTTTTAGGTATGTCAAGTCTTTACATGCATGTTCTTTACATTTTCCTTATTTCGGATTGAATTACTTTATCATGCTTTATCATACATGTTTAAAATAGACACATTTCCAATCAAGAAAGCAACCTACAATCTCACATGATGCCATGTATATTTTCTACACTTGGGCTCTTTAATAATTATGTGTAATAAACAAACCTTAGTTCATACCATGATGTCAAACTATACAAGAATAAATCCTTACAACATAAAAAAAATACAATCCCACTATTATCATGTATTCATTTCTTAGGAACTAATATTGGTCTCTTTATCATGCTACAGACAAATTCTCCGTCATGCCGAGGAAACGATCAAGAATTAAACCAACACAGGAAGAGATAGAAGCTAAGAATGCAAAGAAAGCAATGGCTATGAGGGAACTTCGTGAGAAGAGGAAATTGGACATGATAAATGAAGACATACCAATTGAAGAGGAACCACAACCATCACAAAGAGATATGGTATTGGCGGCACAAAGAGAACGAATGCAAAAACTTCGTGGTACGAGAGATTTGAATACCATAGTTGGAGACACATCCTTTATCGCAAGACAACATGTAGGGACACCATCTACCACATCTCAAGTTGAGAGTACATCATCACTCACATGTGATGAAGGAGGTACGCCATCGTTCCCACCTCAACCTCAAGGTATGTCATCTATTCCATCTTCGATCGAAGGTATGCCATCTAACCCATCTCATTTAAATATTGATGAAATTCCTAATGTTGAGATGAATTTACCTAACTTGACACCACCTAGAATTTTGCATAGAAAGCCAAAGTATTTGATTGATATTGATGAGAATATTTTGCAGCCAATGGAAGGTAAGATTCTAAAACGCACTTGTAGAAGATATGCTAATAAGATTTGGAGATTGTTCTTTGAAAAGTTAAATGAGACTGCAAGATGTCAACTATTCGTTGAAATGATGCGAAGTATAAAGTATAGGTCTATCATGAAGATTCTTGGGTTGAGAACATCAGAGGCTTCAAGTGAAAAATCTATTGTCAAGAATCTAATGAGTGCGTATGAGAGTGTGGGTAACACCTCACGCACAAAAGATAGTAATGCAACACGGCGTGTGATTACATCAACTATAGTAAGTAGTCAAACGAGGAAAGCTCGTCTCATTAGAAAGACAAGTCAAAAATTGAGAATTAATAGGAAAACTTTATCAAGAGCCGTTGGAAGACGCCAAAGAATTGAGGACACTAATGCCAATGAATTATGGGCGTTCTCGGGGAGACTACCACGAAAAGATAAACCAATTGTTGAAGCATTGAGATCACTAATTGAAGACTTTTGGAAGAATTACACAAGGGTATCTCTGAATCAAAGGGATGTGGTAAGAAGGAGAATTGGTAGTCAGAACCACAAGCCACATCCAAAGCATTTTTTGGATGAGACTCAAACACAGTTTTATGGTAAATTTTTAGAGAAGTATCCTCAAATTAAAATTTGTCAAAGATATTTTGAAATGCTAAAACCTTTCTATGTTAAGATAAATCACACACGCACTACTTGTTGTTGTAGATTACATATTGAATTTTCTAACCATTTTGATGCTTATAGGTCTATATGTTTAGATATGCATACTAACAATGATTTGCAGGGTTGTGCCATATGTGCCCCACCAACATCTTCAAGAGACTTCATATCAAGAATTTTATGTGAAAGAGAGGAAGGTCAAATATTCTACAAGAAATTATGCTTGGATGGCACATGTCATCGTTGCGGTGGCTTGCAACATTTGCCAATATGTGAACATATGGAAATAACACATGCGGTTGGAAATGAACTAGTAGAGTTTGGCAAGTATAAAATAGTGGCATACAATACAAAAGATGGTAAAGAAGTAAAGAGGTGTGAATTAGTTATTGAAAAGATTCCAGTGTATCAGTTTATGCCTATATTTCGTGACAGCATAGTGTATGAGTATGCAAGACATGCCCATAGAGCTCGATGGTTGGACTTGCAATTCAAGTTATGCAAGGACACATTTCCAGTTGGTAGCATTGTTTCAGTCGTCGACTTTGCAGAGAACTACAGTCTACAGCCACAGCGTGAGGTGCAATCACAATATTACAACTCCACAAAGGTTTCTATATTTGTGCACATCGCATTCATTCATGCGAATGATAGTACAGAGGATGACAGAAAGATCATAAGGGAGTATCATTTCTATATTAGTGATGATCGCACGCATTCTACGGAGTTCGTGCAAGGTTGCTTTCAGGTGTTCTATAATGATTTGGCTAGAAGGGGCATATCATTCAGTCAGCATATCATATGGTCGGATAATTGTGCATCACAATTCAAGAACTCGCAAAATTTCTATTGGCTGAGTAGGAGGCATAATTTTACAGGTATTCAACATATGTGGAACTTTTGTGAGGCCGGGCATGGAAAGGGGGAGCATGATGGTGCAGGAGCATGTATCAAAAGAGCCATAGCACGAGAAGAGTTAAAGTATAAAGACAATGCAAAGTTGACAGATGCAAAATCGATTGTCGAGTGGTGTAATGCTTCCATGGGTCCAGGTAATGAAGGTAAGTCTTTAGTTCGTAGATTTTTTTGGTTGATAGATGATACTAACATTGCACCATATGAGGATTGTTGTACACTGACAGGATCAAATGAGATGCACTCTTTCAGAAGCTCAATTGCAGGTTCATGGAGTATCCATACACGAAAGATGTCATGCTTTTGTTCTTCCTGTACAATTCAAGTCTGGGATGAGTGTGAGTCAAAGGAGTGGGTTGACGAATGGCAGTTAAGTTATCTTAGCCCACTTGACACGTATCGACCCCCGACGGCACTGGAACTAACACAAATGGAATCGTCAATTGACTTTGACCACATATCAGATTTAGTTCAACCAGGTAATCTAGGGCACATATATGCATCTAATTTCATCTAGTTCAACCAGGTAATGTCATCTTACTTTGTAGTGTTTTTGTAATGTTATTGCAGATGAAGATAATGAAGAGGGAACAGATTATTACTTATGTCGTTGTGTTGAGGCCAAAAAGAAATTGGAGGCCCCTGTTACAGATGGAGAAAACATCGAATACCCTACAGGATCAGTGGTTATTACTGGAACATGGCTTAGAAGGTACCCACATAAGAGTGTTAATATTTGGCTATTTCAGGACTTTGACATGCATCGAAAGATTCTTCATTACTCGAACCTTGTCGTGGCATCCAATGTTCATTTGATAAAGTATCGGGGTAGACCTTTGAATAAAATATTGTGGAAGGTGCGTGAGTCTGACCATGAAGCAATACTTGACACAATAAAGAGTAGAGCAGATCCAGATGGTTCATTGGATTAATTTGTAAGTATTCACATTGATTTTGTAAAGTTATGTTACATTGAGTTGTAAGTATGCACATTAATTTGTAAGGTTTGTCTTTTTTTATTTCCTCCTGCATTTTTACACATATGTACACATTTTTACATCATCATGTTATGCATTTTTGGTGTCCTGCTCCTGATGCGACCAAACTCATAACTCACCCTACTAGACACCATTTGATGATCTCTCCAACACTCTGGATCCAGGGCGCCCAATCAAGATGATGACCTATATACCATTCTCCCAAGGCGCTCATAATGAATGAATGATAAGGAGCACCTTGACCTCTATAATCAAGGTGATTTTAAGTCACTTTGAGTCATTTGGGGTCAGTTTGAGTCTTTGAGTCATGTTGCAAAAAAGTGTCAATGTTGTCAAGTTGCACAAAGCAACCTTTGCATTTTTGGTGTCTTTCTCGTGATGTGACCAAACTGATTGTTCCAACGCATTCAGATGGGTACATTTACGCAAGGCATGGTCCTATTTTTCACCCAAACATGTCGAAACAGTCTGAGCTACATTGTACCAACGATATCCCTGAAGAGTCCAAAGTGCAAAAAGGCTGCAATCTTTGACAAGATGTTACTCGAAAACCGTGTCACTTAGAAACATTGCGTCTGAGGCAATGCTATCACGTAGAGTGCCTCTACAATAACCTCTCTCAGTTTTTTATAGCTCTGAGGCATTTACCTGTGGTGAAAGGTTTTCTGCTGCCCCAAAAATCGTCAGAAGGAGGCAGTGTAAAGTTGCAAAGGGGTGTAACTTTTGTCCTGCTCCTGATGCGACCAAACTGACTATTCCAACGCGTCCGAATGGGTACATTTATGCTAGGCATGGTCCTATTTCTCACCCAAACATGTCAAAACAGTCAGAGCTACATTGTACCAACGATATCCCTGAAGAGTCCAAAGTGCAAAAAGGCTGCAATCTTTGACGAGATGTTACTCAAAAATCGTGTCACTTAGAAACATTCTGTCTGAGGCAACGGGATCACGTAGAGTGCCTCTACAATAACCTCTCTCAGTTTTTTATAGCTCTTAGGCATTTGCCCGTGGTGAAAGGTTTTCTGTTGCCCCAAAAATCGTCAGAAGGAGGCAGTGTAAAGTTGCAAAGGGGTGTAACTTTCGTCCTGCTCCTAATGCAACCAAACTGACTGTTCCAATGCGTCCGAATGGGTACATTTATGCTAGGCATGGTCCTATTTCTCACCCAAACATGTCGAAACAGTCGGAGCTACATTGTACCGACGATATCCCTGAAGAGTCCAAAGTGCAAAAAGGCAGTAATCTTTGACGAGATGTTACTCGAAAACCATATCACTTAGAAACATTCCGTCTGAGGCAACGGGATCACGTAGAGTGCATCTACAATAACCTCTCTCGATTTTTTATAGCTCTGAGGCATTTGCCCGTGGTGAAAGGTTTTCTGTTGCCCCAAAAATCGTCAGAAGGAGGCAGTGTAAAGTTGCAAAGGGGTGTAACTTTTGTCCTGCTCCTGATGCGACCAAACTGACTGTTCCAACGCGTCTGAATGGGTACATTTATGCTAGGCATGGTCCTATTTCTCACCCAAACATGTCGAAACAGTCGGAGCTACATTGTACCGACGATATCCCTGAAGAGTCCAAAGTGCAAAAAGGCAGCAATCTTTGACGAGATGTTACTCAAAAACCGTGTCACTTAGAAACATTCCGTCTGAGGCAACGGGATCACGTAGAGTGCCTCTACAATAACCTCTCTCAGTTTTTTATAGCTCTTAGGCATTTGCCCGTGGTGAAAGGTTTTCTGTTGCCCCAAAAATCGTCAGAAGGAGGCAGTGTAAAGTTGCAAAGGGGTGTAACTTTCGTCCTGCTCCTGATGCGACCAAACTGACTGTTCCAACGCGTCTGAATGGGTACATTTATGCTAGGCATGGTCCTATTTCTCACCCAAACATGTCGAAACAGTCGGAGCTACATTGTACCGACGATATCCCTGAAGAGTCCAAAGTGCAAAAAGGCAGCAATCTTTGACGAGATGTTACTCGAAAATCATGTCACTTAGAAACATTCCGTCTGAGGCAACGGGATCACGTAGAGTGCCTCTACAATAACCTCTCTCGGTTTTTTATAGCTCTTAGGCATTTGCCCGTGGTGAAAGGTTTTCTGTTGCCCCAAAAATCGTCAGAAGGAGGCAGTGTAAAGTTGCAAAGGGGTGTAACTTTCGTCCTGCTCCTGATGCGACCAAATTGACTATTCCAACGCGTCCGAATGGGTACATTTATGCTAGGCATGGTCCTATTTCTCACCCAAACATGTCGAAACAGTCGGAGCTACATTGTACCGACGATATCCCTGAAGAGTCCAAAGTGCAAAAAGGCAGCAATCTTTGACAAGATGTTACTCGAAAACTGTGTCACTTAGAAACATTCCGTCTGAGGCAACGGGATCACGTAGAGTGCCTCTACAATAACCTCTCTCAGTTTTTTATAGCTCTTAGGCATTTGCCCGTGGTGAAAGGTTTTCTGTTGCCCCAAAAATCGTCAGAAGGAGGCAGTGTAAAGTTGCAAAGGGGTGTAACTTTCGTCCTACTCCTGATGCGACCAAACTGACTGTTCTAACACGTCTGAATGGGTACATTTATGCTAGGCATGGTCCTATTTCTCACCCAAACATGTCGAAACAGTCGGAGCTACATTGTACCGATGATATCCCTAAAGAGTCCAAAGTGCAAAAAGGCGGCAATCTTTGACGAGATGTTACTCGAAAACCATGTCACTTAGAAACATTCCGTCTGAGGCAACAGGATCACATAGAGTGCCTCTACAATAACCTCTCTCGGTTTTTTATAGCTCTTAGTCATTTGCCCGTGGTGAAAGGTTTTCTATTGCCCCAAAAATCGTCAGAAGGAGGCAGTGTAAAGTTGCAAAGGGGTGTAACTTTCGTCCTACTCCTGATGCGACCAAACTGACTATTCCAACGCGTCCGAATGGGTACATTTATGCTAGGCATGGTCCTATTTCTCACCCAAACATGTCGAAACAGTCGGAGCTACATTGTACCGACGATATCCCTGAAGAGTCCAAAGTGCAAAAAGGCAGCAATCTTTGATGAGATGTTACTCAAAAATTATGTCACTTAGAAACATTCTGTCTGAGGCAACGGGATCACATAGAGTGCCTCTACAATAACCTCTCTCGGTTTTTTATAGCCCTGAGGCATTTGCCTGTGGTGAAAGGTTTTCTGTTGCCCCAAAAATCGTCAGAAGGAGGCAGTGTAAAGTTGCAAAGGGGTGTAACTTTCATCCTGCTCCTGATGCGACCAAACTGACTATTCCAACGCGTCTGAATGGGTACATTTATGCTAGGCATGGTCCTATTTCTCACCCAAACATGTCGAAACAGTCGGAGCTACATTGTACCGACGATATCCCTGAAGAGTCCAAAGTGCAAAAAGGCAGCAATCTTTGACGAGATGTTACTCGAAAATCATGTCACTTAGAAACATTCCATCTAAGGCAACGGGATCACGTAGAGTGCCTCTACAATAACCTCTCTCAGTTTTTTATAGCTCTGAGGCATTTACCCGTGGTGAAAGGTTTTCTGTTGCCCCAAAAATCGTCAGAAGGAGGCAGTGTAAAGTTGCAAAGGGGTGTAACTTTCGTCCTGCTCCTGATGCGACCAAACTGACTATTCCAACGCATCCGAATGGGTACATTTATGCTAGGCATGGTCCTATTTCTCACCCAAACATGTCGAAACAGTCAGAGCTACATTGTACCGACGATATCCCTGAAGAGTCCAAAGTGCAAAAAGGCAGCAATCTTTGACGAGATGTTACTCAAAAATCGTGTAACTTAGAAACATTCCGTCTGAGGCAACGGGATCACGTAGAGTGCCTCTACAATAACCTCTCTCGGTTTTTTATAGCTCTGAGGCATTTACCCGTGGTGAAAGGTTTTCTGCTGCCCCAAAAATTGTTAGAAGGAGGCAGTGTATTAAGTCAGGATGAAAGCCTATTCACTCTAGGCGCCTGTTTTTGACCAAATCACACATGCGCCTTGAACAACTCTATCTTCAAGGCACTTTTCTCTAATCTCTGTAACTCTCCAAATCCACTAAGGCACAAATTTTACCTCTTGGGCTCAAGATATAGGTTCTTCATCCAAGGCGCCAGAATGGTCCAAAGGCGCATTTCATCTCTAACCTCACCTCTGACCTTACTTGGAGGTGCTAAACCTCATCTCATTGCTCTCCTCCATTACAAGCGCTCACTTACCTCAATCTTGGGCACATACCAACATCCCAACATCCAAATCACCTAGGCGCTCAAAACCTTCAAGACTCAAGGTGCATTTTATGATCAAACAAGGTATCTCCTGAACAAGGCGCTCATAGTCTCATCAGGGCGTTAATCATCATCATGAGCACTCATAGGCGCACAGTTATCTCTGGAATGCTCAAGGTGCACATACCCTTCTCTAGGCTAGTTTACACTTATTCAAGGCGCTCATTCCAAACTTACATGAACTCCTTATTACAAGACGCACAAACTAGATGATCCTAGGGCATAAGGGCGCTCATAGGAGTTGTTATGTGTCATTTTGGCCAAGGTTTTCCGGAGCAGTGAAGACATTAGGAAGGGGATGATCGTTTGGATAGTTTTGAATGCTTTATTTCTCCTTGTTTAAACTAGGCGCTCACTGAGGATTGGAGTAGCCTTTGCACCCTCACATCACGTTAATCGGCTTTTCAGAGGCAATCATAGTATAGGAAGATTTGCGCCTTGAAGAAGAGAGTTATCTGGTGAGTGCTTAGGAGTTCTGGTGCCTAGGGGAAAGGTCTAGGTAGAGCGCCTTCAGACTTTGACAGTGAAGTGCCTTAAGGAGTTGGATGATGTTTTTGCCTAGAGTGGAGATGATGTTTTTAGCGCCTTAAGGATGATGATGGAGCGCCTTGGAGTCAGGTTAGTCTGGAGCACCTTAAGAAGGTAAAGCACTTCAAATGTAAACACAAGTGTTTTGAGCGCCCTAATGAGAAGTTGTCTTGGCACCATAAGTTGTTCAAACGAAGATATGCGCCTTGGATAGTTGCAAAGACCTAATTTAGCGCCCAAGGTTGGAAGACTCTTTGTGAGCGCCCAGTGTTTGAAAGCTCTTTGTGTTTGGTGCATTAAAATGAATTTGGCACCTAAGTAGTATTGAAACACTCAACTGAGCGCCTAAAGCCCATGAGAGAAGTGATATGCGCCTTGATAGGAATATCATGGAAGATGAGTTTACTGAATGGCACCTTGAATGACTTGGTTGATTAAGTGTTTTAGCGCCTAGATATGGGATGAATCATTGAGCGCCTTTGGTTGAGATGATGTCAGCACCTTTGAGATTATAACACCTTGGAGTCAAGTTCGAAGGAGCACCTTGAGAAGGTAAAACACTTCAAATGTTTTTAAGGAATTGGAGAAGTCACTTAGTGCCTAGAAGGAATTCCAGAGCAAGAGGGTTGGAGCACCTTGAGCTTCAAGTCAGATATGCGCCTAGACCTCTACCCTTTAGCAAGTTGAAGCCCTTTGAGCCTTGACAACGTGAGAATGCCTTATAGTGAATATGCGCCTTGGGCAAGGTTGAATACAAAGTTGAGGAGTATATCATAATGAGTAAGTGCACTGTAGGGTTAGATGATAAAGACTAGTGCCTTGAGTGTCTTGGTCAAAATTTTGACGTGAGAAGTCTTGCAAGATCAAACCCTGGAGTGCGCCTTAGAGAGAACCTATTGATCCTTTGCTTTGACAAGATTTGGGCGCCAGAATGATCCTTAATAAATGGAATGTATCTACACCAATTTTGTGCCTTTAGGGAAGTGATGGTGGCCAGAATGATCCTTAATCTCATGTTTGTGCACCTAGGTCTAGAAGCAAGATTTGAGTGCCTTAGGATAGGGTTTTTTGCACCTTGTCTTGGAGAGTGAATTTGTGCCTTGGATGATGTTGAAGCACCTTGGGATGAAATGCGCCCAAACTTACAGAGGGCCTTCAGTGAGGGAGTTGAAGAGAGTGCTTAGAGGAAGGATAGCCTTAAGATCAAACTAAGTACTTAGAAACCTAAGATTAGCGCCTTATTTGACGTTATACACCTATTCTAGCGCCAGAGAGTGAGTTTGAGTGTGAAGAAGTGAATGTCTGCGCCTTGAAGGGGATACAAAGGGAAGATGATGCACCTTGATGGGTTGATGATGGAAATTTGCATTTTGGAGCTAAATGTGCGCCTTGAATCTAAATGATATTTGAGTGCTTAGAGGTAAATAGGGGCGCCTTTGAGAATTCTTTGTGCTTTAAGGAATGGATTGTGGCGCTTTGGACTAAGGTAAGTCTTGAGCACTTCCAATGATTTTAAGGAGCGCCTTGAAGGAGATAGTGCATAGAGGTACAATGAATCTTCCGGAGAACATGGATAGACAACTAAGTCTCCAACTTGAGTCTTCTAAGTGAATTGGATGATGAAGAGAGTCTAGTCATTTTGGGCGCTAGTATCAGGATGAATCATCCAAAATGGGTGCCTAGAACTAGAAGGCGCCAATGCATGAGTTCAAGGATCCTCCATTGGAGCGCCTAGCCCAGATGGCTATAGATTGAAAGTTTTAAAGCTAAGTGATGTCTCTTAGGTGAATTCCTAGCCCAGGTGCATGTGTTGGGAAAAACTCTTTGGCTCTGGCGCCTAGAATTGGGAGCTTTGTAAGATGCACCAATTGATGAAACATTTCCATTTTGCGCCTAGAATAGAACTCTCTCACATAGTTGAAATTGACTTGATAGAAGGAGATAAGTCTTAAGGACTAGTTTGGCGCCTCACTTGCCTATCTCACCTTTGAAATGCGCTTTGGTTGATGATCATCATTGATGGAGCCTAGTGAAATGTAAAGCTATTTGCATCTCTAGAGGATCAAAATTGGATTAGGAGATCATCCTTACAGTTGAGATTGACAGAGAAGTGTTAAAGGAATCACTTCAAATGGGCACCTAAGCTAGTTGAGGCGCATATCAATTCCACTGTAACTCCAGACTGACGCTTAGGATCCAGTCATCTCCTAAGGCGCAGTTCCACTCACCCATGACCTCGCTTGGCGTCTAAAACTTGGAAACTCCTTTGGAAAGCTCCTGTTGCGCCTAGAAGATGAGTTTGGGATATCAACTTGCAAAAGGCTTAGAAACTCTTCAAAGATGTTAGGCACAATCCCATGGCACTGGAGCTCAGTTTTGGTGCCTTCAAGGAATAGCACATGAAGGAACTTGGGAGGTCAGGTGCTTGTAAAAGGGAACACCTTGGAACATCTTCCAGGGGTTGAAGTAGTAAGAAAACATCAAGTGAGTCTAGGTGCACTCCCTTGTGTGAACAGTTTAGCTCTGGCGCCTAGCCACAGAGTGAGCCAGAAGAAGTAGTTTGGACATTAGAAGATAGGCGCTCATTCTACAATGAAGCATTCCACCTTCCTAATCAACAAAGACTTGCAAGAATTGACAAAGGAAGCTAAGGTGCACCTTCTACTTGTTTCCACCTCCAGAATGCGCCTAACCTTGAAAGGGGGTTCAAAGATGTTTGTTAGACCTTTTCACTCAAGGCGCTCACCTTAGGCGCACTTTCTAAGTCCTTGTCACCTCAAGGAAACACCTAGTTTGGAAGGCGCTTGCCCTGTTCTCCACTCCTTTCAATTGGCGCCTAGAACACAGAATGCATGAAAGGAGCGCCTAGACTCCAGAGGGCTCATTTGGGCGCCTAGCATTTAAAACACTTTCATAATGATGATGTTTTGGCGCCTACTCTTGGAAACAATCCAGAGCATCCATAAACTCTAATTGGCACCTAATGTTGACAAGGCGCAACTTCAGGAGGAGGTCACCTCAACTTGGCGCCCAAGTCAGAAAAACCTGTAAATCCTTCAAATATGCGCCTACCTTGTGAGGTGATGAGTTGAACATTCCAAATCTTCAAATGTTGCTCAAGTAAGGAAGACATTGTAACATCAAGGCTTCAAGGCCTGTCCTTGTATTTCCATTGAATGAGTTGTACTTCATGCTATTGAAAGCATTTTCCATGTAATAAGACATTGCAAGTTGATTGAATCAAGTAACAAGACAAGTACCCAACTCTAATGTTGTTTCATTCAAATAGTTATCTTGATGTATATCTTTATGTTATTGAAGTAGTTGATGAATTGTTAGCAAGTAAAAGTGTTTAAGTAAGGAAAATTTTTCGTAGAACTAGTTGGGTATCTTACACTTACACCATGCCTATCCATCAAACATCACAATGCAATCAAAATCCTAACAACATGCCCATGATCCAAGATCAAGTGCAATCATGCAAAGATATTATCAATCACAAGCCTATTAAGAATGAACTAGAGTCTTCTAGTACCATATTTTTCCATCAAACACCATCATGTAATCCATGGCCTATCAAGCCTATCAAAGAAAATGCAAACATCCTATGTAATACAATCAGACTTTAAATATTTGAAGTAGCTATCTACAAATATCCATTCAAAAGTGGATTTATAATGCAAGTATGGACGCCATCAATAAAAAAGATTTGTATTAACCAAATATCCATATACGCATACATCAATATCTGTCGATATAAGTATAACATATATACAAAATAGCCATATAGGCTTATAAGAATGCCATATAGGCATACAATGTCAACTATGTACAATACAAAATATATGTCCACAAATGCCATATAGGCATACAACAGAGGAACACAATAAAAAGTCATCCCCTCTAGCTGGTGAAGAGAATAAATCACGAGCAGCCTTTGATCTTCTAGGGGATGGAGACATGCATGTGGGTGGTCTACTACGAACCCGAGGGCTACTCCTCCTATTTAGTTCTTCTTGCACCTTTACCTGTTACAAAAAAAAAGTATAGATATTAATATATAGAAATTACATGTTATAAAAAAATGAAATATTTAACAAAATAATCACTTACCGCTAACATATAATCTGTCTCCTCACTTGCCTCAGTAGCAGGAATAGGCCCTGGTGATGTCATGTCCTATAGAAACCATCCAGATAGAAATTAAACTTCAAATCAATAATCTTTTGATTTTTCAAAAATAGACAACTATAACAATGAATGTAAATTGAAATTTACTAATCTGCCTCATACCCCTGTCAATGCCATAGAGCTATGAATCGCAGAGGCCACACCCTGCTCCATTACCCTATGAACATGGGGAGGTGTATCCACAGCCTGCATCATCTGGAAATAAAACAACATTATTCAATTACGAAAACTATAATAGTGATGCAAATCATGGCTCCTAACATACACACACGCTCATCTAAACATGGAAGTACACACAATAAAACACACAAATCACATACAAAAATTTAGTAAGTACAATTCATTCATTAAACTATTTATTTTATTACCTCTGTAAAGCTTTGAAGTCCACCACCGCTGGCAGGTGTTGCCATGAAATCTACAGTGTTAACCTATTCAACATCCAAAATCAGAAATTAGAATACCATTCATATAACGATGCTATTCACATGTAATATTTATAATTGTTTACTAGTTACATACCTCGACAGTAGATGATCTAGTGAAAAATGTAGGTGGAGAACCACTGAAAACTGCATCGACGCTATGACCCTGAAATTTCATTAAAATCATCAATTTAAATTAGTTAATCTTGTATTTCAAAAATAAAATTTAATAAATTAAATTCAATAAACTTGCTAATATTTACCTGAGTATCAAGGCCGAAAGTCTCACTCAGGAGGGTATCTGTCATCACCATCTACTCAACTGCAGATGTAGCCTGTGCACCTGCGTCCTGACTATCCATGGGGTCATAACCACAGGTTGACCCGCAAGCCTGGCAAGTATGCGGTGGGACCCTACTCCTCGCACTATTTCCCAACCCACTCTGTGTTGCAGGATCGGCATGCTCTATGATGCTCTGGGTCAAGGCACTAATCGACCTCAGTGTATCGACCTCAACACTCTCCTTCACAATGGAAGGAATAGAAACATGCTCGTGGGCTGGTCTGCTGATTACTCGTCTCACTACCCGCTGTGGGTCAAGACGTGCCCCTGGTCTATCCTGTGCTGAGCCCCCACCTCTACCCTGGAAGTCCCGCATATCAAAATAGTTTGGCACTTTATTGAGGACAAACTCGAAGTAGAGTTTCCTCAAAAAGTATTGCGGGACCTCATTGTTATTGCATGGAGGATGGTCAAAAACCATCCACCACCTCTGCCCAAAATTGTCCCTTATGGCTTGGTTGTTGCACCAATGGATAGGGAACCTCTTGCATGTAATGGGTGGAGGTTGATTTGTTTGTGGGTTTGTGAAAATTGAACACAAGTCTACTTTTGTAATTTGTAATTTTTTGACATCTTGGTATGACAATTTATCTGCATAGTAATCTCTAAACTCTCTCTTTTTATCGGTCCAACTAGTTATTTGCTTGCTAATTGAATTTACATTTGATAACATAGACTCAAGAGATTCGGCAAGCGTGGACCTATGCAAGGTTGAAGTGGAAGGATCTTTCAACCTTGCAATTATATCTTCAATTTGTTTTTTGTTGTTTTCAATTTCCCCCATTATATTATCTTGTGTTCCAGGGGCATGTCGAGGAATGAATGGAGAAGGTTGTTGTTCTGCAGGTATTTCTTCCTCAAGATTTTGTGGATTTTGAGGAGGAGGAGGAGGTGCATTAACATTTCCTACAATTAATAAAATATACATCAAAAATCAACAAAAACCTACCTATTTAGGAAGAAATTCAAACAAAAAAACAAAGATAACTCACCCCTTTGGCGTGCTCGACGTCGCGGCGGCATTTCGGCAATGAATCGACAAATCTTTTGTGTTGAACGGTGTTTTGTAGAACGCGAGCACGTTTTTGGAAGGGTTTTATGCCGCGGGTGGAGGAAAAATTGAGTGAAATGAAATGACAGCGGCTATTTTTTTTTTATAAACAACAGTTTATAACGCGAGCGCGTTATGGCTCGGCAATGACGAGCCTGAGGCTTGTCATTGCCAAGCCATAACGCGCTTGCGTT
Organism: Cunninghamia lanceolata; assembly: GCA_027924645.1. NCBI lineage: Eukaryota > Viridiplantae > Streptophyta > Pinopsida > Cupressales > Cupressaceae > Cunninghamia > Cunninghamia lanceolata. The sequence goes on along the minus strand of BSBN01000220.1, from coordinate 7,178,561 downwards.
TTGCCCTAAATTTTTTTGTAAATTTTTTGGCCACTTTTTGGCCCCCCATCTTTTTGCACTTACCCTACAATATTTTGTAGATTAATACAAACTTGTGCCTCTTTCTTGATGGATTTGTTTACTCGAAAGGGTTTTCTCCATGTAAACACTATGTCATTGTGTTCAGTTCTTCATGCTTGATATTTTCTCTATAGTGGGTTTTATGTTTTGATTCAATCTCCATTCTCTAATACACTGTTAAAGATCATTTAACATATTTGAATCAGATTTCCGTTGAGTAGTTGTTGTCTTCATTTCTAACATAATTAAAGTAATATAATTAACTAATTTTGCAATCAATGAACATCAACAGGACTAAACACATCTAAATGGATAAGATCCAAAATTTCAGAAGACTTATGAGAACTTGAGTAAAACTAAACCTGATTTTATTTTACATAGATATAATGTTCACATAAATCAAATTCAAGTTTACAATCTGTAGGACCTTCAACAATGTTCTTATTTTTCAAGGCCCTTAGACCATTCTCACCAATGTGGCCTAATCTCTACTATCATAACATAATCTTCTCAGCAAGAATCTTGGTCTCTATAGAAAGATCACCCTTAGGTACTCAGAAGGAATGAACATCCATTGAAGAAGATGTCTCTCCTTCACACAACAAATCAGATGAAGATTTAATCTTTAAACAAAAGTATTATTACACTCAACTATGCATGCATCAAGCTTGAACAATGTGAAAAATGTAATACCTTTAGCAATTACCATAGCACCTCTAACCATCTTACATCCTGCATCAGAAAAGACAACCTACACACCTGCATTAATCAACTTACAAATAGATAATAGATTACATGTTAATACAGGGATATGGAACACACCATTGGTTCCTTTTACTCTACCATTAGGAAATATAATTTTAACTTTACCATGGCCAACAATTTTTAAATGAGAATCATCACCCAAGTACACCTTACCTCCATCAAATACTTCATATTCTAAAAACCAATCTCTATTAGAGGTCATATGAAAAGAAGCACTAATGATTCCTTCCATTCACTTGTATTTCCTCCAAAATGATGCAAACAAAGGACTAGCAGATACCATGGACCTCACATCGAACCTATTGACATTCGCCATTCATGTGCATTTCCTTTCTCTTCCATTGTGTACATTCTTTTCACGGTATTTTTCTCCATTTTGTTCATTCTCATAGTCAAGATCAGAAAAATTTAAAAATTTATACATTCAAAGTTGGAGAAATCTTTGGTGTTGCAGAAATTTGTTTTATACCAGTCTCACAAAAACAATGATATCTTTCTCATTTTATAATGAAATTTAGAAATTTAAAATATTATGGAAAGTTGTTAAAGAGGAGAATAAAACCTAGAAATCATTTGAGAATGCGGTTAATATTTCATGAGCAGTTCAATGCATAAGTTAGAGGTAAAATTGTAATAATTTTTCAACATTATGTAAATGGAGAAATAAGGGTTTTGGAGCCATAAGGATGTAATAGATTTTGTATTTGCACATTGTAACTGGATGCATTATTGGTAGAAACCGACATCCAAAGAAATTTTTTCATTCAAGGGGGAAAATATGAGACATGTTAATTGTCAATACTGCAACGTCAAAATATAGTCCCTATGTCAGCACTAAGGGGGGTGTTAGGAATTATTAGTGCATGACATAGAATAATGTAATAAATAATAAATTAACATGTTAATGTTAATTTATTAGATGTTAGTTTTTAGTTAGTTATTAGTTAAGGGTTAGTTGGTAGTTAGTGGTTTGGGTAGTTAGTAAGTTGAATGGCTTTATAAAGCCATAGAATGTAATCAATTGTAGTTTTGAAGATGAATGATTGATTGTTGTTGATGTGGTTGAGCCTTGGGCTCTTCTTCATTGTGTTGCATTTTCAATAGATTTGCTTGATAAATTTCAACAAGTTTTTGCCATAGTTTTTTTGCAATAGGTTCTTCATGGACATTGATTAAAATAGAATCTGGACGACACAATCTAATTAGACCCTTAACCGTAAGGTCCATAGTTTCATATTATGCAATTGCAGTTGCACCCATAGGTCTTTGAACTTTCTCATCAACAGCACCCCATAAATCTTGATCTACTAACAAATCCTCCATTTTCATTTTCCACAGATTAAATTTACTACTACTAGAAAATTTCTCCACTTCAATCCTCTTTGATGTGCTTGCCATTTGTGATACTTCTACAAAAGCTCCCACTCAAACTAGATTAGCTCAAAAAACCCAACAACTAAAATCGAAGGTGATCAAACTCTAATACCACTTGTAAGGAAGTTAAATTAGTATAAAAACTTCCTACACTAACCTTGAGAGGAGTAATGTACATGAACTTTTCAAATCTGATCTAACAATTACAAAAATGATACAAAAACACATATAAATCAGCAATAAACAAAAAGACATAAAACCAAATATATGTAGGGAAAACCCTTTTGGGAGAAAAACCCCACACTTCAAAACCTACTGAATGTATTATAAAATCTAAAATAATATTACAACACACTTGTAGAGCAAGTTATTACGGGGGATCACCAACAAATTAAACTTGGAAGAATTTTGGTAGCATTATGATAGCACTGTGTACCTACAAACTCTCATACTCAAACTACTCCCTCAAGCACAAATTTATAGAAGATTCAATACATGAAACCACCAAATGGAAACCCAAGACCCTGAGCTAAAACCACCCTCAAATGTGGCACCCAAATTGGGTGGAAAATCCAACGCCCAAGTCATGGGAATCAAATCCACCATAAAATAGTAAAATTCCTTACATATATCAATGTCATCATAAACTCCCCAAATATAGCAATCCATTTTTGGCTCCACAATCTCTTAAAATCATGATTATGACATGCGCCATAGTGCTGGTCAAGATTCCCAATAACTACAGGCTCTTACAACTATCACAAGAATTTGTCATAAAAATGTCATAAAATCCCTATAAAATAGGGCATCAAAATCTACGAATAAAAGAGCATCTTATGAGAACTTACAACTCACCAAACAAAGTACCAACATGTGGCACATGGTGCCAACTCAAAATTCCATGCCCCAATTTGCCTGGAGCATAATTTAATTAATAAAATATTTATATAATATGAGGGGAAATGTTAAATAATAAATAAATAAATGCCAATTTTTTTGCAACGTTGAGACACCTTAATTCTCAACAATTATTATCTCAGTTGTTGCAGCAAAGGCTATTCTACTTATTTTTCAGCACTATCTAGTTATGTTGGTGTAAGGACCCACATCCTTAAACTAAGAAGAATAATCCAAGTATTTAAAAACATAAGCGAAAGGAAGTAACTTTTTCCATAACATAACAAAAGAGATATCATAGAACATAATTTCATTATCACATATCCACTTATACATCTTTACAAGAGCTAACAATATAGCTCAAAATACAATCTTACAAAAGGATAACTTATTTATATAAGCACAACGGGACTTAGTTCTTGAAGTCCTCAAGAGCACATCAATTCATTACAATAGTATCACAAAGTACAATATCATCCATCTTGACAAGATATAGAGAGAAGGAATATTATCAAGGGATTTACCACCCAACCATGAAGTTGAAAGCTTCCCCAGCATTACTCCAACAGGAGAAACCTGACCCTTCACAAAGGCTCTAGCTGACTGAGGTTGAATTTATTGAAGAAGCCAAGTGCAATAACAAACTAACAACCTATATTCACCCACAAGTGTACACTCCATGGAAAACAAATTGAATAAGAGAATACATATCAATAGGAATATTACATAATGATCATTTTCAATAAAAATACAAAGTGTCCTTTCATATGAATAATGTCCTACATTTCTATGATTTCAAAATGGCATCCATCCAATCAATAGAAAACTTAATTATACAATTAGTACATATAGACAATCAACATCCAAGTTGCATAATGTTCATTAACAACCATCTAACATGTCATATTATATTACTTGGAATTACACACACAATTTACTAAGAAATAAAAAAAATAAGATAAACATGAAAAAAAATTTATCATTTACATAATTACAAGGAAATAAAAAGCATATCTTTTATGAATATTTTTCAACCTTGAAATACAATATATTCAAAGATAAATCATAGTGAAAACATTTCTTTACATTTACAACTATGTTGCACTTGGCAAAAATAATAATTTTACATCATAACATAAAGAATACTGCAATTGGAATCTTGATATATGTCACTCAAGTATCAACGAGTCTTTTGCTACAGAGGGAGAGCATCATTCAAGTGCTTTACCTCCAACCACAGATCGGCAGTCCCCCACACACTTTCCTTCCTAGAAGTGGCCCTACCCTTCACAAAGAGTATAGAAATAAGGAACCAACAAGTTTGCCAGCTGAGTCCTAGTGTTGTGTCCTACATAACACAATCAACCATACAACAAGCTAGACAATCTTCTAGCTATGTATGATCCTACTAACAGGTTACGCCATCTAGACATTATGAACTAACTAATGCATGCAAAGACAGATGCATCACTTTGGCCAAAGTTTCTATGTAAATAGATGTTTGCAATAAACATAGTTGTGTGTTCACACACCTCTAACTCAACTTGGGAACTACCTCATCCTACAGTTTTGACTTTCATCATTTAGCATCTCTAGACATAAATTGTCTTAGTTAAACTTACTCCCTAGTCAATCTGACTTAGAATTTAATTCTGATTCTAGGATATATATAGGTTTGGAAGATTTAACTCTTTAGAGAGTCTTTAGTTGTATTCTTGCAACCATAAGAGTCTATGAATTCCTATCGTTCTACTCAATGACTCAAGGATTAAGTATTCTTTGAACCATAAGTCTTGTTTCGACTCTAACATGAAATCATTAAACTTTATCAAAAAGCTTCTTAAACTCTTTCTAATGATAATATCTTAATCTATGGTTTCTCGACCCTTATCTGTTGACCATACAATACAATAGACTAAAAACAATGTCATAATCTGCTTTAAGAGATTTTAAGTTCTATAAACTCATCTGAGTTTGATTCTAGGGATATGTCAAAAACTATTATTTTACAAACATAATAAGTTATAAAAATCCACTAGTCTACTCTTGACCTCTTGAACATTATAGAATTCACATTTCATGTAACATGAAAAGACATTGTACTCGAGGTTTATCCTCTTCATAAAAATGCTATCATTTTCCTAACTAAACTCTAGACTTAATCAATCTTTCTCCTTGATAAGTTTGAGTCTACACTATTAAATTATTGACCTCATGGTCTTCTCAAGTCCACCGACTCTCAACAAGGAATAGGTTTTGTTCTCACAACTAACTTCTTTAAGGAAAAATGATAATACTTATCATTGTTATAAATACTTATGTGAAACTATAACACTAACCTTATGCATTTCAAAAGATGTTGTTTTCTTTTAGTTAACTCTAAATAAGTGTTGTTTTCATCTTGGCCTGTATAGTTACTATACAACAAACATTTTTTTGTAATTAGATCGCTTTGGCCTTTCGGCCTGCATAGTTTACCTATGCTACAGATTACATATAGTGATCTTAGCTACTAAAGGTGTAGAAAGAAAATAAAGGATCATAGAGGAGTAAAAGCTACTCAGCCTTATGATCACTCGATACTTATACAAACTTGTTGGTCGTATAAAAACACAGAAATATACTAAACTTATTGTCTTTATACATGCGGAGATATTCTATGTTTATCAACCTTATACTCAATGGGATATGTTAGAGTAATAGGTTCTTTACTTAATTAATTTAATCATATTGATTAATTAATTAAGTCACCTTTACTTTATTTCACTCAAGCTAAACTTAGGAATCTCTCATTAGGGTTTTCTAACTTGCAAATATAAAAGCAAGTGCTCTCATGTAATTCATAAATCCATTTCATTAATTGCATCCTTTTTTGTGCAAATTGCTCTCTTTATTTTTTTCTCTTGTGGAAGGTTTCTTAGGTTTTGCAGGTGTTCACTGGGTCCTGTGAGGTTGGTTTATCAACTTTTACATGGTATCAAAGCTCCAGATCTGCAAGCCCCTTCTCAGATTTGGAGAAAATTTTGAGCAAGAGTCATTTACTGGGTGTGTTTTTGTGTAAAATGGAGTACTCCATTGGATTCAGAGCAATCGAAATAGTTAGATTAGCTTTTTATTTGGCTTGATTTGAGCTTTGTAGTCCAGATCTGCAAGGGTTTCAACGAGTGCTTTTTTTCAGGATCCGGAGGAAAGCTATTTTCTGAGTGTTTTGGGCCCAAACAGACCTCACCATTGCGCTCAGAAGGCCCAAAACCCTAAAGATCGATTTTCAAATCATCAAATTAGCTTCGGGCTCATCTGGGGCAAAAAAAATTTGCCATGCAAGCCGTACGGCCTATCAGCATGCAGATCGAGGTAAAATTTTAAAAATATATATATTTAATTTTTTCCCTGTGGATTAAAAAAAATCAAAAAAATTATTGATTTGGCAGGTTTTTTAAATTGTAAAGCTTTTAATTTTTTTTAAAAGAGCTAAAAAAAATTTATGCCAAGTAGAGCCTGCTCTGTAGGTCCCTTGGGCCTCATGCCCACACAGGGGCTACGGTCCCCTGAGGGGCCTGCAGACCCCTTTTTGGGGCCGTGGAACCCCCTTAGTGGGGTTGTGGTGGGGGGGTTTAACCCCTCCACCCCCCTACATATATATATATTAAATTACAATAAAAAAAATCATTTTTAAAAAAAAAATTATAAAAAAAAATAAACATGCTTTTTTTTTGTGTTTTTTTTAAATTAAAAAAAGCAATGTAATTTTTTTTTTATGATTTTTTTATTAAAAAAATCACATGCAAACTACTGTACCTAGAGAACTTTTTGACAGGGTTCTAAAGTTGGTGGATCTCCAAATTTGGAGGTGTTTTTGCTAAATTTGGAGGAGATGCCTTTTTGCCCAGTCTAGCCCCTCTCCATTGGGCTTTTCACTTTTACACTCGATCTTCAAATGGTGATATCTCGGCCATATGATGGTATTTTTCAGTGCAATTTTTTTTTAAATGGGTAGAATTTCATGCTCTTCGCAGTGGTGTGGGTGGTTTTCTATTTTGAGTTATGGTTGTTTCCAAAAATTAGTTATCTTAGTGTTGTTGTTGTGCAGTTCTCATTTTGGAGACTTTGACAGGCCATATCTTCTGCATCTGAACTCCTTTTTGGTTCCTATTTTTTAATAAAGTGCATGGTTTTCTATGTACTTCATCATGGTGCTATCAGTTTCCTCTATTTATGTCTGAGAATTATATTTTTAGCATGTGGTCCTTTTCTGGACATTGTGAGCTTCCATTGTAAGCCCTTCTCATATGTAAATGCACTGAAATAAAGTGCCTCAACATTGTACATGTATTATTGAGATCTTGGACAGCATTTTGTGCCTTATTGTACTCACACTATGATATAAAGTGCCATGGGGGGTAGATGTTTATCTTTTGTTTTGCCATCACACCTTTGTCAAGTGAGTGTCCCTTCCATGACAGTATTGAATCACATTGATTCTTGCCTCATGCGTGTGTTCCTTTGTTTGCATACCCTTTTATCTATTGGTACTTTCATGTTTGCACATTCAGATGTTCTTGTTTCTTCTACATGCACTTCTTGGTTTCACGTAGTTTCAGTGTACCTGTCATGGCTCTCCCTTGTCCACATTATTGGGGGGTTTCTACTATTGGTGCTAATGCTTCCTTGGTTTCACATTGGAGTGAGTTATGTATCTAGTATTTGTTCCTATGTATTAGGCAGATGTAGTGGTACATCAATGGCTGGTTACCCATGCATTTCAGTGAGATGGAGCATTTACCATATGGACACTCTTGCATTCCTTTTGTGGAGGCGACCTTCTATTTTTACTTGATCAGTTCTTCAGACTTTTGGTACCTGCGCCATTTGTATCTTCAAGTTCCAAATGTTTTGCCTTTGTTTGCCATCTGATTTGAGTAGTGTCGTTGGGGGCACTCATGCAAATTCTTGTCTTCTTGATCCTGATCTTCATATTGTTTTAGAGGATGTTCTTTTCTCAACACTATAGCAGTCAGCCTTCAACAGTGTTTGCAGCTTCTTCATACTTCAGTGGAGTTCTTCATGTTCATCTTCATATTCCTATTCTTTTGGGACATCCTTTGTGGAGACTTTTTAGTCCTTCACTCTCTCTCTCTTGTAGGGAGGTTTGTTCTCTCTTTTGGGGAGGAGTTTTTCCCACATGGTTTTCTCCTTTTCTCTATTTGTGAGACACTCTTTTGTACATGGGTACCTCATCAGGCCTAGTTACCGGGACCCATCTTTGCTTTCATGCATTTGTCCTCAGTTTTTTTAGCTTCTCCCTAAGTTCATCTTAAGGGGAGGTGTTAGAGTAATAGGTTCTTTACTCAATTAATTTAATCATATTGATTAATTAATTAAGTCACCTTTACTTTATTTCACTTAAGCTAAACTTAGGAATCTCACATTAGGGTTTTCTAACTTGCAAATATAAAATCAAGTGCTCTCATGTAATTCATAAATCTATTTCATTAATTGCATCCTTTTTTGTGCCAATTGCTCTCTTTGTTTTTTTCTCTTGTGGAAGGTTTCTTAGGTTTTGTAGGTGTTCACTGGGTCCTGTGAGGTTGGTTTATCAACTTCTATAGGATATACTTGGTTCATCAACCATATAAACATAGAGATAATCTAAGACTGCCAACCATTTAACACACTAAGATAATTTAAGTTTATCGGTCATAAAACGCAGATATACTCTAATTCTATCGGCCATAGAAACACTTAGAGATACTCTAAGTAAGTCAGTCTTAGATATACAGAAATACTCTATTTCTATTGTCTATATAAACACAAGGATACACTAAGTTCAACAACCTTATATATACAGTGATTCACTAAGATTATCAACTATATAAACACAGTGATGCTCCAAGCTTATCACAAACACAGTGATATTCCAATCTTATCTATTTCAAAAACACAGTGCTATTCTAAGCTTATCAGTTTCACATTAACATATCGTCAGGGCTGAATACATACATAAGATTTTCAAACTTATAATAACAACAATAAAAATATAGAGGAAGGAGGAAGAGGTCAAGGGTGTAAAATAATTTAGAAAGAAGTAAAAGAAAGAAAAGAGGTTGATAAGGAGGGAGGACAAGGAACAATTGTTTGGTCATTTTTGTTCGACCTGGAGTCATGTGTTTGTAGTAAGTCGTGTGTTTGTAGAAGGGACTGGAGTTTTTAGTGGGGGTATGGCCATAGAAGGGAAGTGAGAAGAAAATAAAATGTACAAGAAAAGATGGCTAAAGGAAGAAGAGAGATAGAAGATTCAAAGTCCATAAATTTCACAATAGGGGTCATTGAAAATAAGAAACAATATGAAAGGCAAAGGTTGTATGTAAGCTGATATATATATTACATTGTGATTTGTTTTGACAAAAAAAATGTGAAGTTTTAAATCTCCTAAAGCAATATTGTTGAATGTTCAAGTTACAAAAAGTTAATGAATATTTCTGTGTGAATTGTACTACCTGTATTTTGTTGTAATTGTGAAATTAGTTAAATGTTGCTAGATTGGGTGGTCTAATAAGACACCCTTATTTTGTATGCATCGTTAATTAAGAGTTAAGGTAGCCACAAGATGACTACTCATAACCCTATACACACTATAAGATTAAGAGCATAACATAAACATGGAAGATTTTTAGAATAGAATTCGATAGAATCCTAGAGCCCCAATTATTGAAGCAACATTCTCTAGTGGTATAGCTCAAGCTAATGGTTTCCTAAATTCAGTCCAATGTATGGACTTAGTTTTGGCATGTGTAAGGCATTACAAACATGATACTAAAGAAGTCAAAAACTATAGATGATCAACTAGTGGCAAAATTGGATGGCCCTTCACTCAACATCACCTTTAGGCTTCCACAAAGGGATGAATATATTGAGATGAATATGCATAATGAAAATTGATTCTTCCAAGAGAAAGTAGATACTCGCCTGACCAATATTACAAAATGTTAGTTTAAGGTACTGTTGACCTATTTTCCCCTCCTAGAGTCAAATAGTCCAAGCTTGAAAATGTTGAAAACCTTGCTGAATTGTTTAAGTGCCTAGTATTCTTCAGATGTAGGGGTGTTTTCCTTGTAAAAATCCCAAAAAACTCCTAAGTATGAAACCCCTGAAAAAACCAAAAAAATTCTAAGTTTTACGTTAGTTTTTTAGCCTTAGTCGGCAAAAAGTCAAGTTTGCGAACCTGCTGGTTCGCTGACCGGCTAGTTCACCGACTAAGGGAAGGTTCAAAAGAAGTCAAAAAGTGACTAAGGAAGAAAGCAAAGAGAAAGGAAGCCTTTACTGACAAAATGTCAAGTTTGTGAACCAAAATTTTCACAGATCGATAGGTGCATCGATTGGTGAATTCACCGACAAAGAAAGAAAGGCTAAAGGAAGACTTGAAAAATGACTAAGACAAAGAAGAATAAAAGATTTATCAAGAAATAGGGGGAAACTTGAACTCGCCAAATAGTTCACATTTTCAAAGGTTCACCAATAAAGTGAATTGTCGACTAAAGTGCATAAAGCAACAAAGAGAAAGAAGTTAAGGCAAAGAGGTTTGCGGAAGTGAAACTTTACCGACAAAGAGAGAAAAGAATGAAAAGGCTAAGGCAAGGAAAAGAAATGCTTATCAGGAGGCTAGAGGAAACTTGAACTCGCCAAATAGTTTGAAATTTCCTAAGTTCGTCAATAAGGCGAATCACCGATAAAGGTAGATGAAGGAAAGAAAGAAGAAGGCGAAGTTCGTGAAAGTGGAACTTTGCCGAAAAAGGTAAAGAAACAAAGGTGAGAACAAAGCAAAGTTTGATAAATGAAGAGATCATCAATGAAGAATAAAAGTAATAAAGAAGAAGGTGAGGTTCGTGGAAATGAAACTTTGCCGACAAAGAGAAAAAAGAATGAAAAGACAAAGCTAAGTTCGAGAAATAGGAAAATCGTCGACCAAGAGGAGAACATAAATGGTTCGCAAAAGTCAATTTTAGTCGACTAAAGAGAAAAGATGAAGACAAAGACAAGCCAAGTTCATGAGAAGGTGATTTTGCTGATTGAAGGAGAAAGTAAGAGAAAAAGCAAAGACAAAATGGTTTGTAAAAAGAGATTTTGTCAATAAGGCAAAATAAAAGCCAGAATTATAAAAAAGTGAAATAAAATGAAAATAAAGCTTGTAATATAATGTAAAGATTTAAAATATTTTTTAAATTAAAATATTTTAAAGTGTTGTAAAAGATTTGCACAGGGATTTTGGTGGGAATATATATTTGAAATATATATCTTCTCCAGCCATTAATGCAGAATCAGATTAGCCTAGATAGAGGTAGTTGTGCATTTAATTGTTGCAGGTAGATGAATCAGATTCTTGCATTCAAGGCAACAAATATTTCCCAGCTACTTCATCCTCAAGATTTTTTCTACATTTATGTTTTGAAGATAGATGTAAACAAACATTCCCTTTGCGGAAATATCTTCTGACAGGCCCATGGGGCAAATTTATTGTAGTAGATGACTTAGGTCAGTGAATGAAATGATATAAATAGATGAAAAATCAATGTAATGAGGATTGGATAAAGAGATTTTTTTTGTGTTCCAAACAGAACCCTCTTTTGCTGTAATTGTGCCTTTTGATCAATACATGCTGATTATTTTACCTTTTCATGCTACTTTTTAGCTTTGTGTAGTGTTGCAAGTATGTGCCTAATCGGTGTTGTCATTGATGTCAACATATCTTTGTTGTCATTGGTTTCAACTGTGTCCTATTCTATTACTTGTTTAGAAGCTTTGTATGTTGAGGATATTGAGAAAATTGGCCTCTCTGGAAGAATCAGAAAGTAAACAGTGAATCATAGTGAAGACAGTGAGTTGTATACTGAAGAACAGTCTAGAATATTACTCCACATTTCTTGCTGACTGAAGATCTTGATCTGCGGATTGGAAGTTATTTAGAAGCATGGATGAAGATGCTAAATCCTGATTTGAGCCTCTGGTATGAAGATTTGAGTGAGTTACATTCACCAGAGTAAAACCTATTTTTTCTTATTATTCACTGGTGCCTAAGAGAAATTAATTTGCTCCGCATTCCTTCGCATTAAAGTGTTTTGCTCTATGGTTCTAAAGGGAAGTCTGGGATGATGATAAGTGCCTACAATTGCAATGGTTCATGTTTTGGTGGTCCGCAAGCTATCTTTATTTTATGACAGTTGAAGACAGTGAAGTTCATGTGCTACGATGTGAAGAATATCATGGATAAAGTGGTTTGAGTTTGTGCGGTTTCTCCTGGTGATTTCAACATTCTTGTGGATACCTCTTGATCATGTTCCTACCTTTACATTGGTCTATGTTAAGGAATTAAGATCGCGTTTGAAGATTATTCCCAGATGACATAGCGTGTAACCAGTCTTAGCCAACTTGGTTAATTCCAGTGATTGCGGAGATCCCTTGAAGATTATGGAAGCATGTTGTGGCATGGAAGATCATGTTTGAGTCCCAGCTAAGGCATGGCATGATCCGCATACATCTATACTACAATTCCTTAGCATAATTTTGTAGTAGGTCAAGACCTATTTTGTAAATGTTTGTAATGCTGACCTTGGAGTGTTCCAATGGTTGATGATTGTAGTGCCGACCTTGATGATCATTCCAAGGTTGATGAAGTGTATAAATACTTGTAATTGAGCCAAGGAAAAGATGTCCTTGTGCAAAGATGGGAAGATAAGGAAAGAAGTGGAAAGGCAAAGCAGAGCAGAGGAACTATTGTACTTCAATGTATTAATCTCAAACATGAAGAAGATGTTTTTGGAAGTGAGCTGCCAGTAGGGTTTAACAGCCCTCATTGTAATCTTTCTAGGTTTAGGGTTGAGGCAATGAGCCTCCTAGACCTAGCTATACTTCATGGTAGTGAGCCAGTATGTTCTAGGCCCGTGGAGTGACCAAGCCTGAACATCATTTTTCAAAGATTACAGTATATTTTGAGAGCTAATCCTCTCCGTGGTTTTTCCCCACCTTAGGGTTTTCCATGTAAAAATCTGGTGTCTCTTGTGTTTAATGTTGCATCTGTGTTTAAGTTTCTGATTTCATGCATTCATTGTTTAATCTTAATAACTGTGGACACGTGATTAATGTTTAAGAGCAGAAGTGTTTGAAGTTTTTGGGACAACTGATTCACCACCCCTCTCAGTTGTTCGATGCATTTCAACATGTAGATCTAGAATTGGTTATTGTTTGTGAATGTTTAATTCCTTGCAATCCTTTTCTTATCTTTTACCTCTTTTAAGATCTGCAAGATTTGTGTGAGTTTATCAGTTGTATTCAATTATTTTGTGCATTTTAGCTTTGTGGGAGTTCTTCATTCAAACCTACTGTATCACCTTTCTATTTTCAATTTCTCCTTCTTCCTCTTTTCCCCAACGGTGGTTAGATTAGGTTTAGTCTTAGTCTACTCTGAATTTTCATGTTTAGAGGAAGGAACCAGCCTTTTCTGGAGGTTTGATTTCCTTTGTAAGGTCCCACACCTAGAAATCACTCCAATGTTTCATTGGATTGTTGTAGCAAAAGTGCTTTAACACAGGGTGCAAATCCAAGTGACAACAAGTACCCAATAAAGGCAAATCACAATTGCCTAAAAACTTACAATGATCTTATTTCAATGAGGATATCTTAGACATGGTTACTCTTCTAAACCGAATAATGGGGCAAGAGGAAACTAACTCTTTTCACTACTGGATGTGCCACTTTATCATAGTGATATTCTATGTGCAACAATTTATTGACTAGGGGAAGGTAATAAGTGACAATTTACATAAGCAATTAGTAAATTTTCGAACAAGCCAATGTTTCTATATGTCATCTTATTTATTATATGTAATTACAAGCATGAAAGTAGGGCCTGACCTACAAGCACAAGGAGTGTATGATGCCATAATGCAAATTTATGACTTCTACCCACAACTCCAACTAGAGATTAGCAACAAGAACTTTAGGATGGTCAATGACTCCTTTATGATGCTAACAATTAGAGAGCTTGATGGCAATGTCGAGGTCAATATGTCACCTAAAGCAACAAACCTCATCACTCAATATGGGAGCTACTTCATCCAGTTTTTAGGCTTACATATATCAAAATTGGAGAATTTAGTGATCATCCATACAAATTACCTCATTACAGAGGTGACCATCTCATCCTCATAGAGGTATGCAAACAAATTGGGGTCGTTAAAAAAGATGCAAAGAAAGGAAAAATCTAGGCATCTCCTTTCCCATTAGCCTCAGCTACTACACTTGTCAATCATCCTCTAATGCCCAAAGTATTGAGCTAGGTCTCTTGAAAAGATTACTATATATTTTCATTGGGCAAGATTTCCCTTTGATAGAAATGTTTTTGTTAGAGGTAACCTAAACCTTGGGTCAAGATATAATCGCTCTCCTCAATCGGAGGATGTTTAGGAATATTGTGAGGATGAATTTAAAGTGCAAAGGATAGATTGGATGAGGTTGACAGCAACACAAATGAAAGCCTTCAATCTAGGCTGGGATGTAGAAGACATCAAAGATGATGGTAGTGACATGATAGATCAAATTTTAACCTTTACCATCCAACTGCAGCCACTCATGCCTATCAATTGGGTTGATAAAGATGTCAACATTCAAGAGAGAACACTTTTCATCCTTCAAAAAACATAGAGATGGATAAATGCAAAAACTGTGGAACATATTTCTTCTAGACCACCTACTAAGGACAACACCCCAAAGAGATAAGGAAAGTGATATCCTAGAGAAGCCCTCAACAAACCAGCGGTAATATCCTACTAATCCCATGAAGCTCCTAACCTCTGTCATGTTGGTAGGTGCTGGCCAATCCATAATCTCTCTAATCTTTGATGGATCTACTGAGATACCATCGCCAGATAGAATGTGTCCCAAATACTAAACCTCTGAACAGAAGAAGGCACACTTTGCCAAGTTGCCATATAGTTGTTGATCTCATAAACACTGTAATACCTGACGCAAGTGCTCCTCATGCTCCTCCTCAGTCTATGACTATATCAAGATGTCATCAAGGAAAACCAACATGAACCAATCTAGGTAAATGTGAAACACCCCATTCATGAGACTCAAGAAAATTGTAGGGGCATTCGTCAAACCGAAGGGTACCATTGTGAACTCAGAGTGACCATAACGAGTCCTAAAGGCTATCTTATGAATAGCTACCTTTGTAATACACAGTTGATGGTAACTAGACTTCAGTTCTATCTTAGAGAATACTCTAGCTCAATGTATATGATCAAACAAGTCATCGATCCTAGGCAAAGGATAACAGTTCTTCACCATCACCTTATTCAACTGTAATCCATACATAAATGAATAGACCCATCCTTCTTCTTAGTGAAGATGATCGACACACCCCAAGGTGAGACACTAGGTTAAATGTGACCCTTTGCTAGCAACTCCTCTAGTTGAAGTTTGAGCTCCATAAGCTCATGAGTAGTTATCCTGTATGGTACATGAGACACTACTCGGCACCTGGTACAAGATCAATATGAAAATCCACCTCTCAGTGAGGTGGCATCCATGGAAACTTAGGTGGAAACACATCTGCAAACTCTCTAAGGATAGGATGGTCATCAAGTGAAGTCTCTAACTCATCCTTTGATTTGTCACTAACCGTGATCGCAAACATCTGACATCCCTTCCACATGCAACGCTTAAGTTGATTAGTGAAAATCATGTGCAAGGATATGGGCCTTTGAATGCCCACAATCTCTGCTACTATGCCATGGTCGTCAAGGCAACCTATCACCTTTTGGCGACAATCAAGCTTGGCTCTATGAGCTGCAATACAATCCATGCCTAGCACCACTCCATAGGATCCCAAGGGTATGACCCTAAGGTCTACAACCGTGGTGAAGGCTCCAACTTGTGCTAACTCACAATCCCAAACCACTAAGTCTATGACCATCTTGGCCCTTGTGGCTAACTCAACCTCCCACCTAACATCCTACCTAGAGGCCACTAGCTTGCAACATTCCACTAACAATGGAGATATAAAGGAGTTTGAATCTTCAAAATCAAGCAATATAGTAATAGGAACTTCTCCAATCATACCTAGGGTCTCAATGACTAAGGCCTAATAATCATCCTAGCGGTTATCAACTACTGCAAACACACGGTGGGATCTACCCACGTCTCCTATAGTCTGCTCTGAATCTCCAGCGCACTGTCATCCTCCTGTTGTATACCCCTAGGGACACTCTCTAGCTAAGTGCCCAGTGCCACCAAAAATGTAGCATGGCCCTCTCAAGTGAATGCGAACCGACTGTGTCCTATTGGACTACTGAGCTCCTGGTCTACTTGAGCTACTATGGGTGCCTATATAAGACTGATGTGATCATGTTGGTCTTGTAGCTTGTGCCTGATGTCTTTGATCCCTATGCGGTCCCTAAGAGTACCATCCTCTAGTGTGGCCACCCTATGCTCTCTGTTCGGGTCTAGACCTCTGACCCTGTTGCTACTGTGGAGGCCTAGGAGGCAAGGATGTGGCTCCATAACCTCCCTTTTAAGGGAGTGGGGGTCTACAAAAACCATGATCCTACTGTTGATTATGATTATGGAACTGTGTGTGTGACTCATGGTTCCACCCATGAATCTCCTTAGTAATGTACACCTTTTCGATGGCTTCACTCATGTTCTAGGAATTGGCCATCCGCACTGGTCCTGTTATCCCGAGATTCAAGCCTCTAATAAACTTATTAACAATAAGTTTCTCATCCTAAAGGTACTTAGCATACTACAACTCTAAAATTGACTCTCATCCTAAGCTACTATGGATCCTCGCTGCTGCAAGTCATGAAACTCATTGATGCGGTGTTATCGATAGTGCTTTGATAGGTACCACACCCTAATGTGATCAAGAAAAGTAATCCATGAAAGAGTATCCAATGAAAGATGGTGCTTGCACTCCTTAGTGCACTACCATGTAGAATGCAAAGTTGCATAACAGATGAATGGCGACTCAGGCCTTTTTGTTGCTCCCATAAGGACACAACACAAAGCACCAATCCAAACTAATGAGCCAAGCCTCAGCCTTAGCCCCCTTAGTAGCTCCCACAAAAGTAGGAGGATGAAGATGAAGAAAATCTCTAATGTGATCTCCAGAGTCATGGGAGCCCTGAACTGGACCCTCTGCCTCTAGCTGATGGCCAAATCCCAAGGGGTCATAGTGAACTGACTCCACGAAGATCTCCTCCTCATGATCCTCTCGACATGGTGGAGGACTCCTTCTCTACTCTCTCTAATCTGATGCATGATCCTTAGCTGATATCAAAGGTATCTCCACTCACAGTCCACCCACAATAGGTGGTAGTCTCGCTAAAACAGCCTAAAGTGCCTGCAATATCTAAGGCCTAATGTCAGGAAGTACCTCCTAGTTTTGGGCTTCAAATGGTGATGCAGAATGAGTAGCTCGTGACTGATCCTCCCTAGAATCACTGACACGTGAGCATCCTCTCCTGGGTCTAGGTGACATCCTACATGAACAAGGTGCCTAGATTAAAAACAAATTGTGAATAAAAATGTGCCCTTAATGCCTAGTGTTTAAACCTGGCTCTGATACCAAATGTCATGCCCACATTTGCCATGTGGTCATGACATGAATTACCAAAAAATATTCCCACCCAACTCTAAAACCCCTCGTGTGCAACATGTGCACTCGGTGACACACACACGTAATGTGGTTGTATTCGCAACACACGTTAGGCGCGTCACACAAAGGTGGGGAATTCAAACAAGGCGCGAGATGATGTGAAACTCCTTTTGCAATCCCTATGATGATGATTGCAACTAAGGGGGTGTGTATCACAATCAAGCATCGCTAAGAGGGGTGGTCTCCATCAATGAACCATCCCTAGGGTTTCCTAGGTAAAGGTGAAAAACAGTTTCGACCTAAGTCAAAACCCTAACCCTAGAATTAATTATCAATTTTAAAAAGAATTAAAAATGTGGAAAAATAAGCATACTAGGATAGAAAAACTATATTAACCATTAAAATTTAACTATGGAAACAATTAAATTTAAAGACTTTATTTAAAACATTTAATCACATAAACTAAAACAGGAAAGCTTAATAACTAAATTAATTAATTAATTTATTCATCTCAAATAATAATGCCATGAAATATATCAACTTTATAATACTAGGTCTCTAAAAAAATTGTCAGCATAACATTACTCAGGGTCTAAATTCACTAAACATTTCAGCAGCACAATGCCATTTTATGAACTATGTGAAAAATAAATTAAAACTAAATAATTCCTCCCCACTCTAGCACTATAGCAACAATAAATTAAAAAGATAAATTAACTCCAACTATAGCACTAAGGCAATAAATTAAAATCAATTCGCATAAGTGAGTTTAGAAGTAATAAGGTTTCTAAGTTAGATTAACATCCTAAACTTTAGGGAAACACCACTAGCCCTAATTTGGAGTTTATAAAAAGCAAGCCTTGAACTTTATTTGTCACACCAAGTTTAGTTTTTGTTTTGTAGATTGGAGGAAAAAAGGTGGAGAGAGAAATATCTCTTCCCCCAAGGGAAGAATATTTCTCTCAAGATAAAGTTTGCTAAGATTTAGTTTTCAAAAGCTTATGCTTTAAAGCTTTCCAGCTTCCCAAAAGTTATAGTTTTCATTTCTAATTTTCTTTCAGGTTTTTGTTTTCTCATTTTCCTAAGTTTTCAAAAAGGTTATTAGTTTTCATAGTTTGAAAAAGTATATGCAAGAGATAAAATATTTATGCTTGCAAATAGTTTAAAAATACCCTCCTCTTACTTTTTTTTCAAAAAGCATATTCAAATACATAGTACTATTTAGATGTGTGTGTGTATATATATATATATATATATATATATATATATATATATATATATATATATATATATATATATATATATATATATATATATATATATATATATATGAATATGTATATATTTAAAAAAAAACACATATGATAGATAAAAATTAGAGGAAAATACTCCTTATATATACACAGCACTACAGAGACACAAGTATATAAGCACACATATATACATATATGTATATATGTATATATATCTATATACATAAAACCACAAATAAAATATTAATAAACATATATTATTACAAGTGTTTGCATATACCATAGGGCCGAATGAAAGAAAAGATGCAGAGGCAGATTAATAAACAGTGTAAGGGTTTTAAGACATGGCAGACTATGGACCGCAAGCTACATAGTCCACGGGCCCCAAAGGCCCACTACCTGTGTCTCCCACCCCACAGAGTCGTAGCTCTGTGGGGACGGGGGTTCTCACCCCTGTGGCTGCTCAGAGTCGAGTGCCCTGCGCTCCGACAAACAAACTACATTTTTTAAAACCCTAATCAAAAATCGCTACATAAGCATTTCAAAAAATAACTTTATTACTATAGTGTTATATATATATATATATATATATATATATATATATATATATATATATATATATATATATATATATATATCTTAAAGTTTCTCTCTATATTTTTCTTTAAAACAGAGATCTATATTTAATAAGTTTCACAAATATTTATATATATACTTATATTTGTATGTATATATATATGTATGTATGTATACATACTTATATTTGTGTGTGTGTGTGTGTGTGTGTATATATTCTTAAAAAAAATAAAAAAAATCTATTCTTACAACTAAGCAAAAGAAAATAACAAGGAACTATATTTTTTTTTGTTTTATAAAAATAATAGCCCCTTTTTTTTTTTTTAAAAGCAACAAAATGAGCATGATTTATTTTCTTTTTCTTTCATAGTCAAAATATCCCATAACTCATAGAAGAAGGGAGAGAGAGATTTACAACTTATATTTTATTCTCCAATAGAACAAGATTGCAAAATACTCTTTGTCAGTTAAGCTTGGTGTAATCACAAATAATGAGGCAGAGGCATTGGCTTTAATAGCTAGTTTAAACTTAGCCTTGAAATGTGGCATTACAAATCTTATAGTGGAAGGGGATTCACTGAATATTGTAAGAGCTTTTTCTAGTAATTCTTCCCCAAGTTGGAAAATTGATTATATTTTAAAGTTTGGAATTATATTGGAACATTTCCAATCTTTTAAAATCGTTCATACATACCGAGAAGGCAATTTATTAGCAGATTTTTTGGCCAATTTTGCATTCAGCATTAATGATTCTTCTATAGAATGGGACTCCAACTCCTTTCTATTGATCCCCGGTGTTAGTTATATCGTGGATAAGGACAAATTTTTTTAACTTGGTTAACATTTAGTGGCTTTTTTTATCAGCTTCATTCATCCCTATTCTAGCGGCACACTCCGCACTGACAAGCTGACGATGTTCAAGTGCTTTGAGTATACCTTCATTTGGTGCATAGTACTTTGATGCATTTCTTGGGTGCAGGGTCGCAGATTTCATATAATGGTAATCTGACAAGATTGATCTCATTTATTTGATGTTATTCGCCTTATATTATACTTATAATCTGTTGCAAGTCTTGTTCCTGTTTCAGTTCTATCCTTTTTTGCAACTTTTAGTTCTCAAGCTTTGAACTCTAGTATGGGCTTTGTCCAACGAAACAACAGAATTCTTTTGCCTATCCGGAATTGGGAACGACCCTTTCTTGGTTTTCTTAATCTGAATTCAATGCAGGAAGTTTTTAAGATCTATGAGGATTCAGTAGAAAGAGCTATCACTCAGGTTTGTGGTTTACATGTTTTACATTCTCCAGTTTCTATATACCCATCTCAAGCAGTATCACATTTTCTTTCCAATGCTATGGACCTTTTGCAAAGTCGTGACAGGGTTAGGAATTTGGGTGTTATGTTTGTTCAGAATGATCATTTTTCTGTAGACTCTTTCAATGATGCTTTAGAAGATTATGATTTGCATTCGGGTACTACTCTTGTGGGAGGTTTGTTTGATTGCAAGTTTCTATTCTATATTCCTAAGCTCCACTATCTCTTCAATGCATTTATGCATGGCCTCCAAAATAATTGTGTAATATCCTTCCAGAATGCCATTCACTTCCACAGACAAGAACTGGGGAACCAATTGGTAGATACTACTACAGAAATCTTTAATGCTCTACATTTCTTGCTGAATTATGTTCCTCCTCCTCCTCAGCCAGCGGAAGATGAGGCCTGTGCTCTGCAGGTTATTGATGTTGAAGAATGATAGGGAATCCCCTAATTTTTTGTGATAGCAGTAAATTTTAGTTTTTGATTTTGGTCGATTCTGTCAGCTGTCGTGTAAATACTATTTTGTCTCAGAATGAATTCTGCTAAGGCTTGAGACACAGACTTTTATTTTTGGATTGACTCATCTTTCTAAGTCGATTTTGTTATGTAATTGTCAAAAATGGGCTACAACCGGAGGTTTTCTTTGCCGATTCTTTCCTACCGGTATGCCTCCTTGAATCTGGCATTTTGTATTTCTCTCCATTTTATTAATATAATTTCAGTGGTTTTACCACTTTTTCAAAAAAAAAAAGATTGCAAAATACTTTAATGCCATAACATTTTATTTACCAAAAGGATTAAATACATTTTCAAGAGATATTACAACAATATGAAACTTTCAAGGAGAGATTTACTCTCTCATCCCCAAAGCCTTACAAGGCTTAAAGGTGCCAAGGCATTTACATTGCCTTCATTTTTTTTACAACACAACTAAAAACTCTAACACTTCATGAAACCTTCTCCTAATCTCTTCTCCAAGAGTCAAACTTGCAATAGAATGAATATCTTCCCAAGGCTAAGGGAATCTCACCTCCCAACCATTGGCTTGCAAGCAAGCCACCCCTGAACTAGGAGGCCCACAATATAATCAATTTCAAACTCACAAAAAGGGTTTCAAACACACACACACTCAAATGAATACACAAGAACACCCACCCAAGGAGACTCAACAAACTACATCCATACAAAATAGATTTTAAGGGAGAGAGAGTGGACTCACTCAACTCAAGGGGAAAACCAACCAAAATACTCAAACTCAAAATACCCAAATATCATAGCCTCTTGCTATCAAACCACTTATAACTCCAAATATAATCAAGGCACTCTTGACATACACAAAACTATCAAATCTTCCCAGAAACAAGGCCATAATCATCAAAACTCTTCTACAAGAAGAGATTTTCCCTGAGGAAGTTCTCTCCTCTCTTATCTAACACATGGTGAGCTCTCTCACATGGAAAGCTCACTATTAAAACCCATAAACCCATTACAACATCAAGAAAATCACAGGAAATTGTTGGAAATTAAGGTGTCTCAACCTTTACAAATTCCTAATGTTGTATTTATTTATCCCATGTTGAGTTGGCATAGTCAGCACCTTGTGTATATGTAGCAGGATAAATTTTGGTGACTTTGGCAGCCATGGTTTCCCCCTTGAATAATTAACGGGGGTTTTGGGGCAGCACCCCCAAGACAGGGTCAAGGGGCGTAGCCCCTTGCGGGGTCGAGGGGCAGCGCCCTCATGGGGGCTCGGGGGCAATGCCCCCGAAACCTCAAACGACTTTTAATTAATGACAAGTGTCAGTGAGTATCTTTGCATGAGAGAAAGGCATCTTTGGGCGGTCAAGGGTGGTTATGACATGTTGTAAGAGGAATATGATATTTTTAGTGAGTGTATGACAAATTATCTTACAGCTGCAAGTGTTGTCAGTTATGACGGATTCTATGACAACTGTAAGGTGCATAAGAGCATCTATCGTAACCTATCTTGGGACCAGGCACCCACTTTGGGATGGGATGTTGGACAAGTGTCCTTAGGCGTGGGTTTTGGGGCATGAGTCCAAGATGGACGCCCATCTCTAGAAGGTTCCATATTTGCCTTGTAAACTCTATATAAATAGGTGCTTGGATGGGAGATAGATAACTTTGGTACAAGTACAGATTCGACATTCAAAGACTCCTGAAAGAGCATTGGCTCTGAAACTATATTGTAATCTGTTATTGTTTACTGTAATACATTTGAGCTGTGTTTTGGAGTGTGGGGTTTTCCCCACGTATATCTTATCTCTCTCTTCTGTCTACTTTTTGTGTGTATGTGTATTGCTACAATATCTCTGTTAGATGTTCTATGTTGCTATAGTTGTAAGAATTAAAGTTGAATTTGCATACATCTCTTCTCATTAGATTAGTGTAGGAAGCGATTTCCGCACACCTAGCTTCCTTTCAGAAATAAAAGCTTAACACAACTACATGCATAGATACAAAATAACAAGCATAAGAAGGACTTAAAGCCTTAAGAGCCTACCTCTCAAGTCTCAAGTGATGAAGGATGTTGGTGAAGACCTCCAAGATCCTTGCACAATTCTTCCTCTCAAAGACTAAGCTCCTTCCCAAAATCAATAACCAAAACCAAAAAGAAAGAACCCTTCTCACGTCTACAAGAGAGAGATATATAGGGTTTTAAAACCCTTCCCAATGAATGATGAGGTGACACTTGTCACCTTCTCATTCATTCTCACAAGCACAACTTTCCACAAGTGCTCTCACACATGTGTGAGATATGGAGGAGTAGGAAGGTGGCACATGTCAACCTCTCATTCCTTCTCCAAAGCACATCTCCCCATATTTCTCCTCACAATGTGTGAGGCATGGGGAAGAGGGAATACTTGGGTTCTCTTCCCAAGGGTTCTTATATTGTGTGCTCACACATGTGAGACCCTTTGGATTCCCCCAAGCCCACTCAAGAACCTTGGGTTGTGGGATTGAATGAGACAAGTCACCAATCCTTAACCCAAAACCCAAATCTCGCCACCTAACTCCTAGGGTTAAAAAGATGGGTCAAATATGAGTTAAAACTCACGATTTGAGGTCTATAAGGTACCTAAACCATAGGTACTTGACCTAGGCCCCCTAAACACATGAAATTAACCTTAAAAAGCTCAAAAAACATCATTTAAAAAGCCCCATAAAACTTATGAACGAAAATGACACATGAATGACATTCACCCTCCACTCAACCTAAGTCAACCTTAGGAGACTCAAATTTAAAATCAAAATCAAGAATAAACACATTACATTCATGCTCAAACACAATTAACCTTAGTCCACCTTCGAGACTAGGTTGGTTTCATAGGGATAATTAGTTAGGTTTATTTGTATGACCTCCAGTTTCCATTAGCCATGGAAAATACCTGCAGAGTGTTGCCACAATAATGGGTTACACTTTCTGGGACATCCTGATTTTTGTTGAAATCACATATTTTTAGAAAATATAATGATTTAAGCCTTGAAAGGTTCCATTTAAAGGATTTTAATTGAAGAGGGTTTGATCAAACCCCTTAGATTCAAACCCCCTTAGATAGAACCCCGCTACTTTTAAACGATACCTATAATGGAGTCTCCTCTACACCTATCAAAATACTGATAAAAAACCACTTTTGATTTACCTTTTGGGGGATCAAATGAATTCATTTAAAATTTATGTTTTGTAAGTATGTAGTCCTTATTATAAGCTTCCCAAAAAATATAATTTTAAATATATTTAATTTGATTATTATATTTTTTTTATTTCTTGTGAATGTAAGTTTTTCAATGAACATAAAGGTCTTTGTTTCACACATACGAAAAATAGGAAAATAGAGAAAAAAAATTCTAAAAAATACATGTCCTCTAGGTATTGATGTCCTTATTCCAACAAAAAAAATTTGAATCCTGATACATACAAAAAAAGTTATGTTGGACAGAATACCCCTATGTCTAAATTATAATTGGTTTGACTTCAAAACTTAATTTTAAAAAAAAATATTCAACAAAACATTATGAAACCAAATGCATCCTCTAGATATCGATGTTACCAATCTAAATTCAAAAGAATCAGAATTTTATCCTTTGTAGAAAAAAAGTTATGTGTGACAGAATACACATCACTTAAAAAAAATGTTGTTTACTATTAAAAACTAGTTATCAAAAGAGACATAAAATTTTTTACAATTCAACTCCAATTTTTTCTAAAAATATATATTTAGAATCTACAAACAAAATATCACAAATCACTAGTTCGCATCATCTTCAAATTCCTAACGGTTTAGCGGCTATAGGTGTCAGAAAGTGAAGATTTAGTTTAAAATGTTGATTTTAATGTCAAGTTTGGCCAAAAAGTGTAACCCATTATTGTGGGATGACCCTGCACACTACACAAACACATCAATAGCCGAAGGTATATCATAGCCGAAGCAATTAAAATACACACATGCATGATCGCACAAATTCATACATTTTCAAATATATCACATGATAAAATTCACTTGATTCTCAAATCAATTATACTTTCAATAACACAATCAGTATCATGAAATCATAAATTGACATTGTTGGTGTCATCCACCTCCTAGGAGCACAACCTGTAGAAAATAACCTTCACAATACGAGAGAAGCAAAAACGCTATTTCACTAGAGGATGAAAAATATAGTGATTTGAGATATTTTACATAATGTACACAATAGTGCCTTATAAAGGTGAGATGCAAGTCGGTAAAAGAAATAACTGACAATAACTAACAAAACTATATGCACCTAACTATGCACCTAAATAATCAATATCTAATAATATTTGCCTAAGTAAAACTTAAGCATGGTAAATGGTATAAACCATTTACTCCAACAGACATAATATTTCATCAACTTAATTAGCTCAATAATTCATTTCAATTACATCAAACATAATAACGCATTCATCATCATAGAAGCAAAATATAATCTAGCATGTGAGGATATAGCATCATCATAATATAACTCATCTATCTAAACAAAGCATAAAATAAAGTCAGCGAATGTCTAAATATACAGGATCAACAGTCCCCAAAATGTCCACATGTGTCAAAATATAGTCCAAATGACAAGTCGCATAGACAAAACAGGAGGTGTAATAAGGGTAGGCCTCACACTCAGGCTGCCTAAAACCCTCGGCCTCCTCTCGCCATTCGTACCTTGATCCCCGAATGAAAAGACTCTAATGTATTTTTATATAATATTATTATATGTAAAGAGTTTTAATAATTATTAGTTACGCTAAGAGACATTAAATAGGGAACAATGTTAATGTGTACATAAAACCAAAACATAGCCAACATATATTAAAAAAATTAAGTAGATTTTTAAGATATATATACAAACCTTTTTATAATCATTTAAAAATTATAAAATAACTCTTAAGTAAATAAAATAGCTTTTTAAGTGTCGTTAAGGGCGTGGTTCGGTGGTTAAGTCACTTGGTTGTAGTGGCGGCCACCAGGGTTCAAACCCCCATTGGGCCAACAAGCTTGTAGGCTTTACACCTTCACTGGGCCAACGAGCTCGCGGATTTGAACTTGTAGTGTTCATGATAGGGGATGAGGTCCCCTGTGTTGTGGCCT
Organism: Cunninghamia lanceolata; assembly: GCA_027924645.1. Taxonomy (NCBI): domain Eukaryota; kingdom Viridiplantae; phylum Streptophyta; class Pinopsida; order Cupressales; family Cupressaceae; genus Cunninghamia; species Cunninghamia lanceolata. The sequence goes on along the minus strand of BSBN01000220.1, from coordinate 7,152,036 downwards.
CACTGGTTCAAAGCTCCGGGCAAAAGCGTTGTCGTGGAGCTGGAGGGCATTTCGTGCCAGCATCGCCGGTCACGTTAAAAAGTTTACCAAGTGCATTATCTTTAAAAAAAATAGCTTTTTAAGTAAATAAAAATAACTCAAGATTGGTATCTCTAGCATTGTATTTAGGATATTATATATAAAAATCTAGAAATAAAGAGAAATAAAGGTAACTCTTAAGTAATTAAAATAAATTTATATTATTATAAGACCTTATATATATAGTACCCCACCCCATCTATATTTTCTTTAGGTTGAACCCCCACCTTCAATCTAGGTCCCCCACCCAAACCAGAGATATTGTCTTTTGGTTGAACCTTGGCCCCATCCCCCCAACAACACATTTCTTTCTTTAGAGAGTAACCCACCCCCACCCCCAAATATTTTATGTTCATAAGGCTCCCTACCATTCTCCTATGGTAAGACCCCCCACCCTAGAGACCATCAATTTATAGAAGTGGAACAATGGAAAATTAATAGCTATCCGTTGAACCAAAGTGGTAATAAGTGTTGAAATCATCCATTTATTTGTTATTGTCTTGGTCATGCGCAGATGGGGAGCCTTAAGTTGTTGTCTTGAGGGCCACCCCATGCCATATACATATATATAGTCCTCTATATATAGATTTACATAAGAGGTCGATAAGTTATATGAAAAAGAGTAACTCTTAAGTAATTAAAATAAATTTATATTATTATAATACCTTACATTAATATATATTATATATATAAACCTTTATATGTATGTATGTATGTGTATATATATTTATATCCTCTAAAATATTGGGAATTAAGGTGTCTCAACCTTTGCAAATTCCTAATGTTGTATTTATTTATCCCATGTTGAGTTGGCATAGTTAGCATCTTGTGTATATGCAGCAGGGTAAATTTTGGTGACTTTGGTAGCCGCAGTTTCCCCCTTCAATAATTAATGGGGGTTTGGGGGCAGCTGTAAGTTGCGTAAGAGCATCTGTCGTAACCTATCTTGGGACCAGGTGCCCACTTCAGGATGGGATGTTGGACAAGTGTCCTTAGGCATGGGTTTTGGGGCATGAGTCCAAGATGGATGCCCATCTCTAGAAGGTTCCATATTTGCCTTGTAAACTCTATATAAACAGGTGCTTGGATGGGAGATAGACAACTTTGGTACAAGTACTGTTATGCTATCAGAATATCTCCAGATTCGACATTCGAAGACTCTTGAAAGAGCATTGGCTCTGAAACTGTATTGTAATATGTTATTATTTACTGTAATACATTTGAGTTGTGTTTTGGAGTGTGGAGTTTTTCACCCATAAGAGTTTTCCCCACGTATATCTTGTCTCTCTCTCTTCTGTCTACTTTCTGTGTGTATGTGTATTGCTGCTATATCTCTATTAGATGTTCTATGTTGCTGTAGTTGTAAGAATTAAATTAAATTTGCATACATCTCTCCTCATTAGATTAGTGTAGGAAGCGATTTCCGCACACCTAGCTTCCTTTCATAAACACACACACACATTTACATATACATATATACATATAAGAGATGGATAAGTTATATGAAAAAGGGTTAGTGAGATTAAAAGATGCTTCTATATCTTAGAAATGTATATTTTTTAATGAATATTTCTTATTTAATTTTATGTTAAAGATGTAATAGTACAATACTCACAAAAAGGTAGGGTGGTATAACAACACACCCACAAAGTCTAACTAGACCAAGTCCAAAATAAAGACAACCATTAAACAATGCCAAGCCCAAAAACACTAAGAAGCTAATGTCACACTAGTAGAGGGTGGATCATGATCATTACATTTTCCCCAAACATCTCTAGGGACAACATCATCAACATGCTCCCAACTAGTTAGAGTGCCTTCTTCTTCAGGAGTATCCTCTGAGGGCTATTAAGCATGGCCTAGAGATATGACAAGTTATAGGTGAGGAAATTTGCCTAAGTCAAGCCAACCAACACCCCCACACACATGAGAAAAGGTAAAGGGCAGTTCAGAAGGCTGGGACCACCCACCACAGGCAGTTTTATCTATGGAGTCCTAAGGCTGGGGGCCATGAGAGTGGGAACCTCTATCTCTTCTAGCAAACTAGTGTGTCCATGCCAACGACCTCTTGGAGGAGAGGTAGAGTAGGTGAAACCTTGGAAATAGTGCAAGGGGCATTCCCTCAATGATCCAATAGCTACTGAAGCTGAGTAACCTCAAGTGAAACTTTACTAGCTTGCACTTGGATCTGCATAAGCACATTAGAGAAAATCATGGATTTAGTGTACAAAGAAAAGTGAACATCTACAATGCAATTAGAGAAGAGAGTTGCATTTCTATATTTCCAAATACTGAAAAGAATTTCCACCCTAAAAGTATGTCAAATCTAGGTATATTTGAGCATGAGGCAAGGCCAGTCTCCAAGCAAAACCATGTGCCAAGAAAAGGGAGTAGGCCAAAAGGGTATAAAAAAGTCATAAATCCAATTCTAAGCTTCCTGAGCACAGGGACAAAATTAGAAGAGATGCTTTAGGTTCTTGATTTGTCCACAAAAGGGACAGTGAGGGCTAAAAATACCCAAATGAGCTAGAAGAGCACCTAGAGGAAGGCCTTGATATAGAATACGCCAAGCAAAATGGGCCAACATAGGTTCTAGAATAGCTAACTAGATGCATTGGAACCAACAGTGCTAGGTCCCAAGAGACAATTGGAGTTACCAGCAAAGGTTTAACTAATCCACCATGGGAACATGTGCAGACAACCATAAAAAACTTTTGTAGGGGGGTTGTAATTCCAAAAAGGGGTGTCTGGGTACCATTTCCAATCTTTCCACTAGGGCTTGAGGGACTTAACCCCTATCTTGTGTAGCATCTAGGAGGAATAGCATCAATAACATCCTAGAAAATCTCCTGGTCATGATTAGAAAGCTTAAATATAAGATTGAAATAAGTCCAATAAAGAAAATTCTCAGTGGCTCTATGAATTTAAAATCTGGCAAAACATGAACTCCTCATTTGAAGAATTTTAAAGCATGAATCCATGGCACTTTAGCTAGGGGTTTGTATTGAGAATTGAGAATAGGAGACCACCAAATAGACTGGTGATTAATAGATAATCCATTGTAAAACTCATTTCGTGCCCATCAGATCCATGGTTTGATGGCTTCCCATGCTTTCCAAATACTTTTGATGACAAAAGTGCCTTGAATAGTGATTGGATCCTGCATAGTGAGAAGGGTGCCCAGATCCAAGCCTTTCTGAGAAAGTCATCCTGAACGGACATCAACACCAATACAATACTTGATAAGAATTTTCTAGGCCTCATTATTTTGGGAATTAAGGTGTCTCAACCTTTGCAAATTCCTAGCATTATTTATTTAATTATATATTTATTTATTGCCTAATGTTGTAATTACTTGCACATTCAGTTTGGTCACTTAGTTGAGGTGGCATGGTGACATGTCATCTTACTTGGAATGTGACTTGGATGGTCAAGTCGAACCTACATGGATTTGGGCATCCCATTTGAGGTGGCACTATTATGCCATGTGTCGGCATCTTTTGGTATGTGGAAGAGGATATTCCATATGAGAGAATCTATGACATGTAAGAGCCAAGTTTGGAGATTCCTATGACAAGTGATGACAAGTGTCGATGAGTATCTTTGCATGAGGGAAATGCAGCTTTGGGCACCCAAATTGGGCTATGACATGTTGTAAGAGGTGTTGCAAATATGTGCCTAAGTGGGTTGTCATTGATGTCAACATATCCTTGTTGCCATTGGTGTCAACTGTATCCTATTTTGTTGTCTACATAGAAGACTGAACTGTTGAGGATATTGAGAAAATTAATGATAATCAATGCATGTGGATCATGTGGCTATGTAAAGGATTGTCAGAGATTGCTCCAGTTAAGATTTGAGAAGTCCGCATGAATATTTGAAGGAGTTATGGCCATCTGAGTAGAACCGGTTCCTGCAATACTCAAGAAAGACAGAGTGACAGGAAAGAGGTCCGGATTGATCCAGTAATATAAAATTATGATCTGCGGATCTGAAGGCAGGTTTGGGAAGTCAATGTGTATCATCAACACCAGTGGTTCGTGGTTTGGAGGTACGCAAGCTATTCTTCTAGTTTCACAGTCATGGCAGAGAGTGTTCTTGAGGTTCCAGAGGAAGATTCAATTTCTTCTGATCATTTGGTTTAGAATGGATGCTATTGGTGAATTCAATGTGCTTGTGGAGGTCTCTACATCATATGGCTACTATGTTAGAGATCCGCATTGAGGTTTGAGCTTGTTGATTGAAGATTTCTTCTTGAGGTTGATGCTCTTCCCAGTCTTGGCCGACCGGATGTTCCTAGCTTGTGGCGGATGCCTTAAAAACATTTTTATGAGGTGTGGAGTGGTTGTAGAAGCATATTCAAGTCTCATTTGTGTTTGGCCGACAGTGTGATGATCTGCGTCAAGTTTAGCCAACCTTGTTGATCATTCCAAGGTTGATGAAGTATATAAATAATTGTTGAAGAGGTATTGAAATTATCCTTGTGCAAAATACTTCAATCCGAAGAAAGGATCAGGAGTAGAGCAAAGAAGAAAAGGAGCAAGAATAGTATAGAGTGTGAAGAAGAATTTGGGGCAGAATGAAAGTTCTTGAGCATTCATTGAAACCGAATCAGGCATGAAGTAGATACTATTTATCAGTTAATTCTTTCCAAATAAATTATGTAGGCAATGAGCCTCTCTTTTGAGCAGTGAGCTCTAGGCAGTGTACTCGAAGGCATGTGCCTTCTATTTTATTAAGTACTTTTAACAGGGTACGCATTTTTGTGGGTTAACCCCCATCGTGGTTTTTCCCTTAACCAGGTTTCCACGTCAAAATATTGGTGTCAAATGTGTTGATTATGTTTCTGCTCTTATGTTGTTGATTAATGCTTTAATGTTTACATCACTAATCTGATAGTAAGATAATAAAGAAGGTTAAAGGAAAGAAAAGTTTTTTGTGGGACAACTGATTCACCCCCCTATCGGTTGTCTAGTTCCAACAATTGGTATTAAAGCCAGATCCTCGCATAAAAGCTTAACTGCTTGAGGAGATCTAGGATGTCGACCTACAAGAAGGATAGTCTAAGATTTGATGGAACATATTACTCTGTTTGGAAAGATCGCATGGAGTGCCATTTGCAATGCATGGGTGATGCCTATTGGGCAATAACCAGTGTTGAGTATAAACCTCTGGAGAAAGGTCCTTCAACTCCTGATCAAGTCAAAGATGCTGAAAATAATCTTTGAGCTAAAGAAGCCTTGTTGAGTACCCTGACTAATTCAGAAATGACAAATGTCTTTGGTCTAAAAATTGCTTATCAAATCTGGAAAACATTGGAGTATCTGTATGAAGGTGACAAATATGTCAAATGTGCAAAGCTGCAAAGTTTGAGAGGAAAATTTGAAACTATGAGGATGAGTGAAGATGAAAACATCACAATCTACATGCAAAAGATAAATGAACTTGTGTGTGGCATCAGGTGTGCTGGTGGAACTTTAGAAGAATCAGAAATTGTATCAAAAGTACTCAGATCTTTACCAGACTCATACAAACATAAGGTTGCAGCTATAGAAGAAATCAGGACAGTCTCAGAGGTTACAAGAGATCATCTGGTTGGCAAAATTTCATCTTTCAAATTAAGTGAGTTTGGTGATTCTCTTCCCAATTCTGAATCTGCATTCAAAGCCAGTGTGTATGGAAAACAAAGATATGATCCAGTTGAAATCTCTTCTGCAAGATCAAACAAATTTGTAAAGACAAGAAAGGATCTTGAAGATGTTGAAATAGAAATAGTAGATCTTGAAGCTCTTATTGCCAGAAGAATGCCAAGAGGATCCAGTAAGTATGAAGGAAAATTACCACTCAAATGCTTTGCTTGTAAAAAGATTGGTCATTTTGCCTCAAGATGTCCGGAAAGGTTTTCAAAACCTAACCCTAATAGGTATAAAGGTCAGAAGAAATGTTACTATGTCTAAGAAAATGGAGAAGGGGTAACATATGATGAATCTGATCATGGAGGCTCCTCTGAAAATGATTGGGTGTTTATTGCTATCAAAGAAGAAGATCCGGTGTCTACTAAATCTACTAGCTGTGAAAAGGTGGAAAGTGCCTTAGCTACTCATGTTATTGAAAGGGATGAATGGGTAATTGATAGTGGATGTTCTCATCACATGACTGGTGACAAGAGTAAGTTTGTGAACTTTGAAAACTATGAAGGAGGACTTGTAAAATTTAGAGACAACTCAGCTAGTAGAATCTGTGGTAGAGGATCCATCTCTTTTGATGGCAAGAACAACACCAATGATGTTATGTATGTGGAAGGACTGAAACACAATCTTCTCAATGTTGGACAGTTGGTTGACAAGGGTTATGATCTTCGATTCAAGGATGGAAAATGCAGAATCCTGGAAAGCTCTGGAACTGAAATTGCATCTGGTACTCAAACCAGAGGTAACATCTTTCACTTAATTAGTTCTAGGAAAAGTTGTTTGATTGCTCAGATAGATCAAAGTTGGCTATGGCATAGGAGGATGTGTCATGTGAATTTTGACAACATTGTCAAAATAAGTTCCACTCAAGCTGTAAGAGATCTTCCAAGACTTGTGAAACCTAATAACATATGTAGAGAATGTCAATTGGGCAAACAGAACAAAATTTCATTCAATAAGGAACAAGGTTCAAGTGAGAGATTGGAACCAGTACATACTAATCTATGTGGTCCTGCTAGAATTAGGAGTGTGCAAGGAGACAGATATTTCATGCTGCTAATTGATTATTACTCCCGGATGATGTGGGTAATGTTTCTGAGAGAAAAATTAGAATCCCTTGACAAGTTTAAGGTGTTCAAGATGATGGTTGAAAATGATATTGGTGGAAAACTAAAGTGTCTGAGACCCAATAGAGGTGGAGAATTTACCTCTGGTGAGTTTGATGCTTTCTGTGAAAAGCATGGAATAAAAAGATAGTTATCTACTCCTAGGACTCCTCAAAAAAATGGAGTTGTGGAAAGAAAGAACCAGACCATTCAAGAAGTTGCCAGAACCATGATGATGGAAACAAATGTTCCTCAAGTTTATTGGAGAGAAGTTGTGAGTACTATTGTCTACACTCTTAACCGGGTGCAGATCAAAGGAAATTCTGGTAAGACTCCTTATGAGCTTCGGTTTGGTCATTCTCCTACTGTGAGATACTTCAGAGTCTTTGGTGGTAAGTGTTATATCAAAAGAGATGAGGACTTAGGTAAGTTTGAGGCAAGAAGTGATGAACGAATATTTTTGGGATACTCAACTCAAAGTAAGGCCTACCAGTGCTTCAATAAAAGATTAAAGAAGATTGTTGAAAGTGCGAATGTTAAAGTTGATGAAAGCAAGGAAGGACATTCTAGGTACTCTGGATATGATTCAGATGATCAAGATGAAAGTCAAAATCAAGGAAGGCAAATTCAAGTTCAGACCCAGATTTAGTTTGAACCGATGACTCTAGAGGTTAACACAGATGATGAGGAACAAATTCAAGAAACAGAAGCTCAAACAATCTCCAAAACTCCTAGGTATGTAAGATTAAATCATCCTAAAGATCAGATCATAGGAGATAAGAGTAAAGGTATTTGAACTAGGAGAAAAATGTCTGAAGATCAAGAAGAGATTTGTTTGATTTCAAGGATTGAACCTAAATCAGTAAGTGAAGCTTGCAATGATGAAAACTAGGTCAAAGCAATGGAAGAGGAATTGATGCAAAGTGAAAAGAATCACATATGGGATCTAGTTCCTAGACCTGAGGACAAAAATGTGATTGGAACCAAATGGGTCTTCCGGAATAAACTAAGTGAAGATGGGGAGGTGGTAAGGAATAAGGCAAGGTTGGTATGTAAAGGCTACTCTCAAGTGGAAGGAATTGACTTTGAAGAAACTTTTTCTTTGGTGGCAAGGATAGAGGTAGTTAGATTATTTCTTGTATTTGCTGCCTTCAAAGATTTTAAAGTATATCAAATGGATGTGAAATCAGCATTTCTAAATGGAGATTTGGAGGAATAAGTCTACATTGAGCAACCAGAAGGATTCAGTTGTCTGATCGGGGAGATATGGTTTGTAGATTGAGAAAAGCCTTGTATGGACTCAAGCAAGCTCCAAGAGCCTAGTATGCCAGATTGGGTAAGCATTTGCTTAAGCTAGGATTTAGCAAAGGTAATGCTGATAGTAATCTCTACTTCAAAATTGATCATGAGGACATTTTGATTGTTGAAGTTTTTGTTGATGATATCATTTTTGGTGGAAATGAATGCATGTGTAAAGCATTTGTTGATCAGATGAAAAGTGAGTTTGAGATGTCAATGTTTGGTGAGATGAATTTCTTCCTAGGTCTGCAAATTGTTCAATCAGATAAAGGTATCTTCATATCTCAGTCCAAGTATGTAAAAGAATTGCTAAAGAAATTTGGAATGGAAAACTCAAAGCTCATAAGTACACCTATGGTAACTGGATGCAAGCTAAGCAAAGATAATGACTCTCCCAAGGCAAATTAGAAAAGATATAGATCAATGATTGGAGGATTGCTTTATTTAACTTAGACCAGACCTAACATCATGAATGCAGTTGGACTTGTTGCCAGATTTCAAGCTGATCCAAAAGAATCCCATGTTATGGCAGTCAAAAGAATTTTTAGATATCTCAAGGGGATAATTGATTATGGACTATGGTATCCAAAGGATAATAACTTCACTCTTCATGCATATACAGATGTTGATTGGGCAAGAGATGTGGATGACAAAAAAAGTACTAGTGGTGGTGCATTCTTCTTGGGGAAAAGATTGGTCTCTTGGATAAGTAAAAAGCAAGAGGCAATATCTTTGTCTACTGCAGAAGTAGAGTACATAGCAGCAGCAAATAATTGCACTCAGGTTTTGTGGATGAAGCAAATGTTCAAGGACATCATAATTGTGTTTGAGGAACCAGTTACAATTTTTTGTGATAATTCTAGTGCAATAAGTATCTCAAAGAATCTGGTATTGCATTCAAAGACAAAGCATATATCTATCAAGTTTCATTTCTTGAGAGAGAAAGTAAATGAGAATGAAGTCAAGTTGGATTTTGTGCCTTCCAAAGATTAGATTGTAGACATCTTCACTAAGCCTCTTCCTAAGGATACTTTTGAGTATCTCAGAGAGAAGTTAGGGGTTATTACCCCTCCTGAGAAGAACCAAGATGCACTAAGGTGCATCAGTCCGGTGGAATTCGCATTCATATCTTGTGATCCAGATTGATGTTAAGAAGGTACTACTCAAAGGGGGAGTAGTAAATATGCAAAGTTTAGGATCAGTCTGAAGCAAAAAGGGAGAAATGATAGAAAATATGTGCCCTTTGCCATTGATGTCAAAGGGGGAGAGAAGTCATGTGAAAAGCTAGTTGCTGATGTAAGGGGGAGCAGTAAAGAAAGTCGTTACAGAAGTGAGAAGAGAAAGGGGGAGAAGTTCTTGTCTTGATGGTTAGATTCAGTTTTTCACATCATATGTTGCCATCAATGACAAAGGGGGAGATTGTTGCAAATATGTGCCTAAGTGGGTTGTCATTGATGTCAACATATCTTTGTTGCCATTGGTGTCAACTGTATCCTATTTTGATGTCTGCATAGAAGACTAGACTGTTGAGGATATTGAGAAAATTAATGATAATCAATGCATGCAGATCATGTGGCTATGTAGAGGATTGTTAGAGATTGCTCCAGTTAAGATTTGAGAAGTCCGCATGAATATTTGAAGGAGTTATGGCCATCTGAGTAGAACTGGTTCCTGCAATACTCAAGAAAGATAGAGTGATAGGAACGAGGTCCGGATTGATCCGATAATATAAAATTATGATCTGCAGATTTGAAGGTAGGTTTGGGAAGTCAATGTGTATCATCAACACCAGTGGTTCGTGGTTTGGAGGTATGCAAGCTATTCTTCTAGTTTGAAAGTCATGGCAGAGAGTGTTCTTGAGGTTCCGGAGGAAGATTCAATTTCTTCTGATCATTTCATTTAAAATGGATGTTATTGGTGAATTCAATGTGCTTGTGGAGGTCTCTAGATCATATGGCTACTATGTTAGAGGTCCGCATTGAGGTTTGAGCTTGTTGATTGAAGATTTCTTCTTGAGGTTGATGTTCTTCCCAGTCTTGGCCAACTGGATGTTCCTAGCCTATGGCAGGTGCCTTAAAAACATTTTTATGAGGCGTGGATTGGTTGTAGAAGAAGTTTCAAGTCTCAATTGTGTTTAGCCAACAATGTGATGATCTGCGTCAAGTTTAGCCGACCTTGTTGATCATTCCAAGGTTGATGAAGTATATAAATACTTGTTGAAGAGGTATTGAAATTATCCTTGTGCAAAATAGTTCAATCCGAAGAAAGCATCAGGAGCAAAGCAGAGAAGAAAAGGAGCAAGAGCAGTATAGAGTGTGAAGAAGAATTTGGGGCAGAGCGAAAGTTCTTGAGCATTCATTGAAATTGAATTAGGCATGAAGTAGATTCTATTTCTCAATTAATTCTTTCCAAATAAATTCTGTAGACAGTGAGCCTCTCTTTTGAGCAGTGAGCTCTGGTCAGTGCAGCCGAAGGCATGTGCCTTCTATTTTATTAAGTACTTTTAACAGGGTACGCATTTTTGTGGGTTAACCCCCACTGTCGTTTTTCCCTTAACAGGGTTTCCAAGTTAAAATCTTGGTGTGAAATGTGTTGATTATGTTTCTACTCTTATGTTGTTGATTAATGCTTTAATGTTTACATCAATAATCTGATAGTAAGATAATAAAGAAGGTTAAAGGCAAGAAAAGTTTTTGTGGGACAACTGATTCACTGCCCCTTCTCAGTTGTCTGGTTCCAACAAGAGGAATATGTTATATTTAGTCTTGTATGCCGAATTCTCTTAGAACTATTATCACTGGGAATTGCACCTGTATGCAAGGTTGAAAACACTCTCCAATTCCATGTAACATGGCACTAATTGCAGGTTGTGCGTGAACTATAATGAAATTAGACCTCCAGATTGTGGGCTGGTTCCCTTAAAATATTCTATTGGAATGTATATTTTTCTATTTTGGAAAAGGGAAGAAAGAAACTATATGAAATGAAAATTGTAAAATTCGGTGATGCACCTAATTTGGATAATAATATGCAATCTGGTTAACAATATTACTCAGAAATCTGACTTTCACACAATCCAATCTTGACATAAATATCACAAAAGTGATTCTAAGGTAGGCTTGAAAACAGGCTGTCTATGAAGGAAAATGGTTTTTCACAACACAAAAAGGTCATTTCTGGTTAACATAACCTAAGACCTCTGATGATTATATGCTTAATGTTGCAAGGAAGAAAGTGAGACAATAATTTTAAAGGTTTAATGGTTAAACACAACAAAATTTCATAAAATCACTTCAAATAATTAGCACTAAATGTAAAGGTAACTTATTTGATCTCAAAGAAACAAAGGAAACACTGCAAAGAAGACAAAAATAGAACTTGTAACTTGCCAATCTCTCAATAAAAACTGTAAAAGTGAGCTACAAAATTCTCCAATCTATCTGAATCAGAATGAGAATCAAGAACTAACTTCATAATGAATGAAGTTTTACAATATATAGAAAAGATAAGTCAAAAGATTGACCTATAGATAACTGGAAATGAACCTCAGTTATCTCAAAATAGCACATGCATAAAATGATAACTGATTCCCGTGCAAGCCCTAAAATCATGCAAAAAACACCTCCAAACTGATGGAAAAATAGATACAGGGTGTCAAAACTGTCTCTGATCCATGCACTAATGAAATGAAGTGCTCAACTCAAGATGAACTGCTTATATAACTGCTCAATCTGCTCCTCAAACTACTTCTAACTAAAAGCTCAAACTAACGACCTAATTCCTCTTATCACTCCATGCACAAGTCAAAAATAACTTATATCTTCACCAATCCATGCAATGCAATGGCAAGTAAATAATATTCAATAAATGAATATTCCATCCAAACCTCTTGTGTGCTATAAATAACTTATATTTAAAATAATTTATTTAATCTATTATTAGCAATAACTAATGTAATTGTCCTAATAATATCTTGAATAAATTATAATTTATTTACTATTTAAATCAAAAGTCAAAAACCTTATATCTCCCTTTGACTTTACATCCTTGCCATGCACTAAGGCAAAAATACCCTTATTACTCCATGCATAAGTACATTCACCATGCAAAACATAACATTAGTCAAAGAAAGACCCTCACCATCATTGCCAAATGCTTCATCATGCAAATCAATAAACTCTAATAATAGACCCCTACTACCTTCCATGCATATTGTCTTCACACCTGTGCCTTCATATGATGATTCCTAAAAAGTCATAAGGAATATTCTGCTTTGGCTATGCAAAGTCTAATGTCGACTTCAAGGTAATGAGCATCATGTTTGACTAAAATAGTCGACATTAGAAGGAAAGGGGTTTTGCATCACTAAAAATCACAAGGCATTAAGGCCTAAGCCTTACCCTTATTACTACCGACCACCTTTGTTACACAAGACACCCTCCTATCGGCCACTCCTTGTAATAATCACTAGGGATTATATCATTTAAAGTTTTGACCTCAGTCAACAAATAGATTTAGTAATGATGTTTGGCATTTTTATGGGTCAAACATGAGAAATGAGAAAGAAGGTTCGAACAAAAGGAGAAAGAAACCCTAATGTTTGGTCATTTTTCACTTGTCTTCATCATACTGGCCACCGCTTACTTTGCAACCTCATGGCGCTTAGAGTTTGTCTCATTCTCCATGGCTTCTCTTTGCATCTTTTGGGCCTCTGCTACTCAAAACCTTGGCATTTCTTTGTCAAAACGTAACTTAGCAACAAGGTGAGCACTAAATCTTGGTTTTTAACTGGCATTTCTTTACTTTTTTGTAGCTTCTTGGCTCTATGGCCGCGGCCATACATTTATTTCCTTCTACAAGTTTCCTGACACTATGCTTTGTTTCTTTTGTGTGTTTATCTTGAAACCCTTGCAAATGTGAGAAAATAAATGATAAGAAAAAATCCTCAAAAGAGAGGCCGCCGCTCTGCTATCCTTCTTCCTCTGCAATCTTGAGGTAAACGGTTGGCTCTTCTTTCCTCAGGCTCTTTTTTATCACAATATATTTAAAAGATAATGATGGTTTTTGTAATTTTGGTGCATCATGAGCCCTCCTAGCTACGACCATGCATTTGCTCTACTTTCTATAGTGCTTATTCAATCAGAAGATAAAAAATGGAATAAGGGTTTCAAATATTTTGAGATGGGCATTTCATATTTTACATACAGAACCCCTCCTGTCACGGCCATGGCAGTATATGTATCTCTATAGCATTCATTTCACGGTATGACAGAAAAATGGGATAAGGGTTTCAAAAAATTTGAGACAAGGGTTTCATCATTTGCAAATGGGTATTACTTTTTAAGAAAAAAGATGATTTTCCTGCCACAGCCATGCATTTTCCTCGCTGTATACTTCTCATTTTTCTTCTGTAGATGCAAAAATATTTAGGGTTTCAACAAAGTTTCTTCCAGATTCTAATAGTCATGGCATTTTGTTGTTTTTCCATACATCTCTTTGGTTGTATCCTTCAGGCACGGTCATGGTGCAGGAATACCTCTCTGTAATTCTTACCCTTATGTTTTGGTTAATAACTCTTAATGATGATAAGTCTTTTGTTGTAGCATACTTTTTCAAAAGGCCTACAGTCTGGTACTCTTTACTTTTTCTACTTGTACATGTTCAGTATGTATTTGAATTCTGTCTGTCCTTCATGGGGCAAGTCCTATATCACAACTATGTCTGTCAAGAATAATGGCACAAGAAATAATGAATGCTTGCTACTTTTCTCTATGTTAACATTATCACTATAGCATATATATGGCATGCTTTGAATCTTCTACAGTTACTCTTGTCTTTACTCTCATAGTAAATGGAAACAATGAAACAGAAATCACTGTGGCCCTTGCTATTATTGCATTATAACAATCTTATGCATTCTAAAAGATGTTCATGCTAAGATATTGACCCTCTTATATCTATTTGTCAACCTATTAACTGTATGTTGTCTCCATTTTTAGAATGTATCTCTGTATTAGCACTTGGCTGTGGTATTCTTTAGATACTACCCCTGATTGTCTTTGTGCATGCTCACTGCTTATCTCTTGATGCATTTGGATCCTACTGTAGCATACATATCATGTCTTTGATCTCCTCTTTCAGTCCTTTATCATGGCAAATGTTTAACATAACTGTGTCATTCAGAAACAATGGCATATGAGATAATGACTGCTTGTCTTGTGCCTTTGTCAACATCATCATTGTGGCATTTAGCATATCATGTGCCTTCTACTACTTCTCCTCCATCATTTATGTGGTATTCACTTTCATGATTGTTTTACTCTTGTTGATGGGCATGGAAGTTGTGATCTATTTCTAACTATAATTGCTTGCACAAGCCACTTCATGATCGCTATCATGACTATTCATAGTAAATGTGACTCTACTTGTTTAACCTTTTGCAAGGTAGCTATCCTTGGCTACCTGTATTTTTTGGTTCATTGAAATCTATATGGTGTCTTCTCTTTGTGGCATTTGCTAACTCTAGCATGATGTCTTTTCATTGTTCCAAGGCATATGATAAGGCTTGTTTCTCTAATACAGTGATGAGATTGTGATCATGCTATGATTTCCATGTGTCACTTAACTGCCTGAATGTTGAACATTTGATTATATTGGGACTGTGGCAGCTACCTGGAAATATGGGCTCTCTATTGATGACTTAATCATATGGAATTGACTTGGCTACTTTATCTTTTATGCTATGGCATAGATGTTCCACATATACTATTTCACGATATTGATCATCCCATAGCTGCCTAGATAATGTATTTGTTTGAGACAGTTGTCTTGGTTACAAACACATGACTACTCCTCTATGCATGATGAATGTTTGTTGAACTATGATTGTCCTATGCATTTGCTGATGGATGTACTTGTATCTATTCATTCTTCTGTCATTTCTTAAGTTTGATTTTACAAATGTGACATAAAACATGACAGAAAAAATGGAATTCTAATAATGATATGAAAAAAGATAAAATGCCTTCTGTGACTGTAATCTGATTTCTGCACTTTGTTAACTTGACTCAGTCATGTTAATCTGTTTTGCTCTAATCAGTTGCAATAATGTCATGATGACATTATTTTTTTGCAAGTTGATTAGATGATGCATAATGTAGCTTGAAATGATGCATCCTATCTTTTCTAATACTCTTTTCAAATGAAAAGAAAACATGCTAGGCTCAAACCCTTGTAGAAGCCACATTTAATCCACATGTTTATTTGTCTTCAAATCAGCAACAATACTTGTCCTATACCTGCACAGTGAACAAACAAGTTAGCATGAAAAATATACCTGATGGTATTGATTGATCTCCTTCTTGATTTTTTCTGATTTGTAGCACTTATCTGCTCTGATCTCTCATCTAAATGCATGATGTGATAAGTAAATGTATCTTTTTGATAAAAGCATGTGATAACTTTAAACATCTAGAGCGCTAACAGGGTTGTCCCCAAAAGTTTGCAGGTTCAACTGATGATGGGAGTTGAAAGTAAAGACTGAAGACTGAAGACTGAAGGCCGACAGCGACAAATAACCTTCTTGCTAAGGCAATGATGGATGTTTCATTTTATCATGTGTTCATTTCCTTTCTTTTATCAAATAGATATATAGCTTGCATCTCTGCAATTGCTTAGTCTAGTTACTCCCACGGCTTGTGTGGGACACATTTGAACATTTCCTTTAAACATGATCAGTTAATTTCTCTTATGTATATGATGTATATGTATTTCCTTTTCAATCAATGCATGAGATAAAGTAACAAACACTTGAATGTATGTTCAAAACATGACATGAAATAACAGTTCAATACAAATATCTTTCTTTCTTTTATTCAAAACTGATTAACTGAATAATCAATCTAACTTATGACTCCTGAAAGATAACATGATACAAAAAGAACTATATTTCTTGAATGACTAGTACCTTGGCAATCCCATTCTCTTGTCATGATAACTCATCAATCCTGATTAGACTGATGGGCTAACCTATCAACTGAATCTCTTCTTTGCTCTATCAAGATATCAACAGTTTAATAAATACATAACTCCAAAGTTTTCTTTTATTCCTTTTGAACAACTGCACTTAGGTCAAACTAATTTTAGTGTGAACAAAAAATTAGTAACATTTTTGGTGACCTCTCAAGGGTGTTTTCCTACTAAACAGCTTAGAACCAATAGTCTTTGCTTTTCCATTGGGCATAGAGTCTTTTCTACCCTGAATCTTGAAAAAATATGCAACTCAAAATTGAATGAGACACAACAGCGGCAACAAACTGAAAACTAAATCTAAGCTAACTTGCTTAAAGCAAATCTAGTAACATGTGCACAAGCACTTCTTGGAAATGAAATACTAAACTGAAATTCTATCTACCCTACTCTAACCAGCCAAAATGTGTTGGTCAAACAAATCCATTAACTGTTTGGTTAAAATAACTTCCCTTTCTGATTAGGAAAGGATGTTCTGCAAAGCTTTGGGCTACTGACATAACATGATTCATAAGGATATACTTCACAGAATGCTGCAAAATATTCTGAAGAATGGAAACAATCTTATTGATTATCCAAACCTGATCATTGATACTGCTGTTATGAGGTGAATAAATGACCTCATTCTACTGTTTTAGATCTCCAATTTGCTCTTTTAGTACAATAGAAATCTGTATCTCCCTTTTTAACTCTCTGTCAACTATATCCCTGATTGGCCACCCTCTTGCAATGATGAATCTTTAGGTAACACTCCTGATATCTTGATTCAGATCTGTTGTCATATGATCACTTGTACTTTCAATCTGATTTGAAAAAATTAGCTGATATGAAGTAATGTCTAACTCCTTGACTTGAATAGGCTGATCAGATAATGTTGATTCACATGATATCAGATTATCATTTATGTTAGAACAAAAATCCTCAATAATACCTGAAAACAAGGTTTCATATGACTGAAAATCCTGTACTAGAATTATATTATCATCATTTCCTGACCTAAGCTCTTGATCATTACAAGAATCTAGTAGATTGGAAAGCTCCCTATAGGCTGAACAGTGGGGATCTTAACAATCAGAAACAGAAATATCTGGAAAAGATTGTGTTTCTTTAATTGATCTACTTGGTTGTTCTAAAAACAAATCAGATGCCTTATTCTAACAGAGAATAATATTTGATTTAGTTTCAGATTCTAGTTGGTTAATCTCATGCACATATTAAACAAGATCTTTGGCATCCAAAATGTGACTGTCCTTTTGCTCTTCTAGATGAACTAAGACATCAGTTTCATTAAAAATCAGCAGTACCTCATGTTCTACAATATCAACTGGCTGTCTTAAATCAGCTGGTAGTATGATGTCTTCATCTTGATCAACATAAGAAGGCAGTTGATCAAATAAAAAGATTGAATCATTTTCTTTTTCAAGTCTATTATCACTTGGAACTTGGGTAATCTGTGTCTGCAATTGAAGATTTTGCCCATCTAATATCTGTGACTTGCTTTCATTTATCTTGTAAACAACATTAGAGAACTTCTCGAATGAATCAAAATCTAAAGGATTGAGAACCAAATCTAAAATAGCATCATCCTGGTTTGATTTATGCCTATTTTCATCTAGGAATACAGAAAAAACAGCAGTAACATCTTGCACCATATATGATTTTTCTTGATTGAAACCTAGAATCTTGATTAGTTCAAGTTTTATTGATACTTCTTCCCTTTCCTGATCTTGGATTGGTATGGAAGAGGTAGCTTTGATAAGATTTGGTACTTTATAATCAGGACATTTAGTACAAGAAGGCTTCCATGGTTGCTTAAAATTTTGTTGATTTGATTTGGGTACTTGATACGACAAATACTGAGAACAAATAGACTGATCCTGAATGTAAATAGGTTCCTGATTACAACAAGAATTCCTAAAACTTGAAACTTGATATCTACTAACCTCATTTTGAAAATGTTGATCTGGAATGAATGTAGCTGTCTGGATGTTCTACTTTTGTATTTGTGCAAGCAAATACTTCATCTATGCCTCTTTTGTTGCAATCTGTCTTGCAAGATCTTGTTGAAATTATATCCTTTGTGCCTCCAACTCCTGCTCATGGAGATAGGCCTGATAATCCAATTCCTCCTCCTGCTGCTGACATTCTTACTGCCTCTTGAACTCTTCTAGGTTCCTTGTGACTTCTAACAATGTGTCGCTGATGTCACTCATGCTATACTTCATATCCATTATCTCTTGGGATTGATTTTGGATATGTAAATGCTGATATGAAGGATGAGTAGGGGTGGGTGGGAGGCAAACATGTTGAGCATGCTGATTTCTTTGCAAATCAAAGGAATTAGGAATGAAACCAGAAGTATGGCTAATCTGATATGGCTAATAAGATGGAGGATTGGTAGTATTTTCATGATATGTTGGATGATATGACATATTTCCATGAAGGATGGACATATTTACTCATTCAAAAGCTAGAAAACAACTGAAACTTGATCTTGTGATACATCTCATAGGCTGCAAAATCTGATCTATAAAACCAGAAAGATAGAGTCGCCAGGTATTTTGAAATAACACCTCTAAAAAGGCTGAATTAACTATTGATCATACCAAAACAACAGTAATAAATAAGTTCTTTTGAACTGAAAATCAGTTCAAAGTCCCACCAGGCATGCCAAAAACTGTTATCACTACGAATTGCTCCCGCATGCAAGGCTAAAAAAGCTCTACAATTTCATGTAAGATGGGACTAATTTCAGGTTGTGGGTGCCCTATAATGAAATTAGACATCCAGATGGTGGGTTGGTTCCCTTAAAATATTCTATTGGAATGTATGTTTTTCTATTTTGGAAAAGGGAAGAAAGAAACTATATGAAATGAAAATTGTAAAATTCGGTGATGCACCTAATTTGGATAATAATATGCAATTTGGTTCACAATATTACTCAGAAATCTGACTTTCACACAATCTAATCTTGACATAAATATCACAAAAGTGATTCTAAGGGAGGCTTGAAAACAGGCTTTCTATGAAGGAAAATGGTTTTTCACAACACAAAAAGATTATTTCCAGTTAACACAACCTAAGACCTATGATGATTATATGCTTAATGCTGCAAACAAGAAAGTGAGACAATAATTTTAAAGGTTTAATGGTAAAACATAGCAAAATTTCATCAATTCACTTCAAATAATTAGCACTAAATGGAAAGGTAACTTATTTGATCTCGAAGAAACAAAGGAAACACTGCAAAGAAGACAAAAATAGAACCTGTATTTTGCCAATCTCTCAATAAAAACTATAAAAGTGAGCTACAAAATTCTCCAATCTATCTGAATCAAAATGAGAATCAAGAAATAACTTCATAATGAATGAAGTTTTACAATATATAGAAAAAATAGGTCAAAAGATTGACCTATAGATAACTAGAAATGAACCTCAGTTATCTCAAAATAGTACATGCATAAAATGATAACTGATTCTCGTGCAAGCCCTGAAATCATGCAAAAAACACCTCCAAACTGATGGAAAAATAGATACAAGGTGTCAAAACTATCTCTGGTCCATGCACTAATGAAATGAAGTGCTCAACTCAAGATGAATTGCTTATATAACTCCTCAATCTACTCCTCAAACTGCTTCTAACTGAAAGCTCAAATTGACGACATAATTCCTCTTATCACTCCATGCACAAGTCAAAAATAACTTATATCTTCACCAATCCATGCAATGCAATGGCAAGTAAATAATATTCAATAAATGGATATTCCATCCAAACCTCTTGTGTGTTATAAATGACTTATATTTAAAATAATTTATTTAAGCTATTATTAGTAACAAGTAATGTAATTGTCCTAATAATATCTTGAATAAATTATAATTTATTTACTATTTAAATCAAAAGTCAAAAACCTTATATCTCCCTTTGACTTTACATCCTTGCCATGCACTAAGGCAAAAATACCCTTATTACTCCATGCACATGTACATTCACCATGCAAAACATAACATCAGTCAAAGAAAGACCCTCGCCATCATTGCAAAATGCTTCATCATGCAAATCAATAAACTCTAATAAGAGGCCCCTACTACCTTGCATGCATATTGTCTTCACACCTGTGCCTTCATATGATGATTCCTTAAAAGTCATAAGGAATATTCTACTTTGGCTATGCAAAGTCTAATGTCGACCTCAAGGTAATGAGCATCATGTTTGACTAAAATAGTCGACATTAGAAGGAAAGGGTTTTTGCATCATTAAAAATCACAAGGCATTAAGGCCTAAGCCTTACCCTTATTACTACCGACCACCTTTGTTACACAAGACACCCTCCTGTCGGCCACTCCTTGTAATAATCACTAGGGATTATATCATTTAAAGTTTTGACCTCAGTCGACAAATAGATTTAGTAATGATGTTTGGCATTTTTATGGGTCAAACATGAGAAATGAGAAAGAAGGTTCAAACAAAAGGAGAAAGAAACCCTAATGTTTGGTCATTTTTCACTTGTCTTCATCATACTGGCCGTCGCTTACTCTGCAACCTCCTGGTGCTTAGAGTTTGTCTCATTCTCCATGGCTTCTCTTTGCATCTTTTGGGCCTCTGCTACTCAAAACCTTGGCATTTCTCTGTCAAAACGTAACTTAGCAACAAGGTGAGCACTAAATCTTGGTTTTTAACTGGCATTTCTTTACTTTTTCTGTAGCTTCTTAGCTGTATGGCTATGGCCATACATTTATTTCCTTCTACAAGTTTCTTGACACTATGCTTTGTTTCTTTTGTGTGTTTATCTTGAAACCCTTGCAAATGTGAGAAAATAAATGATAAGAAAAAATCCTCAAAAGAGAGGTCGCCGCTCTGCTATCCTTCTTCCTCTACAATCTTGAGGTAAATTGTTGGCTCTTCTTTCCTTAGGCTCTTTTTTATCACAGTATATTCAAAAGATAATGAGGGTTTTTGTAATTTTGGTGCATCATGAGCCCTCCTGGCTACAGCCATGCATCTACTCTACTTTATGTAGTGCTTATTCAACCAAAAGACAAAAAATGGAATAAGAGTTTCAAATATTTTGAGATGGGCATTTCATATTTTACATACAGAACCCCTCTTGTCGCGGCCATGGCAATATATCTATCTCTGTAGCATTCATTTCACTGTATGACAGAAAAATGGGATAAGGGTTTCAAAAATTTTGAGACAAGGGTTTCATCATTTCTAAATGGGTATTACTTTTTAAGCAAAAAGATGATTTTCCTATCACAGCCATGCATATTCTTCTCTATATACTTCTCATTTTTCTTCTGTAGATGCAAAAATATTTAGGGTTTCAACAAAGTTTCTTCCAGATTCTAATAGTCATGGCATTTTGTTGTTTTTCCATACATCTCTTTGGCTGTATCCTTCAGGCACAGTCATGGTGCAGGAATACCTCTCTATAATTCTTACCCTTATGTTCTAGTTAACAACTCTTAATGATGATAAGTCTTTTGTTGTAGCATACTTTTTCAAAAGGCCTGCAATTTGGTTCTCTTTACTTTTTCTGCTTGAGCATGTTCAGTATGTATTTGAATTCTATCTGTCCGTCATGGGGCAAGTCCTGTATCACAACTATGTCTGTCAGGAATCATGGCACAAGAAATAATGAATACTTTCTTCTTTTGTCTATGTCAACATTATCACTATATCATATATAGGGCATGCTTTGAAACTTCTACAGTTACTCCTGTCTTTACTCTCATAGTAAATGGAAACAATGAAACAGAAATCATTGTGGCCCTTGCCATTATTGCATTATAAAAATCTTATGCATTCTGAAAGATGTTCATGCTAAGATATTGACCCTCTTATATCTATTTGTCAACCTCTTAACTATATGTTGTCTCCATTTTTAGAATGTATCTCTGTATTAGCACTTGGTTGTGGCATTCTTTAGATACTACCCCTGATTGTCTTTGTGCATGCTCACTGCTTATCTCTTGATGCATTTGGATCCTACTATAGCATACATATCATGTCTTTGATCTCCTCTTTCAGTCCTTTATCATGGCAAATGTTTAACATAACTGTGTCATTCAAAAACAATGGCATATGAGATAATGACTGCTTGTCTTGTGCCTCTGTCAACATCATCACTATGGCATTTAGCATATCATGTGCCTTCTACTGCTTCTCCTCCATCATTTATGTGGTATTCACTTTCATGATTGTTTTACTCTTGTTGATGGGCATGGAAGTTGTGATCTATTTCTGACTGTAATTTCTTGCACAAGCCACTTCATGATCATTGCCATGACTATGCATAGTAAATGTGACTGCACTTGTTTAACCTTTTGCAAGGTATCTCTCCTTGGCTGCCTGTATTTTCTGGTTCATCTGAATCTATATGGTGTCTACTCTTTGTGACATTTGTTGACTATAGCATGATGTCTTTTCACTGTTCCAAGGCATATGATAAGGCTTGTTTCTCCAATACAGTGATGATATTGTGATCATGCTATGATTTCCATGTGTCACTTAACTGTTTGAATTTTGAACATTTGATTATATTTGGACTGTGGCAGCTACATGGAAATATGGGCTCTCTATTGATGACTTAATCATATGGAATTGACTTGGCTACTTTATCTTGTATGCTATGGCATAGTTGTTCCACATATACTATTTCATGATATTGATCATCCCGTAGCTGCCTGGATAGTGTATTTGTTTGAGACAGTTGTCCTGGTTACAAACACA
Source organism: Cunninghamia lanceolata (assembly GCA_027924645.1). NCBI lineage: Eukaryota > Viridiplantae > Streptophyta > Pinopsida > Cupressales > Cupressaceae > Cunninghamia > Cunninghamia lanceolata. Next base: position 7,129,102 of record BSBN01000220.1, on the reverse strand, counting down.
TGACTATTCCTCTATGCATGATGAATGTCTGTTGAACTATGACTGTCCTATGCATTTGTTGATGGCTATACTTATATCTATTCATTCTTTTGTCATTTCTTAAGTCTGATTTTGCAAATGTGACATAAAACATGACAGAAAAATGGTATTCTGATAATGATATGAAAAAAGATAAAATACCTTATGTGACTGTAATCTGATTTCTGCACTTTGTCAACTTGACTCAGTCATATTAATCTGATTTGCTCCAATCAGTTCTAATAATGTCATGATGACATTATTTTTCTGCAAGTTGATTAGATGATGCATAATGTAGCTTGAAATGATGCATACTACCTTTTCTGATACTCTTTTCAAATGAAAAAAAAACATTCTGGGCTCAAACCCTTGTGGGAGCCACATTTAATCCACATGTTTATTTGTCTTCAAATCAGCAACAATACTTGTCCTATACCTGCACAGTGAACAAACAAGTTAGCATGAAAAATATACCTGATGGTATTGATTGATCTCCTTCTTGATTTTTTCTGATTTGTAGCACTTATCTGATCTGATCTCTCATCTGAATGCATGATGTGATAAGTAGATGTATTTGTTTAATAAAAGCATGTGATAATGGTGCAGGAGCACCCCACAAAGACTAGGGTCTTATGCATTTTATGCATTTTCTATATTTAATGTAATAAGGTCTATTTGACCAGAATTGTCATTTGATGTTTGTTTTTTGGTTTTTGGTTGTAATCCCTAGGACACTTATCGAGCTATCTTGATAAGGTTGTTAGGTTGTTAAGAGTTTGCTTGTTGGTTAGTTTTCCCAGCCGCTGGGAGTAATGTTAGTACTACTGGTCAGTACTACTGTTGGCAAATAGATAAATAGCTCAACTCAGATAGTTTGGATATATAGTTTTTAGATCGGGATTGAGAGAAATAGGGATAAAAGCAATACTGTGCAGTTAAGTTTGAAGGTTGTATAATCAGATATTTGTATTCAGGAAGCAATAAACGAAGATCTTGTTTTGTGTTCGATTTCTTGGTGTAATCGATTTTCTAATTTGCAGTCGAAATGGTTTGTTGAACCATTCCACTAGTGAGATTCTTCGAATCGGTGGAATGGTTGTGTATAATAGTTTAGGTTTTCTGTGTTTTGTGTTTTTTTGTTCATTTTGCATTTACAAGATCAGTTTGCAGCATGCATTGAGGAACCCTAGCATCCTCATGTGCTAGGTTCATAAAGTTTAGAAATATGTGTGTTTAAAGAAGGAATAGTTCGAAGAAATCATGAGGATTTCAGCAGATCAAGACGGTGAAGCTTCACATTTTCCAATTGGGTGTACAAATTGTGTGTATATCACTTTTGTATGCGAGGTATGCAGACTGTGCATATATTGCTAAACAGATCGAGTGTTGAAACATGGTAAAGATGCATGTTTTGAAGGTATAAGGGTAAAGCAGTTTGAATATACATTTCCTGTGTATATCACTTTTGCTTGGTGCAGACAATTTATGTGTATATCACTTTTGCATTCGAAGGTCAGTTTCTGTGTATCTATCATTCGCATATCGGGTTTGTATGTTGGGGATGTTGCAAAGTGTCGATATACAATCTCTGTGTATATCGCAATTGTATATCAGATTCTATTCCTGTGTATACTGCAATTACATGTTTATGAGTATCCCACAAATGCATAAGGCAAATTGTATGTTTGAATGTACATTGTGAATGTACATTGGGTTGATACAAAAAGGTTAGCGATCAACTTTTCCCAGAAAGCATATTCTAAAGGTATATTCAGCGAATGCATGTTTTTAGTGTATGTATATCGGAATATACATTCTGCAGATACATTGGGTTACATGTAGGAGGTGACCGGTAGAAGCGGTAGGAGGAACCGGCACAGCAAGTCAAGGCTTGTATATACAAAGCCGATTGTATCGGTATAACAGTGATCGTCGGAGCAACACAATTCGGTGATCCCGATAGACTATGTCTTACCAATAGGCAATAGAACGAAATGCACTCATCGGCGTGAAGTGGATTTCGGTGTGAAGATTTTTAGAGAAGCCAATGGTTATGGTCAGGCCGATAGGGTATGTCGAAAAGACATTAGGGTAGCTCTTGCCGATGGAATGAAAATCATCAAGTCTCGCCAAGTTTGAACGCTTGTGCTGGCCACTCTGCATCATAGTGGTATCAGAGCAAAGGAGTATCCTTTGGGAAGAAGGAGAAAATGTCAGACGGAGAGGGATCAGAAGAGTTCCCAGCAAGGATGACCAACGTTGAGTTGGTTGTCCTGGTAAAGAAGCAGATTGCAGAGAGTAAAGCAATCAGTGCTCAAAATCAGGAATTAAAAGATGAGTTGGAGAAGTTGAGGGACAGAGTAGGAAAGGGAAAGGAAGATTCTGGTGAACGAGATAGGGATGAAGAGGAGATCCCTAGGTAGGAAGAGATAGAAGTTCCTTTAGACCAGAGGCCCTTACTAAATGTCCTCAAATCCATGGAGCGAAGGACCATGGACATGAAAATAGACCTGCCAGTGTTTGCAGGAAAAATGGAACCTGATTCAGTGATGGAGTGGATAGACTCCTTGAATAATTTCTTTGAAACAGAGGAAATATCGGGCCACCAAAGAGTGAAGATAGCTCAGTCCAAAATGAAAGGGGCTGCACTAACCTGGTGGAATTTCATCCAGGATGACAGGGTAAAAGAAGGAAAGAATAGAGTTGCCATGTGGAAGAAGATGAAGGCTTTGGTGAAGGAAGCCTATGTTCCATTGGATTATAACATCCAGTTACATAAGAGGAGACAAAATCTGAAGCAGAAGGAGTTAGATGTCAGTGCATACACTGAAGAGTTTATGAAGCTCTGTCTCAAGACAAAGGTGAAGGAGAATGAGGAAGAGAAGGTAGCCAGGTATCTCAATGGCTTGAGATTCGCCATTTAAGAAGACCTAAATCTACATAGTCCAGATACAGTTCAGAAGTGCTATCAGTTGGCACTCAAGGTGGAAGAGAAACTAAAGAGAAGACAAGAGCAGAACAATAGAGGAAGAGGAAGACAGCAAAGGGGAGGAAGAAGTCCCTTCAGAGGTAGAGGAAATGGATTTGGACAGCAAGGAGACTCAAATCAGGAGAATAGCAAAGGAGACAACAATCAAACTCAGAAAGGAAGTTATGATCAAAGAGGAAATTTTAGGGGCAAAAGACCACCATTCAGAGGGAGATCTCAGGGAAGAGGATCTATCAAATGTTACAATTGTAACTAGGAAGGCCATATAGCCAGTAGGTGTCCAGAAAAAGCCACAAGTTCAGGGGGAGAAAGGAGGACAAATCTGATCCAAGAATCAGATTGTCAAAGTGCAACAAGTTCAAACACTTATCAAAGTGATAATGCTCCTGATGCTTATGGGTATCCTGAGAAAGGAGAATTTCTGATGATTAGGAGAGCAATGACCACCATGAAGGTGCCTGACAGAGAACCCCCACAAAGAAAGTCTCTTTTCAAAACCACTTGCAAGGTAGGAGGAAAGGTATGTAGAATTCTAGTTGACTCTGGATCTACTGAAAATTTTGTGTCTGTTGAAATGGTAGAAAAGCTTAAGCTTAGAAGGCTACCCCATCCTTGCCCATATAAAATTTCATGGCTCACTCAAGGTCAACAAACAGTTGTGGAAGAGCAGGCTTGGGTGGAGTTTCAAATTGGACCATACAGGGACAAATTATTGTTTGATATAGCTCAAATGGATGCTTGCAATCTCCTATTTGGAAGACCATGGTAGTATGACTTGAAGGCATGCCATAATGGATTTGGAAACACCTATTCAATCACCAAGGATGGTAAGGTGATAGAGTTACTACCATGGAATGAGAAGGAGGCAGAATCAAAAGGAAAGGAAGTCAAGGTGATGATGGTCAAAGGCAAACAATTCATGAAGGAGATAGTAGATGAAGGTGCAGTCGCATATGCCCTCATTCCATGCCTCAAAGTGAACAAAGAGCAGCAAGAAGTCAAGGGAGAAAAGAAGCAAAGGTTCATAGACCCTGTTGTCCAAGAATTATTGGACAAGTACAAAGGCATCATCTCTGATGGAATGCCAAGATCCCTACCACCTGTGAGAGATATCAGTCATTGCATAGATCTGATCCTAGGATCTACACTACCAAACAAGGCAGCATACAAGCTGACACCAGAACAGAATGCAGAGGTAGCAAGGCAGATTGAAGAATTGTTGGAGATAGGCCTAATTGGCAAAAGTCTAAGCCCATGTGCAATAACGGCTATACTAGCACCAAAGAAGGAAGGTACTTGGAGACTTTGTACGAATTCAAGGGCTATCAACAAGATCACAATCAAGTATAGGTTTCCCATACCTAGGATAGAGGATTTACTTGATTGTTTAGGAGGTGCCAAATATTTCACCAAAATAGATTTGAAAAGTGGCTATCATCAGATCAGGATTAGGCCAGGAGATGAATGGAAAATCGCATTCAAGACTAATGAGGGGTTATATGAGTGGAAGGTCATGCCGTTTGGTTTGTCCAACACCCCTAGTACTTTTATGAGGTTGACGAATGAGGTTTTGAGAGAATCTATGGGCAAATTTGTCATAGTATATTTAGATGACATTCTGATTTTCAGTAATACAAGGGAAGAACACCTCAGACATATAGATTTGGTTCTCAAAAGGTTACATGAAGAGCAGTTAATGATCAACTTGGACAAGTGTTTGTTCATATAGGAGGATATCATCTACTTGGGTTTTGTTATCTCACATGGCAAACTGAAAATGGATCAAGAAAATGTAAGTGCCATATTGTCTTGGCCAACTCCTAGAACCATGAATGATGTCAAAAGTTTCCATGGGTTAGCAACCTTCTATAGGAAGTTTATAAGAGGGTTTAGTCATATCTGTGCGCCCATGCTTGACACCATAAAAGGAGGACAGAAGTGCAGATTTACTTGGACAAAAGAAGCAGATGATTCATTTGAGACATTAAAAAAGAAGGTGGCACAGCAGCCAGTCCTTGCACTGCCTGATTTCAATAAAATCTTTCAGGTAGAATGTGATGCAAGTCACATGGCAATTGGAGCAGTACTCAGTCAGGAAGGGAGGCCTATTGCATTTTTCAGTGAGAAACTCAATGATGCTAAGAAGAGATACTCATCCTATGATTTGGAGATGTATGCTCTAGTCCAGTCACTTAAAAAGTGGAGGCACTATTTGATGCCAAAGGAATTCATAGTGTTCACAGATAATCAGGCCCTTAGTTTTATAAACAGTCAAGAAAAGTTGAACCATTGACACATGAAGTGGGTGGAAACTTTGTAAGCTTTCACCTTCACACTCAAGCACAAGAAAGGGGTCAAGAACAAGGTAGCAGATGCTTTGAGCAGGAGGGTTCTAACAATAAAACAGATACAGTTGGAAAGTGTTGGTATTGATTCCTTAAAAACTATGTATGATACTGATGAAGACTTTGGAGAGATCTACAAAGTGTGTACTTCTTTTGGAGACAAATATCACGTTGAATACTCTGAATTTCTGATATAGGATGGATTACTTTTCAAAGGTGGACAGTTGTGTATTCCACGGTGTTCTATGAGGCTGAACATTATTAGAGAGAAGCATTGTGGGGCTATGGTAGGACATTTTGGTCTGGATAAGACTCTTGATCTTGTAAAGAGACATTACTATTGGCCTAAGTTACAGACAGATGTAAGAAGATTTGTGGAAACATGTGTGATTTGTCAGAAAGCAAAAGGGAGATCAACTAATGCAGGTTTATACCAGCCACTGCCCATTCTTTCTAGACCATGGGAGAGCATCAGCATGGATTTTGTGTTGGGATTACCAAGAACAAGGAAAGGATATGATAGTGTTTTTGTGGTGGTAGACAGATTCAGTAAAATGGCACATTTCTTACCATGTAAGACCACTGGTGATGTCATATGTTGCAGACCTATTTTTCAAGGAAATAGTGAGGATTCATGGATTGCCATTGAGCATAGTCTCAGACAGAGATGTGAAATTTATTGGCCATTTTTGGAGAACTCTTTGGAAGAAGCTTGGAACCAATTTATCCTTCTCATCAACCTATCACCCCCAAACTGACGGACAAACTAAAGTGGTTAACCATTCCTTAGGAAATCTGCTAAGGTGTTTGGCAAGCAGCATGGAGAGAAGTGGGATAACATCCTATCACAGGCAGAATTTTCCTATAATGATACTGTCAAGAGGAGTACAGGGAAATCACCTTTTCAGGTGGTATATGGAATTCATCCAAGAGGCATTTTGGAGCTAAGAGATCTGCCTGCAAGAGAACCTATCAGTGCAGATGGAGAAAATTTTGCATCAGCAATCAAAGAGGTACATGATCAAGTCAAGACCCAACTCCAACATGCCACATTGAAGTATAAAACCTATGCTGATAAGAAGAAGCGAAATGTATAGTTTGATGTTGGAGATTTGGTGTGGGTTAATTTGAAAAAGGAGAGACTCCCAAAAGGTAAATATACAAAGCTAATGTAGAGGAAGATTGGACCATGTCAAATTTTGAAGAAATGTGGACAGAATGCTTATGAAATCCAACTTTCTTCTGATCTTGGATTGTCACCTATTTTCAAATGTATGTGATTTAACAACATACAAGCATAATATAGATGTCGACCAGGACCCATTGCAGGATGCAACAAATGTTGATATTCCTAAGTATGATCCACCACAATTGAAGAAGATTTTAGACTCAAGAATGGCACAGAAGACCAGGAATAAAGAGTATCTGGAATACTTGGTGGCTTGGCAAGGGAAACCTGATTCAGAGGCAGTTTGGATGACTGAAGAGCAGATCCTCAAACAGGGTGCAGATTTTCAAACTCTCATCTCAAGTGGACTTGAGATTTCTTCTCTCGGGGAGTATGGTGCAAGAGCACCCCACAAAGACTAGGGTCTTATGCATTTTCTATATTTAATGTAATAAGGTCTGTTTGACCAGACTTGTCATTTGATGTTTGTTTTTTAGTTTTTGGTTGTAATCCCTAGGACACTTATCGAGTTGTCTTGATAAGGTTGTTAGGTTGTTAAGAGTTTGCTTGTTAGTTAATTTTCCCAGCCACTTGGAATTGTCTCCCAGTTGCTGGGAGTAATGTTAGTACTACTAGTCAGTACTACTGTTGGCAAATAGATAAATAGCTCAACTCAGATAGTTTGGATATATAGTTTTTAGATCAGGATTGAGAGAAATAGGGATAAAAGTAATACTGTGCAGTTAAGTTTGAAGGCTGTATAATCAGATATTTATATTCAGGAAGCAATAAATGGAGATCTTGTTTTGTGTTCGATTTCCTGGTGTAATCAATTTTCTAATTTGCAGTCGAAATGGTTTGTTGAACCATTCCACCAGTGAGATTCTTTGAATCGGTGGAATGGCTGTGTATAATAGTTTAGGTTTTCTGTGTTTTGTGTTTTTTTGTTCATTTTGCATTTACAAGATTGGTTTGCAGCATGCATTGAGGAACCCTAGCATCCTCATGTGCTAGGTTCATAAAGTTTAGAAATATGTGTGTTTAAAGAAGGAGCAGTTTGAAGAAATCGTGAGGATTTCAGCAAATCAAGATGGTGAAGCTTCGCATTTTTCAATCAGGTGTACAAATTGTGTGTATATCACTTTTGTATGCGAGATATGTAGACTGTGCGTATATCGCTAAACAAATCAAGTGTTGAAACATGGTAAAGATGCATGTTTTGAAGGTATAAGGGTAAAGTAGTTCGAATATACATTTCCTGTGTATATCGCTTTTGCTTGGTGTAGACAATTTATGTGTATATCACTTTTGCATTCGAAGGTCAGTTTGTGTGTATCTATCATTCACATATCGGGTTTGTATGTTGGGGATGTTGCAAAGTGTCGATATACAATCTCTGTGTATATCGTAATTGTATATCAGATTCTATTCCTGTGTATATTGCAGTTGCATGTTTGTGAGTATCCCACAAATGCATAAGGTGAATTGTATGTTTGAATGTACATTGTGAATGTACATTGGGTTGATACAAAAAGGTCAGCAGTCAACTTTTCTGGAAAGCATATTCTGAAGGTATATTCAGTGAATGCATGTTTTTAGTGTATGTATATCGGAATATACATTCCACAGATACATTGGGTTACATGCAGGAGGTGACCGGTAGAAGCGGTAGGAGGAACCGACACAGCAGGTCAAGGCTTGTATGTACAAAGCCGATTGTATCGGTATAACAGTGATCGTCGGAGCAACACAATTCGGCGAGCCCGATAGACTATGTCTTGCCGATAGGCAATAGAATGAAATGCACTCATCGGTGTGAAGTGGATTTCGGTGTGAAGATTTTTAGAGAAGCCGATGGTTATGGTCAGGCCGATAGGGTATGTCGGAAAGACATTAGGGTAGCTCTTGCCGATGGAATGAAATCCATCAAGTCTCGCCAAGTTTGAATGCTTGTACTAGCCACTCTACATCAGATAACTTTAAACATCCGGAGCGCTAATAGGGTTGTCCCCAAAATTTTGCAGGTTCAACTGATGATGGGAGTTGAAAGTAAAGACTAAAAATTGAAGACTGAAGGCTGGCAGCGACAAACAACCTACTTGCTCAGGCAATGATGGATGTTTCATTTTATCATGTGTTCATTTCCTTTCTTTTATCAAATAGTTATATAGCTTGCATGTGTGCAATTGCTCAGTCTAGTTACTCCCACGGCTTGTGTGGGACACATTTGAACATTTCCTTTAAACATGATTAGTTAATTTCTCTTATGCATATGATGTATATGTATTTCCTTTTCAATCAATGCATGAGATAAAGTAACAGATACTTTAATGTATGTTCAAAACATGACATGAAATAACAGTTCAATACAAATATCTTTGATTTATTCAAAACTGATTAACTGAATAATCAATCTAACTTATAACTCCTGAAAGATAACATGATGCAAAAACAATTGTATTTCTTGAATAACTGGTACCGTGGCAATCCTAGTCTCTTGTCATGATAACTCATCAGTCTTGATTAGATTGATGGGTTATCTTGTCAACTGAATCTCTTCTCTACTCTGTCAAGATATCAACAATTCAATAAATGCATAACTCCAAAGTTTTCTTTTATTCCTTTTGAACAACTGCACTTAGGTCAAACTAATTTTAGTGTGAACAAAAAATTACTAACAACAACATTTAAGGTTGTTATGTTGGGAAAATCTATGACAACTGTAAGATGCGTAAGAGCATCTGTCATAGTCTATTTTTAGCCTTGGAGCACTCCATGTTGGGAAAGTCAAATCTGCCATATATGACAGATGTAAGGGATGTATTTGTAGCAAGGACAAGTGTCCTTTGATTCAGGATAATGGCCATTTGGCCAAGGTGGACGCCTATCCCAAGATGCTTCCAAAATATGCCTTGTAATCTCTATATATTACATAGTTTGGATTTATAGTTGCATAGTATTTTTACAGGTACTGTTATGCTGCCAGAATAACTCCAAATTTGACATTTGAAGACTCTTGGAAAAACTTGTATTGCAAGTGTATTGTAAATTGTAACTGTTTCAGATAATACATTGTGGAGGTTTTAGAGTGTGGGGTTTTTCCCCTGAAAAGGTTTTCCCCACAATACATCTTGTGTCGACTTCTCTCTGTCTACATTCTTGTATTCTGTTTGTTGATGTAATATCTCTGATATAAGTTTAATATTGTTGTAACTATAAAGGTTAAAATGAATTTGCATACCTTTCCCCTCATTAGATTAGTTTAGGAAGTGATTTCCGCACACCTAGCTTCCTTTCAGTTGGTATCAGAGCCTGGCCAGTTTTGGTCCTAGCTGCTGGGTAGGAATTTTTTTTACTGATCTTAGATTGAGTGGGAGTCTGTGCAAAGTATTCTGTAATCTTTTTGCAGGAAGGAGATGGCAGGCACATCTAGAAGAATAGAGGTTGAAAAGTTTAATGGCAGCATTTTTGAGTTGTGGAAACTCAAAATGGAAGACATGCTCGTTGATAGAGACCTATGGGAAACAATTTCCAGTACAAAACCAATGATAATGGCACAAGCAGATTGGGATCTCAAAGATCGTAAAGCCAAGGGTCTTGTGAGACTCTGTTTGGTTGATTTCATCCTATTAAATGTTCATGAAGAGAAAACTGTGAAGGAGCTATGGAAGAAACTTGGTGATGTTTATCAGGCTAAATCCTTGGTAAACAAGTTATTCCTATGGAAGAAGCTATATTCTCCGAGGATGGAAGATGAAGGATCTATTTCTGATCATATGAATGCCTTTAATATGTTAGTTGCACAATTGACATCGGTTGGTGTGAAGATGGAGGAGGAGGATCGTTGTATGACCTTGCTTTGTTCTTTACCAGATTAGTGGGATCATCTTGTAATGGCCATCGGAAGCACTACAACCACTTTCAAGATGGATGAGGTAGTGTCTTCGTTGTTATATGAAGAGATGCAGAGAAAGTCATCCGAGTCAGCCAAAGAAGCTCTTGTAGTTCGTGGAAGACCCAAGGAGAAAGGGAAAAATAAGGATAAGAAAGCTGAGAAGGGTAGATCCAAATCCTATGGGAGATCTAAATCTCCTGGAAAGTCAAAGGTACTGTGTTGGAACTATAGGAAAACTAGGCATTTCTGAAAGCAATGCAAAGAGGAGAAAAAGAAAAAGAAGAAGAATGTCCCAAATTCATATTCTGACAAGTCACAAGATGAGGGTGATGCCTTCATTGCGGCCTTGGCCACCCATGCATCTGATGATGTGTGGCTGATTGATTCTAGTGCCTCTTTCCACATGACCTCACATCGAGACTTGTTTACAAAGTATGAAGAGTTCGATGGTGGAAGAGTGTACCTGGGTGACAACTCTCATCTGAAGATAGTTGGCCATGGAAGAGTCACAATCTAATTCCTCGATGGATGAGTGAAGGGGATCTCTAGGGTCATGCACATCCCAGGCTTGGCACAGAACCTACTTTCTATAAGAAAATTGAATGATGCAAGTGTGCAGGTTGTCTTCTCGAAAGAAGGGTGTAAGATGACTAGAAGAGCTATGATGCTTGCAAAGGGTACTTAGAGAGGTACTCTGTTTTAGCTTGAGGCATGCATTTCACAATGCAATAGTTCTTCTGACTCGAAGAAAAGAGTTACGGTCACTTCATCCCCACCATTGGAACCAGCAACTAAAAGATCTGTTGTATCAACTTCTGATGGTAGTGCATTTTGGGTACCTAAGGGTGCTCATGCTTTTGAAGTCAAGCTTCATGTTGAGAAGACAATGTTATGGCATAAGAGACTTGGCCACATTGGTGAGAAGGGTCTTAGAACCCTGAAAAATGAAAGCCTCGTTGAGGGGTTAGATGATTGTAATCTCGATTTTGACTTTTGTGAACATTCTATATATGGAAATCAAAATTGTGTTCAGTTTTACTCGAGTTCTCATAAGTCTTCTAGTGTATTGGATCTTATTCATTCTAATGTGTTTGGTCCTGTTAATATTCCTTCAATCTCTAAATTTGTATATTTTGTATCTTTCATAGATGATTACAGTAGAAGGACATGGATTTATTTTCTCATAAGAAAATCTAAAGTCTTTAGTTAGTTCAAAGGTTTAAAGCTTTTGTTGAGAATCAGACTAATAAAAAGATTAAGTGTTTGAGAACTGACAACGGTGATGAGTTTTGTTCCACAGAATTTGATAAGTTTTATAAAGAACATGGGATTGAAAGACATAAGACAACTCCATACACCCTGCAGGAAAATGGAGTTGCAAAGAGGATGAATAGGACACTGATGGAGAAGGCTAGGAGTATGCTTAGTGGAGCTGGTCTCAAACAAAAGTTTTGGGTTGAAGTTGTTTCCACTCCTTGCTACCTGGTAAATAGGTCTCCTACATCAGCTCTTGTTGGTAAGAGACTCATAGAGGTGTGGTTTGGTAAGAAGCCTTCAATAAGACATCTTCGTGTTTTGGGTTGTGAGGCATATGCTCATGTGCCTAGGGAGAAGAAGTCAAAATTGGAGAACAAGAATGTTAAGTGTATCTCCATTGGCTATGGTGTTGGTGTGAAAGGATACAAGCTTTGGGATCCTGTGGCCAAGAAAGTGTTGTATAGAAGAAGTGTTATTTTTAGAGAGCTAACGCCTTCTTCCATTGTTCTATAGCCAAAAGAGAAAGAAAAGAGCGAGGATGTGGTTCAGTTTCCCACTACCCTTGAGAAGACTGAACCGATAGACCCTATGAGACTTGATGATGAGGAGAGCTCTAGCATCTCTGAAAGCTCAGAAGAAGAAGCAAAACCTCAACATTAGCCTTTGAGGAGGTCTACACGAAATAGAAAGCAACTTGAGAGGTTTGGTTATACATTGCTTGATTCTAGTTGTGCTTATGCTTTGCTTACTAACACCGATGAGCCTGGAACTGTGATAGAGGCTATGGGCATGAAAGATGTAGGTGCCTAGAAGGAGGCCATGGAAGATGAGATGGCTTCTTTGGAAAAGAATAAAACTTGGGACTTGGTGCCTTTGCCTGATGAACAGAAACCTGTTGGATGCAAATGGGTGTTCAAGAAGAAATTTGGTGCAGATGGTAGTGTTGAGAAGTATAAGGCTAGATTGGTTGTGAAGGGGTACTCACAAGTGGATTGAATTGATTATGGTGAAATTTTCTTTCCCATTGCAGAGCTAACATCTATTCGGTTCATGTTATCTCTTGTAGCTGCTTATGATTTAGAAGTGCAACAAATGGATGTGAAGACAACTTTCCTTCATGGTGACTTGGAGGAAAAGATTTATATGTCACAGCCAGAGCATTACATAGAAAAAGGTAAAGAAAATTTGGTTTGCAAGTTAAAGAAGTCTTTGTATGGATTGAAACAATCTCCTAGGATGTTGTACTTGAAGTCTGATAGCTTTGTGTTGTCTATTAGATTTCTGAGATCAAAATCAGATCATTGTGTGTATTACAAATATGACAATGATCGTATTCTCATTATTACACTATATGTTGATGATATGTTACTGATTGGGAATGGTAAGAATATGATTTCTGATTTGAAGTCTTAGTTGTCAGCACAGTTTGAAATAAAAAACTTAGGGGCTGCTAGGTACATTCTGGGGATGGAGATCAGAAAAGACATAGCAAATAGAAAACTTTAGTTAAGCCTGAGCAAGTGTAGACACCTGAAAATGGTCACAACTAATTTCATTCACCCACGCATCCAACCCTAATCCACCCGCATCACTTCATCTAATATAATTATTAATTAAATAATTTTTAATTATTTAATTAATTTGTTCTATGCCTTTATCCTATCATAAAAATCAAATTCCTCTACTATAGTTTGAAAATTAAATATTTTACTATAGTTCATTCCAAAAATTAAATAAATTATTATATTTATTTAATTCCCTATTTTGTGCACTTTTGATTATTTTTTGTAATCATAATTATTTTCTTCTAATCCATGTGCACATGAATTAATTTTAATTAATTCATCGTTACAAACCCCCATGTTTCTAGAAGTCCACTTGTCATCTAATGTACATGTTTGTACATGACAAGTGGTACTTTGGAAGCATGGGCAAATCTTCCAAATTGAGTACATTTGTCCTATTTCTTCCACCCCACTCCATGTGTCACTATTCCTTTCAATTTAAAATTTTATGTGGCACTATTGGAATATTATTCTTCTAATTTTAAATTCCACTTGTCCTCTCCAAGGAATTTAAAATTCATCACAAAGTCCAAGTCTTACCTTTTCATAAATGAGTCCTTACATGTCATACACCTACTCAATCTTGGCCATCCATCCATTCAAATTTGCATTCTCATCCCTTGATCATCCCTTGAATCTTTGGGCAACATTCTCATTCAATCCAATCATACCATTTGTCCAATTCTTCTTGCTTGAAGATCCTCAAGCAATCTCAACCATTGATCCTTCAAATTGATCCTAGCCCTCCAATCTCATCTCTAAAAATCTATAAATTGAGGTCTCCACCTCCCATTTGGAACAAGTAATTTTATGCAAAGTTATTATGTCAATTTGAGTGCTCACATACATAGCTTTAGTGCAATTCTAACTAGCTTAGCTTAGTATATCATCCATTAGGACATATCATCACTAGTTTGCTTAGATAGGGTGCACAATTAGATATAGAAGTATAGTAGTGATTTAGTCCAATCTTGAGGTCCCTTGGACTTGAGATTGGATGCATTTTAGGTTAAATTTGCATCCATTTTAGGTCTTATTGTCATAGGTAGACATTTTGGCACGCCCGGTGGGACCCCCATGAAAGGAAGCTAGGTGTGTGAAAATTGCTTCCTACACTAATCTAATGAGGAGAGAAGAGTGCAAATTCATTTTAATCTTTACAGTTACAAAATGTTAAACACAACAATGGAGATATTGTAGCAATACACAACACAAGAATGTAAGACAAAAGAGAGAGAGACAAGATATAACGTGGGGAAAACCCTTATCGGGTGAAAAACCCCACACTCCAAAACCTACACAATGTATTATCAAAACTGAAATGGTTTACAATACACTTGCAATACAAGCTCTTAGGAGTCTTCAACACTCATATCTGGAGACAAACCAGTAGCATAACAGTATCTGTCAATCACATAATACATCTCCTCTCAAAGCACCTACTTCAATAGAAGTTTACAAGGCAAAAGTGAACCTTTCTTGAGATGGACGTCTAACTTGGCCTCATGGCCCAAAACCCATGCCTAGGGACATTTGTCCAACACTATAGCATGATCCTGACACTTATCATATCACCCCATCCCAATATGGTCACCTATTCCCAAGTTGGGCAATGACAAATGCTCTTACGACTATCATAGAATCCGTCATAACTATCATAACTTACAGCTGTAAGAGAATCTGTCATACACAGGCTAAAAATAGCATATTCTCTTACAACATGTCATAACCCTCCTTGGGGCACCCAAATATGCCTTCTTCCAAGATATTTTGTGACACATGTCTTCACTTGTCATAAAATCTTCCATTTACGACTCTTACACGTCATAGATTCTGTCATAGGAATCTGTCATAACCGTTTCGGTCAAGATTCACTTACACACTAGTCAAGATGCCGACACATGGCAGAAAACCTCTACCACACAAAGGGGATGCCTATCTCCACATGAAGTGAGTTGACCATCCTAGTCACCTTACAAGTGGAGTGACAACTCATCATGCCACTCCACACTAAGTGACAAAATAGGATATGCAACAAAATTACAACATAGGCTAAATAAAAAAATACATTACAATAAATAAATGTAAGGAATTACCAAGGCTGAGACACCTTAATTCTCAACATTCTACCACTTGTCGAACACTTTGTAAGAGCCAATGGAAATGACAGGATTTAACTGCTATAGGCCGAGAGGCCCATAGACTCAGAACACCATCTGAACTTCTCTATGCCCAGTGGTTTTGTCAATGCATCTGCAACAATTTTCAAAGTATCTACCTTCTCCAAATTCACCTTCCTATCCTCTACCATGTCTCGTACGAAGTGAAACTGTACATCAATATGCTTTGTTCTAGCATGGAAAGTTGGATTCCTTGCTAAGCAAATCGCACTCTGACTGTCACAACAAATCATAATCTGTCTTGCATCAATACCAATATCTGAACATAATCTCTTAATCTAAATGGCTTCCTTGCAAGCATGAGTTGCTGCCATATACTTAGCTTCTGTCATGGACAAAGTGACCACAGGTTGCCGCTTACTCATCCAACTAATCGCACCACCGAACATAGTAAACATGTAAGCACTGGTGGATCTCCTACTGTCAATGTCACTCACCCAATCAAAATCTATGAATCCACGAATACAAACAGAATGCGGAGGTCTTGTAGGATTACGATGATAGCATATGGAATACTCAGAAGTACCCCTCAAATATATGAACACTCACTTAACTGCATTCCAATGTACCCATCCAAGATTAGCCATAAATCAACTAAGGACTCCCACTGCTTGGGCAATGTCTGGTCTTGTGCAGACCATAGCATACATCAAACTGCCAACATCACTAGCATAAGGTACTCTGCTCATGTCCTCCACCTCACTAGGAGATTTTGGACAATCACTAACGGACAACTTTGTCCCCAATGAAACAGGAACACATAATGGTCTACAATTTGCCATGCTGAACCTATCCAACACGGTCTTCACATACTTACTGTGGCTTAACCAAAGTTTTATGTTAGCTCTATCTCTTCTGATTTCCATTCCCAGAATGTACCTAGCTGCCCCTAGATTTTTCATCTCAAATTGTGCTAACAACTGAGACTTCCAATCAGAAATCATATTCTTACCATTTCCAATTAACAGCATATCATCAACATACAATGCAATAATGAGAATGCGATCATTATCAAACTTGTAATAAACACAATGATCTGATTTTAATCTTAGAAATCCAATCGACAACACAAAGGAATCAAATTTCATATACTACATCCTAAGAGATTGCTTCAAACCATACAAAGATTTCTTCAACTTGCAAACCAAATTTTCTTTACCTTTCTCTATGTAATTCTCTAGCTATGACATGTAAATCTCTTCCTCCAAATCACCATGAAGGAAAGATGTCTTCACATCCATCTGCTCCACCTCTAAGTCATAAGCAGTTGTAAAAGATAACAAGAACCGAATGGATGCCATCTTTGCAACAGGGGAGAAAATTTCACCATAATCAATTCCCTCCACTTGTGAGTACCCCTTCGCAACCAATCTAGCCTTGTACTTTTCAACACTGTCATCTGCACCGATTTTCTTCTTGAACACCCATTTGCATCCAACAAGTTTCCATCTTTCAGGCAAAGGCACCAAGTCCCATGTTTTATTCTTCTCCAAAGAAGCCATCTCATCTTCCATGGCCTCCTTCCAGGAACTTGCATCTTTCATGCCCATAGCCTCCGTCACAATTCTAGGCTCATCAGTGTTAGTAAGCAAGGCAAACGCACAACTAGAATCAAGCAATGAAGAACCAAACCTATCAGGTTGCTTCCTTGTTCATGTAGACCTCTTCAATGGCTAAGGTTGAAGTTCTGCTTCTTCTGAGCTTTCAGAGCTACTAGAGCTCTCCTCATCATCAGGTCTCACGGGGTCTGTCAGTTCAGTCTTCTCAGGAGTAGAAGGAAACTGAACCGCATCCTCTTTCTTTTATGTATGTTCTGGCTATAGAACAATGGAAGAAGGTGTTAGCTCTCTGAAGATAACACTTCTGCAATACAACACTTTTTTAGCCACAGGATCCCAAAGATTGTATCCTTTCACACCGACACCATAGCCAATGAAAATGCACTTAACAACTTTGTTCTCCAATTTAGATCATTTCTCCCTAGGCACATGTGCATATGCCTCACAACCAAAAATACGAAGATGTCTAACTGAAGGCTTCTTACCAAACCACACCTCCATAGGTGTCTTACCAACAAGAGCTGATGTAGGAGACCTGTTTACCAGCTAGCAAGCAATGGCTACAGCTTCAGCCCAAAACTTTTGTTTGAGGCTTGCTCCACTAAGCATACTCCTAGCCTTCTCCATCAATGTCTTGTTCATCCTCTCTGCAACTCCATTTTGTTGTGGGGTGTATGGAGTTGTCTTACGTCTTTCAATCCCTTGCTCTTTACAGAACTTATCAAACTCTGTTGAACAAAACTCACCACCGTTGTCAGTTCTCAAACACTTAATCTTTTTACTAGTCTAATTCTCAACAAAAGCTTTAAACTCTTTGAACTAACTAAAGACTTCAGACTTACTTCTGAGAAAATAAATCCATGTCCTACTATAATCATCTATGAAAGATACAAAATATACATATTTGTAAATCAAGGGAACACTAACATGACCAAACACATTAGAATGAATAAGGTCCAACACACTAGAAGACTTGTGAGAACTAGAGTAAAACTAAACACAGTTTTGCTTTCCATATATACAATGTTGGCAAAATTCAAACTCGAGATTACAATCATTTAACCCCTCAACGAGGTTTTTATTTTTCAGGGTTCTAAGACCCTTCTCACCAATGTGAATGAATCTCTCATGCCATAACATTATCTTTTCAGCAGGAAGTTTAACTTCCAAAGCATGGGCACCCTTGGGTACCCAAAATGCACTACCATCATAATTTTTTACAATAGATTTCTTCACTACTGGTTCAGATGGTTGGGATGCAGTGACTGCAGCTCTTTTCTTCGAGTCAGAAGAACTATTGCACTGTGAAGTGCATGCCTCCATCTAAAACAGAGTACCTCTTCGAGTACCCTTTACTAGCACCATGGATCGTCTAGTCATCTTGCATCTGTCCTTCGAAAAGACAACCTGCACACCTGCATCATTCAACTTATTTACAGAAAGCAGGTTTCGTGCCAAGCCTGGGATGTGCATGACCCCAGTGATCCCCTTCACTCGGCCATCAGGGAATCGGATTGAGACTCTTCCATGACCAACAATATTCAGATGAGAATTGTCACCCAGGTACACTCTTCCACCATCAAACTCTTCATACTTCATGAACCAGCTTCAATGCGAGGTCATGTGGAATGATACACTAGAATCAATCAACCACATATCATCAGATGCAAGGGTGGTCAGGGCTGCAATGAAGGCATCACCATCATCTTGTGACTTGTCAAAATCTGAGTCTAGGACATTCTTCTTCTTCTTTTTCTTTTCCTCTTTGCATTCCTTTTGGAAATGCTTAGTTTTACCACAATTCCAACAGAGAGCCTTGGACTTTCCAGGAGATTTTGATCTCCCACAGGATTTGGATCTACCCTTTTCACCTTTCTTGTCCTTCTTCTTTCCTTTCTCTTTGGGTCTTCCACGAACCGCAAGAGCTTCTTTGGCCGACTCAGTTGTCTTTCTCTACATTTCTTCAGATAACAGTGAAGACACTACCTCATCCATCTTGAAAGTGGTTGTAGTGCTTCCGATGACCATGACAAGATGATCCCACGAATCCATAAAAGAACAAAGTAGGGTCATACTCCTATCCTCCTCCATTTTCACACCGATGGATGTCAACTATGCAACAATCATGTTGAAAGCATTCATATGGTCCGCAACAGATCCTCCATCTTCCATCTTCAGAGAAAACAGCTTCTTTTTCAAAAAAAGCTTGTTCACCAAGGACTTGGCTTGATAAACATCTCCCAGCTTCTTCCAAAGTTCTTTCGCGGTCTTCTCCTCATGGACATTCAATAGGACAGAGTCAGCTAGATAGAGTCTTATGAGACCCTTAGCCTTCCGATCTTTGAGGTCCCAATCAGCTTGTGACATTGCCATAGGTTTTGTGCCTGTTGGTGTTTTTTCCAGACTGGATGCTTGTTCCCAGTTATCGCTACAAGGTAGCCATCATTGATCAACAGGATTCTCGGCCCAGGGGCCAACAGTATAGGACATAGACTCTATAAATATCTCCTCTTCTTCTTTAGGCTCTGCAGAACCAAGGGGGGTATTCCCTACTCAACATCCATGAGATATAACTATGCAAAGACTGGGATGCTGATACAAAGCAGATAAATCCTCTCTTATGCAGACCAAAACTGTGAAATAAGAGCAAAGGGGCAAGCTTTGGGCCTATATTCAGTTGTAGATAGAGGATTTTGGTCCTAAACTACTTCTAAAGTCCTAATGGTTTGATTTAAAGTTTAAGTTTGATTTTATGTTTGGATGCAAAACTGAGACTTTGGGTTGCAACCTCAATACAAGACTGGATCGGTGCCTATCCAGGGCTCGGAGTCAATAGACATACACATGTGAATGGCCAACATAAACATATACCAAAGACTGGATATCAAGGGGATTTTTAGTATCTGCCTTACAGATACTTCCCAAAATAGAGTATCATGTTATCTCTACTTACTGATATCCCTATTGCCATGTCTTCTTCCCAACACTTGATCTGAAACGTTTAATCTACTCCTTGAGCAGAAGTAAGAAATCAAGCATTCAACACAGCAAACCTATATTCTAGAATCATAAACACCTCTTAAATGCTTAGATTCATAAGAAGAACACATTCAATTTGGAGACAGATAACAGAGCACGTGCAGTATAGCATTACTCATTTAAATCAACATGATATCAGTAGATTTATGCAGAAAAACATACAACATGAGACTCATAAACTCACAAGATAGCCAAGACAAATCCACCAATGAAGTTGTATCTTATTACAGCACCAAAATTTTTGTCCAATTTTCAACAACCAAAAAAAAGTGACACAATTTGGCCTTTATACCAAGATTGTGTACCCAGCAAAAATTACAAGGCAAAAACCAAAATCCAGCCAGATACATTGCACCAAAAATGGCACCCAAATCAATCAATGCAGCAGAGAGACAAAGAGGAATGAGCAGGTGAACTCGGGATCTGGGCCGCCGCTCTCGGATCTTCATCTTCAATCGGGCGGTTGACCTATCCTTTCCGTCGTCCATCCTCTGCAAATCCACCATCAATGCTTCATCTACCCGTAGGCCCCTGAAGACGCAGCAGCAGTAAGCCTCTAGAATTTTTCCCGCCCAAACGCGGCTGCGGATACAAAAAACTATCGCTGCTGCGAACTTGAAAGATAGCTGTCGATTCTGATTCCATCGCTGAAACAAACAGCTCCAAAAAAAATAAAAAGTCACCCACCTGCAATATCGTGCCATGTAGGCACTACATACTCCTACCGCTAACTTTTCACCTTCCCCATTTTGCACTTATCACCTTGTACATGTAAAAGCATATACAAGCACCTTATATACAAGTCGGACTTCAAATTTTATAGAACAACTTGAGAATCAATTCAAATCCGACTTGTATCCCTTTCACTGCACATTGGCTTGTATATCGGCATATACAAGTGCTTTATACAACCAACGGACCTCAAATTATTATTCACTGCGTTTTATTCCTCCATCGCGTCCGAGTTGTATGTCCCTTTTTCTTGCATATCTTAATGTATAACTGCGTATACAAACACCTCATACATACAAGGTGGATCTCAAAAATTTATCCACCGCATCTGACTTCTCCTTCGGGTCCGAAATGCATATTTCTTCATTGTATGTTTTGAATGTATGTCGGCATACATACAACTAACTTTCTATACAATTAGTGCACCCGACCCATTTTCTCTCTCCTTTGCACATTTCGTTGCACATCGTATACACAAATGCAATGTACAAATCGCAGACGCCACTACTGCTCACAGCCTGATTTGAATCCCTTTGGAATCCGCAATGCATCTTTGGCATTGTATGTCGAACATACAACAAAATAAACATACAACTCACTTGCTCGATACAACGGCGGCATCTTCAAGGAATCTTCAATGTATATTCCGCCATTGCACATTTTTCGCTTGTATATAGCCTTTGTATGTTAGGACATACAACAAAACATGTGCAAGAAAAACCCGATATACATGCAGAGAATATTCTAGGAATCTTGCAGAAGATTCCCCCAATGTATATGCACATTCTTTTGAACCCAATATGCATTTGGAAATGCATACAACTGTAGAATATTCCCAGGGAATCTGTGATAGATTCTCCCTTGTATATGCAACCCGATATGCATTCAGAAATGCATATAACTCAGTTTTTTCACCATTTTTGGAAGCCGATTGAGATTTACAAGCCCGCCAACATACATTTACACTTGCATATATAAAAACTTAACAATTTTCATGAGTGCGACAGGAAAAGGCAGTAAAACATTACATAGGGGCTAGGACTTAATAACCAGGGACCCACCACAGAAGGTCCTCATTAGAATATACAAAACAATGCAAGACCCCATGACTTAGAAAATTCAGTATTTGAATGGGAAAATCTACAAATGTATGAACTTAAAACCCTAAACATAAATGAGTACTAATAGTGCCATCAACGGTTTCCCATAGGTCATCATCAACAAGTAAATCTTCCATCTTGAGTTTTCACAACTCAAAATTTATGCCATTAAACTTCTCCACCTCTACTCTTCCAGATGTGACTGTCATCTCCTTCCTACAACAAGATACACAATACTCTGCACAGACTCCCACTCAACCTAAGATTAGCTCAAGAAACCCCTACCCAACAGCTAGAACCAAAACTGGTCAGGCTCTGATACCAACTGAAAGAAATCTAGGTGTGCGAAAATCGCTTCCTATACTAATCTAATGAGGAGAGAAGAATGCAAATTCATTTTAATCTTTACAATTACAGAATGTTAAACACAACAATGGAGATATTGTAGCAATACACAACACAATAATGTAAGACAGAAGAGAGAGAGAGAGAGAGAGAGAGAGAGAGAGATATAACATGGGGAAAACCCTTATCGGGTGAAAAACCCCACACTCCAAAACCTACACAATGTATTATCAAAACTGAAATGGTTTACAATACACTTGCAATGCAAGCTCTCAGGATTCTTCGACACTCATATCTAGAGACAAACCGGTAGCATAACAATACATGTCAATCACATAATACATCTCCTCTCAAAGCACCTGCTTAAATAGAAGTTTACAAGACAAAAGTGAACCTTTCTTGAGATGGGTGTCCAACTTGGCCTCATGGCCCAAAACCCACGCCTAGGGACATTTGTCCAACACTGCAGCATGATCCTGACACTTGTCATATCACCCCATCCTAATATGGTTGCCTATTCCCAAGTTGGGCAATGACAGATGCTCTTACGACTCTTATGACTATCATGAAATCTGTCATAATCGTCATAACTTACAGTTGTAAGAGAATCTATCATACACAGGCTAAAAATAGCATATTCTCTTACACATGTCATAACCCTCCTTGGGGCGCCCAAATATTCCTTCTTCCAAGATGCCTTGTGACACATGTCTTAACCTATCATAGAATCTTCCATTTATGACTCTTACGCGTTATAGATTCTGTCATAGGAATCTGTCATAACCTTTTCGGTCAAGATTCACTTACACACTAGTCAAGATGCCGACACATGGCAGAAAACCTCTACCACACAAAGGGGACACCTATCTCCACATGGAGTGAGTTGACCATCCTAGTCACCTTACAAGTGGAGTGACAACTCATCGTGCCACTTCACACTAAGTGACAAAATAGGATGTGCAACAAAATTACAACATAGGTTAAATAAATAAATACATTACAATAAATAAATGCAAGGAATTACCAAGGTTGAGACACCTTAATTCCCAATGCCCCACCACCTTAACTCTAACAAATTTGTAGGTTTTGTGTTGTTTTTCTTGTGACATGTCAAATCAGCACCTAAACTTCTGCATATTAGCGCCTATCTGGAACATCAACGCCCAGCCCGATAGATCATCGTCCTGTCCCCAATAAGGTAAAATCACTCATTTTGCATGGTTTTTTGGCTTATTTTAGTATTTTTTGTGTGTATGATGTTCTAAATGCATTTTTACAAACTTTTTGGCTACATTAGCTCTCTATTTTGCAGGAAAAATCAATTTTACAAGAGGGAGTTGTTGTCTGCCTCGGATCAATGCCTATCCCTACAGATCAGCGCTTAACCTCCTGAATCAACGCTCATCTAGACTTAGGACAAACTAACACTTTATGACCTTTTTTAGTGAATGTAATGTTTGATTTTGGTTTTTGGAGTTTCTAATCATCAATTTCTGCAGGTCAAATTCTTTGTTTTGCAAGAAAAGTGCACTTTGCAAGGGGAAAACTCTATCAAACTCATATCAGCGCCTAGCCCTCCATATCAGCGCTCAATCCCACATATTGGTGCCTAGTCTTAAAGTGTTGTTTTTTGGGCTAACATCTTGTTTACAGATTTATTCAAGTGTCGAAGACTTATGCACATCTACTAACTTCCTCTTTGCAGGGTCTTTTATTAGCCTAGAAGCATTTAGCATTATTTTGTGAGAAATCACTTTGTTAACCTTAAGCACACTCATTGGGTTAAAACGAACACAAATTGCATATTCACTCATTGGAGTTAAAAAGAACCACAAATTGCATATTCACTCATTGGGTTAAAAAGAACACAACTTGCATATTCACTCATTGGATTAAAACAAACACAAATTACATATTCACTCATTTGGTTAAAAGAACCACAACTTGCATATTCACTCATTGGAGTTAAAAAGAACCGTAAATTGCATATCTTGTTTGGTGTGTCTTGTGCACTTGCACATTTGTGTTAGTAGAACCGAAGGGATAGAATTGAAGTATCCTCTCCCCTTGCCTTTTATAAGGATCTTAGGTGAAGAGAAACGGTTCTACACTCTTCTTTTTCTTTTCCTTAGATTGGACCTGCCTTTGAGACACATCCGCAAGGAGAACTCATTAGCGACCCCAAGAGGTACTTTCATTTGGTTCGCTATATAAAATAGGATAAGGCAAAAGCCAAGTCCAAATCAGTATAAGCATTTACCATTTGATGCTAGCTTGAAAGGAAGTAGTACCTTTGGGTATATGAAACTCCTAGTAGAGCTAGTCAAAACCTTAAGTGGTTTATCGAGTGCTCGTAACATGTCGATCCCCTGAATGTTCCCCCACTAAATACCTTTGGTTAGAAGCCTACTCTTTTTTGGCCTTTTGGCGTCTTGTTCAAGACAAGGGCATAGCTGGTTTTGCCCCCAAGATTCTCACCATATGGCTCCCTTGAGATGAGATGGAAATCCTCGTCTTAGCATAAGCTATACGTAGCTTTCTGAGGAAAGGTTGGTTGCGTCATCCTTCCAGTGTAGGAGGCCCCTGTCCATCCTCTCTCAAGAAGACAATATAATGGGACACGCCTATTTGTTAGTGTGTTAGCATTTGAGTCAGAGATTCCAAGTTGTGGGCTTGGCAAGTCGCCATTCACCTTGACCTTAGGTAGAAATAAGCATTGTCTTCAAGTGTTTTCAATTTTGTTATACCCATGGAAATTTGGGCCTTGAGGGGCTTCTTGAACATACACATTACGCTTAAACGTCACATCAAAACCTTTGGACATTGTATACTCTTGTTTGGAATGTTTGTATCACTTGCCAAAGAAGACTATCATTGGCATAACACAAACATCATTCAAAACAAAAAGAGAACCATTGAAACATTTGAAACTTCCCAAATCCATCATTTAGCCTCCAAATTCAAAAACATCACATCCAAAGCCCAAAATTTGCCAAACAATTCAATTCACCACCTCAAAAACCACATAAAACCACCACTGTCCCACATTAGTGCCTAGTCCTCCATATCAGCTCCCAGTCTCCCACATCAGCGCCCAGTCCTCTACATCCGCACCCAGACCTCCATATCAGTGTCCAGTCCTCTACATTAGTACCCAGACTCCCACATCAGTGCCCAGTCCTCTGCATCAACGCCCAAACCTCCACATCAATGCCTAGTTCTCTGTATCAGCGCCCAGCCTAAAAATTCATCATAGAGTCAAATTTTTGTCCTTGTGGTTGCCGACAACCCCCGTTCCACATCATCCTTCGACATTACATACCACCTCAATCCATGTCCTTGTCCATTTATCACTCTTAGATTGTGATCCATTCTAATCATTGATCCTTATCCTCGCCCTTATCCTCACTATCATCCAAATTCCCCACGCCACCCATAATTGGTCCTAAGACATCATTAGCCAAAACTTTGTTTGTCATCCTAAATCAATCTTACCATCCCTAATCCATCCACATCAACCTATAATCAATCCTTATTCTCAACCAATTGCAACCTTATCCAAATCAATCCTAATCAACCAACCAACCCACATCGCATCCAAATCCTAAGGTTAAAACTCTAGATCAAAATTATCCTTGTATTCATATTAAGCTTGAGACTTTGTTCAACTTAAGTTTAGTATAAACTAAGAATCATCGACTCCCCTTGGATAAGTTGGCTTAGGAATCTTGACAACTCCTAAGTTAGTGGATTCCAAGAAATCCCATTTTACTTGGTGCATCTTGTCTACCCCAAGTAAAATAATCCTATTGTCCTTTTACTTAGGCTTTTTGTCTACCCTAAGTATATAGGATAACCATCGGCTTTAATCATCTTGATCTAGATTTTGGACCTATCTCCACCTCTCATCATTTGTACCTCATCATCCAAATCCTACCCAAATTCACCTTTTATGCCTCCCATCACATGATCACAATAAATTATAAAATGGATGCTCATTACAAACCCCTCTCTCCTAGTGGCTCTACCACGAGAAACATGGAGGAATATGTCAACCAACCCAAAATGGGTGAAGCATCCACTCATCCTCATCAAACCTATTTCCCCACCTTTGTTGAGGTCCTTAATGAAAAGGGGTTACATGACAAGTTTGACCAATTCATTGACAACCACAAGGATGAATTTCTTCAACGTCTCATTGAACATGGCGCGCGCCTTCCATATTCATATGACCATGACAAACTCAAAACCATCTTTCATGACAAACCACCAACACCCATCCGTGATCAACTATGGGGACATGTCCCTAACCCTAATGAACCCATTTATGACAACCCATGGGCTAGTTTTGCTTCCAACACTGTTGTCGTTCACGCCTTGGGACAAAACATGAGGGCTAGAAATGTTTCATAACCACAAGCATCCAATTCCCCCATCGGGTTACCTTATGACATGCTACCCTCCGATGTACCTATTGCTGGGGTACCTTCTAATGTCACCATCCCCGCCATACCACCTCCACCAAACAATCAATAAGAAGCCACCACAATTGTACCACAACCTCTCCCTCCACTAAACATTCCACCAAGGTCAATCATCACACAAACGGTGGTACCACCCACAACTCAAACACCCATTGTGAATCCACTCAACCAACCACAAAATCTATTGACAAGCTATGCCAATCCCACGCACACATATCAATCTTCCATGTATCAACAACCTCACCATGGATCATTGGTGCAACCCCCTTACACTACCCAACAACAACCACCACCCCAAAATCAACAAGTCATTCTACAACAACAAACCCATGGGTCCCATGTTTACACACAAACTATAGGCCTTCCGCCACACGCACAACAACAACAACAATACATCCATCCACAACAATACGTCCATCCCCAACAACAACAACAATACGTCCATCCTCAATATCAACAATCATCATCATAGAAACCTCTACTCCAACACACATCGCAACCACCTCTTGCTAACCCTTTCGATCAAGAGTGGCAAGAGATGAAAAATGCACTTAAAAAAACATCCAACTAGGGATCCAAAAGAAACATTATAAGTTTGAAGACTTATGTCCCTACCCATTTGATAGAAACATTGCCATCACACCTTTTCCTCAACACTTTGAAATGCCAAAATTTGATAAATACAAAGGAAAAGGAGACCCTTGTGACCACATCAAGGAGTTCTTGATGGCATGCCAATAAGTCGCCTATGATGACCAATTCCTCCTTCATCTTTTTCCACAAAGCCTAGGAGGACAAGCCCTAGAATGGTTCATGCACTTGCCTTATGGCTCCATATCCCCTTTTGCTGATCTTTTGGAGAAATTTGTCGCCCACTTCTCATACAATGTAGAACATGAGATCACTATGCTTGACCTTTGCAACACCAAACAATGAAGTGCTGAGAGTTTCACCACTTATCTACAAAGATGGAGAGCCCTTGCTAGTAGGCTACCTTATACAACCCCTGAAAAATAACTCATCCATGTTTTCATCCAAAACCTCAATCAAGAAATGGCCTTCCATTTGCAAGTACATTGTGCATCAACCTTTGAAATCATAGAAAAGGGAGTCACTATTGAAAAAGCCCTTATTGTGAAGGGTCTAGTCAAAATCTACAACAAGAATGACAATGACAAAACCTCCAATGACAAACCTAAATTTTGGGATAAAAACAAGAACATCGTAGGAGATGGTGCTATCGATTCTAAGCACATTCAAATCGCCACTCCCAAACCAAAAGAGACAAACATAGTCCAAAATGTTTCAAACAATGTATCGGTCCCACCTGCTCCTCCAAAGAGGAATCCCCCTAACAATCCAAAATGTAAATATACTCCCTTGGGTGAACCACTCGAGGTTGTCTTTTAAAACCTACTCCACGCCGGCATGGTTGAGTTCCCCACAACGAAACCATTTGACGAAAACCAACCTAAACCCACGTGGTACAAAGAAAATGAGTATTGTGATTATCATCGCATTAAGGGCCACGCCACAAGCAAATGCATGAAATTGAAAAACTATGTCCAAAACCTCATTGAACGCGGTGGAATCCAAATGCAAGACCACGACAATACATCACCCAATAATGGCCTAGGCGTCTACCAAGACCCTCTTCCCCACCACAATAATAATCAAATCGCATCCAAACCATCCTCCTCCAACGCTAATCCTAACAACCAAACTAACAACATCAACTACAACAACGTTCTGCCTCCCTACAATAATATAGTAGGTAGAATTGACTTTGATTCAACTCATGTCACCACCATCAAACTCAAAAATACCACTCTCGAATGTGTTGTCACCACCCGCCATGGGCGTATAACTGTAAAGGGACCATCCCCATCCTCCACTACCACCACTTCCCAATATAACCTCCTTGACCATCTTGGAAAGACCCCTGTGCAAATCTCCATCTTGGAACTCCTTAGGACATCTGCCATCCATTGGGAAATACTTGACAAGGCTCTCCAAGAGTCTCACGTTCCTACCGACATACCTCCTGCCCAATTCCAAAACCTTGTCGCTCAATTATCATCATCCTACCACTTCACCTTTAGTAATGCCGACATGCCACCTATTGACCCCGCACATAATAAAGCCCTCCATATCGAAGTCCAAATCGCCAACCATAGAGTCAAGAGGGTCCTCTTGGATAATGGATATGGCTTGAACATATGTACATTAAAATTCATAAAACTCCTAGGGTATTCAGCAGCTAACTTGGAATCTTTGGTTATCTCCATCAAGGCATACGACAACACACAGAGAGAATCCGAAGGTACTATATGCCTCCCTATCAAGGTAGGTCCACTCACCATGCCCACTCTATGTCACATGATTGATCTTGACCTTCCATATAATCTCCTACTAGGCTGACCATGGTTACATGCTATGCAAGCCGTTCCATCCACCTAACATCAATGCCTCAAATTCCCTCATAACGGTGTGAAGGTCACTATTCCCGCCGACCAACAACCTTTTGAATACTGCAAAGCTTTAGAGGTTGTTTATGATAGACAATTCCATTGTCCGAGCACTTATGGGGATCATGTCAAAGATCCCTCATTCACTCCATCCACATCATCATTCATGCCACAAGTCACCATTGAACAATCACAAGCTTCCACTTCATCTTCCACCCATACAACTCAAAAGGTCAAGATCGTAGACAAAGGGTGTGGCGAGTATGAGCTTCACAATCCCTTCCACGTGGGACAGTTACCATTGTCCCCCCACTCCTATGGTCGTTATCTTCTGAAGAAGGAAAAAGAGCAGCAGCGTAGGATCAATGATAAAATTCCCTTTGTACCAACATAGGTCTCTAGAGAAGAAGAAACTGAAGAAACAGCTCTAAGTGATTGGCTATACCATGATGAAACTACCCCAGCACCTGTCAATCTAGAATACTTCAAAGAAAAATATCCTATACCATTTCAAATTTGTACCAAAATGCCTTACCGTGGAACAAGACTTGGCACCGATGAACAAGGTATTACAGAACCCCTATCAGTTGATCCTACATCTCCCAAGAAATATGCTCAGTACTTCATTTTAGGATATACTCCATCGATGGTGACAATCCGCGGATCCGCTAAAACCTCAATACAAGTAACAGAATCTTCTTCTACTGTTGAAAACATCACTCCGATTGTCATCATAGCTTCATGAGAAGACCTGGACCTTTCTTGCATCTTCCCTGACAACGCCATATTTGTTATTGACCTCCCCCTTGTTCATCCTGAACTCATTGCTTGGGATTGTTAAGGACCCCCGCCTCTCGACATATTTTTGAATGATGAGGCTCTCTCCGCATTTCTAGAACTTCGTGACACCTCACAATATGGCATATGCTTACACGCTGATGCCTATTATGGGGAAGAAGAGATCCTTAGTCCAAAAAAACAAAAATCAAAAAATAGAAAATTGTCCCCTAATGAAAACCTCTCTGAGGCACTTTCGGGCATAAAAGAGAAAAATAAAGATGTATCTCCTAGTGAAAACCTCTCTGAGGTGCTAGAAGATGAGGATCTCAATCTTTCCCCCATACCATCTCACTGGCAAGAGCGTTCCAACATTTTGATTGAAGGCACACAATAAATCAACCTCGGCACACAAGAATCACCCAAGCTCACACATGTATCTAGCAGAAAGTCTTGGTACAGAAGAAAAATCCAACATTTCCATAGTGCTTCATGAAACACCTGATGTGTTCACTTGGTCCTACATCAATATGCCAGGATTAGATCCGTCTTTGGTTGTTCACCATCTTGTGGTACATCCTGACTCAAAACTTGTTAAGCAGAAGCTCCGTAAGATGCACCCGCAAGTCACCTTGCTCGTCAAAGAAGAGCTGTAGAAACTATTAGATATCAGCTTTATCCATCCTATTGACTATCCTGAATGGGTCTCTAATATTGTTCTAGTTGCTAAGAAACTTGGGGGCATCTGTTGTTGTACAGACTTCCGAGACCTTAACAAAGCATGTCTGAAAGATGATTTTCCACTCCCTAACATTGACATGATTGTAGATCTCACAGTGGGGCATGAGATGCTTTCTCTCATGGATGACTTTTCAGGGTATAATCAAATCAGAATCACCCCTGAAGATCAACATAAAACCACTTTCACTTGTCCTTGGGGTACATATTGATGGCAAGTCATGCCCTTTGGCCTAAAGAATGCGGGGGCAACCTATCAACGTGCAATGACTACTATCTTCCATGACATGATACATAAGATAATGGAAGACTATGTAGACGATCTCCTAGGGAAATCTAGAACCAAGGAAGAACATCCTATGATCTTGTGATAGATCTTTGCATGGCTTAGAGAATATAAACTTCGTCTCAACCCCAAGAAATGCGTCTTCAGCGTAACATCAGGTAAACTCTTGGGGTTCATTGTCTCCCACAGGGGCATCGAGGTGGATCCTACTAAGGTCATAGCCATAACATAAATGCCTCCTCCAAAGATGCTTAAACAACTCTGAAGTCTCCAAGGCAAACTACAAGCTATACAAAGGTTCATCGCCCAACTTGCAGACAAATGCCATCCTTTTGCCCATTTACTTCGCAAAGACGTACACTTTAAGTGGGATCAGAATTGTCAACAAGCATTCGACCGCATCAAGGAGTATCTTGCTTCACCACTGGTCCTAATGGTGCTAATCCCTGGGAAGCCCCTATTATTATATTATATATCAGCAACTTCAGTAGCACTGGGGCAACTCTTAGCACAAAAAGATGATACTGGCCGTGAGAGAGCTATGTATTACATCAGCAGGACTCTAGTCGGATATGAGCTTAACTACACCCCCATGGAACGCGCATGTCTAGCTGTCATTTTCTGCTTTCAAAAGTTATGACACTAAGTCATTCTATCAAGCTCATATCTAACATTGACCCCCTTAAGTGCCTCCTTTCTAGGACCGCACTCACAGGAAGAATGGCAAAATGGGTCATGTTGTTGAGCGAATTTGATATTGAGTATGTTGATAGAAAAGCAATCAAGGGACAAGTTGTAGCTGATCTATTGGTCGAAGCTCCCCTCACAAATTATTAACCACTATCCATTGACTTTCCAGATGAGTCCATTCTAACCGTGACAGAATCAACACATTGGAAACTATACTTTGATGGATCCTTCACTAACCACGGTTCAGGGGCAAGAATACTACTAGTAACCCCGTAAGGTGACTATATCCCCAAACCCTACAGGCTTTCTTTTCTGTACATGAACAATGTAGCCAAATATGAAGCTTTTATCATTGGCCTCAAAATAGTAGTACAATGGAATATCTTACAGCTACAGGTTTATGGAGACTCTCAGTTGATCATCAAACAAGTGAATGATGAGTTTACCACAAAGGATGATAAGCTAGTGCCCTATAAGCAAATGGTTGATGAATACAAACTATTATTCACCTACATATAGTTTGAGCAGGTACCTCAACTTCACAATAAAGGAGTTGATGCCATGGCTACTATCGGTTCCCTTCTAGATATGCCTCATGATAGCTATAATGTGAGTTTCATGTGGAATAGCTCCTAATGCCAGCATATTGTGTCGCTGAGTCAGAATTCATTTGTGAGATTGTTGGTCCGAAAACTCCCTGGTACCATGACATTTACACCTACCTCCAATATCACACTTTCCCTCCTGAATCCACCCTCAAACAACAAAGATCCGTCATTCACCAAGCCACCTGCTACACTATCCTTGCTGACACCCTCTATCGCCAAAGATATGATGGCACTCTTCTTCGATGCTTAAACACAGAAGAAGCTTCTCTTGCCTTACACGAAGTCCATGTAGGTATCTGTGGAGCACACACAAGTGGGATTGTCCTAGACAAGAAGCTCTTGCGTACCAGATATTATTGGCCTACTATGGAACATGATGCATGTGAGTACATGAAGAAGTGTAAGCCCTGTCAGCAGCATGGAGATCTCATTCACACTCCCTCTCAAGCGTTGCAACCTATCACTACACCATGGCCTTTCTCTCAGTGGGGCCTAGATCTAGTTGGAAAAATCCACCCATCCTCCTCTGATGGACACAAATTCATCATCACTGCTACCGACTATTTCACTAAGTGGGTGGAAGCCATTCCTCTCACTTTCACCACTGGAAACCAAATCACCAAGTTTATTCTCTACCATATCATCTGTCGTTATGGTATCACATCTTCCATTGTTACTGAAAATGGTAAACCTTTCAAAAACCATGATGTTTAGGACCTTTATGAACAATTTCACATTCAACATCATTGGTCCACTCCATATTACCCACAAGGTAATAGACAGGTTGAGGCAACTAATAAAACCTTACTCAAAATCCTCAAGAAAGTTGTCAATGAAACTGGGCATGATTGGCACTTCCATATTCATCCTGCCCTTTGGGCCTATCGCACTAGTATCCACACACCCACAAGAGCTACACCATATTCCCTTGTGTTTGGAGCGGAAGCCAGCCTGCCAATCAAGATTGAATTGCCCTCATTACGCATCTCCTTGTGTAATGTCATCACTGATGAAGAATACCATGTTGCACACCTCCAAGAGCTCAAGCTATTGGATGAGCGACACCTCAACGCCCTCAGTCATCTCCAAGCGTACCAAAATTGGCTTTGCAGATCCTATAACAAGAAGATCTATGCTAGGGAGTTTGCAGTAGGAGATCTAGTCCTGAAAGAAAATCAAAGGAATCTATCTGAGCAAGAAAAGAAAGGAAAATTTGAGCTTAAATGGCTAGGACCCTACATTGTCACTGCAAAGTATGGCTCTGGATCATACCGCCTCTCCACCCTTGAAGGAGAAGAACTTGATGAGCCCATGAATATCATTCACTTGAAGCAATTTCATAGTTAGTCCGCTTAATACCCTATGGAAAAAATACAAAAAAATCAAAAAAAATATAAAAAATTACAAAAAGCAAATAGTAAAGAGAAATAATCCATCCTATGGTGAAAACCACTCCTTGTGGCACCTTGGATAAGTGCCATGATGAAAACCTGCTTGCAGGTGTCATGTGTAGGTTCAAACCGGATCCATTTTTCAAATCACCTTCCCATTTTCACCTGCACCATCCGCTCCACTTATCCCCTCGTCTGATCTTCAAAATATACCCATCATCTAAGCTTCTGTTTATACCCATCATCTGAGCTTCTGTTGTTCATCATTACCAAAATATCTCTCACCTCCCAATGCCCACCTTTCCATGTCACCACTATGTCCCTCACTTGACCTTCCTATCCATCCATAACCTTGGTCCCTTTAATGTTTTCATCATATCACACCTTTTTACTACATCAACACTATCCCCTACCTATCATCCCTTTTATACAATGGTCTCTATCGAAAATTAACATCCACATCCACTAAACCATATCTCATCATTCCACATGAACCAACCCCTATCCCTACATCATCAAGTCTCCCAGAACTACATATCATCACTACACGCATTGTAATGTGCCTTGATCCCATGGATATAGGGTATGTAAGCAGTCTAGAATATGAAGGAAGTATTCAGTATGCAGGTACATACGATGCACCCATCTAACCCGTTTGGATGGTCCCACTTCTTTGAGCTTGTTGATTACACTTGACCTACGATCAATATACTTGTTGGGCATCTTATCAAAGCATAACACTCTCACAAAAAATCTTTCACCAACATATTAGCTTTTCCATAACTCGCAGCCCGTATCCCTCCGCCTACCCTTAGTTTAGCCTTATCCACCATCAATTTTTGTACTAGGATGCATCCTTCCTACAATGGACAAAATCATCAAATCCTCCATCCATCCTTTGGCAAGAGATACAATGGTTGTGTTTTGGGTCAGTCAGTCTTTTGGTCTTTGATTTTTATCTTATGCATCATTCTTGGACTATGTCAAAGCTACCTTGATCTGATTATATCATGGCATGTAGAGAATAATCCAAAATGGGGCATGGTCATTGCTTTTGTATGTTGTGCTTGTAGGAGGTTCTCAGTACTCCATATCAGTATTCATACCTCGTGGATCGTAGGGTCGATTCTAGCATATTGATCCCCTTTTGCATCTAAGGTTCTTCATACCTTTGGTGTATTAAGGACTTATGCTATGAGTCCCCTTCCCTCGTCTAAACAAGGTTGTACTATTATGGGCATGTATGGGTTCATCCTATTGTTTGTGGAGTCAAGTCCTATGCATGGATGCCTCGTCACCTTGGTTCCACATACCCTGGTGCATAACATCCTATGCTATATCAACAGTAGCACTCAATTTTTATTATTATTGGCAGAATGTCTCCATATGATGAAGTTCCTCGAATTTACATCTACCCTCATCATCTCATCTCCCTATTGTTGCTTCAAGATTCACTACACACTTACATTTCCATTCCCCCTACTGTCTACTATCCACTATTTCCCTACTGCTTTGTGACCATTTTCAGGGTCTTATTGATGTATCATGATCACTTGTCACCTTGCATCACAAACATGTTAGTAGCCCATCATGCATCACAAATATGTTAGCATATATCTACATCATACATAAATCCATCTATCCTAACATCATAAGCATATGACTACATCATACATAATACCTAAATCCACCTATCACAACGCATACATGCATACGATCCATCCTGCCTCCAAGCACATGTCAAGTCATATTAGCTTACATCACAAACATATACATATCAAATAACATCATAGGATATCATCGATCATATACATCATACATCCATGCATACATCATATATCCATCATAACATCTAATCCATCACATATGCACATCCATAAATCACATCACATGTAACACAGCATAAATCAATACATTCATCCACAATACATAGTACATCGATCGAATAGTTCATCTCATATATATATATCAAAAAGGTGATCATGATACAAAATGTGGTCCTCAAACCCATCAAAAAATAGTACATGTATGCATCATGCCCCTAGGCGGAGATGTCCCTGCCTGACTTAGCCGGTCCTGAGTCCCTTCGACGTGAGCCCCCTATAGCCTGCTAACCTGCCTGTCCCGGTGCCAATGGAGGCGGCATCTGTGTTGCTGCTAACACCTGTGATGGAGAAGGCTACCAAACTGACCTCTTTGACCACCCTGTCCTCCTGGAACTAGAATCCCCAGATCTATTGCGGTAACTGGCTTTCTGTCCTACGGGCACTATAGACTCATATACTGACCTGTAGTGTTGCGCCTCCCTAGTGACCTCCTCTATCCACTGCTGCATCACCTCCACCATCTCTCTCATCCCTAACCCCAATGCCTGACTGTCTGATCTCTCTCTTGCGCATACTGCTATGCTAATCTCTACAACTATGTCACCTGCGCCTGCAATCCCATAATCTGTGCCTATGCGGAGCCCATCTATACCAACTCTCCATGCAAATGGACTATCTAAGCATCCTTCTACTACACCAAAGCCTATAATCCTGATACATCTGCCACATCCCTGATCTGTCCCTGTAACTGG
The DNA here is from genome assembly GCA_027924645.1 of Cunninghamia lanceolata. Classification (NCBI taxonomy): domain Eukaryota; kingdom Viridiplantae; phylum Streptophyta; class Pinopsida; order Cupressales; family Cupressaceae; genus Cunninghamia; species Cunninghamia lanceolata. The sequence goes on along the minus strand of BSBN01000220.1, from coordinate 7,092,890 downwards.
GCCACCAATCCCTCCAGCTGAACTACATGTCCCTCTCGCTGGGCTATCTGCACCTGTAGCTAGGCTATCTGCTCTCGTGCTTGAGCTAACTCTGATCCATCTGCATCATCACCACCAGCTGCATCACCTCTTCCATCATCTCCAATATCCATATCCATCCCCGCTGCCTATGCATCCTTCTCATCATCCTTGTCCTCATCCTCATCCTCATCATCATCAATCCCCTCTGCCTGCGCCTCATCCTCGCCATCATCATCATCCTCATCCTCATCGTCGTCGTCATCATCCTCCTCTCCTCCTGCCTCCACTGGTGCTACAAACCCCACAGGCACTGTAAGTCTCACTGGCCTCTACTGAGCCCACCACTCCTCATATGCTGTCGTAGTCCTTGCATCCACTATATCTCGTCTATCATCCCATGTCTGTGGATGAAGTCCCTCAAACTCTGCTATGACCATCTAAACATTAGGCACTAGTCCCCACCGCTATTGTTCCTCCCGTATCTGTGCAAACCCCACCTCTACCTGTGGTACATCCTGCATTAACCCAAACTGTCACTGTACTAGCTCTGGTAGTTATCTATCTATAATCATCTTTGTCCACCCCATCAGGTATTGCGACTACATCACATAACCTAGCTGGTCATCATCATCTGACCACCTCTCCACTTCCCTCCAGGGATGCCACACGAACTCCACCATCTCATCTATCATGTGTCTCTAGTATCCCATGTTCCCCAACTAACGCCGCATCTGATGTCCTCTATATGCATAAACAAATGGCCGATGTCGTGGCCTATCTCTCACTGTCAGTGGCTGAGTCACTGGGATATGCTCCCAGGCCTAGATATGCAACAATGTCACCCCACAACCCAAGCTCCCTGACCGCATATATACCACTGAATACATGTCATGATACAAATGGGCCAATATACATGGGCCCCAAGCATAAACCACTCCATCTGTCAACATCCGATGTAATACCTCCCCCCAGCCCACTGGGAATCCACGAGATCTCCTGTCAAGAACTCATGTCCCTGTTATCAACCCTGCCAAAAATAGAGTCAACGAATTTAACCCCCTCTCCATCGCTAGCTGATATACCATCGTTGTCTTGTCTGTTGTGTATGACACCTGCCTCGGGGCAAACACCTGGTCCAGGTACCCTGCTCCGTGTCCATGCTGATAAACCACCATCTCCCCATGAAGGGGGACCCGTAGAATCCTCTGCACATCCTCTAATGTGATAGTCACCTCCCCTGTAGGAAACAAGAAGGCGCAGCGCTCTGGTTGATATCACTCTACCACCATTGTCATCATCACTCTATCCGTGAGAATTCATGGCATATTTGCAATGTGATCTAGTCCAAGCAACCCTAGCACGACCCTGTCGATCGCCTCTCCTAAGACTGAAGAACCCCCTATCCTCCTACATTTTCCCAAACATATCACCATGTCAGTCTATCTTACCATTCCACACCTCCTCTACCCCTTCACACATCTGCTAAAACACCCCCTTATTTGACCCCACAGCCCGAGCTAAGCATCCCCCCACACTCTCTCTCCCTTTACCAAATCCCATCCCGACCGACAATCCTCGAACCCTCACCTTCCCCCCATCGCCACCCTCATTTAAAAAAAATTTAAAAATCCCATTAAAAAATCAAAAATTAATCAAAAAATCAAAAAAATTAAAACATTCCAAAAAAAAAATCCCATTAAAAATTAAAAAAATAAAACATTCAAAAAATAAAATTAAAAATTAAAAAACATTCAAAAAATTTTTAAAAAATTAAAACATTCAAAAAATTTAAAAAAAAAACATTTAAAAAATTTAAAAAAAAATTAAAACATTCAAAAAATAAATAAATAATTAGAACATTCAAAAAATCAAAAAAAAAATTAAAAATTAAAAAATCAAAAAATATTAAAAAACATTCAAAAAATCAAAAAAATTAAAAAACATTTAAAACTATCAAAAAAAATTAAAAAACATTTTTAAAAAAAAGCACATCAGCGCTGGCCAGGCGCTGAGGCGCCATGACCGGCGCCGAAGCTCACACCCGTGCCCTGTCGGCGTCGTTTCCCCCCCGCCTCTACTCCCAACTCTCCCCTTCGCTCCCCTTTCCCTCCCCTTCCTACCCAAAACTAAACCCCCACCCCTAGCGCCCATTGGGTGCCACGCGTCTCCCTTAGCGCCGGTCCGACACAGCTTCGCCCACCCTAGTGCCTATTCGGCGCTCACTCCTGCGCTCCAGCGATTTCAAAATTAACAATTAAAAATTTAACCAATAAAACAAAAAAACTAATAAAATCATAATAAAATAATCATAATTACGCCAAAGGCGTTCCCTTTGTGAGCAGAGTGGCTGACTTTGAGGATCAACGATCTCTGTTGCAGGAAGGGCGTGTAAGACGATTGAAGCTAATCTGATCGTCAGTTTTTCCATATTTTCAGTGTTTTGCTATATTTATTATTTGGCAATACTTGATCTTTTCTGCGTATAACGTTCTACATCGCCCGGGATTTGCACTGATTACTTTTTAGAGAGAATAATATGTTTAATCACTTAATAAGCGCTAGGCGTAGTAGACAGAGTATTATGTTTATTAAATGTGACCGACACGTGTAATAGATATAATTGATGATCACTGGTCGGTACGTAACAAAATAAATGTTTTTTTCCACTACTGGACACGTTATGCTTTTGCTTAGCTGCAAAACTTTCTCTGGCGTGACAGCATGTAAATAGGGTGTGATTTCTTTTCAAATTAGTGATATTTTTTTAAACTAATAGGTACAATAAGCACTTGTAAAAAGAAATTGTCATTTTATGGAACAGTCCAAAAAAAAATTTACCTTTCTATGAATGTGAGCGGTGCAGCAATCCCTGAACTTTCCAAGTACTATTTAACTAGCACTTGCACCCATAGGAGGTTCAAGGAATACGCCGATAGGAACAACCGACGAGTTTAAAAAAAATTCCGGCCTGAATTTTTTTAACCGCGTGAGACAATATGGAGCACTATAATGCTCACATATAAAAGCCTATTGGCTAAAAATAGTTGTGCACAGTGATTTTACTCAACCTCAATTACCTGACAAATTATAGGTAATTGAAATGGATTTTACTTCAGCTTCTTGAGCTAGGGCTGAGCGGTCGGACTGTTTTGAGGGGTGTCTTACATCTGTAACATTTACAAGGATTTTTAAAGCAATGTTAGTTATGATAGTTTAGGGAAAATAATTTTTTAATTATTATTATTTTGAGTTTAATTAAATAATTAAAATTAATTAATAATATATTAAATCTAGAAAATAAATGTAGTGAAAGAAGTAATTTGAGTAAGATTAGGTGTTTATTTAATTAGGTTTGATAAAGGTTAATTGTTTCCTATTGATTAGTTAAAATGTTGTAATAGAAGTTTAAAAATTTATGGGTGGATTTGCAAGAGGTAGAGAGGGAGACAAAGAGATATATACAAAAGTATAGAGAGATAAAATGGGGAGTATATATATATATATATATATATAGAGAGAGAGAGAGAGAGAGAGAGAGAGAGAGAGAGAGAGAACACTGATGTGTGGATAGAAGTGAATGTTGTTGAGTAGATTATTGATTGCTGATGTGGGGAAAAGAGACTTTTCTAAGCTCACCACCTTCCAATTCAAGGCATCCAAGTTGGCAAAAGTGCCCCAACAAGTTTTAGATGATGGGGAAGTTTTGGATCCTTTTTATGAGGAGCAATAGGTTTATGCTAAGTCAATCCCAAAAGTTAGTTGATTACTAAAGGAGTATAAATCAAATGAAGAAAGAATGGAGAAAGTGATTCACAAAAGCTTAGCTTGGCTCAATACAATTGTCAAGGATTCCAAGTAACCAAAGGAAAGATCTTCTAAAAGGATGAAGAAGAAGGAGAAATAGCAATAGAAGCAAAAGAAGGTCCAACTTACCTTTTTAGCTCAAAAAGTGAAAACACCACCACACAAGGTAGCATACATAGATGATTTAGAGTATGCCTCCAAAGGTGAAAGAAAGAAGTTGGAAAAGACGAAACCTACAAGGGTCAAAATTGTGTTTTCTAGAAAGAGCAACCAAGATGAATCCACTTGGGACCTAGGTGCTTCTTCTCTCCCCAACCCTCTTTATTCTTAGGTAGGTCCAAATCCTATCAATATCCATTCTTCCTCTTATAATAAGAAGTTACTTGTGGAGCATAAAGTCTCATTTCAATCATCTAGGGACTTTCCAAGAACTCTTATTCCATCTCCTCCTCACAACACTACACCACAAAATTTCCCTTCTCTTAGAACACCTCCAACTTTGGATTCTTCTTGTGGTTCTCCCAAACCACCATCCCCATCTCCTCCCAAGAAGATTCTCATTCCTCCAACCAACTCACCTACTCCATCACCTCATACCTCTCCAAATGCATCCAAATCTCATCCCTACATGGCCTTCAAAACGAGCAAGGTAAAATAGATATTGGAACACAAGGATAGTCTTCCACCTAAGATACTCCAATATGGTTTGAACACATATTATAAAAGAGGAAGAGAGTTACAAAACTAGTGGTTGAAGATTTCTCATATTAGTGATTTCTTGTTTTTTCATAGTCATGTTCCCCCAATTTGAAGAGGTACCAATAAACAAGTATTGTAAATTATGGACATTATTATGATTAAATGGAGAAATTTTGTTTGTACAATCAACATGGGACTAGTTGCAAGCTTGGATGTTTCCAATTACAGTCCTAGGGTTATTAGTTTGATTAGTCATGCTAACCATGGTTTCTTTTTACAATGATTGATTGAAATCCCAAAAGACGTGTAGAAAATCAAATTTCATAAAATAAAGCACTTAGATTTAGAAAATTATTACTATGAAACCATCACAAGAAACAATTTTAGAAGATAAATCTCAAAGAAAGTATGTTTTCCAAAGGTTTGTCTGTAGAAAATAAAGACATAAATTTTCATTTACCACACCATGTTAAAGGATTAGTTGGATTTAGAGTTCCAGATCACCTTGTGGGTCAGTGGTAGAATCTTAAAGAGTTTGAGAAAGGCCAGCCATACTTTTACTTTGAATATGTGTTTAGTATGCAATCACACCTTAGTGTGCAATGGGTATGCCGAGATAGCATGTAGATAAAAGTAATTAGTGGTTCCTTTATAATTGCACATTGATCATTGAAATTTCTTGAGAAAAGAGCATATAGCTTTTTTATGTTGTGAGAGAGAGAGGGGTAATGAACACTGATGTGTGGATATAAGTGAATGTTGTTGAGTTGATTATTGATGGCTAATATGGGGAAAAGAGACTTTTCCAGGATCACCAACTTCCAATTGAAGGCATCCAAGTTGGCAAAAGTGCCCCAAAAAGTTTTAGATTATGGGGAAGTTTTGGATCCTTTTTATGAGGAGCAATAGGTTTATGCTAAGCTAATCCCAAAAGCTAATTGATTACTAAAGGAGTATAAATCAAATGAAGAAAGAATGGAGAAAGTGATTCACAAAAGCTTAGCTTGGCTCAATACAATCGTCAAAGATTCCAAGTAACCAAAGGAAAGATCTTCTAAAGGGATGAAGAAGAAGGAGAAATAGCAACAAAAGAAAAAGAAGGTCCAACTTACCTTTTTAGCTCAAAAAGAGAAAACACCACCACACAAGGTAGCATACATAGATGATTTGGAGTATGCCACCAAAGGTGAAAGAAAGAAGTTGGAAAAGACGAAACCTACAAGGGTCAAAATTGTGTTTTCTAGAAAGAGAAACCAAGATGAATCCACTTGGGACCTAGGTGCTTCTTCTCTCCCCAGCCCTCTTTATTCTTAGGTAGGTCCAAATCCTATCAATATCCATTCTTCCTCTTATAATAAGAAGTTACTTGTGGAGCATAAAGGCTCATTTAAGTCACCTAGGGACTTTCCAAGAACTCTTATTCCATCTCCTCCTCACAACACTCCACAAAATTTCCCTTCTTTTAGAACACCTCCAACTTTGGATTCTTCTTGTGGTTCTCCCAAAACACCATCCTCATCTCCTCCCAAGAAGATTCCCATTCCTCCAACCAACTCACCTACTCCATCACCTCATAGCTCTCCAAATGCATCCAAATCTCATCCCTACATGGCCTTCAAAAAGAGCAAGGTAAAATAGAAATTGGAATACAAGGAGAGTCTTCCACCGAAGATACTCCAATATGGTTTGAACACATTATAAAAGAGGAAGAGAGTTACAAAACTAGTGGTTGAAGATTTCTCATAGTAGTGATTTCTTGTTTTTTCATAGTCATGTTCCCCCAATTTGAAGACGTACCAAAAAACAAGTATTGTAAATTATGGACATTATTATGATTATATGGAGAAAATTTGTTTGTACAATCAACATGGGACTAATTGCAAGCTTGGATGTTTTCAATTACAATCCTAGGTTTATTAGTTTGATTAGTCATGCTAACCATGGTTTCTTTTTACAAGGATTGATTGAAAGCCTAGAAGATGTGTAGAAAATCAAATTTCGTAAAAGAAAGCACTTAGATTTAGAAAAGTATTACTATGAAACCTATCACAAGAAACCATTTTAGAAGATAAAGCTCAAATAAAGTATGTTTTCCAAAGGTTTGTCTATAGAAAATAAAGATATAAATTTTCATTTACCACACCATGTTAAAGGATCGGTTGGATTTAGAGTTCCAGATCACCTTGTATAGGCAAACCATATCCTTATTTATGTATGATGTTGAACTAAAATTTGTGGATACAAAGTACTTTTTAGTTTCAAGTACAAAACATGGATACATGCATAACCTTCCTATGAATAATTATTTTCAAATTTTACCTTTACCATCTAAGACAATTGAAGAGACATTTCTTAAAACACAAAATCATTGGCCATCATGGGATTAAAAACTACTTGCTTAACTACATAAACACAGTGGAAAAAAGTGTTTCGTTGTGTAAAAGACTTGGGGCTATGGTCAAGCATTCTAATGGAAAACCCTACATTAAAGATCAAGCTATGGTACTTTTACAATGTACAAATTGGAGCTTGGTATGGATTTGTCCAGATCATCTAGCTTCATTGGAGCCTCACAAAATGATACTTTTACAAAAATAGAGAGAGAGAGAGGAGTAGAGAAAGAGAGATAGAGATAAGAGATATAAAGGGAAAGAGAGATAAAGATAAGAAAGAGTGACTTTCAATCAATCGTTTCATGCAAACAATCCAAAGATGACATGTGTCCATTGGGAACTACAATTAGGGAACACGTCATTTTCTTAAGGACCTGATAATTCACCTTTAAGGCCTCTTTAGTGTACCCATTGCACACAAAAGTGTAGCTATCTCTAATAATAGTAACATCTCGTCTCCAAGCTTCATTAATATATAGAGATAGAGAGATAAAGAGGAAAAGAGATGAGAGTGATTTGGAAGACATAGTTTTAGACAAAAAAAGATGGGCATCATGACACCAAAAGAGTCAGTGCTTGCCAGTTGCGTGGAAAAGCTAAAAGTTTCTCATGACAATGTGGCATCTAGATCTCCCAAGGCAAAAAAGAGAGAGGTATTATAGGGGCATGAGGCAATGAACATGGAGGGAATTCATAACAAAAATAAGGGACAATAATTTATTGTGACTACACCAGGAAAATATAAACACATCTTCCTGCCATCCCAAAAATGGGAACCAATCGAGATGGTCCCTACAATGGAATCAAGCTAGCTCATGTCTTCAACATCAACTGTACAAGGGTTGAATTTGCCATCCATTAGTTATTGGAAAGGTGTTGCTTCAAGATTTCTCGTGAATCCTCCTATTTTTCAAGGTCACATCCATTTTCTCTCTAACATAATGGACTTCCTCCTTATTGCAAATAAGTTGTGTTAGGCTCTACATGATTACAACATGGAGATTGGTGTCACTCCAATTGGTGGCCTCTTCCCATTTGAGAAACTTAGATCCCCCTGGCCTTTTCTTGCATGTTCCAAGCCTTTCAAAAAGGCCTGTAGAATGAGTGTGTAGCATCACTCAACAATTCATTGGACTCCCACTTCTTCCAATTATCATTTGCATTGGTCACAAAATCCTGGGAGGTGTTCAATGCATGAAGAGTTCTCCACCACCACACTCTGAACCAAACTCAGATCGACTTAACTATTTATGTGTTTTGGTAGGATACTAAATCTTTGCACATGTGTCTCGCTACATTATATTTAGACTTCTAACGATCACATGGTGGAGAATGATGGGAAATAGTTAAGCTGGTCTAAGCCCTCTGATTCGAAGGATGATGTATGATGTAGGCTTGTTTGGTGCTTCTATCCTGAATTTTCATATTTTTTAATGAAATAGATGTATAAATTATTTGGAAAGGTAATGTCCAGATTATTATTAAAATATTGGGCACGTGATTTGCAGTGAGCAAGCATGTATTTCTTTATAACTTTAGTAGATTTATAATATTTATTATTCAATCAAATTTATTCTATATATAAAATATATAATTATATTATATTTATTATTATATACAATATTTTATATAATGTAAATTATTATATATATTTGTAATATAATATATATTGAAAAATATATATTTGATATTTATGTTTATTTGTTATTTATTATATATATAAAATCTATATCATAGTTATATTGATTATATATTATATTCTATGTAATATATATTATTAAATATAAAAATAATATAGTGTATAGTTTATATATATTATATATACTATTTAAGTTAACTTATAAGAAACCTAACATGGGAGGGAGGGGGAATAGAAGGGGGGAGAGACATAAATAGAGAGGAGAGATAGAGGAATAGAGAGAGAGAGAGAGAGAGATAACAAATATAGAGGGAAAGAGAGATAGAGATAAAGGAAGAGAACATAAAGAGTGAGTGTGTGAGTGTGTGTGAGAGAGAGGGAGATTGAAAAAGAGAGTGCATGAGGAATAGAGAAAGAGAGATAGAGTAGAAAGAATGATAGAGGTAAGAGAGAAAGACATATAGAAAGAGAGAAGAGGGAGGGAGGATGATATATATAGAGAGAGACAAAGACAAAGTGTAATGAGATTTCCAAAATATCAATAATTTAATATTACATTCATATGTGGCATTTCTGTTTATAAAAAAATCAATCTGAAGCTACAAACTGTTTATGGAGACATAGGTTAGTGAGAATGAATCTGAAGCTACAAACATGGCTTCCTTGCATATTTTGTGTTTTTAGAGGATATTAAGCCTTGGTGGATATGGGGTTAGTGAGAATCTCCTATCATGTATGTTTAAAAATCCATTGTAGTGAATGGGTTTATAGCAAAGCATTTGAAGGATAACAAAATGGAGTATCTTTCTCTCATTCTCTATTTTCCCTATCTCTCTTTGCCACAACTCTCTCTCCCCCTTTCTCTCTCTACTTCTTTGTTCCTCTCTCTAACTATTTCTTCCTCCCTCTCTATCTCTCTCTGACACTCTCTCTCTAAGTTTCTCTCTATTCTATTATCTCTATCTATCCCTCTCTAGCTTTTTATTTCTTTATATCTCCCTCTCTCCATCTCTATCTCTCTCTTCTTGTTTCCCAACCATTTCAATCCCATCCAATTGAAATGGTAGGCCTAGGTACAAAGTTGACAAGACTTTCCATTCATCAGGACTATCTTCTTGCATTGCATGTCCCCAGTCAGAAGGAATTTCATCATTGATGTATGTCAATGAATCTAGAGATGTACAATACAAACTCTATGGATGGTAGATTGTGAATGTTTTTGAATGGTTGGTATAGCAGCAATTCACTCCAATAGAATGCTTCATGACACAAAACATCACTTACTTAACAACCTTGCAACTAACCCCATGCATTGCCCCATTGTATGCTAAAAAATGATGAACTTAATGAGTGCAATCATCGTAGATAGAAAGTTTGCTCTCTCTCTCTCTCTCTCTCTCTCTCTCTCTCTCTCTCTCTCTCTCTCTCTCTCTCTCTCTCTCTCTCTCTCTCTCTCTATATATATATATATATATATATATATATATCTTTCTCTCCTTCTCTTTATTACTTTCTCTCTCTTTCTCCTTCTCCTAGTCTCTCTTGGTCTCACTTTGTCTCTCTCTCTCTATCTCTCTATTGATGTTCCTCTTTCTCTCTATCTCTCTCTTTCATACTTTAAGAATATATAGAGTGGTAGAGAGATAGAGAGAAGAGAGGAAGAAGAGAGAGAGAGAGAGAGAGAGAGAGAGAGAGAGAGAGATTCTCTTTTCAATTCCCTGTGCAATCTTGATTGCTTCTCTTAAATGACATTTAATAGAGCACTCCATTTGGTTATCCATCAAATGTTTTGCTAGAAATCCATTCACTACAATGGCATTTTGAACATACATTCCAGGAGATTCTCACTAACCCCATATCCACGAAGGCTTAATATCCTCTACAAACACAAAATCTGAAAGAAAGCCTTGTTGTCTACATTGCACAACTTCAAGACAATTGCTCCTACCACTTTTGTGTTTTATGCAAGGTGCCTCATGTCTAGAAACATGTCATCTATCTCTTCTTCCAAGAAACATGTCATCTGTCTCTTCTTCCAAATAAGGCCAAATAAAACTTAAATATTGTGAGCGTATAGATCTAAACATTTTTGTCCCCTCTTAATTGGACACCCTTTTGCTCTACATATTTTCAGAATATAGTAGGAGTTTTACAAGAAAAAAACACAGTTTATGGTACCGAACTAGATAGCAACATTTGTAGTTTAAATTTTTTAATTTAGGCACAACATCACTAGATTCAACTTCTTGCATCAACATTGTTTGTGTGACATGTTTTTGAAAGTGTAAATAAACCTTCTAAGAGATTGGCTATAATAGAAACAACTTAAGGTCTTCATCTCTAACCTCAAAAGCAAGCCCAATTATGCTTTTCAACACCACACCTTTATGATAATAGATCAGGGCATACAATTCTTTGAAGGCTACATTAATATCAAACCAAATCACAATAAAAGGTCTAATCCACATGTGGCTCAATTTAAGACCAGATCACATGGCACATCCTCATCCATAACAACACATTTTTGCAAAACAAATTACTACCACATTGAAATTTTATTCCCTTACAATTATTTTCTCTTTATTTAAGTACATCAGATATACTTCACAAACTGAGATATGAGTAATTTAATATTTAAAATTTGTGATGAATCTCTCTCTCTCTCTCTCTCTCTCTCTCTCTCTCTATATATATATATATATATATATATATATATATATATATATATATATATATATATATATATATATATATATATATATATATATTTCTCTCCTATTTCTTACTCTTTCTCTCTTTCTCCTTCTCTTAGGCACTCTATTTATATATCTCTATATCTATGTCCTTCTCTTCCTAATTCTTTTCATTGCTCCCCCATCCCACCTCCCCCAAGTGTCTTTCTCTGTGTATATCTCTATATCTCTAACTCTCTCTTTCTCTCTTCCTCTATATATTTCTCCATCTCTCTCCCTCTATATCTAATTTTGTTTCTATATATCTCTCTATCTATCATTGTGTCCCTCTTTATCTTATTCTCTCAATCTGTCTAGCCCATCCCTTGTGTTAGTGCTTTCACCTATTATCACTTCAAAACCTCCAATTGAATTAATCATAGTTAAAATCATGTCATTATAACTTTGTATTATGATATTATAATTTGATTATTATTTATTCTTAATTTTCAGAATTGTCTTTGTAATGAGATTATGACTCTTTTAAGAGCCTAAACATTGTAAGTATCTTTGCGTTCAATAGATTATAAATTCATTATTTTTAATACCCAAGTTCTCATCCAAATCGCACCTTAGTGTGTAATGAGTATGCCTTAAGATAGCATGTAGATAAAAATAATAAGTGAAATTTCTTGAGAAGAGAGCATACAAATTTGTTGATGGTGAATGGTTGTTATCCATCCATTAGTAGAATTGAAAGAATGTAGTGATATGTGTTGTTGAGATATTTCTGAAAACACAAAATCATTGGCCATCATGGTATACAAAACTAATCTTAAATCTATAAACATAGTGTCCAAATGACAACCTGGTTGTGCTCTCCCAAGTGGGCCCCCTTGATTACACTGACTTCACAATTGTTGAAGAATATTCAAGACAACAAGCTCAAGCATGAAAGTGTCCTAGATGATTTCATGCAAATTTGACTTGTTCTTCAATTTAATTTTTTAAAGTATAGGTAAAGTGGTGGCATTTTGAGAGAGAGAGAGAGTCTCAACAACACATATCACTACATTCTTTCAATTCTACTGATGGATGGACAAAAACCATTCACCATCAACAAAATTGTATGCTCTCGTCTCAAAAAACTACTTATTACTTAAATATCTACATGTGATCTCAGTGTACCCATTGCACATTAAGGTGTAGCTATTCCTATCACTTATATGTTACATTCAAGGTGCCTCATATCTGTAAACGTGTCATATAGAGAATTAGATAGAGAGAGAGGAAGAGGGGGAGGAGATAGAGAAAGATAGAGAGGGAGAGAGAAAGAGAGCTAGACGAAGTTCTATTTCAATTTCAAATTCAAGTAGAGAACATGGCTACATGCATAACCTTCCTATGAATAATTATTTTCAAAATTTACCTTCTTTCTTAGCAATTCAAAGCTCCTATTTTCTCTTGATGTCCTCTTGAGCTCTATCTTGTCTCCTCTTATAATCTCGGTCAATGGTACACATATGCCACTGAAATTTCTAATAAAATTTCTAAAGAAACTTGCCAAACCATGAAAATATCTTACCTCTCCAACATTCACTAATGTAGGCCACTCAACAATTGCTCTAACTTTTTTTGGATCCATTTTCAAACCTTTAGCTAAAATTACAAACCCTGAATATACCAATCCTATCTTCACGAAACTACACTCCCTCTTCATGAAACTAAGCTTAATTTCATAAACATAGTGACAAAGAGTGTTCCATAGTGTAGTGTTTCTAACCCATTTTTAACTACATGGACATTGAAGTATCAAACTCTTAATTTACCCAAAGGCTCAAAAATGGACATTTGCAACATCTCAAAAGTCCAATAAATGGAAATAACACTTAACATTGGCTATTTTTTGAGTCTGCCCTTATTTCACCACCATCTCAACAGTAGATGATCCATGATTTCAAGCATTCTATTGGAGTGGACTACTGCTATACTAGCCATTAAAAAAACATTCACAATCTACCATCCATAGAATTTACACTGTACATCTCCATATCCATTGAAAAACATTGATGATGAAACTCCTTATGATTGAGGACATGCAATACAAGAATATAGACCTGATGAATGGAAAGTCTTGTCAAGTTTCTACCCAGGGTTGCCATTTCAACTGGATGGGCTTCACATGCTTGGGAAACAAGAAGAGGATTGGTTAAGGGTACTATCACTTGCAAATAATTGACCAAAACAAAAAAAATAACTTTACTTGCATAGTTGCTTTTACCCACTACTATTCAAAAACAACTTTACCTGCATGTATATCAACATATTTAATTTACTCCATTTCTTTTCTAATGTAGGACAACAAGACATGTATCACTACATTCTTTCAATGTTCAAATGATGGATGGACAAAAACTATTCAACATCAACAAAGCTATATGCTCTTTTCTCAAGAAATTTTAATCATCATTGTGCAATTATAAAGGAACCACTAATTACTTTTATCTACATACTACCTCAGCATACCCATTGCACACTAAGGTGTGATTGCTAGTAATAACAATGTACTAATCTCAACCATAAATAACTTAAAAAATCCAATCAAATAAAATAAAACAACTTTTTCAAAATTTTCAAAACCCTTAAAACAAACACAAAAATTTTCAAAAACCCATCAAAACTATAACATTTTTTCAAACACCCATCAAAAATAACACATTTTTTTCAAAAACCCATCAACCATAAAACATTTTTTTCAAAAACCCATCAAAAATAAAACATTTTTTCAAAAACCCATCCAAAATATTTTTTTTTTTCCAAAAATCCACAAAATAAAAAAAATTTCAAAAAAATAACATCAACCCACTTGCCCATTTTTTCCGTGCCAATCTATATTTTACCCGCTAAATCCCAAACCCCCACGTCTTTCCCTCCAAATACCCATTTTTTTCCATGCCACTAATTTACCCTAATCCCACTATCATTAAATCAAATAAAACTAAAATAGCCACATGGGTAAAAACCACTCACCGGTTCGCCTGCCACTACTGGCCGCAAATACTCCCTCACCCATTCCGCTCAGTGCTCCTCTCAAGGAATTCCTGCCATCGCTCCTCTTCTTCTTTTTCCACTCTCACCTCCACATTCACAAAAAGTAAAATGAGCTTTTTAGCTCCTTTTTCACTTTTTAAACCCCTCCACTTTCTTTTTTCACCTTTTTTATCTTTTTAAGCCCACTTTTTATCCTTTTTCCATCTTTTTTCTCTCCCAACTTCATTTTTTCACCTTTTTTTCCATCTACCCACCTCATTTTTTTCCGTTTTTTCCCCATTTCTTTCATTTCTTCCATGTTCTTTAGTCTAGGACCCCCTTTTACACTCTTTTCCACCATTTTTCTCTTTTTTTTCGAGAAATTGCCAGAATATTTTTTTTCCGCCGATTTCTCGAGGGGGCATCACCTCATCACTTATTCCTCTGTCACTCATCCACCGAGGCATATTTATCAAAAGATTTATATTCTTTGATATCTCGTTAACCCGCTAATTGCGACAGCCGTGACGCCATATCAAAGAGGGGCAAAATGGAGACACCTGAAAATGGTCACAACTAATTTCCTTCACCCACACATCCAACCCTAATCCACCCACATCAATTCATCCAATCTAATTTTTAATTAAATAATTTTTAATTATTTAATTAATTTGTTCTGTGTCTTTATCCTATCATAAAAATCAAATTCCTTTACTATAATTTGAAAATTAAATATTTTTTACTATAGTTCATTCCAAGTATTAAATAAATTATCATATTTATTTAATTCCCTATATTGTGCACTTTTGATTACTTTTTGTAATCATAATTACTTTCTTCTAATCCATGTGCACATGAATTAATTTTAATTAATTCATCATTACAAACCCCCATGTTTCTAGAAGTCCACTTGTCATCCGATGTACATGTTTGTACATGACAAGTGGTACTTTAGAAGCATGGGCAAATCTTCCAAATTGAGTACATTTGTCCTATTTCTTCCACCCCACTCCATGTGTCACTATTCCTTCCAATTTAAAATTCTATGTGGCACTATTTAAACACTATTCTTCTAATTTTAAATTCCACTTGTCCTCTCCATGGAATTTAAAATTCATCACAAAGTTTAAGCCTTACTTTTTCATAAATGAGTCCTTACATGTCATACACCTACTCAATCTTGGCCATCCATCCATTCAAAATTGTATTCTCATCCCTTGATCATCCCTTGAATCTTAGGGCAACATTCTCATTTAATCCAATCATGCCATTTGTCTAATTCTCCTTGCTTGAGGATCTTCAAGCAATCTCAACCATTGATCCTTCAAATTGATCTTAGCCCTCCAATCCTATCTCAAAAAATCTATAAATTGAGGCCTCCACCTCCCATTTGGAACAAGTCATTTTATGCAAAGTTATTCTACCAATTTGAGTGCTCACATACATAGCTTTAGTGCAATTCTAACTAGCTTAGCTTACTATATCATCCATTAGGACATATCATCACTAGTTTGCTTAGATAGGGTGCACAATTAGATATATAGAAGCATAGTAGTGATTTAGTCCAATCTTGAGGTCCCTTGGACTTGAGATTGGATGCATTTTAGGTTGAATTTACATTCATTTTAGGTCTCATTTTCATAGGTAGACAGTAAGTATGTGAAGACCGTGTTGGATAGATTCAGCATGGCAGATTGTAGACCATTGTGTGTTCTTGTTGTAGACACCTAAAAATATCTTCTACCATCGAACCGACTCCTGACATCCCTAAACATGTCAATTTCCCTCCTAACCAATTAATTAAATTTTTATTTAATTAATTATCCCTTCATTACCCTATTTTCCATCATATTATCCCCAAAATTGAATTAATTTCATTAATTCAATAGTCTAAAACCTTAGCCAATTGATTTAATAAATATGCAATATTTATTATTTCAATTTCCCTCTATCCTAAGTCCTAAATCCACCTCACAAAATCCACCTCATCTCTTCCACCTCACCATGTGGCACATATAATTAAATATTCTTAATATTTAATTAGCTAATATCGTCCATTATCCAAAAATGAATTTAAAATTCAATTGTCCCCCACTATCATCCACTAATTGAATTTTTAATTCAATGGTCCTCCACTAATTGAATTTTTAATTCAATGGTCATCCACTAATTGAATTTTTAATTCAATTATCCTCCACTCTTCCACTAATTGAATTTTTAATTCGATTGTCCTCCACTAATTGAATTTAATTCAATTATCCTCCACTCTTCCACTAATTGAATTAAAAAATTTAATTTGTCATAATCCACTCTTCTCAAAAAAAAAAAATTAATTCATCCATTATGAATTAAAGATTCACAAAAAAATGAGAGCCATTGATCTCATCTTTTGATCCTCACCCTCCATTCCTTTTTCAAAAATCTATAAATGAAACCCTCACCCAAGCCATTCATAACAACTTCTTCTTGCATCAAAACTATGCTCAATTTTCTCTCAAATCTCTAATCTATCTATCCTCTAATCCTTCATCTATATTTGTGTTGAAAGCAAGAGCAATCCACATTTGAATCAAATAGGGTTATCTAATTTAGGAGCTCTTGGGTGCAAGCTTCTTCTTCTCTTGATGGGATTAGGTTGTGCATGTGAGGTATAACTTTGTATTTATTGTATTTAGTTAGCATTTTACCTTGTTTGCATTTATCTAATCTACATTGGATACACACCGCAAGGTAAACAAGGCCAAGATGTTGGTAATCCCTTCATGCATCCTAAACCTACCACTTTCCATCGCACCCCCCATCATCTACCCAAAACGTATGTTGCCATTCCACCTCCATCAACCTATAAATGTCAAAAGCATGTGATCGTGCACCTTCCGACATCCACTTTGCCTCCAGTTTTACCAACTCCAAATATCCCTCCATCCACCTTGCCACCATTGCTTCCAACACCTAACATACCTATCATTCATAAGTATCCTTACATCCCTAATCATGGCCAACAAAAGCACACATCGCCTAAGCATACAACTTCCAATCATTACATCCACTCCACCCATACCATGGGATTCAAAAGCAAAAAATTTGATGCCTCTACTTATAAAGCTAAAAATCCTACCAAAAATCCTACAGGTCTTCATACCTTAGGACATAAAGAATCAAACTCAAAGCACAGTTCATCTAAGCAGCTACCCAAGTCCAAACCTCCACAAGAAAAGACCAAAAGCAAAATGGTTTGGGTTCCTAAGCAAATAGTTAGAAAGTCAAATGAGGCATCCTCATCCACATCTCAAGAATCCCAATCATCTATCTCCATCCAAAAGCCTACTTCTATCCAAAACTTCCATTCCCTTCAAAAATCCCACAAGCAAAGAAAAAGCACTAAAAATATTAAATCTATGTGGGTTCCTAAATCACTTCATCAACCATCTCCTAAGAAAACAACCCCATTGCTTCCTACACCACCATCCAATCAAAAGCTTCAATGTTTATCATGGTGTGTGCAGCCGTTGGTCATGGTTCCCTTCCACTCCACAGCACCTCCACATAACTACATCTCCCCATCTTCCATCCATTATCCTACATATCTCCCCCATGCTATCCCTATGGTCAATGCTTTGGCATAAACTTTTCATCCATATTCATTCCATAAGCCTATATAAATCCACATTGGCAACAAGATCAAATGCCCTCAACTTCATACCAAACCCAAGACCTTTTATCTACATATCCCACCATTTCACTCAACCCCCAAGACTATCAATGGCCTCCACAACAAGCACAAGTGAGCCTAAGTCCACCTTTGCAACAAGAAGCATATGCAACTCCAAGTGGCCCCTTGTACATAAATCAAGCAAGCCCAAGTTATCCTATGCAAATCTTAAGTACCTTTGACATGGGAGATACCAATCTAGCTAATGCATCCTATGAGTGGCCTTCATCATCCAATCACTCGCCAACACATGAGCCTACTAGCCCTATCATAAGACCACCATGTGATCCTACCCCTAGTCCATTGGTCCACCAACCTTCATCACCTTCATCCTCATGTTCTACCAATCTTCCACCACAAGATCCCTTGGACACATCCACTATTATTGCTCATCCATTATATTGCCCATCCACTCATACCCTTGCGAAGGATGTGATCCATTGGCTACTAGCTAGGAATAAACTACCTCCATGTCAAACACCCATTCATGAGCCTACCAAAAAACTTCCAAAGGTCATGTCCAATCCTATAATCCCATCATGTGGTCCACCTATCCTTGATCCTATCCAAGAGCCCTCAATTAATATTCTTATCCCTTCAAGCCCATCATGTGACCTACAAGCCATCAAACCTATTTAAGAGTCTCCTATTATGAATCCAAGTCAAGAGTCATCATGTTCTCATGTTGTTGACCAAGAGCATGTCTAGCCTTTACAAGAGTCATCCACTTCCATTCAAGCAACCCAAGAGGTATGTCAAGAGTTTAATCCTAAGTCTGTGGAAACATCAACCCCTTATCTAAGTCAAGATCAAAACACTTCCCTCCACCCCATCCATAACATATATCTTTTCCACGATCAATATGATAGCCATAATGATGAATCTATCCATGAGAATCTTGATCCTATTCATACCCCTACAACTATCCATGAGCAAGACACCCAAGACCTACATGCTTTATCCAATGAAAGTCTTGTTGACCTACTTCAGCATTCACCCCGTTTCATGGCCTTCCTTCAAAGCAAAGAGATCTCTTCCTCTAGCCATGATCCCACAACATCCACTTGTCATGATGAGACACTTGTCCCCCAAGTAAGCATAAAAGATCAAACAAATAGCTTGGATCTTAAAGAACATAATGAACATAATCAAGATCCTAATGATCATTCATCCATATCTAGCATCAACTCCACTTCAAATCCACCATCATATCCCCTTGTTCTTACCACCTTCATCCATGAATGTTCTTCCTTAGGACAACAACGACCTTTATCCACTTCACCTCTCCATCTAATAATGAGCTCAAGTCTAATGTTCAAAGCACACCTAGTCCCATTGTTCATCGCATCTTCCAAAACATGAACTACCAAGGCAAAGGCTTAGGCCTTCATGAGCGAGGCATCTTGGAGCCCATCCAGACCACATTCCATCCATCCTCACATGGCCTTGGTTAATATTAGAAATGGAACTTTAATGTGATTTCAGGATGTTTATATGGTTGAATGTTTAGGTATACATGTATTTAAATTGCTTCGACTATGATATCTCTATGTGTTATTGACTTTGAGTTTGAGTGTGCAGGAATTGCTAAAGAAACCACAAATACAGGAGATCATCCCATACCCTATGTTGTATCCCTTGTGAGCCGATCTAGTTCCACAAAGAACTAAGATCAACATCGTGTTTGGAGAAATGTTGTAATGTTGTAATGTGTTAATGTTGCATGAGGTCAAGGGAAATAGGGCTATCTTCTGATTTACTTTTATTATGATAAGTGTTGTAAGAAATAATCTTGTTTAAACTTTATTTCTTTTAGACCCTTTTCTTGTGTTTTTATTTGACTCTGGAAGTTCTAACTAGGTGAAAATCAACCCTCAGTTATACCCCATGGGTCTAGGGACCTTTTTGACTAGGATAACCTTGGGTTAACCTCCATATGGTCACTTAAACTTCACAGTGAAGTTAAGTGACGAATTTGGAAGCATGGGGACAATGGGATGAGTGGAATCCACACTTAGGCCCACTTCCAAGTCATAGAATAACTCCATGATCCCTCAATAATAGAGTGCTTGTCTCTTGTGCCTCTCTTTTGGTGGGGTTCCCCTTAATAAGGGTGGTGTGTCTTCCACTCCCCTTTTTATTTATATTTTACTTATTGTATTTTATTTTTCCATGTGTTGTAAAAGGACTATAGTGGGGAACCTCTTGAGTGGGGTTAATTGTTTTAAGTCCACTAGGATAATGGATGAGTTGTGGATTTAGTTCTTTAATGCCACTTGAGAAATAAGGAAAATAGAGGGAATTAGTTTTAAAAGAGAGAGGAGGAAGAGAGTAGGGGGGTTGGATTATTGAGGAAAGAAGGAGAACTTGGAGAAGGAGGCTAAGAGTGGAGCTCTTCATCAAATTTCTTCCATAAATGGGCTTGAGAAGGTTGGTGAACAAGACTTATCACTTGTATGATCTGTTGCTTGTTATGTATGTTTTGTTCTTACTTGATGAATGAGTTTGCAAATGTTTTCTATGTGTTTTTCTGTTATTTTGGGGTATGTGTTGGGTGTTGAAAGAGCTCCTTCCAGTTGGAAGGCAATGTTCATCACGTATAGGGAAGGGAAGGTGTGAACCTCCTCGGGTGTCTTTCTTGTTTTCTTGATATATGAAATGCCTTGAGGGCATGTTGGTTATTTTCAGCCAAGAGGGCTTTAAGGCTCGAGAGCCTATTTGAGATATCTCTGGAAATATGATTATTTGGTTGGCTTGAGGCCTTGAGAAAGATTAACTTGTTGGCTTGAAGCCATGTGATTAGTTGTGATAAATGTTATGAAGAATGACACCTTGAGTGAGAGAGTCTACTTCCCTACCCTCCCTGAACTCACCTCAGCTGAGTCTTTGTATTGTGAGTAAAACCATAGGAGTGTGTGTGTTATTTGCTTTGTTTGTTGTTACTCAATGTTGTGAAGTGTTTTGGTCTATTCTACCCTGGGTATGAGGATGATCTCTCTAGCTCGGGGATGACCCTCTTGCGGGTCTATGGTAGGGAGGAGAGCTAGTTGGTTGTTGTTTTTCCCTTGTTGTCATGCAGGTTACTGTTGAAGCATGTTAAGAGGATTGAAGGAATTTTGCCTTGTTAAAAAAAATGTTCTATCTTCCTATTTGTAATGAGAGCTTGGTCTCTTTAAATTTCTTCCTGGATAAGTTCTTTTGAAAAGGAGAGATTTCTCCCTATGAAAGTTGTAGGAAATTTGTATTGGGTGAAGAAAGTAAATTTCTACCTTATCCACTACTACAACAACGGTAAACCCTTCCATGCCACAAATTACCATGGGTGTACAAGGCAACATTACGCAAGCAAGTACATCCACAAGTGTGCCTCCACCTAATCCCAACAC
Organism: Cunninghamia lanceolata; assembly: GCA_027924645.1. NCBI lineage: Eukaryota > Viridiplantae > Streptophyta > Pinopsida > Cupressales > Cupressaceae > Cunninghamia > Cunninghamia lanceolata. The sequence goes on along the minus strand of BSBN01000220.1, from coordinate 7,071,534 downwards.
CATGGCATATCTGCGACAGTTACCGTATAATAAATCCACACCATAAGCCACTAGCCTACCCTACCATAATTCTACATTATAATCCACTATCTACCTAATCCATCTCCCATCCACGCAATCCCTTATCAACATCTATGAGCATAATGACATGGTCCCTAAATGAAAAACACCAAACTCTAATGAGGCATCCACATCCCAATCCACCACAAAATCCCAAACACCCCGCTCCCCATCTAAAAATCCCCCAAAGTCTAAGTCTATTTGGGTCCCTAAAACCCCAAATCAACCATCCAAATATTCCCCATTACTCCCAACTCCACATCCCAAGTACAAGCTTCCAAATACATCACGATGTGTGCAACCACTGGTCTTGGTTCCCCTCCATCACTTGCAATTCCCACATACCTCCATCTCTCCATCTTTCAGTCACTATCCTACATATCTTCCCTGTCACATCCCTATGGTCCATGTTTTTGCATAATCCACATCATAATCCGCATTGTCCACATCATAATCCACATTATACACACCATAATCCATTATCCACCATCCAACATCCATGCAATCACCATCCATAATGCTATCCAACATGGGACCATCTTCTCCTTGCTATGGAAACAGACGCTAGAGTCCCCATTCCATCAAAAACACAAAAAAATCAAAAAATAAGAAAATAGTAAAGAGAAAAAAATCCGTCCAATGGTGAAAACCACTCCTCGTGGCGCCTTGGGCAAGTACCATGATGAAAACCCCTTGTGGGCGTCATGCGTAATCCCTTCTCCATCCATTTTTGTATCCCTACACTTGGGGGCAAAACTGTATCCTTCATCCATATCCATAATATCTTTGCACATCTTATCCACTGTCTTATCTTTATCCTATCATATTCCTATCCACCATCCCCTATGTATCCTATCATTTCCCATCCATCATATCCATTATATCTTGTTTTAACCATTTCTCACCCTAGATCTTGATAAAGACAAGGGGCAACATATCAACAACATGCTTTGGAGGCCTCTTGGCATACTCCCTTTGTCAGTCTCTCCTCCATCCACCTACTGCAAAATCCATCCATTCAAACTTGAACCCATCATGCAAAATCCTAAGCATTGGGGCATATGATTCCTTGCAATCTAGCCCTTGGAGAAAATCCTTATCCCCATCTCCCATCCTTTTATCTTGCAATCCATCTATCATGAATCTCCTCTCTATCACCTTCCACTAACAATCCCTCCACCTACTTATTATGTCTCCCTACTAGATCCTTCATCCCCCATCCTACACCTTATCTGCATGTATCTATCCATTTATCACAGTCTCCTATCCATTATCTTTACATCACCAATCCCCCTATTCAACCCCATCACCTTCATCTCTAGACTTGGTGTTCCCTTGTCATTGGTATCTAGCGCAAAGGCTATCCACATGAAATCCAAGGCAACCATCATAATAAATCATGCCCTTTCTACAAACTCAAAAAATCCAAAAACATCACAAAAAAATCAAAAACATCAAAAAACATCACAAACTCAAAAAATCCAAAAACATCACAAACATCAAAATATACCAAAACAATCGAAAACACACACACTTCTAAAAATAATCTATTCATCACAAAAATCAAACTTTCTCCATCACACTCTCATCATCGTCACATTTATCATCATCCCACATCATCATCACATCTATCCTCAATAAGCTTACAGTAGATCCAAGCTTCGCATCACCTATCAAAGCATTGTCCTTAATCAAAATCATCAACTATCAAATCAGCATCAATCACAACTTGTCACCATCACATCTTGAGCCAATTTTACAACATCATCAAATCATCTATCAATCCCTGCCTTAGGATATATCTTTCCTACGATAGGCAGAATCTATCACATCATTATCTATCTTGGCAAAAGATACAATGGTTACTTGTTTGGTTCGTTGGGCTTTTAGTTTTTGATTTTTATCTTTTGTCCTATTCGAAGATCACATCAAAGCTACCTTGATCTTACTATATCATGGTATGTGGCGAAAACATCTAGAATGGGGCATAGTCTTGCTTTTGTATGCTGTGCTTGTGGGTTGGTCTCATTACTCCAAGCTAGTATTCATATCTTGTTGATCATAGGGTCAGTTCTAGCATATTGATCTCCTTATGCATCTAAGGTTCATCATACCTTTTGTGCACTAAGGGCTTATGCTATGAGTCCCCTACCCTCGTCTAGACAAGGTTGTACTACCTTGGGCATGCATGGGATCATCCCTTTGTCTGCGTGTCTAGTCCATGCAAATGTTGGATAAACATCATCACCCTGGTCTTCTATACCTTGGTGAACATATCCACTTTGCTATATCAAACCTAAGATTGCTCTAAATCATTTTCAACACAATGATCATCCACCAATCATCTCCCAACATCATCATCCTTTCATCTCACCACTTATCCTCTAACCAGTTCAACCAATCTATTCCATCCATTTCAAGAGCACAACCATGTTCTTGCAACACACCTGTCCTCTTGAGGGGGCATCACCCTTACCAATTATCCCCAAACCTTACCTGATTCTTCTAAGCCAAAATCTTTTTTCTATCCAATCCAACTCTATGTTTTAACTTCTTTGAAATGATGTTCCTTAGCCGCAACACCATCTCAAAGAGGGGCAAATGTAGACACCTGAAAATGTCTTCTACCATCGAACCAACTCCTGACATCCCTAAACATGTCAATTTCCCCCCTAACCAATTAATTAAATTTTTATTTAATTAATTACCCCTTCATTACCCTATTTTCCATCATATTATCCCCAAAATTGAATTAATTTCATTAATTCAATAGTCTAAAACCTTAGCCAATTGATTTAATAAATATGCAATATTTATTATTTCAATTTCCCTCTATCCTAAGTCCTAAATCCACCTCATAAAATCCATCTCATCTCTTCCACCTCACCATGTGGCACATATAATTAAATATTCTTAATATTTAATTAGCTAATATCCTCCATTATCCAAAAATGAATTTAAAATTCAATTATCCCCCACTATCATCCACTAATTGAATTTTTAATTCAATGGTCATCCACTAATTGAATTTTTAATTCAATGGTCCTTCACTAATTAAATTTTTAATTCAATGGTCATCCACTAATTGAATTTTTAATTCAATTATCCTCCACTCTTCCACTAATTGAATTTTTAATTCAATTGTCCTCCACTAATTGAATTTTTAATTCAATTATCCTCCACTCTTCCACTAATTGAATTAAAAAATTCAATTTGTCATAATCCACTCTTCTCAAAAAAAAAATTTTAATTCATCCATTATGAATTAAAGATTCACAAAAAATGAGAGCCATTGATCTCATCTTTTGATCCTCACCCTCCATTCCTTTTTCAAAAATCTATAAATGAAACCCTCACCCAAGCCATTCATAACAACTTCTTCTTGCATCAAAACCATGCTCAATTTTCTCTCAAATCTATAATCTATCTATCCTCTAATCCTTCATCTATATTTGTGTTGAAAGCAAGAGCAATCCACATTTGAATCAAATAGGGTTATCTAATCTAGGAGCTCTTGGGTGCAAGCTTCTTCTTCCCTTGATGGGATTAGGTTGTGCATGTGAGGTATAACTTTGTATTTATTGTATTTAGTTAGCATTTTACCTTGTTTGCATTTATCTAATCTACACTTGTTTCATTGGGGACAAAGTTATCTGTAAATGATTTTCCAAAGTCTTCTTCTTAGATGGAGGATATGAGCAGAGTACCTTATGCTAGTGATGTTGGCAGCTTGATGTATGCTATGGCCTATATAAGACCAGACATTGCCCAAGCAGTGGGAGTCCTTAGTCAGTTTATGGCTAAACCTGGATGGGTACACTGGGATGCAGTAAAGTGAGTGTTCAGATATTTGTGGGGTACTTCTGAATATTCCCTATGTTATCATGGTCATCCTACAGGACCTCCGCATTCTGTATGTATTCGTGGATTTGTGGATTCTGATTGGGCAAGTGACATTGATAGCAGGAGATCCACTAGTGCTTATGTGTTTACTATGTTCAGTGATGCAATTAGTTGGATGAGTAAGCGGCAACTGTTGCAAGTATGGGCCTAATCAGTGTTGTCATTGATGTCAACATACTCATGTTGCATTAATGATAAAGATTGGATGAGTTGTGTGCTAAGGATATTGAGAAAATTAGTCTCAATCAAGAACAGTGAAGAATAGTGATGACAGTAAGGTAAAAATCCAAGATAGGATTAGGATCAGAGGATGCAGTTTAAAGGGTTTGTAGATATGTGTCTTAAGGTGGTCCAGTAGAGATTTCAGAGGTCCGCATGAAGATAGGAAGAAGTTGTGGCCACTCGAGTAAAACTGGTTCCGGCAGATGTTCAGTGGTGATAGAGTAATACAGATAGGTCCGGTGAGATCCAGAAATGTAGTATCTTGTTCTATGGATTTGAGGGAGTGTTGAGGAAGTCTTTGAGAAGTATCAACTCGATTAGTTCATGGTTTGAAGGTCCGTAAGCATCTATTCCTTTATGACAGTAATGACAAACTGTGTTCTTGAGGTTCCGGATGAAGGGGAGAAGGATTTCAGTAAGCAGATAAAGTGTGGATGTTCTTGGTGACTCAGGCAAGCTTTTGGAGGTCTTTGTATCATGTCCAGTTCGTGTTGGTGGTCCGCATTGAAGTTGGAGCTCGCAATTGAAGAATAACTTTCGGATGATAGTGTTCTTCTTGAGATTGGCCGACCGGATGAGTTACACATCCTGCGGATGTTCTTGTTGATGTTTGCCGACTTAGATGATCATTCCTAAGTTGATGTCTTGTATAAATAAGGGATTACGAAGTCATTTTCAGAGGTGTCCTTGTGGAGATGAGTGTGTGGTAGCAAGGAGGAGAGCGAAAGGCAAAGCAGAACTATTGGGCTTAAATGGAACTAATTTAAGCATGGTGAAGATGTTATTCTCCAGTTCAAAGTATGTGATACTTATTTCTTTGTAGATAGTGTGTCTCTTGTAGGCAGTGGGCCTCTTGTGAGCAGTGTGCTTGGGCAGTGAGCCCTAATTGGCATGTGCCATTTGTTCTTTCTATTCTTCTAACAGAGAATACAATCTTGGGTTAATCACCCTGTGGTTTTTCCCTTAACCGGGTTTTCCACGTTAAAATCTTGGTGTCTCATGTGTTAACGTGTTTCTGCGCTTGATTCATTGCATTATGTTTTCATGATTGATTTATCATTATGCTACTAAATTACAAAGTGAGGTAAAGTGTTTAATTGGAAGGAAGTTTTTGTACAACTGATTCACCCCCCCTCTCAGTTGTCTGCTCTAAATCTAACAGCAACCTGTGGTCGCTTTGTCCACGACAGAAGCTGAGTATATGGCAGTTACTCATGCTTGTAAGGAAGTCATTTGGCTTAAGAGGTTGTGTTTACTATTTGTTGTGATAGTCAGAGTGTGATTTTCCTAGCAAAGAATCTGACTTTCCATGCCAGAACAAAGCACATTGATGTACAGTTTCATTTTGCGTGAGACATGGTAGAGGATGGGAAGGTGATATTGGAGAAAGTAGACACTTTGAAGAATATTGCAGATGCATTGACGAAACCAGTGGGCATAGAGAAGTTCAGATGGTGTACGGAGTCTATGGCCCTCTTGGCCCCTAGAAGTTAAATCTTATCAGTTCTTTTGGCTCTTGCAAGGTGTTCGACAAGTGGGAGAATGTTAGGAATTGAGGTGTCTCAACCTTTGCAAATTCCTAGCATTGTTTATTTAATTATATATTTATTTATTGCCTAATGTTGTAATTACTTACACATTCAGTTTGGTCACTTAGTTGAGGTGGCATAGTGACATGTCATCTTATTTGGAATGTGACTTGGATGGTCAAGTCAAACCTACATAGATTTGGGTGTTCCATTTGAGGTGGCACTATTATGCCATGTGTTGGCATCTTGTGGTATGTGGAAGTGGATATTCTGTATGATAGAATCTATGATGCGTAAGAGCCAAGTTTGGAGATTCCTATGACAAGTGATGACAAGTGTCGGTGAATATCTTTGCATGAGGGAAAGGGATCTTTAGGCGTCCAAGTTGGGCTATGACATGTTGTAAGAGGAATATGCTATATTTAGTCTTGTATGATGGATTCTCTTACAAAATTTAAGGTTGTTATGTTGGGAAAATCTATGACAACTGTAAGATGCATAAGAGCATCTGTCATAGTCTATTTTTAGCCTTGGAGCACTCCATGTTGGGAAAGTCAAATCTGCCATGTATGACAGATGTAAGGGATGTATTTGTAGTAAGGACAGGTGTCCTTTGATGCGAGATAGTGGATATGTGGCCAAGGCGGATGCCTATCCCAAGATGCTTCTAGAATATGCCTTGTAATCTCTATATATTGCATAGTTTGGAGTTGTAGTTGCATAGTGTTTTCACAGGTATTGTTATGCTGTCGGAATAACTCCAGATTTGACATTTGAAGACTCTTGGAAGAACTTGCATTGCAAGTGTATTGTAAACTGTAACTGTTTCAGATAATTCATTGTGCAGGTTTTAGAGTGTGGGGTTTTCACCTGAAAAGGTTTTCCCCACGATACATCTTGTGTCTACTTCTCTCTATCTACATTCTTGTATTGTGTTTGTTGCTGTAATATCTCTGATATAGGTTTAATATTGCTGCAACTGTAAAGGTTAAAATGAATTTGCATACCTCTCCTCTCATTAGATTAGTTTAGGAAGTGATTTCCGCACACCTAGCTTCCTTTCACATTACCCTCAAGGGATTTAATAATCCATTTGGCACAGAGGGCAATGCCCTATCTACGAATGGAAAGCAAGCCAAGTCTTCTAGCTTCATGAGAAAGGCAACAAAAATCTCAAGCCACACAATGGAGCCTTGATGCCCATCACTAGAAGCCTAGAGAAATATCTAAGGAGATTTTCAATTTTCAAGTAGGAAGCCTTAAAAGAGACCCAATAGGAAGAATAGTAAACATGCATGGAAACCAAGATTTTAGAGCATATTTGAAACTTACCAACCAAAGAAAGGGGCTTGGTTATCTAGTATTGAAGCTTTTTCTTAATTCTATATATCACTGCCTACCATAACTCAGAGGGAGAAGCCTAGAAAGCAAAGGGGATACCCAGAAACTAGAAAAATTCCCTGTGATCAATCAATTTCCACCCAAAAGAATCAAGCTTGGTAAATGGGAAGGAAAGATTGTCTATAGCATCAGGTCTTTTGTCATTGTATGCTCGAGCTAGAAGCCTAACAAAATATTTCCAAGCATTGAAGAACTTGTTTAACATTATTCTCCTCATTGAGGGTAAGGAAGCAATCATCAGCAAAATGACCATTAACCAACTGTTGGGAAGAATGGGGAGAGAAATCCTCTTAACATGGGACTGGGAGACCACTTGAGCCAAAAGATAGCCAAAACCTTCAACAACTAGAACATACAAATTCAGGACAAGGGGACATCCTTGGTGGATGGACCAGTGAAGTCCAAAAGATTTAGATTGCAAGCCTGAAATGGTGATGCAAGCTAAAGCATCAACAAACAACATCTGAACAATCTAGAAGAAGTGAGGGCCAAATCCAAGCACCTGCAACATGGCTAGGATGAATGGGCATTCAATATGATCATAAGCTTTGGAAAAATTGATTTTAAGAAATAGGGTTGGTTTCTAAGAGCGATGAGTCCATTCTATCCCTTCCCATATAGCAATGATGTTATCCAGAATGAATCTGGATTTGATGAAACTTGTTTACTTAGGTCGAACTATCAACGGAAGCATGGATCGAAGCTTGAGGGCCAAAGCCTTGGTGATGATTTTGTAGGAGACATTCAATAGAGTGATCAACCTCCAGTTGTTGATTTATTTGGGGTTACTAGTCTTAGTTATGAATTTGATGTTGTCTTTGCTAATTAGGTTTTCCAAAGAACCAAATTGCATAGCTTCAAGATAAACTTTATGTAGGTCTTTGCCCATAGTATCCCAAAAGATTTTGTAGGATTCACAAGGGAATCTGTCTAAGCCAAGGGATTTATCATTGGCCATTGAAAAAATAGCCTCCTTAAGATTCTCTTTAGTGAGGATTTGATCACAAAAGACATGTTGGGCATTGGAGACTTGGAAAGGAATGACAACAAGACATTGATGTAAAGTAGCCATCCTAGTCGAAGTGTAGTCCTGATCTAAAAAAACTTGCTCATAATGTCAACCAAAGGCCTAAAGAATTTCAGGTAGCTCCCACAAGAGTTATTGCATCACCCAAATCTATTTGATAGATTGGGAGGTATGGCAGGCACACAAGGCTTGAAATATTCCTTTGTAACTTTATCTCCAATCTTGAGCCAGTGGAGTCAAGATTTGATTTGGGCTCCACAAGTTGTATGAGCATCTGCAATATGTTTTTGGTGGCACAAGAGCCACGGGAAGAGTTGAGTAGTAGGGTCAAATGGTTGAGCCTCCAAAGCAACGGTGGCTTAGCAGATCTTGTGGGCAGTGGTCTCGTATTGTCGGTGGAAATGGGCCAACTACCACCCATAAATGTAGACAAACTATGAGGTATGGGTTATGACATCACTCCACCATGCTATCTAGCAAGCCCCATGCATGGGACGTGGCTCCAAATTCTAAACATATTGAATGTGAGCCAAAGTGGCCTTGTGATTGAGAAGTGACGTGTTGAGAAAGAATCGAGTCTTCATGGCTTTGGGCTTGGAGACTTTCCATTCAATATAGAAGCGTATTGGGAAGTGGTTAGAAAGGATAATGTCTAATAATGGCTCCATTGACAAAGAATAACAGTTGGCAATGGAGAAGAAAGATCAGGCTGACATCATTTCCCAATCAAGTCATTTTAAGACCCTATCAAAGTCAACTCTTAAATTGCTCCAGGTGTACCAAGTCGTATGATCTTGGCAGTGGCCAATATTGAGATCAAAAAGCCCCAATTTATTGCACATGAAAAACCAAGCCTCTCTTTCACCATTTATCCCTGATAGGCAAGGCTCTGTATTTATCAAAAGCCACCTCTATCATATTAAAATCCCCATGCAAAACCCAAGTGGTGGCAAACATTAAATTAGTAATTCATTTCCAAAGGGAAGATCTCTCCATGGCATCGTTGGGAGCATAAACATTAATAACACCAAAGTAATTATTATTAACATTGAAAAGAGCCCACAATACACGATTGGTGGGGTCACAACCATTATCAACCAAAAGTTGGTGCCATGTAGGAGAGAAAGGTGACAAAACCTCCTCGATCAACTTTGTGGTCACTATAGAGAAAATGGCTTGAAGGCCAAGTAACATGGAAAGCAACAGAAAATAAAAAACCAGACACTTTAACCTCTTGAAGATAAAGAATGTCTAAACCTGGATATTGAAGTCGAGCATCATGAACAAAGTATTTTCATGGGAGGTCTGTTAGACCTCTAACATTATAGGAAATACAATTCATAAACGAGTGTTGAGAGTCATATCCTCGTTATCCAGCTCATCCAGAGTAGAATAACTATTTTATAGTGTGATTTTAGTGTCCCTTTTGAATAAAAGACATTTTCAAGAGTCCTCCTGGAAGCTAGCCTTGGTGGCTAAGCAGATTCTCTGTTTGGCAAGAAATTTTGAAGTTATATCTTTTATTCATATTCCAAGGGAGTGGAATAAAGTTGTTGATTGCTTGGCCAAATGGGCTTCTAAAGGAACGCACAGTTGAAAGGTTGGGGATTGGAGAGATATGGATCAAGATAAATCTCAGTAGCTTCTATAGATTATTCATGAAGATCAAGGAGATTGATTTCAACAAGTTATGGTTGGTGATGAAGCGGTTCAGTTAGAGCTATATGTTCTAGATGTTCTCTCCATACCTCTTATAGTTATAGTTATAGTGAAATGTTAATGTTGAATATTAGTACCTCTTATAGTTATAATATTTTCATAGTTTCTATTATTAAAATCATGAATTTATTTTTTGATGTAATTGTGTAATAGTTTTTTATGTTAACATTTTGGATCATACTTCAAGATCTATCATAAGAATGAAGAGAGGAAAAAATTGATAGGTTCCAGATTTGTAAATGGAAAATGAAGGACCAACAAGAATTTAAATAGAATGGGGGGGAGGGGGGACAGGTAGGTGAATGAAAAATGAAGGATCGATGAGAATTTACTCTTGATCTATAAATGCAAGAGGAGAAAGAGGTGGGTGAATGAAAAATGAAGGATGAACAAGAATTTATTACAGAAAGATAAAAAATGTAAACAAAAAAGCTCGACACAATTTTTTATTAAAACAGAGTAAGTACAAAATAAAGTGTGTTAATCGTTTTTGGTTTCCATCATCAAGGTGAAGAGAGGAAAGTTTTAATAAATGATCTATGAATAGACGTGGGGAAAAAGTGGGAGGAATGGAAACTTAAAGAGCAATAAGAATTTATTATGAAAGGGGGAAAATGGAAAAATGAAAATAAAAAAGATTGACACAAATTTATGGAAAAACAAAAATAAAAAAGATTGACACAAATTTTAGTTAGAATTTCTTTTATTGTGTACTTACTCTTTTTTAACAAAAAATTGTGTCGATCTTTTTTATTTTGAATTTTTGGCTCTTATCAAAGATATTCTTGTTGATCTTTCATTTCCATTTTTCGTTTTCCAACATTCTGGTTAGAGATCAAGTGTGTGGTGTCTCTTAACTGAGTTGGCCTTTTGGTGAAAAACTTGCCCTCTTGAAAGAGAGGTTACAAGTTCAAATCTTGCACCTGTAAACCCAAAATCAGGTTGTCTAACATCGTAGACTATAAAAGGATCCATTTCCATTTCATACGATGGAAACAAAAAATGACAAATCCTAAGTTTTTCAATTCCTCACCCTTCTATTTAGAGACAATCTATCAAATTTTCCCCATTAGCTTACTAGTGATGATTTTCTAGCTCAAAAGGTGGAGTGGAGTTGCTTTAAAGCAACTCGAGTTGGATTTTCAGCAACAACGGATTTTTTTATTCATTAATAGTATGTTTGCGAGTTTGTGAGGTTGAGATAAAACAAGAGCAATTTTATGTGTGATTTAAAGCTGAATAAAGCAAGGAAAGGTTCTTTTCTTGCAGACTAAGTAAAGCAGCTGGGCTCTATATATGTAAGATTGCTGTAGCAAACTTGTATTGTATTTTTCGAAGAGAAAGTTTGTTGTTAGGCTGAATAGAAGATCCAACATTTGCAGGTTTTTCCCCACATTGGGGTTTCCTGGGTATATCTGTGTTATTGTCTATTTGTGATTGGCTTATTGTTATTTTTGCTTCCGTTGTTATTTGTTGTTATTTAACCCAGAGTATTGATTGTTATAAATCATATAGAGGTTCTATTCTATGAATTTATTGTGCAATTAATCTGTAGCTGGGTTATACGAAATTAACATGGTATCAGAGCTCTAAACTCTAAATACAAAGCCAAGATTTGTGACGCATATTTCAAAAAAAAAAATTAGTTTTTCATCTCCAGTTTCTTTTGTGGCTATGGTAACCAGTGTTCGACATGAGGACAGACTTGAGGGTGCGTCTATCTTCTTACAGTGGAAGGTTCGGATTACATCTGTTCTCAAGGAGAACAGGCTGTGGATCTATGCTGGTACAAAGGTGACACCACCAACAAATGATCATGTTACCCTGGATTCGCATGAAGTCAAGGAGGCCAAGGCTCAGAGGATTATCCTGGATGGAATAAGAGATCATCTAATTCCTCATCTATCAGGGAAAGACATCGCCAAGGAGATGTGGGATACGCTTACAAGACTTTATCAAAACGACTATCAGAGTCATAAGGTGATGCTGAAGGACAAATTGCATAACACCAAGATGTCTAAAGGAGAGAGCGTGACCTCTTACTTGTCCAAGCTGACACAGGTCAGGGATGAGTTAGCTACTGTTGGAGAGATGATTGCTGAAGATGAGTTGGTGCGTATAGCCTTGAATGGTTTTTTGAAGCACTAGGCAGTGTTTGTCAAGTTTGTTGTCGGCAGAGATCAACTCCCTGATTGGGCAAGGCTTTGGGATGATTTCGTTCAGGAGGAGATCCGTGAAGGTGCTCATCGAGGAGATCAGACAAAGAAGAGTCAAGACGAAGAAAATCTTGCTCTTGCAAGCAAGGGCAAGCAAAAGTCCAATAAAGAGCAATCAGAAGGTTCTTCCAAGAGTGGGAAGAAGAAAGATCTGAGCAAGATAAAATGTTTTTGCTGCCATTAGATGGGTCACTATGCCAGTCAATGTCCGAATAAGAAAAATAAGGACAAGCAGAAGAAGCAAGTTGCTGCCATAGCAGAGGTGGATGAGTTTGCATCATGATTTGAGATTGAGTTTTCACTCATTGCCTGCCTCTCAAGTTCAATTGCCAATAGGGTATGGTATATTGACAGTGGGGCTTCTTGCCACATGACGGGAGTCAGAGAATGCTTCACCAAGTTGGAGGAGAAGAAGCTAGATTTCTATATTGAGCTCGGAGACAATGACAAGTACCATGCAACTGGTATTGGCACTGTCAAGTTTCAGAGGGAGTCTGGAAAGCCCTTGTTGGTGGAAGACGTGTTGTATGTCCCTGGTATGACAAAGAATTTAATCTCTATTTCTACTTTGGAGGACAAGGGTTACATTGTAACCTTTGAAAGGGGAAAAGTCTATATTCGTCTCAAGGATTCCAAGGTTGCAAAAGTGATTGGAGTTAGGCATGGAAGCTTGTTTCGGTTACAGTTTGAGCTAGCACATGCATTGGTAAGCAACTGTAGAGGGCTAGGAGAATTGTGGCACAAGAGGATGGCTCATCTTCACCATGGAGCACTTAATGTGCTCAAGGAAATAGTGACGAGGCTGCCTGAGATGAAAACAGAAAACCATGAGGTGTGCAAGGGTTGTGCTCTTGGGAAATATGTCGTGACCAGTTTTCCAAGCAGTGACACTAGATCCAAAGGGATTTTGGATCTTGTGCACTCAGATGTGTGTGGGCCCATGTCAACAGTATCCTTGAATGGGTATGAGTATTATGTTACTTTCATTGATGACTTCTCCAAGAAGACGTGGATATATTTTCTAAAGAACAAAGATGAGGTCTTCAGTAGGTTCAAAGAGTTTAAGGCTCTTGTGGAGAACCAAACAGGGAGGAAGATCGAGATACTAAGGTCTAATAATGGAGGTGAGTATACCTCTAATGCCTTCAAAGATTTCTGTACTCAGGAAGGTATCAAGAAAGAGTTGACGATTTCGTACAACCCTCAACAGAATGGGGTTGTTGAACGGAAAAATAGGGCTATAGTTGGAGTAGCCAAGGCCATGCTTCATTATCAGGATCTACCTTGGTTCTTATGGGTAGAAGCTTGCAATACAGCTGTGTATTTGCAGAATAGGAGCCCTCACAAAGTGTTGGGCAAATTGACTCCAGAAGAGGCGTTCATTGGTAAGAAACCAGATTTGGGGCACATTCGCATCTTTGGATGCCTTGTGTATTGTCACATTCCTGTGGAGAAGAGAACCAAGTTGGAACCAACTTCATAGAAGGGTATCCTTGTTGGGTATAGGGAAACCTCTAAGGCCTGTCGAGTTTACATTCCTGCCCTCAAGAAAACAGTTGTTCTCAGAGATGTGAAGTTTGAGGAAGAGAGGTTTCTTCAGAAGTCTAGCAGCTTGATGAATGAGGAGAAGCAATCACCCACGGTTGAGGCAGAACAAATCCCTCAAACTTTAGTCCCGCAAGCTGGAGAGCAAAGCAAGCAGGTCGAGCAAGTTGATCAGAAGGAGGAACAAATAATTCCTCAGCATCATATTCCTATTACTGAGAAGAAGAGAAACAGGGCAGCTAAGCAAACACTGAGAGAGGCCCAGGAATATGATGGTGACCCACAGGATTCAGTCAAATAGAGAAAAGCTCCCAAATGTTATTCTGATTATGTGGCACTTATGAGTGAATTAATTGAAGAGGAGCCTTCCAGCTTTCAGGAGGTATCCATGCACCAAGTATGGAGGGATGCCATGGTGGAAGAGTATTCTTCCATCATGAAGAATAGCATGTGGGAGGTAGTACCATGGCCAGAAGATAAGTCTATGGTGGGCTCAAGATGGATGTATAAGATTAAGCATGTTGCAGATGGTAGTGCGGAAAAGTTCAAAGCCCGATTTGTGGCTAAGGAGTTTTCTCAGAAGGAAGGAGTCGACTATGACGAGACTTTTGCTCCAGTAACCAGGTACTCATCCATAAGATCTATCATTTCTATATCAGCACAGATGGGTTGGAGGATTCACCAGATGGATGTAAAGATGGCCTTCCTCAACGGAGAGATTGAGGAAGAGATTTACATAGAACAACTAGAAGGATTTGAAGCACATGGAAGGGATTCTCATGTATGCATGTTGAGGAGAGCACTGTATGGGCTCAAGCAAGCACCCAGGGCGTGGTATTCACGTATTGACAGTTACTTGCAAAGCGCGGGCTTCATCAATAGTGAGATAGATCTGAACCTGTACTATGTTCAAGTGAAGGATGAACTTCTCATATTGGTGTTGTATGTTGATGACCTATTTCTCACAGGGTCAGAGGAGCTCATAGCCCACTTCAAGCGGGATCTTGCAGGAGAGTTTGAGATGAAGGACTTGGGGTTGATGCACTACTTTCTGGGATTGGAGTTGTGGCAGAAAGAGGGAGAGATCTTCCTTGGACAAGGGAAGTACATAATTGATATCTTGAAGTGATTCAGGATGGAGGACTACAAGCCTATGTCCACGCCACTTGTGACCAACTCGAAGAAGATTGATGCTTCCAGATCAAAGGCAGTGGACACGACTTTATACAGACAGTTGATAGGCTCTCTTATGTATCTGGTCAACACCAGGCCAGACATTTATTTTGCAGTGAACTCACTTAGTCAGTTTATGGTGGAACCTACACGTGTGCACTAGATAGCTGCGAAACATGTTTTGAGGTATCTCCGAGGCACAGTTGATTATGGGTTGAAGTATGTTCAGCAGGATGGAGTGAAGCTCGAGGGGTTCACCAATGCAGATTGGGCAGGTAGTACAGCTAACCGGAAGAGTACTTCAAGGTGCAGTTTCAGTTTGGGATCAGGAGTAGTCTCTTGGTATAGCAGGAAATAAAAGTCAGTTGCACTGAGTTCTACGGAGGCGGAGTGTATGGCAGCCAGTATGGCTACATGTGAGGCTATCTGGCTTCGAAAACTTCTAGCTGGGCTCTTTGATCAGGAGCTAGATCCTACAGTCATTTACTGTGATAATCAGAGTTGTATCAAACTCTCTAAGAATCCAGTGTTTCATGACAAGTCAAAGCCCATTGAGATCAAGTACCACTTCATCAGAGATTGTGTGGAGAAGGGGACAATGAAGCTCTAGTACATTCCTACAAATGAGCAGATAGCAGACATCCTGACCAAGGCCTTGATGAAGAGTAAGTTTAAATTCTTCAGGGATAAGTTGGGTGTTGTGCAGAACACCTTCCTCGCTAAGAGGGAGTGATGATTTTCTAGCTCGAAAGGTGGAGTGGAGTTGCTTTAAAGCAACTCGAGTTGGATTTTCAACAACAGCAGATTTTTTTATTCATTAATAGTATGTTTGCGAGTTTGTGAGGTTGAGATAAAACAAGAGCGATTTTATGTGTGATTTAAAGCTAAATAAAGCAAGGAAAGGTTCTTTTTTTGCAGACTAAGTAAAGCAGCTGGGAGATATATGTAAGATTGTTGTAGCAAACTTGTATTGTATTTTTCGAAGGGAAAGATTGTTGTTTGGCTGAATAGAAGACCCAACATTTGTAGGTTTTTCCCCACAATGGGGTTTCCTAGGTATATCTGTGTTATTGTCTATTTGTGATTGGCTTATTGTTATTTTTGCTTCCGCTGTTATTTGTTGTTAATTAACCCAGAGTATTGATTGTTATAAATCAGATAGAGGTTCTATTATGTGAATTTATTATGCAATTAATCTGTAGCTGGGTTATAAGAAATTAACAACTAACACTTGCACCCATAGGAGGTTCAAGGAATACGCTGATAGGAACGACGACGAGTTTAGAAAAATTTTCCGGCGTCAATATTTTACGGCGTGAGACAATTCCGAGCACTATAATGCTCACATATAAAAGCCTATCAGCTAAATAAATACACAACTAGCACTTGCATCCATTGGAGGTTCAAGGAATACGCCGATAGGAACAACCGACGAATTTAGAAAATTATCCGGCGTGAAATTTTTTTAAGGGCGTGAGACAATTCCGAGCACTATAATGCTCACATATAAAAGCCTATCGGCTAATAAAGGAAAAAATTAGCTGATGTCGGTGGTTTTACAATAAAATATGATACGGAGAAACAACGTATACTTGGTTACGTGCATTTATGGGCAAATACCAAATTTAGTAGTTGTGAGAAATTAGGGTTCGCCAATTTTGGTAGGTGTGATGGGCCAGCTTGAACCATTCCTCTATATCGAACAACTAGTCCTCATAAAAATTTTACCAACTGTCAAAAATGTCCAGTCCGGACCAGCTGATACGTCCCCTGTGCCAGAGAAACCGTGTCGGGTGTCAGAGACAATCAGATTTCATCCAACTTTGAATGCACACACAAGGACGCGCTCAGTCCAGTTATAGCATGGTAGGTATACATTCCGCTGCAAACTAATCACGATCTCACCTACCAACTCTATAACTTGCTCTCCACTGTGTCACCTTCAAACACAAAAACTCCACTACACACTGTACTCCATCCGCTCTTTCTTGTCATGGCCGGGTCTCCATCTCTGCAGAGGGACAAACTGTTCTTGTTGGGTTTAACTTTCTTGTGTCTGGGATTCTTCTTCACATACGTACTACCGGATAGCGCCACCTGCATTCATGAACTCACAAGATTGTTTCTGCCGTGCTCAATCGTCATAGCGACAATTGCCTTTGCCCGCCATCACTATCTTCTCGCCCGCCACCACTGTTATCTCGTGGACTTCGCGTGCTACAAACCGGCGGCGGAGCGAGAAATGAACACAGAGGCGAGCGTATATTTTTCCATAAAACAGCAGGGAGCGCAAGACGACGAGTGTGAGAGTGAGAAACAAAGGGCCGCGGAACGTTTGGGCTTCCAATGGAAAATATATCTGCGCTCGGGCGTGGGCGAACAGACGTGTGCTTCACGTTTGTTTTTCGAGGCGGAGGAGAGAGTAACGCCGAGCTTGGAGGAAGCGCAAGTGGAAATGGAAGAGTGCTTTGTGGCGGTTCTGGACGAACTGTTTGCGAAGACGGAAGTGGCGGCTTCGGACATCGACATACTGATCGTGAACGTGTCGACCTTCAGTCCGGCGCCGTCTCTGGCGGCGTGGATTGCGAAGCGGTATAAGATGAAGGCAGGCCTGAAGAGCTTTAACTTGGCGGGCATGGGGTGTAGCGCCAGTGTGATTGCACTCGACATGGCGCGGTCTCTGCTCCATTCTGCCTGTAACCCTGATGCCTATGCTCTTCTTGTGGGCACCGAGAATATTACACTGAATGGCAACTACAGGGGCAAAGATAAGTCCATGATGCTCACCAACTGCCTCTTCCGCGTCGGTGGAAACGCGGTGCTGCTCTCCAACAAGGCCGAGGAAAAGAAGCGAGCCAAAATGAGGCTTCTCCACACGGTGAGGACGAACATAGCTGCCCACCAGGAGGCCTATGACTGCATCATGGTGAAGGAAGATGAGGAGGGGCGCTATGGCATCAGCCTACTGCCTTCGCTCATCCACATTGCAGGCAAGGAATTTTTTAGTGGTTATATGTTGTTGTTTGACTATTTTTCCATTTCTATCTTTCAAATTTGGTTATTTTTAGGTTTTTTAGAAGCGTCCAAGTCGGTACGTTGTGTGTTTTCATATTTTCGACCTACTACTTTCCCCCCAAATTTTATAGACCTCACCAATCAATTGCTATGTACATTTTGACTGTTCGAGGAAATTGTTGAAAACCGATCACTGGGCATGATTTTGGTCGCCAGTGTCTTTAAGCTTTACCCTTCAAAAATGTCCAATTCGCCCATATTTAATAGATTTTCCTTGCTCCTAAAATATTTAATAGATTTTTTAGTGGTTATTTGACCATTTTTCCATTTCTATCCTCCAATTTTGGTTATTTTTAGGTCCTTGAAGTATCCATTGTGTGCTGACTATTTTTTATATTTTCGACCTACTACTTTTCCCCCAAATCTTATAGACCACACCAATCGATTGCGCTGAACATTTCGACTGCTTTGTTTTGTCGAAGAAATTGTTGAAATTTCATATTTTCGACCTACTACTTTTCCCCCAAATCTTTTATAGACAGCACCAATCGATTGCTCTGCACATTTCGACTGCTTTGTTTTGTCCAAGAAATTGTTGAAATTTTCATATTTTCGACCTACTACTTTCCCCCCAAATCTTATAGACGGCACCAATCGATTGTTCTGCAAATTTCGACTTCTTTGTTTTGTCGAAGAAATTGTTGAAAATTTCATATTTTCAACCTATTACTTTTCCCCCAAATCTTAGAGACCGCACCAATTGATTGCTCTGCACATTTCAACTGCTTTGTTTTGTCAAAGAAATTGTTGAAAATTTCATATTTTCGACCTACTACTTTCCCCCAAATCTTATAGACCAAACCAATCGATTGCTCTACACATTTTGACTACTTTGTTTTGTTGAAGAAATTGTTGAAAACAGATTTTGGTCCTTAGTATGTTTACAACATACCCGACTGTTTAAGCTTTACCCTTCAGAGGTGTTCAATTCACCCATATTTAATAGATTTTCCTTTGTTCTAAAATAAAATCACCTTGCATTAGAAACTTTAGTTATTTAGTATACACACATATCATATCACACTAGTATATATAAAAATAGGAACCCTAATCTCCTAATTTTATTAGTGGATCTTTCGTATTTTCTATACTCACCCCATTTCAACAACTTTGTTTAAAATTTATATATTGATAGAAAATTTAAACCTTAATGGAGCCATGATTTTTGGGCAACCCATCTTTTCTTTTGCTAGTGTTAAAATCTTTTAGTTGATCCTTGATAAAAAAAAATTATCCTTTTCAATCACTTTCTAATCTAGTTCTCTATTGTATGCCAAATGGTGGGACCCAAGGCACTTAAGATGTAGTTCTTCAATCATCAACCCATGGTTGCCCATATCTTACGCATATGGAACCTTGAGCCTTGCCCAACCCCCAAGGTTGGCTAGATTCAATGGAGGAATGACATACTCAAACACACGACTCATTTCTTCTAGATTTATGGGCATTCTACTTAAATATCATCCATTTCAATGGTCAAAGGTCAATTTTGGCCAATAAAAATAGGACAAATATTTACCACTTTTTATTGTGAATGAGTTGTAAAATTGTTATTGTTTATTTGGCCACTGAAATGGATGATATTTAAGAATAACCATCTATGGGTACTACAAAAGTCATATATATTAATAGAAAAATTTAGTCAAAAAAACGTACAGAGAAAGAAAATATTCTCATTCATTCTAAAATTTGATTTCCAATATAAAAAAAAATCACCTAAGATATTATTCTTCTTTGTAATGGATTCGCCACGGATTTTATAGAATTTTCAAGAGGTCATTTCTTAAAGTATACCCTAATTTGCAGGAGACGCCCTACGGACCAACTTCGCCACCCTTGGCCCGCGAGTTCTTCCCCTCCGGGAGCAGCTCTTCTATGTCTACAACACGCTGGCCATCAAGCTCTTCAACCTCGACTGGAAGCCATATATTCCCAACTTCAAGCTGGCGTTCCAGCACTTCTGCATCCACCCGGGAGGACGCTCTGTTATAACGGGTATCGGAAAAAGCTTGAAGCTCACTGATTATGATTTGGAGCCCTCGCGCATGTCGCTCTTTCGGTTTGGAAACACTTCCACCAGTGGAGTGTGGTACGAAGTGGCCTACTTGGAAGCCACCAGACGCCTCAAACTGGGCGACCGCCTGCTGCAGATTGCGTTGGGTTCAGGATTTAAGTGTAACACGGCTGTGTGGGAAGTCCTAAGAGAAACTTATTCTTCCGAAACCACCGTCTGGGATGACTGCATTCATAGGTATCCATGCAATACTCGTAAAAATTTGTCCGATGATTATTGTAACAAATGGTTGTTCCCAGCTACCCATGAGCCTCAAATTTAATTTACGCTGACTGGTTTTCATTTGGGGTCTTCATGGTGAAATAACCTATGAAGCCTAGAATTTTATTATCCTTCGTAACCTTTCTGTAACTTGATGATGATTCGATGCAAGCTATGACTTTGTGCGTTGGATTTTATTTAAAGTGAAAGCTTTTTATTCCGATCCACGGAAGATCGAGCAGAATTTAAGAAACTGTTCTGTTCTTGTGCCTCCGGATACTTTCCTTTCTCTGCCTTGTCTTATGAACTCATGGATTCTGTGTACTTTTGTGTTCCAGCGTGATCTCTGTGTATTATGCAGCTCTCTGCTGCCTTTCTTTATTTGTAACCTGCATTGTTTCAATAAAAAAACAATTATGGGGAAGAAAAACAAAAAGAAGTCAACAAAAATGCAATGCAGAGTGTTTATGGCTTACTTGTTCGTATTACCATTGAGAAGGGGAAACACCACCTTTTCCAAATATATAAGCTAATAAATGAATAAAATGATTAATTCAGAAATTAACTTAGATGTAGGCAGCTAAAATTCATAAATGGGTCACATCTAAAATATAAACAAAATAATTGAAATGGAATGTATATTTCAATGTTGGAGAGAGAGAGATTGAGTTGATTATGGAATTGTGCACCTATAGTCTTAGACCTTACATCTACGGCCTTAAGTGTGGTATGAACTTTGATTCTTCAAATTTTTAATATCTAGAATAAATGTTTGCATGTATCTACATCTACAAATGGGAAACTTGGTGGTGCTAAAAAACACCGTTGGAATTTGTTAAGCTAGAGTGTGGAAGTGTGCTAACTTCCCCCTTGTGTCTTTGTTAAACATTTTTCATCAATTCAACTTTTTTTTTAAGTTGAAACACGCCAAGCAACATATACATTAGACACATGAATAGCTAATGATGGTTCAATACAATGATAATGAGGGTTTTGAAACTTGAACAAAAGTTTAATAAGTGATAGGGTTACCAAGTGCAAGAACTAGGGTTTTGATACTTGATAAATTCCCCTAAGATCCTAGAGGATTACTCATGTTTAGAAAATTCCCCATACCAAAGACCAACATGAGCTCTCACTTATTACCCCTAGGAAGCACCTTTCTATCCCTACTCACTTTCTAAAAACGGGAAAGGTGTAACCAATTTTTTTTAAAATTGGTAGCCTAACACATGGTTAATAAGGTGCATATATAAATTAACACCTAAGTTTCTAACCACTAGCCAACCTAGTTAACTAGTCACTATCCAAGGTTTATTAGAAATAGAGATAGAGGTGATCTTTAGGAATGAAGAGCACAAGAACTTAATGTGACAACATGGTTTAGGGATCCACTTATCCCCTCTCCCTTCCTCTATTGCACCTATATTATGCACATTCATTGCACCCATTAATACATCCAAACAAGATAATATACACACATAGAGTCCTCAAATATTGAGTTAGTTAGTGCATATATAAGTACTATATATTACCACACTCTAGAGCATATCAAAATCAAGCAATAGGATACTCGTGAACATAAGAAAGAGAATCAACACACATGATTAATTAACCATTATCTTGATTTATTAATAATGATACATTTCAACAAAAATATGTTTTGAAAAACTCATGCAATTATTAATTACTAAGTGCAACAAGAGACAATTAGGTGGCAACATTGTTGAAAAACCTAGTTGAATTATTTGATTGAGAGGATAAAAGAGGCTTCAAATCTAAGATAACATGTTATAAATTAAAAAATGACTAAAACAAAAGTAAAATATGAATGGATAAATTAGTAAATAAATAAGCACATGCATCATGTAACACAATATTTATCCTAGGAAAACCCTTCTAGGTAAAAAACTCGGCCTCAAATGTAGATCTTCAATATATTAACTTGAAACAAGATTATAAATACAATGACCTATTCTTGTTGAAATATAAGGTCAACAACACAATAAGAATATTAACCATTTAGTGTTTTGTGATATAAAAATTATGCTATTGTTGCTAATTTCTACATTACATTCAATATGTGCTAGAATGGAAAATGCTAACTTACAGGAAATTGAAAACCACTTCACATAATTGAGTTACAAAATATAAAAGGGGATGAAGAGAGGAACCTAGAGCCAAAAGGAGGAAGCCACTGTCCAGGATGCCAGCGCGTCGCACGGACCCAAAAATGTGAAATCCAACCCAACAGTTTGCCTAATCTACAAAATTAAAATAAAGAACACAACGACAAGCTACCAAATACTAATAAAAACATAAATAACAAATATTTAGCTAAGTTATTTAGATAGAATGAAGCAATGACAAAGAAAGAGTGAAGGAACATATCACCAAACCCCCAAGAAGTTGGATATCCTCTCCCAAAGAAACCTATAGCTGAAGACAAGAAAAATTGTTGGGGCTATTTGGGGGTTTGTCTTCAAGTCAAACCCTTGCTTTAGTATTTCTACCTCCATAGAATCTAATAGATAGATAGATAGAAAAAGTGTGTGTTCTTAATCTAAAATGAGAGATTGAAAGGATGTGAAAATCCCAAGGTGCTTCGAGGCACAACAAAATAAATACTTGCAATAACAATAAGAACAAGAACAATATCACTTGGAAAGAGGCTTGAAAAAGCCAAAGAGAGAAAGAGAGCTAAAAGAAGATGTCGATAGAGCACTGTAGAGAGCTGCAGAGTGGAGAAAGTTTCAAGAGAGCCAAGAAGGAATACCGAAATGAAAAAGATAGATTCAAAAAGAGACGAGGGAAGTGGAAGAGGTTAACGAGCCATTTGAATTCATTTCGAGGCATTGCCATTGACCTGTGAAGATGAAAAGTGGAAAAATGCTTAGAAACTGCCACCAAACAAGAAACTGTTATACGACACTAGCGCATCATGCATATGTCTGTGCGAAGTGCTAGTGTCCAGATAGTTTGGGCTCAAAATAATGAGACACTAGAAGATCCTAGGGATAACACAAAAGTGAAAATGGATTGGACAAAAAGACAACATAGGAAACAAGGCCTAAGCACCATGGGAGGGGAAAAGGATAATGCAAGGGCTAAAATGAGCCTACAAACAAACTAAGGGAATGGACACTAAAGCACAACCAAAATATAGCGTGAAATTGCAAGGGTATGCAATTTTTGACGTTACATGTTTAAATATAATTAAGATTTGATTAAGCCAGTAAACTTTAACAATGAAATAATGGAAAAACAAATAGAAATTAGCAAACTAGTAAAACTATACACAACACTAGATGTACATGGAGAAACCCTTGTGAAAAAAACTCCACCACCAAAGAGACCCACCATGAATCCACTATCCCATGCCTCTAATATATAAGAAAATGGGAAACTAGAAACTATATATGGTTTCCCATTTAACTAAGATCCAAAACCATGAGCCATAGCAAAAATCCAACGCCCCTATATAGTCGTGGTCAAGTCTCCAAGAATAGTATGTAACTCCCCGTATGCCTCTTACACATCTTACAACCTTCTTACATGCAATAGATGTTATAGATTTTGTCATAATAGTCAAATTGACCAATTTCCAATTCCTAGGCACTCCATGACTGTATTCAATGAATTTGTCATAGCACCTACATTTGGGAAATTCCCAATAACTGCCAATTCAATCTTTTCAAGTAACCTCCCTGTTTAATGTCTTCTTACAAAATATTTTGGAAGTATACCGAAGATTAAACAATAAATAAATAATGTCCCCACCCACACATGGGTGTCCCATTTTGCCCACTACAACATGTTTGGAGATCATGTACATTATTTATCATCTACATAATTAAATACAATTAATCAAGACTTAAGATTTCAAAGTGAATGGCATACCTAATCATACCATTTTTTCACATGATATTTACATTGCAAAGACATAAAGGGAAACTAAATAAATTAAGTGCTAGAAGATGTAAGTCCCATGGCTTCTTTGCACCAACTAAATTTACCTATGCTCACTAACTTAGTGAGAGAATCCGCAACCTTAGCTAAGGTGTCAACCTTTTGTATCATGACTCGGCCATCCTCAACCATCTCATAGACAAAGTGATAATGTTCACATCAATATACTTTGTATGAGCATGGTATATTGAGTTCTTCACCAAATAAATGACACTCTAACTATCACATCCAATCCTAACCTATTTGTGCATTTAAATCCAATAACTGAACATAATCTTTGTAACCACATTGCCTCCTTATAGGCATGTGTTGCAGCCATGAACTCTACTTCCATAGTGCACAATACAACTATAGGTTGTCGCTTACTCATCCAACTAACAACTTATCCAAACAAAGTAAACACATAACCTCTCTTGGACCTCCTACCATCTAAATCACCAACCTAATATGAATCAACAAAGCCTTGTATATCAAACAACTTACCCACATCATCAATCCCATGATAGCAATTACAATAGAGTAAGTGCATGGAAATAGGGGACAAAAAGGGGACAAAAGTGGCCACTTTTTTTCCTAAAATCAAATAAGCATGAATTTAGATGAGTAATTTGAGATGTATGCACTCAAAATTTGAAGATATGACAAGAACAAGATTTGTAGTACACTCCAAATCTAGTTTCTAAACTACTAAAAAATTTAAATGGTTAAGATTAACAGGGTGAAATATTGTGTGCACACAAAAATGTTATTATTTTTCTCAATAAAATATAGCATAATGTCTCATGTGTACCCCCTTATTTTTTGTTGTATTTAGTATATTTTAAAACTAGTTGGTAGAAATATAGCTAAAAGTGAATATTATAAGTTTTTTTATAATTTTTGTATTGATTTTTTTTGTGATTTTTCAAAGTCAATGCATCTTGAAAATTGCATCACTGAGTGTGCACGTCACATTACTTGCACAAAAATAATTTTAAATATTATTTTGAATGCATAAAGAATAAAGCTTAGAACAATCTTGTATATATTTTTTTTTAATTTTGATAAGCGGATCAAAAGGTATAAAGAAAAATCAATACATATGTATCTAAGGAATATAAAAACATTAGTAAAAGCAAATAAAAATAAATATGTTAATGTATTCCAAATAGAAAAAAAATAAAGGCAAGAAGAAAAGTGACATTTTGGTGGTTATTTTGTTAAATATTGTTATAAAATGAGTAAATATAATGATGTTGAAGTTTAAAAATGCTATTGAAGATTTAAAAAATTATGTCTGTAAGGGGAAAATTAGAAGTCCAACCCTTTAGGGCCATTATCCAAGCATGTGCCAAGGCTAAAAGGGTGGGAGAGAAATTTAACAAGTAACGCAAGCGCATTACATAACATGCTCATGTTATGTAATGTGCTCATGTTTTGGTAATGTGCTCGTGTTTGTAGAATCATAAAAAGTTTTACAAACGGGAGAAAAAAGCATGAAACCCATGGTTTGGTCCCACTGCTATGTTTGTACATGCTTTCTATGCATTTTATGTGACATTCTTTTGTTTTATATCACTACAAATAATTTATTTACATTAGAAATCAATAATTCTTTAATCATTACGTAGTTTTTGTTTTCTTAGGAGTTTAGTTGCCAATTTTGTTCACTATTAACATAAATTTGATAATTTGTTAATTAGTTTGACTAATAATCATTTACTTGTATTGTAAGAGTTGATTTGTGATCATTATGTTATTTCCATGTGATCATTATATTCTTTTTTATGTAATTGATAATTTCAATTAAGATTTATTGATAATTTTATGTATTAAGAAAGAATTGACAATTACCATGGGAAGGAACAGTGGGGAATGCCCAAGCAAATTGAAGTGGAGAAAGAAAAACAAAGGGAGTGCATTAAAAGGCTTCATCAAATCTAAGAGAAACAAATGGAGTGCATGAAAAACAAAGAGAAACAAGACTTAAATCACCTATTGAAATAAGAAATAATGAAATTATGATTGATGATGAAACACCATTTTTTTATAATATTTCAATTCCTAATTCAAAAACTACACCAAATGATCAATCTATAAGAAACAAACAAAATATATCTTATTATGAAAGCCAATAACATATACCGATTGAAGAAAACATTAAAAATGAACAAAATTTACCTAATAAAGCAAAACAACAACACATGCCAATAAAACACCACCTAAAATTATTTATAAAAACCAAAGTATCTTATTAAAATTGATGAAAAGATCCTAAAGCCAATGCCCAATAAAATTATAAAATGCACTTGTACAAGAAAATTGCTAATAAAATATGGATATTTTTTTTAAAAGCTTAAATGAAACAGGAAGGTGCTAATTATTTATCAAAAAATGATTAAAAAAATCTTAATTTTAGAGACACTATGAAGATCCTTGATCTAAGCTCATCCAATATCAATGGTGAAAAAACTATTGTAAGAAATCCAATTAATGCATACCAATCAATATGTTGAACCTCACGCACTAAAGATAGTTTAATGTTACCTGATGTGTTCTTATATCAACTATAGTAAGATATGAAACCAAAAAAACTCATTTAAATAGCAAAACAAGTAGATCATTAAAGATAAAAATAAAAACACTATTGAAAATCATTAGCCCTCATGAGACATGAAAGGGTTGAAGATCCCAATAAAATTAAGCTATGGGCATTCTCAAGTAGACTCCCACACAAAGACAAGGTTGTAGTTGATGCCTTAAGAGAATTAATTAAATAATTTTGAAAAATAACATAAGAGTTTAAATAACATATTGATCAAAGAGATGTTGTAAGAAGGAGAATTGGATCTTAAACTCATGAACCACATCCTAAACATTTTTGGATATGACTCAAACACAATTTTATCACAAGTTTATTGAGAGTTATCTTCAAATAAAAATTAGTCAAAAATATTTTGAGATAGCCAAACTTTTTTATATTAAAATAAATCACTCATACAATACGTGTTGTTGTAGGATGCATATTGAATTTTTCATGGATTATGATATTTTTCATCATATATTTGTTACTTTGCATACTAACAATGTTTTGCAAGAATGTATGATAGAAGTCCCACCTGAATCATCAAGATATTTTATTTCAAGTGTGTTATGTGAAAGAGTGGATGGAAAGTTTTTATAAGAAATCATGTTTGAAAGGATCATGTGTTTGTTGTGGTGGATTGCAACATTTGTAAAATGTATACGTACAGAGAGCATGCATGTAATGAAAGGAAGCTAGGTGTGCGGAAACACTTCCTACACTAATCTATTGAGGAGAGGGCTATGCAAATTACACTTTATCCTAACTATTACAGCAATGTTAAACCATTAACATGAGATATTGTAGCAAAACACAAGAACCAAAAAGTAGATAGAAGAAGAGAGACAAAGATTTACGGTGGGGAAAACCCTTATCGGGTGAAAAACCCCACACTTAGAAACCTGCACAATGTATTAACAAATCTGAAAGAATGTTTACAATACACTTTCAATGCAAGCTTCAATGGTCTTCGACACTCGTGTCTAGAGTCAATCTGGCAGCATAACAGTACCTATAAACCTGTGATACAAACTCCATCTCCAAGCACCTGTATAAATATGAAATACAAGGCAATATTGGACCTTTCTTGGAATGGGCATCCAACATGGCTTCATGGACCAAAACCCATGCCCAAGGACACTTGGTCAACATTGTAGAATGTGCTTGACACTTGTCCACAACTCCCATCCCAAAGAGGTCACCTATTTCAAAAATGGGCTATGACAGATGCTCTTACGACACTTACGACCGTCATAGAATCTGTCATAGCGGTTATAACTTACAATTGTAAGAGAATCTGTCATACACATGCTATAAATAGCATATTCTATTACAACATGTCATGTTCCACCTTAGGGCACCCAAATATGCCTTCTTCAAAGATGCTTCATGACACATGTCATCACCTGTCTTACAACCTTCTATTTCTAACTCTTACATGTCATAGATTCGTCATAGGAATCTGTTATAACCGTTTCGGTCAAACATTCCTTACACAACACGGAAGATGCTGACACATGGCAGAATATTCCTACCACTAAGTGGGATGCCTATCTTCTCATGTGAGGACAAAAATACAAGTTGTCATAATCCATGTAGGATTGACACATCACCGTGCCACATCCCACAATATGACAATATGGATTTTCCAAATATTTACAACATAGGCAATTAAATAATAAATATAAACATTACAAATGCAGATAATTACCAAGGTTGTGACACCTTAATTCCCAACATTCTCCCACTTGTCGAACACCTTGTAAGAGCCAATAGAAAAATAGGATTTAACTGTTATAGGCCGAGAGGCCCATAGACTCCGAACACCATCTGAACTTCTGTGTGCCCACTGGTTTCATCAATGCATCTGTAACATTCTTCAAAGTATCTACCTTCTCCAAATTTACCTTTCCATCCTCAACCATGTCTCGCACGAAGTGAAATGGAACATCAATGTGCTTTGTTTTAGCATGGAAAGTTAGATTCTTTGCAAGGCAAATTGCACTCTGATTGTCACAACTGATTGTGATCTAACCTACATCAACACCAATGTCTAAACACAATCTCTTAAGCCAAATTGCTCCCTTACAAGCATGAGTTGTTGCCATATACTCATCTTCTGTCATGGACAAAGCAACAATAGGTTGTCTCTTACTCATCCAACTAATAGCACCACCAAACAGTGTAAACACATAAGCACTGGTGGATCTCCTGCTGTCAATGTCACCTGCCCAATCTAAATCCACAAATCCATGAATATCAACAGAATGCGAAGGTCTTAAAACATTACCATGATAGCAAATGGAGTACTCAGAAGTACCCCTCAAATATATAAACACTCGCTTAACTGCATCTCAATGAACCCGTCCATAGCCATAAATCGACTAAGGACTCCCACTGCTTGGGCAATGTTTGGTCTTGTGCAGACCATAGCATACATCAAACTGCCAATAGCACTAGCATAAGGTACTCTGCTCATGTCCTCCACCTCACTAGGAGATTTTGGACAATCCTCAACAGACAACTTTGTCCCCAAGGAAACGGGAACACACAATGGTCTACAATCTACCATGCTGAATCTGTCCAACATGGTCTTCACATACTTATTCTGGCTTAACCAAAGTTTTCTATTGGTTCTGTCTCTTCTAATTTCCATTCCTAGAATGTACCTGGCTGCCCCTAAATCTTTCATTTCAAACTGAGATGACAACTGAGATTTAAAATTAAAAATCATATTCTTACCCTTCCCAATG
This sequence comes from Cunninghamia lanceolata, assembly GCA_027924645.1. Taxonomy (NCBI): domain Eukaryota; kingdom Viridiplantae; phylum Streptophyta; class Pinopsida; order Cupressales; family Cupressaceae; genus Cunninghamia; species Cunninghamia lanceolata. The sequence goes on along the minus strand of BSBN01000220.1, from coordinate 7,042,104 downwards.
AGCAACATATCATCAACATATAGTGCAACAATGAGAATACGATCACCATCAAATTTATAATACACACAGTGATCCAATTTCGATCTCACAAATCCAATTGACAACACAAAGGCATCAAACTTCAAGTACCATCTCCTAGGGGATTGCTTCAAACCATACAAAGACTTCTTAAGTTTGCAAACCAAATTTTCTTTACCTTTCACCATGTAATGCTCTGGTTGTGACATGTAGATTTCTTCCTCCAAGTCACCATGAAGGAAAGTTGTCTTCACATCCATCTGTTCTACCTCCAAGTCATAAGCTACTGCGAGAGACAATAGGAATCGAATGGATGTTAGCTTTGCAACGGGAGAGAAGATCTCACCATAATCTATACCCTCCACTTGTGAATACCCCTTTGCAACCAATCTGGCCTTATACTTCTCAACACTGCCATCTGCACCAATTTTCTTCTTGAACACCCATTTGCATCCGACAAGTTTCCGTCCAGGAGGCAGAGGCACCAAGTCCCAAGTTTGATTCTTTTCCAAAGAAGCCATTTCTTCCTCCATGGCCTCCTTCCAGGGACCTACATCCTTCATATCCAAAGCCTCTGATACAGTTATAGGTTCATCACTATTAGTAAGCAAAGCATAAGCACAACTAGAATCAAGAAATGTAAAACCAAACCTTTCAAGTTGCTTTCTTATTCGTGTAGACCTCCTCAAGAGCTAAGGTTGAGGTTCAACTTCTTCATTTGAGCTTTCAAAGCTGCTAGAGCTCTCCTCATCATCAGGTCCAACATTGTCTTTCTGTTCAGTCTTCTCAAGGGTGAGAGAAAACTGAACAACATCCTCTTTCTTTTCTTTTTCTTCTGGCTGCAAAACAGTGGAAGAAGGTGTAAGCTCTCTGAAGATGACACTTTTGCTATACAACACTTTTTCAGACACGGGGTCCCAAAGCTTGTATCCTTTCACACCAACACCATAGCCAATGAAGATACACTTAACATCTTTGTTCTCCAACTTTGACCTCTTCTCCCTAGGCACATGTGCATATGCCTCACGACCAAAAACATGAAGATGCCTTGCTGAAGGCTTTCTACCAGACCACACCTCCATGGGGGTCTTTCCAACAAGAGCTGATGTAGGAGATCTATTTACCAGATAGCAAGCAGTGGCAACAGCTTCAGCCCAAAACTTTTGTTCTAGGCCAGCTCCACTAAGCATACTCCTAGCCTTCTCCATCAGTGTCATGTTCATCCTCTCTACAACTCTATTTTGTTGTGGGGTGTATGGAGTTATCTTGTGCCTTTCAATCCCAAGTTCCTTGCAATACTTATCAAATTCTATAGAACATAACTCACCACCGTTGTTAGTTCTCAAACATTTAATCTTTTTACTAGTCTGGTTTTTAGCAAAGGCTTTAAACTCCTTAAACTTGCTATAGACTTCAGATTTGCTTCTGAGAAAATAAATCCATGTCCTTCTACTGTAATCATCTATAAAAGACAAAAAGAATACAGATTTTGATAACGAAGGAACATTAACAGGACCAAACACATCAGAATGAATGAGGTCCAATACACTAGAAGACTTATGAGAACTCAAGTAGAACTGAACATGGTTTTGTTTTCCATAAATGCAATGTTTGTAAAAGTCAAACTCAAGATTACAATCATCTAACCCCTCAACGAGATTCTTATTTTTTAGGGTACGCAGACCCTTCTCACCAATGTGGCCAAATCTCTTGTGCCATAACATTGTCTTTTCTGTAGGAAGTTTAACTTCCAATGCATGATTACAACCATTAAGACTAGAAACAACAGATTTCTTCACTACTCGTTCAAATGGTGGGGATGAAGTGACTGCTGCCCTCTTCCTTGAGTCAAAAGAACTATTGCATTGTGAAATGCATGCCTCCAACTGAAATAGAGTACCTCTCCTAGTACCCTTAGCAAGCACCATAGCTCCTCTAGTCATCTTGCATCCTTCTTTCGAAAAGACAACCTGCACACTTGCATCATTCAACATACTTACAGAAAGCAGGTTCCGTGCTAAGCCTGGGATGTGCAGAACCCCAGAGATCCCCTTCACTCGACCATCAGGGAATCAGATAGAGACTCTTCCACGACCAACGATCTTCAGATGACAATCGTCACCCAGATACACCTTTCCACCATCAAACTCCTCATACTTAGTGAACCAGTCTCAATGCGAGGTCATGTGGAATGATGCACCAGAGTCAATTAGCCACACATCATCAGATGCATGGGTTGCCAAGGCTGCGATGAAAGTGTCACCGTCATCTTGTGATTTGTCAGAATCTAAATCAGGAGCTTTCTTATTTTTCTTCTTCTCTTCTTTGCATTCCTTTTGGAAATGCCCAGTCTTGCCACAGTTCCAACAAAGAGCCTTGGACTTCCCAGGAGATTTGGATCTCCCACAGGATTTGGATCTACCCTTCTCATCTTTCTTGTCCTTCTTCCCTTTCTCCTTGGGTCTTCCACAAACTTCAAGGGCCTCTTTGGCTACCTCAAAAGACTTTCTCTGCATCTCTTCAGACAACAGCAAAGAAACCACTTCTTCCATTTTGAATGTGGATGTGGTGCTTCTAATTGCCATGACAAGATGATCCCATGAGTCTGGCAGAGAACAAAGTAGGGTCATACACCGATCCTCCTCCATCTTTACACTAATAGATGTCAATTGTGCAACCAGCATGTTAAAGGCATTCATATGCTCAGCAACAGATCCTCTATCCTCCATTCGAAGAGAATACAACTTCTTTCTCAGAAAAAGTTTATTAACTAGGGATTTGGCTTGATACACATCTCCCAACTTCTTCCAAAGGAGTTTTGCAGTAGTCTCCTCATGGACATTTAACAACACAGAATCGGCAAGACTAAGTCCTATGAGACCCTTAGCCTTCCGATCCTTGAGATCCCAATTAGCTTGTGACATTGCAGCTGGATTTGTTCCATTCACACTTTTCCAAAGGTCTCGGTCAACTAACATGTCTTCCATTTTGAGCTTCCACAGCTTGAAATTACTGCCATTAAACTTCTCTACTTCAAACCTTCCTGATGTGCCTGTCATCTCCTTGTTGCAATAAGTTACAGAATACTCTGCATAGACTCCCACTCAACCTAAGATTAGCTCAAAAAACCCCTACCCTACAACTAGGACCAAAGGTGATGAAGCTCTGATACCAATTGAAAGGAAGCTAGGTGTGCAGAAACGCTTCCTACACTAATCTATTGAGGAGAGGGCTATGCAAATTCAACTTTATCCTAACTATTACAGAAATGTTAAACCATTAACATGAGATATTGCAGCAAAACATAAGAATCAGAAAGTAGACAGAAGAAGAGAGAAAGATTTACGGTGGGGAAAACCCTTATCGGGTGAAAAACCCCACACTCAGAAACCTACACAATGTATTAACAAATCTGAAAGAATGTTTACAATACACTTGCAATGCAAGCTTCAATGGTCTTTGACACTCATGTCTGGAGTCAATCTGGTAGCATAATAGTACCTGTAAACCTGTGATACAAACTCCATCTCCAAGCACCTGTATAAATAGGAAATACAAGGCAATATTGGACCTTTCTTGGAATGGGCATCCAACATGGCTTCATGGGCCAAAACCCATGCCCAAGGACACTTGGTCAACATTGTAGAATGTGCCTGACACTTGTCCATAGCTCCCATCCCAAAGAGGCCACCTATTTCCAAAATGGGCTATGACAGATGCTCTTACAACACTTACAACCGTCATAGAATCTGTCATAGTGGTTACAACTTACAGATGTAAGAGAATCTATCATACAGATTCTATAAATAGCATATTCTCTTACAACATGTCATATTCCACCTTGGGGCACCTAAATATGCCTTCTTCAAAGATGCTTCATGACACATGTCATCACCTGTCTTACAACCTTCTATTTCTGACTCTTACATGTCATAGATTTGTCATAGGAATCCATCATAACCGTTTTGATCAAACATTCCTTACACAACATGGAAGATGCTGACACATGGCAGAATATTCCTACCACTAAGTGGGACGCCTATCTCCTCATGTGAGGACAAAAATACAAGTTGTCATAATCCATGTAGGATTGACACATCACCATGCCACATCCCACAATATGACAATATGAATTTTCCAAATATTTACAACATAGGTAATTAAATAATAAATACCAACATTACAAATGTAGAGAATTACCAAGGTTGAGACACCTTAATTCCCAACATGTAATTGAAAAAAAACTAGTTAGTTTTTAAAATACAAATCAATAACATGTGGAGTAAAAGATGGCAAAGAGTTAAAGAGATGTGAGTTAGTGAGTAAAGATATAACTATAGTTAAATTTATGAGAATCTTTTAGGAGAAAATAATGTATGAGTATGCAATGCATACACACAAAGCTCGATGGTTGGATGACCAATGTAAGTTATGTATTGGACACATTTCCTCTTGGTACCGTTATGTTTGTTGTAAATTTTGATGAGAATTATACATTACAATTGTAGAATGAAGTGCAATCTTAGTACTACAACCCTATTCAGGTTACTATTTTTGTACATATGGCATTCATTCATGCACCTAATAGCATAGAAGAAGATAGAAATATATTGAGAGAGTATCACTTATACATCAATGATGATCATATCAAACCACTGAGTTTGTGCAAGGTTGCTTTTAGATTTTTTGTAATAATTTAAGTGATAGAATATCGCATTTAGTCAACACATCATTTGGTTAGATAATTGCACATCATAATTCAAGAATTTGTAGATGTTTTATTGGTTGAGAAGGATGCATATGATGAGTGGTGTTTGAAACATATTTCAAATTTCACTAAGGCTAGACATGGAAAATAGGAGCATGATGGTGTGGGAACATGTGTAAAAAGAGCCCTAGCACGCGAAAAGTTGAAGTACCAAGGTGTTGCTAAGTTGACAAATGTAGCAACAATCAAGGAATGGTGTAACTCTGGACAATGGGTCTAGGTAATGAAGGTAAGTATACAGTTTGTAGATTTTTTTAGTTGGTAGAACAATATAATATTGCAAACTATGAATATTTTTTAACAGTAACAGGATTGAGTGAGTTCCACTCATTTAGAAGTTTAAACACGTGTTCACATGGACTATTTATACAAGAGAGATGGCATGTTTTTGTTCTTCATGTACATGGATTTTGTTTGTGAAGAGTGTGAATCAAAAGAGTGGGTTGATGAATGGTCATGTAGACCTTTAGTTCCAATTGACACATATTAACTTCCACAAGAACTAAAGTTGAACCAGATAGAAGTATCGGTTGACATTGGCCATGTATCAAATCTATTGCAACCAAGTATTGTAGATTTATTATTTAGTTGAAATCAATATTTAGATTATTATATTATATTTTAGATTATTTAGTGGAAGTAATTTATTCATACAATTCAATTGAAGTCATGTTTATGTAGTTATTTCTTATGAGAATAATGAAGAAGGAATAGCTTATTACTTGTGTCATTATGTAGAGAAAAATAAATAAATTGACTGCTAAAATCATTGATGGAGAAGATATTGAGTATCCCACATGATCTGTTCTTGTTACTGAAATGCAGCTTAGAAGGTACCTGATGAAGAAGTGTGATGCGTGGTTGTGTTAGGACTTTGACACACATAGAAAGATTATTTATTACTCTAACCTTGTTGTTACATCAAATGTTCAATCGATCAAATATCGAGGTTAAGCACACAATTAGAATTTGTGGAAAGTTTGTGAGTCTGACCACAAAGCAATACTTGACACTATAAAGAGTAGAGTCAACCTACATGGTTCATTAGATTGAATTGATACAATAATAGGTATGTTTTACATATTGCAAGTATATTGTTGAGTTCTTAAGTTTATATTTTGGTAACATTTTTCTTTCTTTGATTTGAGGTTCGTGCCTTTCAATTTTCAATTTATTAAATATTCAATATTTACCATTCAAGGTTCATCTAAGGTTTGTGTTTCAAGATTTATGGTTCTACACGCTTCATCCAAGCTTTAGCATCCATCATTTTGTAATTAGGGTGTGGCATTCATTCATCTATCTCCCTCAATATATCTCTCCCCATCTCTCTACTCTATATCTTTCTCCCTTTCTCTCATCTATCTCTCCCTCTCTCTATATCATTTGATTTAGGGTTTAGGTTTTAGAGTTCACATCTTCGGTTCAACTTTCAATTTAAATTGTTCAATATTCAATGTTTACCATTCAATGTTCATCTAAGGTTTGTGTTTCAAGGTTTACAATTCTAGGTGCTTCATCCAAGGTTTAGCATTCATTATTTCATAGTTAGGGTGTGGCGTTCATTCATCATTTCATAGTGATTTAGTTATTAATTAAAGTTATTATGATAATTTACATATAGTCTTACATTATTGTCAATTTTAATACTAGAACTCTTTGTTCGTCAATCTACAATAGATTTTTCTTAGTCGACGATAGAGGCCTCATCAATGGTATATGTTTGTTTGTTAGTTCAAAAGTTTCTAATTAGTAGTCTAAATTATTTATTTGACATTAAAATAATTAATGAAATGTGTGTTTTGACTTGTTGCATCCATCAAGTAGCAGGCATCATGGCATGAAGAGACCACTTGTGTGGAAGCAGTCCTTGATGGTTTATGGACGAGTGTCTTATAAGTTTTCATAATAGTTTCTTATGTAATTAGTAACATTTTCTATCCATGACTATTGAGGTTCAACTTTAAATTTGAATTGTTCAATATTCAATGTTTACCATTTAAGGTTCATCTAAGCTTTATGGTTCTAGGTGCTCCATTCAAGGTTTAGCATTCATAATTTTGTAGTTAGGGCGTAGAATTCACTCATCATTTCATAGTGATTTAGATATTGATTAAAGTTGCATCCATCAAGTAGCAGGCGTCATGGTACCAAGAGACCACTTGTGATTGGAGGTAGTCCTTAATGCTTTATGGATGAGTGTCTTATAGGTTTTCATAATAATTTTTTTGTGAAAGTAGTAACATTTTCTATTCATGACCATTGAGGTTTAACTTTCAATTTGAATTGTTCAATATTCAATGTTTACCATTCAAGGTTCATCTAAGGTTTGTGTTTCAAGGTTTATGGTTCTAGGTGCTTTGTCCAAGGCTTAGCATTCATCGTTTTGTAGTGATTTAGGTGTTAATTGAAGTTATTATGATTATGTACATAGTCTTACATTCCTGTTAATTTTCATACATGAACTCTTTGTTCATTAATCTACAGTATGTTATTCTTAGTTGATGGTAGAGGCCTCATTGATGGTATATGTTTATTTATTAGCTCAAAAGTTTCTATTAAATTATTTATTTTCCATTGAAATAATTAATGAAATTTGTGGTTTGACTTGTTGCAGCCAAATTTGCACACATCAAGTAGTAAGAATTGTGGCACAAAGAGACCACTTGTGTTTAAAGGAAGTTCATAATGCTTTACAGATGACTATCTTATAAGTCTTCATAATAGTTTCTTGCGTAAGTAGTAGCCTTTTCTGTCCATGACTATTGAGATTAAACTTTAAATATAAATTATTCAATATTCAATGTTTACTATTCAAGGTTCATCTAAGGTTTATCTTTCAAGGTTTACGGTTCTAGGTGCCTTGTCCAAGGTTTAGAATTCATCATTTTATGGTTAGGGTGTGAAATTATTCATCATTTTGTAGCAATTTAGGTGTTAATTGAAGTTATTATGATTATGTACATAGTCTTACATTCTTGTCAATTTTCATAGAGGAACTCTTTGTTCATCAATATGCAATATGTTCTTCTTAGTCAATGGTAGAGACCAGATCGGTGGCATATGTTTGTTTATTAGTTCAAAATTTTCTATTTATTAGTCTAAATTATTTATTTTCCACTAAAATAATTAATGAAATTTATAGTTTGACTGGTTGTTGCAACCAAATTTGCATCCATCAAGTAACAAGCATCGTGGCACCAAGAGACCATTGTGATTGGAGGTAGTTCTTAATGTTTTATGAATGACTAACTTATAAGTCTTTATAATAGTTTATTGTGTGAGTAGTAACCTTTTCTATCCATGACTGTTGAGTATCTTCTTGTATAGTCTTGGAGTCATTATCTGAAGAATATTGTCTTTTATTAAGAGCCCCTACAAGGAGAATATAAAAAACTAATGACTATAGCCTCAAGTGCATGAACCATTTACTTCCTCACATTAAGCTCTTGTACTCTAAGAGAGTCATGGATGAGATTTAGATTTTTAGTAAATCAAAAGAGAACTTTCTATGATGGACTATAATTCTTTCTTGTAACACTTCCTGCAATTACCAATAGATTATTCATGCATTCTTCATCCACTTGTATGCCAGTCTAGTGCCCTTTGTCAATACAACATTCAATAATGACAAACATATTTGCTTCTCCTTTTGCTATTGTTGTGTTTCAAAAAAACAACCTCTAATAATGAATGCTAGTGGAGGTCTCGTTTCATTCCCTAGGTGTTCTGATGAAGTCTCTTAAGAGCCCTAAGGGCAAAAAAATAGCCAAACTTTGATGGAGTGATTCTCAAAATTTGTGGGACCTAGAAATGTTCTATTTGCACCTACATGTGGATGTTGGGTCCATCTAAAATAATCTATCTCAGTCTAAAATAATCTATCTCAGTTTCCATCAACTCCAAACTGTTTGATCGTACCAACATGAATGCATTCTTATGAAATGTCTCATTTGTGTTTAGTGTAATAGTGCCAAGTGTTGGAGTCACTAAGAGACTCACAAGAGATGAAGGACCCCTGTAAAACAAAATAACCTTCTACAAGAGAGATAAAGCAAAAAAGTTATAATGTCAATACTCATAAAATGTGTGTTAAATGTATATAGAAGCCCTTATACATAGAAAGGTAAGGGTGAGGAAAGAAGGCAATTGAGGTAAGTGACTACCCCACATGTGTAAATGACAAGTGTAGAAACATGTATCATGTACACATGACTTGAGACAAAAACAAAAAGTCTCTAAGTGAGCTTAAGTGATTAGTGTGAATAAAAGTAACTAGCTAGGAGATTAACTAGTTAAGTAATAACACTTTTCACACTAACACCCTCCTTAAGTGCAACTTAGAGAGGAAAAAGACTCGAGATGGGTCTTGACAACTAGGCTTGATGAGGTACCCATGTACATTAAAAAGTCTCTCACAAATGGAGAAAGGGATATAGCCATGTGGGAAAAAATCCTCCCCCGAAGAGAGAAAACGAGAAGGACAAATAAACCTCCTCAAAAGTTGTCCCTAAAAGATTAAGAACATGTAGAACTCTATGAAGCACAAGAAGCTACAAACACTGTTGAAGAATAACTGGTATACTGCTGGAATCAAAGAATATCCACTAAAATTAGGATAAAGATTAGGATCAAGGAGGCAAAAACTATGCACAAGTGACCCCAATGACACTACTTGAATAATGCACAAATGGTGATTCAGACCAATATATTTTTTATCAAGGCAACAATCTGGCAGATGAAAGTACAAGTGCTAATAATCTCAAGAACATTGAAACCAACTGATGAAGGTAGAAGGTGATTCTATTACTCCACTGAAACTGAGGAAGCATTAACATAACCATATGATAACCCCATAATGCTAGCAAGGGAGAGGTATGGAAGATCCACTAAAAATGTGTCACAACGTAGTGCAAAGGAATGAAGAAGCCACATCGGGTCTAATATGATGTACATGCAACTAAAAAAGGGTGTGTAGGATTAAGACACACTCTCATGGTGCAAGAACAATACACACTCACGTGAGGGTAGATAAGGTTCTGATGGCAAATAACAAGTCACTCACACAACAAACCCCCAATGGCACTTTATAAAATAGTGTGAGTACAAGAATGACACAATATGATGTGCAATAATTCCCCAAAACACGAAATACAATTACAAATCTAAAAAATGAAATTGTAATATCCAAAGAAGGACTATGGCATGAAATGATGAGACTCAACATGTCCCATTTGCCACAAAAGATGCAATTATCCCTTGAATTCTTCATTATCGTGGAGGAGACTCATCGAATTTGGAAGAGAGAGTGAATTGCTTATTTAAGTTTATCTTCAAGTGGGAGGAATGCTCATGACCTGAAGTTGATTCTACTTCAAATTATTATAAATTATGTAGAATTAAAGGTTTAAGTTGTCCTTATTTTGGCTATTATGACTACACAAAAAAGACAAAAGAGCACATAAAATCATTCCTTACAACGTCCCATAATAGAATAATGCTAAAAGAGAACTTAAGTTTTGTGTTTTTATTGGCTTTTTAGAGTTTTGGGGTTATCTGTGCTTGCATTCCATCCTTATCAGCCCCAAAACTCCACCTTCGATCCTTGTTGATTTGCCTAAGTCTTTCGGGATCGCGATGTTGGGCTGTCTCATTCTCCTTTGATGTTTAGGCATGTGTTTTGAGGTAGCCCTAATCCCCGATCCCCATCATTTCATGAACTTCTAAGTCTTTCGGGAATGCAAGTTTGGTCTTCTCCAATTCCCCTTACCTATTTGGGCATGTGTTTTGAGGTCCCATCATAACATGTGTACTATGTCTCTTGGGATCGCAAAGTCGAGGGATGTTACTCCTAATCTAAAGGAAGATGGTCTGGTGGAAGCCCGATATGTCGGGACCTGATGAATTGGCCTTCTATTGGGGTTCCATGTGAAGGTATGACTTCCTTCAAAAGCATGAAAGTCTCCAAAGGTTGATACTTGTTTCATATCCATCGGGGAGCAGCTAGGTCCAATGCACTAAGGTGGTGAAAGAGGATTTTGCTTATGTTGTGTTCTTCGGACTTCAAAGTTCATGGAGGTGCTTGTTTCTCCAGATAAAGAAGATGAATGTGTGGCAAAGGCTCAACTTGTTGAAGCCATATAAATTGGTCTTCCCATGTGGTGCACCATTTGTGTTAATCAGAGTTACAGGGAGTCTCATACTCTCGATCAAGAAGAAGGATACTTGGCAGAGGCCTGATTTGTTAGGGATCGATGAATTTTCATTCCTTATCAATTGGCCTTTCAACATGCGACAAGACACTCCAATGACTCTCTGGGTTGCCATTAATGATCATTTTGTGATCTCCAACCAAAAGTTTGCAATCTCTAAGAAATTGTGAGTTCCTATGATTAAGAATGCAGGTGGGTTGGCCAATTGACAGGAGGTAAACACTCACACTCCCCAGCACTTTAGGCTCTGCAAGGCCAAGGCAGGTGATCCTATAGTTTAAGTATGTTGGCTTATGATATATATAAATTGTGACAGACAACATACGAGCAGATGTGGAATTCATACAATAAAAAGAGGATGCAAAGGACAACAAACCTTTGTAATTGTGTTCCTCAGATCCTTTAAAGCTTCATATGAAAATAGGGAATTATAACTTATGAAAATAAGTTATTCACACAGACTTATATTTTGTGTTTAAGTTGGTGGAATATGGAGGTTTATTACTCAAAGATTGGTGCCTTAAAGGATTTACAAAGTCCTTATGCTCTCATATGTATTTTTCGCAACAATATTACTTCTTGATGGTCTTTTGAATCGTTACTACCTTACAACAACATAACCCGCATATGTGACGCCATGATTCAATATTCTACTTAGTTATCCTTTGTATATCTTAAATTCCCTACAATTATCTATGAAAGATTTATAATGTTCCTTAAATAGCGACTAACAGAGACAATGGTTTGAAATAGCAAATGTACTCAAAGAATAGAACAACCCTTAGCTATTTTATTCAAAGAAATAAAAGATATTCAACTAGAGACAATGTGAATTATAGAGCTTTCTCTCATATATTTCATTTCAAAAAATGGGTTACATAACACATAACTAACATAGAACAAACAAAGTATTTCCACTTGAAGATAATTCTCAAAGAGTTTCTTCCTCATACTATCACCCTTTACAATTACAAAGACTACCACCTTCATTCAAAACGATACAAACAAAGCCTATTAGGATGAGTGACATCTGTCACTTTACAATAACTTTATAAAATAACCTTTTACATTTCACCTTAACTATCTTTTACACATCTTATGATGACAACATATGGGTGTCACTTGAGAGAACTTCACCCTTTCACTAGCTATTTGAAATGGTGGTTTAGAAATGATAATTTTCTAACCACCTATTGATGTTGATCAGATGGTCTTTTATCAAAGCTGAGATGAATCTGCACCATTGGATTTCTAGCTGACAAGGCACAATCAATACAACTTGTTCACCTGAAAGGAGTGATGTTTTCTCTCATTGATCCACACATGCTAAATTATAATTCCATCATGGAACAAGCATATGTGCTAGATCTTGATACAGAGGCAAGGAGTAGGTTGGGAGAGAACACCAACTCCAATCCCTACCACACTAGAGGGACTCCACCCTATAGCCTGATACCCTACTATATTAGCTAGGACTGAGAAGTTGTAAGCCACCATCGAAAAACAACATCCTTCCAGGAAACTATTCAGATTCCTCTTTATGTCCTAGATAAGGAGGCTTCTTATCCCTTCTTGAAAGTATCATTCTACAAGACCCCTCCACTTGCTCTCCCTACACTAAGTAAAATCACGTGTAGCGAGGGTTATCCACATAAGAGCAAGCAATTATCTTTCCATACCTTCTCATACCATGTGGCAATGAGACACTTGTTTTTTAATTTTGCAACAACTAGGTCTTTCAAGATATCTGCAACAACCTAACCATTCAAACTTCATAACTACCCTTTTCAAAAGAGACAACCTCATCCTAACTGGAAGATTTTCAAAAGAAGCTAACAACCAAAACTGATTGCGACACACACTCCTCCTTTTCTCCTTTTATAACCAAGTGTGTTGATGATTAACTCCTTAATCAATTTTCATTCAGCTTAATATAATTCAGACTTCATCACTATAGTGCTAAACCGTCTTATCAAATTGATCAAAATCCAAGGAGATAACTATGACACACTTCAATGTGTCCTTCATTCACCAAAATGTCACCTCATATCATACTCAAGGGGTACTTAAGCATCCAACTAGTGAACATCTCATCTGATGGCCAAGAATACTCTAGAATATTTATCAACTTATTCATGTGAGCATGGTATCTCACAACTAATAGTACATTAGCACCTTTTATAAAGCCATCCAAACCTGACCCCAACTTTAGTAAGATGACTAATTTGGCGTTACATAAAATTGGGTCCACATTACCCTCAAGAATAATTGATGTGACAAACATTGGGGCAATACCCTAAAATTATGATTTCTATAAGTTCAATGATTTTACTTTTTGCTCGGTGTCCAAAATCGATGGCAGTTGACACTCCTCCAAGGCTCTGAAGCTTTCAATCTTATCTTTGATTATCATTTCAAATCTACCTTGTGAGGATGATACCTCATGTAAAAGGTCTGCCACCTCATAAGTACTTAGGATTTCACTTGGACCATTAGGGCTAAACCTCATAATGCTTTAAATTGTGGTCAAAGATGGAACCCTTGGAATCCACGTACTCAGAATTTGCTTTAGTGCTAACTCATGTGTGATTTGGGCATCCCTTGCCTTTATCAATTTCCCAAAGCAATCCCATGCATCATCATCTTTTCCCACAATCTGGGATATCCTATGGTCAAACAAATTCTTTACCAAATTAGAAGCATCATGTATCCCTTTAGCCTTTGTTTCTTCTACTACTCCCTTACTTCTCCTTATTTCTTCCTTTAAACTCTCAATTCTAAGTTTAAGAGTATCCCTATCCCGTTGAGATGTAACACTAGAAGAGGTAGGTGAATCCATATGTTATGTCATTGTGATCTTAGGCATATCAATCAATGACTTAAGCTTATTGTATTCTTGCATCAGTTTTGCATTTTTAGCTGATAACCTATCATAATCAGCCTGTAGTTTCTTGGCAGCGACTTCACTAAATAAAGCAGTAATGACCACTAGGAAAGCAGCTTGAAATGTTATTGTGTCACTTAATATTCTAACAATTAGTTTTCCTTTAATCTCATTCACATCATGGATGACTTGAGGCTTATTGTCTGATGGTGCCACAACCCAATAGCTAGAGTCTCATGTCTAGTGCTAAAACTAGACCAAAAATAGAGCTGATTTGCTTGATCTTAATCCAAAAGGTCCTCATCAGTATCTTACCTCCATATAGTATCCAAGGCTATAGCAGAAGCTATATCCCATCTTGGTAATAACAAGCATCCACTTTCCCTAAAAATCCTTCTTTCGGTGTCATGTTTGAAAGATTAAACTCTATCTACTTTCGGATGCTATGGACAACTTCTCCATCACTATCTTCCTCCTCCTGAGTAGAATCTCTCTTCATTTGCATATTAGCATTCATTCTACCCTTCAATAGCAACATCTTGAATGCATTGGTCTTGATGAAATCATTGTCAACCAAGAAAGCCCTCACATCTAGAATAGCTTTGTTACCTTCTCCCAAATTTAATAGTGATCTCCCCTGAGGGAGATTTGTTATATCCAACCTTCGAGGGGGAGGGGCTAATTGTAATATCTCTTGACACTCAATATTGTCCTCACCAACTTCCTTAGTAGCATCATAATCCACCAAAGGCAAGATCATGCCCTGTGTCTCAATTTTATCTAGATTTGTTCCTTCTCCACTTTTAGCTATACTCATTCCTAGAATTTGTACAGTGGAGCTTGATAAACTAGTGCCATATGAATTATGGGCTCTACTTCCACCTTACCATCTTACGGCATAACCCCCAAGATATCCACACTACCAATCATCATTTTCATCCTGCTTAATGGATCTATAATAGAAGAGAACGCCCCTCTATAAGAAGGAACTAGCTCCTTTTTCTTTTTACATTCAATAATTATCTTCGAAACTTCCCTTCTTTTGATTTCTCCTTCGGTTGTACAATTTCTTATGAGATCCTCAGGGATATTAAATTGATGGTTGTATCCTGACATACCTCGTGACCTTAATTTGTCAATGGAATGTTCAGGGTCACATTTTTTAAGCCCTAATCTTAACCTATAGCCAATCAATTTTGATCCTAACAAATCAAGGTCTTCCTTGGTAGTAACAATAAAATCTAGGAAATTAATATGGAAGGTAAGAATGAAGCTTTCTTATGATTCCTCATATGTAGTTTATTTGCTTCATTCATTTGCCACATCATGTCAAGGAATGCAATTCTGTCAGGTACAAACATGGGCGACAAATGGGGTTGCATCTCAACTCCATATATCCTAATCACTGTATAATCATTATGGAAAAACTGGTCTCTCAAATTGCAGCTACAATTTCCCTTTGGTTCAGTCTCCTTAGGTCTTAAGAACCTCATGAATGCAAGAGACACTCTCCATATCTCATGTCCTAGGAGATCCAATATTCTTCTCACAAAGAATGTCTCGAAGATGCAATGGTTAGAAGTCTTGCAATGGGAGTCCCTTATATAATTCCTCATTTGAATTGGCATTGGCCTACCATCTAGTGTTTTATAAGTCATTTTGAGAGCAAGGTGCCACCTCTATTTTCCTTGATATAGCAGGATGTGGCAAATACCATCTGAAATAAGGGATATGCTCATTCTCCTTCAACCTCTTCAAATCTAGATGTATCTTTTCAACATATTAAGCATAGTCAAAAGGCCTATTCACTTCCCACTATTGAATGTCAACAAGAAACATCATAAGATGAACTAGCATCTGTATTTTATTATCAAATCCTAAGACCTAACACAAAGCCATGTAAGTACACTTGAAATATTCAACGAATGGGCTGACATCCAAAGGCTCCACTTCACTTGGGTGAACCTTTTTATTTCCTCGTTTATCATCTCTTCTGTGCATGGGAAGCCATTTTACTCTGTAGTTGCTTTTATCCCTTTTGTATTCTCGGCATAACTCATTGAGGTCAATCTTAACATAGGCACGAGGGTTCAAGTTAAACACTTCCACAATCAAATCCCTATTCATTGTGAATATATGTTTACCCTTAGCATCCTTTAACTCCCTGGTGTTTGGATTATATTATCTACTGATAGCATATATCAACTTGGGATCAACAAAGACATTTGGCACAACTAGTTTCCCTAAGTCAAACTTCAAAATGTTACAGATTGGGGTGCATTTATCAGTGCAATTGCAACAAAATTTAAACAATTCCAACTTGTCCATGGGATAATGGGATCCCTGATGTCTTCTTTCTTATCTACCAAGTTTTCAGAGAGGATACCCATACATCAAGACAACTTCAATCTCATTGAAGACCCGAGCAACAAATTAAGGATATCCTAGTCTAAATCCTTTTCAAACCTATTCGACTGAGTTGAATCCTGACTCATATTTATATGTTAAGATTCTTAGCCCACAAATTTGATAACCCTTCAAATACAAATTTGTCCAATCTATTTCTTACTAGAATGAAAACCCTAGTTTCCTCTTTTAAATTATCAACTTCAAAAGATCATAGAACTCATACCTTATGGTTCGCCTGAGAAATGGCATTGCTCTGCTTGTTCTCCAGGTAAGCTATTGCTAAAGTTTGATCCTCTGCAATGGTGATTACCTATGCAATTCCTTATCACTGGTTAGGGCACTCACATGAAACATCTTCGAAAGTTCTAGTTTACCCGCAAAAACATTCTCCACCACCTTTGAGTTAATGATCATACATGCTTTAGGATTAGGGTTGGCATATCCATTAAAAACTTTGAATTTGAACCATTGATTTTGATAAGGATTGTTAGTTTGCTTGACTACCAAAGGAATTTGAAAAGACATTTAAGAGGCGTCAATTTTTAATCCAAGTCAGGACACATCGGATCACTCAGTCATACACTGCACATGTGGATCAATCACCTTTTGACAATAAGGACTTCAAAAGTGGATCCCTTCTATTTTTTGAATGCCTATTGCATATCACAAATGCTACCCAAAGGCACATTGTTGAGTTTGCAATGCATTAGAACCATGCGACGCAATAAGATAGTGCCTTGTGTACTCCACATCATGTATCAATAGTTTTTCAACCATATTTATCACATCATGAAGACTATGGTGGGCCCTTCTTTTGAGTTTGTGAAGTGGAAAAGAACTATGATGCAATAGGACAACTCCTCTTGGGAAAGACTACCTTTGAATAGAACAATTAAGATATTACAGGGGTGTTTTGACACTTGTCAGTATTTTGCAAGCTTGCAAACTTAGGCAAGGCCAAACAAACACACATGTGATAGACTAAAGGTTTGCAATGGAATAGCAAGCAGACACGTATATGCTGACTCGGATCCTCCAAAAGCAATAGTACATGAAACTCGAAAAAAATTAAAATATTTTTGTATGGGTGACATTGAGTAATAAATTTAGCAAGGCCCGTAAATACACAATCATAGGGAATTCGGGAGATAACATAAATAGACTCGACTAGCCAAACATGTCAACAAAGAATTAGAACACACTTCAACAAAGGTAAGGAAATTAATAGCAATGAGGGTTTTGGACATAATTAGGGATAAACCCTAGCATAGCGACACCATGAAAAACCCCTGAGAACTAGTCAAGATGAAAATCCTAGAACAATCCTAATAGTGGCTCACGTTTGGGGACATATGTTCCAGCGAGACATAGCAAGGATCCAAAAAACTCTCTGGAATGCAAGCCAACACACACACAAATAAATAGAAAGTAAACACTCTTCACCATGGGTTACAAACAACCTCGGTTGCACAAGACCACATAAGAGAACAAAAACCTAACCTACTAAGCATGGAAAATGGACAAAATTTCAAAAGAAGTAATGCTTCAGGAATTGTCCATGCACAAGCAATTTCTGAAATTCTCCAATTAGGCTTTGAATAAAATATGAATCCTCCCCATGAGTATTCATAATTGAGTATGTCCCTAACTAAAGGAGATCAAATTTCTTGTGTTTCCCCTTATCTTGCAATCATGCATTCCATACTAAAACCAAGTCACCACATTTAAACTTTCTAGGTTTGGCTCTCTTGTCAAACAAATACTTAACCTATTTTTGTTTCTTTGCATTGGTAAATTAATCTTCTCTTCTAGTTTCATCTAAATCAAACCAATTGAGTAATTTGGTAAGTCATAGCATCATCAATTTCTTCAATAGACTCATGTATTAATTTGTATATGTTATCACTGGGAATTGCACCCATATGCAAGGTTGGTTAAAGCACTACAATTCCTTGTAACATGGGACTTGTTGGTTATTTTCCCAGACTGGATGCTCGTTCCCAGTTATCCCTACAAAGTAGCCATCATTGATCGACAGGATTCCCGGGCCAGGGGCCAACAGTATAGGAGATAGACTCTATAAATATCTCCTCTTCTTCTTTAGGCTCAGAAGAACCAAGGGGGGTATTCCCTACTCAAAATCTATGAGATATGCTTGTGGATTGACTGGGATGTTGACACAAAGCAGATAAATCCTCTCTAATGTAGACCAAAACTGTGAGATAAGTGCAAAGGGGCTAGCTTTGGGCCTATATTCAGTTGTAGACAGAGGATTTTGGGTCCTAAAATTACTTCTAATGTCCTAAAGGTTTGTATTTGAAGTTTTATTTTGATTTATGGTATTTGGATGCAAAACTGAGACTTTGGGTTGCTACCTCAATACAAGACTGGATCGGTGCCTATCCAGGGCTCGAAGTCAATAAACATACACATGCGAATGGCCAGCATGAACATATATCAAAGACTGGATATCAAGGGGATTTATAATATCTGCCTTACAGATACTTCCCAAAAATTAGGTGCTTAACCATTCATACTTAATGGTATCCCTGCTGCAACACATTTTCTCAATGATTAACCTGGAACATTTAATTTGTTCCTTGAACAAAAGTAGGAGATTAAACATTCAATATAGAAAAGCTATATTCCTGAACCCTAACAACCCTTAGTTATCTTGATTCAAAAGAAAATATGCCCACATCTTGGAGACAAATGATTAAACACATGCACAGAGCATTTCTCATATAAAACAACATGAAACCAGTGAACTCATGCATGAAACATACAACATGGGACTCATAAACTTACAAGACATCAAGAACAGGGCCACCAATGAAGTTGTATTGTGTCACAGCACCAAAATTTGTCCAGTTTTCAACAACCAAAATGAGTAACACAGTTTGGCATTTATACCAAGACTGTACACTCAGCACTAATTACAAGGCAAAAATCACAATCCGCCAGATTCAATGTATGAAGAATGGCGCCCAGAAATATTCAATGCTGTGGGGAGATAAAGAGGAATGAGCAGATGGAATCAGGATCCGTACCGCCGTGCAAGGACTTTCATCTTCAATCAGGTTACCGACCTGTCAACTCCATCGACTATCCTCTGCAAATTTGCCATTAATGCCTCACCTACCCGCAGGCCCCCTTGAAATGCAACAGCGGATGCATCTATTGTTTTCCAGCTCAAAAATGATTGCAAATATACAAGAAAACACCTTCACTGCAGGTTCCAAAACATGGTTGTCGATCATGATTCCATCGCTGAGATCCATGGTGCTAAAAACCGTAAAAAGCCAAGAGCCAATGAATACATGCCACGTAGGCACCCCACACTTCTATCGCTAACTTTTCCCTTTCCTCATTCTGTCATTTCGTCCCTTGTATATACATGTCCAAACGCATATACAATCGTCTGATATACAAGTCGGACCTGAAATTTCTATGAAGCAAATTGAAAACTAATTCGGGTCCGGTTTGTACCTCCTACCTTTGCATATCGGCGATATACAATACACACATACATACAAGCAGCGGACTTGAAACATTATGCATCAGAATGTACCTTCTTTTGAAGTCTAGCTTGTATCTCTTTGTTTTGTATATCGAGTTGTAAGGTACATATACAAACCCAATATACATGCAATCCGGACCTCAAACACTTGTATCAACCAGAATGTAATACTCCTCAGGTCTGGGCCTTGCACATTATCCTTTGCATTTTTTGTATGTATATTTTGCTTGTATGTTGAATATACAAACACAAACATACAAGCAGAGAATCTTTTTAGAATATTCGATATGCATTCTCCCCTTGTATATTGAACATGTACAAACCTGTTTGTATAAACCTGCGGCGGGCCCCACCAATTATACCTTTGTTGTTTTGTATATTACCAAATATACAAAGCCCTTTGTATGTAGCCGATGTACAAACTGGGAATATGCCCAGGAATCTTGCGAAAGATTCCCACTTGTATGTCTCCAATGTATGTTAAACATACATTCAATTTTGTATCTGTTTCCTTTGTATAGTTTTCTTGCACCTTTGCATACTGACCCGATACACAAGCAGAGCTGATATACAAGCACAAAATATTCCCAAGAATTTGCGAAAGATTCCCACTTTGTATATGCAAACATAATATGCATATAAATTGCACATAACTCAATTCTTTATGATTTTTAGAAGCCGATTGAAACTTCACAAGCTCAATAACATACATTTGCAGTAGCACATATAAAACTTAGCATTTTGCTTACATGCAACAAGAAAAAGAGGTAAAACACTGCATGTAGGTCAAGGAAGAATTCCAACTAAGGCATTAGGAGTTTGAAGGAATAAACATAGGAACCTGCAGACTCAATTTCAGGACCCCAACCCTAGGTGAACACCACCAGTGGCTCCAATTGGGGACGTGCAGATGCAAGACTGCAATGAGAACCAAACTACTCCGGGGCAGACCAAACAAAACACAAAACTCAAAACACTACCGACTAAACAAGGCATGTACAAACATTTACATCTAGTTTACAGTGTGCACAAAATGCATTCATCTATGAGAAAAAAGCTTTAAGGAACTGACCGTGCACAGGCAATTCAAGTAGTTCACCACTTAGGGCCTAGAGAAAATAAGAATCCTCTCCATGAGTGTTGCAAATTTGGTACAGGCCCATCCATAAGGGCTCAAACTTACCATGCTTGCCATTATCCTGGCTCCTTGCATTCCATACAAGGACCAAATCACCAATCTGAAACTTTCTTTCTGTA
This sequence comes from Cunninghamia lanceolata, assembly GCA_027924645.1. NCBI lineage: Eukaryota > Viridiplantae > Streptophyta > Pinopsida > Cupressales > Cupressaceae > Cunninghamia > Cunninghamia lanceolata. Next base: position 7,021,036 of record BSBN01000220.1, on the reverse strand, counting down.
GCCCTTTTATCAAACAAATATTTTACCTTCTGTTGTCTCCTGATGTTTGTTTCCTATGCCTCCCTTCTCATTTCATCTAGTGCAACCAGCTGATTTATTCTTCTAGTCATTGAATCCTCAATCTCCTCCTCATTTTCTTGTATGAATTTATAGACTGGTAGGAGGTTGTTTACAGGCAATGTAGCTGCTGCACCATATACCAATTCAAAAGGTGACTTTCCAGTTGCTTTCTTCACAGTTACTCTATCAGCCCATAATGCTATTTTCAACTTTGAATCCCAAGCCCTTTTGTTTTTACCTACTATCATTTTGACAATCTTCATGAGGCTTTTGTTACTTGACTATGCTTGACCATTTCCATGTGGATGGTACGGTGATGCATGTAACAAATTTATTCCATAGTTGTTGCAAAAATCAACGAATTCACCAAACCTAAAGCACATTGCATTATCTGTGACCAATTTGGCTGGAACTCCAAATCTGATAATAATATTTTCTAGAATAAAATCCATCACCACTTTTCTTGTAGTCTTTTTAGTTGGAACGACTTCAATCCATTTAGTGAAGTAATCAGTGGCAACCAGAATCCAACTGTGCCCTCCACTTGATTTTTCTGAAATTTCCCCTATAAAATCAATTCCCCACTGCTGAAATGGAGCTTCTATAGTTATAGTCCCAAGGGGCAATGCACCTTCATATTTTAGCTTTCCTGAGAACCTCTAGCAAGGATCACATTTTCTTACCATTCTTTGTGCATTTGAGAAGAGAGTTGGCCACCAGTAGCCAGCTCTGAGAATTTTGTGGGTTGTTGTATGGGCAGTATAATGTCCACCACACACTCCATTGTGCATATCATTTAGAATATCCTTAGCCTGATCTTCATTCACACATCTGAGTAATACGCCATCAGGATTTTTCCAATACAGCTCTCCTTGAACAATGATGTATTTAATAGCCTGCAGCTTCAAGGTCCTCTTCTGATTATCACTGAGATGGGAAGGACAGTTCAGATTATGCAAATAATGCACTATGTCCTTATACCATTCAAATTCTGACATATTTACAACTTCATTATGTACCGCATTCACTTGGCATGCCTCTAGATTTGACTGTGTCATTAATTTTGCCAAACCTTGTCCTCTTACCAATTTTGTGATATGTATCTCAATGTTAAATTCTTGCAATTTATTTATCCATCTGCATCTTCTTCCAGTTACTTCCTGTTGAGTAAAGATATCTTTGATTGCTGCATGAGGCACATATGCAACTATCTGAGAGCCTACCAAATATGGCCTAAAGCTCTTGACTGCTCTAACCAGTGCATATGCCTACTTCTCCATGATGTCATACTTCAACTCAGCAGTCTGCAATGACCTGCTAAATAAAGCTATAGGTTGTTCAAAACCCTCTTCATTTTTCTGTAGTACACATGCAGCAATAGTATGGAAAGAAGCAAATGAGAACAGTTGAAATGGCTTAACAAAATCAGGAGACTTTAACACAGGAGCCATCTTTATAGCCTCTTTTATATTCTGAAATGATCTAGTTGCTTCATCTTCCCATGTGACAGTTGCGCCTTTCTTCAACATCTTAGAGATATCTTTTATGGTCTCTGCAAAATTAGGCACAAATCTCCTAACAAAATTAATTTATCCAAAGAAGGACTGAACACCTTTCACTATTTTAGGGATATGGATTTTGTCAATTGCAGCCACCCTTTCAGGATCAATCCTGACTCCATCCTTGGAAACAATGTGTCCAAGCAATTTCCCTTCTACCACTCCAAAAGCACATTTATTTGGGTTGAGTGAGACGCCATACTCTAATGCTCTAATAAAAAATTGCTCCAAGTGCATACAATGCTACTCCTCCCTTTTTGAATAAGCTATCAAGTCATCCTGATATATAGCCAAGATTGAGTCAATTAATCTTGCAAAAGCAACATCCATAGCCCTCTGAAATGTGGCACCTGCATTTGTCAGTCCAAATGGCATCCTCACATATACATATGTTCCCCATGGAGTGGTGAAAGCAGTTTTGAACTGTTCTGATTCTTTTACTTTCACTTGATTGTATCTCGAAAATCCATCCATCATGGATAAAAGTTCACTCCATGTTTGGCAATCGATAATTATCCTTCAAAGAAGATACATTCAAATTTCTAAAGTCCACACAAAGTCTTATGTCGCCATTCTTTTTTCTAACTGGGACAAGGTTAGAAACCCAAGTTGAGTGCCTAATAGGCATGATTATTCCAGCTTCCCTAAGATTTATAAGTTCTTACATTTTTGGAGCTAAGGTTGGGTTGATAGGCCTTTGTTTTTGTCTAAACGGTTTAGCTCCAAGCTTCAAAGGGATTTCATGTTGAAATAAATCTTCTCTACAAGCTTTTAGGTCCTCATAGGACCAGGCAAAAACATGCTTATATTTTCTCAATAGTGTAATCAACATAATTCTAATATGTGGCTTGAGCTGCTTGCCAATGTATACCTTCTTGGGGGCTTGAGATGTCCCCAAGTTTATCTCTTCTAAATCATTCTTGTTTGTTGGAGATGACTTTGTAACAAATTGGTCCCTATTGTCAAAAGTTCTCTCTAAAGCAACCAGCCCTCTAGGGATTTTATTTGTCTTGAGTTGAATTACCTCCTTCCCTAAGAGAATTTCTCTCCCATCTACAACTTCTACAAAGTTCTGAAAATCCATTTCTTAGTTCTCATATTCATCAATGCAATGTAGAAATCTTAGTAAATCCTTATCATCATCAAACACTTGCCAGCTGCATATATTATCTAGCACTGTAGGTCTAAGTTTAACTTCAAAATTTGTAACATCTGTCAGAGTAACATCATCTGGCCTTACAACTACATTAGCTAAAAAATATGCCCTGACATTTTTTGATCTCTCTATCCAACTTATTGAAAAGGCATCAAACAATTCTATTGTATCCCAAACAACATGCTTATACTGTTTTAATCTCTTATTCTTTGATGCATACTTATCTCTGACTTGGGAAACAACTAACTCTGAATCCCCAAATACTTTGAGCATCTTGATCCCATGCTTCAAGGCAACATTCAATCCTAACAACAGAGCTTCATACTCTACAATATTATTTGTACAGGCAAACTTCAGCAAGAATGAGAATTTTAGAAGCTTACCAGTCAGAGACAGAAATACAATTCCAGCACCAGAGCCTTCCTTTGAACAAGCTCCATCGAAATACATGGTCCACAGACCCTGTTGGTCAAGCTCTTGAACGCATATATCTCCCTCTTTACCCCCTTTATCATCGGAGACAACCCTGAAATTGTCAAGGTCAATGTCCACAAAACATATATGATCCTCTAATTCTTCATCCTCAACTGTTTCTGATGATCTTTCTTCTCTGATTAGTTTGACATCCTTACCATTCATTGGGATCATAGCATATGACAGATCTAATTGCATACTCCCACCAATCAATGTTGCCCATCTTCTTGACAACAACATGCCATATTGTGGCTTGATATCAACAACTATTATGTTTATTTTGTAAGTCTTCTTAGGATATGCTGCCAGTCTAAAATCTACATCTTTCATAATTCCAATGATAGGCACTTCTCTAGCATCCATGGCATAGCATTTCCCACATGCCTTATCTATCTTTAACCCAGCTTGCTGCATAATGGCCAAAGGCATGATATTTGTTGATGCTCCTAAGTCAAGCATACAATTCTTAATCACTTTTCCATTTATAACAAGGGAGACATAGAATGGCTCAACCTGTGAAGGGCATTTTGTCATGGTCATCCCTAGATATACCTCAGGGATCTCATCCTCTTCAATATACATAGCTTGTTTTTTACCCTGAGTCTCAATATTCTGATTAGCTTGATAGGATACTCCTGAAATTAGGGATAATATTTTATTTCTGAACTCTTCAACTTTCATCAACTCCATTAATGGAACGGAAACCTTTACCTGGGACAAGACCTAAGTTATGTCAAACGGAGCATAATTTTGTATAACAGCTGTAGCCTGGTCCATAGTTTTATTTTTATTTTGATATGATCTAGCTTTAATTTTTGTGGCTCCTTGACTGTCATGTTTGATCTGAAAACTTTTGTTTTGGTCCTAGGGAATTCTATTTTCTAGTCCTTGATCATGACCTATTTTTTGCTTAAAATTTTGCTTATTATTACTCCATTGCTTCTTTTGTGTTTCAGTCCCTTTATGACTGTGCACTGGCTGACTTGCAAAAGTATTCTCTGGTTGGTGTGAGTTACTCACCTGAGCTTTACCTCTTAGGTTGTAGTTGCTTTTGACTTGAGCCACTGCTGCAACTATGAAGGCTCTAATTTCTTCATCAGACGGTCTCCTCAAATTATTCAAAAAATTATGTGAGTCCTGAGCATAAGCATAATTATCTTCATCATCTTCATCACAAGGAAACTACTGGCAGACCTGAATCTCATTATTTGTGCTTGCATCAACATCCGGGGAAGGACACTCCCTGTTTGTAGATAGCATATTGACATTGTCATCTTCCATGCAGTGCGGCTCATTACACTCATCACAGGCAATAGCATTGTTATATAGAGACTGAGCAATCATACATTGCGACTGTGAGTGAGGCATCTGACATATGATACACCATGGGGTGCCATTAACATTATTAATCGCCTTCTTCAGAGGGTCAGGTGTTTCTTTAACATTTTGATTCCTTTGATTTGTATTGTTGTGCGGGAGAATGGGTTTACCATTATGCCAATTGGTATTATATGGCATATCATGTAATGATGGTCTTCTTTCCTGCCTTTGGTAAGCCTGTCTATCAGGACCTACTCCTTTTTCATTTTTAGCCATTCTATAGCTCAGGTCCTTGACAATAGTTGTCAATTTGTCTAATTTATCCTCAGAAGTAGATGCATTGCCTTGAACACTCTGAGATTTAGTATTTGGGTTTTGCAAAACTTTTATATCATCTCTTTTGTTTGTCTTACCAGATGCTTTTCTGTTATTTTCAATATTTGTTGCAATTTTGAAAGCATCTCTGAGGCTGTGAGGACCCTTATCTCTTAATCCATAAGCAGTTTTGGCATCAAAAGCATTTATGTACAATACTATGCACATAGGTTCATTAGGCCTTAGGTGATGTGGCAATTTGTTCAACACCTTAGTAAATCTAGCATTGAAATCAGCAACTTGCTCATTTGATCCTTTGGTAATGCCAGTGAATTCATTAATGAAAAAACTTGGATCAGTTTTGTCACCATACTATTCTTTGAATATTCTCCTGAAGTCATTCCATGATGAAATACTTCTGTCAGGCAGACCCTTGTACCATTCTCTGGCCTCATCAACTAAGGATTACATAAAAACATCCTCATGCTCAACCTCAAAGTTGTCCATGATATTCTAAAAAGTTTTCAAGTGGTCTTCCCCTGACATAGTATTATTTCCTGAAAACTTAGGCACTTGCAGCCTCACATGTTTGTCAATAGGATTTGGGTAACTAGGGATGCCATCAAAAACAAGCTGTCAGAATCTATCCAGCTGCATCGGCTGTCTACCCAACTGATTAACATTTATATTTCTATTTGCATTCTAATTTCTCACATTATTTAATGGTACTCTAGCATTATTTGCGTTCTGTCTCTGATCATTATGTTGATCCTGGACTTCATTTCTGTGTTGGTTTCTCAGCATATTTGTATTTTCAAGGGTAGGAATTAAATCATTCTGAGTAACTCTCAGAGTTTGCACTTTTTGTCTCATGTCATCTCTAATTTTTACTACTTGCAGATATTCTAATTCTGCCCTTAAGTTCTTAATCTCTTTAGCTAATTCCTCCTCTCTGGGCATAGAAGAGGAAGGCTTTATTACATTCTGATCATCATTATCATCCCTTGGGGATTCAGCTTCTTCAAATCTATCAGGGGAATCATGGAAAGGGCATTCTTGAAACACCTTCGATCTCATTCTTAATCCACTACCTTGTTGTCTTTCATATACATTCTGGATCTCAGCTTCTGTGTTTGAAAAATAAGGTATTGTTCACTCTGAAGATCCTGGATTGTCTTGCATATTATCATTACTTCTAGGAGAACCCTCTTAACTAGCTTGAACAGTCCCCTTGTTTCTATACATCATTTTTCTGGTTAATTCTACAGACAGAGAATTACGCAGGGATCTTCTCCCTTGCATACAAATTTTTACTTTACCGATTGGGAGATTGGTTCGGAGTCACCACCTATAACTAGGAATTGCTAATAATTTACCAGGGATGAAAAGATAACACTTTCACTTCACGTCCCCAGCAGAGTCACCATAATCTGTTGGTTATTTTCCCAGACTGGATGCTCATTCCCAGTTATCCCTACAAAGTAGCCATCATTGATTGACAGGATTCCCAGGCCAAGGGCCAACAGTATAGGAGATAGACTCTATAAATATCTCCTCTTCTTCTTTAGGCTCAGAAGAACCAAGGGGGGTATTCCCTACTCAACATCTATGAGATATGCTTGTGGATTGACTGGGATGTTGACACAAAGCAAATAAATCCTCTCTTATGCAGACCAAAACTGTGAGATAAGTGTAAAGGGGCTAGCTTTGGGCCTATATTCAGTTGTAGACAGAGGATTTTGGGTCCTAAAATTACTTATAATGTCCTAAAGGTTTGTATTTGAAGTTTTAATTTAATTTATGGTATTTGGATGCAAAACTGAGACTTTGGGTTGCTACCTCAATACAAGACTGGATTGTTGCCTATCCAGGGCTCAGAGTCAATAGACATACACATGTGAATGGCCAGCATGAACATATATCAAAGACTAGATATCAAGGGGATTTTTAATATCTGCCTTACAGATACTTCCCAAAAATTAGGTGCTTAACCATTCATACTTAATGGTATCCCTGCTGCAACACATTTTCTCAATGATTAACCTGGAACATTTAATTTATTCCTTGAACAAAAGTAGGAGATTAAACATTCAATATAGAAAAGCTATATTCCTAAACCCTAACAACCCTTAGTTATCTTGATTCAAAAGAAAATATGCCCACAGCTTGGAGACAAATGATTAAACACATGCACAGAGCATTTCTCATATAAAACAACATGAAACCAGTGAACTCATGCATGAAACATACAACATGGGACTCGTACACTTACAAGACATCAAGAACAGGGCCACCAATGAAGTTGTATTGTGTCACAGCACCAACATTTGCCTAGTTTTTAAGAACCAAAATGAGTAACACAGTTTGGCATTTATACCAAGACTGTACACTTAGCACTAATTACAAGGCAAAAATTAAAATCTACCAGATTCAATGTATGAGGAATGGCGCCCATAAATATTCAATGTTGTGGGGAGACAAAGAGGAATGAGCAGATGGAATCGGGATCCGCACCACCACTCAAGGACTTTCATCTTCAATCGAGTTGTCGACCCGTCAACTCCATCGACTATCCTCTACAAATCTGCCATTAATGCCTCACCTACCCGCAAGCCCCCTTGAAATGCAACAGCGGATGCATCTGTTATTTTCCCGCTCAAAAATGATTGCAAATATACAGGAAAACACCTACGCTGCGGGTTCAAAATGTGGCCGTCGATCATGATTCCATCACTGAGATCCATGGCGCTAAAAACCACAAAAAGCCAAGAGCCAATGAATACATGCCACGTAGGCACCCCACGCTTCTATCGCTGACTTTTCCCTTTCCTCATTCTGCCATTTCGTCCCTTGTATATACGTTTCCAAATGCATATACAATCGTCTGATATACAAGCTGGACCTGAAATTTCTATGAAGCAAATTGGAAACTAATTCAGGTTCGGTTTGTACCTCCTACCTTTACATATCGGCGATATACAATACACACATACATACAAGCAGTGGACTTGAAACATTATGCATCAGAATGTACCTTCTTTTGAAGTCTGGCTTGTATCTCTTTGTTTTGTATATCGGGTTGTAAGGTACATATACAAACCCAATATACATGCAATCCGGACCTCAAACACTTGTATCAACCAGAATGTAATACTCCTTGGGTCCGGGCCTTGCACATTATCCTTTGCATTTTTTGTATGTATATTTTGCTTGTATGTTGAATATACAAACACAAATATACAAGCAGAGAATCTTTTTAGAATATTCGATATGCATTCTCCCCTTGTATATTGAACATGTACAAACCTGTTTGTATAAACCTGCGGCGGGCCCTACCAATTATACCTTTGTTGTTTTGTATATTACCAAATATACAAAGCCCTTTGTATGTAGCCGATATACAAACTAGGAATATTCCCAGGAATCTTGCGAAAGATTCCCACTTGTATGTCTCCAATGTATGTCAAACATACATTCAATTTTGTATCTGTTTCCTTTGTATATTTTTCTTGCACCTTTGCATATAGACCCGATACATAAGCAGAGCTGATATACAAGCACAAAATATTCCCAAGAATCTGCGAAAGATTCCCACTTTGTATATGCAAACATAATATGCATATAAATTGCACATAACTCAATTCTTTATGATTTTTAGAAGCCGATTGAAACTTCACAAGCTTGATAACATACATTTGCAGTAGCACATATAAAACTTAGCATTTTGCTTACATGCGACAGGAAAAAGAGGTAAAACACTGCATGCAGGTCGAGGAAGAATTCCAACTAAGGCATTAGGGGTTTGAAAGAATAAACATAGGAACCTGCAGACTCAATTTCAGGACCCCAACCCTAGGTCAACACCACCAGGACTAATCTCAGGTTGTGGGTGCCCTATGACGAGATTAGACCTCCAGATTGTGGGTTGATACCCTTCAAATGTTCTATTGAGATGCATGTTTTTTACTTTTTGGGAAAAGGGAAGAAAGAAACTAAATGAATACTAAAGGTAAAATGGTGATGCACCTGATATGGATAAAAATAATGCAATCTGATTCACAATGTTTGCTCAGAAATCTGACTTCTACACAATCCAGACTTGGCATAAATACCACAAAAATGATTCTAAGGAAGGTTTGAAAATAGGTTTTTCTGAAGGAAATGGTTTTTTCACAGCATAAAAAGACTATTTCTGGTTAACACAACCTAAGACCTGTGATGAATTTATGCTTTAATGCTGTAAACAATGAGGTGAGACAATAATTTTGAAGGTTTAATAATAAAACATAACAAAATTTCATCAAAATCACTTCAACATTCAACACTAAAAGGAAAGGTAAATCAATTGATCTGAAATAAACAAAGGAAAGCTTTGCAAAAAGACAAAAGATAACCTATAACCTGCTGATCTCTCAATAAAACTGTAAAAGTGAGCTAGAAGAATTCTCCAATCTGTCTGAATCAGAATGAGAATCATGAACTAGCAAAAACAAACTTTTGCTTTACAATATATAGGCTTGCTCTCTCCAAGAGGCATGCAAAAAATATAGACTTGTAGATAACTACCTCTAAAAATACTCATTCCTGAGCAACCTAAAAAATCCTCAAAATTAGGGTCTAAAACTGCTACAAATTAAGCAAAAATAGCTTCAATTTGGGCCTCTCCATATGTTTGACCAAACGTTTGAGTAAGGATCCTAAAAATACTTCTAAAAGTCATGCAAAACCTCTTAGGTGGCCTAGTTAACTCAACTAATCAATTTGCATGATTTTGCATGAGCAAAATTGATTGCGAGTAAATAATAAAGTAATAGAATATTACTCTATTATTGGTTACAATTTGTTCTATTTTTTATTTTACAATTTTAAGAAAATAATAAAGTAATTTATAGGGTATTACTTTATTATTTATTTATAATTAATAAATGTGTAAAATTGTGCATGATTAGAAGAAAAATATACTCTTTATCACTCCAATACATTTGCCTATTTTGCAAAATAGGACTTAGGAATAATTACAAAATTCTTTATCACTCCAATACATGAATGAGAAAAAATATCTCCCTCTGCAAGGAAAATAAAAAGAAACTCAGTCACTCCTGTAGCACTCCATGCACAAGACAAAATTGCATAAATATCCTTATGACTCCCTCTTGTTGACATTGTGCACATACATCCATTTCTTAAATATCCTTATATCCCCATATACAATTTTGAAATTAAGGAAAGAAAAACAACTCCACTATGCAATTTGACCCCATGCATAAAAATGTCCATCATATGTTGTCACCATCAATACTGCCACCATGTAATTGTCTTTATGCGATAATCACATCACTATAAGACAATACCTTATTACCCATGAAGTCATATCTCCACCATGCATAAAAGCTTATCCCTGAACTCCATGTATTGCATATGCATATACCATGTCTAAAATCATACACCCTCTTGGTTGTTAGTCACCATGCATAATCTTGAAATCCATCCTTGGATGCTTGGAAATGGACAAGGGACTTAAGCATGTGATTTGTTATTCCTTCACCATTTGACCACCAAGGAATCTTCAAAAGGTTATAAGGCTTGGAGCCTTCCCACATGTTATATTGGTCTCTTGACTTAATAAAACCAACCTCTAAAGGGTTGTTGTTGGCCACTATATGTTATGATTGCTAGGGAAAGTCTTGACCACGACAGCAATTTGGATAAAGTAATAATTGGTTTTTCTTAAGTTAAAAAATGCACTTGAGCAAAAAGAACCTTCGAACAAAATAGGGAAACAACCCTAATCTTTGTTCATTCACTCTTCTTTTGACTTCTCTCTTTAAGCTCTGCAAAAATCATGTCAGCCAAGGGTTTCAACTATCTTCATGGTGGCTTTGGTTTTCTCCTTTCAACGGCTCTTCGTTTTCATTGCCATAGAACTCTGCATGAGCTAGGAAGAAGGTAACCTTGCTCTCTAGAAGTTATGAAACATTTAAGTATCTATAGCTTTCTTCATTTGTATGGTCACAGCCTTCTTCACTGTTATAAACACCTCCATTGTTGTGCACTTTTTAATACCTTTATTCTGTTTCTGTGTGCTTCTTTCTCGACGGTCTTCATCTGCTCTTCTTGGAAGTTTGAGGCCACTGTGAGGCCATGGAAGATCTTTCTTCCTGCCAGCAACAAGGGTAAGCACTTGCTATTTAATCTTTGTAGCTTCATTATCCTTGGTTTCACTCCTTATAGCATGATAAGCTAGTAGATAGACGTGGGTATTGCATTTTATAGCAAAAAATGTTGTCTCTTTCAGCCATGGCTGCATATTTCTTCTTTTGTCTTAATCTATTTTCATATGCAGAAAACCTAAGGGTTTTGAAGTTAGGGTTTTGACTTCTCCTCCATTTCCAAAACCTCTACCTGCCATGGCTATGCTTCTCTTGTTAATAGGCATCAAAAACTGTAACTTACTAGAGGGTTTGTGAGCTTTGAAGTTAGCGTTTCAACTTCATCCTGCATAGAAAAATCCTCGTAATGCCATGGCCATACTACTTTACTTGATCTCTTTCTCTTTATATTGTAAGAAATGAAAGGTTTGATGTATCTTTGAAGAAATCTTGTTAATTTAGTAGATGGGTATACTTTCTTTCATGCTTCTAGCTCCTCTATTGGTTATGAATGTATCATGGCATCCTTTTTGAAAGCTCTCAACTGTGTTTGCAAAAAACTCATTAGGGTTTGGCCCTTTGACATGGGTATACAGTCTTTTCAAAAAGAATGGCTTCTCTTTCTGTGCAACACCACTTTGACTGTGATCTTGTCTCCATCTGTTGGCAAAAAGTTTAAGGGTTTTGAAGTATTAGAAGGTGGGTTTTCTTGCTTTGCTTTTCATAACACTTCCTAACCTCCTTGTTACTGTCTCACATTTGCTGATGACTCATTTTACCTTATCATTCCACTATGGCTAGTGGGTAGAAGCACATGTTAATATTCTGTTATGACAGAAAAACTTTTGATAATCTATATAATGGCTTTAACACCTGCTTTCATTGTATCTGTAGCGTAGATTGCATGATATCATACCTTTCCATTCTATAAGTTTTTTCTATAGAATATCTCTTTAGGTTGCAGGAATGTAATGTGATGAACTATAAGTCATGTGGAACATCCTTGACTGGCTACTGCCTTTGCTGCAACTGGATATATATCATGGCATAGAGATTAGGCTATCCTCTTGACTGTTTGTGTGTATTGGACTCCTCTGTGCATAGATATCATGCATTTTTGTTTCTTGCTGGTTGGTACACCTGTAGCATGCCTTCGTGCATCTTCAGATCTCTTCTAGTTGTTCATACTTTCATCATTATGCACCTTTGTATTATAACTATATGCTCTTGTCCATCCATTTTTTGTGGTCATTCATGTGCACATTGACTGCCTGTCTTATCATTTTTCATGTTCTTCTGTGGGTGGGCAATGACCATTATGATGTATCATGAATGTCTCCTGCTTATATAAACTACTTCACAAGTCATTGTCTTGGTTGTACATGGCGATGGTGACTGTATTATGATAGAACCACTGGCATAGAAGGAAGAGGATTGTTTACCTTGTGAATTTAATGTTCTTTGTCAATCATCAATGTAGCACTTGATATAAGTCTTGTTCTTCTTCTGATGTTCCTCCGTCATTATTAATGTACCTCATAGATGGATATGGCAATTCATGATATACTCTGACTAGTTCATGATCACTGTCATGACTGTCTATAATGAAGATGACTGCATTTATTCTTGTTCTTGCAATGTATCTTTCTTTATGTCATCATGACATCTTTTTGACTGCACTATATCTCTCCTCACTGTATCTTGCATGGCATCCTCTTTACTGTGTGGCATCTTCTTCTGACTGCATCTTGCATGGCATCTTCTTCTAACTGCATCTTTTGTATTTGCAACTTCATACATGACAATCTCTTGTTCGATCTTGAAAGTTTGACTTGACTGTCATGTCTCTTGACCATTCACTGTGTTGGGGTATTTGCTTGTATTATATGCTTCATCCCTCGATGCTTGACTGTTTGAACATCTTACTCCATTTAGAATGTAGCATTTGATCTTCATGTATCTTTTAATGGTTTGAAGTTCTAAGGCATTGGTGGCAGCCTTTTGCAAAGTTTATATCTTCTTTTTGGATGACTACACACATATCTCATACATATTGTGAAGTTCTATTTTATGGTAGTCAAGTTGGTATAGTGTTTTATAATTGTCTTGCCTTCCACTGTTCTATCTGTTGTTCCATGTGGCATTTACTTGACCATTTCTATGAGACACTTGTAACTTTGAATGTGATATAGTTGTTTAAACTTTGATCATCTTTAAACAGTATGAAAACAACATGAGAAATACCTAGTATAAAATGTTGCTTCATCTTGCTCCTTTGTCATAACGAGATGACCTTTCACAAGACTTATTCAGCAACTTGTTCAAATGATACATAATCTCTTGTATCCTCCTTGCTCTGTCTCTCTTCTCTTTATCAGGCACAATAATCTGAAAACTTGTATCACTTTTGAGATGACTGTAATTTGATTTTTTGAATTTGTCTTTTGTCAATCTTGATTTAGTCATATAGCTCTGATTTGTTTCAATCAACTGTAATGATGTCATGATGAAATCTTCTTTATGTAAGTTGATTAGATGATGCATGATATAGCTTAGAATGATGCATCCTATCTTTTTCTGGTACTCTTTTCAAAAAATGAAAAGAAACATGCTAGGCTCAAGCCCTTGTGGGAGCCACATTTAATCCACATGTTTATTTGTCTTCAAATCAGCAACAAAATTTGTCCTATACCTGCACAGTGAACAAACAAGTTAGCATAAAAAGTACCTGATAGCATTGATTGATCTCCTTCATGATTTCTTTTTGATCTGTATCATTATCTGAATGCATGATATGATAAGTAGATGTCTTTGTTTGATAAAAGCATGTGATAACTGTAAACATCCGGAGCACTAACAGGGTTGTCCCAAAATTTTTTTGTAGGTTTCAACTGGATGGTGGCTTGGATTGAAGCACGAAGACTGAAGACTTGGAGACCAGCTTCAACAACAACCTCCATCATCATGCAATGATGGATGTTTAGATTTATCATATGTTCTTTTCTCTTTTCTTTTATCAAACAGATACATAGTTTGCATGTCTGCAATTGCTCAGTTTAGTTACTCCCACGGCTTGTGTGGGACACATTTGAACATTTCTTTTAAAACATGATCAGTTAGTTTCTCTGATGCATATGATGTATATGTACTTCCTTTTTAATCAATGCATGAGATAAAGTAACAGATACCTGGATGTATGTTCAAAACATGACATGAAATAATAGTGTAATACAACATCTTTCTCTCTTTTATTCAAAACTGATTAATTTGAATAATCAATTTAACTTATAACTCCTGAAAGATCAAACTTTGTAGAACAACTGTATCTCCTTGAATGTTTGATCCTTTAATGATTAATTTTTTTGTCATGATAACTTATCAGTCCTGATTGGACTGATGGGTTATCCTGACAACTGGATCTCTTTTCAACTTTGTCAAAGTGTCAACCATTCAAGAATGCATAACCTTGAAGTTTTCTATTATTCATTCTGAATAATTACACCTAGGTCCAACTAATTTTCAGTGTGAACAAAAAATTAGTAACAGTATATTAGTATCAAATTGTTAATGTGCATTGAAGCATTCATACCATACACTAATTGATATGGTGACATCCCAATTAATGTTTTAGACATGACATGGTCAACCCACAATGCTAGCCTTAGTTTTGAATCGCAAGAATTCTTGTTTTTTCCCAACATTCTTTTAATGATCTTCATTTGGCTCTTGTTGCTTGACTCGGCCTGACCAGGGGATGATATAGGGATGAATAAGATAAGTTTATCCCATAATTGGAACAGAGATCAACAAATTCAGTAGACCTGAAACACATAGCATTGTTAGTTATGAGCTTGTTCGGGACTCCAAACCTTATAATTATATTCTCCAAAACAAAGTCCATACAACTTTACTGGTTGCCTTCCTAATAGGGACAACCTCAATCCATTTGGTGAAGTAATATGTTGCTACCAATATCCATTTAAACCCCCCACTAGATTTTTTTGTGATCTCACCTATGAAACCAATTCCCCGTTGCTAAAATGGAGCCTCCACTATTAAAGATCTTAAGGGCAAGACTCCATATCCCTTTAATTTACTAGAGAATATTTGGCATGCATCACAACTTCTCACCAATTTATGAGCATCAGAAAATAAGGTGGGCCACCAATATCCTGGCCTGAGAATTCTATGGGCCATTGTTTTGGCCATAAAATGACCACCACACTCTCCACTGTACATTCACTCATGACCTTGTTTGCCTCATCTTCATTCAAACATTTCAAAAGAATGTCATCTCTATTTTTCCAATACAACTCATGCTTGACAATGGTATATTTTATTGCATGTAGTTTTAGAGTTCTTTTTTTACTGTCATTCATCTAGTTTGAATAGTTCATATGATATAAATAGTAAACTATGTTCTTCTACTAGGGAGAATTTGTCAAGTTACACTTTTCCTTTGGGATAACTTCCTCCAAGAAATTCACTTGTGCAATTTCTAAATTTGATTCTTCCACGAGCTTAGTCAATCCTTATCCTCTAACCAGTTTGGTTATCTAAATATCAATGTTCAAGTCTTGGATTTTATTTATCCATCTACATCTTTTTCCAGTCACTTCTTGCTAAGTAAAGATGTCCTTGACAACAACATGCGACACATAAGCTACAATCTCAGCACCAACCAAATATGGTCTAAAATTTTTTACTGCTTTAACCAGTGCATAAGCCTGCTTCTCCATACTACTTGAAGAGATTTGCTAAAAAAGGAGATAGGTTGCTCAAACCCACCATAAGTCTTTTGTAATAACATAGTAACAATTACATCTGGAAAGATGCAAATAAAAACAATTTGAAAGGCTTTGAAAAGTTAGGAGAAGCCAATACTGGAGCTTGTTTGATCTCTTCCTTAATATCTTGAAAAACATCTATAGGTCTCTTTCTCCAAGCTATATTTTTTCTCTTTTTAAGCATCTCTGAAATGGATTTGGTTTTCTCAACAAAATTTGGAAAAAACCTTCGGAGAAAGTTGACTTACCCAAAAAATGATTGAATGTCTTTGACTATCTTGGGATGTGGGATTTTTTCTATAGCAGTAACTCTCTCTGGATCAATCTTCACCCCATCTTTTGATACAATGTGCCCCGATGGCTTGCTTTCTATGACAACAAACATACATTTCTTTGGATTCAAAGAAATCCCAAACTCTAAGCATCTTTTAAAAATTTGCTATAAGTGTCCATAATGTTCATCTCCTTTCTTAAAAAAAGTTGCGAGGTCATCCTTGTACACCACCATAATAACATTAATTAAGTCAGAGAATGCCATGTCCATTGCTCTCTTGAAAGTGGCTCCTACATTTGTCAAACCAAAAGACATTCTTATGTAAACATAGGTGACCCATGGAGTTTGTCTTGTATTGTTCTGACTCCTTAACCATGACTTGATTGTAGCCCGAGAAGCCATCCATCATAGATAGGAGCTCGCAACCTGTCACTCTTTGCAACATAGCTTCCATGTTCGACAAAGGGTAGTTGTCCTTTAAAGATGAAATATTGAGGTTCTTGAAATTCTCACATAGTCTGATGTCACCATTCTTTTTTCTAATAGGAACTAGGTTGGACACCTAGGTGAAATACTTGATAGGTTTAATGATACCTCTATCCCTGGGCTTGAATAATTCCTGCTGCATTTTTTGGGCTAGTGTGGAATTAATTGGCCTTCGTTTCTACTTGAAAGGCTTTGCATCTTTCTTCAATGAAATCTCATGTTGAAAAAGATCCTCCCTATATGCCTTTAGTTCATCATAAGACCAAGAAAAGGCTCTGTAATATTTTCTCAAGAGAGCAATCAACATTGTTCTGACCTTAGGACTCATTTCTTCCCAATATAAACTTTCTTTGGTGTAGACTTAGTCCCTATATTAATTTCCTCCAAATTCTCATTATGAGTAATAGTGGGCTTAGCCAAGCTCCTATCTGCTTCATCAAAAACTCTTTCCAAAGCAATTATCCCTCTACTGGATAACTTTGTTTTCAAACACAGTTTCTCTACCGTCATCCTTCTCAACAAACTATTGAAAATTGATTTCCTGAGTATGATATCTATCAACACAATTCAAAAACTTAAAAATGTCATCGTCGTCTTCAAATATCTTCCAGTGTTGGATATTATCTAGTATTAATAGCCTTGTCAATATCTCCACCTTTGAGATTCCTGCTAAACTCAAGCCTTCAAATCAAACTACTATGTTAGCTAGGAAATCTGCCACAACATTCTTGCCTCTTTCTATCCAGTCAATAGAAAATGCATTAAACAATTCAATAGTGTCCCATACAACATTCCTATATTGCTTAAGTCTACTATTCTTTGAAGCATATTTGTATCTTACTTGTTAGATAACTAACTCTGGATCCCCCATAAGTCTAAGATTCTTAATTTCATGCTTAATTGCTATTTTCAATCCTAACAAAGCTTCATATTCTACCACATTATTAGTACATTCAAACCCTAACTTGAAAGATGACCTGAAACGCTCCCTATTAGGAGACATAAGGATTACACCTACCCCTAATCCATCCTTGGAGCAGGCACCATCAAAGTGCATTAGCCATACCTTATTATCATGAGAGATTTATTGCATTTCTCTACCAATGGGTGTTTGCTTCTCTTGATCAGGTTTTACTACTTCTATCCTAAAACTATCCAGATTGATATCAATAAAACATACCTACTCATCACCATCTTCTGGTTCACCTAGGATGGAAGGTGATCTCTTTTCTCTATCTGACCTGACTTATTTTCCATCCATGGGAATCATCGCATAAGAGGAATACATTTGAATGCTTCCTCCCACTATTGATGCCCACTTTCTTGATAGCAACATTTCATACTAAGGAGGGATGTCCACCATAGTCACATTCATCTTGTAACTTTTCCTTAGGAAAGCAACTAGCTTAAAGTCTATGTTCTTCATAACACCAATAATTGGGACCTCTCTAGAGTCCATAGCAAAGCATTTCCCATATGATTTTGTTACTAGTAAGCCCAACTCATTCATAATTTATAGTGGCATGATATTTGTGGATGCCCCAAAATCTATCATACATTTCATTATCAACTAATTATTCACAACTAGTGTGACATAAAAGGGGTCCACTTGACATGTACATTTATGCAATGTAGTTCTTAAATGTACCTCTGGTATTTTAGCATTTGGTTCCTTATATTTCTTTGTTGATGGCTCTTCTTTCTTTATTTCCATGCCATGATCTGAACTGACATTTCGATGATGAGGTGTTGTCTCACTGATGAGAGCTAAGGTTCCATCTTTGTGTTCAGCTATTCTCATCATTTCTAACAGAGGTACAAACACCTTAATTTGGCCCAAGACTTGAGCCATATCTAATGAAACATACTTAGGCACAGGAATACCAGAAGCATTATTTATAGTAACAATGGAGATAAGTGTAACATCTCCTTTCTCCTTTGTTGCATCCTTCTTACTATTGCTTTCTCTATTAGAAACATTATTATCATTTGACTCCTTCACCTTGTGGCTAGGGTCAACCTTGACTGTCTCTTTAAATTTTGAGCATCTTTTTTCCCTTTCATTCCCCCATTCACAGAATTGAGGGTTTGTTGCCTCTCTTGTTTTTCCTTGATGAATAAACTTCTTGCAACCCTTGCAGTACTACTCTCACTTTGTCTTTTTAATTTCTCAAGTTGTAGTTGCCTTTAACTTGAGCTATAGCAGTTGTAGTAAGGGATCTGATTTCTATGTCCGATGGTCTCCTTAATTAAAATTTACAGACCTCAAAGTTCAAATTGAAAACATAGTGATCTTCTTCATCATCATCTGAGAAGGCTTGATGATATGAAATTTCTACGCATCTCCTATCTTCAACATCTAAGTCGAGACCACCTTCTTCTGCAAAAGAATACTCATCACTGCTTGCATACCAGTGTGGTGATATCATGTTTGTATTTTGGTTTTCATGGTCATCGAGATCACTGCAATCATCACACGGCTTATCTGAATCCACTACTGAAATGTCATTGCGCATTAAGAAGGAGAGTGAGGTAGTTGATAAGCTAGACACCAAGGGCTATCCTCAATAGTATGTACTCCTTTTCTTAAGAGATTTGGTGTTTCTCTATTTACATTTCCTTTGTGATTAGGTGTATCTAGCTTGCCATTATGCCAATCAGTATTATAAGGCCAATCAAACAGTCTTGGCATCCTTTCATGTTTAACATAGGTTGGTTTCTCATTTGTAAGCCCCTTCTCATTTCTAGCCATTTTGTAGTTCATTTCCTTCAAAGCATACATTACTTGATCTAGTTTATCAACTGGAGTAGGAGATTTACTATTTTTCCCTTTTCCATAAGGCAAAACTTTGATGTCACTTCTTTTATGAAACTTCCCTGATGCTCTTTGATTTCTTTCTATATTAGAAGCTACTTTATAAGCATCTCTTAAGGTACAAGGATCCTTGACTCTCGACAAGTACCCCATCTTTGCACCGAATGCATTACAATATAGGACAAGGCACATTGGCTCATTTGGTCTCATTAGGAGGAATCTTAGCCATGATTCTGGCAAATCTTGTATTGAAATCTGATAAAAATTCATTTGAGCCCTTAGCAATGCTAGTGAATTCATTTATTACAAACCTTGCATCTATTTTGTCACCATAATACTCTTTAAATATTCTTTGGAACTCATCCCAAGATCCTATGTTGGCTCTTCGTAAACCCTTATACCATTCTCTGGCAACATCATCTACAGACTACACAAAAGATTCATAAGAACATCCTCCTCGTAGATGTCAAAATCATCAATGAGGTTAATAAAATCCCTTAAGTGATTTTCTCTGGAGATGGCATTATTCCCCTGAAACTTCATAAGACAAGACCTAACCTCAGCAGGGACAAGATTTGGATACCCTATAATTCCTATGAAATTTAGTTGCCTATATCTAACCAAATTTAATGGGTTCTTGCATGCGGTTATTCTCCAATTCTTCCACCATAATTGTGGTGATTTCTTACATTAGCATTCCCGCCTACTACCCCATGATTGTTTACATGACTCATATTGTTCAAGTTGTCTGCTCTTGTTCTTAAGACCTCTAAAGCTTTCTCAGCCTCTAACCTTGCTACCTTTTCTTTAAGAGTATTTCACCAAGTCTTTCACCATCCCTTTCTTCATTAATTATTTCACCATCCCCCTCTACATTATAACCTTCATACGCTAAATCCATATACCAATACGGAATTTCACTTCCCCCTAGAGGAAGTAATTCACTATCTTCACATGAAGGTCTATTTACTGCATTTGAATTTAAAGGGGTAGCTCTAGTTAGAAGGGTTTCATTAAGCCTATCCTCTACTTCTTTTCTTTCCTTTATTCTTTCTATTTTCTTTAACATTTCATGACGTCTAGCAGCATATCACATTTCTTCTTCTCTAGATTTATTAATTCTAGATGCAGATACATCACTATCATAACCTACTAATCTTTCCTTTGTAGTTTGATAATCAGTATCTTTACAATGATCAGCATTAAGGCTATATGACTTACATGCTTTCTTTGCCTTCCAAGTAGATGACTCTTTCTTCTTCATTTCACCCATCAATTTTTTGCTTGGGTCACTTTGATACAACGCCCTTCTCTTGCCCATTATGAATAATTTGAGTTTCTTTCAATACACAAAGTCACTACCCTTTAAATGGATAGACAAGAAAACTTCACAATACAACACAAGACACGGGCTGACTATAACTATTCAATGCTTACAAAGAGGTACAAATAACTCTATAAAGACTCGAGATTGGCAATTAAGGAAACAAAATAGTTAGTCGTGACTCAGGACAAGACTTAGTTTTGTTTATCCCCAATAGAGTTGCCAATCTGTTGGTTCTCCAATTAGCAGTCTACAATCTCTAAGAAATTACAAGTTCCTATGATTAAGAATGCAGGTGGGTTGGCAAATTAATGGGAGGTAAACATTCACACTCCCCTACACTTTAGGCTCGACAAGGCCAAGGCAGGTGATTCTATAAAAGTATGTTGGTTTATGATATATATTAATTTGTGACAAACAGCATATGAGCAGATGTGGAATTCATACAGCAAAAAGAGGGTGTAAAGGACTACAAACCGTTGTAATTATGTTCCTCGAATCCTTTAAAGCTTCATATGAAAACATGGAATTATAACTTATCAAAATAAGTTATTCACACATCTTAGATTTCATGTTTAAGGTTGGTGGAATATGAAGGTTTATTACTCAAATGTAGGTGCCTTAAAGGGTTTACATAGTCATTATGGTCTCATCTGTATTTTTGCAACAATATTACTTCCTAATGGTCTTTTTAATCATTACTGCCTTGCAGCAACATAACCTGCGTAGGCGACCCCATGATTCAACATTCTATTTAGTTATCCTTTATATATCTTAAATTCCCTACAATTATCTATGAAAGATTTATAATGTGGACCTTAAACAATGAATAACAGAGACAATCGTTTGAAATAACAAATGTACTCAAAGAATAGAACAACCCTTAGCTATTCTATTCAAACAAAAAAAGATATTCAGCTGGAGACAATGTGAATTACAAAGCTTTCTCTCATATATTTCTTTTCAAGAAATGGGTTACAAAACACAGAATTGACACAGAACAAACAAAGTATTCCCACTTGAAGACAATTTTGAGAGAGCTTCTTCCTCGTACTATCACCCTTTACAATCACAAAGACTCCGCCTTTATAGAAAAGATTACAAACAAAGCCTATTAGGATGAGTGACATCTGTCACTTTACAACAAATTTATAAAATAACCTATTACATTTTACCTTAACTGACTTTTACACATCTTATGATGACAACACATGGGTGTCACTTGAAAGAACTTCACCCTCTCATGAGCTATCTAAAATGGTGGTTTATAAATGATAAATTTCTAACCACCTATTGATGTGGATCAGACAATCCTTTGTTGGAGCTAAGATGAATCCACACCCTTGCATTTCTAGCTAACAAGGCATAAGCAATCCAACTTGTTCACCTGAAAGGAGTGATGTGTCCTCTCGCCACTCCACGCATGCTGAATGGTAATTCCATCATGGAACAAGCATATGTGTTGGATCTTGATATAGAGGCAGGAAGTGGGTTGGGAGAGAACACCAACTCCAGTCCCTACAGCATTGCAAGGACTCCACCCTATAGTCTGATACCCTTCTATGTAAGCCAGAAGCGAGAAGTTGTAAGCCACCATCAAAGAACAATGTCCTTCCAGGCAACTATTCAGATTCCTCTTTATGTCCCAGATAAGGAGGCTTCTCATCCCTTCTTGAAAGTGTCATTTTGTAGGACCCCTCCAGCTACTCTCCCTATACCAAGGAAAATTACCTTTAGCGTGGGTTATGTACATAAGAGCAAGTTGTTATCTTTCTAGACCTTCCCATGCCGCATGGCAACATGACACTTACTTTTTCATTTTGCAAAAACTAGGTCCTTCAAGATATTTGCAAAAACCTAACCACTCAAACTTCATAACTACCCTCTTCAAAAGAGACAACCTCATCCTAATTGGAAGATTTTTAAAAGAAGCTAACAACCAAAATTTATTGCAACACACACTCCTCCTTTTCTCCTTTTATAACCAAGTGTGTCGATGATTAACTCCTTAGTCAATTTTAATTTGGCTTAATAGAATTCAGACTTCATCACTATTCTGCCAGTCCATCTTATCAAATTGATCAAAATCCAAGGAGATATCTATGACACACTTCAATGTGTCCTTAATTTGCCAAAATGTCACCTCATATCATGTTCGAGGAGTACTTAAGCATCCAACCAGTGAATATCTCATCTGATGGCTAGGGATACTCTAGAATCTTTGTCATCTTATTCATGTGAACTTGGTATCTCGCGTCTAACAATACTTTGGCACCTTTTATAAAGCCATCCAGACCTGACTCCAACTTTAGTAAGATGTCTAATTTGGCATTACATAAAATTAGGTCCACATAACCCTCAAGAATAACTGATGTGACAAGCATTGGGGTAATACCCTAGAATTCTAATTTCCATAAGTTTAATGATTTTACTTTCTACTTGATGCCCAAAATCAATGACAACTAACACTCCTCCACAACTCTAAAGCTTTCAATCTTATCTTTAATTATCATTTCAAATTTGCCTTGTGAGGATGAAACCTCGCTTAAAAGGTCTACCACCTCATAAGTGCTTAGGATTTGGCATGGAGCATCAGGGTAAAACCTCACAATTCTTTGAATTGTGCTCAAAGATGACACCCTTGGAATCCACATACTCAGAATTTGCTTTAGTACTGACTCATGTGTGATTTGTGCATCCCTTGCCTTCAACTTGCCAAAGCAATCCCATGCATCATCAAATTTTCCCACAATATGGGATATCCTATGGTC
Source organism: Cunninghamia lanceolata (assembly GCA_027924645.1). Classification (NCBI taxonomy): domain Eukaryota; kingdom Viridiplantae; phylum Streptophyta; class Pinopsida; order Cupressales; family Cupressaceae; genus Cunninghamia; species Cunninghamia lanceolata. The sequence goes on along the minus strand of BSBN01000220.1, from coordinate 6,997,546 downwards.
AACCAAATTCTTTACCACATTAGAAGCATCTTGTACCCCTTTGGCCTTTGTTGCTTCTACTACTCCCTTACATCTCCTTATTTCTTCCTTTAAACTCTCAATTCTAATTTTGGGAGTATCCCTATCCTGTTGAGATGTAATACTGGAAGAGGTAGGTGAATCCATATGTTCTGTCATTGTAATCTTAGGCATATCAACCAATGAGTTAAGCTTATTGTATTCTTGTATTAGTTTTGCATATTCAGCTAAAAACCTAGCATAATCAACTTGTAGTTTCTTGGCAACAACTTCACTGAATAAAGAAGTATTGACTGCTAAGGAAGCAACTTGAGGTGTTGTGTTACTTAATCTTCTAACAATAAAGTTTCCTTTCATCTCATTCACATCATGGATGACTCAAGGCTTATTGTCTAATGGTGCCACAACCCAAATAGCTAGAGTCTCATACAGTCTAGTGTTGAAACTAGACCCAAAATAGAGTTGATCTACTTGATCTTCATCCAAAAGGTCCTCATTAGTATCTTGCCTCCTTATAGTATCCAAGGCTATAGTAGAAGCTATATCCCATCATGGTAATAACAAGCATCTACTTTGCCCACCAATCATTCTTCCTTCTTCTGGTGTCATGTTTGATAGATCAAACTTTATCTGCTTTTGGATGCTTTGGACAACTTCTTCACTGTCTTCCTCTTCCTATTGGGTAGCATCTTTCTTCGTTTGCATATTAGCATTCATTCTACCCTTCAATAGAAACATCTTTATTGCATTGTTCTTGATGAAATCATCATCAATCAAGAACTCTTCATGGCACAAAGCCCTCACATTTAGAACAACTTTGTCACCTTTTCCCAAATTTAACAGTGATCTCCCTCGAGGGAGATTTGTTATATCCAGCCTTCGAGGGGGATTAACTATTTACAATATCTCTTGATACTCAATAGTATCCTCACCAACTTCCTCAGTAACATCATAATCCACCAAAGACAGGATCATGCACTGTGTCTCAATTTTATCTAGATTTGTTTCTTCTTCACTTTTAGCAGTACTCATTTTTGGAACTTGTGCGAGTGGAGCTTGATAAAATGGTGTCATATGAATTATGTGCTCCACTTCCACCTTACCATCTTCTGGCATAACCCCCAAGATATCCACACTACCAATCATCATTTTTATCCTACTTAATGGGTCTGCAATAGAAGGGAATACCCCTTTATATGAAGGAATTAGCTCCTTTTTATTTTCACATTCAACAATTATTTTCAAAACTTCCCTTCTTCTTTTGATTTCTTCTTAGGTTGTGTAGTTTCTTATGAGATCCTTAGGGATATTAAACTAATGGTTGTATCCTGACATACCTTGTGACCTTAATTTGTCAATTGATTTTTTAGGGTCACAACTTTTAAGCCCTAGTCTCAACCTGTAGCCAATCAATTTTGATCCTAACAGATCAAGGCCTTCCTTGGTAGTAATTGTTGGAGCACCCAAGATCAACAAGCACAAAGAATGAAACCTTCCACATGTGAAAAATGGAGCATAAGAGCATTCAATCATATACAATGAGAGTGTGTAAAAAACAATGAGAAGCCTTGCATAAATAGGCAAGGAGAAGGAGGTAGGAAGGTAGGACTGAACTACTAACTACCCCTACAAGTATGCAACGCTTGTCTAACTCACATGACATGTGTGAGGGCAAGTGGCAAGCCAAAAATAAAGAGATGTCTCACATAGCTAGGGACACATGTTGAAGTGAGACAAACTCCTAAAAGACTAAGTAAGCTTAAGTCTATGTGTGAATAGTTCAAACCTTCAAATAGGTGATATCTAAACTAGTTAGATAATGACACTATTTACACTGACAGTAATAATAAATTATGAGAAATTGATTGTGGAAGGTAAGAATGAAGCTTTCTTATGATTCCTCATATGTAGTTTATCTGCTTCATTCATTTGCCACATCGCCTCAAGGAATGCAATTCTGTCAGGTACAAAGATGTGTAACAAATGGGGCTGCATCTCATCTCCATATATCTTAATCATTATATAATCATCATGGAAAAATTAGTCTCACAAATTGTAGCTCCAATTTCCCCCTGGTTCAATCTCCTTAGGTCTTAAGAACCTCACGAATGCATGAGACAATCTCCATATCTCATGTCCTAGGAGATCCAATATTCTTCTCACAAAGAATGCCTCGAAGATGCAATGGTTAGAATTCTTGTAATGGGAGTCCCATATATAATTCCTCATTTAAATTGGCATTGGCCTACCATCTAGTGTTTTATAAGCCATTTCTGAGAGTAGGGTGCCACCTCTATTTTTCTTGATACCATTTGAAATAAGGGTTATGTTCATTCTCCTTCAACCTCTTCAAATCTAGATGTATCTTTTCAGCAACATAGGAAGCATAGTCAAAAGGCCTATTCACTTCCCAATGTTGAATGTTAGCAACCAACATCATAAGATGAACTGGCATCTGTATTTTGTGATCAAATCCTAAGACCTAACACAAAGCCATGTAAGTACACTTGAAATATTCAAAGAATGGGATGACATCCAAAGGCTCCACTTAGCTCAAGTGAGCCCGTTTATTTCCTTTTTTATCAACTCTTCTATGCATGGGAAGCCATTTTACTTTGTACCCACTTTTATCTCTTCTATGCTCTCTGCATAAATAACTCATTGAGGTCAATCTTAACATGAGCATGAGGGTTCAAGTTAAACACTTCCAAAACCAAATCCTTATTCATTGTGAATATCCTTTTACCTTTAGCATCATTCAACTCCCTGGTGTTTGGATTATATTATCTACTGATAGCATATATCAACTTGAGGTCAACAAAGACATTTGGCACAACTAGTTTCCCTAAGTCAAATTGCCAAATGTTACAAATCGGGGCACATTCATTGCCACAATTGTACTAAAATTTAAACAATTCCCAACATGTCCATGGGATAATGGGATCCCTGATGTCTTCCTTTTTATCTACCAAGTTTTGGGAGAGGATACTTGTACCTTGAGACCGCTTCAATCTCTTTGAAGACCTAGACAGCAAATTAAGGATATCCTTGTTTAAATCCTTTTTAGACCTATTTAACCGAGTTGAATCTTGACTCATGTTTGTATGCTAAGATTCCTAGCCCACAAATTTGATAACCCTTCAAATGTAGATTTGTCGAATATATTTCTTACTGGAATAAAAACCCTAGTTTCCTCTTTTAAATTATCAACTTCAGAAGGTCACAGAACTCATACCTTATGGTTCACTTGAGAAATGGCACTACTCTGTTTGTTCTCCACACAAGATGTTGCTAAATTTTGATCATCTGCAATGGTGATTACCTGCACAATTCCTTATCACTGGTTAGGGCACTCACGCGAAACATCCCCATAAATTCTAGCTTACCTGCAAAAACATTCTCCGCCACCTTTGAGTTAATGCTCATACGTGCTTCAGGATTAGGGTGGTTTATCTATTAAAAACCTTGAATTCATTTACGATTGATTATGATAAGGATTGATGATGTGCTTGAACCCCGAAGGAATTTTGAAAAGACATTTGATAGGCATTAAATTTTAATCCAGGTTAGACACATCAGATCATTTAGTCATACACTGCACATGTGGCCCAATCACCTTTTGATAATGAGGACTTTAAAAGTGGGTACCTTCTATTTTTGAATGCCCATCGCATATTGCAAATGCTACTCGAAGGCACTTTGTTGAGTTTGCAATGCATTCGAACCATGTGATGCAATGTGATAGTGTCATGTATACTTCACGTTAGGTATCAATAGTTCATCTTCCAGATTTTTGCATGTCGTGAACTCTGTGGTAGGCTCTTCTTTTGAGTTTTTGAAGTCAAAAAGAACTACGATGCAATAAGACAACTCCACTTGGTAAAGATTGCCTATGAATAGAACAGTTAAGATATTACAGGGATGTTTCGACACTTGTCAGTATTTCACAAGGTCACAAACTTGGGTGCGGCCAACGAAACACACATGCGATAGACTAAAGGTTTGCGATGGAATACAAGTAGACATGTATATGTTGACTTAGATCTGCCAAAAGCAATAGCACATGAAGCTCAGGAAAAAATAAAATATTTTGTTAACGGTGACATTAAGTAATAAATTCAACGGGGCCGGTAAACACACATTCATAGGGACTTCAGGAAACAACTTAAATGGACTCGACTAGCCAAACAAGTTAGCAAAGAATTAGAATGCATTTCAGACAAGGTAAGGAAATTAATAGAATTAAGGGTTTTAGACATAATTATGGATAAACCCTAGCATAGTGACAACATAAAAACCCATGAGAACTAGTCAAGATGAAAATCCTGGAACAATCCTAATAGATGGCATGGTAGGTGAACCCTAGCTACCATCTCTACTTGCGCAACATCTAAGCCACTCATTTTGGGTGGGAAGGTTATAGATGCAGAGGATCATTGAATATAGATTAGGGTGCAACATCCAAGGGTTATCAAAGTAAACATTGTATTTTTTTTAAAGGGTTGGTCATTGAGCCGATTTGGGTGTACAATTCGGGTGATTTTAGGGCATCAAGCAAAACCAGTTTGAGCTGCAAATGAGGGAATGTATTTGGTAGGGCATAAGAAGGGTTTGTAAAGCACATCTATGCAGTGTCATGCCTCCATGGTCGTTTGTAACAACTTAGGGGAATGTATAGCCACAACTATATGTTTTCTTTCACCACATTTGTTGGTGCAATTATAATAGAGATTAGATGAATGTATGCCAATATTTTAATACAATATAAGGTTTTTGTGTTGATCTTTCCTTTGTTACATTTGGGTTGTTGCAGTTCAGTTATGGATCATTAAGTATGTCCACTATATAAGATGTAATCTATGATATGTATGTAAATGCATGTCTGGTTATATCAGTGTTTTATTGGATGCATCTCCTTCTTCTTTATTGTCCATGACTCTGTTGCCTAATGGAGTAGGCATTGGTCCACATTGGTGAAGGATCAAACACCTTTCAAAAACCAGTCCTTTGTTCTGGGTAGTTGTAGTAGGATTGGGAGTAGATTAGGTTTCACATGTTCATGATTCTATGTTATAGATAGAGATTAATCTAAAGCAATCTAAAGTTGTTTAAATCATATGTGAATCATGTTCTTGCATGCCTGCACCCTGTAAATTACGTAAGGGAGGTTAAGTGGATTCATCTCAAGGGATGCCATGTTGTTATCATTTGTCAGTGCATCTACAAGGTGTAGCCATCAACCTAATTAGGGGTCTATGCAGCCAATCTGTCTTGGCCTAGTGACAGTTATGATGGTCAAGTGTACATTAGGTATGGTTGTGAGTGTTTATTTGTGTTCCATTTCATGCCTCTTGGAATATCCCTCTTGGGTCTAGTTGAGCCCAAAGTGTAGGAGAGCACACCCACTCTCGTTAGTTGGTCTTAACCATTCTCAATTTGTGGATGAGCCTCTTTCTTGTTGGAATAGCCAAGGATTCACTGCAACACTTGATATTCACTATCACAATATAGAAATTGACAAATAGAGATAAGAAATCAATGATATTGATGAACCTAATTTGAGCATAAACATATATTAATCTCACTTAAGAATTTACATTAGAATGCCTCATTATATAGGCATGGAAGAGGCAATCCACCTTGCACGTGGATTGACAAATGCCCCGTGATGTGGCATATGCAAGTAGACAAGTGTCCTATAGGTGTCAACATTTGGATCACTTGGAATGTGCAAACCAACAACCTTGTGTGACAAGTTATGGATGACTACAAAGTTCCTTTTGAGGTGAGATGGAAAGTCTTCCAACATCCAAAGGTATGCACATGAGGTTTACCAAACAACTAGGTAACCTCCAACCTCTAAAAGGTTGCACATTCAGTTAGACAAGATGTTTTCTAACCTCATCAACCTAAGTACACTTAAGCTATAGTGAATAGATAAATTATTCACTCTAACACCCTCCCTAAGTGATACTTGGGGAGATCACAATAGTGCAATAGATACAAATATATGGATCCTGACTATTGGGCCATGTTAGGTACCCATGTACAAAGTTTCTCATAAATTGGAGTAAAGGAGAAAACCTAGTGGGAACAAAACTCCTCTCCAAAAGGAGAAACAAAATGCATGAAAAAGAAAACAAGTGAAGAAGAAGGATGGGCTTATCTCATTACCCCCTGGGACAACTTCTATCACATGTGTACAATGAATTTCCCCAAAATATGAGATACAAAGAGAGATTTGGAAGCCCCCCATAAGATATGTTGTAGTGCTTGTAAATGCTTCATGAAGTATATTGAAGATGCTCTGTGAATGTCAAACAATGTTTCTCCCCTTAGGAAGAAAGAGAACTACAAATATGGGCAATGAATCTTCCCATGGAAGAATAAGATGATAAGTCTTTGGATGTTGCACAAAATCCAAAGATAAGTATGAAGCCTTCACAAAGTGACGATGGGCCTCTATGATAGTACTAAAATCCTTTGAAACCTACTCCATAAGAACTGATACCAATGATGAAGATAGATGCACAATAGCATTGAGATGGCTATCATCAAAAGTGTCTACCAAATATGCATAGTGAGAATCATCAAACAAACATGCAATGTTTGTCAAGTACTCATCCCAAAAAAATGGTGCTGGAAGACTAATGGAAGTCTGTGGGAACCAAAGCTGTAGGTTCACAAGGAGATGTGATCTCAAGAAGAACCAATGTGGAGGAAACAACTCCAAGGTTCAAATATCCATATTGAATCTCTTTATCCAAGTGTAATACATGAAGATCATCATGCAAGTTTTCAATGTGTAAAGAACCAAAGCAATAGAAAGAATATAAGCGAGACCCATGATCTGCTTGTCCTATTGCAACAATGTCTCTACTCTGCAAATCCCTTATGATCACTGAATTAAGTGTGAATTCAACTATTTTCCCTATTCCACTATGAATGATTTGATAAATGGAAAGGAGATTATTGGATAAAAAGGGACATACAAAACATCATTGATCGTGCCTTCACCAATTTCTATAGTGCCTTTTCCAAATGTTGTCCTGTAGGCATTATTTCTCATGATAATAGGGGGATATGAACCTGGGTCATAGGTGGAAAACATATCTTTTCAATTTACCATGTGATGCAAAGCCCCTAAATCTAGAAGCCACATAGATGAGGCATTATTATTAGAGGCAACCAATGCCATTCCTTTGTTCTTATTCACATTTGAATATGATGGAGTGGAAGAGCCACCCGAGGATTTGATTTGATTCTCTTAGTAAGAAGTTCTAACTCAGTTATTCGGAGTTTGAGGTTATCTCTTTCCTTTTCAAAACAACGGTGCTCTTAATGCCCAAGTTTGTTATAATAACTACAAGTGGGCCTTTCCTTAGACTTTTTCCCTTTGGATAGTGTAGTTTCTTCAATTTGAGGTTTTGATTTTGATCCTTTAGATAGGCCCTTGTTTGCTTTCTTCACCTTAAGAGTTGAATTATTTTCACCACTAGCAACTAGAGCATGATTTGATAAAAAACTTTAGTGTGCCCATTTAAATTAATTTTATCTCGCTCTTATGTTAGAGAAACAACAAACTCAGCAAGGGAAGGCATATTGAAGTGACTTCCTAACGAGTGTTGTGTGGCATAAAAAGTTGAAACAAATAGTATACTCATGGCAAAAGATCACAGCCTGACCACAGGAAACCATAAAAACAAACCAGAAATTGATGAAGCAGCACCAGTGGCGCCTCCAAAGGTGACCAAGTGCAGAGTGGAGACTTTATCCTTGGACAATTTGAAGAGTGCAAGCAAAAGAACTTCGACCTGATAGGGCACCACTTGCAAAGTTGACCACCATGGTGAAGGGCAAACTGGCGAGTTGAGATGGCTCGACCAGGTGATTCAAACTGTGAGCTTTGATGAAGATTGTGACTGAAGTCGACTTCAAAAACCTTGAAAACAGCTGTGGTGATGGAATAAACTGCAACCAAATTTCTCAACCTGAAGCAAACAATGGCACCTTCGGCTGGTAGATTTGTGACGAAATGGAGAGCTTTGAGATATGTGAGATCTTTAATAGTGACAAGTAGCAGCAGTTGAAGATTTAAAGTCGTTGAAACCTCAAAAAGATATTAAACCACGATCTTGCAACAATAAACAATAACCACAGAGACATATGATCTGGACGCTACAAAGAAGAATTCAAACCTTGAGTGGCCACGATCCTCCAAAATGTTGAATGCCCAAGCCTTGGTAAATGGCGTTTTACAAAGGGGAATTTCAAAGAAAATGCCGTGGCTTGTGCAAACCTACAAAATATACCTCCAAACTGGAATGATAGAGACATAACTAACACTTTGAAGAATAGCAACTCAAACCATCAGAATGGCGATCATGAGAAATAAAAACGAATGCAAATATTTAATTTGTAATCAAGAGAGACAAAAAATTGCAGGGGTCAAAGTGACCTCTGCAAAAAAAAATTTCAATTTTTTTATAGTTTTCTGGTGAAATCTGTTTCACTTGAGGACGCACTGATTTTCTCCTCACCTTTGGATTCCCTCAAATCGAAGAGTGTGTTTGCAGCATGGTTCTAATACCATGTTAGAATAGCCAAGGATTCTCTACAACACTTGATATTCACTCTCAAAATATGGAAATCAACAAATAAAGATAAGAAATCAATGATATTGATGAACCTAATTTGAGCATAAACATATATTAATCTCACTTACGAATTGACATAAGAACACCTCATTATATAGGCATAGAAGAGGCAATCCACCTTGCACGTGGATTGACAAGTGTCTCGTGATGTGGCACATGCAAGTAGACAAGTGTCCTATAGGTGTCAACCTTTGGATCACTTGGAATGTGCAAACCAACAACCTTGTGTGACAAGTGTTGGATGAATATAAAGTTCCTTTTGAGGCGAGATGGAAAGTCTTCCAAGCTCAAAAGGTATGCACATGAGGTTTACCAAGCAACTAGATAACCTCTAACCTCTAAAAGGTTGCACATTCAGTTAGACAAAATGTTGTCTAGCCTCATCAACCTAAGTACACTTAAGCTATAATGAATAGATAAATTATCCACTCTAACATTTCTCACCTTCCTGACGACACCCCTGTCATGGAAGAAGGAGAAATACTCTAGGGTTGTGGACTAGGGATTTTGGGACCCAACATGCCCTTTATTATTTTATAGCTCAACTTGTACATACAAATTATAAAATTAGATACTATGCCAAACTCTGTAACTAAAAACATTATTTTAAAATGATATAAAAATAATAAACACACTTACAACATACTAGTAGTCTAGTTGTTCTTGCTTGTGATGCTTAGCATCATCGAGAGAGGTTTGTCCTTGGACAGGAGTGCTTGTATCAATCTGTGGCATAAAAAAAGTAGTATATATCAATTATTTGCAAACACCTAATTATGCCAATTGAGACAAAATAATCTATATGCATACTTATAACTATGTTAGAGACATTGAGGATAAATTGCTACAACGTCAACATCCAACTTTTCTTGTATACTAGGAGATGCGACAACTAAACTCATCAACTAAACAAACAATAATATATTCAACTCAAAAACTCAATTACACATAAACAATAACATTAAATTTTGCAAAATAAAAATTTAAAATATGTTACAATGTACCTCAGTGAATCCAATACATCACAATTGACACTATGAGATGGTGATGTATTGCCCAGTTATTCAACAAAAAATTACATTTTCAAACATTCAACATTATTCTAAATATAAACTAACTACTAATTTATTGTGATATATTAGAATTTTACCTTTGAAATAGATGGAATTGTAAAACTTGTTGGTGGGATGGTCGATGTCGCACCACCCTATGATATTATACCTTGAAATATCTAATAAATGTATAATTTTAATTCAATTCTACAATTAAAAATCAATTTACATATTAAAATTTTAAGTATAAAATCTAAAATATGTTATAAATTTGTATTAAAATACTTGTACGCAATCAACAAACAAATCATGTAATAGCTCATCATTGATCACCATATTATTTGATTGACCACCTTGTACTGTTTGATCACCCTCTATGCTCCCAATACATCTATAATGACAATAAGTGTACTCGTGGGAAGTGACACCCTTTGCACCTTGTGGATCACAATCTCTTCTAGACCATAAACGGTAACAATTATAACATAGGTGGGAGCTAGGAGCACTAGAACTAGATGGTCATGTTGCCTAATCTTCTGCTGAAGCACAAGACTGGGACATCTACGTGCTATGTTGTATAAGTGTGTCCATGAGGCTAGCAATCACATGGAGAGTCTGCACCTTCATAATCTCCTCAATGACTGATGGAATCGTCACATGATGCATATATTTTTGTGCTAGTAGTCTTTGTTGATGGTTTGTTACTCGATGAACTCCCAATATATCTTGGGCAAAGCCTCCACCTCTACCGGCTGAAACTCCCTCGTATTAAAATAATTGGGAATTTCATGAAGGACAAACTCGCAATAAAGTTTTCTCATAAAATATACTGGTACCTCGTGGTTATTATATGAAGGTTGGTCATTGACCATCCACCACCTATCCTAAAAATTATTTTTTATATCATTATGATTGCACCAATGCATTGAAAATCTCTTTGAAGTCACGAGAAGGGGTGCATTAGTTCTAGGATCATTAAAAAGAGCACAAATTTGGCCTTTTGTTATCTTTTTTTTTTTTCACTTTGTTGTAGGATAGCTTTGTCACATAAAATTGGCAACATGAATCTCTATAAGTTTTCCATTGATCGATTTGACTCATCATCGAGTCAACATTCTTCATCATTGCTTCCAATGATGAAGTGATGCATGGTGGGGTTTTGATATTGATGCCTTCAATGTTGAAACTAATTCTGTAAGTTGAATTTTATTTTATTCTAAATGCCCTAATAAATCCTCTTGGCTTTGTCCAAGGTCTATCATAAGTGTTAGAGGAGATTGGGGTAATGCATGGTTATCTTAAAGTATTTCTTTATCTAAATTAGGTTTCAGGTTAGGTTTCATAGGAGTTGGTATATATAAAAATACATTCCAAAATAATCAAATTTATTCAAATGTAAACATAATTTGTTTGAAAATATTAAAATCTTGGCTACTTATCTCTTCTCTGACGTGGCATTGTGAAAATCCTTGGGATGGAGCTTGTGATGTGGTCAAATTTGTAAAACAAGGTCGGGTTTTTGCTCAACAAACATGCACAGGCTTGGCCATGGGTCGCGCCTGGGTTTCTTTGGCAGAGTTCTTTTTTTTTGCTTTATGCTCTAAAAAACACAATCGCATTTTTGTAGTTATAAAACATGATTGTGTTTTTTAGACCATAAAATGAGATCACATTATGGCTCGGTATTTACAAAGCCATAACATGATTGTGTTATGTAAATTTAAAAATAATGCAATTGTATTATTGACAAAATCAACTATTTGACAACTTTTTTGTCTCGCATTTTGGTGTGCACTCGCCTAGTGCTTGATATGCCATGCCATCCTATGACCATTGGGTGGAGCATTACCATTGCTACATTTTGTATAATCAAAATTTCTATACTATACTCTCACTTTTCACTTATCTAGATAGCTAAGCAAGTTTGTGATTTATGCTTATTCCACTTATGAGACAAATGCTACTCATTGCATAATTTTCTTTGTTTTGTAAGTTCTTATGAAATACACATGCTAAGGATAAACACACACGATGACATCTAGAGGGATCCATTACTTTACACGGACCTCGATATCCTTTTTTAATGATTGAATATTTACTTTTATACATGTTTGTGAGTGTTCATTTACTTTGAAATGCATGTTCACTTGGGATCCACATGCACCTCAAAGTGGGGGTAAAATGTAATAGTGAAATTTGCATACCTATGCCAATCCCCATTTAGTTTTGGGCCCATTTTGAGAGAACATCTTGATATGATTACATAGTGACATGTGACACACTTTTGTGCTAAATTTGGCTCCTTTCTTGATTATCAATCACCCTTATCTACTATTCCTTACACACATTCCCATACATCCATTCTTATCTCTATCCTATCTGCACTTATTTCCATGTATTTACACCATTTATTGGCTCATATTTCTATATATTTATCTTTGATCCTCATATTTCACAACCCTTGTCTTGGATAATTTTCATAACACACGAGATCAATCTTGCATGGCATATATCTGACCTAAAAATTAAAATTTTAAATTCAAATGACCGACTCCCGCCCTTTTTCATAGTCATTGGGAGTTGACTTGGCACACACTTGTGCACTGAATTGTTGTGTCCTTGCATGTAAAGACATTCATTTGAGCATTAATCAATCATTCGGTCATCATTTCAAATCCTAGAGCATACAAGGAGCATTCATTAGGAATCTTTCGTTTTGGTGCTTAAAAGGAATAAATACTTTCATTAGAATCGTTATATAGATCACTTGCATGCTTGCCTACTATGTGCCACTTAGTTCACAATCGTAAAGTTAGCCTTCTAAGGGGATTGATCTAGATGAACTTGACCTTAGCAATTCGACAATCTCCCCAAAGTATTTTAAAATACTACCAGTCCTTATTCAATTATGTAGAGTAGAGAATCCAACAAAGCAAGGAGCAGAACCATACATTTCGCTAGATCATATCTGCATGATGCAATATTGACCAAAGTTATAGGATCGAGCCACACACATTTGCAGGTCTATACAAAATTCAAGGGTAGACTGTACTTCAAGGTTATCATTCTTCCAGACAAAGGTAAATTGAGTCAACAAGATATTAGCATTTGTACCCTCTCATTGGATCAAGAGCTAAGGATAATCCTCCTTCACAATTAATTTCCAAAAGTAACAATTTTAATTATTTTGAAAGATCATAGCCAACCACAAATCTAAATTAATTTGTGTTTCATTGTACTTGTACACATTTATTTAACTAGCTTAAATTAACCCTAAATAAAATTGTTTTCCTTTACAACATTATACTTCATATTATAAACTATACCTTTTTAACAAACCTATCAATATTTAATTTTTGCCAATAGGCTTATTAGAAGGAGATTTCTCCCCAAAAATTATCGGACGTCGGCTGCCTTTTTTCCATTTTCGTGGTAAAGGTGTCGTCTCAGGTCTATTTTTTAAGTTGATTTAATCCATTTTCTTGATTTAAATGCCTGTTCTAGTGCATATTCATTTAAGGCTAAGTAAAGTATAAGATAATAAAATATTTGGGAAAAGTTTTGGAGCGAGTAAACACCATTATACCACACGACTCAATTATGTAAATTTTGGTTTCATTGTAGTGGGGTAATAAATTATGTACTTTATGTTTGGGTAAATTGTGAGTAAAAGTTGGTTTTATTATTATTTTTATAGTCAACACATGGGAGAATATTTTATAATATATAAATTATATTTATAAATATAAAATACTATATAATATATTATAATATGGATATTATAAAATGTATTTTATATTTATATATATTAATAATATATTTGAAATAAATAGTTTGAATAAAAATAATATTATATTAGTATTGATAAAATATTAAAAATTTTGTATGCAAATTTAATATTGTAATTAATTTAGGGCGGGGGCCCCGACTCGATTGGCTAAGTATTCTTGTTGCAGGTAAGGAGGTCACGAGGTCCAATCTCCCCTTGTTCGCGTGGAACCAGAGGGCGTGTCGCGTCAGGTCACGTTAAAAAGTTTACCATATAATAATGAATAATAATCATATTTTTTTGAAATATTATTTTTATACATAAAGAATTTGTATAAACATTACAAATTATATATGAAGGTTAAAATATTAAGTGATAGCAAGTGACCCCACTCTCAAGATCTAGAAGTTAGTTTTAAATATAATCCACTTCAAGAGCAATTGGAAAAGGTAAAAATTTCAAACACTTCATAACTTGCATCACCATTATAGTTTTTAATTAGGGAAGTGAACTTGATGCCAAATGATTGCATAGATTTGTATTGAGAAAACCCCAAAAAGTGTCGATTAATGTTAGGTCTAGATTTGTGGATAAGGCTATAATTGATTCCAAATGGACTTTCAATGGGCCAAACATCTCTAGAAATACTATGTAAGCTAAATTTGTTTTTAAGTTATACTCGTAGTTTTTTATTTATTTCCAATCATCAAGGGGATAGGTTTTTAGTAGGCAATGATATATATCAGATCACGAAGGATATGTTGTTAGCTTGACATGCATCATTTTGGGGCAAACACATTATTTCTTTTTATTTTTTCCCATTCATTTTCACATTTATGTTTTCTTTAATTATTTTACATTTTTTGTATTGGTTGTGTAATTTTTTTAAAATGTAAATGTTATTTTGATTATATTTAAATTTATTGACTTGGTTAAGTTTATTATATAAAATAATTTATTAAATGGAAAGCTATTGGAAGTGTCTACTTTATTTTAGTTGTATAGTTAATCAAAATGTTCTAATTTTTTTGTTTTAGAGTTTTTTAAATTTTATTTTTCTTAAATTTTAAATTACAAACTCAAACATCTCCTTTGCTTACAAATTATGTGGAAAATACTTGATTCTCTGGCCAAGTGAATATTATTTTAACAGATGAACACACTTTCTACTTCTTTAATTGACCTTAGAGGCATGGTTTTCTTATTGTTTTTTTAAGAGCAACGACAATTAGGAACCAGCTCCGATTTGTACTTGCATTTATTTTTTGCTTAAGCTTTCTCGCTGTTAAACGGGTCCCTTTAAAGTTGAATTAGCTTTATAATATTAAGTCTCCAAATATTTCGTTGATAAGAAAGCTCTATTGGAAGTGTATAATTTATTTCAGTTGTGTATAATTGGAAGTTTACTAAATGGAAAGTTATTGGAAGTGTACAATTTATTTCAGTTGTGTAGTCAATCAAAATGTTCTAATTTTTTGTTTTAGAATTTTTTACATTTTATTTTTCTTAGATTTTAAAATACAAACTCAAACATCTATTTTGCTTACAAATTATGTGGAGAATGCTTGATTCTCTAGCCAAATGAATATTATTTTCACATACGAACACACTTTTTACATAAGACATTCTTCTTTAATTGACTATAAAGGCATGGTTTTCTTATTGTTTTATTAAAAGCAGCTACAGGGGGGAACCAGCTGCCGCTGCTTCCCATTTGTACTTGCATTTGTTTTTTGCTTAAGCTTTCTCGTTGTTAAATTGGTCTCTTCAAAGTTGAATTAGCTCTATAATATTAAGTCTCCAAATATTCTGTCGACAAGAAAGCTCTATTGGAAGTGTATAATTTATTTTAGTTGTGTAGTCAATCAAAATGTTCTAATTTATTTGTTTTAGAGTTTTTTAAATTTTATTTTTCTTAGATTTTAAAATACAAACTCAAATGGGCGGGGGCCCTGGCTCGATTGGCTAAGTAATTCCATTGCGGTAAAGATGGTCACAAGGTCCAGTCTCCCCCGTCCCTGTGGTACCAGAGGGCTTGTCGTGCAAGCGTCACCGGTCACGTGAAAATTTTTTACCAGGCACATTTAAAAAAAAAATACAAACTCAAATATCTTCTTTTCTTACAAATTATGTGGATAATGCTTGATTCTCTGGCCAAGTGCATATTATTTTCACATATGAACACACTTTTTACAAAAGACATTCTTCTTTAATTGACTATAAAGGCATGGTTTTCTTATTATTTTTTAAGAGCAACGATAGGTGGGAACCAACTGCCGTTGCTTCCCATTTGTACTTGCATTTATTTTTTTCTTAAGGTTTCTTGCTATTAAATTGGTCTCTTCAAAGTTGAAGTAGCTGTATAGTATTAAATCTTCAAATATTAGAATAAAAATGAGTCAATAAATATTTTTCTACACGCTAAAATTACTTAGAGGCTATCAATTATATTTTAAGACACTTTCAAAATAATGGAGGCATCTAGACAAATACACTAGAAAACAAGCATGGTCAACCATATAAGGCAATGTGGTCTCCACCTTCCTAACACTTTTCAAAGTGACACTACTTAGAGAGGAATAATGATTTCATTATACAATTAAAGTTTCAATAGTACTTTCCACTCTTTGACAAACATGGGGCTAAAAGTCTACTCCAAAACATATGAATCCAAAGGAAATGTACAAATTCCCTCCTCTTAAAGTTATACGTACAAAATTTGTTCAACAATACACTAAGTGCGTCCAATTTTGTATCAAAGTTTGTCACAATAGTAGTATGTAGTCACTCAAACTATTACATAGCTATTTATTACACAATAGAATATAATTAAAAAACCATATATTTCTAAATTGCAAAAAATAGCATGACAGCGGATGCTATAAACAATTTCAAGAAGGATGCAACAGAAAACTGGCTACAAAAATATACGTAAGAGGAGCCAAATCAATTATGAGAATTGATTTTCCCTTGCAATGCCTAAAAATCACAAATTACACCACCTTCCTCAAACAATACAATGCCAACAAGTTATGAAACACAATCACTTCTCAAAGAATATTTACTTTACAAATCGATACTCCCTTACAATGCCTATAAATCACAAATTACACTACCTTCCTCAAACAATGCAATGCCAACAAGTCATGAAACACAAACACTTCTCAAAAAACATTTACCGTACAAATAACCTTACATTAATAAATATTTACTTATAATTAGCAATTGAACTTAATTAAAAATTATCCTTCATTGTAATTACCCTAATTAAAGATTATCCTTTAGCGAGGACTGATAAATAATATATAAAACGTTAAGCTCTAATTTATCCATGAAAAGCTGCTTTACTTGTCAAACACAACATAGCCAGATAATCGAAAACATCTATTCTATGTATATATATATCTATATATATAAGAAAGGTGCTGAACGAGGAACGCCAAAGAAAATCCATGGCATGATCATTGTTCAGAACAAAAAAACACTAAATAAACAAGTGAGGGCCAAAAATAAAAAATATAAGAAATAACTATATATATACACAGGCGAAGATTAGAAAGAAAGGGAGGGGGGTTTTGAGCAGATGTTAGAGAGCGAGGGACAGGGAGGAGAAAATGGAGGATGAGCATGAAGTGTATGGAGGTGATATTCCCGAAGAAGTGGAAGGCGATATGGATGGAGATATGGAAAACCATATTCTTCCCCACGACGTGGACATGGCCAAGGCCGATGAAGACACTGATGCTGCTGCCAAGGTTTTTCATCACCCAACATCAAATGCCATTATGCGGTGCTCCATGTTTTTTAAATTCATTCGTTTCGTAATCTACTTACTGTTCAGGAGTTGGAAGAGATGAAGAAGAGGCTCAAGGAGATGGAAGAAGAAGCTGCCGCCCTCCGCGATATGCAGGCCAAGGTCGAAAAAGAAATGGGTGCTGTTCAAGGTTTCGATTCTTTTCCCCCGAAATGAAACCCCTGCATTTCCTTACACTATGACCCATTTTTGTTTTTGAATTTCTGAATCTCTAATTCCCAAATTTAGGGTTGGTTTCCTTTTTTAAGCCCTTCTTTAGCTTATGGTGAAAAATATGCAGATCCCGCTGGAGCAGCCGCAGCTCAGGCGAGCAGAGAAGAAGCTGATGCGCGTTCTGTTTTTGTTGGCAATGTAAGTCAAAGAAACTAGCCCATTCTCTTATTTCTTCTTTCACTCTGTTGCTCTTAAATGCGCCCTAATTACCTTCATGGACAAATAATTACATCAAACCCAAGAAGGTTTACGAAGAAAATCTCGCCCTAAATAGACAGTAAAAGTTATCTTATGAGCCTAAGCCACACGAGGTAGTGACTCAAGAAGCAAAGGCAACTCCTGCTTGGAAAATGTCCACTCCTCAGAGCGTATAGGCAAGGTGTTTCTCTTTTTATTCAGTCACTTGTAAAATTATACGGGATAATGTAGGCAGGAGGAGATGAATTGCACCCTTTAGGGCAAATTCCTATTTAGGACCTAACAAAGTGTGGGACGAGGTAAATTGTGTTCTAGACACGCATATTTGGATCCAATTATATCTTGCAATGTACCTTGGTTCATGGTACCTTGACCTCTAGCACCTTGAGCTGCGTGATTTATGCTCAATTTTGGTTCTTCAGGCTATTTCCCTTTTCTCCTACTTCTTGGAGACTTCCATTCAGTTTTAATTGCAGGTCATCAATATGGGAGTGTTACATAAAAGGTTGATGCCTATATAATGGCAATTGTTACATATACTGACCAGTTTCTCTTTTACATTTTCTATGTCTTTCAGGGTAAGCCATTAAAAACATTTCTACATGATGACATTGTGCCTGTTGAAATCGGTACTGTCTGTGAACATCAGGAAAAGTAAACTATGGATGCACAATAATGCGAGAAAGATTTGCAATAAGTGCCCAAGCCTCTCCTTTAAGAACCCTTCAATAAAAAGGATAAAAATAACTATTGATCTTTATAGCCTTTCATCTACGCGACTCACCTCACTTTATATTTTTATATTTTCTAATACGCGCGTTGTAATTTATTAATGCACAAGGAAAAATCTGTTGGGATGGTTAATTGCTCTGTTACCTTCTCAATTAATGATCCATGAGAAGTGTTGATCCCTGTATTGTGATCATTATGTCCGAAATTGCACATACAACCTCCATCCATTATAATTTTTCACATATCTCTGCGATGAGAAGCATGCCCTAATATATAGTTCATATATTGTCGATTTGCAAACCATCATTCATTCAGATGAACAAAACCCCCATCATTCTCCTTTATTAGTAGCTGTCCCTAAACTGTCATTGTCACTGTTGAAGTTGCAATTGCCACCATATCCATTTCTAAACTTGGCATGGGTGAAATCCCTATCAATTGTTTCACAGTATAGGCAATCTCCTTACTTGTCTTGACAATCTAAAACAAAAGTAAGCCGCCATGTTGCACCCTGCTATATAACCCAAGTGTTGTATCATTTCAGCTCACTATAGGCAATCCTTTTACTTATCTTGACAATCTAAAACAAGAGTAAGCCCCATGTTGTCACACCCTGATATATAGCCCAAGTGTTGTACCCTTTCAGCTCAGTTCACCTGACTTTAACTAGTCAAATCACATACCTTACTAGCAACTCCTTAGTTATCCTTAATGATTCCTTTTGCTTGAACTCTTCAGTAGCAGTGTTCGTTACATCAACCTCTGAATAAATCAGACATATTTGACACGACTTCTTATATATAGAGTTGTACTCTCCAGTTGCAACAAGTCTATAGTATTCTTGAAGTTTATATTTGACTTTTTTGACTCGAGAAATTCCAATTGGGAGGAGATAAGGTCCCGGATTGTAAAGATTCATTTTTGTAAAGTATGAGAGAGTTGTGAAATGTCCACCCTAGTTTTGCCCTGTATTTCTGGTTCCTAATGGATTGACATTTTGTCAAACACTTTGCAACAAGCTTATCAGACTGAAATTTCTGAGCATTATGTTATAGAACTGCCTGTCTAAGAGTTTGGATAAAGAACCATTCACAATTTCATCACAGAATGCATATAAGGAAAAGAGGCATTTTATCAAACAGTTTGCTACTCTTGATATTTTGGTAAACAAATATAGAAGTACAATACAAACTGCTGATATGGAAAAACAGAGATACATATAATTTCAGAACATTCCTTAACCTCAAAACAATGCTTGAAGGAGCTGTTATGCTCACACAGAAGTAATCCAGATCTGATCACAACTCCAAGCTCCAAAGACTTCTTCCAGAAAACTATTCCTAACAGCTGGGACTGCTGTACATTCACAGAATATACCAAGAATACCTCCAGTGTTTAAACATATATCTGAACTGTGATTTCCCCCCTTGGAATCTGCTGTAGCATGAAATCTGGACATGGAAAGACTCAAGTACCTTTGCAATTCATTGGTTCCTGAAGATATGTGCTGCAGATAATGAGATGGCTTCTTAAACCAAGAAGTCTCCTCCATGCTGGCCCAGAGATAACTGAAATCATGGGACTGATATAAAACCAGTGTGCTGGAAATGCACAGATAATCACAAATCTGCTCACAGCTGCTTGATATCAGCAAACACCTTTCCAAATTTAATGGCAAACCACTCTGACATACTAGGCGACCTCATCCATGATGTTTTGCATGCTGAAAGTGGAGCAAATTAGATTCAAGGGAGTCACGTCCCTCTTGTCCTGTACGGCCTGTACGGCAGTACAGCCTCACTATTCCTTCTCCTTCTTTTGTTTGTTGAAATCAAATGATTATTTTTATGGTTTGCAATGTCATTAGACATCTATGGGAAAGTGGAATATCAATATTAAAGTGTAATTTTTATTTCCTCCCTCTTATGTGGAAGTCTGTACGGCTGGGAGTGTACGGCTTTGTTGTGACCTAATCACACATCGCCCCACTGCAAATGGGGACCCACCTTTTTTTGCAATTTTGCGCTTGTAGGATCCTTAGGAAGTGTTGTCAGACCTAATCTCTTCCATGAAATGAAGAATGAGCCTCTCTGGAGCGGCGTGAAATGAATCAAGTGAGTTTAACGAGGTGCAATTGAGAATATTTAAGCATGTCCTTGAGATACTGAAATTTGACTAAGTCTGAGGTCCTGAAGGTTGATGTCTTGAAATCCTGAAAACTGACTAAGTTTGAAATCTGGTGGATCCTCAAAAATCTAGAATCTGCATGTTAAATCTCATGGATCCAAGACCTATCTCAAACATCCTGGAAGTATATTTCAAAATATTTAAAGTATAGGAAATATTCAATATCTAAACATATACTTAAATATATTTTGAAATATACTTGATTTCAGGCACTGAAAAGTGGCTAAGTATGAAGAAATTTCCTCTGCACTAGTGGAATCCGCCCAACTTGAAGAAATTTCCTCTGCACTAGTCAAATGTGCTCTTCTTGTAGTAAAATTTCCTTAGCACCTGGCATATGCGCCCTCCTCTTGGAAATTTCTTCTGACTTTGGCATATGCTCCCTCCTCTTGGCAATTTCCTCAACCTCTAGCATATGCGCTCATCACATGGAGTTTCTCAAGGAAGTGTCAAATGCGCTCAGCCTTGGTAAGATCTCTCCACGCATAGCTAAATGCTCTCCATAACTTAGAAGATTTCTTCAAGTTTTAGGATATGCACCTACCTTCAAGAAACTTTCTCCTCACCTTGTCATATGCGTTTAGCCAAGACAAAATTTCTTTAGCACCTAGGAAATGCGTTCCACCTTGAGGAAAGTTTCCTTAACAATATGCACATGCGCTCCACCTTGAGGAATTTCCTTGCCTATCCGTAAATGCGCCTCACTTGGAGAAATTTCTCCATGAGCACTCAAATGCGCCCTCCTTGGAGGAGATTTCTTTACAACTTGCAAAATGCGCCTAGTGATAGGAAAATTTCTTCATGCTCCATCATATGCGCCCCTCAGGTAAATTTCTCTTACCTTGGCTAGATGCGCCCTGCCTTGAGAAGTTTCTTCACCCATTGTCAAGTGCGCTCATCATGAGGAAAATTTCTTTATCACCTAGGTTACACGCTCAACATCAAGGTTTCCTTAGCATTCATGACACGCTCTGCTTGGAGGGAACTTTCCTCAACACCTCTCTCATGCGCTCCAACATAAGAAATTGCAGTTGACTAGTGAAAATCCGCCTAGGATCTTTGGAAATTCAAGTAATAGTTCACTTCACACATGAAATCACGCCCAAGGGAATATGAGTGATCCATGACAAGGTCGGCCTCACAAAGCTAATCGTTTATCTCCTGACAAGGTTGGCCTGAGAAAGACCTTAGATAAGGTCGGCCTAGGAAGGAAATTCACCTATATTATGTATTTAAGAAGGCTGGATCCTCACATTTCTTCCAAAACAAATAGCAGATTCGCTAAAGAAAAGCAGAAATTTCCTTAGAAGGGGCGAATTCATAAAAGCAAGAGCAGATTTCAATAAGAAGGGGAATTTCATTGAAAAAGAGCAGATTTCAATCAAGAAATACAGAATTCCACCTAGGAGAGGTGAATTCCATAAGAAAAGACTTGATTTCTTAAGAACAAAGGAAGGTGAATTGCCTTAGGCAGAAACATAAATTCACTAGAGAAGGCAAATTCACCTAAGGGAGAATGAATTTCTCAAGGGAAAGGGTGAGATGTTGAAAGGAAAAATAGTTTTCAAGTAGTGTCATATTCATATTTCCTTCACGAGGGTTAAAAATGCATTGATTTAATGGAAATTTTATCCATCTGCATTGTTTGACAAAAAATTCTTTGCATTCGAAGTGAATTCTTATTGAAATATCCTTGATCCTCACTTGAATTTGCATTTTATAGGTAATTGGCAAATGCGGAAGCCGGATCCACTTCAGGAGCAAGGACAATGTTCGTGAAGATATTCGAGGAAAGATAAGAGGATGGAGGAGTGTTGCTTGAGTTCAAGTTCGTTTCAAGATGGAGGAGAGTTTGTTCAAGATGATCAAGTTCCAATGCCAGAAGTCATACATCAAGGTCATCACTTGAAGGGAGAAGGACTAGTTCCACATTCAAGTTCTGGAGCCGTCCACTTCAATCATGAAGTCTACTCCAAGAAATCACACCAAGATTTACTTCCTGCACCATTTAGAGTCAGAGTCTTGCATGAATCCTGCACAAGAACAAGCACAAGAGCATCATGAGATGAAAAAATGAGCATGTACATCAAAAGTCATGAATTACATGAATACAACATCAAGAAATTCCCAAAATTTCTAAGTTTTCAAGTTTGAAAGATGCCAAGTTCCAAAGGTGAAAATCCTAGTTCGAACACTATTCCATAAAAGATGACATAATTTGGGAAATATTCCGAGCAATATGAACACAAATAAGATCAAACCGGTTGGCTCAATGCTGAGGTGGCATGTGCACGTCACCAGTCCAGTTATAGTTTGCCACGTCACCTGTCCAGGTTCAACAAATGTATTACAAGAAAAAGGCCAAAGAGGACGTTCAAGTGGAAGATGCTCTAAAGATCCCATCTGCTTATCATCGGAAAACGTGCCTTCATTGCCTCTCTTTTGGGCGGTTATGCCATGTTGTCTCAATCTGGGCTGTTGATTTGCAAATCAATCCTGGCCGTTCATGTAATTTTGGAGCATATATAAGGCCCATTTCTCTCATTTGTAAAGGTTAGAAGCTATTAGCTCGCGCAAGAGTAGGAGTAAAATAGGAGTAGATTAGAGGGGACTTTTCGAAGTCATTGAAGAGACAATGAAATTGTTGTAACCATACACTTCAAAATTAATACAAGCTCATTGTTGGTTCGCATGGTGATCTTGTGGTTTTGAAATGTTAACATGGTTTCTGAATTCTCAAACATGATGGAGATGTGTTTCCAAGTAGTTTAGAAATAGATTAGAAGTTCATTGATGTAATGAGTATATGCAAAGGTATTTGATGAATTCCTTAATGATTCATACTTTTTGTGAATTGTCGAAGGCAACTCACTTTGCAAAGTTAGCCTGAACCTCCATTTGCTTTAGTTCGATTGTGAATACTTGTTCAAGCTGCGCCAGCTGTGGGTGTTTGGGCGTGTGTTTGCAATATGAAAATTATCGGGTTACCTTAGAAGATTGCACCTGCTTCATGTAGTTGTTGGTTCTCATGGCGAAGCGGAGTCAGGTTTCGTGAGGAGTTTGTCTATCGTGGCATGGTTCATTATATCATTGTCCTTAGAGTAGATTTTCTAAACCCTTTCCGTTTGCCTTTTCTTTCATAGACAGTTAGAGTGAGTTCCATTTCATAAGCAAGGAGAATAACATATTTAAATGGAGGTAGGAGTCAATTCAGCGTAAGTCCCTTTGTGATTACTAGCATTATCACATCAACTACTGAGTCTATCCATTGCAAGTCAAGACCTGACATATCATGAACCTTGGAGTTGTCTCATTGGATCACATTGTTTAGCCTTTGAGAGACTTTATTCAAGGAGGATAGAATACTTAGTATTTTATTCTGAGTTTGCATGTGCATAGAAAACACATCAACATGCTTCTACTATGCTTTCCTCTCAGCATAAATAACTCATAAAATGCCACTATAATTTCTTGCATACCATTATAATAGTACTGCAATGAACGGAAGAGTGCAGTCTTCAGCAAAATAGATCATTGAGTACCTTATGTGCAGATGTACGGCACCTAGGAGTACGGCAACAATAGAAAAATAAGGTAAAATAATATTAATGCTTCAAATATCTACTGCATTGGTGAAATCTGCCCTTGAACACATCAAAACCATCTAATATTCAGAATAACCTCAGAAGACATCAAAATCTGAAAACTCCATTAATGCTCCTTTGATTTTCTGGGTGAAAATCACAATCAACCAGCTAGGGTAGATGTTTCACTACCGAAACTAGTGAATTTCTGGAGGTTAAACAACCCCTATTAAGCTCTGCTCAACAGCACAAGCGCTCAGTGAAGAAGAAATCAATTTCCAGGCCTGAGAAAATGAGCGCTCCAACTCCATTTCATCCATCCATTCCCGAGCATGCCCAAAATATCATATGATATTATGGCATTAATTTTCACACTCTTCCACTAAGTGAGCACACCACCAAAAAAAGATAAAATCATTTGTTTCCCCAACGCACCATCACTTAGACACACTTTTTAAAATTAATACAAAGTTGCTAACTTAATATATGCAATTAGAATAAAGCAACTTTATAACTTAATTTTAAAAAGTCATTTCCCTTGATTGAGCCTAGTTAGCCTTCGGGAGATTAAAATAATTAAGGCTAATGTTTTCTAATATTTACTGATAAAAAGGGGACATTACAAGTTGAGACCATTTTTTAAAGAAGAATGGAATACTAGAAACAATGGTCATTAAAAGAAAGGTTTGTTGTGAATTGGTCTTCGAAATCCTTTGGTCATTAAAAAGAATGGTCATTAAATTAAAGGTTTGTTATGAATTGGTATTCAGAATCCTTTGTAGGAAAAGAAGTCTTCAACTTTCACGTCATCAAGAATAATGGCAAAGGTTTGGAGTTTTATCCTCTTCAAGCTTTGCTTATCATACTGATCTGCATTTAGTATAGATATTCCATAACTAATTCACCAACACGAATCATTATCTTTCCCATTAACTGTTTTCTCTATGTGGACATAAGAAAACAGTCAGAATGTGTTTAGAAATTAGTTGTTTCAACTTTGTAAGCACTGAGGTGGATGTAAATAGTTTTATACAAGAACCAATACAAAACCAGAACAAAAAATACTCACAAAATCAGAGCATAACGCAAGAGATTTACCCAAGAAAACTTGATGTGGGAAGAAGCTTTAGAAGAATAAGGTAGTTTGCCTTCTATTGACACTATCTTTGCTTCAAATTTCAAGCTTACTACCTTATTGAAGCCTTCATGGACACTGATCGCCTTTACCACAGTATCCAAACAATTGCACTAGAAAACTATAATGTCCCCTTTTAGAGTAAAGCCACCGCCAAGGGCCTAGAGTTATCATCTGGATTTGGATCTACTTTAATCCAAAGTTTATCACGTAGAATCTTGTTTGTTTTAAAGTTAACACAGCATTGCAAAATTATAACAAAAGGGATGGTGGCAATAAGAATTTCAAAGGCTGAACATAATCAGTCCCCATTTAAGGTTGTTTATGGTGATGGCACTGAACATGAAGATGAAGTCAATGGGATACTTCAGAAAACTGCAAAGAGGGCCTTTGTAGGTGCAGGAGCTCGAGTACTTTTCTACCCAACACTCTTATATAATGTTGTCCGTAACAAGCTTTAACCGGAGTTTCTGTGGTGGGATCAGATCGATCAGTTTCTCATTATAGGTGCTGTTCTATTTCCAAAAGATGTACATCGCCTTAAAGACCTGGGTATAGAAGCTGTTTTTACGCTGAATGAGCCATACAAAACTTTGGTGCCATCCTCTATGCACCAAGATGAAGGTATCGAGCACCTGGAAATCCCCACTAGAGATTATCTTTTTGCTCCATCATTTGATGATAATCGTCCAGCTGTAGGGTTTATTCATGGTAGGACACAAGGGAATGAATCCTGTTTATGCATATGCATACGTGATATCAAAAAGACCAAGGGTTTTGCTGGCACATTCGCAGTGGCAGGCAGTTCAGGAGTATTATTTAAAGATACATGGCAATAGTTCTCAGACACTCCAATTTCCTATACCGTTTGATGATAATTATAAAGACACAGCTGTGTTTGTTACAAATTCTGATTTAGATGGATACAAGAGTAGTGAGGAAATCACGCCAGCCAAACGCAGGGAAAGACAAAGCTTATTGAAGATTTCAGTGTGAACAAATAATCCAGCCGCATGATGAAGGAATTGCTTGGATTATTAAGGAACCACCCAAGAAAGGTTAATCAATATTATTAAATTGAAATTAAATAAAGTTAGTTAATAATTGACAAAGGACGTATGAAGGGGTGTGTCTTATGAAGAAATAAGATATATAAGGGAGATCATTCGAGGAGGAAGAATCATTGAATATCAATTATGAAAACATAATATTTATTTCCTTGTGGAATACAAGCTATGGATTTAGAAATTAAGGATGGAAACCCTTAACTTCTCCTATCAAAGTTAGTGGATGAAAACCCCTAACTTGGGCAGAAATTAGAGTCATTCATATAAAGAGTAATAGCTGCATATTGGAAGAAGAATTACAGAAGAACATAAAGGATAAGTTTTATATTTTCAGATATACATCATAAGATTTGAATCTGAATATTAGAATCAAAATTACAATATTTCAGGGTTGCCAGATACGCCCCCCACCCCTCTATAGGCACGCGTACCACCGTACTAGGAACGGATTCGGGTACGGTACGGTGTAGATACGGCCCAATTACCATACCCGGCCATACCCTAATTTTTTTGATCTCCAGGGGTGCAGGATTTGCCAGGATTCGTGTTTGTTAAAAACTCATGCCGTACCTATAAAAAAATATTTAAACTGCATGCTAAAACCAATGAGAATTTATAAAAATACACCGTTCAGTTTTGTATACACAATATTCAGGCAAATGCAGGGTTCAATGTCAATGAATTGCAGCAATTTTTCGCGATCTCCTTTCGCCGCAATTTTTTCTGCCGTGATTTCTTCCGCTGGATTGCAGCAATTTTTGGCAACCTCCTTAGTTGCATGGACACATATACACTTTCTCACACAACACACGGTTTTTTTACTTGCGTGAGAACAACAGACGAGTTTAGAAAATTTGACGGCGAATTTTTTTTTTCAGTGCGAGACAATTTTCCAAGCGCTATAATGCTCACATATAATCTGAGCACTATAATGCTCACATATAAAAGCCAATCGGTAAAATATATTATAATATTCAAATTTACTAAGTTAAACTTTGTAAATTTTTTTGTAAACTTTAATATTTTATTAATAATTATTGTGTGTATGTAAATTAAAATATATTTAAAATATGTATTATAATTAATATTTAAATTTGATACTTTTAATATTTATTAATACTTATAATATATATATATTTGTCCTATCTAGCTGTATTCGTATTGGGGGGTCCTCAAAATTAGCCGTATTCGTATCGGATACTGTGCCCGTATCGGATACCGTATCCGTGTCCATGCAACATTGCAATATTTAAATAAATTAATATTTATAATTCATTATGCAACTTCAATGTGAATTAGGGTTATTTATTTAAGGAAAAATAAGGAAATCCTAGAACGGGACATTACAAAAACCAAGAAGAATAAGATGCTTTATCAATTCCCCCTAAGTGCATTCTTATACATTGATGACAAGTTTAGGCTTGAAACAAGAAGCCCAAGAGTTAAGAATTAGAAGAGACGTTGTGAAATTGTCACTCTGTCTGTTCGTTTCTTCCACAAAAAAGCTGTTATATCAGACGGCAAATCCGTCACCTTTGGGAAAAACTGCCATGGCAATTCCATAACTGCCATTATACGTATGCAACTGTCATAACTGTTTCGTAACTGCCGTGATACATGCCACCCTGCTGCAGTTGGCAGGTCTATTACCGTCAAAATTCAATGGTGCTTTTCTTTGTTTTCTCAGGAACCTGCTCAAGTTGTGTTTGACCCCAAGTTGTCTGGATCACTTAAAAACCACTTGCAAACTTATGTAGACTCTTGGGCAAATTTTATACTTTATTCTTGATTGATATTCATTTTCCTTAGACTGTTTCAACTTTTCAAGATATATTTTAGTTGGTTTTGAGTAATTGAATGAGAATAGTAGCTTAGTTAGTTGATTTTGCAACTTTCATGACTCAATTCTGATCAGACCTCCCAAATTGGGAGGATTTTTGTCCTCCAAAGCTTGAAACTCAAGAAATAGGGAGATAATTTTCCCACCTCCTTCAAATACTGCTTTGCTTTGCTTGACAATTTGAATTGTCCTTTCAACCCACTGTGCCAACTTTTTACAATCTTTTGCAAAACAACACATTTTTTCATGAGCATTAGGAACAATGGTTTCAATGGAAGGCAGCAAAATGCTTACTCCATCTACCATTGATGGCTAAAAGAGATGAAAGTTTTCCACATTCACAACAGAATAAAATTAAAACTTTATATAAGGAGGTGGATCTAATATAAAAGCATTAATGCCCACTTGTTCAAGAATCTAAACTGGACTACACCTAAGTGGTTTAAGCTTCTTTGATTCATCTTGGAATCTTTCTTAGCTCAAACATAGCCATTATCTTGTCTCTAACTTGGAATTTGTGCTCAACCCAATGCTGATCAAGCTTGGCATTGTATTTGCCTAAAGATTGGTTCAACCTGTTTTGCACTTTGAGGTGAATTTGCCTTATCTTTTCAATGGAAATTTCAGCTTTGCTAATTTTTGAACACACTTTCTCATACTTCCTTTGTTGATCCATAATCAGGGTTGTTATTTCACTCCTTGAACTACCAACATGAATCTTAAATGCTCCAATCAATAAAAGACTGATAACTTTGCTGATTTAGAAGTCAAACTTGCATATGACAGTACTAAGAGTGATAGAAAAAACAGCATTAAGAAGGCTAGTGAACAGTAGAAAGAGAGCAAACACGCCATGCAGTGAAGAATAATACAATATTGACCTTGAAAAATCCAATGTAGATGAAAAATTCGTAAGAGTGGGATTAAATACCTTTGGGCCACTGTATCTAAATTCTGATTACAAGGTTTATTGCTTCCTCGAGGCCTCCATGGACATGTTACCAAATGAATTGATATCCATGTTGGAATTAGGTCTGACAATTGAGGAGGGGGGGGGGGGGGTGAATTAGTTGTCATAAAAATTTTAATACTTGCTGCAGTTAATTCTTCTTTACTACTTCTTAATAGATTAATGATATAACCATGAAAAGCAAAAATCAATAACACATGAGTAGAAGCACAATTAACACACTTGACACCAAGATTTTAACGTGGAAACCCGGTTAAGGGGAAAACCACGGTGGGGGTTAGCCCACAAAGATTATACTCTGTTAAAAGTATTACAAAAGGGGAAGGCACATGCCTTCGGGCTCACTAGCCAGAGCTCACTGCTCAAAAGGAGGCTCACTGCTTACAAGAATGATTACAAAAGGATTACAGATTGTTTGAACTGATGAATAGCATCTGCCAATACAAGAATTCAGTTCCGGTTAAGCACAAAATATTGATCTTACACACTTCATCTTTACTCTGCCCTTTTTACTGCTCTGCCATAATTCGGACCTTAGATCTCTTTTCTTTTGCACTTCTTATCTGCCCTTTTCTCACTTACTCCATATTCGCACACCAACATACATTCATACACTCGAATCCATCGGCTATATATATCCGCCTCAAGTAATTCAATCACTTTTCTGTCGGCCTTATGAAGAACTTAACAAACAATACAAGTACTCTGTTTTGTCGGCTAAAATCATACACCAGTATTGATGTGTACCAGAAATAACACTTGCAGGTCACCATACATGTTGGCCACTAACATTATATCCCATACGCAACTCACCAAAACACTTCTACTAGATCCGCACAAGGATCTAACACAAGTCGACCTGTTCTTCACTGAACTGTTCTGTCATATTAAGACCCGGTACTCAGATGCTCATAACTTTTAATCCCTTTGTCACCAAAGGCTGAGATCTTGGATTTAGATTGTTCTGACATTCCTCTACACTCCCTCAGATTCGCAACACACAATGATTAACTGGAGGGATCCGTTGACCAAAATACTGAACTTTGCCATATACCCTGTTCTTGTCTATCCAGACGTGACAAATCTGGGAACTGACTTCCGGTATGATCTAATACTGCACTGCGGATGTGTGGAGTGGACTTAGTTGCCATCAATGACAACACATGACATGCCTTGTAGTGTCTCTTGCCAACAATCTCCCCCTTTGGCATTGATGGCAACACTTAGTGAAAAATGACTAAGTGTTATGACTGACTCCCCTTACTGTGTATACTTATATAATCTTCCACTGCTCCCCCTTTGATGGATTCTTCATTTTCTTTCATTTTTCACTGTCTCTTACTCCCCCTTTGACATCAATGGCAAAGGGTGGGATTCACAAACCAAAATTTACCCAAAAAATCTGTAAACAATGCCGCATACGTACAACCAATCCTTAAGTTATATTTACATATACTTAAGTACATCTCCAAAAATATTCCTCAATAGGGCCAACTTTGTATCCCAACTCTTCTTCATACTATTCAAAGTTGAAATGTGGCCAATGAACAAAAATGCTTGTGCTTCAGCGTTCTGGAGGTCAATGGGATCACTTGTTTGTGTAGCAGTTTGGGCTTCTGTTACAGTATTGAACATTGCTTCTATCTTAGGAGAAATCAATCCCCGGAGCTCACCCATTCTTGCTTCAATGTTCTCTTTTTCTTGTCAGTTTCTTTATTTCTTCCATCAGGTTGATTGCTTAACACTCCTTACTTGCCACTGATACTGTCAACGGATCAAAAGCTTGGGACATACTTGACAATTTCTGTTTGGAGTCCTTTATTTTATCTTCTATATCCTCTATGAATTTAGGAGTAGATAAACAAAACTTATATATACTGCCTCCTTCTGAAAGAGCATTTTGAATACTCTTTATACTGTTATGTAGCACCAATCTATCTACCCCAATCATGCCTTTAAGTGCATCAAATCTTTTTCTATTAAATTCATTCTGAACTTTAACTTCTACGGATTTTTCAAAGGACTCAAAGTGTGGACTTACAAAATTTACAAGGCTCTTCAGATTTCCAAAGGGAGAATTAGATGGATTCTTTTGGAACGTTGGCATTATCTTCTCCAATATACCGGATGCAAGGCCTAACAACTCACTATCCTCTATGTGAGATTTCAATATCTTTTCTCTTGCCTTGGCTTGTGTGAAAGATGCTATCTTCATCATTTGGTCCGAGAGGGAGTATCTAGGTTGATTGGTCTTTGAAACAATTCTGGTTCATCAAACTCTAGCATTTCTTTACTTAGGAAACTCTTCACTGCATCAACAGTGTCTCTTGCCACAATTTCTACACCACCTTCCTTGAGTTTTCTCAGTATCAGGACTATTTTGTTTGGGTGCATCAACATTTGCACCATCTTCTTCTGCTTTATCTTCCTTACCTTTGACTTCTTCTTTCTCTGTGTCATCTGCAGGGGGATTCTTTCCTTTGTCCTCAACATGTGCAATCTGTTCCGGAGGATCTTGTGTAGCAGCAGTATTCTCAACATTGTCTTCTTTTCCGGATTGATCAGGAAGAGTTAGAGTATCTCCTGCATCATCAGTTTTATCCACCATCTCTGTATCTTCCTTGTTTATTTGCTCCACTTTCGGAACAGAGGAGTCATCAACCTTGGTTTGTTGCTCATCAATTTTCATTTCTTCAATATCTGGGATTGATTAATCAATCCCATCATCAATCTCCTCCTCAACAAATGGAAGATTGTGTCTCTTCAATGCACTTAGAAGTATTTCCTGTGTTTCTTTAATTATTTTGTCTAATTCTCCAAGCATCAGTTTGTTCTTTCTCTTCTTGCTCCTGAATTCATCCTTCACTTCTTTGAATATCATATTCATTTGAACTTGAGTGATCTGAGGGCATAGTTTTATCCTAAGTTACCGGAAACGCCGGTGCAGGGTGCGGGTACGGTACCCGACGGGAGCGGGAGCGGGAGCGGGCTTGGGAGCGGCGACGGGTGCGGGCAGGGAGCGCCCCGCCCGCCCCGGGTTCTCTGTGGGTTCGCCATAGGCGAACCCACAGAGAACCCGGGGCGGGCGGGGCGCTCCCTGCCCGCACCCGGCCGCTCCCACCCGCTCCCAGATGCTCCCGCGGGCGGGAATTTTTTTTTTTAATGTTAAAAATTAAAAAAAACGAATTTAAAACTCAATTTTTAATGAAAAAAAACAAAAACAAAAACCCTAAAAAGGTCAATATAACAAAAACGACCCTATTCATTTCTTATTTTTGCAACTCCTCCTCCATTTCACAAGGGTTTTTCACATTTTGTTCATTTTTGCTGCTGCTTTGCATTGTGGAGGGAATCCGGAATCGATTGCAAAGCACCAAGGAAGGATTGTAGCTTGCACAAAGGTCATCTATTGATCTGAGGTAAGTAGTTTAACCTATTTTTTCTATTTTTTGTTGAATTTGTTCAAGTTTTTTATGGATTTTTAAATTTTTTCAATTTTTTTTCAAAAATTTCAACTTTTTTTTTGAAAAAAAAAAACAAGTTTGAACATTTTTTAAACATATTTTATTGTTTCTCTTGAATGTTTAGGTGTTTTATTAGTGTGTAGGGTTGGAATATTTTTATTATATTTTAATTTTTATTATTTTAATTTAAATTTTGTAATTTCTTAAACAGCAATCTATTTGAAAGTGAAATGGCTACGCCTACTAGTTCAAGTTCGGTGGGTCTTGAGAAGAGTAAACAACTTAAATATGATCAAGGATCTCCTCTTTGGAGACATGTCAACATGATTGAACAACTAGCAGGAGGTGGGGCTTTTGTTTGGGTTTGTAATGAGTGCAAAGTCACATTTAAGAGCTCATATACTCGATTGAAAGCTCACTTATGTGCCATAAGTGGAAAAGGAATAAAAATATGTGAAGGGCCAAACAAGAGGGGGTTGCCAAAAGCACAAATTATGGCATACATTAAAGAACAAGAAGAAGCTGATGAAAAGAGTGCAAGAGCAAAATCAAGAGCTCATCCTTTAACAAAGAAAACATCAATGAATCCACCTACAGAAGCTCCTTGTTCTAGGCCACAACATCCTTTCTTGGACTTGGATGTAAACCAAGATGATGAACCCTCTTCTTCTTGCAAAAGAGGTCCATTGGCAAAGGCATTTCAAAATGAAACGAGAGATATTGCAGATGAAAAAATTGCACGTTGCATTTATGCCAATGGTCTTCCTTTCAACTTGGTGAGATCACCATATTGGCGGGAAATGGTGGTAGCAATTAGTAATGCACCTTCTGATTATACAGGTCCTGGTTATGAAAAGGTGCGAACCACTTTATTGGCAAAAGAAAAAAGTTATGTAGAGAAATCACTAAAACCAATTAGAGATTCATGGATTGAAACAGGAGTGTCCATTGTTTCTGATGGATGGAAAGATTGCAAAAACCGACCTTTAATAAATGTTATTGCTGTGTCCCCCAAAGGGGCAATGTTTTTGAAGTCGGTTGATTGTGAGGGGGAAATCAAGGATGCACAATTTATTTCCAAAATCCTCATTGAGTCCATAGAGATGGTGGGTGTTGAAAATGTTGTCCAAGTCATTACAGACAATGCAAAAAATTGTAGGGCAGCAGGTGCTTTGGTTGAGGAAAGATACTCACACATATTTTGGACACCATGTACCGTACACTCCCTTAACTTGGTGATGCAAGCAATTGGCACTCAAATAGATTGGGTGAAAAATACATACAATGAGGGTGAGGAGATTCAAATGTTTGTGACAAACCATCATATGTCACAAGGCATCTTCAGGTCTTTCTCGCATTTGGAGTTGTTGAAGGTAAATTTAGTTTATTTTAATTTTAACTTATGCCATATTTTTATTTACTTGAGTTGCATGATTCATTGATTTAGATTCTTGATTTAGATTTTAATTTTTAATGTGTTATTAACTTGTTTTTTTACATAACATTAGGTTGCTGAGACCCGATTTGCATCACACACAATCTTTTTGAGACGACTTGTGAAGGTGAAAGAGGCATTAGGCTCCATGGTCACTAGCCACCAATGGAGTATATGGAAGACAGCTAATTCAGAAAGGGCTCAAAAGGTGAAGTCATTGATCCTAGCTGATGAGTTCTGGGAACGTGTGCAATATGTTTTGAGTTTCACGGAGCCTATCATGAGTATGCTTAGGTTTGCTGATACAGATTAGCCATGTTTGGGGGAAATCTATGATGGCATTGACTCCATGGTAGAAAAAATAAAGAGCATAATAACACAAAAGGACAATGACCCCAATGAAACATTTTTCCTAAGTGTCAAAAAAATCATTGATGACCGTTGGGACAAGATGAACACACCCTTGCACCTCCTTGCATATGCCTTGTCTCCCAAATATTATAGTACTGAGATACTTGCTTTGCCGGGGAGAACCGCACCATATAGAGATAGAGAAGTTGCTTCCGGCTGCATGAAAACATTTCGAAGAATCTACTCCGATCCAGAAATGGTGAATGGTGTTAGGAAAGAGTTTGGCAAGTTCATACAAGGACGAGAGCATAGTATGTGTGCTATTGCAGACATGTACAAGGAAGATGCACATACATGGTGGTACCTCCATGGGCAAGATTATGTTTTGCTCCAGCCTCTTGCAATCAAAGTTCTATCACAAGT
The DNA here is from genome assembly GCA_027924645.1 of Cunninghamia lanceolata. NCBI lineage: Eukaryota > Viridiplantae > Streptophyta > Pinopsida > Cupressales > Cupressaceae > Cunninghamia > Cunninghamia lanceolata. Next base: position 6,962,637 of record BSBN01000220.1, on the reverse strand, counting down.
AAGCATGTTTTATTTTAACATTCTTAGTACTTACCATTTTTTGCATTTTAAAGTTGTATTGACTAGAGCTCTAATTTGAAATTTGAATAGGTTGCAAGTTCTTCTTCGGCTGAACGGAATTGGAGTACATACTCCTATATCCACTCAGTGAAGCGTAATCGATTGGCTGCTAAAAAAGCAGAAGACTTGGTCTATGTCCACTCCAACTTGCGTCTTCTATCACATAAGCAAGTTGAGTACAAGGACGGGGCAGCGAAGAATTGGGATATAGCCCCTGAGTGTGCCAACTTGGATGCATCTATTACAGAGCTTGCTACAATCACTGTAGATGATGAGGAGAATTTTCTACATGATGTACATAGTGCGAGTGGCACTCCATATGTTGATGTTTCAAACGATTTGCAACCAACCAATGATGATGACTTAGATCTAGATCCTTTTGATGAAGATTGAAGAGAGAAAGATTGACTTTTGAATCTTGATTATAGACTTATACTTATAGTATTTTACTATTTTGGAATTTCAAATTTTGTAATACAGTACTGACTACTGAGTATTTGTAATGATTTTCAATGTTTCATTGTTCATTGGTCATCTAAATTATCAATCAAGATTCAAATGTATTATGTATGTTCAATTCTGTATATTTTTTAATTTTTTTGGTATATACAGTTATACTATATAAATAAATATATATATATATAAAATATATATATATATAGTACAGCCGTACCCAGCCGTACCCACAGAATTTTTTTTTTTGCCGTACCGGCGTACCAGAACTCCGCTCCCGAACCCGTTCCCGTACTAGAACCGGCAACTTAGGTTTTATCAATACATGTTCTCTAAGCTCTATATCCTTGCTTTTTGCATTTTCTTTCCTCAACTCCAAAATGTCTGCAAGACTTTGAGGGATCTCAGAAGTTATTTCAATTAGGGCCTTATTAGAGATAATCAGATATCTAACAGTTGCTTCCTCTAACACCCTCATATCTGTATCACTGTATTCATCATAAAATTCAGTCATGGGTTTCAAATTTCCATCCATAGTGACTGATTTTATTACATCTTCCACAAAAAGTGTGGGCTTCTCAACATATGTATCCGTCTTCTACCTTTTGCTTGCCCTTTTGCTTCCGGAGGGCTTCTCCTTAGTCACCTTGGTAGCTTTTGTTCTAGAGGCTTTCAACTCCTTTACCTCAGCATTTGAATCTGTTTCTTCTTCATCAACTTTTGTGCTCTTGTAGGTTCTTGTGGCCTTTATTTTCTTTCTCTTTCCTCCTTCATCGGATGGTGTGGCTTCCGGTGTCTCAGGATTTGCAGGTTTTGGGGAAACATGGGCAGCAATAGAGCTTCTAGTAGTCCTTGATGTGGAGGAGGATTCTACCGAAGCACTACCTTGTTTCTTATCTTGCTTCTTCTCTGCCTTTTCAGTTCTTTCCCTGAATTGCTTTACAACTTCCTTTGTGAGGCCTAGATTCTCGGCCAACTGCTCAACTTCTTTTCTTACTTTCCTATTGATTTTAGGTTTTCTGAGCTCAACATGCAGTTTTAGACTTAGCTCCTCATATGTCCCAAATCTTTCAACTGTTGTGTCTTTTGGCTTGCTCAAAAGGTGTTGAGCATACATATTCAAGATTTTCTTATCTACCTCATACCCCATGGGCATGATTCAAACAATTCTGGGTTCTACTGCTTCCATTAAGCATTGATCAGTGTCAACCATAAAACATATTTCATTCTTGTACTTGTCAACAACCGATTTAGGGATTCTTTCTCTGGAATGCATCATATTCTGAAAATTCTTGAAGTATCCCTAGATTGCAGTTTTCTGTGTTTTATAGTCACCAATGCTGCATAGATGATCTCTGATCTGAATAGCAACTGGCTCGTCATTAGTCCAGTGTACACCTTTTACTCCAGGTACCTCATTCATAAAGTAGAAAAATAAACATAGAACCAATGTACCTTATTTAAAGGTGTTTTTCTTATCTTTCTTGATTTTGTTCAAGTTCTCAATTAGTTGGTTCTGCAATAATTCACACAAGTCGTAATCTGCATTTTCCTTTAACATTTTGTATGCAGCATATATGGCTGTTCTAGAGACAGAGTTCTCCTTGCTGGAATGATAAATTTTGCAGCCAATTACCATTGATGCAAATTTGACATCCGGATCAATATTATCATTGATAGTCATTGCCCTTTTGTCGAATTTGGCACCGGTTGCATCAGTTACAGTTTGGTTCTTCACGGATTTTAGCATGGGTAAACCACCGGTTGAATTCAACCCAGTCACAATCCTGATAGCATCCTTTGTAATTTTAAATGGTTTCAACAGCCACAAAAATTCATTATGCATTCGGCTTAAAACATACCGGACCCATTCATCTTCATCGAATGTTGGATACCCCATAATCTGAATAAAATGTTTATCTTGCAGTGCCTTGTACTCGGGTTTAAGATCGTGATTTTCACCCCTTAGATGGCTCTCAAACAAATCTACAAACCTTGAGTGCCCAAATTCATCGATGCCTGCATGAATATAAACCCTAATATCTTCAACATGCAACACACCATATGGAACACTTGAAAATGCACCTAATGGGTTGACTTCTACTGATTTGTGTGGGTGCTTCTTAAATTTGGGTCGAGGCCTTTCAGTAATATGAACAACCAAAGGTGTAGCCATTTGCAAAAAGATTACAAGTTCAAAGCTTCGCAAATAAATAGCTTTTTCATAAAATTAGGGTTGGCGGGCAAATTCGCCGATCGCACTTCAAATCCTTGAATTCTCTGCTCAGACGCTATTCTTCTTGCTCCCTTCGAATGCAAAGTGATTCAAATGAAGAGTGCATGACCTTTTTAAGCTCCGCAAAAGCTAATTTGCCTTTGTAATAAATGCTCTACCCTAACACATTCGGTTACACTGTTTCTACATACAGTCGACCTTGAATTGCTCCGCAAATCGTCATATCCACTTCTTTTCTTTTGGAAATCCTTTCAAATGATCTGTAATAACCCAAACTATTTTCTCTCAACGTGCCAGATTCAGGCACCCACTTATTGGCTGGGGGAGTTTGATTTTTAATGCTTCTCCCCTTGAGTCGAAGCTCCTAATTCAATTTTTGGAGGAATTGTCAGCACCAGATTCTGGTGTGGACCCAATACTATTGTTCATAACACTTTTCTTGACCCATGTCTTGCTCATTTCATTCTGGATTTCAATTCACATCAATTTTGCCCTTGCCTTTGTCTTGTCTCTGCTCATCCGGTTTTCTGTTTACCGGACCTCTTCTTTCATTGTTCCTGTTTCTGTAGAATCTTGCAAAATGACCAGATCGATTACAGTTGAAATATACAACATTTGTTTGCCCATTTGATTGATTTCCTCTTGATTTGCACTGTTTTGTCATATGTCCAAATCTATTGCATGCAAAGCATTTGCCATTGAAGGAATTGCCATTTCCTCTATTGTTTGAATTGTTCATCATTACACTTCTGCATTCATTGGATCTATGACCATACCTCTTACACTTGAAGCATTGACCGGAGAAGGATGGACTACTTTGATTCACTCTACTTCTGCATTGAGTAGCTCTATGACCAAATTTATTGCACTTGAAACAATTTCCATTGAAAGATGGATACCTTTGAGCATTAGGTTGTCTTACTGGAGGTCTTCTAGGCTTGTTTCTTCCATTCCTTGGTTGAAAATTTCTTTGTCCGGATCTGAAGCTTTCACCTTTCTCATATCCAAGACCATGCTTATCATCAACCTTATTTTGACTCTCAAGCAACACTTCAAGTTTAATTGAGTTTATCTTGAACTTCTCCTTGTATTCATTTGCAACTTCTAGGTCATGTTTGAGGATAACAATTTGCCTCTCAAGTTCTTCTTCATTTTCCCTGATTTCTTGTAGATCAGACTCTAGATGGCCAATTATTCTGTCTAATCTGCAGCATTCTTCAGTTCTTTCTTTCAGAGATTGATTTAATTTTTCTTTCTTTTTTCAATATCCTTGGTTAGCTTCATCACCCCAGATTCCATTTCATGTTTTAAAACAACTTCTTTTGCTGACTTCTCACATTCCTTTGTCTTCTCTTTTATGGCCTTATCCATGTCATTGTCCTCATTCTGTTTTCCTAGTTGAAGAAGTAGCTCCTTTCTCTTCCCATTAGATTTACTTAATTTTTCTTTTAAGATCTCAATGTAGTCTTCAGTGTCTTTAAGATTTTCTTGCAGTTCTTTGACTTCTGTTCTGGACTGGTCAAGATCATCTAAAGCAAGTTGAAGTTGTTCTTCGAAGTTGTATGAATCCATTGTAATACCTTCCCAGATCTTCCTCAAGCTGATAGGCTTCTTTCAAGGAACCTTGCACTGATACCAATTGTTGGAATTAGTTCTGACAACTGAGAGGGGGGTGTGAATCAGTTGTCATAAAATTTTTAATACTTGCTGTAGTTAATTCTGCTTTACTACTTCTTAACAGATTAATGATATAACCATGAAAAGCAAAAATCAATAACACATGAGTAGAAGCACAATTAACACACTTGACATCAAGATTTTAACATGGAAACCCGGTTAAGGGAAAAACTACGGTGGGGGTTAGCCCAGAAAGATTATACTCTGTTAAAAGTATTACAAAAGGTGAAGGCACATGCCTTTGGGCTCACTGCCCAGAGCTCATTGTTCAAAAGGAGGCTCACTGCCTACAAGAATGATTACAAAAGGATTATAGATTGTTTGAATTGATGAATAGCATCTGCCAATGCAAGAATTCGGTTCCGGTTAAGCACAGAATACTGATCTTACACACTTCATCTTTACTCTGTCCTTTTTATTGCTCTACCATAATCCGGACCTTAGATCTCTTTTCTTTCGCACTTCTTATCTGCCCTTTTCGCACTTACTCCATATTCGCACATCAACATACATTCATACACTCGAATCCATCGGCTATATATATCCGCCTCAAGTAATTCAATCACTTTTCTGTCGGCCTTATGAAGAACTTAACAAACAATACAAGTACTCTGTTCTGTCGGCTAAAATCATACACCAGTATTGATGCATACCAGAAATAACACTTGCAAGTCACCATACGTGTCGGCCACTAACATTATATCTCATACGCAACTCACCAAAACACTTCTACCAGATCCGCACAAGGATCTAACACAAGTCGGCTTGTTCTTCACTGAACTGTTCTGTCATATTAGGACCCGATACTCAGTTGCTCATAACTTTTAATCTCTGTCACTGGAGGCTGAGATCTTGGATTTAGATTGTTTTGACATTCCTCTCACTCCCTCAGATTCACAACACACAATGATTAACTGGAGAGATCCGCTGACCAAAATACTGAACTCTGCTATATACCCTGTTCATGTCTATCCAGACTTGACAATTTGGGAATTGACTTCCTGTATGATCTGATATTGCACTGCGGATGTGTGGAGTGGACTTAGTTGCCATCAATGACAACACATGACATGCCTTGCAGTGTTTCTTGCCAACAATCCAAACACCTAAAATAACATAAATCCACCACTCTTAGACCTTCCAACTGCACTAACACTCATACAAGGTCTTAATTTGCACTCAAATGCACAGTTGCAGACCAAAACATGAACCCATCTACATTATATAAGAAGATTGTTATAGTTTTCCCTTTGCCTACATGAGATTTTTGAAGAATCTTGTCAAGCTAGGAATGGATTGAAATGCAAATGGAAATCAATAAGAATGCAAACTCAAAAAATTAATTCATTGAATGAAGGAACTGTACGTATATAGATCATCAAAGTGACCTTTCAGTTCACAACAAAGAGACTATTTAGTTCATCTTCAAGATGACTGTTCAAATTATACAGAAAATTCCAAGGATTATTTAGAAAATATTTACATAATATTACATCCCCCCCCTTAATTTGTAGGGGTTTTAGTGAGACCAAGCATGCCTTTGAATTTTTCAAATTTCTCCCTTCCAAGTGCTTTTGTCAAGATGTTTACTGGTTGATCTGTAGTTGGACAATGAATCATTTTGACGTTACCATCTTTCACATAATGTTGAATCAAATGGAATTTGGTGTTGATGTGCTTGGTTTGGTCGTGAAAGACTAGATTCCTTGCCATCTTGATTGCAAAAGTGTTGTCAGTCATGAGTGGTGTTGATGAAACTTGTTTTTCCTGCAAATGCTCAGGAACCCTTCTGAGCCACAATATTTCTCTAGTTGCTTAGGAAGCTCCATATATTCTGCTTCTGCTAAAGAAAGAGTTGGTACTGACTACTTCTTTGACTTCCAATTGATGACGGCTGATCCTAAATTCATCAATTAACTTGAAGTAGATTTCCTATCTTCAAGATCCCTTGGATAGTTTGAATCTAAATATCCAACTGGTTTGAAATCTGCTACCTTGGAGTAATGAAGCCCAAAATTTTGAGTTCCCTTTAGATATTGACAAACCCTCTTTGCTACCATCCAATGACTTTCTCTCGGCTTTTGCATGAATCTAGAGAGAACACCAATATCAAATGAAATATCTGGTCTAGTTGTGGTTACATAAATCATTTGATGTCAACTTCAAATTTTGTTCCATGGGCGTGCTTAGTGGTTTATACTTTGCCATTCCAAATCTGCGCAAGATTTCACCAATATACTTATGTTGTGTGATGAAATTGGACTTGAATTTTTAAATCACTTCAATACCTAAATAGTACTGAAGATGACCCATATCTATCATTTCAAAACCTTTCATCAGTTCTATTTTGAATTTTACAGAGTATTTTTCATTATTTCTTCTTATGAACAAATCATCCACATATACAACTAGGTATACAATTGTTTTGACAAAAAGAGTTGCATCTTCAAATTCAAAACGCTTGAAGTTCATGCTTAAGAGGTGCTCAGTGAACTTTTCATACCAGGCTTGTGGGGCTTGTTTCAAACCATACAATGATTTTATGAACTTGCACACTTTGTGTTCTTGACCTTTAATTGCAAAACCTTTTGGCTATGTCATGTAAACTATTTCTTTGAGATCACCATTTAAAAAGTATTTTTCACATCCATCTGATGAACTTTCAATCCATTTTGTGTTCCTAGTGCCAACAAAACCCAAATGGTGGTCCATTTCGTTGTAGGTGCAAAGGTTTCCTCATAGTCTATTCCTTCTTTTTGCGCATATCCCTTTGCGACAAGCCTTGCTTTGTGTTTGTCAAGTGAGCCAATCTTCTTTGTCTTTGTTTCAAAAGATCCACTTGCAACCAATGGGTTTAGAATTGAGAGGAGGATTGACCAACTCCCAAGTGGTATTTTTGATCAAGGCATCATATTCATCTTTCATTGCTTTTCTCCACACATCAAGCTTTTCTGCTTGTTTGAAGGAAGCTGGTTTTGAATCAAAAGCAATATTGATTTCATCTTCAGAATGCTTTTCCAAGGTAAGCTTTGCTAGTTTATCTTGAATGTTCTGTACGGACTTTTCTTCTTGTTGTTTGGCTTTGTATGCAATTCTAGTCCCTGTTTTTCCAACTTCATCAGGTTTGATTTCTTTGAGAGTCCCTGTTTTTCGTTTGTCAGTTATTTCTCTGGAAACAAGTTTTCTTCTTTTGATGAAGTTTCAAATTCTTCCTTTGGGGGAGTTTCTTGTTCAACTATTGGAGACAAGATGGGTTCAACAAATTTCAAACAATGTGTCACCATATCAGTTTCTTTGAAAACGCCAAATTTTGCAAATTTCTCAAGCTGATGCAATTGTCAATCAATGCTCACTGAGTCCTTTGTGGTTTCGCAAAAAACATCTCTTGCAATGAGAAATTTCTTGTTTTTCTCATCATACAGTCTATAGCCCTTTGAGCATTCTGAATATCCCAAAAGGATGCATTTATGACTCTGGTGGTCCAACTTGTTCCTTTTCTCCTTGGGAATCAATGCATAGTAGGTGGATCTGAAAACTCAAAGATGCCACATTGATGGAAGATGACCACAAATTTCATATGGAGTCTTCATTTGAAGAGCTGCTGAAGGTGACCTGTTACGGAGATAAATCGCTGTTTGAGCTGCTTCTGCCCAAAAGTGCAAGTTTACTCCTTTGAAATACAACATTGCCGTAACCATATTCATCAAAGTTTTGTTCATTCTTTCAACTACTCTAGTTTGTTGAGGAGTGTAAGAAACTGTGAGATGATGCTTGATCCCATTTTTCTTGAGATAGTCCTCAAACACCTTTGATGTGAATTCATCGCCTTTCTCAGTCCTTAGTGTACAAATATGGGGTATGTGCATCATTTTCAATCATGGTGTGAAACTTCTGGAATGTTTCAACAGCTTCGTATTTTTGCTTCAAAAAATAGATCCAAGTCATTCCGCTATAGTCATCAATGAACAACATGAAGCATTTATTACCACCGATAGAAGGAACTAGAAGGCGATCACACAAATCAGAGTGAATCAATTACAATTTCCTTTCACCTTTTAGTTTTGAAAAGGCTCTCTTTCTTGTTTAGCTAATATGCATGCTTCACATTTTTCAATGTTTTTGGGTAGAGTTAGCAAACCTACAATACCATTCTTTTGCATTGTGTGAATGTTGTCATAGTTGGTGTGCCCAAATCTTGCATGCCACAACAGACATGTTGACATTCCTCCTTGACGTGGTGAGCAAAGTTCCTTGAAATTGAAGACTCTCCTTTGAGTTTCAACAATTTTCCTTCCCTAAATCTAGTCAAGGCAACTATATTATCACTTTTCCTTTTGATAATAACCTCTCCATCATCTAGCAAAATGGAGTGGCCTTGTTGTTGAATGAGCACCGGGACAACAAGTTTCTTTTGAATTGAGGAAGGTATAGGACATTGTGAAGAATAAAATCTGGAAGTCCTGGTGACTTGTGTTGAATTTTCCCTTTTCCTTTAGGTTGCAAACCTGTTTTGTCTGCGAAGTGCACAAGTCCACATCTTTCTTCATGAAACTCTTCAAAGAAGTCTCTTCGGAAAGTCATGTGTTGTGTAGCAACTGTATCTAGGACCCAAGCATCAAACCAGGTTGAATTTATGGAGACATAATTGACATCATTTGATATGGAAAGCACACATTCACTTGCAAATTAAGCTGAGTTTGATTCCAACTTTTTCTTCTTACCCTTGTTTGCTTCCTTCTGTTTTTGATAGGCCTCAATCTTTTCCCATGGTGTTCTGCATTTGTGGGCTTCATGACTCCCCTTTTTGCTAGAACGTTTGCAAAAAAATATTTTTTCTATCATTTTGCTTCTACTCGTTCAATAGAACTGGCAAAAATAATAATCATCATAAAAAGCAAAATGATAGACAAAATATTTTTTGCTAACGTAGCTCATTGCTTCTACTCGTTCAATATGGTATTAGAGTGATTGTAAATCCTGTGCTTGTGATGTTGACAAAGTAAAGACATCCTTTGCACATCCAGATCGCATAAGGAGTGTGGTAGGAGAGTAGAAGAAAGCCGCGCAAGATCAAAGCATCTGTAGCTGTTGAAAGAAGGCGTTGAAAGTTGTTGAAGGAAACATCAGTGTCCAAATCAACAATAGCAACAACAGAAGGCATCTAGTGTCTCTACTGTAGAAGATGACAAAAGGTGTCCAGATTTGCATTGAAAAGGAGGCGTGAGAAGTTTGAAGTTTGATCTTCAAACAAAAATATTGAAGAAGGCGTCCAAATCTACCTATTTTTGTCTGCAGAGGCATCCAAATCTTCCTGTTTTTGTCTGTAGAGGCGTCCAAGAGAGGGGCGTTTGAAGCTATTGAGAGACGTGTGGAGATAAAAAAAAGGCGTTTGAAGTTGATGAGAGGCGTTGGAGATAAAAAAGGCGTTTGAAGCTGTTTGATAGAATTATTTGTTCAGAAATGCACATTGAAGGTTGGTGAATTCAACGTGCAAGAAGTTGAAGGAGAAGATCATTTGTAGAAGAGAGGTCCAGGTGTGATGAAGGCATGGTGAAGCTGAAAATCATATGATGAGGTGCAACAAAGGCCGTTTGAAAGGAGTAAAATCAATTTGGTGAAAGAATTCAGGCAAATAGAAAAGGTGCAAGTTTCCATTTTTTGAGAAGCCCTAAATATTTTGGAAAAATAAACTTTAGAATTGAAAAGAATTTTATTAATAATCCAAAATAATCAATTATTTTTAAAATTCTTTTTCTTTTCTAATAGTTGAACTTTAGAAATATCAAAAGTGCATTATTAATATAGTTAAATTCTATTTAAAACTATATTATTATTCCTTGCACTTAGAATTTATATTTGGAGCACAATTATTGTATTTTGCAAGCCATTTTCAAGTTTTGAAAATTCAAACAAAACCAAACTAGTAGCGTTCCGTATTAACAACGCCTTTGATTTGCATTTATGGGTAGTGCCGTTGTGTCAAATTACAACATCTAACGCATAATAAAGTTGCAACAACAATGTTTGTGGCATCGACCCTGTAAAATGTCGAGGAGATAAGGGTTACATTTGGAGAGATAAGGATCCTCAAAACTATAAACAATGGCTACAAATGCTCCTAAAATTATTCGTCCTCACTCTCAACTTTTGAGAGGAGATAACTGTGTCGCCTGGAAAACCAAAGTCTAAACTCCCCTTGAGTTCGAAGACCTTTGGGATATAGTCTCTGGGACTACAACTAGACCTGCACAAGCCGGTAATGATCAAAACAAATTTGATAAGGCCAATCAATAGGCCAAATTGATCATTTTGTTTGGAGTGTCTGATGAGGTTCAACCTCACATTAGAACAACCACCAATGCCAAAGACGCTTGGGATTGTCTCAAAACAATTTATGAGGCCAAAAGTCAGAATTAAATTCTCCACTTACAATGTCAGTCACACTGTCTACAAATGCAAAGTGGTGAAAAGGTTGAGGCATTTTTTAGAAGAGTTGTAGAAATTAGAACATCACTCCAAGTGTTAGGGGAAGAAGTAATAGATGCTTCTCTTGAACCTATAGTCCTGAGAGCACTGCCCCCTTCGTTTCAAGTGTTTGTCACATGTCTAAAAGTGGCTAGTGAAACACCATCATTTGAAGAGTTGGTCAATTTGCTTCAACAAGAAGAAGCAATCCATGGCGAGACTTCAAACTCCCAAGACAATCAGGCCCTCGCATCAAAGCAGAAAGGAAAACAACCTGAACGTCGGAGTGGTCCATCAAGTCAATCTAAACCAAACTAGGGAAACTCTTCTAACAAGAAAAAGAAGTCTCATTTGTGGCCAAAAGGGACATGATCTCAAAGATTGTTGGTATAATTCTTGTGCTAATAGTGAATCTAATCAAAGAAAGCCACAAAAATCTTCTTAGGAGGACAAGAAGAAGAATCCCCATTGGCAGAAAAAACCTAATAAGCAACATGGTAATATTGCATCTACAAGCGATTTAGATGAAGAAATTTTTTTGTATGTTGTAGAAACTAAGGCCTACACTTCAAACAATTTTGTTTGGTATGTTGATTTCGGTGCATCCAGACATATGACAGGTGAGCAAGAGTGGTTCTATGATCTCACTCCATCCACCTCCTATGGGCAAGTTTCACTTGGTGATGACACCTCTTATGATGTTCAAGGAATTGGAGATATTTCCTTGCCACAAAAAACTCACAAATATAGACTTACTAAGGTTCTCTATGTTCCAGGGCTCACAAAGAACCTACTCTTTGTAAGTCAGTTGCTAGAGCACAACTTAAAGGTTGAATTTGATGAATATAATAGTGAGAAACTTTGTCTTATTAAAGACGGAACTCGCAGTGGTGAAGTTGTTGCTCGTGCTTTAGGGGTTGGAAAGATGTTTCAATTTGTTGATGTCACACATGTAGACAAGGCCCTTGCAGTCAAAACTAATGCATCCAGAACTCTTTGGCATCAGAGATTTGGCCATCTCTTCTTGCTTTGATTAAGAGAGATATGGTGAGAGGACTTCCCCCATGCAGAAAACAAAAGTTTTTTGCTCCCATTGTCTTGTCGGAAAGCAACATCGTGCTCCTTTTCCTGCTACAGAAAATAGAGCCTCTAGTCCCTTAGAAATGGTTCACACTGATTTATGCGGACCTATGCCATCTAGTCATAAGAATGCCCGGTATTTTCTACTCTTTGTGGATGACTATACAAGAGAAATGTGGGTCTATTGTTTGGCTCACAAAGATCAAACCTTTGAGAAATTCAAAGAATTTCAAGTCCTTGTGGAAATGTCATCAAGTCAATCTCTCAGAGCCCTTTGCTTAGATCGAGGGCGGGAATTTAGTAGTAAGGAGTTTGTAAACTACCTACAAGAACATGGGATTCAAAGACAGTTGACCACTGCTTACACGCCTCAACAAAATGGTGTTGAAGAGAGGCGTAATCGTACTATTGTGGAAATGGTTTGATGCATGTTAAAGGATGTAGATCTTGCCCCTGCATTCTAGGTTGAAGCGGTTCATACGGCTGTGTATTTGTTGAATTGAGCACCCACCAAAGTGTTTGAAAATATCACATTTGTAGAAGCATGGACTGGGAAGAAGCCCTCTATCTCACATTTCAGAGTGTTTGGATGTACAACCTTTATGCATGTTCCCAAGGTACAAAGGACAAAATTGGATGATAAGTCTTTGAAGTGTATTTTTCTTGGGTACAATTCAGAGTCGAAGGGATATCGACTTATTGATGCAGTAACAAAAAAGGTGTACATTAGTAGGGATGTTTTTTGATGAAGAAATAGGAAAGAGGGGATGCAACACCTATTCCTCGCCATCACCTGTTAGTTCTCAAACACCAAAAACTCGACTCTGAAGATGAGGAACTTGTTGAAGAAGCACAAGAAGAGGCTTTGTTTCCATTGGATCAATTTCCCCTTCTTTCACCGCCTCAATCCTCATCTCTTGTGCATAAAAAGATTCCTAGGTGGTATCAAGCCACAATGAAGGATGCTAAAGATTATGCAGTTGTAGATGCATCTCACAGTGGGCCCAAAACTCGTAGCAAGTCTCATAAGGAGGTAAACTTGGCCCTTATGTGTACAGTTATACAAAGTTTAGAACCAGAAACAATACAATAGACTCTTGAGTCACAACCTTGGAAAGATGCCATTGATGTAGAATATCAGGCATTATTGAGGAATAACACATGGGAACTTGTTGATCTTTCACCAGGGAAGAAAGCCATTGGATGCAAATGGGGTTTCAGGATCAAATATAAGGCAGACGGTAGCATTGACAAGTATAAGGCCGACTTCAGGCATTGACTATGATTAAACTTTTGCCCCTACAACAAAGATCAAGACTATTCGTATGGTATTGGCCATGGCAGCATAGTTTGGCTAGAAAGTTCATCAAATGGATGTCAAGAGCGCCTTTCTTAATGGAGATCAAGAAGAAGTCTATATGACTCAACCTGAGGGGTACACTGCACCTGGATAGCAACACAAAGTGTGTAGACTTATCAAATCCCTCTACGGTCTTAAACAGGCTTCTCGAGCCTGGTACATCTATTAGAATAATATCTTTCTATTTATGTTATTAATGGTCATCCATTAGTTTCTAACTTCGTCTTGTGTTAACGATTGTTTCTTTTTAGAAACATCATCCTTGTAATTCTATTTAAGGAGCCTTCATCTCCTTTGTATAATGAACAACATCAATTCTTTGAACATGGTATCAGAGCCAATCTGAGTCCAGCTCCCTCGCGGGAGGGCTCAGGATCTTGGGAGGGCTCTTTGTTTTTCAGAATTTGCCCCCTCTTGTTTTATAGCGAATTTTTTTAAAAAAAATTCACGGGGCATTTTTTTTCTGAAATTTGAGGGTTTCTGGTGTGGCATTTTTTTTCTTTGAAGAGTTTGCGTCCGTTCTTGGGTAGTTTTCCTCCTGCGTCGCGCGTCCCATGATCTGAGGATTTTCGGGCGAATTTTCTTGTGACCGCAGTTTTTGTGTTTCGTGGGCGGATTTCTTCTTCCGCACGGCCTCTCGTGTCGGGTTTAGCCCGTCTTCTGCACGCGCGACCTGTTTTCGGGTCTTTTTTTGACTCGCACGACCTCTGTTTGGCAATGACCTTGATGACTTGCGATCTTCTTTTTCTGGTGACGGGATCTTCAGTTGTTTTCTGAGGGTTTCGGCTTCTAAGAGGTGTTTTGCTTGCGGCCATATGCTTTTCTTGGAGATTTCTTGTTTTTTTGTGTAGATTTCTGGGTTGTCGTCCTTTTTTTTCCGGTTACCTTTTGTTTGCGGCTAGGGTTTTCACGAACCCTTTGTTTTTCAAGCCGACAAATCGATGTTCTGGGAAGAAAAAAAACGATGATGTGTAAGCATCTTGGGTTTTAATAATTTTTCTCCTTAAAAAATTCTGTATGGTTTTTTTAATTTTTTTGCTTGAAAAAATCATGGGAGGGTTTATAATTTTTCCTCAAAAATTAAGGGTTTGCTCCTGTATGCGCTAGTCAGGGTTTTTGCAGTTCGGGAGGGCTCTCTGGTTTCTGGACAGGTTTTACAATTTTTTCCTTAAAAACAATGATTTGTATTCTGATCCGTGTCTCGGATTTCGTGTCTGGTTTTGATCGATTTTTTATCTTAAAAATCATGTCCGGTTTTGATCGATTTTTATCCTGGGTTTGGCGATTTTTTTCCTCAAAAATTGTGGTTTGCTGCAGTCTGTTTTGGTCGCACCTGGCGTTGCTGGGGCGAATATCTGCACAACTGGTTTGCTGTAGTCTGTTCTGGAGCGTCATGCTCATCTGTAGAAGTTTGGAGGGTTTGTCGATTTTCATAGTTTCACAGGGACGTGTCCCCCCCTGAAATACAACCGTCCCCCACATCTCCCCGTTTCCGAGGCGGGGAGACTTCAGGGAAACATCCCTGCCATCCCCCCGCCATCCCCTAGTTTTGCCGCTGCATTTCTTTGAGGCATTCTGTCAAACAGTTCACGTGCCTTGTCTATGCTTACACATTTTGCATACATGTCTAACAGGGCAGTTGCAACTACAACATCTGACAAAATTCCTCTATCCTTTATGTTTTGATGGATGTCCATACCCTATTTCAAAGCTCCCATTTTGACACAGGGAGGGAAGATGCTGGGCTGGCAAAGGTTGTGGAATTTCGCTTTACACCAGCCAATTGCATTTGCTTTAAAATTTCTAAAGCCTTTTCAACAAATTCATTTTGTGCATATCCTGCAATCATTGCAGTCCATGAGACCACATTTCTTTGATGCATTCTGTCAAATAGTTCACGTTCCTTGTCTATGCTTCCACATTTTGCATGCATGTCTAATTTATAACTAATTTATACATCTTATAGACTTCTACAGTTATACATCTTTTTATAACTAATTTTTCAAGTACTATATGTATTTCAACGCACCGCTCCCCCCCCGCCGTCCCCAAAATTAGACCCCTCGTCCCCCCGTCCCCGAAATGCGTCCCCTACCGTCCCCCCGTCTCCGTCTCCGAAACTCTGTGGAACTATGTCGATTTTTTCTAAAATCATGGCATCTCTAGTTACAGGGAGGGACAATTTTCCAACATCAGGTTGGACGATTGGTGTTGTTTTTCCAGACGTTCTGCAGTTTCTGGGAGGGTTGGTGGCAGACTCATCCCAAGTGGCAGAGTCAGTGGCACGCTCTTGTCTTTTGTTGCAGAAGCGTTCTGAGGAGGGGGCAACCTTCTTTTTTATCTCTTTGGGTAGTTAGAATGATGACCATTAAGGGAGGGTATTATAATAATATCTTTCTATTTATGTTATTAATGGTCATCCAGTAGTTTCTAATTTCGTCTTGTGTTAACGATTGTTTCTTTTTAGAAACATCGTCCTTGTAATTCTATTTAAGGAGCCTTCGTCTCCTCTGTATAATGAACAACATTGATTCTTTGAACAACATCAAGATCGATGAGCTTCTCCTTCACCATGGATTCACCAGGTATCCATATGATCCCAATCTCTACCTCAAAGAGCGAGGGGGGGAGATTGTAATTTTGATTGTATATGTCGACGATCTGGTCATCACTAGGAGTTCACTAGGAGTTCTCCACAGATGATTGATGCAACAAAGAATGATCTCAAATGATCGTTTGACATGATAGATCTCGGGCTCCTGCATTATTGTCTTGGACTTGAAGTGTGGCAACAAAAGAATCAGATCTATGTCTCTCAGATGAAATATGCCAAGACATTGCTCGAGAAGTTCAGAATGGAAAATTGCAAACCTATGGTAACCCCCATGGAGACAAGTTTGCAACTTTTCCGCCATGATGCATCACCTCAGGTAAATGCTACTCTTTATCGTCAGTTGATTGGGAGTCTCATCTACCTGACTTCTACCGGGCCTGATATCAACTATCTTTCTGGATTTATGCAGGAACCTAAGGTTCTTCATTGGAAAGCAACAAAGCGTGTTTTGAGATACATTTGTGGTATAGTGGCATATGGCCTGGAATACAAGCAGAATGCAGATTTTTCTTTGTGTGGATACATGGATGTGGATTATGCAGGTTCAATGGATGACAAGAAGTTCAACAATAGAATATCCAGCTCCAATTTTGTTCGACTCAAGAGCAATGTGCTAACATCTTTACAAAATCTCTTGTAGTTGTGAAGTTTGAAGCTTTTCGAACTTTCTTGATTTGTTTTCTTGGGCATAAGATGTAATAAGGGGGGATTGTTAGCAATATTTTATTACATCATGGTGCAGTCGTGACCAGGGAACCTTATCAGGCAATCCAATCACGCAGCTCAACAACACAACAAAAACATAAACATAAACTCATAAATAAATTTGAAACTACTTTATTAAAATTCACAATATCAACAATTACAAACTTATTGTCCTAGGCCTCCGCCTCAAGCTTTACAATGCAATATCCAATCGATTATGTGCTTACAACACTAAATCGCCTCCCAATGAAATATATAAATCGCCCTCAATCTACTTCCGTCTTGCCTTTGTCTGAGAGGAATCCATAATCTGCAACTGTCTCACCTGTGTTCCTGCCCCTCCTGAGGAATCTCCCTCCTCCCGAATTTGCTTTGAGAAATCTCCCTATGAGAAATCTGATCAAACAAGAACGACAATCGCCTTTTATTCTTCTTGAGTGGAAGTTGAAACAGTTATGGAGTTATTCAGTTATGGAACCGAATAGACAGGTATTCAGATAACCACTTGACATTTCAATTCTCCCAACAGACTAGTGATGACATTGTTCGATTATTATATAAATGCCTTTTGATAAAAATCGTATATCAATTTATCTCTTCATGAATCATTCACATTTTCCTCGCCGCCCTGACACACCATATAGGAATATTGTCGACAAAAGGGTTATATTGCAAACCATAGGTCTTTTCGCTTTTGTCGCCTCTATCAGCAAAAACGAATTTTTCAAAACCTTTCAAATGCGATCGGCAAATGTTGCCTTTTCCGAACCTCAATCAATTCAACTATAAATGTTTATCGGGGAAAGTTCGGGTTTTCAAACCTTAACCTTGGTCTTTTCTCGGTAAGTTCTCCCGCTTTTGTACTGGCGAAGACTTAACATTTCCTCTTATCGGCAAAACATGCCCTTCTCGAACCATTATCGACATATCGACGAATTACTGAAATTGCGAACTAGTTTTCAAACCAGAAAATTCGCCAATATAAAGTCTTCTTCTTATCGTCAAAACATGTTTTTTACGAACTGTCTTCTTCTCAAAGGCCCCGTTCATGTGCTTGTCGGCAAACCATCAACTTTTCGAACCCACGAACTAACCGAAGACTTAGAACTTTTTCTTCTATCGGCAATATTCCAATCCCACGAACTAAAGAAATCGTGGCTCCAACCTTCAAAGCTCTTATCGGCGAAATGAGTCGTCGACAAACCTATGGGTTTGCGAACTAGTCATTTTGCCGACTAAGTTCGCAATCTTGCAACTTCGCCGACAATGAAAAAGCTTCATTCTGATTCACCAAAACTCAAAACGGCTAACTTGTAATGTCCCCATTTTCGAGTTCTCTTGTAATTCAGTCAGAGTTGACTTTCTGGGTTGGTGATAGAATAATCAGAGGAGTATTTTGATGTCACCAGGGTGTTCGGGTGATCCAGTGGAGCTGGTTGACACTTTCCGGAGAGATTTCAGACAACTTGTCCGTACTTACTATTTATAGTAAGTGCTTGCATGTCGGCAATCTTTCTGGGTTTTTTTGGGTTTGTTCTTTTTGGTCCTCAGGGAACACTGCTATTTTTAGTAAGTGTCAGTTTGGCGTTGTTTTGGTGACTTGGCAGTCAGCTATTGGCTCTCCTAATCATTGCATTGAACTCAGGGTTATTGGATGGTTTGTGGATCCAGTTGGCACCCTTCGAGTTGGCTCAGTTTGCTTATGGCCGTTACTATTTTTAGGAAGTTCGGGATTGGCACCGGAATGGGATTTTGAGAGAGGGGTTGGATTTGTCTTGTCAAGACCTTTCCAACGAGCTATAGATCATTGGTTTCTGACATCATCTTGGCCTCCGTTTTAAAGTCTGTAAATTAAACATTATTATTTAATATTGGACCTTGGTGCCTAGGCTTGATAACTTAATGTTGTTTTAAAAGAGGGGACTTTAAGGGTGATGTTGAGAAAAGAATTAAATAGAATTATAATATTTTAAAATGTATTTTCCCTCTCATGTTTTATCCCATATGCAAGAGGATTTTAGAAACTCCCAGATGAAAAAGTATAAAAGGAGGAAAAGGCTCTTCATTTGACATGTTTGGATTATTATTTCTTCTCTCTTTTGAGATTTTCCCTTCGAGCGTTTCTGGAGCTTGGCTCTAGGATTTGGTATTGTTTTGTTGAGACGAAAACCTCCATTAGCAAATATTGTATTGGCGGATGCATTCAGTATTCGCATTGGTGCTTCATTGGGATCCATAGTTCGAGGATTTGGTGATTTCTTTGATGTATCATTGGGCAGATTTGTTATATGCAGCTAAAGATTAATTTCTAGTTGCAGATTTGAGTGAGTTCGTGGCTGCAATATATTTTATTTCGCCGGGCCGTACCTTTCCTCTGCTGGCCGTACATCTTCTAGGGGGCCATACCATCTTTAGCACATGTTTTAGAAGGATTTTTGAGAGGTTTTTGCAGCTGTCTTTGATTGCCATAAGGGAGCAGAGATTTCTGATGCATAACAGAGATTTTTGGAGGTGATTTAGAGTTGTTTGTTGCTGCTATAGAGCCTACAGTAGGCCGTAGACCTTCAGGGGTGATGTGGGTCTTCTTGGGAGGAGTTTGCATCACTTTTGCCGTGTCTAATACCTCTATCTTTGGCGTCTATGAGCATATATGGAGCTGCAACATTGATATCTGATATTTATTGCATTGTATGAAGATTATGAAGAGATTTTTATAGCTTATGTGGTTGGTCCGGCAATGAGCCCGACATGAAGTTGTAAATCTTGATATAGGTATGTAATAGAACTTCATATTTTGGCATCCTCCTATCTGAGTCTTAATTAGTTTGTTGATTTATGCAGTAGTTTTTCTGGGTTTTCAGTAAATTGTTCATATTCTATGTATTTCATGCAAAATCAAACATGCAAGCATAACCCATAAAATCCTAAACATCAAACAAGCAGAAGAAAAAAAAAGAAAAAAAAAAAAATTCACAGAGCAGAACATATACCAGGGGTGTATATTACAGTGGTTTCAGAGCTGGTGTATCTTGCTAGCTTGTTGGGTTGCTTCTCATTCATTGCAGATTTTCAAAGTGTGGAACAAATTTCAGCCTGCGTGTGGGTGATCAGCACTTACATGCGTGTTCAGTAATTTGGCAATTGAGAGATTTTTATCAGTGAATGTGAATTCATGGCATTCCTTGTGAAGGGTGATCTATGGGAAAAACTTTTTGATGCAGGATGGAAACTGAAATTTTTGCCATGGACAGATGATATTCTCAGCACTTTGGAAGAAATTGAGAAACATTTATCTAAGATCCCTCAGGCACCTTCTGAGTCAATGCGGAGGGCTTTGGTTCCTTCAAAGATTTTGCTGTGTAGGCCGGAGTTGTTGAGACATCCAGACAAGAATGTAAGATTAGCGGTTATCACATGTATTAGTGAAATCATGAGAATTTCAGCGCCCGAAGCACCCTATAAAGATGACTTAATGAAGGAGATTGTACAACTAATTATTGAAAGTTTTCATGGCTTAAGTGATACCAGAAGCTTATCTTTTAAAAAAATTGCTAAAATGTTAGAGATTATGGCTCAGGTCCAGTCATGGGCCTTTTTGATTGACCTCAAGTGTGATGATGTACTTCTCAGAATGTTTCATTGTTTCGTGGACAAGATCAGAATATGCCATACGGATAAAGTTAAAGCAGGAATGCAAAATATCTTGTCTCTGATTATAGATGAAGATGAAGACATCTCCAAGTTGTTGTTATCAAATTTGTTGAGTATTTGGAGAAAGGAACAACATGTTTCTCCAGCAGCGTATGAGTTGTCAAAGACCATGGTTGAGCAGAAAATTGAGAAAATTAAACATCTCTTGATAGAAGAAGAATGTATTGCTTGTGGTTTACAGGTTACAAGGATGAGCAAGAATCAATTGAGAAGAGAGCAGCATTGTTTCACATGCCAAGAAGCTTGGACATCTAGTCATAAATGTGGGAACAACAAAGAATGTGAAAGAGAAACTTCCACTTCCTGTTCATTGCAGCCAAATAGTAATGAGAACAAAGAAGATGACAAAGATGAACTTGAGCCTTTATATGATGAAAACAAGATCATTAATCATGAGAAATGTGAAGGAGAGTTTGCTGATTTAGGAAAGACTACAACAAAAATTTGTGAAGCTGGGCCTCGCTTTGATGAAGGTCTTGAAGATACTACTTTTGAGAATGAATTAAATATGATTGATAGATTGCTAGAAGGTGACTTTGCAAGCGAGTCTGAGAGCATTGATACTAAAAGTCCTAAGTCCTCAAAGGACCTAGGTGAAAAGTATGCGGATAAAGACTTTAAATCAGCCATGGGTGACAAGTTTGATGCTGCTATAACCTTTGACCAGAGTAATGGAGATGATTCTGAGGATTGTTTGACGGGTGTGCATGCATCTATTTTGATAGGGGAGGTGTGCATTGATATTGACAATTCAGCAACCTCTAGGATGTCAGTTGAGCCATCCCAAGAGATTCATAACAGCAGTACACTTGATGAGGATGTGTGTGAAGTTGATAGCACACATGAGGATGCTTACCAATTGGTAAGTGATGATAATTCAGCCTCTTTCCATAGTGCAGATTTCAAATCAGAAAATTTGTGTGGAGACAATTTGTCAGTGGGGTCTAATCATTTAACAGGACAATTGAAGGTGAATGAAAGCATGATTGCTGCAGCCATAGAACACTTTGATGTTGCTCAATAGTTGTTGGTAAATTGTTGTTGGAAGACTCCAGAAACACATGAGCACTTTGATAGTGAACTTTCCCTTGCCGAGTTTCAGGCACTCAGAGATGCAGTTGGAGTAATGAAGAATAATTACCTACAGCTGTTATCAGATAGAGATCATCTTCTCATGCTCAATGGTATTTATCATGATGCTTTAAAGGGGAAGGAAGAGGAGGTTGATGAGCTCACCTATGAGCTCGAGGTCACCACGGACTCTTTGAAGAGCACTCAATCAGCCCTTAAAGAGTCAGAGCTATGGATAGATGAGCTTACTGTGGAGTTGAGTTTAGCACAGTCTTCATCTCCAGTAGTTACAGTTTTGATTTCTATGACAGTTACTGGTGATGAACATACACCCACGGATAGTGGTAAGGAGTACTTTGTGGATGTGGCTACATCCATTACAATTACAGATGCAGGTAACACAAATGGGATGGGTGTTATGGTTGAGAGTAGCAGAGAACCAAATGTTGCATCAGGGGTCTCTAAGGTTAGTCCCATGATAGGTATGATAGAGCGGGTAATTAATAGCTTTGACGAGAAGTTGGTAGATTTCCCCATGAGTTGTGTGACAAATTACCACACTACTCCATCTTTTTCATAGGGGACACGCAGGGCATCTTGCAGTGGGGAAATCGATTCTCATGTTGATTTTTTTCCCTCTCTTGGAAGCAAATCAGAGATTGCATCCTATGTAGCTGATAGTGATCGACAGCTTACTAGACCTCAGGGTTGGAGATATCAGCTGAAGGTTACAGGAGAGAAGGTTGATT
The DNA here is from genome assembly GCA_027924645.1 of Cunninghamia lanceolata. Lineage (NCBI taxonomy): Eukaryota > Viridiplantae > Streptophyta > Pinopsida > Cupressales > Cupressaceae > Cunninghamia > Cunninghamia lanceolata. Next base: position 6,940,456 of record BSBN01000220.1, on the reverse strand, counting down.
CAACCTTATCCTGTTTAGATTGCACTCATAAGAATGTTGAGAACCTTCTTTGGACAACAGAGTTGGAGGAGAGACGGTATGGGGTCTCGGCTGGTACTCACATTCATGGTTTGCAGTTCATGAGGAGTGCTTTGGAGGAGGTAAAATCAGAATATCTCCAATTGTTTCACGATAGGGAGTATGCTATTGGGTATGCAGAGAGGGTTGCCCTAGTATCTACCCAGTTAGCTATTCAGGATCAGAGACATGAGCCATCATCTGATTCGAGTGATGAGGAATGTGTTCCCCTTAACTATGACTGTCAACCATTGACACAGGCAGGGGCTTTTTATTTTGACTGCATAGTGAGGAGTGCTCATCATTTCTCCTTTAGTCCACACACGGATGACCTGATGATGTGTAAGTGTGGATTGGCTCGGGATTTATACCATCCATTGTGGGATGAAGGGTTGCCATCTACAGAAGATGGGACTAGGGGCTGTGTTGATGATTGTTTTTAGACAAGTCAACAATAGAGTAAAACACTAGAGTATCCCACTCTCCCTTGAATAAAGTCCTCCAAACGCTGAACTATGTGATCCAGTGAAGTAACTCCAAGGTTCCTTTTCCTATGACTTATGGTGGGTTAACTCAGTGATTACATGTGATCTTGCTGATAATCACAAAGGGACTTGTTGTGACCAAATCACACATCGCCCCATTGCAAATGGGGACCCCCCTTTTTTGAGCTCCGATGTTTTGCATGAGATTTTTGATGATATCTTGGGTTATCTTCCTCTGCCGATCCAGTAATGATTTCCTCTTCTATGATCTTTGGTTCATGATTAGGAGGCAAATGAACTTGCAGTGATGAAAACTTTTGATCAAATCCCATCTAGGTAATGAATGTTGAGATCAATCCTGAAGTATGTTTGAGATCCTGAAAAAGACTAAGTCTGGAGCCTGAAATCCTGAAAATCCTGAAAAAATGGCTAAGTCTGAAATCTGGTGAATCCTCCAAATTCTAGATTTTGCATGTTAAATCCGGTGGATTCGAGACCTATCTCAAACATCCTGAAAGGTATATTGAAAAATATTTAAAGTATAAGTCTTATACTTAAATATATTTTTCAATATACCTTTACCCTCGCGATCTTGAAAAACGCCTGACTCTTCCAGAGGATTCAAAAAGCTCATCTAGTGCGACGGGGCATCTAAGTGTCGCAAAATCGCGATGAAAAGGGCGCTTTCAACTACAAGATAAGATGAGGATTTCAGTTGATCAACCAATGCGCCCATCAAAAGCATAAAGGGAGACGAAAATGTTGAAGGATTTTAAGCTTTGAAGTGATGCGATTTTCATGCCTTTGAGTAATGCGAATTCCAGAGGACTCCAAAATACTTAACTAATGCGAAAATGAAAAGCCAAGTCTTGGAGCGAATTAAAGATGATAAGTGTCCAGAGGATTTCAAACCATCAACCAATGCGCTAAGATAGAAGGATTGATTCCGAAATCTGAATTTTGAAGAGAGACTAGAAGATTTGAAAAGCTCAACTGGTGCGCCACTTGGAGAAAAGGAGAAGTCTTAAGGTTTTGGAATTATGGAGGCTCTAGTTTAGAGGATTTCGAAGTCTTATCCCAAGCGCCAAAAACTTGAGGATTTCTAATCCCTCATCTAATGCGCCCATCTAGTAAACATCATGGTTAAGGAAGGAGACTCCCAAACATCCAACCCAAGCGCTTAAATCAAGTGACCAATGCGAAACTCAGAGGAATTTGAAACCTTGATCCAAAGCGACCTAAGAAGGAAGGATCTAGTTGAGATTTATTACACATTAAAGGCGAAATTTCAGAGGATCTCCAATCCCTCATCTAATGTGACTTCATGAAGGGAGATTCCAGGCGCTTCAAAGGGGATACATCACAAGGTTTAAGTCAATTTTCAAGAGATTCTAAGGTGATGATCTAGTGCGCCAAGAGGTTTCAATACAAAGTTTAGAGGATCCTTACTAAGGCGAAATCTCAGAGGATTCTCCATACCTCATCCAATGCGCCATACAAGGAGGTAAGTGAAAGTGTCCTAGACATCCGAGGTCAAGTCTTCAAGGCTTTAGTTTAGAGGATTTTAAAGTTTTATCCCAAGCGCCAACATCATGCATGATTCGCTAAAGGTAAAGTTCACCTAATGCACCTAAGTTTTGAAGATTCCAACATAGTGAAGTGATGTGCCACTTCAAGGACACTTTATCAATATGCTCAAAAGGAAGAAAGCAAAGGTGGTATCCAATGCGCCACACATAAGGAAGAATGAGGTTTGTTTTTGGAGATCTCAAATTACCTATCTAAAGCGCTTAACCTAGGAGGAGCTGATCCATTATGCAAAGGTAAGAAGAATTCAAGTTGCCCATCCAATGCACTAAAGGTGGAAGAAGGTAAAATATTTCAAAAAACACTAAATTGAGGAGGATCTTATCACCTTGAAGTGATGCGCCACTCCCTTGCAAATGAAAACAAGTTCAAACCAAAGCAACTTGAAAAGAGGTTTTGAGAAGACTTCAACATACTCATCCAATGCGAAATGCTAGAAGAAATCAAAAACTTGATCCAAAGCGCCTAGAGGATGAGGATTTTGAAGGTGTGATCTAATGCGACTATCAAGAATCAAGTCTTAAAGTGAAATTCTAGAGGAATTCAATCCTTTGATCCAAAGCGCCACTAAATCAAGGTAGTCTAGGCAAAATTCAGAGATTTTCAAAGACGAATCCAAAGTATCCAACCATTCTGCCACCTCATGAAGGGAAGAAGAGTCAAGTGTTGGAGGCGTGTAAGGAAGATCTCAATGTATCAATCCAATGCTCCGCTTAAGGATAAGGTAAAGTTTGAAGGTTCATCAAGGCGGAATCAAGAGAATTTACTTATCTCAACCACTAATCCAACGACAAGAAGATCTCAATGTATCAATCCAATGTGCTCAAAAGAAGAGGATTTCGAAACCCTTATCCAACGCGCCTAAAGCCTAGAGGGTTATGAAGGGAAGATCAAGGTATTTTCAATCACTAACGACAAGAAGATTCAACACCTTTAATCCAATGCGCTAAGGAGAAAGAAAAATGCTGGGTGTCAAGGTGTAAGTTTTGATGTTTCCAGAGGATTTCAAATCCTTAACCAATGCACAAATCTTAGAAAATCCTAACATCTCAAACCAATGCGACCTCTTCAAAAGGAATACAAAGTCAAGTCTCAGAGCAAATTTCTAGAGGAAATCAAAACGTTGATCCATTGCGCCACCTTGTAGGTGAGAGTAAAGTTGAGTTTTGAAAGCAAGTTAGAAGAGGATTTTGAATACTCCATCCAATGCGCCTTATCTAGTGCATCAATTCTAGGAGAAACTAAAACCTTTGTCTAAAGCGCTACCTTATGAAGGGAAGTAAAGTCAAGTGTTGAAGGCAAACTTTAGAGGCTTATCAAGGAGGAATCTAGGAGGAATTCACTTATCTCAACCAGCACGCCATCTTAGTAAAGTTTTCATATCATTCAAGTTAGACATCAAAGTCCTTAACTCATGTGCTTAGATTAGAAATGCTTGTAATGATTCTTATGTATTATGTGTTATCGAAAGGGGATTGATGCTGTTTCTTTACTTGTGTTGCAGCAAAAAGGAGGAATCATCTAAAGATCAAGTGATAAGAACCTTTGACAAGCAAGGAATGAGAAAAGAGCAAGGCATCATGTAGCTGTTTCAAGGGTATCCTTCATCATCCTTGTGTTGGAATTCTTCATCAAGTGGCATCAAGTTAAGATTGTCTAGAAGACATCCATCCGAAGGACATCATCTTCATCAAGACTTTCTAAGACATCCAATCTACTTCAAGTTCCTTCGAGCTTCAAGATCATCTTCAAGGAATCATTTCATCAACTACATCATGATCATCAAGAGCAAGTGTTTGAATCACTTTCACCTTGCGGAGGGAACACTACTCTAAAGGATTATACCTCAAATCTTCTACATCATCGAGTTGGAACATTTCATTGAAACTTCCAAAGGCATTCATCCATCTAAACTTCAAGACTTTACAATTTCAAGTCCAAGAGAGTCTCCTACTCTTACATGAAGGAAGCATCATCATTATCATATCTCTACTCTACTCTCTTCACGAGGATGCATCCAAAGAAGATCATTCATCTACTCTACAAGAAGAAGAAACATTGCAATGTCAATCAAATGAGCTACAAGTATCATACATCCAGTCAACAAGAAGAATGAACAAGGCAAGATCCAGAAGATGTATTCCTAAACATACAAGTTCAAACAATCACATTGAATACATCACATAAAGATGATACAATTTTCAAAGTATGCTGAGTTGGCATCTATGTGGCGAGAACACATCATTCAATTTTGATTAGCCACATTATTTAATGCATGAAATGTATCATTTAATGAAAGAAGCCAAAGGGATTCCTATGTGGAGGAATATTTTAAATGCTTTCGCCTTACCTTATCACATTGGAAAACGTGCCTTCATTGCCTCCCTCTTTTGTACTAAAAATAGAAAGTTGTTGTAACTACCTGTGAGGTGGCATGATCTGAGCCTTTGGCTATTGAATTAATCTAAGCCATTCATTGTAATACTGGAGCACTATATAAAGGCCTTGTTGCCTCATTTGTAATATATAGACTAGAGATTAGATTTTAGGAGTAGAATAAAAGAGACTCAAAATTCTCTGAGAGGACTTGGAGATTGTTGTAAATATTTCTCAAGATTAATGCAAAGACATTGGAGCTACTTGTTTGGTGTTAAGTATTATCTTGTGGAGTAACTTGGTTTTCTGTACTTCAATGGAATTAAGAGATGTTTCAATTAAATTAGAAGTAGATTAGAAGCTCATTGAAATAATGTATGTTGTATTGAATATCGATCAACTCCTAGCTCATGCTTTTAACATTCACCGCTGGTGAAGTGTTGTGTAAAGCTAGTCTGAGCTTATCTGTATAAGTTCGATTGTGGATGCTTGTTTGAGCTGCGCCGTCTTATGGGTGCTTATATAAGTCTTCATGATTTGAAAACCATTCGCGTAACCTTAGGAGATTGCACCAACTTCACGTAGTTGTAGGCATCCTTGGCGAAGTGAAGTTAGGTTTACTTAGGAGTTTGTCTATTCATACAACATCATTGCTTCATTGACCTTAGATTAACTTTCTGAACCCTTAACCTTTTTCATTTTATTTATCATTGAGACCTTGTATACATATCATCCACACTGAAAAGGAGGAATAAGTTGAATGAAAGGAGAAGAATCTGCGTAAGTCCCTTTGTGTTTACCAGCAAAAATCATACTTAAGTCACTGAGCTATCTCTTACAAAATCATCAGAAGGAACCTTGGAGTCATCTCGTTTGATCACCTAGTTCAGCATTCGAGAGACTTTGCTCAAGAGGGAGTCAGATACTTAGTATTTTACTCTAATTGTTGACTTGTCGAAAAACAATCATCAACAGGACTTACGCAGACTCTTCTTCTTTCATTGAGCTTATCTTTCCTTGGTGTGGATGATGTATTAATGATAAAGAAAATACAAAAGATAAAGGTTCAAGGGATCTAATCTAAAGTCAATGAGGTAATGATGAGGTATGAATAGACAAACTCCTAAGTAAACCTAACTTCACTTTGCCAAGGATGCCTACAACTACATGAAGTTGGTGCTATCTTCTAAGGTTACGCGAATGGTTTTCAAATCATGAAGGTTCATATGAGCACCCATTGAACGGTGCAGCTCAAACAAGCATCCACAATCGAACTTAAGCAAATAATAAGGCTTAGACTAGCTTTACACAACACTTCACCAGCGATGAATGTTAAAAGCATGAGCTAGGAGTTGATCAAATATTCAATACAACATACATCACATCAATGAGCTTCTAATCTGCTTTATTGCTAATTTGAAACACCTCTCCATTTCATCAAAGTACAAGAAACCATGTAATTCCACAAGACAACACTTGAACACCAAACAAAGCTCCAATGTTCTGCATTACTCCTGAGAAATATTTACAACAATTCAAGTCCTCACAGAGAATTTCGAGAGTTTCCTATTCTACTCCTAAAATCCAATCTCTAGTCTACTACTGAATTACAAATGAGGCAACAAGGCCTTTATATAGTGTCCAGGATTACAATGAATGGCTTAGATTAATTCAATAGCCAAGGGTCTAGATCGTGCCACCTCAGAGATAGTTACAATAATTTGCTATTTTTAGCATAAAAGAGGGAGGCAATGAAGGCACGTTTTCCAATGTGATAAGGTAAGGCGAAATTATTTAAAATATCTTCCACATAGGAATCCCTTTGACTTCTTTTATTAAATGATACATTTAATGCATTTAAAATGATGTGTACTTGCCACATAGATGCTACTTTAGCATACTTTGAAAATTGTATCATCTTTGTGTGATGTATTCAATGTGATTGCTTGAACTTGTATGTTTAGGAATACAATTTGTAGATCTTACCTTGGCCATTCTTCTTGTACACTGGATGTATGATACTTGTTGCTTCACTTGATTAACTTCATGATTCTTTCTTCTTCTTGTAGGTAAGTTGATATGATGATCTTCCTTGATGATGCTCCTTCTTGAAGAGTAAGTAATAGAGTAGATGATGATGATGTATACTTCCTTCATGTAAGAGTAAATGATGAAGCTTGCTTCATGAACCGGAGTAGAAGATGAAGCTTTATTAATGACATGGAGTAGAAAACTCTCTTAAACTTGAAGATTCAGGAGGAACTTGAAATTGAATAGATGAATGTCTTCAATGTAGAAGTTGATGAAGTGATCCTTCATTGATGGCCTTTGAAGTGGCCCTTTGGAGTGTAGATGATAACCCCTTCTTTGGATGTGGAGTAGATGAAAGCCCTTGGAATGTTTGATGAAGATGTGTTTCAACATGATGATCTTAACATGATGCCACTTGATGTAGGAAACTTGAGGTGTGATCCTTCTGCAACTTGAAGGTGATCTTGAAATGACCTCAAAAGGTGGGTAGCATGATCTCTTCCTTGAAGGTGATTCCAAGCTTCGCCCTCAAAGGTGACTCCTTGTATAACTCCTTAGCTTTGTTAATGTTCCTACAAAACAAGGTAAACAATATATTAATCACTTCATTAATCACTTCATAATATAGGAATAACTTGAAACATGTAATAAACCCCTTTCAAGCTTAGGCGCTATTATAGGTGAAAAGAGGAGTAACAAAGTGCCTATCATCATTTAGTCCCATACTCATTATTTTAACGATTTCAAACAATTACAATAGTTTAAAAAGGTCAATCCCACTTAAGAGATTCACTCAAACATGTCTTTCAATGCAGTTGCTTCCTTAGGCGCCAATCTAGGTGGCAGAGGTAAGAAGGAGCGCCTACTTTTATTAAGCTTTATCCTTGCAATTTTGCAATTTTAAATGATGAGACATGTCTTGAATGCCTTCAATCTTTTCAGGATTGACTTTTGAACATGGATTTGAATGATTTTCCTCAAGGCGCTCATTCATGTCTGTATGGAGGCAAAAATGCGCCTTAATCTACTTGGGCTCTATCCTATCATTTTTCAAGGCTTTGAATGATCAAACATGTTTTAAAGTGACCCTTTCTCTCTAAGCGCTCAATTAATGAGATTTGTGATGTTCTTTCTAGGGTGCCAATATAGGTTTGTAGAGAAGTAAAAGGGCGCCCTAGCACATAAGACTTCAATTTTGTCATTTCAAACTCAAATTGGTGATTCAACTCTCCCTGTTGATGCGCTGAAGTTCTTGAGACTTGATTCTTACCTTTACAAGGCTAGGCGTTCACTCTTAGTTGACCTCAACTTGATTTTTATCCTAGGCGCTTGAAGAAAATCATCTATATGAAAATGGGCGCCAAAAGGTAAGCAATTTTGAATAGATCAACTTTGGAAGTCAAATAAGCTACTTCCTTGAAGGCGCACAAACTCTATCCTTAAGGCGCCTAAATTTGAATTTATTCATCACCTACATTGCTAAGGCACCAAAGTGGAGTGGTTCAAAACATGAAGGGCGCCTAACTTGACGTTGCTTATTCTTTGCTATTTTAAAGGTTCTTTAACACCTGGTTACATCCTTGTTTGATTATATCACCTTGGGCGCTATCCATCATTGCTTTAAACCTAATCCCACATCAAGGCGCCCAAAGTGGCAAGAGCAACAAGGAATGGGCGCCTAAACATCACACTTCAACTCAAGGTGCAATCTAATGATCATCTGAACATGGAAGAGGGCCCCTAGACTCCTAGATCACTCCTTTGTCGAATTCTTGGATACTTAAGGTCTTTTATGTCAATTTCAATCAAGGCGCCTTCTTTTGACGTGGTTGAAAGTGCATTCTCCTCTAGGCGCTAATGATGATCAACTGAAGGTGCTAGTTTGGGTCTCTGCAAATGGGAAAATCGCGCCTAAGTATTAGAGCAAATTTGCGCCTAGAAATGTAAGTCGCCAAGGTAAGGTATATTGAAAAATATATTTAAGTATAAGAAATTTATACTTTAAATATTTTTCAATATACCTTTCAGGATGTTTGAGATAGGTCTCAGATCCACCAGATTTAACATGCAGATTATAGAATTTGGAGGATCCACCAGATTTCAGACTTAGTCAATTTTCAGGATCTTCAGGATCAGGATACCAGACTTAGTCATTTACAGGATCTTCTCAAACATACATCAGGATTTCATACTCTTTCTTCCTAAGGTGCAACTTGGAGTTTGTTTGAACATCTCTTGCTCTTTCATGCTAAGGCGCCAAATGAGGTAGTCCAATGCATGAAGGGCGCCTAACACTTGTTTGCTCATCTGGAGTTGTTTACACCCTTGGGAGGCTGGATCATCCTTAGGCGCAACTTGGAGTTTGTTCATCCACACTATTGCCAAGGCGCCTAAATGGCAAAAGCAACACTAAATGGCGCCTAAACTCATTCACTTTAACCTAAGGCGCAATTCTTATGATCATCTGAACATGCAATGGGCGCCTAGACCTAAATGCCTCTTCCTTGTCAAATTTGCAGTGTTTTGAGCTTCCCAACATCAATTTCAATCAAGGCGCTTTGGTTTTAAGCTCTCCTTGCCCAAGGCGCAATCTTGAGGTTGTCTAGATGATGAAAGGCGCCCTAAGTTCTAGGCAGAGTTTTGAGGTGATCCTAGAGCAATTTTGCGCCCAGAACTGACAGTGCCCGAGGTAAGGTATATTGAAAAATATATTTAAGTATAAGTTTAGAGATATACTTTAAATATTTTTCAATATACCTTTTAGGATGTTTGAGATAGGTCTCAGATCCACTGGATTTAACATGCAGATTCTAGATTTTTGAGGATCCACCAGATTTCAGACTTAGCCAATTTTCAGGATCTTCAGGATCAGGATACCAGACTTAGTCATTTTCAGGGTCTCAAACATCAAGATCAGGTCATCAAGGGACTACAGGACTCAAACACCATTGACTTCATCATGAAATAGCTCTAAGACATCATACAAGACTTAGCAAAGCACTGGAATTTAAAAAAAAACAGGGGGTCCCCATTTGCCATGGGGCGATGTGTGATTTGGCCACAACAGGCTGAAAGTACCCAACTCAGTTGTTTGCGGGGGATTACTTGCAGGATCAGAGGATGGATTACCATCATGCTGATGTGTACTTGATAGAGTTTGCTACTACTGGGTCTCATTTGGAGACAGGGCTTCAGGGAGGTTATAGTAGCAGTGGGCATGATGGCTTGGTTAATTATCACATCCATAGGAGTTTGGCTGAGGATGGAAGGGGATGTTGTGGTTCAGACATTTCGATATTTAATTACCTCTTCATGATTGATGGATGTGAGGTTCTGATGTGTTGGGATCCAAGTGGTGACAGGTTTGGCATGACAGTCCAGTTGGATTCCGAGGTGTTGCTTCACCACTCGCTGCATGGTGAAGGATTTATCAGGGTAGCGCAACGTTGGCATGGTGGTTCTATGTTGAGAATAACTTGGGACCCTGGGATCATTTTTGGTTTCAGTTTGGTTTAGGCTATTGTTTGGAGGATGTATTGGCATTGCTTGAGGACAAGCAATCTTTGGGAAGGGCGGACTGTAATGTCCCCATTTTCAAGTTCTCTTGCAGTTCAGTCAGAGTTGATTTTCTGGGTTGGTGATAGCATAATCAGAGGAGTATTTTGATGTCACCAGGGTGTTTGGGTGATGCAGTGGAGCTGGTTGACACTTTCCGGAGAGATTTTGGACAACTTGTCCGTACTTTCTATTTATAGTAAGTGCTTGCATGTCGACAATCTTTCTGGGTTTTTTTGGGTTTGTTCTATTTGGTCCTCAGGGAACACTGCTATTTTTAGTAAGTGTCAGTTTGGCTTTGTTTTGGTGACTTGGCAGTCAGCTATTGGCTCTCCCAGTCGTTGCATTGAACTCAGGGTTATCGGATGGTTTGTGGATCCAGTTGGCACCCTCCGAGTTGGCTCAGTTTGCTTATGACTGTTACTATTTTTAGTAAGCTCGGGATTGGCACCAGAACGAGATTTTGAGAGTGGGGTTGGATTTGTTTTGTCAAGACCTTTCCAATGAGCTATAGATCATTGGTTTTCAACATCATCTTGGCCTCCGTTTTAAAGTCCGTAAATTAAACATTATTATTTAATATTGGACCTTGGTGCCTAGGCTCGACAACTTAATGTTGTTTTAAAAGAGGGGACTTTAAGGGTGATGTTGAGAAAAGAATTAAAGAGAATTATAATATTTTAAAATGTATTTTCTCTCTCATATTTTATCCCATATGCAAGAGGATTTTAGAAACTCCTAGATAAAAAAGTATAAAAGGAGGAAAAGGCTCTTCATTTGACATGCTTGGATTATTATTTCTTCTCTCTTTTGAGATTTTCCCTTCGAGGGTTTCTGGAGCTTGGCTCTAGGATTTGGTATTTTGTCTTGTTGAGACGAAAATCTCTGCAAGATAGTGTTGTTCTTGGCTTCTGGGGACGAAAACCTCCATTAGCAAATATTGTATTAGCGGATGCATTCAGTATTTGCATTGGTGCTTCATTGGGATCCATAGTTCGAGGATTTGGTGATTTCTTTGATATATCATTGGGCAGATTTGTTATATGCAGCTAAAGATTAATTTCTAGTTGCAGATTTGAGTGAGTTCGTGGGGTTTGTGGCTGCTATATATTTTATTTGGCTGGGCCGTACTTTTCCTTTGCTGGCCGTACATCTTCTAGAGGGCCGTACCATCTTTAGCACATGTTTTAGAAGGATTTTTGAGAGGTTTTTGCAGCTGTCTTTGATTGCCATAAGGGAGCAGAGATTTCTGATGCATAACAGAGATTTTTGGAGGTGATTTAGAGTTGTTTGTTGCTGCTATAGAGCCTACAGCAGGCCGTAGACCTTCATGAGTGATGTGGGTCTTCTTGGGAGGAGTTTGCATCACTTTTGCTGTGTCTAATACCTCTATCTTCAGCGTCTATGAGCATATATGGAGCCGCAACATTGATATCTGATATTTATTGCATTGTATGAAGATTATGAAGAGATTTTTATAGCTTATGTGGCTGGTCCGGCAATGAGCCCAACATGAAGTTGTAAATCTTGATATGGGTATGTAATAGAACTTCATATTTTGGCATCCTCCTATCTGGGTCTTAATTAGTTTGTTCATTTATGCAATAGTTTTTCTGGGTTTTCAGTATATTGTTCATAGTCTATGTATTTCATGCAAAATCAAACATGCAAGCAAAACCCATAAAATCATAAACATCAAACAAGCAGAAAAAATAAAAATAAAAAATTCACAGAGCAGAACATATACTAGGGGCGTATATTACATAACTGAAGAAAACTTAGAAGATCAAACTTCCCTCGAAGGCTTTGGTCGGGGAAATTGCCCATCGGCGAACCACAAAATCGGCAAATTGCAGAACCGGCGAATTGGATAGTTCGTGAACTAGAGATTTCTCCGAGCGGTCATAACTTCGTTATATTTTAGCCAAATTTCACCAAATTGGAACTAGGGATACCCGTTAGGCTCTTCTACAGGATGATGCTCTTACTTGGCCAACATAAATCTGCAATTGCTCCACAAAACCAACACAAAAAGAAGCCAAAACACAACAAAAACTGAACAGAAACGGAAACTGAAAACCTGAAATATTTTTTGGTTGATGCTGATTGCTTGTGGGCTTAGATGCTCTTGCATCACATCACATATTGTATTATGTTGATAGTATATTCCATATATTATTAACATTACCAAACTTATAACTATTTGTTCAATCTAGGGCATCCATGGATGAAAACCCTTGGCGTGTTCGAATTCTAGAGGACGAAAACCCTCGTTGGATTCACCATTTTGGATCAAGGATGAAAAACCTTATTTCTAAATCCAAGTTGTTGCTGATTTCAGAGTTTTGATGCATATTCCGATGATGGCCTATTTTGATTGCAAGCAAATATATTCATAATGATGTCTAGGTGAGATTGAATAATTTTTAGGAGAATTTCCAGGATTTTGGGAAAATTTACAGCGACAAGGGTAGATCTAAATACTGTATTAGCATTTATGCTGGTCACCACAATGGGAAGGAAGAATCCAGCATTTCGACATCATCTTAGGGTTTTCTGCGTTACCCTAGATCCATTCCAGCCAATAACGATCAGCAAGTGGAGCACCAAACCTGGTTTGGGGGAGGAGATTGATGATTATCGATTAGATCCCAGGGTTTTCACAGCTAATTGCATACCAACAGGCGGTTGTACAGTTCAAGGAGACACCAAAAAAATCAATAAAATTCAGAAATCTGCATTTTAGGGGTTTTAGCAGCAACAATTAATTTTGCAGAAATTTTCCAGGCAACTGTACAATAGGAAGACTCATTTTCAGCAGTCTGTACAACTACTACAACCCAACCGTACACCTGTACCAGCCATAAGGTCTTTGTTGTGAGTGCATAAATTTGGAAAAATTCTGAATAATTCAGTTTGGACATTGTACAATTGTTTTCTGGAATAAAATAATATTGTTGCAAGGGTTTGAAATTTTTTTTTGCCCATCTAGGGTTTATGATCATAAATTCTGATTTTATTTTTTTAGTAGCTAGGGTTTGATTTTTAAATCAGAATTTAATTATCAGAATTATATATTGGCTATCATTTTTAAGCATTTCATTTGAAAAATCAGAGATTAAATCAGTGTTTGGTATAATTCTATTTGGGGACATTACAGTGGTATGATGCAGATCTGAATTAATGCAAGCTAGTTAAAGGGAAGTGAGATATCAGTAGAGGGAAAGAAGAAAGGAAAAGGAAGCCATGAGAGATAGGAGAAGAGATGAACATGGAAAAGATGACCAGAAAGATCCAAAACACCATAGGGGAATCGATGGCAGAGATTGGTAGAATTTTGAAGGATATGAGTGTGCAAATGAGAGCATCCAGGCCAAATCAAAACAATTCAGTAGGGAAGGGAGTAATTCAGCCAATGGAAGGGTTTCCATTAGACCACCCAACAAGATGTTACAGGCCAAATTTTTTCAAAGAGAGGAAGAAGATCCATTCGAGGAAGAGCCACATTTACAGCCTCACAATTGGAAGGCTTGAACAAGTATCACAAAGCATATGAAGCCCTAGATCAAACAACACATGCTGATTTACCTTTCAGGGAGTTTTATGAGATGATGACAGAATAGGAGTCAAAAGGGAAGAAGACATACTCAGGATCAACGAGATCAACCATGAAAAGATATACAACAACGTTTGGGTAAGATCACCATATCTACTTATGATGGGTATAACAAATGTTCAGCCAGGGCTTGGTTGCAAAAATTGGACACATACTTCTCATTGAGCCCCATGTATGAAGAGTAAACAATCAAGTTTGCAACTTTACATTTGGAGGGCATGGCTCACGAATGGTGGTACCATGACATGATTACACAAGGGCATAACTCCATCACTACTTATGAGGAATTTAGTCAAAGGTCAGTAGAGAGATTTGACAGGAAGGTTTCAAAAATTCACTCAAGAGAGCTAGCACAATTGAGACAAGAAGGTATGGTAAAGCATTATGTGGCAAAATTTCAAAGGTTGTTCGTGATGGTACCGAATGTGACAGAAAAGAGGCTCATTATATTATTGTTCATGGAAGGTTTAATTGAACCCCTCAAAGGGTTGGTTAAGGCCTTCGATTCAATATCTCTACATGATGCCATCAAGATGGCCTTGAACTTGGAGAATTGGTGGCCAAGAACAAATTTTACTCCAAGATTCCACCTATGCTGCCAAGATTCCACCTATGGGGCAGCATAAGAAACCTTTTCGAAAGGGTTTCTCTCAACCAAAGGCACTACCTCCAAAACCAAGCAAGGTTTAACATTCTAGGAATGAGCTTCGAAGGAAGAAATTATGCTTTTCTTGTAGAGAGCCATGGGAGTCTGGGCATAGATGTTTAAGAAAGGAACAAGTCCACTAATAGAGGTTATTTCAGATGAGGATTCAGAGACAGAAGAACCTGAGCCCGAGGTAGTAGTTGATGAGATAGAGCATGAGAACAAGGAAGAAGGAGAATCTTCGGGGGCACTCTTGCTACTCTTTTTGGAGTGCTCAAGTATCATCCTTTTCCTAGTTTGAGGAGTTTTGTAGGGTCATAGAGTGATATTGTTGATTGATAGTGGGGCCACCCACAACTTCATTGATGAGGGATTGGGGACTAGGATGAGGCTGAAAATAGAGAATTTTGAGGGATTTAATTTTATTGTAGCTGATGGATTCAACATCCCTTGCACCAAGAGGATTCAACATCTTGATATCACTTTGGGGAGAAATAGAGTATTTGATGACGTCTATGTGGTTGACATAGGTGAGACAAATGTAATATTGGGTGTGCAATGGTTGCATTCACTTTGAGAGTTTATCCAAAACTACCAGACTATGGAATTGAAGTTCAAATCCGAAGGGAAGGAGGTGGTTCTTCAAGGTCTACCTAATGGAGCTCCTAGGGTTGTTTCAGCCAAGAGGATGGAGAGAGCTTTTCATAGATGCCAAGTAGCTTGCGTAGCACAGTGTTTGATTACATATATAGTTTCATCTATGGGTGAGAATTCCTACCATGATGATATTCAGTTTATTTTGGATAAGCATAGCATGGTGTTGAGTGATATTCCTCCAGGGTTACCACCAGATAGAGGGTTTCAACACATCATTGAGTTGGAGGAAGGATCGAAGAGTTGGAGACATAAGGAAGAGATTGAGAAAACGATTAAGGAGTTGTTAGAGATGGGGCACATAAGGCTGAGTTCTAGCCCATTTGCTTCTTCTGTAGTGTTGGTCAAGAAGAAGGATGGTACCATGAGGATGTGCATTGATTATAGAGCTCTCAACAAGAAGACAATCAAAAACCATTATCCTATTCGGAGGATCGATGAGTTGATCAATGAGCTTTATGGGGTAGTGTACTTCTCTAAGATTGATCTTCGATCAAGGTATCATTAGATAAGGGTGAGATGAGGATGTGCATAAAAGAATTTTTAGATGTCACTATGGGCATTACGAGTTTTTGGTCATGCCATTTGGTTTGACTAATGCACCCGCCACATTCTAGGCTTGCATGAATCAAGTATTGATTAATCGGTTGAGGAAGTTTGTATTAGCTTTCTTTGATGATATATATAGCAAGACTTGGGAGGATCATTTGAGACACATGGATGAGGTGCTTGGTATTTTAGAGCAGTAGTCATTTTTTTTAAGGCATCAAAATGTGAGTTTGGATTGACAGAGATATGGAATTTGGGGCATAAGATTAGTGCTCAAGGGGTTAGAGTGGATGATGAGAAGATTAAGGCAATCATAGATTGGCCTCCGCCTAGGACTCTATCATACTTGAGAGGGTTCCTTAGTCTTTGCAGTTACTACAGGAGATTCATCAAAGGATTTTCACAGCTAGCTGCATCGTTGACAGATTTGACGAAGAAGGGGGCTTCCTCTTGGAGTGATACAACGCAGAGAGCTTTTGACAAACTCAAGGAGGTAATGAGCTTATGTCCCATCTTGACTATTCTAGATTTTTCACTTCCTTTTGTTTTGGAGTGTGATGCTTTAGGAGAGGGATATGAAGTGGTTTTGATGCAAAATAAACATTCCATAGCATTTGAGAGTAGGAAGCTCAAGGAGTTAGAAAGGAGCTTCTCTATTTACGACAAGGAGATGTTGGCCATCATACATGCATTGGCTAAGTTCAGACAGTATTTGGTTTGTGGGAGATTTGTGGTAAAGAGGAATCACAATAGCTTGAAGTTCTTCCTCGATCAAAAGGATTTGAATAATAGATCAGAAGTGGATAAGTTATAGGCTTATGATTTTGATATTGAGTATGTTAAGGAGAAGAATAATGTTGTAGCTGATGCATTATCTAGGAAACCCTATTTGTGCTCCATGACTGGCATATTTGCTGATTAGAGGGTTTCTATAATAGTTGAGTATGCCAAGAATGCATTTGCTATTGATATTTTGGATGGCAAGTTACAAGATGACAAGTATAAGGTGGATAATGAGCTCATTCTATACAAGAATCGAGTATATCTTGTCCTAGAGTCAAAAATGAAGGAGAAGGTTTTGAGAGCATGTCATGACACACCATTAGCAGGCCATCCAGGGTACTACAAAACATACAAATAGGTGATGAAGCGTTTTTCTTGGAAAGGACTCAAGGGAGATGTTTTGATGCAATGAGAGAGTGTGTGGCATGCCAACAAAATAAAACATAGTAGGTATTTCTAGCTGGATTATTGCAGCCTTTACCCATTCCTAATAAAAAATGGGAGAGTATTTCCATAGATTTTATCACCGGTTTTCTAGGAGTGCAAGGTAAAAATTGTATTTTTGTGGTGGTTGACAAACTCATTAAGTATGCTCATTTTTATGTTATATCTTCAGAGTATAAGGCACCACAAGTGGCCGATTTGTTTTTTAGAGAGGTGTTTAGACTCCATGGGCTGTCTAGGAACATTGTGAGTGATAGGGACTATAGGTTCCTTAGTTTATTTTGACAAGAGCTCTTTTGATTGACATGTATAGAGTTGACTTCTAGCACTAGCTATCACCCTCAAATAGATGGACAAACAAAGATTGTAAACAAATGGATTGAAGGATATTTGGGAAATTATGCTATAGGGCAGCAAACAACATGGATTAAGTGGCTTTATCATGGAGAATATTGCTACAACCTTTCACATCATATGTCCATTGATATGATTATTTTCAAAGCATTGTATGGGTATGATGCATTATCTTTTGTGGATTTGGTCATTTTAGATAGTAAAGTATTGGGAGCAAGGGATTTGGTCCAGCAAAGTCAAGACATTTTGAGGTAGGGGATATGTTATTTTTGAGGTTGCAACCCTATAGACAATCTTCTCTCAATGGGAGTGGAGTGGAAAAGCTTAAGCCATGATTTTATGGGCCTTAAAAGATATTGAGGAGGATTGGAGAGGCTGCTTATGAGCTAGAACTGCTAGAAAATAACAAAATTCACAATGTATTTCTCGTCTCATGTCTCACAAAGGCACTTGGACAACATATCACTCCTTCCTTAGAGCTGCCACTACTCGATGAAGAAGAGAAATTGGTCTTGGTACTCGAAGCTATCATAGATATGAGAGGGAAGGTTGAGAAACAAGATCATAAAGGAGTATTTGGTACGTTGGAAACATCTTCCACTAAAGGATGCTACATGGGAAGATGTAGAAATATTTGATCATCCAAATCCTTAATTGCTTGAGGACAAGCAATTTTGGGAAGGGTAGACTGTCATACCCCCTTTTTCGAAATAACACTATGTTAGAAACTTGTTGGTGTTGTCATTGATGTCAACTCTCAGCAGATGGTTCACTTGGTTTCCAAGTGCTTTTGAGAAAATATGATAAAAAGATGTGCAGTATGACAGAGGTACCATTAGTATTATGTTTAGCGTTTCTTCCTAATTGAAGATATGCTTATGCGGTTTGGAAGTGTTGATCAGAGGTGTTCAGAGGTATTATATCCCGAGTTTCAGGTTTTCGATCGTGCGGAAGTAGATGTGTTTGACAGAGTATTTGATTGTGAAGAAGACTGTCTAGGAGAAATAAATTGCTCCGCATTTCTCCGCATTGAGCTTTCCTGTCTTGCGGATTTGGGAGTGTGCTTATATTATCTGTGTCCACCTTCCTTTGGAGTTTCCAGTGTTGGGATGCTCCGCAAGTTTAGTTCTTGTGTTGGTGATCAGTAATAGTGTGTCCTAATGTGCATAATGAAGACATTCTTTGATTCAAATGGTTGCGACAGTGTTGTAGAAGTTTATGATGATGATGATGAGTATTCTAGGAAGGTGTGTGAATGCTTTGGAGTGTCTCTCTCTGTTCTGCATGATGTTCTTGGACTTGGAGAAGTGTGGATATGGTCATTAGCTCAGGTTTGGCCGACCTGGCTTACTAGCGCCATTTGCGGAGGTACCTCGTGGATTGTGGATTGTGATGGGCAGCTTGGTGATACATATGAGTCCTAGTTAACCCTTGATGTGGTCCACTTTCACTTCTCTTCACTGCGGAAGTGTTCAGTGTCGACCTAATTGGTGTTGCATGTTTGAGGTGCACACGCTTCATTAGGACCGACCTAATTGAGATAGGTCTTGGTTGTAGATGGTATACATGCAAGATGAAGTTGAATGGAGCAATGTAGAGAAGAGGATGCAAATGTGAATCAAGGGCAGTGAGTTGTGTGTGAGCTTAAAGGCTTATGACTCCGGAATGCAGTGAGCAGAAGGTGTCTACATTTCAGTGTGCCAGAAGTTGTTGGAGGCAGTGAGCCAAAGGTTGTGGATGGCAAAGAGCGTAAGTGGTGGATTTCTCCTGTTACTCTGAGATAGTGAATCTCTCTGTAACAGAGTTCTTCTTTCTTCTCTCTTTTGGGCAGTGAGCCCTTGGCAATGAGCCTTTCTCTGGCAGTAAGCCTTTCTTTTGGGTAGTGAGCCTATTGATTTTCGGTGTTGTTGTTCATATATATTGTGAGCTAATCCTCATCGTGGTTTTTCCCTTATTGGGTTTTTCATGTAAAATCTGGTGTTCTTATGTGTTTGGATGTGTTTGCTTTGATACTTCATATCAAAGTTGGAAAACTCGTTTGGACTCGCCGCGGACTCGACGGACTCGCGAGTCTGCAAGTTGGCCGAGTCAACTCGGCGCAGACTCGGGAGTTGAGTCCAGGAGAGTCCCTGCACAGGACTCGCGAGTCCCGTGCAAGGACTCTCCTGGACGACTGGGACGTCAAAAAGAGGGTTTAAAACCTCTGTTTTTTGATTTCTTTCCTCATTTCACTCCTCTACTTTGCCAAATACAGGTCTGCAACTTGAAGTGAGGTTGGAAGAAGGTGAGAAGACGAGCTAAGGAGATCATAATAGAGCCAGGTAAATGATTTAGCTTCTCTTTTTTTTGTTTTCTTCAATTAAAAATCAGAAAAATCAAGAAAAATAAGGGGAAATGCTACCAATTTTTTTTCTATTTCCCTTAATAGTCTAATTCCTACTATTTCTAGCTTGGTTTTGGATTCTATTTTTTTGCAAATGTTTGAATCTCATTTATTTGTTGATTTTTTACCAAACCCTTGCTGTTTTTTTTCATGTTGAACTTGAAACAACAATGTCATCTTCAAACCCAAGGGGAACGAGAAAAGACCCTGCATGGAAGTATGGGATACTAGGAAATAAAAAGGGTGAGGTGACATGTACCGAATGCAACAAATGGATGACAAGGAATAAACAGATTAAAAAACCACCTTGCAAGAATACCTGGGCAAAATGTGGATGTATGCCCTAACTCGACTCTTGAGATGGTTAGAGAGATGAAGAACCTTCTTGCTGAGTATGAGATGAAAAAAGATGAAAGACAAAAAACAAAGGATGCACTAGCAATAGCGATGAGTGGATTCACTTCTACACCATCTAGGCCCCATGGTACCCCAAGTCCAAGCATCCGTCAGCCACATTTCATCTTTTGGTGAGAGTCCTGAGTATTCTTTCTCTACTCCTATTGCTAGTGCTAGCCAGGGTCCTTCATCAGGACCAAATTTCTTTATTCCACACAATGTTCCAGGAGCACAACCTTCACTTGAAGGTACCGGTTGGAATAAGGAAAGGCATCATGAAGCTAGGATGGCAGCAACAAACTTTTGGTACTACAATAATTTACCTTTCAATGTGGCGAGCAGCCCATATTGGGAAGGTTTGGTGAATGCCTTACAGTTGCAGGTAAGGGGTTTAAGACCCCAACAACTAAAGATTTGAGTGGGCTATTGCTAGAGGAAGCCGTAAAGAATACACGGCTTGTGGTTGATGAACAAAAGAAATTTTTGGCAAAGAAAAGGTTGCAACATTTTATCTGATGGGTGGACAGATGGATAGGATAGGACTCCTAAACTTTTTAGTGGCCTCTAATGGTGGATTGGTGTTCCTAAAGTCAATAGATGCCTCCAATGAAGTCAAAAATGCTGAGACTTTATGCAAGTTATTAGATGGGGTCATCTAGGAGGTTGGTGTTGATAATGTTGTCCAAATTATCACAGGCAACACAACTGCATATGTAGCTGCAAGTAGACTACTTATGGAGAGGCATCGCACAATTGCATGGTTTCGTTGTGCTGCACATTGCTTGGACTTGTTGCTAGAGGACATTGGGAAGATTGGATGGGTCAAAAGTGTGGTTGAAGATGCCAAAAATGTTAAAAAATTTATCTACAACCATAATTTATCTACAACCATACTTGGGTGCTTTCCTTGACTAGGGAATTCACAAATGGCAAGGACCTTGTGCGACCAGGAGTGACATGATTTGTTAGCCACTTCCTCACATTGCTTTGATGTCTCCTGTAGGTTGTGTTGATGTGTTTTTTATGCACATGCAAACTCAGAATAAAATACCAAGGTATTCTATCCTCTCTTGAACAAAGTCTCTCAAAGGCTAAACTATGTGATCCAGTGAGACAACTCTAAGGTTCCAGATGTCAGGTCTTGACAATACATTGGATATAGACTCAGTATATGTATGATGTGATTTGCTGTGAACACAAAAGGGACTTACGCTGGATTTACTTCTTCACTCACTTGACTTATTACTCCTTTTCATGGAAAGAAACCTACTAGTTCCACTCTACAAAGAAAATGCAAAAAGGTTAAGGGTTTGGAGAGAATCTACTTTACTTCTAAGGACAATGAGACAATGAACATGCCGAGATAGACAAATTCCTTATAACAAGCTCCACTTTGCCATGATGAATTCAACAACTACGTAGAACAAGTGCAATCTCCCAAGGATGACTAAGGATTTTCATATTGCAGACACACATTTGAGTACCCACAGCGGGCGCAACTCAGACAAGCATCGACAATCGAACTATTGCAATAAGTTGAGGTTCAGGCTAACTTTGCACAATGACTTGCCAGCGACAAACCATCAAAAGTATGAACCTAGGAATTCATCAAAGATATTCACAATGCATTCACTATATCAATGAACTTTCTAATCTTATTCAACTTGGAAACACATCTTAATCATCTTCAAGAAATAAGAAACCATGCAATGTTCCAAAACAACACAATTGTCACCAAGCTTCAATGAGAAATGCATTAATCTTGGAAGTGATTACAACAACTTCAAGTTCTCTCCTCTTCCTAATGATGGATCACTGAGTGTGATCTGAAACGTTGAGACAAAAACACACAGTGCAATCCAAAAGCAAAATTTCACAACTTCAAGTTCTCTCCAAGAGCTTCCTCTACTCTACTCCTACTCTACTTGCCTACAGCATCTCTCATATCTAATGTATATGATTAAAAATAATCAACTCAGCATCACCCATCGATCAATCATTATATATTTCAGCAATCGATGGCCGAGATTTTGCCACATCAGCAATTAGTTACAACAACCAACTATTTTTAATAAAAAGAAAAAGTTGACACAATCCGTGTACATAAAAACCCAAAGGCAATGCACATTTCCCAAGGTGATAAGCATGACATGTTGGAATCTCTGGGAATCTTCTAGATAGGGCGTCCTCTTTCTCTTGGACTTTGTTGTAGGTACATTGAACATGGACAAGTGACATGGCGAGCTTTGATTGATTGATGATGTATAGACGTCAACTCAACATTTCTTGAGCAAATTTGCTTTATTTTCAACATTTTTCCAATTTTTTGATGCTATTCCCAAATTGTATCTTCTTTCTTGAATGAGTCTTTGAACTTGAATTTTCACTTCTGGAACTATTTCTTCTCAAATGTGGAATTTGGAATCTTGTCCTTGTTCTTCACTCCTTGTTGTTGTCTTTGCATTCCTGTAATTTGTGGATTTTCTTGATAATCTTGCTCATTCGACTAACTTTTCTTGTGATGCTTGTGTAGGATTCTTGCTCTAGATGTTGAAGTAGAGGAGATGACTTGGGCGTGAATTCTTGGAGTAGACCTGATGATGTTTCCTCTTGATCTTCTGCTGGTGCATGAAATGGAAGGCTCTTGAATGTGGAAGTGATCTTCTAGATACTCAGAAGATGGAGCTTGCAAGGTGATGATGAAATCTCCTCTCTGGAAGTAGGATGACGGTGAACTTGATGATATCTCGATGAAGTGTAGTATTCCAGTGACGATGCTTTCTTTGGATGCAAGGTGGATGATCTTGATGATGTCT
Organism: Cunninghamia lanceolata; assembly: GCA_027924645.1. Taxonomy (NCBI): domain Eukaryota; kingdom Viridiplantae; phylum Streptophyta; class Pinopsida; order Cupressales; family Cupressaceae; genus Cunninghamia; species Cunninghamia lanceolata. The sequence goes on along the minus strand of BSBN01000220.1, from coordinate 6,917,724 downwards.
TGATCCTTTGAATGCTTCTCTGGATAGCTCGCCTCCGGATTCTCACATACCTGCAAGATGAAAATTCACAAGTCATAGTACTTGATAACGAAAGCATCATGTCAAATGCATGAAGAAAAATTGAAAGATATTGATTGAAATTTCATAAAATTTTTAAAGTACATGAAAGAGATTTTTATTGAACAAGGCAAATGTGAAGGTGAATTGGGTGGCGCAATTTACACTTGCACTTGGAAATTGTGACTTTTTGGAGGGATTTCCACATACCACTGGAAATTGCGACTTTTTTTTCCTTAGCATGTTTTTTTTACTTTCAAGCTTTTCCACTCGCTTGGCATGGGTTTTCTATGGATTTCAAATGGATTAATGGGTTTTTCATGAATTGGAAGTGATTTTTGAAATTTTTTCATTGTCAACCAAAAGCACAAACACTATATTGGCGCAATTTCCACTAGTGGGTGGAAATTACGACATTTCCACTCATGCCTAAAAAATGCGACTTTTTCATTTTTCAAATGACTTTCTCCTAATGACTTTTCAATGGTTTTTCAATGCATTTGAAGGATAATCTCAATGTTTTTGGAGTTGATTTTTTTGACTTTCATGAGCTCAAGGATGAAATTTCATTTTGGCGCATTTTCCTTACTAGCATGGAAATTGCGATTTTTGTAGGGATTTCCACAGGTCAGTGGTGTTGATGATGTTTTCTTGACAACAACAACATTAGAATAAAACACCGAGTGCTCTATCCTCTCTTGAACAAAGCGTCTCGAATGCTAAACTACGTGATCAAAAAAGAACGCTCTAAGGTTCCTTATATGTGATTTGCAACAGATAGCCTTAGTGGTATGATGTGATAATGCTGTTTACACAAAGGGACTTACGTAGAATTTATTCGTCACTCCATTCAAATATGTACTCTTTCCTTGTGAAATGGAACTTTTCAAATTGATTATAAGAAAATGAAAAAAGAGAAGGGGTTGAGGGGATTCTAATCTAAGAACAATAATATAATGCACATGCTACGATAGACAAATTCCTCGTGTAACCTTACTCCGCTTCACCATGAGAACCAACAATTACACGAAGCAGGTGCAATCTCCAAAGGTAACTCAATGATTTTCATACTGTAAACCTCCATCCAAACACCCACAACTGGCGCAGTTTGAACGAGCATTCACAATCGAACTTAAGCAAATGTAGTTTAGGCTAACTTTGCACGATGACTTGCCAGCGACAAACCATCAAAAGTATGAACCAAGGAGGAGTTCATCAAATGTCTTTAGCATATACATCACATCAATGAACTTTATCTACTCTACTATCTAAGCTTCTTGGAAACACATCTCCATCATATTCAAGAACTTGAAACCTTGCTAACATTTCAAAGCCACAAGATCACCATGCAAAACAACAACAATGAGCTTGTATTACTTTTGAAGTGTGTGATTACAACAATCTCATGTCTCTCTTCATGACTTCGAAGAGCTCCCTCTCTACTCTACTCCTACTTGATCTCTACTTCCAATGATTCTCTTCTAATGTCCCTCTAATGATCTTCTTCTAATTCTAATAATGTCCCCTTACAAATGAGAGTAGTAAGCCTTATATAGAGCTCAAGAATTACAACGAATGGCTCAGATTGATTTAGCAATCAACGGCCGAGATTGAGACAACAAGGCAGTTTGTTACAAAATTTGCTATTTTTAGAACATGAAAGAGGCAATGAAGGCATGTTTCCTAATGTGATAAGCATCTTTGGAACATCTTTATGGTGGGCCCTCTTCAATGAATGACATGGCAGAATGCGATTGGCTTGATGATGTGTATGTGCCACCTCAGCATCTTCACACGAACTAGTCTGGTTCACCTCATGTTCACTTTACTTAGAATATTTTATTCTTGTTGTCTTTGATGTAACTCATGGATCGCTTTGATGATCATGCTCATCTCTCATCTTGTGATGTTGTTCTTGGAGGATCATGCCTCTGGACAGTTGCATTGACTCATGGAGTAGACTAGTGCCTGATGAGAGTTCTTCTTGTCTGGCACATGATATGTGAGCTTCTGGATGATGACCTCCTTCAAGATGTGCATGGTGAAGTGACAACCTTCCACTGATCCTTGCCTCGAACGGATGATGCTCTTGATGATGAACTACACTTGTAACCTTGATCATCTTAGACTAGCTCCCCTCCGCATGGCGTTGATGTCTTCCTCATCCAGACATACGAAGTCTTCAAAGTAAGATAAACTTGATGTAAGAGTTCTCTTCCATGTGGATGAAGATGACAAACTTGAGCAACTTTCCTCTGCCTTCCAAACTTCTTATGTATGAGCTCTCGCCATTCACCTCCTTGGATCCTCCTTCACCTACAAGAAGAAACACATCAAACTAAGACTTGATATAAAGGATTTTCAATAACAAATTACATTCATCTTATGCATGTGGGATCAAAAAATGACATTTCAAAACATACCCTTTCGTGTGAAATCCATGCCTAAGTCTTTAGAGTGCCTATGTTGGGCGGGTTTGGAGGGTGTGTGCGGAGTGTGTGATGTGGAGGACATGGAATCCATGCAAGGTGGTCAAGGCCGCCTAGGAAGGGCGGGTTTGAAGGTGAGGTAAGGAATTTTAGAATTAGACAATTTTTGGCTTCACCTGAATGACTCCTTCTCTCTTGACATGACTTAGTATCTTGGAGTACTTGTGCAAAGTAAGCAGGCAAGTTTGGAATGCGAATGAAGGACAATCCTTATGACAGTGAAATCCGCCCAAGCTAGGCGGCCTAGAGGGTGTTGTGTGGAATGATCTTCATAACATTTCGAAACTTGTCTCATTTCCCTTAATCAACTTCCACCTTCCTTCATTGATTGTTCTTGCAACTTACCTCAGTGGATGGGCAGATTAGAATGAGTTATGTGGAGTAATCACTACCTAATCCAAGCTCACACCAAAAGGCCGCCCAGGCAGGGTGGATTTGAGAGGGGAGTCCTGGATTTTTCTCAGTGTTGTTCTTTTTTTTGCCTCTAAATGAACTCCCTACTTCTCCTAACTTGCAACTTTTCGTAAGGGTTTTCCTGGGCGGGTTTGAGGTCTTTGTCTGGAGAGACTCATGTGAACGACGTGGAATCCATGCTCAGGTGAAATTTCCGCCCAGGCTGGGCGGGTTTAGAAGGTGTGCTTCAAATGCAAGTCCTGTCGCCATATTGGAAATGTCCTGAATGGAAGTATATTGAAAATGTTGCCATATTGAGTTTCTTATACTTTAAATATTTATCAATATACTTCCAGGATGTTTGAGATGGGTCTCGGATCCATAGGATTTAACATGCAAATTCTAGATTTTGGAGGATCCACTAAATTTCAGACTTAGCCAATTTTCAGGATTTCAGGACATCAGGCTTAGTGATTTTTTATCATTCTTTCCAATTAATTCATCCTTGTTGGGAGGAGTTTAAGTAATGCTTGGTGTCATCTTCATCATTCTCATCAAGTAAACTTGCAACTTATGCCACCTTCATCCTTGGGCGGTTCTGGAAGCAGTGCATGGAGAGTTTGATGTGGGACATGACAGAGTCCATGAGCACCTCTTGAGGCCGCCCAGGTAGGGCGGGTTTGGAGGCGACCCTTGGATTCTTCTATGAAATGCATTTGATTGCTTTAATTTTATAAACTTTGCTTAGAATTTCATCATATCCTTGTCTTTGTGCTTAGAACATCTTGTAAACTTGACCACTTTCCTCCTTGGGCAGGTTTAGAGGGAGTTTCTGGAGAGAGTCTCCTGATGATGACATTGTCCATCACTGCCTTGTGAGGCCGCCCAGGCTGGGCGGATTTAGGGGTGATAGGTGGAGTGTGTCTTGTGAATGACATGACCTTGTCTAGACAAAGTGCTCAAGGCCGCCTAGCATGGGCGGGATTGGAGGAGGTATAAGGAATTTTCATCACTTAAGCATTTTTTAGCTTGGTTTTTACAACTTAAGAGCTCTTCACTTGTTTCATTGGGAGTTTATCCTCCTTTGAATGCTATGTAACTCTTGAAGCATGGGTGGATTTAGAGTGAGCGCATGGAGTGAATGGTGTGGAAGACATGCATGATGGTGGGAGTCACTTGACAAGGCGGGTTTGGAGGGTGTGTATGGAGAGTATGTTGTGGAGGAGACACAATCCAAGCATGATGTTGAAGGCCACCTAGCATGGGCGGCTTGGAGGATGATGCATGGATTACATCACTTAAACTTTACTTATTGCTCATTCCTCTCCTTATGAAGACCTTTCTCTCCAACTTCCTTAAGACTTAGGCAATTTTGAGGTGTTTTTTTGAAGTTGAAAGACACATCATGGATGCTAGGTGATGATCTTGTCCATCTGTCTTGGTGAAATCCGCCTAGAAAGGGCGGGTTTGAGAGTAGGCCTTGGATTTTTGACACTTAGAAACCTTTCACTCTTATCAATTTGACTATCTCATCTCCTTGGTGTTATCTACATCATTCTCATCAAACAAACTTACAACTTATGTTGTTCTTCACCCTGGGCGGGTTTAGAGACAGTGTTTGGAGTGCTTCATGTGGCAGATGATACAATCCACAAGGACCTCTTGAGGCCGCCCAGGTAGGGCGGCTTTAGAGGTGACCTTTGGATTTTAACTTAAAACTCATTCAACTCTTTCAAACCTTCAAGCTTCCATTGGAATTTCATCATCTTCTAATGCATAGTACTTGAAACACTTCAAAAACTTGATCACTTTCTCCTTAGGCGGGGTTGTAAGTGTTGTCTGGAGGGATCCATGTGGAGATGAAGACATCATCCATGTCCTCATGCCAAGGCCGCCCAGGTAGGGCGGGTTGAGGAGTGACACTTGGAATGTAGTTTATAATCCACTTGACTTCACTCAAACTCATAAATCTTACTTACAAGTCCTCATATCTCAGTGTTTTGTGCATCAAAACCTCAAAACTTAACTATTTTTCTCCTAGGGCGGATTTGAGAGTACTGTCTGGACAATGTCGCCTGGAACAAGACAAAGTCCATGAATGCATCTTGAGGCCACCCTGGTAGGGCGGGTTTGGAGGTGACCCATGGAACTTTGCTTGAAATGCCCTTGATTCTATCTAACTTGCAAACTTTCATTGGATTTTCATCATATCCTAGTGTCTTGTGCAAGAAAACCTTGAAAACTTAACCATTTTTGCTTGGGCGGATTTGTGGGTGTCATCTGGACTGACTCTCCTGGAGGTGAAGACAATGTCCAAGAGGACCTTGTGAGGCCGCCCATGTTGGGCGGGCTAGGAAGGAGTGCTTGGATAATGTCATGTGAAGCGTTAGAATCACTTAGACTTATGAAATTTCTTTGAATTTTATCACCTCTGTCTTCAAAACCTTGTAAATTTGACAACTTTTCCCTTGGGTGGATTTGAGGGTGGTGTCTGGATAAATGCATGTGTAGGACATCAAATCCATGAGCTCATGCCAAGGCCGCCTAGGTAGGGCGAGTTTAGACATGTAGTGAGGAATTTCTTGCCTTAGTCAAATTTTGGATTTCCTGAATGGAAGTATATTGAAAATATGTTTATTGAGTTTCTTATACTTTAAATATTTATCAATATACTTCCAGGATGTTTGAGATAGGTCCTGGATCCATAGGATTTAGCATGCAGATTCTAGATTTCTGAGGATCCACCAGATTTCAGACTTAGTCATTTTTTCAGGATTTTCAGGATATCAGACTTAGTCATTTTCAGGGTCTCAGTGACATGCATAAGGATGAAGGCATATAGACCTCTTGGCAAGAAACTGTCGAGACATGGGCAAAACAACACTACCAAAACCCTACAAGCTCAGAGCAAAACTAAACTTTAAAGCAAAACAAAGAAAGCAAGAAAAAAGAGGGGGTCCCCATTTGCAATGGGGCGATGTGTGATTACATCACAACAAGTGGAAATTGCGATTTTTCCACCTTATGTTCAAATTTGCGCCACTTTCCATGAGGTTTTTTAGTGATTTCTAAGGAGTTTTTTTGAAGTTTCCTTGATGATTTTTCCAATTTGCAAGATCTAAGGATCAATTTCTATTCAAATTTCCTCCTAGGCGCAATTTCCACATGAAGGTCGAAATTGAGAATTTCGTTCTCAAGTTGGATAAAGTTCTTCACAAATTCCTTGAAGTTGTGAATTTTGCATATTTTCAAACACGTTGAGGATTACATATTTCACTCCCTTAAGGAATTTCACAATTTTAACCTTGTCTTGGATTACATTCCTCATCATACATTTCTCCCTATCTAGAAATTTTGCATTTTTGATGAACTCTTGGATAAATTCGTGGTGCATTTTTGAGAAGTTCATGGAATTTTCATGTCGCAAATTTACTAACCTATAGGAATTTCGCATTTTTAAGGGTCCTGAGGATTTCACATTTTCCTTGGAGAGGTGGACAAATCTTGTCTTGGCCGCACTTTTGGCATTGTTAAGGATTGGATTCATGTTGCAAGTTTTAGTTCTTCCCAAGATTTTCACTTTTTCCTATGAGCTTGGATTTTCGCAATTTTTAGAGGATCATGGACAAAATCCATGTCACATTTTTACTCATCCTTGGAATTTCAGACTTTTGGAGAGGTCATGGATTTTTGCATTTTTTATGACCTCCTAGAATTTCCACATCACACATTTCATTCACCCATGGAATTTCGCAATTTTTGTGACGGCTTGTAATTTCACATTTTCCTCATGAGCTTGGAATTTGCGATTTTTTCTTAGCCATTTTTTAGTACCTGGAATCACATATATTTCAAAATATATTTAAGTATATACTTTAAATATTTTGAAATATACTTTTTAGGATGTTTGAGATAGGTCTCGGATCCGTGGGATTTAACATGCAGATTCTAGATTTCTGAGGATCCACTCGATTTCAAACTTAGTCAGTTTTCGGGAGTTCAGGACATCAGACTTCAGGACATCAGACTTAGTCAATTTCAGGATTTCAGGACATGCATCAGGATGAAAGTATATGGATTCCTCAGTTGAATACCCATCCCTTAGGCAATTTCTTCAATCACTTCCTGGATTTGAGCAAGAACTTGGCGAAACTTGGACAAATCAATACTACCAAACCTACAAACTCAAAGAAAACCAAAACACTAAAGCAATACTAAGACAAAAAGCAGAAAAAAGAGTGGGTCCCCATTTGCAATAGGGCAATGTGTGAAAACGTCACAACACATCCTATTCTTCTATTATTCTATCATTCTATCATTTTGTCATTCGATTATTCTATCATTCTATCATACGATAATTCTATCCTCCTATCGTTATATAATTCTATTATTGAATCAATCAAATCAACAAATATCTGAGATATCAATTAGCAATCAAGGAAGCCATCTTCATTGAAAGGAAGTCATATAAGAATCCTGAAATAATTATATGTCTGCTTCGTGTATGGCGTGTATACTTTGTGCTTGTCAATATATGTATTGAACTCATTATTAATTATGCATAATTACTCACATATGAAGGAAATGTATGCTCTATCATGATTATGGTGTATAATGATATATTTATGATTGTATGATCTCTATGAATTTGGATATATTTAATGCTTATCTGGCAGCCATAAGGAGGAGCGGGAAAAATGCCAGTAGGGTGAGCAGATACTAGATTGCTTTCTAAGTATGCCACCCCATGTTGGATGACTGTGTGTCTACCACTGGGGCCAGGGGGGTAAGTGTCCGCCCTTGGGCTTAGAGAGAGATGAATCTACGGGCCACCTATTGTAGTTTTTCCTCCATCTCTACATGGATTGGTTGTTGGGATGGATTCAAGGAGTTTTCAGTCATAAGAGGGATGGATAAGACAGCATAGATATGTAAAGTAGATACATGTGTATCCACTAAGTACACCACTCCATGTGGGCTATCTGTGTGGCTGCCACTTGGGGCCAAGAGGGATGGTATATCTGCTCTTGGGCTTAGCATGGATAGCTTCGGGCGGACCTATCACGTTTTTCATCCGAATCCTACTATGATTAAAACTTCCATTATGCATTATAGATATTGTGTAGTTTATATAATATGGAAATAGTTATGTATTAAATAGATAAGACATTTATTATGTATATTTGATCATATGAATTATGCTTCCAATATTGTCTAACATGATTGCAGGACCTAAACCAAGTTTTATATGGCTTCAAGCATATAATTGGTTAGTTATAACCCTAACTACATTAAAATGTTGATTCCAGGGCAAGATTTAGGAGAATCCCAACAGGGGACATTACAATATGATTAATCTCTTCCTTCAAATCTGATCCAAAACATGTACCACTTATTCACACAAAACTGGTAATAATCATAGCATCAACTTCTGGTAACTTTCTGCATTGAGATCTGCCCAAACTTGTCCTTTGTCTCTGCATAGACTTCTTCTCTTATTTCTGCTGAAACTCTTCTTTATCTCTGCAAGATCTCCTCCTTTATCTCAGCATAGTCTTCTTTTTATGTTAGCATTACCTTCTCCTTTATCTCTGCACAATCTTCCTTCTCAAATCTCTCAATCTTCACATATGTTTGTCATATATATATTTGCAATTATCCTTCTCATAAGGCAGCACATACTCTTCAGAAGATATCTGATTTACACTTCATTTCTGCCTCAATTCTTTTTTCAAATCTGCTTTAACACAGATATTTCATCTAATTTCTTGCTTGCTTTCAGAACATATTTTCTCTCACCATTTATTCTTTCTCAAGGTAGACGATTCTTTGGAAATCATTACATCTTTTACAAAAGGGAGGCACGTTTACTAATACACATGCCTTTTCAAAACTAACTTTTTGTCTTTTTCTAATGGAGCACTTCATTACAACTTTTATTTAAAACACTTCTTTAAATGGATCGCTGTCCTTTTAATTCCTTTTATACTAACCGCAGCTTTTCATAATATAATCACCATCTTTCATTAATAGATCAGATTGCATATGAATACATAATACTTATATCTTATATGTAAGTCGGCCTCCTTATTAACTTGATTGGCCTCCATACTAGAATCGGCCTCTTTTAATAAATATTCTCAAACTCCATTTTGTTCTTATGAGTCGGCCTTTATAACATATTTAATTTACTTCAAATCCTTTCAAAAGAATGGCGCTCATACTTCATAGAGTTGGCCAGCATAGGTATATAATGTTAAATCTTTAATTTAACATCAACAATCTTCTTCCAACGTCTTTCTCATAGTCGGCCATCATTAATAAAGACTCTTCAATCTTTCTCCAACGTCTTTAACTCGCATTCTTGGCATCAATGATAACCATCGACAATGTCATCAACCTTTGACATCAATGACATCGTTAATAGCTCCGTATCTTGCATTCAATCATATTGCTATGTTGACATCAATGACAACCATTTCTTATACTCTCGTCTGTTCATTAATGATAACAATCATGACTACCTTCTTGACATCAATGACAACATGTCCAACCCAACATCACTATTAATAACTGCTATACTTTACCCAAGATTGAGGTCATATGGGACCAGCTCCACAGTGACAAGTTCTTCACTAAGATAGATTTCAAGTTAGGGTGCCATTAGGTACTATTGAAACCACAAATTTCTATAAGACAACTCTCAAGACTAATGAATGTTTGTTTGAGTGGTTGGTTATGCCCTTTGGTTTGACCAGTGCTCATGCAATATTTGTGTAAATAATAAATGACGTCTTTTGGCCATTCACAATTTTATTTGTTGTCATCCATCTTGATGACATCCTCGTTTTCAACAAAATATTGGAAAAACATTTGCACCATATTCAACAAGTGCTTATCACTTTATGGCAACATAAATTATATGTAAACATGGAGAAATGCTCTTTTGCCATGAAGGATATATTATATTTTGGGTATATTGTTGACACACATGGATATATGTGGATCCAGCTGAGATCTACATTATTCAGGAGTGGCCTACACAACTTCTCAATTTCTTGGGGTTGGAAAGCTTCTGTAGGATTTTGTACTCGATTTTTTTTCACAGCACTGGCTGTTGATCATGTTACCAAAGGTGGTGCCAAAGCAACTTTCACCTTCTTAGCCACACAATAGAAAACATTTGAAAAATTGTAATCTAGACTCTGTACTGTGCCATTACTTGCATTGCCTGATTTCCTGCAAGTATTTGAGATTGAGACTTTTGCATCTTTGTACTTGGAACAGTCCTGATTCAATTTTGTCATCTAGCTGCTTATGACAATGACATATTGATTACTGTGGTAAGAAAGTATCCTACATATAGTCAAGAGATTTATGCCATTGTCCAGGCATGGCAGCATCAAAAGGATTTTATATTGGGAAAGAAGACCATTATTAGCATGGATCACAAGCAGTTGTAGCTGTTGAAGGTGCAAAACAATTAGCAATAGCGGCAACATAAAAATGATCTTCATATCTTAAGAAGTTCCACTTGAACATTAGGCATAAGATTGAAAGTGCCATTGATTCACCCTCTACTCTCCATGCTTGATGAATATGGACAGGAGACCAACTCATGGCTAGGGTTCTATATCTACTTGGCAATGTATAGCAGTAAGTCAATTCTAGATTACTACTTGACGGGACTCTTGTATTATTTAGGACACTTACGTGTACTACACAAGAAAGAATGGGGAAAAATGATATGGGAGGCTCACTTCAGCTAGGCTCCAAGGCATTTCGGAGCTGAAAAGGTCCTCAGTTCTGAAGACATTTCTTTTGACCGTATCTAAGGTCATGTTGTAAAATGCATAAGACATTCTACCACCTGTGCTAATAGCCAAACCTGCTAACAAAGGAGCAAGGAATTAATACTCCTTTGCCGGTACCAAACAAACCTTGAGAATTAGCTTCATTGGATTTACTTTTATGTTTGCATACTACTAAGCATGGTAATCTTTTTGTTAATGTAGTAGTTGGTAGGGTATTAAAGATGGCAATTCTTGTGCCTTGTAAAAGACTATCTCGGTTCTCAAATGTACTTTCAAAATGTATGGGTTCACTTTGGATTACAATTCACCGTCATATCTGATAGAGACAGTGTTCTTGAGTAATAGAGCTCTGCACAAATTTACCATACATACTCTTTTAAGGTTTACTTAAGTTCCCCAACCATTGGCACCCATTAATGTGGCTTGTCCTATGTCATCATTGACAACAACTCCTTTAATTTAAAAGGAATTTGATAAAGATGTCAAGTTCATTGAGCACATCCAACACATTCAACAAGAAGTGCAGACTATTTTGTAAAAGTCCATTAGCAAAGACAACTAGTGCCATGATTAACATGAAGTGTCACACCTTCAAATTGGTGACAAAGCATTGCTTTGTTTGTGGAATAAAAGGCTCACAGGACATTTTCCTAAAGATAATCCTTTTGGGGATGGCTTTTACTAAGAAAATTATCTTGGTCTACATTCAGTTGTGCTTTTACTCTCCACTTTTGTTGGACACACCAAATGTTGCAGAAGAATTTCAGCTAGCAGAGATCAATCTTGATTGCAGTATCACAATAGAAATGGATCGAGTCATTGACAGCGGCAGTATCAAACTTACTGGAAACCAAGGGATTCCTATCTACCAGATCTTCAAATTGGGTCTGTCTTTCCTAAGGGAAATGGTTAACAAAATGTCAAATTACCAAAAACTTTCCATATCTTCTTTTCCAACTTAATGCAACTGGGACTATTGCTTCTCAAGGAGGGGCAGTTGATTTGAGAAGATCTAACACTGATCTTCTTGTGGTAGAGTGGTGGTGCATTGCCCCGTATGCCTTCACCACAAGCTTTAGGACCTTGCAAAGCATACATGGTCTGTAAAATTCTAATTCCTCTTATTCCATGGCACACAGCTCTGACAGTGTTGACCTTGTTTTGCACAGCTGTTCTGTAGAGTTTCCAGAAAATGACAAAAACAGAGGATATGAATCATCTGTGGTGATTGGTTACATTTATTGAACTGCCATGATGTCCCTTTGTCTTCCACACTTTATAATGACATATCTCTGCTGTTCTTCAAATAGGCAAGAAGAAAAGCATGAAGAAGACAAGCATAGGCATAATGTCTCATAGCATACATCAACCTCTCGTATCTCTGTATTGTATATTGCATGATAAGACTTTGCAATCACAGTTCTAGTGTGGTGTCTTATTGCTCTTGTATTCTCTTAAATTAAGCACTCTGATTTGTTATTTCAATTTGCACTCTTCATCATTCATTATTTGCTTCCTTTTATAACACGTGAATCTGCTTGACTGTATTGTCCCCTGAGCACCCGAGCCCTGGATCAGTCTGATTATCTCAACCAAACTGAAGTACAACATTCTTTCATGATCCAATTCCGATAAAGAACCCTCAAAACTGAAAATATAGGAATGCCCAAAACTGAAACACCCACCTTTCCTTCAAAGATGTCTGCAAAGTTGATTCTCATTATGTCATTGGATACCAATTAAAGTCAAGACAAATTGCACAACTATGCTTTTTTATTTTTATTTATTTTTCAATTTTAAACATAACAAAATTATGCTCAAGTACGGGAATCCTGTCAGTACATGGCATATAATTGGGTTTTGGGAAATGTTGGATGTTAAGGCAAGCTTAGAAAATGAAGGGTTTATCTTGTAGGTCCTTCCTGATCATGTTAAGAGTTACTTAAGATGCCAGGCAAAACAAGTGCAGACGTGATTATGCAATTGAATATAAGTTTCTCTAGACAGGTGTAAATCATCCTAGTGAAATATGGAAGGCAGTTTCCTCCTAGACATGTAATGTGTTCTCTGTTTCATTTTATGCAATGATAAATTGTAGGTTTCATGTAATGTTTATCTAATGATGAATTGAATGTTTCAAGTAATACTTGTCTATTTTCTTTCTTTTTGAATGTCTACTTTGCTCATAGTTTATTTTTCTTGATGTGGTTTGTACTCAAACACATTTTATCAGTTTGTCTCATTGTGGTGAACAAAAGTAATATGTTCTTTGCTACCATTTTGACTATATTTGATCTGATCTAATTATCAATTTTCATGTCGTAAACTTGTTAAAGACAAATGCTGTTACTAAGAGTAAATTCTACAGAATGAGAAAGCCTCGGATGTTAAGTTACAAATATTTATTCTAAGAAATTTGTGGAGTGGTCATATGCATGCTTTCTTCTGCCAGACTTTTCTCATGAAGTCTTTGCTGCAACACATTTTGCTTTCAAAATATAATCAGAGATCTCAGATATTAAGGAATTCTAAATGAAGAAATGCCAAAATATAGTGCATTTGGTTGGTTTCTATTGATTTGATAGAGCTAAGTATACAGTGGAACACTCTATGCATAGGGCAGCTGAGTGGTTTCTGCTTCCAATTGGAAATATTACAGAAAATGGGTTTGTTGTAAGAGTTTTGGACATGTTTGCATTTCTATACAAGATTCTAAACCTTGTTACAGGACTGCTGTTCATCTAATAGCAGACAATTTAAGTCAAGATGTCTAAATAATCTAGTAGTAAGATAGGAAAGGGTTACTTTGTACCACATTCAAATGAGAGTTTGATGATTGATTCTAAAATGTGGCTACAGTTATTTTTTCTTTTTAATCCTGTACATCTTGCTGAATTGCAACTTGTTTACAGTTTTCTGGATACATACTTTATACCCACTCTGCATGCTATGAATTGTGCTGGAAATGCTTGGAAATTTAGAAATCAATTTGTTAGATTAACAGTTATATTGGTTTTCGTTGTTGCCTAACGTGGAGTTGCTGCTTTTGAAATAATAATCACTATTTTTCACTGCTGGTTGATTTTGGAGGATAAAAGAACACAGAGGTGATGGCCTTTCTATAATTGTGCATCATGGATGGAAATCATCTTGCAATATACAAAGTCAATGATTGAATGAATTTGGAGTGATCCTTGCTTGCTTATCTTTTTGTGTTGAAGCATTTATAGTTGTCATATCAGCTTTTACAGTTCAATATTTTAGTTGTTGAAATTCAAACTTGTATGAATTGTTTCGCTGGAGATCCATTTTGTTAATAAACCTTAGCTATTTAGTGGCAGGGAGCAGACCTTGAATTTGTGTGTAAGTTATGTGTTCATTTAGTATGTGAATGGGCATGTGTAGTATCTTCTGAGAAGAAAGATACTTCATCTCATTGGGAGTGGAACTCAAGATTTAAGAGAAGAGTGCTACCCCTTTCCATAGTTGGCAGCCTAATCCTTCTGAATTATATTGATGCTCTTCTCCATATACTTGTGTAAATATGTATAATATGCATATTCTATTTCTGTTTGCCATTATTTGCAAGGCAATTCGAAAGTCCTTGAGTTTTTGCTGTCATTTATTAAGTGGCTGTTTTATGTTATCTAAGATTTTGAGCCATGTTTACACATCGTTATTTTCTCTGAAGTAGCACAAATAGTGTATGAAGGAATTTGATATAATTGCAAGCTGACTACTTTGTGTTAATGTGTACTAATTTTTTTGAAATGGTATTTTTAAAAAGCTGCCTATTGTTTATTATTTGTTTTTCTAGGTTTTTTTTTTTGTTGTAGGAGCCTATTTGTGACACATGCATGGCAATTTTGGCAGGAATCTTTGCTTCAATGATGGGAATGAAGTGCTTTACTGACTACAAAGCAGAAGATAGTAGATTAAGTAGGGAAATGTGGAGGGAAATAGAATGAATGAGATTGCATTTATAGATGAAAAAATGAGAAAAGTACAAAAAAATGAAACAATGTCCCCACAGAAAAAAGAAAGAGGGAATACAAAGAAAAAAAGTGAATGCACAAGCAAAAGAGAAATAACAAATAATGAAAATCTTGAGTGAATGAAAAAAACAACGAAAAAAAATAGTAGATGTTTAAGTATGAAAAAATGAAGGTAGAAGCAGTTGATGTGAACAGATGTGTAAATCTGAAAAAAGTGGTTAAAGATATTGAATTCTCTAAGATAGAATTCAATGAAAAGCACATGGAATGCTGAAGAAACCGAGAAGCGACCTGAATTACTGCACACAAAGCATTGTATGCTTCTGCTGAACATGCCCAGAAGGCTCTACATGGTATCACATGAGAAAGCTGGTCTTTCTAGGATGCATGTTAAGCTCATGGTTGGAGATAGAAGTATGTAAGCTACTGTGTTAAAAAAAAAATCATAATTCAAAGTGGAAGGTGTTGAGAAGACTCCAAGTGTACTGGTGAGAAATCTTTGCTGTCATTATTTGTGTACATTATTCTCTTAGTTATAAACCAAAGACGATTTTTACCAAAGCCAATTTTAAAAATTCTTTCAGGAGATATGAAGTATATGAATAAATGACTCCAGGATGCAACGAAATGTCTGCTGTTTTAGCGGTGCATTTCACAGATTAAAAGTTTAATGAATGTGTGCTCAGCCATAGGATGTTTATATTGCATTTGGAATGCCTTTCTGTTTTCTCTGTTTTCATGTATTGACTCAATTGCACTTATTAGAGATGGAGGAATACCAAACTATTGATTGCTGAGAATTCATTATGTTTGTAATATTTTTGGGCTGCAATTTTAAACCATCAGTCACTGCACCAACTGGTTCATTGGTTGTGAAGATGGGTTTCTTCTCGTCATTCTTTCTTCATCCTGTGACAACTGATGATTTGAATCTTCGGATTATAACAACTACTGAATTGAGGTATGGGTTGTTTCTTGTCAAAAAAATGAGTAATTCTATTAGCAATAAAAAATCCATCTATGGAAAAAGATAATATTGTATTATAGTAAATAAAACTGAACAAGGCACCCTTGATGCAATTTCTCATGCTAACTAGCAGTATCTAGGGAGCTCTTGGCTGCTTTAGCTAGAACAATATTCTAAATTAGTAAAACATTATTGAAGGTGCTTCAAGCATTAACAAAATACAGAAGTGACTTAGTTATTACTAATGGAATTGGCATCATTTTCAGATGTAATGTAATGCCAGAAACATTTCTATTCTAAATTACAACGTGCGAAGTAGTTTAAGATCTTTGCGATCTAAGTACTTAAGCAAATTTGGAACTAACGGAAATCAAGGTTTCCATGATACTGGCAATGTTTCTTTGAATACGTTGTCTATGCACCTATTGATGACTTACAGTTTAGGCATCTTCTCTTGAACCTTGTGTAACCGACATTAAGTTCTGGGAGTACAGCTATATGAATATCGAATTAAGCTCGATCTTCTTATTTGTTGCTTCTGATTTATATCCTCATGTATCTTGTTTAAGATTGTCTGTGCATTGGATTCTCCACTGTAACTGTTGCATGATCAAATGATTGTGGATTTTTTTGACTAATTGTTACCTTCCTTAGAGATTATTAGTTTATTTTTTCATATAAGTTCTTCTGTTCAAACGGAAGTTATATCTGTAGTGCATCTAATGTTCATTTATGAAATTGTGGTTATTGAGATAACCTCCTTAGTGATAGGAATCCAATAGGGCACTCAAGTCCAAGAATTTTCAAAATTGGCACTTGCAATTGAGACTTATCTTCTTGTTTGCTCATGAATTGCCTTTTGATCGAATAGTTTGAAAGAAAGTGAAACTAAAATGTACCTTCTCAAAAATCAATTGAAATTATTAGGATTTAACACTTTAATGATCTGTGTCATTCTGGTTGCTTTGGAGAATTATAACAATTATTTTAGTTCAATTTAGTTTAGTTAGCTCAAGTATTAGTCATCTATATGTAATTACTTCACTGAATGAGTTGATTTTTGTGTACTTTATGTGATGCACATTCCAATTCTTTGAATATATCAATTTTAGCTTATGCTTGGGTCTCAGAAGATTTTGTAGCTTATTGATCATCTCTATGGTTATAGCAAGCAGCATAAAGATGACACTTTGAAAGCTACGTTTTTATTATCACCAAAAATATTCCCAACTTGCCCTGATTGTGAAGGCTGCAAGATGAAAAGCTTGTTGAATTTCCGGAGACCCTATTAAGTTTTGACATCCAAGAAACTATAATATATCTAGGTTGTCATACATGGTGACATGGCCACTAGCCTATGCATTATATCTTGTTCCTCCAAAAATTGATAGACAGCAGTATAGGGCATATGTCCATAGCCACTTTAGGTGTTACTGTTATATAGGCTTTTCATTTTATTTATACTTCTGAAGTTCAAAATGTATAGGATCAATAATTCTGTATCATGAGATTATTGAGTTTCTTTATTTAGTCAACATTTCACACACTATTTGGTGGAAAATGTATTAAATGCTCTCCTAACAATTTCAGGTTGATTATTCATGCACTCCAGAGGAAGTACAGCAGCATTTTCAATCTTGTGGCACAGTGAATCGAGTTACAATTTTGACAGACAAGTTTGGTCAACCAAAAGGGTATTTCATCATGCTGCTTATTTCTCTGTAATACAAGCTATATTGCTTGCACATTTTTTGCTATATGCAGAGTAATTATAAATTAGTGGTGCAGGTATGCTTATGTTGAGTTTGTAGAGCTTGAGGCTGTTCAGAATGCTCTTCTTCTTAATGAGTCTGAACTGCATAGTCGCCAGTTGAAGGTGAGATGAGTTCTACATTTCATACCCATGCTTGCAGTATTTTGCATTGCTCTTTAGTTTTTAAAATTTTATATTGATTTACATTCTTTTTGTTTTGAATTTTTTTTTTCTTTTTTTTTGGTTTGTTAACTGTGGACCCGGTGCCTACTCTCATATATATTTAGCTTCAAAAAATTTACATGTTTCTGCATCAGACCCTTGAATTGGGGCGCTACAAATTTTAACAAAAAGGCTTCAACCCATGATGGGGGAGCTAAACTATGTAAAGATGGATATTTGGTTCAAATATCCTGTGTTTGTCAGCTCAAATGACTGTGAGAATCAGGAATGGCCACCATTCACCTGCCGAATGTTTTGCCTGGTCGTTTGTGCCAACTGTCTGATGTGGCTGGCCATCATTAATTGTTATGTCCTTTGTGCGATGTGTAATGAGATTGAATTTATTTATCATACTGTCCCATGCTGCGGGGGGTTATTAATAATGACTTCATCATCATGATTGATCACATAATTGGCAAGAAATTTGGCTTCCACATTAGCCTCTCGAAAGCAATGATTTATAGTAAAAGACCTTAGATTATCCAAGAGAAGCCAAACCTTCAGAAGGATGTTGGCCAATTTCCAATTAGGTGTGAATCTTTTTCTAATTGCATTGATTATTATCAGTGTTCCACGGAGTTTCCTGATGGGGACGGGTTTCGGGGACGGGGGGACAAAGGGTCTAAGTTTAGGGATGGCGGGGGGACGGTGACGGGGGGGCGGTGCTGATATACGTATGGTACTTGAATAACTAGTTATAAAAAGATGTTTAAGAATAACATTTCAAATTAAACTTTGGCAAATTAGTAAAATAGCAAAATTGCAAATACTAACATTTTAAATACTTGAATACTATTACTAAAAGACAAAGTAAATAAAATATTAAAATTTGACAAATAAAATTGTCGAATTTGAGATTTCTTAGTTTCTATTATATCGAAAATCGGAAAATATGACATGTCACATCATAATATCATATCATAAAGATGATTACCATGAGTAGCATGATACATTGATATCAAAATAATTACAAAATGCAAAAATGTAGTGAAGGGAGGCCTCTAATCATCCCCAAACTCCTCATCACTCGAACTATTGGAATCCTCGTGGTCAAGCTTATAGGCATATGTGAGCGAAAAAAATGAAGAATGAGAGTGTTTTGTTTAGCTTATAGGCTTTTAGAAGGGTCCCACAAGCCTTTAGGGTTCGGCCCAAGGCTCACATTCCAAAAAAAATCAAAGAAATTTAAAAAAAAAGGCACATTCCCAAAAAAATCAAAGAAATTTAAAAAAAAATGCCTTTTTGGTGCGAGGGACGCCTGGGAGTCTCTGAGATGCTCGAGGGACGGCTAGGAGTCCCTGAGACGTCCAGGAGCCCCCGCCGTTTACTCAAAGTTTCTGACGTCCCGGCGGCGGTGGGGGGACGTTTCTCAGCTGTACCCATAGGATTGTTTTTTGTATTTTAAATCAAACTATGTTCAGGCGTTAGTTCATTATTAAATAGGATGTTTTAGATCATTGTAAAGACAACAAACAACAAACAACAGACAGCAGAGAGATTTTTTTTTTTGTGAGAGTAAACTCAGTATGATGCTGTATTACTGTTAGGCTTCAAATAGGTTTCTGACTCTGCAGAATGCTCATATCAAACAACTACTGATATAATGGAATGTACCACATGTAACAGCAATAATTAAAGACAGATTCTCAATCAACTAAATTCCCAAATTGATCACTGTAGTTTTATAATTTCAAAGATCTCTATTCCTGACTATTTAGTATTAATGCACATCCAATTACACTGGTAATGATAACAGTTCAGATCTGAATTATTTAAAACGTCCACTAACTGGCCTGTAATAATAACCTGGATCAAATCTTGACATACATTGTGTAATCCTTCAGAAATGATGTCCGCTCCCAGGATGGTCTAGTGGTGATCTCAAATGTTGGAACATCACTAGTTGTGAGCGCTGTACAACTTGAAGTCTGCAGAGATCTACTGCTAAGTCCACCTGAAGGTAGAGTCTGGCCTAATTTAAGGTCTTGATTTATATTGTAGATCTGGCCGCTCGATTTGTACTGTGGATCTGACCGTGACTCTAGTGGTTGAGTCGACCCTACTAATTTGCCGCCTAGGTAACCTCAAAAGATTTTATTATGACAAGCATGAGCTTCCCATGGCTGTTGTTGTAATGTTAAATGCTGACCTATGGGTGTGTTTGTTGGTGCTTGTGGAAAGTGCAAGGAGCCTAGACACCACTATCACAGCCAGCGCACCTTCTGAAATCAGTTCCAGGGATGGAAGATAGGATTTGCTCACGCAAATGGGCGTTTGATGGATAAAATGCCTCTCTCTCTCTCTCTCTCTCCAACTTCTACTGAAGCGATTCGGGAAATAGTATCTTTGGTCTGCTAATGATGCGCTCACAATCATTCCTTGACCTGCTACTGAGCAACCTGAAATAATGGAAATTTTCCAGATTAATACAACCTGCGATTTTTGAAGGAAGACACCAAGGAAGTGAGGTAGGTTTTTTGTCCAGTACCTCACAAAAGTGTTCAGAGGGTTTCCTCCTTGAATCACGAGTGTGAAAATGCAAATTTGATAAAACAGAAGAATAATAGTCCGATGATGAAAAGCAAACCTTCACAATGCCCCTTTTATACCAATTGGAATTTATTTACTACTAAGCCGACCATGATGAATTTGAGATTGCTTTGGCGCCGACCTGTTTGAAAGTTTAGAAATTCAGATTTTATATAATATTAATATTATTATTATTATAATTAAAGTATTATATTTTATAATATAGTGTTTAGAAACACTTTTATTATATTAAAATAATATCCTTATTTTGTCCCAGCTGAGGGGACATGACAGATGCCGAAGCAAAATAGGAGATTGGATATTGTAATTGCTCTGTTTTGATTTAATAAATTGGAGAAAATTTATTCCAAAATTTTGAATGGCTTTAAGATCTTGTGGATGAAATTTATTTTATATTTTTGATCTTTTTTTTGAGGTTACAGTCTTGCCCCTGTTCCATATGAAATTTCCTACTAGTGGTATCAGAGTTGCGTTTATTAGAAACACATTTATCAGTGCAAGTGTTTATCAATGTAGGTGAGAATTACATTGGACAAGATCAGTTCTGAAGCTCCTTCACTAGAGTTCAAGATCCTGATATTTTGAGAGTATCTTAGCTTTATTTGGTTTGTTATAACGGCAGGTAGCAATGGTACAGTGCCAGTTCCACAATTTAAAGGTGAGAATTTTGATTATTGGAGAGATTAGTTGAAAATAGTATTCATTTTGAAAGGAGTTTGGGATATCGTGGCAAGCGGGTATGCTGAACCTCAAGATTGGAATACAATGGAAAAGATAAGATCAAGAAGAAAGAAGATGAGAAAAATGATGCTCAAGTTTTTTTAATATTCAAAATACAGACTTAGAAGAAATCTGAGCAGATTTTAGAAGAAAATGTGTGAGCAGATTTTAAGTAGATTATAGAAGAAGAAATATATGTGAGCAGATCTGTGAAGGAGAGCACTTATGTGGAAAATGTTGCAAGCAGATTTGTGAAGGATAGTGTATGTTCTACAAGCAGATTTTATGAAGGAGAATTAAATGATCATCATACATTGTAAGAAGTGAGATATGTATGAAGATTAAATAAGAAGGGGAGTGGAAGCAAGTGTATGGAGTGTAAAAAGATATTTCATACATACACATGCAGATTTGAAGAAGATAATTTCATAGAAGATCATTCAAGGCAGTTTTGTGAAAGAATTATATGAGTATTATTTGTTGAAGGAGCAAGTTCAAGAAGGGGAATACCTTGAGGTTCGTGCCTCATATTGGAGAGGTTGGTGCCTCATATCGAGAAGGTTGGTGCCTTATACTGAAGAGATAGGTGTCTCTTACCGAGTTGGTGCTTAGTGACGGCGATTGGTGTCTCCAATGGAGTGGTGCCTACAAATTCTATAAGTGGGGATTGGTGTCTCCAGTAGGTTGGTGCTTACGAAGTTTGTAAGAGAATTTTATATGAGCAATATCTTGCCGTGGTTTTCTCCCGAAAGGGTTTCCACGTAAATCTTGTGTTCTTAATTGCTAGATCTTATATGTGTGTGATTAAGTTTTGAAAAAGATAAAAAATAGTCTTATACTGATTCATCCCCCCTTCTCAGTATAAGTGTGTGCTCATCAATTAGTTAACAGAAAAGTTCTTAATGAACTTCCAACAATTAGGAAGGCTCTCAAAATTTAATCCGGACTATCATTGACATTATCCATAGTCTCATTCGCTTATAACATAGCTTGGCAAGGTTTTTATACTTAATCCAAACTATACTACTCAGGTACAATCTAGTTAACTCATTATTTATATAAACCATCTCAGTTGTCATATAATTAAATATAAGACCAATGACAACATTGGTGATCAAATGCTCATTTCAAAGTACACCTAATGTCAGATAAGGTACCAAATCTATCTCCAGCTATGATTATAATTCTTCTCTCTAAAAATTCTCTTCAAGTTTAGGTATTAGTATGATAATAATAGTAATCCTGATAGAAATATTATCTAGACTTCTCTTTCATTAAGACAATGAAACTCATTGCATTTGGGAATTACTACATACTGACTGAGTTACTTTTACAAGATTCTGGCTCTGTACTATCATTCTCATGGCGTACCCATGGTTGAATTATGTATATTAGACCACAAGGCTCGTGAATATGACTAGGTGAACATGAAGATTAGCTTCAAATAAGAATCAATCTGATTTGATAATATGAACCGATATGGTATATTTGTGAGTGTTGGAGGTAAGAAAAGAATGCCTTAAAGTTTGTCAGAATTTTTTTTAAAAGAAACTATATATATCTATGGATACAGGGATGAAGATACCGCAGGTAAGTATCCTCTTGGAACACAATGTCTAAACGTAATATGATAGCAATACAAGCCAACTCTGGCCAAACTGAGACCAGCAAACAAATTGTCACTAACGGTAACAGATATAAGATTTCTTCAGGTCAAGAAATTGTTTACATTCCTTCGATAGCAGATTTAAATAGCTCTTATAATGTTTGCCAAAAGGTGAATGGTGATCAAACTGAAATTTGTTTCCATTTACTATTCTCTTAGCAACTAGCATAAGGTTCTAAATTTGTTTGTCTCAAAGTGTTGGGTTAATAGGAAAGATGCAACAATGCACGACCTTGCCAACGTCCTTCCAGCCACAAGAAAAGAGACAGCATATGAACTGTTACCGGAACTAAAATCTTCCAAGCATATGTAATAAGGAGGCGTATACATGGCGGTTAATTAATCCATACAACAAATACATTTGCATTGTCTACATGATAAACACTAAATAGGATCATACGGACATGGATTGTTGAAATACTATAAAATTTAAGCAACACCTAATAAGAAATCCTAAACAAGCGCATAGTCAAAAACTCAGGATTAAAGAATTCTGACCTCAAGCTACCACAACTAGTTTTTTTATCAGAAGATAAAGAAAAACAATCAAGATTTAAATTCTCTTACATATTGCAATTGACGGTAACTACAAGATCAAATTCTAGCATTCTTACAACTAGGTCTATTTGAATAATGCTTAGTAATGTAATCATTAGAATACAACAAGAATTGTTTCTTTATATGAAACTCTTACCTGGACTAAATCCATAGTATGCAGGATTGACTAGATGGAGAAGTTGTAGAAGCTTCTCAAAGGAAAACACCAATAACTTAATCGCTCACATGCAACATTAACATCTAACCAGCCCAATGTCTGAATATGAACCGCTATTAGAAAGATTTCGGCTTTTCCAAGGCAGAAATGAAAGAGACAAGAGAAAGCATTTCATTCCAGAGCACTCGAAAGAGGAGATAATGGCGTTTAAATTTCCTTCTCTGGGTATAAGAAATTGTGATTACACAATATTATATGCCCACCATTTCCAAAAGAATCCCGTTTCTAATGTAGAGATGATGTTAAATCCATCCTCTCCTCCCAAACCGTCGTTCCTTGTGGATAATAAAAGAACGATTCTTCCACACCCAACCATGAACCTCTTTTAAAAAAACGTAATGCCTTATTTTCTTATTCCTTCGAAGTAAAAGATGTCTTCCTTCTAGAAGAAAAATGACGATGCAAGAGAACAAAGTTCATTTTCTTTTTCTTAACATGCCATAATTTTTTTTGGATACATCAAAATGGCACTAAGGGGGCCATACCCGAAACCACTTACAAAACAAGACTGAGAAACATTCAGTCGTAAACTAGGCACAACAAAATGGGCATATAGCCATAATGCTAACTTGTTGTCCAACTCCAGTCTTCCACCGCCACTAACTCCATCTCTTCAAATCTACTGGCTTCTTCTTCCACTGCTGTCGCGTCGGTGCCACTGGTAACGCCAAAGGTGATTCCGCTACCCTTCTGTTAAATCCATATAATTCCTTTAGCATGGTTATATAGCCGCTTACTTCCAACATCCTCACTGTTGCAAGTATGTGCTATTGGTGTTGTCATTGATGTCAACAAGCTTGTGTTGTCATTGGTGTCAACTGTGTCAAGAGTATGAGTAGTTTGTGTTGAGCAAAGATCATAGATAAGGTTGAGCAGAGTTGAGGATGTTGCAATGATATGAGCTATTTGATTGAGTTGCCTTAGGTGATTTGGTTGCTTTGTAGAAGTGATGAAAATGTTAGGAATATGCTTCTGTTGGATGGTTTCCAAGTGCTTTTGAGAAAATTTGATTAATAAAGGAAACAATGTGTTGAAGATGTGTTCTGTCCTAACAGAGTAATGTTATGGTTTTGTTCCGCATTTCTTCCTTATTGAAGACCTACTTGTGCGGTTTGAATATGTTGTTCAGAGGTGTTCAAAGATGTTATGTTCCAAATTTGGTGCTTTGGTTCGTTATGTAGAGAAAGTTGTGTTCACTAGTGTGTGGACTATGTTTCTGGGTTGTGCAGAGGTGTCTGGGAGAAACTGTTTTGCTCATCATTTCTCTGCAGATTTGTTTCCGGCTTTGCGGTTCTGGATTTATGCTTATAAGGTCTATATCTTTCTTCAGTTCCAGTGGTTCGTGGTTTGGTGCTCCGCAAGTTCATTTCTTGAGTTGCAGTTGATGACAGAGTAGTCTAAGTGCTCTGGTGTGAACTTTCTTCAGGTGAAAGATGTTGCAAAGGATTTTGTTGGTTTTCAGGTGCTTGTGGATGTTTCTAGATCATGTTCAATCTTGGTGTGTGGTCTGCATGTCTTTTGGTCTTGAGGAAGCGTGCTCTTAAAAGTTCATAGTGTTAACACAAGTTTGGTCGACTTGGTTGTTTACATTAATTACTGTTGTGTTTTGGTGATTGTGAAAGCGTGATGAAGCGTGTAAGAGTGGATTTAGGTCTGTGCTAAGGTGTGATGTGGTTCGCATTCATTTCTTTCCTCTGCGGGAATGTTTTGGTCCAAACCTAATTTGGATTTTCTAAGTTAAGATGTGTTGCCGACCTTGGAGAATGATTTCAATGTTGATGATGGTATAAATAAGTGTCAAGGATCGGTGACTGGATAAATGCGTGATGAATATGATGTCTGTGATGCGAATTTGATGAGTGCAGTAAGAGCTTTCATGTGTTAGGCTACTGGATGCAGTGAGCAGGTGTCTACTATTTTTCAGTGTTATTTCGAAGGTGATGTTTGTGTTGTGAATATTGAGCTTCATTGGAACTGTACTCCATGCATAGGTTAGATGCAATTATAACAGTTCATCCCTGGCAGTGAGCCTTCTCTTCTCTCTCTTTCTTCTAGACAGTGAGCCTTTCTTTCTTTCTTTTAGGCAGTGAGCCCTCTGGCAGTGAGCCTTTTGTAATTCGGTGTTGCTACTACTTTATATTGTGAGCTAATCCTCATTGTGGTTTTTCCCTTGGGTTTTCCACATAAAATCTAGTGTTGTCTTGTGTTTGGTGTTGTTATAATTCGGTTTCTGTTATTTGCTTTTCATGCTTAATCATCATAACAAGTTTAAGGGTTAATTAAAGCTAATGTGGATCTGAATGTTTGTGAGGGTTTGAAGTTTATGATACAATTGATTCACTCCCCCCCTCTCACTTGTCTTGTGCATTCAACACTCTACCTCTTTGTCTTCACCCACACTCCACACCAGAAAAGGAATCCATGGGCCGTTGTAGTGAGCTGTCAACGCTGGCTAGATTCCATTAGTTGGGTTCAGACCCAGCCCTGACACTGCCCATTCCAACACCGACTCCATCCCTACTTGCCACCGTGCTTTAACCAGCTTCTGCATCAACCCTTTTATCGCCCAACGCTCCTCACAAGCCTGAAGAAGCCATGCCATCGCCATCGCTGCTATGTCCCTGTTGACTCGAAACTTATTGTTTGCCAACAAGAAACGGGAGCCCAACAATCCTTTTACTATTGCCAGGGCTTTGTTGTCGTTGATATTGAAGACCAGTCTGAGTCTTTGGTCGGACACCTTGCCTCTAAAGGCCATCTGCCTCTCCTTTGCCTCCAACACTATCCTCTTTTCCATCTTCTTCTGTGCCTACCTTGAGCTTTTTTGTTCGATTTGAGGGCTCCTCGCCGCCATTTCTCCGCGCCATGATGTCTCTGCCAAGCATTAACTCTGCTGGCTTTTCAAACTACTTACTCCGCCCTATGAGCGTGCGAGGGATTCAATCAATCTGCTTAATCTCCCAATGCAGATTCAAATCCTTTATCGATGGCTTGTTTGGACAGCCTATCAACCTCTATATTTCCTTCCCTATACACATGGGAAACTTTGAAATCCTTTAGGGAATTAATGCCTTCCCAAATTTGCCTTATGACCCCTTGAATTTTCCAATTAGGAGTTTCTTTCGTTCCAATAGCATTGATGATGATTAGAGAATCTCCCTCTAAGTGTAATCTGTGATGGCCCTTCCTTTTACACAAATCAACCCCCAGCCAATTCGCTTGTGCCTCTGCTTCATTATTAGTTCCAAAGGGAAGTGGTCTAGCCTTCTCTGCCACAATTGTGCCTCTATGATTGCGCATTTTGCACCCTGCTCCCGAGGGCCCCGGATTTCCTTTCGCAGCCCCATCGAAGTTTACTTTTACCCAACCTTCGTCCGGTGGCCTCTATTTTACATCTTTCCTCATATTTACTAAAGGTTCAACCCTAGGGCGCCCATAAACGGGGGTTAACATGCCATAATTTACTCCTCATAATATGCCTTATCTTCTTATCTCCTTTTATCCTAATCACTTCCAAGCTTATCCTTATATCTAATAAAAAATGATCTTCTTAACTAACTGATTCGGTCCCTAAAAGAGTATACAATTAAACTAATTTAAATTCCTTAAATCTTTAAATCTACTACATAAAGTAATAAAACAATATAGTTATTAATAATTATCAATAAAATAATACTAATATTAACTATTAAATCTATATATAGATTTAGATATTTTTAACATAAAGAAATAACATACAATATTTCTTTTATAACTATTTTAAAATAATGATTCTTAAAGAACAATTATAAGTAAAATAAATTTATACTTATACAATATTATTCTTAAAGAATAATTAATAAACACAATGTTTAATTATAAATAATTAAGTAACTATCCTTCCCTTACTATAATATTAATAAGGTTACTAGACAGTCAGGTATGCTAAAATGCACTTTATCATTGCGATTGATTTAGTCAATGCACCTGCCACTCGGTGATTGACATACCACTATCAACAAGCCCACAAGCATGGCCAAGTGTCACAATAATTATGACCTTTATCCGGGTCAATAACATTCCGATTGGATGAATTAAGAACCATACACATTTACTATTTAAGCATTGCACTAGTGGCATCATTATGTAAGATACTTAATACAATAGTCAACCAACATCAATTAAGGAACAAACTTATGCAGCTACTAACTATTTGTCACTAATTTTCGACCATACATTTTATACCTATTGCCTTTGCGACAATAAGACAGACCAATCATGGAATCACACAGATATGCACAATCTATCCTTTGATTTATGTGTGTGTGGGTGAAAAGACCTCTTTCATGCCAACTTACCGATTGTCTAGAAACCCTCTCCTTGATGATACCCTCTCTCTGCGACCTCGAGAGTTTTGACCTTTTCCTGCTGCACTCAGGAACACAACCAAAAAGGTAGTGAGTCCTTTACAACTTAATTTGACTTACGTTTAAAAGTCAATAATCAAATATCCTTCATACTGTCTGCTATTAACACTAAAATACATTAATCATGTATTTAAATCTAGGCAAAATTGAATGGGATGTGACATGAACTGAAATCTAGGTGATGCTTGACTAAGCATCATTTGTTAGGGGAATCAATGCCCCTAACATTCCAAGAGAGGATCTGATTCTGATTCTGCATGGTTTTACTTCTAATTGTGGCATTATCTGATGGCAGGTTTCATGGAGAGAATTTTTTACTTTCTCTAGTAAATACGTATTTTGCATTTTAAAGTTGTTTAGGAATTTGTGCATGGTTGCTAATTTCAAATTATTAATTCTTTAACATTGTAGTAGGTGTCTGCATGGATGCACTCAGGAGCTTCTGCTAAATATGTTTTTGTTAAAAAATAAGTCGAAGTGCTAGAACCTTTCACTTTTGTCCTAGGAAGTAATATGCTTGTTCTGGTAATATGTATAGACACTATATCTTGAAGAGTGACATTTTACTTTTTTGTAGTTTCTCATTGCTTATATATGGTTTTGGATGCTACAGGTTACCGCTAAAAGAACAAATGTTCCAGGAATGAAGCAGTTTCGAGGACGAAGGTTCAATCCCTATTTTGGATTCCGTCCACGAAGACCTTATATTCCACCATATTTTTACTCTCCTTTTGGTTATGGGTATGTTACATTTTTGCACGTGCTGCAGTATTTTTGACTTACTTGCATTGTTACTTTCTTCATTTTTTTCTGATTCAATCATCTATTTTTTAAGGAAAATGCCTAGATTCAGGCGGCCCATGCGATACAGGCCTTATTACTGAAGGCATGAAAGGTTTAGAGGGCCTTTACATCATCCGTTCTATGTTTCCTAATCGAAACATGATATATTCTTGACCTGCTAGGCAAGTTGGCTATTGCAACTTTTAGAATACCCAGAAGGATTTCATACCAGTATCATGTTATTTACAACCTATGAGTGTTGGAGTTGGCTATATTTGATGTTGTATCTTTGTGATTATAACCTATCTAAGGTTTTGAATTCTATAATAATTTACAACCTACGAGTGTTGGTGTTGGCTGTATTTGGTGTTGTATCTTTGTGATTGTAAACTATCTAAGGTTTTGAATTTTATAATTGCAGTAGGAGACTTGTGCATTAGATCCATACACAACTACTGATCCTGTTATGCTCGCAGTTGTTTCCCAACTTTCTTTTGTTTTAAGTTTTTAATATGCTTTACCTTTTGTGCTAATTCAATTTGATATTCGTTTATACAAAACATATTTTCCTGCTGCAAGCTTTTGGTAAAGGAATGGTATCCATTAAGGACAGTGGAATCCTTGAATGATGAAAAAATGAACCTGAGAAATTTTGAATTCCAAGAGGATTCTGTATCGAGGGATATCTAGTGCGGAGAATTTCTTATAATAGATAGCAGTCCTTGCAGTCAACTTCTGGGAGGGTGCTTGTGTTTGGCACTGGATAGATAAAATTGTCATTCCAATTCCATGGATGCATACTGGCCATTTATCTTATATGGAACATGAATAATGCCATTGGACCATGTTGGTTGCTAACGTGGATCAGTGCCTACATTTAGTCATCCTTGTGCACAAATGGAATAATTCGGATGTTGTTGGTAAGAAATTTAGAGTAAATTCAGTTTCAAGACCAGTTGAAAAATTAATACAAAGAAACCAGATTATGTTTTCTTGTTGATGCTGCATTCAATTATTAGTGCACCATATTGATCCCAACATAATGATGCGAGTTGCCCTTGCTAGGTAGACACTCAAATATAATACATAGACAATATGTAGGCCATATGTAGAGTAACAACTAACAAGTAAACGAAATAAAGCAATATAAATATGCAGTAAAGCAATCAAAGAGTTTAAGAAGGGCAAAGATTGGCTCCTTGACTTAGAGATATCCCAACTTTGACTGGTGCAGAGCCCATGCTCTAGACACTCAAATCCAGTACATGGGCAATATGTAGGCCATATGTAAAGTAACACTAAATGAAATGAAGTGATATAAATGTGCAGTAATGTACTCAAAGAGTTTAAGAAAAAGATCTGCCCCTTGGTACAGAGATCTCCAACTTTGACTGATGTAGAGGTTTGATGACTATAAGGTAAGTATAGAAGGATACATAAACCCTAACATATCAGATAGGGGCTTGTGCAAAAAATTATGATGTGATTGACAATATTTCTCTATTTTATCTTCAGAATTGTGTTGAAAATAAATATTCCTCTGTGAAAGGCTATTTGTCCTCGTAAGGTGGATTGATGAGCCACTGTGAAGATCTGTTGTAAAATGTTAAAAGAGGAATGCTAATTGTTTTGTTACCGGACTTTGGAAACAGTTTTATGGAATCAATTTTTATGTATGATATCTAGGTCCAAAGTTTTAAGCAGGTTGATGTTATCAACTGTGGTCGAATTAGATGCCTTGTGTTAAGGCAAAAACATCAAAAGGGACTTTTTTTAAGTGATCCTAATAGTCAGTTGATTTTGACCATGGTCAAAAATGACCCAAGGGCTCAAAATGAATGGGAGGATGCTGAGGGAGGGAGGCTAAATGTAGGATGAGTGGCAAAGGAGTGACCTAAACATTAGATGTTGAAGTGTCTAAGTGGCAAAGGACTGACCTAAGACGGTAAGGGCAGATGCTTATGATTACTGCAGCATGCTTGCTCTAGCCAAGCCCACCCTAAACACATGATATACCAGTAAATGGGAGAGGCAGTGCACCAACAATCCTCGTCATAAAAACTGTTTGGAATCCATATTATATGTATACAAACCTGATTTGCATGGAGATGGATATCGTATGGGATATGTGAATGTCATATGATAGGTTAGACAAAATCTGTGTTTGAGAAACAATATTACGAAAATGCAGATGGAAATAATACTGCCAATTTGAAAGAGGCTCTTCAGTTGCTTCTTGAATGATATCTCAAATAATAGGGTTGAGTACCCCTCTACGTTTGATTTGTTCTATAGGGTTTTTCTGTTGCAGTTTGACCATAACCCTGCTGCTTTGTTTGTCGGTGATTCAATTGTTCTATTGAAGGCATGGGTAATATAAATTGAGGTGGAATTGGGTGTGTGGATATGGGAGAAGATATGGTGCATTTCTTAGATCAATTGAAGCCTTTGGACCCTAACAGCCCTCTTGGAGGGCAGTCATCATGATCTCCTCCTCTTCCAACAAAAAGGGCTGAGGTTACCCAGTGAGGCATTTGTGTTGTGGAGAGCTAAGGGGGAAATCTCGTAGAAATTGTGGTGCACGTGGATGCTAAAGAGTTTTAGTTACATGCCAATGACAAGTTGTTCACTTATGATGGTGGATGGCATGGTCTGGTGGATCAAGGGTTGTGTTCTTGCAGACCTTGATTTTGGTTGGGCAGGGTTCTTCTCATGTTTTACACAGATGTTGTTAGCTCTATTTTGATAGTAGGCATGGTTTTATCATGTCTGACTGTATGGAGCTATTTTGTGCAATTTGAGGTAATTTTAGTAATATGCTTCTTTTGTTTTCTCTTGGGTGGTAAGGACCTATAGTACTTTGCTTTCTATTTATGGTCAAGCTTGTAATACCTGTTATTTACTGTTCAGGGGTGGATGTCCTACAGAAACCCCACTAATTTAGCTTAGAACAATTATCTACCAATTTGGAAAAATATGAAATGTGGCAAATCTTGGACGTAGAATGTGCAAGAAGTTAAAAATATATTAGGAATGCAGGAATATCTGAACTGTGCAGTTAAAAATACACTTTACAGAGCAAAAGATCATAAAAGGAGAAGAAGCAAAAAACTATACAAGAGAATTGAAGAAGAGGTGCAAACAAAATAGATAAGCACTAGAAAAAAATATTTAATATGAAAACAATCTAAAACAAAAATTAGAAATAGACTGAAGGCAGCAAAAGAACCCTAAACAAACTTAGTACATATGAAGACGAGTGAAAATGAATACAAACTTAGATCTCTCTACTTTTTAGTGAAGATTAGTAGAAATGGGTCTCCAGCGTCACTTTTCTTAAGATAAGATGCTGTTCTTTTTTTCCATTTTATAATATGTTTTTTGTTTTCATTTTAATGCTATTGGAGTTTATTACTTTCTATTCTATGTATAGGTATACACATATTTATCAATAGTGTTGGGTCGAGTAAGACATCCATATTGTTTATGTAAGAATGATGAAGGCCACATGCAATTTTTATTGGACTTGTGTCCAAATAAGATATGCTAGAGACACATATATTAGTGGCTGCATATTCATGTATCATAACAAATTCTCTTTGGATTGCACTTTAAGGACTTGCTAAAAATTGATCTATTACTATGATTCATGAATTTCCCTCAACATTGCTCTTTTCCTTGGATATTATTGTGCAGCTCTAACGTTAAAAATTAGCCCGCTTAATTACTCCCTTCCTTTGCTTCAACGACAAATTGTACAATAAGCAATTGCATTATCTCTTTTTGAAAATTTAATGTTATTCTCTGTTATTCCATTTAAAGAGTAAAGAACCATACCTGAGAGAGTGATTATAGAACATTTCATCCCGTTAAAACTATTTTGTCCCTTATTTGCTTGTGTGCTTTGAGTCCTTTACCTTATGATTATCAACAATGCACATATGAGAAAGGCCATAGAAGAAATGACTACTAATGAAAAGTATTGTGGTGATGACTCTAGTATTAAAACTACTTTGTAAGCCTAACCAATGCTTTGTTTGAAAGCTCCAGTTACTTATAAGACCTAATTTTGTCATTTCAACTCTCTAGTTCATCCTTAATATTGTATACCAAAGAAGCATTTTCAACTCTCTAGTTCTTCCTTAATATTGTATACCAAAGAAGCATTATCTCTAGTAATAATCAAATCAAGAACACGAACCAAAAGAAGCATTATCTCTAGTAATAATCAAATCAAGAACACGAACCACAATCAACATATGACCATTAATACGTCTAACATACATGTTATGGTTAGCGTTGTATTTGGTGATCCCATAAGAAAGAAAAAACTTAAATTGTCTACTTATACCATGCCAAAGAAAAAACTTAAATTGTCTACTTATGCCATGCCTAGGGAGCCTTTGCGTCAGTCATAAAGCAAAATCTTAAGTCTACACAAGCTTATTATCTGCATGCTGCTTAAAACCTTTTGGATTCTATATGTTCTCATTTTAAAGACCTCCCTTAGAATTGTACACATCCACTTAATGCATCTCCCATCCAAATCTTGTGTAAAAGCAAGAACAATGTACCACATTTTATTTTTGCAACAAGGGCATTATTCTCCCAATAGTCATTGTCCTCCCTTTGAGCGATTATGTGAACAACCAACCTTGCCTTATTTTTGTTAATAAAAACATCTAAAGAGATTTTTTTTTTGATAAGTGATGCGCGGTCTAATATATTAAAAATTTCATAAAGTTACATCATGGATGGAAAATGGAGCACTTGGGCATCCCTTCCATAAGCTTCAAAAAATTTCACAATACAAGGCGGCCTTAACTTGCACCGTTGAAGCAAAAAAGCTTTGGAATCAAAAAGAAAATGCTGCCGACATGACCTCCCAACTATCCACAATCACCTTCGCTTGGAACAATCCCCATCCAGAGCTTCCATCAAACCAAAAAACTAGCCCTGCAAATGCATCCAAGAGAAAACATGCTATCCCGAACCGTGATAAAACACCACCTCATTAACTAGCCAAGAGAAATCATTGAACCAGTTGAAGTCTTTAAAGGGAACCAACCCTGTCACCTTTTAAGAAATCCGCAGCCTCGAGCAGCCCAGACTTGATGCCTCGCCAACTCCTCCGGGTTTAGGTCTAGCAGAAAAGGTTGAAATTCCACCTCAACCCTTGGTTGCAGCAATAGAGGCAAGTCATCCGTCCATGGCATTCCTACACCAGGGATAGCGTAAACCACCGTATCTAAGTCATTGCCCAAGAATTTTGCCCTAATAAGTAATCTGCAGAGAGCTAAAGCCATGACTTTTTCTTCGCCAATGTCCAGTAAGGATGCCAAGAATTGCGATGAAATTTCAGAATTTACTCTATACCTATCCATAGAAGTCAAGAATTTCCTGCCTAGAACCATCCGAATTGCCTCCATTGCTATCTTCGACGGCTTCTCAAAGACCGCGAGAAGCCTCTGATTGGAGGTGTTTCCTAAGAACACCATCTACCTCTTTGAGCACTCCAGCCTTATTGGAGTTTCCATTAGAGAAATCTGCAAAACAATGAGCTCCAACTCCATCTTTCCACCTTTAATTAACCCTCACACGGACCAGTCTTTAATACAATTAAGGCAACTTAATTGGATGGCGTCATTCCTACTATAACACACATGCCGAATCATTCAATTCGAGCGTGCTTATGGAAATAGGACTGTCAAGTGATCTACGACCCAAGGGCCAAAATCGAGGCTCCACCGTACTGCCTTAGTACCATCATGATTCCAATGCCCTTGGCAAGTCCACTTAGATGCCGAGTTGGCATATATTTTCCCCCTCGACTGCCAAGTTGGCTAGTCTGCCGACCTCCCCATTGGCTTCTCTATAAGTATGATAGTGAAAGTTTCAAAGGAATTTAGCAATTCTAGTGCCTTGTCTATCAGACCACAAAAACTCCAGTTTGGAGTTGTCCCCTTCCTCAAGGCATTGATCACTAGAGCCGAGTCTCCTTCAACCTCAACCTTTGTAGCTCCCAAATCTTTGCAAAGTTGAAGTCTATGCAATAAGGCACTGAATTCTGCCTCGTTGTTGGTCCCTCGAGGCAACGGCCTAGCTAAACTTCCAACCATTGATCCGTCCTAGTCTTACCAAGCACCTCGCCCCAGACACTGGGATTTCCTTTGGAAGCTCCATCAAAATTTAGTTTAAACCATCCCATCTCAGGGGGAGACCAGATTGCTTGCGCCCTTAGGGTTTTTGCTTCTTTCCCCTCACAACCAATGAAAGGAGGAATTTTGAAACCTTGCCATCTAAACCTCATTTGACCATCCCACTCAGTAAACTTAGACATCTTATTGTATTGTAGAGAAGATCTGCTATTGACTACTGTAATTAGGATCGCTTCAACCTTGTTCAGGAAAGAGGGCAAATACATATGTTTGTCTTGGAAGATTCTTCTGTTTCTTTCTTTCCAAAGTTCCCATACTATAATTGAAGTACTTGCAATCCAAAGACATCCATAAAGCGCTGATCTGTTCAAAATTGGCCAGGATTTGAAGACTTACTATGCCATTAGGAATCACCCCAATTTTGCACACAACCATCTCCAAAATGCTTACTAGAAAGGACAACCTAGTAGAAGATGGTCAATGGTTTCCTCAGATGTTTTGCAAAGAACACAACGTGAGGCCCCCTGAAAACCCATCTTCCTAAACTTTTCAGTAGTCAGTATCTTGCCTGCAAAGCTGCCCATGAGAAAACCCTTGCTTTGGGCAAGCAATATTTGCTCCAACAGAGATGTTTAGGAACTGCCAATCCTGCTTGTTGTTTTGCCATCTCTATCATCCCATACCCGTCCTTGGCATTGCATTGTCTATTATTTGATCCATTCCAAATCAGAATATCCTTCCCTTTCCGAAAAAATATTCTTCTGTTGTCCAAAACCACCCTGATATTCGCCACCTCATCCACCGGTAGATCAAGGAAATCTATGCTCTTCCAAGACCATCCCGAGAGACCATCCTCTTCAATATTCAAATAGTCCCTCACCATGCAACCCCATCTCTGCTTCAACCTGTGTTTGGTGGCTTCAACCCTTAGAATACTATCTAAACTTGGATAACCCCCCAAGAGTCTTCCCAAAACAGGGCAGAACTTCCATCATGTATGTCCCAAGTTAGAGACTCAGAAATGATTGCCCTACACTTCAACATAAAGTTCGATATCCTAGAGCCTCTTGGTGGATTTTGGGTCCAGAAGATGCTAGCTGGAACCAACCGATCTAAGTATTTACTTTGTAGTATCCTTGCCCATTTCAACTGAGGGTCACTATACATTCTCCATACCAATTTAGCTCCCAAGGCTTGATTTCGCCAAAGCTGATTCCTTAATCCTACACCCCATCCTTTTTTGGCCAACAAACTTTGTCCCAAGAGATAAGAGCAATCTTATCCGCCTCGGATGTCCCTTGCCAGAAAAACTTCATCTTTTGTGTCAAATTCTGGTTGGCTCTACCAAAAAAAGAGAGACAAGACATTAAATATATCAGAATGGCATAGATGATAACTTTTAGCATGGTGATTCTGCCAGCCCATGACAACCATCTTCCCTTCTGGGAAGTGAGTCTCTTAGTCATTCTATCCCCCAGGGGGTCCCATAACTTCCCAGTTCTAAGCCCCATTGCCAAGGGAAGACCCAAATAAGTGCATGACAACTAACCTATCTTAAAGTTGAGTATTCTTACAATCTCTACTTCCTTTCTTGGAGGGGTGAAGAAGAAATAGATCTCAGATTTCTCTTTGCCCACCTCTTATCTTGAAGCTTTGGAGTATTTGTTGAGGATGCAAAGCATCTGAAGGGCTTCCTTTCTCTTTGTTGTTCCAAACAACATTGTGTCATCCGCAAATTGCTGATGCGTTATTGTCTGGACCATACTTGTTACTTCCATACCTTCCACTAAGCCTTGCAAGTGAGCTCTATTAATGGATCTACCCAATGCTTTTGCCATTAGTATAAAAAGGAAGGGTGATAAAGCGTCTCCTTGGCAGAGACCCCTGGAGACTTCAAAGAAACCTTTAGGGGATCCGTTGATAAGAACCGAGAATCTAGGACTGGCTATGCATGTAAATATCCAATCCAACCACGGTTTGCTGAAGCCAAAGGCCTCAAGCACCTTTAGCAAAAACCTCCAATCCACTTTATCATAAGCCTTCTTTATATCCAACTTAATAAACATGCTAGGGCTCCTCTTGTGGTTGACTGAATTAATGGCTTCTTGGGCTATAATTACCCCATCTAGGATAGACCCCTCTAGGACAAAACTAGTTTTTTCATCCAAGATTATCTTTGGTAAAATCAATTTC
Source organism: Cunninghamia lanceolata (assembly GCA_027924645.1). NCBI lineage: Eukaryota > Viridiplantae > Streptophyta > Pinopsida > Cupressales > Cupressaceae > Cunninghamia > Cunninghamia lanceolata. The sequence continues at coordinate 6,880,783 of BSBN01000220.1, read as the reverse complement.
AATCTATTCGCCATTGCCTTAGCCATGACTTTGTAGATGGTATTGCATAATGAGATTGGTTGAAAGTCCTCTAGGGCTATTGCTTTCTCCTTTGGGACAAGGGCTATGAATGCATTGTTTACTTCCCACAACAGTCTTCCAGAGTTACGCACTGCTTCTATGGCTTCATGCATCTCCTTACCCACAATACCCCAACATTTCTGAAAGAAGCCAACAAAGAAACCATCTGGCCCTGAGGCCTTCTCTAGATGTAATTGCCGCAAAGCCATTTCAATTTCCTCCACAGAGAAGCTCTTATTTAAAAGTTTATTATGCTCTTCCTTTTCCAGCTTCAAAATATTCTGTATAAGGTCTTTCTGAGCATTTAAGTCTGAGCCCTCTGAGTTATTCAATAACTCAGAAAAGAAAGCTATAGTTTCTTTGGAAATTGCTTTCGGATCTTCAATGAAAGACCCATATGCCTTTTTGATTTTAGTGATTCTGTTAACATCCCTACGCTGTCTGGTCACATTATGGAAGTAGTTAGTATTCTATCGCCTTCATTTATCCAGGTCTCCCTAGACTTCTACCTCCAGAAGATTTCTTCTTTCGATAAAATGTCTTCATATTCCTTTAATAACTCTTTCTTTTAAAAATTGATATTGGTGCATTCCCAAATTCAAAACTTCCTCATTCAAAGTCTGCAAGTCATCTTCCAAGATCTTAGTTTTGAAGATGTTCTTAAAGTCCTAGATATTCCACTCTCTAAGTTTCTATTTGACCCATTTCAATTTTGACACAAAATGAAATTTTTTTGAACCCTTTGGCTGATCTTCTTTCCACCATTCCTCTAATAGGTCAAAGAAGAATGGAGCTTTCAACCACATGTTCTCAAATTTAAATGGATTTCTTAACGGTCTCTTGTCCCCAACTATCTCCAATTGAATTGGTAAATGGCTTGATCCAGAGCAGGGAAGGATGGATCCTTCCAATCCAAAGGAGAAGGAAGCCATATTACCCAAGAAGAAGAATCTGTCCAATTTTTCTATGATGTTATTACTGCCTAGCCTTCTATTTGACCATGTGAAAGCCCCATTACTCATGCCCACTTCTATCAGTTGATTACTTTCTACCCAATCATTAAAGTCTTTCTGAGACAGATTTTTCCTATGGAGATCTCCTTTCTTATCTTTGTTTGATGTTGGTAGGTTCCCAACTTTGTTTGAGTGTTGGGGGAGATATTCTCTATCTCCATCTCATCCTGATTTCCAAATAATAACTCCCTCTCTTCATCTTGAAACTCCCCTTCCTCCAAAAGGTCTTCTAAAGGTGGTATTTCCAGAGGAACATCCCCTATTGAAGCTAAGGGCTGTTCCTCCAAGGTAAAACAAGTGTCATTAGGGATGCCAAACATCTCCATAGCTGATTCAACGACTAGGTTTTGTACTTCCTCTTTCGAAAGGCTCTCCTTTTTCTTTGTCTGTGACTCAGGGGGGTTGACTTCTAGGTTTTCCTTTGTTTGAGCCATTCCAACCTCCTCCAATGTTGGTGGCTGGGATCCATCAGTTTGGGAGGATTCTAAGATGCCCGAGCCCATCTTGGGCTGTGATTGAGGGTTTGAAGATGCCTCTTCTATTATGAGGGAAATAGGGCAATCTTTAACCCTTTCAACATTCCCGATCAGTGCTTCATACTCCTCATTGATGAAAGATTCTAATGGCGGATTGACATTGTTAGGGCCAAGTGTATCTTCTTCCTTTCCTTCACTTCTTGTTGAGGGCCCATCCACCATACTGTCTAATCTAATCTCCAAACCATAAAGGGTTTACCTCCTTCCACATCGTTATCTTTGACAATCTTTTGAAACCATTTACCCTTCTTTGTTAAGATCTCGAGTTCTTCCCATACACCTTCCAAGTCAATCTCCACATAGATCATTTTGGAGGTCCCGAACTCCCCTTTGACAAAGGTCTCATCTACTCCGATGAAAGACTGTAAAGTGCCCCAAAATCCTAAGGGAGTCTAAGTTCCAATACTCGGAGGGGAGGTTGGGGAGTCGGATCCACATCAGGACCTTTCTCACTCTATCGTTTAGGGGATTGAAGTTCAGTGTCTATTCCGTGAGATAAAACCCAAACCCCTAAAAAAACAAGGTTCTCCATGCATAATTTTAGCTTTTAGTTCTGCATTATTGCATTCTAAAAGAAAGAAATCATTAGGAATAAGTTTTAGGGTTACCTTGGATTCGAAAGCTTGATTGCACCATTCTTGAATTTGCTTCCAAGGAAACCCGCGACCATTCCACTTCGCAAACAAGGCTCTTTCCTTCAAGCGGCTTGTCTCTGATTTTAATAGCTACGGAGGAATAGCCACCGCCTTGCTCTTTTCAATCTTATTGGAGCCACCATCCCCCTCTGCTACTTTATTGTTGTCTTTTACATTCCGTCTCTTCCAATGCCCTTCCTGCTTGTTGGTTAACAGATTTGTCACCCAACTCTATATACTCACGCCCAGATAAGTGACAAATGTAATCAATAGTTGAGCCTAATATATTGGTATTTTATAAAGGTTCTCTGCTTCTTGAACAAGGCGCAACTACCTTCGATAGATATTCTTATGAATGAAAACTAGGATTGCTTTTAACCAGAAAGCAAAACAAAGGCAGAGCTTTTGACCAGAAAGCGATAAAGGCAGATTTACAACCAAACTATAAAAAGCTTAAAGACTTCCACCAACATTATATCTATGAATTTATACAAACTGATATCATATACCATGTATTCACCACTTCAAATAATGTATCGAAAGACAAACAATTCGCAGCAGTGAGCAAGAACTACAAATATCCAACCACCTCAATACACAAATATCACCAACACTGGCAGCGACACATTCAACATAAGAAGAACATGAATCTAAATAACCACAACACAAAGTCCATGATCATTTAAAACCCCACTGTATTGATTTTCATTGCATGTATCAAAGAAGTTGAAATAGAAAGACAATTTTTCTATCCCCTTTCCAAAACAAAGTTTGTCAAAAGATACATAAATCGACTAGCTATCCAGAATATATAGCTAAGCCGAAAAGTAACTGTCTTAAAAACCATAACGGCTCTTGAAACAACCGGTTAAAAGATGTTTAAACAATAATAAAAAGGGGCCCTCCAGAGGCAATAGTTTTTAGAGCCAATATTTAAAAACAACTAAAGCATGAAAAATGAAATCAATTGAGGATTTCCAAATCCTCATCATCGTTGTCCACTTCATCCATCGCTTCCTCTTCCTTTGCCTATTCGCCTTCTCCCGTGCCACTTTGTGTCGTTTGGGTATCTGTGCTCGCATCCTTGCCTTGTATGTCCTGTACCTGTTGATTACAGGTGTCAAAGACACCCTGGGTAGAATTCCTGTCATACTAATTCGACGTTTCTTTTTCATCACTGCTCTATCAGCATCCATCACCTTTGGGTGTACCTCGTCGAATGCATTTCTGGTAGTGTTAATATAGGTCGCCACCTTTGCAAGTCTCCCCAGTGATTCCCCTTTTATTACATCATAATTCATTATTTCATCGGTTACTACCTTCTTGAAATTCTGTTTTATTTCTTTGACATCTAGTAGGTTCTCATCATTAGACCCATTAGCCTTGACTTGTAAAGTGGCAAAATTCCTCTTAATCCTCATCATTTATGTATAATAAGTCGCAATTGCCTTCCTCATTTCATCTTCTGCTGCTATCACGAAACAGAGCTTCCATTCGACTGCATCGACCCACACGGGTGTATCTAGTTCTCCAAAATTGGTTAACACCTCTTCAGCTACTAAGACACTAGGATCCATATTGGCCATTTCTTGTATTTCCTTAGAAGCTAAAGATAGACTATGATGATCAATTCTAGCCTTGTCAAATTCTACTAGCAAAGATTCCCTTTTCTCATAAACAAAATTAAACAACTTAACTGCCTCTTCTATGAACACAAGACCATCAAAAATAACTTTTTCAACCCACTGATCCATAACATTTCTTAAAGACAATGATGTTTTTACTTGTTGAAGCAAGTTGGGATCAAGAACATGGAGGCCAACATCTGGGGGAGTTTCGGCCAAGGGTGTTATTATTGTAGCAACTGAATGAACAAAAGATGACAGAGAACTTACATGGGCTAGTAACTTAGAATTCTCCTCTTGTAGCCCCTTGACCCTTTTTGATATGTTGCTGACTAAGTATTTGACATGGTAAAGGTCACCTTCAACAGTAGAAGGTCCCAAATCCACCCTGCTCATCCTGAAGTCAGCTTCTGTCACCTCATCCTCATTCTTGTCCCCCACCGGATCTGCAATTTCCAGAAATTGGTTTCCTGAGGCAGGGTCAGTTACCATCCTTGACATTCTCCAGGCACATTTGGGCTTAGGAGTACTTTGTATCAAATTAGCTACAGTATCAATACCTTCATCTACATGTGGCATATATCTCTTTTTCCTTTGGACAACTTTCTTCAGCCAACTAGGAGATGAGGCAGGTACATTAGCAGTGCCAACGACAACAATTAGAGGCACATATTGAGAATTCTGTTTTGGGGACTCATTTTGATGGGGAGAATTTGGCGGACTTAATAGAGATCACAACAAACTATCCTCTCCAATTTGAGAGAAAATGAAAGAATTACTATCACTTACAAGATTATTAACAGGTGGCACATGGTTTGCTTTTGATGAAGAGGCAACCATTCTAGTGTTTCCTTTCATTGGTTGATTGTCTTGCTCACATGCCATCTTCACTTTTCCAGCCTCCTCAGGGGGCTTATCGCCATCGCCATTCTATTGTGAGCTGACTCTGTGAAGAGTTGGGTACAAACTAGATGACCTTCTATACGAGTGAGTGGTTTGAGACCTACTTTGGCCTTGAGAGGTCAAATCTTTAGGCGTCGTAGAACTAGCACATTCCTCCGCTTTCCCCTTTAACCATCTCTCTGTTCTTCTCAACACTTGGAGAGAGAAACTTCACATCCGCAATTTCTTTATCGGACCATCTCACAAGAGACAGAGGCTTCATTGATGCAACATGATAACCTTCCTCTATGATATCTGAGGAGTCATCAACTATGTCGGGGACTTGGATATTCAACCCGAAAGCTAGAACCTGGTCAACGGTTAGCCTCATCCATTTTCTCCTCCGCACTTCCCTCTCGTATAAGCAATCTTCCCAAAAATCTTCAAGTTGAGGCTGATGCAGATAAGAGCCACCTCCATGCATATTTTCCTTTATAAAAATTTTATTGTCAAATGCTGCACGGGGTAATAAATTATGGAGACTAAATTCTGACAGCAACTTGTCAATATTTTTAGCACTATCATTACTCTTGCAAGAATAGAAAGACAAGGACACAGGGAAAGAATACCCCTTCTTCTTCATAGCATGATATTTTATATTCACCGATGCCATTTGACGGCACAACTCCAGAAGCACAAGGTAGTCGGATGGGTATCGTGGCAATTTCAACGGGGCATTTTCATAACCCCCAATCCTCAAATAAGAAAAGCGATCAAACTCTATGTAAAAAATCCCAAATTTCATGACCAGAGTGGCCGCCTCAACTGAAAACCTTCGCTCCATTGAGCCATCAATTTTCTTAGTTAAAAACATAGAAAAGACATCATTTACCCGCCTTAAATATTTCATAGCTTCAATTCTCTATAACTGAGGGAAAATTCGATACACGGGCGTGCTAGCGGTAGGACTTCCTTGAATCCTCAGGCTAGGCCAAGCAGCCTCTCTTCGAGTGAACACGTACACCAGCTGGGAACACACGTGGAAACTTACATTTCTTGTGAAATTTACCAATTGTTCATGCAAACTTTCACTAATAATTCTCGCCCAATCAATGCGGTGGTCTCCACAAATCAGCAAAATGAATCTACACATCCAAAACTCAAATGTATCTGATTTCGGGTTCCCAACTACTCGGTTTAACAAAGTTATCATATCTGAAATCCACTCTTTAAAATGGCTCCTCTTAAGATGGGCAGGAAGCCGTGATTTACCAGTCTTCTCAATCTCTGACCAGCTCTTGGCGATGTGAGTACGACACCAATCTTTTCTCTCATTATAATAATTCCAGGCAGAGGACACAAAAACATCAACATTGTATTCATATTTCTCCAAATTTAGAGCTAGGGCAATGGATTCAAAATCAATTTTTGCCATGACATAACCGTCAGGGATTCTATCTCTTGGGACTTTGGAAAGTAACTGTTAACACACTCCATCAATTCAAGACAATGCACTGTGGGTGGGAAACCTCCAGCTTTATCCAATCCACTACTAACAACCTTTTCTACCAAAGGAGTCCGATTTTTAGACTGCATTCTTCTTCAGAAATACTCGAAATCAACATGGCCCAAATTGGCATCCCTTACCCCGGAAAAACCATTCTCCACAATAGAAGCCATAGGAATTCCTTGAAACTTGAACTTCATTTTCATATATTTGAGAAACCAAACAACCAGAGAGTTCGAAGCACATATAGACAACACAGGGAAATGCAAGGCACTAACATGAAGTTCTCTATGTAGATACATGGAAATAGAAATTTTCTAACTCTAAAAAGAAGTGTAGTGTTTTTATAGCAGAGTAAAACAAGAAAAAGATAAGAACTGCTAATCGTGCTGACCTGCAAGAGTGGTGTTATGCTGATATTCCGCACGTAGCAATCTAGCCATTCATTATTTTGCAACGCATCCCCTTAGTGAAATGATACAACCTCAGGCGAGATAGAGAATTTATTAAAAACCAATGTCACTTCACATAAATTCACTTGTAGGGAACATTAAATTCTGGCAGCGAATTCATCTTTAAAACTCATTAATACATTTCTCGAGTTTCCCTCCGAAGAGTGTGCCACTGTGTTCTCACGTACTTCTAATCAAATGCGAAGTGACAAGTGTCATTTCTTTATACCGTACGCCAGCGCAACAAGGACACCACATGAAGGAACAAACTCTTTGAAGTCGACAAGTCGGGAAGAACTGGAACCTTTGAATTTCATATTGGAGGTTTGGAAGTTCAAAGAACTTTTGACCTCTCGACAACATAGAAACTTCACAATGCCGGGGACTAAGGCACAAAGAGAACTTAAGACATTGAACTCGCGGGCATGTCGGGAAGTCGGGTGGTTTAAGAACTTTCGAACTCACCAACTTTGGTTCAAAAATGCAAAGGATCACCAACGACTCGAAAAATGACTAAGTAAAGTTGGACTCAGGATAAAGAAATAAGGAAGTGACATACAAAGGACAAAGAAAAAGCCAAGGCATGAATGCTTTAGTAATTTTTTTGAAATGGGACAACAACATGCTCTAATTGGGGAACAGGACTAAGGAGGATGCAGAGAATCCAGACAAACTATGGTAACCAAGCCTTATTCTAGGGGCAATAGAGTCACACCAAAAATGGAACAACACAAACAACAGGAAAACAAGGAAAGAACTATTGTACAAAACAAAACTTGGAGAAGTTACCAGTTATATAGCTTCAAATCTTGCCCGTTGTAAACAAGAGGCAGTGATGTTCTGTCCGGGTAAGCCAACAAGAATGCATTTTCTCCAATAACTTCTCTGATCTTGAAAGGTCCCTTCCAGAAGGAATCAAATTTATTATGGGCTCCCTTTGGTTCTCTTCTCCTGTCCCATAAAAACTTACATAATCCCCTACAACAAAGTTCCTCTGTTTAGCCCTTTTGTCAAAAATCTTCTTAACAGTCTGTTGATGTTTGGCAATTCTATCCATAGCAATATCCCTTTGCTCTTCCAAACGACTCAAGTATAGTATCCTCTTCTCCAATGCTGATTGAAACTGCTCATCTTCAATTTCCTTTTGCAAATTTAATGTAGAAATTTCCAAGGGAATGGGAATTGCGCTGTCAATTCCATAAACCAGCTGAAAAGGTGACATACCAATATCTCTTTTATATGTTATTCTATCCGCCCAAAGAGCGTCGTACAAACTCTTATGCCATCCCCTTTGGTTTTCATCTACTAGCTTCTTAACAATTGAAATAAGATTTTTGTTACTTGATTTAGCCTGCCCATTGCCTTGTGGATAATAATCAAATGAATGGACAAGGCTAATACTATAGTCATAACAGAAAAGAGTAAACTCAACAGAGGAGAAACTGGAAGCATTATCAGTCACAAGCTTACTAGGTACACCAAATCTGACCAACATGTTCTCTTTAAGAAAAGTGCAGACTACCTCAGAAGTGGTATTCTTCACAGGAACTACTTCTACCCACTTGGTAAAGTAGTCTGTAGCTGTCAGGATATGAGTGTGTCCAACACTATAATTTGGATTAATAGACCCAATAAAGTCTAATCCCCACTGCTGAAATGGTTCATCTATAACCACTGGTCTCAAAGGCAAGGTAGCTAATTGAGGTCTACCTGAAAACTTCAAACATTTCTCACACTTCGACACCCAATTGTATGCATCCCTAAACATACCAGGCCAGTAAAAAATTACTTCAATATCTTAAACGCTGTTACCGATGCTAAGAAGTGTCCTACATAGGCTTCGTCATGAAAAGTCTGGTAGTTTCTTCTGTTTCTCCTTGTCTACACATCTCAGAAATGTTCCATCTATTCCCCTTTTATATAGATTACCCTCCCAAAGAACATATTTATTTGCCTTGAGTTTTAGATTTCTCTTTTCTTTGGCAGAGAAGTGAGATGGGCAATCACCACAAGTTAAGTAATAGGAAAAATTAGAAAACCAGTCATCAGTAGTACTAGTGAAAAGGACTAAGGGAAACCCCTCACCTTCATCAACCTTGTTCTCAGCAATCATCTTGCGTAATCCTTTACCTCTGACCAGGTTAGTGGGTTTGATTTCAAGATCGTACTTGTGAACCTTGGCTATCCAGGCTCCTCTATTATTGCACCTAATCTTCTGTTGTGTAAGGATACTTTTTACAGCCGATTCTGGAACATAAACAACATGTGAATGTAAGATATAAAATCTAAAGCTTTTTAAAGCTTTCACCATAGCGTATGCATGCTTCTCTAAAGCAAAGTATTTTAATTCATGTCTCTTCAATGGCACACTCATGAAGGCAATTGGAGCCTCTATCCCCTGTTTAGTTTTCTGCAACAAAATGGCTGATAGGGTGTGGTCAGATGCATAGCAATAGATAACAAAATCCTTTTGAAAATCGGGATGCACAAGTGTGTCTCATTAGCAATGGCTACTTTAATATCTTCAAAGCTTGCTTACCTTCAACAGTCCACTTAAAGACAGGATGATTTTTCATCATTTCTGTGATATGCCTAGTCAACTCAGCAAAGTCTAGAATAAATCTTCTTAGAAAGTTTACCTGACCAAAAATGGATATTGTGTTGCTCTTGGTTGTAGGCAAACTCAACTGCTAAATTGCCCTGACTCTTTCTGGATTAATCTTTATCCCATCCTTAGAGACGATATGACCTAGCAGCTTTCCTTCTGTAACAACAAAGATTGATTTCTTTGGATTTAGAGAGATGCCATGTTCTCTGCAACGTTGCAAGACTACCTCTAAATCATGCAAGTGATCAACTCTTTTTTTAGAGAAAACTGTTAAATCATCAATATAAACAACAATAATCTTGTTCCTTAAATCACCAAAGGTTAGATCCATTGTTCTCTGAAATGTGGCCCCAACATTAATGAGGCTGAAAGGCATCCTGTTGTATGCAAAGACACCAATAGGAGTGGTAAAGGCTATTTTGTGCTGATCTTCCGGAGCCACTTCAATTTGATTATATCCTTGAAAATCTATTGAGCATAGAAAACATCTTCGAACCAGACACAGTTTGCAAGATATGATCCATTACTGGTAAGGGATAGTTATCTTTCAGGGAGGCTTGATTTAATTTCCTGAAATCAACACAAATTCAGGTCTCCCCATTCTTTTTCCTAACAGGGACAATATTAGCCACCCAAGTAGAGTGGTGAATAGAGTAAATGATTTTGACCTTTAACATCTTATCAATTTCATTGAAAATAGCCTCGGCTACCTTCGGATTATAAGTTCCTTTTTTCTGCCGGAAGGGTAAAGCGCTAGGCTTCAATGGAATATGGTGTTGCATTTCTCCGTTCTTGAATTTATTTAGGTCTGCATAACACCATGCAAAAAAATCTTTATACCTAATGAGAAAATAAATCAAACGTTCCCTTTCCTTTTGAGAACACCATTTACCAATACAGACAATTTTTGGATCATCTTCTATACCAATATTCACTTGATCATAATCAGCGGAAGACTTGATGGAAACTTTACTCTTCTTGAGATATTGATCATGTTGATTGACAAGGTCTTCAAGTGAGACGACCTTTAGGAATTTTATTCCCTTTTAACTAAATGATTTCAGATTTCTAGCCATTAAGGGAATTCACTTCTCCTTCCAACACATCATTGCTTTCATTACTACTTCCCTCAAAGCACACATTGGCAAAGGATTCAGCCTTTTCAAGAAAAGAAATAATCTGTTGATCAGAATTAAAGACTTGCCAGTGATTTATATTATCAAGAACACTAGGCCTATTGCAAGTGTGTGCCTAATCGATCTTGTCATTGATGTCAACATATCTTTGTTGTCATTGGTGTCAACTGTGTTCTATTCTATTACTTGTTTAGAAGCCTTGTGTGTTGAGGATATTAAGAAAATTGGCCTCTCCGGAAGAATTAAGTGAGTTACAGTGAAGTGCAATATAGACAGAGAGTTGTATGTTGAAGAACAGTTCGGTAGATTGCTCTGCATTTCTTGCTGGATGAAGATCTTGGTTTGTGGATTGGAAGTTATTTAAAGGGATGTCTGAAGATGCTAAATCCCGAGTTTGAGCCTTCGGTGTGAAGTGAGAAAGTTGCATTCACCAGAGTAAAGCCCGTTCCTTCTGATTATTCTCTGGTGACAGGGAGAAAGTATTATGCTCCGCATTCCTCTGCAATAAAGTGTTTTTCTCTGCGGTTCTAGAGGGAAGTCTGAGATGATGATAAGGGCCTACAAATGCAGTGGTTCATGTTTTGGTGGTCTGCAAGCTATCTTTCTTTTATAATAGTTGAAGACAATGAAGTTCATATGTTCTAGTGAGAAGATTCCTATGGATAAAGTGGTTAAGGTTCGTATGGTTTCCCCTGATGATTATAACATGCTTGTGGATGTCTCCTAATCATGTTCCTATCTTGACATTGGTCCACGTTAAGGAATTGAGATAATGTTTGAAGATTTTTCCCAAATAGTGTAATGTGTAACCAGTCTTAGCCGACTTGGTTAATTCCAGTTATTGTGAAGATTCCTTGAAGATTGTGGAAGCATGTTGTGGTGTGGAAGATCGTGCTTGAGTCCCAGCTAAGGCGTGGCATGATTCACATACATCTTTACTTCATTTCCTTTGCATAATATTGTAATAGGTCAGGACCTATTTTGTGAGTGTTTGTAATGCCGACCTTGGAGATTGTTCCAATGGTTGATGATTGTAATGCCAACCTTGATGATCATTCCAAGGTTGATGAAGTATATTAATACTTGTAGTTGAGTTGTGGAAAAGATGTCCTTGAGCGAAGATGGGAAGATAATGAAAGAAGTGGAAAGGCAGAACAGGGCAGAGCAGAGGACCAATTGTACTTCAATGTATTATTCTCAGACATGAAGAAAATGTTGATCATGGCAGTGAGCCGCCAGTAGGGTTTAACCGCCCTCAGGGTTTAACAACCCTTATTGTAATCTTTCTAGGTTTAGGGTTGTGGCAGTGAGCCTGCTAGACCTAGCTATACTTCATGGCAGTGGGTCAGTATGTTCTGGGCCCGTGGGGTGACCAAGCCTGAACATCATTTTTCAAAGATTACAATATATCTTGAGAGCTAATCCTCTCTTTGGTTTTTCCCCACCTTGGGGTTTTCCACATAAAAATACAGTGTCTCTTGTGTATAATGTTGCATCTGTGTTTAAGATTCTGATTTCATGCATTCATTGTTAAATCATAATATATGTGGATAAGTGATTGATGTTTAAATGAAGAAGTGTTCAAGTTTTTGTGACAACTGATTCACCCCCCCTCTCAGTTGTCCAATGCATTTCAACAATTGGTATAAGAGTCAGGTTCTTTTGAAGAAAGTCTAACAGCTTGAAGAAGATCCAAAATGTCTTATAATAAGGAAGCACTACATTTTGATGGGATGAACTATGCTCTTTGGAAGGCATGAATGAGAAATCATCTTCTTTGTCTTGGTTACAAAGTATGGAAAGCTGTGGAAACAAAATACACCTTGCCTCCGAATGGTTTGATGACTAAAGACAAAATCAAGAAATATGAAGTGGATGTCAAAGCAAAAGATGCTTTGTTAAGTTCATTAAATGACACAGTACTGACAAAAGTTGTGGATCTTGAAACCGCAAATGAGGTATGGGAAAAACTAAAAAATCTGTATGAGGGAGATGACTCTATGAAAAAGGCCAAGCTACAAAGTCTGAATGTGAAATATGAAAGTTTGAAGATGAATGATGATGAAAACATATCAGCCTTTATGCAAAGAGTTGATGAACTTGTCACCGGAATAAAAGGTATGAGGGGAACTCTTGGTGATAAGGAAGTTGTAATGAAAATTCTCAGATCACTGCCAAAGACCTACAGTCACAAGGTAGCTGCAATTGAAGAATTCATGGAAGTAAAAGATGTTGACAAAGATCAGTTGCTTGGTAAACTTGCTGCCTTTGAGATGAGAGAGTTTAGTGATGCCCTGCCAAAAGTAGAGACTGCTTTCAAAGCCAGTACTTTGGGAAAATCTCCAGATTAGAAAAGTATAAGGTAGAATCAGATGATGAGCTTGATGAAAATGAAGCCAACTTTGTGGATAGACTGCAAAGAGGATCCGGTAAATTTAAAGGTAAATTACCTTTCAAATGTTTTTCCTGAGGTAAAGTAGACCACTTTGCTTTTAGATGTCCTGAAAGAATTGAAAGAAATAGGAAAAGATATGAGAATAGGCCTAGGATCCAAAAGAAATGTTATTATGTTGAAGATTTTGATGATGATGGAGTATCAGATAATGGTGAACCAGATAGTGCTAGTACCTCCGGTAATGAATGCTTGTTTATTGCTATTAAAGAAGAACCTGTGTCTACTAATCCTACTAGCTGTTTGAAGAAAGAAAAACCAGTGGAAAGTGCTTTGGCTGCTCAGGTTGTTGAAAACAAAGATGAATGGGTTATTGATAGTTGCAACTCTCACCACATGACTGGTGACAAAAGTAAGTTTGTAAGTTTGGAAAGATATGATGGTGGACTGGTTAGGTTTGGAGATGATATAGTTGGTAAGATTTGTGGAAAAAGATCTATTTCTTTTGATGGCAAGCATAATACTAAAGATGTCTTATATGTGAAAGGATTAAAGCACAATCTTTTGAGTGTGGGTCAGATGTGTGATAAAGGGTATGACCTAAGCTTCAAGGACAATGGATGCAAGATTAGGGAAAACTCCAGAACAATCATTGCAACTGGTAAGAAGACTAGAGGTAATATCTACCACTTGAAAGGAACTGATAATTACTGTTTGTTGGCTCAGACTAATGAAAGTTGGCTATGGCATAGAAGGTTGTGTCATATCAATTTTGAGAACATTATGAAGATAAGTACTGCACAGGCTATTAGATATTTGCCCAAGCTTTTGAACCCTTCTAATCCTATTTGCAAGGAGTGTCAATTTGGGAAGCAAACAAGAACAAGTTTCAAAAGCAAGGACCAATAAGTTGATGGATTACTGGAACTAGTGCATACAGACTTGTGTGGACCTACCAGAGTAAGAAGTTTGCAAGGAGACATGTATTTCATGTTGCTTATTGATGATTATTCAATAATGACTTGGGTTACCTTTTTGAAAGAAAAATTAGAAGCTCTAGATAAGTTCAAAGCATTTAAGGCAATGGTTGAAAATAAGATGGATTTGAAGATCAAATGTTTAAGGTCTGATAGAAGAGGAGAGTTCACATCACATGAATTCAATTTATTTTGTGAAGAACATGGGATAAAGAGACAATTATCTGCACCTAGCACTCCACAATAGAATGGAGTCGGAAGGAAAAACAAAACAGTTCAAGAAGCTGCTAAAACCATGATGAAGGAAGCTGATCTTTTGGAAGTATATTAGAGAGAGGCAATTCACACTGTTGTATATATCCTAAATAGAGTCCAAGTCAAAGGTACCAGTTTTAAGACTCCCTATGAATTGTGGTATGGAAAAATTCCTACTGTGAAATATCTCAAATTTTTTGGTAGCAAATCTTATATCCAAAGAGAAGAAGATCTAGGCAAGTTTGATGCTAGGTGTGATGAAGGAATCTTCCTTGGTTATTCCACCAAGAGCAAGGCCTACCGGTGCTATAATAAGAGGCTGAATAAGATCATTGAGATTGCAAATGTAAAAGTTGATGAAAGTAAGGAAAGATCTCCAGAATTAAGTGGATATGAATCAGAGAAACCAGATGTTTCAGAAGTGGTGCAGCATGAAGACAGCTCAGATGAAGAAGATCAAGCTCTGGAAAGTGCTACCAAGACACCAAGGTATGTAAAACTTAATCACTCTGAGGATCAAATCAGAGGAGACAAGAGTAAAGGAATCCTGACCAGAAGAAGTGCTACAGAAGAACAAGTAAATTTCTGTTTGATTTCTAAGATTGAACCTAAAACTGTGGATGAGTCTTGCAAAGACGAGAATTGGGCAAAAGCTATGGAAGAGGAATTGATGCAGATAGAGAAGAATCAGACTTGGGATCTTGTTCCGAGACCAACAAATAAGAATGTTATTGGCACAAAGTGGGTCTTCAGAAACAAGATGAATAAGAATGGTGAAGTGGTAAGAAACAAAGCAAGGTTGGTATGCAAAGGATATGCTCAAGTTGAAGAAATAGACTTTGAAGAAACTTTTGCTCCAGTGGCAAGGATTGAAGCAATAAGGATGTTTTTGGCCTTTGCAGCCTACAAAGATTTCAAGGTTTACCAAATGGATGTGAAGTTTGCTTTCTTAAATGGAGAATTGGAAGAAGAAGTCTATATTGAACAACCGAAAGGATTTTAGTCATCAGATTAGGGTGACATGGTATGCAGATTGAAGAAAGCTTTGTATGGATTAAAACAAGCCCTAGGGCATGATATGCATGGTTGGATAGGTATTTGATATAGATAGGGTTTAGTAAAGGTACTATAGACAACAATATCTACTACAAGATCAATGATGAACAAATCCTAATTGTTGCAGTATTTGTTGATGATATTATTTTTGGAGGTAATGAAGGTATGTGCTTAGTTTTTGCTGGAGAAATGCAAAGTGAATTTGAAATGTCCATGTTTGGAGAGATTAACTTTATTTTAGGTCTGCAAATAAGTCAATCAGATAAAGGTATCTTCATTTCTCAGTCTAAGTATGTGAAAGAGTAGTTAAAGAAATTTGGGATGGAAGATTCTAAACCAATTTGCACACCTATGATAATTGGTTGTAAGTTAAGCAAATATGATAACTCACCCATTGCGGACCAAAAAAGGTATAGATCTATGATTGGAGGATTACTTTATCTGACTCAAACCAAACCTGACATAATGTACGTAGTATGTCTTGTGGCAATATTTCAAGCAGAACCCAAGGAATCACATGTGATGGCAGTCAAGGGAATTCTAAGGTATTTAAAAGGTACAAAGGATTACAGTTTGTGGTACCCTAAGGACAATGACTTTACTCTCAGTGCATATACTGATGCAGATTGGGCCAGAGATGTGGATGACAGAAAAAGTAAAAGTGGAGGTGTATTCTTCATGGGAAAAAGGTTAGTATCTTGGTTGAGCAAGAAACAAGATTCAATATCCCTGTCTACTGCAGAAGCAAAATACATTGTAATAGCATGCAGTTCCACTCAAGTGTTATGGATGAAGTAGACTTTGAAGGACATCAGAGTTGTGTATGAGGATCCAATTGCAATCTTTTGTGACAACACAAGTGCCATAAACATATCAAAGAATTCAGTGATGCATTCAAGGACAAAGCACATATCTATTAGGTATCATTTTCTGAGAGAAAATGTGATAGAGAATGAAGTCAAGTTGGATTATGTTTCTACCAAAGATTAGATTGTAGACATTTTCACCAAGCCTTTGCCTAAGGATACTTTTGAATATCTCAGAGAAAAGTTAGGGGTTATCACTCCTTCTGCTCTAAACTAAGATGCACAATAGTACATTAGTCTGGAGGTGCTCAGAGACCCAGATTGATGCCTTGATGCCTTTTTAGGGCTACTTCTTAGGGGGAGTAGTCAGAGAGTTCAAAAGAGAGATTGAATCAGAGCAGAAGAGTGCAAGCATGTGCCCTTTGCCATTGATTTCAAAGGGGGAGAGAAGTCATGTAAAAAACTCAGAAGGAAAGAGTGCAAAGAGATAGGGGAGAATCAAAAGGGAGAAGTGCATGTGTAAAGTGTTGGCAAGAGACACTATATGTATTCATGGTTGTTGTCATTGATGGCAACAAAGGTCATCCCACATATTCGCAAGTCATGGTGTGTCTCTACCAGAAGTCAGAATGAAGATTGTTGTGGTCCGGTGAACAAGAATAGAGCATGTGGCAAGGTCCGACAGATTGGTCCGGATCTCTCAGAGGAAGTGTCTTGGTGCAGTGCGGATTTGGGGAAGTCAAGAGGACTACCTTGAGTAGTATATTCCAAGGATTTAGCCTCCGATGATGGACAAGGAAAAAGATATGAATAGTTGAGTATCGGATTCCTGAGAGACAGTGAGAACAGAGGAAGAACTGACTGACAGAGTATCAGACTATTTTCTGGATGTGTTACTGTTGATGGTAAAGGTTGTGAAGGCATGAATCATGTTTGGCCGACATGATTAATGATATCTACAAGTATATGCTTGATAGGCATTGCTTGGTGAGCAAGGATTCAGCCGACAGAACAGAGTTTGTAAGAAAATAGACTGTTCCGGATGCCGACTAGAAAGGTGATGAAATTACTTGTGCGGATATATATATATATAGAGGATGGATTTAGTAGTGAGATGTGTGATTGTATGATGGTGTATGCGAATAAGTGCAGAACAGAGCAGAAGTAGTAAGAAAGATTCGGTATGTGAAAGGAAAGCAGAATAAAGAACAGAGGAAAGATGAAGTGCAGCAGATCAGTATACAGAGCCTAAACCGGAACTGAACTCCAGCATATGTAGATGCTTCCAATCAGTTCAAGTATTGTATAAACATTCTTTTGTAGACAGTGTGTCTCCTTATAGGCAGTGTGCCTCTTTGTGAGCAGTGTGCTCGGGCAGTGAGCCCTAATTGGCAAGTGCCATTTTGTAATTCCTTATTCTTCTAACAGAGAATAATCTTTGGGTTACTCACCCCATGGTTTTCTCCCTTAACCGGGTTTCCACGTCAAAAATACTGTGTCATGTGTTTCTCATTTCATGGTAATGTTTGTTTGTTTGATTCAATGCTGCTTTGATTAATAAGAAAGTTCAAAAAAAGAAATAATTAGGATAACTGATTCACCCCCCCTCTCAGTTATCAACAATTGGTATAAGAGCTAAGTTCCTCCGAATAGAGCCTAATAGCTTGAGGAAGATCTGGGAGTTCAAATGGATGCATATGGTTTAAGGGAGCAACTCAAGACTGCCCTTGAGGATCTTGAACAGTCAAACTCTGAAGTCAATGAATTAAAGGAAAGACTCAAACAGGCTGATGAATTCATGAGAGAACTAAAAGACAAATTAAGTCTCTCTATGAAAAAGAGAAAGGAGCTGCTCCAACAATTGGCAAGACAAAGTGAAGAAAGCAATACAAATGAAGAATTGACTGAGAAAACCAAGTTATGTGAAAAATTATCAAAAGAAGTCATTATGTTAAGACATGAAATGGAATCAGGAACTATAAAGTTTACTCAAGAGATTGAAGAAAAAAGAAAAGCTGAAGACAATCTAAGACAATCTCTTAAAGAGAAATCAGAAGAATGCCACCAGATGGACAGGATTATCAGACATCTTGAATCTGATCTTGAAGATGCCAAAGATAATGAAGAAAAACTTGAGGATCAAATTGTCTCTCTCAAAAGAGATCTTCAAACAGCAAATGAATATAAAGAAAAAATTAAGATAAGTTCTGCCCAACTTGAAGTACTTCTTGGAAGTCAAAAGATGACAGATGACAAGTATGGTTTGGGATATGAGAAAGGAGAAAGCTCCGGATCCGGTCAAAAGAATTTTGGATCATAAAATCTAAGGAATAGGCCTAGAAGACCTCCGGTAAGACAGCCCAATGCTCAAAGATATCCATCCTTCAATGGATACTGCCACAGCTGCAATCACTTTGGTCACAAAGCTAATCAGTGCAGAAATAGAATGAATTAGACTAATTCATCCTTCTCCAGACAGTGCTTTAACTGCAAAAGGTATGGACACAAGTTTCATGAATGCAGAAATATGCAAATAAACAAATCATTCAATGGTAGATGCTTTGCATGTAATATAATAGGTCATATGGCTAATCAATGCAGATCAAGAGGCTATCAGTCAAATATGCAAAGAAATGTTATTTGTCAAATCTATAATAGGTCCGGTCATAATGTAAAAGTCTGCAGAAGCAAGAATCAAGACAAAAAAGGTCCGGTGTATAATCAGAATCAAGACAAGGGTAAACAAAAGATGAATGCGGATGAAGTTAGGAATCAGATGAACAAGATTTGGGTAAAGAAAAGTTTAGAGAATGTAGAGGTTGGATCCGCACCAGACTCTGGTGCTGATACTCCTTCCGGAAACTAAAAAGTAAGCTCTGGCTTAGGGGGAGACTCACGGAAAATCCTGTTCCCCCAGCCAATCAAGTGGTGCCGGATGTGGCACAAGATGCAGAGTAAAGGGTTTGAAGATATAAGTCTTGAGATGATCCAGATAAGGATTTAGAGGTCCGCATGGAGATGTAAAGAAGTTGTGATCGATCAAATAAGACCTGTTCCGGGAGATGCTCTGGAATAACAGAGGATTACAAAAAGGATCCGGAGAGATCCGGAAATGCATTGTCTTATTCTGCGGATTGGACAGAGTGTTTGGGATGTCCTTGTGATGTGTCATCTTGATTTATTCATGGTTGGAAGATCCGCATGATGTTCATAGATCAAGACTGATCCGGTATTCCAAGTTATCCGAATAAGGCAAATCGGAACAATGTAGGTCGAGCATTTATTGCAAACAGATATTAGGGTTTGCGAAACAATATAAGGGATTTCTCAATAATCACTTGATCATTCCACACCCAAGAAGAAGCGAAAAGCAGAGCTCTGCAACAAAATTCATCAAGTTCACCGAAGATCACTTGTAGAAGTTACTACATACAGAAATCAATCCAACCACTCCGTATATCCGAAGGCGCATAAGGTATTTTACGTTTTCAATATCTCACTGCAAATCTTTGAAAAATGGCTACTCCGAATATAGTTAAGATCTCTGATAGACCTCGCCCCACATTCAAGAAACATCCATACAAATCTTTGGAAGTAGATCCACTAGGAGCCTTCTCCAGTGTTCCGCATGGTGTATTGCATACGGAGGACATTAGGGTTTACATTCATGCGAATTTTGAAGACTTTGGAGAATTAAAACTGATGGATATCTATCACAAACAGTTGATAGATGACTCCTTTGAGATTAAACCTCAGTACAAAGCCATCCGGGACAAACACTTTGCACAGTGCATCCATTTCCCCTGTTTTGAAGAAGATGAATGGGTCCGGTATGTACTAAGTAGAGTGCATGACAACTTCCTATGGTTGAACAAGCCCTTCAAGATCACCAAAGATGCAATTAGGGCTGTAACCGGTCTGCACTCATCCGGTGGATTACCTGTTCTCAAGTCTGTCAAAAATCAGACAGTTAGTGATGCAACTGGATCTAAGTTTGACAAGAGAGCTATGACAGTTGAAGACATCACTGAACCGGATGTCAAATTTGCATCTATGATAATTGGTTACAAAATCTATCACTCTAGTAGGGAAAATTCAGTACCGGGAACTACAATCTACACAGCTTATCAAATGTTAAAGGACAATGCAGACTATGACTTGTGTGAGCTTCTTGCAAACCAACTTTTTGAAAATCTGCAGAAGATCAAGAAGGACAAGAAAAACTCCTTCAAGTATGGCAATTTGATCCTTTGTCTCTTCTTTTATTACATGAATGAGCTTCCCGGATCCAGTGGATGGATATGGCAGAATGACAGACCAGTTGCCATCCAAATTAGAGATTATTTGCATGGACTTGGGGATGCTAAAGCAAGAAAAACAGCTCTATGGGGATATTTCAAGAACTTCCAGAGCATGATGCATGCAAGAGAAAGAATACCCCAATCCCTTGTTGAAAAGTACAAAGACACAGTATGCTTTATGGTAGAAACAGATCAGTGTCTAATGGAGGCAATAGAACCAAGAACTGTGTGGATCATGCCCATGGGGTATGAAGTGGATGAATAGATAGTGGAGCTGCATGTTCAACACATGCTAAGTCAGCCTAAAGATCCAAAGGCAGAAAGGTTCGGAACATTTGAGGAACCAAGTATAAAAATTCATGTTGAACTCAGAGAACCGGAGATCAAGAGGAAAGTTAGAAAAGAAGTAGAACACATAGCACAAGGCCTTGGAATCTCCATGGAAGCACTTGATGCTCACCGTAAGAAGAAGGAAGATGAGAAAGAGAAGAAGAGGACAGAAAAGAAAAGTGAAGAAAGTGTTCCGGTTGAAACTTCCACTCGGACCAGATCATCAAAAAGATCTGCACCTCCCACAACCAAAAGCTCAAAACCGGAAGTCCAGGCATCCGGTAAAAGATCTAAGACAAAAGCCACAAGGGCTTATGAAAGCCAAAAGGATGAAGAGGAAACTGAGTCAGATGAGGGAGTAAAGAAATAAAGAAGCAGAAGAAGAAAGGATCCGGTAAACCCTCCACAGGCCAAGACAAGGAAGAAATGACAGGAATTTGTTGAAAAGCCCACCCTGTCTCTAGGCAGTGTAGTCAAATCAGTCACTGTGGATGGGAACCTTCAACCAGTGGCTGAATTCTATGATGACTACAATGAGGCAGATCAAAAGATCCTGCAGGAAGCTACAATTAGGTACCTGAACATTTACAATAAAGCTTTTATTGAGATTATCTCCGAAATTCCTAAGAGTCTAGAGAAGGAATTAGAAATAAGAAAGAACAATGCCATGGCAAAAGACATTGAGATCAGGGAACATATAGCTATTCAGCTATATCCTTCAATTGATCACAAAACAATGAACATGGTATTCAAAGACTGCAAGGATGAATTCAGAAGCAAAGCAAGGATGAATCAGCTTATGTTTGGTGAGACCGACAAAGTAGCCAAGGACACTGAAGAGATCCTCCGGAATACATTCAAAAGGTTCAACATTCCTATTGTAGAGGACTTAGGTGCAGAAACAGCTGTGGACTTGGAATCATCTACTCCGGAAGAAGTGGCCCTTGAACAGAGTAACATCTCTCCTCCGGTTTCCCCTATAGTCTCCGGATCCCAAGAGAAATTACAGGAGAAAGAAGCAACAATAAAAGAAAAAGAGGTTGACAGCACCAAGGATGCAAAGAAAGAGAAGATTCCAACAGAGAAAACCACAACTGAAAGTGGTAAGAATGTGGAAGGAGAAAAGACTCCAAAGGACAAAACTGCAGAAGAAAAGAAACATTTGTCTCCGGCAAGAGACACTGCACAAACTGTTCAAAAATTTCTGAGCCAAGAAACAATAGAGATTGATGAACCGGAGCTTCTAAAAGGCCCATTCGACTTTGACTCTCTCTCTCCGGTACAGATGATGAAGATAGCTTCATTTGCAAATGCTAAGGCAAATGAAAAACTCCTAAAGTCTCATATGGAAGACTGTGAGTTGATAGAGGCTGCTTCTGGAGTGCTTGAAAAGATTATGCCATCAGTCCAGATAGATCCGACAGCGTCCTCTTCCGGTAATCTCAAAACCTTAGTCAGCAGTGTTGATACACATTTTGATTCTCTAGAAAAATCAGCTGAAGAAAAGGTCCGGAAGGAATTTTTGGATAAGAGATTTTCAGAAGTACTAGGATTAATCTCTAATGATAGAAGAAATATGAGTATTGGAATAAAGAGCTTAGAAAATGCTCTTAAGGATGGCGGTGACATCTACAAATTTTGTATCTCCTGGTCAAAGGCAACAGTAGAAATTGATAAGAAAATAAAAGAGGAACAGGACAAACTACAAAGTTTATCTCAAAGTTTTGATCCTTTCTCTTCCTCCATAGTGAATCAAGAATGTGAAACTATTGCAATCACAAATGCAATAAAGAACTTTGAGAAGGAAAGGAAGAATATAACTAACCGGATGGGAGAACTCAGAAGGATTATAATCCCTAAGTTAGAAACTATGCATGAAGCCATCATTGATGCTCAGACTACCGCCCAAACAAATGATCCGACAGATCTCAAAAGGGCAGAAGCTTTTGCATTTTTGTTAGGTGGTCACATTTCAATTTTGGACAGAATGAAGCAAAGCTGGGCTACAGAACTGGTCCAATTGAAGACATCCTTTGCAGACATTCTTCAATTTATTTGAGTATGTAAATATGCGGCTATGTATAGTAAATCTTTGAAAATTTTGGTGTGCGGACCCTACCCTTTGCCATTGATGTCAAAGGGAGAGTGAGGAGCAGTGAAAAATGAGGAATCCAACTAAGGGGAAGTTCCGGAAATTGTATATAAAGATAGAGCATCAGCTAAGGGCGAGCACAGTGTAAACACTTAGTCATTTTTCACTAAGTGTTGCCATCAATGCCAAAGGGGGAGATTGTTGGCAAGAGACACTATATGTATTCATGGTTGTTGTCATTGATGGCAACAAAGGTCATCCCACATATTCGCAAGTCATGGTGTGTCTCTACCGGAAGTCAGAATGAAGATTGTTGTGGTCCGGTGAACAAGAACAGAGCATGTGGCAAGGTCCGACAGATTGGTCCGGATCTCTCAGAGGAAGTGTCTTGGTGCAGTGTGGATTTGGGGAAGTCAAGAGGACTACCTTGAGTAGTATATTCCAAGGATTTAGCCTCGGGTGATGGACAAGGAAAAATATATGAATAGTTGAGTACCGGATTCCTGAGAGACAGTGAGAATAGAGGAAGAACATACTAACAGAGCATCAGACTATTTTCTGGATGTGTTACTGTTGATGGTAAAGGTTGTGAAGGCATGAATCATGTTTGGCCGACATGATTAATGATATCTACAAGTATATGCTTGATCTGCATTGCTTGGTGAGCAAGGATTCAGCCGACAGAACAGAGTTTGTAAGAAAATAGACTGTTCCGGATGCCGACTAGAAAGGTGATGAAATTACTTATGCGGATATATATATAGAGGATGGATTTAGTAGTGAGATGTGTGATTGTATGATGGTGTATGCGAATAAGTGTAGAACAGAGCAGAAGTAGTAAGAAAGATTCGGTATGTGAAAGGAAAGCAGAATAAAGAACAGAGGAAAGATGAAGTGCAGCAGATCAGTATACAGAGCCTAAACCGGAACTGAACTCCAGCATATGTAGATGCTTCCAATCAGTTCAAGTATTGTATAAACATTCTTTTGTAGACAGTGTGTCTCCTTGTAGGCAGTGTACCTCTTTGTGAGCAGTGTGCTCGGGCAGTGAGCCCTAATTGAGAAGTGCCATTTTGTAATTCCTTATTCTTCTAACAGAGAATAATCTTTGGGTTAATCACCCCATGGTTTTCTCCCTTAACCGGGTTTCCACGTCAAAAATACTGTGTCATGTGTTTCTCATTTCATGGTAATATTTGTTTGTTTGATTCAATGCTACTTTGATTAATAAGAAAGTTCAAAAGAAGAAATAATTAGGATAACTGATTCACCCCCCCTCTCAATTATCAACATAAAGAGATAGGGGGAGAATCTTGTCTTGATGGCTATTGTAATTTTTCACATCATATGTTGCCATCAATGACAAAGGGGGAGATTGTTGCAAGTATGTGCCTAATCAGTGTTGTCATTGATGTCAACATATCTTTGTTGTCATTGGTGTCAACTATGTTCTATTCTATTACTTGTTTAGAAGCCTTGTGTGTTGAGGATATTGAGAAAATTGGTCTCTCTGGAAGAATCAAGTGAGTTACAGTGAAGTGTAGTATAGACAGAGTTGTATGCTGAAGAATAATTCGGTAAACTGCTCCGCATTTATTGCTAGATGAAGATCTTGGTTTGTAGATTGGAAGTTATATAAAGGGATGTCTGAAGATGCTAAATCTTGAGTTTGAGCCTCTAGTGTGAAGTTGTGAGAAAGTTGCATTCACCAGAGTAAATCCTGCTCCTTCTGATTGTTCTTTGGTGATAGGGAGAAAGTATTATGCTTCGTATTCCTCCGCAATAAAGTATATTGATCTGCAGTTCTAGAGGGAAGTCTAGGATGATGATAAGTGCATACAAGTGTAGTGGTTTATGTTTTGGTGGTTCGCAAACTATCTTTCTTTTATGATAGTTGAAGATAATGAAGTTCATGTGTTTCGGTGAGAAGATTCCTATGGATAAAGTGGTTAAGGTTCGTGTGGTTGCTCCTGATGATTATAACGTGCTTGTGGATGTCTCCTAATCATGTTCCTATCTTGACATTGGTCCGCATTAAGGAATTGAGATAGTGTTTGAAGATTGTTCCCAGATAGTGTAATGTGTAACCAGTCTTAGCCGACTTGGTTAATTCCAGTTATTGCGAAGATTCCTTGAAGATTGTGGAAGTGTGTTGTGGCATGGACGATCATGCTTGAGTCCCAGCTAAGGTGTGGTGTGATCCACATACATTTTTACTTCATTTCCTTTGCATAATATTGTCATAGGTCAGGACCTATTTTGTGAATGTTTGTAATGCTGACCTTGGAGATTGTTTCAATGGTTGATTGTAATACCGACCTTGATGATCATTCCAAGGTTGATGAAATGTATTAATACTTGTAGTTGAGTCATGGAAAAGATGTCCTTGAGCGAAGATGGGAAGATAAGGAAAGAAGTGGAAAGGTAGAGCAGGGCATAGCATGTTGGGAATTAAGGTGTCTCAACCTTGGTAATTCCTCATATTATTTCATTGTATTTATTTATTTATTTATTGCCTATTGTATAATTAGGATGCAAATCCTATGTTGTCATCTTGTGGGAGTTGGCATAGTGATGTTTCATCCTACATGGCATATGACCACATGTAAATTTTTCCTCATATGAGGAGATAGGCGTTCCACTTAGTGGTAGGAATATTTTGCCATGTGTCGACATATTAGAATGTAAGGGAATATTGACTGAAACGGTCATGACAGATTCCTAGGACAAAGTTATGACATGTAAGAGCCGGATATAGAAGATCTTATGATAGGTATGGACATGTGTCGAGAAGCTGTTGCAAGTATGGGTCTAACCGGTGTTGTCATTGATGTCAACATACTCATGTTGCATTAATGAGAAGGATTGGATGAGCTGTGTGCTGAGGATATTGAGAAAATTAGTTTCAATCAAAAACAGTGAAGAACAGTGATGACAACAAGGTAAAAGTCCAAGATAGGTTGAGGATAAGAGGATGCGGTTTAAAGGGTTTGTATATATGAGTCTTGAGATGATCCAGTCAAGTTTTCAGAGGTTCGCATGAAGATCTGAAGAAGTTATGACCGCTCAAGTAGAACCGGCTCCGGCAGGTGTCCAGAGGTGACAGAGTGACACAGATAGGTCCGGTAATGCATTATCCCATTCTGCGGATTTGAGGAAGTGTTGAGGACGTCCTTGTGAAGTGTTCAAGTAGATTGGTTTGTGGCTTGAAGGTCCGGAAGAACCTATTCCTTTGTGACAGTGATGACAGACTGTGTTCTTGAGGTTCTGGATGAAGGAGAGAAGGATTCCAGTAAACAGATGAAGTGCAGATGTTGGTGATTCAGGAAAGCTTGTGGTGATCTGTGGATCGGTTCCAGTTCATGTTGGTGGTCCGCATTGAATTTAAAGTTCGTATTTGAAGAATAACCACCAGATGTTGGTGTTCTTCCTGAGACTGGCCAACCAGATGTATTACACATCTTGTGAATGTTCTTGTAGGTGGTTGCCGACTTTGATGATTATTCCTAAGTCGATGTCTTGTATAAATAAGGGATTGTGAAGTCATTCCAAAGTGTGTCTTGTGGTGATGAGTGTGTGGTAGCAAGGAGGAGTGCGAAAGGCAGAGCAAAAGTATTGGGTTTAATGGAACTGATTCAAGCATTGTGAAGATGCTATTCTCCAGTTCATAAAGGTGATACTTATTTCTTGTAGACAGTGTGTCTCTTGTAGGCAGTGAGCCTCTTGTGAGCAGTGTGCTCGGGTAGTGAGCCCTAATTGGCATGTGCCATTTGTTATTTCTATTCTTCTAATAGAGAATACATTCTTGGGTTAATCACCCCATGGTTTTTCCCTTAACCGGGTTTTTCACGTCAAAATCTTGGTGTCTTATGTGTTGATGAGTTTCTGCCTTTGATTTGAATGCATTATGTTTCATGTTTAATATACTACTAATCACCAAGAAGATTTAAGTGTGGAAATTAGAGAAAGTTTTGCACAACTGATTCACCCCCCGTCTCAGTTGTGTGCCCTAAATCTAACAATTGGTATTAGAGCCAAGTTCCTCTAAAAGGAGCTTAACCGCTTGAGGAGATCCAAGATGTCATCTTACAAGAAGGATAGTCCGAAGTTTGATGGAACCAACTTTTCTCTTTGGAAAGGTCGCATGAAATGCCACTTGCAGTGTATGAGAATGGCGTATTGGTCCATGGTTACAAAGGCGTATGTACCTCCACAGGGTGGTCTGACAACTCTAAATGAAATCACAGATGCTAAAGACAATTTGCGGACCAAAGAGGCTCTTTTAAGCGTATTATCTGACTCAGAGCTCTCAAATGTTATTGACCTACCAACTGCTTTTGAGATTTGGAATAAACTGAAACTTTTGCATGAAGGAGACCAGTATGTTAAATGTGCAAGGTTACAGAGTCTAAAAGGGAAATTTGAAAAATTGAAGATGAGAGATGATGAAAATATTACCAATTTTATGCCAAGAATGAATGAGCTAGTTTGTGGAATTAGAAATGCTGGTGGAGTCTTGGATGAAAATAAGATTGTTGGTAAAATTCTCAGATCCCTCCTGCTTCTTACAAAATCAAGGCTGCTGCCATTGAAGAATTCAGATCCCATACAATTGTCACAAGAGATCAATTGGCTGGGAAATTGGTTGCATTTGAAATGACAGAGTTTGGAGACGACTCCCCAAGACTGAATCTGCATTCAAATCCAGTGCCTCTGTTAAGGTAAACAAAGGTTTGATCCGGGAGAGAATTCTTCAAGGAAATTGTCATGGTATGAAAAAGCAAGAAAAGATCTGGAAGAAGAAGAAGTAGAAACTGCTCAACTTGAAGCCCTTATTGCAAAAAGGTTGCCAAGAGGATCCGGTAAGTATGAAGGAAAATTACCTTTTAAGTATTTTAACTGTAATAAGATTGGTCATTTTGCCTCAAGGTGTCCGAAAAGATTTTCAAAGCAAAATCCTAACAAGCCAAGGTTCCAAAAGAACTGTTACTATGTACATGAAGATGATGATAATGAAGGAGTAACAAATGATGAATCAGAGATAGGAAACAATTCCGAAAATGAATGGGTGTTCATTGCCATCAAGGAAGAAGATTCAATGTCCTCTGTATCTGTCAATCTTAAGACTGTGGAAAGAGCTCTGGCTGCCCAAATTGAAGAGAAGAATGATTGGGTCATTGACAGTGGATGCTCTTACCATATGACAGGTGACAAAAATAAGTTTGTAGATTTGGAGAGGTATGAAGTAGTGGTAAAGTTTGGTGACAATTCTGCTGGTAGAATTAGAGGAAGAGGAACTATTTCTTTTGATGGAAGAAACAAAACTAGTAATGTACTATATGTTGAAGGTTTGAAGCACAATCTTCTCAGTGTTTGACAATTGGTGGGCAAAGGCTATGATTTCTGATTCAAGGATGGAAAATGCAAAATCTTTGAAAGTTCCAGAACAGAGATTGCATCCGAAACTCAAACTAAAGGTAACATCTTCCATTTGGTTGGTAGTGATAAAAGCTGCTTATTTGTTCAAGTTGATCAAAGTTGGTTATGGCATAGAAGGATGTGTCATGTGAATTTTGATAATATCATCAAGATAAGCAATACTCAGGTTGTAAGAGATCTTCCAAAATTGGTGAAACCTACTAATAGCTTGTGCAAGGAATGTCAGTTGGGTAAGCTGAGCATAGTCACATTCAAAAGAAAGGAACTGTCTTCTACCGGATTATTGGACTTAGTTCACACTAATCTTTGTGGTCCGGCAAGAACCAGGAGTATTCAAGGTGACAGATGCTTCATGCTACTAATTGATGACTATTCCCGGATGATGTGGGTAACCTTTCTAAAGGAGAAATCAGAAGCTCTTGAGAAATTCAAAATATTCAAGGCTATGGTAGAAAATGAAACAAGAATAAAGTTGAAATGTCTGAGATCTGATAGAGGTGGAGAATTCACATCCGGTGAGTTCATAAAGTTCTGTGAGAAACATGGAATTAAGAGATAGTTGTCTACTCCGAGGACTCCACAGTAGAATGGAGTAGTGGAGAGAAAGAATCGGACTATCCAGGAAGCATCTAGGACCATGATGATGGAAGCAAATGTTCCTCAGATCTATTGGAGAGAAGCTATCAGTACTGCAGTTTATACTCTCAATCGAGTTCAAATCAGAAGCAATACTGGTAAGACCCCTTATGAACTCTGGTTTGGCACTACTCCTACTTTAAGATATTTCAAAGTCTTTGGTAGCAAATGTTACATCAAAAGAGATGAAGATCTAGGCAAGTTTGATGCTAGAAGTGATGAAGGAATATTCTTGGGTTACTCTACTCAAAGCAAAGCATACCGGTGTTATAACAAGAGACTAAGAAAGATGATAGAAAGTACAAATGTGAAGGTTGATGAGGGAATAGAGAAACCCTCAAGGTTTTATGAATATGATAAAAATGATCAGAATGGTGTTCTGGTTCAAGGAGTTCAATCCTTTTCTGAAAATTAGATTCAGACTGATCCGGTAAATCAGGAAGAAGAGATAGGTCTAAATGAGCCTGATCAAGAAGCAGAAGTGCAAGAAACTCCCAAAGTTGCAAGGTATGTAAGACTGAACCACTCTGAAGATCAGATCATAGGTAACCAAAGCAAAGGTGTGCAAACTAGAAGGAAAATTGCTCAAAATTCAGATGAATATTGTCTAATTTCAAAGATTGAACCTAAGACAATAAATGAAGCCTGCAATGATGAAAACTGGACCAAAACAATGGAGGAAGAGTTGATGCAAATTGAGAAAAATCACATTTGGGATCTTGTTCCCAGACCTAGAAACAAGAATGTGATTGGAACCAAATCGGTCTTTCGGAACAAACTAAATGAAGTAATCAGAAATAAAGCCAGATTGGTCTGCAAGGGCTACTCTCAAATAGAAGGAATTGATTTTGAAGAAACTTTTTCTTTGGTGGCAAGAATTGAAGCAGTTAGATTATTTCTTGCATTTGCTGCCTTCAAGAATTTCAGGGTGTATCATATGGATGTCAAATCTGCTTTCTTGAATGGTGACTTAGAAGAAGTGTACATTGAACAACCGGATGGATTTCAATTATCTAAGCATAATGATATGGTATGCAAGCTGAAGAAGGCACTGTATGGACTAAAGCAAGCCCCAAGAGCCTGGTATGAAAGATTGGACAAACATCTCTTGAAGATTGGTTTCAACAAAGGTACTGTTGACAGTAACTTATATTTTAAAATTGATCATGAAAACATCTTGATTGTTGAAGCATTTGTTGATGATATCATCTTTGGAGGAAGAGACAGTATGTGTAAAACCTTTGCAAATCAAATGAAAAGTGAGTTTGAGATGTCAATGCTTGGTGAAATAAATTTCTTCTTGGGTCTGCAAATTATTCAAACAAAGAAAGGAATCTTTATTTCTCAGACCAAATATGTGAAAGAATTGTTGAGGAAATTTGGAATGGAAGATTCAAAGCCAATGCATACTCCCATGGCAACCGGATGTAAGTTGAACAAAGATGATGACTCTCCTAAAGCAGACTAGACAAAGTATAGATCAATGATTGGAGGATTGTTGTATCTCACTCAAACTAGACCAGATATAATGCAGGCTGTTGGTCTTGTTGCGAGATTCCAGGCTGATCCTAGAGAATCTCATGTCATGGCAATCAAAAAGATTTTTAGGTATCTAAAAGGAACAGTTGAGTATGGTTTGTGGTATCCTAGAGATCATGATTTCTCTTTTCATGCATATACAGATGCTGATTGGGAAGGAGATGTGGATGACCGGAAGAGTACCAGTGGTGGAGCTTTCCTTTTAGGAAAGAGATTGGTTTCTTGGCTAAGAAAGAAACAAGAGGCAATATCCCTGTCTACAACTGAAGTAGAATACATAGCAGCAGCAGGTAGTTGCACTCAAGTTTTGTGGATGAAACAGATGCTACGAGATATTAAAGTAGAGTATAAGGAGCCTATCACAATCTTCTGTGATAATTCAAGTGCAATAAACATTTCTAAGAATCCGGTATTGCATTCTAAGACTCAGCATATATCTATCAAGTTTCACTTTCTGAGAGAGCAAGTGAACAAGGATGAAGTCAGACTGGAGTTTGTGCCCTCCAAGGATCAGATTGCAGATATCTTTACTAAACCTCTTCCCAAGGACTCTTTTGAGTATCTTAGGGAGAAGTTAGGGGTTATTGCCCCTTCGGTGATGAACTAGGATGCACTGATGTGCATCAGTCGGGTGGATATCACAGTCATATCTTGTGATCTGGATTGATGATGGGGAGCTGCTACTCAAGGGGAGCGGCAGGTATGATTCTGAAGTATTGGAGTTGCAAGTATGAGCCCTTTGCCATTGATGTCAAAGGGGGAGAGAAGACATGTGAAAAACAAGTGGTTGATGATCAAAGGGGGAGCAGTAAAGGAAGAGAAGACATGAATAGTTGTTGTTGATAGGGGGAGTTGTGACGAAAGGAGAAGTTCTTGTTTTAATGGTTTTTCACATCATATGTTGCTATCAATGACAAAGGGGGAGATTGTTGCAAGTATGGGTCTAACCAGTATTGTCATTGATGTAAACATACTCATGTTGCATTAATGAGAAGGATTGGATGAGTTGTGTGCTGAGGATATTGAGAAAATTAGTTTCAATCAGGAACAGTGAAGAACAGTGATGACAACAAGGTAAAAGTCCAAGATAGGTTGAGGATAAGAGGATGCGGTTTAAAGGGTTTGTATATATGAGTCTTGAGATGATCTAGTCAAGTTTTCAGAGGTCCGCATGAAGATCTGAAGAAGTTATGACTGCTCAAGTAGAACCGGCTCTGGCAGGTGTCCAGAGGTGATAGAGTAACACAGATAGGTTCGGTAATGCATTATCCCATTCTGTGGATTTGAGGAAGTGTTGAGGATGTCCTTGTGAAGTGTTCAAGTAGATTGGTTTGTGGCTTGAAGGTCCGGAAGAACCTATTCCTTTGTGACAGTGATGACAGACTGTGTTCTTGAGGTTCCGGATGAAGGAGAGAAGGATTCCAGTAAGCAGATGAAGTGCAGATGTTGTTGGTGATTCAGGAAAGGTTGTGGTGATCTGTGGATCGGTTCTAGTTCATGTTGGTGGTCCGCATTGAAGTTAAAGTTCGTATTTGAAGAATAACCACCAGATGTTGGTGTTCTTCCTGAGACTGACCATCCGGATGTATTACACGTCTTGTGAATGTTCTTGTAGGTGGTTACCGACTTTGATGATTATTCCTAAGTCGATGTCTTGTATAAATAAGGGATTGTGAAGTCATTCCAAAGTGTGTCTTGCGGTGATGAGTGTGTGGTAGCAAGGAGTGCGAAAGGCAGAGCCGAAGTATTGGGCTTAATGGAACTGATTCAAGCATGGTGAAGATGCTATTCTCCAGTTCATAAAGGTGATACTTATTTCTTGTAGACAGTGTGTCTCTTGTAGGCAGTGAGCCTCTTGTGAGTAGTGTGCTCAGGCAGTGAGCCCTAATTGGCATGTGCCATTTGTTATTTCTATTCTTCTAATAGAGAATACATTCTTGGGTTAATCACCCCGTGGTTTTTCCTTTAATCGGGTTTTCCACGTCAAAATCTTGGTGTCTTATGTGTTGATGAGTTTCTGCCTTTGATTTGAATGCATTATGTTTCATGTTTAATATACTGCTAATCACCAAGAAGATTTAAGTGTGGAAATTAGAGAAAGTTTTGCACAACTGATTCACTCCCCCTCTCAGTTGTGTGCCCTAAATCTAACAGAAGCATCTTTGAAAAATACATCTTTGGGCACCCCAAGGTGGGTTATGACATGTAAGAGAATATGCTGTTAATACCCTGTGTATGACATATTCTCTTACAGCTGTAAGTTATGACAGCTATGACAAATTCTATGACAGTTGTAAGAGTCGTAAGAGCATCTCTCATTGTCCATTTTGGAAATAGGAGACCTCTTTGGGATGGGGTGACTTGACAAGTGTCAGGGACATCCTACACTATTGGAGAAGTGTCCATAGGCATGAGTTTTGGGCCATGAGGCCATGTTGGACGCCCATCTCAATGTGGAGCTATTTTTGCCTTGTATGTTCTTTATAAACAAGTGCTTTGGAGAGGTGATGCATTATGTGATTAATAGGTAATGTTATGCTACCGGATCATCTCCAGATACGAGTGTCAAAGACTCCTGCAAGAGCATTGGCTCTGTGATTGTATTGTAACCTTCATTGTTATAGGAATACAGGTAAAACCACAAATTTGTGTCACACTTTCAGTTGACTTATCAGCACAAGTGAATTTAAGTATTTCGAACTAAAAATTAATTTTGGTCAAACATATGATCTTGTAAGATTCATTCTAGCTAAGTTAGATATGTCCACAACTTTTCCAACCAAAATTGTTGGCTAAATGCATATGTAGCACCAGTATGAGGCCAATTTACAAAAAAAAAAAATTATTTGAAAAACTTGATATTTCAACAACTTCTACTCGTGTAAATAACATTTTAAAAAAAAATAAAAATACCCTTTTGTAGATCTATAAGTTTAGTTTTCAAAAATATATATATTTTAATAGTTTAATTAATATTTATATTTTTCTTTTTCTTTTTACTAAAAGTAGGTTATTAGCGCAAAACATTAGGTCAATTACCATGTCAAGGAAAAATAGTAAAACTTATAAAAAAAAATTGAAAAAAATATGATGCACTAGATAAAAGAATCTATATCAAGATGATATATTTTTTTCTATTTTAGATAAATAGTTAATATGAAAGTTGATGTCGAATGGAAACAACTACGTTTTAATAGACGCATAATTTATTATTTATTTAAAAAATATATTTATCAAAATTGGAAAAAAATATATCCATACACTAAAGTTTGAAGTTATAAATACACACAAAAAAATTGAAGAAAAAAATAAAATTTACTATATAAAGATTGACATATCATGTAACTTCATTTTTCAGCATTTTATCAGCAACTAAATTATAGTGTCAATTTATTAAAAACTATATTCAAATAATTTCTTTAAATTTTTCAAAAAATACAAATATAAAATATACTGAAACGTAAATATTTTATTAGTTTACATCATTTCAAAATTCAAAACATATATGTCACTTTTTAATGATTCAAGTTTAAAAGTTGGATCAACATTGACCGTTTCCTTTATAAAGTGTGACACAGCTTTGTGTTTTTACCCATACATTAGAGCTATGTTTTGGAGTGTGGGGTTTTTCACCCGTAAGGGTTTTCCCCACGTATATTTTGTGTCTCTCTTCTTCTATTTTACATTCTTGTGTATGTGTTTGCTGCAATATCTCTATTAGTGGGTTAACATAATCTGTAATTGTAAGGATTAAAAAGAATTTACATTCATCTCTCCTCATTAGATTAGTGTAGGAAGTGATTTCCGCACACCTAACTTCCTTTTAGTTGGTATTAGAGCCTGGCCAGTTTTGATTCTAGCTGCTGGGTAGGGGTTTTTTGAGTTAATCTTAGGTTGAGTGGGAGTTTGTGCAGAGTATTCTGTATCTTGTTGCAGGAAGGAGATGGCAACCACATCCAGAAGATTAGAGGTGGAGAAATTTAATGGCACTAATTTCGAGTTGTGGAAACTAAAGATGGAAGACCTACTTGTTGATTGTGACCTATGGGAAACTGTATCCGGTGTAAAACCTACAGCAATGTCACAAGCTGATTGGGAACTCAAAGATCAGAAGGCTAAGGGTCTCATAAGACTATGTCTAGCTGACTCTGTCCTGTTGAATGTCCATGAGGAGAAGAGTATGAAATACCTTTGGAAGAAGCTGGGTGATGTTTATCAGGACAAGTCCTTGGTGAACAAGCTTTTTTTGAAAAAGAAGTTGTTTGCTCTAAAGATGGAAGACAGAGGATCTGTTGCGGATCATATGAATGCTTTCAACATGATTGTTGCACAGTTGACATCTGTGGGTGTGAAAATAGAGGAGGATCGATGTATGACCCTGCTTTGTTCTTTGCCAGATTCGTGGGATCATCTTGTCATGGCCATCGGAAGAACCACTACCACCTTCAAGATGGAAGATGTGGTGTCTTCGCTGTTATCTGAAGAAATGCGGAGAAAGATATCTAAGTCAGCCAAAGAGGCTCTTATGGTTTGTGGAAGACCCAAAGAGAAAGGGAAGAAGAAGGACAAGAAAGGTGAAAATAGCAGATCCAAATCTCGTGGGAGATCCAAATCTCTTGGAAAGTCCAAGGCTCTTTGTTGGAACTGTGGGAAAACGGGGCATTTATGAAAGGAATGCAAAGAGGAAAAGAAAAAGAAAAAGAAGACAACCTCAGATTCAGATTCTGACAAGTCTCAAGATGATGGTGATGGCTTCATTGTAGCCCTATCCACCCATGCATCTGATGATGTGTGGTTGATAGATTCTGGTGCATCATTCCACATGACCTCTCATCGAAGCTGGTTCACGAAGTATGAAGAGTTCGATGGTGGAAGAGTGTACCTGGGTGACGAATCTCATCTGAAGATTGTTGGTCATGGAAAAGTCTCAATCTAATTCCCTGATGGATGAGTGAAGGGGATCACTGGGGTTATGCACATCATAGGCCTAGTATGGAACCTACTTTCTGTAAGTATGTTGAATGATGCAGGTGTGCAGGTTGTCTTTTCGAAGGATGGATGCAAGATGATTAGAGGATCTATGGTGCTTGCAAAAGGTACTCAGAGAGGTACTCTGTTTCAGATGGAGGCATGCACTTCATAGTACAATTGTTCTTCTGACTCAAAGAAAAGAGCTGCAGTCACTTCATCCTCACCATCTTAACGAGTAGTGAAGAAATCTGTTGTAACACATTTTGATGGTAGTGCACATGCTTTGGAAGTTAAGCTTCCTGCTGAAAAGACTATGTTATGGCATTTGAGATATGGCCACATTGGTGAGAAGGGTCTTAGAACCCTGAAAAATAAAAACCTCGTTGAGGGGTTAAATGATTGTAATCTCGAGTTCAACTTCTGTGAACTTATGTATATGGAAAGCAAAACCTTGTTCAGTTTTACTCTAGTTCTCACAAGTCTTCTGGTGTATTGGATCTTATTCATTCTGATGTGTTTGGTCTTGTTAATATTCCTTTGATTTCCAAATCTGTATATTTTGTATCTTTCATAGATGATTATAGTAGAAGGACATGGGTTTATTTTATCAGAAGTAAGACTGAAGTCTTTAGTCGGTTTAAAGAGTTTAAAGCCTTTGCTAAAAATCAGACTAGTGAAAAGATTAAGTGTTTGAGAACTGATAACAGTGGTGAGTTTTGTTTGACAGAGTTTGATAAGTTCTGTAAAGAGCAAGGGATTGAAAGACATAAAACAACTCCATACACCCCGCAACAAAATGGAGTTGCAGAGAGGATGAATAGGACACTGATGGAGAAGGCTAGGAGTATGCTTAGTGGAGCAAGCCACAAACAAACATTTTGGGCTGAAGCTGTTGCCACTGCTTGCTACCTGGTAAACAGGTCTCCTACATCAACTCTTGTTGGTAAGACACCTATGGAGGCATGGTCTGGTAAGAAGCCTTCAGTTAGGCATCTTCATGTTTTTGGTTGTGAGGCATATGCACAAGTGCCTAGGGAGAAATGGTCTAAATTGGAGAACAAAACTGTTAAATGTATTTTCATTGGCTATGGTGTCGGTGTGAAAGGATACAAGCTTTGGGATTCAGTGGCTGAAAAAGTGTTGTATAGAAGAAGTGTTATCTTTAGAGCGCTAACACCTTCTGTTGTTCTACAACCAGAACAGACAGAAAAGAAAGAGGATGCAGTTCAATTTCCTTCTACCCTTGAGAAGACTGAACAGACAGACCCTGTGAGACCTGATGATGAGGAGAGCTTTAACAGCTCTGAAAGCTCAAAAGAAGAAGCAGAACCTCAACCTCAGCCATTGAGGAGGTCTACACGAATGAGAAATCAACCTGATAGGTTTGCTTATTCATTACTTGATTCTAGTTGTGCTTTTGCTTTACTTACTAACACTGATGAGCCTAGAACTGTGAAAGAGGCTATGGGCATTAAAGATGCAGGTTTTTGGAAGGAGGCCATGGAAGATGAGATGGCTTCTTTGGAGAAGAATAAAACATGGGACTTGGTGCCTTTTCTTGAAGGACAGAAACCCGTTGGATGCAAATGAGTGTTCAAGAAGAAATTTGGTGCAGATGATAGTGTTGAAAAATACAAGGTTAGATTGGTTGCAAAGGGGTGCTCACAAGTGGAGGGAATTGATTATGGTGAAATTTTCGCTCCCGTTGCAAAGCTGACATCCATTCAATTCTTGTTATCTCTTGTATCTTCTTATGACTTAGAGGTAAACAAATGGATGTGAATACAACTTTCTTTCATGGTGATTTGGAGGAAGAAGTTTCCATGTCACAACCAGAACATTACATAGAGAAAGATAAAGAAAATTTGGTTTGCAAGTTAAAGAAGTCTTTGTATGGTTTGAAGTAGTCTCCTAGGATGTGGTACTTGAAGTTTGATGCCTTTGTGTTGTCGATTCGATAGCTGAGATCAAAATCAGATCATTGTGTGTATTACAAATTTGACAATGATCGCATTCTCATTATTGCATTGTATGTTGATGATATGTTGTTGATTGGGAATGGTAAGAATATGATTTCTGATTTGAAGTCTCAGTTGCCAGCACAGTTTGTGATGAAAAATCTTGGGGCAGCTAGGTACATTCTGGGAATGGAAATTAGAAGAGACAGAGCTAACAGAAAACTTTGGTTAAGCCAGAGTAAGTATGTGAAGACTGTGTTGGACAGGTTTAGCATGGCAGATTGTAGACCATTGTGTGTTCTTGTTTCATTGGGGACAAAGTTGTCTATTAGTGATTGTCTAAAATCTCCTAGTGAGGTGGAGGACATGAGTAGAGTATCTTATGCTAGTGCTTTTGGTAGTTTGATGTATGCTATGGTTTGCACAAGACCAGACATTGCCCAAGCAGTGGGAGTCCTTAGTTGATTTATGGCTAATCCTAGACTGGTACATTGGGATGCAGTTAAGTGAGTGTTCAGATATTTGAGGGGTACTTTTGAGTATTCCATATGCTATCATGGTAATGTTACAGGACCTCTACATTCAGTTTGTATTCGTGGATTTGTGGATTCTGATTGGGCAGGTGACATTGACAGCAGGATATCCACCAATGCCTGTGTTCACTATGTTTAGTGGTGCAATTAGTTGGATGAGTAAGCGACAACCTGTGGTTGCTTTATCCACGATAGAAGCTGAGTACATGACAGCAACTCATTCTTGCAAGGATGCCATTTGGCTTAAGAGATTGTGTTCAGATATTGGTGTTGATGCAGGACATATTACAATTTGTTGTGACAGTCAGAGTGCAATTTGCCTTGCGAAGAATCCAACTTTCTATGCCAGAACAAAGCATATTGATGTACAGTTTCACTTCGTGCGGGACATGGTAGAGGATGTGAAGGTAAATTTGGAGAAGGCAGATACTTTGAAGAATGTTGCAGATGCATTGACGAAGCCAGTGGGCACAAAGAAGTTCAGATGGTGTTCGGAGTCTATGGGCCTCTCGGCCTATAGCAGTTAAATCCTGTTAATTCTATTGGCTCTTACAAGGTGTTTGACAAGTGGGAGAATGTTGGGAATTAAGGTGTCTCAACCTTGGTAATTCCTTATATTATTTCATTGTATTTATATATTTATTGCTTGTTGTAAAATTAGGATGTAAATCATATGTTGTCATCTTGTGAGAGTTGGCACAATGATGTGTCATCCTACATGGCATATGACCACATGTAAATTTGTCCTCACATGAGGAGATAGTCCTCACATGAGGAGATAGGCATCCCACTTAGTGGTAGGAATATTTTTCCATGTGTCGGCATCTTGGAATGTGTAAGGGAATATTGACTGAAACGGTCATGACATATTCCTATGACAAAGTTATGACATTAAGAGTCAGAAATAGAAGATCCTATGATAGGTATGGCATCTTTGAAAAAGGTATCTTTGGGTGCCCCAAGGTGGGTTATGACATGTTGTAAGAGAATATGCTATTTATAGCATGTGTATGATAGATTCTCTTACAGCTGTAAGTTATGACAGCTATGACAGATTCTATGATTGGTTGTAAGAGTCGTAAGAGCATCTATCATTGCCTATTTTGGAAATAGGAGACCTCTTTGGGATGGGGTGACTTGACAAGTGTCAGGAACATCCTACACTATTGGACAAGTGTCCATAGGCATGGGTTTTGGGCCATGAGGCCATGCTGGATGCCCATCTCAATGTGGAGCCATTTTTGCCTTGTATGTTCTTTATAAACATGTGCTTTGGAGAGGTGATGCATTATGTGATTAACAGGTACTGTTATGCTATTGGATCATCTCCAGATACGAGTGTTGAAGACTTCTGCAAGAGCATTGGCTCTGTGACTGTATTGTAACCTTCATTGTTTAAGGAATACATTAGAGCCGTGTTTTGGAGTGTGGGGTTTTTCACCCGTAAGGGTTTTCCCCACGTATATCTTGTGTCTCTCTTCTTCTATCTTACATTCTTGTGTATGTGTTTGCTACAATATCTCTGTTAGTGGGTTAACATAATCTATAATTGTAAGGATTAAAAAGAATTTGCACTCATCTCTCCTCATTAGATTAGTGTAGGAAGCGATTTCTGCACACCTAGCTTCCTTTCAGAGTAGATGACCGATTGTACTTTAATGTATTATGCTCAGACATGAAGAAAATGTTGATCGTGGCAGTGAGCCGCCAATAGGGTTTAACTGCCCTCAGGGTTTAACAGCCCTTATTGTAATCTTTCTAGGTTTAGGGTTGTGGCAGTGAGCCTGGTAGACCTAACTATACTTCATGGCAGTGAGTCAGTATGTTCTGGGCCCGTGGGGTGACCAAGCCTGAACATCATTTTTCAAAGATTTGAGAGCTAATCCTCTCTGTAGTTTTTCCCCACCTTGGGGTTTTCCACGTAAAAATGTGGTGTCTCTTGTGTATAATGTTGCATCTTTGTTTAAGTTTCTGATTTCATGCATTAATTGTTAAATCATAATATATGTGGATAAGTGATTGATGTTTAAATGAAGAAGTGTTCAAGTTTTTGTGACAACTGATTCACCCCCCCTCTTAGTTATCCGACGCATTTCAACAAGGCATGTTTACTATTTCAATCCTATATGACTTTTTTTTGAAATTTGGATGTGGTAAGAGGAGGGATGTTGAAATAGCTAAGGAATCAACCCTAGTGTTCTGTTCTTTGGGTATCGCCTCTATAGAAAAGGCATCAAAGTCTTTAATATAGTCCCACACCCTATTCCGGTAATGCCTTAATCTACCATTTTTAACTGTATACAATTTCTTTATTTATTTAACAATCAACTCGACATCACCTCTAGCTTTCAACTGTTTCACCCCTTTTTCCCTAGCCAGTTCCAGACCTAACAGCAAGGCCTCATATTCTACAGTGTTATTTGTATTTTCAAATTCAAGTTTAAAGGCAAATGGAAAGACATAACCATCAGGAGAGATTAGAAAAACCCCAGCCCTAGACCTTGCAATTGCCATCAAACTCCAAGGTCTACAATTCATCAACTAGATTAGGGCTAATTAGGTTCACGTCCCCAGATGACGTACACATGTAAGTGCAAGGCCCAGTTTCTACAAACAAGATATCTGTGCTAGGATATCTAGATTTCAGTACAATAAATTTGGCCTTGGGCTCTGGGTTTAGGCAAACCTTCTTCCCATCTATAGGTATCAGGGCATGTGACCAGTCCATTTGAATTTTTCCACCCAAGTCTTTGCAGAAACTACGAATCAACAACATCCCATAGCTTGCAGGTATGTCTGCCACTAGTATGGTTAACTTCAATTTTTCTTGGGGAAAGCGGCTAGGGAAACTTGATCATCTTTGATTTGGCCTAGGATAGGTACTAGGGAACCATCCATTAAGAAGCATCTACCCTGAGAAGGTGTATAAGATAAGCCTAGGGCTTTGGAAACTTGAGTAGGCATCACATTCTCTGAGGCTCCAGAATCAATAACAATTACTAAGCTTATAACCAGCAATGTATAAAGAGATATAAAAAGGCTCCAATTTCTCGAAAGGGTTTTGAAGGTTGGAATCTTTAGAAAAGGAGTTTGAACAATTTTGGTTCCTATCATGCATTTCGGCATCATTAGACACTTGAGAATTGCAATTTGAGGAGGATGGTTCTTGTCTGACATATCTAACTAGTCTATCTAGTTCAGATGGGTTGAGCCTTAGATATTTGACTTGTGAGATTTGAATCTTTGTATTTTTACATGAATCTACAATATCAAATGAACTAGAGACAAGAGTTTTAGAAGATGAAGTAGATGGTACCTCTGCGGCTGCAACTTTGGGTGTAACATTCTTCGTCTTCTTGGTATGGTTCTGCCTTGTTAGAATATATTTAGGTGCAGAGGATGAATTACCAGGATGGCCTCGAGGATTTTGTCCCTGTTGCACTTGTTGTCCTCTGGTAAACACTGCATAGTTGGGACTATCAAGTTTGGTGTAGACATCTTCCTCACTTCCATCATTTGATTCATATTCAAGGAAATTGACACCAACATAACTAGATGCAGAAAGTTCTTCTACATGAGGCTCTTCTACATGCTCATTCCTAGAGAGCATCTACATGAATGTCATCATCTCCGGACAAGATGCTCCATCATGATTAGAGGTAAGGTGAAAATTACACACCATATGGTTATTTTTACTGGTTGAGGGTCCCCCTTTGATTTCCAACCTTTGGGTTGGGCCAAGTAATTGCAATGTTCTATTACAACTCCCTTGAGGATATTGCTGTGGACCTTTAGGCATCTGCCGTTTCAGAGTGATAATGTCATTTGCCAATCTTTAAATAGTGGGATCTGTAGAGTTAACCGTTGAAGGTTTGCCTGTTTGTGATTACTTTTTCCACTTTCTTGTAGTTATTAAGTCATCTTCTACTACAATAGTCAATGTTTGAGCTTCAGCCAGGTTAGGGACTCCTTGTCTCTTTATTGCATAACTGATATCAGAGGC
Organism: Cunninghamia lanceolata; assembly: GCA_027924645.1. Taxonomy (NCBI): domain Eukaryota; kingdom Viridiplantae; phylum Streptophyta; class Pinopsida; order Cupressales; family Cupressaceae; genus Cunninghamia; species Cunninghamia lanceolata. The sequence continues at coordinate 6,839,041 of BSBN01000220.1, read as the reverse complement.
CAGTGAAATAATAAAGAAACACTTCAACAACCCATCACCAAGTCTGACATCGTTAGGAATTCTGTTTGCAAGCCTATTGAACATGGCCACATTTCTCTCATTTGTTCATGGACCTCTTTCGTCATGGAGGAGAGTTGGGCTACTAATGTGTGTTCATTATCGGTAGTCTTGAACCTATCTTCAAATTGACGTCTCATAGAAGCCCAGTCTCTAATAGAGGCATTAGGGAGATGGTAAAACCACTCAGCAACAACATTAGTAAGGGACTCAACAAATAGTCTAATAGACACATCTTCATGTTGGACTCCTAAAATGGAACAGGCAACAAAGAAGGCGTTTATGTGTTCTTCTAGAGTGACCTTCCCATTGCCCCTAAATTTGGGTATAATTTTCCTTGATCCCTTAGGTAAATCATGTAAATTTGCCCCAAGATGAAGTGGTCCAATAGTAGCACCCCATGGAACTGGTGGAGGTTGAGGATGAGCCATATTGAAAGCGATGTGAAGAGGGAAATTTACTTGTAATGGTAAAATAGTACCGTCAAGAGTTAAGCCCTGACAGGATGAACTAGCATATTCTCTCATAGGTGGGGGAGAGGATGGTCTATTCAAAGATCTAACTCTTCTTGTGGGAGGGAAAGGAACAAAGTTTAAAGATTGAAGCAGATCAAAGTCAATATCAGAGATACCACTTTGTCTATCACCTTGAGTATATCTTTTCATAGCCCACTTTCACAACTACATGTGTAATAAAAACAATTAAGTAGGGTCGCCAAACCACTTACTTGTTATTATGAGAGTGAGCTGGTCATGCAGGGACTTGATTCCTTGGTCTAACAACGGGATTCCTTGGTATATTGTCAAATAATTCTTGAATTTGCAAAGGCCTTTCTCTCCTAGGCACATGAACAACTCCTTCGATAAAGAATATCTCCTGAGCGTCAGCGAAAATACATGCGTTTTCTCTTATAATCTCACCAAGTTCTTCCTCTTCTTCCAGCACCTCGTCAACTTGGTGATATTGTTGGTTTGTTCTTCTGGTTTGCTAGGCAACAATTCTAAGACCAGTAATAATATCTTCTTGATCTCCTACTAGGCAGTCTACATTAGTTGCAAAACTAGTGCACGTCTTCCATGAAGAACCATAAAGTCCAATAAAAAAGCAACTCACAAGCATATATGTATACAAGTTTGATATCTCCCCAGTAGACTCGCCAAAATCTGTTGGTTAACAAATTTGTCACCTAACTCTATATACTCACACCCAGACAAGTGACAAATGTAATCAACAGTTGAGCCTAATATATTGGTATTTTATAAAGGCTCTCTGTTTCTTTAACAAGGTGCAACTACCTTCGATAGATATTCTTATGAATGAAAACCAGGATTGCTTTTAACCAGAAAGCAAAACAAAGGCAAAGCTTTTGACTAGAAAGTGATAAAGGTATATTTACAACCAAACTATAACAAGCTCAAAGACTTCCACCAACATTGCATCTATGAATTTATACAAATTGATATCATACATCATATAATCACCACTTCAAATAATGTATCGAAAGATAAACAATTCGCAGCAATTAGCAAGAAATACCGATATCCAACCACCTTAATACACAAATATCACCAACACTAGCAACAACACATTCAACATAAGAAGAACATGAATCTAAATAACCACAACACAAAGTCCATGATCATTTAAAACCCCACTGTATTGATTTTCATTGCATGTATCAAAGCAGTTGAAATAGAAAGACGAATTTTTTTTATCCACTTCCCAAAATAAAGTTTGTCAAAAGATCCATAAATTGACTAGCTATCCAGAATATATAGCTAAGCTGAAAAGTAACTATCTTAAAAACCATAACGGCTTCTTGAAACAACTGGTTAAAAGATGTTTAAACAATAATAAAAAGAGGCCCTCCGAAGCCAATAGTTTTTAGAGCCAATATTTAAAAACAACTAAAGCATAAAAAATTAAATCAATTGAGGATTTCCAAATCCTCATCACTTTTGTCCACTTCATCCATCACTTCCTCTTCCTTTGCCTATTCGCCTTCTCTCGTGCCACTTTGTGTTGTTTGGGGTACCTATGCTCGCAACCTTGCCTTGTATGTCCTGTACCTGTTGATTACAGGTGTCAAAAACATCTTGGGTGGAATTCCTATCATACTAATCCGACGTTTCTTTTTCATCACTGCTCTATCAACATCCACCACCTTTCGATGTACCTCATCAAATGTATTTATGGTAGTGTTGATATAGGCTACCACCTTTGCATGTCTCCCCAGTGATTCCCCTGTTATTACATCATAATTCATTATTTCATCGGTTACTACCTTCTTGAAATTCTATTTTATTTCTTTGACATCTAGTAGGTTCTCATCATCAGACCCGTTAGCCTTGACTTGTAAAGTGGCAAAATTCCTCTTAATCCTCATCATTTTTGTATAAAAAGTTGCAATTGCCTTCCTCATTTCATCTTCTGCTGCTATCACAAGACAGAGCTTCCATTCGACTGCATTGGCCCACACTGGTGTATCTAGTTCTCCAGGATTGGTTAACACCTCTTCAGCTACTAAGACACAAGGATCCATATTGGCCATTTCTTTTATTTCACCAGAAGCTAAAGATAGACTATGATGATCGCTTCTAGCCTTGTCAAATTCTACTAGTAAAGCTTCCCTTTTCTCATAAACAAAATTAAACAGCTTAACTGCCTCCTCTATGAACACAAAACTATCAAAAATAACTTCTTCAACCCACTGATCCATAGCATTTCTTAAAGACAACGATGTTTTTACTTGTTGAAGCAAGTTGGGATCAAGAACATGGAGGCCAACATTTGGGGAGTTTCAGCTAAGGGTGTTATTATCGTAGCAGCTGAATGAACAAAAGATGACAGAGAACTTACATGGGCTAGTAACTTAGAATTCTCCTCCTGTAGCCCCTTGACCCTTTTTGATATGTTGCTGACTGAGTATTTGACATGGTAAAGGTCACCTTTAGCAGTAGAAGGTTCCAAATCCACCCTGCTCATCCTGAAGTCAACTTCTATCACCTCATCCTCATTCTTGTCCCCCATCGGATCTGCAATTTCTAGAAATTGGTTTCTTGAGGTAGCGTCAGTTACCATCCTTGACATTCTCTGGGTACGTTTAGGCTTAGGAGTACTTTGTAGAAAATTAGCTACAGTATCAATACCTTCATCTACAGGTGGTATATATCTCTTTTTCCTTTGGACAACTTTCTTCAGCCAACTAGGAGATGAGGCAGGAACATTAGCAGTGCCAACGATAGCAATTAGAGGCACAAATTGGGAATTCTATTCTGGGGGCTCATTTTGATGGGGACAATTTGGTGGACTTAACAGAGATCGCAGCAAACTATCCTATCCCATTTGAGAGAAAATGAAAGAATCACCATCACTTACAAGATTATTAACAGGTGGCACATGGTCTGCTTTCGATGAAGAGACAGCCATTCTGGGGCTTCCTTTCAGTAGTTGATTGTCTTGCTCACATATCGTCTTCACTTTTCTAGCCTCTTCAGGGGGCTTGTCACCATCGCCATTCAATTGTGAGTCGACTCTCTAAAGAGTCAGGTCCAAACTAGATGACCTTCTATACGAGTGAGCGGTTTGAGACTTGCTTTGGCCTTGAGAGGTTGAATCTTTAGGTGTCATAGAACCAGCACATTCCTTCACTTTCCCCTTTAACCATCTCTTCTATATCCTTCACTCCAGTAAGAATTGGGGTTTCCTTTGCAGTAGAAAATTCTATCATCTCTCCGGTATGAAATGCTATCTCTATCTTCCTTCTTGAATGTGCTATCTTGTTTGTTTTTCTCTGCATATGATCTTTCTCCTCCAGAAAATGTTCTATCTCTTTGAAATTTACCTCCTCTACGTCTCTGTCTCTGCTCATCCTTCTTGTTCAACTTTTCTTCAACTTTCAGGGAAAACTGGTATGTTTCTTCCAATGTTGTCATCCTCACCAAACTTAGTTCTTCTTGAATGTTCAATCTCAGTCCATTGATGTATCTTGCCAATTTCTCCTTGCTTTCTTCACTATGTCCTGTCCTTATAATCATCTTATGAAATTCTTCAGTATACTCCTTCACAAATTTCTCCTTTTGTCTCAGTTTTTGCAATCTCTTCAACAGTTCCAAGTCATAGTCAACAGGTATAAATTTATTCTTCAACTTTGTCACCATTCTATCTCATTTTATGATCTTTTCTTTTCTCCTTTTGTTTCTATCCAACTAAAGTTCTTTCCACCAAATAGCAGTATGTCCTTTCAACTTAGTCTTTGCAAGTCTCACCTTCTCCAGTTCTTCAATTTCTTCATATTCAAACTATTCTTCTAGGTCATTGATCCAATAAATCAACTCCTAATTCAAATTGTTAGTATAGTTTGATACATCCACTCTAGGTCTTTTCCCAATCTTTGAAATAGATCGCAACATCTTCACTTGATATGATTCCTTTTCTTCTTCTAGGGTTTCTTCATTTTGATCAACATATTGAAATTCTTCATCATCACTTTCAACATTAGGTCAAGGTATAAGTCCTCTTCTTCGATCTTCTTCAACAACATCTAGTCAAACTCTAATTGTTTTCATCATCTCCATCATCTCATCCATTCTTCCATCCATAGTACCAACATCAAGTATTCTCCTCGGCGGCATCTCTTCCTAGGATCAAGTGTAACTGCCTCAAATTCGGTGATCAGGCTACAAGGTGACGACTGCCTTACAATTGATGATCGATTGAAAACACAGGTAGTCTACCTCAGATTCAATGATCTGCTCACAACAAGATCTTATGGAATGCCTTCACAAACTTCACTCCCAATAGATTCAAACTTCGCTTTAATACCACTTGGTGCAAACATGGTTAGGAGGGTCCACGAAGTGAACAGTCTAGAGCATGCAGCAAGAGTAAACACAATGGAAGCAACTCAATTGTAGAATGCAAATGTAGATTCAGACATTCAGTATATCATAGATTCAATGTTCTAACATGCCGGAAACATGTGGGCTTACAAATTAGGGCTCACATGTTGCAAGTATGAGGTTAACCAGTGTTGTCATTGATGTCAACATACTCATATTGCATTGATAGGAAGGATTGGATGAGCTGTGTGCTGAGGTTATTGAGGAAACTAGTCTCCATCAAGAACAATGAAGAACAGTGATGAGAAGAAGGCAAAAATACTCAATAGGTTGAGGATCAGAGGATGCGGTTTAAAGGGTTTGTAGATATGAGTCTTGAGATGTTCCAGTTAATATTGCAGAGGTCTGCATAAAGATATGAAGAAGTTATGGTTGCTTGTGTAGAACCGGTTCCGGCAGGTGTTCAGTGGAGACAGAGTGTCATAGATTGGTCCAGTGAGATTTGGAATTACATTATCTCATTTTGTGGATTGAAAGTAGTGTTGAAGAAGTCAGTGTGAAGTGACAACCAGATTTGTGAATGATTTGGAGGTCCGGAAGAACCTTTTGCATTATGACAGTGATGACAGACTGTGTTCTTGAAGTTCCGGATGAAGAACAAAAGAATTCGAGTAAGCTGATAAAGTGCGGATATCCTTGATGACTCAGGAAAGGTTTTGGTGATCTTTGGATCGTGTTCTATTCTTATTGGCGGTCCGCATTGAAGTTAGAGTTTGCATTCAAAGAATAACCACAGATTTTGGTGTTCTTCTTAAGACTGGCTGACCGGATGTATTACACGTCTTGCGAATGATCTTGTAGGTGTTTGCCGACTTAGATGATTGTTCCTAAGTCGATGCCTTGTATAAATAAGGGTTTGTGAATTCATTTTGAAGTGTGTCTTGTGGTGATGAGCGTGATAGCGAAGAGAAGTACGAAAGGTAGAGCAGGAGTTTTTGGGCTTAAATGGAACTGATCCAGGCATGGTAAAGATGTCAATCTCCAGTTCAAGTTTGTAATACTTGTTATCTTGTAGACAGTGTGTCTCTTGTAGGCAGTGTGCCTCCTTGTGAGCAGTGTGCTCGGGTAGTGAGCCCTAATTGGCATGTGCCATCTATTTTTCTTATTCTTCTAACGAAGAATAATCCTTGGGTTAATCACCCCGTGGTTTTTCCCTTGACTAGGTTTTCCACGTCAAAATCTTGGTGTCTAATGTGTTGATGTTTATCTGCTCTGGTGTTTATGCTTTATGCTTTCATGAATGGTTAATTGATATGCTATTAAAGAACAAAGAAGAATCAAGTGTTTGAAGTAAAAGCAAGTTTTTGTACAACTGATTCACCCCCCCTCTCAGTTGTGTGCCCTAGATCTAACAATTGGTATCAGAGCCAAGTTCCTCTAAAAATGAGCTTAACTGCTCGAGGAGATCCAGGATGTCATCATACAAGAAGGATAGTCCGAAGTTTGATGGAACCAACTTCTCTCTTTGGAAAGGTTGCATGAAATGTCACTTGGAGTGCATGGGAAAAGCTTACTTGTCCATGGTGACAAAAGCATATGTACCTCCACAAGGTGGTCCAACAACTCTAAATGAAATCACAGATGCTGAAAACAATCTGCGGACTAAAGAGGCTCTTTTAAGTACATTAATTGACTCAGAGCTCTCAAATGTTATTGACCTACCAATTGCCTATGAGATCTGGATTAAACTGAAACTTTTGCATGAAGGAGATGAGTATGTTAAGAGTGCAAGGTTGCAGAGTCTCAAAGGGAAATTTAAAAGATTGAAGATGAGATATGATGAAAACATCACTACCTTTATGCCAAGAGTAAATGAGTTGGTATGTGGAATTAGGAATGCTGGTGGAGTTTTGGATGAAAATGAGATTGTTTACAAAATTCTCAGATCCCTTCCTGCTGCCTACAAAATCAAGGTTGCTGCCATTGATGAATTCAGAGCCCATACAACTGTCACAAGAGACCAATTGGCTGGCAAACTTGTTGCATTTGAAATGATCGAGTTTGGAGATGATCCCCCCAAGACTGAATCTACATTCAAAGCTAGTGCCTATGTGAAAGGCAAACAAAGATTTTATCCAGGAGAAAACTCTTCAAGGAAGCTGTCATGGTATGATCAAGCAAGAAAAGACATGGAAGAGAAAGAAGTAGAAACAACTCAACTTGAAGCCCTCATTGCAAAAAGACTGCCAAGAGGATCTGGTAAGTATGAAGGAAAATTACCCTATAAGTGCTTCAACTGCAATAAGATTGGTCACTTTGCCTCAAGATGTCCGGAAAGATCCACAAGATCAAATTCTAACAGACAAAGGTTCCAAAAGAATTGTTATTATGTTCATGAAGAAGCTGATAATGAAGGAGTAACAGATGATGAATCAGAGATAGGAGACAAATCCAGAAATGAATGGGTGTTCATTGCCATCAAGGAAGAAGATCCAATATCCCTTGAATCTATCAATCATAAGGTTATAGAAAGAGCATTGGCTGCCCAAGTTGAAGAAAAGGATGATTGGGTTATTGACAGTGGATGCTCTCACCATATGACAGGTGACAAGAAGAAGTTCTTAGATTTGGAAAGGTATGAAGGAGGAATGGTAAAGTTTGGTGACAATTCTATTGGTAGAATCAGAGGTAGGGGAACTATCTCTTTTGATGGAAAGAACAAAACCGGTAATGAGTATGTTGAAGGATTGAAGCACAACCTTCTCAGTGTTGGTCAGTTGGTGGACAAAGGCTATGATCTACAGTTCAAGAATGTAAGATGCAGGATCTTTGAAAGCTCTGGAACTGAGATTGCATCCAGTACTCAAACAAAAGGTAATATCTTCCATCTAGTTGGTACTAATAAAAGTTGTCTGTTTGTTCAAGTTGATCAGAGTTGGTTATGGCATAGAAGGATGTGTCATGTAAATTTAGATACCATCATCAAGATAAGCAATACTCAGGCTGTAAGAGATCTTCCAAAGTTGGTAAAACCTACAAATAGTTTGTGCAAAGAATGTCAGCTAGGTAAACAGAGCAGTCTTATTCAAAAGCAAGGATCAGTCCTCTACCGGATTATTGGAATTAGTTCATACTGATCTATGTGGTCCGACAAGAATCAAGAGTATACAAGGTGATAGATATTTCATGTTACTGATTGATGACCATTCCCGGATGATGTGGGTTACCTTTTTGAAAGAGAAATCAGAAGCTTTTGAGAAGTTCAAAATCTTCAAGGCTATGGTAGAGAATCAAACCGGATTAAAACTGAAATGTCTGAGGTCTGATAGAGGTGGTGAATTCACATCCGGTGAATTCATAGACTTTTGTGAGTAGCATGGTATAAAGAGACAGTTGTCTGCTCCTAGGACTCCACAACAGAATGGAGTAGTTGAGAGAAAGAACTAGACCATCCAGGAAGCATCTAGGACAATGATGATGGAAGCGAATGTTCCTCAGATGTTTTGGAGAGAAGCTGTCAACACTACAGTCTACACTCTCAATCGAGTTCAAATCAGAAGACTCCCTATGAACTTTGGTTTGGCATCACTCCTACTGTGAGATATTTCAGAGTATTTGGTAGCAAATGTTACATTAAAAAAGATGAAGATCTAGGAAAGTTTGATGCTAGAAGTGATAAAAGAATTTTCTCGGGTTACTCCACTCAAAGCAAAGCATACCGGTGTTACAATAAGAGACTGAGAAAGATGATAGAAAGTACAAATGTGAAGGTTGATGAAAGTATTGAAAAGCCCTCAAGATTTTTTTGAGTATGATGAAGATGATCAGAATGGTGTTCTGATTCAAGGAACTCAATCCTCTCCTGAAGGTCAGATTCAGACTGATCCGGTATATCAGGAAGAAGAGATAGGTTTGGATGAGCCTGATCAAGAAGCAGAAGTGCAAGAAACTCCCAAAGTTCCAAGGTATGTAAGACTGAACCATTCTGAAGATCAGATCATAGGTGACAAAAGCAAAGGTGTGCAAACTAGAAGGAATGTTGCTCAAAATCCAGATGAATGTTGTCTGATCTCAAAGATTGAACCTAAGATAATAAATGAAGCCTGCAATGATGAAAATTGGACCAAAGCAATGGAGGAAGAGTTGATGCAAATTGAGAAAAATCACACTTGGGATCTTGTTTTTAGACCTAGTAACAAGAATGTGATTGGAACCAAATGGGTCTTCCGGAACAAACTAAATTAAGTTGGTGAAGTAATCAGAAATAAAGCCAGATTAGTCTGTAAAGGCTACTCTCAAATAGAAGGGATTGATTTTGAGGAAACCTTTGCTCTGGTGGCAAGAATTGAAGTAGTCAGACTATTTCTTGCATTTGCTGCCTTCAAAGATTTCAAAGTGTATCAGATGGATGTCAAATCTGCTTTCCTGAATGGTGACTTAGAAGAAGAGGTGTACATTGAACAACCGGATGGATTTCAGTTATCTGAGCATGGTGATATGGTCTGCAAATTAAAGAAGGCACTGTATGGTCTAAAGCAAGCCCCAAGAGCATGGTATGAGAGGCTGGACAAACATCTTTTGAAGATTGGTTTCAACAAAGGTATTGCTGATAGTAACCTATATTTCAAAATTGATCATAAAAACATCTTGATTGTTGAAGTATTTGTTGATGATATCATCTTTGGAGGAAGAGACAGTATGTGTAAAACCTTTGCAAACCAAATGAAAAGTGAGTTTGAAATGTCAGTGCTCGGTGAAATGAATTTCTTCTTGGGTCTGTAAATTACTCAGACAGAGAAATAAATCTTTATCTTTCAGACCAAATATGTGAAAGAACTATTGAAGAAATTTGGAATGAAAGATTCAAAGCCAATGAACACTCCTATGGCTACCGGATGTAAGTTGAGCAAAGATGATGACTCTCCTAAGACAGATCAGATAAAGTATAGATCAATGATTGGAGGATTACTGTATCTCACTCAGACTAGACCAAATATAAGGTAGGCTGTTGGTCTTGTGGTGAGATTCCAGGCTGATCCCAGAGAATCTCATGTCATGGCAATCAAAAGAATTTTTAGGTACTTGAAAGGAACAACTGAGTATGGCCTATGGTATCCCGGAGATCATGACTTTTCTCTTCATGCATATACAGATGCAGATTGGGCAGGAGATGTGGATGATAGGAAGAGTACAAGTGGAGGAGCATTCTTTTTGGGAAAAAGGTTGGTTGCTTGGCTAAGCAAGAAACAAGAAGCAATATCCCTGTCTACAACAGAAGCAGAATATATTGTAGCAGCAGGTAGTTGCACTCAACTTTTGTGGATGAAGCAAATGCTAAGAGATATTCAAGTAGAATATGAGGAGCCTATCACAATTTTCTGTGATAATTCAAGTGTAATAAATATTTCTAAGAATCCAGTATTGCATTCTAAGACCAAGCATATATCTATCAAATTTCACTTTTTGAGAGAACAAGTGAACAAGGGTGAAGTCAGATTGGAGTATGTGCCCTCCAAGGATCAGCTTGCAGATATTTTTACTAAACCTCTTCCCAAGGACTCTTTTGAGTATCTCAGGGAGAAGTTAGGGGTCATGGCCCCTCCGATGATGAACTAGGATGCACTACTGTGCATCAGTCCAGTGGATATCACAGTCACATCTTGTTATCCGGATTGATGATGGGGAGTTGCTACGAAGGGGGAGCAGCTGGTATGATTCTGATGTGTTAGAATTGCAAGTATGAGCCCATTGCCATTGATGTCAAAGGGGGAGAGAAGACATGTGAAAAACAAGTGGTTGATGATCAAAGGGGGAGCAGTAAAGGAAGAGAAGACATGTGAAGAGTTGTTGCTGATAGGGGGAGCTGTGACAGAAAGGAGAAGTTCTTGTCTTGATGGTTTTTCACATCATATGTTGCCATCAATGACAAAGGGGGAGATTGTTGCAAGTATGAGGTTAACCAATGTTGTCATTGATGTCAACATACTCATATTGCATTGATAAGAAGGATTGGATGAGCTGTGTGTTGAGGTTATTGAGGAAACTAGTCTCCATCAGGAACAGTGAAGAACAGTGATGAGAAGAAGGCAAAAGTACTCAATAGGTTGAGGATCAGAGGATGCGGTTTAAAGGGTTTGTAGATATGAGTCTTGAAATGTTCTAGTTAATATTTCAAAGGTCTGCATAAAGATCTGAAGAAGTTATGGCTGCTTGTGTAGAACCGGTTCTGGCAGGTGTTCAGTGGAGACAGAGTGTCACAGATTGGTCCGGTGAGATCCGGAATTACATTATCTCATTCTGCGGATTGGAAGTAGTGTTGAAGAAGTCAGTGTGAAGTGACAACTAGATTTGTGAATGATTTGGAGGTCTGGAAGAACCTTTTGCATTATGATAGTGATGACAGACTGTGTTCTTGAAGTTCCGGATGAAGAACAGAAGAATTTGAGTAAGCTGATAAAGTGCGGATATCCTTGATGACTCAGGAAAGGTTTTGGTGATCTTTGGATCGTGTTCTATTCTTATTGGCGGTCCGCATTGAAGTTAGAGTTTGCATTCGAAGAATAACCATGGATTTTGGTGTTCTTTTTAAGATTGGCAGACCAGATGTATTACACGTCTTGCGAATGATCTTGTAGGTGTTTGCCGACTTAGATGATTGTTCCTAAGTCGATGCCTTGTATAAATAAGGGTTTGTGAATTCATTTTGAAGTGTCTTGTGGTGATGAGCGTGATATAGCGAAGAGAAGTGCGAAAGGCAGAGCAGGAGTTTTTGGGCTTAAATGGAACTGATCCAGGCATGGTAAAGATGTCAATCTCCAGTTCAAGTTTGTAATACTTGTTATCTTGTAAACAGTGTGTCTCTTGTAGGCAGTGTGCCTCCTTGTGAGCAGTGTGCTCGGGTAGTGAGCCCTAATTGGCATGTGCCATCTATTTTTCTTATTCTTCTAACAGAGAATAATCCTTGGGTTAATCACCCCGTGGTTTTTACCTTGACTAGGTTTTCCACGTCAAAATCTTGGTGTCTAATGTGTTGATGTTTATCTGCTCTGGTGTTTATGCTTTATGTTTTCATGAATGGTTAATTGATATGCTATTAAAGAACAAAGAAGAATCAAGTGTTTGAAGTAAAAGCAAGTTTTCGTACAACTGATTCACCCCCCCTCTCAGTTGTGTGCCCTAGATCTAACATCACATGCCAGATTACAAAATAGTAAGATATGCCATTGAAGCGTTTGACACCAAAAGAATTCCAACTATCTATCTCATGAATTATGCTAACTCCTTTTCTATGCATCTATTACATGATTATATCATCTTTAGATCACAAGAATCCTTTTCATCAGCCAAGACATATTACAAACTCCAATGAAAGAGATGTAACATGTGTACACGGATAGGTCAGCCTTAAGCAACTTGTATTCTTTCGCGAGTGAATGAAACAAGGTGCAGATCTCAGGGAAGGTCGGCCATGTCCCAAACTATCTTGAATGATGTATCATTTAGCTCCACAAGTCATGGAAGTTCTTCGCAAGTCTTGTCCTTCAGCTATCTATTTGAGACTATTTGAATGCTCTGTTATGAGAAAATAATTCATCTTCTAATAGTGATATCTTTTTGGAAACTGATCCAAACGATTTGAATTTTGGATATGATGTGCATGATGATGTCTAAATGCTAAGTTTAGCTCCATAAGGTCTAAAATAAAATTGTGGTAGAATGCAGACCAAAATACAGAAACTGCTACTGACTGACTGAATTGGAATGAACTAAAAATTGAAGAGAAAACAAAAGAAAATGCAAATATTTTTGGTTGATGCAAGATTGCTTTGCAACATGGGATGCTCCTGCATCATAATGATAGCACATTTTGTCATATTTTGTTTTAAAACTTGTTTGGCCATTATTTGGCCCCTAACTTTGTGCACTTACCCAACTATCTACTAGTGAGGCCCATAGATTCACTACACCATATGAACTTTTCTATGCTTATCATCTTTGTCAAAGCATCTACAACATTCTTCAAATCGTTAACTTTCTCTAACATCGCCCTCTCATCCTCCACCATGTCACAAACAAAATAATACTAAACATCAATGTGTTTCATCTACATGTGAAAGGTTAGATTCTTTGACAAGTTGATGTGAGTTTGACTGCCAATAAACTCTAACAACTCCCTAACTTAGTCCAACATCCAAATAGTCTTTGAAGCCAAATAGCCTCCTTATAAGTATGAGTAGCTTCCATATACTCTACCTTTGTAGTGGATAAAGTGACCACAACCTATTGCTTACTCATCCAAATCATTGCACCATTGAATAAGCCAAACACAACCATTGATAGACCTCTTTCTGCCAATATCTCATACCCAATTTGAGTCTACAAACCCCTATATAGTCATCACTAAACTATGAACCATCCTTATTATTGAAGACCCCTATAGTAGAAGTTCCCCCATTGCCTGTTGATGAAGTTTGGCCTAGTGGTTGACGAAGTGATGGTGCTAATGAAGTCCATGCCAACAAAGATAGGGTTGAAAAAGCTAGAGATGATGAAGACATGCTTACCAAAGACACAATTGATGAAGTATAGGATGGCAAAGATACTTGATAGAAAATAGAGTAATTTAAAGTACCCCACGAATATCTACAAACCCTCTGCATTGCAACCCAACAATCCTTGTTGGGATTAACTATAAAATGGCTCAAGACTCCCACTACTTAGACAATGTGTGGTCTGGCGCTAGCCATAAGATACATAAGGCTCCCAAATACAAGAGCATAAGGAACATGAGACATATCCTTCATCTAACTAGGTTTAGATTGACATTTCTCAACTAAAATCTTTGTTTCCATAGAGCTAGGAATACTAATTGGTTTGCTGTTGACTGTACTATTTAAAATCTACAAAACATAGTCAACATACTCCCTCTAACTTAACCAAAGTTTTTTGTTAGCTCTATCATGTTTGATTTGTATGTCTAAGATAAACTTAATAGCTCCTAAGTCTTTCATTTTGAACTATAAAGAAAATTGATATTTTAAGTCCCTAATCACATCCCTATTATTACCAAATAATAACATATCATCCACATACAAAGTGATAACAATCAAATAATTAGTACCCTATTTGTAATAAACACAATGATCATACTTAGACTTCACAAATCCCAAACCCAAAACATATAAATCAAACTTTTGGAACCACATTCTAGAAGACTGAGACCATAAAGGGATGTCTTCAACTTGCAAACCAACCTTTCCTTACCCTTCTTGATGTAGTGCTCTAGCTATGACACATGTAGATCTATTCCTCTAGATCACCATGTAAGAAAGCTATGTTCACACCCATTTGCTCAACCTTAAGATCAAATGTAGAAGCAATAGATAAAATAAATCTAATGGATGAGAGCTTTCCAATTGGAGAAAAGATCTCAATAAACTTAATTATTTCAACTTGGGAATAACCTTTGGCAACCAACCTTGTTTTTTAGTTCTCCACCTTACCATATGAATTGAACTTCTTCTTGAAAACCCTTTTGCATCCCATAGATTTTTGACCCTTTAGAAAATGAACCAAATCCCATGTATTAATCTTTAGTGTATCCATCTCTTCATCCATGACCATCTTCCAGGATTCACTGTTATTCATTTTAATTCCTCCCTTCATAGTTCTAGGCTCATCAATATTAGTAAGAAAATAAAAAATGCATCTAAACTCAAGCAGGATATATCTATTTGGTCTCCTCTATCAAGTGGACCTCCTTATAGCCTAATGTGGAGGATATTTATCCTTTTATCTCTCAGATCTCTCAATATTGTCCTCATCTTATCCATTCTGAACCTCTAGTTGAGCCTCAGGTGTAACCTCCTTAGTATTTAGTTGTAGTTGCACAACCAACCTTGCATCATCCTTTGGTTTCTCAACAATAGGAACATACGTGATCTCTTTGAAGACCACATTTTGGTTGTAAATTGTTTTTTATATCAATTGATCTCAAAGCTTGTACTCCTTCACACTATCACTGTAGTTGATGAAGATACACTTAACCACTTTGGAGTCCAACTTAGACCTCTTCTATTTGGGAACATGAAGATATGCCTCACATCTAAATACCTAGATATATTGAATCTTTTTTCTAATCTAAACCCCCAGTGTGTTTTTTTAACAAGAGTTGATGTAGGATATTGTTAACTAGATAACAAGTTGTACTCACTACTTCAGCTTAGAATTTCTAATTCAAACCAACTTGATGGAGCACACTCCTAACCCTTTCCATCAACATCCCATTTATACTCTTGCAACTCCACAAGGGGTGTATAGAGTTGTCTTATGCTACACAATTCCATTATCCTTACATAAAATATGTCAAACTCTACTAAGGAATGTTCCTAATGCAATTGCATCTAGAGTGTAAAATAAAACAATGTTTTTTTAATGTTTGTTATTTTGTGGGAACTTTTCTAGTTTTTGAATGTTTTGTGGTGTTTAGTGTGTCAAGTTTGTTACATTGCATCTCAATGCACTTATGTTTTTTAGTTCAAAGTTTCATATCTGTTAGAATACACCCAGTCAACATTCAACAAGTTGTACGATAGTAAATTTTGTAGATGTTTGACTGCCATTCGGAACATAACTAATCATCAAGAATGCTCCATTAAAATTTCATATGATTTTGATCACCACATTCATGTTTCTTATCTCAAAGAACCTAACTGGACCAATTCTCAATTGGTCATTAAATAACGGTACCTTACTTTAAACTTGTGACAAACATTTAAATCTTTTGGCAATTCATATGGTTATCTACTTTATTATGGGTCCTAAGAGGGGTCATTTATTATACTAAATTGAATTTGGATACTCCTAGCTTGAGGTACATCAGATGTGGTGATTTTTCCTATTGCTAGTGAGCATACACACTACCAAAGGTGATGGGCCCAATCCCAAGCTTGATCAATGAGAAAATCATTTAATTTTGGGGTCATTGCTCCTTATCACACTCATCTATGATGATGTATTACATTTTTAAGTGGCACAATCCATTTTCTACATCTTCTATAAATAGCGAAGCCCAATATGACTTGAGGGTAGTTCTTGGGAAGCAACAATCCAAACAACAAGCATATTAGGATAGTAATATCGAGATAAGATCTATTTTATAATCAAAAGGCCA
Source organism: Cunninghamia lanceolata (assembly GCA_027924645.1). Lineage (NCBI taxonomy): Eukaryota > Viridiplantae > Streptophyta > Pinopsida > Cupressales > Cupressaceae > Cunninghamia > Cunninghamia lanceolata. The sequence continues at coordinate 6,822,970 of BSBN01000220.1, read as the reverse complement.
TTTTCTAGCATGTATTAGTGCTCTTGAATCTATTATATTTTGAATCACTACAATTTAGTTCTTTGAGTACTTTTATTGTTCCACTGTGTATTTGATGGAGTGTTTATTTTAGCTTCTTGGTTAGATAGTCTCTAATTAACCTCTCCAACCTTGATTATGTTAGATGGTATTAGAGCCAAGTTTGAGTCCTACAAGTACATTAGTTGGTGAGAAATATTTGTGAAGAAGAGTGAATCTTCCAATAGTGAGTGTTGGGTAGAAGATTCTTTTCGCATTGATTTGGGTGTAAGCATATCAATAACCATGAGGTAGCCTAGTCTAGATCTAACAATGCCTCATAGAAGAATGGTAAGAGGTTGAGGTATACTCCATGTTGTAGAATGAATTGAGGAATTGTTTGGTATGATGAGGAATGTCAAGATATAATTAAATGTAGTAGAAGATGAGAACAAGTGGTATTCTTGACCCTAGAATTGATAAAAAGTGATCAAGATAATGAACTAGTTGAATACATCATAATGGATGAAGAAGATAGAGATAAAAGGATGTTGAATACTATTTCCAAAATTGGTAATAAAACCAAAGTTGATTTTTTGAATTATTTTGGTAATTTGAATCCTAACGAATTGATTGATTGGGTTACTGATCTTGAAGATTATTTTGAGTATAAGGAAATTACTGATCTTTATAGAGTGAATTTTTCCAAGACAAAGCTAAAATGTCATGTTTCTATTTAGTGGAAACAAACTTAGTTGGAAAGGAATATTAGTAAGCCTAATACTGAGAAATAGGATAAGATGGTATATAAATTAATGTCTAAATTTACGCTACAAGTTATCAGCTAGATTTATTGAAAAAATTACAAAATTCGAGATAGAAAGATCTATACGAAAGATTGTATTGAGAAATATTATAAGTTGGCGATTAGAACAAGTCATCATGAAGATAATCAAGGAAAGGTAGCTAGATATATCAATGGTTTAAGAGAATAAATCCAAGAAGAGTTAAGTATATTAACCATTTAGTTTGATGTTGAAGCATATCACTTTATCCTAAAAGATAAAGAAAAGATAAATCATAAATTTCAAAATAAAAAAAGAGAGGAAGCAGTAGTAGATTTTCAAGAGGAAGAAACCAAGGAGGTGGTGCAATGTGTGAGTATAGCTTATGGAGGCCATATGTTTTGACTTAGGAAGATGATGGACCCCATTTTTTCTAGCATGAAGATCTCAAAGAGTTTGAGGTCTCCATAGCTCACTTTATCCAATTAATAGTTTTGAGATTTTTGGGGCCTAATTCGATCATCTAAGGCCTCGAAAATGCATTTTAGTGTTTTTTTGAACTTTCAGTTTAATAGTTTTGTATTTGAGTGTGAACTTATGTTGCAAGCCACTCTCAAGTCTTATTTGGACATGTAGAGGATAGGGGATAATTATTAGGCTATTTTGATTGGATGTAAGATTGCTAAAAACTAGTAGTTTGCTAAATTTAGCAATTTTGGTTATTATAGGTAGTTTCTAGTTTTACTAATTTTTAGTGCATCTTAGTTATGTTATATAATGAGAGAGTGAGTGGAGAATTGACTTTAAAATCAAGACTCTTATGCATTTTATTTTTAGTTGTTGAAGAATGATGATATGAATTTTCGGTAAAGATATCATTGTTGGTTTATTGTTGTATTTCTGGATTCATTATTTGGTATTAGAGAAAGAAAAAAGACTAGGTATCTTAGTTTCTAAACAAGAAGACAATGAACATGCTCAAGTAGGGTAGATACAAGTATTTGGTAGAATGGGAAGGATTACAATAGGAGGATAATACTTTGATCTCAGAATAGGAATTGAAGAAACTTGATAGGAGAAAATGGAAGGAGTTTAATCAGAACAACTTAAAGGAGTCAAGTTTTTCTTAACTAGAGGAGAATGATGCAAAGACATAACTTTCAAAGGCTATAACTTTTAATCTAGGAAGTTGATGGAGCCCATTTTTCTCAAAATGAAGATCTTGAAAATTTTGAGGTTTCCATAACTAGCTTGCTTTGATTAACGACAGTTTCAATATATTTTAGGGCCTAATTAAACCATCTAAGGCCTCAAAAGTGCATTTTAGTATTTTTTTTGAATTTTAGATTTAACGACTTTGTATCTAAGCATGACCTTGCATTGCAAATCACTCTCAATACTTATTTGGACATATAGAGGATATGGAATAATTATTAGACCATTTTTGTTGAATGTAAGGTTTGCTAAAATAGGAATTTGTTAAACTTAGCAACTTCAATTATTCTAGGCTATTTCTAATTTTACTAATTTTAATGCATTTTAATTATGCTAGATAGTGGGAGAGTGGTGAATTGCCTTTAAAAGAAATAATCTTATGTATTTTAGTTGTTGAGGAATGATGATATAAAATTGTGGTTATTTTTGGTAAAATATTATTGTTGGTTTATTGCTGCATTTTTTGATTCATCATGGTAAAGGATCTTATAATGTTGAGTCAGAAGAAAAAGAAGGTAGTAAAGATCACCACATTGGTAGTGTTGGTTACCAAATCTGCAGAGGGTTTGCCAGCTCCAATGCACAGGTTGATTTGGCCAACAAATACAGGAGGTTGCGTGAGCTACCCCCCCTTCACTTCTGGTTCTGCCGCACCAAGGGGGGTATCCCTATAACTCAAGATGTAACCTTCACTAGCTCAATGATAGAAAGATCTAACTTGACAACAACAGGAAGAATACTCTCATGTATGGACCAAGATCTGCATGACAGATCACAAGGTTGGCAACATTCTTGGACATATGTGTCTGGTTGGGTATGAGAGTATGCAGGTGTCCTAATCCTACTCCTATAGCTAACAGATGGAGGTGATGAAATGGGTGGACATAATGTCCTGGATGCAAGACAAGGGGTTTTGGCTCATAACTACTGACCCAGGAGCAGACTGGTGCCTATCCATTGGGCAAAAAGTCAACTAGACGTATATAACAGATGGTTTGCAACTTTCACTCAACTTTAAGGGGGTTGGACTGATGCTTGCCTTACAAACATCACCCAAGAATAGGTATCTAACTACCTCTACTTACATATATCCCTGCTGACATGCAACCTTCTCCATACATTAACCTAAAATAGTTTAATCCACTCCTTGAATAGAAGTTACAGATCAAGCATGCAGTATAGATATCTATACCCTAGAATCTATGAAACCCTTAGCAACCAGATTCAAAAGGAGAATAACATGCAGCAAATGGAGACAAGCAGATAGGCACATGCAATAAGCATTTTTCATATAACATTAACACTGAAACTAAAAATATGTGCAAAATACACTCATGCTGCAACATATAGACTCCAAAATGGGATAAAACAGCTAAGATCATGCCTTGTTCTTCATTATTTACACAAAAATGCCCTAGGTCTTCAACAACCAACAAACGAGCAATACAGCCTGCTATATACAGCAGGAAGGTGCATTCAACATTAATCATTGGGTGACTCAAAATTCGCCAGATACCACGCATCTTGAGAAAATGCGCTCCAACATTCGATGCAGCGGGGGGAGGAGACATGAAGTGGCCTCGAGCCTTGCGCCGCCGCCTGGGGATTCACATCTTTTGTCAGGTGGCAGATCTATCCAATCTTCGCCCATACCCTGCAACAACCGCCACTGACGGTGTACCAGACCTGCAACCTTGGGAAATGCAGTAGACAATGCATCGCAAACCTTTCCCGCCAAAATTCATCACCCTGATATTTGAAAATATGCGGTGTAATGCCCTGGAAACATCTTGCACCACCTTTAGCTGCCATGAAAGAAAGATACAATGGTCGCGGGACGGTTTCATTGCTAGAGGGGGAGCTGATGATTGTATACAGCTTTACAGTGAGTTCACAGACGATTCTGCTATGACAGTTGGAATTCCATCATATTAGATGATTTTCAAGAAGGAAAAAGTTTCAAGCAATGGGTGTGGACTCTCTACCATGGTATCCTTTGGAGTCTCAGTTACTAGCTACAGCAGATGTTAAATAACTGATTGAGCGGCGCCAATTTTATGGGATGTCAGTTGATGAAAACCGTATAAATGATGACACATTTATAAATAGATATTTGTTTCTCTCTGACCATATCGTTGAAGCTCAGCAGTAATCCCAGCTACGCGTTCTGTAGATGGATTTGTGGTTCTACTAGCAAAATAGACTCCCATATCAGTTTCTGTTGTGAAGATGGCCTTCATCTTTTAGACCCGATTCCCATGCTTGTGTCTTCCGCTACACTGGAAGAATGAACCAACCTAGCCACTAAAGGAGAAATAGAGGTTTTTTTTTTAAAAAGATAAAATAGTATCATTGTAATGTAAAAACAAAGGAAAACTCGTGTGGCCAAGGAAGCTGTGCAGACTTAAACCACATTTGTATCATTTATTGAATTGCACCTACAGTAGATCATTATGTGCGCATGGTTCACCTCCTTGAGCCGCGATACCCATCTGGAGGAAACCCTTAACCTTGTCATCGAATTAACTGTTAAATCAGAGCTGGCTGCGTAGAAATGTTATCTTGGTAACTGTAAATCACATATGAATATAAGCTTAGAAGTAATTATAGCATCACCGATTTTTATTCGCATCATATCATCCATGCAAAAATGCAACGATTAAGGGAAAAGCCATTTACTTATAAGATTGGTGCGCTCTCATCTAATACTATCCCGGAGACGACTACTAAGGTGCTACTTCTGGTTTGAATCCAATGAAAGTGTAATGACCTTATTCAATTCCTCGGATTCAACTCGGCTGGTTCTGAGATTGAAAGCACTGTTCAATATGAGAGATTAAAAACAAGGACTTAGAGGAGTGCATGATTCTATGTATACGGTACAGACCTACAGTTCACTATGAAACCGTCCTTAACAAAGAATAACCACAGAACAATAGAATAATAATCCGATAGTTTAAAGAAGGCAAATCAACCAAAAAAAAGAATCCGTTTTGAAATTAATGAAGCAATCATCGTTGACGAGTGCAGATTCAGAAAAAGATTCAGAGGAAAGAAATTATGCATTTGGAGGAACCTGGCTGCGATGTCAATTCGACAAGTCTATTTCAGTTGCTGCAATTCCAAGGTTTTTCCTGATCTTCTTCGTTGCTCTCCTCCTGCCATCCTCTTCCCTTTGCAATCCCCTTTTTTAAAACCCTCCTCTTCTCAGATCCGGTAAAAGTTGGTTATTCCACCGAGAGGGTTTTAGATTAATTAATTAAATTAACCCATAGCAACTACCCTGTAAACAATTCGGAAAGAAATAATTTTATTTTATTAAATCTTAAAATCTAATTTATTTATTCAAATATTCAAATAATATTATAATCAATAATACAAAGTTATTAATAGCATTACTTCCGATAAACTATAATTTATTTACCGCAATCGATATTAATTAATATATTTAATTATCAACCTTATATTTTCCGTAAAATAATTCTATTTAATGCACAATTCTACCTCACACACAAAAATACCTTCTGACCTAGTTAGACATCAGGGTGTAACATTACCTGCTTGCAAGTTGCGATCAAACGATAGACACTGACCACAAAGGTAAACTGACGACTAGACGCAATGAGAGGGGACCTCACATTAACTCCAAACAACTATTCCATTGGCGAAGGCACGCTTAGACCTGGTAAATCAGGTGGAGTCGGTGCCTAGTACCTGCATCCTGCAGAAACCACACAGTTAAACATAACAATGTATATATATATCCACATGCAGTCATTTTGTGAATGGAAATCGCAGTGTGGTAGGGTACTCGAGTGCGAGTAATACAACACTGCTCCATTCACGTTCATGTATAAACAAATAACTATATTGACCAAGATTTCTGATTTCTAATCAACAACATAGAACAAACAATTATCTCACAATCAAATATAGCAAATAACATCAAAGCATTTATCACATCTAATATATTTATCAAGTTGTAAAGCATAAAATAATAGAATTCAACATCAACAACTGTTACCATAACGATTAGGTCCATAGTCAATTAACAAATTAACAAGGAATCATCATCAAATGACCTAAGATACTGTCATAATATCAAATACTACTAGGTAAACATCAATCTAACAGACGACAAGATGAGGGGCACTACATGCGGGAACCAATTATCCCACATGCACCCCGTGGCAACTTTCTCATTACTTTATAAGCTAGGTCGTGAGCATATATGATGTCAGTGCTTTTGCTCCCGATGACGCTAGCATAAGTCTCGTCATCATCATCCTCCAGCATGACAAAATGCCTCCTGCAGGATATCACCCTATCGGCCAGACCCTCCTCATCGGCAGACCACTTGCTTGTCCACCCGATAAGAAACATCACCCCGATATTTCACATCATCATGATGCGAAATATCCCCCTCATGTCCACAAATATCCTGATGACGTCATCATCATATTATAATATCAGGTCAGATTGAAAACTTGAAGTATGACCCGATCGGATCTGGATGACGTCATCACCATGTCGGCATCAGGATGATATTTGGAAGATAACCAGATATTTGGAAATATCACCGTGATGCACAAATATCATATTGCGGGAAAGCATATCCGGACCTCATTACTTGGTAAAAATATCACCCTGACATCAGCATCATATTGCAATATCACCTGCATGATAATCACCTTCATCGGCACAACTTGATGCATCGAAGGAAGATCCTCTTGCTTAGCCGATACCAAATGTCTCGCCGATGAATATCCTGCATGTCACCGTCATATCCTGCTGATGTCACCGTCATATCCTGCTGACGTCATCAGCATATCTACATACCGCGCATCTCCTCATATCCAGATGACGTCATCATAATATTTGCAAATATCAGGGGATCTCCACAAGATGACTAGTGTTAGAAATATGACCCCCCAGATCCTGATGACGTCACCATCATGTTCATATATCGGGGTGATATTTGGATATGAAAATATCACCCCCTCCTTCATAAATATCATGATGCAGACAAGCAGAAAAGCGGATATCACCCTGACATAAGAATGACGTCAGCATCATCAGGGTGATGAAAGAACATGAAGTGATAAACCAACATCAGGATGATCTTAACTAAGATCACTCAATGTTTAAATATGATGACCCCGATGAATATCGGGTCATACTTAGAACTTTGCAGCAACATCATCAGGATGATCTTAACTAAGATCACCCGATGTTAAAATATCACCCCGGCGAAAGATCATGCAGGCAGAAAATATGATGACCCTCGCAAGCAACATTAGGGTGATGTCTGGAAATATGATGATGATGACCTCCTCTCCTTAAGAAAATATGATGCTACAGTTGAAAAAATGCTGAGGAGGCTGAAGACTTAGGACTTCTTTGGATTTTTTGGGAAGGTGCGTGCATGTTCAAATGCTTGAAAATTGATTGCTCATGCAGGCACCAACAGTGGCTCTGTCTGGGGACACATGCCTCTTGCAGGCATGGTGAGAACCATAGATCTCTGGGATGCAGACCAGTCCCTTATCCATTGGGCATAGAGTCATGAAGTTACACTTGACCTACATCACAAACACATTATTTTCAAATATTATTTTGGCGGCCCAGGGCAGCCAAAATGGAAGAACCATAATTTTTTCTTGTCAAATGCCTGATTCCAAACTGAAAGATCCCAATCCCAACTGAAAAGATTGGCATAATCTACCCATAATGACATCTGCTCAATTAGATATTCCACCACTTTTGAAAGCTTGCCACTATCATTGTTACCTCTGTTATTGTGGATTTCAAAATTAGACATATAACCATACACATAATATTCTTCAACATTAGGTAACACATGTATGTTATATCCCTCAGACAGTACATCATACTGCTCTTGGCATTCTTCATCATTTATCTGGCTGCTACACACCATCAGGTACTCATCCAGCTGATCCAAAAACTGAAGACATTCAAAATAAATGAGACCCTCATCATCATCTATATCATTTATGGATAATGGTAACAAAACCTGATCTGCACATCCATAATTGCATATGTCTGAACCAATTGATGATGAACATTCATTATCCACAGTTTGCAAATCAGTATCATCATCTTCAAACAAAGGGTTAATCCTGCACCAATGAAGGTCATGACTCACAACAATAAATGCATCTAGAGGCTCATCATAAAGGGGATTCATGCTCATTGTAAAGGTCTTTGCTTCTTCTTCATGACAATCCAATTCTTCTTTAGTATTGTTAGATCCAGAGTCATAAGAAGACCAAACCTGATCCATACACTGGTCATGGATATCATTTCTATCATCTGATTGCCCCACATATAAAATTTTTGCTGTTTCAATGCACTCTGAAGTTGAACAATTTGCATCATTTTCCAAGCCTCCAAGGCTTCCTGATGAAATTGATATTGATTCTTGATCCATATGATCACAATTTTGCACAATTGGATCATTTAAACATGAAGGCTCTTTATTTAGGACTGGTATGTGAATATTACTTGAAAAATTATTATTGTCAACTTCATTTGCTGGGAAAAAAAGGACATCCTCCTCTATAATAGAAACATCATCCACTTGGAATGATGCAAAAACTAGGATTGCAGGGGTGTGAGTGCTTTGACATTCATTGTCAACTCCTGAATTAAACCTTTCATTAACATTGGGGGCTGCAGGACAACAAATTTTTTTAGAAAAATAACCCTTTTGTATTCCATACCTCCAATTATTTTCAATATCTATTGTAAACTGATGTGCTTGATACAATGTGGTAGGCTTCTTATCTCTCAATATATAACTCATTTTTTTATCAAATGCTCCCAAATAGACAACTAGGCACAATGCATCATTAGGTCTCATACATTCTGGTATTCTATTCAATGCCTTCATAAATCTAAGGTTAAAGGCTGGGATCAACTCATCTTCCTCAATATGGATGTACATAAAGTCACTAATGACTGCATATTCAGAAATTCTTTCACCATATTGCTCTAGAAATACAGATTGAAAATCTTGCCAAGAGCTGACAGAGTTCGCTGGAAGGTAGGAGAACCAATCCCTTGCATCTTCATCTAGAGATTGAATGAATAGCCTCATGACTACATCCTCATGGTCAATCTCAAAGTCATCCATCACATTTTTAAACTGTTGCAAGTGTCTCTCAGCTGATTCATCCTTTATACCACTGAATTTAGGCAAATACCTTTTGATTTTAGGTGGAAGAGCATTTGGATAACCACAAATGCCACTAAAATTTATGGGCTTATATCTATCTATGTTGAAACTTCTTTTATTACATGGTTGGGACTGACTACTATACATTATTGCATTTGACACCTCACAAGGGTGCATGGGCTGACAATACATCTTTTTATGTGTTTTTGCAACCCTCTTCTCTACTTAGATTTTTAATCACAATATGACCTCAGGCCCTTAAAATGCAAACTGCTATTTCAACCTGCCTAAAGTCCTCTAAATGAGTCTTTTGAACAATATTGCATGCCCTTTTGAAATACAGAGTAGGTTCTAACAAAAGCATGCAAGCTCTGCTTTCACCAATGTTTCCCTTTTAACCAGTGCTATTTCACCAAAAAGGGAACCTTTTAAAACTTGTGCAAATACCTGGATATATTGCAGCTGCTGGTAGGTTCATTCAACAGAGTCACCACCTCCTTGGCAAAGGAATGAGCTTCAAACAGGGTGAAGCTGAAAATTAATTTCTTTCGTTCTGGGTCATCCACCAGCAGAGCCACATATAAAACTTTTCCCTTTGCTGCAACAAAGCACCTCCAGGTCTGATTTTTCAATCTTTTAGACTCAAATTTTATTGATATGACATTCGATCCCTAGTAGAGTCGCCATTTCTGTTGGTGACTCGGATGGATAAAATATATTCTGTTTTTATCAAATTGTCCCTAGCGGAGTCGCCATTTCTATTGGTTACCAAATCTGCAGAGGGTTGCCAGCTTCAATGTACAGGCTGATTTGGCCAATAGATACAGGAGGTTGTGTGAGCTGCCTCCCCTTCACTTCTGGTTCTGCCACACCAAGGGGGGTATCCCTATAACTCAAGATGTAACCTTGACTAGCTCAATGATAGAAAGATCTAACTTGACAACAACAGGTAGAATACTCTCATGTATGAACCAAGATCTGCATGACAGATCACAAGGTTGGCAACATTCTTGGATATATGTATCTTGATCCATACATGAGAGTATTCTACCTGTTGTTGTCAAGTTAGATCTTTCTATCATTGAGCTAGTCAAGGTTACATCTTGAGTTATAGGGATACCCCCCTTGGTGCGGCAAAACCAGAAGTGAAGGGGAGGCAGCTCACACAACCTCCTGTATCTGTTGGCCAAATTAGCCTGTGCCTTGGAGCTGGCAAACCCTCTGCAGATTTGGTAACCAACAGGTAGATTTGATTATTGTCAAAGAGGTAGAAGAAAATATGGAAGAGGAGATGGAAGATCATTTTAAGGAACTTATTTTAAATGTTGAGGGCAAGGTCACAGAGTATTTGAATGTACCCAAGCACAAGGAGGATATGATAGAAGATCTAAAAGGACCACAAGGAAAAACACATATTGATGAAGAATTTTCTTCCAATGGTGAACAAGTAAGTATGTTAGAGAAAGGTGAGTCATTATTATTGAAAATAAATTTGATAAAGCTTGTAAGAGATTTAAATGAATTGGTGCAAAAAAAAGCTTGTTTAAGACTATATGAAAATTTGGAGGTAAATTTTGCAAGGTGATTATTTATAGTGGTAGTATTGCTAATCTAGTTTCAAGTGAAATGGTAGAAAATATGACTTTGAAGAGGTTAGAGAACCCTAATACCTATAGAGTATCTTGGTTACAAAAAGATCTTAAAATTTTGGTTAGTGAGCAATATCTTGTGAAATTTAAAATTGAAGATTATGAAGATGAGATTTTGTGTGATATTATGCCTATGGATGTTTGCCATGATTTTGTTGGGTAGACCATGGTGGTTTGATACAAAGCTATACATGATGGCAGAGAAAATACTTACAGGTTTATAAAGATGGAGTGAAACATGTACTTTTTTCTTTAAAGGAGGAAGGCGAGAAAGTGAAAGGTATTGCTAGACTAATGTTGGTAAATAGTAAGTAATTTTTGAAGACTGTCAAACAAGAGAAGATTTGTTTTGCTATTCTAAGTGTATGTAGGTGGAAAAGGCGATAGAGGCTAATGTAGTGATGCATCTTGAGATTTTTAAGTTGTCAATAGAGTATAGTGATATTATTTATAATAACCTATGTGAAGGGTTACCATTGGTGGAAAGTATAGGTCATCATATGGAATTGATCCCTAGAGCAAGTTTACCTAATAAAGTGGCTCATAGATTGACACAAACAAATAATGAAGAGTTAAAAAGATAAACTAAATAATTATTTAAAGGATTGATAAGAGAAAGTTTGAGTCCATGTGTGGTACCAGTAGTACTAGCACCAAAGAAAGGAGGAGAATGGATAATGTGTACATACCCTATAGCAATCAACAAGAGTACTATCAAGTATATATTTTCCTTGCGATGATGAATGATCTTATGGATTGTGTAGACACCTAAAATTGTCTCATCACCATTCCTATGATTAACAGGTCATCGCTCGATCATTCATTTATAATTAATTAAATAAATCCTATTTATTTAATTAATTATTCTAATTTTCTCTTCCAATATTAATTAAATAATTTTTTATTATTTAATTAATAAACTAACTATTCCTCTAGCATTAATTAATTAAATTAAGATTATTTATTTAATTAATCAATCCTTTATCTATAGTAAAACCTTAGCTAAATAAATTCATATGTTTATTTAACTAGGTTCATCCATCCCCACCCAAAAATTAAATAAACATACCTATTTATTTAATTCCTACTTAATCCATCTATCATTAGAACTAACTAAAATGTAATCATTAACCTTCCTAATCATTTGCACATTCTAAAACATAATTAATCAAGGTAATCTTGCATAAGTTTCTGAAGTGCACATGGGTTAAAGGTATGGCCTTGGTTTCTACATGATTGGTACTTGGACATGGGCAAAGATTTGCACATCCCTCCAAAAATCTACTTTTTGGATCTCCACCATCCACTTTCTCCAAGACAATCCTCCACCCTTGATTTCCCTTGAATCTTAGACCTCCACTTGTGCATCTACCACAAGGTGCCACTTGGAGGTTCCTCATGCCTCCAATCTTCTCAAGCATTCTCATCTATTGATCTTTCGAATCAATCCTAGCCCTTAATCCACCCATCCAAAAATCTATAAAATGGACCCATCACATGCCATTTTCAACAATCAATTGAATATAATGTTATGCTACCAGTTTGAGTACTTAACATACCCTCTCAACAACAATAATCCATGTGAGCACAACCACTTAGGTGCAATAAGGATTGGTGTTGATGAGAGATTTTCATGCTTTTGTTAACTTTGCTAGTCCTTATGCTCAATATTGAATATTAATGTTGTTTGTATTTGTAAATTTTAGGTTATGTTTATAATAACTTGTTTATATATGTTTACTTACACTTGCACATAGATTGTTTGAGTGGTGTAAAGTACTTTAGCAATATGGATTTGAAGAGTGGATATCTTCAGATCAAAATTAGAGAAGGTGATTAGTGGAAGACTGCATTCAAGACTAATGAAAGTTTATATGAGTGGTTGGTTATTTGGATTAACTACAATTACAACTTCAGAAACTTCCCTAAAAATTTATATAAAATTTTGGCAAATCCTAGCTTAGTACATTAATTGTTTTGGCAAATTTATGCCTATTTTGGGAAAAAAATAATTTTCATGGCAAATTTGTGCATTTTGTCCAACAAAGTTATTTTTATTGGTGAATTATAGACCTACCTAGAAATAAAATAATATATTGGGTGAATTAAATTAACTGATGTAAAAATATTATATAATTTAAATGGTGAATTATTTTGATACAAAAGGATAAAGATTAATTTATTTGAAAAGTATACATTGACAGACTACAAAGGATTCAAAGGTTTTTGTTCTATTTTAGTAGATAAATTATATCGATGTAGTTTTGGGGAAATAAGTCCCAAAATTAACCGTCAACCATTTGATTTGTTTACATCAATGGTTGTAGCAATTTGTAGTCAATATTGTATAATATCATTAGGTGGTGGGATAACATGTTTATTTATTTATATAAAAATAAGGAGTAAATAAATTTGTTGGGCAAATTCTACATTATTTGATGAATAATAATGAATGGTTAAAGGTGCAATTTGTGAGGGAAATTTGATTCACAAACTTTTGGGGATAAATTTTTTGAAATATGCCTAGTGAATAGACAAGTGTCAATCACTAATTTATTAATGGCATTTGTTGTGGCATTTATTGATGGTAGTGGTAGTTTAATTTAGAGCGTTAATATAGATTTATGTTTATTAAATATTAATATTTATCTATATATTAATAGAAAGAGCAATAATAAGAAATATACTTGCATTAAATATTTATGTTTTAATAAAGTCCCATAATTAACTGTTAACCATATATTTTTTCAAATCAAGTTTTGTAGCAACTTGTCGTTAGTACTGTATGATGTCATTTGATGGTGGGACCACATGTTTTTTCTTTATATAAAAATATAGTATACATTTAATTTGTTTGGCAAATTCTGCACCGTCTAATAAATAATGATGAATGACTAAAGGTGTATTTTGGGAGGGAAATATGATTCACATACTTTTTGGGATAAAAGTTCTAGATTAGGCTTGGTGAATAAATAAGTGCCAATCACTGATTCAACAATGGTATTTGTTGTGGCATTTATTGATGGCGACAATAGTTTAATTTAAAGTGTTAATATAACTTTATGAAATTATGTTCATTCATGTGGGTGCTGCCATAAATTATACATAATCAACAATTAATAACACTCATGCCACACATTTATACCTATTTAAGAGATACATGTCTTAATGGCCGTATTGGTATAATGTGACTTGCTAGCAAATCATTGATGTGACAGAAATTACACGAAGCAATTACTAATGGCTATATATTTAGGGAGACTAACTATTTGATATAACACATTACACAAATATATGAGATAGAAAAATATCCTATCATGATTCATTCTCTCGACACATTTGTTTCATGTTAGTACATTAATTACACAAGCATGCAACATGTGGTAGGGCATTATTTGAAGGTCACATCTCTTAGCCACCACCCCACCTTATTATTTTTCACACTAAATTTTTTTCCATTACATTATGTAGAAATGAACATAGTGGTAACTTTTGAAGGCAGTACATGCCAGATGGATTTCTGATGCAGGAACATCTAGGTCCACAAGAAAATCTTGTATCACAAACAATATTTATAGGTTTTGATTTTAGTTTTTCTTCATTGTTAGTGTGTTTGGAAATTTGTAGTTGTCTTGTTAGCTTACTTCTTAAAGGAGTGATATAGAAATATTTCAAGCTTGTCTTCGTTTCAGTGAACTATCTTTTGAAAATATCGTCATACTATTTTAGACTTATTTTTAGTTTCTTAAAGTCAATATATCGCTTAATGGAGCCACTATTAAATAAAATTAGGAATTGTAAGTATGGACAATAAGGCTTATATGTGTGATACATGAAGGCTTCAATATGTTTATGTTATAAATTATCTATGGTACTATTGATAATTTATTAGAGTTTTATTTGACACAAATCTAGTTGCTACATGTTGGTTTCATGTGTTTATAAGCTAGTACAAAAGTGCGTCAAGGACTGTGTAATTTTTGCTACAAGGACTATATTTTTAGCTACAGGGACTATTTACTTTCTTGTTACAAGACTCGTGTGTATTACTATAATTTTGCGCGATTCTGATACGATTTGCCCAAGTTATGCAAAAAGAAAAAAAGGCCCTATTTTGGCATGTAGGAGGGCAAGGGAGGCAGTTTGGTGGTTAGATTAACTGCTAAAAATTAATTAAAAATTGGTTACATGGGCAGTTAATGGCTGGCGGGTAAGCGGATTTAAAAGAGTTTTAGGTTTTAATATTTTTATTATTTTTTTAAAATTTTAAACTTTAAAGATTTTAAATAAAAATCTAAATCTTTTTAAAAAATGGGGGGCGACCTCCACCAAATTTATCAGAACTACCACCAAACTTAGTTGTTTGCCAAATGTAGAATTTCTTCTAACTTTGATAGACCTTCAAATAACTATGGAGGCTTCACTAAGTTTAGTGATGGCTAAATATGGCAAACTTGCCAAACATTTCACAAAAAATGGAGTAGTCGCCAAAGTCTAGGCATTGAGTTTAAGGCGAAGACACAGATAGAGGGCCAAAAGGTTGAAATACATGAAAGTTCAAAAGGTTGAATTACATGGTGGTTGGGGGCTCGAAGGCCACAACCCAAACCACTAAGGAGGGGTTTTTAGCCCCTTTAAAAAAGACACACAACCTGTCTAAGGGGCACGGGGCCCTATGGGGATCCCAAAACAAAGTGTTCCTACATTTGTTTTCAAGCAAGGTTCATTTTAAGTGCCCCAAAAGCAAATGTTGTCTAAGATACACAAGCAAAGTTTGTTTTAGTGCACCAAAAGAAGATGTGTCTAATTTAGCACAAACCCTACAAAAACTATTAGTAGTTTTAATTTTGGTCTTGGACAAACATTTTTGATACATTCAAAGATGAGTTAGATCCTGCATAGATCTCAAGAAGCTGCTATGAAAATAGCGCCAAAACAGAAGATGGCGCCACATATTTAGAAAATGGTGCCAAAGCAAAGGAATGCTAAAAATTTGAAAGAAAAAAGATGCCAAAATAGAAGATGGCACCACAGGATGGGTGGATAGCGCCAAAGCGGAGGATGGCGCCAAACTTTGCATGGATAGCGCCAAAGCGTGACATTATTTCAAAAACTTGCTAAAAAACACACTAGATGCAAAAATATCAACTCAAAACAAGTTAAAAGCTCCTTCCCCTGCCAATCAACACTCAAAAAACCAGATTAGAGGTATAAAATGTGTTAAAACAAAGCCAAACACGTTAGGGTTAGATGAAAACACTATTACATACATCCCTAGAGAAAATTTGACATTATAACCCCTTATTTCTATGCTTTTTATCAAAATAGAGAGCATTAAGACATCAAACTTGCTAGAAACCTCCAAAGAAGCATTCAAACAAAGTTTCTAAGCCTAAGGTTAGCAAAAATGTCGTTGAGAAATGACACCAAAATAGAAGGAAATGGCACCACAAAACTGAGAAATGGCACCAATCCACAAGAAAATAGCACCAAACCGAGAGGTTTTAGCACTAGAACCCTGTAAAACAAGTTTTTCTTGTAAAATGTCAAGCAAACAAGGTTAGATAGGGACCATGGGGTCCCATCGAGCATGCCAAATGAGAGCAAAGAAAATGGACAAGGTTAGAAACATAAAACAAATGCACAAAACACACAAGTTATACCTTGCAATCTTCTTTCTCCTTCGATAAGGTTGAGGAGAGTGCACCCAAGAGATCTCTTAGCTTTTACCCAAGAGGATGATTGTTTAATGTGGATTGCTCTTTGAGATTCAACACAATGTGATGGGGATTTGACTATGGATTGATAGAAGGTTGGATAGAGATTGGATATGGGTAGATAGGTTAGAATAATTTTAGCATGGTAAGGGTATGATGAGAGAAGATGAGAGAAATTTTGGCATGGATTTGATGCAAGAAGAAGTTGTGTAAATGGCTTAGATGAAGGCTCTATTTATAGATTTTTGGTAAAAGGATGGAGGGTGAGGATTGAAAGTTTAGATCAATGGCTAGGAATGCTTGATGATTAGGGTTTGGATTGGAGTTGTAGTCTTGTGACAAGTGTCATAAAAGGGTTGGATAAGGGAGATTTCTAAATTTTAAATTCACATAGGGAAGGATTATGAGAATAAAAATGAATTAAAAATTTATTTTGGGGGAAGAGTTGGATATGACAAGTTAGATGTGAATTTTTAATTCACATGGGGAAGAGTTCCATTAACATGGGGAAGAGTTCCATTCATGGGGAAGAGTTCCATTAATGGAGACTAGGACAAGTGGGAATAAAAGTTAATTTTTTATTTGGTGGGGTGTGGGAATGAGTGTTAATCAAGGTTTGACCAAGCTAATCAAGAGGATTAGCTTAATTAATGTGGCTGGAGAAAATTAGTGAGTGGGCTAATGAGAGATTAAAATTAACTAAATAAGGGTTTATTTAATTAATTTAGGTCTAGGGGATAGGTAGGGTAAGGTAGCTAATTAAATAATTGTTATTTAATCAACTAGGCTAGGTTTAGGTTGATTAGTAGGGCTGATTAATTAAATAAACACGATTTATCTAATTAATCATGATTAGAGAGATGGACAAATTAACTAAATAAATATTGAGAATATTTATTTAATTAATGAGGGATCACAAAGGATGGATAAATGGTTAAGGGTAGATGATTAGAGATAAATTAATTAAAATGAATTTATTTAATTAATAGGAGGGATAATTGGTGGTTTAGAGATACGGGAAATTGGTTTGCGGAGCAAGTCAATTTTAGGTGTCTACAAAAATCACACTAAATATAAAGTGCCAAATCATTTTTATGGGGGTTTCTTTGATTGAGTGAAAAGGGGGTTTCCTATTGGTGCAGTCACGGTAGGAGGGTTCACAGAATGAACTGTCCAGGCTGTGCAACAAGAGTAAACACAACCGAAACAACTCAAAGATATGAAACAAATGTAGATTCAGTCATTCAGTATATCATAGAATTCAAATACAATCTGGCCGACATCATGCGAGCTTACAATTAGGGCTCACAGGCCTAATTACATAGTATCGCAATATGCACAAGATATAGCTTTGAAGTCACCTCACGAAAAATCTAAACTATCAACTATCACTATATAATTCACTGCTTTCCTAGGGATCTATTACATCCTTATATATCATCTCCGGTACAAAAGATTCCTCCACGTTGGCCAAAGAAGGTCACAAACTCCAATAAAGAGCTATAACGTGTGTACACAGATAGGTCAGGCCTAATCATGTAGAACACCTCCGCAAATGAATAGAATGATGTGCAGATCTCAGGGAAGGTTGGCCATGAACCAAAGATCATTGAATGATGTGTCATTAATCTCCATAAGTCAAGGAATTCTCTGCAAGTCTTCTCGTTTAGCTAATTAACAGAGGCTGTCAAGATGATCTATTATGAGAACACAATTGATCTTTTGATAGTGATAACTTTCCAGTACTTAACCCAAATGCTCTGAATTCTGGATATGATGTAGATGAACAAGTCTAGATGCTAAGTCAAGCTCCACAAGATATGAAATGCAACTGTGGTAGAATGTAGACCAAAATACAGAAACTGTTACTAACTGAATTGGAAAAGGAAACAAACTGAATTGCAAACAAACTGAAATGTAAATGTTTTTGGTTGATGCAAGATTGCTCTTGAACCAAGGATGCCCCTACATCAGACATTCGGGGTTATTGAAAAAGTGAATCCCTCACTTTGCTGGGCCTAGGGGAGAACCAAGACGGTCCATCTCAGCCTGAGAAATCCATGATGAATCTTCTTCCTGTCTGCCTTTCCACTTCATAAGATATTCTTTTTATTGTCTTCCTCTAGTGCTACGTCCAACTCTGCTATCCAAAATGTCTGTAATCTGCTCTGATGCTTGTTGTGGTAACTGCTTCTTCAAGTCTTCTTCCATGCTGTCACTGAACTCTACCTCATGATACTAATATAAGTTTGTAATATTGAAAACAAGTGATATGCCCAATATCTCTGATAACTCCACTTCATATGCATTTCCTAAATCAAATTTTTTAAGTATCTTACAAGGTCGAAACTTCTTCATCTTCAACTTGTTATATGTCCCAACTGGAAATCTCTCTTTTCTCAAGTACACCATCACTTCATTTCCAACTTCAAATTCCTTATGTCTTCTCTTCTCATCTGCATTTTCCTTATACTTTCTGTTCATATCCTCCAAATGCTTCTTCACCTGATTATGCACTGTCTTCATGTGATCTGCAAATTCCTTTGCTTCTACACTTCTCTTTTCTTCCATACCAATGTCTCTCAATTTCGCAACTCCTCTAGGATTTACTCCGATAACAATCTCAAAAGGTATTCTTCCGGTACTCCTATTTACTGAATTGTTGTATGCAAACTCTGCTTGTGAAAGAATCAAGTCCCAACTTCCAGCCTTCTCTCCAACCAAACATCTCAACAACTTTACCAAACTCCTATTCACTACCTCTGTTTGTCCATTAGTCTGTGAATGAAAAGATGAACTGAACTTCAAATATGTCTTCATTTTCTTCCAAAGTGTCTTCCAAAAGTATCTATGAAATCTGGTGTCTCTGTCTGAAATTATACTCTTAGGTAATCCATGCAACCTCATAATCTCCTTGAAAAATAGGTTAGCTACATGCACTACATCAGTTGTCTTCTTACAAGGTATGAAATGAGCCATCTTTAAAAATTTGTCAACCACTACAAATATTGAATCATGTCCTCTCTGTGTCTTAGGCAATCCCATTATAAAATCCGTGCTTATGTCTTCCCAAGGTCTCTCCGGTACTGTCAAAGGTTTATACAATCCAGTATTCTGACTATTCCCTTTTGCAACTTGACAAACTCCACAACTCTGCGCAAATTTCCTAGCATCCTTATGTATCTGAGGCCAAAAGTAGTTTTCACTTACCAAAGACATTGTCTTATTAATGCTAAAATGTCCTGCCAATCCACCACTATGTTTCTCCTTGATCAAATTATCTCTCATTGAACTCTTAGGTATGCATAATTGATTTCCTATGAACAACATATCTTCCTGAATGAAATAACCACTTACTCCTATCTGTCACAACACATTCTTTACATGCTTTCCAAGGTTCTACAAAATCAGTGTCTCCCTCATACATGTTCTTCAATTCATCAAAACCCAACACTTCAACTCTCATTTCTGTCAACAAGTTTCTTTTTCTACTCAACACATCAACAACTTTGTTTGTTTTTCCACTCCTATGCTTCAACACAAAAGTGTAACTCTGCATGAACTCTACCCATCTCATATGTCTCTAACTCAACTTACCTCTACTATTCAAATACTACAAAGCTTTATGATCTGTATACAACACAAACTCCTTAGGCAACAAGTAATGTCTCCACTTCTTCAAGGCTTGAATTATGGCATAGAACTCTTGATCATAAACTAAATATCTTCTCCTTGCATCATTCAATTTTTCACTAAAATATGCTATAGGTCTACCTTCTTGACTTAATACTACTCCAATCGCATTTCCACTTGCATCACAATCTACTTGAAATACCTTATTGCAATCTGGTAACGCCAAAATAGGTTGCTCTGTCACTTTCTGCTTCAACAATTCAAAACTTTTATCTACTCCAGTTGTCCACTTAAAGTCTTTCCTGTCACCTCTCATTGTCTCTATCATAGGGTTACATACTGAACTTAAATTTCTGATGAACTTCCGGTAGAAACTAGCCAATCCATGAAATGATGTATCCTCTCTAATGCTCTTCGGTGTAGGCCATTCAACAATTGCTTTCACTTTCTCAGGGCCCATCTTCAATCCTTCTGCAGAAATCACAGATCCCAAATGTACCACCTCTTCTTTCATTAAACTACACTTCTTGATGTTTATCAGCAATTTTTCTTCTCTCAACCTTTGCAAAACTTGTCTAATATGTCACAAATGTTCTTTTGTCTTACTAAAAAATAGAATGTCATCCAAATATACAATCACAAACTTACTCAAGAATTTCTTCAAGACTTCATTCATCAATCTCATGAAAGTACTCGGTGCATTTGTCAATCCGAAGGGCATCACTAACCAAAAGTAGTCTTCCATTCATCTCCTTCTCTAATTTTGATATGATGGTATCCACTCTTCAAGTCTATATTTGTGAAATATATTGCTCCACTCAAACAATGCATGATATCATCTATCCTAGGTAAAGGAAATCTATACTTAACTATGATCTTGTTTATTGCTCGAGTCAGTACACATTCTCCATTCTCCATATTTATTAGGTGCTAACACTGCAGGTACTACACAAGGACTCAAACTTTCTTTGATCAAGCCTTTCCTTAGCAACTCTTGTATCTGTCTATTCATTTCTTCATTCTCTACCAGTGTCATTCGGTGTGCTACTTTGTTAGGCAAACTAGCTCCTGGTGTAAGGTCCATGTGATGACTGATACTCCTTATAGGTGGCAATCCCTCAGGTACATTATCTGATCTGATGTCTTCATACTCTGTTAGCAACTTTTTTTTATCTCCTTCAGTTGTTCTCTTCCAGTCTCCTTCTTCAACATTTCAGGCTTCTTAGTAATCAAAGCATAACACATATTCTCATGTCTCAAACCATACAGAAATTTTCTTCCATCTACCAAATAGATTCTAGCATTTCCACATACTTCACTCTTAGGGTCATCTTCTAAAGGAATCAAAGTAATTCTCCTTCCATTTGCTATTATGGTGTATGTATTCTTTCTCCCATCATGTATAGCTTTTCTATCATACTGCCAAGGTCTACCCAACAAGATATGACAAACATCCATAGGCATAATATCACACAAGACCTCATCATGATAAGATTCAATATGAAATTTCACTAAATATTGTTCACTCACCAGTACCTTATGATCATCTTGAATCCATGCTATCTGGTAGGGTTTAGTGTGTTTCAATCTTTCCAACTTCAACTTAGTCACCATCTCCTCTGAAACTGGGTTATCTGAACTGCCACTATCAATTACAACTTTACAACACTTACCTTCAGATTTGCATTTGGTTCTGAACAAACTTTTCCTCTGTGGCGGTTCCTCATTTGTTTCTACTTGAAATAGTGCTCTTCTCATCACAAGTGATTCTCCTTTCTTTGGTTTACGAATAGAACTAGGTGATCCAATAGGTTCTTCCACATAGGCTTCTCTTCCACTGTTCTCTATCTTCTTACTTGTACTACCTTGATTACATTCAAATGCTCTATGTCCTTCACCTCCACACTTGAAACAAGTACCTCTAAATGTTCTCTTATCAAAACCTCTTCCCTCTCTTCTGTATCCTTCATTTTGGTATGCACCAGGGTTTCCTCTCCAGTAAAAATTTTGGTCATCTCTCTAGTAAGCATTATTAGCTCTGTCATCCTTCTTGAATGTACTATCAAACTTGTTCTACTTTGAATGTGATCTGTCTCCTCTGGAAAATATTCTACATAGGCTGCTCTTCCACTGTTCTCTGTCTTCTTACTTGTACTACCTTGATTACATTCAAATGCTCTATGTCCTTCACCTCCACACTTG
The DNA here is from genome assembly GCA_027924645.1 of Cunninghamia lanceolata. Classification (NCBI taxonomy): domain Eukaryota; kingdom Viridiplantae; phylum Streptophyta; class Pinopsida; order Cupressales; family Cupressaceae; genus Cunninghamia; species Cunninghamia lanceolata. The sequence continues at coordinate 6,800,574 of BSBN01000220.1, read as the reverse complement.
AAACAAGTACCTCTAAATGTTCTCTTATCAAAACCTCTCCCCTCTCTTCTGTATCCTTCATTTCGGTATGCACTAGGGTTTCCTCTCCAGTAAAAATTTTGGTCATCTCTCTAGTAAGCATTATTAGCTCTGTCATCCTTCTTGAATGTACTATCAAACTTGTTCTACTTTGAATGTGATCTGTCTCCTTTGGAAAATATTCTACCTCTCTAAAATTTACCTCCTCTTCTTTTCTAGCTTGGATCATGCCTTTTATTCAGCTTCTCTTCAACTTTTAGGGCAAACTGATATGCTTCTTCCAAAGATGTCATCCTCACCAAACTTAGTTCTTCTTGAATGTTCAATCTCAGTCCATTGATGTATCTAGCCACTTTCTCCTTACTTGCTTCACTATGTCCTATTCTTATAATCATCTTATGAAATTCTTCAGTATACTCCTTCATAGATTTCTCCTTTTGTCTTAGGTTTTGCAATCTTTTCAACAGTTCCAACTCATAGCTAGTAGGTATGAATTGATTCTTCAATTTTGTCACCATACTATCCCACTTTGTAATCTTTTCTTTTCCCCTTCTATTTCTTTCCAACTGAACCTCTTTCCACCATATAGCAATACATCCTTTCAATTTTGTCTTTACAAACTTTACCTTCTCTGGATCTTCAATCTCTTCATATTCAAAGTATTCTTCCATGTCATTTATCCAGTCAATCAATTTTTCAGGGTTCAAATTACCAGTATAGTTCATCACATCCACTCTAGGTCTTTTCCCAATCTTTGAAATAGTTCACAACATCTTTATTTGATCTGATTCTTCTTCATCACCTCCTAGGGTTTCACCAATTTGTTCAACAGATTGAAATTCTTTTTCATCATTACTTTCAACATTAGGTCTCGATGTCAATCCTCTTCGCCTATCTTCTTCAACAACATCCAAATGAATTCACATCGTTTTCATCATCTCCATCATTTCATCCATTCTACCATCCATTGTTCCAATAGCAACAACTCTCCTCGGCGACATTCTTCCTAGGATCAAGTGCAAACTGCCTCAAGTTTAGCAATCGGGCTACAAGGTGACAACTACCTCACAATTGGCGATTGGTTGTGACACAAGTAACTTGCCTCAATTCGACGATATATCCACAACAAGATCTTATAGAATTCCTTCGCCAACTTCTCTCAACTTGCTCCCAGAGATTCGAACTTGCGCTCTGATACCACTTGGTGCAGTCATGGTAGGAGGGTTCACAGAATGAACTGTCCAGGCCATGCAACGAAAGTAAACAAAATGGAAACAACTCAAAGATATGAAACAAATGCAGATTTAGTCATTCAACATATCATAGAATTCAAATACAATTTGGTTGGCATCATGCGGGCTTACGATTCAGGCTCATAAGCCTGATTACAGAGTATTAGAATATGCACAAGATATAGCTTTAAAGTCCCCTTGTGAAAAATCTAAACTACAAACTATCACTATATAATTCACTACTTTCCTAGGGATCTATTACATCTTTATATATCATCTCTGGTACAAAAGATTCCTCTGTGTCAGCCAAGGAAGGTCACAAACTCCAATGAAGAGCTGTAACATGTGTACACGGATAGGTCAGGCCTAATCATGTAGAACACCTCTGTAAATGAATGGAATGATGTGCGGATCTCGGGGAAGGTCAGCCACAAACCAAAGATCATTGAATGATGTGTCATTAAGCTCCATAAGTCAAGGAATGCTCCACAAGTCTTCTCCTTTGGTTAATTAACAGAGGTTGTTAGGATGCTCTATTCTAAGAACACAGTTGATCTTCTGATAGCGATAACTTTCCGGTACTTAACCCAAATGCTTTGAATTTTGGATATGATATAGATGAACAAGTCTAGATGCTAAGTCCAGCTTCGCAAGATGTGAAATGCAATTGTGGTAGAATGCAGACCAAAATACAAAAACTGCTACTGACTGAATTGCTTGAACTAAACTAGAAAAGGAAACAAAGTGAACTGCAAACAAACTCAAATGCAAATATTTTTGGTTGATGCAAGATTGCTCTTGAACCAGTGATGCTCTTACATCACCTATGTGCTCTCTTTGAGTATTCTATATTCTTTTTTCTGCACAGCAACCACAACAACAATCTATTTTTCTAAATTAAAATGGATCAAGTAACAATTCCAATACTCACACCCTATAACTACTATGGGTGGAAGTCCAAGATGGCTATCTATCTTAAGAAGCAAGGATTCCATCGAGCAACAATGGGTCTTGAAGCTGAGCCAACATTAATTGTAAAAAAATTGAAATGGTTTAACAAATATGATGAAGCATATGGTACTTTGTTCACGTCTGTATCTTCTTATCTTCTTTTTCATGTTGAATTTGCTACAACTCCAAATGAAGTCTATGTTGGCAAGAGACACTATATGGATTCATGATTGTTGTCATTGATGGCAACAAAGTTCATCCCACACATCCGCAGGACATGGTGTGTCTATACCGAAAGTCAGAGTGAAGAATGTTGTGATCCGGTAAGCAAGAACAGAGCATGTGGCGAGGTCCGATAGTCAGGTCTAGATCTCTCAGAGGAAGTATCTTGGTGAAGTGCAGATTTGGGGAAGTCAAGAGGACTACCTTGAGTGATAGATTCCAAGGATTTAGCCTCCGTTGATAGATGAAGAAAAAGATATGAATACTTGAGTATCGAGTTCCTGATTGGTAGTGTGGACAGAGGAAGAACTGACTGGCAGAACATCAGACATTATTCCAGATGCGTTACTAATGATGGTAAAGATTCTTAAGGCATAAGTTATGATTGGCCGACATGATTGATGACTTCCACAAGTATATCCTTGATCTGCATTACTTGGTAAGCAAGGATTCAGCTGACAGATCAGAGTCTGTGGAAAATATTGACTATTCCTGGTGTCGACTAGAAAGGTGATGAAATCACTTGTGCACATATATATACAAGATGGATTTAGTTGTGAGAGGTGTTGTGTTTTTTGGTGATGTACGAAGAAAAGTAGTAGAGTCGAGTAAAAGCAGAAGGAAGGTTCGGTATGTAAAAGGAGAGCAGCACAAAAGAAGAGGAAAGATGAAGTGCAGCAGATCAGTATACTGAGCCTAACCAGAACTGAACTCTAGCATATGTTGATGCTCCTTATCAGTTCAAGTATTATATTACACTCTTTATAAATTGTAGACAGTGTGTCTCTTGTAGGCAGTGTGCCTCTTGTGAGCAGTGTGCTCGAACAGTGAGACCTAATTGGCAAGTGCCATTTTGTATTTCCATTCTTCTAACAGAGAATACAATCTTGGGTTAATCACCCCGTGGTTTTCTCCCTTAACAGGATTTCTACGTCAAAAATATTGTGTCATGTGTATTTCCATTTCATGGTTATGTTTACTTATTTGAATTAATGCTGCATTGATTATTAAGAAAGTTTAGAAAGCAGAAATAATTAGGATAACTGATTCACCCACCCTCTCAGTTATCAACAATTGGTATCAGAGCCAAGTATCTCCTAACAAAGCCTAACAGTTTGAGGAAGATTTGGGAATTCAAATGGATGTATATGGTATAAGGGAGCAACTCAAGACTACCCTTGATGATCTTGAACAGTCAAACTCTGAAGTCAATGAATTAAAGGAAGGACTCAAACAGGCTGATGATTTCATAAAAAAAACTAAAAGACAAATTGAGTCTCTCTATGAAAAAGAGAAAGGAGCTACTTCAACAATTGACAAGTCAAGGTGAAGCCAATGATACAAATGGAGATTTGAAGGAGAAAACCAAGTTATGTGAAAAGTTATCAAAAGAAATCATTATGGTAAGACATGAAATGGAATCAGGAGTTATGAAGTTTACCCAAGAGCTTGAAGAGAAAAGAAAAACTGAAGATGATCTAAGACAATCTCTCAAGGAGAAATCAGAAGATTGCCACAAGATGGATAGAATTATCAGACATCTTGAATCTGATTTTGAAGATGCTAAAGATAATGAAGAAAAACTTGAGGATCAAATTGTCTCTCTTAAAAGGGATCTTCAAACAACAAATGAATATAAAGAAAAAATCAAGATAAGTTCTGCTCAACTTGAAGTTCTTCTTGAAAGTCAAAAGAGGGTAGATGACAAGTGTGGTTTGGGATATGAGAAAGGAGAAAGCTCCGGATTCGGTCAGAAGACTTTTAGATCAGAAAATCCAAGGAACAGGCCTAGAAGACCTCCGGTAAGGCAGCCTAATGCTCAAAGATATCCATCCTTCAATGGATACTACCACAACTGCAATAACTTTGGTCATAAAGCTAATCAGTGCAGAAAGAGAATGAATCAGACTAATTCATCCTTCTCTGGATAGTGTTTCAACTGCAAAAGGTATGGTCACAAATCTCATGAATGCAGAAATATGCAAATGACCAAATCATTCAATGGTAGATGCTTTGCATGCAATAGAATAGGTCATATGGCTAATCAATGCAGATCAAGAGGATATCAATCAAATATGCAAAGAAATGTTGTTTGCCAAATTTGCAATAGATCCGGTCATATTGCAAAATTCTGTAGAAGCAAGAATCAGGACAAAAGAGGTTTGGTACATCATAATCAGAATCAAGATAAGGGAAAACAAAAAGTGAATGTGGATGAAGTTCAAAGTGAGATGAACAAGATTTGGGTGAAGAAAAGTATAGAGAATGTAGGGGATGGGTCCGCACCAGACTCTGGTGCTGATATTCCTTCCAGAAATTAAAAAGTGAGCTCTGGCTCAGGGGGAGACACAAAGAAAACCTTGTTCCCCCACCCAGTCAATTGGTGCCGGAACTGGCACAAGAAGAGTTGTGGATTAAAGGGTTCATAAGAGAAACATCCAAATAAACTATGGTTAAGATTTGGAAGATCCGCAAGATGTTTAAGATTAAGATAGATCTGGTTCTTCAAGTCATCCGAATAAGGCAAACCGGAATGACTTAGGTCGAGCATTTATTGCAACTTAACATTAGGGTTTGCAGAGCAATATAAGGGTTTTCTCATTAAGCATTTGCTCATTCTGCATTCAAGAAGAAATGAAAAGAGAGGCTCTGCAAAAAAATTCCTCAAGCTCATCCAAGATCATATGCAGAAGTCAACTCATCCAGAAATCGATTCGGCTAACTCCGTGAAACTGAAAGACGCAAAAGGTATTTTCTGTTCTTCTCTGCAAATCTTTTTAAAAGATGTCTACTCTGAATATTGTGAAGATCACTAATAGGCCTTGCCCCAAATTCAAGAAACATCCCTACAAATCCTTGGAAGTAGATCCCCTAGGAGCTTTTTCCAGTGTTCTGCATGGTGTCTTGCATACAGAAGATATTAGGGTTTACATTCACGCAAACATTGAAGAATTCAGAGAGTCCAAATTAATGGATATCTATCAAAAGTAGTTAATAGATGATTCTTTTGAGATCAAACCTCAGTATAAAGCCATCCGGGATAAGCATTTTACACAGTGCATTCATTTCCCCTATTTTCTGGAAGATGAAAGGGTCCAATATATCCTGAGCAGAATACATGACAACTTCATGTGGTTGAACAAGCCATTTAAGATCACTAAGGATGCCATTAGGGCTATAACCGGATTACACTCAATTGGTGAAATACCTACGCTCAAATCTATCAAGAACCAAATTGTCAGTGAGGCTACCGGATCAAAGTTTGATAAAAGAGCTATGACTATTGAGGATATCACAGATCCAGATATCAAATTTGCATCAATGATAATTGGATATAAGATATATCACTCCAGCAGGGAGAATTCTATTTCCAAAATTGCTATATATACTGCTTATGAAATGTTGAGGAAGAATGTAGACTATGATCTTTGTGAGCTCCTTTTAAACCAACTATTAGAGAATCTACAGAAGATAAAGAAGGATAAGAACTCATTCAAATACGGTGGTTTGATACTCTGTCTTTTCTTTTATTACATGAACGAGCTTCCTGGATCCAGTGGCTAGGTATGGCAGAATGATAGGCCAGTAGCCATTCAGATCAGAGATTAAATACATGGGATTGGTGATGCCAAGGCACAAAATACAGCTCTCTACGGATATTTCAAGAATTTTTAGAACATGATGCAAGCAAGAGAGAATTCCCCAGTCTCTTGTTGAGAAATACAAAGACACAATATGCTTTATGGTAGAGACTGATCAGTGCCTAATGGAGGCAGTAGAACCAAGAACTGTATGAATCATGCCTATGGGGTATGAAGTTGATGAACAAATTGTGGAGCTGCATGTTCAACACATGCTAAGTCAGCCAAAGGATCCAAAGGCAGAAAGGTTTGGAACCTTTCAAGAGCTAAGCGTAAAAGTTCATGTGGAACTCAGACAACCAGAAATAAAGAGGAAAGTGAGAAAAGAAGTTGAAGAAATTACCAAAGGCTTAGGCCTCTCAAAGGAGGCACTTGATGCCAACAGGGAAAAGATGGAAAGGGCTAAGGAAAAGAAGAAAGAGGTAGAAAAGGGAAGTAAGGAAAGTGCTCTGGTAGAATCTTCCACTCGGACAAGATCATCAAAGAGATCTGTACCTGCCACTGCTAAAAGGTCAAGGACATCAAAACCGGAAGCAAAATCATCCGGTAGAGGAGAGAAAAGAACTAAAACAAAGGCCACAAGGTCTTATGTCAGTCAGAAGGATGATGAAGAAACTAAATCAGATGAGGAGATAAAGAACATGAAGAAGGAGAAGAAGAAAACATCCGGTGAACCCTCTACCGATCAAGGTGAAGAAGAAAAGGCAGAAGAATTTGTAGAAAGGCCTACTCTGTCATCAAATCAATCACTGTGGATGGAAATCTCCAACCAATGGCTAAGTTCTATGATGATTATAATGAAGCTAACCAGAAGATCTTGCAGGAAGCTGTAGTTAAGTATCTAAATATATATAATAAGGCTTTTATTGAAATCATATCTCTCATTCCCAAAATCTTAGAGAAGGAATTAGAGATAAGAAAGAATAATGCTAGGGCAAAGGATCTTGAAATTTGGGAACAGATAGCCATTCAGCTATATCGTTCAATTGATTCAAAGCAAATGAATATGATCTTCAAAGACGGTAAGGATGAATTCTGGAGCAAAGCTAGAATGAATCAGCTCATGCTTGGTGAGACTAACAACGTAGCCAAGGAAATAGAAGAGATCCTTCAGAGTGCCTTTAGAAAATTCAATATTCCTGTCATAGAGGACTTGGGTGCTGATCCCTCAGCCACAAGTGTTGGAGAAGAATCGACTGAGAAAATGGCAGAAGAAGTCATGGACACCAGTGTAGAAAAGGTTAAGGACTTGGAATCCTCTGTTTCAGAAGAGGAAGTTCATAAATAGACAAACATCTCTCCTCTGGTTTCCCCTACAGTCTCCGGATCTAAAGGAGAAGAAAGAATAGAGGAGAAAGAAGAAGCGAAAGGAAGAGAAGGAAGTTAAGCTGAGAAGAACATAAGTGATAGTGCAGAAGAGAAGAAATCTCTGTCTCTGACAAGAGACACTGCAGAATCTGTCAAGGACTTCTTGACAAAAGAAATGATGGAGATTGATGAACCGGAGTTACTTCAAAGTCCATTTAACTTTGACTCTCTCTCCCCAGTTCAAACAATGAAGATAGCTTCATTTGCCAATGCAAAGGCAAAGGAAAAACTCCTGAAGTCTCACATGGAAGATTGCGAGCTAATAGAAGTTGCATCCTGCGTTTTAGAAAAGATCATACCATCTTTTCAGAAGGATCACTCAGTCTCCTCATCAAGTAATCTTAAAGCTCTTGTTAGTTCAGTCAGCACTCATTTTGAGTCCTTAGAGAAATCAACCGAGGAAAAGGTTCGGAAATAGTTTTTGGATAAAAGATTCTCTGAAGTACTAAGTCTAATATCCAATGATAGAAGAAATATGGATATAGGGATAAAGAGCTTAGAAAATGCTCTTAAAGATGGCAGGGAAATATATAAATTTTGTCTATCATGGTCCAAAGCAACAATGGAGATTGAGAAGAAAATGAAAGAACAGGAGATCCAACTAACAAAACTTTCTCAAAATTTTGATCCATTTACTTCATCCATAGTAAATCAAGAATGTCAGACCATTGCAGTCTTGGATGAAATTAAGAAGCTAGAAAAAGAAAAGAAAAACAGAATTGGCAGGTTAAATGAGCTTAGAAGAATAATCATTCCTAAGTTAGAGGCCATACATGAGGCCCTAAGTGATGCTCAAACCACTGCCAAGACAAATGATTCGACAGATCTGAAGAAGGCTGAAGTTTTTGCATTCCTATTGAGTAGTCATATATCAATTTTGGATAGAATGAAGCAAAGTTGGGCTGCAGAATTTGTCCAATTGAAGACAACTTTTGCAGACATTCTTTAGTTTATGTGAGTATGTTATATGCGGCTAAGTATAATTAAATTTTTGAAAATTTTGGTGCGCGGTTCCCACCCTTTGCCATTGATGTCAAAGGGGAAGTGAAGAGTAGTGAAAAATGTTGTATCCAACTTAGTCATTTTTCACTAAGTGTTGCCATCAATGCCAAAGGGGGAGATTGTTGGCAAGAGACACTATATGGATTCATGATTGTTGTCATTGATGGCAACAAAGTTCATCCCACACATCCGCAGGACATGGTGTGTCTATACCGGAAGTTAGAGTGAAGAATGTTGTGATCCGGTAAGCAAGAACAGAGCATGTTGTGAGATCTGACAGTCAGGTCCGGATCTCTTAGAGGAAGCATCTTGGTGAAGTGCGGATTTGGGGAAGTCAAGAGGACTACCTTGAGTGATAGATTCCAAGGATTTAGCCTCCAGTGATAGATGAAGAAAAATATATGAATACTTGAGTATCGGGTTCCTGATTGGCAGTGTGGACAGAGGAAGAACTGACTGGCAGAACATCAGACATTATTTCGGATGCGTTACTGATGATGGTAAAGATTCTTAAGGCATAAGTTATGATTGGCTGACATGATTGATGACTTCCACAAGTATATCCTTGATCCGCATTACTTGGTAAGCAAGGATTCAGCCGACAGATCAGAGTTTGTGGAAAATATTGACTATTCCGGGTGCCAATTAGAAAGGTGATGAAATCACTTGTGTGCATATATATACAAGGTGGATTTAGTTGTGAGAGGTGTTGTGTTTTTTGGTGATGTGCGAAGAAAAGTAGTAGAGCCGAGTAAAAGCAGAAAGGAAGGTCTGGTATGTAAAAGGAGAGCAACACAAAAGAAGAGGAAAGATGAAGTGCAGCAGATCAGTATACTGAGCCTAACCAGAACTGAACCCCAGCATATGTTGATGCTCCTTATCAGTTCAAGTATTATATTACACTCTTTATAAATTGTAGACAGTGTGTCTCTTGTAGGTAGTGTGGCTCTTGTGAGCAGTGTGCTCGGGCAGTGAGCCCTAATTGGCAAGTGCCATTTTGTATTTCCATTCTTCTAACAGAGAATACAATCTTGGGTTAATCACCCCGTGGTTTTCTCCCTTAACAGGGTTTCCACGTCAAAAATATTGTGTCATGTGTATTTCCATTTCATGGTTATGTTTACTTATTTGAATTAATGTTGCATTGATTATTAAGAAATTTCAGAAAGTAGAAATAATTAGGATAACTGATTCACCCCCCCTCTCAGTTATCAATAGTCTAGACAATATTGTAAGGGATCTTTGTTAAATAAGATAAATTAAGGAGTCACCAATTGGAGAATGAGATCATAGGGTTAAATCCATCTAATTTTGATACAATTCAAGGTTTCTTCACAAAATTAAAAGACATTAGATTGCAGTTGAAACAATGTGGGATTGAAAAGAAGGACAATTAATTGATCTTAAGAATTCTTTCCAAACTTGGTCCTAACTATTCAATTTTTGTTTCTTAGGTAGATAGATAGGAGATTATCTACTAGATCACTGATGTTGGCTCTGGAAAGTGGGTTGAGTTCACTCTAAACATAATGGTAATCAATGAGATGTAAAATGGGTCTACAATTTTTGTGGGGAAGGTTGATCATCGGTCTAGACTGTATCACTTTTCTCACTTTGTTTTTGAGTCTCCTTCAATTTCTTTAAGCACTCAACTAGATGAGGTGAGTCATTTGTGGCATCAATAGTTTGGCAACTTGAACTATTGCTACTTGCCGTAGCTCAGTCAACAAGGCATGGTTTTAGGGTTGCCTTCTATTTAGTTTTCTAATGGGGTTTACCAATGTTGCATTCTTGTTAAGCATCTTGAGGAAAAATATGATAAGGGAAAATCATGGAGGGCCACACAACATCTAGAGTTGGTACATAGTGACTCAGCAGGCCCATTTCCACACTCTTTTTTCAAAAGGGCTCAATATGTTTTGACTTTTATTGATGATCTTTCCAGATACACATGGGTTTACTTTCTTAAGAAAAAGTATGAAGTCTTTGAGTCTTTTCAAGACTTCAAAGATTTTGTAGAGAAATAGTTTGGGAAGGCCATCAAAATTCTACATATTGATAATGGAGGAATATGTTAACCAAAGGTTTGAGTAGTTTTGTGCCTTAGAGGGTCTTGATCTTTAGCATACAGTTCCCTACAGTCCACAACAAAATGGTGTCACAGAATGGAAGAACATGTTCTTGAAAGAAATGGCCAACTGCGTGATTCACTCCAGGTCCATGGCACCTCAGTATTAGGTTGAGGCCATCAACTATGCGTGTTACATCCAGAATTGAGTCCCTCATCGACATGTGAAGGGGGTCACTCATATTCAATCTTGGATCAGTCAGAAACCAATAATAAAGCACTTTCGAGTGTTTGGTTCTCCTGCATGCACCCACATTCTAGTAGAGAAACACAAGGCTATGGATATGTAGAGAAAACATTGCATATATTTTTAGGTACCTAGATCATGTCAAAGACTATAGGATCCTTCATCCCACCACTCATGAGATGTTCATTGAGAGGAGTGTTCATTTTGAGGATGCTTCTAGCTCTTCTCTTACCACTTCTCCATCAACCATCACTTTGAAGACACTACGACATGATGATAGTTCTTTTGAGGATCTTAATCCTCTCACTCTTCATGAGGAATCTTCTTCCTCCACTTTAGATGGTGATGGTGATGATGATGATTTATATTTCTCTTCTCCTAGTCATCATTTAGAGGGTGATGATTCTCCTCCAAAATCTTCTACTGAGCCTCTATGGGCTCATCAAACATTGGAGTCAATAGGTGATTGGGTTGGTGATCTTTCAGATGCAAGAAGAACAAGGTCACAATTTCAGTAGGCTCTACATCTCTTCATTGCTTTAGCTTTCAATCCATAGTCTTTTTGGGAAGCTTCTAGTGTCCCTGAGTGGGATGCTTCTATGTAGGAAGAGTTTAGTTCCTTGGAGAAGAACCATTCTTGGGATTTATTCCCCCTTCCCAAGGGAAGGAAACTTGTTTGATGCAAGTGGATCTATCAAACTAAATTTTCTGTAGATGCATTGGTTGATAAGCATAAGGCTTGCCTAGTTGCTAAAGGATTCTCTTAGGTTCCTGGGATTGACTATTCTGAGAATTTTGCGCTAGTTGCCAAAATGAACTCCATCCGACTTGTCCTTGCCATTGTTGCAGCCCATCGTTGGGAAGTTCATAAAATGTGTTGGGAATTAAGGTGTCTCAACTTTTGCAAGTTTCTAGCATTTATTATTTAATTATATTTATTTTTTACCTATTATTGTAATTTGGATGCAAATCCTATTTCGTCACTTTGTGGGAGTTGGCACAGTGATGTGTCATCCTACATGGAAGGTGACCACATGTATTTTTGTCCTCATATGAGGAGATAGGTGTCCCACTTTGTGGTGGAAGAGTTTTGCCATGTGTCGACATCTTTCGGGTGTTGTAAGAGGTTTATGACGCGTAAGAGTTATGACAGATTCCTATGACAAAATCTATGACATGTAAGAGCCAGAAATGGAAGATTCTATGATAGGTGAAGAAAAGTGTCCGAAAGCATCTTGCATGGAGGAAGTAAGCACCCAAGTTTGACTATGACAAGGTTGTAAGAGAATATGGTATTAATAGTCAGTTATGACAGATTCTCTTATAGCTGTAAGAGTTGTCATAAATGACAGATTTTATGACATTGTAAGAGCATCTATCAAACCTTAATTGGGAAAATTTGGGGTGCCCAAGTTGGGGGTTGTAAGGGATGAGAGAGAATCTCTTACAAGTGTCATACGCATGTTTTATGGCCTTGGAAATTAGGCCACATGGATTTGGATGAGTTCCTTGTGTGACTTGTGTAAGGAAAGCAGAGGTGCGGAATACAACTTCCCTAATGTTAATTCTAAGGGGATAATGCAGCCAGGTAACTTTCAATTCAAAAACAACAGATGAATACACCATAAAAGCAGAATAAATAATCAATACTACACAGAATGACACCAGTTTTATGTGGGAAAACCCTTTCAGGTAAAAAACCCACCACCACAATAGAAGCTATCTTTATTACAGTAAACTGAAGGCTTACAATAAAGATCTCAGCTCTTTTCTTCTGATATCGATTCTTTTAGAATTATACAAAACTGTTTATTTCATCTACACATCTACAGAATAAACTGTATAATTTAAATCGTTTCATCAACCACCCTCCAACGACACACGTAGATCCATTTATATATTTAGTCTTCAAGAGCAAAGACAATTATTTAACTTTTTCCCTAACTGATCGATCTAACTTTCCCAGCACCGCTGCCTTCAAACCGTCACAACCACATTTGCTAACCGTTCACAATATTCGTGAGAAACTTTAGTCCCACATGCATCCGTAATAGGTCACTTTTCTAGTTTATATGCCCAAGCACTCGGTAAGACTATCGTCGGCACTTTTGCCGTCGACGACCCCAGTCTAACCTCATCGGTGTAATCCAAAACCATCGGCCAACACTCCATCATTCACTCCGATGGTTCCATACCCCACCAATACCAAGCCTTCACCCTTCGTCAACCATGTTCTTCACGCCGATGCCAACTTCACATATTGTTGAACTTGTTGAACCATTGAACCTCGACGTGAGGTTCAATGGTTCAACGGAGTGATATATTCAGCTAAGACGATGGACCATTAAACCACTGTACCGATGAACCTATCCTGTTGAACCGAGGAACCATTGAACCCATGAACTGATGCTGCCGAACCATTGAACCAATGTCGTTGAACCATTGAACCGTTGAATCGATGAATAGTTCAATGAACCATTGAACCCGAGTTCTGATGTTGAACCTTAAACCCGATGAACAGTTCAATGAACCATTGAACTTGAATTTCGATGTTGAACCTTGAACCTAATGAACAGTTTAATGAACCAATGAACCCGATGTTCAAAGTTCAAACCTTCAACGAAGTAACACCCAATGGATGAAATTCAAACTTTCAATGAAGTAACCAATGCATATCGGTTGAACCATTGAACTCGATGAACTTCCAGAACCCAATGAACTTCCAGAACGGTTCAATGAAGAATAACGATTAAACATGAGGTTCAAGCAGTAATTTGAGACACAAGTTCTCTTCAACTTGCTCTAGAAGCTACCTCCATGAGTACTACTATATATAAACAGGTGCTTGGATGGGAGATGCATAGTTGATTTGACAGATATTGTTATGCTGTCGGATTATCTCCAGATACGAGTGTCGAAGACTCCTGTAAAGACTTGCATTGCAATTGTCTTGTAAACATTCTCTGTTTGATAATACATTGTGTAGGTTTTGGAGTGTGGGGTTTTTCACCCGTAAGGGTTTTCCCCACGTATATCTTGTCTCTCTCTCTTCCCTATGTATTGCTGCAATATATAGGTTGTTGTGATAATAACGCTGTAACTGTAAAGGTTAATTTGAATTTGCATACTACTTCCCTCATTAGATTAGCATAGGAAGTGTTTTATGCACACCTAGCTTCCTTTCAGTTGGTATCAGAGCCTGGCCAATTTTGGTCCTAGCTGTTGGGTAGGGGTTTTTTGAGCTGATCTTAGATTGAGTGGGAGTCTGTGCAGAGTATTCTAAAATCTTGTTGCAGGAAGGAGATGGCAGGCACATCCGGAAGATTAGAGGTGGAGAAGTTTAACAGCACAAATTTTGAGTTGTGGAAACTCAAGATGGAAGACATGATTGTTGATCAAGACCAATGGGAAACCGTTAATGGCACAAAACCTATGGCAACTCCACAAGCTGATTGGGATCTCAAAGATCGAAAGGCTAAGGGTCTCAATAGACTCAATTTAGCTGACTCTGTCCTATTGAATGTCCATGAGGAGAAGACCGCGAAAGAACTTTGGAAGAAGCTGGGAGATGTTTATCAGGCCAAGTCCCTAGTGAACAAGATTTTGCTGAAGAAGTTGTTTGCTCTGAAGATGGAAGATGAAGGATCTGTTGCAGACCATATGAATGATTTCAACATGATAGTTGCACAGTTGACATCCATGGGTGTGAAAATGGAGGAGGAGGATCGATGTATGACCTTGCTTTGTTCTTTGTAGGATTCGTGGGATTATCTTGTAATGGCCTTCAGAAGCACTACAACCACCTTCAAGATGGATGAGGTAGTGTCTTCGCTATTATCTAAAGAGATGCAGAGAAAGGCAACTGAGTTAGCCAAAGAGGCTCTTGCAGTTCATGGAAGACCTAAGGAGAAAGGGAAAAAGAAGGACAAGAAAGATGAGAAGGGTAGGTCCAAATCCCGTGGGAGATCCAAATCTCCTGGAAAGTGCAAGGTTCTCTATTGGAACTATGGTAAATTTGGGCATTTCTAAAAGGAATGCAAAGAGGAGAAGAAGAAAAAGAAGAATGTCCCAGACTCAGATTTTGACAAGTCACAAGATGATGGTGATGCTTTCATTGCAGCCTTGGCCACCCATGCATCTGATGATGTGTGTCTGATTGATTCTGGTGCATCTTTCCACATGACCTAGCATCGAGACTGGTTTATGAAGTATGAAGAGTTCGATGGTGGAAGAGTTTACCTGGGTGACGATGCTCATCTGAAGATTGTTGGTCATGGAAGAGTCTCAATCCGATTCCATGATGAACAAGTGAAGGGGATCTCTGGGGTCATGCACATCCTAGGCTTGGCACGAAACCTACTCTTGGTAAGTAAATTGAATGATGCAGGGGTGCAGGTTGTCTTTTCAAAAGAAGGATGCAAGATGACTAGAGGAGCTATGGTGCGAAGGGTACTTGGAGAGGTACTCTATTTTAGTTGGAAGCATGCATTTCACAATGCAATAGTTCTTTTGACTCAAAGAAAAGAGCTGCAATCACTTCATCCCCATTAGAACCAGAAACTAAAAGATCTGTTGTATCAAATTCTGATGGTAGTGCATTTTGGGTACCTAAGAGTGCTCATGCTTTGGAATTCAAGCTTCCTATTGAAAAGACAATGTTATGGCATAAGAGATTTGGCCACATTGGTGAGAAGGATCTTAGAACCCTGAAAAATAAAAACCTCGTTGAGGGGTTAAATGATTGTAATCTCGAGTTCGACTTTTGTGAACATTGTATATATGGAAAGAAAAATTGTGTTTAGTTTTACTCTAGTTCTCACAAGTCTTCTGGTGTGTTGGACCTTATTCATTCTGGTGTGTTTGGTCTAGTTAATGTTCCTTCAATTTCTAAGTCTGTATATTTTGTATCTTTCATAGATGATTATAGTAGAAGGACATGGGTTTATTTTCTCAGAAGCAAATATGAAGTCTTTAGTCGATTCAAAGAGTTTAAAGCTTTTGTTGAGAATCAGACTAGTAAAAAGATTAAGTGTTTGAGAACTGACAATGGTGGTGAGTTTTGTTCCACAAAATTTGATAAGTTCTATAAAGAACATGGGATTGAAAGACATAAGACAACTCCATACACCCCACAACAAAATGGAGTTGCAGAGAGGATGAACAAGACACTGATGGAGAAGGCTAGGAGTATGCTTAGTGGAGCTGGCCTCAAACATAAGTTTTGGGCTGAAGCCATTGCTACTTCTTGCTACCTAATAAACAAGTCTCCTACACCAACTCTTGTTGGTAAGACACCCATGGAGGTGTGGTCTAGTAAGAATCCTTCAATCAGACATCTTCATGTTTTTGGTTGTGAGGCATATGCTCATGTGCCTAGGGAGAAGAGGTCAAAATTAGAAAACAAGGCTGTTAAGTGTATTTTCATTGGCTATGGTGTCAGTGTGAAAGGATACAAGCTTTGGGATCCTGTGGCTGAAAAAGTGTTGTATAGCAGAAGTGCTATTTTCAGAGAGGTAACACCTTCTTCCATTGTTCTATAGCTAGAAGAGAAAGAAAAGAAAGATGATGTGGTTCAGTTTCCTTCTACCCCTGAGAAGACTGAATTGACAGACCCTGTGATACCTGATGATGAGAGCTCTGGTAGCTCTGAAAGCTCAGAAGAAGAAGCAAAACCTCAACCTCAGCCTTTGAGGAGGTCTACAGGAACAAAGAAGCAACCTGATAGGTTTGGTTATTCATTGCTTGATTTTAGTTGTGCTTTTGCCTTGCTTGATAATACTGATGAGCCTAGAATTGTGATAGAGGCTATGGGCATGAAAGATGCAGGTTCCTGGAAGGAGGCCATGGATGATGAAATGGCTTCTTTGGAGAAAAAAAAAACTTGGGACTTGGTGCCTTTACCTAAAGGACAGAAACCCGTTGGTTGTAAATGGGTGTTCAAGAAGAAATTTGGTGCAGATGGCAGTGTTGAAAAGTACAAAGCTAGACTGGTTGCGAAGGGGTACTCACAAGTGGAGGGAATTGATTATGGTGAAATTTTCTCTCCCGTTGCAAAGCTGACATCTATTCAGTTCCTGTTATCTCTTGTTGTAGCTTATGACTTAGAGGTGGAGCAAATGGATGTGAAGACAACATTCCTTCATGGTGATTTGGAGGAAGAGATTTACATGTCACAGCTAGAGCATTACATAGAGAAAGGTAAAGAAAATTTGGTTTGCAAACTGAAGAAGTGTTTGTTTGGTTTGAAGCAATCTCCTAGGATGTGGTATATGAAATTTGATGCCTTTGTGTTGTCGATTGGATTTCTGAGATCAAAATTAGATCATTGTGTGTATTATAAATTTGACAATGATCGTATTCTCATCATTGCATTGTTTGTTGATGATATGCTGTTAATTGGGAATGGTAAGAATATGATTTCTGATTTGAAGTCTCAGTTGTTAGCACAGTTTGAGATGAAAAACTTAGGGGCATCCAGGTACATTCTGGGAATGGAAATCAAAAGAGACAAAGAAAACAAAAAAATTTGGTTAATCCAGAGTAAGTATGTGAAGACCATGTTGGATAGGTTCAACATGGAAGATTGTAGACTATTGTGTGTTCTTGTTTCTTTGGGGACAAAGTTATCTGTTAATGATTGTCTAAAATCTCCTTCTGAGGTGGAGGACATGAGAAGAGTACCTTATGCTAGTGCTATTGGTAGCTTGATGTATGCTATGGTCTGCACAAGACCAGACATTGCCCAAACAGTGGGAGTCATTAGTCAGTTTATGGCTAATCCTGGATGGGTACATTGGGATGCAGTAAAGTGAGTGTTCAAATATTTGTAGGGTACTTCCGAGTATTTCCTATGTTATCCTAGTCATCCTATTGTGCCTTGCACACATGCCCCATTTCGCCAATGGGGACCCCCTCTTCTGAATTTTGGCTCAGAGTGTCATTCCTAAGATCTTGATTGCATGTACCAAATAGCTCCATTAAATGATCAAAGTTGCATTCTTCATAAAGTGGAGTGAACAATGAGTTACTAATTTTCCTAGGGGTTCAAGTCGGGTCATAATTTCCCTAAAAACAAGGTCAAAACTATTTGTTATGCTAAAAATCACTCTGACAGACTTTTACGCTAAAAATAAGCTTACTAACTTTAGCGCTGAAGTTACACCCAACCGACCAAGCGCCAAAACTTAAGTCCACTGACTTAGTGCTAAAATCAGTGGTCGTAGACTTAGCGCCATAAACCTGATCCTCTGATTAAGTTGGTGGTCTCCAAATTCCGCGCTAAGTCTAAGGATGTCTAAACTCACGCAAAACGCTGCAAAGGTAGGAGCTCGACCTCGCGCCATAAAGCATCACTGCCGACTAGGTCGGTAAGACTCAAAAGCCACGCTAGGTCAGTAATGTCATTTTTCTGCACAAACCCTAAAGTGAATTTTGCAGCGTGCTGGGAAACTCTGCCATACCTCCTACATTAATGGCGACCAAATAGGGGAATAAAAGTGGTTTGTAGTCTGCATTTGAGCTCATTTCCACTGTGAAGATTGATTGAAGAGCTCTACGGCCAGATTGAGAAGCAGATTAACAATGATTCGCCAGTGAATTTGAGTAAGAAGACTAGTATGACTTGCACATTTACACCGCTTCCCTCCTTTGTGACTAGGTAGGTGTCCATTTTGGGTTCCATTTTTTAAAAAATAGGGTTTTGTGATTTAAGAAAACGTCACAGTAAAGGGTTTCATGTACCAATTTAAATTCATTTTCCAAATGTTCATAAATTTGTTATGATCATATGTATGTGAACATTTTGTTTTGAGAAACCCCTCATTTAGAAACCCTAGTTTGAGCAGCAGGGCTTAGAATTTGATCTTTAGAACTAATGAAACCCTCATTTGTGCCGAGACTGAAAATTTGTTCATCAAACACACCGAAACCTTTAGTAAAGTCCATGTTGAATCTTTGGCATAGGAAATATGTTCGATAGACTTAAAATGACTTTGCAAATCGTAAGTTAGTTAGACCTTGTCTAAATCTCTGCTAAACTCATGAGATTGCTGTACGTCAAAGATTAAGTGTCCTAACTTTGTGCTAAAAGTGCCTCTGACTGACCCAAAATTTGACTCTAAAATCAATTAGTCAGTTGGAACCTTTGAAAATTCCATTAAGTGCCGAAAGTCACTTTGCGCTAAAATTGAATCCATCCGACTTGTGCTACAAACGCCCTCACCGACTTTGTCTGTTGGACCTGAAACTCATGCCAAGTCTGACTACCTCAAATCCCGCGCAGGAACACAAAAAGTAATCTGGCGCTAGAATCCATTTCTCTTGACTTGCGCCAAAAACTCAACTGACCGACTTAGTCGGCCGCATTGAAAACTCATGCTCGGTCGGACATCATCAAAACCTGCACCAAATGTTATGAAAGACCTTGCGCCGTTATGCCTCTTCATTGACTAGGTCAAATGACCTCTGATTTAGCGCAAGGTCAGCCGACCCTTAATTTAGCACTTTACACCCTAAAGGGACGGATGAACCTAAATCTAGTGCAAGGTTTGATGGACCTCAAAGCCGCGCTAGGTCAGACCTAGCCCATTTCAGCGCTTTCTGCCAAGAAGGTCCAAGACCCCCAAAAAACCACGCAAAATGCTTTTAATGATGTTTATCTTTAATCTTTTCAAGTTAGAATGATCAGTTAAGATAAAATGGATGTTGCAGAAGTAATTTTATCATGTTTTACATGTTTTCATTTGAAATTTCAAATATTTACTACATGGTTAGTGGGTTTTTAAATGTTATCTTCTTTACTTATGCCATGTAATAGGTAATGCAAATCATTTTCTACAAAGTACTTTACTTCTGCATTTGAATTCCAATGACTTGGTAGCAGTTGCATGATAGAAGAATCTTGACGTAGTAACTTAGATGAATAGTTAGTGACTCACTCAAATTAGAACTTAGGAATCAAACCTCAATGCAACCATAACTTATAAGGTTTGTTCATGTAGGCTAAATGACTGCAAGGGCTCAAAACATGAAGTATGAGTTTAAAGGTATCCCTCCTAAGATCAGAATCACCTTCGGATGGAAAGACATAGGAGATACTGATCCAGGTCACTTTGACTTAGATGATATCAGAACCAGAACATTTGGACCAATCTAACTCCAATGGACAAGAAGATAAAGGACAGTGGGATTGAAGAGGCTACTGCCTTCCCAACCTCAGCTCAATGTGTAGAACTGATAGTGGCATGTGCTGTTAGATATGATCCACTAACAAGAACCATACAAACTCCCAGTGGAGAAGTATTAGCAAACCTAAGTCCACCATCCTTAGCAGAAACCTTTGGTATTCCATGGTATCCGGTGTTAACCATGCTAGACAAAATAGGTGCAGAAGCAACATTCAAGAAGGACTTGGATACATGTAAGAAACATATAAATGACCACTAGATGAAGAATAAAAGGTCAAATATTATCAAGCTTCCCCATTCATTGTACAGAAGTGACTTTCATGATGGAATTGGAGACCTAGTGACCTTGCTTAGTAGAATATATGGACTGGCCACTACATCAACCTTTGAAGGCTAGATGTTCATGATGATTGAGGAGATAGTTAGTAATGGAACCAAATTTCACTGGGCTCAAATATTGAGTGATAACATGCACGAGGCATTTGAAAATTTTAGAGAAAAGTGAATATTTAGGTGGACCTCCTAGGTGGTATATTCATTGGCTAGGAGGAATGAATATGTTGGGCTGTCTAAAATTGGAGAAGTTGACAATGATGAACAACAAGTAAAAGTATATGAATGCTACCCTCAATTGGTGTTGTCCCAATCCCTCATTCATTATAAAAGCGTGAATGATGCTTTCACAACGTACATCACTAGATTACTACAAGGTACCATAGCTCTTAGGATATCCACTAAAGCAATGAATGAAGTCATGCAATATGGGAGATGGTATATATAGTTTCAAAAATTCACCTACTTGAGGATCCTAGGCTTCACTGGTTTGCCATATAGGCTACCTCATTACCCAACAGATAAGGTAGTACTTCTGGAGCTGTCAAGATAATTAATCCCTTGTGCAGAAAGACTAAAACACCTTCATAGAACAAATGTCAAGTTTCCAATTAGATTGGGTAAAGGCAACTATGCATGTGTCTCTCTTGGAGCAACCGAGCATTCTAATAAGGAGATGCAATTACTTAACCTTTATTTTTACACAAAAAGAGACCATTTTGATCCGCAAAGGGTAATGGAGAGATATGTAAGCAAAAGGCTATTTCATAAGATGCATTTAGAAGATTTTTGGGCAAATTGTGTAGATGACTACGAAGTGTTGAAGAGAACTCACTCTAGGCTGTCCCTTGGGTTCATAAGGAAATTTCATATAATAGAAGTCCCAGACCAATTGAATGATGATGATGTGGTACAAAAGGGACCATGGGAAGCTCAATATCAACAACCTGTCCCTTTACCTAATTGGGCTAATACAAAGGAAAGCTCTTTAGATGCAATAATGAAAGAACCTTTAAGATTGAGCAAAATATGGGTAAGGAATCAAGTTACAGTGCTGGAGAGACAAGGGGTACAACTTACTTACACCGCACTTGAATCTGAAAAGAAATATGGGGATGAGGAAGACACACTCATAGAAGTACCGGATGATGCATAACAAGTTCAAGAGCCCCAAAGAAATTATGATAGTGAAGAACATGTACCCTTGGCAGAGAATGGAAAGACAAAGAAGGTTGTTTCAAAAGCCCAAAAGAAGGATATGCCCCCTGCCACAAGGACACGGGCATCGAAGAAGAAAAGTATGCCAAGTGGACCAGGAGAAGGGTCCAAAACTAAAAGGAAAAATGTTAAGACAACTGGCATAACTATAGAAGCCTCAACTGCTGCAACATTAGATAATATAAGCATTTTTGTGACCTCTTCACCTCCTGCTGCTCCAACCACCAGTGCTGCCCCAACCACCAGTGCTGCCCCACTTTCTCCTATTGCTACAACAATTATTCAGCAAACTACCTCTGCTTCTTCTCCATTAGCAGTCATAGTTTCCATGGCCTCATCTTCATTAATGATTAACTCAAGTAGCCCCATTGGCCCCACTCCTTCTATCATTGCCTCCTTATTCCCTCCTATCTCCACCATATCCATGTCTTCCATTTCCTCTATCTCACTTTCCACCTCCTTCTCCCCGCCGCCTATTTCATCCATTCTTACATCCTCTTTCTCCATGCCTTCTCCCTCAATTGTTTCACCTATTGTCATTTCTTTCATATTACCTACCCTTCCCATTCCACCTCCTTTGGGGTTCACTCCATTTGTAAATTTAACACATGTTAATTTGTCTTCATTTGTTGCACATTAATTGGCTTCGACCACCAATTCCTTGGCCCCACCAAGTGTACAAGATTGCCTCCCTTTGGCTGTCCCTACACTTACAAGAATTGAGATGGTATTGGAACAAATTGAGTCCCAAGAGAAGGAGAAGATAACATAAATTTTTGATAAACCTAATCTTGCATCTTCCACGGAGGTTGAGATAATAGAAATTCAGGAAAGCCCAGCTGATAAAGAAACTACAGAAAAGGTTTTACAGATTGTCCAGTAGGCATTAATAGAAAACCTCCAATATCTTGGGCATGTTACTGATGAAGATAGTAAGTTGTCTAGAGAAGAAGAGAAGATACATGATGAATCATTTAACGAGGAAGTTGCCCATGATAACACTCTTGAAACTTCTTCCACTGCACCAACTTTGCTCCAACAAAGACTCATAGAAAAAGAACCTCAGGTGGAGGTGATACAGTTAGATTTGGGTGCACCACTGGCACAAGTAGAAAGGCCCAAGAAGGGCCAAAAAGGGCAAAGATTCAATCGTGAATATACAAAGATGCATCAGGCTCAAGAATAGCAGAAGTTACAATCCCTCCTATGGGCATTGACAAAGTAGAAATAAGGGTTGAAGATTATGTCATTTCCACTATGAACTTGGGTCTGGGATCACGGGAGCAAAGAATTGATGACTTCAATGGTTCAGTGTCTTCAATAATTAAGCAGTTAGATAAAGATGAAATGACTAAGCAAGAACTAAAAAAGCAGAATGCAGAATTGAAAGCATGTATAAGGTCTCTAATAAGGCCATTAAATTTAGAAGGGGAATCGAGGTCCAATTTAGCCCTGCCATCCAAAGAAGAGTTGGCCAAATTTGATGACATCAAAACAAATGCTGTTGGTATGCAGGAGTGGTTTGATAAAGTATATAGTGATGGACACGAGGTTATTACTTTTGCAGTAATGTTGCATCGGGACTTCCGATTGTTAAAGGAGGGATGGGATGAATTGTATGAAGAATGTGAGCCCTATGAAGAATACTACTTTCATATGTACCTGAGAGTACAAGCTATCAGAAAACTGCCTAGCCAAATTTTGTTGTTAAAGAACATTCTTACATTAGAAAGGATACATAAGTCTGCTGAATGGTATTAGCAAATGAACTTGAGAAAGGAAGCTTTTGATAAAGTTAAGGAGGTTAACAAAGAAGCAAATGATTAGATACTTTCAGTTATTTATGAAATAAATGACACTTTGAGAGAGTGTTTGGACCCTAGTTTTGATGACTTCACCCCATTAGATGAGCAACGTTGTAAAGATAGACCATCTCAAGTTATTTACAGGTAGGCTCCATTGAGTATAGTGGGAAAATTAGAAAAGGTTAGTGATCTTCGGGCTTCCTTCATTACATTCCAGAAAAGCAAAAGCTCAATGGAAGATGTATACACTCAGTATTATCGAGACCTTGAAAATCTCCGATTCAGAACATATTATATTAAAGATCCGGAGCCCACTGATATAAATCCAACATTAGCAGCTTGGGTAGCCTACGTCAACATAAAAGATGAGGATGACAAAATAGACTTGGAAGGAGATGCATAAAATGTTAAATTATTTGAAATTGAAAGTTTAAATCCTGTCACTTGTAAATAATGCTATATTTAGAAGGTCATGTGATGCTATTTTGTCTTTATTATGCATTGAAAAGTGACTTTTCTATATATATAGCTTAATGGGTACTCAATTTGTCTAAGTTCAATGTATCTAGAGGTCATTTTTCATCCTTTTCCTACAGGACAAATTGTAATCTGGGAATGCAAAATGTTGTCATAAATGTATTTGATATTGTTAAATCTGGGCCGTCGGTGTTGATTCAATCTCCACCGTACATTCAAAATCTTAGTATGGCACCTCTCCTATATAAAGGGCCATCATTATCTCATTTGTAAGACAATCTTGATGCTGAATTGTTGACATTCTGCCGAAATTTTGATTAATGCAAAACAAGTTACTACAGGTTTTCTGGGAATTTGTCTCTTGTATTGTCAATTTGGTATCATGGTTCACATCTTGATCTTCATTAGTTAAATCATGCTTTGCAATGTTATTGATTTGTTAAAGGTATTTGATGAACATTATAGTCCATACTATTAGTTGCTTATTGATTGTAAGTAGATGTCCATAGTTAGCTTGAGCTATTAAATTGAATTGAGTTTGATTACATTTCAGTAGTTAAATCAAGCCAGCATTTAGGTATTTAATGAATGTATGTAGTTTGAAAATCTAGAGAATCCATAGAAGATAGCACTATTTTTTGTAGCACTGTAGCAAAGTCTTTAGCTTGGTAAAAAAGAAAATTGGTTTAAAATCTGAATGTTTGTCTACCTGCAACAATCTTTACTTTGTGAATGTCACTCAAGATCTCTCTAAACCCTATTTCCTTTTGCACTTTCTTATTTATCAATTGTTAGAGTTAGGCTCCAGCAGCAGTTTACACAGACATATCAGTTGAAAAGTTATAAGGGTTTGCATGTATTGCTGTCCCAATTTGTCAAATCTGTCACACTGCATGTAAGACCCCTTGTAGAAATAGCTAGAACATCCAACTAAGAAATTCCAAGCAAGCTAAGACCTAGCTGTATTATCCTTGGAGTAGTCTTACTTAGGGAAAGATACTTTTCAAGAGAGCTGCGATACCAACAATCACACCTGCATTGTTGAGTGCTAAAAACACCATCAACACATCCTATAGGACCTCCGCATTTTGTTAGTATTTGTGGATTCTGATTGGGTAGGTGACATTTATAACAGGAGATCCACTAGTGCTTGTGTTTACTATGTCCGGTGGTGCAATTAGTTGGATGAGTAAATGACAACTTGTGGTCGCTTTGTCCACGACAGAAGCTGAGTATATGGTAGCTACTCATGCTTGTAAAGAAGCCATTTGGCTTAAGAGATTGTGTTTAGATATTGGTGTTGATGCAAGACATAGTACTATCTATTGTGACAGTCAGAGTGCGATTTACCTAGCAAAGAATCCAAATTTCCATGCTAGAACAAAGCATATTGATGTACAGTTTCATTTTGTGCGAGACATGGTAGAGGATGGGAAGGTGACATTGGAGAAGGTAGACACTTTGAAGAATGTTGCAGATGCATTGACGAAACCAGTGGGCACAGAGAAGTTCAGATGGTGTTCAGAGTCTATGGGCCTCTTGGCCTATAGTAGTTAAATTATGTTATTTCCATTAGCTCTTGAAAGGTGTTTGACAAGTGGGAGAATGTTGGGAATTAAGGTGTCTCAATCTTTGCAAGTTTCTAGCATTTATTATTTAATTGTATTTATTTTTTTCCTATTATTGTAATTTGGATGCAAATCCTATTTCGTCACTTTGTGGGAGTTGGCATGGTGATGTGTCATCCTATATAGAATGTGACCACATGTATTTTTGTCTTCATGAGGAGATAGGCGTCCCACTTTGTGGTAGAAGAGTTTTGCCATGTGTCGGCATCTTTCAGGTGTTGTAAGAGGTTTATGATGTGTAAGAGTTATGACAGATTCCTATGATAGAATCTATGACATGTAAGAGCCAGAAATGGAAGATTCTATGATAGGTGAAGACAAGTGTCCAAAAGCATCTTGCATGGAGGAAGTAGGCACCCAAGTTTGACTATGACAAGGTTGTAAGAGAATCTGCTATTAATAGTTAGTTATGACACATTCTCTTACAGCTGTAAGAGTTGTCATATATGACAGATTTTATGACATTGTAAGAGCATCTATCATACCTTAATTGGGCAAATTTGGGGCACCCAAGTTGGGGGGTTGTAAGGGATGAAAGAGAATCTCTTACAAGTGTCATACACATGTTTTATGGCCTTAGAAATTGGGCCACATGGATTTGGACGAGTTCCTTGTGTGACTTGCTCTAGAAGCTACCTCTATTCGTACTACTTCTATATATAAACACATGCTTGGATGAGATATGCATAGTTGATTTGACAGGTACTTTAATGCTGCCAGATTATCTCCAGATATGAGTGTCAAAGATTCCTGTAAAAACTTGCATTGCAAGTGTGTTGTAAACATTCTCTATTTGATAATACATTATGTAGGTTTTGGAGTGTGAGGTTTTTCACCCGTAAGGGTTTTCCCCACGTATATCTTGTCTCTCTCTTCTGTCTACTTTTATGTGTGTCTTGCTGCAATATCTCAGTTGTTGTGATAATAATGCTACAACTGTAAAGGTTAATTTGAATTTTCATACTACTTCCCTCATTAGATTAGCACAGGACGTGTTTTCCGCACACCTAGCTTCCTTTCAAAATGGGTGTGAAGAGTGCTTTTCTTCATGGTGACCTTCACGAGGAGATATACATGGAGTAGCCATAGGGGTCCGTACATAATCCTTCACTTGTTTTCCATCTTCAGAAGTCTCTCTATGGCCTCAAACATGCCTCTTGGGACTGGTATGCCAAGACACACTCCTTCCTTTTGTTGGTTAGATTCACATAGTTCCATTATGATCTGAATGTTTATATTCTACAACAGGATGATACTCTGACTTTCCTTGTTCTCTATGTTGATGACTTGTTGCTGACAGAGAGTCACTCATCCACCATCAAGGCAGTGAAAATTTCCCTTCATGATCATTTCCTGATGCCAGACTTGGGCCTTTTGTACTAATTCTTGGGGATTGAAATCAATTAGTCTTCAACTGGTATCTTCATTGCACAACCCAAGTATGCACTTGATATGCTCTCTAGATTTTGCATGGCTGATTGTAAACCTGCCCGACTCCATTTCTGTTAGGGGTCAAACTTGAGGCTCATTATTCTTCACCATTGGTGGATACTACCTTGTATCACCAATTAGTTGGGAGTCTCATATACTTGACTCACACGAGGCCTGCTATTTAATATTCTATGGGCCTAGTCTCCAGGTTCATGTAGGAGCCACATGAGCTGCACTAGAAAGTAGCTAAGCAGATTCTTCACTATGTACATGGCACTCACATTTATAGGATTCAATATGCAACTATCATGGATATTGACTTGGTGGGCCATACTGATTCAGATTGGATGCTCAGGATCACAAGTCTACTTCAAGGTAATGCTTCTCACTTGGTTCGGGTCCAGGTTCTTAGTCGAGCAAGAAGCAGTCTGCAATTACTCTTTCATCTATAGAGGCCAAGTATCAAGGAGTAGTTAATGCTACTACTAAGGCCATTTGACTTCATAACATTCTCACTATGTTTGGTGTTCCCTTTCAGAAGCATATAGTCATCTTTTGTGACAACTAGAGTGTGCTACAAATCTCTCACAATCTAGTTCATCACTAGAAGACCAAACACATTGAAATCCACATGCACTATATTCAGGAGTTGATTCATGAGCAGGTCATTGATCTCAAGTACTGTTTGAGATTAGAGTAGATTGCAAACATCTTCACTAAACCCTCCACTAAGAGAAAGTTCCTTCATTTGTGAGCTTTGTTAGGGGTACAACAAGTGTCCACTTCAAGGGGGGCTTCTTCGTCCTCTTTTTTCTCTCTATTCTGGGGGTGTTCCCTCTCTATTTGTGGGAGCTTCTTCTCTTTGGGAGAAATTATTTGTACATGGGTACCTCATCAGGCTTCATTTTTTGGGACCCATCTTTTCACCCACCTAAGCTACGCTTAAGGGGTTGTTAGTGTAGGTTTTCTTTCCTAGTGTGTTATTTATTTTCCCTATTTCCTAGACTTTTATTAAGCTTTCTTAGGTTAATCAATTGAGTTTAATTAGGTGAGTGGGTCATTTGAGGTGTCACCATCCTACGAGGGAGTTACATTTACTATGTTTAGACCATTTGGTGGTCTCTCCCTATTGGCCAGTTTTGCCACCTCCACCCCTCTCCTTGGTCTATATAAGCTCACTACCTAGCTTGTATCTTGCATCTTGTATGGCAATTTTGCTAATATTTTGTAGCTTCTTCTTTGAGCTCGTAATGTAATTTTGTCATCCTGACATTTGTATAATCTCTCAGAATCCTTGGTTTGCTTTTGTTTATGCA
The DNA here is from genome assembly GCA_027924645.1 of Cunninghamia lanceolata. Classification (NCBI taxonomy): domain Eukaryota; kingdom Viridiplantae; phylum Streptophyta; class Pinopsida; order Cupressales; family Cupressaceae; genus Cunninghamia; species Cunninghamia lanceolata. Next base: position 6,772,432 of record BSBN01000220.1, on the reverse strand, counting down.
TTTACAACTTTTGTAGCTTATAATCTCTCTTAAAAAGTTCTTGGGTTATTTATCTATTTCAGATTTCTAACACAACATTCTTCCCCTTGGGAATAAACAAAATTGCAGATGTGTGCAAAATATTTTCCCATTTTGGATAGGAAAATACAAGAAGGATGAATGTCTCTGAACTCTGCACATGATCCAAAGACAACAATGATGCTCTTGAAAACTACTTAAAGGCCTCCAATCCACTTTCAAACTGACTAAATAGGAGGATAAAGAATAATCTCCAAAGAAGATGATGGTGATGATGCAACTCCATTGAATCTATCATCAAAGAGGAACTAAATACCCTCTAAAGTGTCTCCCAAATATATAATGAGGGACTCTACAAACACACACAATATGGTAGATGTGTCCCAATGAGCTATCTTTGGAAGAATGATTATGTCCTATTGCAAATAATCACTGGAAGCCTTCTATGAAGCAAACCTAGACCTATATGTAGCAATAGGTGATGAAGATGGATCTATATATGTTAGATTAGGATAATGTGGCAAATTGATGCCATCGGTAATGCACAACTATTCTAACTGATGAAGCTTGATTAACAATTTTAAATCATCATTTTTCTTCTAGATGCATTTATCTATGTATGCCTTTTTATTCCACAAACTAGGAGACATGATTACACCAACAAACTAGAGTGTAAAAAAATAGAAGCTGATATGAAGCCCACTAAAAAAATAGAACTTCTCTGGGTGCCAGTATGTCCAAGTTATCAACTAGAATGCACAAAACTGGAAAACTAAATAAGAGATACCTGGGTTTGAATCTAAAAAAAGTACTTGGATGGTTGTGTAGAGCTCTTCAATATCTTTCCAACGCCACAAGAATCATGAAAATTAGAGATCATGGCAAACGTTATGAGCTTAGAAGCTAACAAGGTGATTTGAACTTCAAACAACAATAAATTATATTAGAAAAAATCTAAAAAAAATAATAGTGCCATTGGATTGTAGTAAGGACCAGCATTACAATGCATATTTGTTTGCAAAAATCTGACTTTGTTTGCCCAAGTTATGCCAAAAACCAAAAGGCCCCCTTTTAGGTCAAATTAGGGCCAGAAAAGGGCCATGTGTACTATTTGGGTGGCTGGATTGGTGGCGTTGCTGATCTGGGTGGTAGATGAGTTGCGACTGGGCCGGGCGGAGGTGAGGTGATGTTTTGGTAGTGGGTGGGTGTTGGTGTCGTTGAAGGTGGCAATTCAAAGTGGTGGGGTGAAGAAACTCGGTGGCAAGTGTTGAATGTTGGTGACATCAGAGTTTACTAGCGGTGCCATTGTTGTGCTGGTGGCGGTCGTTGAGCAGTTCGTAGCAGGCCCTTTTGCTATCTATGACTCAAAAATAAGGTCCGTGGGGCCCAAAAGGGGGGCGTCTGGGCTAAAGACCAGGCCAACTAGGCCCAAAACAGACTTGCGTGTCCCAAAATGGGACACAGTGCCAATTTTTTTTATAGATTTTTTTGTACGATAGAGCTGTACAGGTGTCGTGCGACCCTTGGGGCAATTTTTTTGCGAGCTAGATTTTAGTGATTTGATAGTCATTCTTAGGGTTTTTGGGCCTTCTGAGCATGATGGCAAGGTCAAATTTGATCCAAAATGCTCTAAAATTACAAATTCCTTCGTATCCCAAAAAAATACCTACTAAAACCTTTGCAGATCTGGCCTCCAGAGTTCAAATTGAGCCAAATAAAAGGCTAATTTGACTATTTTGATTGCTTTGAATCGAATGAAAGGCTCTGTTTTACACAGAAACACACTCAACAAATGACTCTTGCCAGATTTTTCTCCAAATTTGAGAATGGGCTTGTAGATTTGAATGCTCTGATACCATGTTAGAGTCACTGATTGACTCAAGCTGCCAGAATCATTTGCAAAACCTAGGATTGCCTTCTACAAGAGAAGAAAAGCACAAGAGAATGATTTTGCACAATATTGAATGCATAATTACATATGACATCTTGCTTTTATAATTGCAAAATAGAAAACCCTAGGTGACTTAAAAAACCCTAAGTAAACTTAATAAAGTGTAATTAAATATTTAATTACACCAACAAAAATGAACAAAGGAGTTTAGATTGCCTCCATATCATAAATGAACAAAATAGGCTTAGAGCAAGCAATCCTTTGGGTCATATAATAATCACAACCACCATGCCCATTGAACATTTACGCTAACATCACAACTTTCATAACACTTTCCACCAACCACATACATCTACACATCACGCACAATCAACCAAACCATGGTCCATGATGTTTTGCTTGCCCACAAACAAAACAACCACTTGGTTTTGCCTCCACTCGACTGGCTCCTACCACGAGAGCAAGAGTGACTGGGTTGGCGCTAGCTGCAACGACGCAACTCATGTGCCACATCGGAGTTTGACTCACCCACATTGTGTTTGGGTCACATTATGAGTAACACAATACCATAATGCACCTCTCCCATGGTGCACACGTACATAGTGTAAGCTAAGTGTTAGCACAAAAATCATGTGAAATATTTTGAAAGGATAAAGTACATAGATATGATAACTACGAGTGCAATCTAGTTAATTGGAATGCATTCTGTGATTCACACAAGAAAAATCTAGTTAAATATTCACCATGCAGTTGTGTGCAATTTATGCCATGATTTGTGCCACATGCATGCAAACTATAGCTCGGAGCATTGGGGTAAAGTGTTGATAAAACTCCTTAATGTACATTGTTGAATAGAGAGTGAATACAATATAGTAACATGAAGTTTTGCAATTTATACTCATTTTGTTTGTATAATATCACACAATTTGTTACATTACATTTGCTATTTTCATAGTGTTCACTGTGTGCATGATTGAATGAGGGTACTTGAATCCTAGCATGCTTTGGGTGAGAATGCTTGTATGCTATCACACATGGGGAGATTATCACCTAAGTGGTAGCCATGGTCTAAGCATGCGTTTACCAAATGGTTAACAAAAACATAGCACCAAGTCGTACACACATGAATCAAGTCGGCTCATAATAACTAATAGGAAAGGGTGGGAGTTTAGAAAGTTGAATTTAAAATTTGAAAATTTTGGGGTCAATTTTGAGCCACTTAAGATTGGCCCAAGATAGAGTAAAGCTAGTTTTGAGGCAATGAACAAATACGTAGACATGAGTATGATTGTAGACTAATAAATAATGTGTAAATAACAAATATATGATAATTTATGTAAAGAGAATGCAATAAGGATGGGTAGGGATTAGATTGTGAGCCAAACCTAACACAAGAATGTACCACTTGTCAACATATAATTGCATTAAGACATTCCATCAAAATATTAGACCCAAACCTAAATGAGATTGACATGGATATGAAAATTCCACCATTACAAAGCCCTTTCATCATTGTCTATAAGCCTTGAGAGATGCTTTCTTTTTGACCACAATTGATAGCCATTTAGCTACTAATTTGACAAAACCGCAAAAGTTAAAACACTGGATATAGGTAGCAATCATTAATATTCCATACAACAGCCTGCAGATGGCAAAGCGAAAACATCTCTTTCACAATATAGTCAAAGCATGAAAGGTGACAGAGCTAGAAACGGAAAAGGAAATATTATTATAAAACTAAACCTTGTATCTACCTAAAAAGCGTCGTGAACTCCGTTTGGAGAAAATGAGGATAGCAGAATATGATTAAAGTACGCAGAGATGAAGGAGGAGCACACTACCATTACAAACATGAGTTTATACTGAATTTTTCTTTCTTTTTAGCGGCAGACATTGGAGATGAATCAGATATATCTGGTGTACTGACTGGATGATGGGCTTGAAAGTTGAACCTCAAAACTCCATTGGTGGACCCCATTGCAAAATGCTGGCGTGCATGTACTGCCTAGCTTTTCACCCACTTACTCCACTGCCTAACAGTCCCTTGAAAATGGCCTGAACCAGGAACCCAACAAGCATGTGGAGAAAGGGAATGGTTTGTCATCATAGGGATGAGATCAGGATGAGGTGACATAATTCTAAAGCTCTGTAATATTATGACCTGTGGGGCCTTTGAAGGCGGCCATGAAGTGGATCTCGTGATTTGAGGAGATCTATCCTTTTCCTCTGCTCTTAGTGGAAACAAAAGTGTGATGAATAATTGTTGTAAAAACAAAAAGAAAAAGTTATCATGGACGGTGGCATGGATCCAGAACCATCAAGTTGAGAATAGCACCGGGTCCCAATCTTCAGTCTTACTTATTCTTGTGTGTGAAAACATATTCAGAGAAGCATCTCGTTTACTTCGTGTGCTATCAATTTTCACCAAAAACATGCTATTTCCTAATCATTAGCTTGTTGTCCAATCTGCCTTTATAAAAGCCATGTAAATTTTTCATGCTCTTGAGAATATACCTTTCCATTTTGTAGCTCCCTTTTCTTCATCATTATTCTCTCAAGTGCCTGTTTGTTGTATCTATCTTATCTCTGCTAGAGGTAGGTTCTCTTACACTCCAATTTTTTATTCATAAAGAAACCTATGGCCAAGAAGAGAATACCTTTGTAGGCAATCAATCACTACTTCAGTGTGCATACAAGTCAAGTCATCATAGGCACTACTTAAAAAGTACTGCAATAGTACTTCTCAAGTACTTCTACGCCAAGGCAATATTTTGTGTTCAGATTATAAAGTATTGCTTTTGTGAGCACTTGAGTAAAACAACCACATAAAGCAAATAGTCTCCATTTTGTTTTTCTTATGAATAATAGTTTTATTATTTTCTGTTTTTAATGAGTAAAGTTTATTATATTATTTTATACAAGATATTATGTATATTATATTCAAAAAGAAAAGGTGGGTTGAAAAGAATCATGTTTCAAAGTTTAGGTGAGGTGACAAGCTATAATATCATAAATAAGTTTTCAAAATGGATTAACTGTATGTAGAGTACACTAAACTTAAGCAACAAGAGTAATAAACCCAATAGGTGGTGGATCATCATCTTCAATAATATGCCCCATCTAATTGACAAGTCTTGATCATCAAAGGGGGATCTAAACTCTTGTTAGTAGAATCCTCATTAGTTTACCCCTAGTGAGTATCATTTGGGGGGTTTATCAATTCTAATAGGATAAATAGCCAAAGCCAATCTATTGAAAATTTATTATTTTGCCTACCAATATCACCCCAACCATGGGGTTATGAAGTAGTAGAGGACTTACGAACCATCCCTGAGATCTTTGCTATGGTAGAGGAGAAATATGAGAGCCATGAGAAGGCTAAGAACTATGGCTATTGGTAGGATACTAGTGGTGCTACAATAAGCATTATACTTCCACATATGACATTCCATGTGCCAAAAAGGCCATAATGATATTGCACAAGAGAGTGCAATATTCAGTAGAGACACACGAGGTTGTGTGATACCACACACTACACTAGAGGCCATAGTAGTATCACACAAGAGAGGTAGACACTTAGTAGAGACATACAAGAGGTTGTACAATATCATGCATATTATTAGGGTTATTCTAAACCCATACATGAGTTATACAACACTTAGATAGCCCTAAAACACCTAGTATATACATCTAAATAAGTTATAAAAGGTATAAATGTCATAAAGAAATATATAAAATTATTGGAAGATGATAATTAAGAGTTATTATGAAAGAATATGAGGAAACAACACTAAAAAGAGGAATAAAAGGCTAAAGAACAAAAACAAGCATTCAAATGGCAAGTTGATTATGAATCCAATCTAATTAGAAACACTTCAATAAACAACCCCTAGAGTAAATTTTGCAAGCAAATACAACCTCAAGCTTAGACTAAAGAACAATGCACATAAAATATCCTAATTGCACCCTAAATGATCATGCAAAGCTCTTGATATGTCCTAATTGACTATGATTTATGCTAATAACTACGTAATTTTAAGTGCTCAAAGAGGTACAATTTCTTTGCATTCAAAAGTGTTGTGAAAATGAGGGGGGTGAGCTCCAATTTATAGATTTTTGGAGGTCAAGATGGAGGGCTAGGATTGATTGTGGAGATCAAGGGCTCACACTGCTTGAGAGCTGTCAAGCAAGGAGAGATGGAAAAGTGTCAAAAGGATATTGCATGAGAGTGGAGCTCCAAGATTCAAAGAAAGATCAATGGTAGAGGATGAAGGGTTGAATGGATGAATGGCCAAGATTGAGTTGGTGGATGAGGTGTAAGAACTCATTTATGAAAAGGTAAGGCTTGGATTTTGTGGAGAATTTAAAATTAGGATGAGAGAACATGTGAAATTTAAAATTATGATGAGAGGACATGTGGAATTTAAAATTGGAGGAATAGTGCCACATAAATTTTTTAGTTTGGTGAATAGTGACACATGGAGTGGGTGAGAGGACAAATGGACTATTTGAAAGATTTTCCCATGCTTCCAAAGTACTACTTGTCATGTTCATGGAATGACAAATGGACTTCTAGAAACATGGGGAGATGTAATCCTAGGTTAATCTTAATTAACCCATGTGCACATGATTAGGAGGAACTTAATGATGATTACTTAAAAGTAATCAAAAGTGGATAAAATGAGGAATTAAATAAATAGGTATATTTATTTAATTTTTAGGAACTATAGTCTTTAGGATAAATATTTAATTTTTGGACTATAGTAGAGGAAGAATAAATGATTAGTGATTTTTGGTGACAACATGAGATGGGGAAAATATTAATTAAATAATTAAAAATTAAACTTAATTAATATATATGTTGGATGAAATGGATAAATGTTTAATTTAGGTTGACCAATTATGCAGATGAAGTCGGGAAGTGGTGTGACTATTTTTAGGTGTCTATATTTTCCCCCTCTTTGATGTGGCATCATAAATGAGAGGGTTGGCGGAATATCAAAGAAAATTAGATTTTTAAAATTTTGCCCTGGTCGAATGACAGGAAGAAAAAGGATGGATGAGGTGATGCCCCCTCGAGAGATCATTAGAAAAAATAAAAAATAAATTTTTTAGGCGATTTCTCAAAAGAAAGAACGAGGGTGACAGAATGATAGAGGAGGAAGAAATAGGATGGGGAAAAGAAAAATAGAAGAAAACGGGTTAAAAATGGAGGCTAGGGAGAAAAATGGGGTGAGGGGGTGAAAAATTAGGTCATGGATTAAGAATTAGGGTTAAAGAGGCTATAAAAAGGGCCCTTTAAGGGGCTTATAAGCCTCATTTGCACATTGCTAATTTTAGAAACTTGTTTAGAGGAGAAGAAGGTGATTAGAGGAGATGGAACACATTTTGCGAGATGAGCATCGAGGTGAGCGCGTGTGAGAGTTCCTATAGCTTGTAGTTGTTGGCAAGTTGGTAAGTGATCTTTTTGTGCTTCGTGATTTGGGTTAGGGGTAGTTGAGGGGCGTTAAATGCTAGCTAGAAGTAGGGTTACATAGGTGCTAAACGGGGGTTTAGCACCTGCATGTCGTGATTAGCACCCATGGGGATAGGTTTAGCACCTATGTTAGAGAATTAGTGCCTAGTTTGGCGATTAGCACCCGTGTTAGATAATTAGCACCTAGTTTGATGATTAGCACCCACGTAAGAGTGTAGTGCCTATGATGGGTAGTTTAGTGCCTATGAGGTGATCTATAAGAAAGGTTAGTTTAGCACTTAGGTTGTGAAGAGTGGTGCCTACATGTCTTTTAGCATGTACGTAGGGTAGGTTAGCACCTATGTGCCTATTAGCACCTAGGCTGGGAGAAACAACACTTATGTGCCTTTCAACACATATGTCGTGGGGTTTAGCACCTAGGGGGAATGGTTTAGCACATAGGTAGAATGGATTAGTGCATAGGTGAGTGGAATTAGCACATAGGTTAGCTAGATTAGCATCTAGGCTTAAGGGATTAGTGCCTAGTAGGTTTAAGAGGAAAAACAAGTGATACAAGAGAAGAATAACTAACAAAGTGTGTGTGGATGATTGCAGGATGACTTAGATGTGCTACAGTCGGGAGAGCGATGACCTCCTATGTTTGCATTACGAGATCAACTGTGGCCCATAGATGTGACTTTCTTGAGCATGGTGGGATTGCGATGGGTGGCTGACATGCTTGATATCTGGGCTCACCAAGCCATGATGACAACATTTGTAGAGCGATGACAGAGCAAGTGATGCATGTTTTTTCTACCCACGGGTGAGATGACGATTACCCTAGAGGATGTATGGTGGATACTCTATATCCTGATCCATAGGGAGAGGGTGGTGTATGATCATGAGTGAGGCTTATCATATTTGAGGTTAGTGTTTGCCCTTGCAGAGGTGCCATTAGATTAGCGGTAGATGGAGATGGTTAGGTCGACTACTATGGGGAGGTTATATGTGTTGCCACTATTTGTGGCAGGGGTCATATCAAGGATACTAGTACTTGATGGGTGATCACATAGTTTTCCTCTTGGCTAGGGGATTGTTCTATGGATGATGATGCATCATGGATTGGTGCATGCATGGGGGCCGTGCGTGCTAGTGCACTTATTGTTGAACACATAGAAGTATGAGAGGGGGTGAATCAGTACTTAATCAAATTCCTTTCTTCTAGTAGCATTCAAATTAATGTAAGCATTTAAAGCATGAGAAACACAAGAACACATAAGCACACAACCATAACACTATATTTACGTGAAAAACCCTAGAAGTGAAAAACCACGGTGAACAAATTGCTTGGATCTACGAGGTCCAAATAGATCCTCACAAATAAAGACAAGATTACATTATCATTTATGGGCTACAACCTAAAGGAAGCTGCAACTCCCTGAATTGCTACAACACTTACAACTTAAATTCACAAAGAGGCTTCAACCTTTGCAACTAAATACTTATCTGACTTAGATGTTTCTTTCAGAAACATTGACTGCTCCAACCTTTTGCTAACCTTTCCAAACTCTGTACAACTATTTCATCTCTTCACATTCACAATACCAAGTTCTGTAACATCAAAACACCTTCAAAAACTCTTCTATGTTATCACATTACCTATAATTACCTCCACAACAATATCACTTTGCATAAACTGATCCTTTCCACATTTCATCATCAAAACTACTTTTGCGGTTAGTTTATTCGCACATTATCAATACTATCACACCATAGACAACTCATACATCCTTCAATAACTTTGATCTTACATTTATATCCTCCGTAAGCTTCAAAAACTTTCTCCTTTGTCGGCCAAGATGAAACATGTAACATGAAACATGCAACAACCACAACACTCAGCTCCTAGACATATGCGGTAAGTAGCAATCCAATGCGGTTCAAAAACAAGAGTTAATCAGGACCTAATTTACCTTAGCACACTCTGACACGTTGGTGCACACTTCCAAACACATGGCATAATCATCAGCATACACCAAGTCAGCCCAACAAACACTTATCCTTCCTTGCATTTAGCTTCAGACCTAAAACAGTATCAGAGGAGACAAAATCACATCATGCAAACCACTCAAATAGCATTTTATGACTTGTAAATCATTCCTATACTCTCTTTTTATCAATCCATGCTGTTTTATGCTGGTGCAAATACTTGAACATTGATTCTGGTATCCTTAACATACTCTGCTTACACAAACTTGATGTTAAGCATTGAAGATCATACTTGTGGTAAACAAAAAACTATTAAACTTGAACTAAGCATACCAACTAGCCATATGAGCTCATCATTCAATCAGCAAAGCCAAATACTAGTGTGCGATGAACTGTTTTGGCGTCACTATCTCCCTCTACTTACCATAACTATCAACAAGATTTATCTTCACACAAATGACCCTAGAGAAGCTACAGTGGTACATATTATTACTTGAAACTTGAAACATGTTGTAAGGTGTGTGCCCTTGGTCTCCTTGTGTTGTGTAATGTAGCACTTGGGTTCATGACAAGGGTTAACTGCCTCCCCTGGATTCATTAACTCTAGCAGTTGTATCGGGCATTAAAAGGTCAATCTTTTGGTGCAACGACAACCATCTTTGCAACAATTGGTATTAGAGCCAAGGTCACGGGTTTGAACCCCTCGCTTGCACTGGGGGATTGTTGCAAGATGTACACCCTTGGTCTCCTTGTGTTGTGCAGTAGAACGCTTGGGTTCGTGACAAGGCTTAACCACCTCCTGTAGATTCATTAACTCTGGCGGTTGTATCGGGCATTAAATGTTAGAGTAATAGGTTCTCTACTTAATTAATTTAATCATATTGATTAATTAATTAAATCACCTTTACTTTATTTCACTTAAGCTAAACTTAGAATCTCTCATTAGGGTTTTCTAACTTGCAAATATAAAAGCAAGTTGTCACATGTAATTCATTAGGGTTTTTTTTACAATAAAAAAAAGTGTTAAAAAAAAGCAAAAAATGCAAGGTATAGGGTACCTGCACAATACCTACATAGTACTTGCGCAGGCCCCTGTACCTATGTTAGCGTTGCAGGTTTTGGGGGCTGCGTACCCTTTTTTGGGGTATGGGGTGTGTGTTGGATCTAGGGCATACAACTGAGAGGGGGGGGGTGAATCAGTTGTATAGAACTTGTTCTCTTTCAAACACTTAATTCTCTGTTGTTAGTTAGCAGCATATCAAATAATCATTCATGGAAGCACAATACATAAACACAAGAGCAGATAAGCATCAACACATTGAACACCAAGATTTTGACGTGGAAAACCCGGTTAAGGGAAAAACCACGGGGTGATTAACCCAAGAATTATTCTCTGTTAGAAGAATAAGGAAAAATGAATGGCACATGCCAATAAGGGCTCACTGCCCGAGCACACTGCTCACAAAGAGGCCCACTGCCTACAAGGAGACACACTGTCTACAGAGTGATAAAAATCACAGTCTTGAACTGGAGAATGACATCTTTACCATGTCCGGATCAGTTCCAATTAAGCCCAACAATCTCTGCTCTGCCTTTCGCACCTTTCTTCGCTACACCATACTCATCCACATCCACACACTGAAATGGATTCACAAATCATTATTTATACAAGACATCGACTTAGGAACAAGCATCTAAGTCGGCAAACAACCATAGGAGTATCCGCAAGATGAATAACACATCCGGTCGGCCATCACAAGAACATTCGCAGGATGAACAACTCATCCGGTCGGCTACACAGAGCAAGAACTTCATCCGGAAGAATAACTTCAATTCCGGGCTCTACCATCAATGCGGACCAACAACACAACCTAAACATGATTCAAGAACCTTTACAAGTCTGTCTGAATGTCCGGATACATCCGCACTTCCTCTACTTACTGGGATCTCTTGTCTTCCTCATCCGGAACTTCAAGAACACAGTCTGTCGTCACTGTCATAATGCAAGAGGTACTTCCGGACCTCCAAATCATACACAAACCAGGATGACACATCACAAGGACATCCCAAACACTCCGTCCAATCCGCAGATTAGGATGATACAATTCCGGACCTCACCGGACCTTTTTGTGATCCTCTGTCACCTCCGGATACTTGCCGGACCCGGTTCTATACCGGCAGCCATAACTCCTTCAGATCTTCATGCGGACCTCTGAAATCTTAACTGTAGCATCTCAAGACTCATATCTACTAACCCTTTAATCCGCATCCTCCGGTTCTCATCCTATACAGTATATTTACCTTCTTCTCATCACTGTTCTTCACTGTTCCTGACTGAGGCTAATTTTCTCAATATCCTCAGCACAAAGCTCATCAAATCCTTCTTGTCAATGCAGTATGAGTATGTTGACATCAATGACAACAATGGCTCACCTCATACTTGCAACAATCTCCCCCTTTGTCATTGATGGCAACATATGATGTGAAAAACCATCAAGACAAGAACTTCTCTTTTCTGTCACAGCTCCCCCTATCAACAACAACTCTTCACATGTCTTCCTTTGCTGCTCCTCCTTTGATCATCAACCACTTGTTTTTCACATGTCTTCTCTCCCCCTTTGACATCAATGGCAAAGGGCTCATACTTGCAAATCTCATGCATCAGAATAATACCAGCTGCTCCCCCTTAGTTGCAGCTCCCCATTAGTCCGGATCACAAGATATGACTGTGATTGCCACCGGACTGATGCACATCAGTGCATCTTAGTTCATCACCGGAGGGGCCATGACCCCTAACTTCTCCCGGAGATATTCAAAAGAGTCCTTGGGAAGAGGTTTTGTAAAGATATCTACAATCTGATCCTTGGAGGGAACATACTCCAATCTGACTTCTTCCTTGTTTACTTGTTCTCTCAAAAAGTGAAATTTGATAGATATGTGCTTAGTCTTAGAATGCAATACCGGATTCTTGGAAATATTAATTGCACTTGAATTATCACAGAAAATTGTGATAGGCTCCTCATATTCAACTTTGATGTCTCTTAGCATCTGCTTCATCCACAAGATTTGAGTGCAACTACCTGCTGCTGCAATGTATTCTGCTTCAGTTGTAGACAGAGATATTGCATCTTGTTTCTTGCTTAGCCAAGAAACCAATCTCTTCCCCAAAAAGAATGCTCCACCACTAGTGCTCTTCCGGTCATCCACATCTCCTGCCCAATCTGCATCTGTGTAAGCATGAAGAGAAAAATCCGGATCTCTAGGATACCATAGACCATACTCAACTGTCCCTTTCAAGTATCTAAAAATTCTTTTGATTGCCATAACATGAGATTCTCTAGGATCAGCCTGGAATCTTGCCACAAGACCAACAGCTTGCATTATATCTGGTCTAGTTTGAGTGAGATACAACAATCCACCAATCATTGATCTATACTTTGTCTGATCTGCCTTTGGAGAATCATCATCTTTGCTTAACTTACATCCGGTTGCCATAGGAGTGTTCATAGGCTTTGAGTCTTCCATACCAAATTTCTTTAACAATTCTTTCACATATTTGGTCTGAGAAATGAAGATCCCTTCTTTTGTTTGAGTAATTTGCAGACCCAAGAAGAAATTCATTTCACCAAGCATAGACATTTCAAACTCACTTTTCATCTGATTTGCAAAAGTTTTACACATACTATCTCTTCCTCCAAAAATGATATCATCCACAAACACTTCAACAATCAGAATGTTCTCATGATCAATTTTGAAATATAAGTTGCTGTCAGCAGTACCTTTGTTGAATCCAATCTGCACAAGATGCTTATCCAACCTTTCATACCATGCTCTTGGGGCTTGCTTCAATCCATACAAAGCTTTCTTCAACTTGCAGACCATATCATTATTATCAGACAATTGAAATCCATCCGGTTGTTCAATGTAGACTTCTTCTTCCAGATCACCATTTAGGAAGGCAGACTTGACATCCATCTGATATACCTTGAAATCTTTGAAGGCAGCAAATGCAAGAAGTAATCTGACTGCTTCAATTCTTGCTACCGGAGCAAAAGTCTCTTCAAAGTCAATTCCTTCTATTTGAGAGTAGCCTTTGCAGACCAATCTAGCTTTGTTTCTGATTACTTCACCAGCTTCATTTAATTTGTTCCGGAAGACCCACTTGGTTCCAATTACATTCCTGTCTCTAGGTCTGGGAACAAGATCCCAAGTATGATTTTTCTCAATTTGCATCAGTTCATCTTCCATTGCTTTGGTCCAATTTTCATCATTGCAGGCTTCATTTATTGTTTTAGGTTCAATCCTTGAAATCAGACAACATTCATTCTGATCTTGAGCAATATTCCTTCTAGTTTGTACACCTTTGCTTCTGTCACCTATGATCTGATCTTCAGAGTGATTCAGTTTTACATACCTTGGAATTTTGGGAGTATCCAGTACTGCTGTTTCTTGATCAGGCTCATTTAAACCTAACTCTTCTTCCTGATTTACCGGATCAGGATGACTCTGTTTCACCGGAGAGGATTGAGTACCTTGAACACTATCTTGGTCATCTTCATCAAACTCATAAAATCTTGAAGGCTTCTCAATTCCTTCATCAACCTTTACATTGGTACTTTCTATCATCTTCCTCAATCTCTTATTGTAACACCGATATGCTTTGCTTTGAGTGGAGTAGCCCAAGAAAATTCCTTCATCACTTCTAGCATCAAACTTTCCTAGATCTTCATCTCTTTTAATATAACACTTGCTACCAAATACCCTGAAATATTTCACAGTAGGAGTGATGCCAAACCAAAGTTCATAGGGGGTCTTACCGGTGTTGTTTCTGATTTGAACTCGATTGAGAGTGTAGACTGCAGTGCTGATAGCTTCTTTCCAAAACATTTGAGGAACATTTGCTTCCAACATCATTGTCCTAGCAGCTTCCTGGATGGTCCGGTTCTTTCTCTCAACTACTCCATTCTGCTGTGGAGTCCTAGGAGCAGACAACTGTCTCCTTATACCCTGTTTCTCACAAAAGTCAATGAATTCACCAGATGTAAATTCACCACCTCTATCAGACCTTAGACACTTTAGTTTCAATCCGGTTTGATTTTCCACCATAGCTTTGAAGATTTTGAACTTCTCAAAAGCTTCTGATTTTTCTTTCAGAAAGGTAACCCACATCATCCGGGAATGATCATCAATTAACAACATGAAATATCTATCACCTTGCAGACTCTTGATTCTTGTCGGACCACATAGATCAGTATGTACTAATTCCAACAATCCGGTAGAAGACTGATCTTTGCTTTTAAAAGAGACTCTGCTTTGTTTGCCTAACTGACATTCTTTACACACACTGTTTGTAGGTTTTATCAACTTTGGAAGATCTCTCACAGCCTGAGTATTGCTTATTTTGATGATGTTATCAAAATTTACATGACACATTCTTCTATGCCATAACCAACTCTGATCAATTTGAACAAACAAACAACTTTTATTTGAACCAACCAGATGAAAGATGTTACCTCTTGTCTGAGTACCGGATGCAATTTCAGTACCGGAGCTTGTAAAGATTCTGCATTTTCCATTCTTGAACCGGAGATCATAGCCTTTGTCCACTAACTGACCAACACTGAGAAGATTGTGCTTCAATCCTTCAACATATAGTACATTACCTGTTTTGCTCTTACCATCAAAGGAAATAGTTCCCCTACCTCTGATTCTGCCAGCAGAATTGTCACCAAACTTTACCATTCCTCCTTCATATCTTTCCAAGTCTAAGAACTTATTCTTGTCACCAGTCATATGGTGAGAGCATCCGCTGTCAATAACCCAATCATCCTTTTCTTCCACTTGAGCAGCCAAGGCTTTTTCAACAACTTTGTGATTGACAGATTCAGAGAGCAAGGAATCTTCTTCCTTGATGGCTATAAACACCCACTCATTTCCGGATTTGCTTCCTGGATCTGATTCATCATCTGTTACTCCTTCATTGTCATCTTCTTCATGAACATAATAGCAATTCTTTTGAAACCTTTGTCTGTGAGTATTAGATCTTGCAGATCTCTCCGGACATCTTGAGGCAAAATGACCAATCTTATTGCAGTTAAAACATTTAAAGGGTAGTTTTCCTTCATACTTACCGGATCCTCTTGGTAGTCTCTTTGCAATGAGGGCTTCAAGTTGAGCTGTTTCTGCTTCTTCTTCTTCCATGTCTCTTCTTGCTTGATCATACCATGACATTTTCCTTGATGAGTTTTCACCCGGATCAAATCTCTGTTTGCCTTTCACATAGGCACTGGCTTTGAAAGCAGATTCAGTCTTGGGAGGATCATCTCCAAACTCGGTCATTTCAAATGCAGCTAGTTTGTCAGCTAGTTGTTCTCTTGTGACTGTTGTGTGGGCTCTGAATTCATCAATGGCAGCAACTTTGATTTTGTAGGCAGCAGGAAGGGATCTTAGGATTTTGCAGACAATCTCATTTTCATCTAGAGTTCCACCAGCATTTCTGATTCCACATACCAGCTCATTTACTCTTGGCATAAAGGTAGTAATGTTTTCATCATCTCTCATTTTTAATCTTTCAAATTTCCCTTTCAGACTTTGCAACCTTGCACTTTTGACAAACTCATCTCCTTCATAGAGAAGTTCCAGTTTAGTTAGGATCTCATATGCAGTTGGTAGGTCAATGACATTCGAGAGATCTGAGTCATTCAATGCGCTTAGAAGAGCTTCCTTGGTCCGCAGATTATTTTCAGCTTCTGTGGTTTCATCAGGAGTTGTCGGACCACCTTGTGGGGGTATATATGGTTTTGAAATCATAGCCAAGTATGCTTTTCCCATACATTCCAGATGACACTTCATGCGACCCTTCCAGAGAGTGAAGTTGGTTCCATCGAACTTCGGACTATCCTTCTTGTATGACGACATCCTGGATCACCTCAAGCGGTTAAGCTCCTATCAGAGGAACTCGGCTCTGATACCAATTGTTGGATCTAGGGCATACAACTGAGAGGGGGGGGGTGAATCAGTTGTATAGAACTTGTTCTCTTTCAAACACTTAATTCTCTGTTGTTAGTTAGCAGCATATCAAATAATCATTCATGGAAGCACAATACATAAACACAAGAGCAGATAAGCATCAACACATTGAACACCAAGATTTTGACGTGGAAAACCCGGTTAAGGGAAAAACCACGGGGTGATTAACCCAAGAATTATTCTCTGTTAGAAGAATAAGGAAAAATGAATGGCACATGCCAATAAGGGCTCACTGCCCGAGCACACTGCTCACAAAGAGGCCCACTGCCTACAAGGAGACACACTGTCTACAGAGTGATAAAAATCACAGTCTTGAACTGGAGAATGACATCTTTACCATGTCCGGATCAGTTCCAATTAAGCCCAACAATCTCTGCTCTGCCTTTCGCACCTTTCTTCGCTACACCATACTCATCCACATCCACACACTGAAATGGATTCACAAATCATTATTTATACAAGACATCGACTTAGGAACAAGCATCTAAGTCGGCAAACAACCATAGGAGTATCCGCAAGATGAATAACACATCCGGTCGGCCATCACAAGAACATTCGCAGGATGAACAACTCATCCGGTCGGCTACACAGAGCAAGAACTTCATCCGGAAGAATAACTTCAATTCCGGGCTCTACCATCAATGCGGACCAACAACACAACCTAAACATGATTCAAGAACCTTTACAAGTCTGTCTGAATGTCCGGATACATCCGCACTTCCTCTACTTACTGGGATCTCTTGTCTTCCTCATCCGGAACTTCAAGAACACAGTCTGTCGTCACTGTCATAATGCAAGAGGTACTTCCGGACCTCCAAATCATACACAAACCAGGATGACACATCACAAGGACATCCCAAACACTCCGTCCAATCCGCAGATTAGGATGATACAATTCCGGACCTCACCGGACCTTTTTGTGATCCTCTGTCACCTCCGGATACTTGCCGGACCCGGTTCTATACCGGCAGCCATAACTCCTTCAGATCTTCATGCGGACCTCTGAAATCTTAACTGTAGCATCTCAAGACTCATATCTACTAACCCTTTAATCCGCATCCTCCGGTTCTCATCCTATACAGTATATTTACCTTCTTCTCATCACTGTTCTTCACTGTTCCTGACTGAGGCTAATTTTCTCAATATCCTCAGCACAAAGCTCATCAAATCCTTCTTGTCAATGCAGTATGAGTATGTTGACATCAATGACAACAATGGCTCACCTCATACTTGCAACAGTGTGGCCTATGTGGTCCCCCACCCCATAGTCTTTTTCTAATTTTTTTTAAAAACTAAAAAAGTTCATTCTTTTTTTGATGTTTTTTTTTAAAAGCATTTAATAATTTAAAAAAAAAAAAACCCTATATTTTTTTGTGTTTTTTTAAATTTAAAAAGCACATTTTTTTTGTGTTTTTTTTATTATTAAAAAAAATCACATGCAATAATTTTTTTTGGTGGATTTTTGATTATTAAAAAAAATCACATGCAAACTACTGTACCTGGAGGACTTTTTGGTAGGGCTCTAAATTTGGCGCATCTCCAAATTTGGAGGTAATTTTGCTAAATTTGGCGGAGGTTGTTTTTTTTGCCAAATCAGCCCCTCTCCGTTGGGCTTTTCATTTTTGCACTCCATCTTCCAAAGGCCATATCTCAGTCATATAGTGGTATTTTTTAGTGCAATTTTTTTTGAAAAGGGGTAGAATTTCATGTTCTTCATAGTGGTGTAGGTGGTTTTAGTTTTGACTTCTAGTTTTTTCTATAAATCATTTTTCTCAGTGCTGTTGCCGTGTAGTTCTCATTTTGGAGACTTTGACGGGCCATATCTTCTGCATACGGACTCCTTTTTGGGTCCCTTTTTTTTGAAAGTGTTGGAATTAAGGCTGAGAACTGAGAGGGGGGTGAATTAGTTGTCTTAAAACTTTAATGATGACTGCAGTTAATTCTTCTTTACCACTTCTTAATAGATTAATGATATAATCATGAAAAGCAAGAATCAATAACACATGAGCAGAAACACAAATAACAAACTTGACACCAATATTTTTAATGTGGAAACCTAGTTAAGGGAAAAACCATGGTGGGGGTTAACCCACCAAGATTATACTTTGTTAAAAGTATTACAAAAGGGGAATGCACATGCATTCGGGCTCACTGCTCAGAGCTCACTACTCAAAGGAAGGCTTACTGCTCAAAGGAAGGCTCACTGCCTACAGTAGGCTCACTGTCTACAGGAAGAAGATTACAATGTGTTTGAACTAATAGTTAGCATCTACCAATGCAAAGATTTAGTTTCAGTTAAGCATAGAATATTGACTTGATACACTTCATCTTTATTCTGCCCTGTTTCACTCCTCTGTCATAATCCGAGCTTAGATCTTCACCTTCGCACTTATCTCTACCTTTATTTGCACTACTTCCATTGTCGCATCACTACTTCACCAAATCACTCGAATCCATTGGCTATATATATCCACATCATGAATTTTAATAATTTTCCAGTCAGCTTCAAGAACACTTAGAAATTTTATTGAAGACTCTGTTTTGTCAGCCAAATCCATGCACAACTTGTAATGCGGACCAAGAACTTGTATTCACAAATCATCAATCATGTCGACTACTATCGTTGATAATCACAAATTGCCCAACCAACAACTTTCATATATATGGAACCAAGATCAATTACAAAGTCATCTTGTTCTTCTTTTGTCTGCACTGATAAACTGGAACCTGATACTTAGATGCTAATAAATTTTGAATCCTTCATCACTGGAGGCTAAAAATTCTAGATTTAGATTATCCTGACAATCCTTATGAATCCCTTAGATCCGCAGCACACTTTGATTTACCACTGGAGAGATCCGGACCAAGATACCGGACCCTGTCACATGCCCTGTTTCTGGCTACTCAGATTTGGATAAATTCTTATTCTGACTTCCGGTATGAACAAATTAAGTTATGCAGATGTCTGGAATAGTCTTAGTTGCCATCAATGACAACACCTGTCATGTGTATTAGTGTCTCTTGCTAACAATCTCCCCCTTTGGCATTGATGGAAACACTTAGTGAAAAATGACTAAGTGTCGGAGCTACTCCCCCTTACTTTGTACACTTGTGCTCTCCACTATTTCCAAAGCTCCCCCTTTGCTGGATTCCTTATTTTTCACTTCTGTTCACTCCCCCTTTGACATCGATGGCAAAGGATGGAATTTGTAAACCAAAATTCATCCAAAAATTCTATATACAATGCTGCATATGTACAACCAATCCTTAAGTTAAATTTACATATACCTAAGTACATCTCCAAAAATATTCTTTAGCAGGGCCAACTCTGTATCCCAACTCTTCTTCATACTATTCAAAGTTAAAATATGGTCATTGAACAAAAATTCTTGTGCTTTATCCGGAGGTCAATGGGATCACTTGTTTGTGTAGCAGTTTGGGCTTCTGTCACAACATTGAACATTGCTTCTATCTTAGGGGAAATCAGTCCCCGGAGCTCACCCATTCTTGCTTCAATGTTCTCCTTTTCTCTTGTTAACTTCTTTATTTCTTCCATCAGGTTGATTGCTTGACACTCCTTACTTGCCACTAATATTGTCAACGGATCAAAAGCTTGGGACATACTTGACAATTTCTATTTGGAGTCCTCTATTTTATCTTCTATATCCTCTATGACTTTAGGAGTAGATAAACAAAACTCATATATACTGTCTCCTTCTGAAAGAGCATTTTGAATACTCTTTATACTATTATCTAGCACTAATCTATCTACCCCAATCATACCTTTAAGTACATCAAATCTTTTTCTATTAAATTCATTCTGAACTTTAACTTCTGCAGATTTTTCAAAGGACTCAAAGTGTGTACTTATAGAATTGACAAGGCTCTTTAGATTTCCAGAGGGAGAATCAGATGGATTCTTCTGGAACATTGGCATTATCTTCTCCAATATACCAGATGCAAGGCCTAACAACTCACTGTCTTCTATGTGAGATTTCAATATCTTTTCTCTTGCCTTGGCTTGTGTCAAAGATGCTATCTTCATCATTTGGTCCAGAGAGAGAGTATCCAGGTTAATTGGTCCTTGAAACAATTCTGGTTCATGAAACTCTAGCATTTCTTTACTCAGGAAACTCTTCACTGCATTTGTAGTGTCTCTTGCCAAAATTTCTGGACCACCTTCCTTTCCTTGAGTTTTCTTAGTATTAGGACTATTTTGTTTGGGTGCATCAACATTTGCACCATCTTCTTCTGCTTTATCTTCCTTACCTTTGACTTCTTCTTTCTCTGCTTCACCTTTCTCTGTGTCATCTACAGGGGATTCTTTCCTTTGTCCTCACCATTTGCAATCTGTTGTGAAGGATCTTGTGTAGCAACAATATTCTCAACATTGTCTTCTTTTCTGGATTGATCAGGAAGAGTTAGAGTATCTCCTACATCATCAGTTTTATCCACCATCTCTATATCTTCCTTGTTTATTTGCTCCACTTCTAGAATAGAGGAGTCATCAACCTTGGTTTGCTGCTCATCAGTTTTCATTTCTTCAATATCTGGGATTGATGAATCAATCCCATCATCAGTCTCCTCCTCAACAAATGGGAGATTGTGTCTCTTCAATGCACTTAGAAGTATTTCCTGTGTTTCTTTAACTATTTTGTCTAATTCTCCAAGCATCAGTTTGTTCATTCTCTTCTTGCTCCTAAATTCATCCTTCACTTCTTTGAATATCATATTCATTTGAACTTGAGTGATATGAGGGCATAGTTTTATCAATACATGTTCTCTAAGCTCTATATCCTTCCTTTTTGCATATCTTTCCTCAACTCCAAAATGTTTGCAAGACTTTGAGGGATCTCAGAAGTTATTTCAATCAGGACCTTATTATAGATATTCAGATATCTAATAGTTGCTTGCTCTAACACCCTCTTATCTGTATCACTGTATTCATCATAAAATTTAGTCATGGGTTTCAAATTTTTATCCACAATGACTGATTTTATTACATCTTCCACATAAAGTGTGGGCTTCTCAAAATATGTATCCATCTTTTGCCTTTTACTTGCCTTTTTGCTTCTAGAGGGCTTCTCCTTAGTCACCTTGGTAGCTTTTGTTCCAAAGGCTTTCAATTCCTTTACCTTAGCATCTGAATTTGTTTTTTCTTCATCAACTTTTGTGCTCTTATAGGTTCTTGTGGCCTTTGTTTTCTTTCTCTTTCCTCCTTCACTAGATGGTGTGGCTTTTGGTGTCTCAGGATTTGCAAGTTTTGGGGAAATAGGGGTAGCAACAGAGCTTCTAGTAGTCCTTGATGTGGAGGAGGATTCTACCAGAGCACTATTTTGTTTCTTATCCTGCTTCTCCTTCTTTTCCTTTTTAGTTCTTTCCTTGAATTGCCTTACAACTTCCTTTTTGAGGCCTAGATTCTCAGCCAACTGCTCAACTTCTTTTCTTACTTTCCTATTAATTTCAAGTTTTCTGAGCTCAACATGCAGTTTTAGACTTAGCTCCTCATATGTTCCAAATCTTTCAACTGTTGTGTCTTTTGGCTTGCTCAAAAGGTGTTGAGCATACATATTCAAGATTTTCTCATCTACCTCATACCCCATGGGCATGATCCAAATAGTTCTGGGTTCTACTACTTCCATTAAATATTGATCAGTGTCAACCATAAAACATATTTCATTCTTGTACTTGTTAACAACCGATTTAGGGATTCTTTCTCTGGAATGCATCATATTCTAAAAATTCTTGAAGTATCCCCAGATTGCAGTTTTCTGTGCTTTATAGTCACCAATGTTGCATAGATGATCTCTGATCTGAATAGCAACTACCTCGTCATTAGTCCAGTATACACCTTTTACTCTAGGTACCTCATTCATAAAGTAGAAAAATAAACATAGAACCAATGTACCATATTTAAAGGTGTTTTTCTTATCTTTCTTGATTTTGTTCAAGTTCTCAATTAGTTTGTTCTACAATAATTCACACAAGTCATAATCTACATTTTCCTTTAACATTTTGTATGCAACATATATGGCTGTTCTAGAGACAAAGTTCTCCTTGGTGGAATGATAAATTTTGTATCCAATTACCATTGATGCAAACTTGACATCTAGATCAATAATATCATTGATAGTCATTGCCCTTTTGTCGAATTTGGCACTGGTTACATCAGTTACAGTTCGGTTCTTCACAAATTTTAGCATGGGTAAACCACTGGTTGAATTCAACCCAGTCACAATCCTGATAGCATCCTTTGTAATTTTAAATGGTTTCAACAGCCACAAAAACTCATCATGCATTCAGCTCAAAACATACTAGACCCATTCATCTTCATCGAATGTTGGAAACCCCATAATCTGAATAAAATGTTTATCTTGTAGTGCCTTGTACTCAGGTTTAAGATTGTGATTTTCACCCCTTAGATGGCTCTCAAATAAATCTACAAACCTTGAGTCCCCAAATTCATCTATGCTCGCATGAATATAAACCCTAATATCTTCAACATGCAGCACACCATATGGAACACTTGAAAATGCACCTAATGGGTCAACTTCTACCGATTTGTGTGGGTGCTTCTTAAATTTGGGTCGAGGCCTTTTAGTAATATCAAAAACCAAAGGTGTAGCCATTTGCAAAAAGATTACAAGTTCAAAGATTTGCAGATAAATAACTTTTTCATGAAATTAGGGTTGGTGGGCAAATTCACCGATCACACTTTAAATCCTTGAATTCTCTGCTCAGACACTATTCTTCTTGCTCCCTCCTAATGCAAAGTGATTTAAGTGAAGAGTGAATGACCTTTTTAAGCTTTGTAAAACCTAATTTGTCTTTGTAATAAATGCTCTGCCCTAACACATCCGTCTACATTATTTCTGCATACAGTTGACCTTGAATTGCTCCGTAAATCACCATATCCACTTCTTTTCTTCCAGAAATTTTTTAAATGATCTGTAATAACCCAAATTATTTTCTCTCAGCGTGCCAGATTCAGACACCCACTTATTGGCTGGTGGAATTTGATTTTTTAATGTTTCTCCCCCTGAGCCAGAGCTCCTAGTTCAATTCCTGGAGGAATTGTTAGCACTAGATTCCGGTGTGGACCCATCACTATTGTTCATAACACTTTTCTTGACCCATGTCTTTCTCATTTCATTCTGGATCTCATTCATATCAATTTTGCCCTTACCTTTGTCTTGTCTCTACTCATCTAATTTTCTATTTACTGGACCTCTTCTTTCATTGTTCCTATTTTTGTAGAATCTTGCAAATGACCAGATCGATTACAGTTGAAACATACAACATTTGTTTGCCCATTTGAATGATTTCCTCTTGATCTGCACTATTTTTCCATATGTCCAAATCTATTGCATGCAAAGCATTTGCCATTGAAGAAATTACAATTTCCTCTATTGCTAGAATTGTTTATTATTACACTTCTGCATTCATTGGATCTATGACCATACCTCTTACACTTGAAACATTGACCGGAGAAGGATGGACTACTTTGATTCACTCTACTTCTGCATTGAGTAGCTCTATGACCAAATTTATTGCACTTGAAATAATTTCCATTGAAAGATGGATACCTTTGAGCATTAGGCTGTCTTACCGGAGGTCTTCTAGGTCTGTTTCTTCCATTCCTTGGTTGAAAATTTCTTTGTCCAGATTTGGAGCTTTCACCTTTCTCATATCCAAGATCGTGCTTATCATCAGCGTTCTTCTGACTCTCAAGCAGCACTTCAAGTTTAGTTGAGCTTATCTTGAACTTCTCCTTGTATTCATTTGCAACTTCTAGGTCATGTTTGAGGATAACAATTTGCCTCTCAAGTTCTTCTTCATTTTCCCTGATTTCTTGTAGATCAGAGTCTAGATGGCCAATTATTCTGTCTAATCTGCAACATTCTTCAGTTCTTTCTTTCAGAGATTGATTTAATTTTTCTTTAATTTTATTTCTTTCTTCAATATCCTTGGTTAGCCTCATTACCCCAGATTCCATTTCATGTTTTAGAACAACTTCTTTTGTTGACTTCTCACATTCCTTTGTCTTCTCTTTCAGGGCCTTATCTATGTCATTGTCCTCATTCCATTTTCCTTGTTGAAGAAGTAGCTCCTTTCTCTTCCCATTAGATTTGCTTAATTTTTCTTTTAAGATCTCAATGTAGTCTTCAGCATCTTTAAAATTTTCTTGCAGTTCTTTGACTTTTACTTTGGACTGAGAGTTGGGGTGAATCAGTTGTCTTAAAAATTTAATGCTGATTGCAGTTAATTCTTCTTTACCACTTCTTAACAGATTACTGATATAATCATGAAAAGCAAGAATCAATAACACATGAGAAGAAACACAAATAACACACTTGACACCAAGATTTTTAACATGGAAACCTGGTTAAGGGAAAAACCACAATGGGGGTTAACCCACAAAGATTATACTCTATTAAAAGTATTATAAAAGGGGAATGCATTCGGGTTCACTACCCAGAGCTCACTTATCAAAGGAAGGCTCATTACCTACAGGAAGAAGATTACAATGTGTTTGAACTGATAGTTAGCATCTACCAATGCAAAGATTATATGAGTGGCTAGTGATGCCATTTGGATTAACCAATGCACTGCGCACTTTCATGAGGATCATGAATGAGGTACTAAAATAATTTTTTGGGTAAGTTTTTTGTTGTCTATTTAGATGATATTTTGATTTTCAGTAAGACTTTGGAGGAACATTTGATGCATGTTCATAGATTTTTTGAGAGGTTGAGGGAAGAGAAACTATTGATAAATTTGAAGAAGTGTAGTTTTATGAAGAAGGAATTAGTGTACATGGGATTTGGGATCTCAGTTGAGGGTCTTAAGATGGATCTAGAGAAAGTAAGGGCTATCATAGAATGGCCTACATTGAGAAGTGTTAAGCATAGAATATCGACTTGATACACTTCATCTTTATTCTACCTTGTTTCACTCCTTTGTCATAATCTGAGCTTAGATCTTCACCTTCACACTTATCTCTACCTTTATTTGCATTACTTCCATCGTCGCATCACTACTTCACCAAATCACTTAAATACATCGGCTATATATATCCGCATCATGAATTTCAATAATTTTCCAGTCGGCTTCAAGAACACTTAGAACTTTTATTGAAGACTCTGCTCTGTCAGCCAAATCCATGCACATCTTGTAACGTGGACCAAAAACTTGTATTCACATCAATCATGATGGCTACTATTGTTAATCATCAATCATGATGGCTATTATCGTTGATCATCACAAATTGCCCAACCAACAACTTTCATATATACGGAACCAAGATCAATTACAAAGTCATCGTGTTCTTCTTTTGTCTACACTGACAAATTAGAACCCAATACTCAGATGCTAATAAATTTTGAATCCTTCATCACCAGAGGCTAAAAATTCTAGATTTAGATTGTCCTGACAATCATTATGACTCCCTTAGATCTATAGCACACTATGATTTACCACCGGAGAGATCCAGACCAAGATACTGGACCCTATCACATGCCCTATTTTTGGCTACCCAGATTTGGATAAATTCTTATTTTGACTTCCAGTATGAACAAATTAAGTTATGCGGATGTCTGGAATAGTCTTAGTTATTAATGACAACACCTGCCATGCATATTAGTGTTTCTTGCCAATCGAAAGTGCATGTTTTTCTGTGTACTTCATCATGGTACTATTGGTTTCCTCTATTTATGTCAGAGAATTATATTTTCAGCATGTGGTCCTTTTTGGACATTGTGAGCTTTCATTGTACGCACTTTTCATATGTAAACACACTGAAATAAAGTGCCTCAGCATTGGTCATGTATTATTGAGATCTTGGACATTATTTTGTGCCTTATTGCTCGCACTATGATATAAAATGCCATGGGGGGGTTGATGTTTGCTTTTTGTTTTGCCATCACACCTTTATCATGCGTGTGTGCCTTAGGTTGCACACCCTTTTATTTGCTAGTACTTTCATGTTTGCACATTTAGATGTTCTTTTTTCTTCTACATGTACTTCTTGCTTTCACACAATTTTAGTGTACCTGTCATGGCTCTCCCTTGTCCGCATTATGGGGGGGTTTCTACTATTGGTGCTAATGCTTCCTTGGTTTCACATTGGAGTGAGTTATGTATCTAGTATTTGTTCCTATGTACTAGGTGGATGCAGTGGTGCATCAGTGGCTAGTTACCCATGCATTTCGGTGAGATGGAGCATTTACCATATGGACACTCTTGCATTCCTTTTGTGGAGGCAACCTTCTATTTTCACTTGATCAGTTCTTCAGACTTTTGGTACCTGTGCCATTTGTATCTTTGAGTTCTAGATGTTTTTCCTTTGTTTGCCATCTGATTTGAGTAGTGTCATTGGGGGCACTCATGCAGATTCTTGTCTTCTTGATCCTGATCTTCATCTTGTTTTAGAGGAGGTTCTTCTTTCAACACTATAGCAGTCAGTATTCGATAGTGTTTGTAGCTTCTTCATGCTTCGGTGGAGTTCTTCATGTTCCTATTCTTTTGGGACATCCTTTGTGGAGGCTTCTTAGTCCTTTACTCTTTCTCTCTCTCTCTCTCTCTTGTAGGGAAGTTTGTTCTCTCTTTTGGGGAGGAGTTTTTCCCATGTGGTTTTCTCCTTTTCTCTATTTGTGAGATACTCTTTTGTACATGGGTACCTCATTAGGCCTAGTTGCCGGGACCCATCTTTGATTTAATGCATTTGTCCTTAGTTTTCTTAGCTTCTCCCTAAGTTCATCTTAAGTGGGGTGTTAGAGTAATAGGTTTCTTAGGTTTTGTAGGTGTTCACTGGGTTCTGTGAGGTTGGTTTCACAACTTCCACATTAAAACGTCAATCTTTTAGTGTAACGACAATCGTCTTTACAACAAAACATGCATACATTTAACTCATATCTACCTCTCCTCCAAACCACAACATCAAATCTTCATCTACGGAGAAGTGTGGAGCAATCTCCTGTCTCTCTGTGACTGCACTTACCCTGTTTCATTATTGAATTCACTCTTCTAACTCTAAAACACTTTGTGGTAGACTTCATGATCTCAAATTTGAAACATATATGCCTTGGAGCAATATCTAGCTATCTGTACAATCTGCAGGCTCATATTTGTATCAGTGGTAGAATGTGATACACTTTCCAGAGCTTGTGACACCTTTCCCGTCTTGATCTTTGCTTAGATAATTTTTCTTCAAGATTTGCAACTTTCTCCATTAAGTGTTAATCATCAAGAGTTCATATCATCAAAGCACAACCAAGTTCATATAGCATAACCTCCATGACATTTATTATCAACTCAACACATCAAAGATATGAGCTTACACATGAAATTCAAAAGATACTATATGATAGTGTACAGATACTAGTCTTCTTATCTTCCATCATCACTGCTCCTCTGATATGCTAATGGAACTATGTATAGATGATACTGATCATCATCTCCCCTCTAATCTACTCCTTTGATACCTCATACAATAATATGCCTTCCATACCACAACCCAGTTGACATCAATGACAACACCTATCCAACAATCTCCCCCTTTGTCATTGATGGCAACACTTTACCTGATATGCAAAATTCTCCCCCTTTGACATAAAGGGAAAAGTGTTAGTGGTCTTCCTCTATTCTTGCAAAAACATATAGGCTTCCCCTCTAAACAATCCTTATCATCTTCTATCAATCCACTCCCCTTGAGGAGTAGCTTCTATTTCTTCAAAACTGATGTTGTAAAATCTAGATCTTCATTTTCCTTATGATATACATAGATGATATATATAGAGTGCCTTTTTCAAGTCAAAATAGCACTGATTATTACTATCTTATTCTCTGCATGTATCCATACAGTCATGAAAATCTGTCTCACCTTCAATATGTTTGTAATTTACTTAGAAGGTAGAACATTCTTATAAATTACCTTCAACTGGGCAAGGGTTGTATTCTAGTTCTTCTTTACAGAAGATAGAATATGCAATTGGCTCTCAAACTAAATGTACAATTCTTCTACTTCCTCCAAAGTAGCTATCACCTTTACTTTTTGAACAATATTTTCTGCTTCTATCAAAATTCCAGTCAAGACTAATAACCTCAAGCTCACAACTTCCCTTAGCTGACCTATTTCTCCTTTGATTTTCTCTCTTTGGTCCAGAAGCTTCTTCAACTGGGAATAGAGATTTTCTATTTGAGCCCTAGTAGCTCCATCTTTATCCTTTAAATGATCATATACTTTCACCGCTTGAGTTAATTGTGATTCAATAGAGTCAATTTGATCTTTTATTCTTTTAGTGGTTGCAGGCCAATTCAAATAGAATTGATATAAAATTTTGGCATCCTCTAAGCTTTTTTGAATGCTTTTCATATTCTCCTGTAATTTATTATGTGCCTTAGCACATCTCTGAGAGGCATCATCTAATCTTTTATTATTCACCTGCTTAGTTATCTTTTGCTCAACTTGCTTCTCAAGATAAGATGAATGAGCCTTGAAAGACTCCAACAAAAGTTTCATCTATTGAGTGGGAGGTAGAGATGGTTCTCTTTTAGCCATAGTCAATTCCTCCTAAATTATCTTAATAGCCTCTTCTAATAGCTCAGCTCCTTTAACTTGTTGTAAAATTTCTTGTCTTGCTGAGGATTGCAATATATCTCCAAGTTGCAACTTGTGGAGAGGAGATATACTGGACAAGTTAACTTGTCCATCTAGCATAGGCAACTGTAACAGTTGCAGAGTAACTATCAGTTAGATTTGCATTTGTTGAGCCAAAAAATCCTTGATTGAGTCAACTGGAGAGGAGGAGGAAGATGTATCTTATCCCTTTTCTGAGATCTCCCCTGCATCAACATTTCCCTGCTCCTCTTGTTGATCAGGGATACCCTGTTGCTCTGTATTCTCTGGAGGAGGACCATCATGCACAACATTATGATTAGGAGATGCATTTATTTGACCTTGTGCAACTTGTTCTTCATCTTGTGCAGTGTGCTCTTCTTTGTCCTCTTGATGAACTTGTTGTTCTATTTTATGCGGAGGAGGTACATCATTGTGCGGTGGGGAAACATTGGTGTGTAGTGGAGACACTTGTGGTTGCTCCACATTTACAACTACCTTCACTCCTTCAAACATTTCCTTGTCACTTCTTTAGTCTCCTTTTGAATCTTATCTTTATCCTCTTTCTCCATTCTCATAAGGACATCTACTCTTTGCTTTGACCTTAGCTCCTTAGCTTGCATTTGAACTATTTTATCTTTTTCTTCTTGGGACATAGAGGAGCCAACCTTGTCAAGAGCTTGTTGTCTTAAATCCTCATCCATTATAATGACACTTTCTCTTCTCTACCTCAGAGCCTTAGCTAGGCTCTCTAGAACCTTTTTAATAATGTCATTCAAAGGCACATTGTATTTGAGCATATACATCACTACAACCTTCTCTATGGTGCTCTGGTCTTCAGGTGACACATTCAGATATAAATCTATTGTATCCTTTAGTATACCATAATGCACAATTGCATTGATTATTGCATCTAATTGTAGAGGCTTATGTGGAGGTGCTACCGAAGGAGCTTGATTTGACTTCTTCTCTTTCTTCTTTGGCCTAGAGGTACCTTCTTCTCCTTCTTCTTCCTTTTCTACCTCCTCTACTTGAGTCTTCTTTCTTCGAGTAGGTTGTTTTGGTTTGGCATGCTTCTTCTTTGTAGTCTTCATCTGTGCCAATGTTTCAGAAGATTCTCTTCTTCCAGTGGACACTATTTGTGTTAAACCAGAGGGCTATGAAGCATTTATAGTAGCAGATGTAGACCTACTGATCCTTCTAGGCCCTTCGACAACTTGTGGAATAATAGGATCTTGTTGTGGATCCTCCACAGAGGCTTCTAAAGTGGATTTTGGTGGAATTCCCCATTTCTTATGCAACTCATCTTTGTACCTCTCAAGGTTCTCCTCTACACTTTTTTAAATTCTTGGTGTCTATTATTTCATCATAGGTAGAAAATCTCTTAGTAGTTTCTGAGCAAAATATTAGCATAGGTCTTGATTTCTTCTATGGAGACCTCATAGGGCAATCTTGGAATCCATGCAGTTCTAGGTTCAACCACTTCCATATAAGTATAGTCTTTGTTAATCAATAATGTGATTTGTTCTTCAAGTATTTATGTACAATGCTGGATGGAACTATGTCCCTTGCTCGCATACCAATTTGTAGGGTTTTGAAGAAACCCCAGTACATTGTGCTATAATTCTTTGCATCTCCAAACCATCTCATATGGTTTTTAATTTGTGCAACAACAGGAAGATGTTGTTGCCAAACTTTTCCCTTAAAACCAGGTAGTTCATTCAAGAAGTAAAATGCAAGACAAATAATGAGGGCACCATACCTAAAGTTGTATCCTGTTTATTTTGTCCTCTTTAGGTTTTCCAACAGTTGTTCTCTCATGACCTTACATAGGTCAAAATCTTTTTCCTTCCATTACCATCTAGTAAGTAGTATGAATTGTTGCGCCAGTGGTGGATCCTTCTCTGTTTATGAAATAAACCTTGTAAGCTATACCCATTGCAACATATTGGACACTTAGGTCTGTTATGTCATTTATATTTAGGGTCCTCTTGTCAAATTTAGTACCTATCAACTTAGTGACCTTTTCATTTTTAATGGATTTCATCAATGGTACAGGTTCAGTGGAACTCAACCTAGTAACTGCCCTAATTGCATCCTTAGTGATCTTGTAGGGATTATCAAGATACATAAACTCATCATGAATTTTGCTTAAAATATATCTCACTCATTCATGCTCATCGCAAAAGTCAGGGTAATCCTTCCATATATCCAGTCACCTGTACCCCACATTGGCGTATTCTAGTTTGTAGACAACATCATCATCTAGGAGTTGATCTCTAAGCGCCTCAAACTTTACATGATTAATCTCATCCATTTTGGAGTGAATGTAATAGCTAACATTTTTTGTGTACATAATATATGCAAAAATATTTGAAAATGCCCCATCCTTATCTACCTCCATTGCTTTGTACGGATATTTCTTATACTTTGGTCTTGGTTTTTCATTAACATCCACCAATTGAGGAGTATCCATTTCAAATTTTTCTAAATTCAGAAACTAGGGTTCAATAAAAAAGTAGTTTTGAAAAGTACTTTTGTGTTTAGTCGCTAGGGTTCCAAATTTGCCAAGTGCTCTGAATTCCTTCTTCTCTTCTCAGCTCTAGATAAATTCTTTGGTTTTGAATGAGCTCAGATCATGCAAATGAAACATAAGTAGCCTTCATTTTCCCTAGCTTTTCACAATTAATGCACCTTTATCTGGTTAGGTAAATTGCTCCCAGAGTGCTTTGTAAAACCACAAAAACCCAAATTCATTCCGCAATCCTCTGTATCTTGAGATTTTGTTCCAAAAATTTGGGGAAAAGAAACTATCTTGCTTTATCAACAAGCTCATTTGTCAATTTCATGCCAACTCATCTATATGCCTAGCTTCCATTTGTAGAAGCCACAGTTTTTTAGGGGAAAGAATAGATATGCAATGGTTAGCTCCTCCTGGCCCTATGCCCTCTCTTAGTTAATATTGAAGTCTTCTGCATGAGGCAAAAGCTTAGTTTCTTCCTTCTTCTCATTATCTTGTTCTGTCTTCTTTCTCCATATCTTTGCCATTTCCATCTTTTGTTGAGTCACAGTTTCCTCTATCTTCTTGTGCTGAATAGATGCTTTCACAGAACCACTCTTGCAAAATCTTGCTTTATGCCCAAAGTTGTTGCACTTGTAGCAGATAACATTGTATGAGTTTTCACCCATATAACCATTTATCCTTACTTTGGTTCTACATTCAATAGCCCTATGACCAAATTTATTGCATGCATAACAATAACCATAAAAGGAATTGTTGATGATGATTGTTAGTCATAACAACATGCATAAAAATTTACACAAAAAACCTTTATTAGCTTGAAAAGTACAATTAGTTTGAAACAAACTGATGACTCCAAGTCTCCATTGATCAGGTCATGATCTTCTGACATTACTCAAAGGTTGATGTGACATGTTGTTTTCCATTTCAAGGGGTCTTACGTTGTCTTGATGATCGATTTTGCACCTACTTCCTATAAATTTACTTCACAAATGAGGTTATTTCTACTATGCTTCACAAATTATGGTTGTATTTATAAGTTTGATCAATTCTTTTGAGCATTTATTGTCATGAACTCGTTTTATGCTTCTGCACTGTGTATTTAGTCAAACAATGTGCATATAAGTAGATATTTACATGTATATCATTGATATTCATATGTATTTGCATGATATTTATCATTATTGACATGCTTTTGCTCAAAATATGCTCTATGTGTTCAATTATTTACGAGATATAGGCATATTTTATGTTATTTGCTTTAGATTGTATGATATTTGCAATTGTGAGAGTGATTTGTAATGAAATTCAAAGAAATTTAAAGAAATACTTCTAAATTTGGTGAAGCTTTAGCTATTGAGTCACATACATTCCAGATACAGTCATGAAGAGAAGAAATCAAACCATAATTTCACCAGGATGTTCCACAACTAGGTATGGTTGATGCTAACTTCAAAGGAATAAGGAATGAAAACAACACATGTAGAATGACAAGCACTCCAAGGGACGCATCTAATCAATGCATATATCTAGATTCCATTTATTGATTACTCAAGATTTACAATAATTTGTAATCAACACAACTTCTCTTTCATTATGTATTCAAAAAACATGTACATTCACAATAGCCCTGAAATCAGTCCTGAATGCTTCAACAATCAAATTTCAATTAAGTTTCTAATGCTTCAAAGAGTGCATTCCATCCCCTTTTATAGGATAAGGAGAGGAAACAGTTACAAATGACCAACGGTCAAGATTTATCTCTTTAGATCAATAGTCAACATCCTTCATTGACTTAGTCAATATCTTCATACGTGGCACAAGTTGCCAGCTGGAAACTATCTAGCAAGACTCATTCGCTTGCAAGTGGATCATCCATATGATTCCATTATCATGCATCTTTACTTACTCTTCATCTCCTTCTTCTTCTTCACTTTCCTCTTCTTCATCATTTTCTACATCATCCTCATCTTCATTATCACTATCACTTTGATGTAGATCATCCCCGATGTGTATCTTTTTAGCTGCCCTGATGGATTCGTATGATTGCACTATTCTATCAATTTCACCTCCATCCTGAACCTTGGCCTTTATTACTGCATGCCTGTGGAAATTAAATTTTGCTTAAAGAGCATCCATCTTCCTTTTCCTATTGTTCAACATTTCATTATATGTTTCTACCCTAACCTTCTTCCTCATGACCTTGTTTATCACCTCTTCTGTCAGATGGTGTAGGGGATCCTCTACAGCTTGCTTAAAATTGTCATGGAAAGCCTAAACAACAAAATCAACATCTTGATTTTCTGTCTTCCCTTCTACCCTTCCTTCTAGTGCCTCCAGGGTTTCTGCCTCTTGTGCCATTAGATTATGCAATTTGACACTAATATCCTTGAGTTTACCGCTGCATCTCTTCAATATATCACATTCAAATCCAGTATCTTCATACCATTCACTTAGCAGCTGAGATGTGTTATTATCTAGTATATTGTTGCTGATAAGTATCTACATATCAATTCTTTT
Organism: Cunninghamia lanceolata; assembly: GCA_027924645.1. NCBI lineage: Eukaryota > Viridiplantae > Streptophyta > Pinopsida > Cupressales > Cupressaceae > Cunninghamia > Cunninghamia lanceolata. The sequence continues at coordinate 6,738,393 of BSBN01000220.1, read as the reverse complement.
CATTTCATTCAAAGCATCTAGGTGCTTCTCTAGTTTAAAGGATCCCCTGCCTACTTCATTTTGTAGTTTATCCACCTTTCTTTTCAAAGTGCTTAGAGAATTCCATCTTTCTAGGGAAGTCTTCACTACTTCCTCAGCTTCAAAAATAATAGACATGAACCACTTGTCCATCAATTGTGCCTTATACTTCATCAGATCTAATCCTGTAACCTCTTCTTGTGATATAATGGTTAACGGAGTGGCTGGACTGATAGGTGTATGCTTTGGATCAATTAATCCTTTAATAAAAGAATGCAATTGAGCAATGCACTCTTTGTGTTTATTATTCTTATCCTTCTCTCTCTTCACCTTTTGGGTCAAAGAATCAATAATGTCCTTACCTTCTTGACCTTCTTGGTCCTCATTTGCAAAACTTAGATCGATATCAGTGATCCAAAATTCTTCAAGGCCTATTTTTCCTTTCTCTTTGTCAATTGTAGGTAAGGCTACCTGTGCCTTTCTCCTACCTATAGTAGGGTCTCTTCTTATTATAGATGTCATCCTTGCCTTTCTTCTTGGTTTAATCATGCTTCCCATAAACAATGTAGAAACATCAAAATCATGCACTTCCTCAACTTGTTGCAAATTTACCTCTTGTTGCAACCAATAAGGAACATCACCCTTGGGCTCCTGATGATCACCCTCTTTACTTAGAGTATCTTGGGATTGTGTATCAAACCCTGCCCTTAATGGTGAATTTTCTTTTCTAATTTCTTCTGCATGTGCTTTCTCATGAGGGGAATCTTGTTAAGGTACTTCTTATCGATGAATTTCTTTCTTTCTGAGGAGGATTTTGTAAAGTGTTCATACCTTGATCTTGCACCTCCTCAGGGGTTTCTTGAGTTTTCTCCTTTTGCTCATCTAGTGGTACATTGGTCTCTTGAGAAGACTGTGTATTTTGACCTTGGAGATCATCCTGATCACCCTCAATCATCTTTTCTGTTTCTTTTTGTTGGCTTTCACCTTGTGGTAGACTTTGCTCTTCAGCCTTGGATGTATTAGCTTCTTCTAAGTTTACCTCTTTCTCAGCTGACTTCTCTCCTGATTCTGGATTATTACCTTGATCACCCCTTTCATCACGTGGTGAAGAAAGGCCTTGGTCTTGATCAACACCTTTGTCTGGCATATCCTAATCACCTTTATTCTGGAGTAGTGCCTCTGATTGACCTTGCTCTATGGGTCCATTATCTTTACCTCTACTTTGATTGGATGTTATATCACCCGCTTCTGTATACACTTTATTTTCAACCTATTCAAGCTCCAGAGGTTTATCATTGTCCTTATTTAGGCTCATATCACCTTGATAGGCCAGATCTATTGCTGCATGACTAGTAACTTGCTCTACCAACATAGCTAGCCCTAGCTGTTGGGCTACTTCTTTAGGGCTATCCTGCTCTGTTTCATCTTTTTCATCTTTCCCTTGGCTAGTCATCTTTTGAACCATCGGGGTTCTATGAGGGGTCATCTTAGTATTAGCAACTAAGGTCTCCATATGCTGAGCAACCACATCCTGAACTACTTCATCATTAGATAATTCAACAGTGCTGTCAAGTGGAAAGGGGGACTCTTTACTTCCCATATGCATTTCTTTTTCTTTCTGCTCTTCATCTTTCTCAGTTTTAAATTGAATTATTTTAGGAATGGGGACTTCGTGTTGTAGTTCCCTCATGAAAGTCAAACCACTAGCACCCCTTAATATGATAGGGTTAGTGCTAATGTTTCCCCTCATTGCAATTGTTTGTTTGGTGGTGGTGTTTGCAACACTTCCTTTCTCTTCTTCCTTGTTATTAATAAGTCATCATCCCTAGGTTCCTTATCTAATTGTTCTTCTGTGAAGGGATTTTCTTTCTCTAGTTCATCCTGCACAAGCTCATCCTCCACTTCACTCTCTATAACCTTAGGAATGGGCTTTATTATCCTCTTGGTTTTCTATTTATCGGGGGGGTGCTGTGATGTAGATGCATATGCAGATGTTGATGCCCCATCACCTTTTGATAATCACCCCTTGCTATTCAGGATCATCCTTCTTGCCCTTGCTTGGAAGATTTTGTTCCTCAATAGGTAATCTCTCTCCATTAGACTTCCTCTTCTCAATGAGGAAATCATCATATTCTTCATTTGATAATTGTTGTCTTTTCTTTTTATTATCAACTATGAGGGCCATACTCTTCCTCTTCAGTTTATTGACCTCAGCAGTTATCCAACTCTAGGTCAATTGGATGACCCCTCGCATTATTTGATCCAATGAGGTCTCTTCTGGAAGTGTTAGATTAGGGGCAGAGATGATATCATTATACACCTTTTTATCCTCATATTCATTGGACATTATCTTTCCATCATCATCAAGTAATTGTGCAGGAACTGAAATGCAATCAAAAGTTTAGATCTGGTTGAGGGTGAGCCTTTGATAATTTCTTCTCCTAACCTTTGCCTCATCATCACAATCAATCCAAAAGTCTTCAAGATGTTTTTGATGTATTGGTTTCCTCAATAACTTCTATATTTTGCCATATGGGTCATATGACCTAGCTATAGAAAATGGCTGCAGGTGCGTGAGCTTTAACCCTCCAATAGCATCCTTAATGCTCTATCTATTAGGGCATATATACTAGCCCATGTACACTGGGAATAAAATAGGAGGAATTTTTTTCTGCTCCAAGTGAGCTTCAACTGAAGTAGACACGTGTCTAACAAATTCCATCAAGATGACCCTATCAGTGGGGTATCTTGGCAACATGAGAGGTTGCCCCTCAAATCCTTCTATTCTTATGTATGAAAAGGTGGGGAATTGGATAAACCAAGCCCCATGCTTATAGATAATGGCTTGAGCTTCCATGCTCAGTCTCTTAGTTTTGTCCTCCTCCATGGTCATGACTAAATGCATTGAAAATGAGTCATTCACTAGCTTATAATCTTGGAGATATGCTCTCCTTTGTAGTTGTAGATAATGATCCCAAATGTTTACATCACCAGTGCTGTTTCCAACCTTACCTACCATTTGTAGGGCGTTAAATGTGCCATGAAAAGCACATGCATATACAACATAGGATGTCATATGGAATATACAAGCTTTACCACCCAGCTTTCTCATCCCCTCATCTATGAAATCACTAATGATCTTGGCCCAGAGAGGCTTGTTTTCTAAATATAACACCATCTGGATAATCCCATACATCTAGTTTTCAAAGGTTCCAGCATTTTGTCTTTCGGTCATCCTACTTAATAAGGCAATCATGTACTGATACTCATCAAAATCAAATTTGTATAAGTAAATAGGCAACTTGGCAGAAGCTGTGTATGTACTATTCTTGGCCCTCCATTGGTACATGACTTTCCTAGCCTCTTTCTTGTTATTATTGTACTCTTTCTCCAACTTACTTAGATTCACACTAACCACTTTATTCCGCACAGGTAAATTGAATGTAGAAGTGATGCCCTTGATTGAAAAGTCGGCATACACTCTGCCATGTTTTTCCACTCTTCTATTCTCAGGGTTATAATTTATGGCACACTCCACTACCAGCTCAGTGGCCTCCATTGTATATGGGAATCTGGCTACGTGCCACATACTAGTTGTGAATATCCTATACAGTTTGGGATTATCAGTATCATCATCTAATCTCCTTGTCCATGCATTCAACTCTATTTTCCCTTGATGTGTATCATCTATCAGACCATATCTGAATCCTACTTCCTCAGGTTGTACAAACATGGGTTTCAAGAACTCAGAGTTAGATCTATTCTTCCTGACCTCTACCATTAGATCTTGCAATAAAAATATGCATTTCTTACCCTAGGGTCTTTGCATGGGGAAATTCAAGAATATCATGTATTTTTCTATTACTATTCAACATTTTAATTTACTTCATGCATCATCATCATGTAGATTAACATATTAAAACATACTTTACCTAGTGATTTGTAGTAAACGACAACAAATGGGGTTTTGATTTACTTACCTGATATTCGCTTTCCCTTCTTGTTATATGACTGATAACGGAAAAGATGCAAATATGGAGTATCAACTATTCTATTCTATCACACTAAGTGTGATGCTATGCTGGTAGATGACTGTGAGCTGTTGACTTTCAGAGCACTATAAATTTCAATTATCGCAAAGGTAAATGTGAATAATCCCTAAATTTTACTTTTAAACTGATCAATACGACAAATTAGGGCAAATGTGCTATTTTAATTAAATCCGTTGATAATTTGCATGGAGATGGTAGATGCCGCCAAGTGTCTAATTTATATTTGAAATCGAAAGGGCGCCACTTACCATTAGGGTTTGCATTTAATGCTAGAGGGTGATCTTTCGAAGAACAGGGATATTTGAAAATATGACCCCATTAAGAAATATGACCCCTGTCTTGTGCGCGGGATAATCATTTACTAAAGATCAGGGTGATAAGGTCAACCTTTGACTACGAAGCAAGATCAGGTCATAAAGTTAAAATCATGGATATTCAAAAAATATTCGAGTCTTTGATAACCACAAAATATCCCCCTCACTACGTCATCATCATGTTTACTAAGGTCAAGGATACTACGAAACATGACCACATCAGGTGTAGATCATGGACATCATCATGCCATCCTACCTTCTTTGTTATCAGGTTGTGATGATGTCATCATCATATTGAGAAACATGACTGGCACTTGGAAATATGACTATCAGTGGGTCGGGTGTAATAATTACATCACCATCAAGGTGATCTCTTTTATTTGTTGAAATTGAATAACGTCATCATTATATTCATGTAGGGTGATATTTGTGAAAGGGTGATATTTTAAGATGGATATTAGGAAATATGACTGATGCAGAGCACTCCAACTGATGCAAACAATCTATCACTGCAAGGGACATTTGAAAACTTCAAGGCAACAACTCTGACTGTTTAGTGGCTCTTAACAGAATTCAGGCTTTTAACAAGGCAAGGTTCTTATTCAAACTACATATGTTCATGATCCAAGGTGAAGGACTTCAGGGCACACCTTTCAAGATGCCTAACTTCCTCTAGCATTCCACCATCTCCACTATGTAGACCCTGCAGGACAGCAATTCCTACCATACCTTTCAAGGACAGTCACAACCTCACTGCTCTATGAGGAGGACAGTCACCATATCCTCTTTGTGATGATCTCTATTGGGACAAACCCTATCTCATACAACTAATCAAGTCTATAACTTGCCAAACATCTACTGTCTTCTTTGACAAAACAAATGACATGCCAACATACCTGTGTTCTTCTCTTTGTTGCTGTCCTCTACTCCATCCCAAGACATAACACTGCAGGGTCATCTACAAGTTAAAGTTAGACCAAACCTATTCTCCTACCTCCAAGGTCTTCACAAGCCATTAAAGTAGACTCTACATGACTCATTCCACTGATTATAAGACATGGTGGTTCAGTGGAATGAGCAAAGCATCAGGAATTCGTTGACAGAACCCTAACTCAGGGTTATCAAACCACTTTCAAACAAAAAGGGAATATGGTGCTATAGAAGACTGTCAAGGCTTCAAATAACCTTCAAGGAAAAGATAGCTCACCCCTCTAATCACCCAACATGGATACCAACAACCTCCAGGTCGTACAAGTACAGGTTATTGCAGAAAATAGTGAATTTCTATAGGAGACAGTAGTTCTAAAGAGTAGTTTGATGTCCCACAGTCATAGCATGTCTTCCCTCCAATATCAAGAGTCTAAATTTATCTAAATGGACAGTTAATTCATCATTCTTCACTTCCAAACATTCAAAGTTCCATGATTGGATCGTACCACACAGAAGTATAGCTTTATACACAGAAAAACTTAGAAAATACACACTAAAATAGAGAACTATATTGTATTGCTTCCAATATTCCTTCACACTACTAAAATGAGAAGTTTCAAGGCTTTTTGAAGCTTGCCTCGATGCCTTGCACATGGTGGAGGGTAGTTGAACTGGTGTGGGGGTGTGAAAACTATTCAATTGCCCAACTTACAACAATTTACAATTTGTAACTGTCCTCTTTAGGACTGTATCAACAGTTTTGTCTAAACAATGTTTTGTTTAACATTTGGTTAACCTTGGACAAGGTTTTTAACCCACCTCTTAACCTTGACATGCTTCTAACCACAAAGTTTGCTTCCTACACACTTTAGGAAGGCTACAAAATGCAAAGAAACCTATGACTACCTCTAACTACATGACTGTCCTCTTGAGGACTTACAACAAGATAATAGATACTAGTCACTTGGACATAGTCCCTTACAAGTAAGCCTCATTACAACATTTGGATGGTCTCATAGACCTTATTGACAAAACAACTACTTGAAGATCAAACAAAATATAGACATCTTGGTGCTCTTGCACCAATGACCCCCCGCAACTACATGAAGTTTATGCCGAGCAAGTACTCATCCCTATTTAAGTTTGACGTTCGCATGTAGGCATGGAATGGACATCGGGTGATTTTTCTAAGTCAGGGTCATGTTAACAAATATGACTAATATTTAGAAATATGACCCCCACCCCCCATGTGAAATATCAGGGTTGACTGATCTTTGACCCAACATAACTTTTTACCTTTAAACAATATCAGGGTGATCCAAAAGGTAAACTTTCTTAGAATTTTGTACTCCTAACTATGAGGTTTGTGATAGTAAATACTAACTTTGGCAATTGACCTCTTCTTATGATGCACATGTAAAATAAAAGGTGACACACATGACTGAATTTTACCAAATCACCCAAAGCAAGAAAATAAGCAAGCAGAAGCAAAAAGTTGGGTCCCTGTTTTGCTAGGGCAAAATGGGGCGTGTTGTGTAACTATACAACAGGAATGAGAGACCATAGAATTATGTTTTGGAGGCACAAATGAATTCTTCCTCATATAATCATTTCTTCTTGCCTTATTTCTACAATTAATATCCTAATGACCAAACTTATTGCAAGAATAATAGTAACAATAAAAGGATTGAGAGAACCTAGGAGTACCAGCCTATTTAGGTGAATATCTCTTGAAATTTTTCTTTTGACCACTGACTTTTATGAAATCATCATTCAACTCCTGCTCTTCATCTTCAGTCATCTTAGAGTCTTTAGTGTAGAATTCTTCTTCATTTCAAACATGCCTTTAGGTATATTTGTTTTTAAACTTTGACCTTTTTCAAATCCAATACCACCCTTATTCATTAGAGGTCTTTGACTAATGATTATATCATCAAGCATATTTGTGCTTTTCTTAAGTTTTAGACCCTTGTCTATCTGATCCTTTGCATTCTCTAATTCTTTCCTCATAAAAGATACTTCTTTAAGTTTGGAGCATTCAACAATTTGAGATTTCATTTTGACAGTTGTTTCTTTTGATTCTTTAAGCTTGGCATTATATTGGTGCAGTCACGGTAGGAGGGTTCATAGAATGAACTGTCTGGATCGTGGAGCAAGAGTAAACACAATAGAAATGACTCAAAGAAAAAAGGAACAAATGTAGATTCAATCATTCAATATATCAAAGAATTCAAATACAATTTGGCTGACAACACGCAGGCTTACACTATAGGCTCAAAGGCCTGATTACATACATGTACAAGATAAATCCCTGAAGCTCCTTCGTACAAATCTAAATTATTAGATCTTTCCTATGTGAATAGCTAATTTCCTAAGGATCTATTACATTAATATATATCCAATCTGGACCAAAAGATTCCTCCGTGTCAGCTAAGGGAGATCACAAACTCTGATGAAGAGTTGTAACGTGTTCACAGATAGGTCGGACCTAAATGCATAGAACACTTCCTCAAATGAATGGAACAATGTGCGAACCCTTGGGGAAGGTCAACCATGAACCACAGGACATGGAATGATGTGTCATTGAGATTCATAAGTCAAGGAATGATCCACAAGCCTTCTCCTTTAGCTGATTATTAGGAACTACTAGAATGCTCTGCTCTGAGAAAACAATCAATATTCTAATAGCAATATCTTTCTGGTAACTAATCCAAATGCTATGAATTCTTGACATGATGCAGATGTTCTAGATCCGCAAGGTGTGAAATGCCAAAACTGGACCACAAGTTGAAACTGCTTCTGACTAAATTGCCTGAACTGAACTAGAAAATGAAAGAACTAAAATGCAAATGTTTTTGGTTGATGCAAGATTACTCTTGAACCATGGATGCTCCTGCATCAGACATCCGGGGTTATTGAAAAAGTGAGTCCCTCACTTTGCTGGGGCTAGGAGAGCACCAAGACGGTCCACCTCAGCCTGAGAAATCCATGATGAATCTTCTTCTGGTCTGCCTTTCCACTTCACAAGATATTCTTTGTATTGCCTTCCTCTAGTGCTGTGTCTAACTTTGCTATCCAAAATGTCTTCTACTTGTTGTGGTAAATACTTCTTTAAGTCTTCTTCCATGCTGTCAGTAAACTCTAATTCATGATACTGATAAAGATCTGCAATGTTGAAAACAGGTGAAATACCCAACGTCTCCGATAGCTCTACTTCATATGTATTTCCTGAATCAAATTTCTTGAGTATCCTACAAGGTCCAAACTTCTTCATCTTCAACTTGCTATATGTCCCAACTAGAAATCTTTCTTTCCTCAAGTACACCATCACTTCATCTCCAACTTCAAATTCCATATGACTTCTCTTCTCATCAACCTTCTCTTTGTACTTACTGTTCATATCCGCCAAATGTTTCTTCACTTGATTATTCACTGTCTCCCTATGGTCTGCAAATTCTTCTACTTCTGCACTCCTTTCTTCCATACTGATATCTCTTAATTCTACTACTCTTCTAGGATTCACTCTAGTAACAATCTCAAAAGGTGTTCTTCCAGTACTCCTATTAACTAAATTATTGTATGCAAACTCTGCTTGTGAAAGAATGAAATCCCAACTTCCAACTTTGTCTCCAACCAAACATCTCAAAGAGTTTCCCAAACTCCTATTCACTACCTCTGTCTGTCCATCTGTCTGTGGATGAAAAGTAGAACTAAAGTTCAAATCTGTCTTCATCTTCTTCCAAAGTGTCCTCCAAAAGTATCCAACAAACTTTGTATCTCTGTCTGAAGCTATACTCTTAGGTAATCCATGCAATCTCACAATCTCCTTGAAAAATAGGTCAGCTACATGCACTGCATCAGTTGTCTTCTTATAAGGTATGAAATGAGCCATCTTTGAAAATCTGTCAACCACTACAAATATTGAATCATGTCCTCTCTGTGTCTTAGGTAATCCCATTACAAAATCCATGCTTATATCTTCCCAAGGTCTCTCTAGAACTGTCAAAGGTTTATACAATCCAATATTCTGACTACTCCCTTTTGCAACTTGACAAACTCTACAACTCTGCATAAATCTCTGAACATCCTTATGTATCTAAGGCCAAAAGTATTTCTCACTTACCAAAGCCACTGTCTTGTCAATACCAAAGTGTCCTGCCAATCCACCACTATGCTTCTCCTTGATCAAATTATCTCTCATTGAACTTCTAGGTATGCACAATTGATTTCCTTTGAACAACATATCTTCTTGAATGAAATAGTCCAACCACTTACTCCTATCTATCACAACAGGTTCCTTATAGGCTTCCCAAGGTTCTGCAAAATCAGTGTCTCCCTCATACATATTCTTTAATTCATCAAAACCCAACACTTCAAATCTCATCTCTGTCAACAAGTTTCTTCTTCTACTCAAGGCATCAACAACTTTGTTTGATTTTCCACTCCTATGCTTCAGCACAAAAGTATAACTCTGCATAAACTATACCCACCTCATATGTATTTGATTCAACATACCTTGACTATTCAAATATTGCAAAGCTTGATGGTCTATATACAACACAAACTCCTTAGGCAACAAGTAATGTCTCCACTTCTTTAAGGCTTGAATTATGGCATAGAACTCTTGATCATAAACTAAATATATTTTCCTTGCATCATTCAACTTCTCACTAAAATATGCTATAGGTCTACCTTCTTGACTTAACACTGCTCCAATTACATTTCCACTAGTATCACAATCAACTTGAAATATCTTATTAAAATCCGGTAATGCCAAAACAGGTTGCTCTATCACTTTCTGCTTCAACAACTCAAAACTTTTATCTACTCCAGATGTCCACTTGAAATCTTTTCTGTCACCTTTCATTGTCTCTATCATAGGGTTACAAACTAAACTAAAATTTCTAATGAACTTCTGGTAGGAACTAGCCAATCCATGAAATGATCTAACCTCTCCCATGCTCTCCGGTGTAGGCCATTCAATAATTGCTTTCACTTTCTTAGGGTCCATCTTCAATCCTTCCGCAAAAATAAAAAATCCCAAATATACCAACTCTTCCTTCATGAAACTACACTTCTTAATGTTTATCAACAATTTCTCCTCTCAGTCTTTGCAAAACTTGTCTAATATGCCACAAATGTTCTTTTGTTTTACTAAAAATTAGAATATCATCCAAGTATACAATCAAAAACTTACCCAAGAATTTATTTAGAACTTCATTCATCAATCTCATGAAAGTACTCGGTGCATTTGTCAATCCAAAAGGTATCACTAACCACTCATACAATCCTTTATTTGTCTTAAAAGCAGTCTTCCATTCATCACCTTCTATGATTCTGTTCTGATGGTATCCACTCTTCAAATTTATCTTTGTGAAATATCTTGATCCACTCAAACAATCCATGATATCATCCATCCTAGGTAAAGGAAATCTATACTTAACTATGATCTTGTTTATTGCTCTGGAATTAATACACATTCTCCATTCTCCATCCTTCTTTGGTGCAAGCACTGCAGGTACTGCACAAGGACTCAAACTTTCTATGATCAAACCTTTCCTTAACAACTCTTGTATCTGTCTATTTAGCTCTTCATTCTCTGCCGGTGTCATCTAGTGTGCTACTTTGTTAGGTAATCTTGCTCCCGGTATAAGATCCATGTGATGACTGATACTCCTTATAGGTGGTAATCCATCAGGCACATTATTTGATATGGTGTCTTCATACTCTATCAGCAACTCTCTTATCTCATCTGGTTCAGTTTCTTTCTTCACTACATCAGGTTTTTTAGGAATCAAGGCATAACACATACTTTCCTGTTTCAAACCATCCAAAAATTTCCTTCCATCTACTAAACAAATTCTAGCATTTCCACATACTTCACTCTTAGGGTCATCCTCCAAAGGAATCAAAGTAATTCTTTTCCCATTTTCTGATATAGTATATGTATTCTTTCTCCCATCATTTATAGCTTTTCTATCATACTACCAAGGTCTACCCAACAAGATATGACAAACATCCATAGGCATAATATCACACAAGACTTCATCATGATAAGATCCAATATGAAATTTCACCAAACATTGTTCACTCACCAGTACCTTATGATCATTCTGAATCCATGCTATCTGATAGGGTTTAGGGCATTTCAATCTTTCCAGCTTTAGCTTAGTCACCATCTCTTCTAAAACTAGGTTATCTGAACTACCACTATCAATTACAACTTTACAACACTTACCTCCAGATTTACATCTAGTTCTGATTAGGCTTTTCCTCTGTGATGGTTCCTCATTTGTTTCTATTTGAAATAGTGCTCTCCTCATCACCAATGATTCTCCTTTCTCAGGTTTACCAACACAACTGGGTGATTCAATAGGTTCTTCAACATAGGCTGCTCTTTCACTGTTCTCTATCTTCTTGCTTGTACTACCTTGATTACACTCAAATGCTCTATTTCCACCTCCACACTTGAAACAAGTACCTTTGAATGTCCTCTTATCAAATCCTCTTCCTTCTCTTCTGTACCCTTCATTCCAGTATGCACTAGGGTTTCCTCTCCAGTAAAATTTTTTGTTATCTCTATGGTAAACATTGTTATCTCTGTCATCCTTCCTAACTGGGCTGTCAAACTTGTTCTGCTCCACAAATGATCTATCACATCTGGAAAATGCTCTACCTCTCTGAAATTTGCCTCCTCTGCCTCTCTATCTCTGATTTGTTGGCAAGAGACACTATGTGGCTTCATGAATGTTGTCATTGATGGCAACAAAGTCCATCCCACACATCTGTAGCACATAGTATGTCTATACCAGAAGTCAGATTGAAGAGTGTTTTAGTCCGGTGAGCAAGAACAGAGCATGCAGCAAAGTCTGACAATCAGGTCCGGATCTCTCAGATTGTGTAACTCAGCAAGTTGCAGACTTGGACAAGTCAAGAGGAGTACCATGACTACTACATTATAGAGATTGAGCCTCCGGTGATGAATGAGTGAAAAGATATGAGCATCTAAGTGTTGGGTTCCTGACAAGTAGAGTAGACTGAGGAAGAATTGACCGGCAGAGAATTAGACCTTAATCCGGATGAGAAATTGATGGTGATCAAGCTATTTGAGGGATCATACATGGTTGGCTGACATGATTGATGACTCCTATGTCTATGTCCTTGATATGCATCACATAGTAAGCATGGATTCAGCTGATAGATTAGTGTCTTGGGAAAATCTTGAGTATTCCGGATGCTGACTAGAAAGATGTTGAGATCCTTGATGCGGATATATATACTAGATGGATTTCAGTATGAAGATGTGTATAGTGGGATATAGAGTGTGAGCAAAGGCAAAGATAAGTGTGGAAGCAACAATACAAGTCCGGTATGTGACAGAACAACAACACTAAAATAGAAGAAGAATGAAGTGCAGTAGATCAGTATATTGAGCCTAACCAGAACTAAACCTCAGCATATGTGGATGTCTCTCAACAATTCAAATACCTAGTTACCTTCTACAAACTTTGTAGACAGTGTGTCTTCTATAGGCAGTGTGCCTCTTGTGAGCAGTGTGCTTAGGCAGTGAGCCCTAATTGGCAAGTGCCATTTTGTACTTCTTATTCTTTTAATAGAGAATACAATCTTGGGTTAGTCACCCCGTGGTTTTTCCATTAACAGGGTTTTCCATGTAAAAATCCTTATGTTATGTGTGTTGATTTCTTTTTTTCTCTCATGATTATGTATGATTATATGTTTTGATACTGCACTAATTGTTAAAGAAGAAAATAGAGTTAAATATTTAAGATAACTAATTCACCCCACCTCTTAGTTATCTACCTTGTTTCCAATAATTGGTATCAGAGCTAAGTTCCTCCAAATAGAGCCTAACAACTTGAGGAAGATCTGGGAATCTCAATGGATATGTATGGTATGAGGGAACAACTTCAGTCTACCCTAGATGATCTTGAGCAATCTGACTCTGAAGTCAACAACTTGAGGGAAAGACTCAAACAAGCTGATGATTTCATAAATGAACTAAAAGAAAAACTAAGTATCTCTATGACAAAGAGAAAGGAACTACTTCAACAATTAGCAAGCCAAAGTGAAGCCAATGATACAAATGAAAATTTGAATGAAAAAAATAAGTTATGTGAGAAGATATCAAAAGAGGTCATTATGATAAGACATGAAATGGAATCAGGGGTTATGAAATTCACCCAATAAATTGAAGAGAAAAGAAAAATTGAAGATAATCTAAAACAATCTCTCAAGGAAAAGTCAGAAGACTATCACAAAATGGATAGAATAATCAGGCATCTAGAATTTGATCTTGAAGAAGCTAGAGATAATGAAGAACAACTTGAGAATCAGATAGACACTCTTAAAAGGGATCTTCAAACAACAAATGAATACAAAGAGAAATTCAAGATAAGCTCTGCTCAACTTGAAGTTCTTCTTGAAAGCCAAAAGAGGGTAGATGCCAAGCATGGGTTGGGGTGAGAGAAAGGTGAAAGCTCTAGATTTGGTCAGAAGAACTCTGGATTAGAAAATCCAAGGAAAAGGTCTAGAAGACCTTTGGTAAGCCAACCAAATGCTCAAAGATATCCATCCTTCAATGGATACTGCTACAATTGCAATAACTTCGGTCATAAAGCAAATCAGTGCAGAAGAAGAATAAATCAGACTAATTCATCCTTCTCCAGATAGTGTTTTAACTACCAAAGGTATGGTCACAAATCTCATGAATGTAAAAATATGAAAATAAATAATTCATTCAATGGTAGATGCTTTGCATGCAATAGAATGGGACATATGGATAATCAATGCAGATCAAGAGGATATCAGTCAAATATGCAAAGAAATGTTGTTTTCTACAATTACAATAGATCTGACCATATTGCCAAATTCTGCAGAAGTAAGAATCAGGGTAAAAAGGGTCCGGTGCATCATAATCAAAATCAAGACAAAGGAAAAGAAAAAGTGAATGTGGATGAAGTTCAAAGGGAGATGAACAAGATTTGGGTGAAGAGAAGTACAAAAAATGTTGGGGATGGATCTGCACCAGAATCTCGTACTGATATTCCTTCCGAAAACTAAATAAGATGAACTCTGGCTCAGGGGGAGTGACAAAGGAAAATAAATTCCCCCAGCTAGTCAATTGGTGCCTAAATTTGGCACATGGAATGCTGCAAATTAAAGGGTTCTCAGAGAAATATCTAAATAACCCTCGGTAAAAATATGAAAGATCCGCAAGGAGCTTTGAAGAGTTTAATCATCCAAGATTGATCTGGTTGACAGCCATCCAAAAAAAGTAGGATTTTCACAGTTAGATATTGTGTGATTCTAAATTGAAATATCTTGATCTGTGGATAAATGGGATGATTCGAGGAAAGGAGATACATTGTAAATTATCACTAAAATTAGTTCTAAGTGCATCTCAGTGATCTGGAAAGATCTCTCTCAGAACAAGACAATCGGAATGACTTAAGTTGTGTATTTATTGCAATATGAAATTAGGGTTTGCATAGAGATAAAAGGGTTCTTTTATTCATCATTTGCACATCTACATTTGAGAAGAACAAAGAAAGAGCTCTGCAACAAGATTCCTTCAACCCTCTCAAAGATCAACCGCAGAATCCGATTCAACTAGCGATCTTTTCTGGCTCATATCGTGAACCCTAGAAGCGTAAAAAGGTATTTCCATTCTTGAATATCTCTCTCTTAATCTTTTGCAAGATGGCTACACCAAATGTTGTTAAGATCACTGATAGGCCATGCCCAAAGTTCAAGAAACATCCTTACAAATCCCTAGAAATTGATCCCTCAGGCTCCTTCTCTAGCATTCCGCATGGGGTTCTACATGTAGAAGATGTTAGGGTATACATACATGTCAATATTGAGGAATTTGGGGAATCCAAGTTGATGGATATCTACCATAAGCAACTAATAGATGAAACATTTGAACTTAAACCTCAATACAAGGCCCTTTGAGACAAGCATTTTAGAAATTGCATCCACTTTCCCTGTTTTGCAGAAGATGAATGGGTCCAATATGTTCTTAGTAGAATACATGACAACTTCATGTGGTTGATGAGGCCATTCAAGATAACAAAAGATGCCATTAGGGTAGTAACCAGATTGCACTCATTCGGTGAGTTGCCTCCTATAGATTAGTAATCTCAAAATGAAAGTAGAAAACATAAAACAAGTGCATAAACAAGCATTATACCTTTCACAATGAGTCACAAATCCTTGATAGGGTGGAAGGAGTTGCACCCAAACTCCTTAGATTTTACCCAAGTAGATGGAATGTGGATTTCTCTTGCTTTCAACACAATATGATGAGAGATTGGAGGATAGATTGATAGGTTGGATAGAGATGAGAGATAAGGCTAGAGTGATTTTAGTATTATGAGGGTGTGATGAGGAGATTTGAGAGAAATTTGGGCATGACAAGGATGCAAGAAGAAGTTCCTTTTAAATGGCTTGGGTGATGGTCTTATTTATAGATTTTTGGAAAAGGGATGGAGGGTGAGGATTAAAAGTTGAGATCAAGGGCTAGGAATGATTAAGAGTTAGGGTTTGGATTGGATTCATAGCCTTGTGACAAGTGTCACAAGGGGAGTGGATGAGAGAGATCAAGGGTTGAGATTAAGTCAATGGATTTGGAGGGCTCTCATTATTTGTGAATTTTAAATTCACATGGGGAAAGGTGTGGAAGATAAAAATGAATTAAAAATTTATTTTTGGGAAGAGTGGATATGACAATTGAATTAAAAATTCAACTCATGGGGGAGTGTGAATTAAAAATTTACTTTTATGTGGAGATGTGAAGGTTGAAGGACACATGTACACTTACATGTGTAAGAGGGTGATAAATGATGTGTAAGGAAGATTTGACCCTTTGAATAAAAAATTGATTTTTATTCAAAGGTGTGTGGGAGGATGGGCTAAGCAAGGTTAATTAAGTGTTTAGCTTATTTAACTTAGGTCTAGGGGATAGGTAGGTTAGGGTAGATTGATTAAATAATTGCTATTTAATCAACTAGGCTAGATTTAGGTTGATTAGTAGGGTAGATTAATTAGATAAGAATGATTTATCTAATTAATAGGAATTAGAGAGATGGACAAATTAGCTAAATAAATATTAGAAATATTTATTTAATTGATGAGGATAGTGTTGTAAGGTAGAGTGATAAATTAAATGAATTAATTGATCACCAAGGATGGGTAAATGGTTAAGGGTAGATGATTAGGGATAAATTAATTAAATAAAATGAATTTATTTAATTAATAGGAGGGATAATTGGTAGTGTAGAGATATGGAAAAATAGTTTGCAGACCAAGTCAATTTTAGGTGTCTACACTTGCTCTCAAATCTGTCAAGAATCAGACAGTAAATGAGGCTACCGGATCAAAGTTTGACAAAAGAGAAATGACAATAGAAGATATCACAGATTCAGATATCAAATTTGCCTCTATGATAATTGACTATAAAATATATCATTCTAGCAGGGAGAACTCTGTGTCCGGAACTGCAATTTATACTGCATATCAGATGCTAAGGGAAAATACAGACTATGATCTATGTGAACTTCTCTTGAGCCAACTGTTGGAAAACTTGCAAAAGATCAAGAAGGACAAGAAGAACTCATTCAAGTATGGTGGTTTAATACTGTGTTTATTCTTTTACTATATGGATGAGCTACCCGAATCAAATGGTTGGGTATGGCAAAATGATAGACCAATTTTCATACAAATCAAAGATTATATGTATGGGCTTGGTGATGCCAAGGCTCAAAGTACAACACTCTAGGGATACTTCAAAAACTTCCAAAGTTTGATGCAGGCCAGAGAAAGAATTCCACAAACAATAGTTGAGAAATACAAAGATATAGTGTGTTTCATGGTAGACACTGATCAATGCCTAATGGAGGTAGTTAAGCCGAGGACAGTTTGGATTATGCCAATGGGCTATGAGGTAGATGAGAAAATCCTGAAGCTGCATGTCCAACACTTGCTAAATCAGCCTAAGGACCTTGAGGCAGAAAGGTTTGGAACCTTTCAAGAATTGAGTGTAAAAATACATGTTGAACTGAGACAGCTAGAGATGAAAAGAAAAGTGAGAAGGGAAGTAGAGGAAGTTGCCAAAAGATATGGCATATCAAAGGAGGTAGTTGATGCAAATAGAGAGAAAATAGAAAGAGCAGAGAAAGAGAAACAAGAAGCAGAAAAGGAAAGTGTTCTAGTACAAGCCTCCTCCCGGACTAAATCCTCTAAGAGCTCTACACCTGCCACCTCCAAGAACCCAAAAGCCTCAAAACTGAAAGCCAAGACATCCAAAAAAGGAGAAAAGAGAACAAAAACCAAGGCTACAAGGTCCTGCATAAGCCAAAAGGATGATGAAGAGACAGAGACTGATGAGGAGGTTAAGAAAATGAAGAAGAAAAAGAAAACATCTGAAGAATCCTCTATCAGCAAAAATAAAGAATAAGAGACAAAAGAATTTGTTGAAAGGCCTACTCTCTCTATTGATGATATCATCAAGGCAGTCACAGTGGATGGAAACCTGCAACCTGTCACCGAATTTTATGATGAATATAGTGATACTAACAAGAAAATCTTGGAAGATGCTACAGTTAGGTACCTAAACATTTATAATAAAGCATTCATTGAAATCATCTCTCTAATTCCCCAAAGTGTAGAGAAGGAACTTGAAATGAGAAAGGAGAATGCTAAGGCAAAGGACCTAGAGATCTAGGAGCAGATTCAATTCAACTCTATCCTTCCATTACTTCAAAACAAATGACCATGATCTTTAAGGACTACAAGGATGAGTTTCAGAGCAAAGCAAGAATGAACAAGCTTATGCTTGAAGAGACTGATCAGGTGGAAAAAGAAACTAAAGACATCCTCTAGAATGCCTTCATGAGATTCAATCTTCCTATCATAGAAGAAATAGATGAAGAACTTTCTACCATGGATGTCGAAGGATTAAGTGCATCAAAAGAAGAATCTACTAAGAAAATTGCAGAAGAGTCAAAGGAGATAGGTGAGGAGAGGACTAAGGACTTGGATTCCTCTAATCCAGAAGAGGAAGTCCATGAAGATATAAACATCTCTCTTCTAGATCCCCCTGTAGAATCTGAAACTGAAGGAGAAGGAAGAAAAGTAGAGAAATTGAGTCAAGTAGAGGAGGAAAAGGCAAGAGAAGAAGAACACACAGAGAAGATCTCGGATGATAGTTCTGAGGATGCAAAAGGAAAGAAGACTCTGCCTCTAGCAAGAGACACTATACAAGCAGTGAAAAACTTCTTAACCAAAGAGATGATGGAAATATACGAATCGGAACTATTTCAAGGACCACTCAATTTTGACTCCCTCTCTCTGGTCCAGACAATGAAGGTAGCATCTTTTGCTCAAGCTAAAGCAAAAGAAAAGCTTCTGAAGTCTCACATGGAAGACTGTGAGCTGATAGAGATTGCATTTGGTGTACTAGAAAAGATCATGCCATCCTTCCAAAAGGATCTTTCGGACTCTTCATCCGGTAACTTGAAATCTCTAGTTAACTCTGTTAGCACCCATTTTGATTCTTTGGAGAAATTGGCAGAAGAGAAAGTCTGAAAATAATTTTTGGGAAAGAGATTCACTGACGTGTAGGGACTCATAACTAATGATAGGAGGACCCTAGATATTGGCATAAAGAGCCTAGAAAATGCTCTTAAAGATGGTGGAGAAATATATAAATTTTGTCTATCCTGGTCTAAAGTGACAGAGGATATTGAGAAGAAGGTAAAAGAACAAGAAGATAAACTATCAAGTTTATCTTAGAATTTTGATCCCCTCACCACATCTTTAATGAATCAAGACTGCTAGGCCATCGCCATTATAAATGAAATAAAGAGGCTTGAAAAAGAGAGGAAGAATATAATAAGTAGGATGAGTGAACTAAGAGGGATAATTATTCCCAAGTTAGAGGCCATGCATGAGGCCTTAACTGATGCTCAGACCACAACTCAGACCAGTGATCTAGCAGACCTAAGAAGGGGAGAAGATTTTGTATTTTTGTTGAGTGGCCACATTTCAATTTTGGACAGAATGAAGTAGAGTTGGGCGATAGAAGTTGTATAGTTGAAGACTACCTTTGCGGATATACTTAAGTATATGTAAGTACAACATGTATATATACTTATCTGACAATGTATAGGTTGTTTTTCTTTGCAAATTTTGGTGTGTGGATTTCACCCTTTCCCATTGATGTCAAAGGGGGAGGGAGGAGTAGTGAAAAATGTGGAATCCAGCTAAGGGGGAGCTCCGGTAAAAGTGTACATAAGACAGAGCATTAGCTAAGGGGGAGTTTGTTACGACGCTTAGTCATTTTTCACTAAGTGTTGCCATCAATGCTAAAGGGGGAGATTGTTGGCAAGAGACACTATGTGGCTTCATGAGTGTTTTCATTGATGGAAACAAAGTCCATCCCACACATCTGCAGTACATAATATGTCTATGCTGAAAGTCAGATTGAAGAGTGTTTTGGTTCGGTGAGTAAGAACAGAGCATGCAGCAAGGTCTGACAATCAGGTCCGGATCTCTCAAATGGTGTAACTCAGCAAGTTATGGACTTGGATAAGTCAAGAGGAGTACCATGACTACTACATTCTAGATATTGAGCCTCTGGTGATGAATGAGTGAAAATATATGAGAATCTAAGTGTTGGGTTTCGGACAGGCAGAGTAGACTAAGGAAGAACTAACCGACAGAGCATCAGACCTTAATCCCGATGAGAAATTGATGGTGATCAAGCTATTTGAGGGATCATACATGGTTGGCCGACATGATTGATGACTCCTATGTCTATGTCCTTGATACGCATCACATAGTAAGCATGGATTTAGCTAACAGATTAGTGTCTTGGGAAAATATTGAGTATTCCGGATGCCGACTAGAAAGATGTTGAGATCCTTGATGCAGATATATATACCTGATGGATTTTGGTATGAAGATGTGTATAGTGGGATATAGAGTATGAGAAAAGGCAGAGATAAATGTGGAAGCAGCAATACAAGTCCGGTATGTGATAGAATAACAACACTAAAATAGAGGAAGAATGAAGTGTAGTAGATTAGTATATTGAGCCTAACTGAAACTGAACCTCAACATATGTGGATGCCTCTCAATAGTTTAAATATCTAGTTACCTTCTACAAACTTTGTAGACAGTGTGTCTCTTGTAGGCAGTGTGCCTCTTGTGAGCAGTGTGCTTGGACAGTGAGCCCTAATTGGCAAGTGCCATTTTGTACTTCTTATTCTTTTAACAGAGAATATAATCCTAGGTTAGTCATCCCGTGGTTTCTCCCTTAACAAGGTTTTCCATGTAAAAATCCTTGTGTTATGTGTGTTGATTTCTTTTCTGCTCTCATGATTATGTATGATTATATGTTTTGATGCTGCACTAATTGTTAAAGAAGAAAAGAAAGTTGAATATTTAAGATAACTGATTCACCCCCCTCTCAGTTATCTACCTTGTTTCCCAAATGATCATGCTTCTTATTTAGCTTCTCTTCAACTTTCAGGGCAAACTGATATGCTTCCTCCAAAGATGTCATCCTTACCAAACTTAGTTCTTTTTGAATGTTCAATGTCAGTCCATTGATGTATCTAGCCACTTTCTCCTTGCTTGCTTCACTATGTCATGTTCTTATGATCATCTTATGAAATTCATCAGTGTACTCCTTCACAAATTTCTCCTTTTGTCTTAGGTTTTGCAATCTTTTCAACAACTCCAACTCATAGTCAACAGGTATAAACTGATTCTTCAACTTTGTCACCATCCGGTCCCACTTTGTAATCTTTTCTTTTCCTCTTCTATTTATTTCCAATTGAACTTCTTTCCACCATATAGCATCATGTCCCTTCAACTTTGTCTTTGTAAATTTTACCTTCTCCGAATCTTCCATTTCTTCATATCCAAAGTATTCTTCTATGTCATTTATCCAATCAATCAATTCTTCAGGATTTAGATTACTAGTATAGTTTGGTACATCAAATCTAGGTCTTTTTCCAATCTTTGAAATAGCTCACAACATCTTTACCTAATCTGATTCTTCTTCTTCATCACCTTCTAGGGTTTTGCTAGTTTGTTCAATAGATTGAAATTCCTCTTCATCATCACTTTCAAGATTAGGTCTCAGTGTCGATCCTCTTCGCCTATCTTCTTCAACAACATCCAAATGAATTCACATTATTCTCATCAATTCCATCATCTCATTCATTCTATTAGCCATTGTACCAACATGAGGAACTCTCCACGGTAGCATCTTCCTAGGATCAAGTGCAAACTGCCTTAGGTTTGGTGATCGAGCTCCAAGCAACAATTGCCTCTCAATCTGCAATCAGTTGCACACAAGTAACCTGCATTAGATCGACAATCTACTTACAACAAGATCTTACAAAATCCCCTTTGCCAATTCACTCCAAAGAATCAAACTTTCTCTTTGATACCACTAGTGCAGTCAGGGTAGGAGGGTTCACAGAATGAACTGTTCGGACCGTGCAACAAGAGTAAACACAATGGAAACAACTCAAATAAAAAAAGGAACAAATGAAGATTCAATCATTCAATATATCAAAGAATTCAAATACAATATGGCCAGCAACATTCAGGCTTACACGATGGGCTCAAAGGGCTGATTACATACATGCGCAATATAAAGCTTTAAAGCTCCTTCGCACAAATCTAAACTATCAGATCTTTCCTATGTGAATATTTGATTTCCTAAGGATCTATTACATTAATATATATCCAATCCAGACCAAAAGATTCCTTCGCGTCAGCTAAGGGAGGTCACAAACTCCGATGAAGAGCTGTAACGTGTTCATAGATAGGTCAGACCTAAATGCATAGAACACTTCCTCAAATGAATGGAACAACGTGCGGACCCTTGGGGAAGGTCAGCCATGAACCACAGGACATTGAATGATGTGTCATTGAGATCTGCAAGTCAAGGAATGATCCACAAGCCTTCTCCTTTAGCTAATTATCAGGAACTGCTAGAATGCTCTGCTCTGAGAAAATAATCAGTCTTTTGATAGTGATATCTTTTTGGTAACTACTTTAAATGCTCTGAATTCTTGACATGATGTAGATGAATGAATGTAGATGCTAATTCTAGATCTGCAAGGTGTGAAATGCCAAAACTAGACCACAAGCTGAAACTGCTTATGACTGAACTGCTTGAATTGAATTGGAAAATGAAAGAACTGAAATGCAAAGAAACTGAAATGCAAATGTATTTGGTTGATACAAGATTACTCTTGAACCAGGGATGCTCCTACATCATATATTCTTCATTTTCTTTCCTTACAGCATCCATATCTTCTAGGGAACAAATGAGTTCTCCTTCAATGTCAACTTCACAATCTTCTTCATTAAAAGCTGTCATATCTTTGTCATCTTCTAGAGGATTCTTATCATTAAACAATACTTCAGTTCCCATGTGTTCCATTCCAAGATCTACCTCAACTGTTAGACTGCATCAAGGAACTTAGCTTCGATACAAATTGTTGAACACACAGAATTACTAAGAGGGAGGGTGAATCAATACTTAATCAAATTCATTTCTTCCAACAACATTGATGCTAGAGCATCCCTGTTTCAAGACCAATCTTCCATAAACCAAAAACATTTGTATTTTAGTTTGTTTTCTTTCATTTCTAGATTAGTACAATTAGCTCAGTTAGTAGCAGTTTCATTATTTTGGTTTGCATTCTACTATAATTTCATTTCAGACCTTGCAGAGCTAGACTTAGCATCTAGACACATTCATGCACATCATATCCAAATTTTAGCTCATTTAGATCAGGTACCTAAAATATATCACTATCAAAAGATCGACTGTTTTCTCAGAATAGAGTATCCTGACAGTCTCAGATAATCAGCTAAAGGAGAAGACTTGCGTTGCACTTTCAAGACTTACAGAGCTAAATGACACATCATTCAATGTTGTTTAGATTGTGGCTAACCTTTCCTAAGATCTACACGCTATTCCTTTCATTTGCAGAGGAGTTCTATATGATTAGATCTGACCTATCTGTGTACACATGTTATAACTCTTCATCAGAGTTTGTAATCATCCTTGGCTGATGCAGAGGAATCTTATGTTCTGGAGATGATATATAATCATGTAATAGATGCCTAGGAAAGTAGTGAATTACAAAAGAGATAGTTTGATAGTTAATTTCTTTGCAAAGGAGCTTCAAAGCTATATCTTGTGCATATTCTGTAACTGAAGAATCAGGCCTATGAGCCCTAATTGTAAACCTGCATGTTGCCGACTAGTTTGTAGTTTAAATCAATGATATATTGAATGACTAAATCTACATTTACCTATTATCTTTAAGTTGTTTCTGTTGTGTTTACTCTTGTTGCATAGTCTAGACTATTCACTCTATGGACCCTCCTAACTATGACTGCACCAAGTGGTATCAGAGCAAAGTTTAAATGTTTTGGGAGCAAATTGAGTGAAATTGGTGAAGGAATTCCATAAGATGTTGTTGTGAGCAGATCACCAGACCTAAGCCAGACTACTTGTGTTGTCAATTGATTGCTGATTGTGAGGTAGCTGTCACCTTATAGCCCGATTACCGAATTTGAAGCAGTTACACTTGATTCGAGGAAGAGATACCATCGACGAGAATACCTGTTATTGGTACTATGGCTGGAAGAATGGATGAGATGATGGAAATGGTGAAGATAATGCGAGTTTACTTGGATGCTATTGAAGAAAATTGGAGAAGAGGACTAACACCTTGATCTAATGTTGAAAGTGATGATGATGAAGAATTTCAATCCGCTAATCAAAACGAAGTAACCCTAGGAGATGACGAAGAAGAATTAGATCAAGTCAAGATGTTGTGAGCTATTTCAAAGATTGGGAAAAGACCTAGAGTTGATGTACCAAACTATACTGGTAATTTGAACCCTAAAGAGTTGATTGATTGGATAAATGACCTAGAAGAATACTTTGAGTATGAAGAAATTGAAGATCTGGAGAAGGTGAAATTTACAAAGACAAAGTTGAAAGAGCATGTTATTTAGTGGAAAGAAGTTCAGTTGGATAGAAATAGAAGAGGAAAAGAAAAGATTACAAAGTGGGACAAAATGGTGACAAAATTGACAAATCAGTTTATACCTACTGACTGTGAGTTGGAGCTATTGAAGAGATTGTAGAACCTGATACAAAAGGAGAATCTGTGAAGGAGTACATTAAAGAATTTCATAAGATGATCATAAGGACAAGACATAGTGAAGCAAGCAAGGAGAAAGTGGCAAGATACATCAATGGACTGAGATTGAGCATTCAAGAGGAACTAAGTTTGGTAAGAATGACAACATTGGAAGAATCATATCAGTTTGCCTTGAAGGTTGAAGAAAATTTGAATAAGAGGCATGATCAGAGATGAAGAGGTAGAGGAGGCAAATTTCAGAGGGGTAGAACATTTTCTGAAGGAGAGAGATCATATGCGGAGTAGAACAGGCAAGAAAACACATTCAAGAAGGAGGACAGATAATAATGCATACCGGAGAGATGACAAAACTTTCTACCGCAGAAGAAACCCTAGTCCATACTGGAGTGAAGGATACAGAAGAGAATGAAGAGGACCTAATAGGAAAACATTTAGAGGAACCTATTTTAAGTGTGGAGGTGATGGACATAGAGCATTTGAATGTAATCAAGGAAGCACATGAAAAAAGACAAAGAATAATGGAAGAGCAACCTATGTGGGATAAGAACCTATTGCATCACCTAGCTCAGTTGGAAAACCTAAGAAAGGAGAATCATTTGTCATGAGGAGAGCACTATTTCAAGCAAAGACAAATGAGGAACCACCACAGAGGAAAAGTTTGTTTAGAACTAGATGCAAATCTAAAGGTAAATGTTGTAACGTTGTAATTGATAGTGGTAGTTTAGATAACTTAGTTCAGAGGAGATGGTGACTAAGGTAAAGTTGGAAAGATTGAAACACCCTAAGCCATATCAGATAGCATGGATTTAGGATGGTCATAAGGTACTAGTGAGTGAACAATGTTTGGTGAAATTTCATATTGGATCTTATCATGATGAAGTATTGTGTGATATTATGCCTATGGATGTATGTCATATATTATTGGGTAGACCATGGCAGTATGATAGAAAATCTATACATGATGGGAGAAAGACTTCCTGGATTATAACATCAAATGGAAAGAGAATTAACTTTATTTCTTTGGAAGATGAACCTAAAGGTGAAGTATGTGAAAATGATAGAATCTATTTTTTTGATGGAAGGAAATTTCTGGATGGTTTGAGACATGAGAATATGTGTTATGCTTTGATTCCTAAGAAGCTTGAAACCCTAAAGACAAAGACTGAAGAAGCACAATTGAAGGAGATGACTAAATTACTGACAGAGTATAAAGACATCATATCAGATAATGTACCTGAAGGATTGCCACCAATTAGGAGTATCAGTCATCACATGGATCTTATACATGGAGCTAGTTTACCTAACAAAGTAACACATAGAATGCCACCAACAAAGAATGAAGAATTAAACAGATAGATACAAGAGTTGTTGAGGAAAGGTTTGATCAGAGAAAGTTTGAGTCCTTTTGAAGTACCTACAGTGTTAGTACTGAAGAAGGATGGAGAATGGAGAATGTGTACAGACTCTAGAGCAATCAACAAGATCATAGTTAAGTATAGATTTTCTTTACCTAGAATGGATGATATTATGGATTGTTTGAGTGGAGCAAAATATTTTACAAAGCTAGACTTGAAGAGTGGATACCATCAGATCAAAATCAGAGAAGGAGATGAATGGAAGACTGCTTTTAAGACAAATGAAGGATTGTATGAGTGGTTAGTGATGCATTTTGGATTGACAAATGCACCAAGTACTTTCATGAGGTTGATGAATAAGGTCTTGAAGAAATTCTTGGGTAAGTTTGTTATTGTATATTTTGATTATATCCTAATTTTTAGTAAGACAAAATAAGAACATTTGTGGCACCTGAGACAAGTATTGTAGAGGTTGAGAGAAGAGAAATTGTTGATAAACATCAAGAAGTGTAGTTTTATGAAGGAATAATTGGTATACTTGGGATTTATTATTTCTGCAGAAGGATTGAAGATGGACCCTAAGAAAGTTAGAGCAATTGTTGAATGGGCTACACCAGAGAGCATTGGAGAAGTTAGATCATTTCATGGATTATCTAGTTTCTACTGGAAGTTTATTAGAAATTTCAGTTCAGTATGCAACCCTATGACAAAGACAATGAGAGGTGACAAAAGATACTTTAAGTGGACATCAGGAGAAGAGAGAAGTTTTGAATTGTTGAAGTAGAAAGCAATAAAGCAACATGTTTGGCATTACTAGATTTCAATAAGGTATTTCAAGTAGATTGTGATGCAAGTGGAAATGCAATAGGAGTAGTGTTAAGTCAAGAAGGTAGACTTGTAGCATATTTCAGCGAGAAGTTGAATGATGCAAGGAGAAGATATTTAGTTTATGATTAGGACTTCTATGCCATAATTCAAGCCTTGAAGAAGTGGAGACATTATTTGTTGTCTAAGGAGTTTGTGTTGTATACAGATCACCAAGTTTTGCTATATTTGAGCAGTCAAGGAAAGTTGAATTAGAGACATATGAGATGGGTAGAGTTCATATAGAGTTATACCTTTGTGTTGAAGCATAGGAGTGGAAAATCAAAGTTGCAGATGCATTAAGTAGAAGAAGGAACTTATTGATAGAGATGAGAGTTGAAGTGTTAGGATTTGAAGAATTGAAGAACATGTATAAATATCTTGATTTTGCAGAACCTTGGAAAGCATGTGAGGAACCTATTGTGGAAGATAGGAGTAAGTGGTTAGACTATTTCATTCAGGAAGATATGTTGTTAAAAGGAAATCAGTTATGTATACCTAGGAGTTCAATGAGAGATAATTTGATCAAAGAAATACACAGTGGTGGATTGGCAAGACATTATATCATTGATAAGACAGTGGCTTTGGTAAGTGAAATTTACTTTTGGCCTCAGATACATAAGGATGTTAAGAAATTTTTGTAGAGTTTTAGAACATGTCAAGTTGCAAAAGGGAGTAGTCAGAATACTGGATTGTACAAATCTTTGACAGTACCGAAGAGACCTTGGGAAGACATAAGTATGGATTTCATAATGGGATTGCCGAAGACACAGAGAGGACATGATTCTATATTTGTAGTGGTGGACATATTTTCAAAGATGGCATATTTTATACCGTGTAAGAAGACAATTGATGCAGTGCATGTGGCTGACCTATTTTTCAAGGAGATTGTGAGATTGCATGGATTACCTAAGAGCATAATTTTAGACAGAGATACAAGATTTCTTGGATAATTTTGGAAGACACTTTGGAAGAAGATGGAGACAGACTTGAAGTTCAGTTCAGCATTTCATCTGTAGACCGATAGGTAGATAGAGGTAGTGAATAGGAGTTTAGGAAACTTGTTGAGATGTTTGGTTAGAGAGACGGTAGGAAGTTGTGATATGATTCTATCACAAGCAGAATTTGCATATAATAACTTAGTGAATAGGAGTACCGAAAGAACACCATTTGAGATTATGATAGGAACTAACCCTAGAAGAGTAGCAAAGTTGAGAGACATCAGTATGGAAGAAAAGAGGAATACAGAAGTAGAAGATTTGTAGGACACATGGAGATAGTGCATAATCAAGTGAAGAAGCATTTGAAGGAGATGAACAATAAGTATAAAGAGCAAGTTGATGAGAAAAGGAGACAAAGAATTTGCAGTTGGAAATGAAATGATGGTGTATTTGAGAAAAGAAAGATTTCCAGTTGGGACATATAACAAGTTGAAGATGAAGAAGTTTGGACCTTGTAGGATACTTAGAAAATTTGATTCAAGAAATGCATATGAAGTGGAGTTACCAGAGACATTGGTTATATCACCTATTTTCAATATTGTAGACCTATATCAGTATCATGAAGCAGATTTCAGTGATAGCCATGAAGAAGACTTGAAGAAATAGTTACCACAACAAGCACCATAGTAGATTGAAGGCATCTTGGACAACATAATTGGATGCAGCACCAGAGGAAAGCAATACAAAGAATATCTTGTGAATTGGAAAGGTAGATTGAAAGAAGAATCATCATGGAAACAAATTTGCAATCTGACTTCTGGTATGATGTAATGATATAATAAAGATGTGTAAGATAGATTTAGTTGCCATCAATGACAACACCTGGCATGCCTAGCAGTGTCTCTTGCCAACAATCTCCCCCTTTGGCATTGATGGCAACACTTAGTGAAAAATGACTAAGTGTTAGAATAGCTCCCCCTTACTATGTACACTTTTGATTTCCAATACTCTCCCTTAGCTAAATTCCTCATTTTTTACTACTTTCCACTCCCCCTTTAACATCAATGGCAAAGGATGGGATCCACATACCAAAATTCATGCAAAAATTCTATGTACATGGGCATTTATATACAGACAATCCTTATGTCTTGTCTACATGAACATAAGCACATCACTAAAAATGTTTTTCAACAGTGCCAATTCACTGTCCCAACTTTTCTTCGTGTTATCCAAAACTAAAATATGACCACTAAATAGAAATGCCCGTGACTTTGCCTTCTGTAGATTAGTGGGATCACTTGTCAGAGCAACAACTTGATCTTCTCTCAATGTATTGAACATTGTTTCTAATGTAGGAGAAATCAGTCCTTGGAGTTCATCCAATTTAGCCAAAACTTTAACCTTTTCCTTCTCCAAATTGCTCAATTCAACAAGCAAACTCACTACTTGACACTTTTTAGTTATTACAGACTCAGTTAAGAGATTATACAACTGAGAGATGTTGGAAAATTTAAGCTCTAGGTCCTTGATCTTCTTCTCAATATCTTCAACAACTTTAGACTGAGATAAACAAAATTTGTACACATCTCCTCCTCCAGTGAGAGCATTTTGAATACTCTTTACACTAGTATCCAGCATAATTCTATCATTGTCAATTATTCTTTTTAGTTCACTAAATCTTTTATCATTAAATTCATTTCAGACTTTAACTTCTGCTAACTTCTCAAAAGACTCAAAGTGAGTACTTACAAAATTTATCAGATTCTTCAACTGACTGGAGGGGGATGCTGATGAATCCTTCTGAAATGAAGGCATGATTTTCTCCAAAATGTTGGATGCAAGACCAAGCAACTCACTGTCTTCTATATGGAACTTCAAAATTTCCTCTCTGGCCTTAACTTGTACAAAAGAGGCCAACTTCATCTTCTGTACTGGTGATAGAGCATCAAAATTGATTGGACCTTGTATTATGTCTAGATCTTCTGTAACTTGTTTGTCTTTCTCCAAACTTTCTTTCACTACTTCTATAGTGTCTCTTGCCCAATATGATGTTTTAGTTTTATGCTCATTAGGTCCTGCATCTTTTCCCTTTCTGCAGTTAACCATATTATCTTGCTTATCATTTTCATTCTTTTTCTCTGCTTCTGCTCTCTCTGCATCATCAACAATGTCTTTTGCATTCTTTTTTGGAGGATTTTGTGTATCCTCAGCAGCAACATTATCAAATTCCTCAACATATGGAATGGAAGAATCAATTCCATCATTAGTTTCTTCTTCTTGACCTTGTCCTCAACCTCTTCTGCTTTCTACTCCTTAATCTTCTTAGAATCACCTTTAGTAGGAGCATTTATATTCATTTCTATATTTTCTTCACTAGATTGGTCTAGAGGAATCTGAGTATCCTCTGCATCATCATCATTATCTTCCTTCACCATCTCTCCATCTTCTTTATTTAGTATTTCCTCTTCTAGAACAGAGAAATCATTTGCCTCAGCTTGCTACTCATCTTCCTTCAACTCTTCATCATTTGGAATAGTTGTATCATCAATAGGTTCTTTAGTGACAACATAAAACTTATTCTTGTCCAGGGCTTTCTTCAGAATTTGTTCTATTTCTTTGACTACTTCATCAATGTCTCCAAGCATTAGCTTATTCATCTTGATTTTTCTCTTGAATTCATCTTTAACTTCTTTGAAAATTTTATTTACTTCCTTTTTAGAGATTATTGGACATAGACTGAACAACACATGTTCTCTCAGCTCCAAATCCTTTGCTTTAGTAGCTTCTTTTCTCATCTCCAAGATGTCACTTAGACTCTTAGGGATTTCAGATAAAATTTCCACAAGTGCTCTGTTGAATGTATTCAAGTACTTAACAGTAGCATCCTCCAAAATTCTCTTGTTGGCTTTGTCAAAGCTATTATAATATTCTGTTATGGGCTTCAAATTCCCATGAACAATTACTGCATTCACAATATCTTCAACTGACAGGGTGGATTTTTCAAGATGAGTTTCAGTCTTTAGTCTTTTGCTTACCCTTATACTTCTGGAGGGCTTGTCTTTGGTAGTCCTTGATGCTTCTACTTTCTCTGACTTCATGCTTTCGGAGGGCTTCTCCTTAGACACTTTAGCATCCTGAGTGCTTGAGGCCTTCAACTCTTTAACCTCACAATCTAACTCAGTCTCTTCTTCATCTTCCTTCTCCACACTGACATTTGACCTTTTGGCCATAACTTTTGTCCTTTTTCCTTCCTTACCGGTAGATTTTTCTCTGAATTTCTCTTCCATAGGAGAAGGTGATGCACCAGAGGTTAAACCACAACTCCCAGTAGTCCTTGGCTTAGAGGAGGATTCTATTGGAACACTTCCCTATTCCTTGTCCTGCTTCTCCTTCTTAGCTTTCTCTATCCTTTCCCTATTCTGTCTCACAACCTCTTTTGTTATGACAATAATTTTTGCATAAATTTCAACTTGCTTTTGAATTTTTCTCTTAGATTTAGGTTTCCAGAGCTCAACATGCAGTTTCACACTGAGTTCACTATATGTACCAAATCTCTCAACTGAGGTATCTTTTGGTTTTCTCAGAAGGTGTTGAGAATACATCTCCAGTATTTGTCCATCAACTTCATACCCCATGGGCATGATCCATACAGTCCTTGGTTCAACTACTTCCATCAAGCATTGATCTATTTCCACCATGAAACAAATTGTATCCTTGTATTTTTCTACCACAGAAGTAGGTATTCTTTCCCTTGATTGCATCATATTCTAAAAATTCTTGAAATATCCCCAAAGAGTAGTCCTTTGGGCATTGAAGTTACCAATACTCTGGAAGTACTCTCTGATTTATATGGCAATAGGCTTTTCATTGGTCCAACATAGACTTTTCTTCTCAAGTAACTCATTCATGAAATAGAAAAACAAACATAGGATCAACGTACGATATTTGAATGTATTCTTCTTGTCCTTCTTGATCTTGTTCAAATTCTCCATTAACTAGTTTTGCAACAGTTCACACAAGTCATAGTTAGTATTTTCTCTTAACATCTGATAGGCAACATAAATGGATGTACTGGATACAGAGTTTTCCCTATTGGAGTGATATATCTTATATCCAATCACCATAGATGTAAATTTGACATCCGGATCAGTTATATCATTTATTGTCATTGCCCTCTTATCAAATTTTGATCTGGAAGCTTCAGTTACAGTCTAATTCTTTAGTGATTTTAGCATTGGCAGTCCACCATATGAGTTCAATCTTGTTATGGCCTTGATGGTAGCCTTGGTGATCTTAAAGGGTTTCATCAACCACATGAATTCAGCATGCATTTGACTTAGTACATACTGTACCCACTCATCCTCACTGAAGGATGGGAACCCAATGACCTAAATGAAATGTTTGTCTTGTAGTGCCATATACTCAGGTTTGAGACCATAAATCTCTCCCCTTAGATGATTCTTGAACAAATCTACTAACTTCAAATCCCCAAACTCATCTATGCTAGCATGAATGTAAGCCCTAATATCTTCAACGTGTAATACACCATGCAGAACATTAGAAAAGGCACCTAACGGATCGACCTCTACAGATTTGTGTGGATTCTTTTTAAATTTAGGTTGAGGCCATTCAGTGATGTCAACAACCAATGGAGTAGCCATATGCAGAGATTGCAAATTCAGAGAGTTTCATAGAGAATACCTTGTTTTGCCGGTTAGGGTTAGTTGTCAAATTTGCTTTTCGCACTTCAAATCTTTGAAATCTCAGCTCATACACTCTTCTCCTTGTTCTCTTCAAATGCAAAGTGATTCAAATGTTGAGTGAATGACCATTTATGCTCTGCAAAATCTAATTCACCATTGTAATAAATGCTTTGCCCTAATTCATTCGGTTACACTATTTCTGCATATAGTCAATCTTCAATTGCTCCGTAATCAATCACATTAGCTACTTTTCTTCTAGAATTTTCTTCAATAGATCAGCAATAGGCTTCTTTATCTTCATTCATCATGCCAAATTTAGGCACCCACTTATTGGCAGGGGGAATTAGATTTCTAATGCAGCTCCCCCTGAGCTAGAGCTCCTATTTCAATTCTTGGAGGAATTATCAGCCCAGATTCTGGTGCAGACCCACTACCATCATTCATTGCACCTTTCTTCACCCATGTTTTGTTCATTTCATTCTAGATCTCATTCACATCTACTTTGCCTTTGCCTTTATCTTGTTTCTGCACATTCCAGTTTCAGTTTACTAGACCTTTTCTATCATTCCTACTTCTACAGAATCTTGCAATATGACAAGATCTATTGCAATTAAAGCACACAACATTTCTTGGCTTATTTACTTGATTTCCTCTTGATCTATACTGATTAGCCATGTGTCAAAATCTATTGCATGCAAAACATTTTCCATTGAAAGAATTGACATTTCCTATGTTGTTAAATTTATTCATCATCATACTTTTGCATTCATTGGATCTATGACCATATCTTTTACAATTGAAGCATTGACTAGAGAAGGATGTACTACTTTGATTCATTCTACTTCTACACTGAGTAGCTCTATGACCAAATTTATTGTAAATGAAATAATTTCCTTTGAAAGATGGATACCTTTGAGCATTAGGCTATCTGACCAGAGGTTTTCTAGGTCTATTTCTCTGATTCCTTGATTTAGGATTTCTTTGACCGGATCCAAAGCTTTCACCTTTCTCATATCCTAGACCATGCTTATCATTTGCCATCTTCTGAATATCAAGCAACACTTCAAGTTTAGATGAGCTTATCTTGAACTTCTCTTTGTATTCATTTGTAGCTTCTAGGTCATGTTTGAGAATGACAATTTGCCTTTCAAGTCGTTCCTCATTATACCCAGTTTCTTATAGATCAGATTCTAGATGACCAATTATTCTGTCTAATCTATAGAACTCTTTTGTTCTTTCTTTCAGAGACTGATTTAGGTTTTCTTCAGTCTTCTTCCTTTCCTCAATTTCCTTGGTTAGCCTCATCACCCCGGATTCCATCTCATGTATTAGGACAACGACTTCTTTTGCCAGCTTCTGACATTCCTTTGTCTTCTCCTTTAGAGCCCCATCCATACCATTGTCTTCCTACTGATTTGCTAACCGCTGAAGTAGCTCCTTCCTCTTTTCCATATATTTGCTCAATTTCCCTTTTATAGTCTCAATGAAATCCTTGGCATCTTTAAGGTTCTCTTGTAGTTCTTTGACTTCTCCTGGTGCAGGGGCACCCCTTCAAAAGGACCAACATGCACAAGAAGAAGAAGAAGACTAACATTAATTTGACATTTCATGTTATCTATAACACCTTCAAATGTAACATATAATGTTAGCATTTTCTGTATGAAGTTCTAACAGTTTGGATTAAGGGAAAGATAATCAAAGAGTCTTAGCTGTAAGAGTTTTGCTGTCTCATGCAAAACAGATGTCATTTGTAGTAGATTAAGGGTTTCCACCTATAATTTTGAAAAGATAAAAATCCCAGAAATAGAGGAGAATGTCAGTCCCTCGCATTGGGAAAGATAAAAAGGGGAAAACCTTTTGTAGAGAAGGGGGGTAGTTTTCTGGGTCTGGTCTCTGAATAGTCGAATGTAATTTCTTAACATGAAGAAAGAATAGAAGTTCTGTAATTTACTTCCTTTCCAGATTCTGAATACTGTGTAAATATCCTGTGTAAATATTCTATGTAGATTCTTTGTGTAGAAGTTCATTCTGTGTAGAGTTTGTATATAAATTAGTTTTGAGCTTCTGTGGTCAAATTAACTGGAAAAATCCATTCCACTGGCAGATTTCTGGGGAAATTAGTGGAATGGACTTGTAGATTAATTTCCCCAACTTTGTTTATTTGTTCTAGGTATGGAAGGCTAGAATTACAGAACCACTTCAAGCATCAGTTCTGAGTGTTTGTTGTTTATAAGGGATAACCTGCGGGTGTATTTCGCATTCAAGCCATCGGCGTAAGAAATGATATTGGCATGTCAAAACTAGGCTCACTCGACGGTGAAAATCTCACCGAGTGTGGTCTTGGCCATATCCATCGGCGAGAGTTAGGCATCGGCAAGGAGGAATCGTGCGGGTCCGATGGAGGTGAGTCTCACCGACAACGGTATGAGTTAAATCCGTCGGGGGGAGACAAGGTATCAGTGAAAGAAAACTATGAGGGTCCGACAGTGAAAGTCTCATTGATGGTCCTATCATCTGTGAGAGGAAGAAGGGAGTCTGGCCGAAAAGGAGTTTTTGGAGAGTCCGTCGGCGTAAGATAGCCCATCAGAGAACAAGAGGCAAGTCTTGCCGAAGAAACAAGTCCTATCGATGTAAACATTGGTATGTGACCGTCGGAGTGAGTATCACCATCGGAGAAAGAAAATTATCTGGGGCCGACAGTTGGAAGCCACACTAATCGAGGAGACCGTTGGAAGGTGTCACCGATAGAGAAAGCTTCGGCACGAGGTTTGAACCTCTCAGTTGAACCTCGGCGTTGAACCTCTGAATTGAACCGGTTCAATGTTGCCGTCGACGTGAGAGAGAAGCAGTCTGGCCGATAAGGAGTCTTGGTAGCTCATCGGAGTGAATTATGCCATCGGCGGAAGGAATAGAGGTGTTGCCGATAGTTAGTGTTTTACCGACAGCAAGTCCATCGGTGTAATCAATAGCATCGGCAGGAGACTTAAAGAGTTCTCTGACAGACATAAGTCTCGCCGAAGGGGAAGGTTGAACCTGTCCATTGAACCTTCCGGGCGAACTTATCCATTGAACCTCCAGTTTGAACCTGCCGGTTGAACCTATCCGTTGAACCTCCAGATTGAACCTGTTCATCGGGTAGATAGTGGGCTAGTCCTACCGAAGGAGAAGTTCATGTTGTGTGCTTTTCGGTGAGAGATAGGTATCGGCGCAGGGGTTTCTATCTTGATCGATGTTGGATTGTCATGCCGATAGACAAATCCAATGAAGACCACGTCGGTGTGACTTGGACATCGGAGTGAGCGGCATTGTGATGTGCCGATAGTCATTGTCAGCCCAACAAGGGCTTATCGGTGAGAGATGAAGGTGTCGGTGAAGGAGTATTGAACCTGACCGACGGTGGACTGTCTTGCCGATAGGCAAGATTGGGTATGTTTCGGTGAGACAATTCAAAGGTCTTGCCGATATAGTTTCTTTTGGCTGTCTTGCGGGATCCAAGAGGTTTTTGAACTGGTTCACATGCTTCAGTTGGCACGTGCTCTGCATCAGGTGGTATCAGAGCTAGAGAAAGCTCTGGGAAAGGTTAGTGTGTAAGTTTCATTTATGAAGGCATTTGTCCCATCTAGTAGTAGAAGGAGAAAGCAAAATGTTGGAAGGAGAAGCATCGGACACTCTTCCAACAAAAATGACCAATGCTGAATTGACAACCTTGGTGAAGAAGCAAATAGCAGAAAGTAGAGCTGATAGAGCTTAGAATCAGGAATTGAAGGAAGAACTAGAGAAGCTGAGGGAAAGAGTGCAGAAATGGGAAGAAAACTCTGGTGAACGAGAAGATGGGGATGAAGAGGAGACCCCAGAGCAGGAAGAGCTAGTGGTTCCTGTAGACCAGAGACCCTTACTCAATGCCCTCAAGTCCATGGAAAGAAGGACCATGGATGTGAAAATAGACCTGCCTGTGTTTGCAAGAAAAATTGAACCTGATTCAGTAATGGAGTGGATAGACTGCTTGGATAATTTCTTTGAGATAGAAGAGATACCAGAACACCAACGAGTGAAGATGGCTCAGTCCATAATGAAAGGAGCTGCACTGACTTGGTGGAATTTCATCCAAG
This sequence comes from Cunninghamia lanceolata, assembly GCA_027924645.1. Taxonomy (NCBI): domain Eukaryota; kingdom Viridiplantae; phylum Streptophyta; class Pinopsida; order Cupressales; family Cupressaceae; genus Cunninghamia; species Cunninghamia lanceolata. Next base: position 6,701,878 of record BSBN01000220.1, on the reverse strand, counting down.
ATGACAGGGTGAAAGAGGGAAAGAACAGAGTTACAACATGGAAGAGAATGATGGTATTGGTGAAAGAGGCCTATGTTCCATTGGATTACAATATCCAATTACAAAAGAGAAAACATATTTTGAAGCAGAAGGAGCTAGATGTCAGCTCATACACAGAAGAATTCATGAAGTTGTGTGTAAAAACAAAGGTAAGGGAAGATGAGGAAGAGAAGGTAGCAAGATACCTCAATGGGTTGAGACTTAACATCCAGGAAGACTTAAATCTGCATAATCCAGATACAGTTCAAAAGTGCTATCAATTAGCACTCAAAGTAGAAGAAAAACTAAAGAGAAGGCATGAGCAGAATCATAGAGGTAGAGGCAGATAGTAGAGAGGAGGAAGAAGTCCTTTTAGAGGCAGAGGATTTGGATACCAGAGTGAATCCAACCAAGAGACCAGCAGAGGAGATAATAGTCAAAACTAAGGAGGAAGCTACAATCCAAGGGGAAACTTCAGGGGTAGAAGACCACCTTTTAGAGGAAGATCTTAGGGCAGAGGACCTATCAGATGTTACAATTGCAACCAAGAAGGCCATATAGCTAGCAGATGTCCAGCAAAGGCAACAAGCTCAATAGGAGAAAAGAGGATCAATCTGATCCAAGAATCTGATTGTCAGAGTGTAGCAAGCTCAAGCACTATTCAAAGTGTGAATGCTCCTAGCAGTTATGGGTATCCTGAGAATGGAGAATCTTTGATGATTAGGAGAGTAATGACTACCATGAAAGTGCCTAGAAAAGAACCTCCACAAAGGAAGTCTCTATTCAGAACTACTTGCAAGGCAGGAGGAAAGGTATGTAAAGTTCTTATTGACTTTGGATCTACTGAGAATTTTGTATCCATTGAGATGGTAGAAAAACTTAAGCTTAGGAGACTACCACATCCTTGCCCTTATAAAATTTCATGGCTTACCCAAGGACAGCAAACAGTTGTAGAAGAACAGGCTTGGGTAGAATTTCAAATTGGCCCATACAAGGATAAGCTATTGTTTGACATTGCCAAGATGGATGCTTGCCATCTCCTGTTTGGAAGACCATGGCAGTATGATTTAAAAGCATACCATGATGGTGTTAGGAACACCTACTCCATCACCAAGAATGGTAAGGTGATAGAATTGATACCATTAATGGAGACAGAGGCGGAGACAAAAGGAAAAGAGGTTAAAGTGATGATGGTAGAAGGAAGACAATTCATGAAAGAGATAAGAGAAGAAGGAGCAGATGCATATGCTCTAATTCCTTGCCTAAAGGTAAACAAGGAACAACAGAAAGAAATCAAGGGAGAAAAGAGACAAAAACCCATAGAACCAGCTGTCTAAGAGCTGTTGGACAAGTACAAAGGCATTAGTTATGATGGGATGCCAAATTCCTTACCACCTATAAGAGAAATCAGCCATTGTATAGATCTGATCCCAGGATCTACACTTCCCAACAAAGCAGCATATAAGCTCACTCCAGATCAGAATACAGAGGTAGCAAGACAAATTGAAGAATTGTTGCAGACAGGCCTAATTGGCAAAAGTTTAAGCCCATGTGCAATATCGGCTGTACTAGCACCAAAGAAGGAAGGCACTTGGAGACTTTGCACTGATTCAAGGGCTATCAACAAAATAACAATCAGGTACAGGTTTCCAATCCCTAGGATAGAAGATTTACTTGATTGTTTAGGAGGAGCTAAATACTTCACCAAAATAGATTTAAAGAGTGGCTATCATCAGATTAGGATTAGACCTGGTGATGAGTGGAAAATAGCATTCAAGACAAATGAGGGGTTATATGAGTGGAAGGTCATGCCTTTTGGTTTTTCCAACGCTCCTAGTACCTTTATGAGATTGATGAATGAGGTCTTGAGAGAGTTCATAGGTAAATTTATCATAGTATATCTAGATGACATCCTGATTTTCAGCAATACGAGGGAAGAACACCTCATCCATATAGACTTGGTTCTCAAAAGGTTACATGAAGAGCAGCTAATGATAAATTTAGCAAAGTGTCTGTTTCTGTAGGAAGAAATCATCTACTTAGGATTTGTTATCTCACATAACAAACTGAGAATGGATCCAGAAAAGGTAAGTGCCATACTGTCTTGGCCAACACCCAAAACTGTGCATGATGTTAGAAGTTTTCATGGATTAACAACCTTTTATAGGAAGTTTATAAAGGGATTTAGTCATATCTGTGCACCCATGCTTGACACTATAAAGGGAGGACAGAAATGCAAGTTTACATGGACAAAGGAGGCAGATAATTCTTTTGAAACGTTGAAGAAGAAGATGGCAAAACAACCAGTTCTTGCATTTCCTGATTTCAACAAGATTTTTCAAGTAGAATGTGATGCAAGTCATATTGCAATTGGGGCAGTACTCAGCCAAGAAGGTAGGCCTATTGCATTCTTCAGTGAGAAATTAAATGATGCTAAGAAGAGATACTCATCCTATGATTTGGAGATGTATGCTCTAGTCCAGTCACTTAAGAAATGGAGGCATTACTTGATGCCCAAAGAATTCATAGTGTTCACAGATAATCAGGCCCTCAGTTTCTTAAACAGTCAAGAGAAACTGAATCATAGACACATGAAATGGGTGGAAACTTTGCAAGCTTTCACTTTCACACTCAAGAACAAGAAAGGGGTTAAGAACAAAGTAACAGATGCTTTGAGCAGGAGAGTACTGACCATAAATCAAATCCAATTGGAGAGTGTTGGGATTGATTCGTTGAAGACAATGTATGCAGATGATGAAGACTTTGGAGAGGTCTATAAGGTATGTACTTCTTTTGGAGACAAATATCATGTTGAGTTTTCTAAATTTTTGATCCAAGATGGATTACTTTTCAAAGGTGGACAACTATGTATTCCTAGATGTTCTATGAGACTGAATATTATTCATGAAAAATATTGTGGGGCTCTGTCAGGACATTTTGGTCTTGATAAAACTCTTGATCTGGTAAAAAGACATTACTATTGGCCTAAGTTACAGTCAGATGTGAGAAAATTTGTGGAAGCATGTGTAATATGTCAGAAAGCCAAAGGAAGATCCACAAATGCAAGTTTGTATCAGCCATTACCCATTCCTTGTAGGCCATGGGAGAGCATAAGCATGGATTTTGTACTAGGTTTGCCTAGGACAAGGAAAGGATATGATAGTGTTTTTGTGGTAGTAGACAGATTTAGTAAAATGGCACATTTTTTGCCATGTAAAACCACTTATGATGCTTCATATGTCGCTAATTTGTTTTTCAAAGAGATCGTGAGAATACATGGTTTACCATTAAACATAGTATCAGATAGAGATGTGAAGTTTATTGGCCACTTCTAGAGAACTCTTTGGAGAAAGCTGGGAACTAATTTATCTTTCTCATTAGCCTACCATCCTCAAACAGATGGGCAGACTGAAGTTGTTAACCATTCATTAGGTAACCTACTCAGGTGTTTAACCAGGCAGCATGGAGAGAAATGGGATAATATCCTCCCACAAGCAGAATTTTCTTATAATGACACCATCAATAGGAGTATAGGAAAGTCACCTTTTCAGATAGTGTATGGACTTCATCCAAGAGGTATTCTAGAGCTGAGAGATCTACCTGTAGGAGAGCCTATTAGTGCAGATGGTGAAACTTTTGCTTCAGCTATTAAAGAAGTGCATGATCAGGTCAAGCATCAACTCCAACAGGCTACAACAAAGTACAAAACATATGCTGACCAGAAGAAAAGAGATTTACAGTTTGCAGTTGGAGATTTGGTCTGGGTAAATCTAAAGAAGGAGCGGCTCCCCAAAGGTAAGTATACCAAGCTAATGCAGAGGAAGATTGGACCCTGTCAGATTTTAAAGAAGTGTGGACAGAATGCATATGAGATCCAACTTCCTCCTGATCTTGGATTGTCACCAATTTTCAATGTCTGTGATTTGACTCCATATAAGCCAAATGTAGATATAGGACAGGAACCATTGCAAGCAGCAGATGATGATATTCCTAAGCATGATCCACCAAAGTTGAACCACATCTTAGACTCACGAGTGCTCAAAAAGACCAGAAACAAAGAATACTTGGAGTATTTGGTGGCTTGGCAAGGACAGCTAGATTCAGAGGCAGTTTGGATGACTGCTGACCAGATTTCAAATCATGGTACAGACCTACAAACTCTGATCTCAAAGGGGCTTGAGATCTCTTCTCCTGGGGAGTATGGTGCAGGGGCACCCCTTCAAAAGGACCAACATGCACAAGAAGAAGAAGAAGACTAACATTAGTTTGACATTTCATGTTATCTATAACACCTTCAAATGTAACATATAATGTTAGCATTTTCTATATGAAGTTCTGACAGTTTGGATTAAGGGAAAGATAATCAAGGAGTCTTAGCTGTAAGAGTTTTGCTGTCTCATGCAAAACAGATGTCATTTGTAGTAGATTAAGGGTTTCCACCTATAATTTTGAAAAGATAAAAATCCCAGAAACAGAGGAGAATGTCAGTCCCTCGCATTGGGAAAGATAAAAAGGGGAAAACCTTTTGTAGAGAAGGGGGGTAGTTTTCTGGGTCTGGTCTCTGAATAGTCGAATGTAATTTCTGAACATGAAGAAAGAATATAAGTTCTACAATTTACTTCCTTTCCAGATTCTGAATACTGTGTAAATATCCTGTGTAAATATTCTGTGCAGATTCTTTGTGTAGAAGTTCATTCTGTGTAGAGTTTGTATATAAATTAGTTTTGAGCTTCTGTGGTCAAATTAACTGGATAAATCCATTCCACTGGCAGATTTCTGGGGAAATCAGTGGAATGGACTTGTAGATTAATTTCCCCAACTTTGTTTATTCATTCTAGGTATGGAAGGCTAGAATTGCAGAACCACTTCAAGCATCAGTTCTGAGTGTCTGTTGTTTATAAGGGATAACCTGCGGGTGTATTTTGCATTCAAGCCATCAGCGTAAGAAATGATATCGACATGTCAAAACTAGGCTCACCCGACGGTGAAAATCTCACCGAGTGTGGTCTTGGCCGTATCCATCGGCGAGAGTCAGGCATCGACAAGGAGGAATCGTGTGGGTCCAATGGAGGTGAGTCTCACCAACAACGGTATGAGTTAAATCCATCGGGGGGAGACAAGGTATCGATGAAAGAAAACTGTGAGGGTCCGACAATGAAAGTCTCACCGATGGTCCTATTATCGGTGAGAGGAAGAAGGGAGTCTGGCCGAAAAGGAGTTGGCGGAGAGTCCATCGACATAAGATAGCCCATCGGAGAATAGGAGGCAAGTCTTGCCGAAGAAACAAGTCCTACCGATGTAAACATTGGTATGTGACCGTCGGAGTGAGTATCACCATCGGAGAAAGAAAATTATCTGGGGCTGACAGTTGGAAGCCACACCGATTGGGGAGACCATTGGAAGGTGTCACCGACAGAGAAAGCTTCAGCGTGAGGTTTGAACCTCTCAGTTGAACCTCAGCGTTGAACCTCCGAATTGAACCAGTTCAATGTTGCCGTCGACGTGAGAGAGAAGTGGTCTGGCCGATAAGGAGTCTTGGTAGCTCATCAGAGTGAATTATGCCATTGGCAGAAGGAATAGAGGTGTCACCGATAGTTAGTGTTTTACCAACAGCAAGTCCATTGGTGTAATCAATAGCATCGGCATGAGACTTAAAGAGTTCGCCGACAGACAGAAGTCTCACCGAAGGGGAAGGTTGAACCTGTCCATTGAACCTTCCGGGCAAACTTATCCATTGAACCTCCAGTTTGAACCTACCGGTTGAACCTATCCGTTGAACCTCCAGATTGAACCTGTTCATCGGGTAGATAGTGGGCTAGTCCTACCGAAGGAGAAGTTCATGTTGTGTGCTTTTCGGTGAGAGATAGGTATTGGCGCAGGAGTTTCTATCTTGACCGATGTTGGATTGTCATGCCGATAGACAAATCCAACGAAGACCACGTCAGTGTGACCTGGACATCGGAGTGAGCAGCTTTGTGATGTGCCGGTAGTCATTGTCAGCCCGACAAGGGCTTATCAGTGAGAGGTGAAGGTGTCGGCGACAGAGAATTGAACCTGACCAACGGTGGACTGTCTTGCCGATAGGCAAGAGTGGGTATGTTTCGGTGAGACAATTCAAAGGTCTTGCCGATATAGTTTCTTTTGGCTATCTTGCGGGATCCAAGAGGTTTTTGAACTGGTTCACACGCTTCAGTTGGCACATGCTTTGCATCATCTGCTCTGGACTGATCAAGATCTTCTAAAGAAACTTGAAGTTGTTCATTGCTGCCACCAGAATACCTGAATAAACCCATTGAAACACCTTCCTAGATCTTTCTCAAGCTGTTAAACTTCTTCCAAGGAACCTTACTCTGATACTAATTGTTGAAATTAAGGAACACTGAGAGGAGGGGTGAATCAGTGTTTTGCAAAACTTATCATTATGTTCCTTTATCTTTTTACCACATACATTCAAAAGAAAGAAGCATGAACTTAGAAATAACAACAACAAAATCATTACACATGAACACCAAGATTTTTACATGGAAACCCGGTTAAAGGAAAAACCACGGTGGGGGTTAAATCACAAGATTTTATACTTTGTTAAAAGTATTACAAAATGGGAGGGCACATGCCTTCAGACACACTACCCAGAGCTCACTCCTCAAAGGAGGCTCACTGCCTACAAGATTAATTACAAAGAGTTCACTGGAACACTTGAACTGAAGAATAGCATCTAACAAAGCAAGATTATAGTTCTGGTTAGGATCAATATATTAACTTTACACACTTCATCTCTCACTGCCCTATTTTATTGTTCTACCATGATTTGAGCCTCAGATCTCTGCTTCGTACTTGATACTGCCACACTTCGCACCTCTCATCTCATATTCACACATCCATTACTTCAAAATGCTTGCACCCATAGATTATATATATCCGCTATATGAAATTTCATCAACTGCAGTCAGCCTCAAGAAAACTTAGAAACTTTTTCAAGATCACTGTTTTGTTGGCTGAATGCATGCACAAACATCAATGCAGACCACAACTTATCAATTCAAGTCACTACACATGTTGGACAATACCACTGGATCTCATAAGTTACTCAACCAACCACTTCTCTTAATCCACACAAGGATCAAACACCAAGTCAGCTTGTTCTTCACCGAACTGGACTATCTAACCAAAACTGAATACTCATATGTTTGTAACTTTCAATCCATTCATCACCAAAGGCTAAATCACTAGATTTAGGTAGCCATAACATCCCTTAACATTCCCTTAGATCTACAACACAATATGATTACCTATAGAGAAATGCAGACCAAGATGCTGAACCTTGTTATATGCTCTATTCCTGTCTATCGAGACTTAGACAAATCTGCAATCCGACTTCTGGTATGATGGAATGATACAATGCGGATGTGTAAGGTAGATTCAGTTGCCATCAATGACAACACTTGACATGCCTAGCAATGTCTCTTGCCAACATTCCTCTAGCCCCAACAAAGTGAGGGACTCACTTTTTCAACAACCTTGAATGTCTGATGTAGGAGCATCCTTGGTTCAAGAGAAATCTTGCATCAACCAAAAACATTTGCATTTAGTTTGTTTTCTTTCATTTCTAGTTCAATACAATCAGCTTAGTCAGTAGCAGTTTCAGTATTTTTGTCCACATTCTGCCGTAGTTTCATTTCAGACCTTACAAAGATGGACTTAGCATCTACACACATTCATGCACATCATATCCAAGTTTTAGATTATTTGGATTAGGTACTGGAAAGATATCGCTATCAGAAGATCGATTGTTTTCTTAGAACAGAGCATCTTGACAGTCTCATATAATCAACTAAAGGAGAAGACTTGTGGAGCACTTTCATGACTTGCAAAGCTAAATGACACAACATTCAATGTTCTTTAGATTGTGGTTGACCTTCCCTAATATTTGCACACTATTCCATTCATTTGCAGAGGAGTTCTATATGATTAGGTCCAACCTATCCATGTACACGCATTATAGCTCTTCATCAAAGTTTATAATCATCCTTGGCCGATGCAGAGGAATCTTATGTTCTAAACATGATATATAATCATGTAATAGATGCTTAGGAAAGTAGTAAATTAGAAAAGAGATTGTTTGATGGTTAATTTATTTGTGAAGGAGCTTCAAAGCTATATCTTTTGCATATTCTGTAACTAAGGAATCAAGCCTATGAGCCCTAATTGTAAGCCCGCATGTTGCTGGCCAGTTTGTATTTTGAATCAATGATATATTGAATGACTAAATCTTCATTTGCCTATTATCTTTGAGTTGTTTCCATTGTGTTTACTCTTTTTGCATGGTTTGGACTATTCACTATGTGGACCCTCCTAACTGTGACTGCACCAAACATTCAAACTAATGTAAGCATTTAAAGCATGAGAAACACAAGAACACATAGGAAGACAACCATAACACCAGATTTATGAGGAAAACACTAGAAGGGGAAAAACCACGGTGAGAAAGATGCTTGGATCTACTGTCCAAATCTAGCCTAAAAAATAAAGACAAGATTACATTATCATTTATGGGTTACAACCCAATGGAAGTTGCAACTCCCTGAACTGCTACAACACTTACAAATTTTACACAAAGAGACTTCAACCTCTACAACTAAATACTTATCTAACTTATATGTTTCTTTTAGAAATACTGACTGCTCCAACCTTCTATTGACCTTTCCAAACTCTGCACAACTGTTTAATCTTTGCACATTCATAATACCAAGTTCTGTAACATAAAAACACCTTCAAAAACTCTTCTCTATTATCACATTACCTAAAATCACCTCCACAACAATACAACTTTGTATAAACTGATCCTTTCCATATTTCATCATAAAAAATGCTTCTATAGTTATTTTATTCACACATTATCAATGCTATCATACCATACACAATCATACGTCCTTCAACAACTTTGATCTTACATTTATATCCTCCGTAAGCTTCAAAAACTTTCTCCTTTGTTGGCCAAGATGAAACATGTAACATGAAATGTGCAATGACCACAACAAGCAGCTCCCAGACATATGCAATAAGTAGAAATCCAATGCGGTTAAAAAACAAGAGTTAATCAGGACCTAATCTACCTTAGCACACTCTTCCATGTTGGTACACACTTCCAAACACATGGCATAGTCATCAACATACACCACGTAAACACTTATCCTTCCATGCATTTAGCTCCATACCTAAAGCGGTACTGGAGGAGACAAAATTACATCATGCAGACCACTCAAAAAGCATTTTATGACTTGTAAATCATTTGTATACTCTCTTTTATCAATCCATGCTATTTTATGTTGGTGCAAACACTTGAACATTGATTCTGGTATCCTTAACATACTTTGCTTACACATACTTGATATAAAGCATTGAATATCATACTTACGGTAAACAAAAAACTATTAAAACTTGAACTGAGCATACCAACCAGCCATATGAGCTCATCATTCAATCAACAAGGCCAAATACCTATGTGTGGTGAACTATGGTGGCATCACTATCTCCCTCTGCTTACCATAACTATCAACAAGACTTGTCTTTACACAACTAACCCTGGAGAAGCTACAACGGTACATATTATTACTCAAAACTTGAGACATGCATAACTTTTAGTCATATCTACCTATCCTCCAAACCGCAATGTCAAATCTTCATCTGTGGAGAAGTGTGGAGTAATCTCCTCTCTTTGTGACTATACTTACCCTGTTTCATTACCACCTTCACTCTTTTGACTCTAAAACACTTTATGATAGACTTCATGATCTCAAATTTGAACCATAGATGCCTTGGAGAAATATCTAGATATCTGTGCAATCCATAGGCTCATATTTGCATTAGTGGTAGAATGTGGTGTTGGCATGTTTTGTCATTGATGTCAAAGAAGTTATCTCTGAATCACAGGGACTTGTTGAAGGTTTAAGTAGTTGTTTTTTGAAGTGTTGAGCAGGTGTTCAATTCATGGATTAGGGTTTAATGATCCTTTGGTATATTTGAAGTCCTAGCCATAAAACCCTTGTCAAGTTTCAAAATGGATTTTTATCGGTATTGCTTTTATACCTTTATTCTCTGCAACTGAACCTTTCAAGGTATTGATGCTTGATGACATGTTCATATTGTCAAAAGTTGAAGATCAAACTCTTAAAGTTTCATAAGGCTTAAGTCCTAAAACCCTAATATCTTATTCTCTCTAAAGCAAAGTTTTTTTTGTTGGTTTTAACTTCAAAAGAACTATCTCTATCTCAGTTTATCCTCTGCAACAAGGTCATCTTTAGAGGTAGATGTTTAAATCTCAAGTCAAGGTCTTTTGGGTGGCAAATTAGGATTTTATTATAAGTTGTTGAAGGTTTAAACCCTAAAAATAATCTAACTTATTCAAAGGATATCCTTTTTGTAGATGGGCTTGCACTTTTGTTATAATTAGACGGTGACTTGATATCATCGGTCACCATATGACTTAAGTGATAACTTAAGTCACTTTCTTCATTAAAAGACCGGCCCCTCAACCTAGCCGGGACTGGCATCTTCTGTTAAGATTTGGTGAACGGGTGCCAATGCTCATATCAATGGTGTTTGTTAAATTTTCCAATGGTGCAAAATCTTTAATTGATGGTAGCAGTTCAAATGACCAACAACTATTTCCTGAAGCTTGAACATTGACGATCACCTGCCTGTATTTCAATTTAGACTGTAGTTTTAATAGTTTTTGTAACTATTTATTGAAGTGTTAGTTTTTCAGTTTCAAACAAAAGTGTGAGTGTGAGTCCCATGGTTTTTGAAGAGCCATTTGTAATAATAAATAAAGGGGTAAAAGCACAAACCTGTGTCACACTTTTATAAAGGAAACAACCAACACTGATCTAACTTTTTAACTTGAATCACTACAAAGTGACGCATATGTTCTGAATTTTAAAATGATGTAAACTAATAAAATATAGATTTTTAGTGTATTTTATGTTTCTATTTTAAAAAAATTTATAAAATTATTTAAATGTAGTATTTTATAAAATTGACACTATAATTTAGTTGTTGATAAAATACTGAAAAATAAGGTTAAATGGGATGTCACACTTTATATAGTAAATTTTATTTATTTTCCTTCTATATTTTTTTATGTATTCATAGCTCAAAACTTTAGTGCATGGATTATTTTCTTCCCCAATTTGATAAATATATATTTTTTGTTAGAAATGAAGGTGCAAACCACACAATGGAAATTTGATTCAAACCTTATTATCCTCTAAACAATGTAGAATCAATGGAGATTGCAACAAAAATAAAAACCCATTACACAGAAATAACATGCACTAAGAACTGAACACATAACACAGTATGTAACACGGAGAAAATACTTTCAGGTAAAAACTCCACCAAGAAAAGAGGCTCTAGGTCATATTATCTTTAAATATGAGATTATAATACATGTACTTCCTCTCTCCTTCAGTCCTCAATCCAGCGTTGCTTGTTACTCTCCAATCTGATAAAAATGTAGTACAAATATCCTTGTAAAAGGGGGTTGCCTTCTAGAGCAAGATAACCGATAAAATATTAACTGTCAGATCTATGACCTAATGATGAACGGTCTAGATTTACAATGATAAAATATAAATAAAATGAGGTTTTAGGGGGGCTTCCCTCGAACCCCCATTGGGGCGCGCGGCCCCCGGACCCCCCTGTTAGAGGGATGATCCCCTTGGATCCCTCGTAGGGGGAAACACCCTTGCGACCCCCATCACAGATGAATGAGTGTCGTGTACCAGATATAAACATATAGCTGAAACAAGATCACTACTGGTGAAACCTTTCATCCCTTATGGGTGATTTACAAACAATATTAGTAGTAATTAATTACATAGTATTTATAAGGTTGATGGCACCTTAATCCTAACTTTTTTAAATAAATCTTGGAAGTTGTGTATAATGAAAACACAACTATTTTGATGGGATGTCAACTTTTGTCTTCATTATTTATCCAAAATAGGAAAAAAAATTATATTATCTTGACAAGGAATCTCTCCTCTAGTGCATCATATTTTTTTTAATTTTTTTTGATAAACTTTACTATTTTCTCTTGAGAGGACAATCAACACCATATTTTGGTATTGATGACCTACTTTTCGTAGAAATAAAAAATACAATATAAACACTAATTTAAATGTTTAAAAAAATATAATTTTATAAAGTAGATTAATTGATCTAGATACAAAAGGGTATTTTTAGATTCTTTTAAAATGATTATTTGCACGAGTAGGAGTTGTTAAAGCATCATGTTTTTCAAATAATTTCATTTTTTTGGTAAGTGAGCCCCAAAGTGATGCTACATATGATTTTAGTGGATGGTTCCAATTGGAAAAGTTGTGGCCTAGATCTAATTTAGCTAGAATGAATCTAGATAGAACATAAGTTTCACTAAATTGACTTTTAGTTGGAAATACTTAAATTCGTTTATGCTGATAAGTTGGCTCAAAGTGTGACACAACTTTGAACTTTTGCCCAAATAAGATTTTTATTGTGTAGGGTTACTGATGAACCCTCTACAAAAACATTAATGGAAGGTGATAGTAAATGTTTGAAGACATATTGATATGTTCAAATGAATTGAGGGTTTGAAATTGACAGAGCAATGAAAGCAGAGGTGTGTGAGGGTTGAATACAAAAGTGTGTGTTGCAAGTGTTTCATGTTTGATCTATGATGAGATTGATGGAGTTTCGAAGAAACATTCTTTGTATAGTTGGTAAAAGAAGAGTATGTTATAGGTGTATAGATATAGTCTAAATAAAGCAGAGTGGTGAGTAAGTAGAAGCATTATTTAGATCTATGATTTTAGTGTAAACAAAGTAGTGCATTTTTGTGTTGGGTGGATGATGGTTTTTAAAGAATCATTCTTTGAATAATTAGTAAAGGAAGAGTGTTGATGTAGGAGTATCCTTGGTTCAAGAGCAATCTTGCATCAACCAAAAATATTTGCATTCATTTTGTTTTTCTTTCATTTTTTAGTTCAGTACAGTTAGTTCAGTTAGAAGTAGTTTCAGTAGTTTGGTCCACATTCTTCCATAGTTTCATTTTAGACCTTACAGAGCTGGACTTAGCATCCAGAAATTATCATGCACATCATATCCAAAATTCAAATTATTTGGATTAGTTTCAGAAAGATATTTCTATTAGAAGATCGATTGTTTTCTTAGAACAGAGCATCCAGACAGTCTTAGACAACCAGCTAAAGGAGAAGACTTGCGGAGCACTTCCATGACTTGTGGAGATAAATGACACATCATTCAAGATATTTTAGGACATGTTTAACCTTTCCTGAGATCCACACCTTGTTTCATTCACTTGAAGAGGAGTACAAGTTGTTTAGGGCCGACCTATCCGTGTACACACGTTACATCTCTTTCATTGGAGTTTGTAATCACTCTTGGCCAACATAGAGGATTCCTGTGATACAGAGATGATATATATTTGTGTAATAGATGTATAGGAAGTTAGTTAGTGATAGTTAGCATAGTTCATAAGATAAATTTTCTCTGGAAGGCACTTGAAAGCCATACCTTGCGCATATATTGTAACTAGAGAATCAGACCTATGAGCCCTAATTTGTGAGCCTGCATACTACCAACATGTTAGTATTTTGAATCTTTGATATATTGAACATCTAAATCTGCATTTGCATTCTATAAGCTAGTTGGTTCCGTTGTGTTTACTCTTGCTACATAGTCTAGACTGTTCACTCTATGGACCCTCCTAACAGTGACTACACCAAGCAGTATTAGAGTGAAGTTTGAATCCTTTCAGAGTGAAGATTGTGAAGGCATTCCATAATATCTTTCTATGAACAAATTGCTAAACTTGAGGTAGACTACCTATGTTGTCAACCAATCACTAATTATGAGGTAGTTGTCACCTTGTAGCCCGATCGCCGAATTTGAGGTAGTTACACTTGATCCTAGGAAGAGATGTTGCCAAGGAGAATACCTGCTATTGGTACTATGGTTGAAAGAATGGATGAGATGATGGAAATGATTAAAATAATGTGAGTTCACTTGAATGCTGTTGAAGAAGATTGAAGAAGAGGACTTACACCTCGACCTAATGTTGAAAGTGATGATGAAGAATTTCAATCCACTGATCAAAATGAAGAAACCTTAGGAAAAGAAGAAGAATCAGATCAAGTGAAGATGTTGTGATCTATTTCAAAGATTGGGAAGAGACCTAGAGTGGATGTATCAAACTATACTGGCAATTTTAATCTAGAGGACTGATTAACTAGATAAATGACCTAGAAGAATACTTGGAATATGAAGAAATTAAAGATCTGGAGTAGGTGAGATTTGCAAATTTGAAAGGACATGCTTCTATTTGGTGGAAAGAAGTTTAGTTGGATAGAAATAGAAGAGGAAAAGAGAAGATCAAAAAATGGGATAGAATGGTGACTAAGTTGAAGAATCGGGTTATACCTACTGAGAATGAGTTGGAATTGTTGAAGAGATTGCAAAACTTCAGACAAAAGAAGAGATTTGTGAAGGAGTACAATGAAGAAATTCATAAGATGATCATAAGGATAGGACATAGTGAAGCAAGCAAAGAGAAAGTGGCAGGATACATCAATGGACTAAGATTGAACATTCAAGAAGTACTGAGTTTGGTGAAGATGACAACACTGGAAGAAGCATATTAGTTTTCCTTGAAAGTTGAAGAAAAGTTGAACAAGAAGCATGAGTAGAGACCGAGAGGTAGAGGGGGTAAATTTTAGAGGGGTAGAACATTTTCTGAAGGAGAAAGATCATATACAGAGCAAAACAGACAAGATAACATATTCAAAGAGGACAGAGATAGTAGTTCATACCGAAGAGATGACAAAACTTTATACCATAGAGGAAACCCTAATTCTTATCAGAGTGAAGGATGCAGAAGAGATGTAAAAGGACTTGAGAGGAGAACATTTAGATGAACTTGTTTTAAGTGTGGAGGTGAAGGACACACACATAGTTTTTGAATGTCATCAAGGAAGTACAAGCAAGAAGACTGAGAACAATGCAAGAATAGTTTATGTAGAAGAAGAACCTGTTGGATGACCTAATTTAGTTGGTAAACCTAAGAAAGGAGAATCACTTGTCATGAGGAGAGCACTATTTCAAATAGAGACAAATGAGGAACCACCACAGAGGAAAAGGTTGTTCGAGACCAGATGCAAATCAAGAGGTAAATGTTGTAAGGTTGTAATTGATAGTGGTAGTTCAGATAATTTCATTTAAGAGGAGATGGTGACTAAGTTGAAGCTGGAGAGATTGAAACACCCTAAGCCATATTAGCTAGCATGGATTCAGGATGATCATAAGGTACTGGTGAGTGAATAATGTTTGGTAAAATTTCATATTGGATCTTATCATGATGAAGTATTGTGTGATATTATGCCTATGGATGTATGTCATATATTGTTGGGTAGACCATGGCAGTATGATAGAAAAGCTATACATGATGGGAGAAAGAATACCTACATTATAACATCAAATGGAAAGAGAATTACCTTTATTCCTTTGGAAGATGAACGTAAAGGTGAAGTATGTGGAAATGCTAGAATCTATTTTTTTGATGGAAGGAAATTTCTAGATGGTTTGAGACATGAGAATATGTGTTATGCTTTGATTCCTAAGAAGCTTGAAACCCTAAAGACAAAGATTGAAGAAGCACAACCAGAGGAGATGACTAAATTACTGATAGAGTATAAAGACATCATATTAGATAATGTACCTGAAGGATTGCTACCTATCAGGGGTATCGGTCATCACATGGATTTTATACCTAGAGCTAGTTTGCCTAATAAAGCAACACACAAAATCACACTAGAAAAGAATGAAGAATTGAATAGATAGATACAAGACTTGTTGAGGAAAGGTTTGATTAGAAAAAGATTGAGTCCTTGTGTAGTACCTACAGTGTTAGCACTGAAGAAGGATGGAGAATGGAGAATGTGTATAGACTCTAGAGCAATCAACAAGATCACAGTTAAGTATATATTTCCATTTCCTAGAATGGATGACATGATGGATTGTTTGAGTGGAGCAAAATATTGTACAAATATAGAATTGAAGAGTGGATACCATCATATCATAATCAGAGAAGGAGATGAATGAAAGATTGCTTTTAAGACAAATGAAGGATTGTATGAATGGTTAGTGATGCCTTTTGGATTGACAAATGCATTGAGTACTTTCATGAGATTGATGAATGAAGTTTTGAAGAAAGTCTTGGGAAAGTTTGTTATTGTATATTTGTATGATATTCTAATTATCAGTAAGACAAAAGAAGAACATTTGTGGCACCTGAGACAAGTATTGCAGATGTTGAGAGAAGAGAAGTTGTTGATCAATATCAAGAAATGTAGTTTCATGAAGGAAGAATTAGTATACTTGGGATTTGTGATTTCTATGGAAGGATTGAATATGGACTCTGAGAAAGTTAGAGAAATTTTTGAATGGACAACACCTGAGAGATTGGAGAAGTTAGATCATTTCATGGATTAGCTAGTTTCTACTAGAAGTTCATCATAAATTTTAGTTCAGTATGTAACCCTATGATAGAGAGAATGAGAGGTGACAGAAAGGACTTTAAGTAGACATCAGGAGCAAATAAAAGTTTTAAATTATTGAAGCAGAAAGTAACATAGTAACGAGTATTATCATTATCAGATTTCAACAAAGTATTTCAAGTAGATTGTGATGCAAGTGGAAATGCAATAGGAGCAGTGTTAAGTCAAGAAGGTAGACCTGTAGCATATTTTAGTGAGAAGTTGAATGATGCAAGGAGAAGATATTTAGTTTATGATCAGGAGTTCTATGCCATAATTCAAGCCTTGAAGAAGTGGAGAAATTATTTGTTGCCTAAGGAATTTGTGTTGTATACAGATCATCAAGCTTTGAAATACTGGAACAGTTAAGGAAAGTTGAATCAGAGACATATGAGATGGGTAGAGTTCATGCAGAGTTATACTTTTGCACTAAAGCATAGAAGTGGAAAATCAAATAAAGTTGCAGATGCTTTGAGTAGAAGAAGGTACTTATTGACAGAGATGAGAGTTGAAGTATTAGGTTTTGAGGAGTTGAAGCACATGTATGAAGAAGACCTTGATTTTGCAAAACCTTGGAAAGCATGCAAGGAACCTATTGTGATAGATAGAAGTAAGTGGTTGGATTATTTCATTCAGGAGGATATGTTATTTAAAGGAAATTAGTTGTGTATACCTAGGAGTTCAATCAGAGACAATTTGATCAAAGAGAAACACAGTGGTGGATTAGCAGGACATTTTGGAATTGAAAAGACAATGGCTTTGGTAAGTGAAAATTACTTTTGGCCTTAGATATATAAGGATGTAAGAAAGTTTGTGCAGAGTTATAGAGTATGTCAAGTTGCAAAAGGAAGTAGTCAGAATACTAGGTTGTACAAATCTTTGATAGTACCAGAGAGACCTTGGGAAGACATAAGCATGGATTTCATATTGGGATTACTGAAGATACAGAGGGGACATGATTCTATATTTGTAGTGGTTGATAGATTTTCAAAGATGGCACATTTAATACCTTGCAAGAAGACAAGTGATGTAGTTCATATGGTTGACCTATTTTTCAAGGAGATTGTGAGATTGCATGGATTACTTAAGAGCATAAATTCAGATAGAGATACAAGATTCCTTGGATACTTTTGGAAAACACTTTGGAAGAAGATGAAGATAGATTTGAAGTTCAGTTCAACATTTCATCCACAGACTGATGGACAAATAGAGGTGGTGAATAAGAGTTTGGGAAATTTGTTGAGATGTTTGGTTGGAGAGAAGATAGGAAATTGGGATCTTATTCTATCACAAGCAGAGTTTGCATACAATAATTTAGTGAATAGGAGCATAGCAAGAACACCATTTGAGATTGTGAGAGGAACTAACCCTAGAGGAGGAGCAGAGTTGAGAGATATCAGTATGGAGAATATGAGAAGTACAGAGGTAGAAAAATTTGTAGGACACATGGAGATAGTGCATAATCAAGTTAAGAACCATTTGGAGGAGATGAACAAAAAGTATAAGGAGCAAGCACATGAGAAGAGAAGACAAAGAATTTTTAGTGGGAGATGAGGTAATGATATATCTAAGAAAAGAAAGATTTCTAGTAGGGACATATAACAAGTTGAAGTTGAAGTTTGGACCATGTAGGATACTCAGAAAGTTTGATTCAGGAAGTGCATATGAAGTAGAGTTACCAGAGACATTGGGTATATCACCTATTTTCAACATTGCAGACCTATACCAGTATCATGAAGGAGAGTTCAGTGACAACATTGAAGAAGACTTGAAGAAGTAGTTACCAAAACGAGCACTAGAGGAGATTGAAGACATCTTGGATAGTAGAATTGGACACAGTACCAAAGGAAAGCAATATAAGGAATATTTGGTGAAGTGAAAAGGTAGACCAAAAGAAGACTCATCATGGATTTCTTAGGCTAAGGTGGACCGCCTTGGTTTTCCTCTAGCCCTCACAAAGTGAGGGACTCACTTTTTCAACAACCCTAAGTGTCTAATACAGGAGAATCCCTAGTTCAAGAGCAATCTTGCATCAACCAAAAATATTTGCATTCATTTTGTTTTTCTTTCATTTTCTAGTTTAGTATAGTCAGTTCAATTAGAAGCAGTTTCAGTAGTTTGGTCCACATTCCACCATAGTTTTATTTTAGACCTTGTGGAGCTGGACTTAGCATCTAGATATCATCATGCACATCATGTCCAAAATTTAGATCATTTGGATCAATTTTCAGAAAAATATCGTTATCAGAAGATTGACTGTTTTCTCAGAACAAAGCATCCAGACAGTCTTAGACAACTAGCTAAAGGAGAATACTTATGAAGCACTTCCATGACTTATGGAGATAAATGACACATCATTCAAGATAGTTTGGGACATGGCCATCCTTCCCTGAGATCTACACTTCGTTTCATTCACTTCCAGAGGAGTACAAGCTATTTAGAGCTGACCTATCCATGTACACACATTACATCTCTTTCATTGGAGTTTGTAATCACTCTTGGCTGACGCAGAGGATTACTGTGATCCAAAGATGATATATATTCATGTAATAGATGCATAAGAAGTTAGTTAGTGATAGTTAGCATAGTTCATAAGATAGATTTTCTCTGGAAGGCGCTTCAAAGCCATACCTTGCACATATATTATAATTGGAGAATTAGGCCTGTGAGCCCTAATTTGTAAGCCCACATATTGCCAACATGTTAGTATTTTGAATCTTTAATATATTGAACATCTAAATCTGTATTTACATTCTATAAGTGAGTTTCTTCCATTATGTTTAGTCTTGCTACAAAGTCTGGACTATTCACTCCATGGACCCTCCTAACCGTGATTGCACCAAGTGTGTTACTATTTTTGAATATCTTCACATAGAGGTGATTGAGTGAGAGAGTTATAGAATTCATCTGTAACCTTTTATGATATTGTAAATAGAGTAGTACTCTATATGTTTACTTGTTTTGTGATTGGAGTTGGTGCTCTTGATTTGATTGGAGTTGGTGCTCTTGAGTGTTTGGAGTTGGTGGTCCTAAATCCAGACGTAAAAGTGTAATCGGTGAGATTTATTTAGTGAGACCTAATGGTGATCTTTAAGTGAGGTTGAATTGTTCAAACAATCCTAATACACTCTTCACACAGTAGGTTTTCCCTTTTTAGGGTTTACCACATACATCCTTGTGTTATGGTGTGTTTGGTGTGGTTCTTTGGTTTTCTAAGTGGTTTGATGTTCTAACATAATAGTGTTTACATGAATTCAAAGAATTAGTAAATTTATTTTTATTAGATCATTGATTCACCCCCCTCTCAATGATCCATTGTATTCCAACAATTGGTATCAGAGCACTAGATTCCTTGTAGAAGTTTAAGAAACTTAGGTTGATCTTGGTAGTGGAATACTATGGCAAAAAGAAAAGGAAATAAGGGAAGAAGTGCTAAATATAATTCTAATCAACAAGCACCACCAAAACCAAATACAAATGATGATGGAGAAGTAGTTGTAAGAAATGGCTCGCAAATTGAAATAGATACAAGGTTAGAAGAAGAATCTTCTATTGTTGGAGCACCTCTCTTTGATGGCATAAATTTTGCTTTTTGGGCTATTAGGATGAAAACCTATATATCCTCTTTGGGGTTTGATGTGTGGATGTCCACAGAGAATGGGTATATTATACCTTCTCAACCACCTACTACTGTAGATGATAAAAAGGATTATGAATGTAATGTTGGGGCAAAGAGTGCTATTCTTTGTGGCTTGTCTAAAGATGTTTTTGTTAAAGTTATGCACTATGAAACTGCACATGATGTTTGGAAGAATCTGGTTAGCATTTATCAAGATGATGTATCTGAAAGAGAGGACAACCTTGTGGTTCATGATAATGAAAAAGAAAGGAGACATTCATATGAAGAAGAAGAGGTCAAAACTGATCTAGAGGATGATGAAGAAGTAGATATTGAAGAAGAACTTTATTATGCTTACAATGTGGTTAAAAAACTTTAAAAAGAAAACTCAATACTAAAGTTACAACTTCAAGAAGAAAAGGAATACAAGGCCAAAGCACTTTTAGCTCTTGAAGAAGTAGAAAAACTAATCAAGGATTTAAAGGTACATGTTGAAGAAGTTAAGAAAATAGAAGAAGTAATAAATTAGTTAAAGGAAAAAGAGGTAGATTGTGAAACATATGAGCTATAGATATTTTCCTTGAGAAAAGAACTAGAAAAGGCATCCTCCAAGTTGCACAAGAACCTTCAATTTGAAAATAACACTGAATGTTTAGATGAGATATTAAATGAGTAGAGATCACCTTTCAATAAGACAAGACTTGGTTATAAAGAGGATTCTAATAAGGCACAAAAGAAGTCAAATGAAGCCCCTATCAAAAGTGAAAGAAGCAAGAAGAAGGAAGGTCAAGTCCCACAAAAGGAGAGAACTTCTACACAAGCCAACAAGAACAAATTTAGAAGATATTTCCATCTAGGACAACATCAAATGACCAGGTTTAAAAATTCTTTTCATGGTTATTGCTATTCTTGTCATGAATTTGGTCATAGAGTAGTAGATTGTTGGATGCATGCAAGAAAAGTAGATTGGAATAAGAGTTCTTATGAGTTGTCAAATAGAAGATGTAATAGCCTATGTTATAAATGCAAACATCTTGGTCATATTGCAAGAAATTGTAGTACACAAGTAAGACATGATGGTTTTGAATTTTCAAGAAACTATAATTCTTTTGTTCCTCTGGTTGGTTAAAAGGTCATATGCTATAAATGCAATAACTTTGGGCATAGAGCACAGTATTGTAGAAGTAGTTTAATGGAACCATCTAGACATAACAAAAAGACATACACTTTGATCAAGCAAAAGAAAGAATCTATGAAAGTTTGGAGAAGAAAACAAGAGCACGAGAAGAAGGAACCTAAGCTTATGCATACTAGATAAGAGGCATCACCAAGTGCATAGGGAGTAGTAATAGTTTGGGGGAAGATGATCATTGATGTATCATTCAGCCCCATAGACAACAACAAAGAGGCCATGTCTCGGTAGGGATAGTAAGTGATTGATGATCCAAGAAGGGAACAATCTAGAGACATTAATGTTAAGTTTATAATAGTGTAATATGAAAGAAGATGCAATAAAGATGAGAAAGAAAACTCTCATAACCCTAGAAGCTATCATGCAAAGAAAGATCTTCATATAGATGATAGAGACAATGAAGAACTGATTGTCAAGGAACAGTCATATCTCAAGGACTTTCATAGAAACAAAGAAATAGTGATATCAAAGTTGTCTAAGAATAGTATAAACAAGGTTATGAAGACTTTCAGAAGTTCACATTAAGAGGTATTGAAGAATCATAGATCAGGTTAACAATGGTGATGAAGCTTGACACTAGACTATGACACACGAGGTTAGCAGTGCCAATAGTGAAAAGACTACAGAGTGCCAAAACATAAGAAAGATTGATACAAAACATAGTAGACAGTGCCAGAGACCATGAACAAGTCTTGAGAGTGGTATGAGAATGTAAAATGAGTCCATACAATGAAGTAGAATGAAGACTTGAAAACATCAAATTGTAGGACAGAGAACAATGAATATACCCTTGTTAAACCCGCACATTCACAAAAGACAATAAAAATGGTGAGTAGAGATTACTAAGTAATGGGAATGATCTTGCACAAACTTGAGTTGAGACTTGATATTAAAACCCTAGCATAAACTTGTTTTGTCAAAATATAAAGTTACTATTAGTTACATTCAAGTGAAGAATTGACAGGAGTATGGTAGAGATGAGTGACAATGATAAGACAATAGCCTTTATCAAAAGTTGTCTCAAGACACTGAGTTTGTCAATGTGGTCAAGAACTTTACATGAGAGGTTTATCAAGGTTATAGATCTGAGTAAATAATTGCTATTGATTCAAGACAAAAAGCAAATGATTGAAACAATGTTAAAATGGAGTTTAGGAAGCCATGAGGTTGGAGTAAAGCAAATGACATTCTTTTTTGACAGTGTAGTGTTTCTTTATTGAGTATTAGTCATCATTTAGGTGTATTTTTGATTGACAGTACTGTGTGTGTTTTTGTATCAGTTTGGTTGCATCAGATGAATACTTGTTTGAATCAGTCTTCACTTGTGGATACTTGTTTGGATCAGTCAATGAGATCTCTAATGTAGTCTAATTGTAGCAGTGCTCTGATCTTTGAGTGTAGTAGTGTTTTCCATGGATGATGGAGTGGTGGATAAATTCTCTATTTGCTCAATGTATAAGTAGTATTTTGTCAGTTTTCACTTTATTTTTTCTTGACTCTTTGTTGACAGTGTTTGATACTTGTTAATGATCTCTACTTGTGTCTGACTGCATACTATAGTAGTGAACTTTTCTTGTACCAGTGTTTTTCTCTATTTATGTTTTCTCAATAGATAATGATGTTGGAGAAGTTGAAGCTCTATAATTGATGAAGGGGGTAATTTATAAAACACACAACAACATAAATTGTACACAGAAAATAGAACTTTCTTTATTGATTTGGACAAATTATTACATTACAAAAGCTCCAATACAATCAGAGGAATCAACCCTCCATAGGCTGCAACACATTACAACCTCCTCTCACAAGACTCTGGAATCATCTGCCATCTGTAACCCAAAATCTACTAGGGTTTCTATTTCCCACCTATTCTTGACTCTACACTTTACCCCTTAACACTACTACTACCCAGGGTTCCCAAAAATGGTTATTAATAGCCTTTTTGGCGGCTAACAACCTAATTTCAAAATTTGCATCTCCCTCCAAAAATAGGTCAACTTCAGGGAGCCATAACTTTTGATTTGGGCATCTGATTGATGAACCATTTTATTGGTCAGAAAGATCGTAGAGTGCTCTACATGCTAAGAACTCACTCTACTGTTTCTAGCCATTTTTAGGCTCGTATGGGGCCATTTAGTGCCTCAACCTTGAGTTTGAATAAATTTTCAGGTATTTTTTAGGAAATAGAAACTTTAATATCTTTCATCTCACAAATGATCTTTGCGTGATTCCTTTGCCAAAGGTCTTATTTTTCAATTACGAAGTTTCATGTAAATTTTCACTTCAATCCATGCCTAAATGCAAACTTTCCTAAAATAGCAGGTTACTTTTTTTAGCAGTTTGGAAAAATTGAAAGTTCTACATCATTATTCAAGTGATTATGGAACCAAAGCCACCAATTTTGAAAAGAAATAGAAAGAACATCAACAATTTTGAAACACATTTTTTTTGGGTGATGTAAGATTGCCCTTACACCACTGGATGCTCCTGCATCAGACACCCAAGGTAATTTGAGAAGTGACCCTGTCATGTCTTAGGTGTTTGTTTGAGGAAAACCCAAATGGTCAACCTCTGTCTTAGACAACCAAGAAGAATCTTCAATAGGCCTTCCTTTCCATTTCATGAGATATTCTTCATATTGCCTGTTCTGAGTACTTCTTCCCACATGGCTACCTGAGATCTCTTCTATCTCCTCTATTGAAGTAGATGCCGAAATACTCCACTGTTCTTCTATTGGTCCATCCTCTGTTCCACCTTCATGATATTCTAATAAATCAACAATGTTGAAAATAGGGGAAATGTTGATCCTACTCAGTAGCTCCACCTTATATGCATTTCCTAAATCATGTTTCTTCAAAATTCTGCATGGTCCAAATTTCTTCATTTTTAGCTTATTGTATGTTCCAATTGGGAACCTTTCTTTTCTCAAGTGAACCATGACTTCATCTCCTACCTAGAATTCCTTATATCTCCTCTTCTGATTTGCATTAGCCTTGTACTGAATATTCATCTTATTAATGTGCTTTTTCACCTCTTCATGCAAATTCTTCATGTGTTCTGCAAAGTCTTCAGCCTCGACACTTGTCTTTTCTCCTTTGTCTAGATTCCTTAACTCTGAAGCATTTATTGGAATATTCCTATATATAATCTGGAATGGTGATTTACCAGTACTCCTATTGACAAAATTATTGTAAGTAAATTCTACCTATGGTAAAATTAAATCCCATTCATTGGGCTTATCTCCTACTAAGCATTGTAGCAGGTTACACAAACTCTTATTCACCACTTTGGTCTGTTCATCAGTCTGTGGATGGTGTACAGAACTGAACTTCAAATCTATCTTCAACTTCTTTCACAATGTTTTCCAGAAATAACCAACAAATTTGGTATCTTGATTTGAAACTATGCTCTTTGGTAAACTATGTAATCTCACCACCTCTCTGAAATATAATTCATCAATATGAATAGCATCATTAGTCTTCTTGCAAGGAATGAAATGTGCCATCTTCGAGAATCTATCCACCACCATAAAAATGAAATCATGTCCTCTTTGTGTCCTTGGTAAACTAAGAACAAAATCCATACTGATATCATCCCATAGCTTCTCTGGTACAAGTAATGGCTAATATAGCCCTATATTCTGACATGTTCCTTTTTCCATCTGACACACTCTATAACTCTACACAAATTTCCTCACATCCTACTACAACTGTGGCCAATAATAATTTTCACCAACAATAGCAATGGTCTTATCTCAACCAAAGTGTCCAGCCAATCCTCCACTATGCTTCTCCTTAATCAGGTTCTCTCTCATGGAACTCTTGGAATGCACAACTGGCTTCCTCTAAACAACATGCCATCTTGGATTATGAAATCCAACCATTTTGTCCTGTCCAAAGTAATAGGTTCCAAACAAGCTTTCCAGGCCTCTACAAAATCTATATCTTTAGGATACAAACTTTTGAGCTCATCGAACCCAACAACCTTTATCTTCATTTTTGTCAACAAATTTTGCCTTCTACTCAAAGCATCTACAACTCTATTGGACTTTCCACTCCTATGCTTCAAAATAGAAGTATAGTTCTACAAAAACTCAACCCATTTTAAGTGCCTCTGGTTCAACTTTCCTTGACTATTAAGATATTACAAAGCCTGATGATCAGTATATAAAACAAACTCCTTTGGCAACAAATAATGTCTCCATTTCTTCAAAGCCTGAACTATTGCATTAAACTTCTGATCATAAATAAAATACTTTTTCTTGGCATCATTAAGCTTCTCACTAAAATAGGCAATGGGCTTACCTTCTTGGCTCAAAATAGCTCCTATAGCACTGCCACTAGCATCACAATCTACCTAAAATACCTTATTGAAATCTAGAAGTGCCAAAACAGGTTGCTCTGTGACTTTCTACTTCAATGTATCAAAGCTTTTATCTGCTCCTTTAGTCTATCTAAACTACTATCTATCCCCTCTCATTGTCTTAGTTAGGGTTGCACAAATTCTACTAAATTCTTGATGAACTTTTTATAAAAACTTGCCAAACTATGAAAAGATCTTACCTTGGAAGCACTCCTTGGTGTAGGCCATTCAATGATAGCCCACACCTTCTCTGGGTCCATCTTAAGACCTTCCTCTGAGACAAAAAATCCTAGGTATACCAACTCCTTCTTTGTAAAACTACATTTCTTTAGATTGATTAACAACTTCTCCCTCAGCTTCTCAAAAACTCTTCTGATATGCATCATATGCTCATCCCAAGTACTAAAAATCAAAATATCATCCTAATAAATAATAACAAAACTTTCCAAAAATTCTTTCAATACCTCTTTCATGAGCCACATGAATGTGCTCAGTGCATTGGTTAGCCCAAATGGCATGACTAACCACTTATACAAACCTTCCTTTGTCTTAAAGGCTATCTTCCACTTGTCTCCTTCTGTAATATAGATCTGGTGATACACACTCTTCAGGTCTACCTTTGTGAAGTACTTGGTTCCACTCAAACAGTCCATTATGTCATCCATTCTAGGCAATCAAAATCTGTACTTGATCATAATCTTATTGATAGCTCAAGAGTTTGTACACATTCTCCCCTCCATCTTTCTTTAGTGCTAGTACTGTAGGTATTGCACATGGACTTAGGCTCTCTCTTATCAATCCCTTCCTCAAGAACTCCTGAACTTGTCTGTTCAACTCTTCACTTTTTGCTGGAGTCATTCTATGAGCTGCCTTATTCGGCAAACTAGATCCTGGTATCAAATCCATTTGATGACTTATCTTCCTCACTAGTGGTAAACCTTCTGGTACATTATCATAGACAATATCTTGAAATTCTTCCAACATTTCTAAGACTTCTACTGGTACATCTTCACATTTCTCTTGACTAATCTTAGGAATCAATGCAAAGTAATGACACTCATGCTTCATACCCTCCAAAAATTTTCTACCATGTACCAAGTGAATTCTGGCAGTACTACATACCTTTTCTTCCACCTCCTTCAAGGGCTTCAACTTATGACAAACTCCATCCTTTGTTATGGAATATGTGTTTGCACGACCAATCATGGACATTGCTCCTATCATACTACCACGGCTTCCCCAATAACATATGATATGCATCCATCGGTATGATGTCACACAACACCTCATCATGGTAGTCACCAATCTTGAACTTCACTAAACACTGCTCATTGACCAAAGCTCTATGATCCTTCTGCAACCATGCAATCCAATATGGATGTGGATGCTTTCTTCTTGTCAACTTCAACTTGTCAACCATCTTCTCTAAAATAAGATTATCAGTACTTCCAGTGTCAATAATAATATCACAACACTTACCTTCACATTTGCACCTTGTGTGGACTAAACTCTTCCTCTGATTAGGTTCTTTCTCCTCATTGAACAAAGTTCTTCTAACAAATAGGGTTTCTCCCCTTTTAGCATCTTCAGAGCGCTCAGATTGCGCATCTTCATCGACATGTACAACTCATGCACTACCTTTAGGTCTTCTATTTGTCTTTCCTTGATGTTGTGGACACTCGTATGCTCAATGTCCTTCTTCTCCACATTGGAAACATGTTCCTTTAAAACCTCCTCTTCTAGTCCTTGCCCAGGTCTACCTCTTCCTCTTCCTCTTTGCTCACCATTGTTCTTCTCATGAGGGTAGTAGGTATTATTTCCTCTCTGATTTTGACTGGTGTCGACTTCTTCAGTTTTCTTTAAATCTTCATTTCGGCCCCCATAGGGTCTTCCACTAGTACTTCTGCCTTGACCTCTTCCCCTTTGCTTGCTGTCAAATCTTTTATTTAGCTTCTCTTCCACCTTCGGGGAAAACTAGTGTGCATCTTTTATGGTGGCCATTCTGACCAGGCTCAGCTCCACTTGAATACTTGGCCTCAACCCATTAATGTAATGGGCTACCTTCTCCTTGTTGGCATCTGTATGATTAGTTCTGATAGTAATCTTATAAAACTCTTCTGTATACTCCTTAACAAACTTGTTGCCTTGCTTCAATCCTTGTAGCTTCTTCAACAACTCCATCTCATAGTCCATAGGAATGAACTGCTTCTTTAGTTTCTCCACCATCTAATTCTATCTAGTGATCTTTCCTTTTCCTCTTCTATTCCTCTCTAAATGGACCTCCTTTCACCAATATTGGCATGGCCCTTCAATTTTGTTTTTGCAAACTTGACCTGATCTGGGTCTTCCACATCTTCATACTCAAAATATTCTTCCATGTCATTGATCCAATCAATAAGTTGTTCTAGATTCAAATCTCTAGAATATGTTGAAACTTTGATCCTAGGCCTCTTTCCAATCTTAGAAATGGCCCTCAACAACCTAACTTCTGCAGGATCTCTTGCAGCTTCTTGTTCTTCCTCAAATAGCTCCTCTTCTGCTTCATCCTCACTTTCTTCTCTTGTTCTTGGCTCAAACTCTCTTCATAGATCCTCTTGCAATGCATCGATTTGTCTTTGTAGGGATCTAAAACCCTCTTCTGTCAAAGCATTCCTCCTAATACAATTTCTTTGTGGAGGCATCTTGATCTCCATAGCAAACCCACAACCTTAGGTCCTGGTGCAAACTACCTCACGGTCGGTGATCTGTCTACACACTCAGGAACCCTTGCTCTTATACCACTTGATGAAGGGGGTAATTTATAAAACACACAACAACAAAAATTACACACAGAAAATAGAACTTTCTTTTTTGATTTGGACAACTTATTACATTACAGAATCTCAAATACAATCAGAGGAATCAACCCTCCATAGGCTGCAACACATTACAACTTCCTCTCACAAGACTCTAGAATCATCTACCATCTGTAACCCCAAATCTACTAGGGTTTATGTTTTTCCACCTATTCTTGACTCTACACTTTCCCCCTTAACTCTACTACTGCCCAGGGTTCCCAAAAATGGTTATTAATAGCCTTTTTGGTGGCCAACAACTTAATTTCAAAATTTGCATCTCCCTCCAAAAATAGGTCAACTTCCGGGAGCCATAACTTTTGATCCGGGTGTCTGATTGATGAATCGTTTTATGCATCAGAAAGCTCACAAAGTGCTCTACACATTAAGAACTTGCTCTTCCAGTTTTGACCATTTTTAGGCCTGTATAGGGCTGTTTAGTTCCTCAAACCTGAGTTTGAATAATTTTCAGGTATTTTTCAAGAAATAAAAACTTTAATATCTTTCAGCTTGCAAATGATCTTTGCGTGATTCCTTTGCCAAAGGTATTATTTTTTAGTTGTGAATCTTCATGTAAATTTTCACTTCAATCCATGCCCAAATGCAAACTTTCCTAAAATATTAGGTTGCTATTTTTAGTAGTATGGAAAAACTGAAAGTTCTACATCATTATTCAAGTGATTATGGAACCAGAACCACAAATTTTGAAAAGAAATGGAAAGAACATCAACAATTTTGAAACACATCTTTTTTTGGGTGATGTAAGATTGCCCTTACACCACTGGATGTTCCTACATTAGACACCCAGGGTAATTTGAGAAGTGATCCTGTCACGTCTTAGGTGTTTGTTTGAGGAAAACCCAAACGGGCAACCTCTGCCTTAGACAACCAAGAAGAATATTCAACAAGCCTTCCTTTCCATTTCACCAGATATTCTTCATATTGCCTATTCTGAGTACTTCTTCCCACACGACTACCCAAGATCTCTTCTATCTCCTTTATTGAAGTAGATGCCAGAATACTCCACTATTCTTTTGTTGGTCCATCCTTTGTTCCACCTTCATGATATTCTAATAAATCAGCAATGTTGAAAACATGGGAAATGTTGATCCCACTCAGCAGCTCCACCTCATATGCGTTTCCTGAATCATGTTTCTTCAAAATTCTGCATGTTCCAAATTTCTTCATTTTCAGCTTATTGTATATTCCAATTGGGAACCTTTCTTTTTTCAAGTGAATCATGACTTCATCTCCTACCTGGAATTCCTTATATCTTGTCTTCTGATCTACTTAGCCTTGTACTGAATATTCATCTTATTAATGTACTTTTTCACCTCTTCATGCAAATTCTTCATGTGTTCTGCAAAGTCTTTAGTCTCGGTACTTGTCTTTTCTCCTTTGTCTAGATTCCTTAACTCTGAAGTATTTCTTGGACTATTCCCATATACAATCTAGAATGGTGATTTACCAGTACTCCTATTGACAAAATTGTTGTAAGCAAATTTTACCTGTGGTAAAATCAAATCCCATCCCTTGGGCTTATCTCCTACTAAGCATCGTAGTAGGTTACCCAAACTCCTATTCACCACTTCGATCTATCCATCAGTTTGTGGATGATCTACAGAACTGTACTTCAAATCTGTCTTCAACTTCTTCTACAATGTCCTCCAGAAATAACCAACAAACTTGGTATCTCGATTTGAAACTATGCTCTTTGGTAGACCGTGTAATCTCACCACCTCTCTAAAAAATAATTTAGTAATATGAATAGCATCATTAGTCTTCTTGAAAGGAATGAAATGTGCCATCTTCAAGAATCTATCCACCACCACAAAAATGGAATCATGTCCTCTTTGTGTCCTTGGTAAACCAAGAACAAAATCAATATTGATATCATCCCATGGCTTCTTTGGTATAGGTAATGGCTGATATAGCCCTATATTCTGACTTGTTCCTTTTGCCATCTGACACACTCTTTAACTCTGCACAAATTTTCTCACATCCTGCTACAACTGTGGCCAATAATAATTTTCACCAACAATAGCAATGGTCTTATCTCAACCAAAGTGTCCAGCCAATCCTCCACTATGCTTCTCCTTCATCAGGTTCTCTCTCATGGAACTCCTTAGAAGGCACAACTAGCTTCCTCTAAACAACATGCCATCTTGGATTATGAAATCCAACCATTCTATCCTGTCTAAAGTAACAGGTTGCAAGCAAGCTTTCCAGGCCTCTACAAAATCTAGATTTTTAGGATACAAACTTTCAAGCTCATCGAACCCAACAACCTCTATCTCCATTTCTGTCAATAAATTTTGCCTTCTGCTCAAGGCATCTGCAACTTTGTTGGACTTCCCATTCCTGTGCTTCAAAACAAAAGTATAGCTCTGCAAAAACTCAACCCATTTTAAGTGTCTCTAGTTCAACTTTCCTTGACTATTAAGATACTACAAAGCTTGATGATCAGTATATAAAACAAACTCTTTTTATTTGTCTCCATTTCTTCAAAGCCTAAACTATTGTATAAAAATCCTGATCATAAAAAAAATACTTTTTCTTGGCATCATTAAGCTTCTCACTAAAATAGGCAATGGGCTTACCTTCTTGGCTCAAAACAGCTCCTATAGAACTGCCACTAGCATCACAATCTACCTAAAATACCTTATTGAAATCTAGAAATTCCAAAATAGGTTCTGTGACTTTCTACTTCAATGTATCAAAGCTTTTATCTGCTCCTTTAGTCTATGTAAACTCTTTTCTATCCCCTCTCATTGTCTCAGTTAGGGGTGCACAAATGCTACTAAAATTCTTGATAAACTTTCTGTAAAATCTTGCCAAACCATGAAAAGATCTTACCTCGAAAGCACTCCTTGGTGTAGGCTATTCAATGATAGCCCTCACCTTATCTGGGTCCATCTTAAGACCTTCCTCTGAGACAACAAATCCTTGGTATACCAACTCCATTTTTGCAAAACTACATTTCCTTAGATTGATCAACAACTTCTCCTCCCTCAGTTTCTCAAAAACTCTTCTGATATGCATCATATGCTCATCCCAAGTCTTACTGAAAATCAAAATATCATCTAAACAAACAATAACAAAACTTTCCAAAAATTCTTTCAATACCTCGTTCATGAGCCGCATGAATGTGTTCAGTGCATTGGTTAGCCCAAATGGCATGACTAACCACTCATACAAACCTTCTATTTTCTTGAAGGTTGTCTTCCACTCATCTCCTTCTCTAATACGAATTTGGTGATACCCATTCTTTAGGTCAACCTTTATGAAGTACTTGGCTCCACTCAAATAGTCCATTATGTCATTCATTCTAGGCAATGGAAATTTGTACTTGTTCATGATCTTATTGATGGCTCAAGAGTCTATACACATTCTCCACTCTCCATCTTTCTTTGGTGCTAGTATTGTAGGTACCACATATGGACTTAGGCTCTCTCTTATCAATCCCTTCCTCAACAACTCCTGAACTTGTCTATTCAACTCTTCACTCTCTACTAGAGTCATTCTATGGGCTTCCTTATTCGACAAACTAGCTCCTAGTATCAAATCCATTTGATGACTTATCTTCCTCACTAGTGGTAAACCTTCTGGTACATTATCATAGACAATATCTTGAAATTCTTCCAACATTTCTGAGACTTCTGCTGGTACATCTTCACATTTCTCTTGACTAATCTTAGGAATCAATGCAAAGCAATGACACTCATGCTTCATACCCTCCAAAAATTTTCTACCATTTACCAAGAAAATTCTAGCAGTACTACATACCTTTTCTTCCACCTCCTTCAAGGGATTCAACTTATGACGAACTCCATCCTTTGTTAGGGAATATATGTTTGCACAGCCATCATGGACAATGATCCTATCATACTACCATGGCCTCCCCAATAACATATAACATGTATCCATCATTATGATGTCAAACAACACCTTATCATGGTAGTCACCAATCTTGAACTTCACTAAACACTGCTCATTGACGAAAGCTCTATGGTCCTTCTGCAACCATGCAATCTGATATGGATGCAGATGATTTCTTCTTGTCAACTTTAACTTGTCAACCATCTCCTCTGAAACAAGATTATCAGTTCTTCCAATGTCAATAATGGTATCACAACACTTACCTTCACATTTGCACCTTGTGCAGAATAAACTCTTCCTCTGATTAGGTTCTTTCTCCTCATTCAACAAAGTTCTTCTAACAACTAGGGTTTCTCCCCTTTCAACATCTTTAGAGAGCTTAGATTGCGCATCTTCATCGACATGTACAACTTGTGCATTACCTTCAGGTCTTCTATTTGTCATTCCTTGATGTTGTGGACACTCGTATGCTCAATGTACTTCTTCTACACATTAGGAACTGGTTCCTCTGAAACCTCCTCTTCCAGGTCCTTGCCCAAGTCTGCCTCTTCCTCTTCCTCTTTGCTCACCATTGTTCTGGTCATGAGGGCGGTAGGTATTATCTCCTCTCTATTTTCAATTGGTGTCGGCTTCTTCATTTTTCTTTGAATCTTCATTTTGGCCCCCATAGGGTCTTCCACTAGTCCTCCCACCTTGACCTCTTCCCCTTTACCTGCTGGAAATCTTTTATTTAGCTTCTCTTCCACCTTTAGGGAAAACTGGTATGCATCTTCTATGGTGGTCTTTCTGACCAGGCTCAGCTCCACTTGAATACTTGGCCTCAACCCATTAATGTAATGGGCTACCTTCTCCTTGTTGGCCTTTGCATGACTGGTTCTGATAGTAATCTTATAAAACTTTTCTGTATACTCCTTAACAGACTTGTTGCCTTGCTTCAATCCTTACAACTTTTTCAACAACTCCATCTCATAGTCCACATAAATAAACTGCTTCTTTAGTTTCTCCACCATCTGATCCCATCTGGTGATCTTTCCTTTCCCTCTTCTATTCCTCTCTAACTAGACCTCCTTCCACCAAATACTGGCATCGACCTTCAATTTTGTTTTTGCAAACTTGACCTGATCTAGGTCTTCCACATCTTCATACTCAAAATATTCCTCCATGTCATTGATCCAATCAATAAGCTGTTCTAGATTCAAATCTCCAGAATATGTAGAATCTTCGATCCTAGGCCTCTTTCCAATCTTAGAAATGGCCCTCAACAACCTAACTTCTGCAGGATCTCTTGTAGCTTCTTGTTCTTCCTCAGATAGCTCCTCTTCCGCTTCATCCTTGCTTTCTTCTCTTGTTCTTGGCTCAAACTCTCTTCACAGATCCTCTTGCAATGCATCGATTTGTCTTTGTAGGGATCTAAAACCCTCTTCCATCAAAGTATTCCTCCCAATACAATTTCTTTGTGGAGGCATCTTGATCTCCACAACAAACCCACAACCTTAGGTCTTGGTGCAAACTGCTTCACAGTTGGTGATCTGTCTATACACTCAGGAACCCTTGCTCTGATACCACTTGATGAAGGGGGTAATTTATAAAACACACAACAAAAGAAACTGCACATAGAACATAGAACTTTATTTATTGATTTGGACAACTTATTACATTATAGAAGCTCAAATACAATCAGAGGAATCAACCCTCTATAGGCTACAACACATTACAACTTCCTCTCACAAGACTCTGGAATCATCTGCCATCTATAACCCCAAATCTACTAGAGTTTCTGTATTCTTTCCTATTCGTGATTCTATAGTTTCCCCCTTAACTCTACTACTACCCAGGGTTCCCAAAAATGGTTATTAATAGCCTTTTTGGCGGTCAACAACCTAATTTTAAAATTTGCATCTCCCTCCAAAAATAGGTCAACTTCTGGGAGCCATAACTTTTGATCCGGGTGTCCGATTGATAGACTGTTTTATGTGTCAGAAAGATCATGGAGTGATCTACATGCTAACATCTAGATTTCCTGGTTCCAACTATTTTTGGGCCTACACGGGGCCATTTAGTGCCTCAAACCTAAGTTTGATTAATTTTGAGGCATTTGTCAGGAAATAGAAACTTTAATATCTTTCAGCTTGCAAATGATCTATGTGTGATTCCTTCACCGAAGGTCTTATTTTTCAGTTATGAAGTTTCCTATAAATTTTCACTTTAATCCATGCCCAAATGCAAACTTTCCTAAAATAGCAAGTTGTTATTTTTAGCAGTTTGAAAAATTTGAAAGTTTTACATCATTATTCAAGCAATTATGGAACTAGAACCACAAATTTTGAAAAGAAATGGAGAGAACATCAACAATTTTGAAACACATATTTTTTTGGATGATGCAAAATTGCCCTTACACCACTAGATGCTCTTGCATCAATAATGGAGAAGTGGAGCTCTATTTTTATCAGTATGATGGAGAAGTGGATCTCTAATTTTGTTAGTGTTGATCTCTAATGTTGTATCAGTTATTGGTTGTTCATAACAGTGCTCTCTAATGTTGTATCAGTCATTGGTTGTATCAATTAGGTCTGATTTGGAACAATGGAATATTGTTTTGGATGCTTGGAACAATGGAATAGTGTATTAGATGTCCATATGCCCATGATCATAGTGCATAATAGTAATAGGAAATGGGCAGAGCAGCTCAGAGCAGACAGTACCAGTATATCAATGATTGTTTATGTCAACAGTGATACTATTTTGATATTTTAGTGATGCATCTTAGAATTTGAGGAGATACTCTATTAATAGGGTAGAGGATATGAAAAGGGTAGGAAAAAGGTTACAGAGGTGTATAATGCAGTGCTGTCAATAAAGAGTTTGAGAGAATTTTATAAGGTCTAAAGACAATGAGTATGCAGGGGTCTTGTAGACAAGAAAATAAGATAGTGCATGCAAAAGTACAATGTATGAAAGGAGCACAGATGAGTAGTAAAGTAAATACTCAAAGAATGATGGGATAGTTTGTGACTGTGAGTCAAAAATATGCAAAATAGGGGCTAGAACAGTCTAAGAGGCCAGCCAAACTTTGGAATATGCATGGGGTATCTTAACTTGTTTGTGGTTCTAATGAAGCTTTCAATGAAGTTCTTGGTACATTGTCATCATGTCTTTGTGTAAAGAATCTAAGAACTCCTTGTTACTCTTTTACACTCTATTAGTTGTGATTGTGTAAGTGACAATGGTGAAATCACTATGTTGTCTTTGATGCATTGGTAAAAGAAATCTCTTTGCATATAATTTTGCTGTGATAGTATGGTAGAAATGTATGCATCAAATGTTGTTTGTCTTGGACCTTATACAATCCCTTTGTCATTAATGTCAAAGGGGGAGTAGACAATCATTTGTGCTTTGTTCTTTGTGCCATTTAGTTCAAGAGTATGGTCTGCATTGTAGTGTGTCTCTGATATGAGATAGTGCAGAGACAATGCATTTGCATCATACAACAGTACTCAACAATTTTAGGAGTGATCAATTGGTGCATTTATATCAGACAGTGACAGTAATGGTTATAGTACCTGTAGTATGCATTAGATGCATCAAGCAGTGATGTTTTCCCTTGATCTCTGTTAAGAAAAGTAACAGTTCCTCTTCAATGATTTTGTATCTCCTCTACTCTTATATCAAATGCATTTGTTGAATGCGAATGACAGGGTTGTGAGACAGTGTGATAGGTCAAAGGCGGAGTAAGTGATTGTCAATATCAAATAGGGGGAGAGTGTACAATGACTATGTCAGATAGGGAAGATTGCAAGGTATATTTGTTGTAAAGGTAAGTACAATGATTATATGTGTTGATATCAATACCAAATGGGGAGTTTGTTGGTATGTTTTGTTATTGATGTCAGAGGAGTTGTCTTTGCATCACATGGACTTATTAAAGGTTTTAGCAGTTATTTTTTGAAGTGTTGAGCAGGTGTTCAATTCATGGATTAGGTTTTAACAATCCTTTGGTATATGTTTAAGTCCTAGCCATAAAACATATTGTGTGGTTACACAACACGCCCCATTTTTCCCTAGCAAAACAAGGACCCAACTTTTTCTAGCTTTTGCTTGGCTTGTTTTATTTCCCTTTGCTCTGGATGGTATGGTAAAATGGTATCAAATGTATGTCAAGATCTTATCCTGGGCATGTCAACATCTTGAAATATAGATCAAAGTTTCACAATCAAAATTTCCCCACATGGAGCCCACAAATGAAAGAGGATAAAATTCTAAGAAAGTTTGCCTTTTACAACACTAGGAAATTCCCTAAAACTAGGAAGTTATGCCCAGTCAAAGTTTAGTCAAATGGTCTTAGGGATGTTCACATTATCCTAACATCTAGACATTAACTTAATGTCTCGATTGCAAAATTTGCTAAGTAAAACCAAATATTCAGATATCCACAAATGTGCATACATCAAAATTAACCCATTGAGTGAGCTAAATGTCAAGCACATAGTCACTTGGTATGGATATTCGCGAGTATGCATGTTAACTTAATATTCGGACCTTAACTTAATGTTTGGACATTCATTAATATCCTGATGATGTGTCCCAGTTTACTTTTCAACTGGACTTAGACTATGGACATTGCACTTTAACACTTAACATCTAGACCTTACCCAATATCCTGATGATCTCATCCGATCTCATCTTAAAGAAGTAATGAAAGATGATGACATCATTTGAACACTAAGAAGATGGGATATTCAACATTTCCTAACTTCTAGAGATTAACATGATGTTACTTTTCCTTGCACTAAAAAGAACCACTTTAAACCAAGATGTCATCAACACATTTAGACCCAGGGATATGTCGTAGAGTCTAACATCCAGATATTACTTAATATCCATGTCCCTACTAGTTATGAATAGGAATTGAGACATTCCATGAACCAATCAGATAATGCCACATGGCATGGCCTTGACTTTTCAAGGTAGGCATCTTAATGTCCAAACATCCCAAATCAAAGGCGAATGCCTTTGGACCTTAACATCCCAATATCCACTCCTTGGTCAACGTTGACCAAACGTCCACATGACATCACCTGAATGTATGGACATTCCAAAAGGCACAACATATTATTCAAATGTCCAGACATTCGTTTATATCCCAACTTTGCAATTAATGCCATGACAAGGGGTCATTGGCCATTCAAAATTTCAAATTAAAGGACGCTACCTATAACGATCTCCTAAGATTTTAACCAGATGTCGTTAGCCGATGAATTTGGCATTAATTATGCCCTATTTTTTTTAATTTTAACACATAAAAGGTTAATTTTGATCATTTAAAACTCACCTAAGAATTCATAAGAGAAATTTACAGAGCTCTGGTGAATTATAGTGACTGTTGTAGAGACCTTGACCTCGAATGGAATGGTGTGCATAATGAACGACATCCAGTGAATAGTGGTTATACATTGAAAGCACATATTTGGCTATCTTTTAATCAGGTTTAAGCTCAGAAAAAGGTACATAATGGTGAAACCCTAATTTTGTCATTTATGGTAACATAGTAAAGGTAAATTTTGCACCTAGGGTAAAATCTTAGTTGCATATACATACATTATGCTCTGTAAACAATAAGATGTGAGGATATTGAGAAAATTAACATGAAACTGATAACGTGAAATGTATCTTGAGACATGCATGTTTTGCCATTATAGGATACAATGGAGGATAGGAAGCTAAAAAATGAGGCAAAATTCAAGACCGCCATGTTCATGTCACCAGGGGCCATAGGGTTCCACTTTGGAAAAGTAGTTGACACACATGCAGGTAACACAGATGTGGATGAGTGGACAACAAAATTGATTTAGGTTAGTGGGCACCTAATTCTACAGAAGATATAAAATTCTGGGATAGTGGATGCCATTGAACTAGTGGTGGCATGTGCAAAAAAATATAATAAGGAGACCAGAAGAGTAGAGAAGGACGGTAGGGTGTATGCGAACTTCTCTATGAAAGGAATCACAAAGGCATTCCATTCGCCTATAGGTCCAAATCTTTTCAAGATAAATCTGGAGGATCTAGAGAAACAATATGAGAGTAACACTACTAATTGAAAGAAGATAATGTTCTCATACTAGAGTGCACACGGTATTAATGTCAAGGCAACAACAAAACTATTGGTTAATTTGTACAAATTTGACTTCACTCTGGAGGTTTAGTATATGATGGTGATGCTGAGTTAGATGATTGGAAGTTCTGATGCTGGAAGTTTTGAACCCTAGATGTATGGACTGCTAAGGATGGTGGAGACAACTGACACCAAGATAGGGTGGGCATCCTTGATTAATGATAGCCTGGATGAGAACATGAGGATATTTGGAGGCAAGAAGTTCCTGTTTTATATGAATTCATATATTGTATATGCATGTGTTGTATAATCCACGTTCTCTAGACTGCAAATAGTAGGAAGAGTGGGCAGAAATCTAGGAGATGTAAACCTATGGGATCATTATCCCCAACTAACAAGGAAGGGCTCCACTTAGCACTATAGGAGGGTTAAAGATTGTTTTATTATGCATTTGGTCAACCTGATGGACAATAATAGAGCAAAGAGGCTGAGCTCTGAGGCTCAAGAAATGATTACAAGAAATGGAACTTGACTTATCTAGTTCCCAACATTCACTTATATCTGAATGGAGGGATTTAGTGGGCAATCCCTCATGGTTCCAAGATACCCTACGGACAAAATAATATTACTAGAACTGACCAGGTAGATTATACCCTCGTATGAGGCATATATGGCCAAGAATAAGAAAGGTAATGTCAAGTTTCCTTTACTTCTATGATGGTATACATGTTGGCAAGAGACACTACTAGGCATGATAAGTGTTGTCATTGATGGCAACTAAGTCTCTACTACACATCCGTATTTCATCAGTTGCCCATACCAAAAATTAGATTGAAGATTTATCTAAGTCTAGGTAGTCAGGAACAAAGCAGACGACAGGGTTTGGTATCTTGGTTCAAATTTCTCTGATGGTAGATCATAGTTTGTTGCGGATTTGAGGGAGTCATAAGCATTGTCAGGATAATCTAAATCTTGAGTTTTGGCCTTTGATGATGAAGGATTCACTAGTTATTAACATCTGAGTATCAGGTTAACAATTAGATAGAGTAGATAGAAGAAGAACAGGTTGACCTTGTAATTGATCTTGGTTTCAGATGTATGGAAGTTGTTGGTTGGACAAGTTGTGATGATCAGTGATAGTAGCTAACCTGATTAATGATTTGTGAGTGTAAGTCTTGGTCCATGTTACAATATACATGAATTTAGCTGACAAAGTAGGATTTTAAATAAAGTTCTAAGTGTTCTTGAAGCTTACTAAAGAGTGGTTGAAGATTAGGATGTAGATATATATAGAAGATGAATTTGAATGATTTCAGTGTGTATATGTTGCGAATATGGAGTAAAAGGCAAAAAGAGCAGAGATCTAAGATTCTGATGAAGGCAGAGCAGTAAACAGGGTAGAGTGAAGATGAAATGTGTAAGATCAGTGTTTTGTGCTTAACTGGAACTGAATTCATGCATTAGTAGATGCTTCTCATCAATTCAAAATCTCTGTTATTCTCTTGTAATCATTTGTAGGCAGTGAGCCTCTATTTGAGTAGTGAGCTCTGGACAGTGAGCCTGAATGCATGTGCATTCTCATTTGTAAAAATACTTTTAATAGGGTATTAATTTTTGTGGGTTAACCCCTGTCGTGGTTTTTCCCTTAACCGGGTTCCCACATTAAAAATCTTGGTGTCATGTGTATTATTGTGCTACTGCTCTTTGTTGTTTTCATGGTTAAGTTATTAATTTGTTGTTAATTGGTAAAAGAAAGAATTAATTGCAGAAACTATTAAAGTTTTGGGACAACTGATTCACCCCCCCTCTCAATTGTCTGTCCTATTCCCAACAATTGGTATCAGCGCGAGATTCCTTTGAGAAGCCTATCAGCTTAAGGAAAGATCTTGGAAGGAGTTTTAATGGGATCACTCAAAGATCAACTTTAGTTGTCCCTAGAAGATCTTGTTCAGTCTAAAGCAGAAATTAGTAATCTAAAAGGTGAGCTTAAAGATACTGATGATACAATTGAAATGTTAAAAGATAAATTAAAGAAACCTATGGAAAGGAAAAAGGAGCTACTTCTGCAGTTATCCAGTTTAATTGAAGAAAATGGCATGAATGAAGCTTTGGAAGAAAAGACAAGGGACTGTGAGAAGGTGTCAAAAGAAGTTGCTATTATAAAAATTGAGATGGAATCTGGGGCAATGAGGCTAACCAAAGAAATTGAGCAAAGAAAAAAGACTGAAGAAGACTTGAGTCAAACTCTAAAAGAAAGAACTAATGAATGCTACAGATTAGACAGTATAGCTGGCCATGTAAAGTCTAATCTACAAGAAAGTACAGACAATGAAAGAGATCTTGAAAGA
Source organism: Cunninghamia lanceolata (assembly GCA_027924645.1). Classification (NCBI taxonomy): domain Eukaryota; kingdom Viridiplantae; phylum Streptophyta; class Pinopsida; order Cupressales; family Cupressaceae; genus Cunninghamia; species Cunninghamia lanceolata. The sequence goes on along the minus strand of BSBN01000220.1, from coordinate 6,660,925 downwards.
CAAATTGTCATTCTCATACATGACCTATAATTTGCAAATGAATACAAGGAGAAGTTCAAGATAAGTTCAGCTAAACTTGAAGCAATACTTGAGGGTCAAAAAAAGGCTGATGACAAGCATGGTCTTGGATATGAGAAAGGTGAAAGCTCTGGATCTAGACAAAGAAACTCTCAACCAAGGAATGAGAGAAACAAGCCTAGAAGACCTCCGGTAGGACAACCTAACACTCAAAGGTATCTATCTTTCAATGGAAATTGTTTCAAGTGCAATAAATTTGGTCATGAGCCACTCAATGCAGAAGTAGAGTAAATCAAAATAATCCATCCTTCTCCGAACAATGCTTCAATTGCAAGAGGTATGGTCATAAATCTAATGAATGCAGAAGTATGATAATGAATAACTCATCAAATAGAGGAAATAGAAATTCTTTCAATGGAAAATACTTTACATGCAATAGATTTGGACATATGACCATTCAATGCAGATCAAGAGGAAATCAATCAAATAGGCAAAGAAATGTTGTGTGCTTCAATTGTAACCGATCTGGTCATTTTGAAAGATTTTGTAGAAGTATGATTAATGAAAGAAGGGGTCTGGTAAATAGAAAACCGGATGAGTAGAGACAAGGCAAAGGCAAAAGAAAAATTGATGAGAATGAGATCCATAATGAAATGAGTGAGACATGGGTCAAGAAAACAACTGTGAACCATAGTAATGGGTCTGCACCGGAATCCAGTGCTGACAATTCCTCCAGTAATTAAATCAGGAGCCCTGGCTCAGGGGGAGCTGCATGGAACATCAAATTCCCCTAGTCAGTAAGTGGGTGCCTAGATATGGCACAATGATTGAAGATATTTTGAATTGTTTCAGATCTTTTGGAAGGATTTCTAGAAGAAAAGATGTTAATATGAAAATTCACAGAGTAATTCATGAAGAATAGTTCAAGAAATAGAGTAACTAGATGAAGTTAGGGTAGCACATTTATTACAATGTAAAATTAGGTTTTGTGGAGGATAAAAGGTCACTTGGTCATGCATTTGAAGGAAACAAGAAGAAGTGCATCTGAGTTGCAAATCCAGAAACTGAAGCACAAAGAGCGAATTCAACTGGCAATTGATCAACTCTAACCTTGCGGAAGAAAAAGGTACTTCTCTGTAAAATCTTGAATTTGAAATATGTTGAGATGGATACACATCTAGTTGTTGATGTAACTGAAAGGCCCCAACCAATATTTAAGAAGCATCCATATAAATTAGTTGAAGTTGAATTGTTAGGTACATTTTCTGGAGTTCCATATGGCGTACTACATGTTGAGGATATTAAGGCATACATCCACTATAACATGGATGAATTTGGAAACTTGAAACTCTTGGATTTGTTTAACAACTACTTAAGGGATGATAGCCATAAATTGAAATTGGAATACAAATCCCTAGAAAGCAAACATCTTCTGCAATTCATTAGGTTTCTAATATTTGATGAGAATGAATGGGTTTGATACATCTTGAGCTAAATACATGATGAAATTTCATATGGCTATTGAAACCATTTAAGATTACAAAGGATGTTACCAAGATTGTAACAGGGTTAAATTCATCCGGTGGATTACCCATGTTGAAAGTCGTGAAAAACCAAATAGTGACTAATGCTACCGGTGCCAACTTTGATAGAAGGGTAATGACCATCAATGATATCATAGAGTCAGACGTTAAATTTGCCTCCATGGTGATTTAGTACAAGATTTACCACTCCAGCAGGGAAAATTCTGTCTCTAGAACTACAATATATGTAGCCTATCAAATGTTAAAGGAGAATACTGATTATGATCTTTGTGAACTACTACAAAATCAGTTGATTGAGAATCTAAGAAAAATAAAGAAAGATAAGAAAAATACCTTCAAGTGTGGTTGCTTGATTATATGTTTGTTCTTTTATTTTATGAATGAAGTGCCTAGAGTTCAAGGTGTGCACTAGACAAATGACAAGCCAGTTGCATGGAAAATAAGAGATCATCTACTCAGCCTTGGTGATTCCCAAACTCAGTAGACAATCATTTGGGGTTGCTTCAAAAACTTTCAAAGTATGATACATGCAAGAGAGAGAATCCCTAAGTCAGTTGTGGAAAAATATGAGAATGAAATATGCTTTATGGTTGACACTAATCAGTGCCTCATGGAGGCTGTGGAACCCAGAACCATATGGATTATGCCAATGGGATATGAGGTTGATGAGAAAGCTTTGGAAATGTATGCTCAACATCTCCTAAGAAAATCAAAAGACACATCTGTGGAAAGGTTTGGAACATACAAGGAGCTAAGTCTAAAGTTGCATGTGGAGCTCAGACAACCAAAGATCAAAAGGAAAGTGCAGAGGCAAGATGAAAGGTATGCTGAGAGCATTGGCCTAACCAAGGAGGTAGTGAAACAAAATACAGAAAGAACTAAAAAGGCTAAAAGAGAAAAATAGGACAAGAAACAAGAATATGCTCCAGTGGAACCATCCTCCACTTCAAGGAAAACAAGAAGCTTTACAACTGTCTTAGAACAATTCAAGTCTATTCCCATTAAGACACTAGAAGCCACACCATCTAGTGAAGGAGGAAAGAGGAAGAAAACCAAGGCCACAAGAGCCTACAAGAGCACAAAAGATAATGAGGAAATAGAAACAGATGAAGAAGTTAAAGAGATAAGATTAAAGAAAGCCAAGACTTCAAAGGCCTCTGAGAAACAACCCTCCAGAAGCAAAAAGGTAAGTAAAAGGCAAGAGACTGGTAAGGTTGCTATGACTGTTGATCAAATTGTAAAATCAATTACTGTTCATTGGAATCTAAAACCTATCAGAATATATTATGATAGTTTTGATGAAGCAAATAAGAAAATCTTGGAGGATGCCACCATCCTGTACTTGAATAAATTCAATAGAGCTCTATTGGAAATTTTGCAAGAAATTCCCATAAGTTTAAGGAAAATACTAGAAATGAGGAAGGAGGCTACTAAGGACAAAGAAATAGAAGTTAGAGAATATGTTCTTTCCACCCTGTGTCTAGTAATGACCAGAAGAGAAGTTGATAAAATCCTCAAGGAAGTTAAGGAGAAATTTAGAAACAAGATTCAGATGAACAAGTTAATGCTTGGTGAAACTAAGAAAGTTGTAAAGGAAAAAGAAGAAATTTTGAGAAAAGCCCTTGACAAAGATAAATACTATATTATTTCAGAGGAAAAAGAAGCTCCAGAAGAAGAGACTGAAAAAGGAAATGATGAGCAAGGTAATATTCTAGATCCTTTGGAGAAAACCTATGAAGAGATAGATGATGGAATTGATTCATCGATTCTGGATGTTGAAAGAGTAAACATTAGTGAGCAACAAACCAAAGTTGATGACTTATCTATTCCATAAGAGGAACAAATAAATCAGAAAGACATAGAGATGATAAATAAAGTAGATGATGCAAGAGATATTCTTACTCCACCTGATCAATCTAGAAAAGAAGATGATGTTGCTACTACATGAAGCCCTCCTGATCAGACTGCAAGTGGTGAAGACAAGGAGAAGATTCCTTCTATAGATAATATAGAAAAAGATAAAGCAGAAAAGGAGAAAGAAAAGGGTAATGAAGAAAAAGCAGAAGAAGATGGTGCAAATGTTGATGCATCTACAAATGCTAAGAAATCTCAGGAACAAAAAGGCGGTCTAGAAATTGTTACAAGAGACATTGTAGATGCAGTGAAAAGTCTTCTAGATAAAGAGATACTTGAGTTTGATGAACCTGAATTACTCCAAGGACCATTTAATCTAGATGCTCTCTCTCTAGTACAAGTGATGAAGATTGCATCCTTCACTCAAGCCAAGGCCAGAGAGAAGCTATTAAAATCTCACATGGAGGACAGTGAGCTATTAAGGCTTGCAACCAGAGTCTTGGAGAAGATACTACCAACCTATGAAAAAAGTCCATCAGAGTCCCCCTCCAGTCACCTAAGGAATCTTGTAAATGCTGTAAGTACACATTTTGAGTCTTTTGAAAAATCTACGAAGGTAAAAGTTTAGAAGGAATTTTTGGATAAGAAATTTAGTGAAGTACAAAATCTAATAGGAAATGATAGGATGATACTCGACATTAGCATAAGGAGTATTTAGAATTCTCTAAATGATGGAAGTGATATGTACAAATTCTGTCTATCATGGCCCAAAGTTAGTGAAGATATTGAGAAGAAGACAAAGGAGCAAGAATAGAAATTGTCAAATCTTTCTCCATTTTTTGATCCTCTAATAGTTTCGCCTATAAGTCAAGAATGTCAAGTAATTAGCTTGATAGATGAGATAAAGAGGCTTGCTAAAGAAAAAGGTAACATTATGAAGACAATGTGTGAGCTCTGGGAATTGATTGCCCCCAAGTTAGAAACCATGTTTAATGCCTTATCAGAAGCTCAGCCTGCACTTCAGACAAGTAATCCTCTGGATCTAACAAAGGTAGAAGCATATGCATTTTTGCTAAGTGGAAACATCTCAATTTTGGATGGAATAAAGGGAAATTGGGCCTCTAAATTTGTGCAATTAAAAAATAGTTTTGCAGACATTCTCAAGTTCATGTGAATAGAACTTAGTGATTAGTTGTACATACATGGCATTATACACAGAATTTTTGGAGAATTTTGGCTTGTGGATCCCACCCTTTTCCATTGATGTCAAAGGGGGAGTGAAGATCAGTGAAAAATGAGGAATCCAACAAAGGGGGAGCACCGGAAAGCAGTGTGAACAATAGTATGGAGCACAAGCAAAGGGGGAGTTATTCTGACACTTAATCATTTTTTCACTAAGTGTTGCCATTAATGCCAAAGGGGGAGATTGTTGGCAAGAGACACTTCTAGGCATGATAAGTGTTGTCATTGATGGAAACTAAGTCTCTACTACACATCCGCATTTCATAATTTACCCATACCGAAAATTAGATTGAAGATTTATCTAAGTCTGGGTAGTCAAGAACATAGCAGACGATAGGGTTCAGTATCTTGGTCTAGATCTCTCCAATGGTAGATCATAGTTTGCTGCAAATCTGAGGGAGTCATAAGCATTGTCAAGATAATCTAAATCCTAAGTTTTGGCCTTCGGTGATGAAGGATTCACTAGTTATTAGCATCTGAGTATCGGGCTAACAGTTAGACAGAGCAGACAGAAGAACAAGTTGACCTTGTAATTGATCTTGGTTTCAGATGTATGGAAGTTGTTGGTTGGACAAGTTGTGATGTTCAGTGACAGTAGCCAACCTAATTAATGATTTGTGAGTGCAAGTCTTGGTCTGTGTTACAATTATACATGAATTTAGCTAACAGAGAAGAATTTTCAATAAAGTTCTAAGTGTTCTTGAAGCCAACTGAAAAGTGGTTGAAGATCAGGATGCGAATATATATATATATATATAGCAGATGTATTTGAATGATTTTAGTGTGTATATGTTGCGAATATGGAGTAAAAGGTGAAAGCGCAGAGATCTAAGATTCTGATGAAGGTAGAGCAATAAACAAGGCAGAGTGAAGATGAAATGTGTAAGATCAGTGTTTTGTGCTTAACCAGAACTGAATTCATGCATTAGTAGATGCTTCTCACTAGTTCAAAATATCTGTTATTCTCTTGTAATCATTTGTAGGCAGTGAGCCTCTATTTGAGCAGTGAGCCTCTATTTGAGCAGTGAGCTCTAGGTAGTGAGCCCAAATGCATGTGCATTCGCATTTGTAAAAATACTTTTAATAGGGTATTAATTTTTGTGGGTTAACCCCCACCGTGGTTTTTCCCTTGACTGGGTTTCCACATTAAAAATCTTGGTGTCATGTGTATTATTGTGCTACTGCTCTTTGTTGTTTTCATGGTTAAGTTATTGATTTGTTGCTAAGTGGTAAAAGAAAGAATTAACTATAGAAAGTATTAAAGTTTTAGGACAACTGATTCACTGTGATGTCTCTATAATGATTTATAATTGAATCATTTATTTAAATAATAAGTTAGCCTTATATAAACTAAATATATAATATATTTATTTAAAATATATTATTAATATGTATTATTTAATAAATAATATTATTAATTTAATATTATAAAATATATGAAATATATATATTTAATTAACTAGATATATTATAAATATAAATATTTTAATATAATATTTATGTGAATAATTAATAAGATATATTATTATATATAAAAATAAATATTACGAAGAGTCTTACCCATTAAAGTTAGAAAGTAAAGTAATTTGGAATAAGGCAAAGTAATACGATTAAACAAAAGGTCAAATTCAAAATAAAATCATATAAAGATAAAAGTCTAATAAAACAAAAATATTATCCCACCATATTATATGCTTGTGAATAAATAATATAATATAAATCATATAATATAAATATAAATAATAAATATAAATCATATATCATTTATTATGATATAAATGATATAATAAATAATATATCATTTATTATAATGATATAATATAAATTCAAATAATATAAATAAACATCTTTTAACCTATCCTCTTATGATAAGGGAGTTACGTATGGTTAAAACTAGTTTTACCACAAAAGGGAATTAATATAAAGTAATAAAAATTATAAGAGGGTAAGTATGTCTTTTACCACCAAGCATAATAAGAGATGTGCCTCTTCGAACATATCCCTTGAAAGGGAAATAAATAAAGGTTGTGAGATAGAAGGAAAACATCATCGAAAGAAAATATAAAAAGAGTATCATATAAATACATATATTTAGATTTGCATTATATATATATATTTATGAGTCATAAGTAGGAAAGATATCATAAATTAATATATAGAGATATGTACATTAGCAGCAAAAGGGAGAAATGATTCAAGTAAAAATAAATATATATTTAGTAGATAAAAGATGTGATGTTCTGATAGAGATCGACATGATTAAACATTATTAAAAATTATATTTATGATAATACTATAATAATAATGATATTATAATAACAATAATAAATTATATATATATTTATAATAGTAATATTATAATGATAATGAATAAGTAATATATTATGTAGTTATGTTAATAATAAAATAACAATAGAATTCAAGTGCTGACAATAAATCAAATATATATACACATATCTATTGGGTGTATAGAAGAAAAAAATATATCTTCTGATTTCTAAGAGTATATAGGTATTCTAAAGTTAATTGTGATATTGCAATAAGAACCAAGATACAATTTAAATTAATTACAAAAATCATCGAACACACAAAAGAAATATACATCTGAATATCTGAGAAGTACAGACGTCTGCAGCAGATTATTTTAATTCTTCCAATCATTGGTCAAAGAATTAGACATTATCATTAATTCATTCAAGAAAATATTCAAGGCTGCAGTCTAGTTACAACAAGTAAGCCTCTAATCTTTCATAATCTTTCAATAATTCTGATCGAGGTGACATGATCAGGTACACAGATTTACTTATGGTTCTTTGTCATTCATTCCAAAATATACATTTATGACAGTCATATGCTTTTATTCATGAATGTATCGATTATGATAGCTTTGGTTTATGATCAATCATTCTTAGCAATAAGATGTGTACATTCCATTATTCATAATGATAAGATATAGTCAAAATGAATAATGAAATATAGACAGTCATATAGAGTGATCATTTATAATATATCTAGTATGCAATAACTTAAATAATATATCTTGTATAAGGCTATGTGATTTGCTAACCTCATATGAGGGATAAGAAGGGAAAGTACCAAGAGGCCACATGGGTATTTAAAGGCCTTTGTCACATGAGGTATAAGGTACCCATGATGCAAAGGATGCTTATCACATAGAGGCCTTGTCACATGAGGTATAAGGTACCCATAGTGTAAGGATAGTGATATATAGGCCTTGGTTACTTGATGTAAGGCATCATAAGAGTACCAAGGAGTCTCAAGAGGCTTTGACTCTAAGGTATTAAGGATACCATATTGAGTCTAAGGATAGAGACATTAGAGCCCCATAGTGGATAACGGTAACTCTCCCCTAATCTCCCATAAACTGTTAACAAATGACATATGAATCAATAAATAGATTGCAATGTATATTAATGAAAATTATAGATCATGTGAAATGTCATGATAAGAATATGCAAGGCATAATAATGATGATCATGAGAGTAACATGTGAGATGTTAATGATATGCAAGGCATATGAATAGTGATCATAAGATCAATTTGTGAAATAAGAATGAAAGATATTGTGCATTGAAGCAATCATAAGATTAGCAATAGTGATATGCATTGAAAGTACTTGCAGTGCGCCCTTGTCATTGGTTTGTGATAATGGTGGTTCTGCATTGATCTCTGTCAATCAGAGAAAGTTGTTAGTCATTCATTGCATTAATTCAGCTCTGAGATAGTTGATTAGTAGGTTATGATTTATGTTTATTTTGATCGGGATGAACTAGGTTTGACTGATATAATTAGATAGGTGTTATGAGTTTATGATGGCACTACTATTAGTCTAGCTATGATGCGAATTAATATCATCATGTGTTATTTGATTGTGGTAATTAAATATAGATAAATGTTGTTATGATATTGTTTCAAAAATGGAGATGGTGTAGTACTACTCGCTTTGAGTACCCTACTGCGCTGCGATTCTCTGGCTCTTTGTGTGTAGACATATATGAACTTAATCGTATATAGCCAACTGTTTGAATGTAGGCTACAGGTACCAAACCTTGACTCCACCTAATATAGCAGGTTTGAGCGGGTTCTTACACTAATGGGTATCACTGATGGGAGGTAACACGAGGTCTATTCCACTAGGTCGGTCCTTGTCCTTTTTGTGGTCTCGAGTCATATGGTCCGTGCCTTTTATGTTTGGTAATCTTGTGTCATGGAGTATCGTTGCGTCGTGTTAATTTTTTCCCTTGTGTAGTTGGAAAATACTTTAATTTTATTTAATAATGCTCCTATTGTGTTTTAATATTTGGTTTAGCTTGAAGCGTGAATGACACCTTGGGTAAATTTTATTATAATCTAAAATTAATTATCTGCTGCCCAAGAGTATTTATGTCGTAAATTTGGAGATTCGGGTTGTTAATATATTATTGGTGCAGAATAATTTTGATATGCGAAATTAATGCCTTGAGTTGTCGAATATGAATTCTCTGATTTGTGAAATCTCTATTATTAGTAAAATTTTAATTTTCCAAAGGAGTGGGTTGTTGGGTAATGGATGCATGTCTACATCTATTTTAGGAGTTGAGTCACTTTTATAGGAGGAGGATTCTGGAAGGGCAGGGGTCTCTGCATTTTTTTTTACTCATATCATATCAGGAGGCCCGAGGATTAAAAATCCAGGTATGTAATTGGAATAACTGAATAAATTTTATTTGATATAGCTTGAATCTCTGTACATGATTTTTCTTTCCTCCTCTCTCTCTCTTTGATGTTTATCTGAGGGTTGGAAATTATTGATCTGTGCACCTTGTTTGAGACCCATATTTGCCATTAGCATGTTCTGATAGATGTTCATTCTATCATACCCTCCTATCGCCAACTGTATTCAAAGTTTACTTGTAATCCTTTATCTGTGGTATTCATCTAAGCTTTCTAAAACCTCAACTTATCTGCCCATTTATGCATGGTCATTGAGAGAATAACAGAAGTAATTCAACCTTTTAGTTCTCAAGTCAAGATTAATGTAGCGATGCCATATTTATTCTTTAATCCTAATTCCATCTGTGACCTACAAGAACCAAGGAAACTCATTTGACATCATGGCAGGTCCAACCGGTATCCTAATAACAAACTTAGAATGTCCTCATATAGTTAGTATGCAACAAACTTTGTTGCAAAAGAAAATCTTTGTGATCAATGTGAACCATTCTCTCTTTTTAAACAATAGACTTTATCTATAGGGATTAGTGGTAATGCTATATGAAGCTTTCTGGATCATCTTGCATTTTAGCAATGAGCATCGTATCAGTTATGCAAGGGCGCATTCAACAATCATTAGCTTTTCACTGTTATATGTTTGTTTTGCAATCACTCCTCCCAACCAACGGCTTTCCTCTGAGTCGAGATGTCAATAGTTTCTAAAGCCTCTCCAACAATTTCTTTTAGATCTGCAATCATTTTTCCTTGAGGATGTTTTTCTGTGAGATAATCTCAGGTAGCTTAATGAGTCGGCCTCAATTGAGGCGATATGGCAGACATTTATCATCATTATTTCACCATGGTTGAATGTGTATATATATTTCTAAAGCTTGTTAAGCATTATGTATGGGTGTTTACCTTATAGCAAGTTTCGCTACTATCTAAAGTCGTTTTGGTGTCTGGCCGACCCTCTACAGCACTATCTCTGTGAAAACTATTTGTAGATTAGACATTTCTATTATTACTTCTAAAGTTTACATAAATAAGTATCTAATTCTAGTATTGTTTTTCGAATGGGCTTTGAGTGGTTAACCATGAGTGCTGATGTGGAAGCTTTTTCTTTGCTTATGCCGAAATCCTTCCTAACCCACCTTCTGGCATTGACAATATTCTCATGCTGTGACTGTATCCTCTGGCATCTAAACCTTTAGTTTTGTACCCACCTGCAAGCATTTTGAAGACACCTAATATAGTCATTACTTCAGAACTTATAGTCATTACTTATCTGCAGTAGCCGCTGCATCGTTTCACCGTGCACCATAAGTAGACCCCATCGACTCCTCAACAAAACTTATAGTTCTCTTGCAACTGCAATATCTGACAAAAATTCCCTGTCTAGTATGCTTCGATAGATATTCATGCCTGGTCCCAAAATCCCTGCGGGTGCAGGTAGGGAGGTTGCCTTCAAAGGTTGTGGAAATTGACTTTATCATGACCAATTAAATTTGCTTTGAAAGTTTCAAAAGCCTTATCGGTAATCCATTCCATGAGTTTCTGTAATCATTGCATTCTTAGAAACAACATCTCTTTTAGGTATTCTAACAAAACAGTCCATGTGCTTTGGTTATGATTCCACATTTCACATATGCGTAAACCGATCCTTACCAACTATTAAAATCTGTTAATATTTACCTAACGCCATGTTTGGATGGACGTTCATGCCTCATTCAACGTCTCCCTTAGGCACTGGCTACGAGGTTGCTTGAGAAGAGTGAGGAAACGGCCTTGCTCCTGCCAGTTGTTTCGCTTGAGGGTCTTTATAAGTCTTTTCAGCAATCCATTTTGCAATATTCCACAATCATTGCAAAATCTGCCAACCGTTCTTGTTTAGATGATCTTAGGCCACCCTTGTAGTTCAATGTTGATGTGCATCGCCTCCTTACCACTTTGTCTCCTTGAGGATTTCTATCAAACAGATTACATGCTGTGTCTTTGTGTTTCCCATCTTGTGAGCCATGAAATCTTGATCCAGTCTTGCTACCAGCGATTTTCCCATGACATTGTGCTTTAAGGGAAATGATGATTGTTCTTTTTTTTTAACAATGTTTCTTGTTTCAAACTGATACTCTGAGATTGCTTTCTATGAAAGAACCAGATTTCTTGAGTTCCTGACATATTTTCCCTTAGAGTTTATATTTGTTTAGTTAAGAAAGTATCATTTCTATATTTTGTCATTTAGGAAACAATTATACTATGATATTTAGACATAATTTATAGGTGCTTTTGGAATGTTGTAGCTTAATGTTTTGATGTTTGAGATCAAATCTGTTTTTTGTTAGGAATTGAGTTAACCTTTATGTTATTAATTTAGGAATGTATTAATACATGTTATAATAAATTTACACTTGAGATAGAATCTTTGAGTTGGTAATTTATTTTAATCTTTTATAAAATCATTTTTAGATAGTTAGAAATAATATGATTGCCACGTCTCCTTCTTGTAATAAACATGTATAGGGCTCATTTAAAACACTATCAATTCCAGGTAACAGTTTTTTTTTTGTATTGGTAATTGTATCTTAAGGAAATGGTAATTAGAAGAAGATGTTTGTGCTTGTAAGAAAAGTGTAGAATTATACCTTGTATTCAAGTAATCGGTAGGTTCTTGAAATATATTGTTCTTGGGTTATAACTTAATGGCGTGTAATGTTAGACCTTGTTTTAAATTCATTGTAAATCAAATTATTACTCCTTTTATTTTAGTCTCTTTTCGGTATATAGGACTAGAGATATACGAAATAAATGATGAATGGAAATTTATTGGAAGAGTTATATATTTATAGTTGTTAGACTAAATTTGTAGTTGGCTAAATGCTAGAGGATATCATATGATCATAGGAAATATATTTGTAATTAAAGTTGTTTTAAAGAAAATTGTTTTAGTTGGCCGATCGACGGAAAGTGTGGCATCTTAGCAAGTTTATACATATCTTTGTAGTAGTTGATCTTGCCAGGGAATATCATTAGTAACCATAATTGGGAATTCTTGATTAGCAAATTTATTGTGGTTGTTTTCTTTTAGCTTGATAGTTAATGAATGAACAATTAGAAGTTTTGTTCGAATTGTGGTTAGTAATGTATAGGTATATGCATAGCAAGGATATAGGTGTATTTTTATAAATGTATTTATTTAATGGATCTATATTATAGTTTTGCGTTGATTTGATGATTCTCCATCTATTCGTTCCTTGAGATTTAAAGTTGCAATGTGAAACATACAAGTTGGCTTATAGGGAACTAATACGGTTATAAGGTTTGTATTCAAATTTGTAAATTGTAGAATGGTAGTTGGCATATGATCGGTTTTGTGAAATGGAAAGATTTATCTTAGTAGATTGTGGTCAATAGTCTAATGTGATATTAACTAATGCAAATTAAAAATAATTATCCTATTTTCATGGATGTGTTCATTAGAGTTTGTAGATTTGATGGTGCTTGATGGAAAAGATGTGATTTTGAAAAAGTATATATATATATTATAGATGTTGATTATGATTGTAGTTAGGTTAATGTCGAAGAAACGTTTTGCTTATTGTAAATAAGTATTTATAGACATTTTAATTAGAAAAGGGTATGTGGCAAATCTTATATGGTAAGTTCCACCTTTTAGGTTTATAATGTTTTAGGAAATCATAGTGATATATGTTGTTGTTACAATTGATAGTTATTAGAAACTATAATAGGAAATTAGACTTTCTTGTAGTAGTGGCTAATAAATGTGCATGCGTATATGTCTCTTGAGGAATTAGTAGTCGGTAAGATGTTTACGTTAGGTTTCAAGTTATATTATTTAGTTGCTTTCTTTATTTAAATTGTAGATAGTAATCAAGTCGATGAGAAGATATGTTTCATTTTATAGTTGTCTATGGAAATTTTTAGAGTAATTTGTATTAATGTCCTTGTTCCACAAGGCAATAATATTGTGCTTTGAGTATCAATTACCTTGTTAAAATATTAATTTGTTTGTTTCGGGCTTGTAATATTCCTTGCCGTGCTTGTAAATCGGTGAATGCCATTGTATAGGTATTTGCTCCATTTTAGATTCTTTTATTTTGGAAAACAAGGAATTGTGTTTTGATTTTATTACAGGAAATTGGAGTGTCTTTAACTTGGGTTTGTGGTGTTAATGGAATTACTTTATGAGCTTTCCTTGTCTTTTGTGAAGAAGGGATGTTCGGTTTATGGTTCACCTTCTTTGCCTTATTAATTCCTAGAGTTATGATGTTTTGCTATTTGTGATAACTTGGTGTAAGTGGTTCCCTTGATTGGATTAGGAGTTCATTGAATTTCTTATGCTTGATTGCCACCTTGTCATATCTTTACGCTGGTGTTGGATCTTTGTGTCTATCTTGGGGTGAGTTGTGTTTATGAGTGGTTTCTTGTGCAGATAATATATTGTCAGAATGAATTTTAGTCAAGTGGTCAAGTTGTTTTTCCAAGGCCTATGATGTTTATGGGTTTTTTTCAGCTAATATGCTATATTATTGTTCTTGTTCATGTGTGGGGAACCTTACAGTGTAACGGGAAGGAATGATGTATTTGGTCTATTTTCATTTCTTAGTTTGAGTCTCATGTTGCAAATCAGGGGTCAAGTTGTTCAACCTTGGTTTCTAGTTTGGATGAGGGACTTCTTTGTGATATAGTGTGTTAGATCTAGGGCACACAACTGAGAGGGGGGGTGAATCAGTTGTACAAAAACTTGCTTCTACTTTAAACACTTGATTCTTCTTTGTTAGTTAATAGCATATCAATTAACCATCCATGAAAGCATAATGCATAAACACAAGAGCAGATAAACATCAACACATTGGACACCAAGATTTTGACATGGAAAACCTGGTTAAGGGAAAAACCATGGGGTGATTAACCCAAGGATTATTCTCTGTTAGAAGAATAAGAAAAATGAATGGCACATGCCAATTAGGGCTCACTGCCCGAGCACACTGCTCACAAAGAGGAACACTGCCTACAAGAGACACACTGCCTACAAAGTGATAAGAATCACAAACTTGAACTGGAGATTGACATCTTTACCATGTCTGGATCAGTTCCATTTAAGCCCGAGATACTTCTGCTCTACCCTTCACTCTTTCACTATACCACACTCATCCGCTGCTCAACACACTTTGAAATGAACTCACAAACCTTTATTTATACAAGACATCGACTTAGGAACAATCATCTAAGTCAGCAATCAACCATAAGGACATTCACAAGATGATTAATACATCCAGTCGGCCACCACAAGAACATTCGCAAGATGAACAACTTCATCCAGTCGGTTAGTCTGAACAAGAACTTCATCCAGAAGAATATCTTCAATTCTGGGCTTTACCACCAATGCAGATCAACAACACAACCTCAACATGATCCAAAAACCTTCACAAGCTTGCCTGAATGACCAGGAACATCCACACTTCCTCTGCTTACCAGAATCTCTTCTCTTCCTTATCTGGAACTTCAAGAACACAGTCTACCGCCATTGTCATACTGAAACATGTGCTTCCAGACCTCCAAATCATGAACAAATTGAGATGACATATCACAAGGACATCCCAAACACTCCTTCCAATCCGTAGAGTCTGATAATGCACCTCCAGATCTCATCGGACCTTTTTGTAATACTCTGTCCCTCCGGAGCATCTCCCAGAACCGGTTCTACTTGACTGATCACAACTTTTTCATATCTTCATGCGGACCTCTGAAATCTTAACTGGATCATCTCAAGACTCATATCTACAAACCCTTTAATCTACATCCTCTGATTCTCAACCTATTGAATACATTTGCCTTCTTATCACTGTTCTTCACTGTTCCTGATTGAGACTACTTTTCTCAATATCCTCAACACACAACTCATCCAAACCTTCTTACCAATGCAATATGAGTATGTTGACATCAATGACAACACTAGTTAACCTCATACTTGCAACAATCTCCCCCTTTGTCATTGATGGCAACATATGATGTGAAAAACCATCAAGACAAGAACTTCTCTTTTCTGTCACAGCTCCCCCTATCAGCAACAACTCTTCACATGTCTTCTCTTCCTTTACTGCTCCCCCTTTGATCATCAACCACTTGTTTTTCACATGTCTTCTCTCCCCCTTTGACATCAATGGCAAAGGGCTCATACTTGCACTTGTAACATATCAAAATTATACCAGCTGCTCCCCCTTAGTAGCAGCTCCCCATCATCAATTTGGATCACAAGATATGACTATGATATCCACCGGATTGATGCACATCAGTGCATCCTAGTTCATCACCGGAGGGGCCATGACCCCTAACTTCTCCTAGAGATACTCAAAAGAGTCCTTGGGAAGAGTTTTAGTAAAGATATTTGCAATCTGATCCTTGGAGGGTACATACTCCAATCTGACTTCTTCCTTGTTCACTTGTTCTCTCAAAAAGTGAAACTTGATAGATATGTGCTTAGTCTTAGAATGCAATACCGGATTCTTAGAAATATTAATTGCACTTGAATTATCACAGAAAATTGTGATAGGCTCCTCATATTCAACTTTAATGTCTCTTAGCATCTACTTCATCCATAAGATTTGAGTGCAACTACCTGCTGCTACAATGTATTATGCTTCAGTTGTAGATAGAGATATTGCATCTTGTTTCTTGCTTAGCCAAGAAACCAATCTCTTTCCCAAAAAGAAAGCTCCTCCACTTGTACTCTTCCTATCATCCACATCTCCTGCCCAATCTGCATCTATGTATGCATGAAGAGAGAAATCCTGATCTCTAGGGTACCATAGACCATACTCAACTGTTCCTTTCAAGTACCTAAAAATTCTTTTGATTGCCATGACATGAGATTCTCTGGGATCAGCCTGAAATATTGCCACAAGACCAACAGCCTGCATTATATCTGATCTAGTCTGAGTGAGATACAATAGTCCACCAATCATTGATCTATACTTTGTCTGATCTGCCTTCGGAGAGTCATCATCTTTGCTCAACTTACATCTGGTTGCCATAGGAGTGTTCATTGGCTTTGAATCTTCCATACCGAATTTCCTCAACAATTCTTTCACATATTTGGTCTGAGAAATGAAGATCCCTTTCTTTGTTTGAGTAATTTACAGACCCAAGAAGAAATTCATTTCACCAAGCATAGACATTTCAAACTCACTTTTCATCTGATTTGCAAATGTTTTGCACATACTATCTCTTCCTCCAAAAATGATATCATCCACAAACACTTCAACAATCAAAATGTTTTCATGATCAATTTTGAAATATAAGTTACTGTTGGAAGTACCTTTGTTGAATCCAATCTGCACAAGATGCTTATCCAACCTTTCATACCTTGCTCTTGGGGCTTGCTTCAATCCATACAATGCTTTCTTCAACTTGCAGACCATATCATCATTATCAGACAATTGAAATCCATCCGGTTGTTCAATGTAAACTTCTTCTTCCAGATCACCATTTAGGAAGGCAGACTTGACGTCCATCTGATATACCTTGAAGTCTTTGAAGGCAGCAAATGCATGAAATAATCTAACTGCTTCAATTCTTGCCACCGGAGCAAAGGTCTCTTCAAAATTAATTCCTTCTATTTGAGAGTAACCTTTACAGACCAATCTAGCTTTGTTTCTGATTACTTCACCAACTTCATTCAGTTTGTTCTGGAAGACCCATTTGGTTCTAATCACATTCTTGTCTCTAGGTCTGGGAACAAGATCCCAAGTATGATTTTTCTCAATTTGTATCAATTCTTCCTCCATTGCTTTGGTCCAGTTTTCATCATTGCAAGCTTCATTAACTGTCTTAGGTTCAATCTTTGAAATTAGACAGTATTCATTTGAATCTTGAGCAATTCTTCTTCTTGTTTGTACCCCTTTACTTTTGTCACCTATGATCTAATCTTCAGAGTGATTTAGAGTTACATACCTTGGAACTTTGGGAGTTTCTTGCACTACTAATTCTTGATCGAGCTCATTCAGACAAATTTCTTCCTGATTTACCGGATCAGTCTGGATTTGAATTTCAGAGGAGGATGGAGCTCCTTGCACCAGAGGATCATTCTGATCATCTTCATCACATTCATAGAATTTTGAGGGCTTCTCAATTCCTTCATCAACCTTCACATTTGTACTTTCTATCATCTTTCTCAATCTCTTATTGTAACGCCGATATGCTTTGCTTTGAGTGGAGTAACCCAAGAAAATTCCTTCATCACTTCTAGCATCAAACTTTCTTAAATCTTCATCTCTTTTGATGTAACACTTGCTACCAAATACTCTGAAATATCTCACAGTGGGAGTTATACCAAACCAAAGTTCATAAGGAGTCTTACCGGTATTGTTTCTGACTTGAACTCGGTTAAGAGTGTAGACTGCAGTGCTGACAGCTTCTCTCCAAAACATCTGAAGAACATTTGCTTCCATCATCATTGTCCTAGAAGCTTCCTGGATGGTTCGGTTCTTTCTCTCAACTACTCCATTCTGCTGTGGAGTCCTAGGAGCAGACAACTATCTCTTTATGCCATGCTTCTCACAAAAGTCTATGAATTCACCGGATGTGAATTCACCACCTCTATTAGACCTTAGACACTTCAGTTTTAATCCAGTTTGATTCTCTACCATAGCCTTGAAGATTTTAAACTTCTCAAAGGCTTCTGATTTCTCTTTCAGAAAGGTTACCCACATCATTCAGGAATGATCATCAATTAGTAACATGAAATATCTATCACCTTGCATACTTTTGATTCTTGTCAGACCACATAGATCAGTATGAACTAATTCCAATAATCCGGTAGAGGACTGATCTTCGCTTTTGAAAGAGACTGCTCTGTTTACCTAGCTGTCATTCTTTGCACAAACTATTTGTAGGTTTCACCAATTTTGGAAGATCTCTTACAGCCTGAATATTACTTATCTTGATGATGTTATCAAAATTTACATGACGCATCCTTCTATGCCATAGCCAACTCTGATCAACTTGAACAAATAGACAACTTTTATTTGAACCAACCAGATGGAAGATATTACCTTTTGTTTGAGTACCGAATGTAATTTTAGTTTTGGAGCTTGTAAAGATTCTGCATCTTCCATTCTTGAACTGGAGATCATAGCCTTTGTCCACTAACTGACCAACATTGAGAAGATTGTGCTTCAATCCTTCAACATATAGTACATTACCAGTTTTGCTCTTTCCATCAAAAGAAATAGTTCCCCTACCTCTAATTCTGCCAGCAGAATTGTCATCAAACTTTACCATTCCTCCTTCATACTTTTCCAAATCTAAGAACTTGTTCTTGTCACCAGTCATATGGTGAGAGCATCCACTGTCAATAACCCAATCATCCTTTTCTTCAATTTGGGCAGCGAAAGCTCTTTCTACAACCTTATGATTGACATATTCAGAGGATATTGAATCTTCTTCCTTGATGTTAATAAACACCCATTCATTTCCAGATTTGCTTCCTATTTCTGATTCATCATCTGTTACTCCTTCATTATCATCTTCTTCATGAACATAATAGCAGTTCTTTTGAAACCTTGGTCTGTTAGTATTTGATCTTGTAGATCTTTCCAGACATCTTGAAGCAAAATGACAAATCTTATTGCAGTTGAAGCACTTGAAGAGTAGTTTTCCTTCATACTTACGGGATCCTCTTGGCAGTCTCTTTGCAATGAGGGCTTCAAGTTGAGCTGTTTCTGCTTCTTCCTCTTCCATGTCTTTCCTTGCTTGATCATACCATGATAGCTTCCTTGAAGAGTTCTCTCCTGGATCAAATCTTTGTTTGCCTTTCACATAGGCACTGGCTTTGAATGCAGATTCAGTCTTGGGGGGATCATCTCCAAACTCAGTCATTTCAAATGCAGCCAGTTTGCCAGCCAGTTGTTCTCTTGTGACAGTTGTATGGGCTCTGAATTCATCAATGGCAGCAACCTTGATTTTGTAGGCAGCAGGAAGGGATCTAAGAATTTTACAAACAATTTTATTTTCATCTAGAACTCCACCAGCATTCCTGATTCCACACACCAGCTCATTCACTTTTGGCATAAAGGTAGTGATATTTTCATCATCTCTCATCTTCAATCTTTCAAATTTTCCTTTCAGACTTTGCAACCTTGCACTCTTGACAAACTCATCTCCTTCATACAGAAGTTCCAGTTTAGTCCAGATCTCATATGCAGTTGGTAGGTCAATGACATTTGAAAGATCTGAGTCATTCAATGCACTTAGAAGAGCTTCCTTGGTCTGCAGATTGTTTTCAGCATTTGTGATTTCATTCAGAGTTGTCAGACCACCCTATGGAGGTACATATGGTTTTGAGACCATGGTCAAGTATGCTTTTCCCATACACTCCAAATGACATTTCATGCGACCTTTCTAGAGAGTGAAGTTGGTTCCATCAAACTTCGGACTATCCTTCTTGTATGACGACATCCTAGATCTCCTTAAGCGGTTAAGCTCCTTTCAGAGAAACCTGGCTCTGATACCAATTGTTAGATCTAGGGCACACAACTGAGAGGGGGGGTGAATCAGTTGTACAAAAACTTGCTTCTACTTCAAACACTTGATTCTTCTTTGTTAGTTAATAGCATATCAATTAACCATCCATGAAAGCATAATGCATAAACACAAGAGCAAATAAACATCAACACATTGGACACAAAGATTTTGACGTGAAAAACCTGGTTAAGGGAAAAACCACGGGGTGATTAACCCAAGGATTATTCTCTGTTAGAAGAATAAGAAAAATGAATGGCACATGCCAATTAGGGCTCACTGCCCGAGCACACTGCTCACAAAGAGGAACACTGCCTACAAGAGACACACTGTCTACAAAGTGATAAGAATCACAAACTTGAACTGGAGATTGACATCTTTACCATGTCTGGATCAGTTCCATTTAAGCCTGAGATACTTCTGCTCTGCCCTTCGCTCTTTCGCTATACCACACTCATCCGCTGCTCAACACACTTTAAAATGAACTCACAAACCTTTATTTATACAAGACATCGACTTAGGAACAATCATCTAAGTCGGCAATCAACCATAAGGACATTCGCAAGATGATTAATACATCCGGTTAGCCACCACAAGAACATTCGCAAGATGAACAACTTCATCCGGTCAGTTAGTCTGAAGAAGAACTTCATCCGAAAGAATATCTTCAATTTCGAGCTCTACCACCAATGTGGATCAACAACACAACCTCAACACGATCCAAGAACCTTCACAAACTTGCCTGAATGACCAAGAACATCCGCACTTCCTCTGCTTATCGAAATCTCTTCTCTTCCTTATCCGGAACTTCAAGAACACAGTCTACTACCACTGTCATACTGAAACATGTGCTTCTGGACCTCCAAATCATGAACAAATTGAGATGACATATCACAAGGACATTCCAAACACTCCTTCCAATCCTCAGAGTCTGATAATGCACCTCCGGATCTCACCGGACCTTTTTGTAATACTCTGTCCCTCTGGAGCATCTCCCGGAACTGGTTCTACTTGACCGATCACAACTTTTTCATATCTTCATACGAAACTCTGAAATCTTAACTGGATCATCTCAAGACTCATATCTACAAACCCTTTAATCCGCATCCTCTGATTCTCAACCTATTGAATACATTTGCCTTCTTCTTATCACTGTTCTTCACTGTTCCTGATTGAGACTACTTTTCTTAATATCCTCAACACACAGCTCATCCAAACCTTCTTACCAATGCAATATGAGTATATTGACATCAATGACAACACTAGTTAACCTCATACTTGCAACAATAGTGTTTGTGTACCTAACTCCAGAGGTGTAATTCTAGGCTTTGGTTTTAAAAAAAATTATGGCATTGGTTCCACTAGATTTTCGTATCTTGTAATGAATGGGTAATGGCCCCTTGGATATAGTACTTGGTTTCTAAATGGTATTGATTCAATTTTGATGAGATTCTATGGGCTATATGTGGAGGCCTAGTGAATGGCATAAGTTATGGCTCGGATCTGATTTGTGACTTTTACCTGCATGTTGTGGTATGTATGATTTATCAGAGAATGCTAAGGGAGTGGCTTTCATGGTGGGGTCAGTGCCTAGTGAGAGGCCGCCTGGGTAACCCCATGGAAGTTGCAAGCATGTGGAAAACTTAATAACTTAATCAAGAGGGTTGGGGTATCAGAACACTTAACAAGATAAGTAAGAGACCTCACCCATGCCTTGAGTGCTCTCACAGGCTAAGGATGGGATGAGAAGGCCTAGTTGGCAAGGCCGACCTCTTTGTCTCCATGAGAGGACTTGTCGGCTCCACATGTGTCACCCTATGGGGCCAGTGCCTAGAGAGGGGCTGCTAGGGTAACCATAGATGGGGGCCGGCTTCTGGTGATTGATAGCCTAGGTAACCCATGTTAGGACCATGCGATGACACTCTCCTTACACAGTTCAATTGTTTCTTTTTGGTTGTGCCTTTGGAGTGATGTCTTGTCTTGTGCATTTTTGTTGATTTGGTTGATTGTGTCATGTCAGTTGTCATTCTTTTATTTTTAGATGTTGTTTCTTGGCTTAGTGGAATCCTCGTCATTATCTCCTAGCTCAGAGGGGTGGACCTCAGGGTTCCACATGGTTGGGAGGTAGAGCTATCCATTGGCCTTCTTGGAGATTTGGTTTGAGTCCTATGCAGAGGTGTTCCAGTTCCAGTTTGCTTTCCTCCTTCAGAGTTGTTGTATGCTTTCTTATTTATTCAGTTGTAAACCGACACGATCGGTCTTGTAATCTTGCATTGTAATTTTGTAAATAAACTATCTTGCAATGATAAGATGATCTTTCTTTGGTAGTAGTAATTGATTATCTCTTATGTGGTTTTTACTTTATATTCTCTAATGCAGTTATGTTTCCCTAGAGGAGTTAGAAGTGCATTTTTCTTTATTTTGTGATATCGTTGGTTACTGCTAATGCATTTACTTGTTTAAAAAAAAATTTCTGTAATTTTTCTCTTGTTTGTCTAACTCTCTAGGGTTGCATGATGGGACATTACAGTACTTATATAGATTCATGATAATGCTATGCATTGAAAGTAATCATAGATTGATAGTAATGTATGATGAAAGTAATCAATGATGAACTAAAATGATGAATTGGCATTTGATCATAGAAATGATAGGAACAATGTTCTTATGTGAATGGCTTTAAATGAAAATTTACTAATGTTCTCTTTTTGTGAGTTGAAATTGTGTGCAAGGTAAGGAGAATTTTGACTTGCAAAAAGGGGACATTACAATTGGTATTAGAACAATGATCCTGCCATCCTGTGAATCTTAGTTAAATAAATAAAAAAAAGAATCAATGAAAATTGTAGGTATGAATTTCATGAATTGCTGAAATAATGGTGTTTAATACATTGCTAAGACATATATATATATATATATATATATATATATATATATATATATATATATATATATATATATATATATATATATATATATATGATGCAACATTAAAAAATTAAAATTTACTAAATATGTTATGATGTAACATTAAAAAAATAAAATTTACTTATAATAAATAATGAGTAAATGAGGTAAAAAATAAATAAAAATAAGACAACTCTTAATAACAATAAAATTATACTAAATGAAATAGTAAAATAAAATAATTACAATATAATTTATAAATAAATATATATTAAACATCTCTATTTAGTTCTTATAAGTAATATATTTCACAAAGTTATTTTCATCTATGGGTAACCTACGGCGGAAAAACAAATTAAAATATATGTAAACAATTAACTATTTATGGTGTACATAAATATTTAGTGCTGAAAATTTAAAAGGGTAAACTCAAATTTATAAATAATTATTTTAGGGCGTTATATTATTTATGGCACTATAGTTTATTAGTTATATTAATTTATTACATTTTATAGAGGTTATTTTATATTATTGGTGAGTGTAATGTTATTTTATATAAGGCAAACCTAATAAATTATAATGTTATTAAATATTACTTTAGGATATCTAATTATAGTTGCTTGAGGACAAGCAATCTTGAGTGGGGAGGGTTGTCATGTCCCTATAATGATTTATAATTGAATCATTTATTTAAATAATAAGTTAGCCTTATATAAACTAAATATATAATATATTTATTTAAAATATATTATTAATATGTATTATTTAATAAATAATATTATTAATTTAATATTATAAAATATATGAAATATATATATTTAATTAACTAGATATATTATAAATATAAATATTTTAATATAATATTTATGTGAATAATTAATAAGATATATTATTATATATAAAAATAAATATTACGAAGAGTCTTACCCATTAAAGTTAGAAAGTAAAGTAATTTGGAATAAGGCAAAGTAATACGGTTAAACAAAAGGTCAAATTTAAAATAAAATCATATAAAGATAAAAGTCTAATAAGACAAAAACATTATCCCACCATATTATATGCTTGTGAATAAAATAAGATAAAAGAGCCCCATACTTAATAACAAATGTATTCATTGATACTATATATATTATATAAATAATGTACTTTAAAAAGATTAAAGGATATTTATAAGTGTAGCTATTAAGTTGGTTGACACTAGGATCACATTAATAAATAATATATTATAAATATATGTAATAATATAAATACAAATATTATTATTATCTTATATTGTAATATAAATATAAATAATATAATATAAATAATATATCATTTATTATGATATAAATGATATAATAAATAATATATCATGATATAATATAAATACAAATAATATAAATAAACATCTTTTAACCTATCCTCTTATGATAAGGAGTTACGTATGGTTAAAACTAGTTTTACCACAAAAGGGAATTAATATAAAGTAATAAAAATTATAAGAGTGTAAGTATGTCTTTTACCACCAAGTATAATAAGAGATGTGCCTCTTCGAACATATCTCTTGAAAGGGAAATAAATAAAGGTTGTGAGATAGAAGGAAAAATCATGGAAGAAAATATAAAAAGAGTATGATCTGCATTATATATATATTTATTTCTGTGTCATAAGTAGGAAAGATATCATAAATTAATATATAGAAAAAATGGAGAAATGATTCAAGTAAAAATAAATATATATTTAGTAGATAAAGGATGTGATGTCTTGATAGAGATCGACATGATTAAACATTATTAAAAATTATATTTATGATAATACTATAATAATAATGATATTATAATAACAATAATAGATTATATATATATTTTTAATAGTAATATTTAATGATAATGAATAAGTAATATATTATGTAGTTATGTTAATAATAAATTAACAATAGAATTCAAGTGTTGGCAAGAAATCAAATATATATACACATATCTGCTGGGTGTATAGAAGAAAATAATATATCTTCTAATTTCTAAGAGTATATAGGTATTCTAAAGTTAATTGTGATATTGCAATAAGAACCAAGATACAATTTAAATTAATTACAAAAATCATCGAACACACAAAAGAAATATACATCTGAGAAGTATGGAAATATACATCTGAATATCTGAGAAGTATGGACGTCTGTAACGGATTATTTTAATTTTTCCAATCATCGGTTCAAGAATTAGACATTATCATTAATTAATTCAAGAAAATATTCAAGACTACAGTCTAGTTACAACAACAAGTAAGCCTCTAATATTTCATAATCTTTCAATAATTTTGATCGAGGTGACATAATCAGGTATGCAGATTTATTTATGGTTCTTTGTCATTCATTCCAAAATATACATTTATGACAGACATATGCTTGTATTCATGAATGTATCGATTATGATAGCTAAATGGTTTATGATCAGTCATTCTTAGCAATAAGATGTGTACATTCCATTATTCACAATGATAAGATATAGTCATAATGAATAATGAAATATAGACAGTCATATAGAATGATCATTTATAATATATCTAGTATGCAATAACTCAAATAATATATCTTGTATAAGGCTATACAATTTGCTAACCTCATATGAGGGATAAGAAGGGAAAGTACCAAGAGGCCACATGGGTATTTAAAGGCCTTTGTCACATGAGGTATAAGGTACCCATAGTGTAAGGATAGTGATATATAGGCCTTGGTTACTTGATGTAAGGCATCATAAGAGTACCAAGGAGTCTCAAGAGGCCTTGACTCTAAGGTATTAAGGATACCATATTGAGTCTAAGGATAGAGACATTAGAGCCCCATAGTGGATAACGGTAACTCTCCTCTAATCTCCCATAAATTGTTAACAAATGACATATGAATCAATAAATAGATTGCAATGTATATTGATGAAAATTATAAATCATGTGAAATGTCATAATAATAATATGCAAGGCATATTAATGATGATCATGAGAGTAACATGTGAGATGTTAATGATATGTAAGGCATATGAATAGTGATCATAAGATCAATTTGTGAAATAAGAATGAAATATATTGTGCATTGAAGCAATCATAAGATTAGCAATAGTGATATGCATTGAAAGTACTTATAAAGATTCATGATAATGCTATGCATTAAAAGTAATCATAGATTGATAGTAATGTATGATGAAAGTAATCAATGATGAACTAAAATGATGAATTGGCATTTGATCATAGAGCTGATAGGAACAATGTTCTTATGTGAATGGTTTTAAATGAAAATTTACTAATGTTCTCTTTTTGTGAGTTGAAATTGTGTGCAAGGTAAGGAGAATTTTGACTTGCAACAAGGGGAAATTACATTCACCCCCCCTCTCAGTTGTCAGTCCTATTTCCAACAATACATGCCCATCCATTGAATCAGCTAAACATTCAGAAGTAGAGTTGTGTATGCTTCAGTTGCAACCATTCTCCTTAGCTAGATATTATGATCCCTATCATAGAATGGAGAGACATGTAAGCAAGAAGCTGGTGTATCAAGTGTACTTAGAAGACTATTGGGTAGATTGCCTAAATGATGTTGAAGTTAGGAGGAGGAGTTACCAAAGGTTAACTCTAAACCAAGTCTAGACATTGGATTGTTTTGATGTCCCTCCTCAACTACATTTTGATGATGGCATGAGGATATCTAAGGAGTATGAAGACAAGAAGATCTATAATGAGACTATTTCTTCTCCTGACTGGAGCTAACTAGATGTAACTTCCATAGTCCTCATTATAGCTAGGGCATGAAGTTGATCAGAGAATGGGTAGATCAACAATTGACTACCCTGAAAGCAAAAGGAGTGGCTATAACAATGGACAAGAAAAGGAAGAGGCAAGAGTTGCCTGAAATAGAATATGGTGACTTCTTGATTCACAAGAGGAAGACCATGGAAACCAAATTGGCAAAGCCTAAAATAGAATTAGCTATAGAATTTACAACTAGTGGCATCTTTATAGCCACAAGAGCGTCCTCCCAGAAAGAGAAGGATCTTGTCCTAGCAATTCCATTAATCACCAGGCATACAAAAAGAGCCTAGGGTCACATATGAGGACATGGAGGATGAGGAGGATGAGGTGCCCTTAATAAAGAGGGACCATGATATATTGTAAGGAGAAAACATCCCTAGACAAAAGAGAGGACGAGCATCAATAATGAGAGTATCTACAAGTAAGCAGCCTGAGGTCCTACTCAAAGAAGGTGAGTTCACCAAAATGGAGATGATGTTTTCTACTAAGAAACCTATAGAGAACAGAGTTGCAAAATCCATGGTGCTAAAAAGTAGGGATGTAGAGACCTAGTACAAACAACATTTCAACATGATGTTCCCATCCCCACAATTGTAAAGTTTAAGTCTGAGAAAGCTAAAGAAGCAAGAGAAGAAGAGAGAAATAAGGTGAATGATCCATCCTTGCCATTATATGAAACCATTGATCTCACGAATGATGATGTGACAAGGGAGGTGACATCTAGTCCCATGGAGAACCTAATCAAGAACACAACACTAATGTCCCAAGGTATGCCACAACCGCCAAAAGGTACCAGAGATAAGGATGAAATTGAAGGTTTGGAGGCAATGGCAAAGAACATTGGTTTGGATATGTTAGTGGGTAAGGTCACCAGCCCATCACTAATTGATTTTTCATATGATGGGGGTGAAGAGGAAGAAAAGGATAAAGCCATGGATGATGTGCACAATGGTAATGATGATACAAGTGCAGACATGGAAATCCATATAGAGCTGCCTTCATAGCATAATGTCTAGGATGTTGAAGGACATGTTGAGGCAAGGGATAAAGAACCACAAGTATTGACATCTAGACAAATAGGTCTAATTGTCACATCTAGATCAAAGGATCCAAAAGAAAAGATAATGCACACATTTGGACATGAAGGTCCAAAGGACAAAAGTGATGAGGAGAAGGTAGAAAAGGTAGCAGGTGGTGGTGACCAAAGTACACATCAGGATGTACAAGATCTTGGCCATCCAAGGCCTAATGTAATCAATCCTCAATCCTAGAGTGATCAACATAAACAAGGTTAGAATGAAGAGACACATCAAGATATACATGTTGATACTAATAAACAAAATGAGGATGTCTAGACCAATGTGTTTGTTGGTCAAGAACCAGAGAAAGAGATATCCAAAGATTAGGATATGACATTTGGAGATGTTGCATAGGACCAAAATCAACAGCAAATACATAAGGAGGTTCCTACTAATGAGGAACAACAACACAATGTCAATCTGGACATTCCAAAAGATAAGAATGTGGAAGTCAAAGATGTTAACATTGAGTAGACTGGCTAGCAAGGGCCAACATCTAGTACGCCACATTAGCTTGCACATGAGGTAAATTCTCCTCCCATTTCTGATTCATCTAATTTTGATATTTCTTTATTATTTTGTCTTGAGGGGACCAAGCCCAAAAGAAGAGCAAGGGCCACTTCAGTAATAAGGCATGATCCTACCATTGGTAAAAGGATAGCTCAAATAGTTGTACCTACAGTTGACAAGGCAAAAGGTGAAATAATTGCCAGTGAGTTTTAGATCACAACAATTGATCTTGGGCACACCACCAAAGAACAAGAAATCCAAGGGCTAAGGGATCATACAGATGCAGTAGAGGCCAAAATAATGAAGGCATGAGCTAAGAAGAAAGAGTATAAAGAGCAAGTTTCTCAACTACAGGCCTTCATCAAGGATCATTAGCACCTACTAATGTTCCTATTACGACCTCTGCATCTCTGGCATTAGTATCTCAACAAGAGATAGCAACATTGGATGCTTAGAAACATCAAGCACAAGTAATGGATAAATGGTTCACCAAATTTTTGAATGAAGGAGAAGAAGTTATAAATACCTCATTGTCCAGCTGGGACATGCTGAGTAAGCTAAAAAGAAAGGCAAATAAATTGAAGGAGGTAGGTCAGAGATTAAAAAAGAGTGGTTGAGATCTAACTACTCTAAAGGATATGAGGAAAGCAGATATAAACACCCTCATGAAAAATAAGGTCTTGGCACCTCAAATGCTCCCATAGGTAGATACCTAGTTTGAAGACATAAGGTTTGAGGTCAGCATACTAAAAAGATGCAATGCTAAAGCTATGGATATCAATGTTAAAGCACATGAACTCTTAGCAAAGGAGCTAGAGATTTTGGAAGCCCTTGAAGGTGAAGTACAAGGAAAGATTGAAAATCAAGATGAAGAGTTTGCCACCAAAGCATTTAGAGATAACTTTAGTTTGGTAGCGGAGGATCTTATTCAACATTTTTCTAAAAATATTATTGACAAAGCCATGCACATGAAGGCTAAAGTTGAGGCATATAATGAAGAGCTAGATAGCCGGACAAATAAGTGGGTATCCTTACAGGAGAAATTAAAGGCTAAGGTACAAGACATGGTAGAGATAGATAAGGCCATCAAGACATATGCACTTGTCTAGAATATTGGATGAAGAGTAACAGAAGGGGCATCCACAGATGAAGAGTCTGATGGAAATGTAGAGTAAAGGGGTCATGCTAACCAAGTCAAAGATTTGAGGAATATTCTAGAATGCCAGCTATATTTCACTAGATTGATTGCCAAATGCAATCATGTGCCACTTCTTCTTGACCATTGGATCATCGTGATTTGATCCTGATCATTGGATCTATTGTAACCGCATCCTATCCTTTGTCTATAAAAGGAGATGGATTTCCATTTCTAAATTATTAGGAGCTTAATTGAGATAGAATTGTTGAGCTTTGTGAGCACTAAGTATACATTTTGTGTATTAACATTTCCCCATGGTTCTTTCTCAAGACCAATTGTAAATATGCATACATTTGACTATTGAATGAAATAGAGATCCAGATTACAAATTAATCACAGATCCTGAGTAATCTTTGTGGATGATATCTGGACATGTCATTATGGAGTGCTACACTTTCTGAGGTGCATTTTAATTGGTGAATGTTGTTGTTATCCAATTCCTTTGAAGATTAGCATCTACTATGTCTAGTTGTGGAATATCCTAGTGAAGCATGGTTTGATTTCATCTCTTTTCATAAAGTATTGAATTGTTCATATAGATAAGTGGTTAAAACTCACTCATTTCACATAATTTTAGAATCTCAATTCATTTTCTTTCAAATTTCATCAATCATCATCATGACTGGAAATACTGACAAATGATAAGCAGAACATGGATAAATATGCATATATCCATAGATAAATGAACATCTTGTGCATATTTGAGCAAATGCATGTAACATTGAAAATATCATGCAAATAGTTGGAAATAATGATAAAGATCATAGAAATATCAACTTATAGGCACAATATTTACAAGAATTTAAGGTGCAGAAGTAGACTTAAGTGAAGATTAATTCAAATTTAAGTAAATTCAAAAGAACTAATCAAAGTTACAAAGATCATCACAAATAATCTCAATCAGAGTAAAGATCAAAAGAATTGATCAAACTTAGGATAAATTCACATAAATATCTATATATCTTGGTTAAAGATCATAATATTTAACACTATTGTTGAGAAATTTATGCAAAGCAGGTATGCAAGATTATATCTAGATACAAGTTACATCAGATTCTTGCCTAAGGCCACTGAATGATTAACAACATCATCACATCAAACCACTAAGTAATGTCAGAAGGTTATTTACTAACTATCAGAGACTTGGGATGACAAATTTATCCTAAATTTGTCGTATCTTTCAAGAGGATAAAGGTTTCTTGTATGATTTTTTATCTCTATTAATATGACTAGCAGTTGTATCAATAGTTTTTGGCACTATAAGGAGGGCCCAATCACTTGATATTTGGAGGAATTTATCATCCGGATGTACTTTCCTACATTCTTATGAAGAATTATTTTGAGTTTCTTAGTTTACTTCAAATATTTAAGTATTTCCATAAAGGTCCGACCAATATCCAATAACTTGAGGGATTTGATCATAAATATCATGTCTCTATGGATATTTAGCTTGATATTTATACATAGTTATCTAGATTTTTCAAGTTTAAATTGAAATTTTGCATTCTCTGTAAATATTCCATAAACATCCTATCAGTTGAGATAACCATCCATAAATATCCATCTTTGTGAAGGAATTATCGACATCTTTGTGAAGATCCTATTTGAATATTCAAAGTTTACCTTGATCTTTTAAGAACTGGCTCGTCGACCTAACACAAGGTCAAGATCCTCTGGACCTTTTGAGGAATTGCTTATCCTTAGACATAAATCACGTTTAGCCAATCAGCCTAGGCCTACTATCCTTAATCCTCTAGTAGCTCCCTTAGTACCTCTAGTGTAGGCTCTAATGTCTTTCTTCACTATTGAGTTACCGCTTCACTTCGCTGCATATAATGACCTTCCTAAAAATCTGGACAAGACTTGTCCTAAGTATCATCCGTATCAAGATGCAGATGGTCATATCTAGACCTTTAAGGAGGCCTATTTCAGGGTGAGAATACAACATGAAGATGTTGTATGTAGACCATTTCCTTATTCATTAGGAGAAGAAGCATATGGCTGGATAACAACCTTCCTCAAAATTCCATCAATTCCCGGTAGCTGCTGGAGGATGCTTTTAAATCAAGGTTCATAATACCTATTGATGCAGCCACTATGTATCACCACTTTGCAAATATTAATAGAGGTGGAGAGTTGATCTCCAATTTTAATGCCCACTTTCAAAAGATGTATTCAAAGCTAACAACTCCCTATAATGTTCCTGATGAAGCTGCTAGGCTAGTCTATTATTCTGCTATGGATCCCTTGATAACTATGTTCATTAGAAGGACACATCTTGCAATCACATCCTTGTCAGGTGCCTTTATAGAAGCAGTAAAGGTCAATTTGGAAATGGAGCTAGTAGGACAGGGTCTTGCACCAAACTTCGGATATCCTACCTTTCCAAATCAAATACTAATCAGTGGAGCTTTGATGCCCCCTACTACAATGTCTAATCCTTTGTAGGTGCCACCTCTTAGCATCATGCCTCCTCAAGGAAATGGTCAAATTGTGCCTAATCCTGGACATGCATCTCAAGATGTTGAACATAATGGTAGTGGTAGTTATTTTTTCCAACCACACTAGGATAATGTAGTAGCTAAGGTGCAAGAGGAAAAAGAAGATATTAAAGAAATATTAGCTCAACTGAGGAAATTGACTATTGAAGTTACACACTTGAGAAATTAGAACTTCTAGTCTCAGTCCAATTCACAGAACCAACAAAATAGGGGATATCCTGACAAAGGATATGGTAATAACAATGAAAGATCTAGATATCCTGATAGAGGATATAACAATGAAAGGAACTTGAACAATAATAACAATGTTCCTAGATCTCCAAGAGTCTAGAACACTAGACCAAATAATAGCACATTGCCATCACCCCTAGATAATCACCCACCACCTAAGCCAAAACAGACCACAAGGGTCAATTTAGCAGAGGTTACACTCAGCATTTGGTGTAGGATACACAATACAAGTGCACATGCTGAGTTGGACTGTCCACAGTTCAAGATTGCAACAAGCATATTCCAAACAGAAGTATCCAACACTACAAGGGGTATCTTTCCTTGAAGGTAATGATATAGTGCCTCTAGGATATGAATCTGCTATGGTACTTGAGAGTTCCTTAAATCACTAGCATTAGATAGATGTGACACATGAGAGTTACACCTTAGTATATGAAGAGTCAACCATGACATTGGAAATAACTTATGTCTTTCCCTTTAAAGATGAAAATGAGCCTAAACAAGAGACTAAAGAGGTCCATGCATATTGGCAATATCAAAGGGGACATAACTACAATATGAGGAGTAATACCAACCGTCCTACTGTTCCCTTGACTAACTCCATTCCTCCTAACAATTTCAGTACACCACCAGATCCTAAGGTTAGTAATAATCCTGGTCCTCCCAGGGTAAACCAGAAGCACTTTGCACCAACTGCATCACAAGCAACCATGATAAAAGGTATGAGTCAATTACCTGAAACAAATAAGTTAATTGCATATCTTGCTAATGAAATGAAAAGGATTAAGATCAGTTTATCATTATCTAAGTTGCTTAAGACCCCTACTATTAAGAGAGCCTTCCTTAAGTCTATAGAGGACCCTATAATTAAAGAGGACATCCCTAGCAATATCCTTGTTAAAGATCCTACATTTAGAAATATGACCATAAAACCTAAAGAAAAGGCCGCAGTCCATACTGCAGATGTAGCATAGGTGACATTATACAAAGATAAATCTGAGTCACCTCCCTTCCTACTCACATTTAGGATTTTTGGAAAGGATGCACAATTTCCTTGTAAATTCAGGTGCTTCTACTAATGTCATGCCCCTATCCATTTTCCAGACATTAGGTTTGTCCCCTGTAAAGTCACTCAAGAAGGTCACCCAACTAGACATGTTTGCGGTTAGTTTGGTAGGAGAATTAACTCACAATCACATGAAACTAGCATCTGACCCAAGGGTGTAGTACTATATAGATATACAGGTTGTAGACATTCCTGATACTTATGGCATGCTCCTTAGTAGGGACTAGTCAACAACTCTAAATGGTTATATGGCCATTGACTTTTCTCACATGTGGTTGCCATGGAGAGGCATTCCCAATCAGCTCCAAATTGAGGCAGAGACCAGAATGAAGCACATGATAACTGAGTACCATTAGAATAATGAGGTCCTATATCTAGATGTAGAACAGGGTTTATACACATTGAGACCTCAAATGGTCAAGATAGAAGAGGTGCTGATGTGCATGCATATGCATGAAGAGAAGAATAAAGTTATGCCTAGTACAAGTTTGATAGTAGAATCTAATCACAATTCATTAGATGAAGATGAGGGTGATTGCTTCCTTGAATTTGTAAGGTACCTGTCTAAAGAAGTTTAGAAATTTCACGTGACACAAACATCTACCAAGGATATCCTAGTGAAAGAATGGTGCAAGTTACATGAGGACTCACATTCAGAGAACACATGTGAACTATGTCTGGACATAGTAGAAAAGGTAGAGAGGTTATGTCTGAAAAGTAAATAGTTGCTATCAAGAATGAATGAGAATTCACCTACAGATGATAGTGACAACTTGTTGCTTCATTCAGATGTGGAAAAGCATGAAAAAATAGATCATAAGAAGTTAGAAATGGGTAAAAAAGTAGCGAAATCAAGTCATGAGAAGAGCAAAAGAGGGTCTGATAATACAGGTCATTGTTCAGACCAGATGCTAATAGAAAAGAAAGGTCGATATATCCATATCCTGGATGACTTAATTTTGATAGAGGTACAACTTGGGGATATCTTAATATCCAAACCACCTGATGTATTATATCCTATAGCACCGGATGGTCCCACATCATCTGGAGTGCCGGTACTTAAATAGATATCTGTAGGAGCAGCTACATGTGCTAAAAGAAAAAAGGAGGGTCCAAATAAACCTTTAGCAGAAGACAAACCATGGACATTAAGGTTTGATGGCTCCAAGTCCAAGCAAGGAGCCAGAGTGGATCTCATCAATCCATAAGGAAAATCATTCCTAACAATGTATAGACTGCAATTCCCATGCACAAACAACATGGTAGAGTATGAAGCTTTAATCCATGGCCTGTTCTTTTCCTTAAAGAAGAAAGTGAAAGTCCTACACATCTTTGGAGACTCAAAACTCATAGTAAAACAAGTGAGAGACATGTATGCGTGTAATTACAAAAGATTATCTAGTTACAGACACATAGTTTGGGACCTGATAGAGGGTTTTGATGCCTTCAACATCACATATGTTCAAAGAGAGCTCAACCATCATGCGGATGCATTAGCACAAGTTGCTAGTACACTAGAGCCTTTGTCCATATTAGGGATGAAGAGATTTTTAGTTGAGATGGTGTCAATACCATCTATTCTAGACAACGTCACAAATTTTTAGGCATTTGATGATGACCAACATATCTTGGACTTTATTGCTAATAGAGATGTGTTTGAAGCCCAGATAGTGGATGAAACTAATCTAGAGGATCACACCTGGGGTGAAGAAGAAATAATGGAGTTACCAAGCAATAAGATCCCAAAGGGAATGGTTGAATTAGAGAGAGCCTTCGATCTAGACAATATGATTAAGTAAAAGGATCTCCCTAAAATAGATGGAGGAGAATATGAACCTGTCAATATAGGACAGGGTGAAGATAAAAGAAATGTCTTGATAGACAATATATGCACTGCAGAAGAAAGAGCAGGGATAACCCAAGCTTTAAAAAATTATATTCATGGCATAGCATGGACTTATGATGAGTTGAAGACTTATGACACATCAATCATAACTCACACAATCCCCCTGAAACCAGATGCCAAGCCATCCAAGTAGAAGCAAAGGCTGGTGAATGCATTATTGGAACCTCTTATCTTTGAGGAAGTTAAGAACTTACTTGCTGCAAGGATCATATTCCTAGTTAGGCATTCCACCTGGGTTGCCAATTTAGTCCCAGTGCAAAAGAAAAATGGAGATATACACTTGTGTGTGGATTTTAGAAACTTAAACAGAGCATCTGAGAAAGATAAATACCCACTACCTTCTCTAGATGAAGTCCTCCAAATGGTGAATGGTGTGCAAATGATGTCCTTCATGGATGGTTTTTCAGGCTATAACCAGGTGATGGTTGATAAAATTGATAGATTGAAAACAACCTTTACAACTACATGGGGAATCTTCACCTATAGGCACATGCCATTTGGCTTAATCAATGCTGGGGCAACTTTCTAGAGAGCCATGGATATTACTTTTAGAGGACTGGTAGGTCAGTGCATTGTGATATACATGGATGATCTAATAGTGTTTTTAAAACAAAGAGGTGATCACATCAAAGACCTCAAAAAAAGTGTTAAAGAAATCTAAACAGTATGGGATATCCTTGAACCCAAAGAAGTATATTTTTAGAGTGACCACAGGCAAGCTGCTAGGTCACGCCATATTAGAGAATGGAATAACAATAGACCCCATTAGGGTAGATTCAATCATGAAGTTGCCACTTCCAGCAAGAAAGAAAGAACTGAAGTCTTACTTTGGTAAGATTAATTTCGTCAAGAAATTTATCATTGCATTTGCTGAAATAGTAAGACCATTGAAAGTTATGTTGAAGAAAGATGCAAAGATTGAGTGGATCCCAGAGGCAAAGGCAACCTTTGAGGACATTAAGAAGGCAATTGTAGATGCTCTAGTGCTGATCAGTCTAGATTACACCAGGGATTTTTACATATACTCTTTTGCATCAAATCACACATGTGCAACTGTACTAACTTAGAGGAGTGAGATAAAAGAAGAAAAACCAATTGCATTTATGATTACCCCATTCAAAGATGCCAAATTGATATATATGGACATGGAAAGATAGGCTCTTGCCTTAGTCAAAGCTGTAAAGAAGTTTGGGAACTATATCCTGAGAAGTAAAGTTATTGCAGTAGTGCCTAATTCAGCCATGAAAATGTTGTTAATGTAAAGTGAACTAGGTTAGAAATGAGATAAATGGATTACTGTACTACAGGAGTATGACATGGACATCACATCCATGAAATTAGTTAGGGGACAAGCCCTCAGTCAGATGATTGTAGAGATAGATCCTAACTCAACAAGTCAATGGTATGTAGTAAATTCAGAAATGCATGATGACTGGTATTCCAACATAAGACATGTCCTGATCACAGGAAGATGTCCACCTAATATGCAGGCATCTCAGAGAAGAGCTTTGAGAATTAAGGCTTAGAGATAAATGATCAAAGGAGTCCTATTTAAGAAAAAACTATGAGGGGATATACCTCGGATGCTTAGACAAACAAGAAGCTGCTAAAGTCCTTGAGCTACATGATAGGTTTGGTACTGCCCATGGATCCCATCTAGCCACCACACATGCCATTTTAAGGGCTGGGTATTATTGGCCCACCATTTTCAAAGATATAGGTAAGGACATCAAGTATTGTCACACATGTCAAACTGCTTCTAACAAAGAGAAGTATGCAGTTCAACCGTTGCAACCTGTGATGGAGATGCACCCATTTGCACAATGGGGCATGGATTTCATCTAACCTATCAATCCTCCCTCCTCTGCTGGACACAAGTACGTGCTCACTATCACTAATTATTGCATTAGATGGACTAAGGCCATTAGTAGCAAGACATGCACGTCTGATGATGTGATCAGGTTTTTGGAGAACAATATCATCATAACGTATGGAATCCCATATGCTTTAGTTTGTGACAATGGCCCTGCATTTGCATCTCTAAAATTTTCAAGTTGGGCATTTGATCATGGCATAGTTTTAAAATTATCATCAAATTATTATCCCTAGGGTAATGACTTAGCAGAGTCAACTAACAAAAATTTGTTGAACATCATCAAGAAGTTAATTGAAAAGAATCCTAGGGAATGGAATACTTTGCTTAAATATGCTATATAGGAAGATAGAACAAGAAGTAAGGCTGCCTTAGGCAAATCTCCCTATCAATTGGTGTATGGGGTAGATCCTATCCTCCTTGTCAACCTAAAAATCCCAACTCTACAGTTTGCCCAGGAGTATCTAGGCATAGACAATAAAATGGAGGTTAGATTGTTGCAATTGTTGCATTTAGAAGAGAAAAGAGATAGGGAAATAGACCATTTTTCCAAACATCAGGTTATTGTCAAATGCTGGTTTGACAAATCATTTTAGACCTTGTATTATCTTGGGATAAAGCACATGAAAAGAAATGTGATCATGGTATGTTTGATAAACTATGGGTCGTTCCTTTTCAAATATCAGAAATATTAGGTGATAGCACCTATAGGCTTAAGACCTTAATAGGTGAGGATGTTCCATTTCTAGTCAATGGGTAGTTCCTCAAACATTATTTCCAAGCCTAGAGAGGGAAATGTTAAAACCATGTATATTATGTATATACTTGTAGATCTTGCTTGTACAATTTTCTTTCTTTGTGTGCTTTTCTTTGTATTGTGTGTTATTGAGTCCATGTTTTGGCTAGGCAAAATGGAACACCTTTTCACTTCAAAAAATTGTGAAATTGTTAGAATTCAAGAAAGAATTATAAATTCTCACATAGGTTCTAACTCCTGTCAGCTTAGGTACTTTGATTAGGTATGTGAGATCATATTCATCAATAGTAACTCTTGTTGTTCAAAGAGATCATCACATGAATACACCTAATAGCCTTAGATTAGTTGAAGATACCAATGTCTGTATAAGTAAAAAATCAAAAGGCTTTCCCTTGCTACCATTGCAATTCTCAGCCTAAACAACCAAGTGCCTACACCTTGCAAATGAGCTTACAAGATCATATCTTATGAATATTGAAAATAGAAAAGAAATATATTGAATATCAAAAGAAAGAAATTCTTAGGTCATCCAAGTAACTCTACCGGGGCTATGGATGCCTGACTGGCAGTGGGACTCTACTTGGGAGAATTGCAAAGATAACCTTTTCGGGGCTATAGATGCTTGACTGACAGCAAGGCTCTATCTAGGGTTGGCTTAGAGGGTTAAATCTAACAATGTAGCTTAACACTAACTACTGTTATTTTCAACCTATCTTCAAGAAGAAGGAAATGAATCACATTCACACACCTAATTCCTTCTCATCACATAGTTGTATTAATGAATATGATCTCAGTTAGGAAGCTCAAAGTGCTTATGTATGATAAGAGTTGGAATTTTATGTCCTAATTTTTCCTCCTTGCTTGAACTATTAGAATTTTGGTTGTTTTCTTTGGTGGCAAGTTATTGTGTGGTTACACAACACACCCCATTTTACCACAACAAAATAGGGACCTAACTTTTTCTTGCTTTTGCTTGGCTTGTTTTGTTTCCCTTTGCTTTGGACAGTATGGTAAAATGGTATCAGATGTATGTCAGGATCTTATCCTAGGCATGTCAACATCTTGAAATATAGATCAAAGTTTCAAAGTCAAAATTTCCCCACATGGAGCCTGCCAAATGAAAGAGGATAAAATTCTAAGCAGGTTTTCCTTTTATAGCACTAGGAAATTCCCTAAAACTAGGAAGTTATGCCCATTGAAACTTTAGTCAAATGATCTTAGGGATGTTCACATTATCCTAACATCCAAACATTAACTTAATGTCCCGATTGCAAAATTTTCTAAGTAAAACCAAATATCCAAACATCCACAAATGTGCAGATGTCAAATTAACACATTGAGTGAGCTAAATGTCATGCACATAGTTACTTGGTATGGATATTTGTGGGTATGCATGTTAACTTAATATCTAGACCTTAACTCAATGTCTGGACATTCGTTATTATCCTGATGATGTGTCCTAGTTGACTTTTCAACTAGACTTAGACTATGGACATTGGGCTTAAACACTTAACATTTGGACCTTACCCAATATCTCGATGATGTCATCTGATCTCATCTTAAATAAGTAACAAAAGATGATGACATCATCCAGACACTAAGAGGATGGGATATTCAACATTTCCTAACATCTAAACATTAACTTAATGTTTGGACTTTCACCAATATCCATATGACGTCACTTTTCCTTGAACTAAAAAGAACCACTTTAAACGATGATGTCATAAACACATTTAGACCCATGGATATGTCATAGAGTCTAACATCTCGATATTACTTAATAGCCATGTCCCTACTAGTTATGAACAAGAATTGAGACATTCCATGAACCAATTGGATAATGCCACATGGCATGGCCTTGACTTTTCAAGGTAGGCATCTTAATGTCCAAACATCCAAAATCAAAGGCGAATGTCTTTGGACCTTTTAATAGTAATATCCACTCCTTGGTCAACATTGACTAAACGTCTGCATGATGTCATCCGAATGTATGGACATTCCAAAAGGCACAACATATTATTCAAATGTCTAGACATTCATTTATATCTTGACTTTGCAATTAATGCCACGAAACAAAGGGTTGTTGGCCATTCAAAATTTCAAATTAAAGGCCACCACCTTGTTGGCCTCATTTTCAACTTGTCAATTTTTAAACTTTTGCATCATCAGTAAAAGTGTTAATTTTCAAAAGTTATCAACTTCCTTGATAAAGTTGCTGAAGAGGTTTTAAAGCATGCTCAAAGTGTTGATGAAGGAGTTATATTGAAAAATCTCACGAGTTGATATGTTGGAGATCAAGAGTTGTGAAGTTATGAGATCCAAATCTGAAATTAATGATATAAGGGAACAAAGGGATTGTAAAGCTATACACGGAAATGTGTTCATTGAAAAGATTTTACAAAGACTTTTATTCATATTGGAACATTTCAGTGAAGATCATGACTAATGTACATATTGGAATTTATACATGGAATATACTTCGGCAATAGTGAGATAGAAAATTCTAGAGCACTCATAAGTTTCTATTAATAAAGGGTAACCTCGTCATCCACGTGCCTCGATCGAGCATCTTCCACAATTTGAAAAGAGATGTCATGAAATATCAAGGATATTGTAGGTGTCGGAGATGATTATAAGTTACAAAACAATTTCAAACCCTGACACGAAGGAAACCAATAATCGTCAGTGAAAATAGTGAGTTCTCAAGATAAGTCCAAATGACCAAATGAATTATTGAGACACCAATAGGTGCTAATAATGAGTAGCAGAAAGAAAGAGTTATTCTAATCATCCTATCACGTCGGATATTAAAAAAATACTTGGTGATCGGTCCTCACCAATAATGTAAATCAAGTTGGCACGTAAAATAGGAATACTATCATCCATCGACCGAAATAATGAGTTGGGAAACTTATTAAAAATACCGACGAAGTTGGAAATGATTTCTCAAACTCTGATCAACATTAAATGATGTTGACTATGAATCCTTCCATGTCCAAGAAATCTACCAGCATCATCTCGAGGCACAAAGGATAACATAATATTGTTAAATCATCACCACGGGCTCTTCAAGAAGAAATAAAGGTAGTTATAATAACTGAATACCTTCATCCACACCTGAGGTAAGTGCATGAGGTGATGTGCATGATAGACCATGTTCATTTTAAATAATCTCCTACCGAATCATAGGCTCTTGAATGAATGCACATAGTAGGCATGTTGAGAAGGTCATAACAAACACATTTGCAGTTGTAAGACTAAACACCACCAAGTATAGACGTTCATAGAAGCAAGCCTTCGTCCAAATGAGAACATTGGTAGACATGTATGTGGATATGAAAGCATTTATAAAGCATTTCAACTTTGTGACAAAAATCCTACGTGGGATATCTTATCATAATGTTCAATGATCGTGTAGAGAAGTCTTTAGAATCTGTCAAGCAAAAGGAACTTTCAAAAGCCCTTCTGCGAATTACAGATGCCAATGTAGACTTGTCTGCAAAAAGCATAGACTTATTCACAGACATCAAAACAGTTTGATGGAATAGCTTAAAGAAAAAGTGTCTAATATAATACAAAGATTACCAGGGATGTAATTTGCATGCAAGAAGTAACTGCGGGTGTAAAACAACTCTGCAACCTTCGCTAGCCTTTTAACTGTGGAAGTTGATACAAGACAAAAGCATATTCCTTGAATTCTATATGGGTGCTGGTGCTAGTTTTATTTCTATATATTTGGGCACTCGACTATTTCCAGTCTTTGGAAAAGTATTTTCTTCAACTGGCATCTAACCAACCCAGTAAAACTGCCACATTGGTCATTTTGAAGGAAATCATTTTCCTTGTGGGTCTGTTTCCTATAGATTCATTGCACAAGTTTGTCATCCTACATATTAATGACATGTTTTTACAAATTGGTATTCTATCATGAGTTTCATATGGAGTTGGTGTGATCCCTTCTGAGAAACACATAATGAAATATTTATTGTTCATTACTGTATCTGCCATTGTGGTGAACATTTTTGCAAAAGGTATACTCAAAACCTCCCAACAAATAGATTGCTCACGAACTTGATTTGTTGAAAAGGTTGTAGGGACTTTCAAGTAGGTTCAAGAGGTAACTTTAGTGTAAAACTTGCAAAAAGCCTCATCATGAAGTACAAACCCCAAGACTATGAATATGCTCTTATGGTAGTTTGATGTTTTGGACTCCAACAATATCGTCTACCAACACATGAAGTGATTGCAGAATAGACACAAAATGTATTTGTGAAGCCGCAACACTTTGCAATTGAAAAGATGATGCTATATGATGTGATATTTGAGTGCTTGGATCTAGCTCTTAAAATAGAAGCTTACCTAAGTCACAAGTCACCATTTATATCTCCAAAAGTTGAGAAATCTAATGCCGAAAGGGACTAGCTTCTACCTCTCTCTCAGAAGATAGATGATGGAGAAAGTCAAAATCTTTCTAGTAGACAACAATCAGATCATCTTTTATTGGTGGCTATGTATAACAGGTAGATGAAGATCTTGAAGCAGAGAGGAGGCATAATTGCACATGGATTTTGTAAATCTTACTTTCTCAGTAGTTTTACATTATATATAATAAGAGATGTGTGACTTCAATTTGGGGGCCTACTGGTAGATATTGGTTTTATTAAGCTTCCAAAGGATTATATTACAATGTCATTGCATATTATTCTATGGATGGAACTATATCATTATAGGTTCATGAAAGGAAAGGATGGTCATCAAATGCAGTTGGCATACACATCATTGAAGGTTAGGTTGCTATCAAATAGATGACTCATGGATTGGAAGAAGACATGATGACTACCTCGACAAACCCCAATAACTTGTCTTTTCTTTCAAGTTATGGGTTTCTAGTTGCCTTTTTGTAAAAGTGACTTATGTCACATGTTGTAATTCAAAAGTTAGAAAATGAGCTTTGTCTCCGGAAAAGTTAGGTAAAATCTAACTAAAATAAAGTTTGTTTTTAAATTATTGTATTTGAAAGAGGTAGTTATTTCTTAAGTGCCAAAATTGAGTAGTTACTCTAAGTAACTATCTTTCTAAAAAGAAAATTAGTTATTTCAAGTTGGTGCACTTAAAGAGTTAGTTATTCTAAGTAGTTACTAGGTGGTTACAAGGTAGTTACTAGGGAGAAGCCTATAAATACAAGGCTATTTCAAATGTAAAAGGAGGACTCTTTAGAGAGAGAACTTTATAGGGGGAACTTATGAAGAAACTTCTTGGAATGTTTTTGGTCTTACACATTGTATAGTTTACTTTTGGAATTGTATAATTTTGAAAAGATAATGAAGAATGCATTTCAGTTCATATATTCTTGATGTATTTCTGAGTTATGATTACTAGTTTGTCGTATGTCAAATTGGTGATCTCTCTATGTATTTGTGTAAATCAAAGTTATCCATTGAAGCATGCATTTGGGGTGATGAAGTACAATCATGTCTCAGTATCTTGATTTGAAAGTGTTAAGATAAATGATCTCTTCGTATGTTAAGATTTGCTATCTTTCTTCATCATTGTTGCACATACGTTGTAAAATTCATCATGAAGTTTAGGAAAGTGGTTTCTAGTTTTTGTGGTGAAATACCCTCGTAATTTGTCTTGAGTTTGTGAAATCCAAACCAGTATTCATATCTCTACTATTAGGGTTTCAATAAATCATTTGTCTTGTTAGTTTTTCTTTTCCTCCTTTCTGTACTTTCAGGTTAAAAGTACACAAAAACCACAAATACCCCCATCATACGAGGGAGCTGCCCCTCTCAAATGTAGAGGAAGATCGTTGCTCTGTCGCGATCTCTCCAACTGTTGGGACAATTTAGTCACCGTTCTAAGGGCAACGGGTCATTTTCAAAGGTTATTTTACGGTGACAAATCTGTTTACCAATAGATTTTTGGTGACTCCACCCGGGAAGATTGAAGCGTTGGTGCCTTTTATTGCTTAGAAATCTTCAAGTATCTACCCTAGAAAAGAAATTGGTGACTCTATCTAAAAGAAGAATCCTGAAAGATGGTTTGGTATCAAAGAACCCAGCTGCATAACTTGCAGTTTCCTAAATCAAACAGTGACAGTGATGATGAAGATTATCCTTTTTCTTCATCCTTTGCTCAACAAAATCAAGTTCTTGATGACCCTAAGCAAGTGGAGTTTTTGAAGAATTTCTATGGTGGTATGTAACTTGCTACTAATTAGGTTCATCCTTCTTTACTTCAAACATTGCAGAAGATTGAAGAAAAATATGGAAAAAAGACTCATTTTCTTGCTCGTGATCAAAACTCCCTATCAGAAGAGATTCATGCACCAGAAGATAAAAGAAATTATGCTGAGATATATCATTTGCATGATGAGGACAGCAATGAAGAGGCAAAAGT
This sequence comes from Cunninghamia lanceolata, assembly GCA_027924645.1. Taxonomy (NCBI): domain Eukaryota; kingdom Viridiplantae; phylum Streptophyta; class Pinopsida; order Cupressales; family Cupressaceae; genus Cunninghamia; species Cunninghamia lanceolata. The sequence continues at coordinate 6,616,811 of BSBN01000220.1, read as the reverse complement.
TTTTCCTACAAATGAACTTGTATTGAAGGAAGTGTCTGAAAGAAACTCATCAGAACATGCATGTCTACTTAAGCAAGATGAGACAGAAGAAGTGATAGAGATGGAGAAAGAAGATTCTATGGAAACATGCAATGATGAAGAAGAAATCTATCCAGATGATGACACGTTCTCAGTTTCTTTGAAGAACGTCACTCCTCTTGTGACAACTTGCTTTGGTTCCACAACAACAACCTCTGAGAAAGATTTCTCTGACATGATTAATGTTCAAAGGAGTGTAGTAGAAATTTTAGACCACAGTATGAACAAAGATCATGAAGACAAGTTGCAAAGTGTTCTCTTGACATGCATGCAATCTAAACAAGAGGAGAATGTTGATGAAATAGTACCACAAGATCTCCCTCAGGAAGTTTCCATGATAGATTGGTGTCTCAAGACTCCCGATGATAATTTTATTCAAGAAGAAAATGTCATCCTTTCTCCTTTATCATCTGTTGAAGAAGAATCCTCAACTACTAGAACCAAAGGTACTACTCAAGATGAAGCATTGAGTACTCCCACTCCAAATGCACAAAAAGATAACAAGGATACTGGGTGTGAATCTGCACAAAGAGAGGTTAGAAACTAACTTGTGCCTAAATCTCCTCATTTGAATGGTCTTGATATATCCTATTCTCAATACCCTTGTCCTTTGAATGCTGATGATAGTGCTAAAGGAGCTAGTTTGAGAAATGTTTATAATAGTGATAAAGGAGGACAAAGTTCTCATGTTTGTGAGAGCATGCACGAGATTGCAAATATGCAAAGTATTGATGAAGAACTACATATTTCAACTTTCTCCTTTACTACATCTAAGGGATGAAAATATTATTTATTCCCCATCAATTGTAGAAGAGGATTTTTAGGATGATAAAATGTATGATGTAGATCCATTACTTTCTCTTCCTCGTGCACCATCTTTGGATAATGGGCATTCTGAGTTAGTTGTGGTAAAAGAGGAGGAATTTTCTTTTACAAGAGATGATTCAATGATAAAGGAGGACATTATTCATAAGAAAGATCAGTCATGGAATACCAAGTTTTCTTCACTTCTTAGTTCATATGGACGATCTCTAGTTTGTGATTCAATTTTCTTTGATTCAATCTATCAAAAGAATCTTTAGATAGAGAAAATTGGTATGCTCAACGTGACACCAGAAGATATGATCAACACTAGATAGAACAATATCAATGTGATTCAAAAGGATTTAGAAACTTATGATGAGAAATGGTTATTTGGTGTACAATTCAAAGAGTCCACATATTTCACATATTTTATTTTTCTCATCATTCTGAAATGGCTAATGAGTTCATAGGTACCTCATTCGTATGCATCTCTTTTTCATACAGGTGCCTATTTTTCTTAACCTGTCAATGGTTTTACATGATCATCCTAAAGCAATTTTGAGGTAGCAGTCACCTACCATGTACATAGGTTAATTAGTAGTTTTTGTTGTGTCTGTCTTGTTTCAGTTTCTATTGTTTTCCTCGTTTACCTCATCTCTGTGTGTCTTTGTCTCCTTGTTCCCCTTGTACATCATGTTATCTCCTGACTCTATAGTCCCATCGATTTAAGGCACTTTGCATTTCTAGAGATTCTAGGTTCATCCTGCATCCTTTACAGTTCTTGTCCGCAGTTAGAGCTAGCTGTTGGCCTCATTTTCAACTTGTCAATTTTTAAACTTTTGCATCATCAGTAAAAGTGTTAAGTTTCAAAAGTTATCAACTTCACCAATAAAGTTTTTGAAGAGGTTTTAAAGCATGCTCAAAGTGTCGATGAAGGAGATATATTGAAAAATCTTGCGAGTTGATATGTTGGAGAACAAGAGTTGTGAAGTTACGAGATCCACATCCAAAATTAATGATATAAGGGAATGAAGGGATCACAAAGCTATACATGGAAATGTTTTCATTGAAAATATTTTACAAAGACTTCTGTTCATATTGGAACATTTTAGTGAAGATTGTGACTAATGTACATATTGGAATTTATACATGGAATATACTTCGGCAATAGTGAGATAGAAAATTCTAGAGCACTCATAAGTTTCTATTAATAAAGAGTAACCTCATCATCCACGTGCCTCAATCGAGCATCTTCCACAATTTGAAAAGAGATGTCATGAACTATCAAGGATATTGTAGGTGTTAGAGATGATTATAAGTTACAAAACAATTTCAAACCCCAACACGAAGGAAGCCAATAATCGTCGGTGAAAACAGTGAGTTCTCAAGATAAGTCCAAATGACCAAATGAATTACTGAGACACCAATAGGCACTGATAATGAGTAGTAGAAAGAAAGAGTTATTCTAATCATTCAATCATGTCAGATATTACAAAAACACTTGGTGATCAATCCTCACCAACAATGTAAATCAAGTTGGCACGTAAAACTAGAATACTATCATCCATCAGCTAAAATAATGAGTTGGGAAACTTATTAAAAACACCGACAAAGTTGGAAATAATTTCTCAAACTCTGATCAACATTAAATGATGCTAATTGTCAATCCTTCCACGTCCAAGAAATCCACTGACATCATCTCGAGGCACAAAGGATAATAGAATATTGTTAAATCATCACCACGGGCTCTTCAAGAAGAAATGAAGGTAGTTATAATAACTGAATACCTTCATCCACACCTGAGGTAAGTGCATGAGGTGATGTACATGACAGACCACATTCATTTTAAATCATCTCCTACCGAATCATAGGCTCCCAAATGAATGCACACAGTAGTCATGTTGAGAAGGTCATAACAAACACATTTGTAGCTATAAGATTAAACACCACCAAGTACAGACATCCATAGAAGCAAGCCTTCGTCCAGATGAGAACCTTGGTAGACAAGTATGTGGATATGAAAGAATTTACAAAGCCGTTCAACTTTGTGACACAAAGCCTATGTGGGATATCTTATCATAATGTTCAATGAACGCGTAGAGAAGTCTTTAGAATTTGTCAAGTAAAAGGAACTTTCAAAATCCCTTCTGCGACTTACAGACACCTGTTGGATTTAGGACAGACAACTGAGAGGGTGGGGGTGAATTAGTTGTCTAAAACTTTCTTCCAATTAATCACTTAAATCCTTTTCTTAATTCAATAGCATAATAATAAATCAATCATGGAAACATAATACAACAATTCAATAGCAGAAACACATTAACACACATGACACCAAGATTTTGACGTGGAAAACCTGGTTAAGGGAAAAACCACGGGGTGACTAACCCAAGATTGTACTCTCTATTAAAAGAATAGAAAGAACAAAATGGCACATGCCAATTAGGGCTCACTACCCGAGCACACTGCTCACAAGAGGCCCATTGCCTACAAGAGACACACTGTCTACAGAATAATAAGTATTACATACTTGAACTGAAGAATAGCATTTTCACCATGCTTGAGTCAGTTCCATTTAAGCCCAATACTTTTACTCTACCTTTTTCTTTGCTCCTCTCTACCACACTCTCATCTCCACAAGATGCTTTTGAAATGACTTTATAATTCCTTATTTATACAAGACATCGACTTAGGGATAATCATCCAAGTCAGCATACATTACAGAGAAAATACATAAATAAAACATGACTAATTACAAAAGGACTTCACGCGGATCAACACACTATCAGCCACATAGATCTGAGACCTCAATCTTCTTTTAGGAACATGCCAATCTTCACAGAACATCTTCAAGATCATCTGCAAGATGTGTAACTCATCCGGTCGGCCAAACTTAGGAATAACACCATCATCTAGAAGTAATTCTTCAATTACGAGCTTAATCTTCAATGTAGACCACCAACATGAATTGGACACAATCCAAAGACCTCCACAAGCTTACCTAAATCACCATGAACATCCACACTACTTTTTTCTGAAATCATTCTCTTCTTCATCCAGAACCTCAAGAACACAGTCTGTCATCATTGTCATAATGGAATAGATGCTTGTAGACCTTCAGACCATGAACCAATTGAGTTGTCAATTCACATTGACTTCCTAAACACTCCACCAAATCCGCAGAATAAGATATTTCATTTCCGGATCTCACCGAACCTATCTGTGTCACTCTGTCACCTCTAAACATTTGTCAGAACTGGTTTTACTTAAGTGGCCATAACTTCTTCAAATCTTCATGCAGACCTCTAAAATCTTTACTGGATCAACTTAAGACACATATCTACAAACCCTTTGATGCGCAACCTTTGATCTTCATCTTGGCTAGGATCTTTACCTCATTGTCTTCACTATTCTTCTCTGTTCCTGATAGGACTAATTTTCTTAATATCCTTAGCATACAACTCATCCAATTCTTATCATCAATGCAACAGGAGTATGTTGACATCAATGACAACACCAGGTAGGCCCATACTTGCAACAATCTCCCCCTTTGTCATTGATGGCAACATGTGATGTGAAAAATTGTTTTAACCATCAAGACAAGAACTTCTCCTCATTGACACAACTCCCCCTATCAACAACAACCATTCACATGTCTTCTCTTCCTTCACTACTCCCCCTTTGATCAACAACCACTTGTTTTTCACATGTCTTCTCTCCCCCTTTGACATCAATGGCAAAGGGCACATACTTGTATCACGTCAAAATCATACCAGCTACTCCCCCTTAGTAGCAGCTTCCCATCATCAATCCAGACCACAAGATATGACTATGAGATCTACCGGACTGATACACATCAGTGCATCTTAATTTAGAACGGGAGGGGTAATAACCCCTAACTTCTCCTTGAGATACTCAAAAGAGTCCTTAGGGAGAGGTTTAGTAAAAATATCTGCAATCTAATCCTTGGAAGGCACAAACTCCAATCTGACTTCATTCTTGTTCGCTTGCTCTCTCAAAAAGTGAAACTTGATTGATATATGTTTAGTCTTTGAATGCAACACCGGATTCTTTGATATATTTATTGAAATTGAATTATCACAGAAGATTGTGATAGGTTCCTCATACTCCACTCTGATATCTCTTAGCATTTGCTTCATCTAGAATACTTGAGTGCAACTACCTGCTGCTGCAATATATTCTGCTTCTGCAGTGGACAGAGCTATTGCCTCTTGTTTCTTGCTTAGCCAAGAAACCAATCTCTTCCCCAAAAAGAATGCTCCACCACTGGTACTCTTCCGGTCATCCACATCTCCTGCCCAATCCGCATCTGTATATGCATGAAGAGAGAAATCATGATTTCTAGGATACCACAAACCATACTCAATTGTCCCTTTTAGATATCTAAAAATCTTCTTGATTGCCATGACATGAGATTCTCTAGGATTAGCTTGGAATCTAGCAACAAGACCAACAACATTCATAATGTCAGGTCTAGTTTGAGTGAGATACAACAATCCTCCAATCATTGACCTGTACTTTTTCTGATCAGCCTTAGGAGAGTCATCATTTTTGTTCAATTTACATTCGATTACCATGGGAGTACTCATTGGTTTTGAGTCTTCCATCCCAAATTTCTTCAACAATTCTTCATATATTTGGTCTGAGAAATAAAGATTCCATTCTTTGTTTGAGTGATTTGCAGACCCAAGAAGAAATTGATTTCCCCAAACATGGACATCTAAAATTCACTTTTCATTTGATTTGCAAAAGTTTTGCACATACTATCTCTTCCTCCAAAAATGATATCATCAACAAACACTTCAACAATAAAGATATTTTCATGATCAATTTTGAAGTACAAATTACTATCAGCAGTACCATTGTTGAAACCAATCTTCAAAACATGCTTATCCAGTCTTTCATATTAGGCTCTTGGGGCTTGTTTAAGTCCATACAATGCTTTCTTCAACTTGCAGACCATATCACAATGATCAGACAATTGAAATCCATTTGGTTGCTTAATGTATACTTCTTCTTCCAAGTCTCCATTTAGGAAGGCAAACTTGACATCCATTTGATATACTTTGAAGTCTTTGAAGGCAGAAAAGGAAAGAAATAACCTAATTGCTTCAATTCTTTCCACTGGAGCAAAAGTTTCTTCAAAATCAACTCTTTCTACTTGAGAGTAGCCCTTGTAGACCAATCTAGCTTTGTTTCTAACTACATCAACTTCATTTAGTTTATTCTAGAATACCCATTTGGTTCCAATCACATTCTTGTTTCTAGGTCTGAGAACAAGATCCCAAGTGTGATTTTTCTTAATTTGCATCAGCTCTTCCTCCATTGCTTTAGTCCAGCTTTCATCATTGCATGCTTCATTTACTGATTTTGGTTCAATCTTTGAAATTAGACAATACTCTTTTGAGTCTTGAGCAATCTTTCTTCTTGTTTGAACACCTTTGCTTTTATCACCTATGATCTAATCTTTAGAGTGATTCAGTCTTACATACCTAGGAATTTTGGGACTTTCTTGCAATTCTATCTCTTGAATAGGTTCATTCAAACTCATCTCTTCTTCCTGATTTTTCGGATTAGTCTGAATTTGAATTTCAAAAGGGGCTTGGACTCCTTGGATCAGAACATCATTCTGATCATCTTCATCATATTCATAAAACCTTGAGGGTTTCTCAATACCTTCATCAACTTTCACATTTGTACTTTCTATAATCTTTCTCAATATCTTGTTATAACACTGGTATGCTTTGCTTTGGGTAGAATAACCCAAGAATATTCCTTAATCACTTCTAGCATCAAATTTTCCTAGGTATTCATCTCTTTTAATGTAACATTTGCTACCAAAGGCTCTGAAATACTTCACAGTGGGAGTGATGCCAAACCAGAGTTCATAGGGAGTCTTACTAGTATTGCTTCTGATTTGAACTTGATTAAGAGTGTAGACTGCAGTGCTTACAACTTCTCTCTAGTAGATCTAGGGAACATTTTCTTCCATCATCATGGTTCTAGAAGCCTCCTAGATCTCCACTACTCCATTCTACTGTGGTGTCCTTGGAGTAGAAAACTATCTTTTTATCCCATGTTTCTCATAGAATTCTATGAACTCACTAGATGTGAATTCTCCACCTCTATCAGACCTCAAACATTTTATATTCAATCTGGTTTCATTCGCTACCATAGCCTTGAATATTTTGAATTTCTCAAGAGCCTTTGATTTCTCTTTCAGAAAAATCACCCACATCATCTAGGAGTAGTCATCAGTTAATAATATGAAGTATCTATCACCTTGCACACTTTTGATTCTTGCCGGACCACATAGATTAGTATGAATTAAGTCCAATAATTTGGTAGAAGGCTGTTCCTTACTTTTGAATGTGACTCTGCTCTGCTTGCCTAACTGACATTCTTTATACAAACTATTAGAAGGTTTCACTAGTCTTGGAAGATCCCTCACAACTTGAGTGTTGCTTATCTTGATGATGTTATCAAAATTCACATGACACATTCTTCTATGCCACAATGAACTCTGATCAATTTGAACAAATAAACAACTTTTACCAGTACCAACCAAGTGGAAGATATTACCTTTAGTTTGAGTACCAGATGCAATCTCTGTTCTAGAACTTTCAAATATCTTGCATTTTCCATTTTTGAATCAGAGATCATAGCCTTTGTCTACCAACTGTCCGACACTGAGAAGATTGTGCTTCAGGCCTTCAACATATAGTACATCATTGGTTTTCTTCTTTCCATCAAAAGAAATAGTTTCTCTACCTCTGATTCTACCAGCAGAATTATCACCAAATTTTACTACTCCTCCTTCATACCTTTCCAAATATATGAACTTATTTTTGTCACCTGTCATATGGTGGGAGCATCCACTATCAATGACCCAATCATCCTTTTTTTCAACTTGGGTAGCCAGAGCTCTTTCTACAATTTTATGATTGACAAATTCAGAGGGCACTAGATCTTCTTCCTTGATGGTAATAAACACCCAGTCATTTCTGGATTTGTTTCCTGTCTCTGATTTATCATCTGTTACTCCTTCATCATCATCATCTTCATGAACATAGTAACATTTCTTTTGGAACCTTGATCTGTTAGGGTTTGGCCTTGAAAATCTTTCCGGACACCTTGAGGCAAAATGACCAATCTTATTGTAGTTAAAACATTTAAAAGGCAATTTCCCCTCATACTTACCAGATCCTCTTGGCAGTCTTTTTGCAATAAGGGCTTCAAGTTGAGCAGCTTCTGCTTCATCTTCTTCCAGGTCTTTTCTTTCTTTTTCATACCATGATAGTTTCTTTGAAGAGTTCTCTCCTGGATCAAACTTTTGTTTTCGTTTCACAGAGGTACTAGCTTTAAATGCAGATTCAATCTTGGGGGGGCATCTCCAAACTTGGTCAATTCAAATGAAACCAATTTACCAACCAATTGATCTCTTGTGATACTAGAAAAGGATCTAAATTCTTCAATAGTAGTAACCTTGTATTTGTAAGAGTTAGGAAGGGATCTGAGAACTTTTCCAACAATTTCATCTTCATCCAAGATTCCACCAGCACATCTAATGCCACAAACAAGCTCATTTACTCTTGGCATAAATGTAATAATATTTTCATCTTCTCTCAACTTTAGATTTTTCAATTTTCCCTTCAGATTCTACAGCTTGGCACATTTGACATAATTGTCTCCTTCATGTAGAAGTTCCAGTTTTTCCCAAATCTCATGAGCAGTTTTTAGGTCAATAACATTTGTTAGCTCTGAATCAGATAAGGCACTTAGAAGAGCTTCTTTAGTCCTCAGATTATTTTTAGCATCTCTGATTTCATCTATGGTACGAGGAACATTCTGTGGAGGATCATACTTCTTTGAGGCCATGATCCAATACTGCATTCCCATACATTGCAAGTGGCATTCCATGTGACTTTTCCAAAGAGTGAAATTGGTTCCATCAAACCTCAAATTATCTTTCTTGTAGGATGACATCCTAGATCTCATCAAGTGGTTAAGCTCCTTTTAGAGGAACTTGGCTTTGATACCAATTGTTGGATTTAGGATAGACAACCGAGAGGGGGGTGAATCAATTGTCCAAAACTTTCTTCCAATTAATCATTTAAATCCTTTTCTTAATTCAACAGCATAATAATAAATCAATCATGGAAACATAATACAACAATTCAATAGCAGAAACACATTAACACACATGACACCAAGATTTTGACATGGAAAAACCGGTTAAGGGAAAAACCATGGGGTGACTAACCCAAGATTGTATTCTCTGTTAAAAGAATAGAAAGAATAAAATGGCACATGCCAATTAGGGCTCACTGCCCGAGCACACTACTCACAAGAGGCCCACTACCTACAAGAGACACACTGTCTATAGAATAATAAGCATTACATACTTGAACTGAGGAATAACATCTTCACCATGCTTGAGTCAGTTCCATTTAAGTCCAATACTTCTACTCTGCCTTTTTCTCTTCTCCTCTCTACCACACTCTCATCTCCACAAGATGCTTTTGAAATGAGTTTATAATTCCTTATTTATACAAGACATCGACTTAGGGATAATCATCCAAGTCGATATACATTATAGAGAAAATACATAAATACAACATGACTAATTACAAGAGGAATTTATGCGGATCAACACACTGTTGACCACATAGATCTGAGACCTCAATCTTCTTTTAGGAACACGCCAATCTTCACATAACATCTTCAAGATAATCCGCAGGATGTGTAACTCATCTGGTCAACTAGACTTAGGAAGAACACCATCATCTGGAAGTAATTCTTCAATTACGAGCTCAATCTTCAATGCGGACCACCAACACGAATCGGACTCAATCCAAAGACCTCCACAAGCTTTCCTGAATCACCAAGAACATCCACACTACTTCTTCTTGCTGAAATCATTCTCTTCTTCATCCGGAACCTCAAGAACACAGTTTATCATCACTGTCATAATGGAATAGATGCTTGTGGACCTTCAGACCATGAACCAATTGAGTTGTCAATTCACATTGACTTCCTAAACACTCCACCAAATCCACAAAACAAGATATTTCATTTCCGGATCTCATCGGACCTATTTGTGTCACTCTGTCACCTTTGAACATCTGTCAGAACCGGTTTTACTTAAGTGGCCATAACTTCTTCAGATCTTTATGTGGACCTCTAAAATATTTACTGGATCAACTTAAGACACATATCTACAAACCCTTTGATGCGTAACCTCTGATCTTCATCTTGGATGGGATCTTTGACTCACTGTCTTCATTGTTCTTGTCTGTTCCTGATAGGACTAATTTTCTTAATATCCTTAGCATACAACTCATCCAATTCTTATCATCAATGCAACAGGAGTATGTTGACATCAATGACAACACCGGGTAGGCCCATACTTGCAACAACACTAATATAGACTTGTTTGCAAAAAACATAGACTTATGCAAATACATTAAAATAGTTTGATGGAATAGCTTAAAGAAAAAGTGTCTAACCAAATACAAAGATTACTAGGGATGTAATTTGCATGCAAGAAGTAACTACGGGTGTAAAATGACTCTGCAACCTTTTCCAGCCTTTTAACTGTGGAAGTTGATACAAGACACAAGCATATTCCTTGAATTCTGTATGGGTGCTGGTGCTAGTTTTATTTTTGTATATTTGGGCACTTGGTTGTTTCTAGTCTTTGGAAAAGTATTTGCTTCAACTGGCATCTAACCAACCTAGTAAAACTACCACATTGGTCATTTTGAAGGAAATCATTTTGGGTCTATTGCCTACAGATTCATTGCACAAGTTTGTCATCCTGCATATTAATGACATGTTTCTATAGATTGGTAGTCTATCATGAGTTTCATATGAAGTTAGTGTGATCCCTTCTAAGAAACACAAAATGAAATCGTTATTGTTCATTACTGTATCTACCATTGTGGTGAACATTTTTTCAAAAGGTATACTCACAACCTCCTCGCAAATAGATTGCTCACAAAGTTGATTTGTTGAAAAGGTCTTAGGGACTTTCAAGCAGGTGCAAGAGGTAACTTTAGTGTAAAACTTGCAAAAAGCCTCATCATGAAGTACAAACCCCAAGACTATGAATATGCTCCGATGGTAGTTTGATGTTTTGGATTCCCACAATATTGTCTACCAGCACATGAAATGATTGCACAATAGACACAAAATGCATTTGTGAAGCCGCAACACTTTTCAATTGAAAAGATGATGCTCTATGATGTGATATTTGAGTGCTTGGCTCTAGCTCTTACAATAGAAGCTTGCCTAAGTCACAAGTCACGATTTATATATCTAAAAGTTGAGAAATATAATGCCGAAAGGGCCTAGCTTCTACCTCTCTCTCAGAAGATAGATGATGGAGAAAGTCATAATCTTTCTACTAGACAACAATCAGATCATCTTTTATTGGTGGCTATGTATAACAGGTGGATGAAGATCTTGAAGTAGAGAGGAGGCATAATTGCACATGGATTTTGTAAATTTTACTTTCTCAGTAGTTTTACATTATATATAATAAGAGATGCGTGACTTCAATTTGGGTGCCTACTAGTAGATATTGGTTTTATTAAGCTTCCAAAGGATTATATTACAATGTCATTGCATATTATTCTATGGATGGAACTACATCATTATAGGTTCATGAAAGGAAAGGATAGTCATGAAATGTAGTTGGAGTACACGTCCTTGAAGGTCAAGTTGTTATCAAACAGATGACTCGTGGATTGGAAGAAGACATGATGACTACCTCAACAAACCCCAATAACTCATCTTTTCTTTCAAGTTATGGGTTTCCAGTTGCCTTTTTGTAAAAGTGACTTATGTCACATGTTGTAATTCAAAAGTTAGAAAATGAGTTTTGTCTAGAAAAGTTAGGTAAAATCTAACTAAGATAAAGCTTGTTTTTAAATTATTGTATTTGAAAGAGGTAGTTATTTCTTAAGTGCCAAAATTGAGTAGTTACTCTAAGTAACTATCTTTCTGAAAAGAAAGTTAGTTATTTCAAGTTGGTACACTTAAAGAGTTAGTTATTCTAAGTAGTTACTAGGTGGTTACAAGGTAGTTACTAGGGAGAAGCCTATAAATACAAGGCTATTTCAAATGTAAAAGGGGGACTCTTTAGAGAGAGAACTTTTACAGGGGGGACTTATGAAGAAACTTCTTGGAATATTTTTGGTCTTACACATTGTATAGTTTACTTTTGGAATTGTATAATTTTGAAAAGATAATGAAGAATGCATTTCAGTTCATATGTTCTTGATGTATTTCTAAGTTATGATTACTAGTTTGTCGTATGTCAAATTGGTGATCTCTCTATGTATTTGTGTAAATCAAAGTTATCCATTGAAGCATGCAATTGGGGTGATGAAGCACAATCATGTCTCGATATCCTGATTTGAAAGTGTTAAGATAAATGATCTCTTCGTATGTTGAGATTTGCTATCTTTTTCATCATTGTTGCACATATGTTGTGAAATTCATCATGAAGTTTAGGAAAGTGGTTTCTAGTTTTTGTGGTGAAATCCCCTCATAATTTGTCTTAAGTTTGTGAAATTCAAACCAGTATTCATATGTCTACTGTTAGGGTTTCAATAAATCATTTGTCTTGTTAGTTTTTCTTTTCCCCCTTTCTGTACTTTTAGGTTAAAAGTACACAAAAACCATAAATACCCCCATCATATGAGGGAGCTGCCCCTCTCAAACACAGAGGAAGATTGTTGCTCTGTCATGATCTCTCCAACTGTTGGGACAATTTAGTCACTGCTCTAAGGGCAACAGGTCATTTTCAAAGGTTATTTTATGGTGACAAATCTGTTTACCAACACACCTATAACGATCTCCTAAGATTTTAACTAGACCTCCTTAGCCAATGAATCTGGCATTAATTATGCCCTAATCTCCTAATTTTAACAGATAAAAGGTTAATTTTGATCATTTTAAACTCACCTAAGCATTCATAAGAGAGATTTACAGAGCTCCGATGAATTACAGTGACTGTTGCAAAGACCTTGACCTCAAACATAATGTTGTGCATAACGAACAACATCTAGTGAATAGTGGTTATATAGTGTAAAGCACATATCTGGATATCTTTTAATTAGGTTTAAGCTCAAAAAAAGGTATGTAATGGTGAAACCCTACTTTTTTCATTTACGGTAACATAGTAAAGGTAAATTTTGCACCTAGGGTAAAATCTTAGTTGCATATACATACATTATGTTTTGTAAACAATAATATGTGAGGATATTAAGAAAATTAACATGAAACTGATAACGTGAAATGAATCTTAAGACATGCATGTCTGCTATTGTAGGATACAATGGAGGTTAGGAAGCTAAAAAATGAGGTAGAATTCAAGACCTCCATGTTTGCGTTGTTGAATGCACATGACAACTGAGAGTGGAGGTGAATTAGTTGTATCAAAAACTTTAAGCCTTCACAAACATAATCACATCCACATCAATTCACATAAACCCTAATTCTATTATGAAAGTGGATAATAGAAACTTAATCACATCAACAACATGCACAAGAGAACACCAGATTTATGTGGAAAACCCTAAAAGGGAAAAACCATGGTAAGGATTAGCTCACAATATATGGTAGTATCAATACCAAATTACAAAGAGGCTCACTATCAAAGGGGCTCACTTCCCAAGACTCATTGCCCAAAGAGGTGGCTCACTAGAAAGAGAGGTGGTTCACTACCAAAAGGGCTCACTGCCAAAAGAGGTGGCTCACTACCAAGAGAGGTGGCTCACTGCCGTGAACTGATAATGATAGAATCTACCACATGCCTAAGTTTAGTTCCAATGAAGCACAATACATATCACCTTCACTATCTCACAAAACCAACATCTTCATCTTCACATCTTCGCATGCTCTCACAAACACACGAAAATTTTTCACTTATTTATATCAGTCATTAACCTTGGAATATACATCAAGGTCGGTAATACATTCTACAACTTCTAGAGTAGTCTTCAAGGTCGACAAACATACACAATTCAAATTAGGTCTGGACCTAAACATTCTTACAAAGATGTAATGTCAAAAAATGTCCCCTTGGAGGCTTTTCCCTCATAAGGTTTAGCTCCTGGGTCTTTAGCATGCATTTAGGGCATTTTAGTTCATATTTTAACATCCCGATGGAATGAGACCTAAGTCCCATGGCAAATAGGACCTAGGAGGACCCCTTGAGCTGTACCTTGCCTAAAATAGGGGGAGGACTTGGGCGCCCGCACCCTAGTCCTATCCTATTTTAGGGCAACCTCAATTTCTAGGTCTTGGTTAGTGACTGTTGTTAGGTCCCTTTGCTGACACGGTAAGTTTGAATTTCAAATATCTTGGTAGGAGTGCTTGTAGATGCATATATAAGCATGTGTAGGCATTCATTTGTAAACTAGATGATCAAGAGATTTCAATTAGATGATTACTAGCAAGCTATTATGTTCTCAACGTGATTCAAGGCTTTCTATTGTGTTGCAAGAGTAGACTTGTATGTTTTGTGTGTTGATATTTGCATATCTGAGCATCAATCTCCTCATGGCATGAAGAGCAGCTTCCTCCTTGAGAGTTTCACTACAAGGTGACATATCATTGTGTTTTTATCATTGATTCCTTTAGTTTTTAGCCTCTGCCTCACAAGGGCATGCCCTCTTTATCTGACAATGGTGTTTAGAGAATTAAGTGTCCTCCGGGATTTGACTGAGGAAAACCTCTAAACACCACAACCCCCAAACCAAGTCTTGTGATTCTAGGTTATAGGTGTCGCATCCAGAAAAAGTGGAGTTGCAAGAAGGCTTGGTAGACATTAGAGATTCGGGATCTAAAGAAAAGTTGGACAAAGGAGCAATTCTAGGACTTGGGTGCTTGCTCTAGTGTCCTCCGCAGATAGATTCCAGAAAATAGAAGTTATAGGGCTAATCTGTGTCTGAAGAAGGTCCAGATTCCCTGAAAAAGTAGGTACCTTGGACTTGGACGCCCGCTCTAGTGCCCCTGACTATTCCACTTCAGAACCCTAAAAATAGGTATTATGTAATTTGGCATTTTACTCCCGTCTGCAAGAGCTTTTTCTATAATTCATTAGTTTGTTGTTGTATTTGCATAATTAGGGTTTTAATGGTCAATTGAGCATAGGAGAAGGAAAAATTGATAATTAATTCCCTAATCCAAGCTTCCCCTCATTTGCAAGTGACCTAGGGTATGATAGTGCTCGCCACTCGACCCTAGATCCTTCAATGTTAGGGTGAAAGGAGGATTTTAACATCTAAACCACAAAAGATCAACAAATCCAATTTTACCCTAAACATTTTGGTGAACTCGTGTATTTGAACTTAAATTGAAACTTGTTGAGTATTTGTCTATAGATTTGGTGTGATTTCATTCATTCATGTAGACATTTAATTTATTGCATTGAGAAAATTTCAAGAAAATTGAAAAAATTGGAAAAATACAAAAACGATTGCATTGTTGGGATTACTAAATTGTGTCAATTCTTCATAAATTTTCCTAATTCATGATTTTTGCATCAAATCTGATATAAACTATAGAAAAATAAAAAAAATCAATATCTTTCTTTGCATTTTCATCATTTAATTGCTAGGGTTTTGTGGAAATTTTGACAATTTTTAGATAACCTGGTAAGTCCAAAATCTAGGGTTTGTAGGAAAAATATTTTATCATTTTTTTATACTGATTTTATAGGCTCATTCAAATTTTAATTTGGCTGTAGTCTTGATTTTAGTGTAAATTTGCATTTAAATTTAAATTATTTGCATTTTTGCATTGAAAATTTCAACAAAAACTAGCAATTTTGATGCATTTTCATTAAATTTGCATGGGAATTTTGCATGATTAAGCTTGAAAATTATTTTTAGATCTGATATTATGTAATTTACATAAAAAAATCAGACTTCAAACCATTCACATAGAATTATGTTCCAAAATCTCAAACCTAGGGCTTTGAAAACAACGATTTTCACCAATTTTGGCCTTATCGACTCTCTAAAATTGCATTATATGTGTGTTGTGAATGATATTTTTGCATTAATTTTCTGTTATCAGGGTAATAATTTTCTTCCCCTCATAAAAAGATTCACAACACTCTTTTATCGGGCTCTTGTAGTGAAAATGTTGCAAAAATCCACACATTTTGGCTATTTTGGCCCTAGGGTTTGACCTAGTTTTCACTCCAAGTATGTTGCGATCAATTTTATGGATCAAGGTGACTAATATTATTGATATTATTTTCTTTACCTCCTAAAGTTATTTACAACACCTCCTTTACTAGGTCTTAGAATTAAAAAATCATGAAAAATAGCTTATTTTTTGCTACATTTTCACTACGGTTTTACCTTAAGAGGCACTAAAAGCATGTTGTGTTGGATATTTTAGCACCAAGAGGCTGTTATTGCTGATATTATTATTTTTCCATCAACATTTTCCTCACAACAGCCTTTGTTATGCTTTTTGCATTGAATTTTGGTGAAAAAAGTGCCTATTTTGACTTATTTTCACTATATTTTGACTAGGCATTATCTTGGATTTGCATCAAGAGTGTGTTGAGAGTGATTATATTGATGTTTTGGACTGATATCAGACATATAAATTGCTTCCCTTGACTGAAATACTCATAGCATCCTTTGTTTCATTTATTTGCATTGAAAAGTATCAAAAAATCAAGCATTTTAGGCTATTTTTGCTTTCATCTTTTGCACCAATTTTAAAAAGTTTTCAAAATCTGATTTGGAATTAGTTTGAGCATAAAAGAATGGCCTCTAATCATAACAAAAAAAATAGGCTCCCTTCTAGACCTTACATGAAAATAAAGGCTCATGAACCTGAAATTATGTTCACTCCTCATGATAGAGCAACTGGAGAAAAAGAAGGACCTCTTTACATTACTGTGACAATAATGGGAAACCCTGTGAATGGAACTCTTATCGATCCTAATTGCATAATTAATTTTTCCACTGAGGAGTTCCTCTTTTCACATTAACTAATGCAAGGTTCTTATGACCTCTCGAGCATGATGATTAAGACGCATAAGGGAACCTTTATCAAGCCTTTGGGTAAGATATCTTTGTTAGTAACATTATCCAGAAAACATGTCGAACAATGGTTTGATGTTGTCCCCATTCTGACCTCTTTTGCATTAAATTGGGACATCCATGGCTAAAATAAATGAAAGCTATCCCTTCAACAATACACCATTGTTTGAAATTCCCTTTGGATGGCTATATAATCACCATCCCTCGAAACAAGTATAAACCTTTGGTTCAGGAAAAACATTACAAGTTGAATTACTTCCAGGATAAAACTAAAATACCTAGTCCTCCTACACAAGAAATGACAAAAGGGAAATAACCCACATGCGAAGAGAACTTTAGACCGAAAGGACAAGGTCCCTATGCTGAGGTTCCTCCCTTGAAATCCTTACGAGGATCGGGAGGTCATTGTCAACAACAAAGTGCTCCACCGTGACAAATGAGGTTTGATCTCGATGCTTCATCTTCTAATTTTCACAAGCCTATGAAAGAGGATAGCCCCATCTTACAAGATATAAGTGGTAAAACAAAATGAAATAGAAAAACAAGAGAAAGAAGAAAAAGAAGACAAGTTTATGCCATAAACCTTGGCTCTCAAAAAGAAAACATTGATCCCAACATTCAATCAAACAAAGATGATCCTAATGATGAACAACATGATGAACAAGATATGGACTTGGCTATGGTACCTTATGTCACACTATCCTCCATCATTAGGGAATGGGACGATGATGACGATGATTTTCTTATAGATAATTTCTAGCTTAGTAGAGGCCCTATAGGTAAGTATCTCCAACCCTTTATCTCTCTCATGATGTGCTTCCCTTGTGATGTGTTATGTGTTGTTTAGGACTCCTAGAATGACCTCAGGTTATCCCATAAGGTTCAGGATACCAAGAGACTACCTCTGTTGTGACCTTCTATTTGTATCATCATTCTTATATATTGCCTCTCTCTCTTATTTCATGGTTTTGTGTTGTTTCTTATGGACATAGCATCATGGTTGGTGACTTGGGGGAACCCTCCTACATGACTGTCCTTAAGACACTTATTTCTCCTCTCTTATTTATTGTTTCCCTTCCTCTAGTGTTTCCATTTAGCAGGTAGATGACGACAAACATTTATACTGATGCGGACCTAGTGTCCCTTTCGAGAGCAATCAAAAAATGGACTATAGTTCCTAATATGATGATGGGGTTGTATACATTATCTGATACTTGGCTAGTGAAAGCACTCGTGCTTTCCACGTAGTGAATGTTATAATGTTTCTATTGCATTTACAAACCTTGACAATACTACTGCTCCGTGCACCTTTGTTTGCCTTTGAATCTAGCCTTGGCGGTACTCGATTCGAAGAACTTCATGATATAGCCCTGGTTATCCTTAAAATTAGAATTCATTGTATAACCTTGGCTCTTTGTGTGTTAATCATATGCATTTGATGTTATTTTTTATCAATATGTTGTAGACACTAACATGTTTCTTGCAGGGATGTGTTTATGGGAACATTTGGCAATCGTAAATTACATGTCACCTCCAGGGGGCATGGGCTTTGCGAAAGTCGATGTCCCCTTGTGTTTTTTCTTCCTACCTTAATGTGCTTGATATCGATAACTAATATCAACCACCTGAAGGTGGGGGCATATAAGGTAAGCTGTCTGTTATAGATGTTAGCAAAGTGTTTGACCGTAGATGCATAGACTTGCACCCCAGAGTAGTACATCATGCATCCTGAGTTTGTTTGCAATAAATTAATCAATCATGTAAGCTCTCTGCGAAGGTGGGATATCGAGAATATCCTTTTTCTTAAGCCCTCTGCGAAGGCAGGGATGGTGTGCTTCTCGGAGCAAATTGCATCATCCCATCATTTTCAAAAGTCCTCTACAGAGGCAGGGAGTGGTTCTGTGACTAACTCAACCCTTAAACGTGTCTTCGGTGATTGTTGTAGTGAAGCCCAATCATCAATGTGTGCCTTTAATGTGCCTAAGATGGTGTTGGACCTAGAAATAGGTACACTCCATTGCTTGCCGTGTTTTCTCTGTGTCTTCAAGTGTGCGTGTTTTGGCATGCTTGTTTTGTATGGCGTGTTTGTTGCTCCATATGCATAGACTAGCACCTTTGAGTAGTGCTTCATACATTTTGGAAGGTTTTGTGTGTATTGCATGTGTGTTGCCCCATATGTAGAGACTAGCACCTTCAAGTAGTGCTTCCTGCATTTTGGGAGGTTTGTTTACTTTCCAGTACTTGCATTTGCATTTCATATATGTGAGAAAAAGAAAAGAAAAGATATCATTTCTATCTTCTATGCATTAATGTGTCTTCGATGCATTAATTGTCTACTCTATGTTCTGTGTGACTGTAACTGTCTTCCTCGTGTTTTGTGTGCCTGTTACTGTCTTCTATGTGATTGGTGTGTCTTCTCTATGTTTGGTGTGTTTGTTGTGTTTGTGACCTTACTTTAATGCATGTATTGGCCTCGTGTTTATACATACATTAAAGTGGGGGCTAAATGTAACATTGGAAAATGTCCCCTTGGGGGCTTTTCCCTCATAAGGTTTAGCTCCCGGGTCTTTAGAATGCATTTAGGGCATTTTAGTTCATATTTTAGCATCTTGATGGAATGAGACCTAAGTCCCATGGCAAATAGGACCTAGGAGGACCCCTTAAGCTGTACCCTACCTAAAATAGGGGGAGGAATTGGGCACCCATACCCTAGTCCTACTCTATTTTAGGGCAGCCCCAATTTTCGGGTGTCGGTTAGTGATCGTTATTAGGTCCCTTTACCGATACGGTAAGTTTGAATTTCAAATATCTTGGCGGGAGTGCTTGTAGATGCATATATAAGCATGTGTAGACATTCATTTGTAAACTAGATGATCAAGAGATTTCAATTAGATGATTACTAGCAAGCTATTGTGTTCTCAACATGATTCAAGGCTTTCTATTGTGTTGCAAGAGCAAACTTGTATGTTTTGTGTGTTGATATTTCTAGATTTGAGCATCAATCTCCTCATGGCATGAAGAGCATATTCCTCCATGAGAGCTTCACTACAAGGTGACATATCATTGTGTTTTTATCATTGATTCCTTTAGTTTTGGCCTCTGCCTCACAAGGGCATAGCTTCTTTATTTGACAATGGTGTTCAGAGACTTAAGTGTCCTCTGGGGTTTGACTGAGGCAAACCTCTAAGCACCACAACCCCCAAACCAAGTCTTGTGATTGCAGGTTATAGGTCTCACATCTAGAAAAATTGGAGTTGTAGTAAGACTTGGCAGACATCAGGGATTCAGGATCTAAAGAAAAGTCAGATAAAGGAGCACTTCCAGGACTTGGGTGTTCACTCCAGTGTCCTCCACAGACAGATTCTAGAAAATAGAAGTTACAGGGCTAATCAGTGTTTGAAGAAGGTCCAGATTCCTTCAAAAAGTAGGTACCTTGGACTTGGGCTCCCGCTCTAGTGTCCCCAACTATTCCGCTTCAGAACCTTGAAAACATGTATTCTATAAATTGGCATTTTACTCTCGTCTGCAAGAGCTTTTTCTGTAATTCATGAATTTGTTGTCGTATTTACATAATTAGGGTTTTAATGGTCAATTAAGCATAGGAGAAGGAAAAAATGATAATTAATTCCCTAATCCAAGCTTCCCCTCATTTGTAAATGACCTAGGGTATGATAGTGCTCGCCACTCGACCCTAGATCCTTCAATGTTAGGGTGAAAGGAGGATTTTAACATCTAAACCACAAAAGATCAACAAATCCAATTTTACCCTAAATAGAAGAAAAGGAATGAAGGTAGAACATTTCATAGCTTAGTGTTGTGTGGTTACACAACATGCCCCTTTTTGCCCCAACAAAATGAGGACCCAACTTTTGGGCGGTATGGTAAAATTAGTCTCAGATGCATATCAAGAAGTTATCCTCTGCATATTAGGACCTCAGGATCATGATCAAAATCCAAAATTAAAATTTGTTGTTGAGAACCTTGTCATGTG
This sequence comes from Cunninghamia lanceolata, assembly GCA_027924645.1. Classification (NCBI taxonomy): domain Eukaryota; kingdom Viridiplantae; phylum Streptophyta; class Pinopsida; order Cupressales; family Cupressaceae; genus Cunninghamia; species Cunninghamia lanceolata. The sequence goes on along the minus strand of BSBN01000220.1, from coordinate 6,595,838 downwards.
AAAGAGCATAAAATTTCAAGTAGGTTTGTTTTTCAAAGTATCTCAGAATTCATTGAAACAAAGAAGTTATGTCTGGTCAAAGTCCAGTCAAGGGGTTGTTAGGATGTTCATATCTACATATCATCTAGATCCTAACTTAGTATCCTAACACTGACTAATGTTTAGATGCCAAATTTGAGTCACCAGTCATTTAAACGTCAAGGCGGACATATATTACTTAATATCTTGATCATGGTAAAAATCCTAATTTTGATGATGTCACATCCACTGACTTGAAAAAGAATGATGAATTTGCCTACGTCATCAAGATATTGCATTGTATCCTGATCTTAACTTACTGTCCAGATCTTAATATAATATCTTGATCTTCGATCATATCCAGACGTCAAATTCAGAGGCCTTAGTAAACCCAACATCAAATGCCTGGACATTCGTTAACATTCTAATCTTAAGTTAATATCTGGATCTCTGATAGTATCTAAATATCAAACTTAAAAGACTTAGTGGTTTAAACATCAAAATGCCAAGATCTTATATAATGTCCTGATCTTATATAATAACTTGACCATATATAATATCCTAACCTATGATTATATCTAGACGTCAAGTTTGAGAGACCTACCTAGTTGCACGTCATATGCAAGATGTTAGTTTATGTCTTCATCTTAACAAGTATCTGAACCTTAACTTAGTGTTCAGATCTTTAAAAAAAACATCCACATTTGGATGACATCATACTATCACGATAAAACAAATGCAATACATCCTGCTTACGTTAGCGGGATACTCGACATACATGGATGTTTCGCATTCTAAGATCTAGATCCCTCAAGATACCCATACTTCACGTAACCAATAGTGTAATGCTACGTGTCCACATCCTCATCCTGATGCATCATGGCATCATCCCAAGCTTCATACCTAGATATCCCCCTAGAATATTCCCTAACTGGATATATATCATACCCACGCTTTTGTGTTTAATGGGATAAAGTGGCAGTTAGAGTTTAAATTCAAAATGTGCCAATGGACACTTGTAGAAATCTTATTCCATCTTACTGAAAGAGGGTGTCAAATCACATTTTTGCCATTAATGTGCCCTAAAATCACACATTGCCTAAGTTAAAAGGGCATTTTCACAATCATAATTGATAATATTGCATTAGAAAACCCTAATTCCATTGTTTAAAGCTTACGGCAAACCAGAGCTAAAACAAAGAATACGAGACATAGGAGAATGCTTTCAGAATGGAAACTTGACTATCACTACAACAATTACAGGTTAAGATGACACACTAGGTACGTATAAATTTTACCCTTTGATCATTTTACGAATCATGCCCTAGTACACTCAAGAAATGGTAAAGGGGAATATATCAACAACAAATATGCAATGCTTTATTCTAGTCTTGGTATTTAGATAAGATCATTATTATGCTAAGCATGAGCTGTGATATGCTATTGTTTAAGACTAGTGAGTTTGAATCATAGGACAAAATGTCTCAACAACGGATTGAGAAGTGCGATGCTGAATTCAAGGTCTCGATGTTCCCTAAAATGTGCAGTGTATATTGTAAGTTGGGCCATCAGGAGGATACCCATTCGGGTAATACAAGCTTAGAAGAATTTAGAATAAAAATTGAAGCTGGAGAAGATAACATCATTCTATAGAATATAGCAGCATCCGGCTTGTTTCATGCAGCTGGTTTTCCTTATTCCACAGATGCTTTTGAGCTCATGGTGGAATGTGCACAGAATTATGACATCAACACTAGAAAGGTGGAGAAACAGAAAAGGCTATATGCTGATCTTTCAGTAGAAGGTATTGCAGAAGTGCTTCATTTACCAGTAACACAGAATATGTATGTGCTCGATTTGGATGCTTTGGTCAAAGAATTCAAGGCCAATGATAAGAATTGTAGAAGGGTCATCTATCAAGTATGGAGAAACCTGAGTAATACAGCCAGGGTAGCTACCAAAATAGTAGTGCATTTGTACAAATTTGACTTCAATGAAGAAGTCCAATATATAATGTGTATGCTTAGCCAGATGAAGGGTTTGGTCAATTGTAGAACATTTGAACCATGGATGTTTGGGCTGATTAGGATGGTAGTAGAATACAAGCCAGAGAATGCAAAGGTCTAGTGGGCCAAGATCATCAGAGACACCATACATGATCAGATGATCAAATGGAAAGAGAATAAGATCACTATTTTCAAAATGACTTCATATCTTGTATATGCCGGTGCAGAAAAAAGGTACATTTGATGCATTGCAGACGGTAGGGAAGATGGGAAAATTGCCTAATGAGAAGACTCTTTGGGAGTATTATCCTCAACTAGAAAGAAGATTATCCCTACAAAACTACAAACTTGTAAATGACGCTTTCATAATGCATATAGTTAGGCTAATAGATGGTGACCGGGCTAAGAGATTTTTAGCGGGCGCCACAGAGGCAATCAGTGGGTATGGTTCTTGGTTTATTCAAGCCAAGACATATTCATATATTCAGATGGAAGGTTTCAGTGGGAAACCATATATGCTACCTAGATACCCCTCTGATAGGGTAGTATTTGTATACGCCTAAAAATGACACGACTTGGTCTAAATAAATATTCTTAATATTTATTCCATCTAATTCCTCTATCAATAAAATAAATAAACAAATTTATTTATTCGATTCATATTCCTCTAAGTTAATTAAATATCAAAATATTTAATTACCTCTTCTAAAGTCAAAATTAAATAAAATCTTTTATTTAATTAAATTCTTCCAAACAATTAAATAATTCTTAATTATTTAATTAAAGCAAAATCATTCTTCCAAATTTAAATAAATCAAATCAAATTTACTTAAATCCTCTCAATCTCCAAAAATAAAATATAATCAAATATTTTATTTATTCTTCCAAATCATGCACAACAAATAAATAAATTTATTTATTTAATTTGCTTTCTTATCTTCTAAAATATAATCAAATATTTTATTTATATCTTCCAAATCTTCTAAAATAAGTCTTATTCTTCATGCACACAAAATTAAATAATTTATTATTTAATTTCTCTCAAATCATGCAAAAGCAAATCTCAAGTTGAGTTAACTGACTCAATCAACCTTGTTTTTATCAATATCTCTTAAATTAGAAAAAAACTTTCTAATTTATGAAAAGCATGTCTTATCTTTAGAAAAGAAAGTAGTTAACTCAAATAAAACAACTTTTGTGTGACACTTGTCTTCTTCTTATTTGCGCACGTTCCTCAACCATTCTATACTGTTGATCTTCTCGTTCTTTCTATACCGTTGATCTTCATTCTTTCACGAGTCTATAAATTCAACCCTCTTCTTCCATTTCATTCATCCAAGCTTTAAGTATTGTTACTCCACAGGAATTACAGCACGCCTTTGGCACCAATTCCTTCCTTGCTTGTGATCACACTCGTTACTACATACTACTACTATTGTTGTGAAGCTCATCTTCATGGCAAAACTATCATAGCCATTCTCCATTGACAATCTTGGAATAGAAAGGAAGTACACTCTCTGAGGGCCTTATTCATACATGCAAGATCGATTGAGATAGGCAACCAATGAAAGCTATGAAGCTTTGAGGTTTGTAAAGGTTTTTGAAGTTCTTTTGTTTGATTGATCTCTTTATTTCTCTATTTTGTTGAGTTTTGGGTATTTTGATATTGATATATTGATTATTCATGTTTACTCCAATTTTCCCTTAACATTTTTGGTGCCCATCGTGGGGCCTAGCCCCAAATTTAACCCAAAGACTAAGTTTTTATGTTTTAGAAAGCTGTACACAAGAAGAAATCGCTCATTTGACACATCCTAACATGCATCTGCTATCTGTTACTGTGCATACAGTCTCTGATCTAGCACACCTATTGTCTATTTCAGCGCATACATCCTTTCAGCGGACACAGGCTCTATTCTGGTGCATCTACCCTTTGACATGGTGCATCTATCAGTTCAACGCATATACACAGTTTTCCTGCTCTTTTGACCTCTATCTTAACGCATATGTACTGCGGCGCTTCTAAGCTCTATTTTTGCACATTCAATCTCTGAAGCTGCACATCTGATCTAGGCAATGATTTTTAGGGTTTCTTTGAAGTTTTTGCTAACACTGACATCTTTTTGCAGGAACACTCTTGATCTGTTTTGCAGGCTAGGTACTGGTTTAGAATCATATAGTTGCACTTGTTAACTCACACTTCAATTTCTAAACGAGAAAGTAAATGGATGCTCATGCAAATCTCACATAGTCTTAACTAGGAAGGCAGTAATTGAATCATTGCTATCTTGCATATCATTGAATCATTGCTATATTGCTATCCTTCAAAGTTAACAACTCATTGCTATCTTGTTATCACTTCAAAGTTAACAAATCACTACTATCTAGATAAAATTGAACACATAATTTCTATCTTGGTAAAACTAGACCATTGCTATCTTGTTATCACTTCAAAGTTAACAAATTTCTGTGCTTGCCCAAGTAGATAGCTCATCTAGTTTTTCTCATTTTAACTAGGGGAAAAGAACCACTATATTATGTGTTTTGGGAATGATACCAAGCCTATGCTCTCCCCTATCTTGGGTGACTAAAATGCCAGACATATCATTTTTGCATGTGTTTTTCCTTTAAAGGGGCCTGCTCTTGGATACCGTTCATCCAAGTAGGAACAACCCTAAGTGGTAATAGGCTAGATGCCAAGCCCTACCAATCCACTATAAATAAAATTGTGTTTGGAGAAAAAGCTTCAATCAATGAGTGTAGTTGTGTTATACGACAGCTAACCTCCCCCAAAACCCTCTAAGGTACAACCCTTGTAGGCTGGGAGACTCCATAACGGAGAGTAGTGCTGCCGCATGTATAACCACTAAAATGGTTGCCTTTATTAAACACCTTTGTCTTAGTGACCAAAAACCCCTATAAGCTGATGCAGGGAAGGGTGATTATCACCTCCTGAAGATGCTTCACTAGAGATAGTGAGAATTTGGTTTTATACTGTCCTTTGAAACCTAGGTTTGTACTTGCTTTCTTTTAGTCCAAAAAGAGTCAAAAAAATCACAAAAAAATAAAAAACCATAAAAACATTCTTTGTGTTTGTTGTGTCTTCTTGCCATAATTTTAGAAAAATTAGATCAAAAAGACCTTCTTGCAACCAAAGATACCAAAAACATCATAAAATTGCCAAAAACTTGTAAAAATCACTGAGAAAACCAGAGCGGCACATTTGTCCTCTTTTGTTCTGCATTTGTGTAAATTTGCAACCCATTTGTACTGACTTATAATGCTTCTACAACCTGTTACGATGCATTTAAAATTACCAGTGTCACGCTTATACATCGACTTTCTGTGCATTTACCAATTTATGCAGCGCATCTGTTTCGGCGCATGTGTGACAGTGAGCACTTCCACAATCTTTGAGAGAAAATTTTTATCATTTTTGGGTACCCATTTCAGCCTAGTTCCAAATTCTGAGATCAAATTTTACCTTGAAGTCACTTTTCCATCCATTTCGTGTCAAAATCTCTCTTTCGTTAGTCATCTCATTCACCTTCTATCAGGTCTCCCTAGTCCAAAGTCAAAGTATCCCATATTGGATCAGCATAGGCCCCTTTTTTGGATCATTTTGGATTCAAGTAACCCTAGTAAGTCACAGAACTTCACTAAGTGCTCATGGTGCATGACTAGTCCCTACACAGTAAGACAGGTATCGAGTACCCTTACTAGTGGCTATTGTCTTGTATCGACCGTCTTACTCAGAATCATTGATCGAAAGAGTCCCTTGTCCAAATTTTGTCATAAGTATCCTATTCTCAGTAGTCTCCATCGGCATCTTGCCAAAATCTCTAGTTTCATCCCACCGCATCCCACATCACCTTGCATGGTTCTTACTAGATCTCAATACCAAAAGTAACTTGAAATGGCCAGATCATCGACTATATTGTCACCCCTCATGATAGTGATGAGGAAATATCTCACGAAGATTATCAAGGACACCTGCAAGATCAAAAATTCCAATGCTTGCTAGAGAAAGTGCTCCATGAGGACCCTCACAAGTATTTTTATCATCTTGCAAATCTTGGAATTAAGCTCCTTGTTGAGTTCGATCTAAGAAAACTCAAAGAGATCATAGAGGATAATCATGAACACCACAATGGTGAGGACAAAGGAAAGAAAGTCATAGACCCAAACACACCTATGGAAGAAATGAGGAAACAAATTGAGGGTCTAACGCAACCAATGGCGGATCTCAAGATGGGTACAAACACTAAAACATACTCCTTGGAAGATATTGCATTATACCCCTTTGATAAAAGTTTGAACATGATACCATTTCCCTTTCAATTTGAAGTTCCTAAGTTTGACAAGTACAAAGGGAAAGGGGACCCTAGAGATCATATTAGGGAATTCAATGCCGCATGCATGGAAGTAACTCACAATGAGACTTTCTCAATAAGACTATTCCCTATATCTCTAGGTAGTCGAGCCATGGAGTAGTTCTTAAGACTCCCACCAAGAATCAAAACTTTTGATGAGTTAGTCAACAAATTCATCACGCACTTCTCATACAATATTGGACACAAAGTCTCCATGCTCGACCTATGCAACACCAAGCAAAAGAGTGGCAAATCATTTGTCTCCTTCTTACAAAGGTGGAGACAACTAGTAAGCAAATGCTCATATGATGTACCTGAGAAGCAATTAATAGAGATGTCTGTCCACAACCTCAACTTCGATCTAAGCTATCAGATACAAATTCAATGCCCTACTTCATTTTTGAAGGTCATTGAAATGGGATTGTTCATTGAGAAAGCTATTATTTCCAAGGGGCAAATCAAGTTATACAAGGACACACCTACCTCCAACTACATGACTGACAAATCAAAGTTTTGGACTAGGAATAAAAATGTCGTCAATGATGGAGTAGTTGATGCTAAGGTGGCAGCTCCCAAACAACAACTGATATTCACTCTCAAAGGAGAGGTAAGCAATGTTACACCCAACAAAACATTCTCTCAGGAGCCAAGACCATGGTTCAACTCAAATCCAAGGTGAAATTTCACACCCCTGGGTGAGTCCCAAGAATCTACATTAAAAAAGCTATTGGCTAACAATGAAATCTCTCTATCGCCAACAAGTGATTACAAACCTCAAATAAAACCTCACTATTGGAAAGACACCGACTATTGTGAGTATCATAGAGGAAGAGGACATACAACCAACAATTGTATCTATCTCAAACATGTTATTCAAGACATACTTGATCAAAATCAAGGAGGTGCCCAACAACATACTTCTAATGAGACGTATGTGGCTTACAAAGATCCACTTGTCAATCATGACAAGCCATACAACAACAACAACAATGGCAACAACAACAACAACCACAACAGGGAAAATCAGAATAATGGGAATAGTAATGCCAATTACGCAAGTGTGCCATTCGATTATACCATCAATTACATATCAGAGCATGTCCCACAAACAAATGTGGTCATGCCCAACCAACAATCAGAGCCCAATAGAACTGATTATAGTATCATTACCTGTAGTAGTAAGGTCACGTTAAGTACCATTCCTCCAAGGTCATCACCTTCTTAGTCCAACTCCCATCAGTATAGCATCATAGACCAACTACGGAAGACTCCTGCCCACATTTCTATCTTAGAGTTGTTGCATCTATCTCCTTCCCACAAGGAGATTCTTGATAAAGCCTTAGTGGAAACCATTGTACCCATTAACTTGGCCCAAGAGAAGTTTCAAGCCATGGTAGATAATCTGACCTCCTCAAGTACCATATAATTTAGTGAACAAGATGACCTCTCAATGTCTCAACCTCATAACACCCCTTTACATATTGTCACCTTCATCCATAAGCACCACATCAAGAGGGTTCTCATTGATGGGGGAGCCAATTTAAATCTTTGCACACTGAAGCTAGTCCTTACATTGGGGTTCTTTGAAAATGTAGTTGATTCAAGGAAGAAGATTACTATCAAAGCCTATGATGATGAGGAGAGAACTACCAAAGGAACAGTGGTATTACCTATACAAGTGGGACCGGTGATAAAAGATGTTGTGTGCTAAGTCCTAGATAGGGATCTAGCCTATAATATTCTCCTAGGTAGACCATGGATTCATGCCATGAAAGTTGTGCCTTCTACCTATCACCAATGCATACAATTCCCTCATAACGGCAAGCAAGTCACCATCCAAGGTGATCCTGACCCCTTTCAGCATTACAACTCTGTCCTTTCAAAACCTGGTTGCATTATACCCAATAATAGAGCATCTACATCCCCTACCCCATAGCATGATTCTACCTTTGAAGCTTCCTCATCCAAGCCCAAGGAGCAGAAAATTACCATCAAAGAAATAGGAGTAGGGGAATACTCCATCGAGCACAACCTCAATCTAGCCAAAATGCCTTTATCTCCTAGATCCTTCGAGCGACCCAAGCATTTTCCAAAGCCATCTACTCCTCCTACACCTCCCACAGCTCCCTTTGTAAAATGGGGGACCCTATCAGATGAAACAGAGGAAAGAGATATCTTACAATGGCTTTACATAGAAGAAGAAGAGAGCACACAACAAGAACCACCTAAGCTCCCAACAGAAATCTATGGGCGAGGTAAATCTATCCTACACAGAATGGGTTATGAAGGACAAGGCCCCATCAGCCTAAGAAAAGAAGGAATTATAGAACCCATTCAACCTTCTCCATCCTCATTGGCTAGAACTACAAAAGGTCTAGGATATAAAGATAAGGGCAAAGCTAAATCAAATGCTTGTCTTATGGAAATGATCCATACCCTTCAAGAGGACAGTGACAAAGATTCCAATGAGTATGAGTGGGATGAGCTAACAGAGCATTCCTATGATGACAAAGAAGTTGATACCATTCAAACTTATAGCCCCTACCGTGAGGGACAAATGCTACCGCATAGGCCGTTAGAGTGTGATTTGCCTATCCTTGAGAATATGACTTTCGAGGAAGGTTCGAGTTCTATCGTAATAAACAATTTGGAGGAACGTACCATCCTAAACACTCCCCTCACCAATACTCCTAGCATATCCATTCAAATTATCAATGAATCAAATCTATCCTTTGACTCCCTCCCCCTTGTGCATCCTGAGCTTATTGACTGGGATCTACGAGGAACCCCGCAACTAGATATGTTCCAAAACGATGATGCCTATATTGACTACATGGAACTTAGGGACCACCTACCTAAAGGAGATAATAAAGTTGGCTTCACCATTGAACTTAATACCATGGCTTATTTCAGAGAGGGTGCCAAGCCTTCCAGTCGCAAAAATATCAAAATAAAAACTAGATTTGATGGTGAAAACTACTCTGTGGCAGTGTCAGATTCTAAAATAGTTAAAAGAAAGGATGCATCCAATGGTGAAAACCCAACTGTGGAACTTGACGATGGAAGGCTTGACACTCTCCCCAATGACATGCACTAGGAGAAGTTTCAGATTGTTGTGGAACCCATAGAACTTGTTAACATTGGAATAGAGGAACAACCTAAGATCATTCACTTTGCTAAGTCTCTAACCCCACTAGAAAAGACTAAGTTTGTACCATTCTTTAAGAAAAAGCAAGTCAATTTTTCTTGGTCATAGGTAGATATGTCAGGATTAGATCCAGACCTGATTCTACATCATCTTCCATTAGATCCAAGAGTGAAACTAGTGAAATAGAAGCTTAGAAAGATTCATCCACACATTGCACTACTTGTAAAAGAAGAACTCAAGAAATTACTAGATGTAAGGTTCAACAGAGCTATAGACTATCTGGAATTGGTCTCCAACATAGTACCAGTGTCCAAACTTGATGTCTGAGTTAGACTATGCAATGATTTTAGAGATCTAAACAAAGCTTGCTGCAAGGATGATTTTCCGTTGCCAAATATAGATATCATAGTCGACTTAACAACATGGCATACCATGTTATCTCTCATGGATGGCTTCTCAGATACAATCAAATTAGGATAGCACTAGAAGACTAGCATAAGATATCTTTTACTTGTCCATGGGGCACTTATGCTGGAATGTCATGCCATTTGGGCTAAAAAATGCAGGAGTTACATATCAATGTGCTATGACCACTATATTCCATGATATGATGCACGTCACCATGGAAGACTATGTAGATGATACCCTTGCAAAGTCACTCACAAGAGAATCACACCTGGATGTGTTAGAGAAATTCTTTCATAGATTGGAACAATTCAAAGTTAGGTTGAACCCAAAGAAATGTGTGTTTGGAGTCACCTTAGGCAAGCTCCTAAGTTTTATTGTACTGACAAATGGAATAGAGGTGGACCTCGCCAAAGTTAAGGCTATTATGGACATGCCACCACCCAAGAATCTTACTCAACTAAGATCTCTACAAGGCAAGCTACAAGCAATCCATAGATTCATATCACAACTAGCAGACAAGTGTCAACCCTTTAGTCATCTCCTACATAAGAACATTCCATTTAGGTGGGATGAGAAATGCGAAGAGGCATTCAACAAACTGAAAGAGTATCTTATGTATCCACCTATTCTCATGCCTCCTATCCAAGGGATGCCATTATTACTATACATATATGCTACACCAACAGCTCTTGGGGCCCTTCTAGCACAACAAGATTATGAAGGTAAAGAAAGAGCCGTCTACTTCATCAGTCGTATGTTGGTGGGCTATGAGTTGCAATACTCTCAGATAGAAAGATCATGTCTTGTGGTAGTTTTTGTTTCCCAAAAACTCCAACATTATATGCTAGCACATCCAGTCAAACTTATTGCAAAAATAGATCCCCTGAAGTACCTACTAAGCAAAGCAGCTCTAACAGGTCGCCTAGCCAAATGGGTAATGCTCCTAAGTGAATACGACATTGAGTATATAGACAGAAAAGCTATCAAGGGGCAAGTCATTGCTGATCAGTTAGCAGATGCACCACTACAGGACACCACACCAATGCAATTTGAGTTTCTAGATGAATCCTTATTCAATATATCAACACATTCTTGGAAACTCTACTTTGATGGGTCCTACACAAACCATGGATCAGGGGTAGGAATTTTGTTTGTAACTCCTCATGGCAACACCATACCGAAGCCTTACCATATGTTATTCCCATGCACCAACAACATAGCAGGATATGAAGCCTTGGTCATTGGTCTCAAAATGGCAACAAAGTGGAAAATCAAAGAGCTACATGTCTATGGTGATTCTCAACTAGTGATCAACCAGGTCAATGATGATTACCAAACCAAGGATGAGAAGCTTGTCCCATACAAGCAGATGGTCAAGGACTTTAAGAAATACTTTGTGATCATCTCTTTTGAGCAGATACCTCGCATCGAAAACAAAGAAGCAGATGCCATGGCAACCATTGCCTCTCTTCTCGAAATCCTAGAGAATGAGTCACGGTATGAGTTCTTAGTGGAATTAATTCAACAACCAGCTTATGATCTTCCTGAAACCTATTCCATATGCCTATTAGTTGGATTTGATTCACCTTGGTATGGTAAGGTTTACACTTACCTCAAGGACAACACCCTCCCACTTGACTTATCTTCAAACAATGAACCTTTATATGCCAAACCTCTCATTATACCATTATTGTCGACACCCTGTACCGATGTGGTCTAGATGGTACTTTACTCCATTATTTAGAATGAGAAGAATCCCAAACCGCCTTACAATATGTACATGAAGGGATATGTGGAACACACTCTAGTGGTACTTCTTTAGCTAAGAAACTCATGCGTTTGGGTTATTATTGTCCAAACATGGAAATAGATTCATATCAATTTGTGAAGAAGTGCAAGAAATGCTAGATACATGGGAATTTGATACATGCACCAGCTCAAGTGCTGAGACCTTTAACAACACCTTGGCCCTTTTGCCAAAGGGGACTCGACCTCATAGACAAAATCCATCCAACCTCATCCAACAGCCACAAATTCATAATAACCGTCACTGAGTACTTTACCAAGTGGATTAAAGCCATCCCCCTCACCACCATCATAGGCAAACAATCTCCTCATTCATCCTTAATTACCTCATCTGCAGATACGAAATTCTGTCATCCATTATCATGGATAACGGAAGACCCTTCAAAAACTAGGATGTCCAAGAACTCTGACTGATTCAAAATCCAACACCGTTTATCTAGACCCTACTACCCCCAAGGCAACAACCAAGCAAAAACATCCAACAAAATCATCTTGAAACTCCTCAAGAAGATAGTCAACGATGTTGGCCGTAATTGGCACATCCAACTCAATCCTACTTTGTGGGCCTCCAGAACTAGTATACACACTCCCACAGTTGCCACCCCTTATGCCCTTGTCTATGGTTTAGAAGCTATCCTCCCCATCGAGGTCAATTTACCATCTCTCAGGGTGTCATTAAAAGGTCTCATAATAGATGAAGAGTATAGAGTTTCCAGATTGCAAGAACTAGAGTTGCTAGAGGAAAGGAGACAGAAAGCCTTTTGATCATCTCAAAGCATACCAGCAAATGATGTCACGAAGCTACAACCACAGAGTCTGCCCAAGAGTCTTTAAGGTTGGAGAACTAGTACTTAAAGAGAATCCCCACAATCAACAAGATAGGGAAAAGAAAGGCAAGTTTGAACCCAACTGGCTTGGGCCTTATGTGATCATAGATACTTATAGATCGGGGACATATCAGTTAGCAACATTAGAAGGTGAGTTGTTCGATGACCCAATCATCAACATACATCTTTTCTGGTTCTATACGTAAGAGAACCCCAATGTAAGGGGGGCATAAAATACAAAAAAAAAAATAGAAAAATACAAAAAAATTAAAAAATTAGAAAAATACAAAAAAAATCATCCAATGGTGAGAAACTTGGAAAACAAGCGCCTTGGATAGGTATTATGATGAAAACCTGGGAAATAGGCGTCATGTGTACTTTTAGCTTTCATTCAAATAAAAGCAAGTGGTGAAAACCTGGTAAACAAGTGTTACTTGTGATAAACCACTTCCTCCATCTTTGGGAAACCAATCACCTTGTGTCCATTCTTCCCTCACTCGTGTCCCATTCGATCCATATCTGTTCCATAATAAGAACCTAACGATAACCTATCCAAGACTTGATACTCTATCTTTTTGTTGCCTTATCAACCAAGGTTTTATCCCATATCCTATCCACAGTGTTAGCCTAGCTTAGCGTCTATCGTTAGTATCCATGGTCCAAGTCCATTGAACTATGTTGCCTCTGCGTCATCACGTAGGCAAGGCCTTTTCTTCAAATGCATCCTCGAGGCTCCCACTTTCCCATCCGTCCCATGTCCAGTCCTTCTATCTATCTAAGTCCACACCACTTTCTATCACCTAGGTCTTAGGTCCGTTAGGGTTTACCCCAAACTACATTGCCTCTACGTCATCACGTAGGCAAGGCCATTTAGCAATGAGCCCCCAAGGCACTAGGTCAGTCCCTTAGGGTTTGTCTCACCAATAAGGATTGTGGAATCTTCTCACTAGACAAGCAAGCGCAAGAAAAACCCGCTTTCAAGCAAAATTTTGACACAAGGCATTAACCTATCTAAGGCAAAGCAAACAAACACCTAAGGCATTCTAAATGCTTTTACCAAACATGGCAAGAAACAAACACATCTAAATGCAAACATGTTTTGTGGTCAGAATCATGGTTAAGTTATAGTGTTTTGATTTTTGTTATCATGTCTTCCTATGCTACTCAAGGATGCCAAAAGCTAGAGATGCTATGATGGGGGCATGATTATTTTCTTTGTTTGTTGTTTGTGGATTAAACTTTAGTAATGCGACACCTTGTCTAATGACATGATCGGCAAAAGATCATCGAGGACATCAAAGGTCTAACATGAAGGGGGGCAATCCTTGTCTGTTGACATGCAAGAAATACTCAGGTCATCTCAGTTCAATTATACCTCGATGCTTGTATTAACTTGCTAAATCAAAATCCATGTAAGAAGTACTCAGGTCATCTCAGTTCAATTATACGTAGATGCTTGTATTAACTCACAACATTAGGAAAAAGTACCAAAAAAATTGTCCAATGATGAAATAAGCACTTCAAAATACTTGCACCATCAAGATGTCAAAAGCAAAGCATCCATCTTACATCCATTATACATCCATACATCCGTATCCCATGGAATAAAAGATCCAAAACAATGCAGGGTAACAATACAAATTGAAGCTTGTGAATCTTTCTATCAAGTCATTCTTTCAATCAATCTTCTATCTACCATTATGTCATTTCTGTGTCAATAGAGTACATTTGGACATCACAAAAACATAGCATACAGTTGCATATGATATCACATGAGATAGTCATTTACATGATTAAATCAGTTGCATATATAATAAGTGCATCAGGTCATCCATATACATTTTGCAATCATCACATAGTGTCAACAAGAAAAAAATCAAAAACATAGATAAGTGCATCACATAAACTACATATTCATATAGATACCATTTGCATTTACACATTTGAGGCATATTAAGTAAAACACTTAAGTCTGCATTAGGTCACATAGCATCACATAACATCATATAAAAGTATGCATTAGATAAACATCACATAGCATCATATAGACAGTCAAAATATGCATCACATGAGTACCATCATACAATAGAAATGCATCCATAACTCATAAGTATAGAGAGCTTCAAATAGCTGCATCATCATATAAATATCATAAACATGTCCAAAATGTACAAATATCAAAAGGTCCATCTCTGAGTCAATGTCATATACAATGTATACATCTTAAAGACAATGATACATATCCCAAAATACAAAAGTGGTACATGTGCGTATCTGGCTATCTGAGCCATCAAAAAGGTAGGTGCGTAGGAGCCAAAATCTGTGCGAGTGTCTATTAACCCTGTTGCTATGAACCGCTGCTCCCAATAGTGTCTCTTGAGTCCCCTCCTTCGCTAGCCCCAGACTGCTATGGGCCCATCATAGAGGCTCCTGACCTCAATGCACCTACTCTCTGAGAGGCCATAGACTAGCTCTTGTAGTTTAGAGCCCTCTGATCGATTGGAACAACACCATGGTATAAACTCTGATAGTACTGTGTCTGAGCTTGTGCTCTGGCAAGATCACCCTACACCTGCGCTAACTGTGCCTGTGCTTGTGCTAGTTGTACCTGTGCCTATGCTAGCTATGCCTGGGCTTGGTGCACCTGTCCAACTAAAAAG
Source organism: Cunninghamia lanceolata (assembly GCA_027924645.1). Classification (NCBI taxonomy): domain Eukaryota; kingdom Viridiplantae; phylum Streptophyta; class Pinopsida; order Cupressales; family Cupressaceae; genus Cunninghamia; species Cunninghamia lanceolata. The sequence goes on along the minus strand of BSBN01000220.1, from coordinate 6,580,592 downwards.
TTGCTCATAGGATCTGTCCCAAGGGCTGCCACTACTGTATCCTGCTCTACTCAGATAACTCATATCCTCACCTCTACCATATCTCACTCTCTAGTGAGACCTGAGATAACCCTTGCATCTGTCTCCCACCAAGCCTTGGCCATCCTAAGCTGTGCCTGCAGCTATCGAACCTGTCCTCTCAGCATAGCAATAGCTCTCTCTTGGACATCTGACTGTGCTGGATCCTGAGAGGCATGTGCCTGTCCCTGCCCCTGTGGCTAAGGTACTTGCTACTGCGCCACCTGCTGAGGTGGCAACATCTATGCCTGCTGTGCAACCTTTGGCTGCACTACCTACTGAGCGTGGGAAGGTCCCTCCCTACCTCTCCTCCTCTGCCTAGCTCTGTCTCCATCTCCACCACCTCCCCCTCCTCCATCATCTCCTCCATCTCCCCATCTTCCTCTCCTCCTCCTCCTCCTACCAACTTGGCCCTCATCCTCTGAATCTACCTTGTCTATGCGAGGAACCAGCTCTCCAGGCCCAGAGTATCTCAAAAATGGATGAGCAGTGAACCACTCCTCATAGTCCGGTGTCATCCTTGCATCTGCAATCTCTCTCCTCATTGGCCAGGTAGCATAAAGAATCAACCAAAACTCTACCACTGCCTCCTCGTAAGATGCCACTGGCCCCCATCTAAATCTCTTAGCATGAGTTTGTGCAAATAGAGCCTGCCCCTGTGGTATGCCTTGTATCCTCCCAAACTACCTCCAAACCTGGCTAATAATCTGTCTCTCTAGGATGAACTGCGTCCGGCCTATCAGCTACCGAGTTTGATAATAGTACAGTAGCTCATCTACCTTGTCATCTCAAGGCTCGCAGTCTAGATATGGTTGCCAAACGACCACATCTACCCCATCTAGTGCATGCCTCTAATACTTGAGCTTCCCCAGTCTATGCTGGGAAATCACTCCTACGTAGCCATAGCTGTAAGGCTCTCCCCTCTATCTCTAAAAAACACATGTCGATCTAGTGATGGCAATGTGCTCCCATAGCGAAAACTGCAACAGTGAGACACCTACTAATAGACTAGCACCCTTGTGGTATACCACCTAATGTATATCATGGTATAGGTGTGCCAAAATGTAGACACCCCAAGCATAATGGGTGCCCTCTATGACCATCCTCTCCATGATCTTTCCCCATCCAATCGAGAACCCATGAGATCTCTTATCGGGGCATACAACGCCTCCGATCAATCCTACAACTATCCTAGGGAAATAGTCATAGTAATCATGAATGTCTTGCTAGGAGATAACCTATCCTACCAACTCAGGGTCATCAAATACCTGCCTGTACTCTGCAAGTCCTGCATCCCTCTGTGGATCATACTCCATGAGCTCTCCCTGAATTGGCAAGTGGAGTATCCTGTATACGTCCTCCAAAGTCACCGTCATCTTGCCTGTTAGGAAGTGAAAGGTCCCATCCTCACTGTGAAACCTCTCTACTGTTGTAGTCAGTAAGCCGCGGTTTGCTTGAACCTTAGGCATAAAGCACATGTTGTCTAATCCCATCGCGTCGAGCGCCTTCGATCCATCTCTGTGAATATGTGTCACTACAACATTGGCATGGGAAATTGCTCCCTAGACATCAATGTATCTTGTATGTCCTCCTGCAAGCACGCAAAGTAAGGCGTCAACCTAAAGCTGTAAGTACCATGCTCAACATATCTATAGAATCATATCAACTAACTTAACATATCAAATTGATCAAAACAACATACATCTCTTGACTAGATTCCTGCAATCTCAGAGATAGCTTATCAATTGATGTATCAAACAGGATGCCAATCAAGTCAATTTTGTTAAGTAAGCAAACTATCGATATCATATGCACCAGAACAGAAGGTACATACGCCATTTCTTAGCAAATGAGCCACTTTTGATACATGCACCATCCCATACTGTAAATGTGCCATCTCATACCATAAAAGTGCCACCAAATTATGCATGCACTAACCTTACTCATGCATGCACAAGTTTCATACATGTGCCGTTCTATATCCTATATGTGCCGCAGAATGACAGATGCACAGTTTTACATGTCATATGCACTAAACTACAATCTGGCACATTTGCCTAGCCTAATTTTGCCTAGCATTTATTGCACTCAAAATCAACCCTAGGTGAAAATTTTTCAAGATACATACCGGGGTCTTGCCTCTGTTGGCTAGTCGAATCGTCAGACTCGCTCAAAGCAATGCTCCTTGCATGGAATGTCCATCCTAGTGCTAACTGCTCTATGCTCTGTGCTCTCCTAAGCTCTCAAAGATAATCAAACAAAGCCAAGTGTGTAAATGATTTGTCTTGTGGACCTAGCTCCTATATATAGCATGCAAACCTTAAACTGGCTATGTGGTGACTATGACTACTTCTCGCACCCGTTTCTTCCCGTTTTCTTCCCGTTTCTCAAAAATGAATTCTGTTTTCTTCAATCCTAACCAAGTTTTCCCTTCAACTTTGTGAGATTGTCTGTCTCACGCCTTCTACCTTATTTGCATCCAATCTCCCGAGGGGGCAACCTACCATTGCTAAACTTGTACCAAGGGCAAACTGGGGCATGTATCATTATCAGAAATCTATTCTTTGAAGCAATGTCGTAAACTACATTGCATCAAAGAGGGGCAAAATGTATACACCTAAAAATGACACGACTTGGTCTAAATAAATATTCTTAATATTTATTCCATCTAATTCCTCTATCAATAAAATAAATAAACAAATTTATTTATTCAATTCATATTCCTCTAAGTTAATTAAATATCAAAATATTTAATTACCTCTTCTAAAGTCAAAATTAAATAAAATCCTTTATTTAATTAAATTCTTCCAAACAATTAAATAATTCTTAATTATTTAATTAAATCAAAATCATTCTTCCAAATTTAAATAAATCAAATCAAATTTACTTAAATCCTCTCAATTTCCAAAAATAAAATATAGTAAAATATTTTATTTATTCTTCTAAATCATGCACAACAATTAAATAAATTTATTTATTTAATTTTCTTTCTTATCTTCTAATTCTTCAAATATCTTCCAAATCTTTTAAAAATAAGTCTTATTCTTCATGCACACAAAATTAAATAATTTATTATTTAATTTCTCTCAAATCATGCAAAAGCAAATCTCAAGTTGAGTTAACTGACTCAATCAACCTTTTTTTTATCAATATCTCTTAAATTAGAAAAAAGATTTCTAATTTATGAAAATCATGTCTTATCTTTAGAAAAGAAAGTAGTAAACTCAAACAAAATAGATTTTGTGTGACACTTGTCTTCTTCTTATTCGCGCACGTTCCTCAACCGTTCTATACCATTGATCTTCTCGTTCTTTCTATACCGTTGATCTTCATTCTTTCACAAGTCTATAAATTCAACCCTCTTCTTCCATTTCATTCATCCAAGCTTTAAGTATTGTTACTTTGCAGGAATTACAGAGTGCCTTTGGCACCAATTCCTTCATTGCTTGTGATCACACTTGTTACTACATACTACTACTATTGTTCTGAAGCTCATCTTCATGGCGAAACTATGATGGCCATTGTCCATTGACAATCTTGGAATAACAAGGAAGTGCACTCTCTGATGGCCTTATTCATACATGCAAGATCAATTGAGATAGGCAACCAATGGAAGCTATGAAGCTTTGAGATTTACAAAGGTTTATGGAGTGTCTTTGGTTTGATTGATCTCTTTGTTTCTGTATTTCGTTGAGTTTTGGGTATTTTGATATCGATATATTGATTATTCATGTTTACTCCAATTTTCCCTTAACAATATTTATGGAAATGATGAGGCAACAACTTCTTATACTTGAATTATCCAAAGTTAAAGAAGGGCACCCTTACAGAAAATTCCCTCTTGATATTAATTAGTTCCTTGTTGGATCCATAGAAAATGCAAGGAAGGGCGAGGCAAATTTGAAAAGATTGAATTTAAAGTTGTTCTCTCTTGCCAGGGATTATGATCCATGTAACAACATAGAGAAAAGGTTCAATAAGAAGTATAACCACAGTGTCCACCTTGAAGACTATTGGGAAGATTGTGATGATGGTCATGAGGCATGAAAAAGAGAATACCAAAGATTAACTCTGGATCAGATGAGGACCATAGGAAAGCCTGAGGTGCCTCCTCAAATAAAAAAGGATAATGATGATCTTATAGATTTGGAATATGAAGAGCAAAAGGTATATAATGATACAATATCATCTCCAGATTTGAAGCAAAAGGAAGAAACATCTATCGATGTCCTCATAGCCAAAGTCATGACCAGGACAAAGAGCTGGGTTGATAAGAAAATTAGTGAATTGAAAAGGAAAGGTATCATAATCACTTCTAAGAAAAATAAGATGAAAGAAAGAGACAAATTCATGAAGAAAAAATAGTAGAACCAAGTTCATCTGGAGCTACAGAACAACTCACTACTAAGGGAATTTCATTAGCATATGTACCACCCTCGTGTCCTAAGGACATCCCCCTAAAGGCTATTGCTATATCTACACCCAAAGCAGTTACCACACAAGGGGGCACTTCCAAAGATGTAGAACAAAGTCCTAAAAGGACTTTTGTTGATGAGGAAGACATCGAAGATGAAGGAGAAGGGATACACCTCCAAACATTTAAGAGAAAAATAGATGATTTATTACAAGGTATGAAGGTTCCAAGGCACTCTAGATATCATAGTCCATGAATGAGGGGCACTCTATCACTACCACAAGTAGTAACATCAAGATCAATTGATCTAACTGAGGGGATAGTTAAGGAGTTATAGCATGATGTTCCTATAGAAACCATAGTAAAAATAAAGACTAAAATGGTGGAGGAAATAAGGGATAAAGCCAAAAAGGAACAAACAACTAGAGCTCTTTCATTGAGCCAGACAATTAACCTAATAGAAGAAGATGAGTTGGTCAAAGATATTACTAATCATCCCATTGAAACCCTCTTGTAACATACAGAAACAAGGGATAAAAGTGATACAACAGGTGAAACACATGATGAAAAAGATGAAAAGGAAGAAACCCCTAAGGTAGAGGTGCATATGGGATCCCTAGACAATTTGATTGAAAATGTTACCAGCCAAGCTATGGTGGATTTACCCTATGTACCTAAAGAATGGGATGAGAGAGAGGAGGTCATCCAGACTGATCAATCTCAAGGAAAACATGTTCCCATGGAATTAGATAATAAAGGTGATAATGTGCAGGAGCAAATAGCACAACAGAATGTCCTAATGGATAGGTCTGAACAAGACAAGGTAGTTGCGCCACGTATAGCTACAGGAGGAAAAGATGATGACATAAAGAAGATAGCCATCAGGATGAAGAAGAGAATAAAGGCTAAGAGCCTAAAACAAATGAAATTCCAAAAGAACACGAAGATCCGGCACCAGATAATCAGCTGCCTCCAGAACAAAGACAATAGGAACTACATGAAGAGGAGGATCTAGATGCTAGAAGTAAATCACAAGAAAATGTACAAGATCTAGGTGATCAAGAGAAAGAACAAGATCAAGATGCTCAAATTGAGCAACCAGATCAGGATAAAGGATATAATTCCAATGTTATAGATTTGATTTCTTTAGAGGTAAGCTAGGAGGAGGTACAATAGGTACCATTTGATTTCAAGTCTTTGTTTGCAATTGATTCTACTAAAGCAAAGTGGAGAGCTAGGATGATCTCCAATATCAAAAGAGATTCAAAAACTGGGAGGACAACCCAAATTGTTGTGCCTCTAGTTGATAAGGCCAAAAGAAAAATTAGGCCAGAAGATTTCCAAGTAACTTAGGTTGATTTGGGCCATGTGGCCACTAAATAGGAAACATATTAAGAGCACAGAGGCAGTGGTAACCAAAATCAGGAAGCTCAAGGCAAGGAAGAAGGAGCTAAAATAACAAAACACTCAACTACAACAGTTTATACAATGATTAGTGAATCTGGATAGCCTAGCATCTACCCTACAAATTATAGAGAAGCTAGCTGCACTTACATTGATAAATGAAAAAGAAATAGCCAACCTGGATGTATAGAAACATCAAGCACATGTTATGGACAAATGGTTCATAAAGTTTATAGCATCAGGGGAAGAATTAATAAAGACTTCTAAGTCTAACTGGGACACATTGTCCAATTTGAAAACTAACATAAATTCTTTAAAGAGTGAATTCACTGAGCAAATTCAAAAGTGCAACTTTGCAATGGCTAGACTCAAGAGGGCCAAAGGCATGATAGATAGTGAATTGTTGAACAACAAAATCATTACTAATGTAACCCTGCCACTCATGGAGACATGGATGACATAAATAGATTATGAACTCAATGTATTAAAGGCTAACATGGATAAAGTGAAGGCCATCTAGACCAAAGTTCATGATTTGTTAGCTAAAGAATTAAGAGTAATGGAAGAGCTACTAGATGATGCTATAACAGAGGAGGGAGTGCCAGAACTGGATGAAGCTATACAAATGTTCAAAGATAAATTTAAGGAAGTAGCTAAAGACCCTAAAGAGATTTAAACTATGGGTGTAATAGATGAAATAACTAGACTGAATGTGAAAGTGAAGACATTCAGTAAAGAAGTAGATAAAAGGACATCAATGATGGAACCTTTGGATGAACAAATACAGGCATTGAAATATGCCAAGTTGAGAACTACCACAATAAGTAAGTTCCAGGTAGACACCTTTGTGTAGGCCTATGATAATTATAAGAGAACAGATCCAGGGATGCAGACACATGAAGAAGATCCATCGACATAAAGAGGGAATTGCATTTGTATTTCTAATGCATTTTTGTTGTGCTGGTACTTGCAAACCAACAAGATGAAGTAGAAGAGCATGGAATATTCGAGGACATTTGTACCCACCATAGGATTGTCAACTAGCAATCTGTGCCATGTGTCTTACATGTTGACTTGGTCAAGAGAATGTGAACCATTGGTTGTAATAGACAAATCCTGATCGTAAGATCTTTTGTAACCATTTCTCATCCTTGCCCTATAAAAGGATGTAGAATCATAGTGATATTCATTCAGAAGCTTAATTGAGATTGGATTGCTGAAATGTTAGGACCAATCTTCAAGGTCAACTGTAAATATATACTCTTTTGCATACTTAATGAAGATAAAGTTCCTCTAATTACATACAATCGAAACTTTGAGTAATCTATGAATGAATTCTGGATATGTTACTTTGATTTGCTGCATCCCTTTGAGTGCATTTCAGTCAGTACATGTTGTCTTCATTCCTTTCCTTTGAAGTTAGCATCTATCATATCTAGCGGTGGAACATCTTGGTGAACATATGGTTTGATTTCCTTCTTTTCATGATAGTATCAAGAGTATATATGGATCAATGGCTAAAGATTCACTTACTTTTAGTAAAATTTAGAAAGTATTTATTCAAATTTGTTTAATTTCATTCAATCATCATCATAATTGCTACATAGAAAACAATAAGAAAATATAAAGAAATATGCTTACATCTCGAAGATAACTAAATATCTTTAGCATATTTGAGCAAATAGCATGTCAACATAGCAAATATCATGCAGATAGATATAAATAACATTAGAAATCATAGAAATATATGCTTATAGGCACATCATTTGAATAAATTTACAGTGCAGAAGTGAAATTTTGTTAATATAAGTGATATGCAAAAGAATTGATCAAACTTAAATAATATCTGCATCATCTAGTTAAATACAGTAGGATTTAACCTTGATTGTTAAGAAATTCATACAAAGTAGGTAAAATCAAGCTTATCTAGACACAAATTTCTCTAAATCAGAAAGGTAAGGCCCCTGAATGGAAAACAACAATGCACATCAAACCACTAACATCAAATGATTATAAACTAATCCATAGAGACTTGGGATTATGAATTCTCTAAATTCATCATATCTTTCAAGATGATAAAGGTTTGACATGCATTTCTTTATCCATGCTTGTTTATGACTAACTTCATGATCAACACTTAGTTCAGACCTAAATACATCTTCACATGCTTCAACACGCTTCCACAATCCACGAAGCACATCTACAAAGAGTGTAAACAAATAGGTCGGCCAAAAATGGTGTTAACACTAGGGTCTTTAGGCACATGCTTCCAAGAACATAACCATAACTTGTAGACCAAGAAAAAGACTTTAACACAATCTAGAGACATCCATGAACAACATAAAATCACCCGAGGGCTAACAAGTTGATGCAGGAGCATCCGGAAGAATTCAAGACAGTTGAGACAGCTGACAGTGAGTTGCAAAATATTGAGAGAGTGATCTAGGGAGATACCACATTTTACTGCATTTGAGAATTAGAGGTTGTGGAACTAGACTTAGCATCTAGACATAGCAATCTATAACATATCAAGAATTCAGATCATTTGGCTTCAATTCTAGAAATATATCGCTATCAGAAGATTGACTGTTGTTGCATGTTTGACAGAGTAGAGCTGACAGTGTTCAGTGAAGTCTAATCGGCTTGCAGAGAAAATATGTGACTTGTAGAGCCTAAAGGAACATTATGCAATGTAGTATAGGACCTAGCCAACCTTCATGGAGATACGTACAAAGTTCTATGTACTGCGGAGCAATGCCTTATGTTTAGGCCTGACTTATTTTGTGTACACATTACCCTAACTAGCCGTTGCAATTAGGTCGACTTGTTGATGTTTAGAGGGCTTGCAGAGGATAGAAATAAAAGATAAAGGATTGTTTCTAAGAAAGTGATCGATAGCATGAAGATATGAAGAAAGATCTTAAGTTGTTTTGATTTGAAGGAGTAGCATAACAAAGTAGAAGGCATAACATGAAGCACAATGAGTTGCAGAGAAGAGAATTGAGTTGTAGAAGAAAAAAATCATGGAAGAATATTGTTGTATGAATCTTTTGTAATCCTTGGGCTACAGCCTAGCATCTGTAAAGCCCTTGAGGCATGTGTAATTCGATCTAAAGTTATAATATAAGAGGAATGAGCTTTGAAGGCTGGGTTTTTCCCTGTTAGGGTTTTCCTAGGATACATCTTGTGTTATGTGTTATTTTCTTGTTAATTAGTTGTTCGCTTCCATTGCATATCCATTGTGGTCATGCTGATAAGGCTGCAAGGTTGGATAGTCCCTCACTAGACCATCCTACCTTGACTGCATCAAGTGGTATTAGAGTTGGTTTCAAATCTGTTGGGCTGGTTGCGAATCTGTTGGGAGGGTTACAAATCTGTTGGGAAGGAAGATCGTGTTGAAGGAAGTACCAAACCCTAGAGTATACATAAATCATCATAGAAGAAAGATCAAGGCAAGGATTTGGGTAAGATTTTCAAAATTAAGTTTTTTATTTGATTGGTTTCAATGGGGAAGATTGGAAAAAGGATGAAGAAAGGAAATGAAACCCTAATGTGCGAAAAGGATATTTTGGAAGAAGAATTGTGCGAGATCAAGAAATGTAATTCAAAATTGTTGGAGAGGATGAAAGAACTAGGAGAGGATAAATATGATGCTCTTGAAGAGGAACTGAGAAATGTAAAGTAGAGAAATGAAGACCTAGAAGCAAATTTGAAGTTGTTTGAAGATGTTCAAAAGAGATTTGAAGAATTTGAAGAATGATTCAAATTGTTTGGGAAGGTGGAAAAGAGGAATAGAGATCTAGAAGAAAGTTTGGAAGAATTGAAAAAGGAAAATAGTCTACAGAAGAAGGAGATATCTGAATTGAAAGAGTAGACGGATCAGTTGGAATAGTCACTTGTAGCATGTAGAAGAGAGAATGAAAGTCTGAGATCTAAGCCTGAGTTTTGTGATGTTTCTTGTGATACTAATGATTTGTGTGATAATGTAGAAGTTTTTGAGATTGAAGATGACAGTGTAATTGAACCTGCAGTTGTTGGTCATGGTCTTGGTTTCAAACTCATGCAGAGAATGGGATATGAAGGACAAGGATTGGGAAAACATCAACAAGGAATTACAAAACCTATTGATCCAGTAATCAGATCAAGAAGTGAAGGCCTTGGATATGACAGAAGGATGTTATGGAAAATTTTAACAAATCAAATCATGGAAGAAGATGTATGTATTGTTCACATTGTACTAGACATGGGCAAGAAAAGGAATTTTATTGGGATCTATACCCTTGCAAGTTTTGTGGATTAAGGGATCATTCTGAAAGGATGTGTTGGGATAAAATGAGGAGGAGAAAATCTATGGCAAGTTATATACAGAAGAATTATGGATGGATTGATGGACATGAATGGAGACATGTTACTGGTATGTTCAAAGGAAGATATAGACTGAAGTATTCATGTGTCGGAAGACCTTATGTGGAGTAGAACAAGGACATTAATTCAAACTACAGAGGGAGAAGTGATAGGAGTCATCACAATGAAAGATACCATAAGAATGAAAGAAGATTTGTTAGAAGAGTTTGGAGAAGAAAAGAATTAAGCAAGGAAAATCATCAAGAACCTATTACCAAAGAAGCTAATAAAGGAAAAGCAGTAAAGAAGACAGAGATAGTTTGTGTAGAGCAAGAAGAGCTTGTTAATGCAGAGATAGTTTGTGTAGAGGAAGAAAAGCCTGTTGATATAGAGATAGTTTATGTAGAAGAAGAAGAACTTTTTGAATCATTGAGTGTAATAGAGAAACCAGAGGAAGGTGAAGCATTGATCTTAAGGAGATTTGTTTTATAGAACTGATAAAATAGTGCAAGAGAGAATTTGTGTAAAATCATTTGAGAAACAATGTAAAGCATATCAGAGAAAGAGAAGTTCATGACATATATTGTACTGAAGGAGAAAGGTTGTTGGCAAGAGACACTACATGGATTCATGGTTGTTGTCATTGATGGCAACAAAGGTCATCCCACATATCCGCAAGTCATAATGTGTCTCTACCGGAAGTCAGAATAAAGAATGTTGTGGTCCGGTGAAGAAGAACAGAGCATGTGGCAAGGTCCGACAGATTGGTCCTGATCTCTCAGAGGAAGTGTCTTGGTGCAGTGCGGATTTGGGAAAGTCAAGAGGACTACCCTGAGTGGTATATTCCAAGGATTTAGCCTCCGGTGATGAACAAAGAAAAAGATATGAATGGTTGAGTACCGGATTCCTGAGAGACAGTGAAAACAGAGGAAGAACTGACTGGCAGAGTATCAGACTGCTTTCCGGATGGGTTACTGCTGATGACAGAAGTTGTGAAGGCATGAATCATGTTTGGCCGACATGATTAATGATATCTACAAGTATATGCTTGATCCGCATTGCTTGGTGAGGAAGGATTCAGCCGACAGAATGAAAGTTTATAAGAAACTAGACTGTTCCGGATGCTGACTAGAAAGGTGATGAAATTACTTGTGCGGATATATATAGAGGATGGATTTAGTTGTGAAAGGGTTGTTGTTGTGGAGAGATATGCGAATAAGTCTAGATAAAGAGCAGAGGTAGCAAAAAGGATCCGGTATGTGAAAGATAGCAGAATAAAGAACAGAGGAAAGATGAAGTGCAGCAGATCAGTGTACTGAGCCTAACCGGAACTGAACTCCAGCATATGCAGATGCTTCCAATCAGTTCAAGACTGTGATTCTCATCACTTTGTAGACAGTGTGTCTTCTTGTAGGCAGTGGGCCTCTTGTGAGCAGTGTGCTCGGGCAGTGAGCCCTAATTGGCAAGTGCCATCTTTGTAATTTCCTATTCTTCTAACAGAGAATAATTTTGGGTTAATCACCCCGTGGTTTTCTCCCTTAACAGGGTTTCCACGTCAAAAATACTGTGTCATGTGTTTCTTGTTTTATGGTTAATGTTTTATGTTTGATTTTATGCTGCATCAATTAAAGGGAAAGTTCAATAAAGGAAATAATTAGGATAACTGATTCACCCCCCCTCTCAGTTATCAACAATTGGTATCAGAGCTAAGTTCCTCCTAATAGAGCCTAACAGCTTGAGGAAGATCTGGGATTTCAAATGGATGCATATGGTTTAAGGGAGCAACTCAAGACTGCTCTTGAGGATCTTGAACAGTCGAATTCTGAAGTCAGTGAATTAAAGGAAAGACTCAAACAGGCTGATGAATTCATGAGAGAATTAAAAGACAAATTAAGTCTCTCTATGAAAAAGAGAAAGGAGCTGCTTCAACAGTTGGCAAGACAAAGTGAAGAAAGCAATACAAATGAAGAATTGACTGAGCAAACCAAGTTATGTGAAAAGTTATCAAAAGAAGTCATTATGTTAAGACATGAAATGGAATCAGGAACTATAAAGTTTACTCAAGAGATTGAAGAAAAAAGAAAGGCTGAAGACAATCTAAGACAATCTCTTAAAGAAAAATCAGAAGAATGCCACCAGATGGACAGGATTATCAGACATCTTGAATCTGATCTTGAAGATGCCAAAGATAATGAAGGAAAACTTGAGGATCAAATTGCCTCTCTCAAAAGAGACCTTCAAACAGCAAATGAATATAAAGAGAAATTCAAGATAAGTTCTGCTCAACTTGAAGTTCTCCTTGGAAGTCAAAAGAGGACAGATGACAAGTATGGTTTGGGATATGAGAAAGGAGAAAGCTCTGGATCCGGTCAGAAGAATCTTGGATCAGAAAATCCAAGAAGCAGGCCTAGAAGACCTCCGGTAAGACAGCCAAATGCTCAAAGATATCCATCCTTCAATGGATACTGCCACAGCTGCAACCACTTTGGTCACAAAGCTAATCAGTACAGAATGAGAATGAATCAGATTAATTCATCCTTCTCCGGACAGTGCTTCAACTGCAAAAGGTATGGACACAAATCCCATGAATGCAGAAGAATGCAAGTAAACAAATCATTCAAAGGTAGATGCTTCACATGCAATAGAGTAGGTCATATGGCTAATCAATGCAGATCAAAAGGATATCAGTCAAATATGCAAAGAAATGTTATTTGCCAAATCTGCAATAGGTCCGGTCATAATGCTAAAGTTTGCAGAAACAAGAATCAGGACAAAAGAGGTCCGGTGTATAATCAGAATCAAGACAAGGGTAAACAAAAGATGAATGCGGATGAGGTTAGGAATCAGATGAGCAAGATTTGGGTGAAGAAAAGTTCAGAGAATGTAGAGGTTGGATCCGCACCAGACTCTGGTGCTGATATTTCTTCCGGAAATTAAAAAGTGAGCTCAGGCTCAGGGGGAGACTCAAAGAAAATCTTGTTCCCCCAGCCAAACAAGTGGTGCCGGATGTGGCACAAGATGCGGATCAAAGGGTTTGTAGATATGAGTCTTGAGATACTTCAGTCAAGTTTTCAGAGGTCCGCATGGAGTTATGAAGAAGCTGTGATCGATCAAATAAGACCTGTTCAGCGAGATGCTCCGGTATGATAGAGGATTACAAAAAGGTCCGGAAAGATCAGGAAATGCACTATCTTGTTCTGCGGATTGGACAGAGTGTTTGGGATGCTCTTGTAATATGTTACCTCGATTTATTCATGATTGAAAGATTCGGATGATATCCTCAGATCAGAACCAATCTGGGATACTCCAAACTATCCAGACAAGGCAAACCGGAATGATGTAGGTGAAGCATTTATTGCAGACAGATATTAGGGTTCGCGGAGCAATTTAAGGGATTTCTCAAAGGTCATTTGCTCATTCTGCACTCGAGAAGAAGCGAAAAGTGGAGCTCTGCAACAAGGTTCATCAAGCACCAAGGATCTCCTGCCGAAGCTATTGCATAAAGAAATCAATCCAACCACTCCGTGCAAACCGAAGGCGCATAAGGTATTCTCCGTTTTTCATTACCTCACTGCAAATCTTTGAAGAATGGCTACTCCAAACATAGTTAAGATCTCTGATAGACCTCGCCCCTCATTCAAGAAACATCCCTACAAATCATTGGAGGTAGACCCACTAGGAGCCTTCTCTAGTGTTCCCCACGGAGTTTTACACACCGAAGACATTAGGGTTTACATACATGCAAACATTGAGGAATTTGGGGAATTCAAATTAAGAGACCTCTATCACAAGCAGCTGATTGACAATGCTTTTAAGCTTAAACCAGAGTATAAGGATATTCAGAAGAAACAATTTGAGCAATTTATTCATTTCCCCTGTTTTGAAGAGGATGAATGGGTCCGGTATGTACTGAGCAGGATACATGACAACTTTCTATGGCTAGATAGACCCTGCAAGATCACAAAAGAGGCAATTAGAGCAGTAACTGGCCTATACTCTTCCGGAGGAGTACCTATCCTCAAATCTGTCAAGAACAACATTGTAACTGAGGCCACCGGATCAAAATTTGACAAAAGGGCAATGACCATTGAAGACATCTCCGATCCGGATATCAAATATGCATCAATGATAATAGGATACAAGATCTACCACTCCAGCAGGGAGAATTCTGTATCCGGAACTGCAGTATACACTGCCTATGAGATGCTAAGAAAGAATGCAGAGTATGATCTCTGCGAACTACTGCTAAGCCAATTAATGGAAAATATACAGAAAATCAAGAAGGATAAGAAGAATTCCTTTAAGTATGGTACTCTGATTGTATGTCTATTCTTCTACTTCATGAATGAGCTACCCGGAACAAGTGGATGGGTATGGCAGAATGACAAACCTGTTGCAGTCCAGATAAGAGACTATTTGCATGGACTTGGGGATGCAAAAGCGAGAAATACAGCTCTATGGGGATACTTCAAAAACTTTCAGAGCATGATGCAAGCAAGAGAGAGAATTCCCCAGTCTCTCATTGAGAAACACAAGGACTCAGTGTGCTTTATGGTTGACACTGATCAGTGCCTAATGGAGGCAGTGGAGCCAAGGACTGTCTGGATCATGCCCATGGGGTATGAAGTTGATGAACAGATAGTGGAGCTGCATGTTCAACACATGCTAAGTCAGCCCAAAGATCCTAAGGCAGAAAGGTTTGGAACCTTTGAGGAGCTGAGTGTAAAAATACATGTAGAACTCAGGGAACCTGAGATTAAAAGAAAGGTAAGAAAAGAAGTAGAGCACATTGCTCAAGGCCTAGGTATCTCAAAGGAGGCACTTGATGCCAGCCGGGAAAAGAGGAGGAAGGCCGAGGAAGAAGAGAAAAGCAAAGAAAGTGCTCCGGTTGAAACTCCCACCCGGACCAGATCATCAAAGAGACCTGCACCTTCCACAACCAAAAGTTCAAAACCGGAAGTTCAGGCATCCGGTAAGAGATCAAAGGCAAAAGCCACAAGGGCTTATGGAAGCCAAAAGGATGAAGAGGAAACAGAATCAGATGAGGGAGTAAGAGAAGTAAAGAAACAGAAAAAGAAAGGATCCGGTAAGCCCTCCACAGGCCAAGACAAGGAGGAAATGGCAGAGGTAACTGTTGAAAAGCCCACTCTGTCACTAGAGAGCATAATCAAGTCGGTCACGGTGGATGGAAACCTTCAACCAATGACTGAATCATATGATGACTTTAGTGAGGCCGACCAAAAGACTCTGCAGGAGGCCACAGTAAAATATCTTAACATATATAATAAGGCTTTCATTGAAATAATATCTCTTATTCCTAAAAGCCTAGAAAAGGAAATGGAAGTGAGAAAGAATAATGCTCATGCTAAAGATCTTGAGATCCGGGAGCAGATAGCTATTCAGCTATATCCTCAAATTGATCCCAAGACCATGAACATTATCTTCAAAGACTGCAAAGATGAGTTCAGAAGCAAAGCCAGGATGAATCAACTCATGCTTGGCGAGACTGACAAAGTGGCCCAAGAAACAGAAGAGATCCTCCGGAAGGCCTTCAAAAGGTTCAATCTTCCGGTTGTAGAGGATTTAGGTACAGAAACAGCTGAGGACTTGGGACCCTCTGCTCCAGAAGAAGTGGCTCATGAACAAACTAGCATCTCTCCTCCGGTTTCCCCTACAGTCTCCAGATCCAAAGAAGAAGAGCAACTACAGGAGAAGGAAGCAGTGGTGAAAGACAAAGAGGTTGACAGTTCTAAGACTGCAGAAGAAAAGAAACATCTGTCTCCGGCAAGAGACACTGCACAAACTGTTCAACAATTTTTGAGTAAAGAAACTCTAGAGATTGATGAACCGGAGCTTCTAAAAGGTCCATTTGATTTTGACTCTCTCTCTCCGGTACAAACAATGAAGATAGCTTCATTTGCAAATGCCAAGGCAAATGAAAAGCTCCTGAAGTCTCATATGGAAGACTGTGAGTTGATAGAGGCTGCTTCCGGAATACTTGTAAAGATCATGCCATCAATCCAGATAGATCCGACAGCCTCCACTTCCGGTAATCTAAAAACCTTAGTCAGCAGTGTTGATACACATTTTGATTCTTTAGAAAAATCAGCTGAAGAAAAGGTCCGGAAGGAATTTTTGGATAAGAGATTTTCAGAAATATTAGAATTAATCTCTAAGGATAGGAAGATTGTAAGCATTGGAATAAGAAGCTTAGAGAATTCTCTTAAGGATGGCGGTGACATCTACAAATTTTGTATATCCTGGTCAAAGGCAACAGCAGCATTTGACAAGAAAATAAAAGAGGAACAGGATAAGCTACAAAGCTTATCTCAAAGTTTTGATCCTCTCTCTTCCTCTATAATAAATCAAGAATGTCAGACCATTGCAGTCTTGAATGAAATAAAAAATCTTGAGAAGGAAAGGAAGAACATCACCAACCGGATGGGAGAACTTAGAAGGATTATAATCCCTAAGTTGGAAACCATGCATGAGGCCATCAGTGATGCTTAGACCACCGCCCAAACAAAAGATCCGACAGATCTCAAGCGGGCAGAAGCGTTTGCATTTTTGCTAAGTGGTCACATTTCAATTTTGGATAGAATGAAGCAAAGTTGGGCTACAGAAATGATCCAATTGCAGACATCCTTTGCAGACATTCTTCAATACATGTGAGTATGTAAATATGCGGCTATATAGAGAAAATTTTTGAAAATTTTGGTGTGCGGACCCTACCCTTTGCCATTGATGTCAAAGGGGGAGTGAGGAGCAGTGAAAAATGAGGAATCCAACTAAGGGGGAGTTCTGAAAATTGTATATAAAGACAGAGCATCAGCAAAGGGGGAGCATAGTGAAAACACTTAGTCATTTTTCACTAAGTGTTGCCATCAATGCCAAAGGGGGAGATTGTTGGCAAGAGACACTACATGGATTCATGGTTGTTGTCATTGATGGCAACAAAGGTCATCCCACATATCCGCAAGTCATAATGTGTCTCTACCGGAAGTCAGAATAAAGAATGTTGTGGTCCGGTGAAGAAGAACAGAGCATGTGGCAAGGTCCGACAGATTGGTCCGGATCTCTCAGAGGAAGTGTCTTGGTGCAGTGCGGATTTGGGAAAGTCAAGAGGACTACCCTGAGTGGTATATTCCAAGGATTTAGCCTCCGGTGATGAACAAAGAAAAAGATATGAATGGTTGAGTACCAGATTCCTGAGAGACAGTGAAAACAGAGGAAGAACTGACTGGCAGAGTATCAGACTGCTTTCTGGATGGGTTACTGCTGATGACAGAAGTTGTGAAGGCATGAATCATGTTTGGCCGACATGATTAATGATATCTACAAGTATATGCTTGATCCGCATTGCTTGGTGAGGAAGGATTCAGCTGACAGAATGAAAGTTTATAAGAAACTAGACTGTTCCGGATGCCGACTAGAAAGGTGATGAAATTACTTGTGCAGATATATATAGAGGATGGATTTAGTTGTGAAAGGGTTGTTGTTGTGGAGAGATATGCGAATAAGTCTAGATAAAGAGCAGAGGTAGCAAAAAGGATCCGGTATGTGAAAGATAGCAGAATAAAGAACAGAGGAAAGATGAAGTGCAGCAGATCAGTGTACTGAGCCTAACCGGAACTGAACTCCAGCATATGCAGATGCTTCCAATCAGTTCAAGACTGTGATTCTCATCACTTTGTAGACAGTGTGTCTTCTTGTAGGCAGTGGGCCTCTTGTGAGCAGTGTGCTCGGGCAGTGAGCCCTAATTGGCAAGTGCCATCTTTGTAATTTCCTATTCTTCTAACAGAGAATAATTTTGGGTTAATCACCCCGTGGTTTTCTCCCTTAACAGGGTTTCCACGTCAAAAATACTGTGTCATGTGTTTCTTGTTTTATGGTTAATGTTTTATGTTTGATTTTATGCTGCATCAATTAAAGGGAAAGTTCAATAAAGGAAATAATTAGGATAACTGATTCACCCCCCCCTCTCAGTTATCAACAAAGGTTGTGTACCAGAATGAAGTAAATATGGATAAATAAATAGAGATGATTAAAAGGAAAGTGTATGCAGAGATGAAACTGTAAGATTTTGATGAATGTGGAGGAATTTGTGACAAGAACTTGAGATTAGAAATTATTACAGAGAAATTGAGAAAGTGAATTGACTGGATCAGGAAGTAACTTGATTGTTCCAAAGGATAAATATTGGTATTGATTGACTCTTTATTGATTGAAAAAGACATAGATCTTGAGGCAACTTGGGGAGAACACTTGCTAATACTGCCAATCATTTAGGCAGTGCAAGGCTTGCAGGTAGACCACTAAACCTAGACATGACAAGATGAATAACTTGAGGTAGTTTTGTAGGGTGGACTTGAACAGACCGCTGACCTTGAGGTAGTTGCAAGTACCTAAAAATAGATCGCTGAATCTGGATTACCTTTGAGGCAGTTTTGCAGGGTGGACTTGAATAGACCGCCGACTTTGAGGCAATTGTAAGTACCTAAAGATAAATCGACAAACCTATTTGATTTTGGCATAATACAGACCAAAGTGAAGAGGCTCACTTTTCAAATAACATCAAGAGTTTGATGCAGGAGCATCCAGAAGAATTCAAGACAATTGAGACAATTGACAGTGAGTTGTAGAATATTGAGAGATTGATATGGGGAGATACTGCATTTTACTGCATTTAAGAATTAGAGGCTATAGAGCTGGACTTAGCATATAGACATAGCAATCTACAACATATCAAGAAATCAAATCATTTGGCTTCGATTCTGGAAAGATATCAATATCAAAATATTGACTGTTGTTGCACGTTTGATAGAGTAAAGTCGACAATGTTTAGTGAAGTCTAGTTGGCTTGCAAAGAAAATCCATGATGCAGAGCTGGGAGACTCCCTAAAGACATCTAGAAGGATTTCTATAGAACCTCTTTGACTGACTGTCCCAACATGATAGGTTTCCCTTCTCTAAGCATGGTTGTCAAATGGTAAGACTTGCACCCATGGGGCCCAAAGTGTTAGCCCACTCACTAGCCTCCTATTACACATTGAATCACTTTATTTTGATAGACTAAGACCACTCTGGGTCATAAGAGTTCATGGTTAAATACCCACCTAACCGTTTGCTCACAACTAGCACTACTCCCTTGTAGCCCTCTTTTTAGGTCTGTCAGACAATAAATTTTGTTATGGGCATGTTCCCAATCAAACAAAGACATTTGTAAGTACCCATTATCCCCATTAACAACATATCAAAAGATGAGGATAGGTTTATTTAGACCAAAACACCAAATAATTAGCTGGTCTTGCTGCTCTTAGGCCTAATTAGGACAACAAATGAAGTATTTTTGCCATAACTTTCATAAAATGACTCAAAACCATGAAATACAACTTGTTTTGGGTACCCATTATCCCCTTACATAACATATCTTTCATGCATATATGATTGTTTTGTAACATAAGGCCTTAAAAATGACTGGTAATTCTAGTAATAGGCCTAATTAGGCCACTTTTACAAAGAAAGTTTGAAATTTTCCTTTATCAAAATCCTAAACAATATTTGGGAACCGTAAACACATTTCCAAATGAGGGATTTGCCAATTTTAGGTTCAACACTACTCCTCTAAGCTCTAAATTCCAAATTCATGTTCAAAACCCTTGTCAAGCCTAAAAAATAGGAAGAAAAAACACCTAGGGCTTTCTCAAACTCATACAAAACTTCATGAAATGATCCCAAACCAATTAGAAAGAAAAAAGTACATGGTGCAGCAGCTATAATCCCATTTTTAGAATTTTTAGACTATGGAAAATGTTTAAACCTCCATTTTTCTATGCAAACCCTAGCTCACTGTTTCAGAAGGGTAGTCTTCACAAAAAAATCAATAAATTTTACATAATATCACTTCAAACCTCCAAACCACCTAAAAATTGAATCTAATTCACAAACCTTTCATCTCCCACCAATTGTACCTTTTGCAAGAGCTGTACAAGCTGTACAATAGCAAAAAAGTGAGAAAAATAGTAAAAACAAGGAAAATCTTGCATTTCTTCACTCCCAATTACATACTCTACCTTCCTTGACATGTGAGAGGCATAAATATCATGTCTACAATGTAACTCCACCTTCTCCATAACTCCTTGTCATGGGAAAAATCAAAAAGGGAAGCTTAACTTAGCCTTTCCACTAAGGCTACCCAAAATAGCATGTACTAACTTGAGAAAAATATTAAAGACTCTAATCCTAAAATGACCTCCACTACAAAAATGCCTCTAGTGCACTTATTACATCAATAAATGGTCTTTTCAAGACCTTATTTTATGTAAAACATACCAAAACTAAAGCCTAGACAACAACTTCAATAATTGACAACTTTTATCAAATGGTGCTCCTGCACCATACACCCCAACTTTGAAGTTTTCCAAGTCCCTTGGAAAGAATCTAGCAATTTGTCCTCCATTGTTCTTTACTTGTCTCTGATCTTCATGCTTGCCTTCAACAGGTTCATTTTGTTATTGACTCTCACTGTCCTTGTCATCTTTGTTCTTGTCTTTTCTTGAAGCTTGCTTCACTCTGTCATACAGTACTGTGGGGTGTCTTTCATCTTTTCCTTCATCAAACTTTGATGTCACATTCCTCTTTACACCTTTACTCAAGATTTCATCAACTTCCATCACCTTCCTCTATTCTTCATGCATAGTTCCCTACTCAATATCCTTCCCCTCTTCATGTTTTTCTCTGTCAGCCTTACAAAAATATGTACCAATGCATGTAGTGGTCCCTGTCAGACCTGCACATACCTTTTCCACTGTCCAAACAACATCACAATCCACTGTCCTTTTATTCACTGCCTTACCAATCCTACAAACTTCTGTTTCAACATCACTAGGCTGCCATTTTACATGTTTCATCACCACAGGGCACATGATTGTCCCTATCAATATGCCTTCACTTTTTCCTTGCACTTCATACTTACTCTTGTCTATACTAACCTAAGACATCATTCCACATTCTTTCCCTTTCCACACAAAAGCATTCCTCTTCATCTCTATCTATGCATTATGTTTATCCTTCCCATTCACTGTCGTAACAGTATCAAACTGTGACTTAGTTGCAAACTTCATACTCTCACCTTCCTCATTGCCCACATATTCTTTTCTCCCTATCATTATGATCTCACCTTGCTCTCTTACCTCTTTAACCAATGGAGTTAGAATGAATGATCTACCATCCTTTTCAATGTTATATGTATTTTGTCTCCCATGATAAACTGCAGACCTGTCAAATTGCCAGGGTCTCCCAAGCAAAACATGGCAACAACTCATAGGTAGAATATCACAAACAACTTTATCTCCATATGGACCAATTTGAAATTCAACAGTAGCTTGTTCACTCACCAAAATGGTTTAATTTTCACTAACCCAAGACACTTGATAAGGCTTCTCTCTAGGTACCCTTTGCAAATTCAATTTGTCCACCATTTCACTAGAGACCATATTGTCAGTGCATCCAGAATCAACAATCACTTTACATACCTTATTTTTACATCTATAATCTATCCTAAACAAGGCTCTTCTCTGAATTACTTTCTCCATGGATGTCTTCAAGAGTTGTCTTCTCACCATCAAAGATTCAGCCACCTCTGGTGCAACATTGACACTTTCTCTTTCATCTTCTTGCACAATTTGGACTCTCTTTTCACCTCTTCTTTCACCCCCACTTGAAGTAGTACCAATCTTGTTAGGGCACTTGTAGGATGGATGCTTAAACTCACCACAGTTGTAACACTTTCTTGAAAACACATTGGAACCTCTTCCTTGATCTATATATCTACCCCTAAGGCTTGTTCTTCCACTTCTCCATCCTCCTCTTGATTCAAGTGCTTGTTCTTTACTCTTATCAGCCTCTTCAAGATCTTCTTTGGACTGTCTTGGTGTTGAAAATGTACCTCTGCCCCTAGAATTACTGCCTCTTCCTCTTGTCACCTTCTCTTGTCTCCTCTTGAGTTTTTTTTTTGCTCTCATTGCCATTTGAAAACATTGTTCCACTATTTTTGGTGCCAATAAACTAATTTCATCTTGAATGTTATACCTTAGGCCATTGAGATATCTAGCTACTCTTTCTTCCTCATCCTCCTCATGCTTTGTTCTTATACTTAACCTATAGAATTCCTCAGTGTATGCTTGCACATCTTGTTCTTTTTGCCTAAGATTTTGTAATCTTTTAAGTAATTGAACATTATAATCACCAGGAAGGAACTTACCTCTCAGTTTTGCCTTCATTCTCTCCCAAGAAGTCATCTTGTTCTTCCCCTATTTCTACCTTTCATCTTGCACAAAGTTCCAACACAACAAAGCATGCCATTTCAGTTTGGTCTTAGCCTTCCTCACCTTGTGATCTTCATCTATCTCTTCACTTTCAAAGTAATTCTCCATGGCTCCTATCCAGTCCAAGAGCTCTTCACCATCTAGTTTGCCTCCATACATTAGCAAATCCATTTTGCTATGTCCATCACCTTTCACACCCTTCAAAAACTTTATCATCTTCACATCCTCTGGATCCAACTCTTCCTCTTCACTAGACATTTATTCCTCTTTAGAATCACTTTCACTCATGATGCCTCTAGCTTTAGAGTTCAATGTAGCAATCTCCTTCTTCAAGGCTTCTAGCTCCTTAGCCTGCTAATCAATTCTCCTAGCAACTATACTTCCTTTAGGAGGCGTCTTGCACTCTTCCCCCTTCACACTTCAACTTTCTTCTTTCTTCCCAATTAAACCATGAACCTAAGTTCTAATACTACTTGATGTAGAGCTGGGAGGCACCCTTAAGACATCTAGAAGGATTTCTATAGAACCTCTTTGACTTATTGTCCCAACATGACAGTTTTCCCTTCTCCAAGCATGGTTGTCAAATGGTAAGACTTGCAC
This sequence comes from Cunninghamia lanceolata, assembly GCA_027924645.1. Classification (NCBI taxonomy): domain Eukaryota; kingdom Viridiplantae; phylum Streptophyta; class Pinopsida; order Cupressales; family Cupressaceae; genus Cunninghamia; species Cunninghamia lanceolata. The sequence goes on along the minus strand of BSBN01000220.1, from coordinate 6,557,447 downwards.
CCATGGGGCCCAAAGTGTTAGCTCACTCACTGGCCTCCTATTACACCTTGAATCACTCTAATTTGATAGACTAAGGCCACTCTAGGTCATAAGAGTTCATGGTTAAATACCCATCTAACCGTTTGCTCACAACTAGCCCTACTCCCCTTGTAGCCCTCTTTTTAGGTTTGTCAGACAATAATTTTTGTTATGGGTATTTTCCCAATGAAACAAAGACATTTATGAGTACCCATTATCCCCATTGATAACATATTAAAAGATGAGAATAGGTTTCTTCAGACCAAAACACCAAATTATTAGCTGGTCCTGCTGCTCCTAGGCCTAATTAGGACAACAAATGAAGTATTTTTGGCATAACTTTCATAAAATGACTCAAACCCATGAAATGAAACTTGTTTTGGGTACCCATTATCCCCTTACATAACTTATCTTTCATACAGGTATGATTGTGTTGTAACATAAGGCCTTAAAAATGACTGGTAATTTTGGTAATAGGCTTAATTAGGCCACTTTTACAAAGAAAGTTTGAAATTTTCCTTTATCAAAATCCTAAAATCTATTTGGGAACCTTAAACACATTTCCAAATGAGGGATTTTTCCAATTTTAGTGTTAGCACTGCTCCTCTAAGCTCTAAATTCCAAATTCATGTTCAAAACCTTTGGCAAGCCTAAAAAATAGGAAGAAAAAACACCTAGGGCTTCCTCAAACTCGTACAAAACTTCATGAAATGATCCCAAACCAATTGGAAAGAAAAACGCACTTGGTTCAGAAGTTATAATCCCATTTTTAGAATTTTTAGATGGTGGAAAATGTTTAAACCATTTTTCTATGCAAACCCTAGCTCACTGTTTCAACAAGGCAATCTTCACAAAAAAAATCAATAACTTTTACATAATAGCACTTCAAACCTCCAAACCACTTGCAAATCAAAGATAATTCACAAACCTTTCATCTCCCACTGATTGTACCTTCTGGAAGAGTCGTATAGGCCATACAACAGTGAAAAAGTAAGAAAAATAGTAAAAACAGGGAAAATCTTGCATTTTTCACTCCCAATTACATACTCTACCTTCTTGGACAAGTGAGAGGCATAAATATGATGTCTACAATGTAACTACACCTTCTCCATGACTCCCTGTCGAGGGAAAAATAAAAGAAGGAAGCTTAACTTAGCCTTTCCACTAATGCTGCCCAAAATAACATGTACTAACTTGAGAAAAATATTAAAGACTCTAATCCTAAAATGAGCTCCACTAAAAAAATGCCTCTAGTGGGCTTATTACATCAATAAATGAACTTTTCAAGATCTTATTTTATGTAAAACATACCAAAACTGAAGCCTAGACAACAACTTCAATAATTGACAACTTTTATCAAATGGTGCTCCTACACCAATCCATGACTTGTGGAGCCTAAAGGAACATTATGCAGTGTAGTATAGGACCTGGCCAACCTTCATGGAGGTCTATGTGAAGTTCTATGTACCTACAGAGCAATGCCTTATGTTTAGGCCCAACCTATTTCGTGTACATGTTACCCTAACTAGCCGTTGCAATTAGGTTGACTTGTTGATGTTTAGAGGGCTTGCAGAGGATATAAATAAGAGATAAAGGATTGTTTCTAAGAAAGTGATCAATAACATGAAGATATGAAACAAGATTTTAAGTTGTTTTGATCTAAAGAAGTAGGAGAACAGAGTAGAAGGTAGAACATGAAGCAGAATGAGTTGCAGAGCAGAGAATTGAGTTGTAGAAGAAAGAAATCATGGAAGAATATTGTTGTATGAATCTTTTGTAATCCCTGGGCTGTGACCTAGCATCTATAAAGCCCTAGAGGCATGTGTAATTCAATCTGAAGTTATAATATAAGAGGAATGAGCTTTGAAGGCTAGGTTTTTCCCTGTTAGGGTTTTCCCAGGATACATCTTGTGTTATGTGTTTTTTTTGTTAATTAGTTGTTCACTTCCATTGCATATCCATTGTGATCATGGTGATAAGGTTGCAAGGTTGGACAGTCCCTCACTAGACCCTCCTACCTTGACCGCATCACAAATCCAGCTACAACAAGTTTTAGTTGAAGACAACAAATCTCACTTGAAGACAACTTACAATCAACACTGCTAAGCTCTGCTACTCAATAACTCACTTTCTAGAGCACCAAATCACAAATCCTTTGGAATGAATATAGCTAAGGACCTTATAAACATACATCTAGAACCACATCACTTGAAACCACTCTACAGAGAAATACAGAGAAAAATACTTTCTCCCAAACACCTCTGCACAACCTAGAAACTCTGTCAATTTCAGTCTTCAAACTGGTGAACATAACTTCTATTGTATAGTGATCTGGACCACAAAATTCTAGATTTAGTATCTTCAAGTATTTCTCTAAAACATATCCAAATCTCACACTCCGGTCTTCAAAATAGAATAAATACAGAGCAAAAACTCAGACAGTATACTACAAGCCAGAATTCTCTACAACAAACTATTTCCTTTGGAGAGTAAATTTTCTCAAAAGCACTTGGAAACTTGGCAACAAGAGCACTATACCAACATCATCAGAACATATTTAAGGCATTCAAATCACTTTAACATGACAACTCAATCAAGCAACAAATAGAAATATCAGAAGACATAGTTGACACCAATGACAACACTAGTTAGCACATACTTGCAACAATATCCCCCTTTATCATTGATGGAAACATATGATGTGAAAAACCATCATGACACAATTTTACACTAACTTCTTTCTCCCCCTTTCTTTTATACATCTTACTCTCCCTTTGTTTTTCACATGAACTATCTCCCCCTTTGACATCAATGGCAAAGGGTGACACACCTTCAAGCTTTCTCCCCTTGAATATAATAATGCACATAATTGCACTTGTTATTAACTGCTCTGAATACTTCCTTCTAACTACAACATTCTTCAAAATCACTACCTACTCCCCCTGAGAGGTAGCCTCCATCATTAGTCCAGAAAAGAATGACTCTTGAATCATACTAGACTGATACACTTCCTTATGGATCTAGTTCAACACAGAAGGGGCAACAACCTCTAACTTCTCACGGATATACTCAAATGTATCCTTAGGAAGAGGTTTGGTGAATATGTTAGCAGTCTGATCTTTTATTGGCACATACTCAAGCTTCACTTATTTCTTTGCAACCTTCTCTCTTAGAAAGTGATATTTGATAGAAATATGCTTTGTCCTTGAATGCATCACAGGGTTCTTTGAAATGTTAATGGCACTGGTGCTATCACATAAAATAGGAATTGGATCCTCATACTCAACTTTGATATCCTTCAGAGTTTGTCTCATCCATAGTGTTGCAAGTATGTGCTAACTAGTTTTGTCATTGATGTCAACATATTGGTGTTGTCATTAGTGCCAATTGTATCTTCTGATATTGTTGTTTGTTGATTGCTTGAAGAACATTGTCTGAGTATTTTAATCTACATTTTCTCTATATTGAAGACCAAAGTATGAGATTTGGATATGATTTAGAGAAGTTTTTGAAGATACTGAATCTAGAATTTGGATGTCCATATCGCTATGCAGAAAAAGTTCTATTCACCAGTTTGAAGAATGTGCCTGACAATGTTTGCAGAGTGATAGGGAGATAACATTTTTCTCTACATTTCTCTACAGGTTAGACTTTGGTCTTGCAATTCTAGACTTAAGCTTATAAGTTCCTTAGCTATCTTCACTCCAAAGGATTTATTATTTGGTACTTCATAAAGGAAGTTACTGATCAATAGAGTTTGACAGTGCTTGTTGAGAAGCAGTCTGTGATGTGTCTTCAAGTGATATCTATTGCAGTTGGATTTGTTGGCTCCCAAGTCATTCTATGTTGTTCGTAGATGTGTCCAGAATGTATTGAATATATGTGCTTGATCTGCAGGCTACAATGAAGATCTTGGAAGCATGTATCTAAGTGTTCTTGATGTTGTGCACTTGTTCTGGCCGACCTGGTTAGTTGCACTTGTTGTAGAGGTGATTCATGGATTGTAGAAGCATGTCCATACATGTGAAGATGTATTTGGGTTTGAGCTAAGCCATAAAGGGTTCATCCTTCATTCTTTTGCTCCACAATTTTGCTTAGGTCTACTCCTAATTTGATTTATGTATGTATGCTGACCTTGGAGATAGTTCCAATGGTTGTAGAATGTAATGCTAACCTTGATGTACATTCCAAGGTTGATGATAGGTATAAATGTATGTAATGAATTCATGATTGAGGTGTGAGTGAGTGAAGATGCAAAGATAAAGTTTGAGTTGTAAAAGGCAGAGAAGAGCAGAGGAGATATTGTGCTTTAATAGAACTAAACTTAGGGATGTTGTAGATGCTAATATATTAGTTCACCCTGGTAGTGAACCAACCCTCGGTAATGACCAACCTTCACTAGTGAGCCACCCTCGGCAGTGAGCCACCCTTTGGTAGTGAGTCTTTCTGTAGACACCCAAAATTGACCTATTTATCATTAGCATCAAAATATTGCATTAGCTATCATCTGCATTTGTCTAACACACTTGACCAATTTCCCTATCCCTTATCTCTTCTATTAATTAAATAAATTTATATTTATTTAATTAATTCATTATCCATTTCTTCTATTTCTTCTAATCTATAAATAAATAATCTTTAATTATTTAATTATCTCTATTTCTATCTATTTTAATTAAATAAATCATATTTATTTAATTAAAATTCCTTTCATAAGCTCACTTTCTAATTAATTTAATAAATTTTATTTATTTAATTAATTTCTCTTATCACTTATCTTTATCTTTTATCATGAGCCGACATGTGTGGTACTACATCTTTTATTTAATATCTTTCACATGTAGTACTTTTTTATGTACACAGTCACACATAAGCCTTATTTTTCCTCCACTTGTCATTTACACATTCACCTATGATTATCATTTCATCCTAGCCATTCATATAGCCACCAAATCTCGACCGTTGATTGATTTTGGTTGAGGTCTATATAAACACCCTCTCATTCCATACTACATCTATCCATCATTCTCATATAGCGTCCACATTATCATATTGAGCATATTGAGCATTTTAGCATCCATCTAGCATATTATCACTATCATCCATCCATCATGACAACTTTTATCTTCATAATTGTTCATTATTGAGAAGCAATCCACATCATAAACAAGGAATCATACAATGTAGGTGATATTGTTCTTGAATTGCATGCTTTTGATTTCACTTAGATTTGATTCTTTGATGGTGGTAGGATTAGGTTTTCAATTATATGCTTGATCTTATTAGCCTAATTTTACCTATCACATTTTGGCATGCCCGGTGGGACCCACATCCTTGATTAACTTTGCTGTTTAAAGTTGTTTTTTGTGAAGATCTGATTTTCTGAGCACTTACGACAAGTTTTAGTCGCTTCTAAATGAAAACTAGTCACTTCTAGAACAAATGCATCACTTTTATGATGAAATCTACCACTTTCAGCATTTTCTGGATCACTTTTGAGCAAACAATGGTCGCTTCCTATCTTTTCGCATTGCTCCTGAGAAAACAGTGGTCGCGTCTATCATAATTTGCACCGCTTTTAAGCTAAAACCGATCGCTTCTAGCTGTCTGGATCACTACCTGCAGATTAGGGTTTTCTATTTACATCTAACTTTTTGCAGGGATTTTTACGCATTTAGCATATTTGGGTCGCTTACAAGCCTTAACAATTCACACTTTGATTTTTTGCATCACTTTTGAGTCTCAGTTGCTCATATTTGCATTAGTTTGTGTCGCTTCTAATCAGTAACATTTCTCCTTCAGCTGAATATAGATCACTTTTGATCAACAGTTGATCGCCTCTGGCAACTATGTCACTTTTAGTTTCATTATTTATAGTTTAGTTTTCTTAGCTACTAATTGGTTATTTGTGCAACATCTTATCAATTGTCCAAGAAAAAGAAGCTGTGAAACTACTAACATATTTGTTGTAGCTTTGATTGGTCCAAGATATTACATTTTATCACTAATTTAGGAACATTTGGGCTTGGTGCTTAAAAAGAATCATTGTTTGCTCCATGCTTGATTTATTTTTTTGGATTCCTTGTTGTACATGTTTGTAACCCAAATTTAATAACAAAAGTATCCTCCCCTTGCCTATCAAATGGATCTTGGATGCATAAGAACTTGTTATTATCTTTAGAGGGTCTGCCTTCCTGGTGTGAGAAGGGGTATGACCCAAGTGGTAATGGGCTAAAGACAAGTCATTCCAAACCGCTATATAAAAAAAGTGTTTGTGTCGAAAGCCACAAACAACGGGTGTTGTTGTGTTTACCGATAACTAACCTCCCCCAAAACCCTCCAAGGCATAAGCCTTGAAGGTTGGGAGACTCCATAATGGAGAGTAGCACTACCGCACGTAGAGCCACCCGAATGGATACCCTTGCTAGCAACCTTGTGTAGTAGCCAAAAACTTTTTATCTGTTGACATAAAAGGTGGGACTTTTGAAGCTGCCCCGATTCTCATGGTTCTTAGTAGAGATAGCAGGGACAATCCTAAGGTTTGGTGGGGGGATAAGCCTTGGGAAACCCAAATCTTGGTATGCATAAGAAGTGAGTGTCATGGAGAGGAGCTGGTACTACCAAGATTCTGAAGCTATCTGCTTTGAATAGACACAGCAAGGGGACTCAACAAATACAATCCTTTCCTAGTCTAGGCTGTACAAGCTTGTGTATGTTGTGAGTGTGAGTGACTGTAATCACTATTTTCTTGTCAAAAACATCATTCAAACATATTCACTGTCAGACACAGATCACCTTTGAACCTTAACTGCTTGCCTTTAGACATCCAGATCACTTTTAAATAGCAGTTGTTCACCTTTTACAAAAACTAAATCACTTTTAATCAATAGCTGCTCGCTTCTTGCAAACCTGCGTCACTTTTAAATAGTAGTAAATCACTTTTAGCTTGAAACTAATCACCTCTGGTAAAACTAGTCACCTCTGGTTAACACTACAGTTTGTCATTTGAAACAAAAATATGAGTCACTTTTGAGCTATTATCCATCACTTTTGGCCTCATCTGAGTCACTTTTGAGCTATTACCAGTCACTTTTGGTCAAAAATCAGCAATTAGTATTCATCTAGCCCAATCAATAGCACTTTCCAACATTCTCATCTTTGTAATCAACTTTTAGATAGTCTCCTGAGCATCTACAATCACCTAAGTATTGTCTTCTATCTTGACCATATCAATCCATTGGACTTTTTTGAGCTTCCATCCTTTTGAGACCCCAAAATAGCAACCAACCAGCAAAACTAGCAACTAAACATTATCCTTTTGGCTTTACTTAGCCCCAGCTAAACCAGTAAACAACATCAGCAACCAACCTTTCCCTTGAGTGTGTGAGCTATCCTCTAGGGAAGTTTATCAACAAACAACCAATAGCAACAAACAAACAACCAAGCAACCAGCAAACTAACAAAATAAACCAACACCAAACAATCAGCAAACCATCACCTTTTGGGTCTCAATCTTGACAAGCTAAAGTCCAATTCAAAACATCAATCATCATGCCTCAAACTAGGAGCCAATATAGAGCTGAAATGGAAGTAAATTTTTGAGCTGAGATGGAAGCCAAGATGCAGCAATCCCGATCAAGGCCCCTTAGAGATGCAACTCAATTTACAATTGGCATGCCTTCTCACATGTTTGTGCCTGATGGATACATCGTTGGACTATCCTCTTCACAACAAGTGTGACCTCGAACATTTTCAGAGACTTATGAAGAGGAATCCCAAGAGGACTTATCAGAATTTAGAGACACATGCATATGGGATCAATTTGAGAAGCTTGTTTTATCAAATCCTAATCGCTACTTCTTGCAATTAGCACGTATGGGAGCCAAATTACCAAGTGATTTTGACATATCTGCTATTCAAGAACACGATACAAATACTCCCACTATTGTTGCAAAGGGACCATCCATTATAGCCACACCATCTCATACCATGTCCATGCTACAAAATCCACCTTCCAACCCATCTCTTTCATTGCCTATTGTTACTCCATCCAACACACCATGCTTGGAGTACACTCTAGAACCTTTGATAACTCTAACCAATGTACTTCCTTTTCTTTTGCAAAATCTGAGCATTCCACCTTTCCATGTTCCACAACATATGCCTTCTCCTACCATGACCGTATCTTGATCTCAAGTAACACAAGTTATCCATGTTGCACAAGTGCAAATTCCTTAAACATCACAAGCTATCCCAATATCGCAAACTCCATAGGTTTCCCAAGCTATCCAAACACCACAAACCGTACAAGTTTCACAGCCATTGTAATCTACTACTCCTATTGCATCACATGTGGAAACCACATCCCACATTCATATTCCTATCACTGCTAATATGGTCTCCACAATTTCCATGGATCCATCCAACATACCATATAACCCCAATGTTAGTCTCATTGACATTAGTGACCCACCTATTGTATCACAAGCTAATCCTAGCATTGTTGTCTCTTATGTTGATCAACTTACATCACTTTCACCACCCTCATATAATCCTTCACAAACCACCAATCTGTCTTATGCAACCCAAGGATTACCCATCGTCACCCAACACATGACATAGACCAATCCTCATGTTGTCCAAAACACAAACCCAAATGTCCATCCTTCTTCTGCATCCACCAATCCTTCCATCACTTACCATATTACAAATCCAACTCTGAATTCACAACCATTGACCAATGTCAATCCATCTTCTACTTCCCATGTGATGCAAACCCTTGGCGCCAATTCATCACAATATACCCAACCACCACTTGTGTCTCAAGGACAGCAATCCTCAAACACATATGTGTCACATACTAATATTTTGACATATATTGTGAGCACACAACCTCAACAAATAGTCATGTCCTCATACATCCCGCAACAATAACCACAATATACACCATAATACACTTCACCTCTAAACCATCAACATCCTTTGCAACAACAGCACCTTTCTCAAGTGGATGTTGAGCAAATGATTAACAAGGTAGTAGGACAAAGCAAGAAGACATTTTCCTTAGGAGACATATGCACTTATCCATTTGACAAGTCACTTCATATGACACCTTTTTTGCCACACTTTGAAATTCCACAATTTGACAAATACAAAGGAAAAGGAAATCCGAAAGACCATCTTAGAGCATTTTTTGTTGCATGTCTCGATGTTGCTCAAGACGATACATATCTTTTGAGACCATTTCCCCGAAGCTTAGTAGGACAAGCTCTTGAATGGTTCTCTCATTTACCTCCAGGAATTAAGTCTTTTGTAGAACTAGCAAACAAATTTTGATCACATTTTGCTTTTAACATTGAACATGAAGTGAACATGAATGACCTTGTCAACAACAAACAATGCAAGGGTGAAGTTTTCTCCTCACTTACTCAATGATGGTTTAATATGGCTAGCAAACTATCATGGTAAATACCTGAGAAATAATAGCTTGATATCTTCATCCAAAATCTTCATCCCAAGCTTTCATTCCAACTACAATCACAAAGTGCTAGCACCTTTGATGAACTTGTTTCCAAAGGAACCATCATTGAATGCGGTTTAATTGCTAAGGGTACTATCAAGATTTTCTGAGATAACAAAGACAATCCTCAAAACTCCAATGATAAATCTTGCTTTTGGAACAAGAACAAGAATGTTGTTAATGATGGTATCATGGATACAAAGAACATACAAATAGTGAAAGATCCTATTAACATTCAAGATGCATCGACAGCAAATCAACCTTTTCAATGAAACTGACCAAGAACAAATCCAACACCTTGACGAAAATTTACTCCTTTAGCGAAACCTATGGAGGTAGTCTTTCAAAAACTTGTTCAAGCGAGAGATATCATATTACTGGATGCACTACCCAACGTCGAATTGCTCTTCAAAGCTCCTTGGTACAAAGAGAATGAGTATTGTGACTACCATAGAGTCAAGGTACACAAAACAAATGGTTGTATGCACTTAAAGCATGTCATTCAAGATTGCATCGATCAAGGTCTAATTAAAATCACGCCTCCAACATCACAACCTACACAACAACTGACATCGAACTATGATTTAGATGCTTTCAAGAATCCACTTCCATCTCAAGACAAACCAAGTAACCCTCATACTAGAAATGCCATCCATTACAATTATGAGTCATCCATAATTGGCTGCATTGACCAAGCCCACATTTCTACCATTACTATCCAAGGCAAAGCACCTGATTGTGCTGTAACTACTAGAAGAGGTTGTGTTACCATTCGAGGAGCACCTATCAATCCTCCTTGGCTGTCCTCTAGCTATAATATCCTTGATCACCTTAGAAAAACACCTACACATATCTCCATCCTTGAATTGCTTTGCATATCCCCCACCCACAAGGCTATCCTTGACAAAGCATTACAGGAATCCTCGGTGCCTAATGTATCGATACTACACAATTCCAATCTATGGTAGGTAGTTGCAACCCCTTGCCACCTAACTTTCTCTCCGTTGCCACCTAACTTTCTCTGACAATGATCTTTGACCATCTATCAACCCATCACATAACGAAGCCCTCCATATAGAAGTATTTGTCAACCAATGCCATATCAAATGAATCTTAGTGGATGGTGGAGCTAGTCTTAATATATGTTCCTTAAAATTAATAAAACAATTGGGATATTTTGAGAAAGATGTTGACACTTCCAAGGTCATTACTATCAAAGCATATGATGATGCCGAGAGAGATATTGAAGGAATTATTCACTTTCCTATTCAAGTTGGTTCAGTCACTACTAATAGTTGTTGTCAAGTCCTTGATATTAAGCTTCCTTATAACATCATCCTTGGCCGCCCATGGATCCATGCCCTCAAAGTAGTTCCTTCTACATACCATCAATGTCTTAAATTTCCACATAATGGTGTTGAAGTTACTATCCATGTCGATCCTAATCCATTTGAGTTTTATCATGCCTTTCAAGCTAAATATCAAAGCCCTAATCGTATTCCTATCAACACTAAAGCATATCCATCTTCATCTTATGTAGACCCATCCGCCCTACTCAAGCCATCATCTAGCAAAGCCACTCCAAATCTCTGTATCAAGTACACTAAACATGGTCTAGGTGAGTACACATTGCAAGAATCTTGTTGTGTTAGAAATCTTCCCTTATCTCCCAAATCTCATGGCAAACCTTCTACATCCAAGGCATCTTCATCCGCAATCGTCATAAAAGCCCCCCCTATAGTATTCATTAAAGGTGGATTCCTTGATGATGAAGACATTGATGACATTAATTCTTGGATATTCTATGATGAGAATGACCAAGTACAACTTGAAGTGGAGAGATATAACAATGGGTTATGCATCATTAAGAACATGGGCTACAAAGGACATGGTAGATTGGGATCACAGGAACAATGACCTATTGAACCCATTGTTGTGTCTAAGAAGTTTAATAAGTAAGGCCTTGGCTTTTAGCCAGAGGTACCACCTTCCAAAGACATTAATTGCATTTCTGATACGGAAGATGGACCTTCTTTGGTAGGAGAGACTTCTAATTTAGATACCATCAATGACTCCTCCATCCTTATCACTCAACTTTTTCAAGAAACCTCCATCTTCATGACTTCTACTACTTCCTCTAGTCAAAATCGATCATCCATTACCCTTACACTTGTATATCCTGACCTCTTTGATTGGGACCAATAGGGGGCACCTATGTTAGACACATTTGAAAATGATGAAGCCATTACTGAATTCATGGGATTACGACAAGGCATTCCATTGGGTGATCATAAAGCAGGTTTCATGATGGATCTCCCTAAACTAGCATATTTTGGCGCAAGCATCAAATCCCTCAGTTGCAAAAGTGAAATAAATAGAATAAAAAAAGATAGGTCACTAGGTGAAAAATGAAAGGCACCTCTTGACCATGGAAAAGTAAAAATAAAGGACGTATCTAAGGGAAAAATCAACAGTGCTAGTTGAAAAATCTCAAGACATGAACTTGGGCACAGAGCAGAATCTGAAGATCACATATTTGGCAGCATCACTATCAGAGCAGGAAAGAAGAAATTTCACAGCATTCTTCATAAAAAGAGCTATCAATTTTGCATGGACTTATGTTGACATGTTAGGTCTAGATCCATCACTTGTGGTACATCATTTAGTAGTATCCCCTAATGCAAAACCTGTCAAACAAAAACTGCACAAAATGCATCCGTAAATAGCTCTTTTGGTCAAAGCAGAGATTTAGAAGTTATTAGAAGCAAAGTTCATAAGGCCTATTGATTATCCAGAATGGGTTTCAAACTTGGTACCCGTAGAAAAACTTGATGGACAAGTTTGCTGCTGTACAGATTTCAGAGATCTCAATAAAGCATGCCCTAAAGATGACTTTCCACTACCAAGCATAGACAACATTGTAGATCTCATGGTTGGACATGAAATGCTATCCTTGATGGACAAATTCTCAGGATATAACCAAATCAGAATAGTAGAGGAAGATAAAGACAAAACATCATTCATTTGTCCATGGGGTACATATTGTTGGGTTGTAATGCCTTTTGGTCTCAAGAATGCTGGAGCTACTTATCAACGAGCCATGACAGTTATTTTCCATGACCTTTTCCACACTATCATGGAAGATTATGTTGATGATATTCTAGGAAAATCCAAGACAAGAGAAGAGCATCTACAGGTACTAGCACATATCTTTGATCAATTAGAGAAGTATCAAGTCAGACTGAACCCAAAGAAATGTGTATTTGGTGTAACATCTGGTAAATTGTTGGGATACATTGTGTCTCGACGAGGAATAGAAGTGGACCCTAACAAAGTAAAAGATATCATGGAAATGCCTCCACCATCAAATCTGAAGCATCTTCATAGTCTACAAGGAAGGTTACAATCCATTCACAGATTTATCTCACAACTGGTAGATTAGTGTCATCCTTTGCAACATCTCCTTCGCAAGGGTGAATCTTTTAAGTGAGATGAAAAATATCAATAGGCCTTTGACAAAATAAAAGAATATCTGACAACACCTCCTATGTTAGTACCTCCTGTACTGGATCGACCACTACTACTCTACATATCTTCAATAGAAGCAGCATTGGGTGCCCTTCTAGCTCAGCATGATGATTCAGGAAAAGAATAAGCTATTTACTATATCAGTAGAACTCTTGTGGGATATTAAGTTAACTATTCACCTATGGAAAAAACATGCTTAGCATAGGTGTTTGCTTCCCAAAAGTTGTGACATTATATGTTAAACCAAACAACAAAGCTCATATCTGACGTTGATCCACTCAAATATCTTCTCTCCAAAGAAATTCTTATGGGAAGACTAGCAAAATGGCTTATGATCTTAAGTGAATTTGACATAAAATATGTGGATCGCAAGGCCATAAAAGGACAAGTTAACACTAATCAGTTAGCTACAACACCTGTCACAGATATTCATCCAATACATCCAGAGTTCCTTGATGAAGAATTGTTCAATCTAACTTCACCAACATTGTGGCAACTATATTTTGACGGATCTTACGCACAACATGGATCGGGAGCAGGGATATTGTTTGTTACCCCTTAAGAAGATTATATTCCAAAGTTATACAAAATTGCATTTCCATGTACCAACAAAATAGCAGAATATGAAGCTTTAATCACAGGATTATGTATGGCAGTACAATGGACTATTAAACAGTTACAAGTTTTTGGTGATTCAAAATTAGTCATCAAACATGTCTTCGATGAGTATCAAACAAAAGATGAGAAGCTTCTTCCATATAAGGTAATGGTTGATGATTTCAAGAAGTACTTTGATAGTATCACCTTTGAACAGATCCCAAGGATACAAAACAAAGCAGCAGATGCCATGGCTATGATTGGATCTCTTCTAGACATGCCATCCAATACACATAAGTGTGAGTTTCTAGTTGAACAGCTTTTGATTCTAGCATTTAAAGTACCGCAGTCTGAGCTTATATGTCAGATTGTTGGTCCCAATTAGCCTTGGTATGCAGATATATACGAGTATCTCTGCAATCAAACTTTTCCATTTCAACTATCTAACACCCAATGAAAAACCTTTATCTGTCGAGCCTCTCGCTACACTATCCTAGGAGACACCTTATATCACCGGAGTCTTGATGGTATCCTTCTTAGATGTCTTGATTCTGAGGAAGCAAAGGTTGCCTTACCTTACATGAAATACATGAAGGTGTCTGCAGATTGCATTCCATTGTCCATGGTATTGTTAAGAAACTTCTACGAGCTGGATACTATTGGCCAACTATGGAGAAAGATGCATAGCAATTTGCAAAGAGATGTCTACAATATTAGAAACATGGGGATTTGATACATGCACCAACACATGAACTTTAGCCCATCACTACTCCTTGGCCCTTTTTGCAATGGGGACTTGATCTCATAGGTAAAATCCATCCTACTTCATCAAAAGGTCATAAGTTCATTATTACCACCACTGAGTACTTCACAAAGTGGTTGGAAGCAATACCGATGACTTACATCACTGGAAAGCAAATATCTAAGTTCATCTTACACTATATTATTTGCCGATATGGAGTTCCTCAAGCCATTGTCACTGATAATGGTCGTCCTTTCAAGAATTAAGAGGTTAGAGATCTTTGCAACAAGTTTCATATCCAACATAGATTCTCTACACCTTACTATCCTCAAAGTAATGGCCAAGATGAGGCTTCTAACAAAACAATTATCAAGATCCTTAAAAAGATAGTCAATGAAGCTAGTCGTGAATGGCACCTACAACTTAATCCTGCATTATGGGCTTATAGAACAAGTATCCAAACTCCCACTGGTGCTACACCTTATGCTCTTGTGTATGGCACTAAAGCTATTTTACCTATTGAGGTTTAGATCCCCTCACTATGAGTATCCCTGTAGCATACTATCTTAGATGAAGAATATAAAGTATCCAGACTCCATGATCTTGAGCTATTAGATGAATGGCATCTTATAGCACTCAATCATCTCCAAGTCGATCAAAATTGACTATGCTGTAGCTACAACAAGAAGATGAGAGAATGAAGATTTCAAGTTGGAGATCTTGTCCTTAAAGAAAATCAAAGGAATCAGCAACACCGTGAGAAACAGGGCAAGTTTGAACCTAATTGGCTTGGTCCTTTTGTCATCACATCAATCTATGGATTAGGAGCATACACTCTCTCCACACCTGAAGGCATTCCCTTGGATGAACCAGTCAACAACATCCATCTCAAGAAGTTCTATCCATGAGTCTCAGCATATCCCAAAAAAAAACAAACCATCCAATAGTGAAAATCACTTCGTGGCACTTTGGATGACAAAAAAAAAAATCCAATAGTGAAAACCACTTTGTGGCACTTTGGATGACAAAAAAAAATAGTACAAGATAAATAATTTGTCCTCTAGTGAAAACCTGGTAAATAGGTGCCTTGGATAAGTACCATAGTGAAAACCTAGCAAACAAGTGCTACGTGTAGAGACCAGTCTCCATCATTCACTTTATTTGTTTGATCACAGCTTTCCATGACATCCATCTACATTTGCCTCCATAATCCATATCATAATCCACTACTGTCCTATATAAACCATTATCCCTTATCCATCCATAATAAAATCCTTTTCACCCTTTCCTTTGCCATGCTAGCTTTCATAGTTTGGACTTTGTTGGGGTTAAGATATCATTTGGCACCTTAGCATACTATTTACATGACCACATCCAATGCAGCATCTTCCTAGCAATCTTCATCCCACACTGGGGGCACTTGGTAAGCCTTATTTGGAAGTGGATACCTATAGCTCTAGCTCATAACATTTCAACCAAAACACAACAAACATTTGAAATTAAAGCCAAAGCCCAACAATCACCAAAAACATCAAAACAACAAAAATACAAAAAAAATCAAATATTCCAAAAATCTAAAAAAAATAAAACATAAAAAATCCAAGCAATAAAGTTGATCCTCTGACATTAGCCATCAACACAATAAGGAAGAACTACATCTCAGCTCTATCGTTCAAAGCCTTGATCCCATGGATACAGGGTATGTAGGCAATCTGAGATGTGAAGGAAGCACTCTAATTCAGGCATAGACAATAGCTCCCCTTCCATCATCCATCTTTCATCTTTCTTCTAATCATCTTCCAATCTCTCATCTCCCTTTCTTCTATTTCTCATCACTTACATCATCAATAAACCCAGAACTACATATTCATCATGTCTCATCACCATCATAAATGTACTTTGATTCTATGGATATAGGGTATGTAGGCAGTCTAGAATATGACGGACGTATCCAGTATGTAAGCACAGATGATTCACCCCATCTTCATCTTCTTTCATCTCCTATTTTCTTCTCTTTGGCTAGCTCAAGCAAGAAGCAAACTATGTATCAGCGAAAGCTCAAGCACTTTAACCAATTAGGGATAAGCCATAAGCTATTTGTCCACATGTCTTAATCCAACATTTGCTATAGCATTTTATCAACATCTTTAGCCTTCAATAGGATGCAACTTTCCTCTTAACAAGGCACCAACTTAATCCATCCAAGAGCACTTAAATTTGGCAAGAGAATGTGATGACAATATCTTTTGTTTTATCTTTTGTCCCTTTTCTATGCTTAATAAAGACTACCTTGATCTATCATATCTTGGTATGTTGTGATGAAGTACAGAATGGGGCATGGTCATATTGCTTTCGTGTGTTGTGTCTGTGGGATGATTTTATTCTCTTCCTATGTGTATTGGTATCTTGTACGTGTTGGGATTAGCATCTTACATATCAATATCTCTTGCACCTAAGAAGCTAAATACTCTCTTACACATTTGGGACTATTCTATGTTAAGAACTAGCTCCATACATATAACCAACAAGGTGTCAGTATGTGTAGTGGAGATAAGCTCAAACCTTTGCTTGTAGCATCAAAGTCCATCTCAGAACACTAGCTGCTATTCATATCTTGTGTATGGTGGTTCAACATCTTGACCTCATGTGTTTAGATAAGATTGTAGTATGTTAGTTATGCATTGGATACCTTGACACCTTGGTCTTCTATACCCTACTGCATAACATCCATATGCTATATCAAATATAAGGATTGCATTTCTTTATTTCTGAGCAATTACTATAAAAACTGTCATATCATTTTTCTATTCCATCATCATCTTATATAGTCTTCAACCAAGACTAATCATCTTCCTTTCATCCTCCTTGTCTATTTCCACATCCCTTATCTTCATCCTCCACAACAAGTGTGTTAGGTATATATAGGTTCATATCATTATCATAACCTCATTATCATAATACCATTTGTATAACACGTTTTCATTATTACCATTTACCATACTCATATCATTTTCATAAACATCCATATAAACCATGAAAATACAAAAAATGAAAATGCATAACATTGTAGCATAAATGCATCCATAATCATTACAACATCATAGGTAACCAAAGCCATCATACATACATACATATATATATATCATGTGTGTCAATATACAAGTGTCTACAAATACAACATGGGCTATCCATGAGCCATCAAAAGAATGTATGTACAATCAGCTCATAGGCTTCATCATGATACAATACAATACAACAAAACAAGGTAGCCCTAGTGACTACTAGCAGCTCCCTTGCCCTGTCTGCTACCACTGGGTCTTGCACTTGGCTTGCCATCTCTAGGAGGCCCCATCACTGAAGCTACAGACCATGATCCTCCTGTCCTCCATGAACTAGAAGCCCTTGATCTTCTCCTGAAGCTAGGATATCTCTGCTCTATAGGTACTACTCCATAATATAAGCCTCTATAATACTCAGCCTCACCCTGTGCTCTCCTCAGCTCTCCGTATGTCTATGTCAACTGGGTGGCCAGATACACAGTAGCTCCATCTATCCCCAAGGCATCCATTGCCCTATCTCTCTATGTTGTGATAGCTTGCACCTACTGCACGATTGCATCTCTCTCCGCAGTCATAGCTTGAAGCTGCTGTACCGCAGTATCTCTCTTAGCCATCACTATCTGCATCTATCATACTGCTACATCTCTCTCCCTAGTAACTCTCACCAGTGCCCCATCATCCTGTCCATCTCCTACCTGTGCCCTAGCCTGCAACTATGCCTGATACGTTTGAGCCTAAGCTCTAGTATGCTGCAACCCTATCACCACCTGATGTCTATCTATCTCCAGTCTCCTCAGCCTAAACTTAGCCCGTTGTCTCCATCTTTGCTCTTCTCTGATCCTCCATCTAAGTTATTGTATCCCCACATCATCGCCTCCTAGCCCCTGTGCCTGTGGCTATGTAAGAACCTGTGGTGGCACCTGTCCCTGAATTTGTATGCCTAGAGTTGTTGGCACTACTACCTATGCTACTGGAGCTCATGTCCTCCTCCTAACTGGCCTCTCTATCTCAATCTCCCCATCTCCTCAGGCCTCGTCAATTGAGTCAGCCTAGCTGCAATCTAGTGTGCATCATAATTTGGTAAAGTCCTAGGATCTGCAGGACCCTGCCTCCACTGCCACATAATTAGCTGTAATCCATCCCTCTCTGCCAAAGCTGTGTTAACCACTATCTCTGGCCCCCAATTAAAAACCTCTTGCCGCGTCCTCCCAAAAATGGCATCCCCCACTGGTGCTGCCTGTGGAACCCCGAACTACCTCAAAACCCTCTTGGACAAATAGTGCTCTATAATATATATCCTGCGACCAAAAATATATCTAGCCTGCCTCGCATAGACAAGCTCTCCATCCTCCTCATCCCATCTCTCACATCCAAGCCATGGTCTCCATACAAATCTATCTACCTCATCCAAAGTCCACCTCCAGTATACTATCCCTCACCACTATCGATAGGTAAGAGCTCCCCTATACATCCTCACATATGGCTCTCCTGCTACTCTAGGCACCCATCCATCTGGTCTCATCACTGAAATGTACTCATAAACCCATATGTGCAACACTGTGACTCTAGCTAACATACTCATACTCACTCCAAACATATATGCGCAGTCATGCAGATAATGATATAGCTGTCCCAGTACACACTCTGCCCATGCATATCTAGTACTGTATGAAAACATCTCCTCCATCACTGTCCCCCATCCAACTGAAAAACCTCTAGCTCGTCTGTCTCCAAACATCCATCTGATGATCACCACAACTACCCACTGTAAACTATCACATAGCTCCTCCATCCTAGCCATCAAAATCTTTGAAACCTCAGCCCCAATGTCTGGAGTCCCAAACAATTGCCTAAATGTAGCTGGACCCATGTCAAGATCATAATCTACTTGGTCTCCATTAATAGGAACACACAGAATCTAGAACACATAGTCTAAGGTAATCGTCACCTCTCCCATCGGCAACAAGAATGAACTATACTCACTCCTCCATTGGTCCACCATCGATGTCATTAGTCCTTGATGTGCTTGCACTAGCTCTAATCTCAACACATGCTCTAAACCAATAATATCTAAGAATATCTGCTCCTCTGCATCTAATATCCTGACTAATCACAAGTCCCTAGGATGTGGCTTTTGCAACAATAAAGGTGGTAGTACCTCCTACATCATTCAGTCCACCTTGTTAGTTTCTTGCATTCACAATTTGACTTTTGATTCTTAGTAGTTGCCTACTTTTGCTAAAAGTGACTCATTTTTCTATATACGCAAGCCTTTTGACCATAAGCGAGATATTCTACTACAAGCACATCCTATCTGCTTATACATGACCTCTTTACCATAGGCAAGCTACTGCTAGTTGGAAGCAACCTCAATTCCTATATGCGCTAACTTTTCCCTCATAAGCAAGCTCTATCTCTATAAGCGATCACTTTCTACCTACATGCGACCTGAATTGACATTATGCACCTTTCACCTAGCCATTTTCCTTAGCTAACCAGAAGCAACCTTGTTTTGCTATAAGCGGTCACTTCAAGCCTATAAGCGACCAATTTACCCTAAGCAACTCCTTTTCCTACATAAGCAACCCGAACTACCTATCCTAAAACCTAGTCACTTTTGGTAAAGTGTGTGCATTTAATACACTTTTAACCTAAAAAAATCATGCATTTAGCAAACGTTTTGGTACATACCGGTGCGCCTGCTCCCGTTGGTCACCCATGTGTCCTCACTCGCTCGGCCTGATGATCTCTGCATGGAATCACCATCCTGATAGCTCTCGAACACTCGAAGCACCAAAAATCTAGGGAGCTCTAGATCTCTATAGATACTGAACACAAATGAGCACAAATGAGCCTATTTTCCCTTGAGGAACCTACTTATAGCCCCTTTCCATACCCTAATTCTTCCATTCCAAAGCCTATTTTTCTCTAAATCATCCCAATTTACCCGACCCAACCCCCATTTTCTTCATGTCAACCTTGTTTCTAGCCTTCCATCTTATCGCAAGCCAACCCAGCCCTTCCTGGTTAGCCTGGATTACCTCTCGAGGGGGCATTACCTTGTTTATCAAGCAAATATCATATCTTCTTTGACACAATGCTCTAACGAACATTGTATCAAAGAGGGGCAAAATGTAAACACCCAAAATTGACCTAATTATCATTAGCATCAAAATATTGCATTAGCTATCATTTGCATTTGTCTAACACACTTGAGCAATTTTCCTATCCCTTATTTCTTCTATTAATTAAATAAATTTATATTTATTTAATTAATTCATTATCTATTTCTTCTATTTCTTCTAATCTATAATTGAGTAATATTTAATTATTTAATTATCTCTATTTCTATTCTATTTTAATTAAATAAATCTTATTTATTTAATTAAAATTTCTTTCATAAGCCCACTTTCCAATTAATTAAATAAATTTTATTTATTTAATTAATTTCTCTTATCACTTATCTTTATCTTTTATCATGAGCCGACATGTGTGCCTCTGTCATTTTAAAACATGTGTGGTACTACATCTTTTATTTAATATCTTTCACATGTAGTACTTTTTTATGTACATGGTCACACATAAGCCTTATCTTCCCTCCACTTGTCATTTACACATTCACCTATGATTATCATTTCATCCTAGCCATTCACATAGCCACCAAATCTCCACCATTGATTGATTTTGGTTGAGGTCTACATAAACATCCTCTCATTCCATACTACATATATCCATCATTTTCATATAGTGTCCACATTATCATCTTGAGCATATTGAACATTTTAGCATCCATCTAGCATATTATCACTATCATACATCCATCATGGAAGCTTTTATCTTCATAATTATTCATTGTTGAGAAGCAATCCACATCATAAACAAGGAATCATACAATCTAGGTGATATTGTTTTTGAATTGCATGCTTTTGATTTCACTTGGATTTGATTCTTTGAAGTTGGTAGGATTAGGTTTTCAATTATATACTTGATCTTATTAGCCTGATTTTACCTATCACACTTTCATTTGGGCAGTGAGTCTCTTTTGATATTCGGTATTGTTATTACATTATATTGTGAGCTAACACTCACTATGGTTTTCCCTGTTTAGGGTTTTCCACATAAAAATCTGGTGTTGATTTGTGTATGATGTTGATGTGTTCATGTTTTGATTCTGCTATTCATGCTTAATGTTCATAACATAATAAGGAGCTAAAATAAGTGAATGTGAAAGTGTTATTGTGTAAAGAAGTTAAAGTTTGTGATACAACTGATTCACCCCCTTCTCATTTGTCTTGTGCCTTTCAACAATTGGTATCAAAGTGAGGTTCCTTGGAAGAAATCCTAATAGCTTAAGGATGGTACACAAGAAAGACATTCCTTAGTTCGATGGATTTGACTATGCCTACTGGAAGGTACAAATGCAAAGTTATCTTATCTCTATTGGTTATCATGTTTGGATAATGGTTAAAGATAAGTACACAGTACCTAAAGATGGTCTATAGTTTTAAGAAGAGAATAAAGATTTTGAGGCCAATCATAAAGATAAAAATGCACTATTAAATGCCCTATCTAACATTAAAATGGCAAAAGTTGTGGATCTGGAAACTGCTCATGAGATTTGAGACAATTTGAAGAAAATTTATGAAGGTGATGCATCTGTCAAGAAGGCTAAGTTGCATAATTTGAAGACCACATATGAAACCATGAGAATGTCTGAAGATGAGAACATAACAAGCTACATATAGAAGATTGATGAAGTTGTCAGCAACATCAAGAGTCTTGGTGGAAAATTAAAGGATGAGGATGTGGTAGATAAGATACTCAGATGTCTCCCCAAATCTTATAGTCACAAGGTATCTGCCATTGAAGAATTGTTTTATATGGGTAAACTTTCAAAAGAACAATTACTTGGTAAATTGACTGCTTTTGAGATGAGAGAGTTTGGTACTGCTGATGGCTTTGTGAAAATTGAGACTACTTTCAAGGCCAAGGAAGAAAAGACTAGTAGATTAGAGAAATATGCTGTGGAATCAGATGAATAGGACTTTGTAGAGCTTGAGGCAAAATTTGTAAGCATAATAAAAAGGGGCAGCAGAGGAAAGTTCAAAGGTAAGTTACCTTTCAAATGTTTCAATTGTGGTAAAATTAGTCACTATGCTTCAAGATGTCCTGACAGATCTTTGAAAATCAATGAAAGTAAAGGAAAAATGGTAAGAAAGAGTTACTATGTTAGAGATGATGAATCTAATTCTAATGATGGTAATAGTAGTGAATTCTTGTTTATTGCACCCAATGAAGAACTTGTTTCTGCTAATCTTGCAAGTTGTGTGAAGAAAGAAAGTCCAGGAGAGTTGTCTGCATTTCATGCTAAAAAGGAAGATGAATGGATCATTGACAGCAGATGTTCAAATCACATGACAAGAGACAAGAGTAAGTTTGTTAAGTTTGAAAAGTATGATGGAGGAATTGTTAGGTTTGGTGATGATGCAGCTGGTAAGATTTGTGGAAAATGATCTATTACTTTTGATGGCAAGCATAATACAGATGATATTCTTTATGTCATGAGGCTAAAGCATAATTTTCTAAGTGTTGGACAAATGTGTGACAAAGGGTATAATCTTGTGTTCAAGGACAATGGGTGTAAGATAAAGAATAGCTCCAGAACCTTAATTGCTACTGGTAAGAAGACTCATGGTAATGTCTATCATTTGAAAGGTGCTAAAAATTGTTATTTATTGACTAAGATAGATGAAAGTTGGCTATGGCATAGGAGAATGTGTCACATTAACTTCAATAATATGGTGAGAATAAGCATTGTTCAAGCTGTAAGAGATCTGCCTAAGATTGTGAAGCTTGCCAATGTTATATGCAAAGAATGCCAGTTTGGGAAGATGACAAAGACTACTTTTAGAAGCAAAGAACAATCCTCTACCAGTTTGCTAGAGTTGGTTTATACAAACCTGTGTGGTCCTACAAGAACAAGAAGTTTGCAAGGTTAAAGGTATTTTATGCTTCTTATTGATGATTTTTCAAGAATGACTTGGGTTACTTTTCTTAGAGAAAAATCAAAAGTATTAGATAAGTTCAAAGAATTCAAAGCTATGGTTGAAAATGAGTTGGATTTGAGAATCAAGTGCTTAAGGTCTAATAGAGGTTGTGAGTTTAATTCAACTGAGTTTAATTTTTTTGTGAAGAACATGGAATAAAAAGATATTTGTTTGCCCCTTAGACTCCTCAACAAAATGGAGTGGTTGAAAGGAATAATAGAATTGTTCAAGAAGCTTCCAAAGCAATGATCAAGGAAGTAGACCTACTGGAAGTATACTAGAAAGAAGAAATAAACATTGCCATCTACATTCAAAACATAGTACAAATTAGAGTAGAAGAAAGAAAGACACCTTATGAACTGTGGTATGGTAGAACTCTTACTATCAAATACTTTAAAGTTTTTGGAAGCAAATGCTACATCAGAAGAGACGAAGAATTAGGAAAGTTTGATGCTAGATGTGATGAACGCATATTCCTTAGGTACTCTACTAAGAGCAAGGCTTAACAGTGCTATAACAAAAGACTGAGAAAGATCATTGAAAGTGCAAATGTGAAGGTAGATGAAGATATCCAACCAGATTGATATGAGTCAGATGGACCTATTGATACAAAAAAGGTTGGAAAAGGGAAAGAAAAGGAAGTTCATATTGAAGAGCAAGCTCCTCTAGAAGAAGAAGAAACTAAAGATGAAGCTCCGATAAGAATTCCAAAAACTCCCAAGTACGTGCAAAGAGATCATTCTAAAAATTAGATTATTGGTGATAAAAGGAAAGGTGTGATGACAAGAAGCATGGTTGTAGAAGAACAAGTAAATCTCTATCTTCTTTCAAAGGTGGAACCTAAAATAGTAGATGAAGAATGTAATGATGAGCATTGGGTTAAGGCAATGGAAGAAGAATTACTATAGATTGAGAATAACAAGACTTGGGAACTTGTGCCAAGACCTACAAACAAGAATGTAATTGGAACAAAGTGGGTTTTTTGGAACAAATTGAATGAAGCTAGAGAAGTTGTGAGAAACAAGGAAAGACTTATGTGTAAAGGCTACTCACAAGTGGAAGGAATTGACTATGAAGAGACTTATGCTCCAGTGGCAAGAATGGAAGCTATCAGATTGTTTTTGGCATTTGCAGTGTAAGGAAAGAAAAGTGTGGAAACACCTTCCTAATGCCAATTCTTAGAAGACAAATGTAGATAGCACATTTAATTTCCAATTACAGTTCATTAAAGATGCACATTAATTAGAATAACAGAGTAGACAATTTAAGCAACTCACAGAATGAACACCAGATTTATGTGGGAAAACCCTTTACGGGAGAAAAAACCACACACTGAGCAAAATCACTTTGTATTATAGTAAATAATGTTTACATACAAAGTTACAGAATTGTGCTTTCAGGTGTTAATCCACACAGTATCAACTTCAGTAGCAGAACATTTCTTTGATCAACCTCATTCTTTCAATCAAACAACTATCTCTCAATTATAGAATGTTCCCATGTTCTTCTTAACATACATTCACATAGTCGTTATGTCTTCCATACCATATGAATGATTCGGTTCAACTTCCACATGTAACTATACACAAACTATCTAACTGTCAAACTATCGATGCCCCTGTTGGAACTTCGAAGAGACTCCAAATAGTCTCCCTTTGAAGTCCTTGTGTTACCTTGACAAGAGTCTAAGCTTCACCAAACACCTTGTATCAGAACATCAAAGAGACAATAAATAGTCTCTCGTTGAAATCACATTGTTCACCCTCCATCGCTTCGATGAAGATCAATAATGCTTCAAGTGGTCCCCACTACCATTTCATTGCCAACTCCCATGTCACTGAGTCACACATGTCATCACTCCCCGCTCCCTCACCTGATTAAGCCTTGGACCCATTAATGCACCACGGACTAGCGGGGAATACACTATATTGGACTATTGAAGAGACTCAAGACAGAGTCTTGCCGAAGACACTAAGTCACTCTGATGGAGAGCTAATGCTTTGTATCAAGCTATCAAAGGGACAACTTAGAGACTCCCTCTGAAGTGGTTAACTCCTGCCAATAGACCACATAACGACAAAGCAAGAAGGGTTATCGGTCCATTGAGGAGACTATGTAGAAGGTCCCATCAAAAGTGATCAGTTAGGCTGATGGAAGAATAAACACACAACATTGCAAATAGAATATCAAGCCAGTAACTTGAGGCACATTTTCCAACATGCTCCCACTTGATGAAGAACTTATTAGCTTCTTCCAATGCTTGAAGTTATTGAATGTCATAGGCCCTAAGGCCCATCAAACTGGCACACCATCTGTACTTATTTGTGCTCATAGGCTTAGTTAATACATAAGCAACATTCTCCAGAATATCTACTTTTTCTAGATTAACCTTTCCATCCTCCAACATATCATGAATGAAATGATATTGAATATCGATATGCTTCATCTTGGCATGGAAAGTGGGATTTTTTGCCAAACAAATGACACTCTAACTATCACAACAGATAGTAATCTGCCATACATTAAACCCAATATTAGAACACAAATGTCTAAGCTAAATGGTTTCCTTGCAGGCATGAGTTGCTGCCATACACTTAGCCTCAGTAGTAGACAAAGTGACTATAGCCTATCGCTTGCTCATCCAACTAACTGCACCACCAAACAACGTGAATACATATCCACTGGTGGATCTTCTACTGTCAATGTCCCCTACCCAATCCAAATACACATATTCACAAATGCTAACTAAACTCTTAGATCCAGTAGAGTTACCACAATAGCACAAGGCGTACTTAGTAGTACCCTTTAAATATATGAAAACTCTTTTCATAGCATCCCAATGTAATCTTCTTGGATTAGCCATATACCAACTAAGTACTCCCACTGCTTGGGCAATATTTGGCCTTGTATGGACCATTAGACACATCAAACTACAAATTGTACTTGCATAAGGTACCCTGGTCATGTCCTCCATCTCAGTAGGAGATTTTGGACAATCTTCAATAGATAGCTTCATTCCTTGCAACACTGGAACAACTAGTTGCTTGCAATCTGTCATATTAAATCTATCTAGGACAGTATTAATATACTTGCTCTAACTGAGCCAAAATTTTCTATTTCCTCTATCCCTTCTAATTTCTATCCCCAGAATATACCTACTTCCATCTTTCTTGAAGAAGTGTTCGATCGGTCGAGGCTCTTGTCATTCTCGACCGACATCGAAGAATCAATCATCAATCCATTTATTTGTGCAGCACTGGAGAATCGACTGGGCGTAAGTCAAGTCCGAAAGAGGTACTAGAGCGGGCCTCCCACCCAAGCTATTATTGTGATCAAAACGCCAACAACTAGATGATTCCCACCCACCCGGACATGCCGGGGTTGTTTCCCACCCACTTGCAGGTAGTTCCCTACTACACCTAGATCTTTCATTTCAAACTATGCTGACAACTCAGATTTTAATTCTAAAATCACACCCTTTCCATTCCTAATGAACAACATACCGTCCACATACAGGGAAATAATAAGTAAACGACCATTTTCAATTTTATAGTACACAAGGATCTCATTTTGATCTCACAAATCCCAATGACAACACACATGTCAAACTTTTGGTACCACATTCTAGGCGATTGTTTTAAACCATACAGAGATTTCTTTAACTTGCAAACTAGAATTTCCTTACCTTTTTCAATGAAGTGCTCAGGCTGGGACATATAAATTTCTTCTTCCAAATCTCAATGAAGAAATGCTATCTTCACATCCATCTTCTCAATCTCTAAGTCATACACTACTGCAAGTAACAATAGAAATCTGATAGATGTCAGCTTAGCCACAGGAGAAAATATTTCTCCATAATCAATTCCCTCTATATGAGAATAACCTTTTGCGACCAACCTAGCTTTATACTTCTCAACACTACCATCCAGACCAATTTTCTTTTTAAATATCCATTTACAACCAATAGGCTTTCGACCTTCAGGAAAGGGTACCAAATCCCAAGTTTCATTCTTTTTCAATGATGTCATTTCTTCATTCATGGATTCCAACTAGGAATCTGAATCAGACATATTAATAGCTCCTTTCATAGTTCTAGACTCATTAGTGTTAGAAATCAAAGCATAGGCACAACTAGAATCCAACATAGAATATCCAAACCTTTTAGGTTGTCGCTTCTCATGTGTAGCCCTCCTCACATGCTGAGGCTGAGGTTGTGGTTCTTCTTCTTGTTTAGAACTTTTAGAACTGCTTGAGCTCTCCTTAGTATTAGGTATACTTGGAGTTCATAGTTCCTCTTTATCTAGAGTTAGAGGAATTTCAGCTACATCATTCTTACTTTTAGCTTTTTTCACCTTTGGCTGCAGATCAACTGTAGGAGGTTCTAGCTCACAAAAGATTACACTTTTGTTGTACAATACCTTCTTAGTAATCAGATTCCAAAGCTTGTATCCTTTCACACCAATACGATAACCAATGAAGATACATTTTACAGCCTTGTTTTCCAATTTAGATCTTTTCTCATTCGGCACATATGCATATGCCTCACAGCCAAAGACTCTAATGTGTCTTGAAGGGGGCTTCTTACCAGACCATGCTTCCATAGGTGTTTTGTCAACAAGTACCGAAGTAGGTGAACAATTAATCAAGTAACATGCTGTAGCCATGGCCTCAACCCATAAATTCTACTCCAGACCAGTGCTTCTCAACATACTTCTTGCCCTTTCCATCAGCATCCTATTAAACCTTTCAGTAACTCCATTCTACTATGGAGTGTAAGGTGTAGTTTTATGCCTTTTAATCCCATGGTCTTTGCAATACCTTTCAAAATATATAGAACAAAATTCACCACCATGATACGTCCTCAAGCAATTAATTTTTTTACCAGTCTAATTTTCTACCAAGGTTTTAAACTCCTTAAACCAACTAAACACTTTTGATTTACTTTTTAGAAAATAGACAAATGCTCTTCTTGAATAATCATCTATAAATGAAACATAATATTTAGACTTTGATAATGAAGGAACATTTATTGGACCAAATACATCAGAGTGAACATAATCTAATATGCCAAAAGATTTACGAGGACTAGAGTAAAAAGAAACACGGTGTTGTTTTCCATAAATGCAATGTTCACAAAAATTGAACTTAAGGTTACAATCATCAAGCCCTTCAACCAGGTTTTTATTTTTCTAGGCTTTTAAGCCTTTTTCTTCTATGTGACCAAGTTTATGATGCAACAACATGGTTTTCTCTACTAGGAGTTTCACCTCCAAGGAATTTACACCCAAAGGAACAACATTCTCCTTCCCTATGTTAGCAGCTTTGCTTGACTTTGCAGAGACAATGTTACACTAAACAACAAGTGTGTCTAGCTTGTACAGAGTGCGTATATGTGCACCCTTCACTAGCACCATAGAGCTTGTAGTCATTTTACAACCACCATTCGAGAAAGAAACTTGCATGCCAACATTATTCATCTTACTTATAGAAATCAAATTTCAAGTCAGACCTGGTATATGCATTACATTATTGATTCCTTTTATTCTTCCATTAGGAAACTTAATTCTGACTCGTCCATGGCCAACAATTTCTAAGTGAGAATCACTACCCAGATACACCCTTCCACCTTTGTATTCTTCATACTTCAAAAACCAATCTCTATGAGAGGTCATGTGAAAGGATGCACCTGAGTCAATCAACCAAACATCATCCAAGGCCTGAGTCACCAAGGCTGCAATGAAGGCATCTACTTCACTCTGAGAAGATTCATCATTAGAAGAATTTTTCTTCTTCTTCTTCTTTTTCTCCTCTTTGCATTCTTTTCGAATATGTCTAGTCTGCCCATAGTTCCAACATTTCACCTTGGACTTTTTGCTAGGAGACTTTGATCTTCCTTCTAACTTGGATCTAGCCTTCTTGTCTTTCTTCTTGCCTCTCTCCTTTGATCTACCCCTAATAGCAAGGGCCTCGTTAGCCATCTCAAAAGACTTCCTTCGCATTTCCTCTAACAGCAGTGAAGCAACCACATCTTCCATCTTGAAAGTGGTTTTTTTACTCCCAATAGCCATTACCAGGTGATCCCATGTGTTAGGCAATGAACACAATAGGAGCATGCAATGATCCTTGTCTTCTATCTTCACTCCCACATACACCAACTATGCAATGATCATTTTAAATGCATTCAAATGATCTGCAACAGACACTCCTTCCTCCATCTTCAAAGAGTACAGCGTCTTCCTTAGGAATAGATTATTTACCAGAGATTTCCCCTGATAAATGTCACCAAGCTTCTTCCACAGAAGTTTGATTGTCTTCTCTTCATGGACATTCAAGAGAACTAAATCAGCCAAGCATAGTCTAATCAGACCCTTGGCTTTCCTATCCATTGCATCCCAGTCAGCTTGCGAGGTTGCATTTGGTTTGGTTGAGGACACTACAGTCCATAACTCTCAATCCATGAGCAAATTTTCCATTTTGAGTTTCCATAGCTCAAAATTGCCACCGTTGAACTTCTCAAACAATATTCTATTGAATGTGCTTGCCATCTTAAATCTATAATAAGATTTCAAACCAATTGCTCTGCAAAAATCCCACTCAACAAAATCAGCACAAAAAACCTGACTCACTCACAAGGATAACACAATTGGCCAACGTTTGATACCACTTGTAAGGAAAACAAAGTGCCAAAATGCCTTCCTAATGCCAATTCTTAGAAGAGAAATGCAGATAGTACATTTAATTTCTAATTATAGTTCATTAAAGATGTACATTAATCAGAATAATAGAGTAGACAATTTAAGCAACTCATGGAATGAACAGCAAATTTATGTGGGAAAACCCTTTATGAGAGAAAAACCCACACACCAAGCAAAATCACTTTGTATTATAGTGCATAATGTTTACATACAAAGTTATAGAATTGTCCTTTCAGGTGTTAATCCACACAACATCAACTTTAGTAGTAGAACATTTCTCTGATCAACCTCATTCTTCTAATTGAACAACTATCTCCCAATTACAAAATGTTCCCATGTTCTTCTTAACATACATTCACACAGTCATTGTCTTCCATACCATGTGAATGATTCGGTTCAACTTCCATATGTAACTATACACAAACTGTCTAATTGTCCAACATGTCGAATTGTTGATGCCCTTGTCAAAACTTCGAAGAGACTCTAGACAATCTTCCTTCAAAGTCCTTGTGTTACCTCGACAAGAGTCCAAGCTTTACCAAACACTTCATATTGAAACATCGAAGAGAAAACAAACATCTCTTGTTGAAATCACATTGTTCACCCTCCGTCACTTCGATGAAGATCAATAATGCTCCAAGTTGTCCCCACTTCCATGTCATTACCAACTCCCATGTCATTGATTCACACATGTCATCACTCCCCACTCCCCTGCCTGATTAAGCTTGGGACCCACCAATGCACCATGGACTAGCGAGGAATACACTATATCAGACTATTAAAGAGACTCAAGACAAAGTCCTGCCGAAGACACTAAGTCACTTCGATGGAGAGCTAACGCTTTGTATCAGGCTATCAAAGGGATATCTTAGAGACTCCCTCTGAAGCGGTTAACTCCCACTGATAGACTACATAATGAAAAAGAAAGAAGGGTTATCGGTCCATCAAGGAGACTATGTAGAAGGTCCCACCAAAAGTGATTAGTCAGGCCGATGGAAGAATAAACACACAACGCTACAAATAGAATATCAATCCAGTAATTTGAGGCACATTTTCCAACATGCAACACATAAAAATTTCAAAGTATATCAGATGGATGTGAAACCTACCTTCCTGAATTGTGAGCTAGAAGAAGAGGTCTACATAGAGTAACCAGATGGGTTCCAGTTATTAGACAAACTAGACATGGTATGCAAGTTGAAGAAGGCTTTGTATGGATTGAAGCAAGCTCCTAGAGCTTGGTATGCAAGACTAGATAAGTATCTATTGCAATAGGTTTTTAGTAAAGGGTCCACAGATAGTAATTTGTATATCAAGGTATGCAAAGATCAAATCTTGATTATTGAAGTCTATGTAGATGATATCATATTTGGTGGAAATGAAGTGATGTGCAAAAATTTTGCAAGTGAAATGCAAAAGGAATTTGAGATGTGTATGTGTGATGAGATGAACTTCTTTCTTGGACTACAAATCAATCAGACAGATAAATAAATTTTCATTTCTCAATCAAAGTATGCCAAGGAATTACTGAAGAAGTTTGGAATGGAGGAGTCTGAATTGATATGCACTCCTATGGTTACTAGTTGTAAACTAAGCAAGAATGATGAATCTCCTAAGGTTGATCAAAGAAAGTATAGATCAATGATTGGAGGACTATTTTACCTAACTTCTACCAAATCAGATATCATGCATGCAGTCTGTCTTCTAGCCAGATTTCAATCAAATCCTAAATAATCACATGTGATGGTAGTAAAGAGGATATTTAGGAATTTGAAGGGCACTCCTAATCATGGCTTGTGGTATCCTAAGAATAATGATTTTTCTTTAAGTGCCTATATAGATGTAGATGGGATTAGATGTGCTGATGACAAGAAAAGCACAAGTGGAGGTGCATTCTTCCTTGGAGATAGGGTAGTGTCCTAGCATAGAAAGAAACCGGAATCAGTCTCCTTGTGTACTGCAAAGGTAAAATACATTGCAGCAATATCATGCTACACTCAGGTGCTATGGATGAAACAAACCTTGAAGGATATCAAAGTTAAGTATGATGGGCCAATCCCTATTCTTTGTGATAAGATAAGTGCTATAAATATTTCAAATAATCCAGTGATGCATTAAAAGCACATTTCAATTATCACTTTTTGAGAGAGAAATTTGCAAAGAATGAAGTGAAGCTTGAGTATGTGCCTACAAAAGATCAAGTTGCTAATATATTCACTAAGGCTCTTCCAAAAGACATATTTGAGTATCTCCAGGATAAATTAGGGGTTATTTACCTTCCTTCTCTAAACTAGATGCATAAGAAGATGCATCAGTCTAGTGTGCTTCAAAGCACATTTCTCCTTTTTGGACTAATGTTTGGAGGCTATTTCTCAGGGGAGCAGGTAGTAGTTTGAGATGTTTGTTGCATTCAGGGGGAGTAAAGAATGATTTTAGACTGATCAAAGTAGTAGTGTGCAAGTATGTGTATTATAATAGATGTGGCACCCTTTGCCATTGATGTCAAAGGGGGAGAGAGATCATATGAAAAACTTAGGGGGAGAAAGAGTTCAGATGTGTAAAAAGAAAGGGAGAGTCCTGATGCAAAATTGTGTCTTGATGAAGGAACATATTATTTGGTTTTTCACATCTTATGTTGCTATCAATGACAAAGGGGGAGATTGTTGCAACTATGTGCTAACTGGTGTTGTCATTGATGTCAAGATATTGGTGTTGTCATTAGTGCCAACTGTATCATTTGATATTGTTGTTTGTTGATTGATTGAAGAACACTGTCTGAGTATTTTACTCTACATTTTTTTGTATTAAAGACCAGAGTATGAGATTTGGATATGATTTAGAGAAGTGTTTGAAGATGCTAAATCTAGAATTTGGAGGTCTAGATCGCTATACAGAAAAAATTCTATTCACCAGTTTGAAGATTGTGCCTAGCAATGTTTGTAGAGTGACAGGGAGATAGCATTTTGCTTTGCATTTTTTCATAGGTTGGCCTTTGGTCTTATAGTTTTGGACTTAATATTATAAGGTCCTTAGCTATCTTCATTCCAAAGGATTTGTTATTTGGTTCTTTGGAAAGCAAGTTATTGATCAATAGAGATTGATAGTACTAGTTGAGAAGTAGTTTGTGATGTGTCTTTAAGTGATATCTATTGTCTTCAAGTGAGATCTATTGTGGTTGGATTTGTCAGCTCCCAAGTGATTCTATGGTTTTTGTAGATGTCTCTAGAATGTATTGAAGGCATGTGCTTGATCTACAAGCTCTAATGAAGATCTTGGAAGCATGTATCTAAGTGTTCTTGATGTTGTGCACTTGTTCTAGCCGACCTGGTTAGTTGCACTTGTTGTGGAGGTGATTCATGGATTATAGAAGCATGTCCAAGCATGTGAAGATGTATTTGGGTCTGAGCTAAGCCATAAAGTGTTCATCCTTCATTCTTTTTCTCTAAAATTTTGTTTAGGTCTAGTCCTAATTTGATTTGTGTATGTATACCGACCTTAGAGATAGTTCTAGTGGTTGTAGAATATAATACCAACCTTGATGTACATTCCAAGGTTGATGATAGGTATACATGTATGTAATGAATTCATGATTGAGGTGTGAGTGAGTGAAGATGTGAAGATAAAGTGGTAGTTGCAAAAGCAAAGAAAAGCAAAGGAGATATTGCACTTTAATGGAGCTAAACTTAGGTATGGTGTAGATGCTACTATATCAGTTCACCCTAGCAGTGAGCCAACCCTCGGTAGTGAGCCAAACCTCAGCAGTGAGCCAACCTTTGGCACTAAACCACCCTTAGTAGTGAGCCACCCTTTGGCAGTGAGCCTTTTATTTGGATAGTGAGCCTTGGGTAGTGAGCCCTTTTGGCAGTGAGCCTCTTTTGATATTCGGTATTGTTATTACATTATATTGTGAGCTAACACTCATCGTGGTTTGATCTTGTTTAGGGTTTTCCACGTAAAAATCTTTTGTTCATGTGTGTATGATGTTGATGTGTTGATGTTTTGATTTTTCTATTCATGCTTAATGTTCATAACAGAATAAGGATCTAAAATAAGTGAATGTGAAAGTGCTATTGTGTAAAGAAGTTAAAGTTTTTGATACAACTGATTCACCCCCCTCTCAGTTGTCTTGTGCCTTTCAACACAAAGCACTTTTGTGCAACATGATGCTGCTGCAATGTACTCTACCTCTATAGTAGATAAGGATAATGAATCCTGCTTCTTGCTTTGTCATGGCACAACTCTGTCTCCAAGAAAGAACACACTACCACTTGTACTTTTCAAGTCATCTACACATCAAGCCCAATATGAATTTTTATAGGCACTTAGGTTGAAGTCATTATTTTTAGGATACCACAAACCATGATCTAGAGTGTGTGTATGAGGAAAATCGATTATGCTTTAAATGATAAAATCAAAAACTATGATAATAATCAAATCAAAATCCCATAACATAAAGAGATCTATCTAAATAAAAAACCATTATTAATAAATCAATTTAAGAAAGCTTTTACCCAGATTATGTTGTTCTCTTTGTCGAATGTGGATTGCTCAATAACACTACAAAACCATGTTTGCAACAAGCAAGTGTAGGTGCTCAAAGATCAATGTCAAAAGATCGTAAGTGGCTCAACGACACGATGTATGCTCAAAGCATTGTAAAGGATGCCTGAGAATAAGTGATCGAAGAGGATTTGTGAAGGAGATGAGAGGGGTTTATATAGGTTTCAACAGAGATCAATCAACAGTCCAAATAATTCAAAAGAATCAATGGAGGAGATAAAACAAATAACCATGATGAATGTGCACACGACATGTGTCAATCCATAAGGATATTTTTATTAAGATATGATGAAAACAAGATTGATTGAATAGATAACTCAACTTGTAATTTTGCCTTTTTTAGAGTTCTAAACATAAGACTTGATTATGCACATGAGTTAACAAGATATTTTAAGAGGAATTGGAAGATAACTGAAATTAAATAAATAAATTTATTTAATTGTTTGTGCATGATAGAGGAATAGATAAGATATGAAGATTTAAATAAATTAAACAAATAAATTGATTTAATTTATTTTGCATGATGAAGGATAAATAAAATATGTGATTATATTTTATTTTTAGGGGAAAAAGCAAATTAAATAAATAAATTTATTTAATTGTTTGTGCAAGATTAGGGGAATATAAAGATTATAAATAAAATACTTGATTTTATTTATTTTTAGAGGATTGAGATAATTTAAATAAATTTGCATGATTTATTTAAATTTAGAAGAACAATTGATTTAATTAAATAATGAAAATTATTTAATTGTAGATAAGAGAGGATTTGTGATGAATTAATTAAATAATTGGATTTATTTAATTAATATAGACTTAAAATTTGAAAGAGGATAATGAGTTAATTAAATAATAAAAATTATTTAATCGTGGAAGAATAAGGTTGATTTAATGAAAATTAATTAAATAAAGAATTTTTGGTTTAATTAATGTTGAAAGTATGTGATTTAAAAGAAATAGATGAAATTAATTAAATAATTAGATTATTTAATTAAAGCTGAATGTAGGTGATTAGATAGATTAGACGAAATGCAAGTGATGTGATGACTTGGTCATTTTTGGGTGTCTACATTTTTCCCCTCTTTGATGTAATGCAGTTTATAACGTTGCGTCAAAGAAAATGATTTTTGAAGACATGATACAATTTTTGATGCCCCAGTGTAGCTAGTTGCCCCAGCGTATGCCCCCTCGAGAGGAAAGACAGGGAAGTGGCAGAAGGACTGGGTTGACGCTCGACTAGAAGATTGTGTTGGAGATAGGTGAGGTTGGATAGATGATAGATAGAAGAAAGGATAGAGGAGAGAACATGAGAGAAATATTGTTGATCGATCTTTTCTTGAAAACTATATAAGGCCATGGATAAATGGATGGGTAAATGAAATGAGCTTGTTGCATTGGTTTTCACAGTTGTTTATAAAGAGCAATCCTTATTTTTGATATAGCACGTGGATAGTTTGCCACCAAGGTATAAATGACCAAGGTGCTGTGATATTCGAGTGCGTGGATGTTGACTTTGCAAGCAAGCGGTTTGATCTTAGATCCCTTAGACATAATATAACCTTGTGGTACATGTGAATGAGCCATAGTCTTGAACATAAAATAAACTTCAATACATGTAAATGCAAGAATAGTATTAATATGTAAGATGCTAGGTCGTAACACACACAAGATAAATATGCTGCTAAGAAAGATACTAAAGATTATTCCTCAAACATGGCACACAAAAGCAATGACTATGCTCCCAATCCATACTACATCGCAACATACTCAGATTATAGATAAATTAGGGTAGCCTTGAATAGGTAATGGACAAAGGAGCAAAAGATAAACCATAAAGCAAATTGACTGACTGACAAAGTAAACATATAGCCAACATATTCTCTTGCTAAAGAGGTTGCTTAGGATAGATTGGATAGGAAAGATAAAAGTCTTATCGTAGGAGCTATGTGTCCATTAAAGGGTGCTATCTACCTAAAAAGATAATGTCGTGCTGCATGAAATGCTACATGTCATATGAGATGCGTGTGTTGGTCTTGACAATGGAACACTCTGTAGAAGACAAGCTTGTTGATCTGGTACTTTGGTTAAGCTAGATTTAGTTGATGTTGGCAATCAATAGGTAGGACAATAGATGGCTCTGGAAGTAAGCTGATTTGCTTCAGGTTTGTTAAGGATTTTTGCTTTGAAAGGATGCGTTTGTTTGTTGTTTTGCTACTTGAGTTAGTCAAGTCGAGGCGAATGGATTTTGATAAATGAAAGACTAGAAAGATGGCATGCTAATGGATTGAAATGGGTGAAGAATGATAAATCATATGTGCCTGAGTACTGAATACTTCCTTCATATTCCAGACTGCTTACATACCTTGTATCCACGGGATCAAGGCACATTACAATGAAAGATGAAAAATGATAATATGTAGTTCTGGGTAGAGTGATGAATGGATCAAGGTGTTTGAGCTTGGGTTGGGGAAATGATGAGATCTTATGTACCTGAGTACTGGATACTTCCTTCGTATTCCAGACTGCCTACATACCCATATCCATGGGATCAAGGTACCTTAAGATTTGAGAAGATGATAATATGTAGTTTTGGTTGGTGTGATGATGTAGAAAAAGTGTTAGGAAGATAACAGCCTTATCGTACGAGTGATGTGTCCATTAAAGGGTGTTATCTGTGGAAAGGAGAAAGATTGAAGTGTTTGCAAACCATGAACAAGGATCCATTCCTAGACCAAGGTTAAGGAAAGAGTTGCCCCCATTCCGGTAGAGGAATTTGCATAGGTGACTGATGAAGAAGACATAGAAAGTTTGACCTGGGACAAGACAGTGTTAACTATAGACATAGATCAAGACGTGGGATGACGACGATGGACATTGACAAATTTCTAAGCTATACTAGATAGGGAGATGGAAATGCAAACAAGGTCAATGGTTTTATTATGGATGGATGGATGAAGTTTGTTGTGAAATGGAAATAGAATGAACAAGACTTTATAGATGATGGATGCTGACTCTACACATAGTGCTTGTTTGCCAAGTTTTCACTATGGTACTTATCCAAGCTGCCTGTTTACTAGGTTTTCACCATAGGATGGATTTTTCTATTTATTTATTTATTTTGGATACTCTAGGGATCAGGGATAGAACTTCTTGAGATGAACACTGTTAAGTGGCTCATCTAGAGGAATGCCGTCAGGTGTAGCGAAAGTATAAGCTCTTGATCCATATGCTACTATGACAATAAAGGGACCCAACCAGTTAGGCTCAAACTTGCCCTTCTTTTCTTGGTCTGCTTGATTTATCTAATTCTCTTTGAGTACAAGATCGCCAACTTGAAACCATCTTTCTTTGATCTTTTTGTTGTAATTATGCCGGAGGCGGTTTTCATAGACATGGAGATGATTAAGTGTGGCAAGGTGCCTTTCATCTAGTAGTTCTAGCTCAGCTAATCTGGTAGTGCAATACTCCTCTCCGCCAATCAGGTTCTGCATGGATACTCTGAGGGATGGGATCTCAACCTCTATAGGTAGGATGGCTTTAGAGCCATAGACCAAGGCATATGGTGTGGTACCAATTGGTGTTTTGATACTAGTGCGGTAGGCCCATAGGGCGGGATTGAGTTGCAAGTGCCAATCACGACCAGCTTCATTGACCATTTTCTTGAGGATTTTGAGAATGGTTTTATTGCAAGCCTTAGCTTGGCCGTTACTCTGCGGATAGTAGGGAGTTGAAAAGTGATGTTGGATATTGTATTGTGTGCACAAGGCATGTACATCTTGGTTCTTAAATGGTCTCCCATTATCATTGACAATGGCTTGGGGAATACCATATCGGCAAATGAGGTAGTTAAGGATAAACTTGGCTATTTGCTTACCGGTGATATAGGTCATGGGAATGGCTTCAACCCACTTCGTGAAATACTCAGTGGCAGTAATGATGAACTTATGGCCATTGGATGAGGATGGGTGGATTTTTCCTACGAGGTCGAGACCCCATTGAGAAAAAGGCCATGGAGTCATCACAGGTTGTAGTTCATGAGCTGGTGCATGAATTAAATCTCCATGTTGCTGGCATTGTAGACATTTCTTAGTGAATTGTGTAGCATCCTATTCTATTTTAGGCAAGTAATACCTTGTTCTGAGTATCTTCTTAGCGAGATTAGGACCGGTAGAATGTGTGCCACAAACACCTTCATGTATGTCTTGTAAGGTAGCTTCAGCTTCTTCCGCGTTAAGACATCGTAAGAGGATACCATCGAGACTCTAGCGATATAGTGTATCACCCAGAATGGTGTAACGGGAGGATCAACGGATAAAGGTTTTGCATTGGGTTGATGATAGTTTAGAGGGAAAGGTAATATTTTTAAGGTATTCATAGATATCTTTGTACCATGGGGAATTGGGACCAATAAGTTTGCAGATGATTTCAATAACTGGAACATCGACAGCTGGTATCAACAACTACTCGATCAAGAATTCACATTTCTATGTATTTGCAGGCATGTCGATAAGTGACCCTACAGAAGCCATAGAATCTGTAGCCTTGTTATACTCTCTTGGAATTTGCTCAAATGTGATGCTAGAGAAGTGTGGTTTGTAGGCATCCACTAGTTTCTTATAGGGGACCAACTTTTCATCTTTTGTTTGGTACTCATCTGTGACTTGTTGAATGACTAGTTGCGTGTCTCCATATGCCTGTAATTATGTGATGTCCCATTGAATTGCTGTACTGAGACCTATAAGGAGTGCTTCATACTCGGCTATGTTGTTGGTGCAAGGGAATGCAAGCTAATATGACTTTGGAATATAGTCATTTTGAGGTGTGATAAATAAGATGCCGGCCCCTAATCCATGCTGTGTGTAGGAACCATCAAAGTACAACTTCCAAATTATTGAGTTGGAAAGAGTGAAGAGATTCTCGTCTGGAAAGTCTGCTACCATAGGGTGTGTATCTATCATGGGTACTTCTGCTAGTTGATCTGTTAGGGCTTGTCCCTTGATTGCTTTATGATCCATGTACTCAATGTCAAACTCACTAAGTATCATGACCCATTTAGCTAGTCTGCCTGTGAGAGCTGCTTTCGCTAGTAGATACTTCAATGGATCAATTTTGGCTATAAGATTAGTGTGTTGGTTTAGCATGTAATGTTGTAACTTTTGGGAAGTGAACACTACTGCTAAATAACCTCTTTCCATCAATGAATAATTGAGTTCGTATCCCACCAAGGTTCGACTGATATAATAAATTGCATGCTTTTTTCCTGACTCATCATGTTGAGCCAGAAGGGCACCGAGGGCTGAAGTTGTAGTTGAGATGTATAATATCAAAGGTTTATCGGTAACTGGTGGTACCAAGATAGGAGGTGTAGCGAGATACTATTTGAGCTAATCAAATGTAGCTTGACACTTATCGTCCCATCAAAATGAGACATCCTTTTAGAGCAAGTGTTGAAATGGTTGACATTTATCTGCTAGCTATGAGATGAAACGCCTAATGGATTGCAACCTTCCCTGAAGGCTCCTTAATGCTTTGAGGTTCTTTGGTGGAGGCATCTCCACTATAGCCTTTACTTTTGTGGGCTCTACTTTGATGCCTCTACGAGATACAATGTATCCCAATAGCTTCCCTGATGTTACACCAAAGACACACTTCTTTGGATTGAGGCGTACTTGGTATTTCTTGAGCTTGTCAAAGATCTATCCTAGAACTTGTATGTGATCTACCCTAGAAGATTTAGCTAGTATGTCATCCACATAGTCCTCCATGATATGATGAAAGAGATCATGGAATATCACTATCATTGCTCTTTGATAAGTTGCCCTTGCATTCTTTAGACCAAACGGCATGACACACCAACAATAATTACCCCATGGATAAGTAAAAGTTGTTTTATGTTGATCTTCCTCTGCTATCTTTATTTGATTGTAGCCAGAGAATCCATCCATAAGAGAAAGCATTTCATGACCTACAGTCCAATCTACTATAAAATCAATGTTCGGTAATGGAAAGTCATCTTTGGGACATGCTTTGTTAAGATCTCTAAAATAATTACACATGCGGATGTGCCCATTAGGTTTAGACACAGGTAAAATGTTTGAGACCCAATCTGAATAGTCAATAGGTCAGATGAACTTTGCATCTAACAACTTCTGTATTTCCACTTTTACCAAGAGAGCTATCTGTGGGTGCATCTTCCTCAACTTTTACTTGACTGGTTTAATTGTTGGATCCAATGTGAGATAGTGAACCACTAGCTTAGGGTCTAACCTTGGCATATTAGCATAGGTCCACACAAAGTTGATGGTTCTCTGTAAGAAGAATTTGTTAAGATTCTTGTACGCTGTTTCTGATAATGATGTTGCTAGGAATGTGGTCTTTGGATTTTGCTCTGTGCCAAGGTTTATCTTTGCAGAATCCTCCACTAGGAGAGCTAACTTCTCTTGATACTTAGATGGTAGGGGAAGGTCAAATCTTCCATCCTCAGGTGCCACAGTTGGGTTTTCACCTTTGGATACGTCCTTTGTTTTTACTATTTTGTGATCGGGAGGTGCCATAGTGTGGTTTTCACCTAGAGATTTTTCTTTGTTTTTACTTTTGTGACTGGAGGATTTGGCATTCTCACCAAAATAAGCTATTGGCTCTAGTTCCATTACTGGTGCAGGGCACCTAAAAGCAATTTGTAGCATTTTGATAGCATTTTTGATAAGTTATGGTTTTTGTTCAGTGTGTGTTGTAATAAACCTTTTTAGCCATGGTTGTAAGGTCCACTCTGTATGGTCAAGAGGTTTGGGGTAATCTTATAAGCCTCAAATCCTTCTTAGTCCATTTGGACCCTAATTGTGTCACTTAGGCCTAGTAGGTCTATTGATGTTTTTTTTGAGTCTATTGGATTGTTCTGATGTTTTGGCATGTTCTAGAGGGTATGGTAGATGTTTGAGTTCCATTGGGCATGCTAAACCAATTGGAATCCTTGTGTTTAGGCAAACTACCATAGTTGTCCAAATGTGTTATGTATTTGGTCGGTCCCAACCCACTTTAGATGGTTGTAACTATTTTTACAAGTTGCATACCAACTTGGATGGGTTGATATGGTTGACATCTTTCTCCAGTACGGGAGAGAAGATTCTGTACAGAGTTTTGGGCTAAAAATCAATAAAACTAACTATTTTCCTGAAGATTTCCTATTGTTGTACGGCTTGTATGGATTGGCCAAGTGGATCAATGTGATTTTTCTGAAACTAGGTTGAGTCTAGATTCCAATGCATCAAATTTGAGGTTTTGAAGTGATCATAGGAGGAAGATATTGCATTTTGATTCCAAACTAGTCTAAAACCCTGATTTCTAGGGTTTGTCATACAAAACCTAACCTAGAATGCATTCCAACCTGTGAAATCTCATGAAACTCAGTGAAATGCAGGCTAGGGTTGTATATTACTTGATTTCAAAATCTTTTGGCTGGGAAAGACAGTCCTTGATTTTTGGAGTGATGCCCTAGGTCAAATATCTCTATGTATTTGACCAAGAAATGTGCAATTTAGGGTGGTAAATGATAAAATCTGATAGGTGAATGAATGCATGGTGTTTTGTGAGATGTTTTCAGGTTGAGGAAGTGTTCCAAGTTCCTATCCTAGGTTTATGACCCCAACTTAGACCATTTTCTTTGTAACCTAGACCTAAACTGATCAATTAGGCCTAGAGACCTAGTGGGTGTTTTGAGTTACTGGAGGAGAGTTGGAACTGGAGGTTTGGAAGTTTGTTAGAGTTCCTTAAAGGGTATTCAAATCCATCATTTATGTGCCTGGTCCTTCAGGGTTTTGTCAAGTTATGTTGTGAAAACCAGATTAGGAGGGCTAGTAGCCTCACTAGGCCAAGTGAAGGTTGGAGAGTTGTGAGAAGTTGGGGATCAAACCAGCTATGGGGAAGGTGTTTGCAGACCTGTCTTAAGGTGTGGGAGAAGCCTTGAGGATTGAACAATAGCCTAGACAACACATCCATAATTTGCACTTGGTGTGTGACCTTGAATCGTTGAAGTAGTGAAGTGGGTGAGTGGGCAAAGAAGAATAAAACTTGTTGCTTCCCTTGTGCCACTCTGCATCAGGTGGTATCAAAGCCATCAAAGAGATGGGAGATAGAGAAGAAGAGGAGGAAATTCCTCAAAAGGTGACTAATGCCGAATTGGAAAAGATAGTGAGAGAACAAGCAGCCAAGAACAAAAGGATGGAGGCTGAGATAGAAAAGTTGAAGAAGGATAAGGATAAGAAGAAGAAACCAGATGTCATCTTAGATTTAGATGAAGAGGATCAAGATGAAGAAAAAGGAGTGCCCATGGAAGAGCCACAAGGAGGCATGTCAGAAAAATAATTCCTAGATGCACTTGGAAAGTTGAGTAGGAAGGACAGTAAGGTGGATTTACCTATGTTTCCTGGTAAGATGAATCTAGAGGAGTGCCTTGATTGGATAGAGGCAATGGAGAACTATTTTGAATGTGAAGAAGTGGCAGAAAATTAGAAGGTAAGGATTGCCAAGTCTAGAATGAAAGGGCCAGCCTTGAGTTGGTGGAACTTCATTCAAAATGAGAGGATAGAGGATGATAGGAACCCTATCACTACCTGGAGGAAGATGGTGCTTGAAATCAAGAAGCAATTTGTTCCTGAAGACTATGAAGTCAACTTGCACAAAAAGTTACAAAACTTGAGACTATGAAGTCAACTTACATAAAAATTTGCAAAACTTGAGACAAAAGGACATGGCTGTGAACACATACACCGAGGAGTTTCACAAGATGTCTTTGAAAGCCAAGATGCCCGAGAATGAAAAGCAAAATCTTGCAAGGTATCTAAATGGTCTTAAGTTCTCCATTCAAGATGAACTAAGTCTCTTTAACCCTGAGATAGTGCATAAATGTTTTCAAATGGCATTAAGGATTGAGGACAAACAAAGAAGGAGAGGTGATTCAAACAGCAGGGGCAGAGGCAATCTAAATTTCAGAGGCAGGGGTAGATTTCAGAATAGAGATAACTTTCCTAGACCCCAAAATGGTAGATCACAAGAAGGCAGTCAAGTGGTGGCTGACAGAGACAGTGCTGATAAGGGTCAGTTTAGAGGGAGAGGTAATGGTAGAGGAAGAAGTGGAGGCAGGGGTTCCACTGTGTTCATTGGAAGGTGTTTTTCCTGCAATCAAATAGGACATCACTCCTTTAGATGCCTGGAGAAAATGGGAAACAATTCTGCAAATCAGAAAGATAGAAGGGTGCAGCTCCTTCAAGAGGATGACTGTCAAAGCACCACATCTTACCAAACTACCTCTTCCAAGTCTACAGCACTAGAGAGTGGAGAATACATCATGTTCAACCAGTCTCTCATCATGCCTACCACAAAGGAGCAACCCCAAAGGAACAATTTGTTTAGAACCACTTGCAAGGTGAAAGGGAAAGTCTGCAAGGTAATAGTTGATTTAGGTTCTTCTGAGAATTTAGCTTCTAATGAAATGGTGAATAAGCTAGGATTGCAAAGGGTACCTCATCCTAACCCCTATAGAGTCTTTTGGCTAACCAAGGATCAACAAATTGTGGTGAAAGAACAATGTTG
The DNA here is from genome assembly GCA_027924645.1 of Cunninghamia lanceolata. Lineage (NCBI taxonomy): Eukaryota > Viridiplantae > Streptophyta > Pinopsida > Cupressales > Cupressaceae > Cunninghamia > Cunninghamia lanceolata. Next base: position 6,513,093 of record BSBN01000220.1, on the reverse strand, counting down.
GGTTGAATTTAAGACAGGTGAATATCATGATAGGATTCTTTGTGAGATAGTAGATATGGATGCATGCCACCTTCTTCTTGGAAGGCCTTGGCAACATGATACAAGTGCCCAACATGATGGTAAGCAAAATATGATTCATTTGTCTAAAAATGGTGAAAATTTCACAATGACACCTTTGATTGATTACTACAAGGAAAAGATCATTTCTAGTTCAGTTATGTTGGTAGGTGAAAAGGAATTTTTGGCTAACCTCAAGGAGGAGAAAGTGCCATGTTTTGCAGTAGTCATCAAGCCCAAGGATGCAAATCCTAAGAAGATCAAAGTGCAGTAGCCTCTTAGGAGGATTGGACCAAAAGAAGTGGAGGAACTATTGGAGAAGTTCTATGATGTGATAGCAGATGAAAGTAAAGATGCCCTTCCACCAAAGAGGGAGATTAGTCATTGCATTGATCTCATCCCTGGATCCACCCTACCAAACCAAGTAGCCTATAAGCTGACCCTAGAGCAAAATGCAGAAGTGGCAAGACAAATCCAAGACTTGTTGGATAAAGGGCTTATAAGGAGTATTAGCCCATGTGCCGTACCTACAGTACTTGCACTAAAGAAGGAAGGCACATGGAGAGTATGCACTGATTCCAGGGCCATCAACTAGATTACTATCAGTATAGATTTCCAATGCCTAGGATAGAAAATTTAATGGATTGTTTGGGTAGGGCTAAATATTTTACCAAGATGGATTTGAAAAGTGGTTATCACCAAATCAAGATAAGGGAGGGGGATGAGTGGAAAATGGCCTTCAAAACCAATGAAGGGCTATTTGAATGGGTTGTGATGCCTTTTGGATTATCAAATGCACCAAGCACCTTCATGAGCTTGATGAATGAGGTGCTAAAACCTTTCCTTAACAAGTTCATTGTTGTTTATTTGGATGATATATTGGTTTTTAGTGACAGCAAGGAAGATCACATAAGACATATCCATCAAGTGCTTAGGAGGCTTCAAGAGGAGAAGTTGAGAATTAACCTTGACAATTGTGTCTTCCTACAAGAAGAATCGACATTCTTGGGGTTTGTCATCTCTAAGGGAAACCTCAAGATGGATCCAAGCAAGGTGGAAGCCATTCTTAATTGGCCCACACCTACTACACCCTCTGAGGTAAGGAGTTTCCATGGTTTATGCAGTTTTTATAGGAAGTTCATTAGGGGGTTTAGTGCTATTTGTGCTCCACTTGTTGACACTATAAAAAGGGGCAGGAAATGTGTATTTGTGTGGACAAATGAGGCTAATCAAGCCTTTAAACTATTAAAGAAGAAAATATTAGAACAACTGGTCCTTGTACTACCTGATTTTGACAAGGTCTTTGTTGTAGAGTGTGATGCAAGTAAGAGGGCTGTTGGGGGAGTCCTAAGTCAAGATGGGAGGCTTGTAGCCTTCTTTAGTGAGAAGTTAAATGAAGCAAAACAAAACTATTCTACATATGACCTAGAATTATATGCAATGGTCCAATCATTGAGGAACTGGAGACACTATTTATTACCTAAGGAGTTTATTGTCTTTACTGATAACCATGCTTTGAGCTTCTTGAACAGACAACAGAAGTTAAACCACAGGCATATCAAGTGGATGGAGTACATCCAAGCATATACATTCTCCATTAAGCACAAGAAAGGAGTGGCCAATAAGGTAGTCGATGCCTTAAGTAGGAGGAATCTTATTGTTCAGACCATTCAGTTGGAAAGTACAGGTATACATGCCATTAAAGATCAGTATACAAAAGATGAAGACTTCAAGGAACCTTACCAAGCTTGCAAAGCCATGACAGGCCAGTATAACACTGATTTTTGTGATTTTCTGATGCAAGATGGATTTCTTTTCAAAGGTAGCCTATTGTGTATTCCAAGAGGGTTTGTTAGAGAAAATATCATTCAAGAGAAGCATTGTGGTAGCATGGCAGGCCACTTTAGCATTGATAAGACCCTAGACTTGGTTAGAAGATACTACTATTGGCCAAAGTTGCCAACTGATGTAAGAAAGTTTGTAGAAACTTGTCAAATTTGCCAAATAGCCAAGGGGCATACATCAAATGCAGGTCTATACACTCCACTACCTATTCCTTCAAAGCCTTGGGATTCCATAAGCATGGATTTTGTACTTGGTTTGCCTAGGACCAATAATGGATATGATAGCATTTTTGTGGTTGTTGATAGGTTCTCTAAAATGGCCCATTTCATTCCATGTAAAACCACACATGATGCCTCACATATAGCTGGTCTTTTCTTCAAAGAAATAGTTAGATTACATGGTTTTTCTTTGTCAATAATCTCTGATAGAGACCCCAAGTTCATAGGACACTTCTGGAGGACACTTTGGAAAAGACTAGGTGCAAACTTGTCATTATCATCAGCCTATCATCCTCAGTCTAATGGTCAAACTAAGGTGATTAACAGGTCACTTGGCAACCTCCTAAGGTGCCTAACTAAGGAGCAGGGTGCTAGTTGGGATTCAATTTTGGCTCAGGCAGAATACTCCTACAATGACATTGTGAACAGGAGTACCGGCCTGTCACCTTTTCAAATTTTTTATGGCACTCACCCAAGGGGTATTTAGGAACTCAAAGAGGTCAGAGGACTGGAGAAGAGTAGTGCATTCGCTGAAGACTTTGTCCAAGTGATGAGAGATATCCATGAGCAAGTAAAAGAGAAGTTATAGTCTACCTCTACAAAGTACAAATAGTCTGCTGACAGAAAGAGAAGAGATCTGCAGTTCAAGGAAGGGGATTTGGTCATGGTACACCTTAAAAAGGAGAGACTCCCTGCAGGTAAATACACCAAGTTGACTATGAAGAAGATTGGGCCTTGTGAAGTGCTAAGAAAATGTGGAGAAAATGCCTACAAAATTAGACTACCCGATGGTGTTGCTTTGTCTCCAATCTTAAATGTATCAGACCTTTATCCCTATAAGGGATCTGATCCTCAGATGACTATGGTAGAGGAACAAACTGATCAGACACTTCAAGACCTAATTCCTTCATCTCCTGATCAGATTGAATGCATTTTGGATCAAAGGATTGCAAAATAGACTAGAAGGCACACCTATTATGAGTACTTGGTGAAGTGGCTCAATAAGCCTCAGGAAGATGCAACTTGGATGAGTAGAGTAGCCATTGAGAAGGCAGGTTTCACATTTGATAACATTCCCAACTCAAGAGAAGTAGTGAAGTGGGTGAGTGGGCAAAGAAGAATAAAACTTGTTGCTTCCCTTGTGCCACTCTGCATCAATTACAAAACATGCTTTATGATCACCAAGAGGGATACCCTCTCGGAGTCCCATGAACTCAGCTATGGCTTCATCATTCTGAAATACATCTATAATGGGGGACCCTTGTTGGTCCCAATTGATAAGTTTGGGGTAGACAAGTGTTACTTTCTGGGTGTTTGTGGTGGATGTTAAGGATATGGATGATAGCATGAAAATAGAGGATTCTGTAAATAGGTTAGTCATATGGAGGGAAGAGTCATCGATGATATCCTCATTAGATGTCAAATCAGTGGGAAAAGTTTATGTCACCTTGTTGAGGATACCCTCAATGTCCAAGGTGTGCGGTACCTTCTTTCCAAATCCTAACCCCTTCTTGTCTAGTTTCTTCGTCACAATAATGGGTTCCATTGTTCCTTGATTCTATTTCCCAAGGCCACCTTTGCCTTTATAGCCCATGTTTTTTACTATCCTTAAGCCATTGCCATATTGTTTGACTGGTATTGTAACTGGTTCTTTCTCCTTATAGAGCCAAGAAGAGATGTCTTCAATAGTTTCCTCTTCCAAAAAATTTCCCTGTTGGAATTGGGTTAAAAATGCTGGGGGAGGAATTGCTACTTTTTTAGTTGCTTTGGCAATGGGCGGTTGGCCGTAAGATTTAGGGGATAGACGCATCTGCCCTACACAACAAGATTTTGAGATATCATAGGTTCCAAAGCCTATATCACGGATGTGAGCTTTGATTTCAAGAAGAGGATTAGGTTCACTTGCAGAGGCTTTTGTCAGATTTTTAGGATTGACATATAGTGGGGATTCAAGGGCTTTGTCATTATTGGGCACTTGGTTGCAATTCTTATAACTTCCTCACAAGACGCGATAGAATTCAAAAGGATTGGGGTCTCCTAGGATAGTGATCTCCATACCATTGAATGGGAACTTGAGAGACTGATGGTATGTTCAGGGAACAACTTTCATTGCATGGATCCATGGGCATCCGAGGATAATGTTATAAGGTAGCTCAATGTCAAGGACTTGGGACTGAGTTTCAAGCATGACATGGCCTACTTGTATAGGCAAATGGATAACACCCTTTGAATGGCATTCAACATCATCATACCCCTTGATTGTAATACTTTGATCAATGTCGACATGATCCTCAAAGTATCCCAATTGCTTAAGTAACTTTAGAGAACAGATGTTGAGACCAGCACCACCATTTATGAGTATGCGTTTGATTTTGTGTTTATGAATGAGAACCTCAATATGAAGGGCATCATTGTGACATGGATCATGGGGTGGGAGGTCTTTCTCAAAGAAGACCGCATTGTAGGGTGAAGCAATGTTACCTACTATATCTTAGAAATCCACGACCGCTATGTTGTTAGGAACTGAAGACTCTTGGAGGGCTTTTTCTAGCACCACTTTATGTGCGGGTGATGACCATAGAAGGTCCAAGATAGAGATTTGTGCTGGCGTTTTGCCTAGATATTCGACAAGATTATAATTGGATTGAGTTGGGAGATTGGGTGTAGGACCACGAATGGTGACATGACCATGATGAGTTGTAACATCGCAATCCGTAGATTTGCCTTTGATTGTGAGGGTAGATACATGACTCTCTTTAAAATGACCCACAATGGAGTCATAGGAAGTGAAAGCATTATTGACACCTTTACCTTTATCTAGAGGAGGACCTTGGCCATGGTTAAGGAATGGTTCCTTGTACATGTTGAGGTCTTTGTTCATGTGTTGAGCTGGTGGTTCATCTTCAAAAGAGATTTGGTTGCCCTCGATGAGATTTTGGATTAGGTGCTTGAGTTTCATGCATGATACAGTTCTGTGCCCTTTGCTCCTATGGAATTCACAATATTAATTTTCCCTATGCGGTGTAGTTTTGTAAATAGGTTCACCATATGGGGGAGCATTTGGTAAGGTGATGAGTCCTTTGTGTAAAAGTTTCTGTAAGATAGACTCTATGGGCTCTCCCACGGGAGTGAATTGACACAGTGGAGGGTAATCTTGTTGAGGTTGCTCTTGTTGTCATTGCTGTTGGTTTTGATATGGTTGCCTTTGTTGTTATTGTTGTTGAGGTGGATTTTGACTTGGTTTGGAAAGCTGAAGTGGTGTTTGTAATGTTTGGACATGCTTAGAATCGACCACCCCATCGTTGACCACATTTTTATTTTTGTTCCAAAACTTTGGTTTATCGTTTGTTTGTTGTTGAGGAGCATTGCCTTTAGTTTCTTTGAAGATTTTGACCACACCCTTAGCAATGAGGGCCTTTTCAATGTTGATTCCCTTGTATGTAATTTTGTCGAAGGTTGTAGCACTAAGAATTTGCAAATGAAAACCCAATTCTTGGTTGAGGTTCTATACAAATATGCTAACAATCTACTTTTTAGGTATCTTGAATGGGAATTTGCTAGCCATTTGTCTCCATCGTTGAAGGAAAGAAATGAAAATTTCACCATTTTTCTATTTGTTGTTGCATAGATCAGTCATGGAGATCTCATGCTCTGCGTTGTAGGAGAAATGGGTGGAAAATTTCTCAAGTTCATTAAAAGATTTGATACTCGTGGGGAGGTGTGAGAACTATTCTATAGCTTGACCTCCAAGACTGCGAGGAAAGAGACACATAAGATATGTGTCATTATGTGAGACCTTGAAGCAAGCAAGATAGAATTCCCTGAGATGGTCTTTTGGGTCCCCTTTTCCTTTGTATTTATCAAACTTGGGAATAGTGAAATTGTGAGGAAAAGGGATCATGGGTAATGACCAATCAAAAGGATATGGACACACTTCTTCTAAAGAGAAGGTCTTCTTGGTGTGGCCAAATGTAAGATCAGATAATTATTGTTGAACCTCTGCAAGTTTTAGCTCCATAGTCATGGGAGGGGTTGGAAATGTCTCCTGTTGTCCTAGGAGTGGTTGTTGATGCCCATATGGAAGATTGTAATGTAAGCCATGGGCATTGGTGTTATAAGGGTTGTATGATTGGTTGGGGTCATATGTGTTGTATGTTGGGTTGAGGTTGGGTTGGAATTGGGTGGATGATTCGGAGGAGGTGGGGGTGGCGCTAGGTAAAAATGTAGGCTTTGTGATGGTTGAAGAAAAGCGTTTCATGGCAGAACGCTAAAGTTTGTTGGGTTAGGTTGCGGTTGTGGAACATAGCTTTGGGAAATTTGGTTTTGGGAATTTTGAGGGTGGTTAAGAAAGGTGTTGAAAAAGTTGAGCATTGATGATCGTTGCAGTGGGGGGACATAGGTAGATGTGTTTTGCGAAGGTTGAGGTTGATTGAAGATGAGCGTAGAAGAAGATTGTGGTTGGGGTTGCATGACCCTAGTTGGCTGAAGGATACAAAGGGTTGATGACATTGGGGGTGGTGTTTGTTGAGACCCTTGTTGCATGGCTACATAGTTGTTCCCTGGATTGAAATTTGGTGGGAAACCTTCTCGTGATGGGGTAGCCAATTTCTACTTGCGATTGGTGTGGGCATTCTAGGAGTTTGTTGTATGTTTGATCAAGCTATGGTGGCTTGTTTGGCTAACTCTGCTTGATGTTGGAGAGTCTCCTATTGGTGTTTGTAGATCTCCATAGGAGTCAAAAGTGGTGATATGGGTCTCTCTCTTGTTGGGTTTTGATAAAGGGGATTCTCATATTGCATAATCATTCTCCCTTGTACGCTTTGTTCATGTAAGGACATGGTCATTGTTGACATGGTTTGGACTGCAGGTATGTCATCATGGGTGTTGTTAGGTTCGCTAAGATTTGATAGATCAAAACCTTTGGGTAATTTGGCTCCTTGCTCTGCTAGTAAGCAAAAAAAAATGATCTTGGTTCTCACTAAGGATTTTGTCAAAGGTGGCTATGGCTCTAGGATCTTGTATGAATTCATCAAGATCTTGTCTATTTATTGAGAGGATTGACCTATTTCAAAGTGTCTCTCTTCTCGAGATGGAACTTGACCTATAGTATAACCTTGTAGAATAAATTCTGGAGGCATGCCTATGGTATAGTGAGGTGTACTTACCAAAGGGACCTTACCTTCTTGAGATGGGACTTGATCAACAGTATAACCTTATGGAACAAAATCTGGAGGCATGCTAGTGGTATAGTGAGGTGTGCTTACCAAAGAACACCTACCTTCTTGAGGATTGTTTGGTTGGTCAAGCTATGGCATGTTTGGAGAGTTGGTCGATCTTTCCGCTAGTGTCATGGGAGTAACCTTGGGAGTAATGTTGGATCAGTCGGATTGACGTGTGTGAGGAGGTGATTTGCGCTTCCTTGGGACAACTTGCTTGGTCTTCATAGTTTGCTGGAGTCTAGTGGTTACCATGGAATACACTAGGACAATATGCTGGGATTCTACTTGTGGTTTTGGGAATGATAGTTTTGACGCACAGTTTACTGGACCAAAGGCGTAGGACTGTGTTACCAAAAGTGAGCTACTATAATACCAAGGGCATTGAAGTAGTTTTTCTAGAGGCGAGGTATTGTTATACCAAAGGTGAGCTACTACAATACCAAAGGCAAGCTGTTATTTCACTAGAGGTGTTGAAGTAGAGTCAGTGATGTTTATAAGGTAAATTCTGAAAGATTTGGATTTGTTTTTTGATTAGATTTGCTTTGGCTAGAGAAAACACAGCAAACAAAGTGGTAAAAAGGACTGACACAATAGATAGTGTATGTTCAAGGCTTACAAAAAAGCCCAATGTTTCCATGGGTATAAGACAATTGCAAACAATATAAAGCACTTTTTATCCCTAGAGACAAGTTTTCATTATAGTAGATCAGCTCACAACTTAATACTCCGTCGACTAAATGTCATTCCATAAAGGTGTCAGACATTTGTATCTTTGTGAGAGATGATAGGTAGGGATATCTCACCCTCCGCTCGAAAAGTTCAAGTAGGTCACAAGAGCTTTATGGCGAAGGGAATACTATCTCTTCTCAAGGGAGCTAATGGTGAGTATCTTGAGGGCTTAAATCGATTCCCCTTGCACTGATGATTACCACAACGTTCGAAGGTAGATCAGGTAGTCACTATCTAGAATGGTTCTTAGTAACTTTGAGGGACCAACACCTTATGAGCAATGTGACAAGCTACTAAAATCTTTAACCAATCCTACTAAGAGTATCAAACACTTCGCTCGATGTGAAAATTGTATCCACAAAGAGCTAGTACACCTCTTTTCAGTTTGGCACCACAAGGTAAGGTTGACATCAGTTAGGACTTGGCTTTTGCCTTATCCCTCTTATATAGCGGTTCAAAGGAAAACTCCGCTTAGGGTTGTCCCTTTTGGATGAAGCGCAATCCAAAAGTAGGCCCTTCTAAAGGAATAACTGAAATGTAAGAGCAAGCACGTCAAACAAAGGTTCAATTGTCCTGTTATAAGAAAAATAAGGTGCAACTAGATTAGGCACACACACGTTTGTAGTTGTCAATTGTCCCTTATGAAATTGAAGTGTTTGGCATTCATGTCCATTCTCCCTTAGAAAATTGATGTGTTTTTGCATACATGTCCATTGTCCCTTAGGAAAGCAAAGTGTTCCTAAGACTTAGATTGCCAAAGTGATTTGTTCAATTATCCCTTAAGAAGGTAATATGTTTCTAAGACTTAGTACAATAGATTGAGATTTCTTCAACACTCGTCCTGCATGAACATGTTAAGAAAACCCATTTGCTTGGTGTGAGTGATAAGAAGCTGCAACATATCGAATAGCTCCACAAAAACTCACAAGTTAGCAAAATAAATGAACTTGATCAAAAGTGTTGCACCGTGTTACCAAAGGCGACTTACTGTAATACCAAAAATGTTGAACTGTGTTGCCGGAAGCAATTTGCTACAGACCAGAGGTGATGCATTGTGCTACCAGAAGCACTGCTCTGTGCTACCAAAAGTGCAATACTATACTACCAAAAGCACTTTACTGTCCCAGATCTAAAAAAAGTTGTATTTTGTCAAAAAAGTTAGGTCAAAAGATAATTTCATGTTTTCTTTGTAGATCTGGGATGTATGGTTGATATAATCTGTAACCTGGGACCAAGAAAACTCAAAGAATGTTGCAAATAGATAGGTTAACTCAAAAATTGAAAATACTCCTAAATATGTTAGCTTAGGAAGTATAAAAGATAATTGAAAGACAAATAAATCATCTTGTCAGTCAATCAAGGATAGATATATGAGTAAAACCCTACAAAATCAGAAAATAAGATCAGAAAACCTATTTTGCTAAAAGTTCTTTACTACTCTGCCAAGCACGCTGGACTGTTTTACCAATAGCGCGCTACTGTGCTACCAAAGGTGCTACAATATTGCCCAAAGGTGCTATACTGTACTGCCAAGAATGCTTTACTATACTGCCAATAGCCCTTTGTTGTGTCTTTTGTGTTGTTCCGTACTGTACTTAAAAACATTAATTTCTCAACAAAAAAGAGGGATTAGTGGGTTCCACCAGGCGTGCCAGAATGTGTATGAGGAAAATTGGTTATGCTTTAAATGATAAAATCAAAACTATGATAATAATCAAATCAAAACCTATAACATAAAGAGATCTGTCTAAATAAAAATCTATTATTAATAAATCAATTTAAGAAAGCTTTTACCCAGATTGTGTTGTTCTCTTTGTCGAATGTGGATTGCTCAATAACGCTGCAAAACCATGTTTGCAACACGCAAGTGTAGGTGCTCAAAGATCAATGTCAAAAGATCATAAGTGGCTCAACGACACGATGTATGCTCAAAGCGCTGTAAAGGATGCCTGAGAATAAGTGATCGAAGAGGATTTGTGAAGGAGATGAGGGGGGTTTATATAGATTTCAACAAAGATCGATCAACGATCTAGATAATTCAAAAGAATCAATGGAGGAGATAAAACAAATAACTATGATGAATGTGCACACAACATGTGTCAATCCATAAGGATATTTTTATTAAGATATGATGAAAATAAGATTGATTGCATAGATAACTCAACTTGTAATTTTGCCTTTTTTAGAGTTCTAAAATAAGACTTGATTGTGCACATGAGTTAACAAGATATTTTAAGAGGAATTGAAAGATAACTGAAATTAAATAAATAAATTTATTTATTTGTTTGTGCATGATAGAGGAATAGATAAGATATGAAGATTTAAATAAATTAAACAAATAAATTGATTTAATTTATTTTGCATGATGAAGAATAAATAAAATATGTGATTATATTTTATTTTTAGAGGAAAAATCAAATTAAATAAATAAATTTATTTAATTGTTTGTGCAAGATTAGAGGAATATGAAGATTATAAATAAAATACTTGATTTTATTTATTTTTAGAGGATTGAGATAATTTAAATAAATTTGCATGATTTATTTAAATTTAGAACAATTGATTTAATTAAATAATGAAAATTATTTAATTGTAGATAAGAGAGGATTTGTGATGAATTAATTAAATAATTGGATTTATTTAATTAATATAGACTTGAAATTTGAAAGAGGATAATGATTTAAATAAATAATAAAAATTATTTAGTTGTGGAAGAATAAGGTTGATTTAATGAAAATTAATTAAATAAAGAAGATTTGTTTAATTAATGTTGAAAGTATGTGATTTAGAAGAAATAGATGAAATTAATTAAATAATTAGATTATTTAATTAATGTTGAATGTAGGTGATTAGATAGATTAGATGAAATGCAAGTGATGTGATGACTTGGTCATTTTTGGGTGTCTACAGAGTGCCCTTCAAATACCTGAATATCCTCTTTATTACCATGACATGTGACTCTTTGGGATCTTCTTCAAATCTTGCCACAAGACAAACTACATGCATGATATCTGGTCTAGTAGTAGTTAGGTATAGAAGTCCTCTAATCATTGATCTATATTTTCTCTAATCAACCTTAGGAGATTCATCATCTTTACTTAGCTTGTAACTAGTTTCATGGGAGTACAAACTGGTTTAGATTCTTTAATTCTAAACTTCTTCATCAACTCCTTGACATACCTTGATTGTGAAATGAAAATACCCTTATCTGTCTAATTAATTTGCAGTCCAAGAAAGAAGTTCATCTCACAACACATTGACATCTCAATTTTTTTTTGCATCTCATCTGCAAAGTTCTTACACATACCTTCATTTCCACCAAAGATTATATCATCTACATAGACTTCAATAATCATAATTTGATCTTTTCTTACCTTGATATACAAATTACTATCTGCAAACCCTTTACTGAATCCCTGTTGCAACAAATACCCATCCAATCTAGCATACCAAGCTCTAGGAGCTTTCTCCAGTCCATACAATGCCTCCTTCAATCTACATACCATGTCTAGTTGTCTGATAACTAAAATCCATTCGGTTGCTCTATATATACTTCTTCCAACTCACCATTCAGAAAATAAGACTTTACATCCATTTGACATACCTTGAAATCTTTATGTGCTGCATAAGCCAAAAACAACCTAATAGCTTCCATTCTTTCCACTAGAGCAAAAGTTTCCTCATAGTCTATTCTTTCCACTTGTGAGTAGCCTTTGCATACAAGTCTAGCTTTGTTTCTTACCACTTCTCCATTCTCATTCAACTTATTCTTAAAAACCCACTGTGCTCCAATCACATTCTTATCTATAGGCATAGGGACAAGTTCCCAAGTCTTGTTCTTCTCAATTTGCATTAGTTCTTCATTCATTGCCTTGACCCAATGTTCATCTATACATGCTTTAGAGACAGTCTTAGGTTCAACCTTTGAAATTAAGCAAAGATTTACATGTTCTTCTACAACTCTTCTTCTTGTCAGAACTCCTTTGTTTTTGTTAGCAATGATTTGATCTTCTAAGTGATTCTTTTGCACATGGGGATTTTAGGAACTCTTTCCAAAGCTTCTTCTTCATCAATCTGAACTTCCTTGTCTTTGTCTTCCTCAACTATTTTTGTATCAGCAGACTCATCTAACTCATATCCATTAGGCTCTAAGACTTTCTGAATATCTTCATCTACCTTTACATTTGCACTTTCACTAATCTTCCTCAACCTTTTTTTGTAACTCCATTAAGATTTGCTTTTAGTAGAGTACCCAAGAAATATGCCTTCATCACATCTAGCATCAAACTTTCCCAATTCTTCATCTCTTCTGATATAACATTTGCTTCCAAAAATTTTGAAATACCTGACAGTAGGAGTTATTCCATACCAAAACTCATAAGGTGTATTTGTTCCATTTGCTTTGACTTACACTATGTTCTGAATGTAGACAATAGTATGAATAGCTTCTTTCCAATATACTTCTGGAAGGTCAGCTTCTTTGATCATTGTTCTAGAAGCTTCCTGAACTGTTCTATTGATGCAGGAGCATTGCTAGTTCAAGAGTAATCTTGCATCAACCAAAAACATTTGCATTTTAGTTTGTTGCCATTTAGTTTGTTAGCATTTCAGTTCTTTAATTTTCTAGTTTAGTTCAAGTAGTTCAATCAGTAGCAATTTTTAGCTTGTGGTCCGGTTTTAGCATTTCACATCTTGTGGATTTGGACTTAGTGTCTACATTTATTCATCTACATCATATCAAGAATTCAAATCATTTGGATCAGTTATCAGAAATATATCACTATCAAAAGGTCAACTATTTTCTCATAACAGAGCATTCTAATAGTTCCTAATAATTAGTTGAAGAAGAAAGCTTGCAGATCATTCCTTGACTTGTGAATCTCAATGACACATCATTCAATGTCCTTTGGTTCATAGCCGACCTTCCCTGAGAGTCCGTACATTATTCCATTCATTTGAGGAAGTGTTCTATACATTTAGGTCTGACCTATCTGTGAACACATTACAACTCTTCATTGGAGTTTGTGACCTTCCTTGGTTGACATGGAGGAACATATTGGTCTAAAAAATGATATATAAAGATGTAATAGATCCTTAGGAAAGTAGTTATTAGTTCCATGATAAAGTGATAGCTGATAATTTTAGATTTTTATAAGAAGGGAGCTTCAAAGCCTTATCTTGTGCATGTATGTAATCAGGCCTGTGAGCCCTAATTGTAAGCCTGCATGTTACCGGCCATATTGTATTTGAATTCTTTGATATATTGAATGACTAAATCTGCATTTGTTCCATTTCTTTGAGTTGTTTCCATTGTGTTTACTCTTGCTGCACTGTCTGGATAGTTCATTCTATGAACCCTCCTACCATGACTGTACCAAGTGGCATCAGAGTGAAAGTTCAATTCTTTGGAGTGAATTGGCAAAGGAAATTCTATAAGATCTTGTTGTAAGTAGATCACTGATCCAAGGTAGGTTACTTGTGTGCAACCGATCGTCGATTGAGAGGCAGTTGTCACTTGTAGCCCGATCACCCAATTTGAGGCAGTTTACACTTGATCCTAGGAAGATGCTGCCACGAAGAGTTCCTCCTGTTGGTACAATGGCTAATATAATGGATGAGATGATGGAATTGATGAGAACAATGCAAATTCATTTGGATGCTGTTGAGGAAGATAGGTGAAGAGGATTGACACTTAGACCTAATGTTGAAAGTGATGATGAGGAAGAATTTTAATCTATTAAACAAATTGGTGAAACCCTAGAAGGCAATGAAGAAGAAGAATCAGATCAGATAAAGATGTTGTGAGCTATTTCAAAGATTAGAAAAAGACCTAGAGTTGTTGTACCAAACTACACTGGTAATTTGAATCCTGAAGAATTGATTGACTGGATAAATGACATGGAAGAATACTTTGAATATGAAGAAATTAAAGATCGAGAGAAGGTGAAATTTGCAAAGATAAAGTTGAAAGGACATGCTGCTATATGGTGCAAAGAAGTTCAGTTAGAAGGAAATAGAAGAGGACATGAAAAGATTACAAAGTGGGACCAGGTGGTGACAAGAATCAGTTCATACCTGCTAACTATGAGTTAGAATTGTTGAAAAGATTGCAAAACCTGAGACAAAAGGAGAAATATGTGAAGGAGTACACTGAAGAATTTCATAAGATGATCATGAGGATAGGACACAGCGAAGCAAGCAAGGAGAAAGTGGCAAGATACATCAATGGACTGAGATTGAACATTCAAGAAGAACTAAGCTTGGTAAGGATGATATCTTTGGAAGAAGCATATCAATTTGCCCTAAAAGTTGAAGAGAAGATGAATAAGAAGCATGATCAAAGATAGAGAGTTAGAGGAGGTAAATTTTAGAGAGGTAAAAAATTTTCTAGATATGATAGACCATTTGTGGAGTAGAACAAGTTTGACAACCCATCTAAGAAGGATGACAGAGATAACAATGCTTATCAGAGAGATGACAAAAAAATTTACCAGAGAGGAAACCCTAGTGCATACTGAAATGAAGGATATAGAAGAGAAGGAAGAGGATTTGATAAGAGGATGTTTAGAGGTACTTGTTTCAAGTGTGGAGGTGAAGGACATAGAGTTTTTGAGTGTAATCAGGGTAGTACAAGCAAGAGGACAAAAAATAGTGGAAGAGCAGCCTATGTTGAAGAAGAACTTGTTTAATCACCCAGTTTAGTTGGCAATCCAGAGAAAGGAGAATCATTGGTGATGAGGAGAGCACTATTTCAAATAGAGACAAATGAGGAACCATCATAGAGGAAAAGTCTGTTCAGAACCAGATGCAAATCAGGAAGTAAGTGTTGTAAAGTTGTAATTGATAGTGGTAGTTCAGATAACCTAGTTTCAGAGGAGATGGTGACTAAGCTGAAATTGGAAAGATTGAAACACCCTAAGCCCTATCAGATAGCATGGATTTAGAATGAAATTTCATATTAGATCTTATCATGATGAAGTCCTGTGTGATATTATGCCTATGGATGTTTGTCATATCTGTTGGAAACAAGGAAGATAACTGAGAGGGGGGGGGTGAATCAGTTATCTCAAATATCTTAACTTTCTTTTCTCCTTTAATAATTAGTGAAACATCAAAACATATAAGCATATATGATCATAAGAACAAAAATAAAATCATCACACATAACACAAGGATTTTTACATGGAAAACACTGTTAAGGGAAAAACCACGGGGTGACTAATCCAAGATTGTATTCTCTATTAAAAGAATAGGAAGTACAAAATGGCACTTACCAATTAGGGCTCACTGCCTAAGCATACTGCTCACAAGAGGCACACTACCTACAAGAGACTCACTATCTACAAAGTTTATAAAAGGTAACCAGGTGTTTGAACTGATGAGAGGCATCCACAAATGCTGAGGTTTAGTTTTGGTTAGGCTCAATATACTAATCTAATGCACTTCATTCTTCCTCTGCTCTAGTGCTGTTGCTTCCACACTTATCTCTACCTTTCCTCACACCTTATTTCATCACATTTGTATACACATACCTTCATACTAGAATCCATCTGGTATATATATCCGCACCAAGGATTTCAACATCTTTCTAGTCGGCAACTGGAATACTCAAGATATTTACAAATTATTGATCTGTCGGCTGAATCCATGCTTGATCTGTGGTGCGTATCAAAAACATAGGCATTGAAGTCATCAATCAAGTTAGCCAAAAATGTATGATCCCTCAATTAGCTTGATCAACATCAATTACTCATCTGGATTGAAGTCTGATACTCTGTCGGTCAGTTCTTCCTCAGTCTGCTCTACAATTTTGCAACCCAACACTCAGATGCTCATATCTTTTCCATTTTTATCACCGGAGGCTCAATCTCTAGAATATATTATTCATGATAATCCTCTTGACTTGTCCAAGTTTGTAACTTGCTAAGTTACTCCATCTGAGAGATTTGGACCTAATTGTCAGACCTTGTTGCATGCTCTGTTCTTGTTCACGGGACCAAAACAGTCTTCAATCTGACTTCCGGCATAGGCATACTATGTGTTACGGATGTGTGGGATACACTTTATTGTAATCAATGACAACACCTATGAAGCCACACATTGTCTCTTGCCAACAATCTCCCCCTTTGGCATTGATGGCAACACTTAGTGAAAAATGACTAAGTGTCGTAGCAAACTCCCCCTTGGCTGATGCTCTATCTTATGCACTATTTTATTGGAGCTCCCTCTTAGCTGGATTCCACATTTTTCACTACTCCTCACTCCCCCTTTGACATCAATGGAAAAGGGTGGGATCCGTACACCAAAATTTGCAAAACTTAACCTATACATAGCTGCAGAAGTATGTATATATATGTGATACTTACATATACTTGAGTATGTTTGCAAAAGTGGCCTCCAACTATACATACTTTGTGGCCCAACTTTGCTTCATCCTATCCAAAATGGAGATGTGACCACTCAACAAAAATGCATATGCTTCTACCCTTGTTAGATCTACCAGATCACTAGTTTGGGCTGTGGTCTGAGCATTTGTTAAGGCCTCATGCATTGCCTCTAACTTAGGGATAATTATCCCTCTGAGTTCACTAATCTTGTTTATTATATTCTTCTTTTCTTTCTCTAGCCTTTTTATTTCATTTATAATGACAATGGGCTGGCATTCTTGGTTCTTTAAGGATGTACTGAGGGGATCAAATTTTTGAGATAAACTTGATAGTTTACCTTCTTGCTCTTTCACCTTCTTTTTAATATCCTCTGTCACTTTGGGCCAAGATAGACAAAATTTGTACATGTCCCCACCATCTTTAAGAGAATTTTCAAGGTTTTTTATCCCAATATCTAGGGTCCTCCTATCATTAGTAATGAGTCCCTGTACTTCAGTGAACCTTTTTCCCAAAAAATCTTTCTGGACCTTTTCTTCTATCGATTTCTCTAAAGAATCAAAATGAGTACTAACATAGTTTACCAGAGATTTCAAGTTACCCAATGGAGAGGCTAAAGGATCCTTTTGAAAGGATGGTAGGGTCTTCTCCAACATACCAGATGTAATCTCTAACAGCTCACAATCTTTCATGTGAGATTTTAGAAGCTTTTCTTTTGCTTTAGCTTGGACAAAGGATGCTATTTTCATTGTCTAGACTGGAGAGAGGGAATCAAAATTTAGTAGTCCTTGGAATAGTTCTGGTTCATCTATCTCCATCATCTCTTTGTTCAAGAAATTCTTCACTGCCTCTGCAGTGTCTCTTGCTGGAGACTGAGTCTTCTTTTCTTTTGAATCTTAGAACTATCATCAGAGATCTTCTCTATTTGTTCTTCTTCTCTTTCCTTTACCTCCTCTTCTTGACTCAATTTCTCCTCTTTTCTTCTTTCTCCTTCAATTCCTAGATCTGGAGTGTCTGCAGTGGGATCTGGAAGAGATATGTTAACTGCTTCATGAACTTCCTCTTCTAGAATAGAGGAATCCAAGCCCTTAGACTTCTCCTTATCTATCTCTTTTGACCCTTCTATATTTGTGTTAGTAGATTCTTCATTTGATGCATTTAATCCTTCAACATCCATGGTAGAAGGTTCTTCATCTATTTCCTGTATAACGGGAAGATTGAATCTTTTGAAGACATTCTGGAGGATGTCTTCTGTTTCTCTTGCTACCTGATTAGTTACTCCAACCATAAGTTTGTTCATTCTTGCTTTGCTCTGGAATTCATCCTTGCAGTCCTTAAAGATCATGTTCATTTTCTTTGGAGTAATAGAAGGATAGAGCTGAATTGCAATCTGTTCTCAGATATCTAAATCTTTTGCCTTGGCATTCTCTTTTCTAAGTTCAAGTACCTTCTCTAGACTTTTGGGAATTAATGAATGATTTCAATGAATGCTTTATTATAAATATTCAGATACCTGACTGTAGCTTCTTCCAAGATCCTCTTGTCAGTATCACTATATTCATTATAGAATTCTGTGATTGGTTGTAGGTTCCCATCCATAGTGACTTCCTTGATGATATTATCAATAGAAAGAGTGGGCTTTTCAACAAATTCTTCTACCTCTTTTTCTTTGTTTTTACTAGCAGAGGATTCACCGGATGTTTTCTTCTTCTTCTTCATTTTCTTAACTTCCTCATCAGACTCTGTTTCTTCATCATCCTTTTGACTTGAGTAAGACCTTGTGGCTTTTGTTTTCATTCTCTTTTCTCCCTTTTTGGATGTCTTGACTTCTAGTTTGGTGGCTCTTGAGCTCTTAGGAGTGGTAGGTGCAGAGTTCTTGGAGGATCTAGTCCAGGATGAGGCTTGTACTGGAACACTTCCTTTTTCTGCTTCTTGTTTCTCTTTCTCAGCTCTTTCTATTTTCTCTCTGTTTGCATCAATTGCCTCTTTTGATATGCCATATTTTTTTGGCAATTTCCTCTACTTCCCTTCTAACTTTTCTCTTTATCTCTAGTTGTCTCAGCTCAACATGTATCTTTACACTTAATTCTTGAAAGGTTCCAAACCTTTCTGCCTCAATGTCCTTTGGCTGGCTCAACAGGTGTTGAATGTGTAGCTCCAAGATTTTCTCATCTACTTCCTAACCCATTGGCATTATCCACACTGTTCTAGGCTCAACTACCTCCATTAGGTATTGATCAGTGTCAACCATGAAGCACACTGTATCCTTTTATTTTTTAACTATGGATTGAGGTATCCTTTCTCTGGCTTGCATCATACTTTGGAAGTTCTTAAAGTATCCCCAAAGAGTTGTGCTTTGAGCCTTTGCATCACTAAGTCCATACATATAGTCTCTAATCTATATTGCAACCAATTTGTCATTTTGCCAAACCCAACCACTTGATCTGGGCAACTCATTCATGTAGTAGAAGAATAGACACAATATTAAACAACCATACTTGTATGAGTTCTTCTTATCCTTCTTGATCTTCTGTAGGTTTTCTAATAGTTGGTTTAAAAGAAGATCATAAAGGTCATAATCTACATTTTCCCTTAGCATCTGATATGTTGTATATATTGCAGTCCCGGACACAGAGTTCTCCCAGCTAGAATGATAGATCTTATATCCAATTATCATTGAAGCAAACTTGACATCTGGATCTATGATGTCATCAATTGTCATTGCTTGTTTGTCAAACTTAGATCCAGTGGCTTTAGTTAGTATCTGGTTCTTGATAGATTTTAATGCAGGTAGCCCACCGGATGAATGCAGTCCAGTTACTGCCCTAATGGCATCTTTTGCTATCTTGAAGGGCTTCATTAACCACATGAAATTGTCATGTATTCTGCTAAGAACATACCTGACCCAATCATCTTTTGCAAAATAAGGAAAGTGAATGTAATGTCCAAAGTACTTATCCTAGAGGGCCCTGTATTGAGGTTTGAGTTCACAACTTTCATCTATTAACTGTTTATGATAGATGTCCATCAACTTAGATTCTCTAAATTCCTCAATATTGGCATGGATGTAAACCCTAACATCTTCTATGTGCAGTACCCCATGCGGAATTCTAGAAAAAGTGCCTAATGGATCAACTTCTAGGCATTTATAGGTGTGTTTCTTGAATTTTGGGTGCAGCGTATCAGTGATCTTAACAACCATTGGAGTAGCCATTTTGTAAAAGATTCAGAGAGAGATTTTTAGAATGGAAGTACCTTTTTATGCTTCAGGGTTTAGGAAAAAGAGCCAGCACAAATCGCTGGTTGAATTACATTTTGCAGTTGATCTTTGAGAGAGTTGTAGACATTTTGATGCAGAGTTCTTCTTTTCTTCTTCTCAAAAGCAAATGTGTGAATGATAAGTGAATGAACCCTTTTATCTCTGCATAAACCCTAATTTCCTTTTGTAATAAATGCACAACTTAAGTCATCTAGTTCCCTTGTTCTAAGAGAGATCTTTTCGAATCACTGAGATGCACTTAGAATCACTTTCAGTGATAATTGACAATGTATCTTCTTCTCTCTAATCATACCATGGATCTGTCTATGAAAATCCTACTTTACCGAATCGCTGTCAAACCGGATCAATCTTGAATGATTAAACTTTTGCAAAACTCCATGCAGATCTTTCATATTTTTACCAAAGGTTATTTAGATATTTTTCTGAGAACCCTTTAATCTGCAACATTCCATGTGCCAAATTTAGGCACCAATTGACTAGCTGGGGGAATTTATTCTTCTTTGTGACTCTCCCTAAGCCAGAGCTCATCTGTTTAGTTTTTGGAAGGAGTATCAGCACCAGATTCTGGTGCGGATCCATCCCCAACATTTTCTGTACTCTTGTTCACCCAAATCTTGCTCATCTCCCTTTAAACTTCATCTACATTCACTTTGCCTTTTCCCTTATCTTATCTCTGATTATGATGTACCAGACCCTTTTTATCCTGATTTTTACTTTTGCAAAATTTGGCAATATGACCAGACCTATTGCAATTGTAACAAACAAAATTTCTTTGCATATTTGACTAATATCCTCTTGATCTGTATTGATTACCATATGTCCCATTCTATTGCATGCAAAGCATCTATTATCGAATGAATTTTTTATTTGTATGTTTTTGCATTCATGAGATTTGTGACCATACCTTTTGCAGTTGAAACATTGTCCGAAGAAGGATGGATTAGTCTGATTCATTCTCCTTCTGTACTGAGTTGCTTTATGACTAAATTTGTTGCAATTGAAGTAGTATCCATTGAAGGATGGATATCTATGAGCATTTGGTTGCCTTACCAGAGGTCTTCTAGGCTTGTTTCTTTGATTTCTTGATCTAAAGTTCTTCTGACCGGATCCGAAGCTTTCACCTTTCTCATATCCCAAGCCACGCTTGTCATCTACCCTCTTTTGGCTTTCAATAAGAACTTCAAGTTGAGCTGAACTTATCTTGAATTTCTCTTTCTATTCATTTGTTGTTTGAAGATCTTGTTTAAGAGTGTCTATCTGATTCTCAAGTTGTTCTTCATTATCTCTAGCTTCTTCAAGATTAGATTCAAGATGGCTGATTATTTTGTCCATTTTGTGGTAGTCCTCTATCTTCTCCTTGAGGGTTTGTTTTAGATTAACTTTAATTTTTCTTTTCTCTTCAATTTCTTGGGTGAATCTCATAACCTCTGATTCCATCTCATGCCTTAACATAATGACCTCTTTTGATAGCTTCTCACATAACTTGTTTTTCTCATTTAGATCTTCATTAGTATCATGGGCTTCACTCTGACTTGCTAATTTTTGAAGTAGCTCTTTTTTATTTTTCACAGAGATACTCAGTTTTTCTTTTATCTCATTTATGAAATCATCTACTTGTTTGAGTCTTTCTCTCAAGTTATTGACTTCAGAGTGAGATTGTTCAAGATCATCTAGGGCAGACTAAAGTTGTTCCTTCATATCATACATATCCATTGAGATTCCCAGATCTTCCTCAAGATAATAGGCTCTATTTAGAGGAACTTAACTCTGATACTAATTGTTGGAAACAAGGTAGATAATTGAGAGGCAGGGGGTGAATCAGTTATCTCAAATATCTTAACTTTCTTTTCTCCTTTAATAATTAGTGCAGCATCAAAATATATAAGCATACATGATCATTAGAACAGAAATAAAATCATCACACATAACATAAGAATTTTTACGTGGAAAACATTGTTAAGGGAAAAACCATGGGATGACTAACCCAAGGTTGTATTCTCTGTTAAAAGAATAGGAAGTACAAAATGGCACTTGCCAATTAGGGCTCACTGCCCAAGCACATTGCTCACAAGAGGCACACTGCCTACAAGAGACTCACTATCTACAAAGTTTATAGAAGGTAACCTAGTGTTTGAACTGATGAGAGGCATCCACAAATGCTGAGGTTCAATTCTAGTTAGGATCAATATACTGATCTAATGCACTTCATTCTTCCTCTGTTCTAGTGTTGCTGCTCTGTCACATACCAGACTTGTATTACTGCTTCCACACTTATCTCTACCTTTCCTCACACCTTATTTCATCACATCTGTATACACACACCTTCATACTGGAATCCATCTGGTATATATATTTGCACCAAGGATTTCAACATCTTTCTAGTTGGCAACCGGAATACTCAAGATATTTACAAATTACTGATCTGTCGGTTGAATCCATGCTTGATTTGTAGTGCATATCAAAAACATAGGCATTGAAGTCATCAATCAAGTCGGCCAACAATGTATGATCCCTCAATTACCTTGATCAACATCAATTACTCATCCGGATTGAAGTCTGATACTCTGCCGGTCAGTTCTCCCTCAGTCTGCTCTGCCTGTCTACAACCCAACACTTAGATGCTCATATCTTTTCCATGTTTTATCACTGAAGGCTCAATCTCTAGAATATATTAGCCATGATACTCCTATTGACTTGTCTAAGTCCACAACTTACTGAGTTACTCCATCTGAGAGATCTGGACCTGATTATCAGACCTTGTTGCATGCTCTGTTCTTGTTCATGGGACCAAAACAGTCTTCAATCTGACTTCCGGCATAGGCATACTATGTGTTGTAGATGTGTGGGATACACTTTGTTGCCATCAATGACAACACCCATGAAGCCACACAGTGTCTCTTGCCAACAATATCTTGTTGGTTAGACCTTGGCAGTATGATAGAAAACCTATATATGATGGGAGAAAGAACACATATACTATAACAACAAATGGGAAGAGAATTAATTTGATTGCTTTGGAAGATGATCCTATAGATGTGGTATGTGGGAATGCTATAATCTATTTGGTAGATGTAAGGAAATTTTTGGATGGTTTGAAATAGGAAAGTATGTGTTATGCTTTGATTCCTAAGAAGCCTGAAATATTGAAGAAAGAGACTGAACTGGAGGAGATAAAAGAGTTGTTGATAGAGTATGAAGACATCATATCAGATAATGTTCCTGAAGGATTACCACCTATAAGGAGTATCATTCATCCATGGATCTTATACCGGGGGAAAGCTTTCCCAACAAAGCAGTACACTAGATGACACCAATAGAGAATGAAGAGTTGAATAGACAGATACAAGAGTTGTTGAGGAGAGGTTTGATTAGAGAAAGTTTGAGTCCTTGTGTAGTATCTGTAGTGCTTGCACTGAAGAAGGATGCAGAATGGAGAATGTGTACTAATTCCAGAGCAATAAACAAGATCACAGTTAAGTATATATTTCCTTTACCTAGGATGGATGATATCATGGATTGTTTGAGTGGAGCAAGATATTTCACAAAGATAGATTTGAAGAGTAGATACCATCATATCATAATCAAAGAAGGTGATGAATGGAGGATTGTTTTTAAGACAAATGAAGGATTGTATGAGTGGTTAGTGGTGCCTTTTGGATTGAAAAATGCATCAAGTACTTTCATGAGGTTGATGAATGAAGTTCTGAAGAAATTCCTGGGTAAGTTTGTAATTGTATACTTGGATGATATTCTGATTTTCAATAAGACAAAGGAAGAACATTTGTGGCATATTAGACAAGTTTTACAGAGGTAGACAGAAGAGAAATTGCTAATAAACATTAAGAAGTGTAGTTTCATGAAGGAAGAGTTGGTATATTTGGGATTTGTGATTTCTGCAGAAGGATTGAAGATGGACCCTGAGAAAGTGAGCAATTATTGAATGGCCTACACTGGAGAGCATTGGAGAAGTTAAATCATTTCATGGATTGGCTAGTTTCTACCAGAAGTTCATTAGAAATTTTAGTTCAGTATGTAACCCTCTGATAGAGACAATGAGAGGTGATAGAAAAGATTTCAAGTGGACTTCAGGAGAAGATAAAAGTTTTGAGTTGTTGAAGTAGAAAGTGACAGAGTAACCTATTTTGGCATTACCAGATTTCAATAAGGTATTTCAAGTTGATTATGATGCAAGTGGAAATGCAATAGGAGTAGTGTTAAGTCAATAAGATAGACATGTAGCATATTTCAGTGAAAAGTTGAATGATGCAAGGAAAAGATATTCAATTTATGATCAAGAGTTCTATGCCACAATTCAAGCCTTGAAGAAGTGGAGACATTATTTGTTGCCTAAGGAGTTTGTGTTGTATACAGATCATCAAGCTTTGCAGTATTTGAATAGTCAAGGTAAGTTGAATCAAAGACATATGAGATGGGTAGAGTTTATGCAGAGTTATACTTTTGTGTTGAAGCATAGGAGTGGTAAATCAAACAAAGTTGCTGATGGCTTGAGTAGAAGAAGAAATTTGTTGACAGAGATGAGAGTTGAAGTGTTGGGTTTTGATAAATTGAAGAACATGTATGAGGGAGACATTGATTTTGCAGAACCTTGGAAATTCTGTAAGGAACCTATTGTAATTCAAAGGAAGTTAGTTGTGAATTCCTAGAAGTTCAATGAGAGATAATTTGATCAAGGAGAAGCATAGTGGTGGATTGGCAAGACATTTTGGTATTGATAAGACAATGGCTTTGGTAAGTGAAAATTTCTTTTGGCCTCAGATACATAAGGATGTTTGGAGATTTGCATAGAGTTGTAGAGTTTGTCAAGTTGCAAAAGGGAGTAGTCAAAACATTGGATTGTATAAACCTTTGACAGTACTAGAGAAACCTAGAGAATTTGAAGTTGGAGATGAAGTGATGGTGTACTTGAGAAAAGAAAGATTTCCAGTTGGGACATATAACAAGTTGAAGATGAAGTTTGGACCTTGTAAGATACTTAGAAAATTTGATTCAGGAAATGCATATGAAGTAGAGTTGCCAGAGACATTGAGTATATCACCAATTTTCAACATTGCAGATCAATATTAGTATCATGAAGTAGAGTTCAGTGACAACATGGAAGAAGACTTGAAGAAGCAATGATCGCAACAAGCACTAGAGCAGATAGAAGTCTTCTTGGACAACAGAGTTGGATGCAACACTAGAGGAAGACAATACAAAGAATATCTTGTGAAGTGGAAAGGCAGACCGGAAGAAGATTCATCATGGATTTCTCAGGCTGAGGTGGACCATCTTGGTTCTGCCCTAGCCCCAACAAAGTGAGGGACTCACTTTTTCAATAACCCCAGATGTCTGATGCAGGTGCATCCCTAGTTCAAGAGAAATCTTGCATCAACCAAAAACATTTGTATTTCAGTTTGTTGGCATTTCAGTTCTTTCATTTTCTAGTTTAGTTCAGGCATTTCAATCAGTAGAAGTTTTTAGTTTATGGTCCAGTTTTGGCATTTCACATCTTGTAGATCTAAACTTAGCATCTACATTCATTCATCTACATCATATCAAGAATTCAAAGCATTTGGATTAATTACCAGAAAGATATCACTATCAGAAGGTCAACTATTTTTCAGAGCAGAGCATTTTAACAGTTCCTGATAATCAGCTGAAGGAGAAAGCTTGCAGATCATTCCTTGACTTGCGGATCTCAATGACACATCATTCAATGTCCTTTGGTTTGTATCTAACCTTCCTTGAGAGTTTGCACATTGTTACATTCATCTGAGGAAGTGTTCTATACATTTAGGTCCAACCTATCTGTGATCATGTTACAACTCTTCATTGGAGTTTGTGACCTTCCTTGGCCGATGCGGAGGAATCTATTGGTCCAAAAAATGATATATAAAGATGTAATAGATCCTTATGAAAGTAGTTATGAAGTCCATGATAAAGTGATAGTTGATAATTTTGGATTTTTATGCAAAGGGAGCTTCAAAGCCTTATCTTGCGCATGTATGTAATCAGGCCTGTGAGCCCTAATTATAGGCCTACATTTTACCAGCTAGATTGTATTTGAATTCTTTGATATATTGAATTTCTAAATCTACATTTGTTCCATTTCTTTGAGTTGTTTCCATTATGTTTACTCTTGTTGCATAGTCCAGACAGTTCATTCTATGAACCCTCCTATCGTGACTGCACCATCTATTCTTCCATTCAACTACTTTATTTTGTCAAGTTTTGGGGGCAGACAACTGTCTCTTTATCCCATATTCTTCACAAAAATATTAAATTCATTTGAAGTAAACTCACCACCTTTGTTAGACCTCAAACACTTGATCCTCAAATCCATTTCATTTTCAACCATTGCTTTAAATGCCTTGAACTTGTCTAGGGCTTTTGATTTTTCTTTAAGAATTGTAACCCAAGTCATTCTTGAATAATCATCAATGAGTAGCATGAAGTACATATCACATTGTAGACTTCTTATTCTTGTAGGACCACATAAGTCTGTATGCACCAAATCCAATAGGCTGGTAGAAGTTTATTCTTTGCTCTTGAATCTTGTCTTTGTTTGCTTCCCAAATTGACATTCTTTGCAAATGACATTAGCAAGCTTCATAATCTTAGGTAGGTCTCTTATAGCTTGAACTAAGCTTATTCTTACCAGATTATCAAAGTTAATATGACACATTCTCTTATGCCATAACTAGATTTAATTTTTCTATGCCAACAAACAACAATTGTTAGTACCTTTCAAATGAAAAACATTACCATGAGTCTTCTTACCAACAACAATTATTGTTCTGGAGCTTTTTCTTATCTCACATCCATTGTATTTAAACATCAAATTGTATGCTTTGTTACATATCTATCCAACACTTAAAAGATTATGCTTTAAGCCTTTGACATAAAGAACAACATCTGTATTATGCTTGCCATCAAAAGTAATTGACCCTTTTCCACAAATCTTACTAGCTACATCATCACCAAATCTAACTAGTCCTCCATCATACTTTTCTAATTTAACAAACTTACTCTTATCTCCTCTCATGTGATTTAAACATCCGATGTCAATGATCCATTCATCTTTTTCCTTTCTAGCATGAAATGCAAACATCTCCTCTTCTTCCAAACTTCCTTCCTTCACATAGCTTGCAAGGTTAGTAGAAACAGGTTCTTCTTTTATAGCAGTAAACAAGCATTCACTAGCATTACCATCTTCAAAATCAGATTCATCATCAGTCACACCTTCATCATCTTTAACATAGTAACTTTTCCTTACCATCTTACCTCTACCTTCTCTGTTCTTGATCTTCAAAGTTCTATCAGGACATCTTGAAGCATAATGGCCAATCTTACCACAACTAAAACATTTGAAAGGTAACTTACCTATGAATTTTCCAATTCCCTTTTTCATTCTATTTATAAAGTTTGCCTCAATCTCATCAAAGTTTCCCTCATTTGATTCCACAACATACTTATCTAATCTAATAGCCTTTTCTGATCTAGCTTTAAAATTAGTCTCAACTTTCACAGGACCATCAATAGTACCAAACTCTCTCGTCTCAAAAGTAGTTAGTTTAGCAAGTAATTGATCTTTTGAAATCTTGCCTGTATCTAGAAAGTCTTCAGTGGCAGATACTTTATGACTATAAGATTTGGGATGTGTTCTGAGTACCTTATTCACAAGTTCTTCATTAGTTAGAGTTCCACCAAGAACTTTGATGCCATTGACAACTTCATCAACCTTCTGCATGTAGCTTGTTATGCTCTCATCTTCAGACATCCACATAGTTTCATATCTTGACTTTAAGTTTTGGATCTTGGCTTTCTTAACAGATTTATCACCTTCATAAATACTCTTTAGTTTTTCCAAGATCTCATAAGCAGTTTTCAAATCCAAAACTTTTGCCATTTCAGTGTTAGATAGAGCATTCAATAAGACATTTCTAGCTTTCCCATTTGTCTCATAATCCCTTATCTTACTTGCAGTCTTCAGATCATCTTTAGGTATAGTGTATTAATTTTCAACCATTTTCTAGACATGATAACCAAGAAAAATAAGATAACTTTGCATTCATACCTTCTAGAAGGCATAATCAGTTCTATCAAACTGAGGAATGTCTTTCTTGTGCACTATCCCAGATCTACCTTAAGCTATCAGGATTTCTTCCAAGGAACCCTCACTCTAATACCAATTGTTGAATTCACAAGAAATTGAGAGGGCGGGTGAATCAGTTGTATTAAAAAATTTAAGCTTTCACAAACATAATCACATCCACATCAATTCACATAAACCCTAATTCTATTATGATGATTAAACATGAAAAGAAGATAGCATAAACTTAATCATATCAACACCATGCACAAGAGAACACCAGATTTATGTGGAAAACCCTAAAAGGGAAAAACCATGGTGAGGGTTAGCTCACAATATATAGTAGTATCAATACCAAATTACAAAGAGGCTCACTACCAAAGGGGTTCACTACCCAGGGCTCACTGTCTAAAGATGTGGCTCACTACTAAGAGAGGTGGCTCACTGCCAAAAGAGGTGGCTCACTACCAAGAGAGGTTGCTCACTGCCATGAACTGATATGATAGCATCTACCACATGCATGAGTTCAGTTCCAATGAAGCACGATACATTTCCCCTTCCTTGTCTCACAACACCAACATCTCATCTTCGCTTCATCACATGCTCTCACAAACACACAAATCCTTTTCACTTATTTATATCAATCATCAACCTTGGAATATACATCAAGGTTGGTAATACATTCTAAAACTTCTGGAACAATCTTCAATGACGCTAAACATACACAATTCAAATTAGGTCTAGACCTAAACATTCTTGTGAAGCAAAGGAATGAAGGTAGAACATTTCATATCTTAGTTCAAAACTAAATACATCTTCACATGCTTCAACATGCTTCCACAATCCACGAAGCACATTCGTAAAGAGTGTAAACAATCAGGTTGATCAAAACTGGTGTTAACACTAGGATCTTTAGGCACATGCTTCCAAGAACATAACCATAACTTGTGGACCAAGAAAAATCCTTTAACATGATCTAGAGATAGCCATGAACAACATAAAATCACCTGGGAGACAACAAATCTCACTTGAAGACAACTTACAATCAACACTGCTAAGCTTTTCTACTCAATAACATACTTTCTAGAGTACCAAATCACAAATCCTTTGGAATGAAGATA
Source organism: Cunninghamia lanceolata (assembly GCA_027924645.1). Taxonomy (NCBI): domain Eukaryota; kingdom Viridiplantae; phylum Streptophyta; class Pinopsida; order Cupressales; family Cupressaceae; genus Cunninghamia; species Cunninghamia lanceolata. Next base: position 6,484,148 of record BSBN01000220.1, on the reverse strand, counting down.
GCCAAAGACCATATAAACATATGTCTAGAACCGCATCACTTGAAACTACTCTATAAAGAAATGTAGAGAAAAATACTTTCTCTTAGACACCTTTACACAACCCAGAAACTCTGTCGATTTCAGTCTTCAAACTGGTGAAGATAACTTCTACTGTACAATGATCGGGACCACCAAATTTGTTAAGAATTGCATGCAGAAGATATCAATTAAATGCAAATAAATATTAAATAGAGGAATGAAAAATACATAGAAATAATAACAGCGAGAGACAATTTTTAACATGGTTCACCAAAACTTGGGCTACATCCACCAACAAAGAGTCTAATATTATTATCCAGCAATCGAACCTATTACAACTAGCAATCCTTGCAACTCAATACTGCTGTAAATGCTACAACACAATATCAATGGAAACCCTAACCCTTAGCTGCTTTTATCAAGCCTTATGTTAGTTACAAAATAGGGTTTTTTATGTCAGCTAATAGAAAAAATAACTCTCGATGCCTTTATAAAATAATAAAAAATTGTTTGAGGTTTCAGGTGGGCTACCCCTCGACCCTACCCTATATTGCGACAGGAAGCGCACTAGGGGCACTGCCCCTTGACCCTGTCTTGGGGGTGTTGGCCCCAAACCCCCATTAAATAATTTGGGGGGAAACTGTGCTAATAAAAGTGGGGAAAAATTTAACCTCTAAGTCTAATTAAGCTCCATATAACAACAATCTCCCACTTGGATACTAATTAGACTCCACAGGTCATACAATCTCCCACTTGGAGACTGATCATAACACTGCTGACCCTGTAGCTCCCATTGGAAATAAGCACCCTGGACCCTGCTATTTTAATTTATTGTTTTTAGTCTTGAAGACCAACCAAAGCTAAAGAGGGGCTCAACTTCTCTCTTGTCACTGACTTTATAAACATATCCGCTAGATTTTCATCTGTATGTATCTTTTCCAGCCTTAACTGTCCATCATCCAACACCAATCGAATGAAGTGATACCTCAATTGTATGTGTTTGGTCTTTGAATGCAAGGCATAATTCTTTGCAAGACGTATGACACTCTAGCTATTCGTAAACAAATAACTGTTAGCCTGTTGTTTGCCCAATTCTTCCATGAAATATTGCAGTCATATCATCTCCTTTCTTTAATCTATTGCAGCTACATACTTTGCCTCCATAGTGGATAAAGTAACCACATTTTGCAACCGTGAGATCCAACTCACTGTTGTCCCACCTACAGTAAAGACATAACCTATAGTACTCCGCCTGGTATCAATATCTCCTACCAAATCTAAGTCCACATAGCCTAATAAATCAATATTAGAGCCCCGAAAACATAAGTGTTTAGTGGATGTACTTCTCAAATATCTGAGAATCTATTTTATCATATTCCAATGCTCAAATATGGGATTACTCATATACCTGCTGATGACTCCTACATCATGTGCAATATCTGGTCTCATGCATACCATGGCGTACATTAAACTTCCTATAGCTGAAGCATATGGTACCTTAGACATTTTGTCTTCCTCCTCTTTTGTCTTTAGACACATCTCCTTAGGCAATTTCAAATGACTAGGCAAATGTGTGCTGACAGCTTTTGTATTCTCCATATGAAATCTCTGCAACACCTTTTCAACATAATCAACCTGAGATAGAGTCAATTGTTTGTTCTTCCTATCTCTACAAATTTTCATACTAAGGATTTGTTTTGCTACCCCCAAATCCTTCATAGCAAATGATTGTGCTAACTACTATTTTAACTCTCTTATGTGATCCATGTTAGACCTTACTACAAGCATATCATCATTTCTTTTTTCATTACAAGCTCCCACTGAACCTTTGTATCCACCTACATAGCTTCATCATACCCTTTAAGTTCACTAGCATTTGTTAACAAAATAAAATACAAAGAGGGAGAAAACCTTTTAGGAGGTCTACTTAGCCTTGTTGACCATCTAACATTCACTAGAGTTTGTGGTATTTCTTGTTGTTATTGCAGAGCATGAGGAACTACTAGAACATCACTATCTGGTGTATCATCTAGCACCTCATAATCCTTTTCTTTCTTCTCATGCTGCTGCAACTGATCTTTGTACATCACCTTCTCATTGAATACAACATCCCTACTTCTTACAATTTTTAGATTTTCAACATCCCAAAGCCTATAACCAAATTCATCAATTCCATATCCAGAAGATACACTTTTTTGATTTTGCATCCAACTTGGTTCTATTTTCAGAATCTACATGTGCAAATGCTTCACATCCAAAGGTTTTGAGAAGAGAATAACTCACCTTCTTACCTATCCATGCTTCCTCTAGAATACGACAACCCAAAGGAACTAAAGAACCTCTATTAATTAAATATATAGCAGTATTGATAGCCTCTACCCACATATTTAAAGGCAGCCCAACATGCAATCTCATGCTTCTTACACACTCTATTATTGTCCTATTCATGCACTCAGCCACTCCATTTTCTTGTGGAGTCCCTGGAACCATTTTCTACCTACAAATTTCATTAAAGGAACAATAATCCTCAAATTCTTTACTACAATACTCACCACCATTATCAAATTTGAGACATTTTAATATTTTACCTGTCTCATTCTCAACCAAGCTTCTCCATTTCTTAAATGTTTCAAATACATCAGATTTCTTCTTAAGGAAATAAATCCAAACTTTCCTAGTTGCATCATCTATGAATGTAACATAATATCGAGAGCCACCAAGAGAAGATACATGAGCCAGTCCCCATACATCCATATGCACAAGCTCCAACTTTTCATCTTTCTTTTACTTCCCATCCTTGAGAAACTAACTCTCTTTTGTTTTCCATACACACAACTTTCACAGAAATCCATATTAATACATTTCAGACCTGGTAAAACTTTCTTAGAATGAAGCATCTTCATACCTTTTTCACTCATAGGCCCAAGTCTGTTATGCCACAATGTTGCCTCAGAACCTACAACAACTGTTTTAATCTCTTCCTATGAACCTGCAGCAATTGTTCCTAAACTTGTTTGATTCTTCTCTACAACAACTAAAGTAGAAGGAATAGTATGACCTATACAAAGATATAAGGTGCCTACTTTCACACCTTTTGCTACTATTAAGGCACCTCTTGAAACCTTCCAATTTTTATCACTAAAATTAACTATGCAACCTTCATCAGCTAGCTGCCTTGCTGAAATTAAATTCCTACTCAGCCTTGGAATGTGCCTTACCTCTTGTAGTAGCCAATGATTCTCATTCTACAACTTAATCTTGATTCTTTACTTTCCAACAATCTGACGAGGTTCGTTATCTCCTAAATAAAACAAACCAAAATCCCCTTGGACATAATCAAGAAAATAACTTCTATGGGGAGTAGCATAAAATGAGGCCTTTGAATCTAAAACCCATAAATCATCAGCATTATCTAGGGAGAGAATCAAAGAATCATCTTCAGATTTATTACTTACCACATTTTCCTCCTTATTACCTTCTTGTTTGTCTCCTTTATTCTTCCGAGACCAGCAATCTTTCTTTAGATGACCAGGTTTCCCATAGTACCAACAATCCTTCTATCCTCTGGATTGGGACCTCTTGTCCTTTGATTTTCCTTATGACTTCCCATGACCTCCAGAACCTTTTCCTCTCTCCTTTGATCTGCCCCTGCTTTCTGCATTCAAAACACTACTTGATGTGGACCCTCCTGAGCTTTTCTATTGCATTTCCTCACTAAGGATAACACCAACAACATCATCAAATTTCAAAGTATTTGAACCAGAGATAGAGTTACTTACAACCATTACCAAGCTATTCCATCTTTCTAGCAAAGAACATAAAACCAAGAGAGCCCTCACCTCTTCATCAAATTTCACTTTTACAGAAGTTAACCAACTGGTAATCATATTAAACTCATTTAAATAATCTGTCACAGATCCACCTTCAATCATTTTCAGATTAAACAAATGTTTCCTGAGAAATACCTTATTTGAGGCTGAGGTTTTTTCATACAATTTAGCCAAAGCTTTCATCAGTTCATTTGTTGTCTTCACTTCTGTTATATTGAATTCCATAGATGGTGCCAAGAACAACCTAATGGTTCCCAATGCCTTTCTACCCAGAAGATTCCAATCCTCATTAATCATTGCTACTAGTTTCCTGGCTATTCATTCCAATGACCTCCATAAATCCTTCTGATAGAGATAATCCTCCATCTGCATCTTCCATAATTGATAGTTCTACCCATTGAATTTATCTACCTTCAATTTACCCTTGTCTGCCATTTCTCCCACTCAACCGTGAGACTCCCACTCAACTGTGAGACCTTCTTGTAGACGATAATTAGACACAACCCGCTTTGATACCACTTGTTAGGAATTGCATGCAAAAGATATCAATTAAATGTAAATAAATATTAAATAGAGGAATGAAAAATACATAGAAAAAAAAACAGTGAGAGACAATTTTTAACGTGGTTCACCCAAACTTGGGCTACACCCACCAACAAAGAGTCCAATATTATTATCTAGCAATCAAACCAATTACAACCAACAATCCTTGCAACTCCATACTGTTGCAAATGCTACAATACAATATCAACAAAAACCCTAACCCTTAGCCGCTTTTATCAAGCCTTATGTTAGTTACAAAATAGGGTTTTTTTATGTTGACCAATAGAAAAAATAACTCCTAACACCTTTATAAAATAATAAAAAATTGTTTGAGGTTTTGGGGGCACTACCCCTTGACCCCACCCTATATCAAAATAGGGAGCTCTCCAAGGGCACTGCCCCTTGACCCCGTCTTGGGGGCACTACCCCCAAACCCCCATTAAATAATTTGGGGGGAAATCACACTGATAAAAGTGGGGAAAAATTTAACCTCAGAGTCTGATTAGGCTCCATATAACAACAAAATTTTGGATTTAGTATCTTCAAACACTTCTCTTAAACATATCCAAATCTCACACTCTAGTCTTCAACACATAAGAAATGTGGAGAAAAAACTCAGACAATATCCTATAAGCCAGAATACTCTACAACACATTGTTTCCTTTGGAGAGAAAATTTTCTCAAAATCACCTAATCACATAGAAACAAGAGCACTTTACCAACATCATCAAAACCTCTATAAGGCATTCAAATCACTTTAACATGACAACTCAATCAAGCAACAAACAACAATATCAGAGGACACAGTTGACACCAATGACAACCTAAGCATGTTGACATCAATGACAACACTGGTTAGCACATACTTGCAACAATCCCACTTTGTCATTGATGGCAACATATGATGTGGAAAACCATCATGACTCAATTCTACACTAATCTCATTCTCCCCATCTCTTTTATATATCTTACTCTCCCTTTATTTTTCACATGAACTCTCTCCCCCTTTGACATTAATGGAAAAGGGTGACAAACCTTCAAACTTTCTCCCCCTGAATATAATATTGCACATACTTGCACTTGTTCTTAACTACTCTAAATACTTCCTTCTGACTGCAACATTCTTCAAAATCATTACCTACTCCCCCTAAGAGGTATCCTCCATCATCAGTCTAGAAAAGAATGACTCTTGAATCATACTAGACTGATGCACTTCCTTATGCATATAGTTCAACACAAGAGAGGCAATATCTCCTAACTTCTCCTAGAGATACTCAAATGTATCATTAGGAAGAGGTTTGGTGAATATGTCAGCAACCTAATCTTTTGTAGGCACATACTCAAGCTTCACTTCCTTCACTGCAACCTTCTGTCTCAGAAAGTGATATCTGATAGAAATATGCTTTGTCCTTGAATGCATCATAGGGTTCTTTGAAATGTTAATGGCACTGGTGTTGTCACAGAAAATAGGAATTGGATCTTCATACTCAACATTGTAGAGCTATGTTCTATAGAAATTGTGTGCAACATGATGTTGCTACAATGTACTCTGCCTCTATAGCAAATAAGGATACTAAATCCTACTTCTCGCTTTGCCATGACATAGCTCTGTCTTTAAGAAAGAACACACCACCACTTGTACTTTTCTTATCATCTACACTTCCATCCCAATCTGCATTTGTATAGGCATTTAGGTTGAAGTCATTGTTCTTAGGATACCAGAAACCATGATCTGGAGTGCCCTTCAAATACTCGAATATCCTCTTTACTTCCATGACATGTGACTCTCTGGGATCTACTTGAAATATTTCCACAAGACAGACTACATGCATGATATCTGGTCTGGTAGCAGTTAGGTATAACAGTCCTCCAATCATTGATCTATATTTGCTCTGATCAGCCTTAGGAGATTCACCATCTTTACTCATCTTGCAACTAGTTGTCATGGGAGTACAAACTGGTTTAGATTGTTCCATTCCAAACCTCTTCAATAACTCTTTGACATACTTTGATTGTGAAATCAAAATACCCTTATCTATTTGATTAATTTGTAGTCCAAAAAAGAAGTTTATCTCACCACACATTGACATCTCAAATTCTTTTTGCATCTCATCTATAAAGTTCTTACACATACCTTCATTTCCACCAAAGATCATATCATCTACATAGACTTCAATAATTAGAATTTGATCTTTTCTTACATTGATATACAAATTACTATCTGTAAACCCTTTACTGAATCCCTACTGCAGCAAATGCATATCCAATCTAGCATACCAAGCTCTAGGAGCTTGCTTCAGTCCATACAATGCCTTCTTCAATTTGCATACCATATCTAGTTTGTCTGATAACTGAAATCCATTTGATTTCTTTATATATACTTCTTCCAACTCACCATTCAGAAAAGTAAAATTTACATCCATTTGATATACCTTGAAATCTTTATGTGTTGCATAAGCCAAAAACAACCTAATAGCTTCCAGTCTTGCCACCGGAGAAAATGTTTCCTCATAGTCTATTCCTTCCACTTGTGATTATCCTTTGCATACAAGTCTAGCTTTGTTTCTTATCACTTCTCCATTCTCATTCAACTTATTCCTGAAAACCCACTTTGTTCCAATCACATTCTTATCTGTAGGCCTAGGGACAAGTTCACAAGTCTCATTCTTCTCAATTTGTACTAGTTATTCATTCATGGTCTTGACCCAATGTTCATCTTTACATGCTTCAGAGATAGTCTTAGGTTCAACCTTTGAAATTAAGCAAAGATTTACCTATTCTTCTACAACTCTTCTTCTTTTCAGAACTCCTTTGTTTTTGTCACCAATGATTTGATCTTTTGAGTGATCATTTTGCACATACTTGGGGGTTTTAGGAACTCTTTCTAGAGATTCTTCTTCATCAATCTAAACTTCCTTGTCTTTGTCTTCCTCAACTATTTCAGTATCAACAGACTCATATCCATTAGACTCTGAGACTTTCTGAATATCTTCTTCTACCTTTACATTTGCACTTTCAATAATCTTCCTCAGCCTTTTGTTGTAACATTGGTAAGTTTTTATTTTAGTAGAGTACCCAAGAAATATGCCTTCATCACATCTAGCATCAAAATTTCCCAATTCTTCATCTCTTTTGATATAGCATTTGCTTCCAAAAACTTTGAAATACCTAATAGTAGGAGTTCTTCCATACCATAGCTCATAAGGTGTCTTTGTTACATTTGCTTTGACTTGTACTCTATTCTGAATGTAGACAATAGTATGAATAGATTCTTTCCAATATACTTCTGGAAGGTCAGCTTCTTTGATCATTGTTCTAGTAGCTTCCTGAATTGTTCTATTCTTCCTTTCAACTACTCCATTTTGCTAAGGAATTCTGGGGCCAGACAATTGTCTCTTTATCCCATGTTCTTCACAAAAAACATTGAATTTATTTGAAGTAAACTCACCACCTTTGTCAGACCTTAGACACTTGATCCTCAAATCCATTTCATTTTCAACCATTGCGTTAAATTCATTGAACTTGTCTAGGGCTTCTAATTTTTCTTTAAGAAAAATAACCCAAGTCATTCTTGAATAATCATCAATGAGTAGCATGAAGTACCTGTCACCTTGTAGACTTATTATTCTTGTAGGACCACATAAGTCTGTATGTACCAACTCCAATAGGCTGGTAGAAGTTTGTTCTTTGTTCTTGAAACTTGTCTTTGTTTGCTACCCAAATTGACATTCTTTGCAAATGGCATTAGCAGGCTTCACAATCTTAGGCAAGTCTCTTACAACTTGGCTGAGCTTATTCTCACTAGATTATCAAAGTTAATATGACACATTCTTCTATACCTTAACTAGCTTTCATTTGTCTGAGCCAACAAATAATAATTTTCAGTACCTTTCAAATGATAAACATTACCATGAGCCTTCTTACTAGCAACAATGATTATTCTGGAGATTTTTCTTATCTCACATCCATTGTCCTTAAACACCAAATTGTATCCTTTGTTACACATTTGTCCAACACTTAGAAGATTATGATTAAGCATTTGACATAAAGAACAACATCTTTATTATTCTTGCCATCAAAAGTAATTGACCCTTTCCACAAATCTTACCAGCTACATCATCACCAAATCTAACTAGTCCTCCATCATACTTTTCCAATTTAACAAACTTACTCTTATCTTGTGTCATGTAATTTGAACATCCATTATCAATGATCTATTCATATTTTTCCTTTCTAGCATGAAATGCAGACATCTCCTTATCTTCTTTCGGACTTCCTTCCTTCACATAGCTTGCAAGGTTAGCAGAAACATGTTCTTTTTTTATAGCAATAAACAAGCATTCACTAGCATTAACATCTTCAAAATTAGATTCATCATCAATTACACCTTCTTCATCTTTAACATTGTAACTTTTCCTTACCATCTTACCTCTACCTTCTTTGTTCTTGATTGTACAGTCCAAAAAAATTACTTACTACAAATAACATTTGAAAAGCAACTCAATCCAAAAATGGAAAGGAAATCAATTCATTAATGGAATATCCATAAATGTTTAACATTTAGTGATTTTCTATAATAAGCAAAGATCATCTTTTATAATTGTTCCAAATATATTGGTGATACATAATGAGAAGTACAATTTACAGAATAATTAATAATCACCTTTAGATTGTCTAGTTACCTACACCATTCATATAATGCTTGTCTTCGTAATAGTAACTACACAAATCTTTAGGCATGAATCTGCACAAATATATATAAAGATTAGTCCTGCAAAATTAATGAACAACATATTAGATATCGATGCACAAGATGACAAACCTACATGTCAATGCACAAGATGACGAACCTACAGGCCCTAAGGGGCCGACCTAATGTTTTAGGGGCTCAAGATGGCCTTGCCTACGTATGCTTAGTGCAGAGACTTCGTAGTTTAGGGTAACTAGTCTTACAACCATAAGGTTGACTTAGATACTTTAACTCACAAGGGATCTAGTTCATCACATAATATTTTCTAGAATCAATAAATCAATTAATATACACATCCATATTGTTCTGAAGATTAAATACACCATATGCTGATTAAATCATTCAAGTTCTAAAAGGTGCATGCAACAATTAAATTTATAAATATTCCCTACAGGTAAAATAGGGAAGTTATAACAAAAAAAATATTCCAACCATTCTTGGATATTGATATGAAAACATACTTTGTTTTATATTTCTCTCATCCTCATCTATACTATAATTTAAAGTTTTATCCTCATTCCTAAATTCTAATCTACATTTATATTATCCAAACAAAAGTAAAATATAGCTTAAGGTATTTCATGAAGAGCCTACTAAATTTTCCATTCAATAAGAAAACCTCCAATTCCTAAGTCATTAGAGCAATGCACAAGTATCTCAAGAATTCTATTCTCTCATACATGGCTAGTTACACATTAAAGATTATAAGAAAATAAGTAACTCTACTTAAATGAGATTCTTATTTTCAATTATTGACAAAACATTCTAGATGATTGGAAAAATGAATTAATTGAATAGAAATAGCCTTAACATGAAAAACCACTTAGTAGTAAATATATCACAACTTTCTTATTTCTTAGTGTAATTCTAAAATTTAAGATGTTTTAGAAAGGTAAGAATAAGGGTAATAAAACCCAGAAAACAAGTAGAAAATTTCTATAAGATGAGGAGGAAATGTTTACTACAATCATCCCTTTCCCTCAAATCTTGATTTACCCCAAACTTGATTATAAACAAGGAATGAATTGATTACTCAAAAGTATTCCCTATATTATAATAAATGATAGAAATACTAAAAGATTAAAGATATTTTATTTTCTTTAGTTTTGACATTTCAAATAACTATGCAATATATATATGTCTAATCTAACAATTATTTTTATAAACTAATCAACATAAGGATTTAATTTAACCTTCTTAAACTACAAGAATATTCTTGATTCAATCTAATTTTTGGATACAACTAAATATATGAAAGATTAGCTAATCATACCCATTCCAAGAAAGAAAATATGAGAATTCATCTAACACAATTATGTAATGAGAATAATTCATTTCCAACAAAGTAAACTACCAACAAAACCCTAGATTTTCAATCTTTTCTACAACAGTGGTAAAAATATGATAACTTTCAAAATACTTAACAAAATTTTAAAAAAAAAATGTTTTAGAAAGATGAAAACATGATTCTCAAAACCTAGAGACCTTTTTATAAACTAATTTGTATGATAAGAATAATTTCAAGAGACAACAAGTTTTCTTAAAAGATTTTTTAGAATAACTTTAACACAAATAAGGGTGGGTTTTCAAGGAAATACCTCAGGGATTTAATTAATGAAGAATACCTCCAAATGCATTTGAAAAAAAACTCCAAGATTCCTTAATGTGAGAGCTTCCATATTATTTAGTTGAGCGCTTCCTTTCTTCTACTTAAGATTCTATTGCCCTCATGAAATTCAGAAAATTTTCATCTAACAAGTCACTGTGGATGTATGTTTTCTTTGCCTCATTGAAATGGTTGTAATTTCCTTCAAGAATTCTTCAACATCATCTATGAACGTCCTCTTGATGACCAGCAAAAATTAGAAATAAACCTAGGCTCTTCTCTTGATTTCCTCCCCTTGAAGCCAAACTTCCATCTCCTTATAATATCTCCTTTTGCCAAGTTTCATATTCTTCTTTTGGGCTCCAATGACTCCTTGTATTCCTCTTCTTTCTTGTCACATTCATTTATTTTTAAGAAATGTGATTCTTGGATTTCCTTTTATTTTTTTCTTCATGACTTGAATACTCTAAGACTCCTTGAGAGAAGAAGATTCTACAACTTCCAATTTCGTCACCCATTTTCTTGTGCACTAAAAATACATTAAAACAACTCTAAAACATAATTTTTATGAATAAACAAGTACCCTACCCATAGGTGATTGACCTATGGTCTTAATTTTACCAAAAATATGATAAAAGAGCTCTTATTCCCCACAACACAAGAATAATTAATTTAAATCAATTAACTAAACCATATCAAGACCTTACTGCTAAATTCTATTCTCTTTATAACTTATATCATAATTTCATTAAAAAAAATCTAAAATTAGCTCCACTAACTTGAAACTATAAATAAATATTAATTATTCTCAATAAAATATCACAATTGATAAATAAGGTTCAATTATGTTCTGATAAGTCTCTATTGAGAGTGTATTCATGTCACGCACATGAGTCAAAATTAGTCAACAAGCATTAAAATAGTAATATTAAATTGAAAATTAATTTTTAAAAAATAGGGGTTGTGACATCCTTCCCCCTTAAAGAATCATCCTGATGATCAAATCAACTTAACTGAACATAAGGTTTCATACCTCTTAAATTATGTTTTACCTCAATGTCAAAATTGACTCATCTAACAAATATATCATTATTCCAAGTCCCTGTTTACATTCATCACAACAAAATTTCCTCTTTCTAACATTCATTCACTTGCACTCTTTGTTAGCACATTACTATTCATCAAATTAACTTCATTTCAATACTTTCAAACAAGTAAAAGCATGCAAGGAGATTCATTTCTTTCATGCAATCTTATATAGCATAATCAAATCTTTTTCATATTCCAAGATATTTATAGAAAGTAATCAATTATGTTCTTTTTGGCAACATGCCTACTCACATGAGACATCAAAACAATTGCCCTTACGATAAAAAACAAGCATCCCATACTACTTGTTATCATCATTGGCAAGTCAAAATTCTAACAAAAGAAAAACTCTCAGCATATAGAAAATATTAGCAATACAAAGGTTCAATACATGCTATATCCATTTCTAAATAACATAAAGAAAATCAAATATTTAATCTACCTTCAGCCGCCATGACCCACTAGTCTTCCACAAGCTGAAGGTCAAGAGTATCGTTAAGGTGCTTTTCCACCCAACCATGAAGCACTACACTTCCCTAGAACTCTTCCTAACTTGAAGAATACCTGGCCCTACATGTAACGCCTAGATACCTATAACAAAATGGTAGGAGGGAAACTCTCGATGCGTGCCTGATGCCTTATATGCATTCTATACTTGAATAAACATATTTTTTGCATACAAGATGTGGCAGAGAAACATATAATATATTTTTTCTAGGCATTTCTTATCCATCTATTTTAATGGTACATGGCTTTGGCCAAAGAACTTTTAAAAAACTATTGGTCAAATCCTGAAAAGAGGACCTGCCTTCTCTGTTATTCCACATTCAACATTTTGTATTGGAAGGTAAGTTTTACCACATACATTCAACAAGAATAATCTATTTCAAATTACATAAAATATAGACTAGATAAATATGATAGTGCATAACTCACACTAGTGCACATAAAATGAATAATAAGAAAGCATGAATCATTTGGTGCATAACTCACATAGGATACAAATACATAATTTACTTGTAGTGCCTCACTCGCACAAAATATGGTAAATGCATTGCACACAATGAGCATTTCTCACTCAAATGTTTGTTCAATAAATATGGTAAGTACATCTCACGCACAAGTGCATTGCTCGCACAAAATATGAAATATGCATAAATTGCAGTAATATAATTATAGTGATCATTACTTGATCCAAAACACGATGAGTATAAAAGGTGTATCTCCACACAAATTATGAATGTAATCATTACTCAAATGCTTTATCCGCACAAAGGAATCAATAACTCATTCTAGTGCATCACTCACACAAGGACAACAATAATATGACATATGCATCACTCACCTTAGGATAAGTATAGTGAATATTTCTCGTTCAAGTATAAATATAATAAATATGATAAGTGCATTAAGGAAACAATTTCATACAGATGCATCATTTGCACAAAGCATTAGAGGCTTATTACTGCACAATGTGTTACTTGCACTAGAAAAGTATCATTCTCATATAGTATATATGTATAAGTACTCTCACTAATAACAATCAAGCATAGATGATTCACCACATCAATCATTCTTACCTTGTCTATAAGGAAAATTGAGAAAACTTATCTAATCAACTTCTATCATGAGTCATCAATGAAGATCCTTAAGACATGTTAACCTTGTATTCTCCAAAAGATCTCGTGGATTCCACTAGATCCATGCTCACATCCTGAAAGAATACTTGGCGTTGCTTAAAAATTAGCTTGCCTATAGTTTAGTATTGTTGTAGACATTCTTGCCTTAAAATATTCATCTTAGGTTTCTTTCCCCTGAGAAGGCTCAACCAATATTTATCCATCATTGTCAACTTTATTTACTTTACAGGTGATTTTCCTTCTTCCTCTTATCAACACATTCATCCTTTACATTATCAGAAAGATCTCTCTTCTTAATATATTTCACTTTTACCACCACATCATCATTCATGGGTTGTCACCATATACTATCCATATTGGCTTACTTCAAATAGCACTATATATTATTCATCTTGGCTTACTTCAAATAGTCACCATAACTCTTACTAGCAAGTCCTATGAAAATGCAACTAAGGCAAAGAGGTCTCTCACCTCTAGAGCTCTTTGAATGATCAAACTACATCTAAATTTCTACTCTATTTGAACTAAACCATGTAAGAATCACCAATTCATCAAAAGAATCTTGACCCATAACTAGGGTTCTCTATTCGATATAACAGGTTCACCTTATAATGCAACCTAAGCGCAAAAGACTCGAGGCCCAAGTGCTGAACCCGAAATGCTCTGATACCAAATGTAAAGTCTAAAAAAATTAATTACTAAAAATAACATTTGAAAAGTAACTCAATCCAAAAATGGAAAGGAAATCAATTCATTAATGGAATATCAATAAATGTTTAACATTTAGTGAGTTTCCATAATAAGCAAAGATCATATTTTATAATTGTTCCCAATACATTGGTGATACATAATGAGAAGTACAATTTATAGAATAATTAATAATCACCTTCAAATTGTCCAGTTACCTACACCATTCATATAATGCTTGTCTTCGTAATAGTAACTGCACAAATCTTTTTGCATGAATCTGCACAACTAGATATAAACATTAGTCTCGTAAAATCAATGAACAACATATTAGATACACAAGATGATGAACCTACAGGCCCTAAGGGGCCAACCTAATGTCTTGGGGGCTCAAGATGGCCTTTCCTATGTACGCGCAATGCAGAGACTTTGTAGTTCAGGGTAACTAGTCTTGCAACAATAAGGTTGACTTAAATACTTTAACTCACAAGGGATCTAGTTCATCACATGATATTTTCTAGAATCAATAAATCAATTAATATACACATCCATATTGTTCTTAAGATTAAATACACTATATGCTGATTAAATTATTCAAGTTCTAAAAAGTGCATGAAACAATTAAATTTATAAATATTCCCTACAGGTAAAATAGGGAAGTTATAACAATAAAATATTCCAACCATTCTTGGATATTGATATGAAAACACACTTTCTTTTATATTTCTCTCATCCTCATCTATACTATAATTTAAAGTTTTAGCCTCTTTCCTAAATTTTAATCTACATTTATATTATCCAAACAAAAGTAAAATATAGCTTAAGGTATTTCATGAAGAGCCTACTAAATTTTCCATTCAATAAGAAAACCTCCCATTCCTAAGTCATTAGAGCAATGCACAAGTATCTCAAAAGTTCTATTCTCTCATACATGGCTAGTTACACATTAAAGATTCTAAGAAAATAATTCACTCTACTTACTTAAATGAGATTCTTATTTTCAATTATTGACCTATATAAATTAATTTCAATTGTTGACAAAACATTCTAGATGATTGGAAAAATGAATTAATTGAATAGAAATAGCCTTAACATGAAAAACCACCCTATAGTAAATCTATCATAACTTTCTTATTTATTAGTGTAATTCTAAAATTTAAAATATTTTGGAAAGGTATCAATAAGAGGAATAAAACCCAGAAAATAATTAGAAATTTCTATAAGATGATGAGGTAGTGTTTACTGCAATCATCCCTTTCCCTCAAATCTTGATTTACCCCAAACTTTATTATAAATCGAGAATGAATTGATTACTCAAAAGTATTCCCTATATTATAAAGAATGATAGAAATACTAAAAGATTAAAGATCTTTTATTTGTTTTAATTTTGACATTTCAAATAACTATGCATTATATATATATATATATATATATATATATATATATATATATATATATATATATGTATATATATATATGTATATGTATATATACACATATGTATATGTATATATATGTATATGTATATATATATGTATATGTATATATATGTATATATATATATATATATATATATATATATATATGTCTGATCTAACAATTGCTTTATAAACTAATCAACATAAAGATTTAATTTGACCTTCTTGCACTACAAGACTATTCTTGATTCAATCTAATTTTTGGATACAACTAAATATAGGAAAGATTAGCTAATCATACCCATTCCAAGAAAGAAAATATGAGAATTCATCTAACACACTTATGTAGTGAGAATAATTCATTTCCAACAAAGTAAACTACCAACAAAACCCTTGATTTTCAATCTTTTCTATAGTAGTGGTAAAATGTGATAACTTTCAAAATACTTAACAAAATTTAAAAACGTAAAATATTTCAAAAAGATAAAAACATGATTCTCAAAACCCAGAAACCTTTTTATAAACTAATTCCTATGATAAGATTAATTTCATGAGACAACAACAAGTTTTCTTAAAAGAATTTTTAGAATAACTTTAACATAAATAAGGGTGAGTTTTCAAGGGAATACCTCAAGGATTTAATTAATGAAGAATACCTCCAAACACATTTGAAGAAAGACTCCAAGATTCCTTAATGTGAGAGCTTCCATATTATTCAGTTGAGTGCTTCCTTTCTTCTACCTAAGATTCTATTGCCCTCCTCATGAAATTCAGAAATTTTTCATCTAACAAGTCACCATGGATGTATGTTTTCTTTGCCTCATCGAAATGGTTGTAATTTCATTCAAAAATTCTTCAACATCAGCTATGAACTTCCTCTTGATGACCTAAAACAATTAGAAATAAACTTGGGGTCTTCTCTTAATTTCCTCCCCTTGAAGCCAAACTTCCATCTCCTTATAATATCTCCTTTTACCAAGTTTCATAGTCTTCTTTTGGGCTCCAATGACTCCTTGTATTCCTCTTCTTGCTTGTGGTGTTCATTTCTTTTTAAGAAATGTGATTCTTGGATTTCCTTTTATTTCTTTTCTTCATGACTTGAATGCTCTAAGACTCTTTGAGAGAAGAAGACTCTACAAATTCTAATTTCGTCACCCATTTTCTTGTGCACTAAAATTGCATTAAAACAACTCTAAAACATAATTTTTATGAATAAACAAGTACCCTACCCATAGGTGATTGACCTATGGTCTTAATTTTACCAAAAATTATGATAAAAGAGCTCTTATTCCCCACAATACACAAGAATAATTAATTTAAATCAATTAACTAAACCATATCAAGACCTTACTACTAAATTCTATTCTCTTTATAACTTATATCATAATTCATAAAAAAACAATCAAAAATTAGCTCCACTAACTTGAAACTATAAATAAATATTAATTATTCTCAATAAAATATTATAATTAATAAACAAGTTTCAAGTATGTTCTGATACCTCTCTGTTGAGAGTGTATTCTTGTCATGCACATGAGTCAAAATTAGTCAACGATCATTAAAATAGTAATATTAAATTAAAAATTAATTTTTGAAAAATAGGGGTTGTGACATTGATCTTCAAAGTTTTATCAGTTCATCTTGAAGCATAATGGCCAATCTTACAACTAAAACGTTTGAAAGGTAACTTACCTCTGAACTTTCCAGTTCCCTTTTTCATTATGTTTATAAAGTTTGCCTCAATCTCATAAAAGTCTTCCTCATCTGATTCCACAACATACTTATATGATCTAACAACCTTTGCTAATTCATTTTTAAAAGTAGTCTCAACTTTTACAGGACCATCAATAGTACCAAATTCTCTCATCTCAAATGTAGTTAATTTACTAAGTAATTGATCTGTTGAAAGCTTACCTATATCTAGCAATTCTTCAATGGAAGATACTTTATGACTATAAGATTTGGGAAGTGTTTTGAATACCTTATTCACAACTTCTTCATCAGTCAAAGTTCCACCAAGACCTTTGATGCCATTGACAACTTGATCAACCTTCTGCATGTAGCTAGTTATGTTCTCATCTTCAGACATCCACATAGTTTCATCTCTTGACTTCAAGTTCTACATCTTGGCTTTCTTAACAGATTTATTACCTTCATAAATACTCTTCAATTTTCCCATATCTCATGAGCAGTTTCCAAATCCAAAGCTTTCACCATTTCAATGTTAGATAGAGCATTCAATAAGGCATTTCTAACTTTGCCATTTGTCTCATAATCCCTTATCTCACTTGTAGTCTCTGGATCATCTTTATGTATAGTGTATTTATTTTCAACCATTTTCCAGACATGATAACCAAGAGAAATAAGATAACTTTACATTCATACCTTCCAAAAGGCATAGTCAATTCCAACAAGTTGAGGAATGTCTTTCTTGTGCACCATCCTAGATCTACCTTAAGCTGTTAGGCTTTTTTCCAAGGAACCCTCTCTCTAATACCAATTGTTGAATGCACAGGACAACTAAGAGAGTTTAAGATGTTAGATCAATTACATAATTTTCCTTCTTGTAGTCCTTTATGTATTATGAAAGTTAATCATGCAAACCCTTTTGTATATGATGTCAAGCTACCCTGAACTACGAAGCCTCTATGCTATACATACGTAGGCAAGGCCATCACTGATGAGCCCCTGAGGCATTATGTTGGCCCCCTAGGACCTATAGACTTGTTGCTTTGTGCATTGATATCTATTACGTTATTATTGATCTTGTGAGACTAATGCTATATATAGTTGTGCAGATACATGCTGATAGACTTGTGCATGTTACTATTGCAAAGATAAGCATTATATGAACAGTGTAGGTTGCAAGGTTTATATGCCGAAAAGCTAACCTATGGATGGTGTGGAAAGTTGGCCTTTAGATATGAGTTTTGCAACCCCTCTCCCCATTCAAGAAGGATCATTTGTAACTCTATTATTTTCTTTCTTGTACCTTATAATTTTACTATTGTATGGTACTTATTATTTTTTTTACATAGTTGTGCAAGGATGGTTTAAACTTGATCGCTAAATATGGAAGACGATACAAAAGTTTCAAACAATGCATATAAATGCTCATTTGAATGTATGACAATGTATATCAGTTTAAAATTTGATCTTTGGGATTTAACATTTCTAAAACCTAATTAAGCTATTTAATGAATGAAATCTAAAAATAACCTAAGTTTTGTGGTTCGTGTTCAAGTAAAATGGCTTGGGCATGAAAAGACTTCCTATAGATCTATGATTGGAGGATTTTTGTACCTGACTTCTTCTAGACCTGATATTATGCATGTAGTATGTGTGGTTGTTAGATATCAAGCTAATCCCAGGAAAACACATGATAAGGCATTGAAAAGAATATTTAGATACTTGAAAGGAACTTCAGATTATAGCTTATGGTATCCAAGAGGTAATGATTTTGATTTGAGTGCCTACACTAATGCTGATTGGGCTGGTTGTGTTGATGATAGAAGAAGTACAAGTGGTGGTGCTTTCTTTTTAGGAAGCATATTAGTTTCATGGAGGAGCAAGAAACAAGATTCAGTGTCATTATCAACTACAGAGGTAGAGTATATTGTAGCAGCATCCTATTGTACACAAGTTTTGTGGATTGAGCACACCCTGAAGGATATCAAGGTACTATATGATGAGCCTATTCCTATTTTATGTGATAATACTAGTGCTATCAATATTTCCAAGAATCTAGTGATGCATTCTAGAACCAAGCATATAACAATCAAGTATCACTTTTTGAGAGAGAAGGTTGTAGATAAGGAAGTAAAGATGGAATATGTTCCAACAAAGGATCAGAGTGCAGATATTTTTACAAAGGCTCTTGCAAAGGATACTTTTGAAGATCTCTGGCAGAGGATAGGGGTAATTTCCCTTCCTTGCTAGATGCATAGTGGTGCATTTGTCCAGGTGAGTTCATGCTATATATTTTTCCTGGAGTGATAATGGCTATCTCTCAGGGGGAATAGGTAGTTGTGGTTGCCGACAGAGGGAGCCTTGAAGGAGAGAGAGAGAGAGAGATCACCTTAGGAGCAGAGTTTGTGCCCTAAGGGGAAGTAGTTTCCCTTTGTCCTTTATATCAAAGGGGGAGAGAGAGAAATGTACATCTAAGGGGGAGTGTGTGTTGCCATCAATGACAAAGGGGGAGATTGTTGGTAATATGTGTTGTCATTGATGTCAAAACTTAGAGTAAGGTTAGCACTTAGTTTGTGATGATGATATACTAGTATAGTAATAGAGGTGCAGTGATGATACTAATGTTCATAGTGGGTTGTTGATGTTCATGGTTGGATGTCATGCCCTAATTAGTGTCAAGTCAAGTTGTTTTAAGCATGCTTATGGTCCACAAAGTGGTGAGATACAATGATGTTCATGTTTGGATGTCATGCCCTGATTATTTTTAAGTCAAGTTGTTTTGAGCATGCTTATGGTTAGCAAAGATAATGAATGATAAAATATTAAGATGGGAATTACAAGCACAAAGATGAATGATGAAATATCAAGATGGGAATTAGAAGCACTACGATGAATGATGATACATTAAGCTATGTTGAGGATGAAAATATTTTGCTAATGGCCTATGGCATGTTGTTTGATCCTTCTTATTGTTCCTAAGGATGCATATGCTATTATATGAAGGTTTTGGCCTCCAGAATTTGGCGAAGGTTTTTCCTATAAAGAATTGCTTGAAAAGACTATCTCGTAAAATGCTCCACATTCCTCCACATTTGGAGATATAGTTGTGATGGGTAAAATGTGGGATTAATCAAATCAATTAATAAACCTAAAACATCAATGGAATATGAAGATAAAAAAGATTTAAAAATAAGAGAAAGATACTTACAACCTTTTACCTTACGGCTTCCATTGCTCACCTATTCTTTCTTTATCTTTCAGTGATGAAGATGGCCCTCAGGAATCTTACTTCCTCGCTTTGATTCCTCAAGATGACAAGGAGAAATGGCTGTGATACTTGTTGTGTTGAAGATGAGATTCAACACAATATGAATGGATGATAGATGAAGTGATGGTAGGGGTACCAATGGCGTGATATGGTTTATGCAGCATAAGTTTACTCGAAAGATGGATCTGTGAAATAGAAGAAGAGGGTTGTATTTATAGAGTTGTGTGAGAGAAGATCAATGGTGGAGAAGAAGTAAGAAGATCAACAAAGGAGAATGTTTGAGAGAATGTGCACAAATAGAAGGAGGACATGTGTCATTCAAAAAGAAGCTTTGTTGAGTTAACTGCTTTCTTGATGAGGATGAGTTTTTATTTTCTTAAATTAGAATATATTTTTCTAATTTAAAAACAAAGTTGCTTTAAATCAGCTTTTAGTTTTGCATGACGAGAAGAATTTATTTTTAGAAGATATTGAAGATTTTTTAGAAGATAAGAAAGCATAATTAAATAAATAAATTTATTTAATTACTTGTAGATAATTTGGAAGAATAAATAAAATATTTAAATATATTTTATTTTTAGAGATTTAATTTAAATAAATTTGCATTTTATTTAAATTTGGAAGAATGAAAATTTAATTAAATAATTGAAATTATTTAATTATTTTGAAGAATAAAGTTGATGTAGATGAAATTAATTAAACAAATGTAATTTATTTAATTAAATGGGAGAAAATGAATCAAATAAATAAATTTATTTATTTATTTATTTATTGATAGAGGAATATTAAGATGAAATAAATATTTAAAATATTTATTTAGGTAGAGTCATGTCATTTTTAGGTGTATACAATAGTCATGTGGTTCAGAAGTTAAGTCTAGTATGATGTAAAGGTGCTAAATCCAAAGTTTCAAATCATTTGTCCCTTCGTAGTGAAAGTTATGAAAGACAAAGTTCCAGTCTATGCTATGGCAGAAGCAAGTGATGATGAAGACTATTTGGAAAGCTTTGCATTTCTTCACAGTGATAGATATGGCTATGTAGTTTTGAGGATATGTTTATAGCAATGTATGAGTGCATCCACATGAGTTTCAGGTGTTTTGGAGGTCTGCAAGCTTAGTTTTCAATTGACAGTTGTGATACAGATAGTTCTAGATGCCTAGCCATTCCCAAAGTATATGTTGATGATGTGTGCCAACTTGTCGTGGCTTGGAATGATACAATGACTGATGTAAGACGGTCCTGATGATATTGTGTTGTCTCCAATTGCCCCGCAAAGTGGGTTTTTTCTCTCTCCAGAACTGATTGTGGTCTGGAATAATAATTTTGCCAGGCTATGCCTCTATCTAGCTAACTGGAGAATGTTGAAGGTATGTGCCACCATGTTGTTGTTGTGTAGAGTTCAAGGAATGGTTCAAGACATTGTATATGTCATGTTGACTCATCTGGAAGAAGAACAAGCAATGTTTTATCATTCATGAGTACCACCAAGTTGAAATGTCTATTGTGCTACAAGATTCATGTGTTCTTGCTTAAGGGTGACCTAATTCAAATTTGTGTAATGTGTAGGTGATATTCCTTGAAGAATGGTGTTGTGAAGGATGTTTAGGACCGGTCTAATCATGTATTGGGATCCTCAAGGCTTGGGTTTCCTTCTGGAGCAGCGTGTTGTTTATGATCGGGCTTTCCCTAAGCATGTTTTCATGTTGTGATCTCTAGCCAACTTGTAAAATGTAATATTCTTATTATATTGGCCGACTTGTAATGAAATCAATGTAATGTCATGTATATATTGCAAACCTAGTTAGTCTAGGTGATGTATGATTATGAAAATGAAAATATGAAAGGGTGAAGAGCAAAATATGAATATCATATGCATTGTGATGTGTGACTAAAGGAGAAAGAGCAAAAGTGTTAGAGGCTTTCTTGATTAATCTTGAAGACATTTTTGTGACATGAGGGAAGTGAAGAGTGTGCCTAATTGATCCAATCATTAGAAGAAGGAGATTGTAATCATCAAAGGTGTGAGCTTCAATGTCAGTTTTTAGACAGTAGGACTATCATGTTGTAATCTTTTATGAGTTCATTCTCAGTTCAGGGATAGTTGCTTCCTTGGGTTGTATCCCTAAAAAAAAGTTTGCAGGGAATTGTAGCTTCCTTGGGAGTGACCATAAAACAAAGTTTTTAGGTAGTAGTAGCTTCCTTGGGTTGTATCCCTAAAACAAAGTTGTGATTGTTGAGATTCATATATTGTGAGTTAATCCTCACTATGGTTTTTCCCTTCTTGGGTTTTCCACATATATATGGTGTTATGTGTTGATGTGCATTGTGTTAATCTTTCATGATTATGTTGATGCTATAATGACTAAGTTTTAATATGCTCTGAAGGATTTGAAGTTTATTTAGATATTGATTCACCCCCCCTCTCATTATCTTGGTGTGTTCAATAGTTATGGTACCAAGATTAGGCCACATAGGAGAAAAGGGTCTAAGGACCTTGAAAAATAAAAACCTTGTTTAAGGGTTGACTGATTGTAATCTTGATTTTGATTTTTGTGAGCATTGCATCTATGGTAAACAAAACCACGTTCGGTTTTACTTGAGTTCTCATAAGTCTTGTGGTGCATTGGGTCTTATTCATTCTGATATGTTTGGTCCTATAGATGTCCCTTCCATTGTTAAATCCACATATTATGTTTCATTTATAGGTGATTATAGCAAAAGGACATGGGTATATTTTCTAAATAATAAACCTAAAGTTTTCAGTCAATTTAAAGAATTTAAAGCAATGGTTGAGTTGCAGACTGTAAAGAAAATAAAATGTCTAAGGACTGATAATGACGGTGAATTTTGATCTAATGGTTTTGATATATTCTATAAAGAGTGTGGCATTTAGATACAAAAGACAATTCCATATTCTCCACAACAAAATGGAGTTGTAGAATGATTGAATAGGACACTGATGGAGATGGCTAGGAGTATGTGTAGTGGTGCTGGTCTAGAACAAAGGTTTGTTGGCAACATAGTCAAGAGACACTACTGATTGCGTAATGTTGTCGTTGATGGAAACAAGACAAATAAAGCATGATGGAGCTAAGGATGATTGGGAACTCAACTTGGAACAACCTGCATACAAGGTTCTGGTCTGGACACAAAAGACTAAGGTAGAATGGCTAAGTACTGACAACATAGAGTTAGTAGCAGAGACTCAAATAGTATTCCTCCGTAGTTGATGATCAAGGTATATGATTCAGGTATATTATTTAGAATTGTTTGAAGGTGCTATGTTAAAGATTGCAAGTCCTGATGACTTCTAAAAGTTAAGTTGTGATTGGTCTAAGTCTGGGTGAACATAGTTAAGTTAGGAATAGTTCAGAGTGCATGGGTATTTTGGTTCGCATTTCTTCGTAGGTCATTGTATTGGTGTGTAGTTTTGAGGCAATATGGATAGGTGTCAGAAGCATCTAGTTGAGGAGTTATAGAGTCTAAAGTGATTCGGAAGATTGCCTACAAAATTCCAAGTTTTGGCAGTTAGTTTACCAGTATTTCACCAAGGCAGAGGAGATAGTTTTGAGTTCTGCATTTCACCACATAAGGGCATCATGATATGTAGTTGATAAGATATGATCTATGAGCCATTAGGAATGGTTTATATGGTTCTTGGAGTCTCATGTGAATTTTAGTGGAAGTGTTGGGCTGATAGAGTTAATGTAAAGTGTTGTGCTTGATAGGCCGACTCAGTTTTGAGATTGAATTCAAATTTGTAGATATTTATATGTGTTAGATTTTGGTGTTGAAGTTGTTTAATGAGTTGCAATGTGTATGAACAAAATGTGTGTTCGATCCAAAGTAGAATTGTGACTAGAAGAAGATATTAAAGGTAGAAGAATATAATTTATGTAAAGTAGAGAAGAAAAATTAGAGCAAACATTATGAAGACATTTGAATTTGTATACTGAGCTGATAATGGAACTGCACCTTAGCATTCTGTAGATGCATTTGTAGTAGTCAACTCTTGGTAGTGAGCCAATCTTTTATTATATCTTCTATCTTTCTTTCTCTGTGGACAGTGAGTCCACTTGGATAGTGAGTCCACCTGTAGTGAGCATTTATTTGGGTAGTGAGCCCTATGACAGTGAGCCTTATGTAATATGGTATTTCTATCATAATATATTGTGAGTTAACACTTGTCGTGGTTTTTCCCTTTTTGGGTTTTCCATGTAAAACCCTGGTGTCCATGTGTTATGCAATTGTGGATGCTCTTCTTGTGTCTACTTTGCTTTCATATTGTTGAATTTGGTAAATGGATTAACAAATGTGTGAATGAAAAGTTTTTTAAAATACTAATTCACCCCCCTCTCAGTATTCTCTATGTTCAATAATTGGTATTGAAGCAAGGTTCCTTGGATAAATCTTAATGACTTAAGGAAGATCTGGGAAGGTATACTCATGGCAGCCAGAAGATTTGGAAGTCTCTCATATGAGAACAATGTTGAAGTGGAAGCAACTCTTATTGATCTTGAAAAATCTGAAGTAGAAATCAGGGATCTGAAGGAAAGCATTCAAGAAGCTGATGAATGCATTTTAAAGCTAAAAGAACATGTCAAGAAGTTCAAAGAAAAATACAAAGAGGGTAGTGAACAATTGATATCACCAAATGTAACCCTGGATGATTTAAAAGTGGAAGTTGTAGAAAGAGCTAAAGTAGAAGATGATCTAAATATGCTGGTACAAAGCACATTAGAAGAATGCAATAAACTTGAAAAATAAGTTGTAAGCCTAAAATCATATTTGGAGAAAGCTAAGAGCTATGAAGAAAAGTTTAAGATAAGTTCTGCAAAGATTGACAAGTTAATTCAAGTCAGAAGAGTTTAGATGACAAGCAAGGCTTGGGATTTGAGAAAGGAGAAAGTTCAAAATTAGGTCAAGAAAGTTTTTTAGTTGAAGCAAAACAAAGGAAACCAATTTAGGAATCAAAGAAGACCTAGAAGACCTCTAGTTAGGCAACCAAATGCTCAAAGGTACCCATCTTTCAATGGTCTTTGTTTTAATTGCAATAATTTTGGTCAAAAGGCAACTTAGTGTAGGAGTAGAATGAATCAGAGTATTCCATCATTTTTCGATCAATGTTTCAATTGCAAGAAAATTTGTCATAGATCAAATGAATGTAGAAGTCTGGTAAGGAATGGTTTTTACAATGCAAGGAATACTCAATCATTCAATGGAAAGTGTTTTGCATGCAATATATTTGGACATATCGCTAATCAATGCAGATCAAGAACAAATCCAATCAATAGAAGGAATCAAGGACAAAGGAATGTGGTATGCTACAATTGCAACAAGTTTGGACATGTTACAAGATTCTGCAGAAGCAAGAATGAGAAAAGAGACTATCCTACAGAGAAGAGGAAAATATAGCAAAGAGAAGATAAAGGCAAGAACAAGATTGATCCAATGGAAATCAAAAAGGAAATGAGAAAGGTCTAGATTAAGAAGGATATAAATGAGGTCGGGAATGAATCTACACCAGTTTTTAGTGCAGATACTTCCTCAGGGAAGTAGACAGCGAGATTTGGCTCAGGGGGAGCTACAATGAAAATCTTAATCCCCTAGATAGATTGTCAGTGCTGAGATCTGGCACGAAGATATGTTGTAAAGATTCATATGACAGATCTTTTGAAAGAAATTCTAGAAGAAAAGGATCAAATGTGAAACATTGTGGAGCAATCCTAATAGACTACATTCTGTAGAGATGTGTTTAAAAGCTTTTTAATAGGAGCATTTATGGCGATTAAGTCAAGAATTAAAAAGGGGCTCATTCAATGGAAAATTCCAACTGCATTCATACTATCAAGTGTCTAAGGCAAACTGAAGTGAAATTCCAAGTGACTCAGTGATTTCCAAAGCAAATTAAGACAAGACCAAAGAAAACCCTAATATAGTGAAAAGAGGTATTTTTTAGATTTGAAACCCTACTGTGAATTTATTTGAACCTTTTGCAAAAGATGGAAACACTACATGTGATTGATATAACCGAAAGAGCACGACCAAAAATCAAGAAGCATCCATTCAAGTCAATAGAAGTTGATCCAAATGGTGCATTTTTAGAGATTTCATTGGGTGTGATGCATGCAGAGGACATTAGGGCTTATATACATGTTCCCTTGGAAGAACACGGAGGTAATCAACTCAAAGATCTGTATCTAAATCATCTAAGTGACAATAAACTTGATCTAAAAGAAGAATTCAAAGTACTGGAAGAGAAGAAACTTATTTAGTATATAGATTTCCCAGTTTTTACAGAAGATGAATGGATCTGGTATGTCTTAAGCCGAATTCATGATGAGTTTTTGTGGCTCAAATCTACATTCAAGATCACCAAAGATACCATAATGGTCATCACAGGACTAAACTCTACTAGCATAGTACCTATATTGAAGGCTGTGGAAAATGATACAGTGATGAAAGCCACTAGAGTAAAATTTGACAAAAGGGCATTGACAATCAATGATATTGAAGATCATGCAGTTAGATTTGCATCCATGGTAATTGGCTATAAGGTCTACTTCACAAACTGGGAAAACTCTGTCTCTAATATAGCCATTTATACTGCCTATCAAATGGTTAAGGAAAATGTAGAATATGACTTGTGTGAACTACTCTGACAACAGTTAATGGAGAACTTGAAGAAAACAAAAGAAAGCAAATTCGGTACGTTGATTCTGTACTTATTTTTCTATTTTATGTAAGAGTTACCAGGCATGAAGAATCATTTTTGGACTAGAGACAAACCAATTGCAATACAGATTAGGAACCAGTTGAGTAACATAGGAAATATTGATGCACAAAACTCAGCCCTATGGGGCTATTTCAAAAATTTCCAAAGGTTAATGCAATCTAGAGAAAGGATCCCCAAATCAGTTGTTGATAAATACAAAGACACCATATGCTTCATTGTGACAAAATACCAATGCTTGATGGAGGCCGTTGAGCCTAGAACAGTCTAGGTTATGCCAATGGGATATGAATTTGATGGAAGAGTTCTAGACAATTATGCCCAACATATGCTAATCAAACCAAGGGACCCCAAAAAAGAAAGATTTGGGACATATGAGGAACTATCTGCAAAAATACATGTTGAGGTGATAAAACCTAAAATTTCAAGGAGGGCCCAGAAGATGGTAGAAGACTATGCCCTAAAAAGGGGTTTCACCAAAACACAAATCAAAGAGACAAGAGAAAAGGTACAAGTAGAGAGAGAAGGAAAAAAGAGAAAGATGATCTAGTCCATGCTACTGCTATTGTAGTTAAGGATCAATCCAAAACAAGTATTCCTCCAGAACATAGACTAATGATCAAATAGACAAAGAGAAGTGTGAGGAACAAAACAAAGATGATGATCTAAAAGAGGAACATGCTAAATAAAAATCTTCTCTAGAACAAAAGAATGATGCTAATGAGGTCATGGATTTAGATCCTCCGGAACTAAACCAAGAAGAAGAAGTCTTTGATATAGCAAGAGACACTGTAGAGTCTATCAAGGAATTCTTGGAGAGAGAAAAACAAATCTTGGATAAGCCTAAGTTTTTACAGGGACCAATAAACCTGGACTCAATGTCTCCGATATAGAAATTTAAATTGGTATCAGTTGTGCAAGCAAAGGCACAAGAAGAAATTTTGAAGTTGTAAACACAAGATAGTCACCTGATTGGAGAGGCATCCGACATTTTGGAGAAGCTAATGCCATCATACCAAAAGAACCCAACAATGTCCTCAACAAACCATCTTAAGGGAATCCTAAACTCTGTAAGTATGCATTTTGAATCTTTTAAAAAATATGTTAAGGCAAAAGTTAGAAAAGAATTTGATGAGAAGAGATTGGTTGAGTTAAAGACCATGATAGTGAACGATAAAACTCTATTAGAT
The DNA here is from genome assembly GCA_027924645.1 of Cunninghamia lanceolata. Taxonomy (NCBI): domain Eukaryota; kingdom Viridiplantae; phylum Streptophyta; class Pinopsida; order Cupressales; family Cupressaceae; genus Cunninghamia; species Cunninghamia lanceolata. Next base: position 6,455,685 of record BSBN01000220.1, on the reverse strand, counting down.
AATGGAATAAAAGGTATACAGAGTGCCATTGAACAAGCCAGTAAAATATACAAATTTTTCTTATCTTGGCCAAAAGCTACAAAGGAGTTAGAAGATAAAATGAATAGCTTAGAACTCAAATTGCTAAATTTCTCTAAGTCATTTGATCTGGCAACTGAGTCAATAAGTAATAAAGAGATACAAGTTGTAAACATTCACAATGATTTAAGAACTCTGATGAAGAAAAGGGAAGAAGTCAAAGATAGATTGTGCCAGTTAAGGGGGCTGATAAGTCCTAAAATCGACTACATGTCTAATCTAGCAGAAGAAGCCTTGCAAGCACAAGCATTAATTAATACACCTTCATGTGCAAAAGGTAGAGAAAGTAGTTTTTTTGGTAAAGGGTCACTGTCAAATTTTGGAAAGAGCTAAGAATCAATGGGATGAAGAGATTACATAATTAAAGATTGTGTACAAGGATATTCTTTCACCTACAACTAATTAAGTTAAAAATTGTATGTGTACATATGTGGCAGAGTATGACAGTTTTGCAGTTTTGACAAAATTTTGAACCTTGTACATACACCTTTTCCATTAATGTCAAAGGGGGAGAAGAAGACTAGTGAAAAATGGGAAAACATCTGAGGGGGAGTGAAAGAATAGAGTGTATATAGAAAGGGGGAGCAGATACACATTTTTTACTAAGTGTTACCATCAATGCCAAAGGGGGAGATTATTGGCAACATAGTCAAGAGACATTGTTGATCAGGTAATGTTGTCATTGATGGAAACACAGAAAGTAGAGCATGATGGAGCTAAGGATGATTGGGAGCTCAACTTGGAACAACCTGCATACAAGGTTTTGGTCCAGACACAAAAGACTAAGGCAGAATGGCTAAGTAATGACAACACAGAGTTAGTAGCAGAGACTCAAATGGTAGTCCTCCACAGTTGATGGTCAAGGTATGCGGTTCAGGAATATTATTTAGAATTGTTTGAAGGTTCTATGTTCAATATTGCAAGTCCTGATGACTTCCAAAAGTTAAGTTGTGATTGGTCTAAGTCTGGGTGAACACAGTTAAGTTAGGAACATTGCAGAGTGCATGGGTATTTTGGTCTGCATTTCTCCACAGGTGATTGTATTGGTGTACAGTTTTGAGGTAGTATGGATAGGTGTTAGAAGCATCCAGTTGAGGAGTTACAGAGTCTAAAGTGATCTGGAAGATCACCTACAAAATTCCAAGTTCTGACAGTCATTTTGCTATTATTTCACCAAGGTAGAGGAGATAGTTTTGAGTTTTGCATTTCACCACATAAGGGCATCATGATGTACAGTTGATAAGATATGATCTATGAGGCATTAGGAATTGTTGATATGATTCTTGGAGTCTCATGTGAATTTTAGTGGAAGTGTTGGGCCAACAGAGTTAATGTAAAGTGTTGTGCTTAATAGGCCGACTCAGTTTTGAGATTAAATTCAAAGTTGTGGATATTTATGTGTTAGATTTTAGTGTTGAAATTGTTGAATGAATTACAATGTGTATGAACAAAATGTGTGTGCAATCCAAAGAAAAATTGTGACTAGAAGAAGACAGTAAGGGTAGAAGAGCAGAATTTATGTAAAGTAGAGTAGAAAAAGTAGAGCAGACATTATGACGACATTTGAATCTGTATATTGAGCTAATAATGGAACTGCACCTCAGCATTCTATAGATGTATTTGTAGTAGTCAACTCTTGGTAGTGAGCCAATCTTTTCTTCTATCTTCTATCTTTCTTTCTCTGTGGACAGTGAGTCCACTTAGATAGTGAGTCCACCTGGATAGTGAGTCCACCTGCTGTGAGCATTTCTTTGGGCAGTGAGCCCCATGACAGTGAGCCTTATGTAATATGGCATTGCTATAATAATATATTGTGAGCTAACACTCACTGTGGTTTTTCTCTTTTTGGGTTTTCCACATAAAATCTTGGTGTCCATGTGTTATGAATTTGTGGCTGCTCTTCTTGTGTTTACTTTTCTTTCATATTGTTGAATTTGGTAAATGGATTAACAAATGTGTGAATGAAAAGTTTTTCAGAATACTGATTCACCCCCCTCTCAGTATTCTCTATGTTCAACAAGGTTTTGGGCTAAAATTATTGCTACTGCTTGCTACCTGATTAACAGGTCTCCTACATTAGCGCTTGTTGATAAAACACCATTGGAGGCATGGTCGGGGCACAAGCCTTCACTGATACATCTTAGTGTTTTTGGTTGCGAGGCATATGCACATGTGCCAAAGGAGAAGTGAACAAAGTAGGAGAATAAGGTTGTGAAATGTATCTTCATCAGGTATAGTTATGATATGAAAGGATAAAAGCTTTGGGACCATGTTGCATAGAAGGTAATATATAGTAGAAGTTTTATTTTTAGAGAAACTAAGCCTTCTTCTATTACATTGCATTAAAAAAAAAGTGAACAGAAAGATGTGATTTAACTCCCTTCTACACCTGAGAAAGTTGAATCAAGGCCCCTAGATAGATATGAAGTTTAGGAAGGCTCATCTATCTCTGAATCTTTAGAAGAGGATGAAGAACACCCAACTCAACTTGTTCGAAGGTATACAAGGCATAGAAAACCACCTGAAAGGTATTCACTTGATGACTGGAGATGTATTTTTGCTTTGAATACTAACATAGATGAACCTAGATCTATAGAAGAGGCATTAGGTATGAATGATGTAGAGTCTTGGAAGATTTCTATGGATGAAGAAATGGAAGCTTTGAAAAATAATGATACATGAGACCTAGTGCCATTGCATGAAGGATGAAAACATGTTGGTTGCAAATGGGTGTTCAAGAAAAAGATTGGTTTAGATGGAGGTATTGAGAAGTACAAAGCACGGTTAGTTGTAAAAGGTTACTCTGAGATTGAGGATGTTGATTACAGTGAGATATTTGTTAGAAATGAAGGTGAACAACTATAGAATGGAAACTTGAAATCATACAACTGTAACTAGTAATCTAGTGCATAACCAAAATAGAGATAGTATGAAATCAACACAAATAAATAATAAAATAGGAGATCAAACACATAACATAGTGTTTATGTGGAGAAACCCTTTCAGAGAAAAACTCCACACAAGAAGAGATGCACCAATCTATATTAACTTCAATAGAGTTTACAATATAACACTATAAATCTCAAGTCTTCAATTTAGTAGCACCTATAATACTCATACATAGCTATAATACAATGCCCTCTTTAAAAGAGTGTTGCCTTCTAGGGAAAAAAACCCTAACATAACCTCCACTATCAGATCTATGACCTAATGATGAATGGTCCAAATTGACTACAAAATTAAAATATTTTACAAGGCAATTTAATTAAATTTCTCTTCAGGGGCGCTACCCTTGAACCCTTGCCAGGGGGGCTAGGAAGTTGTCACTGACCCCTAGACCCCCACACCCCCCATCGAGTATAAGGATTTGAATTGCAGCTAAAACAAGATCACTACTAGGTGAATACTTTATCCCTTATGAATGATTTACAAACAATTTTAGGAGTAATTAAATACATAGGATTTACAAGGTTGATGGCACCTTAATCCTAACAATATTTTCTCTTGTTGCAAAAATGATGTCCATTAGATTCTTGCTTTCTATTTCATTGCTTATGATATAGAGGGTGAGCAAATGGATGTAAAAATGACATTCCTTCATGGTGATTTGGAGGAGGATATTTATATGATAGAGCCAAAGCACTACATAGGGAAAGGTAAAAGTAATTTGGTTTGTAAATTGAAGAAATCTTTTTATGGCCTCAAACAAAGTCCTAGGATGTGATACCAGTAATTTGATACATATGTGTTAAGCATTCTAAATCTTATCACTGTGTTTATTATAAATTTGATGATGATCATTTTCTATTTATTGCATTATATGTTGATGATATGTTATTTATTGGTAAAGGAAAAGGAATAATTTTAGAACTAAAGTCTCAACTTGTAGATAAATTTGAAATGAAAGATCTTGGTGCAACTAAACACATTCTTTGGATGGAAATAAGAAGAGATAGTGTAAACAAAAAACTATGGCTTGGCTAGAGTAACTATGTCAATTTAGTTTTACAAAGGTTTAACATGCATGATTGTAGACCATTATGTGTTCCTTTTATAGTTGCAATGAAGTTATCTGTTTCACAATGTCCAACATCCCCATTGAGAGATGGAAGACATGAGTAGAGTGCCTTACTAGAGTGCAGTTGGAAGTTAGATCTATGTTATGGTCTGTACTAGACCAGACATTTCCAAAGTAGTGGAAGTTCTTTCTAGATATATGTCTAATCCTGGTAGAGTTCATTGGGATGTAGTTAAAAGAGTCTTCAGATATTTGTGAGGTATCTTAGAGTATTCCTTGTGTTTTCATGGTAATTTGATAGGAGACATGCATTCCATTGATATTCATGGTTATACAAATTCAGACTGGGCAGGTGATGTTGATAGTAGACGATCCACCAGTGCTTATATGTTTACTTTATTTAGTGGTGCAATTAGTTGGATGAGTAAGTGATAGGTTGTGGTTTCTTTGTCTACTATTGAAGCTAAGTAAATGGAAGCTACTCATCCTTGTAAAGAAGCCATTTGTCTTAAGAGACTGTGTTTAGATATCAGAATAAAAAAAGATGCAGTGACAATTTATTGTGATAGTCAGAGTCTGATCTTCTTAGCTAAGAACTGTTGATGATTGTTAGTCATAACAACATGCATAAAAATTTGCACAACAAACCTTTATTATCTTGTAAAGTACGATCAACTTAGAATAAGTTGATGACTCCAAGTCTCTGTTGATCAGATCATGACCGTCTGACGTTACTCAGAGGTTGATGTGACATGCTATTTTCCATTTCAAGGGGCCTTACGTTTCCTATAAATGTATTTCACAGAGAGGTTATTGCTATTCTATTTCAAATATAACTGTTGTATTTGCAAATTTGGTCAATTCTTGCGATTATTGACCATCATGAACTTGTTCTTTCTTCTACATAGTATATTTACTCAAATGATGTGTCTGTAAGTAGATATTTGCATGTATTTTTTGGATTTATATGTAAATCTGCATGATATTTGTCATTCTTAACATGCCTTAACTCTAAATATGCTATGTATTTCCAATTATCTATGAGATGTCAGCATATTTCATGTTACTTGCTTCTGATTATCTGCTATTTGCAATTATGATGGTGAATTGTCATGAAATTCAAAGAAATTTTAAAATAATACTCCCAATTTTGGTGAATCTTTAGCTATTGAACCACATACATACCAAACATAGCCATGAAGAGAAGAAATCAAACCATATTTTCACCAGGATGTTCCACAGCTAGATACAGATGATGCTAACTTCAAAGGATAAGGAATGAAAACAACACATATAGACTGATAAGCACTCCAAGGGATGCATCAAATCAAAGCATGTATCAAGATTTCAAACACAAATTACTCAAGATTTATGATGATTTGTAATCAAATGGTCTTCTCTTTCATTCAATATGTAGAAACATGTACGCTTACAACAACTTTGAAATAAGTCCTGATGTTTTAGTAATCAAATTTCAATTAAGCTTCTGAATATCCAAAATATGGCATCCCTGCATCTTTTATAGAATAAGGTGAGGGAACTGCTACAAATGACCTACAGTCAGGATTTATCTATTAAGATCAACAGTAGATAATCTTTCTTTAACTTAGTCAACACTTTCTTTTGTGGCACAGGTTGCCAGCTGGCAACCATCAGGATGACTCATTATCTAATGAGTGCATGATGCATATATTTTCTTTGTGTTGCATCTTCATTCATTCCTCAGGTTCTTGGTCTTTGTCTTCTTCTTCAAGATTTTCTCCTTCTGATGGCTCTTTTTCTTGGTCTTCTTCTCTTTTTCACCTTGCCCCTTGCATCCTTTGTAAATTTTTCCTTTTCTTGTGTAGACTTCACCTTCTAAGATGCCATCACCACCTTGTCAGTTTCTATACATGATGGGGAACGCGCAACAGAAACCCTAGACTGGGTCCCATTTACATACAGTTAGCAAGACTAAACAATTTAGTCGCTGATACATCTATCAGCCAGACAACCATCATCGAAGAAACTCTCTCAAGTCTCTCCACGACCAAACTCACCCTGATAGTTCAACTTCACTTTATCATCAGCAAGACCAACTTCTATCGGCCAAGTCCTTCACCCCTCTACTGATGCCTGATGACGGTTAAGTTCTGCCTCATTTCAACCGTGATGGCCTCTACACCAATATACCTGCGTACCATTACCCTCCACGATGCCTTTTAATTTCTTTGTATATCACAAATGTATATCATAAACATACAAATGCACCAACATACAAAGCCTTCTCTGTATTTAATTTCTTTTTACATCCAGCGCTTGTATATCAGCTTGCATAACAAGCATATACATTGTAATTATACAAGTCGGATATACAAGCAGTGGGGTCCACCTTACCTTTTACTTGCATCCCCTGCGATGCATATAACACTTGTATCAAATCTTTAGATACAAGTTCGGATACATACAAAGTCCCTTGTATCACCTTTCAGACTTCAACTTTTCATAAAACACAACTTATAACCCTTTTCAGCTCTGCAACATGTATATACCGATATACTTTAAGGTACGATGCATTGTTTATATCAAATTTTAATCTTTTCTAAATTTTACCTTGCATGTATCGCAATATATTCATACAATGTGTGAAACATACAAGGATTTAACCTTATTTCATGATTATTTCGGCTTCGTGCTTTGTATATATCGTTATATGTCTACTTTGTATATTTCGCACTTTTCAAACATACAAACCAAAAATGCATCTGACGGACACGACAGACTATGCATTTAAACTTTGACTCTGTCAGGTCCACCTTGTATGTAAAAATTAAATGTTAGCAAATGCATACAAGTACAACAATGTATATAAACCCGATGACTTCCTTATGTGACCATACAACAACCCAATATACAAATGACTTTGTCTATGAGCGACCTTGTATACAAACGACTTTGTATATGTAATATACAAACCTTCCTTTTATAGTGCATTTACCAATCAACACACATAACTTGCAAAATATTGGGAATTTTAAAATGGTTCAAAAAGCAACCCTCACTCATTTTTGATAGGGAATTCACCCATACTCTGCCCTAGTACTTAATGCTATTTTTTCTTTATTTTCAACAAGGTTTGTAACTTTCACTTCTTTTCCCTTTACCAGCAAGTAGTCCCACACACACAAGTAAAGAAGCCAGCCACAGCAGGGGTCCTCATTTTGCTAAGGAGTAAAAAGGGGTATGTTGTGAACATCACAACAACTAGCAACCAAACAATACTATCAAATTAAAACCATCAAATAAAACTAAATGAAATAAATTTATAACTTCCAACTATCTTTTCTGTAAATCATTATTTAACTTGAGACTCAATGTATTCAATAAGGTGCATGAATTTTCCCTTTAGTTTAAGTGGGTGCACGTGATTAATAATCCTCATGTTGAAAATTAGTTGAACAAACCAGTGACTGATATTAGACTACCTAGTTGATGTCATTCCCTCATAGCCAATTGGATAGAGCCTTGCTACCAGCAGGCGTCCATAGCCCCGACAAGGTTATCATTATAATTCTCCTAAGTAGAGCCCCACTGCCAGCGAGCGTCTATAGCCCCAGTAGAGTTACTTAGATGGCTTAACCTAGATTTTTAGTAAAATCCACTTATTATTTTATTTATTTTTTATTTTGGATGAGATAGAGATTTCATAAGATATTGCAGTTGTAACTTCATGATGCAAGGAATGATCACTTGGTAAAATTAAGCTGAGAATTGTAATGGTAGCAAGGGTGACCTCTGATTTTTCACCTAATAGCTACACTGGTAGGTTCAACAAACCCAAGGATTTTAGGTGTGTCATTGTGAGAAACTTCCCTTGAATGCTCAACCCACAGTTATTGAATACAAGATTTCACAAGTTAACTAACTTTCTACATTCATGGCAGTCACAACAAATTATGCATAAATTTCAAATAATTAACCTGAATGTTCTGAATTTTCTATTGTTTTTAGTGGTTGTTAGTCTGCTCCTGCATACTCTAAAATAAAATAAAGGCCTAGCCAAGGCAACACAACACACAAACCCAAAACAAAACAAAGCAAACTGTACAAACAACTATACAAATATGCACACTATGATACATCTGACTTACATGACATTGTTTTAGGCCTGGAAATAATGTTTGAGAAATTGTCCATTAACTGGTAATGGAACATCCTCACCGGTTAAGGTCCTTAGCCTGTAGATGTTGTCTCCTAAAATTTTTGAAACCTGGAAGGGACCTATCCAAAGTTTATCAAACTTTCCATGATCTCCTTTCCTTTCATGTGCTTTGTCTGACACTAGGACTAAATCTGAGATTCTAAAAGCCTTAATTCTAGCTCTTTTGTCAAACCAGTGCTTGACAACAACCTGATGTTTAGCAAATTGATCAATTGCTTTACTTCTTTTTTCTTCTAGGTGCATCAACTAAAGCAACCTAACTTCTTGTTTATTATCTATGCCCAGGTATTCTTGTGCAAACTGTAGTGTAGGGATCTTTAAGTTAATAGGGAGGATGGGATCCACCCCATATACTAAGTGAAAAGGTGAATTTCCTAATGCAACCTTCATCCTGGTTCTATCTACCCACAAGGCATATTTATATAGGGTGTTCCATTCCCTTGGGTTCTTTTCTATCATCTTTTTTATGATGTTCAATAAATTTTTATTTGTGGATTCTGCTAAGTCATTCCCTTGGGGATAGTAATTTGAGGAAAATTTCAAGATTATACCATGGTCAAAAGCCCAACTTGATAATCTAATTGAAGCAAAGGCAGACCCATTATCACATACTAAAGCATATGGAACTCCATACTTGGTCACTATATTGCTTTCCAAAAACTTAATGACATCCTCTGCATTACATGTCTTACTGCTGACAGCTTCAGTCCACCTGGTACAGTAATCAGTAATAGTCAAAACATACCTGTGGCCTGAAGATGATGGAGGATTAATTGGTCCTATGAAGTCCATTCCCCATTGAGCAAATGGGCACATCTCCATCACTGGCTACAAAGGTTGAGCAACATATCTTTCTCTATTTGCAGCAACCTGACACATATGATAGCATTTGATGTGTTCAACAATATCTTTAAAAATAGTGGGCTAGTAATACCCTACTCTAAGGATAGCATGAGTGGTGGCTACGGATGATCCATGTGAAGTCCCAAACTTGTCATGTAATTCTGATAGCACCTTATCTGCTTCTTGTCTTTCCAGGCATCTAAGGTATATCCCCTCGTAGTTCCGATTGAAAAGGACTCCTCCTTTTATCATGTACTTCTATGACCTTATCTTTAAGGCTCTCCTTTGTGAGGCCTGCAATCTTGAAGGACATCTTCTAGTAATCAAGATGTGCTTGTTGTCTGAATACCACTCTCCATCTTCTCTTGCATTTATGACATATTGTTGGTTCATGATGTTAGGATCAATTTCTGATATCATCTGGCTCAATGCTTGTCCTCTTACTAATTTCATGGGTGTTATCTCCATATCATACTCTTGGAGGAAAGTGATCCATTTCTCTCTTTTCTCACCTGGTTCACTTTGCATTAAAAGCATCTTCACTACTGCATCAGGTACTACAGCAATCACTTTACTTCTTAAGATATAATGCCTAAATTTCTTGACTGCTCAAACTAGAACAAGTGTCTGCCTTTCAACATCCATGTATCTGAGTTTCACATCTCTGAAAGGACAACTCATGAAGGCTATAGGCTTTTCTTCTTTGGCCTCATTTCTTTGTGTTAATACTGCTACAGATGTATGCTCTGAAGCAAATGAGTAAATGTAAAAATCCTTGGTAGAATTTGGACTGATCAGAACTGGAGCATTAGATGCTAATATCTTCAAAAGCTGCTCTAGCTTCAGGTGTCCACTCAATTTTAGTGTCCTTCTTGAGCATGGAATTCAAGGGTCTGACAATCTCTACAAAGCCAGTAATAAATTTTCTAACAAAATTAATCTTACGAAAGTAAGATTAGAGCTCCTTCTTACTTCTAGGGAGCTGTATCTTCATGATTGATTCCACCCTGTCAGGGTCAATGATGATCCCATTTTTTGTTATCAGGTGGCCTAATAACTTCCCTGTAGTTACCCCAAATATGCACTTCTTAGGGTTCAGGGATATCCCATATTGTTCACATTTCTTTAGCACCTTCCTGAGGTCTTCTACATGATTTCCTCTTTCTTTAGAGAACACCGTCAAGTCATCCATGTATATAACTATGCATTTATCAATCAAGCCTCTGAAGGCTATGTCCATCGCTCACTGAAATGTGGCTCCAACATTTATTAACCCAAAAGGCATGTGCCTATAGGCAAATATCCCCCACTTTGTGGTGAATGTAGTTTTCAATCTATCTATTTTGTCCACCATCACCTGGTTATATCCTAAGAAATCATCCAAGAATGACATCATCTTGGCACCATTCACAATATGTAAGACTTCATCTAGAGAAGGCAAAGGATAATTATCCTTTTCAGAAGCTCTGTTTAAGTTCCTAAAATCTACACACAATCTAATGTCACCATTCTTCTTCCTTACTGGGACCAGGTTGGTCACCCATGTGGAATGTCTCACAGGAAATATGATCCTGGCATTCAACAGTTTCTTAACTTCTTCAAAAATGATGGGTTCCAGTAAAGCATTGACAGGTCTTTGTTTCTGTCTAAAAGGCTTGACATCCGGCTTCAAAGGTATAATATGAGTGATGATTGATGTATCGTAAGTTTTTAACTCATCATATGTCCAGGCAATGACATGGATGTAGTCCTTAAGCGCTTGAGTTATTCCTTCCAGCTCTTCTTCTGTACAAACTTTTCTAATCAAGACATTTCTTTTTTCATCCTCTTGTCCTATATTAACCTGTGAATATTCTCCTCCATCGGCCTTTGGGAGATCCTTCTATTTTAGCATGTTGTCTAGATCAAATGCTCTTTCTAGCTCTATCATTCCCTTAGGAATCTTATTACTAGGCAACTCTAGGATTTATTCTTCTTCCCAGATATGATCTTCTACATTCCTTTCATCTATGATCTGTGCATCAAAAACATCCATGTTGGATATGAAGTCCAATATATGTTGATCATCATCAAATACCTGAAGGTTAGTTACATTGTCAGGCACAAAAGGCACTAATACTAATTCTACTGAAAATATTTTCAAACCAGATATGGATAGTGGTTCCAAAGTGCTGGCAGCCTGGGCTAAGGCATTTGCCCTGTGGTTTTGTTCTCTGGGTGCATGGGTGATGTTGAATGCATCAAAATCTTCTATCAAGTCCCATACCCTATGTCTATAATTGGACAACTTTTTGTAATTGCAAGAGTACATACCTCTCACCTGTCTCACAACCAATTCTGAGTCTCCATAGACATGCAAAATTTTCACTTCCTTTTTAGGTGCAAATAATATCCCATGAATCAAGGCTTCGTATTTTGTCACATTGTTTGTACATGGGAACTGCAATCTGTGTGCTGCTAAGTAGGATTTTCTAGATGGATCAATAAGATCTATCCTACTCCAGCCCCTTGTTTTGACTTGGATCCATCAAGCCTAAGGGTCCATGGATTATCTTCAGTCAAAGGTTTATATGAGTCTTCTCTTTTCTTTTTAGCTCTAATAGCTGCACCACTTGATATCCATTTTAACTTTGATGTTTCAGCTTTCTCAAACTTCACCTTATCTGCCTTATGTGAAGCTAATATTTCTTCTTTTATTTTATCATCAAAGGGAAAATCTTCTGGACTAGGCAACGTCTGCCTTCTCAAAATATGCAGACATAATGAACAAGTAGCTTTTGAATGAGGTGCTTCATGTAACCTGCACCATCTCTCAATCAAGACATCCTGTGGAAATGTCTGCTGCTGTGTCATCTTTTGAATCTCTTTTGACAGAAACTCTTCAAACTTGGATAGATTGCTACCCCTATCTTCATTAGATAACTCATAATCTGATTCTACTAAACAGTCACTCCCTGGTGTGATTCTCTTGTTTCTTTTAACATTACTCTTATTACATACCAGAATCTCCTCTGTCATTTGAATAGAACTCTCATCATAATATGTGCATTCTCTTGCTCCTACATATGACAAACAAAAAATAGTGTCACTATCACTATCTACAAAACTTACCGTGGATGATGATGAAGATGCTTCACTGCATGACTGTTCCAGCTCCATCATGTCTAAGCAAGCATCACAAGTCTTTTTAGAACGTGCCTCTGTTGCAAGGTGTGACCCTTGGTCTCCTTGTTCAGCACTACGCTGTGGTGGTTTGTGACAAGGGCTTAACTACATCTCGTTCTTGTTAAGCCAAGTGGTTGTATTGGGCATTAATAGGTCAATCTTTTGGTACAATGGAAGCTAACAATTAGTATCAGAGCTGAGGTCACGGGTTCAAACCCCATGCTTGCACTGGGGGGGATTGTTGCAAGGTGTGAGCCTTGGTCTCCTTGTTCAGCGCTACGCTGCGGTGGTTTGTGACAAGGGCTTAACCACCTCCCATGCTTGTTAAGTCAAGAGGTTGTATCGGGTATTAATAGGTTGATCTTTTGGTGCAATGGTATCTAACAGCCTCATCATGTAACCTGCACCATCCATCAATTAGAATATCATGAACAGACATTTTTAACAAATGACATCATTGCACCTCTTTAACCAAGTGCATCTCAAAATTCTTGAAATGATCTACCTCTACTTCATTTCCAGGGTTACAATTAGATTCTACAATTATTTTATCATCCTGAGGATCATCATCATGATGATGAACATCATACATCAGGATCTCCTCTATGCCGACAGTCTAGGGCCTGATGGAGTAAACTCTGGATTCTACATCCACAAACATGATTTCATTGGTTTTGTTATATTCGGTGATCATGTGCTTCATGCGAGGCTCAGCATCTATTCTTATTTGATTTGGTATCCCTTTCTAGGGCAACCACATATGACTGAAATCAGTTGACATGTATCCATTAAGGGTTTCTGACCAGTCCCTGCTGAGTAACATCCCATATGTATCAGGTATATCAACTACCTAAATATCAATATAGTACTAGATCCTGGGATCTGATGCTAACTGCATGTGAATGTGAGTTAGTTCTCCTACCACATTCACCTCTGTTTTGTCCAATTGTGTTACTTTCTTTAGTGACTTAGTAGGATGCAACCCTAAAGCATTGCATATGGACAAGGGCATTACATTGGTAGATGCTCTTGAGTCTACTAAACAGTTGTGCAAATTTTTACTAAACATCCTTATGGTAAGGAGAAAAGGAGGTGACTCACTTTTGTCTCTGTAAAGAGTCATGTGCGAAGTCTCTGCAGCTTGGTCTCTGCAGCTTGAACAATAGCTGGCACTTTGTGTTTAACATTAACGTCCTTGGCAGCATGATCTTTATTTCAAAACTGACCTGACGTATGACTATCCTCTTTTGGAGCAGGATCCTCTAAGGATTTCATGAAGGCTTTCTTGGTAGTAGGGGTTTTAAGCAGCTCTGATAATAACAGGATGATTTTAATCTTTTTCATTTCATCTTCCAGATATGTGACCAATTTATCAGACTCAAGAGGCAGATTACCAGCTTTTGGCGTTGTATTCTATGGTGCTAAGTATTGAGCATTAACCTTGGGAAATCCAGGATTATTACTTGCCTTAGGATCAGGTGGAGTGTTGAAATTGTTTGGAGGCAAGGATGTGGTCAAAGGTTGACCAGTAGGTCTATTTGAGTTATTCCTCAGGTTATAATTATGTTTACCCTGATATTGCTGTTGGTAAGCATGTACTTCTTCATGTTCAATTGAGGGCTCATTTTCATCCTCAAAGGGAAACACATAACTAGATTCAAAAGCCATGGCTGATTCTTCACATGCCAGGGTGTAATCCTAGTGAGAAGACACTATCTGCTGATGAGGATGATGCATGAAACATTCTAGCACTAAGGTAGAATCATACCCACAGGGGATAATTTCATTTCCTTCTACATGAGGTGGATTTTCTGAAGTATTGGACACTTTAGTTTGGAATATATTGGCAGCAATCTGAAATTAAGGACAATCCAACTATGCATGAGCATTAGTGTTATGCATCCTGCACCAATTTGTAAGGGCTGCCTCTGCAAGGTTTACTCTAGTGGTTTGTTTAGGTTCACTAGGAGGCTGATTATCTAGGGGTGATGGCAGAGAACCATTATTTGGCCTAGTGTTTCACACTCTAGGCTGTCTTGAAGGATTGTTATTGCCATTATTGTTATTGTAGTTATTATTGTATCTCCTATTAGGATAATTAGGTCTATCATTAGGATAGCCTCTATTTTGTTGAGAATAGAAGTTTTGACTCCTCAGATAAGTGATCTCAGTGGTAAGTTTTCTTAACTGTGCTAATATCTCCTTAATTTCTTCCTTCTCTTCCTGAACCTTGGCCACTACATTCTCTGTTTGAGGTTTGAAAAAGGAAGATCCATTGCTATTATTGTTGGACTATTCTACACCCTGAGGTACTTGTGTTTGTCCTAGATATTATAACATCTGGCCATTTCCTTTTGGAGGAGGCATGATACTGAGTGGAGGTATCTGTAAAGGACTAGGCATCACAGCTGGAGGTATCATGGTTCCATTGGTCTGTTGTTGAGCAGGATATGTAGGATAACAAGAAGTGTGGGAAATGCATTGTTTGGTGTTGGAGTAGGAACTAGCTGCTAACTAACTTTAACAGCTTCTTCAAAAGCTCCTGTCAAAGTTGTGACACCAGGATGTGCTCTCCTAATAAACATGGAAGTCAAAGGATCCAAAGCTAAATAATATATGCTTCTAGCAGCTTCATCTACTACAACATAAGGGGCAACTAACTTAGATAGCATTTTCTAGAATCTAGCGTTGAAGTTAGCAATAGGTTCTCCTTCAAATCATTTAATTGTGGCAAATAAATGATAATTCATTGAAGGATCTATAGGTATTTTGAACCTATCCTTAAAGGCCTTTTCCAAGGTAGCCCATGAACCGACTGAACCCTGACCAAGACTGATATACTAGTTATATGCCTCTTCTCCTAAGGAAAATGGAAATAACTTGTATACTACATCTTGATGCTCAATTCTAGCCCTACAATAAGATTTCTTAAATGTTCTGATGTGATCATCAGCATCTTGATATGGATGATACTTAGGACAAATTTTATCAGGATTCTTAGGCAAAGCATGATATGCTGTGAAAGTCAGAGGTGATTCTACTATAAAAAATGACATTGTGACTAGTGGAGGTTGGACTTGATGTGTGACAGGTGGTCCTATAGGTGTTTGTAACCTGATAGGAGTTACAGGAGGATGTTCTGGTGAAGCTCCTGATGCACTAGAACCTGAAGTGTGATGAATGTCTACAGTTCTAGGTCTAAATCCCCTGATAGGTAATTCTTCAAAGAGTCCATTGGATCTAGACCTGGTATTTGGCTTGAGAGCTAGGATTTCTTAAGTTTAAGGAAAATTGGCTGGTTTACTATAAATATCAGTTGAAATTCCCTAGTAAAGGCTATATTTATGGTCAGAACTTGGGACTGACTGGATATTTACACAATATTTGCATAAATGATGCAAATATGAGGTGATATGAGACTTGGTGATACACACAACTAGATATTAGGTTTCTAAAGTAGATTACCTCAAAAGCTTTAGCAAATTTACCTGAAATAGAGCTTATCTTTGCAAATTCACAATGATCGACTACAAAGCTTGCAATATTTATGCTTAATTTTGAAAACTTCACAGATGATTAGCGTGCACAAACTTAAAACAACAAATCTTTGCATGTAACTTGAAATACAGAGATGCTTGAGTGTTACCTTACTGTCTGCATCATCAAATCAGGCAAAACCTACTGATGATAATGAGCCCTCCTTCTAGCACCAATTTATGTTGATGATGATTGTTAGTCATAACAACATGCATAAAAATTTGCAAAACAAACCTTTATTATCTTGTAAAGTACGATCAACTTAGAATAAGTTGATGACTCCAAGTCTCCATTGATCAGATCATGACAGTCTGACATTACTTAGAGGTTGATGTGACATGCTATTTTCCATTTCAAGGGGCCTTACATTTGTTCATCAGTAGATTCTATTTCCTGTAAATGTATTTCACAGAGAGGTTATTGCTATTCTATTTCAAATATAACTGTTGTATTTGCAAATTTGATCAATTCTTGCGATTATTGACCATCATGAACTTGTTCTTTCTTCTACACAGTATATTTACTCAAATGATGTGTCTGTAAGTAGATATTTGCATGTATTTCTTGGATTTATATGTAAATCTGCATGATATTTGTCATTCTTAACATGCCTTAACTCTAAATATGCTATGTATTTCTAATTATCTCTGAGATGTCAACATATTTCATGTTACTTGCTTCTGATTATCTGTTATTTGCAATTATGATGGTGAATTGTCATGAAATTCAAAGAAATTTTAAAAGAATACTTCCAATTTTGGTGAATCTTTAGCTATTGAACCACATACATACTAGACACAGTCATGAAGAGAAGAAATCAAACCATATTTTCACCAGGATGTTCCACGGCTAGATATAGATGATGCTAACTTCAAAGGATAAGGAATGAAAACAACACATACCGACTGATAAGCACTCCAAGGGATGCAGCAAATCAAAGCACGTATCAAGATTTCAAACATAGATTACTTAGGATTTATGATGATTTGTAATCAAATGGTCTTCTCTTTCATTCAGTATGCAAAAACATGTACTCTTACAACAACTTTGAAATAAGTCTTGATGTTTTAGTAATCAAATTTCAATTAAGCTTCTGAATATCCAAAATATGGCATCCCTGCACCTTTTATAGAATAAGGTGAGGGAACTGCTACAAATGACCTACGGTTAGGATTTATCTATTAAGATCAATAGTAGATAATCTTTCTTTGACTTAGTCAACACTTTCTTTCATGGCACAGGTTGCGCTGGCAACCATCAGGATGACTCATTATCTTATGAGTGCATGATGCATATATTTTATTTGTGTTGCATCTTCATTCATTCCTCGGGTTCCTGGTCTTTGTCTTCTTCTTCAGGATTTTCTCCTTCTAATGGCCCTTTTTCTTCTTCTCTTTTTCACCTCGCTCCTTGCATCCTTTGTAAATTTTGCCTTTTCCTGTGTAGACTTCACCTTTTGAGATGCCATCACCACCTTGTCAGTTTCTATACATGATGGGGAACACACAGCAAAAACCCCAGACCGGGTCCCATTTACATACAGTCGGCAAGACTAAACAATTTAGCCACTGATACATCCATCGGCTAGACAACCATCGTCAGAGAAACTCTCTCAAGTCTCCCCGCAACCAAACTCACCCTGATAGTTCAACTTCACTTTATCATCAGCAAGACCAACTTCTATTGGCCAAGTCCTTCATCCCTTTGCCGATGCCTAATGACGGTTAAGTTCTACCTCGTTTCAACCATGACGGCCTCCACACCAATATACTTGCATACCGTTACCCTCCTCAATGCCTTTTAATTTCTTTGTATATCACAAATGTATATCATAAACATACAAACGCACCAACATACAAAGCCTTCTCTGCATTTAATTTCTTTTCGCATTCGGCACTTGTATATCGGCTTGCATATCGAGCATATACATTGAAATTATACAAGATGGATATACAAGCAGTGGGGTCCACCTTACCTTTTACTTGCATCCCCTGCGATGCATATAACACTTGTATCAAATCTTTAGATACAGGTTCAGATACATACAAAGTCCCTTGTATCACCTTTCGGACTTCAACTTTTCGTAAACCACAGCTTATAACCCTTTTCAGCTCCGCAACATGTATATACCTATATACTTTAAGGTATGATGCATTATTTATATCGGATTTTAATCTTTTCTGAATTCCGCCTTGCATGTACCACAATGTATGTACCGTAATGTATTCATACAATGCGTGAAACATACAAGGATTTAACCTTATTTCATGATTATTTCAGCTTCGTGCTTTGTATATATCGTTGTATGTCTACTTTGTATATTTCTCACTTTTCAAACATACAAACCAAAAATGCATCCGACGGACACGACGGACTATGCATTTAAACTTTGACTCTATCAGGTCCACCTTGTATGTAAAAATTAAACATTAGCAAATGCATACAAGTACAATAATGTATATAAACCTGATGACTTCCTTATGCGACCATACAACGACCCGATATACAAATGACTTTGTATATGAGCGACCTTGTATACAAACGACTTTGTATATGCAACATACAAACCTTCCTTTTATAGTGCATTTACCAATCAATACACATAACTTGCAAAATATTGGGAATTTTAAAATGGTTCAAAAAGCAACCCTCACTCATTTTTGACAGGGAATTCACCCATACTCTACCCTGATACTTAATGTTATTTTTTCTTTATTTTCAACAAGGGTTGTAACTTTCACTTTTTTCCCTTTACCAACAAGCAGACCCACACACACAAGCAAAGAAGCCAGCCACAACACGGGTCCTCGTTTTTCTAAGGAGTAAAAAGGGACATGTTGTGAACATCACAACAAGAACCCAACATTTCATGCCAGGACCAAGCACACTAATGCACAATATCATTTTGTTAGATATATGGTTGAGGATGGCAAGGTGAAGCTAGTTAAGGTAGAGACTTTGATAAATGTTGCAGATTCATTAACTAATCTTGTGAGCATAGAGAAGTTTAGATGGTGTTCAGAGTCTATGGGCCTCTCGGCCCCTAGCAATTAAACCATGGTGTTGATACTCCCTTTGCTCTTGCAAGGTGTTCTAAAGTGGGAGAATGTTAGAAAAGGTGTCTCAACCTTGCAACTACAAAAGGTTTCTATTCTTCCCAATTTTGGTCTTTTCGAATACACTTTATCTTGAAGAATGGTTTAGAAATTTTAGAGTTTCCAAAAGGGGCCAAAAATAGGTCTTACTATTTTTAATAACACTACATTTGAGCATGGATGGACCCAAAATTTTCCCAAAATGTGCAGAACTACCAAGTAAACATCTTGGGTGATTTTTGACTCAAGATCATACTTGGATTGCAAGATATTAAAGTTTTAATTTTTTGGAACTCCTAGAAATGTTTTGAATTCAGATTTGAGGCACTTAGAGGTCCCTAAATGCCTTAAAATTTGTCATCATTGGTGAATCAGGTTATAGTGTGATAGATCTCTTCACGAGCTTTATGATGCATCAAATGATTCGTGAATTGGATACTCGGATCAAAAGTTATGGCTTCCCATTTTGGGAAATATGAAAATGTGTTGGACACTTAAAAGATCTGTGAAGGGGAGAGTTACACATGTTGGTATGTGATTTGGCACAACACAAGGAATCTTTGATTGGAGATAATTTGGGTGCCACTTTTAGGTGGTTTTGTCTCATGGTTTTGTAATTATTGTTGATAGTTTACTATATTGTATCTTGTATATATATTAGGAGCTTGAGATGGAGGTTGTGTGTAAGAGTCTTATAGATGTTGAGTTGCCTCTGGATCTCTGGTTGGCCATACTCCTATGAAAGCTTTCCCTGCAAGTATATTGTAATTTTCTTGATTCCTGACTAATATATTGGGTAGCTTTGGAGTGGGGTTTTTCTCCCGAAAGGGTTTCCCTACGTAATTACTGTGTTGTAGTATGATTGTTATTTATGCTTATTTCTGTAGCTGTTGTAAAGATCTAAAATGTTTTACATATCCCTTCCCTCAAGATTAGTGTAGGAAGTTGTTCCACTACCTTAGCTTCCTTACAATAAATTGAAACTCAATAATCTAATTTTTAGATTTGAACACACATATTTTAAGTTTTATAGTAATAGTTTTGCCTTGATTTTCAACAAGATGAACAACATCTCCCGCCTCGGCCTCGCAACCCCTCCATAGCCTCCAAATAACTGTGTCCAACTCATCTTCTACTCTCCTCCAGTAATCCACATCACCCATCCACCTGTGTCGAAGGGCTCTATAATATCCAAAATCTTAAAAAAGACCAAACAAAGATATTAACCATGAGATAAAACATACAAGGTGAAAAAGATATATATTTTTTTATTAAACATAAAATTAGGATACAACAATTTACATAATTTCTCTTCTGAAATAAACAACATGATATTGTTTAGGGGAAAATTAGATTTGTTTAGTTTAGTGTTTAAATCCTCCTTTCATCTAACACATTCAAGGACCTTCAGATCGAGTGGCAGAGCAATAACAGGTCCTTGGTAACTTACAAATGTAGGGAAGCTTGGATTAGGGTGTTTAATTATCAAATTTCCTTCTCCTATGCTCAATTAACCATTAAAACCCTAATTTTTTAAATACGACAATAAACGGATAATTTACAGAAAAAGCTCTTGCAGAGGGAAGTAAAATGACAAATCACAGAGTACCTATTTTCGGGGTTCCGAGGTGGAAAAGTTGGGGACACAAGAGCGGGCGCCCAAGTCCAAGGCCTATGTTTTTGTCCAGGTCTAAGAACTCAGTCTACAACTCTTTCCTGTTGTTCCAGAGATTTTCTCATCATGGAACTTGGAGGACTAATGAGTGGGCGCCCAAGTCTAGGGGGTAGTTTTTCCTTTTGTTCTACAATTTTGACACTCCAAGATGTCTTCTTGCAACTTCACTTTGTCCAACTCCTCAACTTGTAACCTGCAACCATGAAAACTTTGGGAGTGGGTTGTGGTGTTTAGAGGCTTGCCTCAGTCAAGCCCCAAAGGACACTTAAGTCTTTGAACACCTTTGTCAAATAGAGAGTGCGTGCCTAGGGAGGTAGAGGCAAAAACCAAATGAAATAATGATCACAAAGACAATATAATGTCACCTTGTAGTGAAGATCCCATGGAAGGAAGATGTTCTTCATTCCATGATGAAATGGATGCTCAAATCTGCAAACACAAACACATAAACCACACAAATCTGCTCTTGCAACACAATTAAAACCTTGAATCACCTTGAGAACACAATAGCTTGCTAGTAATCATCTAATTGAAATCTAGTTTACAAATGAATGCCTAAACATGCTTTTATATGCAACTACAAACACTCCCACCAAGATTTTCGTAATTCAAACTTACCGTGTTGACATAGGACCCAAATAATGGTCACAAGTCAACACCTAAAAATTGGGACTGCCCCAAAATAGGGTAGGGTTAGGGCACAGGCGCCCAAGTCCTCCCCCTATTTTGGGTAGGGTCAAGCTCAAGGTGTCCCCCTAGGCCTCATCTGTCATGATACCTAGGGTTCATTCCATCAGGATGCCAAATTATGATGTAATATGTCCTAAATGCACACAAAAGACTCGGGAGCTAAACCTAAAGATGAAAAGGCCCCAAGGGGACATTTTTTGACATTACATTTAGTCCCCACTTTAATGTATGTATAAATCCAAGGCCAATACATGCATTAAAGTAAGGTCACAAACACAACAAACATGCTAAACACGAAAAGGACACACTAATCACATAGAAGATAGTAACAGGCACGCAAAACACAGAGAAGATAGTTACAGTCACATAGAACATAGAGAAGACAACATATGCATAGAAGATAGGCATGATTCTTTTTTTTCTTTTTCTCATATATATATGAAATGTAGATGCAAATACTAGAAAGTAAACAAACCTCCCATAATGCAGGAAGCACTCATCGCGCTGGTCTTTAGACTGCATATATGGGGCAACACACACGCAATACACGCAAAACCTCCCAAAATATAGGAAGCACTCATTGAGCTAGTCTTTAGATTGCATATGGGGAAACAAACATGCCAAACAAAGAAAGCATGCCAAAACACACACACTTGAAGACACGGAGAAAACATGATAGACAAGCGATGGAGTGTTCCTATTTCTAGGCTGAACACCATCTCAGGCACATTACAAGCACGCACCGATGATTGCACTTCGCCACAACAATTGCCGAAGACACACTTAAGGGTTGAGTTAGTCACAGAACCACTCCCCACCTCCACAGAGGATTTTTGAAAATGACAGGATGATGTAATCTGCTTTGAGAAATACACCATCCCCACCTCCACAGAGGGCTTAAAATAAAAAGGATATACACAATATCCTACCTCTGCAAAAGGCTTACATGATTGATTGATAGATTGCAAACAAACTTAGGATGCATGAAGCACTCATCGAGCTAGTCTTTAAATTGCATCTGGGGACAAGCACATAGCTAACATCTACAATAGACAGCTTACCTTATATATGCCCCCACCTTAAGGTGGTTGATATTAGGTATCAATATCAAGCACGTTAAGGTAGGGAAAAAACACACAAGGGAACACAAACTCTCACAAAGCCCATGCCCCCCAGAGGTGACATGTACTTCATGATCGCGAAATGTTCCCACAAACACATCCCTACAAGAAACATGTTAGTGTCTACAAAATCAAGATAAACAACAACATCAATGCATATGATTAAACACACAAAGAGCCAAGGTTATACTACGAATTCAGAGTTTGAGGATAACCATAGGGCTATATCATGAAGCTCTCCGAATCGAGCACCACCAAGGCTAGATTCAAAGGCAAACAAAGGTGCACAGAGCAACAGTATTGTTAAGGTTTGTAAATGTGATAGAAACATCATCATAGTCACTATACGGAAAGCACAAGTGCTTCCACTAGCCAAGCGTCAGATAAAATATACAATCCCATCATCATATTAGGAACTAAGTCCATTTTTTGATTGCTCTCAAAAGGGACACTAGGTCCGCATCAGTATAAATGTTTTTTGTCATCCGCCCGCTAGATGGAAACACTAGAGGAAGGGAAACAATAAATAAGAGAGGAGAAACAAGTGTCTTAGGGATAATCACATAGGAGGGTGCCCCCAGTGTCACCAACCGCAACGCTATGTCCGTAAGACACAACACACAACAATGAAATTAGAGAGAGGCAATATAGAAGAATGATGATACAAATAGAAGGTCACAACAGAGGTGGTCTCCTGGTATCCCAGACCTTACAAGAGAATCAAGGGTCATCCCAGGAGACCTAAACAACACATAACACATCATAGGGGAAGCACATCATTAGAGAGATAAAGGGTTAGAGATCCTTACCTGTAGGGCCCTGCTGGGCTAGCGGGTATCATGAATCTTGATCTTTATCTTAATGGTTAATGCATTATCACTTCTTCTTTCTTCCATATTTTCATGAGTTTATGAGGGTAAACATGTAGGAAAGGTTTCTCTTAATGATGGTTAAGAGGGGATGTTTCCATTGTCTATGTCAACTATAGGAGCATTTGAAATGCCATTTAAATGAGCTTGTGGAGGCATCCAAAAGATACCCATTTCAGTCCCTATATAGGGTGTTGGAATGGCTTGAGTTAGAGGGATAGCTTGTTCTTCCACAACATGTAGGATTTCATTGCTTTCCAAAGTATGTGATGGTTCATGATCTATTTTCTTGTTTAGAATGTAATTGAGAAGTTCTTGAACACCAGGTGGCAAATTATCATTATATTCAAGCAAATGGTCACAAAGAGAATCTGCATCATCCAAAGCTTCATCTTGATTAGGGAGAGTGGGAAGGGATGGTAGAGTAGTGTGGATAAATGTATCAATGATATCTTTTTCTTGTGCCAATATATCCTCACCAAGTGGGGTTATGTTGGGACAAGTCTCTTTGTTTGATAGATCACTCATTGCTATTTCATTCTCATAGGTCTCAGAAAGGATTTGCATTATATCATCATGAAACAAGGGGAGAGCGAGAGTAAATTTGTCACCACTACTTTCCCCATGATTGTTGTTATCTATAAAACTTTTTATATTCTCCATGATTGAAGGAAAAACATCCACAGTCTCAAGAAAGTTATCGAAATAGGCCATTGATCAAAGAATATCACATGTAGTACTATTGATCATGTCAATGCCATAGATGTATGAGATTTGATGCAATACTTGAGGATATTTGTCATTGAATTTGCAAAAGTTATCATAGTTCACAATGTACTCATATAAGTCTTCTAAAGATGTACCCTTAGAAGAATCCATGAATGCAAAATATATGCAAAAATGCTTGATTTTTTGTATTTTTTCAATGCAAATGAATGAGACAAAAGGTGTTGTAAGGATTTTGATCAAGGGAATCACATTATATGTCTGATATCAGTCCAAAATAGCAATAAGATCCTTCACAACACACTCTTGATGTGAATCTAACATGACGACAAGTCAAAATATAGTGAAAACATGTCAAAATATGTAATCTTGTCACCAGATCTTGATTCAAAAGAGGATGAAAAAGGGTGTTGTGAGAAAAATGATGATGGGAAACAAATTATATCAGTGATAACAGCCACGTAATGTCAAAATATCTATCACAACATGCTTTTAGTTCCACTTAAGGTCAAACCCTAGTGAAAATATAGCAAAAAATAGGCTATTTTTCACGGTTTTTCAACTCCAAGGCCTAGCATAATGGGTATTGTAAAGAATATTTGGAAGTGCATAAAATAATACTGATGGTATCAGTCACCTCAATCCATAAATTTTTTCACAACACACTAGGAGTGCAAACTAGGCCAAACCCTTGAGCAAAAATAGCAAAAAAGTGTAGTTTTCAACCAAATTTTTAATACAAGAGGCCAATAAAAAGGTGTTGTAAAGCTTTTTAGGAGGGAAAGAAAATAATTACCCTAATAAAAACCAATTAGTACAAAAATACCCTTTACAACATGCCTATGGTGCAAGTTTAGAGAGTCGATAAGGCTAAATCTAGTGAAAAATGATGTTTTTCAAGCCCTAGGTTTGAGATCTTGACACAAAATGCTATATGAATGTTTTGAAGTCTGATTTATGATTAAAATGAAATACTCTCAGATCTAAAAATGATTTCCAATCTTAAACATGTAAAATGCCAATGCAAATCTAATGAAAATGCATGAAAATTGGTAGTTTTTTTGTTAAAATTTTCTATGCAAAAATGCAAATATTTGAAATCTAAATGCAAATTTACACTAAAATACAATACTAAAAAAAATGATAATTTTAATGAGCCTCTAAAATCAGTAAAAAAATCTGAAAAAAGATTTTGCCTACTAACCCTAGATTTTGGAATTACTAGGTTATATGAAAATTGTCAAAATTTCTACAAAACCCTAGCAATTATATGATAAAAATGTAATGCAAATTATTGAATTTTTGTATTTTTATGTAGTTTATATCAGATCTGATGTAAAAATCATAAATTATGGAAATTTAGAGAGAATTGATGCAAATTAGTAAGCCTAACAATGCAATTTTTTTGAATTTTTCTAAATTTTTCATTTTTTTTGAAATTTTCTTAATGCAATAAGATGAATAACTATATGAATGAATGAAATCAATCCAAGTTTGAAGAAAAACAAACAAGTTTCAATTAAGTCCAAAACATGGGTTCACCAAAATGTTTAGGTGAAAATTGGATTTGTTTAGTTTAATATTTAAATCCTCCTTTCACCTATTACATTCAAGGACCTTCGGATCGAGTGGAAAAGCACTAACAGGTCCTTGGTAACTTACAAATGTAGGGAAGCTTAGATTAGGATGTTTAATTATCAATTTTCCTTCTCCTATGCTCAATTAACTATTAAAACCCAAATTTTGCAAATACGACAGTAAACATATGAATTATAGAAAAAACTCTTGTAGAGGGAAGTAAAATGATAAATCACAGAGTACCTATTTTTGGGTTTTTGAGGTAGAAAAGTCAAGGCCACAAGAGCAGGCGTCCAAGTCCAAGGCCTATGTTTTTGTCTAGTTCTGAGAACACAGTCTGCAACTCTTTCCTGTTGTTCTGGAGATTTTCCCGTCATGGAACTTGGATGACTAATGAGCGGGCACCCAAGTCCAGGGGGCAAATTTTTCTTTTGTTCTATAATTCTAACACTCCAAGATGTCTTCCTGCAACTTCACTTTGTCTAGCTCCTCGACTTGTAACCTGCAGCCATGAAAACTTTGGGAGGGGGTTGTGGTGTTTAGAAGCTTGCCTCAGTCAAGCCTCGGAGGACACTTAAGTCTCTGAACACCTTTATCAGATAGAGAGTACATGCCTATGGAGGTAGAGGCAAAAAATAAATAAAATAATGATCACAAACACAATATAATGTCACCTTGTAGTGAAGATCCCATGGAAGGAAGATGCTCTTCATTCAATGATGAAATGGATGCATAAATCTACAAACACAAACACATAAACCACACAAATTTGCTCTTGCAATACAATGAAATCCTTGAATCACCTTGAGAACACAATAGCTTGCTAGTAATCATCTAATTGAAATCTAGTTTACAAATGAATGCCTAAACATGCTTTTATATGCAACTACAAACACTCTTGCCAAGATTTTTGTAATTCAAACTTACTGTGTCGGCATAGGACCCAAACAACAGTCACAAGCCGACACCCAAAAATTAGGATTGCCCCAAAATAGGGCAGGACTAGGGCGCAGGTGCCCAAGTCCTCCCCCCTATTTTGGGTAGGGTCAACCTCAAGGGGTCCCCCTAGGCCTCATTTGTCATGATACCTAGGGTTCATTCCATCAGGATGCCAAATTATGATGTAATATGTCTTAAATGCACACAAAAGACCTAGGAGCTAAACCTAAAGAGGGAAAAGCCCCCAAGGTGACATTTTCTGACATTACAGACATAATATACAAAGATGACATTTTGTCTTTACCATTATAAATTTCTGCAATATATAATGTTTTACATAGTCTCAATAGAGAGAGAGCATCTTCCCAGTGTTTTCCTCCAACCATAGACTGGCAGTCTCCCACACATCTTCCCATTGGAAGTGGTCCTACCCTTCACGAAGAGTATAGACTAAAGGTGACTAATGGTAATTTACCATCTAAGTACTAGTGTTGTATCCTACATAAATCTATAGATCATACAACCCTAGATACCCTCTAGCTAAGTATGATCATTCTGATAGGTTTATCAAATCCAGATACAGTGAATCGACAATGAATGTAGAGACGTATGCATTACTTTGGCCAAAGATTCAATATGAATAAACATTTATAATAAACACAGTTGTTATGTCCACCCAGCCCAACTTGAATTGGATACTATCATGTTCCTAAAATTTGACTTGGTCAACTATATTTACTATAAAGTCCTTACAACTTCAATATTTTAGTCTTCCCGACTTAGACAAGTTTTACAAACATTGTCAATGTTCCATAGACCTTATGGGCTATCTTTCTATATGAGGATTCTCATTGCATCTTTGCAATACCTGAGATCCTAAACTTATCTACACTCAAGAACTTAAGTTGATTTATAATATCTAAGAAGATCACCTTACCAAGTTTAAGCATTATTGGTTAGGCAAATATATCCTTTCTGACTAAACAAATAAGTAATCAAAGTTAGGGTACTTGCCCATCCAATCATGTTCTTTATAATGATCTCAAAAGTTTAGTATATAAATTACCCTATTGGGACAAGTTTAAGTTTTTTCCTTCCTATCCCATCATAATGATTATCAAACATATATTCTCATAAAGTAATAGTATAATAAGCAAAAGGATTACCCCTTAGGTATTATTTCGACTACGAGGTCATTTCTAGGCTTCACAACTCTTGACTAGAAAGAAGATCATTTTCCAAAGTTATTATTACCAGGAGATCATTCAATCCTTTATGACAAGGATATATCTCTTTATAATCAAAACTTATAACTACAAACCCTTTTAGTTTTATAAGAGTCTAGATTGTTGACTTATGATTGATTTGATAACTAAAATACAATGACTAGATTAGGCCATTGTCAATCTAAGTTTAATGACTAAGTAGTTTTTCCACATACCGAAGATATAAATCTAAAGAAGCCATAACACACTATTATTGTTGAAGGCCTTTTTTTGTGCTATTCAAGCTATAATTTCATTGGCTATCCTAAATGTTCACAACATGAGTTGTCTAACACACGAGATATCTAAAACGTGGAAATGAGTATATAGACTCATGCTTAATAGATCATAAGAATTATATATTCAAAGAACCCTAAAACTTGTATAAATCTACACTCTTTGCACTGTTCCAAATAAAGGTCTTTGGTAAAAAAGTATAGAGACGTATAAAAATTATTCTTGATAGAGTTATATGAATTATATAATTTAAAGAGAAAACCCTAAATTCAAACTTCCTTTAAATCTATGTCTAAGTTTATACATAATCTCTATAAGTATACCTAATAAAGCTATCCTCTATTGTTAATAAAAAATAAGGATTACCTTCAGTTGAAACACCTGATACAGGTTTATCTCAAACATCTACACTAATTAGAGCATTACTCAGAGAAACAATAACATTCCTAATGTAATAAAATCAAACATTTTATCATCCAAAGATGACGGCCTTGCAGAGAAAGATTATCGACTCACAATTGCTTTAAACTCTAACATAATAACATGCATTTCTTATAGTATTCAAAGACTTCATAAAAAGAAAATAACCTATTATATAGTTAACTAGAGAGAATCCTTTATCAGTCAGTGTCCATGAAGAGCTCTTCCTTCCACCACTGTTCGTTGTCTCCTCCTTCCACTATACTTCACTCGCTCTTCTCTTTATGACAAGTCAAGACTTCATATGCAATGTCCCCTCAATTCTAAGGCATTTTTCTTTTTATCAAACACTCCTCACTATCTTCACAGCAAAACTTCTTCTCTATCTCTACTTTGCTTATTCTGGTGTTGTTACTTCCCCATGTCCCACTCTACGAGAGTGGATGTCCTCTAAATACTTCATACGACTCCATTATGAGTCATCCTCCTTCACTCCACGTCTGATAGTCATAAAAGACCCACTATGTTGCAGTTGTGTTGGGTGAATATTTTGTCATTTAGCTAACCAATGACAAAATGGTTATATAACCATAGCTATAATGAGACTAAATCTCTCCTCTTAGTAAGGGGAGGTTCCCTCTAGACAATGAGCTCTTTCTAACATGCAACTTTTAATACTTAAATAAACTAAAACTATTCTTGGGGTGTTTTCATTACATCCTATTCTCTTTTTTCAGAATAGAAGTTTATCTCTTTCGAAATGACAACTTCAAAAGAAATGATATTTAATAATTCCTTAACCAAGACAAACCATAGAAACACAAAGTCTTCTATTGTTTGACTTATTTCCCACAAATAAACTTGATTGAATTCAAATGTAGCTCAAAGTCTCCACTTTCACCCAATATGATATAACTAACTTGAACACAATAGTTTACAGCACAAAGTCTATTTAACCAAAACAAGAACACTTCTCTCAATTTCCAACAAACTCCAAAATTCTAGCAATGATCCAATATAATATAACACCAATGACATAAGAACACTAATATCATAAAACAATATGATTCAACTCAAAGTTTGATACTCAAACTGCTTGTTTATATTGATATTCACTTGAAAACTTGATAAACATAAAAAGCTCAAAGTCTTGAAATGTTTTCCAATTCGGCAGAGTTTCTTTGCAATAGATAAAAGACACTCATTATAATAGAGGCCCTCTTTATTTATAGGGAGAGGCCTTGAGAAAATTTAGGAAAAAACCTAACTACTTTGACTTATTCAACAAAAGAGTCATTGATTTAGGACTTCATTTGTTCACACATGTAATTACATATTGAAAAAGTACATGTGGACATGTCCAAAACTAAGTACAAAATGCATATGAAAACTAATTAAAAAATATGCTAAGGCATGATGGCTTTCATCAACTCCCATTCCCTGTAATCTACACACATCTTCATGATGATTGGTCCACAAACCCAATTCAAGAGTAACTTTCTAGGTTTGATGACTCAGCATCTTTGTGTTCCACTTCCATTGTCACTACTATTTTCTCTCCAACGTCTATTGCACTATCCATACATGATTGCACCTTCAACTGTCCATTCCATCCTGCTCACCTCTAAACACAATTGCTCCTCCTTGGCTACAAGCGGCTTCAACACATTATTCTCATTGTCATGACTATGAATTGAATCACCTATCTCCATGAGTAATGGCTTTCAACATCCTTCTTTACTATCATGTGCATGCTCCTATTATTAGACCACTGCTATTTTGTACTTCATTACTTTGGCCCTCTTAGGAGATGGGTCAGTCATTTGAAAGATAGACTCCTTCAGATGACGTGATGACCGTGGCAGTTACTTGCAAGAGAAACTATAACAATAAGTCATGATCTTGTAGTTAGGGGAAATATAGGCAATTTTAGGAAACTGCATGTTGACGATCATGATCACAAGAGTAAGCTTGAAAGGGCTAAAGCACACGTAAGTCAAGGAAACAGACGGAAGCGGGCCAAACGCATCATTTTCAAGAATTTCGCACTATTAGGAAATTTTAGAGGAAGACATGCACAGGAAGTCAAAATGACCGCTCCTACATGTGGAGTATATTGTATTTTAGTGTAAGGGTGGCCAAAATGGCCACCTTTACATGTAGGTAGGTTGATTTATGCAAAAGGTTGAAAAGGTGGCCATAACGCCCTCTTTTAGAGGTTTGGTAAAGCATAAGGTTTATTTCATGTATGGGCGGTCAAAATGACTACCCTTACATGTTGGAATTTGAACTTACATATTTATATGTTTAGGCAGTTGAATTGACTGCTCTCGCATATGCAAAGACATTTGGTATTTACCCTTCATTTAAGATTGGTTGATATGACCACCTCTACATGAAGATCACATTTGGTATACATGGAAAAATGGTAATCAAAATCACTTGTACACTTTAAAGGTAAAACTCAAATGTGTAAGGGATGGGATTATGAATTCCCTTACATAAAAATGAAAAGTTATTTTGAAGTGTACAAAAACCATTTGCCGGGAAAAATGGCATTTCCTACTGCCGCTACATGCTAGGTAAACAAAACTGCCTCAAACTCTAAAGCGGCAAATAGGGATCAAGCATAAGTTTAAAAACTTTAAAGACCAGAGGTGAAATCACAAAGCTTACAAAAACACAAAAGAAAGTATGAAAATGCTAACAAGAAAATGATTAAGTTAACACATCTTAGGGTTTCGAATCACAAACAAGAATGAAATTTTTAAATGAAGAAGCAATGATTTAAAACATTCATTCATTTAAATAAAAACCCTAATCAAGAAAATCCAAATGAGAGACGTCCTCCAAATCTACTTTGGTAAGTCAACACAGTAGTTTGCAATGCTTAGAAACAAGAAACAATAGCCAAATAGAAGAAAAATTTAAAAAAACAAATGACTTAAAATACCATTTAAACCCTTAAAATGAAAATCATAAAAACACATTTATTACAACTCGAGTTTACTCAGAGTAATTAAAAGATGCATCGGCAAATCATTCCACCGCTCATGCATACACAAGAGAGGAAATATGCAAGGGTGGTCATTTCGACCGCTCCTACATGAAACAAGGAAAAACAACATGTTCAGGCAGTGATTTTAGCTGCCCTTACATGTTAGAAGGTTTTAACACAAAAACATGCATTAGGGGTCAAAATGACTGCTTGAGCATGTGGACATTGAAATTTTTTTGAACTCCTAAAAAGGCCAAAATTGATATTTTAACCAGCTTGTAACCTAGTCGATTTTCACAAATTTCAAGGAATTGACATAGGGATTTATGTTACAAGCTATTCTTAGGTGTCAGAGGACTACACATGAGCTCAAAGAGACTTGCCTCGAAAAGTGTACTTAGAGTGTAGGCTATGAAATGGAAAAGTTTTGTAGGGGTCGTCCTACAAAATGAGCTTAGCTGATTTTGAGGACAACAACTGGCTCTAACTAGGGAACTTCCTTCGATCATTTTTTGAAACAATCAAAGGGAGAAGAATCTAGTCTCTAAGTGCCTTCATCCATTGCATTGGGCCATAGAGTCAAGCTACCAAAACAAAAAGACACAAAAAGTCTAAACAAAAACATAAAAAGACTAAAAATGAAAAAGACAAAAATGTTACAAAAATACATGAACTTATCTATCAATTTAGTTTGAGAAAAGCTTCAAATGTTGCCTGCTATGAGGCAATAGAAAAGATATTCCACTTCTTTTTCTTTTACTATTGAAAGAGTAACACTTCCTAGTGTTTGCCATTCTGGGATGTTCTTCTGCATCCATATTGGATTGTCCCACTCTGGCTGATGAATTCGGTCTAAACTGTCGTTGTCGTTTGACAAAGTGATCATGCTCACCAAAAAGTTTCTTTGGAGAAACCAATCCTTTGGAAATGCTATTTCCTTTCAGTTGCAAAATCCCTTCGCTTGAAAAGAATGATCCATCTATTTCTAGACCTCCATTTGAAACACTATCCAATAACTTAGGATCTTCATTAGAGAACAAGAAGTACCCATATTAGAAAACTCAAAGAGAATTTAAACTTTTGAATCTTTAGATTTCGTCACTGCGTACTGGGCCTCCTTTTCAGGATGAACCTCTTGCATAATACCCTTAACAGGTATTCTTGCCTCAGGCATTTGAATATGTGTCTCCTCAACATGATCTGTGATACCAACAAGCTGATGTGGACTTACTACAGAGGATGTAAAACTCTCATCTTGAGGTTTTACATTGGGGGTACTGGTCTTAGGAACAAGAGATGAAGTAAGAGTATCTAATGTACTTACTTGTTTGTCACCAGCCACATATTGATGATCAGATTGATTATGTGACCATGTGAGAACAACATAGTATTCATCAAAAGTAAATTCTTCTTGCCCCATCTCATCTTCCAAGTTCAGGAACCCGATGGTAGAGTCACTAGCTAACTGCTCTTCACTTTTCATGAAAAGATTAGCATCATCTTCTCCTTGATCATATTCTGATTGAAGAAGATTGTCTTGCTTTGATTCATAATAGAAGATTGTTGCATTCACAGGTGATGCTTCCAAAGCAAGTATTCCACATTGTGGAGGAAACCTATTTTGATTTTGATACCTTGAAGCATTACCTTGGTAATTCAGAGCATTAGGAAAAGTTCCCCTTGGTATCTCCTTGTAGAGGGGAATGGACAAACTCTGTGACAACTATTTTTTTAGAGCTAACATCTCATCAGCCAAATTTTGTACTATAAGATCCGTGGTGCTGGTAGAAGGTAAAGCCAAAGAGGGTTGCCTAATAGAATCCTTCTTCAACTTTCCCACCAAGATCAAATCATCCTCCACTTTAACTGCCAAACTTTGAGCAATTGCAAGATCAGCTGGTGTTGTTCTTTGTAAAAAAAACTAACTTCTGGCAACTATGAATTGATGAAGAAGCATTTTAGGTTCTCAGCTATGGGTTGAGCAACAGTTGGGATCCTATTCTTTAGCTTATTGAACTTTGCTACAAACTCACGCATGGGCTCATGCGGTTGCTTTTTTATTTGAGTAAGTTAGGCCAACAAGGCATAAGTATCTTCTACTGGCTTGAATTTAGCTTCAAACTAAGTTCGAAGTGTATTCCATCTAGTGATAGTTCTAGGTGCAAGGTGATAGAACCAATTAGCTACAACACCTTGGAGTGTTTCTATAAACAGTCTCATAGAAACATCTTCATATTTAAATCTGAGAAAACCACATGCAATGTAGAAAGCTGCAATGTGCTCATCCAGATGTTGTTTACCATCCCCATAGAACTTGGGAAAATTCTTACGTGAATCCCGAGGTAGTTCATGTAGAAGCTGAGTCAAATTCAATGGCCCAAAGGCATTTCCCCATGGACCTGGTGATGAGTGTCAAATTGCACTCATAAAATACACCCTTTTTGCCTCTCTTTTCCCCTATTCAGTTCATCTTCCTTGTGTCTGCACTCAAATTAGTTAAGCAAGATTGTTCTAATTTGTGATTAATTAAGATAGATTACTTGAGATTAGAATTTCTGATTAAGTGGCTAATGTGCGTGGGATTAATGGAAAAATGCAGAATTTCTCTTTCTTTTTGAATCAGCAGGTGTACATATCAGAAACAACGGTTTTGTGCATCTCTGGAGATCACCTTCAATGATCTCCGGAGACTATAACAAAGAACAGTGACACCTGGGTTTTGAAGATTTGGGGAAATGACTCTCCAGAGCTCGGCAAATGTCTGGAATATCTCCGGAGCTCTGCGAGTGTCTGGAATATCTCCGGAGCTGTAGACAGGAACAACTATCTTCGAAACCTCCTGAGAACAGGGCATGTTCCAGTCAGAGCCGCCAATCAGACACTTCAGCAGCAATCCTAACACCCCCCTTACTTCACTCAAATCATCACCTGAGTGATGAAGGGTCAACTATCAGTTAAACTACTGAAGTTTTATCTTTCCAAAGATTTTGCATAAGTTACGAATTGAACTAATCCAATATTCTTATTTTTAGGGCTTTGATGCCCAAGTGTATTAAGATCTAAACTTAGACCTCTGAGTGGACTTCTGTTCCACTCAAGTCTACCCTTTTGCATGGTGATCTTTCATAAGTTAGACAGTTAAGTACAAATAAGAGATGGTGTCATATCCTAGAAAGACTGATAGATAAGTTTAGTGATATATCATCACTCTTTTTATAAATACTTTCAGAAATAGTAATGAAACAACAATGATAAGATTATTCTGATTTTCAGAGATTTCAGTTCTGTTATAGCCATACATTTCTCATGAATATAAAAATGAATGAAGTGGACTGAATTTAGTTAGATCATCTTTAGTGCTGATTTCCTGCAATAGCCTTCAGCCTCAAAGGTGCGGAGCAAGGGCCCACTCTCACCAATCAGGCAGGAGGCTAGTATCTCTGTTTTATTGTTTCAAGTTTTCTTTTATAAAAGTATTTCCTGTTTTAGTAGATAAATGCATGTTATCGTTCTTTGCTTTGAGTACATTTCCTAGTTTATTCTGTTTTATAGCATTCATTACATTTATTCAACAAGCAGATAGATTAGTCATTCTTTTAAGCTTTAGGATTAGTTATAAACTGGTCACTTAGAATCCCTAGTTGCAGACAGCCATGGACATAGCCCTGGTTCTTTGACATCTGAAAATAGATTAAATGATGAGGTATAGTGACAACCCGTCATTTTTTGGCGCCGTTGCCGGGGACTTAGTTTGTGTTAATTAGGGACACTGAGTTAAAAATAGTTTTTAGAATAGATCTGTATGGTTAGAGCTAGAGATCTTAAAGGAAGATATATTAAGCAGATACCCCAACAACACACCATAGGGGAAAGCAGTGAGGTGGTACAAAATCTTGTTGAAGAAGGAAACCTAGATCTTAATTTGGAACCTGCACTTCAAAACAACAATCCCTTAGGTCCTTCAGATATTCCACTTGCCAATTATATCCAGGAATTACAACAAAAAGTTGAGGCAGATCATTTGGTAGTACCTAATTTCCTAGAACCTCAGGAAGAAGAACTAGTATTAAACATGGAAAATGATAATCATGGGGAAGAGGAAAATTAGGCCCCAAGAACCTTCTCATATCCTATTGTTTTGGCTACTGGAGACAATGCTCCCATGAAGAATATCTCACCAGCACATCTGCCAAATTTTAGAGGACTTTCCTCTGAGGATCCAGATCAGTTCTTGTTTGAATTCAAAGTAGTCTGCCAAACTTATGATTATGGATCAGATAACCAGAAACTCAAACTGTTCCCTTCCACCCTGAAAGATTCTGCGATGAGATGGTTTATGGGTTTACCCCAGGGTTCTATCCATTCTTGGGATCAAATGGAAATAGAGTTTTTGGAAAAATACCAAGATTATTGCAGATCCAGTAATAAAAATGAAGAACTATTTAAAATTAGGCAGGGGGAGGAAGAATCCTTAGAAGATTATGTGGATAGGTTCAATTTTGCCTTGAGAAGGTATGGCAATCCGGTAAATCACTCCTTGGCCAGAACCCTGTTTATAAAAGGATCAGATAAAGAATCAAAATAGGCACTAGACCTAATGGGAAAAGGGAACATTAACAAAATGGAAATACCTGACATAGAGGAAATCTGCAGGAATTATTCCAGAACTCAAGATGGAGTAAGGTCATCCAAAACTTTTAAGGGGAAGAATGAGATAGGACAGTTGATGGAGGAAATTGCAAATCTAAAAATAGATATTCTAGTCCAACTAAATACCACATTGGATGGGATCTAAGCAAAAACTAGGACAACTGATCAAAACAAAGCAACTGAACTACTTTCCATTTATTGTCCTAGGTGTAGAAACAAACACCTGTTGAGAGAATGTCCCTTGGAGAAATCAGAGATCTGTCAAATCTGTGATAGGGAGCATCCTACCAGTCAGTGTAGTCAGCTTCCAGCCTTGAAAAGATTGAGTAAAAAGAATGCTGTGATAGAGGAGGAGTTAAACTATGTGGGACAAAAACAAGCCAGAAATTTCCCTTATAATCAGTACCCCAGCCAGTCTTCTTACAGGGGTCCTACTAATTGGGGAAATAATCAGTGGAATCCAGCTTGGTAGGGCCCTCAAAATAATCCTCCTTGGGGACAACAGGATTGGCAAAACTAAAACTGGCAAAATCAGCCTTGGGGAAATCAACAATGGCCACCACAGTTTGGGTCACAAGGCATGCAACCACAATGGGGTCCTCAACAGGGATATCATCAACAATACCAAGGACAACCTAGATGTTTCCAACCTCAACAACAGGCTTTACTAACTGGATCCTCCAACACATAGGGTCAAACACAGAATGAACTAGTTAGTCAACCACCTTTACCAGCTCAACCTATACCAAACCCACGGAATAAACAGGGAGCAGCTGTCTATATGACAGAGCAAGAAAATCTGGCTGGAATTACTGCTATATATTCAAATAATCTCTAGCTGCGTTCTGGGAAAGCATTCCCAAGACCTTCTCCTCCAACTATAGTTGAAATAACCAATGATGAGGGACCTGAAAATCTAGCCAATCAACCCCCAGAGGAGATTACTAACGAAAAGGTGCTAGAAAAATCAACCACAAACAACTCTGGAGTTACTCCTAAAAAGCCAGCTCCAGAGAACAGTCTAGAACACAATTCTGATAAGAGCTCTGGAGATGCTCCAGAGATGGAAAAACTAGCACCCTACCCAGAACCACTTAAACAAAATGCTCCCTAGAGAAAGGTTTTACAAAAATAAATCCAACCCAATTAGGAATCAGAACTTTTACAAGAACTCAAGCAGCTAAACATTGAAATTCCTCTCCTCTAGGCCATCAGAGATGTACCAGAACTAAATCAATTCATCAAACAGTATTACATCAAAACATAGGGCAGAAAGAAAAGTTTTCCCTCCACAATATAGGTGGAAGGAAAGGTAATGGATCTATTGATGGGAGAAATTCTCCTCCCAAAATATGGAGACCCTGGGAACCCTGTCATAACTGTTTTCATCTTGGGGGTAGAAATTTCAAATATTCTAGTTGACTTAGGAGTAGCAATTAATGTGATGACAGTTCATACAATGGACAAGTTAGCTCTGTCAGGTATCCAATCCATGACTACAATTCTTCAACTTGATGATCAGTCAGTAGCTGTTCCAAAGGGAGTGATCACTGATGTACCTGTTGTAATAGATTCATGGGAATTTCCAGTGGATTTCTTAATACTGGAACCTAGAAACCAAAGAAATGTTATCCGTTGATTTTAGGAAGGCCATGGCTGGCTACTGCAGCAGCATCTATTGATTGTCAAACTGGAGATATGGTCATTTCTAATGGGATAGATTTAAAGAAAATATCTATGTATCCTCCAGCTAAACCATTGGTGCATTACACAGGAAGAGTATGGGTGGATGAACCAGATAACATGAACAACAGTGCCTCATTAGCTATGGTAACCATTAGGGAACATCTGGGAGAATTAGGAGAAGAAGTATACTATGATACAATGGAAGACTTCACTCACATCCTAATCAACAAAGATGTGATGAAACTCGCCCAAGACCCTCAGAGAAAACTTCTTGTTTCTTCTCATTGTACCCTTGCCAACATTATTCCTTGTGGGGAAACCTTTTACAGGGACTTAGCCACCTTCCACATGTTACTCCCACATTCTTGTCCTCTCAATGCCATGACACCAATGTATGGACCCACCACATCTATGGATCAAATTATAAAACAGGTCATGATTCTGCCAGGGAAAACACTTAATATAAATACTCAGTTAACAGCAAGTCAAGAAGAAAAACTTATTCAGCTTCTGGTTTCCCACTCAACATCTTTTGCCTGGGAATACCAAGATATGAAAGGTATACCTCCTGAAATCTGTACCCATCATATCTACACTGAGGATATTAAACCTGTCAGACAACCACAAAGAAGATTGAATCCTGCCTTAAAGGACATTGTCAAAACTGAAATAGAAAAAATACTCCAGGCAGGGTTCATATATCCAATCTCAGACAGACAATGGGTCTCACCCCTTGTCATTGTGCCTAAAAAGAATGGGAAATGGAGGGTGTGTATTGATTATAGAGAACTCAACAAGGCCACAAAAAAGGACTACTTTCCCTTACCATTTATTGACCAAGTTCTGGACAACCTTGCTGGGAGAAAGTATTTTTCCTTTTTAGATGGATTCAGTAGGTATAATCAAATTCAAGTAGCACCTGAGGACCAAGACAAAACAACCTTCACATGCTCTTGGGGAACCTTTGCTTACAAAGTTCTTCCTTTTGGGCTGTGCAATGCCCCAGCTACATTTCAGAGACTGGTTCTAGCTATTTTTGCTGAACTGGCTAATGAATGCATGGAAGTCTACATGGATGACTTTACTGTGTATAGGAATAACTTCGAGGAAGCTCTCACAAACCTTGGAAAAGTACTAAAATGTTGTAATAAAAATTGACTGTCCCTTAGCCATGAGAAATGTTTTATGATGGTGGAGGAAGGAATTGTTTTGGGACACCATATTTCAGAAAAAGGGACTAGAGTGGATCAGAACAAGATAGAAGTAATCACACAGTTGCCTTCACCCAAAAATCAGACTAATGTTAGAAGTTTTCTAGGTCATGTAGGCTACTATAGGAGGTTCATAGAAAATTTTAGCAGAATAGCTGCCCCCCTGTTTACCCTGCTTAACAAGGAAACAGAATTTCTCTGGATAGCAGACTGTCAATCAGCATTTGAAACTTTGAAGGAGAAGCTTACTGTGACACCAGTTTTAAGGGGACCTAATTGGACTTTACCATTCCACATACAAACTGATGCTTCAAATGAATCCATTGGGGCTGTTTTAGGACAAAAAGAGGAAGGAGAGAGTATGCATGCCATTTATTACATCAGCAAGAACCTTACCTTTGCAGAAAGAAATTATACAACAACTGAGAAGGAATTCTTGGCAGTTATCTATGCTATAAACAAATTTAGACATTATATTACCGGATATAAAATATTTGTGCACACTGATCATGCAGCCATCAAGTACCTAATGAATAAACCAGTAGTAGGTGCAAGGATCATTAGGTGGTTATTGCTCTTGCAAGAATTTGATATTACCATAGTTGATAATCCAGGAAAGTTTAATTTGGTTGCTGATTTTCTGTCAAGATTGCATACAAGAGGAGAAGATCAACCAGTGGAGGACAAATTTTCAGATGAACATCTTTTTGCCATATCCACTACTGCACCTTGGTTTGCTAACATAGCTAATTTGTTAGTTATAGGCTTGTATCCATCCCATTTTACTTCAAAACAAAGAAAACGTTTGCTTAAAGAAAGATTATCCTACAAATGGTTGAATGGTTTACTATTTAAATGTGGTCCTGATTTCATTCTACGCAGGTGCTTGAAGGCTGATGAGACTTTTGATGTGTTGAGAGCATGTCATGATGAGCCATCTGGTGGCCACTACTCTTTTCACAGGACAGTCCACAAGATCCTTGGAGTTGGTTACTACTGGCCTTCTCTTCATAAAGACACAAAGAAGTATGTGCAGCACTGTGACCAGTGCCAAAGGACGGGGCAGCCCACCTTTACCCAGGAAATGCTGCTACATCCTCAAGTCATGATGGAACCTTTTGAGCAATGGGGTCTAGACTTTGTAGGACCAATCTCATCGCCATCATCAGGCAAGGAGTATATTCTAGTATGCACAGACTATGTTATTAAGTGGGCTGATGTTCAAGCATTACAGTTTGCAAGAGAAGAAAAAGTTGCTGATTTCCTTTACAATAGAATTTTCTTGAGGTTTGGAGCCCCAAAATCAATAGTTTCAGACAGAGGACCTCAATTTACTTCATAGGTAATCAAGGCATTCACAGATTTATACCAAGTCAAGCACCAAAAAGCTTCACCTTACCATCCTCAAGCAAATGGGCAGGTAGAAGTAACCAACAGAGAACTTGAGAATATCCTAACAAGGACAGTGGCAATGAACAGAAAGGATTGGGCTAATAGACTACCTAAAGCAGTTTGGGCTTACAACACAACTTGGAAGTCCACAACAAAGTTTTCACCATATGAACTGGTTTATGGGAAAAAGCCTATACTATCTATAGAATTTGAACTCCAGACACTTAAAACTGTATTGGATGTTGGGTTGCCGCTGTCTACAATTCAGCAGAACAGAATTCTTTAGCTCAACGAGTTGGATGAGATTCGGACAGAAGCCATTCAGCAAACAGAACTGGTTCAGTACCAAAGGAAACAATGGCATGACCAACATATCAAGAGGAGGACATTTCAACAAGGAGATTGGATTCTTCTCTATGATTCTAAATTCAAAGAATTCAAAGGGAAATTACAGACTCACTGGCTGGGTCCTTATCAAATAAAGGAAGTGTTTGAAAATGGAACTGTATTATTGCAACCAATTAATGGGAGCACAAACACATTTCTAGTAAATGGTCACCGGATAAAGCTCTACAAAAGACCGTCTACTAAAGAACAGTTTCTTGATAATCTAAGTTTTGATACAGGGGATACCACCTCTATCACGGTGTTGGAATAATAAGATTAAAAAAAAAAAAAAAAGAAGGTTGAAAACTAGCAATGGCTGCCTTCTGAAAAAAAAAAAAAAAAGGTTGAAAACCAGCAATGGCTGCCTTCTAAAAAAAAAAAAGAGATGGAAAACCAGCAAATGGCTATCTTCTTGACCAAGGGAGT
Organism: Cunninghamia lanceolata; assembly: GCA_027924645.1. Classification (NCBI taxonomy): domain Eukaryota; kingdom Viridiplantae; phylum Streptophyta; class Pinopsida; order Cupressales; family Cupressaceae; genus Cunninghamia; species Cunninghamia lanceolata. The sequence continues at coordinate 6,414,478 of BSBN01000220.1, read as the reverse complement.
TGAAAACCAGTAAAATGGCGGTTCCCTTCTCTAGGAAAGTTGTAATAATTGAGCTCCGGATATGATCAGTTGCCAAAAATTGGCCCAATGCATCTCCGGCGCTTTCCATTAAGGAGCATCTCCAGCGCTTTCCATTAAGGAGCACCTCCGGCACTTTCCAACAAGGAGTACCTCCAGCGCTTTCCAATTAGGAGCACCTTCGGCACTCTGTTAATAATGCCGACAGTGTCCATAATAAAGGCGGGACCTACCTCGCCAGGTGGTAAAGTAGACAACTCATATGATGAGGTCATCCGGCACTTTCCATTAAGGAGCACCTCCGGCGCTTTCCAACAAGGAGCACCTCTGGCACTTTCCAATTAGGAGCACCTCCGGCACTCTGTTAATAATGCCAATAGTGTCCATAATAAAGGCGGGACCTACCTCGCCAGGTGGTAAAGTAGACAACTCATATGATGAGGTCATCATGACTCATCTTCTACTTTATCGCATAGCATAAATAAAATTAAGATACTAATAATTGCAGGAGTGACCACAAGCCAGCGCTGACATCACCCGTGGGCGTGGATCTTAGTGCCACTTAGTGCAATGATTGCAGGTCACGTGCAAGTAGGAAGCGGATGTCATTTTGGCCGATGTTTAAATGCCACGACGCGTGCAGTTTCCAAAACGGTGCAGCATTTCTCCCTCATACGTTGCCTCATCATTAAAACTGATCCAGGTAAATCTATTTTTCATTAATCATTAATTAGTAACTATCCTGTCTTTCTATTTTGGGTGCTGCTGTGATGACACGTCCCTCCGCCGTCATTTCCTTTTTCACATCCAAGCATGCCACCATTTGTGCCTTAATGCCACCTTACCTCCAGAGCGCCCTGTCAGTCTGTTACAATTATGGCTGCTTTGGTCCCTTAACCCATCTGCATAAACCCAGCCTGAAAACAATAGCATCCCTCATTCAAAACTCTGGAATAGACTGAAGCATAAGATAAATTAAACAACTCTCCGGAGCCTACAGAGTAATTTGAACAGCACTTCGGAGCCCATAGAGAACAGAGGGACAGATAGACTGCAGATCGCAGAAGAAAAGAATAAGACACAGAAACTACCATCAATTCAGCAATGGGGGTCAAGAAAAAGTCTGAGCCAGAAAGTACTGTGGGTCTTCTAAAGGATGTAGTTGCAGTAAATATTTTAAGGACTACTGGATGGTTTGATTTCCTAGACAAGTTCGAGGGGTTTTAGGAGGACATTGTGGACGAATTCCTTAGGAATTTAAGAGATGACCAGACCACTGTGAGAGGGAACCAAATCAGTCTCTCCTCCATAATTATCAGCCACATCTCCGGACTCCCCGAACAAGGTGAGAGGTTCCACCACCTGAAAACCTTGTATATAGAGTTAATTAAAAAAATTTCTGTTCATGGTGAGCCTGCCATTCAATTGCATATGAATAAAAATGAGGTCAAAGGAATTTTGAGATCCACTCTCCCAAACCCTTGGGAAACTGTTGCTACCTGGTTAATGAAATATTTTACCTGTGATGGCCAATTCTCCATAGTCTTAGGGCCCATAATGAAAATGCTCATTTTTCTCAGACATGGAAATAGGCACCCCAAATATAACATAAATATCCCCAATTTCCTCTATTTTGCCATCAGGGCAACTGTAGAAAAATACCAGTAGGGTAAGGGACCCATGAAACATCATGGCCTCATCTTCCTGATAGTCAAGCATCATTTTTTATCTCAGGCCAATGGGGACGAACTATTATAGAACTTTCTTGAGCATAACCCTCAGGTCAGAGCACCAGAGATAACACAAACAGAGGATGAGAGTTCTCCCTCTCACCATGGTGAAGAAACCAAGCCTACAGCCTCCTCCATAACTTCTCACAAAAGAACATCACCCTCATAGGAGGCTACATCATCTGCAGCCCCTGTTCCTAACAAGAAAAGAAAAGGCAAACAAATTGTAGAGCCTGCTCCTACACGGCCTCTATATATGACTCGGTCAGTCAGGTGACAAATGACTTCACCTGAGGGATCTAGGCCTAGGGAATTAATAGAGGAAAAAGCAGGGCAGGGAATTGAAGGGAGATGGTGGGTTGAAGAACCATCCCATGACTTCGATGAGGTACCTCTGGTCCGAAAGAGGAAACAAAGTGAAAATTCTCCAGCACCTTCTGTTCAGTTGGAGTCAAGTCCAGTCTCAACACCACAATGTGCTCCGAAGATAGGAAGCTTACCAACTGTTACTATCTCCTCAGATTCTGAGGAAGGAAATCCTGCTCCGGAGGCACTAGTTCCACCTGTGCTCTGGAGAAGCAAAAGGAAGAGGCAGCTCTCACAGGCTGAGAAGGATATTGCCCTGCTCGCTGAGGTACTCCTAGAATTGAGCACATATGAGGACAAGGCAGGACCTTCAGTTGTGCCAGCAGCAGCAGAGGATCCTCAGGACAAGGGCATTGTAGAAGAAGAAACAGGGCACACAGATACATTGGGAGAAGCAGGGCAGGTGGCCATGGATAATCTTGATAATCAGCCACCAGCCACAAAAATAGAGGCAGAAACTCTATCACATCCCTCTGACCAAGAAGATATAGAGATCTCAACAGAGCAACAATTAATGGAAGAAATTGAGAATTTAAAAAGGATGCTCTAGGGAAAGAATTTAATTATTACTGACCTCAAGAAGGTTAGGGTAGAAATGGAGATGGAACTGAAGCAAACTATTGCAGAAATCCAAATAGACCTCCAAAACAAGGATAGAATCATCCAGGAGAAGGAGGCAGAGTTGGAAACACAGAAAGGTGAGGCAGCAAAAGTGGTGGAAGAAAAAGAAAAAGAAGCAGCACAAAAGGTTTCTAAGCTCACTATGGCCATAGACAATGGCCTCACAGTAATGGCAGCACTGATTGAGAAAGTACAGAGCCAGGATAAACAATTAACTTAGGCCAACAACAGACTGGATGACCAAGAAGAATATATTCAAGAACTGTCTGGCCCAAGGGCAACTAATGAACAGGAGATTCAAACAGATGCTTATGTGGGTCCAATCCCCATTGACATTCCTAAAGCCCTGTTTCATTGGGAGGAAAGGTGTAGAGAATTTGAAGCCTCCAAGCCAATGTTGCAACTACAAAGGGCAGTCACTGCTGGAGCAGAAAGGATAGCAACTTTGGAGAGCAAAATCATTCAAATGGCCTCCCTCTCCTCAGAAATTCTATCTTGCAGACCTCCAAGTGCCAGCTATTCAATGTTCCTACAAGAAAGGATACTGCAAAGGAAGCTTTCCTTAGTCTTATCTGACATGAATGAGGATACAGAAACAGCAGAAGGTTTCATGACAGCTTACACCAGAAGCAATGATGAAGACAAAAACTTCCTATGTGAATTGTACTTACATGGGTTCTGCATTAATGATATAGCCTTCATGATTAATCACTTTGTGGGAGAATGCCAGCTTAAGGCATTCATGTCCCTCATGAGAAACCACTAGATTTGGGACGAGAGGATGGAAGATCATCTTCAAAAGGATTCAAAAATAGATCTCCTCCTCAAAAAAGAATGTCCCAATCCTTTTGCCTTTCAGACCCAATTCAGGTCCATCATCTATCATCCTGCAAGTGCAACCAGCATATTGCCATTATACTTGAAAAATTTGCAGGAGTGCTCCATTGACTTTGGTCTTTTTATGATTAATTCAACAAATCCTGTCTTTGCTGTAGCAAAGAGGAGATGGAGTATTTTAACACCAGAGCAAAAACTTAGAGAGGTGGTCACCCTTGCAAACCTAAGACTATTCATGAGGAAGGCAAAGATGATATCCAAATTGATGGATAAACATAAACAGGAATGGATAGGAGGGCAGTTCAGACCTCCTCTAATAATTAAACCACTCCCTATATGGACAGAGCAGCTGGAAGATGAGAAATTGCAAGATTGGATGAAGCAAGTTGACAAGTACAGGGGGAATGGTAACACCAATAAAACTACTTGGACAACCTATCTCCAGGAGTATAGTCTGACTAAGAGATTGCTTCATCAAAACAAATCCAGAATGTGAAAAGCAGGAGGACTTACCAAGCCTTAGGTATGGGGGGGATGATGAGTGTCAAATTGCACTCATAAAATACACCCTTTTTGCCTCTCTTTTCCCCTATTCAGTTCATCTTCCTTGTGTCTGCACTCAAATTAGTTAAGCAAGATTGTTCTAATTTGTGATTAATTAAGATAGATTACTTGAGATTAGAATTTCTGATTAAGTGGCTAATGTGTGTGGGATTAATGGAAAAATGTAGAATTTCTCTTTCTTTTTGAATCAGCAGGTGTACATATCAGAAACAACGATTTTGTGCATCTCCGGAGATCGCCTTCAATGATCTCCGGAGACTATAACAAAGAACAATGACACCTGGGTTTTGAAGATTTGGGGAAATGACTCTCCGGAGCTTGGCGAATGTTTGAAATATCTTCAGAGCTCTACGAGTGTTTGGAATATCTCTGGAGCTGCAGACAGGAACAGCTATCTTCGGAACCTCCTAAGAACAGGGCATGTTCTAGCCAGAGCCGCCAATCAGACACTTCAGCAGCAATCCTAACACCCCCCTTACTTCACTCAAATCATCACCTGAGTGATGAAGGGTCAACTATCAGTTAAACTGCTGAAGTTTTATCTTTCCAAAGATTTTGCATAAGTTACGAATTGAACTAATCCAATATTCTTATTTTTAGGGCTTTGATGCCCAAGTGTATTAAGATTTAAACTTAGACCTCTGAGTGGACTTCTATTCCACTCAAGTCTACCCTTTTGCATGGTGATCTTTCATAAGTTAGATAGTTAAGTACAAATAAGAGATGGTGTCATCTCCTAGAAAGACTGATAGATAAGTTCAGTGATATATCATCACTCTTTTTATATATACTTTCAGAAATAGTAATGAAACAACAATGATAAGATTATTCTGATTTTCAGAGATTTCAGTTCTGTTATAGCCATACATTTCTCATGAATATAAAAATGAATGAAGTGGACTGAATTTAGTTAGATCATCTTTAGTGCTAATTTCCTGCAATAGCCTTCAGCCTCAAAGGTGCAGAGCAAGGGCCCACTCTCACCAATCAGGCAAGAGGCTAGTATCTCTGTTTTATTGTTTCAAGTTTTCTTTTATAAAAGTATTTCCTGTTTTAGTAGATAAATGCATGTTATCGTTCTTTGCTTTAAGTACATTTCCTGTTTTATTCTGTTTTACAGCATTCATTACATTTATTCAACAAGCAGATAGATTAGTCATTCTTTTAAGCTTTAGGATTAGCTATAAACTGGTCACTTAGAATCCTTAGTTGCAGACAGCCATGGACACAGCCCTGGTTCTTTGACATCTAAAAATAGATTAAATGATGAGGTACAGTGACAACCCGTCACCTGGGACAACCATACTCTTAACTAACAATAGAGAAAATATAATAAGAATATATTACAAAAGATGAGGCCAGTATGCTTCAACCAAAGGCAAGAGGCTCTTGGTTGCGTGTTCGATCCTAAGTAGAGTCACCAAAAAACTATTGGGTGAATATTTTGTCATTTAGCTAACCAACAGAAAAATGGTTATATTGCCACAGCTATAATGAGACTAAGTCTCTCCTCTCAGCAAGGGGAGGTTCCCTCTAGATAATGAGCTCTTTCTAACAAGCAACTTTTAATACTTAAATAAACTAAAACTATTCTTGAGGTGTTTTCATTGCATCCTATTCTCTTTTTTTAGAATACATGTTTCTCTCTTTCAAAATGACAACTTCAAAAGAAATGATATTTAATAATTCCTGAACCGAGACAAACCATAGAAACACAAAATCTTCTATTGTTTGACTTATTTCCCACAAATAAACTTGATTGAACTCAAATGTAATTCAAAGTCTCCACTTTCACCCAATATGATATAACTAACTTGAACACAACAGTTTACAGTACAAAGTCTTTAAACAATTCTATCTTCACAAATGTAAACACAAACTCCCCTAATGAGAAAATAACACAAAGTCTATTTAACCAAAACAAGAACACTTCTCTCAATTTCCAACAAACTCCACAATTCCAGCAATGATCCAATATAATATAACACCAATGGCATAAGAACACTGATATCATAAAACAATATGATTCAACTCAAAGCTTGATACTCAAACTACTTGTTTATATTGATATTCACTTGAAAACTTGATAAACATAGAAAGCTCAAAGTCTTGAAATGTTTTCCAATTCGGCAAAGTTTCTTTGCAATAGATAAAAGATTCTCATTACAATAGAGGCCCTCTTTATTTATAGGGAGAGGCCTTGAGAAAATTTAGGAAAAAACCTAACTACTTTGACTTATTCAACAAAAGAGTCCTTATTGATTTAGGACTTCATTTGTTCACACATGTAATTACATATTGAAAAAGTACATGTGGACATGTCCAAAACTAAGTACAAAATGCATATGAAAACTAATTGAAGTATATGCCAAGGCATGATGACTTTCATCAACTCCCATTCCCTATAATCTGCACACATCTTGATGATGATCAGTCCACGAACCCAATTCAAGAGTAACTTACCAGGTTTGATGAATCATCATCTTTGTGTGCCACTTCCATTATCACTGCTATTTTCTCTCCAATGTCTATTGCACTGTCCATACATGATTGCACCTTCAACTATCCATTCCATCCTGCTCACCTCTAAACACAATTGCTCCTCCTTGGCTACAAGAGGCTTCAACACATTATTCTCATTGTCATGACTATGAATTGAATCACCTGTCTCCATTAGCAATGGCTTTCAACATCCTTCTTTACTATCATTTGCATGCTCCTATTATCAGACCACTGCTATCTTGTACTTCATTACTTTGGCCCTCTTAGGAGATGGGTCAATCATTTGAAAGATAGACTCCTTCGGATGATGTGATGACCTCAACAGCTACTTGCAAGAGAAATTGTAACAATAAGTCATGATCTTGTAGTTAGGGGAAATATAGGCAATTTTGGGAAATTGCATGTTGACGATCATGATCATAGGAGTAAGCTTGAAAGGGCTAAAGCACGCGTAAGTCAAGGAAACAAACGAAAGTAGGCCAAACGCATCATTTTCAACAATTCCCCAGTGTTAGGAAATTTTAGAGGAAGACATACACAGGTAGTCAAAATGACCGCTCCTGCATGTGGAGTATATTGTATTTTAGTGTAAGGGTGGCCAAAATGGCTGCCTTTACATGTAGGTAGGTTGATTTATGTAAAAGGTTGAAAAGGCAGTCATAACGACCTCTTTTAGAGGTTTGGTAAAGCATAAGGTCTATTTCATGTATGGGCGATTAAAATGACTCCCCTTACATGTTCAAATTTGAACTTACATCTTTGTATGTTCAGGCGGTTGAATTGACCACTCTCGCATATGCAAAGACATTTGGTATTTACCCTTCATGTAAGATTGGTCGATATGACCGCCTCTACATGAAGATCACATTTGGTATACATGGAAAAATGGCAATCAAAACCACTTGTACACTTTAAAGGTAAAACTCAAATGTGTAAGGGATGGGATTATGAACGCCCTTACATAAAAATGAAAAGTTATTTTGAAGTGTACAAAAACCATTTGTAGGGAAAAATGGCATTTCCTACCATCGCTACATGCTAGGTAAACAAAACCACCTCAAACTCTAAAGCGACGAACAGGGATCAAGAATAAGTTTAAAAACTTTAAAGACTAGAGGTGAAAACACAAAGCTTATGAAAACATAAAAGAAAGTATGAAAATGCTAACAGGAAAATGACTAAGTTAACACATTTTAGGGTTTCGAATCACAAACAAGAATGAAAGTTTTAAACGAAGAAATAGTGATTTAAAATGTTCATTCATTTAAATAAAAACCCTAATCAAGAAAATCCAAATGAGAGACGTCCTCCAAGTCCTCTTTGGTAAGTCAACACAGTAGTTTGCAACGCTTAGAAACAAGAAACGATAGCCAGATAGAAGAAAAAAAATCACAAATGACTTAAAATACCATTTAAACCCTTAAAATGAAAATCATAAAAATGCATTTATTACAACACGAGTTTACTCAGAGTCATTTAAAAGATGCATCGGCGGATAATTCCACTGCTCATGCTACACAAGAGAGAAAATATGCAAGGATGGTCATTTCAACCGATCTTGCATGAAACAAGGAAAAACAACATGTTCGGGCGACGATTTTAGCTGCCCTTACATGTTAGAAGGTTTTAACACAAAAACATGCATCGGTGGTCAAAATGACTTCTCGAGCATGTGGACATTGAAAATTTTTTGAACTCCTAAAAAGGCCAAAATTGATATTTTAACCGGCCTGTAACCTAGTCAATTTTCACAAATTTCAAGGAATCGGCCTAGGGAAACGTTACAAGTTGTTCTTAGGTGTGAGAGGACTACACATGAGGTCAAAGAGACTTGCCTCGAAAAGCATACTTAGAGTGTAGGCTACAAAACAGACAAGTTTCATAGGGGTCATCCTACAAAATGAGCTCAGCTAATTTTGAGGACAACAAGTTGGAAACAAACTCTCTCTTAAGTCGTTGGGGCTCTACATGTGCTATGCCTATGAGGATTGATCATCCATTGTGAGGAAAGAATGTGCCATATACAATACCACTAACACTCATGAATGGTTGACACTCTATGAAACCACGACTTAAGATAATTAAGTCATCTCAAGTGCTATAAAGACCACTACATTTGGTTGATACACTCTCCACAAATTATTCCTACGGCTGCTCTATGCTTGAGCGTGTGGCTTTTAAAAGATAATGTCATATTTATTCAACTATACATACCACTAAAGACTCATAAAATAATAATCGATACTTGTAGAAATTGGTTAAAAAATAACAACTTCACATAGAAGAAAAGGTGGGTAATTGTATTTAAACCACAAGCACTTCTTGACTAACCAATTTTTCCAAAGATCAAAACACAATAATAATAGTCTAAGATCAAATGAATAACTTCAAAAGGGATTATTATAATAATACAATGTAAGACTTACGTAAAAGAATGATAGGGTCAAGATCATATCCCCTTCACGAATACACACTATTTCACGTTGATTAAGTTTTCCATGAGCGACATGTGGCGTTAGACTATAATCATGCCAACAATTTAACCATCTACGTTTTGATGATGCAAACACAATTACTTACAACATGATCAATGAAAGGTCACATTACTCACAGATGACTAACATTCTTTTTCAACAACGTCATTTTCACAAAATGACAAGGTCGACACACAACTTAACTCAAAAAGGAATCAATAAGACATCGACAACCTATCGAGTTGATCCAAGAATTACCCTATAAAATGCTACTTACCTTAATCAACTAGAATTATTTAACTATTGAACACTATACTCATTTGGCAAATGACCGTTTATAACCCAAGGTATATTCTCCTCTCCTCAGAAGATACTCTCTCTCTCTCTCTCTTTCTTGGAGAGTCATCAAAAGCTTGTTTTCCTACATATAACTTGCAATCACCAGATCATGATCAGTGCATCATTAGTCCATTCGTAAACCTTATGAATAATAAACCAAATTCTCATAACATAAATTACTTAATCATTACATCATATGCATTGCATTTAATCACATAACTAATATTCAATAAAAATCAATATTTTCCCATGACATTTAACCCAACATCAAAATATTTATCCATAGATTCACTTCTATCCATGTAAAAGTTAAAAGTAAAAACAAGCCAAAATTAGGGATGTAACATATGTCTCCCCTAAAGATTTATTGTCCTCGATGATTCAAAGTATCAAAATATAATTAAAATAAGTTTTTGTTTAACTGCTAAAAGCATGATATAAATGAGGAATTTTTTGGTAAAATTAAAGGTTATCCTCCCATGTAGCACTATCCTCCGCATACTAGTCCCAATGGACCTTGCACTGTATAACCTATCTATTATGCAATCAGAGCTTGTGTGTTTTGAGCACCTTGAGAGACTCAATTGTGATCACCCATGGGTCCTGCATATGTAATGCATTCCAATTTAGAATATGGTTATCTCCTACAATAAACTTCTTTAAATAAGACACATTAAAAATATTATGTATTCTAGACAAGGTTGTGGTAGAGAAATCTTGTAGGCAACAAGATTGACCACTTTGAGTACTTCAAAGTATCCTACATAGCAAGGAGCTAATTTGGAAGACTTCCCAAATTTTATAGAAATTTTTTGAGGTTTGATCCTCAAAAGAACTTTCTCTCCAACAGAGAATTGTCTTGGTATCAGCATAACGTTTCTATCTATCATTGGCTTCTACCAATCTTTTCCTGATCAACTTAATGTTTTCTTCCATTTCAGCCAGCATTTCTGGACCAATGCTAATCATATCCGCTATCTTATCCCAACTTATAAGAGTTTGGCATCTTCTTCCATACAATGCTTCAAATGCTGCCATCTTAATAGCAGAATGATAGGAATTGTTATAAGCAAATTCCACAAGCGGTAAGTACTCTTCCCACAAGTTTAGTCTCTAGCAGAGAGAACAAGGTTTACCAAAACCTTGACATTACACACGCATCTCTATTCGAGATAATCTTTTCAGGAACTCCGTGTAATCTAAACACTTCCTAAACAAATTTGTGAGCTAACACTAGTGCTCCATCAGTTAAATTCCCTGGTATGAAATGTGCTACCTTTGTGATTTTATCAACCACAACTAAAATGGCATCATGTCTATTTCTAGACATCGAAAGACCCTAAACAAAGTCCATACTTATTGTATACACCTAAAAATGACATGATTCATCCTAAATAAATATTCTAAATATTTATTCCCTTCTTCTATTAATTAAATAAATATCTTAAATTTATTTAATCGATTCACTATTCCATAATTAAATAAAATCTATTTATTTAATTAAAATTCTTCTAAATGCCCTACACAATTAAATAATCATAAATTATTTAATTAAGCCAAATTCCTCTATCCTAAGTTCTAAATTCCAAAATTCCACATCACCTTTACACCTCACCTTTTCCACCTCACCTTGTCCACCTCATCAGGTTGCACATGTAATTAAATATATTTAATATTTAATTATCTTATTTTCCCTCACCCACATGGCCTATTTCTTCTCAAATCAGAGGTTAGTTAACTAATCAATCAAAAGTGTTAACTAACCTGTCAATTGAGTCAAATCCTCAATCAATTCAGTCAATTCCACGATTTATTCTTCTAACTGATCAATCAAGTCTGTTAACAGACTAGTCAATGGAGTTAACTCTCCAATCAATTTTGTCACATCCCCTCTTTCATGATGGAGCTGGGACACTTGTCACATTTCCACTGGTTGCACATTCCTCAACCATTCTCAGCCATTGATCTTCATATCTTCTCTCAACCGTTGATTCTCATTCTTCTGAGTCTATAAATGAAACCTCATTCTTCCATTCTAATCATCCAGGCTTTTGACATCGTTACTCTGCAGAAATATCACCAGCGCGCCTTTGGCACCCATTTACCATTCACAAGCTTGAGATCACATACTTGCATTGGAGCTCATCTTCATTGCATATCACAACAACCATTTACCATCGACTTCCTCGAACACAGCTTAAAAGAGTGCACTCTCTGAGGGCTCACTTCATCTGTGAAAGGACGATTGTAATAGGCAAACAACAGAAGCATCGGTTTCAAGGAAGGTTTGCTTTGTGTTATTCATTGCTATTTTTGTTTAATCTCTCTTGTTATCGTCTATTCTATTGATGTTTGGGTCTTATATAATTTATTTGATTGATTCACGTTTTACCCTTACATTTTTGGTGCCCACCGTGGGGCCGTTTGTCCCTTTATTTTACCGTTTCTGAACCTTTTTGAAGGCAGGTTCCATACAGGTCACGCAGAGTCACGCACAGATTACTTCAGCGCATTTGTTCATTCCCACAGCGCATATAAAGACTATTACGGCGCTTTTGTTGTTTCTGCGCATCTGTGTATTTTTGCTGCACTTCTGCACATTGTTACGGTGCTTTTGTGGTTTCTGCGCATATGTGCATTTCTGCTATGCTTTTGAAGACTGTTACTGCACATACATTAATACTGCGCATTCATTCCTTTTAACTGTGCATATGTTCAATATTGCGGCGCATTCATTATTGTTGCACTTCTGTTGATCATTTCTGCGCATCTGATCATTGAAGCTGCGCATTTGTAACAAGCTGAGGTTTTAGTACTTTTCTAGGGGAAGTGGCTAACGCTAACCTTGTCGCAGGTGTTTGCTGGAGTGGTTTTGCAGGATAGGTGCAGGTTTAGTTCCATGTAGTTGCATCTAATTAGCTCACATTTCATTTTCAAAGGGAAAGTAAAAATTAATGTTCTTTCAAATCTTCATCTAGTTCTAATTAGGGAGGAAGTAACTAGATTATTTCTTGCTTGCATTGCAAACACCTTCCAAGTTATTGCTATCTAAAGATTAAAATTGAACTCATCAATGATCTTGAAGTTAAAATGAACCATTGCTATATCGTGAGACCTGAATTTCAAAGTTAACAATCTCGTGCTACGTAGTTTAAAAATTGAACTCACTACTGCTTTCTGAAGTTAAAATGAACCATTGCTATATCGTGAGACCTGAATTTCAAGGTTAACAATCTCGTGCTATGCGGTTTAAAAATTGAACTCACCACTGCTTTCTAGGATTTAAAACTGAACCATTGCTATATTGCTAAATCACTTCAAAATTATGTTTGAGTAGATTAGCCCATTTAGTTTTTCACTTTTAACTAGGGTGGATTAATCAGTGTATTCTGTGCTTGTGAATGACAATAGGCTTATGCTCTCCCCTCTTCTAGGTGATCAGAGTGCCAAACTTGTCATTCTATCTATTTAACCTTTAGGAGGGGCCTGCCCTTGGATGCACGCTTGTCCAAGTGGGAATGACCTTGAGTGGTAACAGGCTAACGCCAAGCCCTACCAAGCCACTTAAAATAAATTGTGCTTGAGGTGAAAACTTCCTGCAACAAGTGCTGTTATGTTACACCGATGGCCAACCTCCCCCAAAACCCTCTCAGGCGCAACCCTGTGAGGCTGGGAGACTCCATAACGGAGAGTAGCGCCGCCGCACGTGTAACCACTTGAACGGTTGCCTGAATTAAATACCTCTTGTTTTAGTGGCCCAAATCCCTTATAATCCATTTCTCGCCTAGGATTTTGTGCTTGCTTTTGTCCAAAATAGAGTCAAAAAAATTACAAAAACAATGAAAAACTACAAAACATTCTTTGTGCTTGATGTGTTTTCTTGCTATTGAATTCATAATATCAGATCAGGAAGACCTTTTCTAGCCAAAAAATACCAAAAACAGAAGAAAAACTAAAAATTTTGCAAAAACTTCAGAGATGCGCATTTACACATTTCTGCGGCGCATTTACAGGGACTTGCTACGCTTTTGTAGTGACTTGCTGCGCATATACCTTTTTGCTGCGCATATATGCACTGTTGCTACGCATATATAATTCACCAGACCGGTGCATTTACTGTGACTTGCTGCGCATTTGTCCATTTATGCTGCGCATCTGTTTCTGCGCATATGCGACAGTGAGCACTTGCCCTATTTTTGAGGAGAGATTTTCACCTGATCAGAGCACCCATTTCAGCCTAGTTTCACTTTCTGAGATCAGAGTCAACCTTGCAGTCAATCTCCATCCGTTTCACCCAACTCTTTCTCTCTCATCCATTGTCTCCCTCACTTTCTGTCCAAATCACTCTTGTCCCAAAGTCAGCCTATCCCATATCGATTCGGCATAAGTTCTTCGTTTCATTGGTGAATTCACGTAAGCCTAGTAGGTCACAGTACCTTTGCTAGTAGTCTTGTTGAACGACTAAGCCCTACATAGTAAGACTGGTATCGACTACCCTTGCTAGTGGCTAGAGTCTTGTGTCAACCGTCTTACTTGAAGTCATTGAGCGAGAGAATCCTTTGTCCAAGTCTTATCCTAGATATCCCATTCATAATAGTCTCGGTCGGCACCTTGCCAAAATTTCTAATCCTGGTCCACTTCATCCCACCCTGCATTGCATGGTTCTTACTTGCAGACAAATCAAAATGGCCGACTCATCTGATCACCTTCTCCCACCACGTGATGGTGAAGAAGAGATTTCTCATGAAGAATTAGTGGCGCACATGCAAGATAGAAAATTCCAATGCATTGTAGAGAAGATGATCCTTGAAGACCCCCATAAGTATTTCCATCATCTTACTAGTCTCGGAATCAAACTCCCCGCAGACTTTGACATTAGCTCCATCATGGAAAATGCAAACAATGATCATGAGAGGGGCACAAATGACACAGTCCCACATGTGCATGAGAGAGGTACAAATGACACGGTTCCCCATACAAATGAGAGAGGAAAGCAACCCGTAGATCCAACTACTCCTATGGCAGACCTGAGACAACAAATCGAAAGTCTAAAGCTAGAGATATCCAACCTTAAGACTGGTACAAGTTCTAAGAACTACTCTTTGGAAGATATAGCACCGTACCCCTTTGACAGAAATTTGATCATGAAACCATTCCCCTATCAGTTCGGAGTTCCAAAATTTGACAAGTATAAAGGGAAGGGGGACCCTAGAGATCATATCAGGGAATTCAGTGCAGCATGTTTAGAAGTAGCTCACAATGAGACCTACTTAATGAGACTATTCCCACGATCTTTAGGTGGTCAAGCTATGGAATGGTTCTCGCGTCTCCCACCAGGAATCAAAACTTTTGATGAACTTGTCAATAAATTTATAACGCATTTCTCTTACAACATAGAACACGAGGTATCTATGCTAGATCTATGCAACACCAAGTAGAAGAGTGGTGAGTCATTCGCCGCCTTCCTACAACGATGGAGACAGCTAGCAAGTGTTCTTATGATATGCCTGAGAAGCAGCTATTGGAAATGTTTGTCCACAATCTAAACACTGATCTTAGCTATCAGATTTAGATATAATGCCCTACCTCGTTCGCCAAAGTTATTGAAATGGGCCTCTTCATTGAAAAAGCTATGATCACTAAAGGAACTCTTAAGCTCTACAAGGACACACCTCCTTCCAATTACACAACAGATAAATCAAAGTTTTGGACCAAGAACAAGAATGTGGTCAACGATGGAGTAGTGGACGCCAAGGCGGCAGCCCCTAAGCAACATCCCATATTCACTCTTAAGGGAGAGGCAAATACTGGTGCACTCAACAAGCCACCCCCTCAGGAACCTAGACCTTGGTTCAATTCAAATCCAAGGAGAAAATTCACGCCATTGGGGGAATCTCAAGAGTCCGCCCTCAGGAAGTTGTTGGCTAACAATGAAATTTCTCTACCGCCAACAAGTGACTATGAGCCTATCGTCAAACCTCCCTATTGGAAGGACATAGACTATTGTGAGTATTATCGAGGAAGGGGGCACACGACTAACAATTGCATCCGCCTCAAGAATGTCATATAGGATATACTGGATCAGAATCAAGGAGGGACACAACAGCATACCTCCAATGAATCTCATGTGGCCTACCGGGATCCTCTTCTGAACCACAACCGGCCGTATAACAACAATCGCAACAATGGCCACAACAGCAACAATGGTCACAACGGCAACAACTCTAGTGGCAATCCCAATAACGACAACAGTCACAACAGGCCAAACCAGAACAGCGGGTTGAGTAATGCTAACTATGCAAGCGTTCCATTCGAGTACACCATTAACTACATTTCTGAGCACATTCCGCAGATCAATGTCATATCCCCCAACCAACAACCAGGACCTAACAAAACTGGTTGTAGTATAATTACCTGCAGTGGTAAGGTCACGATCAATACCACCCCTCCAAGGTCGTCACCATCTCCGTCCAACTCCCGCCCATACAATGTCATCGACCAATTGTAAAAAACTCCAGCTCACATTTCTATATTGGAGCTCTTGCGTCTATCTCCTTCTCATAAGGAGATTCTTGAGAAAGCCTTAGTGGAAACTACTGTCCCCACTAACCCAGCCCAAGAAAAGTTTCAAACCATGGTGGGTAATTTGACATCCTCCACTTCCATCTCGTTTACGGAGCAAGATGACCTTTCCATATCTCAACCCCACAACACTCCTCTACACATTGTCACATTCGTGCACAAGCACCACATCAAGAGGGTTCTCATTGATGGGGGTGCCGGTTTAAATATTTGTACTTTGAAGCTAGCCCTTGCATTGGGGTTCTCCGAACAGGCAGTTGATCCAAGACGGAAAATTACTATCAAAGCCTATGACAAGGAGGAAAGAACCACAAAGGGCACGGTTGTCCTACCCATTCAAGTGGGACCGGTAATCAAAGATGTGGTGTGCCAAGTCCTTGATCAGGAGCTTGCTTACAATATTCTACTAGGGAGACCATGGATCCATGCCATGAAGGCTGTCCCCTCCACCTATCATCAATGTATTAAGTTCCCGCACGATGGCAAGCAGGTCACCATACAAGGCGACCCCGACCCCTACCAACACTACAATTCTTTCCAAGCAAAATTTGAATGTGTCATTCCCAACAACAGGGCCTACATTTCCCCTACTCCGCAACAAGACCATACCGCCGAAGCTTCCTCCTCAAGGCCCAAACCGCTGAAACTTACCATACAAGAGAATGGCGTGGGGGAGTACTCCATCAAGCACAGCCTCAACCTTGCCACCATGCCTTTGTCTCCTCGCTCCTTTGGCAAACCCAAGCATCAACCTAGGCATTTTCCAAAGCCATCTGCTCCTCCTATAACTCCCGCAAATCCCTTTGTAAAATGGGGGACCTTATCTGATGAGACAGAGGAGCGAGATCTCCTGCAATGGCTTTATGCTGAAGAAGAAAACACACCCCAAGAACTGCCTAGACTCCCTACAGAACTCTATGGATGGGGTGAAACTATCTTGCACAGGATGGGATACGAAGGACAAGGCCCCATAGGCCTTAGAAAAGAAGGAATCATTGAACCTATCCTCTTCGGCTAGAAACACAACTGGCCTAGGGTACAAAGGTAAAGGTAAAGCCAAAGAAAATGCCTGCCTAGTGGAGACAATTCAAACACTCCAATTGGATAGTGACATAGATTCAGATGAGTTAAATGAGTATGAGTGGGATGAGCTAACAGAGCACTCCTACGATGACAAGGAGATTGACACCATCCAAACTCTTAGCCCCTACCATGAGGGACAAACGCAACGAGACAGACCACTGGAGTCTGATTCGCCCCTCCTTGAGGTTATGGCTCTCGAGGAAAGTTTCGATTCCATTGCGATAAACAACTTGGAGGAAAGTACCACCTAGAACACTACCCCCACCAGTGCCCATAACATTTCCATTCACATCATTAATGAATCAGATCTCTCATCTGACTCCCTTCCCCTCTTACACCCTGAGCTTATTGACTGGGATCTGCAAGGAACCCCTCAATTAGATATGTTCCAGAACGATGATGCTTACATTGACTATATGGAACTTAGGGATCACTTACCAAAAGGAGATCATAAAGCTGGTTTTGCGATTGAACTCAATACTGTGGCTTACTTCAGGGAGGGTGCCAAGCCTTCTATTCGCAAAAATATCAAAATCAAAAATGGATCTGACGATGAAAACCACCGTGCGGCAGTGTTAGATCATAAAACAGTAAAAAGAAAGGACGTATCCGAAGGTGAAAACCCAACTGTGGCACCTGACGATGGAATGCTTGACACCCTCCCTAGTGATATGTATCAGCAACGGTCACAGATTGTGGTGGAGCCAACAGAGCCAGTGAATATTGGAACCAAAGAACAGCCTAAGATTATCCACTTCACAAAATCTCTCACACCACCTGAGAAAACCAGTTTTGTACCATTCTTTAAGAAGAAGAGAGGCAGCTTTGCTTGGTCATATGCTGACATGCCAGGTTTAGACCCAAACCTGATTCTGCATCATTTGCCATTGGATCCAGGGGTGAAGCCCGTAAAACAAAAACTGAGAAAGATGCATCCCCATATAGCCCTTTTGGTCAAGGAAGAACTCAAGAAATTGCTAGATGTGGGGTTCATCAGAGCCATAGATTACCCCGAATGGATATCAAACATTGTGCCAGTGTCTAAACCAGATGGTAGGGTTCGACTATGCAACAATTTTAGAGACTTAAACAAAGCATGCCGCAAGGATGACTTTCCATTGCCTAACATCGATATCATAGTTGACCTCACGGCAAGACATACAATGCTGTCACTCATGGATGGATTCTCAGGGTATAACCAGATCAAAATAGCACCAGAGGATCAGCACAAAATAGCTTTCACTTGCCCATGGGGTACCTTTTGCTGGAATGTCATGCCCTTTGGGCTGAAAAATGCAGGTGCTACGTATCAGTGGGCCATGACAACCATATTCCATGACATGATGCATGTGACCATGGAGGATTATGTTGACGATATCTTAGCAAAATCTCTCATGAGGGACTCACACCTGGATATCCTAGAGAAAGTCTTTCAACGGTTGGATCAATTCCAAGTCAAACTGAACCCGAAGAAGTGTGTGTTTGGGGTAACATCGGGCAAGCTGCTAGGCTTCATCGTGTCAGCAAACGGAATAGAGGTCGACTCGGCCAAGGTCAAAGCAATAATGGACATGCCACCGCCCAAGACTCTAACATAGTTGAGATCCTTATAGGGCAAGCTGCAGGCCATCCGAAGGTTCATCTCACAGTTGGCAGACAAGTGCCAACCTTTCAGCCACCTCCTACATAAGAATATTTCATTTAAATGGGATGAGCGGTGCGAAGAGGCATTCAACAAGCTAAAGGAGTACTTTATGAAGCCTCCTATACTCATGCCTCTGATCTAAGGAAAACCTTTGATTCTCTACATTTCTGCTACACCTACTGCTCTTGGGGCTGTCCTAGCGCAGCAAGACTATGAGAACAAGGAAAGCACTGTATACTACATCAGTCGAACCTTAGTGGGATACGAGTTACAATACTCACAGGTAGAATGATCATGCCTTGCAGTGGTTTTTGCTTCATAAAAACTCTGACACTACATGTTGGCACATCCTGTCAAACTCATTACCAAAATCGATCCACTAAAGTATCTTCTCAGCAAAGTAGCTCTCACGGGTCGACTAGCAAAGTGGGTTATGCTTCTTAGTGAATATGATATAGAATATGTGGACAGAAAAGCCATCAAAGGGCAAATCATAGCTGACCAACTGGCCGAGGCACCATTACAGGACACTTCACCAATGCAGTTTGAGTTTCCCGATGAGTCTTTATTCACTCTGTCAACATCTCCTTGGAAACTCTACTTCGACGGGTCTTACACCAACCACGGATCGGGGGCAGGCATCCTGTTTATCACTGCCCAAGGCGACACAATTCCAAAGTCCTACAGGTTGTTATTTCCATGCACTAACAATATAGCAGAATATGAAGCCTTGGTAATTGGTCTCAAGATGGCCATTGAGTGGAAAATCCAAGCACTATGTGTCTACGGTGATTCTCATCTTATCATCAATCAGGTCAACGATGAATATCAAACCAAAGATGAGAAGCTCATCCCATACAAACGGATGGTCGACGACCTTAAAGAACACTTTGGGACCATCTCTTTTGAACAAATACCCAGGATCGAGAACAAAGCAGCAGATGCAATGGCTACCATAGCCTCTCTTCTTGAAATACCTGAATACGAGTCACGGTATGAGTTCTTAGTAGAAACCATTCGGCAACCGGCTTATGATCTCCTCGAAACCCATTCCATTTGCCTCCTAGTAGGATCTGATTCACCTTGGTACGGTAAGACCTACACTTACCTCAAGGACAATATTCTTCCACCAGACCTCTCTTCCAACCAAAAATGAACTTTCATCCGACAAGCCTCCCGTTACACCATCATAGCTAATACCCTTTACCGACGTGGTCTGGATGGTACTTTACTCCGTTGTCTAGAACAAGAAGAATCCATAACGGCCTTGCGAGACATACACGAAGGGATCTGCGGAACACACTCTAGCGGTCCTTCCTTAGCTAAGAAACTCATGCGTTTGGGTTATTACTGGCCCAATATGGAAATGGATTCATATCAGTTCGTCAAAAAGTGCAAACAGTGCCAAATACACGGGAACCTGATTCATGCACCTGCTCAGGAGTTGAGACCTCTAACGACACCCTGGCCCTTCTGCCAGTGGGGACTTGACCTTGTGGGAAAGATTCATCCACCTTCTTCCAATGGCCATAAATTCATCATAACTGCCACTGAGTACTTCACCAAGTGGATTGAAGCCGTTCCCCTAACCACTGTCACAGGAAAGCAAATTTCCTCGTTCATTCTGAATTACATTATCTGCCGATATGGCATCCCTTCATCCATCATAACGGATAATGGGAGACCATTCAAAAATTAGGATGTCCAGGAACTTTGTGAGCATTTCAAAATCTAGCATCATTTCTCCACTCCGTACTACCCCCAAGGTAACGGCCAAGCTGAGGCATCGAATAAAACCATTTTAAAAATCCTAAAGAAAACTGTCAATGAAGCTGGTCGCGATTGGCACGTCTAACTCAATCCCGCTCTGTTGGCCTACAGAACCAGTATACGCACTCCCACAGGTGCTACACCCTACGCCCTTGTCTATGGTTCCGAAGCCATCCTTCCCATTGAGGTCGAACTCCCATCCCTCAGGGTGTCGTTGAAAGGTCTCATATTAGATGAAGAATACAGAGTCTCCAGGCTACAAGAACTAGAGCTGCTAGAGGAAAGGCACCAGAAAGCTTTTGACCATCTCAAAGCCTACCAACAGATGATGTCAAGAAGCTACAACCACAAGGTTCGACCAAGATGCTTCAAGGTTGGGGACCTAGTTCTAAAAGAGAACCCTGGCAATCAACAGGACAGAGAAAAGAAAGGTAAGTTCGAGCCTAACTGGCTTGGGCCCTATGTGATTGTAGCTGCTTACGGATCGGGGGCATATCAGTTGGCCACTTCAGAGGGTGAGTTATTTGATGATCCAATCAACAGCATGCACCTTCGCCGGTTCTATACCTAGGAGAACCCCAGTGCAAGGGGGCATAATAAAATCAAAAATCAAAAAATAAAAAAAAATAAAAATTGAAAAGTTACAAAAAAATTTGTCCTTTGGTGAAAACTTGGCAAACAGGCGCCTTGGATAGGTATCATGATGAAAACCTGGCAAACAAGCGTCATGTTTACTTTCTAGCTTCTCGTGCAAATAAAAGCAAGTGATGAAAACCTGGTAAACAGGCGTTACTTGTGATAAACTGCCTTCTCCATCTTTGGGAATCCAATCCCCTTGAGTCCATTCTTTCTCCATTTGCCCCATTCGACCCATATCTGCCCCGCAGTAAACACTTGACAGTTACCTATCATGGCTCGATACTCTCCTTGTGGCCTTGTCAACTAGGGTTTTGTCCCATACCGTCTCCTTCGTGTGAGCCTAGTGTAGTGTCCCTCATCGGTGTCCATGGTCCAAGTCTGTGAACTACGTTGCCTCTGCGCCGTCACGTAGGCAAGGCCATTATTCTAATGCGCCCCGAGGCTTCCCTTTCTTCTATGGTCCCATTCATCCTCCTTCTTGTCTTCATTCTTGTCATCTTTCTTCTAGTCCATCCATGGTCCATTAGGGTTTACCCCGAACTACGTTGCCTTTGTGTCGTCACGTAGGCAAGGCCATTTAGCAATGAGCCCCCGAGGCACTAGGTCAGTCCCTTAGGGTCCGTCTCCCCAATAAGGATGGTGCAATCTTCTCACCAAGCAAACAAATGCAAGCAGAACCCGAGCTTCAAGCAGAAATCTTGACAATGAGCATCTTAACCTATCCAATGCATAGCAAATACCCAAGGTCTTCTAAATGATTTTATGCAAATTAAGGCAAGAACTAAACACATATCAACGCAAATATGCTTTGTAGATTGGAAACATGGTTAACAATTTGAGTCCAGATTTTTGCTATCATACCTTCCTATGCTACTCAAGGATGCCAAAAGCTAGAGATGCTATGATGGGGGCATGATTATTTTCTTTGTTTGCTATTTGGGGATTAAACTTTAATAATGTGAAGCCTTGTCTTAGGACGTGATCGGCAAAAGATCATCGAGGACATCAAAGGTCTAACATGAATAGGGGCAATCCTTGCTTGTTGAAATGTAGGAAGTACTCAGGTCATCTAGATTCAATTTTGACTAGATGCTTGTATTAGCTTGCTAAATCAAAATCCATGTAAGCGATACTCAGGTCATCTTGGTTCAATTATACTTTGATGCTTGTATTCACTTACAACATTTCAGAAAATGTACCAAAAACAAACTGCCCAATGATGAAATAAAGCACTCTAAAAGCAAAGCATCCATCCTATATCCACATACACATCCATGCAATCCTCATTATCCAAACTATGCAGAGTAACGATATCAAGTAAAGTTTCTAAGTCATCTTATCACAACCATTCTTCTATCTATCTATCATGTCATTCTGTGTCGATAAAGTACATTTGGACTTCACAAAAACAAAGCATATAGGGGCATATCATATCATTCGTAGGACTAGTCATGCACATGCTTAGGTTCGTAGAATACACCATCTAATGCATTAGGCCACCAATACATTTGCATCACATTACATCTTAAAGCACAGATAATCACATCAAACTAATAACACATATACATACATTTGCATTAGATCTTATAGACGTCCCATAACACAGTTGCACTATCACATAGAAATAATAACACATATGCATACATTTGCATTAGATCATATAGACGTCCCATAACACAGTTGCACCATCACATAGAAATAATAACACATATACATACATTTGCATTAGATCATATAGACGTCCCATAACACAGTTGCCTCTAACATAGAAATCATATTACATTTTGCATTCATTTGAAAACATTAAATCACATAGACATCATATAGCAGCATATCATAAAGCATCTCATATAGCATCAGATAGACCATCTAACTATGCACATACATCACATCATACAATAGAAGTAAATCTTCATCGCATAGCACATGCAATAAATACACAAAGCTGCATCATCATATATACTATCATATAGAAGAGGTCCAAATGTACAAAATCATCATCTATCTCTGGAATAAAAGTGTCATATACAATATGCATCCAAATGGATGGTGATACATGTCCCAAAATGTACAAAATCTGGTCTATGTCTATCCCTGCTGCTGTGGGCCACCACTGCCAGCTCCTGACTGCTAAGGACCCATCACGGAGGCCCCTGATTGTGATGGACCTGCTCTATGAGTCACCCCAGACTGACTCCTGAAACTCCCTGCCCTCTGGCTCGATGCCACGGCACCATGGTAAAACCCTCGGTAATACTGCGCCTGGGACTGTGCTCTGGCTAGATCTGTCTGTGCCTATGCCAACTGCGTCTGCAACTGGCCAACCTGTGCCTGTGCCTGCTGCACCTGCCCAACCAAAAATGAACTCGTGGCATCTGTCCCCATAGCAGCCACAGCAGTGTCCCACTCTACACGGATAATCCGTACCCATGTGTCTGCCATGTCTCTCTCGCAAGTCAACCCAGCGATCACCGCTGCGTTTGTCTCTCGCCTCCGCTCTACCCTCCTCAGCTGTGCCTGCAGCTCTCGCACCTATCCCCTCAGGCCGGCTATAGTCCTCTCATGAGCCTCTCCCTGTACTGGCCCCTATGCTGCCTCTACCTGTCCTGGCCCCTGGGACTGGGGCACCTGCTGCTGTGGTACCTGCTGGGGTGGTGGCATCTGTGCCTGCTAAGGTATCTGCTGCTGTGCCTCTACCTACCCTGGCACTGCCTGCTCAGCCTGAGCTATCCTCCTCCGCTGTCTCAGCCTCTCTCCGGCCCTACCACCCCGTCGTCCTCATCCTCCTCTACCTCCCCTCCGCCCTGGGCCAGCCTCTCCCTCCTCCTCTGAGTCCGCCTCATCAATACGAGGCACCAGCATGCCGGGTCCTGAATATCTCGGGAAAGGATGTGCAGTGATCCAATCCTCGTACTCCTGTGTCACCCCCACATCTGCTATCTCTCTCCTCATGTCCCAGGCCACATACGGCATCTGCTAGAACTCTGCCAGAGCCTCCTCATACGAAGCCATCGGCCCCCATCGGACCCTCTCTGCATGCATCCGTGCGAACATAGCCTGCCCCTGTGGCATACCCTGTCTCCCCCCAAACTGTCTCAGCACCCTGCCCACCATCTGTCTCTCCAAGATGTGCCGTGTCCAGCCTATCAGCCACCTGGTCTGAAAGCAGTATGGCATCTCGTCTCCCTCGTCGTCCCACGGCTCACAATCTAGATATGGTCGCCAGACGACGACATCCACTCCGTCCAAGGTGTGTCTCCAGTACTCTAGCTTCCCCAGCCTATGCTGGGAAATCACTCCTGCATAACCATAACTGTATGGCTCTCCTCGCTGCCTCGCGAAGACACATATCGGCCTAGTCACCGCTATGTGCTCCCACAGCCAGAACTGTAACAACAACACCCCAGCTGATAGACTTGTGCTACGGTGGTACACCACCTGATGCATGTCGTGGTATAGGTGGGCCAGTACGCAGACTCCCCATGCATATCGAGTGCCCTCAGTCAGCATCCGCTCCATGATCTTGCCCCATCCAATGGGGAACCCATGCGATCACCTGTCTGGGCATACAATGCCCCCAATCAGTCCAGCTACAATCCCAGGGAAGTAGTCATAGTAGTCGTATATATCCTGCCATGGGATAACCTGTCCAGCTAGCTCAGGATCATCAAACACCCGCTGGCACTCGGCGAGTCCCACGTCCCGCTGTGCATCATACTCTACTAACTTGCCTACCACAGGCAAGTGCAGTATCCGGTAGACATCCTCCAAGGTCACCGTCATCTCTCCCGTCGAAAAGTGGAAGGTCCCATCCTCACTGTGAAATCTCTCCACGGCAGCTGTCACCAGTCCACGGTTCGCCCGTACCTCGGGCATGAAGCATACATAATCCAATCCCATGGCACCAAGCGCCACTCTGTCAGTCTCCGTCAGCATGTATCTCTGCAATAGGGGCATAGGAAATGTCTCCCTCGACTGCAGTGTCTCCCGAATATCCTCCTGCAAGCAAGCAAGGCAAAGCGTCAGTCTCAAGCGACATATACCATACTCAACATACCTACTGAACTATATCAACTAAACTTAGCATTTCAAATTGATCAAAACAGCACACTACATCTCTTGACTAGATTTCTACAAATCTCAGAGATAGCTCATCGATTACCGCGTCAAACAGAATGCTAATCGGGTCAATTTGGCTAAGTCCTTTGCTATCCACAGCAAATGTGCCACTACAGGTGGTAAAAGCATTGCTTTTTGGTATATGCGCCGCTAAAATCGACATATGCGCGGCATTCACAAATGCGCCGCTACTTTCCACATATGTGCGGCTTAAATACACATGCGCCGGCAAATTACATAAGCGCAGCTACAATGCACAGATGCACAGCTTTTATGTATGCGCCGCCGAAACTGGCATATGCACCGTGCAACGACAAATGCGCTGCTTCGCGAGGCATATGCGCCATTCTGAGTTTCAGCGCATGCATTTGACCTATTTTCTAAGTGCATTTATGACATCCTAAATCGACCCTAGGCGAAATTTTTTGAAGCACATACTGGGGGTCCTGCCTCTGCTGGCTGCCCGAATCGACGAACTCGCTCGAATCGGTGCTCCTCGCGTGGAATGTCTGCTGCTCTGGTTGCCATGCTGCTCCAAGTTTGCTCTAAGCTCTCTCAATCCAATCCAGAGTAAACAAGTGTACAAATGACTATTCTTGTGGACCCAGCTCCTATTTATAGCCTCCAAACCCTAATTCTGGCTAGGTGTTGACTATGACTCCTTCCTGTGCCTATTTTTCTTCCCGTTTTCTTCCCGCATCCCTGACCGCATCCCTTTTCCTCCAACCTATCCTAACCCCTTCGTCTTCGTGAGATTGTCCATTTCCGTTCCTTTCACCCTTTTCTCGTCCAATCTCCCGAGGGGGCATCCTATCATCATTGAACCTGTACCAGGGGCAAACTGGGGCATGTATCATCATTCGGACTATCGAATTCTTTGAAGCAATGCTATAAACTGCGTTGCATCAAAGAGGGGCAAAATGTATACGCCTAAAAATGACACGATTCATCCTAAATAAATATTCTAAATATTTATTCCCTTCTTCTATTAATTAAATAAATATCCTAAATTTATTTAATCGATTCACTATTCCATAATTAAATAAAATCTATTTATTTAAATAAAATTCTTCTAAATGCCCTACACAATTAAATAATCATAAATTATTTAATTAAGCCAAATTCCTCTATCCTAAGTTCTAAATTCCAAAATTCCACATCACCTTTACACCTCACCTTTTCCACCTCACCTTGTCCACCTCATCAGGTTGCACATGTAATTAAATATATTTAATATTTAATTATCTTATTTTCCCTCACCCACATGGCCTATTTCTTCTCAAATCAGAGGTTAGTTAACTAATCAATCAAAAGTGTTAACTAACCTGTCAATTGAGTCAAATCCTCAATCAATTCAGTCAGTTCCACGATTTATTCTTCTAACTGATCAATCAAGTCTGTTAATAGACTAGTCAATGGAGTTAACTCTCCAATCAATTTTGTCACATCCCCTCTTTCATGATGGACCTGGGACACTTGTCACATTTCCACTAGTTGCACATTCCTCAACCATTCTCAGCCATTGATCTTCATATCTTCTCTCAACCGTTGATTCTCATTCTTCTGAGTCTATAAATGAAACCTCATTCTTCCATTCTAATCATCTAGGCTTTTGACATCGTTACTCTGCAGAAATATCACCAGCGTGCCTTTGGCACCCATTTACCATTCACAAGCTTGAGATCACATACTTGCATTGGAGCTCATCTTCATTGCATATCACAATAGCCATTTATCATCGACTTCCTCGAACACAGCTTAAAAGAGTGCACTCTCTGAGGGCTCACTTCATCTGCGAAAGGACGATTGTAATAGGCAAACAACAGAAGCATCGGTTTCAAGGAAGGTTTGCTTTGTGTTATTCATTGCTATTTTCGTTTAATCTCTCTTGTTATCATCTATTATGTTGATGTTTGGGTCTTATATAATTTATTTGATTGATTCACGTTTTACCCTTACACTTATGACTTGCCACTTCCATTATGGTAGATCATGTGGATACAACAATCTTGTGGGATGTTGATGTTCTTCTTTTACCCTCTAGAACTCTAGAAAACTTGCTACAAATCTTGCAGCATCATTCTTCATCCCTTTCTAGAAATAAATAGGTTTACATCTGCTAGAAGTTTGGTTACTCCTGGATGTCCTGAGTATGGTGTAGTACGAACTTCTTTCCTCGCCAGATTTCTTAATTCACCTACACTAGGAACTTACATTCTTCCTCTGTATCTCAATAGTCCATCAAACTCAAAATGAAACCCATCATACCTTGAATCTTTAGGATTTACCATAAGAGCTTGTTTGACCTTCTCATAATATTCATCGCCAGATAAATTTTGCAATACTAAATCTTTAAAGTTTGCATGTATAGAGACAATTGAAGAAATATGTCTCCTTCGACTCAAAGCATTAGCTACTCTATTCTCTTTTCCTTTAATATAATTTATCTCAAAGTCATAGTTAGATATCAACTCTAACCATCTCCTTTTTCAAGCATTTAGATGAGGTTGAGAAAATATGTACTTAAGACTTTGATGATCTGACTTAAGTACAAAGTTTTTCTCTAACAAATAGTGATGCCACATTTGGAAAGCATGCATAATCGCTACTAATTCTAGATCATGTGGTGTATAATTCTTCTCATAAGCCTTCAACTTCCTTGACTCATAGGCTATCACTCACCCATCTTGCATAAGAACACCCCCTAATCCTTCTCTTGATGCATCAATTATAACCTCAAACTGCCCTTTGGGGTTGGAAACTTTCAAAATTGGTGTTGTTCTCAACTTTTCCTTTAATAGATCAAATGCCTCCTGACATTTATCTATCCATTTAAATCTCTTCCCTTTCCTTTGCAAAGAAGTGATTGGACTTGCAATACTAGAGAAATTTAGAACAAACTTTCTATAATAACTAGCCGAACCTATAAAACTATGTACTTCATGCACATTCATGGGTACAGGCCAATCTAGAATAGCTTTGATCTTTGCTAGATCAACATATATTCCTTCCACAGATATTATATGTCCTAGATACTGAATTTCCTTCTAGAAGAAAGAACACTTAGAAAGTTTTCCATATAACTTATTTTCCCTTAACTGTTGCAGAACCACTTGCAAATGTTGTAAATGTTCTTCTTCATTCTTAGAATAAATAAGAATATCATCCAGAAAGACTAGAACAAACTTGTCTAAATGGGGCATTCGTAAGTCCAAATGGCAACACTGTGAACTCATAGTGCCCATATCTTGTCCTAAAAGTTGTTTTGTAGATATCCTCATCTTTTAATCTTAACTGATGGTATCCTCCATAACCAGTTCATTCCTAGGATTACATCATAGGAACCTAAGGGGGCTATCTATAGGTTTATCTCTATTGAAAAACTAGAGAGATCAATCTTGGCCTCAAGCAAACATTGCTCTACTTGAGCCTTTGATTGGGTAGCATACTCTACTGACCAAGGTTTAGACATGTACCCAGCTTTTCTGGGAAACTTATTCAAAACTATAGGAGAAACAAAAATTTTAGTAGCTCTTGTATCAATTAAAATAGATATAGGGACTCCAAACAAGGTACCTGTCATCTCAATGGGTGTGATTTGGTACTTTGCTTGATGATTGCCGAGGGCTTCATGAATCCTTTTCTAGAAAGTTGCTTGTTGAGTAGGTAACATAGTACCTCTTTTCTGACCATTTTGGTTCTTGTTTGGACAACTATTAGCATAATGGTCACCCCCACATGTAAAGCATCCTCCAAGAGGTCCTCTCTTTTCTGTAGACTTTCTAGTATTATCCTCATTTCTTTTGAAATTATTTCTCCTTTTCTCATTACCAATCCCATTCTTATTCTTCTAAGTTCACTTACCATTTCTTTTATTCTCATAGCTCCTATCATTTCTTCTTTTGGATGGTTGGGTAGTTAGAGTTCTATTGAATATCTTGCAATTTCTATCTTGATAAGCTGAGATGGATTTCAACTTTTGTTCTTGCTTAATTGCCTTCTTGTACACTTGATCCATTATTGTGGGAACATGTACATCCACCTCTCCACCAATTTGAGCATTTAAACCCATGATAAACTTCCTAATTTGGAATTTCTCATCCTTCTGATATTGGGGCACATATTTTAGAAGATGGGTAAATTTCTCCCCATATTCAACTATTGACATGTCTCCTTGACAAAGATTCTAAAAATTAGTCAATTTTTAGTCAAAATAAAGTTGTGGCAGATACCTTTTGCAAAAGAGTTACATGCACTCATCCCAAGTTACTCTTAAGAAACTTAGATTTAGTTTCATTTTCTTATTCATCCACCAAGTGGATGCTTCTCCTGCCACTTGAAAGGCTCCCCAAACTGCTTTGGTTACTTTTGACTAATTTCTTATATCAAAGTACTTCTCCATTTTTGATAACCAAGCTTCAGCTATATCACTAGTCACTGTTCCATCAAACTTTGGTGGAGTGACCTTTTTCATATCCTTGGAAAGTTTTAAGGCCAGCCTATTTTTTTCTTGCTTCTAAGGTTCACAGTTTTCAGGGATTTCACTACTCATACTATGATCTTGGTGATTTTGCCTACTTTCCTCATGAGAATTTTCATTTTCTCCCTCATAATATCCTTGATCCATTACCTTCTTTTCCAAGTTACCAATTCTTTTCTTGGTTTCTGCAAGCATGATTAAAATATGATCCATCTTGTCCTTGGAATTATCTAGTGGATTGTTTTCCTCTTGACTCTCACCCTGGTTAGTTCTTGTCCGAACCATGTTTGTCATTTTTCTCACACTTGATAATATTGAGTTATCTATTAGTTTCCATATTTTAATGCGTCTCATTAAATCAAAACATAATGAACTCAAAATAAATAATAGTTTGGTACAAAACAAGCTCATTTTTATTATAAATTATTTAGGTGTAACTACATCCTTTATTGATACATAGAATGACTCATATGTCATGTTCAAGAGGAGTATATCCCTCTGATTTATTATTAGATACATAATCAAGAGGTGTATAACCTTCTAACTCACTATTAGACCTAAGTGCAATGATCTCAGAAGATGGAGGTATGCAAGGGTCTCTCTTAACCATAGGTGCATCAACTTCCAACATATATGCTGTGATCCTAGCTGTGATCTTAGCTCTCTTTAAGTTTTCCTTTCTCACTTGCTTGATTCGAGTTAAGACATTCATGAGGGTTTCAGTATCACTCAACCATATGTCACTATCATTATTGGTTCCCTCAAAGGTTTTAATAATGGCTTCACACTCTCTCTTGGCTTTTAGGTAATGCTCATTCTCAATAACTGACTTCCTAGCAGTCATCTTGAGATGCACCATCCTATACAAGAAATTCAAACATTAGCTAACTGTTTAATATTGATTACAGGTTAGCATAGTGGACTCATAAGCCCTAGTGCTAAACTTGGCTCTGATACCATATATATCATCCAAAATCTTAAACAAGACCAAACAAAGATATTTACCATGAGATAAAACATACAAGGTGAAAAAGATATTTTTTTTATTAAACTTAAAATCAAGATACAACAATTTACATAATTTCTTTTATGAAATAAACAACATTATATAATATACAAAGATGACATTTTGTCTTTACAATTACAAATATCTACAATAGATAAGGTTTACATAGTCTTAATAAACAAAAGTCACATAACCCAAAGGTCTACTACATTCATAAATCTGACATCATTATCTCAAGCCTTGGCATGTCTTCTATTGGAAAGAGAGAGAGAGAGAGAGATAGCATCTTCCCAGTGCTTTTCTTCCAACCATAAACCAGCGGTCTCCCAAACATCTTCCCATTGAAAGTGGCCCTACCCTTCACGAAGAGTATAGACCAAAGGTGACCAATGGTAATTTTCCATCTGAATACTGGTGTTGTATCCTACATAACTCTATCGATCATACAACCCTAGATACCCTCTAGCTAAGTATGATCATTCTGATAGGTTTATGCAATCCAGATATGGTGAACCGATAATGTACATAGAGACGTATGTATTACTTTGGCCAAAGATTCAATATGAATAAACATTTATAATAAAAGAAGTCGTTATGTCCACCCACCCCAACTCAACTTGGATACTATCATGTTCCTACAATTTGACTTGGTCAACTATGTTTACTATAAAGTCTTGACAACTTCAATGTTTTAGTCTTCCTGACTTAGACAAGTTTTACAAACACTATCAATGTTCCATAGACCTTATGGACTATCTTTCTATACAAGGATTATCTTGCATCTTTGCAATGCCTGAGATCCTAAACTTATTGACACTCAAGAACTTAAGTCAATTTATAACGTCTAAGAAGATCACCTTACCAAGTTTAAGCATCATTGGTTAGGAAAATATATCCTTTCTAACTAAAAGAATAAATAATCAAAGTTAGGGTACTTGCCCCTTCAATCATGTTCTTTATAATGATCTCAAAAGTTTAGTATATTAAATTAAACTATTGGGACAAGTTTAGGTTTTGTCCTTACTATCCCATCATAATGGATTATCAAACATATATTCTCATAAAGTAATAGTATTATAAGAAAAAAGATTAACCCTTAGGTATTATTTTGACTATGAGGTCATTTCTAGGTTTCACAACTCTCGACTAGAAAGAAGATAGTTTTCCATAGTTATTATTACCAAGAGATCATTCAGTCCTTTACAACAAGGATGTATCTTTTTATAATCAAAACTTATTACTATAAACCCTTTTAGTTTCATAAGAGTCTAGATTGTTGACTTATGATTGATTAGATAACTAAAATACAATAACTAGATTAGGCCATTGTCAATCTAAGTTTAATGACTAAGTAGTCTTTCCACATACCAAAGATATAAATCTAAAGAAGCCATAACACACTATTATTGTCGAAGGCCTTTTTTTGTGCTACTCAAGCTATAATTTCGTTGGTTGTCTTAAATGTTCATAGCATGAGTTCTCTAACACAAGGGATATCTAAAATGTGGAAACAAGTATATAGACTCATGCTTACTGGATCATAAGAATTCTATATTCAAAGAACCCTAAAACTTGTATAAATCTGTACTATTTTCATTGTTCCAAATGAAGGTCTTTGGTAAAAAAAAGTATAGAGACATATAAAAATTGTTCTGGACAGAGTTATACAAATTATATAATCTGAAGAGTAAACTCTCAATAAAAACTTCCTTTAAATCTATGTCTAAGTTTATACACAATCTCTATAAGTATACCTAATAAAGCTATCCTCTATCGTTAATCAAAAATAAGGATTACCTTCAGTTGAAACACCTAATATAGGTTTATCTCAAACATCAACACTAATTAGAGCATTACTCATAGATACAATAACATTCCTAATGTAATAGAATTGACCATTTTATCATCCAAAGACAATGACCTTGCAGAGAAAGATTCTTGACTCACAATTGCTTTAAAGTCTAACATAATAACATGCATTTCTTATAATATTCAAAGACTTCATAAAAAGAAAAGAACCTAATATATAGTTAACTGCAGAGGATCCTTTATTAGTTGGTGTCCATGAAGAGCTCTTTCTTCCACCACTGTTCATTGTCTCCTCCTTCCACTATATTTCACTCTCTCTTCTCTCTATGACAACTCAAGACTTCGTATGCAATGTCCCCTTGATTCTAAGGCATTTTGGTTTTTATCAAACACTCCTCACTATCTTCATAGAAAAACTTTCTATCTCTACATTACCTATTCTGGTGTTGTTACTTCCCTGTTTCCCACTTTACAAGAGTGGTTGTCCTTTAAATACTTCATATGACTCATTTATGAGTCTTCCTCCTTCACTCCATGACTAACAGTCATAAAAGACCCACTACGTTGTAGTTGGAAACAAACTCTCTCTTAATTCATTGGGGCTCTACACGTGTTGCACCTATGAGGATTGATCATCCATTGTGAGGGAAGAATACATGGTATACAATACCACTAACACTCATGAATGGTCGACACTCTATGAAACCACAATTTAAGATAATTAAGTCATCTCAAGTGCTATAAAGACCACTAAATTTGGTTGATACACTCTCCACAAATTATGCCTATGGCTGCTATAAACTCGAGTATGTGGCTTTACAAGATAAGATGGTATTTATTCCACTATACATACCACTAAAGGCTCATAAAAGAATAATCAATACTTGGAGAAATTAGTTAAAAGATGACAACTTCACATAGAAGAAAAGGTGGGTAATTGTATTTAAACCATAAGCACTTCCTCACTAACCAATTTTTCCAAAGATAAAAACACAATAATAATAGTCTAAGATCAAATGAATAACATCAAAAGGGATTATTATAATAATACGATGTAAGACTTATGTAAAAGCATGGTAGGGTTGAGATCATCTCCCCTTCACGAATACACACTATTTCATGTCGATTAAGTTTTCCATGAGCGAACATGCAACATTAGACTATAACCATGCCAACAATTTAACTGTCTACATTTTGATGACACAAACATAATTACTTATGACGTGATCGATGAAAGGTCACGTTAGTCACAAATGACTAATATTCTTTTTTGACAACATCATTTTCACAAAATGACAAGGTCAGCACACAACTTAACTCAAAAAGGAATCAATAAGACATCAACAACCTATCGAGTCAATCCAAGAATTAACCAATAAAAAGTGACTCACCTCAATCAACTAGATTTATTTAAATGTTGAACACTATACTTATTTGGAAAATGACCATTTATAACTCAAGGTCTATTCTCCTCTCCTTAGAAGATACTCTCTCTCTCTCTCTCTCTCTCTCTAGGAGAGTCATCAAAAACCTATTTTCTTGCATATAACTTGCAATCACTAGATCATGATTAGTGCATTGTTAGTCAATTCATAAACCTTATGAATAATAAACTAAATTCTCATAACATAAATTACTTAATCATTACATCATATGCATTGCATTTAATCACATAACTAATATTTAATAAAAATCAATATTTTCCCATGACATTTAACCCAATGTCAAAATATTTATCCATAGATTCACTTATATCCATGTAAAAGTTAAAATTAAAAACAAGCCAAAATTAGGGATGTAACAGGATCCACCATATAGATACACATAATCATGTCCCTCTTTGTGTTCCCTATCCACCACTGGCCTCAATACCACTATGTACTCCTAGGCCAAAATGTGCAGTAGAGTCATGTCGCATCCCAAACTCATCCCCCGCTAGTAAACCACTACATGCATGTCGTGATATATGTGTGCCAACACACACAACCCTTAGGAATAGACCACTCCATGCATCATCATCCACTCAAGCACTCAACCCAAGCAAGTTGAAAACCCTCTAGATCTCTTGTCTAGCACTAATAATCCTACAATCAGTCCTACTACAAATAGGGGTAGAGGTGCAAGTGTCCCCATCGCATCTGCCAAATCCATCTCAATGTCATCTATAGGATAATCATTTGTTAAAAATACCTTCTCTAAACCCTCCTCACTAGTAGTCAAGTCATACTCAACCAACTCTCTATGAATATGGATCTGTAGGATCCTCCACATGTCCTTCGAGATGATGGTCATCTCTCCTATCAGTAACATAAAAGTTCTCTCACTCTACCACCTCTCCACCAAGACTGTCATCATCTCTTGATGTGCATGACTCTCTAGCATGTAGGCAATATTACATAGCCCAATCACCCCCAAGAACTCCCTATCCATCTCTGTAAGATGTGGCCTCCACCTCATACTCAGAGGCCTCTACTCTCATGGTCCTATATAAGCTATAGCTACTATAGCATCCATCCACAACATGTCATCAATCTTCTACAAACTAGACTCTAAGCATGTCTTTTTAGCAACAAAAATGCATTATCCTAACCTGCACAAGCGCCACTTTTGGAAAATGTAGTACCCTAACCCATGTAAGTGCCATTTATGGAAAATGT
Organism: Cunninghamia lanceolata; assembly: GCA_027924645.1. Taxonomy (NCBI): domain Eukaryota; kingdom Viridiplantae; phylum Streptophyta; class Pinopsida; order Cupressales; family Cupressaceae; genus Cunninghamia; species Cunninghamia lanceolata. The sequence continues at coordinate 6,379,237 of BSBN01000220.1, read as the reverse complement.
GCTATCCTAACCCATGGAAGTGCCAATTCTAGAAAATGTACTACCCTAGCCCATACAAGCACCATTTATAGAAAATGTGCTATCCTACCCCACACAAGCACCACTTCTACAAAATGTGCTATCCTATCCTGCACAAGCACCATTTTCTATAGAAAACACCATTTTTTGGTGAAAGTACCCTTTTATCCAATGAAAGCATGACTTCATTGCGTAAGTGCCTCAATCCCCCGTGCAAGTGCCATTTTAGGCAAAAGCGCTAACCCTAGCCACATAGGTGTTCCTTTGTAGAAGTGCATCTTTGTGCAGCAAAAGCACTAAAGCACTCCATAAGCACTAATGTGCTTCAAAAGTGCTATTCCATGACAAAAGCACCACAATCCTAAGCATAGGTACCAATATTGATGCAAAAGAACCATTTTAGCAGAGTGGCGCTTCTGCTTTATCCTACTTCTACCCACATTTATGACCCCCTAAACTACCCCTAGGTATGTAAGATGAGAGACATACCATTGAGCTCATAATCCTGGTGCTTGTTGGTATGTCTTAACTTGATCTTCGCGATGCCTACATCATAGAATTTGCACCATCTTTCCTAGATATGCTTGAGCTCATGCTAGTTCTGATCTCTACTAGGTGTGAATGTAAATGAGCCTAAATGGGCCCCTCTACCCTATTTATAGGTCACCCAAGCCCTAATTTTCAATCCTAGCCCTAAGTTTCTTCCATGTTTCTTCATTCTACCATATTTCTTCCCCATTTTTTCTTCATCTGACTTATTTCTTCATCCCTTGTCTGTTATCACCCCCTTTTTCTACTTTTCAACAGTTTAACCAAAAAAATTATTTTTTTGGCTAACCTCTCGAGGGGGCATCACTACTCCATCATTCCTTTGATCGAATGGGGTGTAATTCCTTCTTTGACACAACAACACTTCATTTTAGTCACGACGCTATATCAAAGAGGGGCAAAATGTAGACACTAAAAATTGACCACACCTCCACCATCACTTGCGACATCATCCTACCAATAACTTTGTGACATATTTGTCCTTAGGTCCTCTTTATGTCCTCTCTTATCATTTAAATTAATTAAATAAATTATATTTATTTAATTAATTAATCTAATTCCATTTTTAATCCATTCTTCTACATCACCTAGATTAATTAATTAAATAATATTTATTTAATTAATTAATCCATGTTCTCCCTTAACCAAGTTAATTAAATCAATTTAATTAATTAATTTTATCCTGACACATGACCCCTTTCCAATAGTTAATTAAATAATTGTATTATTTAATTAATTCCCACTTGTCTCCATCTTTATCCATTTCCCACAAATAAATAAACTAAAAGATCCAACTAGTCACATGACTAACTAATCTTATCCATCCATCTTTATAGAAATCCCTAGAAGCTTCCATCCTTATCCCTAATTCCACCTCTTAATCTCATCCATCCATTATACCTCTTAATCTTATCCCTTCATTCTTCATATCATGAATCTATAAATTAAGGTTCAACTAAGCCATTATGAATCACATCTTTTGCTATCAACTGCATGCTACCATTTTTCTATCATATTATCTCTATTATACCAAGATTATGTTGGTTTATTGAGCAATACACATACATTCAAGCAACCATCTCAAAGAGCCTAGCTAGTGGAGCTAGGGTGCACTCCATTCCCACTCTATTGGAGGAGAAAGAATGATTTTCAAGGTCAAGGTATTGTGTTATATGTTTTATCTTATGTTATCTACCTATGATTATTTTCTTTTCTTCACATGTATTAACCAATGAAATAGAAATGGAGAAATCATATAAAATTAGCAAACCATAATAGCACAACACATAACATCAAATGTACATGAAGAAACCCTTTCAAGAAAAAAACTCCACCATAAAAGAGAGCACCAATTTGTATTAGTCTTTAATCCAAGAGTACATATAGACAAACCTATCCCTTCAATTTGATAGCATTTTGACAACACATGTGTACCTATAATAACTCATAAAACCTTTATCCAATGTATACATTTGATTATAAAGAATAGTTAAGAGGAAACCACAAGCAGATTCCTAAAACCATAACTTCCCAAAACTATGGTATGGCAAAAAACCAACACCCCCATGTGAAAAATCAATGCATCCATGAATAGTAAGGACAAGAAAATGAAAAGAGGCAATACAACACAATACCTTCACCTCAGATCACTCCTCCCATAAAGTGGAAGTAGAGTGCACCCTAGCTCCATTTTAGTTTCTCTTGATAATGATTGATGATTATTTGATTGTTGGTTGCTCACTCTAGTAGCGTAACTTTGCATTCTTCTGTGATTTCTTCATTGATCTTTCTTCTTCTAGTCCAAATGGCTTGATTGAAGGTGTTATTTATATTTACTTGGATGATAGGATGGATGGTTAATATATTATGAGACATGGATTAAGGATTAATGGTTGAGATTAAAGTTGTATGAATGGATAAGATTAAATGAAAGTACATTGTGGAAAGCATGTACCTATCCTCATGTGGTTGGCTAAGATTTTGGGTTTTTGTGCAGGTTGGATGAGGATCAAGACAAATGGAGCATAATTAATTAAATATAAAAATTATTTAATTAATTATAGGATAGGAATGATGTGAGGATTAAAATTAATTAAATAAATAAAATTTATTTACTTAATTTGGCTAGAGGGTAAAATGGATAAAATAATTAATTAATTAATTAATTATAATTTATTTAATTAATTTGACTAATGGAAGGGGACATGAAGGAGTCCTAGAATGAAAGTGTCACAAGGTGGATGTCTAGGTGATGTTAGAAGTGTTGTAAGGATATGGTTTGGTGGAGTCACGGTCGGAGGGTTCACAGAATGAACTATCCAAACCATGCAGCTAGAGTAAACACAATGGAAACAAATCAATTGTAGAATGCAATAGGAGATTCATATATTTAGAATATCAAATAATTACAAGACTCATATGCTGGTAACATGTAGGCTACAATCAAAGGGCTCACAGGCCTGCTTTCTGGATTACAACAGATATGCAAGATATGACATTAAAATGCCTTCCAGAAAGAAAAATTGTATCTAAACTATCATAATCACTAACTATGAACTACTAACTTCCTAATGCATCTAAGAGATCTATATATATCATCTTCAAGCTCATGAAATCCTCTGCGTCAGCCACAAAAAAGGTTACAAATCCAATGAAGGATGTAACATGTAGAAGCAAGTAGGCTAGCCTACAACATCTGGTATTGCTCTGCAAATGCATGAAACTTGGTGCAGACCTCAAGGAATGTCTATTTGATCCACATGTGTCATATATGATGTTCCATTTATCTCTGCAAGTCACGAAAGTGCTCTGCAAACCTTCTCCTTCAACTGACTATATGAATGCTCTATTTTGTGAAAACATGTGATCTTCTGATAGCGATAAATTTCAGGAAACAAATCCAAATCACTTGAAATCTAGATATGATGTAGATGATGATATGTAGATGCTAAGTCTTATTCTGTACACTCTAATATGAAGATGTAGTGAAATACGGTACAAAATGCTAAAAACTTCACTGACTGAACTGAATTGAAAATGAAAGAAAAGAAAGAATGCAAATGTTTTTGGTTAATGCAAGATTACTTTGCAACCTGGGATGCTCCCACATCAGACACTTGGGGTTGTTGAAAAAGTGATTCACTCACTTTGTTAGGGCTAGAGGAAAACCAAGGTGGTCTACCTCAACCTAAGAAATCCATGATGGATCTTCTTTCAGTCTGCCTTTCCACTTTACCAAATATTCTTTGTATTGCTTGCCTCTGGTGTTGCATCCAACTCTACTATCTAAGATGTGCTCTATGTTCTCCATTTTTTGCTATGGTAATTTGATTCTTCAATCCATCTTCGATGTTATCACTTGATTCTCCTTCATGCTATTTATATAGGTTTTGAATATTGAATATAGGTGATATACCCAATGTCTCTGGTAGCTCCACTTCATATGCATTTCCTGAATCAAACTTCCTAAGAATATTACATGGTCCAAGCTTCTTCATCTTCATCTTGTTATATGTTCCCATAAGAAATCTCTCCTTTCTCAAATATACCATTACTTCATCTCCAATTAAGAATTATTTTTGTCTCCTCTTCTCATCTGTTTGCTCCTTATACTTGCTATTCATCTCCTCTAAATTCTTTCTGACCTAATTATGTAGAGTCTCCATGTATCCTACAAATTCTTCTACCTATGTACTTCTCTCATCCTCTAAACTAATGTCTCTTAACTCTAAAACTCCTCTAGGTTTCATTCCGATCACAAACTCAAATGTTGTCTTCCCTGTACTCCTATTCACTAAATTATTGTATGCAAACTCTACTTGTAGTAGAATTAGATCCCAATTTCCCATCTTATCTCCTACTAAACATCTCAACAAGTTACCCAAACTCCTATTTACCACTTTTGTTTGTCCATTTGTCTATGGATGAAATGTTGAACTAAACTTTAGGTTTGTCTCCATCTTCTTCCACAATGTTCTCCAAAAAATCCAATGAATCTTGTATCCCTATCTGAAATTATTCTCTTAGGTAATCCATGCAATCTCACAATCTCCTTGAAAAATAAGTCAGCAACATGCACTGCATCATTTATCTTCTTACAAGGTATGAAATGTGACATCTTTGAAAATCTATCCACCACTACAAATATAGAATCATATCCTCTCTGTGTTCTTGGCAATCCTAATATGAAATCCATACTTATATCCTCCCAAGGTCTCTCTGGTACTATCAAAGATTTGTACAATCCAGTATTCTGACTACTCCCTTTTGTTTCAACTTGACATACTCTACAACTCTACACAAACTTCCTTACATCCTTATAAATGAGGTGAAAAATAATGTTCACTTAACAAAGCCACTATCTTGTCAATCCCAAAATGTCATGCCAATACACCACTATGTTTCTCCTTTATCAAATTATCCCTCATCGAACTCCTAGGTATACACAACTAATTTCATTTGAATAACATATCCTCCTAAATGAAATAGTCTAACCACTTACTTCTATCTATCACAATAGGTTCCTTACATGCTTTCCATGGTTCTGCAAAATCAAGATCTTCTTCATACATGTGCTTCAGTTCCTCAAAACCTAATACTTCTCTCATCTCTGTCAACAAATTCCTTCTTCTGCTCAATGCATCTGCAACTTTGTTTGACTTCCCACTCCCATGCTTCAATACAAATGTGTAACTCTACATGAACTTTACCCATCTCATATGTCTCTGATTCAACTTTCCTTGACTATTCAAATATTGTAAAGCTTGATGATTCGTGTACAACACAAACTCCTTAGGCAACAAATAATGTCCACTTCTTCAAAGCTTGAATTATGGCATAGAACTCCTGATCATAAACTGAATATCTTCTCCTTGTATCATTCAACTTCTCATTGAAATATGCTATTGGTCTCCCTTTTTGACTTAACATTGTGCCTATTGCATTTCTACTAGCATCACAATCTACTTGAAATACTTTGTTGAAATCTAGTAATGTTACCACTGGTTGCTCTGTCACTTTCTGCTTCAACAATTCAAAACTTTTATTTTCTCCTGATGTCCACTTAAAATCCTTTTTGTCACCTCTCATTGTCTCTGTCATCGGTGTGCATACTAAACTAAAATTTCTAATGAACTTCTGGTAAACACTAGCTAACTCATGAAATGATCTTACCTCTCCAATGTTTTCTGGTGTTGGCCACTCAACAATTGCTCTAACCTTCTCAGGCTCCATCTTCAATCCTTCCGCAGAAATCATAAAGCCCAAATATACTAGTTCTTCCTTCATGAAACTACATTTCTTGATGTTTATCAACAACTTCTCTTCTCTCAACCTCTGCAATACTTGTCTAATATGCCACAAATTTTCTTATTTTGTCTTACTAAAAATTAGAATATCATCCAAGTATACAATAACAAACTTACCCAAGAATTTCTTCAAAACCTCATTCATCAACCTCATGAAAGTACTTGATACATTAGTCAATCCAAAAGGCATCACTAACCATTCATATAGTCCTTCATTTGTCTTAAATGCAGTCTTCCATTCATCTCCCTCTCTGATCCTAATCTAATGGTATCCACTCTTCAAGTCTATCTTTGTGAAATACTTTGCTCCACTCAAACAGTCCATGATGTCATCCATCCTTGGCAATGGAAATCTATACTTAATAGTGATATGATTGATTGCTCTAGAGTCTATACACATCCTCCATTCTCCATCTTTCTTTGGTGCTAAAAATGTAGGTACTGCACATGGGCTCAAACTTTCTCTAATCAATCCTTTCCTCAACAACTCCTGAATCTCTCTATTCATCTCTGCATTCTCTGCTGGTGTCATTGTTGAAATTAGGGTAGACAACTGAGAGGGGGGGTGAATCAGTTGTCACAAAACTTTTATCCTTTGCTGCAACTTAAACTTCTTTACCACTTATTAACATATGAATGATATATTCATGTAAAGCATGAATCAACAAGACATGAGCAAAAACAAAATTAACACACATAACACTGGGATTTTTACGTGGAAACCTAGTTAAGGGAAAAACCATAGTGGGGGTTAACCCACAAGATTTATTCTCTGTTAAAAAATAGAAAAATGGGGAAGGCATTTGCCTTCAGGGCACATTGCCTAGAGCTCACTACTCAAAGAGGCTCACTGCCTACAAGAATATAAGTTTATCATAGAAAGATTAAACTGGAAAACAACATCTTCTTCATGCCAAGGTCAGTTCCATTGATGTGCACAAAACTTCTACTCTTCCCCCAAACACTTATTCACTTTCTCCTCATCCTTTAATAATTTTCCTTTTTTGCTCTTGCTCTTCTCTGCTTTGCCTTCCTTCCTTTCTTAGGATCTTATCATTTTCACACAAGGATACCTTTCCACAACTCAACCACACATATTTACATGCTTCATCAACCTTGGAATAAACATCAAGGTTGGCACTACAAACATCTAACTTAATTCAAATCACTATACTATCGGCCAAACATAGCTGGGATCCAAATCTTCCTTGAACAACATGCCACACTTCATAGAATCTCTCTTAGATCATCTGCAACATCCACAAAGCATCCAGTTGGCCAAGACTGGAAACAACAACAACATCTAAAGAGAAATCTTCAATCACAAGCTAAAACCTTAATGCAAATCACCAACACAATAGGAACACGATCTAGAGATCACCACAAGCACAATGAAATCAACAAGAACAACCGTACCACCTCAAATCACCAGAATCACTTGCACCTTCATCTGGGAACTCAAGAACACCAACTGCCATGATTTTCACACTAGAAAGATTGCTTGCAGACCTCCAAACCATGAACCACTTGAGTTGGGGACACACACCAACATCCCAAACACACCTCTAGATTCACAAATCATAATATTCTAATGCGAATCAAGCTGGACTAGATTTTTGTCACTCTGTCACCTCTAAACAATTGCAAAACCTAGTTGTACTCAAATGGCCATATCTTCACAAATTCTTCACGTGGATCCCTAAAATCCTTTACAACACCCTTTGGTCTGTAGACTCTGATCTTCATCTCACTGGAAATGTGGAGCAAACTACTTCACTGAACTGCACTGTCTTCACTGTCTCTTACAAAGAGATATGTAACTCACTTGTTTCTTCCGGAGAGGCTAATTCTCTCAATATCCTCAACATACAAGTCTTCTAGAATGAGATATAGATGACACCAATGACAACGAGGATATGTTGACATCAATGACAACACTGATTAGGCACATATTTGTAACAATCTCCCCCTTTATCATTGATGGCAACATATGATGTGAAAAATTGTTTCAACCATCAAGACAAGAACTTCTCCCCTTTCTCTTATCACACCTGCAACTATTTTCTTTACTGCTCCCCTTTCATTAGCAACTACTCACTTCCAAGTTTTTAACATGGCTTCTCTCTCCCTTTGACATTAATGGTAAAGGGCACATATTTACAGTCGTCTCTCACCCCTTTTATTTCTTAGACAAACTCAAACTGAACTCAGAACATACTCACTACTCCCCCTGAGTAGCATTCCCTTAACACCAATCCGGACCACAAGATATGATTGTGAGTTCCACTAGACTGATGCACATTAGTGCACCTTAGTTCTGAATAGGAGGGTAATGACCCCTAGCTTCCCTCTGAGATACTCAAAACTATCCTTAGGTAGAGGCTTAGTAAAAATATCTACAATCTAATCTTTTGATGAAACAAACTCCAATCTAACTTCATTCTCATTTTCCTTCTCTCTCAAAAAGTGAAACTTAATGGATATGTGCTTTGTCCTTGAATGCAACACTGGATTCTTTGAAATGTTTATTGGACTTGAGTTAGCATAGAAGATTGTAACACATTCTTCAAACACAACTCTGATACCCTTCAACATTTACTTCATCCACAAAACTTGAGTACAATTACTTGTTGTTGCTATGTACTTTGCAGTAGACAGAGATATTGCCTCTTGATTTTTGCTCAACCAAGAAACCAATATCTTTCCCAAGAAAAATGTACCTCCACTAGTACTCTTCCCATCGTCCACATCTCTTGCCCAATCAGCATTTGTATATGCATGAAGAGTGAAATCACCATCCTTAGGATACCATAAGCCATAGTCAGATGTTCCCTTCAGATATCTAAAAATTCTTTTGATTGCTACAACATGAGATTCTCTAGGATTAGCTTGAAATCTAGCAACAAGGCCAACTGCATTCATAATATCAGGTCTGGTATGATTCAAATAAAGTAGTCCTCCAATCATTGATCTATACCTTTTCTAATCTACCTTAGGGGAATCATCATCTTTGCTCAACTTGCATCTAGTTACCATAGGAGTACTCACTAGTTTTGAATGCTCCATTAAAAATATTTTCAACAACTCTTTCACATACTTAGATTGAGATATGAAAATGCCTTTTTTCTAACTAAATGATTTGTAGATCTAAGAAGAAGTTCATTTCACCAAGCATGGACATCTCAAATTCACTTTGCATTTGATCAGCAAAATTTTTACACATACTCTCATTTCCACCAAAGATGATGTCATAAAAAAATACCTCAACAATCAAGATGTGTTCATGATCAATTTTGAAATAAAGATTACTGTCAGCAGTGCCTTTGCTAAAGCCTAACTTTAGCAGATATTTATCTAATCTTGCATACCAGGCTCTTGGGGCTTGTTTAAGTCCATACAATGCTTTCTTCAATATGCAGACCTTATCTTCTTGATCAGACAACTAGAATCCTTCTAGTTGCTTAATGTAGACCTCTTCTTCCAATTCTCCATTCAAGAATACTGACTTGACATCCATCTGGTAAACTTTGAAATCTTTGTAAGTAGCAAAGGCAAGAAATAATCTGACTACTTCAGTTCTTTCCACCAGAGCAAAAGTTTCTCCAAAATCAATTCCCTCTACCTGAGAGTAACCTTTGCACATCAATCTTGCTTTGTTTCTCACAACTTCACCATCTTCATTGAATTTATTCTGGAAGACCCATTTAGTTCCAATTACATTTTTGTTTTCAGGTCTAGGAACAAGATCCCACGTAAGATTCTTTTTAATTTGCATTAATTCTTCTTCCATTGCTTTTACCCAACTTTCATCATTGCAAGCTTCATTCACTGATTTTGGTTCAATCTTTGAAATTAGACAATACTCCTCTTGTTCTTCAACAATTCTTCTTCTAGTTTGAATACCTTTATTTTTATCTCCTATGATCCAATTTTTAGAATGATTCAATCTTACATACCTGGGATTTTTAGGATTTTCTTCAACTTCTAATTTTTGAACTTGTTCCTCAATATTTGCATTAACTTCTTGAGTTACTGGATTCTCTAGAGGACTTTCATTTTGATCATTTGATTCATATCCACAAAACCTTGAAGGTCTCTCCTTGCTTTCATCAACCTTGACATTACCACTTTCAACAATCTTTTTCAATCTCTTGTTAAAGCACTGGTATGCCTTGCTTTGATTAGAATAACCCAGAAATATTCCATCACATCTTGCATCAAACTTGCCTAGATCTTCATCTCTTTTGATATAACATTTATTACCAAAAAATCTGAAATATTTCACAGAATGAGCATTACCAATCAGAGTTCATAAGGTGTTTTACTAGAATTACCTTTGATCTATACCTGGTTAAGAGTGTAGATAGTAGTACTCACAACCTCTCTCCAATAGACATGTGGAACATTTCCTTCCATCATCAAGGTTCTAGAAGCCTCTTGAATAGTCCAGTTCTTCCTTTCCATAACTCCATTCTATTGAGGAGTCCTAGGAGTAGACAATTGTCTTCTTATTCCATGCTTTCCACAAAATGCATTAAACTCATCGGAGGTAAATTCTCCACCTCTGTTAGATCTCAGACACTTTATCTTCACACCAATCTCATTCTCCACCCTAGCCTTAAACACTTTGAATTTTTCAAGATCCTATGACTCAACTTGAAGATTGTTCTTTACTCTTGAATGTAGTTCTACTCTGTTTTCCCTACTGACATTCCTTACACATGCTATTAGTAGGTTTTACAAGCTTTGGAAGATCTCTCATAACCTGAGTAGTACTTATCTTGACAATGTTGTCAAAGTTTACATGACACATTCTCCTTTGCCATAGTCAACTCTGGTCAATCTAAGCAATCAAACAACTTTTACCATTACCACTTAAATGAAAGATGTTACCTCTAGTATGTGTACCAGATGCAATCTCAGTTCTAGAGATTTCCAAAATTCTACATTTTCCATCCTTGAATTAGAGATCGTACCCCTTGTCAACCAACTATCCAACACTGAGAAGATTATGCTTCAACCCTTCTACGTACAAAATATCATTAGTGTTATTCTTACTATCAAGAGAGATGGATCCTCTGCCATGGATTCTACCAGCTAAATTGTCTCCAAACTTCACAATTCCACCTTCATACCTTTCCATACTTACAAACTTATTCTTATCACCTATCATATGATGAGAGAATCCACTATCAATTACCCATTCATCCTTTTCTTTAACTTGAGAAGCCAAGTCTCTTTCCACATTCACACAGCTAGCAGATTCAATAGGCACTAGATCTTCTTCTTTGATGGCAATAAACACTCATTCATTTCCTGAGGTACTTCACTTATCAGATTCATCATTAGTGACTCCTTCTTCAGTAGTTTCTTGGACATAGTAGCATTTCTTTTGAACCCTAGGTCTATTAGGGTTTGGCTTTGAAACCATCTCTGGACATCTTGAAGCAAAATGACCAATCTTATTGCAAGCAAAACAATTGAAGGGTAATTTTCCTTCATACTTACTAGATCCTCTTGGTAATCGTTTGGCAAACAAGGCTTCAAGTTCTTCAAACTCTGATTCATCTTCAAGTTCCTTTCTTGCCTTCTCAAATTTGGTTAGTCTTCTTGAAGAGCTTTCACTTGGATCAGATCTTTGCTTTCCATAAATATTAGCCTTAAATGTAGATTTGGATTTAGGAAGAGAATCACCAAACTCACTTATTTCAAATGCTAACAGCTTGCCAACTAAATGATCTCTTGTAACAGTTGTCACAATCCTAATCTCCTCAATAGCAACAACTCTATGCTTGTATGAAGCAGGTAAGGATCTGAGCACTTTTCCAACAATCTCTAATTCTTCTAGTATTCCACCAGTACACCTCACCTTCTGCATGTAGGAAGTAATGTTTTCATCTCCATTCATCCTCAAATTTTCATATCTACCCTTCAGGCTCTGCAACTTAGAACATTTGACATATTCATCACCTTCATATGGAGTTTCCAGCTTCTTCCAGATTTGATAAGAAGTTTTCAATTCCAGGACATTTGTCATTTCTGTATTAGTTAGGGCACTCAACAATGCTTCTTTAGCCCGAATGTTGTTTTCAACATCTTTGAGTTCATCTAGCATTGAAGGAACTTTTTTCAGAGGCTCATACTCATCCTTAGTTATCAACCAATAAGCATCACCCATGCATTGCAAATGGAACTCCATGCGACTCTTCCAAAGAGAGTAATTTGTTCCATCAAATCTCAGACTATCCTTCTTGTAAGTTGACATTCTGGATCTCCTCAAGCGGTCAAGATTCTTTTAGAGGAACTAGCTCTTATACAAATTGTTAAAATTAGGGCAGACAACTAGGGAGTGAATCAGTTGTCACAAAACTTTTATCCTTTTCTGCAACTTAAACTTCTTTACCACTTATTAACAAATGAAATATATAGTCATGTAAAGCATGAATCAACAACACATGAGTAGAAACAAAATTAACACACATAACACCAATATTTTTATGTGGAAACCTAGTTAAGGGAAAAACCACGGTAGGGGTTAACCCACAAGATTTATTCTCTATTAAAAGAATAGAAAAATGGGGAAGGCACTTGCCTTCACAGTGCACTTCCCAGAGCTCACTAGTCAAAGAGGCTCATTGCCTACAAGAATATTTATAAGTTTATCACAAAAAGATTAAACTAGAAAACATCATCTTCTTCATGCCAAGGTCAGTTCCATTGATGCTCAAAACACTTCTATTTTGTCCCTAAACACTTGTTCACTAACTCCTCATCCTTTACTACTTTTCCTTTTCTATTCTTCCTCTTCTCTGCTCTGCCTTCCTAAGATCTTATCATTTTCACACAAGGATACCTTTCCACAACTCAACCACACATATTTATATGCTTTATCAACCTTGGAATAAACATCAAGGTTGACACTACAAACATCTAACTTAATGTAAATCACTATACTATCAGCCAAACATAGCTGGGATCGAACTCTTCCTTGAACAACATGCCACACTTCATAGAATCTCTCTTAGATAATCCACAACATCCACAAAGCATCCGATCAACCAAGATTGGAAACAACAACAACATCCAAAGAGAAATATTCAATCATGAGCTCAAACCTCAATGCGGATCACCAACACAATAGGAACATGATCCAGAGATCACCACAAGCACAATGAAATCAACAAGAACAACTACACCACCTCAAATCACCAGAATCACTTGCACCTTCATCTGGGAACTCAAGAACACCAACTGTCATGATTGTCACACTAGAAAGATTGCTTACCAACCTCCAAACCATGAACCACTTAAGTTGGGGACACACACCTCTAGATCCGTAAATCATAATATTCCAATACAGATCAATCTAGACTAGATTTATGTCATTCTATCACCTCTAAACAACTACAAAACCTGGTTCTACTCAGATGGATATATCTTCACAAATTCTTAATGTGGATCCCTAAAATCCTTTACAACACCCTTTGGTCCATAGACTCTGATCTTCATCTCATTGGAAATGTGGAGCAAACTACTTCACTGAACTGCACAGTCTTCACTATCTCTTACAGAGAGATATGTAACTCACTTGTTTCTTCTAGAGAGGCTAATTTTCTCAAAATCCTCAACATACAAGTCTTCTAGAATGAGATACAGTTGACACCAATGACAACAAGGATATGTTGACATCAATGACAACACCGATTAGGCACATATTTGCAATAGTCATCTAGTGTGGTACTTGGTTAGGCAAACTAGCTCCAGGTATAAGGTCCATATGATGACTAATACTCTAGATTGGTGGCAACCCTTCAGGTACATTATCTGATATGATGTCTTGATACTCTATTAATAATTTAGTTATCTCTTCTGGTTGTTCTTCTTCTTTTCTAGTAACAGTCTCTGCACTTAGGGTTCTGCACTTCTTAGGAATCAAAGGAAAACACATATTCTCATGTCTCAATCCATCAAAAAATTTTCTTCCATCAACCAAATAGATTCTAGTAGTTCCACATACTTCACTTTTAGGCTCATCATCCAAAGGTATCAAGATATGTTTCTTCCCATTTGATGTTATATTATAAGTATTCTTTCTCCCATAATGTATAGCTTATCTATCATACTACCATGGTCTACCCAACAATATATGACATACATCCATCGACATAATATCACACAATACTTCATCATTATAAGATCCTATATGAAATTTCACCAAACATTGTTCACTCACCAGTACCTTGTGTTCATCCTTAATCCATGCTATCTTGTAAGGATTTGGGTGTTTCAATCTCTCTAGGTTTAGCTTAGTCACCATCTGTTCTGAAACCAAATTATCAGTCCTACCACTATCAATGATCATTTTATAACATTTACCTCTTGATTTACATTTGGTCTGGACCAAACTTTTCCTCTATAGTGGTTCCTCAGTTGTCTCTACTTGAAATAATTCTCTCCTCATGACTAATGATTCTCCTTTCTCTAGTTTTCCAACTATACTAGGTGATCCAATAGGTTCTTCCTCCACATAAGTTGCTCTTGCACTATTCTCTATCTTCTTTCTTGTACTTCCCTGATGAAATTCAAATGCTTTGTGTCCTTCACCTCTATAATTAAAAAAGGTTCCTCTAAATGTTCCCTTATCAAATCCTCTTTCATCTCTTCCATATCCTTCATTATGGTAAGAATTATGGTTCCCTCTATGGTAGAAATTTTTGTCATCTCTCTGGTATGAATTGTTATCTCTATCTTCTCTCTTGAATTGACTACTTTCTTTGTTTTTCTCCGCATAAGGTCTTTCTCCTCTAGAATATGTTCTACCTCTTTGAAATTTACCTCCTCTACCTCTCTGTCTTTTCTCATGCTTCTTATTCAACTTGTCTTCAACTTTCAATGCAAACTGATATGCTTCGCCTATTGTTGTCATCCTTACCAAACTGGGTTCTTCTTGAATATTCAATCTTAACCCATTTATGCATCTTGCCACTTTATCCTTGCTTGCTTCACTATGTCCAGTCCTTATGATCATCTTATGAAATTCCTTAGTATACTCCACAAATTTATCCTTTTGCCTCAAGTTTTGCAATCTCTTCAACAATTCCAACTCATAGTCAGTAGGTATAAATTGATTCTTTAAATTTGTCACCATCCTATCCCACTTTATGATCTTTTCTTTTCCTCTCCTATTCCTATCCAAATGAACTTCTTTCCACCAAATAGCAGCATGTCCTTTCAACTTAATTTTTGCAAATCTTACTTCTCCAGATCTTCAATTTCTTCATATTAAAAGTATTCCTCCAAGTCATTTATCTAATCAATCAATTCCTCTAGATTCAAATTTCTAATATAGTTTAGCACATCCACTCTAGGTCCTTTTCCAATCTTTGAAATAGATTTCAACATCTTCACCTAATCTAATTCTTCTTCTTCTAGGCTTTCTTCATTTTGATCTGTAGATTAAAATTCTTCCTCATCACTTTTAACATCATGTCTAGGGTTTAGTCCTCTTCTTCTACAGCATCCAATCAAACTTTCATTGTTTTCATCATCTCCATCATTTCTTCCATTCTTCCAACAATAGTGCCCATAGCAAACATCCTCCTTAGTGGTATCTCTTCTTAGGATCCGATGTAACTGCCTCAATTTGGTGATCTAATTGCAAGGTAGCAACTGCCTCACAATTAGCGCTCTGTTGATAAACACAAGTAGACTACCTCCGGTCAGTGATCGGTTCACCAAAAGATCTAATGGAATGCCTTCACTTCCCAAAGGATTCAAAACTTTACTCTGATACCACTTGGTGCAGTCATGGTTAGAGGGTTCATAGAATGAATTGTCCAAACCATGCAACTAGAGTAAACACAACGAAAACAACTCAATCATAGAATACAATGGAAGATTCATATATTCATAATATCAAAGAATTACAATACTCATATGCCGACAACATGTGGACTACATTCAAAGGGCTCACATGCCCACTTTCCAGGTTACAACAGATATGCAAGATATTGCATTAAAGTGCCTTCCAAAAACAAAATTTATATCTAAACTATCATAATTGCTAACTATGAACTACTGACTTCCTAATGCATCTAAGAGATCTATATATATCATCTTCAAGCTCATGAAATCCTCCATGTTAGACACAAAAGAGGTTACAACTCTAATGAAGGATGTAACATGTAGAAGCAAGTAGGTCAGCCTACAACATCTGGTATTGCTTTACAAATGCATGAAACTTGGTACGGACCTCAAGGAAGGTCTATATGATCCATATGTGACATGTATGATGTTCCAGTTAGCTCTGCAAGTTACGAAAGTTCTCTGCAAACCTTCTCCTTCAATTGGCTATCTGAATGCTTTGTTATGTGAAAATAGGTGATCTTTTGATAGCAATAACTTTTAGGAAACAAATCCAAATCATTTGAACTCTAGATATGATGTATATGATGATATGTTGATGCAAAGTCCTTCTCCACATGCTCTAATATGAAGATGTAGTGAAATGTGGCACAAAATGTTGAAAACTCCACTTACTGAACTAAACTGAAAATGAAAGAAAAGAAAGAATGAAAATGTTTTTGGTTGATGCAAGATTGCTCTGCAACCTAGAATGCTCCTACATCATGGTCAATTTTAGGTGTCTACAAATAGAAAATGTAACTCCTCAAGAATATTTGACCTATGTGAAGGGAGGGCACAAATCCCAAAAGTAGCATTCCATTATCCTTGTGGACCACACCCAACATGCAAAAATTATCCATTCTCTTACCTAGGCACCTATGCAATGTCCCAAATTAAAAATATATGCAAATATTATCAAATCTAAAATAACTCAAAAAATTAATCATAAAATATATGTTGAAACCCTCCTCATACTTCCTCACAAATTGATATCAAATTTTGAAAAGTAAATTATTGATTTTTAATAATAATCCCCAAAAATTATTCAAAATTTGCACAAATAAAACACAAATTATACCAAATGCTGAAGTTATTTATTGATCTATCAATAAGGGCATGGTTCGGTGGTTAAGTTGCTTGGTTGTAGTGGCGGCCACCAAAGTTCAAACCCCTACTATACTAACAAGCTCGTAGGCTTTATGCCTTTGCTGGGCCAACGAGCTCACGGGTTTGAAGTGTTCTTGCTAGGGGATGAGGTCCCCCATGTTGTGGCCTCACCGATTCATTGCTCTGGGCAAAAAGCATTCACATGGAGTTGGAGGGCGTGTTGCACCTGCATCGCCGGTCACGTTAAAAAGTTTACCAGGCGCATTTTAAAAAAAAAAGTTATTTATTGAGCATGAAATGTAAAACCAATAGAAAATATTAGAAAAACTATAGTCATAGATCTGAAAACAAGATATATAAATTAGCCTCTAAAAGCTACATGCAAATTGGTAATTTTTGCACAAACTATGCAACCCACATTGATAATTTTTGTACCAAATTATTCAGAAAATCCACAAGTGTGTTGGGCTGCTTTGTGTTGATGAAATATATAGAAAATAGCTATATTATAATGGAATATAATATCAGCAATAGGGAATTACAAATATGCAACAAACCCTCCTGAAAAATCCCCTTCTATGCATACACAATCCATTAAAACTAAACCAAACATACAATATTGAAAATAGAAAAATCTTACAATAATATGCTACTTCATAATAGTGAAATATACAAAAAAAATCCTATTATAAAATACAAATTATAGCCACTTACAGAAATACTGAATTTGGAGATCAAACTATGCAAGATGGAACTTTCTTCATAATTTCCTACAAACAATTAACTATAATATTTTAAGACCAAATACAATTTTTGAATGAAATTTCCCTTAGGATTTTAAAGGGTTTTCTTCATCCAATCTCTAGAAAATCCAAGGGTTTTTGTCCTCATATTCAATTGATTGAACTCAAGAGCTCAAACCAATATTTTGACAAAGTTTTTGTATGATAAAAGATGGATGGCAAAATGTGAAATTGCTTTTCAATAAATAGACATTCAAGGCCCAACTTAGGATGCCAAAATCCAATGCCCCTCTCTTGGAAGATTAATAAAATAATATTATTTTCTAGCACTTCCCACAAACAATTCTCATTTAAAATTATGTCCCAACCATTATTAGATTCTTGGCTACAAATAGGTAGTAACTCCCTCTTGCAAGATGTCATAAATTCTATGATAGATTCATCTATAATTAGGTGCCACATGATTTTGAAAGTTACCAAACACTCCATAAGAAACCCCATGCCCCATTTTTGGTTGCCAACATAAAATAATAAAATTTTAAAATTTAATTTGGTCCCAATCAATAAAATTTGAAAATATAAATTAACATGGGTCTGAAAATTTAAATATTAAATAAATTATTTCCCTAACTCCTTCCTTAGCCCACACAAAATATTGGAATGGACATTTTGTCTATAAAATTAAATTATTTAAAATTGGGACATTACAACTTAGGATTAGGAAAGTGGTGTGAATGTGGTCAAGTTAAATTGTAATTGCCATCATCATTCTCCACCCCCCTCTTTAATGTCATTACAACTAATATTTTCAAGTTAGAAGGAGAGTGATTAAATAATAATATCCCAAAATTACCTACATGGGAACCCAAGTACCCATTCCAAGATGTTGGGAGATCCAACATTAGACATTAAGATTGCAATTAAATATCACACTTTCCTCATAGGGGTTGCAAGAAAAGCACCAAAAAGTCATAACAACTCAAGATTAAGAGATTCATAACTTAACGATCATGTCACAAAGGTAGAAGGGTCTTCTAGATATTTGAAATTTATCGAATATATTTGCACTTCATATTAAGAGAATGTCTAAAATATTGATAGAATGGAGTTTGTATTGAAGTTCATTGACTTAAAAAAATACTAAGTATAGAGGTGAAGATATAGGTTGATAAAGTGATGAAAAAAATGACTCCCAAGATATTACATGCAAATAATTTCATTAGAAGTTATATGACCTTCTTTATGATAGATTTATAGTTGTAGATATTTAGGAATGAAGGGCCACAACAACTTAGATAAATGAAATATTAAGAAAGGAGAAGGTAGAGCTTAAAAGTGTAACTTGAAGCTAATAATACTAGGCTAGACCATCCAAAGTATGAGTTCAAACATAATGACACTTGTATAGTAGGGGTTGTCATCACTTGATCAAAATGACAGCATATTATATGAAAGGATAATTTCATGAAACTACTTGAGAACAAGTAAATAGACCAATCATTCTTTTATAATTGGTCTCAAAGATTAGATATTGAAGAGGTAAAAGTAGTCTTTAAGCCTTTGGCATAACTAGAGGTACAAGTGAAGACCGTAGTGGATAATTTGTAGATTATCTCCTATAGAGATAGAATTCAACTAGATAAGGTATTTTGTGCATTTAAGAAGAAGGAAATGTCATCCAAAGAAGAATGGAAGTCTCTCCATGACTCACTGAAGAAGTTGTAAATCAAAATTTGTTCAAAATTTCCAAATTTTGTAATTTTGATCATGTTGTGTGGTTACACAACACACCCCATTTTAACTCAACAAAACAAGGACCCAACTTTTGGGCGGTATGGTAAAATTAGTCTCAAATACATGTCAGAAAGTTATCTTTTGCATATTAGAACCTCTGGATCATGATAAAAATCCAAAATTAAAATTTGTTGTTGAAAAACTTGTCATGTGAAAGAGCGTAAAATTTCAAACAAGGAAGTTATGTATGGTCAAAGTCCAGTCAATAGGTCATCAGGATATTCATATTTACATGTCATCTAGATCTTAACTTAGTATCCAGACCTTCACTAATGTCCCAATGTCAAATTTGAGTCACCTGATAGTTTAAGCGTCAAGGCAGACGGATATTACTTAATATTCTGATCATAGTAAAAATCTCGATCTTGATGATGTCATGTCCACTTGACCTGAAGAAGAATGATGAATTTGCCTACATCATCAGGATATTGCACTTAGTATCCTAATCTTAACTTACTATCCAGATCTTAAGATAGTATCCCAACACACAATAATATCTAGACGTCAATCTTAAAAGACTTAGTGGGTTGCACCCTCATCCTGATCTTATTGAGTATCTGAACCTTAACTTAGTATCTAGATCTTTTGAATCATCCATATCCCAATGATGTCACTTTACCTCAACCCAATATAGAGAAGACATGTATGCTTACATCATTAGGAGATTAAGCCAAAGGGATATGCCACACTACTTAGTATCCAGATGTTAACTTAGTATCTGGATCTAAAATAACATCCTGATCCCTCAAATGCTCATACCCCACATAACCAATGACATGATGAAACATGTTCATATTCACATCTGTACTCACATAGTGCCATCTAGATATCCACCTCAAGATATTCCTCAGAATATTCTTTAGCCAGATGTTCCTCACACCCGTGCCTTTTTGCATTAAATGTTGCAAAACATTGTTGGCTTTTTGAATTTAAATGCATGCCAATGGACACTTGGGGTTATCTTGTGCAATCTACTAAATTAAAACTGTCAAATCACATAGAGATCAATAATGAAACCTAAATGTTCAAGGTAAAAAGGATTTTTCTAAGCCTAATCAACACAATTACACTCTGAGAGCCCTAATTTTAGTTAGTAAAAGCTTGCTGCAAACTAGAGCCGAGCTAGGAAGACAAAGTTACAAAGGAATCTTGCATCTAGAGCTTTCATCCTAATATTTCTAAATTTGTAATAGGTGAATGAAGCATATACAAGTACATATAATGACCTATACTTTTGGTTATGCTTATAAAATCATATCATAATTAATCAAAGAAATGGTAACCAGAGCACAATGATAATGTTTATACGCCATGCATAGCATTCATTCAATTCATGAAGTTTACACATATTGCTAGCTTGGAATGTAAAATCATTAGTGTGCTAACCCTAGATAAATGTATAAGCTATTATCTGAAACTATATATTCAAATTAAAGGACAAAATGTTGCATCCATGCATAGACAAATGAGACGTAGAGTTCAAATCGATCATGTTCCCTAAATCTTGTAGTGTGTATAGCAAGTTGAGATTCACAAAGGAGACACATTATGGGAATACAGACATCGAAACATTTAGAGCCCGAATTGATGCACAAGAGGATGATCATGTTCTATAGAACATAATGGCATTTGGTTTGTTTCATTCTACTAGATTTTCATAATCTACATCTAGGCCTTTGACCTATTGGCTAAGGCTGCATTGCATTATGATATTAACATGAGGAGAATAGAAAAACAAGAGAGATTATATGTAGATTTATCTATAGATGTTATTGCAGAGGTGTTCCATTTGCCTGCCTCTCATAACATATATGTACTTGATTTGATTGCATTGGCTAAAGAATTGGAGGCCAACGATCAAAACTGTAGGAAAGTCAGATACCAGGGATGGAGACACCCAAGTAACACAGCTAGAGCAACTACCAAAATGGTGGTGCACTTGTACAAATTTGACTTTAATGAGGAAGTGCAATATATGATGTTTATGCTATGCAGGATGAGCGGATTGGTGGATTGTGGAGTCTTTGAGCCATGGATGTTTAGGTTGATAAGAATGGTAATAGACTACAAACCAGAGAATGCAAAGGTCCAGTGGGCCAAGATAATAAGTGATATCATTCATGACCAGATGGTCAAATGGAAAGAAGGCAAGGGGATGATCTTTAGGATGACATCCTACTTAATGTATGCCTATGTAGCGAAAGGTACATTTAATGGCCTACAGACTATAGGAAGGATTAGGAAATTACTCATCGAGAAAACACCTTGGGATTATTTTCCTCAGTTGGAAGGAGACTCTCAATACATTATTATAAGATGGTTAATGATGCATTTTTGATGCACCTAGTTTGACTCATGGAAGGGATTGGAGAAAAAGATTCTCTGTCGGTGCCAAAAAAGCCATCAGTGGATATGGGTCTTGGTTCATTCAAGCCAAATCGTATTCATATATCCGGATGGAGGGTTTCAGTAGAAAACCATATATGTTACCAAGGTACCGTATAGATAAAGTGGTACTGATGGAAATGATGAGGCAACAGTTGCCTACATTTGGAATGTCAAGGGTAAAAGAAGGAAAACCATATAGAAATTTTCCTATTGATATAAAATGGTCTTTGGTAGGAGCCACAGAAAATGCAAGAAAGGCAAAGATAGAGCTGAAAGATTTGAATTTTAAATTTTTTCTCCTTGCCAAAGACTATGATCCTTATCACAAGATCGAGCAAAGATTAAACAAGAAGTACAAGCACACTGCCCACCTTGAAGATTATTGGGTAGATTGTGATGATGAACATCACGTTAGGAAAAGAGAATATTAGAGATTATCACTGGACCAAATGAGGACCATAGGATAGCCTGAAGTGCCTCCTCAAGTATGAAAAAATGATGATAATCTCATAGATCCAGAATATGAGGAGAAAAGGATATATAATGATACTATTTCTACTCCAGATTTAACACAAAGGGAGGAGACTTCTTTTAATACCCTCACTGCCAAAGTAATGTCTAGAACTAAGAAATGGGTTTCTTAGAAAGTAGAGGAGCTTAAAAGGAAAGGGGTGGCAATCACCAGTGACAAGAAAGGAAAAAGAAAAGAGAGAGAAGAACAAGGATATGATGATTTCCTTGTACATAAAAGGTAGATACTAGGGACAAAGATACTTGAACCTAGTTCATTTGGAACATCAAAAGAAATCACTTCTGAGGGAGTATCCTTGGTGTATCAGCCATTGTCACCTCCTACCAGACCAAAGCTTAAGGTAATTCCTATTTTTGTATCTGCATCCCAAATACCCATAACTCAACAAGAAACTACGAGAGAACGAGGGCAGAGTTTAGTTGGGACTGCTATAGAGGGAGGAAATGATGATGATGAAGATGAAAGACTTATCTCAACACTCAAAAGGAAGAGGAAAGATGATGTGCTACAGGGTGTTAAAGTACCTAGGCAAAGTAGATATCAAAGCCCTCACATGAGAGGCGCCATTTCACCACCATCAGTAGCTGGTGCAGGAGCACCAAGACATCAGGGTTTTGTTTGATCTTCAAGTAGTTGTTTGGTTTAAAAAGGTCCTTGAGACCATTAAATGTTGTAATGAGGCTTGAAAGCCATGCATGCAAATGGACTATGTCCAAATAGTTAGAATCTCTTCTCATGTTGTAAGTCCTAATGAGGACAGTCATGTAGTAAGAGGTAGTCATAGGTTTCTTTGCATTTTGTAGCCTTCCTAAAGTGTGTAGGAGGCAATCTTGTGGTTAGAAGCATGTCAAGGTTAGAATATATGTTAGGACCTAGTCCTAGGTTAACTAAATGTTAGAGAGCATCTTTCTAAACTTAAAAACAGTCGGTAAAAGAAGACAGTTACAAAAAAATAGTCTTTAGTGCTGTAGTTAGAAATTTGAAAAAACTTGATGGTGGGGGCAGTTTCTTGGACCCCAAATGACTTATTTCAAATCTATGAGGCTTATTTGAAGCTAGGGGGGATTGATTGTATAAAGAACATTCAAGGGATTTTAAAGAAATAACAAAAACCATTGTTTCCTACCCTTTTTCTATATTTTCTATATTCTTATGCATTTTTGAGCCCGTACTACTGAACTATACGGCCGTGTTGAGGAATGTTGGATGATTGGGAGTAAAGCATGATGAGGTGACTATCCATTGAAGCAAGTTTGGGCTCTTGACATTGATTGAAAAGCATAATATGACTGTAGAACTTCATACTGCCACTTGAAATTGCTGTCTCCATAAGTTATTCGTTGTTTTCCTGAGAAATCCGTACCTGTACGGAACTGTCATAGCACATGGGCATGTTGGATGGATAGTAGATTGAAATAGATTTGTGTTGAATCTTTTTTGGGCTCTTGACATTAATCTTGGTGTGAGAAATTGTTGTTCTATTGTTGACTATCCTAAAACCTAGATTAGGGTTCTTCTGAACAGCCCGATGGAACTCTCCCCATTCCATTGATTTTTTTATATTTCTACTCAATGGAATGGGTTGTACACTAGTTAATGCAAAGGTTTGTGAGGAATGTGGAGGTAGGAGAATGGTGTAGGGTGAGTTTGGGCATGTGAATGACTTTGCAAATACCATGTGTTGAGACTTGGTGAAGGACAGCAACAGCTTGGTGAGCATCCTTGACTGTATTCAGTGGTCAACCAAAGAAGGCCATGCATTGAGAACAATACAAAGGGCTCCTGATCTAACAATGGCCCTATGACAAGAAGGAGTAGAGAAGGATCACTCTAAGATAACAGTCTATCCTGCCTCATGTTGTCTCTGACAGTCCTCTTGGAGACAACCACCACAAGGAAGAGACTAGGTAAGTGGTGTGTTATTGATTTGTGAAAGAATTAAGTATGTTGGCATGTCATTGGTTTGATAGGTTGGATAAGATTGAGTTGTCCTAATAGAGATCACCATGAAAAGGATATGGTGACTGTTATCCCGTTGGAATAGTAAGGTTATGACTATCTTTTGAAGACATTGGCAAGACTATTGTCCTGCTGTCCTAAATGCTCTGCATCATATTGGTATCAAAGCCACTAGTAGGTCTTTAAGGAAGTAGTAGATCTTGTGAAATAGTAAGGGTTTGTGAGAAGTGTAAGGATGCCTCCTAAGAACCGGATGGCTAGGGAGAATAATGAATTGAGGGAAGCCTTAGAGGCTAGAGAAAAAGAGTTGAGGGAGAGAAGAGAACAGGATGCTAGAAGGGAAAGAGAGTTAAGGCAAGTAAGAAGAGAGAATGCATCAATCTTGGCTAGATTGGAAGCATTGGAGAAGAATCCTAGAAGGGATGAGCAAGATGACCAAGAAGGAGATGAGGAGGTAGATGAGAATCCTCTTGAGGATGAGTTGGATGCTGAAGAAAAGAAATTTGTGAGATTGCTGAAGGCAGTCCAAGGAAGTGGAACAAAGGCAAACATAGAGTTACCTACCTATTAGGGGAAGATGGATAGTGAAGAGGTATTAGGGTGGATAGATGCCCTAGAAAATTTCTTTAAGTATGAGGAGATGAATGATGAGAAGAAGATCAAATTTGCAAAAACAAAACTGAGAGGAACAACACTTACATGGAGTAGTGTGCAAACAGAAAGAGTGGCTAGAGGTGGAACAAGAATCACTTCTTGGGGTAGGATGAAGGATATGATGAAGGATCAATTCCTTCCATCTGATTACTCCATTCAAACAAAGAGGATGAGGCAAAATTTGAAACAAAAGGACATGGATGTTATGTCTTATACTAAGCAATTTCATAAGCTTAGTATTAGAGGAGGATTGGAAGATGAAGAAGAGAAAGTGGCAAGGTACCTTAATGGGATTAGGTATAACTTGCAAGATGAGATTGGCTTGACAATACCAAAATCACTTGGAGAATGTTTTCAGTTAGCCATCAGGGCTGAAGAGAGGGTGAAGAGGAAGCAAGAAAGACAAGGAGGTAGTGGAAGAGGATATAGAGGTAGGGGCAGACCTACTAATGAAGTATAGAACAGCAATGAGAAGGGTAAGGAGATTTCTGCATATTAGAGAGGTGGATATAGAGGTGGAGGTAGATTTGGATCAGGAAGAGGAGTGTTTATAGGTAGATGTTACCATTGCAATGAGGTGGGACACACATCTTTCAAATGTCCTAAGAAGGATGATGCTGATAAGAGCAAGGATAGAAGGGTTCACTTGGCATGAGAGGAGGAGAAGCCAGAAGAACCAAAAATGATGTCAGCCTCTCTAATGATGGTTGGAGAAATGCTCATGGTGGAAAAAGGTAAAATGCAGCTAGCACCATAGGTATCTATTTTTAAAACTAATTGTTTAAGCCATGGAAAGATATGCAAGTTGATTATAGATTCAAGTTCTCATGATAATTTAGTTTCTTGGGAAATGGTGAATAAGTTGGGATTGAAAACATTTGATCATCCTAGTCCTTACAATGTCACTTGGGTCAATCAAGAATAGCAAGTAAGGGTTACTAAGAAGGCATATGTTGATTTTACAATTGGTCCATATCAGGATTATGTTTTGTGTGATGTCATTCCAATGACATGTGGGCATATTATTTTGGGTAGGCCATGGCAGCATTTAAGAAGGACAATTCATGATGGTTACACTAATAACTATTTGGTGCATAAAGATGGTAAGAAGTTCAAACTAATGCCTTTACCTTGTGAAGACAAGAAGGAACATGTTACTATTTGTTTTGGAGAGAAATTGTAGTTGAATGTACAGGTTAAGGATGATTGCAAACAACCGGAACAGTTGCAGCAGAAGAAGGTAGAAGATAGTCCTAAAGAACAGCAGGTTTGGGACTTGAGTTATGTCAAGGTTGGAGACATTGATTTCCCTATAAAGAGGCAGAAGAAGGAAGACAAATAGCAGATAGTACAAGGAGAAACAAATCAGAACTTCCAGTTGGGAAGAACATGAGCATTGCAACAGTAGGGTCCTAGACAAGGACACCAAAACAAGTTTTATGGTACTAACTGTTGGCAAGAGACACTATATGGATTCATGGTTGTTGTCATTGATGGCAACAAAGGTCATCCCACATATCCGCAAGACATGATATGTCTCTACCGGAAGTCAGAATAAAGAATGTTGTGGTCCGGTGAAGAAGAACAGAGCATGTGGCAAGGTCCGACAGATTGGTCCGGACCTCTCAGAGGAAGTGTCTTGGTGCAGTGCGGATTTGGGGAAGTCAAGAGGACTACCTTGAGTGGTATATCCCAAGGATTTAGCCTCCGGTGATGGACAAGGAAAAAGATATGAATGGTTGAGTACCGGATTCCTGAGAGACAGTGAAAACAGAGGAAGAACTGACTGGCAGAGTATCAGACTACTTTCCGGATGGGTTACTGTTGATGACAGAGGTTGTGAAGGCATGAATCATGTTTGGCCGACATGATTAATGATATCTACAAGTATATGCTTGATCCGCATTGCTTGGTGAGGAAGGATTCAGCCGACAGAATGAGAGTTTGTAAGAAACTAGACTGTTCCGGATGCCGACTAGAAAGGTGATGAAATTACTTGTGCAGATATATATAGAGGATGGATTTAGTTGTGAAATGTGTGGATGTGGAGAGATATGTGAATAAGTCCAGAGAAAGAGCAGAGGTAGCAAAAAGGATCCGGTATGTGAAAGATAGCAGAACAAAGAACAGAGGAAAGATGAAGTGCAGCAGATCAGTGTACTGAGCCTAACCGGAACTGAACTCCAGCATATGCAGATGCTTCCAATCAGTTCAAGACTGTGATTATCATCACTTTGTAGACAGTGTGTCTTCTTGTAGGCAGTGGGCCTCTTGTGAGCAGTGTGCTCGGGCAGTGAGCCCTAATTGGCAAGTGCCATTTTTGTAATTTCCTATTCTTCTAACAGAGAATAATTCTTGGGTTAATCACCCCGTGGTTTTCTCCCTTAACAGGGTTTCCACGTCAAAAATACTGTGTCATGTGTTTCTTACTTCATGGTTAATGTTTTGTGTTTGATTTTATGCTGCTTCAATTAAAAGGAAAGTTCAATAAGGGAAATAATTAGGATAACTGATTCACCCCCCCCCCTCTCAGTTATCAACAATTGGTATCAGAGCCAAGTTCCTCCTAATAGAGCCTAACAGCTTGAGGAAGATCTGGGATTTCAAATGGATGCATATGGTTTAAGGGAGCAACTCAAGACTGCCCTTGAGGATCTTGAACAGTCAAATTCTGAAGTTAGTGAATTAAAGGAAAGACTCAAACAGGCTGATGAATTCATGAGAGAATTAAAAGACAAATTAAGTCTCTCTATGAAAAAGAGAAAGGAGCTGCTTCAACAGTTGGCAAGACAAAGTGAAGAAAGCAATACAAATGAGGAATTGACTGAGCAAACCAAGTTATGTGAAAAGTTATCAAAAGAAGTCATTATGTTAAGACATGAAATGGAATCAGGAACTATAAAGTTTACTCAAGAGATTGAAGAAAAAAGAAAGGCTGAAGACAATCTAAGACAATCTCTTAAAGAAAAATCAGAAGAATGCCACCAGATGGACAGGATTATCAGACACCTTGAATCTGATCTTGAAGATGCCAAAGATAATGAAGGAAAACTTGAGGATCAAATTGCCTCTCTCAAAAGAGACCTTCAAACAGCAAATGAATATAAAGAGAAATTCAAGATAAGTTCTGCTCAACTTGAAGTTCTTCTTGGAAGTCAAAAGAGGACAGATGACAAGTATGGCTTGGGATATGAGAAAGGAGAAAGCTCCGGATCCGGTCAAGAGAATCTTGGATCAGAAAATCCAAGGAGCAGGCCTAGAAGACCTCCGGTAAGACAGCCAAATGCTCAAAGATATCCATCCTTCAATGGATACTGCCACAACTGCAACCACTTTGGTCACAAAGCTAATCAGTGCAGAATGAGAATGAATCAGAATAATTCATCCTTCTCCGGACAGTGCTTCAACTGCAAAAGGTATGGACACAAATCCCATGAATGCAGAATTATGCAAGTAAACAAATCATTCAAAGGTAGATGCTTCACATGCAATAGAATAGGTCATATGGCAAATCAATGCAGATCAAGAGGATATCAGTCAAATATGCAAAGAAATGTTATTTGCCAAATCTGCAATAGGTCCGGTCATAATGCTAAAATCTGCAGAAACAAGAATCAGGACAAAAGAGGTCCGGTGTATAATCAGAATCAAGACAAGGGTAAACAAAAGATGAATGCGGATGAGGTTAGGAATCAGATGAGCAAGATTTGGGTGAAGAAAAGTTCAGAGAATGTAGAGGTTGGATCCGCACCAGACTCTGGTGCTGATATTTCTTCCAGAAATTAAAAGTGAGCTCTGGCTCAGGGGGAGACTCAAAGAAAATCTTGTTCCCCCAGCCAAACAAGTGGTGCCGGATGTGGCACAAGATGCGGATCAAAGGGTTTGTAGATATGAGTCTTGAGATACTTCAGTCAAGTTTTCAGAGGTCCGCATGGAGTTATGAAGAAGCTATGATCGATCAAATAAGACCTGTTCAGGGAAATGCTCCGGTATGATAAAGGATTACAAAAAGGTCCGGAAAGATCCGGAAATGCACTATCTTGTTCTGCGGATTGGACAGAGTGTTTGAGATGATCTTGTAATATGCCACCTCGATTTATTCATGATTGAAAGATCCGGATGATATCCACAGATCAGGACTAATCCGGGATACTCCAAGCTATCCAGACAAGGCAAACTGGAATGATGTAGGTGAAGCATTTATTGCAGACAGGTATTAGGGTTCGCGGAGCAATTTAAGGGATTTCTCAAAGGTCATTTGCTCATTCTGCACTTGAGAAGAAGCGAAAAGTGGAGCTCTGCAACAAGGTTCTTCAAGCACACCAAGGATCTCCCGCTGAAGCTATTGGATAAAGAAATCAATCCAACCACTCCGTGCAAACCGAAGGCGCATAAGGTATTCTCCGTTTTTCATTACCTCACTGCAAATCTTTGAAGAATGGCTACTCCAAACATAGTTAAGATCTCTGATAGACCTCGCCCCTCATTCAAGAAACATCCCTACAAATCATTGGAGGTAGACCCACTAGGAGCCTTCTCTAGTGTTCCTCACGGAGTTTTACACACCGAAGACATTAGGGTTTACATACATGCAAACATTGAGGAATTTGGGGAATTCAAATTAAGAGACCTCTATCACAAGCAGCTGATTGACAATGCCTTTGAGCTTAAACCAGAGTATAAGGATATTCAGAAGAAACAATTTGAGCAATTTATTCATTTCCCCTGTTTTGAAGAGGATGAATGGGTCCGGTATGTACTGAGCAGGATGCATGACAACTTTCTATGGCTAGATAGACCCTGCAAGATCACAAAAGAGGCAATTAGAGCAGTAACTGGCCTATACTCTTCCGGAGGAGTACCTATCCTCAAATCTGTCAAGAACAACATTGTAACTGAGGCCACCGGATCAAAATTTGATAAGAGGGCAATGACCATTGAAGATATTTCGGATCCGGATATCAAATATGCATCAATGATAATAGGATACAAGATCTATCACTCCAGCAGGGAGAATTCTGTATCCGGAACTGCAGTATACACTGCTTTTGAAATGCTAAGGAAAAATGCAGAATATGACCTCTGCGAACTACTGCTAAGCCAATTAATGGAAAATATACAGAAAA
The DNA here is from genome assembly GCA_027924645.1 of Cunninghamia lanceolata. Lineage (NCBI taxonomy): Eukaryota > Viridiplantae > Streptophyta > Pinopsida > Cupressales > Cupressaceae > Cunninghamia > Cunninghamia lanceolata. The sequence goes on along the minus strand of BSBN01000220.1, from coordinate 6,349,155 downwards.
TCAAGAAGGATAAGAAGAATTCCTTCAAGTATGGTACTCTTATTGTATGTCTATTCTTCTACTTCATGAATGAGCTACCCGGAACAAGTGGATGGGTATGGCAGAATGACAAACCTGTTACAGTCCAGATAAGAGACTACTTGCATGGACTTGGGGATGCAAAAGTGAGAAATTCAGCTCTATGGGGATACTTCAAAAACTTTCAGAGCATGATGCAAGCAAGAGAGAGAATTCCCCAGTCTCTCATTGAGAAATACAAGGACTCAGTGTGCTTTATGGTTGACACTGATCAATGCCTGATGGAGGCAGTGGAGCCAAGGACTGTCTGGATCATGCCCATGGGGTATGAAGTTGATGAACAGATAGTTGAGCTGCATGTTCAACACATGCTAAGTCAGCCCAAAGATCCTAAGGCAGAAAGGTTTGGAACCTTTGAGGAGCTGAGTATAAAGTTACATGTAGAACTCAGGGAACCTGAGATCAAAAGAAAAGTGAGAAAAGAAGTAGAGCACATTGCTCAAGGTCTTGGAATCTCAAAGGAGGCACTTGATGCCAGCCGGGAAAAGAGGAGGAAGGCCGAGGAAGAAGAGAAAAGCAAAGAAAGTGCTCCGGTTGGAGCTCCCACCCGGACCAGATCAACAAAGAGATCTGCACCTCCCTCAACCAAAAGTTCAAAACCGGAAGTCCAGGCATCCGGTAAGAGATCCAAGACAAAAGCCACAAGGGCTTATGAAAGCCAAAAGGATGAAGAGGAAACAGAATCAGATGAGGGAGTAAGAGAAGTAAAGAAACAGAAGAAGAAAAGATCCGGTAAGCCCTCCACAGGCCAAGACAAGGATGAAATGGCAGAGGTATCTGTTGAGAAGCCCACTCTGTCTCTAGAGAGCATAATCAAGTCGGTCACGGTGGATGGAAACCTTCAACCAATGACTGAATCCTATGATGACTTCAGTGAGGCAGACCAAAAGACTCTGCAGGAAGCCACAGTTAAATATCTGAACATATACAATAAGGCTTTCATTGAGATCATATCTCTCATTCCTAAGAGCCTAGAGAAGGAAATGGAAGTAAGAAAGAATAATGCTCATGCCAAAGATCTTGAGATCCGGGAGCAGATAGCTATTCAGCTATATCCTCAAATTGATCCCAAGACAATGAACATTATCTTCAAGGACTGCAAAGATGAGTTCAGAAGCAAAGCCAGGATGAATCAACTCATGCTTGGTGAGACTGACAAAGTGGCTCAAGAAACAGAAGAGATCCTCCGGAAGGCCTTCAAAAGGTTCAATCTTCCTGTTGTAGAGGACTTAGGTGCAGAAACAGCTGCTGATTTGGAATCTTCTGTTACGGAAGAAGTGAGCCCTGAACAGACAAGTGAGGACTTGGGACCCTCTGCTCAAGAAGAAGTGGCCCATGAACAAGTTAGTATCTCTCCTCCGGTTTCCCCTACAGTCTCCGGATCCAAAGAAGAAGAGCAACTACAGGAGAAGGAAGCAGTGGTGAAAGACAAAGAGGTTGACAGTTCTAAGACTGCAGAAGAGAAGAAACATCTGTCTCCGGCAAGAGACACTGCACAAACTGTTCAACAATTTTTGAGCAAAGAAACTCTAGAGATTGATGAACCGGAGCTTCTAAAAGGCCCATTTGATTTTGACTCTCTCTCTCCGGTACAAACAATGAAGATAGCTTCATTTGCAAATGCCAAGGCAAATGAAAAGCTCCTGAAGTCTCATATGGAAGACTGTGAGTTGATAGAGGCTGCTTCCAGAATACTTGTAAAGATCATGCCATCAATCCAGATAGATCCGACAGCCTCCACTTCCGGTAATCTAAAAACCTTAGTCAGCAGTGTTGATACACATTTTGATTCTTTAGAAAAATCAGCTGAAGAAAAGGTCCGGAAGGAATTTTTGGATAAGAGATTTTCAGAAATATTAGAATTAATCTCTAAGGATAGGAAGATTGTAAGCATTGGAATAAGGAGCTTAGAGAATGCTCTTAAGGATGGCGGTGATATCTATAAATTTTGTATATCCTGGTCAAAGGCAACAGCAGCATTTGACAAGAAAATAAAAGAGGAACAGGATAAGCTACAAAGCTTATCTCAAAGTTTTGATCCTCTCTCTTCCTCTATAATAAATCAAGAATGTCAGACTATTGCAGTCTTGAACGAAATAAAGAATCTTGAGAAGGAAAGGAAGAACATCACCAACCGGATGGGAGAACTTAGAAGGATTATAATCCCTAAGTTGGAAACCATGCATGAGGCCATCAGTGATGCTAGGACCACCGCCCAAACAAAAGATCCGACAGATCTCAAGCGGGCAGAAGCGTTTGCATTTTTGTTAAGTGGTCACATTTCAATTTTGGACAGAATGAAGCAAAGTTGGGCTACCGAAATGATTCAATTACAGACATCCTTTGCAGACATTCTTCAATATATGTGAGTATGTAAATATGCGGCTAAGTATAAGAAATTTTTGAAAATTTTGATATGCGGACCCTACCCTTTGCCATTGATGTCAAAGGGGGAGTGAGGAGCAGTGAAAAATGAGGGATCCAACTAAGGGGGAGTTCCGGAAATTGTATATAAAGACAGAGCATCAGCAAAGGGGGAGCATAGTGAAAACACTTAGTCATTTTTCACTAAGTGTTGCCATCAATGCCAAAGGGGGAGATTGTTGGCAAGAGACACTATATGGATTCATGGTTGTTGTCATTGATGGCAACAAAGGTCATCCCACATATCCGCAAGACATGATATGTCTCTACCGGAAGTCAGAATAAAGAATGTTGTGGTCCGGTGAAGAAGAACAGAGCATGTGGCAAGGTCCGACAGATTGGTCCGGACCTCTCAGAGGAAGTGTCTTGGTGCAGTGCGGATTTGGGGAAGTCAAGAGGACTACCTTGAGTGGTATATCCCAAGGATTTAGCCTCCGGTGATGGACAAGGAAAAAGATATGAATGGTTGAGTACCGGATTCCTGAGAGACAGTGAAAACAGAGGAAGAACTGACTGGCAGAGTATCAGACTACTTTCCGGATGGGTTACTGTTGATGACAGAGGTTGTGAAGGCATGAATCATGTTTGGCTGACATGATTAATGATATCTACAAGTATATGCTTGATCCGCATTGCTTGGTGAGGAAGGATTCAGCCGACAGAATGAGAGTTTGTAAGAAACTAGACTGTTCCGGATGCCGACTAGAAAGGTGATGAAATTACTTGTGCGGATATATATAGAGGATGGATTTAGTTGTGAAATGTGTGGATGTGGAGAGATATGCGAATAAGTCCAGAGAAAGAGCAGAGGTAGCAAAAAGGATCCGGTATGTGAAAGATAGCAGAACAAAGAACAGAGGAAAGATGAAGTGCAGCAGATCAGTGTACTGAGCCTAACCGGAACTGAACTCCAGCATATGCAGATGCTTCCAATCAGTTCAAGACTGTGATTATCATCACTTTGTAGACAGTGTGTCTTCTTGTAGGCAGTGGGCCTCTTGTGAGCAGTGTGCTCGGGCAGTGAGCCCTAATTGGCAAGTGCCATTTTTGTAATTTCCTATTCTTCTAACAGAGAATAATTCTTGGGTTAATCACCCCGTGGTTTTCTCCCTTAACAGGGTTTCCACGTCAAAAATACTGTGTCATGTGTTTCTTACTTCATGGTTAATGTTTTGTGTTTGATTTTATGCTGCTTCAATTAAAAGGAAAGTTCAATAAGGGAAATAATTAGGATAACTGATTCACCCCCCCCCTCTCAGTTATCAACACTAACACTGTTTACAGGAGCCATGCAGGCTGGAGAAGGATGAAGATAACTCTTGGTGAGTTCATGTTTCCTGTCACCATTCAAAGGAACATTCCAACAAGATGGAAGAATGGATGGAGCAGATCCCATAACTCTTGGGACAAGAGTTTTGATTATGCCAGGGAGTATGGTTCAGGAGCACCAAGACATCAGGGTTTTGTTTGATCTTCAAGTAGTTGTTTGGTTTAAAAAGGTCCTTGAGACCATTAAATGTTGTAATGAGGCTTGAAATCCATGCATGTAAATGGACTATGTCCAAATAGCTAGAATCTATTCTCATGTTGTAAGTCCTAATGAGGACAGTCATGTAGTAAGAGGTCGTTGTAGGTTTCTTTGCATTTTGTAGCCTTCCTAAAGTGTGTAGGAGGCAATCTTTGTGGTTAGAAGCATGTCAAGGTTAGAATATATGTTAGGACCTAGTCCTAGGTTAACTAAATGTTAGAAAGCATCTTTCTAAACTTAAAAACAGTTGGTAAAAGAAGACGGTTACAAAAAAATAGTCTTTAGTGCTGCAGTTAGAAATTTGAAAAAACTCGATGGTGGGGGCAGTTTCTTGGACCCCAAACGACTTCTTTCAAATGTATGAGGCTTATTTGAAGCCAGGGGGGATTGATTGTATAGAGAACATTCGAGCGATTTGAAAGAAATAACAAAACCATTGTTTCCTACCCTTTTTCTATATTTTCTGTATTCTTATGCATTTTTGAGCCCGTACTACTGTACTGTACGGCCGTGTTGAGGAATGTTGGATGATTGGGAGTAAAGCATGATGAGGTGACTATCCATTGAAGCAAGTTTGGGCTCTTGACATTGAGTGAAAAGCATAATATGACTGTAGAACTTCATACTGCCCCTTGAAATTGCTGTCTCCATAAGTTATTCGCTGTTTTCTTGAGAAATCTGTACCTGTACGAAATTGTCATAGCACATGGGCATGTTGGATGGATAGTAGATTGGAATAGATTTGTGTTGAATCTTGTTTGGGATCTTGACATTAATCTTGGTGTGAGAAATCATTGTTCTACTATTGACTATCCTAAAACCTAGATTAGGGTTCTTCTGAATAGCTCGATGGAACTCTCCCCATTCCATTGATTTTTTTCTGTTTCTACTCAATGGAATGGGTTGTACACTAGTTAATGCAAAGGCTTGTGAGGAATGTGGAGGTAGGAGAATGGTGTAGGGTGAGTTTGGGCATGAGAATGACTTTGCAAATACCATGTGTTGAGACTTGGTGAAGGACAGCAACAGCTTGGTGATCATCCTTGACTATATTCAGTGGTCGACCAAAGAAGGACATGCATTGAGAACAATACAAAGGGCTCCTAATCTAGCAATGGCCCTGTGACAAGAAGGAGTAGAAAGGGATCTCTCTAAAATAACAGTCTATCCTACCTCATACTATCTCTGACAGTCCTCTTGGAGATAGCCACCACAAGGAAGACACTAGGTAAGTGGTGTGTTATTGATTTGTGAAAGCATTAAGTATGTTGGCATGTCATTAGTTTGATAGGTTGGATAAGATTGAGTTGTCCTAATAGAGATCACCATGAAAAGGATATGGTGACTGTTATCCCATTGGAATAGTAAGGTTATGACTATCTTTTGAAGACATTGGCAAGACTGTTGTCTTGCTATCCTAGATGCTCTGCATCAGTAGCATTGGTTGATCCATAGGTGAGTGTAAATAAGGAAATGCAGCATGACATGCCTATAGAAACCATAGTGAAAGTAAAGACAGAGATGGTACAAATGGACAAGAGCCAAGATGAAGAAGATGAAGCTGCAAAAGCCCTTCCCCTGAGCCAGACAATTGATTTAACTGAAGATGATGTGGTATAGGATATCACAAATAACCCTATCAAACCTATGTTACAACACATAGAAGTAAGAGATAAGGCTGATATGATAGGGGAATCACATGATGAAAGAGATGAAAGGGAAGAAACCCTAGAGGCAGAGGTGCATATGGGATCTATGGATAATTTGATTGAAAATGTTACCAACCTAGCTATGGTAGATTTAGCCTATGTGTCTAAAGAAGGGGATAAGGAGGAAGAAGTCATTCAGACTAATCAACCTAAAAAGAAAAGTGCTCCTTTGGAAGTGGACAATAAAGGTGATATTGTGCAAGAGCAAATGGCACAACAGAATGTCCTGATGGACAAGTCTGAATAAGACAAGGTAGTTGCATCACCTATAGCTACAGGAGGAAAAGATGATGAGCATAAAGAAGATGGCTATCAAGATGAAGAAGAGAATAAGAGCTAGGAGCCTAAATCAGATGAAAGTCCAAAAGAATATGAAGATCTAGCACTAGATAATCAACTACCTCTAGAACAAAGACAAGAGGAGTGACATGAAGAGGAGGATCTGGATACCAGAAGTGAACATCAAAAGGATATACAAGATCTAGAGGATCAAGACAAAGAACAAGATAAGGATGCTAAGATTGAGAAACAAGATCAAGATAAAGGATCACAGTCTGATGTTTTGGCTTTAATCACTTCAGAGGTAAGTCAAGAGAAGGTACAATAGGTACCATTTGATTTTAAATCCTTGTTTACAATTCATTTTGCTAAGGCAAAATAGAGAGCTAGGATAGTCTCCAGCATCAAAAAAGATCAAAAAATGGGCAAAAGGATAGCCCAAGTTGTTGTGCCCACATTGGATAAGGCCAAAGGTGAAATTAGGCCAAAAGAATATCAAATAACCCAGATTGATTTAGGCCATATGACCACTGAGCAAGAAGCTCAAGAACATCTTCAAAGTGCTGAAGTAGTGGTAGCTAAAATTAGGAAGCTCAAGGAAATGAAGAAAGAGCTAAAAGAACAAAATAATCAGTTGTAGTAGTTTATACAGGGATTGGTTAAGCCAGACACCTTGGTGTCCACCCTGCAAACTACAGAGACACCGGTTGCACTTACAATGGTAAGTGAAGAAGAAATAGCCAACCTAGATATCTAGAAACATCAAGCGCACATTATGGAGAAATGCTACTTTAGATTCATGACCTCTGGAAAATAGTTAATAAGGATATCAATATCCAATTGGGACACATTGTCCAAACTAAAAGAAAGCATTAATTCTTTGAAGGGTGAATTCACCCAGTGGATTCACAAGTGTAACTATACAATAGCTAGACTCAAGAGAGCCAAAGGCATGATAGATAGTGAATTGTTGAAAAGCAAAATTGTTACTAATGTAACCCTACCACTCATGGGGACATGGATAACAGAAATGGACTATGAACTTAATGTATTAAATGCCAACATAGATAAAGTAAAGGACATCCAAACCAAAGCGCATGATTTGTTAGCTGAAGAATTGAGAGTGATGGAAGAGTTACTAGAAGATTATGTGGAAGAAGAAGAAACGCTAGATCTAGATAATGCTATACAAATGTTCAAAGATAAGTTCAAGGAAATGGTAGAAGACCCTAAAGAATTCTTCATAGAAGATGTCATGGATGAGATGGTTGAATTAAGTGTAAAGGTGAAGACATATAGCAAAGAGGCAGATAAAAGGACATCAATGATGGAGCCATTAGATGAATAGATACAGGCATTGAAATATGCCAAGCAGAGAGCTACAATGATAAGCAAGTTTCAACTAGAGACATGTTTGCAAGCTTATGATAATTACAAGAGAACAGATGCAGGAATGCAAACACATGAAGAAGATCCATTGACATAAAGGGGGAATTGCATTTATATTTTCCAATAGGATGAAATGAAAGAACATGAAATATTTGAGAAGGATAGTTGTACCCACCAGAGGATTGCCAACTGGTAACCTGTGCCAGATGTCTTGCATGATGACTAGGTCAAAGGAATGTGAATTGTTGATGATAATAGAAAAATCCTAATTGTAGGATCTTTTGTAACTGCCACCTCTCCTTGTTCTATAAAAGGGGATGGAGTGCATTTTATAAAACATTCATAAGCTTAATTGAGGAGTTGTTGAATTTCATGGTCCTCTCTGAAAGTCAATTGTAAATACATACTCTTTTGCATACTTAATGAAGATGAAATCCCTTTGATTACAACTAATCGTAAACTTTGAGTAGTTAGTGGATGAATTTTGGACATGTTACTTTGATTTGCTGCGTCCCTTGGAGTGCATTTCATGTTGTGCATGTTGTCTTCATTCATTTCCTTTGAAGTTAGCATCAATCATATCTAGCTGTGGAACATCCTGGTGAAAATATGGTTTGATTTCCTTCTTTTCATGATAGTATCAAGAGTATATATGGATCAATGGCTAAAGATTAAATTATTTTTAGTAAAAGTTAGAAAGCATTTATTCAAATTTGTTTAATTCCATTCAATCATCATCATAATTGTAAATACATAGAAAATAATGAGCAAATACAACGAAATATACTGATATCCCATAGATAACTAAATATCTTTAGCATATTTGAGCAAAAAGCATGTTAAAATGACAAATATCATGCAAGGAAACATAAATAAAGTTAGAGATCATGGAAATATATGCTTATAGGCACATCATTTGAATAAATTTACAGTGCAAAAGTGAAATCTGGTTAATATGAGTAATATGCAAAAGAATTGATCAAACTTACATAAATATCTACATCATCTAGTTAAATACAGTAGAATTTAACCTTGTTTGTTAAGAAATTCACAAAAAGTAGGTAAAATCAAGCTTATCCAGACATGAATTTCTCTGAATTAGAAACATAAGGCCCCTTGAATAGAAAACAACAATGCACATCAAACTACTGAGTAATGTCATATGATTATGAAATAATCCATAGAGACTTGGGATCATGAATTATCTGAATTCATCGTATCTTTCAAGATGATAAAGGTTTGATTTGTATTTCTTTATCTATGTTTGTTTATGACTAACATCATGATCAACATAAATTGGTGCTAGAAGGAGAGATGAAGCATTCTAGATCCCAGATTTATTGTTTGGAGATCATTTCCCACACTCATATGAGGTGATATTTTCAAATTTCATGAGAACACATCTAGCTTTGAGTATTTGTGCAAAGTTCTTACTTTTCACAGGTTATTTGAAAGATTTATTTGCAAATACCTTAATCTTGTGCATAAATATCATGATCTTTACAGGCGATTGTTTGAAATTCCTTAATCTGAAACAATATTTGCAATTTCTGCAAATACATAGCAAATATCCCGTCCTCAGGGTTAATTAACCTAATATTTATGGTTAGTGATCTAGGCTTTCAAAATTCATGTCCATATTTGCATTTCCTACAAATAAAGTGCAAATATCCTGTTATTTTGAACTTTTGATCATAAATATCCACTTGAGAAGAGAAAATACCCTGATCTTTGCAGAGATCTAGTCAAAATATTCATATCCAATTGTAAGTTGTGAAAATCTAGCTCACAGAACTAATACCATGTCTAAATCCATCAGACCTTTTGAAGAATTGCCAATTCATGGACTTAGAACTCGTACGACTGATATTCACCACAATCTTGGTCCTAGTTCATCAGCATCTTCATCTATACCTATTGTAACACCTTTGGTGTCTCCAATTTTGCCTCAAATACCTTAGACACCTCCTACAATGTCTTTCTTCACAGTGGAATCACAACTAATCTTTACAGCATATCATCTTTTTCCAAAAAATCTGGAGAAAATTTGTCCAAAGTATCATCCTTATCAGGATGCATAGGATCATATTAGAACCTACAAAGGAGCTTGCTTCAGAGCTCGAATAGACCATGGGGATGTCATGTGTAAGTTATTTCCTTATTCTTTAGGAGAAGAAAAATATGGTTGGTACATCAGTCTAACCAGGTCTTCCATATCTACTTAGGTTGCCTTAGAGAAAGCTTTCTTAGGAAGATTTAAAATACTAGTAGATCCAGCCATTACATATCATATGTTTGCCACCATAAAGAGAGTTGAGGGGGAATTGATTTCTAATTTCAATGCTAGGTTCCAGAAAATGTATTCCAAGCTAGTTGCTCCCTATAACATAGGTGATGAGGCGACTAGATCCATATATTATTTAGCCTTAGATCCTTTAACATCCATGTTCATCAGGAGGACACATCCTGCAGTCACAACATTAGCAAGTGCTTATGAAGAAACCATTAAAGTCAATCAATAGTTAACACCTCGTTTCACACCTAACTCTGGATATCTTGCATATCCTACACAACCACAAGTTAATGGAGTCATGATACCTCCAACCATCATGCCTAGCCCATTGCAAGTACCTCCACTTAGTATCATGCCCCCTCCAAATGGAAATGGCCAGATGATACTGTGATGGGTAAAATGGGATGAATAAAACTAATTATAAAAACCCAAAACATCAATGAAATGTGCAAGTAAAGAAGGTTTAAAATAGGAAAGTAATACTCACAACCTTTTTACCTTGTGATTTCCATTGTTCACCTATTCCCATTTGATCTTCAGTGATGAATGCAGCCCTCAGGAAGCTTGCTTCCTTGCTTTAATTCCTCAAGATGGCAAAAGAGAAATGGCTTGGATACTTATTGTGTAGAAGGTGAGCTTCAACACAATGTGAAATGGTATGAGAATGGGGGTGCCAATGGTGTGCTATATTTCCTGCAGCATAAGTTTACTCAAATGATGGATGATGAAATGAAGAAGAAGAGGGTTGTATTTATAGAGTTGGGTGAGAGAAGATCAATGGTTGAGAAGAAATAAGAAGATCAACGGAGGAGAATGTTTGTACGAACATGCGCAAATAGAAGAAGGACATGTGTCATTCAAAAAGAAGCTTTGTTGAGTTAACTACTTTCTTAATGAGGATGAGTTTTATTTTCTTTAAATTAGAATATATTTTTCTAATTTAAGAGCAAAGTTGCTTTTGCTTTTGTAACTCAGCTTTTGCTTTTGTATGACAAGAGGAATTTATTTTTAGAAGATAAGAAAGCATAATTAAATAAATAAATTTATTTAATTACTTGTAGATAATTTTAAAGAATAAATAAAATATTTAACTATATTTTATTTTGTGGATATTTAATTTAAATAAATTTGCATTTTATTTAAATTAGGAAGAATGGAAGATTTAATTAAATAATTAAAATTATTTAATTATTTTAGAAGAATAAAGTTGATATAGCTGAAATTAATTAAATAAATGTAATTTATTTAATTGAATGGGAGAAAGTGAATCAAATAAATAAATTAATTTGTTTATTTATTGATAGAGGAATGTGAAGATAAAATAAATATTAAAAATATTTATTTAGATAGAGTCGTGTTATTTTTAGGTGTATACATTTTGCCCCTCTTTGATGTAATGTGTTTTATCACATTGCTTCAAAGAATAAGATTGTCTGAAAATGATACATGCCCCAGTTTGCCCCTGGTATAAGTTTAACGATAGGATGCCCCCTCGGGAGATTGGACGGGAAGACGACAGAAAGCGTGAGATGGACAATCTCACGAAGAAGGTGAAAATAGGTTAGGTTTGAAGAAAGAGCTGAAATAATATGAGATGCAAGATACACAAGTAAGAAGCAAGTATGCACAAATGATACAAGAACCAACAAGGTATTGCCCTTGTCGAGCAGTAAACCAAGGATATAGATCGATTGATGTCTAGTTTCAGGAATGAAATATGTCGTATAAGACTTCGGGTCTGGTTTCAATAATGCAACATCCTGTCTAAGACAATTGATATGATAACAATATACGATAATGTTGTCATGGCGGGGAATGATATATCCCTAGAGAAACATGAAGGATAGTTATGACTGATTGAATTGGTTTACAACAAGATTAGGATCAAGACCGCTGATTGCGATTGGCTAATTTGACAAGATTGGCTTGACTCGATTGGTATGGATTAAGGATAGACTTGCGTTTTGATCACTACTTGAATTTCTGTGGTTCCTTTCTTATCTTTTTTACCTTTTTTTCTCTTAGGTTTTTTATTCTTTATATTTATAGTTATAGTTATACTTGTTCTCTTTGCTTTCTCTCTGTCACTCTAATCTCTTGTTTGTTGTGATTTTACTCTTTTGCTTTCGTGTTTATTGTATATACTTGTATTTATTTAGTAATTTCCTTTTTTACATGTCTGTTTTGTCTCCCCCCCTTTTTTCACTTTCGTGTTTACTATATAATCTTGGATTGTATTTTTACTATATATATAGTAAAAAGTATATTATTCTTGCAAGTCTATTGCGGTTCTCTTGTTTGCATTTTGTTATTGTTTTGCTTTCGCTTCTTGATTTGTCATTTTAGTTTATACATAGTCATATAGCAAATATATTGTATGTAGGTAGTTGTGCTATTATTATTTCTTTTGCTCTCTTGTATTTTACACATATTTATGTTGTAAAAATATATACATAATTAACATACTATATATTCTTGTCTATTGTACTATTATATTTTTTAGCATTCGTGTTTATTATTTATAATTGTGTTGTATTTTCTTGATATATATATATATATATATATATATATATATATATATATATATATATATATATATATATATATATATATATATATATTCTTGTATTTTTATATTTTTGTTGTTTCTTTGCTTTTCCCGTTCTTCTTTCCTTTGTGTTTTTTGTTGAACTACTAATTATTTTCAATATTATTTATATATGTCATATGTATTTATTTCTCTTTTTATCCTTCCTTCTTATTTTGAATTTTCTTTTTTCCCTTCTCACTAGTTCCCTATTCTCATTTTGCTTTTAATTTTGCTCCTTTGACTCTTGGAGTCCATGTAACCTCTCTCCTTCCCTCTTTTTAAGTTGCTTTGGTCTGCAATCCATCATTCTCAATTCTACTCTCTTGCTCACATTCTCCTGATGATGGATCACTGTGTGTGATCTGAAACGTTGAGGAAAAATAACTTACACAGTTTAATCCAGAAGCATTCATTACAATACCATGGACTGTGGAAAACTAATGAACTTTAGAGATATGAAGACAGATGGAAATTTGATCAATAGAAGAAATTTGATTGAAGGACTGACAAGCTGCTGCAAGATTTTATTATTGCATGGGATATGGATATGGATATGGATATGGATATGCGATGTAATTTGATACATTATGGATATGGATATTTGTCATCTTGATATTGCGAGTATTTGAAGTGATTATTTCATCATTGGGCTTTTTAAAATGTTGTAAGAAAATACAAGCATCTAGGTATAATTAGACTGAGATGACCTAAGTATCACTTACATGGATTTTGATTTAGCAAGTTAATATAAGCATCTAGGTATAATTGAACCTAGATGACCTGAGTATTTCTTGCATTTCAACATACAAGGATTGCCCCTTTTCATGTTTAGACCTCTGAATTCCTCGATGATCTTTTGTTGATCATCTCATTAGACAAAAGTCATCACATTACTAAAGTTTGATCCACAAACAGTAGACAAAGAAAATGATTATGCCCCCATCATAGCATCTCTAGCTTTTGGCATCCTTGATTAGCATAGGAAGACATAATGACAAAAATCCAAGACTTTGTAAGTTAACTTGTTCACAAAACATTCTTGCATTAGATGTGTCTTATTGCCATAATTGATATAGAATCAGTTTGAGTGTTTTGGTATATGTTCTTCTTTGCTTTGGATAGGTTGATGTTTTGCGTCAAGACTTTTGTTTAGAAATGCATTTTATTGCACGTGCTTGCGTCTGGTGAAAGGTGTAGACGTGGATGGACCGGAGGACAGGCAATAAGGTAGGGAATGGATGGGTAGCGGAGCCTTGGGGGCGCATTGATAATGGCCTTGCCTACGTGATGATGTAGAGGCAACGTAGTTTGGGGTGAACCCTGTGATATTGAGATATGGACTAGATGAGACATGATAGGGAACAGATATGGATCAGGTATGGAATAGATATGGACCAGATATGGATCGGATGATACTGATGACAAGGAAACACCACGGACAGGTAGATGCATGCATGATAAGGAATGAAATGTACACAGAAGAGGGCAAGGATGTGATCGCCAAGGACTAAGTCGCATAGGAATAACATGCCCCATTGTAGGTAGAGTACTTAGGATTTTTCATGACAATGCTTATGACGATAGGAGGATGAGAGGATAATGAAGGATTTGCATGGTTTGGAGGGATAAGGTATGTCAAGAGACATCTAAAACATTTATCAACATTGTGCCCCCAATCTTTATCAAGATCAAGAAAAATAGAGGAAAGGAAGATTATGATGGATGGACTGGACAGTATAGGTATGTAATGGATAGAGGAATAGGATAGGAAATGGTATGAAAGGGAATTGGTAGGAGAAAAGTGATATGCTGATGAGACAAGGTGACCCTAAGTGTAGGTGGCATAGGAGATCAACTTTACACATGACGCCTATTTGCTAGGTTTTTATCATGGTACTTATCCAAGGCACCTGTTTGCCAAGTTTTCACCATTGGATGAAGGGATTTATCTTTATTTTTTTTGTTTTTTTTTTAATATTTGGATAGAAGAAGGTGGATATGGATAAGGATTTGAGTATCTAGTTCCTTTAAAGGTGATAATCTCAATGGATGTTATCACGTGGACCAAGTCAAGTGTTCTCATAGATGTTGGTAGGGGATTGCATGAAAGTGAGATATGGAGAAGGTAGATATTGGATAATGGAAGGTGCAATAGTGGATGATGATGCAGAATATAGAAGGACTTATGCAAAGATGGAAGGAAGGTTTATGCAAAAGCATGGACCATAGGATGAGGAAGATATGTAGGAAAGTAGTGGAAGGGAGGGGAGATGGAGTTATATGGAAGTGTTGTGGAATGGAAGGGAATCATGACCAACATTTGCACATACCGTGATAAACATTGAAGCTAGTGATGGGAAAGTAGTTTAGGAAGCAACGGAGACTTTTTCTTGTGGATGAATGACTTAGGTATGTAGGGATCCACATAGATTGAGTATTTTTCTAATTTTTGCTTACCATATGGGATGGAAGAATTTGAGACTTTTGGATGGAATGGGAGAAAGTGGATGGTTGAGATTCTTGAGAGGTAGATGCCTCATGCAACTTGAGGGCTTTTTTATTAGGTACCCAAACTATTTTGCTTTTAGATAGTACCTGTGAAGGTATGGGTTTGGGTGTATGCAGCTTTTGTGCATCTTTTGGAGTAATCATTTGTTGGATGCAGACCCACACCTTTTTCAGCTTGGCGTATAGGTGTGTGGGTGTATGTCCCTCTTGAGAAGGATGCTTCTTTGATTCTTGGATTTTGTATCCCAGGCCATGAGGGGTCTTAGGATTTTTAACTTTATAGGTAGAGGCATCCATATTTTTGCTGGGAAATTCCCTTGGGATAGTGGAAGTGGAGTGGGTGGAAGCTCTTTGTTTAGTCAACATGTGCATTTGTTGGCCATGATTGGGATTGTTAGAAGATTCATAGATGGGCGAATAAGGTGTTGGAAGAAGTGGTGGTAACATGTATGGAGGAATATTAGGATTTGGAAGTAGCGGAGGTAGATTGGATGGTGGAAGGTGTATAGTCACATGCTTTTGACAATTGTAGGATGATGGAGGTCGAATGGTGATATATGTTTTAGGGATGTGATAGGGTTTGTGATGAAAAGTGGGGGATTTAGGAGGAGTGGAGGAAGTACCAAGATCTCAATATTGTTCACCTTGGGGTGTGTATCCAAGGCCATATGAAGGAGGAGGAAATTGACATGGACGGGCTTCAAAATACCTTGTTCATGAAGGCCTAAGCCTTTACCTTGATAGTTCATATGTTGGAGTATGCGTTGGACAGCGGGATTATGTGTAGGTGGAACACTAGACACAAGTTCCTTATTGGATGAAGAAGGTGGGATAGAGGATAATGGTGGCTAGTGTTCTAAGGAGGAACACTCATGAATGAAGGCAGTAAGACCAAGGATATACGGTGGGGGATTTGCAACATGGTCGATAGGTGATTGCGGAGGAGTATTTTTTGTTTGATCTTCTATGCTTTCTTGGGAGGCAAGTGTCTCATCAAGGGAAGTGGAAGTTGCTGGATCTTGGATAGGACTAGATGGGGTTACAGGCTCAGGACCATGGAATACATAAAGTGGGCTAAGAGGATCATCATGGTTTGCTTGATCATAGATAGGCTCTTCATCATAGATGGGATCCTGATCATAGATAGGATTTAGTATGATGGGATTAATGTTCTCTTGTATAAGTTCTTCAACAATGATAATATCTTGATCATAGAAAAGATATAGGTTATGGAGGGGCTGAAATTGGATCTCTAACTCATGCATAGGATCAAGTTGCTCATGGATAGCTTCTTCATCAAAGGTAGTATCTTGATCATGGAAAAGATATAGGTTATGGATGGTTGGAAATTGGATCTCTTACTCATGTATAGGTATAGGATCATCAAAAAGATAGAGGTTATGTAGGGGTTAGATGGGAGTGCTTTGATCTTGATTTAGATAAGGGGTTGATGTTTCCACATGTTCTAAAGTGTGCTCTTGACATAACTCTTGGTGTTCTTGAATTGAAGTTGAGGTAGAAGACTCTTGGATAGGCTCTTGGTCAACAATATGAAGGTGCAATGGACCTTGACTTTGGTTCATGGTAGGAGGCTCTTTGATAAACTCAAGGAATTGAGGATCACATGAAGGGGTTGTAGGATTTGACATGTTATTGGAAGCATCTTTTGTAAAGTCAAGGACCAGAATTTGGGGACATGGTTGACTCTCTGCTAGTAACCCTTGGATCACATCATTGGTAGGTGTATGGATAGGTGAATGAGGGGATTTAGCTTTCTCCCTAGCTTTTCTCTGGTTGTATAAATTTGGAGAAACTCTTTTCCACAAATCATTTGAGGATTCCTTGGTTGTTAATTTAGAGCTTGGGGAACTTGATGGCAGTGTTGGCATAGGATTGGTATGTTTTGGAATATGTGTCTTAGAAGATGGTGAAAGAGGACTAGTAGACAGAGTGGTATATGATTTCCAACTTGAGGTGGTGCTTGCCTTGACAATAGTATCATTAAGGTGGGAAAAGAAGGTATGATTTTGGTGCGGGGTGTAGCTTGTACTGGTACATTCATCTTGCAAGATTGCCATTTCTTGTTGTAAGACTTGGATTTGTTGAGCAATTACTATACAATCCTGGGGCGAGGGACCTAAGTTTACTTGCAAATGCAGATATTGGAGTGTTTGAGCAATATATTCTAATTGGTTTGCCATTAACACAAGACTGGAAAAGCTTACTGTGATAGACGTGTAGCTAAAAATGTGCAGCTTCAGAAGGTAAATGCACTGTAGGTCGAAGCAAATGTGCCAATCTGATAAATTTTTAAATGCACCGCAATAGGGATCAAATGCGCCGCAAGTCTTAGCAGATGCGCCATAGGTCGCAGCAAATGCGCCATTCTGGTTTTGAGTTTGGATTTTTGTAGAGTTTTTGCACTTTTTTCAAAATTTTCTATTTTTGGTTTGAAAACTTAGTCTTTTCTTGAATTCTAATTTTCAATTATGGCAAAGACACAGCAAACACATAGAAGTTTTCATGATTTTTTTTATCTTTTTTTATTTTTTTGTATTTTGGACTTTTTTGACAAGAAAACAAGTACACGCTAGGTTGGATAGGACAGTATTTGTTGAATCCTCTAGATGTGCATATTCAAAGCATGTAGCTCCAGGATCTGGTAGCACTAGCTCCCCTCCACGGCACTCACTTCTCACACATACTAGATCTAGGTTTCCTTAGGCTCATACCCCCACTGAACCATAGGATTGTCCTTGCTACCTCTACTAAGAATCACATGAATCAAGGCCGCTTCAAAGACTCCATCTTTTGTGTCAACAAATAGGGGTTTTTGGTATACTAAACAAGTGGTTCATAGTTAAGGCAACCGTTCAAGTGGTTACACATGCGGTGGCACTACTCTCCATGATGGAGTCTCCCAGCCTCAAAGAGTTACACCTTAGAGGGTTTTGGGGGAGGTTGGCCGTCAGTGTAACATAGTAGCACTCGTTGCAAGAAGATTTCGCTTCAAGCACCGTTTATTTAAAGTGGATTGGTAGGGCTTGGCTTTAGCCTATTTCCACTCAGGGTCATTTCCACTTGGACATGTGTGCATCCAAGGGTAGGCCCCTCTAAAGGTTAAACAGATGGAATAACAAGTCTGGCATTCTGGTCACCTAGTAAAGGGGAGAGCATAAGCCTATTGTCATTCAATAAACATAGAGAACACTGATTAATCCAAACCTAGTTAAAAGGAAAAAAAACTAAATGTGCTATCTACTTGGGGACTCACGTGTTTGTTAACTTTGAAGTGTTTAAAATATAGCAATGTTCATTTCCCTTTTGTAAGATAGCAATGTTCTAAACTAAGAAAGATAACAATAATGCAAAGATATCAGTGATGTTCATTACTATCCTCCTAGTTAAGGGCTACGTGAGATTTGCATGCACACATTTTTTTTACTTTTTCCCCTAATTAATCTAAGATGAGTTAATTAGTGCAGCTAAATGACTATCTAGCGCCTAATCCTATAAGACAAACATTAGCATTAACCTGAAAATCACAAGAAATCCTAAAATCCCAATGAAGAATAGATGCACCGCTTCATAGTCTGTATGCGCAGAAATAGAGACTATAAGCGCAACATTACAAATGCGCTAAGATAGGTGTCAAAAGCATAGGAATAAGAGACAAATGCACCGTTTATACATATGCATCGTAAAAAAGGATGTAAGCGCCATGTCTGAGGGTGTATGCGTAGAATATTGCAAGCACCAAAAAAGGTTGTATATGCGCCAGCTCAGAGGATGTTTGTGCTAGAACTTTGCATGCACTAGAACACTGCTCAGATGCGCTGGTTTAGAGGATGTATGTGCAAGAAGTTTGCATGCGCCGAAACAGTGCTTAGATGCGCCTCAGGATCGATCAGATGTACCAACTAAACCTATTTGAAGCTTGTATGGAACCTGTCACTCAGAAACTCAATTTTTTTGTTAGATTTGTGGAAAAGGCCCCATAGTGGGCATCAAAAATGTGATGGGTAAAATGGGATGAATAAAACTAATTATAAAAACCCAAAACATCAATGAAATGTGCAAGTAAAGAAGGTTTAAAATAGGAAAGTAATACTCACAACCTTTTTACCTTACGATTTCCATTGTTCGCTTATTCTTGTTTGATCTTCAGTGATGAATGCATCCCTTAGGAAGCTTTAATTCCTCAAGATGGCAAAAGAGAAATGGCTTGGTTACTTATTGTGTAGAAGGTGAGCTTCAACACAATGTGAAATGGAATGATAAATGGTATGAGAATGGGGGTGCCAATGGCGCGTTATATTTCCTGCAGCATAAGTTTACTCAAACGATGGATGATGAAATGAAGAAGAAGAGGGTTGTATTTATAGAGTTGGGTGAGAAAAGATCAATGGTTGAGAAGAAATAAGAAGATCAACGGAGGATAATGTTCATGCGAACATGCGCGAATAGAAGGACATGTGTCATTCAAAAAGAAGCTTTGTTGAGTTAACTACTTTCTTGATGAGGATGAGTTTTATTTTATTTAAATTAGAATATATTTTTCTAATTTAAGAGCAAAGTTGCTTTAAAGTTGCTTTTGCTTTTGTAACTCAGCTTTTGCTTTTGTATGACAAGAGGAATTTATTTTTAGAAGATAAGAAATATTTTTTAGAAGATAAGAAAGCATAATTAAATAAATAAATTTATTTAATTACTTGTAGATAATTTTGAAGAATAAATAAAATATTTAATTATATTTTATTTTGTGGAGATTTAATTTAAATAAATTTGCATTTTATTTAAATTAGGAAGAATGGAAGATTTAATTAAATAATTAAAATTATTTAATTATTTTAGAAGAATAAAGTTGATACAACTGAAATTAATTAAATAAATGTAATTTATTTAATTGAATGGGAGAAAGTGAATCAAATAAATAAATAAATTTATTTATTTTTTGATAGAGGAATGTGAAGATGAAATAAATATTAAAAATATTTATTTAGACAGAGTCGTGTCATTTTTAGGTGTATACAGATACCTTATCCTGGACAAACGCCTTAGGATGCAGTGCAAAACAATAGCAATGGTAGCTCTTTCTTCAAACCTCAACAAGAAAATGTAGTGGCCAAAGCTCAGGAGGAGAAAGATGACATCAAAGAAATATTAGGACAACTAAGAAAATTAACCACTGATATCACACACATGAGGAGACAAAACCTCTATTCTTAGTCAAATCAGAATAGAGGATATCCTAATAAGGGATATCAAAATAATAATGACAAGTCCAGATATCGTGACAAGGGGTACAATAACGATAGGAACTTTAACAATAGCAATAACAATGTTTCTCCTAGGCCACCTAGAACCTAGAACACCCAGCCTAACAATGGCTCATTGCCTTCACTGTTGGACAATCAGCCTCCTACTGAACCCAAATAGACTACTAGGGTGAATTTAGCAGAAGTTGCACCCACAAATTAGTGCATAATGTACAATATCAATGCACATGCTGAATTAGACTACCCTCAGTTCAAAATAGTACTGAATATTTTCCAGGTTAAAGTGTCCAATACTTTAGGAGACCTTCCATGTCCTAAAGGAAATGAAATTGTCCCTTTGGTATATGAGTCTGCCCTTGTGCTAGAAAGTTCTATCAGTCATCAACATCATCAAATGACCTCAACTCATGAAAATTACACATTAGCATGTGAAGAGTCCGCATTAGCATTTGAGTCAAATTATGTGTTCCCTTTTGAGGATGAAAATGAACTCGAGCTAGAACCTGAAGAGGTCCATGCTTACCAATAGCAATATCAGCATAGACACAATTATAACATGAGGAGTAATCCTAATAGACCAACTGGTCCTTTGACCACATTTGTCCCTCCTAACAACTTCAATACCCCACTAGATCTTAAAGCCAATAATAATCTAGGTCCTTCTAAGGTGAATACTCAGTATTTCACACCTCAAAATATAGTGACAAAAGCCATTAGCCAACTTCCTGAATCAGATAAACTTGTTACATACCTGGCAGAAGAGATGAAAAAGATAAAGATTAGATTATCCTTGTCAGAATTGCTCAAGACTCTAGTCATCAAGAGAGCCTTCTTGAATTCCTTAGATGAATCCACACTAAAGGATGATAGTCCTAGTCATAATGCTAATCACATCATGGCTAGAGATTTTGCACCCAAAGATAACAGTGTCAAGAATAAAATACAGGCCACTGTCCAAGCTGCCAAAATATCACACATGACTCTATACATAGATAAGTTTGAGTCACCTCCATTCTTACTCACATTGGGAATATTTGCTAAGAATTTACACAATTGTCTAGTGGATTCAAGTACATCAACAAATGTGATGCCACTATCCATTTGTAATTCTTTAGGGTTACATCCAGCCAAATCCCTCAAGAAGGTGACACAACTTGGTAAAACAGAAGTGAGTGTGGTAGGAGAGTTAACTCACATCGACATGTAGCTTGCATTAGACCTAAGGGTACAATACTACATTGATATTTAGGTAGTAGACATCACTGATACCTATGGGATGTTGCTTAGTAAGGACTGGTCCAAAACACTTAATGGTTACATGGCCACTAATTTCAGTCATATGTGGTACCCTAGAAAGGAATCCCTAACTAGATAGGGATAGAAGCTAAACCTAGGATGAAACACATGATAACTGAGTACAACAATACCAATGAGGTATTGTATGTAGATGTTGAACCAGGAGTTTATGCTATAAGACCTCAAACTGTCAGGATTGAAGAATTCTTAATGAATAACATGTACATGCATGAAGACAACAATAAAGAAGAGAGGGTGATCATTGAGTCTGATTATGGTTCCATAAATGAGGAAGAGGTGGATCACTTCACTGAGTTTGAAAAGTATCTCTCCATAGAAATGCAACAGTGTCAGCTGACTGGAATATCCGTTGAGAATATCTTGATATCTGGCTGGTGCAGATTACATGATGAAACACATTTAGAAAAGAACTGTAAAGCATGTCTAGATATGATTGAATTAGAAAGAACTTGTAGTGAAATAGGATCACCACCAACCAATGTTAGTGAAATATCTGATAATGATGGTACTGATCCTTATTTTTTTTCCAAGTATATAGACATATGAATAGAGCCTACATCAGGATAATTCCTGCATGCTTAATTTAGAAGAGATCTTGATATGTGATGAAGAGTCTCATGAAAAGGAAAATGTTATCACCCCAGGGACTAATTTCCTAATTGAGTCAGACTATGAGCTATCAGATGAGGATAGAGGGAGTCACCTGACGCAATTTGAGGGGTTTTTGTCCAAGCAAATTCAGAGACATATTTTACAAGGAGTTCCTTTACATCATGCATTGATTAAAGCATGGTGCAGACTCCATGAAGCACCACATTCAGAAACAACATGTGCCTTATGCTTACATATACTAAGTAAAGAAGAGAAGATGTGCTCCATTGATAAATTACAGGATACCAAGGATATTTCTAAAGATGAAAGAAAAGATATTATGACATACCCTGAAGATAAAGACATTAGTATCAAAGAGATAGAGAGAAAATATATGTTATGCCCACAGAAATCACCAGAGGTGATAAAGACTAAACCTCAAAAGATAAAATGAATATCCAGTGGTGCAGCAACAAGGGCCAAAAAGAAAAGAGAAGGTCCTGATAAGCCATTAACAAAAGACAAGTCGTGGATTCTTGTTGTGCATTGCACACATGCCCCATTTCGCTAAATGGAGACACCCTCTTTTGCTTTGGCTTGGAGTCTCAACCTTTTTGCCTTATGATGATGAGAAGGTGAATTTGTGCTTAGAATGCATGATTTGTTACAGATTTGCGTATTTCACATGTGTGGAGTCAGTTGATGTCTTTCACGATTGATTTGGAAGTGTCTTGAGTGGTCTTGTGCTTAAAAGATTGCCATTTGTTGCCTTCTGCATTGGAATTAGGTGTTACTGCATTTTACTCAAAAATCCTGTCACTAGATATTACCCTTGAAATTGCTTCTACAGGATGTTTCATGTTAAAATTCCTAGTTTCTAGGTCTTAGAGTTGCAAAATCATGTCAAATTCCACTAGATTTCACTAAAGGGTCCATATGTTTTCACCCTGATACATGGTCCTGGAGCCCTGATTTGGCTAAGTCTGAAACCCTGAAAATCCTGAAAAATGACTAAGTCTGAAATCTGGTGGAACCTCAAAATTCTAGAATCTACATATGAAATCCTATGGATCTAGAAGCTATCTCAAACATCCTGAAAGTATATTTAAAAATATTTAAAGCATAAACTTATACATAAATATATTTTTAAATATACTTTCACCCTGGACATTTCCAAATCTGGCACCAAAAATGACCCCAACTACAAAAAGCACTAAAATAGCCTCTGCTGACTTTTGCGCTAAAAACCCACTTCGTAGATTTGCGCTAAAACGACCTCCTACCGACTTGCACTAAAACTCGCTTCTACTACCTTTGGTTGGTCAGTGCTGAAACTCGCGCAGGTCGGTCACTTTGAAAAACCCCGCCAAACAAACTTTGCGCTAAAAATAGACCCAATGGACCGGTGCTAAAATTGGAACCGACTGACCTCATGAAGCATCACTTTAGTCGGTCAGACCCAAAATCTGCGCTAAGGTCAGACAGACCCAAAATCTGCACTAAGGTTAGACGGACCCAAAATCCGCGCTAAGGTCAGACAGACCCAAAATCTGCACTAAGGTCAGATGGACCCAAAATCCGTGCTAAGGTTGGATGGACCCAAAATCTGCGCTAACTCAGTGACCCCCAAAATCAGCATTTTTTGGTATTTTGGGCTAAAAATTGAGTTTTTCAAGGAGCAAATTAGATTTTCTTGATGGATTTGAATTGCATATCTATTTATCATATCATGATGAACATTTTACCAAGTTTGTATGGATTTTTGGCATGTTTTATGACAATCAATGCCACTGCACATGAAAAGTCTGTGACCCCCAAAAATCTTGCTTTTTACAGAAAATGCTAGAAAAACATGAAATAAAAGTCTACAAATGGATTCTATTGACCCCAAAAACTTCCTAGATCAATATATAGGCCAAATGGGTACTTGAAAATGGAGAAAAATGCAGAAAATCATGTGAAAATCACTAGATTTAAGAGGTCGGTTATAAGGAAGCAACATTGACAGTGAGTTGTTCTTGACTGATCCATGACTGCAAATGGACATGTTTTGATCCAAATTGATGAAAAATAACTTGTTAAGATAAAATTGATGCTTTGCATTGTGAATTGTAGGTCTTGTAGAGCATAGGAGCTTGTTGGAGCCATCTTGGAAGGATATACACGCAGATATGCAGTGCTGACCTAGAAGTGCAGAAACTTCATTTTATCAACCAAATTGCTACTGCACCTACAAGAGGATGTTAGTATGATGTCTGAGGTGATGGAAATAAGTCCTCAGAGGTTGAAGATATTGAAGATCATGCCTACATCACTGTTATTCCTGCAGATCCAGTCCAATGTCGTAGTGATCCAGTCCGGGGGTCATAACTCCTAACTATTTTATCAGAATTTAAACTTCTTGGACTCATTGGAAAGATAAACTGATTATCTAGTTTGAGCTACTCACCTGCTAAGGGTTTATGCAAAGCAACCGAGAAGTTTTGAGCCCCCATTCTGCTCCGAATGCCTCCAAAAATGCAAATTACTACGATGTAGAAAATACCAAAAATTATATTTTCGATATTTTCCCAAAAATACCACTCAAATGACCCTAGATTGGATCACCAAGACATGCATATAACTGTCCCATCAGTCCAATCATCAAGAATCAGTCTAGCAAGCATCTAATTGCATATACTTTCACCAAAATACTCATTTTGATCCAGTCAACACTTGGAATCTCTTGAATCCACATCAGCTCAAGTTTTCAAGTGTCATGTGACTCTATTTTGGCTTTATTAAGCCTTGAAAGTTGAATTTTCATCATGTACAACCAAATGGGTATCCATTTTGTCTAGATTCAATGTATTTGCAAGCTGTATTTTGTCTTTTTTCTAAAAGATAAATGCAAATCTGAAAATGTAACTAACTGATGTATCTCACTAAATGCCATGCAATCTGGACCGTTGGTGTCGAGTTAATCTCCATCCATTGAAAAATGCGGTATGGTGCCTTGTCTATAAAAGGGCCATCATTCTCTCATTGTAACAAGTAAGATTAGATATTGAATTGTTGAGATTCTGCCAAATTGTGATCAATACAAAATAAGTTTTGCAGGTTGCTAGGAATTTGTGTTCTTGTGTTATCCTCTTTGGTTTTCATGGTTCATATCAATTGAATTTAATTAGTTGTGCTTTTGCAATGATGGGTAAATGTTAAGATATCTGATGAATGCTTTGGTCCATACTATTAGTGCTTGTCAATGGTAAGTTGCTGTGTATAGTTAGCCTGGGCCCTGTCATTGAATATAGTTCGGTTGCACTCCACTAGTTAATCTGCGTCATTGTCTAGGTGTTTAATGAGTGAATGTAGTTTGAAAATCATAAGGATCCTTTGAAGATTGCATCATTTCTTACAACATTGTGGGTTTTTTATCCTGGTGAAACAAGGAATGGTTTATTGAAAGTATTTGTCTATCTGCAGCATTTTGCCCCGTTGTGACTGTCACTTAGGATCTCTTAACCCTTCTCTCTCCTTTTCCTTTTGCATTTTATTTATATTAAGTTTGTTAGGTTAGGTTATAAGCAACATTTCATTACTCATCTTCAAGAAAATTTTAGACTTTACAGTCTTAACCATTAAGATTTCTGCATAAACATTGCTACCATCTTCCATAAACCCTACATTTCATTTAAGACCCCTTGTAGGCACAGCTAGAACATACTAATTGAGAGATTCCAAGCAAGCTAAGACCTAGTTGTATTATCCTTGGAGTAGTCTTACCTAGGGTAGGATACTTTTCAAGAGAGGTGTGAAACCAGCAATCACACCTACGTTGTGGTGTGCTAAAACCACCATCAACAGAATTGGTGCTAGAAGGAGGGCTAAACAGGGATTATGATGTAGGTTTTCAATTTACTAGTTCATTGCACATGCTGAAATGAGATGAATGTGTAGAAAATTCTGATCCAGTGGGTACACATAAGGGTTTCAGTCATGAAATCCCTTCATTCTTCAGAGGACCATCTCAGTTGTCATATCATGAAGAGAACTTCCAAGTAGATATCCCACTTTTCAAAGAAGTGTTGGATAGGCAAATTAGAGTGAAGTATCCTCTATTTACATTGCTTGATTTTAGTTCACCTCAAGTCTGCATTGTACATCCCGGGGAGTTGTATGACAAAATAGATTGGTTGACCTTCCTCCAAAGATTGGATCTACATTTAAAAAGATTGCTCCCTATCTTTGAGATTTACAAGCCTGAAGTGGGATATAGGCATAACAGACATATTCATATTCAGAGAAAGACCTTGCAAGGAGCTGCAAATCTTCCATTCATAAATGATCACAATCAACAGGGCAATCTGCACATTGGAGAAATTGAAGTCCCTCAAGTTGTTAATCAAAATACATGTCGAGATGATGAGAACGGGTAATGCAAGTGGTCTGCAAGTTACCCAACCTGTTGTGATGCTCACAACATGCCCCATTTTACTACTTAGCAAAATGAGGACCCCTACTGTGGCTGGCTTTCTTTCCTTGTTTGTGTGGGTCTGCTTGGTGGTAAAAGGGAAAAGGAATTGAAAGTACAAACCTTGTTGAAAATGAAGAAAAAATAGCATTGAGTACCAAGGCATAGTATGGGTGAATTCCTTGTCAAAAATGAGTAAGGGTTGCTTTTTGAACCATTTTAAAATTCATAGTATTTTGCAAGTTATAAGCATTTTTGATAAATGTACAATCAGAGGGTTTGTATGTTGCATATACAAAGCTATTTGTATATACAAAGTCATTCATATACAAAGTCATTTGTATGTTGTGTCTTTGTGTTAGTCACAAAAGGGAAGTCGTCAGGTTTTTATATGTGGTTATACTTGTATGCATTTTATTAACACTTTATTTTCACATACAAGCCGGACTCGAAAAGAGTTAAAGTTGAAATGAATAGTCTTTTGATTCCGATGAATGTATGTTAGGCTTGTATGTTTGGCAAAGGTGAAATATACAAGCGGGATATACAATAGATTATACATGTCACAGAATTGAAATTTTATGAAATAGGATATAATGGTTGTATATTTTGTGCTTTGTATGTATGTATCGGGAGGCATGCATTGCGGGATATACAACGCAGAATTGAAAGAAAATTAAAATACGATATAAATGATGCATTAGGACTTAAAGTATATTTGGGGATGCATTGCAAGTTATATATATCACGGAACTCAAAAGTTATGAACTAAGGTTAAGTCGTTGCATGTTTTTCACTTTGTATATATCTTACATACAAAGCCAATATGCATTGATTTATATACACCGCGGAACTGAAGAGTTATTGAAATGAGATTGAATTGTTGTATGTTTCTACTTGTATGTATGTTTTGGAATATATAAAGCGGAATATACAAAGTTTTATATACATTACAAAACTGAAAGTAAGTACAATGTGGTTTATAGAAAGGTCAAGTCTGAAGGGTGATACGAAAAGAGGTTGTATGCATTTTTTCTTGTATCTAATGGTTTGATACAAGCAGCATATACATCGCAGAGATACAAGGAAAAGAGGTAAGGTGGACCCCACTGTTTGTACATTTTTGCTTGTATAATGACAATGTATATTTTGCGATATACAAGCGGATGTACATTTAAAAGATGCAAAGCGGGAATACAAACTGGATGTCAAAGAAATAAAAAAATAGAAAAGTCTATGTATGTTTCAATGCTTGTATGTTTACAACATACATACCCGATATACAAAGAAAGTAAATGCCTCAGGAGAGAGAAAAGGAATGAAACAGTTTGTATAATTTTGTTGTATATGTGCTTATACAAACGCGATATACAATGAAGTACGGAAAAGGGAAAAAGGGAAAGAACCTTAATTTGATTGTATGCATAAAGTGATTGTATGTTTGCAGATACAACAAGGATATACAAAAGAAAACATACAAAGGAAAATACAAAGAAAAGGCATGTATGCAGAGATGAGCTAATGGTAAAAAAGTTTAAAAAGTGTAACACTGTAATAAAAGGCTGAAGTTGTAGCACATTAATTGCTGTAATTAATGCAAGTCTAACACTCAAGAAAAGTAAGATTTAACGAGGGTTAGGGTTAAATTAAGGGGTATTTCACTTTCAGATATACTGTTAAGAGTAAAAATTGCAAAAAAGAGACCTGTTATAGTAAATTGAGCAGAACTTGTTGAGGCGACAGAGTTACAGTAGCTGGGCGAAAGCAAAAAGGTAAAAGTAAGTCAACACCAATGGTTAAACGGTCACGAAAAACAAGTATTTATCCCAAAATGTTGTTTCTTTTCAAGTGGTAAAATGCGATGTTGATTTCAGTAATTTCGGTTTAAAACGTATGCATTTTTCAAATTACTATTTTAACTATTAATTAGCTAAGTAGAGCTTAATGAATTTAAAAGTAAAAGACATAAAAGACAAAAGAGTTAGGGTAAAATGGTAAAAGCAGAAATTCACAGTAAAAACCCTAGGCATGAAAGTAAAACGAAAGTTAAAAGATGCATGTTTCTACAGGATGGCCCCAAAACAGAAGAAAGATACAAGGGGTGAGGTAAAAAAAGAAAGGAAGCCACAAAAAGAGATAGAGAAAGAAGAATTGCCCTTGCACAGAGGTTGTCCATCCCTGATCAGTATGAGTGGAGTAGGCACAGATACAAACATGAAATTATGAAGCAAAGGATGTATTGAAGAAAATTACTGCTACAGATGCTACACAAGATATGAAGTGTATCTGGGAGAGTGGACTGTACAGAGCTGCAAGTTTCCCACTGGCAATGGAGGCTAAGTATCTATGTTTGGATTGTGTGACTTTATATGATCCAGCTACAAGGAAGATCATGTTGTATGACAGACTAATTGTTGATTTAACTACAGAGGGGATTGCCAAAACATTTGGATTAGAGATTAAAGAAAAAATGAGGGATATTGATATTAATCAATATAATGAGGATTTTTACACAAATGAAGGAGAATGTAAGGGTAAAATATTCTGCAGCTAATATAACCCAGAAAGCATACCCAAGGCTGTAGCCAAGGTACATAAGAATTTGATGAGGATATAATTCAAAGAAGAAATTCATTTGATGATCACCATGCTGAGTAGGTTAGTTGGATTGAGAGATGGCACTAAATGTGAACCATGGATGTTTACTATCATTAAGTTCATAAGAGTAGGAGAAAAGGAGCAAGGGAAAATCCACTGGGCCAAGGCAATAAGCATAGCTATTTGGAAGCGGGCCACGCTAAGATAACAGAAAATGTTGCCATTTTATTTGTCTTCTTATGTGTTATATTCATGTGCTACAGAAATTACACCATACATACATGGAATAGAAAGGGTTGGTACTCTAGGGAATTGTCATGATTAGAAATTAGTATATGAGCACTACCCTGAATTACAAGAAGAGAATGCATTGAAAAAAGTTTGCTTTGGTTAATAATGTCTTTTAAACTTACATGATAAGGGTGTTGAGAGAGGAACCTGACAAAAGATTATCTAAAGATGCAGAAGATGCAATTGGATTGCATAGTTCCTGGTTCATTCAGTTTGAGCATTTTACTTATATAAGGATTGAAGGATTTGAAGGAAAACCATTTATGCTGCCTAGGTATCCTTCTAAGAAGTTGATTGTGTTAGAGTTTTCAAGGCAAAATTTGAATGTTTTTAGAATGTATAAAAGGAAGTTCAATAACAGAAGAAATGTGAAGCTGCCTTGGGCTATTGGTAGAAACTATTGTTTCAGTGAAGAGGTTGCAAGTTGTTCAGAACAAGAATTGAGATATTATGGATTTCAAGAATTTGATTTAGTTAGGAGGTTTGATCCTTTTCACATAATCCAAAACTTTGTGGACAAAAAATATAAACATCAAATGCATATTGAGGATTTTTGGGCTAATTGCAAGAATGACAGGGAGGTGACGAAAAGAGCTCATAAAAGATTAACCATTGACCAAATGAAGTATATAGGTAACATATATGTTCCTCCAGAGGTCCAGGATGATGATAAATTGTTACATCATAGTTATGCAGAAGCAAGGTTGGCTCCTATTACAGAGCCTGATTGGTCAAAACCTTGGAATACTTCTCTAGATGTATTGTCTGAGCCGGTGATATTATTTTCAAAGACATGGCTGAAAGATCAAATTGAAGAACTTAAGGCTGAAGGCAAAGAAATTACATATCCAAAGAAAGGAAGAAAAAGAAAAGTAGAGCCTAGTGAAGACCTGCAATGTTTTTATGAGAAGAAAAGAAAGATTGTAGAGGCCAAAATTGTTGAAAAAGATAAAAATGCTACTTTAATGGATCCATATACATTAGGCATAACAATGGAAGTGGCATCAGAAACTTTTGTAGACACAAGGTCAATAAGTCATGAAATAAGTGCAGAAGAGGCACAGACTGCCAAGGAGATAGCAGGACAACAAATTAGAAGAGCAATTCCAATAAGTTTGTCAAAAGGTGAAACTTCTAAACTAGTTGGTATAATTGGAGCACAGGAAGTAGGTGAAAAGCTAAGCAATATATCCAGTGCCTCCACATCATTAGAACCAAGACAAACATATATCAAAGTAAAAATAGAGTTGGCTAAAGAAATACAACAGGAGTTAGAAATTCACAAAGCCAAACAAACTGTGGAGACTGTGCATATTGAGAGCAATAATAGTGAGGAAAGAGCAATGTATAAAGGAAAAGAGATTGAAATAGAAGAAGATTCTAGTGATTTCTTGAGTGAAGAGGAGGAGCCAAGCATTCAAGTTGAAATAGAAATTGAGCACAGCATAGAACATGAAGAAGACAAGGTACAAGAAGAAACAGGATTAGTAGATCCATTTGGTACCTTAGTTCCACCTGAAATTATTAAAGATGTGCAAGAAGAGGCACATAAAATTGAAGAAGCTAAAAAAGAAGAAACACTTGAAGAGATAATCATAGAAAGGCATGCTTCAGTAGAAGAAGAAACAAAAGAGGACACCTAAGGTGCAGATGCCTTAAATATGCTGAATATGTATGATGAGCCAAGTGAGGAAGAAAAGAGTACAGAAGATGTGCAGGATCAAGGAAAGGAAGTAAAAGAATATAGCACAAAAGAAAATTCCCTTGTACATATAGAACAATTACAGACAGAAGGTATAGACAAAACACAAGATGAAATCAAGAGGCCTGAAGGTACAGAGGCAACAGAAAAGATGGATGAAAATAAAACTGATGAACAAACAGAAGATGTTAACCTGCCAGACGTGGAACAAATACATGTAGAAGATGATCAAGAAAAAGGACCATCAGAAGAAGAAGCTCCTGAAGAAGAGGTTGAAGATGGAGGAGATACTGAAATAGAAGAGGAAGAGAATGAGGTTGAATCAAAAGAACAAGAAAAAGATCCCATGGAACAAGAGCCTCCACAACAACAGTAAATTCTAGAACAACTAGAGCAACAACAAGAACAACAACAATAGCAGGAACAATAGCAACAAGAAGAAGTGGAAACAGAGAGACCTCATGAAGAGGTAATTGATGAAGTTAAGGCTACAAAAAGTGCAAAAGAAATTCCTGCATGGTTAGGAGGAGAAATAAGAAAGGAGAGGAAAGAGGTATAATTAGCACCAATTAAAAGTTTGTTAGGTGAGAAGACCACTCCAAGAAAAGAAAAGAGAAAGGCCAGGACAATGTTAGCTATACAGAGAGGTCCAGGTGGATCTAGAATATTGAACCTAGCCATACCACAAAAGGAAAAAGCAAAAGGTGAAATAGCCTTGGAGGAATATAAGATATTGAATCTTGACCTTGGGCATTCTACAAGAGAGCAACGCATTAATGAATGGGAAGATATGCACCAAGTGACAACAGAAATGCTGAGAAAGGATAAGGACAAATAGGAATACTTAAAAGGACACATTGCCCAACTTCAACAATTTATTAAAGGTATATTTGATCCCAATACCATAGTCCCGAAATTGCCTAATAAAATAGCAGTGGTATCAAAGGAAGAAATAAAGGACATGAAGAATAAAGGGCTCAAAGCTAACATTTTTGATGAATGGTTTAGAGATTTTATGCAAGAGGATGAGCAAATAATAAAGCAAGCTATGGGAAGTTGGAGGGTAGTTGCAGAAGAAAATAACAAGTGTATGATACTTATACATAAGTGCTAAGCTAGAAAAGCAGAATGCATGTCCGAGATTGAGCAATTGACAAAAGTTGAAGAAAGAGCAGAAGAATTGATCAATGAAGGAGCACTTACTATTACATTGGCAAATCAAGTGCCAAGGACAAGATTAGAGCTTAAGTTTGAGGAAGATAACCTTAGAAAATGTACAACAATTATGCAGGATTTAGAGGAAAAAGTAGATGAAATGATAAAAATGCATAAGAAGATAACAGAAAGACTCCTACAGTATGAATGTATGGAAATGCCAGCGTATGACTTAGAAAGGGCATTAACAGAGTTCAATGCCATATTTGCACCATGTATAGAAAATCCTGATGGAAATCTCAGCAAACAGATGATGGATACATTGATGGAAGAAAGTGTTAAAATGAAGAAATACAAGAAGAGAAGAGAGGGCTCAGAGAATAGAGAAAAGAAGTTGAAGGAAGGAGTTGTGATGCAAGAATACATATTGGCAAAGAGTCTAGGAAGGGACCGCACCTTTGTAGAAGGTGTAATTGGCCATTTCAAAAAATATTTGAAAAGGTGAGAAGACAAACAAGAGCAATGGTTTTTGAGAAGAAGTCAAATAAAGAGCATCAGTGACAGAAAGTCAATGAACAAAAGGAAATCTTATTTTGTAAAAGATTCCAACAACATCCTTTGAGGAAAGGAAAAGATGCCAAATAGATATTTTGGCAGACGGTTATGAGGCAAAGATGCACCGTTGATCAAGAATGGAGGGATTTCAGTCGTAGATAGAAATTGTAGCCGTAGTAATGAGAAGTTCAAAATCTATATAAGGAACTTTGCTATTTGTATATTATTTACATAGGGATTTGTAGAAATTAGCTAGCAATTGTAATTTGTTCTGAAACTTTGAGTAGAAGGAGTATTTTAGTTTAGAGGAGGTCGCCTATGTCTGCACTAAGGAACGCGTGGAATGTCTAACTTTCTTATTGTATCTGTAAAGCATTATAAGTTTTTGTGAATTTGATTAATGAAGCTAAGAGTTATTCATACATTGTAAATCATATATGACTATGTGTTTTAAATATAAATGAATCTAGAATTCTGTGTCTTCTGGCTCTTCTTTGTATTTGAAACAATTTCTCTTAAAGCTCGCAATCTTGGATGCATATTCGTGAAAATACTCAGGATATTCGCATTTAATGATTTAGTCTACGAATTTAATTAAATTTTTTGTAATTCTTACCATGTGCACAACAGAGCATTTAGATCCTATAGCAAGTGATGTTGAATTTAAATTTCTCTAACTTTTCCCAAACTTTGAAATACTTAGCTTAAACATAGAAATCTAAAGGAGATTGTCTAACATTTGAAAAAGTTAAGAGCAATTGAGTTGATATTTGGCAATCTTTATACATATTTGGAAAGGAAAGCATGTTTTAATATATAATCATACAAAGCTTCAGGATACACTAATAGATTTATGCAAAGAGATAGATAATTTGTTGATATTTGCAACAGTTTGCATATTTCGAGTCCAGTAAGTCATCAAATCACCTTAAATCAAGTAAGGCCCCTTGCATATTACAGCTTCATAATAACCTATTGAACTATCCACAAGGTCAAGACCTTACCATACAGAAACTTGGGATTAAGTAATCTTAATTGATTTCTTCATATCTTTCAAGATAGTTAGGTTCATTTTATGAATTTTAACTTTTGTTATGAATGTGTAAAAACAATCATCAACACAACCAATGAAGATGAGGTCCCTGCCTGGATAAAGCTTGGTTTTCAACCACTGGTTCCAGACTATTCAGTCACAGAATATGATGTCCCAACATGGCAAAAATCTAATTTTCAATCACAAGAAAATGAACAGAACAATGTACAGGGTCAATTTTCTATTACTAAGGAAGTGGATGAGGTAGATGATAAATCAGATTTGATATGTAGTCATATTAAAGATGTTGATCAGCAATCAAATACTTCCCAGATAACAAATTATGAACTTGAATTTGCTACAGCAGCGATGCAAAACAACAGTTCATTTCAGACTGCTGATAATTCTGAGTTGGAACAATAGATAGATCAGATCAGATGTGTGCAAGAACATGTGAAAATTAGTCCTCCAGATGAAGGACAATCATGGACAGCAATGCAAAAAATCATTTCAGTTGACATATCTGAGCTACAATCAAATTATTCAAAGAAAAGTGATCAAGTTCTTGACTGTATCAGCCCAATAAATCATCAAGATCAACCATATCAGGTTGATATAATTGTTGTAGAAGGGTCTCTAGCTGAGTTAGATGAACAAAATTAGGATAGTACACTACTTCAAAGAAACATTGACATCAAGAATCTACCTATAGAGGAAGAAGGAGACCCTGTTGCTATTGTAAACAATAAATTTTCAATTTCATATCAGCCAACAACTGAAATACAAGGATTGCTGATCATTGCAGAGGGGGTTGCTTTAGAGCATATGACTGATTTTGATGAAAAGGATTCAAGTTTATCATATATTCAACAAGCTGATCTAGTTCATACTTGCATGAAAGAAAATCTCCACATGGTTGATGCTGACCTACTGATGACAACTAAAAGTTAAAATCTACAATCTGAGAATAAAAACTAAACTGTCATGCAGAGTGATGGCGTGGAAGCATTTTCATGTCAGTCACTTGATCATATCATTGAGTTGGTGTCAACAATGAGCAAGGATATGCTACTTCATGGGAATTCACCACACATAACAGACTTTGCTTTAGCCAACTCATGTCGAATTCATCCAGATGATCCACATTCTGAAGAAGGTTGTCTAGACTTCCTATTTGCTTGGGAGATTGCTGCAGCATTCAATGATCCAAAACTATCTGATGCACATGATATGACCCTGCATGAACTGAAACCTCTTGAAGTTGCACAAGTCAGTAGTACAATGTAGCAAGGTGAAAAACTTGCATCTCTAACTGATGGTACTACAAATCAGGTCGTATCTTCCCTCTTCTCACTTAGTTTCAGTAGTTATCAATTTGATTATGGTGATTTGGGTAAGAAAACTTGCATTTGGATTGATCATGGCCCTAATGAACTCCCCCAACTATTGATCCTACATAATGGGTACTCTGAACATGAACCTAGCATGCCTCTACCTCACTTTTCAGAGTACAAGGATGAATTTGCTAGACTTAGGACACTGACTCGCACCCTATTACTCCTACATACCCTGAGAAATAAGTCATGAGGGAGTGTTAATACCTGTTATCCAAAGCTTTTGTACATAGTCTTGCTTGATTTTAATTAGGGTTTGGTAGTTTCTTATTGTTCTAGTTTAGTTTTTGCTTTCTAAGTTTGCTTTTCCTTGGCTATAGGTAGTTAATTGTTAGTTATTGCTTTCTGGATGTTTTGCTTTGGTTAGAGTAGTTTGCTTTTCTTTTCTCTTCTGCACTTGCTTTGCTTGGGTTCTCTATTTATCGAATGTGGTGGTAGTTGTACAGACCTGTAAGTGCTTCTTTGTTGGGTAAGTAATTTGGAATATTTCTTTAAGAAGCCAAGGTTTCCACTTAGGTCTTCCTATGGGTTCCATTGTTATACCAAGGAGTATGATGTTTGTTCATTGGAAAGGAATTGTTAGTTGGTGGACCTAAAGTATTTTCTAACCATATATCTCCCACACTTTAAATGATCCTAAAGTAGCTAGGCGAGTCTGAGTGATCTTGTGTCAAGTGAAAGGGTTGACTCCTTCTACCACATGCACTATCAATCAAGAAAGAAGGTAGGTGACACTAAGTGTTGCTAGCCTATATTGGGTGAAAATAAAAGGTGTTTTTTGACACAAGACCCGTTACAATGCAAATAAAAGAGACTACCAATTAAAAATTCTCACAAAAGGTACTATCCAAAAATAATTACCATCAAATGCCATTGTGCCAGAAAACATTATCTATCATTTCTTCTTCTCAAAGCTCATCACATTCCAAAATTTGAGCATTTCATGGTGGTAGAATGATCTCATCTTCCTAACTTGTCACAAGAGATCTTGGATGAACCTAGTTGCCGAAGGATGGGAATGAATGCAATTGCACACACTCAGGTTTTCAGGATATAGATGGTTATATTGGTTAATGGTCTTTGATTCTTTGATAGGATATCATGTCTTCTTGCCTAACATGTGGGAAACATAGAGATTCTGGGTTCGAACTAAAAGTTTATCTTTGAAATGCTCTGGAGCATTTTCCCAACAGAGTCGCCATTTGTTGTGCCTTGCACACATGCCCCATTTTGCTAAATGGAGACCCCCTCTTTTTCTTTGGCTTGGAGTCTCAAGTTTTTTGCCTTATGATGATGAGAAGGTGAATTTGTGCTTAGAATGCATGATTTGTTATAGATTTGGGTATTTCACATGTGTGGAGTCAGTTGATGTCTTTCACGATTGATTTGGAAGTGTCTTGAGTGGTCTTGTGCTTAAATGATTGCCATTTGTTGCCTTTTGCATTAGAATTAGGTGTTACTATATTTTGCTCAAAAATCCTGTCACTGGATATTACCCTTGAAATTACTTCTGCAGGATGTTTCATGTTGAAATTCCTAGTTTCCAAGTCTTAGAGTTGCAAAATCATGTCAAATTCCACTAGATTTCACTAAGGGGTCCATATGTTTTCACCCTGATACATGGTCCTAGAGCCCTGATTTGGCCAAGTCTGAAACCCTAAAAATCCTGAAAAATGACTAAGTCTGAAATCTGGTGGAACCTCAAAATTCTAGAATCTACATATGAAATCCTATGGATCTGGAACCTATCTCAAACATCCTGAAAGTATATTTAAAAATATTTAAAGTATAAGAAATATTTAAAGTATACTTAAATATATTTTTAAATATGCTTTCACCTTGGACATTTCCAAATCTGGCGCCAAAAATGACCCCAACTGCAAAAAGCGTTAAAACAACCTCTGCCGACTTTTGCACTAAAAACCCACTTTGCAGACTTGCGTTAAAATGACCTCCTACCGACTTGCGCTAAAACTTGCTTCTACTGCCTTTGGTTGGTCGGTGCTAAAACTCATGTAGGTCGGTCACTTTGAAAAACCCTGCCAAACAAACTTTCCACTAAAAATAGACCCAATGGACCTGCGCTAAAAATGGAACCGACTGACCTCATGAAGCATCATTTTAGTCAATTGGACCCAGAATCCGCGCTAAGGTCGGATGGACCCAGAATCCGCGCTAAGGTCAGATGGACCCAAAATCTGCGCTAAGTCAGTGACCCCCAAAATCAACGCTTTTTGATATTTTGGGCCAAAAATTGAGTGTTTCAAGGAGCAAATTAGATTTTCTTGATGGCTTTGAATTGCATATCTATTTGTCATATCATGATGAAGATTTTACCAAGTTTATAGGATTTTTGGCATGTTTTACGATAACTAATGTCATTGCACATGAAAAGTCCGTGACCCCCAAAAATCCTGCTTTTTGCAGAAAATGCTAAAAAACATGAAATAAAAGTCTGTAAATGGATTCTATTGACCTCAAAAACTTCTTAGATCAATATAAAAGCCAAATGGGTACTTGAAAATGGCAAAAAATGTAGAAAATCATGTGAAAATCACTAGATTTAAGAGGTTGATTATAAGGAAGCAACATTGACAGTGAGTTGTTTTTGATTGATCCATGACTTCAAATGGACATGTTTTGATCCAAGTTGATGAAAAATGACATGTTAAGATGAAATTGATGCTTTAAATTGTGAATTGTAGGTCTTGGAGAGCATAGGAGCTTATTGGAGCCATCTTGGAAGGATGTACACGCAGATATGCAGTGCTAACCCAGAAATGTAGAAACTTCATTTTATCAACCAAATTGCTGTTGCATCTACAAGAGGATGTTAGTATGATGTCTGAGGTGATGGAAATAAGTCCTCAGAGGTTGAAGATACTAAAGATCATGCCTACATCACTGTTATTCCTGTAAATCCAGTCCAATTTCCTAGTGATCCAGTCTGGGGGTCATAACTCCTAGCTATTTTATTAGAATTTAAACTTCTTGGACTCATTGGAAAGATAAACTGATTATAGAAGTTTTGACCACCCATTCTGCTTTGAAGGCCTCTGAAAATGCAATTTACTATGATGTAGAAAATACCAAAAACTTTATTTTTGATATTTTCCCAAAAATACCACTCAAATGAGCCTAGATTGGATCACCAAGACATGCATATAGCTGTCCCATCAGTCCAGTCATCAAGAATCAGTCCAGCAAGAATCTAATTGCATACACCTTCACCAAACTACTTGTTTTGATCCAGTCAGCACTTGCAATCTCATGAATCCACATCAGCTCAAGTTTTCAAGTGTCATGTGACTCTATTTTGGCTTTATTAGGCCTTGAAAATTGACTTTTCATCATGTACAACCAAATGGGTATCTATTTTGTCCAAATTCAATATATTTGCAAGCTGTATTTTGTCTTTTTCCTAAAGGACAAATGCAAATCTGAAAATGTAACTAACTGATGTATCTCACTAAATGCCATGTAAGCTAGACTGTTGGTGTCGAGTTAATCTCCATCGTCCATTGAAAAACTTGGTATGGTGCCTTGTCTATAAAAGGGCCATCATTCTCTCATTGTAACAAGTAAGATTGATACTGAATTGCTGAGACTCTACCAAATTGTGATCAATACAAAACAAGTTTTGCATGTTGCTGGGAATTTGTGTTCTTGTGTTATCCTTTTTGGTTTTCATGGTTTATATCAATCTGAATTTAATTAGTTGTGCTTTTGCAATGATGGGTAAATATTGAGATATCTGATGAATGCTTTGGTCCATACTATTAGTGCTTGCCGATGGTAAGTTGTTGTGTATAGTTAGCCTGGGCCCTGTCATTGAATATAGTTCAGTCGCACTCCACTAGTTAAGTTGCGCCATTGTCTGGGTGTTTAATGAGTGAATGCAGTTTGAAAATCATAAGGATCCTTTGAAGATTGCATCATTTCTTGCAACATTGTGGGTTTCTTATCCTGGTGAAATAGGGAATGGTTTATTGAAAGTATTTTTCTATCTGCAGCATTTTTCCCCACTATGACTGTCACTTAGGATCTCTTAACCCTTCTCTCTCCTTTTCCTTTTGCATTTTATTTATATTAAGTTTGTTAGGTTAGGTTATAAGCAACATTTCATTGCTCATCTACTAGAAAATTTTAGACTTTACAGTCTGAACCATTAGGGTTTCTGCATATACATTGCTGCCATCTTCCATAAACCCTACATTTCATTTAAGACCCCTTGTAGGCACAGCTAGAACATACCAACTGAGAGATTCCAAGCAAGCTAAGACCTAGTTGTATTATCCTTGGAGCAATCTTACCTAGGGTAGGATACTTTTCAAGAGAGGTGTGAAACCAGTAATCACACCTGTGTTGTTGTGTGCTAAAACCACCATCAACAATTCTCAGGTTTAATGGTTCCAAATCCAAACAAGGAGCCAGAGTAGGCATTGACCTCATTGATCCATCAGGAAGGTCATTTTTAGCAGCATACAAATTACAGTTCCCATGCACTAATAATGTGGCTGAGTATGAAGCCTTAATTCATGGATTATTGTTTGCCCTCAAGAAGAAAGTCAAGATTCTACATGTCTATGGAGACTCAAAATTAGTGGTAAAACAAGTTATGAGTATCTATGCATGTAACTATAAGAAGTTGTTAAACTACATGCATAGAGTTCTGGACCTAATAGAGGGGTTTGATGCATTCAACATCATGCATATACCTAGAGAACAAAATCATAGAGATGATGCACTAGCACAAGCTACCAGCACATTGGAACCTCTATCCATCTCTGGAATGAAGAGATTTTTAGTCAAATTGGTATCAGTGCCATCCATACCTGATAATGTGACTAATTTCCAAGTATTTGATGATGATCAACATATTCTAGACTTCGTAGCAAATAGGGATATATTTGAAGCACAGATCCTAGATGAGAAGAACCTGGAAGATCATGTATGGGAAGAAGAAGAAATCATTGACCTGCCAGACAACAAAATTCCCAAAGGCATGATTGAGCTTAAAAGAGCTTTCAACTTGGACAACATGATAAAATAAAAGGATCTCCCCAAGACAGATGGAGGAGAGTATTCACCTATCAACATAGGACACGGTGAAGACACAAGAAATGTCTTGATTGGTAATGTTTGTTCTGAAGAAGAGAAAAAAGGAATAACTCAGGCACTGAAATATTATATCCATGTCATCACCTAGACCTATGATGAACTGAAAACATATGATACATCGATCATCACCCATACTATCCTATTGAGGTCGGATGCCAAGCCATTCAAACAAAAATAGAGGCCAATCAATGCATTGCTAGAACCCATAATATTTGAAGAAGTCAAAAAGTTACTAAATGCAAGGATCATATTCCTTGTCAGGCATTCAACATGGGTAGCCAATCTAGTACCAGTCAGAAAAAAGAATA
Organism: Cunninghamia lanceolata; assembly: GCA_027924645.1. Classification (NCBI taxonomy): domain Eukaryota; kingdom Viridiplantae; phylum Streptophyta; class Pinopsida; order Cupressales; family Cupressaceae; genus Cunninghamia; species Cunninghamia lanceolata. The sequence continues at coordinate 6,308,560 of BSBN01000220.1, read as the reverse complement.
GAGACATACATCTCTATGTAGACTTCAGGAATTTAAATAGAGCCTCAGAAAAGGATAACTATCCTCTTCCCTCATTAGATGAAGTTTTACAGATAGTGAATGGATCTCAAATGATGTCTCTCCTGGATGGTTTCTCAGGATACAACCAGGTGATGGTAGACAAAATAGATAGACTAAAGACAGCATTTACCACCAAGTGGGGGATATTTTCTTATAGGTACATGTCTTTTGGCCTGATTAATGCTGGATCCATATTCCAACGTGCAATGGACATAGCATTCAGAGGTTTAGTTAGCAAGTGCATCGTCATATACATGAATGACCTGACCATCTTCTCTAAGAAGAGAGGTGACCATATAGAAGATCTCCGAAAGGTACTTAAGAAGTGTGAGCAGTATGGTATCTCATTAAACCCAAAAAAATACATATTTGGGGTGACCACAGGTAAGTTACTTGGTCATGTAATATCAGAGAATGGGATCACCATTGACCCTGCTAGGGTTGATTCTATAATGAAGTTACAACTTCCAGGGAGTAAAAAGGAGTTAAAATTTTACTTTGGTAAGATTAATTTTATGAGAAAATTTATCACAGGATTTGCAGAAATTGTTAGGCCACTCAATGCAATGCTTAAGAAAGATGCCAAAATTGAATGGACACCTGAAGCAAAGGCTGCATTTGAGGATATCAAAAAGGCCATAGTAGATGCACCTGTCCTGATCAACCCAGATTACATAAGAGAGTTTTACATTAATTCATTTGCTTCAGAGCATACCTGTGTAGCAGTCCTAACACAAAGGAGTGAAGGAAATAAACAAAAGCCCATCTCCTTTATGAGTTCTCCATTTAGGGATGCAGAGCTTAAATATATGGATGTTGAAAGACAAGCCCTTGCTTTGGTTAGAGCAGTAAAGAAATTTAGACACTATATCTTAAGAAGAAGGATAATTGTTGTTGTACCTGATGCAGCAGTCAAAATGCTCTTGATGTAGAATGAGCTTGGGGAGAAGAGAGCAAAATGGATAACAATGCTCCAAGAATATGACATGGACATAACTCCCATGAAGTTGGTTAGAGGGTAGGCTTTAAACCAGATGATTGCTGAAATTGACCCCAAATTAGTGAGTCAACATTATACAGTAAACACTAAAGAGAATGATGACTGGTATTTAGATATTAGACATATCCTGATCACTAGAAGATGCCCACCAAAGATGTAATTTTCTCAAAAGAGATCTTTGAAGATCAGATCACAAAAATACATGATCAAAGGAGGGATCCTCTTCAAGAAAAATTATGAAGGAATATACCTTAGGTGCCTTGACAAGCCAGAGGCTGATAATGTCCTCATAGAATTACATAATAAATTTTGAACACATGGATCTCATCTAGCCACTACACATGCTATCCTAAGAGTAGGATACTATTGGCCAATAATCTTTAAAGATAGTGCTAAACATATCAAATGCTGCCAGACCTACCAGACTGCCACTAATAGAGAGAGATATGCTGCCCAACCCTTGTAGTTGGTTATGGAGATGCACCCATTTGCCCAATGGGGCATGGATTTCATCAGTCCTATTAATCCTCCATCATCTTTAGGCCATAGGTATGTATTGACAATCATTGATTAGTGTACTAGGTGGACTGAGGTAGCCAACAACAAAACTTGTACTATAGAGGATGTGATCAAATTCTTAGAAAGCAACATCATAACCAGGTATGGAGTTCCTTATGCCCTTGTATGTGATAATGGACCAGCTTTTGCATCTTTAAAGTTGTCTAGCTGGGCTTTTGATTATGAGATCATTTTAAAGTTCTCTTCAAACTATTACCCCCAAGGAAATGGGTTAACAGAGTCAACCAATAAGAATTTATTGAACATCATAAAGAAATTGATAGAAAAGAACCATAGAGAGTGGAATACCTTACTTAAATATGCCTTGTGGGTGGATCGAACTCAGATAAAGACTGCATTAGGGAATTTCCCTTACTAGTTAGTTTATGGGATAAATCTCATCCTCCCTATTAACCTCACAATTCCTACCCTACAATTCGCACAGGAATACTTAGGCATAGATAACAAACAAGAGGTTAGTTTGCTTCAGCTTATGCACCTAGAAGAGAAAAGAGATAGGGCGATTGACCAATTCACCAAACATTAGGCTACTATCAAACATTGGTTTCATAAGAGAGCTAAAGTAAAAGCCTTCTGAATATTAGATTTAGTCCTATCATGGGACAAAGCACATGAAAGGAAAGGTGACCATGGAAATTTGATAAACTTTGGATAGGTCCCTTTCAGATCTCATAAATCCTAGGTGATAGTACTTATAGACTGAAAACCTTAATAGGTGAGGATGTCCCATTGCTAGTCAATGGACAATTCCTCAAACATTATTTTTAGGCCTAAAGCAGTCATGCCATGACATTGTATCATAATGTACATTTTGTATAGCCATTTGTATAGTTTTGTGTTTTTTCTTTTTGCTTTGTGTGTCATTGAGACCTTGTTTTGCTGGGCAAAATTGGACACCTTATCACTCTTAGAAAATCACCAAAATTCTTGCAATTCAAGAAATGAACACAAGCTCATACATAGGTTGTAACTCATGTCAAGTAGATACGTATGATCAAGTCTGTGATATCTTGTTCATCAGTACTACTTATTTCTTGTTCAGGGGATCTTCACATGACACACCTAACAACCTTGGGTTTGTTGAAAATACCAGTGTGGTGTTAAGTAAAAAATCTAAAGGTTACCCTTGCTACCATTACAATTCTCAACTTAAAACAACAAATGATCACACCTTGCAAAATGAGCTTACATGATGATATCTTATGAATACTGATAAAAAAGAAACAGAAATAAATATATTGAATATCCAAAAGAGATAATTAGGCCATCTAAGTAACTCTACTGGGGCTATAGATGCCTGTTGGCAGTGGGGCTCTACTTAGAGGAATTGCAATGATAACCTTGTTGGGGCTATGGACGCTTACTGGCAGCAAGGCTCTATCCAGGTTGGCTATGAGGGATGAACCAAATTATGTAGCTTAACACTGGTCACTAGTCTTTTCAACTCATTTTCAAGATGAGGGATATGAATCACATGCACACACCTGATCCCTTCTCAGCACATTGTTATATTGATGAACATGATATTATTCATAAAGATTAGAATGTTTATATTTGATAAGAGTTGGAAAACTATGTTTTAATTTGTCTTCATCTCTTGAATTGTTTGAATTTTTATTTTTTTCTTTGGTTGCAAGTTGTGTGGTTACACAACACGCCCCATTTTGCCCCAGTAAAACAAGGACCCAAATTTTGGGTGGTATGGTAAAATTAGTCTCAGATACATGTCAGAAAGTTATCCTCTACATATTAGAACCTTTGGATCATGAACAAATTCCAAAATTAAAATTTGTTGTTGAAAACCTTGTCATGTGAAAGAGTGCAAAATTTCAAATAGGCTTGCCTTTTGAAGTATCTCGAAATTTGTTGAAACAAGGAAGTTATGTCTGGTCAAAGTCCAGTTAATGGATCATTAGGATTTTCATATTTACATGTCATCTGGATCTTAACTTATTATCCATAACTTCACTAATGTTCGGACATCAAATTTGAGTCACCCGATAGTTTAAACGTCAAGGCAGACGGATATTACTTAATATCCCGATCATAGTAAAAATCTCGATCTTGATGATGTCATGTCCACTTGACCTGAAGAAGAATGATAAATTTTCCTACATCATTGGGATATTGCACTTAGTATCCTGATCTGAACTTACTATCTGGATCTTAGGATAGTATCCTGACATGCACTAATATCCAGACATTAATATTAAAAGATTTAGTGGGTTGTGCCCTCATCCTGATCTTATTGAATATCCAGACCTTAACTTAGTATCTAAATCTTTTGAATCGTCCATATCCTAATGACATCACTTTACCTTGACCCAATATAGAGAAGACATGTATGCTTACATCATCAGGACATTAAGCCAAAGGGTTATGCCACACTACTTAGTATCCAGATCTTAATTTAGTATCTGGATCTAAAATATCATCTCGATCCTTCAAATGCTCATACCCCACGTAACCAATGACATGATGACATGTGTTCATATTCACATCCCTACTCACATAGTGTCATCTGGATATCCACCTGAAGATATTCCTCAAAATATTCTTTAACTAGATGTTCCTCACACCCGCGCCTTTTTCCATTAAATGTTGCAAAAGGTTGTTGGATTTTTGAATTTAAACGCATATCAATGGACACTTGGGGTTATCTTGTGCAATCTACTAAATTGATGTCAAATCGCATAAAGATCATTAATGAACCCTAAATGTTCAAGGTAAAAAGGATTTTTCTAAGCCTAATCGACACAATTACACTCTGAGAGCCCTAATTTCAGTTAGTAAAAGCTTGATGTAAACCAAAGCCGAGCTAGGAAGATGAAGTTACAGAGGAATCTTGCATCTAGAGATTTTTTCTTGATATTTTTAAATTCGTAACAAGTGAATGAAGCTTATGTAGGTACGTATAATGACCTATACTTTTGGTTATGCTTATAATATTGTATTGTAATTAATCAAAGAAATGGTAACCAAAGCATAGTGATATGGTTTATACGCCATGCATATCATTTATTTAATTCGTGAAGTTTACACATATTTCTAGCTTTGAATGTAAAATCATTAGTGTGCCAACCCTAGATAAATGTATAAGCTGTTATTTGAAACTATATATTCAAATTGCAGGAAAAAATGTCACATTCATACATAGACAAACAGGATGCAGAGTTCAAATCAGCCATGTTCCCTAAATTGTGCAATGTGTATAGCAAGTTGGGATTCATAGAGGAGACACATTGTGGGAATACAGACATCGAAGAATTTAGAGCCCTAGTGGCATCTGGTTTGTTTCATGTTGTTGGATTTCCATACTCTACATCTAGGCTTTTGACCTATTGGCTAAGGCTGCATTGCCTTATGATGTTAACACGAGGAGAATAGAAAAAAAGAGAGATTATATGCAGATTTATCTATAGATGGTATTGTAGAGGTGTTCCATTTGCCCACCTCTTAGAACATGTGTGTACCTAATTTGAATGCATTGGCTAAAGAATTTGAGGCCAACGATAAAACTGTAGGAAAGTCATATACTGGCAATGGAGACACCCAAGTAACACAACCATTGTAGCTACCAAAATGGCAGTGCACTTGTACAAATTTGACTTTAATGAGGAAGTGCAATATATGATGTTCATGCTGAGCAAGATGAGTGGATTGGTGGACTGTGAAGTCTTTGAGCCATGGATGTTTGGGTTGATAAGAATGGTAATAGAATACAAACCAGAGAACGCAAAGGTCTATTGGGCCAAGATAATAAGTGCTACCATTCATGACCAGATGGTGAAATGGAAAGAAGGAAAGGGGATGATCTTTAGGATGACATCCTACTTAGTGTATGCCTATACGGCGAAAGGTACATTCAATGGCCTACATACTATAGGAAGGATTGGGAAATTACCAAATGAGAAAACACCCTAGGAGCATTTTCCTTAGTTGGAGAGGAGACTCTCAATGCATTATTATAAGATGGTTAATAATGCCTTTTTGATGCACCTGGTCTGACTCATGGAAGGGGATTGGACAAAAAGATTCTTTGTCGATGCCATAAAAGCCATCAGTGGATATGGGTCTTGGTTCATCCATGCCAAATCGTATTAATATATCTGGATGGAGGGTTTCAATGGGAAACCATATATGTTACCAAGGTACCCTACCGATAAAGTGGTACTGATGGAAATGATGAGGCAACAGTTGCCTACATTTGAAATGTCAAGGGTAAAAGAAGGAAAACCATATAGGAAGTTTCCTATTGATATAAACTGGTCTATGGTAGGAGCCATAGAAAATGCAAGAAAGGTAGAGGCAGAGCTAAAAGCTTTGAATTTGAAATTGTTTCTCCTGGCTAGAGACTATGAACCTTATCACAGGATCAAGCAAAGATTCATAAAGAAGTACAAGCACATTGTCCACCTTGAAGATTATTGGGCAGATTGTGATGATGAACATGAAGTCAGGAAAAGAGAATATCAAAGATTATCATTGGACCAAATGAGGACCATAGGGTAGCCTGAAGTGCCCCCTCAAGTAAGAAAATATGATGATAATCTCGTAGATCCAAAATATGAGGAGAGAAAGATATATAATGATACTATTTCTGCTACAGATTTAACACAAAGGGAGGAGACTTCTATTGATGCTCTCACTGCCAAAGTAATGGCCAGAACTAAGAAATGGGTTGTTCAGAAAGTAGAGGAGCTTAAAAGAAAAGGGGTGGCAATCACCAGTGACAAGAAAGGAAAAATAAAAGAGAGAGAAGAACAAGGATATGATGATTTCCTTGTACATAAAAAGCAGATCCTAAGGACAAAGATACTTGAACCTAGTTCATTTAGAATAGCAGAAGAAATCACTTCTGAGGGAGTATCCTTAGTGTATCATCCATTGTCACCTCCTACCTGTAACATCACTTTCCATAATCAACAAGATTTAACTTAAACATGTAGCTTAATCAAATCATTAAATAAGAATTGATAGAGTTATTCAAAATTTTGAAATAAAAGAAATATATTCTTTTCCATCATTTAAGCATGTTAATCAAATTAGGATATACCAAATCTTATGATCTAATAAATCATTACAATCATTAGTGAATAACCATCATTAATCAATTACATTATATGCTCTAGGTATCTTATTCAAATCTTTACATTACAATAGACCAACTAGTCAAAATGCAAACACTGTATCTAGAACCAATGACATCTGTCTTCATAATCCTTGGCTTGTCTCATGCATGGGAAGGAGAGCATCTTCATGTGATTTTACTCCAACCACGGACCTGCGGTCCCCTACACATCTTTCTAACTAGAAGAGGCCCTACTCTTCACGAAAAGGTTAGATATTGGAACCAGTTGGTTAGCCATCTAAGTAACTGGTGTTGTGTCCTTCCTAATGTCTCATGGTCACACACTATAGATCCACTCTAACTAGTATGACACTACTGGAGACACTAGGCCATTTGGATCACTGTGGACCGACAATGCATGTAGATATGGATGCATTACTTTGGCCAAGGTTTTCATACAAGATGTTATGCAATGAACGTTGTCATATGTCCACCACCCTAACTCGACTTATAAGCTGTCATGTCCTACAGTCAGATCTTAATGACCTTGTCCTTTAGGTCAAGTATGAGTGTGGGTTCCATTCGAATCACAGTCCAAACTTTGAACATTCAACTCCCATCAAGGTTAATTATGACCAAATAGGTTATTTAAGAAAAGTGAACCTAGTGACTCCACGTCACCTTGCTCTGTTCAATTCATTTCAATTTCAATCTTCATGACCTTCTTGGTCTCTCGTGTTTATATATCAAAAACATTCATCACATATGATGAAGTCAGTTTAATGATACTTAAGGCATACCTTGCCTTAGTAAATATATAGTTCCTTTTGGATGAATAGCTCTTTTATTAACAATTGAGCTCTGGGTTATTCTCTAACCCTAAAAGAATTGATAACTTTTAACGTTATTTGTTAAGTCATAACTCAGTCCCAAATAGATTTAGTTTATAATCTGTTATAAACTTATTCACAACTGTCTCATATAGAGACTATGATCATATTCCTTCGTATCTGAAGGTTCATTTAACATACATAATAGTATTAGTAGTACTACATGTAATCCATTGTCAACTATTTAAGTAAGCCCGACCGGGTTTTGTTTGGGTGATAAATGTACACTGATATATATATTTTCCTTCCCAGCAACCCTTACAGTGGATGGACTATGTTTTAAGATATCAAAAATTTTCACAATGATTATAATAGTCGAGAGACTATATGCAAAGCAATGATGCCTAAATGGCTATCAATACAGTCATAAGACTATTTACTAAGTAATGATGCCTATCTAGCCATCAATATAGTTGTAAGACTGTATACAAGGAAATGATGCCTATGCGGCCATCAATACAGTTGTAAGACTGTATACAAGAAATGATACCTATGCGACCATCAACACAGTCGTAATACTGTATACATTATCAAAAACACATGGAGTCATATTTAACTCCCTTCGAGCACTCAAAATCTTGACCCTTGTCTTCATATGACATGGGTTAAACATAAATGAAAGATTACGTGCTCAACCACTATGGCTTGAGCTCCAGTTGTCATAATACATTATGCATTACAAAGCGACCGAGTCGAAAGACTCAAGGCTCAACCAAAAAAAGTCAATCTTTACAAGGCTCGACTGAGTGTATATTCAAGAATATAAATATGTAGTTTCCTAGTTCAGCTCTCAGCTGTATGCAAGTTTCAAGAAGTTAAATATGGTTTCATCTTGGCTCCCCGCCTTGAGCATAGTCTTAACAGTTATTATGACTAACAAACTCAGCTAAGAGGCTCCAAGTACAAATGCAACTCAATGATTATCTTTAACAGGTTCAGCCAAATGGCATCCCAAAGCACAACATATAACTTATTCAAAAAGAAACGCAGGAATGGCTTGGCCAACTAGCCTAGAGCCACATGTCAGAGAAAAATAATTATGTATGGCATCACCTTATATTATGTGTGCCTCATATTTCCATTGAATAACAAGGACTTCAAGAATCTTAATTACCTATGTTGAGCACAAGGCCAAATGCAGACCCAGTTCTGTGATTCTTTCCACTACTGCCCATTTCCTTTTATCACTATTCTTCCTCGAATAGTTCTACCACCCGATACTTCCCAGAAAGCCAACCCCAGCTTCTTTCTTTCCCGCAGTCTTTTTTTTTCTTTTTCTCCCCTTGATGATGAGAGACTACTTCCCCAAAAACAAGCTAACTAAATTCTACATGCTGATAAAGGCTAACAACACCTTACACTTGGTAGTGCCCCTAAAAAGGTGGCTCGATCAAAGCACATTATGGGATGGTTGAGCTCGAAGCTTCCATCCATCTCCATGATAGACTAACCACTTTAAGAATATTCCACCAACTAAACTTATCAAAATAAGATAATAGCAATATTATTATTATGGATAATATCCAATTAAAAGGTTTCATCCTTGATAAGGATTATCATATGGTTTAGTATACATAATTTTTTTTTCAATATTTACGTCGATTATCGAGGTCAAGTGATACTCCCCTGAAATCGACTATTCCATTAGTCGAAAGACTAGGAATAACATAATGACCTAGAGAATAATAAATAAGAGAGACCTCTTTGTCTCAAAATATTATTATCTCTCATCTAGGGATGAAGTTCCCAAAACATTATCCTGTCATCACGACTTGCTGAGATAACTTCATTGACCAAAGAATAAACCAAGAACATAGAAACAAAAGACAAGAGACATGACATGTGTCAACTTATGATTGGTAGAGAAGGACATAGGAGTTGATTACTCAGATGGCTAGTTAACTTATATTATCACAATGTCTAACCCCTTCCTCCAAGATGATACTCTGCTTCCTTCTTCAAAGGATGTTCGGTTCTCCTGTCACACTTAGGACCACAAGATTGCAATCAATGCATCATTATCAAATCACGTAATTGAAAATCATTTAAAACTATTTAACATTTGTTTCTACTTCATAATCAAAAGTTAAATCAGATATTTCCACAATATCAAATCAATTAACTATGACTAATCCTCCTGATTATCATGCCAAGTTATTGATTAAGTCTAATTTGTAAATTGGGGATGTAAATTATCTCCCCCTATAAGATTCATCATCCCCAATGATTAATTGTCTTAAAAATAAACCAACATAATATGAAAAGGTTTTCAAAACATATTATCAAATGTCTCAGAAAAGTTGAGGAAATCTAGCATAGAAGTCATCATAATTTTCCCAGGTGGCATTTTCCACCGAATATTGGTCCCACTGGACCTTGCACTATGTTATTTCCTTGTTGTGTAAGCATGGCTTATGCATTTTGAGTACCTTGATGGGCTTGATTTGTTGATTTAAGATAGACAACTAAGAGGGGGGGTGATTCAGTTGTCCCAAAACTTTCTTTTATTTAAACACTTAAATCCTTCTTGTAATAATAAATCAATCATGGAAGCACAATGCAATAATTCAAGAGTAGAAATACATTAACACATATGACACCAAGATTTTAACATGGAAAACCCGGTTAAGGGAAAAACCACGGGGTGACTAACCCAAGATTGTATTCTTTGTTAAAAGAATAAGAAGAATAAAATGGCACATGCCAATTAAGGCTCACTGCCCGAGCACATTGCTCACAAGAGGCCCACTGCCTACAGGAGACACATTGTCTACAAAATAATAAATATTACATACTTGAACTGAAGATTAGCATCTTCACCATGCTTGAGTCAGTTCCATTTAAGCTCAACACTTTTGCTCTACTTTTCACTCTTCTCCTCTCTACCACTTCCTCATCTTCACATGAATACTTTGAAATGATTTCACAATTCTTATTTATACAAGACATCAACTTTGGGATAATCATCAAAGTCGGCACAATACATACTTTATTTTATTACAGAACAAATACACAAATAGAACTTGACTTATTACAAAAGACTTCATACAAATCACCACACTATCAGCCACACATATCTGGGACTTCAATCTTCTTTGAGGAACACACCATGCTTCATAGAACATCTTCAAGATCATCCACAAGATGTGTAAAACATTTGGTCAGCCATGATTAGGAAGAACATCATCACCTGGAAGTAAATCTTCAATTACGAGCTCAATCTTCAATGCGTACCACCAACATGAACTGGACACAATCTAGAGATGCCCACAAGCTTGCTTGAATCACCAAGAACATCCACACCACTTTTGCTTATTGAAAGCATTCGCATCTTCATATGGAACCTTAAGAACACATTCTGTCATCACTGTCATATTAGAATAAATGCTTGCGAACCTCCAGACCATGAACCAATTGAGTTGTCAATTCACATTGGCTTCCTAATCACTTCACCAAATCCGTAGAACATGATATTGCATTTCTGAATCTCACCGGACCTATTTGTGTCACTCTGTCACCTTTAAACATCTGCCAGAACTAGTTTTACTCATATAGCCATAACTTCTATAAATCTTCATGCGGACCTCTCAAATCTTGACTGGATCATCTTTAGTTACATATCTACAAACCCTTTGGTGCGCATTCTCTAATCTTCATCTTAACTGGGATCTTTACTTCAAAGAGCTTCACTGTCTTCACTGTTCTGCTCTATTTCTGATAGGACTAATTTTCTCAATATCCTCAGCACATAGCTCATCCAATCCTTGACATCAATGTAATAGGAGTATGTTGACATCAATGATAATACCGGTTAGGCCCATACTTGCAACAATATCCCCCTTTGTCATTGATGGCAACATATGATGTGAAAAACTATTTTAACCATCAAGACAAGAACTCCTCACTAACTGACATAGCTTCCCCTATCAACAGCAATCATTCATATGTCTTCTCTTCCTTTACTGCTCCCCCTTTGATCAACAACTACTTTTTTTTTCACATGTCTTCTATGACTGACATAGCTCCCCCTATCAATAGTAATCATTCATATGTCTTCTCTTCCTTTACTGCTCCCCCTTTTGATCAACAACCACTTTTGTTTTTCACATGTCTTCTCTCCCCCTGTGACATCAATGGAAAAGGGCACATACTTGCATCACGATCACCACCACTCCTGGGCCTTTCACCTGTAACATATTGTAATCAAGCATAAGAATCTAATTATTAGTGGAATTAAACTTTTTCAAGTAAGAAACATGAAACACATTATGCATCATGGCAAGTGCTAGCGGTAGAGAAATTTTGTATGCCACTAGGTTGACTTCTTCTAGAACTTCAAATGGCCCCACATATCTTGGTGCCAGTTTGGACATTTTTCCAAATTTGATGGAACTTTTCTGGGGTTTTACCCTAAGGAGAACTTTATCTCCCATAGAGGAATGTCTTTCAACATGTTTAGCATCTACATAACTCTTTTGGACCTGTCATTGGCTTCTGCTAGTCTCTTTTTAATCAGATGGACTTGTTCTTCCATTTCAGATAGCATTTATGGACCAAGGCTAACCCTATCTTCAAGCTTATCCCAGCTTATAGGGGTTCGGCACTTCCATCCAAATAATGCCTCAAACGGTACCATCTTAATAGCTTAATGGTAAGAGTTATTGTAAGTAAATTCCACTAGAGGAAGATAATCCTCCTACTTGTATTGCTGATCCATGCAATACATCCTTAATAAGTACTCCAACACTTGATCCACCCTTTCAGTTTGACCATCTATTTCTGGATGATAAGTAGAGCTTATATTCAGTTGTGTTCTGAGTGAAGAGAACAAATTTTGCCAAAATCTAGAAGTTATTCATGCATGCCTATTTGAGATAATCTTCTCAGGAATGCCGTGAAGTCTAAAAATCTCTTGAACGAATTTTTGAGCAATGATGGGAGCCCCATCAATCAAGTTTCCTAGAATAAAATGGGCCACTTTGGTGAGTTTGTCCACCACAACGAAGATAACATTGTGCTTATTCCTTGACATAGGAAGTCCCTACACAAAGTCCATGTTTATAATTTGCCATTTCCACATAGGAATTTCGTGAGGGTATAATAATCTTGCCAGGTGTTGGTGTTCTGCCTTCACCCTTTGGCATTCAATGCAAGTAGCTACAAAGTTTGCAGCATTGCTCTTCATTCCTTTCCAAAAGTATAGAGGTTTTCCATTAACGAGTAATTTAGTTACTCTAGGATGTCCAAAAGATGGTGCAGAATGAACCTCTTTCCAAACCATATTCCTTAACTTTGCTGAGTTAGGTACATTCATCCTTCCTTTAAACCTTAATAACCCATTTCATTCAAGGTTGAATCCTTCATATTTTGGATTCTGTGGATCTTTCTCAAGGGCTTGTTTTACCTGCTCATAAAACTCATCTCCCTTAGATTATTGTAACACCTGATTTCTAAAATCGGAATATATAGAAATCATAGAGGAGATATGTCTTCTCCTACTTAAAGCATCTACTACTCAATTTTCCTTTCCCTGGATATATTTAATCTTGAAATCATAATTCAAGATAAATTCCAACCATCTTCTTTGACGAGCATTAAGATGGGGCTGAGTGAACAGATATTTAAGTTCCTAGTGATTTGTTTTCAACTCAAAAGGTTTTCCAAGTAGATAATGTCTCCACATTTGAAGTGCATGCATAACTGCTATCAATTCTAAATCATGTGGGGCATAGTTTTGTTCATAGTTTTTTAGTTTGAATGATTGATACGCAATAACATGTCCATCTTGGACTAGTACACCACCTAAGCCTTCCCCTGAGGCATCGGTGATGACTACAAATTGACCATCTAGGTCAGGCACTTTTAAGATCGGGGCTGAAGTCAATTTTTCCTTCAGCGGGTCAAAGGCCTCCTAGAACTTTTCTAAACATTCAAACTTCTTGCCCTTTCTTTGCAAGGAAGTTATAGGATAAGCAATTTTAGATAAGTTTTTCACAAACTTCCTCTAATAACCAGCAAGGCCCATAAAACTTAGGACCTCACAAACATTTTTCAGTTCAAGCCATTCAGATATAGCCTTAATCTTAGCTAGGTCTACAGATATTCCTTTAGCTGAAATTATATGACCCAAATACTGTACTTCTTTCTAAAAGAAGGTACACTTAGAGAGCTTACCATATAGTTTATGCTCTCTTAATATCTGAAGAATGATTCTCAAATGTTGCTTATGTTCCTCTTCATTCTTAGAGTAGATTAAAATATCATCAAGAAATACCAGGACAAACTTGTCCAGGTAGTCTTTGAACACACTATTCATAAGATTCATAAATGCTGCAGGGGCATTTGTCAACCCAAAAGGTAGGATAGTGAATTCATAATGTCCATATCTGGTTCTAAAGGTTGTTTTATGGATGTCTTCATTCTTCACCCTCAATTGGTGATATCCTGATCGAAGATCGATCTTGGAAAATACTGCTGCTCCTCTCATCTAATCAAAAAGATCATCAATATGGGGTAGAGGATACTTGTTCTTGATGGTCACTTTATTTAACATGCGGTAGTCTATACACAACCGCAAAGTGTCATCTTTCTTTTTGATGTAGGAGCATCTAGTGGTGTAAGGGCAATCTTGCATCACCCAAAAAGAGATGTGTTTCAAAATTGTTGATGTTATTTCCATTTCTTTTCAAAATTTGTGGTTTTGTTTCCATAATCGCTTGAATAATGATGTAGAACTTTTAGTTTTTCTAAATTACTAAAAATAGCAACCTGCTATTTTTAGAAAGTTTGCATTGGGGCACGGATTGAAGTGAAAATTTATAGGAATATTCATAACTAAAAAATAAGACCTTTGGCGAAGGAATCACACAAAGATCATTTGCAAGCTGAAAGATATTAAAGTTTTTGTTTCTCAAAAAACACTTGAAAATTATTCAAACTCAGGTTTGAGGCACTAAACAGCTACGTATGGGTCCAAAAATGGCTAGAATTAGAAAAGCTAGTTTCTAGTGCGTAGAGCACTCTGCAAGCTTTCCTACGCATAAAATAGTTCATCAATTAGACACCCAGATCAAAAGTTATGGCTCCCGAAAGTTGACCTATTTTTAGAGGGAGATGCAAATTTTGAAATTAAGTTGTTGGCTGCCAAAAAGTCTATTAATAACCATTTTTGGGAACCCTAGGTAGTAGTAGAGTTAAGGGGGAAAGTGTAGAGTCAAGAATAGGTGGGAAAATAGAAACCCTAGCAGATTTGGGGTTATAGATGGCAGATGATTCCAGAGTCTTGTGAGAGGAAGCTGTAATGTGTTGCATCCTATGGAGGGTTGATTCCTCTGATTGTATTTGAGCTTCTGTAATGTAATAAGTTGTCCAAATCAATAAAGAAAGTTCTATTTCTGTGTGCAATTTTTGTTGTTGTGCATTTTATGATTTACCTCCATCATCAAGTGGTATCAGAGCAAGGGTTCCTGAGTGTATAGACAGATCACCGACCATGAGGCAGTTTGCACCAGGACATGAGGTTGTGGGTTTGTTGTGGAGATCAATATGCCTCCACAAAGAAATTGTATTGGGAGGAATGCTTTGACAGAAGAGGGTTTTAGAGCCCTGTAAAGGCAAATCGATGCATTGTAAGAGGAGCTATGAAGAGGGTTTGAGCTGAGAACAAGAGAGGAAAGTGAAGATGAAGTTGAAGAAGAGCTATCTGAGGAAGAACAAGAAGTTGTAGGTGATCCTGTAGAAGTTAGGTTGTTGAGGGTCATTTTGAAGATTGGAAAGAGACCCAGGATTGAAGTTTCTGCATATTCTAGAGATTTAAATCTGGAACAACTTATTGATTGGATCAATGACATGGAGGAGTATTTCGAGTATGAAGATGTGGAGGACCCAAATTGGGTTAAGTTTGCAAAAATAAAGTTGAAGGGCCATGCCAATATTTGGTGGAAGGAGGTCCAATTAGAGAGGAACAAAAGAGGAAAAGGAAAGATCACCAGATGGGATCGGATGGTGGAGAAACTGAAGAAGTAGTTCATTCATGTGGACTATGAGATGGAGCTACTGAAGAAGCTACAAGGACTAAAGCAAGGTAACCAGCCTGTTAAGGAGTATACATAAGAGTTTTATAAAATTACTATCAGGACAGGCCATGCAAAGCCCAACAAGGAGAAGGTAGCCCATTACATTAATGGGTTGAGGCCAAGTATTCAAGAGGAGCTAAGCCTAATCAGAATGACCACCATAGAAGATGCATACTAGTTTGCCCTGAAGGTGGAAGAGAAGCTAAATAAAAGATTTGACAACAAGCAAAGGGGATGAGGTCAAGGTGGAATGAGTGGTGGAAGACCCTAGGGGAGCCAAAATGAAGATTCAAAGAAAAGTGAAGAAGCCGACACCAGTTAAAATCAAAGAGGAGATAATACCTATCGCCTTCGTGACTAGAACAATGGTGAGCAAAGAGGAAGAGGAAGAGGCAGACCTGGGCAAGGACCTGAAAGAGGAGGTTTCAGAGGAACTTGTTTCCAATGTGGAGAAGGACATCAAGCATACGAGTGTCCACAACATCAAGGAAGGACAAATAGAAGACTTAAAGGTAATGCACAAGTTGCACATGTCGATGAAAATACACAATCTGAGTGCTCTGAAGATGTTGAAAGGGGAGAAACCCTAGTTGTTAGAAGAACTTTGTTGAATGAGGAGAAAGAACCCAATCAGATGAAGATTTTATTTCACACAAGGTGCAAATGTGAAGGTAAGTGTTGTGATATTATTATTGACAGTGGGAGTACTAACAATCTTGTTTCAGAGGAGATGGTTGACAAGTTGAACTTGATAAGAAGAAAGAATCTGTATCCATATCAGATTGCATGGTTGCAGAAGGACCATAGAGCTTTGGTCAATGAGCAGTGTTTAGTGAAGTTCAAGATTGGGGACTACCATGAAGAGGTGTTGTGTGATATCATACTGATGGATGCATGTCATATGTTGTTGGGGAGGTCATGGCAATATGATAGGAGCGCTATCCATGATGGCCGTGCAAACACATACTCCCTAACAAAGGATGGAGTTCGTCATAAGTTGAAGCCCTTTAAGGAGGTGGAAGAAAAGGTATGTAGTACTACTAGAATTTGCTTGGTAGATGGTAGAAAATTTTTGGAGGGTATGAAGCATGAGCGTCATTGCTTTGCATTGATTCCTAAGATTAGTCAAGAGAAATATGAAGATGTACTAGTAAAAGTTTCAAATATGTTGGAAGAATTTCAGGATATTATCTCTAATAATGTACCAGAAGGTTTACCACCAGTGAGGAAGATAAGGCACCAAATGGATTTGATACCAGGACTAGTTTGCCGAATAAGGCAGCCCATAGAATGACTCCTACAAAGAGTGAAGAGCTGAATAGACAAGTTCAAGAGCTATTAAGGAAGGGACTCATAAGGGATATCATGAGTTCATGTGTGGTACCTACAGTACTAGCACCAAAGAAAGATGGAGAGTGGAGAATGTGTACAGATTCTCGAGCCATAAATAAGATCATGATCAAGTATAGGTTTCAATTGCCAAGAATGGATGAAATAATGGATTGTTTGAGTGGAGCCAAGTACTTCACAAAGATTGACCTGAAGAGTGGGTATCACCAGATCCAAATTAGATAAGGAGATGAATGGAAGATAGCTTTCAAGATAAAGGAGGGTTTGTATGAGTGGTTATCATGCCATTTGGGCTAACAAATGCACTGAGCACATTCATGCGACTCATGAACGAGGCATTAAAAGAATTTTTTGGAAGTTTTGTTATTATTTATTTGGATGATATTTTGATTTTCAGTAAGACTTGGGATGAGCATCTGATGCATATCAGAAGAGTTCTAGAGAAGCTAAGGGAGAAGAAGTTGTTGATTAATCTGAAGAAATGTAGTTTTGCAAAGAAGGAGTTGGTATACCTAGGATTTGTTGTCTCAGAGGAAGGTCTTAAGATGGACCCAGAGAAGGTAAGGGCTATCATTGAATGGCCTACACCAAGGAGTACTTCCGAGGTAAGATCTTTTTATGGTTTGGCAAGTTTTTACAAAAAGTTTATTAGAAATTTTAGTAGCATTTGTGCACCCCTAACTGAGACAATGAGAGGGGATAGAAAAGAGTTTAGATGGACTAAAGGAGAAGATAAAAGCTTTGATACATTGAAGCAGAAAGTCATAGAGCAACCTGTTTTGGCACTTCCAAATTTTAATAAGGTATTTCAGGTAGATTGTGATGCTAGTGGTAGTGCTATAGGAGCTGTTTTGAGCCAAGAAGGTAAGTCCATTGCCTATTTTAGTGAGAAGATTAATGATGCCAAGAAAAAGTATTATGTTTATGATCAGGAGTTTTATGCAATAGTTCAGGCTTTGAAGAAATAGAGACATTATTTGTTGCCAAAGGAGTTTGTTTTATATACTGATCATCAGGCTTTACAATAGCTTAATAGTTAAGGAAAGTTGAACTAGAGGCACTTAAAATGGGTTGAGTTTTTACAGAGCTATACTTTTGTTTTGAAGCACAGGAGTGGGAAGCCCAATAGAGTTGCAGATGCCTTGAGCATAAGGCAAAATTTATTGATAGAAATGAAGATAGAGGTTGTTGGGTTCGATGAGCTCGAAAGTTTGTATCCTGAAGATCCAAATTTTGCAAAAGCCTGGAAAGCTTGTTTGGAACCTGTTACTTTGGATAGGACAAAATGGTTGGATTTCATAATCCAAGATGGCATGTTGTTTAGAGGAAGCAAGTTGTGTATTCTAAGGAGTTCCATGAGAGAGAACCTAATTAAGAAGAAGCGTAGTGGAGGATTGGCTGGACACTTTGGTTGAGATAAGACCATTGCTATTATTGGTGAAAATTATTATTGGCCACGGTTACAGCAAGATGTGAGAAAATTTGTGCAGAGTTGCAGAGTATGTCAGATGACGAAAGGAGCAAGTCAGAATACATGTCTATATCAGCCACTACCTATACCAGAGAAGCCATGGGATGATATTAGTATGGATTTTATTCTTGGTTTACCAAGGACACAGAGAGGACATGATTCCATTTTTGTGGTGGTGGATAGATTCTTGAAGATTGCACATTTCATTCCTTGCAAGAAGACTAATGATGTTGTTCATATTACTAAATTATTTTTCAGGGAGGTGGTGAGATTATATGGTCTACCAAAGAGCATAGTTTCAGATCGAGATACCAAGTTTATTGGTTATTTCTAGAGGACATTGTGGAAGAAGTTGAAGACATAATTGAAGTTCAGTTCTGCACACCATCTAAAGACTGATGGACAGACCAAAGTGGTGAATATGAGTTTGGATAACCTACTACGATGCTTAGTAGGAGATAAGCCCAAGGGATGGGATTTGATTTTACCATAGGCAGAATTTGCTTACAACAATTCTATCAATAGGAGTACTGGTAAATCACCATTCCAGATTGTATATGGCAATAGCCCAAGAAATGCTTCTGAGTTAAGGAATCTAGACAAAGGAGAAAAGACAAGTGCCGAGGTTGAAGACTTTGGAGAACACATGAAGAATTTGCATGAAGAGGTGAGAAAGCACATTAATAAGATGAATATTTAGTACAAGGCTAAGGAAGATTAGAAGAGGAGATATAAGGAATTCTAGGTAGGAGATGAAGTCATAGTTCACTTGAGAAAAGAAAGGTTTCCAATTGGAACATACAATAAGCTGAAAATGAAGAAATTTGGACCATGCAAAATTTTGAAGAAACATGATTTAGGAAATGCATATGAAGTAGAGCTACCGAGTGGGATCAGCATTTCCCCTATTTTCAACATTATTTATCAAAAATATCATGAAGGTGGAACAGAGGATGGACCAACAAAAGAACAGTGGAGTATTCTAGCATCTACTTCAACAGAGGAGATAGAAGAGATCTTGGATAGCTGTGTGGGAAGAAGTACTCGAAACAGGCAATATGAAGAATATTTGGTCAAATGGAAATGAAGGCTTGTTGAAGATTCTTCTTGGTTGTCTAAGGCAGAGGTTGACCGTTTGGGTTTTCCTCGCACAAATACCTGAGATGTGACAAGGTCACTTCTCAAATTACCCTGGGTGTCTAATGCAGGAGCATCTAGTGGTGTAAGGGCAATCTTGCATCACCCAAAAAAAGATGTATTTCAAAATTGTTGATGTTCTTTCCATTTCTTTTCAAAATTTATGGTTTTGGTTCCATAATCACTTGAATAATGATGTAGAACTTTCAGTTTTTCTAAACCGCTAAAAATAGCAACTTGCTATTTTAGAAAGTTTACATTTGGGCACAAATTGAAGTGAAAATTTATAGGAAGCTTCGTAACTAAAAAATAAGACCTTTGGCGAAGGAATCACGCAAAGATTATTTGCGAGCTGAAAGATATTAAAGTTTCTATTTCTTGAAAAATACCTGAAAATTATTCAAACTTAGGTTTAAGGCACTAAATAGCCCCGTACATGTCCACAAATGGCCAAAACCAGAAAAGCTAGTTCTTAGCACGTAGAGTACTCTGCAAGCTTGCTGACGCATAAAACGGTTCGTCAATCAGACACCGGGATAAAAAGTTATGGCTCCCGGAAGTTGACCTATTTTTGGAGGGAGATGCAAATTTCAAAATTAGGTTGTTGGCCACCGAAAAGGCTATTAATAACCATTTTTAGGAACCCTGGGTAGTAGTAGAGTTAAGGGGGAAAGTGTAGAGTCAAGAATAGGTGAGAAAATAGAAACCCTAGTAGATTTGGGGTTATAGATGGCAAATGATTCTAGAGTCTTGTGAGAGGAAGCTGTAATGTGTTGCAGCTTGTGGAGGGTTGATTACTCTAATTGTATTTGAGCTTCCGTAATGTAATAAGTTGTCTAAATCAAAAAAGAAAGTTCTATTTTTTGTGTACAGTTTCTATTGTTGTGCGTTTTATTATTTACCTCCATCATCACTTTTTCACAAAAATGACAGGTGCTCCCCATGGCGACACACTGGGTTTAATCAACCCTTTATCCAGTAGCTCTTGTAGTTGAGCCTTTAACTCCATTAGTTTAATTGTGGTCATCCTATAATGGGCTTTAAAAATAGGTTCTGACCAAGGTATAATATCAATGGAAAAATCAAAAGCTCTCTTAGGTGGTAACCCTAGAAGGTCATTTGGAAATACATCCTCAAATTCTCTGAGGGGATACTTGTCCATATCTGGTCTTTCCTAACCTATGGACTCCTTCATCCCTACTTCATTAAGTTTATGGGATTCATAGAACATCAAGTCATCTTGGAAATAGGTTTCCTTTGTTTCATCTATTTTATCCACCTTAACAACAAAAAGTTGGCATCCTTTTCTCTATGCCCTTTTTAATTGTAAAGTAGAGATTTGCCTCAGTTTAATTTCTCCAAGCTTTCCTTGAATATGGACTTGGTTTCCTAGGTCATCTGAACAATCTACTGTTTTAGCATAACAGTCCACTTTGGCTCGATGTCTCTATAACCAATTTATTCCAAGCATAACATCATACAAGCCAAGTGGAGCTACATATAGATTTACTTCAGTGAAAAAGTTTAGAAGTTCAACATGAGCTTCAAACAAACATTGCTCTACCTGAGCCTTGGTGTGATTTACATACTCTATAGACCAAGTATTTTCCATGACTCCTTTTCTAGGAATCTTATTTACAATTTTTGGAGAAATGAAACATTCCGTGGCACCTATATCAATTAAAAATGAAATAGGAACTCCAAATAAAATACATATTGTCTCTACTGGAGTTATTTCATTCTCAGCTTGATGGTTATCCAAGGTCGCATGGATACGTTGCTAGAATGCCACTTGCTGGGAAGGTAGAGGATTTCCTCTTGATTTTACTCCTTGTGATTTGTTGGGACACTAATTGGCATAGTGATCTCTGCCACAAGTTAAGCATCCTCCAACTGGTCCTCGCCTCTCTTGAGGTTTGCCATAATTGTTCCCATTCTTCTTGGACTGATTATTCCCCTTTTTATCTCCCTTGGATTCATTTTGTTTATTTTTAGCCCTTTTATCAGTCTTCTCAGTATAATCCTATTTCTTTCCCTTCTTCTTTGAGGGTTGAGAAGATTGAGACCAATTGTATCTCTTCTTGTTCCTTTCTCTATAGGCCGATATAGCCTTCAAGTTGTGTTCTTGCCTCATGACCTTCTCATAGACCTGTTCCATGGTTGTAGGGCCATGAACATTAACCTCACCCCCAATCTAGGTGTTCAATCCCATGATGAATTTCTGGACCCAGAACTTTTCATCATGCTGATACTGTGGCACATATTTTAGTAATCAAGTGAATTTCTCCCAATATTCATTTACAGTCATATTAGCCTATTTCAAATTTTAGAAGTCTATGAGTTTCTGATCATAATATAGTTGAGGCAACCATCTTTGGCTAAACAATTCTACAAACCTATCCCAAGTAAGGCTTGTAGACCTCAAGCCTAACTCCATCTTTTTGTTCATCCACCATGTGGATGCTTCTCCTGCTAGTTGAAATGCTTCCCAGACAGCTTTTGTAACCTCATTATAATTTCTAATTTCAAAATACTTCTCCATCTCCATAAGCCATGCCTCCACAGCATCTCCGCTTATGGATCCATCAAATTTAGGTGGCATGACCTTTTTCATGTCATGTGGTGCAGGAGCACCTTATGGACTTTATGCCTCCATGAGACCATTTTGTGAATTTTATTTTTGTTTGGTGTTTTAACCATGTAATAAGGTAATTTAGACCATGTTGGACTTGTATGAGTCTATTTTGAGTCTTAGGGAATCATTTTGGAGTCATGTATCAAATATTGTAAAAAATTATCAAATTGTCAAAAAGTTGTCAAGTGCAATTTAGCAATTTTGTCATAGGGTGGAAGGTGAACGGTTAGTAGTTGAAAAGATGGTTTGTAAATGTTGGGATGAGTTTGAAAAGTCATAAATATCCTGAATCCATTGTTGTAATGTGGTGGAGTGGTTGTTGAAGACTTTCTGAAGATCAATAATAGTAACAATACCCTATTTTCTGTAGTTTTGACTATTTTTTTGTTGTTCCTGAGGCTAGTACAGCCCTGCAAATCCTGATAATGATGTGACACAAATTGGGTTTGATAGTTCTCTAAATCTTCTATCATTTGGCATTGGTTTGATCAATTTTTATCATGTTTTGAGAAAGTTATGGAAATTTTACTAAAAACTGCCTGTTACCTAAGGTTTGTGGGCTTGAATGGAAAAAACATGATTTGAAGCACTTGCCACCATTGAAAAATTCTAAAAATCTATGGAATGGAAGGTTTTAACATGTTCTTTCAGATTTTGAAAGTGGGTATTGCAGGAAATGGAGTTTTGGGTGAATTCCAAGCAGCCCTAGCCTGATTTTCTTATGTTTTTGGCTTGTTTGAATAGGTTGAGGTAGGGTTTTGATAAAAGGTGATATGGGTATTGTCCCAATCGACAAAATTGGTGGATTTAGACCCCATGAAATGTGTGGAGCACCCTAGAGTTGAGTTTTTTGTTGTGGGTTTTGAATGTCATAGACTTGCTTTGCAAAACAAACCTAATTAGGCCTTTGGGACAGTATAGAAGCAAGTTTTTGACGGATACATTCCAAAGTAACCCCACCTGAATTTAAGATATATTATAGAAGGGATTAATGGGTATCCAAATTAGTTTTTAGATCATGGGTTTGAGTTGTCTTCTAAAAATTATGTCAAAATTACCTTATTTGTTGTTTTCATCAAAGCAAAGTGGAAGATTGTGAGAAAAGTCATTTGTTTGAAGTGTGTTTGTTTGATTGAATCCTCCATGCTCTGCATCATCATGAGATAGTTCCATAGCCATAAGGCTCCTTTTATCCCCATCCTATTTAGCCGCGGAGTTATTTTCTTTGTGATGGCTTTGGGTGGTGTCATTATGGCGTTCCTCGCCATCACCCCCATCATAATTATCTCACCTGTCTTATGACTGGCCTCCCACTTTATGTTCAAGGGTTTCTACCCTTGCCCTAGTTTCTTTCAACAAAGTCAAGTTTTGGTCTAATTTAGACTCGGATTTCCCTAAAGGTGCTCCTTCATCTCGGTTATCCTCCATTCTGGTTCCAACTCGAACCCTTACTGCAATTTACTTCTTCCTGAAGTTTGCAAATTAAATACAGATTAGTTTTCCATGCCATATAATTCAATTATTTCACAAATCTATCCACATTCATGTAATCTTTAACAAGAAAGGAAAGATTGTCAAAACTTTTCCATTGCATTATTTTTCCATTGGATTACAAATAATCCACAAAATTACAAAATTGTATTTACATTTGCTCCTGCAAATCATTTACAATTGGGACAACTTCCCATTATCAAATTTTATTTTCATTCTCAGGAGGTGAGGATACACACTGGTATTCCTTCACATCCTTCTTAGTTACAATACATTCATTATGATCATTTTTCTCAGCTGGTGCTATAGGAGTAGAGGGTGACACTGATGTTCGAGTAGAGTTAAGGACAACCATCCGTTCAACTTTCTGTAACTCCTACTTGATGCATTTTACTGCATCAGCAAAAGTCTCCTCATCAGATAGCCATGCACCTACCAAGCATCTAGTTAGATCAAGTTTCTCCTTCAAAAATGCTCGTGCCTTCAAAATCTTTTGATGGCGTAGGTAACGTCCATGTTCCATTACCTTCTTACGAGGTGTAGTTCTAATTTTTACCATTCTGGCATAGAACATCCAATCATTAGTACAATTAATGTTGGATTCTTTAATCATCAAATAGTGATCTCATTAGGTCCATGTGTTGACCCTAGTAGCTCCGATACCATATGTAACATCACTTTCCATAATTAACAAGATTTAACTTAAACATGTAACTTAATCAAGACATTAAATAAGAATTGATAGAGTTATTCAAAATTTTGAAATAAAAGAAATATATTCATTTCCATCATTTAAGCATGTTAATCAAATCAGGTTATAACAAAGCTTATGATCTAATAAATCATTACAATCTTTAGTGAATAACCATCACTAATCAATTACATTATATGCTCTAAGCATTTTATTCAAATCTTTACATTACAATAGACCAACTGGTCAAAATGTAAACACTATCTCTAGAACCAATGACATCTGTCTTCATAAGCCTCAACATGTCTCATGCTTGCGAAGGAGTGCATCATCCTAATGCTTTTCCTCTAACCACGGACTTGCGGTCCCCTGCTCATCTTCCTAATTGGAAGAGGCCCCACCCTTCACGGAAAGGTTAGACATTGGAACCAATTGGTTAGCCATATGAGTAACTGGTGTTGTGTCCTTCCTACTGTCTCACAGTCACACACTATAGATCCACTCTAACTAGTATGACACTACTGGAGACACTAGGCCATCTGAATCACTGTGGACTGACAATGCATGTAGAGACGGATGCATTACTTTGGCCAAAGTTTTCATACAAGATGTTACACATGAATGTTGTCGTATGCCCACCACGCTAACTCAACTTATAAGCTGTCATGTCCTACAGTCAGATCTTAACAACCTTGTCCTTCAGGTCAAGTATGAGTGTGGGATCCATTTGAATCACAGTCCAAACTTTGAACATTCAACTCCCATCAAGGTTAATTAGGATGAAATAGGTTATTTAAGAAAAGTTAAACTAGTGACTCCATGTCACCTTGTTCTGTTCAATTCATTTCAATTTCAATCTTCATGACCGTCTTCGTCTCCTGTGGTTATATATCAAAAACATTCATCACATATGATGAAGTCAGAACTTCATGATACTTAAGGCATACCTTGCCTTAGTAAATATATTAGTTCCTTTTGGATCAATAGCTCTTTTATTAACAATTGAGCTCATGGGTTATTCTCTAACCCTAAAAGAATTTATAACTCTTAACGTTATTCATTAAGTCATAATTCAGTCTCAAATAGATTTAGTTTATAATTTGTTATAAACTTATTCACAACTGTCTCATATAGAGACTATGATCATATTCCTTCATATTCAAAGGTTCATTTAACATACATAATAGTATTAGTAGTACTACATGTAATCCATTGTCAATTGCTTAAGTAAGCCCGACTAAGTTTTGTTTGGGTGATAAATGTACACTGATATATATATTTGCCTTCACGGCAACCCTTATAGTCAATGGACTGTGTTTTAAGATATCAAAAGTTTTCACAATGATTATAATAGTCAAGAGACTGTATGCCAAGAAATGATGCCTAAATAGCTATCAATACACTCGTAAGACTGTTTACTAAGTAATGATGCCTATCTAGCCATCAATACAATTGTAAGACTGTATATAAGGAAATGATGCCTATGCGGCCATCAATACAGTCGTAAGACTGTATATAAGAAATGATGCCTATGCGGCCATCAACACAGTCGTAAGATTGTATACATTATCAAAAACACATGGAATCATATTTAACTCCCTTTGAACACTCAAAAGCTCAACCCTTGTCTTCATATGACGTGGGTTAAACACAAATGAAAGATTACATGCTTAGCTATTGTGGCTTGAGCTCTAGTTGTCTCAATACATTATGCATTACAAAGCGACCGAGTCGAAACACTCAAGTCTCAACAAGAAAGAGTCAATCTTTACAAGGCTCGACTGAGCGTATATTCAAGAATATAAATATTTGGTTTCCTAGTTCGGCTCTTAGCTATATGCAAGTTTCAAGAAGTTAAATATGGTTTCAGCTTGGCTCCTCACCTTGAGCATAGTCTTAACAGTTATTATGACTAACAAACTCAACTAAGAGGCTTTGAGTACAAATGCAACTCAATGATTATCTTTAACAGGTTCGGCTAAACGGCATCCCAAACCACAACATATAACTTATTCAAAAAGAAACACAAGAATGGCTCGACCGACTGGCCTAGAGCCAGGACTCAGAGAAAAATAATTATCATGTATGGCATCGCCTTGTAGTATGTGTGCCTCATATTTCCATTGAATAACAAAGACTTCAAGAATCTTAATTACTTGTGTTGAGCACAAGGCCGAATGCAGACCTAGTTCTATGATTCTTTCCACTGCTCCCCATTTCCTTTTATCACCATTCTTCCTTAAATAGTTCTACCACCCGATACTTCCCAGAAAGCCAACCCCAGCTTCTTTCTTTCCCGTAGTCCTTTTTTTTTTCTTTGTCTCCCCTCGATGATGAGAGACTAGTTCCCCAAAAACAAGTTAACTGAATTCTATATGTCGATAAAGGCTAAAAACTACCTTACACCTAGTAGTGCCCATAAAAAGGTGGCCCGATCAAAGCACATTATGGGATGATTGAGCTCAAAGCTCCCATCCATCTCCATGAGCGACTAACCACTTTAAGAATATTCCACTGACTAAACTTATCAAAATAAGATAATAACAATATTATTATTATGGATAATATCCAATTAAAAGGTTTCATCCTTGATAAGGATTATCATAAGGTTTAGTATACATCAAAAGAATTTTCAATATTTACGTCGATTATCGGGGTCGAGTGATACTTCCCCAAAATCGACTATTTCATTAGTCAAAAGACTAGGAATAACATAATGACCCCGAGAACAATAAATAAGAGATACCTCTTTGTCTCAAAATATTATTATCTCTCAGCTAGGGATAATGTTCCCAAAATATTATCTAGTCATCACGACTTTCTGAGATAACTTCATCGACCAAAGAATAAACCAAGAACATAGAAACAAAAGACAAGAGACATGACACGTGTCAACTTACGATTGGTTGAGAAGGACATGGAGTCGATTACTCAGATGGCTAGTCAACTTATATTATCACAATGTCTAACCCCTTCCTCCAGGATGATACTCTCCTTCCTTCTTCGAAGGACATTCGGTTCTCCTATCACACTCAGGACCACAAGATTGCAATCAGTGCATCATTATCAAATCACGTAATTGAAAACCATTTAAAACTATTTAACATTTGTTTCTACTTCATAATCAAAAGTTAAATCAGATATTTCCACAATATCAAATCAATTAACTATGACTAATCCTCCTGATTATCATGCCAAGTTATTGATTAAGTCTAATTTGTAAATTGGGGATGTAACACTATCAGACTAGTGCTTAAGGCAATTCTTGTGTCTATATCTGCATCCCAAATATCCATAATTCAACAACAAACTACAGGAGGACAAGAGAAAAGTTTAGTTGGGACTGCTACAGAGGGAGGAAATGATGATGATGAAGATGAAAGACTTATTTCAACACTCAAAAGGAAGAGGAAAGATGATGTGTTACAGGGTGTTAAAGTACCCAGGCAAAGTAGATATCGAAACCCTCACATGAGAGGCGCCATTTTGACCACCACTAGTAGTAGCATTGGTTGATCCGTAGGCGAGTGTAATTAAGGAAATGCAGCATGACGTGCCTATAGAAACCATAGTGAAAGTAAAGATAGAGATGGAACAAATGGCCAGGAGCCAAGCTAAAGAAGATGAAACTGCAAAAGCCCTTCCCTTGAGCCAGACAATTGATTTAACTGAAGATGATGTGGTATAGGATATC
Organism: Cunninghamia lanceolata; assembly: GCA_027924645.1. Classification (NCBI taxonomy): domain Eukaryota; kingdom Viridiplantae; phylum Streptophyta; class Pinopsida; order Cupressales; family Cupressaceae; genus Cunninghamia; species Cunninghamia lanceolata. The sequence goes on along the minus strand of BSBN01000220.1, from coordinate 6,280,416 downwards.
ACAAATCACCTTATCGAAACTATGTTACAACACAGAAGTATAGATAAGGTTGAGATGATAGGGGAATCACATGGTGAAAGAGATGAAAGGGAAGAAATCCCTGAGGCAGAGGTGCATATGGGATCCCTAGATAATTTGATTGAAAAAGTTACCAACCGGGCTATGGTAAAGTTAGCGTATGTGTCTAAAGAAGGGGATGAGGAGGAAGAAGTTGTTTAGAATGATCAACCTCAAGAGAAAAGTTCTCCTATGGAAGTGGACAATAAAGGTGATAATGTGCAAGAGCAAATGGCACAGCAAAATGTCTTGATGGACAAGTCTAAACAAGACAAGGCAGTTGCATCACCTACAGCTACAGGAGGAAAAGAAGATGAGCATAAAGAAGATGGCTATCAAGATGAAGAAGAGAATAAGAGCCAGGAGCCTAAATTTGATGAAATTCCAAAAGAACATGAAGATCCAGCACCAGATAATCATCTACCTTCAGAACAAAGACAAGAGGAGTGACATAAAGAGGAGGATCTGGATGCCAGAAGTGAACATCAAGAGGATATACAAGATCCAGAGGATCAAGAGAAAGAATAAGATAAGGATGCTTAGATTGAGAAACAAGATTAAGATAAAGGATCATAGTTTGATGTTTTAGCTTTAATCACTTTAGAGGTAAGTCAAGAGAAGGTACAATAGGTACCATTTGATTTTAAATCCTTGTTTACAATTGATTCTGCTAAGGTAAAATGGAGAGCTAGGACAATCTCTAGCATCAAGAAAGATAAAAAAACTGGGAAAAGGATAGCCCAAGTTGCACCCACAGTGGATAAGGCCAAAGGTGAAATTAAGCCAGAAGAATATCAAATAACCTAGATTGATTTAGTCTATATGGCCACTGAGCAAGAAGCTCAAGAACATCTTTAGAGTGCTCAAGTAGTGGTAGCTAAAATCAAGAAGCTCAAGGCAAGGAAGAAAGAGATAAAAGAACAAAACAATTAGTTGCAGCAGTTCATACAACAATTGGTTAAGCCATAAACCTTGGTGTCCACCCTACAAACTGCAAAGAAGCTGGCTTCACTTACATTGGTAAGTGAAGAAGAAATAGCCAACCTAGATATCCAGAAACATCAAGACCATGTTATGGAGAAATGATACTTCAGATTCATGACCTTTGGAGAACAATTAATAAGGATATCATTATCCAATTGGGGCACATTGTCCAAACTAAAGGAAAGCATTGATTCTTTGAAGGGTGAATTCACCCAGTGGATTCACAAGTGTAACGATGCAATAGCTAGACTCAAGAGAGCCAAAGGCATGACAGATAGTGAATTGCTGAAAAGCAAATTTGTTACTAATGTAACCCTGCCACTCATGGGGACATGCATAACAGAAATGGACTATGAAATTAATGTATTGAAGGCTAACATAGATAAAGTAAAGGACATCCAAACCAAAGTGCATGATTTATTAGTTGAAGAATTGAGAGTGATGGAAGAGTTACTAGAAGATGTTGTGGAAGAAGAAGAAACTCCAGATTTGGATAATTCTATACAGATTTTCAAAGATAAGTTAAAGGAAATGGCAGAAGACCCTAAAGAGTTCTTCACAGAAGATGTCATGGATGAGATGGTTGAATTAAGTGTAAAGGTGAAGACATATAGCAAAGAGGTAGATACAAGGACATCAATGATGGAGCCATTAGATGAACAGATACAGGTATTAAAATATGCCAAGCTGAGAGCTACAACGATAAGAAAGTTTCAAGTAGACACATTTGTGCAGGCATATGATAATTATAAGAGAACACATGTGGGAATGCAAACACATGAAGAAGATCCATCGGCATAAAGGGGGTATTGCATTTATATTTTCCAATAGGATGAAATGAAAGAACATGGAATATTCGAGAAGGACAGCTGTACCCACCAGAGGATTGCCAACTGGCAATCTGTGCCACATGTCTTGCATGTTGACTAGGTCAAAGGAATGTGAACCGTTGATGACAATAGAAAAACCTGATCGTAGGATCTTTTGTAACCGCCTCCTCTCCTTGTTCTATAAAAGGGGATGGAGTGCATTTTGTAAAACATTCAGAAGCTTAATTGAGAGGGAGTTGTTGAATTTCATGGTTCTCTCTCAAAGTCAATTGTAGATACATACTCTTTTGCATACTTGATGAAGATGAAGTCCCTTTGATTACAACTAATCATAAACTTTGAGTAGTCAGTGGATGAATTTTGGACATGTTACTTTGATTTGCTGCGTCCCTTGGAGTGCATTTCATGTTGTGCATGTTGTCTTCATTCCTTTCCTTTGAAGTTAGCATCAATCATATCTAGCTGTGGAACATCTTGGTGAACATATGGTTTGATTTCCTTCTTTTCATGACAGTATCAAGAGTATATATGGATCAATGGCTAAAGATTCAATTACTTTTAGTAAAAGTTATAAAGAATTTATTCAAATTTCTTTAATTCCATTCAATCATCATCATAATTACAAATACACAGAAAATAATGAGCAAATACAAAGAAATACATGCTGATATCTCATAGATAATTGAATATCTTTAGCGTATTTGAGCAAATAGCATGTTAAAATGACAAATATCATGCAAGGAAACATAAATAAAGTTATAAATCATGGAAATATATGCTTATAGGCATATCATTTGAATAAATTTACAGTGTAGAAGTGAAATCCAGTTTATTTGAGTAATATGTAGAAGAATTGATCAAACCTACATAAATATCTACATCATCTGGTTAAATACAATAGAGTTTAACCTTGTTCGTTAAGAAATTCATAGAAAGCAGGTAAAATCAAGCTTATCTAGACATGAATTTCTCTGAATTAGAAACGTAAGGCCCCTTGAATGGAAAATAGCAACACACATCAAACTATTGAGTAACATCAGATGATTATGAACTAATCCATAGAGACTTGGGATCATGAATTCTCTGAATTCATCGTACCTTTCAAGATGATAAAGATTTGATTTGCATTTCTTTATCTATGTTTGTTTATGACTAACATCATGATCAACAGATCACATGACTCTATTCCTAATGCAATTAAAGATTCTAGATTCACGTTTCTCTAGAGGTAGAGAACCATTGAGAGGTTACCAAGAACTATCGTATTTGAATACTACATTTCCTTTTATGCAACAATCACCATTATAAATGGCATAACACTTTCATAGCTAAGCATATTTGTTACTTTTTGTGCTAAGGTGGGATTGTGTGTTTTGATTTTCATGTTCTATGTATGTATCTATCTATCAATAATGTATATAACATACTTTGCGAGAAATATATGGTGAACTTAGAAACCATTGATTTGTATTCTATCTAGGAATTGTTGAAGATTATCACACTATTAGAGCTTCTTATATTCTTAATTTTTCAAGAACCATTGGATATAGTTTTTATCAAAGGGTTCTCAGATATCATAAGGAAATGGTGTGAATATTCCCATGTAAATGATTCAAGATTGGTCAATTGTGTACACCTCAGTAGATGGTGGGGCCCTTTCTTTTGTTTATTAGTGTAGACATATATTAGCAAGTGATATTATCAATGTGTTGGTTATTTTTTTCGAATCGACAAAGGGTTTGCTAGTTCCAATGCACGGGTAGATTTGACCAACAGATACAGGAGGTTGCATGAGCTGCCTCCCCTTCACTTCTGGTTCTTCCACACCAAGGGTGGTATCCCTATAACTAAAGGTGTAACATTGACTAGCTCAATGACAGGAAGATTTAGCTTGACAGTAACAGGTAGAATACTCTCATGTGTGGACCAAGATGTGGATGATACATCACAAGGTTGGCAATATTCTTGGACATATGTGTCTAGTTGCGGATGAGAGTATGCAGGGGTCCTAATCCTACTCCTACAACTAATAGGTGGAAGTTATGAAAAGGTGGATATGATGATTTGGATGCAAGACAAGGGGTTTTGGGTCATAATTACTAACCCAGGAGTAGACTGGTGCATATCTCAAGGCAAGGAGTCAACTAGACATATGCAACAGATGGTTTACAACTAGCATTCGAGTTTCAAGGGGTTGGATTGATGCTTGCCTTACAAACATCACCCAAGAATGGGTATGTAGCTACCTCTACTTACAGATATCCCTGCTGACAAACAACCTTCTCCATGCTTAACCTAAAACAATTTAATCCACTCCTTGAATGGAAGTTAGAGATGAAGCATGTGATACAGAAACTTTTACCCTAGAATCTGTGAAACCCTTAGCAGCCAGATTCAAAAGAAGGAAATGCATGCAGTGAAGGAGACAAACAGATAAACACATGCATAAGAGCATTTTTCATCTATATCAACATGAAACTAAACATACGTGCAAAATACATTCATGATGCAACTCATAAACTCTAGAATGAGATAAAATAGCCCAGGATCATGCCCTGTTCTTCATTATTTACACAAAAATGCCCAGGTCTTCAACAACCTCAAAAGAGTAACACAATTTGCTTTTCATAGCAAAACTGTGTACTCAATGAATTAATTACAAGGCAAGTCAAAAAATTGCCAGATACGATGCATGGGAAATGGCGCTCAGAAATATTAATGCAGTAGAAAGACAAAGAAGAATGAGCATGTGAACTCAGGATTTACACCACCGCCCAGGGATTTTCTTCATCAATCAGGTGGTTGACTTGTCAATCATCAACCCAAAACCTACAAATGTCACCATTATTGCTCAGCTACCCGCAGATCCTCAATGTCATGTCATTGGAGTTTTTCCCACCCAAAAATGGCTGCACACACTCAGAAAAAACCATCGCTGCAGGTTCAAAACAAGGTCGTCGATCCACTCCTATCGCTGAGATCCATAGCCCCAAAACATGCATGATGAGCCGCCAGCCAATGATATCGTGCCACGTAGGCACTTCATGCCCCTATCGCTGACCTTTCGCTCTCTGAATTTTGCCTTTTCTCCCTTGCATATGCAAGAACGGTTGCATATACAATCGCCACAGTTCACCCTTCAAAAATCCCTTGTATATGCAAAATGCATATACAACTGTTTGATATACAAAGCAGACCCCAAACCTATTTAGAATAAATTGAAAATCAATTCGGGTCCGACTTGTATCCTCCTTTCCTACATATTTTCTTGTATATGTGCATGTACATTTGCCTCATACATACAAGGCAAATTTCAAATTTTAATGAGGCATGCTAAAGTTGCTTTAAAATCTGTCTTGCATCTTAACCCTTGTATCTTTTGAATGTACATTGGCACATACAAGCGCCCAACATACATGCTGCGGATCCGAAATATTATTAACTGCATTTGATTTCTCCTTCAGGTCCAGAATGTATATTTCTTCATTGTATAATGGCTTGTATGTGCAAACATACAAACAAATGTACATACAACTGGTGGGCCCCATCACTTGTGTCCCCCTGCGGCACTGTAGCAAATGTATATTTGCACCCTTGTATGTTCCAATATACAAACACAAATATACAAACCCTCATATACAACTGCAGAATATGCGACAAAATATTCTAGGAATGCATCTTTTCTTTGTATGTGCACCCAAATGTATATTTGTTTGTATGTTTGAAATGCATGCTGGCGGCTTTGTATGTAGCTCGATATACAAGACCACTTGTACATCGCACTGTAGTAGAAGCATGTCTACCACCCTTGTACATTTTTCTTTTGTATCTCCACATGCAACCTGATATACAAAGTAGGAATATTCCCATGAATCTGCAAAAGATTCTCCCTTGTATATGCACATTCAAAGCCTGATATGCATATAAAATGCATATAACTCATTTTTCACCATTTTTTGAAGGCCGATGGAGACCTTTGCAAGCCCGCCAATGTACATTTTTACCTGTATGTATATACAAACACCTCTGTATATACAAAGACACTTGCACCTTAACTGATTTTTTGCATTTCTTCAACTGCAGAGGCCGAAAGTCTTAGAGTTTTTTGGATTTTTGGGAAGGTGTCTACATATCTAAATTCTTGAAACCTGAATACTTATGCAGGCACCACCAGTAGCTCGAGCCTAAAACCCTAAACATAAATGATTACTAACACAATGCAAATTTAATAATGTTCACATAGGTCTATAAGTTATATGCTTAGTAGAATTTGATGTTGGTAGGTGGTGATTTGGTGATCTCTCAAAACTCCTAAGTATTATCAAAACTAGTGAGCTCCTGATGTTCCAAAGATCATCTAACCCAAATCTAATCATAGGGACCTCAAGTTCTCAAAGAAGCATTTTGGAAAGTGTCAACAAAAGGGTTTGACATTTTTCAAGAGACGTTGAGTTATAGTTGGTCGGTCCTAGTTCTTAAGCAAGTGATATTTAGGAAGATATATTCATGCAGGGTGATTTCTATGAGTTTTTTGCATGTGCATTGAACATGTCATCATGTTCCACTATCATATAGTATCATACTATAATGATGAAAATTACACTATAAACTATACTCATTTTAGTGTTCATCTCCATAGAATGTTTCTAAGACTCATTTAGCCCATCCTTAGCCTTTTCCCAATCTAGGTGCTAACTAGATTTTTGTGTTTTTGTGTGTTTAGGTTTGTGTCATGTGTTGAATATGTTGTTTATGTTTATTTTATTCTATAATTTCATTTTATATAATGTTTTAAGGGTTTTTCCTTTAGACATAAGTGTAGTTGCATTGACATTTGCATAGTTGCACTACCATCCCACAATAGTATGGTTGTATAAACTATGTTTTATAGCATAGTTGGTGATGTTTCAACTTCACTTTATTGGTAACACCTATTCTACTAGACCCTATCAAGTTTAGGACAATATTCTCCTAATTCTTTTGCTAAATTTAGTCATGGGATGATGGATAACAATATTTTTCATTTCTTTCATGCATTTTTGAATTAGTGATGCTTTTGAATGACTTATTCTTGAATAACTTTCCTTTGGTTTTCTTAGCATTCTTCTATAGAATTTTTGTGAGAGTCTTAAGCTATTGCATTGTGATCACATCATTTTCATTGGAGTTGTTGTTAGCATAAACTATTCTATATTCCATTGTGCCAATTAGTGCTTCCATTTGTGTAGATCAGCTTGTGGATATAGTTACAAGATAACTATATGATTGTATGTTGCTACTTTATATACCTTTTGTAGCCTCATTGAATAATTATAAAATACATTTGCCTATCTTATTCTCATTCTCCATTAAATGGTATCAAAACTTACAATATGATCTATAGGTAGTACGATGTGAAGAAGTTGTAGAAGTCACTCCTTCTACATGGAAGAAGACCCAAAGTGCTAGATTGAAGTTTCTTTGTGTCCTGCATGGAGGAGACCAAAAGGTGTTGGAAGAAATTGCAAGGAGGGTGGAAAAGTTTACAGGCCTGATAGAAGAGTTGATTAAAACCCAAGGCATAGCCAAGTGTGAGGAAAAGGAGAACATTATGATTGCTTGAAGTTGTAGATCAGGAGCATGTGCATAGAAGAAGCCAATACGAACACCAGCAAAGAATTTTTTTTTCTAGAGGTCAATGTTGATTATGTCTTATGCCAGTAGTGTTGCGAGCAATCATGCAGATGAGCAACAACAAGGAGGTCATGAAGTCTTAGAGAGCACCAACTTCTATTTCTCCCTGTTAGACACCCTTCAAAACACTGGTAATCTTCAATTGGATGAATTACTTAAACAAGGGCTATTAGACTATTTTTGTGTTTGACATGTGTTGCCAAGAATAGAAGATTTGAGTCAAGCTAGAAGAAGGTTATGATGCAGATAATGAAGACATGGTAGAACACCCTCCCAAGCATTCTTGTCTCACTACACAAGCCTACTAAGCTCATCTCTGAGCTTCCTTTGATTCTTAAAAAAACATGTATTGAAAAAAAAATATCAATAATAAAGATTTTGTTTTGTGGAATCGATATTTGGTTTTGTGGTGTAATCATGTCAGCACCAAAGCTAATTGTCTTGAATGCTCAACTCTTAAAAGGGCCCTATTATGTAGCCTAGAAGAAAAAGATGCATACGATTCTCCAATTTGAAGAATAATAGGGGATCGTTAGTAGTATTGTGTCGTGTCCAACTGACCCTGATGAGAAGAAGAATTTCGATAGAGCCAACATGAAAGAATTGATGTTGATCACCCTCAACATCTTTGATGAAGTACAACCTCATGTTTAGGATGTGACAACATCAAAGGTGTCTTGGGATGCTCTATCCACTATCTACAAGGTGAAGAACCAGACCAAGATCATCTATCTCCAGTCCAAACTTCATACACTTAGTATGAAATTTGGTGAGAAAGTAGAGGAGTTCTTGTGTTGGGTATCTAAACTACAAATAGAACTTGTAGCACTCAGTGAGAAGGTGGAGGATAAATTACTAGTTCTGATCACTTTAATAGGTCTTCCTTCCTAGTTCAATACTTTTTTCACAACATTGAACATCACAAAATAGGTGTCGTTTCAAGAATTGGTGAATTTTCTTCAATATGAAGAAGACATCCAGTCATTACAAGCTGAGTTTGAGGACAAGGCACTGATCTCAAGACAGTATAGTGGTCAGAAGTTTCACAAGAAACCCCCACAAAATTTGTCATAGAAGAAACCAAAACAACAATAGCAGAAGTCTCACAAGGCAAATAGATGGTGTCACATCTACAATAGAAATGTACATGACACTGTCATCTATTTGTATAATGCCTTGACTCAAGGAAATTCTAGTAAAGAAGGCACATCTGGTTGCAGTGATTCTTAGCAATCAAAAAGACATCATCACTGATGGAAGCACAAAGGACATGTCGTAGCCCAACAAGATGATGCATCAAATGAGGATGAACTAGAAATAGCCAATTGTGGTAGCCATTAGAATCTTGTTCTAGTCTCCTAAACCTTACAACCAATGAGGGATATTTGGTTAATAGAATCTAGTGCTAGCAAGCATATGACAGGAAATCATGAGTTGTTTGATACACTGACTAAACAACCCACTAGAGATAGGGTTCAGATCACACAAAATAAGGAGTATGTTGTAGAAGGAATTGGAAAAGTCATTATTCCTCTTGGGACAGGCATTTGTACCCTCACAAAGGTACTCTATGTTCTTGGTTTGACAACAAACCTCTTGTATGTCAGTCAACTTTTGAATCATAAGATTAAAGTGGAGTTCTAGGTCAAGGAAGGCATCAAAACCTATTTGATCTCAAAAGAAGGTATGATACTTGCTAGAGCTTTTATGAATGATAGATTATTTGCACTAAATGTTGTCTCATCCTATATAGTTGCTCTATCTGCCTATGTGGCTAAATCTACTGCTCTCCAGCATTACCATTATGGGCACCTTTCTATTAGCTCCCTGTATCAGCTCAGTTCTAAGAAAATGGTAAGAGGACTTCCTTGAATTTATAATTCTTTTCCTATATGTCATGGATACCTTACAGGTAAACAACATTGGGATCTATTTGAGCCAAGTACCTTCCATGCCAAGGACCGCCTTGTGGTTGTGCATACCAATCTATGTAGACCCCTGCCTGCCTCATTTTCAGGGTTCTAGTACTTCTAATTATTGGTGGATGACTTCTCTCACAAGACATGGGTGCACTTTCTCAAGTAGAAGAGTGAAGCCTTTGTAAACTTTCAAGATTTCCAGCAATGAGTTGTAAAGGAAACAAGCCAGTCTCTTCTTCTCTTCTACTTAGATCAAGGTGGGAATTCACCTCAAAGGAGTTCATGGAATTTATGAAGCATCATGGAATCAAATAGTACTTGACTACTCCCTATATGCCCAAACAGAATGGAATTGTAGAATGTCGCAATCAGACTATCATGGAAATGGCTCGATGCATGCTTTTCACATCTAAGTTGGAGGATCAGTTTTGGGGAGAAGTAGTATAGACAATTGTGTATCTTCTCAATAGGGCACCCACAAAGATCTTGCAAGACAAGACACCAAAAGAGGTATGGAGTGGTCACAAATCTTCAATTTCTCATCTTAGAGTGTTTCTTTGTATAGCATATATGCATGTCCTAGCTAACAAGAGGAAGCAAATTGATCCCAATACACCCCAATGAATCTTTTTGGGGTATAGTACTACCTCCAAAGCATATCATCTCATAGATCCTGAGACACAAAAGATTTATGAGAGTTGAGACGTGGTATGTGACGAGTCATCATTTGACTCATTAACACACAAAGAGGGGCCAAATCCTACTACCTCTCATAGTTTGCTCTCACAGTCAGATGATGAGCATGAAGAATCCTCTCATGAAGAAGATGAGCTGCAAGGAGAATTGTTCGTTGATTGAGGCCATCTAGAACATAATTCTTCACATCAATAGAAGCTATATCAACATTCGAAGTGGGTCCAAAGCACCATCAGGGATTCCCACTTGCACACTCTTCTAGATACTTCATTAGGAGTCATAACAAGAAGTCAGATAAGAAATTAAATAAATCTTGCACTCATGAGTTTAGTTATTGATAGCACTAAACTTGACACAGTTCGAGAGGCAATCAGTCAACCTCAATGGAATAAATCCATGGATGTAGAGTATAATTCCCTGATACATAATCATACATGGGACCTTGTCGATTTACCTGAAGGAAAGAAGCACATTGGATGCAAATGTATTTTCAAAATAAAATACAAGGTAGATAGATCTATCGACAAATACAAAGCATGACTTTTTGCAAAGGGATATGCTCAAAAGGAGGGAATTGATTATGAAGAGACCTTTGCACCCCCTATGAAGATCAAAACAATTAGAGTTGTCTATGCATTGGCAGGACAGAAAGGATGGAAACTTCAGCAAATGGACATCAAGAGTGTTTTCTTAACTGATGACCTAAAAGTAGTATACATAACCCAAATAGAAGGTTTTGTTGATGAACATCATCCTCACAAGGTATGCTTTCTCATCATATCACTTTATGGACTTAAGCAAGATCCTAGGGCATGGTACATTAAAATTGATGGTCACCTGTTGTAGCATGGATTCACCTATAGCCCCTCAGATTCCAATTTGTATATTAAGAGGGTAGGCACATAGACTATCATTCTAGTATTTTATATGGATTATCTTGTGCTCACAAGCAACTCAGATAATCTCAATAATGATGTAAATAATGATTTCAAGTAATCCTTCGACATGACAGATTTGGGGCTACTTCACTATTGTCTTGGCTTGGAGATATGACAAAAGAAGAATCACATTTTTATCTCCCAATTGAAATATGCCAGGACACTCATGGAAAAGTATGGAATGTCTAATTGTAAGACTGTGTGACCCACTCCAATGGAAAAAGTTTTACAACGCTCTCTATTCTAGGATTCACATCTAGTAGATGCAACTCTCTATAGATAGCCTGTTGGGAGTCTCATTTACTTAACTTACACCAGACTAGACTTATATTTTTTTATCAGCTATCTTTCATGATTTATGCAGGAGGCAAAGAAGTGTCATTAGATTGCAGCAAAACATGTTTTGAGATATATCCGAGGCACAATTGATTATGATTTGGAATACAAGAAGAACACCCAGTTCTTCTTGTAGGGATATACCAACTCAGATTATGCAGGATCTGTTGATGAAAGGAAATTAACTTTAGGATTTATTTTTCATCTTAGATCTAGACCTATCTCTTAGATTAGTAAGAAGCAAACTTTTGTTGCTCTCTCATCTACTGAGGTTGAATATCATGCCGCACGAGGAGCTGTGTGTAAAGCAATTTGGTTATGTCAAATTTTGGCTGACATGGACATTCTTGAAATGCAGCCACCTTTTCTTTATTGCGACAACCAGAGTTTATTGAAGCTAGTGAACAATCTAGTTTTTCATGAATAAACCAAGCATATTGAGGTCAAGTGTCATTACATTTGGGACCAAGTCTTGAACCACCACATCCAGCTCCAGTAATGCCTCACAGATTATTAGGTAGCAGATATACTCACCAAGTCTCTTGGTAAGGTTGAATTTGATCTGTTTAGGGGGTACATTTGCAAAAACAATGTAATAAGGGGGGAATGTTAGCATAAACTAATATGTATTACATTATTCCAATTAGTTCTACCAATTATGTAGATTATCTTGTGGATACAGTTACAAGATAATTATATAACTGTATGCCACTACTTTATAGACCTTATATAGCCTCATTGAATAATTATAAAATACATTTGTCTATCCTCTTCTCGCTCTCCATTAGCTATGTTATTTCTTGATATATCTTCATTACAATGATTTCTATCTTATAGGTTCTTATGATTCTATTATATTTTACTAGAGTTTTTGGTGCAGTCATGGTAGGAGGGTTCACAGAATGAACTGTCCGGACCATGCAGCAAGAGTAAACACAATGGAAATAACACAAGAAAATAGAACATATGTAGATTCAGTCATTCAGTATATCATAGAACTCAAAATAGAGATCCGCTAGCAGCATGTGGGCTTACAAATTCGGCTCACAAGCCTGATTACATACATGCACAAGATAAAGCTTTGAAGCTTCCTCGCAAAGGATCCAACTATCAAAATTCTAGATCATGAGAAATACTTTCCTAAGGATCTATTACATCTATATATATCATTTCTAGACCAATAGATTCCTCTGCGTCAGCTAAGGAAGGTCACAAACTCCAATGAAGAACTATAATGTGTTCACAAATAGGTCGGACCTAAATACATAGAACACTTCCTCAAATGAATGGAACAATGTGCGGACCCTTGGGGAAGGTCGGCCATGAACCAAAGGATATTGAATGATGTGTCATTGAGATCCATAAGTCAAGGAATGATCTGCAAGCCTTCTTCTTTAGCTGGTTAACAGGAACTGTTAGAATGCTTCGCTCTGAGAAAACAGTTGATATTCTGATAGTGATAACTTTCTGGTATCTAATCCAAATGCTTTGAATTCTTGATATGATGTAGATGAATGAATGTAGATGCTAAGTCTAGATCCACAAGGTGTGAAATGCCAAAACCAAACCACAAGCTGAAACTGCTTCTGACTGAACTGCCTAAATTGAAATGCGAACAACTGAAATGTAAATGTTTTTGGTTGATGCAAGATTACTCTTGAACCAGGGATGCTCCTGCATCAAACATCTGGGGTTATTGAAAAAGTGAGTCCCTCACTTTGCTGGGGCTAGGGGAGAACCAAGATGGTCCACCTCAGCTTGAGAAATCCATGATGAATCTTCTTCTGATCTGCCTTTCCACTTCACAAGATATTCTTTGTATTATCTTGCTCTAGTGCTACGTCCAACTCTGATGTCCAAAATGTCTTCTATTTGCTATAGTGCTTGTTGTGGTAATTGCTTCTTCAAGTCTTCTTCCCTATTGTCACTAAACTCTGCTTCATGATACTAATGTAGGTCTACAATGTTGAAAATAGGTGAAATACCCATTGTCTCTGGTAATTCCACTTCATATACATTTCCTTAATCAAATTTCCTGAGTATCTTACAAGGTCCAAACTTCTTCATCTTCAACTTGTTATAAGTCCCAACTAGAAATGTTTCTTTTCTCAAGTACACCATTACTTCATCTCCCACTTCAAATTCCTTATGTCTTCTCTTCTCATCTGCCTTCTCTTTGTACTTACTATTCATATCCTCCAAATGCTTTTTCACCTGATTATGCACTGTCTTCATATGATATGCAATTTCTTCTTCTTTTGTGCTTCTCTTGTCCTCTGTACTGATGTCTCTCAACTCTGCTACTCCTCTAGGATTCACTCTGGTAACAATCTCAAAAGGTGTTCTTCCGGTACTTATATTAACTAAATTATTGTATGCAAACTCTGCTTGTGAAATAATCAAATCCCAACTTCTGGCTTTGTCTCCAACCAAACATTTCAACAATTTTCCCAAAATCCTATTCACTACCTCTATCTGTAATCTTTTCTTTTCCTCTTCTATTTCTTTCCAACTGAACTTGTTTCCACCCTATAACAGTATGTCCTTTCAACTTTGTCTTTGCAAATTTCACCTTCTTTGGATCTTCAATCTCTTCATATTCAAAGTATTCTTCCATATCATTTATCTAGTCAATCAATTCTTTAGGGTTAAAATTACCAATGTAGTTTGGTACATCAATTCTAGGTCTCTTTCCAATCTTTGAAATAGCTCACAACATCTTTATCTAATATGATTCTTCTTCTTCATTACCTTCTAGGGTTTCGCCAATTTGTTCAGCAAATTGAAATTCTTCTTCATCATCACTTTCAACATTAGGTCTCAGTTTCAATCCTCCTCGCCTATCTTCTTCAACAGTATCCAAATGAATTCACATTGTTCTCATCAATTCCATCATCTCATCCATTCTATTAGCCATTGTACCAACAACAACAACTCTCCTCGGTGGCATCTTCCTAGGATCAAGTGCAAACTACCTCAAGTTCAGTGATCAGGCTACAAGCGACAACTGGCTCTCAATCGATGATTGGTTAGGCACAAATAACCTGCCTGGGATCGGTGATCTGCTCACAAGAAGATTTTACGGAATCCCCTTTGCCAATTCACTCCAAAGAATCAAACTTTCGCTTTGATACCACTTGGTGCAAACACGATAGGAGGGTTCACAGAATGAATTGTCTGGACCGTGCAGCAAGAATAAACATAATGGAAACAACACAACAAAATAGAACATATGTAGATTCAGTCATTCAGTATATCATAGAACTCAAAATAGAGATCCACTAGCAACATGTGGGCTTACAAATTCAGCTCACAGGCTTGATTACATACATGCGCAAGATAAATCTTTGAAGCTTCCTTGCAAAGGATCCAACTATCAAACTTCTAGATCATGAGAACTACTTTCCTAAGGATCTATTATATATATATATGTCATTTCTAGACCAATAACAAACTCCAATGAAGAACTGTAACGTGTTCATAGATAGGTCTGACCTAAATGCATAAAACACTTCCTCAAATGAATGTAACAATGTGTGGACCCTTGGGGAAGGTCAGCCACAAACCAAAGGACATTGAATGATGTGTCATTGAGAACCACAAGTCAAGGAATGATCTGCAAGCCTTCTCCTTTAGCTAGTTAACAGGAACTGTTAGAATACTTTGCTCTAAGAAAATAGTTGATGTTCTGATAGCAATAACTTTCTGGTATCTAATCCAAATGCTCTGAATTCTTGATATGATGTAGATGAATGAATGTAGATGCTGAGTCTAGATCCGCAAGGTGTGAAATGCCAAAACTGGACCACAAGTTGAAACTGCTTATGACTGAACTGGAAAATGAAAGAACTGAAATGTGAATAAACTAAAATGCAAATGTTTTTGGTTGATACAAGATTACTCTTAAACCAGGGATGCTCCTACATTAGTTTTATTGGAGGAACATTTTGGGAACAAGAATACCTTCTATTCACCAATAAAGGAAGACATTCTTTTGAGGGCAAGTCTTGAACTAGGTGACACTATTTTGCTCATTTTCTTGTCCCCTTTTATTTTCTAGCCCTTCATCTTCATTCTAGGTTTTACAATTCATCTTAGTATATTTCATTTTGTGTTATGGTAAACATGAGTTTCTCTTAGCATTGTTATGATACTCTCCTTTTTCTTGAGGGGTTGGTAAACATCCCATCAATTATTTATCTCACAATTTGTTGTTGTCATCTTGGATTCCCATCTCCAACTCTCCTATTTCCATGCATATATAATGCTAGTGCCTTTGTAGACCTAAGTTTACTAGTATTCATTGTTACAAGAAACCATTATTCTTAAATTCTAGAAACACATAGGTTTAAGAGCACAAACTATTCAAATTTGATTGATACTTCTATTTGACTATCTATGGAGGTCAAAATATTGAAATAGGGGCTTGACAATTTGGCAAGCTCCCTTACAATCACCTCAATTCTCTTTGTTTCAACCATAGGAATAATTGGTGACTATTTTCACATGAAGGTTTTGTAATCTTAACCATCTCATTACATTTTATTATTTAGCTTATAATACATTTCCTTTTTTCAGTATAATCTCAACCATTTATTTATTTTAATGATTTTTATTATTACTTCTAGGTATTGATATGTGTGTACTTTATTGCTATTATTACATGTTGGTTGTTTGCTATCTAGATTGTGTGTTTATAGATAGACATGACTGTAGTACATTTTGACACTAGCGTAGCTACACTATCATCTGTGAGTCATGTTCACATCTATATTATAGGTTCTTTCTAGGATTTTCTCCAAATTCTATATCATTTCAGATTTCTATTTTTGTGTTCACTTTCTAGATTCTATTATTGTATTCTTAGTTTTTTTCTAGTTTCTCTTAGTTTAAAACTAAAAACCATAGTATTTCATCTAGGGAATGAACATAGTTTTAATTTATGAAAAATATATAAATAGATAGGTTTAAAACATTATGTTTGATTGTATATCAAGAAACTACATTCTCATGTTTTGAATTCTATCTAAAATATTTAGAAGATTGAAATAAAAAAATCAATTTCCCCCTATTTCACATATAATAAACTAGAGGATCTAATGGTCCTCATATTTTTAAAAGTGAATTTCATCATGTGTCAAAGGTCTCTAAGGATCATCCAATGGTAATAAATCAATTATCTACAATATCTTGATCTATTATAGAGAATTTAAGGAGTTTAATATAGCAACATGGTCATTAAATTGCACCTATTTAGGTGGAAATCAAAGGGCATCTACATGTGGATTTAGTTGTGAATAGTTCTATATATTCAAATGATTAAAAGAACATACAAACACATTTGAGATTTAGCTAAGCATGCAATTTACTCCTCCATTATAGTCTTAATGGTGAGAATTCATGTGTCAAGTTAGAGAGTCACTTCAAGCAAGAATTCACGTAAACATCTCTATCATGTAATGTTGCATTCAAGAGGAACTCTTACATGATCTTGAGACATTGATGACTTTCTCTTTTTAGGATTTCCTGTTAGTTTTATTTGTAAATAAGATCTTTGAACTCATTATATGGTTAGCTTATATTAGGTTGGTTCACACTTGTTTAAGCTTTTCAAACTTATACCTTCTCATATTTTCTAGCACTTTTTTTTGAATTGATTATAGATTACTAATAGAAAATAGGAGTACATTATGGGTTCAGTCCCCAGGGCATTAACAATTCAAAGTCATATCAAATTCACAACTACAACCAAAAAAGATGAAATCTCTAATGAGATCCAAAGAACTCAAAATGAAGGGAGACACATATCATATATAACCAAGTATATATCTATATGTTGAGATTAGAGGAGCACACAAATATATATCATCACTATCTTCAAACCTCTGCAAAATTTGGATTTCATAGTGTCCTGTAAGTATAGCCCAAATGGCACTTTGGTCCACTACACCACAATGATCTTTCACTTGCAAAAAAGGATCAAATCTGCCATATCTATGATCATCAATGATAATCCCATCCTTCTTCAAAAAGGAGCTTGTATATTCAACTGTGTTCCTATTTAATAGTAAAAAGAAGGGTTGATTGGTTTTAAGGGTTTATCATGATCCTCCTTTCACCACTAGACATTCAAGGACATTCAACCAAGTAGAGAACTCTACTATAGATCTCCTGTCACTTGGAACATAGGGGAAGATTGGAATTGTGTGAATTTGTTGTTCAATTAAGTCTAATTATGCTCAAAACCCTAATTTCATGAAATTGTAAACAAATGGACAAATTACAGAAAATGATCACACATAAAGATATCAAATGACAACCAAATATATACCAGATTTCAAAGTTTGGTGTGTGGAAAAGTCAAGGACTAGTGAGTGGGTGCCCTAGTCCAGTGTACCTGCTTTTGTTGAGCTCTCTAAAGAATGTCTGCAACCTGTTCTTGTTGTCACAGAGATTTCACCGCTTTGGAATCCAGAGGACTAATGAGCAGGTGCCCAAGTTCAAGGCCTAGTTTTCTTCTTAGATCTACAACTCTGATAGTCTGAACTTCTCTCTTGCAACTCCACTTCTTTCACTTCCTCAACTTATAACCTACAATCACAAAAAAGTGGGTTGGGGGTTGTCGTGTTTAGAGGCTTGCCTCAATCAAGCCTCAGAAAGATATTCAAGTCTTCTAAACACTGTTGTCAGATAAAAAATGCATATCCTTGTAGGATAGAGGCAATTGATATCACCTTGTAGTGTAGATCTCATGGAAGGAAGATGCTTTTCATGCCATGAGGAGATGGAGTCAAATTTGCAATCATGAACACAATAACAACACAAAATACTACTTTGCAACACAATGAATGCCTTAATCACTTTCACATAAGCTTGGATATTTGAAATGCCATCTAGTTTACAAATGAATCATTAATCATGCTTATATGTGCAACTACAAACATTCCAACTAAGAATTTCGTAATTCAAACTTGAGATGTTGGCATAGGACCTAATAATGGTCATAAAAATGACACACAAAAATAGGTCTTGACCTAAAATAGGGCAGGACTAGGGCGCGAGTGCCCAAGTCCTCCCCCTTATTTTAGGTAGTATTCATGCTAAGCACGTCCCTAGGTCCCATTTGTCATGAAACTTTAGGGTTTTCTCATCGGGAGTCACCATTAACATGCAAGATGACCTAAATGCATTCTAAAGGACCCAGGAGCTAAACCTTAAGAGGGAAAAGCCCCCAAGGAGACATTTTCCAACATAACATTTAGCCCCCACTTTAATGTATGTATAAACACAAGGCCAATACATGCATTAAAGTACAGTCAACAAACACAACAAACACGCCAAGCACGGAGAAGACATGCCAATCACAATGAACATAGTAATAGGCATGCAAAACATAGAAAAGATAGTTGCAGTCATGTAAAACACGGAGAATACAACATTGAAGACACACAAAACATAGTGAATACAATGAATGCAGTGATTATTTCTTTTTCATTTTCTCATATATATGAAATGCAAATGCAAGTGCAAGGAAAGTAAACACACAACCCATAATGTAGGAGGGACTCATCGCCACCAATCTTTATACTGCACTTGAGAACAAACATGCCATACAAATCCCAAAGCATAGGAGGGGATCATCGCCACTGGTCTTTAGACTATACTTAGGAACAAACACGCCATACACACACATATAGAAGACATGGAGAAAACATGGCAAACAAGCGATGGAAGAAACCTATTACTAGGTTTGAAGCCATCTCAGGCACACACCAACGATTGGGCTTCGCCACAACAATCACCAAAGACACGCTTAAGGGTTAGGATAGTCTCAGATCTGCTCCCCACCTGCTCGGAGGACCTTTTGAAAATGAGAGGATGTGCAATCTCCTCGAGAAATACACCATCCCTACCTCACACGAATGGCTTAAAATAAAAATGATATACACAATATCCCGCCTCAGCAGAGGGATTAAGTGATTACAATAGATTTCAAGATTTAAAAACACACTTTGCTAGCATCTAAATCAAACATCTTACCTTACATATGCCCCTACCTTAAGGTGGATGATATCATGTAACTGTTGGCAGCATAGTCAAGAGACAATGCCTTGATGGTTAAGGTAGAATTATTGTATGTTGTCATTGATGGCAACATGGTATGGCAAAGAGACTTTACTCTGGAAGTCTAACTTAGTGTGGCCATAAGACATGGTAAAGGGATTTTGGTCTGAAAGACTTAGTCAGAATGACTATGGATAGTATATAGAGCAAGGAGTGAGTGACAATAATTGTGATGGTACGACTCCGCAGTTGAAGATCACATTATGCAATTCTGGTATGTTATTCACAACTATTTGGTGATGTTATGTTCCAGTGTTCAAGTCCTAACTTCCTCCAGAAGTCATACTATGATTTGTCTAAGTCTGGGTGAACAGAGATGAGTCAGAAATAGTGTTGAGTATCTAAGTAAATTGGTTCACATTCCTCTGCTGGTGAATATTTTGATTTGTGGTTTTGAGACAATGTAGATACATGGCATAAGTATCCAAATCCATATTTATAGATCTTAAAGTTCATCGGATCACATTCTACAAGTTCTCCAATATCGGCTTCCAGTTTGACAGTATTTCTCTATGACAAAACAACAGTTCTGAGATCCACATTTTTCTATGAAAGATTATTATGCTCTGCAGTTCTGAAGGTATGATAAGAGGCCCATAATGAATGTTGGTTGTGAATTCAGAGTCTCATATGGTTTGCATTGAAAGTTATGATATGACAGTCAAGTTAGTTGAGTATGCACTTAAGGATAAAGCTGACACTCATACTAGATCAATATGTGATGAAGATATATTGTTTGGATCATCAATCTAAGTGGCTGCATAATAGGTCTCAATCTATATGAAGATTCTTGAATGTTTGTTTGAGTCCGCATTGGTGTTTGTGCATAAGATCAAGCAGACATGGTATAATATTTATGTACATGTTTCATGATTGGTCTTCTGACCTAGTTGTAAGATAAATCATGTTGCGGATATATATGCTTAAAGGAATTCGATGTTGAGGGCATGGAATGTGTTGTGGAATAGATGTGTGTGCGATCCAACTCACTTTTTTGTGATCTAACAAGTGCAGTAAGAGTTTAGAAGCTAGTAAACATAGTATATGTAGACATAGCAGAAAAGTAGAACAATCATGATGAAGAATTTTAAATCTGTATGTTGAGCTATCAATGGAACTGTAATCTGGCATTTTGTAGATGCATTTGCAGCAATTCATTACTAGCAATGAGCCATTTTACTCCTCTCCACTATCTTTCTTTCTCAGTGGATAGTGAGTCCACTTGGATAGTGAGTCCACCTGTAGTGAGCATTTATTTGGGTAGTGAGCCTTATGTAATTCAGTATTGTTATCATAATATATTGTGAGCTAACACTCACCGTGGTTTTTCCCTTTTTGGGTTTTCGACATAAAAATCATGGTGTCTATGTGTTATGTCTTTATGGTTGTTGTTCTTATGTTTATTCTACTTTCATATTATTGAATTTGGTAATTAGAATAAAGAACATGTGAAGAAGTGGTTTTGTAGAATATTGATTCATCCCCCTTTCAGTATTCTTTGTGTTCAACAATTGGTATCAGAGCAAGGTTCCTTGGAAGAAGTCTAACAACTTAAGGAAGATTTGGGAGAGTATACTCATAGCAGCTAGAAAGTATCTTGCTCCAAGCTATGTTACAATTGATAATTTGATGTAGGAGCATCTAGTGGTATAAGGGCAATCTTGCATCACCCAAAAAAAGATGTTGATTCAAAATCATTGATGTTGTTTCCATTTCTATTTAAAAGTAGTGTTTCTAGTTGCATAATCACTTGAATAATAATGTAGAACTTTTAGTTTTTCTAAACTGCTATTTTTGGAAAGTTTGTATTTGGGCACAGATTGAAGCAAAAATTTACAAGAAGCTTTGTAAATGAAAAATAATACCTTTGGCAAAGGAATCATGTAAAGATCATTTCTGAGCTGAAAGATATTAAAATTTTTATTTCCTGAAAAACACTTGAAAATTATTCAAATTCAAGTTTGAGGCACTAAACGGCCCCGTACGGGCCCAAAAATGGGAGGAATGTTGTTATATAGAGCCTAATCAGACTCAAAGGTTAAATTTACTCCACTTTTATTGGTGTGGTTTCCCCCCAAATTCCTATGGGGTCAAGGGGTAGTGCCCCTTGTAGGGGTTTGGGGGTAGCACCCCTTGCGGGGTCCAGGGGAAACGCCCCCAAAACCTCACACAATTTTTTATTATTTTATTAAGGTGTCGAGAGTTATTTTTTCATTGGCTGACATAAGAAAAACCCTATTTTATAACTGACAAAAGTCGTGATAAAAATGTCTAAGGGTTAGGGTTTCCTTGGATATTGTATTGTAGCATTTTGCAGCGGTATTGAGTTGCAGGGATTGTTGGTTGCAATCAGTTTGATTTACTGGATAATAATATTATACTCTCTGTTTGTGGATGTAGACCGAGTTTGGGTGAACCACGTTAAAATTGTCTCTCGTTGTTATTATTTTTGTGTATTTTTCCTTCCTTTGTTTAATCTTTATTTGTATTTAATTGATATCTTCTGTCGGCTAACCGTAACAAGTGGTATTAGAGCGGGTTGTGTTTAATTATTGTCTGCAAGAAGGTCTCACGGTTGAGTGGGAGTCTCACGGTTGAGTGGGAGCAATGGCGGACAAGGGTGAATTGAAGGTAGATAAATTCAATGGGTAGAACTATCAGTTATGGAAGATTACCTCTATCATAAGGATTTATTGAGGCCGTTGGAAGGAGTATCCAGGAAACTGATAGGAATGATAGATGAGGATTAGGAACTTCTAGACAGAAAGGCACTGTGAACCATTCGGTTGTGCCTGGCACCATATGTGGAATTCAATTTAACAAAAGTGAAGATAACAAGCGAACTGATGAAAGCTTTGGCTAAATTGTATGAAAAACCCTCAGCCTCAAATAAGGTATTTCTCATGAAGCATTTGTTTAATCTAAAAATGATTAAAGGTGGATATGTGATAGATCATTTAAATGAGTTTCATACGATTGTCAGTCAGTTAACTTCTATAAAAGTAAAATTTGATGAAGAGGTGAGGGCTCTCTTAGTTTTATGTTCTTTGCCAGAAAGTTGGAATAGCTTGGTAATGGCTATAAGTAACTCTGTCTCTGGTTCAAACACTTTAAAATTTGATGATGTTGTTAGTGTTATTCTTAGCAAGGAAATGCGATGGAAAATCTCAGGAGGGTCCACATCAAGTAGTGTTTTGAATGCAGAAAGCAGTGGCAGATCTAAGGAGAGAGGAAAAAATTTTGGAGGTCATGGGAAGTCATGAGGAAAATCAAAGGACAAGAGATCCCAATCCAGAGGACAAAATGATTGTTGTACTATGGGAAACTAGGTCATCTGAAAAAAGATTGCTGGTCTCGGAAGAATAAAGAAGAAGACAAACAAGAAGGAAATAAGGAGGCAAATGTGGTAAGCAATAAATCTGAAGATGATGCTTTAATTCTTTCCCTAGATAATGTTGATGATTCATGGGTTTTAGATTCAGGGGCCTCATTTCATGCTACGCCCCATAGAAGTTATTTTCTTGATTATTTCCAAGGGGATTTTGGTCTAGTTTATTTAAGAGATAATGAACCCTGTCAGATTGTTGTAAAGGGAAGAATCAAGATTAAGTTGCAGAATGAGAATCATTAGCTACTACAAGAGGTAAGGCATGTTCCAAAGTTGAGTAGGAATTTAATTTCAGCAGAGCAGCTAGCTGATGAAGGTTGCATTGTTACATTTACTGATAAAAATTGGAAGGTTTCAAAAGGTGCCTTAATAGAAGTAAAAGATGTGAAAGTAGGCACCTTATATCTTTGTACAGGTCATACTATTCCTTTTACTTTAGTTGTTGCAGAGAAAAAATAAACAGATTCAGGAATAGTTGCTGCAGGTTCGCAGGAAGAGACTGAAACAGTTGTTGCAGGTTCTGAGACAGCACTGTGGTATAATAGACTTGGGCATATGAGTGAAAAAGGTATGAAGGTACTTCATTCTAAGAAAGTTTTACCATGTCTGAAATGTATTAATATGGATTTCTGTAAAAGTTGTGTGTATGACAAACAAAAGAGAGTCAATTTTCTCAAGGATGGGAAGCAAAAGAAAGATGAAAAGTTAGAGCTTGTGCATATAGATGTATGGGGACCGGCTCAACTATCTTCTCTTGGTGGCTCTCAGTATTATTTAACATTCATAGATGATGCAACTAGGAAGATATGGATGTATTTCCTTAGGCAGAAATCTAATGTATTTGAAACATTTAAGAAATGAAGAAGCTTGGTTGAGAATGAGACAGGTAAAAGATTAAAATGTCTCAGATCTAATAATGGTGGTGAGTATTGCAGCAAAGAATTTGATGATTATTGTTCTTTTAATAGAATTCGTAGGTGACTAAATGCATGAAAAGGACAATAATGGAGCATGCAAGGACCATGAGATTACATGTTGGGCTGCCTTTAAACATGTGGATAGATGCTGTCAATACTATTATATATTTAATTAATAGAGGTCCTTCAGTTCCTTTGGGTTGTGGTATTCCAGAGGAAGCATGGACAGGTAAGAAGGTGAGTTATTCTTTTATCAAAACCTTCGGATGTGAAGCATTTGCACATGTAGATTCTGAAAATAGAACCAAGATGGATCCAAAATAAAAAAAGTGAACCTTCGTTGGATATGGCATTGGTGAATTTGGTTATAGGCTTTGGGATTCTGAAAATCAAAAAATTGTGAGAAGTAGGGATGTTGTATTCAATGAGAAGGTGTTGTACAAAGATCACTTGTAGCAGCACGAGAAGAAGAAAAGGATTATGTGGTTCTGGATGATACTCTAAATAGTGATGTTCTAGTGGTTCCTCATACTCTGCAATAGCAACCAAAAGTACCACAAACTCTAGTGAATGTTAGACAGTCAACAAGGCTAAGTAGACCTCCTGAAAGGTTTTCTCCCTCTTTGTATTCTATTTTGTTAACATATGCTGGTGAACCAGAAGGGTATGATGAAGCTATGCAAGTGGATACAAAGGTTTAGTGGGAGCTTGCAATGAAATAAGAAATGGACTCCTTGCTGAAAAATTAGACTTGGGAATTATGTAAGTTACCTATGTAGGTAAAAAGGCTTTACCAAACAAATGGGTTTATAGGCTGAAAGAGGAAGATGGAGGTAAGAAATGATTTAAAGCTAGGTTAGTTGTAAAAAGATTTACACAGAAAAAGGGCATTGATTTTGATGAGATATTTTCTCTGGTTGTCAAGATGACTTCTATTCGTACTGTTTTAAGTATTGTGGCTGCTGAAGATTTGTATTTGGAATAGTTAAATGTGAAAACTGCCTTTCTCCAGGGTGATTTGGAGGAGATATACATGGAACAACCCCAAAGATTTGAGGTCAAAGGTAAGGAGAAACTGGTGTGGAGATTGAAGAAGAGTTTGTATGGCCCAAAACAAGCACCTCGACAATGGTACTTAAAATTTGATAGTTTTATGGCTGAGCAAGGCTACAACAGTGTAATTCTGACCATTGTTTTTATTTTAAGAGGTTGGATAATGACAGCTACATTATTTTATGTTTATATGTTGATGACATGCTTGTAGCAGGGTCTAACATGGATCACATAAGAGAGTTAAAACAACAGTTCGCACAGTCATTTGCTATGAAGGATTTGAGAGCAGTAAAACAAATCCTTGGTATGAAAATTTGCAAAGATAGGAAGAACAAAAAATTGACTCTATCTCAGGCTGATTATGTTGAAAAGGTGTTGCAAAGATTCCATATGAAGAATGCAAACATTGTCAGCACACCTTTGCCTAGTCATTTGAAATTGACTAAGGAGATGTGTCCTAAGACACTAGAGGAGGAAGAAAAAATGTCCAAGGTACCATATGCTTCAGCTATAGGAAGTTTAATGTACGCCATGGTATGTACGAGACCAGTTATTGCACATGCTATAGGAGTTGTAAGCAGGTATATGAGTCATCTAGGATTGGAGCATTGGAATGCAGTAAAATAGATTCTTAGATATTTGAGAGGTACATCCAATAAACACTTATGTTTTGGGGGCTCTAATACTGATTTAGAAGGTTATGTAGACTCAGATTTGGCAGGGGATATTGATACTAGGCAGAGTACTACAGGTTATGTTTTTACTGAAGGTGGGACAACGGTGAGTTGGATCTCACAATTGTAAAAGTTGGTTTCTTTATCCACCATGGAGGTAGAGTATGTAGCTACAATAGAGGCAAGTAAGGAGATGATATGGCTGCAATCTTTCATGGAAGAATTGGGCAAACAACAGGCTAACAATTATTTGTTTACGGACAGTCAGAGTGCCATACATCTTGTAAAGAATTCTACCTTAGATTCAAAGACCAAACATATATAGTTGAGGTATCACTTCATTCGATTGGTGTTGGATGATGGATAGTTAAAATTAGAAAATATACATACAGATAAAAATCTAGTGGATATGTTTACAAAGGTAGTGACAAGGGAGAAACTGAGCTCCTCTTTAGCTTCGATTGGTCTTCAAGACTGAAAATAAAATCAGAACAACAGAGTCTAGGGTGCTTATTTCCAGTGGGAGCTATAGAGTTAATAGTGTTATGATCAGTCTCCAAGTGGAAGATGATATGGTGTGGAGTTTGATCAGTCTTCAAGTGGGAGATTTTTGTTATATGGAGCTTAATCAGACTCAGAGGTTAAATTTACCCCACTTTTATCGGCGCAGTTTCCCCCCAAATTCCTACAGGGTTAAGGGGTAGTGCTCCTTGGGAGGGTTTGGGGGCAGCATCTCCAAGACGGGGTCAAGGGGCAGTGCCCCTTGCAGGGTCTAGGAGCAGTGCCCTCAAAACCTCACATAATTTTTTATTATTTTATTAAGGTGTCAGGAGTTATTTTTTCATTTGCTGACATAAGAAAAATCCTATTTTGTAACTGACAAAAGTCATGATAAAAATGGCTAAGGGTTAGGGTTTCCATGGATATTGTATTGTAACATTTTGTAGCAGTATTGAGTTGCAGGGACTGCTGATTGTAATCAGTTTGATTTATTGGATAATAATATTAGACTCTCTATTGGTGGATGTAGCCCGAGTTTGGGTGAACCACATTAAAATTGTCTCTTACTATTATTATTTCTCTATATTTTTCATTCTTTTGTTTAATCTTTATTTGCATTTAATTGATATTTTCTATCATCTAAACCTAACAAGTGGTATCAAAGCGGGTTGTGTTTGATCATCGTATGCAGGTAGGTCTCACGGTTGAGTGGGAGTCTCATGGTTGAGTGGGAGCAATGGTGGACAAGAGTAAATTGAAGGTAGATAAATTCAATGGGCAGAACTATTAGTTATGGAAGATGCTGATGGAGGATTACCTCTATTAGAAGGACTTATAGAGGCCATTGGAAGGAGTATCTAAGAAACCAACAGGAATGACAGATGAGGATTGGGAACTTCTGGGCATAAAGGCACTGGGAACCATTCTGTTGTATCTAGCACCATCTGTGGCATCCAATATAACAGAAGTGAAGACAACAAGTGAACTGATGAAAGCTTTGGCTAAATTGTATGAAAAACCCTCAGCCTCAAATAAGGTATTTCTCATGAAGCATTTGTTTAATTTGAAAATGATTGAAGGTGGATCTGTGACAGATCATTTAAATGAGTTTAATATGATTGTCAATCAGTTAACTTCTGTAAAAGTGAAATTTGATGAAGATGTGAGGGCTCTATTAGTTTTATGTTCTTTGCCAAAAAGTTGGAATAGCTTGTTAATGGCTGTAAGTAACTCTGTCTCTAGTTCAAACACTTTAAAATTTAATGATGTTGTTGGTGTTATCCTTAGCAAGGAAATGCGGCAGAAAAGCTTAGGAGAGTCCACATCAGGTAGTGTTTTGAATGTAGAAAGTAGGGGCAGATCTAAGGAGAGAGGAAAAGGTTCTGGAGGTCATGTGAATCACAAGAAAAATTAAAGGACAAGAGATCCCAATCCAGAGGACAAAAGGATTTCTAGTACTGTGGGAAACCAGGTCATCTGAAGAAAGATTGCTGGTCTCGGAAGAATAAAGGAGACAAACAAGAAGGAAATAAGGAGGCAAATGTGATAAGTAATAAATCTGAAGATGATGCTTTGATTATTTCCTTAGATAATGCTGATGATTCACGGGTTTTAGATTCAGGGGCCTCATTTCATGCTACACCCCATAGAAGTTATTTTCTTGATTATGTCCAAGGGGATTTTGGGCTGATTTATTTAGGAGATAACAAACCCTGTCAGATTGTTGGAAACGGAAGAATCAAGATTAAGTTGTAGAATGGGAATTATTGGCTACTACAAGAGGTAAGGCACGTTCCAAGGTTCAGTAGGAATTTAATTTCAGTAGGATAGCTAGTTGATGAAGGTTGCATTGTTACATTTACTTATAAAATTTGGAATGTTTCAAAAGGTGCCTTAATAGTAACAAAAGGTGTGAAAGTAGGCACCTTATATTTTTGTACAGGTCATACCGTTCCTTCTACTTTAGCTGTTGTAGAAAAAAATGAACAGGTTCAGGGACAGTTGTTGCAGGTTCGCAAAAAGAGACTGAAACAATTGCTGCAGGTTTTGAGACAACACTATGGCATAACAGTCTTGAGCATATGAGTGAAAAAGGTATGAAGGTACTTCATTCTAAGAAAGTTTTACCAGGTATGAAATGTATTAATATAGATTTTTGTAAAAGTTATGTGTATGGCAAACAAAAGAAAGTCAGTTTTTTCAAGGATGGGAAGCAAAAGAAAGATAAAAAGTTGGAGCTTGTGCATACAGATGTATGGGGACCAGCTCAGGTATTTTCCATATTGATGTCCTTGCTTCAATTAGGAAAAAAATAATTTTTATATATAGAAAAAGAAGTTATGCATTATAGAAGAAAATTGCTTTAAATTATAATTAATGTGGATTAAAAATTTAATAATTAAAAATATGGAACAAAAAATTATGAAAAAATATGCATCCACTAGATATTAGTGTTAGTAATATGTGTTTAAAATATTATGATTTTATCTTATTTCTAATAAAAGTTGTGTTGTGGAATAAGTGTTCATTAAAATACTACAAAGTATTAGAAAAAAAATATTAAAAAATTCCTAAAAATTGAAAAAAAATATTTTTTAATTTAAAAAAAAATAAATATAGAATCTACACACAAAATTTAAAAAATGACTAGTTCACATCATCTTCAAAGTCTAAACTATTTGCTTTATATAATTGATAGAAAGTAAAAATTTGGTTAAAATGTTGATTTCAATGTCCCACTTAGGCCAAAAAGTGGGACACACTATTGTGCTATCACCCATAACATAATACATTGAAATAGTATATTTTGTGGATTTATCCCATATTTGATGTACCTCTTAAGGCCACTAGATAGTGACACTTTATAAAGCTAATAGTTACACTAACAATCATGGACTGTGGAAAACTAATGTTTTTGGTAATAGTGATGAAGCTCAATAGACATGGTACTAGAAACGATCATAATTTTTATAATTTATAGTTTTTAGTCACTTTCATATATATATATATATATAATTTTTTATTATTCTTTTCAATTTTTTAGTTGGTTTTTTTTTCACACTTTTATTTCTTGGAAGTTGTTTTATTTTTCCTTCTTTTTTATTCATCTTATTGTGTTTATATCTTGGTCTTCCTTTCCTTTCACCTCTCCCTATATATATACACCAAACCATTCTACATTTTTTTATCATTCTTCTTATTCCTAATGATGGATCATAGAGCGTGATAAAAAATGTTGATTCATAAAAATATTTTACACAGTTTAATCCAGAAACTTGAAAAACATAATGCTGTTACCAAATTAAGTGTGTTGCTACATAGTCGGAGCCTACACAATCATATTCTTATCTACATGGTTGAAATCCTTGAAATCCTTGAAACCTTATTTAATTGATTAGATTTATTTCAAACTTCCCTCTTGGTTAAAGCCCTTTCACATTTTTCCTACTTGGTCAAAGTAATACTACTTACTACTCAGTGAGAGTCTCTCACCCTACTTTTACTTTTGTGTAGATAGTTTTCAATAGTTGTGATTATGCTTATTTTTTGACAAATATTACTCATTGGAACTTTTTCTTCTATGCTTGTAGGTTCCCAAGATGGAGTACTAATGGTGAGAAGTGTACACATGATCAACATCCATAATTGTATCTTTTGAGTGTTTAAAATATTTAATTTCCATGTTAACTACTTGATTATACTTTAACATGCATCTTCATAGTAATTTAAATGCAACTCAAACCTTTAAGGCAAAATGCAATGGTGAAAATCACATATCCATGCCCTTTTCCTTTATGTTGGAGCAATAGTGACTAGTTTATCCATATGCATTGACTAGTATGGAAGATGCCATACTTTTGTGTGGAAGTTGGAAAATAACTTTAGCCTAACCCATTCCATATCCACATATCCCAAGGGTTTGGAATCACCTACTAAAATCACCTTTCACCACCCTAGTTCAAATCCATTGTTGTAGAATTCACCCTTGGGAAGTTAATTTTGTGCACGCAAATATGAAACCTAAACTTTTCAATTAAATTTCTTAAATTGAGTCCATGTTTCCTTACCTTACTAGTCATTATGAACCAACTAAAGAGAAAATTATTTCAAATTGCTTGATACCTAGTGGTATATTTAAGGATTAAACTTAATTAATTTGAATTATCTAAGATTTATTTAGTTATCTATTAAGCACATTTAAAAATTAATTGCAAAATAAATAAGTGTTAATCAACATTACATTATCATCCTAGGATCATATTACAAGGTTGTTTATTGTCTTTGATTCTTGCTCATTGCTATTGAATTGGCTTGCTTAGGGACTTGACCAAAGGAAAATAAATCCTTGTTTGGTTGGCTCCCAAATAGTGTTTGTAAAAACCTTTTTCCTAGTCATAGGTGTATTAGACTAAGGCAAATACTTTTTTAGCCATCAAAATTATGCCAATCAATTTTTGCATGGAAGTTCACTTCCACATGAACTAATATCAAACCCACAAGCACAACTTGGAGCTCCATTGTAAATAGCTAGCACGTTATCGTGTCGGTTGTTTACAATTTTTTTGACTTCCCTTGATTTTGACTGCTTTGTTCGACATGTTCATCTGATCTGTTCAACCTATTTCAAATCTTTTATTTTTGGTTCTGGTGGATTTATCTGCACCTGTTGCTGAAATTTCGACTGCCGGTATGTTTACAACATACCAGCTCTTTATGCTTTACCCAACTTGGAACCTAAGAGTGAATAGAGAAATTTAATGTTCTAAGGTTATAGTCTAACAAGTCCAGATCTCTTGGTATAGTGACAAGTCAGTTTGTGACTTATATGATAATCATTTCTTCATCAAATTACGAGCTAAGTACTCTACATTATTTTCTTTAATTCCCACATTAGTATTTATTATATTTATTACTCTAATCCCAACTCTATAATCTTAACATATTTCTTTATTAGATTAAGAGAGCCTAAGTATTTCTACATTATTTTATTTAATTTCCATATTTATTACAACATTTGTTACTCTAGTTCCAACTCTAAAATTTTAACATAACTTAATTTTTAAATTATTTATTCTCAGTGAAAGCATTTATTTTCATTACACTAATAAAAAATAAACTACACTTTACACATTCTACAAGAAGCTTTGGCTGAAAGGAATTTAAAAGTCATCTCATATCTCACTATCATCCCTTATTGAAAAAAAAAATAGAGGCAAGCCAAAAGACTTACAGAATTGGAATAATAAGATCTGATGTAGACTTTCGAGCCGAGTTCAAACCATGAAACATTAAAAAAAAAAAGAGAAAAATAAAGAAGAAGAAAGAAGAAGAAGAAAAAGGAGGAGGCAGTTGGAGTAAGAATGTGATGTATATATTATTGTAGACAAATCTATCAAGATGCAACAGAGTTCACATTTACATCAAATCAATTGCATCTTAGGTAGCGACTGGTAACAAAAATTGTTATAATATTTTCTTTTTGTTTGTAATCTATTAAGATCGGGTACACAAATCATGAACCTCCTTTTGACTTAATGACAAAGATTGAAAGATATGAGGACGAGTTCGACAAATGGTTATGGTATTTAATTACAATTTGCTTCAAAAACAACACAATATTATAATAAGGTTATCGGCCCCAGTTCAGTAAGTGGCGTCGAACAAGGACAGGCGGTGGGAATCTTTTCCTTCTAAATTTGAGCATGAGATTACTTGATGATAATACAGCATGAGCAGCCTTCTATCTTAAATTTCATCTCTTGAATGGTGCGCCACCGAATGTATTCTTGTTACAGTTGATAATATTATAAGGGGTGGGAGATAATTCAAAATCTGTAAAAAAATGTTGTTCCATCTGCATCATTAGAATCATTGGACCATTGGCAATATTATAGACTTGATACAGTTTGGATAAAATATTGAGCATCAAATGGTTGGAGTAATAAGTAGCAATAATAGCCTGCTTTTCCCAGCGCCCACTCTGGATAGAAATAATAGTTATCCAAAACATATTTATATGGAGAAAGGAGAAAAGCGGATATGACAGGAGGGAGAGACTGAGACAATGCAATTTGTTGTGTGAGGGCGGATGATGTGACGATGATGTTGAGAATGACGTGCAAATTAATATATTACCGACAACACTAAAGCTATTATGAAGATGACTTCAATGGTTTAACAATCCTATTATTCTTCACGGCTACTTATCGTATGTATTGGATTCCTTAGACAAAACGCCAAAATGTACGAGAAATACAGTAGCAAGGAGTAGATATGTATGAATAAAATGGAGGATGACGAAATAAGTGTCGATCATTGATGTGGCATAGTTGGATATTTTCGTTTTGATGAAATGGGAGCTGAGCAGAGTCAGGTGAAGGTTACACTAAATACACCACGCTGTTTTATACAGAGGAGAATAGGTAGTTTACTGCTTTTGGAATAGCTGCTATACACCTTTTAATATTTTAATATTAGAAGTAGTTATTTGATTGTTTACACCCATCTTGAGTGGCATTACATGTCAGTTGTAGTTTGTAATTATTTCTTAGTTGTCATTGGACTTGGTAAATGTAATTATGATAACTTAAAAAGTATGTAAGAGTAGCTGAAATGTAGAAAATCAGAGAAGATAGGGTTTTATTCAATGATCATGCAGATACAAAATACACAGTTAAATACTGTGATGAAACAGTTGTGGAAACAGTTATGCACAGCCACAGTTATGTACCAGCCAACGCACCAATGTGGAAACAGTTATAACGAACTGAACCGAAACTGAATGAATCACCTGATCAAGACTGAACAATGTAATAACGCTAACATTCCCCCCCTTATTACATTGTTCCTGCAATAGTACCAAGGTACCCCCCCTTAATGCTAAAAACTCAACAAAGCTGATTACATAGTATGAATACATATTTTATAGAAGATCTTCTCCCAAAGCACAAATCTTGAGTCAAGCGAGGCTCCATCATGCTGTCTCGTCTACCCTCGGAAAGGCGTCGCTTCGAGCTGTGTTCTTGAGCTCTCTAGTCCCAAGCTTTCAAATCATAGAGTCTTGAATTATTCGACAATGGCCCCTAAGAGATACAACAGATCTCTGCCATTTTGTCTAGTGACCGCGAAAGGGTATAATTCAAGATCATCATATACTCTTTGAAGCTCACTAGACAACAATCCATATTGAGCTCAACACCAAACCCCAAACCTATCTCCAAAATAAAATCTTCACAAAACATACATTCTTCAAATCTGTCAGCTCCATCAGTATCAATAAAGAAAAATAAAACAACCAAAACCAAAAATGCTTCTCATGCAAAGCATCATCTCAAAGTGAGAAGCTAACTTGAGATGATGGAAAATCCTCCATCCTCCGATGCCGCCAGCCTCCAATATGACCCTGCTCAAAGGGCATATCCACAGAAATTAATAGTACCATCTGGTGGATCATCATCCTCAATATCTGGTGGGTCCTTATTATCTTCAATGCAAGCAAGATTTCCTTCATTTTTGAGCTTTCCTTTAAGAACATCACTCGCTCAAGTTCTACAATCCCAAGCTATGTGACCGTTTTTCTTACAATAAAAACATTTGATTCTCTCTGATCTCTTGTAATTGCTTCTTGAAAATAATGCTTTCTCCTAAGGATCATCTTCTGAATCTTCTGTTGTTCTCTTCTCTTCTGATAGAAGAGCAGAAAGCTTACCTTCTAGAGTTTGTGAAGATATTTGACTGAGAGTAAATACAACATTGTTGTATTTTGAAGGCAAGCTATTTAATAGGATGGCCCTAGCATCATCATCATCTACTGTAACCTTAACCTCTGCTAGCTATCTAATGAGAGACTGCAAGTTACTTATATGATTTGACATTGTGATTCCATCTTCCATCTTAAATCGAAATAATTGAAGTTTTAGAGAAAACTTTGCATTAACGGCTTTTGCTCCAAACAATTTATTTAGATTATCCCAAATTTTGACTGATGATTTATCCAAATCAATATGGTACAATTCGATGTCAGAAAGAGCAAGACCAATTATAGCCTTGGCTTTATCATCTCTACTACTCCAATCTAATAACTTATTTGCATCTGTAGGTGCTTTTTCCTTTCCACTGACTATTGCCCATAAATTTTTATTCATTAGTTGCATTTGAATTTTCATTCTCCAAGTATGAACATTGGAACCAGAATACTTGTCTAATGGGATCTCCATTTAGATAATACTCAAAAGATTGACTTCTTACTCAGACTTAAATATATTTGCTTATAAAATTTGCACTTAAAACACACTTCAATACATACCAATAATGGACATCCACTTTTCTTTGGTTGCCAGGTTTTGCAAACTATGTCTTCCTCTTTCAGGTGCACAACGCCTTTGTTATGAATCATAGATGAACTTCCCACATGATTTCCATGAAAATCTGATGGATAAGAGTAACTGTGTGTCCACTTATGAGGTTGGAAATTGCTTGATGCATAACAGTTAGATATTCCAGTCTTCAACAAAATGTGATATGAAGAATAACAAAATCAACGTGAGAATCTCAACTTCAAGAAGTTCCTCATGGATTTCTTCAATGATCTCTTATATTCTCCTCAACTCTCATCATCAAATCACAACATAAAGCATGAAAAAAATGAAACGAACTAGTAAATCTTCTATTAATGCATTCAACTCACGGCCTCCACAGGGATCTTTATCAGAGGCTACACTACTCATGCCTCCCTTTGTTCTAACACACCATTACAAGTTGCGCCATTGCAGGTTCTATTTCTTTGTCATATTTTACGCCTCCTCATGTTAGTTTTCATCTGAATTCTGCAATGATTCAAAGAAAGATTACTGGCAACATTGTGACTCCCCACGCACAGCAATGCACACCAATTCTTCTATAAACAACAACAAACACACATTTCATACTAGCAAACTCATATTGCTCTCTCATAGCACAGGATCACATATCGCTCTGATACCATATGCAGAAAATCAAAGAAGATAGGGTTTTATTCAATGATCATGCAGATACAAAATACACAGTTAAATACTATGATGAAACAGTTGTGGAAATAGTTATGCACAGCCACAGTTATGTACCAGCCAATGCACCAATGTGGAAACAGTTATAACGAACTGAACCGAAACTGAATGAACCCCCTGATCAAGACTGAACAATGTAGTAACACTAACATGAAATAGAAATAGCCTGACGAGAGGGAGTAAAGTGTGGATTTGGAAGATAGAGGGACATGGCTTAAATTTGACAGTTGTATAGCTGTATTTAAAGATCACAAAAATGGGGATAAGTATAGGTTTGCCATTACACCAAAACTTGCAAGAATTAGCGAACTTTCCAAACCCGCACCTTCACCCAGACCCAGAGTGGCGATTAGTCCATGAGATCAATTCTTGAGGTGTGGTGGTTAGTCCAACACCCTCCCTCCGACACAACTCAGGGGAATTGGACCTGGGTTGAGGCTCTGATACACCTAGACCAAGAGTGGCGGTTAGTCCACGAGATCAATTCTCGAGGTGTAGCAGTTAGTCCAACAACAAGATCACAAATGGAGAGCTTTAGTTGAAAGAGGAAGTTTTTAATTTAACTTCTCTTGATTTGAGTGTTGTGATTTAGGCATGGATGGGAATGTCTAAATTAACCAGGTACACTTATGTGACAAGATTACTTATAGATAATCTTAGATTATATTGATATACTTCATCATTTGAAAATTAATACAAGCTTGGGCTTTTTGGGTGGTGGAGTTTTTTTGGTTTCACCACATATACCCTGTGTTCTTGCAAAGTTTTGTGGTTTACATTTTCTCTATTACAATATTATTATTTCAATTTCTTATATGATTTATCAATGTTAATGAATTTGAATGAAGTTTTAGCTATATTTTTTACCCTATTTTCTACAAGTCCATCAATTATAATTGGGTTTGAATCACTTTTATTGAAAACACTGTTAGACAATAGCATACACTTAACTGTTTTACTCAAGTCGATCCTCTGAATTACATTAATCATCTCCACCAGTCAAGATCTCCAATTCCTTGTTGTGAACAACTTGCATTGTTGTTGCCTGGTCTCGTTTAGAACTGGCCTCTGCATCGTGAGTAGCATGCACGCTGAAGAAGATATAGAAGAGGAGTAGAAATACAGTCCATAGGCCAAATCTGACGTAGGACTGTCTGTCTAGAGTGCTTAGCAGGAAGACATTGAGGAATATGGAAGCTGCAGGAAACCAGGGCATTAGAGGAACCCCCCAATCTTTTGGGTGATGTACAACAGGCACAGTCAATTTAAAACCAGCGACGAGTACAACAGAAAGGATGCCAAATGTGAACAAACCCCACCAGCTGTGCTTCTCTAGCTGCCAAAAGAGAGCAAATCCAGCGGCACTAGTGGAAAAGAGTACTAGAAATAGGACTGTTGCCAAGGGCTTCGTCGTTCCCTTGTTAACATGTCTATGGTAAATGAGAGCATTGGCTACAACGTAGAATACCACAAGAGTTCCAATTGAAATCATGTTGAGTACAATTGACAACTCAGTGAACAAAGCAATGGCTGCTGTACAAACGCCTGCAGATACCATTGCAGAATCATCAGCAACAAAAACAATGCTTTAATCTGAACATAGCAGTGCAATACCACCAAAGTTTACTTTCCTGCATTGGTCGGTTGGTTGCAGTCCTGTCCACCGCAAGGACAAAGAAATTCACTTTTGACAAAATAATGAGATGGATGCATGCATAGAGGCACAGTTTACCTAAGCAAAGAGTGGCATTCATTGGCGTGCCTGTGGTAGGATGGACTCGTGCAAACCATGAGGGGATTAAATGAGCTCGGCCAAAGACGCACAAGTACCTGGCCTGCCCCAGCATGGCCACCAGAAGCGACGTTAAGATTCCCAAGGCAGCCCCAACGCCCACCACGTTTGAGCCCCAGCTCCACCCCACTGATTTCTTGAACGCCTCGCTGAAAGCGGCCGATGTACTTATCTGCAACATTCACATGTCCAATGTCCATACATTTTTGTTCAATCACCTCGTAACATGACGAAAACAAAACATATTATCATAGAGGGTGGGCAGTATGAGATATCCGTATTAAATATGAAAATGATTTCAAGGTGGGTAGTTTATATGAGTTATTTGAGGAGGCAAGGCTTTACAAAACGGTCTGTTTCTTGGTCAAGATTCATAGTAAAAGAGCGGACACCAAAAAGATTAAATTGTTTGGTTTGGTCTCATGCACGTCATTAAACATCTTTCATTTCATTTCATTTCAATATCTATATCAGCTCAATATAAAAGATTTAGCAACATTTTATTTTAGGTAAACAAGAGCAAATCTACCACAATCACCTCTCAAACCAACATAATGCAGGTCATGGCCTTGTATTTGTTGGACTAACTGCCACACCTCTCCGAAACCGCCACTCTGAGTCTAGGTGAAGGTGCTGGTTTGGAAAGTTCACTAACACTTGCAAGTTTTGGTGTAACGACAATAAACCTACAAATCGTAGCCTCAACTAACCTACAAATTGTAGCCTCAACT
This sequence comes from Cunninghamia lanceolata, assembly GCA_027924645.1. Classification (NCBI taxonomy): domain Eukaryota; kingdom Viridiplantae; phylum Streptophyta; class Pinopsida; order Cupressales; family Cupressaceae; genus Cunninghamia; species Cunninghamia lanceolata. The sequence goes on along the minus strand of BSBN01000220.1, from coordinate 6,242,759 downwards.
GAGGTTCAATTCCCCTGTGTCAGAGGGAGGAGTGTTGACTAACTGCCACACCTCTAGGAACTGGGGTGTTGGACTAACCACCACACCTCACAGGAATAGAGGGGCGTTGGACTAACTCTAGAAATTGATCTCTGAGTCTAGGTGAAGATGTTGGTTTGAAAAGTTCACTAACACTTGCAACTTTTGGTGTAACGACAACAAAGCAAACCTACAACTGGTAGCCTCAACCGAGGTTCAATCCCCCCGAGGGGGAGTGTTGGACTTACCACCACACCTCTAGAAATGGGGGGTGTCAGCCGGTGAGTTACAACTCACCGGCTGTACGGCTGAGCCGACACCTCCTGCAGTCCGTACAACTCATGGATGCAGTTTTCGCTGGTTAAGACGTTCCGTGTTGGACTAACCTCCACACCTCTAGGAATTGGGGGGTGTTAGTCCTAGAGAGGTGTTGGACTAACCACCACACCTCTAGGAATTAGGGGGTCTTGGACTAACTGTCATATCTCTGGGAATTGATCTTGTGGACTAACGGTCACTCGTCTAGGTGAAGGAGGTGGTTTGGAAAGTTTACTAACACTTACAAATTTTGGTGTACTTACAAGTTTTGGTGTAACAATCAACCTACAGTAATGGAAAAAAATCATGTAACCCAAACCATATGGAAGGAGGCAAGTACCTGATTATAAGGCACAAGAATGCAGAGTGCGAGGGCCACAAGGCAGTAGACTATAGAAACGATGATAACAGAGCCCGAAACACCAAGCGGAAGGCTCTGAGCCGGATGCTTAATTTCTTCTGCCAGAGTTGAAACTGAATCATACCCAATATAACTAAAATAAACGATTGCAGCTCCTTCAAAAACTCCCCTGGCGCCGTAAGGAGCGAATCCTGAAGGCTTCGTCAGGTTGTGAAAGTGCCCCTTTGTAAACCCCGCAACAATGACAAATGCAAACAAGAGCAGGTGGAAGAGAGTCGCCGCCATGTTCAACACAGAGCTCTCTTTCGTGCTGAAAATACAAAATATTATTTAGAGCAAGAAGCCATAGATCAAAAGCAAAAGAGAAAAATGGGTCTACCTGCGACAAATGCACAGAGTCAACAACATCACCAGAGCGACTGCAGGAAAGTCGAGCATATTGTAACCTTCCGCCAAGCTTTCAACTCTTATTCGCCAAGCATCTCCATTGTTAACACCAAACACATTACAGAAGTACGAGGTAAAACTGCGAGCAACCGCAGCATTAGACAACACGTATTCCAGCACCAGATTAGCTCCAGCAAAATATCCCGCAAATTCGCCTGTTCCCATAATATTTATTTTCATTGTCAGTGCACAGTGCCCCCACCAAAACTCATTTACAACGTCAGTGCCAAGAATTAATGTCCCATGTCTTGTAGCACCCCAAAAGCCCAATAGAAAAACGGCATTAATTAAAAAATTGACACTATCCAATTAGGGAAAAGAGAGCAATTAATGCAGGGCACTGAATTTGATACCAAATGTGATGCGAAGATAACTGAATGCACCTCCTGCAACTGGCATTTCTACTGCGAATTCCGTGTAACAAAAAGCTGAGAGCAACGCAGAGACGCCCGCAACGATGTAGGACAAAACTACGGCTGGACCAGAATTTTGACGGGCCACTGCACCTGTGGTCACAAAAACTCCTGCTCCTAGCATTCCTCCAACTCCCATGGCTACCAAATCATACCTGATCAAAAACACCAAGTTCTGATCAAAATCTATAGCAAAAGATGCAAGATCAACAGAGTTAGAAAACAGCCAGAAATAATTAGTATGGTTGTCCGCTGGTTCAGATCAGCAAAGAGTTAGAAAACAGCCAGAAATAATTAGTATGGTTGTTGGCTGGTTCAGATCAGCAAAGAGTTAGAAAACAGCCAAAAAAAAATTAGTACGGTTGTCGGCTGGTTCAGATCAGCAAAGAGTTAGAAAACAGCCAGAAATAATTAGTATGGTTGTGGGCTGGTTCAAGATCAGCAAAGAGTTCGAAAACAGCCAGAAATAATTAGTATGGTTATCGGCTGGTTCAGGATCAGCAAAGAGTTAAAACAGCCAGAAATAATTAATATGGTTGTGGGCTGATTTGTTTGTTTCCAAAGATTCGGTTTTACATCATTAAAAACTTTCATTTCATTTCATACCATACCACTCCAACTTCTTTCTCATTTCTGCGCCTGAACGTTCCCTCATTTGTGTCATCTCTTCCTCTGCCGTCCATGTCGCCCCCATCCTTTCCTTGAGCCGTTTGTAGGTCTCACGTAATGCATTTGAATAGCTTTGCCAGCTTGAGAAAGAGGAAGAGGGCTTCCTCTCCTCCTCCACTTCATTACCATTATAATCACCCATGCCCACAACACAATTATTTTTAACCACAGAGGAATCGATAACCCAGCAACCCGCAGGCTGAACCCCTTATAACCTCCGAATAACTTTCTTACCTTGTCAACTATTTCTATATATATTTTTAGAGAAGCTCGCTGAACTGGAACTACAGTTTGCAACGAAGAAATGAGGAAACTTTACACGGAATACAAATACAGAAACTTCAGGATCTCTAGTTTGATTTATCAAACAAATGCCTATAATTTCGCTTCATACATTCATTCATGTTTGCAGTATTAGATGCCTAATTTGGCATCTGATTCTGACGAACCCTCACCTAAATCTTTCATGTATTCCTTCAGGCTTCCATCTACACTTGGCAAATAGTTCGAAAAAAACAGCTTAAAATTGGCTTCACCTCTTTACTGACGCTCAACGGAATGAGGACTGATTTAAATTGTTTGGAAGTTTTATTTAAACGTAAGCGAGTACTTACTGATATATTTAACAATACTTGATTTTTTCTCTCATACTGTTCGACCACACGAACCGATTTAATATAGCAAAAACAAAACTTTCATAGAAGATAACTCCCCGTTGCCCAAGAAACGTACATCGACGTTCACCAAAGAGCTCAAATTCCAAAACGTTTAGTCGGCTATTATTAAGCCTAATCTTGCTCATTTTATTTGGTGCATCTTTTTATTAGGGACTTCTAATTGCATTTCTTTATTAGGGCCTTCTTATTTTGTTTGATCTATTTAGGCGTGGTTAATCTTTAATGTTCTTTATGTGAATATAGTGGAACTTCAAGCTTTTTTGGTTTTGTCTCAAAGTTCAAGGTGTTGGAATGGGATTTATAATATTTTTTGGGGAGGGTTTTTTAATTCAATTCTTTTTCTTAGTATATGATTCTTTTGGAGGATTGATCTAGAATTCTTATAAAATTTGTTCAGATTTGTTATATTTATTATGAAAATTTTATTTAATATTTAGAAGGAAAGAAATTGGACTCTCTCTTCCAAAGCCATTGGTCTTTCTCTTCTAGAGCCTTTGAGGATGTGCTTTTCTCTTTTCTCTGTTTATACTAAATCCATGATTTACACTAATATTCTTATGCAAAGTCAAGTACAAGTTAATATAATTACCCTTGAGGTAGCCCATTTACAAGTGTTGCTTGACCATTGGGGCAACACACCTTGTACTTTCTAGAGTCCCATCGACCTCTCCCCTCACTTGGGTCAATCCCCTCCTTGAGGGCATTAGTGAGTATGTAATTATAGTGCTTGCCAATATAGGTATGATTCTCATGGCTCTTGCACTTCTCCTTCGCCTCAATGTAGGACTGGGAGTGGTCTCAGCAAACTTGCCTACCTTCTTTTACTTCTCAATCTAGTGTGATAGGGATAATTCTACATGTTAGATACAGACCAATTCTTTTCTTAAAGTGGGTTATTTCTCCTATAAGAAATAACAACCCCCCTCCAGATGAAGAGAAGGCTAAGGATGATGTTTACATTATGGGTTGGGAACTAATTCTTGATGACCATGATGTTTCAAATGGTTAGGGAAATCCTAATGCCTATGATCCACCTCCATCACTTGATTTTATAACTCTTGTAGCATAGTTGGTAGCTTTGCCACATGTTTATGTCATAGTTGTATTGTCACAATGCATCAATTTATCAACAATGTCACTTCATATGAAAAATTAGATAGGCTTTTTATTCCTTCTTGATTATGTGAATTTCTTAGTCTTATTTATTCTAATCTCTATGTTTTTCTTGGTATCTGAGAGGTATCCAGATCTTACCACCTATGGATTTATAGAGCTTGAAGCCCACCAATCTGGGTGAGACCAACTAATCCTCTGGGCTACATGAAACCCATAGTGGACCCACATTGGACGTGGCTGAGTTAATCAGGGCTCAAACTTGCATTGATCGTCTATGTCTTTCAACGACTCGACCAATTGGTCTACACCTCAAGGTCTTCTAATCTCTATGTTTTATTTGAATCTTAGTTCCTTATTTTCTCTAGTTTAATTTGATTAGCATTAGACTTAGATCCCTTATTTTAGGAAGAGTTATTTTTTCTTCACATAAATGGATGAACCTAAAAATTCTATGCCTATCCTTTTAGGATAGAAAATTTCTATGTTTATGTTTTTAGTTTGTCATAGTGTACATTCACTACATTTTAAGTCATCATGTTTAGCTTTACATTCCTACAAATATCCTAAAACCCTTAGTTTCCCTTTGAGGAAGTGTTAGGTTAAACCCTCACCTTGTTACCATGAGTATCTCTCCTCCTTATACCTCATATGAGAATAACATATTACATTCTAATGAGGAAGAATGATATTGTGATCATGATATCTTCATTGAAAATGTTGAAAACTAAAAGAAACATGATATAGTTGATAAATTATTGCAATCGACTAGTTATCATAGATGATGATAGGTCTACTTCATTATTTTTGATGCTCTTACTAAGTTACCTTCTCACATAAAAATATGACACATGGATCAAATTAATTCTATAGGTAAATAATTGAAATTACACACTCTCCTCATATGGTGGACTATGTCTTCAATCCCCTAGATTCTTTCCATTATTAACCTACCCACCCATTGTTTACCTATGAACTATCCATCCCTCTCTCAAACCCTAGGATATATCCATCCTTCACCAACCCATATTTTATGTATAACTCACAAGACGTTTTCCAAAACCTAAGTTTTATCCATCATTCACCTTCCCATAGTTTACCCATGAACTTCCAACCAAATCCTCCTTAATACATCCTCTACATCTATGAACATTCATCCCTCCAATTTCAATTGAACATATTCATTCCTCTTTCATACCTCATATTTCTCAAGTATTCCCTACTACATCCATACCCACACTTTTGATTCATATACTTATATTTAACCACATAACCCATATGTCTCAATCCATATACACTATCCCTTTATCTACTCATGCCTTTTTGTTCTTCACTTCCCCGTGTTCACTCGTCATTATATTGTTTCCTCTACTCTTACTTTGACTACATATATTCCCATTATTTATTCTACCCTACCCATGATTTCCCACCAAATGGAAAACATAATGTGTGAGTAAATAGATGTGAACATGTGTATCAACATGATTGTAAATGTTCTCCAAAAATGATCTATCAAGTGAGTTACTACATAATCCATTGTCCTATGATATACAATTTTTTATCCATTATTGATTGGACTTGAAGCATTTTTTAAATATATAATGATAAAGGTGATCCTTTGACTCAAATGTATACACTTTTTAATGAAATATGTTTAGATTACATTTATGATTAATGTTTTCTATCTAAATTATTTCCACAAAGCTTGAGAGATTATGCACTTAACTAGTTTTTCCCTCTACCTCTTACTTTTATTCAAATATTTGGGGACTTAGTCAACATTTTCATTGAGCATTTCCAAAATAATATTGGTCTTAAAGTCACACTTGTTTAATTGGTATATGTTGTGACTTTCACACCACACCCCTAATTCCTTGAATTTGAGGACCCTTATTCTTAAAAATTTTGATTTTATCTTTGTTTTCTCCTTAGGATAGTCCTACTAGTATTTTGTGTTTTAAAGTTTTTTCTTGTTCAACTTTTTGATAATGCAGTTTATATTAGGTCTTTATCTCAACTTGGTGTCAAAATGGTCCATAAAGAATCTAATGTTGCATCCTAGTGTTTGAAAATGCATTAAGAAAGAAAGGAGGAAGTTGTATTAAATCCCTCTAGATTATCAAGTTAAACTTTTGCAAAGATATGTAAAATGTCATTGAAGGTCTAAACCTTGAGCCCATAGAGATGTAAAGTTCCATCGATACCCCAAAGGTTGAAGTCCTATTTTGTACAATATGTCATCAAAACCCTAAAGGTTGAGGTGGATGGGAATTTATGACTTGCATGCAGAGGAAGGTATAAAGTCCATGTCACCTTATTTTCTACCCATTTGCTTTTCTTCTCACATATTTCAGTGATTTAGCTCCTCTACAACTAATGATGTTCTAGATTCATTGACCTCTAATGAGAATTTAGTGTCAATCCATCACTTTTTCTAGGTTTCTTTCCTCATTTTCCTTCCCCTCTAGTTTTTTTGTATTACATTTTCATTTCATTTAGGATTCAATTATTTGAATCAAGTAATTTTTTAATCATAAGAAGTTTTTTGTTGTAATTGTATGTGATTTTTTATTATATTTGAGAATCTAGTTTGAACTTTCGAAGTTTGCATTTGAAACCCTAGCTAGGGCATCTATTCTTGGCTCTATTCTAAACACTTTTTTGTGCCCTAGTGTTATCTGTTCGACTAGACTTTGCATCAAGTTTGCAGTTTGTAATTTACAACTTTACAAATTACAAAATGGCTCCGCACTTTGGTGTGTAATTTTTTTTTAATTCTCAACTTATGCTGTAAATTTTTATCCCCAACCAGACTCCAAAGGAGATTTAAAATTTAAATACAGTTTGAAACTTCATTACAAATTACAAATTGGACCCAAACTCTGGTTTACAAATTACAAACTGGGCCTAAACTCCAATTTGCAACTAACACTTTGAAAAAAATTACAATTTATAATTTACAAATTATGTATTAGACCTGGACTCTAATTTGAAAATTACAAACTATACTTGAAATCCACTTTATAAAATATGCTCCATACTCTAGAGGAGATTTATTATTTTTAGTTTGCAACTGTTATGGAGTAAAATGTGTGCAGTAGCATTTTACACCTAGTTTAGCACCTGGGTAGACCTAAAACAATTAATTCTCGATCTTAATGAATAAACCCAATAAAATAAACTTAGTACAGGTCTAACCCCACCTTAATTGGCACTCCTTGAAGCTTATGGAGCTAAAGAACCAAGGTGCCTAGTGCCCTGGTACTAGATGTGAGCCTCAACCCTATTTTTGTGGTGTCGGCTTAGAACACCTCCTTGGCTTATACATGTTGGCCCCATTTGGTTTTATTCATTTTTGGTTAGCGAGAATGCATATATAAGAAAGTTAATTTATTCATTTAAACATCTAAGTGATCTAGGCACACTTGCAGTCTCTCTCTCTCTCATGCTCTCTATTCTTCTTTAAAGCTCTCTATGGTGGATTATCACTCTTGTACTAACGTCTTGCATGTCTTGTGAGGATCTGTCTACTTCTTTGAGGCTACGTGCCAACTTCTTGAGTTAAGTTGTGACACCACATCAAGCAAGCTAGGGTTTACATGCTCATGGTGACTTCTTTCCTTCATGCTTTATTATAACATTCCATTCTACTTCAGATTTGTGTCTACCCTCCTAGGGCACATGCTCTTTGATCTCTTATCATTGCTATTGTGGAGGTGGAAACACCATTAATGGAGCTTGACTTAGGCAAGCTCCTAAATAGAATCAAACCTCTTCCCTTCTTTTTTGTGTGTAGGTCACATCTGGAGGAATCTAAAGATAACAAGTGATAGGAGATAGGAAGACAAGCAGATGATGGTACCTAGATCTAGAGATCCTACCAAACCCTGATTTGGGTCTAGGGCACCCAGTACTGGTACCTCTCTTTCACCAAAGTCATATTCTAGTTCTCTATTGTTTATTGATCTCTGATGTGGTATTAGATTTCCTATCTATTTCTATTCATCTACTATATACCGATCTTGTTCAATTAGGGTTTCATGCTTTTCCCTAGTTTGGTTGGTTGAATTTGGTTGACCATCCTATATACAAAAAAGGGAGAAAACCCCTATAGTTTTGCTCTCCTTCAAGGGTAGAAGCCAAGCTCGGTATGTGTTCCAATGTTGGTAGGAGAGGGTTTGACCTAGTTTAGGGTTTTAAGCTAAGTCTCCCTTTTCCATCTAACATTTTGGTGAACCTGACATATCTTGCACTTTTCCATCCTTCTTTCTTTAGATCTGAGTTATCTTTTTCCCTAGTTCTGATTTTGTTAAATTCATTTTACATAGTTATATAGATTAATTTTCTATTAATTCATTGTTAGGGTTTACAAAAACATTGCATTCATAGAAGGCCTAGCTAGTCTTGAGCCTAGGGTTTGTAGATTCTTGTGTTGTGGCATTCTATGGTTGATTAAATTGATTTCATTTTCTATAGCATATAATTTTTGTGTTTAAGAAAACAACATCCTTGCATCTTTGCATTAGAAACTAGAAAATCAAGCATTTGATTTGGGTTTAGAAAAAACATAATTGTCACATTGTCCATATTTCATAAGTGTACATCATTATAGCATAATATAAATTTCTGATTTTTTCATCAAATCTAATTGGTATTGCATTATTTAATCATTTCCTAGTGATATATTTGACATTGTCACTTATTCATTATTAGGGTTTCCAAAAATCTTACATTTTTTGAAAACCTAGCTAGTCTTGCACCTAGGGTGTGTTGATAAAACTCTTGTTCCAAATTTTGCTGATGATAATTAGTGGTCAAATCTGATTTTTCATTGTTGCATCATTTCATAAATATCATTTGTGTTCAAACTATGAAAGAAAAACATTCTTGCATCAAAGAGTTTTGGTTTAAGGAATAAACATTTAAGATCTAGGGTTTGATGGTGAAACCCTAGCTAGTCTTGCATCTAGTTGTTATATTGGAAATCTTATTTTTAGATCTTTTCTATGTTGAATGATTTCTAAATCTGATTTTAGGTTGTTGTAACATATCATGCTTATTGAGTTTAGAAAGCAAGAACATTCATGCATCCATCTTCTCTTTAAAATTTGAAAGCAATAGCATAAACAAAACTATCTAACTACATATCTCATATGACACTTATGCATCTTCATTTAAAAAGAAAAGTTATTAAATCCCCCTTGTGTTTACTTAGGAAAATCATTTTCACATGCCACACATATTACATTTGCAAGATTTAGTTGTTGTGGTTACCAAGAACATCACATTTTTTTGGAAAGCCTCACCTATCTTGCACTTCTAGGACATTGATTGCAATCTTATTTTAGATCTTGGTGATACTCAAGTCATGTCTAAATTTGATTGTACATTGCTACTCAATATCACATTTACATGTATTATTGGCTTCTTCTTATTATTTCTATCAATATTAGAAGACTTTACTAAATTCATCTCCATGAATGGTCATGATAAAGATGATGGTGATAGTTATTCTTCTACTACAACCCATGATAATACCATTGACATAACCTCTAAAGCATATGATGGGGACCTAGCTTCACCTACATTACCTTATGCTTTGGATCTCTCTCCCAAAATCATTCCCACTTGTGAGGATATTTTGGTAGAAGAGGATGAGATCATTGATACATTTCTTAACATCACTCTACCTGTTCTCATTCCAATTCTCTCCCTTCAAAAAATGAAGCATTAGTCGATAAAGAGCCTTCTCCTATAATGGATCCCCCATGGGTAGATGTTGAGCATACTTTTTCCATGTTTTCTCCTAAATCTTCTATTTCTCAAAAAGATAACAATGACAATTCCATCATCATTAATAGACTTATTCCACCTGCTAGAGGGGTAGTGAATAAGTGTATTAATGTTCAAAATATTCCTAAAATCATGGTACATGAGGTACCTAATCCACCTTCTTTCTCTAAACATTTGATTATAGTTCGAGGTACTCCAAAACCATCTCGACCTCCTAGTTGCATCTTCAATTTTGCAAAGCAAATTATTCAAAGGAATCAAGGTGTTCAAAATGTGTTGCAACAACCTCATTATCATGTAGTTTCTCACACACACAACACTCGTAATAACAAACAAAGTAAGAAAGCACCAAGAGTGCCTCCTTCTCTTCCACCTTCTCAAGCTTTTCTTCCCCCACCTCTTCATCTTCCTCAGCATGTTGGTAGAGAATACAATCTTGTCAAGAAGCTTTGTGCTACTCCGGCTAAGATCTCTCTGGGATTTAATACAAACATCACCTACATACCACAAAATCCTCCAAGAGGCTCTACAAAAGGTAGTTGTTCCACCTATTAGACTGAATAATGTAGCATCTCTATTTAGTTGTATGCATGTGACAACATCAAATATTATTTTTCAACAACATGAATTACCTCCCATAGAGGTGCAAAACCAATATGAGCCTCTCATGATATTTGTCATTATAAAAAGAATGAGGGTAAGACACACTATGATTGATGGTGGATGAGGTCTTAATGTTTGTGGCATAGACTTGTTACATAAAGTCAATGTTGATACGTCTCTCATTAAACTAGATAAACTTAATATCCGTGGCTTTAATAATGTTGGTATAAAATCACTAGGTACAATCGCCTTAAATGTTAAGGTTAGATCTGTGATATTTCCTACCCTTATCCATGTCATGACTAATTCTCTTACATACAATCTTCTTCTTGGTAGACCTGGATTCATGCCATGGGGGTAGTCTCATCTACCCTTCATTGTTCAATAAAGTCCATTTTGAAAACAAGCTCTATATAATTGAATTTGATCTAGTTCTAGAAAGTTGCTTACAAATGGAAGCGAGACATCAAATTCCTCGTAATCTTTAACCAAAGTCAAACCACTACCCTCCGCTACTAACAATAGTAATGTTCATGATAGTGTTGGTCCTTCGAATGCATTTTTGGTGATGATTGGGGCTCGTTAGATTTTACACCCACCTTTACAGGTGAATATGAAATCTCACCATCACACCCAAAAACCTTGAAGGTAAATGAAATTTCTTCAACACAATATCATGCTCCTAAAAACTAAAAGTCAAAAGTAATTAAGATGGAACTTTTGATATTGATTTTACCACTAATAATGATCTGCTTTCTTCTACGAGAATGGTGGTCATTCGTGATAAAGGTTGTAAAATATCATCTCAATCTAAAAAGCTCAAATCTAATGGATCATCTTCTTCTAATGCATGTCTTGGTAATGACAAGGTTCCTTTAGATTTCAACCCCCATGGGCTTGTTGAAATAAATATTTACCCTCTTCACCATGATAAAAAGAATGATCCTTCTACTTCTTCAACATAGGATGACAATTCTCATTTCAACAAAGCTAATAATGTAGTATGTCCTCTTCCTTTAGATTTGGAGACATGTTATGGGAGTGGATTCAAATTTCTGTCTAAATTTGAACATAATGGAAATGGGTTAGGATGCAAATCTAACTAGGAATTAAAGAACCCATGGAACCAACACCACACTTGTATAAAGTAGGTTTAGGTTTCTGACCTTCGAGCCTACGTTCTCTCCACCATGTTCACAAAAAAAGGGTTTCTTCCTACTCCACCTACATCATCTCTTCTATCTCAACAAAATGTATGTTGTCGAGTCTACTTAAAGACTTCTTAATCATTGCGCATATCATTGAGTGCTTGGCCATTCCACTAAGGAATGCCAAGCCTTGGGTGAAAAAATTCAGCAACTTCGAACACGGTATGGCTCTAGCACTTTTCACCATGCTTGATGTAGTCCCTATAGAACTTTGTCCTCCATCCATTTTATAATAAGCAAGTTGGGGGAGGATGATTTGTTATAGGCTGACTTGCAAGTATAGTCCCTCCTCATTTGTGTTATGCTTTTATGTACTGTTATCCCCATATTGTGATGTTTTGTTGATTGTTAGTTCTCCCTTGGCACCCTTGTTAGCACAAAGATACAAGGAGAAAGAACGCATTATGTCATTCCTTTATATGTATCTTCATTCTTCTATATGTCATGATGTACAATTTCATTATTTTTCTTGGATGATTTAGCATCATTTCATTATTCAATTATTGTTTTCATGTGATCTTTCTTTCATCCTTCCATATTTATGTGACACCTTGTTGCAATGTTCGGCGTCAATACCATTGTGTATCATGCCTATAAGCATTGCCTTGGTTTACTCATCTAGGGGGCAACCCCTTGTGGTGATGTATCTGTTAAGAACACATGTCATTTGGGCATGTGCTTTTAGAAAACTCTCGTGCCTATTTTACACTTTTTACTTAATCTACCTTAAAGGAAATTTCTCCCTAATGGAGTTAGCAACTGCTTTAAGGTGGGGGCATGTATCATGCTATGAGCCTTACTCTCATCTTTCTATCAAAACACTTTTTGATTATCTTGGTTACTGCACTCTCTTGGAAAGGATTATGGCAAGCTTAGAAACAAGATCTTGAGTCTATCTTGTTCTCCTAAGTTGAAGCTCCCCGCACATTTGGGAGAAGGGTTGGAATTGTAGACACTTAAAAATGTCCTCCTGTCACAAATGTGACAGGACAATTTCCCCTTTACAGTCCATAATTCAACTAATTCAATTTCATCCTTTTTAATCCATATTTCTTCTATAATTAAATAATTGATCTTAATTGATTATTTAATTATTCATTTTCCTAATGTCCCCTTTCATTAATTTAAACAAATAAAGCATTTGTTTAATTATCCCCTCACATAATCTCCAAAATCCCCTTTCACGTTTATCCTTACAATAAATTAAATAAATTGCACTAATTTATTTAATTTAAATCCCATCCCATCCCACCCATTTCTTCTAATTTTAAATTCTATTTTGTCCTCTAGTGTAGAGGAACCCTAATCAATCACAACCCTCCATTTTCAATCCTCAATCTTAGCCTTTCAATCAAATTCCCTCCTCTATAAAACCACTTTCTCCAGCTCATTTTGAGGCTTTTAGTTCCATTTTTTCTCCCTTATGCACTTTCTTAGTTCATTTTCTCTTCTCTCTCAGCTGTAAACCCTCCAACATCTTGCTGTCCATAATCATGAGCTTCTCAAGATTTTGCATAAACCTGCAGATCTGAGAACAAATGCTACAAGATAGAGGAGGACAATAGAGATAAGACAATGTTAGCTTAGATTTTAGTTTATTTTCATGTTTGTTTGATGATTTTCTATGCTAGATTGCTTTCTATTGCAGTTAGGGTTTGATAGTTTGTTGTTTTTTACTGTAAATCTAATTTTTCCTTATCTACATTGGTGAACCTGACATGATTTAACCTTCATTGTCCTTCTCGTCCATACCTGTTGTGTGGTTACACAACACGCCCCATTTTGACTTGACAAAACAAGGACCTAACTTTTTGCTTGGCTTGGCTTGTGTTCTTTCTGCTTTTCGGCAGTCGTGTAAAAGTATGTCATGCAGGTGACCCTGCATAGGGGAGCTGGGTAAGTCATCATGATGAGGCCAATTCGTCAAAGTTAATATTTCATATCAATAACCTCATGGTTGGAAAGAGTGTAAAATTTCATGTAGGTTTGCCTTTTGGATCACCCTGATATTCCTTAAGGAACGAAAGTTATTGCAAGTCAAAGTCCTGGTCAAACCTGATATTTCGGGGGGGTCATATTTCTTAACATCAATCATCTTATGAAAGATCACCCCGATCTAATTTTATCACTCGATAATCATTTGGTCCAAAAGTCTAGACGTCAATCTTATGTGATAGTGGTATTTACCCGTCAAACATCGTCATATATTTTGTGGGGGTGATATTTTGAATATCACCCGATCTTTTGAATATCACCTGATATTGCGAATATCACCCTGTCACAAAATATCACCCCAGTGCCAATATGCTGATGACGTCATCCAATCCTGATGAACAAAGAAAATCACCTTGACGGTGACATCATCATCCTTTTTACCTCGCAGAGGTATATTTCCAACGATCACCCTTTTTCAATAACATGATAGTGACGTCATCCTGATCTTTCGAAAGGGGGTCACTTTAGTAGAGAGGGGTCACATCTCAAATATCACTCGATCTTAAAAACATGACCCGATATTCTCAATATCACCTGATATTATCAACATCACCCGATCCATTGACATCAGTCTTCCCGCTCAAAGGCAGAGGGTCATATTACAGAGAGGGGGTCATATTTTGAATGTCACCCGATCTTCTGAAGATCACCCCCCTCATCTTGCCCCATGACATTAAATGCATATAAATGCAGTAGGTGGATTCTTGCCGATTGCGAATGTGATACACACAGCTGGCAACATCCATGAATTTCGTATAGAAGATCAATGGTTTTGATCAATTTAACCCGGTTTTGCCCTAATTTGCCCTACTAATGAGGATAAAAGTGAATTTCCAAGGTCATTTTGCATTTACCTTGTGAAGAAACGAGAATTTACAGAGCAGACATTCAAACCCTCATACGACCTACCTGCAGATGCATATAGCTTACAGCAGAACAAAACACGTGATTATCACCAATATCTAAGCCCCTTTTCCGTAATCATCTGCTTAATCCAGGTGCTAAGCGTTATCAGGTAAGTAATTAAAAAAACCCTCCTATGTCATTTTCTGCATGTCTAGGTAGGATGCTTTTCTAGTGGTTTGAAACTGTAAGTATGTGTATCATGATGGAATGGAGATTAATAAGTATAATATGCATGATGTCATAAACATATAATGTTGTATATGAATGGATATAAATAGTATGGTAAGACCAGTTGTGTTCATTGCAGGAATCCATGGCGGACATCAGGAGGAACAAGTCTGAGTCTGAATGTCTTAAGCCTATGTTTGCTCAGCCTGAAGGAGTGCAGTTCAAGTATGGTGTCATCGGGATACTCATCAAGGAAACACAGATTTAGTGGCCTGGTCGTCTAAAATGCATAATGATAAAGAAAGTACCCTACTGGATGTCATTTTTACATCCGGAATGTGGCATGCGGCTGGATTTCCCTATTCCATGGAAACTCCAAAGTTGATAATAGAATGTGCTAGGAATTACAACCCTCAAACTAGGAGAGTGGAAAAACATGGCAGGGTTTATGCAGATTTGTCAATAAAAGGGATTGCATCTACTTTCGACCTCCCAGTTGGAAAGAAGGTAGTCAATATGGATCTGAAAAAACTGGAGATTGAATATGTAAATAACAAAAAGACTGCAAGAAAGAGGATATATCAATGGAGATCAAAGAACAACACTTACACTGCCTCTACCAAATTACCAGTACACCTATATAAATTTGATTTTGATGATGAATATCAGTATATGATTGCCCTACTCAGCAGAGTGACAGGCCAGTCTACTGCTAGAAGTTTCAAGGATTGGATGTATGGGGTCATCATGCTAGCATTTATACAGATAATAAGCCATTATGGGCTAAAATCATCAATGATTCTTTAGATGAACAGATGATGAACTTAGGAGGCCTGGAGTGTTCATTTTACATGACTTCATATGTTGTATATTCATGTGCTTATAAGGGTACATTTGATGCACTAACCACAGTTGGAAAGGTTGGTGGCAGTTTAAATGATGCCCATATATGGGACCATTACCCTCAGTTGCAGAGAACAAACTATCTCCCTGACTACAAATTAGTGAATGATGCATTTTCTATGCATCTGGTCAGAACAATGGAGGAAGATAGAACTAAAAGATTGAGCATGGAAGCTCAAGAAGTTATATACAAGCATGGTGCCTGGTTCATCCAGTTTGCCACATTTTCTTACATCAGGATAGAAGGTTTTTAAGGACAGCCATTAATGCTACCCAGGAACCCTACTGATGGGGTAGTCCTGATGGAGTTTTTGAGACAAATATCAACTATACTGGATGCATACAAAGAAAACAAGAAAATACCTCCAGTATTATTTCCAATAACTATAGGGTGGTATATCTGCCCTGATTCTGAAAACATAAAGAAGGCCATAGCGGATCTAAACTTGATGAACTTACAGCCATTCCCATTGGCCAAATCATATGACCCCTATGGAAGAATGCAAAAGATCATAGGGAAGTCCATACATCAGAAGAACTTAGAGGATTTCTGGACTGACTGTGAGGATGAAGCTGAAGTCAGAAGAAGAAAATATCAAAGGCTCACCCTCAATCAGATTATGACATTTGACTGCGTTCTAGTGCCTGCACAATTGAAGAAAGATGGTGGCAAGACCGTGTCCAATGAGTATGAAGATAATAAGGTGTATAATGACACCATTTCATCTCCTGACCTAACACAACCTGAGGACATTTCATTAGATCAGTTTACACGTGGGGTGCTGTAATTGACCCAATCATGGGTAAATGAACAAATCAATACACTGAAGAAGAAAGGTGTGGCCGTCACAGTAGATAACAAGAGGAAAAGGTAAGAGATTTCAGATGAAGAATATGATGACTTTCTTGTTGAGAAGAGAAAATCTAATGGAGAAAGGCTACCACCTCAGAAACAAAGCAAAGGAGCCCCCAGAGGAAGGAAGACTGATAGTGAACCTAAGGGGGTGATAGTTGAAAGAGTTGATACATCAGCTAAAGGTGCATCTGCATCAGGATAGGCATCAGCCTCATCTGCATAGCCTTTCGTAGATGAACCAAGAGCAACAAGAATCTTAAGGCCAGCTGTGGAGACTGCAAGAGTACAGTATGAAGGCCAAACCTCACAGCAGAATGTGGAAAATGATAGCATTCTTGAGGAGGAGCTAGTGAATAAAAAGCCTGAAGATGATGACCCTATGACATTCACCAGAAAAAGGAAGGCACCCCTAGTGGCATCACCACCTAAAAGACAGAGAACATCTATGAGGGGTGAGATAAGACATGACCCCATAGTATTGAGGGGAACTGGTAGTGAAGTGTTCAGGAAAGAATTGCAACATGATGTGCCACTTCCTACCATCATTCAATTTTAAGACTGAGAAGGCTGAAGAGCAAGTAAAAGAAGCCACTAGAGAAAGCCAAGGTGGTCCTTTCTCATTGGAAGAAACTGTGGACCTATCAGATGATGAGGTGGTACAAAACGTGACCTCTCAGCAAATGGAGACCGTTGCTTCTAGCACTCGCATGACCCCACATGGAACTCCATCCTCACAGATGGCAATGTTAGAAGAGTTGAAGTAGATAGAGCAAGAGAAAGCAAGTAGCCCAAAAACGGCAGCCCAACAAATTAGGCTTGATAAGTTAGTTGATCAGGTAACTAGCCCTGCGGTGATAGACCTAACATACAGAGAGGATGTAAGTCCTAAACATCAAGCAGGTGTACCTGATAAAGCAGAAAATGTTGAGATAGCCAAGCTGGTAGAAATAGAAAGTAGCGCTTCAGATATGGGTCAGCAACAACGAGAAATACCAGCTAAGCCCAAAATAGTAGAAGTCCAGCAGAAGGGTGGTAATGATCAGGACACATTAGGTGATGATGCCCTCTGGACTCAAGAAACCTTAGGTGATAAAGAAACTTCAGGTCATGATGACCTAAAGACCCAGGAGGTAGATACATCAGGTGCAGAGTAGAATGTGATCCAAGATCAGGTTGATGCACCTAGTATAAACATAATGATATCCACAGATACAAATATACCTCAGGATGAGGAAATTCCCAAAGTGGATGAAACACAAAAGAAGGTGGTGCAGGATCAAGTCCAGGACCAGCATGTAGATACATAGCATGATCCTCCCCCGCAAAAAGAAGTTCTTCAAGAAGAAGAAATACAACAGGATCCCCCTCATGATGAATATCATGAGGAAGAAATAAGTAAATCACCCTCTCCATCAAGAACTGAGACAAATGCTGGAGATGAGGGTGGACATGATGATGATGATGGACACTAAGGAACCAGAGATCAAATACCTCAATGGCTTGAGAAAGAAATAGGTACGGAATCAGGTTTTGAGATTCAAGAATTTGATGTTTCAACATTATTTTTAGAAACCATCATGAAGCCTAAGAGGAAAGCTAGATTAACATCTGCAATTAGAAGAGATCCTGCTACAGGTAGAAGGACCGCCTAGGTAGCACTTCCCACTGTTGAAAAGGAGAAAGGCAAAATTGCCCTAGAAGAATTCCAGATCACCACAGTTGACTTGGGGTTTGCCAATGAAGACCAAGAGGGTCAGGAAGGGAAGGATATAATAGATTCTTTGACCCAAAGGGTGAAGAAAGAAAAAGAGAAGAATAAGTAGCATAAAGAGCACATTGCTCAGTTGCATTCATACATAAAAGGGTTGATTAACCCTGACAATACATCATCATATCAGACAGTCCCATTGACTGCAATTTCTCAAGAGGAGGTTAATAAACTAGACCTTATGAAGCATGAGTCAGTGATCATGAGGAAATGGATGTCATCAGCACTAATAGGAGCTGAGGAAGTAGTGAGAGCCTCTTTGCAGAGGTGGAATTCTTTGAGTATCTCAAGAAAGAAGGTTGATAAATTACAGAATGAGGCCGGAAGAAGGCCATTCCAGTTAGAGAAAGCCTTGAGTGCTCTGAGTGAAATAAAGAGGATTAATCCTCATATCCTAATAAATCATCAGGTGCTGGATAATAACACTACCATGCTAGTGGATATTTGGTATAGAGACATCAAGTTTGAATGTGATGTACTGAAGAAGTGCAATAGTAAACTAAGAGATATCAGTGTAAAATTGTATGGCATGATGTCCTATGAAGCAGAAGTCCTAGAAGCCCTAGAGGGAAAAGTAGAGGGGAAAATTGAAAACTAAGATGCAGACTTTGCCATAAAAGCTCTACATGATAACTTCCATCCAATGGCTGATGATCCTCTCACCCACCTGACGGAAGAAGCAATGAACAAGATCATGAGGATCAAAGTTAGAGTGGAAAACTATAATGAAACATTGAGCAACAGGAAGGGTAAATTGGAGACCCTCAGAGATAAGTTTTAGGCCCACAAGTATGCCATCAGTAAAGCCAAAACTCAGGATGGTGGGGAAGTTGAAAGAATAGTAGAAGCATATGAAAATATCAGGACAATAATGCAGGTCCATATACAAGGCGACATTCATCAGGGTGATGAAGACACAGAAAGTGATGATCATGATGAAGAAGAAGAAGAACCTGAGGAGTAAATGAAGATGCGCCACAAGAGAAACATATGCATCGGGTACTTAGAAGAAAATAAGTTACCTAGATAGTTGCCAGGTGGCAACCTATGCCACGAGAGATAGTTGACCAAGTCAAAAGGAATATGCACTGTGGATCTTAATTGATAAATCTTGATCATAGATCATTTGTAACCGCTTCCTCACCTTATTCTATAAAAGGTGCAGGGATGCCTTATTTTGAACATTCAAAAGCTTAATTGAAATTTGTCTGCTGAAATATCAGGGCCTATTTCAAAGTTATTGCAAACCTACATGTTTTTGCATACTTAATGAAAGAGGAGACCATTTTGATTACAAATCATCGTAAATCCTGAGTAATCTATGTTTGAATTCTTGATACATGCTTTGATTTGTTGTGTCCCTTGGAGTGCTCATCAGTCTGCATGTATTGTCTTCATTCATTATCCTTTGAAGTTTGCATCATCTGTATCTAGCTATGGAACATCCTAGTGAAAATATGGTTTGATTTCTTCTCCTAATGACAATATCAAGTGTGTATGTGACTCAATAGCTGAAGATTCATCATAGTTTGAAGTATTCTTTTACATTTCTTTTAATTTTAGAACAATTCACCATCACAATTGCAAATAATAGATAATCAGAAGAAAATTACATGAAATATGCAGACATCTCATAAATAACTAGAAATTCATAGCATATTTGAAGTTAAAGCATGTTCAATCGACAAATATCATGCAAAGATCTAAGTATAGACACATTATTTGAAGAAATATACTGTGTAGAATAATCTTTCTATGTAGCATCTCTACAGGAACATAATCCTACTGATGAACACGTAAGGCCCCTGAATGGAAAACAACAACACACATCAACCACTGAGTAACGTCAGTAGATTAAGAACTAATCCACGGAGACTTGGGATCATGAATTCTTTGAATTCATCGTATCTTTCAAGATGAGTAAAGGTTGTTGTGTAACTTGTATTCTATGTTTGCTTATGACTAACATCATGATCAACAATACCCTACTTTATTTATTTTGATGGATGTTCATCCATTAGCTTGAGAGTTTCAAATGCCTTTTTCTGAATCCATTTTGTGCATATGCATTTGTGTACACTGGCATCATTTCAACTTCCTCCATTATTTTGGACTTCAAAGCCAAGTAGACACTTTGTACAAGACTTGTAATATGAAAATCGAGAATGAAGTCCAATTTGCATGACATGCAATCCGTAATTTAACTTGTAGTGTGCAATGTACAATCCAGGAATGAAATATGGTTTGCATACATTCACAGCGTGGTCGCCTTCACAACAACTGACTTAACCTTTATGCACCTATAGATCAAGTTTTAACATTTGTGTTTATGCAGGTTGTCGACAAGTAGATTTGGCAGTCACATTTTTCTTTCTATGGAAATTTTGGTTTGGACATTAGGGTTTTATGATTGCGGGAGTGGGGTCACTCCCCCCTTTTAGTATATTTCTTTTTTCCTTTTCAATCACTCTCGGTCATGTGGGAGACCGAGGGCTCTATTCAAACCAAACTAAACCAACCAACCTAACTGTTGGAGGTAACCACGCATGTGACCACTAGAGGCCAGACCACTAGCAGTCTGTGTTAACTACTTGCAAAGACCTTTTTGCCTCCACATGCCTAAACAAGCAGTTTTTTTTCAAATTTATACAACTTTTGCAAAACAGGTCAAAATTTCACAAAATGAGTTGCATTGCAGAGCAGACTTAGCCAACTTCATAGTGGTAAAGTCAATTTCAGGTAATGATGCCATTTTATTAGACTTTTTTTTGGTGAAAATCAATGGTCAATTCAGACTTTGACCACTCATAACTTGTGCAAAACTACTCCATTTTTTATGAATTTTTTTTTCAAACTGCATGGAATTTCCTGAATAATCTGATTTTGCAGTTTATTTTTCTATATCTGATCATATTTTGTAGATTTTTATCAGATTAACTTTTTGATCTTTTTTGACATAGTGGCTTGCACAGGGGTGCTTGACTTGATAAATCATGTTTTTTTTGCATAATCATGGGGATTTTATGATACTGATGTTTGATTTGCAACATGTTGCTTTCGTTGGTCAAAGACATTCAAATTGAAACTATTGACACATTTGATGCAGGGTGTCATTCTTTCATGTGCATGTGTTTTCTTATCATAGGCACATTTGGTTTTGGTGCACTAAAATGAACTTAATCTAGCTTTTTTCACACATATCTTGGGGCTTAAAATGAACCAGTGTCTTCTTTGTTTGGTGATGTGTTTGTGTTTTGAGATGTGCATGCTCTTCCCTCGCACATCATGTGAACTTGGGAATCAAAAGCATCTCTCAACACTTGCATAATCACACCACACATCTATTTTCTAAGGTTAATGAACATGTGTGAGTGTGAGCAAGTTCACATGTGTATGCTCTCCCCTTGTGACTTAGTGCAAACCTAGGGATCAAAAACATGTTAACTTGTCTTGCTTTTGTTTGAGCCTTAGAGGGGCCTGGTCTTGAGACACATCTGAAAGGAGAACTCATTTGCGACCCCAAGCGGGACTTTCATCCAGCCTGCTATATAAGTTGAGGATAAGGCGAAAGCTAAGTCTAACTAGTATGAGCACTCACCATATAGTGCTAGCTTGAAAGGAGGCGTACCTTTGTGTATATTAAACTCCTAGTAGGGTTAGTTAGAGCCTTAAGTGGCTTGTTGGATGCTTGTGGGGTACCGATCCCCCAGATATTCACTAGAACCCTTTTATATAGTGGCCAAAAACCCTCTATTTGTTGACGTAGAAGGGTGACCTTTGAAGTGGCCCTGATTCATGTGGTTCTTAGCCGAGGTACCAGGGACAATCCTAAGGTTTGGTGGGGGTATGAGCCTTGGGAAACTTGGATCTTGGTATGCGTGAGAAGTGAGTGCACTGTAAGGGGGAGCCAGTGCTACCAAGATCCTGGAGCTACCCACTTTGATTAGGGGCAGCTAGGGGATTCAACAAATATTATCTTTGCCTAGCCTAGGATTGTGCATGTCTACAAGTGTTTGCAAAACACCATGAGTCATCAAAAACAGCCAATTAAAAGCCAAGTGTCTTCTTTGATTGATGTGTGTTCTTGCCTAATTATAATTCCAAACATTCTTGACCACACATTTATTCCATGTCATCATCATTTCCCCATCATGCCAACTCATCCTATCCTAATTGTATTCCTACCCCTATCTTCCATCATTCAACCTTCACATCCTAATCATCATCCTTAGCCACTTCGCATCCTAGTCACATCCAATTCATCATAACCCTATCCTAATCACATTCTTATCGTACCCTCACCATTCAACCCCATATCCTAATCATTCCTCCTAACCACATCCTCTTCGCCATCTAATCATCCTTATCATTCACATGATCCACATCATCCTTGTTCTATCCTAATCACATCCCAATTACATTACCATCATTCCACATCATCTTATTCCTAATCTAACCAACATTATAAATCCAACAACACCTAACCATCATACCCTAATCACATCCTAATCATCCTCCCTATTCACATCTCATTCATCCTAATCATCCCCTTCCTCATCATTCGACCACATTCCCAATCCCGTTGTCCTTACACATCATACCAATCCATTACATCCTAATGAATCATATCCTAATCACATCATACCTAATCACCTATCTAATCATCCAATCACTCATTACAAACCATTCCACATTACCATAATCATAGTCATCATATCCTACTTGTCATGTCCTAATCCATTTCCATCACATTCCTCATTATTCAACCACATCCCTAATCCCATTATCCTTACACGTCATACCAACCCATTACATCCTAATCAATCATATCTTAATCACATTGCCCTAATCATGATCCTAATCATTCCTAATCATATTCATGTCATATCTTCTTCATGCCACCTCATCATATTTATACCCTAATCATTCATAATCATTACATCCATTCCACATCATTTCCTATTCACCATTCCAACTCATCCTATCCTAATCACATCCCACTCATATCTTCATCATTTAACCTTCGTATCTTAATCACCCATCTTAGCCACATCATATCCAAGTCACCCCTAATCTAATCCTAATCACTTTCTTATCATGCCTCATCATTACACCTCATCATAATCCTATTCTACCCTATCATTCTCCTAATCATTCTGCCTCATCCCAATTATAGCCTAATCATCATGATCGTGTCCAATTCATCATGCATAACCATTACACATCATCATCCCAATTCAATCTAATCATTCAACTGCATTCTACACATCACCCTTAACCATTTAGCTACGTCCTAATCATATCCCATTCATCATATCCTGATCATCCTAGTCATCAATCCAAGTTACCCAATATTGTCATTCCACATCATTCAACCTCATCATAACCATATCCTAATCATGTTCTATTCATCATCCCAAATCATTCCACCACACCCTAATCATCATTCGTGTCATTCCATATGGCCATCCTCATCCAATCATATCATCCCTAATCATATGCTATCTATCTAAACCATATCCTAGCCATTCATCATGATCCAATCATATCCTAGCCATTCATCGTAATTCAGTCATCTTCATCTTAATCATCCAAGTCATCTATTCCTTATCACTACACAACATCATCTTCATTCCAATAATTTCCTAGTCATCTACATCTTATTGTCACACATCATCACCTTCACTCTAATCCAATCAATCACTTCCTAATCATATCATAACCATTCATTCAATATCCAAATCCATTTCATCTTTCGTCATTCCCCATCACAATACACCACAACCATAGGGAAACCTTTGAGTATCTACCCTACCTATCGAATCCAATCGCAACTATGTCAAAACCTTATAGACTTGCATACTCAATCTAATTCACCCACTAGACATACTCAAATTCATTTCACTACATATCCAATTTCATTCTTTCACAATCAAATTTCATCGCAACATTTCATTACCATTCAGCCTTTGACATCTATAGAGGACCCTAAACATTAGTCTTCCTAAGGTCGAAACATAAGGAGAAATTGTTGAAGCTTGATAGTATCACAAGTACAAATTCGGACCAAGATACCTTGACATCTTTCCACATCAATCACAACTTGGGCTTAATACTCCACAGCTAGTTTAAGTCCATCCTTACAAGTGAATTCTGAAACTCATGGGTTCACTCTAATCAATCATCTATTCCATACCTCAAGGTCTCGACAAAACCAATTTGTACTTTGAAAGGTCATTAGTAAACGAGAGTACCCTCTTGGAGCTAGACATTTTGAAGACTAATATCATTAGCCCTATCATAGTCTAGACCTCATTACCTTGCATTGACATTCACATAACATCCCACAATCCACAAATCCAATTCGATAAAGACATGGTTGCAAAAAAAGAAGACAAAGGGAGTCAATCCTCCTAGTTATTCCTATTCATCCTCGTCATTCCACATCATCCTTGTCACCCAATCAACATCATTCTAATCATATCCCAATTAATTTTCATGGTAATCATTATTCTTATCATTTGATGTCATCATAATCACATCCATCATCATATCCTCATCATTCAACCTTCACACCCTAATCACCCTTTCTACTCACATCATTCAATCAAAATCATCCTAATTACCTCACCCCTAATCTAATCATATCCTAATCACTTCCATGTCATCGCAACCCTAACCATACCCTCATCATCCCTAATCACCCATCTAATCATCCAATCAATCCCACACTCCATCGCATTCCTAGTCATTCCATCCACATCATCATTCATCCTAATCAAGTACAACATGGTCCTAATCCCGCAAGAAGACATACAACAATATAAAGACATGC
This sequence comes from Cunninghamia lanceolata, assembly GCA_027924645.1. NCBI lineage: Eukaryota > Viridiplantae > Streptophyta > Pinopsida > Cupressales > Cupressaceae > Cunninghamia > Cunninghamia lanceolata. The sequence continues at coordinate 6,217,708 of BSBN01000220.1, read as the reverse complement.
ATCATTCCATGACAAGGTTCTAGCCCCCCAAGCCTATTCACAAACCCATCCAAGTCCACCTTGGTAGCAAGACAAAAGGCCTTCAAATTCCAATTCTACCTTTGACAAGGGAAACATAAGTCTACCTCATCCATCCCATAAGTACATGCTACCACTACACTCCTAATCCAAGTCCACATCATCTACCCTCATCGTTCATCCATTATATTATCCTTCCCCACATGCCCCTGCAAAGGATGTGACCCAAGGACTACAAGAAAGGAATCAAACATTGTCATGTCATCTAACACATATTCTTGAGCCTACCAAAGATCCTTCAAATTCCATGACCATTCCTTCAACCCCATCATGTGGTCCACAAACCATCAAAAACATATCAAACCTACCCACGAGTCATCCACTTCCATTTTCCTTCAAGTCAAGAGATATGTCAAGGATCTAATCCAAATCATGCAGAACCATTAGCTCCTAATTCTAATCAAGATCAAACTACTTCCATTCAACCTATCCATAACACACTTGATCCCATTCTCACAATCCCCTCCATGATCAAGAAGACCATGATGATCCACTTAGCTTGCCACCTCACCCATTCATGATCCAACCACTACCACTTGTCATAATGAGACATGTGCCTCCCAAGAACAAATAAATATAGAAGATTAAACAAATAACTTGGATCTACATGAACATAATAAAGATCCTAATGATTCTTCCACATCCACCATCAATTCTGTTTCAAATCCATTTTCATATCCTATCGGTTTATCCACTTTCATACATGAATATTCCTCTCTAGGAACACAACCATTATCCGCCACTTTGCCTTCTCCATCAAATAAAGAACTCAAATCTAGTGTCCAAACTACACAAAGTCCCATTGTCCATCGCATGCTCCAAAACATGAACTACCACGGTAAAGGCTTAGGCCTTCACGAACAAGGTATTTTGGAGCCCATCTATGTCAAAGTCCCCCTCGCTCATATGGCCTTGGATACACACGTTGATGTCAACAAATCTAACGATGTTGGTAATCCATCCATGCATCCTAAGTCCACCACTTTCTATCGCAAACCCCATCATATTCCTAAAACATATGTCTCCATTCCACCTCTGTCATCCTACAAGTGTCAAAAGCATGTGACCATTCACCTTTTGCCATCCAATTTACCTCCACTCCTTCCAACTCCTAATTTTCCTCCATCCAATTTGCCACCATTTCTTTCAACACATAATATCCCAATCATTCATAAATACCCTTACATTCCTCCTCATGACCAACAAATGCACACATTGTCCAAACATAAAGCTTCCACTCATTCCACCTGCCACATGGGATTCAAAAGTACTGGAAAGTAAACAAACCTCCCATAATGTAGGATGCACTCATCGTGCAAGTCTTTAAACTACATATATGGGGCAAAACACACGCAAAACCTGCCAAAATGCAGGATGCACTCATCACGTAGGTCTTTAAATTGCATATGGGGCAACAAACACGCCACACAAAGCAAGCACGCCAAACACACACACTTTGAAGACACAAAGAAAACATGGCAGACAAGCGATGTAGTGTTCCTATTTCTATGCTCATCACCATCTCAGGCACATTATAGGGACACACCGATGATTAGGCTTCGCCACAACAATCGCCAAAGACATGCTTAAGGGTTGAGTTAGTCACAGAACTGCTCCCTGCCTTTGTAGAGGACTTTTGAAAATGATAGGATGATGCAATCTACTCTGAGAAATACACCATCCTTGCCTCCACAAAGGGCTTAAGAAAAAGGATATGCTCGATATCCCACCTCCGCAGAGGGCTTACATGATTGATTGTAAACAAACTCAGGATGCAGGATGTACTCATCACGCACGTCTTTAAACTGCACCTGAGGACAAACACATTGCTAACATCTACAACAAACAGCTTACCTTATATATGCCCCCACCTTAAGGTGGTTGATATCATGCATCGATATCAAGCATGTTAAGGTAGGAAAAAAACACACAAGCGAACATAGACTTTTGCAAAGCCCATCCCCCCCGGAGGTGACATGTACTTCACGATCGCCAAATGTTTCGACAAACACATCCTTGCAAGAAACATGTTAGTGTCTACAAAATCATGATAAACAACAACATCAATTCATATGATTAACCACACAAAGAGCCAAGGTTATACTACAAATTCAAAGTTCAAGGATAACCGTGTGGCTACATCACGAAGCTCTCTGAATCGATTACCACCAAGGCTAGATTCAAAGACAAACAAAGGTGCACAGAGCAGCAGTATTGTTAAGGTTTGTAAACGAGATAAAACATCATCAAATTCACTATGTGGAAAGAATGAGTGCTTCCACTAGCCAAGCATCAGATAAAATATACAACCCCATCGTCATATTAGGAACTAAGTCCAATTTTTTATTGCTCTCGAAAGGGACACTAGGTCTGCATCAGTATAAATGTTTTTCGTCATCTGCCCGCTAGATAGAAACACTAGAGGAAGGGAAACAATAAATAAGAGAGGAGAAACAAGTGTCTTAGGGAAAATAACATAGGAGGGTGTCCCCAAGTCACCAACTATAATGCTATGTCCGTAAGACACAACACACAACAATGAAATAAGAGAGAGGCAATATAGAAGAATGATGATACAAATAGAAGGTCACAACAGAGGCAGTCTCCTAGTATCTCGGACCTTACAAGAGAATTAGGGGTCATCCTAGGAGGCCTAGACAACACATAACACATCATAGGGGAAGCACATCACGAGAGAGATAAAGGGTTAGAGATACCTACCTATAGGGTCTTCGTGCTAAGTCTCATCATCAAGGAGGTCGTCATCTTCCCAAATTCGAATGCTAGAAAGAGGTGTAGGTTGTTTCATTTGTTTATCTAATGTATTTTGATCACCTCCCAATCCTTGAGGAGATAATGAAGGATGGACCTCAACATGAATACCATCTTTTAGTGGACTAGGTGGGTTATGAATTTGTTCCTTGTCCACATCAATCATTTCGAATAGGTCAGGATAATCAAAATAGTCTTGTGTTGTCATGATGTCATCTATTAATGTTTCATTTTGTTTAGGAGGATTATTCAAATTATTAGAGCTATCCCTAGTCTTCTCATGTGAGTTATCTGAATGTTCATATTTAGGAGAAGTAGGATGGCTCGTGAATTCATCATTGTTCTCATAGTCATTGTCAATATCATTTCCATATGTTTTAGCTATCAATTCCAAACTATTGAGAGAAGTGTCATGCTCTTCATTCAAAGTGTGTTTGATCAATTATTCTACTACCCAAGGGTATGTATTGATGAGAGATATGAATTTGTTAAGATTAGATACATAGTCAAGGATTTCGGAGGAGGACACAAGTATATCTTGACGATACATAGCTTGTATATAGGTAATGACATTAGGGTGCATACTGAGGATTTTGTAGAGATTTTCAAAAAAAATTATATGTGAATGCAAAGAATCCAAATAGAATTGAGAAGACAAATCCATGAGTGCCAAATCTAATTTTAAGAGTTTTTCTAATCTTTATGGAAAATACAAGTGCAAAGTCATATGCAAAATGACCTAAAATGTTTGATTTTTCGTACTTATTCAATGCAAATGAATGAAATAAAGGGTGTTGTAAGGATTTTGATCAAGGGAAGAAAATTATATGTTTGATATCACTCCAATACAAAAATAAGATCCTTCACAACACACTCTTGATGCAAATCTAAGATGACAACAAGCCAAAATATAGTGAAAATATGCTAAAATATGCAATTTTTTCACTCACTCGCAATGTAAAAGAGCATGACAAAGGGTGTTGTTAGAAAAATGATGATGGAAATAAAATTATATCAGTAATAATAGCCACTTAATGTCAAAATTTCCATCACAACACACTTGTAGTGCCACTCAAGGTCAAACCCTAGTGAAAAAAAGCAAAATTAGGCAATTTTTCACTATTTTTCACTTCCAAGACCTAGCAAAAGGAGTGTTGTAAATAATTTTAGGAGTTGAAGAAAATAATATCGATTATATCAGTCACCTCGAATCATAAAATTTGTCACAACACACTTGGAGTGCAAACTAGGCCAAACCCTAGGGCAAAAATAGCAAAAAATGTGTAGTTTTTCACCAAATTTTCAATACAAGAGCCCAATAAAAAGGTGTTGTGAGGAGTTTTAGGAGGGCAAGAAAATAATTACCCTAATAATAACCAATTAATGCAAAAATATTCTTCACAACACACCTATAGTGCATATCTAAGGGGTCGATAAGGCCAAATCTAGTGAAAATCAATGTTTTTGAAACCCTAGGTTTGAGAGCTTGACACAAATGCTATATGAATGTTTTGAAATATAATTTATGATGAAAATTAAATATAATTATATCTGAAAATAATTTCCAAACCCTAATATGCAAAATGCAAGTGCAAATCTAATGAAAATGCATGAAAATTGCTAGTTTTTTGTTGAAATTTTCTATGCAAAATTGCAAATATTTGAAATCTAAATGCAAATTTACACCAAAATGCAAGACTACAGAAAAATAAAAATTTGAATGAGTCTCTAAAATCAGTAAAAAAATTTGAAAGAAGATTTTGCCTACTAACCCTAGATTTTGGAATTACTAGGCTATATGAAAATTGTCAAATTTTCTACAAGACGCTAGCAATTGTATGATGAAAATGCAATGCAAATTATTGATTTTTTGTAATTTTATGTAGTTTACATCAGATTTAATGCAAAAATTAGAAATTTGATTAAATTCAAATTAATTGATGCAAAATAGTAACCCTAAAATGCAATTTTTTAAAAAAAAATTATTTTTTTTGAAATTTTCTCAATGCAATAAGATGAATGACTATATGAATGAATGAAATCAATAGAAATATAAATTAAAACATGGGTTCACCAAAATGTAAAGGATAAAATTTGGATTGTTTAGTTTTGGTTTGAATCCTCCTTTCACCAATTATCTTCAAGGACCTTCAGATAGAGTGGAAGAGCACTATTAGGGTATCTGATTATCAATTTTCCTTCTCTTATGCTCAATTACCCATCAAAACCTTAATTATGTAAATATGGTAGTAAATAGATGAATAACAGAAAATGCTTTTGTAGAAAGCTGTAAAATAACAAATAACTATGTACTTGTTTTCAAGGTTCTGAGGCAGAAAAGTCAGGGACAAGAGAGTGGGTGCCCAAGTCCAAGGCCTTATTTTTTGTCAAGATCTAGAAACTCAGTCTGTAACTTGTTTCTATTGGTTCAGAGATTTTCCTATCATGGAACTTCAAGGACTAATGAGTGGGCACCCTAGTCCAGGGTACCATTTTTCCTACTGTTCTGCAATTCTGACACTCCAACATGCCCTCTTACAACTTCACTTTGTCTACATGATCAACATGTAACCTACAACCATGAAAACTTTGGGAAGGGGTTGTGGTGCTTAGGAGCTTGCCTTAGTCAAGCCCCAGAAGGACACTTAAGTCTTCCAAACACCTTTGTCAGATAGAGAGTGCATTCCCTTGTGAGGCAGAGGCAAAATCCAAATGAATAAATGATCACAAATACAATAAATGTCACCTTGTAGTGAATATCTCATGGGAGGAAGATGGTCTTCATTCCATGAGGAAATGGATGCTCAAATCTACAAACACAAACACATAGACAACACCAATTTGCTCTTGCAACACAATGAAAGCCTTGAAACAACTTTAGGATGCCAAAATCACATGAAAATAATCTGGTTTACAAATGAATGCCTAAACATGCTTTTATATGCAACTACAAACATTCCCGCCAAGATTTCATAAATTCAAACTTACCGTGTCAGCCTAGGGACCAAATAACGGTCATAAACTGACACTTAAAATTTGGGCCTGACCCAAAATAGGGCAGGACTAGGGCGCAGGCACCAAAGTCCTCCCCCCTATTTTAGGCAGGGTTAGGTTCAAGGGGTCCCCCTAGGCCCCATTTGTCATAAGATCTAGGGTTCATTCCATTGGGATGCCAAATTATGATGCAAGATGTCCTAAATGCACACTAAAGACCCTGAGCTAAACCTAAAGAGGGAAAAGCCCCCAAGGGGGGACATTTTTTGATGTTACAAAACTGATGAGATAGAAGCAAATGAGTGCATGAACTTCTTTGATGATGAGGAGAATTTTCTAATGCATGAAGACTGGTCTAAACAAGAAAATAGAAATAACTTTCAATTTTTTCAGATAACCAACTTTTTGAGATGGATGTAGAGATATCTTATGATAACCCACTTTTTGGGGTGGAGTTCTAGCATGAGTTTGTTTAGAGGCATGCACATGAAAAAAGTTCCTCACTAGATACTAATGATGGTTTTGAGTTTGGTGAAAATTTGAAATCAACAACTAATGATAAGTAGTTGGATCATTTTGATGATGTTGATTTGGAAACTGAGCAAGGTGTTCCAATTCAAGGAATATATAAGACTGGTTTACAGAAAAAAAATGTTCAAGAGCGTGCACTTGAGAATAATGTTTTAGCAAATTTTAAGGGTGGTGTTGAGCTTGAAAAAACTTCAAAATCAACAATGGAAGGTAAAAAAATTGATTACACCACAATAAGTAAAGATGATAATAGTAAGGATTTATTGCATTAACTTCATACTATGTCATTATAGTGGTTTTGTCATCATGAGAAGTATTCTAACCATGATGAAAATATGAAGGGTACAAAATGGAAATGAGATCCTTTCTCTCAAGTCCAATATTGTTCATGTACAATGGTGTGGGATCTTGGTGTTTCAACCAAAGAACTACAAAAGGAGGACATTTTGGGGCACACAAAGACTATAGATTTGGATGGGAATAATATATTTGTTGCTAATATATTTACCATTCCAAGCACCTAGATAAGCAAACAACTTAATATATCCATGGGTGAGAATAAGGTATACAATGAATTCTATGTCATGAGAACTAACATGGTTTGGTTATATCCCATTGGTGAGTCTCTAGAAGATCACAAATCCAAAGAGCTAAAGTATACAACTAAAGGGAAAGATGTCATGCTAACTTAACCATATGTAGAAACTAACTTAACCATCATGACAAAGGAAGAAGCTCTTGCATGGATGGATATAACACAAGAAGTATTTGATAAGCGTGAGAAGGTAGTCAACTTATGTCTTGTATTTTTATTTTAGATTTCTCAAAACCATTTTCTATAGAATGTGATGCTTTAGGAAAGGGAGTTGATTTGGTTACAATTCTAAGAAGGTGCCACACAACAATCGAAAAAAGAGAGTTGAAAGATTTAGAATAGGGTTCCTCTATGTATGACATGAAAATTACTGTCATCATGCATATTGTGGAAAAGTTTAGAAAACATCAAGTTTATGGTAGATGTATGGTTGATACAAATTATAATGGCTTGAAGTTCTTCTTTAATCAACATGATTTGAATGATGAGAAGAAAAAAGGGTAAGGAAAATCCAATTTTATGATTTTGATGTAGGATGCATGAAGGGAAAAAAGAATGTAGTTGTTGATGCCTTTTTTATGATGTCCACACATTGTTCTATGTATTTAATTTTTGGTGGTTGGAAGATTTCAATCATGATAGAATATGCCAAGAATACATTTGTTTCTAACATCTTAGATGGAAATGTGAAGGATGACAAGTATGTGCTTGCAGATGGTCTCATTTGGCATAATGATAGAATCATGTCAGTGCTTGAATCTAAGTTGAAACAAAATAATTTGAAGGCTTTGCAGGATACATCCATGATGGAACACCTCAGACCCTACAATATTTGTAGATATATAAGAGAGATTCTCATGGAGGAGCTTTGAGGAGGAGGATCTCAAACACATAGGGAGTACATCATCTTCTAGTAGAGTGAATTAAAGCATGTTTTTCTAGGAAGTTTGTTGCAGCCATTGCTTACTTCCCATTAAGATTGAAAAACTATGTTCATATTCTAAATCATCATAAGTTTTCCCAAGGTACATGGTAAAGATTACATTTGTTTTTTTGTGGATAGACTAAATGAGTATGCATACTTATTTGCCATTTATCTAGAATCCAAAGCCTATCATGTGACTAAATTATTCTTCATGGAGGTGCTTAGGCTATAAAGACTACCAAAAAATGTTGACAATAATAGACATGGTAGATCTGTTAGTAGTTTTTTGTAGGAATTATCTCATTTTACAGATGTAAAAATCACTCCTAACACAAGTTATTAGTTGTAAATAGTTGGAGACACAAAAATGATGAATAAGTGGCTAGTAGGTGTTACATCCCCAAACTTTAACTAATGTTTTACTTTTACTTTCATGTGATTAAGAGGATAATAATCATAGATTAATGATTTGACATTTAGGGAAAGTGTCAGGATAAATCATTGATTTTATGAATTCTGATTAATGCATAGAATTAGACATAAGATTACATGCTATTGAGATTATTAAGCATAATGTATAATGATTTATTGATGATACACTGATCATAGTTTGTGTGACTATGAGTGTAACCAGGGAAAATATTTCCATCACCTTCAAGAATGGAAGGAGAGCATCACTAGAGAGAAAACAATAGATGTTTTGAAAAGTTAGGCTTGCCATTTGAGTTCCAAGCCATGTATTTAGTGAACCCTCGTGAGATGGGGTATGTAATAGTTATCTTTTTTGTTTAGTCATCTCAAATTCAACCATTATTGATTTGACATGAGGAAAAGGTTTTATAACCTCAAACTTCATTGATTTGGTTGAGAGGTTCTTCTGATATATTTCTCTGCGTTTCATCATAGTTGTTGCTGACATCATCATAAAGTTGCCAAGGGGGAGAAGATCTCAACCCACTCTTGCACCTTATCAATTGATTAATATCAACTTTCATTGATATGGTAATGTTACCATTATGTTGATATATAATATTTATTTAGTTGTTTGAATATTATTATATTTCAATAAAGAGAATCTATTTCATTAAGTCATTGGTATCTATCTCTTTTGTATTAAGCATTCCCTGGAAGCTACCTCTTCATTCATGTAAAGAAGCACATTCACCACAACCCACATAATGTGGAGAGAGTGGGAATAGCCCACTATGGCCGCGGGGTTGTTATGACTCCAAGGAAAGAGTTAGAGGGATGCATGTTTGCTTCAAAGAGAATTCAGTGGAGAGGTTGTTGGTTATCCTACGGAGTGGGAAGGGAGAGATGTTTATTCTCTCTAAATAGTCTTCTTGGTGTTAGCAAGAGAAAACAACAGGAAGAAGGGAAGGATACAGTCGTACCATAGTAGGAGACCAATAGTGAGAAGGGAGGAGAGACTTATGATAGAGAAGCTTGAAAAGACTGATAAAAGAGTATGTGGCTGAGTATTACTCATATATTATCAAATATTTCAACTATGGTTGAAGTTGTAATTAAACCCATCGAGAAGCAGTTGCTACAGTTAAACTCATCAATGACATAAGACTCTCCTTGTGAGTAAGAAAGGTGGCAATCACTGAATTACATAAATTCTTATTTTTCTCTTTAGCTATATATGTTCAAACTTGCAGTGTCTACATAAAGTAGAGCCCCTACTCGCGCCCACTGTCAGAATGACAGTACTGGTGTAGATTAGAGATAATAGGGTTGTAAACCCAATCTTACTCTAGTGGAATGATAATTTTGTTAGTATTAAACTTATCTCCTCTTGTGAGGTAGCATAGACTGCCGATAGAATGCAGTAGCCTCCATATTTTTATACTAAAAAGATAATATTATTTATTTGTTGGTAAACAATGAGGGTGGTTAACTATGGATAGTGTCATTGGCCGAGGTTTCACTTCATAGTTTCCATGTTTGGAAAGTTTGTTTTGAGATATAGGAGCTCACAATGCCAAGAGTTGGTACAGTGTAAAACAAAAGCTTTTGTTCTTTATCCTATATATGTTGATAAGACCAATGGCTTAGTGGTAGTTAAAGAAGACTTTTAAGTCAATAGAACCAAATTATATAATGATATTCACTTGGTCTATTTTGCAAGAACTATAGATGAGATTCAAAGAATGAAGACGACTCTTGAGACCTTGAATAAAATAGCTATTATTGACAAATATTTGATATTCCCTTATTTTCAAATAGCAAGAATTGTAATATCATTTTGGGGTTAGAGAAGGACAACCTCATTAATGCAAGAACGTTTGGTAAATGTAATACTCTTTATTCGACTATCAAGTAAAACAAACAAAGTCATTATCAAAGAGGATTAGATAAGAATCCTCAAAACAAATGAGTACCTTAGCGAACTTATGAGGTTATAAATAAAACTACTCTCTGTGTCAATACTAGACATCAAAACCAAGTATGAATATAAACTTTTGAAATAAGGAATAGATGTTGGAATAAGGTGCCATTAACCTTGTAAATCCCAATATTGTATTTATTCCATTTATTATTTGTAATTTGTAATTACCCATAAAGGATGTACAAGTTTCACCGGCAGTGGTAAGAATTATTTACTATCCACGGTAATTATGGAGTTACTGCACGATAAGTCTTGAAGTTACCGGCGGTAGTTATGGGATGTCATTTACTATGGTAAATGGTAATTGGTCAAAGTGGGGTATACATGTGGAGGAATAATCTATTTTTAGTGTTATGATGCACGTCATAAATGCTATAAGAGGGTGTAAGAGATTCTATGACAACTATAAGTTGTCATAAGAATCTATGACACTAATAATAGCATATACTGCGTCATAAGATGCTGTAAGTGGCTATTTTTGGCTCCAAGTCATTCAAGCTTGCATGGGAACTTTTTTCCAAGTGTAGGATGCATGTATGACAACATTTATGACCCCGTAAGAGTCTATTCTTGGCCATAGACGCCCAAGGTTGTGTGGTTGACTCTTGACAAGTGTTATGGGCTTGTAAGAAGTCATTTAATGTCTTGAGGTTATGTAAATTCTATAAAAACCATAGCATAGTAGATGAGAGGAATATAACAGTTTACAGGTACCCAAGTTCTACTAGAGTGAAGGTTGGAGGACAGAGGAAGTGAATGTATTTGTAATCTCCTTTTGTGAAGATAATACAACTTGGCCTCTTTTCTTGGTGGAGTTTTTTACCCAAAAGGGTTTTCTCCATGTTAAACACTTCTGTTATGTGCTTCATTCTGCTTATGGTATATTTCTGTATTGAGGGTTTATGTTTTGTTACAATCTCCATTAATAATACACAGTTAAAGTTTGCTAAAATTTATCTCGAATTAGATTTCCATTGAAGTGGTGTTGCTTTCATTTCTAACAATAGAGTGACAGGGAGTCACAAATTCTATGTTGCAGATGCAACAAGAAACCTTTCGAATGTACTCTAGAAATTAGAGTTAGAATTCTAAGTCATATGGACTAAGTGAGAAGTTAAATTAAGTCATCCATTGACCAGATTAGGTTAAACCATAATCACTGTAGGATGAGATAGCTTCTAAGTCGAGTTAGAAGTGTGTGAACAATTAACTACGTTCATTGTGAAACATCTATTTATATTAAAGCTTTGGCCAAAGTAATGCATCTGTCTTTGCATGCATTAGTCAATTCACTGTGTTCTAGATTGCATAATCATTCGAGAGTGTCATACTTAGTTAGAGGGGATCTATAGTTGTATGACAGTGATGGGTTATGTAGGACACAACACTAGAAACTCAGATGGAAAACCTATTTGTTCTTTATATCTATTCCCTTTGTGAGGGGTAGGGCCATTTCTAAGAAGGAAGGTGTGCGGGGGACCACCGGTATGTGGTTGGAAGAAAAGCACTCAGGTGATGCTCTCCTTCCCAAGTAGATGACAAGCCAAAAATTATGAAGATAGATATCAAATCCAGATGCAGTATATTCATTTATATGACTTTGATAGTTAATTTTTATGTATACTTATTTTTATTTCCATGAGTAAGATATTGTATTTTTAAAAGTGAAAGATTTCACTAACATGCTATCTTTGAATATGTTGTGAATTTTTAGTTTGAAAATATTTAGAAAAGATAATCTTATTATATATTTGGTTATGCAAATGATTAATATGTTAGCAAACAAATGATTATGATGATTATGTGCATTTACTTTTCCAATAAATCTAGTGAGTAAATTCGGGTAATATGAGAAGGCATGTTACAGTAGGATTCTTAAGAGAATATGTTTCAAAACAAAAATCGGCATGGTTTAAGTAGCTTCACTTGGGAGAATACTACTACAACAACATCCAACATCTATCCTTTGCTATGTTTCCATTCATGGCATTATGTGTTTATGATGCATTAACTTGCATTGGTTTAGTGTTCATAGATAGTACAATGTTATTCATATAGTTACCACAAGGATGAAGACGTCAATGAATGGAGCCATCATAAAATATCTGGCTATTTGGAGGAACCTACCTACAGGAGATGTCACTTTGAAAGAATCAGAACAATTTGAAATATTTGAATTTGCATTGCTTGAAGACAAGCAATTTTGGGAATGGTAGACGTGTAATGTTCCATTTTTAATTATTTTAATTATGTAGCAAATATGTCTATCCCAATATTTTCCATGGGTTAAGGAAGGAGTTAGAGAAATTATTTATTTAAGATTTAATTATTGGACCCATGTTAATTTATATTTTCAAAACTTATTAATTGGGGCCAAATTAAATATTAAAATATTTATTTATAGTGGAAACCCAAAATGGGGCATGAGATTTCTTATGGAGCAATTAGTAACTTCTAAATTATTTGACATCTTTATTTATAGTAGATTCTATGGCAAGATTATGACATAATATATTACAACTCATAATTGGGAGTTGCAATTCGCAATCAATGCAAGAGTTACAAAGAGCTTATTTTGAGAAGATTCTCAAATAACTAAAATATTAAATTTATTTTTCATATTGGAGCAACATTTCAAAATTATTTATCAAAAAAAAAAATATATCTCATAATTATTTATGATAGTTGTAAGTGGGTGGAAGAAGAGTATCTTTATTGCTTAAAAATAGTCAAAGGTCAAATGGAGGTTATGACAACTCTTCATGGGACCTATTTTGAGAGGGAATATTTGGAAATATTTTTTATTTATATTTATTTTGACCTTTACAGACATTGGGATTTGTGCCCCAACTTTTATATAAGACAAGCAGTTGATATCTTTTACCAATTTATCTCTTTCATAAAATTGTTTGAACTTTTGTTCATTCAAGTATCTTCTATGGATGAAAACCCATTAGAGATTGAAATTAGTGGACAAAAACCCATTGCTTTCTAGAAACAGTCTTAATCAAAGGTTGCATTGGAGCTTCAAGGATTTGCAATATTTTATAGGGTATTCCAGTTGTGTAGTGTGTGTGTTGTTTACAGGTTTCCAGTAAAGTTGTGTGGAGATTTGTGGGTGTTGTCTTTTGTAGAGTGTGTTGCTATTGTAGCTCAATTTGCTATTGTTATAGATCGGTATTTTATTGTTTATTTGTTCTTTCAAATCAGCTTTCAGAGTTGTGGAGATATATTTTTTAGTTGGAGCAAAAGAAGTTGCCAAAGTTTCTGAATCAATTTGTCCTTTAATAGACATTAGATTTCCATAGTCCATGATAATTTTACTTGAGTGTTTCAGGATTTAATTGTGTAAAAGGTTTTTTTCTCAAATTGTCCTTTATTGTTGTTGACTAGCTTGCCTAGTTGTTGCATTTGTGTAGTTTTTGTGGAAATTATTTATCCATCTCCAAATTTGAAAATTTTTCATAAAAATATTTGTTAAGGATATTACAGAAAATATTTCCTCAAAATAAACACAAAACTAAACCAGAAATAATATAGGAATGTAAATTTCACCATTACACATCTAACCTTTTTTTTATTACAAAATTTATAAATATCCATCTAATATATTATAAGTCATCTAAATAACTCTTACAAATAAAAAATTAACCTGATTATAACCCACACCTACTTAACATCATTTTAATTTCATAAAGTTTTTATTTATACCAAATATCTATCATGAAAAAATCATAACAATAAATATAACCACTTTACTTGTTTCTAAATAAATCTTAAAATAATTACTATATTGAATTTAACACTTTTATTTCTGACTTTTTTTCTTATCAATAAATTTCAGAAACTTTTAAAGATATTTCTTATTTACTTTACACAGATGGAGAGAGAAATTTTACTACTGTGTGGCGTCTATAAACAATGGAGACTGCATAATTTACTTTGTCCTTCGTCTGAATACAATGGATAGCATCTGCCGCTTATGGCGTATAAATCAAGTCAAAACATCAAATAGTCAACCCTTTTTCTTTGTAAAGCTCATAAAACCATGATAAGAACTTTGAAACTTACCACAAATTTTTGACTGGTGGCAATGGAATTCATAGGAGTTCATAGGAAAAAAAGAAGTTCAAGAAAAAAAATTTCGAGTGCAGCAACTCTCGTCATGAATCCAATCATACTCCCCGTCTCCACAAGTCAACTTATATTTGGAATTCATGGTCTCTAGTGGGATAGGCTATATGTACCAGAAATCAAAAAAGGAAATTGTAGCAAGATCTGCTTCTTTTGTTTAAGCCAATAGATGATATGTTTTATGCGACCGGACTAAACAGAATTCAGTCACACTTTATTAACACTTCTCTCCATTCGTACATAATCTGGTAGAATCCAAGAATGCAGATGATGTTGCTATTATCACAAAGAACCCACCAGGCATATACCACTTTACTGGAACGAATTTCTGTTTTTATTGATGAGTGCACTTTGTTTTTAGCCCATAAATAAGTTGTACGTTTTCCCAGCGGTGGGAAAGTTTTCTTAAATCAAGTCTCTTCAGCTTACCTGCAGCCCTGACAGAAGAAAGATTTTAATTCTTAAAGAAGGCGTAATACATCTTTAAGACAGTTTGGGACAGGTTTATTACACTTACATTCACAGAAATCAGAAGGAAATGGGACCCAAAAATGGCATAAACGTCCAAAGAGACACGAATGCCTCAAACGGATTTTAGTACAGTAGAGAATTATGAGAGTAGTACGTGTGTTAATTTCTTTTTATGGATGGACAAGACCTTTTTTTCTTGTACAGTCCGTTTAGACGGAAACATAGGTAGTTGTATTGATATTATTGATTGTATCTTCGGAGACAAGTACAGGAAAAACAATGTAGTCCACCAGCTTTCTCATCATTGTTGTGCATAATTGAGTTCTTTATATTTTGAGTGACGATGGAGGGTGATAAATCTCTAAAGGAAGGCTGAACAGACAGACTCAGTACGGAACTTTTAAAGCATTTGTGGTTTTATGTGAGCAGTATGAGGAATTTTTAGCAGAAAATGTGTTTGTATAGAATGTGGAGCAACTCTGTAAATGAATACCTAACTCATTAAGGAAGGCTGAACAGACAGAGTCAGTACGGAATGTAGGTTTTAATAGGTCAAAACCTGCCAGTGTTAGTGAACTTTCCAAACCCTCACCTTCACCTATCCAGAGTGACGGTTAATCCACCAGATCAATTCCTAAAGTGTAAGAGTTAGTCCAACAGTTTTAAGCAGTTGTGGTTTTTTGTGATGAGAATTTTTTAGTAGAAGAAAAATGCGTTTGTGGAGCAACTCTGTAAATGAATACTTAATCTTTAGTTCCCAAAAAACTCCTTAAAACTAATGAAGTTTTTAAAGAAAAATGTGTGTTTGTTACAAAAATTAGCTGCATGGGACCCTGGTATTAGATATCTTAAAGTATAAACTTTTTGAAATTCCTGCAGCACCTTGAGAAAGCGAGAGCTGAGAAAGAACACTACAGTGTCAGTCTATAAATACTACGTGTCTAGCTTTCTTCGTTAAAATTTCCGTGCCAATTGTCTTATTATCTTATTCTGTTATTTTCAACTGTCTTGGAGGACATATAACAGAGAGAAATACAAGATGACATTGACAGCTATAGTGAAGTCTTGCTCAGACTCTTAGAGGGACATGATATAGGTACGTAGGTATAGCTTGTTTTGTTATTGTAGTCGTATTATTTCGAGTTTGAGTTCATGGTCTCCGCCTGGGAATCCCAAGGTCGAAATTTCCAGCTCCTTGCTTTGAGGAGGTTGTGCAGTTGAATTTGTTATTGATGCTGCTTGTGCTTCGGATGCCTCTGCATCATGGGTAGAATGTACACCGTAGAAAACATAGAATAGAACCGCTAGTATGGTCCATATTCCAAATCTTTCGTAGGACTTTTTGTCCAGAGAACTTAGCAGAAAGACATTGAGGAAGATAGAAGTGGCAGGGAACCATGGCATGAGAGGAACCCCCCAATCTTTTGGGTGATGGACAATGGGGACATAGAATTGGAAGCCGGCGATTAATACAATGGAAATGGTGCCAAACATAACGAGACCCCACCAACTGTGCTTCTTCAGATGCCAGAAGAGAGCAAATCCAGTGGCACTTGCAGAGAATGCTAGTAAGAAAACAAGTGTTGGCAACGGCTTGGTGACTCCGATCTTAACATGTCTGCGGTAGATGAGAGCATTAGCAACGATGTAGAACACCACAAGGGTTCCAATAGAAATCATCTTCAGTACGATTTTCAGCTCCGTGAACAATGCAATGGCTGCTGTACAAACGCCTGCAGAGAGCATTGCAGAAATATCAGAAAGATGCCGTAAAATTACTATTGACTGTTTAACCACTGAAATGGATGATATTTAAGTAGAGTGGTGCCATAATAACTAGCTAACTAGACCTAAACAACAATGGACAGCAAGCAACAACAATGGACAGCAAGCAGGTGCAGCTTTAATCTGAACACAGCAGTTCAACTGTTCAGCTAGGCTACTTCCGGACTTATCAGAGCCCGCCATTAACTATTGTACCCCACCATGGTCATAGGCTACTTGTACTTAATAATGATCATGGAAGACCAGAGACAAGGTAAAAAATAGAAAACTTTTTGACCTCTCAAATCATCCACCATCCCTTCTGTGTGCTTTTATTTCAAATCTCATCCACCATCTCTTATTTCAAAGCTAATAATAATGGCTCAAGTTCCCTGAGCTGTTAGTATAAGTTTGTTAGGCTTACCTAGGAAGAGAGTCGCATTCATGGGCGTGCCTGTAGTGGAATGGACTCGTGCGAACCAATAGGGAATTAAACGGGCTCGGCCAATAACACACAAATACCTGGCCTGCCCGAGCATTGCTACTAGAAGTGACGCTACGATTCCCAAGCTCGCCCCCACCCCCACCATGTTTGAGCCCCACCTCCACCCCACGGATTGTTTAAAAGCTTCTGGGAAAGCCGCCGATTCTGTACTAATCTGTAATAATAATTCAAATAACCCCGTTACTTTCAGTTTTCTCAACAGACCTTTCAATCCAAGAGTTACTTCATCAATTAAAAAGCAAATTATACAGATTTCTGTAATGATAATGGAGGAAACTGGCAGCGGGTGCAGAACCGAAAGATGAATAACGAACAGAACAGTGTTGTAGTTTTCTATCTAATCAACTGTTGAAAACTTTAAGTACCCACTCACTCTACAAAAGCATTCACCACAAAAAAAGTTGTAATATTCTCTATTGTCGTCCAAAACCAGTTAGTTGCATGTGTACAGTGTACACTGCTAACGTTTATACTAATCAGTAAGGAGACACATATTGTCCAACAACAGTTTGTACTGGCATAACTCCAGCAATGGATTGATGGGCAATCAAAACCAAAACTTTCATAAAAGCGTGTGCAGTGGCATGAGTTAAATATATAATTATATTTTAGGAGGCGACAAGAACAGTGAATCTGAATTAGGCAAGGACTCACCAGATCATAAGGCATGAGAAGGCAGAGTGCAAGGGACATGAGGCAGTAGAGTAGAGAAACGATTATCACAGACCCCGAAACTCCCAGCGGAAGGCTCTTAGCCGGATGTTTTATCTCCTCTGCCATAGTGGAAACCGAATCATAGCCTATATAGCCGAAATAAACTATTGCAGCTCCTTCAAACACACCGCGCGCCCCGAAAGGCACAAATCCACCTGGGTGTGCATGTTCTGAAGGCCTGGTAAGATTGTGAAAGTCCCCATAATTGAAACCCGCAACAATAATAAATCCAAACAAGAGCAGGTGGAAGAAAGTCACCACTATGTTCAACATCGAACTCTCTTTAGTGCTGCAAAAATTGTGTAGCATGTCAATACAAAGATAGATAACAACATCTTAGAGTAGGTTTGCCCTTACACCAAAATTTATAACTGTCGATGACCATTCCAAACCACTTAGACCTAGAATGATAGTTAATCAACAAGATCAATTCCCAAAAGTGTAACGATTAATCTAACAATATTGATAACACTTGTGTAAGATTAAGATGAACCTGTAACATAGGCACAAAGTCAGCAAGATCACCAGACCCACGGCCGGAAAATCCAGCATGTTGTAGCCATCCGCTAAGCCTTTAGCTTGTATTCGCCAAACATTTTCATGCATAATCCCAAATACGCTTGCAAAATTCGAGGTAAAACCGCGGGCAATTGCAGCATTAGACAGTACATACTCCATGACTAGATTAGCTCCCGCAAAATACCCTGCAAATTCGCCTGTTCCCAATGATTTTTTCAATGTCAGTGCCATACCTTGCTGGCATCGAAGCTCGTCAAACATGTCAGAGCCTCTTAATGTCTGTGCCTTGTAAAACCAAAAATATCACTCAAACCCAACGACTGCTTATCTACTTACTCATTCAACAGAGATTTATAAAACCCAACGACTGCTTATCTACTTACTCATTCAACAGAGATTTATAAAACCCAACGACTACTTATCTACTTACTCATTCAACAGAGATTTATGAAACCCAACGACTACTTATCTAGTTACTCATTTATGAAACCCAACGACTACTTATCTAGTTACTCATTTATGAAACCCAACGACTACTTATCTAGTTACTCATTTATGAAACCCAACGACTCCTTATCTACTTACACATTCAACATAGATTTATAAAACCGAACGACTGTTTATCTACTTACTCATTCAACAGAGATTTATAAAACCCAACGACTGCTATCTACTTACTGATTCAACAGAGATTTATAAAAACTAGCCCAAATAGCAATACCTGAGGGAAGACTAGACAAGAATGAAACAGAACTGGAAAATGGAAATGAAATCCTTTTATACTCTATTATGCTTCACGATCTAATTTATAAGCGACTTGTAGTATATGGAAATAGGCGGTTTGTAGCATATGAGAATAGGCTGCTTGTAGCATATAGGAATAGGCAGATATAAGAATAGGCCACTTATAGCATATGAGAATAGGCGACTTGTAGCATATTAGAATAAGTGGCTTGTAGCATATGGGAATAAACGCATACCAAAAGTTATGCGAAGATAACTGAAGGCTCCTCCAGCCACAGGAATCTCTACTGCAAACTCCGTGTAGCAGAAAGCCGAGAGCAACGCAGAGACACCGGCCACGATGTAAGAGAGCACAACCGCAGGCCCCGAATTTTCGACAGCAACGGTGCCCGTGGTGACAAAAACTCCTGCTCCCAGCATTCCTCCAACTCCCAAGGCTATCAAATCATACCATTCCAATTTCCTCCGCATATCTGCTCCTGAGCGCCGCCTGATCTGAGTCATCTCTTGCAGAGGCGTCAGTGTTGCCCCTGCTCTCTCCATTAATCTCTTCGGTGTCTCCCTCAGCGCATTTTTATAACTCAAACATCCAGAGAAAGAAGAAGAAGAAGGCGAGCCCTCAGCTTTCCCACCATCGTCCCCCATACTTACTATCCTTAACACTTCCTAATCCCTCTTTATGTATATAGATCTTTCTTTTTTGTGTGTATATATCCCACACAAGAGAATCAAGCAGTCAAATTCACAACTAAGCTAATTAAGCTCTCACAGAGATGGACAGCACAACTGTGAGCTTCTCGTACTTGCATAAACAGACAAACCCATGTCTTCCCTACCGTGGTGTCACTGTGACACACTATATCTATATATGGCGGACATGAATATAATTTGCATTACAGATGGAGCAAAATAATTCGAAGCGCCCAGATTGTGAAACCAAGAAACACTATGGAAAGAAAGTGAGCATATGTGATGTACTTATAACCTCCATTCTC
This sequence comes from Cunninghamia lanceolata, assembly GCA_027924645.1. Classification (NCBI taxonomy): domain Eukaryota; kingdom Viridiplantae; phylum Streptophyta; class Pinopsida; order Cupressales; family Cupressaceae; genus Cunninghamia; species Cunninghamia lanceolata. The sequence goes on along the minus strand of BSBN01000220.1, from coordinate 6,197,572 downwards.
CTTATGTCCAAATATTTAATTCGCTATTATTTTCAGGCCGTCTATATCTCTACCTAATTGTCTCTGCAGAGAAAAGCAGGCGTCGTGTATATTAAAATAACTTTAAATGATTATGGGCATATGGACACTTGATTAACTATTAAAAAGTAAAACAGTCTCTTCCCAATCCCCTTTTTTCTTTATTGTTTTGTATAACCGTATATAAGATGCCGCATTCTGAGACAGCAACAGAAATGGCTGACAGTTAATGTCAGTTTTCAATGTATTAAGTATTTCTAAATGCTTATTCCTCCAACAGCTTTACGCTATAACCAAAAACAATACTTATGCTTGGGTTTGTTTTTCTTTCCTTGTTTTTTTCCATTTTCTTGGCTTCCTGCAACTTGCTTTCCTCAATGGGGCCCTAGAATCTCATCAACGTAAGTGGGGCTCTAAACTTGGCTGTAGAAATCGAAACTCAACTGTAATGAATCCATTTGTTTTCAAGACCAAGAAATTCCCATTTATTCACCATTCTCACATGGTTTATTGTGGGTCCTGTTCCAATATTCTATTGTGTGATACTATGAGGTCGTTAAAGTCAAGATTTGAAGCACTTTCTAAAATCAGCATAAGCATTTCACAGTGAACTTAAAGAGCTCAGAATAAAGTGACTTGTACTCATTCTAGCTTATCTTTGCTTCTTTCCACAGCAACAACGCTTTCCATGCTTTCTTTTTTTCTTGGGCTCTCCTTGTATAAAATAAAGCTTATATGCTATGCACAAAATATCCAATATTCCTTGCAACTATCCGTGTCACCTAGTTGACTCCACTCCTCCATAGTAGTAGCTTTGATATTTCTTTCTCAATGCACAGTGTTAAAGCCTAAAGGATTTATACATTGATAAAGAAACAAGAGCCTACAATACGCATGTTATCCTTTCTATGACTTTAAAAAATGTCATAATGATCAATGTAATTTAGGATATTTCTTTCTCAATGCACAGTGTTAAAGTCTAAAGGATTTATACATCAGTAAAGAAACAAGAGCCTACAATACGCATGTTATCTTTCTATGACTTTAAAAAATGTCATAATGATCAATGTAATTCAGGCTGTCTATGAAAAAATATATAGTTTAATATATCATGATATTTATGTTAAATCAACAATATTACAATGTATATTTTTTCTTCTTCAGTTTAATTTGATGATTTCCCTTTTTCTTATTTATCTATCTTTTCAAGAGTATTTCTCTTTTCTTCAACTAACATTATCATCAATTTTGATATTTATGTCTATGTTGTTCTTCTTCAAATTCATTTGATGATTTCCCTTTCTCTTATCTCTTTCCAGGAGTGTTTCTCTATTCTTCCACTAACATTATCATCAATTTTGATATTTATGTCTATACTTTTTTTCCTTCAATTTGATTTGATGATTTCCCTTTCCCTTATCTCTTTTCAAGAGTGCTTCTTTCTTTTTCCACTAACATTATCATCAAATTTGATATTTATGTCTATGTTTTTTTCCTTCAATTTGATTTGATGATTTTCCTTTCTCTTAGCTATCTTTCTAAGAGTGTTCCTCTTTTCCTCTACTAACATTATCATCAATTTTGATACTTATGCCTATGTTTTTCTTCTCCAATATCATTTGATGATTTTCCTTTCTCTTATCTACCTCCCCAAGAGTGTTTCCCTTTTCCTACATTAACATTGTCATCATTTTTGATAAATTTTACATAGAGAAATGCTTAGCAAGGAGCTTGTACTTGTGATAGAAATGATAGTTGAGAATTGGGATACAATTGTAATCCAATCTTCCTTCCAAAAAAGTAAACTCATTCCTAAAAATAAGCTTCATAAGAATTGAGAAACTTTTATTCAATTTAATACACACATAAAAAGTAGTGTCACATTCTAATGTACCTTTAGAAATAGAAATTACTTCACTAAATTAACTTGAATCTCAAATAATAGATCTCTCCTTCTATGGAAGAGAGCACACATATTTCTATTTATTAAAATAAAAGGTATTTTTCAATATTAAATCTAGGACTCCACAAAATATATCAACCCTATATTTTGAAAGAATTAATCCTCCTTCTATAACTCACTATATATTTATTATTTTTCTGAAATTCATAAAAATGGAACTTTTTTCTATAGTTTTATATTAAATATGTACCATGTTTCAATGATAATGATTGTAAATTTGTATTTTAATGTCACAACAAATACATAAATAGTATTATCAACTTATTATTGTGAACCTTAAAACTAAAACCATACAATGACCTTGAAATCATATTGGAGGAAATAAAATAAAGAAAAGAGAAACACTAAAAATATTGAATAATTAATGCTAAAGATAGCATTTCAAGTTTTCCTTCTCATCAAAAAAAATTGTGGACTTAGTTTAAAACCTTTAGCCCATAGTTGGGACTCATCCAAATGCCCAACAACAAATAATCACCACAAATTTGTCTAGATTTATTTGTTAAAAGATATGAAAATATACATCTACCGAAGCATAAATGAGTAGGATAAAATTATAGATAAATTTCTTATGTATTAGATCTAAACTAAATAAGAGGTCTCAAAAACATTCATATAATTATAAAAGGAAAGTGAAAACATTAAAAGTACCTAAAGAAAGAGCACAATAGCTTATAGATAATTATTTACATTGCACTAGTTTAAAGTTTACAAATTGAATGTACTTACTAGAAAATACAAGTATGATTTACATTTAATAAAAAATAATCCTCAACTCTTTTCTAGTACAAAATTAAAAAAAAATGTATTATTAAGAGGTATCCATATTTAAAATTACAAGTCATGGGTGAAAAACTATTAAGTGTGCTTACTAGATGATACAAAAGTATGTTTTATATCTAATGAAAAATAATCCCAAATCTTTTTCTAATACAAAATTTACAAAAAGAATGTGTTATTAAGAGATATCTATATTGAGAACATGTCCCATGTAATTGGAAAATTAGTTACAATATAAATTAAATATTATAGTTTAAAAGGTGAGGGTTGATATAAAACAATTAAAATCTTAAATTCTTAACAATGAGATGACACAAGTTACTTATACTAATTATCCTACTATAAATACATAATTATTAATAATGGAATGATTTTGCACACTAATAATGCTTAACATTAGTTTTCCAAACAATCTCACTCCATTACAATACAAGTTGTTGGAAATAAAAATTTGGCTAAATCACAAAATTAGAATTCATGTCTTCTTAATGTGTCAAGAAGATTAGTATGTGTTGGTGTCATCCACCTCCCAGGAGCACCATCTGTAGAAAATAACCTTCATAGCAAATGAGAGAGGCAACACAAGGCCATTTCACCAAACAAGAGTGAATAAATTGAGATACATAATTTACATATGGTACAGGCTTTTTAAAGCCATGAAAATTAGTTGACAGATATGAAACTTCCCGATATGACAAACACAACTACCCTAATTGATTAAATGCAACTAAACTATAGTCTACCTAAGCAATACTTAAGTAAATATGCATTTACTCTAACACCCTCCCTTAAGTGTAACTTAGGGAGAATGAAGATTCAAAATGAATATGCAATATGGGTCCTAGCTACACAACCATGTTAGGTACCCATTTACAATGCAAAAAAGAAATGTCATGCCCACATTTTCCATGTGGTCACAACACACATCGCACGTGTCATAGCCACATCTGTTATGTGGTTATGACACGAGATATGAAAAACTTTTCTCACACTGTCCTAAAAACCCCCTTCGCATGTGTACGCATGCTCGACGGTGTTCACTCATGGCGAACCACTACAATTTTCGGCGGGATATAAGTACAATTGCGTGCAACCAGACGCATATAGATCAACAAGAGGTTCTGTACGACGCCGCTAACGTCATTGCAAGAGTGAGATTACCAAAGTTCCTACATCTAAACCTCGGTAATTTTCGGTAGCAGAATGCCTTACGGCGTTAGTGGGAATTACGCTGCACTCATTTACGCACGTGGTTCGCTGATAGATTAACAACTTCCCACGACGCCTTGTTCCGACTAAACCGGCTAGTGATCTCCCTATTTAGTCATTTTTCAGCCAGGCACGGTTGTCTGTCTCCTCTCTTGTTTCCTGAAACATTCTCCTCCTATGACTTAGCATTTTCAACAAGGCGGTTTGGTTGCTCTCTCTTCCCTTTTCACAAGTTCTTAATTTTGATTGTATCTTTATCGCCCTTACCTTAACTATTTCTCTGTTAATTTAGTGTGTTTATATTTCAGTCTCTCTCTCTCTTTCATTTTCTATGCTTTCTTTATGTGCATCCTGTCCTTTCTTCATGATTTACGTCAATCAGGGTTTCACTGCAGCTATTGTTGATATTAAACCTAATTTCAGGATGATCTAGGTCACAAAGGCTGGTTTACTATTTCGCTGGACTCGGTCTCCTAATCTTCCCCGATCTAGGTTCCTCCTCTTCGTATATACTTAGTCAACTTGTTCCTAAGCAGATTTGGCAGAAGGATCCCTCAAATTAGTTCTCTTATCCCATGTGAGAAATGTCGCGCATTTTCTCCTCTGTGTTTTCCAATATTAGTTTTTCTTCTTCGGACTCTCTTACAGGTTTACTTATGAGGTCGTTTACTACAGTTGAGATTAAAATGGCCACATGGAATGTCTGTGGTGGCTTCTTAAGTTTATTTCCAGTGTTCTTTTAAGCAAGGTGATGTGTAATTTTCCTCTTCATTTTCCAGGTGATTGATATTACGTTGATAGTTGAAACTTCCGAGAAACTCTTTCCAGAGTATCACTGAATATTCCTTTACTCTCTTTTACATTATAATTTTATTTTCTCTTGTTTATAATTACTGTTGTTACTATTACTATTAATGACTATTAATACACTGATTGTGACTCGTATAACGTTGTAAATAGATGTAGGAGGCTCTCCACTTTAATACATTATATAAATGACTAAAAATTAAAAATTACGCATCTATGTACCCCATAAAAATACCTTTTAACATTGAACTATAAAAAAAAAAAACTAACATTTCAACTAGTTAAGCAATTCCAAACTTTCAAACGTAGACCAACTCAGTTTAGTAATGAACTTTTCCTTTCAGTAATACTTGAAACACAAATAAATTGCTATTGAACAAGGTTTACAAAATTCAACTTGAAAATTTAAGCACAATCATCTTACAGAATTTAAACCAGGGATACAACAACGAGCTTCCCAGATTTCCTTCTCCCAAACAACATACTACTGATAGCTTAATGACAACCAAATAAAGGTCCAATAATAACAAGATCAGGGAGGTGATTTTCTTCACTCCCAGACTAACATTAAATTACAACAATAACAAGAGAGGTGTTCTCTCTTCAACTCTATGAAATGAACCAGGCCTAATTCTCATGACAAAGAAGAGTAACTGCTTCTTCATAAATATCCAACCAGAAGCTCCAAGAGAAAACCTGCGTATCAAAGACAAACAAAGAAGAAAACACCACGCATCTAGCTCTCCTCCCTTCCGTAGACCCGCAAGTGGGTCACCCCCGAGCTAGGGAGACCATACTCACACCTGGGTACTCAAACACTCCACTTCACAACAGAAACAACAACAATCCCAAAGCACACATACACCCGTGGGTATTTTACACAATACGGAAACTCAACTACAGTGAGTTTCATAAGGGGCATGAGAGTGGACACACTCGACTCCAGAGTGTCACCCTGACAGATAAATGAACCAATATAAATTTCTCTTGGTCTCAACCAAGTGTGATCACAATTTTTAAGTAATCTGTATATGACTCTCAAGTCAAAAATACAGTCACAGATACATGCCCTCAAGGCTTTCAACATCCCAAAAGATGGAAACAGGTATGCACCCAAGGAGGATCTCTCCTCCCCTACCCCAAACTTGATGAGCATTTCTCCCAAGTGGGAGACGCTCTGTCAAACAACCCGACAAGAACCCCACAGAAAACAAATCTAAACACAAATTTCACACACATTTCATACACATTTCAGTTCTACAAAAACAAAGGTAAAATTCAGACCAACCTTGCAAGCCCTCCTGGAATGAAGCTGTTGCAGAGTCCATAGAGTTCACTTCCAACCTTAGCCACCAACTCCCTCTCCCTTCTCTATCTTGCAAACTAACTTCTCTATTTTTGGTAAGGCAAAAATGAAAGTTTTTCCCCAAAATTCAACTAACTCCCTCTCATCCCAAAATTTGAAAATAAATAACCCAAATTCTCTTTCTTTTAATTTTGAGAAATGGGGAAGTGACACTTGTCACCTCCTCACCCTTCCCCAAAACCACTATTCTGTCCTGGTGGCTTATGTCACTCTCCATTCCCAAGGGTACTCCTTATTCCTCTCATGTGACTCCACTTTCTCATGGGAGAAATAAAAAAAAGAGTTAAATGGGAACAAGACAGGTGACCCATGCCTCTTTCTCCTTTCTTCACATGGGTGTCCCCATAGTACATGGGGGTATCTCACTAAAGAAGAGGTGACCTTCAATAATGGATGGCATCTCTTATCTAGGGAAATGTAGAGGGGATGGGTTGAGTGTTGGTACAACCCATCATGTCCCCTCCTACCTCCAATTTTCGCCACTTAACTTCAGGGGGAGGTTAAGTTGACTAGATGGAGGTTACTCAAGGGTTACCCATGCCAAATGGGCCCCTGGACCCATGGGGTATAACCCAGGGTCAACTTTAACCCATACAAGACACCCCTGGTCAAGGTAAAGCACAAGAAAAGGGCCTCATAATTTAAATAAAATAAGAAATTTCAAATTCAATCTCTTTACAACACTAATTATAAAAATAATGTTACATGAGGGTAACCTAACCCACTCGACCATACGAAAGACCACATTACATCATGACATCAAACACAAAGAGATCTTGGTTCCTCGTGGAACCAGATCGGCTTAACAGGGAATAACAAATAACAAGGTGTGGAATGATCTCCGAAATCTGTGGTTCGATTAGTAATCCCTGCACACTCAATTACAAGATCAGTAACCACATAAATTCATCATAGCCGAAGCAACTTAAATAAAACATGCATTCTCATGCCATAGTACAATTTAACATAATTAAAATCATATTACAATTTTCCATCATCACCTAATTCATTTTTCTGAAAAGTAAACTTATCCAAACATCACCCAATTAGTTTTTCCAAAAACATCATAAAGTTTAATAGTCTGACAAATTCCGGGAACTGCTATCCCACAAATATGAAAGTAACAATAACAGTACTGTAAATAGTCATAACAACAGTAGTAAAAAGGGCGGTCCTCACATCCTCTCCCCCTAAGACGGTACTTCCTCCTGGAAGTCGTCAAAAAGGTGAGGATACAGGGTCTTCAGTCTCTCTGCATCTTCCCATGTTGCAGTGACTTCGTCGTATAAGTCCCATTGGACTCTAACCTGGTCCAGCTCTCGACCTCGAAGGGCCAGCGTCCGACGAGCCAATATGCGAATTGGCTCCAATGCCAGTTGTCCGTCTGCCTCTACCTGAAGAGCACTCCAATCCAACACATGAGATAAGTCAGAAATATATTGACGTAAAACTGATACATGAAATACATCGTGGATACGTGACAGGCTAGGTGGCAAGGCTAGACGATAGGCTACTGGTCCTATCCGCTCCAAGATTTCGAAAGGTCCTACAAATCGAGGTGCGAGCTTAGAGCCTTTTCCGTAACGGATTGGACTCTTGTGCGGCCGCACTCTCAAAAATACTCTTTCCCCCACAGAGAAGCTTCAGTCTGTCCTCTTAGCATCGGCATACTTTTTCTGCCTGTCCTGTGCTTCCTGAAGCCTCTGTCTTATCTGTTTGACTTGCAGTTCCATAGTCTGAACTATCTCTGGGCCGATGACTGTTCTGTCCTCTATCCGATCCCAACTCAGAGGTGTTTTGCATGGTCTGCCATATAACGCCTGGAAAGGAGGCATACCCAACGAGCTATGATGCCCATTATTGTAGGCGAACTCAACTAGATACAGGTACTCCTCCCATCTAGACTGATGGTCCATCACATACATGCAAAGCATGTCTTCTAACACCTGGTTAACTCTCTCTGTCTGTCCATCAGTTTCCGGATGATATGCTGAACTGAAGTTGAGCTGTGTGCCCAACGCCTGATGTAAGGCTTTCCAGAACGATGAAGTGAATATGGAGTCTCTGTCAGATATAATGCGGCGAGGTACCCCATGAAGTCTAACAATCTGATCAAGAAACACCTTTGCCACTGATGGTGCATTGTATGTTGTGCATATTGGTGAAAAATGCGCCACTTTGGTCAGCTTGTCAACTGTCACCATAATAGCATCATGGCGACGTGATGTCATAGGTAGACCAATGATAAAATCCATAGAAATGGTGTCCCATTTCCATTCAGGTATCTCGTGAGAGTACAACAGTCCCGCTGGATGCTGATGTTCGGCCTTGACCCTCTGACATTCCATGCAACGAGCAACAAATTCGGCAATGTCACGCCTCATCCCAGCCCAATGATAAAGCTGTCGTAAGTCAGCATGCATCTTCTTCACTCCTGGGTGTGCTGCGTAGGGTGCTCTATGAGCCTCTGATAGGATTACTGTACGAAGATTACCCGCATGGGGTACATAGATGCGTTGCCGATGTCGAAGCATACCATCAGACTCAAGGGTATATCCTGTAAATTTGCCCTCAAGGGCCTTCTGATTTAGTACTGCCTGCTGCACTTCAAGAAACCATTCGTCCTCCGGCAGATGCTGTAAGATGCGATCCTTCAAGTCCATCTTCAAGGTCAGGGTCTGGATCTCGTGGCGTCTTCAACTCAAAGCATTAGCGACCACGTTCTCCTTCCCTTTGATATAGTGGACATCGAAGTCATATTCGCATAGGAATTCCATCCAACGCCGTTGGCGGGCGTTCAAATTAGGCTGTGTAAAAATATACTGCAAACTATGATGGTCTGAATGGAGTTCAAAGCGTCGACCTAAGAGAAAGTGTCTCCAGCGAACCAAGGCATGAACAACAGCTGCGAGCTCTAAGTTGTGCGTAGGATAGTTTAACTCATGTGTCTTTAGTTTCCGCGATTCGTATGCGATCGCTCGACCATCCTGCATAAGCACGGCTCCCAAACCTTCTAATGATGCATCCGTGCAAACTACAAACTCCTCTAAAGGATCTGGAACTGCTAAAATAGGAGCACTAGTAAGACGCTCCTTGAGGACTCCAAAAGCCTTTTCACACTGCTCGGTCCAAGTGAAACCCTTCCCTTTTCGCTGAAGGGAAGTAATGGGATGTGCTATCCTAGAGAAACCTTCGACAAATCGACGATAATACCCGGCTAACCCCATAAAGCTTCTGACCTCTGTCACGTTAGTGGGTGCCGGCCACTCCTGAATTGCTCTAATTTTAGATGGATCTACGGAGATGCCATCACCTGATAAAATGTGTCCCAAATACTGCACCTCTGTCCTGAAGAAGGCACACTTCGCCAAGTTGCCATAAAGCTGCTGCCCTCGTAATTGCTGCAAAACTTGACGCAAGTGCTCTACATGCTCCTTCTCAGTCCGTGAATAAATTAGAATGTCATCTAGAAATATGATCACGAACCGATCTAGGTATGTACGGAACACCCCGTTCATGAGACTCATGAATACTGCAGGAGCGTTCGTCAACCCGAAAGGTACCACTGTGAATTCATAATGGCCATATCTGGTTCGAAAAGCAGTTTTATGAATATCTGACTCCGTGATGCGCAATTGGTGATACCCAGATTTTAGATCAATTTTTGAGAACACTCTGGCTCCCTGCATCTGATCAAAAAGGTCGTCGATCCTAGGTAGAGGATAACGATTCTTCACCGTCACCTTGTTCAACTGCCTGTAGTCCATGCATAGACGAAGAGACCCATCCTTCTTCTTCACGAAGATAACTGGTGCGCCCCATGGCGAGACGCTAGGTCGGATGTGCCCCTTCTCTAGTAGTTCTTCTAACTGCAGCTTAAGTTCAGTGAGTTCATGGGTCGTCATCCTATAGGGTGCGCGGGATATCGGCTCTGCACCTGGCACTAAGTCGATGTGGAAGTCCACTTCTCTGCGTGGAGGCATACCAGGTAATTCTAGCGGAAATACATCGGCAAACTCTCTAAGGATAGGGTGATCATCTAAAGTAGCCTCAGGTTCATCCTCTGCTCTATCACTGACTGTGATGGCAAACATCTGACATCCCTTCCGCATACAGCACTTAAGCTGTTGAGCGGATATCATACGAACAGCCGTGGGCTTTTGAATGCCCACTATCTCAACCGACGAACCATGATCGTCTAAACAGCTAATCGTTCTTTGGCGACAATCAAGCTTGGCTCTATGTGCCGCAAGCCAATCCATACCCAGAACTACTCCGTAAGACCCTAATGGCATAATCCTAAGGTCGCATGTTGTGGTGAATGATCCCAATGTGATCTCACAGTCTTTAACCAAGGTATCTACTGACATCCTGGCCCCTGAGGCCAACTCAACTTCCCACCTAATGTCTTGCCTAGAAGCCACCAGCCTGCAACGCTCCACTAAAGAAGTAGACAAAAAAGAGTCAGTAGCTCCTGAGTCAAAAAGGATCGAGATGGGAAAGTCTCTAATCGTACCTGCTGCCTCGATGACAGAAGCCTGGAAATCGGCCTGGCGGTTATCAACCGCTGCAAACATGTGGTGAGATCTGCCCACGTCACCTACGGTCTGCTCAGACCCTCCTGATCGGGGCTGACCCCCTGCAGTAAATCCCTGCGGGCACTCTCTAGCCAGATGCCCTGCCCCACCACATACATAACATGGTCCTCGAACCTGTAACTGCCCTGACTGTGTTCTGCCCGATTGTTGTTGCCTAGTCCGTCCGGTGGATCCCTGTGAGCCTCTGTAAGACTGCTGGGACCTTGCGGGTCCTGTCGATGAACCCTGCTGTCTCTGATCTCTGCGTGGACCCTGCTGCTGCCATCCACGGTTCTGTCCTCCCTGTCCCCTCTGTTGAAATTTGGATTTTTGCTGCTGTTGCTGCTGCTGTGGAGGCCTAGGAGGTAATGATGAAGGATTATATCCTCCTCTCTGTGTTGTGTTTTGAGGCCTTCAGAAATTTTGCTGTTGTTGGGGATTACGTTCCTGGTACTGCGGGCGTGGATTCTGTCCTCGTCCCTAAATTTCCTCTGATATAAGGGCCTTTTCAATAGCCTCGCTCATGGTATGGGGATTTGCCATACGAACCGGTCCTGCTATCCCGTGATTTAGCCCTCTGATGAATTTGTGTATTAAGATTTTCTCGTCATGGAGGTATTCCGCGTAACGAGAAAGCTCTATAAATCGGCCCTCATACTGAGTAACGGTGAGTCCCCTCTGCTGTAAATCATGGAACTCATCGATCCTGTGCTGTCTATAATGTTCAGACAAATATCGCGCATTGAAGCGCTTAATGAAGATGTCCCATGTGAGTGTATCCACGGAGAGTCGGCGCTTGCACTCCTCTGTACGCCACTAGGTAGCTGCTGCATCCTTAAGAAGATGGACTTCCACTCGTGCTTTCGTGTTGCTTCCATACGGTCGTAATGCGAAACACCTGTCTAAGCTAATTAGCCAAGCCTCGGCCACAGCTCCCTCTGTAGCTCCTGCGAAAGTGGGTGGGTTGAGCCTCAGTAGATCTCTGATGGGGTCCCCTCTGTCTCTAAATCTCACAAGTGGCTCTTCCACACCATCCTCATATGCTCCATGCTGAACCTGTTCTTATCTCAAAAGTCTCGGAGGACTCCTGCTCCGTGCTCGAGAGGCTGACCCTACCTCCTCTACTGTTGTGTCAGGAATCTCGACGAAGGGCTCCACACGTGGCACCTCTAGTGGATCAACGCGGGGCTCCATACGTGGCTCAATACGTGACTCGGCACGTGGCTCCTCTCGCGGATCAACACGAGGCTCTATACGTGGCTCAGGAATCACTGGTGGTAGCCTGTCTAACATAGTCTGTAGTGCCTGTAAAATCTGTGGCCCTATATCCAATACTGGTGTTGCCTGTGGTACTAGTGGTGCTTGTGGTACAGGTGGTGCAGGTGGTACTGCTGTAACTACGGGTGTCGCCTGTGGTACTAGTAGTGCTTGTGGTACAGGTGGTGCAGGTGGTGCTGCTGTAATTACGGGTGTCAGTCCCTCAGCTGAGGAGTCGCTGTGCACCTCGACTGACGCAGTGTGGCGTGATCGCGCTCGTCGAACACGTCGGGGAGGCATCCTACAAAACAAGGTAGAAACTAATTAGCCAAAGTTACGGAATAATAACGTGCCCAAATACGCCCAGTGTTTAAAACTGTGCTCTGATACCAAATGTCATGCCCACATTTTCCATGTGGTCACAACACACATCGCACGTGTCATAGCCACATCTGTTATGTGGTTATGACACGAGATATGAAAAACTTTTCTCACACTGTCCTAAAAACCCCCTTCGCATGTGTACGCATGCTCGACGGTGTTCACTCATGGCGAACCACTACAATTTTCGGCGGGATATAAGTACAATTGCGTGCAACCAGACGCATATAGATCAACAAGAGGTTCTGTACGACGCCGCTAACGTCATTGCAAGAGTGAGATTACCAAAGTTCCTACATCTAAACCTCGGTAATTTTCGGTAGCAGAATGCCTTACGGCGTTAGTGGGAATTACGCTGCACTCATTTACGCACGTGGTTCGCTGATAGATTAACAACTTCCCACGACGCCTTGTTCTGACTAAACCGGCTAGTGATCTCCCTATTTAGTCATTTTTCAGCCAGGCACGGTTGTCTGTCTCCTCTCTTGTTTCCTGAAACATTCTCCTCCTATGACTTAGCATTTTCAACAAGGCGGTTTGGTTGCTCTCTCTTCCGTTTTCACAAGTTCTTAATTTTGATTGTATCTTTATCGCCCTTACCTTAACTATTTCTCTGTTAATTTAGTGTGTTTATATTTCGGTCTCTCTCTCTCTTTCGTTTTCTATGCTTTCTTTATGTGCATCCTGTCCTTTCTTCATGATTTACGTCAATCAGGGTTATCACTGCAGCTATTGTTGATATTAAACCTAATTTCAGGATGATCTAGGTCACAAAGGCTGGTTTACTATTTCGCTGGACTCGGTCTCCTAATCTTCCCCGATCTAGGTTCCTCCTCTTCGTATATACTTAGTCAACTTGTTCCTAAGCAGATTTGGCAGAAGGATCCGTCAAATTAGTTCTCTTATCCCATGTGAGAAATGTCGCGCATTTTCTCCTCTGTGTTTTCCAATATTAGTTTTTCTTCTTCGGACTCTCTTACAGGTTTACTTATGAGGTCGTTTACTACAGTTGAGATTAAAATGGCCACATGGAATGTCTGTGGTGGCTTCTTAAGTTTATTTCCAGTGTTCTTTTAAGCAAGGTGATGTGTAATTTTCCTCTTCATTTTCCGGGTGATTGATATTACGTTGATAGTTGAAACTTCTGAGAAACTCTTTCCAGAGTATCACTGAATATTCCTTTACTCTCTTTTACATTATAATTTTATTTTCTCTTGTTTATAATTACTGTTGTTACTATTACTATTAATGACTATTAATACACTGATTGTGACTCGTATAACGTTGTAAATAGATGTAGGAGGCTCTCCACTTTAATACATTATATAAATGACTAAAAATTAAAAATTACGCATCTATGTACCCCATAAAAATACCTTTTAACATTGAACTATAAAAAAAAAAAACTAACATTTCAACTAGTTAAGCAATTCCAAACTTTCAAACGTAGACCAACTCAGTTTAGTAATGAACTTTTCCTTTCAGTAATACTTGAAACACAAATAAATTGCTATTGAACAAGGTTTACAAAATTCAACTTGAAAATTTAAGCACAATCATCTTACAGAATTTAAACCAGGGATACAACAACGAGCTTCCCAGATTTCCTTCTCCCAAACAACATACTACTGATAGCTTAATGACAACCAAATAAAGGTCCAATAATAACAAGATCAGGGAGGTGATTTTCTTCACTCCCAGACTAACATTAAATTACAACAATAACAAGAGAGGTGTTCTCTCTTCAACTCTATGAAATGAACCAGGCCTAATTCTCATGACAAAGAAGAGTAACTGCTTCTTCATAAATATCCAACCAGAAGCTCCAAGAGAAAACCTGCGTATCAAAGACAAACAAAGAAGAAAACACCACGCATCTAGCTCTCCTCCCTTCCGTAGACCCGCAAGTGGGTCACCCCCGAGCTAGGGAGACCATACTCACACCTGGGTACTCAAACACTCCACTTCACAACAGAAACAACAACAATCCCAAAGCACACATACACCCGTGGGTATTTTACACAATACGGAAACTCAACTACAATGAGTTTCATAAGGGGCAGGAGAGTGGACACACTCGACTCCAGAGTGTCACCCTGACAGATAAATGAACCAATATAAATTTCTCTTGGTCTCAACCAAGTGTGATCACAATTTTTAAGTAATCTGTATATGACTCTCAAGTCAAAAATACAGTCACAGATACATGCCCTCAAGGCTTTCAACATCCCAAAAGATGGAAACAGGTATGCACCCGAGGAGGATCTCTCCTCCCCTACCCCAAACTTGATGAGCATTTCTCCCAAGTGGGAGACGCTCTGTCAAACAACCCGACAAGAACCCCACAGAAAACAAATCTAAACACAAATTTCACACACATTTCATACACATTTCAGTTCTACAAAAACAAAGGTAAAATTCAGACCAACCTTGCAAGCCCTCCTGGAATGAAGCTGTTGCAGAGTCCACAGAGTTCACTTCCAACCTTAGCCACCAACTCCCTCTCCCTTCTCTATCTTGCAAACTAACTTCTCTATTTTTGGTAAGGCAAAAATGAAAGTTTTTCCCCAAAATTCAACTAACTCCCTCTCATCCCAAAATTTGAAAATAAATAACCCAAATTCTCTTTCTTTTAATTTTGAGAAATGGGGAAGTGACACTTGTCACCTCCTCACCCTTCCCCAAAACCACTATTCTGTCCTGGTGGCTTATGTCACTCTCCATTCCCAAGGGTACTCCTTATTCCTCTCATGTGACTCCACTTTCTCATGGGAGAAATAAAAAAAAGAGTTAAATGGGAACAAGACAGGTGACCCATGCCTCTTTCTCCTTTCTTCACATGGGTGTCCCCATAGTACATGGGGGTATCTCACTAAAGAAGAGGTGACCTTCAATAATGGATGGCATCTCTTATCTAGGGAAATGTAGAGGGGATGGGTTGAGTGTTGGTACAACCCATCATGTCCCCTCCTACCTCCAATTTTCGCCACTTAACTTCAGGGGGAGGTTAAGTTGACTAGATGGAGGTTACTCAAGGGTTACCCATGCCAAATGGGCCCCTGGACCCATGGGGTATAACCCAGGGTCAACTTTAACCCATACAAGACACCCTTGGTCAAGGTAAAGCACAAGAAAAGGGCCTCATAATTTAAATAAAATAAGAAATTTCAAATTCAATCTCTTTACAACACTAATTATAAAAATAATGTTACATGAGGGTAACCTAACCCACTCGACCATACGAAAGACCACATTACATCATGACATCAAACACAAAGAGATCTTGGTTCCTCGTGGAACCAGATCGGCTTAACAGGGAATAACAAATAACAAGGTGTGGAATGATCTCCGAAATCTGTGGTTCGATTAGTAATCCCTGCACACTCAATTACAAGATCAGTAACCACATAAATTCATCATAGCCGAAGCAACTTAAATAAAACATGTATTCTCATGCCATAGTACAATTTAACATAATTAAAATCATATTACAATTTTCCATCATCACCTAATTCATTTTTCTGAAAAGTAAACTTATCCAAACATCACCCAATTAGTTTTTCCGAAAACATCATAAAGTTTAATAGATTGACAAATTCTGGGAACTGCTATCCCACAAATATGAAAGTAACAATAACAGTACTGTAAATAGTCATAACAACAGTAGTAAAAAGGGCGGTCCTCACAAGAAATCTCTCACAACTGGAGAAAAGGAGAAAAACCCTGTGGTAAAAAACCACTCTCCAAAAGAGAGAAAGAAAAACAAAAAATGATGCATGGTGGATGGAGGACTTAATACATCCCCCCAAGTACTACATACATCATGTATATATAATCAATGCCCCCCCCATAAGAGGGATAGAGAGAGATTATATAGCCCCCCACAATGTGTAATCACCTGCAAAAATGGTAAGTGCTTGAAGACAGAACATGATCCAATGTCAACAAACAACTTGTCTCCCTTTTGGAAGAAACAAAACCAAGTACAAATGCAGGTATGCTTCCCACTCCAGATAGGAATTGAAAGAAAGAAGCATGAAAATATATGATGATGTCTCTGAAATCTGCTCATGTGTTGCCAAGACCTTGGAAAATGATGCCACAAACCAATCAGGAACATGTCCAATCACAATAGAAGGTGATAAACAAGGTACCACTAGAAACCGATCTTGAACATTCTCCAAAGACAAAGCTGGAGTGACAATAGTTGTACCACAACTATCATCAAATAGGAGGGATATACCCTCAAATGTGTCTTCCAAGTTAGAAATATGAGATTCTACGAACAATGAACCAATGTCCGATAAATAAGAATCCCAATTAGGAAGATAATGAAATATTGGTTGTGATGAATCATTGTATGTGCTCAATGAATCACCACCAAAAGATGAATGATCATGCTGAACAGGAATGATAGGAGCCTCAATCAATGACTCTACACAATGAATCACTGAAGGTGAAGGTACATCAACTGTCCCTGATGGAGAAGAAGGAGCATCTGAAGAACCCTCATCATCCTCATTTGAAGATTCAAAGTTTTCTAAAACTTTAAACTCCTGTATAGTAGCATGATGATAGGGTATCCTATCTAAAAAATAAAGAGGCACAAGACAATCTAATATAGGATCATCTGGGAATAACTGAGTATTAGGATCTCCATGTATTTCCCAAATTTTAGTCCAAAGAATCTGAGGACACTCAAAATGATCAATATCATTCAAAGTGGCATCATCAATATGCATTGCAATAACTCCTAGGACATGATCCCTTTTGCAATTCCATGCAAATTTCTTACTATCAGTACTAGGAAGGGGAACTAGATTATACAAATGTGGCAACAAATGAAGCCATCTAAGATGTTTTATGATGTCATCTCTCCATTGTTTATAATTTCCCCTTTTCAACATAATCACATCAGGATGAAATGAAAACCCCATAATGAACTATGACAAATCTCCAAAATTACAAAGACATTAACCTTCAACAACAATTAGAAACTCTCAAATACTGCAAATGAAGCCTTCAAATCAGCAAAATTAGGTAGATTTACCTATACCACTACAAGCTTGGTGAAGTCAGCTTTCTGATGATATGTAGAATGCTAAAAATAGACTCTGGATGCCCAAGATATGCTATGTGGAAGAAAAGTCACCTATGGGGGCTCAATGCAACAATGAGGGAGCTAAATTAAGCTCTAGGTCATCCATGTGACCACCTTCTGCAAGTGAGTGAAAAATACGCAATAGATGTGTTGCAATAAAAATGATGGCAGATGTGCCAATTGATCAATCTCTCAAATTTGGATCACCAAGCCAAGCATGCAAACCATTCTACCTACAAGCTTTGCAAGGACACCAAGCCTCTATGAATACTTCATTAGCATGATAGAAGGGCAGGTTATATAAATTGCAAAATTCTCCTTCGCGGGGCAAATGTGGGATAAATTGTCTCAATTGGCACTCCAAAGTCATGCCTGGATGGGCCCACCTCCAAATCACTAGCAAATATTTGGCACTCACTTTTAGAAATGTTAAAGTCTTATCTCCAAAATATATGCTAGGCAAACTTCATGCCAAGTAGAGGCCAAGTGGCTTGGTTTGAACGCCTTAATCAAAATATATGGCCTAAATAAAATCACTGCTATGGTAGACTTCAGGGTTGGGTAAAAATGCTAGCAAACTATATATTAGAATTAAAGTATGTATCAACAAAAAAAAATGATCACATAATAGTGATTGGTGATTGTTGTACAGCCGCGGGTGGTAGGAGAGCACAGGCCTGGAAAACAACCAAGGTTTTCTTCACAGATGTATCAACCAGCAAAAATCTGCCAAAGGTTTGAGAGGAAGATCATTGCCAAAGGAGACACTGAAATTGTGAATAATCGCAGCAAGATCAACAATTTGATCTCCAAAAATTGGTGAATAAAAGGTGCAGGCTGACTAAACTAGGGTCTACCAATGCAACATGAAAATAATCTGATGAAAACTCTCAAAAATGCAAATCACGTCCAAATAGAATAGCAACCCCAATGTGCTCTAATAGGGAAATCGATAAAGGTGAACATTCTTCTGAATGTATTCAGAAAATAATGATCTCACACACTCGGATGAAAACTCTCAATGGTAGAAGGAGAGCAGAATAGTTGGCTCTAATACCATGTTGGTGTCATCCACCTCCCAGGAGCACCATCTACAAAAAATAACCTTCAAAGAAAATGAGAGAGGCAACACAAGGCCATTTCACCAAACAAGAGTGAATAAATTGTGATACATAATTTACTATGGTATAGGCTTTTTAAAGCCATGAAAATTAGTTGACAGGTATGAAACTTCCCGATACGGGAAACACAACTACCCTAATTGATTAAATGCAACTAAACTATAGTCTACCTAAGTAAAACTTAAGTAAATATGCATTTACTCTAATAGAATGATTAATTAATGTGGGTATCTTTTTTAAGATTGGCTCATGTTTAAAATCCTACAATTAATTATCAATTAAGGTGGATGGATCTCTCATTCAAAATATGTTCAAGTTAAAATTCTTATGAGGCATAACAATCCTAAATTTTGAAGTGGAACCCATTTATTAATCTTGGAGAAATTACCACCCCATCCTTCACAATTAATAAAGTAGGACAAAAATGTTAAAAAATTATATGAAAATTAACTTACTTTACTAGAGTCTTGTCTTTTTTTTTAAATTATAGCACATCATTACATGATATTCATTGCTTGAAAGATATCATATGTATATTCAATATTATTTATTTTATAAAAATTTTAATACAAAATATTTTTATGGTAAAATAATAAGAAATATAATGATCAATAGTGAATAAATAGGATAGTCATTCAATGAAATCATTTAATTAGGATATATAAATACTCATAAAAAATGTAAATTAGAGTAAAAGTTCTAATGTGTTTTTCATACTCTACAAAATAAATTAATTAATTAATCTATAAAGTAGAAAATAAAATCTACACAAACCACTCAACTTTAAGCCAACTAGGAAGATCTTCCCTTTTAGTCACAATTTTAAATGTTACTAATATCAAAGACTTAAAAAAAAAAAAAAAAAACATATTTGATAGAACTATTCAAATAGACATAATGCCCAACAAAATTTCTAATAAATAATACATAACAATAAAAAACTATAACATGAGCACTACTCTATGTAAGTCAAACCATTTTCTGTATATTAAGTTATACACTTTAATTTTACTAGGAACAATAAATATCCATCTAGATTTAATAATTTGATTAAATTTATCATAGTAAAATAAATAAATAATAAACAAAATTTTGAGATGTGAAATCATGCTAATTGGTTACACTTTATGTAGATTTTATAAAATAAAATAAATTTTTTTATAAATAGTAGAGAAAGGTGATATTCTATTTCAATTGTTTTTTAGAGTGGGCTAAGAATATATATAAACTAATTATGAGAGGGAGGGTGAGAAATAGAATATATTGAAGTTCTGTGTGATTTTAAAAATTATTTTTGATATTTTAATAGTTTAAAATTTTGTTTTAGTTACAATTTTATAATTCACTTTAATTCTTTTTAATTAAAATGTGAAAAAAACTCATGGAGAAATAGTTAAATAAAGATTGACATATTTTTGTCAATATACTCAAATTAAGTTTACAACTTTAAAGAGCACATAAAAATTAACGTGTGTTCCTTTTAAAGTGTAAAATATAGTCCTTTTGAAATAAATAAAGAGACATTAAATAATTATGTATCAACCCATCAATATTAAGAACATTAGGAACATGTAGGTGTAACTAGGACAAGTATAGGGATTTTTCATAGGATAAATATAAATCCATTATTCTCTTAAATTATTTATTATGCATTTTCCTATTAAACTTTTATGGTAAGAAGGCTCTTACATAGAAGTGAATGTGATTCCTAACTTTTGAGTGTATTAATAACCAAAAATGAATCTTGGGAAAGGAGATAAAAACTATCTTAAATTTATAAACTCTTTTATAAAATATTTAACCATGAGATCACCATCACATTAAAAATGAGAGAGTTGCAAAACAATTTTATTTACATACTCTTCTTTTATTCTTGAATGAGTTTTCCTAAACTTTTATCTTCCATTTAAAAAAGGGTAAAATAATAGAATTATAGCTCCCACTTTAGAAAAACAATTATTTAGTATTAAAATGATTAAAAATATATAATAAATTTTAAAAAATTTTAAAAAGGGTAAAATAATAAAATTATAGCTCCCACTTTAGAAAAACAATTATTTAGTATTAAAATGACTAGAAATATATAATAAATTTTAAAAAAATAATGGTACACATTATAATACATTAATGTATATAATGTAACTTTAAAATTTATTTTCATATACTAAATCTTAAATATATTTAATATTATTTTATTTTTTATTTAGGTATTTCATATTCTCATTTAAATATAATTAATCACTTCGAAATACTTAAAGAGACTTTGAAAGAAAGAGGTTGAATTTCTATTGATAAGGACCACTAAGGTTTCTATAAAAATCAAATCATTATCTACTTATTCCAACAATTACTAACATAAAATTAATGTTTAATTTATTATAAGTATAGCCAAGAAAAAAGTGTCAAATGTCTTTGGAATATCTTTCTTGATCATCCTCCCTCATTGATGTGACATACTTAATAAGTGAGCCATTTTTGGTGTAATCACAATTTACAATCTATGTATATTTCATTCAACTTTAAATCCACCATGTTCATAGAAAATAATCACAAAAATAATAGATGTTAATCACAATCTATGATAGATATTATTTCTTATAAATTATTTTTAAATCGAATTACATAATGCAATAGGTCACAAAGTGACAAAATATTGTTGCTTTTGATTCTTATAACTAGAACAATAAAAATGTTATTAAACACTTCTATAATTTTGAGATAAATTCTAAATTCTTTAACCACCAATACCAAATCATATTTCAAATATTCACAAAAATAGTTATTTAATAGAATATAATTAGAAAATTGTCTAGTTTAAAATAAATACACCCTTCCTCACTCTCAATATAATAATCTCAAATTCCATATTTTTTATGAATTTAAACATGAATAATAATCTTTATGGACATGTGTTTACCTCCATTTATGCATCGAGGAAATTATCTCTATGAATTTCCTCCATCATGGAAGAAAAATAATCAATGTATCTTCCATCTAAATACTACATGAATAATCTAGCACGTAGTTGGTCCTCAAGAGAGACAATACTATAGAAATCTAATTTATTAACCTCCATAATGCAATTGATCAATGAAAATTAGGTGAAAACAAGCACCATCTTAATGCCACCTAATACATGATTTTTATTTTTATTTTTTATTTTCTAAATATCACTTATCTAGTTCCTCAAGCCATTGATTTGAGGGTTCCACTTGCTTCAAAAACTGTAGGGGTTGAAGAAAGTTAGGAGTAATAAACATAAGAGATTTATATGTTTGCTTTAAAAATATTTTTCTTGTGAAAAACATTACCAAATACTTAAAGTGGTTCCATTGTGTTTAAACTCCATTTAAGATATTAAAGTTTATTTTTAAGAGAATAAAATTTTGATCCCTTGTAAAATGTTTACCAAATTTCTTTTGTTAGAGTTTGAACACAAGCATTTCTTAAAGAAGGCTCCAAAGAAGGCTCCATTTCTACTAAACAACGTAATCTAATAAATAACTAAATTTCTAAATTTTATATTAACAAACCATAAAAACAATTATAAGATCATACTATTAAAATTAAATATGACATATACATTTAGATTGATATCATTATTCTTATAGTCTAATTTATTGTTATATTACTTTACATCTACCTACCTTAATTTTAAAGCTATTTTACTTTTTATCACATATATACATACAATACATAGACATATACATATGCATATATATACACATACACATATACATACACATAGACATACAAATACACATACATATACACATCTACATCTTTTCTTTATACTTAAGATTTCTAAAGAATTTTAGAAATCTTAAGTATAAAGAAAAGGCTAGCATGATTCTCTCTTAAAAAACCACTTAATATTTTTCCTAGGGAAGCGTGGTTCTCTTAAGTACTTGTACTTGAAATGTATCATTCAATCTTTCTTATTGAAGGCCTTGCGTGTAACGGTAATAATGCTAAAAGCAACAAAGTTCCACTAGTTCACTAGAGAACAAATTCTTTTATGGTGAGTGGCAAACCAAAAATCTTATCTAACTCATGCTCATTCAAAATGTATGGTTCTTATGCTATAATCGTGAAAAACCCAAAGTGAAATCGTTGCCCTCCCAAAGGAAAGCTTAGTTATTATTCCTAGTCGGTATTATTAAAAGACTACATTATCTATGATAAATTCACTTAAATAGAAAGTCCCCATCTAGTTTCTTAGAATAAATGACCGAATTTAGATGGTTAGCGTGGGGTAGTAGAGTCTCCCAACCAGGCCTCTATGGAAGGTCTTGGAAGATTTGTAAATGCAGGTTTATATTTATTTATAATATAGGTCAAGCACTTTCAATTTTTCCTTTTTAAAATAGGGTATTTATTGACTATTTTTGTATGTGGATAAGATGACAGGGAGATTGGTAAGGCGTTTATCTAGAAGCAAGGAATCCCAATTTCAAGATGTGACTAAAAGTCTTAGTACTTTTTCATTAAATAATATTATCTAGAAAATATGTATTGTTTATAGTTTGTATCATTATCATGGCTCCCTCGATATGGTGATGTATAAGAATTTTATCCTATGCTAAGATATATATGGAACTATGTTACCACTTTTCAATTAAAAACATTGACTAGAAAGTATGCCCCAGTTATAATTATAGCATCATCATTGTTCCCTTGAAATGGTGGTGCATAAGCATTTTATCCTATGTTAAGATAACAACTTGTGTCATGATATTAACATATTATCTTGGAAAAAATGTGTGTTCACAACCTAATTACAACTGGCTATGATGCATGCCTTCACATATTCCTAGTTATATCATCATCCATTCTTAGTAATATCATGATCATGAATGCCTCAATATGGTGATGTAGAAGCATTTTATCATGTGCTAATATAACGTCTTGAGGTCATGGAATTAACTCATATTATCTTGGAGCTTAACACTTGTTCACTATCTAATCACAAGTGATTATGGTGTATTTATGTAGGAGCATTGAGGGTGTTAAGAGCAATCATGCATCACCCAAAAATATTTCCTTTCATGTTTGTTTTGCTTTAAATAGGTATTGTTGACAATAAAATACAAGCTTGAGGTCTGGATTATTTATGTCGGAGAATTAACCATAGGGTGATGCAATAAGAAGGAAATCATATTAGTAAAAGATTCAAACAATTCTATACACTCATTAACACCATAAGATAGGTCTACTCATATGTGTTGGGAATTAAGGTGTCTCAACCTTTGCAAATTCTTGATGTTGTATTTATTTATCCCATGTTGAGTTGGCATAGTCAGCATCTTGTGTATATGTAGTAGAGTAAATTTTGGTGACTTTGGCAGTTGCAGTGCCCCCAAGACAGGGTCAAGGGGCGTAGCCCCTTGCGGGGTCCAGGGCCGGGGCCCCTGGTGCGCTCCCTGTCGCAGTACAGGGCGGGGTCGAGGGGTAGCGCCCTTGTGGGGGCTCGGGGGCAACACCGCCGAAACCTCAACCGATTTTTAATTAATGACAAGTGTCGGTGAGCATCTTTACACGAGAGAAAGGCATCTTTGGGCGGTCAAGGGAGGTTATGACATGTAAGAGGAATATGATATTTTTAGTCAATGTATGACGGATTCTCTGACAGCTATAAGGTGCGTAAGAGCATCTGTCGTAACCTATCTTGGGACCAGGCGCCCACTTCAGGATGGGATGTTGGACAAGTGTCCTTAGGCGTGGGTTTTGGGGCATGAGTCCAAGATGGACGCCCATCTCTAGAAGGTTCCATATTTGCCTTGTAAACTCTATATAAACAGGTGCTTGGATGGGAGATAGATAACTTTGGTACGAGTACTGTTATGCTGCCGGAATATCTCCAGATTCGACATTCAAAGACTCCTGAAAGAGCATTGGCTCTGAAACTATATTGTAATTTGTTATTGTTTACTATAATACATTTGAACTGTGTTTTGGAGTGGGGTTTTTCACCCGTAAGGGTTTTCCCCACGTATATCTTGTCTCTCTCTCTTCTGTCTACTTTCTGTGTGTATGTGTATTGCTGCTATATCTCTGTTAGATGTTCTATGTTGCTGTAGTTGTAAGAATTAAATTGAATTTGCATACATCTCTCCTCATTAGATTAGTGTAGGAAGTGATTTCCGCACACCGAGCTTCCTTTCAATATGTTCATATCATATAGTCTTTACACAATATATATTATTTACTATAAGCATAGATATACACATCATATATGCTTGGGTAGCATTTATTACATATGCATTATATCTATACCAGGCTTCTTCCTTATCTATGTATCTCCTTCATTCCCTTAATTTTTCATTATATTGTGGTGATGTCGGATGCTCATATAGCCTTCTCTTAGTGTATAGATGTGTCCTTCTATGTATCTTCATGTCTTCCTATCCTTCAAAGAGTACCACATGCTACTAATTGCTACCACAATGGTCTTCTAGTGACTATTATTCTATTTATAGTTCCTTACCCACCAACATCCTCCCAAAGCCTAATCCTTTGTCATGTCCTCAAGACAAATTCCTCTAACCAAAAAGAAGAGACTCTATTATCAAAATATTCTCACCAATCTTGGATCATGACAATAGATGTCTATAAGATGTCTTGATTTGCTCATGTATACATTGTCTCAGGTCAACACCATGCGCTGCATTCATTGCACCTAGACTAAAAGCTCATTGTAGAATCTCTCTATAGTAGTGATGGTAGTTGGATTTATTAGTGTGGGTATCACCTATTTAATATCATGGAGAAGCTTGGACAATAGTGATAAATAGATGTTTACTTCAATCTTCAGTTTCTTCATTTCAGATATTGATTGCATCCTTTGTTCACTTAGCTTGCTATGTTGTAATCTAAGGTTTCTTTCTTGTTAATATGTTGTGATCCATCTAAATCAGCCATAAAGTTGTGGCTCCTTGAAATCTATAGAACTTTGGACTCCAATTGGTTAATCTAGGTCTTTTGTTAATGTGTAAGCTATGGCCAGGTGATTTAATACTGTATAGGGAAGATACATTGTCACAAAGTATATCTTCTAGCTTATTCACCTACCAATCCAAGTCTTTTTGGCCATTTCTCCATTTTTATTATGAGTGGCTTAACTTTACTCAATCACATTCTATAATTATTTGTCCCTTAAGATTTTGTTTTTCTTTCTCTAAAACACGTATTTGATTTAGTGGCTCTTGTATGGCCCCTTCTAGTTGTATTGTTGTTGTTGTTGATGATGATGAGTATATTTATAGATATAACTAATTTTGTTGTATCATTTGAAGCATCTTCTCTATGGCTTCTTCCAGTGTCACATTCTTATGCATCAAATCATGTTTTTCACTACTGGTAAATGCATCCCCTAATTCTATTTTCTTAATTGGTGATATTTGGGTGAAATTAATCTACGGTCCTGTAGGAGTGTGCATAAGTATACTTGGAATAACTATTATTGTTGAAGATGGTTTGTTTGGAAAATATTGCTTTATTTTACTCATTGGATCACTCACTAATTGTTTTGGTGGGGTGATCAATTGTCTAGATGTTCTCCATGTTTCTTGTGTTTCTATCTCTTTTCCTTTTGTTATTCCTTCTTTTATTTGTCTCTCATCTTCATGTTCTCTAGTTTTTTTTGGAGACTATCCTCAATCTCTATTCCTTCTTGGGCAATTCCCTTGTCAATTTATTCCTTTGGTGTTTTTATTATCTATGTCATCGGCTCCTTTGTAGTATTTTCCTCTATTTTTTCACTTATTGAGGTAAACCCTGTTCATCCTCTGACTATTGTACATGTGGTGGAGATGTTGGTGATGTAGTAGCTTTTCATTCTTCTCTTTATGGTTGACTTCTCTCTACTACCTTATTATAAGTTTGTTGAGCTACCGTAATAGCATCTTCATATAATTTCTATTAAATATTTTTATTATTCATATTCTAAAGTAGGGTATGTACCTTATGTTTTGTTTGCAATTCTTGGTCTTGGAGACTTTGTACCTTATGTTTTATCATTAGAGAGAGATCTAAGTCTTTATCCACCTCATCTACTACTCTATTTTTTAGTGATATCTTCATCTTGAAGATCATTTCCCTTTGTGCAGCTACTTACTATTGTAGAATTATTGTCAATTCCTCTGGAAATCCCTTAATAATATGCTCAATAGAGTAACGATTGTGTTGATGTGGTTTCTAACACAACAAAATTCCTAAGAGTCATGAAACACCATAGGTTAAAATAGAAAAGGTTCCCCTACTTGGAAGGTGACAAGCCTCAAGATTCTTCATTAAGTATTTTATGAGGTTTACCAGAATCCCTTAGTTGGAGAGCATTTTGGCTAGTCCATTCAAGGGGATACAATGAATATCAGGAATCATTCACATGAAAAAGAGGCTTATTTAGTGTAATTAAACCACTATTAGATGGCGTAAACCTTCTACTTCACTTTTAAATGAGTTGATGATTTTAATTTTATCTTATTTGACTTCCCATGAGTGATTTTTAACAATAATTTGTATTGAAAATGATTAAAATCTTTAAAACAACATGTGGTGGTGGAAAGAATCCAAAAGAAATTGGCTAGCTAAAAATGAAAACTTCTTAGTCAAGCAAGGAAGTTTTAGCTTCTTAAGGCTTCCTTGTAGAGCATCCCTATATATTTTCTATCACTTTTCAAGAGTTTAAAGATCATGGTAGAAAAATTAGAGAAAATCCAAAAAAAGTTCCTTTGGACTAGTATGGAGGAGAAGAAAAGGATGGTGTTAGTCCACTAGGATACTATTTGTAAACCTAAAGGAAGTGGAAAGCTTGGACTGTAATGCCCACCCTAGTGTTTGTCTAGTGTACTTTCTGATTCATATGTTATATGTTGTATTGTGTGTATATCAATGTATTATGTGATTATTATGCTTTGATCCATTGCATTGAACTTGCCAATAAGGTTTATTGTACCATCGAGGGGTTCTAAGGGTGTATTCTGGGTGACCATCAAGGTGTTTACAATGGGTTTTGCATTGTTATTTATCTTCCAGCTATGCATTATGGAATGTCTATGTTGTGATTATGTATGTTATATTATTGCAGTGCTTCACCTTCACTATTTTCATTATACTTGTTTTAGTTTTGATTTTCATATTATTCCTACATTATGAAATGTTTTCGTTTATGCATCATGTTCCTAAATCATGCTAGTCATATATGATTATAGTGAATGTGATTATTGTATATAATGTATGATTATACCATGTTAGAGTGGAATATTTTTCTTTAGCTATTATATGTGGAGCAAGTATACTTGATGGTTGACTTGAGTGTGCAGGTAGTTATAGGTGTTAACTAATGTGGGAAATGAGGAGAAGGTTGACATGGGATGCTAAGCCATCTCACCATTATCCTTGTGTTGTGAAAACTTGTAATGTGTGCTTGACATCATTTACATGTGTTTCCTTAGCATTTTGCACTTTGTTTTTAAATGATCTCGAAAAATGTGTTTTCCAAGTTTTTAGATTATTTTAATTTTTTTAATTGAAAATTATTATTCCTACCTTAGAAAAAACATTTATTGCATTATATTATGTTAGAGGAATAGATTTAAGAGATTTCGAGTAATTTCTAAAATTTAATATTTTTTTTGTCAAAAGGTAGAATTGCATTTAATTTGGAAAATGAAATTCTTAATATGGTGTATTTGAACTTTTTAGAATGAGACTAAGTTAAAAGGCAATTACCTATTTGGAATAGTTGAATTTGGTTGATTAACTATTTTCCTATTAATTAAAGTGATTTGTTTGAGAGTATTTAGTGAAATTGGAAAAAGAATTAAAAGAAATGAAATTAGGGATTTTCTATAAAAGGGAAAAGAGAGTCATTTTTCATAATCTCTCTCTCTCTCTCTCTCAAAGAATGGAAGGAAATTCTACATGGATGAAAAAGAAGGATTTCTTGCTTGCTTGAATGGATTTTTGTGTAGTTGTTGCCTGGAGAAAGATTGTTTGCTAAACTCTCTTGGATTCTTGGATTTCAATTCATGATTGAAAGGTTATCTTCTTGTTTAATTAATCTATGCGTGCTCTTCCTTTTCCATGCCACTTCAAGTGGTTTGCTTGAGGTTGCATTTAAATTGGAATTGATTTGTAAGAGAATGTAAAAGTTATTTAATTTAATTTGCATATGTTTTATGTTTTAGAAACATGGAAAAATAAACAAAAGTTAAAAACTCTGCCAAAAATTTCCTAGAATCACCCAACTCAATTTTATTGGATACTTGGATTGTTGTTTCCATTTGATATAAAGGGTTGTTCTTCATTTTTCAATAAACCTTGTAGAATGAAAGATAGAAAATATTCCAAGGTGCCATACGGAGCTTTAGTGATGGATTTAGGGCCTTATGGTTATTTTGTATATTGTGAAAATATTGAATTTTGCATTTTAGACCTTATATGATTGATTTGAAATATGGGAAGAGTTGTCTCCTTAATGTATGCATGTTTTGCATCTTTTTATTTCATGTTTTAAGTTTTGTCATCTCGATTTCCATGCCATGCCCAATTGGTCAAATTGGTGTATTGGACATTTATGAAGAGGTATATGGGTAGAAGAGAAGTGGCTCTCGCCATGCACCATGATCCGAAGTGGTTGTTGGAATTAGCGAGTGGAGAGTTTAAACAAGATAAACATTAATCACATTGGGTAAAATAAATAGAATTAATAATAAGATCATCTACACCAAACAACATCTCATGGTGATACAATACCCTATTGTGCTAGGTTTGGGTGTAAAGAGAAACTCTTGGTGATATAATACCAGTTTTTCTATGAGGAGGCAGTTCCCTCATTTATGTTATGTGGAGGTTTATGCCCTCATATTGACACTCATGTTCCTAGCCTGCTATGTCTCTCTTGCTTTTTCTTATCGTTTGAGTTATACTCAACATGTGTTGTGACCTAACATTTGCATGTGCGTTGTGATGCCTGATTCATGCATGTATGTGCCTATGATGGACTATGATTTATGCCTTGTTTGGCATGCATTGAATGTGTGATTATTTCCCTTATGTTTGAATGTTGTGATGTTAATTTATTATGTGTATTGCCAAGTGTACTACATGTTACTTGAATGTATTTGTGCCATGTGTGTTGTGTGCATGGATTGGCATGTATTCCATATGTTTCTATGTATACCCTGGATTGTGTGAGATGTTCCTATTGGATTTGATTGACCACAATTGTCATTAGACCAAAACCCACAGGTAGAAATCTCTGCTACAATCATTAGAGTTAGGATCACGAAACATATCATGAAACATCATGGGGAGAGTTGGACACACATGCCAACAATCTCCCCTAGTGTTACCTAGGGAGTTTCAAACTCGAGACCTTGGGCTTTGATACCAATTTGATGAACCATGATTGTCGTTAGACCAAAACCTGTAGGTAGAAATATCCACTACAATCAAAAGAGTTAGGATCCATGAGAGGTGGTTAGTCCATGTCACAAAACATCACGGGGAGTGTTGGATGTACATGCCAACAAGGTTTTCTATGATCGCCTTCTTTGTAGGTCAGGGGTTACCTAGAGTTGCGTAGATAGCTATTGCACTCAACGATAGCAATATAGTTGGGAGGCAAGCAACATTTCCCCATTGGTCCTTCATGATGATCTTCAAGTGTTGGATGGATTCTTTGTTCTATTTTGCAGGTTGATTATGTTGTGCTTCGTGCCTTGTTGCACCTTGGAGAGTGTGATGGATTTTGGTGTATTTATGCACTTGTATTATTTTCTTATTGATTATTGTAACCTTTGTAAAGTAGGTCTTTTGAGACCTTTGTAATAAGATGTAAATGATGTTATGAAATATTATATGGTGTGGATTATGTTTAATTTATGTTAGGGTGAAGCCCTTTGAATGTTATAGTTATTGGACTTAATCTAGTATTTTTCCATGCCTCAGTTTGTGAGGATGTTTGTTTGATTTGATAGATTTTCACATGTTAGAATATTTCTATGTTAGCATGTTTAGACGCATTTGTTTGATGCCATACTTGATGTTTATGGTTATGTTAGTAGTGGATCATATTCTTCCCACATAGGTGGTGATGATCCTACCTGTGCTTTTGGTGTGTCGACATTGGTGTCGATTATGCATGGTGTTTTGTATCGAATTGTCCCTTTTTGGCTATTTGGTCAACATTGGCTTTATGCCTTATTTTTCATGTTCGGTAATTGGGCTATGCACCTTGATGTATTCTAGAGCATCTAAATCATGTTTTGAATCTATGGTGAGACATAGAAGAAATTTTGAGTTTTTCATATTTTTGGACTTTTTGTCTTGTTTCTGGACGCTGCAAGGACTACAACACCTAGCACTAGAGTCTAGGGGACCACAACACCCAACGCTAGTTTCCAAAAGACTATAGTGCCTAGCGCTGGCATCCTGGATAGAGGGGCCCAGTTTTGGTTTCTGGATTTGTCTCTTGAGCCCTATTCTATCCATTCTACCCTCTAGTGAAACCAAATGTTGAAAGGTGCTCGTTTGACTACCTAAGTGTATCCATGGTGCCAGTTCCATGATGTGATGTGCATCCTTGGATTGTCCCCACTTTTGTTTGGGAAGTGTACCTTTGCACAAGATCAACTGATGACCATTCTTAGTGGTTGAGAGCTCATACCTCCTAGTTGATCCATCCCATAGGTGAGTTTTACCCTGTTGTGTTTGGGATGTCTTGAGTAGTCATGAAATGGATTGAGGTGACTGTTACCCTCATCCTACTCTGTGTTCACAAGAGAGCAAGGTTGTGGTCATGTATCTAATCCTCATCATGGAGTGAGCTCCACCTCTCGCTTGGTCATCGTGGTGAGTTGTCACATGATGGGTGAAGTCTTCCACTTGTGCCACCTTGCATAGTGTAATGGTGATGTCATCTTTGGTGTTGTTGTCCTTGTTGCACTACAACAAAACCCTATGATTAGCTCCCTTTTTTGATCCATTTTTTGCTTCCACCTACTATTTTAATGTATTTTTCTCCATTTTTTTGAAAAAGTTGGCACTATTTATCGAGATGGCGCTATTTTTGGCATTTTTTGCGCTGACCAAAATAAGTTGACACTAAATTAGGTGCCAATTAGTGCCTAATTTAGCACCTAATTTAACACCTAATTTAGCACCTAATTTAGCTCCTACTGTTGTGACTAATTTAACACCAAATTTAATGTTTGATTTAGCGCCTATTGTAGTGCCATTATTAGCGCCTAATTTAATGCCTTATGTAGCATTTGATGTAGTGCCTAAATATAGCACCTGATGTCATGCCTGTTTTAGCACCTAATTGAGAACCTAATTTATGGTTACTTGGGTTTAGGAGTATTGTTTAGGATTTAGGGTTTATGGTTTTTGGATTAGGGGTTAAGGTTAAGAAGTTTAGGGTTTAGGATTTATAGAGATAGAGGACCAATAGGGAGATATAGAGGAGACCGAGGGGAGAGATAGGGAGATAGAGAGTGAGGGACATGGCCAGAGACATAGGGAGAGAGATTGAGAGGTAGAGGGACAAAGGCGATAGGGAGAGAGGGGAGAGATAGGGAGATAGAGGTTTAGGGTTTAGGGTTTCTTGAGTTTAGGGGTTAGGGGTTAGGGTTTAGGTTTATTGTTTAGGGGTTAGGGGTTCAAGTTTAGAGGTTTAGGGTTTAGGGTTTATAGAGAGAGAGGAATGATAGGGAGATATAGAGGAGACTGTGGAGAGAGATAGAAAGATAGAGAGTGAGGCACATGGCCAGGGACATAGGGAGAGTGATTGAGAGGTAGAGGGATGATAGAGATAAGGAGATAGGGGATAGATAGGGAGATAGAGGTTTAGAGTTCCTTAGATTTATGGTTTAGGAGTTCGAGGTTTAGGGTTGCTTTATGTTTGGAGATAGTTAGATAGAGAGAGAGAGAGATGAGACAAATAGGGAGAGATATAGGAGACATAGGGGAGAGATAGGGAGATAGACTAGAGTGAGAAAGATATCCAAAGAGACAGGGAGAAGGATCGAGAGGTAGAGGGATAATATTAGAGATAGGGAGATAGGGGTTTAGGGTTTCTCAGGTGTAGGGTTTAGGGGTTAAGGTTTAGGATCATTATTTAGGGTTTACAGTTTAGGGTTTAGAGGTTTAGGGTTAATTAGTGTTTAGAGAGATTAGGACCAGTAGTTGGGAGATATAGAGATCATGAGATACATGGCTAGAGGCATAGCCAAAAGAGATTATAGGGATATATATGGAGAGTGAGGGACATAGCCAGAGACACAGGGAGAGAGATTGAGAGGTAGAGGAATGATAGAGATAGAGAGATAGGGAGATAGAGGTTTAGGGTTGCTTGGGTTTAGTGTTTAGGGTTTAGGGGTTTGGGGTACGTTTAGGATTTAGGGTTTTAGGGTTTCTTAGGTTTAGGGTTTATGGATTAGCGCGGGGGTTAGGGGCATAATTTAGGTTTTATATATGTTTTTGGGGTTAGGGGTTAGGGTTTAGGGTTTAGGGGCATTATTTAGGGTTTATAGTTGCATGTCAAAAGAAGTCTCTCTCTCTCTAAATCCCTCAACCCTAAATAATGCCCCTAATCCCTAACCCCTAACTCATAACCCCTAAACCCTAAATCTGAGAAACCCTAAACCTCTATCTCCCTATCTCTCCCTTATCCCTCTACCTCTCAATCTCTCTCCCTATCTCTCTAGACATCTCACTCACTCTCTATCTCCCAACTATCTCTCACTCTATCTCCTCTATCTCTCCCAATCTATCTCCTCTAGTCTCTCTCTACCTATCTATCTCTCCCTATCTCTTGCCTTTATCTCCCCTATCATTTCTCTATCTCCCTATCTCTCTAGACATCTCTCTATATCCCTATCTCTCCCCTCTATCTCCTCTAGCTATCTCTCCCTAGCTATATGTCTCCTCTCTATCTCTCTCTACCTAGCTATCTCTCTCTATAATCTAGTCTCTATCTCTTGCCTCTCTCCCTCTATCATTCCTATATCTTCCTATCTCTCCATTCTATTAATTCTCCCTCTCCCTTATTGATGAAGGAATTAATGAACAAGAAAACTTATAAGACTCTCTCTCTCTCTCTCTCCATCTTTGTCTCTATCAATCTCCCTTATCATGAACAAAGAAAATGGAAACAAGAAAACTAGCTATAAGGACATGAAAAGAGGGATGAGGATATAAATTGGTAGGATGAAATGGAAACAAGCTGATAAAACTAAAGTTCATTGGATGGGAAGAATGATGAGAGGAGAGGTGGAAAATAGTAAAATAGGGAAAAATTGGTGGGACCTAATTAAAGGGAAATTGGAAAGGAAAAGGAAAACTAGGAAAGCTAGGAAAATGATTTAACTAGCTAGGAGCTGGTAGATAATATATAGGTAAGAGAGAGAGATAGAGACAGAGATAGAGAGTTGCTTGGGGTTAGCGATCAGGGTTTAGGGGCATTATTAATTTAGCATTTATGAGTTTAGCATTGTTCAAGTTTATGGTTTAGAGTTTACTACTAGGGTTTAGGGTTTATGGTTTATGGGTTAAGGTTTAGAGGTTTAGGGTTTAGTGTTTAGAGAGATCAAAGGACCAATAGGGAGATATAGAGAGTGAGGGACATGGCCAGAGACAGGGAGAGATATTGAGAGGTAGAGGAATGATAGAGATAGGGCTAGATAGGGAGATTATAGGGAGATAGAGGTTTAGGGTTGCTTGGGTTTAGTGTTTAGGGTTTAGGGGTTTGTGGTTTAGGATTTAGAGGTTTAGGGTTTCTCAGGTTTAGGGTTTATGGTGGGTCAGGGTCAGGTTAGGGCTTAGGGGAATTATTTAGGGTTTATGGTTTAGGGGTTAGGGGTTAGGGTTTAGGGTTATTAGGGGCATTATTCGTGGTTTACAAATCTTCAAGGATGATCTAGATAGTGTGGCTATACACATTACTACACATGTTGGTGGCTAGTTAGACACATGGAACATCAACAACCACATGTTATGCTTCCATACACATGTGCCACCTAATGACATTTGTACTGCAAAACATGATCATATAATTGGCATTGTATGCATCTAACAACACATGGTCATGATGTCCATGTACACCACATGCCACAATGATCTACTAGTTGGTACCATACAAGTTTGAGTACATTTGTTCTCATCCCATCCATATAAGAAATGCACCATACAATATGTTGGATATTTATCAACATCTACACGTAGAATAACTGTGGTATTCTTGAACAAATGCCTACTTTGTACATTTTGTAGAGTAAAAGTGAGGTATATATAACAAAATTTCATCTTACCTCTATGTATATTTCCTTTGTTCATTTTGAATAGAAGTGACATATATGTAATTAGAACCCTTCTATATTTGAATGTGTTTTGGTTTACATATCTATTTTCCTTTATGTATTCTATGATCTTATTACATTAATAGATAATATAGGATTGTCCCTTAGTTCACCTTGGGATCGAATTAGATGAAATAACATCTGAAGTTGACTTTAAATTAACAACATGGTGAGCATTTTGTTGATTTTCTTGCTTACATTCACCCTTTTGATAACTGAATTTTCCTATTGAAATTTTGAAGGATGCAGAGATCAATATTTAAGTGCATTAGAATTAAGAATTTGATAGTGTATCAAATTCATCATTAGGAATTTGATAGTGTATCTTTGTTGACAAAGTTTGAAATCCAATAACATAATCATGATTGCACTCATTAATTTGATCCTTGTTTGATGCTCTCCTATTCCTAATTCAATCTATCTTAATAGTGAAGGGAAATAAATACATGGGCAACCCATAGAGAAATTTGTCATCAATTTTGTTCCTCAAAATTGTCTCATGATATGGCGAAGGAAAAAATTACCAAAGATAAATTGTGATCATTATTTATTGACCCAAAAACTAATGCACTATTAGATATGTAGACACCTAAATCTTACCATGGCCTAACATCATACCAGATCTATCCCACATCTCCTCTTACAATATTAATTAAATAAATCATATTTATTTAATTAACCACTTTGATAATTCCTCCTAATATCAGTTTAATAAGTCACTCTATTTAATTAATAAATCTAACCGTTCTTCTGACATTAATTAAATATTAACCCTTCCTCTAAAGTCTCATCCTTAATTAAATAAATCCACATTTATTTAATTATATCAATCACCCCCAACATTCCCCCACAAATAAATAAATACATATATATCATGGCCATTATGAAACAATCTTTGACTATTTTTTACTATATGAGTGTTTTTGTTTATTATCGCTGTTCTGCAGGTTAATTGATTATCTTTTGTGGTTATGTGGGAATAAGAGGAATGAAAGATGGCACATACCACATTCCACAGAGCATAAAAGAAGAGTTTGTGGCTTGGTGGTAGGAAGTGGTTGATATGAAGAAGCTACCACTACCCCATGGATGGTTCATATCACACTTGCGGCTTGGCGGTGTTCATCTCAAGCTTGCGTCTAGCGGTGTTAGTCTCTTCCCATGGTCCTATGGAGGTTTGAAAAGTAACTGGTGGAATTGCGGTAATAACACTTACCGCATCCTCGCAAGGGTTTCAACTAAGGCCCATGGTAGAGCAGCAAGAGGAGAATGTAATGGGTTTTTGCCCTGCCGTCCTGCGACGGTCATTCATAACATTTGCGGTTGGGTGGTAAACAAAAGTGTAGTGGTAATAATTTCCCACGGTCCCACAGGGGTCAATCTAAACATTTGCAGTCTAGTGGTAAATGATGAAATAGAAGTGTAGTGGCTATAAGCCACCACTATCCCGTGATGGGCATTCATAACATTTACGAGTGGGTGGTAAATAGAAGGACATCAGGTAATAAACTTCCATGGTCCCGCAGGGGGTAATCTAAGCATTTGTGGTTTGGCGATAAAGGATGAAATAGAAGTGTAGTTACTATAAGCCCCTACTATCCCGCAGCTGGTTTGGGTGAGCCTTACAGTGACGCGGTAAAATAAATAAATGGCAAGCACATTCAATACGAGGTCACGGTTATGGAGAATTACTATCAAATCTTGAGAAAGGAATTGAATGCTGAGATTTCATGATCTCATGGCACGAACCAGAATAATGGTGATATGATGAACTCCTTGGTTGAATACGATTCAAAGATTTCTTGGCATTTACTCATTTTAGAGAATTCAGATGTAACTTGGAGAAGGCGCAACTCAGCTCAGTATGTTTTCTGGAAACTACAATTGACCAGGTAAGTTCATTCTTGCACTCTCTGATTAGAAGTTGGCATATATTTCACTCTATTTTTTAGTTTCTGGGGTTCTTGTAATTATATCCTTTTGTTAATATAAAATTTCTCTTTTAAAAAAAGGTTGGGGTTAAGATTTTCTGTTATAATGTTCTTTTATTCCTATGTCTACCTACATTAATTGGCCATGTCAAGTTGATTTTCTCTTTCACTCTATTTTTCAGTTGCCAATACAGTAAGTTGAATTTTGAAAAACCCTAGCCTGTTCAAGTCATTAAACATGGCACCCAAGAGATCTGAGTCTTCCAGTAAAGGTGATGAGCCTATAGTTCCCAAGAAAAGACCACTTCAACAATCTTTGCTAGAAGTATTGCCTCGATCCATGGACAAGGGTCCAGAGAAGTTATTCATAGATGTAGCAGAAGGGTGTCGGGATGCTACAATCCCTATCTCCGGGTGGGATTTGTTTTGGTATTTTTATGCAAAAAGGGATGGTGAGGGACTAGTGGGAAATCCATGGAAATTGGATTTGGCAAAGTTGGTGGTGCCTGCTGTATTTGTGGATGTGGAATTGATTAGGGCACTAGGACAATTTTACCATCCCACCACTAAAACAATCAGAATGCCAAATGGATTGCCATTGGTGACAGTAGACAAGAATGCAATTGTTGACTGTTTTATGTTGAACAAGCAAGCTCTCACTCAAGTGGATTTGCAGAGATTTGAATGAGATTACACAAGCCTAAGGAAAACACTTAGGAGAGATGGACTACCAATATATGAGAAGGGGGGCCAACAATAGAAAAATTGAGATTCCATCAAATGCTATTGAGCCTTTCCCTATGGAAGAATTTGCTATATATTTCAAGAGAACCTATTTTCCACTGTGCCAAGTCTTGGTAATTGATGCATAAGGAAGAATACCAACTAGCCTAATGATGATGGCTATGAAAATACAACATCCAGAAGTGAACGTTGAATACGACTTTACATCTCATATTGAGAAAAAACTGCATGAAGGGTTCTTATGTGTGAAGGAGAACAAGCAACCCTTAGATTTCAAATTCTATTTTTTATTGTGTCACTTGATTCTTTATCAGAATAGAGGAAAATGGTCAAGCAAAATGGATTTGAGTATGGTTGCTGAGAAAGGATAAAGATTGTTGACTTAGTTTTGGTGTTATAAGTGGGATTCCTATTGCTAGAATAGTGACTATATTATATTTCATGATTTGTTTGTTGTCAAGATATTGAATACTCTTGGTATCTTGTTTCTTAGGTTGACTAAGGAAGTCAAGGTAATGCTGAGGTTGCTTGCACACAGACCAGAGCAAGGCTACAAACATAATTTTGCTGATTGTTTTTTTATGCCAGATCATACTATAACTAGAGTGTATGGTTGCCCCCAACCACCTCACATATTGCAAAAATTTGTATTAGACAGAATTGTATTCATGGAGTTTATGTGGCAAATGATGTGGATGGAAAAGGAGGTAATGAAAAGATAAAAAAAGGTACATTTCTACTCGATGCTACAAATTTTGGTGATTGGTCTATTGGCTCTGACACTCTTGAAAATTTGCAAGCCTTTTTAAAGACAAAATATTCTTTGAAATTGGGTATCGAGAGGAATTGTGATCCTGAGGGTCATATGAATCTTGTGAGACAATCAATTCTAACTAAAATGGTCGTATCCCATCAGGTCCTATTTGATGAGGATGTGATAAGAAATCTTGTCGCTTTTGATGAGGTATACAGTAGGAAGAGAAAATGGGATATCTTGAAAAAAATTGAAGATGAAAAGAAAAAGAAGAATCCCCTATTTCTTGGATTCTTTGTTGAAGAAAAAGACCCTCTAAAGAGAATTGATGCAATCATTGATAATTTTGAAAGTGTTTATGGTAAATCTGAGAAGTGCAGGTTGCTAAACTTCCAGTGAAAAGGTCTATAGGGATTCAGATTCATGAGTGTGCTTCTAATGTTATGTCAGTGCAAGATCCACAGGTCCCAGAATCACCACCACCAAAGAAGCAGAGGCTAGAAGAGGTATCTCCACTTGTCCCCTATGAAATGACTGAAGAGGTGGGGGATACTGATGAGGTGGCTAACATCTTGAGGCACATGGGAGATGAGCAAGAGGTTGATCAGCCATTGGTTGGTCAACCCACTTATTTACATAAGATTGAGGCTAGGAAGGGTGAGAAAACCCAAGATGAACGAGAGTTGGAGGAGGATGAAAGGATTATAGCATCCATGAGGTTCATAGAAGATGATGACTTCATCAAAACTACAGAGTTTAAGGATTTTTTGGCTGAAAATGAAAATGAAAGAATATAATGAAAAAGTTGCAATAAATAAAATGGGTGTTGATGAAACACAAGATGATCAAATCATTACACAAACTTTCAAAGAATTGAAAGTAGATAAAATTGATGTGAGTCCAGAGGAGGCAAGACAAATGGTGTTGAAAAGTAATATGCTCATCATCCCTGGCCTTGAATTGAAAAAGGTATTTTTTCTTGACTAAGTTAGAAGTCAGGATGATCCACAACTTGTTTCAGAATTTGATTATGAAGATGGCATAAGTGGATGTGGTTTTAATCCAAAGATAGAGACCCTTGTAATCTAGACTACTCAGAAGAATACAAGAAAACCAAGATTGTTTGATATTGTTCAAGAAATGAGGGGTACAGCTATGGTAAAGACTTTACAAGATATGTCAGCAATAGAAGCAGCTGCTCTCAATTTTCATACTGCTATGTTTACTCAAGCTATTGTGAATAGGTTAGAACAAAGGCTAATAGATTATGAGCAAACTCAGAAAGTAATGAATGATGAAGTAAACAAATTGTATTTTGAAAATGTTAAATTAAAGAAACAATTGCAAGCCGTGAATTCTTCTCAAGGTCAAGCCATTATACCCTATCGGCCTCCTGTGCCACAAACAGCTAGTGATGTCACAATGTCTACTAAAGAATTTAATGCAACAAGATTGAAATTTGAAAAGGAAATTGAAAGTTTGAATAAACAAAATGAAATGACAAAGAATGAGGCAAAGATGAAAGTTTTTGAAATTTTTGAGAAAATTTTGGAGCATAGAGTAAAATTGGTTGTGGATTGGGAGTGTGCATGATTGCTACTCTTCTTTATCTTAGGCCATTGAGAAATTGAAGATAAACTTTTCTATTTTGGATTTGTTGTTTAAAAAATAGCCACCCTATCATCACAATTTGGTTACAATGTGCTTAGTAGTGCAAAGGAATCTTGATGCCCCTCTAGCTTTGAAACACACTGAGAAAATAGTCAAAATGATCATTGATGAATACCAGTATGTGAATGGGGAAAGCTAGAAGATGCAAGTAAAGGTTGATTCTTTTACTACGTTCAATCATAAATTTATTCCTTTCATACTTACAAAAGAAGAGAAAATCAAAAGTCTTAACACATGGAAGATGGAAGTTGGCCAAACACTATTCCAAGTTATGGATTATTTGAAGAAGGATGGAGATGTCAGCATTCTAAGTTTCAACATGATATTGGATCAAGTAATTGCATTGGATGCTGGGTATGCAAAATTTGTGATGGATGTTAGAGCTTTGCTTAATAAAAGATGGAAAGATCACCAGTAGAACTTGCTTCAGATTTAGGCTTAGCAATGGCCTGGTGATTTTACAATATATAAATGGGAGGAGAAATATCTTAGAGATGAATCATCAGTGGCACAGGTTCAGGAGCAGAGGAGCAATGAGCCATATGATGGCATTAAATAGCACCACCACATCTTGAATGCTCTCTTTTTTTCTCTTTATGTTTTCTTCATGTTTTCAAAATGTATTCAAATATATTTGAAAATCTAAATTGGACTTATAAAAGACAAATATTGTAATATCAAAGGTTAGGAATACAAAGATCCATTTTGAATGTGAAAGGTCTGAAGCTTGTTGCTTCCTTTATAAAAGGAAACCAAGACTTTATGGCTCAGAATCTATTTGGGATTTTGATTTTTTGAAAGAGACATTGCATTGCCTATACTTTGAAGAAAATCAATATAAAAGATGCTATTCTCTGGTGGTCAACTTTTGGTTCTTATTTGTTTGTTGAATTGGATTGCTAATAATTTATCTGGTTGTCTCCAATTTAGTTATATCTCAAAAGATGTTTATATTATTTAAAAATGAAGGAAGGATATTCTACTGTAGAACATTTTGACACCTTTAATATGATTTTGAGTCAAATAGGTTCAATAAATGTTAAAATTGATGAGGAAGACAAATGTATCTTCTCACTTTTTTCTTTACCCAAAAATTAGGAGAACATAATGCTTGTTATAAATGGTAGTGTTGCAAAGGTGACCATGGAATCCTTTATTGTTACAATTCTCAATGGAGATATGAGGAGAAAGTTTAATGATGAAGGTTCTAAGGATGCCTTGCATGTTCCGCAAAGGCCTAAAGGCTATCAATCCAAGTCAAGAGGAAAATCTAGAATCCCTAGGACGACAAGAGTAAAGTTTTGGAAATATGGAAAAAAAGGACAAGTGAAGAAGGAATGCAAAAAAATAGTTAATCACTGCCACAATCTCATGATCATTATTCTAGTAGAAATCCTAGTTTTCATTCTTTTTTCATAATGCATTAGTTAATCACACACTTCACATTTGACATCATGCTAAAAAGATCAAATAACTTTTGTATTTATTCTCAACTATTTCATTTCTCTATCTTAATTACTTAATATCTCAATATTTTATTTTATTACTTAATATTATGATCATGATGTCTTTATTAAAAGTGTTGAAAATGAATAGAAACATGAGATCGTTGTTAAATTGAAATATATGTGCAATCAATTAGCTAATATAGATGATAATATGTCCACTTCATTTTTCATTGATGGTCTTACTCAAGTAATTATCACAAGATAACATGGCATAGATACAATTAAGGATATATATAAAAAATAATTAAAGATAAACAAACTCCTCATGTGGCAGGCACCCGTCTTTCTCTTTTCAAAATCATTCCCTTGTATATATTTTCAAAATCCAAATTTGTTTTTCTGTTTTAGAAGTAGGGTTTAAAGATTTATAGAAAAAATTAATCTAAATCATATGCCAAATTGGGTTAAGTGAAGTGGATGATTTAATTGACAAAATTACATAAGCTCCTTAATTTGTTATGAAGTCACTAGCAAACTTGAAAGTAAATTGTCATTGGTGAAACAAGGTCACGCCCACTATTTAAGGAACTTGGTGAGCTTATCCTTTGACCTATATCACTTAATACTTCCATCACATAAGGATTATCCATTAACAAGCTATGAAGAACATCAATCAATCCATTTAATTAACATTATTGTCAACAATTCATACCAAAGATTGAACAATTTAAGGATATTGCAAGAGGTAAATTATCAACAATTGAACAATCCATTTAATTAACATTATTGCCAACAATTTAATCATCCTTTTTTAAACATGGATTGCAAATAATTCTAAAAATTTAGAAGTCTTGGTCATTAACATTATTGTCTGCTACAATTTCATCAAGTGTATCATTGTCAATGTTCATATGTTCTTTCAAGTATTTAATATTATCATCATCCTCATCTTGACCTGCATCATCTTCATCATCATTGAAATCTGACTGTAGAGCATCTATATTGTTACTAGATGTATTTGGATCATCATTTTGTATACCATCCATATTGTTGTCTTCCATAACATCATCCAACTCTGGATTGTTGTCTTCTTGTGCTTGAACATAACCACCTTCAACATTATCATGGATGTCAATTTCTTCGATGTTATCTAATCCCTCTCTCTCATTTTGTTGGCCATCATTATTTTTCTTAGTATCCACTAATGCATCATCAAATACATAGCTTAATCTTGGATCATAATGTATGACAAATATCCATTTCAGGTCCAAAATATCTTCATAGAAATATACCTGCACATGAACGACATACATATATTAGACATATAGTATAAAAATTTTCTTGATTAATAAACACATGTATATATTCGCAATAAACTATGAATTAATAGATTAATGATCACTACCACTTCTTGTTTGTGTTAAGGAAATACTTGCTTACAATGAATTGGTAGAACATAAGGCTCCTTATCCTCTGGTAGGAAACATGAGAAATCTATAGAAAACAATCCACTATGGGTATCATGTCTTCGTGTCCTTTCAAATGCTTCATACCATCTACACTTAAAAATACCACATTTAAAAGAGCGATAATCCAACTCAATAATTCATTGTATTTTCCTAACATATTGTAGATTCCCTTCAATTATATTCTTATCTTTTGAGCTTGATCGACTGGATTGCTTGAAGTCAACCATGATGCCACAATCGAAGGATCCTCCCTTTACATCTACACTTTCTACACGATAATGTCGACCATATGCCCACATTGCTAGATATTTCCTCACCTATGAAAGAGCATTTATTTCAGGAAAAAAAAATATAATGACAAATATTAAAATAGTTAATAGTGTCAAAACTATAAGGAAACAATATTTTGTAAAATTCCAATTGTACCTTTCTTTCACATCATCTAGACATGTTGATTTCATCTTCTATTATGTTTGAATCTATACCTAAATCTTCTATTTGATTTTGAATTTGTTCATTAACCCATTCTAGTGTGCAATCTTTGCCCCATTCCCCAAGCACCCCAAGTAGATCAGTGGGAAGTGGAGTATTCCTTGGGTTTGATCTCTTAAATTGTCTCCTTGCTTCTAACACTTCTCTCTTTTTATCATATAGATCAATCCATTTGTTCATAAAGTGCATGTGTTACATAATGAACTTGTCGAGTATAGCACTTTCTTCTACACCTATTACATGTCAACATGTTTATTTCAAACTCCAAATGTCATGCTGTTAATTTGACAAATAAATTACAGAGTAAATTAATGATTGCAAGAAACAAACGACACTGATCATGAATTTACGTACTAATTTCTACTTGAGCCCCATTAGATTGTGGTTTTTCTCTATCAATAATATTTGATGCTTGTTCTTCATCCTAGAAGCATGGCCCATCTTCAAAATCCTTACCAAGGAATTCACACAAGAAGAAAAATGCTTCATTCAATACATACCCTTTAGCCATGCAACCCTCTAGATGTGCCTTTTGTCGGACATATCTTTTTAGAGTTTTCATATACCTCTCAAAGAAAAACATCCACCTCGTTGATACGACACCCACCAATTCCATGTCATTGACTAGGTGTATAAGTAAATGGACTTGTAGGTCCATGAAACTTGTAGGGAGCTCCTTCTCAAATACACATACAATTTCTACAATTTTCTTCTTTCATTTTGGCACTTCACATTTGTGGATCTCCTTGGAGGTCACGCACCTAATATAAGAATAGTAAATTAGTATGAACCTTTAGTCAAAAATTAAAATGCAATATAATATCTCTATGTCTCTCACACATGAACATTTCATACAACCACATACCTTGTAAATGTTGACAATTGACTTATGGTATTC
Organism: Cunninghamia lanceolata; assembly: GCA_027924645.1. Classification (NCBI taxonomy): domain Eukaryota; kingdom Viridiplantae; phylum Streptophyta; class Pinopsida; order Cupressales; family Cupressaceae; genus Cunninghamia; species Cunninghamia lanceolata. The sequence continues at coordinate 6,153,221 of BSBN01000220.1, read as the reverse complement.
CTTAAGTCAACTGTAAGACAAGAATCCCCCCTAATTGCCAATGGCATGATATGCTATCAAACACATTTATGAAAAGGTCATTAGTATTTTTTTCTCACACAACAAAATATCAAAATATATTTAGTACTTAATCAATGTTACCAGTAAATGTTAAATGATGATGGACCATGATATGACATTAATCTCCTAGTGGTTTGTTTTGAATTGTTTCTATGTTTAGATCCCACATGTACATTTTGGACAATAAAGAGGCCTAGATTTGCTCCATGAATATTGGAGGGTCATATCATGTAGTTGTATCCCCAAAATTGAAACACTTCGTACACTCTAGGTAGTTGTTGATCACTAGGCCAAGTGCAATATAACTTCGATGATCAAATGTCTCTTTGTAAATTGATCTCAAACTTGGGGGCAAGTCATCATCTCCATCACATTCAATCTCATAGGGTATGTAGTCCACCTTCCCCTTGTCTTTAAGCAAATTATGCATCTTTAAACTGGTTCTCGTTCTGTTTCTTGTTTTCATCAATTCCTCATCTTCCAAGCTGGTATATTGGCACATATTTTTGTTAGATGTATCATCTGATAAATGATCATTACCCTCTAGGTTGGAAGTCAGTGATTTAGGAAACTTTAAACCAAGAACTTTATCCTTCAAGTATCCATTATGAAAAAATTAGTTATTTAAATAATATAAAACAATGTTTAAACAAAGTATACATGTTATTTATATCAATTTGAAAAATTCCTTCCCACAATTCCTATTGGATTTGAATCAATTGTAGGAGGCATACTACCGACTGGAAGCTCATCATATATGTAATGTGTTTGTATAATTGCTCATTTGAATTATTTCTTTCCATGACATACAGAACATCCACAAATAATAATTTTCTCAAAGTATTCATCCCATGTACCATAGTCATGACCAACCTCTTGTTTAGTGCAATCATTTATTGTGTCTGTAGGATCCATTATCATATCCTCTTCCACCCACTGTCATCTACATGATTTAACAGTTTTAGATCCACACCCACATACATACATTTTTCATTTTCTAGTTGAACACTTAGGCTCTGCATTTGTTCCAATCTCCATCTAAAATAATCAACAAAATGAATTAATTTATGTCAAGGTTGGATAATACATTATAAATTGCAATAATACTATGAAAAAAGATGGACGTATCACAAAATGCCATTAGCTCATTACTTCCTAAGGAATTGGATTTGAGTACTTGATTTCCCGCTTCATCCGTTGTGTCCTCATTTGATATGACACGATCTGTTGCCATGGCCTCGTCTGGCCCCTATAATACACAACATAGTAAATAATGTTTAGTACACCAATTATATCATTTCAGTGAATATGCTATCCAACACAAGACCTCACTTTAGTCATATATTTGATATATTGATATCATGTTTTGGCCATCCTAATTTTCAAACTTTTCCCTCGATCATAGAATCACATTTAATCACCATTCCTATGCATTTTCAACCAATAAGTTTGACCTAAGAGGCCTTGTAGACAAAAAAATGACTTTATCTCCTCTATGTTGTAGCATTTGTGAATTCATAAACACCTTCCTCCTTTGGTTGAGGTTGCTTTCTCTTCTTACCTCTATTGTATTTGCAGATTCCATTGTCATATCTATTTCCATCCACTTTCCTCTCTGTGGTTTAGTAGTTCTATGCCATCCATGTCCTCTCTCCATGGCCTCCTCTGAATACTGTAATACACAACAATGACAATAGTCACATAGTAGTTGTGCACCAAGAGAATATTCTTGAATTTATCTTGTTAATATACTTGCTTTTCATTAAGACGCACTATTGAAAACAAAATAGGACATTGCAACATTTTTCTCTTCAGAAAAAGTTTACATGCAGAATCTTCACAACTACAGCTCAAATCTTATGATTACAAGATGACTACAAATTCACATCAAAAAGACATTTATTTCATTTTTGACTCTTCTTTTTCTTTTATGGGTCATTTTAAGGTAATCTATATCTCTTCAAGTGGCCATAAAACCCTCAAAACTGTCATAGAACCCTCAAAACAGTCTCAAAGAGTTTTTGACACCAAAATTTTAAATTCTTGATGGAGGGAAGGATAATTTGGATGTTAATTTTGAAATCAAATCGTTAGATCTTTGTTAGGTTAATCCTAGCCATTAGAAATTCTTTAATTATAGGGACTTTATGTTATATTTCACCATTACCTTCCACTCCAAAATTAATGGTTTCCTTTGAAAAGAAAACCCTCCATTAGCTATCATAACCCCAAATATCTATTGAAATGAACTTAAACATTATGTACAATTGTCATTACTCATATTAAGCACCTACCTCCCTTCTTAGTGGTCCCACATGTGTGGTGTATGTGAATGAGTTATATGGTACCTATGCTAAATGTTTAAAGTTTGAATTTTGCTCATATTGTTGGAAAAAGGCCCAAAAAGACCTTTGATTTTTGAGTTTTATACTCTATAACATGCATCTCCTTGATCTTTTCATCTAATCTATGACATGTTGTATTTGCATTTCAATGAGATCAATTCTTGAAAAATGACAATCTAGAGGTTAAAGAGACAAGTTGATACCTTACCTAAGTTGTCATGTTCTTGAAACCTTGTCACTGTAAAGAGGAGATATCTAGAGAGTAATGTCACAAGGACATAACCAGGGAATGCACTATCATGAGCCATAGGGACAACTTACTACACCATCCAAAACTCCATTTGAACTAGCTACTACCAATAATTCACATTATTGGGGACTGTCATGAAGAAAACACCATGAATAGGACTGTCATAGTCAAAGTGGAGAGGATTGTCTAGTCATTGTATAACTGTCATAATAGCTAGTGGGTTAGTTACCATGCTTCAACCTAAAATAGGTTAATGAGAACATAGAAATGAAAATCACAATACCATAAGCACACTCCATAAACTGCCACTACAGTCCCAATATCATGTCATCATGATAGTAAGAGAAGAGTTGTTTGGTTTTCCAAATCCATATCACTTGCATAAGGATTGTCACCAACCATCTGTGTAAGGTCCTGAAAGAGTGAGTAATTATTGAGCTAATCATAAGAGAAGCATGAAGTCAAAATGCTATCATGGAAACAAGATATAGTTACTTATTATAAGGACAATCCAAATTTGGTGAGGTTACTTTTTTATCAACTTCCAATCAAAATACATCATTTTGCACTGATTGGCACTAAATTAGGCACACTTTGCACTACCTTTTATGCCCCAAAATGATTACATTTAGGCCTAAAAGTTAGCGCTAAAGTCAACAGTAACATCTTTGACCATAGCGCCAACTACTGGATCAAAAAAATTTAAAAAATTCCCACCTGCGCATACACCAAAAAAAAAAAAACTTGATTGTTTTTTGGTGTTCATTTTTTGTTTATAGATTGAGCATTTGGGTTTTTTGTGTTCGCCTTTATTTGGGTTTCTCCATTAAATCAAAAACAAAAAATAAATACTTCTTTCCTGAATGAGAAATTTGATAATTACAGGAGAAAGATGTCACGTGAATTAGAGGAGAAAAAAATAGAAAAAACGCCACGTGAAGAGAGGAGAAAAAGAGAAAAACAAGCAAGTAGATGAGAAATTCAATTTAGTTTGCAACACCATAGGTAAGGTTACAATTACAATAAAAAAATTTCTTTCCCAAATATATTTTTGTTTCAATTAAATGGAGAGGATTGTGAAGAAAGGGTTGTGAATATTGTTTTGTTTACAGGCGAATCATTCAAGTCTCATGTGGTTGCAAGGGAGGAGGGTAAAATTGTAGACATTGCATTATTTCCTCTACATCTGAGAGCAGTGAACACTTTTTTCAAACCCCAATGTCTAAGTTCACTTATCATTATCATCAATCCTTCCTAAAAAAGTAGTCGAGTTCTTTAAGACAAGTCTATTGTGAGCAAACTAAAATTAGGGATTTTGAGACGAGGGTGAGCAAACTAAAACAAAGGTTGGTCAAAACAATATGAGGAGATAGGGATTTTGAGACGAGGATGAGCAAACTAAAATTAGGCCTCCCAAGGCACCAATTGTTCATAGGAAAACAACTTCATGATTTGCTCTACAAAGTAAAGGTCAAAAACTTTGAGGAATACAGAAAAACTAGACGAAAAATTTCATACCTGGCAGTGTGTACTTCATTTGCCTCAGACTAAACAAAAATAATTTACCCTAGGTCACCTCAAAATGTCAAGCAATAGAGGGAAGAGAGCAAAGGGAGCAGACTCTAGCCACAATGAGGTAATTCATTGTCAATTTATAGATTTGTAAATGTTCCCATTATTTCTTTGATTTTTAGTTTTTAGTTTTTTATTTGTAAATTTAAAAGAAGAAATTTATTTTAATATATAGGAACATGAGATTGACAAAGATAAAGAGACATTGGCTTCCATATTGGGGGTAGAGGTAGTGAACAAATTGGATGGTGTGGACTTGACAATGCTTGCTAGATACATAGAAAAACGATTTGGTAAAGCCCCTGAAACATTACAACCAAATCAATAGTGTCAAAGGGAATCAATTAATTCCCCAACTAGTGATGGATCGAGAAAAAGATCCAGGAGGAAATCAATAACAATAACCTCTAAGAATGTGGAACAGGGAATAGAGGCTTCCAATGTCCCACCCACTCCTGGGACATAGACTTCTTCAACCATGTTTTGCATCTTGCATTGGTACCTAAGATACCAAGATAGAATACGATGTGGTTTCAGGGGAAGTCCGAATGATAGATGCTAGAAAAACATTTGTGAATAGGTTGAAGGAATCATGCCTTCAATGGTTCAAAGACCATCTACATTTGCCATTCTCAAAGATACCCATGCACCTGCAAAAAGTAGTTATCTAAGACATGGAGACTAAATTTGGCATAGGTTGGTCTGTAAAGAAGATAAAGCTACGAATGTCTCAAAATTGCAATAGATTTCAGTGCAACCAAACAAAGAAGATAAAAAAACTCCCTCCCAAGCAAAGGCTCAAAAAAAGCCAATTGATGTAAGTTTGAAAGTATGGAAAGAGCTTGTAAAAGCATATGAGAAGTCTGATGCATAGAGAAAGTCCAGTGAGGAGAGTACGCAGGTATTTGAATTTTCTCATAAGATTATATCAAATTTATAAAATGATTTTTAAATTTTATTTGTGCATAGTTAAATTGAATTAGTATATGTTTCAAGACAAGGCCTCCAAGGCTAGGCTTGACAAACTTTGTGCCACACATCACAGTGGCTAGAAAGGTTTACAGGCCTTGATTTGTACACTTGTAAGTATATTTAATAAGTTAAATGATATATTTTTTTAATTTCCTAGGAAAAAGTAAATGATTGCATATTAATTAGTTTAACTAGTCCATGTGCAATGTTTTGATAGGAGGAGAAATATGGCTGGAATCCAAGCCAATTTGAAAAGGAAATGTTACAAAGCAAAAAGTGGACTAATTTTGTAATTTGGATGGAGAACGAGGTATCAATAATTGAATTTCAATAACTTAGTTGGATATTTTTGTGTTAATGTGTCAATTTGAATTTCTTGTGTTGAGTTGTTTATTGATGCATAGGATGAGTTCTAAAGTACTTCTCTATTGGCCCTAGCACCCTTAAATGTAAGATTTTTCTTAGATGACAAATGATTACGCTTATATCTTTACGGATCCTTCTTGGTGCCATTAGGATCATAATGAGTATACTACTCTTGTGCTTGCTTACAAAAAGTGGTTGCAATTAACCTAATCTTGTGGTCATTATCCACAACATTTTGTGTGTGCCATGCTATCTCATATGCTTAAGTTTAATGGGCTAATAATGAATAGAAAACCCTTGTTTGCCTGCCTCCAACTAATGGACTTGTTGGAACATAAAATTTCCTACCATTTTTTGCAAAAATTTTAGGTTCCCATGATGAAAAACCTGATTGCAGCACTTAGAAATGCACCTGTACAATATACTCCAGTGGCCTACTTTGAAGGGTTATAATTTGAAGCCTATTCATTTTTATGCCAAACCACTTTGTAGGCATACCTATCTATCATATGTGAGTGTACATGCTTGATTTTAGCTTCCCATAATCAGATTGGACAAGGTTTTGTAGTGCCAAGTTAAAGGGTTATGGTAGTATCTGGTGGTACCCACCTAGGGTTAGGGTTTTAAGTCGAGTCTGCAATCCTATATTTTTATTCCTTTAAACCCCTTAAGGCCTTAAGTTTTCTTGTCCTTTGGCCTCTTTCACTTTATCTTTTAAAACTGCATTAACTTCCTATATTAAAGGGCAATTGTCTTGAGGTCTTCTTAGAGGGGTGATATGTGACTAGGGTATGAAGACTAGGACTTTGTATGTAATCTTAAGCCCTCCTTTTGGATTTGTTGGAAGACTTCTTCACTGATACATAAGGACTATCAAGACTCCTATGATAGTGCATTAGAGAGGTAATGAAATCACAAAGGAGATGAATGTTATTAGGCCATAACCCAATGTAGAAGGGATTGTCATAAAGAGCATGACAATGTTACCTTGTCATAGTCACAAAGGGGATAGTCTTTGTGGTGGTAATTAAAGTCACTAAGTTTACATCCACCTTCCTAGGGTCTACAGAAATGCCTGAAGTTGAATATGCCTATTTTAAAGATCTTTCCATGAGGATTTTCCATGTTTTTACAAATGGAGACTTCCCCAATTCTCATCTCAAGTTTCAAATGCACAATGAAACGATGGAGGACAATCATAACTGTCATAATAGTACATTAGCATTTTTTGTCTCAAGGTGGCCCTTGAGACTACCAAGGGGATGGATATAGAGTTGGGATTATGGTTTTTTTTTAAATCTTTGTGTCATTGACCTAATATTTATTTGTGTCAAGGATCCCAATAGTCTAAAGATTACAAATTGTTGTTAAGAAAGGACTGTCATAGTTAAGTGTGGTATAGTGATACAATTTCATCTTGGTTGAGTATTGTATAAATCTCAAGCTATTTAGAATGCATGTGGTATTAGGGTGTGGTATCACTATATAGGTAACCATCAAGTGATTTCTTCAACCCAATCTTGGCCTATATAGTACCCAGTGTGAAGAGCAAGATAGTGTTGTCCAAGAACCTTGTTACAGTCACAAATGAGGGTAGTCTTAGCTATTGTAACCATAGTTGGAATCCCTTGTTACCATAATATACGTGACCTAAAACCATGAGTCTATGAGTATGATTTGTTTGAAAGCCAAATTCCACAACCTTTGCCACCAACCTCCCTGCCTGTGTCAAAATGGGAGGTTTGGAATAGGGTATGGACATCCATCAATACATAAAGGATAGAGGAATTTTGTTAGATGTTGTAGTTGCAACTGCCTTGTTAGACATGTATGCTAAATGTGGAAGCATAGACAAGGCACGTGAACTGTTTGACAGAATGCCTCAAAGAAATATGGTCTCATGGACTACAATGACTACAAGATATGCCCAAAATGGATTTGTTGAAAAGGCTTCAGAAATTTTAAAGCAAATGCAATTGGTTGGTGTAAAGCCAAATTCCACAACCTTTAACACCATCCTCCTTGCCTGTGTCAAAATGGGAGCTTTGGAATAGGGTATGGACAACCATCAATACATAAAGGATAGAGGAATTGTCAGATGTTGTAGTTGCAACTGCCCTATTAGACATGTATGCAAAATGTGGAAGCACAGACAAGGCACGCGAACTATTTGATAGAATGCCTCAAAGAAATGTGGTCTCATGGACTGCAATAACTACAAGATATGCACAAAATGGATTTGTTGAAAAGGTTTCAGAAATTTTAAAGCAAATGCAATTGGTTGGTGTAAAGCCAAATTCCACAACCTTTTCAACCATCGTCCCTGCCTATGTCAAAATGGGAGCTTTGGAATAGGGTATGGACATCCAACAATACATAAAGGATAGAGGAATTTTCTCAGATGTTGTAGTTGCAACTGCCTTGTTAAACATGTATGCAAAATGTGGAAGCATAGACAAGGCATGTGAACTATTTGACAGAATGCCTCAAAGAAATGTGGTCTCATGGACTGCAATGATTGCAGGATATGCACAAAATGGATTTGTTAAAAAGGCTTCAGAAATTTTAAAGAAAATGCAATTAGCTGGTGTAAAGCCAAATTCCACAACCTTTGCCACCATCCTCCCTACCTGTGTCAAAATGGGAGCTTTAGAATAGGATATGGACATCCATCAATACATAAAGGATAGAGGAATTTTATCATATGTTGTAGTTGCAACCGCCCTATTAGATATGTATGCAAAATGTGGAAGCATAGACAAGGCATGTGAACTGTTTGATAGAATGCCTCAAAGAAATGTGGTCTCATGGACTACAATGACTGTAGGATATGCACAAAATGGATTTGTTGAAAAGTCTTCAAAAATTTTAAAGCAAATACAATTGGCTGGTGTAAAGCCAAATTCCACAACCTTTGCCACCATCCTCCCTTCCTGTGTCAAAATGGGATCTTTGGAATAGGGTATGGACATCCATCAATACATAAAGGATAGAGGAATTTTGTTAGATGTTGTAGTTACAACTACCATGTTAGACATGTATGCAAAATGTGGAAGCATAGACAAGGCACGTGAACTGTTTGACAGAATGCCTCAAAGAAATGTGGTCTCATGGATTGTAATGACTACAAGATATGCACAAAATGGATTTGTTGAAAAGGCTTTAGAAATTTTAAAGCAAATGTAATTGGCTAGTGTAAAGGAAAATTCCACAACCTTTGCCACCATCCTCCCTGCCTATGTCAAAATGGGAGCTTTGGACCAAGCAATTTGTGGCACTTAAGGTTATGTAATAGAATTTACAGTTGATAGTTAAATTTATAACAATTTTTTAATGATCTTTACTAACGTTTATTAGAGTTGTTACATGTTTTACATCATTGGAATGACATATTAGCTGTAACTTTTTTGAAATTTTATTATGGTATGTGCACTTTGATATGATGTAATATGATTATGGTTTAGTTTCATATGTTGTAATATTAGATATTTAACAGAAAAATAAATTATTGCATGAAATAAATAATAACTTTTCATTTTAAATGTTTTTTTCAGAACATGGGTCTTCCAGAAGATCAAGATGATCCACATGATAGAGATCCAGATTATGTTGGTTTTGGTATAGATCACATGGCAGAGGATGATGATGATGCAGATACAGAAGACACCGAAGCCGATGACGATGATGACGATGACGATGATGATCATGATGATGATGATCATGATGATAATGATCACGATGGTGATGATGATGATGAGGCAGTTGCTCGTAGTAGCTAGTGACATTCATGATCATATAGACTGCATCATGGATCATTGTTGATATATCATTATGATGCCTCTTTTCATGGTCACTATCATATGTATCATTTTCATGGCCTGTAGTTCCATATTAATGAGTTGTATCATCAATTTATGTATCATTTTGACTTATATCATTTGGACTTGTATTAGCTTGACTTGTATCATTTTGAGTTACATAATTTAGCATTTTTACTTATATCATTTGTACATGTATCATTTTGACATGTTATTGATCTAAAAGCATATTTGACTTTCACTTGTTTTAGTTATATATGATGACGATCTTATTAGTATTGACTTGTCAATTTATATATATTGAAAGTAGTTGATGATTTTTGGATGGATATTTATTACGTATGATGATTTTAATTTACTGCTCAGGATGGATTTTGTCAAATTCAATTAAATTATAGATATTTTACTCACTTGTTTTAATTATAGATGATGATCATGTTATAATAATTATTTTGTTATTTAATCATGAGTTAAATAATTAAATTACTTACTCTGTAATCATGAGTTATTTAAGAGGCATGATATATTTAACTAATTAAATTGAAATAAAACATATTAAATTAATAAATGTAAGCAAAATAAGAAGCATTTTTAGAAGCAAAAAAGGAAGCAACAATGGAAGCCAAACTAGAAGCAAACCAGAAGCAATCTTGGAAGCAAAACTTGGCATTATCTAGGAAGCAAAAATAGAAGCAATTTAGGTAGCAAATAAGGAAGTAATAATGGAAGAAATTTTAGAAGCAACAAAAGATGCAATAATAGTAGCCATATTAGAAGCAACAAAAGACATAAAAATGGAAGAAAAATTGGAAGCAACAAGTGACGTTATATCGGAAGCAAAATTGGAAGTAAAACTGAAAGCAACAGTGGAAGCAAAATTGGAAGCAAAATTAGACGCAAAATTGGAAGCCAAATTGGAAGTAAAACCAGAAGCAAAACTAGAAGAAAAATTGGAATTAAAACTGGAAGCAAAATTTGAAGCAAAACTAGAAGCCAAATTAGAAGCAAAAGTGGAAGCAAAATCGGAAGCAAACCTGGAAGCAAAATTAGAAGCAAAACTAGAAGAAAAACTGAAGAAAAACTAAAAGCAAAACCAAAAGAAAAATTGGAAGCAAACCTAGAAGCAAAACCAGAAGCAACAGTGGAAGAAAAACTAGAAGCAAAATTGGAAGAAAAACTGGAAGCAAAAATAAAAGCCAAATTGGAAGCAAAACTGAAAGCTAACTTGGAAGCAAAACTAGAAATAAAACCAGTAGCAATAGTGGAAGAAAAATTGGAAGCAACAGTGGAAGCAAAACCAGAAGCAACATTGGAAGTAAAATCAGAAGCAAAATTAGAAGCAAAACTGGAAGTAAAATTGGAAGCAAACTTGGAAGCAACATAAGAAGCAAAACCAGAAGAAAAATAGGAAGCCAAACTGGAAGCAACAAAATCTAGCGCTAAATCCAACATTAAACCAGACTCTAACATTCGGCACTAAACCTGGCGCTACACCCAGCGCAAAACTTGGCGCTAAACCTAGTGCTAAAGTGAGATGCAATTGGGTGCCGAGTTTGGCACTGGTAAAAGTGTCCAATTCATGGACTCAAATGCATTAAAATTCAGCACTGTTTTAGGCATTAATTGTCTATTTTGTTGTAGTGTTGTGACACCTTGTGTGCGCATGAGTGCAATGCGACATGTGAATGTCACACTTGCAAACATGAAAAATTTGTTGGTTTAGTGTTTGTTCAGCTAATGCCTTGGGTGAAAACTTGGGGCATTACATCAACTTAGAAAATACAAAAGGTAAATAAATCCCTAATTACAAAAGTGGGATGGGGATTTATGAAGGAAAACAAAGATTGCATGGATATAATAAAAGCTAAATATATACAGGGAGGGGATACTAAATTATTCTTATCTACTAATAAGGTACCTAAAGGCTCCCTTATCTAGAAGAATATCAGCATAGCGAGACGTCTTTTAGTTAAAGGCACTCGTTGGAGTTTGGGAAGGGGTGACTAGATCCATTTCTAGGTGAACAATTGGTTGAAGTAGGCTCCCCTCTCCTTCTTGCCTCAACTACAACAATTGGAGGGGATTGTTACCAATAGAATTGGTTGTTTTATGGAAGGGTATGTGTTTAGGGAAGGATTTAGAGCCAGATGAAGAGATTTGTAGGAGTTCATTCAAGAAGGTCTTGATGTTGTTGTTACTAATCTCTAAAATACATTAAATTCTTTTAGAGTGCCTATATTCTAGCACGAGGATGATACCTACTAGGCTTCAAACCCTATGGGTTTCTATTCTATCACTTTTGGATACTCTTTATAGATCAACAACTTATCATCTAAGAAGAATTGAAGAATAATATGGAATAGTAAGCTTGTCTTGAAAGTTAATAATTACTTATAGTGGATAGTTGTGCATGATAAAATTCTTACTCATGACAAATTGTAGAGAAGGGGGTTCTCTTTCTCTAATAGATGTATGTTGTGCCTATCCAAGAATGAAATGGTAGATCACCTCTTCTTCCATTGTGCACAGTTTACTATAAAAACTTGGGAAGCATTGTTTAAGAAATTTGAGATTAATTGGGTGATGCCAAAATCTTTGGATGATTTCCATAACAACTTGTCCTCCCCCTTTGATCATCTAATGCTAAAGGTAATTTTTAACATTTCCCCTCCACTTCTTTTCTGAGGAGTGTAGAAACACTAGTACAAAAAGAGCAATATATTACTAAAAAAACTACTAAAAACTGCTTATAAATGACCAAACATGGTCACGTGACCATTAGTAGTTTATTGCCAATCATTTATAATGTGACCAAATTGATGACTAAACTAGTTTTAGTCATTTATTGGTTGTTTTGATTGATCAAATTGGTAGTATATTTAGTCATTGATTGCTGTAATCTGGTCACTTATTTAGTCATTTTTTATTCACTGATATATTTAGTCATTAATTTAGTCATTGATTGTTGTTAACTAGTCACTTATTTAGTCATTTTTATTCACTAATTTCCTTCCATTGGTAGTTTATTTAGTCATTTTTTATTCACTGATATATTTAGTCATTAATTTAGTCATTGATTGTTGTTAACTAGTCACTTATTTAGTCATTTTTATTCACTAATTTCTTTCCATTGGTAGTTTATTTAGTCATTAATTTTAATCATCATTTTGATCAATTTGGTAGTTTATGTAATTGTTTTTGTTCACTAATTTCTATCAATTGTAGTATATTGATACATTGTTTATTAAACATCATAACACTAGTTGTAAAGAGAAACACAAGTCTTGAAAAAGGAATACTGTTGTCTTTATTAATTTGAAAAGAGTTGTTACATAAAATCTCTTGAAAAAGAGTTACAAGGCAACTATTGTTGTTGCAAAAGAAGCAAGAACTAAAGAATAAAGGTCCTCTGAGAAGACCTTAAATAGAGAAGCCTTCAAACAGAAAACTTTCCATGAAGAGAAGGCTGCATTCCTTGTAATCTACTACAAACACCTTGTAATCTTTGACAACATATCATAACAAGTCCATATTCTATCTTCTGCAATTCACAGTCAAAACTACCTCCCTAAAAACACTATGTCACCACGGTTTAAACCTCAATGAAGCCTTAATTGTAATCTTGACTATGCAGGGTTTGGATTTCACCACCTTGCTATTTGCTGCCATCTTTATACATTGCAAACTTTACCTTGAAAGTGTTTGAAGCCTCCAATGTATACCTCAGTTCAAAAATCCCATAATGAGACTAATACACATCGAGAAGTCACTATCTCAAAACCATTAAGATTGCAAACTATCAAGTGAAACAAGCAACACACTGGGCACATCCAACATTCCTCTCAAGATCCAATAAAATAGATGAAAAGACAAGAAACAAAACACAATTACTAAGAATATATTATGCATTTGTGACTTGACTGCCACTTATGCAAAAATTGTACTTGAGACTATCTTCCTTGATCACTGTCTTTACAACCCTATTTCTTATGTGCTCTTTATTGTCACTGATAATTAGCTTCTACATCTCCCTCTCAGTTCTTTAAAGTGTAAATTCATAGCCACTAGTTACATTCTCTTAGCATAGTCACTTTAAACTGTTGTCATTATGGTAGTGTTTGTGTTCTTCATAGAATATCCCAAGCTCATGCATTGTTGAATACAATCAGGATCCATGCCCCCTCCATCATCTACAAAAGAAAATACAAGGTGATAATTTCAACTAGTATGTGCTCATAAAAGTAAATACAATACCAATTTGCACAAATAGTGATAGCCTAGGAATAATGTTTGCATCATGAAAAAGTAAAGCATGACTGCAGTCATGAGGGTTGTAAATCTGGTCCACTTTGGCATAAGTTGCACCATGAGTTATCTAAATGTTATTGGACCAAAATAAGAAGTACAATAAGGAAAATTTCTACCCACAATATAGACAATAATAATTATTAGACCATTTAACTACAGCCCACAACCCATCTTTTAAAAATAAATTTGTTTAGTATCTATTCATAGCTAAAACTTAATACATCCCAAATTATTTTAGATGTCCAAACCCCAAATAACAAGGACTGTTTTCTCTTAAACCCACTCACATAGGTATGTCGTTAAACATCAACAATTGACAAATATATTTCCATCAAAGTTGAAATTAGATCATACATCTATTTCAACTCATCCTGGAGCTTGCCTATTTTTTCCATTTTCAAAAATTTTAAGTTTATCTGTTGTTTTATACCACCTATATAATTATTTTTGTATTCAAGAGTTCAACATGTGGGAGACAATATGTTCGAGAGCATACCCTCTACGGATGGCATTTTTATCAAGGTAATTGATAAATTAACCACAATGGTTTCTACCTTTTGGCACTTGGTAGAGGAGGAATATTAAACATTGAATAATTTAGAAACTAATTTTGATAATTTGATGAAACAAAGAGTCTTGATCAACTGGGACGATGAGAGTTGCGCCAAGATATTTGAAAATTGTTACAAGACTTTGCCTAAAAATGACAAGCTTATATTGGCAAAAAATGTGGTGCAACATCAGTCTGAAGTAAGTTGTACCTTGTCAATGCTTTCACATTTTTTTTTTTTAAAATACGCCTGGTAAACTTTTTAACATGACCGGCGACGCTAGTGCGACACGCCCTCCGGCTCCACGCGAATGCTTTTGCCCAGAGCAATGAACCGGTGAGGCCACAATTGGGGGACCTCATCCCCTAGGAAGAACACTTCAAACTCGCGAGCTCATTGGCCCAGCGAAGGCGTAAAGCCTTGCGAGCTCGTTGGCCCAGCGGGGGTTTGAACTCTGGTGGCTGCCACTACATCCTGAACGACTTAACCACCGAACCACGCCATCATCAGCTATCTCAATGCTTTCACATTTTGCATACATATCAACAGCCACATTTTTTCTTAGAAATTTAGGGAAGATATTTGTTGAGTATTTCATTTGGTGTGATTGTTGCCTCACCTACTCCCCTGTAGCCCCGCAAGGACCAGGCCATGAGAACGCAAGATGACAGGATCTCCCCGCATCCCCATGAAGGAACTTTTGTGTGTGCACGGGGATGTGAGGAGAGCCTGGCATCCTGCATTCTCATGTCTTGGTCCTTGTGGGGCTATGGGGGAGTAGCTAAGGCAGAAATCATGCCATATGAAATACTCAACATATGTCTTCCCTGAATTTCTAAGCAAAAATGTGGTCACTGACATGTATGTAAAATGTGGAAGCATTGGAAAGGCATGTGAACTGTTTGGCAGAATGCCTCAAAGAGATGTCATCTCATGGAATGCAATGATTGTGGGATATGCACAAAATGGATTTTTTGAAAAGGCTTTAGAAACTTTCAAGAAAATGCAATTAGTAGATGTAAATCCAAATTCGACAACCTTTTCCAGCATCCTCCTTGGCTTTGCCAAAATGGGAGCTTTGGAACAGGGTATGGACATCCATCATAACATAATGGAAGGGGGGTTTTTTTTAGATATTATAGTTGGAAATGCTCTGGTAGACATGTATGCAAAATTTGGAAGTATGGATAAGGCACGTGAACTGTTTGATGGAATGGCTCAAACATATGTCATCTCTTGGAATGCAATGATTGTAGGATATGTAGAAAAATGGATATGTTGAAAAGGCTTTAGAAATTTTAAAGCAAATAAAATTGGCTGGTGTAAATCCAAATTCCACAACCTTTGCCAGCATCATCCTTGCTTGGAATAGGGTATGGACATCCATCAAAACATAAAGGATGGAGAAATTTTGTTAGATGCTGTAGTTGTAACTGCCCTGTTAGACATGTATGCAAAATGTGGAAGCATAGACAAGGCACATCAACTATTTGACATAATGCCTCAAAGAAATGTGGTCTCATGGACTACAATGATTGTAGGATATGCACAAAATGGATTTGTTGAAAAGGCTTTAGAAATTTTAAAGAAAATGCAATTGGCTAGTGTAAAGCCAAATTCTGCAACCTTTGCCAGCATCCTCCCTGCTTTGGAATAGGGTATGGACATCCATAAAAACATAAAGGATAGACGAATTTTGTTAGATGTTGTAGTTATAACCACCCTGTTAGACATGTATACAAAATGTGGAAGCATCTAGATAAGACACGTGAACTATTTGATAGAATGCCTCAAAGAAATGTGGTCTCATGGACTGCAATGATTGCAGGATATGCACAAAATGGATTTGTTCAAAAGGCTTTATAAATTTTTAAGTAAATGCAATTGGCTGGTGTAAAGACAAATTCCACAACCTTTGCCAGCATCCTCCTTGCCTGTGTCAAAATGGAAGCTTTGGAATAGGGTATGGGCATCCATCAAAACATAAAGGATAGAGGAATTTTGTCAGATGTTGTAGTTGCAACTGCCCTATTAGACATGTATGTAAAATGTGGAAGCATAGACAAGGCACGTGAACTATTTGACAGAATGCCTCAAAGAAATGTGGTATCATGGACTGCAATGATTACAGGATATGCACAAAATGGATTTGTTGAAAAAGCTTCACAAAACATGTACCCATCGAGGTCCTATAAATGTTAAAGACAGTCTTGAAAGATAGATTTGCCTCTGAGTAGGACCACTTACAATGCCTAACCTCCATTGGTGATGTACTCAGGAAAGTACAATTGTGTGCCCTATGTTACAACATGAAAAAAGTATTTTATAATGTATTCTTTGAATATCCACTGCAACTATTATTTGAAGAGAATAATCACTGGGAAAAAACCATGCAAAACTATTATGGTATTCATCTCCTATAACACACTCATATGGAACTATCCAACCTTTAGAGACCACATAGTGCAAACTCTAGGTCAAAGTAATAAAGAGTTGCATGAATTCAATTCAGCTTCAACAAGTAGTTCACTAAATGTTGAGTCCAAACTAGCTCCAACCTCTGATTGATCTAATCCATGATGCATTATATATTTATGTTTATGTAATGATGATCTTGGCAAACTTCTTGTCTGCCCATAAGAAAAAATATATAAATTGTGCCCATCCAAGGCAGATAGCTAATAAGACACCTCAACTACAAAGAAGGTCAATCTAACTTTATGTGAAAACATTTAGAAATCTAGAACTTACTACCTGTAAGACTTGATTTCAGAACAAATTCAGTTAATATAACATCTCAACTATAGTGTAACAATCAAATCTAATGATATCTAAAAGTATTAATATGAAGCATACATACAAATCAGACAATAAAAAATATAAGTTTTAACAAAATGTCTAAAAAAATTCACAATTAGATAACTTTAGAACTTATGTACACAATCACTTTTTTCCATCTATGCCATAAAGAGGCAATTTTGATGAAATACAAGGTCAATCATTCATTTTACTTTAGAGGGAAGAATGAATGGGATCTCTCACATGTTCATTCTAACACGGAGATGCTTGATAAAGGGACCTCACAATATATCCCTAAAGGTCCATAGCATTACTTATTGCAAAACTAAGACTATGGCAGACTTCATCTATCACATAACTCCCAGCCTAAAAACATGAAAATTGAAGAATGTAAAATAAATTGCTTAGAACCCATCTCATGCATTTCAACAAGATCAAATACTAAATATAAATGAGCATAAGTTTCCGCATCTCATTAAATGGAGAAGAATATATTCTCAACATTAGATGAGCTTTCTGTTGTCATGGGTTAGAAACTACTATGCCAAGATTGAAAACATTTTCTCATCAAATATTGGGGATGTTAAAGATAGAACCAATTTATCACTACATATTTCATCTAATACTAATAACACACTTTAAAACCTTGAATGCATTATCTTAAAAACACACATGAAGCTATGATTATGATCAAATCCTCTGTTAGCATCTTACCATGATTTGGAGCCTAGTACATGACTAACTATGTCCAAGGAAACATGATTGTGCCATATATTGGTTTGTAGACAGGTTTGGTGTATGTAGAGGAGAAAAGGTTGGTTTTACAATTATGTCTTGTACATTTGAAAAGCCTTTTTAATCTAGGAGAATCTAAGTTTGATCAACGTGTGCCATCCTATGGGTTCACCAAACATCATGTGATAGACAATGTTGGCTTCATCATGGTTCCTGGCACTCATGGTCAAAACTGCAGAGCCTAACTCTCATTACACAGCACCAACAAACACTAATAGTGACAACACAACCTTTGACACTAATAGCATAATAATGGTGGAAAATGACAAACGACAAATTTAAACTGACAAAGGATAAACTATAGCTCTTCTTGTAGTCATCCATCCTATCTTTATCCTCTAAACCTATATTAGCTATAAATATGTTATATGGCTACTCATAAAATAGATCTCTAGTTTTGTAGTTCATGTTTTTCATTTCTTAAGGCATATATCCAACCTTCTGGATTCTATACAGAACTTGCAGGTTTATGAATTAATATATTCTATCATTACAACTATAATATGTTGCTTTACAGTTTTCTTGTTAGCGCATTCATTTGTAGCCTATTTCATGGCACTCTAATTATTGTTTAGAAAAAGAAATACCAATTCCTAAACCATTAGATCTTGACCAGAAGCAAAATAACAATGTTAAATAAACTCCTGAACTAGAAGATAGCCATACAGATTTAAAACTCATCTATTCCAGATCAGAATGAAACTTAAAAAAATAAAAATTTGGGGAAAAGATTTAATTTCAGGAGTCTTTGAAAGAAATATAAGGTGAGAAAATATATAAACCCTAAGCCCTAAACCATAATGCAAATCTATTATGCGAAAAGATGAGATAAATTTTGTAGAAATGTGATGAAAGAAGGAATGAAGAGAATAAAAATACCATGACAGCCTGTCTATTTTGGTTCGCTAATTAAAACAAGCTGCACCACTCAGCTCTGCAAAATCTCATTGCTCAGAGCCTCCCCTCAAGATAATCAATAACATCTCCAAACATAGTAACTTAGCGCATTCCCGCAAATAAACCCTAAGACCAGTGTGGTGTTGCGGTATGTCATTCTCAGCAATAGAGATTTGTTGATTGACCCTAGCTAAGCTTGGAGCAAATGAATCATGAACACGAGCAGAAGCTTGAAAAGCGATATTGAATGTTTAGATGAGCCCTCTTCATATTCATCATATTTTAGTGAAATGGATTGCACTTTTGGTGCCCATCCTTTTCACTTTTGGTGCTTTTTTTTTTAAGTGTAATTTTTATTTGTTTATTTGTGTGACTAATTATTTAGTTATTTATAGTTGTGATTTTACTCGATGATCAAATTAGTCATTTATTTAGTCATTTATAGCTGTGTTGCAAAAAATTACTAGAATTTAGTCTTTTTTAGTTGTCGTGACTAAAAGTTTTAGTCACATAGTCATTTATTTGCCCAAATTCTACTAGTGAAAGAAAGGAATAATCAAATTTTTAGAGATAAAATTCAAAAAGAAAATGTCATCTTCAAATTGATTTGTTGGGCCATTGTTGAGAATGTGGAGTTTGCAGCCTTAAAAAAAACCTATGTTATCCTACAACCCAAGAAGTTAGAATCACTAGTGGTTGGGGGGTTAGTTAGGATTTAGAAAATGTGTATTTCAATAAGAAAATATTAAGAAAGGATATAAAGTGGAAGACTTCACTAGCTAGATGGATCAAACTTAATTTTGATGGTGCTCCAAAAGGTAACTTGGGAATGGCTAGTGGAGGAGGGATTATAAGGAGTGATATGAGTGAGTTTATTGCTGCTTATGAAAGTAATATTGTGGTTAAAAGTAAAAACAAAGCTAAAGTGGCTACTACTTGTTGGGGACTTCATCTTGCTAGTCCAATGGGGTTTGAAAAATGTAGATTGAGGAGGATTTGAAAATCATGATTGATTTAATAAGTGGGAGATCATAACTGGGGTGGAAATTGAAAAGTTATGTCTTTGGCTTAAATAGATGATTAGGAATTTTTCACTATTCTCTATTGTTCATGTTTTTAGGGAAGGGAATAAATCTTCTAATGGGATAGCTAATGAGGATATTAAGCTTAAAGGATGGAAATGTTGGAGACAAATATCTTGCATTTTGAGTAACATCTTTAATCTTTATTTAAATGATCTATAATAATTTTGTTATGATGTGTAAATTTGTGTTATTTCATGCAAATGGATGAGTGCTATCCCTCATGCCTAGGTTATCATCACATTGAAGGGGGATAGAAGGGGTTTCAAATAATGATTTTTTGTCACCCCACAATAAATCTAATCATTAATCATGACTTTAATGTTTGGAGATATAGTGGTGGTTCTTTGATGGACTTTTGCATTAAAGTGATCTTTGCTAATCCTTTCTCACAGGTCATTCTCTAGTAGTTCCTACATGTTCAAATTGGTATTTGGAGAATGAGAGGTGACAGAGTGAGGATTGAACTCTCATCCTATCAAGTGTTGTGGGATAATAAAGAGATATGGGAGATATCTAGTAAAGAGGGAATTGATACATATTTTAATTCTATGAGAGGGTTTGATCCTACCTTGTCGATCAAATTTTTGTAGTCATGGAATGATGGCAAGGTGGATATCGAGGGGTTAAATTTGAGATGATAAAAGATTTGATCAAATCTGCTATTGGCCTAAGTGAGGAAGGAAGGAATCTCAAATGTATGGTTCATAGTAGGGACAAAGAGTATATTAATACAAATTTCTTGTGGATGAGGAGAATCTCTTCAAGTACCAAAATGGGTCCAAGAGAGAGGAACTCCTAAGTCCTTGGAATGAGGTTAGTTTGTATCTAATTAAGTATTTTACTCTTGAAGGTAGATTTTAGTGTGTTTTCACCTACCATTTCCCTATTTAAATCACTTGCACCAGAATCATCTTATAACTTTCCCCCTACCTACTCTCCCTACTTTATAAATATGTGAAAAAGGTCGTGTGCAACAAGGCTAGTGTCCCCTTGCATAAGGGACTTATCCTCTGCTTATATCAATTCTACCTAAGTGATTCCCTAAATAGTGCTATCCATCATCTCAATGAGAATGATAACCCTAACCCTATTGATAAGAAGAAGAAGACGTCTACCATCAAGCCCTCCTTGTAGCCTCAAGTGAAAGTCAATATTAAAAAGAAGACAACCTTGGAAATTGGGATGTCTTGAAAGCCACCTATCCCTATTTCTACTGCTATTTCTAGGGGGACAAGAAGCTGATTGAGATTAAAGAAAAAGGAAAGGATGCTATTAGTGATAACCCTAAAGCAACTAGAAGATCAACAAGAATCTCTAGTTGAAATAATAGTGCTAAGGCTATGCCTATGGTAGAGGAAGGGAACATTGTGTTTTCCAGTGAGGAAGAGGGTAATATCTATGAGCCAAGCACTTTTGAGGAGGAGATTTCAAATTCTAAAGATATTGATTTTGCATAGTACCATAATTGGGGGAGCTCCAATCCTTTTCCTTCATAGGAATTATGGGTAGATATTCTTTGGGCTTCCCTTTAATCCTCTAAGGGCATGAAGAATACCCCAACTAAAAGAGACAAGTAGTCAGTTTAGTACCCATAAAGAAAAAAGAAGGAAGTAGAAACTGACCCTCTAAAAATGACTCAAAGGGTTAAAACTAAAAAAACTAAGATATATATGACCAACCCTCAAATGGAAGACAACAAAGAGGTGAGGGATGTGAATAAGAAGTGTAGAGCTCCTTGTAATAGATGTTATATAAATCAAAAAAGTTAGCTGGTCTCCAATAAGGTATGGTTACTATGAAAATGAAATACAAGGTGCTAGAGGATTATGGGAGCAATAAGATAAACTTGACTAAGGAAAGATTAAAATGCACTACTACAAGTTTAAAAATCCTACAAAAGAGGACAGAGGCTATTAAAAAAATGGAAGGTTGTTGCTAAAGATTCCAGTGAAGAAACTAATTCTCTAAATGCCAAGCTTCATCTAATTTTTGAAGAGAGGGATGCAGTGTCAAGTCTTCATGGCCTAGCCTGACCCCCCAACACTTTTTTGTTCTCTTTCTAGTTGGTTCTTCTATTTATTTCCTATTTTGTTGTTTGTGTGTTGTTTGTCCAAGCATATCTAGCTCTAGTTATTTGTGTTGATTTATGTCTTGGAATTTGTTCTGCTTTTTTCATTTGGCCTTTGTAAATCCCTTTTAATATTATCAAAAATAATATTTTTCCTTTAAAATTAGAATTTGATAACATGTAATTCAAAGGTTCATGCATGAAAATTTGTTCTATTTTAAAAGAATTCATTTCTAAAATTTTGAAATAGCAAAAAATGTATTAAAACTTGCAAGATTTTGCCACCTAGAAGTCATAATTTAGTCATCTCAATTTTTTTTCTTGTATGATTGAAATTTATCATTAAAACTTAGAACTAAACTAATCTACCATCCATGTAAAAAAATAAAAAAAGGAGAGGGGAAGAGGAAAGGGTTAAAGAGAAACTAAAAATAAATTTGAAGGTCCTCTCTCTAATCCTCCTACACATCATTTTGTAAATTGATGAATTCAACATGAAACCAATCTCCACTAGGCCCATTACCCACAATCCAAAAGCAAGATGATGTGATCTTTGAAGGATAAAACCATGTGTGTGATTGTTATCAAATTTTAGCATGCACAAATGTGTTCATGTGACCACACAAAACACCTCAACATCAACAAGGCATAAGTGGTTTAAACACATGTTGAATACATTGAAATTTAGTGAATTAAATGAATAGAAATATAGAAGGAAAAAAATTACAAATTTGGAAAACACCATTAAAAATAAAAACTCAAAAAACTAGAGCAAAAACTGATATGTTATATTTAAAATGATTTTTCCAATTCGCAATAGGTTTTCTAATGCTTTATAATGAGTTTCAAGTGAGTATATAAAGGCACTTTTAGATGTGGAAGACTAATACTCAATACCTTCAAAAGTCACAAAAGATAAATTACATTAGAATGTGAAGAGCCAATTTGACTTATCCTTCACATTCTATTCTTTCATTACACGTCATCTAAAATTTGACGTGTAGATCCATATTGTAGAACTAGTGCACACTTCCTAAGTGTCCTGCACTCTCTAGAGATCATATTTTTCTATTAAAATCTTCATCATGTACCAACAAATTTAAAGAACAAGCAATTTGGTCTTGATTCTTCCTTTGCTTTAGCAATTCACATTCCTCATTTATACCAATGTCCTAAAAATAGCAATGAAGCATCAAGTTTATAAAAATTTAATAGCTAATTAAATAAATTAATCAAACATTCAATTTATTTCATGGTGTGTTTATGCATTGAAAGATCAATTTTGGGATTTATAAATTAAATTATAGAAGTTTTAATGTTGAATCAGACTATATTTTCAATTTACACAAGTGAAATTGATCACAACAAGTATGTTAGTGTTTTTGTGCAAATAAGAGTTTGGGCCCAATTTACACTTTGCAAACACTTACAAATGGCAAATTGTAAATATAAGTGTGAAGTGTGGATTTCATGCAAGAGTTTGGGTTTGGTATGCATTTTGTAAAAAGTTTGCAAATTGCAAGTGAAGTGTGAATTGTGGATTGCACACTAGAGTTTGGGTTTGGTATGCACTTTGTAAAAAGTTTGCAAATTGCAAGTGAACTGTGAAGTGCAAATTTCATGTTAGATTTTTTATTCTGGTATGCACTTTGAATTTTTTTTTTAAAATTACAAAGTTAAGTGCAAAGTGTGATGGAAAAATAGGACATATAAAAGTTTCAACTAGGATTCATATGCAACTTTGAGAGATTCTAAGTGCTAAAACCTAAATGCAAATGAGGATGTAACAAAGGCATTAGGAAATTGCTATCTACTGGAAGCAAAATTTAATTGATGACCAAATTGTTAGAATCAGGACAAACAACTGAGAGGGGGGGGTGAATTAGTTGTCCAAAACTTTCTTCAAAATAAACACTTAAATCCACTCAGCAAAACAATAAATCAATCATGGAAACATAATGAATTGAATCAAGAGCAGAAACACATCAACACATAAGACACCAAGATTTTGACGTGGAAAACCTAGTTAAGGGAAAAACCACGCGGTGATTAACCCAAGATTGTATTCTCTGTTAGAAGAATAGAAAGAACAAAATGGCACATGCCAATTAGGGCTCACTGCCTGAGCACACTACTCACAAGAGGCCCACTGCCTACAAGAGACACACTGTCTACAAAATAATAAGTATCACATACTTGAACTGGAAAATAGCATCTTCACCATGCTTGAGTCAGTTCCATTTAAGCCCAATACTTCTGCTCTACCTTTCTCTCTCCTCCTCGCTACCACACTTTCATCTCCACAAGACAACTTTGAAATGACTTTACAATTCCTTATTTATACAAGACATTAACTTAGGAATGATCATCTAAGTCGACAAACATTATAGAGAAAATACATAAATTCATCATGACTAATTACAAAAGACTTCACGCTGAACAACACATTGTTGGCCACATAGATCTGAGACTTCAATCTTCTTCTAGGAACACGCCAATCTTCACATAACATCTTCAAGATCATCCACAGGATGTGTAACTCATCTGGTCGGCCAGACTTAGGAAGAACACCATCATCCATAAGTAATTCTTCAATTGCGAGCTCAAACTCCAATGTAGACCACTAACATGAACTGTACATGATCCAAAGACCTCCACAAGCTACCCTGAACCACCAAGAACATCCACATTACATTTGCTTACTAAAATCCTTCTCTCCTTCATCCAAAACCTCAAGAACACAGTCTGTCATCACTGTCATAATGGAATAGATGCTTGCGGACCTCCAGATCATGAACCATTTGGGTTGTCACTCCACATG
Organism: Cunninghamia lanceolata; assembly: GCA_027924645.1. NCBI lineage: Eukaryota > Viridiplantae > Streptophyta > Pinopsida > Cupressales > Cupressaceae > Cunninghamia > Cunninghamia lanceolata. The sequence goes on along the minus strand of BSBN01000220.1, from coordinate 6,128,514 downwards.
GACTTCCTAAACACTCCTCCAAATCCGTAGAACAGGATAATGCATTTATGGATCTCACCGGACCTATCTTGTCACTCTGTCACCTCTGAACAGTTGTCGAAACCAATTTTACTTGAGCAGCCACAACTTCTTCAGATCACCATGTGGACCTCTAAAATCTTTACTGGATCATCTTAAGACACATATCTACAAACCCTTTGAACTTCATCCTCTGATATTCATCTTTGCTAGGATCTTTAGCTCACTATCTTCACTGTTCTTCTCTATCCCTGATTAGAACTAATTTTCTCAATATCCTCAGCACATAGCTCATCCAATCCTTATCATTAATGCAATAGGAGTATGTTGACATCAATGACAACACCGGTTAGGCCCATACTTGCAACAATCTCCCCCTTTGTCATTGATGGCAACATATGATGTGAAAAAATGTTTTGACCATCAAGACAAGAACTTTTTCTTACTAACACAACTCCCCCTATCAACAACAACCTTTCACATGTCTTCTCTTCCTTTACTACTCCCCCTTTGATCAGAAACCACTTGTTTTTCACATGTCTTCTCTCCCCCTTTGACATCAATGGAAAAGGGCACATACTTGCAACTCCAACACTTCAGAATCATACCAACTGCTCCCCTTAAGTAGCAGCTCCTCATCATCAATCCAGACCACAAGATATGATTGTGATATCCACCAGACTGATGCACGTCAGTGCACCTTAGTTCATCACCAGAGGGGTAATAACCCCTAACTTCTCCCTGAGATACTCAAAAGAGTCCCTAGGTAGAGGTTTAGTAAAGATATCTACAATCTAATCCTTGGAAGGCACAAACTCCAATCTGACTTCATTCTTGTTCACTTGCTCTCTCAAAAAGTGAAACTTGATGGATATATATTTGGTGTTTGAATGCAACACCAGATTCTTTGAAATATTTATTGCACTTGAATTATCACAGAAGATTGTGATAGGCTTCTCATACTCCTCTCCCATGTCTCTTAGCATTTCCTTCATCCACAAAACTTGAGTGCAACTACCTGCTGCTGCAATATATTCTACTTCTGCAGTGGACAGAGATATTGCCTCTTGTTTATTGCTCAACCAAGAAACCAATCTCTTTCCCAAAAAGAATGCTCCACCACTGGTACTCTTTTGGTCATTCACATCACTTGCCCAATCCGCATCTATATATGCATGAAGAGAGAAATTATGATCTTTAGGATACCACAATCCATACTCAATTGTCCCTTTTAGATACCTAAAAATCCTCTTGATTGCCATGACATGAGATTCTCTAGGATCAGCTTGGAATCTAGCAACAAGACCAACAACATTCATGATATTAGGTCTAGTTTGAGTGAGATACAACAATCCACCAATCATTGACCTGTACTTGTTGATCATGATGATAGTCATAAGCAAACATAGAATAAAAATTGCATAACAACCTTTACTCATCTTGAAAGATACGATGAATTCAGAGAATTCATGATCCCAAGTCTCCATGGATTAGTTCATAACCTACAAACATTACTCAGTGGTTGATGTGCGTTGCTATTTTCCATTTTGGGGCCTTATGTTCATCAATAAGATCTAATAAGATGCTACAAAGAAACATTATTTCATAGTATATTTCTCCAGATGATGTATTTATACTTAAATATTTTCATGATATTTGTCAATTTGAAATGCTTTAACTCAAATCTACTATTGATTTTAAATTATCTTCAAGATATCTACATATTTATTACTATTTGCTTCTGATTGTCAATTATTGCAATTGTGATGATGGATTATTCTGAAATTAAAAGAAACTAAAAAGAATACTTCAAATAATGATGAACCTTCAGTTATTGAGCCAAATACACATCAGATACAGTCATGAAGAGAAGAAATCAAACCATATGTTCACTAGGATATTCTATAGCTAGATACAGTCGATGCTAACTTCAAAGGAAAGGACTGAAGACAACACATGCAAGCTGATATGCACTCCAAGGGGCGCAACAAATCAAAGCATGTATCAAGAATTCATACACTGATTACTCAAGATTTATGATGGATTGTAATCAAAACAGTCTTCTCATTCATTAAGTATGCAAGAACATATATGTATACAATAACTTTGAAATAAGCCCTGAATATTTCAGCAAACATATTTCAATTAAGTTTCGAATGTTTTAAAACAAGGCATCCATGCACCTTTTATAGAGCAAGGTGAGGGAGCGGTTACAATTGACCTACGGTCATGATTTATCTATTAAGATCTATGATGGATATTCATCCTTGACTTAGTCAACATTTCACGTGGCACAAGTTGCCAGCTGGTAACCATCTGAATTACTTATTTTGTCTAAGTGTCGGATGCTGATATTTCCTTTATAGTGCATCTTTGTCTACTCATCGGGTTCTTCTTCTTCATCTTCATGATCATGATGATCATCGCTTTTAGTGTCATCATCCTGATGAATGTCACCCTGGATATGGACCTGCATGGCTCTCTAGATATTTTCATATGATTGCACAATTTTCTCGACTTCTCTGCCATCTTGAGTTTTTGCTTTAACAATGGTGTGCTTATGTGCCTAATATTTATCTCGAAGATTTTCCAATTTGCTCTTCCTATTGTTTAATGTTTCATTGTAGTTCTCCACCCTGACCTTGATCCTCATGATCTTGTCCATGGCTTCTTCTGTCAGGTGGTTAAGAGGGTAATCAGCTATTAGCTGAAAGTTATTATGTAGAGCCTTTACTGCAAAATCTACATCCTTATTTTCAATATTTCCTTCTACTTTCCCCTCTAGGACTTCCATGATTTTTGCTTCAAATGAAATCAAGTCATGCAACTTCATGCTGATGTCTCTTGGTTTGTTGTTACATCTCTTTAATACATCATTTTCAAATCTGATATCTTTATACCAGATATCTATCAGCATGGCGGTATTATTATCCAGCACCTGTTTGTTTACTAGAACCTGAGGATTAATCCAAGGCTTTCTCCACCTGGCATGACCTTCTTCTGGCCTCCATTTGTAATTTATCAACCTTCCTTCTAGAGATACTTAGAAATTTCCACCTCTGCAAAGAGGCCTTCACTACTTCTTCAGCTCCACTAAGTGCGGATAACATCCACTTTCTCATTATTACTGATTCGTGCTTCATAAGGTCCAACTTATTGACCTCTTCCTAAGAAATTGCAGTCAATGGGACTGCTTCTGCATTTGAAGTATCATTAGGGTTAATTAACCCTTTTATGTAGGTATGCAGCTGAGTAATGTGCTCTTTATGCTGCTTATTTTTCTCTTTTTCCTTCTTTACCCTTTGGGTCAAAGAATCAATTATATATATTCCCTCTTGACCCTCTTGATCTTCATTAGCAAACCCTAAATAAATAGTAGTGATCTGGAATTCTTCTAGGGTGATCTTGCCTTTCTCTTTTTCAACTGTGGGAAGTGCTATCTGAGCTGTCCTTCTGCCCATAACATGATCTCTTCTTATGGCCGAGGTTAACCTAGCCTTCCTCTTCGGCTTCATGATGGTCTCTGAAAATAGGGTTGACACATCAAACTCTTGAATCTCCAAACCTGATTCTGTATCTATTTCTTTCTCAAGCCATGGAGGAACTTGGTCTCTAGATCCTTGGCGTCCATCATCATCATCATCATGATCACCTTGATCTCCAGTAACTACATCTGTTTTTGATGGAGATGGTGACTTCCTTATTTCTTCCTCATGATGCTCTTCATGAGGGTGATCCTGGGATACTTCCTCCTGTTGAGGAATTTCTTCTTATGGTGGAGGATCTTGCGATGCCTCAACATGATGATCTTGTAATTGGTCATGTACTTCATTTTTTGTTTCATCCCCTTTGGGAATTTCTTCATTATGAGGCACATTTGCATCCGTAGATGTCATTGTATCTGCCTTAGGTGCCTCTACCTAATTTTGGATCACATTCTAATCCACACCTGTAGTATCTACTTCTTGAGTCTTTAGGTCATCCTGACCTGATGTATCCTTTTCACTAGAAGCTTCTTGAGTTTGCCAAATTTCTTCACTTAATATGACCTTGTCATTTCCATGCTTTTCTTGGACTTTAACTATTTGGGGCTCCTTAGATATATCTTGTTGTTGTTGACCCATATCTGCAGTGTGGCTTTCCACTTCTACCAACTTGATCTCCTCAACATTTTTTGTTCTCTTAGGTGTACCCATTGGATTTTAAAGGTGTGCTACATCCTCCCTGTATGTTAAATCTATTACTTCTGGGCTAGTCACTTGATCCACTAGTTTATCAAGCCCTATTTGTTGTGCAATCCTTTCTAGGTTGTTTTCCTTTTCCTGTTCCACTTGCTTCAGTTCTTCCAACACAACCGCCTGTACTGATGGAGTTCCTTGTGGAGTTATGCGGGTGTTAGCAACAAGGGTTTCCATTTGTTGAGAGGCTACATCCTTTACTACCTCATCATCAAATAAGTCAATTGTTTCTTCCAGTGAGACAAGACTACTTTGAATTGGCCTAGAGGCTTCTTTCATTTGTTCTTCAACTTGTTCAGTCTTAAACTGAACAATGGTGGGAAGTGGAACATTATGTTGCAATTCCTTTCTGAATACTTCTCCACCAACTCCCCTCAATACTATGGGGTCATGCTTTATTTCACCTCTCATGGATGTTCTTGGTTTCTTAGGTGTGGATGCCATCACCTAAGGTGCTTTTCTTTTTCTAATGAGGGGCATAGGGTTTTCCTCTTCAGGCTCTTCATCAAGAGGAACATCCTCTTCCATTTGCTTTTGTGATGCTTGACCCTCCTCATATGTTTCAATAACTTCCACAACTAGCCTCTGGATCTTTTTAGCTTTTTGTTTATCCATAGGAGGCGGTCTTGATGAGGCTGATGCTTGTCCTAATGTGGATGCATCCTCAGCTGATATAACTACTCTTTCAACTATTACCCCTTTAGGTTCATTATCAATTTTCTTACCTTTGGGGGGTCTCTCGCTTTGTTCTTGAGGCGACATTCTTTCTCCTTTACATTTCCTCTTTTCAATCAAAAAGTCATCATATTCATTGTCAGGAATCTCCTGCCTCTTCTTCTTATTGTCAACTGTAAGGACTACACCTTTCTTCTTCAGTGCATTTATTTGTTCATTTACCCAAGACTGGGTTAACTGCAGCATCCTACCTGTAAATTGATCCAATGATATATCCTCAGGCTATGTAAGATCAGGTGCTGAGATTGTGTCACTATATATCTTCTTTTCCTCATAGTCATCTGCTATTATTTTGCCATCATCCCTCTTTAACTGAGCAGGGACTGGAATACAATCAAAAGTTCTGATCTGGTTGAGAGTCATCCTTTGATATTTTCTTCTTCTAGCCTCAGCTTCATCCTCACAATCTGTCTAGAAATCCTCTAAGTGCTTTTGATGGATGGGCTTCCCCATGATTTTCTGCATCCTCCCATATGGGTCACATGATCTTGCCAATGGGAACAGCTGTAACTTCATCATGTCCAGACTAGCTATGGCCTTCTTGATGTTCTCAAAATCTTGGCATATATACCAACCCATTGTTACTGGAAACAATACTGGTGGAATCTTATTATTTGCTTTATAAGCATCCAGTATTGTGGATATTTCTCTCATGAACTCCATCAAGACAATTGCATCAGTAGGATATCTTGGGAGCATGAGGGGTTGTCCTACAAAGTGCTCTATTCTGATATAAGAGAATGTGGTATATTGTATAAACCAGGCACCATACCTGTTAAATGAGTTCTTGAGCTTCCATGCTCAGTCTTTTAGTCCTATCTTCTTCAATTGTCCTTACTAGATGCATAGAAAATGCATCATTCACTAATTTGTAATCTTGAAGATAATTTTGTCTTTGGAGTTGGGGATAATGATCCCATATGTGAGCATGATTTGTAGTGCCACCAATCTTTCCTTCTGTTGTAAGTGCATTGAATGTACCCTTGTATGCACATGAGTATACCACATATGAAGTCATATGAAATGAACACTCCAGGCCTCCTAGGTTCATGAGCTGCTCATTTAGGGCATCACTTATCATTTTAGCCCATAATGGCTTGTTGTCTGTATACAGACACATCAGGATAACCCCATACATCTAATCTTTGAAACTTCTAGCATCAGGCTAGCCTGTCACTCTACTGAGTAGGGCTATCATATATTGGTACTCATCATCAAAGTCAAACTTGTACATGTGCACTGGTAGTTTGGTAGCTGTCATATAAGGACTATTCTTGGCCCTCCATTGATACATTCTCTTCCTAGCAACTTTTTTGTTGTTTATATATTCAGTTTCCAGCTTCTTCAAATCCATGCTGACAACTTTCTTTCCCAATGGCAAATTGAAAGTGGCTGCAATCCCCCTGATGGACAGATCAGCATAAACCCTACCATGCTTTTCCGCTTTCCTTGTTTGTGGATTGTAATTCTTGGCACATTCAATAATCAACTCAGGAGTCTCCATAGAATAGGGAAATCCAGCTGCGTTCCACATTCCTGACATGAAAATGGCATCCAATAGGGTATTATTCTTGTCATCATGCATTCTAGATGCCCAGGTGACCAAATCAGTGCTTCCCTGATGTGTATCTGTGATGACACCATATTTAAACCGTACACCTTCAGGTTGATCGAACATTGGTTTAAGAAATTCAGCATTAGATTTGCTCAACCTCTTGTCTGCCATGGTTTCCTACAATAAATAGTACCAGTCTTACCATACAATACTTCACATACATGCATACAACATTATATGTTCATGGCATAATGCACATTATATTGATTAATCATCACTTCATCATGATATGCATAACATATATCTTCAAACCAGTGGAAAAGCATACTACTTGGACATGCAGAAAATGACAGCAGGAGGGTTTTAATTACTTACTTGATAACGCTTATCCCCTTGATTATGCTAATGATTATATGAAAGAGATTCAGATACCAGTGATAATCATGTCTCCTATTCTATTGCAAGTTGTGTGTGTCCACAGGTAGGTCATATGAGGGTTTGAAAGCTCTGTGCTCTGTAAAAACTCATTTTATCGCAAGGTAAGTGTAAAATGACTCTGTAAATTCACTTTATCCTCCTTATTAGGGCAATTTTAGGGCGACACAGGGTTTATTCAATCTTAGCCATTGATCTCATGTCATTAATTTATGGATGCTACCAAGTGTCTACATCATGTTCACAATCGGCGGGAATCCACCTATTGCATTTATGGCATTTAATGTTGCGCGACAAGAGGAACGGGGTGATCTTTGAAAGATCAGGTGATATTCAGAATATCAGGTCATGTTTAAAATGTTGGGTGATATTAAGAAATATCAGGATGACGTCATCAGGATAATGACTTAGTTCATCGTTGTTACACTATGACGTCATTGTCATGTTATCTAGAAAGGATCGTTGTTGGAAATATACCTCCACAAGGTAAAAAGGATGATGACGTCACCGTCAGGGTGATTTTCTTATCTATCAGGATTATATGACATCATCACAATATTGGATCTAGGGTGATATTTTGTGACAAGGTGATATTTGAAAGATAGGGTCATATTCAGAATATCACCCCCGCAAAATATATGACATTGTTTGATGGGTAAATCTCGCTTTTACTTAAAGTTGACATCTAGATCCTCGGACGGAAATCAATTAGCGGGTGATAAAATTAGATCAGGGTGATCTTTCATAAGATGACTGATGTTAAGAAATATGACCCTCCCTCAGAATATCAGGTTTGACCAGGACTTTGACTCACCATAACTCTCGTTCCCTAAGGAATATCAGGGTGATCCAAAAGGCAAACCTGCATGAAATTTTGTACTCTATCCAACCATGAGGTTATTGACATGAAATATTAAATTTGAAAAACTAACCTCATCATGATAACTTACCCAATCCCCTTTATGCATGAGCATTGGCATAACTTACTTTTACCAGACCACCAGAGAGAAGAAAAACACAAGCCAAGCCAAGCAAAAAAGTTGGGTCCCTATTTTGTCAAGTCAAAATGGGGTGTGTTGTGTAACCACACAACAACTTGCCAGCAAAGAAAACACCAAAATTCCATTGATTCAAGTGATATGAACACATTCTAACATATCATTCTAACTCTCTTCAAGCATAAGCATCATAATCTTTCTAAATGATAAAATGTCCTCATGGTAACAATGCTAACAAAGGATCAGTAGTGTACAAATGATTAATTATCCTCATCTTGAAAGCAAGTTAAAAACATGAGTAACTGATGTTAAGATACATAGTTTGGGATCATCCCTCATAGCCAACCTAGGTAGAGCCTTGCTGCCAGTAGGTGTCCATAGCCCTGGCAAGGTTTTCTATACAATCCCCCTAAGTAGAGCCCCACTGCCAGCAGGCGTCTATAGCCCTAGTAGAGTTACTTAGATGGCCTAATTTTATTATATTTTTGGATTTTCAACATTTATACTCTATATATCAGATGTCATCATGTAAGCTCAGTGTGCAAGGTATGGTCACTTGCTGTTTTAGGTTGGAGATTGCATTGGTAGCAAGGGAGTCCCTTTAGATTTTTCACTTAACACCTATACTTGTGTGTTCAACAAACCCAAGGCTGTTAGGTGAGTCATTGTGAAAAAAATCACTTTGGTTAAGAAAAGGCACCCTGATGAAAAGATATCACAGACCTGATCATAAGTACTTTCTCAAAATGAGTCATAACCCATATATGAATGTGTTCTCATCACTTGAATCCTAACAATTTAGTTATTTTCTAGGGTGATGAGTTGCATCATTTTAACTAACCAAAACAAAAACTCAACAACCAAACAAAATAAAAACACAAACAAAATTGTACAAACAACTATATAAATATACACTATGATACACATGACTGACATGAAGCTACTTAGGCTTGGAAATAATGTTTAAGGAACTATCCACTAATTGGTAATGGAACATCCTCACCTGTCAAGTTCTTAAGCCTAAAATTTTTGTCTCCTAATATCTCAGAAATTTGGAAGGGACCTATCCATAATTTATCAAACTTACTGTTGTGTGGTTACACAACACGCCCCATTTTGACTTGGCAAAACAGGGACCCAGCTTTTGTTTTGGCTTGTGTTGTCTGTTTCTGGCGGTTTTGGTAAAATTAAGTCAGGTGCATCATCATCATGAAGGTCAGGATGAGGTAGGTCATCATCATGAGGTTAGTTTGTCAAAGTTCATATTTTGTTTCTATGACTTCATGGTTAGAAAGAGCTTGAAATTTCATGCAGGTTTGCCTTTTACATCACCTGAAAATTCGTCCATATGAGGGAGTTGTGAGCAGTCAAAGTTTTGGTCAAACCTGATAATTGCTGTGTGAACATCATCATCATGATATTTGGAAAGCCCCCCGATAATATCCTGAGGTCGAAACATCCGGACGTCAAGTTTAAGTCGTAGTAGGTTCTCCCCGTCGGGCGGTCTTTTGTGTCGCCAAAGGTCATCATCATGATCTTACTCCATCACCTGATAAAAATCATGCAGTCCCGAAACATCCGGACGTCAATCTTAAATGCTAGTGTGTTTTACCCGTCAAGCGAGCATCATGATATTCTAACATTGCGAGCATCATGATATTTAAAGTCACCCGATATTGAAATATCATGCTGATATTATAATATCACCTTACTTAGAGAAATCTGCCATCTGCATAATTTGCGCGCACGACCAAGTCTTGGTGATCAACATCATCATGATATTTCGAGACCCGACATTTCTTAATATCCTCCTGACCTCCTTTTGCGTGATCATGATGATCACCTTATCTTTCGAAGCGGAGGGTGATTTTCATTTCTTAAGTCATGTTGAACAAGATCATCATGATCTTGTTCGTCTCTCCCAACAGTTCGTAATATCATCCTGCCGACGAGTATAACCTTTTGCAAATATGATGATGACGATGACGTCACCATCACCTTTCTCCTTCGGCATGATATTTTCCAGGGTATGATCCTGTTCGCCAATATGATGATGACGATGACGTCATCTTCGAAGATTAACACAAGCCCCGGATATCCTGATGACGTCATCAGGACTTTCGGCAGGATCATATTTTTGATCACTCAGTGCGTATAATATGATGATGATGTTCATCATCCTAATCTTTCGAGCGGATTGCCTTGGCTGAGAAGGGGTCATGCTGCTTTCTTGACCTGATCATCTTCCTTAGAGGGAACCCGATATTCCATTTACCTCCTGATCTTAACGAATGATGACGATGACGTCATCCCTTTGCATTTTAACTAAGCCTGATGATGATGATGACGTCATCATGATTTTCCTCAGCGGCAGGATCATTTTCCAAGTCCTCCTGTTTGTCTTCATCATGATGATGATGACGATATCTTTCTTTCCCGAATGTGCAAGAACAAAACATCCTGATGTGCTTTTCATCAGAGCATTAGGAAAGGAGGATCATCATATTTTGTGATATCCTGCGGCCACTTTGAAGATATATAGTTGGTCATCATCATGATATTTTTGGCGTCGGTATAACTGTTGCCGTCGGCCTAAGGTGAAATTGTCACACTGATCATATGTAGTCACGCCGATGCAAATATGATGATGATGCAGAGCCGGATTCTAAGGATGGTTGAAAGGCGATTATTTCTTTGTATAATCTGAGATCATCATCATCATATTCCGAACCCGATATACAAGAAAATGGGCAAAAACATGAAGCGATAGAAATTTGAAAGCCTGACTGCCTGATTTTGGTCAACGAGGGTTGACCTGGTTCTTTTTATGCCGTTTATGCATTTAGTGCATATTTTTCACAGGTAGAGCCTGATTGCCTGTAGCTGCACATGGGGAGGTATGTTTAATAAAGTGTTTACTTCCTGTTGTTTATCATGATGATGATGAACTTAATGTTTGTCTGTTCACTTGCAGGAAATCATCATGATGCTGCTGAGGCTGAATATTGAAGTCATGATGCTGCTGAAGCTGAATGTTGAGATCATGATGATGCTGCTGAAGCTGAGCGTTGAGATCATGATGATGCTGCTGAGGCTGAGCATTACAAAGTTGCGCATAGAGTCAACATGGACCAGACATGAAGAGGATATTGTCGAATATGCTGTTCACCAGCTGGAGGCCGAATCAAGTTGAAGATGCTGGAATATTCTGTGCCAGCTGTACATTTGCTAACTGACGAAGCATGTGCTTTTCATCTGGGCCGTTGTTTGTTTTGAGAGGATCCTGATCCTTGGATCATTGTAACCGTTTTCTGGCAGTTGTTCTATATAACATCCAGAGCTTGTCATTTTAAAGGGGAGGAAATACATTAGAATACACAGACGCATCTGGCGCAAAGAGTCAATTACTGTAGAATAAGTTAGGAGATCGGATTACTGAGACTAATGAGGATAGAACTGTTGAAATGTCAAGGTTCTTTCTTCAGATCACTGTAAATGTACCTGTTCTTGAGCATACTGAATGAATATGAAGTTCCAGATTACATCCTGATTGTAAATTTTACGTAATCTTCTGTTGATTTCTGGATATGTACTGGTGAATGCTGTGTTCAACTGGAAGCGCTTTCATTTCATTACATGTTGTTATCAATTTTCCTTTGAAGCTTTGCACTAGATCATGCGGATTTGTGGAATATCCTGGTGAAGTATGATTTCTAGTTTTCCTTCTTTTCATTGCAAGTATGGGAGCTTGTATGTGAATCAGTGATCTAAGTCCAGTAATTTTAGGAATCTCACTCTCTACCCCTTTTCCTTTTTTTCAATTTCATTAATTCATCACCATAACTGCAAATCATGATAAATAACAAGCAGAAACAGTGAAATATGCTGAAATCCCGTAGGTAACTGAAGATCCTTAGCATATTTGGTTAAATGCATGTAGTATTGAAAATATCATGCAAAGAATCATAAATAATGGTAGAAATCATGCAAATATCAGCCTGTATGCACATTATTTGACTAAATTTACAGTGCAGAGGTAGAATTGTTGGAGACTTATGCAGAGCGAACATCCAGAGCAGGATATTTGAAGATGATGATGATGAACAGTGCAGAAACACGTAAGGCCCCTGAATGGAAAACAGCAATACACATCAACCACTGAGTAACGTCAGTAGATTAAGACCTAATCAACGGAGACTTGGGATCATGAATTCTTTGAATTCATCGTATCTTTCAAGATGAGTAAAGGTTGTTGTGTAACTTTTATTCTATGTTTGCGAATGACTAACATCATGACCAACATAAATTGGCGCTAGAAGGAGGGCCAAGGATTGAAGATCACTTTCATCATCAGTACTTTCAGGTTTGATGACGCTCAGAGTAAGGTAACTTCAGATCATTTGCGAATTTCATCAAATTGCGTAAATATTTGCTGCGACAAGTTTGTATTTGCACATTCTGTGTAAAGATTTCCAAATTTCACATAAATATTGCAAGCTTTACAGCAGATTTCTTTAGATTCACTAAATATTGGCCAAAGATGCATAAATTTGTTCAAGCTTTGAGAATTTGAGCCTTAAACCCGCGAGATCTGGTGTTACCGGTCGAAATATCCCAATATCCTGTCATATTTGCAGTATCTTCGCAAATATTGCGCAAATATTTAGTCTGATTTGCAAGTTGACCGCAAATATCACCTCGTCCGGTGGAATCCAGCCAATATTTGCAAAGTTTCAGCTAATTGGCCTCCAAATCGAGAAATCCTGGCTCACAGGATAAATACCAGGTCTAGACATAGTGAAATTTTTGAAGAATTGCCTGTCAGAGGTTTTAGACCTAGGACTGTAGACGTTCACCATACTCCAGAGTCTAGTAAGTCCAGAGCTTCACCAGGACCTCCTCCTGTAACTCCTGTTGGTTTGCAAATACCTTCAGGTATACCAGTGACACCTCCTGTTCAACCTCAGGGTATACCTTTAGTCCAACCTCAGCCAACTGCACCACCAGTTCAGCCCCCTCAGGTTGCAATGTCGTTCTTTGCAGCAGAATCACCATTGACCTTTACTGCGTATCATGAGTTACCAAAGTATCCGGACAAGCTTTGTCCAAAATACCATCCTTACCAGGATGCGGATGATCATATCAGGACGTTTAAAGAAGCTTGCTGCAGAGCCAGAATTGAGCATCAGGATGTGGTGTGCAGATTATTCCCTTTTTCCTTAGGGGAAGAGGCTTATAATTGGTTCATCAGTCTTGGTCAATCTTCTGTAGGTTCATGGGCTGTCTTAGAGAAGGCCTTTCTTGACAGATTCAAGGTCCCTATTGATCCATCCATGAATTACCACCTGTTTGCCACAATCAAGAGATTGGAGCATGAACCTATTGCAAATTTCAATGCTAGGTTCCAGAAAATGTTGTCCAAGCTAGTTACCCCATATGTGGTGGCTGATGATGCTGCCAAAAGTATTTATTATTCAGCCCTGGATCCATTAACCGCCATGTTCATCAGGAGAACACATCCTGCGATCACCACATTGACAGGAGCTTTTCAAGAAGCTATCAAGGTAAATCAACAGCTGATACCTGCTCCTACTCCAAATATAGCATTCCCTGCTTTGCCTGGCATGCAGTCACAATATCCAGCACAGTATCCTGCAGCTTATCTTTCGCAATATCCTGCACAATATCCAAATGGAGCAGTGATGCCCCCAGCAATCATGCCTGCACCCTTGCAAGTACCTCCATTGAGTATCATGCCTCCTCCTAATGGAAATGGCCAATTGCCACAATATCCTGCACATACTCAGACACCTCAGGGTACAGATCTATCCCACAATAGCCATGGATCTTCCTTTTTCCAGCCTCAGACTGAAAATGTAGTGGCCAAAGCTCAAGAAGAGAAAGAGGAAATCAAAGAAATGTCTGCTCAGTTGAGAAAGCTCACCACAGAAGTAACACACTTGAGAAATCAAGGGTTTTATTCACAGTCAGGTCAGAATAGGAGTTATTCCAATGACAGACCAAATTACCCTGACAGAGGATACAACAATAACTTCAACAGTAGTGCTGCAAATAACAATAATCCTCCTAGGCAGCCTAGAGTGTGGAACTCCAGGCCAAATAATGGCTCATTACCATCACCCCTAGACAATCAGCCTCCTGGTGAAGCCAAACAGACTACTAGAGTCAATCTTGCTGAGGCAGCCCTTACCAATTGGTGCAGGATTCACAACACCAATGCACATGCAGAATTAGATTGTCCACAATTTAGGATTGCTGCCAGCATCTTTCAGACTGAAGTGTCTAATACTTCTGGAAATCCACCTCAGGCAGAAGGAAATGAAATAGTTCCTTGTGGATATGACTCAGCTTTTGTGCTGGAAACCTACACTAATCAGCCTCATCAGGATTATAATCTGACCTGTGAAGAATCTGCCTTAACCTTTGAAGCAAATTATGTCTTCCCTTTTGAGGATGAAAATGAACCTACAAGAGAGCATGAGGAAGTACATGCATACCAGCAGCAATACCCTGGTAAGCACAATTATAACCTGAGGAGTAATGCCAACAGGCCTGCCGGTCCATTGACATCATCTCTACCTCCAAACAACTTCAACACACCTCCTGATCCTAAGGCTAGCAATAACCCTGGATTCCCTAAGGTGAATGCTCAGTACTTGTCTCCTCAAAACACAGTAACAAAAGTTGCAAATGCACCTCATGAGTCTGACAGGTTAGTTAGCTATTTGGCTGATGAAATGAAGAAAATCAAGATCAGCCTGTCCCTATCTGAGTTACTGAAAACTCCTGCCATCAAAAGGGCATTCATGAAGTCGCTGGATGATCCTGCTTCTAAAGAGGATAATCACCTTTCGAGTCAATCCAATAGCAGAGACCATACTGCTAAAGATAGCACTGTCAAGCCCAAAGTGTCAGCCACAGTCCAAGCTGCTGAAACCTCTCACATGACCTTGTACAGAGATAAAACTGAATCACCACCGTTTCTCCTCACCATAAGAATGTTCAGTAAGAATTTGCACAACTGCTTAGTTGATTCAGGAGCCTCAACTAATGTTATGCCTTTGTCAATATGCAACGCATTAGGATTGCATCCTGCTAAATCATTAAAGAAGGTCACTCAACTGGACAAGACAGAAGTAAGTGTCGTAGGAGAACTCACTCATATTCACATGCAGCTAGCGTCTGACCCTAGGATCCAGTATTACATTGACATTCAGGTAGTTGACATACCTGATACATATGGGATGTTGCTTAGCCGGGACTGGTCTAAAACGCTTAACGGATACATGTCCACAGACTTCAGTCACATGTGGTTGCCATGGAAAGGTATACCTAATCAGATCAGGATTGATGCTGAGCCTAGGATGAAACATATGATCACCGAATATAATAGAACAAATGAGATCATGTATGTAAACGTAGAACTTGGAGTTTATCACATCAGGCCGCAAACTGTCCAAATAGAAGAGGTCCTGATGCTTGATGTTCATCATCATCATGATGATGATTATCATGAGGATATGCCAGTCGTAGAACTTAATAATGATCCTGATAATGAGAGTGAAATAGATCGCTTCAGGGATTTTCAGATGCATTTATCTACTCAGATAAAACGTTGTCAATTATTAAATATACCTGCTAATGATATTTTGATCGACGGATGGTGCAGATTGCATGGAGAAGCACACTCGGAAAAGACTTGCGAACCATGCTTGGACATGATCATGCTGGAGCAGACATATAGTGAAGCATCATCATCATATTCCGAGGTGAGTGCTACATCTGATGATGATGATGATACTAATTTTTATTTGTCTTCTGCAGGAACAGAAGAGTCGACGGATCCTGATGAGGATCATATCCGAAAAACAGAAGAGATCCTGGTGTCCAATCAGACAAATGATGCGAGAAAGGAAAAGATCACTCCTGGTAGTGATTGCTTCATGGAACCGGATTACGAGTTGTCTGATGAGGATAAAGGCAGTGACCTGACGAAGTTTGAAGAATTTCTGGTCAAAGAAATAAAAAAAATGACACAATAGTGTAGATCTCCCCAGGAGGTTTTAATCAAAAGTTGGTGTAGGCTGCATGAGGCGCCTCACTCAGAAACCACTTGCTCACTGTGCTTGCACATTTTGAAGAAGCATACAGTTGTATGTGCTGAGCATCATCCTCCTGCTAGGATTGAAGAGAAAACAGAAAAGCCATCAGGCTCATCAGATAAAGGAAAGAAGAAGCTTGAAGATGACACACCTAAGTTAAGGTGGATATCAGGCGGAGCAGCAGCCAGAGCTGCAAAGAAAAAGGAAAGTTCAAATAAATGTCCTGCTGAAGATAAGCCTTGGATCCTGAGGTTTGATGGATCCAAATCTAAGCAAGGTTCTGGAGTAGGGATTGACCTTACTGATCCAGCAGGGAAATCCCATTTAGCAGCTTACAGACTACAGTTCCCCTGCACTAATAATGTCACAGAGTATGAAGCTCTGATTCATGGACTGTTGTTTGCCCATAAGAAGAAGGTGAAGATCCTGCATGTCTTTGGAGATTCAGAACTAGTTGTAAGACAAGTAAGGGGAACTTACTCTTGTAACTACAGAAAGCTGTCAAATTACAGACATCGTGTGTGGGACCTGATTGAAGATTTTGATGCCTTCAACATCGTTCACGTGCCAAGAGAACAGAACCAAAGGGCAGATGCACTTGCTCAGGCCGCCAGTACGCTGGAACCACTGTCTATATCTGGTCTGAAGAGATTTGCAGTAGAATTGGTGTCAGTACCTTCGGTACCTGACAATGTGACTAATCTCCAAGCGTTTGATGATGATCAGCATATCCTGGATTTCATATCAAACAGAGATGTATTTGAAGCTCAGATCATAGATGAAAATGGTATGGAAGATCATGTCTGGGAAGAAGATGAGATTTTAGAGTTGCCTGGCAACACAATTCCCAAAGGTATGATTGAATTAGAAAGAGCCTTTGATCTGGATAATATGCTCAAGCATAAGGATCTGCCTAAGGCAGATGGAGGTCAATATTCACAGGTGAATATTGGACAAGCTGATGACAAGAAGAATGTCTTGTTGGGTAAGGTTTGTACACCTAAAGAGTTAGATGGAATAACTCAAGCCCTTAAGGATTATATACATGTAATTGCATGGACTTATGACGAGCTGAAGACGTATGACACTTCTGTCATAACTCATACTATACCCCTCAAGCCAGATGCAAAACCTTTCAGACAGAAGCAGAGGCCAGTCAATGCTCTGCTTGAGCCCATCATCCTTGAGGAGGTCAAGAAATTGTTAAATGCCCGGATAATATTTCCGGTAAGGCACTCCACTTGGGTGGCAAATCTGGTACCAGTCAGGAAGAAAAATGGAGACATCAGATTGTGTGTGGATTTCAGGAACCTGAACAGAGCATCAGAAAAGGACAATTATCCTTTGCCCTCTTTGGATGAAGTTCTGCAGATGGTAAATGGAGCCAAGATGATGTCCTTCTTGGATGGTTTTTCAGGGTACAACCAAGTGATGGTTGATAAAATTGACAGATTAAAGACTGCCTTCACCACAAAATGGGGGATATTTGCATATAGACGTATGCCGTTTGGATTGATAAATGCTGGAGCTACATTCCAGCGAGCAATGGACATAGCCTTCAGAGGCTTAATAGGAAAATGTATAGTCATCTACATGGATGACCTGACAGTGTTCTCCAAAGAAAGGGGAAATCATGTTGCTGACCTCAGAAGTGTGCTAAAGAAGTGTGAAGAATATGGAATATCTTTGAATCCCAAGAAGTGCATATTCGGGGTCACAACAGGAAAGTTACTAGGCCACCTGATCACAGAAGATGGGATTATCATTGATCCTGACAGGGTGGAATCTATTATGAAATTACCACTTCCAGGAAGCAAAAAGGAGCTTAAATCTTATTTTGGTAAGATAAATTTTGTGAGGAAGTTCATCACTGGCTTTGCTGAGATTGTCAGACCACTGAATGCCATGTTGAAAAAAGATGCACAAATTGACTGGACACCAGAAGCCAGAGCTGCTTTTGAAGATATAAAGAAGGCCATTTCAGATGCTCCTGTCCTCATTAGTCCAGATTATACAAAAGATTTCTACATCTACTCATTTGCTTCAGAACATACTTCTGCAGCAGTGTTAACTCAAAGAAATGAAGATAAAGAAGAGAAACCAATTGCCTTCATGAGCTGTCCTTTCAGGGATGCTGAGTTGAGATATGTAGATGTTGAAAGACAGGCACTTGCATTAGTCAGAGCAGTAAAAAAGTTCAGACATTATATACTGAGGAGCAAAGTGATTGCTGTGGTACCAGATGCAGCAGTAAAGATGCTGCTGATGCAGAGTGAACCTGGTGAAAAGAGGGCCAAATGGATTACGGTACTACAAGAATATGACATGGAGATCACACCCATGAAGCTAGTAAGAGGACAGGCTCTGAGCCAGATGATATCTGAAACTGATCCAAACATCATCAGTCAGCAGTATGTGATAGATGAGAAAGACAATAAAGAATGGTATTCAGACATCAGGCACATCCTGATCACTGGAAGATGTCCTTTGAGGATGCAGGCTTCACAGAGAAGAGCCTTAAAGATGAGATCCCAGAAATATATGATGAAGGGATGAGCCCTGTTTAAAAAGAATTATGAAGGGATATACCTGAGATGCTTAGAGAAACCAGAAGCCAATAAAGTTTTGACAGAGCTACATGACAAGTTTGGAACTGCCCATGGATCAGCGTTGGCCACCACACATGCAATCCTCAGAGCAGGATATTACTGGCCTACAATTTTTAAAGACACAGCTGATCATGTTAAATGTTGTCATGTTTGCCAGGTTGCTGCCAACAGAGAAAAATATGCTGCACAACCATTGCAGCCAGTGATGGAGGAGCGCCCATTTGCACAATGGGGCATGGATTTCATAGGACCAATCAATCCTCCGTCTTCTTCAGGCCAGAGGTATGTCCTAACAATTACTGATTATTGTACCAGATGGACTGAGGCTATCAGCAGCAAAACTTGTACTGCTGATGATGTCATTAAATTTCTGGAAAGCAACATTGTCACCAGGTATGGAACTCCTTATGCATTGGTAAGTGATAATGGTTCTGCCTTCATTTCCACTAAATTGTCAAGTTGGGCTTTTGATCATGGGATTATACTTAAGTTCTCATCCAATTACTATCCCCAGGGAAATGGATTAGCAGAATCCACCAATAAGAATTTACTGAGTATCATAAGAAAATTGATAGAGAAAAATCCCAGGGAATGGAACTCATTTCTGAAGTATGCCTTATGGGTAGACAGAACTAGAATGAAAATTGCATTAGGAAACTCACCTTTCCAGCTAGTATATGGGGTAGATCCTATCCTCCCTATAAACTTGAAAATTCCTACTCTGCAGTTTGCCCAAGACTATCTAGGCATAGATAATAAACAAGAAGTCAGGTTGCTTCAGTTGATGCATCTGGAAGAAAAACGAAGCCAAGCAATTGACCAATTTGCAAAACATCAGGCTGTTGTCAAACGCTGGTTTGACAAGAGAGCCAGAATTAGAGCTTTCAGGATATCAGATTTAGTCCTGATGTGGGATAAAGCCCATGAAAGGAAAGGTGATCATGGTAAGTTCGATAGACTATGGATAGGTCCCTTTCAGATTTCTGAAATTTTAGGAGACAGCACTTATAGGCTTAAGAACCTGACAGGTGAGGATGTCCCGTTGCCAGTCAATGGACAATTCCTCAAACATTATTTCCAGGCCTGAGTGACTTCATGGCAGTCTTGTGTATCATATTGTATATTTGTATGGTTGTTTGTACAGTGTTTGCTTGTTGTTGTTGTTGTTTTGTTGGTTGGGACCTTGTTCTGGTAAGTCAGGATGATGCACTTCATCACCTGAGAAAATAACTAAATTGTTAGGATTCAAGTGATGAGATCAGATTTAGATATAGATTGTAATTCATTCTGATAAATACTCATGATCAGGTTTATGATGTCTTTTCATCAGGGTACTTTTTCTTGTCCAAAGTGAATCAAACACAATGAAACACCTAACAGCCTTGGGTTTGTTGAAGATACGAGTATAGGTGTTAAGTGAAAAATCTAAAGGGACTCCCTTGCTACCAATACAATCTCCAACCTAAAGCTGCAAGTGACTACACCTTGTACAAATGAGCAGACATGATGATATCAAATTTAAATTTTTAAAGGAAAATCAGAAATGAAATAAAATTAGGCCATCTAAGTAACTCTACCGGGGCCATGGACGCCTGCTGGCAGTGGGGCTCTACTTAGGGAGATTTTATAGATAACCTTGCCGGGGTTATAGACACCTGCTGGCAGCAAGGCTCTATCCAGGTTGGCTATGAGGGATGATCTCCAACTATGTAGTTTAACACCAGTTACTTATGTTTTCAACTTGCTTTCAAGATGAGGATAATTAATCATCTGCACACACATGATCCTTTGTTAGCTTTATCACCATAATGAAATTTTATCATTCAAAGATCATGATGATTTACTTAGATAGAATTAGAACACTATAGATGAATGTGATCACATCACTTGAATCATTTGAATTTTGTTGTTTTCTTTGGTGGCAAGTTGTTGTGTGGTTACACAACACGCCCCATTTTGACTTGGCAAAACAGGGACCCAGCTTTTGTTTTGGCTTGTGTTGTCTGTTTCTGGCGGTTTTGGTAAAATTAAGTCAGGTGCATCATCATCATGAAGGTCAGGATGAGGTAGGTCATCATCATGAGGTTAGTTTGTCAAAGTTCATATTTTGTTTCTATGACTTCATGGTTAGAAAGAGCTTGAAATTTCATGCAGGTTTGCCTTTTACATCACCTGAAAATTCGTCCATATGAGGGAGTTGTGAGCAGTCAAAGTTTTGGTCAAACCTGATAATTGCTGTGTGAACATCATCATCATGATATTTGGAAAGCCCCCCGATAATATCCTGAGGTCAAAACATCCGGACGTCAAGTTTAAGTCGTAGTAGGTTCTCCCCGTCGGGCGGTCTTTTGTGTCGCCAAAGGTCATCATCATGATCTTACTCCATCACCTGATAAAAATCATGCAGTCCCGAAACATCCGGACGTCAATCTTAAATGCTAGTGTGTTTTACCCGTCAAGCGAGCATCATGATATTCTAACATTGCGAGCATCATGATATTTAAAGTCACCCGATATTGAAATATCATGCTGATATTATAATATCACCTTACTTAGAGAAATCTGCCATCTGCATAATTTGCGCGCACGACCAAGTCTTGGTGATCAACATCATCATGATATTTCGAGACCCGACATTTCTTAATATCCTCCTGACCTCCTTTTGCGTGATCATGATGATCACCTTATCTTTCGAAGCGGAGGGTGATTTTCATTTCTTAAGTCATGTTGAACAAGATCATCATGATCTTGTTCGTCTCTCCCAACAGTTCGTAATATCATCCTGCCGACGAGTATAACCTTTTGCAAATATGATGATGACGATGACGTCACCATCACCTTTCTCCTTCGGCATGATATTTTCCAGGGTATGATCCTGTTCGCCAATATGATGATGACGATGACGTCATCTTCGAAGATTAACACAAGCCCCGGATATCCTGATGACGTCATCAGGACTTTCGGCAGGATCATATTTTTGATCACTCAGTGCGTATAATATGATGATGATGTTCATCATCCTAATCTTTCGAGCGGATTGCCTTGGCTGAGAAGGGGTCATGCTGCTTTCTTGACCTGATCATCTTCCTTAGAGGGAACCCGATATTCCATTTACCTCCTGATCTTAACGAATGATGACGATGACGTCATCCCTTTGCATTTTAACTAAGCCTGATGATGACGATGACGTCATCATGATTTTCCTCAGCGGCAGGATCATTTTCCAAGTCCTCCTGTTTGTCTTCATCATGATGATGATGACGATATCTTTCTTTCCCGAATGTGCAAGAACAAAACATCCTGATGTGCTTTTCATCAGAGCATTAGGAAAGGAGGATCATCATATTTTGTGATATCCTGCGGTCACTTTGAAGATATATAGTTGGTCATCATCATGATATTTTTGGCGTCGGTATAACTGTTGCCGTCGGCCTAAGGTGAAATTGTCACACTGATCATATGTAGTCACGCCGATGCAAATATGATGATGATGCAGAGCCGGATTCTAAGGATGGTTGAAAGGCGATTATTTCTTTGTATAATCTGAGATCATCATCATCATATTCCGAACCCGATATACAAGAAAATGGGCAAAAACATGAAGCGATAGAAATTTGAAAGCCTGACTGCCTGATTTTGGTCAACGAGGGTTGACCTGGTTCTTTTTATGCCGTTTATGCATTTAGTGCATATTTTTCACAGGTAGAGCCTGATTGCCTGTAGCTGCACATGGGGAGGTATGTTTAATAAAGTGTTTACTTCCTGTTGTTTATCATGATGATGATGAACTTAATGTTTGTCTGTTCACTTGTAGGAAATCATCATGATGCTGCTGAGGCTGAATATTGAAGTCATGATGCTGCTGAAGCTGAACGTTGAGATCATGATGATGCTGCTGAAGCTGAGCGTTGAGATCATGATGATGCTGCTGAGGCTGAGCATTACAAAGTTGCGCATAGAGTCAACATGGACCAGACATGAAGAGGATATTGTCGAATATGCTATTCGCCAGCTGGAGGCCAAATCAAGTTGAAGATGCTGGAATATTCTGTGCCAGCTGTACATTTGCTAACTGACGAAGCATGTGCTTTTCATCTGGGCCGTTGTTTGTTTTGAGAGGATCCTGATCCTTGGATCATTGTAACCGTTTTCTGGCAGTTGTTCTATATAACATCCAGAGCTTGTCATTTTAAAGGGGAGGAAATACATTAGAATACACAGACGCATCTGGCGCAAAGAGTCAATTACTGTAGAATAAGTTAGGAGATCGGATTACTGAGACTAATGAGGATAGAACTGTTGAAATGTCAAGGTTCTTTCTTCAGATCACTGTAAATGTACCTGTTCTTGAGCATACTGAATGAATATGAAGTTCCAGATTACATCCTGATTGTAAATTTTACGTAATCTTCTGTTGATTTCTGGATATGTACTGGTGAATGCTGTGTTCAACTGGAAGCGCTTTCATTTCATTACATGTTGTTATCAACTTTCCTTTGAAGCTTTGCACTAGATCATGCGGATTTGTGGAATATCCTGGTGAAGTATGATTTCTAGTTTTCCTTCTTTTCATTGCAAGTATGGGAGCTTGTATGTGAATCAGTGATCTAAGTCCAGTAATTTTAGGAATCTCACTCTCTACCCCTTTTCCTTTTTTTCAATTTCATTAATTCATCACCATAACTGCAAATCATGATAAATAACAAGCAGAAACAGTGAAATATGCTGAAATCCCGTAGGTAACTGAAGATCCTTAGCATATTTGGTTAAATGCATGTAGTATTGAAAATATCATGCAAAGAATCATAAATAATGGTAGAAATCATGCAAATATCAGCCTGTATGCACATTATTTGACTAAATTTACAGTGCAGAGGTAGAATTGTTGGAGACTTATGCAGAGCGAACATCCAGAGCAGGATATTTGAAGATGATGATGATGAACAGTGCAGAAACACGTAAGGCCCCTGAATGGAAAACAGCAATACACATCAACCACTGAGTAACGTCAGTAGATTAAGACCTAATCAACGGAGACTTGGGATCATGAATTCTTTGAATTCATCGTATCTTTCAAGATGAGTAAAGGTTGTTGTGTAACTTTTATTCTATGTTTGCGAATGACTAACATCATGACCAACACTTACCATGGTCTCCCTTCCTCTCATGGGCTTTGTCCCACATCAGGACTAAATTGGATATCCTGAAGGCTTTAACTTTGGCTCTCTTGTCAAACCAACGTTTGACAACAGCTTGATGTTTGGCAAATTGATCAATTGCCTGACTTCTTTTCTCTTCTAGGTGCATCAACTGAAGCAACTTGACTTCTTGGTTATTGTCTATACCTAGGTACTCTTGTGCAAACTGCAAGGTAGAAATCTTCAGGTTAACAGGGAGGATGGGATCCACCCCATACACTAAATGAAAAGGTGTATTTCCTAGTGCAGCTTTCATTCTAGTTCTGTCTACCCACAAGGCATATTTCAGTAGGGTATTCCACTCCCTAGGGTTCTTGTCTACTAACATCTTTATGATATTCAACAAGTTTTTATTGGTGGATTTTGCTAACCCGTTGCCTTGGGGATAATAGTTGGATGAGAACTTCAGTATGATCCCATAATCAAAGGCCCAACTTGACAATTTGGTTGAAGCAAAAGCAGAGCCATTATCACTTACCAGAGCATAGGGAACCCCATACCTAGTGACTATATTACTTTCCAGAAATCTAATGACATCTTCTGCATTGCAGGTCTTGCTTCTAGTAGCTTCGATCCACCTGGTACAGTAGTCAGTGATCATTAAAATGTACTTGTGGCCTGAAGATGATGCAGGATTAATTGGTCCTATGAAATCCATGCCCCATTTTGCAAATGGGCGTGCTTCCATCACTGGCTGCAGAGGTTGGGCAGCATATCTCTCTCTATTAGTAGCAACCTAACATGTATGGTAGCATTTAATATGTTCAGCAGTGTCCTTAAAAATTGTAGTCCAATAATATCCTACTCTTAGAATAGCATGAGTTGTGGCTAAGGATGACCCATGTGCTATTCCAAATTTGTCATGTAATTCTGACAACACCTTGTCTGCTTCTAGCGTTTCTAGGCATCTTAAGTATATTCCTTCATAATTTTTCTTGCAAAGTACTCCTGCTTTCATCATGTACTTCTGGGACCTTATTTTCAGTGCTCTTCTTTATGAAGCCTGCAGTCTTGGAGGACATCTTCCAATAATCAGGATATGCCTGATGTCTAAGTACCATTCACCACTGTCCTTCTCATTAATTACATACTACTAACTTTTGATATCTAGATCAATCTCTGATATCATCTGGCTTAAAGCCTGTCCTCTTACTAGTTTCATGGGTGTGATATCCATGTCATATTCTTGTAGGATAGTGATCCACTTAGCCCTCTTCTCACCTGGCTTGCTCTGCATCAATAACATCTTCACTATTGGATTGGGTACTATAGCAATCACCTTGCTTCTCAAGATAGTGCCTGAATTTCTTCACTGCTCTAACCAAAGTAAGGGCTTGTCTTTCTACATCCATGTACCTGAGTTCTGCATCTCTGAATGGGTAGCTCATGAATGCTATAGGCTTTTTTTCTTTTTCTTCATTTCTTTGTGTCAGCACTACTGCAGATGTATGTTCTAAAGCAAATGAGTAAATATAGAAGTCCTCGGTGTAGTCTGGACTAATCAGCATTGGAGCTTCAGATATAGCTTTCTTTATGTCTTCAAAAGCTACTCTAGCTTCTGGTGTCCACTCAATCTTTGCATCCTTTTTTAGCATAGCATTTAAAGGTCTAACTATTTTAGCATAGCTAGTGATAGACTTCCTAACAAAATTAATCTTACCAAAGTAAGATTTGAGTTCTTTCTTGCTTCCAGGAAGCTGTATTTTCATGATCGAATCCACCCTGTCAAGGTCAATGATAATCCCATTTTTAGTTATCAGGTGGCCCAGTAACTTTCCTGTTGCTACCCAAAATATACATTTCTTGGAGTTCAAGGATATCCCATATTCTTCACATTTTTTCAATACCAATTTGAGGTCTTCTACATGGTTTCCTCTATCTTTAGAGAATACTGTTAAGTCACCCATGTATATGACTATGCATTTTCCTATTAAGCCTCTAAAGGCTATGTCCATTGTGCACTGGAATGTTGCTCCAACATTTATCAACCCAAACGGCATGCGTCTATAAGAAAATATCCCCCACTTTGTGGTGAAGGTAGTTTTTAGTCTATCAATCTTATCAACCATTACTTGATTATAACCAGAAAAACCATCCAGAAATGACATCATTTTTGCTCCATTTACAATCTGCAGAACATCTAAGGAAGGCAAAGGATAATTTTCTTTCTCTGAAGCTCTATTCAAGTTCCTGAAGTCTACACATAACCTAATGTAGTCATTTTTCTTCCTTACTGGCACTAGATTAGCCACCCAGGTGGAGTGTCTAACAAGAAATATGATCCTTGCATTTAGCAACTTTTTAACCTCCTCAAAAATTATAGGCTCCAGCAAGGCATTGACTGGCCTTTGCTTTTGTCTAAAAGGCTTGGCATCTGGTCTAAGGGGTATAGTATGAGTTATGACTGATGTGTCATATGTTTTCAACTCATCAAAGGTCCATGCAATGACATGGATGTAATCTTTGAGTGCCTGAGTTATTCCTTCTAACTCTTCTTCTGTGTAAACCTTCCCTATCAGAACATTTCTTTTGTCATCGTTTTGTCCAATATTCACTTGTGAATATTCTCCTCCATTAGCTTTTGGAAGATATTTCTGCTTCAGCATGTTATCTAGATCAAAGGCTCTTTCTAACTCAATCATTCCTTTGGGAATCCTATTGCTAGGCAACTCTAATATTTCCTCTTCTTCCCAAAGGTGATCTTCTACATTATTCTCATCTATGATATGAGCATCAAATATATCCATGTTGGATATGAAATCCAAGATATGCTGATCATCATCAAAGACTTGGTGATTAGTAACATTATCAGGTACTGAAGGCACTGATATTAGTTTTATTGAAAACCTCTTCAAACCAGAAATAGATAGTGGCTCTAAAGTACTAGTAGCCTGGGCTAAGGCATCTGCCCTATGGTTCTATTGTCTAGGTATGTGGGTGATATTAAATGCATCAAAGTCTTCAATTAGGTCCCATACCCTATGTTTGTAATTAGATAGTTTCTTATAATTGCAAGAGTAAATTCCTCTTACCTTTCTCACTACTAATTCTGAGTCTCCATAGACATGTAGAATTTTTACTTTCTTCTTAAAGGCAAACAATATCCCATGTATTAGAGCTTCATACTCTATTATATTGTTAGTACATGGAAATTGTAGTCTTTAGGCTGCTAGGACTTTCCTAATGGATCAATGAGATCAATCCCTACTCAAGCACCTTGTTTTGACTTGGATCCATCAAATCTAAGGATCCATGGTTTATCTTTAGCAGGAAGCTTAGCTGAGCCTTCCTTCTTCTTTGCAGCTCTGGTGGCTGCTCCACCTGATATCCATTTTAACTTAGGTATTTTAGCTTTCTTAGACTTCATCTTATCCACCTTGTGTGAAGCTGATTTTTCTTCTTTATTTCCATCATCAGAAGGATGATCTTCTGGACTAGGTGATATATGTCTCTTTAAAATATGTAGATAGAGTGAACAAGCAGTCTTTGAGTGAGGTGCATCATGCAACCTGCACCATCCTTTAGTTAATGGATCTTGTGGAGGTCTCTCTTGTTCTATTATCTTTTTAATTTCTCTTGATAAATACTCCTCAAATCTGGTCAAGTTACTACCTCTGTCATCATCAGATAACTCATAATCTGACTCCATCAAACAATCATTCCCTGGGGTGATCTTATTATTTATTCTACCCTTATTCTCATTGTAGACTAGAATTTCTTCTGTCGTCTAGATAAAATCCTCATCCTGACTCATATCTTCTCTTGTTCCTACAGTAGACGAATAAAAATCAGTATGATCATCATCACTATATGTGGAACTTACCTCTGATGATGATGGTGCCTCTCCACATGTTTGCTTAAGCTCCATCATGTCAATGCATGCTTCACAAGTTTTCTTAGAATGTGCTTCATCGTGTAATCTGCACCAACCATCAATCAAAATATCATGAATAGGTATATCCAATAATTGACAACATTTTACCTATTTGGACAAGTATATTTCAAAACTCTTGAAATGATCTATTTTTGTTTTGTTTCCATGATCATGATTAGATCCTAAAACTATAGTATTATCGTCATGAGGATGATCATCAAGATCATGATCATCATGAAAATCATACATTAGGACTTCCTCTATCCTGACAGTCTGAGGTCTAATGGAGTAAATTCCAGGTTCAACATCCACGTACATGATCTCATTTGTTTTGTTATATTCGGTGATCATGTGTTGCATGCGGGGTTCAACATCTACCCTTATCTGGTTTGGTATACCTTTCCAAGGTAGCCACATGTGACTGAAGTCGGTAGACATATATCCGTTGAGGGTTTTGGACCAATCTCTACTAAGTAGCATTCCATATGTATCAGGTATGTCAACTACCTAAATGTCAATATAGTACTGGATCCTAGGGTCTGATGCCAGCTGCATGTGGATGTGAGTTAATTCTCCTATCACATTCACCTCTATTTTGTCTAGTTGGGTTACCTTCTTCAGAGATTTAGCAGGAAGCAACCCTAAAGCATTGCATATGGACAAGGGCATGACATTGGTGGACGCTCCTGAGTCTACTAAATAGATATGCAAATTCTTACCAAACATTCATATGGTAAGGAGAAACGGAGGTGACTCACTCTTATCTCTGTACAAGGTCATGTGAGAAGTCTCTGCAGCTTGAATAGTAGCTGGGACTTTAGTTTTAACATTATTATCTCTGACAGCATGATCCTCACCTCTAGACTGACCTAAAGTATGGCTATCCTCTTTGGGAGCAGGATCATCTAGTGATTTCATGAATGCTTTCTTAATGGCTGGAGTTTTCAGCAACTCTGACAAGGATAGGCTGATTTTGATCTTTTTCATCTCATCTGCCAGATAGGTGAATAACTTGTCAGATTCATGAGGCATATTCAAAGATTTTGATGTTGTGTTTGGTGTTGCTAAATATTGAGCATTCACCTTGGGAAAACCAGGGTTATTACTTGCTTTGGGATCAGGAGGTGTATTGAAATTATTCAGAGGCAATGAAGAGGTCAATGGACCGGTAGGTCTATTGGCATTATTTCTCAAGTTATAATTATGCTTACCCTGGTATTGTTGCTGGTAAGCATGTACCTCCTCATGTTCATTTGATGGCTCATTGTCATCCTCAAAGGGGAAAACATAATTTGACTCAAAACCCATAGCTGATTCCTCACATGCCTAGGTATAATGCTGATGAGATGACACAGTTTGCTGATAAGGCTAATTAGTATAACTTTCCAGTACTAAATTTGAATCATATCCACAAGGAACAAGCTCATTCCCTTCTACATGATGTGAATTTCCTGAAGTATTGGATACTTCAGTTTGGAAAATACTTGCAGCAATTTGAAATTGTGGATAGTCTAGCTCTGCATGAGTATTAGTATTGGGTATCCTACACTAATTAGTGAGGGTTGCCTCAGCAAGATTGACTCTAGTAGTTTGCTTAGCTTCACCAGGAGGCTGATTATCTAAAGGTGATGGTAAGGAACCATTATTTGGCCTGGAATTCCATACTCTAGGCTGTCTAGGAGGATTGTTGTTACCACTGTTATTGTTGTAATTATTGTTGTTATACCCCCTATCATGATACCTAGGTCTGTCATTGGTATATCCTCTATTCTGATTAGGCTGAGAATAGAAGTTTTGGCTTCTCAGGTGAGTAATCTCAATAGTAAGTTTCCTTAGCTGAGCTGATATTTCCTTGATTTCATCTTTCTCTTCTTGGACCTTGGCCAATACATTTTCAGTTTGAGGCTTGAAAAAGGAAGATCCATGGTTATTGTTGGACTTGTCAGCACCCTGAGGCACTTGTGTTTGACTTGGATACTGTGGCATCTGACCATTTCCATTAGGAGGAGGAGGCATGATACTTACTGGAGATATCTGTAATGGTGTTGGCATGACTGCTGGAGGTACCATAGCTCCATTAGGATATTGTGTAGGATATGTAGGATATCTAGGTAGTGTAGGAAAGGCTATGTTTAGTGTTGGAGCAGGTACCAGCTACTGATTGACTTTGATAGCTTCCTGGAATGCTCTTGTCAAAGTTGTGATTTTAAGATGTGCTCTCCTAATGAACATTGAAGTTAAAGGATCCAGGGCTGAATAGTAAATACTCCTAGCGGCTGCATCTATTACAACATATGGGGCAACTAACTTGGATAGCATTTTTTGGAACCTAGCATTGAAGTTAGCAATAGGTTCTCCTTCAAAGTGTTTAATTGTGGCAAATAAATGATAGTTCATTGAAGGATCAATTGGTACCTTAAACCTATCAGTGAAAGCTTTCTCCAAGATAGCCCATGATCTAACTAAAGCCTGACCAAGACTAATATACCAACTATAGGCTTCTTCCCCTAAGGAAAAAGGAAATAATCTGCATACAACGTCTTAATGCTCAATCCTGGCCCTACAACAGGCTTCTTTGAAAGTTCTGATATGATCATCCACATCTTGATATGGATGATACTTTGGACAAAGTTTGTCATGATTCTTTGGTAAAGGATGATATGCATTAAAGGTCAAAGGTGACTCTGCTGCAAAGAATGACATTACAACCAGAGAAGGTTGAACTTGAGGTATAACTGGCTGAGGTTGAACCTGAGGTTGGACAGGTGATCTTGTAGGTATTTGCAAACCAATAAGAGTTACAGGAGGGCATTCTGGTGAAGCTCCTGATGCACTAGAACCTGGAGTGTGATGAATGTCTACAGTTGTAGGTCTGAATCCTCTAACAGGTAATTCGTCAAAGATTCCACTAGATCTAGACCTAGTATTTATCCTATAAGCCAGGATTTCTCAAATTTAAGGAAATTGGCTGGATACTTGTAAAGATCGGTTGGAATTCACTAGCACAAGCAATATCTATAGTCAGAAAAGGATACTAACTGGATCTTTGTGGAATATTTGCAGAGATGATGCAAATATGAGGTGATACTTGAAATTTTGTATCACAAACAACAGGATATCAAGTTTTCAAGCTAACTACATCAAAGATTTGGGCAAATTTACATGAGAGAAGGCTTATTTCTGCAAATTCATGATGATCAGATGTAAAGCTTGCAATATTTATGGTTAACTTTGAAAACCTCACACAGGATTAGCATGTACAAGCTTAGAACAACAAATATTTGTGTCTAACTAGAAATTTGGCAGTGTCTGAGCATTACCTTATGATCTTTATCATCACCTGAACTACTGATGATGATCTTCTAGCTTCAAGCTCTCCTTCTAGTGCCAATTTATGTTTATCATGATGTTATTCATAAGCAAACATAGAACAAAAATTACACAACCTTTACTCATCTTGAAAGATACAATGAATTCAGAGAATTCATGATCCCAAGTCTCTGTGGATTAGTTCATAACCTACTGACGTTACTCAGTGGTTGATGTGTGTTCTTGTTTTCCATTTTGGGGCCTTACGTTCATCAACAGGATCTGATAAGATGCTACAAAGAAACATTGTTTCACAGTATATTTCTCCAGATGATGTATTTATACTTAAAGCTTTGCATGATATTTGTCAATTTGACATGCTTTAAATCAAATATGCTATTGATTTTCAATTATCTTCGAGATATCTGCATATTTATTACTATTTTCTTTTGATTGTCAATTATTGCAATTGTGATGATGGATTATTTTGAAATTAAAAGAAACTGAAAAGAATACTTCAAATAATGATGAACCTTCAGTTATTGAGCCATATACACATCAGATACAGTCATGAAGAGACGAAATCAAACCATATGTTCACCAGGACATTCCACTGCTAGATACAGTCGATGCTAACTTCAAAGAAAAGAAATGAAGACATCACATGCAAGCTGATATGCACTCCAAGGGACGCAACAAATCAAAGCATGTATCAAGAATTCATACACTCATTACTCTAGATTTATGATGGATTGTAGTCAAAACTGTCTTCTCATTCACTAAGTATGCAAGAACATATATGTATACAATAACTTTGAAATAAGCCTTGAATATTTTAGCAAATAGATTTCAATTAAGTTTCGAATGTTTTAAAACAAGGCATCCCTACACCTTTTATAGAGCAAGGTGAGGGAGTGGTTACAATTGACCTACGGTCATGATTTATCTATTAAGATCTATGTTGGATATTCATCCTTGACTTAGTCAACATTTCACGTGGCACAGGTTGCCAGCTGTAAACCATCTGAATTACTTATTTTCTCTAAGTGTTAGATGTTGATATTTCCTTTATAGTGCATCTTTGTCTACTCATCGGGTTCTTCTTCTTCATCTTCATGATCATGATGATCATTGCTTTCAGTGTCTTCATCATCCTAATGAATGTCAGTGTCTTCATCATCCTAATGAATGTCACGCTGGATATGGACCTGCATGTCTGTCCGGATATTTTCATTTGATTGCACTATTTTCTCCACTTCTCTGCCATCTTGAGTTTTTGCTTCGACAATAGCGTGCTTATGTGCCTAATATTTATCTTGAAGAGTTTCCAATTTGCTCTTCCTATTGTTTGATGTTTCATTGTAGTTCTCCACCCTGACCTTGATCCTCATGATCTTGTCCATGGCTTCTTCTATCATGTGGTTAAGAGGGTCATCAGCTATTAGCTGAAAGTTATTATGCAGATCCTTTACTGCAAAATCTGCATCCTAATTTTCAATATTTCCTTCTACTTTCCTCTCTCAGACTTCTAGGATTTCTGCTTCAAATGACATCATGTCATGCAACTTCATGCTGATGTCTCTTAATTTGTTGTTGCATCTCTTTAATACATCATTTTCAAATCTGATATCTTCATACCAGATATCTATTAGCATGGCGGTATTATTATCCAGCACATGTTTGTTTACTAGAACTTGAGGATTAATCCTCTTTATTTCATCCAAAGCATCCAAGGCTTTCTCCAATTGGAATGACCTTCTTCCGGCCTCCATTTGAAATTTATCAACCTTCCTTCTAGAGATACTTAGAGATTTCCACCTCTGCAAAGAGGCCTTCACTACTTCTTCAACTCCACTGAGTGCAGATAACATCCACTTTCTCATTATTACTAATTTGTGCTTCATAAGGTCCAACTTATTGACCTCTTCCTGAGAAATTGCAGTCAATGGGACTGCTTTTGCCTTTGAAATATCATCAGGGTTAATTAACCCTTTTATGTAGGTATGCAAGTGAGCAATGTGCTCTTTATGCTGCTTATTTTTCTCTTTTTCCTTCTTTATCCTTTGCGTCAAAGAAGCAATTATATCTTTTCCCTCTTGACCTTCTTGGTCTTCATTGGCAAACCCTAAATCAACAGTAGTGATATGGAATTCTTCCAGGGTGATCTTGCCTTTCTCTTTTTCAACCGTGGGAAGTGCTATCTGAGCGGTCCTTCTGCCCGTAGCAGGATCTCTTCTTATGGTCAAGGTTAACCTAGCCTTCCTCTTCAGCTTCATGATGGTCTCTGAAAATAGGGTTGACACATCAAACTCTTGAATCTCCAAACCTAATTCTGTATCTATTTCTTTCTCAAGCCATGGAGGAACTTGGTCTCCAGATCCTTGGTGTCCATCATCATCATCATGATGATCACCTTGATCTCCAGTAACTACATCTATTTTCGATGGAGATGGTGACTTCCTTATTTCTTCCTCATGATGCTCTTCATGACGGTGATCCTGGGATACTTCCTCCTATTGAGGAATTTCTTCTTGTGGTGGAGGATCTTGCGATGCCTCCAAATGATGATCTTGTAATTGGTCATGTACTTCATTTTTTGTTTCATCCCCTTTGGGAATTTCCTCATTATGAGGCACATTTGCATCCATAGATGTCATTGTATCTACCTTAGGTGCCTCTACCTAATTTTGGATCAGATTATGATCGGCACCTGTAGTATCTACTTCTTGAGTCTTTAGGTCATCCTGACCTGATGTATCCTTTTGACCAGAAGCTTCTTGAGTCTGGGGAACTTCTTCACTTAATATGACCTTGTCATTTCCACCCTTTTCTTGGACTTCAACTATTTTAGGCTCCTTAGATATATCTTGTTGTTGTTGACCCATATCAACAGTGTGGCTTTCCACTTCTAACAGCTTGATCTCCTCAAAATTTTCTATTCTCTCAGGTGTACCCATTTGATTTTTAGGATGTGCTACATCCTCCCTATATGTTAAATCTATTACTTCTGGGCTAGTCACCTAATCCACTAGTTTATCAAGCCCTATTTGTTGTGTAATCCTTTCTGGGCAATTTTCCTTTCCCTGTTCCACTTTCAGTTCTTCCAACACAGCCGCTTGTACTGATAGAGTTCCTTGTGGAGTTATGTGGGTGTTAGCAGCAAGGGTTTCCATTCGTTGAGAGGCTACATCCTTTACTACCTCATCATTAGATAAGTCATCTATCTCTTCTAGTGAGACAAGACTACTTTGAATTGGCCTAGAGGCTTCTTTCATTTGTTCTTCAACTTGTTCAGTCTTAAACTGAACAATGATGGGAAGTGGAACATTATGTTGCAATTCCTTTCTGAATACTTCTCCACCAGCTCCCCTCAATACTATGGGGTCATGCTTTATTTCACCTCTCATGGATGTTCTTGGTTTCTTAGGTGTGGATGCCATCACCTTAGGTGCTTTTCTTTTTCTAATGAGGGGCATAGGGTTTTCCTCTTCAGGCTCTTCATCAAGAGGAACATCCTCTTCCATTTGCTTTTGTGATGCTTGACCCTCCTCATATGTTTCAATAACTTCCATAGCTAGCCTCTGGATCTTTTTAGCTTTTTGTTTATCCATAGGAGGCGGTGCTAATGAGGCTGATGCCTGTCCTGATGCGGATGCATCCTTAGCTAATATAACTACTCGTTCAACTATTACCCCTTTAGGTTCATTATCAGTTTTCTTACCTCTGGGGGGTCTCTTGCTTTGTTCTTGAGGTGGCATTCTTTCTCCTTTAGATTTCCTCTTTTCAATCAAAAAGTCATCATATTCATTGTCAAGAATCTCCTGCCTCTTCTTCTTATTGTCAACTGTAAGGACTACACCTTTCTCTTCAGTGCATTTATTTGTTCATTTACCCAAGAATGGGTTGACTGCAACATCTTGCCTATAAATTGATCCAATGAGATATCCTCAGGCTGTGTAAGATCAGGTGCTGAGATTGTGTCATTATATATCTTCTTTTCCTCATATTCATCTGCTATTAATTTGCCATCATCCCTCTTTAACTGAGCATGCACTAGAATACAATCAAAAGTTCTGATCTGGTTGAGAGTCATCCTTTGATATTTTCTTCTTCTAGCCTTAGCTTCATCCTCACAATCTGTCCATAAATCCTCTAAGTGCTTTTGATGGATGGGCTTCCCCATGATTTTCTGCATCCTCCCATATGGGTCATATGATCTTGCCAATGGGAACGGCTGTAACTTCATCATATCCAGACCAGCTATGGCCTTCTTGATGTTCTCAGAATCTTGGCATATATACCAACCCATTGTTACTGGAAACAATACTGGTGGAATCTTATTCTTTGCTTTGTAAGCATCCAGTATTATGGATATTTGTCTCATGAAATCCATCAAAACAACTGCATCAATGGGATATCTTGGGAGCATGAGGGGTTGTCCTACAAAGCGCTCTATTTTGATATAAGAGAATGTGGTAAGTTGTATAAACTAGGCACCATGCATGTATATGACTTCTTGAGCTTCCATACTCAGTCTTTTAGTCCTATCTTCTTCCATTGTCCTTACTAGATGCATAGAAAATGCATCATTCAATAATTTGTAATCTTGAAAATAATTTTGTCTTTGGAGTTGGGGATAATTATCCCATATGTGAGTATAATTTGTAGTGCCACCAATCTTTCCTTCTGTTGCAAGTGCATTGAATGTACCATTGTATTGGCATGAGTATACCACATATGAAGTCATATGAAATGAACAGTCCAGGCCTCCTAGGTTCATGAGCTGCTTATTTAGGGCATCACTTATCATTTTAGCCAAAAATGGCTTGTTGTCTATATATAGACACATCAGGATAACCCCATACATCCAATCTTTGAAACTTGCAGCATCAGGCTGGCCTGTCACTCTACTGAGTAGGGCTATCATATATTGGTACTCATCATCAAAGTCAAACTTGTACATGTGCACCGGTAGTTTGGTAGCTACTGTATAAGGACTATTCTTGGCCCTCCATTGATACATTCTCTTCCTAGTAGCTTTCTTGTTGTTTATATATTAAGTTTCCAGGTTCTTCATATCCATGCTGACAACTTTCTTTCCCAATGGCAAATTGAAAGTGGCCACAATCCCATTGATGGACAGATCGGCATAAACCCTACCATCCTTTTCCACTTTCCTTGTTTGTGGATTGTAATTCCTGGCACATTCAATAATCAACTCAGGAGTCTCCATAGAATAGGGAAATCTAGCTGTGTTCCACTTTCCTGACATGAAAACGACGTCCAACAGGGTATTATTCTTGTCATCATGCATTCTAGATGCCCAGGTGACCAAATCAGTGCTTCCCTGGTGTGTATCTGTGATGCAGCCATATTTAAACTGTACACCTTCAGGTTGAGCGAACATTGGTTTAAGAAATTCAGCATCAGATTTGCTCAACCTCTTGTCTGCCATGGTTTCCTGCAATAAATAGTACTAGTCTTACCATACAATACTTCATGTACATGCATACAACATTATATCTCCATGGCATAATGCACATTATATTGATTAATCATCACTTCATCATGATATGCATAACATATATCTTCAAACCAGTGGAAAAGCATACTACCTGGACATGCAGAAAATGACAGTATGAGGGTTTTAATTACTTACTTGATAACGCTTATCCCCTTGATTATGCTGATGATTATATGAAAGAGATTCAGATACAAGTGATAATCATGTGTCCTATTCTGCTGCAAGTCGTGTGTGTCTGCAGTTAGGCTGTATGAGGATTTGAAAGCTCTGTGCTCTGTAAAAACTCATTTTATCGCAAGGTAAGTGTAAAATGACTCTGTAAATTCACTTTATCCTCCTTATTAGGGCAATTTTAGGGCAACATAGGGTTTATTCAATCTTAGCCATTGATCTCCTGTCATTAATTTATGGATGCTGCTAAGTGTCTGGATCACATTCACAATTGGCAGGAATCCACCTACTGCATTTATGGCATTTAATGTTGTGCGGCAAGAGGAGCAGTGTGATCTTCGAAAGATCAGGTGATATTCAGAATATCAGTTCATTTTTAAAATGTCAAGTGATATTAAGAAATATTAGGATGACATCATCAGGATAATGACTTAGTTCATCGTTGTTACAATATGACATCATCGTCATGTTATCTAGAAAGGGTCACTGTTTGAAATATACCTCCGCGAGGTAAAAATGATGATGACATCACCGTCAGGTTGATTTTCTTATCTATCGGGATTATATGATGTCATCAGGATATTGGATCTAGGGTGATATTTTGTGACAAGGTGATATTCGAAATATAGGGTGATATTCGAAATATCAGGTGATATTCAAAATATCACCCCTGCAAAATATGACACTGTTTGACGAGTAAATCTCGCTTTTACTTAAAGTTGACATCCAGATCCTTGGACGGAAATGATTTGTCAGGTTATAAAATTAGATCAAGGTGATCTTTCATAAGATGACTGATGTTAAGAAATATGACCCCCCCTCGGAATATCAAGTTTGACCAGGACTTTGACTCACCATAACTCTCGTTCCCTAAGGAATATAAGCGTGATCCAAAAGGCAAACCTGCATGAAATTTTGTACTCTATCTAACCATGAGGTTATTGACATGAAATATTAACTTTGAAAAATTGAACTCATCATGATGACTTACCTAATCCCCTTTATGCAGGAGCATTTGCATGACTTACTTTTACCAGACCGCCAGAGAGCAGAAAAACACAAGCCAAGCCAAGCCAAAAAGTTGGGTCCCTATTTTGTCAAGTCAAAATGGGGCATGTTGTGTAACCACACAACAACTTGCCACCAAAGAAAACACCAAAATTCCATTGATTCAAGTGATATGAACACAATCTAACATATCATTCTAACTCTCTTCAAGCATAAGCATCATAATCTTTTTGAATGATAAAATGTCCTCATGGTAACAATGCTAACAAAGGATCAGTAGTGTGCAAATGATTAATTATCCTCATCTTGAAAGAAAGTTGAAAACATGAGTCACTGATGTTAAGCTACATAGTTTAGGATCATCCCTCATAGCCAACCTTGATAGAGCCTTGCTGCTAGCAGGTGTCCATAGTCCCGGCAAGGTTATCTATACAATCCCCCTAAGTAGAGCCCCACTACTAGCAGGCGTCTATAGCCCCGATAGAGTTACTTAGATGGCCAAATTTTATTATTTTTTGGATTTTCAACATTTATACTCTATGTATCTGATGTCATCATGTAAGTTCAGTGTGTAAGGTATGGTCACTTGCTATTTTAGGTTGGAGATTGCATTGGTAGCAAGGGAGTCCATTTAGATTTTTCACTTAACACCTATACTTGTGTGTTCAATAAACCCAAGGCTGTTAGGTAAGTCATTGTGAAAAAATCACTTTGGTTAAGAAAAGGCACCCTGATGAAAAGATATCACAGACCTGATCATAAGTACTTTCTCAAAATGAGTCATAACCTATATATGAATGTGTTCTCATCACTTGAATCCTAACAATTTAGTTATTTTCTAGTGTGATAAGCTGCATCATTTTGACTAACCAAAACAAAAACTCAACAAGAAAACAAAACTCTACAAACAACTATACAAATATACACTATGATACACATGACTGACATGAAGCTACTTAGGCTTGGAAATAATGTTTGAGGAACTGTCCATTAATTGGTAATGGAACATCCTCACCTGTCAAGTTCTTAAGCCTGAAAGTGTTGTCTCCTAATATCTCAGAAATTTGGAAGGGACCTATCCATAATTTATCAAACTTACCATGGTCTCCCTTCCTCTCATGGGCTTTGTCCCACATCAAGACTAAATCAGATATCCTGAAGGCTTTAACTTTGGCTCTCTTGTCAAACCAGCATTTGACAACAGCCTGATGTTTGACAAATTGATCAATTGCCTGACTTCTTTTCTCTTCCAGGTGCATCAGCTGAAGCAACTTGACTTCTTGGTTATTGTCTATGCCTAGGTACTCTTGTGCAAACTACAGGGTAGGAATATTTAGGTTAACAGGGATGATGGGATCCACCCCATACACTAAATGAAAAGGTGTATTTCCTAGTGCAACTTTCATTCTAGTTCTGTCTACCCACAAGGCATATTTTAGTAGGGTATTCCACTCCCTAGGGTTCTTGTCTACTAACTTCTTTATGATATTCAGCAAGTTTTTATTGGTTGATTCTACTAACCCGTTCCCTTGGGGATAATAGTTGAATGAGAACTTCAGTATGATCCCATAATCAAAGGCCCAACTTGACAATTTGGTTGAAGCAAAAGCAGAGCCATTATCACTTACCAGAGCATAGGGAACCCCATACCTAGTGACTATATTACTTTCCAGAAATCTGATGACATCTTTTGCATTGCAGGTCTTGCTGCTAGTAGCTTTGGTCCACTTGGTACAGTAGTCAGTGATAGTTAAAACGTACCTGTGGCCTGAAGATGATGGAGGATTAATTGGTCCTATGAAATCCATTCACCATTGTGCAAATGGGCGTGCTTCCATCACTGGCTACAGAGGTTGGGCAGCATATCTCTCTCTATTAGCAGCAACCTGACATGTATGGCAGCATTTAATATGTTCAACAGTGTCCTTAAAAATTGTAGGCCAGTAATATCTCGCTCTTAGAATAGCATGAGTTGTGGCTAAGAATGACCCATGTGTTGTTCCAAATTTGTCATGTAATTTTGACAACACCTTGTCTGCTTCTAGCCTTTCTAGGCATCTTAAGTATATTCCTTCATAATTTTTCTTGAAAAGTACTCCTGCTTCATCATGTACTTCTGGGGCCTTATTTTCAGGGCTCTTCTTTGTGAAGCCTGCCGTCTTGGAGGACATCTTTCAGTAATCAGGATATGCCTGATGTCTGAGTACCATTCTCCACTGTCCTTCTCATTAATTACATAATACTGACTTGTGATATTTGGATCAAACTCTAATATCATCTGGCTTAAAGCCTGTCCTCTTACTAGTTTCATGGGTGTGATATCCATGTCATATTCTTGTAGGATAGTGATCCACTTAGCACTCTTCTCACCTAGCTCACTCTGCATCAATAACATCTTCACAGTAATCACCTTGCTTCTCAATATATAGTGCCTAAATTTCTTCACTACTCTAACCAAAGCAAGGGCTTGTCTTTCTACATCCATGTACCTGAGTTCTGCATCTCTGAATGGGTAGCTCATGAATGCTATAGGCTTTTCTTTGTTTTCTTCATTTCTTTGTGTCAACACTACTGTAGATGTATGTTCTGAAGCAAATGAGTAAATATAGAAGTCCTTGGTGTAGTCTAGACTAATCAGCAATGGAGCTTCAGATATAGCTTTCTTTATGTCGTCAAAAGTTGCTCTAGCTTCTGGTGTCCACTCAATCTTTGCATCCTTTTTTAGCATAGCATTTAAAGGTCTAACTATTTCAACAAAGCTAGTTATAAGCTTCCTAACAAAATTAATCTTACCAAAGTAAGATTTGAGCTCTTTCTTGCTTCTAGGAAGTTGTATTTTCATGATCCATTTTCAGTTATTAGGTGGCCCAGTAACTTTCCTGTTGTTACCCCAAATATACATTTCTTGGGGTTCAAGGATATCCCATATTGTTCACATTTTTTCAATACCCT
The DNA here is from genome assembly GCA_027924645.1 of Cunninghamia lanceolata. Classification (NCBI taxonomy): domain Eukaryota; kingdom Viridiplantae; phylum Streptophyta; class Pinopsida; order Cupressales; family Cupressaceae; genus Cunninghamia; species Cunninghamia lanceolata. Next base: position 6,087,767 of record BSBN01000220.1, on the reverse strand, counting down.
TCTGAGGTCTTCTACATGGTTTCCTCTATCTTTAGAGAATATTGTTAAGTCATCCATGTATATGACTATGGATTTTCCTATTAAGCCTCTGATGGCTGTGTCCATTGTGTGCTGGAATGTTGCTCCAGCATTTATCAGCCCAAACGACATGCATCTATAAGCAAATATCCCCCACTTTGTGGTGGAGGTAGTTTTTAGTCTATCAATCTTATCAACCAGTACCTGATTATAACCAGAAAAACCATCCAGAAATGACATCATTCTTGCTCCATTTACAATCTACAGAACATCATCTAAGGAAGGCAATGGATAATTATCTTTCTCTGAAGCTCTATTCAAGTTCCTGAAGTCTACACATAACCTGATGTCACCATTTTTATTCCTTAATGGCACTAGATTAGCCACCCAGGTTGAGTGTCTAACAGGAAATATGATCCTTGCATTTAGCAACTTTTTAACCTCCTCAAAAATTATAGGCTCCAGCAAGGCATTGACTAGCATTTGCTTTTGTCTGAAAGGCTTGGCATTTGGTTTAAGGGGTGTAGTATGAGTTATGACTAATGTATCATATGTTTTCAACTCATCATAGGTCCATGCAATGACATGGATGTAATCTTTGAGTGCCTAAGTTATTCCTTCTAACTCTTCTTCTGTGCAAACCTTCCCTATCAGAACATTTCTTTTGTCATCATTTTGTCCAATATTCACTTGTGAATATTCTCCTCCATCAGCTTTTGGAAGATCTTTCTACTTCAACATGTTATCCAGATCAAAGGCTCTTTCTAACTCAATCATTCCTTTGGGAATCTTGTTGCTAGGCAACTCTAATATTTCCTCTTCTTCCCAAAGGTGATCTTCTACATTATTCTCATCTATGATCTGAGCATCAAATATATCCCTATTGGATATGAAATCCAAGATATGTTGATCATCATCAAAGACTTGGAGATTAGTAACATTAGCAGGTACTGAAAGCACTGATATTAGTTCTACTAAAAACCTCTTCAAACTAGAAATAGATAGTGGCTCTAAAGTACTAGCAACCTGGGCTAAGGCATCTGCCCTATGGTTCTGTTCTCTGGGTATGTGGGTGATATTAAATGCATCAAAGTCTTCAATTAGGCCCTACACCTTGTGTTTGTGATTAGACAGTTTCTTATAATTGCAGGAGTAAATTCCTCTTACCTGTCATACTACTAATTCTGAGTCTCCATAGACATGCAGAATTTTTACTTTCTTCTTAAGGGCAAACAATATCCCATGTATTAGAGCTTCATACTCTATTATATTGTTAGCACAGGGAAATTGTAGTCTGTAGGCTGCTAGGTAGGACTTTCCTGATGGATCAATGAGATCAATCCCTACTCCAGCACCTTGTTTTGACTTGGATCCATCAAATCTAAGGATCCATGGTTTATCTTCAGCAGGATGCTTAGCTGAGCCTTCCTTCTTCTTTGCAGCTCTAGCGGTTGCTCCACCTGATATCCATTTTAACTTACGTATTTTAGCTTTCTTAGACTTCATCTTATCCACCTTATGTGAAGCTGATTTTTCTTCTTTATTTCCATCATCAGAAGGATGATCTTCTGGACTAGGTGATATATGTCTCTTTAAAATATGTAGACAAAGTGAACAAGCAATCTCTGAGTGAGGTGCTTCATGTAACCTGCACCATCCTTCGGTTAATGCATCTTTCAGAGGTCTCTCTTGTTCTATCATCTTTTTAATTTCTCTTGATAAAAACTCCTCAAATCTGGTTAAGTTACTTCCTCTGTCGTCATCAGATAACTCATAATCTGACTCCATCAAACAATCACTCCTTGGGGTGATCTTATTATTTCTTTTACCCTTATTCTCATTATAGACTAGAATTTCTTCTATCGTCTGGATAAAATCCTCATCCTGACTCATATCTTCTCTTGTTCCTACAATAGAGGAACAAAAATCAGTATGATCATCATCACTATATGTGGAACTTACCTTTGATGATGATGACGCCTCTCCGCATGTTTTCTCAAGCTCCATCATGTCAATGCATGCTTCACAAGTTTTCTTAGAATGTGCTTCATCGTGTAATCTGCACCAACCATCAATCAAAATATCATGAATAGGTATATCCAATAATTGACAACGTTTTACCTGTTTGGACAAGTATATTTCAAAACTCTTGAAATGATCTATTTCTATTTTGTTTCCATGATCATGATCAGATCCTAAAACTATAGCATTATCCTCATGAAGATGATCATCAGGATCATGATCATCATGAAAATCATACATCATGACTTCCTCTATCCTAACAGTCTGAGGTTTAATGGAGTAAATTTTGGGTTCAACATCCACGTACATGATCTCATTTGTTTTGTTATATTCAGTGATCATGTGTTTCATATAGGGTTCAGCATCTACCCTTATCTGGTTTGGTATACCTTTCCAAGGTAGCCACATGTGACTGAAGTCGGTAGACATATATCCGTTGAGGGTTTTGGACCAATCTCTACTAAGTAGCATTCCATATGTATCAGGTATGTCAACTACCTGAATGTCAATATTGTACTGGATCCTAGGGTCTAATGCCAACTGCATGTGGATGTGAGTTAATTCTACTATCACATTCACCTCTATTTTGTCTAGCTGGGTTACCTTCTTCAGAGATTTAGTAGGATGCAACCCTAAAGCATTGCATATGGACAAGGGCATGACATTGGTGGACGCTCCTGAGTCTACTAAATAGTTATGCAAATTCTTACCAAACATTCATATGGTAAGGAGAAACGGAGGTGACTCACTCTTATCTCTGTACAAGGTCATGTGAGAAGTCTCTGCAGCTTGAATAGTAACTGGGACTTTAGTTTTAACATTATTATCCCTGACAGCATGATCCTTACCTCCAGACTGACCTGAAGTATAGCTATCCTCTTTGGGAGCATGATCATCTAGTGACTTCATGAATGCTTTCTTAATGGCTGGAGTTTTCAGCAACTCTGACAAGGATAGGCTGATTTTGATCTTTTTCATCTCATCTGCCAGATAGGTGAATAACTTGTTAGATTCATGAGGCATATTCAAAGCTTTTGATGTTGTGTTTGGTGTTGCTAAATATTGAGCATTCACCTTGGGAAAACCAGGGTTATTACTTGCTTTGGGATCAGGAGGTGTATTGAAATTATTCAGAGGCAATGAAGAGGTCAATGGACCGGTAGGTTTGTTGGCATTATTTCTCAAGTTATAATTATGCTTACCCTGGTATTGTTGCTGGTAAGCATGTACCTCCTCATGTTCATTTGATGGCTCATTGCCATCCTCAAAGGGGAAAACATAATTTGACTCAAAACCCATAGCTGATTCCTCACATGCCTAGATATAATGCTAATGAGATGACACAGTCTACTAATAAGGATGATCATTATAACTTTCCAATACTAAAGCTGAATCATATCCACAAGGAACAAGCTCATTCCCTTCTACATGATGTGAATTTCCTGAAGTATTGGATACTTCAGTTTGGAAAATACTTGCAGCAATTTGAAATTGTGGACAGTTTAGCTCTACATGAGCCTTAGTATTGTGTTTCCTACACCAATTAGTGAGGGCTGCCTTAGCAAGATTGACTCTAGTAGTCTGTTTAGCTTCACCAGGAGGCTGATTATCTAAAGGTGATGGTAAGGAACCATTAATTGGCCTAGAATTCCATACTCTAGGCTGTCTAGGAGGATTATTGTTACCACTATTATTGTTGTAATTATTGTTGTTATACCCCCTATCAGGATACCTAGGTCTGTCATTGGTATATCCTCTATTCTAATTAGGTTGAGAATAGAAGTTTTGGCTTCTCAGGTGAGTAATCTCAATAGTAAGTTTCCTTAGCTGAGTTAATATTTCCTTGATTTCATCTTTCTCTTCTTGGACCTTGGCCACTACATTTTCAATTTGAGGCTTGAAAAAGGAAGATCCATGGTTATTGTTGGACTGGTCAGCACCCTAAGGCACTTGTGTTTGACTTGGATACTGTGGCATCTGACCATTTCCATTAGGAGGAGGAGGCATGATACTTACTAGAGATATACGTAATGGTGTTGGCATGACTGCTGGAGGTACCATAGCTCCATTAGGATATTGTGTAGGATATGTAGGATATCTAGGCAGTGTAGGAAAGGCTATGTTTGGTGTTGGAGGAGGTACCAGCTAATGATTGACTTTGATAGCTTCCTGGAAAGCTCTTGTCAAAGTTGTGATTTTAGGATGTGCTCTCCTGATGAACATTGAAGTTAAAGGATCCAGGGCTGAATAGTAAATACTCCTAGCGGCTGCATCTGTTACAACATATGGGGCAACTAACTTGGATAGCATTTTTTGGAACCTAGCATTGAAGTTAGCAATAGGTTCTCCTTCAAAGCATTTAATTGTGGCAAATAAATGATAGTTCATTGAAGGATCAATTAGTACCTTAAACCTATCAGTGAAAGCTTTCTCCAAGACAGCCCATTTTCTGATTGAAGCCTGACCAAGACTAATATACCAACTATAGGCTTCTTCCCCTAAGGAAAAAGGAAATAATCTACATACAACATCCTAATGCTCAATTCTAGCCCTGCAGCAGGCTTCTTTGAAAGTTTTGATATGATCATCCACATCTTGATATGGATAATACTTTGGAGAAAGTTTGTCAGGATTCTTTGGTAAAGGATGATATGCATTAAAGGTCAAAGGTGACTCTGCTGCAAAGAATGACATTGCAACCAGAGGAGGTTGAACTTGAGGTATAACGGGCTAAGGTTGAACCTAAGGTTGGACAGGTGATCCTGTAGTTATTTGCAAACCAATAGGAGTTACAGGAGGGCATTCTGGTGAAGCTCCTGATGCACTAGAACCTGGAGTGTGATGAATGTCTATAGTTCTAGATCTGAATCCTCTAACAGGTAATTCATCAAAGATTCCACTGGATCTAGACCTAGTATTTATCTTGTGAGCCAGGATTCTCAAATTTAAGGAAATTGGCTAGATACTTGTAAAGATCAGTTGGAATTTACCGGTAAAAGAAATATCTATAGTTAGAAAAGGATACTGACTGGATATTTGTGGAATATTTGTAGAGATGCTATAAATATGAGGTGATACTTGAAATTCTGTGTCACAAATGGCAGGATATCAAGTTTTCAAGTTGACTATCTCAAAGATTTGGGCAAATTTACATGAGACAAGGCTTATTTCTACAAATTCATGATGATCGGCTGTAAAGCTTGTAATATTTATGGTTAACTTTGAAAGCCTCACACAAGATTAGCATGTACAAGCTTAGAACAACAAATATTTGTGTCTAACTGGAAATTTGGCAGTGTCTGAGCATTACCTTACGATCTTTATCATCACCTGAACTACTGATGATGATCTTCTAGCTTCGGGCCCTCCTTCTAGCACCAATTTATGTTGATCATGATGTTAGTCATAAGCAAACATAGAATAAAAATTGCACAACAACCTTTACTCATCTTGAAAGATACGATCATTTCAGAGAAGTCATGATCCCAAGTCTCCGTGGATTAGTTCATAAACTACTGACATTACTTAGTGGTTGATGTGCGTTGATGTTTTCCATTTTGGGGCCTTATGTTCATCAACAGGATCTGATAAGATGCTACAAAGAAATGTTATTTCACAGTATATTTCTCCAGATGATGTATTTATACTTAAAGCTTTGCATGATATTTGTCAATTTGACATGCTTTAACTCAAATATGCTACTGATTTTCAATTATCTTCGAGATATCTACATATTTATTACTATTTTCTTCTGATTGTCAATTATTGGAATTGTGATGATGGATTATTCTAAAATTAAAAGAAACTGAAAAGAATACTTCAAATAATGATGAACCTTCAATTATTGAGCCACATACACATCAGATATAGTCATGAAGAGAAGAAATCAAACCATATGTTCACCAGGACATTCCACAGGTAGATACAGTCGATGCTAACTTCAAAGGAATGGAATGAAGACAACACATGTAAGCTTATATGCACTCCAAGGGACACAACAAATGAAAGAATGTATCAAGAATTCATACACTGATTACTGAAGATTTATGATAGATTGTAATCAAAACAGTCTTCTCATTCATTAAGTATGCAAGAACATATATGTATACAATAACTTTGAAATAATCCTTGAATGTTTCAGCAATAGATTTCAATTAAGTTTCAAATGTTTTAAAACAAGGCATACCTTTTATAGAGCAAGGTGAGGGAGCGGTTACAATTGACCTACGGTCATGATTTATCTATTAAGATCTATGTTGCATATTCATCCTTGACTTGTCATCATTTCACGTGGCATAGGTTGCCAGCTGGCAACCATCTGAATTACTTATTTTCTCTAAGTGTCAGATGCTGATATTTCCTTTATAGTGCATCTTTGTCTACTCATCGGTTCTTCTTCTTCATCTTCATGATCATGATGATAATCACTTTCAGTGTCTTCATCATCCTGATGAATGTCACCCTGGATATGGACCTGCATGGCTGTCTGGATATTTTCATATGATTGCACTATTTTCTCCACTTCTCCACCATCTTGAGTTTTTGCTTTGACAATGGTGTGCTTGTGTGCCTGATATTTATCTCGAAGAGTTTCCAATTTGCTCTTCATGTTGTTTGATGTTTCATTGTAGTTCTTCACCTTGACCTTGAACCTCATGATCTTGTCCATGGCTTCTTCTATCAGGTGGTTAAGAGGGTCATCAACTATTAGCTGAAAGTTATTATGCAGAGCCGTTACTGCAAAATCTACATCCTAATTTTCAATCTTTCCTTCTACTTTCCCCTCTAGGACTTCTAGGATTTCTGCTTCAAATGACATCATGTCATGCAACTTCATGCTGATGTCTCTTAATTTGTTGTTGCATCTCTTTAATACATCATTTTCAAATCTAATATCTTTATGCCAGATATCTATTAGCATGGCGGTATTATTATCCAGCACCTGTTTGTTTACTAGAACCTGAGGATTAATCCTCTTTATTTCATCCAAAGCATCCAAGGCTTTCTCCAATTGGAATGACCTTCTTCCGGCCTCCATTTGAAATTTATCAACCTTCCTTCTGGAGATACTTAGAGATTTCCACCTCTGCAAAGAGGCCTTCACTACTTCTTCAACTCCACTGAGTGCAGATAACATCCACTTTCTCATTATTATTAATTTGTGCTTCATAAGGTCCAACTTATTGACCTCTTCCTAAGAAATTGCAGTCAATGGGACTACTTTTGCATTTGAAGTATCATCAGGGTTAATTAACCCTTTTATGTAGGTATGCAGCTGAGCAATGTGCTCTTTATGCTACTTATTTTTCTCTTTTTGCTTCTTTACCCTTTGGGTCAAAGAAGAAATTATATCTTTTCCCTCTTGACCTTCTTGGTCTTCATTGGCAAACTCTAAATCAACAGTAGTGATATGGAATTCTTCCAGGGTGATCTTGCCTTTCTCTTTTTCAACCGTGGGAAGTGCTATCTGAGTGGTCCTTCTGCCCATAGCAGGATCTCTTTTTATGGCTGAGGTTAACCTAGCCTTCCTCTTTGGCTTCATGATGGTCTCTGAAAATAGGGTTGACACATCAAACTCTTGAATCTCCAAACCTAATTCTATATCTATTTCTTTCTCAAGCCATGGAGGAACTTGGTCTCCAGATCCTTTGCGTCCATCATCATCATCATCATGATCACCTTGATCTCCAGTAATTGCATCTATTTTCGATGGAGATGGTGACTTCCTTATTTCTTCGTCATGATGCTCTTCATGAGGGTGATCCTGAGATATTTCCTCCTGTTGAGGAATTTCTTCTTGTGGTGGAGGATCTTGCGATGCCTCCACATGATGATCTTGTAATTGGTCATGTAGTTCATCATTTTTTGTTTCATCCCCTTTGGGAATTTCTTGATTATGAGGCACATTTGCATCTGTAGATGTCATTGTATCTACCTTAGGTGCCTCTACCTGATTTTGGATCACATTCTGATCCGCACCTGTAGTATCTACTTCTTGAGTCTTTAGGTCATCCTGACCTAATGTATCCTTTTCACCAGAAGATTCTTGAGTCTGGGGAACTTCTTCAATTAATATGACCTTGTCATTTCCACCCTTTTCTTGGACTTCAACTATTTTGGGCTCCTTAGATATATCTTGTTGTTGTTGACTCATATCTGCAGTGTGGCTTTCCACTTCTACTAGCTTGATCTCCTCAACATTTTCTGTTCTCTTAGGTGTACCCATTAGATTTTCATGATGTGCTACGTCCTCCCTATATGTTAAATCTATTACTTCTGGGCTAGTCACCTAATCCACTAGTTTATCAAGCCCTATTTGTTGTGCAATCCTTTCTGGGCTGTTTTCCTTTTCCTGTTCCACTTGCTTCAATTCTTCCAACATAGCCGCCTATACTGATGGAATTCCTTGTGGAGTTATGCGGGTGTTAGCAGCAAGGGTTTCCATTCATTGAGAGGCTACATCCTTTACTACCTCATCATCAGATAATTCAACTGTCTCTTCCAGTGAGACAAGACTACTTTGAATTGGCCTAGAGGCTTCTTTCATTTGTTCTTCAGCTTGTTTAGTCTTAAACTGAACAATGGTGGGAAGTGGAACATTATGTTGCAATTCCTTTCTAAATACTTCTCCACTAGCTCCCCTCAATACTATGGGGTCATGCTTTATTTCACCTCTCATGGATGTTCTTGGTTTCTTAGGTGTGGATGCCATCACTTGAGGTGCTTTTCTTTTTCTAATGAGGGGCATAGGGTTTTCCTCTTCAATCTCTTCATCAAGAGGAACATCCTCTTCCATTTGCTTTCGTGATGCCTGACCCTCCTCATATGTTTCAATAACTTCCACAGCTAGCCTCTGGATCTTTTTAGTGTTTTGTTTATCCATAGGAAGCGGTACTGATGAGGCTGACACCTGTCCTGATGCGAATGCATCCTCAGTTGATATAACTACTCTTTCAACTATTACCCCTTTAGGTTCATTATTAGTTTTCTTACCTCTAGGGGGGTCTCTTGCTTTGTTCTTGAGGTAGCATTCTTTCTCCTTTAGATTTCCTCTTTTCAATCAAGAAGTCATCATATTCATTGTTAGGAATCTCCTGCCTCTTCTTCTTTTTTCAACTGTAAGGACTACACCTTTCTTCTTCAGTGCATTTATTTGTTCATTTACCCAAGAATGGGTTAATTGCAGCATCCTACCTGTAAATTGATCCAATGGGATATCCTCAGGCTGTGTAAGATCAAGTGCTGAGATTGTGTCATTATATATCTTCTTTTCCTCATATTCATCTGCTATTATTTTGCCATCATCCCTCTTTAACTAAGCAGACACTGGAATACAATCAAAAGTTCTGATCTGGTTGAGAGTCATCCTTTGATATTTTCTTCTTCTAGCCTCAGCGTCATCCTCACAATCTGTCCATAAATCCTCTAAGTGCTTCTGATGGATGGGCTTCCCCATGATTTTCTGCATCCTCCCATATGGGTCATATGATCTTGCCAGTTGGAACGATTGTAACTTCATCATGTCTAGACCAGCTATGGCCTTCTTGATGTTCACAAAATCTTGGCATATATACCAACCCATTGTTACTGGAAACAATACTGGTGAAATCTTATTATTTGCTTTGTAAGCATCAAGTATTGCGGATATTTGTCTCATGAACTCCATCAAAACAACTGCATCAGTAGGATATCTTGGGAGCATGAGGGATTGTCCTGCAAAACACTCTATTCTAATATAAGAGAATGTGGTATGTTGTATAAACTAGGCACCATGCCTGTATATGACTTCTTGAGCTTCCATGCTCAGTCTTTTAGTCCTATCTTCTGCCATTGTCCTTACTAGATGCATAGAAAATGCATCATTCACTAATTTGTAATCTTGAAGATAATTTTGTCTTTGGAGTTGGGGATAATGATCCCATATGTGAGCATCATTTGTAGTGCTACCAATCTTTCCTTCTGTTGCAAGTGCATTGAATGTACCCTTGTATGCGCATGAGTACCACATATGAAGTCATATGAAATGAACACTCCAGGCCTCCTAGGTTCATGAGCTGCTCATTTAGGGTAGCACTTATCATTTTAGCCCATAATGGCTTTTTGCCTGCATATAGACACATCAGGATAACCCCATACATCCAATCTTTGAAACTTCCAGCATCAGGCTAGCCTGTCACTCTACTGAGTAAGGCTATCATATATTGGTACTCATCATCAAATTCAAACTTGTACATGTGCATTGGTAGTTTGGTAGCTGCTGTATAAGGACTATTCTTGGCCCTCCATTGATACATTCTCTTCCTTGCAGGTTTCTTGTTGTTTATATATTCGATTTCCAGCTTCTTCAAACCCATTATGACAACTTTCTTTCCCAATGGCAAATTGAAATTGGCTGCAATCCCCCTGATGGACAGATCGGCATAAACCCTACCATGCTTTTCCACTTTCCTTGTTTATGGATTGTAATTCCTGGCACATTCAATAATCAACTCAGGAGTCTCCATAGAATAGGGAAATCCAGTTGCGTTCCACATTCCTGACATGAAAACAGTGTCCAACAGGGTATTATTCTTATCATCGTGCATTCTAGATGCCCAGGCGATGAAATCAGTGCTTCCCTGGTGTGTATCTGCAATGGTGCCATATTTAAACCGTACACCTTCAGGTTGAGCAAAAATTGATTTAAGAAATTTAGCATCACATTTGCTCAACCTCTTGTCTGCCATGGTGTCCTGCAATAAACAGTACCAGTCTTACCATACAATAATTCACATACATGCATACAACATTATATCTTCATGGCATAATGCACATTATATTGATTAATCATCACTTCATCATGATATGAATAACATATATCTTCAAACCAGTGGAAAAGCATAGTACCTGGACATGCAGAAAATGACAGTAGGAGGGTTTTAATTACTTACTTGATAATGCTTATCCCCTTGATTATGCTGATGATTATATGAAAGAGATTTAGATACCGGTGATAATCATGTGTCTTGTTCTACTGCAAGCCGTGTGTGTCCGTAGGTAGGTCATATGAGGGTTTGAAAGCTCTGTGCTCTGTAAAAACTCATTTTATCGCAAGGTAAGTGTAAAATGACTCTGTAAATTCACTTTATCCTCCTTATTAGGGCAATTTTAGGGCAACACATGGTTTATTCAATCTTAGCCATTGATCTTCTGTCATTAATTTATGGATGATGCTAAGTGTCTAGATAGCGTTCGCAATCGGTGGGAATCCACCTACTGCATTTATGGCATTTAATGTTGTGCGGCAAGAGGAGCAGGGTGATCTTTGAAAGATCGGGTGATATTTAGAATATCAAGTTATGTTTAAAATGTCAGGTGATATTAAGAAATATCAGGATGACGTCATCAGGATAATGACTTAGTTCATCGTTGTTACACTATGATGTCATCGTCATGTTATGTAGAAAGGGTCGCTATTGGAAATATACCTCTATGAGGTAAAAACGATGATGACGTCACCATTAGGGTGATTTTATTATCTATCAAGATTATATGACGTCATCAGGATATTGGATCTAGGGTGATATTTTGCGACAAGGTGATATTCGAAAGATAGGGTGGTATTCAAAATATCACCCCCGTGAAATATATGACACTGTTTGACAGGTAAATCTCGCTTTTACTTAAAGTTGACGTCTGGATCCTCAGACGGAAATGATTTATTGGGTGATAAAATTGGATCAAGGTGATCTTTCATAAGATGACTGATGTTAAGAAATATGACCCCCCTTGGAATGTCAGGTTTGACTAGGACTTTGACTCACCATAACTCTCGTTCCCTAAGGAATATCAGGGTGATCCAAAAGGCAAACCTACATGAAATTTTGTACTCTATCCAACCATGAGGTTATTGACATGAAATATTAACTTTGAAAAATTGACCTCATCATGATGACTTGCCCAATCCCCTTTATGCAGAAGCATCTGCATGACTTACTTTTACCAGACCGCCAGAGAGTAGAAAAACACAAGCCAAGCCCAGTAAAAAAGTTGGGTCCCTATTTTGTCAAGTCAAAATGGGGCATGTTGTGTAACCACACAATAGTACTTTTTCTGATCAACCTTAGGAGAGTCATCATCTTTGCTCAATTTACATCCAGTTGCCATGGGAGTACTCATTGGTTTTGAGTCTTCCATCCCAAATTTCTTCAACAATTCTTTCACATATTTGGTCTGAGAAATGAAGATTCCTTTCCTAGTTTGAATGATTTGTAGACCCAAGAAGAAATTCATTTCCCCAAGCATGGGCATCTCAAACTGACTTTTCATTTGATTTGCAAAAGTTTTGCACATACTATCTCTTCCTCCAAAAATGATATCATCAACAAACACTTCAACAATTAAGATGTTTTCATGATCAATTTTGAAATATAAATTACTGTCAGTAGTACCTTTGTTGAAACCAATCTTCAAAAGATGCTTATCCAGTCTTTCATACCAGGCTCTTAGGGCTTGCTTCAGTCCATACAGTGCTTTCTTCAACTTGCAAACCATATCACCATGAACAGACAATTGAAATCTATCTGATTGCTCAATGTAAACTTCTTCTTCCAAGTCACCATTCAAAAAGGCAGACTTGACATCCATCTGATATACTTTGAAATCCTTGAAGGTAGCAAAAGTAAGAAATAATCTGACTGCTTCAATTCTTGCCACTAGAGCAAAAGTTTCTTCAAAATCAACTCCTTCTATTTGAGAGTAACCCTTGCAGACCAATCTGGATTTATTTTTGATTACTTCACCAACTTCATTTAGTTTGTTCCGGAAGACCCATTTGGTTCCAATCATATTCTTGTTTCTAGGTCTAGGAACAAGATCCCAAGTGTGATTTTTCTCAATTTGTATCAGTTCTTCCTCCATTGCTTTAGTCCAATTTTCATCATTGCAAGCTTCATTCACTGTCTTAGGTTCAATCTTTGAAATTAGACAATACTCTTCTGAATCTTGAGCAATCCTTCTTCTTGTTTGTACTCCTTTAATTTTATCACCTATGATCTAATCTTCAGAGTGGTTCAGTCTTACATACCTAGGGACTTTGGGAGTTTCTAGTACTTCTGATTCTTCAATAGGCTCATTTAAACTTATCTCTTCTTCCTGATTTACTGGATTAGTTTGAATATGAATTTCAGAGGGAACTTGGACTCCTTAAATTAGAAAATCATTTTGATCATCTTCATCATATTCATAAAACCTTAAGGGTTTTTCAATTCCTTCATCAACCTTTACATTTGTACTTTCTATAATCTTTCTTAGTCTCTTGTTATAACACCGATATGCTTTGCTTTGAGTGGAATAACCCAAGAATATTACTTCATCACTTCTAGCATCAAATTTGCCTAGATCTTCATCTATTTTAATGCAACATTTGCTACCAAAGACTCTAAAATATCTCACAATAGGAGTGATGCCAAACTAGAGTTCATAAGGAGTCTTACTGGTATTGCTTCTGATTTGAACTCGATTGAGGGTGTAGACTACAGTGCTCACAGCTTCTCTCCAGTAGATCTGAGGAACATTTTCTTCCATCATCATGGTTCTAGATGCTTCTTGGATGGTCCAATTCTTTCTCTGCACTACTCCATTCTGCTATGGAGTCCTAGGAGCAGATAATTGTCTCTTTATTCCATGTTTCTCACAGAATTTTATGACCTCACCGGATGTGAATTCTCCACCTCTATCAGACCTCAAACATTTTAATTTTAATCTAGTTTCATTCTCTACCATAGCCTTGAATATTTTGAATTTCTCAAGAGCTTCTAATTTCTCTTTCAGAAAAGTAACCCACATCATCCGAGAGTAGTCATCAATTAATAGCATGAAGTATCTATCACCTTGCGCACTTCTGATTCTTGCCAGACCACATAAATCAGTATGAACTAAGTCTAATAATCCAGTAAAAGATTGTTCCTTGCTTTTGAATGAGACTCTGCTTTGTTTCCCCAACCGACATTCTTTGCACAAACTATTTGTAGGTTTCACTAGTTTTGGAAGATCTCTTACAGCCTGAGCGTTGCTTATTTTGGTGATATTATTAAAATTCACATGAAACATCCTCCTATGCCATAACCAACTCTGATCAATTTGCACAAATAGACAACTTTTATGAGTACTAACTAAATGGAAGATATTACCTTTTGTTTGAGTACCAGATGCAATCTCTGTTCTGAAATTTTCAAAGATCTTGCATTTTCCATTCTTGAATTGGAGATCATAGCCTTTGTCCACCAACTATCCAACACTGAGAAGATTGTGCTTCAATCCTTCAACATACAGTACATTACTAGTTTTGTTCTTTCCATTAAAAGAAATAGTTCCTCTACCTCTGATTCTACCAACAGAATTATCACCAAATTTTACCACTCCTCCTTCAAACCTTTCTAGATCTATGAACTTATTTTAAACACTTGTCATATGGTGAGAGCATCCACTGTCAATGACCCAATCATCATTTTCTTCAACTTGGGCAGCCAGAGCTCTTTCTACAACTTTATAATTGACAGATTCAGAGGGCATTGGATCTTCTTCCTTGATGGCAATAAACACCCAATCACTTTTGGATTTGTTTCCTATCTCTGATTCATCATCTATTACTCCTTCATTATCATCATCTTCATGAACATAGTAACAATTCTTTTGGAACCTTGATTTATTTGGATTTGGCCTTGAAAATCTTTCCGAACACCTTGAGGCAAAATGACCAATCTTATTGCAGTTAAAACACTTAAAAGGTAATTTCCCTTCATACTTACCAGATCCTCTTGGTAGTCTTTTTGCAATAAGGGCTTCAAGTTGAGCAGTCTTAGCTTCTTCTTCTTCTAGGTCTTTTCTTGCTTTTTCATACCATGATAGTTTCCTTGAAGAGTTCTCTCCTGGATCAAACCTTTGTTTTCCTTTTACAGAAGCACTAGCTTTGAATGCAGATTCAGTCTTGGGGGGGACATATCCAAACTTGGTCAGTTCAAATGCAACCAATTTACCAACCAATTGATCTCTTGTGACACTTGAATGGGCTCTGAATTCTTCAATGGTAGCAACCTTGATTTTATAAGAAGCAGGAAGGGATCTGAGAACTTTGCCAACAATCTCATCTTCATCCAAGACTCCACCAGCACATCTAATGCCACAAACAAGCTCATTCACTCTTGGCATAAAAGTAGTGATATTTTCATCTTCTCTCATCTTCAGATTTTTAAAATTTCCTTTCAGACTCTGTAGCCTTGCACATTTAACATACTTGTCTCCTTCATGCAGAAGTTCTAGTTTTTCCCAAATCTCAAAAGTGGTTTGTAGGTCAACAACATATTTCAACTCTGAGTTAGATAAGGCACTTAGAAGAGCTTCTTTAGTTCGCAGATTATTTTCAGCATCTGTGATTTTAGTTGCAATTTTCGGGCCATTCTATGGAGTATACTTCGTTGTAGCCATGGTCCAGTACTACATTCAAATACATTGTAAGTGACATTGCATGTGACTTTTCCAAAGGTTAAAATTGGTTCCATCAAACTTCAGACTATCCTTCTTGTAGGATGACATCCTAGATCTCCTCAAGCGGTTAAGCTCCGTTTAGAGGAACTTAGCTCTGATACCGATTGTTAGAATCAGGACAAACAACTGAGAGGGGGGGTTAATCAGTTGTCCAAAAGTTTCTTCCAAATAAACATTTAAATCCACTCAGCATAATAATAAATCAATCATGGAAACATAATGAATTGAATCAAGAGCAGAAACACATCAACACATAAGACACCAAGATTTTGATGTGGAAAACTCGGTTAAGGGAAAAACCACAGGGTGATTAACCCAAGATTGTATTCTCTGTTAGAAGAATAGAGAGAACAAAATGGCACATGCCAATTAGGGCTCACTACCCGAGCATACTTCTCACAAGAGGCCCATTGCCTACAAGAGACACATTGTCTACAAAATAATAAGTATCACATACTTGAACTGGAAAATAGCATCTTCACCATGCTTGAGTCAGTTCCATTTAAGCCCAATACTTCTACTCTACCTTTCACTCTCCTCCTCACTACCACACTCTCATCTCCACAATACAAATTTGAAATGACTTTACAATTCCTTATTTATACAAGACATCGACTTAGGAATGATCATCTAAGTCGGCAAACATTATAGAGCAAATACATAAATTCATCATGACTAATTATAAAAGAATTCACGTGGAACAACACACTGTTGGCCACATAGATCTGAGACTTCAATCTTCTTCTAGGAACATGCCAATCTTCACATAACATCTTCAAGATCATCCACAGGATGTGTAACTCATCTGGTCGGCCAGACTTAGGAAGAACACCATCATCAGGAAGTAATTCTTCAATTGTGAGCTCAAACTCTAGTGCGGACCACCAACACAAACTAGACATGATCCAAATACCTCCACAAGCTAGCCTTGACCACCAAGAACATCCACACTACATCTATTTACTGAAATCCTTCTCTCCTTCATTTGGAACCTCAAGAACACAGTCTATCATCACTGTCACAATGGAATAGATGCTTATGGACCTCCAGATCACAAACCATTTGAGTTGTCACTCCACATGGACTTCCTAAACACTCCAAATCCATAGAATAAGATAATGCATTTTCGGTTCTCACCGGACCTATCTGTGTCACTCTGTCACCTTTGAACAACTGCCGGAACCGATTTTACTTGAGCGGCCACAACTTCTTTAGATCACCATGCAGACCTCTGAAATCTTTACTAGATCATCTTAAGACACATATCTACAAACCCTTTGAACCACATCCTCTGATATTCATCTTAGCTAGGATCTTTAGCTCACTGTCTTCACTGTTCTTCTCTATTCCTGATTAGAACTAATTTTCTCAATATCCTCAGCACACAGCTCATCCAATCCTTATCATTAATGCAACAGGAGTATGTTGACATCAATGACAACACTAGTTAGGCCCATACTTGCAACACAAATTCCATGATTCAATAAAGAAAACCCTATTCATCCTAAACATACAACTAACAAAACCAAAGAAAAGAAAAGGAAATTAGGGAAAACCTAGATAAAGCAAAGAATCAATGCTAAATTATCTCTAAGGGTTGCGAAATCTATAATTTAGAGCATCATGAAGGAGTTGAATCACCATAATTTGTAGGGAAAATGGGTAGAAAATGAAGTGATAGTATTTCGATGGGGTTTTGCACAAAACTATATTTTGGCCTTTGGGGTTTCAATAATATCTTGCATATATATGGGCTTGGATTTCAAACATTTATTGACACTTTACACACCACTTTAAAATTTAAATTTGAAATACAAAGGATTTAAGGTGAATTCTACTTTTATTTCCTTTGCACTTTTGAAAAATGGAACATAATGCATTAGACCCCTTGTAGACCAAACTGATATTTGGTTGGACAAATAACAATGATATCCCAAAACAAGCTAGGATAAAACTTAAAACATGGAAAATCACAAGGACACTTTAAATAAACAAACATAAAATCAAGAGTAAGGGTCCCCATATTAAAAAAATTAGTAGCATGTTGTGAAGGTCACAAAAGGTTGTTGATGATAAAGTTAACCATTGCTTGAACAATGATATCCTTATTAGTTGTAGTGGTAATGGAGTAAGTATGAGCCATCTCCAATGGATTTCTAGTTGTGTACAAAGTTAAGAATAGTTTATTCTTATCCAAGGTAGGTTCTTGGCTCTTTTCTTGTGCTACCTTTTGTCATGTTTTCCGGTGTACCTACTCTTCTTTTGGAGTTTCCTCTTCTTTTATGTCTAAGATAAATTACACCAATTTATTTTGAGCTTTTTATTTCTATCTTTTCTTCTATTGCCCACTTGTTCCTTCCTTCTTCTTTGAGCTCATTTGTAATAGGGCTTTTGTGGTATCTTCTACTAGATTTTTGGTTTGTGGGGGACTCTCTTCTATCTAAATTATTTTCACCTCAACCTATTTCCTCTTTTCACCATTTGTTTTTTTTTTGTGGGTGCTCTAGTATAACTAATTTCCCCTTATGTGATTTCTCTTCTATAGCTATTTTTTCTTTTTTCTAGTGGACTACTTCCATTGGCAGACCCAAATATCGTCAATATCCTCTTGTTTTACTCCCTTGTTGGTTCTATTATGGTTTGGCTAGTTTGCTAAGTTGCAACATCCTTAATAGTTTTCTCTATTACATCCTTCTTAGTTTTTTTTCTTATGTATTCCCACCATGTGCCAAATCTTTTAGTAGTGAGATCTTTAGGGTGGGAGAGTAGAAGTTGAGTTGTGCTCTCTAGCAACTCTTTGGAAGCTTCATATGGTAGTGGTAGTATAATGAAAGTTCATGGTTCAACAACTGCTAAGTGAATATCATCTTTATCAACCACAGAGGCCACATCATTCTCTAGTTTTCTCACAATATTATGGCTTAGTCACCCTCATTGTTGCATTCTATTCTAGAATCTATCAAATGATTATTCATATCCATAGTGACAAAGAGTGGTGTTTAGGAAACTAGCCATTTTCTCTTTGATTTGCTTTATGACCATATTATTGGATCTCCATACACATGGTATAATTCTTTTTAATTCTCTTAAGAAATAGAGGGATATGAATACTATGAGTGAGCCATACCTAAATTCCTAGTGGCCTTTCTTTATTTTCTCCAAATTATCCATCAATTGCTCCCTTAGGGTTTCACAAAGATCATATTCTTTGTCATTTGTGACCATTTCATATGTTGCATGGATACAAGTTGCTAGAATTGAATCCTCTCTTTTGCAATTGAATATTTTCTAAGTGATGCATTTGGTGGCATACCTTACTTTTGGGATCTCCAATTTTGCTAACGCTGAGAAATTTGTCATTGCATGTGGTGCATGTGAGTATGGTGACAAATTTGTTGTCAACCTTCTTTGGTTTCTCTCCTTTGTTCCATAGTCCTATCAATATGTGGATTGATTCCTTGGTGGTCATTAAGGCTTGTCTAGGTATATTAATTCACCATGTATTTGGCTAAACACCAGCTAGATCCACTTGTGCTTGCTACAAAAATTTGGGAAATTTTCCCAAATATCTAGTTTGATTCATCCAATATTGGTATATTGTGCCAAGAATTCACCATCAACTTCATTTCTTAAGGTTTTTCTTTCTTGTTTAAATATACTATGGTCCACCTCTATCAATTTGGCATGAATATATTTTCGTATTTCTTCTACATAAACAACTCCATCAATAATGTTTGAATAGGCTCCTTCCTAGTCATTTTACATACCCTTGCATTAATAAGGTTTGTATACTAGTCTATTGATTTCCTTGGCTTCAATCAACTATGGAGAAGTTGCGCTTGCCATAGCTCAAGCCTTTTCTCTTCTCTTTCTTCACTCTTTTATCAGCTACCCTACTACTTACTTCTCACATGATGACTTGTGTATTTTACAATTTTATTTCTGTATTTGATCTTACCCCTCACCTGCTTTTATAATATTTTGGACCTCCATGTTGATGTCATTTTCATCATCAGTTATTGACCCATTAACCTATCATATTTTATTTTTACAAAAGAATTTGTTTGTTACACTAACTTCTTATTATATATTATAATACATATTATACACTTTCTTCTGGTTCTTTGGTTTTAGTATATTTCATGTAATATTGTTTTAATTATGCTCCATTAAGATACCCTTCAATAATTTCAATGTTTAAAGTCTTTAATTAAACCACACTAGTTGGATATATATGATTTATGTAGTATGGTCCTAGCCACCACATCTTTAGTTTTCCCAGTTTCTTAAACTTCCTATTGAACAATAATAAAATATCTTCTAGTTGAAATTGTTTAGTTTTTATATTACGATTATATCAAGCCTTCTATTTCCTTTTCTCTTGTGTTTGATTATAAGCTACAAGAAATTGGTTCTCACTAAATTTCTCTAATTCTACTAACTAGTCTTTAATGGAGTCTTCTTCATTTAGCCTTGTAGTGATTGTGGTTCTTAGATTAGGAATTATATGTTCTATTGGGAGTGCTCCATATATTCCATAGATTAATTTGAATGGGAAACATCTTATTAATCACTTACATGTTATGTGGTAAGCCCAAAGTATTGTAGGTATCTTTGTATCTTGATTTGATTTATCTTCATTGCAAACCTTGGTCAATGTTTTTCCTAATACTTTGTTGAAATATTCACTTTCCCCATTTACTTAGGGGTGATATGGTGTGATCTTGATATGATTTATCATAAATGTTTCTACTTGAGCTCTTTAATAGTCCAATTTATGAAGTGTTTTCCTTGGTTTCTAGTGATGTTTAGTGGGCATCTAGATCTTTTGATAATGTTCTCATAAATAAATCTAGCTACTATCTTTGTAGTTTAGTCATTTGTTAGTTCTACCCATGTAGTTAAATATTCAATGCCTATTATGATGAAGTGTGCCTTAGATTTTTGTGTAGGTGGATTAATAGGTCCTATGAACTCAATCAACCACTTTTCAAAAGGTGTCATGGCCAATATTGGTTATAGTGGCATTTCAGCTCTTGTAGTTGTCCTCACTTTGAGGCACATTTTTTAAATATTTTGTTTTCCTTGGATTTGGATCCTAGAACTAGAAAGTTCTACAAAAATTACCTTGGTTATATCTTAGTATCTTGTTTTTCTTCTTAATTTTTGGTGGATACGCCATGCTCTTATTATAAGAGTTAAATTCTGGTAAAACAATTTTATTCTTAGCCTTTCACTAGTTTCTCCTATCTCATCCCATAGTATTCACAAATATCTATATGGTCTTTTGGGATTTTGGTTCCATCATTTTCAATTATCCCATCAACATTTCCTTCTTCTTCTAAGTAACTATTCTTGATTACAATTGTTAAAGCTTTCTAGGTTGGTATATTTTGTTTGGAAGCATTCCACCATCATGTGGTGCTTAACATTGGTGTTTCATCTAGAGCTTCAATTATGA
Organism: Cunninghamia lanceolata; assembly: GCA_027924645.1. Classification (NCBI taxonomy): domain Eukaryota; kingdom Viridiplantae; phylum Streptophyta; class Pinopsida; order Cupressales; family Cupressaceae; genus Cunninghamia; species Cunninghamia lanceolata. The sequence continues at coordinate 6,066,742 of BSBN01000220.1, read as the reverse complement.
AATCTTCATTTGTAAATGTTCTTTCCATTGCTTGGAGATATTTCAACAAATCTCCTACTCTAGAATAATGTGGTAACTTAGCATGTGATATTCCTCTTTGAATGTGATTTAGTTTTTTATTCTATAGTACATAATATTTATTTGTGGTACTCTTTTAAATTTCCATAGCTACTATAGGCATATTTACAATATTCATTTATGTAGTTTTGGGATTTGTTTAAACTATAAAGACTTTCCTAAGTCCTAATATTTTCTTTTTATACTTTTTTGGTTCTTCCCATGCCCAAGCTTCTATGGTGTCATTTGTATTAATTGAAGAGCCATCATTCTCTATGAATATCTTGCCTTTAATAGACTTGGGTTCTCCATCCCATTCTTTCCTAGGTCTTTTGTTGATTGTATATAATGTTTTGTTGCTTTCATCCTTATTTTCCTCTTCATCCTCAAACTAGATTTCCTCTACATATATGCCTTTCATCCCTTCATTGAATGACATATGTAATATTCTTCCATTCCTTTATAGTATTAACTCTTCCTTATTTTCATCAAATATACCATTATTATCCATAAATCACTTAATATATAGTGTGACGTCAAAGACTTCTTGGGATCCTTCATACATATCTATAACTTCAAAGTCCCCTTTTGACTTTGTGCCCATGAGATCTACATGTATGTTTCTCCAAGTTCCTAAGGAAAATGTAGGGCTTCTATCTACTAAAGAAATATCATATGGTGTTTCATGTAGTTGTGGTTTACCAAATGCTTCCCAAATCTCTTTAGGCATAATATTGATGTATGCTCTTAGTTCCTGTAGATAGGGAAAAATCAGATTTAGTGTTGAAAACAACAAACTACTAAACCCTATCAAGCACCATGAAGCACAACTTAGTATGAAAATGCAAACCAGAAATCAAATGCAAACCAAATTCAAACTAATGTTGATTAACCTCCATGGCTCTTCTCAATCGTGCATAGGCATGCAGATTTTGAAGGGTTGATCATGGGAGGATGTTAGTTGTTCACAATTTTGGTAGCATAACAGTATGCAAGGACACAACATGATGATAATGACTTGTGAAAGCCTTCCTTTATAGAAAAATGTCAATTTGAATGGATGAACAAGATTACAAGTTATGTTGGATGATATGGATGGTCCAGATTGATTAGGGTTTCCCACTCACAGAGGGATTGTAGTCACATGACAAGTGTGCGATGGAGAATAAAAGGGAATCTAATTCAAATATTTTATTTGAATTAGTTGTCATGTGAAGGGGTTAAGTGGAAGATGCAACATGTGACAGCAATGTGGTGAGAGGTGAGAGAATAATTCAAATTTTTAATTTGAATTATATGAGGCATGTAAAGGGGTGTTATCAACTAAACAAATGGGATTTATTTAGTTAATTGGAATGTGATTAAGTTGGAATAAGAGTGGGATGACCTAGGACCTAGGGCAAAAATTACAAGGTCATGTCGACTAGGTGTTGTGTCGAGACATGGACAAATTTTAGTGTCTACATTTTGCTTCTCTTTGAGATGATGTTCGAGATGATAAGACTTGTGTCAAGTAGCATCATTTCAAAGAATCTAAGGAAATGGATAGAGGAAAAGGATAGGGTGATGATGCCCCCTTGAGAGGATAGGCAGGTTGGACAAACATAGGTAGGCTCTCAAATGAAATGGATAGGCTAAGGAAGAAAGATAATGGAATGGATAGAAGGAAGGGAAGGATACATTATGATACAATGAAGGTGAGAAACCATGGTGTTTGATATAGCACTAGACCTTATGCACCAAGGTATAAAGACCAAGGTGACAGTGTGTCTCATGCCCCAGCATAATACAACCTTGTCTAGATACAAGATATGAATATTAACTGGGTTGGATTAGGATTTGAAACAAATACAAGTTGAAAATGAAAACACACACAAGAAAGCATGCACAAATGATACAAAAACAAACAAGGTATTGCCCATGTCAAGCTATAAACCAATGATTGTTGATTGCTTGATTGATTGACGATGATTGATTGATTGATTGATTGACACTAATGTTGTTGGTCATAAGAGCAACACCAAGTTTTGATTGATTGATTTGGTTTACATCAAGATTAGGATTAAGACCATTGAATGTGATTGGATAATTTGACTAGCTTGATTGATTTGATTGGTATTGATTAATAATGGCTTGCATTTGGGTTTATTGGATTGGAATGATTTGATGATTTGATAAGGAGGATGATGATGATGTGATTTGATTGGAAGAAGTGAATTGATTGATTGACTTGATTGAAGTGATTGAATTGAATTAATTTGAAGGATGAATGATGACAATTGAATGAAGATTAGAAGAAAGATGAAATATGGAAGAGGTCTATCATCTATGCCTGAATCTGGGTACTTCCTTCGTATCCCAAATTGCCTACATACCCTGTATCCACGGGATCAAGGCACTTAATGATATAGGTGAAATGTAGTTCTAATTATGTTTTATTGATGGGATGATATGGATTGGATTGATGTTATTTTGTTGGAATGAATGTTTAGAATGTTGTGTGTGCTATAGGGATGACTAGGAGGATCTACTCCCTTTTCTCTTTGTTTTGCACTAGTGTCTCTACAAAACTTGTGAAGTGTGGGATGCCATGGAGATGCCAATGTAAGGTGATAAGGCCCAGACTATGATAGAGGCTAATGATATTAGTCTTCAAAAAGTCTAGCTCCAAGAGAGTACTCTCATCTACTAATGACCTTTCAAAGTATAAATTGGTTTTGTCGAGATCTTGAGGTAAGGAAGAGATGATTGATTAGAGTGAACCCATGAGTTTCAGAATTCACTTGTAAGGATGGACTTAAACTAGCCATGGAGTATTAAGCCCAAGTTGTGATTGATGCAAAAAAGGATGTCAAGGTCTCTTGGTCCATAGATTCGTACTTGTGATACAGTCAAGCTTCGATAGTTTCTCCCTATGTTTCAACCTTAGGAAGACTAATGTTTAGGGTCCTTTATAGATGTCGAGGGTTGAATTCGAATAAAATGTAGTGGAATGAAATTTATTATGTAGTGGAATGAAATTGAGTATGTAGTGGAAGGAAATTGAGTATGTGCTTTGACACAGCAGCAATCGGATTTGATAGGGAGAGTAGATACTCCAAGTTTTCCCTATGGTCGGTGAATGATTAGGATAAAATTGATTAGACTGGAATGAAGATGACGATGTGTAATGATAAGATGAAGATGAGTTGGATGGATTGGGATGATGACTAGGATGATTCGGAGAATGATTAGGAAGAAGTTGATTGGATTATGAATGAGGATGTGTAATGATTTGGAATGATGACTAGGATGGATTGGGATGGAGATGATGTTGTGTTGTGATGAGATTTGAAGATGATTTGATGGTTTGATTGAATTAGAGAAGTGATTTTACTGCTTAGTTTTTTGTTGAATATTTGATTTTTTTTGTATTTTTTGACCATGCGGACTGTGGATGATTTGAAGAATGGATTTGAATGATATTAGGATGGTTGAATGGATTGATGGAGAAATTTGATTGAGTGACTTAGTTGAGGAATTGAATGATCGGAAGAATTGATTGAAGAATTGATTTGGTTGGAATGATGTGATGAAGGATTTGGTAGATTGATAAGTTGAGTGATTTTATTGCTTGGATTTTGTTAGATATTTGATTTTTTTGGGATTTTAGGAATATTTGATTTTTTTGGTTTTTCGACATATCTAGATTTTTTTTTGGATTTTTGGAAATATTTGACTTTTTTTTGTGTGTTTTTGATATATTTGGATTTTTGGGAATATTTGATTTTTTGTGTTTTTGAGATGTTTTGATTTTTTCGAGTTTTTGAAATGTTGTGATTTTTTTGTATTTTCAAGATATTCTATTTTTTGATTTTTTGAAATGTTGTGATTTTTTGGGGTTTTTGAATGTTGTGATTTTTTTTGTATTTTGGAGATGTTTTGGATGGCATTGGATGATAATTTGAATAGCATTTGTGCTAGATACCAATGACAAGGGGGAAACCATTCTAGGTGCAAGGATGAAGGATGTGATAAAATGATAGGTGGTAATGGACGGAATGGATGTATGCATAAGAGAGAAAGGATGTGATCTCTAAGGACTATGTTGCATAGGAATAACATGCCCTATTATTGGTGTAATACTTAGGATTTTTCATGACAAAGCTTAGGATGATGGGATGATAATAAGATTGTGAAGGATTTGCTTGGTTTGGAGGAATGAGGTATGTCAAGAGATACCCAAAACATTTGTCAACATTGTACTCCCAATCTTTATCAAGATCAAAAGACGAAGGGAGGATGAAGATATGCGATATGATAGGCATGCGGGTGTATGGGTAAGGATGGTAAGGTGGAAAATGATAGGAGGATGAGACAATGTACCCCCAAGTATATGTGTCATGGAAGATCAACTTTTTTGATTTTTTGAATTAGATAGGGGGATATGGATGAGAAGGACTTAGGTGTCTAGTGCCATGAAGGTGATAGTCCCAAAGGTATGTCACATTGACCATGTCAAATATCGTTATGCTCATCCATGTTGGTAAGTGATGGCATGAAAGTGTGATGGATAAGGTAGATAGTTAATTATGGAAGGAACGATAGTGGATTATGATGTGGATTATGTAGGAATGAAAGTGGATTATGATGTGGATTATGTTGGATTTATGTAAGGATGGATGAAATGTTTATGCCAAAGCATGGACCATGGGGAGATGATAAGGTAGGTATGTAGGGTAATGATTGAATGATGGGGTAATGGGGGTGCGAAAAGGAATCATGACCAATGGCCACACACACCATGTTAAACATGAAATCTTTTGAGTGGATGGCAGTGTAGGAAGCAATGGTGATGTTTGCTTAGGAGATGGATGATGTAAGCATTTGGGTACCCACATGTACTTAGTATTTGTATGATTTTTTTCTTTTCATGTTGGGTGGAGGAATTTGATATTTTTTAATGGAATGGATGGAAGAGGATGGTTGGGATTTTTTAGAAGCAGATGCATCATTTGACTTAATTGATTTTTGTTTAGAGACCCATACCATTTTATTTTTGGACTTTTGTTTTAGAGGTATGGCCTTGGATGAATTTTTGAATGTACCTTGCTTTAAATTTTTAGATTGATTTCATAAGGCATTAGGACCCTTAGGATTTTTTACTTTATGAAAGGAGGCATCCAAATGTTTATTTTTGAATCCCATGTGGCAGGTGGAATGAGTAGAAGCTTTATGTTTGGACAATTTGTGCATTTGTTGGTCATGACGAGGAATGTAAGGGTATTTATGAATGATTGGGATTTTAGGTGTTGGAAGTAATGGTGATAAATTAGATGGAAGGATATGCAGAGTTGGAAGTAGTAGAGGCAAAGTGGATGGTGGCAAGTGTATGGTCACATGCTTTTGGCATTTATAGGATGCGGGAGGTGGAATGATGACATATGTCTTAGGAATATGATGTGATTTGTTATGGGAAGTGGTGAACTTAGGATGAGTGGATGAAGTACCAACATCTTTAGGTTGTTGACCTTGGGGTGTGTAGCCAAGACCATATGAGCATGGAGGTGGGATGTTGACAAGGCTCCAAAATTCCTTGTTCACGAAGGCCTAAGCCTTTACAATGATAATTCATCTTTTGGAGTATACGATGGACAATGGGACTAGGTGCAATTTTGGCACTAGACTTGAGTTGATTATTTGATGGAGAAGGCAAAGTGGACAAAGGTTGTTGTACTCCTAGGGAGGAACATTCATGTATAAAAGTGGATAGGCCAAGTGCATCTGATGGTGGATTTGAAATAGGGTCAATAGTGGATGATGTGGAAGGATTAGGATCTTGATTATCATTGTGTTCACTATGATCCAATTTATTTGTTTGATCTTCTATGTATGCTTGGTAGGCACATGTCTCGTCATGACAAGTGGAAGTGATTAGATCATGAAGTGAAGGAGAAGTTTCTATGTTTTGAATGAAGGCCATGAAATGAGGTGAATGTTCAACTAGGTCAACAAGACTTTCATTGCATGGAGCATGTAGGTCTTCGGTGTCTTGTCCATGAATGGGATCAAGTTACTCATGAATATGTCCTTCGTCATGTATAATGTTTTGATCATAGAAAAGGTATATGTTATGGATGGGTTGAAGGGAAATGCTTTGATCTTGACTAGAATGGGGGTTTGATGTTTCTTCATGTTTAGAATTGTGCTCTTAACATACCTCTTGACTTGGAATGGAAGTGGATGTGGATGTAGAAGGCTCTTGGATGGGTTGGACATGTTCTTGATGGTCAACCACATGAGAATATAATGGAGGTTGACTTGGGGTCATGGGGGGAGATTCTTGAATTGGCTCAAGGGGTTGTGAATCACATGAATGGATTGAAGGACTTGGCATGATGTTTGGAGACTCTTTGGTAAGTTCAAGAATATGTGTTGGATGACATGGCAACAATTGATTCCTTGCTTGTAGCCCTTGGGTCACATCCTTTATAGGTGTAGGTGTGGAAGGTGTTGGCTTAGCGTTTTGGTTTTGATTAGGTGGAGGATCAAATAGATTGAATGAGTCGGTGTGTTTGGATAACTCCACATATTTACTTTTGTAATGTTTGAACTTAGGACATGGAGTTGATGTATTGGCAAGTGGATTATAGGATGGTAAGGGTAATGAAGGGGTTAATGGGTTGGAAGGTGGAGGAGCCAATAGATTTGTACTAGGACATGGTGGCTTTAGGATAGGCCTTTGATTGGATAGTGGTATGATATACTTATAAGGTGCATGACCTAGACTAGTGTTCCCCTTGTCAATGGTGGCATTAGAGCATGAAGGCATTTGGACTTGTTGCAAAGGGCGACTTAGACTCACATGTGCTTGTTGTGATGTGGATGGATATGAATTTTGGTTCACATGGAAGGAAGTTGGATTAGATGATGTGGCATTGACTTGGCCTATGGAAGGATTAGGTTGGTATTGTTGGTCATGATGTTAGTCACAAACAAGCATAGAATAAAAGTACACATTAACCTTTATTCATCTTGAAAGATACGATGAATTCAGAGAATTCATGATCCCAAGTCTCTGGTGATTAGGTCTTAATCGTCTGACGTTACTCAGAGGTTGATGTGCGTTGTTTCCATTTTGGGGCCTTATGTTGACTTCATCATCATGACACTGTTTCTACAAAGATTCTTCACAAAGAGCTCATTTTATACAGTAATTTGATCAAATGATACATAAATATTTAAATCTTTGCATGATATTCATCAATTATACATGCTTTAGCTTCAAATATGCTAAATATTTTCAATTATCTACGAGATGTCTACATATTTGCATTATTTTCTTGAGATTATCAATTATTTGCAATTATGATGGTGAAATGTTCTAAAATTTAAAGGAAATTGAAAGAAATGCTTCAAATTAAAGTTGAACCTTCAGCTATTGAACCACATATACATCAGATACAGTCATGAAGAGAAGAAAACCAAACCATATGTTCACCAGGACATTCCACAGCTAGATACAGTTGATGCTAACTTTAAAGGAATTGTATGAAAACAACATATACGAGTAGATATGCACTCCAAGGGACACAGCAAATCACAGCATATATCTAGAATTCACACACTGATTACTCAAGATTTACTATGAATTGTAATCAAAATAGTCTTCTCATTCATTAAGTATGCAAGGATATAAATGTATACAAAAAAGCTTTGAAATGAGCCCTGAATATTTCAGCAGATGGATTTCAATTAAGTTTCGAATCCTTGAAATGAGGCTTTCCTACACCTTTTATAGAACAAGGTGAGGAATCCATTACAAAAGATCTACTATATTGATTTATCAATGAATATCTACGGTGAGTATTTCCTTTGACTTTGTCAACTTTATCAAATGGCACAAGTTGCCATTTGGCAACTATCTGAAATACTTATTTTCACTAAGTATTAGATGCTGATATTTGCTTCATGATGCATCATCATCTACTTCATCTGACTCATGCGCTCCATCATCAGGTGCATCACTTTTTGTACCTTCATCATTCTGATGATGTCGACCTTGTATATGAGGCTACATGATTACCCTGACATTTTCATACAACTGCACTATTTTATCTATTTCTCCACCATCCTGGGTCTTTGCTTTGATAATAATATGTTTATGCACCTGGTATTTAGTTCTGATGCTATCCAGTTTATTCCTTCTGTTGTGTAATGTCTCATTATAATTTTCTATTTTCACCTTGGTCCTCACTAGTCTATCCATGATTTCTTCTGTCATTTGGCCTAGTGGATCATCAAAGTGAATTAGAAGTTATTGTGTAGAGCTTGGATTGCAAACTCCTCATCTTGATTTTCTACCTTTTCTTCCACTTTTCCTTCCAACGTTTCCCAAATTTCTACCTCAAAAGACATCATATCATGTAATTTTATGTTGATTTCTCTCAACTTATTGTTGCATCTTTTGAGTATATCACATTCAAATTGAATGTCCTTATACCATATATATATCAATAATGTATTGTTATTATTCAGCACTTGCTTGTTGATGAGCAATTGAGGATTTATCCTCCTTATTTCTCACAGGACATCCAATATCTTCTCCAATTGGAAAGACCTTTTACCTATCTCCATTTGCAACTTGTCTACCTTTTTCTTGGAGCCACTGAGAGAACTCCACCTCTTCAGAGAAGCCTTTACCACTTCTTCTGCTGTATCAAATGTGGAGTACATCCACTTTCTCAATATGGATGACTCATGTTTCATGAGATCCAACTTATTTACCTCCTCTTGGGAAATAGCAGTCAATGGGACTGCATGATCAGTGGAATTATCTTCAGAATTAGTTAACCTTCCTATATATGCATGCAACTGAGCAATGTGCTCTTTGTGTTGCTTATTTTTCTCCTTTTCTCTCTTAACCTTTTGAATCAAAGAATCTATAATGTCTTTTCCTTCTTGACCCTCTTGGTCTTCATTTGCAAATCCCAAGTCAACTGTATTAATCTGGAATTCTTCCAGAGAAATTCTACCCTTCTCTTTATCTACAGTAGGGATTGCTATCTATGTAGTCCTTCTTCCAGTTGTTAGATCTCTCTTAATGGCCAAAGTCATTCTGGGCTTCCTCTTTGGTTTTATAAGGTTTTCTGAAAACAAAGTGGACACATCAAATTCCTAAATCTCAAAATCAACCTCTGTGTTGACTTCCTTTTCCAACCATTGAGGTACCTGATCATGTTTATCGACATCATCATGATGTTCACCTTGATCTCCTGTATCCGTTAGCATATGTGATGGAGAAGGTGATTTTCTTGTTTCTTCTTCATGATGCTCATACTGAGGGTGATCCTATGGTATATCCTCTTGCTGAGGAATTTAATTGTCTAGAGGAGCATCATCCTGAGGTGGAGGATTTTGTGATGCATCTATATGATGATCATGATCCTTCTCCTTTATTACTTCACCCACTTTTGACATTTTCTTTTGTTGAGGCATATTCATAGCAGTGGATATTGTGGAATCTTCTTTAGGTGCCACTATTTGTTCTAAAATCATGATCTATTCTGCACCTGCATTACCTACTTCCTGATCTTTAGAAGCATGATCTTCTAATACATCTTTCTCATCAATTCTCTTTTCCTAAACCTCTACTATAACGGGCTTAACTGATGTATCCTGTTGGTGTTGTTGGCTCATTTCTGAAGCATGGCCCTCTGGTTCTGTCATCTTCACTTCTTCCATATGTTCTCCTTTATCAGGTTTACCTACTGGATGTTCAAGAATTACATCCTGTCTATATGTCAAATCCACTACTGCAGGACTTGTCACCTGTTCAACTAATGTGTCCAGCCCCATTTCTTAAGCTATCTTCTTTGGACTCTTTTCCTTTTCAGATTTCACTTGCTTCATCTCCTCCAATATTGTTTGAACTACTAAAGTCCCATGAGGAGTCATGTGCGTACCTGCAGCAAGGGTTTCCATCTTCTATGAAGCTACATCCTCCACCACCTCATCATCAGATAAATTAATTGTTTCATCCTGTGAGATATGACCTCTTTGAAACATTTGTGAGGTTTCTTTCATTTGCTCTTCCGTTTGTTCAGTCTTGAACTAAACAATAGTGGGGAGGGGTACATTGTGCTGAAATTCCTTATGGAAAACTTCACTACTCACCCCTTTCAACATTATAGGGGATTGCTTTATCTCACCTCTCATGGAGGTCCTTGGTTTCTTAGGTGTGGCAGCTACCATCACCTGTGGGGCTTTTCTTTTCCTTTTGAATAATAAAGGGGCCTCCTCTTCCTCAGGCTCTTCCTCTAGAAGGATATCCTTTTCTATTTGTTTTTGTGAGGATTGACCCTCTTCTTGGGTCTCAGCAGTTTCTATAACCAGCCCTTGAATCTTTTTGGCCTTTTGTTTATCTACCTGTGGTGGTGATGCTGATCTTGATCCTAATGCTATTGCATCTTGAGCTGGAAACACTGCTCTTTCAATAATCACCCCTTTGGGCTCATTATCAATTTTCTTACCCCTAGGGGGTCTTTTACTTTGCTGTTGTTGTGGAGGCAACATTTCTCCTTTAGATTTCCTTTTTTTATTTATAAAATCATCACATTCCTCATCAGGAATATCCGGTCTCTTCTTTTTATTATCTACTGTAATGGCAACACCTTTCTTTTTCAATGCATCAATTTATTCATCAACCCAAGCTTGGGTTAGCTGTAATGTCCTGGCAATGAAAGGATCTAAAGATATATCTTTTGTATGGTCAAGTCAGGTGCAGATATTGTATCATTATATATTTTATTTTCTTCATACTCATCTGCCATTACCTTGCTATCATCCATTTTCAACTGCGAAGGAATGGAGATGCAGTCAAAGGTTTTGATTTGATTCAGTGTTAACCTTTGGTATCTTCTTCTTCTGGCTTCTGCTTCATCTTCACAATCAACCCAGAAGTCTTCCAGGTGCCTCTAATGAATAGGTTTCCCTATTATTTTTTGTACCCTCCCATAAGGATCGTATGGCCTTACCAGTGGGAATGGCTGCAATTGCATTTTATTCAAACTAACCATGACTTTCTTGATATTTTCTGAATCTGGGCACATATACCAGCCAATGGTTACTGGAAACAAAATTGGTGGTATTTTATGAGCATCCTTCTATGCCTTCAGTATTGTGGAGCTCTGCCTTATAAATTCAATTAATACCACTGCATCAGTGGGGTATCTTGGTAGCATGAGGGGTTGTCCTTCAAAGCCCTCAATTCTCATGTAAGAAAATGTTGCAAATTGGATGTACCAGGCTCCATGCCTATAGATTACTTCTTGAGCTTCCATGCTCAATCTTTTCATCCTGTCCTCCTCCATGGTTCTCACCAGATGCATAGAGAATGCATCATTTACCAATTTGTAATCCTGGAGGTAATTAACTCTCTGCAACTGGGGATGATGATCCCAAATATGAGCATCATTGGTGGTTCCACCAATCTTTCCAACCATTGTTAATGCATCAAATGTGCCTTTGTAAGCACAGGAGTAGATAATGTATGATGTCATGTAAAAGGAACAATTTGAACCTCCCAGGTTCGTCAGCTGCTCATGTAGAGCATCACTTATCAATTGGCCCCATAGTGGCTTAGTATCTACATATATGCACATCATGATGACACCGTACATCTAGTCTTTAAAACTACTAGCATCAGGTTGGCCTGTCACCCTGCTAATTAATGCAATCATATATTGATACTCTTCATCAAAATCATACTTATATAAGTGCACTAGAAGCTTGGCCGCTGCAGGATATGTACTGTTCTTATCCCTCCACTGATACATGTTCTTTGTTGCTTTCTTCTTATTGTTTTCATATTTAACTTCAGATTTCTTCAAATCTATGCTGTTAACCTTCCTGCCCAATGGCAATCCAAATGTCTTGGAAAGACCCTTGATGGACAGGTCTGCATATATTCTCCCATGTTTCACCACCTGTCTTGTTTGTGGATTGTAGTTTCATGCACATTCAATAACTAGCTCTAGAGACTCCATGGAGTACAGAAAACTAGCTGCATTCCACATTCCTGACATGAACACTACATCCAATAAGGTGCTTCTATTCTTTTCATCATTCATTTTGGCAGACCAGGCTTTTAAAACGGTACTTCCTTGATGCGTATCCGTTATGGCACCATACTTGAATAGGATTCCTTTAGGATATGCAAACATGGGCCTGCTGAATTCAGCCTCACACTTAGCTAACCTCTTGTTAGCCATGGATATCTACAATTAACAAGATTTGTCTTACAATAGATATTCACAAGCATACACATAATGATTTATCTCTACTAACATCATGCATACTATACTTATTAAGCATCTACTTATCATGGGATGCATAAACTACGACTTCAAACAAACAACATCATACCTGATTATGTAGAAGCAATAGGATGAGGGTTTCAATTACTTACCTGGTTATGCTGATCCCTTTGATTATACCAGTGATTTTTTGAGAATACTTTTAATTCTGGTGATAATCTTGCACTTCTTCCTACCTGTAAGCTCTGTTCGTCCAAGTATTGCCTGTATAAGGGTTTGGAAAGCTAGCACTCTGTAAAAATGATTTTATCGCAAGGTAAGTGTAAAAATGACAATTGAATTTACCTTTTAACTTTGCAATTAGGGCAAACCCTGATGTATTAAATTTTAATCGTTGATTTTTCACAGAAACTCAGGATTTTGCCAGGTGTGTCATCAGGTTTTGTGGTCGGCGGGAACTACCTACCACCTCTACGCACATTAAATGTCAATGGCGACAACAAGAGCTGGGTGATATCCGCATGACAGGATAATATTTGAATATATGATATTATTTGGATATCAGGGTGATATTTCAAATATCATCCTGAGTGCAATGTGATCATCCTCCTTGAGAGGAAAAAACTATCTTGACAAGATCAGGTGATGAATGCACCATTAGGTTGTGCTTTATACATCAGGAGGATATTTCAATATGTCGGGTGATATTACAAAAATGATGATGACCGGATAAACTATAACCTCTCTCTCTTTTAATATCAGGATAACGTCATCTAGATATTAGCTCAGTATATCGCTATGGCATCATGACATCATCATCATGTTATGCGAGAAGGATCATGTTTAGGAAATATGCCCCCAAGAGGTAAAAATGATGATTGTGTCATCATCATGTTTGTTTCTTTGTTTATCGAACTTGAATGACATCATCAGGATAATGGCTTAGGGGGATATTTTGCGGCAGGAGGATATTGAGAAATATCAGGTTACATTGAGAAATATGACCCTCGTGAAATACATTAAGGCTGCTGACAGTTAAAGGTCACTATCACCTAAAATTGACATCCAGACATTTGGACCGCAGGATTTATCAGGTGATAAATTAGATCAGGATGATCTTCTGCAATATGACTAATGTTAAGAAATATGATCCTCCCCCTGTGAATATCAAGTTTGACTAGGATTTTGACCATTCATAACTTTTACATCCTAATGAATATCAAGGTGATGCAAAAGGCAAACCTGCATGAAATTTGATGCTCTTTCTAAATATGAGGTTACTAGAATGAAATATGAATTTTGACAAACTGACCTCATGATGATGGCTTACCCAGCCTCTCCATGCATGATGATCTGCATGACTTACTTTTACCAAACCGCTAGAAAGCACAAAACAAGCCAAGCTCAGTAGAAAAAGTTGGGTCCCTATTTTGTCAAGTCAAAATGGGGTGTATTGTGTAACCACACAACAACTTGCCACCAAAGAAAATAAACAAATTCCAATGGTTCAAGTGATGTGTTCACATTCATCCATAGTATTCTGATTCTATCTAAGCACAAGCATCATGATCTTCTGAATGATAAAAGTTCATCATAGTAACAATGCTAACGAAGGATCATGTATGTGTAAATGATTAATTATCCTCATCTTGAGAGCAAGTTAAAAACATAAGTAACTGGTGTTAAACTACATAGTTGGAGATCATCCCTCATAGCTGACCTGGATAGAGCCTTGCTACCAGCAGGCGTCTATAGCCCCAGCAAGGTTATCTCTACAATCTCCCTAAGTAGAGCCCCACTGCCAGCAGGCATTCATAGCCCTGGTAGAGTTACTTAGATGGCCTAATTTTAGTTCTTTTCTGATTTTCTTTAAAATCTGTATCTGATATCATCATGTTAGCTCATTTATATAAGGTATAGTCACTTGGAGCTTTAGGTTGGAGATTATATTGGTAGTAAGGGAGTCCCTTTAGATTTTTCATTTAACACCTATACTTGTGTGTTCAACAAACCCAAGGCTGTTAAGTGTTTCATTGTGATTGATTCACTTTGATCAAGAAAAGGCACCCTGATGAAAGGATATCACAGAACTGATCATGAATACTTCTTAGAATGAATCATAACCTATGTATAAATTTGATCCCATCACTTGAATCCTAACAATTTAGTTATTTACTAGGATGATAAGTTTTTTCATCTTGACTAGCCAAAACAAAACTCAACGAGCAAACCACAAGACAAACAAAAACAAACAAACACAAGAAACAAAACTGTACAAGCAACTATACAAATGTACATTATGATACACATGACTGTCATGAAGTCACTTAGGCTTGAAAATAATGTTTGAAGAATTGTCCATTGACTGGCAATGGGACATCCTCACCTGTCAGATTCTTGAGCCTATAAGTGTTGTCTCCTAGTATCTCAGAAATTTGAAAGGGACCTATCCATAATTTGTCAAACTTACCATGGTCTCCTTTCCTCTTGTGTGCTTTATCCCACATCAGGACTAGATCAGATATCCTGAAGGCTTTGACTTTGGCTCTTTTGTCAAACCAGCATTTAACAACAACCTGATGTTTTGCAAATTGGTCGATTGCTTGACTTCTTTTCTCTTCTAGGTGCATTAATTGAAGCAACTTGACTTCTTGTCTATTGTCTATGCCTAGGTACTCTTGGGCAAACTGTAAGGTAGGAATTTTCAAGTTAACAGGGAGGATATGATCCACCCCATATATTAAGTGAAAAGGTGAATTTCCTAGTGCAATTTTCATTCTAGTTCTGTCTACCCATAAGGCATATTTTAGAAATGAATTCCATTCCCTAGGGTTCTTCTCTATTAATTTTCTTATGATATTCAACAAATTTTTGTTGGTGGATTCTACTAATCCATTCCTTTGGGGATAATAGTTGGATGAGAACTTGAGTATGATCCCATGATCAAAAGCTCAACCTGACAATTTGGTTGAAATGAAGGTAGAACCATTATCACTTACTAGAGCATAAGGAGTTCCATACCTGGGAACAATGTTGCTTTCCAAAAATTTAATAACATCATCTGTAGTACAAGTCTTGCTACTAACCGCTTCAGTCCATCTGGTACAATAATCAGTAATTGTTAAGACATACCTATGGCCTGAAGAGGATGGAGGATTGATTGGTCCTATGAAGTCCATGCCCCATTGTGCAAATGGGCGCTCTTCCATCACTGGCTGCAAGGGTTGTGCAGCATATTTCTCTCTGTTGGCAGCAACCTGACATACATGACAACATTTAACATGTTTAGCTATGTCTTTAAAAACTATGGGCCAATAATATCCTGCTCTGAGGATTGCATGTGTTGTGGTTAGGGCTGATCCATGTGCTGTTCCGAACTTGTCGTGTAATTCTGATAAAACCTTATTTGCTTCTATCTTTTCTAAGCATCTTAGGTATATTCCTTCATAATTCTTCTTGAATAAGGTTCCTCCCTTCATCATATATTTTTGTGACCTTATCTTCAAGGCTCTTCTCTGTGAAGCTTGCAGTCTTGGAGGACATCTTCCAATAATCAGGATGTACCTGATATCTAAATACCATTCCTTATTGTCCTTAGCATTGATAACATACTGTTGACTTGTGATGTTTGGATCAATTTCTGATATCATTTGACTCAAACCCTGTCCTCTTACCAATTTCATTGGTATAATTTCCATGTCATACTCTTGTAATACAGTGATCCACTTGGCTCTTTTCTCACCAGGTTCACTTTGCATTAGCAGCATCTTCATTGCTGCATTAGGCACTACTGCAATCAATTTACTTCTTAGTATATAATGCCTAAATTTTTTTACTACTCTGACCAATGCAAGTGCTTGTCTTTTAACATCCACATATCTCAATTTAGTATCCTTGAAGGGACAGCTCATGAAAGCAATTGATTTTTCTTCTTTCTCTTCATTCCTTTGAGTCAACACTGCTGCAGAGGTATGTTCTGAGGCAAATGAATAAATGTAAAAATATTTTGTGTAATCAGGACTAATGAGGATAGGAGCATCTGATATGGCTTTCTTTATGTCCTCAAAAGCAGCTCTGGCCTCTATTGTCCACTCAATCTTGGCATCTTTCTTCAGCATAGCGTTTAGAGGTTTGACTATCTCTGCAAAACCAGTGATGAATTTTCTTACAAAGTTAATCTTACCAAAGTAAGACTTAAGTTCTTTTTTGCTTCCAAGGAGTTGTATTTTCATAATAGACTCTACTCTGGCAGGATCAATGATGATTCCATCTTCAGTTATCAAATGGCCTAATAATTTGCCTGTTGTTACCCTGAATATGCATTTCTTGGGGTTCAAAGATATTCCATATTCTTCACATTTCTTCAGCACACTTCTGAGATCTGCTACATGGTTCCCCCTTTCTTTGGAGAATACTGTCAATTCATCCATGTATATGACTATACACTTTCCTCTTAAGCCTCTGAAGGCTATGTCCATTGCTCACTGGAATGTAGCTCAAGCATTTATCAGCCCAAAAGGCATATGTCTATATGCAAATATCCCCCACTTGGTGGTGAAGGCAGTTTTCAATCTGTCAATCTTATCAACCATCACTTGGTTATATCCCAAGAAACCATCCAGAAAGGACATCATTTTGGCTCCATTTACAATCTGCAGAACTTCATCTAATGATGGTAAGGGATAATTATCCTTCTCTGATACTCTGTTCAGGTTCCTGAAATCTACGCATAGCCTAATGTCTCCATTCTTCTTTCTAACTGGGACTAGATTAGCCACCCAAGTGGAGTGCCTTATAGGAAAGATTATCCGGGCATTTAACAGCTTCTTGACTTCTTCAAAAATTATTGGTTCAAGCAAAGCATTGACTAGCCTTTATTTCTGTCTGAAAGGTTTAGCATCTGGCTTAAGGGGTATAGTGTGAGTTATGACTGATGTGTCATATGTTTTTAACTCATCATAAGTCCATGCAAAAACATGTATGTAATCTTTGAGGGCCTGAGTTATTCCTTTTAACTCTTCTGGTGTGTAGACCTTACCTATCAGGACATTTCTTTTGTCTTCATTTTGTCCAATATTCACTTGTGAATATTGACCTCCATCAGCTTTGGGAAGGTCCTTCTGTTTCAGCATATTATCCAAATCAAAGGCTCTTTCTAATTCAATAATACCTTTGGGAATCCTGTTGCTAGGCAACTCTAATATTTCATCTTCTTCCCAAACGTGATCTTCCACACTGTTCTTATCTATGATCTGAGCATCAAATATATCCTTGTTAGAAATGAAATCAAGGATATGCTGATCATCACCAAAGACCTGAAGATTAGTAACATTATCAGGTACTGATGGTACAGATACCAGTTCTACTAAAAATCTCTTTAGGCATGATATAGATAGTGGCTCTAGTGTACTGGCAGCCTGGGCAAGTGCATCTGCCCTATGGTTCTATTCTCTAGGAACGTGGGTGATATTAAATGCATCAAAATATTCAATCAAATCCCACACTCTGTGTCTATAATTTGACAATCTCTTATAGTTGCAAGAGTAGATTCCTCTTACTTGTCTGAAAACTAATTCTGAGTCTCCAAAGACATGCAAAATTTTTACCTTCTTCTTGAGAGCAAACAATATCCCATGAATCAAAGCTTCATACTCTGTCACATTATTAGTGTAGGGAAACTATAATCTGTATGTAGCTAAGTAAGATTTTCCTAATGGGTCAATGAGATCAATCCCTACTCCAGCTCCTTGTTTGGACTTAGATCCATCAAATCTTAGAGTCCAGGATTTATCTTCAAAAAAAGGCTTGGCTGAACCCTCTCTTTTCTTTGCAGCTCTAGCTACTACTCCACCTGATATCCACTTTAGTTTAGGAATTTCAGTATCCTTGGACCTCACTTTTCTTTCTTTTGTGAAGCTGACTCCTTTTTCTTTCCAACATTAGGAGGATGATCTTCTAGATCTGGTACTGTATGTCTTTTTAAAATGTGTAAACATAGTGAGCAAGCGGTCTCTGAATGAGGTGCCTCATGCAACCTACACCAACCTTTAATCAAGACCTCTTGGGGAAGTTTGTGCTACTGTGTCATCTTTTCTATCTCTTTTGCTAAAAATTCCTCAAACTTAGTGTTGGTCATGATGTTAGTCACAAACAAGCATAGAATAAAAGTACACATTAACCTTTATTCATCTTGAAAGATATTATGAATTCAAAGAATTCATAATCCCAAGTCTCCGGTGATTAGGTCTTAATCGTCTAAAGTTACTCAGAGGTTAATGTGAGTTGCTGTTTCCATTTTGGGGCCTTACGTGAAAGTTTAACGTCATCGTGACATTCCTGTAGAAATTCTTTACTGAGAAGTCATATTATGTAGTTATTTGGTGAAAAGATGCAGAGATACCTCAATCTTTACATGATATTTTCAATTGTGCATGCTCTATATTCAAATATGCTAAATATTTGCAATTATCTATGAGATATCTGCATATCTGTATTATTTGCTTAAGATCATCAATTATTTACAATTGCGGAGATGAAATGCTCTGAAATTTAAAAGAAATTGAAGAAATACTTCTAATTAAAGCAAACCTTCAGCTTGTGAACCACATGTATATTAGATACTGTCATGAAGAGAAGAAAACCAAACCATATTTTTACCAGGATATTCCACAGCTAGATATAGTTGATGCTAACTTCAAAGGAATTTGTATGAAGACAATACATGTAAGTAGACATGCACTCCAAGGGACGCAGCAAATCACCACATATATTCAGGAAATCATACACTGATTACTTAAGATTTACTATGAATTGTAATCGACACAGTCTTCTCATTCATTAAGCATGCAAAAATATAAATGTATACAAAAACTTTGAAATGAGCTCTGAATGTTTTAGCAGAAGGATTTCAATTAAGTTTTGAATGTTTACAATAAGGCATTCCACCACCTTTTATAGAATAAGGTGAGGATTCCATTACAAAAGATCTACGATCCTGATTTATCAATGCCAATCTACGGTCATCATTCTCTTGACTTTGTCAATCTTGACAAAAATGGCACAAGTTGCCAGTTGGCAACTATCTATATTACTTATGCTTATATCCCCTTTATGATGTATCTTCATCATGTTCCTCAGCTGATTCATGTGGATCATCATCATGTGCATCACTTCCTGAACTTTCACTATCCTGATGATGATGATGCTGCATATGGGGCTGCATGCTGATCCGGATCTGTTCATATGAATGCACAACTTGATCTATTCCTCTGCCATCTTGAGTCTTTGCTTTGATGATGGCGTGCTTATGTGCTTCATATTTATCTCTACTATTATCCAGCTTGTTTTTCTTGTCCTGCAGTGTTTCATTATATTTCTCCATCTTGACCTTGATCCTCATTATTTTATCTATAAATTCCTCTGTCAAGTGGACAGGTGGACCATCTGCCTCTGATTGGAAGTTACTATGTAGAGCTTTGATGGCAAACTCTTCATCTTAATTTTCTATTTTCCCTTCCACCTTTCCTTCTAATGTTTCTAATATCTCTGCCTCTTTAGCCATTAAATCGTGTAGCTTCATGCTGATATCTCTCAGCTTATTATTGCATCTTTTGAGGACTCCGCATTCAAACTGAATGTCTTTGTACCAGATATCTACCAATAATGTGGTATTACTGCTCAGTACCTTCTTACTGATAAGCAGTTGAGGATTTATCCTCTTTATTTCTCCCAACAGGTTTATGACCCTTTCCAGTTTGTAAGACCTTTTTCCGGTCTGCATTTGCAATTTATCCACCTTGGTCCTGGAGTCACTCAAAATGCTCCACCTCTTCAAAGAGGCCTTCATTATTTCTACAGCATCATCCAATGTGGATGACATCCATTTTCTTATTACCGATGCCTCATGTTTCATGAGGTCTAACTTATTTACCTCTTCCTAAGAAATGGCAGTTAATGGGACTGCATGTTCAGTTGAAGTGTCATCAGGATTAATCAGCCTCTTTATGTAGGCATGCAACTGAGCAATGTGCTCTTTGTGTTGCTTATTCTTCTCCTTCTCTTTTTTCACCTTTTGAATTAGAGAGTCAATAATGTCTTTGCCCTCTTGACCTTCTTGGTCTTCATTGGCAAAACCCAAATCCACTGTGCTGATTTGGAATTCATCTACAGTAATTTTACCTTTTTCTTTCTCCACCACAGGTATGGCAGTTTGTGCGGTTCTTCTCCCAGTTGCTGGATCTGTCCTGATGGCCGAAGTCATTCTGGCCTTCCTCCTAGGTTTCATTATATCCACAGAGAACAAGGTGGAGACATCAAATTCCTAAATTTCAAGTTCTTCCTCTATATTTACTTCCTTCGCCAACCACAGAGGTACCTGATCATGTTTTTCAGCATCATCATGATGTTCACCTGTATCTCCCGTTTCTATCAACAAATGTTGTGGAGATGGTGATTTTCCCATTTCTTCTTCCGGATGCTCACCGTGTTGTTGATCCTGCGGCACCTCCTCCTGTTGAGGAATTTCCTTCTCCGGAGGAGCATCTTCTTGGTGTGGGGAATCCTGTTGTGCATCTTTATGCTGATCATGATGATCATGATCTTTCTCCATCATTACTTCATCTATTCTTAACTCTTCCCCTTGTTGAGATTTATCATCCTCTTTTGGCTTTTCTTTTTCTTGATGCATGTCCACTGTACTGGATACTGTGGATCCTGCCTGAGGTGCCGGCGGTTGTTCTGCAGCCACTATTTGTTCCACACCTGCACTATCAACCTCTTGTGTTTTGGCAGCTGGATCCTCTATTGTTTCCTCCTTTTCATCAGCCTTCGTTTCTTGAACCTCAACTATAATAGGTTCCACCGATGTATCCTATGGACTTTGTTGTCCTGATTCAAGAGCATGGCCTTCTGACTCTGCCATCTCTATTTCTTCTGTTGAGTGCCCTTTGTCAGGTGATCCTGCTGGCTGTTCAGGACTTGCATCCTGTTTCTCTGTCAGGTCCACTACTGCAGGACTTGTCACCTCTATGATTAATGCTTCCAGCCCTATTTCTTGAGCTACCTGCTCTGGGCTCTTTTCTTGCTCTTCTTCCACTTGCCTCATCTCCTCAAATATAGTTTGAACTGGTGGAGGCTTGTGAGGATCATAGATATTCCAGCAGCAAGCGTCTCCATCTTTTGTGCAGCCACATCCTGCACGACCTCATCATCAGACAGATTTATTGTCTTATCAAGTGAGACATGCCCTTCTGCTTGTGTCTGGGCAGTTTCTTTCATTTGTTCCTCTGCAAGTTCAGTTTTGAACTTGATGATGGTAGGAAGTGGAACATTATGCTGAAGTTCCCTAGGTACTTCACTACCTGCCCCTTGTAATAATGTTGGGGGTTGTTTTATTTCATCTCTCATAGAGGTTATTTGTTTCTTAGGTGTGGTGGACACCAGCACCTGTGGAGCTTTTCTCTTCCTCTTTATAATTAATGGAGCCTCTTCTTCTTCTAGCTCTTCCTTCATGAGGATATCCTCTTCTCCAGGTTTTCTTGAGGATTGACCCTCTTCTAGGGTCTCAGTGATTCCAGCCTCTGCTGTCTTACTCTTCTTGGGCTTTTCTTTTTCTTGGAGGGGATGCTGATTCTGACCCCGATCCTGATGTTGCTGCCTCCTCAGCCACAAATACTACCCTTTCAATTATAACCCCTTTGGGTTCTTTATCCACCTTCTTGCCCCTTTGGGGTCTTTTGCTCTGTTGTTGTGGTGGAGGGATTCATCTCCCTTGGTCTTCCTCTTCTCATTCAGGAAGTCGTCATATTCATCCCTAGGAATATCCTGTCCCTTCTTCTTGTTGTCCACCGTAATGGCAACACCTTTCTTCTTTAATGCCTCCACCTGATCATCAACCCAAGCTTGAGTTAGTTGTATGGTCCTGGCAATGAATGGGTCCAGAGATATGTCTTCTTGCATGGTGAGGTCAGGTGCAAAGATGGTGTCATTATATATCTTCTTCTATTCATATTCATCTACAATTATCCTGCCATCATCCTTCTTCAATTGTTGGGGAAGGGAGATGCAATCAAAGGTTCTAATTTGGTTCAGAGTTAACCTATAATACCTTCTTCTGGCCTCTGCCTCATCTTCACAATCGGCCCAAAAATCCTCTAGGTGCCTCTGATGAATAGGCTTTCCTAGTATCTTATGTATTCTGTCGTAAGGATCATATGGTCTCGTTAGTGGAAACGGTTGCAGATTCATTTTATTTAGGGTGACCATCACCTTCTTTATATTGTCTAAGTCAGGGCACATATAGCATCCAATGCTAACTGGGAACAAAATTGGTGGTAGCTTCTTGGCGTCCTTGTATGTTTTTATCATAGTGGAGCCCTGCCAGATAAATTCCATTAGTATCACTGCATCAGTAGGATACCTCGGCAGCATCAGGGGATGTCCCTCAAAATCTTCAACCCTTATGTATGAAAAGGTTACAAACTGTATGTACCAGGCCCCATGCCTGTAAACAATTTCTTGAGCCTCCATGCTCAATCTCTTTGTTCTATCCTCTTCCATGGTCCTCACCAGATGCATGGAGAATGCATCATTGACCAGTTTGTAATCTTTGAGATAATTGGTTCTTTGCAGCTGGGGATGATGATCCCAAATATATGCAGCATTTGTGCTTGTAAGCTTTCCATCTGTAACTAAAGCATCAAAAGTGCCTTTGTAAGCACAAGAATAAGCAATGTAAGATGTCATATAGAATACACAATTTGAACCTCCTAGGTTCATCAGCTGCTCATGTAGAGCATCACTTATTATCAAGCCCCATAGTGGCTTGATGTCTGAATATAGACACATCATGATTATTCCGTACATCCAATCCCTGAAACTACCAGCATCAGGCTGGCCCGTTACCCTATTCAGGAGTGCAATCATGTATTGGTATTCTTCACTGAAATCATATTTGAACAGGTGCACAAGAAGTTTGGCTGCTGCAAGATATGTGTTGTTCTCAGCCCGCCATTGATACATGTTCTTCCTGGCTAATTTCTTGTTGGCTTCATATTCCTTTTCAGACTTCCTCGGGTCTACGCTCTTAACTTTATTGCCCAGTGGCAATCCAAATGTCCAGGAGAGACCCTTGATGGAGAGGTCTGCATATATCCTCCCATGTTTCATCACTTGCCTTGTCTGAGGATTATAATTCTGGGCACATTCGATGACCAGCTCTGGAGACTCCATGGAATATGGAAAATCAGCAGCGTTCCACATCCCTGATACGAACACTACATCTAGTACAGGACTTTTGTCATTCCCATCATTCAGCCTAGCTGACCAGGCTTCCAAATTGGTGCTTCCCTGATGGGTATCTGTAATTGCGCCGTATCTAAACAGGACCCCCCTCTGAGAAGAGAACATGGGCCTACTGAATTCCTCTTGACATTTAACTAACCGCTTGTTAGCCATGAGTACTTGCAATTAACAAAATCCTATCTCACAACGGGTATACACATGCATGCATATTGCAATTAACTTCATAAATCACCATGCCTACTGTATCTTTTCAACATTACTTTATCATATGGATGCATAAACCAGAACTTACATCATCATACCTGAACAAAAATAACATGATGAGGGTTTCATTTACTTACCTAGTTATGCAGACCCTTTTCTTTTATACCAGTATACTGTTTAACAACGCTCTTAATTCAGCTAATGATCACTTACTTCCTTTTGTCTGTGAGCTCAAATCGTGCAACAATCGCTTGTATGCGGATATGGAAGCTGGTGCTCTGTAAAACAATTTTATCACAAGGTAAACGTAAAAATGACAGTTGAATTACCTTTTAATCTTGTAATTAGGGTAAATTTAGGGCAACTCTAACAAATTAGATTGTATTCATTGAATATTCGCGTAAAACACAAGATCTCAGCAGGTGTTTCATTGGGTTCTGGGGTCGGCGAGAACCACCTACCATGTCTGCACGCATTAAATGATAATGGCGGCAACAGGAGTGGGGGGATATCCATATGACAGGCTATCATGAAGGCAGGATCATATTCGCAAATATCAGGTTGAGTTTCAATTGTTGGCAAGAGACACTATATGGACTCATGGTTGTTGTCATTGATGGCAACAAAGGTCATCCCACATATCCGCAAGTCATGATGTGTCTCTACCGGAAGTCAGAATAAAGAATGTTGTGGTCCGGTGAAGAAGAACAGAGCATGTGGCAAGGTCCGACAGATTGGTCCGGATCTCTCAGAGGAAGTGTCTTGGTGCAGTGCGGATTTGGGGAAGTCAAGAGGACTACCTTGAGTGGTATATTCCAAGGATTTAGCCTCTGGTGATGGACAAGGAAAAAGATATGAATGGTTGAGTACCAGATTCCTGAGAGACAGTGAAAACAGAGGAAGAACTGACTGGCAGAGTATCAAAATGCTTTCCGGATGTGTTACTGTTGATGACAGAGGTTGTGAAGGCATGAATCATGTTTGGCCGACATAATTAATGATATCTACAAGTATATGCTTGATCCGCATTGCTTGGTGAGGAAGGATTCAGCCGACAGAACAAGAGTTTGTAAGAAACTAGACTGTTCCAGATGCCGACTAGAAAGGTGATGAAATTACTTGTGCGGATATATATAGAGGATGGATTTAGTTGTGAAGTGTGTGATTGTGTGGAGATACAAGCGAATAAGTCCAGATAAGAGCAGAGGTAGCAAAAAGGATCCGGTATGTGAAAGATAGCAGAATAAAGAACAGAGGAAAGATGAAGTGCAGTAGATCAGTGTACTGAGCCTAACCGGAACTGAACTCCAGCATATGCAGATGCTTCCAATCAGTTCAAGACTGTGATTCTCATCACTTTGTAGACAGTGTGTCTTCTTGTAGGCAGTGGGCCTCTTGTGAGCAGTGTGCTCGGGCAGTGAGCCCTAATTGGCAAGTGCCATTTTTGTAATTTCCTATTCTTCTAATAGAGAATAATTTTGGGTTAATCACCCCGTGGTTTTCTCCCTTAACAGGGTTTCCACGTCAAAATACTGTGTCATGTGTTTCTTATTTCATGATTAATGTTTTGTGTTTGATTCTATGCTGCATCAATTAAAAGGAAAGTTCAATAAGGGAAATAATTAGGATAACTGATTCACCCCCCCCCTCTCAGTTATCAACAATTGGTATCAGAGCTAAGTTCCTCCTAATAGAGCCTAACAGCTTGAGGAAGATCTGGGATTTCAAATGGATGCATATGGTTTAAGGGAGCAACTCAAGACTGCTCTTGAGGATCTTGAACAGTCAAATTCTGAAGTCAGTGAATTAAAGGAAAGACTCAAACAGGCTGATGAATTCATGAGAGAATTAAAAGACAAATTAAGTCTCTCTATGAAAAAGAGAAAGGAGCTGCTTCAACAGTTGGCAAGACAAAGTGAAGAAAGCAATACAAATGAAGAATTGACTGAGCAAACCAAGTTATGTGAAAAGTTATCAAAAGAAGTCATTATGTTAAGACATGAAATGGAATCAGGAACTATAAAGTTTACTCAAGAGATTGAAGAAAAAAGAAAGGCTGAAGACAATCTAAGACAATCTCTTAAAGAAAAATCAGAAGAATGCCACCAGATGGACAGGATTATCAGACATCTCGAATCTGATCTTGAAGATGCCAAAGATAATGAAGGAAAACTTGAGGATCAAATTGCCTCTCTCAAAAGAGACCTTCAAACAGCAAATGAATATAAAGAGAAATTCAAGATAAGTTCTGCTCAACTTGAAGTTCTTCTTGGAAGTCAAAAGAGGACAGATGATAAGTATGGTTTGGTATATGAGAAAGGAGAAAGCTCCGGATCCGGTCAGAAGAATCTTGGATCAGAAAATCCAAGGAGCAGGCCTAGAAGACCTCCGGTAAGACAGCCAAATGCTCAAAGATATCCATCCTTCAATGGATACTGCCACAGCTGCAACCACTTTGGTCACAAAGCTGATCAGTGCAGAATGAGAATGAATCAGATTAATTCATCCTTCTCCGGACAGTGCTTCAACTGCAAAAGGTATGGACACAAATCCCATGAATGCAGAATTATGCAAGTAAACAAATCATTCAAAGGTAGATGCTTCACATGCAATAGAGTAGGTCATATGGCTAATCAATGCAGATCAAGAGGATATCAGTCAAATATGCAAAGAAATGTTATTTGCCAAATCTGCAATAGGTCCGGTCATAATGCTAAAGTCTGCAGAAACAAGAATCAGGACAAAAGAGGTCCGGTGTATAATCAGAATCAAGACAAGGGTAAACAAAAGATGAATGCGAATGAGGTTAGGAATCAGATGAGCAAGATTTGGGTGAAGAAAAGTTCAGAGAATGTAGAGGTTGGATCCGCACTAGACTCTGGTGTTGATATTTCTTCCGGAAATTAAAAAGTGAGCTCAGGCTCAGGGGGAGACTCAAAGAAAATCTTGTTCCCCCAGCCAAACAAGTGGTGCCGGATGTGGCACAAGATGCGGATCAAAGGGTTTGTAGATATGAGTCTTGAGATACTTCAGTCAAGTTTTCAGAGGTCCGCATGGAGTTATGAAGAAGCTGTGATCGATCAAATAAGACCTGTTCAGGGAGATGCTCCGGTATGATAAAGGATTACAAAAAGGTCTGGAAAGATCCGGAAATGCACTATCTTGTTCTGCGGATTGGACAGAGTGTTTGGGATGTTCTTGTAATATGTTACCTCGATTTATTCATGATTGAAAGATCCGGATGATATCCACAGATCAGGACTAATCCGGGATACTCCAAGCTATCCAGACAAGGCAAACCGGAATGATGTAGGTGAAGCATTTATTGCAGACAGATATTAGGGTTCGCGGAGCAATTTAAGGGATTTCTCAAAGGTCATTTGCTCATTCTGCACTCGAGAAGAAGCGAAAATTGGAGCTCTGCAACAAGGTTCATCAAGCACACCAAGGATCTCCTGCCGAAGTTATTGCATAAAGAAATCAATCCAACCACTCCATGCAAACCGAAGGCGCATAAGGTATTCTCCGTTTTTCATTACCTCACTGCAAATCTTTGAAGAATGGCTACTCCAAACATAGTTAAGATCTCTGATAGACCTCGCCCCTCATTCAAGAAACATCCCTACAAATCATTAGAGGTAGATCCACTAGGAGCCTTCTCTAGTGTTCCTCACGGAGTTTTACATACCGAAGACATTAGGGTTTACATACATGCAAGCATTGAAGAATTTGGGGAATTCAAATTAAGAGACCTCTATCACAAGCAACTGATAGACAATGCTTTTGAGCTTAAACCAGAGTATAAGGATATCCAGAAGAAACAATTTGAGCAATTTATTCATTTCCCCTGCTTTGAAGAAGATGAATGGGTCCGGTATGTACTGAGCAGGATGCATGACAACTTTCTATGGCTAGATAGACCCTGCAAGATCACAAAAGAGGCAATTAGAGCAGTAACTGGTCTATTCTCTTCCGGAGGGGTACCTATCCTCAAATCTGTCAAGAATAACATTGTAACTGAGGCCACCGGATCAAAATTTGACAAGAGGGCAATGACCATTGAAGATATTTCGGATCCGGATATCAAATATGCATCAATGATAATAGGATACAAGATCTATCACTCCAGCAGGGAGAATTCTGTATCCGGAACTGCAGTATACACTGCCTATGAAATGCTAAGAAAGAATGCAGAATATGATCTCTGCGAACTACTGCTAAGCCAATTAATGGAAAATATACAGAAAATCAAGAAGGATAAGAAGAATTCCTTTAAGTATGGTACTCTTATTGTATGTCTATTCTTCTACTTCATGAATGAGCTACCCGGAACAAGTGGATGGGTATGGCAGAATGACAAACCTGTTGCAGTCCAGATAAGAGACTACTTGCATGGACTTGGGGATGCAAAAGCAAGAAATACAGCTCTATGGGGATACTTCAAAAACTTTCAGAGCATGATGCAAGCAAGAGAGAGAATTCCCCAGTCTCTTGTTGAAAAATACAAAGACTCAGTGTGTTTTATGGTTGACACTGATCAGTGCCTAATGGAGGCAGTGGAGCCAAGGACTGTCTGGATCATGCCCATGGGGTATGAAGTGGATGAACAGATAGTGGAGCTGCATGTTCAACACATGCTAAGTCAGCCCAAAGATCCTAAGGCAGAAAGGTTTGGAACCTTTGAGGAGCTGAGTGTAAAAATACATGTAGAACTCAGGGAACCTGAGATTAAAAGAAAAGTGAGAAAAGAAGTAGAGCACATTGCTCAAGGCCTAGGCATCTCAAAAGAGGCACTTGATGCCAGCCGGGAAAAGAGGAGGAAGGCTGAGGAAGAAGAGAAAAGTAAAGAAAGTGCTCCGGTTGAAGCTCCCACCCGGACCAGATCATCAAAGAGATCTGCACCTCCCTCAACCAAAAGTTCAAAACTGGAAGTCCAGGCATCCGGTAAGAGATCCAAGACAAAAGCCACAAGGGCTTATGGAAGCCAAAAGGATGAAGAGGAAACAGAGTCAGATGAGGGAATAAAAGAAATAAAGAAACAGAAAAAGAAAGGATCCGGTAAGCCCTCCACAGGCCAAGATAAGGATGAAATGGCAGAGGTATCTGTTGAAAAGCCCACTCTGTCTCTAGAGAGCATAATCAAGTCGGTCACGGTGGATGGAAACCTTCAACCAATGACTGAATCTTATAATGACTTCAGTGAGGCCGACCAAAAGACTCTGCAGGAGGCCACAGTCAAATATCTTAACATATATAATAAGGCTTTCATTGAGATCATATCTCTCATTCCTAAAAGCCTAGAAAAGGAATTGGAAGTAAGAAAGAATAATGCTCATGCTAAAGATCTTGAGATCCGGGAGCAGATAGCTATTCAGCTATATCCTCAAATTGATCCCAAGACAATGAACATTATCTTCAAGGACTGCAAAGATGAGTTCAGAAGCAAAGCCAGGATGAATCAACTCATGCTTGGTGAGACTGACAAAGTGGCCCAAGAAACAGAAGAGATCCTCCGGAAGGCCTTCAAAAGGTTCAATCTTCCTGTTGTAGAGGACTTAGGTGCAGAAACAGCTGCTGATTTGGAATCTTCTGTTCCGGAAGAAGTGAGCCCTAAATAGACAAATATCTCTCCTCCGGTTTCCCCTACAGTCTCCGGATCCAAAGAAGAAGAGCAATTACAGGAGAAGGAAGCAGTGGTGAAAGACAAAGAGGCTGACAGTTCTAAGACTGCAGAAGAGAAGAAACATCTGTCTCCGGCAAGAGACACTGCACAAACTATTCAACAATTTTTGAGCAAAGAAACTTTAGAGATTGATGAACCGGAGCTTCTAAAAGGCCCATTTGATTTTGACTCTCTCTCTCCGGTACAAACAATGAAGATAGCTTCATTTGCAAATGCCAAGGCAAATGAAAAGCTCCTGAAGTCTCATATGGAAGACTGTGAGTTGATAGAGGCTGCTTCCGGAGTACTTGTAAAGATCATGCCATCAATCTAGATAGATCCGGCAGCCTCCTCTTCTGGTAATCTAAAAACCTTAGTCAGCAGTGTTGATACACGTTTTGATTCTCTAGAAAAATCAGCTGAAGAAAAGGTCCGGAAGGAATTTTTGGATAAAAGATTTTCAGAAATATTAGAATTAATCTCTAAGGATAGGAAGATTGTAAGCATTGGAATAAAGAGCTTAGAGAATGCTCTTAAGGATGGCGGTGACATCTACAAATTTTGTATATCCTGGTCAAAGGCAACAGCAGCATTTGACAAGAAAATAAAAGAGGAACAGGATAAGCTACAAAGCTTATCTCAAAGTTTTGATCCTCTCTCTTCCTCTATAATAAATCAAGAATGTCAGACTATTGCAGTCTTGAATGAAATAAAGAATCTTGAGAAGGAAAGAAAGAACATCACTAACCGGATGGGAGAACTTAGAAGGATTATAATCCCTAAGTTGGAAACTATGCATGAGGCCATCAGTGATGCTCAGACCACCGCCCAAACAAAAGATCCGACAGATCTCAAGCGGGCAGAAGCTTTTGCATTTTTGTTAAGTGGTCACATTTCAATTTTGGATAGAATGAAGCAAAGTTGGGCTACAGAAATGATCCAATTACAGACATCCTTTGCAGACATTCTTCAGTACATGTGAGTATGTAAATATGCGGCTATATATAGAAAATTTTTGAAAATTTTGGTGTGCGGACCCTACCCTTTGCCATTGATGTCAAAGGGGGAGTGAGGAGCAGTGAAAAATGAGGAATCCAACTAAGGGGGAGTTCCGAAAATTGTATATAAAGACAGAGCATCAGCAAAGGGGGAGCATAGTGAAAACACTTAGTCATTTTTCACTAAGTGTTGCCATCAATGCCAAAGGGGGAGATTGTTGGCAAGAGACACTATATGGACTCATGGTTGTTGTCATTGATGGCAACAAAGGTCATCCCACATATCCGCAAGTCATGATGTGTCTCTACCGGAAGTCAGAATAAAGAATGTTGTGGTCCGGTGAAGAAGAACAGAGCATGTGGCAAGGTCCGACAGATTGGTCTGGATCTCTCAGAGGAAGTGTCTTGGTGCAGTGCGGATTTGGGGAAGTCAAGAGGACTACCTTGAGTGGTATATTCCAAGGATTTAGCCTCCGGTGATGGACAAGGAAAAAGATATGAATGGTTGAGTACCGGATTCTTGAGAGACAGTGAAAACAGAGGAAGAACTGACTGGCAGAGTATCAAAATGCTTTCCGGATGTGTTACTGTTGATGACAGAGGTTGTGAAGGCATGAATCATGTTTGGCCGACATAATTAATGATATCTACAAGTATATGCTTGATCCGCATTGCTTGGTGAGGAAGGATTCAGCCGACAGAACAAGAGTTTGTAAGAAACTAGACTGTTCCAGATGCCGACTAGAAAGGTGATGAAATTACTTGTGCGGCTATATATAGAGGATGGATTTAGTTGTGAAGTGTGTGATTGTGTGGAGATACAAGCGAATAAGTCCAGATAAGAGCAGAGGTAGCAAAAAGGATCCGGTATGTGAAAGATAGCAGAATAAAGAACAGAGGAAAGATGAAGTGCAGCAGATCAGTGTACTGAGCCTAACCGGAACTGAACTCCAGCATATGCAGATGCTTCCAATCAGTTCAAGACTGTGATTCTCATCACTTTGTAGACAGTGTGTCTTCTTGTAGGCAGTGGGCCTCTTGTGAGCAGTGTGCTCGGGCAGTGAGCCCTAATTGGCAAGTGCCATTTTTGTAATTTCCTATTCTTCTAACAGAGAATAATTTTGGGTTAATCACCCCGTGGTTTTCTCCCTTAACAGGGTTTCCACGTCAAAATACTGTGTCATGTGTTTCTTATTTCATGATTAATGTTTTGTGTTTGATTCTATGCTGCATCAATTAAAAGGAAAGTTCAATAAGGGAAATAATTAGGATAACTGATTCACCCCCCCCCTCTCAGTTATCAACATCAATATCATCCTCCTCCGGCAACTTGTAATGGTTATCGCGACAAGATTCGGGTGACAAAAGCACCCTTTGGTTATGTTTGGTACCTCAGGAGGATATTTCGATGTATCAGGTGATGTTTCAAATATGATGATGACAAGACAAACTTACTTGTCTCTCTTTCGAAATATTGGGATGACGTCATCCTGATATTCATTCTTTGTATCGAAAAGGCATCATGATGTCATCGTCATATTAGGCGAACATGATCATGTATAGAAAATATCTTGTCGAAATGTAAATGTGATGATGATGTCATCATCATGTTTGTTTCTTCGTTTATCCGATTTGGATGACGTCACCAGGATATTGGCTTAGGGTGATATTTCGCGATAGGAGGATATTAAGAAATATCGGATTACATTCGAAAACATGACACTCGCGATATATAAGACCGTTTGACGGGGAAGATTTACTACCACTTAAAGTTGACATCTGGATATTTGGGCCGCATGACTTATCGGGTGATGTTTCAAGATCAGGGTGATCTTTGAAAACATGACTGAGGTTATAAAATATGATCCCCCTCTTGCGAATATCAGGTTTGACCAAACTTTTAACTGTTCATAAATTTCACATCTTAAGGAATATCAGGGTGATGTAAAAGGCAAACCTGCATAGAATTTAACGCTCTTTCCAAATATGACATCATAGAAATGGAATATGAACTTTGACAAACTAACCCCATGATGATGACTTACCTCATCCTGGTTCTACATGATGATGCACATGACTTACTTTTACCAACTCGCCACAAAGCAGACAACACAAGCCAAGCCAAAAAGTTGGGTCCTTGTTTTGCCAAGTCAAAATGGGGCGTGTTGTGTAACCACACAACAAATTGCCACCACAGAAAACAAACAAATTCCAATAATTCAAGTGATGTGATCACATTCATCTATAGTATTCTAATTCCATCTAAGCATAGGCATCATGATCCCCTGAATGATGAAATTCATCATGGTAACAATGCTAACAAAGGATCAGGTGTGTGCATATGACTAATTATCCTCATCTTGAAAGCAAGTTGAAAACATAAGTAACTGGTGTTAAACTACATAGTTGGAGATCATCCCTCATAGCCAACCTGGATAGAGCCTTGCTGCCAGCAGGCATTCATAGCCCCGGCAAGGTTATCTATACAATCTCCCTAAGTAGAGCCTCACTGCCAGCAGGCATCTATAGCCCCTGTAAGGTTACTTAGATGGCCTAATTTTATTTCTTTTCTGATTTTCTCTTTAAAATTTGTATCTGATATCATTATGTCAGCTCATTTGTACAAGGTATAGTCACTTGCAGCTTTAGGTTGGAGATTGTATTGGTAGCAAGGGAGTCCCTTTAGATTTTTCACTTAACACCTATACTTGTGTGTTCAACAAACCCAAGGCTGTTAAGTGTTTCATTGTGATTGATTCACTTTGACCAAGAAAAGGCACCCTGATGAATGGATATCACAACCTGATCATGAACACTTCTTAGAATGAATCATAACCTATGTCTAAATGCGATCTCATCACTTGAATCTTAACAATTTAGTTATTTTCTTTGGTGATGAAGTGCATCATCCTGACTTACTAGAACAAGGTCTCAACCAATAAAATGAAACAAGCCAAAACAAACAAACTGTACAAACAACTATACAAATATACAATATGATACATATGACTGTCATGAAGTATTTTAGGCTTGGAAATAATGCTTGAGGAACTGTCCATTGACTGGCAATGGGACATCCTCACCTGTCAGGTTCTTAAGCCTATAGGTGCTGTCTCCTAGTATCTCAAAAATTTGGAAGGGACCTATCCATAATTTATCAAACTTACCATGGTCACCTTTCTTTTCATGGGCTTTATCCCACATCAGGACCAAATTAGATATCCTGAAAGCTTTAACTCTGGCTCTCTTGTCAAACCAGCATTTGACAACAGCCTGATGTTTTGCAAATTGGTCAATTGCTTGACTCCTTTTTTCTTCCAGGTGCATCAACTGAAGCAACCTAACTTCTTGCTTATTGTCTATGCCTAGGTATTCATGGGTAAACTGCAGAGTAGGAATTTTTAAGTTTATAGGGAGGATGGGATCCACCCCATATACTAGTTGGAAAGGCAAGTTCCCTAATGCAGTTTTCATTTGAGTTCTGTCAACCCATAAGGCATACTTTAGAAATGAGTTCCATTCTCTAGGGTTCTTTTCTATTAATTTTCTTATGATACTCAGCAAATTTTTATTGGTAGATTCTGCTAATCCATTCCCTTGGGGATAGTAGTTGGATGAAAACTTAAGTATAATCCCATGATCAAAAGCCCAACTTGATAACTTGGTGGAAATGAAGGCAAAACCATTATCACTTACCAAAGCATAAGGAGTTCCATACCTGGTGACAATATTGCTCTCTAGAAATTTAATGACATCATCTGCAGTACAAGTTTTGCTGCTAACAGCCTCAGTCCATCTAGTACAATAGTCAGTAATTGTTAAGACATACCTATGACCTGAGGAAGATAGAGGATTGATTGGTCCTATGAAGTCCATGCCCCATTATGCAAACGGGCACTCTTCCATCACTGGCTGCAAGGGTTGTGCAGCATACTTCTCTCTGTTGGCAGCAACCTGGCAAACATGACAACATTTAACATGATCAGCTGTGTCTTTAAAAATTGTAGGCCAATAATATCCTGCTCTGAGGATTGCATGTGTTGTGGCCAATGCTGATCCATGTGCCATTCCAAACTTATCATGTAGTTCTGATAGGACTTTATTTGCTTCTGGCTTTTCTAGACATCTTAGGTATATTCCTTCATAATTCCTCTTGAATAGGGTTCCTCCCTTCATCATGTATTTTTGGGATCTTATCCTTAAGGCTCTTCTCTGTGAAGCTTGCATTTTTAATGGACATCTTCCAGTGATCAAGATGTGCCTGATATCTGCATACCATTCTTTATTGTCTTTCTCATTAATCACATACTGCTGACTAGTGATGTTTGGGTCAATTTCAGATATCATCTGGCTCAGAGCTTGTCCTCTTACCAGCTTCACTGGTGTAATTTCCATATCATACTCTTGTAATATAGAAATCAATTTGGCTCTTTTCTCACCAGGCTCACTTTGCATCAGTAGCATCTTCACTGCTGCATCTGGTACTACAACAATCAATTTACTTCTTAGTATGTAGTGTCTGAATTTCTTTACTGCTCTGACTAATGCAAGTGCCTGTCTCTCAACATCTACATATCTTAATTTAGCATCCCTGAAAGGATAGCTCATGAAAGCAATTGGTTTCTCTTCTTTCTCTTCATTTCTCTGAGTTAACACTGCTGCAGAGGTATGTTCTGAAGCAAATGAATAGATGTAGAAATCTTTTATGTAATCTGGACTAATGAGGACAGGAGCATCAGAAATGGCTTTCTTTATATCTTCAAATGCAACTTTGGCCTCTGGTGTCCACTCAATTTGTGCATCTTTTTTCAACATGGCATTTAATGGTCTAACAATCTCAACAAAGCCGGTGATGAACTTCTTCACAAAGTTTATCTTACCAAAGTAAGACTTGAGTTCCTTTTTGCTTCCTGGAAGTTGTAACTTCATGATTGACTCCACCCTGTCAGGATCAATGATAATTCCATCTTCTGTGATCAGGTGGCCTAGTAACTTTCCTGTTGTCACCCCAAATATGCACTTCTTGGGATTCAAAGATATTTCGTACTCTTCACATTTCTTCAGTACACTTATGAGATCAGCAACATGATTCCCCCTCTCCTTGGAGAATACTGTCAAGTCATCCATGTAGATGACTATACATTTTCCTTTTAAGCCTCTAAAGGCTATGTCCATTGCTCGCTGGAATGTAGCTCCAGCATTTATGAGGCTGAATGGCATACGTCTATATGCAAATATCCCCCACTTTGTGGTGAAGGCAGTTTTCAATCTATCAATTTTATCAACCATCACTTGGTTGTATCCTGAAAAGCCATCTAGGAAGGACATCATTTTGGCTCCATTTACAATCTGCAGAACTTCATCTAATGAGGGTAAAGGATAATTGTCTTTTTCGGATGCTCTGTTTAGATTCCTGAAATCTACACATAACCTGATGTCTCCATTCTTCTTTCTAACTGGTACGAGATTTGCCACCCAAGTGGAATGCCTCACAGGAAATATTATCCTGGCATTTAACAATTTCTTGACTTCTTCAAGAATTATTGATTCAAGCAAAGCATTGACTGGCCTTTGCTTCTGTCTGAAAGGTTTAACATCTGGCTTGAGAGGTATAGTATGAGTTATGACAGAGGTGTCATATGTCTTCAGTTCATCATAAGTCCATGCAATTACATGGATATAATCCTTGAGTGCCTGAGTTATTCCTTCTAACTCTTCTGATGTGCAAACCTTACCTATCAGTACATTTTTCTTGTCTTTATCTTGTCCAATATTCACTTGTGAATACTGACCTCCATCTATGATGCAGAGGTGTTAGGTCTCCAAAGATAATCTAACAAGATCAAAAGGTTTCAATAGTTTGTGGGCTTCAACCAATAAGACTTCTCTAGCCTTCCTCGTGTCCTAAACTCCACCAAAGGGCTCAAGTTTGGATTCCAACTTCTCAGATGAATTCTAGCACCTTCTAGGGTCTCAACCTACCCCAACCAACAAGGTTCCAAAGGTTTCACAAACCAATTTGATAGATTCTTGACAATTCCCCTTAAACATGCCTAATCCTTGTAGTCTTGTTCAGCAACTAAACTGTACTTTTCTCCAAACTTTCCCAAAACACTCTTGAAACAAATGACTGATTTGGATACCCTCTATTGATTTCTAAAACATATCTCAAACTCACCTACTGTTGTTTTGGACGAAATGTGACTGTCCTAACACCCTGCTGCCTTCCTACAAGGCCTAAATTGACCATTTTACAAAGGAACCCTGTGACAAACTTGTCCCACACACTTCAAACCTAAAAAAAGTCTTAGGAAAGGGTTCAACACCAAGGATTTTCTAGGTCTTATCAGGAGGTTTGCTCATTTAGATGTTCAAATACAAAAAACCTCATATCTAGGGCCTAAAACCTAGGGCTTCCTAGATCTCCCACTTCCAATCACTTCCAGACCTCATTCAAAGGTATAACACCATCTCCATGATCATATTAGACAGTACCAAACATAAAAAGGTTACCTTGTTAAGACGGATCTCCGGCTGCTATAACCGTGCCACCATTTCAATGCTCTTCCACAAGCAATCCTTGACTTTAAATGGTGATCACCTCTCCCATTTACACTCCTCCTACTTTGTCAGGGTTAGAAACATATGTTACATGTTAATAAGGACCTATTCCATGAGAATCAGAATCCTACATTCATGGAAAGGTCCAAAAATGCATTGCAAACCCTCAAAATCCCTGTTTTCACAGTCAAACAGGCAGTTCCAGAAAAAACGTGATATCTCCCTCAAAATTCACTATAAAAACCTCAAACCAATTGTAAATGAAATTTAACTCAATCCCCTACCACATCCAATTGGTTTCAGATCAAAATAGTTCTGTACAAAGAAATGGTACGGCCTGCAACAGCAGATTTACAGAAAAAATTAGAAAATTCTATTTTTTATTCAATTTTTGCACCTCTAAACTCCCTCCAAGGTACTTGTCTGTACATATCATGCCTTCAACAGGCTTATATAACCTCTCCCTAACTTCTACAACCAATTCCCATCAGTTAGGGGTGGTTAAACTTTCAAAAACTAATTAAAAAGGCTTTTCCTGCCTAAATGCATAATTCAGAAATTTGAATTTAAAACATTGGTTTAAAGGATTTCTACCTTATTAATTCACTATGTATGATCTTCTTAGGTTCATGATACCTTCTTATTGATCTTAGACACCTCTATTTGACTCTAGGGGCACTATTGGCCCAACTTACATCATTTTTGGTCCTAGGGTCCTTACCAGGGCCCTCAGGATATTTGACTATTACGTCATTTTGAATATTGCAACATGCCATAATTGGTTGTAAGGTGTCCCAATTGACTTGATTTGTTCCATAGGTTCCTTCCATGGTCATTTTTGTCTTCTTGCTCCAAGGTATTATCTTAGGTGCTCCTACACCATAGTTCCCAGCATGATAAAAAAACTCTTGTCCCAAGAGTTATGTGATCTACTCCAAACCTCTTGCAATCTTTTTGAAGTGTTCCTCTGATTTGTGACAGGAAACATAAACTCTCCAAGGGTTGTTCTTCTTCTTCTTCCACCTGCATGGCTCTTACAAACAATGTTAGCATTATAAAACATGTCTTGGTGTCCTTGCCTAGGACCTTGCTGCTGTGGTGTTTCTGCCTTCTCCATCTTGAGATTTGGATCTGTTTTTCCTTGATGTTTGCCTTCCCTTTCTTGCCTCCCTATAGGGCAATCAATGTCCCCAACCTTGATGCAATTTAAGTCCCAAATTTGCTGCTCTTTAGGACTATTATAAACCTTCTTCTGCTGCAATTGTTTCCTGCTATCTAACTTGTACATTCAACTTCAATTTCTCTCCAAAACAGATAATGGCATGTTCCTTCTTGTCCTCACAAGGTAAAGGCATTAGTTTGAACTTTTTACCATCTTTGTGCACCAAATGACTATTTGTATAACCATCATGAATTGTCCTCCTTAAATGCTGCCATGGTCTTCCCAAAATCATATGCCCACATGTCATTGAAATAACATCACATAAAATAGAATCATGATATGGACCAATGGAAAAATCAACATATGCCCTCTGATTAACCCTTACTTGCTGTTCTTGACTTACCCAAGTGGCTTTGTAAGGACTAGGATGATCAAATGTTTTCAATCCCAACTTGTGCACCATATCCCAAGAAACTAGATTATCATGTGAACCTGAATCTATAATCAACTTGTATACTTTTCCATGGCTTAAACAATTAGTTTTGAAAATGGATACCTGTGGTGCTTGCTGCATTTTGCCTTTATCTACCATGAGCAATTCTCCATCTGTAACTGGATAGGCTGGTGTTGGTTCTTGGTCTTCTTTCTTTTCCTCTTCTTGTGCCAAATGAACTCTTCTCTCCTTGTTCTTATCAGCATCATCTCTCTTAGGACATTTGAAAGATGTGTGTCCCACTTCATTGCAATGATAACACCTACCTGTGAATACTCCTCTACCTGATCCAAACCTACCTCCACCTCTATATCCACCTCTCTGATTTGTAGAAAACTCTTTGCCTTTCTCATTGCTGCTTTGTCCTTCATTAGTAGGTCTGCCCCTACCTCTATATCCTCTTCCACTACCTCCTTGTCTTTCTTGCTTCCTCTTCACCCTTTCTTCAGCCCTGATGGCTAACTGAAAACATTCTCCAAGTGATTTTGGTATTGTCAAACCAATCTCATCTTGCAAGTTATACCTAAGCCCATTAAGGTATCATGCCACTTTCTCTTCTTCATCTTCCAATCCCCCTCTAATACTAAGCTTATGAAACTGCTCAGTATAGGACATAACATCCATGTCCTTTTGTTTCAAATTCTACCTCATCCTCTTTGTTTGAATGGAGTAATCGGATGGAAGAAATTGATCCTTCATCATATCCTTCATCCTACCCCAAGAAGTGATTCTTGTTCCACCTCTAGCCACTCTTTCTGTTTGCACACTACTCCACCATGTAAGTGCTGTCCCTCTCAACTTTGTTTTTGCAAATTTAATCTTCTTCTCATCACTCATCTCCTCATACTCAAAAAAATTTTCAAGGGCATCTATCCACCCTAATAGCTCTTCACTATCCATCTTCCCTTGATAGATAGGTAACTCTATGTTTGCCTTTGTTCCACTTCCTTGGACTGCCTTAAGCAATCTCATAAATCTCCTTTCTTCCACATCCAACTCATCATCAGGAGTGTTCTCATCTACCTTCTCAGGTCCTCCATCATCTCCTTCTTGATCATCTTGTTCATCCCCTCTAGAATTCTTTTCCAGTGCTTCCAACCTTGCCAAGATTGATGCATTCTCCCTTCTCACTTGTCTTAACTCTCTTTCTCTTGCAGCATCTTGTTCTTTTCTATCCTTCAACTCTTTTTCTCTTGCCTCTAAGACTTCTCTCAATTCATTGTTCTCCCTAGCCATTTGATTTTTAGGAGCCATATTCACACTTTCACAAACCCTTATTGTTTCACAAGATCCTACCACTCCCTCAAGGACCTACTTGCTGCTCTGATACCACTATGATGCAGAGGTGTTAGGTCTCCAAAGATAATCTAACAAGATCAAAAGGTTTCAATAGTTTGTGGGCTTCAACCAATAAGACTTCTCTAGCCTTCCTCGTGTCCTAAACTCCACCAAAGGGCTCAAGTTTGGATTCCAACTTCTTAGATGAATTCTAGCACCTTCTAGGGTCTCAACCTACCCCAACCAACAAGGTTCCAAAGGTTTCACAAACCAATTTGATAGATTCTTGACAATTCCCCTTAAACAGGCCTAATCCTTGTAGTCTTGTTCAGCGACTAAACTGTACTTTTCTCCAAACTTTCCCAAAACACTCTTGAAACAAATGACTGATTTGGATACCCTCTATTGAGTTCTAAAACATATCTCAAACTCACCTACTATTGTTTTGGACGAAATGTGACTGTCCTAACACCCTGCTGCCTTCCTACAAGGCCTAAATTGACCATTTTACAAAGGAACCCTGTGACAAACTTGTCCCACACACTTA
This sequence comes from Cunninghamia lanceolata, assembly GCA_027924645.1. Taxonomy (NCBI): domain Eukaryota; kingdom Viridiplantae; phylum Streptophyta; class Pinopsida; order Cupressales; family Cupressaceae; genus Cunninghamia; species Cunninghamia lanceolata. The sequence goes on along the minus strand of BSBN01000220.1, from coordinate 6,026,183 downwards.
AAACCTAAAAAAAGTCTTAGGAAAGGGTTCAAAACCAAGGATTTTCTAGGTCTTATCAGGAGGTTTGCTCATTTAGATGTTCAAATACAAAAAACCTCATATCTAGGGCCTAAAACCTAGGGCTTCCTAGATCTCCCACTTCCAATCACTTCCAGACCTCATTCAAAGGTCTAACACCATCTCCATGATCATATTAGACAGTACCAAACATAAAAAGGTTACCTTGTTAAGATGGATCTCCGGCTGCTATAACCGTGCCACCATTTCAATGCTCTTCCACAAGCAATCCTTGACTTTAAATGGTGATCACCTCTCCCATTTACACTCCTCCTGCTTTGTCAGGGTTAGAAACATATGTTACATGTTAATAAGGACCTATTCCATGAGAATCAGAATCCTACATTCATGGAAAGGTCCAAAAATGCATTGCAAACCCTCAAAATCCCTGTTTCACAGTCAAATAGGCAGTTCCAGAAAAAACGTGATATCTCCCTCAAAATTCACTATAAAAACCTCAAACCAATTGCAAATGAAATTTAACTCAATCCCCTACCACATCCAGTTGGTTTCAGATCAAAACAGTTCCGTACAAAGAAATGGTACGGCCTGCAACAGCAGATTTACAGAAAAAATCAGAAAATTCTATTTTTTATTCAATTTTTGCACCTCTAAACTCCCTCCAAGGTACTTGTCCGTACATATCATGCCTTCAACAGGCTTATATAACCTCTCCCTAACTTCTACAACCAATTCACATCAGTTAGGGGTGGTTAAACTTTCAAAAACTAATTAAAAAGGCTTTTCCCGCCTAAATGCATAATTCAGAAATTTGAATTTAAAACATTGGTTTAAAGGATTTCTACCTTATTTAATGAACTCCTACCTTATTAATTCACTATGTATGATCTTCTTAGGTTCATTATACCTTCTTATTGATCTTAGACACCTCTATTTGACTCTAGGGGCACTATTGGCCCAACTTACATCATTTTTGGTCCTAGGGTCCTTACCAGGGCCCTCAGGATATTTGACTATTACGTCATTTTGAATATTGCAACATGCCATAATTGGTTGTAAGGTGTCCCAATTGACTTGATTTGTTCCATAGGTTCCTTCCATGGTCATTTTTGTCTTCTTGCTCCAAGGTATTATCTTAGGTGCTCCTGCACCAATCTACCTTGGGCAGATGCTTCTGTTTAAGCATACTATCCAAATCAAAGGCTCTTTCTAATTCAATCATACCTTTGGGAATCCTGTTGCTAGGTAATTCTAATATCTCATCTTCTTCCCAGACATGATCTTCCATACCATTCTCATCTATAATCTGAGCTTCAAATATGTCTCTGTTTGAGATGAAGTCCAGAATATGCTGATCATCATCAAACACCTGGAGGTTGGTCACATTATCAAGTACTGAAGGTACTGACACCAGTTCTACTGAAAATCTTTTCAGACCTGATATAGATAGTGGCTCCAATGTACTGGAAGCTTGGGCAAGTGCGTCTGCCCTATGGTTTTGTTCTCTGGGTACGTGGGTTATATTAAAGGCGTCAAAATCCTCAATCAGGTCCCACACACGATGTCTGTAGTTGGATAGCTTTCTGTAGTTACATGAGTAGATTCCTCTTACTTGCCTCACAACTAGTTCTGAATCTCCGAAGACATACAGGATCTTTACTTTCTTCTTATGAGCAAACAGTATCCCGTGAATCAGAGCCTCATACTCTATTACATTGTTGGTACAGGGGAACTGTAATCTATAGGTTGCCAAGTAAGATTTTCTAGTTGGATCAATCAGATCAATTCCTACCCTAGCACCTTGCTTGGACTTGGATCCATCAAACCTCAGGATCCAAGGTTTATCTTCAGTAGGACATTTAGCTAAACTTTCTTTTCTCTTTGCAGCTCTGGCTGCTGTTCCACCTAATATCCACTTTAACCTAGGGATGTCATCATTCTCAAGTTTTTTCTTTCCTTTTTCTCGTGAGCCTGATGGTTTTTCTACTCTTTCTTTCGCTTCAACCGGAGGATGATCTTCCGGATCTGCGGCTGCATGCTTTTTCAAAAAATGTAAACACAGTGAACACGTTGTTTCTGAGTGAGGTGCCTCGTGCAACCTACACCAACCTTTAATTAAAACCTCGTGGGGAGATTTATGCTGTCGTGTCATCTTCTTTATTTCTTTTACTAGAAATTGTTCAAACTTAGTCAGGTCACTACCTTTGTCTTCATCAGACAATTCATAGTCTGGTTCCATAAAACAATCACTCCTAGGGGTGATCTTTTCTTTCATTTCGTCATTCATCCGGTTAGAAACCAGGACCTCTTCTGTTTTCAGAATATGATCTTCATCATGATCTGTCGGCTCCTCTATTCCTGCAGAAGGCAAATAAGAATTAGTATCATCGTCATCATCATCAGATGTAGCGTTTACCTCAGAATATGATGATGATGCCTCACTACATGTTTGCTCCAGCATCATCATATCTAAGCATGTTTCACAAGTCTTTTCTGAATGTGCTTCATCGTGTAACCTGCACCATCCATCCATCAAAATATCATTAGCAGCTATATTTAACAATTGACAATGCTTTACCTGGTTAGACAGATGCATCTCGAAGTCTCTGAAGCGATCTATTTCATTCTCATTATCAGGATTATTATTAGGTTCTACGATTGGCATATCCTCCTAATGATCATCATCCTGATGATGATGAAAGTCAAGCATCAGGATCTTTTCTATTTTGACAGTCTGTGGCTTGATGCGGTAAACTCTAGGTTCGACGTCTATGTACATGATCTCATTTGTTCTGTTGTACTCGGTGATCATATGCTTCATTCTCGGCTCAGCATCAATCCTGATCTGATTAGGTATACCCTTCCATGGCAACCACATGTGACTAAAATCTGTAGACATATATCCGTTAAGCGTTTTGGACCAGTTCCAGCTAAGCAACATCCCATATGTATCAGGTATATCAACTACCTGAATATCAATGTAATACTAGATTCTAGGATCAGATGCTAGCTGCATGTGGATATGAGTTAACTCTCCTACCACACTTACTTCTATTTTGTCCAGCTGTGTGACCTTTAGAGATTTAGCAGGATGAAGTCCTAAAGCATTACATATTGACAAAGGCATAACATTCGTGGAAGCTCCTGAATCAACCAGACAGTTGTGCAGGTTCTTGCTGAACATTCTTATGGTGAGGAGGAACGGAGGTGACTCAGTTTTGTCCTTATACAAGGTCATGTGGGAGGTTTCTGTAGCTTGGACTGTAGCTGACACTTTAGGCTTGATAGTATTATCCTTGGCAGCATGATCTTTGCCACTGGATTGACTTGAAAGCTGGCTATCCTCTTTAGAAGCAGGATCATCTAGTGACTTCATGAATGCTTTTTTGATTGCAGGAGTTTTCAGTAACTCAGACAGGGACAGGCTGATCTTAATTTTCTTCATTTCATCGGCCAGATAGGTGACTAACTTGTCAGATTCATGAGGTGCATTTACAACTTTTGATCCTGTGTTCTGAGGTGACAAGTACTGAGCATTTACCTTAGGGAACCCAGGGTTATTGTTAGCTTTAGGATCAGGAGGTGTATTGAAGTTATTTGGAGGTAGAGATGATGTCAATGGAACAGCAGGTCTGTTAGCATTACTCCTCAAGTTATAATTATGCTTACCAGGATATTGCTACTGATATGCATGTACTTCCTCATGTTCTCTTGCAGGCTCATTTTCATCCTCAAAGGGGAAAATATAATTTGTTTCAAAAGTTAAAGCAGATTCTTCACATACCTGGTTATAACTCTGATGAGGTTGATTAGTATAGGCTTCTAGCACAAAAGCTGAGTCATATCCACAAGGAACAATCTCATTTCCTTCTGCCTGAGGTGGATTTCCAGAAGTGTTAGACATTTCAGTCTGAAAGATGCTAGCAGCAATTCTAAATTGCGGACAATCTAATTCTGCATGTGCATTTGTATTGTGGATCCTACACCAATTAGTAAGGGCTGCCTCAGCAAGATTGACTCTGGTAGTCTGTTTGGCTTCACCAGGAGGTTGATTGTCCAGGGGTGATGGTAATGAGCCATTATTTGGCCTAGAGTTCCATACTCTGGGCTGTCTTTGGGGATTATTGTTATTTCCACCACCATTATTGAAATTATTGGTGTTATACCCTCTGTCAGGATAATTTGGTCTATCATTGGAATAATTTCTATTCTGATTCGACTGGGAATAGAAACCCTGATTTCTCAAATGTGTTACTTCTGTGGTGAGTTTTCTCAATTGAGCAGAAATTTCTTTGATCTCCTCCTTTTCTTCTTGAGCTTTGGCCACCACATTCTCATTCTGGGGCTTAAAGAAAGAGGATCCATGGTTATTATTGGACAGGTCAGCACCTTGAGATGTCTAAGATTGTGCAGGATATTGTGGCAATTGGCCATTTCCATTAGGAGGGGGAATAATACTCAGTGGAGGTACTTGCAAAGGTGCAGGCATGACTATTGGGGGTATCACTGCTCCATTAGGATATTGTGTAGGATACTGTGCAGAATATGTTGTAGGATACTGTGAATGCATGCCAAGCAAGGTAGGAAATACCATATTTGGAGTAGGGGTAGGTATTAACTGCTGGTTTACCTGTATGGCTTCTTGAAAAGCTAAGGCTAAAGTTGTGATTCGGGGATGCATTCTCCTTATGACCATGGAGGTCAAAGGATCTAAAGTTGAATAGTAAATGCTCCTTGCAGCTTCGTCAGACACAGTATAAGGAGTGACCACTTTGGACAACATTTTCTGAAACCTGGCATTGAAATTGGCAATAGGCTCATTTTCAAATCTCTTGATAGTGGCGAATAAATGATAGTTTATTGAGGGATCGATTGGAACCTTGAATCTATCAATTTCTCTAGTAAGGCCCAGGAATCAACAGAACCCTGACCAAGACTGATGAACCAATTATAGGCTTCTTCTCCTAAGGAAAAGGGAAATAATCTGCACACCACATCTTGATGTTCTATTCTAGCTCTGCAGCAAGCTTCTTTAAATGTCCTGATATGATCTTCAGCATCTTGGTAAGGATGATATTTTGGACAAAGTTTATCCAGATTCTTTGGTAACTCATGATATGCGGTAAAGGTCAAAGGTGATTTCGCTGCAAAGAAAGACATTGCAACCAGCGAGGGTTGAACTGGTGATGCAGCTGGCTGAGGTTGGACTAAAGGTATGCCCTGAGGTTGAAAAGGAGGTGTCACAGATATTCCAGAAGGTATTTGTAAACCAACAGGAGTTACAGGAGGAGGTTCTGGTGAAGCCCCTGATGCACTAGACCCTGGAGTATGATGAATGTCTACAGTTCTAGGTCTGAAACCTCTAATAGGCAATTCTTCAAAAATTCCAGTAGGTCTTGACCTAGTATTTATCCTGTGAGCTAGGATTTCTCAATTTGGAGGCAATTTGGCTGAAACTTTGCAAATATTGTCTGGATTTCACTGAATGAGGTGATATTTGCGTTCAGATGGCTGATCAAACTAAATGTTTATGAAATATTTGCAAAGATACTGCAAATATGAAAGGATATTAGAGGTATAACGACCCCTAGCACAAGATCTCAAGTTTCTAAGGCCTAAATTCTTTAAAGTTTGAACAAATTTATGTATCTTTGGCTGATATTAGTGAATTCAGAATGATCTGCTGTAAAGGTTGCAATATTTATGTGAGATTAGGAAATCTTTACACAGAATGAGCATATACGAGCCTTTTACAGTAAATATGTGCGTAATATTTGAAATTCATAGACGTTCTGAGGTTACCTTACTCTCTGCATCATCAAACCTGAAAATAATGGTGATGCACGTATTCTTCTAGATCAGGCCCTCCTTCTAGCGCCAATTTATGTTGGTCATGATGTTAGTCACAAACAAGCATAGAATAAAAGTACACATTAACCTTTATTCATCTTGAAAGATATTATGAATTCAAAGAATTCATAATCCCAAGTCTCCGGTGATTAGGTCTTAATCGTCTAAAGTTACTCAGAGGTTAATGTGAGTTCCTGTTTCCATTTTGGGGCCTTACGTGAAAGTTTAAAGTCATCATGACATTCCTACATAAATTCTTTACTGAGAAGTCATATTATGTAGTTATTTGGTGAAAAGATGCAGAGATACCTCAATCTTTACATGATATTTTCAATTGTGCATGCTCTGTATTCAAATATGCTAAATATTTGCAATTATCTACGAGATATCTGCATATCTGTATTATTTGCTTAAGATCATCAATTATTTGCAATTGTGGAGATGAAATGCTCTAAAATTTAAAAGAAATTGAAGAAATACTTCTAATTAAAGTGAACCTTCAGCTTTTGAACCACATGTATATTAGATACTGTCATGAAGAGAAGAAAACGAAACCATATTTTCACCAGGATATTCCACAGCTAGATATAGTTGATGCTAACTTCAAAGGAATTTGTATGAAGACAATACATGTAAGTAGACATGCACTCCAAGGGACGCAGCAAATCACCACATATATTTAGGAAATCATACACTAATTACTTAAGATTTACTATGAATTGTAATCGACACAGTCTTCTCATTCATTAAGCATGCAAAAATATAAATGTATACAAAAACTTTGAAATGAGCTCTGAATGTTTCAGCAGATGGATTTCAATTAAGTTTCGAATGTTTACAATAAGGCATTCCACCACCTTTTATAGAATAAGGTGAGGAATCTGTTACAAAAGATCTATGATCCTGATTTATCAATGCCAAGCTACGGTCATCATTCTCTTGACTTTGTCAATCTTGAGAAAAATGGCACAAGTTGCCAGCTGGCAACTATCTATATTACTTATGCTTATATCCCCTTTATGATGTATCTTCATCATGTTCCTCAGCTGATTCATGTGGATCATCATCATGTGCATCACTTCCTGAACTTTCGCTATCCTGATGATGATGATGTCGCATATGGGGCTGCATGCTGATCCGGATCTGTTCATATGAATGCACAACTTGATCTATTCCTCTGCCATCTTGAGTCTTTGCTTTGATGATGGCGTGCTTACGTGCTTCATATTTATCTCTACTATTATCTAGCTTATTTTTCCTGTCCTGCAGTGTTTCATTATATTTCTCCATCTTGACCTTGATCCTCATTATTTTATCTATAAATTCCTCTGTCAAGTGGACAGGTGGACCATCTGCCTCTGATTGGAAGTTACTATGTAGAGCTTTGATGGCAGACTCTTCATCTTGATTTTCTATTTTCCCTTCCACCTTTCCTTCTAATGTTTCTAATATCTCTGCCTCTTCAGCCAATAAATCGTGTAGCTTCATGCTGATATCTCTCAGCTTATTATTGCATCTTTTGAGGACTCCACATTCAAACTGAATGTCTTTGTACCAGATATCTACCAATAATGTGGTATTACTACTCAGTACCTTCTTACTGATAAGCAGTTGAGGATTTATCCTCTTTATTACTCCCAACAGGCTTAGGACGCTTTCTAGTTTGTAAGACCTTTTTCCGGTCTGCATTTGCAATTTATCCACCTTGGTCCTGGAGTCACTCAAAATGCTCCACCTCTTCAAAGAGGCCTTCATTATTTCTATAGCATCATCCAATGTGGATGACATCCATTTTCTTATTACCGACACCTCATGTTTCATGAAGTCTAACTTATTTACCTCTTCCTAAGAAATGGCAGTTAATGGGACTGCATGTTCAGTTGAAGTGTCATTAGGATTAATCAACCTCTTTATGTAGGCATGCAACTGAGCAATGTGCTCTTTGTGTTGCTTATTCTTCTCCTTCTCTTTTTTCACCTTTTGAATTAGAGAGTCAATAATGTCTTTGCCCTCTTGACCTTCTTGGTCTTCATTGGCAAAACCCAAATCCATTGTGCTGATTTGGAATTCATCTATAGTAATTTTACCTTTTTCTTTCTCCACCGCAGGTATGGCAATTTGTGCGGTTCTTCTCCCGGTTGCTGGATCTCTCCTGATGGCCGAAGTCATTCTGGCCTTCCTCCTAGGTTTCATTATATCCGCGGAGAACAAGGTGGAGACATCAAATTCCTAAATTTCAAGTTCTTCCTTTATATTTACTTCCTTCGCCAACCACGGAGGTACCTGGTCATGTTTTTCAGCATCATCATGATGTTCACCCGTATCTCCTGTTTCTATCAGCAAATGTTGTGGAGATGGTGATTTTCCCATTTCTTCTTCCGAATGCTCACCGTGTTGTTGATCCTGCGGCACCTCCTCCTGTTGAGGAATTTCCTTCTCCAGAGGAGCATCTTCTCTGTGTGGGGAATCTTGTTGTGCATCTTTATGCTAATCATGATGATCATGATCTTTCTCCATCATTACTTCATCTATTCTTAACTCTTCCCCTTGTTGAGATTTATCATCCTCTTTTGGCTTTTCTTTTTCTTGATGCATGTCCACTGTACTGGATACTGTGGATCCTGCCTAAGATGCCGGCGGTTGTTCTGTAGCCACTATTTGTTCCGCACCTGCACTATCAACCTCTTGTGTTTTGGTAGCTGGATCCTCTATTGTTTCCTCCTTGTCATCAGCCTTCGTTTCTTGAACCTCAACTATAATAGGTTCCGCCGATGTATCCTGTGGACTTTGTTGTCCTGATTCAAGAGCATGGCCTTCTAACTCTGCCATCTCTATTTCTTCTGTTGAGTGCCCTTTGTCAGGTGATCCTGCTGGCTGTTCAGGACTTGCATCCTATTTCTCTGTCAGGTCCACTACCGCAGGACTTGTCACCTCTGTGATTAATGCTTCCAGCCCTATTTCTTGAGCTACCTGCTCTAGGCTCTTTTCTTGCTCTTCTTCCACTTGCCTCATCTCCTCAAATATAGTTTGAACTAGTGGAGACTTGTGAGGAGTCATAGATATTCTGGCAGCAAGTGTCTCCATCTTTTGTGCAGCCACATCCTGCACGACCTCATCATCAGATAGATTTATTATCTCATTAAGCGAGACATGCCCTTCTGCTTGTGTCTTTTCAATTTCTTTCATTTTTTCCTCTGCAAGTTCAGTTTTGAACTTGACGATGGTAGGAAGTGGAACATCATGCTGAAGTTCCCTAGGTACTTCACTACCTACCCCTTGTAATAATGTTGGGGGTTCTTTTATTTCACCTCTCATAGAGGTTCTTTGTTTCTTAGGTGTGGTGGACACCAGCACCTGTGGAGCTTTTCTCTTCCTCTTTATAATTAATGGAGCCTCTTCTTCTTCTGGCTCTTCCTCCATGAGGATATCCTCTTCTCTAGGTTTTCTTGAGGATTGACCCTCTTCTAGGGTCTCAGTGATTCTAGCCTCTGCTGTCTTACTCTTCTTAGGCTTTTCTTTTTCTTGGAGGGGATGCTGATTCTGACCCTGATCCTGATGCTGCTGCCTCCTCAGCCACAAATACTACCCTTTCAATTATAACCCCTTTGGGTTCTTTATCCACCTTCTTGCCCCTTTGGGGTCTTTTGCTCTGTTGTTGTGGTGGAGGGATTCTATCTCCCTTGGTCTTCCTCTTCTCATTCAGGAAGTCGTCATATTCATCCCTAGGAATATCCTGTCCCTTCTTCTTGTTGTCCACCGTAATGGCAACACCTTTCTTCTTTAATGCCTCCACCTGATCATCAACCCAAGCTTGAGTCAGTTGTATGGTCCTGGCAATGAATGGGTCCAGAGATATGTCTTCCTGCATGGTGAGGTCAAGTGCAGAGATGGTGTCATTATATATCTTCTTCTATTCATATTCATCTGCAATTATCCTGCCATCATCCTTCTTCAATTGTTGGGGAAGGGAGATGCAATCAAAGGTTCTAATTTGGTTCAGACTTAACCTCTGATACCTTCTTCTTCTGGCCTCTGCCTCATCTTCACAATCGGCCCAAAAATCCTCTAGGTGCCTCTGATGAATAGGCTTTCCTAGTATCTTCTGTATTCTGCCGTAAGGATCATATGGTCTCATTAGTGGAAACGGTTGCAGATTCATTTTATTTAGGGTGACCATCACCTTCTTTATATTGTCTGAGTCAGGGCACATATAGCATCCAATGCTGACTGGGAACAAAATTGGTGGCAGCTTCTTGGCATGCTTGTATGTTTTTATCATAGTGGAGCCCTGCCGGATAAATTCCATTAGTATCACTGCATCAATAGGATACCTCGGCAGCATCAGGGGATGTCCCTTAAAAACTTCAACCCTTATGTATGAAAAGGTTCCAAACTATATGTACCATGCCCCATGCCTGTAAACAATCTCTTGAGCCTCCATGCTCAATCTCTTTGTTCTATCCTCTTCCATGGTCCTCACCAGATGGCATCATTGACCAGTTTGTAATCTTTGAGATAATTGGTTCTTTGCAACTGGGGATGATGATCCCAAATATATGCAGCATTTGTGCCTGTAAGCTTTCCATCTGTAACTAAAGCATCAAAAGTGCCTTTGTAAGCACAAGAATAAACAATGTAAGATGTCATATAGAATACACAATTTGAACTGTTGGCAAGAGACACTATATGGATTCATGGTTGTTGTCATTGATGGCAACAAAGGTCATCCCACATATCCGCAAGTCATGATGTGTCTCTACCGGAAGTCAGAATAAAGAAAGTTGTGGTCCGGTGAAGAAGAATAGAGCATGTGGCAAGGTCCGACAGATTGGTCCGGACCTCTCAGAGGAAGTGTCTTGGTGCAGTGCGGATTTGGGGAAGTCAAGAGGACTACCTTTAGTAGTATATTCCAAGGATTTAGCCTCCGGTGATGGACAAGGAAAAAGATATGAATGGTTAAGTACCGGATTCCTGAGAGACAGTGAAAACAGAGGAAGAACTGACTGACAGAGTATCAGACTGCTTTCCGGATGGGTTACTGTTGATGACAGAGGTTGTGAAGGCATGAATCATGTTTGGCCGACATGATTAATGATATCTACAAGTATATGCTTGATCCGCATTGCTTGGTGAGGAAGGATTCAGCCGACAGAATGAGAGTTTGTAAGAAACTAAGACTGTTCCGGATGCCGACTAGAAAGGTGATGAAACTACTTGTGCGGATATATATAGAGGATGGATTTAGTTGTGAAGTGTGTGTGGATGTGGAGAGATATGCGAATAAGTCCAGAGAAAGAGCAGAGGTAGCAAAAAGGATCCGGTATGTGAAAGATAGCAGAACAAAGAACAGAGGAAAGATGAAGTGCAGCAGATCAGTGTACTGAGCCTAACCGGAACTGAACTCCAGCATATGCAGATGCTTCCAATCAGTTCAAGACTGTGATTATCATCACTTTGTAGACAGTGTGTCTTCTTGTAGGCAGTGGGCCTCTTGTGAGCAGTGTGCTCGGGCAGTGAGCCCTAATTGGCAAGTGCCATTTTTGTAATTTCCTATTCTTCTAACAGAGAATAATTCTTGGGTTAATCACCCCGTGGTTTTCTCCCTTAACAGGGTTTCCACGTCAAAAATACTGTGTCATGTGTTTCTTGTTTATGGTTAATGTTTTATGTTTGATTTTATGTTGCTTCAATTAAAAGGAAAGTTCAATAAAGGAAATAATTAGGATAACTGATTCACCCCCCCCCCTCTCAGTTATCAACAATTGGTATCAGAGCCAAGTTCCTCCTAATAGAGCCTAACAGCTTGAGGAAGATCTGGGATTTCAAATGGATGCATATGGTTTAAGGGAGCAACTCAAGACTGCCCTTGAGGATCTTGAACAGTCAAATTCTGAAGTCAGTGAATTAAAGGAAAGACTCAAACAAGCTGATGAATTCATGAGAGAATTAAAAGACAAATTAAGTCTCTCTATGAAAAAGAGAAAGGAGCTACTTCAACAGTTGGCAAGACAAAGTGAAGAAAACAATACAAATGAGGAATTGACTGAGCAAACCAAGTTATGTGAAAAGTTATCAAAAGAAGTCATTATGTTAAGACATGAAATGGAATCAGGAACTATAAAGTTTACTCAAGAAATTGAAGAAAAAAGAAAGGCTGAAGACAATCTAAGACAATCTCTCAAAGAAAAATCAGAAGAATGCCACCAGATGGACAGGATTATCAGACACCTTGAATCTGATCTTGAAGATGCCAAAGATAATGAAGAAAAACTTGAGGATCAAATTGCCTCTCTCAAAAGAGACCTTCAAACAACAAATGAATATAAAGAAAAATTCAAGATAAGTTCTGCTCAACTTGAAGTTCTTCTTGGAAGTCAAAAGAGGACAGATGACAAGTATGGCTTGGGATATGAGAAAGGAGAAAGCTCCGGATCCGGTCAGAAGAATCTTGGATCAGAAAATCCAAGGAGCAGGCCTAGAAGACCTCCGGTAAGACAGCCAAATGCTCAAAGATATCCATCCTTCAATGGATACTGCCACAACTGCAACCACTTTGGTCACAAAGCTAATCAGTGCAGGATAAGAATGAATCAGAATAATTCATCCTTCTCCGGACAGTGCTTCAACTGCAAAAGGTATGGACACAAATCCCATGAATGCAGAATTATGCAAGTAAACAAGTCATTCAAAGGTAGATGCTTCACATGCAATAGAATAGGTCATATGGCTAATCAATGCAGATCAAGAGGATATCAGTCAAATATGCAAAGAGATGTTATTTGCCAAATCTGCAATAGGTCCGGTCATAATGCTAAAGTCTGCAGAAACAAGAATCAGGACAAAAGAGGTCCGGTGTATAATCAGAATCAAGACAAGGGTAAACAAAAGATGAATGCGGATGAGGTTAGGAATCAGATGAGCAAGATTTGGGTGAAGAAAAGTTCAGAGAATGTAGAGGTTGGATCCGCACCAGACTCTGGTGCTGATATTTCTTCCGGAAATTAAAAGTGAGCTCTGGCTCAGGGGGAGACTCAAAGAAAATCTTGTTCCCCCAGCCAAACAAATGGTGCCGGATGTGGCACAAGATGCGGATCAAAGGGTTTGTAGATATGAATCTTGAGATACTTCAGTCAAGTTTTCAGAGGTCCGCATAAAGTTATGAAGAAGCTGTGATCGATCAAATAAGACCTATTCAGGGAGATGCTCCGGTATGATAAAGGATTACAAAAAGGTCCGGAAAGATCCGGAAATGCACTATCTTGTTCTGCGGATTGGACAGAATGTTTGAGATGATCTTGTAATATGCTACCTCGATTTATTCATGATTGAAAGATCTGGATGATATCCACAGATCAGGACTAATCCGGATACTCCAAGCTATCCAGACAAGGCAAACCGGAATGATGTAGGTGAAGCATTTATTGCAGACAGGTATTAGGGTTCGCGGAGCAATTTAAGGGATTTCTCAAAGGTCATTTGCTCATTCTGCACTCGAGAAGAAGCGAAAAGTGGAGCTCTGCAACAAGGTTCTTCAAGCACACCAAGGATCTCCTGCCGAAGCTATTGGATAAAGAAATCAATCCAACCACTCCGTGCAAACCGAAGGCGCATAAGGTATTCTCCGTTTTTCATTACCTCACTGCAAATCTTTGAAGAATGGCTACTCCAAACATAGTTAAGTTCTCCGATAGACCTCGCCCCTCATTCAAGAAACATCCCTACAAATCATTGGAGGTAGACCCACTAGGAGCCTTCTCTAGTGTTCCCCACGGAGTTTTACACACCGAAGACATTAGGGTTTACATACATGCAAACATTGAGGAATTTGGGGAATTCAAATTAAGAGACCTCTATCACAAGCAGCTGATTGACAATGCCTTTGAGCTTAAACCAGAGTATAAGGATATTCAGAAGAAACAATTTGAGCAATTTATTCATTTCCCCTATTTTGAAGAGGATGAATGGGTCCGGTATGTACTGAGCAGAATGCATGACAACTTTCTATGGCTAGATAGACCCTGCAAGATCACAAAAGAGGCAATTAGAGCAGTAACTGGCCTACACTCTTCCGGAGGAGTACCTATCCTCAAATCTGTCAAGAACAACATTGTAACTGAGGCCACCGGATCAAAATTTGACAAAAGGGCAATGACCATTGAAGACATCTCCGATCCGGATATCAAATATGCATCAATGATAATAGGATACAAGATCTATCACTCCAGCAGGGAGAATTCTGTATCCGGAACTGCAATATACACTGCTTATGAAATGTTAAGAAAGAATGCAGAATATGATCTCTGCGAACTACTACTAAGCCAATTAATGGAAAACATACAGAAAATCAAGAAGGATAAGAAGAATTCCTTTAAGTATGGTACTCTGATTGTATGTCTATTCTTCTACTTCATGAATGAGCTACCCGGAACAAGTGGATGGGTATGGCAAAATGACAAACCTGTTGCAGTCCAGATAAGAGACTATTTGCATGGACTTGGGGATGCAAAAGCGAGAAATACAGCTCTATGGGGATACTTCAAAAACTTTCAGAGCATGATGCAAGCAAGAGAGAGAATTCCCCAGTCTCTCATTGAGAAATACAAAGACTCAGTGTGCTTTATGGTTGACACTGATCAGTGCCTAATGGAGGCAGTGGAGCCAAGGACTGTCTGGATCATGCCCATGGGGTATGAAGTTGATGAACAGATAGTGGAGCTGCATGTTCAACACATGCTAAGTCAGCCCAAAGATCCTAAGGCAGAAAGGTTTGGAACCTTTGAGGAGCTGAGTGTAAAGATACATGTAGAACTCAGGGAACCTGAGATTAAAAGAAAGGTAAGAAAAGAAGTAGAGCACATTGCTCAAGGCCTAGGTATCTCAAAGGAGGCACTTGATGCCGGCCGGGAAAAGAGGAGGAAGGCCGAGGAAGAAGAGAAAAGCAAAGAAAGTGCTCTGGTTGGAGCTCCCACCCGGACCAGATCAACAAAGAGATCTGCACCTCCCTCAACCAAAAGTTCAAAACCGGAAGTCCAGGCATCCGGTAAGAGATCAAAGGCAAAAGCCACAAGGGCTTATGGAAGCCAAAAGGATGAAGAGGAGACAGAATCAGATGAAGGAGTAAGAGAAGTAAAGAAACAGAAAAAGAAAGGATCCGGTAAGCCCTCCACAGGCCAAGACAAGGAGGAAATGGCAGAGGTAACTGTTAAAAAGCCCACTCTGTCACTAGAGAGCATAATCAAGTCGGTCACGGTGGATGGAAACCTTCAACCAATGACTGAGTCCTATGATGACTTCAGTGAGGCAGACCAAAAGACTCTGCAGGAAGCCACAGTTAAATATCTGAACATATACAATAAGGCTTTCATTGAGATCATATCTCTCATTCCTAAGAGCCTAGAGAAGGAAATGGAAGTAAGAAAGAATAATGCTCATGCCAAAGATCTTGAGATCCGGGAGCAGATAGCTATTCAGCTATATCCTCAAATTGATCCCAAGACAATGAACATTATCTTCAAGGACTGCAAAGATGAGTTCAGAAGCAAAGCCAGGATGAATCAACTCATGCTTGGTGAGACTGACAAAGTGGCTCAAGAAACAGAAGAGATCCTCCGGAAGGCCTTCAAAAGGTTCAATCTTCCTGTTGTAGAGGACTTAGGTGCAGAAACAGCTGCTGATTTGGAATCTTCTGTTCCGGAAGAAGTGAGCCCTGAACAGACAAGTGAGGACTTGGGACCCTCTGCTCAAGAAGAAGTGGCCCATGAACAAGTTAGCATCTCTCCTCCGGTTTCCCCTACAGTCTCCGGATCCAAAGAAGAAGAGCAACTACAGGAGAAGGAAGCAGTGGTGAAAGACAAAGAGGTTGACAGTTCTAAGACTGCAGAAGAAAAGAAACATCTGTCTCCGGCAAGAGACACTGCACAAACTGTTCAACAATTTTTGAGTAAAGAAACTCTAGAGATTGATGAACCGGAGCTTCTCAAAGGTCCATTTGATTTTGACTCTCTCTCTCCGGTACAAACAATGAAGATAGCTTCATTTGCAAATGCCAAGGCAAATGAAAAGCTCCTGAAGTCTCATATGGAAGACTGTGAGTTGATAGAGGCTGCTTCCGGAGTACTTGTGAAAATCATGCCATCAATCCAGATAGATCCGACAGCCTCCACTTCCGGTAATCTAAAAACCTTAGTCAGCAGTGTTGATACACATTTTGATTCTTTAGAAAAATCAGCTGAAGAAAAGGTCCGGAAGGAATTTTTGGATAAGAGATTTTCAGAGATATTAGAATTAATCTCTAAAGACAAAAAGATTGTAAGCATTGGAATAAAGAGCTTAGAGAATGCTCTTAAGGATGGCGGTGATATCTATAAATTTTGTATATCCTGGTCAAAGGCAACAGCAGCATTTGACAAGAAAATAAAAGAGGAACAGGATAAGCTACAAAGCTTATCTCAAAGTTTTGATCCTCTTTCTTCCTCTATAATAAATCAAGAATGTCAGACTATTGCAATCTTGAACGAAATTAAGAATCTTGAGAAGGAAAGGAAGAACATCACCAACCGGATGGGAGAACTTAGAAGGATTATAATCCCTAAGTTGGAAACCATGCATGAGGCCATCAGTGATGCTAGGACCACCGCCCAAACAAAAGATCCGACAGATCTCAAGCAGGCAGAAGCGTTTGCATTTTTGTTAAGTGGTCACATTTCAATTTTGGACAGAATGAAACAAAGTTGGGCTACCGAAATGATTCAATTACAGACATCCTTTGCAGACATTCTTCAATATATGTGAGTATGTAAATATGCGGCTAAGTATAAGAAATTTTTGAAAATTTTGATATGCGGACCCTACCCTTTGCCATTGATGTCAAAGGGGGAGTGAGGAGCAGTGAAAAATGAGGAATCCAACTAAGGGGGAGTTCCGGAAATTGTATATAAAGACAGAGCATCAGCAAAGGGGGAGCATAGTGAAAACACTTAGTCATTTTTCACTAAGTGTTGCCATCAATGCCAAAGGGGGAGATTGTTGGCAAGAGACACTATATGGATTCATGGTTGTTGTCATTGATGGCAACAAAGGTCATCCCACATATCCGCAAGTCATGATGTGTCTCTACCGGAAGTCAGAATAAAGAAAGTTGTGGTCCGGTGAAGAAGAACAGAGCATGTGGCAAGGTCCGACAGATTGGTCCGGACCTCTCAGAGGAAGTGTCTTGGTGCAGTGCGGATTTGGGGAAGTCAAGAGGACTACCTTTAGTAGTATATTCCAAGGATTTAGCCTCCGGTGATGGACAAGGAAAAAGATATGAATGGTTAAGTACCGGATTCCTGAGAGACAGTGAAAACAGAGGAAGAACTGACTGACAGAGTATCAGACTGCTTTCCGGATGGGTTACTGTTGATGACAGAGGTTGTGAAGGCATGAATCATGTTTGGCCGACATGATTAATGATATCTACAAGTATATGCTTGATCCGCATTGCTTGGTGAGGAAGGATTCAGCCGACAGAATGAGAGTTTGTAAGAAACTAAGACTGTTCCGGATGCCGACTAGAAAGGTGATGAAACTACTTGTGCGGATATATATAGAGGATGGATTTAGTTGTGAAGTGTGTGTGGATGTGGAGAGATATGCGAATAAGTCCAGAGAAAGAGCAGAGGTAGCAAAAAGGATCCGGTATGTGAAAGATAGCAGAACAAAGAACAGAGGAAAGATGAAGTGCAGCAGATCAGTGTACTGAGCCTAACCGGAACTGAACTCCAGCATATGCAGATGCTTCCAATCAGTTCAAGACTGTGATTATCATCACTTTGTAGACAGTGTGTCTTCTTGTAGGCAGTGGGCCTCTTGTGAGCAGTGTGCTCGGGCAGTGAGCCCTAATTGGCAAGTGCCATTTTTGTAATTTCCTATTCTTCTAACAGAGAATAATTCTTGGGTTAATCACCCTGTGGTTTTCTCCCTTAACAGGGTTTCCACGTCAAAAATACTGTGTCATGTGTTTCTTGTTTATGGTTAATGTTTTATGTTTGATTTTATGTTGCTTCAATTAAAAGGAAAGTTCAATAAAGGAAATAATTAGGATAACTGATTCACCCCCCCCCTTCTCAGTTATCAACATGAACCTCCTAGGTTCATCAGCTGCTCATGCAGAGCATCACTTATTATCTGGCCCCATAGTGGCTTGATGTCTGAATATAGACACATCATGATTATTTCGTACATCCAATCCCTAAAACTACCAGCATCAGGCTGGCCCGTTACCCTGTTTAGGAGTGCAATCATGTATTGGTATTCTTCACTAAAATCATATTTGAATAGGTGCACAGGAAGTTTGGCTACTACAGGATATGTGCTGTTCTCAGCCTGTCATTGATACATGTTCTTCCTGGCTAATTTCTTGTTGGCTTCATATTCCTTTTCAGACTTCCTCAGGTCTACGCTCTTAACTTTATTGCCCAGTGGCAATCCAAATGTCTGGGAGAGACCCTTGATGGAGAGGTCTGCATATATCCTCCCATGTTTCATCACTTGCCTTGTCTAAGGATTATAATTCCGGGCACATTTGATGACCAGCTCTGGAGACTCCATGGAATATGGAAAACTGGCAGCATTCCACATCCCTGATACAAACACTACGTCCAGCACAGGACTTTTGTTATTCCCATCATTTAGCCTAGCTAACCAGGCTTCCAAATTGGTGCTTCCCTGATGGGTATCTGTAATTGCGCCGTATTTAAACAGGACCCCCCTCTGAGAAGAGAACATGGGCCTACTGAATTCCTCTTGACATTTAACTAACTGCTTGTCAGCCATGAGTACCTGCAATTAACAAAATCCTATCTCACAATGGGTATACACATGCATGCATATTGCAATTAACTTCATAAATCACCATGCCTACTATATCTTTTCAACATTACTTAATCATATGGATGCATAAACCAGAACTTACATCATCATACCTGAAGAAAAATAACATGATGAGGGTTTCATTTACTTACCTGGTTATGCAGACCCTTTTCTTTTATACCAGTATACTGTTTAACAACGCTCTTAATTCAGCTAATGATCACTTACTTCCTTTTGTCTGTAAGCTCAAATTGTGCAACAATCGCTTGTATGCAGATATGGAAGCTGGTCCTCTGTAAAACAATTTTATCGCAAGGTAAACGTAAAAATGATAGTTGAATTACCTTTTAACCTTGTAATTAGGGTAAATTTAGGGCACCTCTAACAAATTAGATTGTATTCATTGATTATTCACGTAAAACACAAGATCTCACCAGGTGTTTCATTGGGTTCCGAGGTCGGCGGGAACCACCTACCATGTCTGTGCGCATTAAATGATAATGGCAGCAATGGGAGTGGGGGGATATCCATATGACAGGATATCGTGAAGGCAAGATGATATTCGCAAATATCAGGTCGAGTTTCAATATCATCCTCCTCCAGCAACTTGTAATGGTTATCGCGACAAGATTCGGGTGGCAAAAGCACCCTTTGGTTATGTTTGGTACCTTAGGAGGATATTTCGATGTATCGGGTGATGTTTCAAATATGATGATGACGAGACAAACTTACTTGTCTCTCTTTCGGAATATCGGGATGACGTCATCCTGATATTCGTTCTTTGTATCGGAAAGGCATTATGACGTCATCGTCATATTAGGCGAACATGATCATGTATAGAAAATATCCTGTCGAAATGTAAATGTGATGATGATGTCATCGTCATGTTTGTTTCTTCGTTTATCCGATTTGGATGATGTCACCAGGATATTAGCTTAGGGTGATATTTTGTGATAGGAGGATATTAAGAAATATCAGGTTACATTCGAAAACATGACGCTCGCGATATATAAGACCGTTTGACGGGGAAGATTTACTACTGCTTAAAGTTAACGTCTGGATATTTGGGCCGCATGACTTATCGGGTGATGTTTCAAGATCAGGGTGATCTTTGACAACATGACTAAGGTTATAAAATATGATCCCCCTCTTGCAAATATCAGGTTTGACCAAACTTTTGACTGTTCATAACTTTCACATCCTGAGGAATATCAGGGTGATGTAAAAGGCAAACCTGCATAGAATTTAACGCTCTTTCCAAATATGACATCACAGAAATGGAATATGAACTTTGACAAACTAACCCCATGATGATGACTTACCTCATCTTGGTTCTACATGATGATGCACATGACTTACTTTTACCAACCCGCCACAAAGCAGACAACACAAGCCAAGCTAAAAAGTTGGGTCCCTGTTTTGCCAAGTCAAAATGGGGCGTGTTGTGTAACCACACAACACTTAGTCAGGTCACTACCTCTGTCTTCATCAGACAATTCATAGTCTAGCTCCATAAAACAGTCACTTCCTGGAGTGATTTCTTGTCTTCTTTTACCATTATCCTGGTTGCTCACCAGTATCTCTTCTATTATTTGAACCTGGCCTTCATATTTGCATTTATCTTCTCCCGTTCCTGCAAGAAACAAACATAAATCAGAATCACTGTCATTATCACTACCTGATGAACCTACTTCTGATGATGATGATGCATCACTGTACGTTTGTTCTAACTCCATCATGTCCTTGCATGCTTTGCAAGTCCTTTTTGAATGTGGCTCATTATGCAACCTGCACCATCCATCAATCAAAATATCATTAGCAGGTATATTCAGTACTTTACATCACTTTATCTGCTTGGATAAGTGCCTTTCAAAATTTCTGAAACAATCCCCTTCATTCTCACTTTCAAAATTATTATCAGGCCCCACAAAAGGTATATCTTCCTGATGATCATCATCATGATGATGAAAATCCAACATCAAGATCTCCTCTATCCTGACAGTCTGTGGCCTAACAGAATAAACTCCAGGCTCAACGTCTACATACATTATCTCATTCGTTTTATTATACTCGGTTATCATGTGCTTCATCCTAGGTTCAACATCTATTCTTATTTGGTTAGGTATACCTTTCCAAGGCAACCACATGTGACTGAAGTCAGTAGACATATATCCATTCAAAGTTTTTGACCAGTCTCTACTAAGCAGCATCCCATATGTATCAGGTATGTCAACTACCAAGATATCAATATAATATTGGATCCGGGGATCAGATGCTAGCTGCATGTGTATATGAGTCAATTCTCCTATTACGCTCACTTTTGTCTTATCTAGCTGTGTCACCTTCTTTAGGGATTTAGTAGGATGTAGTCCTAAAGCATTGCATATAGATAAGGGCATCACATTTGTAGATGCACTTGAATCCACTAAACAGTTGTGTAAATTCTTTCCAAACATCCTTATGGTAAGGAGGAAATGTGGTGACTCGCTCTTATCTCAATATAATGTCATATGTGAGGTTTTTGTAGCTTGGACAGTAGCTGGCACTTTAGGATTGATATTATTGTCTCTAGCAGCATGATCTTTACTACTAGATTGGCCTTGAGAATGAATATCCTCTTTAGGAGCAGGATCATCAAGTGATTTCATGAATGCCCTTTTAATTGCAGGGG
This sequence comes from Cunninghamia lanceolata, assembly GCA_027924645.1. Lineage (NCBI taxonomy): Eukaryota > Viridiplantae > Streptophyta > Pinopsida > Cupressales > Cupressaceae > Cunninghamia > Cunninghamia lanceolata. The sequence continues at coordinate 6,004,795 of BSBN01000220.1, read as the reverse complement.
TTTTCAATAACTCTGATAAAGATAGGCTGATCTTTATCTTTTTCATCTCATCTGCCAAGTATGTAACAAGTTTATCAGACTCATGAGGTAAGCTAACAGCCTTTGATGTTGCATTCTGAGCTGACAGATATTGGGCATTCACCTTGGGAAATCCCAAATTATTGTTAGCTTTGGGATCAGGAGGTGTGTTGAAATTATTTGGAGGTAGAGAAGATGTCAATGGACCAGTAGGTCTGTTGGCATTGTTTCTCAAGTTATAGTTATGCTTACCATGATATTGCTGCAGGTATGCATGCACCTCCTCATGTTCAGTGGATGGCTCATTCTCATCTTCAAAGGGGAAGACATAATTTGACTCAAAGGCTAAAGCAGATTCTTCACATGCTTGTGAACAATTCTGATGATCAGTATAACTTTCTAATACTAGGGCTGAATCATATCCACAGGGAACAATTTCATTTCCTTCCACCTGAGGTGGATTCCTTGCAGTATTAGACACTTCTGTTTGAAAAATGCTGGCAGCAATTTGAAATTGTGGACAATCTAGCTCTGCATGAGCATTTGTATTGTGGTTAGTGAGGGCTGCCTCAGTAAGATTGACTCTAGTAGTCTGTTTGGTTTCACCAGGTGATTGATTATCTAAGGGTGATGGTAATGAACAATTATTTGGCCTAGAGTTCCATACTCTAGGCTGTCTGTGAGGATTATTGTTATTTCCACCACTATTATTGAAATTACTATTATTGTATCCTCTGTCAGGATAATTTGGTCTATCATTGGAATAACTTCTATTCTAATTAGACTGGGAATAGAAATTTTGATTTCTCAAATGTGTCACTTTTGTAGTGAGTTTTCTTAGCTGAGCAGAGATTTCTTTGATTTCCTCCTTCTCTTCTTGAGCTTTGGCTACTACATTTTCAATTTGAGACTTGAAGAAAGAGGATCCATGGTTATTGTTGGATAGATCAGCACCCTGAGGTATCTGAATTTGTGCAGGGTATTGTGGTAGTTGGCCATTCCCATTAGGAGGTGGCATGATACTTAATGGAGGCACTTGCAAGGGTGCAGGCATGACTGTTGGAGGTATCATAGCTCCATTAGGATATTGTGCAGGATATGTTGGATACATGCCAGGCACTGTGGGAAAGGCAATATTTGGAGTAGGAGAAGGTATCAGCTACTAAATAACCTTTATAGCTTCCTGAAAAGCTTGTGTCAAAGTTGTAATTGCTGGATGGGCTCTTCTAATGAACATGGAGGTCAAAGGATCCAAAGCTGAATAATAGATACTTCTAGCAGCTTCATCTGCTACTATATAAGGAGCCACTAGCTTAGATAGCATCTTTTGGAATCTAGCATTGAAATTAGCAATAGGCTCATTCTTGAATCTTTTGATTGTAGCAAACAAGTGGTAATTCATAGATGGATCAATAGGAACCTTAAACCTATCAAGAAAAGCTTTCTCTAAGATGTCCCAGGAACCTACAGAACCTTGACCAAGACTGATGTACCAATTATAAGCCTAATCCCCTAAGGAGAAAGGGAATAACCTGCACACCACGTCCTGATGTTCTATTTTAGCTTTGCAACAAGCTTCCTTAAAAGTTCTGATATGATCTTCAGCATCTTGATAAGGATGATACTTTGGACAAATTTTGTCTGGACAAATTTTGTCTGGACAAATTTTGTCTGGACTCTTTGGTAACTCATGATATGCAGTGAAGGTTAAAGGTGATTCTGTCATGAAGAAAGACATTGTAACTGGAGGAGGTTGAGTTTGAGGTATAACCGGCTGAGGTTGGACTAAAGGTGCATCCTAAGGAGATCCTGTAGGTATATTGAAACCAATAGGAGTCACAGGAGGACGTTCTAGTGGTGTTCCTGATGCACTAGAACCAGGAGTGTGATGAATATCAATAGTCCTAGGTCTAAAGCCTCTAACAGGTAGTTCTTCAAAAGGTCAAGTGGATCTTGACCTGGTATTTATCCTGTGAGCCAGGATTTCTCAAATTTGGTAGGAAACTAGCTGGACGAGTATAAATATTGGTTGAATTTCACCAGCTGAGGTGATATTTGGTCGGATGACTGATTTGACTAGATATTTATGAAATATTTGTAAAGATAATGCAAATATGAGGTGATAGGGGGGTATGATGACTCTTACCACAAGATATCAAACTTCTAAGGCAAAACTCTTCAAAGCTTGAACAGATTTACTTAACATTGGCTGATATTTGTGAATTCATAATGATCTACTATAAAGCTTGCAATATTTATGTTTGATCTGGAAATCTTTACACAGAATGAGCATCTACAAGCTTGCTACAGTAAATATTTAAACAATCTTTGGAATTCATGGATGCATTCAGGGTTACCTTACTCTCTGTATCATCAAACCTGAAAATAGTGATGAGGAGCGTCCTCTTTTAGATAAAGGCCCTCCTTCTAGCACCAATTTATGTTACGTTAGAAGCGAGGAGCCTGCATAAAATGAATGATGACTGAAGCAATGATGTCTTTTCCCGCTCTGCCCTCTGTCTAGTGCCAATTTATGTTGGTCATGATGTTAGTCACAAACAAGCATAGAATAAAAGTACACATTAACCTTTATTCATCTTGAAAGATACGATCAATTTAGAGAATTCATGATCCCAAGTCTCCAGTGATTAGGTCTTAATCGTTTGACGTTACTCATAGGTTGATGTGCGTTGCTATTTCCATTTTGGGGCCTTATGTTGAGTTCATCATCATGACACTATTTCTGCAAAGATTCTTCACAGGGAGGTCATTTTATACAGTAATTTGATCAAATGATATAGAAATATTTAACTCTCTGCATGATATTCATCAATTATACATGCTTTAGCTTCAAATATGCTAAATATTTTCAATTATCTATGAGATGTCTACATATTTGCATTATTTGCTTGAGATTATCAATTATTTGCAATTATGATGGTGAAATGTTTTGAAATTTAAAGGAAATTGAAAGAAATGCTTCAAATTAAAGTTGAACCTTCAGCTATTGAACCACATATACATCAGATACAATCATGAAGAGAAGAAAACCAAACCATATGTTCACCAGGACATTCCACAGCTAGATACAGTTGATGCTAACTTCAAAGGAATTGTATGAAAACAACATATGCGAGTAGATATGCACTCCAAGGGATGCAACAAATCACAGCATATATCCAGAATTCAAACACTGATTACTCAAGATTTACTATGAATTGTAATCAAAATAGTCTTCTCATTCATTAAGTATGCAAGGATATAAATGTATACAAAAAAGCTTTGAAATGAGCCCTGCATATTTCAATAGACAGATTTCAATTAAGTTTTGAATCCTTGAAATGAGGCAATCCTACACCTTTTATAGAACAAGGTGAGGAATCCGTTACAAAAGATCTACTATCTTGATTTATCTATGAATATCTACAGTGAGTATTTCCTTTGACTTTGTCAACTTTATCAAATGGCACAAGTTGCCATCTGGCAACTATCTAAAATACTTATTTTCACTAAGTATTAGATGCTGATATTTACTTCATGATGCATCATCATCTACTTCATCTGACTCATGTGCTCCATCATCAGGTGCATCACTTTCTGTACCTTCATCATCCTGATGATGTCGGCCTTGTATATGAGGCTGCATGATTACCCTGACATTTTCATACAACTACACTATTTTATCTATTTCTCCACCATCCTGGGTCTTTGCTTTGATAATAGCATGTTTATGCACCTGGTAGTTAGTTCTGATGCTATCCAGTTTATTCCTTCTGTTGTGTAATGTCTCATTATAATTTTCTAGTTTCACCTTGGTCCTCACTAGTCTATCCATGATTTCTTCTGTCATTTGGCCTAGTGGATCATCAGTAGCGAATTAGAAGTTATTATGTAGATCTTGGATTGCAAACTCCTCATCTTGATTTTCTACCTTTCCTTCCACTTTTCCTTCCAACGTTTCCAAAATTTCTACCTCAAAAGACATCATATCATGTAATTTTATGTTGATTTCTCTCAACTTATTGTTGCATCTTTTAAGTATATCACATTCAAATTGAATGTCCTTATACCATATATCTATCAATAATGCATTGTTATTATTCAGTACCTGCTTGTTGATGAGCAATTGAGGATTTATCCTCCTTATTTCTCCTAGGACATCCAATATCTTCTCCAATTGGAAAGACCTTTTACCTGTCTCCATTTGCAACTTGTCTACCTTTTTCCTGGAGCCATTGAGAGAACTCCACCTCTTCAAAGAGGCCTTTACCACTTCTTTTGATGTATCAAATGTGGAGTACATCCACTTTCTCAATATGGATGACTCATGTTTCATGAGATCCAACTTATTTACCTCCTCTTGGGAAATAGCAGTCAATGGGACTACATGATTAGTGGAATTATCTTCAGAATTAGTTAACCTTCCTATATATGCATGCAAATGAGCAATGTGCTCTTTGTGTTGCTTATTTTTCTCCTTTTCTCTCTTAACCTTTTGAATCAAAGAATCTATAATGTCTTTTCCTTCTTGACCCTCTTGGTCTTCATTTGCAAATCCCAAGTCAACTGTATTAATCTGGAATTCTTCCAGAGAAATTTTACCCTTCTCTTTATCTATAGTAGGGATTGCTATCTATGCAGTCCTTCTTCCAGTTGTTAGATCTCTCTTAATGGCCAAAGTCATTCTGGGCTTCCTCTTTGGTTTAATAAGGTTTTCTGAAAACAAAGTGGACACATCAAATTCCTAAATCTCAAAATCAACCGCTGTGTTGACTTCCTTTTCCAACCATCGAGGTACTTAATCATGTTTATCAACATCATCCTGATGTTCACCTTGATCTCCTGTATCCATTAGCATATGTGATGGAGAAGGTGATTTTCTTGTTTCTTCTTCATGATGCTCATACTGAGGGCGATCCTGTGGTATATCCTCTTACTGAAGAATTTCCTTTTTCGGAGGAGCATCATCCTGAGGTGGAGGATTTTGTGATGCATCTATATGATGATCATGATCCTTCTCCTTTATTACTTCATCCACTTTTGACTTTTTCTCCTGTTGAGGCATATTCATAGTACTAGATATTGTGGAATCTTCTTTAGGTGCCCCTATTTGTTTTGAAATCATGATCTGTTCTACACCTGCATTACGTGCTTCCTGATCTTTAGAAGCATGATCTTCTAATACATCTTTCTCATCAGTTCTCTTTTCTTGGCTTAACTGATGTATCCTGTTGGTGTTGTTGGCCATTTATGAAGCATGGCCCTCTAGTTCTGCCATCTTCACTTCTTCCATATGTTCTCCTTTATCAGGTGTACCTGTTGGATGTTCAGGACTTACATCCTATCTATATGTCAAATCCACTACTGTAGGACTTGTCACCTGTTCAACTAATGTGTCCAGCCCCATTTCTTGAGCTATCTTCTCTGGACTCTTTTCCTTTTCAGATTCCACTTGCTTCATCTCCTCCAATATTGTTTGAACTAATGGAGTCCCATGAGGAGTCATGTGCGTACCTACAGCAAGGGTTTCCATCTTCTGTGAATCTACATCCTCCACCACCTCATCATCAGATAAATTAATTATTTCATCCAGTGAGATATGACCTCTTTGAAACATTTGCGAGGTTTCTTTCATCTGCTCTTCCGTTTGTTCAGTCTTGAACTGAACAATAGTGGGGAGGGGTATGTTGTGCTGAAATTCCTTATGGAAAACTTCACTACTCACCCCTTTCAACATTATAGGGGATTGCTTTATCTCACCTCTCATGGAGGTCCTTGGTTTCTTAGGTGTGGCAGCTACCATCACCTGTGGGGCTTTTCTTTTCCTTTTGAATAATAAAGGGGCCTCCTTTTCCTCAGGCTCTTCCTCCAGAAGGATATCCTCTTCTATTTGTTTTTGTGAGGATTGACCCTCTTCTTGGGTCTCAGCAGTTTCTGTAACTAGCCCTTGAATCTTTTTGGCCTTTTGTTTATCTACCTATGGTGGTGATGCTGATCCTAATCCTGATGTTGTTGCATCTTCAGCCAAAAACACTGCTCTTTCAATAATCACCCCTTTGGGTTCATTATTAATTTTCTTACCCCTAGGTGGTCTTTTACTTTGCTGTTGTTGTGGAGGTAGCCTTTCTCCTTTAGATTTCCTTTTTTCAATTATAAAATCATCATATTCCTCATCAGGAATATCCTATCTCTTCTTTTTATTGTCTACTGTAATGGCAACACCTTTCTTTTTCAGTGCATCAATTTGTTCATCAACCCAAGCTTGGGTTAGCTATAATGTCCTGGCAATGAAAGGATCCAAAGATATATCTTCTTGTATGGTCAAGTCAGGTTCAGATATTATATCATTATATATTTTCTTTTCTTCATACTCATCTGCCATTACCTTGCTATCATCCCTTTTCAACTGCGAAGGAATGGAGATGTAGTCAAAGGTTTTGATTTGATTCAGTGTTAACCTTTGGTATCTTCTTCTTCTGGCTTCTACTTCATCTTCACAATCTACCCAGAAGTCTTCCAGGTGCCTCTAATGAATAGGTTTCCCTATTATTTTCTGTACCCTCCCATAAGGATCGTATGGCCTTACCAGTGGGAATGGCTGCAATTGCATTTTATTCAAACTAACCATGACTTTCTTGATATTTTCTAAATCTGGGCACATATACCAGCCAATGGTTACTGGAAACAAAATTGGTGGTATTTTATGAGCATCCTTCTATGCCTTCAGTATTGTGGAGCTTTGCCTTATAAATTCTATTAATACCACTGCATCAGTGGGGTATCTTGGCAGCATGAGGGGTTCTCCTTCAAAGCCCTAAATTCTCATGTAAGAAAATGTTGCAAATTGGATGTACCAAGCTCCATGCCTATAGATTACTTCTTGAGCTTCCATGCTCAATCTTTTCATCCTGTCCTCCTCCATGGTTCTCACCAGATGCATAGAGAATGCATCATTTACCAATTTGTAATCCTTGAGGTAATTAACTCTTTGCAACTGGGGATGATGATTTCAAATATGAGCATCATTGGTGGTTCCACCAATCTTTCCAACTTTTGTTAATGCATCAAATGTGTCTTTGTATGCACAGGAGTAGACAATGTATGATGTCATGTAAAAGGAACAATTTGAACCTCCCAGGTTCATCAGCTGCTCATGTAGAGCATCACTTATCAATTGGCCCCATAGTGGCTTAGTATTTGCATATATGCACATCATGATGACACCGTACATCTAGTCTTTAAAACTACCAGCATCAGGCTGGCCTGTCACCCTGCTAAGCAATGCAATCATATATTGATACTCTTCGTCAAAATCATACTTATATAAGTGCACTAGAAGATTGGCCGCTGCAGGATATGTACTGTTCTTAGCCCTCCACTGATACATGTTCTTTCTGGCTTTCTTCTTATTGTTTTCATATTCAACTTCAGATTTCTTCAAATCTATGTTGTTAACCTTCCTGCCCAATGGCAATCCAAATGTCTTGGAAAGACCCTTGATGGACAGGTCTGCATATATTCTCCCATGTTTCACCACCTGTCTTGTTTGTGGATTGTAGTTTCGTGCACATTCAATAACTAGCTCTGGAGACTCCATGGAGTATGGAAAACCAGCTGCATTCCACATTCCTGACATGAACACCGCATCCAATAGGGTGCTTCTATTCTTTTCATCATTCATTTTGGCAGACCAGGCTTCCAAATCGGTACTTCCTTGACGCGTATCCGTTATGGCACCATACTTGAACAGGATTCCTTTAGGATATGTGAACATGGGCCTATTGAATTTAGCCTCACACTTAGCTAACCTCTTGTTAGTGTTGATAATTGAGAGGGGGGGTGAATCAGTTATCCTAATTATTTCTTCTTTTGAACTTTCTTATTAATCAATGCAGCATTGAAACAAACAAACAAACATTACCATGAAATGAGAAACACATGACACAGTATTTTTGACATGGAAACCCTGTTAAGGGAGAAAACCACGGGGTGATTAACCCAAAGATTATTCTCTATTAGAAGAATAAGGAATTACAAAATGGCACTTGCCAATTAGGGCTCACTGCCCGAGCACATTGCTCACAAAGAGGCACACTACCTACAAGGAGACACACTGTCTACAAAAGAATGTTATACAATACTTGAACTGATTGGAAGCATCCACATATGCTGGAGTTCAGTTCCGGTTAGGCTCAGTACATTGATCTGCTACACTTCATCTTTCCTCTTCTCTTTATTCTGCTTTCCTTTCACATACCGGATCTTTCCTACTACTTCTACTCTGCTCTGCACTTATTCACATATATCATCATCACTACAACAACTCTCACAACTAAATCCATCGTGCATATATATCCGTACAAGTAATTTCATCACCTTTCTAGTCGGCATCCGGAACAGTCTATTTTCTCACAAACTCTATTCTGTCGGCTAAATCCTTGCGCATCAAGTAATGCGGATCAAGCATATACTTGTAGATATCATTAATCATGTCGGCCAAACATGATTCATGCCTTCACAACCTTTACCATCAACAGTAACACATTCAGAAAATAGCCTAATGTTCTGTCAGTCAGTTCTTCCTCTGTTCTCACTGTCACTCAGGAATCCGGTACTCAACTATTCATATCTTTTTCCTTGTCCATCACCAGAGGCTAAATCCTTGGAATATACCACTCAAGGTAGTCCTCTTGACTTCCCCAAATCTGCACTACACCAAGATACTTCCTCTGAGAGATCCGGACCAATCTGTCAGACCTTGCCACATGCTCTGTTCTTGTTCACCGGACCACAACAATCTTCATTCTGACTTCCGGTAGAGACACACCATGACTTGTGGATATGTGGGATGACCTTTGTTGCCATCAATGACAACAACCATGAATCCATATAGTGTCTCTTGCCAACAATCTCCCCCTTTGGCATTGATGGCAACACTTAGTGAAAAATGACTAAGTGTTTACACTATGCTCCCCCTTGGCTGATGTTCTATCTTTATATACAATTTCTGGAACTCCTCCTTAGTTGGATTCCTCATTTTTCACTACTCCTCACTTCCCCTTTGACATCAATGGCAAAGGGTAGGGTCCGCACACCAAAATTTTCAAAAATTTTACTATACTTGGCTATATATTACATATTCACAAAAACTGAAGAATGTCTGCAAAGGATGTTTTCAATTGGATGAGTTCTATAGCCCAACTTTGCTTCATTCTATCCAAAATTGAAATGTGACCACTCAACAAAAATGCAAAAGCTTCTGCCCTCTTAAGATCTATCGGATCATTGGTTTGGGCGGTAGTCTTGGCATCATTTATGGCCTCATGCATGGTCTCTAACTTAGGGATAATAATCCTTCTAAGTTCTCCCATCCAGTTAATTATATTCTTCCTTTCCTTTTCAAAGTTTTTTATTGCATTTGTGATTGCAATAGTTTGACATTCTTGATTTACTATGGAGGAAGAGAGAGGACCAAAACTTTGAGACAAACTCAGTAGTTTGTCCTGTTCCTCTTTTATTTTCTTCTCAATTTCTACTATTGCTTTTGACCAGGAGATACAAAATTTGTAAATGTCACCGCCATCCTTAAGAGCATTTTCTAAGCTCTTTATTCCAATACTCATATTTCTCCTATCATTAGAGATTAATCCTAGTCCTTCTGAAAATCTCTTATCCAAAAACTCCTTCCAGACCTTTTCTTCAGCTAATTTTTCTAAGGAATCAAAATGTGTACCAACATTGTTGACTAAGGTTTTGAGATTACCAGAAGAGGAGGCTGTCGGGTCTATCTGGACCAATGGCATAATCTTTTCAAGCACTCTGGAAGCAGCCTCTATCAACTCACAGTCTTCCATATGAGACTTTAGGAGTTTTTCATTTGCCTTAGCATTTGCAAATGAAGCTATCCTCATTGTCTGTACCAGAGAGAGGGAATCAAAGTTGAATGGACCTGTTGTGATGTTCACAACACGCCCCATTATGCTCCTTAGCAAAATGGGGACCCCTGCTGATGTTTTTCTTTTTGCTTCTGCTTGTGTTTGTCTGCTTTCTGGCGGTTTGGTAAAAATGAGTCAGGTGCATCATCATCATGAAGGTCAGGATGAGGTTGGTCATCATCATGAGGTCAGTTTGTCAAAGTTCATATTTTGTTTCTGTGACCTCATATTTAGAAAGAGCTTGAAATTCCATGCAGGTTTGCCTTTTACTTCACTTGAAAATTTGTCCATATGTGGAAGTTATGCACAGTCAAAATTTTGGTCAAACCTGATAATTGCAAGTGATCATCATATTTTTTTCATGTTGTCAAGGTCATCATGATCTTGATCTATCACCCGATAAAAATCATGCAGTCGCAATATCCGGACGTCAATCTTAGGTGGTAGTGTCCTTTACCCGTCAAATGGCCTTATGCGCATTGTGAGCATCATGATTTTAGGAGGGTCATATTTTATAAACTCGGTTTTGCTGTATGAAGAACATCATCATCATATTTGAAACGCCCCCCCGATAATATCCTGAGGTTCAAATATCCAGACGTCAACTTTAAGTCATAGTAAGTTTTCCCCGTCGAGCGGTCTTTTGTATCGCGAGCATCATGATATTATAACATCACCCGATATTATAATATCATGTTGATATTAAAGATCACCCTGACTTAGAAAATCCACCATCGACATATTTGCATGCGCATGATAAAATCCTATCGGAGGGTCATCATCCTGATATTTGCTGAAATTCGCTAAGATGATGATGACGTCTTCATATCCTCCTGATCTCCTTTTTGCAATATCATGATGATCACCCTATCTTTTAAGAAGAAGGTGATATTCCATTCCTCAACAGCATGATCATATTTTAAATATCACCCTAGCGCTAACCTGATGATGACCTCAACTCATCCTCATGCTCCGAAGACGAAATATGATGGTTACGTCATCATGATAATTCGATGAGGAGGATCATCATATTTTTATCCTGTCATATTGTCAAGATCATCATGATCTTGTTTGTTCACCCGATATTTCGTAAAGTCCTCCTGCCAAGAAATACAACCTTTTGCTAATATCCTGATGATCATCATCATCACATCTCCCTTCGGCAGGATATTTTCCAAAACATGATCCGGTTGGCGAAACATCCTGATGACGTCATGTTCTAAGTTTAACAAAGGCTCCGGATATCATGATGACGTCATCCCGATCTGATAAATGAAGAAGCTAATATCCTGATGATCATCATCATCACATTTCCCTTCGGCAGGATATTTTCCAAAACACGATCCGGTTCGCGAATATGATGATGACGTCTTATTCTAAGTTCGACAAAAGCCCCAAATATCCTGATGATCATCATCGTCCTGATCTTTCGAGAGGGTTGCCTTGGCCGCAAAGGGGTCGTATTACATTCATCATCCTGATCATGCTCCTTAGGTGACCCGATATCACAATTATCCCCTGATCTTAACTGAACATGATGATGACGTCATCTTTTGCATTTTAATGAAGCCTGAATATGACGATGACGTCACCATCATTTTCCTTTCCTCAGCAGCAGGATCATATTCCATATCCTCCTATTCTCCTTCAACATGATGATGATGATGATGTTGTTCTTTTCCCCAATATGCAGAAGCGAAACATCCTGATGACGTCATCTGGACCTTCGGAAGGGAGAGCATCATATTTCCAAGAATATCATGCGGATGAAGTGAATATCGGCCAACATGTTTTTTTTGACACGCCGATAGCGATAGTCATGCCGATGGGCGGGAAATGAAGCGGTGGAGTTTTAAACCATTTTTTTTGGCGCACGTGGCATTTTTTTGGTCAGCGATGGTTGACCCGATGGGTTTTGAGCGGTCTGAATGCATTTTGAACGCATTTTAAGAGTATTCTGGACCCGATTTCCACGATTTTGTACAGTCACCTGGATTTAAACGATTATTTTAATTTCCTGTTGTTTATGTGATAAATGAAATACTTATTTCTTGTCTTGTCTTGCAGGCTTGTAGTTGAGGAAGCAGCTGGAAAGTCAACACAGTGACCTCATGGAGGAAGGAAATCTGATCTCAGGAGTAGGAAGATAAGGATGAAGTGCGAAAAAGTCAAGGCCATTCAAGTGAAGAACAAGGTTGCAGCTGAGAGTATTACTGCAACAGACAAACAGAAGTTATTACCCAGCTGCCGAAACTTCTTAGAAGGGGCAATATTTCGCCCAGATTTGACACTGCTCAGAGATATTTTGAAGAACTGGTTCACCTGTATTTATTGCTGTAACCAAGGGTTTGAACCAGGGGTTCAGTTAGGTTTTTTGCTGTAGTGAGGACAATCAGAATGTCTTTATATTGTGCCTCTCTACACTGTAATACTTTACAACAGGGATTTTAGGAAAACAACAAGGGTTACAACAGGAATTTTCTTTTAGAAGCATACAACAAGTTAGCATAGTTTAGAAGTAGAAGAAGGAGGTCGCTTGTTTGTCTGTAGTAAGGTGCGCGTGGAATGTCTGGCTACCTTACTGTATCTGTAAAGCTTGTAAGTTCTCGGTAGTATGATCAATGAAACTAAGAGTCATTCCTACATTGTAAATCATGTATGACTATTCATTTCTGATACAATAGAATCTGGAGTTCTGCATCTATCTTCTGAGTGTTCTCCTGCTCTTCTTTATGTTTTGAAATATTTTCTTTGAGAGCTTGCAATTTTAAATGTATGTTTGTGAAAATGCTCAGAACTTGCATTTAAGGTTTTTACTGTGGATTTGATCAAATTACTGTGGTATTTACATAGTGCATAACAGAAACAATTAGATCCTTCGGTAGATTAAATGAGGTATAGATTAGATCTTTCTAACTTTTCCCAACCCATCTGAAATATTTAGCTGAAAACGTAGAAATCTAAAAGAAATTGTCTCAAATTTGAAGAAGCATGCATAACAGAGCTATAAGTAGACAGTTTTCATAAATAGATAAAGAAGAGGGCTGCAAAAATTCAAGAAAACCATCTAAAACTTGCAGCACAGTAACACTTTTATGCAAAGGAATGAAAATTATTGACATATCTCATGACCTTTTTGCATATTCTTAGTCCAGTAAACCACCAAATAAACCTAAACTACGTAAGGCCCCTTGAACATTACAGCTTCACATTGACCAACTGAACTTGACCAACCGAACCATTGTAGACTTGGGATTAGTTGAATCTCAAATGATTCCTTCTTATCTTTCAAGTATAGTTTCAGTTCATTATATGTGAATTTTAACTTATTGTTATGATTGCATCAAAACAATCACCAACAGTTTTCTGGCGCTAGAAGGAGGGCCTGATTTGGTTTAGGGTTAAAATTTTGAGTTTTAAATGCTGTAGTCTGAGATATGTTAGATCTCATAAAATTTCAAAGGCCTAAAAAGTTGAAAGAAGGTCCCATTTTTAATGGACTCATATAGGGACAGTTTTCAAGTTGACATTCCTTCATTTCAGAAAGCTTTGAATAACCAGCTTTATCCTAAAAATTTATATAGCTATGGATTATTTGGAAGGTGTAGGATACATAAGTCCGCAGAGCATGGTGAGCTTAATTGTCTAGCTTTCCTTACAAGATTAGATTTATATTTGAAAGGACTAATCTCTCTCTCAGATGTGTATAAAGCTGAAAGTTGGCAGGGAAATGAGGAGATTATTGAGCGACAGGAGGATGCAGCATCAATGGTCATTAAATGTGCAGAGGATACAAAGATGGAACCAATGCTAGGAATAAAGGATAATAAGATCTCTTGGCAGGAATCATGTGATGGTAAGAAAAAAAATCTATCTTTTCGTCAGGATCCGGCTGTGATTAAAGTTAGTGAAAAGTATAAATATCCTAAAAAATGCAGAGAAGAAATCACAGCTCATGTCCCTTTTCTAGATAATAAGCAAAAAGGATTTAATGAAAAAGAAAAGGAAAGTGAGGTTCATCTTGATACATTTGATAAATATATAGAACTACTAAGGAATATTTGTCAAGAAGGGACCTCTGGATCTGACCTGAAAAGTTTTAACGAACATGATTTGGCAAAGAAATGTAAACAAGCATTGTCAGAATTAAAATGCACTAAAATTGATGAGATCCCTACTATAGAAGCTAATGAAGTCATAGAAAAGAAAGTAAATCCTAGTGTTACGACTGACTTCTTTAAATTGGATGATCAAAATCAAGATTGTTGCAGGTCAATAGGATTAGATTCTTCACTAAATGACAAATATGAGTCATCTGATGAGCAATTCTTAAAAAAAAAGGATACAGAGGATCATGGAGCTGCTGTACATAATCAGACATCACCCCCATGCCATGTTGAAAATAAAACAGGGGAGTACTCCTGTCAATCAAAAGATGTTGTCCCACCTTTACTCTCAAGTGATTTAGAAATGATTAATTTCTGTATGTCAAATTATGATGATGAGGATACTTACTTAAGTGCTGATGTGCAGGAAACTAATGAGAACATTGAGAGGTTTGCTAAATTTGAGGATAAACTGAACATCCAGAATGAAGGAACAAAGCTGGATGAAGATGAAGAAATGATACATCTAGAGTCATTCATCTTTCAACTTGAAAAAGGACTAGACATAGAGCTGGGCAATGAAAATGCAGAGCTAAATGAAAAGCCAGCTATCAATGAACAAGTGTGTTCCACAGAGCTAAAGGCACATCAGGTTGTCTCTTTCCTTTCCTTAGTAAATAATGATAAAGGCTATTTTGATTATGGAAATTCAAGAGATAGGACATGCATATGGATTAATCATAACCCTGATGAGCTGCCTCAGTTACTAGTCATTAAGAGCTATTCTGATAAACACAATGAATCTAGAATATCAGAATTTTTTTCAGAATTCAAAGATAAATCTGCTAGGATGAGGACCATAATTAGTACCCTGTTGCTCCTGCACAACCTAAAGAAATATGCAAGTAGGGGTGTTTTTGGGTCTTTTTCCTAGGTTTCTGATTGCCTTGTAGAGGCTTGTATATAGTCTGGTAGGGTGGTTGTTTTTGTTTTTGTGTTCTTCTTTTGCTGTTTTCTTTTTGGGTTGGCTGTTTGTATAGTTTGTCTTCTGTTTGTTTTTGCTTTTTTGTTTCTTTCTGTTTGTACAGTTTTTTCTTTTGTTGTGTTGTTTGTATAGTCTATTTGTTTGGTTTGTTTGTTGTCTCCTCAGCAGGGATCTTTATTTTACTTTAGGGTATTAAGGAGCAAAACTAGCAACCATTCAAAATAGTATAAAATTTAGGATATTTAGGTTAACCATTTGCAATTTACACATAATTTGTCACTGTCATGAATGTAGAGAGTTGTTCATCTTCTGAAGTTTTGTATTCAATAAATGTGATTGAGAATTCGAAGCAGGTTTCTCACGATGACACACCTAAAATCCTTGGGTTTGTTGAACTTACCAGTGTAGATATTAGGTGAAAAATCAGAGGTCACCCTTGCTACCATTACAATTCTCAGCTTAATTTCAGCAAGTGTCCACTCCTTGAATCATGAAGTTACAAATTGTTATATCTTATGAAATCTTTCAAAATTAGAAAACAAAAAATAAATAAATAAATAAATAAAGCGGATTATATTGAAAATCCAGATTAAGCCATCTAAGTAACTCTACCAGGGCTATGGACGCTCGCTGGCAGTGGGGCTCTACTTAGGAGAATTGTAACGATAACCTTGCCGGGGCTATAGACGCTCGCTGGCAGCAAGGCTCTATCCGGTCGGCTATGATGGAATATCCTCACCTACGTAGGCTAATGTCAGTCATTGGTTTGTTCAACCGATCTTCAAGATGAGGAGAATTAATCACGTGCACACAACTAAACTGAAAATGGAAGTTCATGCATCTTTATTGAATACTTTGAGTCTCAAGCTGGATAGTAATTTGCAGGAAAGATAGTTGGAAGTTATGAGTTCATTTCATCTAGTTTCCTTGAACACTCTGAATTTAATTGTTTTGTTTTGGTTTCTAGTTGTTGTGATGTTCACAACACGCCCCATTATGCTCCTTAGCAAAATGGGGACCCCTGCTGATGTTTTGCTTTTTGCTTCTGCTTGTGTTTGTCTGCTTTCTGGCGGTTTGGTAAAAATGAGTCAGGTGCATCATCATCATGAAGGTCAGGATGAGGTTGGTCATCATCATGAGGTCAGTTTGTCAAAGTTCATATTTTGTTTCTATGACCTCATATTTAGAAAGAGCTTGAAATTCTATGTAGGTTTGCCTTTTACTTCACTTGAAAATTCATCCATATGTGGAAGTTATGCACAGTCAAAGTTTTGGTCAAACCTGATAATTGCAAGTGATCATCATATTTTTTTCATGTTGTCAAGGTCATCATGATCTTGATCTATCACCCGATAAAAATCATGCAGTCGCAATATCCGGATGTCAATCTTAGGTGGTAGTGTCCTTTACCCGTTAAATGGCCTTATGCGCATCGTGAGCATCATGATTTTAGGAGGGTCATTTTATAAACTCAGTTTTGCTGTATGAAGAACATCATCATCATATTTGAAACGCCCCCCTGATAATATCCTGAGGTTCAAATATCCGGACGTCAACTTTAAGTCATAGTAAGTTTTCCCCGTCGAGCGGTCTTTTGTATCGCGAGCATCATGATATTATAACATCACCCGATATTATAATATCATGCTGATATTAAAGATCACCCTGACTTAGAAAATCCACCATCGGCATATTTGCATGCGCATGATAAAATCCTATCGGAGGGTCATCATCCTAATATTTGCTGAAATTTGCTAAGATGATGATGACGTCTTCATATCCTCCTGATCTCCTTTTTGCAATATCATGATGATCACCCTATCTTTTAAGAAGAAGGTGATATTCCATTCCTCAACAGCATGATCATATTTTAAATATCACCCTAGCGCTAACCTGATGATGACCTCAACTCATCCTCATGCTCCGAAGACGAAATATGATGGTTACGTCATCATGATAATTCGATGAGGAGGATCATCATATTTTATCCTGTCATATTGTCAAGATCATCATGATCTTGTTTGTTCACCCGATATTTTGTAAAGTCCTCCTGCCGAGAAATACAACCTTTTGCTAATATCCTGATGATCATCATCATCACATCTCCCTTCGGCAGGATATTTTCCAAAACATGATCCGGTTAGCGAAACATCCTGATGACGTCATGTTCTAAGTTTAACAAAGG
Organism: Cunninghamia lanceolata; assembly: GCA_027924645.1. Classification (NCBI taxonomy): domain Eukaryota; kingdom Viridiplantae; phylum Streptophyta; class Pinopsida; order Cupressales; family Cupressaceae; genus Cunninghamia; species Cunninghamia lanceolata. The sequence goes on along the minus strand of BSBN01000220.1, from coordinate 5,987,566 downwards.
CTCCGGATATCATGATGACGTCATCCCGATCTGATAAACGAAGAAGCTAATATCCTGATGATCATCATCATCACATTTCCCTTCGGCAGGATATTTTCCAAAACACGATCCGGTTCGCGAATATGATGATGACGTCTTATTCTAAGTTCGACAAAAGCCCCAAATATCCTGATGATCATCATCGTCCTGATCTTTCGAGAGGGTTGCCTTGGCCGCAAAGGGGTCGTATTACATTCATCATCCTGATCATGCTCCTTAGGTGACCCGATATCACAATTATCCCCTGATCTTAACTGAACATGATGATGACGTCATCTTTTGCATTTTAATGAAGCCTGAATATGACGATGACGTCACCATCATTTTCCTTTCCTCAGCAGCAGGATCATAGTCCATATCCTCCTATTCTCCTTCAACATGATGATGATGATGATGTTGTTCTTTTCCCCAATATGCAGAAGCGAAACATCCTGATGACGTCATCTGGACCTTCGGAAGGGAGAGCATCATATTTCCAAGAATATCATGCGGATGAAGTGAATATCGGCCAACATGTTTTTTTTGACACGCCGATAGCGATAGTCATGCCGATGGGCGGGAAATGAAGCGGTGGAGTTTTAAACCATTTTTTTTGGCGCCCGTGGCATTTTTTCGGTCAGCGATGGTTGACCCGATGGGTTTTGAGCGGTCTGAATGCATTTTGAACGCGTTTTAAGAGTATTCTGGACCTGATTTCCATGATTTTGCACAGTCACCTGGATTTAAACGATTATTTTAATTTCCTGCTGTTTATGTGATAAATGAAATACTTATTGCTTGTCTTGTCTTGCAGGCTTGCAGTTGAGGAAGTAGCTGGAAAGTCAACACAGTGACCTCATGGAGGAAGGAAATCTGATCTCAGGAGCAGGAAGATAAGGATGAAGTGCGAAAAAGTCAAGGCCATTCAAGTGAAGAACAAGGTTGCAGCTGAGAGTATTACTGCAACAGACAAACAGAAGTTATTACCCAGCTGCCGAAACTTCTTAGAAGGGGCAATATTTCGCCCAGATTTGACACTGCTCAGAGATATTTTGAAGAACTGGTTCACCTGTATTTATTGCTGTAACCAAGGGTTTGAACCAGGGGTTCAGTTAGGTTTTTTGCTGTAGTGAGGACAATCAGAATGTCTTTATATTGTGCCTCTCTACACTGTAATACTTTACAACAGGGATTTTAGGAAAACAACAAGGGTTACAACAGGATTTTTCTTTTAGAAGCATACAACAAGTTAGCATAGTTTAGAAGTAGAAGAAGGAGGTCGCTTGTTTGTCTGCAGTAAGGTGCGCGTGGAATGTCTGGCTACCTTACTGTATCTGTAAAGCTTGTAAGTTCTCGGTAGTATGATCAATGAAACTAAGAGTCATTCCTACATTGTAAATCATGTATGACTATTCGTTTCTGATACAATAGAATCTGGAGTTCTGCATCTATCTTCTGAGTGTTCTCCTGCTCTTCTTTATGTTTTGAAATATTTTCTTTGAGAGCTTGCAATTTTAAATGTATGTTTGTGAAAATGCTCAGAACTTGCATTTAAGGTTTTTACTGTGGATTTGATCAAATTACTGTGGTATTTACATAGTGCATAATAGAAACAATTAGATCCTTCGGTAGATTAAATGAGGTATAGATTAGATCTTTCTAACTTTTCCCAACCCATCTGAAATATTTAGCTGAAAACGTAGAAATCTAAAAGAAATTGTCTCAAATTTGAAGAAGCATGCATAACAGAGCTATAAGTAGACAGTTTTCATAAATAGATAAAGAAGAGGGCTGCAAAAATTCAAGAAAACCATCTAAAACTTGCAGCACAGTAACACTTTTATGCAAAGGAATGAAAAGTATTGACATATCTCATGACCTTTTTGCATATTCTTAGTCCAGTAAACCACCAAATAAACCTAAACTACGTAAGGCCCCTTGAACATTACAGCTTCACATTGACCAACTGAACTTGACCAACCGAACCATTGTAGACTTGGGATTAGTTGAATCTCAAATGATTCCTTCTTATCTTTCAAGTATAGTTTCAGTTCATTATATGTGAATTTTAACTTATTGTTATGATTGCATCAAAACAATCACCAACAGGACCTTGTAGAAGCTCTGGTTCATCAATCTCTATTGCTTCTTTGCTCAAAAATTTTTGGATAGTTTGTGCAGTGTCTCTTGCCAAAGACTGATGTTTCTTCTCTTCTACAGTCTTGGAGCTGTCCTTTGGAATTTTCTCTCCCTCCACATTCTTACCACTATCAGTTGTGGTTTTCTCTATTGGAGTCTTCTCTTTCTCTGCTCCCTTGGTACTGTCAACTTCCTTTTCTTTTACCGCTGCTTCTTTCTTCTGTAATTTCTCTTCTTCTTTGGATCCAGAGACTATAGGAGAAACTAGAGGAGAGATGCTAGTCTATTCATAGGCCACTTCTCCTGGAACAGAGGATTCCAAGTCCACCGCTGTTTCTGCACCCAAGTCCTCTATAATAGGAATGTTGAACCTTTTGAATGTATTCCGGAGGATCTCTTCAGTGTCCTTGGCTACCTTGTTGGTCTCACCAAGCATAAGCTGATTCATCCTTGCTTTGCTCCTAAATTCATCCTTGCAATCTTTGAATACCATGTTCATTGTTTTGTGATCAATTGAAGGATATAGCTAAATAGCTATCTGTTCCCTGATCTCAAGGTCTTTTGCCATGGCATTTGCCTTTCTCATTTCCAATTCCTTCTCTAGATTCTTAGGAATAAGGGAGATAATTTCAATGAAGGCTTTGTTGTAGATGTTCAGATACCTGATTGTAGCTCCCTGTAGGATCTTTTGATCAGCCTCATTGTAGTCATCATAGAATTCGGCCATTGGTTGAAGGTTTCCATCCACAGTGACTGATTTGATTACACTGTCTAGAGACAGGGTGGGCTTTTCAACAAATTTCTCTACCATTTCTTCCTTGTCTTGGCCTGTGGAGGGTTTATCGGATCCTTTCTTCTTCTGCTTCTTTATTTCTTTTACCCCCTCATCTGATTCCATTTCCTCTTCATCTTTCTGACTTGTATAAGCCCTTGTGGCTTTTATTTTAGACCTTTTCTCTCCTTTACCGGATGTCTGACCTTCCGGTTTTGACATTTTTGAGCTTTTGGTTGTGATAGGTGTGGATCCCTTTGATGATCTGGTCCGGGTTGAGGTTTCCACCGGAGTACTTTTCTTGCTTTTCTTTTCTGCCTCTTTCTTCTCTTCCTCAGCCTTTCGACTCTTTTCCCGGTTGACATCAAGTGCCTCCTTTGGGATGCCTAGGCCTTGAGCAATATGCTCTACTTCTTTTCTCACCTTCCTCTTTATCTTAGGTTCTTTGAGTTCCACATGGATCTTCACACTCAGCTCCTCAAAGGTTCCAAACCTTTCTGCCTTTGGATCTTTGGGCTGACTAAGCATGTGTTGAACATGCAGTTCCACAATCTATTCATCAACCTCATACCCCATGGGCATGATCCAGACTATCCTTGGTTCCACTGCCTCCATTAGGCACTGATCAGTATCAACCATAAAGCAGATTGAGTCTTTGTATTTTTCAACAATGGACTGGGAAATTCTTTCTCTTGCTTGCATCATGCTCTGGAAGTTTTTTGAAGTATCCCCACAGGGCTATATTTCTTTCTTTGGCATCCCCAAGCCCATGTAAATAATCTCTGATTTGGATGGCAACTGGTCTGTCATTCTGCCATATCCATCCACTGGATCCGGGAAGCTCATTCATGTAATAAAATAATAGACAAAGGATCAAACTGCCATACTTGAAGGAGTTCTTCTTGTCCTTCTTGATCTTCTACAGATTTTCCAGAAGTTGGTTTAGAAGAAGCTCACACAAATCATAGTCTGCATTCTCCTTTAGCATTTGATAAGCTGTGTAAATTGCAGTTCCTGGTACTAAATTTTCCCTACTGGAGTGATAGATCTTGTAACCAATTATCATAGATGCAAATTTGACATCCGGTTCAGTGATGTCTTCAATTGTCATAGCTCTCTTGTCAAATTTTGATCTGGTTGCATCACTAACTATTTGATTTTTGATAGACTTGAGAATAGGTATTCCACCGGATGAGTGCAGACCGGTTACGGCCCTAATTGCATCTTTGGTGATTTTGAAAGGCTTGTTCAACCATAGGAAATTATCATGCACTCTGCTTAGAACATATCTGACCCATTCATCTTCTTCAAAATAGGGGAAATGAATGCACTGTGTAAAGTGCTTATCCTGGATGGCTTTGTACTGAGGTTTAATCTCAAAGGAATCGTCTATCAACTATTTGTGATAGATATCCATCAATTTTGATTCTCCAAAGTCTTCAAGATTCACATGTATGTAAACCCTAATATCCTCCGTATGCAGTACACCATGCGGAACACTAGAGAAGGCTCCTAGGGGATCTACCTCTAAAGATTTGTATGGATGTTTCTTGAATGTGGGGCGAGGTCTATCAGAGATCTTAACTATATTTGGAGTAGCCATTTTTCAAAGATTTGCAGTGAGATATTGAAAAATGAAAAATACCTTATGCACCTTTGGTTATACCGAGTGGTTGGATTGAGTTCTGTGTGTAATAGCTTCTGCAAGTGATCTTCGGTGAACTTGATGAGCTTTGTTGCAGAGCACCACTTTTTGCTTCTTCTTGAGTGTAGAATGAACAAGTGATTTATGAGAAATCCCTTATATTGCTTCACAAACCCTAATATTTATTTTCTATAAATGCTCGACCTATATTATTCCGATTTCCCTTATTCAAATGACTTGAAGAACTGGACTAGTCTTGATCTATGAACATCATGCAGATCTTCCAATTATGAATAGATCAAGATGACACATCACAAGGACATCCCAAACACTCTGTCCAATCTGCAGAATAAGACAATTCACTTCCGGATCTCTCTGGACCTTTCTGTAATCTTCTATCATTCTGGAGTATCTCCCAAAATAGGTTCTAAATGATTGATCACAACTTCTTCACATCTTCATGTGGATCTCTGAAATCTTATCTGGATCATCTCAAGACTCATATCTACAAACCCTTTACTCCACATCTTGTGCCTAATCTGGCACCACTTGATTAGCTGGGGGAACAGGGTTTTCTTTGTGTCTCCCCCTGAGCTAGAGCTCATTTCTTAATTTCTGAACGGAGTATTAGCACCAGAGTCTGGTGCGGATCCAACCTCTACCTTCTCTGAACTTTTCTTCACCCAAATCTTGTTCATCTCATTCCTAACTCCATCTGCATTCATCTTTTGTTTACCTTTGTCTTGATTCTGACTATATACCAGACCTCTTTTGTCCTGATTCTTGCTTCTGCAGACTTTTGCATTATGACCGGACCTATTATAGATTTGGTAGACAACATTTCTTTGCATATTTGATTGATAACATCTTGATCTGCATTGATTAGCCATATGACCTACTCTATTGCATGTAAAGCATCTACCATTGAATGATTTGTTCATTTGCATATTTCTGCATTCATGAGACTTATGTCCATACCTTTTGCAGTTAAAGCATTGTCCAGAGAAGGATGAATTAGTCTGATTCATTCTCTTTCTGCACTGATTAGCTTTGTGACCAAAGTGATTGCAAATGTGGCAGTATCTATTGAAAGATGGATATCTTTGAGCATTGGGCTGTCTTACCGGAGGTCTTCTAGGCCTGTTCCTTGGATTTTCTGATCCAAAATTCTTCTGACCGGATCTAGAGCTTTCTCTTTTCTCATATCCCAAACCACACTTGTCATCTGCCCTCTTTTGACTTCCAAGAAGAACTTCAAGTTGAGCAGAACTTATCTTGAATTTTTCTTTATATTCATTTGCTGTTTGAAGATCCCTTTTGAGAGAGACAATTTGATCCTCAAGTTTTTCTTCATTATCTTTAGCATCTTCAAGATCAGATTCAAGATGTCTGATAATCCTATCCATCTGGTGTCAATCTTCTGATTTCTCTTTAAGAGATTATCTTAGATTGTCTTCAGTGTTTCTTTTCTCTTCAATCTCTTGGGTAAATTTTATAACTCCTGATTCCATTTCATGTCTTACCATAATGACTTCTTTTGATAACTTTTCACATAACTTAGTTTTCTCAGTTAACTCTTCATTTGTATTACTTTCTTCACTTTTTCTTGCCAAATTGCTGGAGCAGCTCCTTTCTCTTTTTCATAGAGAGACTTAATTTGTCTTTTAGTTCTCTCATGAATTCATCAGCTTGTTTGAGTCTTTCCTTTAATTCATTAACTTCAGAGTTTGACTGTTCAATATCCTCAAGGGCAGTTTTGAGTTGCTCCCTTAAACCATATGCATCCATTTGAACTCCCAGATCTTCCTCAAGCTGTTAGGCTCTATTAGGAGGAACTTAGCTCTAATACCAATTGTTGATAACTGAGAGGGGGGGTGAATCAGTTATCCTAATTATTTCTTCTTTTAAACTTTCTTATTAATCAATGCAGCATTGAAACAAACAAACAAACATTACCATGAAATGAGAAACACATGACACAGTATTTTTGACGTGGAAACCTTGTTAAGGGAGAAAACCACAGGGTGATTAACCCAAAGATTATTCTCTATTAGAAGAATAAGGAATTACAAAATGGCACTTGCCAATTAGGGCTCACTACCCGAGCACACTGCTCACAAAGAGGCACACTACCTACAAGGAGACACACTGTCTACAAAAGAATGTTATACAATACTTGAACTGATTGGAAGCATCCACATATGCTGGAGTTCAGTTCTGGTTAGGCTCAGTACATTGATCTGCTGCACTTCATCTTTCCTCTTCTCTTTATTTTACTTTCCTTTCACATACTAGATCTTTCCTACTACTTCTGCTCTTCTCTACACTTATTCACATATATCATCATCACTACAACAACTCTCACAACTAAATCCATCATGCATATATATCTGCACAAGTAATTTCATCACCTTTCTAGTCAGCATCCGGAACAGTCTATTTTCTCACAAACTTTGTTCTGTCGGCTAAATCCTTGCGCATCAAGTAATGCGGATCAAGCATATACTTGTAGATATCATTAATCATGTCGGCCAAGCATGATTCATGCTTTCACAACCTTTACCATCAACAATAACACATCCAGAAAATAGTCTGATGTTCTGTCAGTCAGTTCTTCCTCTGTTCTCACTGTCACTCAAGAATCTGGTACTCAACTATTCATATCTTTTTCCTTGTCCATCACCGGAGGCTAAATCCTTGGAATATACCACTCAAGGTAGTCCTCTTGACTTCCCCAAATCCGCACTACACCAAGATACTTCCTCTGAGAGATCCGGACCAATCTGTCGGACCTTGCCACATGCTCTGTTCTTGTTCACCGGACCACAACAATCTTCATTCTGACTTCCGGTAGAGACACACCATGACTTGCGGATATGTGGGATGACCTTTGTTGCCATCAATGACAACAACCATGAATCCATATAGTGTCTCTTGCCAACAGTTAGCCATGGATATCTGCAATTAACAAGATTTGTCTTATAATGGATATTCACAAGCATGCACATAATGATTTATCCCTACTAACATCGTGCATACTATACTTATTCAGCATTTACTTATCATGGGATGCATAAACTATGACTTCAAACCAACAACATCATACCTGATTATGCAGAAGCAACATGATGAGGGTTTCAATTACTTACCGGGTTATGTAGATCCCTTTGATTATACCAACGATTTTATTAGAATACTTTTAATTCTGGTGATAATCTCGTGCTTCTTCCTACCTGTAAGCTTTGTTCATCCAAGTATCGCCTATATGAGGGTTTGGAAAGCTAGAACTCTATAAAAATGATTTAATCGCAAGGTAAATGTAAAAATGACAATTGAATTTACCTTTTAACTTTGCAATTAGGGCAAACCTTGACGTATTAAATTTTAATCGTTGATTTTTCATGAAAACTTAGGATTTTGCCAGGTGTGTCATCGGGTTTTGTGGTTGGCGGGAACTACCTACCACCTCTGCGTGCATTAAATGTCAATGGCAGCAACAAGAGCTGGGTGATATCTGCATGACAGGATAATATTCAAATATATGATATTATTTGGATATCAGGGTGATATTTCAAATATCATCCTGAGTGCAATGTGATCATCCTCCTCGAGAGGAAAAAACTATCTTGACAAGATCAGGTGATGAACACACCATTAGGTCGTGCTTTATACATCAGGAGGATATTTCAATATGTTAGGTGATGTTACAAAAATGATGATGACCAGATAAACTATAACCTCTCTCTCTCGGAATATCAGGATAACGTCATCTAGATATTAGCTCAGTATATCGCTATGGCATCATGACATCATCATCATGTTATGCGAGAAGGATCATGTTTAGGAAATATGCCCCCAAGAGGTAAAAATGATGATTGTGTCATCATCATGTTTGTTTCTTTGTTTATCGGACTTGAATGACATCATCAGGATAATGGCTTAGGGGGATATTTTGCGGTAGGAGGATATTGAGAAATATCGGGTTACATTGAGAAATATGACCCTCACGAAATACATAAGGCTACTGACGGTTAAAGGTCACTATCACCTAAAATTGACATTTAGACATTTGGACCGCAGGATTTATCGGGTGATAAATTAGATCAGGATGATCTTCTGCAATATGACTGATGTTAAGAAATATGATCCTCCCCCTGTGAATATTAGGTTTGACCATTCATAACTTTTACATCCTAATGAATATTAGGGTGATGCAAAAGGCAAACCTGCATGAAATTTGATACTCTTTCTAAATATGAGGTTACTGGAATGAAATATGAATTTTGCCAAACTGACCTCATGATGATGACTTACCCAGCCTCTCCATGAATGATGATCTGCATGACTTACTTTTACCAAACTGCCAGAAAGCACAAAACAAGCCAAGCTTAGCAAAAAACGTTGGGTCCCTGTTTTGTCAAGTCAAAACGGGGCGTGTTGTGTAACCACACAACAGGTATGAAGATTGATGTGGAATTTGAAGTAGTGTTTGTTTGATTTGGGATTGGTGTGTGGCTAAGATGTGTTGGATTTGGACTAGGAGTTGTTGTATGTGAGGTGATTGACTTTGTTGAAATGGTTGAAGGGTATCTTGTAAGTGTTGCATGGTTTGTTGGTCAAAAGGTTGGGGTATTTGGTGAAGTGATTGGATGAGGTTTTGGAGTTGGGGTGCTAGGACCTTGTTTTTGAATGTCGGCATGGTGTCACACATGTGTCTAAGTCATGGCATGTCATCTTGTCCCTCAAGGTATGATACATTATTTACAAGGCTCTTATGATCATTAGAACTAGGAGGGCCCCCTTGAAGTACAAGTTTAGGTCTTAGATTTGTCTCATGAGTAGGACTAGGGAGGGAGCCTCCTTGAATGATGATTTTGGGCTTTGGTTTTGTCTCATTGTTTGAATTAGAAGGGTACCCTCCTTGGACCATGATTTTGGGCTTATAATTTTGATTGGGCTTGTTTATGATTAGGGCCATTTTGACAAGTATTGATTAGGACTAGGTTGATGTGTAATGATGTGAAATGAAGTGATTCGATGATTAGGAATGATTATGGAATGATTAGGAGGGAATTGATTGGGAATGTGAAATGATGATTAGGATAATGATTTGGATGAAAGTTGAATGATGAAGATAGAATTAGAATGTGATTAGGAATTATTATGATTAAATTGATTGGATTATGTATAATAATTAGAAATGATGTTGATTGGATAATGATTTGGATAGAATGATGATGATTTGATGATGTAGAGTGACCAAGATATGACTAGGATTGATTTAGGATGAAATTGATTGGCTTATGAGGGTGATTATGATGATGATTTGGAATAATTTGGGTATGATATGGAATGATTAGGAAGAAATTGGATAGATTGGAATGAAGATGATGGTGATGTGTAATGATTAGAGTGATGTTGATTAGATAATGTAGAATGACAAGGATATGATTAGGATGACTTGGATCGATTAGGATGTGATATGGAATAAAGTTGATTTGATTAGAATAAAAATGATGATGATGTGCAACATTTAGGAATGATTTGGATTTGATTAGGAAGAAGGTGACAAGGGATCATTAGAGTTTGAATTATGATGACTTGGGTATGATCATGGTATGAAGTGGCTAAGAAGGGTGATTAGGATGAAAGTGATTGGATTTGAATGTGTTGGTAGGAATGTGTAGATTGACTTGTCTTTATGTGTTTGGTGTTTAGATCTTGAGTTGGCAATGTTTAATAAAATAATCACACATGTACACACATGCAGGACACAAGCAATTTTGAATTTTGTATTTTAAGAATGTGATGATTATTAAACAAGCACACATGGAAGACACATCAACAAGCCCTAGAATTAGTCAAACAAAGTATGGCTAGCAAGTCTTAAGCTAGGCTACACATGGGTTAACTAGGGGTGTCCCCGATATACACTAGGTACAAGGGGCCCAAATCTGTGAACACTAGCCCATTGAAGGGATGTGACATAAGAGTAAGCATATGCCACTTCACCTTGTGTCTGTAATCACTCGGGGCCCCAAGGTTGTCCCAATGACTACATGGCTAGATTGAGGTACAGCTTTCGCTCTCCCCCCTTTGATATACCCCACCAGAATATGTAGTTGAGGTCGTCCCTAGGGGTGATGAAATCCCCTAGCAGGCCTCCTAGGAAAGGGTAAAGAAAAGAAAATCAAGTGAGGTGTTTTTGATCTCCAAGATCACTTTACGATGCGAGGAGAGAGCATACACTTACACACTTGATTCACACTTGCACTTGTAAATTGCCCTTAAGAAATTGAAATGTGAGGTGTGAATATCAATGGATAAGAGGTGTTTTTGATTCTCAAGATCGCATAAAGCCATGCGAAGAGCATACACACCCCTAATTGTATGCAAATTCACCAAACAATTCAAGCACTGGTTCTTTTTATGCCTAAATCAAAATGTGAATGAAGACACTAGTTCATTTTATGCCCAATTTTGATGTGTGATGAAGACAAATGTTCATTTTATGAGCCCAAAATCAAAGTGAGGCAAGCAAGACTGATTAAGAAATGAGAGATTAGAATATATACACCTGATTAATTCATTGTCCCAACTGCTGTGTATGCTGATAAAAATGCTATTCCAACCCTGTGTGATCACCTGCAAGCCACAAAATTGAAAAATGAACAAGTAAAAGTGCATAGGAGACTGTTATGTGAAAAAGAGAAATCTGATAAAAATCTGATGAAAATGACTTAATATATAAAAATAAATTGCATAAATAGATTCTTCAAGAAATTCTATGTATTTTTTTTAAAATTTGCAAAAAGGATAAAAAATGCAAAAGTTATGAGCAATTGAAGTTCATGTGCAAGTTTGACTTTGACTACGAAAAAACTAGTCAAAATGGCACTTTCACCTAAAAATTCCTTACCCCTACATAGTTCATCCTCCTAGCTTTCCAACGAGTGTTTGTTTGCAAAATTTCACCATTGTATGTCCAAGTTATGATAAAAAGAAAAAAAATGCCCTATGTGGTTTGTAGGAGGCAAAAGATAACCCTAATGGTTTAAGTTGACTGCTAACTGTTAAAAAAAAAACATTCAGTCACATGGCATGGTTAGAATCACCAGTTATGTGTTGGTGGTTAGGGAAACTGCAAGTGGTTAAAGGAGCAGGCCGTTCACATGCACTGTCAAGGATAATGGTTACTGCCACTATTAGAGTTTAGGGGGAGCCCTTGGTTGGTCGCATGATCGAGGGATACCAAAAAGAAAAGAAAAAGATTATGAAGAACTCATGGTCACAAATCCACTCAATCGAATCAAAAAATTTTCATAGAAAATTTAAAGTGTTAAGGCTAGGTTTGAATGCTCAAATCTTACCACTGGTTTGGCAAAGAGGGTAAGGACCACAATTATTAAGAAAGTCGATGTGAGGAAAATACTAACCAAGCCGAAGGTGAGGACTGCCAAACCATAGGAGCCAAACATAGTTAAGGATAGACGTTACAGGTGATATAGCCGTTGACACTTTAGGGTTCCCTAGTTAAGGATAGAGAATATATCTGGCGGAACTAGGGTTCCACTATAGGTGATAGGTGATTGAAGGGGCTTTGAGCCTGAAAGCCTTAAGGGGCTGCAAATGTAGCAACAAAGCCACTCCAAATGGTGGTGACAATCTTCAAAGTGGGCGGTGACTTTAGACAGTGGTAAAGCATTCCATTAATCAAGTCTATGAATAGCGACTGTAGGATGTCAACTTCAAATACGAGTGACAACCAAGATCATAAGGAGCGGCAGAGGGTTTAAAGCGAGTCAACAGGGTTTGATTGAGTGGTAGATTAGGGTTTTGGGAGGTGATAAGAAGGATTAACGGGTGGTGGAATGGATGCTTTAGGGAAATTGACAGAATATTTTAAATGCAGGGGTCTAAGATTTTGTATCCAGCGATAGTGGAATGAGTGTTAAATAGGGCAGCGGGATTCCTGCAGATAGTGGTGACAATGAAATGGGAGGTGGCGACTGAGAATCACCTCTAGACGAGGTTAGGGTTTTGGAGGGTTAGTGGGAGGAGGTTTAAAAATGGCAGAGGTTTAAGCAAGTAGAACTCTCCTGAGAGCAGCAAAGGCTCTGTGCCTGCGACTGAGCAAAGATTTTGGTGGCAATGGCAAGATCCTTAAGCATAGGCGACTTAGGCCTTTGGAGAGGCTGTGGGTGTCTTGTGACACAGACCAAACACATAAAATAGGTGACATAGAGTAAGGGTTGGAAGCTAGGTTTTTCCAGTAGAGGATCGTACAGAGGTATAAGGAGTGGCTAGAATGGTAATGGGGCTCACATGGGTTGCATTAGGGTTAAGGTCAACTTTGTTTTAAATAGTCATGACCAAGAGTTTTGGACTAAGCTTAGTGTTTAAAATTGACAGTGATAGTTTAGGGAGATTTTGATGAGTGAATGGAGGTGTTTATAGGAGGTTGATTGGGGGAAAGATGGTATAGAAGCGACAACCAAGCGGTGAAAGGGGGTGGTGACTGTATGCTAGAATCAGGGTCAAAAAACTTGCAACAAACCCTAGAAGAAACCCGTGATAGAATAAACCAAGCATCTAATAAACCTACAACCTAGAATATCAAACCTACCACATAATAATCAGACCTACAATCAAGCCAAAACACAATGTACAAATCAGTATGACCTGTCCATACCATAAGGATCCATACAGTACAGACTAGCAAATAAAAAAAATTTCAAAAAAATCAAAAATTTTGCAGTGAGTGAAATAGGGCAAATTTTATGTCATTTTTTGTTTCTTGGACCTCTTGGACTCAACGGTGAGGTCTGTTTGAGCTCTGGAGGCCACCTATAGAAACAAATTTTCAAAAATCATCAAAAATGTCAGATTTTTCATGCGTTCACATCAGGTTCACCAATGTAGATAGGGCAAAATCAGATTTAGTGTTGAAAATAGAAAACTACTAAACCCTATCAAGCACCATGAACACAACTTAGTATGAAAACACAAACAGAAATCAAATGCAAACTAGATTCAAACTAATGTTGATTAACCTCCATGGCTCTTCTCAATCATGCATAGGCATGCAGATTTCAAAGGGTTGAGCATGGGAGGATGTTGGTTGTTCACAATTTTGGTAGTATAATGGTATGCAAGGACACAACATGATGATAATGACTTGTGAAAGCCTTCCTTTATAGAAAAAGGTCAATTCGAATGGATGGACAGGATTGCAAGTTATGTTGGATGATATGGACGGTCCAGATTGATTAGGGTTGGATTAGGGTTTCCCACTCACAGAGGGATTGTAGTCACATGACAAGTGTGCGATGGAGAATAAAAGATAATCTAATTCAAATATTTTATTTGAATTAGTTGTGCATGTGAAGGGGTTAAGTGGAAGATGCAACATGTGACACATGTTGCAATGTGGTGAGAGGTGAGGGAATAATTCAAATTTTTAATTTGAATTATATGAGACATGTGAAGGGGTATTATCAACTAAACAAATGGGATTTATTTAGTTAATTGGAATATGATCAAGTTGGAATAAGAGTGGGATGACCTAGGACCTAGGGCAAACATTACAAGGTCATGTTGACTAGGTGTTGTGTCGAGACATGGACAAATTTTAGTGTCTACAATTCCAACAAAGCTTTTCTAACCATTTTACCATTTATTTTGACATTAGTAAAATTGGTTGCTTTTTCCACTTCTTTGGATTTTTACCAAGGATTTGATTTGATGCATCCTTTTCTCTATGCCTTTTTTATTCCAATGTTTAGAAAATTGTTTAAAATTTTCAAGTAATTTTTCATCTTCTATTAAGTGGGCCATTTCCTTTAGATTTTGGGCCTCTTTTTCTAAGAAATATCCTCTCTTATTTTCTTCTTATTTTTGTAATTATTTCATTATTTTTTTGGATTTCTTGACCACTATGTCATGGTCACATTTATTGGGGTATTCACTTTCTTCTTCATTTTTAGCTACTTCTTCTACTATCTTCTTTTTATTTGTGTCTATCCCTTAATGGGTTATTACTGCAAATCTATTCTCTTTTTTCTTAAATTTCTCAATATCTTATTTCCTCAATTTTTATTTTCTTTATTTATATCCTTTTTTAATAATTCATCTTCTAACATAGAAGGTTTTACCATTTCATGTTTAGATTCTATATTCATTTTCTTATATCTCCTAACATTTTGTCCTTTCTTTGGTATTTTCACTAATATCTTGGCACTGCCTAGCATATTAAGACCCAATAGTCTACTCCTTGTTTTGTATACTAGTCCATTCTTATAAAACTAAATATTGTTAGGATAAGGTGCCATTAACCTTGTAAATCACAATATTGTATTTATTCCATTTTATTATTTGTAATTTGTAATTACCCATAAGGGAATGAGGTAGTTTCACTAGTAGTGGTAATTCTAGATTCACCAAAGGTAATTAAGGAGTGACATTTAGGGTTGGCAACTATAACACTCAATAGTAAATGAGTGTAGGTGCCACATTGGAGGAATCTACTTTTTTTTGCGTAAGAGAGTTTTGTTATATGAAAATATTAAAACAAATACATAGAGCAAACCCTCTAGACAAGGGGAGTAGAAAAATAGCCATAGATTGTCACTAAGGGAAGAAGTAGAAGATAGTAGAAATAAAGTCCCCCAAAGAAGGAAATCCCAACAAGGAGCTCAAACTTAACCCATGTAACATCAGAAAATGTCCCCTTGGGGGCTTTTCCCTCATAAGGTTTAGCTCCTGGGTCTTTAGTGTGTATTTAAGACATTTTACATCATATTTCAACACCTCAATGAGAAAACCCCTAAGTGTCTTGATAAATAGGACCTAGGGGGACTAATTAAGATAACTCCTACCCAAAATACGGAGGAGGAGTTGGGCACCCACGCCCTAGTCATGCCCTATTTTGGGGCACTCCCAATTTTTGGGTGTTGGCTTGTGACCGTATTTGGGTCCTATGCTAACACGGTAAGTTTGAATTATGAAAATCTTGGTGGGAGTGTTTGTAGTTGCATATAAAAGCATGTTTAGGCATTCATTTAGAAACTAGATGATCATTGTGAACTTTAGGCATTCTCAAGGTGCTTCAAGGCTTTCATTGTGTTGCAAGAGTATATTTGTGTTGTCTATGTGTTTGTGTTTGCATATTTGAGCATCCATTTCCTCATGGAATGAAGAGCATCTTCCTCCCATGAGATCTTCACTACAAGGTGACATTATATTATGTTTGTGATCATTATTCATTTGGTTTTTGCCTCTACCTCCCTAGGCATGCACTCTCTATTTGACAAAGGTGTTTGGAAGACTTAAGTGTCCTTCTAGGGCTTGACTGAGGCAAGCTCCTAAACACCACAACCCCCTCCCAAAGTTTATGATTGTAGGTTACAAGTTGATGATGCAGACAAAGTGAAGTTGTAGGAGAGCATGTTGGAGTGTCAAAATTATAGAACAGTAGGAAAAAGGGCACCCTGGACTTGGGTGCCTGCTCATTAGTCCTCGAAGTTTCGTGATGGAAAAACCTTTGGTGCAGTAGGAACAGGTTGTAGATCTTGTCCGTAAATTTTGACAAAAAGTAGGACACTTGACTTGGGCACCCGCTCTTTTGTCCCTAACTTTTCCGCCTCAGAACCCCAAAAATAGGTGCATAGTCATTTTTAATTTTATAGCTTTCTGTAGAGGCATTTTCTATTATTCATCTATTTACTATCGTTTTCACATAATGAGGGTTTTGATGGATAATTGAGCATAAGAGAGGGAAAATTGATAACCAAATACCCTAATCCAAGTTTCCCTACATTTGTAAGTGACCAAGGACCTGATAGTGCTCTACCACTCGATCCTAATGCCCTTGAATGTAAAGGGTGAAAGGAGGATTTAGACACTAAACTAAACAAATCCAAATTTTACCTTAAACATTTTGGTGAACCCATGTTTTTAGACTTAATTGCAAATTTTTAAGTGTTTTTATTTAGATTTGGGTTGATTTCATTCATTCATATAGTCATTCATTTTATTGCATTGAGAAAAATTCAAAAAAATTGAAAATTTTGAAAAAATTGCATTTTTGGGTCACTAATTTGCATCAATTCATTCTATTTTTTCCTAATTCATGATTTTTAAATCAGATCTGATATAAACTATAGAAAAATACAAAAATTTAATAATTTGCATTGCATTTTCATCATATAATTGCTAGGGTTTTGTAGAAATTTTGACAATTTTCATATAACCTAGTAATTCCAAAATCTAGGGTTAGTGGGCAAAATCTTCTTTCAAATTTTTCTACTGATTTTAGAGACTCAGTCAAACTTGAATTTTTCTGTAGTCTTGCATTTTAGTGTAAAATTTTATTTAGATTTCAAATATTTGCATTTTTGCATAGAAAATTTCAACAAAAAACTAGCAATTTTCATGCATTTTCATTAAATTTGCACTTGCATTTTGCATGTTAGAGATTGAAATTTATTTTCAGATCTGAATACATTGAATTTTCATTATAAATCATACTTCAAAACATTCATATAGCATTTTGTGTCAAGACCTCAAACCTCAGGCTTGAAAAACATCAATTTTCACTAGATTTGGCTTATCGACTCTCTAAATTTGCACCATAGGTGTGTTGTAAAGAGTATTTTAACACTAATTAGTTTTTATCAAGGTAATAATTTGCTTCCCATCTTAAAAAGATTCACAAAACCCTTTTATCGGGCTCTTGTATTGAAAATTTGGTGAAAAACTACACATTTTTGCTATTTTTGCCCTAGGGTTTGGCCTAGTTTGCATTCCAAATGTGTTGTGAAATTCTTTTATGGATTGAGGTGACTTATATCATTGCTTTTAGTTTCTTCACCTCCTAAAATTCATTACAAAACCTCTTTTTCTAGGTCTTGGAGTTGAAAAACTATGAAAAATAGCCTATTTTTGCTATATTTCACTAGGGTTTGACCTTAAGTGGCACTAAAAGTGTGTTGTGACAGTTATTTTGACATTAATTGGCTATTATTACTGATATAATTTTCTATCCATCATCATTTTCCTCACAACACCTGTTATCACCTAGATTTGCACCCTTGCTACAGTTGTGAAACTTTAGCAATTAGGAGTAACATGGGAATGATCTCGAAGTGTGGGACCTTGCGAAATGAGATCAGACCTCCAGAGAAGGCCAGCTTCCTCTCTCTTAGCCTAATGCTTAGAGAAATGCATCTAAACCTAGTGCTAATGCTTGCAGGGAAAAGGGGTAGAAGGAATGTTGAAATGGAAATAAAAATAAGTGATACACTAGATTTAAATGTGTTTGGCTACAACTGAATCAACATAGTAATAATCCCACAGCTGGAAAGACTTACACAAACTCATATTGATTCCAACAGAGGTCAAAACAGAGACACAGTGCTAAAATAATAAAAGAGAGGCAAAAAAACTAGCTTCTATTGACCATAGAGGCCAAGTAGCCATTACCAAAATAGCCCAGAAGAACAACCAACAACCTCATACATTTGTTTTACATGTATATATATCATTTCATTTTGACCTTAGTCAGTTACGAATAATTTTGCCCATGGGCGCTGTTAGAAAAATATCTACCTGAAGGGACGTCTACCTGCAGAAGTTATTGAATAAAAGATCTGGAACAGGGCAGGTAGAAGATATTTCAAAACTTCAATGCAAGTTGCCTTGTCATCGATCTATAGCAATGAACGCCACAAATATCTACATTTGCATATCCAAAATAGTCATTGAAATGTCTAGCCGCCAAAGCATACAAGGCCAAATCCAAAACTTGAAAGTGAAAATAATCACCTCAGAAGCCCGCCAAATGAAAGAGGAGGCAAAAACAAGCATTTTTGCCTTTTGCAGCATGTGGAAATTTGATTGTATATTTCCACATGCTGCAAAAGGCAAAAATTCATACAATGGCTTTGCATCTATGTATATATCATTTTGCATCTGTGCTTTTATTCAGCATCTGAATCAGCCTTTGAAATGTCTTTGTATGTGCAAAGTGCCTGTATATGCATCACCATCCATGCCACGTGGCACCACCTGATTCACCGCCGCATTGAAGCTGGGACTTATCACTGAAAAATGCATCTTCTTATCGGCCATCAGAATGACAAAAAATAGAGCCGCCGATGTATGTTGTTACGCTGAAATCCCTTTGCATGTATGTCTTGTATATGCCTTTGTACATCGCCCACATACAATGTGAATATACAATCAAAATTCATACAATGGCCTGTGCCTTTTGTGGAGCCCACCATTTGTATCTCGCTCGCATGTTGACTTTGCATAAGACTCTTTGTAACTTGTCTTTGTATATGGCATTGTATATGCGAATATACAATCTGGATATACATGCAATGCTCCTTGTATGTGGACTTTGCATCCTTTAGATGCATCTTGCCCTTGAAAACCCCTTGCATGTGTGCCTTACATCTTTTCCTTGTATATCGCATTGTATATGCGAATATACAATGGCGATATACATACAACTATCTGTGCCTTTACCTTGTTTCCTCTTGTATATATCATTGCCAATGTATGTTCCTTTGTATATGGCTTTGTGTATTCAAATGTATATCGGCATGTACAATTGCCTACATACATACAATGTGGACTCTAGCAGATTATTAGCCACTTTTGAACTTTAAAAAAGGTCTGGATTGTATGTTGCCGTGACACTTTGCCTTGTATATTACATATACAATGTGCATATACAAGGTGTGGACTTCAAAGATCATCAGTTGCATTTGATTCCCATTTGGATCTGGACCTTGTATCTTTTGTTCTTTGTATATTGGCACATACAATGCAATGTGCATGCACAAGCCGCAAACTCCAAACCATTATGAAGCATATTGCAAACACCATCAGGTCCAAGCCATGCATGTTCCTCTTTGTATATAACCAATGTATGTCACATATACAATGTGAACATACAAGCAAATTATACATACAAACTGTGGAATTCTACCCTTTATCAACTGGAATGTATGCTCATTTCAAATCCAGCTTGTATATTAGGAATGCATATTTGATTGTATGTGCAAACATACAATCGCAAATATACAAGTGGTGGGCCCCAGCTTTGAATCAATTTCCCTTGCATGTTGACTTTCCACATCTCCCCTTGTATATTTCTTTGCATCTGTTGCTTGTATGTAGGTCTTGGATGTCCCTCATTTGTACCGCATATACAAACTGATTTGTATATGACCTTGTATGTTGCCGATATACAAAGGTTTTTGTATGCATTTCTTTGTATGTGCCTGATGCATGTTTTGCTTGTATGTATTTTGCCTTTTGTATATACATCGGGCATTGTATCTTGCCTTTGTATCTTTGGTAAAAGTCCTTTGTATGTTCTGCCGATGTATATTGCAAATGTACATTCATCCTTGTATGTTAACCTTGTATGTTTGCCGATTGCATCTAGGCCTTTGTACATTGTGAATGTATGTTCCAAACATACAATGGCGAATGTATATGCGAATATACATTCAAAAATGCATATTGAAATACAAGCATGAAACTGAGAAATCCCAACAATAGAAAATACTTGAAGCTAAAATATTTATGGGTTTTTTGCAAAGACTCTCCAGACGAGATTTTGGGAAATTTAGCAGGCAGAGCATGAGTAATTGAAGAATTTACTCCTTGTATGGTCATTTTCTAAAAGATTTTCAAGGAAAATACAAGGTGAACTATTTGGCTCTGGACAGAGGAAAATAGGTCAACAACATCCGTTGTCATGCTCTTTTACATTGAGATTTGGTGAAAAAATTGCATATTTTAGCATATCTTCACTATATTTTGGTTTATCGTCATCTTAGATTTGCATGAAGAGTGTTTTGTGAAGGATCTTATTTCTATTTTGGAATGATATCAGACATATAATTTTCTTGCCTTGATCAAAATCATTACAACACCTTTCTTTCATTCATTTGCATTGAAAATGTACAAAAAATCAAGCATTCTAGGCTAGTTTTGCACTTATCTTTTGCACCAATTTTGAAAATCTTTCAAAATCTGATTTTGCATTGATTTGAGAATATAAACATGGCCTCTAATTGAAACAACAACAATGGGTTCTCTCCTAGACCTTACATGAAAAGAAAGGCCCATGAACCTGAAATTGTGTTTACACCTCACGATAGAACAATTGGAAACTTTGAAGGACCTCTTTACATCACTATGAAAATAATAGGAAATCCTATGGATGGAATTCTTATTGATCTTAATTGCATGACTAATGTTTCCACTAAAGAGTTCCTCTTTTCACATCAATTAATGCAAGGTTCTTATGAACCTTCCAACATGATGATCAAAACACATAAGGGAACCTTTATCAAGCCTCTGGGTAAGATATCATTGTTGGTAACACTATCTGGAAAACATGTCAAATAATGGTTTGATGTTGTCCTTGTTTCTGACCTTTTCCATATTAAATTGGTACACCCGTGGTTAAAAGAAATGAAATCTATCCCTTCAACAATACACCATTGTCTAAAATTCCCTTTTGATGGACGTGTGATTACCGTCCCTCACAACAAGTATAAACCTTTGGTTGAGAAAAAGCATTATCCTATGGATGGAATTCTTATTGATCCTAATTGCATGACTAATGTTGCCACTAAAGAATTCCTCTTTTCACATCAATTAATGCAAGGTTCTTATGAACCTTCCAACATGATGATCAAAACACATTAGGGAACCTTTATCAAGCCTCTGGGTAAGATATCATTGTTGGTAACACTATCTGGAAAACATGTCGAATAATGGTTTGATGTTGTCCTTGTTTCTAACCTTTTCCATATTAAATTGGTACACCCGTGGTTAAAAGAAATGAAAGCTATCCCTTCAACAATACACCATTGTCTAAAATTCCCTTTTGATGGACGTGTGATTATTGTCCCTCGCAACAAGTATAAACCTTTGGTTGAGAAAAAGCATTACATATTAGATTATTTTTGGGATAAAACTAAAAAGGAACTAGAGTTGCGAATATATTTTACCTTTTTGAGCTATAGAAACTACAAAGAGAAACTTTTACACCCAATGCCCTATCCTTCTATGCAAGAAATGACAAGAGATAAACAACCTGCATGTGAAGAGAACCTTAGACCGAAAGGACAAGGTCCCTATGTTGAGGTTGCTCCCCTGAAGTCCTTACAAGGATCAGGAGGTCATTGTCAACAACAAAATATTCTACTGTGACAAATGAGGTTTGATCCCAATTCTTCATCTTCTAAATTGCACAAACCTATGAAAGAGAAAAGCCCTATCTTACAAGAGATAAGTGGTAAAAGAAAATGAAATAGAAAAGCAAGAGAAAGAAGAAGAAGAAGACAAGATTATGCCATAAACCTTGCCTCTCAATAAGAAAATATTGATCCTAACAATGAACAACATGATGAGAAAGACATGAATTGGGCTATGGTACCTTATGTCCCACTTTCCCCTAACATTAGGGAGTGGGAGGATGACAATGATTTACTTGATAATGAAACTTAGCACGAAGACCCTACAGGTAAGCATCTCTAATCCTTTATCTCTTTCATGATGTGCTTCCCCCTTGATGTTTTATGTGTTGTTTAGGCCTCTTGGGATGACTCCTGATTCTCTTGTAAGGTTCGGGATACCAGGAGACTATCTTTGTTGTGACCTTCTATTTATATCATCATTCTTTTATATTGCCTCTCTCTCTAATTTCATTGTTGTTTATTGTGTCTTACGGACATAGCATTGTAGTTGGTGACTTGAGGGAACCCTCCTACGTGATTTTCTGTAAGACACTTATTTCTCCTCTCTTATTTATTATTTCCCTTCCTCTAGTGTTTCTATCTAGCAGGCGGATGATGAAAAAAATTTATACTGATGCGGACCTAGTGTCCCTTTCAAGAGCAATCAAAAAATGGACTTAGTTCCTAATATGACAATGGGATTGTATATCTTATCTGACACTTCGCTAGTGGAAGCACTCGTGCTTTCCACATAGTGAATATGATGATGTTTCTATCTCATTTACAAACCTTAACAATATTGTTGCTCTGTGCACCTTTGTTTGTCTTTGAATCTAGCCTTGGTGGTACTCAATTCAATAAGCTTCATGATATAGTCCCATGGTTATCCTCGAACTCTGAATTCATGGTATAACCTTAGCTCTTTGTGTGGTTAATCATATGCATTTATGTTTTTTATCATGATGTTGTAGACACTAACATGTTTCTTACAAGGATGTGTTTGTGGGAATATTTGGCGATTGTGAAGTCGATGTTACCTCTGGGGGGCATGGGCTTTGTGAGAGCCTGTGTTCCCTTGTGTTTCTTCTTCCTACCTTAACGTGCTTGATATCGATACCTAATATCAACCACCTTAAGGTGGGGGCATATATATAAGGTAAGCTGTCTGTTGTAGATGTTAGCAATGTGCTTGTCCTTAGATGTAGTTTAAAGACCAGCGCGACGAGTGCTTCCTGCATCCTGAGTTTGTTTGCAATTAATCAATCAATCATGTAAGCCCTCTACAGAGGTGGGATATCATGTATATCCTTTTTATCTTAAGCCCTCTATGGAGGAGGGGATGGTGTATTTCTCAGAGTAGATTGCATCATCCTGTCATTTTCAAAAGTCCTCTGCAGAGGCGGGGAGAGGTTCTATGACTAACTCAACCCTTAAGCATGTCTTTGGGGATTGTTGTAGTGAAGCCCAATCATTGGTGTGTACCTGTAATGTGCTTGAGATGGTGCTGAACCTAGAAATAGGAACACTCTATCGCTTGTCTACCATGTTTTCTCTGTCTTCAAGTGTGTGTGTTTGGCGTGCTTGCTTTGTTTGGTGTGCTTGCTTTGTTTGGTGTGTTTGTTGCCCCATATGCAGTCTAAAGACTAGCATGATGAGTGCTTCCTACATTTTGGGAGCTTTTACGTGTCTTACATGTGTGTTGCCCCATATATGCAGTCTAAAGACTAGCGTAATGAGTGCTTCCTGCATTATGGGAGGTTTGTTTACTTTCCAGTACTTGCATTTGCATTTCATACATATATGAGAAAAAGAAAAGAAAAGAATCATGTCTATCTTCTATGCATTAATGTGTCTTCTATGCATTTACTATCTTCTCCATGTTCTATGTGACTGTAACTGTCTTCTCTATGTTTTGCATACATGTTACTATTTTCTATGTGATTGACGTGTCTTCTTTGTGCTTGGTGTGTTTGTTGTGTTTGCGACCACACTTTAATGAATGTATTGGCCTTGCGTTTATACATACATTAAAGTGGGGGCTAAATGTAACATTAGAAAATGTCCCCTTGGGGGCTTTTCCCTCATAAGGTTTAGCTCCCAGGTCTTTAGTGTGCATTTAGGACATTTTACATCATATTTCAACACCCTGATGAGAAACCCTTAAGTGTCTTGACAAATAGGACCTAGGGGGACTACTTAAGATAACCCTACCCAAAATAGGGGGGAGGACTTGGGTACCCATGCCCTAGTCCTGCCCTATTTTGGGGTGGTCCCAATTTTTGGGTGTCAGCTTGTGACTGTTATTTGGGTCCTGTGCTAACACGGTAAGTTTGAATTATGAAAATCTTGGTGGGAGTGTTTGTAGTTGCATATAAAAGCATGTTTAGGCATTCATTTAAAAACTAGATGATCATTGTGAACTTTAGGCATTCTCAAGGTGATTCAAGGCTTTCATTTTGTTGCAAGAGCAGATTTGTGTTGTCTATGTGTTTGTGTTTGTAGATTTGAGCATCCATTTCCTCATAGAATGAAGAGCATCTTCATCCCATGAGATCTTCACTACAAGGTGACATTATATTGTGTTTGTGATCATTATTCATTTGGTTTTTGCCTCTACCTCCATAGGCATGCATTCTCTATCTGACAAGGGTGTTTGGAAGACTTAAGTGTCCTTTCGGGGCTTGATTGAGGCAAGATCCTAAACACCACAACCCCCTCCCAAAGTTTATGATTGTAGGTTACAGGTTGATGATGTAGATAAAGTGAAGTTGCAAGAGGGCATGTTGGAGTGTCAGAATTGCAGAACAATAGGAAAAAGGGCACCCAAAACTTGGGTGCCTGCTCATTAGTCCTCAAAGTTTCGTGATGAAAAAACCTTCAGTGCAGTAAGAACATGTTGCAGATCTTGTTCGCAGATCTTGACAAAAAGCAGCGCACTAGACTAGGGTGCCTGCTCTTTTGTCCTTGACTTTCTACCTCAAAACCTTGAAAATAGGTGCACAGTCATTTGTAATTTTATAGCTTTCTATAGAGGCATTTTTTGTTATTCATCTATTTACTATTGTTTTCACATAATTAGGGGTTTGATGGATAATTGAGCATAAGAGAAGGAAAATTGATAATCAAATACCCTAATCCAAGTTTTCCTACATTTGTAAGTGACCAAGGACCTGATAGTGCTCTACCACTCGATCCTAAGGTCCTTGAATGTAAAGGTTGAAAGGAGGATTTAAACACTAAACTAAACAAGTCCAAATTTTACCTTAAACAACCCAAAATCCAAAAGGCTAAAACCAAACTAAACTTTGGTATTTTTCCAGGAGAAGAGGGCATCCATAGTCCACTAAGAGCCCTCCTCAACTACTTCCTTTCCTTCAATGTGAAGTTTCTCAGCCTCATACTTCCTACTTTTTTTCTGCTTATCACCACAGTTTGGTTTTAATTTCTTGGATTCAGTCTAGAAAATCCCAAGATTCTGAGGAGGAGCCACCACAAAGTCATAAAAAAAATAGAAATTGGGTCATCCAGATCTTTGATAAATGGGAAAGTGCCCTTCAACTTAGAGTCATCCTAACCATTTTCAGTAGGGACAATGTCCATAATATGGGTAGGAGGAACATTAGGCCCTGTAGAGCTCCCTGGGAGAGGCTTCGAAGCAGCCACTAAATCAGACCCAGTAATAGTGTAGGAATCCAAAAACTTGCCATGGTTGCACCAAATAAAATATGCATCAAGCAATCCAGGTTTTCTAATCCATTTCTTGAGGCTGTGACATCTGGATCTAGGAGAACTTGGAGTAGTACAAACCCCAATCTTGTGCCCCATCTTGTTGCAGTAGAAACATCTAAAAGGGATACCTTCAAAGTTTTGGAATTTCAGCCAAGTGCCAATAGAAGAGTGAATCCAAATTGAGCTAGGAAGGGGTTTGGAAATATCCACAATGTCATAGACCCATGTGTATCTGCACAAAGCCCCCTCTGTAGGATGGATCTTAACAAAGGACCCAAACTAATTAATCATCTAACCAATGAGAGGAGTCCTCATAACCAAAGGAAGATTATATAACCTAATCCAAATTGGGACCTTTGTGATGATTGCAGTGGCAGGATCAAAGAAAGGAGTCCAAGGAGTGAGGAACATACCAGATTTCTCAAAGAACTAGGGCCCATTATGCAATGCAAAATTGCAATCATAAATTGAAGAAAAGGTAAACAAAAAGAAGTCAAAATCCAAAGTGCCAACCGTAGGGGGAGGCAATTTGTTCCAAACTAACAAAGCCCAAGCCTGAATATCATCAAGGGTTAGTTGCTTCCTCAGCAATCTGATGATCAGAGAATAGAAACCAACATGATAGAAATAGCATTAATGCTATCATCTGATAAGTGAATGTTCATAGGGTCATCTGCCGTGGAAATTGTCCACATCCCCAACAGAAAGACTAGAATTGTTGAGAACTTGAGTCTCCTCCTCTTATGTTGGAAAAAGTAACCTTGAGGGCTTTTTCCTATTAAGGTTTAGCTCTAGGTCATTTAGAAAGTATTTAGAGCATCTTGCATGATTTTGATGACTCTCGATGAGAAAACCCTGAAGTTTCATGGCAAATGGGACTCAGGGGATGCACTTGACATGATTCCTACCTAAAATAGGGGGGGAGGAATTAGGTGTGCATGCCCTAGTCCTTCCCTATTTTAGGTTAGGACCAATTTCAAAGTGTCAGTTTATGACCGTTATTTAGGTCCTATGCCAACACCATAAGTTTGAATTACAAAATTCTTAGCAGGAATGTTTGTAGTTGCATATATAAGCATGATTAGGTTATCATTTGTAAACTAGATGGATTTTATGCATACTTGTGATTCTAGAGCATTCAAAATATCCATTGTGTGGTAGAGAAGAGCATTGTTCTTATGTTTGTATTTGTAGATTTGGCATCCATCTCCTCATGGCATGAAGATCATCTTCCTTTCATGAGATCTTCACTACAAGGTGATATCAATTGTGTTTTCTATCATTTATAATTTGGATTTTGCCTCTATTCCATAGGGATACGCACTCTTTATCTAACAATGGTGTTCAGAAGACTTGAATGTCTCTATAGGGCTTGATTAAGGCAATCCTCTAAACACCACAACCCCCAACCCACTTTTCTGTGATTACAGGTTACAGGTTGTGAAAGTGAAAGAAGCAGATTTGTAGGAGAGTAGTAAAAACTGTCAGAATTGCAAATTGGAGAGGAAAATAGGGACCTGGACTCAAGTGCCCACTCATTAGTCCTCTAGATCTTGCAATAGAAAAATCTCTAAAACATTAGGAATAGGTTACAGACAAGATTCCCAGATCTCAGCAAAAACTATGGCACTAGACTAGGACGCCTACTCATTAGTCCCTGACGTTTTCAAACACCGAACTTTGAAATCGGGTATGCATTTGATTGTCATTTGATTTCTCTGTGTGCGATCATTTTCTGTAATTTGTCTATTTGTTTGCAATTTCATGAAATTAGGGTTTTAAGCATAATTAGACTTAATTGAACAACAAATCTTCACAATTCCAATCTTCCCCTATGTTCCAAGTGACAAGAAGCCTATAGTAGACTCCTCTACTTAGCTGAATGTCCTTGAATGTTTAGTGGTGAAAGGAGGATCAACATAAACCATTAAAATCAAACCCTAAATAACCCTAAACATTTTTCACACTAAACACCTCCAAGCCAAAAATAGGCAGATTGGGTGGCTTGGGAGGAGGAAGATTAGGGTTTGATTTCTTAAGTTGCTCCAAAAAATATTCACTACAATCATGGAATGGATTCACACTATTCTTGCATCCCTTTAAGGTTTTGGAATTGAAGGTTCCAACTGCAAGCATAGGAATAGAGGATTCACCTAAAGGATCAGAGGGATGAGGAGGCATAGGAGAGGAAGGAGAATCCACAACCCCGTCCTTGCAAGAATTAGAGTAAATAAGATACCGCCACTGCCCTACCTCCAATCTTAGCCTGGGAAGGAACACGACTAGATCCATTTTTTCCTGTATCTCTCATGGCCTCCTTACCTGTACCAACAACAACGCCTAATGCCCTGGTCATCGCCTTTAGATTGCCTGCTCCTCCACAGATTTTTCCACCATCTCCTTCACACATTTTTGCTCCTTTTTATTTCAATACTAGCATTTCTAAGTTTTCAATTTTTAAATCTACTATTTTTAGCATATATGACACATGTCATAATGTTTGGTGGGTGCATGTAAAAAATCTATGATAGTTGTAAGTTGTCATAAGATTCTATGACACTATGATGCATATGACGGATATTCATTAGTTGTAAGTTTCTATGTTTAACCCAAGGCTCCCATCTTGGGAAGATACTCTTTGGTGGAATCTATGATGGTTATGACATGTCATAAGATGTTGTAAGAGGCTAGATTTAGTCTTGGGCACCCAACCTTGCATGGCTATATTTAGACAAGTGGAAGGTGCTTGTAAGATGACATTTAATGTTTACGGGTTGGAGAATCTCATGAGAGAGAAATTGAATGCCTAGGGAGGTGTGGGAGAACTTCTATATGTATTTGCCATTATATTTGTTGCTTCAATATAGGTTTTAGGTACTCAAGTGTTGTAGGAATGTTGTTGGATTGAAGACTGGTGGAGAAAGTTGTGTAGTTGATGTATTGCACAATCTTTTACAGATTAATACAAACTTGTGCCTCTTTCCTGGTGGAGTTTTTTACCAGCAAGGGTTTCCTCCACATAAACATTGTGTCATCATGTTGAGTTCTTCATGTTTGATATTTTCTTTGTAGTGGGTTTTGTGTTTTGATGCGATCTCCATTGATAATACACTAATATAAGATCATTAAATATATTTGAATCAGATTTCTATTTGAAGTACTTAGAGCCTGGCCAGCTTTGACTCTTGGTGGTAATGTGGAAGCTATAGCTGTAGTGGGAGATTTGGTTGTGTTTTTTTTGCAGATATTGAGTTGATATTATGGCTACATCCACCGTTGCATCAACCTCTCATTTGGACATTGCTAAGTTCAATGGAATGGGGTATGAGTTGTGGAAGTTAAAAATAGAGGATTTGTTGGAAGAAAGAAACCAGTGGTTGGCTATTCTAAAAGAGAAGAAACCTAATGATGTCTCTCAAGATGAGTGGGATAGACTGGATAAGAAGGCACAAGGAATAATCTGCTTGTGTCTTGCATATTCTATCCTATTGACTGTTGTGAGGGAAGAAACTGCACATAGCTTGTGGAAGCATTTGGGTGAGATCTACCAAGCCAAGAGTACATGGTAAACAAACTTTACTTGAAGCGTAAACTATTTTCTATGAAAATGAAAGAGGGTGAATCAATTGCAGAGAATTTAAATTCATTTGATTTATTATTGAATCAGCTTGCATATGTAGATGTTGAGGTTAATGATGAAGATAAATGTATCTTCTTTGTTCTTTACATGAGTCTTGGGAGAATGGTATACTTGCTATCACTACTAACCTCGTAGATCCGAAGTTGGATGATCTTTTTGAAGTTTTACTGGCACAAGAATTGAGGAAGAATAGTTTAGATAGTTTAGGTGATGCTCTTAGTGTTAGGGGAAGGTCTAAAGAAAGAGGACTGAAAGGAGATCAGAAAGGGGCTAAGGACAAGTCTAAGGGCTTATCTAAGACTCCTAGGAAGAAGAATAGAGTCAAGTGTTGGAACTATCATAAAAGGGGACATGTGAAGGAGTGTAGAAACCCAAAGAAATAGTGGGAGAGTGCTTTGGATAAGTCCTCGAATGTAGGTGAAGATGTCTTACTTTCTGGATGTAATGTTGTTTCTAATGATCATTGGTTGCTTGACTCTGGATGCTCATTTCATATGGCCCTGCATAAGGAATGGTTTTCCACATACAAAGAGTATGATGGAGGTGATGTATACCTTGGGGACAACTCTCCATATTTGATAGTTGGTGTAACATCAAAAAATGTCCCCTTGGGGGCTTTTCCCTCATAAGGTTTAGCTCCCAGGTCTTTTATCTACATTTTGGACATCTTGCATCATAATTTGACATCCTAATGAAATGAGCCCTAAGTTTCATGACAAATGGGACCTAGATGGATCCCTTACACCTAACCCTACCCAAAATAGGGGGGAGGACTTGGGCACCCATGCCCTAGTCCTGCCCTATTTTGGGTCAATCCCAAATTTTGGGTGTCGTCTTGTGACCGTTATTTGGGTCCTATGCCAACACCATAAGTTTGAATTACAAAATTCTCAGTGGGAGTGTTTGTAGTTGCATATAAAAGCATGCTTAGGCATTCATTTGTAAACTAGAGAGATTATTATTCTAAACTTTAGGCATTCTAGAAGTGATTCAAGGATTTCATTATGTTGCAAGAGCAGACTTGTGTTGTCTATGTGTTTGTATTTGCAGATTTGAGAAATCATCTCCTCATGGCATGAAGAGATTCTTCCTCCCATGAGATCTTCACTACAAGGTGACATCATTTGTGTTTTCGAGCATTTATCATTTGGTTTTTACCTCTGCCTCACAAGGGAATGTACTCTCTATCTGACAACGGTGTTCAGAAGACTTGAATGTCTCTCTGAGGCTTAACTGAGGCAAGCTTCTAAACACCACAACCCCCTCCCAGAGTTTTCATGATTGCAGGTTACAAGTCGAAGCTATAGACAAAGTGAAGTTGTTCAGAAGACTTGAATGTCTCTCTGAGGCTTAACTGAGGCAAGCCTCTAAACACCACAACCCCCTCCCAGAGTTTTCATGATTGCAAGTTACAATTCGAAGCTATAGACAAAGTGAAGTTGTAGGAGGGTACAATAGAGTGTCAGAATTGTAGATCAGAGAAGAGAATAGCTCCTTGGACTAGGGCACCCACTCATTAGTCCTCAAAGTTCCATGATGGGAAAACCTTTGGTACAATAGGAATAGGTTGCAGATCTTGTTTACAGATCCTGACAAAAAGTAGGGCATTGGACTTGGGTGCCCACTCTTTAGTCCCTGACTATTCTGGTTCTAAACCCTTAAAATAGGTTCATAGTTATTTGTTATTTTACATCTATCTGTAGCAGCATTTTTTGATATTTGTCTGTTTACTGGTGTATTTGCATAATTAGGGTTTTAAGGTATAATTGAGCATAAGAGAAGATAATTAGTAATCAAATCATAAAAATCCAAGTTTCCCTACATCTCATAGTGACCTAGGGTAGGATAGTACATTGCAACTTGACCCTAGATCCTTGAATGAAAGGGTGAAAGGAGGATACACACACAAACTACTAAAAACTCAACTATCCAAATTCCACCCTTTACAGTTGGGAAAGGAAAGGTATTGTTGTGTCTCATTGATGGGAGGATTAAAACCCTCCCTGGTGTTTTGTATGTTCCTAGATTAGCTAGAAATCTAATTTCAGTTTAGAATTTGAATGATTTGGGAATGCATGTAACATTTGACAAGCATAGTTGTAGATTGGTGAGAGGGAACTTGGTGGTAGCGAAGGGAAAGAGATTAGGAAACATGTTTAATCTCGAAGCCAACATAGTTTGTAATGCCTCTTATATATCTAAGGCTAATACTGAAAATACATGTATGATGTGGCACCACATATTGGGTCACACAAGCAATAATGTATTGAAAACCATTAAGAATAAAAATTTGCTGTACAATTCTCTTATTCTGATGAGTACTTTGACTTTTGTGAGCATTGTGTGTTTGTTAAAAAAAACATAAAATCATTTCCTTTAAGAAGCAATAGAGCAAAAGAGAAGTTAGAAATTATTCATACGGATGTGTTTGGACCTGTGGATAATGATTTTATCAAAAAATATTGTTATTTTGTCATCTTCATTAATGATGTATCCAGATGTACATGGATTTATTTTATGAAACACAAATCTAAAGTTTTAACTAAGTTTAAAGATTTTAAAATCTTAGTTGAAAACCAATTGGGATTGAAGATAAAAATATTAAGATCTGACAATGGAGGGGAATATTGCTCTAAGGAATTTGATGAGTTTTGCAAGCATGCAGGTATTATCAGACAAACAACAACTCCATATACACCACAACATAATGGTTTTGCAGAAAGGATGGACTTAACAATCATGGAGAGAGCTAGAAGTATGTTGAGAGATTCACAGTTGGATAAATGTTTTTGGGCAGAGGCTGTGTGTACTTCTTGCTACTTGATTAATAGATCTCCTTATAAGGCTCTTGATTTGACTCCTTATGAAGTGTGGATAGGTAAGAAACCTTCTATTTCACATTTAATGGTTTTTTGTTGTGAGGCTTTTGTTCATTTGTCTAAGGAAAAGTGATCTAAGTTGGATCCAAAAGATGAAACATGTATATTCATTGGATATGGTGATAATGTCAAAGGATTAAGCTTTTTAATCCACTAACCCATAAGATTATCTATTCTAGAGATGTTATTTTCAAGGAACTTAGAGCTATTTTTGAACCTGAGCAGCCAAAAGAAAAAGAAGAAAAGGTAAAGAGAGTGCACTTTGATTTAGAGCAGCAAGATGCACCTTAGTAAGAATAGAACGATGGATTAGAGGGTGAAGAAGAAGAAGAAGATTTGAGTAGTTCTGATGAAGATGAATTTGTTGTTACAGGAGAAGTTGGTACAGATGATCATGCAGAAGAACAAGTTGAGTCTCTGGTGCAGTCACGACTAGGAGAGTCCACAAGGTGAACAGTCCAAATTGTACAACAAGAGCAAACACAATGGAAACAACTCAAAGATAGGATGCAAATGCAAGTTTAGTCATTTATTATATCATAGATTCAAAATACAAATAGACTGGCAACATGGGAGCTTACAATTAGGGCACAGGCCTCATTCTCCAATTACAGTATATGAGCAAGATATAGCTTTGAAGTGCCTTACAGAACAAATTTGAACTATTTGTTGATGATGATTGTTAGTTATAAAAACATGTATAAAAATTTACAAAACAAATCTTTATTATCTTGTAAAGTATGAGTAACTTAAGGTAAGTTGATGACTCCAAGTCTCCATTGATCGGGTCATGATTGTCTAACGTTGCTCAGAGGTTGATGTGACATACTATTTTCCATTTCAAGGGGTCTTACATTCACCTAGGTGATCAGTATTGCACTATATTCTATAAATTCACTCCATAGAGAGGTTAATTCAACTTGATTTCCAAAGATTACTGTGATATTTGCAAGTTTGATCAATTCTTCTGATCATTGATCATTATGAATTCACACTTTCTTCTACAATGCATATTTATTTAAATGATGTGTCTCTAAGTGGATATTTATGTATTCCTCATGGATATCTATCTGTATCTGCATGATATTTATCAATTTGACATGCTTTCATTCAAAATATGATCTGTATTTTCAATTGCCTACTGGATATCTGCATATTTCATGTTTATTTGCTTTTGATTGTGTGTTATTTGCAATTATGGAGATGATCTATAATGAAATTCAAAGAAATTTAAAAGAATACTTCTAACTTTAGTGAACCTTTAGTTATTGAATCACATACACACAAGATACCTTCATGGAGAGAAGAAATCAAACCATAAGTCACCAGGTTGTTCCACAACTAGGTATGGTTGATGCTAACTTCAAAGGAACAAGGAATGAAAACAATATATGCAGGCTAAAAAGCACTCTAAGGGATGTAGCTAATCAATGCATATATCTAGCTTCCAATCACAGATTACTCAAGATTTATAATGATTTGTAATCAAAATAGCTTCTTTCATTAATTATGCAAAACATGTATATTCACAATAACTTTGAAATAAGTCCTAAATTCTTCAGCAATCAGATTTCAATTAAGTTTCAAATGACTAAAAGATTGCACCTTTGCACCCTTTATAGAATAACGTGAGGAGGTAGTTACAATTGACCAATGGTCAAGATTTATCAATTTAGATCAACGGTTGACCAATCCTCCTGTGACTTAGTCAACTTTTCTCTCATGGCATAGGTTGCAAGCTACTAACCATCTATATGACTCACTATTTATAAGTATCTCATGCATATGTTCTCTTAGTGATGCATCTACCTTTACTCTTCATGTCCTTCTTCTTCATTTTCTTCCTGCTCATCATTCTCTTCATCTTCATCACTTTCACCATCACTATCACTCTGATATACATTCTCTTTTATGTGGACCTTTACTATTGTCTAGATATGTTCATATGCTTGCACTATTCTATCAACCTCTCCCCCATCCTAGATTTTAGCTTTTGCTATTGCATATTTATGAGATTGGAATTTAGCCTTGAGAGATTCTAGTTTACCTTTCCTGTTGTTTAATGTCTCATTGTATGTCTCCACTTTAACCTTTATTCTCATAATTCTATTCATTGCCTCTTTTATCAAGTGGGTGAGAGGGTCATCTGCTACTAGCTTAAAATTATCATGCAAAGCCTTAATAGAAAAATATGCATCTTGATTCTCAATTTTACCTTCTATTTTCCCTTCCAAGGCTTCAAGGACTTTTGCTTCATATGCTATCATGCTATGTAGTTTGACACTAATATCCCTAAGCTTGTCGCTGCACTTCTTCAAGACATCACACTCAAACCTGATCTCTTCATACCATATACTTGTTAGCAAGGCAGTATTATTATCTAATACCTTATTACTTATCAGAATCTATGAATCAATTCTCTTCATCTCGCTCAGAGTGCTCAGGTTCTTTTCTAATTGAAATGATTGTCTTCCTATGTCATTCTACACTTTGTCTACCTTCCTCTTTAAGCTACTCAAAGAAATCCACATCTGCAAAGAGGTTCTCAATACATTTTTAGTGCCATTGAGCACTAAAAGAATCCACTTTTCCATCACCATTGCTTCATGTTTCATCAGAACCAATTTAGTGACCTCCTTATGTGATATAATAGTTAATGGGACTACAGGATCAACTGGTGTATGATCAGGTTAATTAACCCTTTTATGAAACAATGTAATTGAGCAATGTGCTTGTTATGTACTTTATTTTTCTCCTTTTCCTTCTTCACCCTTTGGGTTAAAGAATCAATAATATCCTTCCCCTCTTGACCTTCCTAGTTTTCATTGGCAAAACCCAGATCAACATTTGTGATTTGGAATTCCTCTAGGCTTATTCTGCATTTTTCCTTTTCAATTGTGGGAAGAGCTATCTGTGTGGTTCTTCTACCTATGCTAGGATCTCTTTTTAAGGTAGATGTTAATTAGGCATTCCTCCTTGGTTTCATCATGTTCTCAACAAATAAGGTAGAGACATCAAAGTCTTGAACTTCTAACACCTGTTCTGTATATATTTCTTTCTCTAGCCAATGAGGTACATCACCTCCAGATTCTTGGTGGCCTTTATTAATATCATCTTTGTCCAGTCCCCTAGTATTAGCTTCTATCCTTGGTGGAGAAGGCACCTTCTTAATTTCATCCTCATGTAGTTCATCATGAGGGGGATCTTGTTGGAGTTCTTCTTTTTGAGGGGTTGCCTTTTGCAAAGGAGGATCCTATGGAATTTCCACATTTTGATCCTGTGCTTCATCCTATACTCCTTCCTTTGGATTTTCATCTTCTTTATTAACCTTCTCATCTTGTGGCATATTAACCTCTTGGGAGGCCTTTGTATTCTTCCCTTGAGGATCACCCTGATTAGAGGTCATTTCCTATTCTTCACCCAGTGCATTGATATCTTGTGGCTTGGGGTCTTCCTAACCTGATTTATCTTCTGTCTTGGGGACTTCTCCCAAATCTCCCTGAGTCCTAGCAACAACAGTGTCTGATATATCCTGATCACCCCCACTCTTCTGCTAGACTTCTGATATTTTTGGTTTCGTGGGTGCCTCATGTTGTTGCTAACCTTGATCAAGAGCGGTATTATCCTCCTCTATATGCTCTACCACTCTAGTCTTCTTAGGTTCCCCGGTGCACCTTCATTTTTACTTGGGCTTATATCACCCCTATATGTTAAGTCTATGGCTACAGGACTAGTAACCTGCTCAACCAAATTGTCCATCCCTATCTATTGGGCTGCCCTTTCTGGGCTACCTTGTTTCATTTCCTCTATTTTCTTTACTTCCTCCAACACCCTTATCTAGGCTAATGGAGTTCCATGAGGAGTCATTCGGGTGTTGGAAACTAGAGTTTCCATTTGTTGAGCAGTCAAATCTTGGACCACCTCGTCATCAGATAAGTCTACTGTATCATCTAAAGAGAAAGGAACCCCCTTACTCGTCCTGAGCATTTCTCTTGTTTGCTCCTCCACTTTCTTGGTTTTGAATTTAATTATGGTGGGAAGAGGAACATCATGCTATAGTTCCTTCCTGAAAACTTTACCACCTGCTCCTCTCAACATGATGGGGTTAGCATGGATATCTCCCCTCATGGTCATTCTCTATTTCTTAGGTGGTGACATCAGCGGTATATCCCTCCTCTTCTTGCTAGCTACTAGCAAGTCATCATCTTCAGGCTCTTTATTTAATTGTTCTTCTTCTAAGGGGTCTCCCTCTTCCACTTCATGCTGCAAGATCTAGCCTTCCACCTACATCTATTTAATTTCAATAGTAGGCTTCAAAATCCTTTTAGTTTTTGGATTTTCTGTTAGAGGCTACATAGATGATGTAGATTCTTGAGCTGATGTAGATGGACCTATAGCTGTAGTGGCAATCCTCTCTATTATCACCCCCTTTGGTTCATTTTCACCTTTCATACCCTTAGGGGGGATCCTCTTTTTTTTTTTTTTGTAGGTAATCTTTCCCCATTGGATTTTCTCTTTTCAATGAGGAAATCATCGTATTCCTCATCAGACACCTCCTACCTCTTCTTCTTAGTATCAACCATAAGGACAACGCCCCTTTTCTTTAGTTTGGATATCTTTGCATCTACCCAAGCCTGGGTTAATTAGATCACCCCATTCATCATATGGTCTAAGGATATATCTTCTTGTTGTGTAAGATCTAGGGCCGATAGTGTGTCATTATACACCTTTTTGTCCTCATATTCATTGGACATGATTTTCCCATCATCCTTACGTAGTTGTGCTAGCACCAGGATATAGTCAAATATTTTGATCTGATTCAAGGTGAGTCTTTGATATTTCCTTCTTCTCACCTCAGCCTCATCATCACAATCTGTCCAAGAGTCCTCTAGATGCTTTTGATGTATTTGTTTTCCTAGTATCTTTTGCATCCTACCATAAGGATCATATGATCTGGCAAGAGGAAATGGTTGTAGATACATTAGTTTCAACTGCCCAATGACATGCTTTATATTTTCTAAATCTGGGCACATATCCCAGCCCATGGATACTAGAAACAAAACTGGAGGTATGTTCTTCTGTGCCTTATAGGCTTCAAATATTGTAGATACTTGCCTAACAAATTCCATCAAGATGACCCAATCAGTGGGGTATCTTGGCAACATAAGAGGTTTTCCCTCAAATCCCTTGATCCTAATATATGAGAAAGTGGCAAATTGGATAAACCATGCTCCATGTCGGTAAATAATTTCTTGAGCTTCCATGTTCATCCTTTTAGTCCTATCCTCCTCCATCGTTCTGACCAGATGCATGGAGAATGCATCATTTACCAGTTTATAGTCCAGGAGGTATGCCTTCCTTTGCAATTGGGGATAATGATCCCATATGTGTGCATCATCAACATCACCACCAGCGCTACCCACTATTTTCAAAGCATCAAAAGTTCCTTTATATGCACAAGAGTACACCACATATGAAGTCATGTAAAATAAACATGTTTGTCATCCCAGGCTCCTCATTCCCTTATCCAATGAGTCACTGATGATCTTAGCCCATAGGGGCCAGTTGTCTACATATAGGACCATCTGGATGATCCCAAACATCTAATTCTCAAAATTTTTAGTATGAGGCCTGCCAGTCATCCTGCTCAACAAGGCAATCATATATTGGTACTCATCATCAAAATCAAATTTGTACAAATGGACGGGTATCTTGGCTAAGGCAGTATATGTACTACTCTTTGATCTCCATTGATACATCTTCTTCCTCACATTCTTCTTGTTATTGTTATACTCTATTTCCAGTTTATGCAGGTCCACATTTACTATATTTTTCCCAACTGGAAAATTAAATGTGGCAGTAATGCCCTTGACTGAGAAGTCGGTGTATATCCTCCCATGCTTCTCCACTCGCCTGGTTTCAGGGTTGTAATTTTTTGTGCACTTCACTACTAGCTCTGGAGCATCCATAGCATAGGGAAAACTAGCTACATGCCACATACCTGAGACAAACACCTCATTCAGAATGGGATTATCCTTATCATTGTCCAATCTTGTTGACCATACTCCCAGGTCCGTATCCCCCTAGTGCGTATAACCAATAACTCTGTATTTGAACTATACTCCCTCAGGCTGCATAAACATGGGCTTGAGGAACTCCGTCTCAGACCTATTTCTCTTGAGATCTACCATGGATTCCTG
Source organism: Cunninghamia lanceolata (assembly GCA_027924645.1). NCBI lineage: Eukaryota > Viridiplantae > Streptophyta > Pinopsida > Cupressales > Cupressaceae > Cunninghamia > Cunninghamia lanceolata. Next base: position 5,949,277 of record BSBN01000220.1, on the reverse strand, counting down.
CAATAAACATGATATATTTTACCCTATGGTGTCCATATGCATTCTTACAACATCATGTACCTCTATCATGTATACTCTATATATTACTCCTTATTTTACCTTTATACGTATTATCACAAGGCCATACCCCAGTAAAAACAAATACACTAATTGAAATTATAGAAAATGACAATGGGAGGGCTTCTAGTTACTTACCTAACAATGCTTTCTTTTGGATTAGATGAGTGATTATGGGAAAGACTAAAAATGCTTAAGATCACTTGTTCCGTTACGTTGAAGGATCCAATCCGTTGACAAGTAGCTGTCGAGGGTTTGACTTCGGAGCTCTGTAATTTCTTGATTATTATAAGGTGAATGAAAATGACCTTTGAATTTTATCTTTAAAATAGATTAATAGGACAGATTAGGGTAATAATGCGTTGTCTTGATTAAATCTGTTGATTATCTGTAGGTAATTTGTAGATGTAGCCAAGTGTTCAATTTGTATTTGTGATTGGCGAGAGTTCATCTACCACATTTAATTGCATTTAATGTTAAAGGGGGGATCTTTAAAAGATTAGGGGATATTCAGAAATTTGACCCCTCCAGATAATATGACCCCCTCGCTTTTGCACAGGATGACTGAGTGCAAAGGATCGGGTGATATGGTCAACATTTGACCATGGCACATATCGGGGCATGAAACTAAGATCAGGGGTATCTAAAATATGACCCCCTCCTTTCCTTGGAAAAGATCAGGGTGACATCATCATGTCAGCGATGTCATTTAATTATTGTGTTTTAATGATGTCATAGTCATATTAAGGAATATGACAGATATTGGATATATAACCTCCTCCCCCATGGTTTAAATGGAACGATGACGTCATCATTGAGATGATTTCTTTCATTCATTGGAATTGGATGATATCACCATCATATTTGACATAGGGTTATATTTGTGAAGAGGGTGATATTCATAAGATGACTGATGTTAGAAATATGACCCTCGGCAGGATATGCGAAGTCCTTCGACAGGTAGATATTGGTTCCTATTTAAATTTGACGTCTATGCATCGTACACCTTGTGATTATTAGGTGACAATCCTATATCTAGGTGATCTTATCAAATATGACTAATTTTAGAAATATGACCCTCCTATCTGGGATATCAGGTTTGACCAAACTTTGACTCAACATAACTTTCTTCCCTTAGACAATTTTGGGATGATCTAAAAGACAAGCCTGCCTGGAATTTTGTGTACTTTCCAACCATGAAGTTAATAATGGGAATTACTAAATTTGACAACTGACTTCATCATAGTGGCAAATCCACCCTCTTACAAGGTTGCATGCATGATTGATTTTACCAAACTGCCCAAAGCAGAAAACAAACAAGCCACAAGCAGTAAGAAAAGTTGGGTCCCTATTTTGTGAATGCAAAATGGGGCGTGTTGTGTAACCACACAACTTGCCACCAATGACAATAACCAAATTCCAATGATTTAAGTGATGTGATCACATTCTAACATAGCATTTTAACTCTTTCTAAGTATAAGTATTATGATCTTTCTGAATGATAGGATTTTTATCATTGCAACAATGCTAGCAAAGGATCAAGTGTGTGCAAATGATTAATTATCCTCATCTCGAAAGTAAGTTGAAAACATGAGTAACTGATGTTAAGCTACATATTTTGGGATCATCCCTCATAGCCAATCTAGATAGAGCCTTGTTTCCAGCAGGTGTCTATAGCCCTGACAAGGTTATCTATACAATCCCCCTAAGTAGAGCCCCACTGCCAGCAGGCATCTAGAGCCCCAGTAGAGTTACTTAGATGGCCTAATTTTATTAGTTTTGGATTTTCAATATGTATTCCTTTCATTCATATGATGTCGTCATGTAAGCTTAATGTGCAAGGCATGGTCACTTGCTGATTTAGGTTGGAGATTGCATTGGTAGCAAGGGAGTCCCTTTAGATTTTTCACTTAACACCTATACTTATGTGTTCCACAAACCCAAGGCTATTAGGTGAGTCATTGTGAAAAAATCACTTCAGTTAAGAAAAGGCACCATGATGAAAAGGATATCAGAGACCTGACCACCGATACTCCTCAAAATGAGTCATAACCTATATAGGAATTTGTTCTCACCACTTGAATCCTAATAATTTGGAATTTTCTTAGGGTGATAAGTTGCATCATCTTGGCTAACCAAAACAAAACTCAATAGGAAAACAAACAAGAAAAAACCAAAACTATACATACAACTATACAATATGCACATTATAATACATTTGACCTACATGACCCTATTTCAAGATTAAAAATAATGCTTGTGGAACTGTCCATTAACTGGTAATGGGACATCCTCACCAGTTAAAGTCTTGACCTTGTAGGTACTATCTCCTAAGATTTTTGAAATTTGAAAAGGACCTATCTAAAGTAAATATCAAATTTACCATGATCCCCTTTCCTTTCATGTGCTTTATCCCACATAAGGACTAAATCTAAAATTCTAAAAGCCTTAAGTCTAGCTCTTTTGTCAAACCAATGCTTGACAACAGCTTGATGCTTAGCAAATTGATCAATTACTCTACTTCTTTTTTCTTCTAGATGCATTAATTGAAGTAACTTGACTTCTTGTTTATTGTCTATACCTAGATACTCCTATGCAAACTCCAATGTGGGGATCTTTAGGTTAACAGGGAGGATAGGATCCACCCCATCTATTAGGTGATAAGGAAAATTTCCCAATGCAGCCTTCACCCTGGTTCTATCTACCCACAATGCGTATTTGAATAGGGTGTTCCACTCCCTTGGTTTTTTCTCTATCAATTTCTTTATGATGTTCAACAAGTTCTTATTTGTAGACTCTGCTAGTCCATTCCCTTGAGGATAGTAATTTGAAGAAACCTTCAAAATGATTCCATGGTTAAAAGCCCAACTTGATAATCTTATCGATGTAAAGGCAAATCCATTGTTGCATACTAAAGCGTAAGGAACTCCATACCTGGTTACTATGTTGCTTTCCAAGAACTTGATCACATCCTCAGCATTACATGTCTTACTACTAACAACGTTAGCCCACCTGGTGCAATAACTAGTAATAGTCAACACATACATGTGGCCTAAGGATGATGGAGGATTGATGGGTCCTATGAAATCCATGCCCCATTGAGCAAATGGGCGCATCTCCATCACTGGTTGCAAGGGCTGAGCAGCATACCTTTCTTTATTTGCAGCAACCTGACACATATGACAACATTTGATGTGTTCAGCAGTATCTTTAAAAATAGTGGGCTAGTAATACACTGCTCTAAGGATAGCATGAGTAGTAGCTAAGTATGACCCGTGTGCGGTTCCAAACTTATCATGTAATTCTATTAACACATTGTCTGCTTCTTTCCCTTCTAGGCATCTAAGATATATTCCTTCATAGTTCTTCTTGAAATGAATTCCTCCTTTTATCATGTACTTTTGTGATCTTATCTTCAAGGTTCTCCTTTGTGAGGCCTGTAACTTTGAAGGACATCTTCTAGTAATCAAGATATGCCTGATATATGAATACCATTCTCTAGTTTCCTTTGTATTTATAACATATTGTTGGCTCATAATGTTAGGACCAATTTCTGATATCATCTAGCTCAGGGCTTGTCTTCTTACTAATTTCATAGGTGTTATTTCCATATCATATTCTTGGAGGACAGTTATCCATTTAGCTCTCTTTTCACCTGGTTCACTTTGCATTAAAAGCATCTTTACTATTGTATCTGGTACTACGGCAATTACCTTACTTCTTAAGATGTAATGTCTAAACTTCTTGATGGCTCAAACTAGAGAAAGTGTCTATCTTTTGACATCCATATATCTAAGCTCTGCATCCCTCAAAGGACAACTCATGAAAGCTATAGGCTTTTCTTCTTTAACCTCATTTCTTTGTGTTAGTACTGTTGCAGACGTATGCTCTGAAGCAAATGAGTATATGTAAAAATCTTTGGTATAGTCTGGACTAATCAAAACTAGAGCATTAGATATAGATTTTTTGATATCTTCAAAAGTTGCTCTAGCTTTAGGTGTCCACTCAATTTTGGCATCCTTCTTGAGCATTGCATTCAATGGTCTGACTATCTCTGCAAAACCAGTAATGAATTTTCTAATGAAATTAATCTTACCAAAATAAGATTTGAGCTCTTTCTTACTCCCAAGAAGCTGTATCTTCATGATTGATTCTACTCTTGTAGGGTCAATGATAATCCCATTCTCTATTATTAGGTGACCTAATAACTTCCCTATGGTTACCCCAAATATACATTTCTTAGGGTTTAGGGATATTCCATAATGTTCACACTTCTTTAGTACTTTCCTAAGGTCTTCTACATGATTCCCTCTCTCTTTAGAGAAAACTGTCAAGTCATCCATGTATATGACTATGCATTTACCAATTAATCTCCTAAAGGCTATATCCATTGCTTGCTAAAAGGTGACCCTAGCATTTATCAAGCCAAAGGGCATGTACCTATAAGCAAATATTCCCCACTTAGTGGTGAATGTTGTCTTCAATTTGTTTATCTTATCTACCATCACTTGGTTGTAACCTAAAAAACCAAATAAAAATGACATCATCTTTGCACCATTCACTATCTGCAAGACCTCATCCAGTGAAGGCAAAGGATAATTATCCTTTTTAGAAGCTCTATTTAAATTTCTGAATTCTACACACAACCTAATGTCACCATTCTTCTTCCTTACAGGGAACAAGTTAGCCACCCATGTAGAATGTCTCATAGGGAATATAATTCTGGCATTAAGAAATTTCTTCACTTCTTCAAAAATGATGAGCTCCAATAAAGTATTAATAGGTCTATTTTTTGTCTAAAGGGCTTGACATCTAGCTTTAATGGTATAGTATGAGTGATGATTGAGGTATCATAAGATTTCAACTCATCATATGTCTAGGCAATAACATGAATATAGTCTTTAAGTGCTTGGGTTATTCCTTCCATTTCTTCTTCTATACACACCTTTCCAATCAGGACATTCCTTTCTTCTTCATCATGTCCTATGTTGACTAGTGAATATTCTCCTCCATCTAGTTTAGGGAGATCTTTCTATTTCAGCATGTTATCTAAATCAAATGCTCTTTCTAATTCTATCATTCCTTTAGGAATCTTGTTACTGGGCAGCTCCATGATCTCTTCTTCTTCCAAGGTATGATCTTCCACATTTCTTTCATCTATAATTTGTGTATCAAACACATCTCAGATATGAAGTCTCAGATATGCTGGTCATCATCAAACACTTGAAGGTTATCAACATTATCTGGTACAAAAGGTACTAACACTAATTCAACTAAAAATCTCTTCAAACTAGATATGGATAATGGCTCCAAAGTACTCGTGGCTTGGGTCAAGGCATCTGCCTTGTGATTTTGTTCTCTAGGCACATGGGTGATGTTAAATGCATCAAAATCTTCTATCAAATCCCATACCTTATGTCTATAATTAGATAAGGTATTGTAATTACAAGAATATATGCCTCTTACTTGTCTTACTACCAATTCTGAGTCTCCATAAACATGCAGAATCTTCACTTTCTTTCTAAGTGCAAACAATATCCCATGAATTAGAGCTTCATATTCTGTCACATTATTTGTGCATGGGAATTGTAAACTATACACTGCCAAGTAGGATTTACTAGCTGGATCAATAAGATCTATTCCTACTCCAGCCCCTTGGTTTGATTTGGATCCATCAAACCTGAGGATCCATGTCTTATCTTTAGTTAGTGGTTTGTCTAGACCTTCTCTTTTCTTTTTAGGTCTAGTAGCTGCACCACTTGATATCCATCTTAATTTTGGTGTTTCAATCTTCTCAAACTCCACCTTATCTGAATGATGTGAAGCTGATATTCCTTTTTCTTCTTTGTCATCAGAAGGAAGATCTTTTGAATAGGGCATCATCTACTTTTCTAGAATATGCAAACATAATGAGCAAGTAGTCTCTAAATGTGGTGCTTCATGTAACCTACACCACCCCTCAATTAGAACATCTTGTGGGGAAGTGTGCTGTTGTATCATCTTCTAAATTTGTTTTGATAAAAATTCTTCAAACTTGGACAAATTACTGTCTCCATCTTCATCAGATATTTCATAATCTGACTCAACAAGCAATCAGTCCCTAGGGTGATATTCTTGTTACTCTTAGAATTACTCTTGTTGCACACTAATATCTCTTCTATCTTCTAAACAGAACATTCATCATGATATATGCTTTCTTTTGTTTCTACAAATGACAGACAAGAATCAGTATCATTGTCAATACCTGCAAAACTTACCATGGATGATGATGCCGCCTTCTCACTGCATGCTTGTTCTAGCTTCATCATATCTAAGAAAGGATCATAGGTCCTTTCAGAATGTGCTTCATCATGTAACATGCACCATCCTTCAATTAGAACATCTTCAATAGACATTCCTAATGATTGACAATGTTGCACCTCTTTGGACAAGTGCATTTCAAAGTTCTTAAAGTGATCTACTTCTATCTAATTTTCAAAACTATAATCAAACTCTATAATTATTCTATCATCCTAAAGATTGTCATTATGAACATGAACATCATACATGAGGATCTCCTCTATCTTGACGGTCTGGGGTCTGATGGTATAGACTCCAGGTTTAACATCTACATACATGATCTCATTGGTTTTGTTGTACTCAGTGATCATATGTTTCATGTGAGGTTCAACATATATCCTTATTTGGTTAGGTATTCCTTTCCAAGGTAACCACATGTGACTAAAATCAATGGACATATATCCATTGAGTGTTTTCGACCAATCTCGACTAAGAAACATCCCATGCGTGTTTGGTATATCTACTACCTGGATATCGATGTAGTATTGAATTCTTGGATCTGACACTAACTACATATGGATGTGAGTCAATTCTCCTATGACACTCACCTCTATTTTATCTAACTATGTTACTTTCTTCAGTGACTTGGCAAGATGTAACCCTAAGGCATTACATATGGACAGATGCATTACATTAGTAGATGCACTTGAATCTACTAAGCAATTATGCAAATTCTTACTAAACATCCTTATGGTTAGGAGAAAAGGAGGTGATTCAGTTTTATCTATGTAAAGAGTCATGTGTGAAGTTTTTGTAGATTGAGCAGTGGCTGGAGTTTTGTGCTTAACACTAATATCTTTAGTAGCATGATCTTTATTCAAAGTCTGACTTGAGGTATGATTGTCCTCTTTTGGAGTAGGATCATCTAAGGATTTCATGAAGGCTTTTTTAATAGCTAGAGTTTTGAGTAGTTCTGACAATGACAAACTGATTTTGATCTTTTTCATTTCATCTGCTAAGTATGTGACCAATTTATCAGACTTAGAGGACAAATTACCAATTTTTGGCACTGGATTTTGTGGTGCTAAGTACTAAGCATTAACTTTAGGAAATCTAGTGTTATTGCATGCCTTAGGATCAGGAGGAGTGTTAAAATTATTTGGAGGCAAGGATGTAGTCAAAGGACCAGTAGGTTGGTTGGGGTTATTCCTTAGGTTGTAGTTATGTCTACTCTGATACTGCTACTAATAAGCATGGACTTCTTCATGTTCACTTGATGGCTCGTTTTCATCTTCAAATGGAAAAACATAATTGGCTTCAAAAGCCATAACTGATTCTTCACATGCTAAGGTGTAATTCTCATGAGCTGACATTATCTGTGATGAGGATGATTCATGAAACTCTCTAATACAAGAGCATAATCATATCCATAGGGGACAATTTCATTTCCTTAAACATAAGGTGGATTAGCTGTAGTATTAGATACTTCATCTTGGAATATACTAGTGGCTATCCTAAACTGTGGACAATCCAGCTCTACATGAGCATTGGTATTATGTATTCTACACCAGTTTGTAAGGGCTGCTTCTGCCATGTTCACTCTAGTGGTCTTCTTGGGTTCACTAGAAGGCTGATTATCTAGGGATGATGGTAGAGAACCATTGTTTGGCCTAGTGTTCCACACTCTAGGTTGTCTAGGGGGATTATTGTTACCACTATTGTTATTATTGTTGTTATTATATCCCCTATCAGGATAACCAAATCTATCATTGGCATATCCTCTATTCTAATTTGGTTGAGAATAGAAATTTTGACTCCTCAGATGAGTGATTTCAGTAGTGAGTTTCCTCAGTTGTGCTGATATCTCTTTAATTTCTTCCTTTTCTTCCTAAACTTTGGCTACTATGTTCTCTATTTGGGGTTTAAAAAAGGAAGAGCCATTGTTATTGTTATTAGTCTGTTCCACAACCTGAGGTTCCTGTGTATGTCCTGGATACTACAGCATTTGACCATTTCCATTTGGAGGTGACATGATGCTAAGTAGAGGTACATATAAAGGGCTTGGCATTACAACTGGAGGTATCATAGCTCCATTGGTCTATTGTTGAGTAGGATATGTAGGATAAATAGGAAGTGTAGGAAAAGCAATATTAGGTGTGGGAGTAGGAATCAACTGTTGACTGACTTTTACAGCTTCCTCAAAAGCTCCTGCCAAGGTTGTGACACCAGTATGTGTTCTCCTGATAAACATAGAAGTCAGGGGATCTAATGTTGAGTAGTATATACTCCTAGTAGCTTCATCTGCTACAGTATAGGGAGAAACTAGCTTTGAGAGCATCTTTTGGAATCTTGCATTGAAATTGGCAATAGGTTCTCCTTCAAATCTCTTGATTGTGGCAAATAGATGATAATTCATTGAAGGATCTATAGGTATTTTGAATCTATCCTTAAAGGATTTCTCCAAGGCATCCCATGAACGAACTGAACCTTGACCAAGACTGATATACCAATTATATACCTATTACCCTAAGGAAAATGGAAATAATTTGCATACCACATCGTGATGTTCAATTCTTGCTCTACAATAGGCTTCCTTTAATGTTCTAATGTGATCATCAGCATCCTGATATGGATGATATTTAGGACAAATCTTGTTAGGATTTTTAGGTAAAGAATGATATGCAGTGAAAGTCAAAGGTGACTTTGCATCAAAGAATGACATTGTGATTGGTAGAGGTTGGATTGGGGGCATGACAGGTGGTCCTGTACATACTTGTAACATGATAGGAGTTATTGGACTATGTTCTAGTGAAGCCTCTAATGCACTAGAACCAGGAGAATGATGAATATCTATTGTTCTAGGTTTGAGTCCCTGAATAGCCAATTCCTCAAAGAGTCCATTGGATCTAGACTTGGTATTTGGCCTGAGAGCCAGGATTTCTTCAATTTAAGAAAATTTGGCTTCTTTACTACAAAGGTTAGCTAAAATACTCGTATAAAGGATGTATTTATGATCAGAATCTAAAACTTACTGGATATTTATGCAATATTTACAAAAATGATGCAAATATGGGGTGATGTGAGACTTTTAGACACAAGTGTCAAGATATCAAGTATCTTAAGTGTATTACTTCAAAGCTTTAGTAAGAAGACCTAAAAGAGAACTCATCTTTCAAGAATCACAATGATCTACTGCAAAGCCTAGAATATTTACTCTTGATTTTGAAAACTTTTTGATGGATAAGCATGAACAGACTCAAAATAACAAATCTTTGCATATAACTTGAAGTAAAAAGATCCGTGAGTATTGCCTCTTCTTCTGCATCACCAAATCACCCTTAGGCAGAGAATATGGCCCTCCTTATAGCACCAATTTATGTTGATGATGATTGTTAGTCGTAACATGTATAAAAATTTGCACAACAAACCTTTATTATCTTGTAAAGTATGATCAGCTTAAGGTAATTTGATGACTCCAAGTCTCCCTTGATCAGGTCATGATCATCTGACGTTACTCAGAGGTTGATGTGACATGTTGTTTTCCATTTCAAGGGGTCTTATGTTTTCCTAGGTGATCAGCATTGTACTGTATTCTGTAAATTCACTCCACGGAGAGGTTAATTCTACTCGATTTTCAAAGATTACTGTGATATTTGCAAGTTTGATCAATTCTTCTGATCATTGATCATTGTGAATTCACACATTCTTCTACACTGCATATTTATTTAAATGATGTGTTTGTAAGTGGATATTTATGTATTCCTCATGGATATCAATCTGTATCTGCATGATATATATCAATTTGACATGCTTTCATTCAAAATATGCTCTATATTTTAAATTGCTTATGGGATATCTGCATATTTCATGTTTATTTGTGTTTGATTGTGTGTTATTTGCAATTATGGAGATGATCTGTAATGAAATTCAAAGAAATTTTAAAAAAATACTTCTAACTTTAGTGAACCTTTAGTTATTGAATTGCATACACACAAGATACATTCATGGAGAGAAGAAATCAAACCATAAGTCACCAAGTTGTTCCACAGCTAGGTATGGTTGATGCTAACTGCAAAGGAACAAGGAATGAAAACAATATATGTAGACTAAAAAGCACTCCAAGGGATGCAGCTAATCAATGCATATATCCAGATTCCAATCATAGATTACTCAAGATTTATAATGATTTGTAATCAAAATAGCTTCTCTTTCATTAAGTATGCAAAACATGTATATTCACAATAACTTTGAAATAAGACCTGAATTCTTTAGCAATCAGATTTCAATTAAGTTTTGGATGACTAAAAGATTGTACCCCTGTACCTGTTATAGAATAAGGTGAGGAGGTAGTTACAATTGACCAACGGTCAAGATTTATCAATTTAGATCAATGGTTGACCAATCCTCCTATGACTTAGTCAACTTTTCTCTTGTGGCATAGTTTGCCAACTGGCAACCATCTATATGACTCACTATTTATAAGTATCTCATGCATATGTTCTCTTAGTGATGCATCTACCTTTACTCTGATATACATTCTCTTTTATGTGGACCTTTATTGCTATCTTGATATGTTCATATGCTTGCACTATTCTATCAACCTCTCCCCCATCCTGGATTTTAGCTTTTGCTATTGCTTGTTTATGAGATTGGAATTTAGCCTTGAGAGATTCCAATTTACCTTTCCTATTGTTTAATGTCTCATTGTATGTCTCCACTTTAACCTTTATTCTCATAATTCTATTCATTACCTCTTCTATCAAGTGGGTGAGAGGGTCATCTTCTATTGGCTTAAAATTATCATGCAAATCCTTAATAGTAAAATCTACATCTTGATTCTCAATTTTACCTTCTATTTTCCCTTCCAAGACTTCAAGGACTTCTGCTTCATATGTCATCATGCTATGTAGTTTGAAACTAATATCCTTGAGCTTGCCGCTACACTTCTTCAAGACATCACACTCAAACCTGATATCTTCATACCATATACTTGTTAGCAGGGCAGTATTATTATCTAATACCTTATTACTTATTAGAATCTGTGAATCAATTCTCTTCATCTTGCTCAGAGCGCTTAGGTCCTTTTCCAATTGAAATAACTGTCTTCCTATGTCATTCTACACTTTGTCTACCTTCCTCTTTAAGCTACTCAAAGAATTCTGCCTCTACAGAGAGGTTCTCAATACATCTTTAGCCCCATTGAGTGCTAAAAGCATCCACTTTTCCATCACCATCGTTTCATGTTTCATCAAGTCCAATTTAGTGACCTCCTCCTGTGATATAATAGTTAATGGGATTGCAGGATCAACTAGTGTATGATCAGGGTTAATTAACCCTTTTATGAAAGAATGTAATTGAGAAATGTACTCCTTATGTACTTTAGTTTTCTCCTTTTCCTTCTTCACCCTCTGGGTTAAAGAATCAATAATATGCTTCCTCTGTTGACCTTCCTAGTTTTCATTGGCAAAACCCAGATCAATATTTTTGATTTGGAATTCCTCTAGGCTTATTTTGCCTTTTTCCTTTTCAACTATGGGAAGAGCTATCTGTGTGGTTCTTCTACCTGTGCTAGGATCTCTTTTTATGGCAGATGTTAATTTGGCCTTCCTCCTTGGTTTCATCATGTTCTTAGCGAATAAGGTAGAGACATCAAACTCTTGAACTTCTAACACCTGTTCTGTATATATTTCTTTCTCTAGCCAATGAGGTACATCACCTCCAGATTCTTGGTGGCCTTTATTAATATCATGTTTGTCTAGCCTCCTAGTATTAGCTTCTATCCTTGGTGAAGGCACCTTCTTAATTTCATCCTAATGTAGTTCATCATGAGGGGGATCTTGTTGTTCTTCTTGTTGAGGGGTTGCCTTTTGCAAAGGAGGATCCTATGGAATTTCAACATTTTGATCTTGTGCTTCATCCTATACTCCTTCCTTTGGATTTTCATCTTCTTTATTATCCTTCTCATCTTGTGGTATATTATCCTCTTGGGAGGCTTGTGTATTAGGCCCTTGAGGATCACCCTGATCAGAGGTCATTTCCTGTTCTCCACCTGGTACATTTATATCATGTGGCTTGGGGTCTTCCTGACCTAATTTATCTTCTATCCTAGGGACTTCTCATGAATCTCCTTGAGTCCCAGCAACACTAGTGTCTGATATATCCTGATCACCCCCACTCTTTTGTTGGACTTCTGATATTGTTAGTTCTGTGGGTACCTCATGCTATTGCTGACCTTAATCAAGAGTACTACTGTTCTTCTCTATATGCTCTACCACTCAAGTCTTCTTCGGTTCCCTAAGTGCACCTTCATTTTTACTTGGGCTTATATCACCCCTATACATAAGTCTATGGCTACAGGACTAGTAACCTGCTCAACCAAATTGTCCAGCCCTATCTGTTGGGCTACCCTTTCTGGGTAACCTTGTTTCATTTCTTCTATTTTCTTTACTTCTTCCAACACCCTCATCTGGGCTAATGGAGTTCCATGAGGAGTCATTCAGGTGTTGGAAACTAGAGTTTCCATTTGTTGAGCAGTCACATCTTGGACCACCTCATCATCAGATAAGTCTATTATATCATCTAAAGAGAAAGGAACTGTTGATAACTGAGAGGGGGGGTGAATCAGTTATCCTAATTAATTCTTCTTTCTAAACTTTCTTATTAATTAATGCAACATTAATTCAAACAATCAAACACAACCATGAAATGGAAATACACATGACAGTATTTTTGACGTGGAAACCCTGTTGAGGGAGAAAACCACAGGGTGATTAACCCAAGATTGTATTCTCTGTTAGAAGAATAGAAAAACAAAATGGCACTTGCCAATTAGGGCTCACTGCCTGAGCACACTACTCACAAGAGGCACACTGCCTACAAGAGACTCACTGTCTACAAAAGGAATGTAATACAATACTTGAACTGATTGGAAGCATCTGCAAATGCTGGAGTTTAGTTCCAGTTAAGCTCAGTATACTGATCTGCTGCACTTCATCTTTCCTCTTTTCTTTTACTGCTTTCCTTTTACATACCGGACCTTCCTTATTGCTTCTTCTCTGCACTTCTACTTTTATTCGCACATCACAACATCCAACAAAAACCCTCACAACTAAATCCATCGTGTATATATATCCGCACAAGTAATTTCATCACCTTTGAAGTTGGCACCCGGAATAGTCAATCTTTTCACTAATTCTGATCTGTCGGTTGAATCCTTACACATCAAGTAATGTGGATCAAGTATATGCTTGTAAGAATCATTAATCATGTCGGCCAAACATGTTTCAAGCCTTCATAACCTTTACCACAATCAGTAACTCATCCAGAAAGAAGTCTGATGTTCTGTTAGTCAGTTCTTCCTTTGTTCACACTCAGGAATCCAGTACTCAACTATCCATATCTTTTTCCTCATCTATTATCGGAGGCTAAATCCTTGGAATATACCACTCAAGGTAGTCCTCTTGACTTCCCCAAATCCGCACTACACCAAGATACTTCCTTTGAGAGATCCAGACCTGTTTGTCGGACCTTGCCACATGCTCTGTTCTTGTTTACCAGACCATAACATTCTTCACTCTGACTTCTGGTAGAGACACACCATGTCCTGTGGATGTGTGGGATGAACTTTGTTGCCATCAGTGACAACAATAATGAATCCATATAGTGTCTCTTGCCAACAATCTCCCCCTTTGGCATTGATGGCAACACTTAGTGAAAAATGACTAAGTGTTACACTATGCTCCCCCTTGGCTGATGCTCTGTCTTTATATACATTTTTCGGAGCTCCCCCTTAGTTGGATTCCTCATTTTTCACTACTCCTCACTCCCCCTTTGACATCAATGGAAAAGGGTAGGGTTCGCATACCAAAAATTTCAAAATTTTAACTGTACTTAGCTGCATAAGTATATACATATGGAATACTTACATAAACTGTAGTATGTCTGCAAAAGTTGTTTTCAGTTGGATGAGTTCTGCAGCCCAACTTTGCTTCATTCTATCCAAAATTGAGATGTGACCACTCAACAAAAATGCAAAAGCTTCTGCCCTTTAAGATCTGTTGAATCATTGGTCCAGGCGGTAGTCTGAGCATCACTTATGGCCTCATGCATGCCCTCTAACTTAGGGATAATAATCCTTCTAAGTTCACCCATCCAGTTAATTATGTTCTTCCTTTCCTTCTCAAAATTCTTTATTGCATTTGTGATTACAATAGTTTGACACTCTTGATTTACTATGGAGGAAGAGAGAGGATCAAAACTTTGAGACAAACTTAGTAGTTTATCCTCTTCCTCTTTTATTTTCTTCTCAATTTCTACTGTTGCTTTGGACCAGGAAATACAAAATTTGTATACTTCACCGCCATCCTTGAGAGTATTTTCTAAGCTCTTTATCCTAATACTCATATTTCTCCTATCATTAGTGATTAATCCTTGTACCTCTAAGAATCTCTTATCCAAAAACTCCTTCCGGACCTTTTCTTCAGCTGATTTTTCTAGAGAATCAAAATGTGTACTAACACCGCTGACTAAGGTTTTGAGATTATCGGAAGAGGAGGCCATGGGATCCTTCTGAAAAGATGGCATGATCTTTTCTAGCACTCCGGATGCAGCTTCTATCAACTCATAGTCTTCCATATGAGACTTTAGGAGTTTTTCATTAGCCTTAGCATTTGCAAATGAAGCTATTTTCATTGTCTATACCAGAGAAAGAGAATCAAAATTGAATGGACCTTGTAGAAGCTCTGGTTCATCAATCTCTATTGTTTCTTTGCTCAAGAATTCTTGGACAGTTTGTGCAGTGTCTCTTTCTAGAGACAGATGTTTCTTCTCTTCTACATTCTTGGAGCTATCCTTTGGAGTTTTCTCTCCTTCTACATTCCCACCACTAGCAATTGTGATTTTCTCTGCTGAAGTCTTCTGTCCCTCTGCAACCTTTGCACTGTCACCTTCTTTTTCCTTCACCTCTGCTTCTTTCTCCTATAATTTTTCTTCTTCTTTGGATCCAGAGACTATAGGGGAAACCAGAGGAGAAATGTTAGTCTGTTCAGAGCCCACCTCTTCTGTCACTTTCTCAAGAGTTTCTTCTGCAACATCTATCGTTGAGGGATCAGTACCCAAGTCCTCTATAATAGGGGTATTAAATCTTTTGAAAGCCTTCTGGAGGATCTCTTCTGTGTCCTTGGCTACTTTGTCAGTTTCACCAAGCATAAGTTGATTCATCCTTGCTTTGCTTCTGAACTCATCCTTACAATCTTTGAATATCATATTCATTGTCTTGGGGTCGATTGAAGGATATAGCTGGATTGCTATTTGTTCCCAGATTTTTAGATCTTTAGCTTGGGTAGTGTTCCTTCTTGTTTCTAGTTCATTCTCCAAGCTTTTAGGGATCAGAGATATAATTTCAATAAATGCTTTGTTGTAAATATTTAGATACCTGACTGTGGCATCTTGCAATATCTTCTGATCTGCTTCACCATAATCATCATAAAACTCAACCATTGGCTGAATATTTCTGTCCACTGTGACTGATTTGATTATGTCATCAATTTTAAGAGTGGGTTTTTCAACATATTCCTCTGCCTTTTCTTCTTCCTTCTATCCGGTAGAGGGTTGACCGGATGTTTTCTTCTTTTTCTTCATTTTCTTGACTTCATCAGATTCAATTTCCTCTTCATCTCTTTGACTTGTATAAGCCCTTGTGGCTTTTGTCTTTGACCTTGTCTCTCCTTTGCCAGATGCTTGGACTTCTAGTTTTGAGCTTTTAATAGGGATAGGTGCTGGTCTCTTTAAAGATCTGGTCCGGGAGGAAGTTTCTACCGGAGCACTTTTCTTGCTTCCCTTTTCTGCCTCTTTCTTTTCTTCATCATCTTTTTATCTCTTTTGCCGGTTGGCATCAAGTGCCTCCTTTGAGATCCCAAGGCCTTGGGCAATATGTTCTACTTCTTTTTAATCTCTCGTTCTCTGAGTTCCACATGAATCTTTACACTCAGCTCCTCAAAGGTTCCAAACCTTTCTGCCTTTGGATCTTTAGGCTGACTTAGCATGTGTTGAACATGCAGCTCCACAATCTGTTCATCAACTTCATACCCCATGGGCATGATCCAAACTGTCCTTGGTTCTACTACCTCTATTAGGCACTGATCAGTCTCTACCATAAAGTAGACTGTGTCTTTGTATTTCTCAACAAGGGACTGGGGAATCCTTTCTCTTGTTTGCATCATGTTCTGAAAGTTCTTAAAGTATCCCCATAGAGCTGTATTTTGTGCTTGGTTATCACCAAGTCCATGCAGATAATCTTTGATTTGGATAGCTACTGGCCTATCACTCTCCCATACCCAGCCAATAGATCCGGGAAGCTCATTCATAAAGTAGAAGAATAGGCATAGAATTAATCCACCATACTTGAATGAATTCTTTTTATCTTTCTTAATTTTCTACAGATTTTCTAAGAGTTGGTTCAGGAGAAGCTGATAGAGATCATAGTCTGCATCCTTTCTTAACATTTCATAAGCTCTATAGATGGCAGTTCCAAGTACAAAATTTTCTCTGCTAGAATGATATATCTTATATCTAATGATCATGGAGGCAAACTTGATATCTGGATCAGTGATGTCATCTACTGTAATTTCTCTTTTGTCAAACTTAGATCCGGTAGCCTCACTCACAGTTTGGTTCTTTACAGATTTGAGAACAAGAATCCCACCGGATGAGTGTAATCTGGTGACTGCCCTGATGGCATCCTTAGTGATCTTGAATGGTCCATTCAACCACATGAAGTTGTCATGTATTCTGTTCAGAATGTATCTAACCCATTCATCCTCCGTAAAATAGGGGAAATGTATGTATTGTGCAAAGTGTTTGTTCCAGAGGCCCTTGTATTGGGGTTTGAGCTCAAATGAATCATCTAACCGTTGTTTGTGATAGATATCTCTTAGTTTGAATTCCCCAAACTCTTCAATATTTACATGTATATAAACCCTAATGTCTTCCGTGTGCAAAACACCATGCAGAACACTGCAAAATGCACCAAGGGGATCTACCTCCAAGGATTTGTAAGGATGTTTCTTAAATGTGGGGCAAGGTCTATCAAAAATCTTTACTATATTCAGAGTAGCCATCATCAAAAAGATTTGCAGTGAGATATTGAAAATGGAAAATACCTTTTGCACCTTTCGGTTTCATGGAGTTGGTTGGATTGATTTCTGGATGTAAAGACTTCAACAAATGATCTTTGATGAACTTGAGGAATTTTGTTGCAGAGCTCCACTTTTCATTTCTTCTTGAGTGCAGAATGAACAAATGATTAATGAGAAAACCCTTATATTGCTCTGCAAACCCTAATATCTGATTGCAATAAATGCTTGACCTACATTATTCTGGTTTGCCTTATTCAGATGACTTGAAGAACTGGATCTGTCCTGATCTATGAACATCATGTGGATCTTCCAACCATGAACAAATCAAGATGACACATCACAAGGACATCCCTAACACTCTGTCCAATCCACAGAATAGGACAATGCACTTCCGGATCTCACCGGACCTTTTTGTAACCCTCTGTCACTCCAGAGCATCTCCTGGAACTAGTTCTACTTGATCAATCACAACTTCTTCAAATATTCATGCGGACCTCTGAAATCTTAACTGGATCATCTCAAGACTCATATCTACAAACCCTTTAATCCACATCCTCTTCTTGTGCCAATTTCGGCACCACTTGACTGGCTGGGGGAACAAGGTTTTCTTTGTGTCTCCCCCTGAGCTAGAGCTCACATTTAATTTCTGGAAGGAATATCAGCACCAGTCTGGTGCGGATCCAACTTCTATGTTCTCTTTACTTTTCTTCACCCAAATCTTGCTCATCTCACTTTTAACTTCATCTGCATTCACTTTTTGTTTACCCTTATCTTGATTCTGATTATGATATACCGGACCTCTTTTGTCTTGATTCTTATTTCTGTAGAATTTTGCACTGTGACCGGATCTATTGCAGATTTGGCAAACAACATTTCTTTGCATATTTGACTGATATCCTTTTGATCTACATTAATTAGCCATATGACCTATTCTATTGCATGCAAAGCATCTACCATTGAATGATTTGTTCATTTGCATATTTCTGCATTCATGAGATTTGCGACCATACCTTTTGCAGGTAAAACACTATCCAGAGAAGGATGAATTAGTCTGATTCATTCTCTTTCTGCACTGATTAGCTTTGTGACCAAAGAGATTACAGCTGTGGCAGCATCCATTGAAAGATGGATATCTTTGAGCATTGGGTTGTCTTACCAGAGGTCTTCTAGGCCTGTTCCTTGGATTTTCTGATCCAAAATTCTTCTGACCAGATCCAGAGCTTTCTCCTTTCTCATATCCCAAACCACACTTGTCATCTGCCCTTTTTTGACTTCCAAGAAGAACTTCAAGTTGAGTAGAACTTATCTTGAATTTCTCTTTATATTCATTTGTTGATTGAAGATCCCTTTTGAGAGAGACAATTCGATCCTCAAGTTTTTCTTCATTTTCTTTAGCATCCTCAAGATCAGATTCAAGATGTATGATAATTGTATCCATTTGGTGGCAATCTTCTGATTTCTCCTTGAGAGATTGTCTCAGATTATCTTCAGTTTTTCTTTTCTCTTCAATCTCTTGGGTAAACTTTATAACTCCTGATTCCATTTCATGTCTTACCATAATGAATTCTTTTGATAACTTTTCACATAACTTGGTTTTTTCAGTTAGCTCTTCATTTGCATCATTAGCTTCACCTTGTCTTGCCAATTGCTGAAGCAACTCCTTTCTCTTTTTCATAGAGAGACTTAATTTATCTTTTAGTTCTCTCATGAAATCATCAGCCTGTTTGAGTCTTTCCTTTAATTCATTGACTTCAAAGTTTGACTGTTCAAGATCCTCAAGGGCAGTCTTGAGTTACTCCTTTAAACCATATGTATCCATTTGGATTCCCAGATCTTCCTTGAGCTGTTAGACTCTGTTAGGAGGAACCTAGCTCTGATACCAATTGTTGATAACTGAGAGGGGGGTGAATCAGTTATCCTAATTAATTCTTCTTTCTAAACTTTCTAATTAATTAATGCAACATTAATTCAAACAAGTAAACACAACCATGAAATGGAAATACACATGACACAATATTTTTGACGTGGAAACCCTGTTGAGGGAGAAAACCACAGGGTGATTAACCCAAGATTGTATTCTCTGTTAGAAGAATAGAAAAACAAAATGGCACTTGCCAATTAGGGCTCACTACCTGAGCACACTTCTCACAAGACGCACACTGCCTACAAGAGACTCACTGTCTACAAAAGGAATGTAATAAAATACTTGAACTAATTGGAAGCATCTGCAAATGCTAGAGTTCAATTCCAGTTAAGCTCAATATATTGATCTGCTACACTTCATCTTTCCTCTTTTCTTTTACTGCTTTCGTTTTACATACCAGACCTTCCTTACTGCTTCTTCTCTGCACTTCTACTTTTATTCGCACATCACAACATCCAACAAAAACCCTCACAACTAAATCCATCATGTATATATATCCACACAAGTAATTTCATCACCTTTCAAGTCGGCACCCGAAATAGTCAATCTTTTCACTAATTTTGATCTGTCGGCTGAATCCTTGCACATCAAGTAATGTGGATCAAGTATATGCTTGTAAGAATCATTAATCATATCAGCCAAACATGTTTCAAGCCTTCATAACCTTTACCACAATCAGTAACTCATCCAGAAAGAAGTCTGATGTTCTGTTAGTCAGTTCTTCCTCTATTCACACTGTCACTCAGGAATCCAGTACTCAACTATCCATATCTTTTTCCTCATCTATTACCGGAGGCTAAATCCTTGGAATATACCACTCAAGGTAGTCCTCTTGACTTCCCCAAATCTGCACTACACCAAGATACTTCCTCTAAGAGATCCAGACTTGTCTGTCGGACCTTGCCACATGCTCTGTTCTTGTTTACCGAACCATAACATTCTTCACTCTGACTTCTAGTAGAGATACACCATGTCCTACAGATGTGTGGGATGAACTTTGTTACCATCAATGACAACAATAATGAATCCATATAGTGTCTCTTGCCAACAATCTCCCCCTTTGGCATTGATGGCAACACTTAGTGAAAAATGACTAAGTGTTTACACTATGCTCCCCCTTGGCTGATGCTCTGTCTTTATATACATTTTCCGGAGCTCCCCCTTAGTTGGATTCCTCATTTTTCACTTCTCCTCACTCCGCCTTTGACATCAATGGCAAAGGGTAGGGTCCACATACCAAAAATTTCAAAATTTTAACTGTACTTAGCCGCATAAGTATATACATATGGAATACTTACATAAATTGTAGTATGTCTGCAAAAGTTATTTTTAGTTGGATGAGTTCTACAACCCAACTTTGCTTCATTCTATCCAAAATTGAGATGTGACCACTCAACAAAAATGCAAAATCTTCTGCCCTCTTAAGATCTGTCGGACCATTGGTCCGGGTAGTAGTCTGAGCATCACTTATGGCCTCATGCATGCCCTCAAACTTAGGGATAATAATCTTTCTATGTTCACTCATCTAGTTAATTATATTCTTCCTTTCCTTCTCAAAATTCTTTATTGCATTTGTGATTACAATAGTTTGACACTCTTGATTTACTATGGAGGAAGAGAGAGGATCAAAACTTTGAGACAAACTTAGTAGTTTATCCTCTTCCTCTTTTATTTTCTTCTCAATTTCTACTGTTGCTTTGGACCAAGAAATACAAAATTTGTATACTTCACCGCCATCCTTGAGAGCATTTTCTAAGCTCTTTATCCTAATACTCATATTTCTCCTATCATTAGTGATTAATCCTTGTACCTCTGAGAATCTCTTATCCAAAAACTCCTTCCAGACCTTTTCTTTAGCTGATTTTTCTAGAGAATCAAAATGTGTACTAACACCGCTGACTAAGGTTTTGAGATTATCGGAAGAGGAGGCTATGGGATCCTTCTGAAAAGATGGCATGATCTTTTCTAGCACTCTAGATGCAACTTCTATCAACTCATAGTCTTCCATATGAGACTTTAGGAGTTTTTCATTAGCCTTAGCATTTGCAAATGAAGCTATTTTCATTGTATGTACCAGAGAAAGAGAATCAAAATTGAATGGACCTTGTAGAAGCTCCGGTTCATCAATCTCTATTGTTTCTTTGCTCAAGAATTCTTGGACAGTTTGTGCAGTGTCTCTTTCCAGAGACAGATGTTTCTTCTCTTCTGCATTCTTGGAGCTATCCTTTGGAGTTTTCTCTCCTTCTACATTCCCACCACTAGCAGTTGTGGTTTTCTCTGCTGAAGTCTTCTGTCCCTCTGCAACCTTTGCACTGTCACCTTCTTTTTCCTTCACCTCTGCTTCTTTCTCCTATAAGTTTTCTTCTTCTTTTGATCCAGAGACTATAGGGGAAACCAGAGGAGAAATGTTAGTCTGTTTAGAGTCCACCTCTTCTGTCACTTTCTCAGGAGTTTCTTCTGCAACATCTGTGGTTGAGGGATCAGTACCCAAGTCCTCTATAATAGAGAGATTAAATCTTTTGAAAGCCTTCCAGAGGATCTCTTCTGTGTCCATGGCTACTTTGTCAGTTTCACTAAGCATAAGTTGATTCATCCTTGCTTTGCTTCTGAACTCATCCTTACAATCTTTGAATATCATATTCATTGTCTTGGGGTCGATTGAAGGATATAGCTAGATTGCTATTTGTTCCCAGATTTCTAGGTCTTTAGCTTGGGCAGTGTTCTTTCTTGTTTCTAGTTCATTCTCCAAGCTTTTAGGGATCAGAGATATAATTTCAATAAATGCTTTGTTGTAAATATTTAGATACCTGACTGTGGCATCTTGCAATATCTTCTGATCTGCTTCACCATAATCATCATAAAACTCAACCATTGGCTGAAGATTTCTGTCCACTATGACTGATTTGATTATGTCGTCAATGTTAAGAGTGGGTTTTTCCACATATTCCTCTACCTTTTCTTCTTCCTTCTGTCTGGTAGAGGGTTGACCAGATGTTTTCTTCTTTTTCTTCATTTTCTTGACTTCATCAGATTCAGTTTCCTCTTCATCTCTTTGACTTGTATAAGCCCTTGTGGCTTTTGTCTTTGACCTTTTCTCTCCTTTGCTGGATGCTTGGACTTCTAGTTTTGAGCTTTTAACAGGGATAGGTGCTGATCTCTTTGAAGATCTGGTCTGAGAGGAAGTTTCTACCGGAGCACTTTTCTTGCTTCCCTTTTCTACCTCTTTCTTTTCTTCATCAGCTTTTTGTCTCTTTTCCCGGTTGGCATCAAGTGCCTCCTTTGAGATCCCAAGGCCTTGGGCAATATGTTCTACTTCTTTTCTCACCTTCTTTTTCATCTTTGCTTCTCTAAGTTCCACATGAATTTTCACACTCAGCTCCTCAAAGGTTCCAAACCTTTCTGCCTTTGGATCTTTAGGCTGACTTAGCATGTGTTGAACATGCAGCTCCACAATTTGTTCATCAACTTCATACCCCATGGGCATGATCCAGACTGTCCTTGGTTCTACTGCCTCTATTAGGCACTGATCAGTCTCTACCATAAAGCAGACTATGTCTTTGTATTTCTCAACAAGGGACTGGGGAATCCTTTCTCTTGTTTGCATCATGTTCTGAAAGTTCTTAAAGTATCCCCACAGAGCTGTATTTTGTGCTTGGTTATCACCAAGTCCATGCAGATAATCTCTGATTTGGATAGCTACTGGCCTATCACTCTCCCATACCCAGCCAATAGATCCGGGAAGCTCATTCATAAAGTAGAAGAATAGGCACAGAAGTAATCCAGCATACTTGAATGAATTCTTTTTATCTTTCTTGATTTTCTGCAGATTTTCTAAGAGTTGGTTTAGGAGAAGCTGATAGAGATCATAGTCTGCATCCTTTCTTAACATTTCATAAGCTGTATAGATGGCAGTTCCAGGTACAGAATTTTCTCTGCTAGAATGATATATCTTATATCCAATGATCATGGAGGCAAACTTGATATCCGGATCAGTGATGTCATCTACTGTCATTGCTCTTTTGTCAAACTTAGATCTGGTAGCCTCACTCACAGTTTGGTTCTTTATAGATTTGAGAATAGGAATCCCACCGGATGAGTGTAATCTGGTGACTGCCCTGATGGCATCCTTAGTGATCTTGAATGGTCCATTCAACCACATGAAGTTGTCATGCATTCTTCTCAGAATGTATCTAACCCATTCATCCTCCGTAAAATAGGGGAAATGTATGTATTATGCAAAGTGTTTGTTCCGGAGGCCCTTGTATTGGGGTTTGAGCTCAAATGAATCATCTAACCGTTGTTTGTGATAGATATCTCTTAGTTTGAATTCCCCAAACTCTTCAATATTTACATGTATATAAACCCTAATGTCTTCCATGTGCAAAACACCATGCAGAACACTACAAAATGCACCAAGGGGATCTACCTCCAAGGATTTGTAAGTATGTTTCTTAAATGTGGGGCGAGGTCTATCAGAAATCTTTACTATATTTAGAGTAGCCATCATCAAAAAGATTTGCAGTGAGATATTGAAAATGGAAAATACCTTTTGCACCTTTCGGTTTCACGGAGTTGGTTGGATTGATTTCTGGATGTAAAGACTTCTGCAAATGATCTTTGATGAACTTGAGGAATTTTGTTGCAGAGCTCCACTTTTCATTTCTTCTTGAGTGTAGAATGAACGAATGATTAATGAGAAAACCCTTATATTGCTCCGCAAACCCTAATATCTAATTGCAATAAATGCTTGACCTACATTATTCTGGTTTGCCTTATTCAGATGACTTGAAGAACCAGATCTGTCTTGATCTATGAACATCATGTGGATCTTCCAACCATGAATAAATCGAGATGACACATCACAAGGACATCCCTAACACTCTGTCCAATCCACAGAATAGGACAATGCACTTCTGAATCTCACCAGACCTTTTTGTAACCATCTGTCACTCTGGAGCATCTCCTGGAACTGGTTCTACTTGATCGATCACAACTTCTTCAAATATTCATGCGGACCTCTGAAATCTTAACTGGATCATCTCAAGACTCATATCTACAAACCCTTTAATCCGCATCCTCTTCTTGTGCCAATTTTGGCACCACTTGACTGTTTGGGGGAACAAGGTTTTCTTTGTGTCTCCCCCTAAGCCAGAGCTCACATTTAATTTCTAGAAGGAATATCAGCACCAGTCTGGTGCGGATCCAACCTATATGTTCTCTTTACTTTTCTTCACCCAAATCTTGCTCATCTCACTTTTAACTTCATCCGCATTCACTTTTTGTTTACCCTTATCTTGATTCTGATTATGATATACCAGACCTCTTTTGTCCTGATTCTTATTTCTATAGAATTTTGTACTGTGACCAGATCGATTACAGATTTGGCAAACAACATTTCTTTGCATATTTGATTGATATCCTTTTGATCTACATTGATTAGCCATATGACCTATTCTATTGCATGAAAAGTATCTACCATTGAATGATTTGTTCATTTGCATATTTCTGCATTTATGAGATTTGTGACCATACCTTTTGCAGTTAAAACACTATCTGGAGAAGGATGAATTAGTCTGATTCATTCTCTTTCTACACTGATTAGCTTTGTGACCAAAGAGATTATAGCTGTGGCAGTATCCATTGAAAGATGGATATCTTTGAGCATTGGGTTGTCTTACCAGAGGTCTTCTAGGCCTATTCCTTGGATTTTTTGATCCAAAATTTGTCTGACCGGATTCGGAGCTTTCTCCTTTCTCATATCCCAAACCACACTTGTCATCTGCCCTTTTTTGACTTCCAAGAAGAACTTCAAGTTGAGCAGAACTTATCTTGAATTTCTCTTTATATTCATTTGCTGATTGAAGATCCCTTTTGAGAGAGACAATTTGATCCTCAAGTTTTTCTTCATTTTCTTTAGCATCCTCAAGATCAGATTCAAGATGTCTAAAAATTCTATCCATTTGGTAGCAATCTTCTGATTTCTCCTTGAGAGATTGTCTCAGATTATCTTCAGTTTTTCTTTTCTCTTCAATCTCTTGGGTAAACTTTATAACTCCTGATTCCATTTCATGTCTTACCATAATGACTTCTTTTGATAACTTTTCACATAACTTGGTTTTTTCAGTCAACTCTTCATTTGCATCATTAGCTTCACCTTGTCTTGCCAATTGCTGAAGCAACTCCTTTCTCTTTTTCATAGAGAGACCTAATTTATCTTTTAGTTCTCTCATGAAATCATCAGCCTGTTTGAGTCTTTCCTTTAATTCATTGACTTCAGAGTTTGACTGTTCAAGATCCTCAAGGGCAGTCTTGAGTTGCTCCTTTAAACCATATGTATCCATTTGGATTCCTAGATCTTCCTTGAGCTGTTAGACTCTATTAGGAGGAACTTAGCTCTGATACCAATTGTTGATAACTGAGAGGGGGGTGAATCAGTTATCCTAATTAATTCTTCTTTCTGAACTTTCTTATTAATTAATGCAACATTAATTCAAACAAGTAAACACAACCATGAAATGGAAATAC
Source organism: Cunninghamia lanceolata (assembly GCA_027924645.1). NCBI lineage: Eukaryota > Viridiplantae > Streptophyta > Pinopsida > Cupressales > Cupressaceae > Cunninghamia > Cunninghamia lanceolata. The sequence goes on along the minus strand of BSBN01000220.1, from coordinate 5,923,357 downwards.
ACATGACACAATATTTTTGATGTGGAAACCCTGTTGAGGGAGAAAACCATGGGGTGATTAACCCAAGATTGTATTCTCTGTTAGAAGAATAGAAAAACAAAATGGCACTTGCCAATTAGGGCTCACTGCCTGAGCACACTGCCTACAAGAGACTCACTGTCTACCAAAGGAATGTAATACAATACTTGAACTAATTGGAAGCATCTGCAAATGCTGGAGTTCAGTTCCAGTTAAGCTTAGTATACTGATCTGCTGCACTTCATCTTTCCTCTTTTCTTTTACTGCTTTCCTTTTACATACCGGACCTTCCTTACTGCTTCTACTCTGCACTACTACTTTTATTCGTACATCAGAACATCTAACAACAACCTTCACAACTACATCCATCGTGTATATATATCCACACAAGTAATTTCATCACCTTTCAAGTCGGCAATTGGAGTAGTCAATCTTTTCACTAATTCTGATCTGTCGGCTGAATCCTTGCACATCAAGTAATGCAGATCAAGTATATGCTTGTAAGAATCATTAATCATGTCAGCCAAACATGTTTCAAGCCTTCATAACCTTTACCACAATTAGTAACTCATCCGAAAAGAAGTCTAATGTTCTGTCAGTCAGTTCTTCCTCTGTTCACACTGTCACTCAGGAATCCGGTACTCAACTATCCATATCTTTTTCCTCATCTATTATCAAAGAATAAATCCTTGGAATATACCACTCAAGGTAGTCCTCTTGACTTCCCCAAATCCACACTGCACCAAGATACTTCCTCTGAGAGATCCGGACCTATCTGTCAGACCTTGCCACATGCTCTGTTCTTGTTTACCGAACCATAACATTCTTCACTCTGACTTTTGTTAGAGACACACCATGTCCTGTGAATGTGTGGGATGAACTTTGTTGCCATCAATGACAACAATCATGAATCCATATAGTGTCTCTTGCCAACATGAACCCCCTTACTGTTCCTGAGCTTTTCTCTTGTTTGCTCCTCTGCTTTCATGGTTTTGAATTTAATTATGGTGGGAAGAGGAACATCATGCTACAGATCCTTTTTGAAAACTTCACCACCTGCTCCTCTCAACATGATGGGGTTGACATGGATATCTCCCCTCATGGTCGTTCTTTGTTTCTTAGGTGGTGACATCAGTAGCACCCTCCTCCTTTTCTTGCTAGCTACTAGCAAGTCATTATCTCTAGGCTCTTTATTTAATTGTTCTTCTTCTAAGGGGTCTCCCTATTCCACCTCATGTTGCAGGATCTGGCCTTCCACCTGCATCTCTATAATTTCAACAGTAAGCTTCAAAATCCTTTTAGTTTTTAGTTTTTTTGTTAGAGGCTGGGTAGATGATGTAGATGCCTAAGCTAATGTAGATGCACCTATAGTTGTAGTGGTAATCCTCTCTATTATAACCCCCTTTGGTTCATTTTCACCTTTCTTAACCTTAGGGGGGATCCTCTTTTGTTTTTCTGTAGGCAATCTTTCCCCATTGGATTTTCTCTTTTCAGTGAGGAAATCATCGTATTCCTCATCAGACACCTCTTGCCTCTTCTTCTTAGTATCAACCATAAGGGCAACACCCCTTTTCTTTAGTTTGGATATCTCTGCATCTACCCAAGCCTGGGTTAATTAGATCACCCCATTCATCATGTGATCTAAGGATATATCTTCCTGTTGTGTAAGATCTGGGGCTAATATGGTGTCATTATACACTTTTTGGTCCTCATATTCATTGGACATGATTTTCTCATCATCCTTATGCATTTTTGCTGGTACCAAGATATAGTCAAAGATTTTGATCTAATTCAAGGTGAGTCTTTGATATTTCCTTCTACTCACCTCAGCCTCATCATCACAATCAGTCCAAAAGTCCTCTAGATGCTTTTGATGTATTTGTTTGCCTAGTATCTTCTACATCCTGCCATAAGGATCATATGATCTACCCAGAGGAAATGGTTGTAGATACATTAGTTTCAACCCCCTAATGACATGCTTTATACTTTCTAAATCTGGGCACATATTCCAGCCCATGGATACTGGAAACAAAACTGGAGGTATCTTCTTATGTGCCTTATAGGCTTCAACTATTTTAGATACATGCCTAACAAATTCCATCAAGACAGCCCAATCGGTGGGGTATCTTGGCAACATAAGAGGCTATCCCTCAAATCCCTCAATCCTAATAGATGAGAAAGTGGCAAATTGGATAAACCATGCTCCATGTTGGTAAATTATTTCTTGAGCTTCCATGTTCAGCCTTTTAGTCCTATCCTCATCCATCGTTCTAACCAAATGCATGGAGAATGCATCATTTACCAGTTTATAGCCCAGGAGGTATGCCTTCCTTTGCAATTGGGGATAATGATCACATATGTGTGCATCATCAATATCACCACCAGCCTTACCCACTATTTTCAAAGCATCAAAAGTTCCTTTATATGCACAAGAGTACACCACATATGAAGTCATGTAAAATAAACATGTTTGTCCTCCCAAGCTCCTCATTCCCTCATCCAATGAGTCACTGATGATCTTGGCCCATAGGGGCCAGTTGTCTACATATAGGACCATCTGGATGATCCCAAACATCCAATTCTTGAAATTTCCAGCATGAGGCCTACCAGTCATCCTACTTAACAGGGAAATCATATATTGGTACTCATCATCAAAATCATTTTTTTACAAATGCATGGGTAGCTTGGCTGAGGCAGTATATGTACTACTCTTTGATCTCCATTGATAAATCCTCTTCCTCACATTCTTTTTGTTATTGTTATACTTTATTTCCAGTTTACGCAGGTCCACATTTACTATCTTTTTCCCAACTAGGAGATTGAAAGTGGTAGTAATGCCCTTGACTGAGAAGTCAGTGTATATCCTCCCATGTTTCTTTACTCACCTGGTTTTAAGGTTGTAATTTTTTCACACTCCACTACTAGCTTCGAAGCATTCATAGCATAGGGAAAACTAGCTACATGCCACATACCTAAGACAAACACCCCATCTAGAATGGGATTATCCTTATCGTTGTCCAATCTTGTTTACCATACTGCCGAGTCCATATCCCCCTAGTGCATATCACGAATAACTCCATATTTGAACTGTACTCCCTCAGGCTACACAAACATGGGGTTGAGGAACTCCACCTCAGACCTATTTCTCCTGAGATCTGCCATGGATTCCTGCAATAAACATGATATATTTTACCCTACGGTGTCCATATGCATTCTTACAACATCATGTACCTCTATCATGTATACTCTGTATATTACTCCTTATTTTACCTTTATATGTATTATCACAAGGCCATACCCTAGTAAAGATAAATACTCTACCTGAAATTATAAAAAATGACAACGAGAGGGTTTATAGTTACTTACTTGACAATGCCTTCTTTTGGATTAGCTGAGTGATTATGGGAAAGACTATAAATGCTTAAGATCACCTATTCCATTATGTTGAAGGATCTGATCCATTGACAGGTAGTTGTCAAGGGTTTGACTTTGGAGCTCTATAATATCTTGATTTATCGCAAGGTGAATGAAAATGACCTTTGAATTTTACCTTTAAAATAGATCAATAGGATAGATTAGGGTAAAAATGCGTTGTCTTGATTAAATCCTTTGATTATCTGTAGGGAATCCGTAGATGTGGCCAAGTGTTCAATTTGTATTTTTGATTGACAGGAGTTCATCTACTGCATTTAATGTTAAAGGGGGGATCTTTGAAAGATCAGGGGATATTCAGAAATATGACCCCTCCAGATAATATGACCCCCTCACATTTGCACGGGATGACTGAGTACAAAGGATTTGGTGATATGGTCAACGTTTGACCATGGTGCATATCAGGTCATGGAACTAAGATCAAGGGTATCTAAAATATGACCCCCTCCTTTCCTTGGAAAAGATTAGGGTGACATCATCATGTCAACAATGTCACTTAATTATCGTGTTTTAATGATGTCATCATCATATTAAGGAATATGACGGACATTGGATATATAGCCCTCATTGTTTAAATGGAATGATGACGCCATCATCGGGGTGATTTCTTTCATTCATTGAATTGGATGACGTCACCATCATATTTGACATAGGGTGATATTTGCGAAGAGGGTGATATTCGTAAGATGATTGATGTTAGAAATATGACCCTCCATAGGATATGCGAAGTCCTTCAACAGGTAGATATCGATTCCTATTTAAATTTGATGTATGCGCATCACACATCTGGCGATTGTCAAGTGACAATCCTATATCTGGATGATCTTATCAAATATGACTGATGTTATAAATATGACCCCCCTACCTGGGATATCAAGTTTGACCAAACTATGACTCAACATAACTTTCTTCCCTTAGACAATTTTGGGGTGATCTAAAAGATAAACCTACCTAGAATTTTGTGTACTTTCCAACCATGAAGTTAATAATGGGAATTACTAACTTTGACAACTGACTTTATCATAGTGGAAAATCCACCCTCTTACAAGGTTACATGCATGACTGATTTTACCAAACCACCCAAAGCAAAAAACAAACAAGCCACAAGCAGCAAGAAAAGTTGGGTCCTTGTTTTGTCAAGGCAAAATGGGGCATGTTGTGTATCCACACAACACTAGCCAATTTATAAATTATGCTAAATGACTTCCTAGGCATCTATTACATGATTATATATCATCTCTAGATCACAAGATTCCTCCACGTCAGCCAAGGATGATTACAAACTCTGATGAAAGAGATGTAACGTGTGTATACAGATAGGTCAGATGCAAATAAATGGGAATCCTCCACAAGTGAATGGAATATCATGTGGATCTCAAGGAAGGTTGGCCATGATCCAAAGTTCCTTGAATGATGTATTGTTTAGCTCCACAAGTCTTCTCATTTCGCTGATTGTCTGAGACTATCAAGATGCTCTGTTTTGAGAAAATAGTCGATCTTCTAATAGCGATATCTTTTCGGTACCTGATCCAAATGGTCTGAATTTTGGAAATGATGTGCATGAAGGTGTTTAGATGCTAAGTCCACCTCCACAAGGTCTAAAATGAAACTATAGTAGAATGTAGACCAAAATACTAAACTTGCTATTGACTGAACTGACTAGAATGAATTGGAAAATGAAAGAAAACAAACTGAAATGCAAATATTTTTGGTTGATGTAAGATTTCTCTTGAACCAGGGATGCTCCTACATCAAACATCCAGGGTTGTTGAAAAGAGTGAGTCCCTCACTTTGTTGGGGCTAGAGGAAAACCAAGATGATCCACCTCAATCTGAGAAATCCAAGATGAATCTTCTTTCAGTCTACCTTTCCACTTTACCAAATATTCTTTGTATTGCTTGCCTCTGGTGCTTCGTCTAATTCTGCTATCCAAGATGTCTTCAATCTTCTTTGGTGCTTGTTGTGGTAACTATTTCTTCAAGTCTTCTTCAATGCTATCACTAAACTCTGCTTCATGATACTAATATAGGTCTGAAATGTTGAAAATAGTTGATATGCCCAATGTGTCTAGTAGCTCCACTTCATAGGTATTTTCAGAATCAAACTCCTTGAGTATCCTACATTGTCTAAACTTCTTCATCTTCAACTTGTTATATGTCCCAACTGGAAATCTCTCTTTTCTTAGATATACCATCACTTCATCTCCTACTAAAATTCTGTGTTTCCTCTTCTCATCTGCTTGCTCTTTATACTTAGTGTTCATCTCCCCCAAATTCTTCTTAACCTGATTATGCACTTTCTCCATGTGTCCTACAAATTCTTCTGCTTCTGCACTCCTCGTCTTCCATGCTGATGTCTCTCAACTTTGCAACTCCTCTAGGGTTGGTTCCTATCACAATCTCAAATGGTGTTCTTTCGATACTCCTATTCACTGAATTATTATATGCAAACTCTTCTTGTAATAGAATCAAATCCTAATTTCCTACCTTCTCTCCAACCAAGCATCTCAACACATTTCCCAAACTCCTATTTAGTACCTCTGTCTATCCATCAGTATGTGGATGAAATGTTGAACTAAAGTTCCAATCTATCTTCACCTTCTTCCAAAGTGTCCTCCAAAAGTATCCAAGAAATTTTGTATCTCTATATGAAATTATGCTCTTACGTAATCCATGCAATCTCACAATCTCCTTGAAAAATAGGTCAGCCACATGAATTGCATCAGTTGTCTTCTTACAAGGTATGAAATGTGACATCTTTGAAAATTTATCCACCACTACAAATATTGAATCATGTACTCTCTATGTCTTCAACAATCCCATTATGAAATCCATGCTTATGTCTTCCCAAGGTCTCTCTAGTACTATCAAAGATTTGTACAATCCAGTATTTTGACTACTCCCTTTTACAACTTGGCAAATTCTACAACTCTACAAAAACTTCCTAACATCCTTATGTATCTAGGGCCAAAAGTAATGTTCACTTACCAAAGCCATTGTCTTATCAATGCCAAAATGTCTTGCCAATCCACGACTATACTTCTCTTTGATCCAATTGTCTCTCATTGAACTCCTAGGTATGCACAACTAGTTTTCTTTGAACAACATATCCTCTTGAATGAAATAATCCAACCACTTACTCCTATATGTCACAACAGGCTCTTTACATGCTTTCCAAGTTTCTACAAAATCAAGATCTTCCTCATACATGTTCTTCAATTCTTCAAATCCTAACACTTCAACTCTCATCTCTATCAGCAAGTTCCTTCTACTCAATACTATACTTCTCTTTGATCCAATTGTCTCTCATTAAACTCCTAGGTATGCACAACTAGTTTTCTTTGAACAACATATCTTCTTGATTGAAATAATCCAACCACTTACTCCTATATGTCACAACAGGATCTTTACATGCTTTCCAAGTTTCTACAAAATCAAGATCTTCCTCATACATGTTCTTCAATTCTTCAAATCCTAACACTTCAACTCTCATCTCTATCAGCAAGTTCCTTCTACTCAATACTATACTTCTCTTTGATCCAATTGTCTCTCATTGAACTCCTAGGTATGCACAACTAGTTTTCTTTGAACAACATATCCTCTTGAATGAAATAATCCAACCACTTACTCCTATATGTCACAACAGGATCTTTACATGCTTTCCAAGTTTCTACAAAATCAAGATCTTCCTCATACATGTTCTTCAATTCTTCAAATCCTAACACTTCAACTCTCATCTCTATCAGCAAGTTCCTTCTACTCAATACTATACTTCTCTTTGATCCAATTGTCTCTCATTAAACTCCTAGGTATGCACAACTAGTTTTCTTTGAACAACATATCTTCTTGATTGAAATAATCCAACCACTTACTCCTATATGTCACAACAGGATCTTTACATGCTTTCCAAGTTTCTACAAAATCAAGATCTTCCTCATACATGTTCTTCAATTCTTCAAATCCTAACACTTCAACTCTCATCTCTATCAGCAAGTTCCTTCTACTCAATACTATACTTCTCTTTGATCCAATTGTCTCTCATTGAACTCCTAGGTATGCACAACTAGTTTTCTTTGAACAACATATCCTCTTGAATGAAATAATCCAACCACTTACTCCTATATGTCACAACAGGATCTTTACATGCTTTCCAAGTTTCTACAAAATCAAGATCTTCCTCATACATGTTCTTCAATTCTTCAAATCCTAACACTTCAACTCTCATCTCTATCAGCAAGTTCCTTCTACTCAATACATCTGCAACTTTGTTTGATTTTCTACTTCTATGCTTCAGTACAAAAGTATAACTCTACATGAACTCTGTAGACACTCAAAAATGTCCACCTTGTCATAACATTATATCTTGTAGCATCTTTGCCCTAGATACCCCATATCGTCACCTAATCTAGCATCTTCTTCTAACAAATTAAAAAAATCTAACATTTATTTAATTTTTCCATCCCTTCACATTATTAAATAAATAAATGTTATTTATTTATCTAATCCCCCTTCTTCTTGGTTAAAATAAAATAAATCTTTTATTTTATTTTAATTTATCACTTTATCCCATTTCCTCTTAAAATAAATAAATAATTTTATTTATTTATTTTAATCCTCACATGCATCATAAATTAAATAATTTTTTTAAAAATTATTTAATTATGACTCACCTACTTACCATTTCTATCTCTCAAATCTTCTTGAGTTAACTTGGCCCACCTTCCATTTCCAACTCTACTCGTCTCCCAAATCACTCTAATTACCTTCTAATTTTCTCTCGAGATGACTCTAATTATCTCTCGAGTTAACTCACCTACCTTCCATTCTCTCTCTCAAGTTGCACAAAAAACTTTCCAATCTCATCATCACTCACAAAATGGAAGTTTCTTCCTTCCATTTTCTCATATTTTCTTTTAAATTCACCCATTTCCAAGCCACTTGGCATGGATGAAACTTTCTAAGCATCGTTACTCTACTGAAATTTTGCCTCATCATCCAACACCTACCTATCTTCTTCTCATCAATCTAACTATCTTTCATCCATCAATCTTCAATCCAATCATTGTGCTGCGAAACATGAGAAATCAAACATCTGATCATTTGAACAATCAACATGTATGTATCAATCTTTCAAGATATCTAAGGTATTCATAAGATTTGGGTAAGAAGGTAATTCACATGTTAATTATTTTATCTTCATTTGTCCAAATTTTACCGTCTACATTCTGGTACGCCCGGTGGGACCACTCGTCTGAGTTATGGTTCAGGGAAAAATCACATTTGGGGTGAAAAGTCACATTTGAGCAACAAAAACTCACACTTGAAGGATCATAACTTGCATATGGTTGGGGAAAACTCGCCTCTAGTCAGTCTGCAGGTGCATTTGATGAGCAGGAAGTCGCATCTGGTTGCATGAGTTGCATCTAGTCTAGGTCTAGGATTTTCATGGCTGACTTGAGTTTTCTTGCAGGTTTTCATCATTTGGGGTCTTTGCATGTGGGTTGCATGTCATATTAGATTCAATCTTAGGCCTCTTGAGTCATTTTAGGTAGTTTTATTCAAAGATCTCTAACAATTATTTAGCATAACTCAAAATCTCTAGTATTTTCACAAAAAATAGGACATGGGTATGATAAAATCCTTCTTTTTAGGTGTTCTAGGATCTCATATGTCACATGCATAGACATGCAAGATGTTTTGGTATTACATTTTTATAACCCTATAGGTAGAATGCACACTGGATCAACAGAACATTGCATCTGAGTAGCAGAACATTACATCTGGCAAATGGGAACTTGCAGTTGGATGGCAAGTAATTGCATATTGTAATCTTGTATATGCATTTGATGCATAGAAATTCACCTTTGGTTATTTCTATATGCATTTGGTCTTTGCTTCTTAAAAATTAGGGTTTTTTAGCAAACTGATGGTTTCTTGGTGCAACTTGTCATTTTTCCATGTCCAAGAATGGAGGCAAACAAATTACTAACATGTTTTCTACATATCTGAGAAGTCAAAGGATTTATCTTTTACTACTAGAGTAGGCACACTTTGTTTGGTGCTTAAGATTAGCACTATCTTCTTTGTGCTTACTTTTCCTTTTGTTTGTTTGCTTGTCTAGTCTATTTGTATCCTGATTTAGCAATGAAAGTATCCTCTCCCCCTACCTAACCAATGGATCTGGGGTGCAAGAGAAATCATTGCTAACTCTAAGTAGGCCTACCTTCCCTTTGTGAGAAGGGGATGACCTAAGTGGAAATAGGTCAAAGCTAGACCATTCCAATCCGCTTGATAAATAATGTGTTTGTGCCAAAAGTTGCAAACGACAGGTGTTGTTCCACTATGCTAATGAATGTTTCCACCAAAACCCCATAGAGCCTACCATCTGTAGGCTGGGAAGCCTCAATTAATGGAGTGAATTGCCGCATGCATAGCCATCTGAATGGAAACCTGAACTAAAAACTATGTTGTAGCAGCCAAAAACCCCTATCTGTTGGTATAGAAGGACAGCTGATTAGGCCTCTAATAGCCATCCCACATTTTTGTGGCTTATGGAAGAGATAGCAAGGTACCTCAAGATCTGTGCATCTTGAGGACCTAGAACTTGATGTGCCTAAGAAGTGAGTACACTGTAAGGGGGAGCCCATGCCCCAAGTTCTTGGAGCTATACACCATAAGTAGACGTGGCTGGGTAAAACCAAGTGGGAACCCAATAGGTACAATCCTTGCCTAGCCATAGGTTGTAAAGTTTGAGCATGGATTATGTCTAAATGTTTGCCATTGTGTCTTCTCTACCAAATTCACCAAAAACAATGCCTAAAACCAAAATCTACAACAAAAATTTCCTTTTAACCATGCAAAATCACCTCTGAGCAGCAACCACTCAAATCTGATCAACAGACAGTCACTTATGAACACCTCCACATTGCATTTAGTCTTTAAAAAATCACCTCTAGTTAGCCCATCTCCTGCCAAATCTGCCTTTGATCTCTGCAAACTTGCCTTTGAGTTACAGTAGCTCACCTTTGGCCTGATTTCAGTCACCTATGAGGTATTGTTAGTCACTTATGCACAGTAGCCAGTCGCTTATGCATAGTAGCCCATCTCTTATGCACTATCGCCAGTCACCTTTGGTTGAGCAACCATCACTTATGAATTGTAGTAAATCACCTCTAGAGTATCCTTAGTCACCTTTGCATTATTTCCAGTCACATCTGAAGCACAGAACATCACCTTTGGTCCTTAGAACATTGCCTTTGGTTAGCACAGTTTATTTGTAAAATCTACCTCTGGTCTCTGCAAAATCACCTTTGAGCCTCAGTAGCTCACCTATGATCTATTGTTAGCCGCCTTTAAACAGTAGCTACTCACTTTTGCACCTTAGCTAGTCACCTATGAACATCTGCAAATCACCTTTGGTCCTTAGGAAATCGGCTCTGGTTAGCTCATTTTCATGTAAAATCTACCTTTGGTCTTTGCAAAGTCACCTTTGAACCTTAGTATCTCACCTATGTATTATTCTTAGTCACCTATGATCTATTGCCAGTCACCTATGCATAACAGCCCATCACCTTTGTATTATTGCTAATCATCTTTGAAGCACAGAGCATCGTCTTTGGTTTTCCACAAACTACAATATATCTTCTTGGTCAAAATCACATTTAGTTAACCTTTCACAGCAAACCTGGCCATTTACAGTCAACACAGCATCTCAGTCAGCTATCTAACAACAGTCAAACCAAATAAAATAAACTAATCAATCTCTTTTGACTTTGGTCAACCCATCCTTAACCAATCTTTTCCACCAACCAAATCAATCTCCCTAATCAATCAATCATATCCATCAAAATCATAGCAACCAATCAGATCAAGCCAAAAGTAGCCACCAATAAAGTTATCCAATCATTACAAGTTGATCAATCCATCCCAATCAATCAAATCTTCCAATCATCAAAATCTGATCAATCCACCTTATGCAATCAAATCCATCAATCCATCCTAATCTACCACTTGTAAACATGGACATGACATTCCCAAACAAAGCCTATGAGAATGATCCTTATGGCACCCTAAGAATGCTTGATACCTTTGAGTGGTTATATAGAAAGGAACAAGTCCCTACGCAACCACAACACCAACAATTCCCACAACATCAAGCCATAAGCCAATACCAACAATCCCAAATCTAATCATCTGTTGAAATTAAGGAACACTGAGAGGAGGGGGCGAATCAGTGTTCTACAAAATTTATTATTATGTTCCTTTATTAATTTATCACATACATTCAAAAGAAAGAAGCATGAACTTAAGAACAGCAACAACAAGATCATCACACATGAATACTAGGATTTTTATGTGGAAACCCGGTTAAGGGAAAAACCACGATGGGGGTTAACCCACAAGATTTTATACTCTGTTAAAAGTATTACAAATGGGAAGGAACATGCCTTCGGGCACAATACTTAGAGCTCATTGCTCAAAGGAGGCTCACTACCTACAAAATTAATTACAAGAGTTCACTGAAATACTTGAACTGAATAATAACATCTAACAATGCAACATTATAGTTCTGGTTAGGCTCAATTTACTGACTTCACACACTTCATCTCTTACTACCCTGTTTCACTATTCTGCCATGATCTGCAGCTTAGATATTCTTTGCTCTGTACTTGATACTCCCACACTTTGCACCTATAGCCTCATATTTACACATCCATACTTCAAAATGCTCAAATTCATCAATCATATATATACACAACATGAAATTTCATCTACAGTCAGCCTCAAGAAAACTTAGAAACATTTTCATGATCACTGTTCTGTCGGCTGAATCCATGCACAAACATCAATGTCAAACAAAACCTATGTATTCAAGTCACCACTCATGTTGGTCAATACCACTAGCTCTCATAAATTACTAAACCAACTACTTCTCTTAATCCGCACAAAGATCAAACACCAAGTCGGCCTGTTCTTCACCAAATTGAACTGTCTAACCAAAACCCAATACTCAGATGCTTGTAACTTTCAATCCCTTCATCACCGGAGGATAAAACTTTAGATTTAGGTAGTCCTAACATCCCTTAACATTCCCTCAGATCCGCAACACAATATGATTACCTATGGAGAAATGTAGACCAAAATAATAAACCCTGTCATATGCTATGTTCCTGTCTATCCAGACTTAGACAAATCTACAATATGACTTCCGATATGATCAAATGATACAATGCGGGTGTGTAAGATAGATTTAGTTGCCATCAATGACAACACCTGACATGCTTAGCAGTGTCTCTTGCCAACAATCTCCCCCTTTGGCATTGATGGCAACACTTAGTGAAAAATGACTAAGTGTTAGAACAGCGCCCCTTACTATGTATACTTGTGATTTCCAATGCTCCCCCTTAGATGAATTCCTCATTTTTCACTGCTTTCCTCTCCCCCTTTAACATCAATGGCAAAGGTCGAGGTCCAGATCCAAAAATTCACACAAAAACTCTATGTACATGGGTGCATAAATACAAACAATCCTTATGTCTTGTCTACATGAACTTAAACACATCACCAAAAATGTTTTTCAATAGTGCCAATTCACTGTCCCATCTTTTCTTCATGCTATCCAAAACTAAAATATGACCACTGAATAAAAATGCCCATGACTCTGCCTTTTGTAGACCAGTGGGATCACTTGTTGAGCAACAGCTTGAGCTTCTATCAATGCATTGAACATTGTTTCTAACTTAGGGGAAATCAGTCCCCGGAGTTCACACATCCTTGTCACAATGTTTTCTTTTTCTTTCACCAGTTTCTTTATTTCATCAATCAAGCTAATTACTTGACATTCTTGACTCGCCACTGATATTGTCAAAGGATCAAAGGATTGAGATGCATTTGACAATTTTTGCTCAAACTCCTTTATTTTCTTCTCAATATCCTCTACAACTTTTGGCTGAGATAAACAAAATTTGTAGACATCTCCTCCTTCAATGAGGGCATTTCGAATACTCTTTACACTAGTATCAAGAACTGATCTATCATAACTAATTATTCTCTTTAATTCAACAAACCTTTTCTCATTAAATTCATTTCAGACTTTATCTTCTGCTGACTTCTCAAAAGATTCAAAATGAGTACTTATAGAGTTTATCAGACTCTTCAACTGACCAGAGAGGGATGCTGATGAATCCTTTTGAAATGTAGGCATGATTTTCTCCAAATTGCCAGATGCAAGATCAAGCAACTCACTGTCTTCTATATGGGTTTTCAAGATTTCCTCTCTGGTCTTAGCTTGTGCAAAAGAGGCCAACTTCATCTTCTGTACCGGTGATAGAGTATCAAAATTGATTGGACCTTGTATTATATCTAGATCTTCTACAACTTGTTTATCTTTCTCCAAAATTTCTTTCATTGCTTCTGCAATGTCTCTTGCCCAATATGATGTTTCAATTTTATGCTCATTAGGGCCTGCATCTTCTCCCTTTCCGGAGTCAACCACATTGTCTTGCTTATCATTTTCATTCTTTTTCTCTGCTTTAGCTCTCTCTGCATCATCAGCAAAGGCATCCTTCTTTTTATCTTTATTAGAAATGTCTTCTGTATTATTTTCTGGAGGATTTTGTGTATCCTCATCAATAGCATTATCAAATTCCTCAACATCCAAAATGGAGGAATCAATTCCATCATCAGTTTCTTCTTCTTGATCTTCCTTGTCCTTAACTTATTTTGCTCTCTGCTCTTTATTCTTCTCAAAATTACCTTCAGTAGGAGCATTTATTTCTATATTCATCTTTGTATTTTCTTTACTAGATTAGTTTGAAGGAATTTGAGTATCCTCTGTACAATCAACATTATCTTCCTTCATCATCTCTTCATCTCCTTTATTGAATATTTCCTCTTCTAGAACAGAGAAATCATCTGCCTCAACTGGTTGCTCATATTTCTTCAACTCTTCATCATTCAGAATGGATGTATCATTGTTGACCTATTTTCCTCTGCTCAGAGTTAAACAAGTTCACCTTGTATTTTCTTGAAAATCTTTAGAAAATGCCCATACAAGGCTTAAATCCTTCAAATATTTATGTTATGCCTTGTCACAATTTCCCAAAAGTCTCACTTTGAGAATCTTTGTAAGAAACCCAGAAAAACCCAGAAATCTTTTAACTTCAAGTGTTTTCTATCGCTGGGATTTCTTAGTTTCATGCTTGTATTTCAATATGCATTTTTGAATGTACATTCACAATATACATTCGCCAATGTATGTTTGGAAACATACATTCGCAAAATGTATAGGAAAAGATGCATTGGTGGCATACAAGGAAATATACAAGTCTCAATGTGCAAAGGGAGAATGTATATCAGGTTGTATGTTTGCACACACAAGGCCGATATACAAGGCCAACATATAATTGAAACATACAAGGCCAAACATGCAAAGGCATTTGTATATCGCCGACATACAAGAGGTGGGGCCCACGGGTATAAAAAGGAGATTGTATGTGTTCTACATACAAGTGAGAATGTACAGTGGAATGTATATTGGGTTGTATGTTCGCACATACAAGGCCAATATACAAGTCCATCATGCAAGGTCAATATACAAAGATAATATGCATCGGCTATAGTGAAAATACAAAGGCCAAATGTGCAAAAGGTCAGATATAAGGGGCACATACAAAGCCTTTTGCATATTAGCAATGCACATTTGAATATATAAAGGCCAAATGTGTAAATGATGGGGTCCACAATATACAAAGGCATTTGTATATCTACGACATATAAAGAAAAGATGCAAGTCAAATATACAAGGGCCACACATACAAGGAGATGCAAAGGGTGGGGTCCACCAAATGTACATTTTTTCTAATTGTATATTTGGACATACAAGAAAAGCATACATTCCTAGCATACAAGCTAGACCCGAAGGTATTTTTCAAAAAGCTTTGTAAAAGGTTTGAAGTCCAGGTTGTATATTTGCAATTGTATATTGTGATATACAAGTCAAAGGTGCAAAGGAAGTATGCAAGGCAAACCTGACTTGAAGATCAAATTTTGGCATATTCAGGTGTCAAGTCTGCGAGTTGTATGTATAAGTGATTTGTATATTTGCGCATACAAAGAAATATACAAAGAGGAATGATGCAAGCCAGACCTGACAGGGAAATCAAATACAGCTAATGGTCATTTTGGGGTTCGTGGCTTGTATGTTTGCAGATACAAAGGAGATACAACTAGTGGGGTCCGCCAAGGCACAAGCGCTTTGTATGTATCTTCTACTTGTATGTTTTCTTGTATGTTTCAATATACAAGGGCAAGATACAAAGTTAACATACAATGGTGGAGCACGCACATACAAAGGCAATTGTATGCATATACAAATCCGAAATACAAGGAGGTGACATACTTTTGAACATACAAAGACATTTAATAGCCCAATATACAAAGCGCCTAGCATATGCAAAATGAGTTGCAGAGAAGGTTTTAAATGGCAATTTAGGCTGAAAATTCAAGCGATATATACACAGGTGCAAAGCGATATATACAAATAGTTGACTGAAACTTTGACCACCTATATCTCCTCCATTTTAGCAAATTTCAACATGCTGCAAGAGGCAAAGATGTATTTTTTGTCCCCCTCTTTAATTTGGCAGGGTTTTTAGGGGTTTTTGTCACTTTTCATTTTTAGATATGTATTTGCATGCTTTGGGCAAATGGATGTCTCAGCGACCATTTTGAGTAGATGCAGATTTTTCCTGCATTCATTGCTACACAAAGATGAAGCTACTCATATTGATGATAAAAGATATCTCTCCACCGCCTTGTTTTAGATCGATGATGCAGTAGCTACATTAAAGACTCAAAAATATCTTTTATCTGCCTAGTTCTAGATATTTGATGCCATAACTCCTTACAGTTGGATGTCCCTTCAGGAGATATTTTCTATTACAGATCATTGAGCGAATTTTGTGACCGACCTAGGTTAGTTTGGAATGCTATATATATGCATTCGAGAGATGAAAATAGGGTTGGAAATTTTTTTGAGCATTGAGGCTTTTCTGTTTCCAAACAGAGCTTTCTGCTACTGTAACTTTGCCTTTCCATTAAATATATGCAAGTTATTTTGCCTTTTTGGACTAAGTTTTAGTTTAGTGTGAATTTACATATGATTGTCTATGAATGTATTGTTCCTTTCAATCATCTTGTTTCTCACCTCTGCTAGAATTAGTTGAATCCGTGTATGCCTATTTGTTGTATTTGGTTATGCTGTGTATTTTCTCAGTACTGTGAGGGTTCTTTTATTAAAATTTGGTGAATCACCCTTTATTTTCAAGCTTTTTGTTTTATCCTTCACTTTAAAGAATTCCTTATCCTTTTTCCTCTTAAGATTTAGTAGTTTTAGGTGCTAACCAATTAAGGAAGCTGACCTTCTCCAGAGGTCTGATCTCATTTAGCAAAGTCCCACACTTAGAGATCAGTCCCATGTTACTCCAGATTGCTGAGGTTTCACAACTACAACAAGGGTACAAATCTGAGAGATAACAAGTTTTTGGCACGCCCGGTGGGATTGAGAGTTAGAGAAACAATCAAATGCTACCTTTTGTTACTGGTTTTGATGTGCAGCCAGTGATTTTCAAACCTGTAAGAGGTTAAAACTTGCATATCTGGCAACTTAGACTAAGGAGAGACAAGCAGATCAGTCGTACTGCTACATTATATGAGAAGGATTCAAAATCAGAGTTCAAGCTCATTTGACTATTTGTAGTTGTCACCACCTAGAAGATAGGGGAGAATTGTAGCAAGGACCCCAATTTCCAAAAGGGTACAATCAACTCCTCCAAGTTTTAGGCTGGTTGCACCTATAGTTCCTATAGTAGCTCAAGCAATTCTACCTCTAGCCATTTAAATGGCAAGGAATTAACCATTTGTGGCTTTGGATGGGGGCAACCCATTGAATTTAATAGTGTTGGCAAGAGACACTATATAGATTCATGGTTGTTGTCATTGATGGCAACAAAGGTCATCCCACATATCCGCAAGTCATGGTGTGCCTCTACCGGGAGTCAGAATGAAGAACTGTTGTGGTCCGGTGAACAAGAACAGAGCATGTGGCAAGGTCCAACAGATTGGCCCGGACCTCTCAGAGGAAGTGTCTTGGTGCAGTGCAGATTTGGGGAAGTCAAGAGGACTACCTTGAGTAGTATATTCCAAGGATTTAGCCTCCGGTGATGGACAAAGAAAAAGATATGAATAGCTGAGTACCGGATTCCTGAAAGACAATAAGAACAGAGGAAGAACTGACTGACAGAGCATCAAAATATTTTCTGGATGTGTTACCGTTGATGGTAAAGGTTGTGAAGGCATGAATCATGTTTGGCCGACATGATTAATGATATCTACAAGTATATGCTTGATCCGCATTGCTTGGTGAGCAAGGATTCAGCTGACAGAACAGAGTTTGTAAGAAATTAGACTGTTCCGGATGCCGACTAGAAAGGTGATGAAATTACTTGTGCGGATACATATAGAGGATGGATTTAATTGTGAAAAGTGTGATTGTGTGATGGAGTATGCGAACAAGTACAGAGCAGAGCAGAAGTAGTAAGAAAGATCCGGTATGTGAAAAGATAGCAGAATAAAGAACAGAGGAAAGATGAAGTGCAGTAGATCAGTGTACTGAGCTTAACTGGAACTGAACCCTAGCATATGTAGGTGCTTCCAATCAGTTCAAGTATTGTATAACATTCTTTGTAGACAGTGTGTCTCCTTATAGGCAGTGGGCCTCTTTATGAGCAGTGTGCTCGGGCAGTGAGCCCTAATTGGCAAGTGCCATTTTTGTAACTCCTTATTCTTCTAACAGAGAATAATCTTTGGGTTAATCACCCCGTGGTTTTCTCCCTTAACTGGGTTTCCACGTCAAAAATACTGTGTCATGTGTTTCTCATTTCATGATAATGTTTGTTTGTTTAATTCAAAGCTGCTTTGATTAATAAGAAAGTTCAAAAGAAGAAATAATTAGGATAACTGATTCACCCCCCCTCTCAGTTAACAACAATTGGTATCAGAGCCAAGTTCCTCCTAATAGAGCCTAACAGCTTGAGGAAGATCTGGGAGTTCAAATGGATGCATATGGTTTAAGGGAGCAACTCAAGACTGCCCTTGAGGATCTTGAACAGTCAAATTCTGAAGTCAATGAATTAAAGGAAAGACTCAAACAGGCTGATGAATTCATGAGAGAACTAAAAGACAAATTAAGTCTCTCTATGAAAAAGAGAAAGGAGCTGCTCCAACAATTGGCAAGCCAAACTGAAGAAAGCAATACAAATGAAGAATTGACTGAGAAAACCAAGTTATGTGAAAAGTTATCAAAAGAAGTCATTATGTTAAGACATGAAATGGAATCAGGAACTATAAAGTTTACTCAAGAGATTGAAGAAAAAAGAAAAGCTGAAGACAATCTAAGACAATCTCTTAAAGAGAAATCAGAAGAATGCCACCAGATGGACAGGATTATCAGACATCTTGAATCTGATCTTGAAGATGCCAAAGATAATGAAGAAAAACTTGAGGATCAAATTGTCTCTCTCAAGAGAGATCTTCAAACAGCAAATGAATATAAAGAAAAATTCAAGATAAGTTCTACCCAACTTGAAGTACTTCTTGGAAGTCAAAAGAAGACAGATGACAAGTACGGCTTGGGATATGAGAAAGGAGAAAGTTCCAGATCCGGTCAAAAGAATTTTGGATCAGAAAATCCAAGGAATAGGCCTAGAAGACCTCCGGTAAGACAGCCCAATGCTCAAAGATATCCATCTTTCAATGGATACTGCCACAGCTGCAATCACTTTGGTCACAAAGCTAATTAGTGTAGAAAAAGAATGAATCAAACTAATCCATCCTTCTCCGGACAGTGCTTTAACTGCAAAAGGTATGGACACAAGTCTCATGAATGCAGAAATATGCAAGTAAACAAATCATTCAATGGTAGATGCTTTACATGCAATAGAGTAGGTCATATGGCTAATCAATGCATATCAAGAGGTTATCAGTCAAATATGCAAAGAAATGTTATTTGCCAAATCTGTAATAGGTCCGGTCATAATGCTAAAGTCTGCAGAAGCAAGAATCAGGACAAAAGAGGTCCGGTGTATAATCAGAATCAAGACAAGGGTAAACAAAAGATGAATGTGGATGAAGTTAGGAATCAGATGAGCAAGATTTGGGTAAAGAAAAGTTTAGAGAATACAGAAACTGGATCCGCACCAGATTCTGGTGCTGATATTCCTTCCGAAAATTAAAAAGTGAGCTCTGGCTCAGGGGGAGACTCAAAGAAAATCCTGTTCCCCAGCCAATCAAGTGGTGCTGAATATGGCACAAGATGCGGAGTAAAGGGTTTGAAGAGATAAGTCTTGAGATAATCCAGATAAGATTTCAGAGGTCCGCATGAATATATAAAGAAGTTGTGATCGATCAAGTAAGACCTATTTCGGGAGATGCTCCGGAATGACAGAGGATTACAAAAGGGTCCGGAGAGATCCGGAAGTGCATTATTTCACTCTGCAGATTGGACAGAGTGTTTGGGATGTTCTTGTAATGTGTCATCTCGATTTGTTCATGATTGGAAGATCCGCATGATGTTCATAGATCAGGACTGATCCGGGATACTCCAAGCTATCCGGATAAGGCAAACCGGAATAATGCAGGTGGAGCATTTATTGCAAACAGATATTAGGGTTTGCGAAACGATATAAGGGATTTCTCAACAATCACTTGATCATTCCACATCCAAGAAGAAGTGAAAAGCGGAGCTCTGCAACGAAATTCATCAAGTTCACCGAAGATCTCCTGCCAAAGTCATTACATATAGAAATCAATCCAGCCACTCCGTGTAACCGAAGACGTAAAAGGTATTTTCCACTTTCGATATCTTGCTACAAATCTTTTGAAGAAATGGCTACTCCAAATATAGTAAAAATCTCAGATAGGCCCCGACCTGAATTTAAGAAACATCCATACAAGTCATTGGAGGTAGATCCCTTAGGAGCATTTTCCAGTGTTCCTCATGGAGTTTTACACACAGAAGACATTAGGGTTTACATACATGCAAGCATTGAGGAATTTGGGGAATTCAAATTAAGAGATCTCTATCACAAACAACTGATAGACAATGCTTTTGAGCTTAAACCAGAGTACAAGGGTATCCAGAAGAAACAGTTTGGTCAATTCATTCATTTCCCCTGCTTTGAAGAAGAAGAATGGGTCCGGTATGTATTGAGCAGAATGCATGACAACTTCCTATGGCTGGATAGACCTTGCAAAATCACAAAAGAGGCAATTAGGGCAGTAACTGGTCTATACTCTTCTGGAGGGATACCTATCCTCAAATCTGTCAAAAACAACATTGTAACTAAGGCCACCGGATCAAAATTTGACAAGAGGGCAATGACCATTGAAGATATTTCAGATCCAGATATCAAGTATGCATCCATGATAATAGGATACAAGATCTATCACTCCAGCAGGGAGAATTCTGTATCCGGAACTGCAGTGTATACTGCCTATGAAATGCTAAGGAAGAATGCAGATTATGATCTCTGCGAACTGCTCCTAAGCCAATTAATGGAAAATATACAGAAAATCAAGAAGGACAAAAAGAATTCCTTTAAGTATGGTACTCTTAGATTATGTCTATTTTTCTACTTCATGAATGAGCTGCCCGGATCAAGTGGATGGGCATGGCAGAATGACAAACCTGTTGCAGTCCAGATAAGAGATTATCTACATGGGCTTGGGGATGCCAAAGCAAGAAATACAGCCCTATGGGGATACTTTAAAAACTTCCAAAGCACGATGCAAGCAAGAGAAAGAATTCCCCAGTCTCTTGTTGAAAAATACAAAGACTCAGTGTGCTTTATGGTGGACACTGATCAGTGCCTAATGGAGGCAGTGGAGCCAAGGACTGTCTGGATCATGCCCATGGGGTATGAAGTGGATGAACAGATAGTGGAGCTACATGTTCAACACATGCTAAGTCAGCCCAAAGATCCAAAGGCAGAAAGGTTTGGAACCTTTGAGGAGCTGAGTGTAAAGATCCATGTAGAACTCAGGGAACCTGAGATAAAGAGGAAGGTGAGAAAAGAAGTAGAGCATATTGCTCAAGGCCTAGGCATCCCAAAGGAGGCACTTGATGCCAACCGGGAAAAGAGAAGAAAAGCTGAGGAAGAAAAGAAAGAGGCAGAAAAGAAAAGCAAGAAAAGTGCTCCGGTGGAATCCTCAACCCGGGCCAGATCATCTAAAGGATCCACACCTATCAAAACCAAAAGCTCAAAACCAGAAGTCCAGGGATCCGGTAAGAGATCCAAGACAAAAGCCTCAAGAGATTATCAAAGCCAAAAGGATGAAGAAGAAACTGAGTCAGATGAGGGAGTGAAAGAAATAAAGAAACAGAAAAAGAAAGGATCCGGTAAACCCTCTTCTGGCTGAGACAAGGAAGAAATGATAGAAGAATTTTCTGAAAAGCCCACCCTGTCTCTAGACAGTGTAGTCAAATCAGTCACTGTGGATGGGAACCTTCAACCGGTGGCTGAATTCTATGATGACTACAATGAGGCAGATCAAAAGATCCTGCAAGAAGCTATAATTAGGTACCTGAACATCTACAATAAAGCTTTTATTGAGATCATCTCTGAAATTCCAAAGAGTCTAGAAATAGAACTAGAAATAAGAAAGAACAATGCCATGGCAAAAGATCTTGAGATCAGGGAACAAATAGCTATTCAGCTATATCCTTCAATTGATCACAAAACAATGAACATGATATTCAAGGACTGCAAGGATGAATTCAGAAGCAAAGCAAGGATGAATCAGCTTATGCTTGGTGAGACCGACAAAGTAGCCAAGGACACTGAAGAGATCCTCTGGAATACATTCAAAAGGTTCAATATTCCTGTTACAGAGGACTTAGGTGCAGAAACAGCTGCAGACTTGGAATCATCTGCTCCGGAAGAAGTGCCACTAGAACAGACTAACATCTCTTCTCCGGCTTCTCCTACAATCTTCGGATCCCAAGAAGAAGAGAAATCATAGGAGAAAGATGCAGCAGAAAAGGAAAAAGAGGCTGACTGCACCAAGGATGCAGAGAAAGAGAAAAATCTAACAGAGAAAACCACAACTGCAAGTGGTAAAAATGTGGAAGGAGATAAGACTCCTAAGGACAAAACTGCAGAAGAAAAGAAACATCTGTCTCCAGCAAGAGACACTGCACAAACTGTTCAAAAGTTTCTAAGCCAAGAAACTTTAGAGATTGATGAACCAGAGCTTCTAAAAGGCCCATTTGACTTTGACTCTCTCTCTCTGGTACAGACAATGAAGATAGCTTCATTTGCAAATGCTAAGGCAAATGAAAAACTCCTAAAGTCTCATATGGAAGACTGTGAGTTGATAGAGGCTGCTTCCGGAGTGCTTGAAAATATTATGCCATCAATCCAGATAGATCCGACAGCCTCCTCTTCCGGTAATCTCAAAACCTTAGTTAGCAGTGTTGATACACATTTTGATTCTCTAGAAAAATCAGCTGA
This sequence comes from Cunninghamia lanceolata, assembly GCA_027924645.1. NCBI lineage: Eukaryota > Viridiplantae > Streptophyta > Pinopsida > Cupressales > Cupressaceae > Cunninghamia > Cunninghamia lanceolata. The sequence goes on along the minus strand of BSBN01000220.1, from coordinate 5,900,337 downwards.
AGAAAAGGTCCGGAAGGAATTTTTGGATAAAAGATTTTCAGAAGTATTAGGATTAATCTCTAATGATAGGAGAAATATGAGTATTGGAATAAAGAGCTTAGAAAATGCTCTTAAGGATGGCGGTGATATCTACAAATTTTGTATCTCCTGGTCAAAGGCAACAGTAGAAATTGATAAGAAAATAAAAGCGGAACAGGACAAACTACAAAGTCTGTCTCAAAGTTTTGATCCTCTCTCTTCATCCATAGTAAATCAAGAATGTCAAACTATTGCAATCACAAATGCAATAAAGAACTTTGAGAAGGAAAGGAAGAATATCACTAACCGGATGGGAGAACTTAGAAGGATTATAATCCCTAAGTTAGAAACTATGCATGAGGCTATTAGTGATGCTCAAACTACCGCCCAAACAAATGATCCGACAGATCTCAAGAGGGCAGAAGCTTTTGCATTTTTGTTGAGTGGTCACATTTCAATTTTGGATAGAATGAAGCAAAGTTGGGCTACAGAACTGATCCAACTAAAGACATCTTTTGCAGACATTCTTTAGTTTATGTGAGTATGTAAATATGCGGCTATGTATAGAAATTTTTTGAAAATTTTGGTGTGCGGACCCTACCCTTTGCCATTGATGTCAAAGGGGGAGTGAGGAGCAGTGAAAAATGAGGAATCCAACTAAGGGGGAGTTCCGGAAATTGTATATAAAGATAGAGCATCAGCAAAGGGGGAGCATAGTGTAAACACTTAGTCATTTTTCACTAAGTGTTGCCATCAATGCCAAAGGGGGAGATTGTTGGCAAGAGACACTATATGGATTCATGGTTGTTGTCATTGATGGAAACAAGGTCATCCCACATATCCGCAAGTCATGGTGTGCCTCTACCGGGAGTCAGAATGAAGAACTGTTGTGGTCCGGTGAACAAGAACAGAGCATGTGGCAAGGTCCGACAGATTGGCTCGGACCTCTCAGAGGAAGTGTCTTGGTGCAGTACGGATTTGGGGAAGTCAAGAGGACTACCTTGAGTAGTATATTCCAAGGATTTAGCTTCTGGTGATGGACAAAGAAAAAGATATGAATAGCTGAGTACCGGATTCCTGAAAGACAATAAGAACAGAGGAAGAACTGACTGACATAGCATCAAAATATTTTCCAGATGTGTTACCGTTGATGGTAAAGGTTGTGAAGGCATGAATCATGTTTGGCCGACATGATTAATGATATCTACAAGTATATGCTTGATCCGCATTGCTTGGTGAGCAAGGATTCAGCCGACAGAACAGAGTTTGTAAGAAATTAGACTATTCCAGATGCCGACTAGAAAGGTGATGAAATTACTTGTGCGGATACATATAGAGGATGGATTTAATTGTGAAAAGTGTGATTGTGTGATGGAGTATGCGAACAAGTACAGAGCAGAGCAGAAGTAGTAAGAAAGATCCGGTATGTGAAAAGATAGCAGAATAAAGAACAGAGGAAAGATGAAGTGCAGTAGATCAGTGTACTGAGCTTAACCGGAACTGAACCCTAGCATATGTAGGTGCTTCCAATCAGTTCAAGTATTGTATAACATTCTTTGTAGACAGTGTGTCTCCTTGTAGGCAGTGGGCCTCTTTGTGAGCAGTGTGCTCAGGCAGTGAGCCCTAATTGGCAAGTGCCATTTTTGTAACTCCTTATTCTTCTAACAGAGAATAATCTTTGGGTTAATCACCCCGTGGTTTTCTCCCTTAACCGGGTTTCCACGTCAAAAATACTGTGTCATGTGTTTCTCATTTCATGATAATGTTTGTTTGTTTAATTCAATGCTGCTTTGATTAATAAGAAAGTTCAAAAGAAGAAATAATTAGGATAACTGATTCACCCCCCTCTCAGTTAACAACAAATAGTACATGATGTGATACCTATGGTAGCTTTGAAGAGTCTACCCTATTTCACAGGGGAGAATCAAACTACCCCTATTAAGCACATTAGAGACTTATCATCTCTATGCGGTGTACATCATGCCACCCAGGAAAATGTAGCCATCAGGTTGCTAGCCGCCTCTTTCAAGGGAAAAGCATTGCAATGGTTTAGGAGTTTACCAGTGCAAACCATTACAACTTGGGATGATCTAGGTGATAAGTTAAATAAGCAATTTCAGGATAAATCGGACAACTTGTCACTGGTTGAACATATGACTACAATAAAGAGAGCTCCCCAGGAGCAAATGATGGATTTCAACTTCAGATTTTAGAAGACATGGGACAGAATTCCTGCCATGGTAAGGCCTCCAGCTGAATATGCTTTTCTATATTTTTTGAAAGCCCTAAATAGTGATATTTCAGTGATGATACAATCATTAGGAGGTATTAGTTTACCTGATGCATATGAAATAGCTATTAGGGCAGAGAACAATCTGATTTAGGCTGGAAAAATAGCACCTAGACAACTAGTACCCATCTTTCCTGAGATTTAGGCTTCAATGCCTTTGCCAATCCCATATTTTGCCCCTTTGCCCACTACTACAACATTACCAAGCACTGCCAATTCTGAACCTGCTGCCTCTAGTTCATCTCAAGAGATAAAAGAGATCAAAAATAGCCAACAAAAAATAGAGAATATTCTACAAACTTTTGGGAATGAGCTGGTAAACATTAAAAAGCAACAATCCTAGAATAGACAGCCTTATCAAACACAACTTCAAGGGCAAAACCAACCATACCAAGCTAACAAACTACCTTATCAAAGCAGTTACCAAGGTACCACATAGAATGTGAATCAGAGGCCTTTTCAGCCTTACAATCCGGCACCTATTAATGCAGTAAGGGACCTTGTCCCTACTTAGAACAACCTTGCAGCTGAGTATGAATGGTGTTTTCTATGCAATCAGCCACACAATCAGGTAGCCTACTCGAATGGGGTTATAAATTAGGCCCTGATGGTACAGAATGTTGCAGTCTCTCATCCAAATACACCTCATGATGGGGCAGTGCAATAGCAGGACCAACCTCAGAATGATTCTACCTTCATAAATTGGCAAGAAGTTGAATTCTGTTGTGTAAACAACGATAATACTCTAGTTGCAGCCAATACAAGAGCCAAGAAGAGGGGTTATGGAGTAGATCAAGAAGCAAATAAAGAGAAAAGACATGTTGGTGCTTCTACATCCCGTATTCCCCATATTTTACAAAGAAACAATTCAACAATAGCGAGGGAAATGCCTCATTTGTAGGTTGATACTGTTGCTACAAAGTCACAACAGAAGGTAAGTGTTACTCCACCTATCAATATTATTGAAAATATGAAGAAGATGAATGTGACAATGTCCATGTGGGATTCCCTAGTCATCCCTGGCCAAAAGGACATATTGCAATCTACCTTGTCTAATTTGAAAGTGTCCAATGATACAACTACTAACCCAAATAGGGTTGTCCTTACCAATTCATCCCAGGATAGCAGCAAATAGCCAAACAAAAGTGCCAAACCACTTCCATTTTATGTATCTTTGATAATTAGAGACAAGTTAGTACATAACTATATGGTGGATAGTGGTGCAAGTAGTTCTGTAATGCCAAAACAAATTGCAGACCAATTAAGATTGAAGTACCAACCCCTTGAGAAAGGTGTGCTTCAGTTAGATGGCACTGTTGTTAATACTGGGTGTGATCAAAGACCTAGGCCTCACTCTACACACTTGCCCAAATGTTTTCATTTCCCAGGAGGTGTTTATTATAGACTTGCCTCCTTATTTTGCCATGTGTTTGTCAAGAGAATTCACAGCCAAAATAGGAGGATATTTATCCTTAGACTAGTCCCACATGTTTTTCAGACCAAATATGGCACGAAAGTGACTCTAAAATCTAAATTACTTTCAAATCATCACATACAGCCCTATGTTCCAAGTGTTGTTAATACAAATTGCATTATTTCTGATGATCCTAAACTTGTGGCTGGTCAAGAGCTACAAGCTGAAAGTATACCAGAGGTGCTTCTAAAGGAGTGGGCCTCGGAAAATGTTGTTGATGACCCTGAGGGACACATCCAAGAAACTGGTATGGGAATTTACATACTACATGAGCTTGAAACAACAATTCCAAATTTGGTAAAGGATACAGAACAAAAGATAGAACAACAAAATGAGGTTTGGAAAATGTATTTTAATGGCTCTAGGAACAAGAATGGATCTGGTGGTGGTGCAATGCTCGTGTCTCCACAAGGTGAAAAATATTATGCTACTTTTTGTTTTGCTTTTTCATGCACAAATAACACTGCTGAGTATGAAGGATTAATCCAGGGTTTGCAGTGGGCAAGAAAGAAGAAAATTAGCTCTTTACAGGTCTATGGTGACAGTGAACTCATTGTAAATTAGGTGAGAGGGTTGCATGTTACAAAAACTGATGTTTTGAAATGCTACAAATGTAGGGTATGGGATATGATTGAAGAGTTTGAAGCTTTCAATCTGATCTCTATTCCAAGAAATCAAAATTCCCATGCCAATAGGTTAGCTACAATTGGGGCCTAGTTTGATATCCCCAGTGATATTTAAAGAGAGAAGGTGCAGCCCCATGTAAAAATAGTGGACATGCCCTCTATCCCTGATAATAATATTGATTGGCAGGTTTTTGAAAGTGATGAGCAAATCTTGTGTTTCCTATTAGAGGAGGATGAGTTTTCCATGATGAATCAAGATAAACTCAAGCAGCAATATGAAGATGGTCAAGTTATCCAGTTAAGGACAAACAAGTTGCCCAAGGGATTGGTAACCTTGGAATCCATTTTTGGGACTGATGATCAGCTAAAGAAAAGAAAAACCAGCATGCAGGTTAAAGAGGAGCATTACGAGGAGCTAGAAATATTCAAAGGTAAGCTTCTCAAAATTGGGAAAATATGTTCTCCTGAAGATAGAAGAGCTTTTATTTCTCTTTGTCAAGAGTTTGAAGATGTGTTTGCTTGGGATTATTTAGACCTAAAGGGGTTTGACCCTTATATTGCCTAGCATACCATAGAATTAGAACTAGGCACAAAACCTGTGAGGCAAAAGCAAAGACCTCTAAACCTGAAGCTGGAGCCCATGATGATTAAAGAATTGACTAAGCTAATCAAGGGAAAGATCATTTTTCTGATCAAGCATACTTCTTAGGTCTCCAACCTTGTCCCTGTGAGAAAAAAGAATGGAGAGATCAGGCTATGTGTTGACTTCGGAGACCTCAATAGAGCCTCCCTAAAAGACCACTACCTATTGCCCTCAATGGAGCAAATTCTGCAAGTAGTGGTTGGTTCTAAAAGATTCTCCTTACTTGATGGATATTCTAGCTATAATCAAGTGTTAGTCAAGGAAGAAGATTAGTTCAAGACCACTTTCACCACCAAATGGGGTACCATGGCCTATAAGAGAATGCTTTTTGGGCTTTCAAATGTTGGCTTTACTTTTTAGAGAGCTATGGATATGGCCTTTAAGGGTTTGCTATATAAATTGGTGCTTGCATATTTAGACGACATCACAATTTTTTCTAAGAATGCATCTGAGCATTTATCCCACTTAAGGCAGGTATTTGAGAGATGCAAAGATTTTGGGATATCACTCAATCCCAAGAAATGTATTTTCGCTATGCATGAGGGCAGGTTGCTAGGGCACATTGTGTCAAAAGAAGGCATTACCATTGACACTAAAAGGGTAAGAGCTATTCTGGAGTTGCTTTTACCCAGCCATAAGAAGGGACTACAAATTTTTATTGGTAGAATTAATTTTCTGCAAAGATTCATTCTCAATATTGCTAATCTATTAAAGCCTTTGACGTCTATATTAAAGAAAAATACAGTTTTTAGTTGGAAGAAGGAAGCCAAACTCAACTTCGAGTCCATAAGGGAGGCAATGTCAACTACGCCAACTCTGGTAAATCTGGAGTTCTCCAAAGATTTCACATTGTATGCTTATGGTGACCTGGATACAATCTCTGTGATTCTGGTACAGCAGCAGAGTGATGGCTTTGAACAACCAATCGCATTCTTTAGTCAGGGGCTGGAAGAGTATGAGTAGTGGTATAGCTTCGTGGAGAAGCATGTCCTTGCAGTGGTAAGGAGTCTAAAAAAGTTTAGGCATCTTGTTTCTAATAACAAGATACATTTGATGGTCTCTCATCCTAGCGTTAAAGAGTTCCTGTTAGGAAAAGATGTAAATGAGAAAAGGGCTGGTTGGATCACCAAGGTCATGGAATATGACGTGGAGATTAAGATAACCAAGCTTGTCAGAGGTAGAGGACTCAGTGAACAACTTGCTTCTAGTTCTGGGAATGAAATAGCAAAGGAGGAGAATGTGCTTCTGACCATTGAAGATGCACCTCAGGATGATACAATAGCAGTGGGCACAAGCTGGGTTAATAACATGACCCAATTTTTGCAAATAGGCAAATGTTTGACAGATTTAAATAGAACCAAGAGGAGGTACTTTAGACTGCAGTCCATTTCATATGTTTTAATAAACAACATCCTTTTCAGAAAAGATTTTAATGGTGTATTGTTAAGATGCATTGATAATGATCAGACTGATAAAGTGCTCCATGAGTTTCATGATGGAACGACACAGGTCATTTTGTCCCAAAGACTACTGCTTGAAAAATAATGAGAGCTGGATATTACTGGCCCAGCTTATTCAAGGATGCCCATGCATGGGCTAGAAAATATGTAAAATGTGCCATATTTGCAGGCAAGGAGAGGCTACCAGCTTTACCTCTACAGCCAATTCAAGTAGAACAACCCTTCATGAGATGGGGCATTGACTTTGTAGGTCCCATTAATCCACCATCAAGTGCAGGCCATAGGTGGATACTTACAACTATAGACTATTTCACAAGGTGGACTGAAGTAGTGGCTCTGAAGGAATCCAATGAAAATACTGTTTTGAATTTTTACCAAGATTTGATATCCAGATTTGGAGTGCCTGAGTCAATCATCTCTGACAATGCTTTAGCCTTTGTTGGTTTAAAGACCACTGATTGGGCTGTTAAGAATGGGATCTATTTGAATACTTCATCAAATTATTACCCACAGGGTAATGGTTTGGCTGAATCTACAAATAAAAATCTCATAAGGATCATTAAAAGATCAATGGAGGATAACCAGAAGACCTGGCACACTAGTCTGAAATATGCCTTACGGGCAGACAAAATAAATCCCAAGAGGTCTATTGGGAATTCCCCATATACGTTAGTTTATGGGAAAGAGGCAAGATTGCCTATATCTATGGAGCTACCAGCACTTGATATCATGAATCAGATGGAGATGTTTGAAGAAGAAGATCCCATGGATGTCAGATATGCTCATCTTATGGAGCTTGAAGAAATCAGAGATAGGGCTATGAAAACTCTAGAGTATCATCAGCTTCAGACCAAAAGGAATTTTGATCAGAAGGCCACTCCTAGAATCTTTAGGGAGGGTGATATGGTGCTCAAATGGGATGAGTTGAAAAGCAGACCAAGAAAGCACTCCAAGTTTGACAACATGTGGAGTGGCCCATTTCTCATTACTGAATGCAAGGAACATAATGCATTTCAGTTATCAAGCATGGATGGACAAAATTTACCTATCCTAGTCAATGGGATACACCTAAAGAGGTGTTTTGAGGTATGAGTGCCTTGTAAGTTAGTAGATTAGGTTTCTTGTTTTCAATAAGTGTTGCTGTACAATAGTTTAGATCCCTTTTGTTTGATTTCGCTAAGTGTTGTCTAGCATAGTTGGAGGGTTTGCCTTTAGCATTTTGTCTTGGTTTGGTCTTCATGTCCTTCATTGCTAAAGTCAAAATTGTTTGTCTAGTTATTTTATCGGCCTCTGTATGACTCCATGCCCAATGGATGCTTAAGGCCACTGATCTAATTGTTTAGCAGGCAAACATCCCATAGAAGTTGCCAAATTGTTGACCTATTTTCCTCTGCTTAGAGTTAAACAAGCTCACCTTGTATTTTCTTGAAAATCTTTAGAAAATGCCCATACAAGGCTTAAATCCTTCAAATATTTATGTTATGCCTTGTCAAAATTTCCCAAAAGTCTCATTTTGAGAATCTTTGCAAGAAACCCAGAAAAACATAGAAATCTTTTAACTTCAAGTGTTTTCTATCGCTGGGATTTCTTAGTTTCATGCTTGTATTTCAATATGTATTTTTGAATGTACATTTGCAATATACATTCGCCAATGTATGTTTGGAAACATACATTCGTAATATGCAAAAGAAAAGATGCATTGGTGGCATACAAGCAAATATACAAGGGTCAATGTGCAAACGGAGAATGTATATCAGGTTGTATGTTCGCACATACAAGGCCGATATACAAGGCCAACATACAATTAAAACATACAAGGCCAAACATGCAAAGGCGTTTGTATATCACCGACATACAAGAGGTGGGGCCCGCAGGTATAAAAAGAAGATTGTATGTGTTCTACATACAAGTGAGAATGTACAGTGGAATGTATATCGGGTTGTATGTTTGCACATACAAGGCCGATATACAAGTCCAACATGCAAGGCCGATACACAAAGATAATATGCATCAGCTACAGTGAATATACAAAGGCTGAATGTGCAAAGGGTCAAATATAAGGGGCACATACAAAGCCTTTTGCATATCAACAATGCACATTTGAATATACAAAGGCCAAATGTGCAAATGATGGGGTCCACAATATACAAAGGCATTTGTATATCCGTGACATACAAAGAAAAGATGCAAGTCAAATATACAAGGGCCACACATACAAGGAGGAGATGCAAAGGGTGCGGTCCACCAAATGTACATTTTTTGTGATTATATGTTTGGACATATAAGCAAAGTATGCATTCCTAGCATACAAGCCAAACCCGAAGGTATTTTTTTAGAAATCTTTGTAAAATCTTTGAAGTTCAGGTTGTATATTTGCAATTGTATATTGCGATATACAAGTCAAAGGTGCAAAGGAAGTATGCAAGGCAAACCTGACTTGAAGATCAAATTCTAGCATATTTAGGCATCAAGTTCGCGGCTTGTATGTATAAGTGCTTTGTATATTTGTGCATACAAAGAAATATACAAAGAGGAATGATACAAGTCAGACCCAACAGGGCAATCAAATACAGCTAATGGTCATTTTGGGGTCCACAGCTTGTATGTTTACAAATACAAAGGAGATACAACTGGTGGGGTCCACCAAGGCACAAGCGCTTTGCATGTATCTTCTGCTTGTATGTTTCAATATAAAAGGGCAAGATACAAAGTTAACATATAGTGGTGGGGCCCACACATACAAAGGCAATTGTATGCATATACAAATCTGAAATACAAGGAGGTGACATACTTTTGAACATACAAAGACATTTAATAGCCCGATATACAAAGTGCCTGGCATATGCAAAATGAATTGTAGAGAAGGTTTTAAATGGTGATTTAGGCTGAAAATTCAAGCAATATATACACAGGTGCAAAGCGATATATATAGGCAGTTGACCAAAACTTTGAACACCTGTATCTCCTCCATTTTAGCAAATTTCAACATGCTGCAAGAGGCAAAGATGCATGTTTTTGTCCTCTCTTTCATTTGGCAGGGTTTTTTAGGGGTTTTTGTCACTTTTCATTTTCAAATCTGGATTTGCATGCTTTGGGCGAATAGACGTCTCAGTGACCATTTTGAGTAGATGTAGATTTTTCCTACATTCATTGCTGCACAATGATGAAGCTGCTCACATTGATGATAAAAGATATCTCTCCACCGCCTTGTTTTAGATTGATGATGTAGTAGCTGCATTAAAGACTCAAAAATATCTTTTATCTGCCCAGTTCTAGATATTTGATGCTATAACTCCTTGCAGTTGGACTTCCCTTCAGGAGATATTTTCTATTGCAGCTCATTGAGAAAATTTTGTAACCGACCTAGGTTAGTTTGGAATGCTATATATATGCATTCGAGAGATGAAAATAGGGTTGGAAATTTTTTTGAGCATTGAGGTTTTTCTGTTTCCAAACAGAGCTTTCTGCTACTGTAACTTTGCCTTCCCATTAAATATATGTAAGTTATTTTGCCTCTTTGGACTAAGTTTTAGTTTAGTGTGAATTTACATATGATTATCTGTGAATGTATTGTTCCTTTCAATCATCTTGTTTCTCACCTCTGCTAGGATTAGTTGAATCTGTGTATGCCTATTTGCTGTATTTGGTTATGCTGTGCATTTTCTCAGTACTGTGAGGGTTCTTTTATTAAAATTTGGTGAATCATCCTTTGTTTTCAAGCTTTTTGTTTCATCCTTCACTTTAAAGCATTCCTTCTCCTTTTTCCTCTTAAGATTTAGTAGTTTTAGGTGATAACCAGTAAAGGAAGCCGGCCTTCTCCGGAGGTTTGATCTCATTTAGAAAAGTCCCACACTTAGAGATCATTCCCATGTTACTCCAGATTGCTGAGGTTTCACAACTATAGCAAGGGTGCAAATCTGAGAGATAACAATCATCAACATCAATAGGTTCTTCAGTGACCACATAAAACTTATTCTTGTCGAGGGCTTTCTTTAGAATTTGTTTCATTTCTTTGACCACTTCATCAATGTCTCCAATCATTAGCTTATTCATGCTTTTCTTGCTTCTAAATTCATCTTTAACTTCCTTGAAAATTTGATTTGCTTCCTTCTTAGAGATTACTGGAGATAGACTAGACAACACATGTTCTCTTAGCTCCAAATCCTTTTCTTTAGTATCTTCTTTTCTCATCTCCAAAATGTCTCTTAGACTCTTAGGGATTTCTGACAAAATTTCCACAAGTGCTCTGTTGAATGTATTCAAGTACTTAATAGTAGCATCCTCCAAAACTTTCTTTTTGGCATCATCAAGGTTGTCATAATATTTAGTCATTGGCTTTACGTTTCCATCTACAGTGATTGACTTTATAATGTCTTCCACAAAAGGAGTAGGCTTCTCAACATAAGCCTCTAACTTATGCCTTTTACTTGACCTTTTGCTTTTGGAGGGCTTCTCCTTGGACACTTTAGTAGCCTTAGTGCCTGAGGCCTTCATCTCTTTAACCTCACCATCTGACTTAGTCTCTTCTTCATCGTCCTCCACACTGACATATGACCTTATACCCATTACTTTTATCCTTTTTCCTTCCTTACCGGTAGGTTTTTCTTTGAATTTCTCTACAATAGGAGAAGGTGATGCACTGAAGGTTGAACCAGAACTCCTAGTAGTCCTTGACTTAGAAGATGATTCTACCGGAACACTTCCCTATTCCCTATCATGCTTCTCCTTCTCAGCTTTCTCTATCCTTTCCCTATTTTGTCTCACAGCTTCTTTGGTTATTCCAATACTTTCTACCAGTATCTCACCACCGGCACCAAAGAAAGGTCGTAAGAATAGTATATATACTAGTTTTTATCAAATGTCTCAGAGGAAGAATGCTGCAACACTATAAAAAAAAGCTTTAGGAAGTCTTCAATGAAAACAAATGATCCTCTATCTGTCAAAATACTTGTCAAACATCATTAATAGATGAGCGGGTTAGAGTGTCACTAAATATGCTTTGGTATTTTCATCTTTGCCAGCACTCTTCCTCTCGACCTGCACCCTAATTAAGGATTTCGAACAGGTTATGGTCATTCACCCGAGCATAGTATAATGGAGGAAAGATTATTGTCAGATATTATAGTTTAGAATGCTCTAAGAAACGTGGCCTCACATGGATGCAGTATTGCAAGATCTGTACAAAATGGAGACGTTGAAAAGCATTTAGAAACTTTTAAGCAAACACGACTGGCAATTGTAAAGCTATTTCCACAAGCCCTCTACTATAGTCGTTGAGTCTGCACTGAACGCTTTGTTGAAGACTCTTTCTTGGCTCGAATCTAAATTCCATGACCTTGCAAATATTCTCCACTGGTAGTAGTATATGGGCATCTATCATAACATAACGGGAAGTAGTTTTTTTTTGTTTTACTCTGGCAGACCTCAAAAACTCAGTCGACAAGTTTTCATATGAGAGAATTATATGCTCAAAAGATTGCCTCATGAGAATTCATTTTGAAAGATTTTCTAAATTCTTCTGTTGATCCTATCAGCATATTTATTGAACCTCCTGTGAGTACAAGTGCCAGCAGACATAAATAGAAAATGCAGAATCACAGCCAATGCACATCAACTGTTTAATAGATTGGCTCAATATTTGGACAAATAATTACATTATACACAGGGGCATATGAGAGGTATGAGAGCCACTTGAAAGCCTCAGATAAATGTTGTTACAGGAAATGCAAAGACTGCAAGGAATGCAGTAAAAACTACTTTGAATGTAGCATGTATGTCGATTGTGAAAGGCAGAAATTAGACACGTATGCAACCTCAAAAAGAATTCCATGCTTCATGTAGATGCCCGGGTATGGACACTTATTGTCTTCTTGTTTGAATCATGTATTTTCAAATCCTCTTTTGAAACCCATTACAACACATTGCAAATTATCAAACAAAACCTCCTAAAACACTCTAGAAAACTTTGAAAGAGAATAAACACAGGAAGTTTTCACGACTTGTGACAAATATTTAATCATGAAATTTAGATATCAGGGGTTTGAGTTTCTCTCAGTCCTTGAATCCACGCTTCCAGAAATATCAGATACCTCTCTAGGACACATCAGTTTGGCAGATTTCTGGGAGACAATGGAATAGGGAAAAAGATCACCGATGGCTCAGAAATTGTTTGACAGTGGATTAGCCCAAGTAGCTGGTTTTCCCGTGGCAATCTAATGCACAGACCTAGTTTTAGAATGTATGAAGCATTACAAACCAGAAACCAGAGAGATCAGAACCATTGATGACAAACTTATTGTTAGGTTAGATAGTGTTTCGATTGGTATTGCTTTCAGGTTACTTGTCAGAGATCAGTTTGTGAACATAGACAAAAGGATTGCTCATCAATATTTTAATGAAAGGAAACATCAATGTCTCAACACCATTGCAAAACATTGGTTACATACACTGAAAGGAGGAAAATCACAGTGGCCTAGTGTACTTCACAGATCATGTTTCATAGAAGATATCTCTAATATGATTGTTCTACTCCGTAGAGTGATGGGAGATTAAAAAGAAGCTAATTTTGAAATGTGGATGTTCCTTTTTGTAAATGTTATTTGTGCAAGAAATCAGTTTATTGATTGGGGCAGCATTATTAGTGACAATTTGCATTATCAGTTGACCAATTTTGAATTGAATGAACATTTCTACATGTCCTCTTACTTATTTTATGCAATTGCATGCATGAAATCATGGCCAGGTCTTGCTATCAAAGGAACTTATGATAACATGACATAGATCTATGATCATTACCCTCAGTTACAACTGGAAGAAAGTTACAAGCACTACCATAGGGTAAATGATGCTTTTACAATGCTGACAGTAAGAGAATTTCAAGGTAATACTGCACTCCGGATATCACCAGAAGCTGCCAATCTAATCAAAATATATGGGAGCTACTTCATCCAATATCCTAGATTTACCTATCTATGAGTTGGCAGGTTTGATGGATATCCATATAAGTTACCTAGATATGTAGATGACAAGATGGTATTGATAGAACTATGCAGGCAAATTGGTTCACTTAATAAGAAATGCAAAGACAAGAGGAAACCAGGAGTTCCATTTCCCATTGGCCTTAGTCATTATAGCTACAAATCTTCCACAGATGCTCAAAACATAGAGAGATTTCTAATAAAAATCAGCTTGTATGCCTATACTATGAGATTCCCCTTTGATAGTAAAGAATATGTCAGAGACAATCTACGCCTTGGTACAGGTTACTGTCACTTTCCAGAACTTGAAGACTTTTGGGAAGATTGTGAAAATGATTATGAGGTACGTAAACGAGACTGGATGAGGATGACCATTTCACAGATCAGAGAATTCAAACTAGATTGCAATACAAATGGAATTGAGGAAGATGGTTCATATTTAATTGACCATGTGTATTTTGATAAAATTGAAACACAGTCTTTACCACCCATCAATTGGGCTAATGAGGAGATCAAAGATTTAGCTACAAGAACTGCACATATCATTCAAAAGACTAAATATTGGGTAAAGAAAAAGGCTACTGAGGCAACAACTACTAAACTGACAAGTAATAATGCTTTATCATCAAGTAGAAAAGATAAGCATTCAAATTCTTCTTCTTCTTCTTTTCATTCTCATTCTCCATCTTTAAGAATTGGTTTACATAAGAGTACTCAAGGAGGAGATGATAGAGAAGATCCATCAAGAAGAAAGGGTCCTAAGAGCATTTGTGAAAATGATGAAAAGTAGAAAAGGGGAAAGACAAAAACAAAGGATAATGCATTGCCTCCCATACAGGAAGTAGTTGAGGAAAACAAGTCCACAAGTCCTAAAATAATCCATCAAAATGATGAGCATTTGAATATCTCTCCTTTACTCCTTGTTGTTTCTCCTCCTCATGATACACCTCATTCACCTCATGCATTACAATCTTTACTCCTGCCACCTATGAACATATTCAATGAGCATATTCTTCCCTCAAACATAGTACCTCTTTCCACAAATATTCTAGAATCCTCACATAATCCTTCTTCTTCCTGGTTGCAGCAAAGTTTGTCAAGAAAATGAAACAATGCTTAATTAATCATGCCTGATTTTGATACAGTCTGAATTTGCTGCAAAGGTCTCCCAAATCTAAAAAGATCAAGGTTACATCAAGGATGGTAGTGGATTCTTCATCAGGCAATGTCTATGTTGAGGTTGCACAACCTGTTTCAGAAAAGAATTTGAATGAGGCTATAGAAAGTGATTTCAACATCACTAAGATAGATCTTGGTCCATCTACATATGAGGGTGACATGCAAAACTTTCAAGTATCGGCTGCCCAGTTAATAAAAAGAACAAAGAAAGAAAGATCAACTAAAGCAACAGGTGCAAGTTTTGACATCCTATCTCAAAGCCATCATAGATACATCAGCTTTGCCTCTTGATACTTCCTCTACCTCCACTAATTTCTCTCTTGAAAATAATGTTGAAAAAGAAATTATTGAGAGTGTCAGCAAATATTAGTTATATGGAAAGGTGGTTGAAAAATGGGTTGAACATATGAAATTAATGTTGCAAGTATGGGTTGAACCGGTGTTGTCATTGATGTCAACATACTCATGTTGCATTAATGAGAAGGATTGGATGAGCTGTGTGTTGAGGATATTGAGAAAATTAGTCTCAATCAGGAACAGTGAAGAACAGCGATGATAACAAGGTAAAAGTCCAAGATAGGTTGAGGATCAGAGGATGCAGTTTAAAGGGTTTCTAGATATAAGTCTTGAGATGCTCTAGTCAAGTTTTCAGGGATCCACATGAAGATCTGAAGAAGTTACAGTCACTCAAGTAGAACCGGCTCTGACAAGTGCTCAGTGGTGACAGAGTGAGACAGATAGGTTCGGTAAGGTTCGGTAATGCATTATCCCACTCTGCAGATTTGAGGAAGTGTTTAGGACATCCGTGTGAAGTGTCAAGTAGATCAGTTTGTAGTTTGAAGGTCCAAAAGAACCTATTCCTTTGTGACAGTGATGACAGACTGTGTTCTTGAGGTTCTGGATGTAGGAGAGAAGGATTTTAGTAAGTAGAGGAAGTGTGGATGTTCCTGATTGATTCAGAAAAGCTTGTGAAGGTCCTTGGATTATGTTCAGTTTGTGTTGATGGTCCGCATTAAAATTGAAGCCCAGAATTGAAGAAATACTTCTGGATGAAGGTGTTCTTTCTGTGACTGGCTGACCGGATGAATTATACACCTTGCGAATGTTCTTATGGTTGCTTGCCGACTTAGATGTTTGTTCCTAAGTTGATGTAGTGTATAAATAAAGGTTTGCAAAGTCATTTCAAGGGGGTATTTGTGGAGATGAGTGTGTGGTAGCGAGGAGAAGAGCGAAAGGAAGAGTAGAAGGATTTGGGCTTTAATGGAACTGATTCAAGCATGGTGACGATGCTATTTACCAGTTCAAGTATGTAATACTTATTTATTGTAGATAGTGCGTCTCTTGTAGGTAGTGAGCCTCTTGTGAGTAGTGTGCTCAGGCAGTGAGCCCTAATTGGCATGTGCCATCTTATTCTTTCTATTCTTCTAATAGAGAATAATATCTTGGGTTAGTCACCCCGTGGTTTTTCCCTCAACCGGGTTTTCCATGTCAAAATCTTGGTGTCTCATGTGTAGATGTGTTTATGCTCTTGGTTAATTACATTAAAGTTTTCATGATTGATTTATTGTTAATGCTAAGTGAATGCAAGTGTTGAAAGAAGAAAGTTTTTGGACAACTGATTCACCCCCCCTCTCAGTTGTCTGCCCTAAATCTAACAATTGGTATCAGAGCCAAGTTCCTCTGAAAGGAGCTTAACCACTTGAGGAGATCCAGGATGTCATCCTACAAGAAGGATAGTCTGAAGCTCGATGGAACTAACTTTGCTCTTTGGAAAGGTCGCATGGAATGTCACTTGCGGTGCATGGGATTTGCATACTAGTCCATGGTCACAAAGGCTTATGTACCTCCACAGGGTGGTCCGACAACCCTAAAT
Source organism: Cunninghamia lanceolata (assembly GCA_027924645.1). NCBI lineage: Eukaryota > Viridiplantae > Streptophyta > Pinopsida > Cupressales > Cupressaceae > Cunninghamia > Cunninghamia lanceolata. The sequence goes on along the minus strand of BSBN01000220.1, from coordinate 5,883,797 downwards.
GAAATCACAGATGCTGAAAACAATCTGTAGACCAAAGAGGCTCTTTTAAGCACATTATCTGACTCAGAACTCTCTAATGTTATTGATCTACCAATTGCCTTTGAGATTTGGAAGAGATTGAAACTTTTGCATGAAGGATACCAGTTTGTTAAATGTGCAAGATTATAGAGTCTAAAAGGGAAATTTGAAAGACTAAAAATGAGAAATGATGAAAATATTACCTCTTTTATGCCAAGAGTGAATGAGCTAGTTTGTGGAATTAGAAATGCAGGTGGAACCCTAAGTGAAGATGAGATCGTTGGCAAAGTTCTCAGATCCCTTCCTGAGTCTTATAAAATCAAAACTTTTGCAATCAAAGAATTCAGAGCTCACACAACAGTCACAAGGGATCAATTGGTTGGTAAGCTCGCTGCTTTTGAAATGGCCGAGTTTGGAGATGATCCTCCAAAGACTGAATCTGCATTCAAAGCAAGTGCCTTGGTAAAAGGAAAACAAAGGTTTAATCCGGGAGAAAACTCTTCAAGGAAATCATCATGGTATGAAAATGCAAGAAAAGACTTGGAAGAAGAAGAAGCTAAAACTGCTCATCTTGAAGCTCTTATTGCAAAAAGACTACCAAGAGGATCCGGTAAGTATGAGGGAAAATTGCCTTTTAAGTGTTTTAACTGCAATAAGATTGGTCATTTTGCATCAAGGTGTCCGGAAAGATTTTCTAGGCCAAACATTAATAGACCAAGATTCCAGAAGAATTGTTACTATGCTCATGAAGGAGATGATGAAGGAGGAACAGATGATGAATCAGAGAAAGAAGACAAATCTGGAAGTGATTGGGTGTTCATTGCCATCAAGGAAGAAGATCCAATACCCTTTAAATCCATAAATCATAAAGCCCTGGCTGCCCAAGTTGAAGAAAAGGATGATTGGGTCATTGACAGTGGCTGCTCTCACCACATGACAGGTGACAAAAACAAGTTCATAGATTTGGAAAGGTATGAAGGAGGAGTGGTAAAGTTTGGTGATAACTCTGCAGGTAGAATCAGAGGTAGAGGAACTATTTCTTTTGATGGAAAGAACAAAACCGGTAATGTATTATATGTTGAAGGATTGAAACACAATCTTCTCAGTGTGGGACAGTTGGTGGACAAAGGCTATGATCTCAGATTCAAGAATGGAAAGTGCAAAATCTTTGAAAGTTCTAGAACAAAGATTGCATCAGGTACCCAAACAAAAGGTAACATCTTTCACTTAGCTGGTACTGGTAAAAGTTGCTTATTTGTTTAAATTGATTAGAGTTGGTTATGGCATACAAGAATGTGTCATGTGAACTTTGATAATATCATCAAGATAAGTAATACTCAAGCTGTAAGAGATCTTCCAAGATTGGTAAAACCTACAAATAGTTTGTGCAAAGAATGTCAGTTGGGAAAACAAAATAGAATCTCATTCAAAAGCAAGGAACAATCTTCTACCAGATTATTAGACTTGGTTCACACTGACTGATGTGGTCCGGCAAGAATCAGGAGTGTGCAAGGTGATAGATACTTCATGTTGCTAATTGATGACTATTCCCAGATGATGTGGGTAACCTTTCTGAAAGAGAAATCAGAGGCTCTTGAGAAATTCAAAATATTCAAGGCTATGGTGGAAAATGAGACCGGATTAAAATTGAAGTGTCTGAGGTCTGATAGAGGTGGAGAATTCACATCTGGTGAGTTCATAAACTTTTGTGAGAAACATGGAATAAAGAGACAGTTGTCTGCCCCTAGAACTCCACAGCAGAATGGAGTTGTTGAGAGAAAGAACCGGACCATCCAGGAAGCATCCAGGACCATGATGATGGAATAAAATGTTCCTCAGATCTATTGGAGAGAAGTTGTCAGCACTGCAGTCTACACTCTCAACCAAGTTCAAATTAAAAACTATACTGGTAAGACTCCTTATGAACTCTGGTTTGGCATTACTCCCACTGTGAGATACTTTAGAGTTTTTGGTAGCAGATGTTACATTAAAAGGGATGAAGATCTAGGAAAGTTTGATGCTAGAAGTGATGAAGGAATATTCTTGGGTTATTCTACTCAAAGCAAAGCATACCAGTGTTAGAACAAGAGACTGAGAAAGATTGTAGAAAGTATAAATGTGAAGGTTGATGAAGAAATTGAAAGACCTTCAAGAATTCTTGAACATGATGAAGATGATCAGAATGGTGTTCAGATTCAAGGTATCCAAGTCTCTTCTGAGAAACAAAGTCAAGTTGATCTGGTAAGACAGGAAGAAGAGATAAGTCTCAATGAGACTGATCAAGAGTTAGAAGTGAAAGAGACTCCCAAAATTCTAAGGTATGTAACTCTAAACCACTCTGAAGATCAGATCATAGGTGACAAAAGCAAAGGGGTGCAAACAAGGAGGAGAATTGCTCAAAATTCAGATGAGTATTGTCTAATTTCAAAGATTGAACCTAAGACAGTAAATGAAGCCTGCAATGATGAAAACTGGACTAAGGCAATGGAGGAAGAACTGATGCAAATTGAGAAGAATCACCCTTGGGATCTTGTTCCCAGACCAAGAAACAAAAATGTGATTGGAACCAAATGGGTCTTCCAGAACAAATTGAATGAAGCCGGTGAAGTAATCAGAAACAAGGCCATATTAGTTTGCAAAGGTTACTCTCAAATAGAAGGAGTTGGTTTTGAAGAAACTTTTGCTTTGGTGGCAAGAATTGAAGCAGTCAAATTATTTCTTGCATTTGCTACCTTCAAGGATTTCAAGGTGTATCAGATGGATGTCAAATCTGCCTTCCTAAATGGTAATTTGGAGGAAGAAGTGTATATTGAGCAACCGGATGGATTTCAATTGTCTGATCATAGTGACATGGTCTGTAAATTAAAAAAGGCACTGTATGGACTGAAGCAAGCCCCAAGAGCCTAGTATGAAAGATTGGATAAGCATCTCTTGAAGATTGGTTTCAATAAAGGTACTGCTGATAGTAATTTGTATTTCAAAATTGATCATGAAAATATCTTAATTGTTGAAGTATTTGTTGATGATATGATTTTTGGAGGAAGAGATAGTATGTGTAAAACTTTTGCAAGTCAAATGAAAAGTGAGTTTGAGATGTCAATGCTTGGAGAAATGAATTTCTTTTTGGGTCTACAAATTACTCAAACAAAGAAAGGAATCTTCATCTCTCAGTCAAAATATGTGAAAGAATTGTTGAGGAAATTTGGGATGGAAGACTCAAAGCCAATGAACACTCCAATGACAACCGAATGCAAGTTGAGCAAAGATGATGACTCTCCCAAGGTTGATTAGACAAAATATATGTCAATGATTGGAGGACTGTTGTATCTCACTCAAACTAGACTAGATATTATGCAGGCTATTGGTCTTGTTGCTAGATTCCAAGCTGATCCTAGAGAATCTCATGTTATGGCAATCAAGAGGATTTTTAGATATCTAAAGGGGACAGTTGAATATGGTCTATGGTATCCTAGAGATCATTATTTCTCTCTTCATGCATATACAGATGCAAATTGGGCAGGAGATGTGGATGACCAGAAGAGTACCAGTGGTGGAGCATTCTTTTTGGGAAAAAGATTGGTTTCTTGGCTAGGCAAGAAACAAGAGGCAATATCTCTGTCTATAACTGAAGCAGAATACATTGCAGCAGCAGGTAGTTGCACTCAAATCTTATGGATGAAGCAGATGCTAAGAGACATTAAAGTAGAATATGAGGAGCCTATCACAATTTTCTGTGATAATTCAAGTGCAATAAATATTTCTAAGAATCTGGTGTTGCATTCTAAGACCAAGCACATATCTATCAAGTTTCACTTTCTGAGAGAGCAAATGAATAAGGATGAAGTTAGATTGGAGTATGTGCCCTCTTCCCAAGGACTCTTTGAGTATCTCAGGGAGAAGTTAGGGGTTATTGCCCCTCTGGTGATGAACTAGGATGCACTAATGTGCATCAGTCTAGTGGATATCATAGTCATATCTTATGGTCTGGATTGGTGTTGGGGAGCTGCTACTCAGGGGGAGTAGCAGGTGTGATTATAAAGTTGCAAGTATGGGCCCTTTGCCATTGATGTCAAAGGGGGGGAGAAGACATGTGAAAAACAAGTGGTTGATGATCAAAGGGGGAGCAGTACAGGAAGAGAAGACATGTGAATAGTTGTTGTTGATAGGGGGAGCTATGACAGTAAGGAGAAGTTCTTGTCTTGATGGTTTTTCACATAATATGTTGCCATCAATGACAAAAGGGGAGATTGTTGCAAGTATGGGTTGAACCAGTGTTGTCATTGATGTCAACATACTCATGTTGCATTAATGAGAAGGATTGGACGAGCTGTATGTTGAGGATATTGAGAAAATTAGTCTCAATCAGGAACAGTGAAGAACAGTGATGATAACAAGGTAAAAGTCCAAGATAGGTTGAGGATCAAAGGATACGGTTTAAAGGGTTTGTAGATATAAGTCTTGAGATGCTCCAATCAAGTTTTTAGGGATCCGCATGAAGATCTAAAGAAGTTATGGTCACTCAAGTAGAACCGGTTCTGACAAGTGCTCAGTGGTGATAGAGAGAGACAGATAGGTCTGGTAAGGTCCGGTAATGCATTATCCCACTCTGTGGATTTGAGGAAGTGTCAAGTAGACTGGTTTGTGGTTTGAAGGTTCGAAAGAACCTATTCCTTTGTGACAGTGATGACAGACTGTGTTCTTGAGGTTCTAGATGTAGGAGAGAAGGATTTTAGTAAGTAGAGGAAGTGCAGATGTCCCTGATTGATTCAGGAAAGCTTGTGAAGGTCCTTGGATTATGTTTAGTTTGTGTTAATGGTCTGCATTAAAATTGGAGCTCAAAATTGAAGAAATACTTCCGGATGAAGGTGTTCTTTCTGTGACTGGCCGACTGGATGAATTATACACCTTGTGAATGTTCTTATGGTTGCTTGCCAACTTAGATGTTTGTTCCTAAGTTGATGTCATGTATAAATAAAGGTTTGCGAAGTCATTTCAAGGGGGTATTCATGGAGATGAGTGTGTGGTAGTGAGGAGAAGAGTGAAAGGAAGAGCAGAAGGATTTGGGCTTTAATGGAACTGATTCAAGCATGGTGACGATGCTATTTACCAGTTCAAGTATGTAATACTTATTTATTGTAGACAGTGTTTCTCTTGTAGGCAGTGAGCCTCTTGTGAGCAGTGTGCTCAGGCAGTGAGCCCTAATTGGCATGTGCCATCTTATTCTTTCTATTCTTCTAATAGAGAATAATATCTTGGGCTAGTCACCCCGTGGTTTTTCCCTTAACTAGGTTTTCCATGTCAAAATCTTGGTGTCTCATGTGTAGATGTGTTTCTGCTCTTGGTTAATTACATTAAAGTTTTCATGATTGATTTATTGTTAATGCTAAGTGAATGCAAGTGTTGAAAGAAGAAAGTTTTTGGACAACTGATTCACAACCCCTCTCAGTTGTCTGCCCTAAATCTAACAATTAAAAGCATTCAGTTTCATTGAGAAAGCAAAGAGTCTATTTGATGAAATAGAAACAAAGAGGGAAGAGGTTGATAAAGAAATGAGAGCTATCCAAAAGGAAGAGTTGTTATGGCAAGGAATATCCAAGGACCTCATGAGATGATCAAAACTGATAATGAGATATTATTTTCTGAAAAAGTCTTTTCAAACATTGAAGAAAACCAATCTAGTTCTTGGCTTTGTTCGGTTGAATGGAAATTGTCAAATATAAGACAAGTGTTGGCAGCCCAAGAAAGGCTCTTGGAAACTTGTGAATAGGTGAAGATGAAGATTCATGCTGATTTATTGGCAATCAATCTTGATGTAATTGAGAAAGATAGATTTTTAGTTTTGGAAGCCCAAGCTATCAAAAGAAACTTTGAAGACATGATTAACATAGAGTTGTTCAATAAATAGGTTTTCAATGAAGGACTTATGGATAAATTTAATCTCATCTTTGTTGCTGTTAATTCTGGCATTGATCACATATCAGATTATAAACATAATTTGAAAGATGTCCATAAAGATCAATCAGAATGGAAACTTCGCATGATAGGAGTAATTGTTCCCAAAAATAAACTTATAGCTGCAACAATCAAGATGTTCAGAGCATACAAAACAAAGTCTACTCTTCCTTCACAGTAGTTTGTAGTAGTAGAAACATCTTCATATGGTACCAAAGGTGGTGAGGATAAAACCTGATGGTTTCTTGTGAGATCAATCATATTGGTCTACTCTTCAAAGTTTACAAAATGATAAGTTTTAGTTCTCTTTCTATGAAAGTGACTTTATGTCACTCTTTTGTAATTAAGGTGAAAAGTGCATTTTATTATTTAGGGGACTTTTGAAAGACCGTATAAAGGTTAATTAAAGTGCACTTTAATTTTCATAAAATATTTTGGGTAGTTACGAGAAGTAGTTATAAGGTAGTTATAAAGTTGGTTACTAAAACAAGTCTATATATACAAGGCTTGGTGTTTGTAAATAGGGACTTTTTGGCTTTCACATTTCAAAGGATGTTATAAGGAATAGAGTTGTACAACTCAGTGTGGAGAAATAAGAGACATTTTGGATTGTGTGATCTCAAAAATCTTTTTAACATTATTCATTCCTCTTATGTTGATGGATGATGTTTTTCTTTACATAATCTTGCATCTGCAATGTGGAATAACAACTAGTCTTGGAAGAATTGATTGCTAGAAGATGTTTCAACGTATGTTGAATATCTCCTGAATCATTTCTTCTTTATAATACTACACTCACTTTAACAGTTTAAGAAGTGTTCTTACATTGTCTTAGTGGGATTGTTAAACTTTATACATGTGGGATGAATCAATGTTCATAAGCCCATTGTCTTAATCTTCCAAATCTTTCTTTAATTTCATTTCTTTCTCAAATATCCTAAAAATCCATAATTTATCAAACGAGGGAGCTGCCCCTCCACACGCAGAGGTAAGTTGATAGAAAAACTACAACTTTACCAATTGTTGGTACTTATTTTCACTATGTGTTTTCTGGGCAAAGAGACAATATAATAATTCATATGTTATAGTGCAAATCTGTTTACCAACATAGAGATATTTTGAAAAGCTTTTATGTTTACACTATACACAAAAAGGATTTTGGAATTGTATAATTTTAAAGATAATGAAGAACGTAGTTTAGTTCATGTGCTCTCAATGTGTTCCTATGTTATCATTGCTAATTTCTCATATGTTGAATTGGTAATCCTTTGTATGCACATGTCTAATACATTGATTATCTATGTGATTGATGTGATGAAACACACCCATCTCCTGGTATCTTGTTTTGGATGTGCTTGTATGACCTATCTCTTCTTATGTTGAGGTTTATTGTACTCCTTTCATCACCATTGCATGTTTCAACCTATTTGGTAATAATCCCTTTTGTAATCATTATTAGTTTTGGAATCTCAATTGGTTTTCATATGTCTACTGTTGGGGTTTCTGTTAGTCATCTTTTCCTAGTTTTGTGTTTTCTCCTTTATGTACTTTCAGGTTAAAAGTACACAAAAATACCAAAAACCCAATCATACAAGGGAGCTGCCCCTCTCAAACATAGAGGAAGATTGTGGTTTTATCGCAATCTCTCGAACTATTGGAACATTTGTCACTGCTCTTTGGGTAATCAGGGTCAGTGTTAGAGAAACAATCATGGTGACAAATCTGTTTACAAATAGATTTTTGGCAACTCTGCTAGGGAAAGATCAAAGCATTGGTGCCTTTTGTTCCTCAAAAATATGCAAGTATCTCCCTAGAAAAGAAGTTGGCAACTCTATCTAAAAGAAGAATTATAAAAGATGGTTTGGTATCGAAGAACCCAGATGCATAACTTGCAATTTCCTAAATTAGACAGTGACAGTGATGATGAAGATTATCCTTTTTTTGTATCCTCTACTCAATAAAATCAAGTTCTTGATGACCCTAAGCAAGTCGAGTTTTTGAAGAGTTTCTATGGTGGCATGCAACTCACTTCTAATCATGTTCATCCTTCTTTGCTTCAAACATTGCAGAAGATTGAACAAAAAGATGGGAAGAAGACTCCTTTCTTTGCTTGTGATCCTAAGCCCCTACTGGAGGAGATTCATGCACCAAATGATAAAAGAAATTGTGTTGAGATATATCATTCACATGATAAGGACAGCAATGAAGGAGCAAAAGTTTTTCTTGCAAATGAACCAGTATTGAACGAAACATCTTCTAATCAAAGGCCTAAAAGAAAATCATCAGAACATGCATGTCCACTTAAGAAAGAGCAAAAAGAAGAAATGATGGAGATGGAAGAAGAAGATTGTATGGAAACATGCAATAATGAAGAAGAAATCTATCTAGACGATGACATGTTCTTAGTTTCTTTGAAGAATGGCCCTCCTCTTGTGACAACTTGCTCTAGTTCCACAACTACAACCTCTGAGAAAGATTTCTCTGACATGATTAATGTTCAAGAGAGTGTAGAAAAAGTTTCAGACCAAAGTATGAACAAAGATCATGAAGATGAGTTGCAACATGTTCTGTTGGCATGCATGCAATTTGAACAAGAGGAGAATGATGATGAAATAGTACCACAAGATCTCTCTCAAGAAATTTCCATCCCAGATTGGCATTTCAACACTCATGGCAATGATTTTCTTTGTGATGAAGATGTCTTACTTTCTCCTTTATCATCTATTGAAGAAGAGTACTCAATTATTGAAACTAAAGATGCTACTCAAGACGAAGCATTGAGTACTCGCACTTGAAATGTGAAATAAGATCATGAGGATACTATGTGTGAATCTACACAAAAAGAGGTTAGAAGTGAGTTGGTTCCTGAATATCCTAGTCTAAGTGATTTCATTGTATGCCACATTTCTTTACCTATTGATAATAATATTGAAGAGAGCAGTGAGATTAATGTTTATGGTAGTGATAAAGGAGGTCAAAATGGTCATGAGAATATGCATGAAACTGCTAGTATTCAAAAGATTGACGAAGAGATGCATGTTTTACCTTCTCCTTCACTACTTCCAAGGGAGGAAAATATTATTTCTTCATCAACTATACAAGAGGATTTTTAGGAGGATAAAGCACATAATGTAGATTCATCACTTTCTCTTCCTCATGTGCAATCCTTCAATGAAGCACATCCTGAGTTAGTAATAATAAAGGAGGAGGAATTTTCTTTTGCAAAAAATGATTCAATGATAGGACATTACTTATAAGAAGTATCAATCACATGATATCAAGTTTTCTTCATTTCTTACTTCACATGAAGGATGTTTGGTTCATGATTCAGTTTTCTTTGGTTCAAGCTATCAAAAGAATCTTCAAATGGAGAAAATTGGTATGCTCAACATGATGCCAGAAGATATGATCAACACTACATAGGGAAATACCAATGTGATTCAAAAGGATTCAGAAAATTATTATGAGAAATGGTTGTTTGGTGTACTATTGAAGGAGCCCTCATATGTCATGCATTTTATCTTTCTCGTCATTTTGAGAAAGCTACTGAGTTCACAGGCACCTAATCTGTGGACATCTCTTTTTCGTACACATGCCTATTTTTCTCAACTCGTTAATAGCTTCACATGATCATCATGAAGTAGTTTTGAGGTAGGAGTCACCTACCATGTACATAGGTTAATTAGAAGTTTTTGTTGTGCTTGTCTTGTTTTGGTTTCTGTTGGTTTTCATCATTTGCCTCGTCTCTATGTGGCTTTGTCATTTGTCATTTTGTCTAATTGGAGTCTCCTTGTTCCCCTTGTAAATCACATTACCTCCTAACTCCATAACTTAATGGATTTAAGGTACTATTCATTTCTAGAGATTCTAGGTTCATCCTATGTCCTTTATAGTCCTTATCCCCAGTTAGAACCAGTTGTTGATGCTGATTTTGTAATTCAAGAATTAAACTTTTGTGTTAAAATGGCATGCCTAAACATGCATTAAATCCTTTTCTCCATGTCACCTTTTGATTGAAAAATGTTAGTGTCACATTTTTCTTGCATGAAACATTGAGATAACTTATTGCCAAGATGTCACATTCAGCCTTACGTTGTTTTCATGCATTCAACTTTGTACAACAACATCATTTTGGAGGAGGGACACTCATTATTTCACTCAGTTTCTCACGTGCATTTATCTAGTTTGCGACATTTTATGAAAATAATTAAACATGAAAATCAGTGATAGATACAGAAAAATTCATGTTATGGTTGTGTTCTCAACTACATTTCGCCCAAGTATGGTCAATCTTTGGTTTAGAACACCTCATGATTGGGCAGATTTTAAGCTTTTGATTTTTCATCAATAATTTGTAGAAATGATTAAAATATGACTTTTACAAAGGATAAAACAAAAAGGTCTCATAAGGAGGTTTCATGATGTCATCATTGCCAACGTGTCAAGTTTTCAAGGCAAAACATTAATCCAAACAAAAATTATGCCAGTTTCCTCTTTCTTTGCACTTGTGCGCATATTGAAGCAACTTATATGGGTAATCTGGTGAAAGTTAAATAAAAATATCAAAGAATACATCCATCAATTGAGAAGTCAGTAGTTCAAAGAAAAGATATTTTTGACTTAATTAATAGTTGTGAAAGAGTATCAAAAGGCTATGAACAGCTACTTGTTATATCAAAAGTGATCATATCTAGCTTTGGTCATTAGATTTTATACCATATGTGAAATAAAAGCATATCGGCCAAAATAAGTGGTTTTGAACATTTCTTTCACGAGTGATAAATTTATCATGATCTCTAAAGCCATGGATAGAATCACGGAACTCTTAAATTCAATGTTGTGAGGGCTAAGAAAGTTAAGTTTTAATAGCCAAAGAGCATTTGCTGAAGGCATAACTAATATTCCAAATTTATCTATTAGTTATGAATAGCTCTTAAAGAGCTAATAAAAGAAAGCCCCTTCATATTTCAGCTGCAAAGGCTAGTTTCAAAAGTTTAATCAACTTAAAAATAGTTTTAAAATCTTCCAAAACTATCGATGAGGACAAAGTAACATGGTATTCTTGAGATCATCATTCAAAACAAATAATTCTTATCTTCTCAGGGATGCAAGATAGTTTTCAAAGTTTTAATTATCTCCTACAAAGTTTTAAAAGCCATTTAAAATCTTGATAGGAGACAAGCCAAATTTAAACCATCGGTGAAAACAACAAGCTTTGAAAGTAGTTTGAAACACTAATCGAGTTGTGGAGTCATCCTAAAGAATCGAAGACTAAGGAAAGAAGTAATTATTATAACCACAAGTAGTTATTATAAGTACTTCAAGGAACGAAGGCTACACAAAATCGATTCAAGGCCACCTCAAAGAGATTTGGTCTCATGGTCTACTATGATTACAAAGTATGCACAAAATCGTATCAATAAAAAGGCCTCAGAAACTTTGAAGGAAACGCAGCCAGCAAGTGTAAAACTAGACCTCACGTCCATGGCCAACATCCTCCCTGTCCATGCATATTGATGAAATGAAAGCATAAAACAAGATATAGAAACTCTTTGACAACACTCCTCAAAGAAATGTGGTTTCCTAGAATGCAATGAAACTTTTACACAAATACAATTGGTGGTTTTAAAGCTAAATTCCATAATCTTTTCCAGAATCTTTTCTTCCTGTGGATGATGGATGTTGTAGTTGCAACTTGCAAGTGTTGTGGAAGACATACAATCACCTGTAAATGCATAGACAAGGTGCAATAGCTATTTATCAGAATGCCTCAAAGATTTGTCATCAAATGCAATGGCTGCATGATATATACAAAGTGGATTTGTTGAAAAGAGTTTAAAAACTTTCAAGGAAACGCAACTGCAGGTGTAAAACTAGACTCCAAAACTTTTGCCAGTATTCCTCTCAGCCTATGCTGAAGTGAGATTTATGCCTCATATTATAATTGCAAACACTCTACAAGACAAATATGCAAATGTAGAAGGAAAAAAATGAGGTTGAATGGTGTGCAATGATGGCAGGACATGCACAAAATAGTTATGTTGAATGCAATTGGTGGGTGTAAAGATAAATTATGCAACCTCCTTCAGCATCCTCCTTGCACTCTAGGAATATAGACATCTCAAAGAATAACAAAATGGGGGGTTTTGTCAAATGATTGTAGTTACAAATGTCCTCAATAATGAAGTATAGACATAGCACATGCCCTATTATCTCACGGCTATGTAAAGATTGCAGCACAAAATGTATTTGCTGAAAAGGCTTTAGAAACTTTAAAGTAAGTACAACTCAAAGGTGTTGAAGCCAAGTTTCACGACTGCTACCAGCTAATTTACTCTCAACCCATGCCAAAAAGGGAGCTCACAAATTGGGTATGGACATTCATCAAAGCTTATCAAAACAATGATCTTTGTCAAATATTATAGTTTGAAATGCTTTGATAGATAGTGATGCAAAATGTGGAAGCATACCCAACGCATTGTTTAATAGTTATGTCTAAGAAATGCAATAAATTAGAACACAACAACTTCAAGATATGCACAAAATCATTTTGTTGAGAATGGCACAGACTTTCAAGTAAATTCACTTCACAAGGAGGCCAACATAGGGCAATGTTTATCAATGTTTGTGTGCATGAAACATGATATTTATTATTATTATAGCATTTACTAATAGTTTGAGTCACAGTCCCTCTACACTCCATTTATGTGCATAATAATTGATGGTTTTTTAATGGCGCTTGAATTCAAATGTATGGGAAATGGAATTAAAAGTACAAGCCAAATGTGTTGACCCAAAGAGATCATGTGATCTAAACCAGATAATTATGGAGCTTGGTGCTACCATCTACAACATGTAACTAGTCCTACATGTTATTCTTAATCAGTTACAAAACACTGCAATGCCCTTGCTATTGTTAGAAGGGCATGCAAACTATTTGATAGAATGCCTCGTTAAGTTAGAACCAATAGAAAATGTGACATATGCTCTTTGTATACCAATGCTACCAGGTGGAATGTTAGATCAAAGCTCAAGGAAAAGCTAAGCTAAAGGTAGAGAAGATAGAGGGATAGTAGAGATCATTGGTCTCAGTTTATTGCAAGCATGAAGTATGAATCAATGAAATGCTTAAAGGTTAACAAGGAATCAAAGTGATCATTTGACAAGTCACTGGATTGCCTTCCAAAGTCATTACTTGGTATTGATGTCTCAAAAGTCCTAATCCATCAGCTAGAAGTTTAAAATGTTGTTATGGTTGACCTCCTTGCCCAAGTTAGCTAACTTGAAGACATCACCGACTTTATCATTAAGATGCCAATTGAAAAATTGATGATTGTGTAGATATGTTTTCTTAAAATAGGAAGGTGGGATGAAGTTTAAATGAGAAGATGGATGGAAGATAGAGGAATTATAGAAGACGATAGTACATACATGCTTTTCAAGGAGACAAATCTTATTCACAAATGACCCAAATCTATGCAAAGTTGAATAAATTGTCGTGGGAAATGATGGCAATGGCATTTTATGATAGTAATCAGAGAAGGGAAATGTGTTACTTTTCCCATCGTCAAGGTTTTGTATGCAAACACAAGAGTATAAGATTTAGGTATTCAGAATAATTGTCATGGTCTAGCAAAGTTTGATTGTAAAAATGGAGCAAATGAAGATGGAAAGAACTTAGCAAAGTTCAGAACTCAAAACTTGCAAGTTCTAATTACCTTTTTATAAAAGTGACTTTTTGTCACTTATTGTAACTAAAAGTTAAAAAAATGAACTTTATTTCTGGAAAAGTGATATAAAACATATCCAAAAATAAATTTCATTATTCCATTGTATTCCAAAAAGATAGTTACTTGAAGTGGTTAGGAAGTAGTTACAAGTTGGGTATTAGGCAGTTATGAGGAAAAGTCTAGATATACTAGACTTCACATTGTAAAGGGGGACTCTTACAAAGGGGAAACTCTGGAGAAATTTTTAGAGATATTTTGAAAAGTGTTTATGTTTACACTATGTACAAAAAGGATTTTGGAATTGTAAAATTTCAAATATAATGAAGAATGCAGTTTAGTTCATGTGCTCTAAATGTGTTCCTATGTTATCATTGCTAATTTCTCGTATGTTGAATTGGTAATCCTTTTTATGAACATGTGTAATACATTGATTATTTGTGTGATTGATGTGATGAAACACACCCATCTCCTGGTATCTTGTTTTGGATGTGCTTGTATGACCTATCTCTTCTTATGTTGAGGTTTATTGTACTCTTTTCATCATCATTGCATGTTTCAACCTATTTGGTAATAATCCCTTTTGTTATCATTATTAGTTGTGGAATCTCAATTGGTTTTCATATGTCTACTATTGGGGTTTCTATTAGTCATCTTTTCCTAGTTTTGTGTTTTCTCCTTTATGTACTTTTAGGTTAAAAGTACACAAAAATACCAAAAACCCAATCATACAAGGGAGCTACCCCTCCCAAACACATAGGAAGATTGTGGTTTTACCACAATCTCTCCAACTATTGGGACATTTGTCACTACTCTTCAGGCAAATCAGGGTCAGTGTTAGAGAAACAATCGCAGTGACAAATCTGTTTACCAACACAGTGTCAAGTACCCTTTCTCAATATAGAATGTGGCTAGTTTTTCAAGCCATCAAACACAGCAATGAAACTATTTCTAGTGTGAAACAACAATAGTACATGAATTCTTAGATTTCCACACGCTTGCAACCCCAAAACTGTGGGCCTCCTATAGCTACTCTTCAATCACAATTAAATAGAATGCATTTGGCATGGCAGCATATGGAGGAGGAGAGTTTTGGACCTGTCAAAAACATGTTGAACCTACATGGTCTAGGAAAGCAAAGAAAATTAGTCATGTATCAACATATAGAGATGTAGATCTAGAGCCTTACATAGATCAATTCTAAGTCATGTCAAGATTTATTTGTGTTATGCAATTTTTTGTTTTTGTTGTTACCATTCAAGGACATGCAGATGGTTTTTATAGGTTTGTGCCCTTTATTCTAAGTTTGAACAAGTCTACCAAGGTATGAAGTCCTTGAAAAGTGTCATAGGATTAAAGATCCACATCAACTGGTACATAGATAGTATGATGGGAAAAATATAAGATATAGTGCATATTGGGAAGCAAAGAGAGTAGTAGACAATGGAAAAGGTATAGTGGATAAAGGATTGATATGAGATCAAAGACCCACATGCCTTCATTTATCATTTAAAGGAGATCATAAAGTTTGATCATGAGTAGAGAGAAGCATATAGAGATGTATATCTAAGACACGACAAATAGAGGTCCAACATGCAGGGACAATATTTAGACCTAAAGGGATAGTGATGACAAAAGAAACATGGTGAGTACAAGCTATAGTACATGAGACACCATATGGAGTGCACAGACATCTATTAGAGGTGATTGATTAGGGTATACTATATATAGTTTTGATCCATCAAACAATAATTTTAGGGTGCCTTAGAGTTGTGGAAAGTTAGTGAGATAGTGTTGGAACAGAGAATCTCAAGCCCTATCAAAGAGTTAGATCATGTAGAGGCATAAAAAGCATGTGGTTGTAGCATAGAAGAATATAGCACCCTACACATAGTCTTGGATGCTTCATGCATAATAGACAGTGAGAAATATGCACCCTTGTGAGGTCTTCACATTCCTAAAAAGAGAGGGAAAAAGTGGCTCCATGAAATCCTAAAAACATTGGTTTATGCATGTACAAGAAAGGCAGATATATTAATTGTAATATAGTAAGGAACTGGTAAAATAGTCTAAAGACATTCTTAGTGATTCTTCATAGTTGGTAAGAGGTCTAAGAAGCTACTTCAGAAAGTCTACAGTAATCTTCATGAGGTCTATATGCTACAGGAGATCTGCTATAGAGAAAATAGAGGATCAGTTTCTATCAAGGAAGGCATAGAGATAGTCATGGGTAGAAGTTTGATAGAAGATTTCTAGTGGAAAAATGGAATGAATGACAAATATAGAAAGCTAAGACAGATTCTTATATCCCTGCATATAGAGTATAGAATTTTCTAAGGAAGGAGGATATGTTCAGTCTCATGTAGCATATAACTAGGTTCCTGTAGCTCCTATAACTGCATATAGTGGAGTAAACTGATAGTAAGGCAGTAATGACCACTCAAAGAGATAGTTAGAGTTCTGAAAAGAACTAGGACTTTCTCTTACAACTCTAAGGAATCCCATGTGATTTTATAAGTTGAGCACGTGCCCTATCTCCATGCAAGTGAGGAAATGACAATAAAGAGCAAGTCTAAGAGAAGTTATGATATGCATGCAAAAGTTTGACCATCATGCAAGTAGCCTTACCAGATTTTGTGGAGCATGCAAAGGAAAGGAGACATTAGAAAAGTCAAACAAAATCAGCCTTCAATCACTTTTCATGGCATTTCAAAGAGTTCAAAGAGGATTTTCATCCTAAAGCACCCCATGATAGGAAGTTAAAACATGCAAACTCAACATTTTCTTGAAGGTCAAGTTTTAGTCATGAAGCAAGCTAAATGGAATCAAAACTAGGCGCTCAATTTTGTTCTAAATTAGTTCTTTCTAGTTTTGACTTGTCTCTTAATAGAAAAAGCAAGATAGAGATTTTTCAGTTATAGAATAGTATTTTTATACAATTATCAACTTTCTTTTTAGAGTTGTATCACTATGAGAACACGTTTCCAATAAAGATTCTAGCATTTTTCCTTCTAAGAGTACTATTTTATTGTGTATGAATGAATGAATGATGTTATTTTCTATGAAATAGAACGCAATTCCTTAAACATTTGTCTTATCTTAATACCTTTATTTCAAAAAAATATTTGTTTTGTATAGGTCATAAGTTGTGTTACTGAGTAAAACACTCTTGAATGTGAAAAACTCTATGTTTTCCTTCTAAAAACTGTAAAACATAGAGCCTTCTTCTGAAATATTGATATACAAACATGAAATATCTGAGTTGTGTTTAAATTAGATGATCTTTAAAACATTGTGATACAGAAGCATCCCCGGTCATAGAGCAATATTGCCTCAACCAAAAAAATTTGCATTCCTTTATTTTCTTTCATTTTCCAGTTCAATTCAGTTCAGTCAGTAGTAGTTTCAGCATTTTGTACCACATTTTGTTGCATTTTCATTTCAGATCTCATAGGGTAGCACTTAGCATCTAGACATCATCAGCTACATCATATCCAAATTTCAGGTCATTTGGGCTTGTCTGCTAAAAGTTATCGCTATCAGAAGATCACTTGTTTTCACATAACAAAGCATACAGACAATTAGCTGAAGGAGAGGGTTTTTGGAACACTTATGTGACTTATGGATCTAAATGGAACATGTCACATGGCACATAATGATTAGATAGACCTTCCTTGAGGTTCACACCAAGTTTCATTCATTTGTGGATGAGTACCAGTTGTTTAAGGCTGAGCTATTTGTTTCTACATGTTACATTCCTTCATTAAAATTTGTAACCTTTCTTGGCCGACACGGAGGATTCTTTGAGCTTGGAGATGATATATATAGATCTCTAGGATGTATTAGGAAGTTATTTAGTGATCATGATAGATTAGAATGAGTAGTTTGTTCTCAGAGGCTCTTCATTGCTATATCTCGCATGTGTGTTGTAACTGGAATTCAAACATGTGAGCCCTAATCTGTAAGCCTGCATGTTACTAGGATATAAGCATTTTGAATCTATGATATATTGAGCATTTGAATCATTCATTGAATTCTTTATTTGAGTTGTTTCTATTGTGTTTACTCTTGTTGCACGGCCTAGATATTTCATTATGTGAACCCTCCGACCATGATTGCACCAAGTGGTATCAGAGTGAATTTTTGAATCCTTTGGGAGTGAAGTTTTTAATGCATTCAGTAAGATCTTGTGGTGAACTAATCACCAACCTAAGGTAGTCTATTTGTGTTTGTCAATCGATCACTGAGTGTGAGGTAGTTGTCACCTTGTAGCCAGATCACCGAATTTGAGACAGTTGCACCTGGATCCTAGGAAGAGATGTCGTCGAGGAGAATAACTGATGTAGACACTATAGTTGGAAGAATGGATGAGATGATGAAAACAATGAATGTTCAACTGGATGTTGTAGAAGAAGATAGGCGAAGAGTATTAACACTGAGACCTAATGTTGAGAGTGATGATGAAGAATTTCAATCCACTGATCAAAATTAAGAAACCCTAGAAGAAGAAGAAGAAGAAGAATTAGATCAAGTGAAAATGTTGAGAGTTATTTCAAGGATTGGAAAGAGACCTAGAGTGGAAGTATCGAATTACACTAGAAATTTGAATCCAGAGGAATTGATTGATTGGATAAATGACTTGGAAGAATAATTTGAATATGAAGAAATTGAAGATCCAAATAAGGTGACATTTGCAAAGACTAAGTTGAAGGGACATGCTACTATTTGGTGGAAAGAAGTTTAGTTGTATAGAAATAGAAGAGGAAAAGAAAAGATCATAAAATGGCATAGGATGGTGACAAAGTTTAAGAATCAATTTATACCTGCTAACTATGAGTTGGAACTATTCTAGAGATTACAAAACCTGAAACAAAAGGAGAAATCTGTGAAGGAGTATACTAAAGAATTTTATAAGATGATCATAAGGACCAGACATAGTGAAGCAAGCAAGGAGAAAGTGGCAAGATACATCAATGGATTGAGATTGAACATTCAAGAAGAACTAAGCCTGGTAAGGATGACAACAATAGAAGAAGCATATTAGTTTGCCCTAGAAGTTGAATAAAAGTTGAATAAGAAGCATGAGCAGAGAAAAAGAGGTCAAGGAGGTAAAATTCAAAGAGGTAGAACATATTCCAGAGGAGACAGATCATATGTGGAGTAGAACAAATAAGATAGTCCATTCAAGAAGGAAGATAGAGCTAATAGTACATACCAGAGAGATGATAGAACTTTCTACTGCAGAGGGAATCATAATTCTTACCAGAGTGAAGGATACACAAGAGATGAAAAAGGGTTTGATAAGAGAACATTTAGAGGAACTTGTTTTAAGTGTGGAAGTGAAGGACACAGAGCATTTGAATGTCATCAGGGAAGTACAAGCAAGAAGATAGAGAATAGTGGAAGAGAATCTTATGTAGAAGAAGAACCTGTTGGATCACCTATTTCAATTGAAAACCTGAGAAAGAAGAATCATTATTCATGAGGAGAGCACTATTTCAAGTAGAGACAAATGAGGAACCAACATAGAGCAAAAGTTTATTCTGGACTAGATGTAAATTAGGAGGTAAATGTTGTAAAGTGATCATTGATAGTGGTAGTACCGATAATTTGGTTTCAGAGGAGATGGTGACTAAGCTAAACTTGGAGATATTGAAACACCCTAAGCCCTACAAGATAGCATGGATTTAGGATGAACACAAGGTATTGGTGAGTGAACAATGTTTGGTAAAATTTCATATTGGATCGTATCATGATGAAGTATTGTGTGATATTATGTTGATGGATGTATGTCATATATTGTTGGGTAGACCATGGGAATATGATAGAAAAACTATAAATGATGGAAGAAAGAATAATTAAACTATAGTATCTAATGGAAAGAAAATCACCTTGATTCCTTTGGAAGATGAACCTATTGTGATGCTCACAACATGCCCCATTTTACTCCTTAGCAAAATGAGGACCCCTATTGTGGCTGGCTTTCTTTGCTTGTTTGTGTGGGTCTGCTTGGTGGTAAAAGGGAAAAGAGATTGAAAGTACAAACCTTGTTGAAAATGAAGAAAAATAATATTGAGTACCAGGGCATAGTATGGGTGAATTCCTTGTAAAAAATGAGTGAGGGTTGCTTTTTGAACTATTTTAAAATTCACAGTATTTTGCAAGTTATAAGGGTTTTAAGTAAATGTACAATCAAAGGGTTTGTATGTTGTATATACAAAGTCATTTCATATACAAATGCGTTTGTATATCATGCTTCTATGTTAGTCACAAAAGGGGAGGTCATCGGGTTTTTGGTATGGGGTTATACTTGTATGCATTTTATTAATAATTTATCTTCACATAAAAGCTGGACTCGAAAAGAGTTAGTGGAAATGAATGATTAGTCAATTCTGGTGAATGTATGTTAGGCTTGTATGTTTGGCAAAGGAAAAATATACAAGCAGGATATACAATAAGTTATACATGTCATAGAATCAAGATTTTATGAAATAGGATATAATGGTTTTATATTTCAGGTTTTGTATGTAGGTATCGAGAGACATGCATTGCGGTATATATAACTCGGATTTGAGAGAAAATTAAAATATGATATAAATGATGCATCAGAGTTCATTGTATGTTTGGATACATACATTTGATATGCATAAAACATGGAACTGAAGAAAAGTAAAATGTGGTTAATACAATGTATCGTGACCTAATGTATATCGGACATACATTGCACTTTATACAAGTCGGAACAAAAAGGGTTCAAAGTTCAAATGAATAAATAGTTAGGTCTGGCGTTTGCATATCAAGGTTTGTATATTTTAATGAAAAGAAATATACAAGGAAATATGCAACACTTTATGCAAGCCGGAACTGAAATAACTATGGAGTAAAGTTAAATCATTGTATGTTACGTGCCTTTGTATGTTTGAGTTGGTGACATACATTGGAAAATATACAAGGCAGAATCCAAGGAGGATTAAAATATGGTATATACGATGTATCAAGCCCGATTGTATATTGGAATGTACATTGTGTTATGTGCATTGCACATAATCAAAAAGGGAATAAACTGCGGTTTATAGAAGGAGATAGGTCTGAATGTACATGCAAATGTGTTTGTATGTATTGAGCCAAGATATGCATAGCGAAAGATGCAAAGCAGAAAAGATACAAGCCGGATGTCAAGGAAATTAAAAAATAGAAAAGTCTGTGTATATTTTAATGCTTGTATGTTTATGACATACATATCTGATATACAAAGAAAGTGAAGGCATCAAGAGAGAGAAAAGGAATGAAATGCTTTGTATAAGTGTGTTGTATATGCGCTTATACAAACATGATATACAAGCAGTGATATATAATGAAGTATGGAAAAGGTAAAAAAGGAAAGAACCTTAGTTCAATTGTATGCATAAAGTGATTATATGTTTGAAGATAAAAGGAGAAGATACAAAAAAAAGATACAAGGGAGAATATAAAGAGAAGTAATGTATGCAAAGATGAGCTAATGGTAAAAAGTTTGAAAAGCGTAAACACTGTAATAGAAAGCTAAAGTTGTAGCACATTAATTGTTATAATTAATGCAGGGCTAACACTCAAGAAAAGTAAAATTTAATGAGGGTTACGGTAAAATTAAGGTTATTTCACTTTCGGATATACTGTTAAGAGTAAAATTTGCAGAAAGGAGCACTGTTACAGTAAAATTGAGTAGAACATTGTTGAGGCGACAGAGTTACAGTTACTGGGCGAAAGCAAAAGGTAAAAGTAAGTCAACACCAATGGTTAAACAGTCACGGAAAATAGGTATTTATCTCAAAATGCCATTTAATTTCAAATGGTAAAATGTGATGTTGATTTCAATAATTTTAGTTTAAAACATATGCATTTGTCAAATTACTGTTTTAATGGTTAATTAGCTAAGTAGAGCTTAACAAATTTAAAAGGTAAAAGACAGAAAGATAAACGAATTAGGGTAAAATGGTAAAAGCCAAAATTCACAGTAAAAACCCTAGGCATGAAAATAAAATGAAAGTTAAAAGATGCATGTTTCTACAAGATGGTCCTGAAACAGAAGAAAGATACAGGGGACGAGGTAAAGAAAGAAAGAAAGCCACAAAAAGAAATAGAGAAAGAAGAGTTGCCGTTGCATAGAGGTTGTACATCTCTAATCAGTATGAGTGGAGTAGGCATAGATAAAAACATAGGAAATTACGATGCAGAGGATGTGTTGAAGAAAATTACTGCTGCAGATGCCTCACAAGATATGAAATGTATCTGGGAAAGTGGACTATACAGAGCTGCAAGTTTCCCACTAGCAATGGAGGCTAGGGATTTATGTTTGGATTGTGTGATTTTATATGATCTAGCCACCAGGAAGATCATGTTACATGACAGATTAATTGCTAATTTAACCACAGAGGGTATTGCCAAAACTTTTGGATTAGAGATTAAAGAAAAAATGAGGGATATTGATATTGATCAATATAATGAAGGTTTTTACACAAATGAAGGAGAATGTAAAGGTAAAATATTCCGCAACTGGTACGACCCAGAGAGTAAACCCAAGGCTATAGTGAGGGTACATAAGAATCTGATGAGGATATACTTCAAAGAAGAAATTCATTTGATGATCACTATGCTGAGTAGGTTAGTTGGATTAAGAGATGGCACCAAATGTGAACCATGGATGTTCACTATCATTGAATTCATAAGAATAGGAGAAAAGGAGCAGGGGCAAATTGATTGGGCCAAGGCAATAAGTATAGCTATTTGGAAGTAGGCCATGCTAAGACAACAAAAAATGTTGCCCTTTTATTTGTCTTCTTATGTGTTATACTCATGTGCTACAGAAATTAGACCCTACATTTATGGAATAGAAAGGGTAGGTACCCTGGGAAATGGTCCTAATCAGAAATTAGTGTATGAATTCTATCCTGACCTGCAAGAAGAGAATGTATTGAAAAAGTTTGCTTTGGTTAATGATGTCTTTTATACTTACATGGTAAGGGTGTTGAGAGAAGAACCTAACAAAAGATTATCTAAAGATGCAGAATATGCAATTGGACTGCGTAGTTCATGGTTTATTTAATTTCAGCATTTTACTTACATAAGGACTGAAGGATTTGAGGGGAAACCATTTGTGTTGCCTACATATCCTTCTGATAAGTTGATTGTGTTAGAATTTTCAAGACAGAACTTGAACGTTTTTAGAATGTATAAGAGGAAGTTTAATAATAGAGGAAATGTGAAGTTGCCTTGGGCTATTGGTAGAAATTATTGTTTCAGTGAAGAGGTTGCCAGTTGTTCAGAACAAGAACTGAGATATTATGGCTTTCAAGAATTTTATTTAGTCAGAAAGTTTGATCCTTTTCACAGAATCTAGAACTTTGTGGATAAAAAATATAAACATCAAATACACATTGAGGATTTTTGGGCTGATTGCAAGAATGATAGGGAAGTAAGGAAATGAGCTCACAAAAGATTAACTATTGAGCAAATGAAATCTATATGTAACATATATGTGCCTCTAGAGGTTCAGGATGATGACAAATTGTTACATCATAGTTATACAAACATAAGGCTAGCTCCTATTACAGAGCCTAATTGGTTGAAACCCCGAAATACATCTCTGGATGTATTATCTGAACCAGTGATACTATTTTCAAAGACATGGCTAAAAGATAAAGTTGAGGAACTTAAGGCTGAAGGAAAAGAAATCACATATCCAAAGAAGGGGAGGAAAAGAAAGGCTGAGCCTAGTGAAGACCTACAATGCTTTTATGAGAAGAAAAGGAAGATTGTAGAGGCCAAAATTGTGGAAAAAGATAAAAATGCTACTTTAATGGATCCATATGCTTTAGGGATAACAATAGAAGTGGCATCAGATACTTTTGTTGATGCAAAGTCAATAAGTCATGAAATACGTGCAGAAGAAGCACAGACTGCTAAAGAAGTGGCAGGACAACAAGTTAGAAGAGCAATCCCAATAAGTTTGTCAAAGGGTGAGACTTCTAAACCAAGTGGTGTGATTGGAGCACAGGAAGTAGGTGAAAAGTTGAGTAATATATCTAGTGCCTCCACTTCACCTAAGCAAAGACAAACATATGTTAAAGTAAAAATAGAGTTGGCTGAAGAAATGCAACAGGAGTCAGAAATTCACAAAGCCAAACAAACTGTGGAGACTGTGCATATTGAGAGTAGTGATAGTGAAGAAAGAGTAATGTATAAAGGAAAAGAGATTGAAACAGAAGAAGATTCAAGTGATTTCCTGAGTGAAGAAGAGGAGCCAAGCATTCAAGCTTAAATGGAAATGGAGCACAACATAGAACATGAAGAAGAAAAGGTACAAGAAGAAACCGGATCAGTAGATCCATTTGGTACTTTAGTTCCTCCTGAAATAGTTAAAGATGTGCAAGAAGAGGCACATAAAATTGAAGAAGCTGAAAAAGAAGAAACACTTGAAGAGGTAAGCACAGAAAGGCATGCTTCAGTAGAAGAAGAAACAAAGGAAGATACATCAGAGGTAGATGCCTTAAATATGCTAAACATTTATGACGAGCCAAATGAAGAAGAAAAGAATACAGAAGATGTGCAGGATCAAGGAAAGGAAGTAAAAGAAGATAGCACAAAAGAAAATTCCCCTGTACATACAAAGCAAGTATAGACAGAAGGTACATATAAAATAGAAGATGAACCCAAGGGAATTGAAGTACAGAGGCAACAGAAAAGGTGGATGAAAATAAAGCTGATGAACAAGCAGAAGAGGTTAACCTGCCAGATGTGGAACAAATACATGCAGAAGATGATCAAGAAGAAGAAGCTCCTGAAGAAGAAGCTGAAGATGGAGGAGATACTAAAATAGAAGAGGAAGAAAATGAGGTTGAATTAAAAGAACAAGAAAAGGATCCCATGGAGCAAATTTCACCACAACAGCATCAAATTCCACAACAACAAGAAGAACAACAACAGTAGGAACAACAACAACAACAACAAGTGGAAATAGAGAGACCTCATGAAGAGGTAATTGATGAAATTAAAGCTACAGAAGGCATAAAATAAATTCCTACCTGGTTAGGAGGAGAAATAAGAAAAGAGAAGAAAGAGATACAGTTAGCACCAATTGATATTAAAAGTTTGCTAGGTGAGAAGACCACTCCAAGAAAAGAAAAGAGAAAGGCTAGGACAATGTCTGCTATACAGAGAGGTCTAGGTGGATCTAGAATGTTGAACCTAGCCATACCACAAAAGGAAAAGGCAAAAGGTGAAATAGCCTTGGAGGAATATAAGATATTGAATCTTGACCTTGGGCATTCTACAAGAGAATAGCACATCAATGAATGGGAAGATATGCACCAAGTGATAGCAGAAATACTGAGAAAGGATAAGGACAAACAAGATTACTTAAAAGGACACATTGTCCAACTTCAACAATTTATTAAAGGGATATTTGATCCCACTGCCACAATTCCAGAATTGCCTACTAACATAGAAGTAGTATCAAAAGAAGAAATAAAGGACATGGAGAATAAAAATCTCAAAGCTAACATTTTTGATGAATGGTTTAACGATTTTATGTAAGAAGGTGAGCAAACAATAAGGCAAGCTGTGAAAAGTTGGAAGGTGGTTACAGAAGAAAAGAATAAGTGTATGATACTTATACATAAGTGCCAAGCTAGAAAAGAAGAATGCATGTCTAAGATTGAACAGTTGACAGAAGTTGAAAAAAGAGTAGAAGAATTGATCAATGAAGGAGCACTTAGTGTTACATTGGCAAATCAAGTGCCACAAATGATATTAGAGCTTAAATTTGAGGTAGATAACCTCAGAAAATGTACAACAGTTATGCAGGATTTAGAAGAGAAAGCAGGTGAGATGATCAAGATGCATAAGAAGATAAAGGAAAGACTCTTGCAGCATGAATGTATGGAAATGATAGCATATGATTTAGAAAGAGCATTAATAGAATTCAATGCCATATTTGCACCATGCATAGAAAATCCTAATGCAAATCTCAGCAAACAGATGATGGATACTTTGATGGAAGAAAATGTTAAAGTGAAGAAATACAAGAAGAGAAGAGAAGGCTTAGAAAACAAAGAAAAGAAGTTAAAGGAAAGGGTTGTGATGCAAGAATACATTTTGGCAAAGAGTCAAGGAGGGGACCGCACCTTTGTAGAAGGTGTAATCGGCAATTTCAAGAAATATTTGAAAAAGTGAGAAGACAAGGAAGAGCAAAGGTTTTTAAGAAGAAGTCAAATAAAGAACCTCAGAGAGAGAAAGTTAATGAAGAAAGGGGAATCTTATTTTGTAAAAGATTCCAATAGCATCCTTTGAGTAAGAGAAAAGATGCCAAATAGATATTTTGGCAGATGATTATGAGACAAAGATGCACCGTTGATCAAGAATGGAGAGATCTCAGCTATAGATGGAAGTTGTAGCCATAGCAATTTGAATTTCAAAATCTATATAAGGAACTTTGCTACTTGTATATTATTTACATAGAGATTTGTAGAAACTAGATAGCAATTGTAATTTGTTCTGAAACTTTGAGTAGAAGGAGTATTTTAGTTTAGAGGAGGTCGCCTGTGTCTGTACTAAGGAATGCGTGGAATGTCCAGCTTTCTTATTTTATCTATAAAGCATTGTAAGTTTTTGTGAATTTGATTAATGTAGCTAAGAGTCATTCATACATTATAAATCATATATAACTGTGTGTTTGAATATAAATGAATTTGGAAGTCTGCATCTATTTTCTGAGTGTCTTCTGGCTCTTCTTTGTATTTGAAACAATTTCTCTTAAAGCTTGCAATCTTGGATGCATATTCTTGAAAATACTCAGGATATTCGTATTTAATGATTTAGTCTGCTAATTTAATTAAATTTTCTAGAATTCTTACCATGTGCACAACAGAGCATTTAGATCCTGTAGCAAGTGATGTTGAATTTAAATTTCTCTAACTTTTCCCAAACTTTGAAATACTTAGCTTAAAAGCAAAAATCTAAAGGAGATTGTCTAACATTTGAAAAGGTTAAGAGAAATTGAGTTGATATTTAGCAATCTTTATACATATTTGAAAAGGAAAGCATGTTTTAATATAAAATCATACAAAGCTTCAGGATATAGTAACAGATTTGTGCAAATGAATGGATAAAATGTTGATATTTGCATTATTTTGCATAATTGGATTCCAGTAAGTCATCAGTCACTTTAAATCAAGTAAGGCCCCTTGCATATTACAACTTCATAATAACCTACTAAACTATCCACAAGGTCAAGACCTGACCATACAAAAACTTGAGATTAAGTAATCTTAATTGATTTCTTCATATCTTTCAAGATAGTTAGGTTAATTTTATGAATTTTAACTTTTGTTATGAATGTGTAAAAACAATCATCAACAATTTTTGGTGCTAGAAGGAGGGCCTGATAGGAGTTAAAGTTGAGTTTGAGTAAAGCTGGCTCATAACAGTAACAAAGTGACTAGGTCTAGATCCGGTTCTAAAGGCATATTTGTGCAATTACTTGATAGGAGGTAGAGTAGAGGTCCCTTAATTTGGAATCCTAAAATATCAAATACAGGAAGTTCATCTGGAACGCCTCCTGGATCACCTTTCAACATCCATAATATTGTGAGTCCTGACAGTTCTTCATTCAGATCCTCACATCTTGGTTTAGGTCCTCCTAGAGGTCCTAGTCCTCCCAGAGGTCCTAGTCCTCCAAGACATCCAAGTCCCCCAAGAAATTTAGGTATTCCTATAGGTCCAGGTCAAGCACAAGTACCTGCAATGGCTTATTTTAATGTCAATTCACCTATATAGTTCACTGATTATCATGAGATGCCCAAAAACCCTGAAAAGATATGTCCTAAGTACCAGTTACATCAGGATCTAGAAGATCATATTAGGATATTTAAGGAGGCATGTTTTAGGGCCAGGCTAGAGTACGAAGATGTAATGTGTAGGTTATTTCCTTACACTTTCAATGAACAAGCCTCTAACTAGTATGTAAATTTGCCTAATGGATATGTTTCTTCTTGGACACTTATGGAGGAAGAATTTTTATCTAGATTTAGGGGACCAATAGATCCTTCCATCTTATACCATAAGTTGGCTGCCATTAAGAGAGATGAGGGAGAATTGATTAACAATTTCAATGACAGGTTTCAAAAGGCCTATTCTAGGATAGTAGCTCCATACACAGTAAATGCTGATACATTGTTAGCTATGTAT
Organism: Cunninghamia lanceolata; assembly: GCA_027924645.1. NCBI lineage: Eukaryota > Viridiplantae > Streptophyta > Pinopsida > Cupressales > Cupressaceae > Cunninghamia > Cunninghamia lanceolata. Next base: position 5,855,877 of record BSBN01000220.1, on the reverse strand, counting down.
TATGTTGCCTTAGATCCATTAATGGCTATGTTTGTCAAAAGAAAGCCTAACATAGATACAATATCTAAAGCATATAATGAGGCAGCCTCTGTAAACCAGGAGATGAGGCAGACAACTTATAGTCCATTCCTCAATGGAGGAAATATTGGGATACAAAATCAAGCACAACCTTGGAATGGAGTTCCTACACATAACACTCCATTGCTAAATCTAGTTCCTACATACACACCTGCGTATAATCCTGTCCCAAGCCAAGCCATAGTTCCCTACACTGGTAACACTACCAACAATAATTAGAATAATGACCAATCTTTCTTCCAAGATCCTCAGGATACATTTGTGGCAAAAGCACAAGAGGAAAGGGAAGATATCAAGGAAATCACTGCACATTTAAGGAAATCTCTTGTAGGCAGTGATCCTCTTGTGAGCAGTGTGCTCGGGCAGTGAGCCCTAATTGGCAAGTGCCATTTGTACTACGTTATTCTTTTAATAGGGAATACAATCTTGGGTTAATCACCCCATGGTTTTTCCTTAACAGGGTTTTCCACGTCAAAATCATTGTGTTATGTGTATTGAGTTTATTTATGCTTTCATGGTTATGCATGCTTATTTAATTTGATGTTGCACTAGTTGTTAAAGAACATAAAGTTAAAATAATCAAGATAACTGATTCACCCCCCCTCTCAATTATCAACAATTGGTATCAGAGCCAAGTTCCTCCAAACAAAGCCTAACAGCTTGAGGGCGATATGGGAATTCCAATGGATATGTATGGTATGAGGGAACAACTTTAGTCTACCTTAGATGATCTTGAGCAATCTCACTCTGAAGTCAATAACATAAGAGAAAGACTCAAACAAGCTGATGATTTCAAAAATGAACAAAAGGAGAAACTGAGCATCTCTATGAAAAAGAGAAAGGAACTTCTTCAACAATTAGCAAGTCAAAGTGAAGCCAATGATTCTAATGAAGATCTGAATGAAAACAACAAATTATGTGAGAAGCTATCAAAAGAGATCATCATGGTAAGACATGAAATGGAATCAGGGGTTATGAAATTTACCCAAGAAATTGAAGAGAAAAGAAAGACTGGAGATAATCTAAAACAATCTCTCAAGGAGAAGTCAGAAGACTGCCACAAAATGGATAGAATAATCAGGCATTTGGAAACTGATCTTGAAGAAGCTAGAGATAATGAAGAACAACTTGAGAATCAGATTGACACTCTTAAAAGGGATCTTCAAACAACAAATGAATACAAAGAGAAATTCAAGATAAGCTCTGCTCAACTTGAAGTTCTTCTTGAAATCCAAAAGAGGATAGATGACAAGCAAGGCTTGGGGTATGAGAAAGGTGAAAGCTCCGGATTCGATCAGAAGAACTCTGGATCAGGAAATCCAAGGAACAGGCCTAGAAGACCTCCGGTAAGGCAACCAAATGCTCAAAGATATCCATCCTTCAATGGATACTGCCACAGCTGCAATAACTTTGGTCATAAAACAAATTAGTGTAGAAGAAGAATGAATCAGACTAACTCATCCTTCTCCAGACAGTGTTTTAAATGCCAAAGGTATGGTCACAAATCTCATGAGTGCAGAAATATGCAAATGAACAATTCATCCAATGGTAGATGCTTTGCATGCAATAGAATGGGACATATGGCTAATCAGTGTAGATCAAGAGGATATCAACCAAATATGCAAAGAAATATTGTTTTCTACAATCGCAATAGATCCGGTCATATTGCCAAATTCTGTAGAAGTAAGAATTAGGACAAAAAGGGTCCAGTGCATCCTAATCAAAACCAAGACAAAGGAAAAGGAAAAATGAATGCGGATGAAATTCAGAGGGAGATGAACAAGATTTAGGTAAAGAGGAGACAGAAAATGTTGCAGATGGATCCACACTAGAATCTGGTGCTGATATTCCTTCTGAAAACTAGATGGATGAGCTCTAGCTCAGGGGGAGTCACAAAAGAAAACAATTTCCCCCAGCCAGTCAATTAGTGCCTAAAATTTGCACATGGAAGGTTGCAGATTGAAAGGGCTCTCAGAGAAACATCTAAATAACCCTTGGAAAAGATATGAAAGATTTGCAAGGAATTTGAAGAGGTTAATCATTTGAAGTTAATCCGGTTTAACAGTCATCCGGTAAGAATAGGATTTTCACAATTAGATCTGGTATGATTCAAATTTGAGGTATCTTGATCTGTGGATAAATGGAATGATTGGAGAAAGGTAGATAGGTTTCTAATATTCACCAAGAATAACTCTAAGTGCATCTCAGTGATCCGAAAAAATCTCTCAGAACAAGGAGCAACCAGAATAACTTAAGTTGTGTAATTATTACAATGTGAAATTAGGGTTTGTGCAGAAATAAAAGGGTTCATTTGTTCATCATTTGTACATTTGCATTTAAGAAAAAGAGAAAAGGAGCTCTGCAATGAAATTGTCTCTAGCCCCACAAAGATCAAACTCAGAAGTTGATTCTTCTAGCAATTCGTTCTGGCTCATATCGTGAACCCTAGAAGTGTAAAAGGTATTTTTCGCTCTTGAAATCTCTCTCTAAATCTTTGAAAGATGGCCACTCTAAATGTTGTGAAGATCTCTGATAGGCCACACCCTAAATTCAAGAAACATCCCTACAAATCCTTAGAAGTTGATCCCCTAGGCGCATTTTCTAGCATTCCACATGGAGTTTTGCATGTAGATGTTAGGGCATACATTCATGCAAACATTGAAGAATTTGGGGAATCCAAGCTGGTGGATATCTACCACAAGCAATTAATAGATGAATTATTTGAACTCAAACCTCAGTACAAGGCTATCTAGGACAAACATTTTGGACATTGCATCCATTTCCCCTATTTTGTAGAAGATGAATGGGTCTGGTATGTTTTGAGCAGAGTCCATGACAACTTCATGTGGTTGAATAGGTCGTTTAAGATCACTAAAGATGCCATTAGAGCGATAACTAGATTGCACTCATCCAATGGGTTGCCTACTCTCAAATCCATCAAAAACCAAATTGTGAGTGAGGCTACCAGATCAAAATTTGACAAGAGAGCAATGACTATAGAAGATATCACTAATCCAGATATCAAGTTTGCATCTATGATAATTGGCTATAAGATATCTCACTCCAGCAGGGAGAATTCTATATCTGGAACTACTGCATATGCTACTTATGAAATGTTAAGAAAGAATGATGACTATGATCTTTGTGAGCTCCTTCTGAACCAACTTTTGGAGAATCTGCAGAAGATAAAGAAGGACAAGAAGAACTCTTTCAAATATGGTGGCTTGATACTCTATCTATTCTTCTATTAGATGAATGAGCTACCCGGATCTAGTGGCTGGATGTGGCAAAATGACAGACCTGTTGCCATACAAATCAGGGATTATTTGTATGGGCTTGGTGATGCCAAGGCACAGAATACGACACTCTGGGGCTACTTCAAGAACTTTTAGAGTATGATGCAAGCCAGAGAAAGAATCCCTCAATCATTGGTTGAGAAGTACAAGGATATAGTGTGCTTTATGGTGGACACTGATCAATGCCTGATGGAGGTAGTGGAACCTAGAACAGTGTGGATCATGCCAATGAGGTATGAGGTTGATGAGAAAATCCTAGAGCTACACGTCCAACACCTGCTAAGTCAACCCAAGGACCCTAAGGCAAAATGGTTTGGGACCTTCCAAGAGTTGAGTATAAAAGTTCATGTTGAACTAAGACAGCCTGAAATCAAGAGAAAGGTGAAAAGAGAAGTGGAAGAATTTGCCAAGAGACATGGAATTTCAAACGAGGCAGTTGATGCCAACAGAGAGAAGATGGAAAGGGGAGAGAAAGAGAAACAAGATGTAGAAAAGAAAAGTGATCCGGTGCAAGCCCCTTCCCGGACTAGATCATCCAAGAGCTCTGCACCTGCCACCTCTAAGAGCCAGAAAGCATCAAAACTAGAAGTCAGAACATCTGGAAAGGGAGAGAAAAGAACTAAGACAAAGGCCACAAGGTCTTATGCTAGTCAAAAGGATGATGAAGAGACTGAGTCAGATGAGGAGGTCAAAAAAATAAAGAAGAAGAAAACATCTGGTGAACCCTCTACCAGTCAAGACAAAGAAGAGAAGGCAGAGGAATTTGTTGAAAGGCCTACTCTGTCCATTGATGATGTAGTCAAATCAGTCACTGTGGATGGGAATCTAAAACTAATGACTGAGTTCTATGATGAATATAATGAAGCTAACCAGAAGATCTTGCAAGAAGCTACAGTCAGGTATCTGAATATCTATAATAAGGCATTCATTGAAATCATATCTCTAATTCCCAAGAGCCTAGAGAAGGAACTAGAAATAAGGAAGAATAGTGGTAAGGCAAAGGACCTTGAGATCTTGGAATAGATAGTTTTTCACCTCTATCCTTCAATCACTCTAAAAGAAATGAATATGATCTTCAAAGATTGCAAGGATGAGTTCTAGAGCAAAGCTAGAATGAATCAGCTTATGCTTGGAGAAACTGATAAAATGGCAAAAGAAACAAAAGATATCCTCTAGAATGCCTATAAAAGATTCAATATTCCTATTATAGAGGACTTAGGTGATGAACCCTCTACCATGGATGCCAAAGGAGAATCTACTGAGAGAGTTGCCAAAGAGACAAAGGAAGGTGAGGAGAAAACTAAGGATCTAGATTCCTCTACTCTGAAAGAGGAAGTCCTTAAAGAAGCAAACATCTCTCCTTCGGTTTCCCCAGAAGACTCTAGATCTAGAGGAGAAGAAAGAACAGAAGAGAAAATTAGTCAAGAAGAAGAGGTGAAGGGAAGAGAAGAAGGTCAAACAGAGAAGACCACAAGTCACAGTGCTGAGGCTGCAGAAGGGAAGAAAACTCTGTCTCTGGAAAGAGACACTGTAGAAGAAGTCAAAGACTTCTTGACAAAAGAAATGATGGAATTAGATGAACAGGAGCTACTTCAATGACCATTCAATTTTGATTCCCTCTCCCCAGTTCAAACTATGAAGATAGTATCCTTTGCCCATACAAAGGAAAAAGAAAAACTTTTGAAGTCTCACATGGAAGACTGTGAGCTAATAGAGATTGCATCCGGTGCATTGGAGAAGATCATGCCATCCTTCCAAAAGGATCCTTTGGCCTCCACATCTGGTAATCTAAAGTCTCTTATAAATTATGTTCATACACATTTTGATTCCTTAAAGAAGTCAGTAGAAGAAAAGGTCCAGAAGGAGTTTTTGGGAAAGAGATTCTCTAAAGTACAAGGACTAATAACCAATGATAGGAGAAATATGGATATTGGGATAAAGAGCTTAGAAAATGCTCTTAAAGATGGCAGAGAAATGTATAAATTTTGTCTATCCTTGTCCAAAGTAACAAAGGATATTGAGAAGAAAATGAAAGAGCAAGATGATAAACTATCAAGTGTATCTTAGAGTTTTGATCCTCTCACCTCCTCCATAATAAAACAAGAGTGTCAGACTATTGCAGTCTTAAATGAAATTAAGAAGCTTGAGAAGGAGAACAAAAATAGAATGAGCAGGTTAAGTGAACTTAGAGGGATAATTATCCCTAAGTTAGAGGCCATGCATGAGGCCCTAATTGATGCTTAGACCACAGCCCAGACCAGTGATCTAACAGATCTAAAGAGGGTGGAGGCTTTTACATTCCTGTTGAGTGGTTACATCTCAATTTTGGATAGGATGAAACAAAGTTGGGAAACATAATTTGTCCAGTTGAAGACAACTTTTGCAGATATACTTCAGTATATGTAAGTATGTTATGTATATATATTTATGTGGCCAAGTATAGATTAACTTTGGAGATTTTGGTATGCGGATCCTACCCATTGCCATTGATGTCAAAGGGGGAGTGAGGAGCAGTGAAAAATGTGGAGCATAGCTAAGGTGGAGCTTTGGAAAAGTGTACATAAGAACATAGCATCAGCCAAGGGGGAGTATACTATAACACTTAGTCATTTTTCACTAAGTGTTGCCATCAATGCGAAAGGGGGAGATTGTTGGCAAGAGACACATTCTACCTTCATGAATTTTATCATTGATGGCAACAAATCCCATCCCACACATCTGCAAGACATGGTGTGTCTCTACCAGAAGTCAGATTGAAGAGTATTTTGGTTCGGTGACCAAAGAACAGAGCATGCAGCAAGGTCTTACAATCAGGTCCAGATCTCTTAGAGGAAGTATCTCAGTAAAGTACAAACTTGGGGAAGTCAAGAGGAGTACCATGACTAACATATTCCAAAGATTGAGCCTCTGGTGATGAAAGAGTGAAAAGATATAAGCACCTGAGTATTGGGTTCCTGTTTGGCAGAGTAGACTGAGGAAGACCTGACTGATAGAGCTTCAGACCTTAATCCGGATCAGTTATTGATGGTGATCAAGTTTCTTAAAGAATCATTCATGGTTGGCCAACATGTTTGATGACTTCTATAAGCATATTTTTGATACTCATCACTTAATAAGCAAGGATTCAGCTGACAGACCAGAGTTTGGAAAAATGTTGAGTATTCTGGATACTGAATAGAAAGATGATTGAAATAATTGATGCGGATATATATACGAGATTGATTTTTCTATGAAGGTGCGTGTGGTGTGTTATTTAGTGCAAAGAAAAGCAAAGAACGGTGTGGAAGCAATAAAATAGGTCCAGTATGTGACAAGACAGCATCACTAAAGGAGAAGAAGAATGAAGTGCAATAGATCAGTGTACTGAGCCTAACCGGAACTAAACTTTAGCATATGTGGATGCTTCTCATCAGTTCAAGTATCTTGTTATTCTCTTTATAACTTGTAGACAGTGAGTCTCTTGTAGGCAGTGTGCCTCTTGTGAGCAATGTGCTCAGGTACTGAGCCCTAATTAGCAAGTGCCATTTATACTACCTTATTCTTTTAATAGGGAATACAATCTTGGGTTAATCACCTCGTGGTTTTTCCCTTAACAGGGTTTTCCACATCAAAATCATTATGTTATGTGTATTGAGTTTATTTCTGCTTTCATGGTTATGCATGCTTATTTAATTTGATGTTGCACTAGTTGTTAAAGAAGAACAAAAAGTTAAAATAATCAAGATAACTGATTCACCCCCCCTCTCAGTTATCAACAGATTGGTGAGAGGGAACTTGGTGGTAGCGAAAGGGAAGAGATTCTAGAACTTGTTTAAGCTTGAAGCCACTACAGTTTGTAATGCCTCCTATGTATCTAAGGCCACTACTAAAAATACATGTATGTTGTGGCACCGTAGATTGGGCCACACAAGCAATAATGTATTGAAAACTATTAAGAATAAAAATTTGTTTGACGGATTCTCTTATTCTGATGAGCACTTTGATTTCTGTGAGCATTGTGTGTTTGGTAAACAAAATAGAAAATCATTTCCTTTAGGAAGTAATAAGGAAAAAGAGAAGTTAGAAATTATTCATACGGATGTGTTTGGACTTGTGGATAATGAATCTATTGGAAAATCTCGTTATTTTGTAACCTTCATTGATGATGTATCCAGATTTACATGGATTTATTTTATGAAGCATAAATCTGAAGTTTTCACTAAGTTTAAGGAATTCAAAGTCTTAGTAGAGAACCAATCAAGTTTAAAGATAAAAATATTAAGATCTGACAATGGAGGGGAATATTGCTCTAAGGAATTTGATGAGTTTTGCAAGCATGTAGGTATAATCAGACAAAAGACAACTCCGTATACACCACAGCAAAATGGTGTTGTAGAAAGGATAAATCAAACAATTATGGAAAGGGCCAGAAGTATGCTTAGTGATGCACAGTTGGATAAATGCTTTTGGACAGAGGCTGTGTGTACTGCTTGCTACTTGATAAATAGATCTCCTTGTAAGGCTCTTGACTTGACACCTTATGAAGTGTGGATAGGTAAGAAACCTTTTGTTTCACATTTAAGGGTCTTTGTTTGTGAGGCTTTTGTTCATGTGCCTAAGGAAAAGCAATCTAAGTTGGATCCAAAGGCTAAAAAGTGTACATTCATTGGATATGGTGATAATGTCAAAGGTTATAAGCTTTGGAATCCACCAACCCGCAAGATTATCTTTTCTAGAGATGTAATTTTTAGGGAACTTAGAGTTATTTCTGAAGCTGAGCAGCCAAAAGAAAAAGATGAAAACATAAAGAGAGTGCACTTTGAGTTAGAGAAGCAAGATGCACCTTAGGAAGAACAAAATGATGGATTGGGGGGTGAAGAAGAAGAAGAAGATTCAAGTAGTTCTGATGAAGATGAATCTGTTGTGATAGAAGAAGTTGGTGCAGATGATCATGTAGAAGAACAAGTTGAGACTCTTACTCCACCCTTGAGGAGATCCACAAGACAACAGAATCTAATTGATAGGTATATCCCACCAGATTTATGTTGTGTATATGCTTTATTGAGTACTAACGATGAACCTAGATCCTACAGGGAAGTTATTTCTACAGATGATAGTGAGTCTTGGCAGCTAGCCATGTAGGAGGAGATGATGGCTTTGGACTCTAATAACACCTAGGATCTTGTTCGTTTGCCCAAAGGAAGAAAGGCCATAGGATGTAAGTGGGTCTACAAGAAGATGTTTGGAGCAGATGGGTCATTGGAGAAGTACAAGGCTAGACTGGTAGCCAAGGGCTACTCCCAGAGAGAGGGAGTTGATTTTGGTGAGATATTCTCTCCTGTTGCTAAATTGACTTCTATTAGATTTCTCTTATCCATTGATGCAACTTATGATTGGGAAATTGAGAAAATGGATGTTAAGACTGTGTTCTTGCATAGAGATCTTGAAGAAGAAATTTATATGCAACAACCTATAGGTTTTGAGGTAAAAGGAAAAGAACATTGGGTTTGCAAGTTAAAGAGGTCTCTTTATGGTCTGAAATAGTCCCCTAGAATGTGGTATCAAAAGTTTGATTCATTTTTTTTGAAATTGGATTTTGTTAGAAGCGAGGAGGATCATTATGTTTACATTCATTGTGTTGATGATTCTATACTAGTTATTGCTTTGTATGTTGATGACATGTTGTTTTTCAACAATACTAAGGGTATGGTCAATGAGCTTAAAGCCCAACTTTCAGGTGCATTTGAGATGAAGGATTTTAGTGCTGCAAGGTATATTTTGGGAATAGAGATCAAGAGGGAGAGAGTTAACAGAAAGCTTTGGTTGTCACAAAGTAAGTATGTGAATACTATTTTGCAGAGGTTTAGTTTGCAGGACTGTAATCCAGTTAGAGTTCCTTTACCCATTCGTACTAAGCTTTCATTAGATATGTGTCCAAAGACTGAGGATGGTCTTGAGGATATGTCTAATGTGCCATATGCTAGTGTTGTAGGGAGTTTGATGTATGCAACGGTTTGCACTAGACTAGATATTGCCCAAGCAGTGGGAGTTTTGAGCAGATTTATGTCTAACCCTGGTAGACAGCATTAGAGCTATGCGAAGAGGGTGTTTAAATATCTTGCAGGTACTCCTGATCATTGTTTGGTTTATTCTAGTACCAATAGTGCTAATAAATCTTTGGACATATAGGGTTTTGTTGATGTAGATTGGGCAGGTGACTTAGACAGTCGAAGGTCCACTAGTGGCTATGTGTTTACTCTGTTTGGAGGTGCAATGAGTTGGATGAGTAAGAGGCAGCTCACATTTGCTTTGTCCACCATAGAAGCAGAGTATATGGCTGTAACTCATGTTTCTAAGGAGGTAGTTTGGTTGAGGAGACTGTGTACAGGTATTGGTTTTGATTGCAGGAATATTCAAATTGGTTGTGATAGCTAGAGTGCTACTTGTTTGGCTAAGAATCCCATGTATCATGCTTGAACTAAGCATGTTGATGTTTAGTATCACTTTGTTCGAGAGTTGGTTGCAAATGGAGAGATTGAGCTGAAGAAGATAGACACTTAGGAGAATGCTGTAGATTCTTTGACCAAGCCTGTGAGCACAGAGAAGTTTATGTGGTGCAGAGAGGCCACGGGCCTTGTTTCTAGTGCCTAATTATTTTTCATTTGATTTCCTATGGGTTGATTTACAATGTATAATATCAAGTGGGAGAATGTTGGGATAAGGTGCCATTAACCTTGTAAATCCCAATACTATATTTATTCCATTTATTATTTGTAATTTGTAATTACCCATAAGAGATGTACAAGTTTCATCGGCATTGGTAAAAATTATTTACTGTCCACGGTAATTACAAAGTTACTGCATGGTAAGTCTTAGAGTTGCCAGCCGTAGTTATGAGATGTCATTTACTATGGTAAATGGTAATTGGTCAAAGTGGGGTGTACATGTGGAGGAATAATCTATTTTTAGTGTTATGACACACGTCATAGATGTTGTAAGGTGTAATAGATTCTATGACAACTGTAAGTTGTCATAAGAATCTATGACACTAATAATAGCATATGACGCATCATAAGATGTTGTAAGTGGCTATTTTTGGCCCCAAGTCATTCAAGCTTGCATGGACACTTTTTCCCAAGTGTAGGATGCATGTATGATAGCATTTATGACCCCGTGAGAGCCTATTCTTGGCCATGGACGCCCAAGGTTGTGTTGTTGACTCTTGACAAGTGTTATGGGCTTGTAAGAAGTCATTTAATGTCTTAAGGTTATGTAAATTCTATAAAAACCATAGCATAGTAGATGAGATGAATATAATAGTTTACAAGTACCCAGGTTCTGTCGGAGTGAAGGTTGAAGGACAGAGGAAGTGAATGTATTTGTAATCTCAATTTGTGAAGATAATACAACTTGGCCTCTTTTCTTGGAGGAGTTTTTCACCTGCAAGGGTTTTCTCCACGTTAAACACTTGTGTTATGTGATTCATTATGCTTCTGCTATATTTATGTATTGTGGGTTTATGCTTTGTTACAATCTCCATTGTTAATGCACACTTAAAAGATTGCTGAAATTTATTCAAATCAGATTTCCATTGAAGTAGTGTTGCTTTCATTTCCAACATAGAGAACATATATTGATAAAACTATGCCCTCAGATCACTCAAGTTCAAATAAATATGATATTCAAAGAAGTGAAGGATGAATTCAGGAGCAAGAAGAGAATGAATAAACTGATGCTTGGAGAATTAGAAAAAATAGTTAAAGAAACACAAGAAATACTTCTAAGTGCATTAAAGAGACACAATCTTCCATTTGTTGAAGAGGAGACTGATGATGGTATTTATTGAATCCCAGATATTGAAGAAATGAAAAATGAAGAGCAACAAACCAAGGTCAATGACTCCTCAGTTCCAAAAGTGGAGAAAATAAACAATGAAGATACAGAGATGGTGGATAAAACTAATGATGCAGGAGATACTCTAACTCTTCTTGATCAATCAGGTAATGAAGACAATGTTGTGAATACTGCTGCTACACAAGATCCTCCGGAACATATTGCAGGTGGTGAGGACAAAAATCCCCCTGTAGATAACATAGAAAGGTAAAGCAGAGAAAGAAGAAGAAGTCAAAGGTAAGGAAGAGAAAGCAGAAGAAGATGGTGCAAATATTGATGCACCCAAACAAAATAGTCCTGAGACTGAGAAAACTCAAGGAAAGAAAGGTGGTCTAGAAATTGTGGCAAGAAACACTGTAGATGTAGTGAAGAGTTTCTTGAGCAAAGAGATACTAGAGTTTGATGAACTAGAACTGATTCAAGGACCAATCAACCTGGATACTCTCTCTCCGGTCTAAATGATGAAGATAGCTTCTTTCACACATGCCAAGGCAAGAGAAAAGATACTGAAATTTCACATAGATGATAGTGAGCTATTAGGCCTTGCATCTAGTATATTAGAGAAGATAATGCCAACCTTCTAGAAGAATCAATTTGATTCTCCTTTTGAAAATCTGAAGAGCCTTGTAAACTCTGTAAGTACACACTTTGAGTCTTTTGAGAAGTCTACAGAAATCAAAGTCCAAAATGAATATTTGGATAAGAGATTTAGTGAGCTAAAGGGCCTAATAAGGAATGATAGAAAGGTACTTGATATTAGTCTAAAAAGTATTCAAAATTCTCTTAATGATGGAAGTGATGTATACAAATTTTATCTATCTTGGCCTAAAGTTGTTAAGGATATTGAGAAAAAGATAAAGGAGCGGGAACAAAAATTGTTGAATCTATCTCAAAATTTTAATCCTCTAACAGGTTCTCCCATAAGTCAAGAGTATCAAGCAATCAACTTGACTGATGAAATAAAGAAACTTATAAAAGAAAAGAGAAATATTATGGATAGAATGTGTGAGCTCCAAGGATTGATTGCCCCCAAGTTAGAAACAATGTTTACTACTTTATCAGAAGCTCAAGTAGCAGTCTGGAGAAGTGATCTAGTAGATCTGAAGAAAGCAAAAACACAAGCATTCCTACTAAATGAACACATCTCAATTTTGGATGGCATGAAAAGTAGTTGGGCCTCTGAACTTGTGTAGTTGAAAAATAGTTTTGTAGATATCCTCAAGTTCATGTAAATATAATGCATGGATTATTTGTACATATGCGACCTGATATACAGATTTCTTGTGAAAATTTTTGTTTGTGGATCCCACCCTTTTCCATTGATGTTAAAAGGGGAGTGATAGATAGTGAAAAATGAAAGAAAATGAAGAATCCATCAAAGGGGGAGCAGTGGAAGAATATATAAGTGTACATAGTAGGGGGAGTCAGTCATGACACTTAGTCATTTTTCACTAAGTGTTGCCATCAATGCCAAAGGGGGAGATTGTTGGCAAGAGACACTACAAGGCATCTCATGTGTTGTCATTGATGACAAGTAAGTCCATTCCACACATCTATAGTACAGTATTAGATCATACTAGAAGTCACTTCCAAGATTTATCCAATCTGGATAGACATGAATAGGGTAGATGGCAGAGTTCAGTATTTTGGTTAGCGGATCTCTCCAATTAATCATTATGTGTTAAGAATATGAGGGAGTGTAGATCAGTGTCAAGAAAATCTAAATCCAAGATTTCAGCCTCTAGAGACAAAGGGATTAAAAGTTATGAGCATCTGAGCACTGGGTCCTAATATGACAAGAACAGTTTAGTAAAGAATAGGCCGACTTGTGTTAGATCCTTGTGCGGATCTAGTAGAAATGTTTTGGTGAGTTGTGTATGGGATATAATGTTAGTGGCCAACATGTATGGTGATCTATAGGTGTTATTTTTGGTACGCATCAATATTGATGTATGGATTCACTCAACAGAACAGAGTACTTGTACTGTTTGTCAAGTTCTTCATAAGGTTGACAAAAAGGTGATTGAATTTCTTGAGGTAGATATATATAACTGATGGATCCAAGTGAATTGGTGTGTGTGTGGTGAGCAATGGTGGAGTAAGTGTGAAATGGCATATTAAGGTGTGAAAGAGAAGAGATTTGAGGTCCAGATCATGGTAGAGTAGTAAACAAGGCAGAATAAAATGGTGTATAAGATCAGTATTTTGTACTTAACCAAAACTAAATTCTTGCATTGGCAGATGCTATTCATCAGTTCAAACAATCTGTAATCTTGTTGTAATCATTCTTGTAGGCAGTGAGCCTCTCTTGAGCAATGAGCTTTGGGTAGTGAGCCCAAAGGCATGTGCCTTCCCCTTTTGTAATACTTTTAATAGAGTATAATCCTTGTGGGTTAACCCCCACCATAGTTTTCCCTTAATCAGGTTTCCACATTAAAAATCTTAGTGTCAAGTGTGTTATTTGTGTTTCTGCTTATGAGTTATTGATTCTTGCTTGTCATGATTATATCATTAGTCTGTTAAGTTGTAAAGAAGTAATTAAATGTAGTAAGCTTTAAAGTTTTATGACAACTAATTCAGCCCCCCTCTCAGTTGTATGCCCTAATTCCAACATGTGTAGCTTGTCAAATCATTTGCCAAAGAATGGAGAGTCTAGAAAACTACTAACATGTTTCTTACAGGATCGATCGGTCAAAGACTCATCATATTTCCCACTAAATTAGGAACATTTAGAATTGGTGGTTAAAAAGAATCTTTGCATGCTCCGTGTCTATTTATCTTTCTTGTTTGCTTCTTTGCATGTCTGTAACCCAATTTAACAACAAGAGTATCCTCTCCCCATGCCTATTCAATGGACCTGGGGTGTAAGAGAAATTGTTGTTATCTCTAGAGGGCTTGCCTCCCATTGTGAGAGGGAACGATCCAAGTAGTAACAAGCTAAAGCCAAGCTCATTCAAACCTCTATATGAAAAACATGTTTGTGACAAAATTCATAAGCAACAGGTGTGGATGTGTCATACCAATGAATGTCTCCCTTAGTACCCTTGTGGTGCATGAAAACTTGTAGAGTGTAACCTTTGTAGGCCAGGATGCCTCCTAATCGGAGTGAATCACCACACATATGGCCACCTGAATGAATGCCCTTACTAAAAACTTTTGTTTAGTAGCCAAAATCCTTCTATTTGCTGGCGTAGGAGGTCAGACCTCTGAAGCCATCCCACATTCTTGCAGTTCAAAGTAGAGATAGCAAATTCTCTTTAGGGAATTTGATGTTTGGTATGCCTGAGAAGTGTGTGCCGTGTAAGGGGGAGCCAGTGCTACTAAACTTCTAAGCTATCCACTCTAAATAAATGTGGTTGGAGCAATCCAAGTGGGAATCCAATAGATATTATCTTTGCTAGCCTAGGTTGTACAAATTTATCATTGTGTTTGGTGTGAGTGCAAGTACATATGAGAACTTGTGTTTGATATTGCCTAAGTGAAACTTCCAATAAACAATTACCACCTCATCTAATCCTAATCATCCTAGTCAATCATCATTCCAATCCATCATTCCAAGATATTCAATCACTTCATCCTAATCATTATCCCAATCACTCCACCTCTTCATCTTCATTATGGTCCAACCAATTTCATCCTAATCACTTCACTCTAACCATTACCCAATTATTTCATTCTAATCATTCCAAATCATTATACATCATTCTACACCATGTCAACATTAGAAGACCTAACACAAAAATCCATTCATCTTCTTCATCAAACTCAAACAAGCCAATCATTTCTAAACCAACAAACCTTCCAAGATATCCAAGAGATAATTCAAAAACTACAAATAAGCCAATCCCTGCATATGCAACACCTCTTATCACAAATCCAACACCTCTTGGCCACTTGTAAAATCCAACAAGAACATCTTCAACCAGTGCTAAATCAATCCTATGTGCCACCTATCCCATCATGTCAACCTTATCCATCCACATGTCACATCAATTCTTTATCAACCGATCACACTTCTTCCAATTTCAACCCTTATCCATATCAATCAACCTATCAACAACCATTATCTTATGTGATCCCTCATCCAACACAACATCAACACCTTCAACCACAACAACAACAACAACATATCCAACATCAACCTGTTCAACATCAAATCATATCACAACAAGCCCAATCTCATCACATTCTATCTCAATCACATGTATCACCTCTATCTTCATGTCATGTCAATGCCATATCTACCCAATAATATTCACCTCAAGGTCATCCAATTCCTCCTTCCAACATGCCAACACACAATCAAATCCATGTCCAAGACAAATAAGTGTCCTCACAAGAGGTACATGCAAGTTGAAGTGGCCCTTTGTACATAAATCAAGTGAGCTTAAGTCCACTTTTGGAGAAAGATCTAATATCCTTTGATGAGGGAGATACCTATGTGTCACCTAATTCTACTCCAAGTGGCCCCTTGTATATAAATCAAGTGTCCTTAAGTCAATCTTTGGAGAAAGATTTGATATCCTTTGATGAGGGAGATATGAATCTAGGTTATGCACCCTATGAGCATCCTCCATCACCATCCATTCTAATGCCAACACATGAGTCAACTAGTCCTATCCCAACACCATCATATGATCCTACTCCTAGTCCTAATCCATCCAACCCTAACATTCCTCCATGCAATCCTAGTCCCAATTCAAACCCTAATATGTCCAATCCATCTAATCCCAATCCAAACCATCTACCAAATCCTAATTCGAATCCTACAACACTATCCACCATTATCTTCCATCCCCTATATTGCCCATTCACACATACCCTAATGAAGAATGTGATCCAATGGCTACTAGCATGAAATAGACCATCCCCATTCATGAGCCTCTTAAAGATCCCTCTATTAACATGATTAACCCTCCAACCCCATCATGTGACCCACAAGCCATTGAGCCAATGGAAGAGCCTCTTCTCATGAGCCCAAGCCAAAGTTCATCATACTCTCTTATGGATGAATATCAAGAACCCATCAAACTCATCCAAGAGCCTCCCACTTTCACTTCCATAAAACCACAAGAGTTATATCAAGAGTATGATCCTAAGCATGTGGAAACATCAAGTCCTAGTCCTATTCAAGATCAAATCCTTTCCATTCACCCCATTCATAACATCTATCTTTTCTATGATCAAGATGAAATCCATGAAGAATCCATCCATGAACACCTTGATCCTATCCATAATCCCATACCCATCCTTGAGCAAGATATCCAAATTTCTCCTATTCATCCTCCACCTAGCCCCATCCATAATCTACAAACATCTATTTCCCTTGATGAGAAACATGCCTCCCATGTGAGCATAAAAGATCAAACAAATATCTTGGATCTAAATGAATATAATGACATTAAAGATCCTAATGGTCCTTCTATATCATCCACTATTGACTCCATTTCAAAGCCATCATATCCTATTCATATATCCACCTTCGTACATGAATGTTCTTCCCTAGGGGAACAACAACCATTATTTTCCACTTCACCTTCTCCATCACATAAAGAACTCGTGTCTAGTTCCAAAGCTACACCTAGACCCATAATCCACCGCGTACTCCAAAACATGAACTACCAAGGTAAAGGCTTAGGCCTTCATGAACAAGGTATTTTGGAGCCAATCCATGTCAAAGTCCCTTCTCCATGCTCATATGGCCTTGGATACACACCCCAAGGTAAACAATCTAAAGATGTTGGTAATTTATCCATGCCTCCTAAGTCCACCACGTTATATCACAAGTCCTATCATATACCTAAAACATATGTTGCCATTCCACCTCCATCATATTACAAATGTCAAAAGCATGTCACCGTATGCCTTCCACCATCCAATTTACCTCTACTTCTTCCAACTCCTAATATCTCTCCATCCACTTTTCCACCATTTCTTCCAACACCTAAGATTCCTATCATCCATAAATACCCTCATATTCCTAATTGTGGCTAACAAATGCACACATTGTCTAAACAAGGAGCTTCCACCAAACCTATGAGATTCAAAAACAAACATTTTGATGCCTCTACACATAAAGGAAAAATTCCTAAGGGTCCTAATGCCTTAGGATACAAATGCAAAGAATCAAAGCAAAATCCATCCAAAAAGTTATCCAAACCCATACCTTCACAAGCAAAGTCAAAAACTAAAATGGTATGGGTTCCTAAACAAAAAGTGGTCAAGTCAAGTGAGGCATCCACCTTTCAAAAATCCCAACCATCCTCATCCATTCATAAATGCCATTCCATTCCAAAAACTCAAGTTACTTCATCCCACATGAAAAGTGAAAATCACGAAAATACTAAGTCTATGTGGGTCCCTAAATGCTTGCATCATCCATCCTCTAAGAAAAAATCCCCATTGCTTCCTACACCACCATCCACTCAAAAGCTTCAATGTTTATCACAGTGTGTGCAACCATTGGTCATGGTTCCCTTCCATTCCGTAACATTCCCACATGCACCCATCTCCCCACCTTTCATTCATTATCCTACATATCTTCCTCATCACTTCCCTATGGTCCATGCTTTTGCATAAGCCTTCTCTTACATCTTCCCTACATAATACATGTCATAATCCACTATCCTTCCATCCATAATCTACATCATAATCTACTATCTACCTAATCCAACTCACTTTAATGTACATCCTAATCCATTACCAACATCTATGAGCACACTTGACATGGTCTATGCGATGACACCTATCTCCAATGGGACTATCACCTTTCATGGCACTAGACACTAGAGTCTCTCCCATCCATATCCACCTATCCCATCCAAGTATTCAAAAATTAAAAAAAAATCAAAAAGCCAAAAAAAAAAAGAAAAGAAAAAAAAATCAAAAAAAGTAAAGAGAAATCCCTTCGTCCAATGGTGAAAAGCTGGTAAACAGGCACCTTGGATAAGTACCATGATGAAAACCTAGAAAACAGTTGTCATGTGTAAGTTGATCTTCTATGTCACCTACACTTGGGGTCACCTTGTCTCATCCACCATATCATTTTCAACCTATCTTACCATACCACTTCCTATCATCCTTATTAATTCCACATACATACACCTATCCCATTCATCCTCCCTTCCTAATCTTGATCTTGATAAAGATATGGGTGCAACAATGTTGACAATTTTTTTGGATATCTCTTGACATACCTCATCCCTTTCAAACCAATGCTATCACTATCCTATAGTCATGAGCCTTGTCATGAAAAATCCTAAGCACTAAACCTAGAATGGGGCATGTTATTCCTATGTGACATAGTCCTTGGAGATCACATCCTAGCTCCATTATGAGGCATACATCCATCCACTATAGCTTATCCTTATATTTATCCATTTATCATGAGATTTCCATTCTATGGCCTATCCTCTTATCCATCCATCTATCATGATCCTTCCATCCCATCTACTATCACCAATCCTTTTATCCATCCATCCTGCCTACCTCCTTGCACCTAGACTTGGTTTTCCCTTGTCATTGGTATCTAGCGCAAATACTATACAAATTACAATCCAATTCCATCCCAAAATATTTCTAAAAATACAAAAAAAATCACAACATGCCAAAATCCAAAAAAATCAAAACATATCAAAATCCAAAAAAATCAAAACATATCAAAATAAAAAAAATAAAAATATTATCAAAATCCAAAAAAAATCAAATATCCAAGAAATAAAACCAATCCTCATCATCCAATCATCACTTTGATTCTTTCATTCCAATCATCTATCTAATCTAATCCCATCTTCAAATCAATTCTTCCAAATCATTCAATCAAAACCAATCACTCAATCCATGAAATCAAATTGTCCAATCATCAATCAAATCACATTCTTTAATCAAATCCAATCATAGTTCCAATCAATTGCACTCACTCATTCAATTCTATCTATTCACTTCCTCAACTCAATTCATCCGATTCATCAAATCATTTTTTTCAATACATCTATCCAATCATTTCTTCCAATTCTATCTAATCAACCCAATCATCACTCCAACTTAAACCATTTCAATCAAATCAATTCTCCATCACATCACATCAAATCATATCACTCATCATCATCACCACCAATAAAATAATATCAAAACTACATCTTATCTCTATCGTTAAGTGCCTTGATCCCGTGGATACAGGGTATGTAGGCAATCTAGGATATGAAGGAAGTACTCAGATTTAGGCACAGGCAATACACTTCTTCCATCTTTCATCTTTCTTCTAATCTTCACCAATCATTATCTTCATCTATCTCATCTTCTTCTATCATCTATCTCCATCAATTCATCAATCATCAATCATTTCTTCCATTCATCATCATTATCAAATCAATCCAAGCAATAAACTCAAATTCAAGTCATCCTTCATCCATATCAATCAAGTCAATCAATCTTGTCAAATTATCCAACTACATCCTTGGTCTTGATCCTAATCTTGTCATAAACCAAATTAATCCAATCAATCCATTAATCAATCAATCATCCTTGTGTTGATCTAGGGATATATCATTCCCCACCATGACAACACTATCATCATCAATCAAACAATTAATTATTGGTTTACAGCTTGACAAGGGCAATACCTTATTTGTTTTTGAATCATTTCTGCATACTTGCTTGTGTGTGTTATCTTTTTATCTTACATTTGTATCACATCTGTATCATTCCAGATAATATTCATATCTTGTGTATGTTGGAATAGATTTTTGCACTATTCTTTGCATCTAAGGTCATATCATACCTTTTGTGCATTAGGACTTTAATGCTCTAAGTTTTCTCCTCATACATCTAGAGAAGGTTGTATTATGCTAGGGCACGAGACACATCGTCAACTTGGTCCTTATACCCTGGTGCATAATGTCTAGTGCTATATCAAACATCATGGTTGATCACTTTCATTGCAGCATAACACATCATTCATTTCTTCTATCATTTCCCTTATCTTTCTTCCTTGACCAATCCATTTCATTTCGAGAGCATACCCATGTTTGTCCAACCCGCCTATCCTCTCGAAGGGGCATCCTTATCCTATCTTTCCATCATCATCTCTTTTTTCCTCTACCATTACCTTAGCTTCTTTGAAATGATGTTACTCAACACAAATCTCATCGTCTCGAACATCATCTCAAAGAGGGGCAAAATGTAGACACCCAAAATTGACCCATTTTAACATTTATACATTTATCGCATTTTTCACCACATTCCTCATTTTGTTTAACACACTTATAATAAAATAATTCATTTTCTTCTTCATGTCTTTAATTAATTAAATAATATTTATTTATTTATTTAATTTCCATTATTCTTCTATTTTCCATCAAATGATTAAATAATTTTAAATTATTTAATTATTACATCTTTCTTTTAAAAATAAATATAATTAAATTTTTTATTTATTCCCCCACCATGCACATAAATTAAATAAATTTTATTTGTTTAGTTTATATTTCATCCACTCGTATCTTTGTCATTTTCTTCTAAAATCATGCAAGTGGGCCCCTTTGTCCATAAAATAGTAAAAAATCAAAATGTGGGAAGATTTAATAAATTATAAAAATCAACTATCCTCATCACTTAAAATCTCAAAATAGAAAAAGAATTCTGCCTTGGGAAAGAATCTTATCTTTCTAAATAAAATGTCTTTTTATGGACACTTGGCGTGTGCATATTCATTCTTATCTCTCATTCATCCTCATCCATTGATTTCTCCTTTTATTCATCACCATTTATTAAAAATCAGCCCTTGCCTATAAATCTACCCTCTCATAAGCCATTTTGGATGCACTAAGTTTAATATCCTTATGTTGTCAAAATTCTTCCTCTCATCCATCATCTATCTATTTTATATCAATCTTCTCCATCTATCTTCTTTCATCAAATCTCAATCCAATCATTATGATGTGTATCTAATTAATCAACATCAACACAATCTTCATCAATCAATCAGGCTTGCATCCATCATTCAAGATATCAAGGTATTCAGAAGGTTTGGTCAAAGGTATTGCATGTTTTGTTTTATCTTTCATTTTGTCCAAAAAATTTGTGAATAGGTATACTTGGGATTTGTGATTTCTGCGAAAGGATTGAAGATGGACCCTAAGAAAGTTAGAGCAATTGTTGAGTGGCCAACACCTAAGAACATTGAAGAAGTCATATCATTTCATGGATTAGCTAGTTTCTACTGGAAGTTCATTAGAAATTTTAGTTTAGTAGGCACACCGATGACAACAAGGACTTTAGTAGAAATTTCATGGTGACAGAAAGGACTTTAAGTGGACATCAGGAGCAAATAAAATTTTTGAATTGTTGAAGCAAAAAGTGACAAAGCAACCAGTGTTAGTAATACTGGATTTCAACAAAGTATTTCAAGTAGATTGTGATGCAAGTGGAAATGCAATAGAAGCAGTGTTAAGTCAAGAAGGTAGACCTATAGCATATTTCACTTTGAAGTTGAATGATACAAGGAGAAGATATTCAATTTATGATCAGGAATTCTATGCCATAATTCAAGCCTTGAAGAAGTGGATACATTACTTTTTACCTAAGGAATTTGTGTTGTATACAGATCATCAAGCTTTACAGTATTTAAACAATCAAGGAAAGTTGAATCAAAGACATATGAGATGGGTAGAGTTCATGCAGAATTACATGTTTGTATCGAAGAATAGGAGTGGGAAGTCAAATAAAGTTGTTGATGCATTGAGTAGAAGAAAGAATTTGCTGACAGAGATGAGAGTTGAAGTATTAGGTTTTGAGAAGTTGAAGCATATGTATGAAGAAGATGTTGATTTTGCAGAACTGTGAAAAGAATGTAGGGAACCTATTGTGACAGATAGGAGTAAGTGGTTGGATTATTTCATTCAAGAGGATATGTTGTTCAAAGGAAATCAGTTGTGTATACCTAGGAGTTCAATGAGAGATAATTTGATCAAGGAAAAACATAGTGGTGGATTGGCAAAACATTTTGGAATTGACAAGATAGTGGCTTTGGTAAGTGAACATTACTTTTGGCCTCAAATATATAAGGATGTAAGGAAGTTTGTGCAGAGTTGTAGAGTATATCAAGTTGCAAAAGGGAGTAGTCAGAATATTTGGATTGTACAAATCTTTGATAGTACAAAGAGACCTTGGGAAGACATAAGCATGGATTTCATATTAGGATTTCCAAGAACACATATAGGACATTATTCTATATTTGTAGTGGTGGATAGATTTTCAAAGATGGCACATTTCATACCTTGTAAGAAGACAAATCATGTAGTGCATGTTGTTGACCTATTTTTCAAGAAAATTGTGAGATTGCATGGATTACCTAAGAGCATAATTTTAGACAAGGGTACAAGATTCATTAGATATTTTTGGAGAACATTGTGGAGGAAGATGAAGATAGACCTAAAGTTATTTTAGTATTTCATCCATAGAAACATGAGTTTGGGAAACTTGTTGAGATGTTTGGTAGGAGAGAAGGCAAGAAATTGGGATCTAATTCTATCACAAGCAAAGTTTGCATAAAATAATTTAGTGAACCAAAGTACAGGGAAGACACCTTTTGAGACTGTAACCACAATGAAACCTAGAGGAGCAACTGAATTGAGAGATATCAGTATGGAGAACAAAAGAAGTCCAGAGGTAGAAGAATTTGAAAGATACATGGAGACAGTACATAATCAGGTTAAGAAGCATTTGGAGGAGATGAATAGAAAGTATAAGGAGCAAGTAGATGAGAAGAGAAGACACAGAGAATTTTTAGTTGGCGATGACGTGATGGTATATCTGAGAAAAGAGAGATTTCTAGTAGGGACATATAACAAGTTGAAGATGAAGAAGTTTGGAGTATGTAAGATACTCAAGAAATTTGATTCAGGAAATGCATACAAAGTGGAGCTACAAGAGACATTGGGGATATCACCTATATTCAACATTGCAAACCTTTATCAATATCATGAAGGAGAATCAAGTGACAGCATTGAAGATGATTTGAAGATTTAGTTACCATAGCAACAACCAGAGCAAATAGAAAACATCTTGGATAGTAGAGTTAGATGTAGTATCAGAGGCAACCAATACAAGGAATATTTGGTAAAGTAGAAAGGTAGACCGGAAGAAGACTCAACTTGGATTTCTCATTCTGAGGTAGACCGTCTTGGTTTTCCTCTAGCCCCAGCAAAGTGAGGGACTCACTTTTTCAACAACCCTGGGTGTATGATGCAAGAGCATCCCCGGTTACAAAGCAATCTTGAATCAACCAAAAACATTTGCATTCCTTTATTTTCTTTCATTTTACAATTTAGTTCAGTCAGTAGTGTTGATGATGATTGTTAGTCATAACAACATGCATAAAAATTTGCACAACAAACCTTTATTATCTTGTAAAGTATGATCAACTTAGGATAAGTCGATGACTCCAAGTCTCCGTTGATCAGGTCATGATCGTCTAACGTTACTTAGAGGTTGATGTGACATGCTGTTTTCCATTTCAAGGGGTCTTACATTTGTCTGGATGACCAGTATTGCATTGTTTCCTATAAATTTACTTCACAGAGAGGTTATTTCTACTCTATTTCTAAGGATAGCTGATACATTTGCAAGTTTGATCAATTCTTCTAATCATTGATCATCATGAACTTGTTCTTTCTTTTACACTATATATTTATTCAAATGATGTGTCTATGAGTGGATATTTGCATATATATCATGGACATTTGTATGAATTTGCATGATATTTGTCAATTTAACATGCCTTTTCTTTAAATATGCTATGTATTTCCAATTATCTACAAGATATCAACATATTTCATGTTATTTGCTTTTAATTCTCTATTATTTGCAATTATGGTGATGATCTATTATGAAATTGAAAGAAATTTAAAAGAATGCTTCTAATTTTAGTGAATCTTTAGTCATTGAACCACATACATACAAGATACATTCATGAGGAGAAGAAATCAAACCATATGTCACCAAGATGTTCCACAACTAGATATGGATGATGCTAACTTCAAAGGATAAGGAATGAAAACAACACATGTAGACTGACAAGCACTCGAAGGGATGCAGCTAATCAATGCATGTATCCAGATTTCAAACATAGATTACTCAAGATTTATGATGATTTGTAATCAAATATGCTTCTCTTTCATTCAATATGCATAACATGTACTTTTACAACAACTTTGAAATGAGTCCTGATATTTCAGCAATCAAATTTCAATTAAGTTTTGAATGTTCAAAATATTGCACCCCTACACCTTTTATAGAATAAGGTGAGGAGGCAGTTACAAACGACCTATAGTTAGGATTTGTCACTTACAATTAACGGTTGATAATTACTCTTTGACTCAGTCAACTTTTCCTCATGGCACAGGTTGCCAGCTGGCAACCATCTGGATGACTCATTTTTTATGAGTACCTGATGCATATGTCTTCTTGGTGATGCATCTTCATTAATTCTTTAGGTTCCTCCTCTTCATTTTCTTCTTCTTCATCATGGTCATCATCTTTATTACTTTCAGTATCACTGTCACCTTGATGTACATCCTCCTGTATGTGGACCTTCATCACTGTCCTAATGTGCTCATAGGCCTATACTATTTTATCTACCTCCCTGGCATCTTAGATTTTGGATTTTATTATGGCATGCTTATGAGACTGGAATTTATCTTTGAGTGCCTCCAACTTACCCTTTCTGTTCTTCAAAGTCTCATTCACCCTAACTTTTATCCTCATGATCTTGTTCATTACTTCTTCCATCAGGTGGGTGAGGGGGTCATCTGCTACTGGCTAGAAGTTATCATGCAGAGCTTTGATAGCAAATTTTGTGTCTTGATTTTCAATCTTTCCCTCTACTTTCCCTTCTAAATCTGTAAGGATCTCTGCTTCATAAGCCATCATGTTGTGTAGCTTTATGCTTATATCCCTGAGCTTGCCACTACATTTCTTCAAGATATCACATTCAAACCTGATATCTTCATACCATATGTCTATCAGTAGGGCAGTGTTATTATTCAACACTTGATTATTTATTAGTATTTGAGGATCAATCCTCTTCATTTCACTTAAAGCAGTTAGGTCCTTTTCCAATTGGAATGACCGTTTCCCTATATCATTTTGCATTTTGTCTACCTTTCTCTTTAAACTTCTTAAAGAATTCCACCTTTGTAAGGAGGTTCTCAAAACATCCTTATCTCTTGTGAGGGCTGATAGCATCCATTTCTCCATGATCATGGCTTCATGCTTCATGAGGTCCAACTTAGTGACCTCCTCCTGGGATATGACAGTCAATGGGACTGCCGAATCAACTAGTGGATTATCAGGGTTAGTCAACCCCTTTATGTATGAATACAGCTGAGCAATGTGCTCCTTATGATGTTTATTTTTCTCTTTCTCCTTCTTTACCCTTTGGGTTAAAGAATCAATAATGTCCTTCCCCTCTTGACCCTCTTGGTCTTCATTGGTAAAACCCAAATCAACAGTTGTGATTTGGAACTCTTCAAGGGTGATCTTGCCCTTCTCTTTCTCTACCGTGGGAAGTGCTACCTATGCAGTCCATATGCCTGTAGCAAGATCTCTCTTTAATGGCTGATGTCAATCTGGCCTTCCTCTTTGGCTTCATTATTGTTTCCGCAAATAGGGTGGAAACATCAAATTCTTGAATTTCAGACCCTCTTTTAATACCTATTTCTCTTTCCAGCCATTGAGGCACATCATCTCCAAATCCCTGATGTTCCTTGTCAACATCATGCCTACCCTAATCTCTAGTATCTATTTCTATTCTCAGTGGAGAAGGCACTTTCTTAATTTCTTCCTCATGGAATTCCTCATAAGGGGGATCTTGTTGCATCTCTTCCTACTAAGGGGCTTCTTTCTATTGAAGAGGATCCTATGGCTTGTCCACATTATGATCCTGGGCCTGATCCTGTACTCCCTCCTTCTAACTTTCATCTTCTTTACTATTTTCCTCATCTTGAGGCATATTGACATCTGTGGATGTCTGAGTATATTGGCCTTGTGCATCACCCTGATCTTGGGTCACTTCTTGTTCTGCACATGAGGTGCTGATATCCTGTGTCTTAAGGTCCTCATGAACTGATTTATCTTTTTCTCATGTGGCATCTCCCGTATCTCCCTAAGTCTAGGCAGTAGCATCACCTGATGTATCTTTATCACCCCTACCTTTCTGTTGGACTTCTATTATTTTTGGCTCGGCAGGTATCTCATGTTGTTGCTGACCCATATTAGGAGCATTGCTTTCTTTTTCTACCTGCTTGGCCACTTCAATCTTTTCTATCACATCAAGTGCACCTGCTTTTTCTTTGGGGCTCACATCACCCCTATATGTTAAATCTATAACTGCAAGGCTAGTCACCTAATTGACCAACTTATCAAGCCCAATCTATTGGGCTACCCTCTCTGGGCTATTTTCTTTTACTTCCTCTATTTGTTTCACCTCCTCCAATATCGCCATCTATGCTAATGGGGTCCCATGTGGAGTCATGTGGGTACTGGAGGTGAGAGTCTCCATTCTTTGACAGGCTACATTCTACACTACCTCATCATCTAATAATTCTACGATGTCCTCCAAAGAGAAAGGACCACCTGGACCTACTTTGAAAGATTCTTTTGTTTGTTCTTCTACCTTCTCAGTCTTGAACTTTATTATGGTGGGAAGCGAAACATCATGTTGCAGTTCCTTCCTAAATCCTTCACCACCGGCTCCTCACAATACAATGGAGTCAACCCTGATTTTACCCCGCATGGATGTTCTTTGCTTCTTGGGTGGTGATGTCAGCGGCATTGCCCTCCTCTTCCTACTAACCATCATTAGGTCATCGCCTGTAGGCTCCTTGTTTACCTGCACTTTGGAATATCTTCTTCCACTTCTTGTTGTGAGGCTTGACCCTCCTCCTGTACTCCTATAATTTCTACATCTGGCCTCAAAATCCTCTTTGTCCTAGGCTTGTCAATCAGAGGCTGTGCAGATGATGTGGATGACTGACCTGATGTTGATGCACCTACATCTGGTGTGGCAACCCTTTCAATTATCACCCCCGTAGGTTCATCTTCAGTTTTCTTACCTCTAGGGGGACCTTTCCTCTATTTCTATGTGGGTAACCTCTCTCCATTGGATTTTCTTTTCTCATTAAGGAAATCATACTCCTCGTCAACTAGTTCTTACCTTTTCTTTTTGGCATCAACTGTAAGGGCCACACCCCTCCTCTTCAATCTATTTATTTCCTCATCTACCCAAGCTTGGGTTAATTGTAGTACCCCACTTGTAAACTAATCCAAGGATATGTCCTCTGGCTGTGTTAGATTAGGGGCTGATATGGTGTCATTGTACACCTTCTTGTCTTCATATTCATTAGACATAGTTTTTCCATCATCCTTCTTCAACTGTGCTAGCACTGGGATGCAGTCAAAAGTCCTTATTTGGTTCAAGGTGAGCCTCTGGTATTTTCTTCTTCTCACCTCAGCTTCATCCTCACAATCAGCCTAGAAATCCTCTAGATGCTTCTGATGTATAGGTTTTGCCACTATTTTCTTCATCCTGCCATAGGGGTCATAAGATCTAGCTAAGTTAAATGGTTGTAGATACATTAGTTTCATACCTCCTAGTGGTGTCCACCTAGGGTTATGGTTTTGATCTAGAACATTTGCAAGCCTTTTCTTTCAAACCCTAAAAATTCTAAGTCCCATGGTCTTGTGCTTTATCTTTTAATTTAGCTTTGACCTCCTGTATCGGGTTCCCAGTTGTTTAAGTTATAACTTAAGCCTTTTAGCTTATTGATGATTGGCCCCTTGTGCCTTGTGTTGCCTCCTTTTCCCATCACTTAAGTCATTTCACCAAGACTTCACCCATCAGCAGCCCAATTCGTGTTCCAGCTGATAGGCCAATGGAGATATAAGCTAACATACAAAGTATCATCACCAAGACCTTGCCTATCGACATCCAACCTAAAGCTCTCTTCAATGGCCGATGAGAGATACCAACTGGTCTTTGGTGAGACTTCGCCCGTCGGGGGCCATCTCCAAGATCTCTTCGATAGGTCGATACATGTGCAAAGAAAAAGATATAGAATGCATTTTGATGAGACCTTACCTATCGGTAGCCTAGCTAAAGCTCCTTCCAATGGCCAATGAGAGATACCAAATGGTCTTTGGTGAGACAATGACCATTGGAGGCCATCTCCAAGCTCTTTCCAATGGGCCGATGAAGTTACAATGGCTCGTCGGCAGGACAATACCTATCGGTAGACACTTCTAGGGTCATTCCGATGGTCGATGGAGAATGCAAAGGCACAACAATAGAGATCCAACCAAATGCCGCCACATGTCCAAGTCAGTTGCATATATATACAACTGCATATACAAAGATTTAAGGGTGAAAAAGGTCAATAGAAGAGGGAAAAGTCAGTGATTAAAAAAAGGGTGTCTACGTGGCGCAATCTCACTAGTGGAAGACTTTTCGATGGTGCCGATGTGGATTTTCATGGTGGATGTATAATTTGAAGCCGTAGATCTCGACGGGAAGAAAGAATCGACGGCCATCATTCAAGCTTTCAAGAATAGGAGGATATTTGTATGTGTTCACAGTTGCATTTCAAATGGAGAGAAATTTCAGAGCTCGCAACCGCTGCACATCCTGAAATTGATAGGTTGGCATTTATGGCAAAATTGTGAAGGTATGGGTCTGAGGGGACAAGCCAGCTACCATTTTTAAGAAGAAAATCTTCAAGCAGCTGCATGACTCCAAATCTCATTTG
Source organism: Cunninghamia lanceolata (assembly GCA_027924645.1). Taxonomy (NCBI): domain Eukaryota; kingdom Viridiplantae; phylum Streptophyta; class Pinopsida; order Cupressales; family Cupressaceae; genus Cunninghamia; species Cunninghamia lanceolata. The sequence goes on along the minus strand of BSBN01000220.1, from coordinate 5,826,830 downwards.
CTCCTTTTTTCTTGGTCTCTCTGCTACATTGAATGTTTTGGGCAATATTTTGATAGTGCATTGTATCTGATGGCATTTTGAAAATGACCTTGTACTTATTACTGAGTACACATTCTTGTTGTATAAGTATACTGTGTTACTCAATTTTTTGTTGTTGAAGACTTGGCAAATTTTGGTGGAGTAACAAGATACACTCTTACTGGTGGCTCTATTTTATGTCTTGTGAGTTTATGAATCATCTGTTGAATGTTTTATGCATAGTTTCGTTGGTTTCATGTTGTTTTTATATGAGAAATGCACAGTTACATGTGTTTGGTTGTTTGTCTCCAGGTTGTGGCATCTTTTCTTTTGAATCAAAATAGCTAAGGGTTATTTGGGATTTTGGAGCATGGATTTTCTGTGTTGAATGTCTAATCTCTTACTTTTGTTCAAGGAACAAACTAAGTGTTTTAGGTTAAACATTGGGAGAGGTATGCTGCAACAAGGATATCACTAAGTATGAATGACTAAATACCCAGTCCTGGGAAGTATCTATAAGGTAGACACTAAAAAATTTCCCCTTGAAACTCAGTTATTATTTCAATTTTATGGTAATCATTCACATGTGTATGTCTATTGACTCTAAGCCCTGAGATAGGCACTAGTCTGGTCTTGTATTGATGTTACAACCCAAGATCCCAATCTTGCATCCAGATACAATATACAAATTCAAATTTCAAATATAAACCTTTAGGACATTAAAAGTAGTATTAGGACTAAAATCCTCTGATTCACAACTAAGTATAGGCCCAAAGCTAGCCCCTTTGAACTTATTTTACAGTTTTGGTCTACATAAGAGAGGATTTATCTACTTTGTGTCAACATCCTAGCAAGTTCATAGATACATTTCATGGATGCTAAATAGGAAATACCCCCCTTGGTTTTGCAGAGCCTAAAGAAGAAGAGGAGATATTTATAGAGTCTATCTCCTGTACTATTGGCCCCTGGCCCGGAAATCTTGTTGATCAATCATGGCTACCTTGTAGGGATAACTGGGGAGCATCTAGTTTGGGAAGAAACCTAATAGATTTGGCGACTCTACTGGGGAATGCTTTGTGTAAGAACCTTGGTTTAAAAAACTAATTCCTAGTTGTAGGTGGCGACTTCGAACAAATCTCCCAACCGGTAAAGTGAAATTTATATGCAAGGGAGAAAATCCCTGAGTAATCCTTTGCTTGAAGAATTACCCAGAAAAATGATGTATAGGAGAAAAGGGACCATTCAAGCCAGTCAAGAAGGTTCTCCCAGCCATAGAAACAATGATAATATCCAAGATAATCCTAGATCTTTAGAGCAGCAGGCACCTTATTTTTCAAACACAGAGGCTAAAATTCAAGATGTATATGAAAGACAACAAGGTGATACATTGAGGATGAGGTCAGAGGTGTTTCAAGAATTTCCTTTCTTAGATCCCCCTAATAGATTTGAAGAAACTGAGTCCCCAAGGGATGATGATGATGAATAATATGGAAAGGGACCATCCTCTTCTATGCCTAAAGATGAATAATTAGCTGAAGAAATCAGGAGCCTAAGGGCTGAATTAGAATACTTATAGGCTTTGAGGATTAGAGATGATATGAGACAAAAGATGCAAGCTCTGAAAATTGCTCAACATGATTCAGTTCCCACCCTTGATAATGCAAATGTGTTGAGAAACCAGCAACGAAATGAAGTTCAGAATCAACAGAATGATTAGAGACAAAATACAAACAATGTTAGGGTACCATTGAACAATGTGAGAAATTAGAATGCTAATGGGAATGCAAATGTTAATCAGTTTGGTAGACAGCCTATGCAGTTGGATAGATTCAGGCAGCTAGTCTTTAATGGTATTCCTGGTTACCCTAACCCCATTAATAAACATGTAAGGTCTCAGATACCAAAGTTTTCAAGAAACAATGCTGTGTCAGGTGAAGATCATTTGAAGGCCTTTCATAATGTTATGGTTAACTTTGAGATTGAACATGAAGATGTTTTTATGAAATTGTTTATGCATTCCTTAGTTGATGAAGCTAGAGAGTGGTATAAAAGTTTGCCTAACCAGAGTGTCTCATCATGGGATGATTTCAAAAGGATTTTTAAAGAACAATATGGTGATAAGACTGATCCCAGATTTTTTATAAATGAATTCACCAGTATTACTAAGGGATCAAATGAGCCTATTGCAGATTTTAGTGCTAGGTTCGCTAGAGTGTTGAACAAATTACCACTTCACATGAGGCCTAATGAACCAATGTGCATGGTACTATATATAAATGCTTTTGATGCTAAGATAGCTTATGGGTTAAGGGACAATGGTCCTACTAGCCTCAGGGATGCTTTTAGATTTGCAACCAATATTGAAAATAATAGGAAAGCATCTGGTAAGACAAATAGAAGGGATGATGTAAAGATTCTGCAAAATCTAAATAACAAGTCTCAAAGTACTCAAGGTAATGCATCTACTTCCAAAGAGAAATTGGATAAATTGAGAACTGTTGTTAAGGACCTAAGTTATAGACTTGCTAGAAATGAAAAGGGGATAGGTCCTGAAAGGTAGGTTTACCAAAAACAAGAGAAGAGACCATCATTGCATGATATGCCATATAATACTAATTGGCATAATGGTAAACTAGTTCTCTCAAATAGCAACACTAATCAAAGTGTTAAGGAGACTCCTGATCCTTTGAAGAAAGCTGTTAACATTGTTGATGATACCCCATGGTGCATAATCTATCAAATGCCTCACTCACAATTGTAATGTATGATTGCTCAATCTCTATATAATAATGTTGTCGCCTATGATGAATACAATGAGCCACATTATATGTAGGATGATAGTGTCAATATGTTGTTCACAAATGGGAGTATTCTTCTTATGATGTTGATGAAAGCACGAGTTATGTAACTTGAGTTTGCCAACAGATTTCCTGTGATGAAGATGATGAAGATAACTATGCTTATGCCCAGGACTCACGCATCTTTCTGAATAACTTGAGAAGGCCTTCTGATGAAGAGATTAGAGCTCTCATAACTGCAGTAGTGGCTCAGGTCAAGAGCAACTATAAGATTAGAGGTGAGGCTCAGGTTGGTGATCCATGTCAACCAGAAGACACCTTTGTGAATCAACCAATGCATAATCATAAAGGGGCTAACCACATAAGACTCGATGGAATAATAATAAGAAAAATTCTAAGCAAAAACCAAGTCATGACTCTCAAAGACCAGAAAATGAAGTTCCCCAAAATGAAGATCAAAATAAGAATTCTCAGGTCATGGATGACATTTAGAAGGCCATTAAAATTAAGGCTGGGTCATCTCAAGATAAGAACAAAACCACAGCTCAAGCTACAACTGTTATACAAAATTATGCTCCCTTTGACATAACTCAGGTTTTATCCCAAATAAAGGTCTCTGTCCCATTGATGGAGATGATGAAAGTTGAAGAATTTAGAATTAAAGCATTGTCCCTAATTTTAGGAGTAGCTTGTCAAGCCGAGCAGAATGTTGAGACTTAGGGTAAGAAACAAGCCTTGTGTGTTGATGAGGATGAGGTTCCTGAAGTCTATCTGGGGGTGACAATGACAAAATGTCCTTCATAGGTTGAACCATTTTATGTCTCCCTTGTTATCAATGGAAAAGTAATCAAGAATTGTATGCTTGACTTAGGAGAATCAACAAATATTATGCCTCTGGCTATCATGCAACAAGCTGGATTGAAAATAGATAAGGCATGTGGAAAATGCTATGCAATGTATGCTAGGGAGGTACCAGTTATAGGAATCATGATGGATGTGGATTTTATGCTAGCAACATATCTAGAAAGACTTACAAAATGAACATAACAGTAGTTGGCATAAAGCCACAGTATGGTATGTTGTTGTCAAGAAGATGGGCAGCATTGGTTGGAGGAAGTATGCAATTAGATTTATCATATGCCATGATTCCAATGAATGGTAGAGATGTCAAACTGCTCAGAGAAGAGAGGTCACTAGAAATAGTTGAAGATCAAGATTTAGAAGAGCACATCTGTTTTGTGGATACTGACTATGATAATTTTAGAATTGTCTCAAATGGTCAAGGAAATAAAGAGAAAGACTTTTTGCATTCAAGAACTTGACCAATAGGGTCTCTAGACTATGTATTTTGATGGAGCTTGTTCAAAGGAATCTTCTAGTGCTAGAGTTGTGTTTTTTTCTCCACCAGGTAAGCTTCTGAAATTCTCTTTCTTGTTAAAGTTTGCGTGCACAAATAATATTTTAGAATATGAAGCTCTGCTACCAGGATTCAATGTTGCTTTGAAGCATGTGATTAAGATGCTAAAAGTGTTTGGAGATTCAGAATTAATTGTCTCCTAGGTGAGAGATAAATATGCTTAAAAAAATAAAAGGTTAAAACAGTATAAGCATGCTATATGGGATACAATTGAATTATTTGATGCTTTCTCAATAAATTGGATAGAAAGATCAAAGAATGTCATGGCAGACTTTTTATCTAATGTGGCCATAAGTCCAGATGATGTCACTCTGTCTGATGTTACAAATGTTGAAGTTAAAATGAGACCTGCAGTGCCAGATAATATATCCAGTTGGCAGGTGTTTGATGATGATAGAGATTTGTTGAAATTCTTACACTACATAGTTGAATATGAGGACCAGGAGATTGATTTTCAGAACTTTGTAGAAGTTGTGAATGGAAAAGAAACTCTTTTGGGGAAAGAAGTGATTCAACTTTAAACAAATAAAATCCTTAGAGGGCTAGTTGCCTTAGAAAGAGCATTTGACAATAGAGACCAGTTTGTTACAAAGGCATCTCCTACAAAAAAGGATGACTTGGAGGAGATAAACTTGGGGACACACCATGCCCCTAAAAGAGTACTTATTGGCAAACAACTCAAGCCACACATCAGGAGTATGTTGATTGCATTATTGTGAAAATATAAGCATGTCTTTGCATGGTCATATGAGGGCCTAAAAGCTTATAGAGAAGACTTTTTCTATCATGAGATTCCTTTGAAGCCTGGAGCTAAGCCATTTAGACAGAAACAAAGACCTATGAACCCAACTTTGGCTCCAAAAATGCAAGAAGAGCTTGTAAAGCTTAGGGAGGGTGGAATAATTGTGCCTATTAGACACTCAACTTGGGTGTCCAATCTTGTCCCAGTCAGAAAGAAAAATGGTGATATAAGACTTTGTGTGGACTTCAAAAATTTGAATGTATCTTCTTTAAAGGATAAATATCCACTACCTAACATGGAGGCTATGTTGCAAAGGGTAACTGGTTGTGAGCTTTTATCCATGATGGATGGATTTTTAGGATATAATCAGGTGAAGGTAAAAGAATCTGAACAATACAAGACTGCTTTCACCACTCCATGGGGGACTTATGTATATGTAAGAATGCCATTTGGACTAACAAATACAAGTGCTACATTTCAGAGGGCCATGGATGTTGCTTTTGTAGGATTGATTGACTCAGTTTTGGTTGTATATCAAGATGATTTAACTGCTTATTCAAAAAAGGAGAAGCAACATTGTATGCATCTAGAACAAATTTTTATTAGGGCATTGGAATATGGTATTTCACTTAACCCAAAGAAATGTACTTTTGGGGTAGTGGAAGGAAAACTACTGGGACACATTGTTTCCAAGGATGGAGTCAGGATTGATCTTGAAAGGGTTGCTGCAATTGACAAAATTCAAATTCCTAAAATAGTGAAAGGCATTCAGTCTTTCTTTGGGCAGATTAACTTTGTTAGGAGATTCATTCCCAACTTTACAGAGATTACAAAGGATATTTCAAAAATGTTGAAGAAGGGTGCAACTAACAAATGGGAAAGCGAAGCAACTAGATCATTTCAGAACATCAAAGAGGCTATAAAGATGGCTCCTGTGTTGAGATCTCCTAATTTTTCTAAGTCACTTTAGTTGTTTTCATTTGCCTCTTTTCACACTATTGTTCCATGTTTATTACAAAAAAATGAAGATGGTTTTTAGCAACCTATTGCTTTCTTTAGCATGTCATTGTAGGCAGCTGAATTGAAATATGATATCATGGAAAAGTAGGCATATGCATTGGTTAGGGAAATCAAGAGCTTTAGGACATACTTAGTAGGATCTCAAATAGTTGCATATGTGCCCCGTGCAGCAATTAAGGACATTTTCACCTAGCAGGAAGTGACAGGGAGAAGATGTAGGTGGATTAACAAGTTACAAGAGTTCAACATTGAGATACAAATTACAAAATTGGTAAGGGGACAGAGTTTGGCTAAGATGATGACACAATCAAATTTGGAGGCATGCCAGGTAAATGTAGTTTAGGATGAAGTTGTTAACATGTCAGAATCTAGATGGTACAAGGATATTGTGTATTATTTGCAAAATTTGAATTGTCCTTCCCATCTCAGTGATAGTCAAAAAAGGACCTTAAAATTACATGCTATCAAATACATCATTATTCAAGGAGAACTATATTGGAAGAAACCTGATGGTGTACTACTTAGGTGTGTGGATGAAAATAAAGCTATAGACATTTTAAATGACATGCACAAAGGAGTGTACGGTGGACACTACACTGTCAAGACAACAACTCACAAAACTATTAGAGAAGGCTATTGGTGGCTGACCCTTTTCTCAGATGCACAAAGGATGGTATGAAAATGTGATCCATGTCAAAAGTTCTCAAGAAAACTTAAGTATGAAGGTGCATTACCCCTTAAAATTGTAACTGTGGAAGGTCCATTTCAGCAATGGGCAATTGATTTTATAAGAGAAATTTCAGAAAGATCAAGTGGAGGACATAGTTGGATTTTGGTCACTACTAACTATTTTACTAAATGAATTGAAGCCATTCCAACTAAGAAAGATATAAGTAGGGTGGTGATGGATTTCATTTTGGAACACATTATTTTTAGATTTGGAGTGCCAGTCAAAGTGGTCATAGATAATGCCATATGTTTTAGATCTGGTGAGTTTGTTGATTTTTGCAACAACTATGGGATTAATTTGTCATATGCACCACCATATCATCCACAAGGAAATGGTTAGGTAGAATCAAGTAACAGAAGCCTTATGAAAATCATCAAAATGATGATAGACAAGAACAAAAGGGCATGGGATTCAAAGCTAAAGATGGCACTATGGGCTGATTGGATAATAGTGAAGAAAGCAATTGGAAGGTCACCTTTTGAGCTAGTGTATGGTGCACAAGCTCAATTACCCATGAATAATCTCTTGCCAGTTTATAGATTCATACAAGAAAATTATAAAGAGATTGAGGACTCAATGAATGAAAGGATAAATCAACTGGTTGCATTGGATGAAATTAGGAGAGCAGCACAAAAGACAAATATTAAGAAACAACAGAAGGTGAATATTTCTTTGATAAAAGGGCCATAGGAAGGAAATTTTAGATAAGTGACTTGGTCCTTGTTTGGAATGCAAAGAGCTAGGATAAGGGCAAGCATGATAAATTTGAGCCCTTGTGGATGGGCCCATATCAAATCAACAATACTCATGGAGAAGATTCCTACTTTCTCCAGGCCCTAAATGGTGAACTACTGGAATTGCCCGTGCATGGTAAATTCCTTAAAGCTTATTTCTCATGAATGAATATCTTGTGTGCACATTATAAATTAGGTGTAAATAGTCTGTACATACCTTGTGTGGTAAGGGTTTTAACTTTTTACGTTTTGCCTGGTCTATCCCGAGGTGGTTTTGTTCTAACTGCAGCCTTGCACCTACACATCCCCAGTCGAAGCCAATGGTGGTGCCCACCTAGGGTTAGGGTTTTGAGATAGAACATCTGCAAGCCTTTTCTTTCAAACCCTAAAAGTTCTAAGTCCCATGGTCTTGCACTTTATCTTTTAATTTTGTGTTGACCTCCTGTAACAGGTTCCCAGTCATTTAAGTTATAACTTAAGCCTTTTAGCTCATTGATAACCGGCCCCTTGTGCCTTGTGTTGCCTCCTTTTCCCATCACTTAAGTCATTTCACCAAGACTTCACCCATCGGCGGCCCACTTCGTGCTCTGGTTGATAGGCCGATGGAGATATAAGTGGACATACAAAGTATCATCGCTGAGACCTTGCCTATCGGCAGCCAACCTAAAGCTCTCTCTCTGATGGCCGATGAGAGATACCAACTAGTCTTCAATGAGACTTCACCCATCAGCAACCATCTCCAAGCTCTCTCCAATAGGCCGATACATGTGCAAAGCAAAAGATACAGAATGCATTTTGTCGAGACCTTACCTATCGGCAGCCTAGCTAAAGCTCCTTCTAATGGCCGATGAGAGATACCAAATGGTCTTCAGTGAGATAGTGACCGTCGGCGTCCATCTCCAAGCTCTTTCTGATGGGCCAATGAAGTTACAACAGCTCATCGGTAGGACAATACCTATCGGCAGACACTTCCAAGGTCATTCTGATGGCTGATGGAGAATGCAAAGGCACAGTGATAGAGATCCAACCAGATGCTGCCACATGTCCAAGTCAATTGCATATATATACAACTGCATATACGAAGCTTTAAGTGCAAAAAAGGTCAATAGAAGAGGGAAAAATCAGTGATTAAAAAAAGGGCACCTATGTGGTGCAATCTCACTAGTGGAAGACTTTTCGATGGTGCCGATGTGGATTTTCATGGTGGATGTACAATTTAAAGCCGTAGATCTTGATAGGAAGAAAGAATTGATGCCCATCATTCAAGCTTTCAAGAACATGAGGAGATTTGTATGTGTTCATAGTTGCATTTCAAATGGAGAGAAATTTTAGAGCTCGCAACCGCTGCACATCCCGAAATCGGTAGGTTGGCATTTATGGTGAAATTGCGAAGGTATGGGTCTGAGGGGACAAGCCAGCTACCATTTTTAAGAAGAAAATCTTCAGGCGGCTACATGATTCCAAATCTCACCTGCTCCTTTTTTCTTGGTCTCTCTGCTGCATTGAATGTTTTTGGCACCATTTTGATAGTGCATTGTATCTTATAGCATTTTGAAAATGACCTTGTACTTATTGCTAAGTACACATTCTTGCTGTATAAGTGGATTGTGTTACTCAATTTTTTGTTGTTGAAGACTTGGCAAATTTTGGTGGAGTAACAAGATACAGTCCTACTGGTGGCTCTATTTTATGTCTTGTGAGTTTATGAATCATCTGTTGAATGTTTTATACATAGTTTTGCTGGTTTCATGTTGTTTTTATATGAGAAATGCATAGTTGCATGTGTTTGGTTATTTGTCTCCAGGTTGTGGGCATCTTTTCTTTTGAATCAAAATAGCTAAGGGCTATTTGGGATTCTAGAGCATGGATTTTCAATGTTGAATGTCTAATCTCTTACTTTTGTTCAAGGAATAAACTAAGTGTTTTAGGTTAAACATTGGGAGAGGTATGCTGCAACAAGGATATCACTAAGTATGAATGACTAAATACTCAGTCTTGGGAAGTATTTGTAAGGCAGACACTAAAAAATTTCCCCTTGAAACTCAGTTATTGTTTCAATTTTATGGTAATCATTCACATGTGTATGTCTATTGACTCCGAGCCCTAAGATAGGCACTAGTCTAGTCATGTATTGAGGTTACAACCCAAGATCCCAATCTTGCATCTAGATACAATATACAAATTCAAATTTCAAATATAAACCTTTAGGACATTAGAAGTAGTATTAGGACTAAAATCCTCTAATTCACAACTCAGTATAGGCCCAAAGCTAGCCCTTTTACACTTATTGTATAATTTTGGTCTGCATAAGAGAGGATTTATCTACTTTGTGTCAACATCCCAGCAAGTTCATAGATACATTTCATGGATGTTGAATAGGGAATACCCCCCTTGGTTTTGCAGAGCCTAAAGAAGAAGATGAGATATTTATAGAGTCTATCTCCTGTACTGTTGGCCCCCAGCCAATAAATCTTGTTGATCAATCATGGCTACCTTGTAGGGATAACTAGGGAGCATCTAGTTTGGGAAGAAACCCAACAGACTTGGTGACTCTACTGGGGAATGCTTTGTGTAAGAACCTTGGTTTAAAAAACTAATTCCTAGTTGTAGGTGGCGACTTCGAACAAATCTCCCAACCAGTAAAGTGAAATTTATATGCAAGGGAGAAGATCCCTCAGTAATCCTTTGCTTGAAGAATTACCGAGAAAAATGATGTATAGGAGAAAAGGGACCATTCAAGCTAGTCAAGAAGGTTCTCCCAGCCCTAGAAACAATGATAATATCCAAGATAATCCTAGATCTTCAGAACAGCAGGCACCTTATTTTTCAAACACAGAGGCTGAAATTCAAGATGTTTATGAAAGACAACAAGGTGATAGATTGAGGATGAGGTCACAGGTGTTTTAGGAATGCCCTTTCTTAGATCCCCCTAATAGATTTGAAGAAATTAAGTCCCCAAGGGATGATGATGATGACCAATATGGAAAGGAACCATCCTCTTCTATGCTTAAAGATGAAGAATTAGCTGAAGAAATCAGGAGCCTGAGGGCTGAATTAGAATACTTACAGGCTTTAAGGATTAGAGATGATATGAGACAAAAGGTGCAAGCTCTAAAAATTTCTCAACATGATTCAATTCCCACCCTTGATAATGCAAGTGTGTTGAGAAACCAGTAAAGAAATGAAGTTCAGAATCAACAGAATGATCAGAGACAAAATACAAATAATTTTAGGGTACCATTGAACAATGTGAGAAATTAGAATGCTAATAGGAATGCAAATGTTAATCAGTTTGGTAGACAGCCTATGCAGTTGGATAGATTCAGGTAGCTAGTCTTTAATGGTATTCCTAGCTACCCTAACCCCATTGATAAACATGTAAGGTCTCAGATACCAGAGTTTTCAGGAAACAATGTTGTGTCAGGGGAAGATCATTTGAAGGCCTTTCATAATGTTATGGACAACTTTGAGATTGAACATGAAGATGTTTTTATGAAATTGTTTATGCAGTCCTTAGTTGATGAAGCTAGAGAGTGGTATAAAAGTCTGTTTGACCAGAGTGTCTCATCATGGGATGATTTTAGAAGGATTTTTAAAGAACAATATGGTGATAAGATTGATCTAAGCTTTTTTATAAATGAATTCACTAGTATTACTAAAGGATCAAATGAGCTTGTTGCAGATTTTAATGCTAGGTTCGCTAGAGTGTTGAACAAATTACCACTTCACATGAGGCCTAATGAACCAATGTGCATGGTACTATATATAAATTCTTTTGATGCTAAGATAGCTTATGGGTTAATGGACAAGGGTCCTACTAGCAGGGCAATCATGTACTGGTACTCATCATCAAAATCAAATTTGTATAAGTGTACGGAAAATTTAGCTGAGGTAGTGTAGGTGCTGCTCTTCGACCTCCACTAATACATACTCTTCCTTGCACTCTTCTTATTGTTGTTGTAGTCTATGTCCAACTTACATAGATCTATACTGACCACCTTTGTTCCAACTGGTAGATTAAATGTAGCATGATACCCTTAATTGAAAAGTCAACATATACTCTTACATGCTTCTCCACCTGCCTGGTCTCAGCATTATAGTTCCTGGCACATTCCACTACCAGCTCTGGGGTGTCCATGGCATATGGAAATATGGCTGCATGCCACATTCCTGAAACATATATTGCATCTAGAAGAGTATTGTCTTTATCATGATCTATTCTTGTTGACCATACTGCCAGGTATGTATCTCCTTGGTGAGTGTCACCAATGATGCCATAATTAAATTGTACCCCCTTAGGATAAACAAACATAGGCTTAAGAAACTCTGAATTAGACCTATTCCTTCTAAGATCTGCCATGGACTCCTGCAATAAACACAATCTATCTTACCTTTCAATATCCATATGCATTCATACAAACACTATGTATCTCTACAACATCATGCATACTTGAATCTATTATTCTTTACTACATCATGATATGCACATTCATATATTCAAACCACAAGAAAGAACATAAACTCTACTTGAACATGCAGAAAATGACAACATGAGGGTTTTCAATTACTTACCTGATAGTAATTTCCTCCTGGGTTAGATGGGTGATTACAGAAAAGGGCTGAAAGTGCTGAAGATCATTTGGACTTGTCTGCTAAAAGTGATCGCTATCAGAAGATCACTTGTTTTCACATAACAGAGCATACGGATAGTCAACTGAAGGAGAGAGTTTCTAGAGCACTTCTATGACTTGCGAAGCTAAATGGAACATGTCACATGGCACATAATGATTAGATAGACCTTCTTTAAGGTCCAAACCAAGTTTCATTCATTTGTGGAGGAGTACCAGTTGTTTAAGGCCAACCTGTTTGTTTCTACATGTTACATTCCTTCATTGAAGTTTGTAACCTTTCTTGGCCAATGCAAAGGATTCTTTGAGCTTGGAGATGATATATATATATATATAGATCTCTAGGATGTATTAGGAATCTAATTAGTGATCATGATAGATTAGTGTTATGTTGAAAAATGTCCCCTTGGGGGCTTTTCCTTCTTAAGGTTTAGCTCTCGGGTCCTTAGAATGCATTTAGAACATCTTGCATGATAATTTTGACTCGTGATGAGAAAACCCTAAAGTCTTATGGCAAATAAGACCTAGGAGGTGCTATTTTGATGATCCCTGAAGAAAAATGGGAGGGTGGACTTGGGAACTAGCGCCCTAGCCCTGCCCTATTTTGGGTTTATCCTAAATTTAAATGTTGGTTTTATAACCGTTATTTAGGTCCTATGCCGACATCTCAAGTTTGAATTATGAAATTCTTAGTGAAAATATTTGTAGTTGCATATATAAGCATGATTAGGTTTCATTTTCAAACTAGATGGAAACTAGATGGGCATTTTGATTTACAATCTTATGTTAAAGTGATTCAAGGCATTCATTGTGTTGCAGAGCAGTATTTTGTGTTGTTATTATGTTTGTATTTGTAGATTTGGCTCCATCTCCTCATGGCATGAAGAACATCTTCCTTCCATGAGATCTACACTTCAAGGTGATATCTATTATGTTTCCAATCATTTATCATTTGGATTTTTCCTCTATTCTGCTAGGATATGCACTCTTATCTGACAACGATGTTCAAAATACTTAAATGTCTCTCCAGGGCTTGATTGAGACAAGCCTCTAAACAACACAACCCCCTCCCACACTCCTTTGTGATTGTAGGTTATAGGTGCTGAGTTTCACAGAGTGGAGTTGCAGAAAGGAGGTTGCAGACAACAAGGATTCGGGATCTGAAAAAAGGGAACAGTGTGCAACATTTCAGGACAAGGGTGCTAGTCCCTGTGTCCTCCACTTTTCTAAGGGTAGAAACTGAAGATACAGTGCAGATCAGTGTCAGAGGGAGATTTGGTTTCCATGATGAAAATTGTACCTTGCACTAGGGCATTAGTCCTAGTGTCCTGTTGTGTGGTTACACAACACACCCCATTTTGACTTGATAAAACAGGGACCCAACTTTTTTTTGTTTGGCTTTGCTTGTGTTTTCTGCTTACTGGCAGTCTGGTAAAAGTAAGTCAATATAGATGATCCTACATAACAAGGATTGGGTAGGTCATCATGATGAGGACAACTTTTCAAAGTTAATACTTCATGATAATAACCTCATGGTTGAAAAGAGCACAAAATTTCATGCAGGTTTGCCTTTTGGATCACCTTGATATTCTTTAGGGAACAAAAGTTATAATGAGTCAAAGATCTAGTCAAACCTGATATTCCAAGCGGAGGATCATATTTCTTAATATCAGTCATCTTATAAAAGATCACCCTGATCTAATATTATCACCCGATAAAATCATTTGCTCCGAACATCCAGACGTCAACTTTATGTGATAGTGATATCTACCCAACAAACAACATCGTGTATTTTGCGAGGTCATATTTTGAATATCACCCAATATTCAGAATATCACCCTATCTTTCGAATATCATCTTGTCCCAAAATATCACCACCAACCAATATCCTACTGACGTCATCCAAACCCAATAAATGAAGAAATAAACATGATGATGATTTCACCATCCTTTTTACCTCACGGAGGTATATTTCCAAACATGACCCTTCCTACATAACATGACGATGACATCATAGTGCCACAACGCTGAATTAAATCATTATCCTGATGACATCATCCAGATATTTCAACAAGGGGTCATTTAGTCTAGGGGATCATATTTGAACATCACCTGATATCCAAATATCACCCGATATTTGAATATCATCCTATCCTACAAAGATCACCCCGCGCCTTGTCGCCATAACATTAAATGCCATAAATGTGGTAGGTGGTTCCTGCCGATTACGAACCTGATACATACACCTAGCGAGATCTTGAGTTGCCGTATGGGAAATCCATAATTTTAATCAATTCATCCCTAATTTTGCCCTAATTTTACCCTAAAGAGGAAATTTAAAGTAATTTACAAAATCATTTCGCACTCATCTTGCCATAGAACAAGTTTATACAGAGCAAAGCTTGCAAATCCTCACAAGGCTACCTGCGGACACATAGAGCTTGTACCAGAATGGGACACATAAGCATTGCGGGTATTTGATTTCCTTTCACACAGTTATCAGCATAATTGAGAGGATAAACACATCAGGTAAGTAATTGAAACCCTTTTGTTGTCTTGTTCTGCATATCTAGGTATCATGGTGTTTTCTGGTTTGAAGTTTTAGATTATGCATATCAGGATAAATGAAATATTGAAAGAGTATAATATGCATGAAGGATAATGAAGATATAATATATATGCATGATTGTAAGATGTCAATTGTAAGACTAGTTTTGTTAATTACAGGTGTATACGCCTAAAAATGACACGAATCATCCTAAATAAATATTCTAAATATTTATTCCATTCTTCTATTAATTAAATAAATATTCCAAATTTATTTAATCAATTCACTATCTCACAATTAAATAAATTCTATTTATTTAATTAAAATTCTTCTATTTGTCCTTCACAATTAAATAATCATAAATTATTTAATTAATCCTATTTCCTCTATCCTAAGTTCTAAACTCAAAAATCCACATCACCTTTTCCACCTCACCTTGTCCACCTCATCAGGTTGCACATGTAATTAAATATATTTAATATTTAATTGCCTTATTTTCCCTCACCCACATGGCCTATTTCTTCTCCAATCAGAGGTTAGTTAACCAATCAATCAAATCTGTTAACTAACCTGTCAGTTGAGTCAAATCCTCAATCAATCCAGTCAGTTCCACAATCCACTCTTCTAACTGATCAATCAAGTCTGTTAACAGACCAGTCAATGGAGTTAACTCTCTAATCAGTTTTGTCACATCCCACCTTTCATGATGGAGCTGGGACACTTGTCACATTTCTACTGGTTGCACATTCCTCAACCATCCTCAGCCGTTGATCTTCATATCTTCTCTCAACCGTTGATTCCTATTCCTCCAAGTCTATAAATGAAGCTTCATCCCTTCATTCTATTCATCCAGGCTTTTGACATCGTTACCCTACAGAAATATCACCAGCGCACCTTTGGCACCCACTTGTCATCTACAAGCTTGAGATCACCATTGTTGCATTGGAGCTCACCTTCATTGCACATCACACCATAGCCATTCACCATCGACTTCCTCAAACAGCTTTAAAATATTGCACTCTCTGAGGGCTCATCTCATCTGCGAAAGGACGATTCGTGATAGGCGAACAACAGAAGTTTTGAAACGGAAGAGGTTTGCTGTGTTTGTTCATTGCTTTGTTCATTTGAATCTTCTTTGTTTCTCTATTCTGTTAATGTTTGGATCTTATTTAATTCATTTGATTGATCACTATTTTACCCTCACATTTTTGGCGCCCACCGTGGGGCCCTTGCCCCTTTATTTCACCATTTTTGAGCTTTTTTGTAGGCAGGTTCCGTACAGGTCCCGCAGAGTCACGCACAGGTTCTTTCGGCGCATCTGTTCATTTTTACGGCACTTTTGAAGACTGTTACGGCGCTTTTGAAAATCCTGTGCATCTGTGTATTCTTGCTGCACCTTTACAGACTGTTACGGCGCTTTTGTTAAAACTGCGCATTTGTTGACTGTTACTGCGCTTCCATAGACTGTTGCTGCACATTTGTTATAACGGTGCATCTGTTGACTGTTACGGCGCTTCTGACGACTGTTGCTGCGCATACGTTAAAACTGCGCATTTATTCATTTTAACGGCGCATACGTTCAAAACTACGGCGCATTCGTTAATGCTGCGCTTCTGTTGATCACTTCTGCGCATCTGATCACTGAAGCTGCGCATTTGTAACTGGCTTAGATTTTAGTACTTTTCTTGAGGATTTTACTAACGCTAACCCTTTTGCAGGTGTTTGCTGGAGCGGTTTTGCAGGATAGGCTCAGGTTTAGTTACATGTAGTTGCATCTAACTAGCTCACATTTCATTTTCTGGGAAAGAGTAAAATGGTTGTTCATTACAAATCTTCATCTAGTCTTAATTAGGGAGGAAATAACTGGTTTATTTCATGCTTGCATTGCAAACAACTTCCAAGTTATTGCTATCTAAGATTTAAAATTGAACTCATCACTAATCTTGCAGTTAAAATGAACCATTGCTATATCGTGAGACCTGAATTTCAAAGTTAACAATCTCGTGCAACGTGGACTTAAAATTGAACTCACAACTGCTTTTTGAAGTTAAAATGAACCATTGCTATATCGTGAGACCCGAATTTCAAAGTTAACAATCTCGTGCAACGTGGACTTAAAATTGAACTCACAACTGCTTTCTGGGATTTAAAATTGAACCACTGCAATATTGTAGAAATCACTTCAAAGTTCTGTTTGAGTAGCTTAGCCCATTTAGTTTTTATCTTTTAACTAGGGTGGATCAATCAGTGTATTCTGTGCCTGCGAATGACAATAGGCTTATGCTCTCCCCTCTTCTGGGTGATCAGAGTGCCAGACTTGTCATTCTATTTGTTTAAACTTTAGGAGGGGCCTGCCCTTGGATGCACGCTTGTCCAAGCGGGAACGACCCTGAGTGGTAACAGGCTAACGCCAAGCCCTACCGAGCCACTTAAAATAAATTGTGCTTGAGGTGAAAACCTCCTGCAACGAGTGCTGTTATGTTACACCGACGGCCAACCTCCCCCAAAACCCTCTCAGGCGTAACCCTTTGAGGCTGGGAGACTCCATAACAGAGAGTAGCGCCGCCGCACGTGTAACCACTTGAACGGTTGCCCGAATTAAATACCTCTTGTTTTAGTGGCCCAAATCCCTTATAATCCATTTCTCGCCTAGGATCTTGTGCTTGCTTTTGTCCAAAATAGAGTCAAAAAAAACTACAAAAACAATGGAAAACTACAAAATACTCTTTGTGCTTGCTGTGTTTTCTTGCTAAATTAATTCATAATATTAGATCAGGAAGACCTTTTCCAGCCAAAGAATACCAAAAATAGAGAAAAATCCCAAAAATTTGTAAAAAAATACCAGAACTGCGCATATATCCGTTTCTGCGGCGCATATACAGCGACTTGCTGCGCTTTTGCACCGACTGGCTGCGCCTACATACCTTTCTGCTGCGCATATACACATTTTTGCTGTGCTTTTACAGCGACTTGCTGCGCATATACACCGACTTGCTACGCATTTACTTTTCTGCTGCGCATTTGCACACTGTTGCTGCGCATACATACTTCACCAGAGCGGCGCATATACAGCGACTTACGGCGCATTTGCCCATTCTTGCTGCGCATCTGTTTCTGCGCATGTGTGACAGTGAGCATCTGCCCTATTTTTGAGAAATTTTTGTCAGCTATTCAGAGTACCCATTTCAGCCTAGTTTCATTTTCTGAGGTCAGAATCAACCTTGCAGTCAATCTTCATCCATTTCACCCATTTCTCTCTCTTTCGACGGTTGTCCCAGTCACCTTCTGTCCTAGTCACTCTTGCCCCAACGTCATTCTGTCCCATACCGATTCGACATAGGTCCTTCTTCGTTTCATTCGTGAATTCACGTAAGCCTAGTAGGTCACAGTACCTTTTGCTAGTAGTCTTGTTGAACGACTAAGCCCTACATAGTGAGACTGGTATCGACTACCCTTGCTAGTGGCTAGAGTCTTGTGTCAACCGTCTTACCTGAAGTCATTGAGCGAGAGAACCCTTTGTCCAAGTCTTGTCCTAGATATCCCATTCATTACAGTCTTAGTCGACACCTTGCCAAAATTTCTAATCCTAGTCCATTTCGTCCCACCCCACCTTGCATGGTTCTTACTCGATCCCAGTACAACAAGCTAACTGAAATGGCCGACTCTTCCGATCACATCGCCCCACCATGCGATGATGATGAAGAAATTTCTCGTGAAGAATTAGTGGCACACATGCAAGATAGCAAATTCCAACGCCTAGTGGAGAAAGTGTTCCTTGAGGACCCCACCAAATATTTCCATCATCTTGCTAGTCTTGGAATCAAACTCCCCGCAGACTTTGACATTAGCTCCATCATGGAAAATGCAGACAATGAACGTGAGAGGGACACAAATGACACAGTCCCAAATGCACATGAGAGAGGCACAAATGACACGGTCCCCCAGGCCAATGAGAGAGGAAAACAACACATAGATCAAAATGCTCCTATGGCGGATGTGAGACAACAATTTGAGAGTCTAAAGCTGGAAATCTCCAACCTTAAGATCGGCACCAGTTCCAAGAACTACTCCTTGGAAGATATAGCACCATACCCCTTTGACAGAAGTTTGGTCATGAAACCATTCCCCTTTCAGTTCGGAATCCCAAAATTTGACAAATACAAAGGGAAGGGGGACCCTAGAGATCATATTCGGGAATTCACTGCAGCATGTTTAGAAGTAGCTCACAACGAGACCTACTTAATGAGACTATTCCCAAGATCTTTAGGAGGTCAAGCTATGGAGTGGTTCTCGCGTCTTCCACCAGGAATCAAAACTTTTGACGAACTTGTCAATAAATTCATAACGCACTTCTCTTACAACATAGAACACGAGGTATCTATGCTAGACTTATGCAACACCAAACAAAAGGGTGGTGAGTCCTTCGCCACCTTCTTACAACGATGGAGACAGCTAGCTAGTAAGTGTTCTTACGACATGCCTGAGAAACAACTATTGGAAATGTTTGTCCACAATTTGAATCCCAATCTTAGCTATCAGATTTAGATACAATGCCCTACCTCATTCACCAAAGTCATTGAAATGGGGCTATTCATTGAGAAAGCTATGATCGCTAAAGGAACTCTCAAGCTCTACAAGGACACACCTCCTTCCAATTACACAACTGACAAGTCAAAGTTTTGGACCAAGAACAAGAATGTGGTCAACGATGGAGTAGTGGATGCCAAGGCGGCAGCCCCTAAACAACTACCCATATTCACTCTTAAGGAAGAAGCAAATAACGGTGCACTCAACAAGCCACCCCCTCGAGAATCTAGACCTTGGTTCAATTCAAACCCAAGGAGAAAATTCACGCCGTTAGGAGAATCTCAAGAGTCTGCTCTCAGGAAGTTGTTGGCTAACAATGAAATTTCTCTACCACCAACAAGTGACTATGAGCCTATAGTCAAACCTCCCTATTGGAAGGACACAAACTATTGCGAGTATCATCGAGGAAGGGGGCACACAACCAATAATTGCATCCGTCTTAAGAACGTCATACAGGATATACTGGATCAGAATCAGGGAGGGACACAACAGCATACCTCCAATGAATCTCATGTGGCCTACCGGGATCCTCTCCTAAACCACAACCGGCCGTATAACAACAATCACAACAATGGTCACAATGGCAACAACTCCAATGGCCATAACAATAATGACAACAATCGCAACAGGCCAAACCAGAATAGTGGGTCGAGTAATGCTAACTATGCAAGCGTTCCCTTTGAGTACACCATTAACTGCATTTCTGAGCATGTTCCGCAAGTCAACGTCATAGCCCCCAACCAACAACCAGGACCTAACGGAACTGGTTGTAGTATAATTACCCGCAGTGGTAGAGTCACGATCAACACCACTCCTCCAAGGTCGTCGCCATCTCCGTCTAACTCCCGCCCATATAATATCATCGACCAATTGCAAAAGACTCCAGCTCACATTTCTATATTGGAGCTCTTGCGTCTATCTCCTTCTCATAAGGAGATTCTTGAGAAAGCCTTAGTGGAAACTACTGTCCCCACTAACCTAGCCCAAGAAAAGTTTCAAACCATGGTGGGTAATTTGACATCCTCCACTTCCATCTCGTTTACAGAACAAGATGACCTTTCCATGTCTCAACCCCACAACACTCCTCTACACATTGTCGCATTCGTACACAGGCACTGCATCAAGAGGGTTCTCATTGATGGGGGTGCCGATTTGAATATTTGCACTTTGAAGCTAGTCCTTGCATTGGGGTTCTCTGAACAGGCAGTAGATCCAAGACAGAAAATTACTATCAAAGCCTATGATGAGGAGGAACGAACCACAAAGGGCACGGTTGTCCTACCCATTCAAGTGGGACCGGTAATTAAAGATGTGGTGTGCCAAGTCCTTGATCGGGAGCTTGCTTACAATATTCTACTAGGGAGACCATGGATCCACGCCATGAAAGCTGTCCCCTCCACCTACCATCAATGCATAAAGTTCCCACACGATGGCAAGCAGGTCACCATACACGGCGACCCCGACCCCTACCAGCATTGCAACTCTTTCCAAGCAAAACCGGAATGTGTCATACCCAACAATCGAGCCCATATCTCCCCTACTCCGCCACAAGACCATACTGCCGAAGCTTCCTCCTCCCGGCCCAAACCAATGAAAATCACCATAAAAGAAAATGGCGTGGGGGAATACCAGATTGAGCACAGCCTCAACCTTGCAAAAATGCCCTTGTCTCCTCGCTCCTTTGGCCAGCCCAAGCATCAACCCAGGCATTTTCCAAAGCCCTCTGCTCCTCCTATCACTCCCGCAAACCCCTTTGTAAAATGGGGGACCTTATCCGATGAATCAGAGGAGCGAGATCTCTTGCAATGGCTTTATGCCGAAGAAGAAAACACACCCCAAGAGCCACCTAGACTCCCTACAGAACTCTATGGACGGGGTGAAACCATCTTGCATAGGATGGGATATGAAGGACAAGGCCCTATCGGCCTCAGAAAAGAAGGGATCATCGAACCTATACAACCTTCTTCCTCCTCTTCGGCTAGAAACACCACTGGCTTGGGATACAAAGGCAAGGGCAAAGCCAAAGAAAATGCCTGCCTAGTGGAGACAATTCAAACAATCCAAGAGGATAGTGACGCAGATTCGGATGATTCCAATCACTATGAATGGGACGAGCTGACAGAACACTCCTACGATGACAAGGAGGTTGACACCATCCAAACTCTTAGCCCATATCATGAGAGACAAACGCAACGGGACAGACCACTGGAGTCTAATTTGCCCCTCCCTGAGGTTATGACTTTCGAGGAAAGTATAGATTCCATTGCGATAAACAACCTGGAAGAAAGTACCACCCAGAACACTACCCCCACCTATGCTCCTAATATTTCCATCCACACTATCAATGAATCAGGTCTTTCATCCGACTCCCTTCCCCTCTTACACCCTGAGCTTATTGACTGGGACCTGCAAGGGACCCCTCAATTAGATATGTTCCAAAACGATGATGCCTACATTGACTATATGGGACTTAGAGATCATTTACCAAAAGGAGATCATAAAGCTGGTTTTGCTATCGAACTCAATACTGTAGCTTACTTCGGGGAGGGTGCCAAGCCTTCTAGTCGCAAAAATGTAAAGATCAAAAAGGGATCTGACGGTGAAAACCGCCATGCGGCAGTGTCAGATCATAAAACAGTAAAAAGAAAGGACGTATTTGAAGGTGAAAACCCAACTGTGGCACCTGACGATGGATTGCTTGACACCCTCCCAAGTGATATGTATCAAGAAAGGTCACAGATCGTGGTAGAGCCAACAGAGCCAATAAACATTGGAACCGAAGAGCAGCCTCAGATTATCCACTTTGCAAAATCTCTCACGCCGCCTGAGAAAACCAAGTTTGTACCATTCTTTAAGCAGAAGAGAGGCAGCTTTGCTTGGTCATATGCCGACATGCCAAGTTTGGACCCAAACCTGATTCTACATCACTTGTCATTGGATCCAGGGGTGAAGCCCGTAAAGCAAAAACTAAGAAAGATGCATCCCCATATAGCCCTACTGGTCAAGGAAGAACTCAAGAAATTGTTAGACGTGGGGTTCATCAGAGCCATAGATTACCCTGAATGGATATCTAATATTGTGCTGGTGTCTAAACCAGATGGCAGGGTTCGACTATGCAACGATTTTAGAGATTTAAACAAAGCATGCCGAAAAGATGACTTTCCCTTACCTAACATCGATATCATAGTCGACCTCACGGCAGGACATACAATGCTGTCACTTATGGATGGATTCTCAGGGTACAACCAGATCAAAATAGCACCAGAGGATCAGCACAAAACTGCTTTCACTTGTCCATGGGGTACCTTTTGCTGGAATGTCATGCCATTTGGGCTGAAAAATGCAGGTGCTACATATCAGCGGGCCATGACAACTATATTTCACGACATGATGCATGTGACCATGGAAGATTATGTTGACGACATCTTAGCAAAATCACTCACCAGGGACTCACACCTGGACACATTAGAGAAAGTCTTCCAACGGTTGGATCAATTCCAAGTAAAACTGAACCCGAAGAAATGTGTGTTTGGGGTAACATCGGGCAAGCTGCTAGGCTTCATCGTGTCAGCAAATGGCATAGAGGTAGACCCGGCCAAGGTCAAAGCAATCATGGACATGCCTCCGCCCAAAACTCTAACACAGTTGAGATCCTTACAGGGCAAGCTACAGGCCATCTGCAGGTTCATCTCATAGCTGGCAGACAAGTGCCATCCTTTCAGCCATCTCCTACATAAGAACGTTCCATTTAAATGGGATGAGCAGTGCGAAGAGGCATTCAACAAGCTCAAGGAGTACCTCATGAATCCTCCTATACTCATGCCTCCGATCCAAGAAAAACCTTTGATTCTCTACATATCTGCTACACCTACTGCTCTTGGGGCTCTCCTAGCACAGCAAGACTATGAGAACAAGGAAAGAGCTGTGTACTACATCAGTCGAACCTTAGTGGGCTACGAGTTGCAGTACTCACAGGTGGAACGTTCATGCCTTGCGGTGGTTTTTGCCTCACAAAAACTCTGACACTACATGCTGGCACATCCTATCAAACTCATTGCCAAGATCGACCCACTAAAATATCTTCTCAGCAAAGCAGCTCTCACAGGTCGACTAGCCAAATGGGTTATGCTTCTTAGCGAATATGATATAGAGTATGTGGATAGAAAAGCCATCAAGGGGCAAATCATCGCTGACCAACTAGCTGAGGCACCATTACAGGACACTTCACCCATGCAGTTTGAGTTCCCCGATGAATCTTTATTCACTCTGTCAACATCTCCTTGGAAACTCTACTTCGACGGGTCTTACACCAACCATGGATCGGGGGCAGGTATCTTGTTCATCACTGCCCAAGGCGACACAATTCCAAAGTCCTACAGGTTGTTATTTCCATGCACTAACAATATAGCGGAGTATGAGGCTTTGGTAATTGGTCTCAAGATGGCCACTGAGTGGAAAATCCAAGCACTATGTGTCTATGGTGATTCTCAGCTTGTCATAAACCAGGTCAACGATGAGTATCAGACCAAAGATGAGAAGCTCATCCCATACAAGCGAATGGTCGACGACCTCAAAGAACATTTTGGGACCATCTCGTTTGAGCAAATACCCAGGATAGAGAACAAAGCAGCAGATGCAATGGCGACCATAGCCTCTCTTCTTGAGATACCTGAACATGAGTCACGGTATGAGTTCTTAGTAGAAACAATTCGACAACCGGCTTATGATCTCCTTGAGACCCATTCCATTTGCCACCTAGTAGGATCTGATTCGCCTTGGTATGGTAAGACCTACACTTACCTCAAGGACAATATCCTTCCTTTGGACCTCTCTTCCAACCAAAAATGAACTTTCATCCGACAAGCCTCCCGTTACACCATTATCGCCAATACCCTTTACCGACGTGGTCTGGATGGTACTTTACTCCATTGTCTAGAACAAGAAGAATCTATAACTGCCTTGCGAGACGTGCACGAAGGGATCTGCGAAACACACTCCAGCAGTCCTTCCTTAGCTAAGAAACTCATGTGTTTGGGTTATTACTGGCCCAATATGGAAATGGATTCATATCAGTTCGTCAAAAAGTGCAAATAGTACCAGATACATGGGAACCTGATTCATGCACCTGCTCAGGAGTTGAGACCTCTAACGACACCCTAGCCCTTTTGCCAGTGGGGACTTGACCTCGTGGGAAAGATTCATCCGCCCTCTTCCAACGGCCATAAATTCATCATAACCGCCACTGAGTACTTTACAAAGTGGATTGAAGCCGTTCCCTTATCAACCGTCACAGGAAAGCAAATTTCCTCTTTCATTCTGAATTACATTATCTGCCGATATGGCATCCCTTCATCCATCATAATGGATAACAGGAGACCCTTCAAAAATCAGGATGTCTAGGAACTTTGTGAATGTTTCAAGATCCAACACCGCTTCTCCACTCCATATTACCCCCAAGGTAACGGCCAAGCTGAGGCATCGAACAAAACCATTCTGAGAATCCTAAAGAAGACTGTCAATGAAGCTGGTCACGATTGGCATGTCCAACTTAATCCCGCTCTGTGGGCCTATCGAACCAGCATACGTACTCCCACAGGTGCTACACCCTATGCCCTCGTCTATGGTTCCGAAGCCATCCTTCCCATTGAGGTCAAACTCCCATCCCTTCGGGTGTCGTTGAAAGGTCTCATATCAGACGAAGAGTACAGAGTCTCCAAACTACAAGAGCTAGAACTGCTAGAGGAAAGGCGCCAGAAAGCTTTTGACCATCTCAAAGCCTATCAACAGATGATGTCAAGAAGCTACAACCACAAGGTTAGACCAAGATGCTTCAAGGTTGGGGACCTCGTCCTAAGAGAGAACCCTCGCAATCAGCAAGACAGAGAAAAGAAAGGCAAGTTCGAGCCTAACTGGCTTGGACCCTATGTAATTGTAGCGGCTTACGGATCGGGGGCATATCAGTTGGCCACATCAGAAGGTGAGTTGTTTGATGATCCAATCAACAGCATGCACCTTCGCCAGTTCTATACCTAAGAGAACCCTAGTGCAAGGGGGTACAATAAAGTCAAAAAATCAAAAAATCAAAAAAAAAAAAAAAATCAGGAAAAAGTTACAAAGAGAAAATACAAAAAAATCGGAAAAAAAGTAGCAAGCATACAAAAAAATCATCCTTTGGTGAAAACCTCGCAAACAGGCGCCTTGGATAGGTATCATGGGGAAAACCTGGCAATTAGGCGTCATGTTACTTACTAGCTTCTCGTGCAAATAAAAGCAAGTGATGAAAACCTGGTAAACAGGCGTTACTTGTGACAAACCGCATTCTCCATCTTTGGGAATCCAATCACCTTGAGCCCATTCTCCCTCTATTTTCCTCATTCAACCCATATCCATCCCACAATAAATGCTTGACAGTTACCTATCATGGCTTGATACTCACCTTGTGGCCTTGTCAACCAAGGTTTTGTCCCATACCGTCTCCTCAATGTAAGCCTAGCGTAGTGTCTCTCGTCAGTGTCTGCGGTCCGAATCTGTGAACTACGTTGCCTCTGCGCCGTCACGTAGGCAAGGCCATTATTCTAATGCGCCCCTGAGGCTTCCGTCTCTCCCAAGGTCCCATTCGTCTCCTTTCTTGTCTTCATTCTTGTCGTCTTTCTTCTAGTCCATCCAAGGTCCATTAGGGTTTACCCCGAACTACGTTGCCTCTGCGTCGTCACGTAGGCAAGGCCATTTAGCAATGAGCCCCCGAGGCACTAGGTCAGTCCCTTAGGGTCCGTCTTCTCAATAAGGATAGTGCAACCTTCTCATCAGGTAAGCAAATGCAAGCAAACACCCGCACTTCAAGCAGACATCCCGACAATGAGCATCTTAACCTATCCAATGCAAAGCAAATACCCAAGGTCTTCTAAATGATTTTATGCAAATTAAGGCAAGAAATAAACACATATCAATGCAAATGTGCTTTTATAGATTGGAACCTAGGGTTAAGTTACAGAGTCTTGATTTTTGCTATCATACCTTCCTATGCTACTCAAGGATGCCAAAAAGCTAGAGATGCTATGATGGGGGCATGATTACTTTCTTTGTTTGCTATTTGGGGATTAAACTTTAGTAATGTGAAGCCTTGTCTTAGGACGTGATCGGCAAAAGATCATCGAGGACATCAAAGGTCTAACATGAACGGGGGCAATCCTTGCTTGTTGAAACGCAAGAGGTACTCAGGTCATCTAGATTCAATTTTGACTAGATGCTTGTATTAACTTGTTAAATCACAATCCCTGTAAGCGATACTCAGGTCATCTCAGTTCAATTATACCTCGATGCTTGTATTCACTTACAACATTTCAGAAAAGTACCAAAAACAAAATGCCCAATGATGAAATAAAGCAATCTAAAAGCAAAACATCCGTCCTATATCCATACACCCATCCATACAATCCTCATTATTCAAACTATGCAGAGTAACGATATCAAGAAAAATTCCTAAGTCATTCTTTCGCAACCATTCCTCTATCCATCATGTCATTCTTATGTAGATAGAGTACATTTGGACATCACAAAAACAAGGCATATAGGAGCATATCATATCATTCGTAGCAACTCGTCATGCACATGAGTAGGTTAGTAGAATGCACCATCCAATGCATTAGGTCACCAATACATTTGCATCACATCTTAATCTTAAAAGCCCAAAAAATCAAACAACATCGCTAAGTGCATCACATATATAGTTGCATCACCACATAGTACTCATGTTACAACTGCATACATTCAAAGCATTACATCATATAAACATCCAATAGCATCTCACATATCTATACAGCATCGTAACATAGAAATCATGTTCCATACACACATCTGCATTAGCTCATTTAGACACCACATATACAGTTTCATCATCACATAGAAATCATGTTTCATATACATACATTTGCATCATCACATAGACATCATATTACATTTTACATTCATTTGTCACATTAGATCATATAGACATCATATAGCAGCATATCAAAGTATTTCTAATATAGCATCATATAGACCATCTAACTATGCAATAGAATCACATCATACAATAGAAGTAAAGTCATCATCTCATAACGCATGCAATAGATACACAAAGTTACGTCATCATCCATACTATCATATACAAAGAGGTCCAAATGTACAATATCACCATCTCTCTCAAAATCAAAGTGTCATATACAATATGCGTCTAAATAGACGGTGATACAGGTCCCAAAAATGTACAAAATCAGGTTTGTGTCTACCCCTGCTGCTGTGGGCCGCCACTGCCAGCTCCTGACTGCTGAGGTCCCATCACGGATGCCCCTGACTGCGAAGGACCTGCTCTGTGAGCCACCCCAGACTGACTCTTGAAACTCCCTGCCCTCTGGCTCGAGGATACGGCACCATGGTACAAGCCTCGGTAGTACTGTGCCTGCTGCTGCGCTCTGGCTAGGTCTGTCTGTCTGTGCTGCCTCTGCCTGTCCTAGCCCCTGCTGCTGGGGCACCTGCTGCTGTGGTACCTGTTGGGGTGGTGGCATCTGTGCCTGCTACTGCACCTGCTGCTGTACCTCTCCCTGTCCTGGCACTACCTGCCCAGCCCGATCTATCCTCCTCCGCTGCCTCGGCCTCTCTGCAGCTCAGCCACCCCATCCTCGTCCTCCTCTAGCGGCCCTCCGCCCTGGGCCAGCCTCTCCCTCCTCCTCTGAGTCCGCCTCGTCAATACGAGGCACCAGCATGCCAGGTCCTGAATATCTCGGGAATGGATGTGCAGTAATCCAGTCCTCATACTCCTGTGTGACCCCCGCATCTGCTATCTCTCTCTGCATGTCCCATGCCATGTAAGGCAACTGCTAGAACTCTGCCAGGGCCTCCTCGTATGAAGCCATCGGCCCCCATCTGACCCTCTCTGCATGAGTCCGGGCAAACATAGCCTGTCCCTGTGGCATGCCCTGTCTCCTGCCAAACTGTCGCAGCACTCGGCCCACCATCTGCCTCTCCAGTATGTGCCGTGTCCGGCCTATCAACCACCTGGTCTAAAAGCAGAAGGGTAGCTCATCTCCCTCGTCATCCCAGGGCTCGCAATCCAAATATGGCCGCCAGACGACCACATCTACCCCATCCAAAGTGTGCCGCCAGTACTCTAGCTTCCCCAGCCTGTGCTGGGAAATCACTCCTGCGTAGCCATAGCTATATGGCTCTCCCCTCTGCCTCGCGAAGACGCATATCAGCCTGGTCACCGCTATGTGCTCCCACAGCCAGAACTGTAACAACAACACCCCAGCCGATAGACTCGTGCTGCGGTGGTACACCACCTGATGCATGTCATGGTAGAGGTGGGCTAGCACGCAGGGTCCCCACGCATATCGGGTGCCCTCGGTCAGCATCCGCTCCATGATCCTGCCCCATCCAATGGGGAACCCATGCGATCTCCTATCCGGGCATACAACGCCCCCAATCAGCCCAGCCACAATCCCAGGGAAGTAGTCATAGCAGTCATAGATATCCTGCCAAGGGATGACCTGTCCCACCAGCTCGGGATCATCAAATACTCGCTGACACTCGGCGAGTCCCGCGTCCCGCTGTGCGTCGTACTCCACCAACTCGCCTACTACGGGCAAGTGCAGTATCCAGTAGACATCCTCCAGCGTCACAGTCATCTCTCCAGTAGGGAAGTGGAAGGTCCCGTCCTCGCTGTGGAATCTCTCCACGGTAGCTGTCAACAGTCCTCGGTTCGCCCGCACCTCGGGCATAAAGCAAACATAATCTAAGCCCATGGCACCAAGCGCCACTCTGTTCGCCTCCGTCAGCATGTATCTCTGCAATAGAAGCATAGGGAACGTCTCCCTCGACTGCAGCGTCTCTCGTATCTCCTCCTGCAAGCACGCAAAAGCAAGGCATCAATCTCAAGCCGCGTATACCATACTCAACATATCTACTGAACTATATCAACTAAAATTAGCATTTCAAATTGATCAAAACAGCACACTACATCTCTTGACTAGATTCCTGCAATCTCAGAGATAGCTCATCGATTCCCACGTCAAACAGGACGCTAATCGAATCAATTTGGCTAAGTAATTTGCCATCCCAAACAAATGCACCACTATAGGTGGTAAATGCACCATTTCTGGTATATGCGCCGCAGTAATCAACATATGCGCCACAAAATTGCATATGCGCCGCTACAGGGCACATATGCGCTGTTCTAACGCATGCGCCGCAAAAATCCACGTATGCGCCGCGAAATTACGGGTGCGCCGCAGGCAGTCACGTATGCGCAACTTTAACAAATGCGCTGCTACATTTCATGCATGCGCGGCAGAAATACAAAAGCGCCGCCCAATTATGAAAGCGCAACTAGAATGCACAAATGCGCAGCTTTCACGCATGCGCCGCCGAAACCGGCATATGCGCCGCGAAATTACAAAAGCGCAGCTTCGCGAGGCATATGCGCCATTCTGTGTTTCGGCGCATTCATTTCACCTATTTTCTACGTGTAATTATGACACCTAAACTCGACCCTAGGAGAAATTTTTCGAAGCACGTACCGGGGGTCCTGCCTCTGCTGGCCGCTCGAATCGTCGGACTCGCTCGAATCAGTGCTCCTCGCGTGGAATGTCTGCTGCTCTGGCCGCCATGCTGCTCTAAGTTTGCTCTGAGCTCTCTTTCTCCAATCCAGAACAACCAAGTGTGCAAATGACTATTTTTGTGGACCCAGCTCCTATTTATAGCCTCCAAACCCTAATTCTGGCTAGGTGATGACTGTGGACTACTTCCCGTGTCCGTTTTTCCTCCCATTTTCTTCCCGCATCCCTGACCGCGTCCCTTTTCCTCCAACCTATCCTAACCCCTTCCTCGTCGTGAGATCGTCCGTCTCCAAAACTTTCATCGTTTTCCCGTCCAATCTCCCGAGGGGGCATCCTATCGTCATTTAACCTGTACCAGGGGCAAACTGGGGCATGTATCATCATTCAGACTATCAATTTCTTTGAAGCAACGCTGTAAACTGCATTGCATCAAAGAGGGGCAAAATGTATACGCCTAAAAATGACACGAATCATCATAAATAAATATTCTAAATATTTATTCCATTCTTCTATTAATTAAATAAATATTCCAAATTTATTTAATCAATTCACTATCTCACAATTAAATAAATTCTATTTATTTAATTAAAATTCTTCTATTTGTCCTTCACAATTAAATAATCATAAATTATTTAATTAATCCTATTTCCTCTATCCTAAGTTCTAAACTCAAAAATCCACATCACCTTGTCCACCTCATCAGGTTGCACATGTAATTAAATATATTTAATATTTAATTACCTTATTTTCCCTCACCCACATGGCCTATTTCCTCTCCAAACAGAGGTCAGTTAACCAATCAATCAAATCTGTTAACTAACCTGTCAGTTGAGTCAAATCCTCAATCAATCCAGTCAGTTCCACAATCCACTCTTCTAACTGATCAATCAAGTCTGTTAACAGACTAGTCAATGGAGTTAACTCTCCAATCAGTTTTGTCACATCCCACCTTTCATGATGGAGCTGGGACACTTGTCACATTTCCACTAGTTGCACATTCCTCAACCATCCTCAGCCGTTGATCTTCATATCTTCTCTCAACCGTTGATTCCTATTCCTCCAAGTCTATAAATGAAGCTTCATCCCTTCATTCTATTCATCCAAGCTTTTGACATTGTTACCCTGTAGAAATATCACCAGCGCGCCTTTGGCACCCACTTGTCATCTACAAGCTTGAGATCACCATTGTTGCATTGGAGCTCACCTTCATTGCACATCACACCATAGCCGTTCACCATCGACTTCCTCAAACAGCTTTAAAAGATTGCACTCTCTGAGGGCTCATCTCATCTGCGAAAGGACGATTCGTGATAGGCGAACAACAGAAGTTTCAAAATGGAAGAGGTTTGCTGTGTTTGTTCATTGCTTTGTTCATTTGAATCTTCTTTGTTTCTCTATTCTGTTGATGTTTGGGTCTTATTTAATTCATTTGATTGATCACTATTTTACCCTCACAACAGGCATCCATGGTGGATAAGCGGTTGGCTAAGTCAGAGGCAAAATTTCTAAAACCCATGTTTGCTCAACCCGAGGGTGTCTAGTTCAAATATGGAGCCATCAAAGACATGCACCAAGGGAATACAGATCTGGCTGCATGGTCAGCTAAAATGAGCAATGAAAAGAATAACAGCACCTTGCTAGATGTAGTCTTTGCATCTAGAATGTGGAATGCAGCTGGTTTCCCTTATTCCATGGAAACTCCTGAGTTGGTTATTGAATGTGCAAGAAACTATAACCCCCAAACATGGAAGGTGGAGAAGCATGGTAGAGTATATGCTAATCTGTCTATCAAAGGTCTTGTTGTTACATTTAGTTTGCCATTGGGCAAGAAGGTTGCCAACATAGATTTGAAGAAATCAGAAGTAGTATATGAGAATAACAAGAATACTGCTAGGAAGAAAATGTACCAATGGAGGGTGAAGAATAGTCCTTATCCTGCAGCAGCTAAACTTCCAGTACACTTATATAAATTTGACTTTGATGATGAATACTAGTACATGATAACCCTGCTTAGCAAAGTGACAGGCCAGCCTGATGCTGGAAGTTTTAAGGACTGGATGTATGCAGTCATCCTGATGTGCCTTTACACAGATAACAAGCCAATGTGGGCTAAGATGATAAGTGATGCTCTAGATGAGCAGCTGATGAACCTAGGAGGTCTAGATTGTTCCTTCTACATGACCTCATACATAGTTTATGCATGTGCCTACAAGGGTACATTTGATGCATTAATTACAGATGGGAGAATTGGTGGCACAATAAATGATGCACATATATGGAATCATCATCCCCAGCTGTAAAGAGCAAATTACCTCCAAGATTACAAATTAGTGAATGATGCATTTTCTATGCATCTGGTAAGAACAATGGAGGAGGATAGAACTAAAAGACTGAGCATGGAAGCTCAGGAAGTCATATACAGGCATGGAGCCTAGTTTATTCAATTTGCAACTTTCTCCTACATCAGACTTGAAGGCTTTGGGGAGGAGCCTCTCATGCTACCAAGATAACCTATAGATGCAGTTGTCTTAATGGAATTTTTAAGAAAAATTTCTACAATACTGAATGCTTATAAGGCAAATAACAAGCTTCCACCAGTATTGTTTCTGATTACAATGGGCTCGTATATGTGCCTAGATTTTGAGAATATTAAGAAGGCCATAGTTGGTCTAACTATGATGAATTTCCAGCCATTTCCATTGATAAGATCATATGATCCATATGGGAGGACGCAGAAGATCATGGGGAAGCCCATCCATCTAAGACATCTAGAAGAATTCTGGGCTGATTGTGAAGATGAAGCTGAAGCCAGAAGAAGGAGATATCAAAGGCTTACACTCAGCCAGATTAAGACCTTTGATTGCATTTCCATCCCAGCACAATTAAAGATAGATGATGGCTAATGAATATGAGGAGAAAAATATATACAATGATACCATCTCAGCACCAGATCTCACCATGCAGGAGGATATCTCCTTAGATCCATTTACAAGCAGAATGTTGCAACTGACCCAAGCATGGGTCGATGACTAGATAAATACACTAAAGAAAAGAGGTGTTGCCATCACAGTAGACAATAAGAAGAAAAGACAAGAGATTCCTAAAGATGAATATGATGATTTCTTGAATGAGAAGATGAAGCCTAAAGGGGAGAGGGTACCACCTCCTGAGAAAAGTAAGAGACCCCCTAGAGGTAAGAAGATTGATAATGAACCTAAAGGGGTGATTATTGAGAGAGTCATAATAATAGCTGAGGGTGCATCAGCATCAGAGTAAGCATCAGCATCATCTGCACTGCCTCCTAAAGATAAAAAAAAGCTAAGAATATCCAGAGGCCAGCTGTCGAAACTATGGAAACATATGAGGAGGGTCAGGCATCACAAACACAAATGGAAGAGGATTTCCCCCTTGATGAAGAGCCTACAGAAGAAGACCCAATGATCTTCATCAGAAAAAGAAAAGCACCTCAGGTGATAGCAACTACACCTAAGAAACCAAGAAATTCAATGAGAGGTGAAATAAAACAAACCCCTATAATGCTAAAAGGGGTAGGTGGAGAAGTATTCAATAAGGAATTGCAGCATAACGTTCCACTTCCCACCATTGTAAAGTTTAAAACTGAACAAGCAGAAGAACAAATGAAAGAAGCCTTTAAGGCAGTTCAAAGTGGTCTAGTCTCATTGGATGAGATAGTTGACCTATCTGATGATGAGGTGGTGAAGGATGTAACTTCACAAAGAATGGAAACCCTTGCTGCTAGCACCCGAATAACACCATAAGGGACCCCATTAATCCAGGTAGTATTAGGGGAGATGAAGCAAATAGAGTCAAAAAGGGAAAAGAGCCCAGAAAACATTGCACAGCAAATAGGGCTGGATGCCTTAGTTGATCAGGTGACAAGTCCTACAGTTATAGATTTGACATATGTAGAGGAATTAAATCCTAAAGATATGGTAGGTGCACCTGAGAAACTAGTGAATATTGAAGAACTCAAATAGAAAGAAGTGGAGAGCAAAGCTCCAGGTATGGGTTAGCAAAAATAGGATGCATCAGCTAAGCCCAAAGTATTAGAAGTCCCACCGAAGGACAAAGAAGATAAAGAAACATCAGTTGACCCTACCCCAAAAATTCAAGAAGTAATTACTACAGCTGCAGAGCAAATTGCAGCTTCAAATCAAGATAGTGTATCTAAGGTAGATATAATAACATCCACGGATACTAATATACCTCAGGAAAAGGAAAATGCTAAAGTGGATGAGATACCCATGGAGGAAGTAAAGGATCAGGATCATGATAAACATGCAGATGATCAGCAGGATCACCCTCCAGAAAAAGAAATTCCTCAACAGGAGGATATACCCAAAGATCACCCTCATGAGGAGAATCATAAGGAAGAGATAAGAAAATCACCCTCCCCATCGAATATGATGGTAGATACCAGAGATCGGGGTGATCATCATGATGATGATGGAGACCAACAATCAAAGGATCAAATTCCTCAGTGGCTCGAGAAAGAAATTGACGCAGAATCAGGTATAGAGGCACATGAATTTGATGTATCTACATTGTTTTCAGAAACCTTAATAAAGCCTAAGAGGAAGGCTAGAATAACTTCTGCCATAAGAAGAGATCCTATTACGGGTAGAAGGACCGCCCACGTAGCTATTCCTACCACTGATAAAGAGAAAGGCAAGATCACTCTGGAAGAATTCTAGATTAGTACAGTAGATTTGGGATTTGCCAATGAGGATCAGGAAGGCCAAGAAGGTAAAGACATTATTGATTCATTGACCCAAAGGGCGAAGAGAGAGAAAGAGAAGAATAAGCAGCATAAAGAGCACATTGCTTAGCTGTGTGCATATACAAAAGGGTTAATTAACCCTGATGATACATCAAGTGATAGAGCAGTCCCATTGACAATAATTTCTCAAGAGGAAGTCAACAAGTTAAACCTCATGAGACATGAGTCAGTAATAATGTTAAAATGGATGACATCTGTGCTCGATGGAGCTGAAGAAGTGGTAAAATCCTCTTTGAAGAGGTGGAATTCTTTAAGTACCTCCAGGAGAAAGGTAGATAAACTGCAAATAGAGATCAGAAGGAGGTCATTTCAATTGGAAAAGGTAGTGAGCATTTTGGATGAAATGAAGAGGATTGATCCTCAGATTTTAATAAAGAATCAAGTATTGAATAATAACACAGCCATATTGATTGATATATGGAATAAAGACATCCGATTTGAATGTGATGTGCTGAAAAGATGTAATAGTAAACTGAGAAACATCAGCATAAAGCTGCATGATATGATGTCTCATGAAGTAGAGGTCTTGGAGACCTTAGAAGGAAAAGTAGAGGGAAAGATAGAAATTCAAGATGAAGAGTTTGCCATTAAAGCTCTACATAGTAACTTCCAGTTAGTAGCTGAAGACCCTCTCAATCACCTGATAGAAGAAGTATTGGATAAAGTAATGAGAATAAAAGTCAAGGTGGAGAATTATAATGAAATATCCAGCAGCAGGAGGAATAAATTGGAATCCCTCTGGAACAAATATCGGGTGCATAAACATGCCATCGCCAAAGCAAGAACTCAAGATGGCAAAGAATTGGAAAAGATAGTACAGACATATGAGAATATCAGGATAGTTATGCAAGTCCATATTCAAAGAGATAATCATCATGATGATGAGGATAGCAAAAGCGCTGAAAGTGATGATCATGACAATAAAGATGATGATGAACCTGACAAATAGATGAAGATACATCATAAAGGGAACATATGCATTAGGTACTTATGAAAATATGAGTTACCTAGATGATTGCCAGCTGGCAACCTGTGCCACGTGTAAAGAAATTCTGGTCTGGATTGATCCTCAGATTTTAATAAAGAATCAAGTATTGAATAATAACACAGCCATATTGATTGATATATGGAATAAAGACATCCGATTTGAATGTGATGTACTGAAAAGATGTAATAGTAAACTGAGAAACATCAGCATAAAGCTGCATGATATGATGTCTCATGAAGTAGAGGTCTTGGAGACCTTAGAAGGAAAAGTAGAGGGAAAGATAGAAATTCAGGATGAAGAGTTTGCCATTAAAGCTCTACATAGTAACTTCCAGTTAGTAGCTGAAGACCCTCTCAATCACCTGACAGAAGAAGTATTGGATAAAGTAATGAGAATAAAAGTCAAGGTGGAGAATTATAATGAAATATCCAGTAGCAGGAGGAATAAATTGGAATCCCTCTGGAACAAATATCGGGTGCATAAACATGCCATCGCCAAAGCAAGAACTCAAGATGGCAAAGAATTGGAAAAGTTAGTACAAACATATGAGAATATCAGGATAGTTATGCAAGTCCATATTCAAAGAGATAATCATCATGATGATGAGGATAGCGAAAGCGCTGAAAGTGATGATCATGACAATAAAGATGATGATGAACCTGACAAATAGATGAAGATACATCATAAAGGGAACATATGCATTAGGTACTTATGAAAATATGAGTTACCTAGATGATTACCAGCTGGCAACCTGTGCCACGTGTAAAGAATTGATTGGGTCAATGAAATGTGAACCGTAGATCTTAATAGATTAATCTTGATTGTAGATCAATTGTAACGGCTCCCTC
This sequence comes from Cunninghamia lanceolata, assembly GCA_027924645.1. Lineage (NCBI taxonomy): Eukaryota > Viridiplantae > Streptophyta > Pinopsida > Cupressales > Cupressaceae > Cunninghamia > Cunninghamia lanceolata. The sequence goes on along the minus strand of BSBN01000220.1, from coordinate 5,790,379 downwards.
ATCTTGTTCTATAAAAGGTGCAGGGATGCCTCATTTTAAACATTTGAAACTTAATTGAAATCTATTTTCTAAAATATTCAGGGCTCATTTCAAAGTTGTTGTATACATATATGTTCTTGCATGCTTAATGAAGAAGAAGACTCTTTTGATTACAATCCACAATAAATCTTGAGTAATCAGTGTATGAATTCTTGATACATGTTGTCATTTGCTGCATCCCTTGGAGTGCATATCTACTTACATGTGTTGTCTTCATGCCTTTCCTTTGAAGTTAGCATCGACTATATCTAGCTATGGAATGTCCTAGTGAACATACGGTTTGATTTCTTCTCTTCATGATTGTATCAGATGTATATGTGGCTCAATAGCTGAAGGTTCAACATTAATTTAAAGTATTTCTTTCAATTTCTTTTAATTTCAAAGCATTTCATCATCATAATTGCAAATAGCTGACAATCTTAAGAAAATAATACAAATATGCAGACATCCTGTAGATAATTGAACATATTCAACATATCTGAGGTTAAAGCATGTCAAAATGATAAACATCATGCAAAGATTTAAAGATAGACACGTTATTTGAAGCATATCTTGTGTAGAATAACTATCTGTGCAGCATCATTATAGGAAACACCATCCTACTTATGAGATTTACGTAAGGCCCCAAAATGGAAACAGCAACACACATCAACCTCTAAGTAACGTCAGAAGATTAAGACCTAATCACCAGAGACTTGGGATCATGAATTCTCTAAATTCATTGTATCTTTCAAGATGAATAAAGGTTAATGTGTACTTTTATTCTATGTTTGTTTATGATTAACATCGTGATCAACATAAATTGGCACTAGAAGGAGGGCAAAGCTAAAGGATCATCATCAGTACTTCAGGTGATGATGAAGATTGTAAGGTAACGCTTAGACACCGCTAAATTTCTAGGTTAAAAGTAAATATTTGTTGTTTTGGGCTTATTCATGCTAATTCTGTGTAAAGTTTTGGAGATCAATCATAAATATTACAAGCTTTACAGCCGATCTTCATGATTTTGTAGAAATAATCCTTGTCTCATATAAATTTGCCCAAATCTTTGAGGTAAATAGCTCGAAAACTTGATACCCCGCCATTTGTGACACAGAACTTCAAATATCACCCCATATTTGCAGCATCTCTACAAATATTCTACAAATATCTAGTCAGTACAATTTTCTGACCATAAATACAGTCCTTGTTGGTGAATTCCAACCGATCTTTACAATCATCTAGCTAATTTTCCTCAAAATTGAGAAATCCTGGCTCACAGGATAAATACCAGGTCTAGATCCACTGGAATTTTTTAAGAACTACCTGTTAGAGGGTTCAAACCTAGAACTGTAGATATCCATCACACTCCAGAGTTTAGTGCATCAAGAGCTTCATCTAAACATTCTCCTGTGACTCCTATTGGTCTACAGATACGTACAGGATCACCTGTACAACCTCAGGTTCAGCCTCAGCCTGTTATACCTCAAGCTCAACCTCCTCTGGTTGCAATGTCATTCTTTGCAATAGAATCACCTCTAAATTTCACTACATATCACGATTTACCAAAGAATCTGGACAAAATTTGTCCAAAATATCATCCGTATCAAGATGCGGATGATCATATTAGAACTTTTAAGGAAGCCTATTGTAGAACCAGAATAGAGCATCAGGATGTTGTATGCAGATTATTTCCTTTTTCCTTAGGGGAAGAGGCTTATAATTGGTAAATTGGTCTTGGTTAGAGTTCAATCAGATCATGGGTTGTCCTGGTGAAAGATTTCACTGATGGGTTCAAAATACCTATTGATCCTTCAATGAACTATCACCTATTTGCCACAATTAAGCGGTTTGAGGGAGAACCTATTGCTAATTTTAATGCTAGGTTTCAGAAAATGCTATCCAAGCTAGTTGCTCCATATGTTGTAGCAGATACAGCTGCTAGGATTATCTATTATTTAGCTCTGGATCCTTTAACTTCAATGTTCATCAGGAGGGCTCATCCTAAAATCACAATGTTAACAGGAGCTTTTCAGGAAGCTATTAAAGTTAATCAGTAGTTAGTCCCTGCTCCTACACTGAACATAGCTTTTCCTGCACTTCCTGGTTATCCAGGATATCCTCCCCAGCCACAGTATAATGGAGCCATGATGCCTCCAGCAATACTGCCAGCACCTCTACAGATACCTCCATTAAGTATAATGCCACCTCCTAACGGAAATGGCCAGATGATGCAGTATCCTGGACAAGTCCAAGCACCTCAGGTTGTATACCAGAACCATAACAATAATGGATCCTCATTCTTCAAGCCTTCAACAAAAAATGTAGTGGCTAAGGCTCAGGAAGAAAAAGAAGAGATCAAAGAAATATCAGCTCAACTAAGGAAGCTTACAACTGAGATCACTCATTTGAGAAGACAAAACTTCTACTCTCAGCCTAACCAGAACAAAAGCTATAGCAATGATAGACTAAACTATCCTGACAGGGGGTATAACAACAATAACTACAACAATAATAGTGGTAATAACATTCCTCCTAGGTAGCCTAGAGTATGGAATTCCAGGCTAAATAATGGTTCCTTGCCATCACCTTTAGACAATCAGCCTCCTGGTGAAGCTAAACAGACTAGAGGAGGTACTGATGTATGACTTGTTGGCAAGAGACACTATATGGATTCATGGTTGTTGTCATTGATGGCAACAAAGGTCATCCCACATATCCGCAAGTCATGGTGTGTCTCTACCGGAAGTCAGAATAAAGATTGTTGTAGTCCGGTGAACAAGAACAGAGCATGTGGCAAGGTCCGACAGATTGGTCCAGATCTCTCAGAGGAAGTGTCTTGGTGCAGTGCGGATTTGGGGAAGTCAAGAGGACTACCTTGAGTGGTATATTCCAAGGATTTAGCCTCCGGTGATGGACAAGGAAAAAGATATGAATAATTGAGTACCGGATTCCTGAGAGACAGTGAAAACAGAGGATGAACTGACTGACAAAGTATCAGACTACTTTCCGGATGTGTTACTGTTGATGATAAAGGTTGTGAAGGCATGAATCATGTTTGGCCGACATGATTAATGATATCTACAAGTATATGCTTGATCCGCATTGCTTGGTGAGCAAGGATTCAGCTGACAGAACAGAGTTTGTAAGAAACTAGACTGTTCCGGATGCCGACTAGAAAGGTGATGAAATTACTTGTGCGGATATATATAGAGGATGGATTTAGTTGTGAAGGGTGTGATGATGTTAGGAACATATGCGAAGAAGAGCAGAACAGAGTAGAAGTACCAAGATAGATCCGGTATGTGAAAGGATAGCAGAATAAAGAACAGAGAAAAGATGAAGTGCAGCAGATCAGTGTACTGAGCCTAACCGGAACTGAACTCCAGCATATGCAGATGCTTCCAATCAGTTCAAGACTGTGATTCTTATCACTTTGTAGATAGTGTGTCTTCTTGTAGGCAGTGGGCCTCTTGTGAGCAGTGTGCTCGGGCAGTGAGCCCTAATTGGCAAGTGCCATTTTGTAATTTCCTATTCTTCTAACAGAGAATAATTTTGGGTTAATCACCCCGTGGTTTTCTCCCTTAACAGGGTTTCCACGTCAAAAATACTATGTCATGTGTTTCTTATTTCATGGTAATGTTTTTGTGTTTGATTCAATGCTGCATTAATTAATAAGAAAGTTCAAAAAGGATATAATTAGGATAACTGATTCACCCCCCCCCCCTCTCAGTTATCAACAATTGGTATCAGAGCCAAGTTCCTCCTAATAGAGCCTAACAGCTTGAGGAAGATCTGGGAGTTCAAATGGATGCATATGGTTTAAGGGAGCAACTCAAGACTGCCCTTGAGGATCTTGAACAGTCAAATTCTGAAGTCAATGAATTAAAGGAAAGACTCAAACAGGCTGATGAATTCATGAGAGAATTAAAAGACAAATTAAGTCTCTCTATGAAAAAGAGAAAGGAGCTACTCCAACAGTTGGCAAGACAAAGTGAAGAAAGCAATACAAATGAAGAATTGACTGAGCAAACCAAGTTATGTGAAAAGTTATCAAAAGAAGTCATTATGTTAAGACATGAAATGGAATCAGGAACTATAAAGTTTACTCAAGAGATTGAAGAAAAAAGAAAGGCTGAAGATAATCTAAAACAATCTCTTAAAGAAAAATCAGAAGAATGCCACCAGATGGACAGGATTATCAGACATCTTGAATCTGATCTTGAAGATGCCAAAGATAATGAAGAAAAACTTGAGGATCAAATTGCCTCTCTCAAAAGAGACCTTCAAACAGCAAATGAATATAAAGAGAAATTCAAGATAAGTTCTGCTCAACTTGAAGTTCTTCTTGGAAGTCAAAAAGGGACAGATGACAAGTATGGTTTGGGATATGAGAAAGGAGAAAGCTTCGGATCCGGTCAAAAGAATTTTGCATCAGAAAATCCAAGAAACAGGCCTAGAAGACCTCCGATAAGACAGCCCAATGCTCAAAGATATTCATCTTTCAATGGATACTGCCACAGCTGCAACCACTTTGGTCACAAAGCTAATCAGTGCAGAAAGAGAATGAATCAGATTAATTCATCCTTCTCCGGACAGTGCTTCAACTGCAAAAGGTATGGACACAAATCCCATGAATGCAGAAATATGCAAGTAAACAAATCATTCAAAGGTAGATGCTTTACATGCAAGAGAATAGGTCATATGGCTAATCAATGCAGATCAAGAGGATATCAGTCAATTATGCAAAGAAATGTTATTTGCCAAATCTGTAATAGGTCCGGTCATAATGCTAAAGTCTGCAGAAGCAAGAATCAGGACAAAAGAGGTCCGGTGTATAATCAGAATCAAGACAAGGGTAAACAAAAGATGAATGCGGATGAAGTTAGGAATCAGATGAGCAAGATTTGGGTGAAGAAAAGTTCAGAGAATATAGAGGTTGGATCCGCACCAGACTCTGGTGCTGGTATTTCTTCCAGAAATTAAAAAGTTAGCTCTGGCTTAGGGGGAGACTCAAAGAAAATCCTGTTCCCCCAGCCAATCAAGTGGTGCCTAATGTGGCACAAGATGCGGGGTAAAAAGTTTAAAGATATAAGTCTTGAGACGATCCAAATAAGATTTCAGAGGTCCGCATGGAGTTATGAAGAAGCTGTGATCGATCAAGTAAGACCTGTTCCGGGAGATGCTTCGGTATGACAGAGGATTACAAAAAGGTCCGGAGAGATCCGGAAGTGCACTATCTTATTCTGCGGATTGGACAGAATGTTTGGGATGTTCTTGTAATGTGTCACCTCGATTTATTCATGATTGAAAGATCCGGATGATGTTCACAGATCAGGACTGATCCGGGATACTCCAAGCTATCCGGACAAGGCAAACTGGAATAATATAGGTGAAGCATTTATTGCAAACAGATATTAGGGTTTGCGGAGCAATATAAGGGATTTCTCAAAAATCATTTGCTCATTCTGCACTCAAGAAGAAGCGAAAAGAGGAGCTCTGCAACAAAATTCATCAAGCACACCAAAGATCTCCTGCCAAAGTCATTACATAAAGAAATCAATCCCACCACTCCGTGCAAACCGAAGGCGCATAAGGTATTCTCCATTTTTCATTATCTCACTGCAAATCTTTGAAGAATGGCTACTCCAAATATAGTTAAGATCTCTGATAGACCTCGCCCCACATTCAAGAAACATCCTTACAAATCATTGGAGGTAGATCCATTAGGAGCCTTCTCTAGTGTTCCTCATGGTGTATTGCATATGGAAGATATTAGGGTTTACATCCATGCGAATCTTGAAGACTTTGGAGAATCAAAGCTGATGGATATCTATCACAAACAATTGATAGATGACTCCTTTGAGATCAAACCTCAGTACAAAGCCATCCGGGACAAACACTTTGCACAGTGCATTCATTTCCCCTGTTTTGAAGAAGATGAATGGGTCCGGTATGTACTAAGTAGAGTACATGACAACTTCCTATGGTTGAACCAGCCCTTCAAGATCACCAAAGATGCAATTAGGGCTGTAACTGGTCTGCACTCATCCGGTGGTTTACCTGTTCTCAAGTCTGTCAAAAATCAGATAGTTAGTGATGCAACCGGATCCAAGTTTGACAAGAGAGCTATGACAGTTGATGACATCACTGAACCGGATGTCAAATTTGCAGCTATGATAATTGGTTACAAAATCTATCATTCCAGTAGGGAAAATTCAGTACCGGGAACTGCAATCTACACAGCTTATCAAATGTTAAAGGAGAATGCAGACTATGACTTGTGTGAGCTTCTTGTGAACCAACTCTTTGAAAATCTACAGAAGATCAAGAAGGACAAGAAAAACTCCTTCAAGTATGGCAATCTGATCCTTTGTCTCTTCTTCTACTACATGAATGAGCTTCCCGGATCCAGTGGATGGATATGGCAGAATGACAGACCGGTTGCCATCCAAATCAGAGACTATTTGCATGGACTTGGGGATGCTAAAGCAAGAAATACAGCTCTATGGGGATACTTCAAGAACTTCCAAAGCATGATGCATGCAAGAGAAAGAATACCCCAATCCCTTGTAGAAAAGTACAAAGACACAGTATGCTTCATGGTTGAAACAGATCAGTGTCTAATGGAGGCAGTGGAGCCAAGGACTGTTTGGATCATGCCCATGGGATATGAAGTGGATGAACAGATAGTAGAGCTGCATGTTCAACACATGCTAAGCCAGCCCAAAGATCCTAAGGCAGAAAGGTTTGGAACCTTTGAGGAACTGAGTGTAAAGATACATGTAGAACTTAGGGAACCAGAGATAAAGAGAAAGGTAAGAAAAGAAGTTGAGCATATTGCTCAAGGCCTAGGAATCTCAAAAGAGGCACTTGATGCCAGCCGGGAAAAGAGGAGGAAGGCTGAGGAAGAAGAGAAGAGTAAAGAAAGTGTTCCGGTTGAAACTCCCACCCGGACCAGATCATCAAAAAGATCTGCACCTCCCACAACCAAAAGTTCAAAACTGGAAGTCCAGGCATCCGGTAAAAGATCCAAGACAAAAGCCACAAGGGCTTATGAAAGCCAAAAGGATGAAGAGGAAACAGAGTCAGATGAGGGAGTAAAAGAAATAAAGAAGCAGAAGAAGAAAGGATCCGGTAAACCCTCCACAGGCCAAGACAAGGATGAAATGGCAGAGGTATCTGTTGAAAAGCCCACTCTGTCTCTAGAGAGTATAATCAAGTCGGTCACAGTGGATGGAAACCTTCAACCAATGACTGAATTTTATGATGACTACAGTGAGGCTAACCAAAAGATTCTGCAGGAAGCCAAAGTCAAATATCTAAACATATACAATAAGGCTTTCATTGAGATCATATCTCTTATTCCTAAAAGCCTAGAAAAGGAATTAGAAATAAGAAAGAATAATGCTCATGCAAAAGATCTTGAGATCCGGGAGCAGATAGCTATTCAGCTATATCCTCAAATTGATCCCAAGACAATGAACATAATCTTCAAAGACTGCAAAGATGAGTTCAGAAGTAAAGCCAGGATGAATCAACTCATGCTTGGTGAGACTGACAAAGTGGCCCAAGAGACAGAAGAGATCCTCCGGAAGGCCTTCAAAAGGTTCAATCTTCCTGTTGTAGAGGACTTAGGTGCAGAAACAGCTGCGGATTTGGAATCATCTGTTCCGGAAGAAGTGGGCCCTGAATAGACAAACATCTCTCCTCCGGTTTCCCCTACAGTCTCCGGATCCAAAGAAGAAGAGAAATTACAGGAGAAGGAAGCAGGGGTGAAAGATAAAGAGGTTGACAGTTCCAAGACTGCAGAAGAAAAGAAACATCTGTCTCCGGCAAGAGACACTGCACAAACTATTCAACAATTTTTGAGCAAAGCCACTATAGAAATTGATGAACCGGACCTGCTAAAAGGACCATTAGATTTTGACTCTTTGTCACCGGTGCAAACAATGAAAATAGCCTCATTTGCAAATGAGAAAGTCAAAGAGAAGCTGCTGAAATCTCACATGGAAGACTGTGAGCTTATGGAGGTAGCATCTGGAGTGCTAGAAAAGATCATGCCATCCTTTCAAAAGGATCCCACAGCCTCCTCTTCCGGTAATCTCAAAACCTTAGTCAGCAGTGTTAATACACATTTTGAATCTCTAGAAAAATCTGCTGAAGAAAAGGTCCGGAAGGAATTTTTGGATAAAAGATTTTCTGAAGTATTAGAATTAATCTCTAAAGATAGGAAGATTGTGAGTATTGGAATAAAGAGCTTAGAGAATGCTCTTAAGGATGGCGGTGACATTTACAAATTTTGTATATCCTGGTCAAAGGCAACAGCAGCAATTGATAAGAAAATAAAAGAGGAACAGGACAAACTACAAAGCTTGTCTCAAAGTTTTGATCCTCTCTCTTACTCCATAATAAATCAAGAATGTCAGACTATTGCAGTCTTGAATGAAATAAAGAATCTTGAGAAGGAAAGGAAGAACATCACTAACCGAATGGGAGAACTTAGAAGGATTATAATCCCTAAGTTGGAAACTATGCATGAGGCCATCAGTGATGCTCAGACCACCGCCCAAACAAATGATCCGACAGATCTCAAGCGGGCAGAAGCTTTTGCATTTTTGTTGAGTGGTCACATTTCAATTTTGGATAGAATGAAGCAAAGTTGGGCTACAGAAATGATCCAATTGCAGACATCCTTTGCAGACATTCTTCAGTATATGTGAGTATGTAAATATGCGGCTATGTATAGAAAATTTTTGAAAATTTTGATGTGCGGACCCTACCCTTTGCCATTGATGTCAAAGGGGGAGTGAGGAGCAGTGAAAAATGAGGAATCCAATTAAGGGGGAGTTCCGGAAATTGTATATAAAGACAGAGCATCAGCAAAGGGGGAGCATAGTGTAAACACTTAGTCATTTTTCACTAAGTGTTGCCATCAATGCCAAAGGGGGAGATTGTTGGCAAGAGACACTATATGGATTCATGGTTGTTTTCATTGATGGCAACAAAGGTCATCCCACATATCCGCAAGTCATGGTGTGTCTCTACCGGAAGTCAGAATAAAGATTGTTGTGGTCCGGTGAACAAGAACAGAGCATGTGGCAAGGTCCGACAGATTGGTCCGGATCTCTCAGAGGAAGTGTCTTGGTGCAGTGCGGATTTGGGGAAGTCAAGAGGACTACCTTGAGTGGTATATTCCAAGGATTTAGCCTTCGGTGATGGACAAGGAAAAAGATATGAATAATTGAGTACCGGATTCCTGAGAGACAGTGAAAACAGAGGATGAACTGACTGACAGAGTATCAGACTACTTTCCGGATGTGTTACTGTTGATGATAAAGGTTGTGAAGGCATGAATCATGTTTGGCCGACATGATTAATGATATCTACAAGTATATGCTTGATCCGCATTGCTTGGTGAGCAAGGATTCAGCCGACAGAACAGAGTTTGTAAGAAACTAGACTGTTCCAGATGCCGACTAGAAAGGTGATGAAATTACTTGTGCGGATATATATAGAGGATGGATTTAGTTGTGAAGGGTGTGATGATGTTAGGAACATATGCGAAGAAGAGCAGAACAGAGCAGAAGTACCAAGACAGATCCGGTATGTGAAAGGATAGCAGAATAAAGAACAGAGAAAAGATGAAGTGCAGCAGATCAGTGTACTGAGCCTAACCGGAACTGAACTCCAGCATATGCAGATGCTTCCAATCAGTTCAAGACTGTGATTCTTATCACTTTGTAGATAGTGTGTCTTCTTGTAGGCAGTGGGCCTCTTGTGAGCAGTGTGCTCGGGCAGTGAGCCCTAATTGGCAAGTGCCATTTTGTAATTTCCTATTCTTCTAACAGAGAATAATTTTGGGTTAATCACCCCGTGGTTTTCTCCCTTAACAGGGTTTCCACGTCAAAAATACTGTGTCATGTGTTTCTTATTTCATGGTAATGTTTTTGTGTTTGATTCAATGCTGCATTAATTAATAAGAAAGTTCAAAAAGGAAATAATTAGGATAACTGATTCACCCCCCCCCCTCTCAGTTATCAACATGACTTTCATGATGATCATGATCCTGATGATCATCCTCATGACGATAATGCTATAATCTTAAGATCTGATCATGATCATGGAGACAAAACAGAAGTAGACCTTTTCAAAAGTTTTGAAATATACTTGTCTAAATAGGTAGAATGCTGTCAATTATTAGATATACCTATTCATGACATTTTGATTGATGGTTGGTGCAGATTACACGATGAAGCACATTTAGAGAAAACTTGTGGAGCATGCACTGATATGATGGAGCTTGAACAAACATGCGGGGAAGCATCATCAACATCATCAGAGGTAAGTTCCATATGTAGTGATGATGATCAACCTGATTCTTGTTCGTCCACTACAGGAACAGGAGAAGATGTGAGTCAGAATGAAGATTTTATCCAGAAGAGAGAAGAAATTCTGGTCTGCAATGAGAAGAAGGATAACAGAAATAATAAGATCACCCCTGGGAGTGATTGTTTGATGGAGTCAGATTATGAATTATTTGATGATGACAGAGGCAATAATTTGACCAGATTTGAGAAATTTTTATCAGAGGAAATTAAAAAGATGATAGAACATGAGAAACCTCCACAAGATGCACTAACTGAAGGATGGTGTAGATTGCATGAGGCACCTCACTCAGAGACTGCTCGTTCACTGTGCTTACATATTTTAAAGAGGCATATAATGCCTAGTTTAGAAGATCATCCTTCTGGTGATGAAAAGAAAGCAGATAGATCAGCTTCCCAAAAGAAAGGAAAGATGAAATCTGAGAAGGTTGAAATTCCTAAGTTAAAGTGGATATCAAGTGGAGCAATTGCCAGAGCTACAAAGAAGAGGGAGGGTTTAGCTAAGCCTCCTGCTAAAGATAAATTGTTGATCCTTAGATTCGATGGATCCAAGTCGAAACAAGGTGCTGGAGTAGGAATTGATCTCATAGATCCATCAAGAAAGTCCTACCTAGCAACCTACAGACTGCAATTTCCCTGTACTAACAATGTAACAGAGTATGAGGCTCTAATACATGGGATATTATTTTCCCTTAAGAAGAAAGTAAAAATTCTACATGTTTATGGAGACTCAGAATTAGTGGTGAGACAGGTAAGAGGAATTTACTCTTGTAATTATAGAAAACTATCTAACTACAGACACAGGGTGTGGGATCTGATTGAAGATTTTGACACATTTAATATCACCCATGTACCCAGAGAGCAGAACCATAGAGCAGATGCTCTAGCCCAGGCTGCTAGTACCTTAGAGCCATTGTCTATTTCAGGTTTAAAGAGGTTTTCAGTAGAACTGATATCAGTGCCTTCAGTACCTGATAATGTTACTAATCTCCAGGTATTCGACAATGATAAGCATATCCTAGATTTCATCTCTAACAGAGATATATTTGATGCTCAGATCATAGATGAGAACAATGTGGAAGATCATGTCTAGGAAGAAGAGGAAATATTAGAGTTGCCTAGCAATAGGATTCCCAAAGGAATGATTGAATTAGAAAGAACCTTTGACTGGGATAACATGCTGAAGCAGAAGGATCTTCTAAAGGCTGATGGAGGACAATATTCACAAGTGAATATTGGACAAAATGATGACAAGAGAAATGTCTTGATTGGTAAGGTCTGCACACCATAAGAATTAGAAGGAATAACTCAGGCACTCAAAGACTACATCCATGTCATTGCATGGACTTATGATGAGCTGAAAACATATGACACATCAGTCATAACTCACACTATACCTCTCAAGCCAGATGCTAAACCTTTCAGACAGAAGCAAAGGCCAGTCAATGCCTTGCTGGAGCCTATAATTTTTGAGGAGGTTAAAAAGTTGTTAAATGCCAAGATTATATTTCCTGTGAGACACTCCACCTGGGTGGCTAATCTAGTCCCAATGAGAAAGAAGAATGGAGACATCAGGTTATGTGTGGACTTCAGGAACCTGAACAGAGCATCTGAGAAGGATAATTATCCTTTACCTTCCTTAGATGAAGTTCTGTAGATTGTTAATGGAGCAAAAATGATGTCATTCCTGGATGGTTTTTCTAGTTATAATCAGGTAATGGTTGACAAGATTAACAGACTGAAAACTGCCTTCACCACAAAGTGGGGGATCTTTGCTTATAGACGCATGCCATTTGGGCTGATAAATGCTGAAGCAACATTCTAGCGCGCAATGGACATAGCCTTTAGAGGCTTAATAGGAAAGTGTATAGTCATATACATGGATGACTTAACAGTATTCTCTAAAAATAGAGAAAACCATGTAGCAGATCTCAGAAATGTATTAAAAAAATGTGAACAATATGGGATATCCTTGAACCCCAAGAAATGCATATTCGAGGTGACAATAGGAAAGTTACTAGGCCACCTAATAATTGAGAATGGAATTATCATTGATCCTGATAGGGTGGAGTCCATTATGAAATTACAGCTTCCAGGAAGTAGGAAGGAACTCAAATCTTACTTTGGAAAGATAAATTTTGTTAGGAAGTTCATCACTGGCTTCGCTGAAATAGTTAGACCTTTAAACGCTATGCTGAAGAAGGATGCCACGATTGACTAGACAACAGAAGCCAAAGTAGATTTTGAAGACATAAAGAAGGCTATATCTGAAGCTCCAGTGCTGATCAGTCTAGGCTACACCAAGGACTTCTATATCTATTCATTTGCTTCAAAGCATACCTCTGCAGCAGTGCTGACACAAAGGAATGAAGAAAAAGAAGAAAAACATATAGCATTCATGAGCTATCCATTCAAAGATGCAGAACTCAGGTATATGGATGTAGAAAGGAAGGCTCTTGCTTTGGTTAGAGCAGTGAAGAAATTCAGGCACTATATCCTGAGAAGCAAAGTGATTGTTGTAGTACCTGACGCAAAGATGTTATTGATGCAAAGCGAACTAGGAGAAAAGAGGGCTAAGTGGATCACAGTCCTATAGGAATATGACATGGATATCACACCCATGAAGCTGGTGAGAGGACAGGCTTTAAGCCAAATGATATCAAAAATTGATCCAAATATCACAAGTCAGCAGTATGTTATTAATGAGAAGGACAATGGAGAGTGGTACTCAGATATCAGGCATATCCTGATCATTGGAAGATGTCCTCCTAGACTACAGGCTTCACAAAGAAGAGCCCTAAAAATAAAGTCCCAGAAGTACACGATGAAAGCAGGAGTACTTTTCAAGAAAAATTATGAAGGAATATATCTAAGATGCCTAGAGAAGCCTGAAGCAGATAAAGTATTATCAGAATTACATGATAGGTTTGGAACAACACATGGGTCATCCTTGGCCACCACTCATGAAATCCTCAGAGTAGGATACTACTAGCCCACAATTTTCAAGGATACTGCTGAGCACATTAAATACTATCATACATGTCAGGTTGCTACCAACAGAGAGAGGTATGCTACTCAACCCATATAGCCAATGATGGAAGAGTGCCCATTCACACAATGGTGCATGGATTTCATAGGACCAATTAATCCTCCATCATCATCAAGCCACAGGTATGTTTTAACCATTACTGACTACTGTACTAGGTGGACTGAAGCCACTAGAAACAAGACTTGCAGCACAGAAGATGTCATCAGATTTCTTGAAAGTAATAGTCACCAAGTATGGGGTTCCCTATGCTCTGGTAAGTGATAACGGCTCTGCTTTTACTTCAACCAAATTGTCAAGTTGGGCCTTTGATTATGGGATCATACTGAAGTTCTCATCTAATTACTATCCCCAAGGAAATGGATTGGTAGAATCCACTAACAAAAATTTGCTGAATATCATAAAGAAGTTAGTAGACAAGAACCCTAGGGAATGGAATACACTTCTAAAATATGCCTTATGGGTAGATAGAACCAGAAACAAGGCTGCATTAGGAAACTCACCTTATCATTTAGTCTATGGGGTGGATCCCATCCTCCCTGTTAACCTGAAGATTCCTACCCTGCAATTTGCCCAAGAGTACCTAGGCATAGATAATAACCAAGAAGTCAGGTTGCTTCAGCTGATGCACCTAGAAGAGAAAAGAAGTCAGGCAATTGATCAATTTGCCAAACATCAGGCTGTTGTCAAACGCTGGTTTGACAAAATAGCCAAAGTCAAAGCCTTTAGGATATCTGATTTAGTCCTAATGTGGGATAAAGCCTATGAGAAGAAAGGAGACCATGGTAAGTTTGATAAATTATGGATAGGTCCCTTCCAAATTTTTGAGATATTAGGAGACAACACTTTCAGGCTTAAGAACTTGATAGGTGAGGATGTTCCATTACCAATTAATGGATAGTTCCTCAAAAACTATTTCCAAGCTTGAGTAGCTTCATGTTAGTCATGTGTATCATAATGTATATTTGTATAGTTGTTTGTACAGTGTTTTGCTTTTGTTTTTGCTTTTCTTGCTTGTTGAGTTTTGTTTTGGTTAGTCAAGATGATGCAGCTCATCACCCCAGAAAATAACAAAATTGTTAAGATTCAAGTGATGAGAACACATTTATATATAGGTTGTGACTCATCTTGAGAAAGTCATCATGATCAGGTCTGTGATATCTTTTCATCAAGGTGACTTTTTCTAACCAATGTGATTTCTTCACAATGACTCACCTAACAGCCTTGGGTATGTTCAAAATACAAGTATAGGTGTTAAGTGAAAAATCTAAAGGGACTCCCTTGCTACCAATGCAATCTCCAACCTAAAACAGCAAGTGACCATACCTTGTGTTCTGAGCTTACATGATGACATCAGATATATGAAGTATAAATGTTAAAAAATCCAAAAAAAATATATAATAAAATTAGGCCATCTAAGTAACTCTACCGGGGCTGTAGACATCTGCTGGCAGTGGGGCTCTACTTAGGGGGATTGTATAGATAACCTTGTCAGGGCTATAGATGCCTGCTGACAACAAGGCTCTATCTAGGTTGGCTATGAGGGATGATCTCTAACTATGTAGCTCAACATCAGTTACTCATGTTTTCAACTTGCTTTCAAGATGAGGATAATTAATCATTTGCACACACCTGATCCTTAGTTAGCATTGTTACCATGAGAACATTTTATCATTCAAAAAGATTATGATGCTTATGCTTAGTGTTAGCACTAATTTTGGTCTGGATCTGAGCGCAGGATGTTGGAGGGTTTTTTCCTTTTTGGGCCATAAGTTTCCTTGTTCATCGATGTGATTTTCTCTATCGGTGAAACTTCTTTTTGGGTACTCAGATTTTGCTTGAACCATCGTTTTGAACCATCGCGTTGAACCCTTTTGGTTCAAGGTTCAATGGTTCATGGGCTTAGGCTCCATCTTTTCCCGTCAGTGAATTCTTTGTTCATCTGTGTTATCGGTGTTGAACTTCTCAGTTGAACTTCTCTTTTGAACCATCGGGTTGAACTGGTTCAGGGTTCAATGGTTCAAAGCCTTATGATTTTGGTCTTATCGGCATAATGTTCATCATCAGGTGGATGGTGGAGTGTTGGCCCGAAGGTTTGCCTCTGGCCGATGGAAGGTTAGCAGTTTGCAAGGTTGGTTTCGGTGTCACATGGACTATCGGGCTAACCGTTGGAGGGTTCACCGATATACAATGTTTGGCCGATGGATATGTTATCGGCGAGAGCTGTATTATCGGCCTGAGTGTTTTGAGTTATGCCGACGACGGCAGGTTTGGCTGATGAGGAGTCGTTGGTGTGTGTCTGGCCGATGGAGGAGCAGAGTGTAGCTCGTTGGTGCATCGGCGAGACTATTGTGATCGGCTGGGGAGATTTTGGTTGCTCCAACGGTGTAAGTCACACCGACGGAGGTGGTCTTCAGCGTGACTTGTGTTGTCGACGAGGATGGATTACGTTGGGCCGATAGTGGAGGGTCTGACCAATGAAGGGGGAAGCTGAAATGTTATCGGCGGGAGTTGTTCTATCGGCAGTAGCCTTTTATGGTTTGCCGATGGAAGGAAGTCACCCCGATGGGGAATGCCATCGGAGTAAGGTTGCATATCGGGTTAGCGGTTAGAGGGTTCGTCGATGGGGTAGTGTCAGGCCGATGAGGATTTGGAGTGGTCATCGCTGAGAGTTGGTCTATCGGTGAAGGAGCTTTTGGCTAGGCTGATGGTTCTTCTCTGGCCGATGGGGATGTTGGAGGCTTTCAAGAGTTGCTCATCGGCGAGATTGGCTGTGTCGGCCGAGGGGTTTTTTTGCTTGGCCGACGATATTGGTCTGGCTGATGGTGGTAGGATGGTAACTGCTAACGGGGTGCGAGCTAGTCATCGGAGAGACTCATACTATCAGTGGAGATCTGGAGAGTTGGCTCGATGGTGCATCTCTGGCCGATGGAGGGGATTGTAATGTAGTGGTCGGCAGGACAATTGAGGTTGGCAGGAGATTCGTGGGCTTGGCCGATGGTGTTGATCTCAGCGATGGGCTTTGGGTGAAGGAGCGTGTGTCGAGCGTTGCAAAAGCACTCGACACCTATTATGCAAGTGACTATGCTTTTAAACTACTAAGGTAGTCTCCTCACCGTGCATGTGGGACTAATCTCCCTGTATAATTTGAAACTGCGATAGAATGCGTTTTGGTGGGAATTTCTTTTTTGAAGTGCTGCGACGGTTTTCAAGCGGCCGCAGGTGGTTGAGCCATCAATGGCGACTGTAGCAGGGGCACGGCGAGTTGTTGAATAGTCATGTACCTGATTTTTGGCATGAGGACTTCCAGATGGTGGCACAAGGCTCGAAGCCACCATTGTCTACTTTCTGTCTCTGCAGCAATAAATTCTGAGTGCCATTCCTTTGAACAATCTATATCTGGCGGATTTTTGTAAAAGCCTTGTAATTAATTGTTGTGGTACACTTTCTAGCTGATATAAGCAGACTGTGTTACCATTGTTTTGGTTGTTGAAAGTTGAACATTTGGCTCTATAATACAATACAGCTGATTTGGTTGCTCTGTGCAGCAAAACTTGTGAGTTTATGTATCTCCTGTTGTATGTTTTTGCATGAATCCACTGATTTCATGGTCAATTTTATATGAATAATGCTATGTTTGCATGTGTTATGCTAATTCTGTCTCCAATTTTGCATGTATCTTTCTTCTGATTCTAGGTATTCAAGGAATGTCTAAGATTCTAGAACATAGAATTCCTGTGTTGAATGTCTAATCTTTTAACTTCTGCTCAAGGGGTAGATTAAACTATTTTCAGATTGAACATTGGGAAGGGTATACTGTAATAGGGATGCCATAAGTATAGATAGCTTAACACTCTGTATTGGGAGATATCTGTAAGGCAGGTATCATATGTATCCCCCTGAAATCCAGTTTTAGTTGTTCATGCATATCATTCACAGGTGTATGTCTATTCACTCCAGGCCCTGGATAGGCACCGATCTAGCTTTGTCTTTGTGTTATATACCATGTCCAGCTTTGCATCTAAATATAAAATCAAAATCAAACTTTAAAACAACCATTAGGACAGTAGAATTAGTTTTAGGATCCTCAATCCTCTGTCTACAACTACAAATAGGCCCAAAGCTAGCCCCTTTGCTCTTATCTTACAGTTTTGGTCTACTTACAGGAGGACTTATCTACTTTCTGTCAGCATCCCAGCCTTGTATGTATATCCTCATGGATGTTGAGTAGGGAATACCCCCCTAGGTTTTACAGAGCCTGAAGAAGAAGAGGAGATAAAATATAGAGTCTATCTCCTACACTGTTGGCCTCTAGCCCAGAGATCCTGTTGATCATTGATGGCTACCTTGTAGGGAAATCTGGGAATAAGCATCCAGTCTGGGAAAAAACCAACAGAAATTGGTGACTCTACTAGGGATGGTGATTTGAAAATTGTTATTTTTGTCCTCCCTGGTGAAATATCTGTGTGTCCATCCGAGTCACCAACAGAAATTGGCGACTCCGCTGGGGAATTGTGAAAGAACCCTGATTTACAAAAGAAAACAGTTCCTAGTAATAGGTGGTGACTCTGAAGTAATCTCCCAACCGGTCAAAGTAAAATTTATATGCAGGGGAGAAGATCCCAACAAAATCCTTTATTTGAAGAGTTACCAGTAACAAGAAGAATGATGTACAAAAGAAAGGGAGCTGTCTCAGTCAGTCGTGAGGGTTCCGCCAGAAAAAATCATGATATGCAAGATAACCCTAGGCCATTAGGATAGCATGTGCCTTACTTTTCAAATGTAGAAGCTGATATTCAGGGTGCATATGAGAGGCAACAGGGTGGTAGCGTGAGAATGAGGTCAGAGGTGTTCCAAGAACGCCCATTTCTAGACCCTAGTGAAAGGTTTGAAGAGGCAGAGTCTCTGAGGGATGATGAAGATGAAGATCAGAATATGGTAAAACCATCCTCCTCTAGGCCTAGCGAGGAAGAACTAGCTGATGAAATTAGGAGCTTAAGGGCCGAGTTTGAATATCAGCAGGCAATAACAATCAGAGATGACCTAAGGAAGAAAGTGCAAGCTTTAAGGGCTACCCAAAATAATTCAATTCCTACCCTTGAGAATGCAAATGTGCAGAGACATCAACAGAGAAATGAAGTGCAACATCAGCATAATGATGAGAGACAAAATGTGAATGATGCTAGGATACCATTGAACAATGTAAGAAACTAGAATGCAAACAGAAATATTAATATTAATGAGTTTGACAGACAGCCCATGCAGTTAGATAGATTCAGACAGCTGGTATTTGATGGTATTCCTAGGTATCCTAACCCCATTGACAAGCATCTGAGGCTGGAGGTGCCTAAATTTTCAGGAAACAACACTGTGTCAGGAGAAGATCATCTAAAAGCTTTTCAAAATGTCATGGATAACTTTGAGGTTGAACATGAGGATGTTTTCATGAAGTCATTCATGCAATCTTTAGTAGATGAGGCAAGGGAATGGTATAAGAATCTGCCTGACCGGAGTATTTCATCATGGGATGATTTTAAAAGGATGTTCAAGGAGCAATATGGTGACAAAACTGACCCTAGCTTTTTTGTAAACGAGTTTACCAGTATCACTAAAGGGTCAAATGAGCAGGTTGCAGATTTACCAAAGTGTTAAACAAATTGCCACATCACATGAGGCCAAATGAACCTATGTGCATAATATTGTATATCAACGCCTTTGATGCAAAAACTGCATATGGATTAAGAGATAAAAGTCCTGCTACTATCAGGGATGCTTTCAGAATTGCAGTAAATATTGAGAACAACAGGAAAGCATCAGGCAAGACTAACAGAAGGGATGATGTGAAAATTCTGCAGAATTCAAACAAGCCTCAAAACACTCAAGGTAATACATCTGCCCCTAAAGATAAGATAGACAAATTGGCAAATGTTGTTAAGGACCTAAGCTACAGACTAGCTAGAAGTGAAAAAGGGATAGGTCCTGATAGGCAAGTCTATCAAAGGCAGGAAAAGAGGCCATCATTGCATGATATGCCTTATAATACCAATTGGCATAATGGTAAGCCTATATTCCCACATAACAACACAAATCAGAGGACTCAACATGTCAAAGAAACTCCTGATCCTCTAAGAAAGCTATAAATATTGTTGATGATACTCCATGGTGTATAATTTGTCAGATGCCACATTCACAGTCACAGTGTATGATTGCTCAGTCCTTGTGTGATAATACTACATCTTGTAATGAATGCAATGAGCCACATTATGTGCAAGATGATGATGTTAATATGATGTCCACAAACAATGGATACCCCATTTATGATGTTGATGAGAGTACAGATGATGGAATTCGAGCCTGTCAATAGGACTTTTATGATGAAGGTAATGAAGAGAGCTATGTGTATGCTCAGAGCTCGCATAATTTTCTGAGTAACTTACAACGATCTTCTGATGAGGAAATTAGGGCCTTCACAGCTGCAGCAGTTGCTCAAGTCAAGAGTAACTACAATCTCAGAGGTAAAGCTCAGATAAGCAGCTTGCGTCAACTAGAAGATGTTTCTGCAGGTCAGCCAGTGCATGGTCATAAAGGAATTGAACCACAAAAAAGGTAGTGGGGTAATAATAAACAAAATTTTAGACATAGAACAGGTCATGAATCCCAAGGACTAGAAAATAGAATCCCTCAGGCTGAAGATCAAAGTAAAGGTTCCCAAGACAAGAATGATGATCAGAGAACTATGAAAGTAAAAGCTAAATCAGTTCAGGATAAAAACAAGATTGTGGAGCAAGCTACAACTGTTATACAAAATTATGCTCCATTTGATATAGCTCAAGTCCTCTCCCAGGTAAAAGTCTCTGTTCCACTTATGGAACTGATGAAGGTTGAAGAGATCAAGAATAGGACAGTATCCCTAATTTTAGGGGTGCCTTTTCAAGCTAAACAAAATGTTCAGATCCAGGGTGAGAAGCATGTCATGTGTAATGAAGAAGATGAGGCTCCTAAAGTCTATTTAGGAGTGACTATGACAAAGTGTCCTTCACAAGTGGAACCATTTTATGCATCCCTAGTTATAAATGGAAAAATAATTAGAAATTGTATGCTTAACTCTGGAGCATCTACAAATGTCATGCCTTTGGCCATCATGCAACAAGCTGGATTGAAAATTGGCAAGGCATGTGGAAAATGTTATGCTATGGATGCCAGAGATGTACCAGTTATTGGAATCATGAAGGATGTAGATTTCAAACTGGCAGCATTTCCTGAGAAAAGATATAAAATGAATATAACAGTGGTTGACATCAAGCCACAGTATGGTATGTTGCTGTCAAGAAGATGGGCAACACTAATTGGTGGAAGTATGTAGCTCGACCTGTCATATGCCATGATTCCAATGAATGGCAGGGATGTTAAGCTAATTAGAGAATAGAGATCATCAGAGACAGTGGAAGACCAAGAAGCAGAGGAATAGATATGCTTTGTAAACACTGACTATGATAACTTCAAGGTTGTCTCAGATGATAGAGAAGAAAAAAAGAAAAATGTCTGCATTAAAGAGCTGGACCAGCAAGGTTTATGGACCATGTATTTTGATGGAGCTTGTGCAAAAGAAGGCTCTGGAGCTAGAGTTGTTTTCCTGTCTCCAACTGGTAAGCTCCTCAAATTTTCTTTCTTGCTGAGGTTTGTTTGCACAAACAACATTGCAGAATATGAGGCTTTGCTTTTAGGCCTAAATATTGCTCTCAAACATGGAATCAAGATGCTAAGGGTATTTGGGGATTCTGAGCTAATTGTATCCCAAATTAGAGATAGGTATGCTTCAAAAAATAAAAGATTGAAACAATAGAAGCATGCTATTTGGGATACCATTGAACTCTTTGATGCATTTTCAACAGGCTGGGTAGAGAGATCAAAGAATGTTATGGCTGATTTCTTAGCTAATGTTGCAATAAGGCCAGATGACATCACTCTGTCAGATGTTACAAATGTAGAAATTAAAATCAGGCCTGCAGTACCCGAAAATATATGCAGTTGGCAAGTGTTTGATGATGATAGGGACTTGTTAAAATTTTTGCACTGCATAGATGAATATGAGAATCAAGAAATTGATTTCCAAGCCTTTGTAGAGACTATAGATGGAAAAGAAACTCTTGTGGGAAAAGAGATAATTCAATTGAAGACTAATAAAATCCCTAGAGGGTTAGTAGCTTTGGAAAGAGCTTTTGACAGTAGAGACAAATTGGTCACAAAGACATCTCCCACAAATAAGGAAGATTTAGAAGAGATAAATTTGGGGACATCTCAGGCCCCCAAGAAGGTGTACATTGGTAAACAGCTCAAACCACACATCAGGAGTATGCTGATTGCATTACTGAAAAGGTATAAACATGTTTTTGCTTGGTCATATGAGGACCTAAAAGCCTATAGGGAAGATCTATTCCAGCATGAGATCCCATTGAAGCCTGGAGCTAAGCCATTCAGACAGAAACAAAGACCTATTAATCCTACCTTAGCTCCAAAGATGCAAGAAGAACTTAAAAGGCTTAGGGAAGCTGGAATAATTGTGCCGATCAGACATTCAACTTGGGTGTCTAACCTTGTCCCAGTCAGAAAAAAGAACGGTGATATTAGGCTTTGTGTTGATTTCAGGAAATTGAATGTATCCTCTTTAAAGGATAACTATCCACTGCCTAATATGGAAGCTATGTTGCAGAGAGTGACTGGTTGTGAACTCTTATCCATGATGAATGGATTTTCAGGTTATAATCAGGTGAAGGTAAAGGAATCAGAACAGTATAAGACTGCCTTCACCACTCCATGGGGAACTTATGTGTATGTTAGAATGCCCTTCGGACTAACAAATGCAGGTTCTACATTTCAAAGAGCAATGGATGTTACTTTTGCAGGGTTGATTGATTCAATCCTGGTTGTATATCAGGATGACTTGACTGCATATTCAAAGAAGGAAGAGCAGCATTGTTTGCATCTACAGCAGATTTTCATAAGAGCACTAGAGTATGGTATTTCTTTAAATCCAAAGAAGTGTGCCTTTGGGGTAGTTGAAGGAAAGCTCCTGGGACACATTGTTTCTAGGGATGGAGTTAGGATAGATCCAGAGAGAGTGGCTGCTATTGACAGAATTCAAATGCCAAAAACTGTAAAAGGAGTTCAATCCTTCTTTGGACAGATAAATTTTGTTAGGAGATTTGTTCCCAACTTTGCAAAAACTACAAGGAATATTTCTAAGATGATGAAGAAAGATGCAACTGTCAACTGGGAAAGTGAAGCAATAGAATCATTTCAGAGTATCAAAGAGGCAATCAAGATGGCCCCTGTTCTTAAATCTCCTAATTTTTCTAGGCCATTCCAAGTATTTTCATTTGCTTCCTTTCACACTGTTGCTGCGTGTTTGTTACAGAAAAATGAAGATGGTTTTGAACAGCCCATAGCTTTCTTCAGTATGTCCTTGCAGGCTTCTGAGTTAAAGTATGATATTATGGAAAAATAGGCATATGCACTAGTCAGAGCCATCAAAAGTTTCAGACCATACCTGGTAGGATCACATGTAATTGCATATGTACCCCATGCAGCAGTCAAAGACATATTCACTCAATAGGAGGTGACCGGAAGAAGGTGCAGATGGATAAACAAACTGCAAGAGTTCAACATAGACATACAAGTTACCAAGTTGGTAAGAGGACAAGGATTAACCAAGATGATGGCACAGTCAAACTTGGAAGCATGCCAAGTTAATGCAGTCCAAAATGAGAGTGTAAATGTATCAAGATCTGAATGGTACAAGGATATTATCTACTACTTGCAAAATCTGAATTGTCCTTCCCATTTCAGTGATAGTCAAAAGAGGACTTTAAAGTTACATGCAATCAGGTATGTTATTGTTCAAGGTGAGCTATACTGGAAAAACCCTGATGGTGTGCTGCTGAGATTTGTGGATGAAGATGTGACTAACAATGTTTTGATTGATATGCATAAAGGATTGTGTGGTGGACATTATACTGCCCAAACAACAGCTCATAAGACTCTCAGAGTAGGATATTGGTGGCCCACTCTCTTTTCAGATGCACAAAGGTTAGTGAGGAAGTGTGACCCTTGCCAAAGATTCTCAGGAAAATTGAGATATGATGGTGCTTTACCTCTCAGAACTGTAACTGTGGATGCTCCATTTCAGCAATGGGGAATTGACTTCATAGGGGAAATTGCAGACAAGTCAAGTGGGGGACACAGTTCGATTTTAGTGGCAACTAATTACTTTACCAAATGGATTGAGGCCATTCCAACTAAGAGAGCTACAAGTAAGGTGGTGATGGATTTCATACTGGAAAATGTTATCATCAGGTTTGGAGTACCATTCAAGATAGTCACTAATAATGCTATGTGTTTCAGATCAGGTGAATTTGTTGATTTTTGCAACAAATATGGGATCAATCTATCATATGCATCACCATACCACCCATAAGGAAATGGTCAAGCAGAATCAAGCAATAAAAGCATCATGAAAATTATCAAGAGGATACTAGACAAGAACAAGAGAGCTTGGGATTCAAAATTAAAGTTAGCAATATGGGCTGACAGAGTGACAGTAAAAAAGGCTATTGGAATGTCACCCTTTGAGCTAGTATATGGTGCATCAGCCAGATTGCCCATAAACAATCTCCTACCAGTTTACAGATTCATCCAAGAAAATGATGAGGAGATTGAAGACTCCATGACAGAAAGAGTGAATCAGCTGGTTGCATTGGATGAGAATAGAAGGAAAGCACACCAGATTAACCTCAAGAGACAACAAGATATGAAATATCAGTTTGACAGGAGAGCTACAAAAAGGAAGTTTCAAGTCAATGATCTGGTGCTCATATGGAATGCAAAAGGTCAAGAAAAGTGTAAACATGGTAAATTCGAACCCTTATGGATGGGCCCATATCAGATTTGCAGCATTCATGGGGAGGATTCTTATTTCCTCGAGGCCCTAGATGGTGAATTTCTGGAATTGCCTGTTTATGGCCAATTCCTTAAGTTCTATTTTACATAGATGACTTGTCGCTGTGCACATTTGTAAAAATATGTATATAGTGTAAATGTTCTGTACAGTTCGTGCTTTTTTGGCTTTTTTGCCTAGTCTGCCCAAAGATCTGGTTCTCGCTATAGGTTTTTCACCTACACGTCCCCATTCGGAGCCAGTGTTAGCACTAATTTTGGTCTGGATTTGAGCGCAGGATGTTGAAGGGTTTTTTCCTTTTTGGGCCCTAAGTTTCCTTGTTCATCGATGTGATTTTCTCTATCGGTGAAACTTCTATTTAGGTACTCAGATTTTGCTTGAACCATCACGTTGAACCCTTTTGGTTCAAGGTTCAACGGTTCATGGGCTTAGGCTCCATCTTTTCCTGTCAGTGAATTCTTTGTTCATCTATGTTATCGGCGTTGAACTTCTCGGTTGGACTTCTCTTTTGAACCATCGGGTTGAACTGGTTTAGGGTTCAATGGTTCAAAGCCTTACGATTTTGGTCTTATCGGTGTAACGTTCATCATCGGGTGGACGGTGGAGTGTTGGCCCGACGGTTTGCCTCTGGCCGATGGAAGGTTAGCGGTTTGCAAGGTTGGTTTCGGTGTCACATGGACTATCGGGCTAATCGTTGGAGGGTTCACCGATATACAATGTTTGGCCGATGGATATGTTATCGGCGAGAGCTGTATTGTCGGCCTGAGTGTTTTGAGTTATGCCAATGACGGGAGGTTTGGCCGATGAGGAGTCGTTGGTGTGTGTCTAGCCGATGGAGGAGCAGAGTGTAGCTCGTTGGTGCATCGGCGAGACTATTGTGATCGGCTGGGGAAATTTTGGTTGCTCCGACGGTGTAAGTCACACCGACGGAGGTGGTCTTCGGCGTGACTTGTGTTGTCAGCGAGGATGGATTGCGTTGGGCCGACAGTGGAGGGTCTAACCGATGAAGGGGGAAGCCGATATGTTATCGGCGGGAGTTGTTCTATCTGCAGCAGTCTTTTATGGTTTGCCGATGGAAGGAAGTCACCCCGATGGGGAATGCCATCGGAGTAAGGTTGCATATCGGGTTAGCGGTTGGAGGGTCTGCCGATGGGGTAGTGTTAGGCCGATGAGGATTTGGAGTGGTCATCGGTGAGAGTTGGTCTGTCAGTGAAGGAGCTTTTGGCTAGGCCGATGGTTCTTCTCTGGCCGATGGGGATGTTGGAGACTTTCAGGAGTTGTTCATCAGCATGATTGGCTGTGTCGGCTGAGGGGTTTTTTTGCTTGGCCGACGATATTGGTCTGGCCGATGGTGGTAGGATGGTAACTGCTAATGGGGTGTGCGCTGGTCATCAGAGAGACTCATACTATCGATGGAGATCTGGAGAGTTGGCTCGATGGTGCATCTCTAGCCGATGGAGGGGATTGTAATGTAGCGGTCAGCAGGACAATTAAGGTCAGTAGGAGATTCGTGGGCTTGGCCGATGGTGTTGATCTCGGCGATGGGCTTTGGGTGAAGGAGCATGTGTCAAGCATGGCAAAAGCACTCGACACCTATTATGCAAGTGACTATGCTTTTAAACTACTAATGTAGTCTCCTCACCATGCATGTGGGACTAATCTCCCTGTATAATTTGAAACTACGATAGAATGCATTTTGGCGGGAATTTCTTTTTTAAAGTGCTGCGACAGTTTTCAAGCGGCCGCGGGTGGTTGAGCCATCAATGGCGACTGTAGCAGGGGCATGGGCGAGTTGTTGAACACTCATGTACCCAATATTTGGCATGAGGACTTCCAGATGGTGGCACAGGGCTCAAGGCCACCATTGTCTACTTTCTGTCTCTGCAGCAATAAATTCTGAGTGCCATTCCTTTGAAGGATCTGTATCTGGCAGATTTTTGTAAAAGCCTTGTAATTAATTGCTGTGGTACACTTTCTGGCTGATATAAGCAGACTGTGTTACCATTGTTTTGGTTGTTGAAAGTTGAACATTTGGCTCTGTAATACAATACAGCTGATTTGGTTGCTCTATGCAGCAAAACTTGTGAGTTTATGTATCTCCTGTTGTATGTTTTTGCATGAATCCACTGATTTCATGGTCAATTTTATATGAATAATGCTATGTTTGCATGTGTTATGCTAATTCTGTCTCTAATTTTGCATGTATCTTTCTTCTGAGTCTAGGTATTCAAGGAATGTCTAAGATTCTAGAACATAGAATTCCTGTGTTGAATGTCTGATCTTTTAACTTCTGCTCAAGGGGTAGATTAAACTGTTTTTAGATTGAACATTGGGAAGGGTATACTGTAATAGGGATGCCATAAGTATAGATAGCTTAACACTCTATATTGGGAGATATCTATAAAGCAGGTATCATATGTATCCCCCTGAAATCCAGTTTTAGTTGTTCATGCATATCATTCACAGGTGTATGTCTATTCACTCCAGGCCTTGGATAGGCACCGATCTAGCTTTGTCTTTGTGTTATATACCATGTCCAACTTTGCATCCAAATATAAAATCAAAATCAAACTTTAAAACAACCATTAGGACAGTAGAATTAGTTTTAGGATCCTCAGTCCTCTGTCTACAACTGCAAATAGGCCCAAAGCTAGCCCCTTTGCTCTTATCTTACAGTTTTGGTCTACTTACAGGAGGACTTATCTGCTTTCTGTCAGCATCCCAGCCTTGTATGTATATCCTCATGGATGTTGAGTAGGGAATACCCCCTAGGTTTTGTAGAGCCTAAAGAAGAAGAGGAGATAAAATATAGAGTCTATCCCCTACACTATTGGCCTCTGGCCTAGAGATCCTGTTGATCATTAATGGCTACCTTGTAGGGAAATCTGGGAATAAGCATCCAGTCTGGGAAAAAACCAACACTTAGAAAGAGTTGGAATGCTATGTTAGAATGTGTTCACATCACATGAATCATTGGAATTTTAGTGTTTTCTTTGGTGGCAAGTTGTTGTGTGGTTACACAACATTCCCCATTTTGACTTGACAAAACAGGGACCCAACTTTTTTTGTTTAGCTTTGCTTGTGTTTGCTGCTTGCTGGTAATCTGGTAAAAGTAAGTCAATACAGATGATCCTACATAACAAGGATTGGGTAGGTCATCATGATGAGGACAACTTTTCAAAGTTAATACTTCATGATAATAACCTCATGGTTGAAAAGAGCACAAAATTTCATGCAAGTTTGCCTTTTGGATCACCCTGATAATCTTTAGGGAGCAAAAGTTATGATGACTCAAAGATCCAGTCAAACCTGATATTCTGAGGGGAGGATCATATTTCTTAATATCAGTCATCTTATAAAAGATCACCCTGATCTAATATTATCACCCGATAAAATCATTTGCTCCGAACATCCAGATGTCAACTTTATGTGATAGTGATATCTACCTGACAAACAACATTGTGTATTTTGCAAGGGTCATATTTTGAATATCACCCGATATTCAGAATATCACAAGATATTCAGAATATCACCCTATCTTTCAAATATCATCTTGTCGCAAAATATCACCCCCAACCAATATCCTGCTGACGTCATCCAAACCTGATAAATGAAGAAATAAACATGATGATGACATCACCATCCTTTTTACCTTGCGGAGGTATATTTCCAAACATGACCCTTCCTACATAACATGACGATGACATCATAGTGCCACAATGCTGAATTAAATCATTATCCTGATGACATCATCCCGATATTTCGACAAGGGGTCATTTAGTCCAGGGGATCATATTTGAACATCACCTGATATTTGAATATCATCCTATCCTGCAAAGATCACCCCACGCCTTGCCGCCATAACATTAAATGCCATAAATGTGGTAGGTGGTTCCTACCAATTATGAACCCGATACATACACCTGACGAGATCTTGAGTTGTCGTACGGGAAATCCATAATTTTAATCAATTCATCCCTAATTTTGCCCTAATTTTACCTTAAAGAGGAAATTAAAAGTAATTTACAGAATCATTTCGCACTCATCTTGCGATAGAACAAGTTTTTATAGAGCAGAGCTTGCAAATCCTCATAAGGCTACCTGCAGACACATAGAGCTTGTACCAGAATGGGACACGTGAGCATTGTGGATATTTGATTTCCTTTCACATAGTTATCAGCATAATTGAGAGGATGAACACATCAGGTAAGTAATTGAAACCCTTTTGTTGTCTTGTTCTACATATCCAGGTATCATGGTGTTTTCTGGTTTGAAGTTTTAGATTATGCATATTAGGATAAATGAAATATTGAAAGAGTATAATATGCATGATGGATAATGAAGATATAATATATATGCATGATTGTAAGATGTCAATTGTAAGACTAGTTTTGTTAATTGTAGGCATCCATGGCGGATAAGCGGTTGGCTAAGTCAGAGGCAGAATTTCTAAAACCCATGTTTGCTCAACCCGAGGGTGTCTAGTTCAAATATGGAGCCATCACAGACACGCACCAAGGGAATATAGATTTGGCTGCATGGTCGGCTAAAATGAGCAATGAAAAGAATAACAACACATTGCTGGATGCAGTCTTTGCATCTGGAATGTGGAATGCAGTTGGTTTCCCTTATTCCATGGAAACTCCTGAGTTGATTATTGAATGTGCAAGAAACTATAATCCCCAAACAAGGAAGGTGGAGAAGCATGGTAGAGTATATGTTGATCTATCTATCAAAGGTCTTGCTGCTACATTCAGTTTGCCATTGGGCAAGAAGGTTGCCAACATAGATTTGAAGAAATCGGAAGTAGAATATGAGAATAACAAGGAGACTGCTAGGAAGAAAATATACCAATGGAGGGCAAAGAATAGTCCTTATCTTGCAGCAGCTAAACTTCCAGTACACTTATATAAATTTGACTTTGACGATGAATACCAGTACATGATAACCCTGCTCAGCAGAGCGACAAGCCAGCCTGATGCTAGAAGTTTTAAGGACTGGATGTATGCAGTCATCCTAATGTGCCTTTACATAGATAACAAGCCAATGTGGGCTAAGATGATAAGTGATTACAGATGGGAGAATTGATGGCACAATAAATGATGCACATATATGGGATCATCATCCCCAGTTGCAAAGAGAAAATTACCTCCAAGATTACAAATTAGTGAATGATGCATTTTCTATGCATCTGGTAAGAACAATAGAGGACAGAACTAAAACACTGAGCATGGAAGCTCAAGAAGTCATATACAGGCATGGAGCCTGCTTTATTAAATTTGCAACTTTCTCCTACATTAGAATTGAAGGCTTTGGGGAGGAGCCTCTCATGCTACCAAGATAACCTACAGATGCAGTTGTCTTAATCAAATTTTTAAGACAAATTTCCACAATACTGAATGCTTATAAGGCAAATAACAAGCTTCCACCAATATTGTTTCTGATTACAATGGGCTCGTATATGTGCCCAGATTATGAGAATATTAAGAAGGCCATAGCTGGTCTAACTATGATGAATTTCTAGCCATTTCCATTGATAAGATCATATGATCAATATGGAAGGATGCAGAAGATCATGGGGAAGCCCATCCATCTAAGACATCTAGAAGACTTTTGGGCTAATTGTGAAGATGAAGCTGAAGCCAGAAGAAGGAGATATCAAAGGCTTACACTCAGCCAAATTAAGACCTTTGATTACATTTCCATCCTGGCACAATTAAAGAAAGATGATGGAAAGATGATGGCTGATGAATATGAGGAGAAAAAGATATACAATGATACCATCTCAGCACCGGATCTCACCATGCAGGAGGATATCTCCATAGATCCAATTACAAGAAGAATGTTGCAATTGACCCAGGCATGGGTTGATGACTAGATAAATACATTGAAGAAAAGAGGTGTTGCCATCACGGTAAATAATAAGAAGAAAAGGCAAGAGATTCTTGAAGATGAATATGATGATTTCTTGAATGAGAAGAGGAAGTCTAAAGGGGAGAGGGTACCACCTCCTGAGAAAAGTAAGAGACCCCCTAGAGGTAAGAAGATTGATAATGAACCTAAAGGGGTGATTATTGAGAGAGTCATAATAACAGCTGAGGGTGCATCAACATCAGAGCAAGCATCAACATCATCTGCACCGCCTCCTAAAGATAAACAAAAAGCTAAGAATATCTAGAGGCTAGCTGTCGAAACTATGGAAACATATGAGGAGGGTCAGGCATCACAAGCACAAATGGAAGAGGATGTCCCCCTTGATGAAGAGCCTGCAGAAGACGACACAATGATCTTCATCAGAAAAAGAAAAGCACCTCAATGATAGCAACTACACCTAAGAAACCAAGAACTTCAATGAGAGGTGAAATAAAACAAACCCCTATAATGCTAAAAGGGGTAGGTGGAGAAGTATTCAATAAGGAATTGCAGCATAACGTTCCACTTCCCAGCATTGTAAAGTTTAAAACTAAACAAGCAGAAGAACAAATGAAAGAGGCCTCTAAGGCAGTTCAAAGTGGTCTAGTCTTATTGGATGAGACAATTGACCTATCTGATGATGAGTTGGTGAAGGATGTAACTTCACAAAGAATGGAAACCCTTAATGCTAGCACCCGGATAATACCATAGGGGACCCCATCAGTCCAGGCAGTATTAGGGGAGATGAAGCAAATAGAGTCAGAAAGGGAAAAGAGCCCAGAAAACATTGCACAACAAATAAGGTTGGAAGCCTTAGTTGATCAGGTGACAAGTCATGTAGTTATAGATTTGACATATGTAGAGGATGTAAATCCTAAAGATATGGCAGGTGCACCTAAGAAACCAGTGAATATTGAACAACTCAAACAGAAAGAAGTGGAGAGCAAAGCTCTAGGTATGGGTTAGCAACAGTAGGATGCATCAGCTAAGCCCAAAGTAGTAGAAGTCCCACCGAAGGACAAAGAAGATAAAGAAACATCTGTTGACCCTACCCCAAAAATTCAAGAAGTAATTACTTCAGCTGCGGAGCAAATTGTAGCTTCAGATCAAGATAATGTATCTAAGGCAGATACAATAACGTCCACGGATACTAATATACCTCAGGAAAAGGAAAATGCTAAAGTGGATGAGATACCCATGGAGGAAGTAAAGGATCAGGATCATGATAAACATGCAGATGATCAGTAGGATCACCCTCCAGAAAAAGAAATTCCTCAATAGGAGGATATACCCAAAGATCACCCTCATGAGGAGAATCATGAGGAAGAGATAAGAAAATCACCCTCCCCATCGAATATGATGGTAGATACCAGAGATCAGGGTGATCATCATGATGATGATGGAGACCAATAGTCAAAGGATCAAATTCCTTAGTGGCTCGAGAAAGAAATTGATGCAGAATCAGGTATAGAGGCACAGGAGTTTGATGTATCTACATTATTTTCAAAAACCTTAATAAAGCCTAAGAGGAAGGCTAGAATAACTTCTACCATAAGAAGAGATCCTGTTACGGGCAGAAGGACCACCCAGGTAGTTGTTCCTACTACTGATAAAGAGAAAGGCAAGATCACTCTGGAAGAATTCCAGATTAGTAAAGTAGATTTGGGATTTGCCAATGAGGATCAGGAAGGCCAAGAAGGTAAAGGCAATATGATTCATTGACCCAAAGGGTGAAGAGAGAGAAAGAGAAGAATAAGCAACATAGAGAGCACATTGCTCAGCTGCATGCATATATAAAAGGGTTAATTAACCCTGATGATACATTAAGTGATAGAGCAGTCCCATTGACTGCAATTTCTCAAGAGGAAGTCAACAAGTTAAACCTCATGAGACATGAGTCAGTAATAATGTTAAAATGGATGACATCTACACTCGATGGAGCTGAGGAAGTGGTAAAAGCCTCTTTGAAAAGGTGGAATTCTTTAAGTACCTCCAGGAGAAAGGTAGATAAACTGCAAATAGAGATAGGAAGGAGGTCATTTCAATTGGAAAAGGCCGTGAGCATTTTGGATGAAATGAAGAGGATTGATCCTCATATTTTAATAAAGAATCAAGTATTGAATAATAACACAGCCATATTGATTGATATCTGGAATAAAGACATCTGATTTGAATGTGATGTGCTGAAAAGATGCAACAGTAAACTGAGAAACATTAGCATAAAGCTACATGATATGATGTCTCATGAAGTAGAGGTCTTGGAGACTTTAGAAGGAAAAGTAGAGGGAAAGATAGAAAATCAGGATGAAGAGTTTTCCATTACAGCTCTACATAGTAACTTCCAGTTAGTAGCTGAAGACCCTCTTAATCACCTAATAGAAGAAGTATTGGATAAAGTAATGAGAATAAAAGTCAAGGTGGAGAATTATAATGAAATATCCAGTAGCAGGAGGAATAAATTGGAATCCTCCGGAACAAATTTTAGGTGCATATACATGCCATCACCAAAGCAAGAACTCAAGATGGTAGAGAATTGGAAAAGATAGTATAGACATATGAGAATATCAAGACAGTTATGCAGGTCCATATTCAAAGAGATAATCATCATGATGATGAGGATAGGGAAAGCTCTGAAAGTGATGATCATGACAATAAAGATGATGATGAAGAACCTGACAAATAGATGAAGATACATCATAAAGGGAACATATGCATCAGGTACTTATGAAAATATGAGTTACCTAGATGGTTGCCACTTGGCAACCTGTGCCACGTGTAAAGAATTGACTGGGTCAATGAAATGTGAATCGTAGATCTTAATAGATAAATCTTGATCGTAGATCAATTGTAATAGCTCCCTCATCTTGTTCTATAAAAGGTGCAGGGATGCCTCATTTTAAACATTCAAAACTTAATTGAAATCTGTTTGCTGAAATATTCAGGGCTCATTTCAAAGTTGTATACATATATGTTCTTGCATGCTTAATGAAGAAGAAGACTCTTTTGATTACAATCCATAATAAATCTTGAGTAATCAGTGTATGAATTCCTAATACATGCTGTGATTTGTGGCATCCCTTGGAGTGCATATCTACTTACATGTGTTGTCTTCATGCCTTTCCTTTGAAGTTAGCATCGACTATATCTTGCTATGGAATGTCCTGGTGAACATACGGTTTGATTTCTTCTCTTCATGACTGTATCTAATGTATATGTGGCTCAATAGCTGAAGGTTCAACATTAATTTAAAGTATTTCTTTCAATTTCTTTTAATTTCAGAGCATTTCATCATCATAATTGCAAATAGTTGACAATCTTAAGCAAATAATACAAATATGCAGACATCCCGTAGATAATTGAACATATTCAGCATATTTGAGGTTAAAGCATGTCAAAACGATAAACATCATGCAAAGATTTAAAGATAGACACGTTATTTGAAGCATATCTTGTGTAGAATAACTATCTGTGCAGCATCATTATAGGAAACACCATCCTACTAATGAGATTTACGTAAGGCCCCAAAATGGAAATAGCAACACACATCAACCTCTGAGTAACGTTAGAAGATTAAGACCTAATCACCAAAGACTTGGGATCATGAATTCTCTAAATTCATTGTATCTTTCAAGATGAATAAAGGTTAATGTGTACTTTTATTCTATGTTTGTTTATGATTAACATCATGATCAACATGTCCCTGAATGTTCTTCATTCCAAACTTTGAAAAATAGTGAGTTAATAATCTCTGTCCTTCACCTTAGTCTGAAAGGATTTGTCGCAATTCATTAATTTGCTTTTAATTTTGCTTATTTAGGGTTTTAAGTGTAATTGAGCATTAAATTGAGATATTATTTGATACATCTGAACTTCTATATTTTTCCAAGTGGTAGCCCAATCTAATAGGTGATTGCTCTCGCTTAGTGGAAATTCAACTCGGTTGATATGCCCTTGAATGGTTAGTGAGAAGGGAGGATTCGCCTTTGAAACATAAATTAAACATTTACCCCCTATTTCACCCTAAAAATTTTGGTGAACCCATGTTTTTGGACTTTTTGGCACCTTGCTGAGTGTTGTGTGATAGATTTGCATTCATTCATTTTATTGCATTTGAAAAACTACAAAAAAATTTAAAAAATTTCAAAATTTTCAAAAACTTTGCATTCTAGGGTTTGCATTTTCACATAATTTGAATTAATTTAGTTGAATTGTATTTAATTTCATGTTTTTGCATTAAATCTAAAAAAAATTCATCATACATTTATTGCATTCAAAAAATTACAAAAAAAATGAAAAATTTGAAAAATTTAAAAAAATTGGCATCTTAGGCTTGTATTTTAGCATAATTTGAATTAATTGGCATTTAATTTAATTAAATTTCTATTATTTTCATTAGATCTGATTTAAATTATAGAAATTTATTATTTAGTATTCATTTGCATTACATTTTCATGCTTAAATTGTCAAAAATTGCTTGAAATTGTGCATTTTTCATAAAAACCTAGCTTTGCATTAGCTAGGGTTTGTAGTCAAAATATTTTTTCAGATTTTACTACCCTTTTCAAAAACTCATTAGGACTTATTTCTAATTGTAGTGTTGTATCATAGTGGTCTTCTTGTAAAATTTCATGTCTAGGGTTTGAAAATCTTGCATTTTCACTAGATTTGGCCTTATCGTCTCTCTAGAATTGCATTACAAGCGTGTTGTGAGGGATTTTTCTGCATTAATTGGATATTATTAGGGTTATTATCTTATGCCCCTCCTCAAATTCCCTACAACACCCTTTCTATTGGGCCTTTGCATTGAAAATTGATGAAAAATTACATATTTTAGCTATATGTTCACTAGGGTTTGACTTGTCAACTCTCTAGATTGGCACTATAGGCATGTTGTGATGGATTTTATAGAATTAGGTGAATGATATCACTGTTATAATATGATTTCCATCACAACTTTCCTCACAACACCCCTTCTTTTACTCATTTACATTGAAAATTGGTGAAAATTTGCATATTTTGGCATATTTTGATTTATCGACTCCTTAAATTTGTATCACAAGCGTCTTGTGGAGAATATTTTTGCATCATTGGACTATTATTAGGTATATTATTTTCTGTCCCTCGTGAAATTTTTCACAACACCTCTTCTATCATTCGTTTGCATTGGAAAAGTTGAAAAATCAAGCATTTTGGATCTTAAACATATCTTGCTCCTTGGGTTTGTTCTATTAGTTTGTGCATTGAGTGTTGCATGCCTTTGTATGAGTCTTATAACTCACTACCCTAATAAAAATATCCATTTAAGAAGTAGGAGACTCATGGGATCTAGTTCTCTTGAAGAAAACAATATCCCTACCTCTGAAAATCCATTGAACACCTTCTTCACAAAAGGAGAGACACAAATTTTGCAAGACACTATCCCTCATACAACCACTATGGAAGATCAAATATTTAATTATGTAGAGGAAACTATTGAGGTGATCACACTGTTGATAACTGAGAGGGGGGGGTGAATCAGTTATCCTAATTATTTCTTCTTTTGAACTTTCTTATTAATCAATGCAGCATTGAATCAAACAAACAAACATTACCATGAAATGAGAAACACATGACACAGTATTTTTGACGTGGAAACCCTGTTAAGGGAGAAAACCACGGGGTGATTAACCCAAAGATTATTCTCTGTTAGAAGAATAGGGAATTACAAAATGGTACTTGCCAATTAGGGCTCACTGCCTGAGCATACTGCTCACAAAGAGGCACACTGCCTACAAGGAGACACACTGTCTACAAAAGAAAGTTATACAATACTTGAACTGATTGGAAGCATCCACATATGCTAGAGTTCAGTTCCGGTTAGGCTCAGTACACTAATTTGTTGCACTTCATCTTTCCTCTTCTCTTTATTCTGTTTTTCTTTCACATACCGGATCTTTCTTACTGTTTCTGCTCTGTTCTACTCTTATTCGCATATATCACATCACAACAACTTCTTTTCTCACAACTAAATCCATCGTGCATATATATCTGCACAAGTAATTTCATCACCTTTCTAGTCGGCATCTAGAACAGTCTATCTTCTCACAAACTTTGTCTGTTAGCTGAATCCTTGCACATCAAGTAATGCGGATCAAGCATATACTTGTGGATATCATTAATCATGTCAGCCAACCATGACTCATGCCTTCACAACCTTTACCATCAACAGTAACACATCCAAAAAATAGTCTGATGTTCTGTCAATCAGTTCTTCCTCTGTTCACACTGTCACTTAGGAATCCAGTACTCAACTATTCATATCTTTTTCCTTGTCCATCACCGGAGGCTAAATCCCTGGAATATACTACTCAAGGTAGTCCTCTTGACTTCCCAAGATCCGTACTGCACCAAGATACTTCCTCTGAGAGATCCGGACCTGTCTATCGGACCTTGCCACATGCTCTGTTCTTGTTCACCGGACCACAATAATATTCATTCTGACTTCCGGTAGAGATACACCATGACTTGCGGATATGTGGGATGACCTTTGTTTCCATCAATGACAACAACCATGAATCCAACAATCTCCCCCTTTGGCATTGATGGCAACACTTAGTGAAAAATGACTAAGTGTTTACACTATGCTCCCCCTTGGCTGATGCTCTATCTTTATATACTTTTTCTGGAGCTCCCCCTTAGTTGGATTCCTCATTTTTCACTGCTCCTCACTCCCCCTTTGACATCAATGGCAAAGGGTAGGGTCCGCACACCAAAATTTTCAAGAATTTTACTATACTTGGCCGTATATTACATATTCACAAAAACTAAAGAATGTCTACAAAGGATGTCTTCAATTGGATGAGTTCTATAGCCCAACTTTGCTTCATTCTATCCAAAATTGAAATGTGACCACTCAACAAAAATGCAAAAGCTTCTGCCCTCTTGAGATCTGTCCGATCATTGGTTTGGGCGGTAGTCTGAGCATCACTTATGGCCTCATGCATGGTTTCTAACTTAGGGATAATAATCCTTCTAAGTTCTCCCATCCGGTTAATTATATTCTTCCTTTCCCTTTCAAAGTTCTTTATTGCATTTGTGATTGCAATAGTTTGACATTCTTGATTTACTATGGAGGAAGAGAGAGGATCAAAACTTTGAGACAAACTCAGTAGTTTGTCCTGTTCCTCTTTTATTTTCTTCTCAACTTCTACTATTGCTTTTGACCAGGAGATACAAAATTTGTAAATGTCACCGCCATCCTTAAGAGCATTTTCTAAGCTCTTTATTCCAATACTCATATTTCTCCTATCATTAGAGATTAATCCTAGTACCTCTGAGAATTTCTTATCTAAGAACTCCTTCCGGACCTTTTCTTCAGCTAATTTTTCTAGGGATTCAAAATGTGTACCAACACTGCTGACTAAGGTTTTGAGATTACCGGAAGAGGAGGCTGTGGGATCTTTCTGGACCGATGGCATAATCTTCTCAAGCACTCCGGAAGTAGCCTCTATCAACTCACAGTCTTCCATATGAGACTTTAGGAGATTTTCATTTGCCTTAGCATTTGCAAATGAAGCTATCTTCATTGTCTACACCAGAGAGAGGGAATCAAAATTGAATGGACCTTGTAGAAGCTCCGGTTCATCAATCTCTATTGCTTCTTTGCTCAGAAATTTTTGGACAGTTTATGCAGTGTCTCTTGTCGGAGACAGATGTTTCTTCTCTTCTGCAGTCTTGGAGCTGTCCTTTGGAATTTTCTCTTTCTCCACATTCTTACCACTATCAGTTGTGGTTTTCTCTGTTGGAGTCTTCTCTTTCTCTGCACCCTTGGTACTGTCAGCTTCTTTTTCTTTTACCACTGCTGCTTTCTCCTGTAATTTCTCTTCTTCTTTGGATCTGGAGACTGTAGGGGAAACTGGAGGAGAAATGTTGGTTTGTTCAGGGCCCATCTCTTCTGTTGCTTTCTCAGAAGTTTCTTCTGCAGCACTTGTGGATGAGGGATCAGTACCCAAGTCCTCTACAACAGGAAGATTAAACCTTTTGAAGGCCTTCCGGAGGATCTCTTCTGTATCTATGGCCACCTTGTCAGTCTCACCAAACATGAGTTGATTCATCCTTGCTTTACTCCTGAACTCATCTTTGTAGTCTTTGAATATTATGTTCATTTTCTTGGGATCAATTTGAGGATATAGCTGAATAGCTATCTGCTCCCGGATCTCAAGATCTTTTGTCTGGGCATTGTTCTTTCTTATTTCTAATTCCTTTTCTAGGCTTTTAGGAATTAGAGATATAATCTCAATGAAAGCCTTATTGTATATGTTCAGATACTTGATTGTGGCTTCCTGCAGGATCTTTTGGTCAACCTCATTGTAGTCATCATAGAATTCGGTCATTGGTTGAAGGTTTCCATCCACAGTGACTAACTTGATTACACTCTCTAGAGACAGGGTGGGCTTTTCAACAAATTCCTCTGCCATTTCTTCCTTGTCTTGGCCTGTGGAGGGTTTACCGGATCCTTTCTTCTTCTACTTCTTTATTTCTTTTACCCCCTCATCTGATTCCATTTCCTCTTCATCTTTCTGACTTTTATAAGCCCTTGTGGCTTTTATTTTAGACCTTTTCTCTCCTTTACCGGATGTCTGACCTTCCGGTTTAGATATTTTTGAGCTTTTGGTTCTAACAGGTGTAGATCCTTTTGATGATCTGGTCCAGGTTTAGGTTTCCACCGGAGCACTTTTCTTGCTTTTCTTTTCTACCTCTTTCTTTTCTTCCTCAGCCTTTCTCCTCTTTTCCCGGTTGGCATCAAGTGCCTCCTTTGGGATGCCTAGGCCTTGGGCAATATGTTCAACTTCTTTTCTTACTTTCCTTTTTATCTCAGTTTCTCTAAGTTCCACATGGATCTTCACACTCAGCTCCTCAAAGGTTCCAAACCTTTCTACTTTTGGATCTTTGGGTTGACTAAGCATGTGTTGAACATGCATTTCCACAATCTGTTCATCAACCTCATACCCCATGGGCATGATCCAGACTGTTCTTGGCTCAACTGCCTCCATTAGGCACTAATCAGTATCAACCATAAAGCAGACTGAGTCTTTGTATTTTTCAACAAGAGACTGGGGAATTCTTTCTCTTGCTTGCATCATACTCTGGAAGTTTTTGAAGTATCCCCACAGAGCTGTATTTCTTGCTTTGGCATCCCCAAGTCCATGTAAGTAATTTCTGATCTAGACTACTACAGGTTTGTCATTCTGCCATACCCATCCACTTGATCCGATCAGCTCATTCATAAAATAGAAAAATAGACATAATATAAGTGTACCATACTTGAAAGAATTCTTTTTGTCATTTTTGATCTTTTGTATATTTTCCATTAATTGACTTAAAAGAAGTTCACAGATGTCATAATCTACATTCTTCCTTAGCATCTCATAGGCAGTATATACTGTAGTTCTGGATATAGAATTCTTGCTACTGGAGTGATAAATCTTGTATCCTATTATCATGGATGCAAACTTGATATCCGGGTCAGAGATTTCTTCAATGGTCATTGCCCTCTTATCAAATTTTGATCTGGTGGCCTCAGTTACAATGTTATTTTTGACGGATTTGAGGATAGGTATCCCTCCAGAAGAGTATAGACTAGTCACTACCCTAATTGCCTCTTTTGTGATCTTGCAGGGTCTATCCGGCCATAGGAAGTTGTCATGTATCCTACTCAATACATACCAGACCCATTCATCTTCTTCAAAGCAGGGGAAATGAATGAATTGATCAAACTATTTCTTCTGGATACCCTTATACTCTGGTTTAAGCTCAAAAGCATTGTCTATCAGTTGTTTGTGATAGAAATCTCTCAATTTGAATTCCCCAAATTCCTCAATACTTGCATGTATGTAAACCCTAATGTCTTCTATGTGTAAAACACCATGAGGAACACTAGAGAATGCTCCTAAGGGATCTACCTCCAATGACTTATATGGGTGTTTCTTAAATTTAGGTTGGGGCCTATCTGAGATCTTTACTATATTCAGAGTAGCCATTTTTCAAAAGATTTTGTAGTAAGATATCGAAAACGGAAAATACCTTATGTGCCTTCAGTTACACGGAGTGGCTGGATTGATTTCTGTATGTAATGACTTCTGCAAGAGATCTTTGGTGAACTTGATGAATCTTGTTGCAGAGCTCCACTTCTCACTTCTTCTTGAGTGCAGAATGAGCAAGTGATTTATGAGAAATCCCTTATATTGCTCCGCAAACCCTAATATCTAATGGCAATAAATGCTCGACCTACATTATTCTAGTTTGCCTTATTTGGATAACTTGAAGAACCAGATCAGTCCTGATCTATGAACATCATGCGGATCTTCCAACCATGAACAAATCAAGATGACACATCACAAGGACATCCCAAACACTCTGTCCAATCCACAGAATAAGACAATGCACTTCCGGATCTCTCCGGACCTTTTTGAAATCGTCTGTCATTCCGGAGCATCTCCCGGAACAAGTCTTACTTGATCGATCGCAACTTCTTCACATCTTCATGCGGACCTCTGAAATCTTATCTAGATCATCTCAAGACTTATATCTACAAACCCTTTACTCTGCATCTTGTGCCACATCCGGCACCACTTGATTGGCTGGGGGAACAGGATTTTCTTTGAGTCTCCCCCTGAGCCAGAGCTTACCTTTTAATTTCTGGAAGGAATATCAGCACCAGAGTCTGGTGCGGATCCAACCTCTACATTCTCTGAACTTTTCTTCACCCAAATCTTGTTCATCTGACTCCTAACTTCATCCGCATTCATCTTTTGTTTACCCTTGTCTTGATTCTGATTATATACCAAACCTCTTTTGTCCTGATTCTTGCTTCTGCAGACTTTTGCATTATGACCGGACCTATTACAGATTTGGCAAATAACATTTCCTTGCATATTTGACTGATAACCTCTTGATCTGCATTGATTAGCCATATGACCTACTCTATTGCATACAAAGCATCTACCATTGAATGATTTGCTTATTTGCATATTTCTGCATTCATGAGACTTGTGTCCATACCTTTTGCAGTTAAAGTACTATCCGGAGAAGGCTGAATTAGTCTGATTCATTCTCTTTCTGCACTGATTAGCTTTGTGACCAAAGTGATTGCAGCTGTGGCAGTATCCATTGAAAGATGGATATTTTTGAGCATTGGGTTGTCTTACCGGAGGTCTTCTAGGCCTATTCCGTGGATTTTCTGATCCAAAATTCTTTTGACTGGATCTGGAGCTTTCTCCTTTCTCATATCCCAAACCATACTTGTCATCTGCCCTCTTTTGACTTCTAAGAAGAACTTCAAGTTGAGCAGAACTTATCTTGAATTTCTCTTTATATTTATTTGCTATTTGAAGATCTCTTTTGAGAGAGACAATTTGATCCTCAAGTTTTTCTTCATTATCTTTGGCATCTTCAAGATCAGATTCAAGATGTCTAATAATCCTGTCCATTTGGTGGCAATCTTCTGATTTCTCTTTAAGAGATTGTCTTAGATTGTCTTCAGCTTTTCTTTTCTCTTCAATCTCTTGAGTAAACTTTATAACTCCTGATTCCATTTCATGTCTTACCATAATGACTTCTTTTGATAACTTTTCACATAACTTGGTTTTCTCAGTCAATTCTTCATTTGTATTACTTTCTTCACTTTGTCTTGCCAATTGTTGGAGTAGCTCCTTTCTCTTTTTCATAGAGAGACTTAATTTGTCTTTTAGTTCTCTCATGAATTCATCAGCCTGTTTGAGTCTTTCTTTTAATTCATTGACTTTAGAGTTTGACTATTCAAGATCCTCAAGGGCAGTCTTGAGTTGCTCCCTTAAACCATATGCATCCATTTGAACTCCCAGATCTTCCTCAAGCTGTTAGGCTCTATTAGGAGGAACTTAGCTCTGATACCAATTGTTGATAACTGAGAGGGGGGGTGAATCAGTTATCCTAATTATTTCTTCTTTTGAACTTTCTTATTAATCAATGCAGCATTGAATCAAACAAACAAACATTACCATGAAATGAGAAAAACATGACACAGTATTTTTGATGTGGAAACCATGTTAAGGGAGAAAACCATAGGGTGATTAACCCAAAGATTATTCTCTGTTAGAAGAATAGGGAATTACAAAATGGCACTCGCCAATTAGGGCTCACTGCCCGAGCATACTGCTCACAAAGAGGCACACTACCTACAAGGAGACACACTGTCTACAAAAGAAAGTTATACAATACTTGAACTGATTGGAAGCATCCACATATGCTGGAGTTTAGTTCCAGTTAGGCTCAGTACACTGATCTGCTACACTTCATCTTTCCTCTTCTCTTTATTCTATTTTTCTTTCACATACCGAATCTTTCTTACTGTTTATGCTCTACTCTACTCTTATTCGCATATATCACATCACAACAACTTCTTTTCTCACAACTAAATCCATCGTGCATATATATCTGCACAAGTAATTTCATCACCTTTCTAGTCGGCATCCGGAACAGTCTATCTTCTCACAAACTTTGTTCTATTGGCTGAATCCTTGCACATCAAGTAGTGCGGATCAAGCATATACTTGTGTGGTGCAGGAGCACCTACCTGACAGCTGGCCTCCATGAGGCAGTTAGTTTGTTATAGGTCTGGTTAATGTTTCCAAGAAGGTCTTATAAGACCAATGCATGTAATAAGGTCATGTTGACCATGCTTTACTATTTTTAGATAGTTTGTTATGACAGCTGTTTAGGTTGTTAGTTCGGTTGGATCCTCCCAGCCGCTTGGAAGCTCCCAGCCGCTGGGAATTGAGTGGTAGTACTCACAAGAGATCCTATTTATGCATTAGGATCGGTTGGTTTTAGGCAGTATTGCAGACCATCGATCAGACTTTGCTGAGAGTGAGACAGAGTATTGTAATTGCATCTTTTGAAATCAATAAAGAGATCCTGTTTGTGTTCATTCTCTATTGAATTCCATTGTTTAATCGTGTGGCTGTTCTGGTGGTTTCATGGATTCACTGATCCATTCCACCGGTTGATTCGTCGAATCAGTGGAATGGCTATGTACAGTAGTTTAGGTTTTAGTTTGCATTTTCTGTTTGTTTGCATGCAGGTGTGCAGGATCGCAGTCGAGATGTGTTGAGAACCCTAGCATGGGTATGTGCTAGGTCGTGCTGGTAGTTCAAGTCTGGAAAGTTGTCCAGGAAGTGGATCAGGTCACCTCAGGAGGTTCAGCGGATTGAAAATTCGCTAAGGTTGGAAAATCCATCGCAACGGCATCATCAGGATATTTCTGTGTATATCCTGCGGTTACTTCAGGCATCATCCGAGTAGATGGAGGTGAACATGATGCAGTAGTTTGCATAAGGTGAATGTGCATTGGGGTGATCATCGCAAGGTGTTGCCAAGGAGGAGCGTATCGGCATAAGGTAGAAGATCAGGTTGATAAAACCATCGCGGGCCGATAATGTTATGTTTGGCTGACAGCAGGATATTGGAGGAGCTGCATGTGATGTCATCATCATCAGGATAATCGTCATCAGGATATCGGGGTGACGTAAGCATCGAAGGAAAGGTGCGTGAAGTTGTCGTCATCAGGATATATGGAGGGAGCCAGATATTTTATATCCTGCTGATGAACATGATGTTGAACATCATGATGCTGCAGAAAGTGTTTGGCGGTAAGATGAACAGTGATCGTCAGGAGGATGATTGCGCTTGTCGAACATGATGATGCTGCCGATAGCCGAATATGATGATGCTGCTGACAGACGAAGGGTCGAAGGTTTGTCTGCAGGAGGATATCGGTCGGCAAGAGAAAATATGATGATGATGATGGGTTGTAGGCATACATGCTGTATGTCAAGGTTTTAGTGTGGATGCCTCTGCATCATTGTGGATATCATTAATCATGTCAGCCAACCATGATTCATGCCTTCACAACCTTTACCATCAACAATAACACATCCAGAAAATAGTCTGATGTTCTGTTAGTCAGTTC
This sequence comes from Cunninghamia lanceolata, assembly GCA_027924645.1. Classification (NCBI taxonomy): domain Eukaryota; kingdom Viridiplantae; phylum Streptophyta; class Pinopsida; order Cupressales; family Cupressaceae; genus Cunninghamia; species Cunninghamia lanceolata. The sequence goes on along the minus strand of BSBN01000220.1, from coordinate 5,746,073 downwards.
TTCCTCTGTTCACACTGTCACTCAGGAATCCGGTACTCAACTATTCATATCTTTTTCCTTGTCCATCACCGGAGGCTAAATCCTTGGAATATACTACTCAAGGTAGTCCTCTTGACTTCCCAAGATTTGTACTGCACCAAGATACTTCCTCTGAGAGATCCGGACCTGTCTGTCGGACCTTGCCACATGCTCTGTTCTTGTTCACCGGACCACAATAATCTTCATTCTGACTTCCGGTAGAGATACACCATGACTTGCGGATATGTGGGATGACCTTTGTTTCCATCAATGACAACAACCATGAATCCATATAGTGTCTCTTGCCAACACACACATGCACCTAATGAGCAAATAAACAAAATTGATAAAGAGTTAGCCGATTTTCAAGCAATTATTGAAACTGAAAGGATAGCAGAAGAAGCTATACCTATGATTCACAACATAAGAGAGTTGACAAAAGGACAAGATGGTATTAATGGTGTTTGAGGATTAACACATTTAGTACACAATAATGTCATGACAATGACTGAATGTGCGAATGGTATTAATAACATGTTATCATCGTCTCATACACAAGTATCGGCACCTATACCGACTAAAGGAATATCTACATTTACATCAATGATTTTAACCACTAATGCAAATGCTTGTAGTAATGGTACCACTAGTATTGCAGTATCTAATGGCACTAATTCACAAAATTACAAAGTTGTGGGATTTAATTATCAAAACTTGGCATCTAAGGTGACCTCTTCCATGAATAATTACTCTCAACCACCTCTCCAACCCACTTATTCTCAACCAGCTTCCACTTTTCACTATGTTCAACCACCACTCACTTATTCACAACCTTTGCTTGTCATTACTCAGGCTCAATCATCTCCTCACTTTGGTTCTAATTCCTGACAACAAACCACATCTCCTAATGATGCCATCCTAAACCAACTATTACAAGGCATGACTTCTTTACAACAAAAGGTGACAAACTTGACAAATTCTTCACAACCTAATATACCAACATATCATGCCCGTAATCCCCTATATTATTCAATCTTGAGAACCCCTATGCCTGAGAGGTTTCAAACTCCTCACTTTGAACAATATGGTCGAAAAGGTGATCCTAATACTCATGTGGCAGCATTCACGGCTATGTGCAGTGATTTCTACTTTGAGGAAGATTTGTTAGAAAAAATTTTCCCGTGATCTCTCAAAGATATGACTCTCGAATGGTTTTGCTCTTTACCTCTGAATTCAATACATTTTTTTTCATAGCTAGTTGATTAATTTTTACAACATTTTCAAGAAAACATTGGACCTCAAGTCTCCTTGATTGATTTAGTTCATTTCAAGCAAGGTCTGAAAGAGAAGTTGACTGAGTTTATTAGTTGGTATCAATCTCTCTACGCACAAATTCAATATCAAATGAAGGACGACGATGTTCAAAAGGTGTTTATTACACATTTACAACCTAACATCCATGATAAGATTCTCTTGATGAAGTATAACTCCTTTCAACATTTATGTACCACCCTTCATGATTATCAACTTTCATCTAGTCAGTATGAAAATTAGAACTCATCAGCTCAAGTTGGTCAATCCACAGGTGGGTCTTCACAAAACAACTTTAAGAGGAATAATAAGACTTTCATCAAGGTTAATGGATAAAATTCAAAAAGTTTCTCACAAGTGTCTGCTATCACTAATCTGAAGAAAGCACCATTTTAACAAAGAAAGTTTACTCTGATATTTGAATCCTATCACTCTATCATGAATTAAGCTATGAGTAATAACCTCATGAAGCTTTCTCTGATTAAACCTTTGGATCCTAGTAAAATGCAAGGACCTTATTTCGATACTAATGCCTTTTGTCATTTTCATCAACAACAAGGACATGATACTAAATGATGTATGAGTCTTAAACATGTAACACAAGACCTCATCAACTTGAATGTTATATAGGTATCAGGTGTGAATGATAATGGAAATAAGTCAATTGTTCCACTGAATTAGAATTTATAGATTTTCATTAATCCTTTCCCTAAGCATACTGATAATAACATGATGGAACAAAATACACTTGAAGTATAAGATGACTATCTAAACTACGATGAGATAATTGCTACAATAGAAGTGGACAAGGAAAATATTGGTGTATTACCTCGCCCATGAAGGAATGGTATTTATGTTGAGGTTCCTCCTCCATTATTCCTTCAAGGATTGGGAGATAACCAAAATGCATCAGAAAAACAACTACAACAACTGAAACAAGAGATCATGACAAAAGAAAACATTGATATTGTACAAGATAGTCTTCCTCACTATGATAAATAGAATCAACAAAATAGGAGAAATAAAAATTGGAAAAGAGAAAGAAAATTATCATTAGTTGGAAATAATAGTGGTTCTCCTCATCATAAGCAACAAAAGAACTCCCATACATAAAGATTTGAGAAACAAACATCGCATGGACTTCCTGACAACAAACAGAACTCTCATAAGAACCACTCTAGCTTCATACAAAACTTGATAGAGCATCTCTCCAAGACGCTCGCAAGTTCCAAATTTTAGAATGATTGTAATGGCAAGTAAGTATTTCTAACCCTTTACCTCCGTGTTGTGTTTCCCTTGTGATGTGTTATATGTTGTTTAGGCCTCCTAGGATGAACCTTGATAATCTTGTAAGGTCAAGGATACCAAGAGACCGCCTCTATTGTGACCCTTCTTCTATTTGTATCATCATTCTTCTATATTTCTTCTCCTCTATTTTCATTGTTGTGTGTTGTGTCTTATGGACATAGTGTTATGGTTGGTGACTTTCGGGCACCCTCCTACATGACTGTCACTAAGGAACTTGTTTATCCTCTCTTGATTTATTGTTTCCCTCTAGTGGTTCTCTCTAGCTGGTGGATGATGAAAAACTTATTATACTGATATAGACCTAGTGTCCCTTCAACGAGAAATCAAAAACTGGACCCAGTCCATATATGTCGATGAGGTTGATATATATTATCTGGTTTATCCTCTCTTGATTTATTGTTTCCCTCTAGTGGTTCTCTCTAGCTGGTGGATGATGAAAAACTTATTATACTGATATAGACCTAGTGTCCCTTCAATGAGAAATCAAAAAATGGACCCAGTCCATATATGTCGATGGGGTTGATATATATTATCTGGCACTTGGCTAGTAGAATCACTCCATGTGATATCCTGATGCTGTCTTATCGCTCTTACAAAACAAAACAATACTGCTACTCCATGCACTTTGTCTATCTTGGATCTTGTTTTCCTTGGATCTTAATGTTAATGATTACATGCATTGTTGTCTATCATGATTATATGGATACTAACACCCTTTCTTCTAGGAAATTGTGTGTTTATGGAAACATTTGGCAATCGTAAAGTACATGTCACCTCCGGGGGGCATCTGCTTTGCGAGAGCTTGTGTTCCCTTTTGTGTTTTCTTCCTACCTTAATGTGCTTGATATTGGTACACAATATCAACCACCTTAAGGTGGGGGCATATATAAGGTAAGTTATCTGATTTAGATGCTAGCAAAGTGTGTTTGTAAGGCTTGAAATCTATTGCAATCACTTAAGCCCTCTATGAAGGTGGGGATGGTGTATTTCTTGAGGAGATTGCACATCCTATCATTTTCTAAAAGTCCTCTGAGGAGGTAGGGTAGATTTGAGACTATCCTAACCCTTAAGTGTGTCTTTGGTAATTGTTGTGGCAAAGCCCAATCATCGGTGTGTGCCTATAATGTGCCTAAGATGGCTATGAACCTAGCAATAGGTTTCTTCCTTTGCTTGTCTATCATGTTTTCTCCATGTCTTCCATGTGTGTGTGTGTATGGCATGTTTGTTCCCAAGCATAGTTTCAAGACCGGTGGTGATGAGCTCCTCCTATGCTTTGGGATTTGTATGGTGTGTTTGTTCTCAAGTGTAGTTTCAAGACTAGTGGTGATGAGCTCCTCCTACACTTTGAGATTTGTTTGGCATGTTTGTTGCCTCTTATGTAGTTTCAAGACTGGTGTTAATGAGCTCCTCCTACATTTGGGTTGTGTGTTTACTTTCCTTGTACTTGCATCTACATTTCATATATGACAAAATGAAAAAGAAAATAATCACTGCATTCACTATATTCACTATATTTTGTGTGTCTTCAATGTTGTCTTCTCCATGTTTTGCGTGACTGTAACTATCTTCTCCATGTTTTGCACGCCTTCCATTGTCTTCAATGTGTTTGGCATGTCTTCACAGTGCTTTCCGTGTTTGTTGTGTTTGTTGACCTTACTTTAATGCATGTATTGGCCTTGCGTTTATACATACATTAAAGTGGGGGCTAAATGTTATGTCAAAAAATATCTGCTTGGGGGCTTTTCCCTCTTAAGGTTTAGCTCTCAAGTCCTTAAAATGCATTTATAACATCTTGCATGATATTTCTGTCTCCCGATGAGAAGCCCTTGAAGTCTTATGGCCCTAGTTTGGGTTTGCCCTAAATTTAAATGTTGGTTTTATGACCATTATTTAGGTCCTATGCCGACATCTCAAGTTTGAATTATGAAATTCTTGTTGATAGTAAGGAATACTGAGAGGGGGGTGAATCAGCACTCTACAAAACCACTTCTTAACAAGTTTATTAATCCAATCTCCAAAATTAATAATATGAAAGAAAAATAAACATAAGAACATCAACTATAAAGACATAACACATGGACACTAGGATTTTTTCGTGCAAAACCCCAAAAGGAAAAAACCACGATGAGTGTTAGCTCACAATATATTATGATAGCACAATACCATATTACAAGAAGGCTCACTGCCCAAAGAAGAGGTGCTCATTGCACAAAGGCTCACTACCAAGAGAAAGGAAGATAGAAGAGAAGGTTTGGCTCATTGCCAAGATATGACTGTTGAGAATGCATCTAAGAATGCTAAGGTGCAGTTCCCTTAAGCTCAGTAAACAGACTCAAAAGACTTCATAAATGTAGTTCTACTATCTCTTTCTCTACTTCACATATACTCTATTTTTCTACCCACTACCTTCTTCATATCACAATGCTGCCTTAGATTGAATTTTCACTCTTATCGCAATGAAATACATTCACTTCACACCTAATGCCTAAAATCCGTCAAGTATAAGTATCTGCAACAAAATTCATTACACAAGTAGGTCGGCCACCTAGACATGAAACATGTAGCCAAGAATTTTACCTTGTTAGCTCAAACTTAAGTACAAACAATAATGTGGACTCAAACAACCATACAGTAATCTTCATATGGGTCGGCATTAATCATACAATCACTTAGATTAATTTTTCAAACAATATAGCTTCTCCACTTATAGATCTACTATGTCTATTGGCTTGTTCCTCATGAACATACTTGATCATTTTGACTGTCATAGCATAACTTCCACTGCAGATCAAATGAGACTCTAAAAATCATATTCAACATTCATCATTGATCTCTTAGCATACCTACAAAGCCATAGAGCATAATAATCAACTAATAAGAAATGCAGAACTCAAAACTATTACCCTATCACTATGAAACACTGTCAGACTGCAAACTGGTAAAGAACATCTTGTAGAATGAAACCAAAAGAACTTCAAAAGCTACAACTCTAGATTTAGGAAGCCTTGATATTGATGTAGGAGCATCCTTGGTTCAAGAACAATCTTGCATCAACCAAAAATATTTGCATTTCAGTTTATTTCTTTTCCAGTTTAGTTTAGGCAGTTCAGTCAAAAGTAGTTTCTATGTTTTGGTCCAATTACATTTCAGACCTTGTGGAGATGGACTTGGCATCTACATTAATTCATCTACATCATACCTAGAATTTAGAGATTTGCACTTCATAATTACTAGAAAGATATCACTATCAAAAGATCAACTATTTCTCAAAACAGAGCATCCTGATAATCACAGACAACTAGCTGAAGGAGAAACTTGCAGAAGCATTTCCTGATCTGTGAAGCCTAATGACACATCATTCAATGATCTTTGGTTCATGGACAACCTTCTTGAAGATCCACACATCATTTCATGCATTTTCTGGAAGTATTCTATGCATTTAGGTCTAACCTATCCATGTACACATGTTACAGCTCTTCATTGGAGTTTGTAATCTTCCTTGGCTGATGCAGAGGAATCTTATGATCTGGACTTGATATATATTGATGTAATAGATCCTTAGGAAAGTAGTTCACAAGTTACTAAGTTATAGATAGATCACTTATTCATTTTTCTGGTGAAGGAGCTTCAAAGCTTTATCTTTTGCATGTATGTAATCAGGCCTGTGAGCCCTAATTGTAAGCCCGCATGTTGCCAGCCAATCTCTATTGAAATTCTATGATATACTGAATGACTGAATCTGCATTTGTTCCATTTCTTTGAGTTGTTTCCATTGTGTTTACTCTTGTTGCATGGTCCAGACAGTTCATTCTATGAACTCTCCTACCATGATTGCACCAAGTGGTATCAGAGTGAAAGTTTGAATCTTTGGGAGCGAATGAGCAAAGTTGGCAAAGGAATTCCATAAGATCTTGCTATGGATAGATCGTCAAATAGAGGTAGGTTACTTGTGTCACAACTGATCACCGATTGTGAGGCAGTTGTCACCTTGTAGCCTAATCGCCAAACTTGAGGTAGTTTGCACTTGATCCTAGGAAGAATGCCGCCGAGGAGAGTTGTTGTTGTTGGAACAATGCCTAGAAGAATAGATGAAATGATGGAAATGATGAAAACAATGCAAATTTTATTAGATGCTATTGAAGAAGATAGGTGAAGAGGATTAACACCAAGATCTAATGTTGAAAGTGAGGATAAAGAAGAATATCAATCTGCTGAACAAACTAGTGAAACCCTAGGAGGTGATGAAGAGGAAGAACCAGATCAAGTAAAGATGCTGCGAGCTATTTCAAAGATGGGAAAGAGACCTAGAGTTGATGTGATGAACTATACTGGTAATTTGAACCCTGAAGAATTGACTGGCTGGATAAATGACATGGAAGAATACTTTAAATATGAAGAAGTTGAAGATCCGAAGAAGGTGAAATTTGCAAAGACAAAGTTGAAAGGACATGCTGCTATATGGTGGAAATAAGTTCAGTTGGAAATAAATAGAAGAGGAAAAGAAAAGATTACAAAATGGGATAGGATGGTGACAAAATTGAAGAATCAATTTATACCTGCTAACTATGAGTTGGAACTGTTGAAAAGATTGCAAAACCTGAGACAAAAGGAGAAATCTATGGAGTATACTGAAGAATTTCACAAGATGATCATAAGGAAAGGACATAGTGAAGCAAGCAAGGAGAAAGTGGCTAGATACATCAATGGACTGAGATTGAACATTCAAGAGGAACTAAGCCTGGTACGGATGACATCTTTAGGGGAAGCATATCAGTTTGCCCTGAAAGTTGAAGAGAAGCTGAATAAGAGGCATGATCAGAGACAGAGAGGAAGAGGAGGTAAATTTTAGAGAGGTGGAACATTTTCTTGAGGAGATAGATCATTTCTGGAGTAGAACAAGTTTGACAGCCCATTTAAGAAGGATGACAGAGATACTAGTGCATACCAGAGAAATGACAGAAATTTTCATCCCAGAGGTAGCTATAATTCATACCATAATGAAGGGTATAGAAGAGAAGGAAGAGGACTAGATAAGAAAACATTTAGAGGTACTTGTTTCAAGTGTGGAGGTGAAGGACATAGAGCATTTGAATGTAATCAGGGTAATACAAGTAAGAGGACAGAAAATAGTGGAAGAGCAACCTATGTTGAAGAAGAACTTGTTGAATTAGGTGACCCCTATTCTATTGGCAAACTAGTGAAAGGAGAATCATTGGTGATGAGGAGAGCACTATTTCAAATAGAGACAAACAAGGAACCACCACAGAGGAAAACCTTGTTCAAAACTAGATGCAAATCTAGAGGTAAGTGTTGTAAAGTTGTAATTGATAGTGGTAGTTCAGATAACTTAGTTTTGGAGGAGATGTTGATTAAGTTGAAGTTGGAAAGATCAAAATACCCTAAGCCATATCAAATAGCATGGATTTAGGATGATCATAAGGTATTGATGAGTAAACAATGTTTGGTCAAATTTCATATTGGATCATATCATGATGAAGTCTTGTGTGATATTATGCCTATGGATGTATGTCATATCTTATTGGGTAGACCTTGGTAGTATGATAGAAAAGCCATACATGATGGAAGAAAAAATACATACACTATAACATCAAATGGAAAGAGAATTACTTTGATTCCTTTGGAGGATGATCCTAAATATGTGGTATGTCGAAATGCTAGAATCTGTTTGGTAGATGGAAGAAAATTTCTAGATGGTTTGAGACATGAGAATATGTGTTATGCCTTGATTCTTAAGAAACCTAAAGCATTGAAGAAATAAACTAAAGAACAACTAGATGAGATAAGAGAGTTGCTGATAGAATATGAAGACATCATATCAGATAATGTACTTGATGGATTTCCACCTATAAGGAGTATCAATCATCACATGGATCTTATACCGGAAGCAAGTTTGCCTAATAAAGTAGCACACCGAATGACACTAGTAGAGAATGAAGAACTAAATAGACAAATACAAGAGTTTTTGTGGAAAGCTTTGATTAGAGAAAGTTTGAGTCCTTGTGTAGTACTTGCAGTGCTTGCACCTAAGAATGATGGAGAATGGAGAATGTGTACTGACTCTAGAGAAATAAACAAGATCACAGCTGAGTATAGATTTCCTTTACCTAGAATGGATGATATCATGGATTGTTTGAGTGGAGCAAGATATTTCACAAAGATAGACTTGAAGAGTGGATACCATCATATCAAAATCAGAGAAGGAGATGAATGGAAGACTGCTTTTAAATGAAGGATTGTATGAGTGGTTAGTGATGCCTTTTGGATTGACAAATGCATTGAGTACTTTCATGAGATTGATGAATAAAGTCTTGAAGAAATTATTGGGTAAGTTTGTGATTGTATACTTGGATGATATTCTGATATTCAGTAAGACAAAAGAGGAACATTTGTGGCATATTAGATAAGTTTTGCAGAGGATGAGAGAAGAGAAATTGTTGATAAACATCAAGAAGTATAGTTTCATGAAAGAAGAATTGGTATATTTGGGATTTGTGATTTCTATGGAAGGATTGAAGATGGACCCTGAGAAAGTGAAAGCAATTGTTAAATGGTCTACACCAGAGAGCATTGGAGAGGTTAGATCATTTCATGGATTGGCTAGTTTCTACCGAAAGTTCATCAAAAATTTTAGTTTAGTTTGTAACCCTATGACAGAGACAATGAGAGATGACAGAAAGGATTTCAAATGGACATCTAGAGTAGATAAAAGTTTTGAGTTGTTGAAGCAGAAAGTGACAAAGCAACCTGTTTTAGCATTACCAGATTTCAATAAGGTATTTCAAGTAGATTGTGATGCGAGTGGAAGTGCAATTGGAGCAGTATTAAGTCAAGAAGGTAGACCTATAGCATATTTCAGTGAGAAGTTGAATGATGCAAGGAGAAGATATTTAGTTTATGATCAAGAGTTCTATGCCATAATTCAAGCCTTGAAGAAGTGGAGACATTATTTGTTGCCTAAGGAGTTTGTGTTGTATACAGATCATCAAGCTTTGCAATATTTGAAGAGTCAAGGTAAGTTGAATCAGAGAAATATGAGATGGGTAGAGTTCATGCAGAGTTATACTTTTGTGTCGAAGCATAGGAGTGGAAAATCAAACAAAGTTATTGATGCATTGAGTAGAAGAAGAAAATTGTTGACAGAGATGAGAGTTGAAGTGTTGGGTTTTGATGAATTGAAGAACAGTATGAGGGAGACATTGATTTTGTAGAACCTTGGAAGGCATGTAAGGAACCTGTTGTGATAGATAGGAGTAAGTGGTTGGACTATTTCATTCAAGAGGATATGTTATTTAGAGAAAATCCATTGTACATACCTAGAAGTTCAATGAGAGATAATTTGATCAAGGAGAAACATAGTGACGGATTGGCAGGACATTTTGGCATTGATAAGATAGTGGCTTTGGTAAGTGAAAACTACTTTTGGCCTCAGATACATAAGGATGTTAGGCAATTTGTGTAGAGTTGTAGAGTTTGTCAAGTTACAAAAGGGAGTATTCAGAATACTGGATTGTATAAACCTTTGACAGTACCGGAGAGACCTTGGGAAGACATAAGCATGGATTTTGTAATGGGATTGCATAAGACATAGAGGGGACATGATTCAATAATTGTAGTGGTTGACAAATTTTCAAGGATGGTTCATTTCATACCTTGTAAGAAGACAACTGATGCAGTGCATGTAGCTGACCTATTTTTCAAGGAGATTGTGAGATTACATGGATTACCTAAGAGCATAGTTTTAGACAAAGACACAAAGTTTGTTGGATGCTTTTGGAGGACACTTTGGAAGAAGATGAAGATAGATTTGAAGTTTAGTTCAACTTTTCACCCATAGATTGATGGACAGACAGAGGTAGTAAATAGGAGTTTGGGAAACTTGTTGAGATGTTTGGTTGGAGAGAAAGCTGGAAGTTGGGATTTGATTCTTTTACAAGTAGAGTTTTCCAATAATAATTCAGTGAACAGGAGTACTGGAAGAACATGTTTTGAGATTGTGACCAGAATAAACCCTAAAGGAGTTGCAAAATTAAGAGATATCAACAGGGAAGAAAAGAGAAGTGCAAAAGTAGAAGAGTTTGCAGACCATATGAAGACAGTGCATAATTAGGTTAAGAAGCATTTGGAGAATATGAATAATAAGTACAAAGAGAAGGCTGATGAGAAAAGAAGACATAAGGAATTTGAAGTTAAAGATGAAGTGATGGTGTAGTTGCAAAAAGAAAGATTTCCAGTAGGGACATATAACAAGTTGAAGATGAAGAAGTTTGGACCTTGTAAGATACTCAAGAAATTTGATTCAGGAAATGCATATGAAGTGGAATTACTGGAGACATTGGGTATTTCACCTATTTTCAACATTACAGACTTATATCAATATCAGGAAGTAGAGTTCAGTAATAGCATGGAAGAGACTTGAAGAAACAGTTACCACAACAAGCACCAAAGCAGATTGAAGACATTTTGGATAGCAGAGTTGGGCTCAATACTAGAGGAAAAAAATACAAAGAATATCTTGTGAAGTGGAAAGGTAGACTAGAAGAATATTCATCATGGATTTCTTAGGCTAAGGTGGATTGTCTTGGTTCTCCCCTAGCCCCAACAAAGTGAGGGACTCACTTTTTCAATAACCCCAGATGTCTGATGCAGGAGCATCCCTAGTTTAAGAACAATCTTGCATCAACCAATTATTTGCATTTTAGTTTGTTTGTAGTTTAGTTTGTTTCTTTTCCAGTTCACTTTAGGCAGTTCGGTTAGAAGAAGTTTCTGTATTTTGGTCCAGTTGCATTTCAGACCTTACGGAGTTGGACTTGGCATCTACATTCATTCATCTACATCATATCTAGAATTCAAATATCCATACTTCATTACTGGAAAGATATCACTATTAGAAGATTGACTATTTCTCAGAACAAAGTATCCTGATAATCACAAACAACCAGCTAAAGGAGAAACTTACAAAAGCATTTCCCAATCTATGAAGCCTAATGACACATCATTCAATGATCTTTGGTTCATGGTCGACCTTCCCCAAAGATCCGCACATCATTTCATGCATTTTATAGAAGTGTTCTATGCATTTAGGTCTGACCTATCTGTGTACACATATTACAACTCTTCATTGGAGTTTGTAATCTTCCTTGGCCGACGTGGAGGAATCTTATGATCTGGACTTGATAGATATTCATGTAATAGATCCTTAGGAAAGTAATTCATAAGTTACTAAGTTCTATATAGATCACTTATTCATTTTTCTTACGAAGGAGCTTCAAATCTTTATCTTGTGCATGTATGTAATCAGGCTCGTGAGCCCTAATTGTAAGCCCACATGTTATCGACTGATCTCTATTTGAATTCTATGATATACTAAATGATTGAATCTGCATTTGTTCCATTTCTTTGAGTTGTTTCTGTTGTGTTTACTCTTGATGCATGGTTCAGATAGTTCATTCTATGAACTTTCCTATCGTGATTGCAATAGATATGTATCTTTTCTAATCCAGAACCACAAGACACTTTTTCATATCAGAGGAATGCAAACCATTTTGCTTCTGGACTGTGCACTATTTATACTTTAACATTGTTTACCCAGACTTAGACATTTCTTCATATGACTACCAGAGGAAGTCAGAACTTGGAGACTTAAACAAGTGACCATTGGGTAGTTATGAACAACATACCTGATCCACATACAAATTCCATTAACTATGGAGGCATACCACCTCAAACAATACTACTATGCATACTTCACATACTTAGATCTTCTTTCAGAGTGAGGTATCTTTTCCATACCATTACACTTTGTCTTGTTGCCATCAATTACAATATCAAAAACATCCATCAGAATAGTGTCTCTTACCATCAATTTGGTGCAGGAGCACCCGCACATGATCAGGATATAGGTCCGCATGATGACATACATGATCAGGATATAGGATAATTATCAGTATGATGACAGGATAGCCTATTTTTAGTATGTTTGACTTTCTCATGTAATAAGGTCCATTGGACCGATGCTATGTATTAGATCAGCATAGGAGTATGTGTAGGCAGTTAGAGATCGGGATAAGGTAGTTTGAGCTGTCCTCTCTCCCAGCCGCTTGGAAGCTCCCAGCCGCTGGGAAGTGAGTTGGTAGTACTCGAAGGATTTGTTATATATACCTTCGATCTGTTAGGGTTTAGATACATTGAGTTCATATTGATAGTTCATATTGATATTGAGATTGATGTTGATAGATGTATTGGTGTTGTGTTGAGTTGAGAGCAGTTCAGACATTGTGAATCTGTATTCAGGACTTTTGAATTTCAAGTGAATAAGATCTCATCTTTTGCAGTATTCCTTTCCATTTGCAAGTAGATGGGTATTTTCAACCCTTCCACCGGTTGATCCTGCAAATCGGTGGAATGGTCCTGTATCATAGCTTAGGTTGCATTTGTGTTTTCTGTTTATGCATTGCATTGTTCAGGAGATCAGTTAGGAGCATGCTGTGAATCAGCCTAGCATCCTCATGTGCTAGGTCTAGAAGATAAGTTGTTAGATTTTGGTTTGAAGGTGATCCGGCCCAGTCGTCACATGATCTTTGTGAAATAGAGTGGTTCGGAGTGCTTACATGCAGTGGAAGGATACACAGGAGTCTGCATGTGTGTTTCCAGTCGGAACGAGCCGCATCATCATCTGCGGATCCATCGCCATCAGGATCGGGTCATGAAGTTGTTGAAGTTTGCATGTTGCAAGTGCATCATGATGTTTTGAGTTGGATATATACTCAGTGTATATATCGCAGTCAGGATCATCTCTCGGGAAGTTCATCATCCGCATATCGCTAACGGATGCGGGTGTGAAAGTTAAGTTTTTTTGGCTAAGTGTTGAAGAGTTCATCAGGATGATGTGTGACGTCATCGTCATCAGGATATGACGTCATCGTCATCAGGATATTAAGAAATCCCTCAATGCGAGTTTATCCTGTTGTCACTAAGTGGTAAGGTATCGGCGTAGGCAGGAAGTTGTAGTAGCATCATCAGGAGGTTTCGAGGAACCGGATGAACAATATCATGATGCTGTTGCTTGTATCGTCGGGCAGTGGAGCATCGAAGGCAAGTTGTTGAAGTACAACGTCATCAGGATATTTGGAGCAACCGGATATTTGGATATCCTGCTGACAAAGGTGATATTGAATATCATGATGATGCCGCTTGTATTTGGCACCTGATGAACAGTGCAACCGGAGGATGTTTGCGCCCGTTGATTATCATGATGATGATGATAGGCGACAAACGGAGGAGGTAAATAGTAGTCGACAGGAGGATATTTGCGATCATCCGAAATATGATGATGCTGTTGAAATGTGATGATGCTGTTGGTGTCTCTAGGAAATATGATGATGATGTTCAGCCGATAGAGAATTTTATCATGCTGTTTGTATTGTTGGCTACTCCTTCCTGTTAGTTTAGCCTCCGTTGCGTTTCTCTCTGCATCATAGTGGTATCAGAGCAAAGGTTAGGATCTTTTGGAAAAGATAGGCAGGATGTCAGACGAAGAAGGAACATCTGAGTTTCCAGCAAGGATGACCAACGCTGAGTTGGCAGTTCTGGTGAAGAAACAGATTGCAGAAAGCAAGGCCGTGAAGGCTCAGAATCAGGAGTTGAAAGATGAGTTAGCAAAGTTGAGGAGCAGAGTAGGTTCTGGTAGAGAAGATGATAGGGAAGAAGAAGAGATCCCTAATTGGAGCGAGGAGGTCATTCCTGCAGACCAGAGGCCACTGTTGAACGCCCTCAAGGCCATGGAGAGGAGAACCATGGATGTGAAGCTGGATTTGCCAGTGTTTACAGGTAAGATGGACCCTGATTCAGTAATGGAATGGATAGACTGTTTGAACAATTTCTTTGTAACAGAGGAGATACCAGAACAGCAGAGAGTGAAGATAGCACAGTCAAAGATGAAAGAAGCTGCCTTGACATGGTGGAACTTTGTTCAGGATGATAGAGTGTAGGAGGGAAAACGTAGAGTTGCCACATGGAAGAAGATGATGGAATTGGTAAAGGAGGCTTATATTCCTTTGGATTACAGTATCCAGTTACACAAGAGGAAGCAAAACCTGAAGCAGAAGGAGCTAGATGTCAGCTCATATACAGAAGAGTTCATGAAACTCTGTATGAAGACAAAGGTGAAAGAAAGTGAAGAAGAAAAGGTAGCTAGATACCTTAATGGACTGAGGTTTAATATTCAGGAAGATCTCAGTCTGCATAACCCAGATACAGTGCAGAAAAGCCTTCAGTTGGCATTGAAAGTGGAAGAAAAGCTGAAGAGAAAACAAGATCAGAACAACAGAGGAAGAGGAAGACAACAAAGAGGTGGAAGAGGTCCTTTCAGAGGCAGAGGACATGGACAGGGATATCAAGGAGAGTCCAGTCAGGACAATAGCAAGGGCAACAATAGTCAGAATCAGAGAGAGAATTTCAGTCAGCAAGGAAACTTCAGAGGCAGAAGACCTTACAGAGGAAGATCCCAGGGCAGAGGATCCATCAGATGCTATAACTGTAACAAAGAAGGCCATATAGCCAGCAGATGTCCAGACAAGGCCACAAGCTCAGCAGGAGAAAGGAGGACAAATCTGGTCAATGAACCTGATAATCAAAGTAGGACCAGCTCTAATGATTTCCAGAGTGTGAATGGTCCTGAGAATTATGGATATCCAGAAAGTGGAGAGTCCCTGATGATGAGAAGAACAGTGACTACCATGAAGGTACCTGATAAAGAAGCCCCTCAAAGGAAGTCCCTTTTCAGAACCACTTGCAAAGCAGGAGGTAAGGCGTGTAAGGTTTTGATTGATTCTGGTTCTACTGAGAACTTTGTGTCTGAAGAAATGGTGATAAAGCTGAAGCTTAAGAGAATGCCTCACCCATCTCCATATAAAGTCTCATGGCTTACTCAAGGTCAGCAGACAACTGTAGAAGAGCAGGCTTGGGTAGAGTTTCAGATTGGTGGATATAAGGATAAGTTGTTGTTTGATATCACCAAGATGGATGCTTGCAACCTTTTGTTTGGTAGACCATGGCAGTATGATCTGAAGGCACAGCATGATGGTGTTAAAAACACCTATAAAATCACTAAAGATGGTAAAGAAGTAACGTTATTCCCATTGAAGGAGAAAGAGGAGAAGTCTAAAGGCAAAGAAGTGAAGGTCATGCTGATGGAAGGCAAACAGTTCATGAAAGAAGTAGCAGCAGAAGGTGCAGTTGCATATGCCCTAATCCCATGTATGAGTGTGAATAAGGAACAACAGCAAGAAGCCAAGAAGGAGAAGAAGCCAAGGTTGATAGACCCAGCTGTCCAAGAGTTATTGGATAAGTACAAAGGTGTTATCTCAGAGGGAATGCCAAGATCCCTACCACCTATCAGAGATATCAGTCATTGCATAGACTTGATTCCAGGGTCTACACTTCCAAATAAAGCAGCTTATAAGCTTACCCCAGAACAGAATGCAGAATTAGCCAGACAGATTGAAGAATTGATGAATTCAGGTCTGATTGGGAAGAGTTTGAGTCCATGTGCAGTACCAGCTGTACTAGCACCAAAGAAGGAAGGCACTTGGAGACTTTGCACAGATTCCACAGCCATCAACAAGATCACAATCAGGTATAGGTTTCCAATCCCCAGAATTGAGGATTTACTTGATTGTTTGGGAAATGCTAAGTACTTTACAAAAATAGACTTGAAGAGTGGGTACCATCAGATCAGGATTAGACCAGGTGATGAGTGGAAGACAGCATTCAAAACAAATGAAGGGTTGTATGAATGGAAGGTTATGCCTTTTGGTTTATCTAATGCCCCTAGTACTTTCATGAGGCTGATGAATGAGGTTCTGAAAGAATTCATTGGTAAGTTTGTCATAGTCTATTTAGATGACATTCTGATTTTCAGTAACACCAAAGAAGAACATCTCAGACATATAGATCTGGTTCTCAAGAGGTTACATGAAGAGAAGCTGATGATAAACTTGGACAAGTGTCTGTTCATGAAAAAGGAGATCACCTATTTAGGTTTTGTCATTTCACAAGGAAAGCTACAGATGGATAAGGAAAAGGTGAGTGCCATATTGAATTGGCCAACTCCACAGACCATGAATAATGTCAGAAGTTTCCATGGGTTAGCAACCTTCTACAGAAAGTTTATAAGAGGGTTCAGTCATATTTGTGCACCCATGTTGGATACCATAAAAGGAGGACAGAAGTGCAGGTTTGTTTGGACTCAAGGAGCAGATGATTCCTTTGAGGCATTGAAGAGGAAGGTGGCACAGCAGCCAGTCCTTGCACTTCCAGATTTTAACAAGATCTTTCAGGTAGAGTGTGATGCCAGTCACATGGCCATTGGAGCAGTACTCAGTCAAGAGGGTAGACCAATTGCATTTTTCAGTGAAAAGCTCAATGATGCTAAGAAAAGGTATTCATCATATGATCTGGAAATGTATGCTTTAGTTCAGTCCCTAAAGAAATGGAGGCATTACCTGCTGCCAAAGGAGTTCATAGTTTTCACAGACAACCAGGCTTTGAGTTTCATCAACAGCCAGGAGAAGCTGAACCACAGACATATGAAGTGGGTAGAGACCTTACAGGCTTTCACTTTTACCTTGAAGCATAAGAAAGGGGTTAAGAACAAAGTTGCAGATGCTTTGAGCAGAAGAGTTCTCACAGTCAATCAGATTCAGTTAGAGAGTGTTGGTATTGATTCACTCAAGACCATGTATGAGTCTGAGGCTGATTTTGGAGAGATATATCAGGTCTGTACTTCTTTTGGGGAGAAATACCATGCTGAGTTCTCTGAATTCCTGATCCAGGATGGATTGCTGTTCAAGGGTGGACAGTTGTGTATCCCAAGGTGTTCTATGAGGTTGAATATAATCAAGGAGAAACATTGTGGAGCCATGGCAGGTCATTTTGGTCTAGACAAGACTCTTGATCTGGTCAGGAGGCATTATTTCTGGCCTAAGTTGCAGTCAGATGTCAGGAAATTTGTAGAAACCTGTGTAATTTGTCAGAAGGCTAAAGGCAGGTCAACTAATGCAGGGTTATATCAGCCCTTACCCATTCCTTCCAGACCGTGGGAAAGTATCAGTATGGATTTTGTTTTGGGTTTACCAAGGACCAGGAGAGGATTTGACAGTGTCTTTGTTGTAGTGGATAGATTCAGTAAAATGGCACATTTCTTGCCATGCAAAACCACTGCTGATGCCTCATATATTGCAGATTTATTCTTCAGGGAGATTGTCAGAATTCATGGGTTGCCTTTGAGCATAGTTTCAGACAGAGATGTGAAGTTTGTGGGTCACTTCTGGAGAACCCTTTGGAGGAAACTGGGAACCAATTTGTCTTTTTCCTCTGCATATCATCCTCAAACGGATGGTCAGACTGAGGTAGTGAACCGTTCCTTGGGGAATCTACTTAGATGCTTGACAAAACAGCATGGAGAGAAGTGGGACAATATTCTGTCTCAAGCTGAGTTTTCATATAATGATACTGTCAACAGGAGCACAGGAAAATCGCCTTTTCAGGTAGTGTATGGAATGCATCCCAGAGGTATTTTAGAGTTGCGAGATCTACCTCCAGCAGATCCTGTTAGTGCAGATGGAGAAGCTTTTGCTGAAGCCATCAAAGAAGTTCATGATCAGGTCAAGACCCAACTCCAGCAAACCACTTTGAAATATAAGGAATATGCTGACAAGAAGAAGAAGGATGTTCAATTTGCTATTGGAGATTTGGTTTGGGTTCACTTGAAGAAAGACAGGCTTCCTAAGGGAAAGTATACTAAGCTCATGCAAAAGAAAGTTGGACCATGTCAGATTTTGCAAATGCATGGACAGAATGCTTATGAGATCCAACTCCCACCTGATCTTGGTTTGTCTCCTATCTTCAATGTATGTGATTTAACTCCATACAAGGCTAATCCAGATGCAGCTCAGGATATTCTACAGGATACAGTTGCTGAAGACATTCCTCAACATGATCCTCCACAGATACAGTAGATTTTGGACACTAGAGTGGTCAAACAGACCAGGAACAAAAAGTACTTGGAGTACCTTGTCTCTTGGAAGGGACAGCCGAACTCTGAAGCAGTATGGATGACTGCAGAACAGATACAGAAACATGGTGCCGACCTTGATACTCTCATCTCAAGTGGACTTGAGATTTCTTCTTTTGGGGAGTATGGTGCAGGAGCACCCGCACATGATCAGGATATAGGTCCGCATGATGACATACATGATCAGGATATAGGATAATTATCAGTATGATGACAGGATAGCCTATTTTTAGTATGTTTGACTTTCTCATGTAATAAGGTCCATTGGACCGATGCTATGTATTAGATCAGCATAGGAGTATGTGTAGGCAGTTAGAGATCGGGATAAGGTAGTCTGAGCTGTCCTCTCTCCCAGCCGCTTGGAAGCTCCCAGCCGCTGGGAAGTGAGTTGGTAGTACTCGAAGGATTTGTTATATATACCTTCGATCTGTTAGGGTTTAGATACATTGAGTTCATATTGATAGTTCATATTGATATTGAGATTGATGTTGATAGATGTATTGGTGTTGTGTTGAGTTGAGAGCAGTTCAGACATTGTGAATCTGTATTCAGGACTTTTGAATTTCAAGTGAATAAGATCTCATCTTTTGTAGTATTCCTTTCCGTTTGCAAGTAGATGGGTATTTTCAACCCTTCCACCGGTTGATCCTGCAAATCGGTGGAATGGTCCTGTATCATAGCTTAGGTTGCATTTGTGTTTTCTGTTTATGCATTGCATTGTTCAGGAGATCAGTTAGGAGCATGCTGTGAATCAGCCTAGCATCCTCATGTGCTAGGTCTAGAAGATAAGTTGTTAGATTTTGGTTTGAAGGTGATCCGGCCCGGTCGTCACATGATCTTTGTGAAATAGAGTGGTTCGGAGTGCTTACATGCAGTGGAAGGATACACAGGAGTCTGCATGTGCGTTTCCAGTCGGAACGAGCCGCATCATCATCTGCGGATCCATCGCCATCAGGATCGGGTCATGAAGTTGTTGAAGTTTGCATGTTGCAAGTGCATCATGATGTTTTGAGTTGGATATATACTTAGTGTATATATCACAGTCAGGGTCATCTCTCAGGAAGTTCATCATCCGCATATCGCTAACGGATGCGGGTGTGAAAGTTAAGTTTTTTTGGCTAAGTGTTGAAGAGTTCATCAGGATGATGTGTGACGTCATCGTCATCAGGATATGACGTCATCGTCATCAGGATATTAAGAAATCCCTCAATGCGAGTTTATCCTGTTGTCACTAAGTGGTAAGGTATCGGCGTAGGCAGGAAGTTGTAGTAGCATCATCAGGAGGTTTCGAGGAACCGGATGAACAATATCATGATGCTGTTGCTTGTATCGTCGGCAGTGGAGCATCGAAGGCAAGTTGTTGAAGTACAACGTCATCAGGATATTTGGAGCAACCGGATATTTGGATATCCTGCTGACGAAGGTGATATTGAATATCATGATGATGCCGCTTGTATTTGGCACCCGATGAACAGTGCAACCGGAGGATGTTTGCGCCCGTTGATTATCATGATGATGATGATAGGCGACAAACGGAGGAGGTAAATAGTAGTTGACAGGAGGATATTTGCGATCATCCGAAATATGATGATGCTGTTGAAATGTGATGATGCTGTTGGTGTCTCTAGGAAATATGATGATGATGTTCAGCCGATAGAGAATTTTATCATGCTGTTTGTATTGTTGGCTACTCCTTCCTGTTAGTTTAGCCTCCGTTGCGTTTCGCTCTGCATCACAATTCTTAGTGGGAATCTTTGTAGTTGCATATATAAGCATGATTAGGTTTCATTTGTAAACTAGATGGAAACTAGATGGTCATTTTGATTTACAAGTTTATTTTAAAGTGATTCAAAGCATTCACTGTGTTGCAGATCAGTATTTTGTGTTTTTATTGTGTTTGTATTTGCAAATTTAGCTCCATCTCCTCATGGCATGAAGAGCATCTTCCTTCCATGAGATCTACACTTCAAGGTGATATCTATTATGTTTTCAATCATTTATCATTTGGATTTTGCCTCTATCCCACTAGGACATGCACTCTTATCGGACAACAGTGTTCAAAAGACTTGAATGTCTCTCTAGGGCTTGACCGAGGCAAGCCTCTAAACACCACAACCCCCTCCCACACTCCTTTGTGATTGCAAGTTATAGGTGTCAAGTTTCGTAGAGTAGACTTGCAGAAAGGAGGTTGTAGACAACAAGGATTCAGGATCTGAAAGAAAGATGACAGTATGCAACATTTTAGGACAAGGGCACTAGTCCTTGTGTCCTCCACTTTTCCTGAGGTAGAAATGGAAGATACAGTGCAGATCAATGTTAGAGGGACATTAAGATTTTGTGATGAAAATTGTACCTTGGTGTAGGGTGTTAGTCTTAGTGTCCCTGACTATTCCACATTCTAAGTTAATAATCTTTGTCCTTCACCTTAGTTTGAAAGGATTTGTCGCAAT
This sequence comes from Cunninghamia lanceolata, assembly GCA_027924645.1. Taxonomy (NCBI): domain Eukaryota; kingdom Viridiplantae; phylum Streptophyta; class Pinopsida; order Cupressales; family Cupressaceae; genus Cunninghamia; species Cunninghamia lanceolata. Next base: position 5,724,893 of record BSBN01000220.1, on the reverse strand, counting down.
TCATTAATTTGCTTACTATTTTTCTTATTTAGGGTTTTAAGTGTAATTGAGCATTAAATTGAGATATTGTTTGATACATCTAAACTTCCACATCATTCCAAGTGGCAACCCAATCTGATAGGTGAGTTCTCTCGCTTAGTGGAGATTCAACTTAGTTGATATGCCCTTGAATTTTTAGTGAGAATGGAGGATTTGCCTTTGAAACATAAACCAAAACATTTCCCCCCTTTTTCACCCTAAACAATTAGAATGAGTAGTTTGTCTGGGAGGCACTTCATTACCATATCTTGCATGTATGTTGTAACTAGAATTCAGGCCTACGAGCCCTTGTCTGTAAGCCTACATGTTGTTTTTATATAAGTATTTTGAATCTATGATATATTGAGAATTTGAATCAATCATTGTATTCTTTATTTGAGTTGTTTTCGTTGTGTTTGCTCTTGTTGTATGGCCTGGATAGTTCATTTTGTGAACCCTCCGACCATGACTTCACCACATTGTGTGTCAAACAATAGTAATATAGGTCCCAAATCATTTGGTGCATCACCTCCTAGGATCATATTTGAAATATAATAACTTATATCTATTTTCCTTGTCAAAGTGGTAGTATATAGGAGGTACATCAAGGGAACCAGCCCTCTCTAGAGGTTCATCTTCATCATAAGTTACCCCCAGCTTGAAGATGATCCTATGTTTCACAAGGTAGCTAAGTTTTACACTTAGCCAAGGTACAATCTTAGTGACAATAGTAATGAATAAAGTGTTGGATCTCAAAGTTGTAATCCCACAAGTCCTAAAGACTTGTACTAAAACTTAAGACTTGTACTAAAACTTAAGGCAAGGGAATGTCAACATAGGGGATGTGCAAGACTTATGATTAGGTAGTAGCATGAGTGGACCATTTATTGTGAGTGGAAGGGTCACCTTCATCTTTGGGATTAGATAGACTTGGGAGGGTATTTCTAGAGGTATCCTTGACATGACATATGACCAATTATTATGAACATGACTAAATCAATAGTAGCTAGACCTAATGCACACTTGACCCTAAAATGTGTCACTAAGTTTAAGACTAACTAGTTTCTTGTGAAACCTCTTATTAAGATGATAACTACATCCTTACATGTGTATGTAAAAATGACAATAGTACAATATCCTTGCAATGAAAACAATTATACTTTCTTACATAAATACAAAGTGTAGGAATGCATGACATGATTCTTTACTAATGTTAGCTATTTGCAGTCACCTAATATGTTCCCTAGTTTATATCACTAAATCTTGAAAGAACATAAGACCCTAATCTACTCCTAAACTAGACTAAGAATAAAGAGATTAAAATAAATATGTTCAACCTCTCACCAATTAGACCAATGCTTACTCTATTGGGTAACAAAGTCACAATCTACAAGGAAGAAAAGGATACACCTACAAAGCATAACTAGAACTAGATGTGTAAATACTTACAAATCATAAATAACACTTCATGTAACTATACATTCTTACTAATCCATATTATCTATAGGAACCCATATAAAATAAAGGATAGAGCATCACAAAATCTTTACAATGCATTATAAGTTGTCACACATTCATCTAATCCATGTTACATTCATACTAGCAAATGGGGCAAGAGAGGATCCACTTGGTTTGAGTAACCCCATAAATAATTACAAACTACCATTGAGACATACATTTACATGAATTATGTTCATTGAATATCATTCCTATGATTTACAAAGTGTATTCTATCCTCTTACATAATAGAATTTCATCTCTTGATGTCTTACAACAACTTGAGACATAGTCAAACAATTGGGTTAACGAACAAACCTTATTACATATTTCATCCTTGAATTTATAAAGTTCAATTATAATTTATTATTCTTGTATTTTTGGGTTGCCTAGGGTTATATCCTAGTTAGAGCATTAAATGCACTAGCACACCCAACCACAACAAAATATTCCTTGGACCTGTTGACATGGATTTTACTCACATCTAACACAGATAAAATTTTGAAACAAAAGAATGATATCTCTCTTAAAAAATCTCAAATTCACAAGGAATTTGTAGTCCCAATGTTTTGGTTGTCAGGTATTAACATGTTAGATAACTCAGAGGTTCGTTGTATTAGGTTGTTTTCTCCAAGAGGCCTGGCTTACACTTGATCTTGATAAAGTTGACAAATCTTCAAGGATTCTTCATTTTTTTTCAAAGATTACAAGTATTATACTAGACCTGCAATTGTATCATTAGATTTTGTAAATATTTCATCATATTTATGCTACTAAAAGATGACTTAACAACTTTGATCAATTCTTCTGAAATTACTTGAAAGTTCTTCATTAAATTCACTAATTCACAAGTATTTCAGTAAATTATATTTAGATTTGTAAGAGTCAATAATGGACTCAAGCACTCCCAAGATCACTTGTAATCAATTCAATCTTCCACAACAAGAGAGAAAAGCAATATTGCCAAGAATAATGATGCATTACATTTACAAGATGCAAAGCTTGACTATAATTAAATTTTTGTGTACAATGAGATACCTCCATTATATAAGCAAGGTGAGAGGTGAGGCTCAAGGCTGACATAGTGGAAGAACTAACTAGATGACACAAATAATAAATGCACCTAGACACCACTAATAAATAAATGCATGTAGGACAACTTATAATATGAAAAGTGTCTTAATGTTATGACGTGAGACAACTAGTGTAAAAATATTAAATGCACCTAAATGTACATTATTGAATGCACCTAATGACCCCTAAGTAAGCTTAAGTAGACTAGTGTAAAGAGGACCTAACTAGGTAATATCTCTTTTTACACTAACACCCCCCTTAAGTGCAACTTAGGGAGAAGTAAACTAGGCATGAATGCATGAATGAGTCCCTGCTACGAGGCCATGTTAGGTACTCATGAACAACAAATATCAAGTAGAGAAAAGAAGAAAACCACATGGGACAAAACTCCTCTCCAAAAGTGAGAATGAAATAACAATATACATAAGTGATGAAAGGACTCGATACCCCCAAGTACACCATCCATTACAAATATACAATCAATAGTCCCCCCCATAAGAGGGAAAGAATTGTTGCACATATGATACCTAAGGCTTTGATGTGGTTGTCATTGATGTCAACACTTAGTTTGGACTATCTAATACATTTATGATGCTGGATGTGATGTGGTTACTAAACTTCATGGTTGGATGTCATGTTGAATGTAATGTGGTTGCTAAAGTTCATGGTTGGATGTCATGTTGAATGTAATGTGGTTGCTAAAGTTCATGGTTGGATGTCATGTTGGATGTAATGAGGTTGGGTTGTCACTATAACACTCTTGTCAACACTCAGTTTGGACTTGCTGATGTTGGATGTGATGTGGTTACTAAAGTTCATGGTTGAATGTCATGCCTTGATCAATGCAGAATTACGTATGAAGTTATATTAAGATAGGAATTAGAAGCATCAAGAAGATATATTAAGATGGGAATTAGAAGAATCAATAAGAGATATTAATATGGGAATTAGAAGCACTAAAATGTATGTTTCTATGTCTACATGAGTTGTCACAAGAACACAAGTAGGTTTTGTTCTCCAGAAAGTGATCAAGACTTCTGCCACAGAAATCTACCTATGAGACTTCTTGGGAAATTTCTCTGCATTCCTCTACATTTGCAAATATGATCATGTGGTTCAGTATCTAAGTTCAGTATGTTGTAAAGATGTTATATCCAAGAAATAAAGTCTATATACCTTAAATAATAAAAGTTATGTGTGACAGAGTTCTAGTCTATGTTCTGGCAGAGTAAAATGGTGATGAAGACTTGTTAGAATGCTCCACACTCTTTTATATGTGAAGATTTGTCAATAAAAATTTGTGAACGTGTTCAAAGAGGCCCATTGCATATTTTTGTAAAGTATCTGTTGAACACAATGAGATGCTGAGAGGGGGGTGAATCATCATATACTAAAATTTAACTAGTTGTTTACCAAAACAAACTAAATAACTTAGAGGTTAGAAATAAAATCATGCAACACACATAACACCATTATTTTTACATGGAAAACCCTAAAATAGGGAAAAATCATGGTGAGGATTAGCTCACAATATATTATGCTCACTGCAAAAATATTGCAACTTTGTTTTAGGGCTACAACCCAAGGAAGCTACAACTCCCTGTATTTGTGCTTACAACAATTACAACTTTGATCTGGGGCTACAGCCCAAGGAAGCTACTACTCCCTAAGTACTCTTCTCACTACAATAGGATTTACAAAGAAAGTAACTACATGAACTATTGTAAAGAAAGCATCTGACTTATGCTGGTAATGCAGTCTTCTATTTTTGCTCAACACATCCCCTCAAATTGATTCTCCACTCTTATCCATCTCACAAATGAACTTGATCTTCTATAAATATCCTCCGCAACACTTCAAAACATTGATTAGGTTGGCATCACAATTAATATTGGATGAAATGTGTAGCTCTTCACAAGTCGGCATCAGTACATACAATATGATAGGAAAAACTAGTTGTGGACCTTAGAAATTCATAAAGGAGATCAAGACATATCTTTCCATACCTTCCAAAATTAAGGAAACTAATCAGGATCCTCTACACATATCAGATACTTAACTAGTCAGCTCAACCTGCTCAAGACTGCTAACTATCTATCTTCATGTTGCCGGGGAGAAGCCAAGAACTCTATGCAGACTAAGAATTCAATCATACATGATCTCAACATCATTCATACACCTTACTAAAGAAGTATCATATGAAACTATATATCCGCAAAATAGGAAACATGATTTATCTATAGGAAATAGAGCATTCTAGACCACATGTGATACTTCACATCTCAAGATATGATGTTGCGATACAATACAAGACCTAAAACCTTTTGGGAATGAGATTAAACATAATTATATGTTCCTTATTATATCCGCACACCATTATCTAATGATTCTAGAGGAATTCAAGAGTTTGACATGGATAACCAGGAGTTTGAAGGATAGTTATACTCAAATCTTTACTTGCAGACATAACTACTTGATGTGGTACAAGAAAATAGAATTTGTTTGCATGCAGATCATACCTGATATATCTTGGACCATATAATACCTCTGCACAAGCTCTAATTGTTGATTTATACATGTTTCATCCTTTGCAAAACTTAAACCTATGCAAATGGGCTCTGGAACAGGTATTGCCTCTGTCTAAGTGATGGTCGATACTCTATCCCTTGTACATTTTTATGCTGATGATGTGAGGACTTGAAAACTTGGATCTGTCATTTCAAAACTTGAATAAAGTTGTCTTTAGAATTGCAAGATTGAATCTTTCTCTATGGAGGAGTGCGAACCAGAACAAGATGACTCTACCTTAGGATGTGCATTGTGAATGCCTTAGTTAGATTCCTACTTCTTATCATTAAGTACGGTACACCTAAATGATTAGATATACATGTGGGGATACTAGAACCATGCAAGAACATAAGTTTTTACCTCCGCACTATGCTCACACCAAACTAATCACCTTACCATACTTAGACTGTTATTTTCTCCCAGACTGGTTTGCCTTGACCATACTGACTCTTCCTCTATACATGTCTATCTATACATTTCCATATACTATGCTGACATCAATGTATACTATATTGACATCAATGACAATACATATTGCTAATAGTATCTAGTGATTTGGTGCATCGCAAGTAAAGTTTAATCTTCTATATGTACCACCAAGATGAAATAATCATTGTGCTATAAGCTTCATGTAAGGGCGACTTATTTCAAATAGGTGTGATGTGAGGATGTTATTTCTTGATGAATGATGATGTGAATGATGTTTAAGATCAGACTAAGCATGTATTGGGATCCGCAAGGTGTGTGTTTTCTACTGGAGTAGTGTGTTGTTCATGATAGGGCTTGCCCTATGCATGCTTCATGTTGTGATCTTTGGCCGATTTGTAAAATGTAATTTTCTTGTTGTATTGGCTAACTTGTAATGAAATCAATGTAATATCATGTATATATTGTGAACCTAGTTGATCTAGGTGAGGTATGATTGTGAATATGAAAACATGAAAGTGTGAAGAGCATAATATGAAGATCATATGCATTGTGATGTACAACTGAAGGAGAAAGAGCATAATCATCTCTGAGTTCATTCTTAGTTCAGGGAGTAGTTGGTTCTTTGGGTTGTAGCCCTAAAATAGAGTTTACAAGGAGTTGTATCTTCCTTGGGAGTGACCCTAAAATAAAGTCTTCAGGGAGTAGTAGCTTCTTTGGGATATATCCCTAAAACAAAGTCAGTAAGGAGTATTAGCTTCCTTGGGTTGTAGCCCTAAAACAATGTTGTAATTTTGAGCTTCATATATTGTGAGTTAATCCTCACCATGGTTTTTCCCTTTTTAGATTTTCCACGTATATGTGGTGTCATGTGTTGATGTGTATTGTGTTGATCTTTCATGTTGATATTAATGTTGTAATACTTAATTTTTAATCTGCTCCAGAGGACTTGAAGTTGTTTAGACATTGATTCACCCCCCCACTCCTAGTATCTTGGTGTGTTCAACAATTGGTATCAGAGCCAAGTTACTCAGAAGAAGATTAACCACTTGAGGAAGGTCTGGGATGGCTCCTAATGGATCTCACAAGGTACCTATGTTTTATGGAACAAATTATTCCTTTTGGGAGCTAAGGATGGAAAACTATCTATCTTCTCTAGGGTTTGGTGTATAGCAAGCTATTGTGAAGGGTCACATTGCTCCTGGTTCTGATCCTACAGATGCTAATGAGATTAGGTTGTATCACAATAATGCCAAGGCAAAGAATCAAGGGTAGTAATAAGAGAGACCAGTTCAAAAGAAGCCTATATTCCATGAGAGTAGTTGTTCTTCAAAAGATGAGGATCATGATTATTCAAATAATGAAACACTTTTCATGGCCTTGAATATTAGTAATAAAAATGATGATATTGAAAAATGTGTGAAGACTGATACCTTGTACGCTGACCAAAACAATGATAGATTAATGGTTGTATGGACTACCTTTCATGCAACAAAAGAATCCAAGGCTTGGGTAATTGACAGTGTTTGCTCCAATCATATGACTGGTAACAAGGAGAAGTTTATCAGCCTTAAGAAGTGAATGGTGGAGCCATTAAGTTTGGTGGTGATGAGTCGGCACAAATTTGTGGAAAGGGTGCTATAACTATTGATGTGAAGAATAGGATTGAGGATCTCCTCTATGTCAAAAGGCTAAAGGATAATCTTCTCAGTGTTAGTCAGATGTGTAGTAAAGGATGCAATCTTACCTTTCATGCCAAAGGTTGTGAAATCATGAAAGTGTTAGATTTTGTTATGAAATCACAACCCAAGATATAGAAAGCTAAATACAAGCACAAAGAGAAGATTGCAAAAGAGATCATATTAGAATAGTCTGAATAGACTGCTCACAAAATAGAAAACAATAGCATGGAAATTCAAAATACAAGCTAGGTAGTGAACTTAAATAGACTAGAGAGAGGGGTGGAAGTGGCAACACCAACAAATAAGAAGCAACCATCTATTAGACTAAAGAGAGCAAAAACATCTTCCCAAGATAGCTAATAGATGCTCACTTGTAGGAAGGTGACACCTCATAACCTACTCACCTAATTAAAATCACTTTATAAACCTAAGCAAGCTTAATAATATGTGTAGGAAAAACCTTATGAAAAGGAATAAAAAACCTACATTAACACCTCCCCTTAAGCGTAGCTTAGGTGGGTGAAAAGATGGGTCCCGAAAAATGAAGCCTAATGAGATACCCATGTACAATGATTTCCCCCCTAAAAGAGAAGATGCCCCCCCCAAACAAAGAAATAGAAGCCCCCCCACAAATAGAGAAAGAACACCAACCCAAGAATAGAGAGAGAGAGAGAGAGAGAGAAAAGAAGGACTAAGAAGCCCCCCGAAGTGAAGCAAATGTGCCAATGGTGGATGCTCAGAACTAGATGGAGAATATGATCCACGCTCACCGAACAACATTTCTCCCCTTGGGAAGAAACAAAACCAAAGGTGTATGAAGAATGTCTTCCCATTCCTAAAATGAATATGAAGGAAGAAGGCTTAAGATGTATGAAATCTCTCAAAACCACTCATGTGTCTCCATGTCGATGCTAAAGGATGCCATGACCAAATCAATAGAAAGTGACAAACTAGAACCAAGTGGAAACCGAAATAGAACAAGATCCAAAGATGAAGATATCTCCTCTGAAGACAAGGAAGCCTCCTCCAAATTTTGTTCAATAATCTCTAAGCCAATGCCAAACTATGACAAATACTGATATGGATCAGGTACCATAGAAGATTTAGGTACAGTAACCATGGATGTATGGTGTTCACCATCAATAAGACAACTAGACCAATGAGAATTTGGTACTTCTACAAAGGATGTCAACATAAATGATGATTGAGTAAAATATGTGGACTCATGAATATCTGCAAAAATTGTCACTGTAGAAGCACTAGGCAAAGAAGGAATAAGAGGGTCTAAATGTGCCCTCAAAACATATGAAGAAGAATCAACTCCATCAAAGAGAAGATGAATGCAATCAATAATGTCTCCCAAATCTGTAATATGGGACTCTACAAACAAAGATGAGATGTCTGGTAGGAATACGTCCCAAGAAACTATCTTCAGAAGATTGATATGAGCCTACTACACAAAATTGCTAGAAGACATGAAAGGAGCTACACTGGACTCAGATAGAGCAATAGGTAATGAAAGAGGAGATGAGATCTCAATGCATGTCATCAGAGAAAATTTTTCATCCCCAAATGATGTGTCCACACAAGATGGCTTAGTATGAACATGTGAAATATTTGCTAATGTTGAATTGCATGAAGTATCTAAAGGAGGAGTATCAGGAAAAGTCTCTGTGTCATCTAGACATTCAAGTTCTTTTCATTCATCAAGTTTCATAGCTATCTTAAAATCATATGGTAGAAAAATATCAAGTGGTTTTAAACAATCTACAACATGATCCTCTAGAAATGGAGACTCATCCAAGTCACCATACATCTCCCAAAGTTTGGTCCAATGAGCATGAGGGGAAGAAACCCATTTTAATGTACTTAATGTGTCAAAGTCAACATTTAAACCAAGAAATGCTACTACATAACCATTCTTTTGATGCCATACCATGCTTTTTCTTGAAATGATAACAGTTAAGGAACAAGTTCATAGAGATAGGGTAGAAGATTAAGCCATCTAAAATTTTTTAGCATACCATCTTGCCAAGACTTATAGTTACCTCTTTTTAGTTCAATTACAGCTAGATGCTTTGTGACACCCATGATTACTCCTTAAATTTAGTCACACATAAGACCAATTAAGAGACTAAATACAACAAAAGCTAGAACACCAAGAGACCCCCCCAAATTACTCAATCAAGAATCCCCCCCAACAAAAATGATTTGGAACTTTATGGATCAATACATTTACAATGTTGGAGTTGAGTTTTCTAGAGTTTTACAATGTCCAAAATAGACCTAGATACTAAAAGTATAGAAATATCTCAGAATTAGAACATCAAAATAGCACCAATGTGTAGTTCTTGGAAAAATATCAACTTTCAAAAAAAGAATGACCTCGATCCAATATCATATGTGAAAGTTATAGTCGTTTGAAGTTCTAAAAACTGAAACTTCTTGTCAAATCTGATGAGAAAATAGAATTAATGGAAAAATAGGATCATCTGAGAAAAAATTGGTCACACCACTTTGAAGAGCACAAAATTCTACCCTTTTTTTAAAAAAATTACACTAAAAATTACCTATGTATGACCGAGAACGAGCCTCTCAAAGTTTAGCTGCAAAACTAAAAACTACAATGGTGAGGGGGTTTGTTGTAGCTTTCTAATTTCGTTTCTACAAAATATATAAGCTGCATGCAAAAAGTAATAGATACCTAGATGGTTTTTTGATGCTACAAACAAAACCTAGAAGGTGTTTTTCTTTCTAATGTACAAAAGATGTGGATCTAATGTAAAAAAATGCTTTTAGCAACAAAAAATAACCCCAATAACCAAAAAAGGACATGCAAAGACTGAATCAGCTACCTAAGACAAGAAAAGGCATCTTGCAACCTACAAGATTGATCAAAACATAGAATATGCAAGCCAATTGTCAGATTTAAGCTCAAAAAGTCTTCAGGAAGCTTCGAAAGAACCTGCAACACAAAGCCACATACAAAACCTCCCTGGAAACTAGTGTTTCTATCAAGTTTTTCTAATTGTCCAGGTCATCATTGGATGCAAGAGAAGAGCATACTCAACTTTCAAGAGCAACTAAGATCTCAAATCCTAGATCTTCTAAATGACTAACCAAAGGCATTCAACCACTCTGATACCATGTTAGATTTTGTTATGAAATCACAACCCAAAATATAGAAAGCTGAAGGCAAGCTCAAAGAGAAGATTACAAAAGAGATCATAGTAGAATAGTTTGAATAGATTACTCACAAAATAGAAAACAATAGCATGGAAATTACAAAATATAAGCTAGGTAGTGAGTTTAAATAGACTCGAGAGAGGGGTGGAGGTGGCAACACCAACCAATAAGAAGCAACCATTTATTAGACTAAAGATAGAAAAAACACCTTCCCAAGATAGCTAATGGTTGCTCACTTGTAGGAAGGTGACACCTCATAACCTACTCACCTAATTAAACTCACTTTATTAACCTAAACAAGTTTAATAATATGTGTAGGAAAAACCTTATGAAAAGGAATAAAAAACCTACACTAATAGAAGGAAGGGTCTGGAAAACTAGTTACTGAAGGCATCAAGTCATATGGTAACATCTATCACCTAAAGGAGGTAAATGGAACAACATGTTTATTGGCTCAATCTAGTGAGTGTTGGCTATGGCACAAGAGAATGGGACACATCAACTTTGACAATATGGTAAAGATCAGCTCTATTCATGCGGTGAGAGATATGCCCAAGATAACCAAGCCTGCAAACACATTATGCAAGGAATGTCAAATGGGAAAGCAAACAAAGACAAGTTTCAAGAGCAAGCAGTACTCTTCTTCAATGCCATTGGACCTAATTCATACTGACCTATGTGGCCCTACAAGAGTAAAGAGTCAACAAGGTGAAAGGTATTTCATATTACTTATATTGATGATTATTCTAGAATGACTTGGGTTACTTTCTTAAGAGAAAAATCAGATGCCTTTGATAAGTTTAAGGTTTTCAAAGCTATGGTTGAGAATGAAATGGATACTAAGATCAAATGGTTAAGATCTAATAGAGGAGGTGAGTTTACTTTGAATGAATTTGTTAAGTTTTGTGAAGATCATGGTATTAGAAGACATCTATCAGCTCCTAGGACCCCTCAGCGAAATGGTGTAGTGGAAAGGAAGAATAAGACTATGAAAGAGATGGCTAGGACAATGTTAAAGGATGTAGATCTGCCTAACATGTACTGGAAGGAAGTAGTTCACAATGTTGTCTATCTGACTAACAGAGTATAGTTGAGGGTCAATAACACTAAGACCCCTTATGAGCTATGGTATGGAAGACCTCCTACTGTCAAATACTTCAGGATCTTTGGTAACAAATGCTATATTAGAAGAGATGAAGAATACCTAGGAAAGTTTGATTCAAGAAGTGATGAAGGAGTCTTTCTTGGTTACTCAACCAAAAGCAAGGCCTATAGATGCTACAACAAGAGATTGGGAAAAATGATTGAAAGCACAAATGTCAAAGTAGATGAAGATTTGTATCAAATCTCACAAGAACTAGAGGACTCCAGATCTAATATTTTTCCATGCATTGAAGAATAAGAAGAAGAAGAGAAAGAAGAAAAGGAGCAAGAACTAGTGTAGATACCCAAGGCTCCAACAAAGTATGTTCAAAAGAATCATTTGGCAGATCAGATCATTGGGGGCAAGAATAAAGGTGTGCTAACCAGAAGTCTTGTAAAAGCATATGAGCATGTAAACTTGTGTTTATTATCAAAGGTAGAACCCAAAACATTTGCTAATGCTAGCAGAGATGATGGATGCACAAAGGCAATGGAAGAAGAATTGAATCAAATTGAGAAGAATCAGACATGGGAATTAGTTGCTAGACCAGCCAATAAGAATGTTATAGGAACAAAGTGGGTGTTCTAGAGCAAGCTAATTGAAGAAGGTGAAGTTGTGAGGAACAAAGCAAGATTGGTGTGTAAAGGAAATTCACAAGTTGAAGGCATTGACTTTGAGGAGACCCATGCTCTGGTAGCCAAGATGGAGGCAATTAGGATGTTTCTTGCTCTAGCTACTCACAAGAATTTTAAGGTTTATCAGATGGATGTGAATTCAGCATTTTTGAATGGTGATGTAGAGAAGGAAGTCTACATTGAGCAACCAAATGGTTTTCAGATATCAGATGATCCAAACATGGTGTACAGACTCAAGAAAGCTTTGTATGGTCTCAAGCAAGCACTTAGAGCTTGGTATGCTAGGTTGGATAAGTACATACTTCAGCAAGGCTTCAAGAAAGATACTATAGATAGAAATCTTTACATCAAGGAATGAGATATGATATTGATAGTTGTAGTGTATGTTGATGACATCATCTTTGGTGGAGATGATAATATGTGTAAGAGGTTTTGCAGAGGAGAAGCAAAAAGAGTTTGACATGTCTATGATTGGTGAGATGTCTTTCTTCCTTGGACTTCAAATTGCTCGGCTAGATGATGGCATCTTCATTTGTCAAGATAAGTATGCCAAAGAGATGTTGAAGAAATTTGGTATGGAGGACTCTAAACCAGTGAGTACTCCCATGGTCATTTGATGTCACTTGAGCAAGGATGATGAGTCTCCAAAGGTTGATCAATCTTCCTATAGATCTATGATTGGAGGATTGTTATACTTGACTTCTTATAGACCTAATATCATGCATGTATTATGTGTAGTTGCCAGAGATCAAGCTAATCCCAAGCAAACACATGAGAAGGCAGTAAAAAGAATATCTAGATACTTGAAGGGAACTCTGAATTATGGCTTATGGTATCCAAGAGGTAATGACTTTGATATGAGTGGCTACACTGATGTTGATTGGGTTGGTTGTGTTGATGATAGAAGAAGTACAAGTGGTCTTGCTTTCTTTTTAGGAAGCAGATTAGTTTCATTGCAGAGCAAGAAACAATATTCAGTGTCATTGTCAATTGCAGAGCTAGAGTATATTGCAGCAGCATCATGTTGTACACAAGTGTTATGGATGAAACAAACCCTAAAGGATATCAAGGTACTATATGATGAGCCTATTCCTATTTTGTGTGATAATACAAGTGCTATCAATATTTATAAGAATCCACTGATGCATTCTAGAACCAAGCATATAGCAATCAGATATCACTTTTTGAGAGAGAAGGTTGTAGATAAGGAAGTAAGGTTGGAATATGTTCTAATAAAGGATCAGATTGTAGATATGTTTACAAAGGCTCTTGTAAAGGACACTTTTGAGGATCTCTAGTAGAGCTTAGGGGTAATTGGCCCTCCTTTTTTCTAGATGCATAGTGGTGCATCTATCTAGGGGGAGTTCATGCTATATTCTTTTTCTTGGACTGATGGTGGCTACCTCTCACAAGGAGTAGGTAGTAGTTGTTACTGACAAGGAAAATTGAAAAAGAAGAGATTATTACCCTTTGTCTGATGTCAAAGGGGGAGAATGTGCAGGTATGTGTTGCCATCAATGCCAACGGGGGAGATTGTTGTACATATGATACCTAAGGTTGTGATGTGGTTGTCATTGATGTCAACACTCAATTTGGACTGTCTGATACATTTTTGATGTTGGATGCGATGTGGTTACTGAAGTTCGTGGTTGGATGTCATGTTGAATGTAATGTGGTTGTTAAAGTTCATGGTTGGATGTCATGTTGGATGTAATGAGGTTGGGTTGTCACTATAACACTCTTATCAACACTCATTTTGGACTTGTTGATGTTGGATGTGATGTGGTTGCTAAAGTTCATGGTTGGATGTCATGCCTTAGTCAATGTAGAGTTGAGTATGAAGTTATATTAAGATGGGAATCAAAAGCATCAAGAAGACATATTAAGATAGGAATTAGAAGCATCAAGAAGACATATTAAGATGGGAATTGGAAGCATCAAGAAGATATATTAATATGGGAATTAGAAGCACTAAAATGTATTTTTCTATGTTTGCGTGAGCTATCACAAGAACACAAGTAGGTTTTGTTCTTTGAAAAATGATGAAGACTTATGCCATAGAAAGCTACCTAAGAGACTGCTTGGGAAATTTATCTGCATTCCTCTGCATTTGTAGATATGATCATGCATTTCAGTTGTTAGGAATTGCATGTAGAAGATATCAATTAAATGCAAATAAAGATTAAACAAAGGAATGAAAAATACAGAGAAATAAAAATAGTGAGAGACAATTTTTAACATGGTTCACCCAAAATCAGGCTAAATCCACCAACAGAGAGTCCATTATTATTATCTAGCAAATCAAACCAATTACAACCAATAATCCTTTCAACTTAATACCGATGCAAATAATTTGGGGGAAATCACACCAATAAAGGTGGGGAAATTTAACCTCTAAGTCTGATTAGGCTCCATATAACAACAATCTCCCACTTGGAGACTGATCATAATACCACTGACCCTGTAGCTACCACTAGAAATAAACACCCTGGACCCTGTTGTCTTGAATTTATTATTTTCAATCTTGAAGACCAACCGAAGTTGAAGATGAGCTTAGCTTCTCCTTTGTCACTTCCTTCATAAACATATCCATTGGATTTTCATCTGTATCTATCTTTTCCAGCCATAAATATTCATCATCCAACACTGAGCGGATGAAGTGATACCTTAGTTGTATGTATTTGGTCTTTGAATGCAAGGTAGAATTCTTTGCAAGATGTATGGCACTCTGACTATCTGTAAGCAAATAATTGTTTGCCTATTGTTTGCCTAATTCTTCCATGAAATATTGTAGCCATATCATCTCCTTACTTTCCTCTATTGCAGTTACATATTCTGCCTTCGTAATGGATAAAGCAACCACCTTTTGAACCTGTGAGATCTAATTCACTTCTATCCCACTTATAGTAAAGACATAACCTGTAGTACTCCACTTGGTATCAATATCCCCTGCCAAATCTAAGTCCACATAGCCTACTAAATTAGTATTAGAGCCTCCAAAACATAATTGTTTATTGGATGTACCTCCCAAATATCTAAGAATCCATTTTACCACATTACAATGCTCCAATCTGAGATGACTCATATACCTTCTTAGGACTCCTACAGCATGTGCAATATCTAGTCTTGTGCATACCATGGCATACATTAAGCTTCCTACAGTTGAATCATATGGTACCTTGGACATTTTGTCTTCCTCCTCTTGTGTCTTTAGACACATCTCCTTAGTCAATTTCAAATGACTAGGCAGAGGTGTGCTAACAGCTTTTGCATTCTCCATATGGAATCTCTACAACCATTTCAACATAATTAGCCTAAGATAGAGTCAATTTCATGTTCTTCCTATCTCTGCAAATTTTCATACCAAGGATTTCTTTTTCTGCCCCCAAATCCTTCATAGCAAATTATTGTGCTAACTGTTGTTTTAACTCTCTTATGTGATCCATGTTAGACTCTGCTACAAGCATGTCATCAACATATAAACATCAAATAATGTAGTTGTCATTATCCAACCTCTTAAAATAAATACAATGGTCAACCATCAAACTATCAAATTTCAAATACCATTGTCGAGGTGCTTGTTTCAAGCCATATAAACTCTTCTTCAATCTGCACACCAGTTTCTCCTTACCTTTGACCTCAAATCCTTGGGGTTGTTCCATATATATCTCCTCCTCCAAATCACCATGGAGAAAGGTTGTTTTAACATCTAGCTGTTCCAAATGCAAATCTTCAGTTGCCACAATACTTAAAATAGTATGAATAGAAGTCATCTTAACAACTAGAGAAAAAATCTCATCAAAATCAATGCCCTTTTTTTGTGCAAATTCTTTTACAACTAACATGGCTTTAAATATTTTCTTACCTCCATCTTCCTCTTTCAGCCTATAAACCCATTTGTTTGGTAAAGCCTTTTATCTGCAGGCAACTTACATAATTCCCAAGTCTGATTTTTCAACAAGGAGTCCATTTCTTCTTTCATTGCAAGCTCCCACTGAACCTTTGTATCCACCTACATGGATTCATCATACCCTTCTAGTTTACCAGAATCTGTTAACAAAATAGAATACAAAGAGAGAGAGAACCTTTCGGGAGGTCTACTTAGCCTTGTTGACCATCTAACATTCACTGGAGTTTGTGGTATTTCTTGTTGCTATTGCAGAGCATGAGGAACCACTGGAACATAATTATCTAGAGTATCATCCAGCACCACATAATCTTTTTCTTTCTTCTCATGCTATTGCAACTGATCTTTATACAACACCTTCTTATTGAATACAACATCCCTACTTCTCACTTTTTTTTTTCAACATCCCAAAGCCTATAACCAAATTCATCAATGTCATATCCAATCAAGATACACTTTTTTTATTTTTTATCTAGCTTGGTTCTATTTTCAGAATCTACATGTGCAAATGCTTCACATCTGAAGGTTTTGAGAAAAGAATAACCCACCTTCTTACCTATCCATGCTTCCTCTAGAATACCACAACCCAAAGGAACTGAAGGACCTCTATTAATTAAATATACAGCGGTGTTGATAGCCTCTGTCCACATGTTTAAAGGCATCCCAGCATGCAATCCTATTCATGCACTCAGCCACTCCATTCTCCTGTGGAGTCCCTGGAACCGTTTTCTGCCTACGAATTCCATTAAAGGAACAATAATCCTCAAATTCTTTGCTGCAATACTCAACACCATTATCAAATATGAGACATTTTAATCTTTTACCCATCTCATTCTCAACCAAGCTTCTCTATTTCTTAAATGTTTCAAATACATCAGATTTATGCTTGAGGAAATAAATCTAAACCTTCCTAGTTGCATCATCTATGAATGTAACATAATATTGAGAGCCATCGAGAGAAGATACCTTAGTCAGTCCCCATACATCTATATGCACAAGCTCCAACTTTTCATTTTTCTTTTGCTTCCCATCCTTGAGAAAACTAACTCTCTTTTGTTTGCCATACACACAACTTTCACAAAAATTTATATAATACATTTCAAACCTGGTAAAACTTTCTTAGAATGAAGTACCTTCATACCTTTTTCACTCATATGCCCAAGTCTATTATGCCACAATGTTGTCTCAGAACCTGCAGCAACTATTTCAGTCTCTTCCTGCGAACTTGCAGCAATTGTTCCTGAACCTGTTTAATTTTTATCTGCAACAACTAAAGTAGAAGGAACAGTATGACAATATGACCTGTACAAAATAATTAGGTGCCTACTTTCACACCTTTTGCTACTATTAAGGCACCTCTTGAAACCTTCCAATTTTTATCAATGAAAGTAACTATGCAACCTTCATTAGCTAGCTGGCCTATTGAAATTAAACTCCTACTCAACCTTGGAATGTGCCTTACCTCTTGTAGTAACCAATGATTCTCATTCTACAACTTAATCTTCATTCTTCCCTTTCCAACAATCTGATAAGGTTTGTTATCTCCCAAATAAACCAGCCCAAAATCCCCTTGGACATAATCAAAAAAATAAATTCTATAGGGCGTAGCATAAAATGAGGCCCCTGAATCTAAAACCCATGAATCATCAACATTATCTCAAGAAAGAATCAAAGCATCATCTTCAGATTTATTACTTACTACATTTGCCACCTTACTGTGTTCCTATTTGTCTTCTTTATTATTCTGAGACCAACAATCTTTCTTCAAATGACCTGGTTTCCCATAGTACCAATAATCCTTCTATCCTCTAGATTGGGACCTCTTGTCCTTTGATTTTCCTCGTGAATTTCCATGAACTCCAAGAACCTTTTCCTCTCTCCTTTGATTTGCCCCTACTTTCTACATTCAAAACACTACCTGATGTAGACCCTCCTGATCTTTTCTATCGCATTTCCTCGCTAAGGATAATACCAACAACATCATCAAATTTCAAAGTATTTGAACTAGAGACAGAGTTACTTACAACCATTACCAAGCTATTCTAGCCTTCTGGCAAAGAACATAAAACCAAGATAGTCCTCGCCTCTTCATCAAATTTCACTTTTACAGAAGTTAACTAACTGGTAATCATATTAAACGTATTTAAATGATCTATCATAGATCCACCTTCAATCATTTTCAGATTAAACAAATGCTTCATGAGAAATACATTATTTGATGATGAGGGTTTTTCATAAAATTTATCCGAAGCTTTCATTAGTTCATCTATTTTCTTTACTTTGTTATATTGAACACCACAGATGGTACCAGGAACAACAAAATGGTTCCCAGTGCCTTTCTGTCTAGAAGATTCCAGACCTCATCAGTCATTGTTGCCAGTTTCTTGGCTATTCCTTCCAACGGCATCCATAAATCCTTCTGATAGAGATAATCCTCCATCTGCATCTTCCATAACTGATAGTTCTACCCATTGAATTTATCTACCTTCAATTTACCCTCGTCCACCATTGCTCCCACTCAATTGTGAGACCTTCCTGTAGACAATAATCAAACACAACCCGCTTTGATACCACTTGTTAAGAATTGCATGTAGAAGATATCAATTAAATATAAATAAAGACTAAACACAGGAATGAAAAATACACAGAAATAATAATAATGAGAGATAAATTTTAACGTGGTTCAGCCAAACTTGGGCTACATCCACCAACAGAGAGTCTAATATTATTATCCAACAAATCAAATTGATTACAACCAGCAATCCTTGCAACTCAATACTACTACAAATGCTAAAACACAATATCAACAGAAACCCTAACCCTTAACCATTTTTATCAACACTTATTCCAGTTACAAAATAGGGTTTTTTATGTTAGCTAATAGAAAAATAACTCCTGACGCCTTTATAAAATAATAAAAATTGTTTGAAGTTTCAGGGGCACTACCCCCGCCCTGTATCGCAATAGGGAACACGCCAGGGGCACTACCCCTAGACCCCACAAGGGGTGCTACCCTATGACCCCATCTTGGGGGTGCTACCCCCAAACCCCCATTAAATAAGTTGGGAGGAAACCATTCCAATAAAGGTGGGGAAAATTTAACCTCTGAGTTTGATTAGGCTCCATATAACAACATTAGTATCTAAGTTTGGTATGTTGTGAAGATGTTATTGTTGCGAGTATGGGCCTAACCAATGTTCTCATTGATGTCAACATACTCCTATTGCATTGATGATAAGGACTTGCTGAGTTGTGTGCTGATGATATTGAGAAAATTAGTCCTAATCAGGAACAGAGAAGAACAGTGAAGACAGTGAGGTAAAGATTCCAGCTAAGATGAAGATCAGAGGATGCGCTTCAAAGGGTTTGTAGATATGTGTCTTTAGATGATCCAATAAAGATTTAAGAAGTCTGCATGAAGATCTAGAGAAGTTATGGCCACTCAAGTAAAACCAGTTTTGGCAGGTGTTCAGAGGTGACAGAGTGACATAGATAGGTCCGGTGAGGACTAAAAATTTAATATATTGTTCTGTGAATTTGGTGGAGTGTTTAGGAAGTCAATTTGAATTGACAACTCAATTAGTTCATGGTCTGGAGGTCTATAAACATCTATTCCATTATGACAGTGATGACAGACTATGTTCCAGATAAAGGAGAGAATGATTTCAGTAAGTAGTAGTGTGGATGTTCTCAATGATTCAGGAAACCTTGTGGAGGTCTTTGAATTGTCTCTAGTTCATGTTGGCGGTCCACATTAAAGATTGAGCTCATAATTGAAGAATTACTTCCGGATGATGGTGTTCTTCCTAAGTCTGGCCGACTAAATGAGTTACACATCCTGCGGATAATCTTGAAGATGTTCTATGAAGAATGGTGTGTTCCTAAACGAACATTGAAGTCTCAGATCTATGTGGCTGATAGTGTGTTGATCCACGTGAAGTCTTTTTGTAATTAGTCATGTTGTATTTATGTATTTTCTCTACAATGTATGCCAACTTGGATGATTATCCCTAAGTCAATGTCTTGTATAAATAAAGAGTTGTGAAGTCATTTCAAAGGAATTCTGAAAAGATGAGAGTGTGGTAGAGAGAAGAGGAGTGAAAGGCAGAGCAGAAGTTTTAGGCTTAAATGGAACTGACTCAAGCATGGTGAAGATGATATTCTTTAGTTCAAGTATGTAATACTTATTATTCTATAGACAGTGTGTCTCCTATAGACAGTGGGCCTCTTGTGAGCAGTGTGCTCGGGCAGTGAGCCATAATTGGCATGTGCCATTTTGTTCCTTCTATTCTTTTAATAGAGAATATAATCTTGGGTTAGTCACACCGTGGTTTTTCCCCTAACTGGGTTTTCCACATCAAAATCTTGGTGTCTTATGTGTTAATGTGTTTCTGCTCTTGATTTAATGCATTGTGTTTCCATGATTGATTTATTATTATGCTACTGAATTACAAAGTGGATTTAACTGGTTAATTGAAGAAAGTTTTGGACAACTGATTCACCCCCCCTCTCAGTTGTCTGTCCCAAATCCAACAATTGGTATCAAAGCCTGGTTCCTCTAAAAAGAGCCTAACCGCTTGAGGAAATCTAGGATGTCATCCTACAAAAAAGATAGTCTGAGGTTTGATGGAACCAACTTCACTCTTTGGAAAAGTCTCATGGAATTCCACTTGCAATGTATGGGAATGCAGTATTAGATTATGGCTTCAAAGAAGTATGATCCCCCACAGAATGGTCTGCGCACCGTAGATGAAATCAGAGATGCTGAAAACAATCTGTGGGCTAAAGAAGCTCTTCTAAGTGCCTTATCTAATTCAAAGCTGATGAATGTTGTTGATCTAAAAACTACATATGAGCTAACAAGTATGTTAAATGTGCCAAGCTACAGAGTTTGAAAGGAAAATTTGAAAACCTGAAGATGAGAGAAGATGAAAATATCACTACATTTATGCCCAAAGTAAATGAGCTTGTTTGTGGCATTAGATGTGCTGGTGGAATCTTGGATGAAGATGAGATTGTTGGCAAAGTCGTCAGATCCCTTCCTAATTCTTACAAATACAAGGTTGCTGCCATTGAAGAATTCAGATCCTATTTAGGTATCACAAGAGATCAATTGGTTGGTAAATTGGTTGCATTTGAATTGACCAAGTTTGGAGATGCCCCCCCAAGTATAAATCTGCATTCAAAGCTAGTGCCTCTATAAAAGGAAAACAAAGGTTTGATCTAGGAGAGAACTCTTCAAGGAAATTATCATGGTATGAAAAAGTAAGAAAAGACTTGGAAGAAGATGAAGCAAAAGCTGCTCAACTTGAAGCCCTTATTGTAAAAAGATTGCCAAGAGGATCCGGTAAGTATGAGGGGAAATTACCTTTTAAATTTTTTAACTACAATAAGATTGGTCATTTTGCCTCAAGGTGTCCAGAAAGATTTTCAAAGCCAAATCCTAATAGATCAAGGTTTCAAAAGAAATGTTACTATGTCCATGAAGATGATGATGAAGGAGTAACAGATGATGAATCAGAGACAGGAAACAAATCTGGAAGTGACTAGGTGTTTATTGCCATCAAGGAAGAAGATATAATGCCCTCTGAATCTGTCAATCACAAAATTGTAGAAAGAGCTCTGGCTGCCCAAGTTGAAGAAAAGGATGATTGGGTCATTGACAATGGATGCTCTCACCATATGATAGGTGACAAAAATAAGTTCATAGATTTGGAAAGGTATGAAGGAGGAGTGGTAAAATTTGGTGATAATTCTATTGGCAAAATCAATGGTAGAGGAACCATCTCTTTTGATGGAAAGAACAAAACCAATAATGTACTATATGTTGAAGGTCTGAAGCACAATCTTCTCAGTGTTGGATAGTTGGTGGACAAAGGCTATGATCTCTGATTCAAAAATAGAAAATGCAAGATCTTTGAAAGTTTTGGGATAGAGATTGCATCCAGTACTCAAACAAAAGGTAATATCTTCCACTTGGTTGGTACTGGTAAAATTTATTTATTTGTTCAAATAGATCAAAGTTGGTTGTGGCATAGAAGAATGTGTCATGTGAATTTTGATACTATCATCAAGATAAGCAACACCCAGGCTGTGAGAGATCTTCCAAGACTGGTGAAACCTACTAATAGCCTATGCAAAGAATGTCAGTTGGGTAAGTAGAGCAGAGTCACATTCAAAAGTAAGGAACAGTCTTCTACCAGATTATTGGACTTAGTTCATACTGATCTATGTGGTCTAGCAAGAATCAGAAGTGTGCAAGGGGATAGGTACTTCATGCTATTAATTGATGATTACTCCTGGATGATGTGGGTAACCTTTCTGAAAGAGAAATGAGAGGCTCTTGAGAAATTCAAAATATTCAAAGCTATTGTAGAGAATGAAACCAGATTGAACATAAAATGTCTAAGGTTTGATAGAGGTGGAGAATTCACATCCGGTGAGTTCATAGAATTCTGTGAGAAACATGGAATTAAAAGATAGTTGTCTGCCACAAGGACTCCACAGCAGAATGGAGTAATGGAAAGAAAAAACTGGACCATCCAAGAGGCATCTAGAACCATGATGATGGAAGCAAATGTTCCTTAGATCTACTGGAGAGAAGCTGTAAGCACTGTAGTCTATACTCTTAATTGAGTACAAATCAGAAGCAATGCTGGTAAGACTCCTTATGAACTCTGGTTTGGCATCACTCCCACTATGAAGTATTTCAGAGTCTTTGGTAGCAAATGTTACATTAAAAGAGATGAAGATCTAGGAAAATTTGATGCTAGAAGTGATGAAGGATTATACTTGGGTTATTCTACTCAAATCAAAGCATACCGGTGTTATAAAAAGAGATTGAGGAAGATTATAGAAAGTACAAATGTGAAGGTTGATGAAGGTATTGAAAAACCCTCAAGGTTTTATGAATATGATGAAGATTATCAGAATGATGTTTTGATCCAAGGAGTCCAAGCCCCTTCTGAAATTTAGATTCAGACGGATCCGGTGAATCATGAAAAAGAGATGAGTTTGAATGAACCTGCTCAAGAATTAGAAATGCAAGAAAGTCCCAAAATTCCTAGGTATGTAAGACTAAATCACTCTGAAGATCAGATCATAGGTGATAAAAGCAAAGGTGTTCAAACAAGAAGAAAGAATTCTCAATACTTAGAAGAGTATTGTTTGATTTCAAAGATTGAACCAAAGATAGTGAATGAAGCATACAATGATGAAAGTTGGACCAAAGCAATGAAGGAAGAACTGATGCAAATTGAGAAAAATCACACTTGGGATCTTGTTCCCAGACCTAGAAACAAGAATGTGATTGGAACCAAGTGGGTATTCTAGAATAAGCTAAATGAAGATGGTGAAGTAGTCAGAAACAAAGCCAGATTGGTCTACAAGGGTTACTCTCAAGTAGAAGGAGTTGATTTTGAAGAAACTTTTGCTTCGGTGGCAAGAATTGAAGCAGTCAAGTTATTTCTTGCCTTTGTTGCCTTCAAGGACTTCAAAGTATATCAAATGGATGTCAAGTCTACCTTCTTGAATGGTGACTTGGAAGAAGAAGTTTACATTGAGCAACCAGATGGATTTCAATTGTCTATTCATGGTGATATGGTCTACAAGTTGAAGAAAGCATTGTATGGACTCAAGCAAGCCCTAAGAGCCTGGTATGAAAGATTGGAAAAGCATCTTTTGAAGATTGGTTTCAATAAAGGTACTGCTGATAGCAACTTGTATTTCAAAATTGATCATGAAAATATCTTGATTGTTGAAGTGTTTGTTGATGATATTATTTTTGGAGGAAGAGATAGTATGTACAAAACTTTTGCAAATCAAATGAAAAGTGAATTTGAGATGTCCATGTTTTGGGAAATGAATTTCTTCTTGGGTCTGCAAATCATTCAAACAAAGAAAGGAATCTTCATTTCTCAGACCAAATATGTGAAAGAATTGTTGAAGAAATTTGGGATGGAAGACTCAAAACCAATGAGTACTCCCATCACAACTGGATGCAAATTAAGCAAAGATGATGACTCTCCTAAGGCTTATTAGAAAAAGTACAGGTCAATGATTGGAGGATTATTGTATCTCACTAAAACTAGACCTGACATTATGAATGTTGTTGGTCTTGTTGCTAGATTCCAAGCTAATCCTAGAGAATCTCATGTCATGGCAATCAAGAAGATTTTTAGATATCTAAAAGGGACAGTCGAGTATGGTTTGTGGTATCCTAGAGATCATGATTTCTCTCTCCATGCATATACAAATACGGATTGGGCAGGAGATGTGGATGACTGGAATAGTACCAGTGGTGGAGCATTCTTTTTGGGGAAGAGATTGGTTTCTTGGCTAAGCAAGAAACAAGAGGCAATATCTCTGTCCACTACAGAAGAAGAATATATTGTAGCAGCAGGTAGTTGTACTCAAGTATTGTGGATGAAGCAAATGTTAAGAGACATTAGAGTGGAGTATGAGGAACCCATCACAATCTTCTGTGATAATTCAAGTGCAATAAATATATCAAAGAATCTGGTGTTGCATTCAAAGACTAAACATATATCCATCAAGTTTCACTTTTTGAGAGAGCAAGTGAATAAGAATGAAGTCAGATTGGAGTTTGTGTCTTCCAAAGATCAGATTGCAGATATTTTTACTAAACTTCTACCTAATAACTCTTTTGAGTATCTCGGGGAGAAGTTAGGGGTTATTACCCCTCTAGTTTTGAATTAAGGTGCACTAATGTGCATCAGTCCGGTGGATCTCACAGTCATATCTTGTGGTCCAGATTGATGTTTGGGAAGCTGCTATGCAGGGGGAGCAGCTGGTATTATTCTGAAGTGATGCAAGTATGTGCCCTTTGCCATTGATGTCAAAGGGGGAGAGAAGACGTGAAAAACAAGTGGTCACTAATCAAAGGGGGAGCAGTAAAGGAAGAGAAGACTTGTGAATGGTTGTTGTTGATAGGGGGAGTTGTGTCAGTAAGGAGAAGTTCTTGTCTTGATGGTTAAAATAGTTTTTCACATCATATGTTGCCATCAATGACAAAGGAGGAGATTGTTACAAGTATGGGCCTAACTGGTGTTGTCATTGATGTCAACATACTCCTATTGCATTAATGATAAGGATTGGATGAGTTGTGTGCTGAGGATATTGAGAAAATTAGTCCTAATCAGGAATAGAGAAGAATAATGAAGACAATGAGGTAAAGATTCTATCTAAGATGAAGATCAAAGGATGCGCTTCAAAGGGTTTGTAGATATGTGTCTTAAGATGATCCAATAAATATTTAAGAGGTCCGCATGAAGATTTGAAGAAGTTATGGCCACTCAAGTAAAACCAGTTATGACAGGTGTTCAGAGGTGATAGAGTGACACAAATAGGTCTAGTGAGATCCAAAAATTCAATACCTTGTTCTGCGGATTTGGTGGAGTGTTTAAGAAGTCAATTTGAATTGGCAACTCAATTGGTTCATGGTCTGGAGGTCCGCAAGCATCTATTCCATTATGACAGTGATGACAGACTGTGTTCTTGAGGTTCCAGATGAAGGAGAGAATGATTTCAGTAAGCAGAAGTAGTGTGGATGTTCTCAGTGATTCAGGCAAGCTTGTGGAGGTCTTTGGATTGTCTCTAGTTCATGTTGGTGGTTTGCATTAAAGATTGAGCCCATAATTGAAGAATTACTTCTGGATGATGGTGTTCTTCCTAAGTTTGGCCGACCAGATGAGTTACACATCATGTGGATGATCTTGAAGATGTTCTGTGAATAATGGTGTATTCCTAAAGGAAGATTGAAGTCTCAAATCTGTGTAGCTGATAGTGTGTTGATCCACGTGAAGTCTTTTTGTAATTAGTCATGTTGTATTTATGTATTTGCTCTGTAATGTATGTTGACTTGGATGATTATCCCTAAGTTGATATCTTGTATAAATAAGGAGTTGTGAAGTCATTTCAAAGGAATTCTGAGGAGATGAGAGTGTGGTAGAGAGCAGAGGAGTGAAAGGCAGAGCAGAAGTGTTGGTCAATGGAACTGACTCAAGTATGGTGAAGATGCTATTCTTCAGTTCAAGTATGTAATACTTGTTATTCTATAGACAGTGTGTCTCTTGTAGGCAGTGGGCCTCTTGTAAGCAATGTGCTTGGGCAATGAGCCCTAATTTGCATATGTCATTTTGTTCCTTCTATTCTTTTTATAGAGCATACAATCTTGGGTTAGTCACCCCATGGTTTTTCCCTTAACTGGGTTTTCCATGTCAAAATCTTGGTGTCTTATGTGCTAATGTGTTTCTGCTCTTGATTTAATGCATTGTGTTTCCATGATTGATTTATTATTATGCTGTTGAATTACAAGGTGGATTTAAGTGGTTAATTGAAGAAAGTTTTGGACAACTGATTCACTCCCCCCTCTCAGTTGTCTATCCCAAATCCAATAGTTATATCCAAGAAATAAAGTCTATGTATCTTCAGTACTAAAAGTTGTGTGATAGAGTTTCGGTCTATGTTCTGGCAAAGTAAAATAGTGATGAAGACTTGTTAGAATGCTCTGCACTCTTCCAGATGTGAAGATTTGTCAATAAAAATTTGTGAACATGTTTAGAGAGGCTCATTGCATATTTTTGTAAAGTATCTAGTGATTTGGTGTGTCACAAGTAATGTTTAATCTTCTATGTGTACCACCAAGATGACATAACTATTGTGCTACAAGCTTCATGTAAGGGCGACCTATTTCAAATAGGTGTGACATGCAAAATCTTATTCCTTGATGAATGATGTTGTGAATGATGTTTAGGACTAGACTAAGCATGTATTGGGATCCACAAGGCATGTGTTTTCTTTTGGAGTAGTGTGTTGTTCATGATAGGGCTTTCCTTATGTGTGCTTCATGTTGTGATCTCTACCTGACTTGTAAAATGTAATATTCTTGTTGTATTGGCTGACTTGTAATGAAATCAATGTAATATCATGTATATATTATGAATCTAGTTGATCTAGGTGAGGTATGATTGCGAAGATGCAAACATGAAAGTGTGAAGAGCAGAATATGAATATCATATGCATTGTGATGTGCGACTAGAGGAGAAAGAGAAGTATTGGAGGTTGTCTTGATTCATCTTGAAGACATTTTTGTAACAGGAGGGAAGTGAAGAGTGTACCTAATTGATCCAATCATCAAAAGAAGTAGAATTGCAATCATCAATGGTGTGTACTTCAATGTCAGTTTTTAGACAATAGAAGGATTGTCATACTATAATCATCTCTGAGTTCATTCTTAGCTCAGGGAGTAGTTGCTTCCTTGGGTTGTAGCCCTAAAACAAAGTTTGTAGAGAGTTGTAGCTTCCTTGGAAGGGACCCTAGAACAAAGTCTTTAGGGAGTAGTAGCATCCTTGGGTTGTAGCCCTAAAATAATGTTGTAATTTTGAGCTTCATATATTGTGAGTTAATCCTTACCGTGGTTTTTCCCTTCTTGGGTTTTCCACATATATCTAGTGTCATGTGTAGATGTGTATTGTGTTGATCTTTCATACTGATATTAATGTTGTAATACTTAATTTTTAATCTACTCCAGAGGACTTGAAGTTGTTTAGATACTGATTCACCCCCCTCTCAGTATCCTGGTGTGTTCAACAAGAATGAGATAATATGTCCCCCTAGAATTAAGTAGCTTCTGTGCCAATGGTGAATGCTCAAAGAAGAAGACCAAAGAGGATCCAAAAATGACAAACAAAATTTCTCCCCTTGGGAAGAAACCAATCCACTGGTATATGTAGAAGAAACTCCAACTCTAAAACAAGAGATGAGGAAGGAAGTCTCATGAAGTATGATGTCTCTAAAAGATGCTCATGTATCTCCATGTCGATGTTGAAAGATGCCACAATCAAATCAAGAGTCCCAAGCCTAACTGATGAAGGTGACAAACCAAAACCAAGTGGAAACGGAAAATCATCAAGCTCCAAAGACAAATATGAGGTGATGACAACTATGCTATGAATATCATCAAAGAGGAGAGTTAACCCCTCAAATGTGTCCTCTAAATCTGCAAGATGGGACTCAACAAACAAATCTAAAATACCTATCAAATACTCATCCCACAAAGTTGTATTTAAAAGACAAGAAACATCCTACTAAACTAAAGCACTGAACTCTAAAGAAGCAAGAGGTGGAGCAGATGGAAGTGTAGCACAAGTCTTAAGAACCAATGAGGATAAAAGAATACCAAGGTTTGAGTAACCAAACGTCTCCTTAGAAGTATGATTCACACGAGGATTGTGAATATCAGCCAAAGAATCTGAATCATCATTAGGAGAGAAACCATAAAAGGTGTATAACCAACTTTCATGATCAACCACCCTAGTATCAATAATCTTTGTGCTCTCCAAGTCCTTAATAATAGCCAAATGAGGTGTGAACTCCACAGTCTTCCCTAAACCACTATGAGTAATCTGATAGATGGAAAGAAGATTATTAGTCAAGAAAGGCACACAAAGTACATAATTGAAGGTACCTTCACCAATATCAATAGTTCCCTTCCCAATTACATTCATGTATGTGGTGTTACCCATCAAAATAGGTGGCATAATACAAGGCACAAAAGTAGAGAATATATCCTGTGAAGAAGCCATTATTAGGGATTGCATGCAGAAGTTATCAATTAAATGTAAATAAAGATTAAACAGAGGAATGAAAATACACAGAAACAATAACAGCGAGAGACAATTTTTAACATGGTTCACCCAAACTTGGGCTACATCCACCAATAGAGAGTCCAATATTATTATCTAGTAAATCAAACTAATTATAACTAGCAATCCTTGCAACCTAATACTGCTACAAAATGCTACAATACAATATCAATGGAAACCCTAACCCTTAGTCATTTTTATCAAGACTTATGTCAGTTACAAAATAGGGTTTCTTTTTATCTCAACCAATAGAAAAATAACTCCTGACACCTTTATAAAATAATAAAAAAGTCATTTGAGGTTTTAGGGGTGCTACCCCCGAGCGAGCCCGCCCTATATAGTGATAGGGAGCACGCTAGGGGCGCTACCCCTTGACCCCATTAAATAATTTGGGGGGAAACTACGTCAATAAAAGTGGGGTAAATTTAACCTTTAAGTCTGATAAGAATCCATATAACAGCAATCTCCCACTTGGAGATTGATCAGACTCCACACCATATCATCTCCCACTTAGAGACTGATCATAACACTGCTGACCCTGTAGCTCCCACTGGAAATAAAAACCCTGGACCTTGTTGTACTGATTTTATTGTTTTCAGTCTTGAAGACCAACCGAAGTTGAAGAGGAGCTCAACTTCTCTCTTGTTACTGTCTTTGTAAACATTTCCGCTAGATTTTCATCTATATTTAACTTTTCCATCCTTAACTATCCATCATCCAACATTGATTGAATGAAGTGATACCTCAGCTGTATGTGTTTGGTTTTTGAATGCAAGGCAGAATTCTTTGCAAGATGTATGGCACTCTTGTATTCTGTAAACAAATAACTATTAGCCTGTTGTTTGTCCAATTCTTCCATGAAAGATTACAGCCATATCATCTCCTTGCTTGCCTCCATTGCAGCTACATACTCTGCCTCCGTGGTGGATACAACAACCACCTTTTGCAACCATGAGATCCAACTCACTATTATCTCACCTACAATAAAGACATAACATGTAGTACTCCACCTAGTATCAATATCCCCTACCAAATCTAAGTTTACATAACCTATTAAATCAGTATTAGAGCCCCCAAAATATAAGTGTTTACTGGATGTACCTCTCAAATATCTAAGAATCCGTTTTATTGCATTTCAATGCTCTAATCCAGGATTACTCATATAACTACTTACAACTCCTACAGCATGTGTAATATCTGGTCTCATGCATACCATGGCATACATTAAGTTTCCTACAGCTAAAGCATATGGTACCTTGGACATTTTGTCTTCCTCCTCTTGTATCTTAAGACAAATCTCCTTAGTCAATTTCAAATGACTAGGTAAAGGTGTGGTAACAGCTTTTGCATTCTCCATATAGAATCTCTGCAACACCTTTTCAACATAATCAACCTAAGATAGAGTCAATTTTTTGTTCTTCCTATCTCTACAAATTTTCATACCAAGGATTTGTTTTGATGCCCCCAAATCCTTCATAGAAAATGATTGTGCTAATTGTTGTTTTAATTCTCTTATATGATCCATGTTAGACCCTGCTACAAGCATGTCATCAACATATAAACACAAAATAATGTAGTTGCCATTATCCAACCTCTTAAAATAAATACAATGGTTAGAATTGCACCGACCGTAGCCTTGCTCAGCCATAAAACTATCAAATTTTAAATACCATTGTCGAAGTGCTTGTTTCAAGCCATACAAACTCTTCTTCAATTACACACTTGTTTCTCCTTACCTTTAACCTCAAATCCTTGGGGTTGTTCCATATATATCTCCTCCTCCAAATCACCATGGAGAAAGGCAGTTTTCACATCTAGCTATTCCAAATGCAAATCTTCAACAGCCACAATACTTAAAACAGTACGAATAGAAGTCGTCTTAACAACTGGAGAAAAAATCTCATCAAAATCAATACCTTTTTTTGTGCAAATCCTTTTACAACTAACCTAGCTTTAAATATTTTCATACCTCCATCTTCCTCTTTCAGTCTATAAACCCATTTGTTTGGTAAAGCCTTTTTACCTACAGGCAACTTACATAATTCCCAAGTCTGATTTTTTAGCAAGGAGTCCATTTCTTCTTTCATTGCAAGCTCCCACTAAACCTTTGTATCCAACTACATATCTTCATCATACCCTTCTGATTCACCAACATCTATTAACAAAATAGAATACAAAGAGGGAGAAAACCTTTCAGGAGGTCTACTTAGCCTTGTTGATCGTCTAACATTCACTGGAGTTTGTGGTATTTCTTGTTATTGCTGTGGAGCATGAGGAACCACTGGAACATCACTATATGGAGTATCATCTAGCACCACATAATCCTTTCTTTTCTTCTCATGCTGCTGCAACTAATCTTTGTACAGCACCTTCTCATTGAATACAACATCCCTACTTCTCACAATTTTTAGATTTTAAACAGCCCAAAGCCTATAAGCAAATTCATCAATGCCATATTCAACGAAGATACATTTTTTTGATTTTGTATTCAGCTTGGTTCTATTTTTAGAATCTACATGTGCAAATGCTTCACATCCAAAGGTTTTGAGAAAAGAATAACTCACCTTCTTACATGTCCATGCTTCCTCTAGAATACCACAGCCCAAAGGAACTGAAGGACCTCTATTAATTAAATATATATTGGTATTGACAGCCTCTGTCCACATGCTTAAAGGTAGCCCAGCATGCAATATCATGCTCCTTACATGCTCCATTATTGTTCTATTCATGCGCTCAGCCACTCCATTTTCTTGTGGAGTCCCTGGAACTATTTTCTGCCTATGAATTCCATTAAAGGAACAATAATCCTCAAATTCTTTGCTGCAATACTCACCACCATTATTAGATCTAAGACATTTTAATCATTTACCTATCTCATTCTCAATCAAGCTTCTCCATTTCTTAAATGTTTCAAATACATTAGATTTCTGCCTAACGAAATAAATCCAAACCTTCCTAGTTGCGTCATCTATGAATGTAACATAATACCGAGAGAAGATACCTAAGCCAGTCCCCATACATCTGTATGCACAAGCTCCAACTTTTCATCTTTCTTTTGCTTCCCATCCTTGAGAAAATTGACTCTCTTTTGTTTTCTATACACACAACTTTCACATAAATTCATATTAATACATTTCAGACCTGGTAAAAATTTCTTAGAATGAAGTACCTTCATACCTTTTTCACTCATATGCCCAAGTCTATTATGCCACATGTAGACACCCTAAAATGACCAAGTCATCGCACTACTCGCATTTCGTCATCTGTCTAATCACCTGCATTTCAAATGTTAATTAAATAATCAAATTATTTAATTAATTTCACCAAATTCTTCAAAATCACAAAATTACGACTTTAATTAAATAAATCCTCTTTATTTAATTATTTAAATCAAATTCCTCTATTATTCTTCCACAATTAAATAATTTTAATCATTATCTTCTGTCTAAAATTCACATCCACATTAATTAAATAAGCCCAATTATTTAATTAATTCAAAAATTCCCTCTTATCTACAATTAAATAAATTACATTATTCAATTAAATCAAAATTGTTCTTTCAAAATCATGCACAACAATTAAATAAATTTATTTATTTAATTTGCTTTCAAATCTTCTAAATTAAATAATCCTAATTATTTAATTATTTCTTCCATAATATCTTCTCTAAATTTAAATAAATCAAATATCTATTTAACTTGTTTTTTCTTCTAAATTTGAGTTATCTCTAAAATAACTCAAGCTTTCTTGTTCATGCAATTAAATATTTCTATTATTTAATAAAGTAAAATATCTTTTTATTCTCATGCAAATCTCTTCTTGTTTTAAATCACTTAACTGATCATTACATTCTCTTAATTGCTTTAACTCATTCTTCTATTCTTGATAACTCCTCTCATGCAAAAGAAAACAAGACACTTGTCTTCTTATTCATTGCATGTTCCTCAACTGTTCTCCTTTGTTGATTCTTCTGAATTATCTGGACTGTTGATCGATCTTCATTGAAACCTATATAAACCCCCCTCATTTCCTCTATTGGGTCTCTCTCTTCGATCTTATTCTCAGGCATACTTAACAGAGCTTTAAGCATACAAACACGTCAATTGAGCAACCTCACGATCTCTTAACATTGATCTCTTGAGCACACTACTTGCTTGTTACAGCTATGGTTTCGCAACTTCATTGAGCAATCCACACTTCTCCAAAGGGAACAATATAGATTTTGGTAAGAGCTTTCATTTTTCTTTGATTTGATGATATTGGCTTTTACTTAGATTGGTTCACTTTATGTGATTGGTTTTTGGTTTCATTAGTTTTGATTTAATCAATTTTTCCTCATACACATTCTGGCACACCCGATGGGACACACTAATCCCTCTTTTTCTTTGAGAAATTGATTTTTTTAAGTCACAGTACGGTACAGCGCAAGAGACACAGAAAATTGCTTTTGGCAATATCCTAAAGTGCTTCTGGAGATATAGTGTAGCACCCTCGGGCGATCCTGCGACGCTTCTGGTAACGCAGAGAAGTGCTTTTGGTAACACAGAATAGCGCTCTTGGTAGTATCGTTCAGCGCTTTTGGCTAATTAAGTTTTCTGACTTCGGTTGGTGTTTTTGTAGGGTTTTATTCATTACATATCTTTTGATTTGTCTGACAAGCTGTTGTATTTATCTTTCAACCCTCTTTTGATACTTCCTAAGCTGACTTATTTAGGGTATCTTCGATATTTGAGTTAACCTATTGTGTTACTACACCTTCTGAGTTTTATAGATTTCATGATTTAGATCTATCAGATATTGCTTCTCAGAATAATAGATCAATCATGGAATCCCATTTGGATCTGGTTATTTTGACAAAGCTAACTTTTTTGTGATCTGAGACAGCGCCACACTTTTGGCTATACAATATCACGCTTTTGAAAGCATAGTATAGCGCTTCTAGATCTAGTTTGGTGCTTCTGGTATTATTGTATGATGCTTCTGGTCTGCATTACATCACTTTTCAAAATACAGTGTAGCGCTTTTGGTATAGCAGTAACTCACTTTTGGTCAAATTGATTTGTTTTTGCTAACTTGTGAATTTTTGTGGAACTAACTGACTTGTTGCGGCTTCTTATTACTCACACAGAGCAAATAGGTGTTTTTAACATGTTCATGCAGGATGAGCGTTGAAGAAATCTTTATTTATCTCACTAAGTCTTAGAAACACATTGCATTCTTAAATGGATAATTGAACAAATCATTTTTTGCAATCTAAGTCTCAGGAACATACTGCTTTTTCTAAGGGACAATGGACATGTATGCAAAAACACTTCAATTTTCTAAGGGATAATGGACATGAATGCCAAACACTTCAATTTCATAAGGAACAATTGACAACTACAAACATGTGTGTGCCTAAATTAGTTGCACCTTATTTTTCTTATAACGGGACAATTGAACCTTTGTTTGACGTGCTTGCTCTTACATTTCAGTATTTCCTTTAGAAGGGCCTGCTTTTGGATTGCGTATCATCCAAAAGAGATGACCCTAAGCAGAGTTTTCCTTTGAACCGCTATATAAGAGGGATAAGGCAAAAGCCAAGTCCTAACCGACGTCAGCCTTACCTTGTGGTGCCAAACTGAAAAGAGGTGTACTAGCTCTTTGTGGAAACGATTTTCACATTGAGCGAAGTGTTTGATACTCTTAGTAGGATTGGTTAGAGCTTTTAGTAGCTTGTTACATTGCTCATAAGGCATTGGTCCCTCAAAGTTACTAAGAACCTTTCTAGATAGAGACTACCCGATCTACCTCCGAACGTTGCGGTAAACATCAATGCAAGGGGAATCGATTTAAGCCCTTAAGATACTCACCATTGGCTCCCTTGAGAAGAGATAGTATTCCCTTGGTCAAAAAGCTTTTGTGACCTACTTGAGCTTTCCAAGGGGAGGGTGAGATATCCCTACCTATTGTCTCTCGCAAAGATACTAAATATTCGATACCTTTATGGAATGATATTTTTATCGATGGAGTATTAAGCTGTGAGCTGATCTACTGCAATGAAACCTTGTCTCTAGGGATAAAAAGTGCTTGTTATTGATTGCAAATTATCTCATACCTGTGGAAACATTAGGCTTTTTGTGAGCCTTGAACATACACTATCTGTTGTGTCAGTCCCTTGTTGTTGCCAACATTGTTTGTTGTATTTTTCTCTTGCCAAAACAAAATCCAATCAGAAACATAAACAAATCTATCAAATTTTGCATCAGACACTACTTCAACACCTCTGGTATTACAATAGCTCTCCTTTGGTAGTACAATAGATTACCTTTGGTATAGCAGTACCTCGCCTCTGGCAAAACTCTACTTCAGCACCCTCGGTGTAACAGTAGCTTGCTTTTGGTCACCTTAGCTCGCCTTTGGCATAACAGTACCTCACCTTTGGTAGCTCAGTCCATCACCTTTGGTATCATAGTAGCACACTTTTGGTTGCACAAGCCTGCACCTCTGGTCAAACAATATAGCGCGTTTGGTCTAGTGGGTTGTGCATCAAGAGTTTGTCTTTCTCAAAAACACAAAGCAAAATCCCAGCATTACCTTTTGTCCTAGTGTATTCCATGGTAACCACTAGGCTCCACCAAACTATGAAATCCAAGCAAGTTGTCCCTAGGAAGCACAAGTCGCCTCCTCACACACTGCAATCGGGTCGTCTCAACATTACTCCCAAGGTCACTCCTAGAACACCCGTGAAAAGATCCACCAATTCTCCAAACATGCCGCAGCTTGACCAACCTAACAATCCTCAAGAAGGTAGGATCCCCTTGATAAGTACACCTCAATACACCACCGGCATGCCTCCAGATTTTGTCCCTCAAGGTTATACTGCAGATCTCGCCCCATCTCAAGAAGATCAACACTTTGAAATAGGTCAATCCTCTCAAGAAGATGGGCAAGATCTTGATGAATTCATACAAGAGCCTAGAGTCGTGGCTACCTTTGACAAAATCCTTAGTGAGAACCAAGATCATTTCTTTCGCTTACTTGCAAAGCAAGGAGCCAAGTTACCTCAAGATTTTGATCTATCCACTCTCAAGGAGACAAACAACACATTAAGTGTCATACAAGCAGTCCAAACCATGTCAATAGTGACCACACCCTTACCTGAACAAAGCTCACAGTATAGGAATCCCCTTTATCAAAATCCAACAAGAGAGAGACCCATATCACCGCTTTTGACACCAATGGAGATCTACAAAAATCAACAAGAAACTCTACAACGTCAAGCAGAGCTAGCTAAGCAAGCCACCTTAGCTCGATCGAACATACAACAAGCTCCTACAGTGTCCACACCAATTGCAAGTGGAATTTTGGTTACTCCTTCACAAGTAGGCTTCCCACCAAATTATAATCCGAGGAACAACTATGTAGCCATGCAACAAGCATCTCAACAAATGCCACCTCCTATATCATCAAACCTTCATGTCTCTCAACCAATTAGAGTCATGCAACCCCAACCACAACATTCTTCTACTCTCATCATCAATCAACCTCAACCATCACAAATCACATCTACCTATGTCCCTCCTCCACAACATTCATCTGCGCTAAATTTCTTCAACACCTTGCCTATCCACCCTTAACATTCCCAACATCAAGTTTCCCAAAGCTATGTGCTGCCATCGCAACCCAACCCAATGTACTTTAGCTTTCCTCCACCAAATTCTTTCCTTCAGTCATCACAAAGCCAACATTCTTACCTAGCGCCACCTCCACCTCTGCCAAATCAAAACATCTAATTCCAACCCAACCTCAACCCAACATACAACACATACGACCCCAACCAATCATACGACCCTTATAACACCAGTGTGCATGGCTTACACTATAATCTTCCGTATGGGCAACACCAACCACTTCTAAGACAATAGGAGATGTTACCAACCCCTCCCACAATGATGGAGCTAAAAATCATAGAAGTTCAACAACAGCTATCTGATCTTACGTTTGGCCACACCAAGAAGACCTTCTCTTTAGAGGAAGTGTGTCCTTATCCTTTTGATCAGTCATTACCAATGATCCCTTTTCCTCAAAATTTTACTATTCCTAAGTTTGATAAATACAAAGGAAAAGGTGACCCAAAAGACCATCGTAGCGAATTCTATCTTGCTTGCTTCGAGGTCTCACATAACGACACATATCTTATGCATCTCTTTCCTCGCAGTCTTGGAGGTCAAGCTATAGAATGGTTCTCACACTTACCCATGGGTATCAAGTCTTTCAACGAGCTAGCAGAGAAGTTTGCCACCCACTTTTCTTACAACGCGGAGCATGAGATTTCCATGATTGATCTATGCAACAACAAATAGAAAAATGGGGAAACTTTCATTTCTTTTCTTCAATGGTGGAGACAAATGGCTAGCAAATTCCCTTTGAAGATTCCTGAGAAACAGGTTGTTAGCATATTTGTGCAGAACCTCAACCAAGAGTTAGGTTTCCACTTGCAAATTCTTAGTGCTACAACCTTCGACGAAATCACATTCAAGGGAATCAACATTGAAAAAGCCCTCATTGCTAAAGGTGTGGTCAAAATCTTCAAAGAAATGAAAGACAACGCTCCTCATCAACAATCGAATGATAAACCTAAGTTTTGGAATAAGAACAAAAATGTGGTCAGCGACGGGGTGGTCAATTCTAAACATGTCCAAACATTACAAACACCGCTGCAGCTCTCCAAACCAAGTCAAGCTCCACCTCGACAACAGCAACGATAGCAGCAACCGTATCAAAATCAACAACAACGACAACAGGAGTGACCTCAACAAGATTACCCTCCACGACGTCAATTCACTCCCTTGGGAGTGCCTATAGAGTCGGTCCTACAGCCGATTTTACACAAAGGGCTCATCACCTTACCAGATGCTCCCCCATATGGTGAACCTGTTTACAAAACTGTGCGGTACAGAGAAAATGAATATTGTGAATTCCATAGGAGCAAAGGGCATAGAACTGCATCGTGCATGAAACTCAAGCACCTAATCCAAAATCTCATCGAAGGCAACCAAATCACTTTTGAGAATGAACCACCGGCTCAACACACTAACAAAGATCTCAACATGTACAAGGAACCATTCCCTCACCATGGTCCACCTCCTCCTCAGGATAAAGGTAAGGGTGTCAATCATGCTTCCACATCTTTTGACTCCATTGTGGGTTGTTTTGAAGAGAGTCGAGTGTCTACCCTCACAATCAAGGGCAAATCTACGAATTGCACTATTACCACTCGACGTGGTCATGTCACCATTCGTGGTCCTCCACCTAGTCTTCTAGCTCAATCTGATTATAATCTTGTCGAACATCTAGGGAAAATGCTAGCACAGATCTCTATCTTGGACCTTCTACGGTCATCACCTGCACATAGAGTAGTGCTAGAAAAAGCCCTCCAAGAGTCTTTGGTTCCTAACAACATAGCGGTCGCAGATTTCCACGCTATAGTAGGAAACATTGATTCACCCTACAATGTGGTCTTCTCGGAGAAAGATCTCCCATCCCATGATCCTTGTCACAATGATGCCCTTCATATTGAGGTTCTCATCCATAAGTGCAAAATCAAATGCATACTCATAGATGGTGGTGCTGGTCTCAACATCTGTTCTTTAAAGTTACTTAAGCAATTGGGATACTCTAAGGATCATGTCAACACTGATCAAAGTATTACAATCAAGGGATATGATGATGTTGAACGCCGTTTAGAAGGTATTATCCACTTGCCTATACAACTGGGCCCCGTTATGTTGGAAACCAGGTGTCAAGTCCTTGATATTGAGCTTCCTTACAACATTATCCTAGGCCGCCCATGGATCCATGCAATGAAAGTTGTTCCCTCCACATACCATCAGTCTCTAAAGTTCCCATACAATGGTACGGAGATAACTATCCCAGGAGACCCCAATCCTTTTAAATTCTACTGTGTCTTGCAAGGAAGTTATAAGAATTCCAACCAGGTGCCTAACAATGAAAAAGCCCTTGAATCCCCACTATATGTTGACCCTGCAATGCTGACTCTAGCCTCTACAAGTAACCCTAATCCTCTTCCTGAAATCAAAGCGCACATCCATGATATAGGCTTTGGAACATATGATATCTCAAAATCTTGTTGTGTAGGGTGGATGCCTTTATCCCTTAAATCTTACGGCCAACCGCCCATTGCCAAAGTAAAAAAAAAGTAGCTATTCCTCCCCCAACATTCCTAACCCAATTCCAACGGGGAAAATTATTGGAAGAGAAAACTATTGAGGACATCTCTTCTTGGCTCTATAAGGAGAAAGAACCAGTCACAATACCAGTCAAACAATATGGCAATGGCTTAAGGATAGTAAAAAACATGGGCTATAAAGGCAAGGGTGGCCTTGGGAAATAGAATCAAGGAACTATGGAACCCATTGTTGTGACAAAAAAACTAGACAAGAAGGGATTAGGATTTGGTAAGAAGGTACCACACGCCTTGGACATCGAGTATATTCTCGATGAGGTAGTGTTGGTCATGATGTTAGTCATTCACAAACATAGAATAAAAGTTACACAACAACCTTTACTCATCTTGAAAGATACGATGAATTCAGAGAATTCATGATCCCAAGTCTCCATTGATTAGGTCTTAATCTACTGACGTTACTCAGTGGTTGATGTGTGTTGCTGTTTTCCATTTAGGGGCCTTACGTATTTCTACAAAGTTCATCATTATTTCTCCAAATATCCTGCTCTGTATGTCTGCCCTGCATAAATTTCCAATATTCTACCTCTGCACTGTGAATTTAGTCAAATAATGTGCCTACAGGCTGGTATTTGCATGATTTCTACCAGTATTTATGATTCTTTGCATGATATTTTCAATACTACGTGCATTTAACTCAAATATGCTAATGATTTTCAGTTACCTACGGGATTTCAGCATATTTCTCTATTTGCTTAAGATTATCCGTTATTTTGCAATTGTGATAGTGAGATGCTCTGAAATTGAAAGAAATTAAAGGAAATACTTCTAATTAAGTTGAACCTTTAGCTTTTGATCCACATACATGCTTGATACTGTCATGAGGAGAAGAAATCAAACCATATGTTCACCAGGACATTCCACAGCTAGATACAGTTGATGCAAACTTTAGAGGATAATGAATGAAAACAATACATGCAACATGATGAGCACTCCAAGGGACGCAGCAAATCAAAGCACATATCCAGAATTTAGACACAGATTACTCAAGATTTACGAAGATTTGTAATCAAAATACTCTTCCCTTTCATTAAGTATGCAAAAGACATGTAC
The DNA here is from genome assembly GCA_027924645.1 of Cunninghamia lanceolata. Lineage (NCBI taxonomy): Eukaryota > Viridiplantae > Streptophyta > Pinopsida > Cupressales > Cupressaceae > Cunninghamia > Cunninghamia lanceolata. The sequence goes on along the minus strand of BSBN01000220.1, from coordinate 5,684,789 downwards.
ATATACAGCAGCTTTAAAATAAGTCCTGAATACTTCAGCAATCAGATTTCAATTAAGTTTCAAATGAATATAACAAGGCATTCCACCACCTTTTATAGAATAAGGTGAGGAATCCGTTACAAAAGATCCACGGATCTGATTTATCAATACCAATCAACGGTCATCACTTCATGACTTGTCAATTTTACAAAAAGGCACAAGTTGCCAGCTGGCAACTATCTATATTGCATATGCAAGATATTCCCCCCTTCATGATGTATCTTCATCATGCTCTTCATCTGATGCATGCGGGTCATCATCATGTGCATCACTCTCTAAACTTTCGCTATCCGGATGATGACGCCGCTGCATATAGGGCTGCATGCTGCTCTGGATTTGTTCGTATGACTGCACAACTTGGTCTATTCCTCGCCATCTTGAGTCTTTGCCTTGATGATGGCGTGCTTGTGCGCTTCATACCTATCCCTGCTGTTATCCAGCTTATTCTTTCTATCCTGCAGTGTCTCATTATAGGTCTCCATCTTGACCTTGATCCTCATCATTTTATTTATTATCTCTTCTGTCAAATGGACTAGCGGACCATCATCTTCCACCTGGAAGTTATTACGCAGAGCCTTGAGGGCGGAATCTTCATCTTGATTCTCTATCTTCCCTTCCACCTTGCCCTCTAATGTTTTGAGCATGTCTGCTTCAATGCCCATTAAATCGCGTAGCCTCATGCTGATCTCCCTCAGCTTATTATTGCATCTCTTGAGGACTCCGCATTCGAACTGTACATCCTTATACCAGATATCCACTAATAATGCAGTATTATTATTTAACACCTGCTTACTGATAAGCAATTGTGGATTTATCTACCTTATTTCGTCCAGCAGGCTGAGGACTCTCTCCAGTTTATAAGACCTTTTTCCGGTCTGCATCTGCAACCTGTCCACCTTGGTTTTGGAGTCACTCAATATGCCCCATCTCTTCAAAGAACCTTTCATTATTTCAATGGCATCATCCAATGTGGATGACACCCATTTTCTGATTATGGATACCTCATGTTTCATGAGGTCCAGTTTATTTACCTCCTCCTAAGAAATGGCAGTCAATGGGACTGCATCTTCACCTGTGGTATCCTCAGGGTTGGTTAAACCCTTAATGTATGCATGCAACTGAGCAATGTGTTCTTTATGTTGCTTATTCTTCTCCTTCTCTCTTTTCACCTTCTGAATTAGAGAGTCTATAATGTCTTTTCCTTCCTGACCTTCCTGCTCTTCATTGGCAAAACCTAAATCAACTGTGCTTATCTGGAATTCATCTACAGTGATTTTGCCTTTCTCTTTCTCTACGGTAGGCACAGCAATCTGTGCGGTCCTTCTCCCTGTCGCCGGATCTCTCTTGATGGCCGAAGTCATCCTGGCCTTCCTCCTGGGTTTCATTATATCCGCGGCGAACAGGGTGGAGACGTCAAACTCCTGAATCTCCAGTTCCTCCTCAACATTCACTTCCTTTTCTAACCATGGAGGCACCTGATCATGCTTCTCAGCATCATGATGCTGTTCACCTCTATCTCCTGTTTCCATCAATATGTGTTGTGGAGATGGTGATTTTTCTTTTTCCGGCTCTTGATGCTCGCCTTGCTGCTGTTGATCCTGAGGCGCCTCCTCCTGTTGAGGAACTTCTTTCTCCGGGGGAGCATCTTCTCTGTGTGGGGAACCCTGCGGTGTACCTGTAGGTAGATCATGATGATCATGATCTTTTTCTTTCATTATTTCATCTGTCCCCAGTTCTTCCCCTTGTGGAGGTTGATTATCCTCCTTTTGCTTTTCTACTTCTGGTGGTATGTCCACCACCTTCAATATTGTAGGATCTGCCTGAGGTGATGGCATCTTCTCTGCAGCGGCTATCTGTTCTATACCTGTAGCATCCACCTCTTGTGCCTTATCAGTAGGATCCTCTATCGCTTCTTTCTTCTCGTCATCAGCCTTTGCTTCTTGGACCTCTACTATAGCAGGTCCTACTAATGTATCTTGTGGGCTCTGTTGGCCTGATTCAAGAACATGGCCCTCTGCTTCGGCCATCTCTATCTCCTTTGTCAGGTGGCCCTTATCAGGTGATCTTGCTGGCTGTTCAGGACTTGCATCCCTTTTCTCCGTCAAGTCTACCACTGCAGGACTTGTCACCTCGGCAATCAGTGTGTCCAGCCCTATGTCCTGAGCTACCTGCTCCGGGCTCTTCTCTGGTTCTGGGCTCTTTTCTTGCTCCGCCTCTGCTTGTTTCATCTCTTCAAGCGTTGATTGGACAGATGGAGGCTTGTGAGGAGCCACACTGATGCCAGCAGCTGCAAGTGTTTCCATTTCTTGTGCAGCTACATCCTGCACCACCTCATCATCAGACAAGTTTATTGTCTCGTCTAGCGAGACATGCTTTTCTGCTTGTGCCTGAGATGTTTCCTTCTGTTGCTCTTCTGCAAGTTCTGTTTTGAACTTGACAATGGTAGGAAGTGGAACATTGTGCTGAAGTTCCTTCTGCACTTCACTACCTACCCCTTGTACTTGCACTGGGGGATGACTCATCTCACCTCTCATGGAGGTTCTTGTTTTCTTAGGTGTGGTAGGAACCAACACCTGCGGAGCTCTCCTCTTTCTTCTGATTATCAATGGAGCTTCCTCCTCTTCTTTAGGCTCTTCCTCCGTGAGGATATCCTTGCCTGGTTGTCTGGATGATTGACCCACTTCTTGGGTCTCTGTGGTTCCAGCCTCTGCTGTCTTGGCTTTCTTGGGCTTGGGAGGAGAATCTGATTCTGATCCTGCTTTGACTGCCTCCTCAGCCGTAAATACTGCCCTTTCAATTATGACCCCTTTGGGTCCCTTTTCCACCTTCTTGCCCCTTGGGGCTCTCTTGCTTGGCTGCTGTGGTGGAGGAATCCTCTCTCCCTTAGTCTTCCGCTTCTCCAGCAGGAAGTCATCATATTCATTTGTGGGGATGTCCTGCCCCTTCTTTTTGCTATCTATTGTGATGGCAACACCCTTTTTCTTCAATGCCTCTACCTGTGCATCTACCCAAGCTTGGGTCAAGTGTATGGTTCTGGCAAAGAATGGGTCCAAGGACATATCCTCCTGCATGGTGAGGTCAGGGGCAGAAATGGTATCATTGTATATCTTCTTCTGCTCATATTCATCTGCCATGATCCTGCCGTCATCACTCTTCAGCTGCTGAGGGAGGGGTATGCAGTCAAATGTCCTGATCTGGTTCAGAGTCAACCTCTGATACCTCCTCCTCCTGGCCTCTGCCTCATCTTCGCAATCAGCCCAAAAACCTTCTAGGTGCCTCTGGTGAATAGGCTTTCCTAGGATCTTCTGCATTCGGCCGTAAGGATCATATGGTCTTGTTACTTGGAAGGGCAGTAGATTCATTTTGTTCAGAGTGACCATCACCTTCTTAATATTATCCGAGTCAGGGCACATATAGTTGCCGATGCTGACTGGAAACAAAATTGGTGGCAGCTTCTTGGCATCCTTATACGTCTGTATGATGGTGGAGCCCTGCCTGATAAATTCCATTAAAACTACTGCATCAGTAGGATACCTTGGCAGCATCAGGGGATGCCCTTCAAAACCTTCTATCCTGATGTAGGAAAAGGTGGCAAATTGGATATACCATGCCCCATGCCTGTATACTGCCTCCTGAGCTTCCATGCTCAGTCTTTTTGTCCTGTCATCTTCCATGGTCCTTACCAGATGCATAGAGAATGCATCATTGACCAGTTTATAGTCCTTGATGTAATTAGTTCTTTGCAGCTGGGGATGATGATCCCATATATATGCTGCATTTGTGCCTGTTAGCTTCCCATCTGTGGTTAAGGCATCAAACGTACCTCTATATGCACAGGAATAAACAATGTAAGAGGTCATATAGAAGGCACAATCTGAACCTCCCAGGTTCAGCAGCTGCTCATGTAGAGCATCACTTATGATTTGGCCCCATAGTGGCTTGATGTCTGCATATAGGCACATCATTATTATGCCGTACATCCAGTCTCTGAATTCTCCAGTATCAGGCTGGCCAGTCACCCTGTTCAGTAGGGCAATCACATACTGATATTCCTCATTAAAATCAAACTTGAACATGTGCACAGGGAGCTTGGCCGCTGCATTATATGTGCTATTCTCGGCCCGCCAAGCATACATGTTCTTTCTGGCCGTCTTCTTGTTGGCCTCATATTCTCTTTCAGACTTCTTCAAGTCTACACTCTTTACCTTGCTGCCCATTGGCAGTCCAAATGTCTGGGATAGACCTTTGATGGATAGGTCTGCATACACTCTCCCATGCTTCACCACCTGCCTCGTCTGAGGGTTGTAATTCTGGGCGCACTCAATAACCAGCTCTGGAGACTCCATGGAGTAGGGGAAGCCAGCAGTGTTCCACATGCCAGATACAAACATGGCGTCCAATACTGGACTCTTATCTTGTGCATCATTTAGCTTGGCTGACCAAGCTTCCAGGTTGGTACTCCCCTGATGGGTATCTGTAATTGCCCCAAATTTGAACAGGACCCCTCTCTGTGAAGAGAACATAGGCCAGCTGAATTCTTCCTGATTCTTGACTGAGCGTTTTTCAGCCATGGGTACCTGCAATTAACAACATTTCTTCTCACAACGGGATATGCATGCATACATATTGCAAATATCATGCTTATTGTATCAATTTCACATTACTTATTCATACGGATACATAACCAGAACTTTCACTCATATAGAAACAACATGATGAGGGTTTCATTTCACTTACCTGGTTATGCAGATTTCTTTTTATACCAGTATATCGTTGAGATGCTCTTGATTCGGCTGCTGATCACCTTCCTTCCTTAGTTTATGAGCTCCAGTCGCGCAACGGTAGCTGTTATGCAGATATGGAGGCTAGTGCTCTGTAAAACAATTTTAACGCAGGTAAATGTAACAATGGCGGTTGAATTACCTTTTAACCTCGCAGTTAGGGTAAACTTAGGGTAACTCTGACAAGTTAGATCTCAATCTTTGATCATTCGTGCGAAAACTCTGGATCTCGCCAGACGTTTCATTGGGTTCCAGGGTCGGCGGGAATCACCTACCATATCTGCGCGCATTTAATGGCAATGGCGGCAAAGGGAGCAGGGGGATATATTCATACGACAAGATATCATGAGGGCAGGATGATATTTCACAAATATCAGGTTGAGTTTCAATATCATCCACAAAATTCGGGTGACGACACACCTTTGTTTACATTTTAGCACATCAGGAGGATATTTCGGTCCGTCGGGTGATATTTCAAAATATGATGATGACCTTTAAACTTTACTCATTCTCCTTTCGGAATATCAGGATGACGTCATCATGATATTTGTTCTTTGTATTGGAAATGTCTTATGACGTCATCGTCATATTGGGTGAACATGATCATGTTTACAAAATATCCTGTCGAAATGTAAATATGATGATGATGTCATTAGGATGTTTGTTTCTTTGTTTATCATATTCAGATGATGTCATCAGGATGTTTGTTAGGGGTGATATTTTGCATCAGGATGATATTAACGAATATCAGGTTACTTTCAAAATATGATGCTCGCGATACAAAAGACCGTTCGACGGGGAAGACTTACTATTACTTAAAGTTGACGTCCAGATATTTGAACCGCAGGATATTATCGGGGGGACGTTTCAAATATGATGATGATGTTCTTCAAACAGCAAAACTGAGTTTATAAAATACGACCCTCTTCTTGCGAATATCAGGTTTGACCAAGACTTTGACTGTTCATAACTCTCACATCCTGATGAATATCAGGGTGATGTAAAAGGCAAACCTGCATGAATTTTAATGCTCTTTCAGGATACGTTGTCATATATATGAAATACAAATTTTGACAAACTGACCTCATATTAGGGCTTACCTGATCTTGACTCCACATGATGATGAACATGACTGATTTTACCAAACCACCAGAAAGCAGACAACACAAGCCAAAAGAAAAGTTGGGTCCCTATTTTGCCAAGTCAAAATGGGGCGTGTTGTGTAACCACACAACAGGTAGCCGAAACTTTTCCCGCCGGTTCGGCATCTATTGAAGATACCATCGATGACTCTTCCCTCCATATGACCAACCTATTTGTTGAATCCTCCATTTTCATGCTATCCTTCGTATCCTTAACCTCCACCATGAACACCCAGAATGTAACACTTGTCTACCCTGAACTTATCAATTGGGACCAACAAGGGTCCCCCATTATAGATGTATTTCAGAATGACGAAGCTTTAGCTGAGTTCATGGGACTTTGGCAGGGAATCCCTCTTGACGATCATAAGCAGGTTTTGTAATGGAACTAGAGCCAACAGCTTATTTTGGTGAGAATGCCAAATCCTCTAGTTGCAAAAGTGAAAATAAAGCAAGATCTCTAGGTGAAAACCACACTGTGGCACCTCTTGATCACAAAATAGTAAAAACAAAGGACGTATCCAAAGGTGAAAACCCAACTGTGGCACCTAAGGATGGAGGATTTGACCTTCCCCTACCATCTAAGTATCAAGAGAAATCATCTCTCCTAGTGGAAGATTCTATAGAGATAAACCTTGGCACAGAGCAAAATCCAAAGACCACATTCCTGGCAGCATCATTATCAGAAACAGAGCACAAGAATCTTAACACATTCTTCCTACAGAGAACCATCAACTTTGCATGGACCTATGTTGATATGCTAGGGCTAGACCCTAAGCTAGTAGTTCATTATCTCACAGTTGATCCAAAAGTAAAACTAGTCAAGAAAAAGCTGAGAAAGATGCACCCACAGATAGCTCTCTTGGTAAAGGTGGAAATACAGAAGTTGTTAGATGCAAAGTTCATACGACCTATTGACTATTCAGATTGGGTCTCAAACATTGTACCTGTGTCTAAACCCAATGGGCGCATCCGTATGTGTAATGATTTTAGAGATCTTAACAAAGCATGTCCTAAAGATGACTTTCCATTGCCAAACATTGATATTATAGTAGACCTAACAGCAGGTCATGAAATGCTTTCACTCATGGAGGGATTCTTAGGCTACAATCAGATAAGGATAGCAGAAGAAGATCAACATAAAACAACCTTTACTTGTCCTTGGGGCAATTATTGTTGGTGTGTCATGCCCTTTGGTCTAAAGAATATAGAAGCAACCTATCAGAGAGCAATGACAATGATATTCCACGATCTCTTTCATCATATCATGGAGGACTATGTGGATGACATACTAGCTAAATCTTCTAGGGCAAATCACATACAGGTTGTAGGACAGATCTTTGATAGGCTCGAGAAATACCAAGTGTGCCTCAATCCAAAGAAGTGTGTCTTTAGCGTAACATCAGGGAAATTGTTGGGATACATTGTATCTCGCAGAGGCATCGAAGTCGACCCCGCAAAAGTCAAGGCTATAGTGGAGATGCCTCCACCAAAGAACCTTAAAGCATTAAGGAGCCTTTAGGGAAGGTTACAATCCATCAGGCGTTTCATCTCACAGCTAGCAGATAAATGTCAACCATTTCAACACTTACTCCGAAAGGACGTCTCATTCCGATGGGATTATAAGTGTCAGGTAGTATTTGATCAACTTAAAGAGTATCTAGCTACACCTCCTCTATTGGTTCCACCAGTTGCTGACAAACCTTTGATATTATACATCTCCACTACAAATTCAGCCCTAGGGGCCCTTCTAGCACAAAATGATGAAACAGGAAAAGAGCATGCAATTTATTATATTAGTAGAACCTTGGTGGGATATGAGCTCAATTATTCACCAATGGAAAGGGCTTGTTTAGCAGTAGTGTTTGCTTCTCAAAAGTTGCAGCATTACATGTTGAACCAACACACAAATCTTATAGCCAAAATTGATCCCTTGAAATATCTACTAGCAAAAGCAGCTCTCACAGGCCGATTAGCTAAATGGGTCATGATCCTTAGTGAGTTTAACATTGAGTACATGGATCGTAAAGCAATCAAAGGACAAGCCCTAGTAGATCAACTAGCAAAAGCACCCATGCAAGATACACATCCTATGGTAGCAGACTTTCCAGATGAGAATCTATTCACTCTTACCAACTCAATAATGTGGAAGTTGTATTTTGACGGTTCCTACACACAGCACGGATCAAGGGTTGGTATATTGTTTATCACACCTCAAAATGACTATATTCCTAAGTCATATTGGCTTGCATTCCCTTGCACCAACAACATCGCCGAGTATGAAGTGCTCCTCATAGGTCTCAACATAGCAATGCAATGGGACATCATAGAATTACAAGTATATGGAGAATCAGAACTAGTCATTTGCCAAGTCACAGATGAGTACCAAACAAAGGATGAAAAGTTGGTCCCCTACAAGCAACTAGTGGACACCTACAAACCACACTTTTCTAGCATCACATTTGAGCAAATTCCAAGAGAGCATAAAAAAGCTGCAAATTCTATGGCTTCTGTAGGGTCACTGATTGACATGTCTGCAAATACATAGAAATGCAAATTCTTGATCGAGCAATTGTTGATACCAACCGTCGATGTTCTCGTTACTGAAATAATCTGCGAACTTATTGGTCACAATTCTCCATGGTATGAGGATATCTATGAATACCTTAAACACAACACCTTTCCCCCTGACCTATCATCCACCCAACACAAAACCTTTATCCGTTGATCCTCATGTTACACCATTCTGCGTGATACACTATATCGCCGGAGTCTCGATGGTATCCTCTTACGATGTCTTAACGTGGAAGAAGCTGAAGCTACCCTACAAGACATACATGAAGGTGTCTGTGGTGCACATTCTACCAGTCCTAATCTCCCTAAGAAGATACTCAGAACAGGTTATTACTGGCCTACAATAGAGCAAGATGTTGCACAATTTGCTAAGAAGTGTCTACAATGCCAGCAGCATGGAGATTTGATTCACGCACCAGCTCATGAACTACAACCTGTGACAACTACATGGCCTTTTTCTCAATGGGGTCTCAACCTCGTAGGACAAATCCACCCCTCCTCTTCCAATGGCCATAAATTTATCATTACTACCACTGAGTATTTTAAGAAGTGGGTTGAAGCCATTCCCATGACCTATATCACTGGTAAGCAAATAGCCAAGTTTATCCTTAACTACCTCATTTGACGGTATGGTATTCCCCAAGCTATTGTCACTGATAATGGGAGACCATTTAAGAACCAGGATGTCTGTGCCTTGTGCATACAATACAATATCCAACATCATTTTTCAACTCCCTACTATCCACAGAGTAACAACCAAGCTGAGGCTTCTAATAAAACCATTCTCAAGATTCTCAAGAAAATAGTCAATGAAGCTGGTCGTGATTGGCACTTGCAACTCAATCCTGCCCTATGGGCCTATCGCACTAGTATCAGAACACCCACTAGTGCCACACCATATGCCTTGGTCTATGGCTCTGAAGCCATCCTACCTATAGAGGTCGAGATCCCATCTCTCAGAGTATCTATGAAGGACCTGATAAATGCAGAAGAGTATCATACCTCTAGATTAGCTGAGCTAGAACTACTAGATGAGAGGCACCTTTCCACGCTTAATCATCTCCATGTCTATCAAAACTGCCTCCGGCGTAATTACAACAAAAAGATCAAAGAAAGACAGTTTCAAGTTGGTGATCTTGTCCTTAAAGAGAATCAGAGAAATCAAGCAGATCAAGAAAAGAAGGGCAAGTTTGAGCCTAACTGGTTAGGTCCCTTTATTGTCACCGCAGCATATGGATCAGAAGCTTATACTTTAGCTACACCTGACGGCATTCCTCTGGGTGAGCCACTTAATAGTGTCCATCTCAAGAAGTTCTATGCCTGATCCTCAAAGTATTCCAAAAAAAAATTTAAAAATCATAAAAACACAAAAAAATCCATCCTCTAGTGAAAACCTGGCAAACAGGCGCCTTAGATAAGTACCATAGTGAAAACCTAGCAAGCAGGCACTACGTGTAGAGTTAGCATCCATCGTCTATCAAGTCTTCTCCATGTCTAGTGCACAAAGCACGCCTTGCATCCATACATCCATAATCAAATCATTGACTTTGTTTACATTTTCATCTCCCTATCTAGTATAGCTTGGAAATTTGTCAATGTCCCTCATCGTCATCCCACATCTTGATCTGTGTCAATAGTTTGCATTGTCTGGTCCTAGGTCACAACTTTCTAGGTCTTCTTTGTCAATCATCCATGCAAATTCCTCTCCCAGAATGGGGGCAACTCTTTCCTTAACTTAGGTCTAGGGGAGATTCCTTGTTCGTGGTTTGCAGCACGCTCTTCAATCTTTCTCCTTTCTGTAGGTAACACCCTTTAATGGACACATCGCTCCTACGATAAGGATGTTATCTTCTCAACACTTTTCCCACATCATCACACTATCTAGAACTACATATTATCATCATTTCAATCTTAAGGTACCTTGATCCCATGGATATGGGTATGTAGGCAGTCTGGAATACGAAGGAAGTATCCAGTATTCAGGTACATAAGATCTCCCCCTCACCACCTTGACCCATTCATCCCTCTATCCAGAACTACATATTATCATTTTTCATCTTTCCTCATAATGTGCCTTGATCCCGTGGACACAGGGTATGTAGGTAGTCTGGAATATGAAGGATGTATCCAGTACTCAGGCACACACGATCCATCATTCTCCACCCATCCCAATCCAGTTGCACTTCATCCTTCTAGTCTTCTATTTTTCAAAATCCATTCGCCTCGACTTGACTAACTCAAGTAGCAAGCTAGCACATCCTTTCAAAGCAAAGGTCCTTAACAAACCTGAAGCAAAGCAGCTTCCTTCCAGAGTCATCTACTATCCTGCATACCGATTGCCAACATCAGCTAAATCCTGCTTAACCAAAGCACAAAATCCACAAGCTTGTCTTCTGTAGAGTGTTCCATTATCGAGACCAACACACGTGTCTCCTATGACATGTGGCATTTTAGGCAGCAAGATATTGTCTTTTTAGGTAGATAGCCCCCTTTAACGGACACCTAGTTCCTACGATAAGGCTATTATCTTTCCTCTCCAATCTATCCTGCGCAACCTCTTTGGCAAGAGAATATGTTGGCTGTATGTTTACTTTGAAGTCAGTCAATTTGCTTTTTGGTTTATCTTTTGTTCCTTTTCCATTACCTATTCAAGGCTACCTTGATTTATCTATAATCTTGGCATGTTGTGATATAGTACAGATTGGGGGCATAGTCATTGCTTTTGTGTGCCGTGTTTGAGGACCGAACTTTAGTATCTTTCTTGGCAGCATATTTATCTTGTGTTTGTTACGTCCTAGCATCTTACATACTTAATATTCTTCTTGCATTTACATGTATTGAAGTTTATTTTATGTTCAAGACTATGGCTCATTCACATGTACCAACAAGGTCATATTATGTCTAAGGGATCTAAGTTCAAAATGCTTGCTTACAGAGTCAACATCCATGCACTTAGATATCAAAGCACCTTGGTCTTTTATACCTTGGTGGCGAACTATCCACGTGCTACATCAAAAATAAGGATTGGTCTTAATAAAAATTTGTAAAACTGTTGCAACAAGCTTAATTCATTTACCCATCCATTTACCCATGGCCTTATATAATTTTCCATCAATGATCGATCAACAGTCTTTCTCTCATGTTCTCTCCTATCTACTTTCTTCTAACTCCAACACAATCTTCTAGTCGAGCGTCAAGACAGTTTTGTTGGCAAGAGACACTATATGGATTCATGGTTGTTGTCATTGATGGCAACAAAGGTCATCCCACATATCCGCAAGTCATGGTGTGTCTCTATCGGAAGTCAGAATGAAGATTATTGTGGTCCGGTGAACAAGAACAGAGCATGTGGCAAGGTCTGACAGACTGGTCTGGATCTCTCAGAGGAAGTATCTTGGTGCAGTGCGGATTTGGGGAAGTCAAGAGGACTACCTTGAGTGGTATATTCCAAGGATTTAGCCTCCGGTGATAGATGAGGAAAAAGATATGAATAGTTGAGTACCGGATTCCTGAGTGATAGTGTGAACAGAGGAAGAACTGACTGATAGAATATCAGACTACCTTCTGGATGGGCTACTGATGGTGTTAAAGGCTATGAAGGCATGAATCATACTTGGCTAACATGATTAATGATTTCTACAAGTATATGCTTGATCCGCATTACTTGATGTGGTAGGATTCAGCCGACAAATCAGAATTAGTGAAAAGATTGACTATTCTGGGTGCCGACTAGAAAAGTGATGAAATTACTTGTGCGGATATATATTCACAATGGATTTAGCTGTGAGAGGTGTTGTTGTGTGATGATACATGCGAATAAGTGCAGAGTAGACCAGAAGCAGTAAGAAAGATCCGATATGTGAAAGGAAAGCAGAATAAAGAGAAGAGGAAAGATGAAGTGTAGCAGATCAGTGTACTGAGCCTAACTGGAACTGAACTCCAGCATATGTGGATGCTTCCAATCAGTTCAAGTATTGTTTAACATTCTTTTGTAGACAGTGTGTCTCCTTGTAGGCAGTGTGCCTCCTTTGTGAGCAGTGTGCTCGGGCAGTGAGCCCTAATTGGCAAGTGCCATTTTGTAATTCCTTATTCTTCTAATAGAGAATAATCTTTGGGTTAATCACCTTGTGGTTTTCTCCCTTAACAGGGTTTCCACGTCAAAAATACTATGTCATGTGTTTTTTATTTCATGGTTATGTTTGCTTATTTGAATTAATGCTGCATTGATTAATAAGAAAGTTCAAAAGAAGAAATAATTAGGATAACTGATTCACCCCCCCTCTCAGTTATCAACAATTGGTATCAGAGCTAAGTTCCTTCTAATAAGAGCCTAACAGCTTGAGGAAGATCTGGGAGCTAAAATGGATGCATATGGTTTAAGGGAGCAACTCAAGACTGCCCTTGAGGATCTTGAATAGTCAAACTCTGAAGTCAATGAATTAAAGGAAAGACTCAAACAGGCTGATGAATTCATGAGAGAACTAAAAGACAAATTAAGTCTCTCTATGAAAAATAGAAAGGAGCTACTCCTGCAATTGGCAAGACAAAGTGAAGAAAGTAATGCAAATGAAGAGTTAACTGAGAAAACTAAGTTATGTGAAAAGTTATCAAAAGAAGTCATTATGGTAAGACATGAAATGGAATCAGGAGTTATAAAGTTTACTCAAGAGATTGAAGAGAAAAGAAAAGCTGAAGACAATCTAAGACAATCTCTCAAAGAGAAATCGGAAGATTGCCACCAGATGGATAGGATTATCAGACATCTTGAATCTGATCTTGAAGATGCTAAAGATAATGAAGAAAAACTTGAGGATCAAATTGTCTCTCTCAAAAGGGATCTTCAAACAGCAAATGAATATAAAGAAAAATTCAAGATAAGTTCTGCTCAACTTGAAGTTCTTCTTGGAAGTCAAAAGAGAGCATATGACAAGTGTGGTTTGGGATATGAGAAAGAGGTCAGAAGAATTATGGATCAGAAAATCTAAAGAACAGGCCTAGAAGACCTCCAGTAAGACAGCCCAATGCTCAAAGATATCCATCTTTCAATGGATACTGCCACAACTGCAATCACTTTGGTCACAAAGCTAATCAGTGCAGAAAGAGAATGAATCAGACTAATTCAATCTTCTCTGGACAGTGCTTCAACTGCAAAAGGTATGGACACAAGTCTCATGAATGCAGAAATATGCAAATGGACAAATCATTCAATGATAGATGCTTTGCATGCAATAGAGTAGGTCATATGGCTAATTAATGCAGATCAAGAGGTTATTAGTCAAATATGCAAAGAAATGTTATTTGCCAAATTTGTAATAGGTCTGGTCATAATGCAAAAGTCTGCAGAAGCAAGAATCAGGACAAAAGAGGTCCAGTATATAATCAGAATCAAGACAAGGGCAAACAAAAGATGAATGCGGATGAAGTTAGGAATGAAATGAACAAGATTTGGGTGAAGAAAAGTTTAGAGAATGTAGAGGTTGGATCTGTACCAGACTCTGGTGCTGATATTCCTTCCGGAAATTAAAAGATGAGCTCTGGCTCAAGGGGAGACACAAAGAAAACCCTATTCCCCCAGCCAATCAAGTGGTGCCAGATTTGGTACAAGATGCGAAGTAAAGGGTTTGTAGATATGAGTCTTAAAATAATCCAGCTAAGATTTCAGAGGTCCGCATAAAGATGTGAAGAAGTTGTGATTGATCAAGTAGAACCTATTCCGGGAGATGCTCTGGAATGACAGAGGATTACAAAAAGGTCCAGAGAGATCCAGAAGTGAATTATCTTATTCTGCGGATTGGACAGAGTGTTTGGGCTGTCCTTGTGATGTGTCATCTTGATTTATTCATAATTGAAAGATCTGCATGATGTTCATAGACCAGGACTAATCTGGTTCTTCAAGTCATTTGAATAAGGCAAACCAGAATAATGTAGGTCGAGCATTTATTGCAAATAGATATTAGGGTTTGCGAAGCAATATAAGGGATTTCTCATAAATCACTTGTTCATTCTACACTCAAGAAGAAGCAAAAAGTGGAGCTCTGCAACAAAATTCATCAAGTTCACCGAAGATCACTTGCAGAGGTTATTACACATAGAAATCAATCCAACCACTCCATATAACCAAAGGCGCATAAGGTATTTTCTATTTTTCAATATCTCACTGCAAATCTTTGAAAAATGGCTACTTCGAATATAGTTAAGATCTCTGATAGACCTCGCCCCACATTCAAGAAACATCCATACAAATCTTTGGAGGTAGATCCCCTAGGAGCCTTCTCTAGTGTTCCACATGGTGTATTACATACGGAGGACATTAGGGTTTACATACATGCGAATTTTGAAGACTTTAGAGAATCAAAATTGATGGATATCTATCACAAATAGTTAATAGACGATTCCTTTGAGATTAAACCTCAGTACAAAGCCATCCAGGATAGGCACTTTGTACAGTGCATTCATTTCCCTTGTTTTGAAGAAGATGAATGGGTCCGGTATGTACTAAGTAGAGTGCATGACAATTTCCTATGGTTGAACAAGCCTTTCAAAATCACCAAAGATGCAATTAGGGCTGTAACCGGTCTGCACTCATCCAGTGGATTACCTATTCTCAAGTCTGTTAAAAATCAGACAGTTAGTGATGCAACCGGATCTAAATTTGACAAGAGAGCTATGACAATTGAAGACATCACTGAACCGGATGTCAAATTTGCATCTATGATAATTGGTTACAAGATTTATCACTCTAGTAGGGAAAATTCAGTACCGGGAACTACAATTTACACAGCCTATCAAATGCTAAAGGAGAATGCAGACTATGATTTGTGTGAGCTTCTTCTAAACCAACTTTTGGAAAATCTGTAGAAGAT
Source organism: Cunninghamia lanceolata (assembly GCA_027924645.1). Taxonomy (NCBI): domain Eukaryota; kingdom Viridiplantae; phylum Streptophyta; class Pinopsida; order Cupressales; family Cupressaceae; genus Cunninghamia; species Cunninghamia lanceolata. The sequence continues at coordinate 5,669,390 of BSBN01000220.1, read as the reverse complement.
CAAGAAGGACAAGAAGAACTCCTTCAAGTATGGTAGTTTGATCCTTTGTCTATTCTTTTATTACATGAATGAGCTTCCTGGATCCAGTGGATGGATATGGCAGAATGACAGACTAGTTGCCATCCAAATCAGAGATTATTTGCATGGACTTGGGGATGCTAAAGCAAGAAAAACACCCCTGTGGGGATATTTCAAGAACTTTCAGAGCATGATACATGCAAGAGAAAGAATTCCCCAGTCTCTTGTTGAAAAGTACAAAGACATAGTATGCTTTATGGTAGAAACAGATCAGTGCCTAATGGAGGCAGTAGAACCAAGAACTATGTGGATCATGCCCATGGGGTATGAAGTGGATGAACAGATTGTGGAGCTACATGTTCAACACATGCTAAGTCAGCCTAAAGATCCAAAGGCAGAAAGGTTCGGAACATTTGAGGAACTGAGTATAAAAATCCATGTTGAACTCAAAGAACCAGAGATCAAGAGGAAGGTTAGAAAAGAAGTAGAACATATAGCACAAGGACTTGGGATCTCAATGGAGGCACTTGATGCTCACAGGAAGAAGAAGGAAGGGGATGAGAAAGAGAAGAAGAGGGCAGAAAAGAAAAGTGAAGAAAGTGTTTTGGTAGAAACCTCCACCTGGACCAGATCATCAAAAAGATCTGCACCTGCCATAGCCAAAAGCTCAAAACCGGAAGTCCAGGCATCCGGCAAAAGATCCAAGACAAAAGTCACAAGGGATTATGAAAGTCAAAGAGATGAAGAGGAAACTGAATCAGATGAGGGAGTAAAGGAAATAAAGAAGCAGAAGAAGAAAGGATCCGGTAAACCCTCCACAGGCCAAGACAAGGAAGAAATGACAGAAATTTGTTGAAAAGCCCACCCTGTCTCTAGACAGTGTAATCAAATCAGTCACTGTGGATGGAAACCTTCAACCAATGGCTGAATTCTATGATGACTACAATGAGGCTGACCAAAAGATCCTGCAGGAAGCTACAATCAGGTATCTGAACATCTACAACAAGGCTTTCATTGAAATTATATCTCTAATTCCTAAAGGCCTAGAAAAGGAGTTAGAAATAAGAAAGAACAATGCCCAAGCAAAAGATCTTGAGATCCGGGAGCAGATAGCTATTCAGCTATATCCACAAATTGATCCCAAGACAATGAACATAATATTCAAAGACTGCAAAGATGAGTTCAGGAGTAAAGCAAGGATGAATCAACTCATGCTTGGTGAGACTGACAAGGTGGCCATGGATACAGAAGAGATCCTCCGGAAGGCCTTCAAAAGGTTTAATCTTCCTGTTGTAGAGGACTTGGGTACTGATCCCTCATCCACAAGTGCTGCAGAAGAAACTTCTGAGAAAGCAACAGAAGAGATGGGCCCTAAACAAACCAACATTTCTCCTCCGGTTTCCCCTACAGTCTCTAGATCCAAAGAAGAAGAGAAATTATAGGAGAAAGAAGCAGCGGTGAAAGAAAAAGAAGTTGACAGTACCAAGGGTGCAGAGAAAGAGAAGACTCCAACAAAGAAAACCACAACTGATAGTGGTAAGAATGTGGAAGGAGAGAAAACTCCAAAGGACAGCTCCAAGACTGCAGAAGAGAAGAAATATCTGTCTCTAGCAAGAGACACTGCACAAACTGTCCAAAACTTTCTAAGCAAAGAAACAATAGAGATTGACGAACCGGAGCTTCTACAAGGTCCATTCAATTTTGATTCCCTCTCTCCGGTAAAGACAATGAAGATAGCTTCATTTGCAAATGCTAAGGCAAATGAAAAACTCCTTAAGTCTCATATGGAAGACTGTGAGTTGATAGAAGATGCTTCCGGAGTGGTTGAGAAGATTATGTCATCAGTCCAGAAAGATCCCACAGCCTCCTCTTCCGGTAATCTCAAAACCTTAGTCAGCAGTGTTGGTACACATTTTGAATCCCTAGAAAAATCAACTGAAGAAAAGGTCTGGAAGGAGTTTTTAGATAAGAGATTCTCAGAGGTACTAGGATTAATCTCTAATGATAGGAGAAATATGAGTATTGGAATAAAGAGCTTAGAAAATGCTCTTAAGGATGGCGGTGACATTTACAAATTTTGTATCTCATGGTCAAAAGCAACAGTAGAAATTGAAAGGAAAATAAAAGAGGAATAGGACAAACTACTGAGTTTGTCTCAAAGTTTTGATCCTCTCTTTTCCTCCATAGTAAATCAAGAATGTCAAACTATTGCAATCACAAATGCAATAAAGAACTTTGAAAAGGAAAGGAAGAATATAATTAACTGGATGGGAGAACTTAGAAGGATTATTATCCCTAAGTTAGAGACCATGCATGAAGCCATAAGTGATGCTAAGACTACCGCCCAAACCAATGATCTAACAGATCTTAAGAGGGCAGAAGCTTTTGCGTTTTTGTTGAGTGGTCACATTTCAATTTTGGATAGAATGAAGCAAAGTTGGGCTATAGAACTCATCCAATTGAAGACATCCTTTGCAGACATTCTTCAGTTTTTGTGAATAATACAGCCAAGTTTAGTAAAAATTCTTAAAAATTTTGGTATGCAGACCCTACCCTTTGCCATTGACGTCAAAGGGGGAGTGAGGAGCAGTGAAAAATGAGGAATCCAACTAAGGGGGAGCTCTAGAAAATGTATATAAAAACAGAGCATCAGTTAAGGGGGAGCATAGTGTAAACACTTAGTCATTTTTCACTAAGTGTTGCCATCAATGCCAAAGGGGGAGATTGTTGGCAAGAGACACTATATGGATTCATGGTTGTTGTTATTGATGGCAACAAAGGTCATCCCACATATCCGCAAGTCATGGTGTGTCTCTACCGGAAGTCAGAATGAAGATTATTGTGGTCCGGTGAACAAGAACAGAGCATGTGGCAAGGTCCGACAAACTGGTCTGGATCTCTCAGAGGAAGTATCTTGGTGCAATGTGGATTTGGGGAAGTCAAGAGGACTACCTTGAGTGGTATATTCCAAGGATTTAGTCTCTGGTGATAGATGAGGAAAAAGATATGAATAGTTGAGTACCGGATTCCTGAGTGACAGTGTGAACAGAGGAAGAACCGACTGACAGAATATCAGACTACCTTCCGGATGGGCTACTGATGGTGTTAAAGGCTATGAAGGCATGAATCATACTTGGCCAACATGATTAATGATTTCTACAAGTATATGCTTGATCCGCATTACTTGATGTGGTAGGATTCAGCCGACAGATCAGAATTAGTGAAAAGATTGACTATTCCGGGTGCCGACTAGAAAGGTGATGAAATTACTTGTGCGGATATATATGCACAATGGATTTAGCTGTGAGAGGTGTTGTTGTGTGATGATACATGAGAATAAGTGCAAAGCAGACCAGAAGCAGTAAGAAAGATTCGGTATGTGAAAGGAAAGCAGAATAAAGAGAAGAGGAAAGATGAAGTGCAGTAGATCAGTGTACTGAGCCTAACCGGAACTAAACTCCAGCATATGTGGATGCTTCCAATCAGTTCAAGTATTGTTTAACATTCTTTTGTAGACAGTGTGTCTCCTTGTAGGCAGTGTGCCTCCTTTGTGAGCAGTGTGCTCGGGCAGTGAGCCCTAATTGGCAAGTGCCATTTTGTAATTCCTTATTCTTCTAACAGAGAATAATCTTTGGGTTAATCACCCCATGGTTTTCTCCCTTAACAGGGTTTCCTCGTCAAAAATACTGTGTCATGTGTTTTTCATTTCATGGTTATGTTTGCTTATTTGAATTAATGCTACATTGATTAATAAGAAAGTTTAAAAGAAGAAATAATTAGGATAACTGATTCACCCCCCCCACCTCTTAGTTATCAACAAGTTCTTATGTTGCTTCCCTGTCTTTCCTCTCGAGGGGGCACCCTACGCCAGCTACGTTGGGGCAACTACCTACACTGGGGCATCAATAAATTGTATCACATCTTCAACAATTAATTTCTTTGACGCAACGCTATAAATTGCATTGCATCAAAGAGGGGCAAAATGTAGACACCCTACACCTGCATTTCACACGTTAATTAAATAATCAAATTATTTAATTAATTTCACCAAATTCTTCAAAATCACAAAATTGCGACTTTAATTAAATAAATCCTCTTTATTTAATTATTTAAATCAAATTCCTCTATTATTCTTCAACAATTAAATAATTTTAATCATTATCTTCTGTCTAAAATTCACATCCACATTAATTAAATAAGCCCAATTATTTAATTAATTCAACAAAGTCCCTCTTATCTACAATTAAATAAATTAAATTATTTAATTAAATCAAAACTGTTCTTTCAAAATCATGCACAACAATTAAATAAATTTATTTATTTAATTTTCTTTCAAATCTTCTAAATTAAATAATCCTAATTATTTAATTATTTCTTCCATAATATCTTCTCTAAATTTAAATAAAATAAAATATTTATTTAAATTGCTTTTTCTTCTAAATTTGAGTTATCTCTAAAATAACTCAAGCTTTCTTGTTCATGCAATTAAATATTTCTAATATTTAATAAAGCAAAATATCTTCTTATTCTCATGCAAATCTCTTCTTCTTGTTTTAAATCACTTAATGATCATTACATTCTCTTAATTACTTTAACTCATTCTTCTATTCTTGATAACTCCTCTCATGCAAAAGAAAGCAAGACACTTGTCTTCTTCTTATTCGTTGCATGTTCCTCAACTGTTCTCCTCCGTTGATTCTTCTAAATTATCTGGACTGTTGATCGACCTTTATTGAAACCTATATAAACCCCCCTCATCTCCTCCATTGGGTCTCTCTTTGATCTTATTCTCAGGCATACTTAACAGAGCTTTGAGCATACAAACGCGTTGATTGAGCAACCTCACGATCTCTTAACATTGATCTCTTGAGCACACTACTTGCTTGTTGTAGCTATGGTTTCACAACTTCATTGAGCAATCCACACTTCTCCAAAGGGAACAATACAGATTTTGGTAAGATCTTTTATTTTTCTTTGATTTGATGATATTGGCTTTTACTTAGATTGGTTTGCTTTATGTGATTAGTTTTTGGTTTCATTAGTTTTGATTTAATCAATTTTTCCTCATACACACCACAATGTTGTCTCAGAACCTGCAGCAACTATTTCAGTCTCTTCCTACAAACCTGCAACAACTGTTCTTGAACCTGTTTGGTTTTTCTCTACAATAGCTAAAGTAGAAGGAATAGTATGACTTGTACAAAGATATAAGGTGCCTACTTTCACACCTTTTTCTACTATTAAGGCACCCCTTGAAACCTTCCAATTTTTATTAGTAAATGTAACAATTCAACCTTCATCAGCTAGCTGCCCTGCTGAAATTAAATTCCTACTCAGCCTTGGAACGTGCCTTACCTCTTGTAGTAGCCAATGATTCCCATTCTACAATTTAATTTTGATTCTTCCCTTTCCAATAATCTGACAAGGTTTGTTATCTCCCAAATAAACTAGCCCAAAATCCTCTTAGACATAATCAAGAAAATAAATTCTATGGGATGTAGCATGAAATGAGGCCCTTGAATCTAAAACCCATGAATCATCAGCATTATCTCAAGAAAGAATCAAAGCATCATCTTCAGATTTATTACTTACCACATTTGCCTCTTTATTGCCCTCTTGTTTGGCTCCTTTATTCTTCTGAGACCAACAATCTTTTTCAAATGACCTAGTTTCCCACACTACTAGTAATCCTTCTGTCATCTGGATTGGGACCTCTTATCCTTTGATTTTCCTCATTACTTCCCATGACCTCCAGAACCTCTTCCTCTCTCCTTTGATCTGCCCCTGCTTTCTGCATTCAAAACACTACCTGATGTGGACCCTCATGAGCTTTTCCATCACATTTCCTCGCAAAGGATAACACCAACAACATCATCAAATTTCAAAGTATTTAAACCAGAGATAGAGTTACTTATAGCCATTACTAAGCTATTCCATCTTTCTGGCAAAGAACATAAAACCAAGAGAGCCCTCACCTCTTCATCACATTTCACTTTTATAGAAGTTAACTGACTGGTAATCATATTAAACTCATTTAAATGATCTTTCATGGATCCACCTTCAATCATTTTCATATTAAACAAATGCTTCATAAGAAATACCTTATTTGAGGCTGAGGGTTTTTCATACAATTTAGCCAAAGCTTTCATCAGACTATCTATTATCTTCACCTCCGTTATATTGAATGCCACCGATGGTGCCAGGCACAACTGAATGGTTCCCAGTGTCTTTCTATCCAGAAAATTCTAATCCTCATCAGTCATTGTTGCCAATTTCTTGGCTATTCCTTCCAGCGACCTCTATAAATCCTTCTGATAGAGATAATCCTCCATCTACATCTTCCATAACTAATAGTTCTTCCCATTGAATTTATCTACCTTTAATTTACCCTCGTCTTCTATTGCTCCCACTTAACTGTGAAACTCCCACTCAACCCTAAGACCTTTGTGCAAATGATAATAGAACACAACCCGCTCTAATACCACTTGTTAGGGATTGCATGTAGAAGATATCAATTAAATGCAAATAATGATTAAACAGAGGAATGAAAAATACACAGAAATAATAACAGTGTGAGATAATTTTTAAGGTGGTTCACCCAAACTTGGGCTACATCCACCAACAAAGAGTCCAATATTATTATCCAGTAAATCAAATCAATTACAACCAGCAATCCTTGCAACTAAATACCACTACAAAATGCTACAATACAATATCAATAGAAACCCTAACCCTTCGCCATTTTTATCAAGACTTATGTCAGTTACAAAATAGAGTTTTTTATGTTAGCCAATAGAAAAATAACTCCTGATGCCTTTATAAAATAATAAAAAAACCGTTTGAGGTTTCAGGGGTGCTGCCCCCGAGCCCCGGCAAGGTCGCTTCCCCTCAACCCCACCCTATATCGCGACAGGGAGCATGCTAGGGGTGCTGCCCCTTGACCCCGTCTTGGGGGTACTACCCCCAAACCCCCTATAAAGGGCACTACCCCTTGACCCCATTAAATAATTTGGGGGGAAACCGTGCCAATAAAAGTGGGGTAAATTTAACCTCTGAGTCTGATAAGGCTCCATATAATAATAGCCATATGATGAGAGGCTCCAAAATCAAGAAGCCATTTACGTTATCTAGAACTTGTACTTGCACAAAGTGTGTGACCTTTATGTTTGAGTTCCTTCTTAGCTTTCCTTGCATGACCTAGTTTAGAAGATCCTTGTTGGGAATTAAAGTGTCTCAACCTTGCAATTCCTAGCATTGGTTATTTGATTATTTATTTATTTATTTGCTCAATTTTGTATTTACTTGCACATTCAGTTTTGGCATTTAGTTTGAGGTGGCATTGTGACATGTCATCTTACTTGGAATATGCTTTGAATGGTCAAGTCAAACACATGTGGATTTGGGCATCCCATTTGAGGTGGCAAGAATATGTCATGTGTCGACGTTTTGGATTATGATGGAGTTATTTTGTATTACAGAATCTATGGCGCGTAAGAGCCAAGTTTAGATATTCCTATGACAAGTGAAGACAAGTGTCGTAAAGTATCTTTGCATGAGAGAAAGGCATCTTTGGGTGCCCAAGTTGGGTTATGACATGTTGTAAGAGGAATATTCTATTTTTAGTCGTGTATGATGGATTCTCTTACAACATTAAGTTTTGTCATGTTGTAGATTTTTATGACAGTTGTAAGATGCATAAGAGAATTTGTCATTGCCTATTTTTAGCCTTGGAGTGCTCTACCTTGGGAAGTCAAATCTGCAATGTTATGACAGATGTAAGAGAGTTGAAAATATGTTGGACAAGTGTCCTTTGACTAGGTAAATGGTCATGTGGCCAAGATGGACACCCATCTCTAGAGGCTTCTCAATATTGCCTTGTAACTCTATATAATGCATTGTTTTGGAGTAGTAGTTGCATAGTATTTATATAGGTACTGTTATACTGCCAGAATCACTCCAAAAATGGCATTTGCAAACTCCTAGAAGAACTTGCATTGCAAGTGTGTTGTCACCCAGATTTGCACCCTAGTTGTAGTTGTAAAACTTTAGCAATCTAGAGAAACATGGGAATGATCTCGAAGTGTGGGACCTTGCGAAATGAGATCAAACCTCCAGATAAGGCTGGCTTCCTTAACTAGTTATCACCTAAAAACTACTAGATCTTCTAAGGAAAAGGGAGAAGGAAAATCTTTTTTAAGAAATGAAAGATAAAACAGGAAAACTTGAAAGCAAATGGGTGATTCACCAAGTTAAATAAAAGAATCTTCACAGAACTGAGAAAATGCACAACATGATTAGATACAACAAGTAGATATACACATATTTAAATGGTTCTAGTAGAGGTGAGAAACAAGATGGTTGAGAGGAACAATAACATTCACAGACAATCATATGCAGATTCACACTAAACTAAAACTCAGTAAAAGAGGTAAGATAACTTGCATATATTCAATAAGAAGGCATAGTTACAATAGAGGAATGCGCTATTTGGAAACAAAAAGACTGAATACTAAAAATTTTCAACCTTTTTTTTTACATCTCATGCTAATGCCTATATAGCATTTCAAAATGACCTAAGTCAACTACAATAAAAACACCCCATGGGCTGTATCAAGAAAATATCTGCCTCTGAAGGGATGTCCACCTGCAAGAATTCATGGCATGAAATATCTAGAGTAGGGGCAGATGGTAGATATTTGAATCTTCAATGTAAGCTATTGAATCATCAATCTGTACCCATAAATGCAACAAATATCTGCATTTGCATACGCAAAAATAGTCGCTGAAACATCCAGTCACCAAAGCATGCAAACCCAGATCCAAATTTGAAAGTGAAAATATCCTCCTCCAAGCCCGCCAGATGAAAGAGGAGGCAAAAATAAGCATTTTACCTTTTGAAGCATGTTGAAATTTGCCAGGAAGAGGGAGATATGGGCGGTCAAAGTTGCGGTCAACTGCATATTATATCTGTAAATCACTTTGCATCTGCACTTGAATATGCATTTTACACTGCTGGGTTCACTTTATGCAAGAACAAGCTCTAATTTACCTACCGTTGATGAGACTTCACCTATCAGCTGAGTCTTTCATCCCTCTACCAATGCACTAATGACCAACACCCTCGGTGAGACCTGCTCCGTCGATGGAACTTATTCCGGAGCTGCCGATAAGCAAAGTCTCACCGAAATGTCCATTGTATGTGCCTTTTCCCTTGGCATTTTAATCAGCCTTTGAATCTCCTTTGACACGTGGCACCCCCTGATTGGTCATTGAGTTGAACCTGGGACTAATCGCTAAAACATTTGCCTGCTTTATCGGCCATCAAAAGGACTTTAAAATGAGCCGCTGATACATATTGTCTTGCCAAAAGTCCTTGTATGTGACTTTTGTATATGCGAAACTCAGGAGATTATCAACTAGAATGAAACTTTGAAACAGGTCCGGCCCTTTGTATGTCTCCTTCTTTGTATATTGACATATACAAGCACCTCAACATACAAACTGTGGAACTCAATGTTGAATTTGCTAAATTTGATTTCCTAGTTGGGTCCGCCTTGTATGTCCTCCCTTGTATCTTTACCTTTGTATATCACATATACAATGTGAAATATACAAACAAAAGATGCATACATTCATTTCATCTTGGCATATACATGTGACCCTTGTATGTCTAAACATACAACGCGAACATACAAACAAAAGATACATACAATTACTTGTGCCTTTATCAACTAGAATGCATATTTATTTCGGGTCCAAGCTTTGTATCTTTGGAAAGTATATTCCCTTGTATATGTGATTGTATGTGCAAAGATACAATCGCATATACATGCAATTGGTAGACCCCACCCGTTGTATCTACCCTTTATTCGCTGCTTTGTATATGTGATTGTATTTAAGATACAATTGCCTGATATACATTCACCTTTGCATTCCACCCTTTGCATATGCCCTTTGTATATTTGCATGCATCGGCTGTCGGGGAGATCCTTAGCTTGGCTACTGATAAGGCCTGTCTAGCCAATGGCCCTTTGTATATTCACCTTTCCACTACATCGGCCTATCAGAGAGACCTCAAACTAAGCCGCCGATGGTCATTGTCACGCCAAAAATCCCTTGTATATGGCCTTTGTATCTTGCCTTTGCATCTTTTGCCTTGTATATTACCTTTGTATGTGTGATTGTATATATGAACATACAATGGCAACATACATACAAAGAAACATACAATGTATATTCATATAAAAATGACTAAGTATAAAACTGATAAATATCTACAATAGAAGGCACTTGAAGACAAAAGATTTTTGGGTTTTTCTAGGTTTTCTGCAAGGATTCTCAAAGTGGGAGCTTTGGGATTTTTTACAAGGCATAGAATGATTATTTGAAGGATTCAAGCCTTGTATGGTCCTTTTCTAAAGGATATTCAAGGAATATACAAGGTGAACTATTTAGCTCTGAACAAAGGAAAATAGGTCAACAAGTGTATTGTAATCCTTTACTTATTTGTTAATACATTGTGCAAGTTTTAGAGTGTGGGGTTTTTTACCTGAAAAGGTTTTCCCCATGATATATCTTGTGTCAATCTCTTTCTATGTGTTGTGTTGTTGTTGTAATCTTTATGTTATGTGTTTAATATTTCTGCAATTGCAAAGATTTAAAAGAATTTGCATAGTATTCCCCTCATTAGGTTGGTGTAGGAAGTGTGTTTTGCATAACTTACTTCCTTTCAATCCTAACTTATCAGATGTATAAGAAGGAGAAGAAGAATTAGGCATTTGAATAATGTTCTTTTGAAGAAGATGCATCAATGTATCAATCTTTTTCTTAAAACAATTATGTTCATCATGCCTTGATTTCTTACAATAACCACAAATGATTTTCTCCTTCTTAGATGAGTCCTCTTTGGAAGAGGATTTATGTTGTGTTTGTATGTGGATTTTTCTTAGACTTCTTCTATTTCTTGTGAATGACCTAATTCTTTCTATTCCTTAGGCTGAATAACCAACAAAGCCTATGACTGTGATGGATTAGCGAGACCCATAGAAAGAAGCTTATGTTATTCATGCATTAACATCTCAGAAAAAGATGCAAATGATGGCATAGTGTAAGCAGATCCCATAGTTAACCTATGAGTGTGAAATCTAGAAACAAAAGCTACATATTCATGGCCAAGTTTGTTCAATACATTGTAGATCAATTGAATATCCTTCTTGTCGATACCACATGCTTTACATTGTGCTCTTAGATCATTAATCTTAGTTATATAATCCTAGATGTTTCTAAAGTTATTAGGATCAAGACTTATGAGTTCATTATCAATTTGATAGCCTTTGACTTCATTTATTGTACCATATCATGTTTTCAACTTTTCCCAAGCATCAAGTGAATTTTTGCATGCATCAATGTGAAACATAAGATCAAGGGAAACAAAACTATGAACACATCCAAGAGCTTTTGTATGTTCAATTATCAATTTCATCTTTTTCTTATCATCTTTGGGTTTAGGTACCTTTTGTTTACATATAGAGAATGCCCAAGACCCATTAGGGTATTCCATGCTTGTTGATGCCAAGATACATAGTTATAAGGTGTTAGCAAAGGAACCCTAGATTTATCCATATATAGAGGAAAAGAAGAGCACAAGAAACCAGATCAAAACACACACCAAGAAACCCCCTAATTTCACTCAATCAAGAGAACCCCCTAGCAAAATATGATGATGGAACTTTATACTTATTGCAATTACAATTTCCACAAGCCGAAATAGCTAAGTGGTCTTTGATCTTAGTGCATGCAAATGCCAAAATAGGCCTTATACTGAAAGTACAATTTGGGTACAAAATGAGATCAAATGGATCACAAATCTGAGAAGTAATCAAAAAATCATGCACTTCAAAAAAATGTTTCACCAAAGAATGTTACCATATAACCTCAAATGGAGCCCCAGAAGTTCCAAAAATGGGAACTGCTTAACAATAGTTACGAAGATCTACAATTTCTAGACAAACCACACACCAAAACCAAAATCCAATTGTACCATTGTGAATCCTATGAAATTTTGGCCCAAAACCAAAAAGAATTGCTCAAAAATGGAGCAAAATTGAGCAAGAGAGAGCACTTCAAAGTTCAACTACCAAAATGAAAACTTAAACTGGAGGGGGGGTAAAATAGGCCAAAGGGGCTACTGATGTCACCACGATGTCATGTTGATGTCACCTAGTGCCAAAAATGGAATATTCTCCAATGGACAAAATATTTCATCAGGATCTCAAAACAACTGATGGTTTTCACAAAACCGCCTTTATTCTCCTGAAACTGTCGTTATTTGTTGAAAACTACCTTGGATGATGTGAAATACCACTTACTAGAGGGAAGAGGTGGTTTTACATGCAGAGAAGGGGTAGTGCCAATGGACGGGGTTATTGTCACTTGAGGGTATTGTCTGTCAGGCGAGAGATAGGATAGGGGGCTCACGCCATGTGACACATCTACAGTTGTTGTAGTACCTATGGGTACCCTGTCAACACAGGATCTGTACCCTATTGACACAGGGACTTGTAACAATAAAAAACCACAAAAAAATAATTTAAACCTTTGCAAAAATTTTACCCCAAAAAAAATTGTTGATGCAGCTTGAAATGACACCAAGGAGTACGCAGATGCTGGTACAAAACATAGAACATTGTATGTAGGGTATGGCTCTATATGGAACCATACAATGGTATGGATTCCATACAACCATATGGAAATTCACAGATCCAAAATTTTGACCCATAAAAAAATTTGCAAAAATCTCTCTGTGTCTGATTTTGGTGTTTTAACAGGCTATCTTTAGGTTTTGACGCCTTCTGATTGCAACTGTGAAGTCTGTTTTGCACCAAGATGCACCAAAAATTAGATCTTGGCCAAATCTCTTAAAACAAAGGCAAGGAGATCATAGATCTGGCACTCTAATACCATGTAAGAGTCAATAATGGACTCAAGCACTGCCAAGATCACTTACAATCAATTCAATCTTCCACAACAAGAGAGAAAAGCAATATTGCCAAGAATAATGATGCATAACATTTACAAGATGCAAAGCTTGACTAAAATTGAATTGCTCTGTACAATGAGAGACCTCCCTTATATAGGAAATGTGAGAGGTGAGGCTCAAGGCTAACATAGTGGAAAAACTAACTAGATGACACAAATAATAAATGCACCTAAACACCACTAATAAATAAATGCATGTAAGACAACTTGTAATATGACAATTGTCTTAATGCTATGACATGAGACAACTAGTGCAAAAATATTAAATGCACCTAGATGTACATTATTGAATGCACCTAATGACACCTAAGTAAGCTTAAGTAAACTATTGTAAAGAGGACCTAATTAGGTAATATATCTTTTTACACTAACAGGATTTAGCATTATTCATCATTATTTTTATATATTTCAGCATTTTGATTTTAAAAAATCAAAAGATTAAGGAAGGAGAGAAAAGAGTTCTAAGAAAGTTAAATTTCCAGTGATCTTACAAGAATATCCTACCAGATTTATGAAATGAGACAAATCAATTTATACGTCACCAAAATTTGTCACAACTAAGTATAAATAGATGCAAATCTTCAAGGGAAGTTGATGAATGAAATGAAATTGATCAAATGCACTCCTAGTAGGACACATCAACTTGATATTTCAGTACTATAAGTCAATATAGTTAGCATAGCCAGTCTGGTATGTCAGGTTCCCAGCAATCAGGTTATTCTCAGAGATCTATACAGCAGCAACCACAATAGCATGCACCTATGGGGCCACCTCCTCAGCATTGTCCTGACTCTCCTACAGACTCTGCCAAGGGTTCATCAGCTCATGGTTCTTGATTATATTTGTATGCCTTTGAGCTTTATATTTTGATATACTTTAGCCCTTGGGGCATATTTTTGTATCATGACATTTGAGTGATATATGTATGATGGTTTTGGCAGTGATATATGTGATGTGTGATGGCATTTATGCATTTATGGTTATGATGATGTATGGATATGATGGATGCACATTTATGGATTATCTATGATGTTATGGATGCATTGTTATGATTATGTTTATTGATGGATGCATTGATGTATGTTTATATATGATTATGGATGGATTATGTATTGATGTATGGATGTATGGATGTTATTATGATGATGTATGGTATACACATGGATATTTTTATGGTTTTATGATTTATGTGGATTATGATGTGGATTATGCATGTGATATGGATGATTAAATTGGAAATAGATGCTTAGATTAATAAATATATTTTAAGGATGAAAATAGAATATATGCTTAGATTAATAAACATATATTATGTATGGATAAATGCAAATGGAAATGAAATATATGCTTAGATTAATAAACATATATTATGTATGGATAAATGCAAATGGAAATGAAATATATGTAGCTTAGATTAATAAACATATATTATGTATGGATAAATGTAAATGGAAATGGAATATATGCTTAGATTAATAAACTTATATTATGTATGGATGAATGCAAATGGAAATGGAATATATGCTTAGATTAATAAACATATATTATGTATGGATAAATGGAAATGGAAATGGAATATATGCTTAGATTATGTATGCAAAGTAACAGGATAGATGTATATTGTAGTGTTGGTGATTATTGATATGCAACGATATGGTTGTTTATGCTAATGATGATGTTGTGTATGTAGGATGGTGGTTGTTTATCATGATACATTATGATTCTTAGAACCATGGGAGATAGGGTTGGCAGGTTTAGGGGATGGTTGGACTAGGTTGGGGATGGTCAGTACTAGGTCACTAGATGCCACATTATTAGAGGGATTTTGTTGGAATGGTTATGGGATGGGGGATACAAGTTTGTTAGATTGATTAGGGTAGTTGTGGGATGGTAGGGGATGGAATAGGTTAGGGATTGGGTTGGTTAAGACTTTTTCACAATGTAAAGCCCAGGTGATGATTTTGATGGATGGGGGATGAGGGTGGATTAAGGATGATGGGTTGGGATGGGAGATTGTGTTGATATTTTTGAGAGAATTCCTAGAATTATTATAGAAAAAGAGGATATTTTCACCAAGGTATGAAAGACCAAGGTAATGATATATATTCTTCTTTGCATGGACTAGACCCACAAAGAATAGGATGATCCCATCCATGCCCAAGGTAGTACAATCCTACCTAGATGAGGGAAGGGGACTCATAGCATAAGTCCTTAGTACATAAAAGGTATGATGAACCTTAGATGCAAAAGGGGAACAATATGTTAGAACCAAGCCTACATTTACAAGATATGAATACTAGACTTGGAGTAATGAGACCAACCCACAATCACAACATACAAAACAATGACCATGCCCCCTTCTAGGTGTTTTCCGCAACATACCATGATATAATGATATCAAGGTAGATTTGTAATGATCCTTAGAATGAGACAAAAGAAAAAAAAATCAATAATCAAAAAAACCAATGAACCAAACAAATAGTCATTGTATCTCTTGCCAAGATAAGTGTTGATTTAATAAGATGATAGATTATGTCTATTGTAGGAATGATATATCCATTAAGGTAGGAATTGGTTGGATGATGTAGGATAAAATTTGAAGGATGAGCAAAAAGGATAGTAGGCTATGTGTCATGATTGTAGTTGGTTTGTTGATTGATGATTTTTGTGTGAGATATGATGTTTCTCGAATTATGCTTACCAAGTGTATTACTCTTCGATTTAGTACACTCAAGGAATAAGGATCATTCAAATAGGTTGGATGGGTGCATCTTTTGTACCTGCATACTAGATACTTTCTTCGTATTCTAGACTGGCTACTTACCATGTTCCCACGTTATCAAGGCACATCAAGATGCAGGTGATGATGAATATGTAGTTCTGGTTTGTAGTGATGATGTAAGGATGGTTCGGGGTGGATTGGATGATGTTTTGTGTTATGATGAGATGATGATGTGTTGGATGAGTTGGATAATTTGGATTGTTTTTTGGGATTTTATAATTTTTTTAATTTTTGGGGGTTTTTTGAATTTTCTAATGTTTTTGGATTTTGTGGTTTTCTATTTTTTTGGATTTTTGGTGATTTTATGATGTTTTTGGATTGTGGTTTTCTAATTTTTTGGGATTTTTGGTGATTTTATGATGTTTTTGGATTTTTCAAATTTTAAATTGTATAAGGAGGGCATACAAGGATCCATGAACTCGGGTGGATGATGAAGGGATGGGATAGGATATACTGAATGTTTTGTGATTCCAAGCCATGGGGATGGAGTGATGTGGAGTGATATGGAGTGATGGATGTGCAAACTTATCAGATGGTAGGACCAATCACTACACATGGCACCTAAGATCGATTTTCACCATGGTACTTATCCAAGGCATCACCTAAGTGATTTTCACCATTGGACGGCTTTATTGCACTTGGGTTTTTTTTTTTCATTTTTTGAATTTTTTTGCTTTTTGGATTTTTTTGATTTTTTTTTTTATATTTTTGGACTTGGGATACTCGATGGGTTAGGCATTGAACTTTTCTAGTTGCATAATGTTTATCAGCTCATCCAGAGGTTGTCTCTCAGTTGTTGCAAGCTAATAAGCTCCTAATCCATATCTAGTTGTGATGACATAGGGTCCTAACAAATTAAGCTTGAATTGTCCCTTCTTGTGACATTCTTGTAGGTTCCTCTAATTTTACATAAGGACAAGGTCACCTATCTCAAACTGGTGGTTCTTAATCTTCTTATTGTAGCTTCTGCATAGGATATTCTGATAGGCATGTAGGTGATTAAGATCATTCAAGTGCTTCTCATCTAGAATTTCTAGCTCATTCAAGCATGTAACTTGATACTCTTCCTCAGTAATGATATTTTACAATGAAATTCTAAGTGAGGGGAGCTTGACCTCGATTGGGAAGATGGCTTCAGAACCAAATACTAAAGAGTATGGAGTGGCTCCTGTAGGGGCATGAATGCTTGTGCGATAGGCCCATAGGGTGGTATTAAGCTAGAGGTGCTAGTCATAGCCAACTTCATTAACCGTATTCTTCAGGATGTGTAAGATGGTTTTATTGGAAGCTTCGGCCTGACCATTACCTTGAGGGTAATATGGTGTAGAGAAGTAATGTTGGATGTGGAAATTTTCACAAAGAGTGAAATTCTTGGTTCTTAAACAGTTTCCCATTATCGGTGATAATGGAAAGGGGAATGCCATAATGGCATATTATGTAGTGGAGAATAAATATTGTGATTTGGATTCTCATGGTGTAAGTGATTGTAATGGCTTCTACCCACTTGGTGAAATATTCAGTGGCAGTAATAATGAAATTATGTCCATTAGATGATGGTGGGTGAATTTTGTCGACGAGGTCAAGCCCCCATTGTGAAAAGGGCCAAGGGGTTGTAATCAGCTGCAATTCTTGTGATGGTGCATGGATGAGATCACCATGTTGCTAACATGGAAGGCATTTCTTCACAAACTGATGGGTGTCATGTTCCATGGTGGGCCAGTAGTATCCTATCATTAGAATCCTCTTTGCTAAAGTAGGTCCACTAGAATGCACCCCACAAATACCTTGTGTACCTCTTGTATGGCCACTTCGGCTTCCCTAGAGTTGAGCCATCATAAAAGAGTACCATCAAGACATTTGTGGTAAAGGGTGTCACCTATAATCGTGCATCAAGAGGCTTGGTAGATGAAAGTGTGGCGTTGTGCAGATGTTTTATTGGGTGGAATGATGTTTTCATGAAGGTACATGTAGGTCTCTTGGTACCATGGAGACAGGGGACCAACAATGTCACATACTAGCTTAGATTGTGGGACATCATAAGCTAGCATTAGAAGTTCTTCAATTAGGAACTCACATTTCTTACTATCCTTTTTCATGTCAACCAAGGATCCTATAGTATCCATGGCATATGTTTCTTTGCTCAAAATGTATGTCATGAAAGTAGTCCTTGAAATCATCAACCTTTCTTTTATATGCCAATATCTTGTCATCTTTTATTTTATATTCATTATTGACTTGTTTGATAACTAGTTGGGAGTCACCATAAACATTGAGCTTTTCAATATTCCATTGGATGGCCATGTGAAGTCTTGTGATGAGGGCCTCATATTTTGCTCCGTTGTTTGTACATGGAAATGTTATTTTGTAGGATTTTGGAATAGTGTCTCCTTGATGGTAACAAACAAGATGCCTGCCCCTGAGCCATGATGTGTGTAAGATCCATCAAAATACATTTTTCATGTATTTTCTATTGGTGCTAATGTGAGTATGGACTCAATCATGAATTCTAAAAGCAATGGCTAGTCTGTCAGAATGGGCACATTAGCTGACTAGTCAGCAATTACTTATCCTTTGATGGCCTTTCTTTCTATGTACTCAATGTTGAATTCACTTAGGATCATAACCCACTTAGCCATTCGTCCAATGAGAGCTACTCTAGTCAATAGATATTTTAGCAGATCAATTTTGGCAATGAGCTTTATCTTATGATTGAGCATATAGTGTCTTAGCTTTTGTGAGGTAAAGACAACTGCAAGGCATGCTCATTCAATGGAAGTATAATTCAGATAATAGGCCACCAAAGTGTGGCTGATGTAATATATGGCTCTCTCTTTTCCTTGTTCATCATGTTGTACTAGTAAGGCCCCTATTGTTGTTGTCGAGATGTATAAAAGGAGGGGTTGTCCTTGCTTTGGTGGAATAAGGATGGGTGGCATAGCAAGATATTCCTTTAGTTGTTCAAAGGCTTTCTAACACTTATCATCCCATATGAATGTTGTATCTTTTTGGAGAAGATTCTGGAAAGATTGACACTTATCTACAAGTTGTGTGATGAAGCAGCAGACAGACTGAAGTTGCCCTTGAAGGCTACAAAGTTGTTTGAGTGTTTTAGGTGGAGGCATGTCCACTATAGCCTTAACCTTAGAAGGGTCAACTTCAATTCATCTTCTTGATACAATGCTGTTGGAATACTAAGGATCACTGAGAGGGGGGTGAATCAGTGATCTATTAAAACTAATTTATTCATCATCCCAATATGAATGCAATTAACATCAACATATAAAAAATATAGAGAGCACCAAAATCATGAAACCATAACACAAATGTTTAAAGTGGAAAACCCTATCCAAGGAAAAACCACTATCTAACCTCACCAAAACATTATTGGGTCTCACTAACCAAAATCTCACTGATTACATACATGTCACACTGGCTAGGATCTCACTAATCACATACATGCCACAGTGGCTAGGATCTCACTAATCACATCAACTCCAATCATAAAACAGGAAGATAAACATATAGTACTACTCTATTTACATTGATATCAATGGTTATAAATGAGTTCTATAACTCTCTTAATCAAACACCTTATCTCTCCTAAATTGACACAAAGTATAACTCTTCAGGACCTCCATACATTCGATTGACATCACAGGACAATGCACTATCCTGATTGCAATGACATCATAGACTACATTAAAATCATCTATACTTTAGACACATTCACATCCATCTCATGAACATTTTTCTTTGGATGATCAATCATTCTTGTCTCACAATCTTGCTAACCTTCATTCAATAAAGCATATAGCATAGATGTAAAATCTCCTGAACCCACAAATTGATAATCCCTCCTTTACATAATATATCATTTTCTGTCACATAAACTCTTAGGCATGCATACAACCACAATCATTTGTCCTTGTATCATTATCTCAATACATTCAATGATTATATAAGGCCAACACAAATTATTCAAAAAAAACTATAAGAAATAGATGTTTTACCTTAGGAGTGATATTCATTTCATCTGTATGTAGTACATCTTTGTATTCATTTTGTATCCCTCTATAAACTTCAATCTATCTTAACAACAAGCCTTTGACAAAGCTCAAACTAATTCTTTACTGCCCTCTTACATATCTGTAATGTCATTCCTCTCTGCTATACCATAGAAAACCTTCTATAACTACTTATATCATAGTGTTCTTAGTGACTACATCAACCATTTATATTTGTATCTTCATTCTTTTATACTCTGTATTATGGGAAAAAAAGACTTTTTCTCCCAATCATACATCCATTAACTTCATCTTTATTCTCTAAAAAACTCATATCATAAACAACTTCACATACACACCCACGAACATCAAATTGTTAGTGTTTTTTGTGTCATAGATCACGAGAAGAGAAACAATTATAAAACTGTTGAAAACTACCTTCAACCCAAAAAAAATGGTCATATGATTGTTAAATTCTGAGCACGAAGAAGAACTTCCAATGTTTGAATGTAGACCATGGATAATGACCTTCGCGCCTTTGATATTTTAAATGATGACCATAGATTTGAAATTGGCGCCCAAGTATAAGTTTTCCACCTGAGTGAACCAATTGCATTAGTAGAAAGGGTTGGTCAAAACAACAACTTGATACCCTTAGTTTATGAATTAAGTTGTGAGGTGACCTTTTATAGCAAGTCACTTTCAAACTATAACATAAAGTGCATTCTTTATTGATAGTCTTCATAAGATTAAACCCTAGGTTTTCATTATTCTTAATGCTCATAGGGTTTCAAATATGCTTAGTGTTTAGGTTATAAGGTATATAAAACTTGACAACCAAAAACCCTAAAAAGGATTATTGTCATCTTATTGTGCCCTCTACAAGTCAATGACACTAAAACAGAGATGAAAATAATGTCAATTTGGCTGAAGGGTAATCAACCAAAGACAACGCTAATCCACATAAACATCAATAAGTTTGCAACTTTCTAAGGCACAAATGACAATGCTCAAGGATATGATTCTTCAATCTCTGCTGTTATATAAAAACCTTAAAACTCTTTCACTAAATACCTAAGTTGTAAAAGAATGACAACTTGTGACATGATGAAGGATTCTTGTGAGCCACGAATGCAAACTCTATCAACTTAGCATCTCAATAACCTTTGAAAGATGATATTGTCATAAACCAAAGGATGCAACAACACCTTTTGTATCAACACCTTGAAATCCTTGAAGTAGTAACTCATGAACAAATACATTCAATACTTTGAATGCATTAAGTATCAACCAGACCTTTGCAAATCCACGGTGGACATCAATTTGTTTCTCAAGATTTGTAGATTAGAGTGATAGATAAGCTAGAGGCATTCAACATAGTACAGGCACCATGCTACAAGCATCAATCAACATCAATAAAACATCATGGCTAGCAATGAAACAATGATGAACACCAAATGCAAGTGCTATCAACTTATTAACTCAACATCAAAGACACGACTCTAGGTTCACAATACAACTCCTTGTTAAACACCTTGATGAATGACACATCACACATATAAATACCTTGATGACTGAAGACATATCACACATAAGTTCATCTTAACATACCATCTGTCATACTTGGAATCTGTCATACCTTGTCATGAAGCACTACAACTCTTTGCATTGTACAAGCTTCTCATCTCACTTGTATCAACCAACACACTTGTTATATTGTCATGTCATGGAATAACTCTGTGATCTACATCATACTAACATAGATGATCAAACTCCTAATTGATTCATGAACCAACATCAACTCATACAACATAACAACCTACCTTTCACTTTTACCTTTGACATCAATGACAACCAACATCAATAGATGTACCCTAGGAGTTTTCCAAAGGTGACCCCAAAGACACATTTCTTAGGATTTAGCTGCACCTTGTATTGTTCCAGTCTATCAAAGATATTTGCCAACACATTCAAATGATCTTCTCTAGTCTTGGATTTTCCCATAAAATCATCTACATAATATTCCATTATGCTATGGAAAAGGTCATGGAAGATAATTGTCATGGCTCTTTGATATGTGGTTCCTGTATTTTTCAACCTAAAGGGAATCACAACCCAGCAGTAGGTTCCCCATTGACATATGAAAGAGGTCTTATGTTGGTCTTCTTTAGTTACCTTGATTTGGTTATAACTAGAAAATCCATCCTTTAGTGACAACATTTCATGTCTGGCAGTGAGATCAATAATGATATCCATATTGGGTAGTGGAAAGTTGACTTTAGGGCATGCCTTGTTAAGATCCTTGAAGTCTGTGCAACAGTGATGCCCCCAGTGACTTTTTCTATGGGTAAAATTTTTTATATCCATTCAGGATAGTTAATATCTTAAATGAATCCTACATCCAAGAGATTTTTGAGCTCAGTTTTGATCAATAGTGCAACTTGAGGATTTATTTTCCTAAGCTTTTGCTTCACTAGTTTTGCATCAGGATGAATGGTGAGATGGTGTACTACCAATGCGGGATCCAACCCCGGCATATCAGCATATTTCCATGCAAAGTTATGACTCCTTTGTTTAAAGAAGGCCAAGAAGGCCTCTTGTTCTATTGCTATAAGGGGTTATGCTCGAAATGTGATCTTGGGTGCTTCTTTGGTTCCAAGGTTCATATCATATGATGCTTCTACCAGAATTGGTGATCTCTCTTGATAGAATTATAGGACTTTGGGGAGGTCCATTCTCTCATCCCCTAGCACCTCAGGGAGGTTTTCACTAGGGGATACATCCTTTATTTTGATTTTTTTGTCATTCAAAAGTGTCACAAAGTGGTTTTCACTAGGGGATGTTATTTTTATGTTTATACTTTTGCGACTAAGAGATTGGATGGTCTCCCCAAAGTACATGGATGTATTGATTTCCATGATGTATCCAACTCTATGGACTCCAAGGGGCATATGATCTCTAACCCCTAGGAATTTTATAATAGCTTCATCATTTTGTGTGACATCAAGGACCAAGGGTCCTTGTCAGTCCCAATCTATGAGTTGGATGCAGGAGCATCCAATGGTGTAAGGGCAATCTTGCATCATCCAAAAAAAGAAGTTGATTCAAAATCATTGCAATTGTTTTCATTTCTTTCCATAATTAGTGTTTCTAGTTCCATAATCTCCTGAATAATGATGTAGGACTTTTAGTTTTTTCCAAACTACTAAAAATAGAAAACTACCAGTTTTGGAAAGTTTACCTGCCATTTTAGGAAAGTTTGCATTTGGGCACAGATTAAAGCAAAAACTTATAGAAAGCTTCATAACTGAAATATAATACCTTTGGCGAAGGAATCAGGCAAAAATCATTTGTGAGCTGAAAGATATTAAAGTTTTTTGTTTTCTGAAAAGCCCCTAAAAAATTCTAAAATGAGATATGAGGCACTAAAACATCCCATAATGTCCCAAAAAGTTGACATAAATCTATTTATGAATTTATGATGTGATAGTTCATATTGCAAGCTTTTCGACGCCTAAAATGGTTCGTCAATCAAACACCCGGATCAAAATTTATGCTTCCCAAAAGTTGACCTACTTTTTGAGGGAGTTGCAAATTTCAAAATTTAGCTGGAAGTCACTAAAAAGTGTTATTTATGACTATTTTGGGAACCCTGGGCAATAGTAGAGTTAAGGGGGGAAGGTGTAGAGTCAAGAATAGGCAGAAAAATAGAAACCCTAGCTGATTTGGGGTTATAGAAGGTAGATGATTCCAGAGTCTTGTGATAGGTAGTTGTAGTGTGTTGCAGCATGTGGAGAATTGATTCCTCTTATTGTAATTAAGCTTCTGTAATGTAATAAGTTGTCCAAATCAATAAAAGAAAATTCTATTTCTGTGTGCAATTTCTATTGTTGTGCATTTTATAGTTTACCCCCTTCATCAGAGTTTGGGATAGACGAGAGGGAGGTCAGTGGATGTTTATGGTATGGTTGTTAGGGTGTAAATAGTGCATATGGATGGTTAGAAAAGCTCAGTGAAATTAGAAAAGGAGTCTTGATGGTCCTCTTCATTGAAATTGTCGATCATAGGGAAAGACCTAGCATCCTTACTCAAGATACACTCAAGTTCTGTGGGGTAGACTCTTGTTTTCTGTATCCTAGCCTGCAGAGATAAGGATTCCTTGTTACTTGAATAGGCTCCATAATTCCTCACTCATGAAGGCTTGTAACCCATGTATTTGAAAATATTGAGACCCTTTCCATAGATCTCGGTTGGGAGGATAGGAGCTTCTTGTTGTTCATCTTCATCTTTATATAGCCATGAGGATATGTTTTTGAGGACATCTTGTTCCATGAAGTGTTTATATTCAACGATGGGTGAAGCTTTTCATTTGAGGATAACCGTTGAGACTTCATTGTCCTTAGGTACACCAAATGTCTTTGGGGATGGTGGGAGTAAGCCTACACTAAATGTGCTATGTAGATCATATTCTCCGCATCCCATGTCACTTACCTTGATCTTGACCTCAGGAGGGGTGGATGTTTGTGATGTGGATGCTATGTCAGAAGGATCGATGTATGAGATGGAAGATTTTGGATTGGTGTTAGAGGTGGATGTTTTAGTGTCATTGTTGTATGGGTAGAAAGTTTAATCATGTCCTTCCAAAAAACTACAGTATTGGAAAGGACGGGGATCAGCATAAATAGTAAGATAGATCTGTCTTAGAGAATGTGAGATGGTGAGGTGAGGTGATGTGTCCCAGCATGGCTTGGAATTGATCAACATTCAAGTTGGTAGGGACTTGGGTTTTCATCAAGGCTTTTTTGTTACACCCCGTGTGTTCTAACTATTTACTATTTACCTTGATTGGTTTATTTGCTTGAATAAATGAATGGCTTATGAATCTTTGCATTAATGTGTATTGTGAATCTTGAATTGAATATATTGAAATATTGAATGATGCAATGTGTGTATTATAAGCGATTCTAGTTATGAAATGTATAAAGCATATGATTATATTGTGATCAGATAACTACTATTATGGTGATGTAAGTTGAATGTAGGAATAGGTTACTTCTCCAGAAATGAGGAGAAGTATCACTCAGGAGAAGGACTTGGTCTAGTAAACATTAGAGAAAGCCTAAACTGAGCAAGCACACACCACTATCCTACTTGGTCTAGGTTATGTCGAGTCTATGTGGGTAAAGGTAAGTAATTTGTGGTAATGATCTTGAATGCTTATTGAGATATGATTTTATGAGTGTTTTGAATAAGGAATGTGATTTAGTCTAAGTATCGATTGAAGTCTTCTTTGATAAGTTTAGAATTGCAATCGACGAGGTATAAACATGAAATGAATGTATACACAAATGAAGATACATGTCCACGATAAACTCATACATACGAGAAAATACGTGCATGAGTATATATAGATAGACGTATCTACACATGCTCATGAACATATTACTCGTAGGCATGGGAGTATCGATTAGGCGAGGGAGATATGTATGTAAGTTTGTATATGTACATTTCATGCACATACATCATCGATGGATATGTGGGATAATGAGTTTTATGTTGTTTTCTAAGTAATGATATATATATATATATATATATATATATATTTGATATTGCATACATATAGATATATATATAATCGGTTACAGTATGCGGTATACATATGTAGATGTTAGAGTGTGTAAATATGATTATTTTATCAAATGATATTTTATAAAGGAATGTATGTGTGTGTATATATATATAAGTTTAAGTTTCTTATAGCAATGTCATACAAGGCACGTAGCCTTGAAACTAATATTAATGTTAATACATAGCATATAATTCTGTCTTTGGCGCAGCATATTGACCAAGTCTATGGCACTAGAATAAAGCATTTACATTTATATTGTATGGTGTTTAAAACACATAATGTGCCTTATAATGAAATGATGGGTAGCACTGTTATAGAGCACTTAGTAATTGTTTCCCAATGTGTAAAAACTTTGATCTTTTCTCTTTAAACTGCCAACATAAAGATATGACGCATGGTGTTTTGTGTGGCACCATGTTTGAGCAGTAAAAACCAAAAAGGAGTCTTAAATCTGATCTATTACCTTGTATTTCTCAATTTAATTCTTGTTGTCTATTCTGTGTTCATTGTGCAACGATTTCTGCCTGTCATTTTTCATTCCTTTTACTAAGTCAAATTTTGAGTGTGAGTTGTGGCAAATCTGGCAGCTTGTTTATAGCTTTGGCAAGCTCAAAATTTTGTATAAATAGAGGAGCTTTTCCATTCTTTTACACACAATTTTTCCAGCCAAGTTGCTCTATTGTTCTGCTGCAATTTTCTGAGTTAGTGTTTAAGTGTGGATTGTTATTTGGTCTTTGATTTGGAGGGAATTTGGTAAGAAGTTAAGAGAGGGATTTGAGTTGTTTTGGGGGGAGATATTCGGCTAGCTCAAGGAATCAAGAGCAAGGAGTCCAGTTGATTTATTGGAGCATAGCATTAGTAGGCATGCAAAGTTTCTTCTTCATTATGTCTTTTTTGTTTGAAAGATTATATGTCTTTGATTGTTTGTTTGGAAATGAGTTGGTTTTGTTTTCTATATCAAATTGGGTATTCTCTTACTTGTTCAATGAGAAGTATATATATAGTATGGGAATATTATGTATTGAATGTATGAATAATCTCCTTAGTAGAGATTAGTATTTATGCACTATATTAAGCTAAGTATGATTAGTTATTGCTACATTATGAAAGGTTAAAGTTATGAAAACTATGGTAGAAATGTTATAGTAAACTTGGAAATGTTAAGTGAGTTAATCCTGGGATTAGTTGATCCATGGGTAATGGAATAACCTTTGTATAGAGATTGATGTCACACCAAATCAAGCTAGGAAGATGGGTGCACATGTGACATCCATTTTGAATTAGGGGTGATGAATACTTTGGCCAAAGTAGTGTTAGTAGCCACTTTTTACACCGTCAATTCACTGTGATCCGGATTTGCATACTAGGCAGGGATAATCATACTTGTAGGTTGGAGCCACAGTATGATAGTTCTAGTTATATAGGACAAAACATCTTGCTCTGAATAGGCTTATCTTTGAGGTTACCATACCAATCCCTTTGTCAAAGGGTAGGGCCATTTACTAGCTTGGCAAATGTGTGGGGGACCGTAGTTAGTCCGTGGTTGGTGGAAAAGTGCTTAAGCGATGCTTCTCCTCATGTAGTTGGCAGCTAGGATTTGATGAAGGACATCAGAACCTTTTGTATCTCTATTTTTACTTAGCTCTTTGAAGCTTGTATGTAACTTTGTATCCATCTTATGAAATTTTGTAAATGAGAAATATTCAATACTTGTGATGTTGAAATGTAATTTGAGTATGCAATGGTAAAGTTTGAAATATGTTTCAAATGTGCATATATCACTTATAAAGAAAGAAAAAATTTATTGCTCTTATCAATTGGTATGAAGAATTATTTATTTTTGGGTTAAATTTAGTAAAAATTTTTTGATAGAACAAGTGGCATGTTACAAGTGGTATAAGAGCAACCAGGTTCAACTCTAGAACCTATGTGCTCACTACACTTTCCCATCCAACATTATGAGAGTCTAATGTTTGGAAATTCTTGTGCTAGGATGGTGCATCTCAGAATGACTATAAGGAAGTCGGTGATTGGAAACAAATGCTACCTAAAGGCCAAGAAGGAGAGAGAAGCCATTATTCATACCATTGAGGGAACAAATGATGATAATGATATATGGTTAAGTGACACGGAGTCTTTGAGTCATGCCCTCACTTGAATTAGTCAAGAGAAAAGAAGGATGAGAGACATTGCCATCTTCAACCGTCTACCTTCATTCTCTCCAACCAAGTCAGAATCCTTACCACTATCTAGGGATATGCCCTCAAAGTATAGTGTGAGTCCCATCATGTTGTTTAGAGATCCTCATGTCCCTCATTTGGCAGAAGTAATTGTAATTTCCTCAAGTGATGAATTAGAGGAGTATGTTCCCCAAAATTATGTGTCTGAGGATAAGTCTAAAGGTTATTATCCATACGATGATAATCGTGCACCAGAATCTAAAGGATACACTCCACTCAGTTATGTATTAGAGAGTGAATATGATGGATACTCTCCATTAGACTACTATCTTAATATTCATTCTATGTAAATCTAAGGATATTTAAATACTTATTAATAATAAATAAAAGAAAGATTTTTTTATCAAAAACTTGTGTATATGTACTCTTTTATGGAAAATGTATTAAATATGAATAAATGATTCTATTTGAAATGTTTAATGTTTTAATAACATTGTTAAACATTCATAGAATCTAATCTTAGTGGAAACCTTTAGGTATAAACTTTCTTGAAAAGAATGGTTCATACAAGAACTAATCTAGGAGGAAGTGAAGAAGTAGGGCAAGGATCAAAAAATATGGATACTACGTTGGACCAAATCTTAGCAATGATGATCGAGATAAGAGAGAGTGGGAATCTTGGAACAAAAATAGAAAGGAAAAGATAGAGCGGGAAAAGAAGTTCCTAATAGTGTGAATGAAGGAGAGAATTCCCATGACCACACTCAAACTAGTGAGCATGAGAGTGAAGGGTCACAATCTCAATCACAATCTAAAAGAACAAAGAGGAGGAGAATGGCTAAAGAGTTATCCCAAGACATGAGGGAAATTACACCTCCTAAGTTTGAAGGAAGCACCAGTGGGGACGTAGCTGAGGCTTAGCTCACTGAAATGGAAAAGTACTTTGAGATTAGAAACTACTTTGAAGTTACCAAAGCAGTTTGGGGAGCTTTCTAGTTGTCAGGTGAAGCATCCAATTGATGGATGAGTGAGAAGATGGAGCTAGGGATTAGTTATACTATGCTCACCTAGATTGAATTTGTAGAAATATTCCAAAAATGTTGGTTACCCCAACTTTTCTATGACCAAAAGCTCTCAGATTTTCAGAGTCTCAAGCAAGGAAATTCTTCAGTCAGTGAATATTGGAAAAAGTTTACATGTCTTTTGAGATATTGTCGTGATGTTCACAACACGTCCCATTTTACTCCTTAGCAAAATGAGGACCCCTGCTGTGGCTATTGCTTTTTCTTGTGTGTGTGTTGTTCTGCTTGGTGGTAAAGGGAAAAAGGGGTGAAAAGTTACAAACCTTGTGAAAACAAAGATAAAAATTGCATTGAGTACTAGAGCATAATATGGGTGGATTCCTTGTCAAAAATGAGTGGGGGTTTCTTTTTGAACCATCTTAAAATTCCTTGTATTTTGCAAGTTATGAGTATTTTGGTAAAATGTTAAATTTGGGTTTGTATGTTGCATATACAAAGTTGTTTGTATATGCAAAGTCATTCATAAACATATCGGGTTGCATATACAATGGTCTTTGTATGTTAGGTCGTTGTATGTTGCACATACAAAGCTGTTTGTATATCAGGTTTACATACAAAGGGTTTTGTATATCGGGTTTATATACATTGTTTACCTTGTATGCATTTCGCTAATGTTCAATCTATACATGCAAAGTGGACCCAACGCGGTTGAAACTTGAAATGAATAGTTTGTTAAGTCCATCAAATGTATTTTTGGTTTATATGTTTAAAAGTGTGAAATATACAAAGTGGATATACAACAGGTTATGTGCAAGCCACGGACTCAAAAAGTTTGTTAAACAAGGTTAAGTCCTTGTATGTATGCGGGCTTGTATATTGGTGAGATACAAAGGCTATATACATTGCACAAACCTAAAAAGTTATTAAAATTGGTTAATTCATTGTATGTTTTATGCAATGTATATATATAACATACATTGCGATGTGCATTGGTTACATACAAGCACTGGAACTGAAAAGGTTATCAAATAGAGTTAAATGCTTGAACATTCCGCACTTTGTATGTGTGTTGTGAAGCATACATTGCAAGATGCATACAAGCTGGAATTCAAATCAAATTTAAATCCAATTTATGCAATGTATCAAAACCCGAATGTATATTAAGAGATACATTGCATAACATACATTGCTTTATGCATACAGGCTGGAATTCAAAGGAGATTAAAATACGGTATAAAGCATGCATCACGTCTGATTGTATATCAAAAGATGCATTGTGTTTTTATACATCACGGATTTGATAGGTAAATAGACTGCGGTTTATAAAGGGGTTGAAGTCTGACAGGGACATACAAAGGAATTTGTATGTATCGGCTTGTATAAATTGTAATGCATATCTCCAGATATAAGTGATATATACAAGCGATTGATGCAAAAGGAAAAGTACAAGTTAAGGGTGCAACTCGGACCTGAATAGGAAGTTAAAAATCAAAAGGTCCTTGTATGTTCGAAATGCTTGTATGTTAGGATATACAAGCCCGATTTACAAGGAATTGAATATGCATTCTCGAGATGCAAGGAAAAGGGCAAGAAAGCAAAGCGATAAGACTTTGAAGTTATTTTAGAGCCCGATAGCATGTTTTTGGTCAATGATGGTTGACTCAACCATTTTAAACGTTGTATATGCATTTCGATATGCGGTCGCTTGTGGATGCTGAATATTCATAGCCCGATATCTGTGTCTGTGCATTTAGAGCTTGATTTAATATAAATGTTTAAATTTCCTGTTGGTTATTGAAATGATAATGATGCTTATTTCTTGGCTGTATGTTGCAGAATGAAATAGCTAGAAAATTGTAGAGTTGCGGACACAGTGGCGGCATGCAGGTAGAAATAAAGACGGGGCTTTAATGGCGAGGACATCCCAGGCAGCGGATTGAATCACAAGAGATCGCAAATGAGGTAAAAGGAGTAAAGGCTTTCAATGCAGAGGAAATTGTAGGTGGAAGGAAATATTATTAAATGAAGCAACAGTTATTTTGGTGACTATTAGGATTTTCAAAGGGCACCCTTACGCTCAGTATGGGTATGCTGCTTAGGTTTTTGGCAGGATTGGTTTTCCACCATCTGATGCTGCACTTGAGATGTAGACGGTCAATTAATTAGGGATTTTTGGGAACTATATTGGGGATACTCAGAGATATATATTGAGCCCCTTTACTTTGTAAAAGGGAGGGAGGTCAATCATAAAAAAATCAGACCAGAACAATTTCATATAGGAGATCGGATTACTGAGACTAATGAGGACTGAATTGTTGAAATGTCAAGGTTCTTTCCTCAAATCATTGTAAATGTACCTATTCTAAAGCATACTAAATGGAGATGAAGCTTCAGATTACATCCTGATTGAAAACTTTACGTAATCTTCAAGTTGATTTATGGATATGTAATGGTGAATCCTGTGTTCATATAGAAGCGCTTTCATTTTATTACATGTCAACTTTTCCTTTGAAGATTTGCACTGGATCATGTAGATTTGTGGAATGTCCTAGTGAAGTATGATTCTAGTTTTCTTCTCTTCATTACTGTATGGGAACATGTATGTGGACCAATGATCTCAGTCAACTAATTTTGGGAATCTCATTCTCTAACCTTTTTTCTTATTTTAATTTCAGTGAAATCACTTCCATAACTACAAATCATGATAAATAATAAGTAGAACAAAGAAATATGCTGACATCCCATAGATAACTGAATATCATTAGCATATTTGAGCTAAATGCATGTAGAATTGTCAAATATCATGCAAAGAATCACAAATAATGGTAGAAATCATGCAAATATCAACTTAGACACATTATTTAAAGAAATATACTATGTAAAGTAACCTCTCTATATAGCATATTTGTAGGAAATAGAATCTACTTATCTACGTAAGGCCCCAAAATGGAAAACAGCAACACACATCAACCACTGAGTAACGTCAATAGATTATGAACTAATTAACGAAGACTTGGGATCATGAATTCTTTGAATTCATCGTATCTTTCAAGATAAATAAGGGTTGTTGTGTAAACTTTTATTTGTGTGTTTGTGTGTGACTAACATCCTCATCAATAGATATGTACCCATGTATAGCGCTGATGAGTGGTTTTGTATTAGAAAGTTCATTATGGGATTGAATATTCAGATAGGTGGGGAGGTGGATATGCATGCTCCTACCACTATGGATCTTGTCTATGAAAAAGCTCTTAAGCAAGAGCAGAAGCTTAAGTCTACCACCAATCATCATGAGAAGAATAGAAAGAGGTTTAATTGGTCTCAAACCAATCAAGCTTCTAGGAAGTCAAATGAGGTGCAAGGGTTTCCAAAGCAAGGGGAAAAGGATTCTCAGAATAACTGGAATAAGCCCAGGAGAGAATTAAGAGGAAATAATGATAATAACTTTAGTAATGCTACCAGAAACAATGGTAACTCTGGAAGAACTTCAGAAAGGAAGGGGTCACCAGCAAAGGGATGTTTCACTTGTGGTGGGGATCTCTTTGCTAGTCAATGTCCCAACAATCCATCAGGGTCACAACCTCGTGGTAATCCTCTTCCACCACAATGAGATGTTTTTCAACAAAGGATACATGTTGTAGTTAATAACCAACAAGCAGAATATCAAATCACTCTGGTGGAAGTTACAGGTAATTTATCTGGCATACCCATCTTTATTTTAATAGATACTGGTGTTGGCAAGAGACACTATATGGATTCATGGTTGTTGTCATTGATGGCAACAAAGGTCATCCCACATATCCGCAAGTCATGGTGTGCCTCTACCGGAAGTCAGAATGAAGACTGTTGTGGTCCAGTGAACAAGAACAGAGCATGTGGCAAGGTCCGACAGATTGGTCCGGACCTCTCAGAGGGAGTGTCTTGGTGCAGTGCAGATCTGGGGAAGTCAAGAGGACTACCTTGAGTAGTATATTCCAAGGATTTAGCCTCTGGTGATGGACAAAGAAAAAGATATGAATAGTTGAGTACCGGATTCCTAAGAGACAGTGAGAACAGAGGAAGAACTGACTAACAGAGCATCAGACTATTTTTCGGATGTGTTACTGTTGATGGTAAAGGTTGTGAAGGCATGAATCATGTTTGGCTAACATGATTAATGATATCTACAAGTATATGCTTGATCCGCATTACTTGATATGCAAGGATTCAGCCGACAGATCAAAGTTTGTGTGAAGATAAACTATTCCGAGTGCCGACTAGAAAGATAATAAAATCATTAGTGCGGATATATATAGAGGATGGATTTTGCTGTGAGAGGTGTAGTAGTAGAAGTGGATAAGCGAACAAGAAAAAGAGTAGAGCAGAAGTAGTAAGAAAGATCCGGTATGTGAAAGGAAAGCAGATTAAAGAACAGAGGAAAGATGAAGTGCAGCAGATCAGTGTACTGAGCCTAACCGAAACTAAACTCCAGCATATGTAGATGCTTTCAATCAGTTCAAGTACTATATAACATTCTTTTGTAGACAGTGTGTCTCTTTGTACGCAGTGTGCCTCTTGTGAGCAGTGTGCTCGGGCAGTGAGCCCTAATTGGCAAGTGCCATTTTTGTAATTCCTTATTCTTTTAATAGAGAATAATCTTTGGGTTAATCACCCCGTGGTTTTCTCCCTTAACCGGGTTTCCACGTCAAAAATACTGTGTCATGTGTTTCTCATTTCATGGTAATGTTCGTTTGTTTGATTCAATGATGCTTTGATTAATAAGAAAGTTCAAAAGAAGAAATAATTAGCATAACTGATTCACCCCCCCTCTCAGTTATCAACAATTGGTATCAGAGCCAATTTCCTCCTAATAGAGCCTAACAGCTTGAGGAAGATCTGGGAGTTCAAATGGATGCATATGGTTTAAGGGAGCAACTCAAGACTACCCTTGAGGATCTTGAACAGTCAAACTCTGAAGTCAATGAATTAAAGGAAAGACTCAAACAGGCTGATGAATTCATGAGAGAACTAAAGGACAAATTAAGTCTCTCTATGAAAAAGAGAAAGGAACTGCTCCAACAATTGGCAAGACAAAGTGAAGAAAGCAATACAAATGAAGAATTGACTGAGAAAACCAAGTTATGTGAAAAGTTATCAAAAGAAGTCATTATGTTAAGACATGAAATGGAATCAGGAACTATAAAGTTTACTCAAGAGATTAAAGAAAAAAGAAAAGCTGAAGATAATCTAAGACAATCTCTTAAAGAGAAATCAGAAGAATGCCACCAGATGGACAGGATTATCAGACATCTTGAATCTGATCTTGAAGATGCCAAAGATAATGAAGAAAAACTTGAGGATCAAATTGTCTCTCTCAAAAGAGATCTTCAAACAGCAAATGAATATAAAGAAAAATTCAAGATAAGCTCTGCCCAACTTGAAGTACTTCTTGGAAGTCAAAAGAGGACAGATGACAAGTATGGTTTGGGATATGAGAAAGGAGAAAGCTCTGAATCTGGTCAAAAAAATTTTGGATCAGAAAATCCAAGGAATAGACCTAGAAGACCTCTGGTAAGATAGCCCAATGCTCAAAGATATCCATCCTTCAATGGATACTGTCACAGCTGCAATCACTTTGGTCACAAAGCTAATCAGTGCAGGAAGAGAATGAATCAGACTAATTCATCCTTCTCCGGATAGTGCTTTAACTGCAAAAGGTATGGACACAAGTCTCATGAATGCAGAAATATGCAAATAAACAAATCATTCAATGGTAGATGCTTTGCATGCAATAGAGTAGGTCATATGGCTAATCAATGCAGATCAAGAGGTTATCAGACAAATATGCAAGGAAATATTATTTGCCAAATCTGTAACAGGTCCGGTCATAATGCAAAAATCTGCAGAAGTAAGAATCAGGACAGAAGAGGTTCGGTGTATAATCATAATCAAGACAAGGGTAAACAAAAGATGAATGCGGATGAAGTTAGGAATCAGATGAACAAGATCTGGGTGAAGAAAAGTTCAGAGAATGTAGAGGTTGGATTCACACCAGACTCTGGTGCTGACATTCCTTCTGGAAATTAAAAAGTGAGCTCTGACTCAGAGGGAGACTCAAAGAAAATCCTGTTCCCCCAGCCAATCAACTGATGCTTGATGTGGCACAAGATGCAAAGCAAAGGGTTTGTAGATATAAGTCTTGAGATGATCCAGATAAGATTTCAAAGGTCCGCATGAAGATATGAAGAAGTTGTGATCAATTAAGTAAGACCTGTTCCAGGAGATGCTCCGGAATGACAAAAGATTACAAAAGGTCCAGAGAAATCCGGAAGTGCATTGTCTTATTCTACGGATTGGACAGAGTGTTTGGGATATTCTTGTAATGTGTCATCTTGATTTGTTCATGATTGGAAGATCCGCATGATGTTCATAGATCAAGACTGATCCGGTACTCCAAGCTATCCAGATAAGGCAAACCAGAATAATGTAGGTCGAGCATTTATTGCAAACAGATATTAGGGTTTGTGAAACAATATAAGGGATTTCTCAATAATCACTTGATAATTCCACACCCAAGAAGAAGTGAAAAGTGAAGCTCTGCAACTAAATTCATCAAGTTCACCGAAGATCACTTGTAGAAGTTACTACATACAGAAATCAATCCAACTACTCCGTATAACCGAAGGCGCACAAGGTATTTTTCGTTTTCAATATCTCACTGCAAATCTTTGAAAAATGGCTACTCCGAATATAGTTAAGATCTCTGATAGACCTCGTCCCACATTCAAGAAACATCCATACAAATCTTTGGAGGTAGATCCACTAGGAGCCTTCTCTAGTGTTCCACATGGTGTATTGCATACGGAGGACATTAGGGTTTACATTCATGCGAATTTTGAAGACTTTGGGGATTCAAAATTGATGGATATCTATCACAAACAGTTGATAGATGACTCCTTTGAGATTAAACCACAGTACA
Source organism: Cunninghamia lanceolata (assembly GCA_027924645.1). Lineage (NCBI taxonomy): Eukaryota > Viridiplantae > Streptophyta > Pinopsida > Cupressales > Cupressaceae > Cunninghamia > Cunninghamia lanceolata. The sequence goes on along the minus strand of BSBN01000220.1, from coordinate 5,633,759 downwards.
AAGCCATTCGGGATAAGAACTTTGCACAGTGCATCCATTTCCCCTGTTTTGAAGAAGATGAATGGGTCCGGTATGTACTAAGCAGAGTGCATGACAACTTTCTATGGTTGAACAAGCCCTTCAAGATCACCAAAGATGCAATTAGGGCAGTAACCGGTCTACACTCATCCGGTGGATTACCCGTTCTCAAGTCTATCAAAAATCAGACAGTTAGTGATGCAACCGGATCTAAGTTTGACAAGAGAGCTATGACAGTTGAAGACATCACTGAACCGGATGTCAAATTTGCATCTATAATAATAGGTTACAAGATCTATCACTCCAGTAGGGAAAATTCAGTACCGGGAACTGCAATTTACACGGCCTATCAAATGCTAAAGGAGAATGCAGACTATGACTTGTGTGAGCTTCTTGTAAACTAACTTTTTGAAAATCTACAGAAGATCAAGGACAAGAAAAACTCCTTCAAGTATGGCAATTTGATCCTCTGTCTTTTCTTTTATTACATGAATGAGCTTCCCGGATCCAGTGGATGGATATGGCAGAATGACAGACTGGTTGCCATCCAAATCAGAGATTATTTGCATGGACTTGGGGATGCTAAAGAAAGAAAAATAGCTCTATGGGGATATTTCAAGAACTTCCAAAGCATGATGCATGCAAGAGAAAGAATACCCCAATCCCTTGTTGAAAAGTACAAAGACACAGTATGCTTCATGGTAGAAACATATCAGTGTCTAATGGAGGCAGTAGAACCAAGAACTGTGTGGATCATGCCCATGGGGTATGAAGTGGATGAACAGATAGTGGAGCTGCATGTTCAACACATGCTAAGTCAGCCCAAAGATCCAAAGGCAGAAAGGTTTGGAACCTTTGAGGAGCTGAGTGTGAAGATCCATATAGAACTCAGGGAACCTGAGATAAAGAGGAAGGTGAGAAAAGAAGTAGAGCATATTGCTCAAGGCCTAAGCATCCCAAAGGAGGCACTTGATGCCAACTGAGAAAAGAGAAGAAAGGCTGAGGAAGAAAAGAAAGAGGCAGAAAAGAAAAGCAAGAAAAGTGCTCCAGTGGAAACCTCAACCCGGACCAGATCATCAAAAGGATCTACACCTGTCAGAACCAAAAGCTCAAAACTGGAAGTCTAGACATCCGGTAAAAGATCTAAGACAAAAGCCACAAGGGCTTATGAAAGCCAAAAAGATGAAGAGGAAACTGAGTCAGATGAGGGAGTAAAAGAAATAAAGAAGAAGAAGAAGAAAGGATCCAGTAAACCCTCCACAGGCCAAGACAAGGAAGAAATGGCAGAGGTAGTTGTTGAAAAGCCCACCCTGTCTCTAGAGAGTGTAATCAAGTCAGTCACGGTGGATGGAAACCTTCAACCAATGACTGAATTCTATGATGACTACAATGAGGCTGACCAAAAGATTCTGCAGGAAGCCACAGTCAAGTATTTGAACATATACAATAAGGCTTTCATTGAGATCATATCTCTAATTCCTAAAAGCCTAGAAAAGGAATTAGAAATAAGAAATAATAATGCTCAGGCAAAAGATCTTGAGATCCGGGAGTAGATAGCTATTCAACTATATCCTCAAATTGATCCCAAGACAATGAACATAATTTTCAAGGACTGCAAAGATGAGTTCAGGAGTAAAGCAAGAATGAATCAACTCATGCTTGGAGAGACTGACAAGGTGGCCATAGAGACAGAAGAAATCCTCCGGAAGGCCTTCAAAATGTTTAATCTTCCTGTTGTAGAGGACTTAGGTGCAGAAACAGCTGTGGACTTCGAATCATCTGCTTTGGAAGAAGTGCCCCTTGAACAGACTAACATCTCTTCTCCGGCTTCTCCTACAGTCTCTGGATCCCAAGAAGAAGAGAAATTACAGGAGAAGGAAGCAGTAGTAAAAGAAAAAGAGGTTGACAGCACCAAGGATGCAGAGAAAGAGAAGATTCCAACAGAGAAAACCACAACTAAAAGTGGGAAGAATGTCAAGACTCCAAAGGACAAAGCTGCAGAAGAGAAGAAATATCTGTCTCCGGCAAGAGACACTGCACAAACTGTTCAAAAGTTTCTGAGCCAGGAAACAATAGAGATTGATGAACCGGAGCTTCTAAAAGGTCCATTCAACTTTGACTCCCTCTCTCTGGTACAAACAATGAAGATAGCTACATTTGCAAATGCTAAAGCAAATGAAAAACTCCTAAAGTCTCATATGGAAGACTGTGAGTTGATAGAGGCTGCTTCCGGAGTGCTTGAAAAGATTATGCCATCAGTCCAGGTAGATCCGACAGCCTCCTCTTCCAGTAATCTCAAAACCTTAGTCAGCAGTGTTGATACACATTTTGATTCTCTAGAAAAATCAGTTGAAGAAAAGGTCCGGAAGGAATTTTTGGATAAGAGATTTTCAGAAGTACTAGGATTAATTTCTAATGATAGGAGAAATATGAGTATTGGAATAAAGAGCTTAGAAAATGCTCTTAAGGATGGCGGTGACATCTACAAATTTTGCATCTCCTGGTCAAAGGCAACAGCAGACATTGACAAGAAAATAAAAGAGGAACAGGACAAACTACAAAGTCTGTCTCAAAGTTTTGATCCTCTCTCTTCCTCCATAGTAAATCAAGAATGTCAAACTATTGCAATCACAAATGCAATAAAGAACTTTGAGAAGGAAAGGAAGAATATAACTAACCGGATGGGAGAACTTAGAAGGATTATAATCCCTAAGTTAGAAACTATGCATGAGGCCATCAGTGATGCTTAGACTACCGCCCAAACAAATGATCCGACAGATCTCAAGAGGGCAGAAGCTTTTGCATTTTTGTTGAGTGGTCACATTTCAATTTTGGATAGAATGAAGCAAAGTTGGGCTACAGAACTGATCCAATTGAAGACATCCTTTGCAGACATTCTTCAGTTCATGTGAGTATGTAACATACGGCTAAGTATAGTAATTTTTTGAAAATTTTGGTGTGCGGACCCTACCCTTTGCCATTGATGTCAAAGGGGGAGTGAGGAACAGTGAAAAATGAGGAATCCAACTAAGGGGGAGTTCTGGAAATTGTATATAAAGTTAGAGCATCAGCCAAGGGGGAGCATAGTGTAAACACTTAGTCATTTTTTCACTAAGTGTTGCCATCAATGCCAAAGGGGGAGATTGTTGGCAAGAGACACTATATGGATTCATGGTTGTTGTCATTGATGGCAACAAAGGTCATCCCACATATCCGCAAGTCATGGTGTGCCTCTACCAGAAGTCAGAATGAAGACTGTTGTGGTCCGGTGAACAAGAACAGAGCATGTGGCAAGGTCTGACAGATTGGTCCGGACCTCTCAGAGGGAGTGTCTTGGTGCAGTGCGGATTTGGGGAAGTCAAGAGGACTACCTTGAGTAGTATATTCCAAGGATTTAGCCTCCGGTGATGGACAAAGAAAAAGATATGAATAGTTGAGTACCGGATTCCTGAGAGACAGTGAGAACAGAGGAAGAACTGACTGACAGAGCATCAGACTATTTTCTGGATGTGTTACTATTTATGGTAAAGGTTGTGAAGGCATGAATCATGTTTGGCCGACATGATTAATGATATCTACAAGTATATGCTTGATCCGCATTACTTGATATGCAAGGATTCAGCCGACAGATCAAAGTTTGTGTGAAGATAAACTATTCCGGGTGCCGACTAGAAAGATAATAAAATCATTAGTGCGGATATATATAGAGGATGGATTTTGCTGTGAGAGGTGTAGTAGTAGAAGTGGATAAGCGAACAAGAAAAAGAGCAAAGCAAAAGTAGTAAGAAAGATCTGGTATGTGAAAGGAAAGCAGATTAAAGAACAGAGGAAAGATGAAGTGCAGCAGATCAGTGTACTGAGCCTAACCGGAACTAAACTCCAGCATATGTAGATGCTTTCAATCAGTTCAAGTACTATATAACATTCTTTTGTAGACAGTGTGTCTCTTTGTAGGTAGTGTGCCTCTTGTGAGCAGTGTGCTCAGGCAGTGAGCCCTAATTGGCAAGTGCCATTTTTGTAATTCCTTATTCTTTTAACAGAGAATAATCTTTGGGTTAATCACCCCGTGGTTTTCTCCCTTAACCGGGTTTCCACGTCAAAAATACTGTGTCATGTGTTTCTCATTTCATGGTAATGTTTGTTTGTTTGATTCAATGATGCTTTGATTAATAAGAAAGTTCAAAAGAAGAAATAATTAGCATAACTGATTCACCCCCCCCTCTCAGTTATCAACAACTGGTGCCACTAAAAATTTTATTTCCCCTAGAGTAGCTAGTAAAATGTCTAAGAGGGTTGGCTATATGGAAAAATCTTGGGTTGTTGAATATGCAAACCAAACAAGAGCAAAGGTGGACCAATATCTATTTGAAGCAAGGGTTGAACTTCCTAGTTTCTCTATGGAAGTTAATTTGTGCATAGCTCCTCTAGGATCTTATGATGTCATCTTAGGGATGAATTGGTTATGGAGACATAGAGTTAAGGTTGATTGTTATGCAAAATTAGTAGAATGCCTAGATGATCTCGGGAACTGGGTATCTTTGCAAGGGACACCTAGAGAAGTTAGGCTATGGCAAATTTCAACTATGCAAATGCATAGAGCAAAGAAGAAGGGTTGTCAACTCTTTGCAGTTAAAATAGAAAACCTTGAGGAATACAAAGATTTTATCAATCAAGATGATGTGGCATTTTATGGATCACAAGATCTCCAAGACGCTGAGGATGGAGAGATGGAGGATGCAGAAAAGATGGATATGGAGAAGTACCATATCCTAAGAGATTTTGTGGATGTATTTCTAGAAGAACTACCTACATTGCCTCCCAAGAGAGTGTTCAACTTCTCCATTGACATAATTCTAGGGTTAGAACTTGTATCCAAAGTACCATATAGGATGATAACAGCAGAATTGATGGAGTTAAAATCTTAGCTTGAAGAATTGTTATCCAGGGGATTAATAAGATCTAGTGTTTCACCTTGGGGAGTGCCAGTGATCTTCGTAAAGAAGAAAGATGGGACAATGTGATTGTGTATAGACTATCAGTTGCTCAACAAAGTGATGAAAAAGAATAAGTATCCATTGCCACGTATCGATGATCTCTTTGATCAGATGCAGGGTGCAGCAGTGTTTTCAAAGATTAATCTAAGGTCAAGTTATCACCAGCTAAGGATCAAGGATGAAGACATTTCCAAAACTACTTTCAGAACAAGGTATGGCCATTTTGAATTCACAGTCTTACCATTTGAGTTAACAAATGCACTTGCAGCATTCATGAACCTTATGAATAGCATGTTTAGAGACCGCTTGGATAATTTTTTGTTGGTCTTCTTGGATGATATTCTAATTTATTCCAAGAATAAAGAGGAGCATCTTTAACACTTAGAAATGGTACTTCAATGGTTAAGAAAGCATAAGATGTATGGAAAACTTTCAAAGTGTGCCTTCTTTTAGAACGAAGTATAGTATCTAGGTCATGTGATTTCAGCAGAAGGAATTACAGTTGATCCAACTAAGATAAAAGCAGTGCTTGAGTGGCCTATGCCAAAGAATGTTCCTAAAGTTAGAATTTTTATGGGTTTGGTTGGGTATTATTGTAACTTTGTAGAAAACTTTTCTAGAATAGCTTTTCCTATCACTTCTTTGTAGAGGAAAGGGAGAAAGTTTGAATGGTCTAAAAAATGTCAAGAGGCATTTGATCTCCTAAAAGAGAAGTTGACCATGGTTCCAATATTGAAAGTGCCAAATCCAGATGGTAACTTTGTTGTTATCATAGATGCATCGGATGAAGGTTTAGGTGGAGTGCTAATGCAGGAAGGGCGAGTCATAGCTTATGAATCAAGGAAGATAAAACCTTATGAACAAAATTATTCTTCACATGATTTGGAGTTAGCAGTAGTGGTTCATGCATTACAAATGTGGAGACACTAACAGTTGGGAAAACCCTTTGAATTAAAAATATACCATCATGGTTTGAAGTATCTATTTACTCAACTCAATCTGAATGCAAGGCAAAGGAGGTGGTTAGAACTGATATCAGACTATGATTTCAACATTAGCTATATCAAGGGAAGGGAGAATAGAGTTGCCAATGCTTTGAGTCGAAGAAGGAATATATCTTCAATGGTATCTATCCAAATTGACTTCAAAAGTCAAGTATTACAAAGATCCAAGGGTGACGAGTTCTATGAACAAGTCAAGCAAGCACTCTTGGATAATTTGCAAGATAAAAGGTATGAAGGTTTTTACTTTGAACCTAATGGGTTATTGAGGTATAAAGGAAGAATTTATGTACCTGATTCTAGTGAGTTAAGGAATTTGGTATGGAAGGAAGTACATAATGCACCATACTTAGGACATCTTGGTGTTACTAAGATGTTAGCAGATGTGAAGTTGTTATATTTATGGAGGGGAATGAAAGGGGATGTCGCAAGATTTGTGGCAAGTTGTTTAGAATGTCAAAGAGTAAAGGTAGAACATCATCATCCTATAGGTTTACTATATCCCTATGATGTACCAAAAAGTAAGTGGTAGGTTATTAGCATGGATTTTGTGCAAGGTCTTCCAATGTTGAGGAATAAGCATAATGCCATTCTAGTAGTTGTGGACAAGCTTACAAAAGTATCGCATTTTATACTAGGTAATCTGATGGATGGAGCTCTTGTAATAGCTCAAACAAATATTCAAGAGGTTTTTAGATTGCATGGAATCCCTGAAAAGATTATTTTTGACAAGGATGCTCGTGTAAATTCTAGATTTTGGCAAACCTTGTTATCTTCACTTGGAACCTAGTTAAACATAAGTTCAACCTATCATCCAGAAACAAATGGACAAATGAAAATATTAAATCAAGTATTAGAAGATGTTCTAAGGATGTATTGCATGGATCAACAATACAAATGGGAGGATTACCTACCTTTGGTTGAGTTTGCATACAATAACTCCTATCACTTTACAATAAAGATGGCTCTATTTGAAGCATTAGATGGCAGAAAATGTCAAACTCATATAAGTTGGGATAAGTTAGAAGATATGATAAGTCTTGGGATAGAAATGTTATCAGATATGGAAGAGCAAGTCAAGATTATCAAGTAGAGAGTAGCAGAAGCTAATGATAGGAAGAACAGCTATGCAGATGCCAAATGGGTTCCTAGGAATTTCTTTGTTGGGGATAAGGTTTTGTTGAGAGTAAAACCCCATAAGAGTTCTATAAAGTTTGGAAAGTGATCCAAACTAGCTCCGCGCTATGTAGGTCCATTTGAGGTCCTAGAAGAAGTCAATCCTATTGCGTACAAAATTGCTTTACCACAAGCTCTTGCTAGGATGCATAATGTCTTTCATGTCTCGTATCTTAAGAAGTATGTTCTAAGGGATAACCATGTTAGTGATTAGAATGCTTTATAGGTATAGGACCCAGGAGTGGTAACAATCGAGCCTCTCAAGGTGCTCAAAATGCGTAAGCTTCACTTGTGTAATAGATAGGTTCTGCAATGCAAGGTCCAATGGGATCAGTATGTAGAAGATTCTGCCACTTGGGAAGATTGTACTGAGATGAAGCAAAAGTTTCCGCAAGTTTTTGTGAATTTTGAAAACTCTTGAGAACAATGTGTTATGATACTTTTTATGTCCTGTTTATGTTATGGTCATACTTGATACTTAAAAATCATTGGGGACGATGATTCACAAGGGGGGAATATGTTACACCCCATGTGTTCTAACTATTTACTATTTACCTTGACTAGTTAATTTGCTTGAATAAATGAATGGTTTATGAATCTTTTCATTAATGTGTATTGTGAATCTTGAATTGAATATATTGAAAGATTGAATGATGTAATGTAATGTATTATAAGTGATTCTAGTTATGAAATGTATAAAGCATATGATTATATTGTGATCAATTAACTATTGTTGTGGTGATGTGAGTTGAATGCAGGAACAGGTTGCTCCTCCAGAAACAAGGAGAAGTATCACTCAGGAGGACTTGTTCTAGTAAATGTTAGAGAAGGCCTAAACTGAGCAAGAACACACCACTATCCTACTTGGTCTAGGTTATGTCGAGTCTGTGTGGGTAAAGGTAAGTAATTTGTGGTAATGATCTTGAATGCTTATTGAGATATGATTTTATGAGTGTTTTGAATGAGGAATGTGATTTAGTCTGAGTGTCGATTGAACTCTTCTTTGTTAAGTTTGGAATTACAGTCGACAAGGTATAAATGTGAAATGAATATATACACAAATGAAGATACATGTCTATGATAAACTAATACATATGAGAAAATACATGCATAAGTATACGTAGATAGACATATCTATGCATGCTCATGAACATATTGGTCATAGGCATGGGAGTATCGATTGGATGAGGGATATCTATATGTAAGTGTGTGTATGTGCATTTCATGCACATACATCATTGATGGATATGTGGGATAATGAGTTTTATGTTATTTTCTAAGTAACGATATATATATTGTTGCAAATATGTGCCTATGATGTCTTGTCATTGATGTCAACATATCTCTTTGTTAGAGATAGTGAAGACAGTGTAGTTCAGTAAAGTAGATTGCTTAGCATTTCTAGTAAGATGAAGATCAAGTCTGTGGACCAAAGGGTTGTGTAGAGGATTGTCTAAAGTTGCTCTAGTCAAGATTTGAGAGGTCCACATGGAAGATTGGTGAAGTTATGGCCATCTGAGTAGAACCAGGTTTTGAAGTTGTTTAGAAGTAATAGAGTGACAGGAATTTGGTCCAGATTGCTTCGCATTAGAATATTATGGTTTGCAATTCTAGAGGCATGTTTGGGATGTTGGTGTGTATCCTCAACTCAAGGGGTTCATGGTTTGGAGGCCCACAAGCAATCTTTCTAGTGTGACAATCATGATGGTTAGTGTTCTTAAGTTCCCGGATGAAGATGCAAGTGTTTCTGGTTACTTGAGGTGATGCGGTTGTTCCTGTTGATTTCATTGTGCTTGTGGTGGTCTTTGGATCATGTGCCTATTGTGTTAGTGGTCCGCAGTGAAGATTGAGCTTGTGGTTGAAGATTTCTCCTTGGGTGCTATTGTTCTTTCCAGTATTGGCCGACCGGATGCTTGGTGCATGTTATGGATGATCTAAGAAGAGTTCTATGGAGCGTGGCATGTTGTTCAAGGAAGATTCAAGTCCCATCTATGTTTGGCTGATAGTGTGATGGTTCGTATGAAGCATTTGTAGTCTTGTGATTGTAATTACTTGTAATGCCTATCTTGGAGAATGTTCCAGATAGATGATTGTTTGGCCGACTTTGATGTTCATTCCAAAGTCGATGGCATGTATAAATAAGTATTGTGAAGTTGTGGAAATGTCAGGGAGTGAGCGAAGATACAGATGTAGCAAGGAAGTGAGTGGGGGCATAGCAAAGGTGTTGTACACTTCAATGGGACTAAACCTTACATGAAGAAGATGTTGTTTCTTAGTTCAACCTTTCAGTGTTAACATTGTGAATGTTCTTATAGGCAGTGAGCCTCCTTTGAGTAGTGAGCTTTGGGTAGTGCACCCGAAGGCAAGTGCCTTCCTATTTTTCTATTCTTTTAATAGAGAATAAATCTTGTGTTTTAACCCCCACCATGGTTTTTCCCTTAACCAAGTTTCCACGTAAAAATCCTAGTGTTATGTGTGTTGATTATGTTTTTGCTCATGTGTTGTTGATTCATGCTTTCATGGTTATATCATTAATCTGTTAATAAGTGGTAAAGAAGATTAAATGCAGCAAAAGATAAAAGTTTTGTGACAACTGATTCACCCCCCCTCTCAGTTGTCTGCCTTAATTTCAACAATTGGTATCAGAGTTGGTTCCTCTCAAAGAAGCTTGATCACTTGAGGAGATCCAGAATGTCAACATACAAGAAGGACAATCTGAGATTTGACGGAACAAATTACTCTCTTTGGAAGAATCAGATGGAGTTTCATTTGCAATGCGTGGGTGATCCTTATTGGTTGATAACTAAAGATGAGTATAAGCCTCTAGAGAAAGGCCCTTCAACTCCAGATGAACTTAAAGAAGTTGAATACAATGTTCTAGCTAAAGAAGCATTATTGAGTGCCTTGACTGATATAGAAATGACAAATGTCCTGGAATTGAAAACTGCTCATGAAATCTAGAAAACGTTGGAAACTCTATATGAAGGTGATGCATATGTCAAATGTGCTAAGCTATAGAGCTTAAAGGGTAGATACGAATGTTTGAGGATGAGTGAAGATGAAAACATCACTTCCTATATGCAGAAGGTGAATGAACTTGTGAGTGGTATCAGGAGTGTTGGTGGAATACTGGAAGAATTAGAGATTGTTGCCAAAGTACTCAGATCCTTACCTACTTCATACAAACATAAAGTTGTTGCTATTGAGGAGATTAGGATTGTGACAACTATTACAAGGGATCAATTGGTTGGAAAGTTTTTAGCATTTGAAATGAGTGAGTTTGGTGATTCTCTTCCTAAATCAGAATCTACCTTTAAGGCTAGTGTATCCAAGAAGCAAAGATTTGATCCATGTGAAACCTCTTCAAGAAGACTAACCAGATATGAGAAGGCAAGGAAGGAACTTGAAGAAGATGAATTGGAGCTTGAAGAACTTGAAGCCCTTATTGCCAAAAGATTACCAAGAGGATCCGGTAAGTATGAAGGAAAGTTGCCTTTCAAATATTTTGCCTACAATAAGATTGGTCATTTTGCTTCAAGATGTCCGGAGAGGGTTTCAAAGCCAAACTCTAACAGACCTAAGTTTTAGAAGAAATGCTACTATGTCCAAGAAGCTGATGATGGAGTCACAGATGAAGAATCTGATATAGGAAGTAGCTCTGGAAATGAATGGGTGTTCATTGCCATCAAAGAAAAAGATTTGGTGCCTACTAAATCTGCTAACTATGTGAATGTGGAAAGTACCTTGGCTGCTCAAGTTGAAGAAAAGGGTGAATGGGTGATTGGCAGTGGATGTTCGCATCACATGACAGGTGATAAAAGTAAGTTTGTAAGTATGGAAATAAATGAAGGTGGAATTGTGAATTTTGGAGACAATTCAGTTGGTAGAATCTGTGGCAGAGGATCCATCTCTCTTGATTTTAAGCATAACACTAATGATGTTTTGTATGTAGAAGGGTTGAAACATAATCTTCTCAGTGTTGGACAATTGGTTGACAAAGGGTATGATCTTTGATTCAAGGATGGAAAATGCAAAATTTTGGAAAGCTCCGAAACTGAGATTGCATCTGGTATACAGACTAGAGGTAATATCTTTCATTTAAGTGGTACTAGTAAGAGTTGTTTGATTTCTAATATGGATCAAAGTTGGTTATGGCATAGGAGAATGTGTCATGCAAACTTTGATAATATTGTCAAGATAAGTACTACTCAAGCTGTGAGAGATCTTCCAAAGCTTGTAAAACCTACTAATAGCATATGTAAGGAATGTCAGTTGGGCAAATAGAGCAGAACTACATTCAAAAGTAAACAACAATTTTTAAGTGGATTGTTGGAACTTGTGCACACTGATTTGTGTGGTCCTACCAGAGTTAGGAGTTTGCAGGGAGACAGATACTTTATGTTGTTGATTGATGATTACTCCTGGATGATGTGGGTCACTTTCTTGAGAGAGAAATCAGAGGCTCTTGACAGATTCCAGGTGTTCAAGGCTAGGGTGGAGAATGAGATTGGTGTGAAGATGAAGTGTCTAAGATCTGACAGAGGTGGAGGGTTTACCTCTAGTGAGTTTAATGCATTTTGTGAAAAGCATGGAATAAGAAGATAGTTATCTGCTCCTAGAACTCCTCAGTAGAATGGAGTTGTGGAAAGAAAGAATTGGACTATTCAAGAGGCTACTAGAACCATGATGATGGAAGAGAATGGTCCACATGTCTATTGGAGAGAGGCTATGAGTACTGTTGTCTATACTCTTAACCGAGTGCAGATCAAAGGTAATACTGGTAAAACTCCTTATGAAGTGTGGTTTCGTAATGCTCCTACTGTGAAATACTTCAAAGTTTTTTGTAGTAAATGTTATATCAAAAGAGATGAAGATCTAGGAAAGTTTGATGCAAGGTGTGATGAAGGAATATTTATGGGTTATTCTAACCAAAGCAAGGCATACCGATGTTTTAATAAGAGATTGAAAAGGATTGTTGAAAGTGCTAATGTCAAGGTTGACGAAAGCAAGGAGAGACCTTTCAAGTCATGTGGATATGAATCAGATGATCAAAATCAAAGTCCTCAAACTCAGATTCAAATTACTCCAAAGAATCCAGTGACTCAAGAAGCTAGTGCAAATGCTGAGGAACAATTTCAAGAATTAGAAGTTCAAGATAATCCCAAAACTCCTAGGTATGTAAGGTTGAATCATTTTGAAGATCAAATCATAGGAGATAAAAATAAAGGTGTTCAAACTAGAAGAAAAATTGTTGAAGAACAAGAGGATTATTGTTTGATTTCAAAGATTGAACCAAAATCAATGAATGAAGCTTGTAATGATGAAAGTTGAGTAAAAGCAATGGAAGAAAAATTAATGCAAATTGAAAAGAATTGTGATAGGTAAAAAATTGGGTTAATAAGATCAAGCATATCCATGAAAACCTAACCCTACCATCATCAAAGAATCTAATCCAAATGAAAACCAAGCACAATATCACCTAGATTGTATGATTCCTTGTTTATGATGTGGATTGCTTCTTCAATAATGAACAATTATGAAGATAAAAGCTGCCATGATGGATGAATGATAACGATAATAAGCTCAATGGATGCTATAGATGATCAAGTGCTCAATATGCTTAGGATGATAATGTAGACGCTATATGAATGCTGGATTAGGTCAAATATGGAATGAGAGGGTGTTTATATAGAACTCAACCAAAATCAATCAACGGTGGAGATTCAGTGGCTATGTGAATGGCTAAGATTAATAGATAGACATAGATGAATGTGAAGATGACAAGTGGTGGGAAGATAGGGCTTATGTGTGCTTGTGTACATAAAAAGTACTACATGTGAAAGATATTAAATAAAAGGATGTAGTACCACTTATCTTTTTTAAATAAAAGTGGCACACATGTCAGCTCATGAGATAAATGACAAGATAAATTAATTAAATAAATAAAATTTATTTAATTAATTGGAAAGTGAGTTTATGAAAGGAATCTTTAATTAAATAAATAAGATTTATTTAATTAAAAATAGATAGAATGAAGATAATTAAATAATTAAAGATTGTTTAATTATAGCTTAGAGGAAATAGCTAATGAATTAATTAAATAATATAAATTTATTTAATTAATAGAAGAAATCGATGTGTTAGGGATATTGCTCAAGTGTGTTAGATAAATGCAGATAATCAATACAATGTTTGAATGCTAATGATAATGAGTCAATTTTAGGTGTCTACATTTTGCCCCTCTTTGATACAATGTTTGATAGAGTGTTGTGTCAAAGAAGATACGATATGCATTCGATAAACAAGGCTATGCGCCAGTGTAACTGGCAGGTGATGCCCCCTCGAGAGGTTAGCTCTTGATAAGATGGAAAAAGCTAGAAACAAGGGTGACGCGAAGAAAATGGGGTTTGGGTGGGAGAAAGTGGGATAATGCAGAAGAAAAGAGGCTTTGGCATAGAAAAATTAGGGTTTGGATAGGGCTATAAGTAGGTCTGAGAAGGAAAAATAGGCTCATTTGTGCTCATTTGTGTTCAGAAAGCTATAGAGAGCGAGAGCTCCTTAGAGGTAGTGTACGACGAGAGTTGGAGAGCTATCAGGATGGTGATTCCACACAGAGATCATTGTGCTGAGTGAGTGAGGACACATGGGCAACCAGAGGGAGCAGGCGTACTAGTATGTATCAAAAATTTTGCTAAAAGCATGATTTTGATAGGCTAGAAGCATCATAAATGCACACACTTCACCAGAAGCGACTAGGTCTTAGGATATATAGTTAAGGTCGCTTATGTAAAAAAACAGGTCGCTTAGGGTAATTTAGGTCACTTTTAGGTGCGGCTTGATCACATATAGTAGGAATACATCACTTCTAGTCGGCTAGGCAAAGCTATAGGTAAAATGCGCACATAGTTAGAAACAGGTCACTTATGGGCTAAGAGGAAGCGCATGTAGAGGTGTAGCTCGCTTAGAAAGGAAAAGTGCTCGCTTATGAGATATGGTTTGCATATAGGCTACAATTAGACACATTAGGAAATAGAGCTCGTATATGGTCCATGAGTGATCGCATGAGCAGAATAGGTCGCATATGGGCGAGGGATAAGCGTAGATGGTAAAATGGGCCGCTTTTGATCAACAAATAGGCACATATGGAGAAATGAACTGCTTATGGTAGATGAAAGCTAGGATAGCAATAAACAAGAAAATTTTGATAGCATTTAAGTAGCGGAATGGACTGACATGATGAATGAAATGATGCAGGATATACTACCACCTTTGTTATCATGGGAGCCACATCCTAGGGATTTGTGGTTGGTGAGATTGCTAGATGCAGAGGAGTAGCTAGTGCTAGAGATCCTCAGATTAGAGCATGTGTCGTGATTGGAGCCGGTGCAGGCACATCGAGGACTGATGATAGTGATGGTGGAGCAATGGATGAGCAAGCATAGTTCTTTCTTGTTACTGGGAGGGGAGGCTACGATCACACTAGAGGATGTATTTCAGATTCTACAAATTCTAATAGATGGGGACTGAGTAGATTATGATCTTGATATGGGTTCAGCTGCATTTAGATGATTATTTGGGACACCAGACATTGGAGTAGAGGGCTTAGAGATCCTGATGGTGAGGATGGAGGAGCTATGCGATAGATTACAGTGAGTTGTAGTGGATATTATCAAATGGCTGGTGGGAGATAGGTGAGCGAGAGGCTTTCCAATAGGATGGGGGATAGTTATGGAGGGGATGTTCTCTTATAGTATGAGATATGCATGGGCAGAGTGCGTACTAGGATAGCTCTATCACTTCCTGCATGATTATGCATATATGTTCAGAGCTAGCATGTCGGTAGGAGTTACATTTTGCATGTATGGGCCTATGAGCATATTCTAGTTACGAAGCCAGAGGGATGGGTGGCGAGAGCAGCAAGGGAGCCGTATGCTAGGATGTATAGAGGAGCTTTAACATACCGGTAGCACAGAGGAGTGGTGTACTAGCAGAGGAGATTGGATGAGGTGGATAGCTTTGTATGGAGACCATGGCTAGGATGTGAGCGATTGGATGACGAGGATATTGAGCTTGTCTATCCTAGGCAAGTGAGATATATTTTTGGACGTGGCATATATATTATAGAGCGCTATTTTCCAGAGAGGGTTTTGAGGCAATTTGGGGTAGCATAGGAAGTACCAGTTGGTGATGTCATTTTTGAAAAAACCAGACAGGAGGTATTTGATTGGGGGAGAGGTAGTGGTTGACACAGCTTTGGCAGAGAGAGATGGGCTACAACCAGTTGTATGGCAGTGGGGACAGGGTCCTAAAGATCCAGGCATGCTACCAGACTATCATGCATAACCGGTGACAGCGAGGCCTACTCGGTTGATGAGGGTTGGAGAGATAGGGGAGATTGGGATGGAGAGACCAGTCAAGAGGAGGCAACAACGGACTCCACCAGCGCAAGTTGTTGTACTAGTAGCGTCAGGGATACAGATGCAGGGACAGATGCCAGGACAGCCTCAGATACTTGCACAGCCTCAGGGGCATATATTAGTGGGTGAAGATGTTGGGATTCAGCAGCTGCGGAGGTGGATTAGAGAGGAGAGGAGATAGAGACAGTGGGTACAAATGAGATTGAGGAGGGTGGAGATAGACAGGCATTAAGAGGTGATTGGCCTGTGGCATGCTAGGGCTCAGGCATAGACTTACGAGGCTCAGCTACAATTGAGAGCACAGGTTGGAGATGGACAAGATGATGGTGCACTTGCTAGGGTGATAGGGGAGAGAGATGCAATGAGACAGAGTGAGTAGATGATGAGACTAGAGCGAGATACTGCGGTGTAGTAGGTGTAGGCTATGAGAGCAGAGAGAGATGGTCTGCAGGCTGAGAGAGATATGGTTGTGCAGTAGCTACAGGGGATGACTAGTGAGCGAGATAGAGCAGTGGCTGCATTGGGGACAGATGGGGCTATGATGTACTTGGCCACATAGTTGACACAGGCGTAGGCAAAGCTTTGGAGAGTACAGGGTGAGGCTGAGTACTACAGAGGCTTATATTATGGGGTTGTACCACCAGAGCAGAGGCAGCCTAGCTTCAGGAGCAGGTCAGGGGCTTCAGGTTCACGAAGGTCAGGTGGATCTCAATCAGTAGCCTCAGTGATGGGGCCATCGAGAGATAGAGGGAAAGGTGCAGGACCCGGCGGTGGTGGTCAGGGCGAGGGAGCTGCTAGTAGTCACTAGGGCTACCTTGTATATGTTGTATCATGATGAGGCCTAGAGCCAATTGTACATTCTTTATGCCTCAACTTGTATATGTAGACACTTGTATATTGACACATGTATTGATATATGATGGCATATTGTTGATCTATATGATGATGTAATGGATGCACTATTGGTATTATGATGGATATGCATGTTGTATTTATATTTTCATGGATTATGGATGGATTTTTATGCAAATGGTAATGAATGGAAATGTATGATAATACAAATATGTAAATGGTAATGATATGGATGGACGTATGCATATAGATAGATGGTGAAGAGATGATATATGATGGACTTATGTATGTCTAACACACTTGTTTTGTAGGATAGGAGATGTGGACAAAAGACGATGGAGATGATTGATTTTGGTTGAGGATTATATAGGCGAATAATAGGATGAACAGATGGGATGATGGGCATCTTTTTAAGTAATTTCTCAAAATGAAAAGAAATGCAATCCTTATGTTTGATATAGCATGTGGATGTTATGCACTAGGGTATAGAAGACGAAGGTGTCGAGATATCCAATGCGCAACTAGCGTGCTACAATCTTGTCTAAACACATGAGGTCAAGATGTTGAGCCAACATGCACAAGATATGAATAATAGCTAGTGTTTTGAGATGGACTTTGATGCTACAAGCAATGGTTTGAGCTTATTTCCACTACACATAATGATAGCTTGTTGGTTATATGTATGGAGCTAGTCTTGACATAGAATAGTCTCAAATGCATAAGAGACTGTTTAGCTTCTCAGATGCTAGAGATATCGATATGTAAGATGCTAATCCCAACACGTACAAGATACCAATATACATAGGAAGAGAATAAGATCATCCCGCAAACATGGCATACGAAAGCAATATGACCATGCCCCATTCCTTACTTCATCGCAACATACCAAGATATAGATAGATCAAGGCAGTCTTGATTAGGCATAGAAAAGGGACAAATGATAAATCAAAAGATAAAACAAAAGATACTGTCATCACGTTCTCTTGCCAAATTTAGGTGCTCTTAGATGGATTAATCTGGTGCCTTATTATGAGGAAAGTTGCATCCTGTTGAAGTCTAAAGTTGTTGATAAACTGCTATAGCAAATGTTGGCTTAAGGCATGTAGACAAATAGCTTCTGGCTTACTCTTAATTGGTTAAAGTGCTTGAGCTTCCAGTATACACATAGTTTGCTTCCTACTTGAGATAATCAAAGGGAAGAAGATGAAGGATGAAAGAAGATGAAGAAGAAGATGGGGTGGATCATCTGTGCTTGAGTATCGGAAACTTCCTTCGTATTCTAGACTGCCTACATACCTTGTATCCACAGGATCAAAGCACATTTACGATGATGATGGGACATGATGAATATGTAGTTTTAGGTTTTATTGATGATGTAAGTGATGAAAGATAGAAGAATGTGAGATGAAAGATTAAAGAATGATTAGAAGAAAAATGAAAGATGGATGATGAAAAGAGAAAGGGACTATCGTCTTAGCCTGAATCAAAGTGCTTCCATCGTATCTCAGATTGCCTACATACCCTGTATCCACAGGATCAAGGCTTTAACGATAGAGCGAAGATGTAGTTCTTGCTTATTATGCTAGTTGTTTGGATGCTTGCATTGCAGATGTTTTATGATTGTCAGATGAACATGAATAGATTGCAAAGATATGAATCCTATTTCCAAATTGTCGTGCCACGTTTATCGTTGAATGAACACTATGGTTGAAGTTAAAAGTTTGCTATGTTGTGAGCTAAAGTGTTTGATGTGTTATGAGCTAGAGATAGTGGTATCCACTTCCAAATAAGACTCAACAAATGCCCCCAGTGCAGAATGAGGTTTATTATGAAGAAGCAACAATGTAGAATGCGTGTGGTCAAGATGCTAAGATTCCAAAAGAAATAGTTATTGCAACAATGTCTCAAGTATGATAGCTAGCATCAACAGAGGTGAAGATGGAAAAGTTGTTTATTGCGAGGACATGTGGATTATGATATGGACTATGTAGGATAGGATGGCAAAATATGATAGGAAGAGTGATGATCAAGCAAACCAAGCAGACGATGGAGGCTGGTCACTACACATAGCACCTATTTGCTAGGTTTTCACTATGGTACTTATCCAAGGCACCTGTTTAGCAAATTTTCTCTAGAGAATAGATTATTTATCTT
Organism: Cunninghamia lanceolata; assembly: GCA_027924645.1. Classification (NCBI taxonomy): domain Eukaryota; kingdom Viridiplantae; phylum Streptophyta; class Pinopsida; order Cupressales; family Cupressaceae; genus Cunninghamia; species Cunninghamia lanceolata. The sequence goes on along the minus strand of BSBN01000220.1, from coordinate 5,615,147 downwards.
ATGTTATTTTTTTTTTGTTATCCAAAGCACCACAAAGTGGTTTTCACTATTGGATGGATTTTTTTTGGGATAGTTAAAGATTCAAGGATAAAACTTCGTGAGATGAATGTTGTTGACTAGTTCATCCAAGGGAATGCCTTCAAATGTTGAATGAGTGTATGCACCTAATCCATAAACTATTGTGATGATGAAAGGACCAAGCCAATTTGGTTCAAACTTGCCCTATTTCTCCCAGTGTTGTTGATTCCTTTAATTTTCTTTAAGGACAAGATCTCCAACTTGAAATCTGTGTTCTCTAATTTTCTTGTTGTAGCTATGGCATAGACGGCTTTGATAGACTTGGAGATGGTTGAGTGTTGTAAGTCGTCATTCATCTAAGAGCTCAAGATCATGGAGTCTGGATACTAGGTATTCTTCCTCTAAGATAGTATGTTGTAGAGATATTCATAATGAGGGGATCTCAACCTCAATAGGTAAAATAGCTTCAGTGTCATACACAAGAGCATAAGGTGTGACTTCAGTGGGAGTTCTGACACTTGTTCTATATGCCCATAATGTAGGATGGAGTTGTAGATGCCAATCTCAACCAGCTTCATTAACCATCTTTTTGAGGATTTTGATGATTGTTTTATTAGAAGCTTCAGCTTAGCCATTGCTCTGAGGATAATAAGGAGTAGACAATCAATGTTGGATATGGAACTTGTTGCAAAGATCTCTAACCTCTTGATTCTTAAAGGGATGATCATTATCTGTGACAATAGCTTGAGGAACTCCATAATGGCAAATGATGTAGTATAGAATAAACTTAGATATTTGCTTTCCTATGATATAGGTCATTGGTATGGCTTCCACACACTTTGTGAAATATTCAGTGGCTGTGATAATGAACTTATGATCGTTTGATGAAGTAAGATGGATTTTACCTATGACATCAAGTCCCCACTATGAAAAAGGCCATGGAGTAATGATAGGTGTTCATGTGCTGGTGCATGTATTAAATCTCCATGTTTCTGACACTGTAAACATCTCTTTGCAAATTGTTGCGCATCTTTTTCCATGGTTGGCCAATAGTATCATGCTCATATAAGTTTCTTAACAAGGCCAGGGCTACTGGAATGCGAGCCGCAAACACCTTCATGTACATCATGTAAGGCCACTTTTGCTTCCTCAAAATTGAGACATCTAAGAAGGATACCATCAAGACTCCGTCGATAAAGGGTGTCTCTAAGAATAGTGTAACGAGAGGCTTGACGGATAAAGGTTTTACATTGGGTATTAGATAATTGAAGTGGAAAGATTTGATTATGGAGATACTCTTATAAATCCTCGTACCATGGTGAATTGGGACCAACAATGTCACATATAAGCTCAGACTGTGGAACTTCAAATGTTGGAATCAAAAGTTGTTCAACCAAAAACTCACATTTCTATGTATTAGATGGCATGTCTAGAAGAGACCCAATCATAGCCATGGCATCTGTTGCTCTATTATGTAGTCTTGGGGTTTGTTCAAAAGTGATATTGTCAAAATACTTTTTGAAATCATCAACCATTGGCTTGTATGGAAGAAGCTTCTCATCTTTTGTTTGATATTCATCTAAAACCTATTTGATAACCAGTTGAGAATCGACAAAGACTTGTAACTATTTGATAGCCCATTGTACTGCCATGCGCAATCTTGTGATTAAAGCTTCATACTCTGCTATGTTATTGGTACATGGAAATGCAATTCTGTATGATTTGGGTATACAATCTCCTTGAGGGGTTACAAACAAGATGCCTACTCCTGATCCATGTTGTGTGTATGATCCATCAAAATATAGTTGCCATCGTGTTGGAGAAGTTAAATTGAACAATCCTTCATCAGGGAATTCTGGATATATTAGATGAATATCTGTGATAGGTGTTGCAGCTAATTGATCAGCAATGACTTGTCCTTTGATGGATTTTCGATCCACATATTATATGTCAAATTCACTTAAGATCGTGACCCATTTTGCTAGTCTTCCTATGAGAATTGCTTTAGAAAGAAGATATTTGAATGCATCCATATTAGATATAAGCTTTGTTGTTTGGTTCAGCATGTAGTGTCACAACTTTTGGGAAGCAAACACTAATGCTAAACATGCTTTTTCCATAGATGAATAATTGAGTTCATATCCCACAAGAGTTATGCTGATGTAGTAGATGGCTTGTTCTTTTCATGAATCATCATGTTGAGCTAGAAGGGCACCCAATCCTATTGTTGTTGATGATATGTAGAGCAATAATGGACGATCAAGTACGGGAGGTACTAACACGGGAGGTGTTGCCAGATATTCTTTTATCTTATTAAAAGCTTGTTGACACTTTTCATCCCACTTAAAAGGTTCACCCTTACAAAGAAGATGTTGAAAAGGATGGCATTTATTTGCTAGTTGTGAGATAAATCTGCAGATGGACTGTAGCCTACCTTGTAGACTACATAGCTGCTTGAGATTTGCTGGTAGAGGCATTTCCATGATAGCTTTTACCTTAGCTGGATCCACTTCTATCCCTTGTCCAGACATAATGTATCCTAATAGTTTTCTAGATGTTACACCAAATACACATTTCTTTGGGTTTAGTCTGACTTGATATTTTTCTAACCGATCAAAGATTTGTGCTAAAACCTGTAGATGTCCTCTTGTCTTAGATTTTCCCAGGATATCATCAACATAGTCTTTCATGATAGTATGAAAAAGGTCATGAAAATTAATTATCATGGCTCGTTGATAGGTAGCTCCAACATTCTTGAGACCAAAAGGCATTACAACCCAGCAATATGTGCCCCATGGACAAATAAAAGATGTTTTATCTTGATCTTCCTCTGCTATTCTAATTTGATTATACCCCAAAAATCCATCCATCAAAGATAGCATTTCATGTCCTGCTGTAAGATCTACAATGTTGTCTATGCTTGGTAGTGGAAAGTCATCCTTAGGACATGCTTTGTTAAGATCTCTAAAGTCTGTGCAACAGCAAACTCATCCATCAATTTTTGCTACAGGTACCAAATTTGAAACCCATTCTGGATAATCAATAGGCTTTATGAACTTTTCTTCTAACAGTTTCTGAATTTCTGCCTTGACCAATAAAGCTACCTGTGGATGTATTTTGTGCAATTTTTGTTTGACAGGTTTTGTATTAGGAGATATTGCTAGATGATGTACCACAAGTGAGGGATCTAAACCCGACATGTCAACATAAGTCCATGCAAAATTTATATCTCTTCTCATAAAAAATGTTGTGTAGTCTCTTCTTTCTTTCTCTAATAGTGATGTTGCCAAAAAAGTGATCTTTGGATTTTGCTCTATACCCAAGTTCATGTCTTGTGATTGTTCAACTAGCACGGTTGATTTCTCATGATAGCCAGTGGCAACAAAAAGATCAAATCCCCCATCCTTAGGTGCCTTAGAGAGGTTTTCACCTTTGGATACGTCCTTTATTTTTACTTTTTTATAGTCAAGAGGTGCCTTTCAGTTTTCATCTAGTGACCTATTTTGTTTGATTTTGTTTATTTCACTTTTGTGACTGAAGGATTTGATACTTCCACCAAAATATGCTAGTTTAGGTAGGTCCATCATGAAACCTGCTTTATGATCACCCAATAGAATACCTTGTCATAAGCCCATGAATTCTGCAATAGCTTCATCATTTTCAAATGTATCTAATATTGGTGCCCCTTGTTGGTCCCAATCAATGAGGTCAGGATATATGAGTGAAAGGTTAATGGAGGAATGGTTATGGCTAGAGGAAGTTGTAGAAATCATGAAGATGGAGTTTTCTTAGAAAAGGTCGGTAATATGAAGGGAGGAGTCATCGATAGTATCAAAATTAGAAGTCTCTCCTACTGAGAAAGGTCCAATGTCAGTATCAAAAATACACTTAATGTCTTTGAGCCATAGTACGACCAACTGATAACCAGGGCCTTGCTTATTAAACTTCTTAGACACAATAATGGGTTCTATACGTCCTTGTTCCTGTGATCCCAATCCACCATGTCCTTTGTAGCCCATGTTCTTTATGATGCGGAACCCATTGTTTTATCTCTCCACTTCAAGTTAGACTTTGATGCAGAGGTGTCAGGTCTTAGAGATAATTTAACAAGAACCAAAGATTTCAATCTAGTGTGGGCTTCAATCAATAAGACTTCACTAGTCTTCTCTTTGCCTTAAACTCCACCAAAGGGCTCAAATTTGGATTCCAACTTCTCAGATGAAATATTTTACCTTCTAGGGTCTCAACCTACCCCAACCAACAAGGTTCAATAGGTTTCATACACCATTTTGCTTGGTTCTTGACAATTCCACTTGACTAGGCCTAATCCTAGTAGCCCTGTTCAGCGACTAATTTGCATTTTTCTCTCAAATTCCCAAAGAACTCCCAAAACTGATGACTGATCTAAGTACCCTTTATCAAGTTCTAAAACATATCTCAAACTCACCTACTATTGTTTTGGACCAAATGTGATTGTCCTAACACCTTGTTGCCTTCCTACAAGGCCTAAATTGCCCACTTTACAAAGGAACCCTATTAAATACCTGTCCCACACACTTAAAACCTTGAAATAGTCTTAGGAAAGGGTTCAAAACAAAGGATTTTTTAGGTTTGATCAGGTGGTTTGCACATTCAGAAGTTCAAATACAAAAACCTCATTTCTAGGGCCTAAAACCTAGGGCTTCCTAGATCTCCCACTTCCAATCACTTCCAGACCTCATTCAAAGGTCCAACACCATCTCCATGGCCATACTAGACAATATCAAACATAAAAAAGTCACCTTGTTAAGGTGGATCTCTAGCTGTTATAACTATGCCACCATTTCAATGCTCTTCCACTAGCAATCCTTGACTTCAAATGGTGATCACCTCCCCATTTTGCATTCCTCCTACTTTGTAAGGTCAGAAATCATATAGTACATGTTAATAAGGACCTATTCCATGAGAATCAGGATCCTACATCCATGGAAAGGTCCTATGAGGCATTGAAACCTCTCAAAATGCACAGGACAACCTGTTGTTCCTTATGACAGTCAAATAAACAGCAATGCAACTATCTACAAAGACCTTCTTAGAGAATGGAAAGTGATCTACTATTGTTAATTAAAGTCCTAAGGCATTTGCTAACACTCCACAATCAAAAAGACCAACTGAAACAAGAAGGAAATGCAAGAAAAACTAAAATTTACTGTTCTTTCCAATTTGTCATACAACTCAAACCTCCAAAATGGCTCCCCACGTGCATCTCATGCCTTGAATAGGCTTAATTACCCCTGTCCAACTTCCTCAACTGATTTCCATCGGTTGCAATTAGTTAAACCATCAAAACTACTCAATTTGGAATTTCCCGCCCAAATGCATAATTCAAAAATTTGAATTTTAAAACTCTACTTTAAATGACTTCTACCCTACCAAATTATCATGTTGGATTTCCTTATGATCATTACACTTTGTTTCTGATCTTAAACCCCTATATTTGACTTATATTTGACTCTAGGGGCACTATTGGCCCAACTTACATCATTTTTGGTCCTAGGGTCCTTACCAGGACCCTCAGGACATTTGATCATTACATCATTTTGCCCAGTATAGCATGTCATCATTGGTCTTAGGATGTTCCATTTGATTGGATGGTTTCCATGGGCTTCTCCTGTGATCATTTGTGTCTTCTTGCTCCAGGGTGTTCTATTAGGTGCTCCTGCACCATACTCCCCAGCATGATAAAAACTCTTGTCCCAAGAGGCTTGTGATCTATTCCAAACCTCTTGTAGTCTCTTTGAAATGTTCCTCTGATTTGTGACAGGAAACATGAACTCTCCAAGGGTTATCCTTCTCCTTCTTCCACATGCATGGCTCTTACAAATAATGTTAGCATCATAAAACATGTTTTGGTGTCCTTGCCTAGGACCTTGCTGCTGTGGTGTTTCTGCCTTCTCCATCTTGAGATTTTGATCTATTTTTCCTTGTTGTTTGCCTTCCCTTTCTTGCCTCCCTATAGGGAAATCAATGTCCCCAACCTTGACATAACTTAAGTCCCAAATTTCCTGCACTTTAGGACTGTTATAAACCTTCTTCTACTGCAACTATTCTTGTTGTCTCCAAACATCCTTAACCTGCATATTCAACTTCAATTTCTCTCCAAAACAGACAATGGCATGTTCTTTCTTGTCTTCACAAGGTAAAGGCATTAGTCTAAACTTTTTACCATCTTTGTGCACCAAATGACTATTTGTATAACTATCATGAACTGTCCTTCTCAAATGCTGCCATGATCTTCCCAAAATTATATGCCCACATGTCATTGAAATGACATCACACAAAACAGAATCATGTTATGGACCAATTGAAAAATCAACATATACCTTCTAACTAACCCTTACTTGTTGTTCTTGACTTACCCAAGTGGCATTGTAAGGACTAGGATGATCAAATGTTTTCAATCCCAACTTGTGCACTATATCCCAGGAAACTAAATTATCATGTGAACCTAAATCTATAATCAACTTGCACATTTTTCCATGGCTTAAACAATTAGTTTTAAAAATGGATACCTGTGGTGCTTGCTGCATTTTGCCTTGTTTCACCATGAGCAACTCTCCATCTGTAACTGGATAGGCTAGTGCTAGTTCTTGGTCTTCTTTCTTTTCCTCTTCTTGTGCCAAATGAACTCTTCTCTCCTTGCTTTTATCAGCATCATCCCTCTTAGGACATTTGAAAGATGTGTGTCCCACTTCATTGCAATGATAACATCTACCTGTGAATACTTCTCTACCTGATCCAAACCTACCTCCACCTCTATATCCACCTCTCTGATCTGCAGAAAACTCCTTGCCTTTCTCATTGCTACTCTGTCCTTCATTAATAGGTCTTCCCCTACCTCTATATCCTCTACCATTACCTCCTTGTCTTTCTTGCTTCCTCTTCACCCTCTCTTCAGCCCTTATGGCTAACTGAAAACATTCTCCAAGTGATTTTGGTATGGTCAAACCAATCTCATCTTGTAAGTTATACCTAAGCCCATTAAGGTATCTTGTCACTTTCTCTTCTTCATCTTCTAATCCTCCTCTAATACTAAGCTTATGAAATTGCTCAGTACAGGACATAACATCCATGTCCTTCTACTTCAAATTCTACCTCATCCTCTTTGTTTGAATGGAGTAATCGGATGGAAGAAACTGATCCTTCATCATATCCTTCATCCTACCCCAAGAAATGATTCTTGTTCCACCTCTAGCCACTCTTTCTATTTGCACACTACTTCACCATGTAAGTGCTGTCCCTCTCAACTTTGTTTTTGCAAATTTAATCTTCTTCTCATCACTCATCTCCTCATACTCAAAAAAATTTTCAAGGGCATCTATCCACCCTAATAGCTCTTCACTATCCATCTTCCCCTGATAGATAGGTAACTCTATGTTTGCCTTGGTTCCACTTCCTTGAACTTCCTTAAGCAATCTCACAAATCTCCTTTCTTCAGCATCCCACTCGTCCTCAGGAGTGTTCTCATTTGCCTTCTCATGTCCTTCATCATCTCCTTCTTGATCATCTTGTTCATCCCCTCTAGGATTCCTCTCCAATGCTTCCAACCTTGCCAAGATTGATGCATTCTCTCTTCTCACTTGTCTTAACTCTCCTTCCCTTGCAGCATCCTATTCTCTTCTATCCCTCAACTCTTTTTCTCTTGCCTCTAAGGCTTCCCTCAGTTCATTATTCTCCCTAGCCATCTGATTCTTAGGAGGCATCTTTACAACTCTCACCAAACTCTTAACTTTTTCACAAGATCCTACTACTCCCTCAAGGACCTACTTGCTGCTCTGATACCACTATGATGTAGAGGTGTCAGGTCTTAGAGATAATTTAACAAGAACAAAAGATTTCAATCTAGTGTGGGCTTCAATCAATAAGACTTCACTAGTCTTCTCTTTGCCTTAAACTCCACCAAAGGGCTCAAATTTGGATTCCAACTTCTCAGATGAAATATTTTACCTTCTAGGGTCTCAACCTACCCCAACCAACAAGGTTCAATAGGTTTCATACACCATTTTGCTTGGTTCTTGACAATTCCACTTGACTAGGCCTAATCCTAGTAGCCCTGTTTAGTGACTAATTTGCATTTTTCTCTCAACTTTCCCAAAACACTCCAAAAAATATGATTGATCTAAGTACCCTTTATCAAGTTCTAAAACATATCTCAAACTCACCTACTATTGTTTTGGACCAAATGTGATTGTCCTAACACCTTGTTGCCTTCCTACAAGGCCTAAATTGCCCACTTTACAAAGGAACCCTATTAAATACTTGTCCCACACACTTAAAACCTTGAAACAGTCTTAGGAAAGGATTCAAAACAAAGGATTTTCTAGGTTTGATTAGGTGGTTTGCACATTCAGAAGTTCAAATACAAAAACCTCATTTCTAGCGCCTAAAACCTAGGGCTTCCTAGATCTCCCACTTCCAATCACTTCCAGACCTCATTCAAAGGTCCAACACCATATCCATGGCCATACTAGACAATATCAAACATAAAAAAGTCACCTTGTTAAGGCAGATCTCTGGCTGTTATAACTATGCCACCATTTCAATTCTCTTCCACTAGCAATCCTTGACTTCAAATGGTGATCACCTCCCCATTTTGCATTCCTCCTACTTTGTAAGGTTAGGAATCATATAGTACATGTTAATAAGGACCTATTCCATGAGAATTAGGATCCTACATCCATGGAAAGGTCCTATGAGGCATTGAAACCTCTCAAAATGCACAAGACAGCATGTTGTTCCTTATGATAGTCAAATAAACAACAATGAAACTATCTACAAAGACCTTCTCAGAGCATGGAAAGTGATCTAATATTGTTAATTGAAGTCCTAAGGCATTTTCCAACACTCCATAATCAAAAAGACCAACTGAAACAAGAAGGAAATGCAAGAAAAACTAAAATTTACTGTTCTTTCCAATCTGTCGTACAACTCAGACCTCCAAAATGGCTCCCCACGTGCATCTCATGCCTTGAACAGGCTTACATAACCCCTGTCCAACTTCCTCAACTGATTTACATTGGTTGCAATTAGTTAAACCATCAAAACTACTCAATTTGGAATTTCTCGCCCAAATGCATAATTCAAAAATTTGAATTTTAAAACTCTACTTTAAATGACTTCTACCCTACCAAATTATCATGTTGGATCTCCTTATGATCATTACACTTTGTTTCTGATCTTAGACCCCTATATTTGACTTTTATTTGACTCTAGGAGCACTATTGGCCCAACTTACATCATTTTTGGTCCTAGGGTCTTTACCAAGATCCTCAGGACATTTGATCATTACATCATTTTGCCCAGTATAGCATGTCATCATTGGTCTTAGGATGTTCCATTTGATTGGATGGTTTCCATGGGCTTCTCCTATGATCATTTGTGTCTTCTTGCTCCAGGGTGTTCTAGTAGGTGCTCCTGCACCAGACTTGGTCATTTTCATCAAAGAATATCCAAGAGTCTATATCATCAATGTCTTCATCATCCAAGAATCTGCCTTTAATGAATACTGTGGGTGGAGCTTTGATAACAGCAGGGGATGAAGTTGGTTTGGATGTAGAAGGTTTACCATAGGATTTAGGAGACAATGGAAGGGTGCCAACACAACAAGATTCTTGCAGTGTGTATTCACCAGGGCCATGTTCGGCGCACTTGATACGAAGGTTGGAGGCTGCTTTGCTAGATGATGGCTTGAGTAGGTTGGATGGATCTATATAGGATGAAGATGGATATGCTTTCGTGTTGATAAGAATGCAGTTCAGACTTTGATATTTAGCTTGAAAGGCATGACAGAACTCAAATCTATTGGGATCAGCTTGAATAGTAATGTCAACACTATTATGTGGAAATTTAAGACATTAATGGTATGTGGAAGGAACTGCCTTGAGGGCATGTATCCATGGACGACCAAGGATGATGTTATAAGGAAGGTCAATATCAAGAACCTGACAATGGGTTTCTATGGTGACCGGCCCAACTTGGATAGGCAAGAAAATAATCCCTTCAGTGTCTCTCTCAGCATCATCATATGCTCTGATAGTAATAACCTTGGAGGTGTCAACATCTTTCTCAGAATATCCCAATTGTTTTATTAATTTCAAAGAACATATATTAAGACCAGCTCTGCCATCTACCTGTTGGATCTAGGGCATACAACTGAGAGAGGGGGGGTGAATCAGTTGTATGAAAACTTGCTCTTACTTCAAACACTTGATTCTTCTTAGTTAGTTAACAGCATATCAATTAACCATCCATGAAAGCAAAATGCATAAACACAAGAGCAGATAAACATCAACACATTAAACACCAAGATTTTGACGTGGAAAACTTGGTTAAGGGAAAAACCACGGTGTGATTAACCCAAGGATTATTCTCTATTAGAAGAATAAGAAAAATGAATGGCACATGCCAATTAGGGCTCACTGCCTGAGCACACTGCTCACAAAGAGGCACACTGCCTACAAGGAGACACACTGTCTACAAAGTGATAAGAATCACAATCTTGAACTGGAGAATGACATCTCTACCATGTCCGGATCAGTTCCATTTAAGCCCAAAACCCTTGCTCTACCTTTCGTACTTCTTTTCGCTATGCCACACTCATCCCCACAATCTCCTCAACAAAATGAATTCACAAACACTTATTTATACAAGACATCGACTTAGGAACAATCATCTAAGTCGGCAAACATCACAATAACATTCGTAAGGCATGTAGAACATCCGGTCGGCCTGTTACAGGAAGAACACCAACAACTGGTAGCCATAACATCAAATCCAACTCTAACTTCAATGCGGACCACCAATACAAACTAGATATGATCCAATGATCATAATAACCTTCCCTGAATCATCAAAAACATTCGCACTTCATCAGCTTACCAGAATTCTTCTCTTCATCATCCAGTACTTCAAGAACACAGTATGTTGCCACTATCACAATGCAAAAGGTACTTCCAGACCTCAAAATCATACACAACTTGAGATGACACATCACAAGGACATCCCAAACACTCCTTCTAATCTGCAGATTAGGATAATACAATTTCGAACCTCACCGGACCTTTCTGTGATCCTCTGTCACCTCTGAACACTTGTCAAAACCGGTTCCACACAGACAACCACAATTTCTTCAGATCTTCATGCGGACCTCTGAAATCTTAGTTGAAGCATCTCAAGACTCATATCTACAAACCCTTTAATCCGCATCCTCTGGTTCTTAACCTATATAGTACATTTGCTTTCTTCTCATCACTGTTCTTTACTGTTTCGGATGAGGACTAATTTCCTTAGTAACAACAGCACTCAACTCATCCAAACCTTCTTACCAATGCAATATGAGTATGTTGACATCAATTACAACACTGGTTCACCTCATACTTGCAACAATCTCCCCCTTTGTCATTGATGGCAACATATGATGTGAAAAACAATCAAGACAAGAACTTCTCCTTTCTGTCACAGCTCCCTCTATCAACAACATGTCTTCTCCTCCTTTCTTTGATCATCAGCTACTTGTTTTTCACATGTCTTTTCTCCCCCTTTGACATCAATGGTAAAGGGCTCATACTTGCAATTCTAACACATCAGAATCATACCAGCTGCTCCCCCTTTGAAACAGCTCCACTACATCAATCCAGATCACAAGATATGTCTGTGATATCCACCAGACTGATGCACAACAGTGCATCTTAATGCATCACCGGAGGGGCCATGACCCCTAACTTTTCCCTGAGAAACTCAAAAGAGTCTTTGGGAAGAGGTTTAGTAAAGTTATCTGCAATCTAATCCTTGGAGGGTACATACTCCAATCTAACTTCTTCCTTGTTCACTTGTTCTCTCAAATAGTGAAACTTGATAGATATGTGCTTAGTCTTAGAATGCAATACCGGATTCTTAGAAATATTAATTGCACTTGAATTATCACAGAAAATTGTGATAGGCTCCTCATATTCAATTTTAATATCTCTTAGCATCTGCTTCATCCATAAGATTTGAGTGCAACTACCTGCTGCTGCAATGTATTTTGCTTCAGTTGTAGACAGAGATATTGCATCTTATTTCTTGCTTAGCCAAGAAACCAATCTCTTCCCCAAAAAGAATGCTCCACCACTAGTGCTCTTCCGGTCATCCACATCTCCTGCCCAATCTACATCTATGTAAGCATGAAGAGAGAAATCTGGATCTCTAGGGTACCATAGACCATACTCAACTGTTCCTTTCAAGTACCTAAAAATTCTTTTGATTGCCATAACATGAGATTCTCTAGGATCAACCTGGAATCTTGCCACAAGACCAACAGCCTGCATTATATCTGGTCTAGTCTGAGTGAGATACAACAATCAACCAATCATTGATCTATACTTTGTCTGATCTGCGTTTGGAGAGTCATCATCTTTGCTCAACTTACATCCGGTTGCCATAGGAGTGTTCATTGGCTTTGAATCTTCCATACCGAATTTCCTCAACAATTCTTTCACATATTTGGTCTGAGAAATGAAGATCCCTTTCTTTGTTTGAGTAATTTGCAGACCCAAGAAGAAATTCATTTCACCAAGCATAGACATTTCAAACTCACTTTTCATCTGATTTGCAAAAGTTTTGCACATACTATCTCTTCCTCCAAAAATGATATCATCCACAAACACTTCAACAATCAAAATATTTTCATGATCAATTTTGAAATATAAGTTACTGTCAGTAGTACCTTTGTTGAATCCAATCTACACAAGATGCTTATCCAACCTTTCATACCATGCTCTTGGGGCTTGCTTCAATCCATACAATGCTTTCTTCAACTTGCAGACCATATCATCATTATCAGACAATTAAAATCCATCCGGTTGTTCAATGTAAACTTCTTCTTCCAGATCACCATTTAGGAAGGCAAACTTGACATCCATCTGATATACCTTGAAGTCTTTGAAGGCAGCAAATGCAAGAAACAATCTAACTGCTTCAATTCTTGCCACAGGAGCAAAGGTCTCTTCAAAATCAATTCCTTCTATTTGAGAGTAGCCTTGGCAGACCAATCTAGATTTGTTTCTGATTACTTCACCAGCTTCATTTAGTTTGTTCCAGAAGACCCATTTGGTTCCAATAACATTCCTGTCTCTAGGTCTGGGAACAAGATCCCAAGTACAATTTTTCTCAATTTGCATCAATTCTTCCTCCATTGCTTTGGTCCAGTTTTCATCATTGCAAGCTTCATTTACTGTCTTAGGTTCAATCTTTGGAATCAGATAGTATTCATTTGAATCTTGAGCAATTCTTCTTCTTGTTTGTACCCCTTTACTTTTGTCACCTATGATCTGATCTTCAGAGTGATTTAGAGTTACATACCTTGGAACTTTGGGAGTTTCTTGCACTACTAATTATTGATCAAGCTCATTCAGACAAACTTCTTCTTCTTGATTTATCGGATCAGTCTGGATCTAAATTTCAGAGGAGGAAGGAGCTCCTTGCACCAGAGGATCATTCTGATCATCTTCATCACATTCATAAAACCTTGAGGGCTTCTCAATTCCTTCATCAACTTTTACATTAGTACTTTCTATCATCTTCCTCAGTCTCTTATTGTAACACCGGTATGCTTTGCTTTGAGTGGAGTAACCCAAGAAAATTCCTTCATCACTTCTAGCATCAAACTTTCCTAGATCTTCATCTCTTTTAATATAACACTTGCTGCCAAATACTCTAAAATATCTCATAGTAGGAGTGATGCCAAACCAAAGTTCATAGGGGGTCTTACCGGTATTGTTTCTGATTTGAACTCGATTGAGAGTGTAGACTACAGTGTTGATAGCTTCTTTCCAAAACAACTAAGGAACATTTGCTTCCAACATCATTATCCTGGCAGCTTCCTGGATGGTCCGGTTCTTTCTCTCAACTACTCCATTCTGCTATGGAGTCCTAGGAGCAGACAACTATCTCCTTATACCCTGTTTCTCACAAAAGTCAATGAACTCACCAGATGTAAATTCACCACCTCTATCAGACCTTAGACACTTTAGTTTTAATCCAGTTTGATTCTCTACCATAGCTTTAAAGATTTTGAACTTCTCAAGGGCTTCTGATTTCTCTTTTAGGAAGGTAACCCACATCATCTGGGAATGGTCATCAATTAGCAACATGAAATATCTATCACCTTGCAGACTCTTGATTCTTGTCGGACCACAGAGATCAGTATGTACTAATTCCAACAATCCGGTAGAGGACTGATCTTTGCTTTTGAAAGAGACTCTGCTCTGTTTACCTAGCTAACATTCTTTGCACAAACTATTTGTAGGTTTCACCAATTTTGGAAGATCTCTTACAGCCTGAATATTGCTTATCTTGATGTTGTTATCAAAATTTACATGACACATTCTTCTATGGCATAACCAACTCTGATCAACTTGAACAAATAGATAACTTTTATTTGAACCAACCAGATGAAAGATATTACCTTTTGTTTGAGTACCAGATGCAATTTCAGTTCCGGAGTTTGTAAAGATTCTGCATTTTCCATTCTTGAACCGGAGATCATAGCCTTTGTCCACTAACTGACCAACACTGAGAAGATTGTGCTTCAATCCTTCAACATATAGTACATTACCTGTTTTGCTCTTTCCATCAAAGGAAATAGTTCCCCTACCTCTGATTCTGCTAGCAGAATTGTCACCAAACTTTACCATTCCTCCTTCATACCTTTCCAAATCTAAGAACTTATTCTTGTCACCAGTCATATGGTAAGAGCATCCACTGTCAATAACCCAATCATCATTTTCTTCCACTTGAGCAACCAAAGCTTTTTCCACAACCTTGTGATTGACAGATTCAGAGGATATTGAATCTTCTTCCTTGATGGCAATAAACACCCATTCATTTCTGGATTTGCTTCCTAGTTCTGATTCATCATCTGTTACTCCTTCATTGTCATCTTCTTCATGAACATAATAGCAGTTCTTTTGAAACCTTTGTCTGTCAGTATTAGACCTTGCAGATCTTTCCAGACATCTTGAAACAAAATGACCAATCTTATTGCAGTTGAAACATTTAAAGGGTAGTTTTCCTTCATACTTACCGGATCCTCTTGGCAGTCTCTTTGCAATGAGGGCTTCAAGTTGAGCTGTTTCTGCTTCCTCTTCTTTCATGTCTCTTCTTGCTTGATCATACCATGACATCTTCCTTGAAGAGTTTTCTCCCAGATCAAATCTTTTTTTGCCTTTCACATAGGCACTGGCTTTGAAAGCAGATTCAGTCTTGTGTGGATCATCTCCAAACTTGGTCATTTCAAATGCAACTAGTTTGCCAGCCAATTGTTCTCTTGTGACAGTTGTGTGGGCTCTGAATTCATCAATGGCAGCAACCTTGATTTTGTAGGTAGTAGGAAGGGATCTAAGAATTTTACAAACAATCTCATTTTCATCCAGAGTTCCACCAGCATTTCTAATTCCACATACCAGCTCATTCACTCTTGGCATAAAGGTAGTGATGTTTTCATCTTCTCTCATCTTCAATCTTTCAAATTTCCCTTTCAGACTTTGCAACCTTGCACTTTTGACAAACTCATCTCCTTCATACAGAAGTTCCAGTTTAGTCAAGATCTCATATGCAGTTGGTAGGTCGATAACATTTGAGAGATCTGAGTCATTCAATGCGCTTAGAAGAGCTTCCTTGGTCCATAGATTGTTTTCAGCATCTGTGATTTCATTCAGAGTTATCGGACCACCCTGTGGAGGTACATATGGTTTTGAGACCATGGCCAAGTATGCTTTTCCCATACACTCCAAGTGACATTTCATGCGACCTTTCTAGAGAGTGAAGTTGGTTCCATCGAACTTCAGACTATCCTTCTTGTATGACGACATCCTGGATCTCCTTAAGCAGTTAAGCTCCTTTCAAAGGAACCTAGCTCTGATACCAATTGTTGGATCTAGGGCATACAATTAAGAGCGGGGGGGTGAATCAGTTGTATGAAAACTTGCTCTTACTTCAAACACTTGATTCTTCTTAGTTAGTTAATAGCATATCAATTAACCATCCATGAAAGCAAAATGCATAAACACAAGAGCAGATAAACATCAACACATTGAACACCAAGATTTTGACGTGGAAAACCCGGTTAAGGGAAAAACCACGGCGTGATTAACCCAAGGATTATTCTCTATTAGAAGAATAAGAAAAATGAATGGCACATGCCAATTAGGGCTCACTGCCCGAGCACACTGCTCACAAAAAGGCACACTGCCTACAAGGAGACACACTGTCTACAAAGTGATAAGAATCACAATCTTGAACTGGAGAATGACATCTCTACCATGTCCGGATCAGTTCCATTTAAGCCCAAAACCCTTGCTCTACCTTTCGCACTTCTCTTCACTATGCCACACTCATCCCCACAATCTCCTCAACAAAATGAATTCACAAACACTTATTTATACAAGACATTGACTTAGGAACAATCATCTAAGTCGGCAAACATCACAATAACATTTGTAAGGCGTGTAGAACATCTGGTCGGCCTGTTACAGGAAGAACACCAACAACTGGTAGCCATAACATCAAATCCAACTCTAACTTCAATGCGGACCGCCAATACAAACTAGATATGATCCAATGATCATAATAACCTTCCCTGAATCATCAAAAACATCCGCACTTCATCAGCTTACTGGAATTCTTCTCTTCATCATCCGGTACTTCAAGAACATAATTTGTCGCCACTGTCATAATGCAAAAGGTACTTTCGGACCTCAAAATCATACACAACTCAAGATGACACATCACAAGGACATCCCAAACACTCCTTCTAATCCACAGATTAGGATAATACAATTCTGAACCTCACCGGACCTTTCTGTGATCCTCTGTCACCTCTGAACACTTGCCGGAACCGGTTCCACACAGACAGCCACAATTTCTTCAGATCTTCATGTGGACCTCTGAAATCTTAGCTGAAGCATCTCAAGACTCATATCTACAAACCCTTTAATCCACATCCTCTAGTTCTTAACCTATACAGTGCATTTGCCTTCTTCTCATCACTGTTCTTCACTGTTCTGGATGAGGACTGATTTCCTTAATAACAACAGCACTCAACTCATCCAAACCTTCTTACCAATGCAATATGAGTATGTTGACATCAATGACAACACTGGTTCACCTCATACTTGCAACACTACCAAGATTCATTTGATATGGCATTGTTTAACAAATACTTCAATGTGGAGGGCTTCGTTGTGTGAAGGATGAATGGAAGGCTGAAGATCTTTGTCAGAGAAGGTTAAGTGACAAGGGGCTACAATGCTAGTGACCATAGATTGGAATTGTATGATATCAATATCATTACGTACCAAATATTCTTGTAGGGCTTTGTCAAGGATAGCTTTATGAGCAAGGGATATGAGAAGCAACTCAAGAATGGATATGTGTGTAGGTGTTTTGCCAAGGTGATCCAAGATATTATAGTTAGAGAACGGTTTAGGAGGATGGATAGGTGCTCCTTGAATGGTGACACAACCTCTTCGACTGCTTACAACACAATCAGGTGCTTTGCCTTGGATAGTAATGGTAGAAATGCGAGCATGGTCAATGCGGTCAATGGTAGATGATTCATAGTTGTATTGGATGGCATTCCCGACATGAGGGTTACTTGTTTTATCATGAGATAGAAGTGGATTCTTGAAAGTCTCTAGATCATAGTTTGATGTTGATTGTTGTGTAGGTTGAGTTTTTGAAGGTGTGACCTTGATTAAACCTTGATTGATGCAATCTTGGATGACATGTTTTAAGCGCATACAACCATTTGTTTTGTGTCCTTTCACTCGATGGTAATCGCAATACTCATTCTCTTTGTACCAAGGAGCTTTGAAGAGTGGTTCACCATTGGATGGTGCATCCAGTAACATAATATCACCTACTTGGAGAAGCTTTCAAAAGATAACTTCCATAGGTTCCACTAATGGTGTAAATTGTCAGTGCAAATTGGAAGTTTGTCGTTGTCGCATTCATTGAAAAGGTTGCATTGTTGTAGAAACAGCTTGAATATTGATAGGAGCTTTCATAGTTTGTATGTTCTTTGTGTCCACAACACCATCATTGACAACATTCTTATTTTTGTTCCAAAATCAAGACTTATCATTGGAATTTTGAGGATAGTCTTTGTTATCTAGAAAAATCTTGATAGTTCCTTTAGCAATTAAAGATCATTCAATGATGGTTCCTTTGGAAACAAGTTCATCAAAGGTGCTAGCACTTTGCGATTGTAATTGGAATGGCAGCTCGGGATGAAGATTTTGAACAAAGATATCAAGTTGTTGTTTCTCAGGTATTTCCCATGATAGTTTGCTAGACATATTACACCATCATTGAGTAAATGAAGAAAAGGCTTCACCGTTGCGCTGTTTATTGTTGACAAGGTCATTCATGTTTACCTCATTTTCAATGTTGAAAGCAAAGTGTGATTGAAACTTATTTGCTAATTCTAAAAAGGACTTAATTCCTAGAGGTAGATGAGAAAACCATTCAAGAGCTTGTCCTGCTAAGCTTCAAGGAAATAGTCTCAAAAGATATGTATCGTCGTAAGCAACATCAAGACATGCCACAAAGAATGCTCTAAGATGGTCTTCTGGATTTCCTTTTCCTTTGTACTTGTCAAATTGTAGAATTTCAAAGTGTGGCAGAAAAGGTGTCATATGAAGAGATCTGTCAAATGGATAAGCGCATATGTTCTCTAGAGAAAATGTCTTTTTGCCTTGTCCTACCGCTTGGTTAATCATTTGTTGAACATCTACAGAAGATAATTGTTGTTGTTGCAAAGGGGGCGAAACATGGTATGATGTCTATTGAGGTTGTTGTTGTGGGATATATGAAGCCATGACCGTTTGTTGAGGTTGCGTACTCACAATGTATGTCAAAGGAGTGGTATGTGACACATATGTGGTTGAGGATTGCTGTCCTTGAGACACAAGCGATAGTTGAGTATATTGTGATAAATTGGCATCAATTGCAAAGTGGAAGATGGATTGACACTAGTGAATGGTTGGGAAGTTGGAGTTGGATTTGTGACATGGTAAGTGATGGAAGGATTGGTAGATGCAAAAGAAGGATGGACATGTTAGCACAGTAAAATTTTCAAAATTTTACTATTCCCTTATTCCATCATATTTGAATAAACCCTAAAGGAATATCCCAAAAGGACCACAATATAAAATTTTTGTATCTCATAAAACGTCTAGGGATGAACAGTGTCAAAAATCATCAAAATCAATCCATCGGCATAAGGTCGTGTGGCTTACACCGATACACAGCGAATTGTTTGAAAACAACCATCGGCGTGAAAATAGAGATCGGAAGAAGAATCATGGAGCTCACCGATGGAGTAAGCAACACCGATGACTTTACATCGGCAAGAAAGGCAAGTGGTCATGCCGATCGGTATGACAAATATCTATCGGATGATCTTTTAGAAGTTGCCCCGACGATATATATCATACCGATGAAGCACTTTCGGCAAGAGTTTCACCGAACAGCACGCGAGGGTAACAAAGCAATAGTCATCGGTGAGAAATGAACCATCGGAATAGAAAACAAGTAAGTCTCCGACGATCAAAAGTCCTGGCGATAAGAAAGTTATCGGCAAGACTCACAGCGATGCATCTTCATCGGGATAGCTTGACATATCGGAACAAAAGAAGCAAGTCTTGCCGATTCATAAGTCACGGCGATCAAAAGATATCGGTGACACTTTACTAAGCTTTGCCCGATGAAGGATGTGATAAAGGGCATCGGGGAGATGATTTCGATCGGGGTATCTTGAGAAAGCTATCCCGATAGAGAATGTCATTCCGATAAAGATAAAAGTTCATACATAAACAGACTATCGGTAAGACAATAAAGATCGGGGAGACATAATTTTAGTATCCCGATGGTCTCAATCTTCCCGATAAGCAAAGTATATCGGTGGGACTTGCCATATCGCGGAGAGATCTAAAACCCTTGGCGATGAAGGAAATCATGCCGATGGTCACACCCACTTGAAATATGATACTACATGGCATCGGGGATACAATTGAGGGGTCACGCCGATTGACCGTCCGCGCCATAAAAAAGGGTTGAGGTCGTCCAGACATTTCAAAAAGCACGCCGATAGGAAGAGTTATGGCGATGTGACACTTCACAGCGATGAACATTGAATTGATCAGATAATTAATACAAAACGGCTACAAAGTTCATACGATCATTATAATTGCAAAAAACCGTCCGAGAGCAGAATACAGAAGAATTCTCAGGGCAAAAGCAAAGGCTTCCAATTTCAGTCATCGAGCGACAGGTACACATACACAAACCACTATATTACCTGTATTTGAATTTCCTGCCAAATTTTTCAAAAAATGGAAACTTCGGGGAAAGGAAAAGGAAGAAAATCACAAGGAGAAACCAGTAAACCAAAGAAGCAAAAAACTGATCAAACCCCTGAAGAAAAAGTGAAAGACAGGAAACTAAATCAGGACTTGATTGATCAGTTGCCTGGGTCAGCTCCCAAGGCCAGGAGGTCTGCCCAACTCAGGGCAGAAGTAAAAAAATTGGAAGACAAACATAAGCGCCTGGGAGATATTTGGACCCCAATTAGGGGATATGAACTCTTCAGGTTTCACTACAACAGAAGATTTAGAAATGCCCCTGTGTCAAACCCATGGCACATGAATTTAGGCAAACTGGTTGTACCTAATGTATTCTTGAATATAGAACTCCTGCAACTATTAGCCAGGCATTACAATTCAGGCCTGAAAGCTATCTGCAACCCTCAGGGAGAACCAATTATACACCTATCAAAAAATGCTATTTGTGAGGTGTATGATTTGGATGATTTGTGCACTGTCCCTGTTGTTTATGAAGATTTGGATAAAGAATACTGGAGAATGGATACAACCTACAATGGATGGAGGTTACCCATTCATAGACCCAGGATTGAAGGAGAAGTGATACCCTTGACTGAGAATGATGGCCCTCCCTTTCATGTATCCATTTTTGAACCATACATTCAATATACTTACTATTCTGTAGGCCAAGTCCTTGGCTCAGAGGTCCCTGAGTTCATGGCTATTCCTCTAATGGTCATAACCTCTGATATTCAATGTCACAATGCCAGACAGTTTGATTATGCCTCCTATGTTGCTACTAGAATAGACTCTGGTCTATCTGCAATGAAAAACAATGCTCCAGCATGCTCTTTTGAGCATTACTCGATGCTCATGCATATGGTCTTATACTACGGCCAGGAAGTAGGATTGTGGCCAAATGAGCTTCAAGTTGTTGCTGCAGGTAAGAAAGGGGAGAAGATACCTGTACAAATGTGGACCAGAATCTGGGATAGCAGGTATGCTAACTCCAGCTATGCTCAATTTGAGGAGCATTGTGTTAAAGTGCTGTATAGGTATTTCAACCACCCCTGTGAATATTCAATTTCAGATGAAATAAAAAGATTCCTCAGGCCAAAAGATTTTGGTGGCCACCCTGCTGTCACTCATAATTGGGGAGACTGGTATTGTTTTGAGGACGCCACTATGATCAGAGTGTATGGTTTTGAGGATGCTCCCTTTATATTGCCTAAAACTGTCCCTGACAGGATTGCATATCTGGAAATAATTAGGCAAATGCATTGTTCCAATGTCATGCATCTAAGTTCGCATGATAAACAATCATTCATGCCTAGTACTTTGTGTTTTGGAGATTTTACTGTGGTTTCAAAAGAAGGGTACAATCTCATTTTGGATAAACTAATGCATTATAACATGGTGACTGCTAAGGTGAGGAAAGGGTTTGACCCTGAGGGTTTCATTGACTATGCAAGAAGAAAACAAAATCTCAGTGGATACATGCACATACATTATCCACATGATGATGTCATTAGAAATTTGGAAGAGGCTGAAGTCGATTTGGTGGTGGAGAAATATAACAGAGATTTGAATGAAAAGAAAAAGCAGTTGGCAGAAGTTGAAGTGGTATCCTCTGAAGAGGAAGAATTGACTGAACAGCCACAAGATAAGACAACAGAAATGTCTAAAAGAAAAATGCAACAATATCAGCCTCCAGTTGTGATACATGATGAGGAGGGATCTGCTGATGAAGATCCACGCCAAAAAGCTTATGATTCTTTTGTGTCAGATGATACATTCATTCATTCAAAGGAATTTAAATCATTCCTGTATAAATACAAGGGAAAGGAAATTAGAGAGTCAGTAGATAATGTTTCTGCTGACAATGAAAAATAGTTATTAGAGATGTTAAAGGAGACAGTGGACAAGGAAATGCAGGACATGACACCAAGCAGAGGCAGACAGCTGCTTAAAGATGCGGGGGTTATGATTTTTCCCGGCTTAGATTTAAATTCTGCTCTAGTTTTTGATAGTTTTTTGAATAATGCTGATGATAAGTATAAGCTTACTCCAGAAGGAGTTAATGAAGTCTATATGGGAACAAGATACAATAATGATGAAAATTCTTTAATGATATGGGCATTGTATCCTCCCCATAAGAAGACGGCCATAATAGACACTGAGAAAACTTTTGGCCATGTTATGACTTTTAGAGCAGGTGAGACTGACCCCATAATTACTGCAGACATTGGTATCAATGTTGCAAAATTGAATAAAGCACAAGCTCAGATGTTAATCAAGGAAAGGGATGCCTATAAGCTGAATTGTGAAAGATTAACAAAGGAGAATGACTACTTGAAGGATGCTGTTAAGAGCACCTTTGGGCAATCTACGAAGAGAATAACTCAAGGTGAAAGCTCACAAAGTAGTCAAGAGATATCCCATGATCAAGCCAAACAAATTCAAATAGATGCATTTGTTACAATACTGCAGAGCAGGTATGCAAACATGGTACGGTGGTTAAACCAGTTTTGGGATAACTACTCGGAAAATCATAAAGCAGTCAAAGAACATGAGAGGCTTGATCAGAGGATACAAGAAAAGGTGATCGAGTTGCAAAACAGAGGTACCCCTGATAGCACAGATATCTCTGATGCAAGAGCATTACTCAAAAGGCACCAGAATTATTATGATAAACTCAAAGCTGATGCCAAGGAAGGGACTGATGCATCAGACGCAGGGGTGCCCAGGATATTCAAAGATAATGGAGAGGTAAAGAGCAAAGAAGAGTGGACTGTTGATTGTCAAGTTATATTACACAAAGCCACAGGAGCTCTAAAAGATAAAGCCTCTGTATCTACAGAAGTTTGCAAGCAACTGGAGGAAATGGTCACCCTCGATATAATCACCAGGAGTGCAGTCGAGCTTACTGATTCTCACCGTGCGCAGGAGTACTTGGATCATCTAACAAAAGTCTATTTATGGCTAAACAAAGCCTAATTAAGATTATGTAATTATTGTTTGTTAAAATCCCAAGAGACTTATTGAAGAGTTGTATCTCTTCTTGAAGATATCTATATAAGTTCAAACAATCTATGCTGAAAAATCATCAGCAGTAGAAGATATTTAGATATACATATACATAATATTCCAGAATGATCATGTTGCATATTTTATTTTAAAGAAGAAATTTGAAGTTCTCTGATTCAGTATTTCCATTTGGGTATCAGTTATTTGTTGAAATTATTCAATTGTGTGGCTGTCTCCATTTCTGCATTTCCCTGTTATTCAGATTAAACTATCAAGTATATAATTAATCTGTCAATACACATTCGCTATATCTGTGTGATCAATTCGGTTGGTATCCATCCTAAGGAATTAAACCCTTCTGATTTATTCACAGTAACCTGGAAGTAGTAAGTTGGGATTACTAAGTAGAGCCATATAATTAGGATTGACACACTGTCTCCAGTAAAATATTATCTGTAATCTTGTCTTTTCATTTCATTTGGCTCCTTCAAGTAAGGATTAAAGTACCTTCTGGTGAATTATAAGATCTCTGATTTTATTTGGTTGGATTATCAAGAAGAGTCTGTCAGTCATTTATTTGCACGTTTATACAAGCTATAAACCAGAACTGTGCCAAATATCTAGAATTATTACCATTTAGAAACTACTGTTCTCAGTCCTTCAAATTGACTCTGTTACCCAACAAGGCACTGGTCTCACTCAACTCATTAATTAAAACCTTTTTGATATTGCTTATACAATTTCTACCAATCACTTATTAAACATTACATATAGAATTAATTAGTCAGCTTTGTCGTCTATCCTACATCCTATGCCATTGTAGATAGACCTAGTTAGTCCATTCATCCACACTCAGACTGCTTTAATATTTCAAGGTTCACCCACCTAGGTGTAGCAGGACCCAAAGTGTAGGAAATCATCAAACCCTGAAAGTTTGATTTCATCAAGTTAGTTCAAAAACGTTACAAATCCAAATATAGAGCCTGGCATCCTCTTAGGATTAGTAACTTGCATTTTTGAGACCTAACAGGACACTTGGATTTTTATTTTGGACAACATGGGGATTGGTATGTGTCATGTGTTGGGTGATAATAGGCAAGCCGTGGGTAGCATAAGATGGATTGACGGTGTGTGAAGGATTGGAAGAATATGATGGAATGGATGTAAGTTGCTCAACATAAGTGACCATATTGCTAGGATTGGCTTGAGAAATGATAGGAGGATCATTCATGTCAATAAGACTAATATTGGGATTATATGGTGTAATAGAGGGATTAGTGGAGATGGTGGAAAGCATATTAGTAGTTGGGATATGAGATGTGGTATTCGTATGGGATATAGCAAGTTGTGATGATCATTAAGCTTGGACTATTGGTGTTGTTGGAATAGTTTGGGAAGCTTGCACATTATGGGATATGGGAATAGATTGTGATGCTTGGAGTGTTTATGCTTGGGTGACATGGACAGCTTGTGTTACTTGAGGCATGGAAATGGTCATGGTAGGAGGAGTATGTTGAGGAACATGGAAAGGTGGAATGTTGAGATTTTGTGAAATGAGAAGGAGCACATTGGTTGGCATTATCAAAGTTCTAAAGTGTGCTCCAAGCATGGTAGATCAAATGAAGCAACAATAGGCAATGAAGGAGATGCATTGGAGGATGGAGCTTGTGATATGATGGGGGATGATGTGACTATAGTGGATGGTCCCTTTGCAACAACAGCAGGAGTGTTTAGATCTTGCTCTTTAATAGAGGATATGTCAAAATCTTTTGGTAGTTTAGCACCCATGCGAGCAAGTTGCAAGAAGTAGTGATTAGGCTCAGATATAATAAGTCTCTCAACTTGATCCCACACATGGGTATCCTGAAATTCTGATAAGTCTTCTTGGGATTGTTCTTCAAAAGTCTCCAAGGATGTTTGAGGTTGCATTTGTTGTGAAGATGACTTGCCAATGGTATACCCTTGAGGCGTAAACATATTGGGAGGCATACCAGTCATGAATTGAGGTACGTCCTTAAGAGGTGTCGATCTGGGTTTCCTATAAGGCTTGTCCCTCACCAAACCTTTGGATTGTCCTTGCTATCTCTTCTAAGAACCACATGAATCGAGACAGTTTCAAAGGTCCCACCTTTTACATCAACAAATAGAAGGTTTTTGGCTACTACACAAAGTTGCCAATAAGGGCATCCATTTGGGTGGCTATACATGCAGCAATGCTACTCTCTGTTATGGAGTCTCCCAGCCTTCAAGGGTTACACCTTGGAGGGTTTTGGGGGAGGTTGGCTATCAGTATAACACAACAACACCCGTTGTTTGTAGCTTTCAACACAAACACTTTTCTTATATAGCAGTTCGGAAGGACTTGGCTTTAGCCCATTACCCTGGGGTCATATCCCTTCTCACACCAGGAAGACATGCCCTCTAAAGATAATAACAAGTTCTCATACACCTAAGATCCATTTGATAGGCAAGGGGAGAGGATACTTTTGTTATTAAATTTGGGTTATAATCAATCACATGCAAGCAATCAAAAAAGATAAATCAAGCACAAAGCAAGCAATGATTCATTTTAAGGACCAAGCCCAAACATTCCTAATTTAGTGATAAACCACAAGTCTTGGACCGATCGAAGTTGCAACAGATATGTTAGTAGTTTGATAACCTCCTTTTCTTGGACAATCAATAAGATGTTGCACAAATACCCAATTAGTTGCCAAGAAAAATAAACTGCAAATGATACAGACTGAAAGTGACATAGTTTACCAGAGGTGATCCATTGTCAATCAAAAGTGATCTATATTCTGTCACAGGCGAAATACTGTAGATCATAAGTGATTCTAAAAACTCTAGATGTGGATTGTTGAAGTTCATAAGTGATACAAACTGGCATAAAGTGATTGGTTATGTCTCATAAGCGACCCTTATCTACAAAAGAAATAATATGCAACAAAAGCCCTAATTCTGTGATAAGCGATCTAATTATCCAAAAGCAGTCACTGTAAGATCAAAAGCGATTAGGTTAAATGCAAAGGTGACCACTGTTAGTCTAAAAGTGATACAAAATAAACAAAAAGTGATCACTATTCACTTATAAGTGATTTGGAAATTGCTAAAGGTAGCAAATTTCAGTGTAGAAGCGACGCGGGTATGCAGATAGCGACGACTTTTTGCTCAAAAGTGACTGGAACTTGCCGTAAGCACTCAAAAAATTTGATCTTCATAAAAATAACTTCAAACAGTAAAGTTAATCAAGGACGTGAGTCCCACCAGGCGTGCCAAATGTGATAGGCAAAAAATTAGGTTAATAAGATCAAGCATATCCATGAAAACCTAACCCTACCATCATCAAAGAATCTAATCCAAATGAAAACCAAAGTATGCAATTCAAGCACAACATCACCTAGATTGTATGATTCTTTGTTTATGATGTGGATTGCTTCTTCAACAATGAACAATTATGAAGATAAAAGCTACCATGATGGATGAATGATAATGATAATAAGCTCAATAGATGCTATAGATGCTCAAGTTCTCAATATGCTCAGGATGATAATGTAGATGCTATATGAATGATGGATTAGGTCAAGTATGGAATGAGAGGGTGTTTATATAGAGCTCAACCAAAATTAATCAACGGTGGAGATTTGGTGGCTATGTGAATGGCTAAGATTAAAAGATAGACATATATGAATGTGAAGATGACAAGTGACGGGAAGATAGGGCTTATGTGTGTTTGTGTACATAAAAAGTACTACATGTGAAAGATATTAAATAAAAGGATGTAGTACCACTTATCTTTTTTAAATAAAAGCGGCACACATGTCATCTCATGAGATAAATGATAAGATAAATTAATTAAATAAATAAAATTTATTTAATTCATTGGAAAGTGAGTTTATGAAAGGAATCTTTAATTAAATAAATAAGATTTATTTAATTAAAAATAGATAGAATGAACATAATTAAATAATTAAAGATTGTTTAATTATAGCTTAGAGGAAATAGCTAATGAATTAATTAAATAAATATAAATTTATTTAATTAATAGAAGAAATAGATGTGTTAGGGATATTGCTCAAGTGTGTTAGACAAATGCAGATAATTAATGCAATGTTTGAATGCTAATGATAATGAGTCAATTTTGGGTGTCTACAAGAATCATACTTGGAATCTTATTCCTAGACCTAAAAACAAAAATGTAATTCAAACTAAATGGGTCTTCCAGAATAAATTGAATGAAAATGGTGAAGTTGTGAGAAACAAAGCAAGATTGGCGTGCAAAGGATATTCTCAGGTAGAGGGAATTGATTTTGAAGAAACTTTTGCTCCAATGGAAAGAATCAAAGTAGTCATATTATTTCTTGCCTTTGCTACTTACAAAGATTTCAAAGTTTACTAGATGGATGTCAAGTCAGCATTCCTAAGTGGAGATTTGGAAGAAGAAGTCTACATTGAGCAACCAGAAGGATTCCAGTTGTTTGATCAAGGAGATATAATATGCAGGTTGAGGAAAGCATTGTATGGACTTAAACAAGCCCCAAGAGCCTGGTATGAAAGATTAGATAAGTATCTGTAAAAGTTAGGTTTTAGAAAAGGCACAGCTAATAGTAATCTTTATTTCAAAATTGATCATGAACACATCTTGATTGTTGAGGTATTTGTTGATGATATCATCTTTGGTGGAAATGAGAGCATGTGTAAAAAATTTGTTGATCAGATGCAAAGTGAATTTGAGATGTCCATGCTTGGTGAAATGAATTTCTTCTTGGGTCTGCAAATCATTCAGTTAGATAAGGGCATCTTCATATCTCAGTCTAAATATGTAAAAGAGTTGTTGAAAAAGTTTGGAATGGAGGATTCAAAACCAATAAGTACTCCTATGATAACTGGATGCAAGTTGAATAAAGATGATGATTCCCCTAAGGTAGACTAGAACAGGTATAGATCAATGATTGGAGGACTACTTTATCTGGCTCATACCAGACCTGATATTATGAATGTAGTTGGCCTTGTTGCTAGGTTTCAAGCTAATCCTAGAGAATCTCATGTTGTAGCAATCAAAAGAATTTTTAGATATCTGATGGGAACATCTGATTATGGCTTATGGTATCCTAAGAATGATGATTTCACTCTTCATGCATACACAGAAGTTGATTGGGCAGGAGATGTGGATGATAGGAAGAGTACTAGTGGTGGTGCATTTTTCTTGGGAAAGAGATTAGTTTCTTGGTTGAGCAAAAAGGAGGCAATATCTCGGTCTACTACAGAGGTAGAGTATATAGCAGTAGCAAGCAATTGTACTCAAGTTTTGTGGATGAAGCAAATGTTGAAGGATATCAGAATTATGTTTGAAGAGCATGTTACAATCTTCTGTGATAACTCCAGTACAATAAACATCTCAAAGAATTCGGTATTGCATTCAAAGACAAAGCACATATCCATCAAGTTTCACTTTTTGAGAGAGAAGGTAAATGAGAATGAAATCAAATTGGAGTTTGTTCCTTTAAAGGACTAGATTACGAATATCTTCACTAAGCCTCTACCTAAGGACACTTTTTAGTTTCTGAAAGGGAAGCTAGGGGTGATTACCCCTCCTATTCAGAACTAAGGTGCACTACTGTGCATCAGTCTGGTGGAACTCACAGTCATATCTTGTAATCTGTATTGGTGGAAAGGGGATGCTACTCAAGGGGAGTAGTCAGTATACTCTGATTTTAGTTTGGTCTTGTCTAGGAAACAAAAAGGGTGAGAGATGATTGTAAATATGCGCCCTTTGCCATTGATGTCAAAGGGGGAGAGAAGTCATGTGAAAAACTTAGATGCAAGTGAGTAGTTACTGGTGAGAGGGGGAGTAGTGAAGAAAGTGGTTGCAGGTGTGATAAGAGAAAGGGGGAGAAGTTCTTGTCTTGATGGTTGAATTAGTTTTTCACATCATATGTTGCCATTAATGACAAAGAGGGAGATTGTTGCAAATATGTGTCTATGATGTGTTGTCATTAATGTCAACATATCTCTTTGTTAGAGACAGTGAAGATAGTGCAGTTCAATAAAGTAGATTGCTCAGCATTTCTAGTAAGACAAAGATAAGAGTCTATGTACCAAAGGGTTATGTAGAGGATTGTCTAAAGTTACTCCAGTCAAGATTTGAGAGGTCCGCATGGAGGATTGGTGAAGTTATGGTCATCTGAGTAGAACCAGGTTTTGTAGTTGTTCAAAAGTAACAGAGTGACGGGAATTTGGTCCAGATTGCTCTACATTGGAATATTATGGTATGCAGTTCTAGAGGTATGTTTGGGATGTTGGTGTGTATCCTCAACTCAAGTGGTTCATGGTTTGGAGGCCCATAAGCAATCTTTCTAGTGTGACAGTCATGATGGTTAGTGTCCTTAAGTTCCTGGATGAAGATGCAAGTGTTTCTAGTTATTTGAGGTGATGCGATTGTTCTTGTTGATTTCATTATGCTTCTGGTGGTCTCTGGATCATGTGCATATTGTGTTGGTGGTCCGCATTGAGGATTAAACTTGTGGTTGAAGATTTCTCCTTGGGTGCTACTATTCTTTCTAGTCTTGGCTAACCAAATGCTTGGTGCATGTTGCGGATGATCTAAGAAGAGTTATATGGAGTGTGGCGTGTTCTTTTGATGAAGGGGATAAATCACAAAACACACAACAATAGAAATTGAACACAGAAAATAAAACTTTCTTTTATTGATCTAGGCAACTCATTACACTATAGAAGCTCAATTATAATCAGAGGAATCAATCCTCCACAGGTTGCAACACATTACAGCTTCCTATCCCAAGACTCTAGAATCATCTGCCTTATGTAACCCCAAATCAGCTAGGGTTTCTATTTTCCTACCTATTCTTGACTCTACACTCCCCCCTTAACTCTACTACTATCCAGGGTTCCCAAAAATGGTTATTAATAGCCTTTTTGGTGGCCAACAACCTAATTTCAAAATTTGCATCTCCCTCCAAAAATAGGTCAACTTCCGGGAGCCATAACTTTTGATCTGAGAGTCTGATTGACGAACTGTTTTATGCATCAAAAAGGTCACGAAGTGCTCTACGTGCTAAGAACCATCTCTACTAGTTCTAGCCATTTTTGGGCTCGTATGGGGCCGTTTAGTGCCTCAAACCTGAATTTGAATAATTTTTAGGCATTTTTTAGGAAATGAAACTTTAATATCTTTCAACTCACAAATAATCTTCACGTGATTCCTTCACCAAAGGTCTTATATTTTTGTTATGTAACTTCCTGTAAATTTTGACTTTAATCCGTGCCCAAATGCAAACTTTCTAAAAATAGTAGGTTACTATTTTTAGCAGTTTGGAAAAACTGAAAGTTCTACATCATTATTCAAGCAATTATGGAACCAGAACCACAAATTTTGAAAAGAAATGGAAAGAACAACAACAATTTTGAAACACATCTTTTTTTGGATGATGTAGGATTGCCCTTACACCACTAGATGCTCCTGCATCAGACACCCAGGGTAATTTGAGAAGTGACCCTATCACGTCTTAGGTGTTTGTGTTAGGAAAACCCAAATGGTCAACCTATGCCTTAGATTACCAAAAAGAATCTTCAATAGGTCTTCCTTTCCATTTCACTAGATATTCTTCATATTGCCTGTTCTGAGTACTTCTTCCCACATGGCTATCCAAGATCTCTTCTATCTACTCTGTTGAAGTAGATGCCAGAATACTCCATTGTTCTTTTGTTGTTCCATCCTTTGTGCCACCCTCATGATATTCTATTAAATCAGCAATGTTGAACATAGGGGAAATATTAATCCCACTTGGCAACTCTACCTCATATGTATTTCCTGAATCATGCTTCTTCAGGGTTTTGCATGGTCCAAGTTTCTTCATTTTCAACTTATTGTATGTTCCAATTGGGAACCTTTCTTTTCTCAAGTGAACCATAACTTCATCTCCTACCTGGAACTCCTTATACCTCCTCTTCTGATCTGCCTTAGCCTTGTATTGAATATTCATCTTATTCATGCAAATTCTTCAGATATTCTGCAAAGTCTTCGGCTTCGGCACTTGTCTTTTCTCCTTTGTCTAGATTCCTCAACTCTGAAACATTTCTTAGACTATTTCCATATACAATCTGGAATGGTGATTTACCAGTACTCCTATTGACAAAATTGTTGTAAGAAAATTCTACATATGGTAAAATCAAATCCCATCCGTTGGGCTTTTCTCCTACTAAGCATCGTAGCAGGTTACCCAAACTCCTATTCACCACTTCTGTCTGTCCATCAGTCTGTGGATGGTGTGCAGAACTGAACTTCAAATCTATCTTCAACTTCTTCCACAATGTCCTCCAAAAATAACTAACAAACTTGGTATCTCGATCTGAAACTATGCTCTTTGGTAGACCATGTAATCTCACCACCTCTCTGAAAAATAATTCAGCAATATGAACAGCATCGTTAGTCTTCCTGCAAGGAATAAAATGTGTCATCTTCGAGAATCTATCCACCACAACAAAAATGGAATCATGTCCTCTCTGTCCTTGGTAAACCAAGAACAAAATCTATACTGATATCATCGCATGGCTTCTCTGGTACAAGTAATGGTTGATATAGACCTATGTTCTGATTTGCTCCTTTTTCCATCTAACATACTCTACAACTCTGCACAAATTTTCTCACATCCTACTGCAACTGTGGCCAATAATAATTTTCACCAACAATAGCAATGGTCTTATCTCAACCAAAGTGTCTAGCCAATCCTCCACTATGCTTCTCCTTAATTAGGTTCTCTCTTATGGAACTCCTTGGAATGCACAACTGGCTTCCTCTAAACAACATGCCATCTTAGATTATGAAATCCAACCATTTTGTCATGTCCAAAGTAACAAGTTCCAAACAAGCTTTCTAGGCCTCTGCAAAATCTAGATCCTTGGGATACAAACTTTTGAGCTCATCAAACCCAACAACCTCTATCTTCATTTCTGTCAACAAATTTTGCCTTCTGCTCAAGGCATCTCCAACTTTGTTGGACTTCCCACTCCTATGCTTCAAAACAAAAGTATAGCTCTGCAAAAACTCAACCCATTTTAAGTGCCTTTGGTTCAACTTCCCTTGACTATTAAGCTATTGCAAAGCCTGATGATCAGTATATAAAACAAACTCTTTTGGAAACAAATAATGTCTCCATTTCTTCAAAGCCTGAACTATTGCATAAAATTCTTGATCATAAATAGAATACTTTTTCTTGGCATCATTAAGCTTCTCACTAAAATAGGCAATGGGCTTACCTTCTTGGCTCAAAACAGCTCCTATACTACTACCACTAGCATCACAATCTACCTGAAATACCTTATTGAAATCTGGAAGTGCCAAAACAGGTTGTTCTATGACTTTCTGCTTCAATGTATCAAAGCTCCTGTTTGCTCCTTTAGTCCATCTAAACTCTTTTCTATCCCCTCTCATTATCTCAGTTAGGGGTGCATAAATGCTACTAAAATTCCTGATAAACTTTCTTAAAAACGTGCCAAACCATGAAAAGATCTTACCTCCATTGCACTCCTTAGTGTAGGCCATTCAATGATAGCTCTTACTTTTTCTGGGTCCATCTTAAGACCTTCCTCTGAGACAACAAATCCTAGGTATACCAACTCCTTTGTAAAACTATATTTCTTCAGATTAATCAGCAACTTCTCCTCCCTCAACTTCTCTAGAACTCTTCTGATATGCATCAGATGCTCATCCCAAGTCTTAATGAAAATCAAAATATCATCCAAATAAACAATAACAAAACTTCCCAGAAATTCTTTTAGTACCTCGTTCATGAGCCGCATGAATGTGCTCGGTGCATTGGTTAGCCCAATGGCATGACTAACCAATCATACAAACCTTCCTTTGTCTTGAAGGTTGTCTTCCATTCATCTTCTTCTCTAATACAGATCTGGTGATACCCACTCTTCAGGTCAATTTTTGTGAAGTACTTGGCTCCACTCAAACAATCCATGATATCATCCATTCTTGGCAATGGAAATCTATACTTGATCATTATCTTATTGATGGCTCGAGAGTCTATACACATCCTCCATTCTCCATCCTTCTTTGGTGCTAGTATTGTAGGTACTACACATGGACTTAGGCTCTCCCTTATCAGTCCCTTCCTCAACAACTCCTGAACTTGTCTGTTCAGCTCTTCATTCTCTATAGGGGTCATTCTGTGGGCTGCCTTGTTTGGCAAACTGGCTCCTAGTATCAAATCCATTTGATGACTTATCTTCCTTACTGGTGGTAAACCTTCTAATACATTATCAGAGATAATGTCCTGGAACTCTTCCAACATATCTAAAACTTCTGCTGGTACATCTTCACAGTTCTCTTGACTAATCTTAGGAATCAATGCAAAGCAATGACGCTCATGCTTCATACCCTCCAAAAATTTCCTACCATCTACTAGGCAAATTCTTGCAGTACTACATACCTTTTCTTCCACCTCCTTCAAGGGCTTCAACTTATGACGAACTCCATCCTTTATTAGGGAATATGTGTTTGCACGGCCATCATGAACAGTACTCCTATCATACTACCACGGCCTCCCCAACAGCATATGACATGCATCCATCGTTATGATATCACACAACACCTCATCATGGTAGTCACCAATCTTGAACTTCACTAAACACTACTCATTGACCAAAGCTCTATGGTCCTTCTGCAACCAAGTAATCTGATATGGATGCGGATGCTTTCTTCTTGTCAACTTCAACTTGTCAACCATCTCCTCTGAAACAAGATTATCGGTGATTCCACTATCAATAATAATATCACAACACTTACCTTCACATTTGCACCTTGTGTAGAATAAACTCTTCCTCTGATTGGGTTCTTTCTCCTCATTCAGCAAGGTTCTTCTGACAACTAGGGTTTCTCCCCTTTCAGCATCTTCACACTGCTTAGAATGTGCATCTTCATCTACATGTGCAACTCATGCATTGCCTTCAAGTCTTCTATTTGTCCTTCCTTGATGTTGCGGACACTTGTATGCTTGATGCCCTTCTTCCCCACGTTGGAAACAAGTTCCTTTGAAACCTCCTCTTCTAGGTCCTTGCCCAGGTCTACCTCTTCCTCTTCCTCTTTGCTCACCATTGTTCTAGTCACGAGGGTGATAGGTGTTATCCCCTCTCTAATTTTGACTGGTGCCAGCTTCTTCACTTTTCTTTTGATCTTCATTACAGCCTCCATAGGGTCTTCCACCAGTCCTTCCGCCTTGAGCTCTTTCCCTTTGCTTGCTGTCAAATCTTTTATTCAGCTTCTCTTCCATCTTTAGGGAAAATTGGTATGCATCTTCTATGGTGGTCATTCTGACTAGGCTCAGCTCCTCTTGAATACACGACCTCAACCCAGTAATGTAATGGGCTACCTTCTCCTTGTTGGGCTCTGCATGACCGGTTCTGATAGTAGTCTTATAAAATTCTTCTGTCTACTCTTTAACAGACTTGTTACCTTGCTTCAGTCCTTGCAACTTCTTCAGCAACTCCATCTCATAGTCCACAGGAATGAACTACTTCTTCAATTTCTTCACCATCTGATCCCATCTAGTGATCCTTCCTTTTCCTCTTTTGTTCCTCTATAACTGGACCTCCTTCCACCAAATATTGGCATGGCCCTTCAATTTTGTTTTTGCAAACTTGACCCGATCTGGGTCTTCTACATCTTCATACTCAAAGTATTCCTCCATGTCATTGGTCCAATCAATAAGCTGTTCTGGATTCAAATCTCCAGAATATGTAGAAACTTTCATCCTGGGTCTCTTTCCAATCTTTGAAATGGACCTCAACAACCTAACTTCTGCAGGATCTCCTGCAGCTTCTTGTTCTTCCTTGGATAACTCATCTTTAGCTTCATCCTCGCTTTCTTCTCTTGCTCTCAGATCAAACCCTCTTTGTAGCTCCTCTTGCAATGCATCGATCTATCTTTGCAGGACTCTAAAACCCTCTTTCGTCAAAGCATTCCTCCCAACATGATTTCTTCATGGAGGCATCTTGGTCTCCACAGCAAACCCACAACCTTAGGTCCTGGTGCAAACTGCCTCACGGTCGGTGATCTGTCTACACACTCAGGAACCCTCGCTCTGATACCACTTGATGAAGGGGGTAAATCACAAAACACACAACAACAAAAATTGAACACAGAAAATAGAACTTTCTTTTATTGATCTGGGCAACTCATTACACTACAGAAGCTCAATTACAATCAGAGGAATCAATCCTCCATAGGTTGTAACACATTACAGCTTCCTATCCCAAGACTCTGGAATCATCTGTCTTCTTGTTGCGTGGTTACACACGCCCCATTTTGACTTGGCAAAATAGGGACCCAACTTTTGTTTGGCTTTGCTTGTGTTTTTTTGCTTTCTGGCGGTTTGGTAAAAGTAAGTCAATATAGATGATCCTGCATAAAAGGGGACTGGGTAAGTCATCATGATGAGGTTAGTTTTTCAAAGTTAACATCTCATGATAATAACCTCATGATTAGATAGAACACAGAATTTCATGAAGGTTTGCCTTTTGGATCACCCTAATATTCCTTAGAAAACTAGAGTTATGGTGAGTCAAAGTCTTGGTCAAACCTAATATTGCGAGGGGAGGATCATATTTCTCAACATCAGTCATCTTACAAAAGATCACCCTGATCTAATATTATCACCTGATAAAATCATTTATCCAGAGGTCCGGACGTCAATCTTAGGTGATAGAGGTATTTACCCGTCGAACAACGTCATGTATTTTGTGAAGATCATATTTCTTAATGTCACCCGATATTTGAATATCAGCCTGTCGCAAATATCACCCTGAACCAATATCCTACTGACGTCATCCAAATCGATAAACGAAGAAATAAACATGATGATGATGTCACCATCCTTTTTACCTCACAGAGGTATATTTCCTAACATGACCCTTCCTACATAACATGATTATGACATCATAGAGCTACAACACTAAACTAAGTCATTATCCTGATGACGTCATCCTGATATTTCAACAGGAGGTCATTTTAGTCCGCGGGAGATCATGTTTAAAACATCACCTGATATCCAAATATCACCCGATATTTGAATATCATCCTATCCTGCAGAGATCACCCCGCTATTTTTCCACCTTTGACATTAAATGTACATAGATATGGTAGGTGGTTCTCGCCGACTACGAACCTGATACATACACCTGGCAAGATCCAGAGGTCTCGTACTGAAAATCAGTTGTTTCAATTAAATTTTCCCTAATTTTACCCTAAGTGACCTGATGCATAGGTTTAAAATGAATTTACTGAGTCATTTTACATTTACCTTGAGATAAACCAGTTTTAACAAAGAACTAAGCTTCTAAACCCTCTGACGAACAACATCCGGATGCACACAGTTTACAACAGAATGAAGCAAGCGAAAGCCATTAGTAATCAAGATCACTTTAAGACAATCATTAGCATAATCAAGAGGATAAGCACATTAGGTAAGTAATTTGAATCCCTCTTGTTGACATCTTTTTCATATCCAAGTATCATGGTATTTCCTGGTTTGAAGATTATGCATATCAAGATGAACTAGATGATGAAAAACTATAATATGCATGATGATTAATAAACAATATAACGTATATACATGCATGTGGTATAAAATTGTAAGACAAGCCTTGTTCCATTGCAAGCACTCATGGCGGAGAAGTGGTTAGCTAAGTCAAAGGTAGAATTCCTAAAATCGATGTTTGCTCATCCTGAGGGTGTTCAATTCAAATACGGAACCATTACAGATACACATTAGGGAAATACTGATATGGTTGCATGGTCAGCGAAGATGAGCGACGAGAAGAGTAACAACACCCTGTTGGATGCAATTTTTGTATCTGGGATGTGGAATGTAGCTGGTTTCTCTTATTTCATGGAAACCCCTGAGCTGGTTATTAAATGTGCGAGAAACTATAACCTAGAAACCAGGAAGGTAGAGAAGCATGGCAAAGTGTATGCTGATCTCTCTATCAAGGGTCTTGCTACCACATTCAGTTTGTCGTTGGGCAAGAAGGTTGCCAACATAGATTTGAAGAAATCAGAAGTAGAATATGAGAATAACAAGAAGTCTGCTA
Source organism: Cunninghamia lanceolata (assembly GCA_027924645.1). Lineage (NCBI taxonomy): Eukaryota > Viridiplantae > Streptophyta > Pinopsida > Cupressales > Cupressaceae > Cunninghamia > Cunninghamia lanceolata. The sequence goes on along the minus strand of BSBN01000220.1, from coordinate 5,577,585 downwards.
GGAAGAAAATGTACCAATGGAGGGCGAAGAATAGTCCTTATCCTGCAGTAGCTAAACTTCATGTACATTTATATAAATTCAACTTTGATGATGAGTACCAGTACATGATAGCACTGCTAAGCAGAGTGACAAGCCAGCTTGATGTTGGAAATTTAAAGGACTGGATGTATGCAGTCATCCTGATGTGCCTTTACACAGATAACAAGCCAATGTGGGCTAAGATGATAAGTGATGCTCTAAATGAGTAGCTGATGAACTTAGGAGGTCCAGATTGTTCCTTCTACATGACTTCATATATAGTTTATTTGTGTGCCTACAAGGGTACATTTGACGCATTGACTACAGATGGGAGAATTGGTGGCACAACCAATGATGCACACATATGGGATCATCATCCCCTGCTGCAAAGAGTGAATTACCTCCAAGATTACAAACTAGTAAATGATGCATTCTCTATGCATCTGGTGAGAACAATGGAAGAGGATAGAACTAAGAGACTAAGCATGGAGGCTCAGGAGGTTATATACAGGCATGGAGCCTAGTTTATCCAATTTGCTACTTTCTCCTATATCAGGATTGAAGGTTTTGGGGAGGAGCCTCTCATGCTCCCAAGGTACCCTACAGATGTGGTTGTCTTAATGGAGTTTCTAAGACAAATCTCTACAATATTGAATGCCTATAAGGCAAACAACAAGCTTCCACCAGTATTGTTTCCAGTTACAATGGGCTGGTATATGTGCCCAGATTCTGAGAATATAAAGAAAGCCATAGCTGGCCTAGCAATGATGAATTTCTAGCCTTTTCCATTGATAAGATCATATGATCCATATAGGAAGATGTAGAAGATCATGGGGAAAGCCATCCACCGAAGGCATCTAGAAGACTTCTGGGTGGATTGTGAAGATGAAGTTGAAGCCTGAAGAAGAAGGTATCAAAGGTTAACACTTAACCAAATCAAGACCTTTGATTACATCTCCATCCCAGCACAACTGAAGAAAGATGATGGAATGATAATGGCTGATGAATATAAAGAGAAAAAGATATATAATGATACCATCTCTGTGCCGGATCTCACTATACAAGAGGATATCTCCTTAGATCCATTCACAGGCAGGATATTATAGCTAACCCAAGCTTGGGTGGATGAGCAGATAAATGTACTAAAGAAAAAAGGTGTTGCCATCACGGTGGACAATAAGAAGAAAAGACAAGAAATTGTTGAAGATGAATATGATGACTTCTTAATTGAGAAGAGAAAGACTAAAGGAGAAAGAGTACCACCTTCGGAGAAAAGCAAAAGACCTCCAAGAGGTAAGAAAATTGATACTAAACCCAAAAGGGTTATAATTGAAAGAGTGATAGTGCCAACTGAAGATGCACCAGAATTGGAACAAGCATCAGCATCATCAGCACAGCCTCCTTAGGATAAACAAAAGGCTAAAAAGATCCAGAGGCCAGCTACACAACCTACTAAAACATATGAGGAGGGTTAGGCCTCACATAAGGAAGTAGAAGAGGATATCCCTCTAGAGGAGGAACCTGAGGAAGAGGAAGGCCCTATATCATTCACTAGAAAAAGAAAAGCACCACAGGTGGTAGCCACTACACCTAAGAAACCAAGGACTTCTATGAGAGGTGAAATAAAACAAACTCCCATAATGTTGAGGGGAGCAAGTGGAGAAGTATTTAAGAAGGAATTGCAGCATAACGTTCCACTTCCCACCATTGTAAAGTTTAAAACTAAACTTGCAGGAGAACAAGTGAAAGAAACCTCTAAAATACTTCAAAGTGGTCTAATCTCATTAGATGAGATAGTTGACTTATCTGATGATGAGGTGGTGAAGCATGTAGCTTCACAAAGAAGGGAAACCCTTGCTTCTGGCACTCGGTTAATTCCTCATGGAACTCCATCAGTACAAACGGTGTTAGAGGAGATGAAGCAAGTGGAATCATAAAAAGAAAAGAGCCCAGAGAAAATTGCACAGCAAATGGGACTAGATGCACTAATTGATCAGGTAACAAGTCCTACAACAATAGATTTGACATATGAAGAGGATGTAAATCCTAAGGATATGGCAGATGCACCTGATAAAATAGAAAGTATTGAAGAGCTAAGACAGAAAGAAGTGGAGAGAAAAGCTCCAGATATGGATCAGCAACAGCATGATACATCAGCTAAACCCAAAGTAGAAGAAGTAAAAGATAAAGGAGAAGAAAAGGATGCACCCGTTGATTCTCCTCCCAAAGTTCAAGAGATATCCACCTCAGGTGCGGAGCAAGATGTGATGCAGGACCAAGTAGAAGCACCGAAGAAGGATTCTACAATATCCATGGATACTAACATAACTCAAGATGAGAAAAATGCTAAAATGGATGAGATACCCATGGAGGAAGTAAGAGATCAGGATCATGATAAAGATGCAGATGATCAACAGGATCACCTTCCAAGGAAAGAGGTTCTTCAACAGAAGGATATACCCAAACATCACCCTCATGAAGAGCATCATGAGGAGGAGAAAAGAAAATCACCCTGCCCATCAAACATGATGGTGGATACAGAAGATCAGGGTGATCATCATGACAATGATGGAGACCAACAGTCAAAGGATCCAATTCCTCAATGGCTCGAGAAAGAAATTGGTGCAGAGTCAGGCATAGGGGTACAAGAATTTGATGTATCCACATTATTTTTAGAAACCCTGATAAAACCAAAGAGGAAGGCCAGGTTGACTTCGGACATTAGAAGAGATCCTACAATGAGTAGAAGAACATCTCAAGTAGCACTCCCTACTATGGATAAAGAAAAAGGTAAAATCACTCTGGAAGAATTCCAGATTAGCACAGTTGATCTGGGGTTTGCTAATGAAGATCAAGAGGGCTAGGAGGGCAAAGATATAATTGATTCATTAACCTAGAGGGTGAAGAGAGAAAAAGAGAAAAATAAATAGCACAAGGAGCACATTGCTCAGTTGCATACTTACATAAAAGGGTTAATTAACCTTGAGGATACATCTAACGATCATGCAGTCCCATTGACTGCTATTTCTTAGGATGAGGTAAATAAACTGGATCTCATGAAGCATGAGTCCTCCATAATGAGAAAGTGGATGTTATCCACATTTGATGGAGTAGAGGAAGTAGTAAAAGCCTCTTTGAAGAGGTGGCATTCTTTAAGTATCTCCAGGAGAAAAGTTGATAAATTGTAGATGGAGATCGGGAAGAGGTCTTTTCAGCTGGAGAAAGTTTTGACTATCTTGAAAGAGATAAAGAGGATTAACCCTCAAGTTCTCATAAGCAAGCAGGTGCTAAATAACAATAATGCACTATTGATGGACATATGTTACAAGGACATCAGATTTGAATGCAATGTACTTAAAAGATGGAATAGTAAACTAAGAGATATCAGCATGAAGCTACATGATATGATGTCATGTGAAACTGAAATTTTGGAAGCACTGGAGGGAAAGGTAGAAGGCAAAATAGAAAATCAAGATGAAGAGTTTGCCATTAAAGCTCTACTTAACAACTTCCAACAGGTAGCTGATGATCCTCTAAACCACCTGATGGAGGAAACTATGGATAAGATCATGAGGATCAAGGTCAAAGTGGAGAATTACAATGAAACATCTAGCAGTAGGAGAGGTAAGTTAGAGAATCTCTGAGGCAAATACCAAATACACAAGCATGCCATCATCAAAGCAAAAACTCAAGATGGCAGGGAGATAGAGAAAATAGTACAGTCATATGAGAATATCAGGACATCTATGCAGGTCTATATACAAGGAGATAATCATCAGGATGATGAAGATATAGGAAGTGATGCACATGATGATGATGATGAAGAACCTGAGATGTGAAAAGTAGATGAAGATGCACCATAAAGGGAAGCTTAGCATCCGATACTTAGCGAAAATAAGTATTTCAAATGGTTGCCAACTGGCAACTTGTGCCACATGATAGTGTTGACAAAGTCAAAGAGAAATGTGAACCGTAGATCTTAGATGGATAAATCCTAATCGTAGATCAATTGTAATCACTCCCTCACCTTGTTCTATAAAAGGTGCAGGGATGCCTCATTTTAAAACATTTGAAACTTAATTGAAATCTGTTTGCTGAAGTATTCAGGACTCATTTCAAAGCTATTGTATATGTACATGTCTTTTGCATACTTAATGAAAAAGAAGAGCAGTTTGATTACAAATCTTCGTAAATCTTGAGTAATCTACGTCTGAATTCTGGATATGTGCTTTGATTTGCTGCGTCCCTTAGAGTGCTCATCATTTTGCATGTATTGTTTTCATTCACCATCCTCTGAAGTTTGCATCAACTGTATCTAGCTATGGAACCTCCTGGTGAACATATGGTTTGATTTCTTCTCCTAATGATAGTATCAAGTATGTATGTGGATCAATAACTGAAGGTTCAACATTAATTTGAAGTTTTCTTTCAATTTTTTTTAATTTCAGAGCATTTCATCATCATAATTGCAAATAATTGACAATCTTAAGCAAATAATACAAATATGCAGACATCTCGTAGATAATTGAACATATTCAGCATATTTGAGGTTAAAGCATGTCAAAATGATAAATATCATGCAAAGATTTAAAGATAGACACACTATTTGAAGCGTATCTTGTATGAAATAACTATCCGTGCAGCATCATTACAGGAAACATCATCTCACTGATGAGATTCACGTAAGGCCCCAAAATAGAAACAGCAACACACATCAACCTCTGAGTAACGTCAAAAGATTAAGACCTAATCACTGGAGACTTGAGATCATGAATTCTATGAATTCATTGTATCTTTCAAGATGAATAAAGGTTAATGTGTACTTTTATTCTATGTTTGTTTATGACTAACATCATGATCAACACTTATGTAACCCCAAATCAGCTAGGGTTTCTATTTTCCCACCTATTCTTGACTCTACACTCCCCCCTTAACTCTACTACTACCCAGGGTTCCCAAAATTGGTTATTAATAGCCTTTTTGGCAGCCAACAACCTAATTTCAAAATTTGCATCTCCCTCCAAAAATAGGTCAACTTCCGGGAGCCATAACTTTTGATCCGAGAGTTTGATTGATGAACCGTTTTATGCGTCAGAAAGGTCACAGAGTGCTCTACATGATATGAACCTACTCTGCTGGTTCTGACCATTTTTGAGCCCGTACGAGGCTTTTTATTGCCTCAAACCTGAATTTGAATAATTTTCAGGCATTTTTCATGAAACAAAAACTTTAATATCTTTTAGCTCACAAATGATCTTCGCGTGATTCCTTCGCCAATGGTCTTATATTTATGTTATGTAACTTCCTATAAATTTTGACTTCAATCTATGCCCAAATGCAAACTTTCTAAAAATAGCAGGTTACTATTTTTAGCAGTTTGGAAACACTGAAAGTTCTACATCATTATTCAGGCGATTATGGAACCAAAACCACAAATTTTGAAAAGAAATGGAAAGAACACCAACAATTTTGAAACACATCTTTTTTTGGGTGATACAAGATTGTCCTTACACCACTAGATGCTCCTGCATCATGTTCGAGGAAGATTCAAGTCCCAGCTATGTTGGGCCGATAGTGTGATGGTTCGCATGAAGCATTTTAAGTCTTGTGATTGTAATTACTTGTAATGCCTATCTTGGAGAATGTTCTAGATAGATGATTGTTTGGCCGACTTTGATGTTCATTCCAAAGTTGATGACATGTATAAATAAGTGTTGTGAAGTCGTGGAAATGTGGGGGAGTGAGCAAAGATGCGGATGTAGCGAGGAAGTGAGCGGGGGCAAAGCAGAGGTGTTGTGCACTTCAATGGAACTGAACCTTGCATGAAGAAGATGTTGTTTCTCAGTTCAACCTTTTAGTGTTAACATTGTGAATGTTCTTGTAGCCAATGAGCCTCCTTTGAGTAGTGAGATCTGGGCAGTGCACCCAAAGGTAAGTGCCTTCCCATTTTTTATTCTTTTAACAGAGAATAAATCTTGTGGGTTAACCCCCACCATGGTTTTTCCCTTAACCAAGTTTCCACGTAAAAATCCTAGTGTTATGTGTGTTGATTATGTTTCTACTCATGTGTTGTTGATTCATGCTTTCATGGTTATATCATTAATCTATTAATAAGTGGTAAAGAAGATTAAATGCAACAAAAGAGAAAAGTTTTGTGACAACTGATTCACCCCCCCTCTCAATTCTCTACCCTAATTTCAACACACACACACACATATATAAAGTTTTTTATAGTGCTGTCATACAAGGCACGCAGCCTTGAAACTAATATTAATATTAATACATAACATATAATTCTATGTCTTTGGCGCAGCATATTGACCAAGTCTATGGCATTGGAATAAAACATATACATTTATTTTGTATGGTGTTTAAAACACATAACGTGCTTTATAATGAAATGATGGGCAGTGTTGTTATATAGCACTTAGTAACTTTTTTCCCAACACGTAAAAACTTTGACCTTTTCTCTTTAAACTACCAGCATAAAGATAGGAGGTGTGGTGTTTTGTGTGGCACCAGGTTTGAGAAGTAAAAACTAAAAAGGAGTCTTAAATCTGATTTGTTACCTTACAATTCTCAGTTTAATTCTTTCTATCCATTCTGTGTTTATTGTACAATGATTTTTGCCTGCCACTTTTCATTCCTTTTACTGAGTCAAATTTTGAGGGTGAATGGTGGCAAATCTAGCATCTTGTTTGTAGCTTTGGAGTATCGATTAGACGAGGGATATATGTATGTAAGTGTGTATATGTACATTTCATGCACATACATCATCGATGGTTATGTGGGATAATGAGTTTTATGTTGTTTTCTAAGTAATGATATATATATATATAAATTCTATTGCATACATATAGATATATATATATAATCGGTTACAGTATGCGGTATACATATGTAGATGTTAGAGTGTGTAAATATGATTATTTTATCAAATGATATTTTATAAAGGAATGTATGTGTGTGTGTATATATATAAGTTTAAGTTTCTTATAGCAATGTCATACAAGGCACGTAGCCTTGAAACTAATATTAATGTTAATACATAGCATATAATTCTATGTCTTTGGCACAGCATATTGACCAAGTCTATGGCACTGGAATAAAGCATATACATTTATATTGTATGGTGTTTAAAACACATAATGTGCCTTATAATGAAATCATGGGTAGCGTTGTTATAGAGCACTTAGTAATTGTTTCCCAATGTGTAAAAACTTTGATCTTTTCTCTTTAAACTGCCAACATAAAGATATGAGGCGTGGTGTTTTGTGTGGCACCATGTTTGAGCAATAAAAACCAAAAAGGAGTCTTAAATCTGATCTATTACCTTGCATTTCTCAATTTAATTCTTGTTGTCCATTCTGTGTTCATTGTGCAATGATTCCTGCCTGCCATTTTTCATTCCTTTTACTGAGTCAAATTTTGAGTGTGAGTTGTGGCGAATCTGGCAGCTTGTTTATAGCTTTGGCAAGCTCAGAATTTTGTATAAATAGAGGAGCTTTTCTATTCTTTTACACACAATTTTTCCATCCAAGTTGCTCTGTTGTTCTGCTGCAATTTTTAGAGTTACTGTTTAAGTGTGCATTGTTATTTGGTCTTTGATTTAGAGGGAATTTGGTAAGAAGTTAAGAGAGGGATTTGAGTTGTTTTGGGGGGGAATATTTAGCTAGCTCAAGGAATCAAGAGCAAGGAATCTGGTTGATTTATTGGAGCATAGCATTAACAAGCATGCTAAATTTCTTCTTCATTATGTCTTTTCTATTTGAAAGATTATATGTCTTTGATTGTTTGTTTGGAAATGAGTTGGTTTTCTTTTCTTTATCAAATTGGGTATTCTCTTACTTGTTCAATGAGAAGTATATATATAGTATGGAAATATTATGTATTGAATGTATAAATAATTTCCTTAGTAGGGATTAGTATCTATATAGGATTTATGAACTATATTAAGCTAAGTATGATTAGTTATTGCTACATTATGAAAGGTTAAAGTTATGAAAACTATGGTAGAAATGTCATAGTAAACTTGGAAATGTTAAGGGTTAATCCTAAAATTAGTTGATCCGTGGGTAAGGGAATAACCTTTGTATAGAGATTGATGTCATACCGAATCAAGCTAGGAAGATGGGTGAACATGTGACATCCATTCTAAATTAGGGGTGATGAATATTTTGGCCAAAGTAGTGTAAGTAGCCATTGTTTACACTGTCAAGTCACTATGATCCAGGTTTGCATACTAGGTAGGGATAATCATACTTTTAGGTTGGAGCCACAGTATGACAGTTCTAGTTATGTAGGACACAACATCTTGCTTAAAATAGGCTTATCTTTGAGGTTACCATACCAATCCCTTCGTCGAAGGGTACGGTCATTTACCAGTTTGGTAAATGTGCAGGGGACCTTAGTTAATCCTAGTTGGCAGAAAAGCACTTAAGTGATGCTTCTCCTCATACAGTTGGTATCCAGGATTTGATGAATGACATCAGAACCTTTTGTATCTCTATTTTCAGTTAGCTCTTTGAAGCTTGTATGTAACTTTGTATCCATCTTATTGAATGTTGTAAATGAGAAATATTTAATACTTGTGATGTTGAAATGTAATTTGATTATGCAATGGTAAAGTTTGAAATATGTTTCAAATGTGCATATATCATTTATAAAGATAGAAAAAAATTATTTCTCTTATTGTTGGTATGAAGAACTATTTATTTTTGGGTTAAATTTAGTAAAATTTATTTGGTAGAACAAGTGGCATGTTACATTTGTCGAGGACATCCTTGTGGAGGGGGGATGTATGAAGTAACTCAAGAATAGAGATTTAAGAGAGGGTCTTTTTAAGGTGATCAAGGAGGTTATACTTGTGAGTGGTTGGAGGATTGATAGTTGTGGATGTAGTCGCTTGATCATTGGTAGGGGCTGTTGCAAGTATGAGGTGAACCAGTGTTGTCATTGATGTCAACATACTCATATTGCTTTGACAAGAAGGATTGAATGAGCTGTGTGCTGAGGATATTGAGAAAATTAGTCTTAATCAAGAACAATGAAGAACAGTGATGAGAAGAAGGCAAAAGTACTCAATAGGTTGAGATTCAAAGGATGCGGATTAAAGGGTTTGTAGATATGAGTCTTTAGATGATCCAGTTAAGATTTTAGAGGTCCGCATGAAGATGTGAAGAAGTTGTGATGGATCTGTTGCAAGTATGAGGTGAGCCATTGTTGTCATTGATGTCAACATACTCACACTGCATTGACAAGAAGGATTTGATGAGCTTTGTGCTGAGGATATTGAGAAAATTAGCCTCAGTCAGGAACAGTGAAGAACAGTGATGAGAAGAAGGTAAATATACTGTATAGGATGAGAACCGGAGGATACGGATTAAAGGGTTAGTAGATATGAGTCTTAAGATGCTGCAGTTAAGATTTCAGAGGTCCGCATGAAGATCTGAAGGAGTTATGGCTGCCGGTATAGAACCGGGTCCGGCAAGTATCCGGAGGTGACAGAGGATCACAAAAAGGTCCGGTGAGGTCCGGAATTGTATTATCATAATCTGCGGATTGGAAGGAGTGTTTTATATGTCCTTGTGATGTTTCATCCTGATTTGTGTGTAATTTGGAGGTCCGGATGTACCTCCTGCATTATGACAGTGGCGACAGACTGTGTTCTTGAAGTTCCGGATGAGGAAGACAAGAGATCCCAGTAAGCAGAGAAAGTGCGGATGTATCCGGACATTCAGACAGACTTGTGAAGGTTCTTGAATCATGTCTAGGTTGTGTTGTTGGTCCGCATTGATGGTAGAGCCCGGAATTGAAGTTATTCTTCCGGATGAAGTTATTGCTCTGTTTAGCCGACCGGATGAGTTGTTCATCCTGCGAATGTTCTTGTGATAGCCGACCGGATGTGTTATTCATCTTGCGGATACTCCTATGGTTGTTTGCCGACTTAGATGCTTGTTCCTAAGTCGATGTCTTGTATAAATAATGATTTGTGAATTCATTTCAGGGAAGTTGTATGTGGATTAGCAAGGTGTAGCGAAGAAAGGTGCGAAAGGCAGAGCAGAGATTGTTGGGCTTAATTGGAACTGATCCAGACATGGTAGAGATGTCATTCTCCAGTTCAAGACTGTGATTTTTATCACTCTGTAGACAGTGTGTCTCCTTGTAGGCAGTGGGCCTCTTTGTGAGCAGTGTGCTCGGGCAGTGAGCCCTTATTGGCATGTGCCATTCATTTTTCTTTATTCTTCTAACAGAGAATAATTCTTGGGTTAATCACCCCGTGGTTTTTCCCTTAACCGGGTTTTCCACGTCAAAATCTTGGTGTTCAATGTGTTGATGCTTATCTGCTCTTGTGTTTATGTATTGTGCTTCCATGAATGATTATTTGATATGCTGCTAACTAACAACAGAGAATTAAGTGTTTGAAAGAGAACAAGTTCTATACAACTGATTCACCCCCCCCCTCTCAGTTGTATACCCTAGATCCAACAATTGGTATCAGAGCCGAGTTCCTCTGATAGGAGCTTAACCGCTTGAGGTGATCCAGGATGTCGTCATACAAGAAGGATAGTCCGAAGTTCGATGGAACCAACTTCACTCTCTGGAAAGGTCGCATGAAGTGTCATTTGGAATGTATGGGAAAAGCATACTTGGCTATGATTTCAAAACCATATATACCCCCACAAGGTGGTCCGACAACTCCTGATGAAACCACAGAAGCTGAAAACAATCTGCGGACCAAGGAAGCTCTTCTAAGCGCATTAAATGACTCAGATCTCTCGAATGTCATTGACCTACCAACTGCATATGAGATCCTAACTAAACTGGAACTTCTGTATGAAGGAGATGAGTTTGTCAAAAGTGCAAGGTTGCAAAGTCTGAAAGGGAAATTTGAAAGATTGAAAATGAGAGATGATGAAAACATTACTACCTTTATGCCAAGAGTAAATGAGCTGGTATGTGGAATCAGAAATGCGGGTGGAACTCTAGATGAAAATGAGATTGTCTGCAAAATCCTAAGATCCCTTCCTGCTGCCTACAAAATCAAAGTTGCTGCCATTGATGAATTCAGAGCCCACACAACTGTCACAAGAGAACAATTGGCTGGCAAACTAGCTGCATTTGAAATGACCGAGTTTGGAGATGATCCACCCAAGACTGAGTCTGCTTTTAAAGCCAGTGCCTATGTGAAAGGCAAACAGAGATTTGATCCGGGTGAAAACTCATCAAGGAAAATGTCATGGTATGATCAAGCAAGAAGAGACATGGAAGAAGAAGAAGCAGAAACAGCTCAACTTGAAGCCCTCATTGCAAAGAGACTGCCAAGAGGATCCGGTAAGTATGAAGGAAAACTACCCTTTAAGTGTTTTAACTGCAATAAGATTGGTCATTTTGCCTCAAGATGTCCGGAGAGATCTGCAAGATCTAATACTCACAGACAAAGGTTTCAAAAGAATTGCTATTATGTTCATGAAGAAGATGACAATGAAGGAGTAACAGATGATGAATCAGATCCAGGAAGCAAATCCGGAAATGAGTGGGTGTTTATAGCCATCAAGGAAGAAGATTCCTTGCTCTCTGAATCTGTCAATCACAAAGTTGTTGAAAAAGCCTTGGCTGCTCAAGTGGAAGAAAAGGATGATTGGGTTATTGACAGTGGATGCTCTCACCATATGACTGGTGACAAGAATAAGTTCTTAGATTTGGAAAGATATGAAGGAGGAATGGTAAAGTTTGGTGACAATTCTGCTGGCAGAATCAGAGGTAGGGGAACTATTTCCTTTGATGGTAAGAGCAAAACAGGTAATGTACTATATGTTGAAGGATTGAAGCACAATCTTCTCAGTGTTGGTCAGTTAGTGGACAAAGGCTATGATCTCCGGTTCAAGAATGGAAAATGCAGAATCTTTACAAGCTCCGGAACTGAAATTGCATCCGGTACTCAGACAAGAGGTAACATCTTTCATCTGGTTGGTTCAAATAAAAGTTGTTTGTTTGTTCAAATTGATCAGAGTTGGTTATGGCATAGAAGAATGTGTCATGTAAATTTTGATAACATCATCAAAATAAGCAATACTCAGGCTGTGAGAGATCTTCCAAAGTTGATAAAACCTACAAACAGTGTGTGTAAAGAATGTCAGTTAGGCAAACAAAGCAGAGTCTCTTTTAAAAGCAAAGATCAGTCTTCTACCGGATTGTTGGAATTAGTACATACTGATCTATGTGGTCCGACAAGAATCAAGAGTCTGCAAGGTGATAGATATTTCATGTTGTTAATTGATGATCATTCCCGGATGATGTGGGTTACCTTTCTGAAAGAAAAATCAGAAGCTTTTGAGAAATTCAAAATCTTCAAAGCTATGGTGGAGAATCAAACCGGATTGAAACTAAAGTGTCTAAGGTCTGATAGAGGTGGTGAATTTACATCTGGTGAATTCATTGACTTTTGTGAGAAACAGGGTATAAGGAGACAGTTGTCTGCTCCTAGGACTCCACAGCAGAATGGAGTAGTTGAGAGAAAGAACCGGACCATCCAGGAAGCTGCTAGGACAATGATGTTGGAAGCAAATGTTCCTCAAATGTTTTGGAAAGAAGCTATCAGCACTGCAGTCTACACTCTCAATCGAGTTCAAATCAGAAACAACACCGGTAAGACCCCCTATGAACTTTGGTTTGGCATCACTCCTACTGTGAAATATTTCAGGGTATTTGGTAGCAAGTGTTATATTAAAAGAGATGAAGATCTAGGAAAGTTTGATGCTAGAAGTGATGAAGGAATTTTCTTGGGCTACTCCACTCAAAGCAAAGCATATCGGTGTTACAATAAGAGATTGAGGAAGATGATAGAAAGTACCAATGTAAAGGTTGATGAAGGAATTGAGAAGCCTTCAAGATTTTATGAATTTGATGAAGATGACCAAGATAGTGTTCAAGGAACTCAATCCTCTCCGGTGAAACAGAGTCAGCCTGATCCGGTAAATCAGGAAGAAGAGTTAGGTTTAAATGAGCCTGATCAAGAAACAGCAGTACTGGATACTCCCAAAATTCCAAGGTATGTAAAACTAAATCACTCTGAAGATCAGATCATAGGTGACAGAAGCAAAGGTGTACAAACTAGAAGGAATATTGCTCAAGATCAGAATGAATGTTGTCTGATTTCAAGGATTGAACCTAAAACAATAAATGAAGCCTGCAATGATGAAAATTGGACCAAAGCAATGGAAGATGAACTGATGCAAATTGAGAAAAATCATACTTGGGATCTTGTTCCCAGACCTAGAGACAGGAATGTAATTGGAACCAAGTGGGTCTTCCGGAACAAACTAAATGAAGCTGGTGAAGTAATCAGAAACAAAGCTAGATTGGTCTGCAAAGGCTACTCTCAAATAGAAGGAATTGACTTTGAAGAGACTTTTGCTCCGGTAGCAAGAATTGAAGCAGTCAGATTACTTCTTGCATTTGCTGCCTTCAAAGATTTCAAGGTATATCAGATGGATGTCAAGTCTGCCTTCTTAAATGGTGATCTGGAAGAAGAAGTCTACATTGAACAACCGGATGGATTTCAATTGTCTGATAATGATATGGTCTGCAAGTTGAAGAAAGCTTTGTATGGATTGAAGCAAGCCCCAAGAGCATGGTATGAAAGGTTGGATAAGCATCTTGTGCAGATTGGATTCAACAAAGGTACTGCTGACAGCAACTTATATTTCAAAATTGATCATGAAAACATTCTGATTGTTGAAGTGTTTGTGGATGATATCATTTTTGGAGGAAGAGATAGTATGTGTAAAACTTTTGCAAATCAGATGAAAAGTGAGTTTGAAATGTCTATGCTTGGTGAAATGAATTTCTTCTTGGGTCTGCAAATTACTCAAACAAAAGAAGGGATCTTCATTTCTCAGACCAAATATGTGAAAGAATTGTTAAAGAAATTTGGTATGGAAGACTCAAAGCCTATGAACACTCCTATGGCAACCGGATGTAAGTTAAGCAAAGATGATGATTCTCCAAAGGCAGATCAGACAAAGTATAGATCAATGATTGGTGGATTGTTGTATCTCACTCAAACTAGACCAGATATAATGCAAGCTGTTGGTCTTGTGGCAAGATTCCAGGCTGATCCTAGAGAATCTCATGTTATGGCAATCAAAAGAATTTTTAGATACTTGAAAAGGACAGTTGAGTATGGTCTATGGTATCCTAGAGATCCGGATTTTTCTCTTCATGCTTACACAGATGCAGATTGGGCAGGAGATGTGGATGACCGGAAGAGCACTAGTGGTGGAGCATTCTTTTTGGGGAAGAGATTGGTTTCCTGGCTAAGCAAGAAACAAGATGCAATATCTCTGTCTACAACTGAAGCAGAATACATTGCAGCAGCAGGTAGTTGCACTCAAATCTTGTGGATGAAGCAGATGCTAAGAGACATCAAAGTTGAATATGAGGAGCCTATCACAATTTTCTGTGATAATTCAAGTGCAATTAATATTTCCAAGAATCCGGTATTGCATTCTAAGACTAAGCACATATCTATCAAATTTCACTTTTTGAGAGAACAAGTAAACAAGGAAGAAGTCAGATTGGAGTATGTTCCCTCCAAGGATCAGATTGCAGATATCTTTACAAAACCTCTTCCCAAGGACTCTTTTGAATATCTCCGGAAGAAGTTAGGGGTCATGGCCCCTCCGGTGATGAACTAAGATGCACTAATGTGCATCAGTCCGGTGGCTATCTCAGTCATATCTTGTGATCCGGACTAATGGGAAGCTGCAACTAAGGGGGAGCAGCTGGTATTATTCTGATGCATGAGAGTTGCAAGTATGAGCCCTTTGCCATTGATGTCAAAGGGGGAGAGAAGACATGTGAAAAACAAGTGGTTGATGATCAAAGGGGGAGCAGCAAAGGAAGACATGTGAGGAGTTGTTGTTGACAGGGGGAGCTGTGACAGAAAAGAGAAGTTCTTGTCTTGATGGTTTTTCACATCATATGTTGCCATCAATGACAAAGGGGGAGATTGTTGCAAGTATGAGGTGAGCCATTGTTGTCATTGATGTCAACATACTCACACTGCATTGACAAGAAGGATTTGATGAGCTTTGTGCTGAGGATATTGAGAAAATTAGCCTCAGTCAGGAACAGTGAAGAACAGTGATGAGAAGAAGGTAAATATACTGTATAGGATGAGAACCGGAGGATACGGATTAAAGGGTTAGTAGATATGAGTCTTAAGATGCTGCAGTTAAGATTTCAGAGGTCCGCATGAAGATCTGAAGGAGTTATGGCTGCCGGTATAGAACCGGGTCCGGCAAGTATCCGGAGGTGACAGAGGATCACAAAAAGGTCCGGTGAGGTCCGGAATTGTATTATCATAATCTGCGGATTGGAAGGAGTGTTTTATATGTCCTTGTGATGTTTCATCCTGATTTGTGTGTAATTTGGAGGTCCGGATGTACCTCCTGCATTATGACAGTGGCGACAGACTGTGTTCTTGAAGTTCCGGATGAGGAAGACAAGAGATCCCAGTAAGCAGAGAAAGTGCGGATGTATCCGGACATTCAGACAGACTTGTGAAGGTTCTTGAATCATGTCTAGGTTGTGTTGTTGGTCCGCATTGATGGTAGAGCCCGGAATTGAAGTTATTCTTCCGGATGAAGTTATTGCTCTGTTTAGCCGACCGGATGAGTTGTTCATCCTGCGAATGTTCTTGTGATAGCCGACCGGATGTGTTATTCATCTTGCGGATACTCCTATGGTTGTTTGCCGACTTAGATGCTTGTTCCTAAGTCGATGTCTTGTATAAATAATGATTTGTGAATTCATTTCAGGGAAGTTGTATGTGGATTAGCAAGGTGTAGCGAAGAAAGGTGCGAAAGGCAGAGCAGAGATTGTTGGGCTTAATTGGAACTGATCCGGACATGGTAGAGATGTCATTCTCCAGTTCAAGACTGTGATTTTTATCACTCTGTAGACAGTGTGTCTCCTTGTAGGCAGTGGGCCTCTTTGTGAGCAGTGTGCTCGGGCAGTGAGCCCTTATTGGCATGTGCCATTCATTTTTCTTTATTCTTCTAACAGAGAATAATTCTTGGGTTAATCACCCCGTGGTTTTTCCCTTAACCGGGTTTTCCACGTCAAAATCTTGGTGTTCAATGTGTTGATGCTTATCTGCTCTTGTGTTTATGTATTGTGCTTCCATGAATGATTATTTGATATGCTGCTAACTAACAACAGAGAATTAAGTGTTTGAAAGAGAACAAGTTCTATACAACTGATTCACCCCCCCCCTCTCAGTTGTATACCCTAGATCCAACAGGATCAAGTAGAACCGGTTCCAGGAGATGCTCCGGAGTGACAGAGTGTTACAAAAAGGTCCAGTGAGATCCGGAAGTGCATTGTCCTATTTTGTGGATTGGACAGAGTGTTTGGGATGTCCTTGTGATGTGTCATCTCAATTGGTATGTGGTTTGGAGTTCTAAAAGCACCTCTTGCAGTATGATAGTGGCGATAGACTCTGTTCTTGAAGTTTCGGATGAGGAAGAGAAGAGATTCCAGTTAGTAGAGGAAGTGCGGATGTACCCAGTCATTCAGGCAAGTTTGTGAAGGTTCTTGGATCATATTGAGGTTGTGTTGTTGGTCTGCATTGGTGGTAGAGCCCAGAATCGAAGATATTCTTCCGGATGAAGTTCTTGTTCAGACTAGCCGACCAGATGAGTTGTTCATCATGTGAATGTTCTTGTGGTGACCGACCGGATGTGTTATTCATCTTGTGAATGTTCTTATGGTTGATTTTTGACTTAGATGATTGTTCCTAAGTTGATGTCTTGTATAAATAAAGATTTGTGAGTTCATTTTGAAGTGTGTTGTGGAGCGGATGAGTGTGGTATAGTGAAAGAGTGAAAGGCAGAGCAGAAGTGTTTCGAGCTTAAATGGAACTGATCCAGACATGGTGAAGATGTCATTCTCCAGTTCAAAGTTGTGTTACTTATGATCTTGTAGACAATGTGTCTCTTGTAGGCAGTGTGCCTCCTTGTGAGCAGTGTGCTCGAGCAGTGAGCCCTAATTGGCATGTGCCATTCATTTTTCTTATTCTTCTAATAGAGAATAATCCTTGGGTTAATCACCCCATGGTTTTTCCCTTAACCAGGTTTTCCACATCAAAAATCTTGGTGTCTAATGTGTTGATGTTTATCTGCTCCGGTGTTTATGCTTTCTGCTTTCATGAATGGTTAATTGATATGTTGTTAACTAACAAGAAGAAACAAGTGTTTGAAGTAGAAGCAAGGTTTTTGTACAACTGATTCACCCCCCCTCTCAGTTGTGTGCCCTAGATCTAACAATTGGTATCAGAGCCAAGTTCCTCTGAAAGGAGCTTAACTGCTTGAGGAGATCAAGGATGTCGTCATACAAGAAGGATAGTCTGAAGTTTGATGGAACCAACTTCACTCTCTGGAAAGGTCACATGAAATGTCACTTGGAGTGTATAGGAAAAGCATACTTGACCATGGTCTCAAAACCATATGTACCTCCACAGGGTGGTCTGACAACTCTAAATGAAATCACAGATGTTGAAAACAATTTGCGGACCAAAGAAGCTCTTCTAAGTGCATTGAATGATTCAGAGCTCTCAAATGTCATTGACCTACCAACTGCGTATGAGATCTGGGTTAAACTGGAACTTCTGCATGAAGGAGATGAGTTTGTTAAGAGTGCAAGGTTGCAAAGTTTGAAAGGGAAATTTGAAAGATTGAAGATGAGAGATGATGAAAATATCACTACCTTTATACCAAGGGTAAATGAGCTGGTGTGTGGAATCAGGAATGCTAGTGGAGTTCTGGATGAAAATGAAATTATTTGCAAAATTCTCAGATCCCTTCCTACTACCTACAAAATCAAGGTTGCTGCCATTGATGAATTCAGAGCCCATACAACTGTCACAAGAGAGCAATTAGCTGGCAAACTGGCTACATTTGAAATGACTGAGTTTGGAGATGATCACCCCAAGACTGAATCTACATTCAGGGCTAGTGCCTATGTGAAAGGCAAACAAAGATTTGATCCGGGAGAGAATTCTTCAAGGAAGCTGTCATGGTATGATCAAGCAAGGAAAGACATGGAAGAGGAAGAAACAGAAACAGCTCAACTTGAAGCCCTCATTGCAAAGAGACTACCAAGAGGATCCAATAAGTATGAAGGAAAACTACCCTTTAAGTGCTTCAATTGCAATAAGATTGGTCATTTTGCTTCAAGATGTCCGGAAAGATCTGCAAGGTCAAATGCTAATAGACAAAGGTTTCAAAAGAACTGCTATTATGTTCATGAAGAAGATGATAATGAAGGAGTAACAGATGATGAATCAGAAATGGGAAGCAAATTTGGAAATGAATGGGTGTTTATTGCCATCAAGGAAGAAGATTCAATATCCTCTGAATCTGTCAATCATAAGGTTGTAGGAAGAGCTTTGGCTGCCCAAGTTGAAGAAAAGGATGATTGGGTTATTGACAGTGGTTGTTCTCACCATATGATAGGTGACAAGAACAAGTTCTTAGATTTGGAAAGGTATGAAGGAGGAATGGTAAAGTTTGGTGATAATTCTGCTAGCAGAATCAGAGGTAGGGGAACTATTTCTTTTGATGGAAAGAGAAAAATTGGTAATGTACTTTATGTTGAAGGATTGAAACACAATCTTCGTAGTGTTGGTCAGTTGGTGGACAAAGGCTATGATCTCCGGTTCAAGAATGGAAGATGCAGGATCTTTGAAAGCTCTGAAACTGAGATTGCATCTAGTACCCAAACAAAAGGTAATATCTTCCATCTAGTTGGTTCTAATAAAAGTTGTCTATTTGTTCAAGTTGATCAGAGTTGGTTATGGCATAGAAGGATGTGTCATGTGAATTTTGATAACATCATCAAGATAAGCAATACTCAGGCTGTAAGAGATCTTCCTAAATTGGTGAAACCTACAAATAGTTTGTGCAAAGAATGTCAACTAGGTAAACAGAGCAGAGTCTCTTTCAAAAGCAAGGATCAGTCCACTACTGGATTACTGGAATTAGTCCATACTGATCTATGCGGTCTGACAAGAATCAAGAGTCTGCAAGGTGATAGATATTTCATGTTACTGATTGATGATCATTCCTAGATGATGTGGGTTACCTTCCTAAAAGAGAAATCAAAAGCCCTTGAGAAGTTCAAAATCTTCAAAGCTATGGTAGAGAATCAAACCAGATTAAAACTGAAATGTCTGAGGTCTGATAGAGGTGGTGAATTCACATCCGGTGAATTCATAGACTTTTGTGAGAAGCATGGCATAAGGAGATAGTTGTCTGCTCCTAGGACTCCACAGCAGAATGGAGTAGTTGAGAGAAAGAACTGGACCATCCAGGAAGCATCCAGGACAATGATGATGGAAGCAAATGTTCCTCAGATGTTTTGGAGAGAAGCTGTCAGCACTGCAGTCTACACTCTTAATCGAGTTCAAATCAGAAGCAATACCGGTAAGACTCCTTATGAACTTTGGTTTGGTATAACTCCTACTGTGAGGTATTTCAGAGTATCTGGAAGCAAATGTTACATCAAAAGAGATGAAGATCTAGGAAAGTTTGATGC
Organism: Cunninghamia lanceolata; assembly: GCA_027924645.1. NCBI lineage: Eukaryota > Viridiplantae > Streptophyta > Pinopsida > Cupressales > Cupressaceae > Cunninghamia > Cunninghamia lanceolata. The sequence continues at coordinate 5,557,965 of BSBN01000220.1, read as the reverse complement.
TAGAAGTGATGAAGGAATTTTCTTGGGTTACTCCACTCAAAGCAAAGCATACCGGTGTTACAATAAGAGATTGAGAAAGTTGATAGAAAGTACAAATGTGAAAGTTGATGAAGGAATTGAGAAGCCCTCAAGGTTTTATGAATATGATGAAGATGATCAGAATGATTCTCTAGTGCAAGGAGCTCAATCCTCCTTTGAATTTCAAATACAGACTGATCCGGTAAATCAGGAAGAAGAGGTTTGTCTGAATGGGCCTGATCAAGAAACACTAGTGCAAGAAACTCCCAAAGTTCCAAGGTATGTAACTCTAAATCATTCTGAAGATCAGATCATAGGTGACAAAAGAAAAGGGGTACAAACAAGGAGAAGAATTGCTCAAGATTTAAATGAATGTTGTCTGATTTCAAAGATTGAATCTAAGACAATTAATGAAGCTTGCAATGATGAAAACTGGACCAAAGCAATGGAGGAAGAGTTGATGCAAATTGAGAAAAATCATACTTAGGATCTTGTTCCCAGACCTAGAAACAAGAATGTGATTGGAACCAAATGGGTCTTCCGGAACAAACTAAATGAAGTTGGTGAAGTGATCAGAAACAAAGCTAGATTGGTCTACAAAGGCTACTCTCAAATAGAAGGAATTGATTTTGAAGAAACCTTTTCTCCGGTGGCAAGAATTGAAGCAGTCAAATTATTTCTTGCATTTGCTACTTTCAAAGACTTCAAGGTTTACCAGATGGATGTCAAGTCTGCCTTCCTAAATGGTGATTTGGAAGAAGAAGTTTACATTGAACAACCGGATGGATTTCAAATGTCTGATCATGATGATATGGTTTGCAAGCTGAAGAAAGCACTGTATGGTTTAAAGCAAGCCCCAAGAGCATGGTATGAAAGGTTGGATAAGCATCTTGTGCAAATTGGATTCAACAAAGGTACTGCTGACAGTAACTTATATTTCAAAATTGATCATGAAAATATTTTGATTGTTGAAGTGTTTGTGGATGATATCATTTTTGGAGGAAGAGATAGTATGTGGAAAACTTTTGCAATTCAGATGAAAAGTGAGTTTGAAATGTCTATGCTTGGTGAAATGAATTTCTTCTTGGGTCTACAAATTACTCAAACAAAGAAAGGCATCTTCATTTCTCAAACCAAATATGTGAAAGAATTGTTGAGGAAATTTGGGATGGAAGATTCAAAGCCAATGAATACTCCCATGGCAACCGGATGCAAGTTGAGCAAAGATGATGACTCTCCTAAGGTAGACTAGACAAAGTATAGATCAATGATTCATGGATTGTTGTATCTCACTCAAACTAGACCAGATATTATGCAAGCTGTTGGTCTTGTTGCGAGATTCTAGGTTGATCCCAGAGAATCTCATGTCATGGCAATCAAGAGAATCTTTAGATATCTAAAGGGGACAGTTGAGTATGGTTTGTGGTATCCTATAGATCATGATTTCTCTCTTCATGCATATATAGATGCAGATTGGGCAAGAGATGTGAATGACCGGAAGAGCACCAGTGGTGGAGCATTCTTTTTGGGAAAGAGATTGGTTTCTTGGCTAAGCAAGAAACAAGATGCAATATCTCTGTCTACAACTAAAGCAAAATACATTGCAGCAGCAGGTAGTTGCACTCAAATCTTATGGATGAAGCAGATGCTAAAAGACATTAAAGTAGAATATGAGGGGCCTATCACAATTTTCTGTGATAATTCAAGTGCAATAAATATTTCTAAGAATCTGGTGTTGCATTCTAAGACCAAGCACATATCTATCAAGTTTCACTTTCTGAGAGAACAAGTGAACAAGGATGAAGTCAGATTGGAGCATGTATCCTCCAACGATCAGATTGTAGGTATCTTTACTAAACCTCTTCCCAAGGACTCTTTTGAGTATCTCAGAGAGAAGTTAGGGGTCATGGCCCCTCCGGAGATGAACTAGGATGCACTGATGTGCATCAGTCTAGTGGATATCACAGTCATATCTTGTGATCTAGATTGATGATGGGGAGCTGCTACTAAGGGGGAGCAACTAGTATGATTCTGATGTGTTTGAATTGCAAGTATGAGCCCTTTGCCATTGATGTCAAAGGGGGAGAGAAGACATGTGAAAAACAAGTGGTTGATGATCAAAGGGGGGGCAGTAAAGGCAGAGAAGACATGTGAAGAGTTGTTGTTGATAGGGGGAGCTGTGACAGAAAGCAGAAGCTCTTGTCTTGATGGTTTTTCACGTCATATGTTGCCATCAATGACAAAGGGGGAGATTGTTACAAGTATGAGGTGAACCAGTGTTGTCATTGATGTCAACATACTCATATTGCTTTGACAAGAAGGATTGAATGAGCTGTGTGCTGAGGATATTGAGAAAATTAGTCTCAATCAGGAACAGTGAAGAATAGTGATGAGAAGAAGGCAAAAGTACTCAATAGGTTGAGATTCAGAGGATGTAGATTAAAGGGTTTGTAGATATGAGTCTTTAGATGATCCAGTTAAGATTTCAGAGGTCCACATGAAGATGTGAAGAAGTTGTGATTGATCAAGTAGAACCGGTTTCAGGAGATGCTCTAGAGTGACAGAGTGTTACAAAAAGGCCTGGTGAGATTCGGAAGTGCATTGTCCTATTTTGCAGATTGGACAGAGTGTTTGGGATGTCCTTGTGATGTGTCATCTCAATTGGTATGTGGTTTGGAGGTCCGAAAGCACCTCTTGCCATATGACAGTGGCGATAGACTATGTTCTTGAAGTTCTGGATGAGGAAGAGAAGAGATTCCAGTGAGTAGAGGAAGTGCGGATGTACCCAGTCATTTAGGCAAGTCTGTGAAGGTTCTTGGATCATATTGAGGTTGTGTTGTTGGTCCGCATTGGTGGTAGAACCCGGAATCAAAGATATTCTTCCGAATGAAGTTCTTGTTCAGACTAGCTGACTAGATGAGTTGTTCATCGTGCAAATGTTCTTGTGGTGACTGACCGGATGTGTTATTCATCTTGCGAATGTTCTTATGGTTGATTACCGACTTAGATGATTATTCCTAATTCGATGTCTTGTATAAATAAAGGTTTGTGAGTTCATTTCGAAGTGTGTTGTGGAGCGGATGAGTGTGGTATAGTGAAAGAGCGAAAGGCAGAGCAGAAGTGTTTCGGGCTTAAATGGAACTGATCTAGACATGGTAAAGATGGCATTCTCTAGTTCAAGGTTGTGTTACTTATGATCTTGTAGATAGTGTGTCTCTTGTAGGCAATGTGCCTCCTTGTGAGCAGTGTGCTCGGGCAGTGAGCCCTAATTGGCATGTGCCATTGATTTTTCTTATTCTTCTAACAGAGAATAATCCTTAGGTTAATCACCCCGTGGTTTTTCCCTTAACCGGGTTTTCCACGTCAAAAATCTTGGTGTCTAATGTGTTGATGTTTATCTGCTCCGGTGTTTATGCTTTATGCTTTCATGAATGGTTAATTGATATGCTATTAACTAACAAGAAGAAACAAGTGTTTGAAGTAGAAGCAAGGTTTTTGTACAACTGATTCACCCCCCCTCTCAGTTGTGTGCCCTAGATCTAACAGGGGCTCCACAGATGGAGATGCAACTGTGATGAGTGGTAACAGTGCAATTAGGTGTCTTGGCTCTAATGGTGATGGTATTGATATGGTTGGAAGAATCTTCTATTTGACCTACAACGGAGTTGAAAGAAGAGGGTGGTGGAACTATGTTGTAGGATTAGTTTGAGGAAGAGGCTTTTCCCTTGTTATGATCTGGAAGTGGATCCTTGTATGCTCCTAAGTTGGCATTAGGTGATTGTTTTGGAGGTTCATCAATGGTTATATCGCCTCTATCTACAAGATCTTAGATGCAATGTTTCAACCTCATACAATTAGATTTTTTATGCCCCTTTACCCGATAATATTCACAATAGGCATTTTCATCAAACCAAGAAGGTTTAAATTGGTTATTGTCATAGGGGCAAATGGGTGGCAATGTGATTATATCCGCCTCGACGAGATTTCTCAAAACATCCTCGATAGGTTCACCCAAAGGTGTGAATCTCCTCTTGGGTGTGTTGTTTTGTTTGGGTGGTCCTTTGGGAATATTTACATTGTTTCTTGTGGATGGATTTGATGGTGTGGTGGTTTGTATGTTTTGGAAACTCTTAACATCGGTGACACCATCATTAAGAGTGTTTTTGTTTTTGCCCCAAAAATGGGGTTTTTTGTGGGATGAATTATTGTTGTTGGTGTTGGGGTTGTTGGTGTTGTTGCCATTGACTTTGTTGTTGTTGTTCTTGTTGTTGTTGTTCTTGTTGTTGTTGTTGTAGATTTTAATAGCCCCTTTACCAATAATGGCTCTCTCTATGGTTGTTCCTTTATCTATAACCTCCTGAAAGGTTGATGTGCATTGAATTTGCAAATGGAATCCCATTTCTTGATTTAAATCAGTCACAAACATAGTAACTAATTATTTCTCAGGAATAGGCCAAGGGAGTTTGCTTGCTATGCTTCTCCACCTTTGTAAAAAGGCAATGAAGGATTCCACATTCTTTTGTTTCATGTTGCAAAGGTCCGTCATAGATATTTCATGTTCAAAGTTATAGGAAAAATGATTTACAAATTTGTCCGCAAGCTCATGGAATGTTTTGATGTCGGGGTGAAGATGAGCAAACCATTCAGTGGCTTAACCACCTAGGCTTCTAGGAAAGAGTCTCATCAAGTATGTGTCATCATATGAGACTTCTAGGCAAGCAATATAAAACTCCCTAAGGTGTTCCCTAGGGTCCCGTTTCCCTTTGTACTTGTCAAATTTTTGTGTTTCAAAATTTTTAGGGAAGGGTGGCATAGGAATAGTTATACCAAATGGATATGGGTAAATATCTTTGAAGGATTATTGTTTTCTCTTGTGCCCATGTTGCATATCATCAACCTTTTGGATCAAGGTTTGCACAATGCTAGATAAATATTGGGTTGGTGGAGGTTGGGATATGTGTGATTTTTATTGATGGATTAATTATTGGAGGAAATGAGGGATTTGCTGATGTTGAAGTGGGTTTTGGTTTTGATTTTGTTGGGCTTGGTGTTGTTGATAGGATAGGAGTTGTTGTATGACGTGTGGTGGAATTTTTTGTTGGTTAGTGTTTTGAATGGAAGATGACACAACGTGTGGTTGTGAGATAGGTGGTTGAGAAAAGGGAGGTTGTGTGTAGGTAAATTAGATGAGAGGTTATTGCATGGATTGGTGTTGGATGTATTATAGGGTGGTTGTGAAAATAATTATGTTATGAAGGATATGGTGTTGGCATGTCGAGTTGTGGTACACTCGTGGAAGCACTTGTGTACATGGTGTTGTTGGGAATATTGAGCATGATTTGGGGGGTGGATGTGGTTATAGTTGGTGTTGATGAGGAGGTGGGGTTTGACATAGTTGTTGTGAAGGTAAGATTTGTGGTGGTGTTTGAGGTTTGGGATGTGTTGGAGATAGTGTTAGATGAGGATGGTTGTGATGAGGTGGGTATGGAAGCACCATTTTGAATGAGGAATTCAAGATATCTATTTGGATCCAACTTTCGGACTCTATCAAGTATGTACATGGAATCTACACCTTGCATGAAGTATAGAACATCTTGATCCACATTATTGATGTTGGTTGGGGGGCCTTGTGATTGGATTCCAAAAGGATTTATCAAAACATTGGAATCAAGGGATGATTGTTGTTGGATTGTAGGGACGTTATTTTGGTTAGTGTTGGGCATCCCAAAAGTGATTCTAAAAGGTTTCATCTCCTTGTTTTTCCTATCTTGGGACATTGTCAATGGCATGCAATGGATTGGGTATGAATTGATTTGGTGTTGGAAAGTGGATAAGGATTATGACCTTAGAGAATTGATTTCAAAATATTGGACCCAAGGATGAAAGAATAAGTGGATGAGTGATGATGAATAAGGTATGGATACATTTGAATTGGTGATGATTTGACCTTAGAAAATGAGTTTCAAAATATTGGACCTTAGGATAAATGGATGGATGGGAACATGAGGATATGAGGATGATTTTTTGGATGAGTGACCTTAAAGGTTGGATTTCAAAGGGTTTTTGGACTAAAGTTAAATAGATGGATGGGTGATTAAAGGTAAATGGGCTTGGGGGTGATGATAATATTTGAATATGATGGATTATTAAAAAGGGTACTTAGGAAAAATTTGGGGACAATGATTTTGGGATGGATGATTAAAGTGTACTTAGGACAACTTTGGATAAAAATTGACCAAGGATACCTTAGATGACTTAGAAAGAAATTTTGGATAGGGTTGGGTGATTAAGGATGTTGGACAAATTTGATGATGTTTTTAAAAGAATGATCAAATCAAGGGAGAGCTCAAATAATTCTAGATATTTGGATTTCAAAAGGATGTTCTCTTCTTACCTAAGGTAGACTAATGACCTTAAGAAAAAAGGGAAAATAATTATTTCACTTGAAGGTAGACTAATGACCATCAAGTAAAATGGGATACCTTAGAGTTTATCAACTTAGGAGTTGTCTAGGCTCCTAAATCAATTTCTCTAAGGGTTGATAAAAGGCTAATTTATAAGAGAACTTAAGGTAGACAAAGTCTTAAGCACCCTACAAATTAGAGGATGATGAGATCTAGAATTAATTCTTGCACAAACTTGATTTGAAGGACACTTTGGATGTTGATTTGATTTGGATCTTCTATGTTGATGATTGATGTTGTTGGTAAGGTTTGGATAGGTTTGATGTCGATGTTGGATTTTGGATAAGGTTGATAAGGTTTGGTTAATGTTGGTGGATGAGGATGAGGATAATTGGGCTAAGACTAGGGTTAGAGTGAATTTGAAATTTTTATATGGATGGAGGTTGGTGAGATATTTAGCAAATTTGAATGAAATCAAGGGAAGGCAAAAGTCCAAAAAAATATTTCTAAGATGGGATGGAGGATAATGAACTAGGATTAGGGTTTTGTAAAAACCCTTATGGAAATAGAGTGAAGGATTGGGATATGACAATTGATTGATGGATGGAATATGGTCAAGAGTCCAATATCAAAGTAATATTTCTCTAAGGTCCAATGGGATGATGGGGATGGATTTGGACAAAGGTTGAAAAAAGGAATTGTGGACAAAGGTTGGACTCAAAAAGGGATGATTTGATTTTTGGTGATTTTGACAAGGTATCCTGATGCTAAGGTCAAATGAAGCTCAAAGATTCAAGAACCAATCAGATGATGTGTTTGGGTATGGTCTTCAAATAGCACTAATATAGAGAAATAAGGCACTAAAATAGAGAGAAATGGCACTACAACAGACAAAAATCATGATGATTGGTGGGAATATGGCACTACAAGAATGGTCCTAACAACCAAATTTATAGCGCTAAATAGAGAGTGTATAGCACTAAACGATAGACAATGTTTGGACTTTGATTGAGTTTTTGATAAAGCTTGGACTTTTTGAATTCTTAGCTCAAATTTTGGATTTCAAAGGCTCAAATCTTGGATTTCAAAGGCTCAAATGTTTGATTTCAAAGGTTCAAATGTTAGACTTGGATAATGTCAAATGTTTCTTGGCAAGCACAAAAATCAAACAAGAGAACACAATGGCTTTTTGACTCAAGGTGGACTTTGGATAAATTGGCTTGTAGGGGTTTTGACAAGAAGACACACACACCAAGCACATGAATAATCCTAACATTAGTCAAGTGGGAGTATCATACCTTGTAGATCTCACGAAGTGGCCGTGGGTCAATCTCAACTCAAAGTGAACCAAGATTCCCACCCCCACTAATACCTTTGGTGCTATAGCTTGGATAGATAGGGAAAGCAAGGTCATGGACCACCTTACCCTCCTTACCAAAAAGACTTTCGTCTTGCCCAAGGTAATGCCTATCTCAAGTATAACGGTATGGTGAGCATATTCCCTCCTCTGCAGCAGTGCACTACAAGGTATGGTGGTCGAAAGGTCTTAAGCTAGGATAGTACAAGCTTCTAGGGAGTCATCTTCATACACAAGGTACATTAGGCATAAGACTATGAACATTAGTCTATTGAAGGGATACGGAAAGCCACTTCACCTTCTGTCTGGAATCACCCGGGGCCCCAAGGTTGTCCCAATGACAATGCAACTAGATTGGGGTGCAAGTTTCCTTCTCCCCCCTTTGATATACCCCATCAGTACACGTGGTTGAGGTCATCCCTTGGGGTGATGAAATCCCCAAGCAAGCCTCCTAAGAAGAAATCACCCTTGCTTTTGATCACCCAAGATCGAACAAGGCGCAAGGGGAGAACATAAGCACTAAAGTGACCCCTTCGAGATAACACTTAAAAGAAATAAAGTGTTTGAGTGTAGACTTTTGATCCCCAAGATCACCCTAAGGTGTGAGGGGAGAGCATACGTCTACACACAAATCAGCATGAAAAACAAGGTTAAATTTCCAACTATGATATCTTAGTGCAACTACTCTAGTATAGCAAACAAAAGTCTTTAACAAGCGAAAACCTGCACCAAAATGTCAGTAGTTTAGCAAAATGCTCTTGGTCAAATGTTTAGGGTACCTACACAAACTTCAAAATTATGTCAGAAAAATAGCATTGAAACATGATAAAATAGCTCTAAAACAGTGATAAATAGCACTAAAACTAGATTAAAAGGTGCTATAGAGAAGGAAAATAATGCTAAATAGATAGCTAATGGTGCTAAATAGTTCACTATCTAGGCTAAAATAGTCATAGACAATGCTACAACAGATAAAAATAATGCTAATCAGTAGGCAAATCGTGTTAAAACAAAACATAGTGCTAAATCAAAAGACAATAGCTCTAAAGTATGGTCAAATGGCACTAAAGGAAATTATACCTATTTTACCTACCTGGCAGTGAATTGTATGGTGCCGTTCTAGGAAGGGATAGTGTTGTTCCGCAGAAAAATCAGAAACCTGCACAAAATATAGGATAAACTTGCACCAAATGAAGATATAAGTTGTTAGAAAGCTGCAAGGTTAGTCTAAGAGAAAAATACACCAATTGTTAGCAGAAAAATAGAGTTGTTTTGTGTTAGAAAATGAGAAACATCAAAACCTAGTTCCTCTTAAGATATATCTAGAAAACATTTAGCATAATAACCCCTTAGAACTAGGCAACCCTATCAAAAAACAAAGAGCAAAAAGATGCAGACAGTGGTCAGAAGCATAAAACAAACATACAAATATTTCAACTAACAAAGTCAGCAAAATTCGTGAAAGAATAGCGCTAAAACAGTAGAAGATAGTGCTATTTCAGACAGAAATAGCGTTAAAACAAGATGAAATGGTGCTAAACCATGAAGGTATAGTGCTACTACGGGAGGATATAGCAATACTCCAACTTGTGCGTTAAGAACCTTCACAAAAACAATCAAAAAGGAGTTAGATTGGACTAGGGGGTCCCACCAGGCATGCCAAATGAAGACAAGAGAAGTTTCAAAGGAAAATAAAACATCAAAATGCAAGAAACACCAATGATATACCTTTTGAAAAGTCTCCCACTCCTTGATAAGGTGAAGGAGCTTGCACCCAAGAGCTCCTAGCTTTACCCAAACTAAGTATTGAATGTAGATATGCTCTCAATTACAACAAATGGATTTGGCTAAGAGACTATGAGGAATGATTTTAGCATGATAACATTACTCAAACTTGGATGATCAAAATGGCTTGTGGAGGGTCTTATTTATAGGCAAATTTGGAGGGATTTTGATCCAACGACTGAGATTAAAAGCTGGAATCAAGGGTGGCGATTAGAGGATGAGATCAAGGGCTAAGATCTCTGTAGACATCTAAAATTGGCTTGCTCTACAAACCAGTTTCCCGTACCTTTACACCAATTCATCCCCCCTATTAATTAAATAAATTCATCTTATTTAATTAATTTATTCCTAACCATCTGTCTATCCCTTGTGATCAATTAATTCACTTAATTTATCACTAGACCTTACAACACTATCCTCATCAATTAAATAAATATTTCTAATATTTATTTAGTTACTTTTTGTCTATTTCCCTAACCCCTATTAATTAGATAAATCATGCTTATCTAATTGATCTACCCTATTGATCAATCTACCCTAGCTTGCCTATCCCCTAGACCTAGGTTAATTAAGCTAAACACTTAGTCAACCTTGCTTAGCCCATCCTTCCACACACCTTTTGAATAAAAATCAATCTTTTATTCAAATGGTCAAATCTCCCTTACCCCTCATTTATTACCCTCTTACACATGTAAGAGTACATCTTCACATCTCCACATAAAAGTGAATTATTAATTCACTTGTCATGTCCACTCTTCCCAAAAATGAATTTTTAATTCAAAAATAATCCTCCACACCCATGCTCATTTAATAAATATCAATTGAGCTAGTTTTAGTGAGTTGCATAGTTAGTTAGCATTTCACATTTGAATCACTTATCTAGGGATCATCATGTCTTAGGAGCTGTTTTGGGTGCAAATGCTTCTTACTCCCTTGATGAGATTGAATTTGCATGTGAGGTATAGCTTTTGTGTTTTTATGCATATTATTTTGTGTTTCTTCCTCATTTTGCTTATCTAATCTACAATCTCATCAACAAAGATGGATGGTGAAAAATAAAAATAAATTTTAAATTCATTTTTTTGGGGAAGGCTTTACATTTAATATATTAATGACTTATGAGGAATAAAATAATATTTCCTTGGGAGGATGTGGAATTTAAAATTCTAATTTATGTGGAAATGTGAGAGACATGTGACTCCTGGGTAATTTTGGAACTCACATGTGTGAGCTCATGGCATAGAGAAGAGCTTAGCATGGAAATAGTAAGGTGAGGTGGAAGGGTCATGTGACTCATGAGATTATTTTGAAATTTTTAATTTGTGGGTTGTGGGAGAATGAGTTAATGATGGTTTGACCAAGTTAATCAGGGTGATTAACTTAATTAATGTGGCTAAATGAAATTAAGAGATGGGCTAATCAAGGTTTAGAATTAATTAAATAATGATTTATTTAATTAATCCAGGTCTAGGGGTTATGTAGACTAGGGTAGCTCATTAAATAATAGGTATTTAATTAACTAGGCTAGGTTTAGGTGGATTAGTAGGGTAGATTAATTAAATAAGATTTACTTAATTAATCAAGTTTAGGAAAGTGGACAAATTAACCTGTTATATCGAAAAATGTCTCCCTAAGACTTTTTCCCTCCTATGTTTAGCTCCCAAGTCCTTTAGAAAGCATTTTTATCATCTTGCATATTCATGTTGACTCCCGATGAGAAAACTCCTAATTTTTATGGCAAATAGGACCTAGGGGGTGCTATTGAGATGACTCCTGATTGAAATAGGGAGGGAGGACTTGGGCACCCACACCCTAGTCTTGCCCTATTTTAGGCAAGACCTAAATTCAAGTGTCAGTTATATGACCGTTAATTAGGTCCTATGCCGACACCTTAAGTTTGAATTATGAAATTCTTAGTGGGAATGTGTTTAGATGCATATATTGTTGGAATTAGTCTAGACAACTAAGAGAGGGAGGTGAATCAGTTGTCTCACAAATTTAAGATTTTCTATTTTTAATCTTCTTTATCAACTTGCAATTAGATTAATAATGTAAACATTAAAGCATGAATCAACAACACATGAGCAGAAATAAACTGAACACACAAAACACCAAGATTTTTATGTGGAAACCTGGTTAAGGGAAAACCATGGTGGGAGTTAACCCACAAGATTTGTACCTTGTTAAAAGTACTTAGAAGAAAAGAGAAGGCACATGCCTTCGGGCTCACTACCCAGAGCTCACTGCTCAAGAGAGGCTCACTACCTATAGAATTTATGTTTAATACAGAAAGAATTAACTGATAAATAGCATCTCCTTCATGCCTAGTTCAGTTTCATTGAAATGCTCACAAAACTTTTGCTCTGCCGCAAATAATTCTTCTCTAACTCTTCATCAAAATAGCTCTTGTTCTTCTGCTTCTCTTTTGCTCAGCTCTACCTTTTGATCCTTTCTTCAAATTATATCATTTTTGCACAAGGATGATTTTCCACAACTCATCAACAAGTATTTATATGCTTCATCAACCTTGGAATGAACATCAAGGTTGGCACTACAAACATTTGACTTAATGTGAATCACTAGGCTATTGGCCAAACATAAATGGGACTCAAATATTCATTAATCAACACACCATGCTCCATAGAAATGCTCTTAGATCATCCACAACATGCTTGAATCATCCGGTAGGCCAAGACTGGGAAGAACAGCAACACCAAGAAGGAAATCTTCATTGACAAGCTCAAACTTCAATGCAGACATCCAACATAGCAATCACATGATCCAGAGACTTCCACAAGCACATTGAATTCAACAAAAACATCTGCACTCCTCCAAATCATCAGAATCACTTGCATCTTCCTCTGGAATCTCAAGAACATCGTCTGCCATGACTGTCACTTTAGAAAGATTGCTTACAGACCTCCAAACCATGAACCACTTGAATGGATGATACACACTGACTTCCCAAACATGCCTGCAGATTTGCAAATCATCATTTGACATATCTAGAACAAGCCAAACCTCTTTCATGTCACTCTATCTCTTATGAACACTACAAAACTGGTTCTACTTAGATGGCCATAGCTTCTTCAAATCTTCATGCAAACCCTTCAAATCTTAACTAGAGCTTCTTCAGATAATTATCTACTCATCCATATGATCCACATACATTGATCCTCATTAATTTTCTCAATATCCTCAACAATCCAGTCTTCTACATAGGTAGCAAAATAGGATACAGTTGACACCAATGGCAACAAGGATATGTTGAAATCAATGACAACACCACTTGGGCACATATTTGCAACAATCTCCCCCTTTTTCATTGATGGAAACATATGATGTGAAAAATTGATTTGACCATCAAGACAAGATCTTCTCTCCCTTTCTCTTATCACTTCTGCAATCACTTTCTTCATTTCTTCCCCTTTCATTAGCAACTAGTTTTTCACATGAACTTCTCTCCCCCTTTAACATCAATGGAAAAGGGCACATATTTGCAGTCTTTTCTCCTTATTTTTGTTTCAGACCAGACTCAAAAATTACATGTAGACTACTCCTCCTAAGTAGTGCCTCTTGACATCAATCTGGATCACAAGATGTGACTATGAATTCTATCGGACTGATGCACTCTAGGGCATCTTAACTCTGATCAGGAGGGGTAATAACCCCCAACTTCTCTCTGAGATACTCAAAAGTATCCTTGGGAAGAGGCTTAGTGAAAATATCTACAATCTAATCCTTTAAAGATATAAACTCCAACTTCACTTCATTCTCATTTACCTTCTCTCTCAAGAAATGAAACTTGATGGACATGTGCTTTGTCTTTGAATGCAACACTGGATTCTTTGAGATGCTTATTACACTTGAATTATCACAGAAGATTGTGATAGGCTCCTCAAACACAATTCTGATGTCCTTCAGTATTTGCTTCATCCATAGAACTTGAGTACAAATGTTTGTTGCTGCTATATATTATGCCTATGTTGTAGATAGGGATATTGCCTCCTGCTTTTTGCTCAGCCAACAAACCAATCTACTTCCCAAGAAGAATGCACCACCACTAGTGCTTCTTTTGTCATCCACATCTCCTGCCTAATCAACATTTGTTAATGCATGAAGAGTAAATTCATTGTCTTTTGGATACCACAAGCCATAATCAAGTGTTCCTTTGAGATATCTAAATATTCTTTTGACTTCTACAACATGGGATTCTTTAGGATTAGCTTGGAATCTAGCAAAAAGCCCAATTGCATTCATGATATTAGGTCTGGTCTGAGTCAGATAGAGTAGTTCTCCAATCATTGATCTATACCTTTTCTAATTTGCCTTAGGGGAGTCATCATCTTTACTCAACTTACATCCAGTTACAATAGGCATACCTACTAGCTTTGAATCTTCCATTCTAAACTTCTTCAACAATTCTTTCACATACTTAGACTGAGATATAAAGATACCTTTATCTGACTGAGTGATTTGCAGACCTGAGAAGAAATTCATCTTACTAAACATAAACATCTCAAATTCACTTTGCATCTAATCAGCAAATGTTTTGTAAATGCTCTCATTTCTACCAAAAGTGATATCATCAACAAATATCTCAACAATTAGAATATTCTCATGATCAATCTTGAAGTAAAGATTACTATCAGCAGTGCCTTTGTTATATCCTAGCTTTAGCAGATACTTATCTAATCTTGCATACCAGGCTCTTAGGGCTTATTTGAGTCTATATAATGCTTTCCTCAATCTGCAGACCATGTCTTTCTAATCAGACAACTGAAATCCTTCTGATTGCTCAATGCAAACTTCTTCTTCTAACTCTCCATTTAGGAATGTTGATTTGGCATCCATCTAATAGACCTTGAAATCTTTATAAGTAGAAAATGCAAGAAATAACCTGACTACTTATATTCTTACCACCAGAGCAAAAGTTTCTTCAAAAACAATTCCTTCCACTTGATAATATCCTTTGCATACCAACCTTGCTTTGTTTCTTAAAACTTCACCATCTTCATTTAGTTTGTTCTGGAAAACCCATTTAGTTCCAATCACATTTTTATCCTTGGGTCTAGAAACAAGATCCCAAGTGTGATTCTTTTCAATTTGTATTAATTCTTCTTCCATTGCCTTTACCTAGTTTTCATCTTCGCAGGCTTCACTTACTATTTTTGGTTCAATCTTTGAAATTAGACAAATCTCTTCTTGATCTTTTGCAATTCTTCTCCTAGTTCGAACACCTTTATTTCTATCTACTATGATTTGATCTTTAGGATGATTCATCCTTACATACCTAGGAGTTTTGGGATTTGCTTGAACTTCTATTTCTTGATCTTGTTCCTCAACTTCTGCACTATCCTCTTGAATTACTAGATTTTCTAGATCAATTCGGATTTGAATCTGAGTTTGCACTTGCCTTTCTTGACTTGGATTTTCATCTAAATCATAACTACAAGACCTAGAATGTCCTTCCTTTCTCTCATCAACTCTGACATTAGCACTTTCAACAATCTTTTTCAACCTCTTGTTAAAGCACTAGTATGCTTTGCTTTGAGTAGAGTAACCCAGAAAAATTCCTTCATCAGTTCTTGCTTACAACTTGCCTAGATCCTCATCTCTTTTGATATAGCATTTACTACCAAAAACTCTAAAATATCTTACAGTAGGAGGATGACCAAACTAAAGTTCATAAGGAGTCTTACCATAATTGCCTTTGATCTACACCTGGTTAAGAGTGTAGACAGCAGTACTCACAGCTTCTCTCCAATAGACTTCAAGAACATTTGTTTCCATGATCATGGTTCTGGCAGCTTCTTGAATAGTCCAATTTTTTCTTTTCACTACTGCATTTTGTTGAGGAGTCCTAGGAGTAGAAAACTATCTTTTTATTCCATGCTTTTCACAGAATGTATCAAACTCACCAGAGGTAAACTCTCCACCCCTGTCGAATCTCAGACACTTCATCTTCACACCAATCTCATTTTCCACCATAACTTTGAACACCTTGAATTTGTCAAGAGCTTTTGATTTTTATTTTAAGAAAGTTACCCACATCATTTAGGAGTAATCATCAATCAGCAAAAAAATATTTGTCTCCTTGCACACTCCTAATTCTAGCAGGACCACATTGATCAGTATGCACAATTTCCATTCGCCCACTTGAAAATTGTTCTTTACTTTTGAATGATGTTTTGTTCTATTTACCCAATTGACATTCTCTACACATGCTATCAGGTTTCACAAGTCTTGGAAGATCTCTCACAGCCTGAGTAGAACTTATCTTGACAATGTTATCAAAATTCACATGACACATTCTCCTATGCCACAACCAACTTTGATCTATCTAAGCAATCAAACAACTTTTACTAAAACTACTTAATTGAAAGATGTTACCTCTAGTTTGTGTACCAGATGCAATTTAAGTTCCAGAGCTTTCCAAGATTCTGCATTTGCCATCCTTGAATAAGAGATCATAACCCTTGTCAACCAACTATCCAACACTGAGAAGATTATGCTTCATCCCTTCCACATATAGAACATCATTGGTGTTATTCTTACCATCAAAAGAGATGGAACATCTGCCACGGATTCTACCAATTGAGTTGTCTCCAAATTTTACAAGCCCACCTTCATATTTTTCAAGGCTCACAAACTTACTTTTATCACCAGTCATATGATGAGAACATCCACTATCAATCACCCATACATCTTTTTCAACAACTTGAGCAGCTAAGGCACTTTCCACATTTGTACAACTAGCAGATTCAGTAGACACCCAATCTTCTTCATTGATAGAAATGAACACCCAATCATTTTTAGTGGAACCTCCATGATCAAATTCATCATCTGTGACTCCTTCTTCTCTAGATTCTTGGACATAGTAACATTTCTTCTAACCTATATATCTATTAGGGTTTGGTTTTGAAAACCTCTCTGAACATCTTGAGGCAAAATGACCAATCTTATTACAAGCAAAACATTTGAGTGGCAACTTTCCTTCATACTTACCAGATCCTCTTGGCATTCTTTTGGCAATAAGAGCTTCAAGATCTGCAGTCTCAATTTCATCATCTTCAAGATCCTTCCTTGCCTTCACAAATTTGTTTGTTCTTGTTGAAGAGCTTTCACCTGGATCATATCTTTGTTTTCCATATACACTAGCCTTAAATGCAGATTCAAACTTAGGAAGAGAATCACCAAACTCACTTAATTCAAAAGCTAAAATTTTGCCAACTAGTTGATCTCTTGTAACTTCTAAGACAATTCTGATCTCTTCTATAGCAGTAACCTTATGTTTGTATGAATTAGGTAAAGATCTGAGCACTTTTTCCATAATCTCTTATTCTTCCAAAGTTCCACCAGCACACCTGATACCACACACAAGTTCATTTATCTTTTGCATGTAGATTGTGATATTTTCATCTTCACTCATCCTTAGATTTTCAAATTTTCCTCTCAGACTTTGTAGCTTGGCACATTTGACATATTCATCGCCTTCATATAGATTCTCCAACTTCTTCCATATTTCATGAGCAATTTTTAGTCCAAAGACATTTGTCATTTCTAAATCTGTCAGGGCACTCAACAAGACTTCTTTAGCTTGAAGGTTATTTTTAGCATATTTGAGTTAATCTGGAGTTGAAGGACCTTTCTCCGAAGCTTTATACTCATCATTGGTTATCACCCTATAAGCCTCACCTATGCATTGCAAATGGCACTCCATGTGACTCTTCCAAATAGAATAATTTGTTCCATCAAATCTTAGACTATCCTTCTTGTAGGTCAACATCCTGGATCTCCTCAAGCGGTCAAGCTTCTTTTAGAGGATCTAGCTCTGATACCAATTGTTGGAATTAGTCTGAACAACTGAGGGGGGGGTTGAATCAGTTGTCTCACAAATTTAACCTTTTCTATTTTTAATCTTCTTTATCAACTTGCAATCAAATTAATAATGTAACCATTAAAGCATGAATCAACAACACATGAGTACAAATAAACTGAACACACAAAACACCAGGATTTTTACATGGAAACCCAGTTAAGGGAAAACCATGGTGGGGGTTAACCCACAAGATTTGTACCCTATTAAAAGTACTTAGAACAAAAGAGAAGGCACATGCCTTCAGGCTCACTGCCTAGAGCTCACTGCTCAAGAGAGGCTCACTACCTATAGAATTTATGTTTAATACAAAAAGAATTAACTGATAAATAGCATCTCCTTCATGCCTGGTTCAGTTTCATTGGAATGCTCACAAAACTTCTACTCTGCCCCAAATAATTCTTCTCTAACTCTTCATCAAAATAGCTCTTGTTCTTCTACTTCTCCTCTACTCTACTCTGCCTTTTGATCCTTTCTTTAGATTATATCATTTTCGCACAAGGATGATTTTCCATAACTCATCAACAAGTATTTATACACTTCATCAACCTTGGAATGAACATCAAGGTCAGCACTACAAATATCTGACTTAATGCAAAACACTAGTCTGTCAGCCAAACATAACTGGGACTCAAATATTCATTAATCAACATGCCATGCTCTGTATAAATGATCTTAGATCATCCACAACACGTTTGAATCATCTGGTCGGCCAAGACTAGGAAGAACAGCAACACCAAGAAGGAAATCTTCATTGACAAGCTCAAACTTCAATGCAGACCTCCAACATAGTAGTCACATGACCTAGAGACTTCCACAAGCACATTGAATTCAACAAAAACATCTGCACTCCTCCAAATCATTAGAATCACTTGCATCTTCCTCTGAAACCTCAAGAACACTATCTTCCATGACTATCACTTTAGAAAGATTGCTTGTGGACCTCCAAACCACAAACCACTTGAATGGATGATACACACTGACTTCCCAAACATGCCTCTAGATCCGCAGATCATCATTTGACATATCCAGAACAATCTGGACCTCTTTCCTGTCACTCTGTCTCTTCTAAACACTGCAAAATTGGTTCTACTCAAATGGCCATAGCTTCTTAAAAATCTTCATGTGAACCCTTCAAAGCTTAACTGGAGCTTCTTCAGATAATCCTCTACTTGGCCATATGATCTACATACATTGATCCTCACTAATTTTCTCAATATCCTCAACAATCTATGCAGCAAAATAGGATATAGTTGACACCAATGGCAACAAGGATATGTTGACATCAATGACAACACTGCTTAGGCACATATTTGCAACATATATAAGCATGTTTAGGGATTCATTTGTAAACTAGAAGATGATTATAGACTTTTGGCATACCTGTGATTCTAGAGCATACAAAATATTCATTATTGTCGAGCAGACTTGTCTTGTTATTGTGTTTGTTATGCAGATTTGGCTTCATCTTCTCATGATGTGAAGGATTTTCATCTATATGCAAGATACACCTCTGAGGTGACATTTATTTATGTTTTCAATCATTTATCATTTGGATTTTGCCTCTATCCTGCATGGATATGCACTCTTTATCTGACAACAGTGTCCGGAAGACTTAAATGTCTCTCTGGGGTTTGACTGAGGCAAGCCTCTAAACACCACAACCCCCAACCCCCTTTTCTATGATTGCAGGTTATAGGTTCCAAAAATAGAAGAAGTGGAGTTGCAGGGAAGCAAAGTAGAGTGTTGGAAGTGCAGAGGAAAGTAGAAAAGTAGGACCTAGACTAAGGCACCTGCTCATTAGTCCTGTGGATCCTGAAGCATAGAAATCTCTAGAACAGCAGAAGCAAGTTACAGACATTCTTCAGAGATCCTAAAAAAATTTGGTACCTTGGACTTGGGTACCCACTCATTAGTCCCTGACTATTCCGCATCTGAAATCTTGAAATCTAGTATGTATCTAATTGTCTTTTGATATCTATGTGCGTAAGCATTTGTCGTAATTTGTCTGTTTGTTTACAATTTTACAAAATTGGGGTTTTGAGTATAATTGGACTTTAATTAATCAATTAGCTAGCAAATTCCAAGTTTCCTCTTCATTCCAAGGGACACTAAATCTGTAGCATAGCCCTCTTGCAAGAGATTGTGGCTTCACTTGATTTATGTCCTTGAATGTAAGGTGTGAAAGGAGGATTTAACCTTGAAACTAAAACCCCCTCTTTTCCACTAAACATTTTGATGAACCCATGTTTTTAATAAATTTTGCACCTTGTTGAGTGTTGTACTTCAGATTTACATTCATTTCATTCATCGTCATCTTATTGCATTTGAAAATCTACAAAAAAAATTGAAAAATTTTAGAAATTTGAAAAAATTGGCATTTTAGGCTTGCATTTTTAAATATTTATTTAATTTATATTATTTTCATTAGATATGATTTAAATTACATAAATTCGTCATTTATTATTCATTTTCATTGCATTTTCATGTTTAAATTGTTAAAAATTGCTTGAAATTGTGCATTTTTCATATAACCTAGTTTTTGCACTAGCTAAGGTTTGTAGTTAAAATCTTGTTTCAGATTTTACTACTATTTTAAACACTCATTTAGGTCTGATTTCTAACTATAGTGTTTCATCATAGTGTTTTTCTTGCAAAATTTCATGTCTAGGGTTGAAAAATCTTGCATTTTCACTAGATTTTGCCTTATCATCTCTCTAGAATTGCACTATAGGCATGTTGTGAAGGATATTATTACATTATTGGACTGATATATAGCTTATTATTTTGTCCCTCATAAAATTCTTCACAACGCCTCTTCTTTTAGTGATTTGCATTGAAAAAAGTTGAAAAATCAAGCATTTTGGATCTTAAACATATCTTGTTCCAATGGTTTGTTCTATTAGCTTGTGCATTGAGTGTTGTATGCTTTTGTATGAGTCTTATAACCCACTACCCTAATATAAATATCCCTTTAAGAAGAAGTAAAAGACTAATAAGTTCTAGTGCTCCTAAAGAAAACGGTATTCATACCTTTGAAAATCCATTGAACACCTTCTTTACAAAAGGAGAGACACAGATTTTGCAAGATATAATACCTCCTACAACTAAAATGAAAGATCAAATATTTCATGATATTGAAGACACTATTGAGGTAGTAACACATGTACCTAATGAGAAAACAAACAAACTTGATAAATAGCTAGCCGATTTTCAAGCATTTATGCAAAATGAAAGGATAGCGAAAGAAGCTATACCTGCAATTCATAACATAAGAGAATTGATAAAAGAAGGACAAGATGGTGTAAATGTAATTCAAGGATTAGTTCATATAGTACATAATAATGTCATGCTAGTGATATAATGTGCAAATGTTATTAATAACATGTCATTATTGACTCATACGCAAATATCGGCACCTATACCGACTACTAGAATCTCTACATTTACATCAACAATTTTAACTACTAATGCAAATGCTTGTAGTAATTATACCAATGGTATTGGAGTATCTAATGGAACTAATTCACAAAATTACAAATCTATGGGATTCAACTATTAGAACTTAGCACCTAAGTTGACCTCCATGAATAATTATTCTCAACCACCTCTCCATCACACTTATTCTCAACCACCTCTTACATACAACTATTCACAACCACCTTCCACCTACAATTAATCTCAACCACCTTTCATTTCCACTCACAATCAATCTCCTCAAAATGTCATACACATGGCTTCAAATTCTCAAACTGCATCTCCTAATGATGCCCTCTTAAACCAACTCTTGCAAGGCATGACTTCTTTACAAAAAAAGGTGACAAGCTTGACAAATTCTTCACAACCTAACGTACTAACTTATCATGCCTGTAATCCTTTATCCTATGCAATCATGAGAACTCCTATGCCTGAAAGGTTTAAAACTCCTTGCTTTGAAAAATATGGTGGAAAAGGTGATCCCAATACTCATGTAGCAGCATTCATAGCTATGTGTAGTGATTTCTACTTTGAAGAGGACTTGTTAGTAAAACCTTTCCCGTGATCTCTCAAAGATACTGCTTTAGAATGGTTTTGATGTTTACCTCCAAATTCAATACACTCTTTTTCACATCTAGTTGATCAAATCTTACAACATTTTCAAGCAAACATTAGACCTCAAGTTTCTTTGATCGATTTAGTTCATTGCAAGCAAGGTCCGAAAGAAAAGTTAACTGAGTTTATTAGTCAGTATCAAGCTCTTTATACACAAATTCAATATCAGATGAAGGATAAGGATGTTTAGAAGGTGTTTATTACAAATCTACAACCTAACATCTGTGATAAAATTCTCATGATGAAGTACAACTCTTTTCAACATTTATGCACAACCCCTTGTGATTACCAACTTTCATCTAGTTAGTATGAAAACCAAAACTCGTCGGCTCAAGTTGGTCAATCCATGGGTGGACCTTCACAAAACAACTTTAAGAGGAATAATAAGACTTTCATCAAGGTTAATGGATAGAATTCAAACAACTTTGCACAAGTGTCTACTATCACTAATCCGAAGAGGACATCATTTTAGAATAGACAACAACAAAGATAGTTTACTCAAATATCTAAATCCTATCATTCATTCATGAATCAAGCTATGAGTAACAACCTCTTGAAGCTTCCTCTGATTAAACCATTAGATCCTAGTATAATGCAAGGACCCTATTTCGATGCTAATGTTTTTTTGTCATTATCACCGACAACAAGGACATGATACTGAACGATGTATGCGTCATAAACATGAAATACAAGACCTCAGCAACTTGAATGTTATATAGGTATCTAGTGTGAATGATAATGGAAATAAGTTAATTGCTCCTCCAAATCAAAATTTATAGATCTTTACTAATCCCTTTCCTAAGCATACTGATAACAATATGATGGAACAAAATACGGTAGAAGTAGAAGATAACTATCTAAATTATGATGAGATAATTTCTACAATAGAGGTTGATAAGGAAAATACTAAAGTATTACCTTGCCCACAAAGAAATGGTATTTATGTTGAGGTTCCTCCTCTGTTATCCCTTCAAGGATCAGGAGATAACCAAAATGCATTGGAAAGACAAATAGAACAACCGAAGCAAGTGATTTTGAAAAAAGAAAAGAATGATACGTTACAAGATAGTCCTTCTCCCTATGATAGATTCAACAAAATAAAAAATTGAAGAATTGGAAAAGAATAAGACGGTTATCATCAGTAGGAAATAACAGTGGCTCTCCACCTCGTAAGCAACAAAAGATTTCAAATTCACAAGGATTTGAGAAACATGTACCACATGGACATTCTAAGAACAAAGAACAATCTAGTAAGAACCACTCAAACTTTGCACAAAACTTGATGGAGCATCTTTCTAAGATGCTCGCAAGTTCCAAATTCTAGTTTGGTTGTACTTACAGGTAAGTATTTCAAACCCTTTACCTATATGTTGTGTTTCCCCTGTGATGTGTTATGTGTTTTTTAGGCCTCCTAGGATGACCCTTGATACTCTTGTAAGGTCAAGGATACCAGGAGACCGCCTCTGTTGTGAACCTTCTTCTATTTGTATCATCATTTTTCTATATTGCTTCTCCTATATTTTTATTATTGTGTGTTGTGTCCTAGGGGCATAACGTTGCGGTTGGTGACCTAGGGGCACCTTCCTATGTGAAGACCCTAAGGCACTTGTTCTTCTCTCTTGATTTATTGTTTACCTTCTTCTAGTGGTTCTATCTAGCTGGCAGATGACAAAAAACAAATAAGACTGATAAGGACCAAGTATCACTTCAATGAGTAAGCAAAAATGGACCTAGTACATACATGATGACGGGGTTGATAAATATTATCCGATGCTAGGCTAGTAGAATCACTCTGTGTGATATTTGTTTTATGTTGTCTTATCATACTAACAAACCATAACAATACATCTACACCATGCACTTTGTTTATCTTTGAATCTCACCTTGGTTACACTCAGTTTTGAGATTTCTGTGGTATAGCCCCACGGTTATACTCAGATCCTGGACCCATAGTATAACCTCAACTCTTTATGTGAATGATTACATGAATTATTGTTTATCATGATTATGTGGTTTCTAACACCTTTTCTTGCAGGAAATTATGTGTTTGTGGGAACATTTGACGATCGTAAAGTACATGTCACCTCTAGGGACATGGGCTTTGCAAGAGCTCGTGTTCCCTTGTGTGTATTCTTCCTACCTTAACATGCTTGATATTGGTACATGATATCAACCACCTTAAGGTGGAGGCATATAAGGTAAGTTGTCTAATGATTTTGGTACTAACAAAGCATGTTCGTAAGCCCTCTGCGGAGGCGGGATGTTGTATCTCTGTGTGGGTGCAAATCTTTATTTTATATTGCAATCATTAAGCCCTCTACAAAGGTAGGATATCGTGCATATCATTTTATTTTAAGCCCTCTACGGAGGCAAGGATAGTGTATCTCTTGAGCTAGTGCACATACTTTTTATTCTAAAAGTCCTCCAAGTAGGAGGGGTTGGTGTATCCTTCCTTAAGCGTGTCGTTGACGGTTGTTGTGGTGAAGCCCAACTGTCAGGTGTGCCTAAGATGGTAGTGAATCTAGCAATAGGCTCCTTCCATCACTTGTTTGTCATGTTTTCTCTGTGTCTTCCATGTGTTTTTATATGGCATGTTTGTTCCCAAATATAGTTCAAAGAGCATGGCAAAATGCCCCTCCTATACTTTGGGATTTGTATGGCATGTTTGTTCTCAAGTGTAGTCCAAAGAGAGTGGTGAAATGCCCCTCCTACACTTTGAGATTTGTATTGCATGTCTATTGCCCCATATGTAGTCCAAAGAGTGTGGTGAAATGTCCTTCCTACATTTTTGGTGGTGTGTTGCATTTTCACTTTCCATGTACTTGCATTTGCATTCATATATATGAGAAAATGAAAAAGAAATAATCACTGCATTCACTGTATTCACTATTTTTTCCATGTCTTCAATACTATCTTCTCCATGTTTTACGTGACTATTACTATCTTCTCCATGTTTTGCGTGCCTGTTATTGTCTTCATTGTGTTTGGTGTGTCTGCAGTGTGTCTTCTCTAATGTCTACCTAAGACTGGGGGCTAGAAATAGTTCTCAATCTTCATGTATGCATTAGCTCTAAGTGCCTGGCATGTTTGCTTTGTTTGTTGACCGTACTTTAATGCATGTATGGGCCTTACATTCATGCATACATTAAAGTGGGGGCTAAATGTTACGTCAAAAAATGTCTCCCTAGGACTTTTTCCTTCCTATCTTTAGCTCCTGGGTCCTTTAGAAAGCATTTTTATCATCTTGCATATTCATGTTGACTCTCGATGAGAAAACCCCTAAGTTTTATGGAAAATAGGACCTTGGGGGTGCTATTGAGATGACTCCTAACTGAAATAGGGAGGTGTTGTGTGGTTACACAACACGCCCCATTTTGACTTGACAAAACAGGGACCCAACTTTTGTTTGGCTTTGCTTGTGTTTCCTTCTTGTCGACGGTCTGGTAAAATTTAGTCAATACAAATAGTCTTGCATAATGGTTAGAGATGTGATCATCATGAGGTTATTTTTTCAAGGTTCATATTTCATTTCATTCACCTCAAATTTGGAAAGAGCATTAAATTTCATGAAGGTTTGCCTTTTACATCACCCTGGTATTCCTTAGGATGTAAAAGTTATGAACGGTCAAAATCTTGATCAAACCTGATATTCATAAGGGGAAAGGGTAAGCCATCATCATATTTCCCAATATCAGCTATCTTACGAAATATCCCCCTGATCCAATTTATCACCCAATAAATTATCTGTTCGCGACCTACGGACGTCATTTTTAGGTGGTGGTACTACTTACCCGTCAAACAACATGTAGTCTGACCGGATGATATTTCGAAACATCACCTGATATTTTGATTATAACCTTACCTTTCAAATAGCATCTGATCTTCAAATATCACCCTAGAACTTTTATCCTGATGACATCATCCAACTTGATAACAAAGAGAATCAACATGATGATGACAACATCATCACTTTACCTCGCGGAGGTATATTTCTTAAAATCACCCTTTCATAAAACATGACGATGACATCATAGCGCTTCAACGATAGACTAAATCAATATCATGGTGACATCATCATCATATTCCAAGAGAGGCTAATTAAGTAATGAGTAGGGTCATCATCCTTTTCAAAATATCACCCGATATTTTGAACATCACCTGATCTTTTATCACATAACCCGATGGTCTGAAAATAACCCAATATACCAACATAAGTTTCCTGCTAAGATGCGGATGGTCATATTACGAGGTAGCCATATTTTGAATATCACCTGATATTCAAAACATCACCTGATATTTCAAAAGATCATCCTCCTCTTCTTGACGTGCGACATTGAATGCTCATTAATATGGTAGGTATTTTCCACTAATGGTTAACGCGATGCTCACACCTAGCAAACTCTGCAGGTTTTCATACGGAAACTTAGTGATTATGATAGATTTAATTAGGTTATGCCCTAAATGACCGAATAAGTAGGTTTGAGATGAAGTTGTAACGTCATTATGCACTTAACTCGCGATAAGATCAGTTTTTATACAGAGCCGAGCTTTCAAACCTTCCTATGAAACACCTGTGGGCATATACAGCTTGAATCAGAACAAAGAGCGTGATTATCAAAAATATCAGGCTTATCCAATATAATCATCATTGTAATTCAAAGGGATAAGCGCACCAGGTAAGTAATTGAAACCCTCTGGCGGTTATTCTATGCATATCTAGATAGAATGATGTTCAATAGTAATTTGAAGCTAGGATTTCTGTAAATCATGATGAAATAAGTGTTTAATAAGCATATGCATGATGCCATAGAGATGTGGAATATATATTCATGCATGAGATGAAGTATCAATCTTGAGACCAGTTCTTGGCATTGCAAGAAATCATGGCGGACAGGAGATTGATGAAGTCTGAGGCAAAATTTGCTAAGCTAATGTTTGTACAGCCCAAAGGTGTGCAATTCAAATACAGAACTATAGGTGACACTCACCAGGGTAATACAGATTTGGTTGCATGGGCAGACAAGATTAGCATTAATAATGAAGACGCTCTGATTGAATCCATTTTTATGTCCGGGATGTGGAACGCAGCTGGTTTTCCATACTCCATGGAGGCTCCTGATCTGGTTATTGAGTGTGCTAGAAATTATAATCACCAGAAAAGGAGGGTGGAGAAGCATGGGAGAGTGTATGCAGACTTATCTATCAAGGGCTTTTCCACCATGTTCAATTTACCATTGGGTAAGAATGTTGTCAGTGTTGACTTGAAGAAGCTGGAAACATAGTATAAAATTAATAAGAAGGCTACCAGGAAGAGAATGTATGGATGGAGGGCTAAAAATAGTCCTTATACAGCCGTAGCCAAGTTGCCTGTTCATTTGTATAAATTTGACTTTGAGGGCTAAAAATAGTCCTTATACAGCCGCAGCCAAGTTGCCTGTTCATTTGTATAAATTTGACTTTGATGACGAGTATCAGTTCATGATCACTCTACTCAGTCGGGCAACAGGACAACCAACAGCTAGAAGTTTCAAAGATTGGATGTATGGAGTCATCCTGATGTGCTTATACACTGAAAATAGGCTATTATTGGCCAAGATGATAAGTGATGCTCTAGATGAGCAACTGAAAAACCTAGGAGGTACAGAATGTGCTTTCTATATGACCTCGTACATTGTTTATGCATGTGCCTATAAAGGTACATTTAATGGATTGACAACAGAAGGGAAGATTGGTGGCACCACCAATGATGCACACATATGGGATCATTATCCCCAGTTACAAAGAGTTAACTACCTTCAGGATTATAAATTGGTGAATGATGCATTCTTTATGCATCTAGTGAGGACCATGGAGGAAGATAGAATGAAGAGACTGAGCATGGAAGCTTAGGAAGTAATATACAAGCATGGAGCCTGGTTCACTCAATTTTCAACCTTTTCATACATTAGGGTTGAAGGATTTCAAGACTACCCTCTCATGCTCCCAAGATATCCAACTAATGTTGTAGTGTTAATGGAGTTCATGAGGTAGATTGTAACAATATTGGATACTTACAAAGCTAATAACAAGCTTCCTCCAATATTATTTCCAGTAACAATGGGCTGGTATATGTGCCTAGATAGTGAAAATATTAAGAAAGCCATAGTTAGCTTAACCATGATGAAGTTATAGCCATTTCCATTGATAAAACCATATGATCCTTATGGAAGGATGCAGACGATCATGGGATAGCCCATTCACCAAAGGCATCTTGAGGATTTTTGGGCAGATTGCGAGGATGAAGCTGAAGCTCGAAGAAGAAGATATCAAAGGTTAACAGTTAACCAAATCAGAACCTTTGGTTGCATTTCCATCCCAACGCAAATGAAGAAAGATGATGGAAATATAATGGCTGAGGAATATGAAGAGAAGAAGATATACAACCATACCATATCAGCCCCAAACCTTACAATGCAGGAGGATATCTCCTTAGATCCATTCACAGGCAGGATATTACAGCTAACCCAAGCTTGGGTTGATGAACAGGTAAATATACTAAAGAAAAAGAGTGTGGTCCTTACAATAGATAACAAAAAGAAAGGACAAGAACTCTCTGCAGATGAATATGATGATTTCCTGAATGAGAAGAGGAAATCTAAAGGAGACAAGTTGCCACCTCCACAAAAATAGAGCAAAAGACCTCCTAGAGGCAAGAAAATGGAAGAAGAACCCAAAGGGGTCATTATTGAGAGAATAATAAATACTGCTAAAGAAGCAGTAGCATCAGGAGAAGCATCAGCGTTAGGCCAGGCTTCAACATCATCTATGCCTCCTCCATTGGATAAGCAAAAGTCCAAGAGAATACAGAAGGCTGATGTAGTGGTTACTAAGACCTATGAGGAGGGTCAAGCCTCACATAAACAAATAGAAGAGGATATCCCTCTGGAGGAGGAGCCTGAGGAAGAAGAAGGCCCTTTATTGTTCAAAAGGCAAAGAAAGGCACCTCAGGTGATAGCCCCCACACCGAAGAAAACAAGAACGTCCATGAGGGGTGAAATAAGGCAGAGCCCCATTATGCTAAGAGGGGCAGGTAGTGAAGTTTTTAGAAAAGAGTTACAACACAATGTACCACTTCCTACCATTGTGAAATTTAAAGCTGAACAAGCTGAAGAGCAATTCAAAGAAGCCTCTAGAACAGTTCCAGGTGGTGTTGTCTCATTAGAGGAAACAGTAGATTTATCTGATGATGATGTGGTTAAGGATGTAACTGCTCAACAAATGGAAACACTTGCTGCACGCACCCACATCACTCCTTTTGGGACCCCATCAGTGCAGAGAACTAGAGAAAAACAAGTTGAATAAGAAAAAGAAAGAAGCCCTGAGAAAATTGCACAGCAGATAGGACTAGATGAGTTAGTTGAGCAGGTCACTAGCCCTGAAGTGGTGGACCTTTCATATGTAAAGGATGTGAGTCCTCAGCGTCAGACTAATGCACCTGATAAGGTGAGTAAAACTGAAGAGATAAAGTTGATTGAAGTAGGAATGCATACTCTGGATTTGGGTGAATCACAACAAGATATAGCTGGTGAACCCAAGATGGTGGAGGTCCAAGGAAAGGATGAGGAGGAAAAGGTCATATCAAATGAGGATATCCTTTGGACTCAAGAGACCTCAGGAGATACAGAAAAGTCAGGTCATGATGATTTGAAAACTCAGGAAGAGGTATGTATTTCAGGTGTAGAGAAAGATATGACGCAAGATCAGGCAGAAGCACCTAAAGTAGATGAAATAATATTAACTGATGTAAATATACCTCAGGATAAGGAGATCAATAAAGTAGATGAAGTTAGAATGGAGGAAGTAAAAGATCAAGGTCATGATATTCATGATGATCAACAGAATCACCCTCCAAAAAAAGAAGTTCCTAGTCAGGAAGATGTACCAAAAGATCGCTCTCATGAGGAGCATCATGAGGAAGAACAAAGAAAATTACCTTCTCCGTCAAATGCAGATGCACTTATAGGAGATCAAGGTGGTAATCATGATGATGATGCAGGAAACCAAGGTACAAAGGATCAAGTTCCTCAATGGCTGGAAAGAGAAATTGGCACTGAAACAGGTATGGAAATTTAGGAATTTGACATGTCTACATTATTTTTAGAAACATTAATAAAGCCCAAGAGGAAGGCTAGGTTGACCTTGGCCATTAGAAGGGATCCTACAATAGGTAGGAGGACAACGTAGGTAGCACTCCCTACTATAGATAAAGAGAAAGGTAAAATCACTCTGGATGAATTCCAAATCAGCACAGTAGATTTGGGGTTTGCTAATGAAGACCAGGAGGGTCAAGAGGGAAAAGACATAATTGATTCTTTGATCCAGAAAATCAAAAGGGAAAAAGATAAAAATAAGCAACAAAAAGAACACATTGCTCAGTTGCATAACTATATAAAAGGATTAATTAATCCTGAAGATACTTCAACTAATCATGCAGTCCCATTGACTGCTATTTCCCGAGAGGAGGTGAATAAGTTGGATCTCATGAAACATGAGTCATCCGTATTGAGAAGGTGGATGTACTCCACATTTGACATAGCAGAGGAAGTAGTAAAGGCCTCTTTAAAGAGGTGGAATTCTCTTAGTGGCTCCAGGAAGAAGGTAGATAAATTGCAAATGGAGACAGGGAAAAGGTCTTTCCAATTGCAGAATATATTGGACGTCCTGGGAGAAATAAGGAGGATCAATCCTTAGATACTTATACATAAGCAAGTACTGAATAATAACAATGCATTATTGATAGATATATGGTATAAAGATATCCAATTTGAATGTGATGTACTCAAAAGATGCAACAATAAGTTGAGAGAAATCAGCATGAAGTTACATGATATGATGTCTTTTGAAGCAGAAATTCTAGAAATGTTGGAAGGAAAAGTGGAAGGAAAGATAGAAAATCAAGATGAGGAGTTTGCAATACAAGCTCTACATAGTAACTTCCAATTTGTTGCTGATGATCCACTAGGCCAATTGACAGAAGAAGTCATGGAGGGACTGGTGAGGACCAAGGTGAAAATGGAAAATTATAATGAGACATTATACAACAGAAGGAATAAACTGGATAAACATGCCATTATCAAAGCAAAGACTCAAGATGGTGGAGAAATAGATAAAATAGTGCAGTTTTATGAAAATGTCAGGGTAGTTATGCAGGCTCATATACAAGGTCACAGTCATCAGGATAATGAAGATATAGAAAATGATGCACCTGATGATGAAGAGCATGAATTTGATGGCTAGATAAGGATGTAGCATAAAGTAGATATCAGCATCTGACACTTAAGGAAAATGAGTATTTCAGATGGTTACCAGTTGGCAACCTGTGCCACATGATAATGTTGACCAAGTCAAAGAGGAATATTCACTGTAGATATTCATAGAGAAATCTTGATCGTAGATCATTTTTGTAACTAATTCCTCACCTTATTCTATAAAAGGTGCAGGGATGCCTCATTTTAAACATTCAAAACTTAATTGAAATTTGTTTACTAAAATATTTAGGGCTCATTTCAAAGTTATTGTATACATATATGTTCTTGCATACCTAATGAATGAGAAGACTGTTTTGATTACAATCCATCATAAATCTTGAGTAATCAGTGTGTAAATTCTTGATATATTCTTTGATTTGCTGTGTCCCTTGGAGTGCATATCAGCTTGCATGTGTTGTCTTCATACCTTTCCTTTGAAGTTAGCATCGACTGTATCTAGCTGTGGAATGTCCTGGTGAACATATGGTTTGATTTCTCCTCTTCATGACTGTATCTGATGTATATGTGGCTCAATAGCTGAAGGTTCAGCTTTAATTTGAAGTATTTCTTTCATTTTTTTTTCAATTTCAGAGTATTTCATCATCATAATTACAAATAATTGACAATCTTAAGCAAATAATACAAATATGTGGACATCCCGTATATAACTGAACATATTTAGCATATTTGAGGTTAAAGCATGTCAAAATGACAAATATCATGCAAAGATTCAAAGATAGACATAATATTTGAAGTATATCCTATGTAGAATAACTTTCTGTGTAGCATCATTACAGTAAACATTATCTTACTGATGAGATCTACGTAAGGCCCCAAAATGGAAACAGCAACACACATCAACCTCTGAGTAACGCCAGAAGATTGAGACCTAATCACCGGAGACTTGAGATCATGAATTCTCTAAATTCATCATATCTTTCAAGATGAGTAAAGGTTGTCGTGTAACTTTTATTCTATGTTTGTTTATGACTAACATCACGATCAACATAAATTGGTGCTGGAAGGAGGGTCTAGGATGAGGATCATCATTTATTCAGGTGATGATAAAAGATTGTAAGGTAACAGTCAGATACCGCTAAATTTCCAAGCTAGGCACAAATATTTGTTATTCTGAGTTGATATACACTGATCCTGTGTAAAAAATTTGAAATCAGTCATAAATATTGCAGTCTTTATAGTAGATCATCATGTATTTGCAAAGATCGGCCTTATTTCAGGTAAATTTGTCAAAGCTTTGAGGTATCCTGGTTTAAAAACCTGATATCAACCTGCAGGTGTTGCCAAACCCAAAATCACCTCCTATTGGTAGTATAGCTACAAATATTTCGTAATTACTATGTCAATTTCCAATCTTGACCATAAATATAATCACTACTGGCATATTCCAACTAATATTTACAAAGTTCCAGCCAATTTGCCTCAAAATTGAGAAATCTTGGCTCACAGGATAAATACCAGGTCTAGACCTAGTGGAATCTTTGAAGAATTACCTGTTAGAGGGTTCAGACCTAGAACCATAGATATCCATCACACTCCAAGGTCTAGTGCATCAGGAGCTTCACCAAAGCCTCCTCCTGTAACCCCTATTGGTTTGCAAATACCTTCTGGACTATCTGTGACACCTCCTGTCCAACCTCAGCCAACTGTACCACAGGCTCAACCTCCTCCGGTTACAATATCCTTCTTTGCAGCAGAATCACCTTTAACCTTTACTGCATATCATGAGTTGCCAAAGAATCCAAACAAACTCTGTCCAAAATATCATCCTTATCAAGATGCGGATGATCATACTAGAACCTTCAAAGAAGCCTATTGTAGGGCCAGAATAGAGCATTAGGACGTTGTATGCAGATTATTTCCTTTTTCCTTAGGGGAAGAGGCTTATAATTGGTTTATTAGTCTTGGTCAAAGTTCTGTTGGTTCATGGGCTATCCTAGAGAAAGCTTTTACTAATAGGTTCAAAGTACCTGTTGATCCTTCAACGAACTATCACTTATTTGCCACAATCAAGCGGTTTGAGGGAGAACCTATTGCTAATTTCAATGCTAGGTTCCAGAAAATGCTATCCAAGTTAGTTACCCCATATACTATAGGGGATGCTGCTGCCAGGAGTATATATTACTCAGCTCTGGATCCATTGACTTCCATGTTCATCAAGAGAACACATCCTGAAATCACTACCTTGACAGGAGCTTTCCAAGAAGCTATCAAAGTGAATCAGCAGTTAGTCCCTGCTCCTACTCCAAATGTTGCATTCCCTACACTGCCTGGCATATATCCAACATATCCTCCACAATATCCTGCATATCCGGCTAAACAATATCCTAATGGAGCTATGATGCCTCCAGCAGTAATGCCAACACCATTGCAGATATCTCCATTGAGTATCATGCCTCCTCCTCCTAATGGGAATGGCCAAGTGCCTCAGTATCCTACACAAGCACTGACACCTCAAGGTGTAGATCAGAACAATAACACTGGATCTTCCTTCTTCAAGCCTCAAACTGAAAATGTAGTGGCTAAAGCTCAGGAGGAGAAAGAAGAAATCAAAGAAATTTTTGCTCAGCTAAGAAAACTAACTACAGAGGTCACTCATCTGAGAAATCAGAACTTCTATTCCCAACCTAACCAAAATAGAGGCTATAACAATGACAGACCTAGTTATCCTGATAGGGGGTACAACAACAATAATTTCAACAATAATGGTGGAAACAACAATAATCCTCCCAGACAGCCTAGAGTATGGAACTCCAGGCCAAATAATGGCTCACTACCATCACCCTTAGATAATCAGCCACCTAGTGAAGCCAAACAGACTACCAGAGTCAATCTTGCTGAGGCAGCCCTCACCAATTGGTGTAGAATACATAATACAAATGCTCATGCAGAATTAGACTGTCCCCAATTTCAAATTGCTGCTAGCATTTTCTAGACAGAAGTGTCTAATACATCTGGAAATCCACCTCAGGTGGAGGGAAATGAAATTGTCCCTTGTGGATATGACTCTGCATTTGTATTGGAGAGTTATACTAATCAGCATCATCAGCAGACTGTGTCATCTCACCAGAATTGTAACCTGGCATGTGAAGAATCTACCATGGCTTTTGAGTCAAATTATGTTTTCCCCTTTGAAGATGAGAACGAGCCATCCAATGAACATGAGGAGGTGCATGCTTACCAACAACAATATCAGGGTAAGCACAATTACAATCTGAGAAGTAACTCTAACAGACCTACTGGTCCATTAACCAATTCCTTGCCTCTGAATAATTTTAACTCACCTCCTGATCCCAAGGCAAGTAACAATCTGGGAATTCCAAAGGTAAATGCACAATATCTGTCACCACAAAACACAGTATCAAAAGTTGTTGGCCTACCTCATGAATCTGACAAACTAGTCACATATTTGGCAAATGAGATGAAGAAGGTAAAGATCAGCCTGTCTCTATCAGAGTTGTTGAAAACTCCTGCAATTAAGAAAGCATTCATGAAATCACTAGATGATCCTGCTCCTAGAGAGGATAATCATTCCCCAGGTCAGCCTAGTAATAAAGATCATGCTGCTAAAGATAACACTGTCAAGCATAAAATGCCAGCTACAGTCCAAGCTGCAGAAACTTCCCACATGACCTTGTACAGGGACAAAAGTGAGTCACCACCTTTCCTCCTTACTATAAGGATGTTTGGCAAGAATTTACACAACTGTTTGGTAGATTTAGGTCATCTACAAATGTCATGCCCCTGTCTATATGCAATGCTTTGGGACTGCATCCTACTAAATCCTTAAAGAAGGTGACACAACTAGATAAAACGGAAGTAAGTGTGGTAGGTGAATTAACTCATATCCACATGCAATTAGCATCTGATCCGAAGATCCAGTATTACATCGATATCTAGGTAGTAGATATACCTGATACATACAAGATGTTGCTCAGTAGGGACTGGTCTAAAACCCTCAATGGATATATGTCTACTGACTTCGGTCACATGTGGTTACCTTGGAAAGGTATACCAAACCAGATAAGAATAGATGCTGAGCCTAGAATGAAGCACATGATCACCGAATACAACAAAACAAACGAGATCATGTATGTAGATATTGAGCCTGGAGTTTATGCCATTCGACCACAAACTATCAAGATAGAAGAGATCCTAATGCTTGATTTTCATCATCATGATGATGATCATCAGGAGGACATACCGGTTGTAGAGCCCGATAGTAATTTTGAAAATGAGAATGAAATAGATCGCTTCATAAACTTTGAGATGCATTTGTCCAAGCAGTAAAAACGTTGCCAATTGTTAGATATGCCTATTCATGACATTTTGATTGATGGTTGGTGTAGATTACATGATGAGGCGCATTCAGAGAAAACTTGTGAAACATGCTTAGATATGATGGAGCTAGAGTAGACATGCATTGAGGCATCATCATCATATTCCGAGGTAAGTTCTACATCTAGTGATGATGATGATACTGATTCTTGTTTGTCTTCTGTAGGAAGCACAAGTGAGGCAACAAATCATGATGCAAATCATATTCTGAGAATAGAAGAAATTCTGATATATGACTAGATAAATGTTAAGAAGAGAGAAAAGATCACCCCTGGGAGTGATTGTCTAATGGAGTCAGATTATGAGTTATCCGATGAAGACAGAGGCAGTAACCTGACCAGATTTGAAGAGTTTTTATCAGGAGAAATTAAAAGAATGATAAAACAAAAGAAGCATCCACAGGATGCATTGACTAAAGGATGGTGTAAGTTGCATGAGGCACCTCACTCAGAGACCACCTACTCACTATGTTTACATATTTTAAAGAGGCATACAGTACCCGATCCAAAGGATCATCCTCCTGATGTTGAAAAGAAAGAGGAGTTAGCTTCACAGAAGAAAGAAAAGGTGAGATCCAAGAATGATGAAATTCCTAAGTTAAAATGGATATCAGGTGGAGCAGCTGCCAGAGCTACAAAGAAAAGAGAAAGTTCAGCTAAGCCTCTTGCTGAAGATAAATCCTAGATCCTAAGATTTGATGGATCTAAGTCCAAACAAGGAGCTAGAGTAGGGATTGATCTCATCGATCCATCAAGAAAGTCCTACTTAACTGCCTACAGATTACAGTTCCCCTGCACTAACAATGTGACAGAGTATGAAGCTCTGATTCATGGGATACTATTTGCTCTCATGAAGAAGGTAAAAATTTTGCATGTCTTTGGAGACTCAGAATTAGTTGTCAGACAGGTAAGAGGAATTTACTCTTGCAACTATAAGAAATTATCAAATTATAGACACAGAGTGTGGGATTTGATTGAAGACTTTAATGCATTTAATATCACTCACATGCCTAGAGAATAGAACCATAGGGCAGATGCCTTAGCACAGGCTGCCAGTACATTAGAGCCCTTGTCTATTTCAGGTTTAAAGAGATTTTTAGTAGAACTGGTATCGGTACCATCAGTACCTGATAATGTTACTAATCTTCAGGTTTTTGATGATGATCAGCATATCCTTAATTTCATCTCTAACAGGGATATATTTGATGCTCAGATCATAGATGAGAACAGTGTGGAAGATCACGTTTGAGAAGAAGATGAAATATTGGAGTTGCCTAGCAACAGGATTCCCAAAGGTATGATTGAATTAGAAAGAGCCTTTGATTTGGATAATATGCTGAAATAGAAGGATCTTCCCAAAGCTGATGGAGGTCAATATTCACAAGTGAATATTGGACAAAATGAAGACAAAAGAAATGTTTTGATAGGTAAGGTTTGCACACCAGAAGAGTTAGAAGGAATAACTCAGGCCCTCAAAGATTACATACATGTTATTGCATGGACCTATGATGAATTGAAGACATATGACACATCAGTCATAACTCACACTATACCTCTCAAGCCAGATGTTAAACCTTTCAGACAGAAGCAAAGGCCAGTCAATGCTTTCCTTGAACCAATAATTTTTTAAGAAGTCAAAAAGTTGCTAAATGCCAGGATAATATTTCCTGTGAGGCACTCCACCTGGGTTGCAAACCTAGTCCAAGTCAGAAAGAAGAATGGAGACATCAGGCTATGTGTGGACTTCAAGAACCTGAATAGATCATCAGAAAAAGATAATTGTCCTTTATCCTCCTTAGATGAAGTTCTACAGATTGTTAATGGAGCAAAAATGATGTCATTCCTGGATGGTTTTTCTGGTTATAATCAGGTAATGGTTGATAAGATTGACAGACTGAAGACTGCCTTCACCACAAAGTGGGGGATATTTGCTTATAGACGTATGCCATTTGGGCTGATAAATGCTAGAGTGACATTTCAGCGAGCAATGGACATAGCCTTCAGAGGCTTGATAGGAAAATGTATAGTCATATACATGGATGACTTAATAGTATTCTCCAAAGAGAGAAGCAACCATGTAGCAGATCTCAGAAATGTATTGAAAAAATGTGAAGAATATGGGATATCCTTGAACCCCAAGAAATGCATATTTGAGGTGACAACAGGAAAGTTGCTGGGCCACGTGATAACTGAAAATGGGATTCTCATTGATCCTAACAGGGTGGAGTCTATTATGAAAATACAACTTCCGAGAAGTAAGAAAGAACTCAAGTCTTACTTTGGTAAGATAAATTTTGTCAGGAAGTTCATCACTTGCTTTGTAGAAATAGTCAGGCCTTTAAATGCTATGCTGAAGAAGGATGCAAAGATTGAGTGGACATCAGAAGCTAAGGCATCCTTTGAAGACATAAAGAAAGCTATTTCTGATGCTCCTATTCTTATCAGTCCAGACTACACCAGAGACTTTTATATCTATTCATTTGCTTCAGAGCATACCTCTGTAGCAGTGCTCACTCAGAGAAATGAAGAAAAGGAAGAGAAGCCAATTGCATTCATGAGTTGTCCTTTCAAGGATGTTGAACTAAGATATGTAGAGGTTGAAAGGTAGGCACTTGCTTTGGTCAGAGCAGTAAAGAAATTCAGGCATTATATCCTAAGAAGCAAAGTGATTGCAGTGGTGCCAGATGCAGCAATGAAGATGCTGTTAATGCAGAGTAAGCCTAGTGAAAAAAGGGCTAAGTGGATCACAGTATTATAGGAATATGACATGGAAATTACACCCATGAAGCTGGTAAGAGGACAAGCTCTAAGCCAAATGATATCAGAGATTGATCCAAACATCACAAATCAGCAGTATGTTATTAATGCTAAGGACAATGAAGAGTGGTATTCAAGTATCAGGCACATCCTGATTACTGGAAGATGTCCTCCAAGACTGCAAGCTTCACAAAGAAGAGCCCTAAAGATAAAATCCCAGAAGTACATGATAAAAGTAGGAGTACTTTTCAAGAAAAATTATGAAGGAATATATTTGAGATGCTTAGAAAAGCCAGAAGCAGATAAAGTTTTATCAGAGTTACATGACAAATTTGGAACAGCACATGGCTCATCCTTGGCTACAACACATGCTATCCTCAGAGCAGGATATTATTGGCCTACAATCTTTAGGGATACAGCTGAACACATTAAATGCTATCATGTATGTTAGGTAGCTGCTAGCAAGGAGAGATATGCTGCACAACCTTTGCAGCCAGTGATGGAAGAGCGCCCATTTGCACAATGGGGCATGGATTTCATAGAACCTATTAATCCTCCATCATCCTCGGGTCACAGGTATGTGATAACAATTACTGACTACTGTACTAGGTGGACTAAAGCCACTAGCAACAAGACTTGCAATGCAGAAGATGTCATCAGATTTCTGGAGAACAATATTGTCACCAGGTATGGGGTTCCCTATGCTCTGGTAAGTGATAACGGTTCTTCTTTTGCTTCAACTAAATTGTCTAGTTGAGCCTTTGATCATGGAATCATACTGAAGTTCTCGTCTAATTATTATCCCCAAGGGAATGGATTGGCAGAGTCCACTAACAAAAATTTGTTGAATATCATAAAGAAGTTAGTAGACAAGAACCCTAGGGAATGGAATACACTTTTGAAATATGCTTTATGGGTAGACAGAACTAGAAACAAGGCTGCATTAGGAAACTCACCTTATCATTTAGTCTATGGGGTAGATCCAATCCTCCCTATTAACCTGAAGATTCCTACCTTGCAGTTTGCTCAAGAATACCTAGGCATAGACAATAACCAAGAAGTCAGGTTGCTTCAGCTGATGCACCTAGAAGAGAAAAAAAGTTAGGCAATTGATCAATTTGTCAAACATCAGGCTATTATCAAATGATGGTTTGACAAAAGAGCCAAAGTTAAAGCCTTCAGGATATCAGATTTAGTCCTGATGTGGGATAAGGCCCATGAGAGGAAAGGAGACCATGGTAAGTTTGACAAATTATGGATAGGTCTTTTCCAAAGTTCTGAGATATTAGGAGATAGTACTTTCAGGCTTAAGAACTTGACAGGTGAGGATGTTCCATTACCAGTTAATGGACAGTTCCTCAAACATTATTTCCACGCATAAGTGCTTCATGTCAGTCATGTGTATCATAATGTATATTTTGTATAGTTGTTTGTATAGTGTTTTTGTTTTATTTTTTTGCTTTGTTTGCTTGTTGAGTTTTGGTTTTGGTTAGTCAAGATGATGCAACTCATCACCCCAGAAAATAACAAAATTGTTAAGATTCAAGTGATGAGAACACATTTATATATAGATTATGACTCATTTTGAGAAAGTCATCATGATCAGGTCTGAGATATGCTGTCATCAGGGTACCTTTTCTTAACCAAAGTGATTTCTTCACAATGACTCACCTAACGGCCTTGGGTTTGTTGAAAATACAAGTATAGGTGTTAAGTGAAAAATCTAAAGGGACTCCCTTGCTACCAATACAATCTCCAACCTAAAACAGCAAGTGACCATACCTTGCATTCTGAGCTTACATGATGATATCAGATATATGAAGTATAAATTTTGAAAAATAAAAAATATATATATAAATAAAATTAGGTCATCTAAGTAACTCTACCGGGGCTATAGACACCTGCTAGCAGTTGGGCTCTACTTAGGGGGATTGTATAGATAACCTTGTTGGGGCTATGAATGCCTGCTGGCAGCAAGGCTCTATCCAGGTTGGCTATGAGGGATGATCTCAAACTATGTAGCTTAACACTAGTTACTCATGTTTTCAACTTGCTTTCAAGATGAGGATAATTAATCATTTGCACACTATTGATCCTTTGTTAGCATTGTTACCATGAGGACATTTTATCATTCAAAACGATTATGATGCTTGTGCTTGAAAAGAGTTAGAATGATATATATGAATGTGATCTCACCACTTGAATCATTAGAATTTGGTTGTTTTCTTTGGTGGCAAGTTGTTGTGTGGTTACACAACACGCCCCATTTTGACTTGACAAAACAAGGACCCAACTTTTGTTTGGCTTTGCTTGTGTTTCCTTCTTGCCGGCGGTCTGGTAAAATTCAGTCAATACAGATAGTCTTGCATAATGGTTAGAGATGTGATCATCATGAGGTTATTTTGTCAAGGTTCATATTTCATTTCATTCACCTCAAATTTGGAAAGAGCATTAAATTTCATGAAGGTTTGCCTTTTACATCACCCTGGTATTCCTTAGGATGTAAAAGTTATGAACGGTCAAAATCTTGATCAAACCTGATATTCATAAGGGGAAAGGGTAAGCCATCATCATATTTCCCAATATCATTTATCTTACGAAATATCCCCCTGATCCAATTTATCACCCAATAAATTATCAGTTCGTGACCTATGGATGTCATTTTTAGGTGGTGGTACTACTTACCCGTCAAACAACAACATGTAGTCCGACCGGATGATATTTCAAAACATCACCTGATATTTTGATTATAACCTTACCTTTCAAATAGCATCCGGTCGTCAAATATCACCCTGGAACTTTATCCTGATGACATCATCCAACTCGATAACAAAGAGAATCAACATGATGATGACATCATCATCACTTTACCTTGCAGAGGTATATTTCTTAAAATCACCCTTTCCTAAAACATGACGATGACGTCATAGTGCTTCAATGATAGACTAAATCAATATCATGGTGATGTCATCATCATATTCTGAGAGAGGCTACTTAAGCAATGAGTAGGGTCATCATCCTTTTCAAAATATCACCCGATATTTTAAACATCACCTGATCTTTTATAACATGACCCGAAGGTCCGAAAATAACCCGATATACTGACATAAGTTTCCCGCTAAGACGACGATGGTCATATTATGAGACAGCAATATTTTGAATATCACCTGATATTCAAAACATCACCTGATATTTCAAAAGATCATCCTCCTCTTCTTGACGCGCGACATTGAATGCTCATTAATACGGTAGGTATTTCCCGCTAATGGTTAACGCGATGCTCACACCTAGCAAACTCTGCAGGTTTCTGTGCGGAAACTTAATGATTATGATAGATTTAATTAGGTTATGCCCTAAATGACCAAATAAGTAGGTTTGAGATGAAGTTGTAACGTCATTATGCACTTAACTCGTGATAAGATCAGTTTTTATATAGAGCCGAGCTTTCAAACCTTCCTACGAAACACCTGCGAGCATATACAGCTTGAATCAGAACAAAGAGCATAATTATCAACAATATCAGGCTTATCCCATATAATCATCATTGTAATTCAAAGGGATAAGCGCACCAGGTAAGTAATTGAAACCGTCTGGCGGTTATTCTATGCATATCTAGATAGAATGATGTTTAACAGTAATTTGAAGCTAGGATTTCTGTAAATCATGATGAAATAAGTGTTTAATAAACATATGCATGATGTCATAGAGATGTGGAATATATATGCATGCATGAGATGAAGTATCAATCTTGAGACCAGTTCTTGGCATTGCAGGAAATCATGGCGGACAGGAGATTGATGAAGTCTGAGGCAGAATTTGCTAAGCCAATGTTTGCAGAGCCCAAAGGTGTGCAATTCAAATACGAAACTATAGGTGACACTCACCAGGGTAATACAGATTTGGTTGCATGGGCAGACAAGATCAGCATTAATAATGAAGACGCTCTGCTTGAAGCTGTTTTTGTGTCTGGGATGTGGAACACAGCTGGTTTTCCATACTCCATGGAGGCTCCTGAACTAGTTGTTGAGTGTCCCAGGAATTATAATCCATAGACAAGGAGGGTGGAGAAGCATGGCAGAGTGTATGCAGACTTATCTATCAAGGCCTTTTCCACCATGTTCAATTTGCCATTGGGTAAGAATGTTGTCAGTGTTGACCTGAAGAATCTGGAAACAGAGTATGAAATTAATAAGAAGGCTGCTAGGAAGAGAATGTATGGATGGAGAGCTAAAAATAGTCCTTATACAGTCACATCCAAGTTGCCTATTCATTTCTACAACTTTGACTTTGATGACGAGTATCAGTTCATGATCGCTCTACTCAGTCGGGCAACAGGACAACCAACAGCTGAAAGTTTCAAAGATTGGATGTATGGAGTCATCCTGATGTGCTTATACACTGAAAACATGCTATTATTGGCCAAGATGATAAGTGATGCTCTAGATGAGCAACTGCAAAACCTAGGAGGTACAGAATGTGCTTTCTATATGAGCTCGTACATTGTTTATGCATGTGCCTATAAAGGTACATTTAATGGATTGACAACAGAAGGGAAGATCGGTGGCACCACCAATGATGCACACATATGGGATCATTATCCCCAATTACAAAGAGATAACTACCTTCAGGATTATAAATTGGTGAATGATGCATTCTCTATGCATCTAGTGAGGACCATGGAGGAAGATAGAACGAAGAGACTGAGCATGGAAGCTTAGGAAGTAATATACAGGCATGGAGCCTGGTTCACTCAATTTGCAACCTTTTCATACATTAGGGTTGAAGGATTTCAAGACTACCCTCTCATGCTCCCAAGATATCCAACTGATGTTGTAGTGTTAATGGAGTTCATGAGGTAGATTGTAACAATACTGGATGCTTACAAAGCTAATAACAATCTTCCTCCAGTATTATTTCTAGTAACAATGGGCTGGTATATGTGCCCAGATAGTGAAAATATTAAGAAAGCCATAGCTGGCCTAACCATGATGAAGTTACAGCCATTTCCATTGATAAGACCATATGATCCTTATGGAAGGATGCAGAAGATAATGGGACAGCCCATTCACCAAAGGCATCTTGAGGATTTTTGGGCAGATTGCGAGGATGAGGCTGAAGCTCGAAGAAGAAGATATCAAAGGTTAACAGTTAACCAAATCAGAACCTTTGGTTGCATTTCCATCCCAACGTAAATGAAGAAAGATGATGGAAAGATAATGGCTAAGGAATATGAAGAGAAGAAGATATACAACGATACCATATCA
Source organism: Cunninghamia lanceolata (assembly GCA_027924645.1). Lineage (NCBI taxonomy): Eukaryota > Viridiplantae > Streptophyta > Pinopsida > Cupressales > Cupressaceae > Cunninghamia > Cunninghamia lanceolata. Next base: position 5,514,767 of record BSBN01000220.1, on the reverse strand, counting down.
GCCCCAGACCTTACAATGCAGGAGGACATCTCCTTAGATCCATTCGTGGGCAGGATATTACAGCTAACCCAAGCTTGGGTTGATGAACAGGTAAATATACTGAAGAAAAAGGGTGTGGTCCTTACAATAGATAACAAAAAGAAAGGACAAGAACTTTTTGTAGATGAATATGATTATTTCCTGAATGAGAAGAGGAAATCTAAAGGAGACAGGTTGCCACCTCCATAAAAACAAAGCAAAAGACCTCCTAGAGGCAAGAAAATAGAAGAAGAACCCAAAGGGGTTATTATTGTGAGAATAATAAATACTGCTAAGGAAGCAGCAGCATCAGAAGAAGCATCAGCTTCAGGCTAGGCTTCAGCATCATCTGTGCCTCCTCCATTGGATAAGCAAAAGTCCAAGAGAATACAGTAGGCTGATGTAGTGGTTACTAAGACCTATGAGGAGGGTCAAGCCTCACATAAACAAATAGAAGAGGATATCCCTCTGGAGGAGGAGCTTGAGGAAGAAGAAGGCCCTTTATTGTTCAAAAGGAAAAGAAAGGCACCTCAGGTGATAGCCCCCACACCGAAGAAAACAAGAACGTCCATGAGGGGTGAAATAAGGCAGAGCCCCATTATGCTAAGAGGGGCAGGTAGTGAAATTTTTAGAAAAGAGTTACAACACAATGTACCACTTCCTACCATTGTGAAATTTAAAGCTGAACAAGCTGAAGAGCAATTCAAAGAAGCCTCTAGAACAGTTCCAGGTGGTGTTGTCTCGTTAGAGGAAACAGTAGATTTATCTGATGATGATGTGGTTAAGGATGTAACTGCTCAACAAATGGAAACACTTGCTGCACGCACCCACATCACTCCTTTTGGGACCCCATCAGTGCAGGGAACTGGAGAAAAACAAGTTGAACAAGAAAAAGAAAGAAGCCCTAAGAAAATTGCACAGCAGATAGGACTAGATGAGTTAGTTGAGTAGGTCACCAGCCTTGAAGTGGTGGACCTTTCATATATAAAGGATGTGAGTCCTCAGCGTCAAACTAATGCACCTGATAAGGTGAGTAAAACTGAAGAGATAAAGTTGATTGAAGTAGGAATGCATACTCTGGATTTGGGTGAATCACAACAAGATATAGCTAGTGAACCCAAGATGGTGGAGGTCCAAGGAAAGGATGAGGAGGAAAAGGTCATATCAAATGATGATATCCTCTAGAATCAAGAGACCTCAGGAGATACAGAAAAGTCAGGTCATGATGATCTAAAAACTCAAGAAGAGGTATGTATTTCAGGTGCAGAGAAAGATATGACGCAAGATCAGGCAGAAGCACCTAAAGTAGATGAAATAATATTCACTGATGTAAATATACCTCAGGATAAGGAAATCAATAAAGTAGATGAAGTTAGAACAGAGGAAGCAAAAGATCAAGGTCATGATATTCATGATGATCAACAAGATCACCCTCCAAAAAAAGAAGTTCTTAATCAGGAAGATGTACCAAAAGATCACTCTCATGAGGAGCATCATGAGGAAGAACAAAGAAAATCACCTTCTCCGTCAAACGCAGATGCACTTATAGGAGATCAAGGTGGTAATCATGATGATGATGCAAGAAACCAAGGTACAAAGGATCAAGTTCCTCAGTGGCTGGAAAGAGAAATTGGCACTGAAACAGGTATGGAAATTCAAGAATTTGACGTGTCTACATTATTTTTAGAAACATTAATAAAGCCCAAGAGGAAGGCCAGGTTGACCTTAGCCATTAGAAGGGATCCTACAACAGGTAGGAGGACAGCACAGGTAGCACTCCCTACTGTAGATAAAGAGAAAGGTAAAATCACTCTGGATGAATTCTAGATCAGCACAGGAGATTTGGGGTTTGCTAATGAAGACCAAGAGGGTCAAGAGGGAAAAGACATAATTTATTCTTTGATCCAAAAAATCAAAAGGGAAAAAGATAAAAATGAGCAACAAAAAGAACACATTGCTTAGTTGCATAACTATATAAAAGGATTAATTAATCCTGAAGATAATTCAACTAATCATGCAGTCCCATTGACTGCTATTTCCCGAGAGGAGGTGAATAAGTTGGATCTCATGAAACATGAGTCATCCCTATTGAGAAGGTGGATGTACTCCACATTTGACATAGCAGAGGAAGTAGTAAAGGCCTCTTTGAAGAGGTGGAATTCTCTTAGTGGCTCTAGGAAGAAGGTAGATAAATTGCAAATGGAGACAGGGAAAAGGTCTTTCCAATTGGAGAAGATATTGGATGTCCTGGGAGAAATAAGGAGGATCAATCCTTAGATACTTATACATAAGCAAGTACTGAATAATAACAATGCATTATTGATAGATATATGGTATAAAGATATCCAATTTGAATGTGATGTACTCGAAAGATGCAACAATAAGTTGAGAGAAATTAGCATGAAGTTACATGATATGATGTCTTTTGAAGCAGAAATTCTGGAAATGTTGGAAGGAAAAGTGGAAGGAAACATAGAAAATCAAGACGAGGAGTTTGCAATCCAAGCTCTACATAGTAACTTCTAATTTGTTGTTGATGATCCACTAGGCCAATTGACAGAAGAAGTCATGGATAGACTGGTGAGGACCAAGGTGAAAATGGAAAATTATAATGAGACATTATACAACAGAAGGAATAAACTGGATAACGTCGGAAATAAATACCAAGCACATAAACATGTCATTATCAAAGCAAAGACTCAAGATGGTGGAGAAATAGATAAAATAGTGTAGTTGTATGAAAATGTCAGGGTAGTTATGCAAGCTCATATACAAGGTCACAGTCATCAGGATAATGAAGATACAACAAGTGATGCACCTGATGATGAAGAGCATGAATTTGACAGGTAGATAAGGATGCAGCATAAAGCAGATATCAGCATCTGACACTTAAGGAAAATGAGTATTTCAGATGGTTGCCAGTTGGTAACTTGTGCCACATGATAATGTTGACCAGGTCAAAGAGGAATATTCACTGTAGATATTCATAGAGAAATCTTGATCGTAGATCATTTTTGTAACTAATTCCTCACCTTATTCTATAAAAGGTGCAGGGATGCTTCATTTTAAACATTCAAAACTTAATTGAAATCTGTTTGCTGAAATATTCAGGGCTCATTTCAAAGTTATTGTATACATATATGTTCTTGCATACCTAATGAATGAGAAGACTATTTTGATTACAATCCATCATAAATCTTGAGTAATCAGTGTGTGAATTCTTGATATATGCTTTGATTTGCTGCGTCCCTTGGAGTGCATATCAGCTTGCATGTGTTGTCTTCATACCTTTCCTTTGAAGTTAGGATCGACTGTATCTAGCTGTGGAATGTCCTGGTGAACATATGGTTTGATTTCTCCTCTTCATGATTGTATCTGATGTATATGTGGCTCAATAGCTGAAGGTTCAGCTTTAATTTGAAGTATTTCTTTCATTTTTTTTCAATTTCAGAGCATTTCATCATCACAATTGCAAATAATTGACAATCTTAAGCAAATAATACAAATATGCAGACATCCCGTATATAACTGAACATATTTAGCATATTTGAGGTTAAAGCATGTCAAAATGACAAATATCATGCAAAGATTCAAAGATACACATAATATTTAAAGTATATCCTGTGTAGAATAACTTTCTGTGTAGCATCATTACAGGAAACATTATCTTACTGATGAGATCTATGTAAGGCCGCAAAATGGAAACAACAACACACATCAACCTCTGAGTAACGTCAGAAGATTGAGACCTAATCACTGGAGACTTGAGATCATGAATTCTCTTAATTCATCATATCTTTCAAGATGAGTAAAGGTTGTTGTGTAACTTTTATTCTATGTTTGTTTATGACTAACATCATGATCAACAGGAGGGAGGGCTTGGGTGTGCACGCCCTAGTCCTACCCTATTTTAGGCAAGCCCTAAATTCAAGTGTCAGTTATATGACCATTAATTAGGTCCTTGTTGATGATGATTGTTAGTCATAACAACATGCATAAAAATTTGCACAACAAACCTTTATTATCTTGTAAAGTATTACCAGCTTAGGATAAGTTGATGACTCCAAGTCCCTGTTGATCAGGTCATGATCATCTAACATTACTCGAAGGTGGATGTGACATGTTGTTTTCCATTTTAAGGGGTGTTACATTTGTCTTGATGATCAGTATTGTTCTGTTTCCTATAAATTTACTCCACAGAGAGGTTATTTCTACTCTATTTCCAAAGATAGCTGATATATTTACAAGTTTGATCAATTCTTCTAATTATTGATCATCATGAACTTGTTCTTTCTTCTACAATGTATATTTATTCAAATGATGTGTCTATAAGTGGATATTTGCATGTATCTCATGGATATTTGTATGAATTTGCATGATATTTTTTAATTTAACATGCTTTTACTCTAAATATGCTCTAGATTTCCAATTATCTATGGGATATCAGCATATTTTATGTTATTGATTCTCTATTATTTGCAATTATGGTGATGATCTACTATGAAATTAAAAGAAATTTAAAAGAATGCTTCTAATTTTAGTGAATCTTTAGCCATCGGATCACATACATACAAGATACATTCATGAGGAGAAAGAATCAAACCATATGTCACCAAGATGTTCCAAAGCTAGATATGGATGATGCTAACTTCAAAGGATAAGGAATGAAAACAACACATGTAGACTGACAAGCACTCCAAGGGATTCAGCTGATCAATGCATGTATCCAGATTTCAAACACAGATTACTCAAGATTTATGATGATTTGTAATCAAATATGCTTCTCTTTTATTTAGTACGCATAACATGTACATTTACAACAACTTTGAAATGAGTCCTGATATTTCAGCAATCAAATTTCAATTAAGTTTCGAATGTTCAAAATATTGCACCCCTGTACATTTTATAGAATAAGGTGAGGAGGCAGTTACAAATGACCTATGGTCAAGATTTCTCAATTAAGATCAACAGTTGATAATTACTCTTTGACTCAGTCAACTCTTCCTCATGGCACAAGTTGCCAGCTGGCAACCATCTGGATGATTCATTACCTTATGAGTGCCTTATGCATATGTCTTCTTGGTGATGCATCTTCATTCATTCTTCAGGTTCCTCCTCTTCATTTTCTTCATCTTCATTATGATCATCATCTTCATTACTTTCAGTATCGATGTCATCCTGATGTACATCCTCTTGTATATGGACCTTCATCACTATCCTAATGTTCTCATATGCCTGCACTATTTTATTCACCTCTCCTCCATCTTGGATTTTGGCTTTTGTTACAGCATGCTTATGAGACTGGAATTTAGCTTTGAGCACTTCCAACTTACCCTTTCTATTGTTTAAAGTCTCATTATAAGTTTCCAGCCTGACTTTTATCCTCATGATATTATTCATCACTTCTTTTATCAGGTGGGAGGTCATCCGCTATTGGCTGGAAATTATCATGCAGAGCTTTGATATCAAAGTCTGCATCCTGATTTTCAATATTTCCCTTTACTTTTCCTTCTAAAGCCTCAAGGATCTCTGCTTCATAAGCCATCATGTTGTGCAGCTTTATACTCATATCCATGAGCTTGCCACTGCATTTCTTCAAGATATCACATTCGAACCTGATATCCTCATACCATATGTCTATTAGTAGGACAGTGTCATTATTCAACACTTGATTATTTATTAGGATTTGAGGATCAATCCTCTTCATTTCACTTAAAGTAGTTAGGTCCTTTTCCAATTGGAATGATCATTTCCCTGTTTAATTTTGCATTTTGTCTACCTTTCTCTTTAAACTGCTTAAAGAATTCCACCTCTCTAAGGAGGTTCTCAAAATAGCCTCAACTCTTGTGAGGGCTGACAGCATCCATTTCTCCATGATCATAGCTTCATGCTTCATGAGGTTCAACTTGGTGACCTCCTCCTGGGATATGATAGTCAATGGGACTACCGGATCAACTGGTGTATTATCAGGGTTAATCAACCCCTTTATATATGAATGCAGCTGAGTAATGTGCTCCTTATGCATTTTATTTTTCTCTTTCTCCTTCTTGACCCTTTGAGTCAAAGAATCAATGATGTCTTTCCCTTATTGACCTTCTTGGTCCTCATTAGCAAAACCCAAATCAATAGTTGTGATTTGGAACTCTTCCAGGGTGATCTTGCCCCTCTCCTTCTCTACCGTGGGAAGTGCTACCTGTGCAGTCCTCTTGCCTATAGCAAGATCTCTCTTAATAGTTGATGTCAATCTAGCTTTCCTCTTTGGCTTCAATATTGTCTCTGCAAACAAGGTGGAAATATCAAATTCTTGAATTTCAGAGCCTTGTTCCATATCTATTTCTTTCTCCAACCATTGAGGCACTTCATCTCCAGACCCCTGGTGTTCTTAGTCATCATCATGTCTGTCCTATTCTCTAGTATCTATTTCTATTCTTAGTGGAGAAGGCGATTTCTTAGTTTCTTCCTCATGGAGTTCCTCATGAGGGGATATTGTTGCATTTCTTCTTGTTGAGGGCCTTCTTTCTGTAGAGGAGGATCCTGTGGAATGTCCACCTTATGATCCTGCACCTGATCAAGTACCCCTTCCTTCTGACTTTCATCCACTTTATTGCTTTCCTCATCCTAAGGCATGTTGACATATGCGGATATCTGAGCATTTTGGCCTTGTGCATCACCCTGATCTTGGGTCACTTCTTGATCTGCACCTAATGCACCGATGTCTTATATCTTAAGGTCCTCATGACCTGATTTATCTTTAGTTCCTATGGCATCCTTTGGATCTCCCTAAGTATGGGCAAAAGCATCACCTATGTATCTTTATCATCTCCACCTTTTTGTTGGACTTCTACTATTTTTGGTTCGGCGGGTATCTCATGATGTTACTGACCCATATCAGGAGCAGTGCTTTCTTTTTCTATTTTCTTCACCACTTCAATCTTTTCTATCAAATTAGGTGCACCTATTTTGTCCTTGGGGCTTACATCACCCCTATATGTTAAATCTATAACTGTAGGGCTAGTCACTTGATCAACCAACTTATCAAGCCCTATCTATTGGGCTACCTTCTCTGGGCTACTTTTTTTTACTTCCTTTGTTTGCTTCACCTCCTCCAACACCACCATCTATGCTAATGGGGTCCCATGTGGAGTCATGCGGGTACTGGAGGCGAGAGTCTCCATCCATTGAGATGCTACATTTTGAACTACCTCATCATCTGATAAGTCTACGGTGTCCTCCAAACAGAAAGGACCACCCTGACCTACCTTGAAAGCTTCTTTCATTTGTTCCTCTGCATTCTTAGTCTTAAACTTTATTATGGTGGGAAGTAGGACGTCATCTTATAGCTCCTTCCTAAATGCTTCACTACTGGCTCCTCTTAATACAACAGATTCGGCCCTGATATCACCCCGCATGGATGTTCTTTGCTTCTTGGGTGGTGACGTCAGGGGCATCGCCCTCCTCTTCCTACTGACCATCATCGGGTCACCACCTACAGGTTCCTTATTTACCTACACTTCCTCAAATGGGATGTCTTCTTCCACTTCATGTTGTGAGGCCTGACCTTCCACCCATACTCCTGTAGTTTCTACATATGGCCTCAAAATCCTCTTTGTCTTTGGCTTGTCAAGCAGAGGCTATGTAGATGATGTGGATGCTTGAACTGATGTCGATGCACCTACAGCTAATGTGGCAACCCTTTCAATTATCACCCCCTTAGGTTCATCTTCAGTTTTCTTTCCTCTAGGGGGACCTTTCCTCTATTTCTATGTGGGTAACCTCTCCCCATTAGACTTTCTTTTCTCACTAAGGAAATCATCATACTCCTCATCAGCTAGTTCTTGCCTTTTCTTCTTGGCATCCACTGTAAGGGCTACACCCTTTTTCTTCAATCTATTTATTTCTTCATCCACCCAAGCTTGGGTTAATTGTAGCACTCCACTTGTAAACTTATCTAGGGAAATATCCTCCGACTATGTTAGATCAGGGGCTAATATGGTGTCATTGTACACCTTCTTGTCTTCATATTCGTTAGACATAATCTTTCCATCATCCCTTCTTAGTTGTGCTAGCACTTGGATGCAGTAAAATGTCTTTATCTAGTTCAAGGTGAGCCTTTGATATTTTCTTCTCCTCACCTCAACTTCATTCTCAGAGTCATTCCAGAAATCCTCCAGATGCTTCTGATGACTAGGTTTTCCCATTATTTTCTGCATCCTTCCATAGGCATCATAAGATCTAGCCAAGGGAAATGGCTGCAGATACATCAGTTTTAGACCTCCCATGGCATGCTTTATGATCTCTGAGTCTAAGCATATATACCAGCCCATAGACACTGGATACTAGAGATTTCTTCTTTTGTTCCTTGTATGCTGCAACTATGGTAGACACTTGTCTGAGAAACTCCATCAAGACAACCCCATCAATAGGGTATCTTGGTAGAATAAGGGGTTGTCCTTCAAATCCCTCTATCCTTATATATGAAAAGGTGGTGAACTAGATGAACCAGGCACCATGTCTGTAAACAACTTCCTAAGCCTCCATGCTCACCCTCTTGGTCCTGTCCTCCATGATTTTGACTAGATGCATAGAGAATGTATCATTTACCAATTTGTAATCCAGGAGGTAGTTCTTTCTCTGTAGCTGAGGATAGTGATCCCATATGTGGGCATCATCTACATTATCGCCAGCTTTACCCATTGTAGTCAAGGCATCAAAGGTTCCCTTATAAGCACATGAGTACACAACATATGAGGTCATATGAAACATGCATGTCTGACCTCCCAGGTTCCTCATCCCTTCATCTAGTGCATCACTGATGATCTTGGCCCACAATGGCTTGTTATATGTATAGGACCATCTGGATGATTCCAAACATCCAATTCTAAAAATTTCCTGCATGAAGCTTACCTATCATCCTACTTAGCAGGGAAATTATGTATTGGTACTCATCGTCAAAATCAAATTTGTACAAGTGTACAGGCAATTTAGCTAAAGCAGTGTAGGTGCTGCTCTTTGACCTCCACTGATACATCCTCTTCCTTGCACTCTTCTTACTATTGTTGTATTCTATGTCCAACTTACGTAGATCCACACTGACCACCTTCTTTTCAACTGGCAAATTAAATGTAGAGGTGATGCCCTTAATTGAAAAGTCAGCATATACTCTTCCATGCTTCTCCACCTGCCTTGTCTTAGGGTTATAGTTCCTGGCACATTCCACTACCAACTCTGGGGTTTCCATGGCATACAGAAATCTGGTTGCATGCCACATTCCTAAAACATATATTGCATCCAGAAGGGTATTATCCTTATCATGATTTATTCTTGTTGACCATACTGCTAGGTTCGTATCCCCCTAGTGAGTATCACCAATGATGCCATACTTAAACTCTACCCCCTTGGGCTGAACAAACATAGGCTTGAGAAACTCTGAGTTAGACCTATTCCTCCTAATATCCACCATGGACTCCTGCAATAAACATGATTTGTCTTACCTTACAATATCCATATGCATTCATACAACACTATGTACTTCTACAGCATCATGCATACTCTATCTATTATCCTTTACTTCATCATGATATGCATATTCGTAGACTCAAACCACAAGAAATCATATGTACTCTACCTGAACATGCAGAAAATGACAACAGGAGGGTTTTTAGTTACTTACCTGATAGTGCTTTCATCCTGGATTAGATGGGTGATTATGGAAAAGGGCCGCAAATGCTGATGATCACCGGTTCTATTATGCTAAAAGATCTAGTCTGTTAATAGGTAGTTGTATGAGGCTTTAACTTCTCTACTCTGTAATTTCTTGTTTTCTCGCAAGGTAAATGAAAATAACCTTAGAAAGTTACCTTTAAATGCATCTGTAGGGCAAATTAGGCTAAAACTATGTTGGGATGGCTAAATCTGTCGATCTTCTGCAGAGAATCCACGGATGATGCCAAGTGTTTGATTTGTATTCACAATTGGCGGGAATCTATTTACCACATTTAAGTGCATTTAATGTCAGGAAACATGGGGTGATCTTCGAAAGATTGGGTGATATTCAAAATATGACCCCCTCTGGATAAAATGACCCCTTGCCTTTGAGTGGAAAAACTAATGCAAAAGAATTAGGTGATGTGGTCAACGTTGACCACATGTATATCGGGTCATGAATTTAAGATCAGGGGATGTTCAAAATATGACCCCATAAATAAAATGACCCCCCTTGGCAAAAAGATCAGGGTGACATCACCGTGTCGGTGACCTTGTTTAAGCGTTGTATTGTAATGATGTCACTGTCATGTTATTGAATATGGTGGGCATCGAATATACCTCTGTGAGGTAAAATGAAATGATAATATCATCATCAAGGTGATTTCCTTTGTTTGTTGGGTTTAGATGATGTCGTCGTCATATTGGCATAGGGTGATATTTTGTGAAGAGGCTGATATTCGTAAGATGACGGATATTAAAAATATGACCCCCCGCAAACTATATGAAGTCGTTTGACAGGTAGATAATAGCTCTTCATTTAAAGTTGACATCCGCACTTCACGGATCAAGTGATTATCGGGTGATAATACAATATCGGGGTGATCTTATACAATATGACTGATGTTTGAAATATGACCCCTTCCCTCAGAAAATTAGGTTTGACCAAACTTTGACTTAACATAACTTTCTTCCCTTAAAGAATTTTGGGGTGATCCAAAAGGAAAACCTGCTTGGAATTTCGTGCATTTTCCAACCATGAGGTTAATGATGTGAAATACTTGATGGTGACAGGTTGTCATTGATGTCAAAAGTGTGTTCAATTGATGATGTAAAGTTGCCATAGTTTTTGCAGGACATCAAGAGGAGATAGTTGTTCATTGCTTGGTCAGTTCATTGAGATGTGGAGTTGGTTTGGTGTAATGTAGTACTTATGGCAAGAGTGTCTTCCTATTTAGATCAGTATCAGGATGTTGTTCAAGAAGACCTCAAAGAAGATCTCAGTTGGTATTGGTTTGGTTCTATTATGCTTTGGTTTGAAGGAGCTCAATTGATTAAGGTAATGTTTGGTTCATAATGTTCATTTTGTGTGTCATGCTTCATTAGTCCACATGCTTATGACTCATACTTCATGGTGATCTATTAAGGTCTATTGGTATGATGTTGTATTGATTTGGTAAAGAATTTTTGGTAAATCATGGTTGATCATTTGGTAAAGCATGGTTGATCATTTGAGTATCAATTTGGAGTTTATGTTATATGTGATGGATTTTATGTCATGATTAGTTGAGTTGGTCTTCACAATGTCATGATTCATCAGTGGAAATGACATATTCTTGGTAGGTATATTTTAGAGGAAATGGCATATCATTCTTGGTTCATGCAATGGAAGTGGCATTCTCTGCTTAGTTCATCAGTGACATTAACTACATACTATGCAATCAGTGTCAAATCAGGGCAAGGTTCTTGTTTTTATGTTCAAGAGCTTGAATCACATGACAAGGGTTAATGTGCATCATATCAACATCACCTAATTGACATCATGACAGTGGTATCATACTATGCAGATCTGGTGAAGTATGGTTTATATTTCTATGATAAAGATCTATGTTTAGTGTTAAAGTTAAGTATCTTTGTAGAGGTAAAATAGCAATGTGTTTAACACCTAACAAACATTCAACAAGGTGCTTCATTTTGTCTCAGAACAGGTTGTCTCAAGACATAGCAATGATAGCAGAAATGGACAAGTTACAAAGTTGTTTTAACGCATGATGATCAAATGGACAAGTTAAAGGTGCCAAGTGTAAGACTCATTAGTCAAGGTTTGGAAAATGTAAACTCTAAAGGGTGATTTAGATATCTTATAAGGCACAAAGTATATCACTCAAACCGTAAGCATATTTTTATTATAAGAAGTCAATGAATTGATATATTAGGTAAGCATGTCACTTAAGTGACAACTTATGTCACTGAATTCATTGTGAAACTGGCCCCTCCTAACCTAGTCTACTGGTGTTCTCGGTAAAAGAAATTACAAACCATTGATCCAAAGGTGCCAAATGCATATCAACGGGTGTGTTTGAATGTTGAAAGAGCGCAAATAAAGATATCAACAGACAAATTTTAAATCCATTTCAAATCTTGTTGGCATCCTCTTTAACGGGCTCGGGGACATCAATCTTTTATGTCTGCATTATTCTTTTGTTCTAGAAGCTATCTTTAGAATGTTTCTAAAACCACTTAGTAAGATGATCATTAAAGCCATTTTTTAAGGAATTTCTTTCTATTTGTAACTCTCTCAATACATAAGAAGGAAATATGTTTTAAGAAGTTTATATAGAGAGAGTATAATAATGTTTTTTTTGTGAAAGAAATTGTGGAAGCTTAAGAGTTTTGTGAAGCTTTTTATATGCAAATTGAGGAAGTGGTTTCTTTACAGCTTGAAGAAGATAAAATTAAAGTCTATTGAAGATTTTTTTATGTAAAAAGATGAAAGTTTTGTATGATTATTATTTTAGGTGAAGATAAATGAAAAAGAGAATATGAAAGGTTTTTTGGTCAGGGCAGAGTGGATAAAATTCTTGAAGATAATTTTGAAATTTCTTTTTGCAAGGAATATGAGGAATATGAAAAGTATTTTTGCAGGTGAATTGATGAATGTGAAAGGTGAAAGGACATTCAATTTGTATATAATGGTTTTTCAGGTGCATTGATGAAATGTCTTTTAGAGACAGAGATGAAACATACAGATGATGAGTTCGTAGAGGTTGAATATATATAGTGTGTGTTGTAAGGAAGATAGAAATGGAACATTTTGCAGAGATTTATTTGCAAGCAAAGATGAGAGGCTTTATGTGTATCAGGAGTATATACAGAGATTATTTAAATTGTTTTGCAGAGATGTGTTAATATTTGTAGAGACACATGTTTGTGCAAAGAAGCCAAATAAATTTGTAGAGATATTATTGAATTTGCGTAGAGATTTTGTGTAAGGATAAAAAGCAGAAATGATGACCTCCTTGTACAACAAATTTACGAAGACAATATGCAGTTGATTGAGTATCAGGTGAATTGGTAATGAGATTGATATTCAGATTGAAATTGAATAGAGATATGCAAAAGAGAAGACAAGTTATATAATGGTGCAAATCAGATTGAGTGGCAATCATTTCTTGCACACTTTGCAGTTTGTTCTATATGTATTAGTGGTTGGTTCTCCTTGAAGTTGGTGCTTCTAAATGTATTAGGGGTTGGTTCTCCTTGAAGTTGGTGCTTCTAAGCATTGTAATTAGTGAAGTTTTTGATAAAGCCAGTGAAGCAGTTTTGGAGTGGTTTTTCTACCCCTGGAGGGTTTTCCACTCATACAAATCTTGTGTCATGATTTATATTGATCTTCTCTCTCTGTGTGTATGATTTACTCATGAGGTGTTGTTTATATCCTCTTTTATCAGTAGTCTTATGTATATGTGTTTAACAATGTCTTCCTCTTTTATCTTGTAAAAAAAATTTGCAAAAGGTTAAAGTTTATACAACACTGATTCACCCCCCCCTCTCAATGTTGTCCTGGACTCCTACAATACTGACCTTGACAAATGACCTCATCATGGTGACCTATCCACCCCCTACAAGGTGTTCATGCATGACTAATTTTACCAGACCGCCCAAAGTAGAAAAACAACAAGCCAAAGCAGCTAGAAAAAAAGTTGGGTCCCTGTTTTGTCAAGGCAAAATGGGGCGTGTTGTGTAACCACACAACAACTTGCCACCAAAGTACATAACCAAATTCCAAATATTCAAGTGATGGGATCACATTCTAACATAGTATTTTAACTCCTTCTAAGTATAAGTATTATAATCTTTCTGAATGATAAGGCTTTCATCATGGCAACAATGCTAGCAAAGGATCAAGTGTGTGCAGATGATTAATTATCCTCATCTTGAAAGTAAGTTGAAAACATGAGTAACTGATGTTAAGTTACATAGTTTGGGAGCATCCCTCATAGCCAACCTAGATTGACCCTTGCTGCCAGCAGGCGTCTATAGCCCCAGTAGAGTTACGTAGATGGCCTATTTTTTATTTCTTTTGGATTTTCAATATTTATTCTCTCTATTCATATGATGTCATCATGTAAGCTTAATGTGCAAGGCATGGTCACTTGTTGATTTAGGTTGGAGATTACATTAGTAGCAAGAGAGTCCCTTTAGATTTTTCACTTAACACCTATACTTCTGTGTTCCACAAACCCAAGGCTGTTAGGTGAGTCATTGTGAAAAAATCACTTTGGTCAAGAAAAGGCACCCTGATGAAAAGGATATCACAGACCTGATCACCAACACTTCTCAAAATGAATCATAACCTATATAGGAATTTGTTCTCATCACTTGAATCTTAACAATTTGGTTGTGTTCTTTGGGTGATGAGTTGCATCATCTTGACCAACCAAAACAGAACTCAACAACCAAACAAACAAACAAAACAAAAATGTATAAACAACTATAGAAATATGCACACTATGATACACATGACTTCCATGACATTGTTTCAGGCTTGAAAATAATGCTTGAGAAATTATCGATTAACTGGTAATGGAACATCCTTACTAGTTAAAGTCTTTATCCTATAGGTGATGTCTCCTAAGATTTCTAAAACTTGAAAGGGACCTATCCAAAGTTTATCAAATTTACCATGATCTCCTTTCCTTTCATGTGCTTTGTCCCACATAAGGACTAAATATGAAATTCTAAAAGCCTTAACTCTAGCTCTTTTGTCAAACCAACACTTGACAATAGCCTGATGTTTAGCAAATTGGTCAATTGCTTTATTCATTTTTTCTTCTAGGTGCATCAACTGAAGCAACCTGACTTCTTGTTTGTTATGTATGCCTAGATATTCTTGTACAAGTTGCAATGTGGGGATCTTTAGGTTAATAGGGAGGATGGGATCCACCCCATATACTAGGTGAAAAGGAGAATTTCCTAATGCAGCCTTCATCCTAGTTCTATCTACCCACAAGGCATACTTTAATAGGGTGTTCCACTCCCTTGGGTTCTTTTCTATCAATTTCTTTATGATGTTCAATAAATTCTTGTTTGTAGATTCTGCTAATCCATTCCCTTGAGGATAGTAATTTGAGGAAAATTTCAAGATGATTCCATGGTCAAAAGCCCAACTTGATAATCTTATTGAAGCAAAGGCAAACCCATTATCACATACTAAAGCATAAGGAACTCCATACCTGGTCACTATGTTGCTTTCCAAAAACTTGATTACATCCTCAACATTGCATGTCTTACTGCTAATAGCTTCAATCCACCTGGTACAATAATCAGTGATAGTCAACACATACCTGTGGCCTGAAGATGATGGAGGGTTGATAGGTCCTGTGAAATCTATCCCCCATTGAGCAAATGGGTGCATCTCCATCACTAGTTGCAAAGGCTAAGCAGCATATCTTTCTCTATTTGCAGCAACCTGACACATATGACAACATTTGATGTGTTCAGCAGTATCTTTAAAAATAGTGGGCCAGTAATACCCTGCCCTGAGGATAGCATGAGAGGTAGCTAAGTATGATCCATGTGTAGTTCCAAACTTATCAGGTAATTCCTCTAGCACTTTGTCTGCTTCTTGCTTTTCTAGGCATCTAAGATATATTCCCTCATAGTTCTTCTTGAAAGGGACTCCTTTTATCATGTATTTTTGTGATCTTATTTTTAAGGCTCTCCTCTGTGAGGCCTGCAATCTTGACGGGCATCTTCCAGTAATCAAGATGTGCCTGATGTCTGAATACCATTCTCCATCTTCCCTTGTATTTATGACATACTAATGACTCATGATGTTAGGATCAATTTTAGCTATCATCTGACTCAATGCTTGTCCTCTCACTAATTTCATGGGTGTTATGTCCATATCATACTCTTGGAGGACAGTAATCCATTTGGCTCTCTTTTCACCCGGTTCACCTTGCATTAAAAGCTTCTTTATTGTTGTATCTGGTACTATAGTGATCACCTTACTTCTTAAGATGTAATGTCTGAACTTCTTAACTGTTCAGACTAGAGCAATTGCTTGTCTTTCAACATCCATGTATCTGAGTTCTACATCCCTGAAAGGACAACGCATGAAGGCTATGGGCTTTTCTTCTTTAGCCTCATTTCTTTGTGTTAATACTACTGCAAATGTATGCTCTGAAGCAAATGAGTAAATATAAAAATCTTTGGTATAATCTGGACTAATTAGAATAGGAGCATTAGATATGGCTTTCTTGATATCTTCAAAAGCTACTTTAGCTTCAGGTGTCCACTCAATCTTGGCATCCTTCTTGAGCATGGCATTCAATGGTCTGACAATTTCTGCAAAACCAATAATGAACTTCCTAATGAAATTAATCTTACCAAAGTAAGATTTGAGATCCTTTTTACTTCCAGGAAGCTATATCTTCATGATTGATTCTACTCTTTGGGTCAATGATGATCCCATTCTCTATTATCAGGTGACCTAATAACTTCCCTGTGGTTACCCCAAATATGCATTTCTTAGGGTTTAAGGATATTCCATAATGTTCACATTTCTTTAGTACCTTCCTGAGGTCTTCTACATGATTCCCTCTCTCTTTAGAGAAAATTGTCAAGTCATCCATGTATATGACTATGCATTTACCAATCAGCCCTCTGAAGGCTATATCCATTGCTCGCTGAAATGTTGCTCTAGCATTTATCAATCCAAAAGGCATGTGCCAATAGGTGAATATTCCCCACTTAGTGGTGAATACAGCCTTCAATATATCTATCTTGTCTACCATCACTTGGTTGTAACCTGAAAAACCATCAAAAAATGACATCATCTTTGCACCATTTACAATCTACAAGATCTCATCCAGAGAAGGCAAAGGATAGTTATCCTTTTTAGAAGCTCTATTTATATTTCTAAAGTCTACACACAACCTAATGTCACCATTCTTCTTCCTTACTAGGACCAAGTTAGCCACCCATGTAGAATGTCTCACAGGAAATATGATCCTAGCATTAAGCAACTTCTTAACTTCTTCAAAATTGATGGGCTCCAGCAATGCATTAGCAGGTCTATGTTTCTGTCTAAAAGGCTTGACATCTGGCTTTAAAGGTATAGTATGAGTGATGATTGATGTATCATAAGTTTTTAACTCATCATATGTCCAGGTAATAACATGGATATAATCTTTAAGTGCTTGGGTTATTCCTTCTAGTTCTTCTTCTATACACACTTTTCTAATTAGGACATTCCTTTTTTCATCATCATGTCCAATGTTAACCTGTGAATACTCCCCTCCAGCTGCTTTAGGGAGATCTTTTTGTTTCAGCATGTTATCCAAATCAAATGCTCTTTCCAACTCTATCATTCCTTTAGGAATCTTGTTACTAGGCAACTCTAGGATCTCTTCTTCTTCCCAGATATGATCTTCTACATTTCTTTCATCTATGATCTATGCATCAAAGACATCCCTATTGGATCTGAAGTCTAAAATATGTTGGTCATCGTCAAACACTTAAAGGTTAACTACATTGTCTGGCACAGAGGGTACTGAAACTAATTCACCTGAAAATCTCTTCAAACTAGATGTGGACAATGGTTCCAAAGTACTTGCGGCTTGGGCCAAGGCATCTACCCTGTGATTTTGTTCTCTAGGCACATGGGTGATGTTAAATGCATCAAAATCTTCTATCAGATCCCATACCCTATGTCTGTAATTAGACAGCTTCTTGTAATTGCAATAATATATACCTCTTACTTGTCTTACTACCAATTCTAAGTCTCCATAGCATGCAGAATCTTTAATTTCTTTCTAAGTGCAAACAATATCCCATGAATCAAGGCTTCATACTCTGTCACATTATTTATGCATGGGAATTGCAATCTATATGTTGCTAAGTAGGATTTACCAGCTAGATCAATAAGATCTATTCCTACTCCAGCCCCTTGTTTTGATTTGGATCCATCAAACCTAAGGATCCATGGCTTATCTTTAGTTAAAGGCTTGTCTGGGCCTTCTCTTTTCTTTTTAGCTCTGGCAGCTACACCATTTGATATCCATTTCAATTTTAGTGTTTCAATTTTCTCAAACTTCACCTTATCTAGCTGATGTGAAGCTGATATTCCTTCTTCTTCTTTACCATCAAAAGGAAAATCCTTTAAACTAGGCAACATATGCTTCTTCAGAATATGCAAACACAATGAACAAGTAGTTTCTGAATGTGGTGCTTCATGTAACCTGCACCATCCTTCAATCAAGGCATCATGTGGAGATCTTTGTTGTTGTATCATCTTGTGGACCTGTTTTGATAAAAATTCTTCAAACTTAGATAGATTACTGCCCCTATCTTCATCAGATAGTTCATAATCTAACTCTACCAAGCAATCACTTCCTGGGGTGATTTTCTTGTTACTTTTAACATTACTCTTGCTACACACCAGTATCTCTTCCATCATCTAGATAGGACTTTCATCATGATATGTGCTTTCTTCTATTCCTATAGATGACAAACAAAAATCAGTATCACTATCATTATCTGCAGAACTTACCACGGATGATGATGATGATGCCTCACTGCATGCTTGTTCTAGTTCCATCATGTCTAAGCAAGCATCACAAGTCTTTTTAGAATGCACCTCATCATGTAACCTACACCATCCTTCAATTAGAACATCATGAACAAGTACTTTTAACAATTGGCAATGTTGTACTTCTTTGGACAAGTCTACCTCAAAATTCTTGAAGTGATCTACTTCTATCTTATTTTCAAAGCTACAATCAAATTCTAAAATTATTCTATCATCCTGAAGATTATCATCATGAACATGAACATCATACATGAGGATCTCTTCTATTCTAATGGTCTAGGGTCTGATGGAGTACACTCTGGGTTCAACATCTACATACATGATCTCATTGGTTTTATTGTACTCAATGATCATATGCTTCATGTGAGGCTTAGCATCTATCCCTATTTGATTAAGTATTCCTTTCCAAGGTAACCACATGTGAATAAAATCAGTGGACATGTATCCATTGAGGGTTCTTGACCAATCTCTGCTAAGCAGCATCCCATAGGTATCAGGTATATCGACTACCTGAATATCAATGTAGTATTGGATTCTTGGATCTGATGCTAACTGCATATGGATGTGAGTTAGTTCTCCTACTACACTCACCTCTATTTTATCTAATTGTGTTACTTTCTTCAGTGACTTAGCAGGATGAAACCCTAAGTCATTGCATATGGATAGGGGCATTACATTGGTAGATGTTCCTGAATCTACTAAGCAATTATGCAAATTCTTGTTGAACATCCTTATGGTAAGGAGAAAAGGAGGTGACCCAATTTTGTCTCTGTAAAGAGTCATGTGTGAAGTCTCTACAGCTTGAACAGTGGCCGGAGCTTTGTGTTTAACATTAATATCCCTACTGACATGATCTTTATTCCCAATCTAACTTGAGGTATGATTATCCTCTTTTGGAGCAGGGTCATCTAAGGATTTCATGAAGGCTTTTTTGATAGCAGGGGTTTTGAGTAGTTCTGACAATGACAGGTTGATTTTGATCTTTTTCATTTCATCTGCTAAGTATGTGACTAATTTATCAGACTCGGGAGCTAGATTACTAGTTTTTGGTACTGTATTTTGTGGTTCTAAGTACTGAGCATTAACTTTTGGAAATCCAGGGTTATTGCTTGCCTTAGGATTAGGAGTGTTGAAATTATTTGGAGGCAAGGATGTAGTCAAAGCACCAGCAAGTTGGTTGGAGTTATTCCTTAAACTGTAATTATGCCTACCCTGATATTGTTGTTGATAAGCATGTACTTCTTCATGTTCAATTGATGGCTCATTTTCATCTTCAAATGGAAAAACATAATTGGTCTCAAAAGCCATGGCTGACTCTTCACATGCTAAGGTGTAATTCTGATGAGGTGACATTGCCTGTTGATGAGGATGATTGATGAAACTTTCTAGCACTAGAGCAGAATCATATCCACAGGGGACAATTTCATTTCCTTCAACATAAGGTGGGTTACCTAAAGTATTAGATACTTTAGTTTGGAATATACTGGCAGCAATCCTGAACTGAGGACAATGTTATGTATCCTACACACCAATTTGTAAGAGCTGCCTCTGCAAGGTTCACTCTAGTGGTCTGCTTAGGTTCACCAGGAGGCTGATTATCTAGGGGCGATGGTAGAGAACCATTGTTTGGCCTAGTGTTCCACACTCTAGGCTATCTAGGGGGATTATTGTTACCATTGTTGTTGTTGTTGTAATTGTTATTGTATTCCCTATCAAGATAATTAGGTCTATCATTAGCATATCCTCTATTCTGATTTGGTTGAGAATAGAAATTTTGACTACTCAAATGAATGATCTCAGTAGTGAGTTTCCTCAACTGTGTTGATATCTCTTTAATTTCTTCCTTTTCTTCCTAAACTTTGGCTACTACATTCTCTATTTGAGGTTTGAAGAAGGAAGATCCATTGTTATTGTTACTAGATTGTTCCACAACCTGAGGTACCTGTGTATGTCCTAGATATTGTAACATTTGACAATTTCCATTTGGAGGTGGCATGATACTGAGTGGAGGTATCTGTAAAGGACTTGGCATTACAGCTGGAGGTATCATGACTCCATTGGGCTGTTATTGAGTAGGATATGTAGGATAAGCAGGGAGTGTAGTAAATGCAATATTAGGTGTTGGAGTAGGCATCAACTGTTGACTGACTTTGACAGCTTCTTCAAAAGCTCCTGTCAAGGTTGTAACACCAGGATGTGCTCTCTTGATAAACATAGAAGTCAAGGTATCTAAGGCTGAGTAGTATATGCTCCTAGCAGCTTCATCTATTACAATATAGGGAGTAACTAGCTTATAGAGCATCTTTTGGAATCTTGCATTGAAATTGGCAATAGGTTCTCCTTCAAATCTCTTGATTGTGGCAAACAGATGATAATTCATTGAAGGATCTATAAGTATTTTGAATCTATCCTTAAAGGCTTTCTCCAAGGTAGCCCATGAACCAACTAAACCTTGACCAAGACTGATATACTAGTTATATGCCTCTTCCCCTAAGGAAAATGGAAATAACTTGTATACCACATCTTGATGTTCAATTCTACCCCTGCAACAAGCTTCCTTGAATGTTCTAATGTGATCATCAGCATCCTGATATGGATGATATTTAGGACAAATCTTGTTAGGATTTTTAGGTAAAGGATGATATGCAGTAAAAGTCAGATGTGACTCTATAGTAAAGAATGACATTGTGATTGGTGGAGGTTGGACCTGAGGTGTGACAAGTGGTCCTGTAGGTGTTTGCAACCCAATAGGAGCTATAGGAGCATGTTCTGGTGAAGCACCTAATGCACTAGAACCAGGAAAATGATGAATATCTATTGTTCTAGGTCTAAATCCATGGATCGGCAATTCTTCAAAGAGTCCACTGGATCTGGACCTGGTATTTGGCCTGAGAGCCAGGATTTCTTGAATTTAAGGAAAATTTGGCTTGTTTACTGTAAAGATTAGTTAAAACACCCTAGAAAAGGTTGTATTTATGATCAGAATCTAAAACTGACTACATATTTACACAATATTTGTAGAAATGATGCAAATATGAGGTGATATGAGGCTTTGTGACACAAGCAACCAAATATCAGGTCTCTTAAGCAAATTACCTCAAAGATTTAGTAAAAGACCTAAAATATAGCTTATTTTTGAAATATCACGGTGATCAACCACAAATCTTGAAATATTTATGCTTAATTTTGAAAACTTTGCAAAGGACAAGCATGCACAAACTTAAAACAGCAAATCTTTACATATGACTTGAAATACAGAGCTACATGAGTATTACCTTTCTGTCTGCATCATTAAATTAGATAAATCTACTGATGAAGGCCCTCCTTCTAGCACCAATTTATGTTGATGATGATTGTTAGTCATAACAACATGCATAAAAATTTGCACAACAAACCTTTATTATCTTGTAAAGTACGATCAGCTCAAGATAAGTTGATGACTCAAGGTCTCTATTGATCAAGTCATGATCGTCTGACATTACTCAGAGGTTGATGTGACATGTTTTCTATTTCAAGGGGTCTTAAATTTGTCTTGATGATCAGTATTGTTCTGTTTCCTGTAAATTTACTCCACAGAGAGGTTATTTCTACTCTATTTCCAAAGATAGCTGATATATTTAAAAGTTTGATCAATTCTTCTAATTATTGATCATTGTGAACTTGTTCTTTCTTCTACACTATATATGTATTCAAATGATGTGTCTATAAGTGGATATTTGCATGTATCTCATGGATATTTGTATGAATTTACATGATATTTGTCAATTTAACATTCTTTTACACTAAATATGCTCTGTAGTTCCAATTATCTACGGGATATCAGCATATTTTATGTTATTTACTTTTGATTCTCTGCTATTTGGAATTATGGTGATGATCTTCTATGAAATTGAAAGAAATTTAAAAGAATGCTTCTAATTTAAGTGAATCTTTAGCCATTGGATCAGATACATACAAGATACATTCATGAGGAGAAGGAATCAAACCATATGTCACCAGGATGTTCCACAGCTAGATATGGATGATGCTAACTTCAAAGGATAAGGAATGAAAACAACACATGTAGACTGACAAGCACTCCAAGGGACGCAGCTAATCAATGCATGTATCCAGATTTCAAACATAGATTACTCAAGATTTAAGATGATTTGTAATCAAATATGCTTCTCTTTCATTCAGTATGCATAACATGTACATTTACAACAACTTTGAAATGAGTCTTGATATTTCAACAATCAAATTCTAATTAAGTTTCAAATGTTCAAAATATTGCACCCCTACACATTTTATAAAATAAGGTGAGGAGGTAGTTACAAATGACCTATGGTCAGGATTTGTCAATTAAGATCAACGGCTGATAATTACTCTTTAACTTAGTCAACTCTTCCTCATGGCATAGGTTGCCAGGTGGGAACCATCTGGATGACTCATTACCTTATGAGTGCTTTATGCATATGTCTTCTTGGTGATGCATCCTCATTCATTCTTCGGGTTCCTCCTCTTCATTTTCTTCTTCTTCATCATGATCATCATCTTCATTACTTTCAGTATCGTTGTCATCCTGATGTACATCCTCCTGTATATGGACCTTCATCGTTGTCCTGATGTTCTCATATGCCTGCACTATTTTATTCACCTCTCCTCCATCTTGGATTTTGGCTTTTGTTATGGCATGCTTATGAGACTGGAATTTAGCTTTGAGTGCTTCCATCTTACCCTTTATGTTGTTTAAAGTCTCATTATAAGTTTCCACCCTGACCTTTATCCTCATGATCTTATTCATCACTTCTTCCGTCAAGTGGGTGAGGGGGTCATCTGCTATTGGCTGGAAATTATCATGCAGAGATTTGATAGCAAAGTCTGCATCCTGATTTTCAATATTTCCCTCTACTTTTCCTTCTAAAGCCTCAAGGATCTATGCTTCATAAGCCATCATGTTGTGCAGCTTTATACTTATATCCCTAAGCTTCCCACTACATTTCTTCAAGATATCACATTCGAACCTGATATCCTCATACCATATGTCTATCAGCAAGGCAGTGTTATTATTCAACACTTGATTATTTATTAGGATTTGAGGATCAATCCTCTTCATTTCACTTAAAGCAGTTAGGTCCTTTTCCAATTGGAATGACCGTTTCCCTGTTTCATTTTGCATTTTGTCTACCTTTCTCTTTAAACTACTTAAAGAATTCCACCTCTCTAAGAAGGTTCTCAAAACATCCTCAACTCCTGTGAGGGATGACAGCATCCATTCCTCAATTATCATAGCTTCATGCTTCATGAGGTCCAACTTGGTGACCTCCTCCTGAGATATGACAATCAATGGGACTGTCGGATCAACTAGTGTATTATCAAGGTTAATCAACCCCTTTATATATGAATGCAGCTGAGAAATGTGCTCCTTATGCCTTTTATTTTTCTCTTTCTCCTTCTTGACCCTTTGAGTCAAAGAAGCAATGATGTCTTTCCCTTCTTGACCTTCTTGGTCCTCATTAGAAAAACCCAAATCAATAGTTGGAACTCTTCCAGGGTGATCTTTCCCCTCTCCTTCTCTACCTTGGAAAGTGCTACCTATGGAGTCCTCCTGCCTATAGCAGGATCTCTCTTAATAGTTGATGTCAATCTGGCTTTCCTCTTTCACTTCATTATTGTCTCTGCAAACAAGGTGGAAATAACAAATTCTTGAATTTTAGAGCCTTGTTCCATACCTATTTCTTTCTCCAGCCATTGAGGTACTTCATCTCCAGACCCCTGATGTTCTTTGTCATCATCATGTCTGTCCTATTCTCTAGTATCTGTTTATATTCTTGGTGGAGAAGGTGATTTCTTAGTTTCTTCCTCATGGAGTTCCTCATGAGGGAGATCTTGTTGCATTTCTTCTTGTTGAGGGCCTTCTTTCTATAGAGGAGGATCCCGTGGAATGTCCACCTTATGATCTTGCGCCTAATCAAGTACCCCCTTCCTTTTGACTTTCATCCACTTTATTTCTTTCCTCATCTTGAGGCATGTTGACATCCATGGATATCTGAGCATTTTGGCCTTGTGCATCACCCTAATCTTGGGTCACTTCTTGATCTGCACCTGATGCACCGATGTCTTGTGTCTTAAGGTCCTCATGACCTGATTTATCTTTAGTTCCTGTGGCGTCCTCCAGATCTCCAAGAGTCTGGGCAGCAGCATCACCTGATGTATCTTTATGATCTCTGCCTTTCTATTAGACTTCTACTATTTTTGGTTCGGCGGGTATCTCATGCTGTTGCTGACCCATATCAGGAGTAGTGCTTTCTTTTTCTATTTACTTGACCACTTCAATCTTTTCTGTCACATCAAGTGCACCTGCTTTATCCTTGGGGCTTACATCACCCCTATATGTTAAATCTATAACTACAAGGCTAGTCACCTAATCAACCAACTTATCAAGCCCTATCTGTTGGGATACCTTCTCTGGGCTACTTTCTTTTACTTCCTCTGTTTGCTTCACCTCCTCCAATACAGCCATTTGTGCTAATGGGTTCCCATGTGGAGTCATGCGGGTACTAGAGGCGAGAATATCCATCTATTGAGAGGCCTCATTTTGAACTACCTCATCATCTGATAAGTCTACGGTGTCCTCCAAACAGAAAGGACCACCCTAACCTACCTTGAAAGCTTCTTTTGTTTATTCCTCTGCCTTCTCAGTCTTAAACTTTATTATGGTGGGAAGCGGGACATCATGTTGCAGCTCCTTCCTAAATGCTTCACCACCGGCTCCTCTTAATACAATAGGGTTGGCCCTGATATCACCCCGCATGGATGTTCTTTGCTTCTTGGGTGGTGATGTCAGGGGCATCGACCTCCTCTTCCTACTGACCATGATCAAGTCATCACCTGCAGGTTCCTTATTTACCTACACTTCCTTAAACAGGATGTCTTCTTCCACTTCATGTTGTGAGGCCTGACCTTCCTCCTGTACTCTTGTAGTTTCTACAGCTGGCCTCAAAATCCTCTTTGTCTTCAGCTTGTCAATCAGAGGCTGTGCAGATGATGTAGATGCTTGAACTAATGTTGATGCACCTGCAGCTAATGTGGCAACCCTTTCAATTATCACCCCCTTAGGTTCATCTTCAGTTTTCTTTCCTCTAGGGGGACCTTTCCTCTGTTTCTGTGTGGGCAACCTCTCCCCATTAGACTTTCTTTTCTCATTGTGGAAGTCATCATACTCCTCATCAGTTAGTTCTTGCCTTTTCTTCTTGGCATCCACTGTAAGGGCTACACCCCTTTTCTTGAATCTATTTATTTCTTTCTCCACCCAAGCTTGGGTTAATTGTAGCACTCCACCTGTAAACTAATCCACATAAATATCCTCCAGCTGTGTTAGATCAGGGGCTGATATGGTGTCATTGTACACCTTCTTGTCTTCCTATTCGTTAGACATAATCTTTCCATCATCATTTCTTAGATGTACTGGCACTGGGATGCAATCAAATGTCTTTATCTGGTTCAAGGTGAGCCTTTGATATTTTCTTCTCCTCACCTCAGCTTCATCCTCACAATCAGTCTAGAAATCCTTCAGTCTAGAAATCCTCCAGATGCTTCTGATGAATAGGTTTTCCCATTATTTTCTGCATCCTGCCATAGGGGTCATAAGATCTAGCCAAGGGAAATGGCTACAGATACATCAATTTCATACCTCCCATGACATGCTTTATGCTCTCTGAGTCTAAGCATATATACTAGCCCATAGACACTGGAAATAATTCTAGAGGTATCTTCTTTTGTTCCTTGTATGTTGCAACTATAGTAGACACTTGTCTGAGAAACTCCATCAAGACAACACCATTAGTGGAGTATCTTGGTAGCATAAGGGGTTGTCCTTCAAATCCCTCTATCCTTATATATGAAAAGGTGGTGAACTAGATGAACTAGGTGCCATGTCTGTAAACAACATCCTGAGCCTCCATGCTCAGTCTCTTGGTCCTGTCCTCCTCCATGGTTCTGACTAGATGCATAGAGAATGCATCATTTACCAATTTGTAATCCAGGAGGTAGTTCTTTCTCTATAGCTGAGGATAGTGATCCCATATGTGGGCATCATCTACATCACCACCAGCTTTACCCATTATAGTCAAGGCATCAAAGGTTCCCTTATAAGTACATGAGTACACAACATATGAGGTCATATGAAACATGCATGCTTGACCTCCCAAGTTCCTCATCCCTTAATCTAGTGCATCACTGATGATCTTGGCCCACAATGGCTTGTTATCTATGTATAGGACCATCTAGATGATTCAAAACATCCAATTCTCAAAATTTCCTACATGAAGCTTACCTGTCATCCTACTTAGCAAGGTAATTATGTACTGGTACTCATCATCAAAATCAAAATTGTATAAGTGTACAGGAAATTTAGCTGAGGCAGTGTAGGTGCTGCTCTTCGACCTCCACTGATACATCCTCTTCATTGCACTCTTCTTATTGTTGTTGTATTATGTATCCAACTTACATAGATCCACACTGACCACCTTCTTTCCAACTGGCAGATTAAACATAGAGGTGATGCCCTTAATTGAAAAGTCAGCATATACTCTTCCATGCTTCTCCACCTGCCTGGTCTCAGGGTTATAGTTCCTGGCACATTCCACTACCAACTCTGGGGTTTCTATGGCATATGGAAATCTGGCTGCATGCCGCATTCCTAAAACATATATTGCATCCAGAAGGGTATTATCCTTATCATGATCTATTCTTGTTGACCATACTGCCAGGTCCGTATCCCCCTGGTGAGTATCACCAATGATGCCATACTTAAACTATACCCCCTTGGGCTAAACAAACATAGGCTTGAGAAACTCTGAGTCAGACCTATTCCTCCTAAGATCTACCATGGACTCCTGCAATAAACATGATTTGTCTTACCTTACAATATCCATATGCATTCATACAACACTATGTACTTCTACAACATCATACATACTCTATCCATTATCCTTTACTTCATCATGATATGCATATTTGCGAACTCAAACCACAAGAAAGCATATGTACTCTACCTGAACATGTAGAAAATGACAACAGGAGGGTTTTCAATTACTTACCTGATAGTGCTTTCCTCCTGGGTTAGATGGGTGATTATGGAAAAGGGCCGCAAATGCTGATGATCACCCGTTTCGTTACGCTGAAAGATCTAGTCCGTTAACAGGTAGCTGTATGAGGGTTTGACTTCTCTGCTCTGTAATTTCTTGTTTTCTCTCAAGGTAAATGAAAATAACCTTGGAAAGTTACCCTTAAACGTATCCTTAGGGAAAATTAGGGTAAAACTACATTGGGATGGCTAAATCCGTCGATCTTCTGCAAAGAATCCATGGATGATGCCAAGTGTTTGATTTGTATTCGCAATCGGCGAGAATCTATCTACCACATTTAAGTGCATTTAATGTCAAGAAATAGGGGGTGATCTTCAAAAGATCAGGTGATATTCAAAATATGACCCCCTCTAGATAAAATGACCCCCCGCCTTTGGGCGGCAAAACTAATGCAAAAGAATCAGGTGATGTGGTCAACGTTGACCACATGTATATCGGGTCATGAATTTAAGATCAGGGGATGTTCAAAATATGACCCCATAAATAAAATGACCCCCCTTGGGGAAAAGATTGGGGTGATGTCACTGTGTCGGCGACCTTGTTTAAGCGTTGTGTTGTAATGACATCACTATCATGTTATTGAATATGGTGGGCATCGGATATACCTCCGCGAGGTAAAATGAAATGATGACATCATCATCAAGGTGATTTCCTTTGTTCGTTGGGTTTAGATGACATCGTCATCATATTGGCATAGGGTGATATTTTGCGAAGAGGGTTATATTCGTGAGATGACGAATATTAAAAATATGACCCCCCGCAAAATATATGAAGTCATTTGACGGGAAGATAATAGCTCTTCATTTAAAGTTGACGTCCGCACTTCACGGATCAATTGATTATCATGTGATAATACAATATCAGGGTGATCTTATACAATATGACTGACATTTGAAATATGACCCCCTCCCTCGAAAAATTAGGTTTGACCAAACTTTGACTTAACATAACTTTCTTCCCTTAAAGAATTTTGAGGTGATCCAAAAGGCAAACCTGCTTGGAATTTCATGCATTTTCCAACCATGAGGTTAATGATGCAAAATTCTTACCTTGACAACTGACCTCATCATGGTGACCTATCCACCCCCTGCAAGGTGTTCATGCATGACTAATTTTACCAGACCGCCCAAAGCAGAAAAACAACAAACCAAAGCAACCAGAAAAAGAGTTGGGTCCTTGTTTTGTCAAGGAAAAATAGGGCATGTTGTGTAACCACACAACAGTCCTATGCCGACACCTAAAATTTGAATTATGAAATTCTTAGTAGGAATGTTTTTAGATGCATATATAAGCATGTTTACAGATTTATTTGTAAACTAGAAGATGATTATGGACTTTTGGCATACTTGTGATTCTAGAGCATTCAACATATTCATTGTTGTAGAGCAGACTTGTCTTGTTATTGTGTTTGTTATGCAGATTTGACTTCATCTTCTCATGATGTGAAGGATTTTCATCTTTATGCGAGCTACACCTCCGAGGTGACATTTATTTATGTTTTCAATCATTTATCATTTGGATTTTGCCTCTATCCCGTAGGGATATGCACTCTTTATCTGACAACAGTGTTTGGAAGACTTAAATATCTCTCCAAGGCTTAACTGAGGCAAGCCTCTAAACACCACAACCCCCAAACCCCTTTTCTGTGATTGCAAGTTACAGGTTGTGGAAGCGGAAGAAGTAGAGTTGCAGGGAAGTAGAGCAGAGTGTCAAAAGTGCAGAGGAAAGTAGAAAAGCAAGACTTGGACTAGGGTGCCTGCTCATTAGTGCTCTAGATCCTGAAGCACAGAAATCTTTGAAACAACAGCAGCAAGTTACTGTAACATCAAAAAATGTCCCCTTGGGGGCTTTTACCTCATAAGGTTTAGCTCCCAGGTCTTTTGCATGTATTTAGGACATCTTAGTTCATAATTTTACATCCCAATGGAATGAGCCCTAGGTAACATGACAAATGGGACCTAGGAGGACCCCTTGAGCTGTACCCTACCCAGAATAAGGGGGAGGACTTGGGCACCTGTACCCTAGTCCTGCCCTATTTTGGGGTAGCCCTAATTTTTGGGTGTCAATTTATGACCGTTATTTGGGTCCTTTTCTGACACGGTAAGTTTGAATTACGAAAATCTTGGCGAGAGTGTTTGTAGTTGCATATAAAAGCATGCTTAGGCATTCATTTGTAAACTAGATTTCAATGAGATGATTACTAGCAAGCTATTGTGTTTTCAATGTGATTCAAGGCTTTCATTGTGTTGCAAGAGCAAACTTGTGTGGTTTATGTGTTTGTTTGCAGATTTGAGCATCCATTTCATTATGGAATGAAGAGCATCTTCCTCCCATGGTATCTTCACTACAAGGTGAAATTATATTATGTTTTCATTATCAATTCCTTTGGTTTTTGTCTCTATCTCACAAGGGCACGCACTCTTTATCTGACAATAGTGTTCGGAGACTTAAGTGTCCTCGGGGCTTGACTGAGGCAAGCCTCTAAACACCACAACCCCCAAACCAAGTCTTGTGAATATAGGTTATAGGTGTCGTATTCGAGAGAAGTGAAGTTGCAGGAAGGATTTGCAGGCATCAAGGATTCAGGATCTGAAGAGAAGCAGGACACCAAAGCATTTCTAGGACTTGGATGCTCTCTCTAGTGTCCTTCGTAGCTGAGTTCCTAGAAATAGAAGTTACAGGACTGACCAGTGTCGGAAGGAGGTCTAGATCCTATAAAGAAACTAGTACTTTAGACTTGGGAACCTGCTCCAGTGTCCCTGACTATTCCACCTTGGAACCCTTAAAATAGGTATTCTATGACTTTCTATTTTACTTCTGTCTGCAAGAGCATTTTCCATTATTCGTCAATTTATTATCGTATTTGCATAATTATGGTTTTAATGGTCAATTGAGCATAAGAGAAGAGAAATTGATAATTAAATTCCCTAATCTAAGTTTTCCTACATCTCACAGTGATCTAGGGTATGATAGTGCTCGCCACTAGACCCTAGGTCCTTGAATGTAAAGTGGAGAGGAGGATTTAAACATCAAAACACTAAACATTAACAAATCCAATTTTTAACTAAACATTTTGGTGACCCTGTGTTTTTGGATTTAAATTGAAACTTGTTGAGTGTGTGTCTTCATATTTGGATTGATTTCATTCATTCATATAGTCATTCATTTTATTGCATTGAGAAAAATTCAAAAAAATTGAAAATTTTGAAAAATTCAAAAAAATTGCATTGTTTGGCTTACTAAATTGCATCAATTCTTTCTAAATTTTCCTAATTACTGATTTTTACATCATATATGATATAAAATATAGAAAAATACAAAAATCCAGAAATTTGCATTGCATTTTCATCATTAAGTTGCTAGGCTTTTGTAGAAATTTTGACAATTTTCATATAACCTAGTAATTCCAAAATCTAGGGTTAGTAGGCAAAATCTTCTCTCAAATTTTTCCACTGATTTTATAGGCTCATTAAAAATTTTATTTGTCTCTAGTCTTGCATTTTAGTGTAAATTTGCATTTAGATTTAAAATATTTACAATTTTGCATAGAAAATTTCAACAAAAGTAGCAATTTTGATGCATTTTCATTAAATTTGCATGGGCATTTTGCATGTTCAAGATTGAAAATCATTTCTAGATCTAAAAGTATTTAATTTTCATCATAAATCAGACCTCAAAACATTCACATAGCATTTTGTGTCAACATCTCAAACCTAGGGCTTCAAAAACAATGATTTCTGCTAAATTTGGCCTTATCGACTCTCCAAACATGTACCATAGGCATGTTGTGAAGATTATTTTTGCATTAATTATCTGTTATTAGGGTAATAATTTTCTTCCCCTCCTAAAAATCTTCACAACACCCTTTTATTGGGCTCTTGTAGTGAAAATTTGGTGAAAAACTACACATTTTGACCATTTTTGCCCTAGGGTTTGACCTAGTTTGCACTCCAAGTGTGTTGTGATCAATTTCATGGATTTATGTGACTGATATTATTGATATTATTTTATTTACCTCCTAAATTTCCTTACAACACCCCTTTTGCTAGGTCTTGGAGTTGAAAAACTGTGAAAAATAGCCTATTTTTGCTATATTTTCACTAGGGTTTGACCTTAAGTGGTACTAAAAGCGTGTTGTGCTAGGTATTTTGGAACCAAAAGGATATTATTACTGATATTATTTTCTTTCCATCATCATTTTCCTCACAACACCCTTTTTTATACCCTTTTGTATTGAATTTTGGTGAAAAAAGTGCCTATTTTGACATATTTTCACTATATTTTGACTTGGCATTAACTTGAAATCGCATCAAGAGTGTGTTGAGAAGGATAATTTTTCTGTTTTGGACTGATATTAGACATATAAATTTCTTCCCTTGACTGAAATCCTTACAACACCCTTTTGTTCATTCATTTGCATTAAAAAAGTACAAAATTCCAAGCATTTTTGGCTTTCAAACATATCATTCTCTTAGGGTTTGTCATCTTAGTTTGTGCATTGAGTGTTATGTTATTTTTCATAAACTTTATGACCCACCATCCTAAAAACAATATCCCTTTCAGAAGAAGTAAAATATTAATGGGATCTAGTGCTCTTCACGAAAATAATATCCCTACCTCTAACAATCCTTTGCACACCTTCTTTACAAAGGGAGAAACTCAAATTGTGCAAGATATCATACATCCTCCAACCATTATGGAAGACCAAATATTTAATGATGTTGAGGATTCTATTGAGATAATAGGACATGTACCTACAGAACAAGTCAATAAGCTTGATAAAGACCTTGCCAAATTTCAAGAATATGTGCAAACTGAGAGAATAGCTGAAGAAGCCTTACCCGTGATTCACCAAGTAAGAGAATTGATAAAAGAAGGACAAGATGGAATTAATGTTATTCATGGCTTAACACATATTGTGCAAACTAATGTGATGATGGTGAGTGAATGTACAAAAGTTATTAACAACATGTTATCACCATTGCATACTCAAGTTTCGACACCGATTCTGACTACAAGAATATCAACCTTCACATCAACGATCTTAACAACTGATGCAAATATTTGTAGTAATGGTACCACTGGTATTGGAGTATTTAATGGCACCAATTACAAAGCTATGGGATTTGATTATTAGAACTTGGTCCATAATGTGACCATTCCTATGAATAGTTGTTCTCAACTCCCATCACACACAGTTATTCCCAACCATCTTCAACCTACCAATATGTCCAACAACTATTGACCTATTCCCAGCCTCTACCTATCACATCTTAATATCACTCACCTCCTCACCTTGGTTCCAATTCATCTCAACAAACTGCATCTCCAAATGATGCCATCCTAAACCAACTTTTACAGGGTATGAATGCTTTACAACAAAAGGTAACAAATTTGACAAACTCTTCACAGCCTAGTCTACCAACATATCATGCCCGTAATTCATTATCCTATACAATCTTGAGAACCCCTATGCCTGAGAGGTTTGAGACTCCTCTCTTTGAAAAATATGGTGGAAAAGGAGATCCCAATATTCATGTGGCAACATTCACAGCTATGTGTAGTGATTTCTATTTTGAAGAGGGTTTGTTGGCAAAAATTTTCCCACGATCTCTCAAAGATATTGGTTTAGAATGGTTTTTCTCTTTGCCTCTAAATTCGATACACTCCTTTTCGCAATTAATTGATCAATTTTTACAAGATTTTCAAGCAAATATCAGACCCCAAGTCACTCTAATTGACTTGGTTCAGTGCAAACAAGGTCTAAAAGAGAAGTTGACAGAATTTATTAGTCAGTACCAAGGGCTTTATGCACAAATTCAATATCAGATGAAATATGAAGATGTTCAAAAGATATTCATTACAAATCTATAACCTAATATTTGTGATAAGATCCTCTTGATGAAGTACAACTCCTTTCAACATTTATGCACCGCCCTTTGTGATTATCAACTTTTGTCTAGTCAATATGAAAACCAAAACTCATCACCTCAAGTTGGTCAATCCATGGGTGGATCATCACAAACCAAATTTAAGAGAAACAATAATAACTAGAACTTCATCAAGATTAATGGACTGAATATGCACAACTTTTTGAATGTTTCAGCTATATCAAATCCGAAGAAAGCATCATACCAACCAAGAAAGTTTACTCCTATATCTGAATCCTACCATTCCATTATAAACCAAGCTGTGAGTAATAACATTCTAAAGCTTCCCCTGATCAAGCCTATTGATCCTAGTAAACAAAGACCTTACTTCGATGCTAATGTCTTTTTTCATTATCATCAAACGCAAGGGCATGACACTGAACGATGTACGTGTCTTAAAAATGAAATACAGGACCTTATTGATTCAAATGTCATCCAGGTATCAGGTGTAAATGACAATGGAAACAAATTAGTTGCTTCGCCGAATCAAAACTTACAAATCTTCACTAATCCTTTCGCTAAACATACTAAAAACAATATGGCGGAACAAGGTTTAGTGGAAGCAGACGAGGATGATTACTTAGACTATGATAGCATCGTGGGAATGATTGAAGTGGATAAGAAACAAATAAACAATCCACCTCATCCTCGAAGAAATGGAATTTATGCTAAGGTTCCTCCTCTATTATCCTTATATAGATCGGGAGATAATCAAGATACATCTGAAAAAGAAGAACAACAACCAATACAAATGAGTAAGATGGTACAGGGTGATTCTCATCCCTGTGCTAGAAAGATTCAACAACAAAAACTTGATAAAAATTAGAAAAGAGCTAGATGACTCTCAAAAATTGGAGAAAATAGTGGTTCCCCTCCTCATAAGCAACAAAAAGTTATATTTCCACAAGGAGTAACAAATCAAGCATCACATGACAATCAACAAAACTTTCATAATAACCACTCAAACTTTGCACTCAACATGATTGAGTACCTCTCCAAGAGGTTTGCAAGTTCCCAAATCTGATACGTAGATCAAATAGGTAAGTATCTCTAACCCTTTATCTCTCTCATGATGTGCTTCCCCCGTGATGTGATATATGTTGTTTAGGCCTCCTGGGATGACCTCAGATTCTCCCGTAAGGTTCGGGATACCAGGAGACCGCCTCTATTGTGACCTTCTTCTATTTGTATCAGCATTCTTCTATATTGCCTCTCTCTGATTTCATTGTTGTGTGTTGTGTCTTATAAACATAGCGTCGTAGTTGGTGACCTGGGGGCACCCTCCTACATGACTATCCCTAAGACACTTGTTTATCCTCTCTTATTTATTGTTTCCCTTCCTCTAGTGTTTCTATCTAGCAGGTGGATGATGAAAAACATTTATACCGACGCGGACCTAGTGTCCCTTTTGAGAGCAATCAACAAATGGACTTAGTTCCTAATATGATGATGGGGTTGTATATCTTATCTGACGCTTGACTAGTGGAAGCACTCATGCTTTCCACGTAGTGAATTTGATGATGTTTCTATCGCATCTACAAACCTTAACAATACCGCTTCTCTATGCACCTTTGTTTGTCTTTGAATCTGGCCTTGGCAGTACTCGATTCAGAGATCTTCATGATATAGCCCCACGGTCATCCTCAAATTCTGAATTTATTGTATAACATTGGCTCTTTGTGTGGTTAATCATATGCATTGATGTTGTTGTTTATCATGATGTTGTAGACACTAACATGTTTCTTGCCGGGATGTGTTTGTGGGAACATTTGGCGATCATAAAGTAAATGTCACCTCCGGGGAGCATGGGCTTTGTGGAAGTCGGTGTTCCCTTGTGTGTTTTCTTCCTACCTTAAGGTGGGGGCATATATAAGGTAAGCTATTTGTTGTAGATGTTAGCTATGTGCTTATCCTCAGGTACAGTCTAAAGACTTGCTCGATGAGTGCATCCTGCATCTTGAGTTTGTTTGCAACCAATTAATCAATCATTTAAGCCCTTTGTGAAGGCGGGATATCACGAATATCCTTTTTATCTTAAGCCCTTTGAGAAGGTGGGAATGGTGTATTTCTTGGATCAAATTGCATCATCCTGTCATTTTCAAAAGTCCTCTACAGAGGTGGGGAATAGTTCTGTGATTAACTCAATCCTTAAGCGTGTCTTCAGTGATTGTTGTGGCAAAGCACAATCATCGATGTATGCCTGTAATGTGCCTAAGATGATGATGAGCCTAGCAATAGGGAACACACCATCGCTTGTCTACCGTATTTTCTTCGTGTCTTCAAGTGTGTGTGTTTGGCATGCTTGTTTTGTGTGGCGTGTTTGTTGCCCCATATGCAGTCTAAAGACTTGTTCAATGAGTGCATCCTACATTTTGGGAGGTTTTGTGTGTCTTGCATGTGTGTTGCCCCATATATATAGTCTAAAGACTTGCTCAATGAGTGCATCCTGTATTATGGGAGGTTTGTTTACTTTCCAATACTAGTATCTGCATTTCATATATATGAGAAAAAGAAAAGAAAATATATCATTTCTATCTTCCATGCATTAATGTGTCTTCTATGCATTGATTGTCTTCTCTATGTTATGCGTGATTATAACTGTCTTCTCCATGTTTTACGTGTCTGTTACTATCTTCTATGTGATTGGCGTGTCTTCTCTGTGCTTGGCGTGTTTGTTGTGTTTATGACCGTACTTTAATGCATGTATTGGCCTTGCGTTTATACATACATTAAAGTGAGAGCTAAATGTAACGTTATAAAATGTCCCCTTGGGGGCTTTTACCTCATAAGGTTTAGCTCCCGGGTCTTTTGCATGCATTTAGAACATCTTCGTTCATAATTTTGCATGCCGATGGAATGAGACCTAGGTAACATGACAAATGGGACCTAGGAGGACCCCTTGAGCTGTACCCTACCCAAAATAGGGGAGAGGACTTGGGCGCCCACACCCTAGTCCTGCCCTATTTTGGGCCATCCCTAATTTCTGGGTGTCGATTTATGACTGTTATTTGGGTCCTTTGCCGACATAGTAAGTTTGAATTACAAAAATCTTGACAGGAGTGTTTGTAGTTGTATATAAAAGCATGCTTAGGCATTCATTTGTAAACTAGATTTTAATGAGATGATTACTAGCAAGCTATTGTGTTCTCAAGGTGATTCAAGGCTTTCATTGTGTTGCAAGAGTAGACTTGTGTGGTTTATGTGTTTGTTTGCAGATTTGAACATCCATTTCATCATGGAATGAAGAGTATCTTCCTCCCATGATATATTCACTACAAGGTGACATTATATTGTGTTTTTATTATCAATTCCTTTGGTTTTAACCTCTACCTCACAAGGGCATGCACTCTTTATCTAGAAATGGTGTTCGGAGACTTAAGTGTCCTCCGAGGATTGACTAAGGCAAGCCTCTAAACACCACAACCCCCAACCAAGTCTTGTGATTGTAGGTTACAGGTGTCGTATTCGGGAGAAGTGAAGTTGCAGGAAGGATTGGCAAGCATCAAAGATTCAGGATCTGAAGAGAAGTAAGACACCAGAGCATTTCCAAGACTTGGGCACTCACTCTAGTGTCCTTCGTAGCTGAGTTCCCAAAAACAAAAGTTACAAGGCTGACCAATGTCGAAAGGAGGTCTGGATCCCGTAAAGAAACTGGTACTTCAGACTTGGGCGCCCGCTCCAGTGTCCCTGACTGTTTTGCCTCAGAACCCTAAAAAAAGTATTCTATGATTTGCTATTTTACTTCCGTCTGCAAGAGCATTTTCTATTATTCGTCAATTTATTGCCGTATTTGTATAATTAGGGTTTTAATGGTCAATTGAGCATAAGAGAAGAGAAATTGATAATTAAATTCCCTAATCCAAGTTTCCCTACATACCACAGCGATCTAGGGTATGATAGTGCTCATCACTCGACCCTAGGTCCTTGAATGTAAAGTGGAGAGGAGGATTTAAACATCAAAACACTAAACATTAACAAATCCAATTTTCCACTAAACAGTTAAAGACATTCTTCAGAGATCCCAACAAAAACTAGTATCTTGGACTTGAGCACCTGCTCATTAGTCCCCAACTATTCCGCATCTGAAATCTTGAAATCTAATATGTATCTAATTGCCATTTGATATCTCTGTGTGCGAGCATTTGTTGCAATTTGTCTGTTTGTTTACAATTTTATGAAATTAGGGTTTTGAGCATAATTGGACTTTAATTAATCAATTAGCTAGCAAATTCCAAGTTTCCTCTTCGTTCCAAGGGACACTAAATCTATAGTAGAGCCCTCTTGCAAGAGATTGTGGCATCACTCAATTTATGTCCTTGAATGTAAGGTGGGAAAGGAGGATTTAACCTTGAAACTAAAATCCCCTCTTTTTCCACTAAACATAACCAAATAAATATTTGCATATTTATTAAATTAATTGGGATGATGTTATTAAGGCATAGTGTTGAATTAATTAAATTAATTCATGACTAGGGGTGAATAAATGATGAATGATGAAGGGTGAATGGTTTGGGATAATGTAGGGATGATTAATTAAATAACTATGAATTTATTTAATTAATCAAATGAAAGGGGGAATTAATGGTATGAATGATACAAGAAGAATGGTTAAAGGGTCGAGACATTTTTAGGTGTCTACACCTGCAACCCAAAATTAGAATGATCAAGTAAATCAACCTCAATTACCTACTTAGACCATGCCAAACCCCAAGAATAATAGGCTGCCACAAGTGTATAACACTAATCCCAATATAGCTACCTTGAACGTGGTAGAAATCAATGATATCCAACTATGTTCATGAAATGTCCCTATAAAAATTCCATCTATGGAAGCCCCTGAGGAAGAAAAGATGATGCCTAAAGAACATCAACAAGATAAGGAAACTAAGATAAAGAATCCAAAAGAAATATCTAAAACATTTCCTATTCCATTCCCAAAATGATTAAGACGAACTGCTCTAGAGAAATCCAGAGAGACTCAGATCACTCAAGATGACTCTCGGCTAATTAGGGAACTCAAAAAATACACATAGAAGTTCCTCTATTATAAGCAATTAAAGACATCTTGAGATAAACTAGACAATCAAAATCCCGTGCTTAAAGCTCCCTAGGAGGAAACAAAAAATTACCAAACAACATTCAGGTAGAGGGAAAACTTGCTGATGTCTAGGCAAAAAAATTGATTCCTCAAAAGTATGGAGACCCTAGAAGTCCTATTATCTCAATGATGATAAAAGGAACATTAGTTTCAAATGTACTAATTGACCTAGGTGTTGCTATCAACGTAATGACTACAGATATTGTAGAAGCATTAGCATTAACTCATATGCATCCAACCTCAACTATTTTATAGCTTGTTGATCTATCCATCACTAAACCAGAAGGGATTCTAGAAGGTGTCATAGTTACTGTGGATACTTGGGATTATTTGGTAGATTTCCTCATCCTTCAAACAAGGAAGAAATGATTAGGATATCTAATAATATTAGGTAGACCAAGGCTGGCCACTGCAGTAGCCCTCATTGATTGTCGCTATGGAAATATGACTATCTCCAATGGGAAGAGATTAAAAGAACTCTCAATCTACCCCCTATTAAGCCATTCTTGCAATGTGAAAATAAGCCTTGGGTAGATGATTTAATGGATTCAAATGAAGAAGATGCTTCCTCATTGTCCATGGTGACAATTATGGAGCATTTCAAAGAATATGATGAGTTGGAAGAAAACAATGAAACATCCCTATATGGTGTTTGGTGCAGGAGCACCCCTACAAGACAGGATATAGGTTCATTGTCTGCATGACAGGACATTAGTCTATTTTTAGCATGTTTGACTTCATGATGTAATAAGGTCCATTGGACCAATGCATATGTATTAGATCAGCCTAGGAGAGTGTGCAGGTAGTTAGAGCTCGTGATCAGGTAGTATGAGCTGTCCTCTCCCAGCCGCTTGGAAGCTCCCAGCCGCTGGGAATCGAGTTGGTAGTACTCGTAGGATATTGCTATAAATAACGCAGATCAGTTAGGGTTTGATATCATATCAGAGAAGAGAGTAGTAGTTATGTTATGTTGTACTGATCATATCAGAGAGAGAAGAGTAGTAGTTGTGTTATGTTGTATTGGTGATTGAGTGAGATCCAGAGATCAGTCCAGACATTGTGAAACATTGTTGTAGAAACAGGACATTTGTGTTTCATCTAAATAAGATCTCATCAATTGCATTATCTGGTTTATCAGCTATTTATGTTTTGATTTCTGTTCTGATTACAGGTTAATGGATAATTTCAACCCTTCCACCGGTTGATTCTGTGAATCGGTGGAATGGTCATGCATGTTAGTTTAGGTTGTATTTTAGTCTTCTGTTTATGCATTTCATTGTGTGGGAGATCGATTGGTAGCATGCTATGAATCAACCTAGCATCCTCATGTGCTAGGATTTAGGAAGATAAACTGTTAAGTTTTGATCTGAAGGTGATCCGGCCCGATCATCATGTTTTCTTTGTGAAATTGTGCGGTTCTGTGAGTTTGCATGCAGCTGATGGATATACAGGGATCTGCATGTGCTTTTCCAGACGGAGTGAATCGTATCATCATCTACGAGTATATCGCTATCCGGATTGGGTTATGAAGCTGACGAAGACTGTATGTTTCAAGTGCATCAGGATGATATAGGTTGGATATATACTCAGTGTGTATATCATCGTCAGGATCATCTTTCGTGTGTATCCATCGTCCGCATGTCGCTATCGCATGCAGGAGTGAAAGTTCACTTTTTGGCTAAGGACCGGAAAGGTCATCATCAGGATATTGAAAAGATCACCGGATATTCATGTTGCGGAGGATATAAGTGTCTTATATCCTGTTGACATCATCATCGGGTGCAAGTGACGTCATCGTCATCAGGATACTGCGAATATCACCCTATGCCAGTTCATCCTGCTGTCGCTAAGTGTTTTGGCATCGGCGTAAGTCATTGGCATAAAGTTTGGTTAACATCATCAGGATGTTTCAATATGACCTGATAAGTCATATCCTGATGCTGTTTGTTTAAAGAAGGTCGATATCAAGGAGACGTAAGCATCAGGTGCATAAGGAATAACGTCATCAGGATATATGAGAGGAACCAGATATTTCATATCCTACTGACGAAGGGTGATGATGATGTTAAACATCATGATGCTGCTGATAGAGTTTGGCGCTAAGTGAATAGTGATCATCAGGAGGATGTTTGCGCTTGCCGCATATGATGATGCTGCTGACAGGCGAAAGGCGAAAGGCGATAAGGAAGTGAACAGTAGTCAGCAGGAGGATATTTCATGCCTCTTCAAAATATGATGATGCTGTCTGTGTTAGTAAGAAATATGATGATGATGATAAGCCGATAGGTATTACATACTGCATGTCCAGGATTTTAACATGCTGGTTGTGCTAATGACTCCTCCTTCCCATTTGTAAGCTTCTGTTGCGTTTTTCCTCTGCATCATAGTGGTATCAGAGCAAAGGAAGGATCTTCTGGAAAAGATCAGGATATAGCAGGATGTCAAATGAAGAAGGAACATCTGAGATGCCGGCAAGGATGACCAACGTTGAGTTGGCAGTTCTGGTAAAGAAACAGATTGCAGAGAGCAAGGCCGTGAAGGCTCAGAATCAGGAATTGAAGGATGAGTTAGAGAAGTTGAGGAACAGAGTAGGTTCTGGTAGAGAAGAAGATAGGGAAGAAGAAGAGATCCCTAGTTGGGACGAGGAGGTCGTTCCTACAGACCAGAGACCACTGTTGAACGCCCTCAAGGCCATGGAGAGGAGAACCATGGATGTGAAACTGGATTTGCCAGTGTTTACAGGAAAGATGGAACCTGATTCAGTGATGGAGTGGATAGACTCCTTGAACAATTTCTTTGAAACAGAGGAGATACCAGAACAACAGAGGGTGAAAATAGCCCAGTCAAAAATGAAAGAAGCTGCCTTGACATGGTGGAATTTCGTCCAAGATGATAGAGTACAGGAAGGAAAGCGTAGAGTCACTACATGGAAGAAAATGATGGCATTAGTAAAGGAAGCTTATGTCCCATTGGATTACAGTATCCAATTACACAAGAGGAAGCAAAACCTGAAGCAGAAGGAGCTAGATGTCAGCTCACATACAGAAGAATTCATGAAACTTTGTATGAAAACAAAGGTAAAGGAAAGTGAAGAAGAGAAGGTAGCCAGATACCTTAATGGATTGAGGTTCAACATTCAGGAAGATTTAAGTCTGCATAATCCAGATACAGTTCAGAAATGCTTTCAGTTGGCATTGAAAGTGGAAGAGAAGTTAAAGAGAAAACAAGAACAACACAATAGAGGAAGAGGAAGACAACAAAGGGGTGGAAGAGGTCCTTTTAGAGGTAGAGGACATGGACATGGATATCAAGGAGAATCCAGTCATGACAATAGTAAGGGAAACAATAGTCAGAACCAGGGGGAAAATTATAGTCAGCAAGGAAACTTCAGAGGTAGAAGACCTTTCAGAGGAAGATCCCAGGGCAGAGGATCCATCAGATGTTATAACTGTAACAAAGAAGGCCATATAGCCAGCAGATGTCCAGAAAAGGCCACAAGCTCAACAGGAGAAAGGAGAACAAATCTGGTCCAAGAACCTGATAATCAAAGTATGACAGGCTCTAATGATTTTCAGAGTGTGAATGCTCCTGATAATTATGGATACCCAGAAAGTGGAGAGTCTCTAATGATGAGAAGAACAATGACTACCATGAAGGTACCTGACAAAGAATCCCCTCAAAGAAAGTCTCTTTTCAGGACTATTTGCAAAGCAGGAGGTAAGGCATGTAAAGTTTTGATTGATTCTGGTTCTACTGAAAATTTTGTGTCTGAAGAAATGGTGACAAAGCTTAAGCTTAGGAGATTGCCTCACCCATCCCCATACAAAATCTCATGGCTTACCCAAGGTCAGCAGACAATTGTAGAAGAGCAGGCTTGGGTAGAATTTCAGATTGGCGCATATAAGGATAAGTTGTTGTTTGATATTACCACGATGGATGCTTGCAATCTTTTATTTGGTAGACCATGGCAGTATGATTTGAAGGCACAACATGATGGTGTTAGAAACACCTATACAATCACTAAAGATGGTAAGGTTATAAAGTTACTACCATTGACGGAGAAGGAGGAGAAATCTAAAGGAAAAGAGGTGAAGGTAATGCTGATGGAAGGTAAACAGTTCATGAAAGAAGTAGCAGCAGAAGGTGCAGTTGCATATGCCCTAATCCCATGTATGAGGGTGAATAAAGAACAGCAGCAAGAAGTCAAGGAAGAGAAAAAACAAAGGTTCATAGACCCAGCTATCCAAGAGCTATTGGATAAGTACAAAGGTATCATCTCAGAGGGAATGCCAAGATCCCTACCACCTGTCAGGGATATTAGTCACTGCATAGACTTAATTCCAGGGTCAACACTTCCAAACAAAGCAGCCTATAAACTAACTCCATAACAGAATGCAGAAGTAGCCAGACAAATTGAAGAATTATTGGATTCAGGTCTGATTGGGAAAAGTTTAAGTCCATGTGCAGTACCAGCTGTACTAGCACCAAAGAAGGAAGGTACTTGGAGGCTTTGCACAGATTCCAGAGCTATTAACAAGATCACAATCAGGTATAGGTTTCCAATCCCTAGGATAGAGGATTTACTTGACTGTTTGGGAGGTGCTAAGTATTTTACAAAAATAGATTT
Organism: Cunninghamia lanceolata; assembly: GCA_027924645.1. Taxonomy (NCBI): domain Eukaryota; kingdom Viridiplantae; phylum Streptophyta; class Pinopsida; order Cupressales; family Cupressaceae; genus Cunninghamia; species Cunninghamia lanceolata. The sequence continues at coordinate 5,471,386 of BSBN01000220.1, read as the reverse complement.
GAAGAGTGGATATCATCAGATCAGGATTAGGCCAGGAGATGAATGGAAAACAGCATTCAAAACTAATGAAGGGTTATATGAGTGGAAGGTTATGCCTTTTGGTTTATCTAATGCACCTAGTACTTTTATGAGGTTGATGAATGAGGTTTTGAAAGAGTTCATTGGTAAGTTTGTCATAGTATATCTAGATGACATTCTGATTTTCAGCAACACAAAAGAAGAACATCTCAGACACATAGATTTGGTTCTTAAGAGGTTACATGAAGAGCAGCTGATGATAAATTTAGACAAGTGTTTGTTCATGCAAGAGGAGATCACATATTTGGGTTTTGTCATTTCACAAGGAAAGTTACAAATGGATAAGGAGAAGGTAAGTGCCATATTGTCTTGGCCAACCCCAAAGACTATGAATGATGTCAGAAGTTTCCATGGGTTAGCAACCTTCTACAGGAAGTTTATAAGAGGGTTTAGTCATATTTGTGCACCCATGCTTGATACCATCAAAGGAGGACAGAAGTGCAGATTTGTTTGGACTCAATTAGCAGATGATTCTTTTGAAACATTGAAGAAGAAGGTAGCACAGCAGCCAGTCCTTGCACTTCCAGACTTTAACAAAATCTTTTAGGTGGAATGTGATGCCAGTCACATGGCCATTGGAGCAGTACTCAGCCAAGAAGGTAGACCTATTGCATTTTTCAGTGAGAAGCTCAATGATGCTAAAAAGAGGTATTCCTCATATGATTTGGAAATGTATGCTTTAGTCCAGTCACTCAAGAAATGGAGGCATTACTTGATGCCAAAGGAATTCATAGTATTCACAGATAACCAGGCTCTGAGTTTCATAAACAGCCAGGAAAAGCTGAACCACAGACACATGAAATGGGTAGAAACCTTACAAGCTTTTACTTTTACATTGAAGCATAAGAAAGGAGTCAAGAATAAAGTTGCAGATGCTTTGAGCAGGAGAGTTCTAACAGTCAACCAGATTCAGTTAGAAAGTGTTGGCATTGATTCACTAAAGACCATGTATGAGACTGATGAAGATTTTGGGGAGATATATCATGTATGTACTTCTTTTGGAGAGAAATATCATGCTGAATTCTCTGAATTTTTGATTCAAGATGGATTGTTGTTCAAAGGTGGACAGTTATGTATTCCAAGGTGTTCTATGAGGTTAAACATCATTAAAGAGAAACATTGTGGAGCTATGGCAGGTCATTTTGGTCTAGATAAGACTCTTGATCTTGTCTGAAGACATTACTTTTGGCCTAAGTTACAAGCCGATGTCAGAAAGTTTGTAGAAACATGTGTGATATGTCAGAAAGCTAAAGGCAGGTCGACTAATGCAGGTTTATATCAGCCCTTACCCATTCCTTCCAGACCATGGGAAAGCATAAGTGTGGATTTTGTCTTGGGTTTACCAAGGACAAGGAAAGGGTTTGACAGTGTTTTTGTTGTAGTGGATAGATTCAGCAAAATGGCACATTTCTTGCCATGCAAAACCACTGCTGATGCTTCATACATTGCAGATAGGGAGATTGTCAGGATCCATGGATTGCCATTGAGCATAGTGTCAGATAGGGATGTGAAGTTTATTGGTCACTTCTGGAGAACTCTTTGGAAGAAACTTGGAACAAATTTGTCTTTTTCCTCTGCATATCATCCTCAAACGGATGGACAGACTGAAGTAGTGAACCGTTCCTTAGGAAATTTGCTTAGATGTTTGACAAAACAACATGGAGAAAGGTGGGATAATATTCTATCTCAAGCTGAATTTTCCTATAATGATACTGTCAATAGGAGCACAGGGAAATCACCTTTCCAGATAGTTTATGGTATGCATCCAAGAGGAATTTTGGAATTGAGAGATCTACCTACAGTAGACCCTGTTAGTGCAGAAGGAGAAGCTTTTGCAGAAGCCCTAAAAGAGGTTCATGATCAAGTCAAGACCCAACTAAAACAAACCACCTTGAAGTATAAGGAATATGCTGATAAAAAGAAGAAGGATGTACAGTTTGATGTTGGAGATTTGGTATGGGTTCATTTAAAGAAGGACAGACTTCCTAAGGGAAAATATACTAAACTCATGCAGAGAAAAGTTGAACCATGTCAGATTTTACACAAGCATGGACAGAATGCTTATGAGATACAACTCCCCCCTGATCTTGGTTTGTCCCCTATATTCAATGTATGTGATTTAACTCCATACAAGTCTTATCCAGATGTAGATCAGGATCTCCTACAGGATACAGTCCATGATAACATTCCCAAGCATGATCCTCCACAGTTGCAGAAGGTTTTGGACACCAGAGTGGTCAAACAGACCCGGAACAAACAGTACTTGGAGTATCTAGTCTCTTGGAAGGGAAAACCTAATTCTGAAGCAGTCTGGATGACTGAAGAGCAGATCCAGACACATGGTGTAGATCTTCATACTCTCATCTCCAGTGGACTTGAGATTTCTTCTTCTGGGGAGTATGGTGCAGGAGCACCCCTACAAGACAGGATATAGGTTCATTGTCCGCATGACAGGACATTAGTCTATTTTTAGCATGTTTGACTTCATGATGTAATAAGGTCCATTGGACCAATGCATATGTATTAGATCAGCCTAGGAGAGTGTGCAGGCAGTTAGAGCTCGTGATCAGGTAGTATGAGCTGTCCTCTCCCAGCCGCTTGGAAGCTCCCAGCCGCTGGGAATCGAGTTGGTAGTACTCGTAGGATATTGCTATAAATAACGCAGATCAGTTAGGGTTTGATATCATATCAGAGAAGAGAGTAGTAGTTATGTTATGTTGTACTGATCATATCAGAGAGAGAAGAGTAGTAGTTGTGTTATGTTGTATTGGTGATTGAGTGAGATCCAGAGATCAGTCCAGACATTGTGAAACATTGTTGTAGAAACAGGACATTTGTGTTTCATCTAAATAAGATCTCATCAATTGCATTATCTGGTTTATCAGTTGTTTATGTTTTGATTTCTGTTCTGATTACAGGTTAATGGATAATTTCAACCCTTCCACCGGTTGATTCTGTGAATCGGTGGAATGGTCATGCATGTTAGTTTAGGTTGTATTTTAGTCTTCTGTTTATGCATTTCATTGTGTGGGAGATCGATTGGTAGCATGCTATGAATCAACCTAGCATCCTCATGTGCTAGGATTTAGGAAGATAAACTGTTAAGTTTTGATTTGAAGGTGATCCGGCCCGATCATCATGTTTTCTTTGTGAAATTGTGCGGTTCTGTGAGTTTGCATGTAGCTGACGGATATATAGGGATCTGCATGTGCTTTTCCAGACGGAGTGAATCGTATGGTCATCTACGAGTATATCGCTATCCGGATCGGGTTATGAAGCTGACAAAGACTGTATGTTTCAATTACATCAGGATGATATAGGTTGGATATATACTCAGTGTGTATATCATCGTCAGGATCATCTTTCGTGTGTATCCATCGTCCGCATGTCGCTATCGCATGCAGGAGTGAAAGTTCACTTTTTGGCTAAGGACTGGAAAGGTCATCATCAGGATATTGAAAAGATCACCAGATATTCATGTTGCGGAGGATATAAGTGTCTTATATCCTGTTGACATCATCATCAGGTGCAAGTGACGTCATCGTCATCAGGATACTGCGAATATCACCCTATGCCAGTTTATCCTGCTGTCGCTAAGTGTTTTGGCATCGGCGTAAGTCATCGGCATAAAGTTTGGTTAACATCATCAGGATGTTTCAATATGACCTGATAAGTCATATCCTGATGCTGTTTGTTTAAAGAAGGTCGATATCAAGGAGACGTAAGCATCAGGTGCATAAGGAATAACGTCATCAGGATATATGAGAGGAACCGGATATTTCATATCCTACTGACGAAGGGTGATGATGATGTTAAACATCATGATGCTGCTGATAGAGTTTGGCGCTAAGTGAATAGTGATCATCAGGAGGATGTTTGCGCTTGCCGCATATGATGATGCTGCTGACAGGCGAAAGGCGAAAGGCGATAAGGAAGTGAACAGTAGTCAGCAGGAGGATATTTCATGCCTCTTTGAAATATGATGATGCTGTCTGTGTTAGTAAGAAATATGATGATGATGATGATAAGCCGATAGGTATTACATACTGCATGTCCAGGATTTTAACATGCTGGTTGTGTTAATGACTCCTCCTTCCCATTTGTAAGCTTCTGTTGCATTTTTCCTCTGCATCAGTGTTGCACAATAGGAGGTCTCTAGATGGCTCCAGAGAGATCCAAGAGACTCCTTGAGGGCATTTAACTGCCCATATTCTAAAGAAATTGTATCTAATCTGAACTATCAACAAGCAAAAACCTTGCATCAAATCGTGCCTCACTGTTATCCTTTAAATACGTTAATCAGTCCTTACAAGGATATTCATTCTGTCCACTATGGTACCAAGCAAATAACTATCCAACCCAATAAACAACTCTCTATAAGTAGTTGGTTGACAAAAATAGAAGAGGTGAGACTAACGAAGCTACTACAAAACCATACACAAGCATTTGCATGGGAATATAAGGATATGAGGGGAATTCATCCTAGTGTGTGTACACACCACATTTACACAAAAGATGTTCATCCTATAAGATAGCCATAAAGAAGGATCAATCTTGCAATAGGAGAAATAGTAAAGGAGGAAATAGAAAAATTGTTGCAGGTAGGATTTATCTATCCTATTTCTTATAGTCAGTGGGTGTCACCATTAGTGATTATGCCAAAGAAAAATGGAAAATGGTGAGTCTGTATTGATTACAGGGAATTAAACAAGGCCACCAAAAAGGACTACTTCCCTCTTCCATTTATTGACTTGTTAGGAATTGCATGCAGAAGATATCAATTAAATACAAATAAAGATTAAACAGAGGAATGAAAAATACATAGAAATAATAACATCAAGAGACAATTTTAACGTGGTTCACCCAAACTTGGGCTACATCCACCAATAGAGAGTCCAATATTATTATCCAGAAAATCAAACTAATTACAACCAGGAATCCTTGCAACTCAATACTGCTGCAAATGCTACAATACAATATCAACAAAAACCCTAACCCTTAGCTTTTTTTATCAAGACTTGTACATTGGTTACAAAATATGGTTTTTTTATGTCAACCAATAGAAAAAATAACTCTTGACACCTTTATAAAATAATAAAAGTCATCAGGGAGCGTGCCAGGGGCGCTACCCCCAAACCCCCATTAAATAATTTGGGGGGAAACCACGCCAATAAAAGTGGGGAAAATTTAACCTCCGAGTTTGATTAGGCTACATATAACAACACAGGTGTTGGACAATTTGGCTAGTAGTCATTACTCCTTTTTGGATGGATTTAGTGGCTACAACCAAATCTAGGTAGCTCTAGAGGATCAAGACAAAACTATGTTTACATGTCCATGGGGAACATTTGCCTACAGGGTTTTGCCTTTTGGATTGTGTAATGTACCAACCACATTCCAAAGAGTTATTTTAGCAATCCTTGTTAATCTAGCCAACACATGTGTTGAAGTCTAAATGGATGATTTCACAGTGCATAGGAGACTTTCGATGAAGCCTTGGATAGTCTGAATAAAGTGCTTAAACAATGTGAAGAGCATCAGTTGTCTTTTAACCATGAGAAGTGCCTTCTCATGATGACAGAAGGAATAGTCTCAGGTCATCACATTTCCCAGGAAGGTATGAAAGTAGATCCTAAAAAGGTTGAGATCATAGTACAAGTACCTGAATCTCAAACTCAAACTAAAGTCAGAAGTTTCCTTAGCCATGCTGGTTACTATAGAAGATTTATTGAAAATTTTAGCCAAAAAGTTGATCCATTGTTTACCCTTCTAAAAAGGACTCTGAATTCAACTGGACCACACAATGTCAAGAATCCCTTGAAGCTAAATAAATCCCTCATAATTGTGCCTGTCATCAAAGGGCCAAACTAGAACAAACCTTTTCATATTCACACCGATGCTTCCAACCAAGCCATTGGGGTAGTTTTAGGGCAGGTTAGTGAATCTAGAGGTATGCACGCCATATATTATGTTAGAAAGAATCTGAATCCTATAGAAAAGAATTACACAACCACAGAAAAAGAATTCTTAGTAGTAGTCTATGCAATTAACAAATTTCACCACTACATTACAGGATATAAAGTCTTCATTCACATAGATCATGCTACTATTAGATATCTCATTAATAAAGTTGTAGTAGGAGGCAAAATTATTAGATGGTTACTACTGTTACAAAAATTTGACATAACTATCATTGACAAACCTAGAAAGGATAATGTCTTTGTTGATTTTTTATCTAGATTGAATGTGTAGGGAAAAAATGAACTAGTTGATGATGCATTTCTAGATGAGCACCTTTTTGCTATTTCCATACAGTCTCCCTAGTTCGTAGATTTGGCCAACTAGTTGGCTACGGGCAAATGTCCACCACACTTTAACCAGAAGGAGACAAGGTGGTTTATTAGGGACAATTCTAGGTATAAGTGAGTAAATGGTATTTTATTTAAACATTACCCTAATCATGTGTTAAGGAATTGTGTGTAGGAAACATACGTTTATGATATCATTCGAGCCTACCATGATGAACCTTCAGGAGGACACTTCTCAGCTCTCTGAACTGGACATAAGATCCTAGGAGCTAGATGTTTCTTGCCAACAATGACAAAAGACATCCAGAGTGTGTCAGACAATGTGATCAATGCTATTGGATGGGGTGACCTACACCAATTGTAGAGATATCACTCCATCCTCAAATGGTCTTGGAACCATTTGAGAAGTGGGGTATTGATTTTGTGGGACCTATTGATCTACCGTCCAAAGGAAACCATTACATCTTGGTCTGTACTGATTACATCACTAAATGGGTTGAAGCCAAAGCTCTACCAATTGCAAAAGAAGAAAAAGTTGCATATTTCCTATATAAACACATTTTATAGAGGTTTGGAGCCCGAAGGGTCCTTATTTCTAATCAAGGGTCGCAATTCATGTCTACCATGATCAAAGCATTCCTAGAAAGATACCATACCATGTTGGGATAAGGTACCATTAACCTTGTAAATCCCAATATTGTATTATTCCATTTTATTCATTGTAATTTGTAATTACCCATAAGGGAATATAGTAGTTTCACTGGCAGTGGTAATTCTAGAGTCACCGGAGGTAATTATGGAGTCACATTTATGGTTGGTAATTGTAAAAATCATGAGTAAATGAGGGTAGGCACCACCTTGGGAAAATCTACTATTTTTAGCATGTATGACACGTGTCATAGTGTTTGGTGGTTGCATGTAAAGAATCTATGACAACTACAAGTTGTCATAAGATTCTATGACACTATGACGACATATGATGAATATTTACTATGTGTAAGTTGCTATGTTTAGCCCCAGGTGCCCATCTTGGGAAGATACTCTTTGGTGGAATCTATGACAATTATGACGCATCATAAGATGTTGTATGAGACCTTATTTAGCCTTGGGGGCCCAACTTTGCATGGTTGAATTTGGACAAGTGGCAGAAGCTTGTAAGGAGGCATTTAATATTTGCATGTTGGAGATTCCCAGGAGAGAGAAAGTGGACTTCTAGATTGGTGTGAGAGCACTTCTATAAGTATTTTTCCATGTATCTGTTGTAATATATAGATTTACAGGTACTCAGGTGTTGTAAGAATGTTTTCAGATTGAAGACTAGTGGAGAGAGTTGTGTAGTTGTTGTATTGTACAATCTTTTGCAGATTAATACAAACTTGTGCCTCTTTCCTGGTGGAATTTTTACCCACAAGGGTTTTCTCCATGTAAACACTGTGTCATTGTGTTTAGTTCTTCATGCTTGACATTTTCTCTATAGTGGGTTTTCTATTTTGATGCAATCTCCATTATATAATACACTCGTTAAAGATCATTAAACTTATTTGAATCAGATTTCCATTGAGTAGTTATGTCTTCATTTCTAACAGATTAGTCACATAAAATATTCCCCATAACATCCTCATAGTAATGGCTGGTGGAAGTAACAAATCAAGAATTGGAGAATATCCTCACAAAAATAATTTTAGACAAAAGGACTAATTGGATGGAGAGAATGACAGAAGTTGTTTGGGCCTATAACACCACCTAGAGAACCACTACCAACTTCACACCCTATGAACTAGTTTATGGGAAGCATCCAATGCTTCCTATTGAATATGAGGTGGAAACCTTAAGAACAACACTAGAAGTTGGTACTAATTTGACAGAAGCACAACACAGGATCATGCAGTTAAATAGAATGGAGGCACTACATCATACATAGTTGATTCAGCAACAAAGGAAGGAATGGCATGACAAACACATTTAAAAAGGGAGATTAGACCCTACTTTATGACTCAAAATATCAAGATCTTAAAGGAAAATTGCACACTCAGTGGTTGGTACCATATGAGATAAAGGAAACTTTTGGCAATGGTGTTGTTTAGTTATCACCTATCGATGGAGACAAATGAGTTCTTCTAGTAAATGAACATAGATTGAAGTTGTATCACAAACCAGCTTCTAAAGAAGAATTCTCAGCAAAACTACAATCTCAGATAGAGAATTTCACAATGGAGGATCTCTCTTCCTTAGGGATTATGTTCTAAAAGAAGTTTGCAAGTTGAATAAAACATAAAGGTTGAAAACCATAAATGGTGGTCTTTCCTTTGAAATTACCTCTTTTTCAAAAATAAAGCTCCCTTTTGCAGTTTTTGCAGGTCTCGTATCATGAAAATGCCAAAATCCAACTAGCTACAGATGGCTACAGACGGCTTCAGATGGATCCCGATGAAAACAGATGTAAGTTTGGTAAAAAGTTAAAATGAAATTATCTCAAGAAGTAAGTACTTTGCATCAAATATCTTTCTTTCTTAAAACTTTTATAATCACTTTAATATATATATATATATATTGAGAGAGAGAGAGATAGATAGATAGATATAGATAGATAGATAGATAGATATGCACATTTATACACACATATATATATAGATATATATGTATATATGTGTATATATGTATATGTATATGTCTATGTATATGTATAAAGATAGATAGATAGATAGATAGATAGATAGATATGCACATATATATACATATATATAGATATATATGTATATATGTGTATATATGTATATGTATATGTATATGCATATATACATTTACATATACATACATACATACATACATATACATATCTATATATGTCGCGTGCCCCTTGCATGCTCTACATGTATTCTGCCTTTTTTTCATACACAAACCCATGGGGCCGCAAAAATAGATGCAATCAGTTGAGAGAAACACACGTGGTAGAGGAGGGTTTGTTCTAAGTTCCTGTGAACTTTTGGCAAGTATGAGTACCATCTCATAATGATAACGACCTTTTCAAATTAATGCCACAAATGGAAATTAATGAATAATTGAAAAGGTAATCATGATTACAAATTGTAATCATAAATGGCAATTAATGGCACGAAAGGTGGAGCGACGATAGTTGTCGTCAACTCTGGATTTAAAAGGAAGTGGCATTAAATGTGGTGGCTCGACATGAATATTTTGCATGTAACAACTTAGGTTTGAAGGTCCAAGGTACATGCCATTACTGCTAAAAAGATGGCCAGAATAATTGCCAAACTATTTGCACTCAATATGCACAAAACAAGCCAAGCTCATTCCTTCTACACAGTCATAGATTTTCCATGTCTTTTCTTTGTTCTACATCAATCAGACTGGTAAGGAAGTGTTTCAGCCATGGGAAATAAAAGAAAGGCTGAACCAGAAAATATAGTTTTTGACCAAGCGAGTTCAGATATCTTTCGGCAAGCTGGATGGTTGGGTTCCTACAAAAGTTTGAGGGTTTCAAGATAGAATTAGTTGCAGAATTTGTCATCAACTTCCATCACACATTCTCCATAATCAAAGGGGTAAGAATTCCTATCAGCCTTGCTATAATTAGTCAAATTTTTGAGATTCCTGAAGTAGGTGCTGATTTATTTCAAACCAAGCCGTCATACAAGGAGTTACTAAAGAGCTTCCATGTTGCTCTGGAGCCTTGGCTGAGATATGTGGGTGATGAAGTTTTTTACATGTGATGGTCAGTATGGTGTTGTTTTAGGGCTGGGTATGCGGCCGATAACTCATCTACGACATGGGGCCAACAAGACAAAGCATTTGATCAATCTTCCTACTTATTTGCACAATTGCTTACATAACATGATGGCAAAAATAAAGTGCAATGAATGCCAAATAAGCCATCAGGAGCTCATCCATTTGATCGTGAAACAACATTTCATCCAGCAGGAGGATGGATAAAAGATGGGAAGACTTCTTAGAATTCAATCTCAAGAGAAAGAAGAAGAAGCATCAAGGTTCTACTATTTTAGTCTCGGCCGAGCCCCAAATGCACCAATATAGAAGGCTCTAGAAGGTTATAGAGCAGATGAGCCAAAAATAATTGGTGAAGAACAGTGGTCTCCACTCCTGCATTAGTGTGCCACCCAAGAATGTTTGTTATATCATATGATGAAGAAGATAGGGCAGCAGTAGAGCAGGAACCAACAACAATTTTAGGGAGTCACTCCTCTCTTGAGGAGCAAAGAAAAGAAGAGGTCGTTGTAGAACAAAGCCCCTGAAGAGCAAGAAAAAGAGGAGGTTGTTGAGAAGCAAACCCTTGAAATTAGCTATCAGAAAGGGAAGGAGCCTCATGTTGATAATCCTACTAAGGATGAAGAGGAGGAAGAAACCCTACATATTTTGGGTCTATCCAAAATGGAGCATGAATTAAAATAATGCAGAGAGAAGATGGAAGCCCTCGCTCAGCAACTAAAAGCTAAAGATGTAGAACTGGAGCAGAAGAAGCAGCAGGCTACTCAAGAGAGGGGAGAGAGGGATAAAGTAGTTTCTGAATTTCAAAGGGAAATAGAAAATCATAAGGCCACAATCACACAGAAGGATGCTCAAATTGTACTTCAACAATGCCCTGCACAACCATCCCCTACACCAGCTGCATTGAGGATTTATGAGCTCAATCTACAAATGCCTCAAGACAACAAAGAGATCAAGAGGAAAATAGGCAACTTCAGAGAGATTTGGAGGCTCTCCAGACAAAGAAGATGACTGTAGAACAAAGATTGGCCCTAGCTTGTGAAACATGGAGACATTGTTAGCACAATGCCCACTTGCAAGTGTGTATACTCTATTTTTAAGGGAACAATTTATGTGTTGTATGTTGTTAAGAATTGGTTGTGATTTACCTTTTGATTTTGAGAATGATATGGAGTTTATGGACACTTATGTGCAAAACCCCAAAGAGTAGTAAAATCTCTTGTGTGAATTTTTCCAACATGGCCACATAATGGGCCATGTTAATACATCCATGCTAAGTTTGTATGTGGGAGAGCTCCAACTCCAAAGCTATCTATCCCTCTTGAGAAATAACACACTATGGGAAGAACACATGGAGGAGTATAATGCAGAAGCAGGAAACATAGGCTTACTCATCAGGCATGAATTCCCTAAGACCACATTGTTCACCAAGGCCTTCAAGGGTCAAGTTTATAGGCAGGGTATTAAGGAATTATATGTGCAGAATGTGGACTCTTATGTTGTAGACTTCCAGGCAATTGCCAGCTATCTTCCCAGTTCAGCTACCAGAAGTTGTATGTTTAAGTATGAGGACCTGCCTGATTGTTTTAAGCAAAGGAAGCCAATCTCCCTAGCAAACATCAGGTGTGTTGTGCCTCACACACATGCCCCATTTCACAAAATGAGGACCCCCTCTTTCACAGATTTGGTTTAGAGTAATTGTTAGGTTTTCGCCTCCTAAATTGTCAAAAGTGGTCAAATTGCATTTTTTTCCATGTTGGAAAATTAGTGTCAGTGGGTCATTCAAAAATCTACTAAGTCCAAGTGTTTACTTCCATCAAAATCAAGTCTGAATGTCTTTTGCGCTAAAAAGCCCTCCATCTGACCTTTGTGCTAAAATTACCTTCCTCTAACTTAGCGTTGTTTTCCTGCCCGACCGACCTTTACACTGCTTTCATCATTCACTGACTAAGTGCTAAAATCATCTGCATCTGACTTCGCGCTAAAAATCCCATCTGCCGACTAAGTTGGAGACTGGCAAAATCTCTGCAAGTCCAAGGATCCCAAATTCCTCGCAAATTGCCAAAAAACATTTCTTTAACCTTGCATTGAAAACCAATGTAATCGACCAAATTAGTAGCCTACCAAAATCCTGCAAGATCCATCGTGTTATATTTTTGCACAAAACCCTAAAATTTTCTGCTGCACGCAATGACGTCAATCAGTACCCTCCGCATTTATGGCAATCAATAATAGGGAATAAAATGCATTTTTACTGCATTTTGAGCTCATTTTACATTTGGAGATCGATCGAGGAGCTCTTCAGAAGGAATTTCGAACGAATTAATAGATTATCTGTGGATTTTAGTGAAAAATGTCACAGCCTGCTCGCCATTGTCAAGCACTCACCATTATAAACTAGGTAGGTTCTCTGCACTTAGGGTTTCATTTGAAAATGTAGGGTTTGCACCTAGTTGAATTTTAAGATTTCATTGAATGTGTTCACAAAGAATAAATCAGTGTCAAGGAAGTAAAGTAGGGTTTCCCGTGTTTTTCAAAAAATTGTTTTTTTATGAAAACCCTAGCTTGAAACTAGGTTAAGTGATTCAAATTGCAAAAGGGACCTAACTGTGTCTAAAACCAAGCAATAGAGCATTATGATTCAGGTCCAAAACAAGTTTGAGACTTATCAATTGACCTAGTTATTATGCGCCCAAAAGGAATCCATTGATTCAGCAAACATCTGACTAACCTTCAAACTTTGCAATCAAATCCAAGTCAGTCGGCAACATTAAAATTCCCCGCCAAGATTCTAAACGCATTTTGCGCTGAAAACATCGTCATCTAACCTGGCACTATTTATCGCTTCAACCGACCTAGTCAGATGACCCTTAAAACCCCGCCAAACTCCAATGCTTACTTTGCGCTCAAAACAAAGTGTTCTGACTTGGCACTAAAAGGTGTCTTCTCTGCCTTAGGTCAGACACATCCAAAAGGTCCGCCAAGTCTATGAGACTCAAAACTCCTACAAAATGTGATAAAGCAGGGAAGCGTTGAAATACACTTCCTCTGATCTTGTGCTGAAATGTCCCTTCACTGACTCAGTCGATCATCTTCAAAATCCCCACAAGGTCAAGCAATGTAAAAACCCACGCAAAGCGTATAATAAATCATCTGACGCTGAATTTCACCCATGCCGACTTGCACTAAAAACTTGACCGACCAACCTCTGTGACACATCCAAGTCAGTCTAGCCCAAAACTCCCACAAGTCGAATGACCAAGGAAATCCCACAAATTGTTACAATGGCCAAATGACCTGAATGCTAATGGGTCGGACGAGCCCAATTTTCCTGCTAGGTCAGTTGACCTCCAAATTCCTGCTTTGCCTTCTGTAGGTCAATTGACCCTCAAATTAGCGCAAAATTGGTAAAATGATTGTTCCAATGAAAATTTCAAAGGGTGAAAGGTCTGTTAAGGTAAAATAATAGCTGCATTTATGAAATCATGATGTTTCACATGTTTTAATTAGGATTTTGTAGCATTTAAGCATTTATTGCATGTATTAGAATAGAAGGTTGCATCGTTTCATCATTTGATCATGTAATAAGTGTAATGACTAGTCAATTTTAGACTTGTGTGTTTCATAGGAATGCATTGGTAGCTTAGTTGGTGCATATTAGACACATTTGGCATAACATGGCTTAGTGATGTAGAAGTTGGATTAATCACAAATTTTAAAACTTAGGAGTTAGGAAAACCCATTCAAATGCATCAAGACTTATGAGGTCCAGTCCTGTAGGTTAGATGACTACGAGAGCCCAAATCATGAGGTACGAGTTCAAAGGCATCCCTCCTGAAACAAAGATCTCCACAGGATGGAAGAACATACAGGACACTAATCTAGGGCATATTAACCTAGATGACTTCAAGCTTCGGATTTTTGGACCCAATCCTACCCCAAGGGCCAAGAAAGTGAAAGATAGTGGGATTGCAGAAGTTGTTGATTTCCCTACATCAGCCCAATGTGCAAAGTTGATAGTTTCCTGTGTAGGAAGATATGATGTAATGACTAGGACTATACAAACTGTCAATGGAGATGTATTAGTAGAACTAAGTCCACTCTCCTTGGCTAAAATCTTTAGCATCCCATGGCATCCAATGATGACCATACCAAACAAGGTAGATGCAGAGGCCACATACAAGAAAGATGTAGATGGATGTAGGAAGCATATGAATGAACATTGGGTGAAAAGTAAGAGGTTTGCTCTTGTCAAACTCCCTCATGTCCTATATAGGAGTGATTTTTATGATGAGATAGGGGATCTAGTGACCCTGCTAAGCAGAATATATGGACTGCCCACAGCATCAACTTTCAAAGGATGGATGTTCTTGATAATTGAGGAGATATTGAAAGGCACCAAGTTCCATCGGGCACAGATACTGAGTGATAACATCCATGAAGCATTTAGTAACTTCAAAGAGAAGCAATTCTTTAGATGGACATCCTATGTAGTATATGCATTGGCAAGGAAGAATCAATATGCTGGACTATCCAAGGAAGGAGAAGTTGGGAACGATGAGCAACACCAAGTCAAGGTCTATGAAAGCTATACTCAATTGACATTGTCCCAATCTCTTATCCATTTCAAAACAGTGAATGATGCCTTCACCATGTATATAACAAGACTGCTGCAAGGGAACACAACCTTAAGAATATCCACCGAAGCAATGAATGAAGTCACCAAATATGGAAGGTGGTATATACAGTTTGAAAAGTTTACTTACTTGAGGATTCAGGGCTTTATAGGAATGGCCTACAAATTGCCTCGTTACCCCACTGATAAAGTAGTTCTTTTGGAACTATTGAGGCAATTAATAACTTGTGTTGAAAAGCTAAAACATCTACATATGACAAATGTTCAATTTCCTATTCTGTTAGACAGGGGAAATTATGCATGTGCTTCCCTAGGGGCAGCTGAGCATTTAGACACAGAGCTCCAACTACTCAACCTCCATTACCAAACAAAGAGAGATCTTTTTGACCTTAATAGGGTAATGGAAAGGTTTGTGAGCAATAAGTTGTTTCACATGATGCACTTAGAGGATTTTTGGGCCAACTGCTTAGATGACTATGAAGTAATGAAGAGATCTCATTCAAGACTATCCTTGGCATTCATAAGAAAGTTCCACATCATAGCAGTCCCAGATCAAACTAAGGATGATGAGAATGTAATGCATAGAGGAGCTTGGGAGGCATAGTATCACCAGCCAATCCCCTTGCCCAATTGGACCAATGCTGAAGAGAGATCCTTGGATGTTGTAGTGAAAAAGCCAATTAGATTAAGTAAAGCTTGGTTAAGAGGTCAGATTACTATTTTGGAAAGAGAGGGAGTACAACATACATACACTGAGCCTGAGTCTAAGAAGGAATCTGGAGGAGAAGAAGATGCACCAATAGAGATAATAGATGAAGTAGAGCTAGCTCAAGAGCCTACCAAGAAATCAGGCAGTGAAGAGCATGTACCCTTGACAAAAAAGGCTGAGAAAGTGAAAAAGGCCACTCCTAAGGTACAGAAGAAGGACATGCCTCCTGCCACAAGAACAAGAGCATTGAGGAAGAGAGGTATGCCTAGTGGGCTAGGAGAGGGTTCAAAGACAAAGAAAACAAAAGTGAAGAACACTGGCATAACCATAGAGGCTTCCACTGTTGCAACTCCTAACAACACAAATCTGTCAATAGCTTATCCAATGCCTGTTGCACCAATAGTAAGTGCTACTACCCTCTTCTCTACTCACTCAATTGTTGCATCTTCCCCTATTGTTTCAACTCCACCTCCTGCTGCTCCTGTAACTATTATTCAGGAAGATACCTCTGTTGTCCCCTCACCAACAATTACTATTTCAATTGCCTCCTGTCCATTGGCAATAGACTTAAGCACTCCGAGTAGTCCTATTTCTTCCATTGCTGCCTCTTCTTTTTCTTCCATCTCTACCATGTCCCTGCCTTCCATATCTTCTGTTTCACTCTCCACTTCCCTTATTTTGCCTCCAATTTCTTCTATTCTTTCACCTTCTCTCCTTGTGCCTACCTTTTCCATTACTTCACCCATCATCATTTCTTTTGTCTTACCAACCTCTTTCATTCCACTAACTTTGGGGTCTGCCACCTTTTCCAACTTAACACAAGTCAGCTTATCTTCACTTGCAACACTCCCATCATCTACTATCCCTATCTCCCAAGCTGCCATAAACCAAGATTCAACTCCCTTGGTTGTACCACTACTGCCGAGCATAGAAAAGGTATGTGCTAAATTGGGCCTTCAAGAGCAAGAACAAGAAAAAGATGTACTTGAAGAACTAGAGAAAGATACATTTGAAGAGCCAAAGAAAGCTATATCTGATGAGCCCCTTATTGAAGCAATAAACACTGAAATAATAGAAATTTATGACAATCCTCCAGAGAAGAACTCAACAGAAATAGTCTTGGAGGCTACTCAAAAGGAAACTCTATTAAATTGGATAAGTCTAGCAGATGAAGAAGAGGATATGGATAAGGAACCGAAACAAGAGCAAAGGTTGCTCGAAGGGCCACTTAACATAGACAATGAGAATCCTAGTGTGTCTAAAGAGTCTTCTTCCTCGACACCTAATTGGCTACAAAGAAGAATTACATATCCAGAGCCTCAAGTTGAAATTATGAAGTTAGATCTAAGAGCTATCCTATCATAATCACAGAAGCCAAAGAAGTAGAAGAAAGCTAAGGTGTAGTCTAGAATCTACAAAGATGCAACTACATCCTGCATAGCAGAAGTAGTTGTCCCACCAACTAATGCAGACAAAGAACAAGAGCTAAGGATTACACCATAACAACGGTTAACCTAGGACCATCTACAAGGACTCAAAAGGTTGATGAGTTTAAGGGCTCTGTCTCCTCCATCCTAGAACAATTAGACAAGGATGAACTCACTAAGAAGGAGCTGAAACAACAAAATGAAAAATCTAGAGCTTATTTGCAATTCTTGATAAAGCATGTAGACTTTGAAGGTGAGCTTAGGACTCTTCCTACTTTGCTGTCAAAAGATGAAGTATCCAAGCTTGATGAAGTTATAACTTTGGCCATTGGAACTCAGAAGTGGATGATTAAGGTGTGCCAGAAAGGATGTGAGGCCATCAATTTTGCAGTAGAGCTTCATAAGAATTTGTGCAAATTATGAGACCACTAGAAAGACTTGTATGAGGAATGTGATCCTTTCGATGAGTATTATTCTCATGTGTTCCCTCGAGTACAAGCAATCAGAGATTTGCCTACTCAGATGTTGTTGTCTAAAAATATCTTGATAGGAGATAGACTGCACAAAGCAATAACATGGTATCAACAGATAAAACTGAGAAAAGAAGTTTTTGATAGTATTAGGGAAGCCTACAAAGTCGTAGATGAAAATTTATTATCTCTCATTTATGAAATAAATGATGCCCTAAAGGATTTCCTTGTAATGGCTTGTGATGATTTGGCTCCATACAATGTGTAGGGATGCAAAGATAAGTTGCATAAAATAGTCTTTGAAGATATTGAGTTGGATGTTGAAGGCAGACTGGACAGAGTCAGTGACCTCTAAAATGACTTCATCACATTTCATAAAGGGAGAAAGGATGTTGAGAAGCTGTATATCCAATACGGTCAAGAACTGGAAATGTTCAAATATCGAGTGAATCATATCAAAAACCTAGACCCCGCAGATATCAATCCAGCATTGTCAGCCTGGGTCAACTACCACAACAAAATGGCAGAAGAAGACAAAGTAGATTTGGATGAAGAACATTAGCATATTTTTGAATATTTTGAAATATAATCCCATCACTCATGTATATTTCTATATTTGGAAGGTCATGTGACACTATTTTGTTCTTATTATATCTTGAAAATGATCTTTTCTCTATATATATTCAAATGGGTAGTCAAATTGTCCATGTTCAATGTATTTGGAGGTCATTTTTTGTCCTTTTCATAAGAGACAAAATGTAATACGGGATTATAATGAGCTATTGTAAATGTATTTAATGATTTTAAATTTGGACCATCGATGTCGAGTTAATCTGCACTGTTCATTCAAAAACTCAGTATGGTGCCTCTCCTATATAAAGGGTTGCCCTCTCTACTATTTGTAAGACTCTTGATGCCAAATTGTTGATGCTCTACCAATTGAAGTCAATACAAAGAAAGTTTCTACAATTTTTCTGAGAATTTGTCCATTGTGTTGCTTATTGGGTTTCATGGTTTGCTTCTTGATCTCCATTAGTTAGTTTTGCTTTTGCAGTGATTAATGATTTGTTAAAGGTATCTAATGAATGTTCTTAGTCCATGCTTTTAATTGCTTGCTAATTGTAAGTGACTGTGCAAAGTTACCCTGGGCTGATCATTTTGTGCCAAGTTCAATTGCATTCCATAAGTTAAATTGCGACGTTACTTGGGTATTTGATGACTGAATGTGATATGAAAATCTTTAAGTCTCGATTGAAGATAGCATCATTTTCTGCAGTGTTGTAACATCCACTTGGTTTGGTAACTCAGAAAACTGGTTAAATTCTAGAACATTTGTCTACCTACAGTAGTCATCACATTGTGAATGTCACTTAGGATTTCTCTAAACCCTATCTCCTTTTGCATTTTCTTTGAAAACAATTGTTAGTTTAGGTTCTTAGCAACTTTTTACATTGTCTTATCAGCTAAAATCATAAAAGGGTTTGCATGAATTGTTGTTTAAACTATATAAATCTGTTAACCACATGTAAGACCCCTTATTGACACAGCTAGTACATTCCAACTGATAAATTCTAAGCAAGCTAAGACCTAGCTATAGAAACCTTGGAGTAGTCTTACCTAGGGTAGGATACTTTTCAAGAGAGGTGTGATACCAGCAATCATACCTACATTGTTGTGTGCTAAAACCACCATCAACAAGGTGGATGACGACTGCAAGGGAAGAAAAGTTGGTGGCACTAATACAGGAGAAGAAACAAAATTAGGTGGGAATGAGATTTCAACCACCACTTTTATTAATGCCAACCCCACTACTCAACACTCTTAGAGGGCTAATGAGACAACACAAATTTGAGAAGTGGTATGCCAGGTTAATGGAGAATGATGGTTTTTCACCCAAGGGAAGACAATTGTATGAGTACAAAATAGATAACTTTAACTGCAGTCATATCCTAGAAGAAAAGAATGTGACAGATGAGGACATTGTCCACCTTTCGCCATGAGGACATGGCTCAAATTAAGCTAGGGGGAGATGATGAGTCAAATCCATGACTCTGTTATTTCTATATATTTTTTGTTTTAAGACTGACATTATACTATAGCATATATATCTAATATTATTGTGATTATAATTGTCTTTAGAATGAATTATATGCATGCTTAGTCTTTATTTCTTTAGATGAAATATTTTGACTAATTACTATGAATTCTATTTTCAAATGCATATTTTATTGATTTTTTGTCCAAGTTGTATGTTTATTGCATGAAGAATACAGCAAGGGGCTTTCCAGAGGCCTCCGGACCCCTCCAGAGCCACTTCCTTAGTGAAGAACCCAAACTCTTGAGAGCTCTAGATTCCCACAGCACTGCAAGAGAGTTGCCTTCCCCTTGAGTTGATGATTAATGAGGCCAAACAAAAGGGTCGTTTAGGAATACAACAATGCAAACATGCCAACACATCCAGTTGTTCATCTTAATGACACAACTCATTGACAACTCTAGAACTCTAAGTCCACATGTCACTTTGGTTTTATGGTAACTAAAAGTGACCATCAGTTCACATTGTGCCAATTTAGTGATTTGTCTAACTGCTGATAATTAGATTGATACAATTTTTTTATCTAAAGTTCAAATGCAAAGGAACTGCTAATGTATTAAATAAGTGATTGATTCGGTCTTGTTGGGATAAGGTGCCATTAACCTTGTAAATCCCAATATTGTATTATTTCATTTATTATTTGTAATTACCCATAAGGGATGTACAAGTTTCACTGGCAGTGGTAAAAAATATTTACTGTCCATGGTAATTACGGAGTTACTGCATGGTAAGTCCCAGAGTTACCAGTGGTAGTTACGGGATGTCATTTACTATGGTAAATGGTAATTGGTCAAAGTGGGGTGCACATGTGGAGGAATAATCTATTTTTAGTGTTATGACGCATGTCATAGATGTTGTAAGTGGCTATTTTTGGCCCCAAGGTGTTCAAGCTTGCATGGGCACATTTTTCCAAGTGTAGGATGCATGTATGACAGCGTTTATGACCCCGTAAGAGCTTATTCTTAGCCATGGACACCCAAGGTTGTATTGTTGACTCTTGACAAGTGTTATGGGCTTGTAAGAAGTCATTTTAATGTCTTGAGGTTGTGTAAATTCTATATAAACCATAGCATAGTAGATGAGATGCATAATAGTTTATAGGTACCCGGGTTCTATTGGAGTGAAGGTTGGAGGACAGAGGAAGTGAATGTATTTGCAATCTCCTTTTGTGAAGATAATACAACTTGACCTCTTTTCTTGGTGGAGTTTTTTACCTGAAAGGGTTTTCTCCATGTTAAACACATGTGTTATGTGCTTCATTTTGCTTCTCGTATATTTCTGTATTATGGGTTTATGTTTTGTTACAATCTCCATTGTTAATAGCACACAATTAAAGATTGCTGAAATTTATCTCGAATCAGATTTCCATTGAAGTAGTGTTGCTTTCATTTCTAACATTTGGTATCAAAGCCTAGCCAATTTTGACTCTTGGGTGGTAGTGTGAAAGCTATAGCTGTAGTGGGAGATTTGGTTGTGTTTGTTTTGCAGATCTTGTGTTGTTATTATGGTTGCATCCACTGTTGCATCAACCTATCGATTGGACATTGAGAAGTTCAACAGAACAGGGTATGAGTTGTGGAAGCTGAAAATGGGAGATTTGTTGGAAGAAAGAAATCAATGGTTGGCTATTCAAAAAGAGAAGAAACCCGATGACATCTCTCCAGATGAGTAGGCCAGACTGGATAAGAAGGCACGGGGAACCATCTGGTTGTGTCTTTCAGACTCTGTCCTATTGAATGTCGCAAAGGAAGAGACTACATACAAGTTGTGGAAATGGTTGGGTGAGATCTATCAAGCCAAGAGTATGGTAAATAAACTTTATTTAAAAAGAAAATTGTTTTCCATGAAAATGCGAGAAGGTGAATCAGTTGCAGAGCATTTAAATTTTTTTAATTTATTGGTGAGTCAGCTTGATGCAGTAGATGTTGAGGTTAGTGAGGAAGATAAATGTATCTTACTTCTTTGTTCTTTACCTGAGTCTTGGGAGAATGTTATCCTTGCTATCACTACTAACCTTGCAGATCCGAAGTTGGATGCTCTTGTTTTAGTGCTACTGTCATAGGAATTAAGGAAGAAGAGTTCGGATAGTTTAGGGGATGCTCTCAGTATCAAGGAAGGTCTAAGGAAAGGGGACCTAAAGGAGATTAGAAAGAGGCTAAGGACAAGTCCAAGGGCTGATCTAAGACTCCTGGTAAAAAGAACAGAGTTAAGTGTTGGAACTGCGGTAAAAGGGGACATGTGAAGAAGGAGTGCAGAAACCCCAAGAAATAGTGGGAGAATGCTTTGGATAAGTCCTCAAATGCAGGTGAAGAAGTTTTACTTTATGCATGTAATCTTGTTTCTAATGATCACTAGTTGGTTGACTCAGGATGCTCATTTCATATAACTCAACATAAGGAATGGTTCTCCACATATGAAGAATATGATGGAGGTAATATCTACCTTGGTAACAACTCTTCATATCTGATTGTCAGGAAAGAAAAGGTATTGTTGTGTTTTAGTGATGGGAGGATTAAAACCCTCCTTGGTGTTTTGCATGTTCCTAGATTAGATAGAAATCTGATTTTAGTTTCAAAGTTGAATGATTTGGGAATGCATGTGACATTTGACAAGCATGGTTGTAGATTGGTGAGAGGGAACTTGGTGGTAGTGAAAGGGAAGAGATTTGGGAACTTGTTTAAGCTTAAGCCACTACAGTTATGCCTCTTATATTTCTAAGGCTTCTAAAAACACTTGTATGTTATGGCACTGTAGATTGGGCCACACAAGTAATAATGTATTGAAAACTATTAAGAATAAAGAATTGTTGGATGGTTTCTCTTATTCTA
The DNA here is from genome assembly GCA_027924645.1 of Cunninghamia lanceolata. NCBI lineage: Eukaryota > Viridiplantae > Streptophyta > Pinopsida > Cupressales > Cupressaceae > Cunninghamia > Cunninghamia lanceolata. The sequence continues at coordinate 5,449,091 of BSBN01000220.1, read as the reverse complement.
ATTAGCACTTCGATTTGTGTGAGCATTGTGTGTTTGGTAAACAAAACAGAAAATTATTTCCTTTAGGAAGCAATAGAGAAAAAGAGAAATTAGAGATTATTCATATGAATGTGTTTGGACCTATGGATAATGAATCTATTGGAAAATATCATTATTTTGTTACCTTCATTGATGATGTATCTAGATTTACATGGATTTATTTTATGAAGCATAAATTTGAAGTTTTCACTAAGTTTAAGGAATTCAAAGTCTTTGTAGAGAACCAATCAAGTTTAAAGATAAGAATATTAAGATCTGACAATGGAAAGAAATATTTCTCTAAGGACTTTTATGAGTTTTGCAAGCATGCAGGTATAATCAGACAAAAGACAACTCTGTATACACCATAGCAGAATGGTGTTGCAGAAAGGATGAACTGAACAATTATGGAAAGAGCTAGAAGTATGCTTAGTGATGCACATTTGGATAAATGCTTTTGGATAGAGGCTGTGTACTGCATGTTACTTGATAAACAGATCTCCTTGTAAGGCTCTTAATTCGACACCTTATGAAGTGTGGACAAGTAAGAAACCTTCTTTTTCACATTTAAGGGTTTTTGGCTGAGGCTTTTGTTCATGTGCCTAGGGAAAAGTGATCTAAGTTAGATCCAAAGGCTAAAAAGTGTACATTCATTAGATATGGTGATAATGTTAAAGGATATAAGATTTGGAATCCACTAACCCATAGGATTATCTTTTCTAGAGATGTTATTTTCAGGGAACTTAGAGCTATTTCTAAACTTGAGCAGCCAAAAGAAAAAGATGAAAAGGTAAAGAAGGTGCACTTTGATTTAAAGCAGCAAGATGCACCTCAAGAAGAATAGAATGATGGATTGGGGGGTGAAGAAGAAGAAGAAAATTTAAGTAGTTCTAATGAAGATGAATTTGTTGTTACAGAAGAAGTTGGTGCAAATGATCATGCAGAAGAATGAGTAGAGTCTCTTAATCCACCCTTGAGGAGATCCTCAAGACAATGGAATCCAGTTGATAGGTATAGCCCACTAGATTTTTGTTGTGTATATGTTTTATTGAGTACTAACGATGAACCTAGATCCTATAGGGAAGCTATATCTACAGATGATAGTGAGTCTTGGCAGTTAGCCATGTAGGAGGAGATGATGGCTTTAGACTCTTGTAACACCTAGGATCTTGTTCGTTTGCCCAAAGGAAGAAAGGCCATAGGTTGTAAGTGGGTCTTCAAGAAGAAGTTTGGAGCAAATGGGTCATTGGAGAAGTACAAGGCTATACTGGTAGCCAAGGGCTACTCCCATAGAGAGGGAGTTGATTTTGGTGAGATATTCTCTCATGTTGCTAAATTGACTTCTATTAGATTTCTCTGATCCATTGTTGCATCTTATGATCGGGAGATTGAGCAAATGGATTTTAAGACTGCGTTCTTGCATGGAGATCTTGAAGAAGAAATTTATATGCAACAACCTACAGGTTTTGAGGTAAAAGGAAAAGAACATTGGGTTTGCAGATTAAAGAGGTCTCTCTATGGTCTGAAACAATCCCCCAGAATGTGGTATCAAAAGTTTGACTTATTTGTTTTGAAATTGGGTTTTGTTAGAAGCGAGGAGGATCACTGTGTTTACATTTATTGTGTTGATTATTCTTTACTGGTTATTGCTTTGTATGTTGATGACATGTTTTCAGCAATACTAAGGGTATGGTCAGTGAGCTTAAAGCCCAACTTTTAGGTGCATTTGAGATGAAGGATCTTGGTGCTACAAGGTATATTTTAGGAATGGAGATCAGGAGGGACAGAGTTAACAAAAAGCTTTGGTTGTCACAAAGTAAGTATGTGAATACTATTTTGTAGAGGTTTAGTTTGCAAGACTGTAACCCAATTAGAGTTCCTTTACCCATTGGTACTAAGCTTTCATTAGATATGTGTCCAAAGACTGAGGATGATCTTGAGGATATGTCTAATGTGCCATATGCTAGTGTTGTAGGGAGTTTGATGTATGAAATGGTTTGCACTAGACCAGATATTGCCCAAGCAGTGGGAGTTTTGAGCAGATTTATGTCTAACCTTGGTAGACAACATTGGAATTATGAGAAGAGGGTGTTTAAATATCTTGCAGGTACTCCTGATCATTGTTTAGTTTATTCTAGTACTGATAGTGCTGATAAATCTTTAGACATACAGGGTTTTGTTGATACAGATTGGGTAGGTGACTTGGATAGTCGAAGGTCCACTAGTGGCTATGTGTTTACTTTGTTTGGAGGTGCAGTGAGTTGGATGAGTAAGAGGCAGCCCATAGTTGCTTTGTTGACCATAGAAGCAGAGTATATGGCTGCTACTCATGTCTCTAAGGAGGTAGTTTGGTTGAGGAGACTATGTACAGGTATTGGTTTTGATTGCAGGATCATTTAGATTGGTTGTGATAGCCAAAGTGCTATTTGTTTGGCTAAAAATCCCATGTATCATGCTTAGACTACGCATGTTGATGTTCAGTATCACTTTGTTCAAGAGTTGGTTGCAAATGGAGAAATTAAGCTAAAGAAGATAGACATTCAGGAGAATGTTGCAAATTCATTGACTAAGCCTATGAGCACAGAGAAGTTCGTATGGTGCAGAGAGGCCATGGACCTTGTTTCTAGTGCCTAATTATTTTTCATTTGATTTCTTATGGGTTGATTTACAATGTATAATGTCAAGTGGGAGAATGTTGGGATAAGGTGCCATTAACCTTATAAATCCCAATATTGTATTATTCCATTTATTATTTGTAATTATCCATAAGGGATGTACAATTTTCACCAGCAGTGGTAAAAATTATTTACTGTCCACGGTAATTATAGAGTTACTGCACGGTAAGTCCCAGAGTTACCGACGGTAGTTATAGGATATCATTTACTATGGTAAATGGTAATTGGTCAAAGTGGGGTACACATATGGAGGAATAATCTATTTTTAGTGTTATGACGCATGTCATAGATGTTGTAAGTGGCTATTTTTGGCCCCAAGTCATTCAAGCTTGCATGGGCACATTTTTCCAAGTGTAGGATGCATGTATGATAGCATTTATGACCCCGTAAGAGCTTATTCTTGGCCTGGATGCCCAAGGTTGTATTGTTGACTCTTGACAAGTGTTATGGGCTTGTAAGAAGTCATTTTAATGTCTTGAGGCTGTGTAAATTCTATATAAACCATAGCATAGTAGATGAGATGCATAATAGTTTACAAGTACCCAAATTATGTCGGAGTGAAGGTTAGAGGACAGAGGAAGTGAATGTATTTGTAATCTCCTTTTGTGAAAATAATACAACTTGACCTCTTTTCTTGGTGGAGTTTTTTACCTAAAAAGGTTTTCTCCACATTAAACACTTGTGTTATGTGCTTCATTCTGCTTCTGGTATATTTATGTATTGTGGGTTTATGTTTTGTTACAATCTCCATTGTTAATAGCACACAGTTAAAGATTGCTAAAATTTATCTCAAATCATATTTACATTCAAGTAGTGTTGCTTTCATTTCTAACAGGTCCAAGTTTGCTATAGTTAGGAACTAGTAAAGTTATTGCTACTAAATAATGCTTGCAGCCTAATTTAGAGGCCTAACAGTAGTTGTTGAAAAGGGGGGTAAGAAAATTTTTATACACAGGATCCTACAGTCAATGTCTGATGTCTTGACAAAAAGACTAACACATGATCAGTTATCAAAATCACGTAATAGCTCAAACTGGGTTGTTTCACCATCCTGGTAAGTGAAAATTTCCTAAAAGCAAGAAAGCAAACATTCAAAAAATGACAGGTAACTATTTGACCTCATGTTTCAGTTGAGATGTTGTTGAATAGTCAGTTCATTTCAGTACAGTTTCAAGGAGGTATTTATAAACTATCATTTCTTCATCATTTTTTAAAAAACATGTGCTTTAAGTGAGATTCAGTTATTTCATGCTATGTAATTGATTTAGAAATGAAAAATACATAGAAACCATTACATAATATGAAATAACTGATAATATATCCCACACAAGCTGTGGGAATGACTGAATTGAATTAATACAACAACAGATGCAAGCTATACATCTAAAGATTAATTAAAGGAAAAACACATGAGAAGAGATCATATCCATGATTGCCTTAAGGGCTAATGTAGATGTTGATCCTTCAATCTTCAGCTTGATCCTTCTACCTCCAGCTCCTCTCATTCTTGATCTTCAGATACACCTGCAGTTAATTGCAAGATTTTGTTAGAGCTCAGGACATGAAATCTCGCCATATGTTTCATCAACAGAGATATAACTTACAACTATGATGCATTAAATCAATTGAGTCATTATAATATAAATGCAAAAGAGCCAAATCAAACCATCAGATGAAAGCCAAATCATCATGAGGAAGAGCATTAAATTTCATTGTTTTATCTAAGTTATTTGCACAATGTGCAGGTACATGTACATTCATCATTATGCATGACATTTCAATATGTGGAGATCAATGGGCTCCCACAAGGGTTGAGCCCAGCATACTACATCCCCTCATTTACAAGAGAGGAGTAAAGGTATGCATTCATTATTGCATATCAGTAGGTCACAACAATCATATTGCTTACATTTACAATGAGTATTCATAATGGTAACTGTATGTTGCCAAAAGGATGCTCTCTCAATTTGCTAATGACATGAGAAGAGATAAATCATATATCTATTGAAGTTACAAGCAACAATGAATGCCATAGTGCATAAAGGCAATAATCTCATTAATCATAGATACAATGACAATTATAGTGAAATGGTCATCTGAGCACCTATAGATGATGACAATCCAAAATCTAAGTTAAGGGAAGCAAAGGTATTAAATGCCTAAAAATATAGTGTCAATCTCCCTTTCAAAGGCACTACATAGTAATAAGCAGGTTTCAGGCATAATGCATATCTTCAGCCACTGTCCATTATTAATGTTAAATTGCCATGCCATTCTTTGAGGAGGTAGGAAGGGTGAATAATTGAGCCTTTGGGTTATGCCACCAGTATAAGTTCAAGCACAACAGTCTTTCAAGCAAAGAAGGCAAATCATTTACATTTAGTGGACAACAACGTGGCATCAAAAGTAAGAAAAACAATGGGAAGCAAAGGGCAGTCCATTAAAGTCATTGGCAGGACAGTATAGTGTGTGAGTTGCAAGTAATAGCAAACACAATCACCTAGAAGAGGGACAGCAGCCTCACACAAATTAACGACAGTCACCAAAAGCACAAAAAGAAGAGAAAATCATAGGCTACAGGTGCAGCCACAAGGGTGAAGAACAGTCTACAGTCACGGTAATATGTGCTAACTCTATTTTCATATCCTTCATTGCTTTAAAGCTATAGTTAGTTGCATCCTCTATGACTATTCCACATTTTGGAGAAAAATGGGTTTTATAAAGTTTGAAATATACTTTATACATACACAATCTAAACATAAACAAGATGTGACAGTTATCAATAGACATGATGCATGGGCAGTGATGAACAAAGCCATAGATAAAGAGTATAATTGAAGTTGTAGAGTCTTTCATTGCCAGATCAAACAAAACCATAGATATTGCCATGATAGTGATAATGAAGGACAGTCCTTGACACTTCAAGTTGTTTTGAGAAGATAGTGTGTATGTGCATCAATTATGTGAAATGCAGAGTTAACATGGAGGAGCCCTCAATCAAGTTCATAAGGCAGTGATAAAAAGAAAAGATGCAGTGCATATATATTTAATTCTATGCATGCAAAATGGATAAGAGGTAAAAAGATAGTACAACAAAGACAAGTCAATGAAAAATAAACCTCATTATTCATTACCAGTTGTCCAAGTTAGCAACCATTACATCAATGCTTACTTGAAGCAGTGAGTCCAAAATATAGGTATCCTTAGTGAATTCAACAGCATGAAAATGACAAGCAAAAGTATAGTGCGAAGAGTTTTGTAAGTTAAGGTATACCAGAGATAACAATGAATTATTTTCATAGAACATAGTAAAGGTTTCGTAACCAAGGTCTCTGTATGCATATCTTGTTTTTGGACCCTCCAACACAGTCAAGGTACAATGACAACACTGTAGTCATAAGCAGTAAAATCCCAAGGTACAGGAAGTTGCATTGTTGTTTCCTGTCAAGATATAAACTTCAAAGTTGAACAAGAGAGCTATAAATAAAAGCTTTCAAGCTACAATGTCCAAGGATATAGTCAAAATCAGGAGTCATCTTATACAATGATAGTCAACCAAAATGAACAACAGGGTCTTCAAAGAGATGACAAGGCAATCATGATGGCAATTTTCATATGTTACAGAAAGCCCACCAAAACAGTCAAAACCCTAGCACAGACGGTAAACCAAATAAAGCAAACATTTGCCATTTTGTTGTGACTAGACATCATAAAGATGCAATAGTTGTTTTCTCTAAGAGCGGGAAACCCAATAAAGCAATGAGCATCAAGATATACATAGAAACCCAGCGACAACCAAGACAAAGAGCTAGAGACTGAAGAATAGTGAGAATACAATAGCAACAAGGAAATGCCGAGATTCTTTGCCATTTTGGCTCAAATGAAAATAAAAAAAAGAAAGAAAATAACACTTACAGAAGCAAGAGGAAGAGCACTAGCTCCAGATGCACAATCCACCAGCCTCAACAACCACCATGGCACTTACAGAAGCTCTTGCGAGGGTCTCAAACCCTAACTCATGGCGACACAACAACATAGAGACCAAAAATGCAAAATACAAATGACAACTTTTTAGGGTTAAGTTTCTTTTTGGATGAGTGCCCTAGTCTGGAAGTGAGCTTTTTGTTTCATCTTGCATGAAAATCATTAATCTCAAATGCCACCATGGGGGTCAAAACTTGTACTCATAAAACCTAATAATGATGTAAAGGGGGCCCGTGGGGCTGTTACTATTTGCTTTGATTTTCTTAAGGTTTGGGATGATAAAGTCAATGGGGATAATGATATAAGGATCACTTGTGCATGGTGGGTGGATATGACATGGGAGTCATAAGGGAATATCATATGCATATGTATGTTGATGCATGATGACATGGGAGTCATAAGGATGCAGTGATTTATATAATCAAATGATATGGCATTATGACCTTATTTGACTTATGCATGGATTGGACATGAGGTCCTAAGATATAGAATGGTGGCATGGGAGATATAAGGGATTAATTCATGATATTTTATTGATCATATCTCATATATGAGAATGTATTTTTGACTTTTGCATGTGAGGAGGGTGTTTTTTATTGGCATCATCATAGGATTCATCGAGTGAATATGCAAGTTAAAGGGGAGTTATAAGGAGAGTTATTATTTTCTAACCTTTTGAAAATAATTAGATTCTCCTCAGTTTGCATGACTTAGAAATTTGTTCACAAATGTAAACAAATAATAAAGTAATAGATTATAAATTACTTTATTTTTTGTCATATAGTTGTAAAAGTCAAAATATAGACAAATTCATAACAAATAGTAAAGTAAATCATGTTGATTAATTTATTATTTGTTCACATTGTTTTCCTCATCCCAAAATCATGCAAAATCAGGAGATAGAGTTAACTGAGATATTTTGGAGTATTTCCTTGATTTATGGCCAAACTAGGGTGAGTTTTGAGCTCCACATGGTCAAACTAATAGAGAGGGGTAGTTTGGAGCTATTTTAGCTCAAATTGGATCAGCTTTAACTCCCCTTTTTTATGGATTTTCATCTTTGCTCGTGAAAGGGATTTTGGGGATATATTTTCACTTCCAGTTAGCTGTTAGTGCCACCTTTTGGCACCTTGGAGTTATCTTTTGTATATATTGGAGAAAAACTTATGTTTTTCTCAGTTCTTGCCTTTTTGCTCTCTTGTGCATTGCAGAGAGAAGTGTTTGTAATCATTTTACAAATTTATACAGTACAGTAGGTTACAGGTTATCTTTTTTCCCTTTTATGCAGATTTTCCTTCATTTTTAGTAAGATCAAGTATCTACCTTCTTAATTGTTTTGTTTTATGAGTGATTGGATGAAATTTTATTGTGTTTTAATATCAAAACCTTTAAATCTTTGTCTCATTCATACTTTCATTCATTCAAAGCAGTAAAAAGTCACAGGTCTTAGGTTGTGTATTAGAATAATCTTTTTTTTCCATGTTGTGAGAACCCAGTTTTCCTTCAAGAGAAATTTTATTCAAGCCTTCCTTAGAATCATTTTTGTGGTCAAATTGCCAAATTGATCTGTGTGGATAGATATTCTGAAAGTCATTGTGAATCAGGGTTGCATGTTTCTATCATTTAGGAGCATCACCACCCATTTAAATTCTAGTTTTAGTAAATCCATTAGAAAGCCTTTTTAACCCTCTTCTTGCAAAGTCATTAATTTATTAGAGAATCAGAAGGGAACCAGCCCATAATCTGGAGGTCTACTTTCACCATAGGGTACCCACAACTTGAAAGTATTCCAATGTTACATAGGATTGCTGAGCTTTCCAGCTTTGCATAACGGGTGCAATCCTAGTCGATAACAATTATTGCTTTCAATAAAGGCTCAGATGTGTAAGTAGGACCCTCATAGATTCACTAAGTTAGTTCTAATTTTTAATCAAGTATTGTTGTTTTTTGTCAAGGAGCAAATCTTCTTGTTTCACTCATGTATCCATGCCCATGTGGGCTTATCTTTAATGCAAATGAAAGGAAATTTTTGTTGAAGTTGATTGAATTAAAGAGGATCATCTCTAGCTGGGAAAGTAGGGCACATTTCCCCAATTAGGATGAGATCTCTCAGTACTTATCTCTGTGTTTTCTTTCTATGTTTTCTATTTACTATTAATATTCTACTTGTTAATGTTAGTTGTTGAGTTCTTCTTTTGTGTGAATATTTTAGACATTTAATACATGTAGGTCTATCCTTTAATTCTGAAAATACCAAAAAGAAGCATTTGTTATTATGTGAAACAACATTGTTCTATTCAGAGTATTTCATTGTTGTGGATTGAAGATAAATTCTGATGCAATTAATCTATTTCAAAGCAAATAGAATAGTTTCCATTACAACATGTGTATTTCTTCCCAAGCAATTAGAATAGTTTCTATTACAACATGTGTTGTTGTGATATTCACAACATGCCCCATTTTACCTTCTAGCAAAATGAGGACCCTGTGTGCTTTTGCTTTCTTATGGCTTGGTCTTGCTTGGTGGTAAAGGGAAACTATACTAGATGCTAGAAATACCTAAAAAATTAAAATGCATAGTATTAAGGAGAAACGGGGGTTACTAGTAGGTTCTGAATGAAAAATGATTTAGGGTTGCTTTTTAAACCAAATGTTAATTCCTTGTATTTTGTGAAGTAAAGCGGGTTTTGTGAAAATACAGTGTAAGTCAATTTTGTATTTCAGATATAAAATTTCATGCATATGAGATGTTGATGTTGTCGTGTTGTGATACAAAAAGGGTGGTCTTTATCATTTTTGCATATTGTATCTTGAATGTTTAAAACTTAAATATGCAAGCCCAGACCCGATTGAGTTCTTAAATAAATTGAATAGGCACTGGATTCTACAATTGTATTTGTGTATTGTATGTATGAACCTGTGCATTCTATTTACAAAAAGGGGGATATACATGTCTAAACCTAAAAAGTATATATAATATGGTCTATAAAGTTGAAATTCGAATAGATGTATATTGTATATCTGCATGTATATTTGTTTGTATTTGAGCGCAGGTGCAATTTCAGATTTTAAAGAAAGGTTAAAAGTGATTTAATTTGGAGGGGCCCACAGGGGTATTATCATTAAAGTTTCCAATTTACAAATGGTAGTATACATTGATATACATACAAAAAATGGACCCGACAATGATTCAAATATGGTGTATAACAAACTAAGGTCTGCGCTTTTGTATGTATGTTATGTTGTATGTGTTATGCAAACTCGATATACAAAAAAGCAAAGATGCAAAGATACAACACCAGAATTAATGAAAAGTTAAAGTTAGTTGATACATCTGTCATATTTGTGCTTGTATGTTTGATTGTATTTATTGCATATACATTGCGGGATACAAAAGTTAGATACAAAACCTGACGTAATTAAAAGTTGAATATTGTATGCATCAGGTAGGGTCCACATTAGTATGGTCAGAATGCAAAATTCATAAGTGATACAAATGACAGATATACAAAGTTGGACTTAAAGCAAAGTGCAATATGTTTCATAAACCCACTAGAGTCCGAGTTTGTATGTTTCGATAATTGTATAAGTATATACATAGGAATATACAAAATTTAAGATACAAAGAAAAGGTGTGGGAATTAATGTATACAATATTCAAAATACAAATTAAATAGGAAATTAGAAATGGTTTGTATTGTATGCATTAATTACCGCATTCAATGCTCATCTACCATTAAAAACTTATAATTTGAGCAGATAAAAAGTGAAATTTGAGTATGTTATTTTCATAATTGCATTCGAAAGGCAAAATTGTAAAATTTCACAGAGCTAGAGGAAAAATGCAATTCAAGAGCTGAACAAAAATTTGAGAACGGTAATGGTGAGGTTTGAATGGTAAATCTATTATCAACATTCTTAAAGTCAAACCTGTTGTTAATATAGGTATGTACCCCGAACGCCGTTAAAATTTAGTTAAATGAAATGGGGATTAGTTACAGTAAATTTTATTAAGAAAATGATGCAAGTTAGTGCAAGTTACTGTAGTTAATTATAGGGAATGAATTTGGTATTGTTAGATCCCGTAAATCCCAAATGGAGAAAATGATAAAAAGCCCTAGGGTAACTGTAAAAAAGTAAAAATCTGTGGTAAATCCTAGGAAGAGATGCAAACGAGGGGGTTAAATGTATAAATTTTCTTGATAGGATGGCCCCAAAGTAGAAGAAAGTAGATACTAAGTCAATGGGTGAAAAAGAGAAAGTTAAAAGAGAAAGGAAGTCGAAGAAGGAACCGGTTAGTGAAGAATTGTCATTATACAGGGGATATTCCTCTTTAATACATAGCACAGGCGGAACGGCCACAAATACAAACATTGACCAATATGATGCAGGAGATGTGTTATAGAAAATTACAACACCCGATGCTACTCCTGACATAAAAGTATCTGGGAAAAGGGGTTGTACAAGGCTACTGGATTTCTATTGGCAATGGAGGTCAAAGATTTGGTACTGGAGTGTATAAGTCGGTATGATTTGAGTACCAAAAGAGTAGTGCACAAAGGGGATATTATTGCAGATTTTTCTACAGAGGGAATAGCCAGAACATTTGGCTTGGAAATTCAAGATCAAATGATGGATGTTGATATAGATCAGTATGCTTTGAAGACTTTGCTAGCAATGAGAAGGAATGCAAAAGTGCAATTTTCTACAATTGGTATACAGCTAAAAATAAACTAAAGGTTGCAGTAAGAAAACCAAAGAATTTATATAGGATTCATTTCAAGGAGGAGATACATATAATGATCACATTATTGAGCAGGTTGGTTGGTTTGAAAGATGCAACAAAATTCAAGCCATGGATGTTCACCATTATTCAGTTTATGAGAGAAAAGCCTAGAACAATTCATTGGGCCAAGGCTATTAGCACTACAATATAGAAGCAAGTAATGGGAAGGAATAAATAGAAGGGTTTCTATATGTCTTCTTATGTGGTTTATTCATGTGCAGTTTGAATGGAACCAATGGCTAGGATTAACAGAGTAGGTACCCTAGGAAATGGTCTGGGTCAAAAGTTAGTTTATGATCATTATCCTGATTTGAAGGAAGAGAATGCACTAAGCAAATATGCACTAGTGAATGATGTATTCTATACTTATCTGGTAAGAGTTTTGACAGGGGATAAGGATAGGAGGTTATCAGAGGAAGCAGTAAGTGCCATAGGCTTATTCAACTCTTGATATATCCAGTTCCCCACCTTCACATACATTAGAGCTGAAGGATTTGAGGGAAAACTATTCATGTTACCAAGGTATCCTCCAGATAGATTGATTGTATTAGAGTTCTTCAGACAAATTTTGAATGTGTTTGGGATGTATAAGAAGAAGTTTGGTAGAGGAAATATCAAGTTCCCTTGGGTGATTGGTGGTATTCCTATTATAATGAAGATATAGCTCAATAATCAGAAAAAGAGCTAAGGTACTATGGGTTCAAAGAATTTGATTTAGCTAGGTACTTTGATCCTTTCCATATGATCCAAAATTACATTGATCATAAATACAGACATCAAATACATATTGAAGATTTTTGGTCAGATTGTGAGAATGAAAGAGAGGTGAGGAAGAGGGCTCACCAAAGATTAACTTTAGAGCAAATGAGAACAATGGGGGAAATTAATGTACCCCAATAAATTACAAAAGATGATGGTAAAGTATTACACCATAGCTATGAAAGCAAGAGGTTGATGCCTATTAATGAACCAGATTGGAAAGAGCCAGGAGAAACATCTTTGGAAGCTATATCAAAGCTAATTATTTTGTTTTCTAAAACATGGTTAAAAGATAAAATAGAAGAGCTTAAGGCTAAAGGTATTGTAGCCACATACCAAAAGAAGGGTAAGAAAAGAGAAAGAGAAAATGAGGATGATTTACAGTGGTTTTATGAAAAGAAAAGGAAAATTGTAGAGGCCAAAGTTATTGGAAAGGATAAAAATGCAACATTGATGGATCCTTATGCACTGGGTGTCACAGTTGCAATAGCTTTAGGAACATTTATAGAAGAAGGGTCATCGATCCAAGGAGTTAATGTAGAACAAACACAAACACCAGGGGTGCCAGCAAGACAAGATGTAATGAAAGTTGTAATTATAGACTCTCCAAAGGGGAAGGCACCGATATCCATTGAGGTTGTAGATGCTTCACAGGCAGAGATCAAACAAAAGCTTATATCTACTAAATCTACATAGGAAGAAAGAAGACAAGGCTACATAAAGGTTAAACAGGAGTTAACTGAGGAAATGTTGCAAGGGTCAAAAGCCCAAGAAATCAAAAGGGTGATGAAGAAGAAACAGAATTTGAAGCAAATATAGGGGTAGAGCATGAAGAGAAGGAAGAAGCATCAAATAGCTCCCCTATAGTAGAAGAAAATAGTGCTCAAGTGCCTATTGGGAATACACAAACCCCAATATCAAAAAATAAAATGTGCAAGAGGAGCCTGAGGTAGAGGATCCTTTTGGTCCCCTTGTGCCACAAGAAATCATAAAAGAAGTACAAGAGGTTGCACAACAGGTAGAAAAAGAAGATAAAACTATAGAGGAGATGGATATATCTTCAAGCCAGCCACCACAGCAAGACAATGCACCACCGCCTCTGGATCATAATCATCCACCACAACAGCAACAACAACAATAGGAACAAATGGAGACAGAAAAACCTCAAGAGGAGGTGATAGATGAAGAAAAGAGGGCAAAAATTAGCAGGGAGGCATCATCCTGGATAGGTTCAGAGGTCAGAAGAGAAAAGGCAGAAGTGCAGCTAGTCCCTATTGATATAAAAAGTCTACTAGGTAGTCACACACAAAAGGAAAGAAGAAAAGCAAGGACCATGTCTGCAATAAAGAGAAGTCCATCTGGATCAACGACTCTAGAGCTAGCCATACCTTAGAAAGAGAGGGCAAAAGGAGAAATGAGCATTGATGATTATCAGTAGCTCAACATAGATCTTGGGTATGTAACCAGAAAGCAACATATTGCAGAGTGGGGAGATATGAACAAGGTGACTATTGAGATGATGAGAAGAGATAAAGATAAATATGATTACTTGAAGGGAGATATTGTCGAATTACAATAGGTCATTTAGGGTATGTTTGTCCCTACTGTTAATATGCCAGATTTACCTATAAAGCTGGCCATTTTATCAAGAGATCAGGTGAATGAGATGGAGAACAAGAAAATTGAGGCAAATATTTTTTAGAAGTGTCTCAAAGCATTTATACAAAAAGGAGAAGATACAATAAGGCAAACAATTGGCAATTGGAATAGTGCCATCACAGAGAAAAACAATTGTAAGTTTATTATACATAATTGTCAATCCAAAGTTGAGGAAAGCAGCTATGAATTGGAACAAGTTGAAGACATGAATGAAAGGGTTGAAGAGTTGATAAATGAGGGATTAATAACACCTCAAATGGATAACCAAATACCATAGCATAGATTAGAGTTGAAATTTGAGGAAGATATTCTAAAAGGTTGCATTGTAAGTACTTGTGATTTGGAGGAAATTGCTGATGGTATAATAAGGATACAGATGAAGATAATAAAGAGACTTATTGGGCATGAGTGCCAAGAGATACCAGTGTATGATGTGGCTATGGCAATAAAAAAATTCAAGGCCATTTATCTACCTTGCCTGGAAAGCCCTGTGGCTAATTTGAGTACTGAAATGATTGATTCCGTTATGGAATTAAATGCCAAAATAAGGAAATATCAAAGGGATAGAGAAGAGGTAGAAAAGCAAATGAAGATGTTGAAGGAAAGAGTTGAATTGCAACAATATGCATGGATAAAGAGTCAGGGGAATACTCATACTTCTATTGTGGCATTGATAGCTAAATATACAGAATACTTGGAGGAATAAGAGAATATGAAAAAAGAATGTTAGTAGCAGTGTCATTTGCCGGTGCTCTAGTCTTTTCTATTATATTGTTGTCAACAAGAAGGTCAATGACAGAGAAAGTCAAAGAAAATATCTTATATTTAAAAAGATCTTAATGGCATCCTTTGCGCCAGAAGGAACATTCTGCAAAGATATTTTGGAACGATTGGGGAAATGTTTCCCACTATTGATTTTGTAAAGTTTGAATGGGAACCATGGATTGGTTTTTATAACCGTAGTAGAGGGGGATTTCAAATCTATATAAGGAGCCCTGCTACTTGTATTTTACTTACACAGGGATTCATAACTTTTAGCTTAAGACTGTAATTGGTGATTTTGTTGCAAAAGGAAGTAGTTCATGTTGAATACTTTGAGCATTTAGTGATTTAGGGAGGAGGTCGCCTATGTCTACATCAAGGAGTGCGTGGAATGTCCTATCTCCTTCATGCATCTGTCAAAATGTTTGTGAGTTTAATAATTTTTATCAATACAATAGAAGTCATTATTACATTGTAAATTCAGAATGACTTTATACTTCAAATAAAAGCAAACTCAGAATTCTGCATCTATTCCAGAATGTTTGTTGATTCAGACAATTATTTGATGTATTTTTATTTGAAAGATTGCAATTCCTTATGTATGTTCATGAAAATGCTCAAGATTTTACATATGTGGATTTAATTGTGTTGAATTGTTCAAGATCATTAAACTTCTCAGTACGTGGATAGAAGAACATTAGATCCTATCTAAAACAATGTTTCTAACCTTACTCTTTCTAACTTTTCTCAAAAAAAGCATAAATACTTAGCTTGCACGTAATTATCTTAAGTAGATTACTATTGATTCAACTAAAGAATTGCAAATTTCAAAGATCTTTAGTAGTTTGCATACATAATTTGAAAATACAAAGTCTGTTTAACAAATTTCATATAAAAGCTTTGTAAAGATGATAAAATACATGCAAAGGATCACTTCTCACAGTGTTATTTGTGATCGTTGAGTAAATCTAGTAAGTCACATATTACTTTAGTTTATGTAAGGTCCCTTGAACAAACAGCTCACAACGAACCATTAAACTTTCCAATACAGTCAAGAACTGACTACCAGAGCCTTGGAGTTGAGAATTGTCCTTGTACAACTCTCCATACTTTTCAAGAGAGACTGAGTTCATTGTGAATTTATCTCATGTTTCTTATGTGTAAAAACATACATCAACATGTGTGTTTCCTTCCAAGCAATTAGAATAGTTTCAAATTCCAACATGTGTGTTTCCTTCAACAAATAGAGTCACTTGAATTTTAGTAAGTTTCCTTTAGCAGCCAGTATAAACCATCCATCCCATAAGATTCAAACTTCACTCCAACCCCCACACAAGAGAGTCTTACCGCAAATAGCTCCAAACACCTCCGAATTGATAAATTAAATGATGATGAATTAAAAACAACTACAACAACCTCATCACATGCACTGTAAAGGTTTCCTTGTCTTTGTAAATTGTTTCCCTTACATCAGAAAAGTCTTGAATATCTTCATGAGCTTGAGGAGAGTCTGTGACTCTTGTTCTCAACACTTGATACTTGAATGGTTTTTAATGAGTGAAAATGCCTCCATTTGACTAATACTTGCAAAACAACATAAGAAACCCTACAAGAGGCATGGACCATAGAGAAAGGAGACTCAACCTAAAAGAAACCTAACCCTAAACTTGACCAACTATCCTAACTCAACCTCAAACCACAAGAGAACAATCTAAAACATGGTTTTCAAATAGAAAACCTTCCCTCCATTGCAAGGTATGGGCTATTTTGGAGAAAACAAGGTGTTTTGGATGCAAAACATGCCCTTTTGACCTTTTGACCCATAAACCCATGCATGCAACATGGAAAGGAGGTCCTTTTTGGAAAAAAAAATAAGGTTATTTGGACAAGCTTAGACTTTCATATACTTGGTTTTGGAAGCTTAGAATTGATTTTTGGACCTTATAATTCTAATTTTCACTTATTGTCACATGCAACATGACACATTTCAACCCTTTATGCAATACATATCCATTAAAAAAAACTTCTAAAGGCTACCAAAGACCTTTAAAGACTTAGAACCCCTAAAACACTCCAAAGGCACCTTGTAAAAACATGTTTTGGCCTAAAAGGCGAAAAATGTTAACAACCATAGCATCAAAGTGAAAGGTTTACCCTAGCATTACTACCTATTTACTTATCCAAGTTGTCGGTTACTTTTGTTTGTTCATTATAACATAGTTCCTATGTCTATCATTCAAAAATTTGCTTAAAAGAGTAAGTGAGTATCAATAAAATAGATATCAAAAAAGAAGATCTTGAATCCTAATATAGATAAATCAAAACTCAAGATAAAACATTTCAATAGTTATTTACTACGATAATCATATTAGTGACTCAATTAACAAAATATGATCAACCACTAAAAAAATTGTTCAATCCAACTTCAAGACATTCGTAATAATCTCCTATCATAACAATATCAATATATTAACCATTATTGTTACTAGGATAAAGTTTAGGTGGCCTTACAGATAGGAGAGAGGACCTAATGGCTGCTGATGTATCAATAGTCGATATCGTGTTGTGCAGTAAGGGGTCTCCATTTTTTTGAGTTTTACCCATTACTTATAAAGTTAAGGACTAGTAGATGTTGTGTTTGTACCTAAAAAATGGACACAAAGTATCAATTTTACAAGTTACATCTAATAAATTATATGGTGACACATGAAATACATGCCTTAATACACATATTTTAGTCTAACTTAAAAAAAAAAGTATTTTTAGACAACTCAACAAAATATAACTTATATAACTACATTGTCGATGCTCACAACTCTAAACAATAACTCTAAATTCTTAACTTACAATTTCCACATAAAATCGACTTAATATTTAGAAACTTAAAAAATGAAATTAGTCCATGGCTAAACTTTGTAATACACATTTAACCATATTTATTAATTAACTGAAATTTAAAATCATTTTATATTCTAATTTCAATTAATTAGTCAATAGGCTTTTTATAAGTGGGCTTTCACTTAACCAGAAAGTTGTCTCACATCAGAAAAATTTCTAGACTCGTTAGTTTTTCTTATGCTAGGAAAAAATTGTGTCAAAAAAAGTCTCATGTTGTTGAAATGTCCCCCGTCAGATACTCTAAAAATAGTTGAAAGCAAATAATTTAGGTGAGCATTTCAAATTTCAAAATTTGAGGTGAGCTGAAGGGGAGGGCGAACAGAAAACAAAAGAATAGCCTTCCAGGAATCGATCCAAGGCCGTGGAGGAAATCTTTTTATTTTTAAAAAGGTATTTGCATCAGTTCTTTGTTATTTTCTAGCACAAAAACTAAAATTTGTTTGTTGCAATTTCATTAAGCACAAAAAAACTAAAACCCCATTACCATATTAAGCTTCACCACAATCCTTGTTAATCCTCCAAAACGTTTTTATGCAACCACCATACCTTGCTATCTCTAATGCAATTTCAACAATACTGCCACCAAATACCAAACACCTACATGGTGTGTTGAGAAATAAATAGCAAAGCTATACCAGACTTGACCCATAAATACCCAAATAAAAAGGAGAAAATAATAGTTTGTACATATTGATAGGACTCTGATAAATTTTCCTTGGCTCCTTACTTTTTCCCTATTTCATGTGTCAATCTGAGAGTTCTTTGCTAGGGTTTAATGTTAAAAATATTGATAAATCTTATCTTTGGGTCTAAAACCCTAAACCCTAGGGGTTTATGCAAGCGTCAAAAATACTTTTGTTTTATTTTGCAGTTGACCGCTTGCTACTCATTGCTAGTTTTTAAAGTCATCCTTGGTGTTTAGGTCATCGTTCTTTTACTGGTCCCTGCCTTTTGCATTACCGAACTATTATGCGCAAATTTTTATTCATTATGTGCCTAAGTCTTGATCCAGAGCCCCTTAGTGAAAATATGGTCCCTTTTTACCTAGTTGAACGATAAGTTGTTTTAGAAGCACGTGCTTTTATTTGCCTTTAAGATGTCTACGCCTTTCCTTGTAAGCTTTAGGGTGATCCATTTGGCATGCTCTGGTTGGTTCCTCCATTCCGCAGGGAGTATTTGATCAAGCAAAAGACCACCCATAGAATCGCAAAGAGGTGACATCTGGCAGGGTTTTAATCAAGCTATGTGACGGGGCCATTGGTGGATTCTGGCAGGTGATATGTGGTAGGTTTCAACACATTCTTCTATTCCACAGAGCCCATGGGGTGGACCCATAGTTAGTGTGCGGAACAACGAAAGGATGACATGTGGCAATTTTTGACATGTCATCATCCCAATTGTCCAACTAGGTTCCATGTGGAGTGTTTATGGACTTTCTGCCATTCTGTGGAGCATTTAAATAAGATTCTTTGGATGACCACAAAACTGTGGGAAGCTACCATCTGGTTATGGAAGAGCCATCTTTTTTACGATGCGTCTTTTTGCTAAGTCATAAAGGTGGTTACGACTAGAGTATTATCATTGGTTTGACAACCCTCATAAAGCAAGTCAGATATTTTCAAATCTTTTTGACAAATGGGTGTCATCTGATCTACTATGTTATTTCGTAATCAATGACTCATATTCAAAAATATAGAGAACGAGTGATTGTGAAATCTAGTTCACGCAAGCTGAGAGTAATGGCAGAAGAGAAGATTCTCAGCCCTAAAATTAATGGCTCTCTCTATAAAGCCCCTAATTCAAGTGTTTTACAAACTTATCTAAGCATTTGGAGCATCGAGATAAGAAAATTAGCAGTTGTTTGAAGACTGTCTACATTAACTCAAGGTCTTTTAAGTGAAAATCCAATAAGTTGTTTGTGGCCCCGTACATTATATCCTTTGCATTTGGTTGATTTTATGAGATTGCTAGTGCTCTATAATTGCATTATAAAAGTTCATTTTTAGTCTGGGGTACCATCGTATGTTCAATTGCCCTAGACTATCTAAATCATCTGAAAAATAAAAACCCTAGGACAACATAAATAACCCTTGTTTCTCAAGTCTAAATTATATAATGGCCCCTCCCAAAGCCCAAGTTACCTCCTCTTCTCAAAGTAGACCCTTGCATGAAGACCTTGTGGCTCAGCTCCTTGGTTCTTCTACCAAAAAGATTAAGTTCCATGGCCCTAAATCAAATTAAGGGTTGGTTGATAAATTTCATGCCTATAGAGATGCAGACATCCTAGTAATAGGATGGAATTTATTCCGCCATTGGTGGGGTAAAAGGAATGCATCATCCCCAATCTCAAATGTATGGAACCTTGACTTGAGCAAATTGGTAGTCATGAATATCTTTGAGGATATTGACTTCCTTAAGGCTATGGTATCCCGGTATGATGAGACTGCTAAGGTGATAAGAAATACAGGGGCACATCCCTGTTGAACACCCAGAATACTAAGAGGGGGCGAATCAGTATTCTATTAAACCTTTTACTCATTAAATCATCAATCCATTTACCAAATTTGATAACAACAAAGCAAATTAAATACAGAAGAAGCAACCACAAAGCATCACACATAACACCAGGATTTTTATGTGGAAAACCATAAACAAGGAAAAAACACGGTGAGTGTTAGCTCACAATAATTATGTAATAACAATACCAAATTACAAAAGAGGCTTATTGCCTTAGGGCTCACTGCCCAAGGCTCACTTGTTACATCCCCAATTTTGTCTTGAATTATACTTTTTACTTTTTACTAGGACATAAGTAAAACTATTATGAAGCTTAGATTAATGACAAGGAAAGACATGCATTATATTAAATATTATTTTGAAATTATGGAAATGATTATGATTTATCAATTTAGTATTTGCACTATAAGATTTAATTTATTATTTGACAAATGATGCATTGATCATGATTTGTTTGGCAACGAGTGTGATACAGGTTCACAAGTTTTCAGATAACTCACGAAGAAGAAAGAGAGAGAGTATCTTTTGAGGAGAGACATATAGACCTCAGGTTATGAGTGGTCAATTTGCCAAGATGAGTATGATGTGCAATATGAGTTTGAACCAATGTGTCGTATGAGGTAAGTTTTATCTTGTCAATTTACTTTAAACCCAAATGACAGATAATCGATACCTTTCAAATCTTTGAAAGTCGTATTAAGTCATCTTAGTCGTAAGTGATGTTAACAATGCCGTTTGAACATGAATTGAGACCATTTATGTCTAACATAAAAGTTTCGACATAATTGTCATAATGAGTGGTGTTTTTTATTTTGGGTCACTTAGGGTTTATTTGTCAACCCTAGAACATCTAAGAGAATTTCATCAAGTTAGATTTTCATGTTTTAATGCAGGAATGTGATGGGGAGGTAAACTCGACCCATTCACAATATCTGTAAAATCATTATTTTATTGCTATTATTCTTATTGACTTAAATGGTAATCATCGAATGTGAATGATGATATGTAAGTCTTATTTAATATAAGCCATAGATGTATTTATAAACTGAAGAGGATAATACCTCACATTATTTAATAAACTTATCAATCGAATAACCTTTGGCATGTTATTTATGACACCCACATTAATTCGAATGATGGAATTTGGATCCATTATCTGAAATAGTGGTTAACAGCATAAAACCATTAATAAACCAATGAACATCAATAGAAAATGTGAATAACAAGATTGAACAAATAAAGCCCAAACCTCAAAAACCTTGTTATCCTGCAGCTTCCATTGTTCGCCTAGTCTTGATCGATCCTTTGTGATGAAAGTTGCCCTCAAGAAGCGCACTTCCTTGCTTCGTTCTTCAAGATGGTGATGGAGAAATGGCTATGATACTTTATTGCTATGAAGATGAGCTTCAAAGCAATGGGGTTGATCTCAAGCAAATGTATGGTAGTGGGGGTACCAAAGGCACACTAGTAATTCGACAGAGTAATTATACTAAAATCTTGGATTATAGAAATGGAAGAATAAGGTTCAATTTATAGACTCAGAATAGAAGAGATCAACGGTTGAGGATGGTTGAGGAAAGTGCACGAATAGAAAGAGGACATGTGTCCAAGCTCCATCATGCAATAGGGGAGTTAATAGAATAGATTGAAGAGTTAACAGAATAGATTGAAGAGTTAATAGAATAGACCAATCAATTAAGTGAATTGATTGGGGAGTTGACTGAATTGACTAATCAGTTAACAGATTTGATTGATTAGTGAACTCGAATGACTAATTAGTTAACAAATTTGATTGATGAGTTAACTAATTTTGACTGGAGCATAAATAGGACATGTGGGTGAGGGAATATTAGCTAATTAAATATTTAAAATATTTAATTACATATGCAACAAGGTGAGGTGGATTGATGGGGTGGATTTATGAAATTAGGACTTAGGGTAAAGGAATTTAGGATTAATTAAATAATTTAGGATTATTTAATTATGTGAGACATTAGAAGAATTTAGGGAATTTAATTAAATAAATTGATTTTTATTTAATTATGGGATAATGAACCAATCAAATAAACTTAGAATATTTTATTTAATTGATAGAAGAAAATAAGAATTAAGATAAATATTAAAATATTTACTTAATTCGAGATGAGCCAATTTTAGGTGTATACATTTTGCCCCTCTTTGAAGCAATGTGTTTTATCACGTTGTTTCAAAGAATAAATTTCTGACAATGATACATGCCCTAATTTTCCCCTAGTACAAGTTTGATGACAGGATGCCCCCTCGAGAGATTGGACGGGGAAAAGGTAGAAGGCGTGAGATGGACAATCTCACAATGAAGAAGGTTAGGTTTGAAAAAATTGGGTGAAGAAAGAGCCGAATGATACGCGATGCAAGAGAAAATGATGACACACACAAGCAAGCAAGCAAGTATGCACAAATGATACAAGAACAAACAAGGTATTGCCCCTGTCAAGCGGTAAACCAACTGATTAATTAATAATGATATACGACATTGTTGTCATGGCAGGGAATGATATATCCCTAGAGCAACATGAAGGATAATGTCTAGTTTCAGGAAATGAAACATGTCATGTAAGATGCGTGTATTGGTCTAATTTCAATAATGTGACATCATGTATAAGACAATTGATTGATTATAATTGATTGAGTTGGTTTACGACCAGACAAGGATCAAGACCACTGATTATGGTTGGATCATTTGACAAGATTAACTTGATTTGATCAATATGGATTAAGGATGGACTTGCACATGGATCATTGCTCAGACTGACAGCTAGAACTATTGACAAGAATACAATGATTGATAGAAGAATGACTCAACAGAAGGATTCACAAGCTTTTATTTGTAAACATTGATACTCTGCATAGGAATTTTTATTGCATGGGATACGTATGCTTTGTGGATGCTTTTGGATATGAATGGATGCGAATGGTTTTTGCCATCTTGATATTGCAAGTATTTTGAAGTGCTTTGATTCATCATTGGGCTTTTATTATGTTGTAAGAAAATACAAGCATCTAGGTATAATTGAATCGAGATGACCTGAGTATCACTTACATGGATTTTGATTTAGCAAGTTAATACAAGCATCAAGGTATAATTGAACCAAGATGACCAGAGTATTTCTTGCATACCAACAAATAAGGATTGCCCTCATTCATGTTAGACCTTTGAAGTCCTCGATGATCTTTTGCCGATCATGTCGTTAGACAAGGCTTCCCATTACTAAAGATTAATCCATAAACAGCGGATAAAGAAAATGATTATGCCCCCATCATAGCATCTCTAGCTTTTGACATCCTCAAGTAGCATAGGAAGACATAATAACAAAAATCAAGACTTTGTAAGTTAACCTGATCAAATACAAAACCTTCTTGCATTTAGATGTGTTGTTCTTGCCATGATTTAGATAGAATCAATTTGAGTGTGTTAGGTACTTGTTTGCTTTGCATTGGATAGGTTGATGTCTTGCATCAAGATTTCTGTTTTGAAAGCAGGTTTTACTTGTGCTTGTATGCATGCTGGGTAAAAGGTTCCACAAGCCTTATTGGTGGGACGGACCCTAAAGGACTGACCTAGTGCATCAGGGGTGCATTGAAAATGGCCTTGCCTACGTGACGACATAGAGGCAACGTAGTTCGGGACTTGGACCATGGATGCAGATGGACTAGAGGATAGACAACAAGATATGGATTGGATGGGAAGCCTTAGAGGTGCATTGATAATGGCCTTACCTACATGATGACATAGAGGCAGCGTAGTTCAGGACTTGGACCACAGATGCATTAGAGAAAAGATGCTACGTTGAGCTAACATTGTGGATAGGATACTAGATAAGACATTATGGATAGCCTGAATGCTAGATACTGATGACAAGTAAACACCATGAATAGGAAGATGGATGGGTGATGGTAGATATGGATGGTTAGGTAGAAGGTGTTAGACTTAGGGCACACAACTGAGAGGGGGGGTGAATCAATTATGCAAAACTTTTTCATTTACACACTTAAATCCTCTTTGTGATTAGCAGTATATTAAACATGAAACATAATGCATTCAAATCAAAAGCAGAAACTCATCAACACATAAGACACCAAGATTTTGACGTGGAAAACCCGGTTAAGGGAAAAACCATAGGGTGATTAACCCAAGAATGTATTCTCTGTTAGAAGAATAGTAAGAACAAAATGGCACATGCCAATTAGGCCTCACTGCCTGAGCACACTGCTCACAAGAGGCTCACTACCTACAAGAGACACACTGTCTACAAAGAAATAAGTATCACCTTCTTGAACTGGAAAATAGCATCTTCACCATGCTTGAATCAGTTCCACTAAGCTCAATACTTCTGCTCTGCCTTTCGCTCTCCTCTTCGCTACCACACACTCATCTCCACAAGCACACCTTTCAAATAACTTTGCAATCCCTTATTTATACAAGACATCAACTTAGGAATGATCATCTAAGTCGGCAAGCATCCACAATAACATCCACATGATGTATAACTTATCTGGTCGGCTTGTCTCAGGAAGAACACCATCATCCGGAAGTTGTTCTTCAAATGCGAACTCCAACTTCAATGCAGACCACCAACATGATCTGGACATGATCCAAAGATCACCACAAGCTTTCCTAAATCACCAATAACATCCACACTTCATCTGCTTACTGAAATCCTTCTCTCCTTCATCCAGAACCTCAAGAACACAGTCTGTCATTACTGTCACAAAGGAATTTATGCTTGCGGACCTTTTGACCATGAACCAATCCAATTGATACTCCACAAAGACTCCCTCAGCACTCCCTCAAATCCGCAGAACATGGTACTGCATTTCTGGATCTCACCGAACCTATCTGTCTCACTCTGTCACTATTGAGCACCTATCGGAACCGATCTTACTTAAACAGCCACAACTTCTTCAGATCTTCATGCAGACCTCTAAAATCTCTACTGGACCTCCTTGAGACACATATCTACAAACCCTTTAAACCGTATCCTCTGATCCTCAACCTATCTTGGACTTTTACCTTACTATCTTCCCTGTTCTTCTATGTTCCTGATTGAGACTAATTTTCTCAATATCCTCAGCACATAGCTCATCCAATCCTTATCATTAATGCAATAGGAGTATGTTGACATTAATGACAACATGGATTAGGTCCATACTTGCAACAATCTCCCCCTTTATCATTGATGGCAACATATGATGTGAAAAATTGGTTTAACCATCAAGACAAGAACTTCTCCTTACTGTCACAACTCCCCCTATCAGCAACAACCATTAACATGTCTTCTCTCCCTTAACTGCTCCCCCTTTGATCAACAACCACTTGTTTTTCACATGTCTTCTCTCCCCCTTTGATATCAATGGCAAAGGGCACATACTTGCAATTCCAATACTTTAGAAACATACTTGCTGCTCCCTCTGAGTAGCAGCTTCCCATCATCAATCTAGATCATAAGATATGATTGTGACATCCACCAGACCGATGCACCACAGTGCACCTTAGTTCATCACCGGAGGGGTAATAACCCCTAGCTTCTCCCTGAGATACTCAAAAGATTCCTTAGGAAGAGGTTTAGTAAAGATGTCTGCAATCTGATCCTTGGAAGGCACAAACTCCAATTTGACTTCATTTTTGTTTACTTGCTCTCTCAAAAAGTGAAACTTGATGGATATGTGTTTAGTTTTTGAATGCAACACCAGATTCTTGGATATATTTATTGCACTTGAATTATCACAGAAGATTGTGATAGGTTCCTCATACTCCACTTTGATATCTCTTAGCATCTGCTTCATCCATAAAACTTGAGTGCAACTGCCTGCTGCTGCAATATTTTCTACTTCAGTTGTAGACAGAGATATGGCCTCTTGTTCTTGCTCAGCCATGAAACTAATCTCTTCCCCAAAAAGAATGCTCCACCACTGGTACTCTTCCAGTCATCCACATCTCCTGCCCAATCAGCATCTGTATATGCATGAAGAGAGAAATCATGATCTCTAGGATACCACAGACCATACTCAATTGTCCCTTTTAGATATCTAAAAATTCTCTTGATTGCCATGACATAAGATTCTCTAGGATCTGCTTGGAATCTAGCAACAAGACCAACAGCCTGCATAATGTCTGGTCTAGTTTGAGTGAGATACAATAGTCCTCCAATCATTGACCTATACTTTGTCTAATCAGCCTTAGGAGAATCATCATCTTTGCTCAATTTACATCTGGTTGTCATGGGAGTATTCATTGGTTTTGAGTCTTCCATCCCAAATTTCTTCAACAATTCTTTCACACATTTGGTCTGAGAAATGAAGATTCCTTTCTTTGTTTGAGTGATTTGTAGACCCAAGAAGAAATTCATTTCACCAAGCATGGACATCTCAAACTCACTTTTCATTTGATTTGCAAAAGTTTTACACATACTATCTCTTCCTCCAAAAATGATATCATCAACAAACACTTCAACAATCAGGATGTTTTAATGATCAATTTTGAAATATAAGTTACTATCAGCAGTACCTTTGTTGAAACCAATCTTCAAAAGATGCTTGTCTAATCTTTCATACCAGGCTCTAGGGGCTTGCTTCAATCCATATAATGCCTTCTTCAACTTGCAGACCATATCACCATGATCAGACAGCTGAAATCCATCTGGTTGCTTAATGTACACTTCTTCTTCCAAATCACCATTCAGGAAGGTAGACTAGACATCCATTTGATACACTTTAAAATATTTGAAAGAAGCAAATGCAAGAAA
Organism: Cunninghamia lanceolata; assembly: GCA_027924645.1. NCBI lineage: Eukaryota > Viridiplantae > Streptophyta > Pinopsida > Cupressales > Cupressaceae > Cunninghamia > Cunninghamia lanceolata. The sequence goes on along the minus strand of BSBN01000220.1, from coordinate 5,422,251 downwards.
TAATCTGACTGCTTCAATTCTTGCTACCGGAGCAAAAGTTTCTTCAAAGTCAATTCCTTCTATTTGAGAGTAACCCTTGTAGACCAATCTGGCTTTATTTCTGATTACTTCACCAACTTCATCTAGTTTGTTCCGGAAGACCCATTTTGTTCCAATCACATTCTTGTTTCTAGGTCTGGGAACAAGATCCCAAGTGTGATTTTTCTCTATTTGCACCAGCTCTTCCTCCATTGCTTTAGACCAGTTTTTATCACTGCAAGCTTCATTTACTGTCTTAGGTTCAATCTTGGAAATCAAACAACACTCTTCTAGATCTTAAGCAATTCTCCTTCTTGTTTGTACTCCTTTGCTTTTATCACCTATGATCTGATCTTCAGAGTGATTCAATCTTACATACCTGGGAACTTTGCGAATTTCTTGTACTTCTGATTCTTGATCAGGCCCATTGAGATTTATCTCTTCTTCCTGATTTACTGGATCAATTTGAGTCTGACTTCCAGAAGAGGCTTGAGCTCCTTGAGTCAAAACACCATTCTGATCATCTTCATCACATTCATAAAATCTTGAAGGTTTTTCAATTCCCTCATCAACCTTCACATTTGTACTTTCTATCATCTTCCTCAATCTCTTGTTGTAACACCGGTAGGCTTTACTTTGAGTAGAGTATCCCAAGAATATTCCTTCATCACTTCTAGCATCAAACTTTCTTAGATCTTCATCTCTTTTGATGTAACATTTGCTACCAAAGACTCTGAAATATTTTACAGTAGGAGTAATGCCAAACCAAAGTTCATAAGGGGTCTTACCGGTATTGCTTCTGATTTGAACTCGATTGAGAGTATAGACTGCAGTGCTGACAGCTTCTCTCCAATAGATCTGAGGAACATTTGCTTCCATCATCATGGTCCTAGATGCTTCTTGGATGGTCTGGTTATTTCTCTCCACTACTCCATTCTGCTGTGGAGTCCTAGGAACAGACAACTATCTCTTAATTCTATGTTTCTCACAGAACTCTATGAACTCACCAAATGTGAATTCTCCACCTCTATCAGACCTTAGACATTTCAACTTTAATCCTGTTTCATTCTCTACCATAGCCTTAAATATTTTGAATTTCTCAAGAGTTTCTGATTTTTCTTTTAGAAAGGTTACCCACATCATCCGGGAATAGTCATCAATTAGCAGCATGAAGTATCTATCACCTTGAAGACTCCTGATTCTTGCTAGACCACAAAGATCAGTGTGAACTAAGTCCAATAATCTGGTAGAAGATAGTTCCTTGCTTTTGAATGAGACTCTGCTCAACTTACCCAACTGACATTCCTTGCACAAGTTGTTAGTAGGTTTCACCAATTTTAGAAGATCTCTCACAGCCTGAGTATTGCTTATCTTGATGATATTATCAAAATTCACATGACACATCCTTCTATGCCATAACCAACTCTGATCAACTTGAACAAATAAGCAGCTTTTACCAGTACCAACCAAGTGGAAGATATTACCTTTAGTTTGAGTACCGGATGCAATCTTTGTTTCGAAACTTTCAAAGATTTTGCACTTTCCATCCTTGAATCAGAGATCATAGCCTTTGTCCACCAACTGTCCAACACTGAGAAGATTGTGCTTCAAACCTTCAACATACAGTACATTACCAGTTTTGTATCTTCCATCAAAAGAAATAGTTCCTCTTCCTCTAATTCTACCAGCAAAATTGTCACCAAACTTTACCACTCCTCCTTCATACCTTTCCAAATCTACAAACTTATTTTTGTCGCCTGTCATATGGTGAGAGCATCCATTGTCAATGACCCAATCATTCTTCTCTTCAATTTGGGCAGCCAGAGCTCTATCCACAGTCTTAAGATTGACAGATACAGAGGACATTGGATCTTCTTCCTTGATGACAATGAACACCCATTCATTTCCAGATTTGTTTCCTATCTTTGATTCATCATCTGTTACTCCTTCATTATCATCATTGTAGTGACCTAAAATTGGCTTGCTTCGCAAAACAATTTTCCATGTCTCGACACCCTCATTATCCCTCCTATTAATTAAATAAATTCATTTTATTTAATCAATTTATCCCTCATTATCTACCTTGACCATTTACCCATCCCTTGTGATCAATTAAACTTACTTAATTTATCACTAAGACCCTACAACACTATCCCTCATTAATCAAATAAATGTTCCCAATATTTATTTGGTTCAATCCTCCTTTTCCCTAATCCTCATTGATTAGATAAATCATGGTTATCTAGTTGATCTAGCCTACTAATTGACCTACCCTAACCTACCCTAGCCTACCTCATCCTAGCCCTAGGATCAATTAAGCAAAACCTCTGTTTAATTAGTCCTAACCTCTCATTTGGGTGGTCAAACCTAGTTTAACACCCTTCCCCATATCCCCCAAATTAAAAATTGAAATAAGTCACACATCACATTTACTTCCCTTATAAGCCCATACTCATTCATTACCTCTTATCCCCAAAATTATTTCTTAATTCATTTCCCATTCCCCAAATGAATTTTTAATTCATTTCACATTCTTTCACACCCATACCTCATTTATCACCCCTCTTCCCAAAAATGAATAAAAGATTCACTTTTATTCATAGCCCTTGATCTCATCTTTCAATCCTCACCCTCCATCCTTCTCTCAGAAAATCTATAAATGAAACCCTCTCCAAGCCATTTAAGAGAGACCTCTTCATGCATCAAACCTCTACCAAAATCACTCCACAATCTCCTCATCCTACCATCCTAATGTCAAAATCTTGCCTCAATCCCATCTAATCTATCAATCCACTTGTCTCTCATCTACATTTGTGTTGAAAAGCCTTAAGCAATCCACATCTACACACTAGTCATGGGTGAAATCTGAGGAGCTCGTGGGTGCAACTCCTTCCCTCTTGGATTTATGGGTCATTATGAAGGTATAATCCTTGTATTTTGCATTTGATTTATATTTAATCTTCATTTTGATTTCATTAATCACATTGGCACGCCCGGTCTTGAATCTAATCGTTAGTTTGTGAAGGTTTTGTTGTCAAAAACTTCATTTTCTAACTCTCGTTTTGGCAAGTTTTGGAAGTTTTGGAGGTAAAGTGTTGCAGGTTGCATCCTGGGTAGAAATGGACTACATTATTGCGATCAGGATGCTATTTCTAAGTTTTTTGACAATAAACTTGGCTATATTGCATGACAATTTTTTTTTAATTTTCAAAAAATATTTAAGGGTACAGTCCGTACCATATGGATCCGTACCGTACGGACTGTCTGTACCGTCCATGTGTAGAGTCTCTATCTAAGTCTCTGGTTTTCATTTTCATGTGAGTTGCAGATATAGAAATTGTGGCCGCCAGTCTTCAAACCCTCTGCCATCTCTGCCACCATTTCATTTCCTGTTGCCGCCCGTGGGGTTTTCTTCATGCCGCCGCCGCCCTTATCCCTCCGCATCATGGCTCAAATCAGAGTTGTGTCGACACCTTTGGTGGCGACAGGTCTCCGGTCGCTCCCCTTTTGCTCTGATTTCCACTGCTGCCCAAAACCCTAGAGCTACCTCCGCCATTAAACAACTCCGCTTTCACCAACTCATAGTGCTGTCTCTCGTCGCTAGTCGAGAATCACCAAACCCTTATTCTCTGTGCTCCTATTTCAACCTCTGCTTCCAACACCACCGTCGGAACCGCCACCCAACCCCCACTAGTTTTGAAACATACATCTGCCACATGCTAAACTTCCGCCAAGTCGCCACTACCATTTGTCGGGTGTCAACCCCCTTGTCGCCACCAATTCTACCCTATGGCTACCCTGTCGACAGCATCTAAACATGGTCGCCACCTCTAAAAATCTCCTCCCCGCTGACGGCTTCAGCTAACTTGCAACGGCTTGGAAATAGCTTACGTTTGGAATAGCCTGCACTGGTTTAAAACTTAGGTTTTGGTTGCATTTTTTAGGGCTTAACACTTAACACCTATCCTTGTGCACCTGTAGTGGTGGTCATATCTGTGACCCGTGGGGTAAAGGCCATCGAGCCCCTTCTCTACTTTTTTTTGTTTTCAAACAATTTGGCCCCTAGTCATATTGATAACTAGGGGCTCCGCTATAGTTTAATTGCCAGACATAACCTTAACTGCCGGTGCAGAAACAGCAACATGTGATCAGAAAATCGCAAACTGTTAGTGCTAATAAACTGCCAAGTTAACCCTTGTTGCCTCTACATACCAAAGGAGGCATTTTTTTTTCTCTCACTCATAACTTGGCCATACAGTATCAAAATCACACAAAATTGGTGGCGTCGGAAAGCTGGAAGGATGAACTACGTAGTTGTGAAGAAATTTTTAGGTGATTGTACCATTTTGACCATTTTTTTCGTAGTCAAAGTCAAACTTACTTTAAAACTTCAAATCATCATAACTGGTGCAAATTTGATCCTTTTTTAGTGATTTTTTTTTTCAAATTACATAGAATTTAGCATAGAATCTATTCATGTACTTCATTTTCCTATATCAGTTCATTTTTCATTGAATTTTATCAGATTCTTGATTTTCACATAACGATCATCTTGGCTAGTCTACTTGCTCCGTTTTCATTTTTGTGACTTGTAGGTGATCATTCGGGGCTGGAACAACATCAAGATCAACAAACAAAGTAGTTTGGATAGAAAAAACAATCTGGCTACATCAATTCTAATCTTTCATCTTTAATCTTGTTTGTAAACACACTTCACTTTGGGACATAAAACGAATCATTGTTTGCAAACACATTTTGATTTGGGCTCATAAAATCAACAAGTGTCTTCATCACATAACAAAATTGGGCTTAAAATGAACCATTGTCTTCAATGACATCTTCAAATTGGGCTAAAAAGAACCATTGATTGACGTGTCTTCTTCACATTTCAATTTCTAAGGGATAATTTACAAGTGCAAGTGTGAGTCAAGTGTGTGTGTGTATGCTCTCTCCTCGCACCGCAAGGTGACCTTAGAGATCAAAAACACCTCACTTGATTCGCTTTTGTTTACCCTTTCCTAGGAGGCCTGCTAGGGGATTTCATCACCCCTAGGGATGACCTCATCCGAGGCTGAATCGAAAGACACCCTCATTGAAATCAGAATCTTGTCACTCTTGGCTAAGCCCCAAAGAACTTTCTACCATTGGGAAGTGAAGGTGAAGGGTGGGTTAACCCCTTCTCCCAGCTGTGTGACAGGATTTCACTTTCAATTCTTAGTCAACCTCGTGTAAACATTGCCCAAACCTAAATGGCCATACCCCATCAAACTAGATATTAGGGCATGTTGATGTGTCTTGCATGTGTGCTTGTCTAATCATTATCATATTCTTCAAATTCAAAATTGCTTGTGTCTTGTGTGAGTGATTCATGTTTGTACAAGTCTGATCATTCTATTAAACACTGCCAAATCAAGACAAACATCAAACACATAAGACAAGTCATTCACCTCATTCTTCAAGCACATTCAAATCCAATCACTCGTCTATCCTAATCATCCTAATCACATATCTTATCCACATCATCATCCAAATCATTCAATCTAATCTTATCCTAATCACTCTTATCATCCTTAATCTAATTCATCAACATCATTCTAATCCCATCTCATCCAAATCCAAAATCCAAAATCAAATCCAACATCAATCATCCCTTCTCCATTATCCACTCCAATCAAACATTCCGATTCCTAATCCCTAATCAACAAATCATCCTTGGCACATCAAACTTTGGTTAAGGACCTAGTCTCCTTCATCCTCCATCAATCCCCTCATCCAAAAGCCCAACCAAAACTATCCACATCATTATCAAAATCCCTCAACATCATTATCATCCCAATCCAAAAGCCAAATCAACCCAATCAAAAAAATCAAGACCTTAGTTGATCACATCAACCCTCATGCTTAAGATCATTAGTCTATCAAAAGCATAGAGAACAATCTAACAAAAAACAAATCAAATCAAATTATCTTAAGGTCTTGAAATTTTGATTCCCAACATCACAATCATCCATCATCCCCCATCATCCCATACTATCTCCCACAAAAATGGATCTTTATGAAGCAATACAACAATTACAAAGACGTAGAAAAGTCTATGAGAACATGGATCCTAATGCTAAGGAACAATTCAAAAATGACATTAAAGATATACCCTTAGCACACCTCATTATTGGAGAATCCCAAGCCCCTACCCAACCTCCATCATATCAACAAACACCCTACACATCATCCCCATCCACATCATATCAATCGTCATTCTTTCAACCTTCATACCAACCGCCATCATCCTCATATCAACCGCCATCATCCTCATATCAACCTTCAACCTCATACCAACTTCCATCATATCAACCTTCATCATATCAACCTTTACCCTCATATCATTCACCATCCCCTTACACATCCATGCCATCATACTTATCCAATCAATCAATACCTCCAACTTATCCATCCCCCAACCTTTGTCATGCTAACTTTGATCAAGGGAACACCAACCTAGCACACCTTATATCCGAAATCCAAACCTTATATCAACAACAAAATCCCCCATCTCCTAATCCCCATCCTCCAATCCCCCCATCACAATATCCCTCCAACCTTATCAACCTTCATCCATCACCTTATGTATCTCCCAATCCACCAACCCCTATCACCCATCCACCATCTAATCCACCATCAAATCTTCCAAGTCCCAACACTATCACATCCAAAGAACCCTTGTGGGATTTCCTCCAAAGAATATCACCTAAAAATGAAAGCAAAGCAAAGGAATCCCCCCAATCCCCCACCCCTCCAACACCACCATCTAATCCAACATCTATCCTTGAACCTACCCACGAACCATCATTACTTAATCCCATCACCCCCCTATCCAATCCCAATCCTAATCCTACACCATCCACCATCATTATCCATCCATTACATTGTTCTTCAACCCATAAACTCATGAAGGATACCATCCATTGGCTACTAGCAAGGAATCAAACACCCCCATGCAATCCAACATCCACCAAATCTCTTGAACAACACCTATCATAAGTCAAGAACCATCATGCAGCCATGTTCAAGAACACATAAGTCAAGCACCAATCACATCCATCCAAGCACCCATCACATATATCCAAGATACTCCCACTTCTATCAAACCACATGAGTTATGCCAAGAATCAAATCCAAAGCATGTTGAAACATCAACCCCTTCTCTTAATCAAGATCTCACCATCCCATCTAATAAGATCCCCAATCCCCTACCATCTATTGATCAACTTATTGATCTCACACCATCTTCTACCACCCCTTTACCATCCCACATGAATCCTTCACCTCCATCTGCCAATCCCATCCCAAATCTATCCTCCTATTCACTTGGAAAAAGCACCTTCATCCATGGTAACCCCTTGTAGGCGGTGAACAACTTCCATCCACCACCTATCTTTCTCCAACAAATAATGGACTCGTGTCTTGTTTCCAAAGCACCAAACATCCCATTGCATGTCGCATGATCCAACACATGAACTATCAAGGCAAATTCTTAGGCCTTCATGAACAAGGCATCTTGGAGCCCATCCACACCACATTCCATCTATCCTCACATGGCCTTGGCTATACACTCCAAGAAAAATAATCTAAACATGTTGGTACCATCCACCCACCTTCCAAAATCCATTCATCCAATCCCAAACATGGTGCATCTCATCGCACCCCCAAAGCATATGTCACCATCCCTCCTCCATCATCCTATCATTTGCAAAAGCATGTGACCATCCATCTCCCTCCATAAAATTTACCTCCACTTCTTCCAAATCCACTTTACCTCCACTACTTCCAACTCCTAATATCCCTATCAAATCCACTTTACCTCCTATCCTACCAACTCCAAACATCCCCATCCTCAAATCTCCTCATCCATTTATCCATAAATCCACTTTTTACCCCTCCACCCATAAATCCCCTAAAATCCCCAATCAAGACCAACAAAAGCACACATCTTTCAAACATGAAGCTTTGATCAAATCCATGAGATTCAAAAGTAATAATTTGAATGCCTCAATGCATAAAGCACAAAATCCTAAAGATATTATCCCTTCCAATCAAAATGAAAAATCCAAAAGGCTATCAAAGCCCACACCATCACAAGAAAAAGAAAAAAACAAAAATGGTGTGGGTCCCTAAACAAAAAGCACCAAACTCTAATGAGGCATCCACATCTCAATCTACCCCACAATCCCAAACATCCCTCTCCCCATCTAAAAATCTCCCAAATCCTAAGTCTATTTGGGTCCCTAAAACCCCAAATCGACCATCCAAAAATCCCCCATCCTGATCCCCATTACTCCCAACTCCACATCCAAAGTACAAGCTTCCAAATACATCACGGTGTGTGCAACCGTTAGTCTTGGTTCCCCTCCACCACTTCACATTCCCACATACCCCCATTTCTCCATCTTTCATCCACTATCCTACATATCTTCCCCATCACATTCCTATGGTCCATGCTTTCGCATAATTCACATCATAATCTACACAATCCACATCATAATCCATTATCCACCATCCATTCAATCTTCTCCTATCTACCAACAATCCATGCAATCATAATCCATAATGCTATCCAACATGGGACCATCTTCTTTGTGCTATGGAAACAGACGCTAGAGTCCCCATTCCATCAAAAAAGTAAAAAAATAAAGAAAATAAAGAAAATAGTAAAGAGAAAAATCCGTCCAATGGTGAAAATCACTCCTTGTGGCGCCTTGGGCAAATACCATGATGAAAACCCCTTGCAGGCATCATGTGTAATCCTTTCTCCATCCATTTTGTATCCCTACACTTGGGGGCAAAACCATATCCTTCATCCACATCCATAATATCCTTTACACACCTTATCCACTATCTTATCTTTATCCTATCATATTCCTATCTACTATCCCCTATTTATCCTATCATATTCCTATCCACCATCCCCTATTTATCCTATCATTCCCCATCCATCTATATCTCCCACCTTAGATCTTGATAAAGACAAGGGCCAAAATCTCAACAACATGCTTTGGAGACCTCTTGGCATACTCCCTTTGTAGGTATATCCTCCATCCATCTACTACAAAGTCCATCCATTCAAACATGAACCCATCATGCAAAATTCTAGGCATTGGAGCATATGATTCCTTGCAACCTAGCCCTTGGAGAAAATCCTAAAACCCCCCATCCATATATCATGCATCCATATCGCTTGTCCAGTCATCTACCACAAATCTCCTATCCATTATCCTTTCATCGCTAATCCCCCTATCCAACCCCATCACCCTCACCTCTAGACTTGGTGTTCCCTTGTCATCAGTATCTAGTGCAAAGGTTACCTACACGAAAGCCAATGCAACCATTTCATAATAAACCATTCCTTTTCCAAAAATCAAAAAATCCAAAAACATCACAAAATCAAAAACAATCCAAAAACATCACAAAATAAAAAAAAAATACCAAAAACAATAGAAAACACACAAAATTCCAAAAATAATTTATCCATCATAAAATCAACATCTCATCATCTTCCAACATCATCACAATCACCCAAATCATCCATCACACATCATCTTCCATCATCATCACATCTATCATCATCCCACATCATCATCACAAATCAGAACTACATATCATAACCACTTGCATCTTAATGTGCCTTCATCCCGTGGATACAAGGTATGTAGGCAGTCTAGGATACGAAGGACGTTTCCAGTACTCAGGTACATAAGATGCACCCATCCAACCCGCAAAGTTTACACTAGATCCAAGCATCGCATCACCTATCAAAGCATTGTCCCTTAATCAAAGTCATCAACTATCAAATCAGCATCAACCACGACTTGTCACCATCATATCTTGAGCCAATCTTACAACATCAACAAAACATGATCCAATCATCAATCAATTCTTGCCTTAGGATATATCATTCCTACGATAGGTAGAATCTATCCAATCATCATCCATCTTGGCAAGAGATACAATGGCTACTTGTTTGGTTCGTTGGTCTTTTCGTTTTTTGATTTTTATCTTTTGTCCTATTCGAAGATCACATCAAAGCTACCTTGATCTTACTATATCATGGTATGTGGCGAAAACATCTAGAATGGGGCATAGTCTTGCTTTTCTATGCTGTGCTTGTGGGTTGGTTTCATTAGTCCAAGCTAGTATTCATATCTTATGGATCGTAGGGTCGGTTCTAGCATATTGATCTCCTTGTGCATCTAAGGTTCATCATACCTTTTGTGTATTAAGGACTTATGCTATGAGTCCCCTTCCCTCGTCAAGACAAGGTTGTACTATCTTGGGCATGCATGGGATCATCCCTTTGTTTGTGTGTCTAGTCCATGCAAATGTTGGATAAACATCATCACCCTGGTCTTCTATACCTTGGTGAAAATATCCACTTTGCTATATCAAACCTAGGATTGCTCTAAATCATTTTCAACACAATGATCATCCACCAATCAATCTCCCAACATCATCATCCTTTCATCTCGCCCCTTATCCTCCAACCACTTCAACCAATCTCTTCCATCCATTTCGAGAGCACAACTGTGTTCTTGCAACCTGCCTATCCTCTTGAGGGGGCATCATCCTTACCAATTATCCCCAAACCTTACCCTATTCTTCTAAGCCAAAATCTTTTTTCTATCCAATCCAACTCTATGTTTTAACTTCTTTGAAATGATGTTACTTAGCTGCAACACCATCTCAAAGAGGGGCAAATGTAGACACCTAAAATTGGCTTGCTTCGCAAAACAATTTCCCATATCTCGACACCCTCATTATCCCTCCTATTAATTAGATAAATTCATTTTATTTAATTAATTTATCCCTCATTATCTACCTTGACCATTTACCCATCCCTTGTGATCAATTAAACTTACTTAATTTATCACTAAGACCCTACAACACTATCCCTCATTAATCAAATAAATATTTCCAATATTTATTTGGTTCAATCCTCCTTTTCCCTAATCCTCATTGATTAGATAAATCATGGTTATCTAATTGATCTAGCCTACTAATTGACCTACCCTAACCTACCCTAGCCTACCTCATCCTAGCCCTAGGATCAATTAAACAAAACCTCTGTTTAATTAGTCCTAACCTCTCATTTGGGTGGTCAAACCTAGTTTAACACCCTTCCCCACATCCCCCAAATTAAAATTTGAAATAAGTCACACATCACATTTGCTTCCCTTACAAGCCCATACTCATTTATTACCTCTTATCCCCAAAATGAATTCTTAATTCATTTCCCATTCCCCAAATGAATTTTTAGTTCATTTCACATTCTTTCACACCCATACCTCATTTATCACCCCTCTTCCCAAAAATGAATAAAAGATTCACTTTTATTCATAGCCCTTGATCTCATCTTTCAATCCTCACCCTCCATCCTCCTCTCAGAAAATCTATAAATGAAACCCTCTCCAAGCCATTTGAGAGAGACCTCTTCATGCATCAAACCTCTGCCAAAATCACTCCACAATCTCCTCATCCTACCATCCTAATGTCAAAATCTTGCCTCAATCCCATCTAATATATCAATCCACTTGTCTCTCATCTACATTTGTGTTGAAAAGCCTTGAGCAATCCACATCTACACACTAGTCATGGGTGAAATCTAAGGAGCTCGTGGGTGCAACTCCTTCCCTCTTGGATTTATGGGTCATTATGAAGGTATAATCGTTGTATTTTGCATTTGATTTATATTTAATCTTCATTTTGATTTCATTAATCATAATCATCTTAATGTACATAGTAACAGTTCTTTTGGAACCTTGGCTTGTTAGGATTTTGCCTTAAAAATCTTCCTGGACACCTTGAGGCAAAATGACCAATCTTATTGTAGTTAAAACACTTAAAAGGTAATTTTCCTTCATACTTATTGGATCCTCTTAGCACCCTCTTTGCAATAAGAGCTTCAAGTTGAGCAGCTTCTACTTCCTCTTCTTCCAGATCTTTTCTTGCTTTTTCATACCATGACAATTTCCTTGAAGAATTCTCTCCCAGATCAAACCTTTGTTTACCTTTAACAGAGGCACTGGCTTTGAATGCAGATTCAGTCTTGGGGGGGTCGTCTCCAAACTCTGTCATTTCAAATGCAGCCAATTTCCCAGCCAATTGATCTCTTGTGACAATTGTATGGGCTTTGAATTCTTCAATGGCAGTAGCCTTGATTTTGTAAGAAGCAGGAAGGGATTTGAGAATTTTAACAACAATCTCATTTTCATCCAAGACTCCACCAGCATTTCTAATTCCACAAACCAGCTCATTCACTCTTGGCATAAAAGTAGTAATATTTTCATCATCTCTCATCTTTAGTTTTTCAAATTTCCCTTTTAGACTCTGTAACCTTATGCATTTAACATACTAGTCTCCTTTATGCAAAAGTTCCAGTTATTCCAAATCTAAAAAGGCAGTTGGTAGGTCAATAACATTTGAGAGCTCTGAGTCAAATAATGCGCTTAGAAGAGCCTCTTTGGTCCACAGATTGTTTTTAGCATCTATGATTTCATTTAGTGTTGTTGGACCACCCTGTGGAGGTACATACTATTTTGTAACCATGGACCAGAATGCCATTCCCATACACTGTAGGTGACATTTCATGCAACCTTTCCAAAGAGCAAAGTTGGTTCCATCAAACTTTAGACTATCCTTCTTGTAAGACGACATCCTGGATCTCCTCAAGCGGTTAAGCTCCTTTTAGAGGAACCTGGCTCCGATACCAATTGTTAGACTTAGGGCACACAACTGAAAGGGGGGTGAATCAGTTGTACAAAACTTTTTCATTTACACACTTAAATCCTCTTTGTGATTAGTAGTATATTAAACATGAAACATAATGCATTCAAATCAAAAGCATAAACTCATCAACACATAAGACACCAAGATTTTGACATGGAAAACCTGGTTAAGGGAAAAACCACGGGGTGATTAACCCAAGAATGTATTCTCTGTTAGAAGAATAGTAAGAACAAAATGGCACATGCCAATTAGGGCTTACTACCCAAGCACACTGCTCACAAGAGGCTCACTACCTACAAGAGACACACTGTCTACAAAGAAATAAGTATCACCTTCTTGAACTGGAAAATAGCATCTTCACCATGCTTGAATCAGTTCCATTAAGCTCAATACTTCTGCTCTGCCTTTCACTCTCCTCTTCACTACCACACACTCATCTCCATAAGCACACCTTTCAAATGACTTCACAATCCCTTATTTATACAAGACATCAACTTAGGAATGATCATCTAAGTCGGCAAGCATCCACAATAACATCCACATGATGTATAACTTATCTGGTCGGCCTGTCTCAGGAAGAACACCATCATCCAGAAGTTGTTCTTCAAATGTGAACTCCAACTTCAATGTGGACCACCAACATGATCTGGACACGATCCAAAGATCACCACAAGCTTTCCTGAATCACCAATAACATCCACACTTCATCTGCTTACTGAAATCCTTCTCTCCTTCATCTGGAACCTCAAGAACACAGTCTGTCATTACTGTCACAAAGGAATTTATGCTTGCGAACCTTTTGACTATGAACCAATCCAGTTGATACTCCACAAAGACTCCCTCAGCACTCCCTCAAATCCGCAGAACATGATACTGCATTTTTGGATCTCACCGAACCTATCTATCTCACTCTGTCACCACTGAGCACCTGCCGGAACCGGTCTTACTTGAACAGCCACAACTTCTTCAGATCTTCATGCGGACCTCTGAAATCTCTACTGGACCTCCTTGAGACACATATCTACAAACCCTTTAAACTGCATCCTCTGATCCTCAACCTATCTTGGACTTTTACCTTACTGTCTTCCCTATTCTTCTTTGTTCCTGATTGAGACTAACTTTCTCAATATCCTCAGCACACAGCTCATCCAATCCTTATCATTAATGCAATAGGAGTATGTTGACATCAATGACAACATGGATTAGGTCCATACTTGCAACAGAAGGAATCAAGGATGTGATCTCTAAGGACTATGTCGTATAAGAATAACATGCCCCATTATAGGTAGAATACTTAAGATTTTTTCATGGTAATGTTTAGGACGATAGGAAGATGAGAGCATAATTGAGGATTTGCGCAATGCTCTAGGGAGAAGGTATGTCAAGAGACATCTAAAACATTTGTCAACATTGTGCCCCCAATCTTTATCAAGATCAAAAAATAGAGGAATAGAAGATTAGGATGGAAAGACTGGACAGTATAGGTAGGATAGGATAGGAAATGGAATACGGAAGGAAACTGATAGGAGAAGAGTGATAAGTTGATGAGACAAAGTGCCCCCAAGTATAGGTGACATAGAAGATCAACTTACACACAATGCCTGTTTGCCAGGTTTTCATCATGGTACTTATCCAAGGCACCTATTTGCCAAATTTTTATCATTGGATGAAAGGATTTTTCTTGACTTTTTTTTTGAACATTTGGATAGGATAGGTAGAATGGACGAGAGGGCCGCAATTGCTAGATTTCATGAAAGGTGATAGTCCCACTAGAAAGATGTCATCACATGGACCATGTCGAGTGTTCTCATAGATGTTGGTAGGAGATTGCATGAAAGTGATATAGCATAGGTAGACAGTGGATTATGATGCAGAATATGGAGGGAAGGCTTATGCAAAAGCATGGACCATAGGAATAGGATGAGGAAGATATGTAGGATAATAGATGAAGGAAGGGGAGATGGAGGTATATGAAAATATTGTGGAATGGAAGGGAATCATGACCAATGTTTGCACATATTGTGATAAACATTGAAGCTGGTGATGGGAAAGTAGTGTAGGAAGCAACGAAGACTTTTGCTTGTGGATGAATGACATAGGCATGTAGGATCCACATAGACTCAGTATTTTTCTGATTTTTGCTTGCCATGTGGGATGGAAGAATTTGAAACTTTTGGATGGAATGGGAGAAAGTGGATGGTTGAGATTCTTAAGAGGTGGATGCCTCATGTAAATTGAGGGCTTTTTACTTAGATACCCAAACCATTTTGATTTTAGATAGTAGATGTGGAGGTATGGGCTTGGGTGTATGTAGCTTTTGTGCAGCTTCAAAGGTAATTATTTGTTGTATGCGAACCCACACCTTTTTCAGTTTGGCATATAGGTGTGTGGGTGCATGCAACTTTGGAGAAGGATGTTTCTTTGATTCTTGGCTTTTGTATCCTAGGTCATGAGGACTCTTAGGATTTTTGATTTGATAGGTAGAGGTATCCAAATGTTTGTCATTGAAATCTTTTGGGATGGTGGAAATAGAGTTGGTGGAAGCCCTTTGCTTAGACAACATGTGCATCTATTGGTCATGATTTGGATTATTAGAGAATTCATAGCTGAAAGGATAAGGTGTTGAAAGAAATGGTGGTGAAATGCATGGAGGGATGTTAGGATTTGGAAGTAGTGGAGATAGATTGGATGGTGGAAGGTGTATGGTCACATGCATTTGGGATGTGTATGATAAGGGAGGTGGGATGGCGACATATGTTTTGGGGATATGATGTTTTTATGATGGGAAGTGGGGGATTTAGGAGGCATGGAGGAAATACTAACATCTTGAGTTTGTTCACCTTGGGGTACGTATCCAAGGCCGTATGAAAGAAGAGGAACATTGACATGGACGGGCTCCAAAATACCTTGTTCGTGAAGGCCTAAGCCTTTACCTTGATAGTTCATATGTTGGAGCATGCCAGCAAGATTATGTATAGGTGGAACACTAACATAAGTTCCTTATTGGATGGAGAAGGTGAGATAGAGGATAATGGTTGTTGGTGTTCTAAGGAGGAACACTCATGAATGAAGGAAGTAAGACCAAGGATATATAGTGGGGGATTTGCAACATGGTCGATAATAGATGATGGAGGAGTATTATTGGTTTGATCTTCTATGTTTGCTTGGGAGGCAAGTGTCTCATCAAGAGAAGTGGAAGTTGTTGGATCTTGGATAGGACTAGATGGGGTTATAAGCTTAGGACCATGGAATGCATAAAGTGGGCTAAGAGGATCATCATGGTGTGCTTGATCATAGATAGGCTCGTCATCATAGATGGGATCTTGAGCATAGATAGGCTCCTAATCATAGATGGGATCTTGATCATAGATAGGATTAAGCATGATGGGATTAAAGTGCTCATGCATAGGTTCTTCATCAACGATAATATCTTGATCATAGAGAAGATATAGGCTATGGAGAGGTTGCAATTGGATCCCTTGCTCATGTATCGGATCAAGTTGCTCATGGATAGCTTCTTCATCAAAGATAGTATCTTGATCATGGAAAAGATATAGGTTATGAATGGTTTGAAATTAGATTTCTTGCTCATGTATAGGTATAGGATCATCAAAAAGATAAAGGTTATGTATGGGCCAGATGGGGGTGCTTTGATCTTGATTTAGACAAGGGGTTGATGTTTCCACATGCTCTAAAGTGTGCTCTTGACATAACGCTTGAGGTGCTTGAATTGGAATGGTGGCAGAGGTCTCTTGGATAGGATCTCAATCAACAATTTGAAGGTGTGACAGATCTTGACTTTGGCTCATGGTAGGAGGTTGTTCGATAAGCTCAAAGGGTTGAGGATCTGACATGGCATTTGAAGAAGCTTTGGTAAGGTCAAGGACCAAAATTTGGGGACATGGTTGACTCTCTGCTAGTAGTCCTTGGATCACATCATTGGTAGGTGTATGGGTAGGTGAATGAGGTAATGGATGAGTGGATTTGGAATTCTCCATAGCTTTTCTTTTGCTATGTAAATTTGGAAAACATCTTTCCCAAAAGTCATCCGAGGATTTTTTGGTTGTCCATTTAGAGCTTGGGGAACTCAATGGTGGTGTTGGTGTAGGACTGGTATGCTTTGGGATATGTGTCTTAGAAGATGGTGAAGGAGGACTAGTAGACAGAGTGGTATACGATTTCCAACTTGAGGTGGTGCTTGCCTTGTCATGAGCATCCTTAAGAAGGGAAAAGGATGTATGATTTTGGGGTGAGGTGTAGCTAGTACTGGCTTGTTTAGCTTGTAAGATTGCAAATTGTTGTTGTATGGCTTGGAGTTTTTGAGCCATTGCTTCTAATTGGTTTTTCATCTCTACAAAAATTGACACAAGACCAAAATGGGTATCTAGAAAGGGTGATACTTTTCTCAAAAAATAAGTGGAAATGCTCATTGTGATAGATGTGCAGCGATATATATGTTGAAGCAAAAGATGTATGCACAGTAGGTCGATGTAAATGCACAGGTCTGGTAGAGGATAAATGTGCAGGAACAAGACGCAAATGCACAGGAAGTCACAGTAAATGTACAGCAGGTTGAGATGGATGCACAACTTCAAAGTGTATATGTGCAGCTCTAGTTTTTTTGAATGATTTTGCAAAAGCTTTTGACACGTTTTTTAGTGCTTTTTGGTTTCTTGGTTGCAAGTCAATCTTTTGATCTAATTTTTCTCAATTATAGCAAGAAGACACAGCAAACACAAAGAATGATTTCATGGTTTTTAATTTTTTTGTGTTTTTTTTTACTCTTGTTTACTAAAAGAAAGCAAGTACAAATCCTAGGCTGGCTGGGACAATATAAACCGAATTCTCACTATTTCTAGTTGAGGCATCTTTGGGAGGTGATAATCACCCTTTCCTGCACCAGCTTATAGGGGTTTTTGGCCACTAAAAATAAAGGATGATTAGTAAGTGCAACCATTCAAGTGGTTATACATGCGGCAGCACTACTCTCTGTTATGGAGTCTCCCAGCCTGTAAGGGTTGCGCCTTGGAGGGTTTTGGGAGAGGTTGGTTGTCAGTATAACACAACTTCACTTATTGTTTGAAGCTTTCACTCCAAACACAATTTATTTTCAGTGGCTTGGCAGGGCTTGGCTTTAGCCTGTTACCACTTAGGGTCGTTCCCACTTGGACAGGCAGGCATCCAAGGGCAGGCCCCTCTAAAGATTATACACACAAAATGACAAGTCTACATTCTGGTCACCCAATAAAGGGGAGAGCATAAGCCTATTGTCATTCTGAAGACACAATAAATAGTGGTTTATCCAATCCAATTTAAAATGAGAAAAACTATATGCGTTATTTTACTTGGGCACACACACAGTTGTTAACTTTGAAGTGATTAGGAGATATAAATGATTCTTTCCTTTGCAAGATAGCAATATTCTTAACTTAAAGAGATAGCAATATGGCAAAGATCGCAATGATTTTGTTACTATCCTCCTAGTTAAAAACTATGTGAGATTTGCATGCATATTTTTACTTTCCTAATTAGAGATAGATTAAAATTGTATGCAAGTTGTATGACCAATGGCTTACTCCTTCCTAATTAGAACTAGATGGAAATTGTATGCAAGTTCCATGATAATGCATAAATGAATCCTATTCAACACTTAGTAAAAAAAATGATTATCTTGAGTGGACTTTCTGCACCAAAACTGAATTAGTATTCTCCTGATGTCCACCTGTAGTCCACGAAAACAAAAATTGAATCAAGAAGTTTGCAAATCAAATTTTTAGGTGAAAAACACATAATCTAGAAAATTTCATAAGAATATGATTTTTGACAACAAAATCCATATGAAAATCAGAATCTACATGAAATTCTATGTTGTTTCAAAAAAAATTCATGAAAATTCATCAAAATATGCAAAAGTTGTGGCTATTTGAAGTTCCCAAGGTAATGTTTGACTTTGATTGATAACACCTGATGATTTTGACCTAATGGGCTGAAAATACCTATACCGTTGTGAAGTTTGTCAAATCAGCTTTCCAACGGCTAATAATTTGTAAAAATCCATCTTTCCTGCAAAAAGTTATGCCAAAAAGAAAAAAATACCCCTATTTGGACAAGTGAGCAATCCTGACAGTCAACAAACAACTAGTGGTTAAAGCAAATTTTGATCACATGTGAGTTTAAACGGCTAGTAGTTAAGTTTGTGGTGAATGTTTGAAACAATTACAAATAAAAATAAAAGCCTAAAAGTTCTAAAATTTGAAAACCTAATGTTTTGCTTTATATGATTGTGTTTTGTTTTTTTGTGTTAGGGTTTATTTTGTTTATTGTTTTTGGTGTGTTGTGTGTGCAGGTACAGAGTGGAGGAGGCAGGGTGGTGAAGGTAGTTGTGTGGTGGTGGATCAGCGGAACAAGCCTGGGCGGATAGAGGGTGGAGGGAGGTTGGGAGAAGGGACGGAGGAGCGGAGGAGGGATTGGGGGTAGCAGGGTGTAGGAGGGAGCAGAGGAGGAAGGGCGGCAGGGAGCGGCGGAGGGATGATGGGAGAGGGGTTGAGGCAGCGAGAGGAAAGCGGGATTTGGATCTGTGGGAGGGAGAAGGAAGTGGGGATGGGGTAGGCAGGGGTCGGGACAGGAGGGAGGGTTAGGCAAGGAGTAGGGAAGGGACGGCATAGGGTAGGGTTCAGGGCACGAGGGGAGGGGGGTGCTTAGGACAGGGGAACGGGGGGAGGATGAGGGTCAGGAGGGGTAGAGGGGATAGGGATGGGGGTCGGTTCAGGTAGTAGGGTGCGGGGGTTCTGGGGGGAGGCGAGGCCGAGGGCCTTTGTGGGTTGTGCCCACAAAACCAAAATAATCTTTAAATGATTTTTTTTTTTTGCTCTACTAATTTTTGTTTAAAAATTTGTGTTTAGAAAAAAAATATTTATTATTTTGATTATTTTTTTCTTTAAATTTTTTTTTTGTTGTATATTTTCTTTTTGGACTGTGTGATTTTTTTTTCTTTTTTTTTAAACAAAACAAAAAAAAAATTAATTCTAAATGTTGCCTACAAATTTTTATTTTTTTTGGATTGTTTTTATTTTTTAATTGTGCAAAAATAAGCTGAAAAGTTAAAAAAAATTAAAAAATTTCAAGTAATGAAAACTAGACAAATTATATGTTATTTGTTACCTCTGAGGCCTTCTAGACTCAATGATGAGCTCATTTTGCATGTAGGAGGTTGTTTGTGACATTTACTTGCCAAGTTTAAACAAAACACACCTGAATCTGTGACAAAACAAACTCGACAAATGTTCACAAACACAACGGGTCAGATCATGGTGGGCACCAGAAATGTTATCAGAAATTATGGTTAACAGCATAAAACCATTAATAAACCAATGAACATCAATAGAAAATGTGAATAATAAGATTGAACAAATAAAGCCCAAACCTCACAAACCTTGTTATCCTGCGGCTTCCATTGTTCACCTAGTCCCGATCGATCCTTTGTGATGAAAGTTGCCCTTAGGAAGCGCACTTCCTTGCTTCTTTCTTCAAGATGACGATGGAGAAATGACTATGATACTTTATTTCTATGAAGATGAGCTTCAAAGAAATGGGTTTGATCTCAAGCAAATGTATGGTAGTGGGGATGCCAAAGGTGCGCTGGTAATTTGACAAAGTAATTGTACTGAAAGCTTGGATTATAGAAATGGAAGAATAAGGTTCAATTTATAGACTCATAATAGAAGAGATCAACAGTTGAGGATGGTTGACGAATGTGCGAGAATAGAAAGAGGACATGTGTCCAAGCTCCATCATGCAATAGGGGAGTTAACAGAATAGATTGAAGAGTTAATAGAATAGACTGAAGAGTTAATAGAATAGACCATTCAATTAAGTGAATTGATTGGGGAGTTGACTGAATTGACTAATCAGTTAACAGATTTGATTGATTAGTGAACTTGAATGACTAATTAGTTAACAGATTTGATTGATGAGTTAACTAATTTTGATTGGAGGATAAATAGGACATGTGGGTGAGGGAATATTAGCTAATTAAATATTTAAAATATTTAATTACATGTGCAACATGGTGAGGTGGAAAGGTGAGGTGGATTTATGAAATTAGGACTTAGGGTAGAGGAATTTAGGATTAATTAAATAATTTAGGATTATTTAATTATGTGAGACATTAGAAGAATTTAGGGAATTTAATTAAATAAATTGATTTTTATTTAATTATGGGATAATGAACCAATCAAATAAACTTAGAATATTTTATTTAATTGATAGAAGAAAATAAGAATTAAGATAAATATTAAAATATTTACTTAATTTGAGATGAGCCAATTTTAGTTGTATACAGGATCACTTAAAGTGATCAACCATAATAAGCATTGACGGTTATGCTTGTGTCGACCTCTTTAAGAGGGAGTATGGTATTATAGTTGCATGCATTGAAAACTCTCCACATTTTGTGCCTCGAATGAACATGTGTTTATCTCTGCTACATAAGTGGGATCGGTTGTAAGCCAAATGAGAGAGTAGTCAGTTGCATTACCAATTATCTTACATTCGATGGAGTGGTAGAAACCATTTCATTAAGAGCTTTGAAGCACATTAATTGGAGCGACTCACCTTGATCATAAGGGAGATAAGATTTGCAGTTAGAGGACACACATACGGGGGAATCATTTTAGAAAACATAGAGAGCATGTCACGGCCAGAACACAGGCGTGTGGACACCATCATTTAGGTTGAGTGAATAGTAAACATAGTTGCAGATAACTCTTGTGCCATCGCCATGTATCATTCAATATCTGTGTGGAAACAATAATAGAATTATAAGGATTTATAATGTCTTTTGTTTGTATGCTTCGAAGAATCGATATTATCCCTTTTCATATGTCTGTGATATTTGATTCTTAATCAGCAAACCTATTAATGAGTGTTTTCTTTATGTTTAAAACCTCTAGAGTTAATGATTGTCGCCATTATCACTGGCTGGCCGATGCTATCAAAGGCTATTAGCCTGAGTCAAAAACCATAGAAATGTGTAGAAGTTGGTCTATTGAAAGATATAACTATAGAATGATATTCCAATACACCGTAAAGGTCTTCTTTATGAGTGGTCAATTATGTAGAAAAATACAGTCAATTAAGAGAAGGTTCGACATTAAGAAGGACTGAGAGTTGATTATTGAGATATTTTATACCATTCTTATATATATATATATATATATATCAAGTATCATTTAGAACTATGATAGGATTGTAAACATAGTTGAGTAGGATGCTTAAATCTTTGAGGTGGTTAATGGAAATATAAGAACCATTTCTTGTTGAGTTATGAACTATAATGGTTGTTTTCCAAGAGAACTTAGAATCTCATTAAGCTTAGGAAGATACCTTTTTCATTATAAATCGAGTGATAACTCAATGGAAATGCTTCAATAGAAATATGAAGGATCATAGGGTTATCCTTACTTAGAAATTTTTACATGAGAATATCTTTGTAGGAAACCAGTATGATATGATTAAATGAAGTCTAACGAGATAGGAATTTGAGAGGAATTGTATTCGAGTATATATATATATGATTAAATGAAGTCTAACGAGATAGGAATTTGAGAGGAATTGTATTCAAGTATATATATATATATATATATATCTGTGTGTGTGTCGTGACTATTGAAGTCAACATGAATAGGTAAACCAAGAATATTCATATTTTCTTATAAGAGGAAATATCTATTTTGAACGATAGTTCACTCTATTTTTTTAGTTTAGATAAACTATGAGTTGTTATTAACCTAGTCTCATTGATATGAGTTTTGAATAATTTGTAAAGCCATATTATTATGGGATATTATGTAAAACTTAGAGTCGAACTAAAAACAAATGATTAGATAAGACATATAGACTTGTCTAAGTTTGAGAAAAACCAGTGTCATGTCAAAATGATTCAATTGAATTATCAACTTAGTTGATAAGGGAAAAACTATGGAAATATGATAGTATCCAAGTTGAGTAGGGGTGGGTGAACACAACAACGATGTTCATTATGAACAATAATGATAATAAAAACTTTGGCCAAAGTAATGCAATTATCTTCTGCATGCATTGTCGGTTCACTATATTTGGAATTGCATAACCTATCCTAAATCATACTTAGCTAGAGGGTATCTAGGGTTGTATGGCTGATAGAGTTGTGTAGGATACAACACTATGTACTCAGGATAGGCAAATTACCACTGGTCACCTTTGGTCTACATCCCTAGTGAAGGGTAGGTCCACTTCCTATGTGGAAGAAGTGTTGGAGACCGCCGATCTGTGGATGGAGGTAAATCACTGGAACTATACTCTCTCTCTCCAAGCAGAAGATATGCCAGGACTTGTGATAAAGATGTCAGATATTCAATAGCAGTCCAAATTGTCTATGTAATTGATTTACATTATAAACTATGTCCTTGAGAAAGACTTCACGATGTAATGCTCTTTGCAAAGGAAAAATCTTGTAATTATTGATATTGGTTTATGAGTTAAATAAAGGAAAAAAATTCTCTATCTCATTTTTATCTTGTTAAATTACTCTATGGTAAATTTTTTCGGTTTTACTATGTTTTAAGAACGTGGATGTTACATCACTGCCCAAAGGAATGCTCACTGCAAGAAAGGCTCACTGCCTAGAGAATGAAAGAAGAAAGAAGGATGGCTCACTACCAGGTTGAACTGCTCAGATTGCATCTACACATGCATGGTCATAGCTCCAATGAATTTTAGAAATACTGTCTCAAAACTCTTCATCTTTGATTGCTCTATTTCACTGCTCTACTTTTCATGGGAACAAGATCTCTCTTCATCTTATCTTATTGCCTTCACAAAATCACCAACTTTCACATTTCACATACACACCATTTTATTCGCCTTCTTCCTTATCCAAACACCTAATTTTATCTCATATATATATATATATATATATATATATATATATATATATATATATATATATATATATATATATATATATATATATATATATATATATATCTGCAACCCTTAAAATATTTTCTTTAGGTCGGCATGCACATATGAAGCGTATTGTTTATAAACTTGTAGTTTGTTGGCTAAATCTATTTACCAAAATGCATAGCAGACCCAAATAACTTTTGAAATACCTTCTCGTATGTTGGCCTCAACTATACCACCACTTAGGATTAAGTTCTAAACAATAGAACTTACCGCATACAAATTAAACTTATCATGTCAACCTCAAACACAGACTACCACTGGTTCAGTTCATCTGTCAGACTACAACTTTTATTGTGGACCACAAGATACTTTCAAAATCATATCAAAGACTCTTTACACATCCCCAAGCTCACCTTTAGAACTGCAAGGCATGATATCACCTTGCGGCAAAATGCAGACCTTCAAAACTCAGACCCTGTCATAGTCAAACACTGTCAAACCATGTAGCGATACTCAACAGCTTATAACTATCTTTCCGGTGGACTTCAGACTCTACAACTCTAGATTTAGACACTTCATACAAGTGTTTACAACACCTCAAAACTGCATAATAAGATATGTAACACCGGAGGAATGCAGACCAAATCAACTGAGTGTTTAGCTCTAAATAACACTATATTCTACTCTATCAAACTTAGGTTGTTTAAAGATATGTTTTTGATACTTATCAAGAGCTAAACTCTTGAATCTAAGATCTCCTAAGGACTGCAAACAACATACCAAAACTGTATGATCTAATCTTCAATTGCAGACCTGTTGGTTCTTTCTCTCCAAATCAACAGAGGGTTTGCTAGTTCCAGTGCACAAGCAGATTCGGCCAACAAATACAGGAGGTTGCGTGTGCTGCCTCCCCTTCACTTCTGGTTCTGCCGCACCAAGGGGGTATCCCTATAGCTAAAGATTTCGCTTTGACTCACCCAATAGAAAGATTTAGCTTTTTAGTCATAGGCAGAATACTCTCATGTTTGGACCAAGATTTGCATCATAAATCACAAGTTTGGCAGTGTTCTTGGACATATCTAACTATTTAGGAATGAGAGTATGCAAGGGTCCTATTTCTAATCCTACAAACTAACAGGTTTGAAGTTATGAAATTATTTGTATTTATGTTTGGGATTATGAGAATTTCCTAGACCCTTTGAACAGACAGATTCCCAGACCAGTGCCTTATCTGGGCAACAGAGTCAAATCTATGAATGTAAATGTTTCCCTATGACAACATGACTTCATATCCAGAGGACTTAGGTAAAATATTACTGCCTAACAATAATATATCCAAGAAAGAGTATTACCTATGATCATACTTTGCAAATCCTATGATGCAATCCATTTTCCTTTATATCTGATCAAAAGCCTATTTAATCCACCCATTGAGCAGACGCAAGAACCAAACACACAGTATAGCAAGTATATACTGAAAAAACTTGGAAGCCCTTGACAACCTTGTTTGAAAGGAAAATAAATAACATACAGGAGACAATCATAAACAATACACACACCAAGTGTTTTTTATTTAAAATCAATCTGCATAGAAAGTCATCATACAGGAACTTATCATTTACAAAACCAGAAAGACTAATACACCAGATCAAGGACCGAATTTGCAACAAAAAATGCCTTTCAAAATGTGAACACCTTGTGTTCAAGGTCAAAGCAAAAGAAACCCCAAAAAACCTCCAACCCCTGTGTAGAATGGCCATTGATACATTTTTAAGAAGCACACAAGCTTCCGGCCACCTACACACTGACCAACTTCATAAATGAAGAGATCATTCCCTCCGGATTTTTAATGAAACAATCAGATCCTCATAAATTTTGGTAGCTGAAGAAATCAGATCCATACTGAAAACCATTGACAGAAGCAACCTGGACCTCGAGCAAACAAACAGATGTGATTTTTTTTCCATCACCGTGCAGCAAGGTCAGTTGAATGTGGAATGAGTGTGCAAAAATGGTGCCAACACTCAGTCATTTGAAACATTTAACCTCGACCGCAAGCTTGGGCTCCACATAAGCAAGATCAATGGTTAAAATCTACCTATCCACTTTGAAAATCCGTATCGGCATCATAGAAAAGTCTTCCACCAGTGAGATTGCGCCACGTAGGCACCCCTTTTCCATCATTGACCTTTCATATTTGTGAGATCTAATTATCCCACATTCATCCTATAGTGATCCTTTGATCACTTTATATACCAGACCACAGGTATACCCAACGTCGCACACTTTTCCCTGATGCGACAAGTGATCCACCCGCTCACGGTCTATCGCTCCATCTCCTGCTGATGCCAAGACCCTATCGGAGTGTCCCCAAGTGTCGGAGCGACATCCTCTAGGCACGCCGATGTCGCCAATCTGGCTGATACCAAAACCCTCGTTGGTGTGACCCAAACAGTCAGAATGACATCCTTCAGGCACGCTAAAACATACTGTCACACCAATGACTCACCTTCGTCCATCTTTTTGGTCATCAGAGATACCCAAGAAACGTTCACCGATAGATCATGTCCTACCGACGAGCCACTGTATCTTCATCAGCCTGTCAGAGAGAGCCTGGAAGTATCTTCCGATGGGTGAAGTCTCACCAAAGACTATCCTGGTATATCTCATCGACCTGTCGGATGGACGTTGGACTTGGCTGTCGATGTGCATTGTTTCACCGATGACAGTTTAGATGTTCACTTGTATCTTCATCAACCTATCGGCGAGAACACAAAATGGGTTGCCGATGATCACTGTCTTGCCGATGCAAGGAACAAACCACTGTGAACAATGTGATCGCTGAGACAAAGGTCTACTCTTGCTGATGGACCTAGAAATTTTTTTGGGTTTTAAGTGAAAAAGCTTGCGGATTTTTAGTTCAAAACCCTGACTCCATGTGGGTACCACCATTGGCTCTGTCTAGGGATGCATGCTTCTTGCAGGCATGGCAAGAACACCAAAACTCTGGGATGCAGATCAGGCCTTATCAATGGGCAACAAAGTCTAAAGCCACACCAACCTACATCATAGATCATATTTTCAAACATTATTTTGGCGGCCCCGAGTAGCCAAAAATGAAAAACCATAATCTTCTTTTGTCAAATACCTAATTTTGATCTGAGCAATCCCAACCACAACTGAAAACATCAACATAATTTGCCCACCTGCTGATCTTGTCAATTAGATACTTCACCATTTTGAAAACTTGCCTTTGTTAGTATTGCCTCTGTCACTCTACATCTCACACTCAGACACATAACCATACACACTAGAATATCTTTCAGCATTAGGCAATGTATGTATGTTATACTCCTCGAATAGTATGTCACCATATTGCATTTGGCATTCTTCATTATTTACCTAGCTGTTGTGCATTACCAGACATTCATCCAACTGATCCATAAACTGAAAACACTCAAAATATATGAGACCATCAATATCATTTATATCATTTATTGACATTGAAAACAATACTTGATCCACACACCCATAGTAGCACACATCTGGAACAGTTGATGCTGAACATTCATCATCCATAGTATGCATATCCATATTATCTTCACAAGAGATGAAGATCTCTGCCTTTGGTTCATATGTCCCCTCTTCACAAACTGATGCAGCACCCAAGTCAATTGTCTCTTCATATTCACCATCATACTCAAAAAGAGGGTTAATTCTGCACTAATAAAGGTCATGACTCACAACATTCAATGCAGCTAAAGGCTCATCATAAAGGGGATTCATGACAATCCAACTTTTCTTCAACATTACCAGATCTAGAGTCACAAGAAAAACAAACTTGGTCCATGGACTAATCGTGGATATCATCTTTATCATCTGATTGCCCCACATACAAGATTTTTGCTACTTCAATGCAATTTGAAGCTAAATTATCCATATCACTTTCCAGCCCTATAATGCTCCCTAATGAAACTGATATTGACTCATGATCCACATGATCACAACCATGCACAACCGGATCATTTAAACATGAACACTCTTTTATGAGGATTGGCATATTAATATAGCTTGAAAAATCATTATCATCAACTTCATTTGTTGTGCAAATCAGGGCATCCTCCTTTATGGCAAAGTCATCATCAACTTGGAATGATGCATAAACAGGGACAGTAGGGGTGTGAGTGCTTTGACATTCACTTTGAACATATAAATTATATCTTTCATCCACATTGGGGACCCTAGGGCAGTAGAAATTTGTAGAGAAATAACCTTTGTGTATTCCATGCCTCCAGTTGTTTTCAATGTCTATTACAAACTGATATGCCTGATGCAATGTGGTGGGCTCCTTATCTCTCAATCTATAGCTCATTTTCTTATCAAATGCTCCCAGATAGACGACCAGGCACAATGCATCATTAGGTCTCATACATTTCGGAATTCTTTTCAATGCCTTCATAAACCTAAGGTTAAAGGCTGGAATTAACTATTCTTCTTCTATATGGATATACATGAAATCACTGATGACTGCATATTCAGATATTCTTTCACCATACTATTCTAGAAATTCATATTTAAATTCTTGCCAAGAGTTGACAGAGTATGCCAGAAGGTAGGAGAACTAGACCCTTGCATCTTCAACTAGAGATTGAACAAATAATCTCATAACTACATCTTCATGGTCAACCTCAAAGTCATCTATAACATTTCTAAATTGTTGCAAGTGTTTCTCAGTTGATTCATCCTTTGCACCACTGAACTTAGGCAAATACTTTCTGATCTTAGATGGAAATGCATTTGGATAACCACAAATGCCATTGAAATTGATGGGCTTATATCTATCAATGTTGAAGCTTCTTTTATTACATGGTTGGGATTGATCATTATACATTGTTGCATTTGACACCTCACAAGGGTGCATGGGCTGAAAATACATCTTATATGCCGTTGCAACCTTCTTCTCAACTCAAACTTCCTTTTACAACAACGAATTTAGGCCTTTACAATATAAAATGTTGTTTTAACTTGCCTAAAGTCCTCTAAATGAGTCTTTCAACAATATTGCATACCTCATTTGAAAATAGAAACTACATTCTCAACAAATACAAAGCATGCAAGCTCTCACCAATATTTCCCTTTTAACCAGTGCTACTTCACCAAATAGGGAATCCTTTAAAACTTATACACCATGGTTTTTGAAAACCAAAACATGTGAAAATACCTGGATATGTTGCAGCTGCTGCAAATTCCTTTCCCTTACTGATTTGTATGCAAATTTAACACCTCTTGTGTCTTTTATCAAGTTCTTTGTGTGCAGAGTCGCCACCTCCTTGGCAGAGGAATGAGCTTCAAACAGGCTGAAGCTGAAAATTCATTTCTTTCTTCCTGGGTTCTCCAATAGCAGAGCCACATATACAACTCTTCAAGCTTGCTGCAACAAGGCACTTCCAGGTCTAATTCTTCAATCTTTTAGACTCACACTTTTATGGATATGACATTACAGTCCCCAGCAGAGTCACTACTTTATTGGTGACTAGGATGGGCAAGAGTTCACTCTTTTATTTCAACTCCCCAGGACAGTCGCCACTTTGTTGGTTCTCTCTTCGAATCAACAGAGGGTTTGCCAGTTCCAATGCACAGGCAGATTTGGCCAACAAATACAAGAGGTTGCGTGAGCTACCTATTGGTGCCTGCACCTAGGGTTAGGGTTTCGAGCTTGAAAATCTATTGGTCTTGTTATTTAAACCCTCAAAAAATTCTAAGTCCCTCGGACTCCTTTTTCTTGCATGTATCTTTGTATATGCATCATTGTTTGTATGTACATTTTAATGTGCAAGTGCAAATGTACATTGGTGGGCCCAAAAAAGATGAGTCAAATCAGCTTCAAAAGGTGCGAAAAATAGTTGTATGCATATTGGGTTGTACATTGCAGGCATATTCCATCGCAGATTCCGTGCTTGTATGTAAGGGGTTACATGTATATGAGTTTGTATGTTCAAATATACAAGGCAGATGTGCAAGGTCAACATACAAGGCGAAAGATATAAAGGCCCGATGCATATACAAAGTAACATACAAGGCCGACATACAAGTGGGACATACAAAGGTTTTTTCGGCTTGACAACATCTATCGGTGACTCATGCAAGAATCTCACCGATAGGCCAATGCACATACAAAGGAAATATGCAAATTCAATGTGCAAAGGTTAGATACAAAGCCTCGGGCCCACTAGTTGCATGCAAGGGTGATTATATGTTTGCACATGCAATCGAACATACAAGGGCATATACATTCCCGAGATGCAAAGCCTAGACCTGAAATGTATATACATTCTGGTTGATAAAGGCAGCAGTTTGATTGAATGTATGTTCTACTTGTATACTCGCATTGTGTATGAGATATACAAGGCCGATATACAAAGGGAAAGCATACAAGCCGAACCAGACTGGATAATCAAATGCAGCGAATAATCATTTTGGGGTCCGCGGCTTGTATAATGAGGTGCTTGTATATGCTGATATACAAAAAGAAGAGATACATGCTGGACTTAAAAGTTTTTTCCAATCCGAATGATAGATGAGCTAAAATCCACAGATTGTATTATGTTGCACATTGTATGTGCAATATATAAGGGGATATGCAAAGGATAAAGATACAAGCTAGACCTGAATGCAATTTCAAATTGATTCATGGTGATTTGGGGTCCGCGCCTTGTATATGTTGCAATTGTATGTATATGCTTTTGCATATACAAGGATTTGAATGTGTTGCGGGTGGTTATATGTATATGCTTTTGCATATACAAGGATTTGAATGTGCTGCGGGTGGTTATATGTATATGCATTTGCATATACAAAGGTAAAACAGGCGAAAAAGGCAAAAATGTTTGTTTGCACCGTGAAAAGTTTGCGATAGAAAAGGGGCACCTACGTGGCGCGATTTGATTGGCTGTGGACTTTCCAGCATGAAATGAAGCCGTTGATCTTGGCAATGAAGATGGAAATCGACGGCATAGTTTCAAATTTTTGAAAGGAGGACTTCTTTGTATCTGCAGCTGCTTTCCAGGTGAGAATAGTTCCCGAGCATGCAAACCATTACTGCACTTCTAGCCGCGTGTAGGTTGGCCATTAATGGCATTTTATGGAGGCATGGTTGACTGATTGACAGGCCAACTACCATTTTCAATGAAAATTTTTAGTTGGCTGTACACTTTTTGAGCTCACCTGCTCTTTCCTCTTTTTCTCTTGGTTGCATTGAATGTTTAGGGCGCCATTCTAAGGGTGCATTGTATCTGATGGCATTTTTGAAATGACCTTGTACTTGATTGATGAGTACACGTTCTCGCTATATGAGTGAACTGTGTCACTCATTTTCGGGTTGTTGAAGACTTGGGCAAAAAAATATTAGAAAAAATAACGAAAACAGAGCATTTCTTGGTTGTTATGTCTCATTTTGGAGTTTATGAGTTGCATTTTGAATGTATGTTGCACACATGTTCAGTTTCATGTCATTTTTATATGAAAAACACTTTGTTGCATGTGTTTAGTTGTCTTTCTCCATTGCTGTATGCATCGCTTCTTCTAAATCTGGTTGCTAAGGGTTTCTCATATTCTAGAATATAGACTCTCTGTATTGCATGCTTGATCTGTGACTTCCATTCAAGGAGTGGATTAAATTGTTTTAGGTTAAGTATGGAGAAGAATGTATGTCAGCAGGGATGTTTGTAAGTAGAGGCAGCTAAATGGTCAGTCTTGGGTGGTATTTGTAAGGCAAATACCAGTCCTAACCCCTTGAAACTTGAGTGCCAGTGCAAACCATTCACTTGTATACGTCTAGTTGACTCCTTGCCCTGAGATAGGCACCAGTCTACACCTATGCAATAGTTATGATCCAAAACCCCCTGTCTTGCATCCAAAACATATAAAAAAAATTATTTCATTATTCCAACCTGTTAGTTGTAGGAGTAGAAATAGGACCCCTGCATACTCTCATCCTCAACCAATTAGATATGTCCAAGAACACTGCCAACCTTGAGATTTATCATGCAAATCTTGGTCCACACATGAGAGTATTCTACCTGTTGTTGTAAAGTTAAATCTTTCTGTCATTGGGCGAGTCAAGGTTAAATCTTTAGCTATAGGGATACCCCCCTTGGTGCGGCGGAACCATAAGTGAAGGGGAGGTAGCTAATGCAACCTCCTATATTAATTGGTCAAATCTACCTGTGCATTGGAACTAGCAAACCCTCTATTGATTTGGGAGAAACCCCAACACTACCTCCCCTTCACTTCTGGTTCAGCCGCACCAAGGGGGGTATCCCTATAGCTAACGATTTTGCTTTGACTCACCCAATAGAAAGATTTAACTTTTTAGTCACAGGCAAAATACTCTCATGTTTGGACCAAGATTTGCATCATAAATCACAAGTTTGGCAGTGTTCTTGGACATATCTAACTGGTTAGGAATGAGAGTATGTAGGGGTCCTATTTCTAATCCTACAAACTAATAGGTTTGAAGTTATGAAATTATTTGTATTTATGTTTGGGAATATGAGATTTTCCTAGACCCTTTGAATAGACAGATTCCCAGACCAGTGCCTTATCTGGGCAACAGAGTCAAATCTATGAATGTAAATGTTTCCCTATGACAACATGACTTCATATCCAGAGGACTTAGGTAAAATATTATTGCCTAACAGTAATATATCCAAGAAAGAGTATTACCTATGATCATACTTTGCAAATCCTATGATGCAATCCATTTTCCTTTGTATCTGATCAAAAGCCTATTTAATCCACCCCTTGAGCAGATGCCAGAACCAGACACACAGTATAGCAAGTATATACTGAAAAAACTTGGAAGCCCTTGACAACCTTGTTTGAAAGGAAAACAAATAACATATAGGAGACAATCATAAACAATACACACACCAAGTGTTTTTCATTTAAAATCAATCTGCATAGAAAGTCATCATATAGGAACTTATCATTTACAAAACAAGAAAGACTGATACACCAGATCAAGGACCGAATCTACAACAAAAAATGCCTTTCAAAACGTGAACACCTTGTGTTCAAGGTCAAAGCAGAAGAAACCCCAAAAAACCTCCAACCCCCGTGTAGAATGGCCATTGATACATTTTTAAGGAGCACACAAGCTTCCAACCACCTACATACTGACCAACTTTATAAATGCAGAGATCATTCCCTCCAGATTTTCAATGAAACAATCGGATCCTCATAAATTTTAGTAGCTAAAGAAATCAGATCCATACTAAAAATCACCGACAAAAGCAACTTGGACCTTGAGCAAACAAATAGATGTGATGTTTTTTCCATCACCGTGCAACAAGGTTAGTTGACTATGGAATGAGGATGCAAAAATGGCGCCAACACTCAGTCGTTTGAAACATTTAACCTCAGCCGCAGGCTCGGGCTCCACGCAGGCAAGATCAAAGGTTGAAATCTGCCTATCCACTTTGAAAATCCATGTCGGCATCATAGAAAATTCTTCCACTAGTGAGATCGCACCACGTAGGCACCCCTTTTCCATTGCTAACCTTTCATATTCATGAGATCTAATTATCCCACATTCATCCTATAGTGATCCTTTGATCACTTTATATACCAGACCATGGGTATACCCAACGTCGTACACTTTTCCCTGACGCGACAAGTGATCCACCCGCTAATGGTCTATCACTCCATCTCCCGCCGATGCCAAGACCCTATCAGAGTGTCCCCAAGTGTCAAAGCGACATCCTCCAGGCACGCCGATGTCGGCAGTTAGGCCGATACCAAACCCTCGTCGGTGTGACCTAAAGAGTTGGAATGACATCCTCCAAGCACGCCGAAACATACTGTCACACCAATGACTCACCTTCGTCTATCTTATCAATCATCAAAGATACCCAAGAAATGTTCACCGATAGATCATGTTCTACCGACGAGCCACTGTATCTTCATCAACCTGTCAGAGAGAGCCTGGAAGTATCCGCCAACGGGCGAAGTCTCACTGAAGAATATCCTAGTATATCTCATCGGCCTGTCGGATGGACGTCAGACTTGGTTGCCGATGTGCATTATTTCACCGATGACAGTTTGTATGTTCGCTTGTATCTTCATCAGCCTGTCGGTGAGAACACGAAATGGGCCGCCGATGATCACTGTCTTGCCAATGCAAGGAACAAACCACTGTGAACAACGTGATCGCTGAGACAAAGGTCTACTCTTGCCGATGGACCTAGAAATTTTTTTGGGTTTTAAGTGAAAAGGCTTGCGGATTTTTAGTTCAAAACCCTAACTCTATATGGGCACCACCAAGACCAATGCCAGCCATTACATTGTCTCTTGTATACTACCAACACTTAGCCAAAATGACTAAGTCTTCTTCACTAGACCAAAATTTGTGTCCCAACCTTA
Source organism: Cunninghamia lanceolata (assembly GCA_027924645.1). NCBI lineage: Eukaryota > Viridiplantae > Streptophyta > Pinopsida > Cupressales > Cupressaceae > Cunninghamia > Cunninghamia lanceolata. Next base: position 5,388,087 of record BSBN01000220.1, on the reverse strand, counting down.
TTCCTTTTCTTGTTGCCATCAATGAAAACACCTTCAAACATCATGCTCAATCATTCATCATCATACCAGTAGTGTCTCTCTCTTAATGATGTTTGCCAAGTTGCCAACAATCTCCTCCTTTGGCATTGATGGAAACACTTGATGTGAAAAACTGTTACACTGCTCCCCCTTTCTCTTTACACACTGCTCCCCCTAACTTCATGCTTCTCTTCTTATTTTTTGAATGTTTTTCACATGTTTCATTCTCCCCCTTTGACATTAATGGCAAAGGTGTATGATACAAAGATATGTACAAGTTGCCAAAACTTTAAAACTATTTTTCTACTATCTGCATATATATACAAGTGAAATCACAATATCTTACTATTTTGTTGGGAGAATGCATTTGTAGATATTTTTAAAATGTACTACATCTTCATCCTATCTGTCCTTAGCATGCCTCAAAACTTCTATGTGCCCATTGATTAGAGACACCAGTTCTTCTCCTTTTTCAATAGTAGTAGGGGTCTCAATATTTTGTCTCATCTTGTCTACATCTACCACAAGTGCATTCATAGAACCAATCTTAAAATTTATTGTCTCCCAGAGCTGTGTCATTATAGGTTTTATAACCTCCTTCTGGGTTTGTAACTTATGAATGATAGAGTGAATGGTTTCAACTTCTACTCTCTAATTGCCAATGGCATCCTTCACCGGATCATAGCTTCTTGAGATCTTCATTATTTGAGCTTCCCATTCATCTATTTTCTCCTTTATGTCCTTAGTCTTTTTAGGCCATGTAAGAAAAAATTGATATATTTCACTAGCCTCTTTGATAATAGTCTGTGCATACTCTATACTCTTTTCTAACAAAACTTTATCTTGAGAAACTTTATTATTTAGCTCTCCTAACCTTTTGGCATCAATCTCTGCACTTACTGTCTTCTCTACAGCTTTTTCTAGGGACTCAAAATGAGAATTGATTGATTCCATTAACTTTTTCATTTGTACAGCAGGGGCCAATGATGTATCTCTCCTTAATCTAGGCATTAACTTTTCAAAAATTGGTGTTGCATCTTCAATCAGCTCACTATCCTCCATATGAGATTTTAGGATCTCCTCCTATGTAGAGATTTGGAAAATTGTCCCAAGTCTTAATTTTTGTAATGGGGACAAGGTGGCAAGGTTAATTGGTCCTTGAAATAGATTAGGTGCAGTCAAAATCTAAGCTTCCTTCTACTTCTCCAAAAACTCTCTTAAAGAGTTAGCAGTGTCTCTCTTATCTTCAACATGGAACTCCTCAACATCATTTTTCTCCAGAGGATTTTCTTGAGCAGCCTCTTGTTCATTTTCCTCTACAACCGAAGTAGGATTGACACTCATCTGTTCAATGGCTTCTTTCCTCTACTCACTTTGTTCCTTAGAGTCATTTTCTTCAGGTGTTACCTTTTCTTCCTCAAACTTCTCTTCTCCCTCAATATCTTTCATAGAGGTGTTCCACCTTGATTCATACTATGTTTTGTATTCACTTATTCTTCATTTCCTATGCCCACCAGAGGAGTAACTGTACTTTTTAAAAAAAGATAATGCACCTGGTAAACTTTTTAACGTGACCGGTGACGTTGGTACGACATGCCCTCTGACTCCACGTGAATGCTTTTGCTTGGAGCAATGAATCGGTGAGGCCACAACATGGGGGACCTTGTCCCCTAGCAAGAACACTTCAAACCCGTGAGCTCATTGGCCCAACGAAGGTGTAAAGCCTGTGAGTTCATTGGCCCAGTGGGGGTTTGAACTCTGGTGGCCGCCACTACAACCAAGCAACTTAACCACCAAACCACGCCCTTATTGGCAGGAGTAACTATACTTTGTTCCATGTTTAGTTCCATATTTATTTCCAAAATGGCATTATCAGCACCAATATTTTGTTCCTCTTCGTTAGTGTCAACAATAGTTGGAATTTGCAGCTCATGTAACACTTTTAGTGTTATCTCCTCAGTCTCCTTGACCAGTTTCTCAGTGTCACCAGACATCAGAGCACTAACTCTCTTCTTGGTTCTAAATTCATCACTAAGCTTCTTAGTGACTTTAACCTTTTCTTCTCTTGTGATGTTTGGGCAAAGTTTCAACAAGACACATTCCTCTATCTCAACATCTTTGGCCATGGCTCTTTCTTTTCTTATTGTCATGATGCTAGCTAAACTATCTAGTAACTCATCTATAACTTCAATTAATGTTTTACTAAACATATCCAAATATATTACAATTGTTGTCTCAATTATTACCTTATATGCATCTGATCTTTCATCATACATATCAGCAATGGGTTTCAGGGTTCCATGCTGAGCAAATGCATTGACTGTGGCTTCCAATGTTTTTGTTGCTTCATCTCCTTTGGCCTCAATCTTCTAACCTTTCTTTTTATTTTTGTCCTTAACCTTTTCTAAAGGCTTCTCCTTTTTGCCAGAGGTGGCTTAATTTGTTTTCACCCTTTTTTTCGTTGATTTCCTCATCTGTCTTTGTTTCCTCTTCTTCTTCTTCTCCACCTTCAAGGCTTACATATACTCTCTTTATGGCTTTTGCTTTCTTTCTTTTCTTCTTTTCTTCCAGTTTCTTTTTAGGCGCTTGCTTTTCAATGTTTGCAGGTTTTGTCTTTTCTTCTCAACCTCAATAGAGGGTCTGGAGGACTTAGAGGTAGCTATTGTTGAGGATGAGGCTCTTGTTCTTTTCCCAGAGCTAGATGTAGGCTTTTCTTTCTCATATTTCTCCTCTTTCTTCTCCAGATTCTTTGAAGATTGCCCCTCTAGAGCACCAGACATCTCAGCTGCTTCAGACTGGGCTCTAGCTTCCTTGACTTGCTCTTTTGTGAAGCCTTTGCTTATTGCATAGTCCTCAACCCATTTCTGTACATTTCTCTTGGTCTCTAGTTGTTTCAAATCCATATGAACTTTGATAGATAATTCTTCAAATGTCCCAAATCTTTCCTCCTTGGGATCTCTTAGTTTGCTCAACATTAGGTCTGCCAAACCATTTAGGATGTCCTCTGTGACTTCATATCCCATGGTTGGGGCCCATACAGTTCTGGTTCTACAACCTCCATGAGGCATTTATCCTTGTCCACCATGAATACAATGTCCTTTTCATATTTCTTCATTATCTTTTCAAGGATCCTAGCCCTAGCCTACATTTTCTTTTGGAAATTCTTAAAATATCCCCATAGAGCTGCATTCTGTTTATCAGCATTTCCCAAACTCTGCATATGATTTCTGATTTGTGTTGCTATTGGGGAATGATCAAGCCAACCAATATTGTCCATACCTGGTAACTCCTTTAGAAAATAGAAAAATAGGTAAATGATCAAAGTTCCATACTTGAAGGGGTATTTTATGTCTTTTGTTCTTTTTAGGTTCTCCATTAGTTGTTGCTGGAGCAACTCATATAGGTCACAGTCTGTATTGTTCTTAACCATATCATATGCTATATATATGGTTGTTACAGACACTGAGTTCTCCCTATTGGAGAAGTAGACCCAATAACCATTAACGCAAATCTCACTGTTGGATCCTCAATATCATTTACAGTTAGTGCACTCTTATCAAAATTTACATGTATCAACTGCATTACTATATTGTTCTTCATAGATTTCAAGGCTAAAACCTTTCTGGTGGAGTACATGCCAGTAATTGCTTTGATGGCATCCTTTGTTATCATATAAGGCACATCAAGCCAAAAGAACTCATCATGAATCCTGCTCAAAACATATTTAACCCAAGCATCATCCAAGAACACTAGAAAATCCAACCAGGTATCCAAGTTCTTCTCATATAGAGCACTATATTCTTATTTTATTTCAAATTTGTCATCAATTAATTCATTTAGATAAATTTGCCCTAATTTTCCATGATCATATTCATCTAGGTTTGCATGTATATATGGTGCAGGGGCACCCACAGGTACATTATGCCTCCAAGAGTCAAAAGTTGATATTTTTTTTGGTTTGTGTTATTTCATGTTAATAAGGCCATTTTGGGCCATTGTTGTCCATTTGGACTCATTTGTGAAAGTTTGGGGTCAATTAGTTAGTCCTTCCAAAAGTTGTCATATGTTATCATTGTTATCTTGGCAAATCTTGCATTTTTGTTAACTCTTCAAAAGATGGTTAAAATGGTAGTTGAGGTCAGTTGTATGAAGAAAAAATGATTGTATGGGCATAAATGAGCCCCCATTGTACAAGCACAGGGTTGGTTGAAGGATTTTTAGAGAGAAAAGCAATAAAATAACTTTGTTTTCTACATCTTTTTTAGATGTTTTTGTTGTTCCTAGGCATGGTACAGATTTGTAAATCCTATGTATGAACTTCACATGGTATGGTTGGAAATATAATTGAGTTACCTTTCTAATACTTTTGGTTTGGTTGATTTTGGTCATGTTTTGTGAAAGTTATGATCAAATTAGTGATTGTCATTTCTAGATTTTTACTATTTTTCAGCAAGAAACTTGTTTGGAATGGATTTGTATGACCTTGGACGGAAAAGGATAGGCATGTGGATCATAGATATATAAAATACATAACTTTTCCTTTTCATTTGGAGTCATTTCATTGAGTTTTACAAAAGTTAGAGCATATTTTGTAATAACAGTCCTGAACCCTGCCTAGGGTTTCTAGAAGACAAAAAATGGATTTTCTTGAGTTTTTCCCATGAACAAACCCTGAAACTTGGTAATAAGTTCTGCCTTGAGGTATACTAAATCCTTGCAAGATTTGAGATTTGGGTTGGCATGTGTGAAGGAGAATAAGAGGACTGTTTGTTGTCCTTTACCCTATTTTGTAGTCAAAAGCCCTCGTATACTTAGAGGGTTTAATGAATATGACTTTATAGGACTGTTCATGATAGGAGAATGGTGTATTAGGATCTTTTTGGATGCATTGGGGGTGTAGGAACAAATAAAATCTCATTTGAAGTTAATAACTCACTTATGTCATGCCTAAATACCTAATTAGGCCTAGTCAAGAAGGAGGACAAACAATTTTTGAGCCCTTCCGTACAAAGAACCCTACCCTAATTTTGAGATATGTTTAATAGTGGCCAAATAGGTATCTGAAAAAAGTCTTCTTTCCTAGAGATCAGTTCTGGTTAGAGAGTTATGCCCAAAAATGCCTTTTTGAAAGGCTATAAAGAAGAACAAGGGGTTGTGAAGGAAAACCCATAGTTTGATGACCAAAGGCACTTGTAAGTGGTTGTCTAAGGTTGATTTGTCATTGTACATCCTTGCTTTGCATCAAATTGGTATCAGAACCCAAAGATCTGGGCAACGAAGTTTTGGGAGTTTATGTATTGTCTTTTTTGCAGGTTGAAGGAAGAATCTGGATACCAAAAGACTAGCCCAGGGAAAATAAAGGGGCCTAAGGTGAGGTATCATGAAGACAAGAAGAAGAATTGAGAAGAAGCAAGTTGAAAGAGACTTGCTTGAGAAAGAAGAATGGAAATGTTGAGAAGATTGGTCCATGGAGACTTGAAGAGTAAGAATTTGCCAAGCAAGCAACAAGAGAGAAAAATAGAGGAAAGGGAGATAAAGAAGAAGGATGAGAAGGTAAAAAAAAATAATATTGAGCAAGAGATTACAGAGCTGAGATAGGCCTTGGAATAGATGGAAAAAGTTCAAGAAAGAATGGAACTTGAGATGCAGTAGTGTCTTAAGAAAGCAAACCAGGAAAATGGTTGGCATTGGCCAATAAGAGAGAAGGTAAAGTGGCCAATCAAGAAGATCATTCAGAGGAGAAGAAGGTAAAAGAGGACAGTAACAAGATAGGATGATATGTTGAAAGGAAGGGTGCTAGAAGCATCTGAAGAGACAAGCAAATCTTGTGTTTTTTAAACTAAGCCTTTGTGTGAGTATGTGTTTGCGGGTAATGATATGATGATAAAGAAGGAAAGACCCAATCAAAACCAGGGATGTTCACTTGAAGAGGTGGAGGACGTGCATTCCAGTAAATTTTTTCAAAATGGAGAAACAAGGAACAATGAAATAAAGCATGAGTTGATACAATCTCGGGCAATGAAGAATATGGATGAAGTAAGTCTTACAAAGGTAGAAAAACAAAGTTATGGTATGACGTATTTGTGTAATTCCTATGGAGTTGAAACCCTTGAGTATGAAGGCAAGATAGGAAAAATTCCTTTGACTAAGGAATATTTAATTCCATTCAAGTTTTTCATGAGGTTATTAGACCTTATAAAATGAGGAAAGAGTCTGATATGCAGTTTATAACAGCAAACAAAGGTCTCAAGTATGGTATGAAATTACTTGTCTTACCTCATGGAGGATAAGGTCAAGGAGAAAGGAGGGGAGTACAGTACATTGAGTATCAAGGCATGTAAGAACCCAAAGAAAAGGATGACAAAGTAGTGGAGACAACAGATTTACCAATTAAGATAGACACACATGAAGCACACATGGTGACAAGGAATGAAATTCAAGAAGACAAAGGGATAATAATGGCGAGTTCACTTAAAGGTGACATCAGTGTAACCACAAAAGCCAAATCCATACATGGTAGGAAAGTCAAAGAGAAAAGGGAACCTAAGAGCTGGTTTCAAAACAAAGACATGAAGGCCACACCTGTTGCAGTCCTACACTCAAGTGGACTTGAGTTTTTTCTTCCCCGTGGGAGTATGGTGCAGGGGCACTCACAGGTCCATTATGTCTCCAAGAGTCAAAAGTTAGGATTTTGTTTTGCTTTGTGCTATTTCATGTTAATAAGGCCATTTTTGTCCATTTGGACTCATTTGTGAAAGTTTGGGGTCAATTAGTTAGTCCTTCCAAAAGTTGTCATATGTTATCATTGTTATCTTGACAAATCTTGCATTTTTGTTGTCAACTCTTCAAAAGATGGTTAAAATGGTAGTTTAGGTTGGTTGTATGAAGAAAAAATTATTGCATGGGCATAAATGAGCCCCCATTGTATGAGCACAAGGTTGGTTGAAGGATTTTTGGAGAGAAAAACAATAAAATAACTCTGTTTTCTGTATTTTTTCAGATGTTTTTGTTTTTCTCAGGCATGGTACAGATTTTTATGTCCTATATATGAACTACACATGGTATGTTTGGAAATATAATTAAGTTACCTTTCTAATGCTTTTGGTTTGGTTGATTTTGGTCGTGTTTTGTGAAAGTTATGATCAAATTAGTGATCATCATTTCTAGATTTTTACTGTTTTTTAGAAAGAAATTTGTTTGGCATGGATTTGTATGACCTTTGACAGAAAGGAGAAGGTATGTGGATGATAGATATATGAAGCACAAAACTTTTCCCTTTCATTTGGAGACATTTCATCAAGTTGTACAAAAGTTGGAGCATTTTTGGTGATAATAGTCCTAAACCCTGCCTAGGGTTTCTAGAAGACAAAAAAATGCATTTTCTTGAGTTTTTCCCATGAACAAACCCTGAAACTTGGTAATACATTTTTCCCTAAGGTATACTAATCCTTTCAAGGTTTGAGATCTAGGTTGGCAAGTGTGAAGGAGAATAAGAGGACTGTTTGTTGTCCTTTATCCTGTTTTGCAGTCAAAAGCCCTAGTAGACTTAGAGGGTTTAATGAATATGACTTTATAGGATTGTTCATGATAGGAGAATGGTGTGTTAGGATCTTGTTGGATGCATTGGGGGTGTGGGAACAAATAAAATCCCATTTGAAGTCAATAACTCACTTATGTCATGCCTAAATGCCTAATTAGGCCTAGTCAACAAGGAGGACAGTCAATTTTTTAGCCATTCTGTACAAAGAACCCTACCTTGATTTTGAGATATTTTAATAATGGCCAAATGGGTATCTGAAACAAGTCTTCTTTCCTATAGATCAATTCTAGTTAGAGAGTTATGCCCAAAAATGCCTATTTGAAAGGCTATAAGGAAGAACAAGGGTTTGTGAAGGAAAACCCATAGTTTGATGAACAAAGGCACTTGTAAGTGGTTGTCTAAGGTTGATTTGTCATTGTACACCTCTGATCTACATCAATATATGACCTAACGTCTTTAGTATGCATAATACCATGCAGAATCTCAGAGAATGCACCATCTGGATCATTTTCAAGTGATTTTTATGTGTGCTTCTTGAATTTAGGTCAAGGCCTCTCTATAATCTCTATTACTTGAGGGGTAGACATCTTTACTGACTCAACATAAAAGAAATTTAAGAGAGAGATAGTTGTAAATACCTTTTATTTTTAGTGAGGGTTTCTTCGCATCAACCACCGAATACTTGAATTCACCTTAACTTCGCTTCTCAAATCTCCTTAGACACTTGAGAGTTTGAATGCAATGTGATTTCCTTGCAAATGAATTCCCTTTTAACGTTTTTCATCAAAACTTAATCATCATAAATGCTAATTCAAAAAGCTATCAAATGCTTACTCTGCTATCTATAGTCGATCTAAATTGCTCTACAATCCACCGCATTAGGTTATTTTCTATCGAAATCTTCTTCAAAAGCTCTATTATCTTGTTTTCTATTTTATACCTTCATGCTGAATGTCAGCACCACTTTTCTGGTTGGGGGAACAGGATTTTCATTTAAGATCCCCCTGAGCCAGAGCTCCCAATTTACTTCTCAGAGGAAGTACATACACCAGAGTCTAGTGCAGACTCATCCTTGACTTCATGTGCTTCCTTCTTACCCAAATCTTGTTCATCTCCTTCTTGATCTCTGTCAGATCTGCCTTTTGTACCAATTTCTTCATCTCTACTAGCTTATCCTTCTTCATATTCTTGCTTCTGCAGAATCTTGCAATATGTCCAAGCCTGTTGCAATTGAAGCATACAACATTTCTCTAACCATTATTCCTTTTATTCATCCTTGATCTGCATTGGTTAGCCTTGTGTCCAAATCTATTGCATGCAAAGCAATTCCCATTGAAAGATTGAGCATTCCTTCCATTATTATAGTTGTTCCTTATCTAACTTTTACATTCACTAGTTCTATGACCAAACCTCTTGCATATAAAGCAGTTACCTTTGATAGTTTGAGCATTCCTTCCATTGTTGTAACAATTCTTTATCTGATTTTTGCATTCATTAGCTTTGTGACCTACTTTATTACAGGTGAAACACTGATCAAAGAATGATGGAACATTTTTATTCACTATGATCCTACATTGAGTAGCCTTATGACCAAACTTATTGCATGTATTACAATAACCATTGAAAGAAGGGTACCTTTGAGCATTTGGTTGCCTGATTGGTGGTCTTCTAGGTCTATTCCTTTGATTTTGGATCTGTTTGTCTTTGTCCTTCTTGATCTCAACATTCTTTTCTTGACCGTCTTTAGAACTTTCACCTTTCTCAAATCCCAATCCTTCTTTGTCATCAGGACTCTTCTAACTTGCAAGTATTATATCAAGTTGGGTAGCGCTCACTCTAAATTTATCTTCCTGATCCATGTCTATTTCAGATCAACTTTTAGATCCACAACTTCTTGTTCAAGCTTTGTACAGTCTTCAGATTTACTTTTCACCAACCGATTTAGGTCTTCTTCTACTTTTGCTCTTTTTACCACTTCCACTTTCAGATCATTCAAGTTTTCATTTGCTGATATCAATTGTTCACTAACCTCCTTATATTTTTCTTTAAACTTCTTGACTTGCTCCCTCAATTTTTTGATGCACTCATCTGCTTCCTTGACATTATTTTTCAGATCCATGTTTTCTAATTCAACCTTTTCAAGATCTTCAAGGACAACCTTGAGTTCTTCTTCACTGATAAGTATGCAATCTTCTTCTATAGTATTAGTGTTGCAAGTATGGGCCTAACCGGTGTTGTCATTGATGTCAACATACTCCTGTTGCGTTGATGATAAGGATTGGATGAGCTGAATGCTGAGGATATTGAGAAAATTAGTCCTATCAGGAACATAGAAGAACAGTGAAGTCAGTGAGGTAAAGATCCTGGCTAAGATGAAGACTAGAGGATGCACATTAAAGCGTTTGTAGATATGTGTCTTAAGATGATCCAGTAAAGATTTCAAAGGTCCGTATGAAGATCTAAAGAAGTTATGGCCACTTAGGTAAAACCAGTTCTGGCAGATGTTCAGAGGTGACAGAGTGATACAGATAGGTCTGGTGAGATCTGGAAATGCAATATCTTGTTCTGCAGATTTGATGGAGTGTTTAGGAAGTCAATGTGAATTGACAACTCAATTAGTTCATGGTCTGGAGGTTCGCACACATCTATTCCAATATGACAATGATGACAGACTGTGTTCTTGAGGTTCCAGATGAAGGAGAGAATGATTTCAGTAAGCAGAAGTAGTGTGGATGCTCTTGGTGATTCAGGCAAGCTTATGGAGGTCTTTGGATCATGTCTAGTTTGTGTTTGTGGTCCGCATTGAAGATTGAGCTCATAATTGAAGAAATACTTTTGGATGATGGTGTTCTTCCTAAGTTTGGTCAACCAGATGATATTGAAGATGTTCTGTGAAGAATGACGTGTTCCTAAAGGAATATTGAAGTCTCAGATCTATGTGGCCGACAGTGTGTTGATCCACGTGAAGTCTTTTTGTAATTAGTCATGTTGTATTTATGTATTTCCTTTGTAATGTATGCCAACTTGGATGATTATCCCTAAGTCGATGTCTTGTATAAATAAGGAGTTGTAAAGTCATTTCAAATGTATCTTGTGGAGATGAGAGTGTGGTAGACAAGAGGAGAGCAAAAGGTAGAGCAGAAGTATTGGGCTTAAATGGAACTAACTCAAGCATGGTGAAGATGCTATTCTTCAGTTCAAGGATGTAATACTTATTATTCTATAGACAGTGTGTCTCCTGTAGGCAGTGGGCCTATGAGCAGTGTGCTCGGGTAGTGAGCCCTAATTGGCATGTGTCATTTTGTTCTTACTATTCTTTTAACAGAGAATACAATCTTGGGTTAGTCACCCCATGGTTTTTCCCTTAACCAGGTTTTTCACATTAAAAATCTTGGTGTCATGTGCGTTAATGTGTTTTTGCTCTTGAATTGTTGCATTATGTTTCCATGATTGATTTATTATTATGTTGATGAATTAAGAAAAGGATTTAAGTGATTAATTGCAAGAAAGTTTTGGACAACTGATTCACCCCCCCTTTTAGTTCTCTGTCCTAAATCTAACAATTGGTATAAGAGCTAAGTTCCTCTAAAAGAGCTTAACTGCTTGAGGAGATCCAGGATGTCATCCTACAAGAAGGATAGTCCGAGGTTTGATGGAACCAATTTCACTCCTTCGAAAAGTCGCATGGAATGCCACTTGCAATGTATGGGAATGTTGTATTGGATCATGGCTTCACAGAAGTATGATCCTCCACAGAATGGTCCGCGTATTGTAGATGTAATCAGAGATGCTGAAAACAATCTGCAGGCTAAAGAAGCTCTTCCAAGTGCCTTATCTAATTCAGAGCTGACAAATGTTATTGACCTAAAAACTGCTCATGAGATTTTGGAAAAACTGGAACTTCTACATGAAGGAGATAAGTATGTTAAATGTGCCAAGATACAGAGTCTAAAAGGAAAATTTGAAAACCTGAAGATGAGAGAAGATGAAAATATCACTACATTTATGCCAAGAGTAAATGAGCTTGTTTGGGGCATCAGATGTGCTAGTGGAATCTTTGATGAAGATGAAATTGTTGGCAAAGTTCTCAAATCCCTTCCTGATTCTTACAAATATAAGGTTGCTGCTATTGAAGAATTTAGATCCTTTTCAGGTATCACAAGAGATCAATTGGTTGGTAAATTGGTTGGATTTGAATTGACTGAGTTTGGAGATGCCCCCCCAAGATTGAATCTGCATTCAAAGCTAGTGCCTATGTAAAAGGAAAACAAAAGTTTGATCCAGGAGAGAACTCTTCAAGGAAACTATCATGGTATGAAAAAGCAAGAAAAGACTTGGAAGAAGATGAAGCAGAAGCTGCTCAACTTGAAGCCCTTATTGCAAAAAGACTGCCAAGAGGATCTGGTAAGTATGAGGGGAAATTGTTTTTTAAATGTTTTAACTGCAATAAGATTGGTCATTTTGCCTCAAGGTGTCCAGAAGATTTTTCAAGCCAAATCCTAACAAATCAAGGTTCCAAAAGAAATGTTACTATGTTCATGAAGATGATGATGATGGAGTAACAGATGATGAATCAGAGACATGAAACAAATCTGAAAGTGACTGGGTGTTTATTGCTATCAAGGAAGAAGATCCAATGCCCTCTGAATCTGTCAATCATAAAATTGTAGAAAGAGCTCTGGCTGCTCAAGTTGAAGAAAAGGATGATTGGGTCATTGACAATGGATGCTCCCACCATATGACAAGTGACAAAAAATAAGTTCATAAATTTGGAAAGGTACGAAGGAGGAGTGGTAAAATTTGGTGATAATTCTGCTGGAAGAATCAGAGGTAGAGGAACTATTTCTTTTGATGGAAAGAACAAAACCGATAATGTACTGTATGTTGAAGGCATGAAGCACAATCTTCTCAGTGTTGGATAGTTGGTGGACAAAGGCTATGATCTCTGATTTAAAAATGGAAAATGCAAGATCTTTGAAAGTTCCAGAACATAGATTGCATATGGTACTCAAACTAAAGGTAATATATTCCACTTGGTTGGTACTGGTAAAAGTTGCTTATTTGTTCAAATTGATCAGAGTTGGTTGTGGCATAGGAGAATGTGTCATGTGAATTTTGATAATATAATCAAGATAAGCAACACTCAGGTTGTAAGAGATCTTCCAAGACTGGTGAAACCTACTAATAGTTTGTGTAAAGAATGTCAGTTGGGCAAGTAGAGCAGAGTCACATTCAAAAGTAAGGAACAGTCTTCTACCAGATTATTGGACTTAGTTCATACTAACCTATGTGGTCCGGCAAGAATCAGGAGTGCAAGGTGATAGATACTTCATGCTATTAATTGATGACTACTCCCAGATGATGTGGGTGACTTTTCTGAAAGAGAAATCAGAGGCATTTGAGAAATTCAAAATATTCAAGGATATGGTAGAGAATGAAACCGGATTGAACATAAAATGTTTGAGGTCTGATAGAGGTGGAGAATTCACATCCGGTGAGTTCATAGAATTCTGTGAGAAACATGGAATAAAAAGACAGTTGTCTGCTCCAAGGACACCACAACAGAATGGAGTAGTGGAGAGAAAGAACTAGACCATTCAGGAAGCATCTAGAACCATGATGATGGAAGCAAATGTTCCTCAAATCTACTGGAGAGAAGTTGTAAGCACTGCAGTCTATACTCTTAATCGAGTACAAATCAAAAGCAATACTGGTAAGACTTCCTATGAACTCTAGTTTGGCATCACTCCCACTGTAAACTATTTCAGAGTTTTTGGTAGCAAATGTTACATTAAAAGAGATGAAGATTTAGGCAAATTTGATGGTAGAAGTGATGAAGAAATATTCTTAGGTTATTCTACTCAAAGCAAAGCATACCGGTGTTATAACAAGAGATTGAGAAAGATTATAGATAATACAAATGTGAAGGTTGATGAAGGTATTGAAAACCCCTCAAGGTTTTATGAATATGATGAAGATGATCAGAATGATGTTTTTATCCAAGGAGTCCAAGCCCCTTCTGAGATTCAGATTTAGATTGATTTGGTGAACCAGGAAGAAGAGATGAGTTTGAATGAACCTGTTCAAGAAATAGAAGTGCAAGAAAGTCCCAAAATTCCCAAGCATGTAAGACTAATCACTTTGAAGATCAGATCATAGGTGATAAAAGCAAATGTGTTCAAACAAGAAGAAAGATTGCTCAAGACTCAGAAGAGTATTGTCTGATTTCAAAGATTGAAGCAAAGTCAGTGAATGAAGCATGCAATGATGAAAGTTGGACTAAAGCAATGGAGGAAGAGCTGATGCAAATTGAGAAAAACCACACTTGGGATCTTGTTCCTAGACCTAGAAACAAGAATGTGATTTGAACCAATGGGTCTTTTGGAACAAACTAAATGAAGTTGGTGAAGTAGTCAGAAATAAAGCCAGATTGGTTTGCAAGGGTTACTCTCAAGTAGAAGGAGTTGATTTTGAAGAAACTTTTGCTCCGGTGGCAAGAATTGAAGCAGTCAGGTTATTTCTTGCCTTTACTGCCTTCAAGGACTTCAAAGTATATCAGATGGATGTCAAATCTGCCTTCCTGAATGGTGACTTGGAAGAAGAAGTATACATTGAGCAACTAGATGGATTTCAATTGTCTGATCATGGTGATATGGTCTGCAAGTTGAAGAAAGTACTATATGGACTCAAGCAAGCCCCAAGAGCCTGGTATGAAAGATTGGATAAGCATCTTTTGAAGATTGGTTTCAACAAAGGTACTGCTGACAGTAATCTGTACTTCAAAATTGATCATGAAAATATCTTGATTGTTGAAGTGTTTATTGATGATATCATTTTTGGAGGAAGAGATAGTATGTGCAAAACTTTTGCAAATCAAATGAAAAGTGAATTTGAGATGTCCATGTTTGGGGAAATGAATTTCTTCTCGGGTCTGCAAATCACTCAAACACAGAAAGGAATCTTCATTTCTCAGACCAAATATGTGAAAGAATTGTTGAAGAAATTTGGGATGGAAGGCTCAAAACCAATGAGTACTCCCATGGCAACTGGATGTAAATTGAGCAAAGATGATGACTCTCCTAAGGCTGATCAGCAAAAGTATAGGTCAATGATTGGAGGACTTTTGTATCTCACTCAAACTAGACCTGACATTATGAATGTTGTTGGTCTTGTTGCTAGATTCCAAGCTAATCCTAGAGAATCTCATGTCATGGCAATCAAGAGGATCTTTAGATATCTAAAAGGGACAGTTGAGTATGGTTTGTGGTATCCTAGAGATCATGATTTCTCTCTTCTTGCATATACAGATGTGGATTGGGTAGGAGATGTGGATGACCGGAAGAGTACCAGTGGTGGAGCATTCTTTTTGGGGAAGAGATTGGTTTCTTGGCTGAGCAAGAAATAAGAGGCAATATCTCTGTCCACTACAGAAGTAGAATATATTGCAGCAGCAGGTAGTTGTACTCAAGTATTGTGGATGAAACAAATGCTAAGAGATATCAGAGTGGAGTATGAAGAACCCATCACAATCTTCTGCGATAATTTAAGTGTAATTAACATATCAAAAAATTGGGTGTTGCATTCAAAGACTAAACATATATCCATCAAGTTTCACTTTTTGAGAGAGCAAGTGAACAAGAATGAAGTCAGATTGGAGTTTGTGCCTTCCAAGGATTAGATTGTAGATATTTTTACTAAACCCCTACCCAAGAACTCTTTTGAGTATCTTAGGGAGAAGTTAGGGGTTATTACCCCTCTGTTTCTGAATTAAGGTGCATTGATGTGCATCAGTCCGGTGGATCTCATAGTCATATCTTGTGGTCCCGATTGATGATGGGAAGCTGCTACTCAAGGGGAGCAGCTGGTATGATTCTGAAGTGATGCAAGTATGTGCCCTTTGCCATTGATGTCAAAGGGGGAGAGAAGACATGTGAAAAACACGTAATTGCTAATCAAAGGGGGAGCAGGAAAGGAAGAGAAGACATGTGAATGGTTGTTGTTGATAGGGGGAGTTGTGTAAGTGAGGAAAAGTTCTTGTCTTGATGGTTCAAATAGTTTTTCACATCATATGTTGCCATCAATGACAAAGGGGGAGATTGTTGCAAGTATGGGCCTAACCGGTGTTGTTATTGATGTCAACATACTCTTGTTGCATTGATGATAAGGATTGAATGAGCTGAATGCTGACGATATTGAGAAAATTAGTCCTATAAGGAACAAAGAAGAATAGTGAAGTCAGTGAGGTAAAGATCCTAGCTAAGATGAAGACCAGAGGATGCGCATCAAAGGGTTTGTAGATATGTATCTTAAGATGATCAAATAAAGATTTCAGAGGTCCGCATGAAGATCTGAAGAAGTTATGGCCACTTAGGTAAAACCGGTTCTGACAGATGTTTAGAGGTGACATAGTGATATAGATAGGTCCAGTGAGATCCAAAAATACAATATCTTGTTTTACAGATTTGGTGGAGTGTTTAGAAAGTCAATGTGAATTGACAACTCAATTGGTTCGTGGTCTAGAGGTCCGCAAGCATCTATTCCAATATGACAATGATGACAAACTATGTTCTTGAGGTTCTAGATGAAGGAGAGAATGATTTTAGTAAGCAGAAGTAGTGTGGATGCTCTTGGTGATTCAGGCAAGCTTGTGGAGGTCTTTAGATTGTGTCCAGTTTGTGTTGGTGGTCCGCATTGAAGATTGAGCTCGTAATTGAAGAATTACTTCCGAATGATGGTGTTCTTCCTAAGTCTGGCCGACCGAATGAGTTACACATCCTATGGATGATCTTGAAGATGTTCTGTGAAGAATGGCATGTTCCTAAAGGAATATTGAAGTCTCGGATCTGTGTGGCCGACAGTGTGTTGATCCATGTGAATTTTTTTGTAATTAGTCATGGTGTATTTATGTATTTGCTCTGTAATGTATGCCGACTTGGATGATTATCCCTAATTTGATGTCTTGTATAAATAAGGAGTTGTAAAGTCATTTCAAATGTATCTTGTGGAGATGAGAGTGTGGTAGAGAGGAGGAGAGCAAAAGGTAGAGCAAAAGTATTGGGCTTAAATGGAACTAACTCAAGCATGGTGAAGATGCTATTCTTTAGTTCAAGTATGTAATATGTATTATTCTATAGACAGTGTGTCTCTTGTAGGCAGTGGGCCTCTTGTGAGCAGTGTGCTCAGGCATTAAGCCCTAATTAGCATGTGCCATTTTGTTCTTACTATTCTTTTAACAGAGAATACAATCTTGGGTTAGTCACCCTGTGGTTTTTTCCTTAACCGGGTTTTCCACGTTAAAAATCTTGGTGTCATATGTGTTAATGTGTTTTTGCTCTTGAATTTCTACATTATATTTCCATGATTGATTTATTATTATGCTGATGAATTAAGAAAAGGATTTAAGTGATTAATTGCAAGAAAGTTTTGGACAACTGATTCACCCCTCCTCTCAGTTGTTTGTACTAAATCTAACAATTAGTTGAATCAATTTCTTCAGGAGGAGTAGAATACTTTTTGTCTGCCATGTGTTCAATCTCTAAGATCTTTCTTAAGCTGTTAGACTTCTTCCAAGAAACCAAGATCTGATACCAATTGTTGAACACCCAGAATATTGAGAGGGGGGTGAATGAGTATTCTATTAAACCTTTTACTTATTCAATCAGTAATCCATTTACCACATTTGATAACAACAAAGCAAATTAAATACAGAAGAAGCAACCACAAAGCATCACACATAAACACCAAGATTTTTATGTGGAAAACCCTAAACAGGGAAAATCCACAGTGAGTGTTAGCTCACAATAATTATATAATAATAGTACTGGATTACCAAAGAGGCTCACTACCTTAGGGCTCACTGTCCAGGGCTTACTACCCAAAGGAATGCTCACTGCCTAGAGAATGAAAGAAGAAAGAAGGATGGCTCACTGCTAGGTTGAACTGCTTAGATTGCATCTACACATGCATGGTCACAGCTCCAATGAAGTTTAGAAATACTGTCTCAAAACTCTTTATCTTTGACTGCTCTATTTCACTGCTCTACTTTTACATGAGAACAAGATCTCTCTTATGCTATTATCGCCTTCACAAAATCACCAACTTTCTCATTTCACATACACGCCTTTTTATCCACCTTCTTCATTATCCAAACACTAAATTTTATCTCACATATATATCTTCAACCCTTAAAATCTTTTCATTAGGTTGGCATGCACATATGAAGTGTATTTTTTATAAACTTGTAGTTTGTCAGCCAAATCTATTTACCAAAATGCATAGCGGACCCAAAAAACATTTGAAATACCTTCTCATATGTTGGTCTCAACTATACCACCAATTAGGATTAAGTTCTAAACAATAGAACTTACCGCATACAAATTAAACTTATCATGTCTGCCTCAAATACAAACTGCCATTGGTTTAGTTCATCTATCATACTGTAACTTTCATTGCGGACCACAAGATACTTTCAAAATCATATCAAAGACCTTCACACATCCACAAGCTTACCTTTAGAACCGCAAGGCATGATATCATCTTGCAGAAAAATGTGGACCTTTAGAACTTAGACCCTATCACAGTCAAACACTATAAAACCATGTAGCAATACTCAGTAGCTTATAACTATCTTTCCAATGGACTTTAGATTCTACAACTCTTGATTTACACACTTCATACAAGTGTTTACAACACCTCGAAGCTGCATAATAAGATATGCAACATTGGAGGAATGCAGACCAAATCAATTGAGTGTTCCGCTCTAAATAACACTGTATTATGCTCTATCAGACTTAGGTTGTTAGAATATATGCTTCTTGTACTTATCAAGAGATAAAATATTGAATATAAGATCACCTAAGGACTGCAAACAACATACCAAAAACGTATGATCTGATCTTCAACTGCAGACCAATGCCAGCCATTACACTCTCTCTATCGTTGTCTCTTGTATACTGCCAACACTTAGCTAAAATGACTAAGTCTTCTTCACCAAACCAAAAATTTTGTCCCAAGCTTATTCCTTTTCTTGTTGACATCAATGACAACACCTTCAAACATCATGCTCAATTATTCATCATCATACCAGTAGTGTCTCTCTCTTAATGATGTTTGCCAAGTTGCCAACAATCCCATGGTAGAAATTAGTAAGACATCAATCTCTAATATCTTCAGACTCCACTTGGCTACCAGTACACTCATAGACCATGATATTTTCAAAAGAAAATACCTGCAAGATAAGAGCTATTACAGAGTCGTGCATCTACCTAGGCATAGAGAAAAAGATCATAATAACAGAGGTATGAAAATTCCACCAAATGAATCTGAGCCCCTCAAACTTGAAACTTTTGAGAATTATTTTGCAATGACATATTATGCATTATGTCAGGTCTTGGGGGAGAACAAGAATGAAACAATTCCTACTTCATACACTTACATGGCTGTTGATGTTCAACATGTATCAATTAATCAACAATTTGATTATGCTTCTTACCTGGCTAACAAAATACATGAAGGGTTAACAGATGTCAAGAAGGGAAAAAAAGTTGTGAAATTCTGGTGGTTTTCTTTATTATGTCATATGTTTCTATATGAAGGAAGAGCAAATTGGGACCCAAAATTATTGGTTAGCCAGGTTGATAATAAAGGAAACCCACATCTAATCCAGTGTTGGACACACATTTGGGACAAGCATTGTTCTGAGGCCAGTTACATTATCTTCAGGGATTATTTTGTTGGTAGAGTGATGTCTTTCTTACAAGGACCAATTCCCAGAGTTCCAAGCCAGATATTGGATTTTTTGAGGCCTATGGTGAGAAGACCTACTCTGAATATTTGACATAACTGGGGAGATTTCATTTTCCACCCCAATTGCACACTTCTAATAGTTTATGGATTTCTGGTGGTGTTAGAAACTTGTTGGCGTTGTCATTGATGTCAACTCCCAGCATATGGTTCACTTGGTTTCCAAGTGCTTTTGAGAAAATTTGATAAAAAGATGTGTAGTATGATAGAGGTACCATTACTCTTTTGCTCTGCATTTATTCCTAATTAAAGATATGCTTATGCGGTTTGGAAGTGTTGATCATAGGTGTTTAGAGGTATTATATCTTGAGTTTTAGGTTCTGGATCATGCGGAAATAGAAGTTGTGTTTGACAGAGTATTTGACTTTGAAGAAGACTATCTGGGAGAAATGAGATTGCTCCACATTTCTCTGCATTGAGATTTCATGACCTGCAAATCTAGGAATGTGCTTTTACAGCCTACATCAATCTTCCCTTGAAGTTTCCAATGTTGGGATGCTTCACAAGTTTAGTTCTTGCATTAGTGATCGATGACAGTGTGTCCTGATGTGTATAATGAAGACATTCTCTGATTCAGGTGGTTGCTACAATATGGCAAAGAATTTTGATGATGTTGAATGTTCTGAGAAGGTGTGTGAGTGTTATGGAGTGTCTCTCTCTAGTCCGCATAATGTTTTTGGACTTGGAGACGCGTGGATGTGATCGTTAGCTCAAGCTTGGTTGACCTAGCATGCTAACATTATTTACTGAGATACCTCATGGATTGTGGATGTGATAAGTAGCTTGATGGTACAAATTTGTGTCCTGGTTATCCCAAGTGATATGGTCCACTTTCACTTCTTTCCACCGTGGAAGTGTTTAGTGCCGACCTATGTAATGTTGCATGTGTGTAATGCACATGATTCATTAGGACCGACCTAATTGAGATAGGTCTTGGTTATAGATGGTATAAATACATGATGAAGTTGAATGGAGAAAAGTAGAGAAGACGATGCGTATGTGAATCAAAGGCAATGAATTATGTGCGAGCTTAAAATATTATGACTCTGGAATGCAGTGAGTAGAAGGTGTCTACATTTCAGTGTGCCAGAAGTTGCTGGAGGCAATGTGCCAGAAGTTGCTGGAGGCAGTGAGCCAAAGGTTGTGGATGGCAAAGAGTGTCATTGGTGGATTTCTCCTATTTCTTTGATATAGTGAATCTCTCTATAATAGATTTATTCTTTCTTCTCTCTTCTCTCTTCTGGGTAGTGATTCCCTGGCAGTGAGCCTTTCTTCTGGGCAGTGAGCCATTGGCAGTGAGCCTATTGATTTTTTGGTGTTGTTATTCATATATATTGTGAGCTAATCCTCACCATGGTTTTTCCCTTATTGGGTTTTCCACATAAACCTGGTTTTCTTATGTGTTTGCATTGATACTTCATATGTTTACATTCTGGTAATGCATTATAAGTGATTGATGTTTTGAGGGTTTAAAGTTTTAACATACAACTGATTCACCCACCCTCTTAGTTGTCCTATGCATGCTAACAATTGGTATCAGAGCCAAGTTCCTTGAAGAAGCTTAACCGCTTGGGGTAGATCTGGATGGCGCATAGGAAATGTATGGAGGTCCCAGTGTTTGATGGAATAAATTATGCTTTTTGGAAAACCAAGATGGAAAGCTTTCTTGTCTCACTAGGATATGGCATATGGAAGATAGTTGACAAAAGAATACTATACCTAAAGATGGCCCAAAGGATGAAGATGAGATTAAAGAATATGAGAACAATGGCAAGGCAAGGAGTGCTCTTCTAAACAGTCTCTCTGATTCTAAATTAGTGAAAGTAATCAGTTATAAAACTACTCATGAGATATGGAAGAAGTTGGAAAGCACCTATGACGGAGACATAAAAAGGTCAAGCAAGCAAAGATGCAGATTCTAAAGTCCAAGTTTGAAGTCCTAAGGATGTCAAAGGATGAAAATATTGTAAGCTACATGCAGAGAGTGGATGAAATTGTCAATTTCATCAATGGTCTTGGTGGACAACTGGAGGAAAAAGAAGTGGTAAAGAAGGTACTAAGAACTCTTCCTAAATATTATAGTGCTAAAGTTTATGCTATTGAAGAGACTCAAGATTTGGATAATTATGCTAAGGATGAAATGTTTGGTACTCTAACTACTTTTGAGATAAGAGAATTTGGTCAAGATGATGCAAGAAAAGAAACTGCTTTTGATGCTAGCAAGACAAAAAATAATGTTGAATCTGATTCAGATGACTTTGATAAAGTGGAAGCAAATTTTGTGAGTAGATTGAAAAAGGGCTCTAGAAAATACAGAGGTAAGTTACCTTTCAAATGTTTTAGCTATGGAAAGATAGGTCATTATGCTTCTAAATGTCCAATCAAAATCTCTAATGACAAATACAAGGAGAACAAAGGTAAATCATTCAAGAAAAATTATTATGTTAAAGAAGATGACAACATATCTGATGATGAGTTTGACTATCCATATGATGATGGTAATGAGTGCTTGTTTATGGCTTTGAATGTTGGAACTGATTCCACTAATCCTAGAAGATGTACGAAGGATATTGCTCTAGAGACAGGGCACCACATTGAAGGAAAATTGGTTACTGCTTTTCATGCAAGAGAGGAGGAAGATCTCTATTTAATTGAAAGTGGATGTTCAAATCACATGACAGGTGATAAGAATAAGTTTGTGAAGCTTGAGAAGTTTGATAGACGGTTTGTTAAGTTTGGAGATGATGCATCTGCTAAGATTTGTGGAAGAGGTTCAATCAGTTTTGATGGCAAGCACAATACAAATGGTGTCCTTTATGTAAAAGCCCTCTGGAACAATCTTCTTAGTGTAGGACAAATGTGTAGCAGAGGATATAATCTTGTGTTTCAGGATGGTGGCTATGAAATCAGAAAAGAAGACTTTGGAACTCTGATGCTACAAGAACAAGTACAAAAGGAAATATATATCAACTCAAAGGTGTTGAAGGTGTGTGCCTTATGACTCAAATTAATGAAAGTTGGTTATGACATAGAAGAATGTGTCACCTTAACTTTGATAGTTTAGTGAAGATAAGCTATCCTCAAGTTGTGAGGGATTTGCCAAGGATTACAAAGCCTATCAATGCAACCTGCAAGAATTGTCAGATTGGGAAGCAAGGAAGAATTTCAAGATCAAAGATTATTCTACCACTGGACCTCTAGAGTTAGTGCATACAGATCTATGTGGACCTACAAGAGTAGGAAGCTTTCAAGGTAACAAGTATCTCATGTTGTTGATTGATGATTTTTCTAGAATGACTTGGGTAACTTTTCTCAAAGAAAAAATTAGAAGCTCTAGATAAGTTTAAAGCTTTTAAGGCTATGGTTGAAAATGAAATTGATCTAAAATTCAAGTGTTTAAGGTTTGACAAAGGTGGTGAGTTCACCTCCAATGAGTTTAATTTCTTTTGTGAAGATCATGGAATAAAAAGGCATTTGATAGCACCTAGGACTCCTCAGCAGAATGGAGTTGTGGAAAGGAAGAATAGGATAGTTTAGGAAGCAACGAGGACAATGATGAAAGAAGCAAATCTACCAGATATTTATTGGAGAGAAGTCATCCACACTGCAGTTTACATACAAAACAGAGTGCAAATTAGGGTCAACAGTTCAAAGACTCCATATGAACTGTGGTATCGAAGAACTCCTACTGTAAAATATTTTAGAGTGTTTGGAAGTAAATGCTACACTAGGAGAGATAAAGAGAACTTGGGAAAGTTTGATACAAGATCAGATGAAGGAATCTTCCTTGGATACTCTACAAAGAGCAAGGATTACAGGTGTCACAACAAGAGACTGAAGAGATTAGTGGAAAGTGCAAATGTCAAAGTGGATAAACCATACCAAAGGTCAGTGCTATTAGAAGGATATGAATCAGATGCGAACCATTATAGAGAAGTAGAAAGAGAGGAAGAGAAGGAAAAGGAGAAACAAGTAGATGAAGAAGATGCTCCAGAGAAGATTCTCAAGACTCCCAAGTATGTGCAGAAGAATCATTTTGAAGATCATATCATTGGAGACAAGAACAAAGGTGTTTTAACAAGGAGAAGTATTGTTATGGTAGATGAACAAGTAAATTTGTGCTTATTGTCTCAAATAGAACCCAAAACAGTGATTGAAGCATGCAAGAATGAGCATTGGATCAAAGCTATGGAAGAGGAATTAATGCAATTTGAGAAGAATCAAACTTGGGAAATTGCCCCAAGACCAACAGATAAAAATGTGATAGGAACCAAATGGGTCTTCCAGAACAAATTGAATGAGAATGGGGAAGAAGTCAGAAATAAGGCCAGGCTGGTGTGTAAAGGCTACTCACAAGTGGAAGATATAGATTATGAGGAAACATTTGCTCTAATGGTAAGATTAGAGGCCATCATATTGTTCTTGGCCTTTGCAGCTCATAAGGACTGCAAAATTTATCATATGGATGTGAAGTTTGCATTCCTAAATGGAGAATTGGAAGAGGAAGTATATATTGAGAAACTGGAAGGTTTTCAGTTATCAGATGATCCAAATATGGTCTGTAAATTGAAGAAGGCATTGTATGGACTCAAACAAGCTCCTAGAGCTTGGTATGCAAGGTTAGATAGGTACCTGCTACAACAAGGAATCAAAAAGAGCATTGCAAATAGCAATATGTACTTCAAAGTTGAAGAAAATCAAATCTTGATTGTAGAAATGTATGTAGATGATATAATGTTTGAAGGAAATGAAGGTATGTGCAAGAGATTTTCAAAAGAAATGCAAAAGGAATTTGAAATGTCAATGTGTGGGGAAATGAACTTCTTCCTTGGGTTACAAATTAGTCAATCAGAAAATGGCATTTTCATCACAGTCAAGTATGCTAGGGAAATGTTGAAGAAGTTTGGAATGGAAGACTCCAAATCGGTATGTACCCCCATGACTACTGGTTGTAAATTAAGAAAAGATGATGAATCTCCTAAGGCTGATTAGAGAAAGTACAGATCAATGATTGGTGGACTGTTATACCTGACTACTACTAGACCGGATATCATGCATGCAGTTTGTCTTATGGCCAGACTCCAAGTTGATCCTAGAGAGTCACATGTTGAAATAGTAAAGATGATATTCAGATACCTAAAAGGCACTTTGGAGTTCAGCCTATGGTATCCCAAGGATACTAATTTCTCCCTGAGTGCATATACAGGTGTAGATTGGGTAGGATGTACAGATGATAAAATAAGTACAAGTGATGGTGCTTTCTTTCTAGGAAGTAGACTTGTCTCTTGGCTAAGTAAGAAGCATGACTCAGTAGCATTATCTACTGCAGAGGTAGAATATATTGCAACAACATCTTGTTGCACATAGGTGTTATGGATGAAGCAGACATTGAAGGATCTCAAAGTGACATATGATGAACCTATTCCTATACTATGTGACAATGCAAGTGCTATCAACATTTCAAAAAATTTGGTGATGCATTCAAGGACAAAGCATATTTGAATCTGGTATCACTTCTTAAGAGAAAAGGTTGTAGAGAATGAGGTGAAGTTGGAGTATGTTCCTACCAAGGATCAAGTTGCAGACATATTTACAAAGGCTCTCCCTAAGGATACTCTTGAGTATCTTTAACAGAAGTTAGGGATTATTACCCCTCCTTCTCTTAACTAGATGCATAAATGTATGCATCTGTCCAGGAAGTATTTCAATATACATTTTTATGAACCTGGATTGATGTTGAAGGCTACCTCTTAGGGGGAGTAGGTAGAGATACTATTAATTGATATAGTCAGATGGAGCACATTTTAGGATTTTAAGGGGGAGAGTGAAGAAAAGTGAGAGTAGTAGAAATGAAGAAAATACTTGCTAGTGTTGTTGCCCTTTGCCATTGATGTTAAAGGGGGGGAGAGAGTCAAAGAGATTGAAAAACTATTGTGCAGAGAAGTGTGTGAAGAGTAAGAGTTGTTTATGTCAGGGGGAGTAAGAGTTGCTTTTGGTCTTGATGGTTTTTCAAAGAGTTGGTGTTGCCATCAATGATAAAGGGGGAGATTGTTAGAAATTTGTTAGTGTTGTTATTGATGTCAACTCCCAGTAGATGGTTCACTTGGTTTCCAAGTGCTTTTGAGAAAATTTGATAAAAAGATGTGCAGTATGACAGAGGTACCATTAGTATTTTGCTACGCATTTCTTCCTAATTGAAGATATCCTTATCTAGTTTGGAAGTGTTGATAAGAGGTGTTCAAAGGTATTATATCTCAAGTTTTAGGTTCTGGATTGTGTAGAAATAGAAGATGTGTTTGACAGAGTATTTGACTGTGAAGAAGATTTATGGGAGAAATGAGATTCCTCTGCATTTCTCTACATTGAGACTTCATGACCTACAGATCTGGGAATGTGCTTATATAGTCTACATCAATCTTCCCTTGAAGTTTCCAGTGCTAGGATGCTCCGCAAGTTTAGTTCTTGCATTGGTGATCGGTAACAGTGTGTCCTGATATATATAATGAAGACATTCTTTGATTCGGGTGGTTGTAGCAGTATGGCAAAGAATTTTGATGATGTTGAATGCTTTGAGAAGGTGTGTGAGTGTTATGGAGTGTCTCTCTCTGGTCTGCATAATATTTTTGGACTTGGAGAAGCATGGATGTGATTGTTAGCTCAGGCTTGGCCAACTTGGCATGCTAACATTATTTACGGAGGTACCTTGTGGATTGTGGATGTGATAAGAAACTTGATGATACAAATTTGTGTCTTGGTTATCCCTTGATATGGTCCACTTTCACTTCTTTCCACTACGGAAGTGTTTAGTGTCGACCTATGTAATGGTGCATGTGTGTAATGCACACGCTTCATTAGGACTGACCTAATTGGGATAGGTCTTGGTTATAGATGGTATAAATACAAGATGAATTTGAATGCAGCAAAGTAGAGAAGATGATGTGCATGTGAATCAAGGGTAGTGAATTGTGTGCGAGCTTAAAAGCTTGACTTTGGAATGCAATGAGCAGAAGGTGTCTACATTTCAGTGTGCCAGAAGTTGCTAGAGGCAGTGAGTCAAAGGTTGCGGGATGGCAAAGAGCATCAGTGGTGGATTTCTCCTATTGCTAAGAGATAATGAATCTCTTTGTAATAGATTTCCTTTTTGTTCTCTCTTCTAGGTAGTGAGCCCTTGGCAGTGAGCCTTTCTCTGGCAATGAACCTTTCTTCTGGGCAGTGAGACCTTGGGAGTTTTATATATTGTTGTTGATTACATAAGACAACTGAGAGGGGGGTGAATCAGTTGTAGCTTAAAATTTCAAAACCTTCACACACATTTAGATTTGCATAGATTCAATTAACCCTTAGACAATTATAATGATTAAGCATGAAAGCAAATAACATAAATTGAATCAAACCAACATCAAACACAAGAGAACACCATATTTATGTGGAAAACCCAAGAAGGGAAAAACCACGGTGAGGATTAGCTCACAATATAATGTAGTATCAAAATTGAATTGCAAAAGGCTCACTGCTAGAGGGGATCACTACCCAGAAGAAAGGCTCACTGCCAAAGGGCTCATTGCCCAAGGACTCACTGTCCTGAAAGAAAGATATAGAAGAGGTGGCTCACTGCTAGAGTTAAACTGTTATAATTGCATCAACCTATGTAAGGAGTATAGTTCCAATGAAGCTCAAAATATAGAACCAATATTCACAACATTAACATCACCTCTGCAACAACACTGAAGAATAGTAGACACCTTCTGCTCACTACATCCAGTAATCTAACACATGAAAGCTTGTATTACACCACACTATTACTCACATCACATCCATCATGCACACACACAATCACGATCCCTTGACACTCATTTATATTGTCTTCAACCTTGAGAACATTCTCCAAGGTCGACAAATCACCTTAACACAGAAGATTCAAATTAGGTCTAGACCTAAACATTTTCACAGTGGAAAGGAATGAAGGCAGACCACAACACATCTTAGCTTGAACCTATAAATTCATCCAAGAACACCACTCCATGCTACTACACTCACCGAAGCAACTTCACAATTAGTGTAAACACCCAAGGTCGACCAAACCTGTGTTAACATAATGAACTTTTAAGTACATGCTTCCTCAAACCCAAAAACAACTTGCGGACCACATGCAAGGCTTTAACACAATCTAGAGTATTCCACAAACATCCTAAAATCCAACAAGATCCTTCGCAACAATTTTCACCTATCGTACAACCTTAACTTGTTTATCAAGTATGCTTAATTATCTTTGTCACACATTGTATCCCTAGAAATTGACTTCTGGAGCACCAAACCATGAACCAATTCATCAGAAGAAAGATATGGACCTTATAAGCATAATTCTAGAACCGCAAGACGTAAAACCTCTTTGCAGAGAAATGCAGAGCAAAGACATTTCTCCCAGACACCTCTACAACGCTCTGAAACACAGTCTTCATACTGGTGAACACAACTTCTACACAACGAACTAGAGCACAAAATTTGAAATATAACATCTCTGAACAACATATCCAAACTATTGGAATTAGTCCATACAATTGAGAGGGGGGGTGAATCAGTTGTCTCACAAATATAACCTTTTCTGCTTTTAATCTTCTTTATCAACTTACAATCAGATCAATAATGTAAACATTAAAGCATAAATCAACAAAACATGAGCAGAAATAAACTTAACACACATAACACCAAGATTTTTACGTGGAAACATGGTTAAGGGAAAACCACGGCAGGGGTTAACCCACAAGATTCGTACCCTATTAAAAGTACTTAGAAGAAAAGAGAAGGCACATGCCTTTAGGCTCACTGCCTACAGAATTTATGTTTAATACAGAAAGAATTAACTGATAAATAACATCTCCTTCATGCCTGGTTAAGTTTCATTGAACACTCACAAAACTTCTACTCTGCCCCAAATACTTCTTTTCTAACTCTTCATCAAAACAACTTTTGTTCTTCTGCTTCTCCTCTACTCTGCTTTGCCTTTGATCCTTTCTTTAGATTATATTATTTTCGCACAAGGATAATTTTCCACAACTCATCAACAAGTATTTATATGCTTCATCAACCTTGGAATGAACATCAAGGTCGACACTACAAACATCTAACTTAATGCGAATCACTAAGTTGTTGGCCAAACATAACTGGGACTCAAATCTTCATTAATCAACACGCCATGCTCCATAGAAATGCTCTTAGATCATCTGCAACACACTTGAATCATCTGGTCGGCCAAGATTGGGAAGAATAGCAACACCCAGAAGGAAATCTTCATTGACAAGCTCAAACTTCAATGCAGACCTCCAACATAGTAGTCACACAATCTAGAGACTTCCACAAGCACATTGAATTCAATAAAAACATCCACACTCCTCCAAATCATTAGAATCACTTGCATCTTCCTTTGGAACCTCAAGAACACTGTCTGCCATGACTGTCACTTTAGAAAGATTGCTTGCAGGCCTCCAAACCATGAACCACTTGAATGGATGATACACACTGACTTCCCAAATGTGCCGCCAGATTTGCAGATCATCATTTAACATATCTGGAATAATCTAGACCTCTTTCCTGTCACTATGTCTCTTCTGAACATTGCAAAATTGGTTATACTCAGATGGCCATAGCTTCTTCAAATCTTCATGCGAACCCTTCAAAGCTTAACTGGAGCTTCTTTAGACAATCCTCTACTCATCCATATGGTCCACATACATTGATCTTCATTAATTTTCTCAATTTCCTCAACAATCTAGTCTTCTACATAGGCAACAAAATAGGATACAATTGACACCAATGGCAACAAGGATATGTTGACATCAATAACAACACCGCTTAGGCACATATTTGCAACACAAACCACAAAGACATAGATGAAATGCAGAGCAAAACTAGAGTACTTCTCTATAAACTAGAATGCCATTTCAACACATTATTTCCTTTGATAATAAAAATTTCTGAAAAGCACTTGGAAACCAATTAGTAAAAACATATTCTCAACATCTTCAACACCTCTACAAAGCAACCAAACCATCTTCAACAATACAACTTAACCAAACAGCTCATACTATTACAACAAGCTTATCTCTGTTCAACCAACCTCATCATCAGAGACAGTATCTACTTCACACAATTGACATAGTTGACACTAGTGACAAGACAAGCTTGTTGACATCAATGACAACACCGATTACACATACATACAACAATTGTGAGCTAATCCTCACCGTAGTTTTTTCCTTATTAGGTTTTCTATGTAAATCTAGTGTTCTTATGTGTTTGGATGTGTTTATATTGATACTTAATATGTTTACATTCTGGTAATGCATCATAAGTGGTTGATGTTTTGAGGGTTTAAAGTTTTAACATACAATTGATTCACCCCCCTCTCAGTTGTCCTGTGCATTCTAACAGGTGGGTCCCCATATATTACCAAGATTTGTACCCTTGAGGGTCGGCTTCCTGGAAGTCATTTGGCAACTTGCTGAGTTAGATAAGGCTCATTTGGCAAATCAAAGGAAGGGTTCTTTCTTTCCTTTCCTAATAGTCTTTTCTGATTTCAGAATGAATAAGCTGCATGCCACAATAATGGGTTACACTTTCTGGGACATCTTGATTTTTGTTGAAATCACATATTTTTACAAAATATAATGATTTAAGCTTTGAAAGGTTCCATTTAAAGGATTTTAATTGGAGAGGGTTTGATCAAACCCCCTTTGATTCAAACCTCCTTGGATAGAACCCCACTAGTTTTAAACCATACCTATAATGGATTCCCCTCTACACCTATCAAAATGCTAATAAAAAACCACTTTTGATTTACTTTTTGGGGCATCAAATGAATTCATTTAAAATTTATGTTTTGTAAGTATGTAGTCCTTATTATAAGCTTCCCAAAAAATAGAATTTTAATTATATTTAATTTGATTATTATATTTATTTTTTATTTCTTGTGAATGTAGGTTTTTCAATGAACATCAAGGTCTTTGTTTCACACATACGAAAAAATAGGAAAATAGAGAAAAAAATTTCTAAAAAATACATGTCCTCTAGGTATTGATGTCCTTATTCCAACAAAAAAAAATTGAATTCTAATACATACAAAAAAAGTTATGTTGGATAGAATACGCCTATGTTTAAATTATAATTGGTTTGACTTCAAAACTTAATTAAAAAAAAATTCAACAAAACATTATGAAATAAAATGCATCCTCTAGATATCAGTGTTACCAATCTAAATTCAAAAGAATCAGAATTTTATCATTTGTAGAAAAAAAGTTATGTGCGACAAAATACACATCACTTTAAAAAATGTTGTTTACTATTAAAAACTAGTTATCAAAGGAGACACAATTTTTTTTACAATTTAAATCCAATTTTTTTTAATATATATATAAACAAAATCTCACAAATCACTAGTTTGCATCATCTTCAAATTCCTAACGGTTTAGCGGCTATAGGTGTTAGAAAGTGAAGATTTAGTTCAAAATGTTGATTTCAATGTCAAGTTTGGCTAAAAAGTGTAACCCATTATTGTGGGATGACCCATTATAGAGAAGGTCTTGATAAATTGAATGACAAGTTCAAAGTATTTGGGATGAAGTGGGAATGTGCAAGAAATTTTGATCCCGAGAGTTTCATAAATAGCCTTAGGAAAAGCATAAAGAGATCTTCATTTGCGCACTACACCTATGACACTGATGATGTTATAAGAAATTGCAATGATGGAAAAGAACTTGAGCTAAGAAAAGTGAAATGGACAACATTCTTGAAATATGAGGAAAGGAAAAAGGCTAGGAATGCCTCTTACAAGGGGGCATATGCAAGCATCACACACCCAATTATGAGGATTAAAGCAATTTTGACCAATATTGATGAAATAATTGGGAAAGGTATTTCTAAGGAGGAAAAGGAAAAGGGTAAGACTCCTATTGTAGAAGAGAGGCCATCACATCAGCCTCTAGGTGATATGACATTGAAATATACATTCAAGAGAAGAGCTAAAAATGCAGTGATCAAGGAGCAAGCTCAACAATCTCCCCCACATACTCAACCTCCCCTATCTCCTCCACCAATGCAGCAAATAACTCCTCCTTTTGCACAAATAGTGGATTTAGACCCACCTCCAAGGGAATCATCTCCAAAGAGAAGGAAGATTGATCAGTCCCCTTTAGTGGATTATCCAATGGAGGATGAGGTTGAAATAACAGGAGATGATATAAATAAAGAAATGCCTTCTCCTAAGAGGGATGAAAATGTGCAGCCACCCTTGAATAGGCTGACAAATATTATCATCGAAGGAAAGGACATTGGAGATGATATGAGGGATGTGGCTTGCCAAAGATTTCTGACTGATGATTAATTCATCAATTCTCAGGAATTTAATGATTTCATGTGGAGATGCAGAAAATAAGAGTATGCCAGAAGACTAACAAAAAAAATGGCAAAGTCTCCTCAAGAAATTCAGGAGCAAGTGTCCCACAAAATATTAACACAGATAAGGGTAGAAGTTAAATATATTACTCTTGAAGAAGGCAGGGGTATGGTCAGAGAGAGTGGAATTCTATTGCTTCTTGAATGGGATATAGCCTCTGCCATTGCCTTGGAAACTATTAGAATATAGGATGAAGTGGTCTTTTCCTATGAAGATGA
Source organism: Cunninghamia lanceolata (assembly GCA_027924645.1). NCBI lineage: Eukaryota > Viridiplantae > Streptophyta > Pinopsida > Cupressales > Cupressaceae > Cunninghamia > Cunninghamia lanceolata. The sequence continues at coordinate 5,356,061 of BSBN01000220.1, read as the reverse complement.
AGTTGTTGTAGCCTTATCTGGTGCAGGTTTCAATCCAAAATGGGAAACCTTAGCAATTTGGGCTTTGGCCCCTAATACTGACAAACCATTGGTTGCTGAACCAGATCAGGGTTTGAAATGAAGTTTGATTGTTAATAGAGTGTCAAACACTCCTGCAACTAAGGCAACAACAATGGTGGTGGAAGTTGCCAAATTTGGTAAGGTAACTACTGATGCACCATAGAAGAAATATGATACATTGTTGGAAGAGCATATGCATGTGTTGCATGAGTAAAATAAATTGAAAATATCAGAAGCTCAGTGGAAACAACAATAATAACAACACTAGCAGCATGCATCAGCATCATTCCCCCCTTCAATGACATTAGTAGTAAGAGATGTGGGAGCCATGGTTGCCAGTAGTTCTTCATCCACCACCAAAGTCTGATCTTTGAGAGGGAGAATGAAGAATTAAGAGGGCAACTTGAGGCTTTTGAAGAAATTTTTGTAGACTTCAGGGAGGATCAACAAGGAAATAATGAGCACATTGTTTCAAATGTGTTTGGACTTCTGATGAGTAAAATTTTGTCAAAAACATAAAATATTCATAAGTATTACTACAAGTTATCAATGGCAATCAAGAAAATTGCTGAAGACAAGGAACAAACTATGCCTCTGTTAAATAGGTGGATCCCAAGGACTACTTCCTTACTAGGAATGTACAAAGGATCAACCCATGAGCTTGACCCCCTAAGGGAAATCAAGCCTACCTACACTATAGTCAAGGCAATTGGGGAGTTACAAGGATTTGTAAACCAACTTAAAGAAAAGAAATTAGTTAGGATTAAGGAGTTTGACAATGATAGTGCAGGATTGATGCCTTAGATTAAAAATGAGGATGGTGAGGTTAAGACTTATCAAATACGGTTCTTTCAATTCGAGGCCATTACTCCAATTCTTTATTTCCTTACATGCAAAGACAATAGGATTGATATTGATCTTTTCAGGAATAGTTAAGTAAGCTATGGGATACGTGCCAATGTGTTGAAGAATTTGTGAGAGAAGCTGAATCAATACTAGCAAAATATGATAACAAGTATATACATAGTGTTGATGAATTTTTAGCATTCCAATGGCCTACAGAATAGCAATATAAGGCTTGGGATGAGAAATACAATAATTTGCCTAATTTATAAAGTATAATAATGTAACATTTGGCATTTTGTTATTGAATATTTGATTCCATTTTTGAATGGGAATATGCTTCTATGGTCTCTTTCATCAATTTAGCATCAACGTGGGATCAGTTCCACAAGATATCTTGTCCTTTAGTGGATTTTTGCTTTTTGCATCACCGGTTCTTCCAAGCAGTTAAAGTAGAGAGAAGCTAAAGAGAGTGGAATCAAAGACGACAGGGTTTGTTATGACATCTGTGTTAGATTTAGGGCAGATAATTGAGAGGGGGGGTGAATCAGTTGTCCAAAACTTTTCTTATTTCAACACTTGCATTCACTTTTCATTAACAATAAATCAATCATGAAAACTTAATGTAATTAACCAAGAGCAGAAAACACATCTATACATGAGACACCAAGATTTTGACATGGAAAACCCGGTTAAGGGAAAAACCACAGGGTGACTAACCCAAGATATTATTCTCTGTTAGAAGAATAGAAAGAATAAGATGGCACATGCCAATTAGGGCTCACTACCCGAGCACACTGCTCACAAAAGGCTCACTGCCTACAAGAGACACACTGTCTACAATAAATGAGTATTACATACTTGAACTGGTAAGTAGCATTGTCACCATGCTTGAATCAATTCCATTAAAACCCAAATCCTTTTTCTCTTCCTTTCGCTCTTCTCCTCGCTACCACACACTCATCTCCACAAGTACACTTTTGAAATGACTTCTCAAACCTTTATTTATACATGACATCAACTTAGGAACAAACATCTAAGTCAGCAAGCAACCACAAGAACATTCGCAAGGTGTATAATTCATCCGGTCGGCCAGTTACAGAAAGAACACCTTCATCTGGAAGTATTTCTTCAATTCCGGTCTCTAATTCTAATGTGGACCATCCACACGAACTGAACATAATCCAAGGACCTTCACAAGCTTTCCTAAATCACCAGGAACATCCGCACTTCCTCTACTTACTGAAATCCTTCTCTCCTACATCCGGAACCTCAAGAACACAATCTATTATCATTGTCACAAAGGAATAGGTTCTTCCAGACCTTCAAACCACAAACTGATCTACTTGACACTTCACAAGGATGTCCTAAACACTTCCTCAAATCCGCAAAGTGGGATAATGCATTACCGGACCTTACCAGACCTATCTGTCTCACTTTGTCACCACTGAGCACTTGTCAGAACCGGTTCTACTTGAGCGACCATAACTTCTTCAGATCTTCATGCGGATCCCTGAAAACTTGACTGGAGCATCTCAAGACTTATATCTACAAACCCTTTAAACCGCGTCCTCTAATCCTCAACCTATCTTGGACTTTTACCTTGTTATCATCATTGTTCTTCACTGTTCCTGATTGAGACTAATTTTCTCAATATCCTTAGCACATAGCTCATCCAATCCTTCTCATTAATGCAGCATGAGTATGTTGACATCAATGACAACACCGGTTCAACCCATACTTGCAACAATCTCCCCCTTTGTCATTGATGGCAACATATTATGTGAAAAACCATCAAGACATGAACTTCTCCTTACTGTCATAGCTCCCCCTATCAACAACTATTCACATGTCTTCTCTTCCTGTACTGCTCTCCCTTTGATCATCAACCACTTGTTTTTCACATGTCTTCTCTCCCCCTTTGACATCAATGGCAAAGGGCCCATACTTGCAACTTTATAATCACACCTGCTGCTCCCCTTGAGTAGTAGCTCCCCAACACCAATCCAGACTACAAGATATGACTATGATATCCACCAGACTGATGCACATTAGTGCATCCTAGTTCATCACCGGAGGGGCAATAACCCCTAACTTCTCCCTGAGATACTCAAAAGAGTCCTTGGGAAGAGGTTTAGTAAAGATATCTGCAATTTGATCCTTGGAGAGCACATACTCCAATCTGACTTCATCCTTGTTCACTTGCTCTCTCAGAAAGTGAAACTTGATAGATATGTGCTTGGTCTTAGAATGCAACACCGGATTCTTAGAAATATTTATTGCACTTGAATTATCACAGAAAATCGTGATAGGCTCCTCATATTCTACTTTAATGTCTCTTAGCATCTGCTTCATCCAGAAGATTTGAGTGCAACTACCTCCTGCTGCAATGTATTTTGCTTCAGTTGTAGATAGAGATATTGCCTCTTGTTTCTTGCTTAGCCAAGAAACCAATCTTTTTCCCAAAAAGAATGCTCCACCACTGGTACTCTTTCAGTCATCCACATCTCCTGCCCAATCTGCATCTGTATATGCATGAAGAGAGAAATCATGATCTCTAGGATGCCATAGACCATACTCAACTGTCCCCTTTAGATATCTAAAAATCCTCTTGATTGCCATAACATGAGATTCTCTAGGATCAACTTGGAATCTGGCAACAAGACCAACAACATGCATAATATCTGGTCTAGTTTGAGTGAGATACAACAGTCCTCCAATCATTGACCTATATTTTGTCTGATAAACCTTGAGAGAGTCATCATCTTTGCTTAACTTGCATCTGGTTGCCATTGGAATGTTCATTGGCTTTGAGTCTTCCATCCCAAACTTCCTCAACAATTCTTTCACATATTTTGATTGAGAGATAAAGATTCCTTTCTTTGTTTGAGTAATTTGTAGACCCAAAAAGAAATTCATTTCTCCAAGCATTGACATCTCAAACTCACTTTTCATTTGACTTGCAAAAGTTTTATACATACTGTCTCTTCCTCCAAAAATGATATCATCAACAAATACTTCAACAATTAAGATATTTTCATGATCAATTTTGAAATACAAATTACTGTCAGCAGTACCTTTATTGAAACCAATCTTCAAGAGATGCTTGTCCAATCTTTCATACTAGGCTCTTGGGGCTTGCTTCAGTCCATACAGTGCCTTTTTTAATTTATAGACCATGTCATTATGATCAGACAATTGAAATCCATCCAGTTGCTCAATATACACTTCTTCTCTCAAATTTCCATTTAGGAAGGTAGATTTGACATCCATCTGATACACCTTAAAATCCTTGAAGACAACAAATGTAAGAAATAATCTGACTGCTTCAATTCTTGCCACAGGAGCAAAAGTTTCTTCAAAATCAACTCCTTCTATTTGAGAGTAACCTTTGCAAACTAATCTGGCCTTGTTTCTGATTACTTCACCGGTTTCATTCAATTTGTTCCGGAAGACCCATTTGGTTCTAATCACATTTTTGTTTCTTGGTCTGGGAACAAGATCCCAAGTGTGATTCTTCTCAATTTGCATCAGTTCTTCCTCCATTGCCTTAGTCTAGTTTTCATCATTGCAGGCTTCATTTACTGTTTTAGGTTCAATCTTTGAAATTAGACAATACTCATCTGAATTTTGAGCAATTCTCCTCCTTGTTTGCACCCCTTTGCTCTTGTCACCTATGATCTGATCTTCAGAGTGGTTTAGAGTTACATACCTTGGAATTTTGGGAGTCTCTTGCACTTCTAACTCTTGATTAGTCTCATTAAGACTTATCTCTTCTTCCTGTCTTACCGAATCAACTTGACTTTGTTTCTCAGAAGAGACTTGGATATCTTGAATCTAAACACCATTCTGATCATCTTCATCATGTTCAAGAATTCTTGAGGGTCTTTCAATTTCTTCATCAACCTTCACATTATACTTTCTACAATCTTTCTCAGTCTCTTGTTGTAACACCGGTATGCTTTGCTTTGAGTAGAATAACCCAAGAATATTCCTTCATCACTTCTAGCATCAAACTTTCCTAGATCTTCATCTCTTTTAATGTAACATCTGCTACCAAAAAATCTGAAGTATCTTACAGTGGGAGTAATGCCAAACCAGAGTTCATAAGGAGTCTTACCGATATAGTTTCTAATTTGAACTCGGTTGAGAGTGTAGATTGCAGTGCTGACAGCTTCTCTCCAATAGATCTGAGGAACATTTGCTTCCATCATCATGGTCCTGGATGGTCCGGTTCTTTCTCTCAACAACTCCATTCTACTGTGGAGTTCTAGGGGCAGACAACTGTTTCTTTATTCCATGTTTCTCACAAAAGTTTATGAACTCACCGGATGTGAATTCTCCACCTCTATCAGACCTCAGACACTTCAATTTTAATCTGGTCTCATTTTCCACCATAGCCTTGAATATTTTGAATTTCTCAAGAGCTTCTGATTTCTCTTTCAGAAAGGTTACCCACATCATCTAGGAATAGTCATCAATTAGCAACATGAAGTATCTATCACCTTGCACACTCCTGATTCTTGCCAGACCACATAAGTCAGTGTGAACCAAGTCTAATAATCCGGTAGAAGATTGTTCCTTGCTTTTGAATGAGATTCTGCTTTGTTTTCCCAACTGACATTCTTTGCACAAACTATTTGTAGGTTTTACCAATCTTGGAAGATCTCTTACAACCCGAGTATTACTTATCTTGATGATATTATCAAAGTTCACATGACACATTCTTCTATGTCATAACCAACTCTGATCAATTTGAACAAATAAACAACTTTTACCAGTACCAGCTAAGTGAAAGATGTTACCTTTTGTTTGGGTACCTGATGCAATCTCTGTTCTAGAACTTTCAAGGATTTTGCACTTTCCATTCTTGAATCTGAGATCATAGCCTTTGTCGACCAACTATCCCACACTGAGAAGATTGTGTTTCAATACTTCAACATATAATACATTACCGGTTTTGTTCTTTCCATCAAAAGAAATAGCTCCTCTACCTCTGATTCTACCTGCAGAGTTATCACCAAACTTTACCACTCCTCCTTCATACCTTTCCAAATCTATGAACTTGTTTTTGTCACCTGTCATGTGGTGAGAGCAGCCACTGTCAATGACCCAATCATCCTTTTCTTCAACTTGGGCAGCTAGAGCTTTATGATTTACGGATTCAAAGGGTATTGGATCTTCTTCCTTGATGGCAATGAACACCCAGTCACTTCCGGATTTGTCTTCTTTCTCTGATTCATCATTTGTTACTCCTTCAACATCTCCTTTATGAGCATAATAACAATTCTTCTAGAATCTTGGTCTATTACTGTTTGGCCTAGAAAATCTTTCCAGACACCTTGATGTAAAATGACCAATCTTGTTGCAGTTAAAACACTTAAAGGACAATTTTTCCTCATACTTACCGGATCCTCTTGGTAGTCTTTTTGCAATAAGAGCTTCAAGATGAGCAGTTTTAGCTTCTTCTTCTTCCAAGTCTTTTCTTGCATTTTCATACCATGATGATTTCCTTGAAGAGTTTTCTCTCGGATCAAACCTTTGTTTTCCTTTTACCAAGGCACTTGCTTTGAATGCAGATTCAGTCTTTGGAGGATCATCTCCAAACTCGGCCATTTCAAAAGCAGCTAGCTTACCAACCAATTGATCCCTTGTGACTGTTGTGTGAGCTCTGAATTCTTCTATTGCAAAAGCTTTGATTTTATAAAACTTAGGAAGGGATCTGAGAACTTTTCCAACTATCTCATCTTCACTCAGGGTTCCACCTGCATTTCTGATTCCACAAACCAGCTCATTCACTCTTGGCATAAAAGAGGTAATATTTTCATCATTTCTCATTTTCAGTCTTTCAAATTTCCTTTTTAGACTCTGTAATCTTGCACATTTAACAAACTGGTCTCCTTCATGCAAAAGTTCCAATTTCTTCCAAATCTCAAAGGCAATTGGTAGATGAATAACATTAGAGAGTTCTGAGTTAGATAATGCGCTTAAAAGAGCCTCTCTGGTCCGTAGATTATTTTCAGCATCTGTGATTTCATTTAGGGTTGTCAGACCACCCTGTGGAGGTACATAAGCCTTTGTCACCATGGACCAGTATGCAAATCCCATGCACTACAAGTGACATTCCATGCGACCTTTCTAAAGAGCAAAGTTAGTTCCATCGAACTTCGGACTATCCTTCTTGTAGGACGACATCCTGGATCTCCTTAAGCGGTTAAGCTCCTTTTAGAGGAACTTGGCTCTGATACCAATTGTTAGATTTAGGGCAGACAACTGAGAGGGGGGTGAATTAGTTGTCCAAAACTTTTCTTATTTCAACATTCACTTTTCATTAACAATAAATCAATTATGAAAACTTAATGTAATTAACCAAGAGCAGAAAACACATCTACACATGAGACACCAAGAGTTTGACGTGGAAAACCTGGTTAAGGGAAAAACCACAGGGTGACTAACCCAAGATATCATTCTTTGTTAGAAGAATAGAAAGAATAAGATGGCACATGCCAATTAGGGCTCACTGCCCGAGCACACTACTCACAAGAGGCTCACTGCCTACAAGAGACACACTGTCTACAATAAATGAGTATTACATACTTGAACTGGTAAGTAGCATCGTCACCATGCTTGAATTAGTTCCATTAAAGCCCAAATCCTTCTGCTCTTCCTTTCGCTCTTCTCCTCGCTACCACACACTCATCTCCACAAGTACACTTCTGAAATGACTTCGCAAACCTTTATTTATACACGACATCAACTTAGGAACAAACATCTAAGTCGGCAAGTAACCACAAGAACATTCGCAAGGTGTATAATTCATCCGGTTGGCCAGTTACAGAAAGAACACCTTCATCTGGAAGTATTTCTTCAATTCCGGGCTCCAATTCTAATGCGGACCATCTACACGAACTGAACATAATCCAAGGACCTTCACAAGCTTTCCTGAATCACCAGGAACATCTGCACTTCCTCTACTTACTGAAATCCTTCTCTCCTACATCCGGAACCTCAAGAACACAGTTTGTTATCACTGTCACAAAGGAATAGGTTCTTCTGGACCTTCAAACCACAAACTGATGTACTTGACACTTCACAAGGATGTCCTAAACACTTCCTCAAATCTGCAAAGTGGGATAATGCCTTACTGGACCTTACCGGACCTATCTGTCTCACTCTGTCACCACTGAGCACTTGTCGGAACCGGTTCTACTTGAGCGACCATAACTTCTTCAGATCTTCACGCGGATCCCTGAAAACTTGACTGGAGCATCTCAAGACTTATATCTACAAACCCTTTAAACCGCATCCTCTGATCCTCAACCTATCTTAGACTTTTACCTTGTTATCATCACTGTTCTTCACTGTTCCTGATTGAGACTAATTTTCTCAATATCCTCAGCACACAGCTCATCCAATCCTTCTCATTAATGCAACATGAGTATGTTGACATCAATGACAACACCGGTTCAACCCATACTTGCAACAATCTGCCTGCGCACATCTTTTGAGGCAACATGGTTTCTGGCTACACATGTAACAACTTATGCTCCTATAAAATATCTACCCCATAATCAATTATTCTTGTTCTTGGTTGGTGTAAGTTTGTCAAATGAAAATATGACACTTGTCTTAAGGCTTGAAGCTTGTTTTGCTCCCTTGTTTCTATAAAAAGGAATTTAGGGCCTTAGAGAAAAGATCTTGGAGAATTTTTGTATCACAGTACACATAATTATAGAGTATGTTGTTTCCTATTTTAGGTGTTATTTGAAAATAGACTTTGATGTACTTGCAAATTTTGTATGACAGTACCAGTTCATAAGTTTAAATATATTGTCAAAGTTCAAGCTATATTGTCTCCTACAATTGTAGTCTTCATTTCATTTATGATTGTAAATCGATCAATGATCATTTTGTTCATCTTCACAGTCTTTCCTGTGTAAGAATATTCTTCTCGCAACTTTTTCTCAAAGAGTGAATTCAATGCTTTGGGATAATATTGAATGTAATGAATGTCTATAGGGATTCCTAAGTTGAATTAGTTTTGAACTATTCAAAGTGTGATAGTGTAATGCATTATTGCAGTGTTTTACATGAGCTGGGAATGTACTGTTATATTTGGTTTCATTTATATCTATTTTGACTCTGTAGCCCGGGATCTAGGCACTGATCTCTTAGAACTATTGTCTTGATACAACTCCCTGGTCTTTTATACTAAAAATCAAAGAAAAGTTCCATTTCTTTATTAAGTTTGTAATGTTATTCCAATGTTCCCCTGCAAAAGAGTTGTGCTAAAGCCCGAGAATCGAGCCCATTATTTCAACATATCAGTAATTCTTTAGGCATTTTAGAGAGAACATATCTGTTAGAAAATAGTATTTTGAGATAAACAATATTAGATCTTAAATAAATACTAGTTTATTCAAAGGGTACACCTGCCCAGGTCTTGCAGAGCCTAAAGTGTAGAGGAAAAAATGATTCAATCCATTTTTCTTGTTCGTTGTCCAATCCATCAAGGCAAATCCAACATTCGAATCGGCTATTCTATAGATTGCCCTTTTGAGATCAAGTTGGGAATTTAAAAGTACCAACACATACACCAAAGTGTTTTGCTTTCCTCGTACTTTATGAAACACATCTTCTAAATTACACTCACCATCAGTAATTATTAATAATAATCACTTATTAAATATTTTTTTATTGCTTGTAATTTGTTTTTTATTGTTTGTCACTATGCGATCATCCTTAATTTTTTTTAAAATGCTCTCATCCACGCTCAGAAGTTAGTCCCTGCTATATATCTCCATCTCACTCACGTACCTCATCAGAGGACAAGTCCAAAAACTTCACTCCACGCTTCTCAAATTCACCAATGTAGTTCTCAATCCTTCCAAGCTCGATAGTACAGACCAGTGTAAAATCAACTGACCCAAAAAAAAAATGAAGACATAAGTAAAACAAAAACATAGAAACAAAATAATATATTGAAGAGTTCTGAAAACTGACTAGGTTGTGAGAAGATAATGGCCCAACTGTCCCCAATGTGGTCATAGAGCCTAATGTGGCCATGAGTGGAGTCTACTACTTAAAGCACAAAGATTTATGCCCCCAATGTAGTCATAGAGCCTAATGTGGCCATGAGTGGAGTTTGTCTCCACATTAGGGATTTTGTCTCTCAAGGCAACTCTTGGCATTTTTTGTTTCACAAAAAAAATTATAGTTTGCTACTTAAAGCACAAAGATTTATGCCCAAACCTTACTGCATATAGTGTAAGAAAATGAAGGGGTATATATAATAGTTAAGGGGTTGATAACACACTTGGAATTGTGTGTCATATGTATGGTTGCAATGTGACAGAGCACTAAACAAGTGGCAGATTATGTATTTCACACGTTTGCTCTCATACTCCATATTCCCAAGCGTGGAGATGAACTCGCTCAAAAGTATTTAACAAACAAGTATTTTAAGCATTCATCACATCGATTCCCCCTATTCCTTCAATTCCTACCAATCTTCATAACGTTCCCTTGAACTTCCTATCGCTGAATCCCTTGCACCCCTGAAGTTGCAAGTGCTAGTTAGCCGATAGGCTTTCATATGTGAACATTATAGTGCTCAGAATTTTCTCACACCATAAAAGTAAAAAAATTCACGTCGAAAAATTTCCAAAACTCGTCAATTTTCCTATTGGCATATTCCTTGAACCTCCTATGGGTGCAAGTGCTAGTTAATAAATATGGTCAAATGTGGATACAAATAGACAATACTGTTGGGCGCGTCCAAATCCAGTCTTAGAGAGCGGTCCCATGGACCTGCTAGAAGATCTATTTTTTGGGAGCAAAGGGTCCCATGGAACTCAAATAAGTCTGCTAATACTTAAATTGGAATCTTCTCCTTAAAAATAGGAGCAGCTATTGTTTAGGTGTTTGTTTTTTAGCTGGTGTGGATGGAGTGGGGCTGAAACTTTCCCCCCTTGCTTAGAAATTTAATTGAGAGTCTTCTCATTCCCAATTTTTATTTTTATTTCTTTGGCTTCCTAAAAAATCTCTGCTAAATTATTTAGCATAAACTATTGTTTAAAAAACTTCATGAGACCACCCACTTCCTTAAAATTTGGAGCTTAAAATTTTAAGCATGCCGGTAAATACAAAATTCATAGGACCACCCGCTGTAAAATGCTCCTAAAAAGTCTCAGCGGTACCACTGAGATAATTTAGGAAAGCCCCCTCCCATGTGACCGCTTCCTTAAACGCAAGGCATAAGTGCCAATTTGGCGCTTGAAGAAATTTAAGGAATCCCCACTCTAAGATGACACATGGCCCTTGGATTCAGCGAAGTAGCGCAATATTGGCGAGGATCTGGTCGCAGCAACCCGATTCGAATTTGTAATTGGGCGGAGCCAGATTCTGTCCACACACATTACAGATGCGCCTGTTTCAAAATCAACTCAGTCTTCCAATGCTGCCCTTCCACGAACACATAATCGGAGAACTCCTCCAAGACGACAATGGTGGGCTGGTGGTGTTGGGTTCGAGTCTCGGCCTTCACAAACTCATCGCCTCTCTCATACGACTACACTCCCATTCAGACGGCATTCTCTTCATACTCTCCGCCTCCGACACCCAGCGAAAGAGCCCTCGCAGAAGACCTCCTCCTGGCGGCGCCCATTAATATAGACAGTCAATATACGTCTCAAGACAGAGTCGAATGTTATTCCCAGGGTGGAGTTTTCTTCATCACGTCGCGCATTCTTATTGTCGCAGGTCTCATACTTGTCAACACCCATAGATTGACGGAAACATGCACATAAGCCTTCATAGTGCGTCTCTACAGATTTGGCAACAGGAAGGGTTATGCTAGGGTTTTTTCCGATAGACCCGAGTCCATGATTTCGGGTTTTTCCAAGACGGCGCGTATTATGAAGTGCTTGCTTATCAGAAAATTGCATCTTTGGCCGAGATTTCAGGTAGGAAACATGTTAAGGAGTACACATATTAATTTTGTTTAAGGTTTAGGGTTTCACGAGATGTCAATATTAAAATTTCAATTTCTTCATGATAATTTAAAAATATATGTTTGTCAAATTTTCTTTAAACCACTGTATTGAGACTCCTATTCAGCACAGACTGGTTGGGCACATTTTAGATTTGTACCGAGACTGGTAGAAAACCGAGTAAAAACTCGGCACGACTCGACAAATTAAAAAACTCGGCACGAATCTGCAGAACAACATTATTAAATTCACAATCAACCATGTGCCAGTATTGTTGATGATTAAAGAGTGAAACTAGGAAGGAGCTAAAATATAGTTGAACTCAGTTTCGAGTCAAAGTGATGCATTTCTCAAAACTGCTGGAGCGAGCTCAGTTTTCTCAACCTTCAAACCCTCTTCTAGAATTTCTCAAAACTGTTTTCGATCTACAAATGCCAGGGCAATTCATGGTTAAAGAAGGAAACATCAGAGACTGGATATATATAACTATAGTTCTTAAGAATGTTTGACAATCTGCCTAAAATTTCTCTTTTTATCCGATTCAGTCTTCCAAAAACGAGTTTTGATTCTATTTCACAGTACACATGCATAATTATGGCCACATGACCATCACATTTAATCCGTAGTACCAAATCACGACAGATTAAAGCCAAATCACACATAAAAACCCTAAGAAAGAAAAGTAAAAAAATCATTGAAAAGAATCAATGAATGGAGAGAAAACAATGCCAAATATTGAAGGCTAGATTACTTTGGAAGTTTAAAACACCTTTCTCTCTAAAAGAAAGAAAAATTAAAGCCCCATAAGATGTTTGCTTTCTCACCAAGAAAAGAGGAATATGACATATATGTATGTATGTATATGCCATACATATTGCATATGACATATATATGAATATACTTGAAGAGAAGTTTCATGATTTGGAGCTCAAATTGCAAAACAATATGGATGACAAAGAAGTCTTTGATGAGTATGTGAATACAAAGCACTGGTTAAGGTGTATTCAGAATTTCAAGAACCAAGGGGTGTAGATTAGAGCCGGACTTAACTAGCTTAATGCGGGTGATAGAGGTACTAACTATTTCTTCAATATTCTTAAAACCAAGCACAACATGGAAAAAATTGGCCCTATCCTAGTAGGGAGCAATCCGAGTAGTGATCTTAAGGTTATGGGGGATGCTTATTACAATTTCATACAAGAATCTGTTTTCCTCTGAGGATGGTAAGACAAGTTTTGAGGCAAGGATTTTTTGTAAAAGGATCATTCCTAAGAAGCTTGATGATGATGATACTGAGGAGCTCAATAGGGTCATTTCTAAGGAGGAAGGTGTTAATGCTAACAATTCTTTTAGTTCTGGAAAGTATCTTGGGATAGATGGTATTCCCATTGAGTTTTATAAAGCCAATAGAGATTGGATTGCAGATGAGTTGATGGAGGTGTATGTTGAAGCTTTTGAGAAGGGTAATTTGGGGAAGAATATTAATAAAGGCTTGATCAAATTACTGCCCAAAGAAGGGGATAGAACACTGATTAAGAATTGGAGGCCGATTACCCTATTGAACTCCTCTTACAAGATCTTGGCTAAATTGTTGGCTCTTAGATTAACTTATATTCTTAAGAAAATCATCTCGGTTAATCAAATTGGCTTCATCAAGGGGAGATATATATTGGAAAACCCATAGTTGGCAGACTTGGACTTGGCAAAAATTTGACATCGTAAAAAATTGCTTAAATTTTGGTAGAAACACAATTTTTTTGCAAAAATCAATGACAAGATGTATCCAATGAGTCCATAAATGAGTACAAAAGTGTTTTCTATTAGATTTGATTAATTTGAATACAAATTGAGTACAAAATCGCATCATCATGTGGAATCCCGATGGCTGATACAATAGATAGTTGACAATTATTATGAATTTATGATGATTATTTTTGAAAATCATCATAATTCATAAATTACATATTACGAAATGAAAATACAACATTTTACATCTTCCTCTTCCGTAATCTAGTGAAAACTCTTGTAGACTGCTACGGCTCCTCGCGTGGCATAGAAGGTGGCACTGGCAATGACTCCTCCATAGCCTCATCAATGTCATCCAATCCTATATCTCTTGCTGCACCCACCTCCTCCAATGCATGCCTCTCAAAATTAAGAATATTATCTTCAGTAAACAATGGAGGTTGCTCATCTTGCCCTGTCCATCGCTACAAGGATCAATCTCATACAAATCAATGAGCTTCACTGATTTGTCCTCTACCTTTCTTGTGTGAAGCTGAAGGTTGTATTGCACAAAGACAAGGTTATTGGGGCATTTTTGAGCTAATTTGTTCCTCTTCTTCGTGTGGATGGCCTCAAACATGCTCCAATTGCGCTCACAGTTGGATGCACTACAAGGTTGGCACAAAATGCGGAGGGCAAATCTTTGGAGATTTGGGGTATTTGCACCCCAATCTATCCACCAAGAATCTACAAAATAAAATATTGAAGAGTTAGAAAACAAAGTCAAACCATATTTTATCAAATTATCAAATAGTTGTAAATTTGAAATTTGTAACTTGTAAGATGCATGTGATATAAAGACTCCAAATTTTTTTACCTGGTGTCTGAGTGGTTCTTCCTTGGATAGATAGCTCCAAAGAAAAGAGCTTACCCCTTGCAGTCCTGTAATTGTGCAATTCTTGAATAATGAGGTCTGTCACCTCAACTTGGGGTATCGTCCTTTGAATGTGATGCAATGACAAAAACAACCATACTCACACATAGCTCAAAACCAAACATTCAGGAACATATAAATGCAGAGACTCTCTGCTGATACATGCAAATACAAACCACGAGAATAACAAACATGCTCATTTTATTGAAATTCAAATCTGCAACACAACAAAACAAATGCATAACATTGTTGGCCACTATGGCTTCCATAAACACTCTCATCCTCACATTCCTCTCTGCTAAGATGTCTCACAGAACTCTTCTTCAATCTGGCACCTCCTCCCTTTGCTAGGTGCTCCTCTTACATACCTTCAATATCTGCCATTAATCCTCCTCTCCTTTTGGTTTTAAAATCCTTTTCCCATATACCAATTCAGCCTCTCAATAAGGCATTCTTCTTCTCAACTGAGCATCCACTCTCCCTTTTTAGAATCTGCACAATACTCACCTCTGGTTTCACTGTAAACCCCACCTCTAGAAGAGGCGTTCCTGCCCACATAGGCGCTCCCCTCCAATAATTATCATTTTCTAAGTTTATAAGCCTCCATGAGGCGTTTCATTTTGTTGGGCATGGAAGTTTTCATTAAAAAAAGGATAAAAACTGTCTCCAAAATGAGGCATGTCAATCTTTTTTTAGACAACAAAATGAATAAAGAAAGAAAAGAAGAGATGTAAGAACCCCTGTTCTCCCTGAGCTAATTTTCCAATTGTTGTTTGATGTTTTGAAGTTTTTTTTAAAAATATTTACCAGATAATGCATAAAATTTATAGAACAAGGAAAAGCTGAAGCACAAATATAATATTATATCAGAATTATTATTGTCATGAAATTACATTGAAAGCATTCATACCCGGATAACAAACTTATGATGATGAAACCCTTATTCTGAATCTCTCCTGTAAATCCAATGAAGCACAAATGCAGCCTCTGACATGAAGCTACCAATGATGCAGCCTTCAAGTGATCTTTCACACCCTCAGGTAGCAGGAACAATGAAGAATCTTCATTCTCCAAAGCCAAGAATTCTGAAAACCCTAGGTTTCCATCCTCAAGAGCCAAGCTCTCCAGAAGCATAAAATCCAATATGTAAAATGATCCAATGATACCCTTTTCCTTTGCTTTGGTGCCTTTTATATTCTTCTCCAATTAGGTCAATTTTCCCATGATGCTATTAAACCATTTAAAATGATATTTAATGTTCCCCCATTGACTTTATTAAATGCATTAATATATAGGCTTTCCTCTTAAAATATAATTAATGCACTTTAAGTCACTTAATTGAGGGTCATGGCCCCATTGATTATAAAGTGACATTATAAACTTTATAATAAACCTTTATATTATTTTATTATCATTAAAGAGACCTTAATGATAATAACTCCTTTAATAACCATTATTTCGCTAAACCAATTGAACATGGAAATCGACCCTGCATCCAAGACCTGTCCAGGTGCCTTACCAAATATAGAAATACTGGACTCTGCTGACAAGGTGACTTACTATAAATAGTAAGTGTGTGAGACTGAGTCCTGGAATGCCAAATGAAGGCCCAACCTGAACCAAACTCTACTCTGAAGAAGAAGGCAACCAGATAACTGCCACAATGGGCCCTCTGAACAACTCCATTAGCCTACGAGGGTCAAAAGATAGGCTAATCCTCCAAACTCTGATGCTCCCGAAAAATCGGGACATTACAAGAGATGGCGCTGAGAATGGATTTTCAATGCCTCTCTCATTAATTTCTGCATATTCTTTTAATTTTGACCCCAAAAGGACCGCTCCCTTCTAGAAAATGCTTTCACACTCCCCCTTAGCACCTCATTCAGGAATCTCTTTTGCATTATTTGATTTTTCGGAAACCACCACCAATGAGGTAGGCGCCATGTTGATCTTCAAACGCCTCCTCTTTTCCCTTTCACCTTAACGCCTTTTCTTTTGCTGTTAAATCTGCATTTATGATCCATGAAACTGATGCCTTCTATTAAAAGAAATACCAAGGATAAGGTGCCTTTAACTGTTGCAATGCCTTCCCATTCTATTTCTTCGTTGACGCACTATCCTTTTTTGAATATTTTAATGATAAAAATCCACCAAACAATGTGCTTTATTCCCTGAGTGTTCAGAGTTTTAATGATTTATTCTAATATTAGGCTCCGCCTCTTTGGAATGTTACAATTACAACATTGCAGTGGATACATGGAGAAATCATGGTTAAAAATTGAAGATTCTTTGTCTATATCACATGCGCATCGGGACTGAATTCAGGGAACACTGCCAAACTGTGCCAAACACACATGGTGCCAAGAAAAGCCATAGAAGGCCAAACCAAACAAAAGTAAAAAAAAAAAAAACTGCACTTTATTTTTTTTGTTGATGCCGATTGCACGTTCGCCTGGATGCTCCTGCATCAGGATGCATGTCGTGAGGCCCTCCATAACCTCTCCATTAGGATCTGAGAAGCTATCTGAATAGAAAAAACGGGGGTTGAGGAAGTACCCTGCTGCATGGGTGGGTTGGTGGAGTTGATTGTTCCACCTCCAATCAATGATCTCCCAAATGGGATCAAATTTGAGGCTGCCCCCCTTGTAAAAATTTTGGATGACCTCTTTGGCCTTGCCCATGGCCTCATAAATATACCCCATTGGGTTTTGATCCCCATCTACCAAACGGAGAACTCTAACCTAGGGCTCTGACACCCACAACTTACAAGTACAAAAAGATTAAAGTTACAAATTTATAATGAAAGACTTAAATTAAAAAACAAAATTATTCAATTTGAATTTAAAATCAAAGTTTTGAGGTTACCTTCACGATCTTTGTAGCTCTCTGTTCAAAGAGCTTATCAAAGACTATGCTTACACCCCTCTTTCCTTTAGGCTTTTTTGAATATGTTGACTCTAGCCATGATGGACTCACAAATATTTGTTTCAAAGAAGTCAACAAACCAATAATGCTTTGCAACGTTAAGAAGATTGTTGCAAACCTTGTGACACCTGATCGTACCAACTCTTTCCCTTGGGTGTGATCTCTTATCAAATTAAGAACTTGTTGTGACCTTTACAACATCACCCCATTGCAAATTGGGTCCCCCTCTTTTTTTGACCTGGTTCTAGTTTTGCTTCGACCTTGCAGTTTCTTGCTCAGATTCCATTTGACTAGGAAAGAATTTCCAAGCAGTTAGCTCATAGGGAACATGAAGAATGCGAAATAGTGAAAAAAGGAGTGATTTTTCTGAGGATTGAATGAAACCCTAATTATCATTCCTCAAGCAAATTTGGCCAATCCATGGCAGAAGTCCATCATTTCATAGGAAAAGGTCCAAGTCCTTCACTCTGAACATAAGAGTCCATGATGAATAGGCTGTTCCAATCCAGGAGTCTCTGTCCACAGTTCCAAGGTCTATCCGGAATTGTGTTCCAAAGTTCCAATCCAAGGTCCTGAATGCAACAAAGCTTGTCATTCCATGTCAAAGTTCATCATTCCATTGGAAAATCCTAAATTCCTGACTCAGAAACACGGAAAATTCCAAAACACAACTCTAGGAAATCCTTAGCAAAATTTGGAAAATCCTTGTCTGAAATCTTGACTCTGGAATAGAAGTTCTTGGATAAAAATCCCATCAGAAGTTGAGTCCAAGTGCATGAAAGCAGGGGATGTACGCCTCAGGAAGGAAGGAATCCAAGTTCATTCAAAATCCACGCACGAGGAAGGAAGAATCCATGACCATCAAGAATCCGTGCCTCAACTCAAGAAAATCCACAACTAGAGTGCAGGTGTGCCTTGGACAAGGAAAATCCAAGACAAGGAAAAATCCACAACTAGAGTGCAGGTGCGTCTTGGACAGGGAAAATCCAAGACAAGGAAAAATCCACAACTAGAGTGTAGGTGCACCTTGGACAAGGAAAATCCAAGACAAGGAAAAATCCACAACTAGAGTGCAGGTGCGCCTTGGACAAAGAAAATCTAGGACAAGGAAATCTAGGACCTCAATAAATCCGCGCCTTAACTTAGGGAAACCCACAACTCAGGAAAAGTACGCCAGCGATAAAGGAATTCCAAACAGAGCATAAAAATCTAAGGAAACTGCGAATCCACAACTTCATGAAGGAATTATCCACGACTTAGTGGAATATGCACCAAGGGTGAAGGAATTGGCATGGAAAAATCCAAGACATTAAATTTCCCGCCTAAGGAAGGAATTCCAAAACAAGTAAGAATCCACAACATGCCAAAAATCGCACCTTGGACAAGGTATGCGAAGCACAAAAAATCCATGATGAAGAGAAATCCCTGACTCAGAGGGTATGCGCCTATGGACAAGGAATTCCAAACATAAGAAAATCCACGTAAGGCGAAAATCCGCGACCTAAGGCAATCCACGCTCCAAGCATGGAATCCGTAACAAATGAAAATCCGCGACTTAGAGCAATCCACATCGTGGATAAGGAAAAATCCAAGACTTGTCAAAATCCCTAACTTGAGGAAGGATGCACTCGGGATAAGGACAAAATCCCTCTGGCGGTGGTCAACTTCAGGAAAACCACCGTTTGGAAATCTTAATAAAAAAAAAGCATTAACTTTTTTCCTAAGTCGGCCAACTTCAAGTCAAGTCGGCCACCCTAAGGGAAGCTTGAAAACTTAAAATCTGGGTCGGCTTCAGCAGGCAGGAGCTTTGAAATTTCAATCTTTTTCCTTATATTAGGCAGGTCAGCCAAGTGAAGGTCTAAGTCGGCCTTAGTAAGGAGGGTTGAAAACTTTAAATTTTTCCCTTATCTTAACCAGGTCGGCCTAAGTGAAGGAGAATTCACTTGCATATATATAAAGGAGGTGCTGGAATCATCATTTAAAAATAAATTCAAAACAATTTCACAGCAGACTCCCATATTAAAAGGCAGACTTCCTCAATTTCAAGGCAGATTTCATCATAAAAAGGGCAGAACCTTCATAAAGACAGATGTTTATCAAATCATTGGGCGATTTTTTCCTCCTCCAAGGGCGAATAGGGCTGGGCAAACATCTCTAAAAGCAGATTTTCAATGTAGAAGGAAGCGATTTTTTCAGAGCAGCAGCAATTTCTTCATAAAAGACAGATTTCTCCAGGCTGGGCGAGCTTCATTCCTTCAAAAGGACAGCAGGTTTGTTAGATAAAGCAGAATTTCATGCAAAAAGATCAGAAATTCACTGAATAAAATCAGAAATCCATCAAAACAGATCAAAAATCCATCTAGAAAAGCAGATTTTCACCATATCAAGGTAGAGATCTCCATTTCAAAAGGGCAAACTGTAGAAGGAGGTGAAATTTTATCCAAATTAGAGCAGATTTCTGTAGGTAAAGGTAGATTTACACAAGTAAAGAGTAGATTTCTAAGGAAATTACTTGAAAATGCTATTTTTTTTTAGATACTTCTTTTCAAGTATAACTCAAAATGCTTTGAAATTCAAAAGTTTAGTCCCACATGCATAAGTTGATAGAAAATTCTTTGCATTTGGAATAAATCCTCTTTACCTATAGGGTAAATCCTTGATTTTTACCTCTTTGCTTTTACTTTGATTTGTCTTTGTTCTTGTAGGTGAATGGCAAGTGCCAAGGCCAGATCCTCACGACAAGCTCAAATGCGGGACGTCCTCAAGGGAGTGCTTCCGAAATCCAGGATTGCTTTGAAGTGGAAGAATGTAGGTGACACCAATATCGGGCTTGTCAACATGGAAGAGGTCAAGAAGCGGATGTACGGGACCGAAGGGCACCCTCCATCAAAGCTCGCAACGAAGATGGTCTGCAATGGGATTGTGCCAGTTGCATGCTTCCCTCCTGCCATACCTTGTTCCGAGCTGATTGTGGAATACTCCATGCATTATGATCCTGGGTGACGAAGGATTGTTGCTCCCGATGACAAAGTGATGGCTTACCTCTCCAAGGAAATGATTGCCGAAGCCTTCAACATTCCTCCCTATAACCCCACAGTCTACAAGAGCAATGAAGCAACACTCGAGATGTTTGAGGCAGGTCGTGATGCTTGTCTGGGAATTGTGAATAACTCATGGATGGAAAAGAAAAGGTCTCATCATTCCAAGTTGCCAAAGAAGCTCCTCAAATCTGACTTCAAACAATAGTACGGGGACCTTGTCGTCTTGCCGAACAGAGTCATGGGATGTCCTCAAGCTTCAACTTTCGAACCTTGGATGTTCTACTTTGTGGAAGAGATAACTGACGGAATAAAGATGATTGATTGGGCCCAGCTCATCAGTGATAACATTGACGAACAGTTTAGGAATCTGGAGGAATCAGGGACTTTCTACATGAGTTCCTACATGATTTACATGCTGGCAAGGAATGTAGATACAAGGGATTGGCATGGAGAGGACACATTGGGAATGCCAAAGGACAAATCAAAGTATATGATTGTTACCCATAGCTACACCTCCAAAACATAGCACATTTCAAAAGGTACAATGATGCATTCTCCATGCACATTACAAGGACACTTCAGGGAGGGACTCATAGGAGACTGTCACCGGAAGCCGTGCGGTTGGTCAAGAAGTATGGCTCTTGGTTCACCCAATTTCCAAAGTTTACTTACATTTGAGTGCAGGGATTCTCCTATCCGTACAGATTGCCAAGGTATCCTACTGACAAGATGATTTTGCTCGAATTGACAAGGCAACTGTCAGCCTATGATATAGTCCAAAAGAAGGAAAAGAGGGCTGGATTATCATTCCCAATCCAGATTGGAGATGCTGTTGAGGTGTGTCCATCCATCTAGGTTGCAGAAAGTTCCAATGAAGAATTGTAGTTTTACAACCTAGTGACTCACAATTCAAGAGCAAATTTCGATCCTTTCAACATCACTTGGGTAGCCTGTGAAAGGAAGCATAAGCACAAGGTACACCTTGAGGACCATTGGGCAAATGCAAAAGATGATTTTGAGATGAGGAGGATGTGCTCTAGGCTATCTTTGGATATGATTAGAGCAACCCGAGTATTTTCCATTCCGGATCAGGTCAAGGAGGATGGGAAGCAAGTTCAACCCTTCTTTGAGCATGAAAAGGATAAACCTCTTGCGGCACTCGATTGGTCTGAGCCGGAAATCACCAACTTGGATGACTTGATGGCACCAGTGCTGACAGGTACTAAGAGGTGGATAAACCAACAGATTGAGAGGTTGAAGAAATAGAACGTCCACCCAACCTATGATTTGATGGGGGACTTGGAATCACAATCTTCCGATGAGGAAATGACTGAGGGGTCACCTGAGAAGGAACAAGGAACAGGGAGGCATGAGGCAAGGAACAAGGCAGCTGATAATCCACTGGCAAAGAGAGTAAAGGGTCTAAAGGAATCCTCTAGGAAGCCAGTGCAAGAAGAACAAAATACAAGTAGGCCTCACTTAGCCAGTACTTCTTCCATCTAAGAGGTCAACCTATTTCCTAGTTACAATGTGCAATCAACTACTAAGGATAAGGAGCACATGGAAGAGGAAGTGATCCTAAATGAACTAGATAGGAGTGACAGTGAATCCATGGAATCCACTCGGCAGGAGACTTCCAATCCGGTTGCGGGAACTCCTAATCATTCCTTGCAGAATCCAGAGACAATCCAGATTGAGGGCATATTTCAAGACCTAGACCTGGAATTCCTCAATGAGGAATTCAATTTTGATGGGATATCCATGCCACAAGAAGGTCATAAACAGCGAGAACCTCATGAGAATAATGATCCATCCATGAGACCCGAATGGCTGCAAGAGAAATTGAAGAAGAAATCCGTCATGGAATATGACCTGTCCGTTGAGGTAGATGACTTCCTGAGCAGGATAGGCAAGCCCGTGGAGAAGAAAAAGACAAAGAAATATTCAAAGATTACCAAAGGAGAATCCGGGTCTCGCCAAGTAGAAATTGTAGTTCCAAGGATGGACAAGGAAAAGAAGATATTAATGTTGAGGAATACAACGTAGTGACGGTTGATTTAGGACCAACTACGAAGAGGTAGGAGGTGGAGGAGCTGGAGGATTCGTTGACAGCCATCAAGGAAAGGTTAAGGAAGGAAGAAGAGAAGAAGAATCGGTTGAAGAAGGAAAATGAGGAATTGAAACATTATATCCAACACCTGATGGATCTGCTACAGTCAACCCAAGGGACAACTGCTCAACCGACAAGTATTTCCAGGGATTCACTAGCAGAGTTAGAGGAGATGAGATCAATTAGTCATGCAACGAAGGAATTCTTGTGATGTTCACAACACGCCCCATTTTACCTCTTAGCAAAATGAGGACCCCTACTGTGGCTGTGGCTTTTTGCTTGTGTGTGGGTCTGCTTGGTGGTAAAGGGAAAAGAGGTAAAGGTTACAAACTGTCGTGAAAATTGGAAAAAATTAGCATTAAGTATCATAGTAGAATAGAGGTGAATTCTGTGTGAAAAATGAATAAGGGTTGCTTTTTGAACTATTTCGAAATTCCCAATCTTCTGCAAGATATGCATGTTTTTGGTAAAATGCATTATAGAAGGGTTTTGTATGTTGCATGTACAAGGTCGTTTGTATGTGGGGTTGTTAGATTAGTTACATAGAGTGGTCGGGTTTATGAATCGTGGTATTTTGTATGCATATGGTTAGTGTTTTATTCTTTACATACAAGTCGGACCCGATATGATTCGGAAGTAAAATGGATAATTGGTTAAGTCTGCATTGTATGTCAGGTTGTATGATTGTCGAAAAGAAAGATACAAGGCAATGTACAACGCGATATACATATCGTGGACCCGAGGATAATATGAAATTTGGTTTTATCAAGGTATGTTTCATTGTTTGTATGTGGCATGTTTTAGGTTTGCATCTTGCACATACATACAACGTGGATGTCAAAAGGGAATTAAATCGGATGTAAGTGATGCATCGTACCTTAATGTATCTTGAAAAGATGCATTCACTTTATGTACATGTGTGGATCTAAAGGGTTATGCAATATGGTTAAGAAAAGATGAGGAGTCCGGGATGATTATACAAAAGAGTTTGTATGTATGGAGGCTTGTATCTAAGAGTAGATACAAGTATTGTTGTTTTGTCGAGATACAAATGGGAGGGTAAAGTGGGTCCCACAGGTTGTATCTCGAGGTTGTATATTGTACCAACAGACGGATATACAACAGTATATACAAACCGATATACAACCAAAGATGCAAGGAGCCGCGATACAAGACGGATTTCAAAAAGAAATTAAATAAAGGTAAGGCTTTGCATGTTTGGGCGATTGTATGTTAACGATATACAATCTCGATATACAAGGAAATGAAGGACATTGCTGGAGGGATAAAAGGTAAAAGAAGGTTTGTATGGGTTGCATGTATGTGCGCTTGTATCTATTTTACATACAAGCCGATATACAAACAAAAGATACAAGCGCGGATATAAAGGAAAAGGGATAACATTGTTTATAACTCGTTGCATATAGGCTTGTATATTGAAAAGATGCAAATGGACATACAAGGAACAATATACAAGGAAAGATACAAGAAAATGCGATGTATGCAGAAAGTAAACTAACAGATGGAAGGTTTAAAATAAAACGTTGAAATAAAAAGCCGAAGCCGTATGCGCATTAATTGCTGTAATTAATGCCGATATAACACTGAAAATGGTAAAATTTAACAGGTTAGGGTAAATTAAAAGCTATTTTTCTTTCAGATTTGCATTGCTAAGATTAAAATTGTAGAAAGAGGAGTTGTTGAGGAAATTGAATGAAATTCATCGCGGGATGGAATTTTAGAAGCGGGAACAGAGTGGAAAACGATAAAGTAAGTCAACGTTGTAAGGTTGAGCTGTCAAAAGATACAGATATTTATCTTAAACGTCGTTATAGTTCAGTTAATTAAAATGCAAAGTAAATTTCAGTAATTTCATTTTGAAATGTAAGCAAGCATTAAATTACTGTGTTTGATTGTTAATTAGTTGGTTTGGGTTAAACAATGCGAAAGTCAAAATTGGAAAAGACAAACGAGGGGTTAGGGTAAATGTAAAAAACAAAAAATTCATAGTAAAACCCTAGGTAAGAAGGTAAAACGACAAGTTAAAAAATGCGTTTTTTATAGGATGGCCCCAAAGCAGAAAAAGGTAGATACAGGGGGTGAAGAAAAGATTAAAAAAAAGAAAGCCTCGTAAAGAAACTGAGAAGGAGGAATTGCCAATATACAGAGGGTACCCTTCGTTGCTTGACACAAGCGGAGTGGGGACGGACACCAACATAGGGAGTTATGATGCGAATGATGTTTTGCAGAAGATCACAGCGGCCGATGCTACACTTGACATGAGGTGTATATGGGAGAGTGGATTATACAGAGCTGCAGGTTTCCTGTTAGCTATGGAAGCTAAGGACCTATGTCTGGATTGCATATACTTATATGACCCAGTTATCAGAAAAATAATGTTCCATGATAGGCTCATTGCAGACTTATCTATAGAGGGGATTGCAAGAACATTTGGTCTAGAGATACATGAAAAAATGGTAGATATTGATATTGACCAGTACAATGAAGATTTCATTGAGAATGAGAAGGATTGTAGAAGGAAGATCTTCTACAGTCGGTATAGTGCAGAAAATAAGCCCAAGGTTGTGGCAAGAGTACATAAGAATCTGGAAAGAATATACTTTAAGGAAGAAATATATTTGATGATTACAATGTTAAGCAGACTGGTGGGATTGAGGGATGGCATTAAGTGTGAGCCTTGGATGTTCACTGTTATACAATTCATGAGGGAAGCAAAGAAGGAACAAGGACAAATTCACTGGGCTAAAGCTATTAGCACAGCCATTTGGAGGCATGCAATGTCAAGAAAACAAAAACTGATGCCTTTTTATTTGTTCTCGTATGTATTATATTCATGTGCAACAATGGTTCAACCATACATACATGGGATTGACAGAGTTGGAACCCTAGGAAATGGCCTAGATCAAAAGCTTGTATATGAACATTATGCTGATTTACAGGAGGAAAATGCATTGAGAAAGTATGCTTTAGTGAATGATGTATTTTATACATACATGGTTAGAATTTTAAGAGAAGAACCAGATAAGAGATTGTCTAAGGATGCAGAGGATACAATTGGTTTGCACAGTTCATGGTACATTCAATTCCAGAACTTTACTTATATCAGAACTGAGGGCTTTGAAGGAAAACCTTTCATGCTGCCTAGGTATCCTTCCAACAAGTTGATTGTTCTAGAGTTCTCAAGACAGAACTTGAATGCCTTCATAATGTACAAAAAAAAGTATAGCAAGGGAAATCTTAAGCTTCCTTGGTCAATTGGTAGATATACTTGTTACAGCGAAGAAGTGGCTGGTTACTCAGAGAGGGAGTTAAGGTTTTACGGGTTTGAAGAATTTGAGTTAGCAAGGAGATTTGATCCTTTTCACAGGATCCAAAATACTATTGATTCTAAATTTAAACATCAAGTACACATTGAGAATCTTTGGTCAGATTGTGAAAATGACAGAGAAGTGAGAAAGAGAGCTCACAAAAGACTAACAGTAGATCAAATTAGGTCCATGGGAGACATTTATGTCCCCCCAAAAGTTGAAGATGATGGCAAACTGTTACATCATAGTTATGAAAGTGCCAGGCTTGCAACCATGGAATACATCTTTGGACACATTGTCCACACTTGTTATTTTATTCTCCAAGACATGGTTGGACATAATTGAGGAGTTTAAGGATAAGGGAATTGAGCTTACATATCCAAAGAAAGGCAAAAAGAGAGTGAGGGAGCATCAAGATGATCTCCAATGCTTTTATGAAAAGAAAAGGAAGATTGTAGAAGCAAATATTGTGGAGAAAGACAAAAATGTTACATTGATGGATCCTTATGCAATTGGGGTGACAATAGCGGTATCATCAGGCACATTTGTAGAAGCAAAGTCATTGAGTCATGATACCAGTGCAGAGCAAGCACAGGTTGCTAAAGAATTAACAAAGCAGAAGGTTATGAGGGCAATACCAATAGACATCCAAAGGGGAAACTTCAAAACAAAGTGAAGTTATAGGAGCACAGCAAGTAGGTGCTAAATTGAGTACATACCTGGTGCATCTACCTCAGCAGAGAAAAGACAAGTATATGCTAAGGTAAAAACAGAATTGGCTGAAGAAATGCTGCATGGGTCAAAAATGCATGAAGCCAAACAGGTTACTGAGACTGTCAATATTGAAGATGACAATAGTGGAAGTGAAGTTAGAGAAATGGATTTAGGAAAAGAAGTTGGCATGGAAGAAGAAGAATCTAGTGAATATTTAAGTGAAAAAGAATAACAAGACACTCAAGCTGATATGGAAGTTGAACAAGGTCCAGTGTCTGAACAAGAAAATGTACAAGAAGAATCAGGGGCAGTAGATCCGTTTGGTACATTGGTATCTCAATTGAAGAATCTGAAAAAGAGGATGCACCTGAGGAAGCAATAAAGGAAATATCTGCTCAAACTAAAGAAGAAACAGGAGCTGGTACTTCTGGTGTAGATGTATTAAATATTCTGAATATGTATGGGGAACAAAGTGAAGAAGAAAGGAATGTAGAAAACAAAGAGGAACAGGGAAAAGAGACAAAAGAGGCTAATAAGATATAGGTTCACCTTCACATACAGAGCAGGTTGACATGCGTGAAAAGGTACAAAAGGAAGGTGAAACAGTAGAGGAAACAACAAATAAACCTGAAAGCCAAGAGAATATAGAGAATATTGATGGAGATAAATTTGAAAAGCAAACAGAGGATAAAGACATGACAAATGTGGAACAAGAAGATAAAGAGGAAGACCAAGAAAAAGACTCATCAAGAAAAGGTCCAGAGGGAGAGGATGAAGGTGGAAGAGGTACAAAAATTGAAGAAGAGGATAATGAGGGTGAATCTAAACAGCAAAATGATCCAATGGTACAAGAACCAGCTCCTCAACATCAACCTCCTCCACAGCAACAAGAACAACCATAGCAACAAGAACAACAACAACAATAAGAACAACAATAGCAGCAACAAGAACAAGGAGAAGTAGAAAGGCCTCAAAAAGAGGTAATTAATGAAGAAAAGGCTACTGAAAGCACAAAAGAGGCTCTAGCCTGGTTGGGTGCAGAAATAAGGAGAGAAAAGGTGGAGGTACAGTTAGTACGTATAGACATCAAAAGTCTATTAGGCGATGCAACGCCAAGAAAAGAAAAGAGGAAGGCCAGAACCATGTCAGCAATACAAAGGGGTCCAGATGGATCCAGAACACTGAACTTGGCGATACCACAAAAAGAGAAAGCTAAAGGAGAAATAATAGTAGATGATTATAAGATACTTAGTTTTGACTTAGGACACACAACAAGGGAGCAACACATAAGTGAATGGGAAGATATGCACTAGGCTACAACAAAGATGTTAAAGAGAGACAAGGATAAACACGAATATTTGAAAGGACACATTGTCCAGTTATAGCAATTCATTAGAGGGATATTTGATCCCAATACTACAATACCCGAGTTGCCCAGTGAAATAGTAGTTTTGTCTAAAAATGAAGTGAAAGATATGGAAAATAAGAGGCTTAAGGCCAATATTTTTGAAGAGTGGTTAGGGCATTTGTGTAAGAAGGAGAAGAGGTGATCAAACAAGCAGTGACAGGATGGAAATTGGCTGCAATAGAAAAGAAGAAATGCAGTATACTTATATATAATGGTTAGTTTAGAAAAGAAGAGTGTAAGTTTGAATTAGAACAGCTAGAAGAAATTGAAGAGAGAGTAGATGAATCAATAAGTGGAGTCATTATGCCTTCGATGGCAAATCAAGTGCCACAGGCAAGGTTGGAGTTAAGATTTGAAGATGATAATCTCAGAAGGTGCATCGCAGCCACTCAAGGTTTAGAGGAGAAAGCAGATAGCATGATGAGGTTGCATAAGAGGATAGTTGAAAGGCTCTTAGATCATGAGTGTATGGAAGTACCAGCATATGAACTCCAAAGGGCATTAAAAGAATTCAAGGCCATCTTTGCACCATGTATGGAGAATCCAAAGGCATATTTAAGTAAACAAATGATTGATTCAGTAATGGAGGCAAGTGCCAAGATGAAGAAATATAAGAAGAGTGAAGGTTCAGGTAAAGAAGAAAAGAAACTGAAAGAAGGGGTCTCAATGCAAGAATATGTATGGACAAGGAGTCCAGGGGGAAATCGCACCTTCATAGAAGGTGTAACAAATAAATTCAAGGCATATCTGAAGGAGTAGGAAAATATAAAAAAGGGGCAAACAATACTAATGAAAGGGTTAATTGAAAGGTACCTATGGGCAAGGTCAACAAGAAAGAAGTCAAAGGAGGGGAATCCTGTTTTGAAAAGATTCCAATGGCATCCTTTGAGGCAGAAAAGATACCATAAAGATATTTTGAGAAACGATTAGGAACAAATGTACACCCGTGATCAAGAAAGTATGAATACTGACCATAGATTGAGTTTTGTAGCCGTAGCAGTATGAAGCTTCAAATTCTATATAAGAAGCTCTGCTACTTGTATATTATTTACACAGGGATTTTAGAATTATAGCTTGCACTTATAATTTGTCAGAGTATTGGAATAGGGAAGATATTTCTTTTAGTTTAGAAAAGGAGGTCGCCTGTGTTTGCATCAAGGAGTACGTGAAATGTTTGGTCTCCTTGGTGTATCTGTAAAAACGTCTGTAAGTTTTCTAGTAATTTGATTAATGAAACAAAAGGTCATTCTTACATTGTAAATCTTATATGACTTTATGCTTTGAATACAAGTAAACTCGGAATTCTGCGTCTACTACAGAGTGTTTTCTGACTCTTACTGGTATCTGAAGTATTATTCTTTAAAAGCTTGCAATCTCTGGTGTATGTTCAGAAAAATGTATAGGACTTTACATTTGAAGATTTAAATGTGTTGACTTGATCAATTTACTGTATGCTTTAGGACGCGAGTAATAGAACATTTAAATCCTATATTGAAATGATTCTTAGTTTGACTTTCTCTAACTTTTCTCCAACAATTGGAAATAATTAGCTTAAACGCAGAAATCTGAAGAAGATTGTCTTGCATTCGAATAAAGAATGAAGAATTACATTGATATTTGACAATTTTCATATTAATTTGAAAGACAGTTTGTTTCATAGAAATTCATACAAAGCTTTGTAGTACAATAGTGAATTTATGCAAAAGAATGAATACTTTGTTGATATTTGCAACAATTTGCATAGTTTGAGTTCAGTAAGTCACTGATCATCTTAAATCAAGTAAGGCCCCTTGAATATTACAGTTTCACATCAACTTGTTGAATTGTCCATAAGGTCAAGACCTGACCATACAGAAACTTGGGATTAAGAACTCTTCAGTGATTTCTTCATATCTTTCAAGACAGTTTAGGTTCATTTTGTGAATTTTAACTTTTGTTATGAATGTGTAAAAATAATCATCAACATGAATGGATAGAGAATGTCTTGGAGAGGCCT
Source organism: Cunninghamia lanceolata (assembly GCA_027924645.1). NCBI lineage: Eukaryota > Viridiplantae > Streptophyta > Pinopsida > Cupressales > Cupressaceae > Cunninghamia > Cunninghamia lanceolata. Next base: position 5,325,985 of record BSBN01000220.1, on the reverse strand, counting down.
CACAGATTCGTGGATGATCTCGTCCAAGTGTATGAGAGGGTTATCACCCTCATGGATAGGATTTAGATGATATTGGAGACCTGTCAGGAATTCAACATCGTCAAGAAGGAGACCATTCTGAGATTAAAGGCATTGATGAACACTCCAAGATAGGTCCTGGTGGAAGGCAACGTAATACAACCAAATCAGGCCTATGACTTCCTCAGTTGGTATTCCGCTCTAGTCATGAAGAGAGAAATCCTTGAGAAGATAGTGATGCCACCCAAGCAAGCGTGATGTTGAAGGAAATCCAGGATAAAATCCTCATTTCAGTGGAAGCATGGTTCGATCAGGAGATAGGGGAAGATAGAGTTATAAGCATGGAAAATTTGAAGAGTGAGATGCCTGGCATGTATTTCACAACTGCCCATCCTGTCCAGGGATCATACTTTGAAGATGCCTCCGCACTTTTGATCCTCATGAACAACATCCAGGAACTGGGAACAGAGTGGGAAAACATCATTGTTGCCTGTGATACTAGCTTATTGGTCATGGATTACAAGTTGGTAAACATACCAAGCATTCCCATGGAAGAGCTGGAGGTGGTCCTAACCAGATTCATTGAGTTTGAAACCAAGGAGCAGGATGAGGTGGCACCTGACTAGACCTTGCCTTATTGGAGGTCCCAGTCAGCATGGGCGCCTAGGACATGTGTCATTTTTCTATTTGTCAGAGAGTTGGTGGTCCCACCTACCTCCACATTAGGGTTTTTATGGGTCTCAATCTTGGGCGTTGATTCTTATGGATCAATCTTGGCCCTCCATTGTACTCTTTGATGCCTATATAAAGGCTTGGGTGCCTCATTCTTGGGATTCCATTCTCTTTTCACTCATGTTCCATTAGACACTAGAATAGAAGAGTAGTTAGCTGTTCATTTTTGTTGTACTCCATTTCTGGGAGCAAGGAACATTGAGATATTAGTAAGATTGTTGTAAGACACATTTCCAAATCAATATATGAATATTGTGGATTGGTGTTCTTAATATTCTTTGGATTGTGGAATGGTTTTCTGATTTCCTTAAAGCAAATCATAAGCTCCATTTTAGATTTGTTTCATTTCTATTTTCTTTTAGTTTTCATAAATTAGAATAATGGAAAACATTGTTGTTGGTGCATGATTGAAACTCCTTGTTCATACTATTTGTAGTTTGTGGCTTGCAAATCACAGTGCATGGTTAGCTTGAACTCATTTCAAGCTTAACTTCGATTGTTTTGCATATTTCACTTCCATGTTCTATGTTTAAGTAATTTGAAAATCGTCACTAGCACCCTAGAATATTGCACCATTTTTGTGTAGTTGTTGTCTCAGGACAAAGCAGAGCGTGGTTTCAGTTTCCATGGATCAACAATAGTCTTTTTGCATCAGTTAGGTTCCTGAACCCTTTCTCATCTTTTGGAATTTGTTTAGATCTTCATTAGGGATAGTTCATACGGAGCCTACTGAGAAATCATCCCCCATCCAGAAGTGGAACTTAGAATCCAAGCCTGTTCTCCTTGGAAGTAATCGTGAAACCCAAGTCTTTCCTTTGGAAGAAGCAGTAGAATCCAAGCCTTCCCCCCCTTTGTGAGGAGAACACTAAGTCTCGTGTCAAACAATTGCGTAAGTCCCTTTGTGATCACTAGCATTATCACATCACTTCACTGAGTCTATCCCTGTGCATGTCAAGACCTGACATTCAAGGAACCTTGGAGCAGTCTCACTCGATCACGAAGTTCAGCGTTTGAGATGCTTTGTTCAAGAGAGGGTAGAATACTCTGTGTTTTATTCTAAATGTTGCTGCTGTCATAAAACTTGCATCAACAGAACCCAAGGATGATTGTAGATAAATTTTGTTATGCTTCTTGCATCATCTACAATCAGTGTCATCCAATCAAGTTTGCTTGTCCTCCAAAAAAAGGTCAAGGCAATGTGTTGCGCAAGGTGTCCAAAAGAGTGTCGGATGCATGCCTTGGAGCAGTCTCCCAGCTGTCACATATGCTGTTGCATTATTAGTTATGATTTGTACCACATTCTCTATGCCCACCTCCATGACAACTTCCTCCAACATTAGAGACAATGTTTTTGCATTTTTTACTTTGTTGGAGGCATCAATTGATTTCAAAAAAATCACCTCACCATTTGAAGCTACCAAAAAATTGATAATGGTGCGGTTTTTCCCATCCGTCCACCTATCTGAAAGAATAGTGCAGCCATATTTTTTCCATTGCTTCTTTTGTACTTCCACTATGAGCATTGCATCTTTGGTTGCATTCATGAGCAACCTACAAGTACAAAGTGAAAGAGCAAAATTTTAATTTTAAACACAAAAAAATAGCTTAAATTCAACATAAATTACTTTAAATTAATCAACATAAATTTAGCCTAAAATTCAACTTAAATTAGCATAAATTTTAATTAACCAACCTCTCACTTAAGTCTTTATGAGAAGGTGCCTTGTAGCCTTTTCTTGCAACTGTTAATGTAGTTACCAAATTCTCCCAATAAGGACTACTCGTCACATTGAAAGGAAGGTTGTTGAAGTACCAAAAATCAGCACATGCCTTATTTGCTTGTTGATGCACCTTCTTGTTCCACCTTGTACCTTCTAATGATGGTTGTGCTCCAGGTGTGTTTCTGGGCACAAAAAGGCTATGTGGCATGTGTGTCGGTGTAGGCGTTGGCACTCTACTTTTAATAGATGAAGTGGATGCCGATTTGCTTTGGATGTGCGGACTACGAAGAGAGCTCACTATGTCTTGACATGCCATATCTTCATCTAATTCTTTTTGCACTTGAAAAACATGAGCACTAGCTATGGATGCTGCTATGGCTGCCCTTGTCTTCTCCCTTTGTAATTTTTTTTCTCTTTTGTCAATGCAAGGTGGGCATTCATCTATCTTTTTATCTCTTTAGTGGTTTTGGGACATGGCTTGGCATCACGATGAGTAATGCCTGCAAGATGGTATTTGAGGTGATTTATGCCTCCATTATGTAATTTTTGACATTTTGTGCAAATAATTGTCCTAGGTGTCGATCCTTGTACGATATATTTCCAAGCAGGGTCTCTAGCTCCAACAGGATGAGTGCTTGTAACTGGCACCAATTGGGCGAAGCTTGAGTCTGAATCTGATCCAGAAGCTTCTCTACTTGCCATTGTATGATGTATCTAACCTACACATACAAAGTGAAAGCACAACATTTTAATTTTTAAATACAAAAAAATTAACCTAAATTCAACGTAAATCACTAAAAATTAGCATAAAATTAGTTTAAAGTGATATAATCTAGTTTAAGTTAGTATAAAATTAATATAATCTAAAGATTCTAAACATTTTATTCCAAAAAAAATGTTAAAATGAAAAAAAAAACTTGTGCATGCAAAAACAGTGAATTCATTAAAAAAATCAGAAAAAATGATTATAAAATGGTGATGAATCCAATTTTTTGGAATTAAAATGCAAAAATGCTACGTAGTTTTAGCAAATGATGAACTGTTTTTAACTTAGATGTTGGATTTTGCAGCCAAAATGAAGTAAAATGTTAAAAAAACAAAAAAACAATTTATTGACCTGTGCTTCAAATTTTCCTTCCAAATTCGCCAAAAAACCTTTCAAATCTTTTCACTCCAATGTAAGATTGCTGTGTGTGATGCAGAGTGGAACGCAACGGAGGCAACCTAACAGGAAGGAGCTGCCAACAAAACAAACAGCATGATAAACTTCTCTATCGGCTGAACCTCATCATCATATTTCCTGACAACACCAACTGCATCATCATATTTCAACAGCATCATCATATTTCTGATGATCGCAAATATCCTCCTGTCGACTACTATTCACCTCCTTCGACTGTCGCCTAACATCATCATCATGATAGTCAACGGGCGCAAACATCCTCCGGTTGCACTGTTCATCGGGTGCCGAATACAAGCGGCATCATCATGATATTCAATATCACCTTCGTCAGCAGGATATCCAAATATCCGGTTGTCCAAATATCCTGATGACGTTCCACTTCAACAACTTGCCTTCGATGCTTCACTGCCCGACGATACAAGCAACAGCATCATGATATTAAACATCCGGTTCTTCGAAACCTCCTGATGATGCTGATACAACTTCCTGCCTACGCCGATACCTTTCCACTTAGCGACAACAGGATAAACCCGCATAGAGGGATTTCTGAATATCCTGATGACGATGACGTCATATCCTGATGACGATGACGTCACACATCATCCTGATGAACTCTTCAACACTTAGCCAAAAAAAACTCAACTTTCACATCCGCATCCGTTAGCGATATGCGGATGATGACCTTCCCCGAGAGATGATCCTGACTGCGATATATACACTGAGTATATATCCAACTCAAAACATCATGATACACCTGCAACATGCAAATTTAAACAACTTCATGACCCGATCCTGATGGCGATGGATTCGCAGATGATGTTGCGGCTCGTTCCGACTGGAAACGCACATGCAGACTCCTGTGTATCCTTCCACTGCATGAAAACACTCACAACCGCATAATTCCACAAGGATCATGTGACGACCGGGCCGGATCACCTCCAAACCAAAATCTAACAGTTTATCTTCTAGACCTAGCACATGAGGATGCTAGGCTGATTTACAGCATGCTTCTAACAGATCTCCTGAACAATGCAATGCACAAACAGAAAACACAAATGCAATCTAAGCTATGATACAGGACCATTCCACCGATTTGCAGGATCAACCGGTGGAAGGGTTGAAAGTGGTCATTAGCTTGCAAAACGGAAAGGAAATCAACACAGATGCAAACAGATAATGCAAAAGACGAGATCTTATTCAATTGAAATTCAGTGTCCTGAATACAGCTTCACAATGTCTGAACTGCTCTCCTGAATATCTACTCAACACCAGTATATCAATACCAAAACTATATCCAACTATATCTAAACCCTACAGATCGAAGGTATATATAACAAATCCTTCGAGTACTACTAACATCACTTCCCAGCGGCTGGGAGCTTCCAAGCGGCTGGGAGAGAGGACAGCTCAGACTCTCTTATCCCGATCTCTAACCGCCTACACATACTCCTATGCTGAACTATTACAAAGCATCGGTCACAGTGGACCTTATTACATGATAAGTCAAACATACTAAAAATAGATTATCCCGTCAGCATGATGATAACTATCCTACATCCTGATCATGTATGTCATCATGCGGACCTATATCCTGATCATGTATGTCATCATGCGGACCTATATCCTGATCATGTGCGGGTGCTCCTGCACCATACTCCCCAAAAGAAGAAATCTCAAGTCCACTTGAGATGAGAGTATCAAGGTCGGCACCATGGTTCTGTATCTGTTCTGCAGTCATCCATACTGCTTCAGAAGTCGGCTGTCCCTTCCAAGAGACGAGGTACTCCAAGTACTTCTTGTTCCTGGTCTGTTTGACCACTCTAGTGTCCAAAATCTGCTGTATCTGTGGAGGATCATGTTGAGGAATGTCTTCAGCAACTGTATCCAGTAGAATATCCTGATCTGCATCTGGATTAGCCTTGTATGGAGTTAAGTCACATACATTGAAGATAGGAGATAAACCAAGATCAGGTGGTAGTTGGATCTTATAAGCATTCTGTCCATGCTTTTGCAAAATCTGACATGGTCCAACTTTCTTTTGCATGAGCTTAGTATACTTCCCCTTAGGGAGCCTGTCTTTCTTCAAGTGAACCCAAACCAAATCTCCAACAGCAAATTGAACATCCTTCTTCTTCTTGTCAGCATACTCCTTATACCTTAAGGTGGTTTGCTGGAGTTGGGTCTTAACCTGATCATGAACTTCTTTGATTGCTTCAGCAAAAGCTTCTCCATCTGCACTAACAGGATCTGCTGTAGGTAGTTCTCGCAACTCTAAAATACCTCTGGGATGCATTCCATATACTACCTGAAAAGGCGATTTTCCTGTGCTCCTGTTGACAGTATCATTATATGAAAACTCAGCTTGAGACAGAATATGGTCCCACTTCTCTCCATGCTGTTTTGTCAAGCATCTAAGTAGATTCCCTAAGGAACGGTTCACAACCTCAGTTTGTCCATCCGTTTGAGGATGATATGCAGAGGAAAAAGATAAATTGGTTCCCAGCTTCCTCCATAGGGTTCTCCAGAAATGACCCACAAACTTCACATCTCTGTCTGAAACTATGCTCAAAGGTAACCCATGAATTCTGACAACTTCCCTGAAGAATAAATCTGCAATATATGAGGCATCTGCAGTGGTTTTGCATGGCAAGAAATGTGCCATCTTACTGAACCTGTCCACTACAACAAAGACACTGTCAAATCCTCTCCTGGTCCTTGGTAAACCTAAAACAAAATCCATACTGATACTTTCCCATGGTCTGGAAGGAATGGGTAAGGGCTGATATAACCCTGCATTAGTTGACCTGCCTTTAGCCTTCTGACAAATTACACAGGTTTCTACAAATTTCCTGACATCTGTCTGCAACTTAGGCCAGAAATAATGCCTCCTGACCAGATCAAGAGTCTTGTCTAGACCAAAATGACCTGCCATTGCTCCACAATGTTTCTCCTTGATTATATTCAATCTCATAGAACATCTGGGAATACACAACTGTCCACCCTTGAACAGCAATCCATCTTGGATCAGGTATTCAGAGAACTCAGCATGGTATTTCTCCCCAAAAGAAGTACAGACCTGATATATTTCTCCAAAATCTTCATCAGACTCATACATGGTCTTGAGTGAGTCCATGCCAACACTCTCTAACTGAATCTGATTTACTGTGAGAACTCTCCTGCTTAAAGCATCTGCAACTTTGTTCTTAACCCCTTTCTTATGCTTCAAGGTAAAAGTGAAAGCCTGTAGTGTTTCTACCCACTTCATATGTCTGTGGTTCAGCTTCTCCTGACTGTTGATGAAACTCAAAGCTTGATTATCTGTGAAGACTATGAACTCCTTTGGCATCAGGTAATGCCTCCATTTCTTTAGGGACTGAACTAAAGCATACATTTCCAGATCATATGATGAATACCTTTTCTTAGCATCATTGAGCTTTTCACTGAAAAATGCAATTGGTCTACCCTCTTGACTGAGTACTGCTCCAATGGCCATGTGACTGGCATCACACTCTACCTGAAAGATCTTATTGAAATCTGGAAGTGCAAGGACTGGCTGCTGTGCCACCTTCCTCTTCAATGCCTCAAAGGAATCATCTGCTCCTTGAGTCCAAACAAACCTGCACTTTTGTCCTCCTTTGATGGTATCCAACATGGGTGCACAAATATGACTGAACCCTCTGATGAACTTTCTGTAGAAGGTTGCTAACCCATGGAAACTTCTGACTTCATTCATGGTCTGTGGAGTTGGCCAATTCAAAATGGCACTCACCTTCTCCTTATCCATCTGCAGCTTGCCTTGTGAGATGACAAAACCTAAATAGGTGATCTCCTGTTTCATGAACAAACACTTGTCCAAGTTTATCATCAGCTTCTCTTCATGTAGCCTCTTGAGAACCAGCTCTATATGCCTGAGATGCTCTTCTCTGGTGTTACTGAAAATCAGAATGTCATCTAAATAGACTATGACAAACTTACCAATAAATTCCTTCAGAACCTCATTCATCAGTCTCATGAAAGTACTAGGGGCATTAGACAAACCAAAAGGCATAACCTTCCATTCATACAAACCTTCATTTGTTTTGAATGCTGTCTTCCACTCATCACCTGGTCTAATCCTTATCTGATGGTATCCACTCTTCAAGTCTATTTTAGTAAAGTACTTAGCATTTCCCAAACAATCAAGTAAATCCTCAATTCTGGGGATTGGAAACCTATACCTGATTGTGATCTTGTTGATGGCTCTGGAATCTGTGCAAAGCCTCCAAGTGCCTTCCTTCTTAGGTGCTAGTACAGCTGGTACTGCACATGGACTCAGACTCTTCCCAATCAGACCTGAATTCATCAATTCTTCAATCTGCCTGGCTACTTCTGCATTCTGTTCTGGGGTAAGCTTATAAGCTGCTTTATTTGGAAGTGTAGACCCTGGAATCAAGTCTATGCAATGACTGATATCCCTGATAGGTGGTAGGGATCTTGGCATTCCCTCTGAGATAACACCTTTGTACTTATCCAATAACTCTTGGACAGCTGGGTCTATCAACCTTGGCTTCTTCTCCTTCTTGGCTTCTTGCTGTTGTTCCTTATTCACACTCACACAGGGGATTAGGGCATATGCAACTGCACCTTCTGCTGCTACTTCTTTCATAAACTGTTTGCCTTCCATCAGCATGACCTTCACTTCTTTCCCTTTAGACTTCTCCTCTTTCTCCTTCAATGGGAGTAGTATTACATCTTTACCATCTTTAGTGATTTTATAGGTGTTTTTGACACCATCATGCTGTGCCTTCAGATCATATTGCCATGGTCTACCAAACAAAAGGTTGCAAGCATCCATCTTGGTGATATCAAACAACAACTTATCTTTATATCCACCAATCTGAAACTCTACCCAAGCCTGCTCTTCTACAGTTGTCTGCTGACCTTGAGTAAGCCATGAGACTTTATATGGAGATGGATGAGGCAATCTCCTAAGCTTCAGCTTCACCACCATTTCTTCAGACACAAAGTTCTCAGTAGAACCAGAATCAATCAAAACTTTACAAGCCTTACCTCCTGCTTTGCAAGTGGTTCTGAAAAGGGACTTCCTCTGAGGGGCTTCTTTATCAGGTACCTTCATGGTAGTTACTGTTCTTCTCATCATCAGGGACTCTCCACTTTCTGGATATCCATAATTCTCAGGACCATTCACACTCTGAAAATCATTAGAACTTGTCCTACTCTGATTATCAGGTTCATTGACCAGATTTGTCCTCCTTTCACCTGCTGAGCTTGTGGCCTTGTCTGGACATCTGCTGGCTATATGGCCTTCTTTGTTACAGTTGTAACACCTGATGGATCCTCTGCCCTGGGATCTTCCTCTGTAAGGTCTTCTACCTCTGAAGTTTCCTTGCTGACTGAAATTCTCTCTCTGACTCTGGCTATTGTTGCCCTTGCTATTGTCTTGACTAGACTCTCCTTGATATCCCTGTCCTTGTCCTCTGCCTCTGAAAGGACTTCTTCCACCTCTTTGTTGTCTTCCTCTTCCTCTGTTGTTCTGATCTTGCTTTCTCTTCAACTTTTCTTCCACCTTCAGTGCCAACTGAAAACTTTTCTGCACTGTATCTGGGTTATGCAGACTCAGATCTTCCTGAATATTAAACCTCAGTCCATTAAGGTATCTGGCTACCTTTTCTTCTTCACTTTCTTTCACCTTGGTCTTCATACAGAGTTTCATGAACTCTTCTGTATATGAGCTGACATCTAGCTCCTTCTGCTTCAGGTTCTGCTTCCTCTTGTGTAACTGGATACTGTAATCCAAAGGGATATAAGCCTCCTTTACCAACTCCATCATCTTCTTCCATGTGGCAACTCTACGTTTTCCCTCCTGCACTCTATCATCCTGAACAAAGTTCCACCATGTCAAGGCAGCTTCTTTCATCTTTGACTGTGCTATCTTCACTCTCTGCTGTTCTGGTATCTCCTCTGTCACAAAGAAATTGTTCAGACAGTCTATCCATTCCATTACTGAATCAGGGTCCATCTTACCTGTAAACACTGGCAAGTCCAGCTTCACATCCATGGTTCTCCTCTCCATGGCCTTGAGGGCGTTCAACAGCGGTCTCTGGTCTGCAGGAACGACCTCCTCGCTCCAATTAGGGATATCCTCTTCTTCCCTATCATCTTCTCTACCAGAACCTACTTTGCTCCTCAACTTTGCTAACTCATCTTTCAACTCCTGATTCTGAGCCTTCACGGCCCTGCTTTCTGCAATCTGTTTCTTCACCAGAACTGCCAACTCAGCGTTGGTCATCTTTGTTGGGAACTCAGATGTTCCTTCTTCGTCTGACATCCTGCTTATCTTTTCCAAAAGATCCTAACCTTTGCTCTGATACCACTATGATGCAGAGTGGAACGCAACGGAGGCAACCTAACAGGAAGGAGCTGCCAACAAAACAAACAGCATTATAAACTTCTCTATCGGCTGAACCTCATCATCATATTTCCTGACAACACCAACTGCATCATCATATTTCAACAGCATCATCATATTTCTGATGATCGCAAATATCCTCCTGTCGACTACTATTCACCTCCTTCGACTGTCGCCTAACATCATCATCATGATAGTCAACGGGCGCAAACATCCTCCGGTTGCACTGTTCATCGGGTGCCGAATACAAGCGGCATCATCATGATATTCAATATCACCTTCGTCAGCAGGATATCCAAATATCCGGTTGTCCAAATATCCTGATGACGTTCCACTTCAACAACTTGCCTTCGATGCTTCACTGCCCGACGATACAAGCAACAGCATCATGATATTAAACATCCGGTTCTTCGAAACCTCCTGATGATGCTGAAACAACTTCCTGCCTACGCCGATACCTTTCCACTTAGCGACAACAGGATAAACCCGCATAGAGGGATTTCTGAATATCCTGATGACGATGACGTCATATCCTGATGACGATGACGTCACACATCATCCTGATGAACTCTTCAACACTTAGCCAAAAAAAACTCAACTTTCACATCCGCATCCGTTAGCGATATGCGGATGATGACCTTCCCCGAGAGATGATCCTGACTGCGATATATACACTGAGTATATATCCAACTCAAAACATCATGATACACCTGCAACATGCAAATTTAAACAACTTCATGACCCGATCCTGATGGCGATGGATTCGCAGATGATGTTGCGGCTCGTTCCGACTGGAAACGCACATGCAGACTCCTGTGTATCCTTCCACTGCATGAAAACACTCACAACCGCATAATTCCACAAGGATCATGTGACGACCGGGCCGGATCACCTCCAAACCAAAATCTAACAGTTTATCTTCTAGACCTAGCACATGAGGATGCTAGGCTGATTTACAGCATGCTTCTAACAGATCTCCTGAACAATGCAATGCACAAACAGAAAACACAAATGCAATCTAAGCTATGATACAGGACCATTCCACCGATTTGCAGGATCAACCGGTGGAAGGGTTGAAAGTGGTCATTAGCTTGCAAAACGGAAAGGAAATCAACACAGATGCAAACAGATAATGCAAAAGACGAGATCTTATTCAATTGAAATTCAGTGTCCTGAATACAGCTTCACAATGTCTGAACTGCTCTCCTGAATATCTACTCAACACCAGTACATCAATACCAAAACTATATCCAACTATATCTAAACCCTACAGATCGAAGGTATATATAACAAATCCTTCGAGTACTACTAACATCACTTCCCAGCGGCTGGGAGCTTCCAAGCGGCTGGGAGAGAGGACAGCTCAGACTCTCTTATCCCGATCTCTAACCGCCTACACATACTCCTATGCTGAACTATTACAAAGCATCGGTCACAGTGGACCTTATTACATGATAAGTCAAACATACTAAAAATAGATTATCCCGTCAGCATGATGATAACTATCCTACATCCTGATCATGTATGTCATCATGCGGACCTATATCCTGATCATGTATGTCATCATGCGGACCTATATCCTGATCATGTGCGGGTGCTCCTGCACCAGTGTGCAAAGTGGGAGGAGCGTTGGGGGTTTTGGAGAGCAGAAAATGGTTTAAAAGGATGCTAAAATTATGATTTTAATGACCTCTTTCAATGTGCTTGTGTCAATGATGATTATATAGAAGTTCAGTTTGTTCCAATGATAAAGAATGCCAATTCAAAACAGACCAAATCTGACATAAGTATTGAAAGTGAAACAATAGTAGATGTATAGTTTGATCTATTTATTCAAATTAAAGATTTGAATACATAGGATGCTGTTCACAATCAGACTTACTGAGACATTGTATTTTTGCACAACTGAAACTATATGAACACCAATTGCTGACCTTGTATGCAATCTGCTCTGCCCAGACCTTTCAGGTATGCAGTGAAATTGATTTTGGACAGATTACCAACTAACACAGGCCTTCCCTAGAATGTGCGGGTACAACAGATATGAAATCCTATCATTTAAACCCAGCCACATCTTCATCTAATGATGTATCACGCCTCATGGAATGAAAACTCAAGTGCTACGTCACCTTCAATCTCAGCATATAATTTTAATCAAGTTGTAGCTACTTTCTTTATATCCGCTCCTCGGTGTATATTCCAATAACACTTAACAATATCATGTGCTGATTTCTGGGTCCTGTGATCACTGCGATCAAGTCTTCCATGTATGGCATTGAACTTCAATATATATTTGTTAGGGTTAGCTGACAGAAGATATCAATTAAATGCAAATAAAGATTAAACAGAGGAATGAAAATACATAGAAATAATAACAGTGAGACAAGTTTTAACGTGGTTCACCCAAACTCGGGCTACATCCACCAACAGAGAGTCCAATATTATTATCCAGTAAATCAAAACCGATTACAACCAGCAATCCTTGCAACTCAATACCGCTACAATATATCGACCGAAAACCCTAACCCTTAGCCGCTTTTATCAAGCCTTATGTCAGTTACAAAAATAGGTTTTTTTTTTTTTTTAAAATGTCGGCCAATAGAAAAATAACTCCCGAAAGGGGCGCTGCCCCTTGACCTCGTATTGGTGGCGCTGCCCCCAAACCCCCGCAAGGGGCGTTGCCCCTTGACCCCGTTAAATAATTTGGGGGGAAACTGCGACGATAAAAGTGGGATAAATTTAACATTCGAGTCTGATTAGGCTCCATATAACAACAATCTCCCACTTGGAGACTGATCAGACTCCACACCATATCATCTCCCATTTGGAGACTAATCATAACACCGTTGACCCTGTAGCTCCCATTGGAAATAAGCACATTGGACTCTGTTGTTCTATTTTTGTTGTTTTCAGTCTTGAAGACCAACCGAAGCTGAAGAGGAGCTCAACTTCTCTCTTGTCACTGCCTTTGTAAACATATCTGCTGGATTTTCATTTGTATGTATCTTTTCTAGCCGTAACTATCCATCATTCAACACCGATCGAATGAAGTGATACCTCTACTGTATGTGTTTGGTTTTTGAATGCAAGACAAAATTCTTTGCAAGATGTATGGCACTTTGGCTGTCCGTAAACAAATAATTGTTAGCCTGTTGTTTGCCCAATTCTTCTATGAAAGATTGCAGCCATATCATCTCCTTGCTTGCCTCTGTTGCAGCTACATACTCTGCCTCCGTGGTGGATAAAACAACCACCTTTTGCAATCTGGAGATCCAACTCACTGCTGTCCCACCTACAGTAAAGACAACCTGTAGTACTCCGCCTGGTATCAATATCCCCTGCTAAATCTGAGTCTACATAGCTTGCTAAATCAGTATTAGAGCCCCCAAAATATAAATGTTTATTGGATGTACCTCTCAAATATCTGAGAATCCATTTTACTGCATTCCAATGCTCCAATCCGAAATGACTTATATACATGCTTACGACTACTACAGCATGTGCAATATCCGGTCTCGTGCATACCATAGCGTACATTAAACTTCCTACAGCTGAAGCATATGGTACCTTGGACATTTTTTCTTCCTCCTCTTGTCTCTTAGGACACATCTCCTTAATCCATTTCAAATGATTAGGTAAAGGTGTGCTGACAACTTTTGCATTCTCCATATGAATCTCTGCAACACTTTTTCAACATAATCAACCTGAGATAGAGTCAATTTTCTGTTCTTATCTTTGCAAATTTTCATACCAAGGATTTATTTGCTGCCCCCAAATCCTTCATAGCAAATGATTGTGCTAACTGTTGTTTTAACTCTCTTATGTGATCCATGTTAGACCTTGCTACAAGCATGTCATCAACATATAAACATAAAATAATGTAACTGTCATTATCCAACCTCTTAAAATAAACATAATAGTCAGAATTACACCGGCTGTAGTTTTGCTCAGCCATAAAACTATCAAATTTCAAATACCATTGCCGAGGTGCTTGTTTCAAGTCATACAAACTCTTCTTCAATCTGCACACCAATTTCTCCTTACCGTTGACATCAAATCCTTGGGGCTGTTTCATATATATCTCCTCCTCCAAATCACCATGGAGAAAGGCAGTTTTCACATCTAGTTGTTCCAAATGCAAATCTTCAGCAGCCACAATACTTAAAACAGTATGAATAGAAGTCATCTTAACAACTGGAGAAAAAATCTCATCAAAATCAATGCCCTTTTTCTGTACAAATCCTTGTACAACTAACCTGACTTTAAATTTTTTCTTACCTCCATCTTCCTCTTTTAGCCTATAAACTCATTTGTTTGGTAAAGCCTTTTTACTTGCAGACAACATACATAATTCCCAAGTCCGATTTTTCAGCAAGGAGTCCATTTCTTTTTTTTATTGCAAGTTCCCATTGAACCTTTGTATCCACCTGCATAGCTTCATCATACCCTTCTGGTTCACCAACATTTGTTAACAAAATAGAATACAAAGAAGGAGAAAACCTTTCAGGAGGTCTACTTAGCCTTGTTGACCATCTAACATTCACTGGAGTTTGTGGTATTTCTTGTTGCTGTTGCGGAGCATGAGGAACCATTGGAACATCATTATTTGGAGTATCATCCAGCACCACATAATCCTTTTCTTTCTTCTTATGTTGCTGCAACTGATCTTTGTACAACACCTTCTCATTGAATACAACATTCCTACTTCTCACAATTTTCTGATTTTCAAAATTCCAAAGTCTATAACCAAATTCATCAATGCCACATCCAACGAAGGTACACTTTTTTGATTTTGCATCCAGCTTGGTTCTATTTTCAAAATCTACATGTGCAAATGCTTCACATCCGAAGGTTTTGAGAAAAGAATAACTCACCTTCTTACCTGTCCATGCTTTCTTTGGAATACCACAACCCAAAAGAATTGAAGGACCTCTATTAATTAAATATACAGCGGTATTGACAGCCTCTGCCCACATGTTTAAAGGCAACCCAACATGCAATCTCATGGTCCTTGCACTCTCTATTATTGTCCTATTCATGCATTCAGCCACTCCATTTTCCTGTGGAGTCCCTGGAACCGTTTTCTGCCTACGAATTCCATTAAAGGAACAATAATCCCCAAATTCTTTGCTGCAATACTCATCACCATTATCAGATCTGAGACATTTTAATCTTTTACCCGTCTCATTCTCAACCAAGTTTCTCCATTTCTTAAATGTTTCAAATACATCAGATTTCTGTCTAAGGAAATAAATTCAAACCTTCCTAGTTGCATCATCTATGAATGTAACATAATACTAAGAGCCACCGAGACAAAATATCTGAGCTGGTCCCCATACATCTGTATGCACAAGCTCCAACTTTTCATCTTTCTTTTGCTTCCCATCCTTGAGAAAACTAACACTCTTTTGTTTGCCATATACACAATTTTCACAGAAATCCATATTAATACATTTTAGACCTGGTAAAACTTTCTTAGAATGAAGTACCTTCATACCTTTTTCACTCATATGCCCAAGTCTGTTATGCCACATTGTTGTCTCAGAACCTGCAACAAGTGTTTCTCTTCTTGCGAACCCGCAACAACTGTTTCTGAACCTGTCTGGTTTTTTTCTGCAACAACTAAAGTAGAAGGAATAGTATGACCTATACAAAGATATAAGGTGCCTACTTTCACATCTTTTTTACTCTTAAGGCACCTCTTGAAACCTTCCAATTTTTATTATTGAAAGTAACTATGCAACCTTCATCAGTTAGCTGCCCTGCTAAAATTAAATTTCTACTCAGCCTTGGAACGTGTCTTACCTCTTGTAGTAGCCAATGATTGCCATTCTACAATTTAATCTTGATTCTTTCCTTTCCAACAATCTGTCAGGGTTTGTTATCTCCCAAATAAACTATCCCAAAATCCCCTTAGACATAATCAAGAAAATAACTTCTATGGGGTGTAGCATGAAATGAGGCCCCTGAATCTAAAACCTATGAATCATCAGCATTATCTAGGGAAAGAATCAAAGCATCATCTTCAGATTTATTACTTACCACATTTGCCTCCTTATTACTTTCTTTTTTTTCTTTTTTTTTTTAATTTTTTCGAGACCAGCAATTTTTCTTCAGATGACCTGGTTTCCCACAGTACCAGTAATCCTTCTGTCCTCTGGATTGGGACCTCTTGTCCTTCGATTTTCTTCGTGACTTCCCATGACCTCCAGAACCTTTTCCTCTCTCCTTTGATCTGCCCCTGCTTTCTGCATTCAAAACACTACCTGATGTGGACCCCCCTGAGCTTTTCCGTCGCATTTAATCGCTAAGGATAATACCAACAACATCATCAAATTTCAAAGTGTTTGAACCAGAGATAGAGTTACTTACAACCATTACCAAGCTATTCCAACTTTCTGGCAAAGAACATAAAACCAAGAGAGCCCTCACCTCTTCATCAAATTTTACTTTTATAGAAGTTAACTGACTGGTAATTGTATTATATTCATTTAAATGATCTGTTACAGATCCACCTTCAATCATTTTCAGATTAAACAAAGGCTTCATGAGAAATACCTTATTTGAGGCTGAGGGTTTTTCATACAATTTAGCCAAAGTTTTCATCAGTTCACTTGTTGTCTTCGCTTTTGTAATATTGAATGCCACAGATGGTGCCATGCACAACCGAATGGTTCCCAGTGCCTTTCTGTCTTGAAGTTCCCAATCCTTATCAGTCATTGTTGCCGGTTTCTTGGCTATTCCTTCCAACGGCCTCCATAAATCCTTCTGATAGAGATAATCCTCCATCTGCATCTTCCATAATTGATAGTTCTGCCCGTTGAATTTATCTACCTTTAATTTACCCTCGTCTGCCATTGCTCCCACTTAACCATGAGACTCTCACTCAACCGTGAGACGTTTGCTGCAGACGATAATCAAGCAAAACCTGCTCTGATACCACTTGTTAGGGTTAGGCGACAGAAGATATCAATTAAATGCAAATAAAGATTAAACAGATGAATGAAAATACACAGAAATAATAATAGCGAGAGACAAGTTTTAATGTGGTTCACCCAAACTCGGGCTACATCCACCAACAGAGAGTCCAATATTATTATCCAGTAAATCAAAATCGATTACAACCAGCAATCCTTGCAACTCAATACCGCTGCAAAATGCTACAATACATCAACTGTAACCCTTAGCCGCTTTTATCAAGCCTTATGTCGGTTACAGAAATAGGGTTTTTTATGTCGGCCAATAGAAAAATAACTCCCGAAAGGGGCGCTGCCCCTTGACCCCGTCTTGGGGGCGCTGCCTCCAAACCCCCGCAAGGGGTGTTGCCCCTTGACCCCATTAAATAATTTGGGGGGGAACCGTGCCGACAAAAGTGGGATAAATTTAACCTCCGAGTCTGATTAGGCTCCATATAACAACAATATTGTTATTATAATCAGAGCCCACTTATATGAAGTTCGAATAACTTAATTCCTACGATCCTTTAGTGACTGCGATTTGTCTTCACTAATTTTGCCATTACAATCTCATGAATATCTTCAAAATTGTTGCACTTGATGTTGAGCTGCGTTGGGGTTGTATGACGATACGCTGGGTGGTGCTTCCATTTCCTTCGAATACCTTTATAAGCTCTAAGTGATATCCCTATAGTGATCGGGCCATATACTTTATGCAAATGCAAATCCTTGAGTGCTTGCTGGGTCCCGCGATCCACTACTTATCAATACCCCTTATATCAACATGAAAGAATTTCCCTTGATTAAAACAATCATTGTCTGTTGACTGGATTAATATATGTCAGAATTTGTCTCTAATGTGCCAACAACCAAATTGGAACAAATATCTAATATAAATCTGATATAAATATTGGAACTGTTGATGATTGTTTTTACGCACTCATAACAAAAGTTAAAATTCATAAATGAACCTAACTATCTTGAAAGATATGGAGAAATCAATTAAGATTACTCAATCCCAAGTTTCCTTATTGGTCCCAGTGCCTTTCTATCTAGAAGTTCCCAATCCTTATCAGTCATTGTTGCCGGTTTCTTGGCTATTCCTTCCAACGGCCTCCATAAATCCTTCTGATAGAGATAATCCTCCATCTGCATCTTCCATAATTGATAGTTCTGCCCGTTGAATTTATCTACCTTTAATTTACCCTCGTCCGCCATTGCTCCCACTTAACCGTGAGACTCCCACTCAACCGTGAGACGTTTGCTGCAGACGATAATCAAGCAAAACCTGCTCTGATACCACTTGTTAGGGTTAGGCGACATAAGATATCAATTAAATGCAAATAAAGATTAAACAGAGGAATGAAAATACACAGAAATAATAACAGCGAGAGACAAGTTTTAACGTGGTTCACCCAAACTCGGGCTACATCCACCAACAGAGAGTCCAATATTATTATCCAGTAAATCAAAATTGATTACAACCAGCAATCCTTGCAACTCAATACCTCTGCAAAATGCTACAATACATCAACTGTAACCCTTAGCCGCTTTTATCAAGCCTTATGTCGGTTACAGAAATAGGGTTTTTTTTTATGTCGGCCAATAGAAAAATAACTCCCGAAAGGGGCGCTGCCCCTTGACCCCGTCTTGGGGGCGCTGCCTCCAAACCCCCGCAAGGGGCGTTGCCTCTTGACCCCATTAAATAATTTGGGGGGGTACCGTGCCGACAAAAGTGGGATAAATTTAACCTTCGAGTCTGATTAGGCTCCATATAACAACAATATTGCTATTATAATCAGAGCCCACTTATATGAAGTTCGAATAACTTAATTCCCACGATCCTTTAGTGACTGCGATTTGTCTTCACTAATTTTTCCATTACAATCTCATGAATATCTTCAAAATTGTTGCACTTGATGTTGAGTTGCGTTGAGGTTGTATGACGATACACTGGGTGGTGCTTCCAATTCCTTCGAATACCTTTATAAGCTCTAAGTGATATCCCTATAGTGATCGGGCCATATACTTTATGCAAATGCAAATCCTTGAGTGCTTGCTGGGTCCCGCGATCCACTACTTATCAATACCCCTTATATCAACATGAAAGAATTTCCCTTGATTAAAACAATCATTGTCTGCTAACTGGATTTTTATATGTCAGAATTTGTCTCTAATGTGCCAACAACCAAATTGGAACAAATATCTGATATAAATCTGATATAAATATTGGAACTGTTGATGATTGTTTTTATGCACTCATAACAAAAGTTAAAATTCATAAATGAACCTAACTATCTTGAAAGATATGGAGAAATCAATTAAGATTACTCAATCCCAAGTTTCCTTATTGGTCAGGTCTTGATCTGTTGGACAGTTCAGTAGGTTATTATGAAGCTGTAATGTGCAAGGGGCCTTACGTGATTTAAAGTGGGTTTGAGACTTACTGGACTCCTATTATGCAAACTAATACAAATATCAACTTTTTAATCATTTATTTGCATAAAATCGTTACTGTACCTCAAAGCTTTATATGATTTATATTCAAACATGCTTTGCCTTTTTAGCTATTTATGAAGATTATCAAATATCAACTCATTGCTCTTAAACTCTTCAAATGTTAGATAATCTCCTTTGGATTTCAACGTTTAAGCTAAGTATTTCACAGTTGTTGGGAAAAGTTAGAGAACTTTAAATCTACCATCAATCACTACAGGATCTAAATGTTCTGCTATGCACACAGTAAGGATTACAACAAATTTGATTAAATCAGTAGATCAAATCATTAAATGCAAATGTTCTGAATATTTTCACAAACAAGCATTCAAGATTGCGAGCTTTAAGAGGAACTGTTTCAAATATAATGAAGAGCTAAAAAAGCCACTCAGAAAATAGACGCAGACTTCTAGATTCACTTATATTCAAAACACACAGCCATTCATGGTTTACAATGTAGTAATGCCTCTTAGCTTCATTAATCAAATTTTACAAAAAGAACTTACAATGCTTTACAGATACAGTAAGAAAGTTGGACATTTCCACGCATTCCTTAATGCAGACAATAGGCGACCTCCTCTAAACTAAAGTATTCTACTCAAAATTCTCAGAAAGAATTACAATTTCTATGCTATTTCCTATAAATCCCTGTGTAAAAAAAAAAAATATACAAGTAGCATGCTCCTTATATAGAATTTGAATTTCCCCCATGCTACGGTTACAACCTCCATTCCACGGTTAAAACCACTATTCCACGGTTAAGGTCCTTTTATTATTGACCAATGGTGTGCCTTCATTTCATAACCGTGTGCCAGTCCACTACTTGGCATCTTTTCTCTCAAAGGATGAGCTTGGAATCTTTACATAAGATTCCCATTTCATGTGACCTTTTCCCGCCGAGGCTCTTCATTTGATCTCCTCTCAAAATTCTTTGCTCTTGCCTTCTTACCCTTTCTTCAAATATTTCTTGAAATTGCCAATCGCACTTTCCACCAAGGTGCGGTCCCCTCCTGGACTTTTTGCTAAAATGTATTCTTGCATCATCACCTTTTCTTTCAATTCCTTTTCTTCATTCTCTAAGTTTTCTCTTCTTTTCTTGTATTTCTTTATTTTGGCCTTCTCTTCCATCAATGTATCCATCATCTGCTTGCTGAGGATTGGATCAGGATTTTCTGTACTGGGTGTGAATATGGCCCTGAACTCTGTCAATGCTCTGTTTAAATCATAGGTTGGCATCTCTGCACACTCATGTTGTAGGAGTCTTTCTATGATTTTCTTATGCATCTTAGTCATCCCCTCTGCCTTTTTCTCCAGCTCCTGCACGACTACTATATTTCTTTTGAGGTTATCTTCCTCAAATCTGAGCTCCAAAATCATCTGTGGCACTTGATTTGCCAATGTGATATTGAGTGCTTCCTCATTTATCAATTCTTAAGCTCTTGCGTCAATTTCAGTCAATTGCTCAATTTCAGATCTGCACTCTTTTACTCTTGCTTGACAATTATTTATTATTACCATACATTTGTCCCTCTCTTCTGTGGCCACTTTCCAGCTCTTCATAGCTTGCCTTATTGTTTGTTCGCCTCCTTGCAAAAAATCATGAAACCATTCATAAAAAATGTTGGCCTTGAACCTTTTATTTTCCATGTCTTGCACTTCCTCTTTAGATACTATTGCTATGTTAGTAGGTAAGTCAGGCATTGTGGCATTGGGGTCAAATATCCCCTTAATGAATTGCTGGAGTTGGACAATGTGTCCTTTCAATACCTCCTGTTTATTTTTGTCCTTCCTCAGCATTTCTGCTGTCACTTGGTTCATATCTTTCCACTCAGCAGTGTGCTGTTCCCTTGTGGAATGCCCGAGGTCTAGATTAAGTATCTTGTATTCCTCCAGGGTAATCTCACCTTTTTCTTTCTCCTTTTGTGGTATAGCCAGGTTCAAAGTTCTGGATCCATCTGGACCTCTCTGTATTGCAGATACCGTCCTAGCTTTTCTCTTTTCTTTCCTTGGAGTAGTTTTCTCCCCTAATAAGCTTTTGATGTCAATAGGAGCTAGATGTATTTCTTTCTTCTCCTTCCTTATCTCTCCTTCCAGCCAGGTAGGCGCCTCTTTTGTGCCTTCTGCAACCCTCTCTTCATTAATTACCTCTTCATGAGGTTTATCTACTTCTGCTTCTCTTTGTTGCTGCCCTTGCTGTTGTTGTTGCTCTGGTTGTTGTTGCTGATCTTGTTGTTGTTCCCCTTCTGGGACTTGCTGTTCTTGTTGTAATGGAGGTTCCTGTTCCTTTGATTCAACTTCATTTTCCTCCTCCTCTACCTCAGTATCTCCCCCTTCTTGATCTTCTTCATCAAGAGCTTCTTCTGCTGCTGACTCCTCTTTTGGATCACCTTCATCAGGGGCCCTTTCTGCTGCTGACTCCTCAGGTTTACTCTCATCTATTTTTTCTTCTGCCTCTGTATTTCCTGTCTGTGGCAGCTCTGGATGTATTGGTAAACTGGCCTTCGCCCCATCTTCTTTTGCTTCCTCTCTTTGGGCTTGCAAGTTTTCTGTATTTTCCTCTTCTTCACCCTGCTCCCCATACATATTTAGCATATCCAATGCATCCACCTCTGAGGTGTCCTCTTGGTCTGCCTGTCCTTCTATGTTTACCCCTTCAGATGATTTCTCCTTTTCAACCTCTTCAATCTTATGTGCTTCCTCTTGCACATCTCTAATGATTTCTGGTGGTACTAAAGTACCAAATGGATCGACATGTCCCGTTTCTACCTGCACCTCTTCTTCAATTTCTATGTTTTGTTCTGTTTCCACTTCAGCCTGCAGGTTTGATTCCTCTTGTTCACTGAGGAAATCACTTGACTCTTCCTCTATGTCAATCACTTTTCCCCTGTACATTATCTTTTCTTCACTGTCACTGCTCTCAATTTGCACAGTTTCCACAGCAGTAGGTTTGGCTTTACTAACTTCTGACTCCTGCAGCCTCTCTCCAGCCAGCTCTGCCTTCACCTTTATGAACGTTTGTCCTGGTTCCATTGGAGCAGAAGTACTGGACATACTTCTCATTTTCTCCCCCACTTCTTTGGCTCCAATTGTATCTTTTGGTTTCGAGGACTCGCCCTTAGACAAACCTATTGGGATTGCCCTCATGACTGATGGTCCTGCTGCCCCTTTTGCAGCCTGTGCTTCCTCTTCACTAATCTCATGGCTCATGGATTTTGCATCAACAAAAGTTTCAGATGCAACTGCAATTGTTATGCCCAAGGCGTATGGATCCATTAATGTGGCATTTTTGTCTTTTTCCACAATTTTAGCTTCAACAAATTTTCTCTTCTTCTCATAGAAACATTGCAGGTCCTCACTGGGCTTTGCCTTTCTCTTCCTTCCCCTCTTTGGGAATGTAACTTCTTTTCCTTCAGCTTTAAGCTCTTCTATCCTGTCCTTAAGCCATGTTTTTGAAAATAATATCACCGGCTTTGTCAAAACATCCAATGATGTGTTCCAGGGCTTCGACCAATCGGGCTCTGTAATGGGAGCCAGCCTAGCCTGTGCATAACTATGGTGTAACAATTGATCATCCTCCCTAACCTGTGGAGGGACATATAAATCGCCAATAGACCTCATTTGCTCCACAGTCAATCTTTTGTGAGCCCTTTTCCTTACCTCCCTGTCGTTTTGGCAGTCAGCCCAGAAATCTTCAATATGCACTTGTTGTTTGTATTTCTTGTCGACAAAGTTTTGAATTCTGTGGAAAGGGTCGAATAATACCCTAACTCCTGCTCTGAATAACTAGCCACCTCCTCACTAAAACAAGAATATCTGCCAATTGCCCATGGCAGTTTCACATTTCCCCTGTTATTAAATTTCCTCTTGTACATCCTGAAAGCATTCAAATTCTGCCTCGAAAACTCCAACACAATTAGCTTGTCAGAAGGATACCTGGGAAGCATGAATGGTTTCCCCTCAAAACCCTCAGTTCTTATATAAGTAAAGTGTTCAAACTGTATAAACCATGAACTGTGCAATCCAATTGCACTTTCAGCATCCTTGGACAATCTTTTATCAGGTTCCTCCCTCAATATTCTTACCAAGTAAGTATAAAAAACATCATTGACTAAAGCAAAATTCTTTAAGGCATTCTCCTCTTGCAAGACAGAGTAATGTTCATATCCTAGCCTCTGATTAGGGCCATTTCCTAAAACACCAATCCTTTCTATCCCATGAATAAAAGGCCTAATTGCTACAGCACAGGAATACAACACAGAAGAAGATAAACAAAATGGCAAGCCCTTCTGCTGCCTCAGCATGGCCTGCCTCCAAATAGCCGTACTAATGGCCTTGGCCCAATGAATTTGCCCCTGTTCCTTTTCACCTGTTCTTAGGTATTCTATGACAGTGAACATCCAGGGCTCACATTTGGTGGCATCCTTCAGTCCAACCAGTCTGCTCAGCATAGTGATCATCAAATATATCTCCTCCCTGAAATGTATCCTCGTCAGATTTTTAGGGATTCTGGTCACTGCGTTTGGTTTGTTCTCTGGACTGTACCAGTGGCGAAATATTTTACCCTTATAGTCTCCCTCATTTGTGTAGAAACTCTCATTATACTGATCGATATCAATGTCTGTCATCTTATTAGTGATCTCCAACCCAAAAGTGTTAGCAATCCCCTCAGGAGTCAAATCAGCAATAATTTTATCATATAGCATAACCATCTTGGTACTTGGGTTATACATAATTACACAGTCTAAGCATAAATCCCTGGCCTCCATCGCCAATGGGAAACCCGCAGCTCGGTATAACCCTCTATCCCAAATGCATTTCATATCAGGAGTAGCATCTGCAACAGTAATCTTTTTTAGCACATCACCTGCATCATAGTTTCCTATGTTAGTATCTGTCCTCACTCCATTCGTACTGATCAGGGTCGGATACCCTCTGTGTATCGGTAATTCCTCTTTCTCCACCTCTTTCCGTGGTTTTCTTTCCCTTTTTATATCTTCCCATGTATCTTTCTTCGGTTTAGGGGCCATCTTGTAGAAGTATACATGTCTCAATTTTCGTTTTCACTTCATATCTAGGGTTTTACTGTGAATGACTATTTTCTACTATTTACCCTAACTTGTAACCTCCTTGAATTTGTTAAGCTCTATTTAGCTAATTAACAGTTAAAACAGTAACTTTAACAAATGCATGCATTTTGAAAGTGAAATTACTGGGATTAACAGTTGTGCTTTACCATTCGAAATTTAAACGGGGTTCCAAGATAAATACCTGTTTCTGTGACCGTTTAACCTTTGATGTTGACTTACTTTACCTTTCGCTTTCATCCAGCAACTGTAACATCGCTAATTCAGTAAATTCCGCTCGATTTTACTATGACAGTGCCCTTTTCTGCAAATTTCAGCGTCAACAATATATTTTGAAAGCAAAATAACAATAATTCCGCCCTAACCCTCGTTAAATTCCATTTGATTGAGTGTTAAATTCGCATTAATTACAGCCATTAATGCGCTGCGACCTTCGGCTTCCCTTTTCCGTGTTTGAGTTTTTTGAACTTTTGACCGTTAGCCTAATTATACATGCATTTTCTTTTGT
The DNA here is from genome assembly GCA_027924645.1 of Cunninghamia lanceolata. NCBI lineage: Eukaryota > Viridiplantae > Streptophyta > Pinopsida > Cupressales > Cupressaceae > Cunninghamia > Cunninghamia lanceolata. The sequence continues at coordinate 5,300,878 of BSBN01000220.1, read as the reverse complement.
ATATCTCGTTGTATGTTTTCCTTGTATCTTTTCATTGTATCTTCGAACATGCAATCACTTTATGCATACAATTTGAACTAAAGCCCCTTTTCCCTTTACCTTTTCCGTACACCTTTTGTACTTCCTGCTTGTATACCTTACTTGTATATTCTATCGTATAATCGCATATACAAACACATTATACAAACATTCCTTACCTTTTGTTCTTTCGTAATGCCCTTTGATCCTTTGTATATCGGGATTGTATATTATAAACATACAAACCCCAAATATACAAGGACCTCTCCGTTTTTAACTCTTTTCTGGCGTCCGGCTTGTATTTCCGCTTTGTATCTCCGAATGTATGTCATAAAATATACATGTTTATTATACAAGCTGAAATATTCATATAGTGGGGTCCACTTTACCTCTTAACTTTGCCACTTCCGCGATGCCCTTACTCTTTATTGAGCTTTCGGACCTCAAACCACTATAAATCATATTATATCAACCTTCGCATCCGTAATGTATATAAAACCTTGTATATCTCGCTTTGTACATTTCGAAACATACAAAGACAAAAATATACAACACTTTAATGTTATTTCATAATGCTTCGGTTTTGGTTTGTATAAAGTGCAATGTATATTGGAGTTGTATATAAGAAATGTACAACGCGCAATATACATTAACTTTATAATCTTTGATAACCTTCCAGCTCCGCGCTTTGATGCAACACGAAATACACTTGAAGTCCAAATGCATCATTTATGCTATATTTCAATCTACTTTCAATTCCGCTTTGTATATTTCACAATGCATGTCTCCCGATACCCTGCACTCAAAACCCAAATATACAACCATTACGCATTATTTGATCACACTTCAAATCCGCGATGTATCTAACTCATTGTATCTCTCGATTGTATATTTCGCATCCGCCAAATATACAAGTGCCAAACATACATCGATTACACCAACTTTAATACCTCCTTAATTCCGCGCTATGTATATCTTGTTGTATATTTACCTTGTACATTTTTCATATGCCGAATATGCAAAGCAAAATATACATAGCGGATTTCAATTGTTTATTCATCTCAACCTTAACTTTTTCAGGTCCGACTTGTATATGAAGATAAAGTATTATCACAGAATGTATACAAGTATAACATTATATAAACCCGATTGCCCTTCCGTTTTGCAACTAACCCAAAACCCGATATACAAACACATTTGTATATAAGATAACCTTGTACATACAAAGAACTTTGTATATACAAGGCACAAACCTTCCAATTGTACATTTACCCAAGACATCAATAACTTGCAAAATACAGCGAATTTTAAAATAATTCAAAAAGCAACCCCTATTTATTTTCAACAAGGAATTCACCCGTACTATGCACTGGTACTCAAATGCAAAATTTTTTTTATTTTCAACAAGGTTTATACTTTACTTGCCTTTTCCCTTTACCACCAAGCAAAACCCACACACAAAAGCAACCAAAAGCTAGCCACAGCGGGGGTCCTCATTTTGTGGTGCAGGAGCACCTCAAAACATAACGAATCTGAAAGATTTCCTTACATATTCTATTTTGTCCAAATGTCATTAGCCGAGTAATCTTAAGTTTATATGTGTCAAGAAAGATTAAAAAGAATGTAACCGAACTATTTGGTATTGTAATCGGTGGTTGTTGGTGGTTCACCTTCCACCACGTGTGTAACTGTCTAGATAGGTGTCTTTAAAATAGCGAAAGTCTGTATTTATTAGAAGTAGTAGACAGTCGGATTTAAAAGGGAGGAAGAGAAGAAAGAATGGATCTGTTTTTTTTGTATAATTCTGAGAAAGAGGAAAAAAACTAGATTGGGTGTTTTGGCCTAATTACAAAAATGTAGATTGGGGTCATTCCACTGGTGGATTTCTGTGAAATCAGTGGAATGACCTCCGTGTATTTAGTTTATTTTCTATTCTGTTAAATTTTCGTTGTTTCCTGTGTGCTGTTCGATTACAAAAATTGTTGAAGTTATTGGGTTTATTGAATGTATATGGTAAATGCACCTTGGTTTTGTATGTTGGAGTTATGCATTTTATGAATATATGACAGTCGCATGTCAGGAACATTTCCTGTGTATATCGTAGATGTATGTGTACATCCTGCCGTTGCATGTTGAGAAGATACAAATTGTGAGTATCCGTCAATTGTATGTCGCAGACAGTGTATGTGTATACCTCAGTTGTATGTGAAAGCATTTCGTGTATATCCTACATTTGTATGTCAGAACAGTTTGTGTATATACTGCATTTGTATGAGAGCAGTTTGTGTGTATCCTGCAAAAGTATATCGCTGTTGCATAAGCAAATGTGCATGTCAAAAGATGCAAGTAGTGACCGGTAAGAGTGGTAAAGGAGAACCGGCCATAGAAGGTCATGCATTGTATATGCAAAGTCAAAGTTTAGTGTTATGCATTTCGGGGTGATATGGATATCGGAGAATAAGTGAAGAGTTTTAAAAGCATTTTGAATATTATCCTATTTGTACTGTTGGTTTTGTGGGTTTAATGGGTTTTTAACCTGTTTTAAGTGCTATCACTGTGTGTGTTCTGTATTTTGATTTCTGAAGGCAGATGAAGAGTTAAAGTTTTGTTGGTGACCATTTTTAAAGTCAGAGATTGCAGAAGGTATTCTAAAGGCTGACAAAGTTGTTAGACTGTTGCAGGTGCTTGTTCCATCTAGCTACAGAAGGAGGTTTCTGAGGTTGTGTGTGTGGGCAGACAAGATGAGGTATGCCGTGACCATTCTCCAATGGAGATTAGGCTGGATAAGGGTGCCAAGAGAAACCACTGAGGAAAGAGTGGTAGGTGCATCACCAGAATCTGCTGTTGGGTAAGATGAATGGTTTGGTGAGTTGGTGTTGTGAAGCAGTAGAAAGATGGATACCTGACTGAAGAAGCACTTGAAGTTGCAGCCTGAAGAGTACTCCACTGATGGGAGTAGAAGGAGCTGAAGATGGTAGTTTGATTTTGTTGGTTGGCTGGTCACTGATGTGCAGATTTGAAGTCTGAAGCTGAAGAGACAGAAGCTGAAGCCAAAAAGAGATGCAGAAAAAGAAGTTTTATATTGCAGGTACATTTCCAAGGGACTTGGAAATTTTGTTGGTTGGTTGTATGGTGCAGGAGCACCTCAAAACATAATGAATCTGAAAGATTCCCTTACATATTCTATTTTGTCCAAATGTCATTAGCCGAGTAATCTTAAGTTTATATGTGTCAAGAAAGATTAAAAAGAATGTAACCGAACTATTTGGTATTGTAATCGGTGGTTGTTGGTGGTTCACCTTCCACCACGTGTGTAACTGTCCAGATAGGTGTCTTTAAAATAGCTAAAGTCTGTATTTATTAGAAGTAGTAGACAGTCAGATTTAAAAGGGAGGAAGAGAAGAAAGAATGGATCTGTTTTTTTTGTATAATTCTGAGAAAGAGGAAAAAAACTAGATTGGGTGTTTTGGCCTAATTACAGAAATGTAGATTGGGGTCATTCCACTGGTGGATTTCTGTGAAATCAGTGGAATGACCTCCGTGTATTTAGTTTATTTTCTATTCTGTTAAATTTTCGTTGTTTCCTGTGTGCTGTTCGGTTACAGAAATTGTTGAGGAAGTTATTGGGTTTATTGAATGTATATGGTAAATGCACCTTGGTTTTGTATGTTGGAGTTATGCATTTTATGAATATATGACAGTCGCATGTCAGGAACATTTCCTGTGTATATCGTAGATGTATGTGTACATCCTGCCGTTGCATGTTGAGAAGATACAAATTGTGAGTATCTGTCAATTGTATGTCGCAGACAGTGTATGTGTATACCTCAGTTGTATGTGAAAGCATTTCGTGTATATCTTGCATTTGTATGTTAGAATAGTTTGTGTATATACTGCATTTGTATGAGAGAGCAGTTTGTGTGTATCCTGCAAAAGTATATTGCTGTTGCATAAGCAAATGTGCATGTCAAAAGATGCAAGTAGTGACCGGTAAGAGTGGTAAAGGAGAACCGGCCATAGAAGGTCATGCATTGTATATGCAAATTCAAAGTTTAGTGTTATGCATTTCGGGGTGATATGGATATTGGAGAATAAGTGAAGAGTTTTAAAAGCATTTTGAATATTATCCTATTTGTACTGTTGGTTTTGTGGGTTTAATGGGTTTTTAACTTGTTTCAAGTGCTATCACTGTGTGTGCTCTGCATCATTTTGCTACAGAGTAAAATGGGGCGTGTTGTGAGCATCACAACAGGAACAAATACCAGACACATATATATCGATCTACACTTGCAAATTTATATTTATTTGTAAATCAATAAATTTGCAACAAAACCCTCTGCATAAAGCAATATACTCAAATCTGCATGATATATATATTTTTTCAAACTCTTCAACAATGTCTAGATATTTGCAAACTTGGAAACCCTTAAAACACAATAATGCCAACACATACTTTGAAGTCCAATTGTGAAATCTTGAGTAATTTCACCTCAAATTGTAGTAAGGGATCATCACCAAACTACTGAAACCAAGGGATCATCTCCTTGATTGCCAAGCTGAAACCTGGAACCTTTCTTCAATTCAAAAACACACAAACTCAACCATGATTCCAAATGAATCCCAAGCATCCTTTTAAAAGCCTTCACAAATTAGGACGGACCTAATTTTATTAAATGAAGGTTTTTGTTTACATGATCACACTTGCACTTTTTTAAATGTTTGTTTTTGTGTACACAATAACACTTTATTTTATAAAGTGTTTTAAAATTGACATAAGTAACTTAATAAAAATATAATTTTATAAAGTAATTAAAATACTTTATACAATTAAATTACAATTAGAACCTTTTTAAGTTACTTGAAAAATGGGGACATCAATCTACGCTTGCGAGTTTTTGCCTCGGACTTGCCGAGTACTTGTCAGAAACTTGGCGAGTTTGAGTGGCGAGTTTGAGTTGGCTTTACTTGCCAGGCATTAAACTCGGCGAGTACTTGTAGTCTTGGTGAGTTTGGGTGGCAAGTTTTCCCTGGCTTTACTTGCCAGGCACTAAACTCGACAAATACTTGCCGAGTCTGCCATCTATGGGAAAACCTTATCATCTATGGGAAAACCTTATCATCAACTGGGAAAGTCTTCATTGGGCCAAATTTTCAGGGCAAGGTGTTTGCATGGTGTTGCTTGACTTTGAGAAAGCCTATGATGGAATTGAGTGGGGCTTTGTGTTGACTGTGTTGGAAGCTTTTGGTTTTCCTAAGGTTTTTTGTACTTGGAGTGAGGTGCTTTTTAAAGATGCTTCTACTCAGATTGATATCAATGGGTCTTTGTCTGAGTCAATTGTGCTTCAAAGTTCTATAAGGCAAGGATGCCCATTAGCTCCTGCACTATTTGTCATTGCAGCAGATGCTTTAGAATATATTCTGAAAATAGATCTCATCTTTCCTCCTGTCAATGGTATCATCCTGCCTAATAAGGAAGAGTTGCTGAGTGCCCAGTTTGCTGATGACACTGCATTATTTGTTGAAATGAATCAGGTGAATTTTATGAATGTTATTAGCAGACTATCTTCTGTGAGGCCTCTGGGGCTAAAATTGCTGATCATAAATCTATTATTTTAGGTTGGAAGGAGAACCCTTTTGATTGGCTTGTTCATACTAATTGGCAATGGTGTGGTCCGAATAAAATTATCAGGTATTTGTGGATCCCTTTTTCTGTTGATCCGTTGTTAAAGGACATGTGGGAGTAGATGTTGAGGAAGATTCAGAAGAAGAACTCCAAGTGGCAAACTCACCTGTTGTCTCTTGTAGGCAGAGTTCAAGTTTGTTAGAAGGTCTTGGCTTCATATAGTATTTATTATGCTTCGACTTGGCTTTTTGGAAGTACTCAAATTGACAAGATTCAAAAAAATTTAAGGGATTTTCTCTGGTTTGATGGGAAGGGTAGTAAGAAGAGGCATGTTGTTAATAGGTCATGGTGTTGTATGCCTAAAAGTAAGGGAGGTCTTGGCCTCAAAGACCTTAAAATTCAAGGTATTGCTCTTGCTGTCAAGTGGATTTTGAAGGCCACTGATGCTGATGAACCTTGGAAAGTTTTGGTGAGGAATAATATTGCTTTGTCTAAACCAAAAAAAGGTAAAAAATGGAATGCTTTGCACCCTTAGGATTTAATGTTTGGGAAATTCTCTGTTTGTCCATTTGGTTCCAATGTCTTTGGCAGTATATGGAGGGCATGGGAGAGTGTGAAACATCTAATTGAGAATAAAGACGCCTTCTACAGAGCAGATAGTGTCTTCCTGGCTTTTAGGTCTGTTTGGTGGAATTTGCATTGGAACAACAAGCCTTTAGCGTTGACTCAAGGCTGTTCTACTAAGTTGTGGGCTTCCAAAGGTATTAGTGACTTTGGTGATATCTTGGAGGGTGGATGTATCGAGAAGTGGCACGATTTTCAAAACAAATTTGGTTTTCCCAATACACAGAGAAGAACATTCTCTGTTTTGAAGAAGGCATTTTTTAATGTCAAATTTCCTGTTGTGCTGAAATTCAACTCTAAAATTTTGGTTAATGTGAAGTGGATTGATGGTACAGCTTTTGACAAAATGAGTTCTAAGAAGTTGTATGAGCTGCTGGCTGGCACGAGTGAAATTATTCATAGAGTCCATAGTAATTGGAACCTGAATTAGTTGGATAAAGAGTGGTCTTTTATTTTTAAGCACTTGTGGTCTTCTATTAGTGAGCCCAAAAGGATTTGCTTTAGATGGTTACTCATTTTAAAGAAGCTTGCTGTTTTTAGTGGTGTGTCTAATGATAGTTTCCCTATTAATGAATGTAAGAACTGTAATATATTTGAGACCTTTAAGCATTTGTTCTTTAACTGTCCATTAGCTAGAAAGATTTGGTCTATGTTCTTGGGAAACTGTTTGGGGTGGGATAACAAACAAGGTTTTAGTTGGTTTGAAATTTTATTTGGTTATGTGGAAATCTTTTCTAAAGAGCTGAACAAATTTTGGTTTGTTTTCACCATTGAGATTTTGTGGCACATTTGGAAATCGAGAAATGATGAACTCTTTCAGGGTATAAGGTGTCTTGCTGACTCATTTTTTGAGCTCACATGTTTTAATATCATGATTCAAGTTTCGGTGATCATGGAGATTCCTAAAAGCAGGTTTTTTTTTCTTCTTAAGGAGGGACTCACTCTGGTTTATAAAAAGGAGGTGGTTAATGCTCATTTTTGGCCTCAAGGCAGAGACAACCGGGATAAAGAGGAGTTGAAGCTGTTAAGAGACTATATGGAGGTGAAGAAGATTAGCAGACCTGAGGTGACTGTGAAAGAGAGAGAGAAGAAGAGGTACAGACAAGTGGATAAGTATGAGCCCATTGTTAAGGACTTAGACCCATAAGATGAAGCAGATCTTGTAATAGGGACTTATGACTGTGATTACTATGAAAATGACAGCAACCAAAAATGCTGTTGGGAATGATGGCTGGTGGTGTTTTCTTTCCTTCGGTGCTGGCTAGTAGCTTTGGAGTTCTGCATATGATGTTAAATATATATTATTTTTTTTTGACTCTTTTGATCATGATGTGGCAGTTGGCTGAATAGTTCTGTTGTATCTTCTGGACTGTATCTTGTTATATTAGTGAGTTCTGGTGTGTAGTTGGATGGACTGAAGTGGTGTTTTTCACCATATATTGTACCTGCTATATTTTGGTTATTAATAGTAAACAATCCCTAATATAAACAAATTATATATATGTCTGTCATACACACACATGCATGCCATATATATACATATATACATATATGTATGCTATATTCAACCCGCAGATGATATATTCTGATTACAAAGATGTGACTATTCTTTCCTATATACTTGACTATGGACCAAAAAACTCTATATTCTGATTACAAAGATGTGACTATTCTTTCCTACATACATGACTATGGACCAAAAAACTATGTAAATCTATCTATCTATCTATTAATCTATATAGATAGATGGATAGATATGTATATGGCATACATATATATACACATATATGGCTCTAGAGCAATCACCAGTAAATGCTCAATGGTTTGCGAGATATGCACAATTCTTGAAAATTAGGGTTTTCTTAGAAAACCTTCTTTAGTTTGAGATGCCTTGAAAGAAAGGCCTGTCTGTTTTGATACCATGTAAAAATTGGCAGGCATGAACCCTTAGGAACAGAGAGACTACACTTCAACAAGACAAGTGCAATTTGAAAAGGAGGTGAAACCATATGATGGTGCTCATAGGCTATACCACTTTATAAAATTTGATAATTAAGCAATGGGATTAATGTGTATTTATGTACATCTAATATGCATATCAGAGGTGGTTGACCTGGTACATATTTAGTGGAGGTCTATCTAACTAAAGGCACTTAGCCAAAAAATTCATTCGAAGGTCCTTAAACAAGATTACAAATTCCAACACAGAAAGGGTGTTTTAATTCATTAGTTTTTGACAACTCAAGCGAGAAAAACTTGCTGCTGGCCGCTTGGCTTTGGACTCTGTCTCTCTGATTGAGACTAACAGGGTCTCAATACTATGGTATAAACAGGCTCAAAGTTTATTTTATGGCCTTTTCGGGTCAGCTTCTTGATGCATGATTTGACTTTTAACAAATTGGACTCCAGAAGAGTAACAGAGCATATATAAAAAATAAAATATTCCATTACTGCAGCTTATGTAAAAAAGACTCACCCAAAACATAGATAAAGCTAATTTTATGTGGTTAGGTGTGTGTGATAGTCTCAGGTGCTGAATGTTACCCTGTAGTCTAACGCACTTAGGTGTGAGAAGTGCAAGGCATTGTGAACCTTAAAAGAGCCTTTCCTTTCCTTTCAAGGAAAAAGAAAACAGTTTTTAAATGTGATAATCTGTAATGGTTAAAGTAAATAATTTTTTTTTGCAATGCTCTAATATTTATGCAATGCGATAATCTGTAATCATTGACTAACAATATATTGTTTCCTACAGGGGAAAATTAAAAAATGATGTTTAATAAAATTTGTGGCAAATGTTGATTTTCAAATGATTAACATTTTTGATAAAAAATTTATTAATATTAATAAAGAAAGCAAATTGGTAGATATTAGCCACTAATTTTTTTTTCCTGGTTTCAGGTTTTTGTATCTGATATAGTGGAGAAGGACCCTCCCAAGGTTATTGATGTTCGAATGCCACAGACCTCTTTAATGTCAGGAATCCAATCTGTGATAATTGAGGTCATGGATACTTGCTTGAAGGAACTTAGGAAGTCTAATAAAGTTGATGTGGAGGATCTGACAGTAGAAAGCGGACTTTTCAAGTCTTTTGATGAGATTGCGCGCCAACAACTGGATCCAATTTGGCTTATCATAGGGAAGAAAACAAAGCAGCTGGGCAGGGACTTGAAGACATTGAGGAAGCTGGCTGATTATTTGGTTAGGTATGATGCTGTGACTTCCTTGAAGTATTTGGATGCATTGAGGGTGTTTATCAGGTTGTGAGATCTGATGGTCGAAAACTGATGTCTGCAAATGGTTTGATTAAGGGCGTCAGCAAAGTAAGAGGAGATGCAAGCAAACACAGAAAATAAATGTGAATGACATAAAAGAAAACAAGGGTAAGAGCCTTTGGTCCTTACTTGGCTGATGCTGTAGGCTGGGTACAAATGAAATGTTTTGTACATGGAATTTTTTAGGTAGCAGGTAAAGGAAATCTTTTAGGTCTTGGCCTAGCCAGCAACAAATTTGGCATACGAGGTCCTTCTTGTTGTAACAAGAGGACTTTTTCACTTTACCCGACCAACTTTACCTGGTCAAGCTTGTGACATACCAGGTGTTGCTAATACACCTACAGGCTACACCACAAGTAAATAATTTATGGAAACATCAACAGAAGTTCAGAAAATTTGGCAAATCTTGATCTAGAAATATATCCATATTTTATAAATTTTGCATAAGTGTTAGAATTATTTTCAATTTTCTCAAGATTCAATTTTTTATTGCTTCACAAATCTCGGGTGAGAGTATGGGAAAAACTTCCAGCATGGGGTATGTAATGTCCCGTTTAAATATCTATTTGTATTTCTTTAAATATAATAAAATCTAACTCACAATTATAGCAGAATGAATAATTATGAATATGATATCAACTTCAGAAATTGCACTTTGAACAGCTTATTTTAACTCGAAATAATATTTAGAATATTTAGTGAAGATGAAAGTTATTCTGTCTGTTACTACTTATTCCAAATCTGCAATGATTTCTCTTTATTAAAATGCCTTTGAAATGTCTTTTAAATCTGCCTGAATCAGGGATTTTCGTCTATTATCTCATGCAATAGAAATTAAGGGGTTTTCGTCCTTTAATTTCAGACCTTGAGGGGTTTCGTCTTCAGGTTGTTGAACCACAATTCACGCTCCATCAAAGAGTAGAAATCAAAAATAAAATTGTTCATCAATGCATGTCTCCTCTTTGCTTGTCCTCTCTTAAATAGATTTTTCCCCCAAATGACATAACTCTTCGGTTTTCTTTCATGACCTTTATTTGAGAGGAATTAGCATTTAAAATAAACTTCAATATTTTAATTTTATATTTTATAACTACATTATATTTTATATTTTGATATATTAATTTATTATTATTTTAATCCCATTTCAAAAAGGGGACATCACAGTTTGCCCTTCCCAAGATTGCTTGTCCTCAAGCAATCACGGACTAGGATGCTCTAGAATTTCTTCTTTACTTGACGCAGTCTTTCTTGAAGATATTGGAATGCCAAATCAATCTTGGAAATTTGTAATTTCCAATCCTAGATCCAAAAATAAGACCTGTGCACTCAATTTTAGGAACTTGAAGATAATTTGGCATGATAACATGTTGATCATCCTGAATATTCATCTCTTCTAACTTTTTATGCAATTTGGTAGTTGCATCTTCAATCTTCACACAATTTGATGTTGGAGAATGTAATTTGCTGACTTTAGAAACACTAGTGTTAACATTGGATGTACCTATTAGTCTAGGACTAACTTGCAATATGATTTGTTGATTTTGGCTTCCATTCCTTGTTAGGTCCAACTGCTTTCCAAGGACCAACAAATTGTTGAGATCTGACATTATAATGATTAGCCATGGAAGAAGACCTACCCATAGAAGATGTTGTTGATATAGAATTGGACGCCTGGGGTTGCCTTTCTGATAAACGATGATCCCCATCCACTGTTTGAGACTTATCGACAAACCGATCGTGAGAAAAGGGATGTAAAGTTGTAGAGGGAGCACATTGCATTTGAGTTTGAACTTGCTGTGTATTATTTGACTTCAAAACATCAGCCATAATGCTATTTCTAGTAGCAATACTCCAACCTTTTACCGGAGCTTGAACTTGTGGAGTGCATACACTTGATGAGTTCCCATTGGGTATAATAGGAGCCCTACTCATGGTCATTGGCAAAGAACTTGTGCCAAGAACTTTTGTCTTAGACCATGCATTTTGTGATATTGTAGGTGGAGGGTTGGCAAAATCCGAGTTAACCTTGTTTACTCCCTTCATACGCATGAAATTTGTCAAAGACAACCTTTTGGATTTTGGCAAGAAGATTTTTATAATCTGCATGCATGGCGTGAATATCATCTTGTATTGGGCTTTGTGATTTCCTCACATGAACTTTTTTCCTCTGATTTTTGGGGGCATTCATATTATTTGGTTTCATGTGGAGCATTTGACCCAACATATCTATCATTGTATCAATCTTCTTTTCAAACTTATCTCTAAGAACTTTCCCCAAAGGAGTTTTTCCCTTTTTATCTGCCATATTTACTTCTGTCATTTATATGAAATAAGTTCTCAATGTCATAGGGTTGACTTCTCTTTCACAGGCTGGCAAGATCTTGCTCTGATACCATTTGTAATGTCCTGTTTAAATTTTTATATGTATTTATTTAAATATAATAAAATCTAACTCACAATTATAGCAGCACGATTAATTATGAATATGGTATCAACTTCAAATATTGCAGTTTGAACAACTTATTTTAACTCAGAAATAATATTTAGAATATTGAGGGAAGATGACAGCTATTCTTTTTATCTGTTATTACTTATTCCAAATCTGCAATGATTTCTCTTTATTAAAATGCCTTTGAAATGTCTTTTAAATCTGCTTGAATCAGGGGTTTTCATCTGCTAACTCATGCAATAGAAATTAAGGGTTTTTGTTCTTTAATTTCAGACCTTGAGGGGTTTCGTTATCAGATTGCTGAACCACAATTCATGCTCCATGAAGGAGTTGAAATCAGAAATAAAATTGTTCATCAATGCATGCCGCCTCCTCCTTGCTTGGCCTCTCTTAAATAGATTTTTCTCCCAAAAGACATAACTCTTTGGATTTCTTTCATGACCCTTATTTGAGAGGAATTATTATTTAAAATAAACTTTAATATTTTAATTATATATATATATATATATATATATATATATATATATATATATTTGATAGGTAAGAGGTATTGATTATATTAAGTATAAAAAAAAAAATTGTATACATAGTTTGTGTCCCCCGAGCTTTTAACAGACTGATCCATCCCTTCCTAAAAGGCAAAACGACCACACAGGGTCCAAGCAAAAAGGCCATTCAAGGCGCAACTTAAGACTACATTACTTGAAACTACTAAACACCCAACCTCGACCATAACATCGCTACAACATATACATCATTATCAATATTATCAGCAGAGACCAGAAACCATACAGACATCAAATTTCTCCAATTTCATACAGATAATCCCTGAACTCTTCAAGCCAAGCAAAACCGTCAACCACAGTCATGTTAAACATCTTCTTCAGGAACTCCCAGCCTCTGCGTGCCTTGACCCTGTGGGAAATTAGCTCATCTCTGTTGATATCCAATATAAATGGGAAATATTTTACCACTTCAGCCAGTTGGTTGAGCTTGTAGAGCTCCCTGGGCCTCGGGAGTCGGACTCCACGCTCCGCTGCCTCCAAGACACCATCAAGCCCCTCCAACAGAACCGGTTTGAACATATGCTACACTAGGGAGTGGAACTCCTTCGGTGTCAGCACGTCTAGCAGAGAAGCTGTTGTGATGTTATCACAACATTGCCCTGTTGATGATTGTTTTTAGACAACACAACAATAGAATAAAACACTAAGCATCCTATTCTCTCTTGAATAAAGTCTCTCAAAGGCTAAGCTATGTGATCCAGTGAGACAACTTCAAGGTTCCTTATTCGTGATTTGCATTGGATAGACTCAGTGATTTGATGTGATCTTGCTGGTAATCACAAAGGGACTTACGCAGACTTCTTACTTCATTCAGCTTATTTCTCCTTTCAGTGTGGATGACATATGTACAATGCTTCAATAATAAAGAAAAGGAAAAAAGATAAAGGTTTAGAGGAACTAATTTAAGGTCAATGAGACAATGATGATGCAAGAATAGACAAACTCCTTAATCAACTTAACTCCACTTCGCCAAGAATGCCTACAACTACATGGAGTAGGTGCAATCTCCTAAGGATAGCGAAAGGTTTTCAAATCATGAAAGCTCATGTAAGCACCCATTGAACGACGCAGCTCAAACGAGCATCCACAATCGAACTTAAACAAATTAAAATGAAGCTCAGACTAGCTTTACACAACACTTCACCAACGATGAATGTCAAAAGCATGAGCTACGAGTTGATCAAATATTCAATACATACATGCATTACATCAATGAGCTACTATTCTACTTCTAATCTACTTAGAAACATCTCTCCATTCAATCAAGATGCAAGAAACCATGTTATTCCACAAGACAACACTTAACACCAAATGAACTCCAATGTCTTTGCATTAATCTTGAGAAATATTTACAACAACTTCAAGCACTCTCAGAGAATTTTGAGAGTCTCTTCTACTATACTCCTAAGAAACTTCTAACTACCACTTTTACAAATGAGGCAACAAGGCCTTTATATAGAGTTCTAGAATTACAATGAATGGCCTGGATCAATTCAAGTAGCCAAGGGCCATGATCATGCCATTTCAGCAAGTAGTTACAACAAATTACTTTTTTTAATACATAAGAGAGGCAATGAGGGCACGTTTTCCAAGAAGATAAGGATAAAATGGAATCTTCAGAGCATCTTCCACATGGACGTCTTCTTTGTCTTCTTGCTAGTTCAATAATGTGGCAAACTGTGATTGGTGAATGATATGTATATGCCACGTAGGTGCCACCTTAGCATATTCCCAAATTGTATCATCTGTGTGATGTCTTTGAACATGATTGCTTGAATGAACTTGAGTGTTTGGGAATGCATCTTTGTTGACTTTGCCTTGTTCATTGTAAGTTGAATGTATATGATACATGTTACTCATTTGCTTAACCTTGTGTACTTCTTCTTGTAGGATATAAGTTGATCTTCTTTGGATACATCTTCATAGAGAGTAGTGTAGATGATGAGGATGCTTCATGGAGTAGGAGACCTCTCTAAGACTTGAAGATTGATAGAACTTGAAGCTTGATCGATAGATGCCTTCTACTTTGCAGATGATAATGAAGTGTTCCAGCATGATGATGGTGAAGTGTTCCTTTGGAGTAGCTATCTTCTATCTTTATTTCACTTCTTACATGAAGGTAACTCCAGGGGCCCTTCTCCTTAAATGATTCCTCAATCTCGTCCACACTTCTGTAACACAACAAAGAAATAATATCAATCACTTGATAAACACTTTGTAACATGAAGGAATCATCTTTAAACATCTAAATAAACCTTCCTCTAGTCTAGGCGCTGAAAATGGGTGGTGAAGGCATGAGATTGTGCCTTGTTCCCTTGGCTGATTTCAAGCATGTTTTTTAAACTCCCAAAAACCTTTAAGACCCTAGGCGCAGGTTGATGATAGTGCTGATATAGATCAGCACTTTGGTGAAAGGAGTGCTCTTTAAGTCTAGGCACTGATATGAAGCAAAATGGACTGAATGTGCGCTTAGATGCTTGTTGTAATTACTTGGTGAAGTCCTTTATCCTTGATTTTTACCTTTACTTACAAGGTGCACTTCTTGTGATGTTAATTGATGTATGTCTTTTAAGGCGCTGATTTTAGTGTGCAAGGATAAAAAGTGCGCCTAGCTGCTCTTGACTCATTATTTGACATTTTAATGTCTTAGACTTTATGTTGATTTCCATTCAAGGTGCTCATTCCTGGATGTTAATGGATTATGCCTCTTTAGTTTAGGCGCTGATTTGGATAAAAACAGAGATAGATATGCGCCTAGGGTCTTAACTTAGTTTCTTGGCTCTTCTAACTCCTACAATGACTTGTTTAAACTTGCAGGAGGTTCTTTCATCTTCCATATGCCAAATTTCAAAGTTTCATGCTCTTCACATTCAAGGCGCTATTTAAAGGTTGTATTGACATGGATTGGCGCCTTGACAAAATGAATGTTCTCTTTAAGTTAGGCGCTGGTCTGAGGTTGCTTATGCAGGAAAATGCGCCTAGGCTTAAAATATACATTTTGTGTGCTTGATCAACTATGGGAATCTCCATGAAGGCCACTCTCTCAAGGCGCAATCATCTTAAGGACTTAGAAATTCACATCATGTGAAGGCGCCAAAATGAGGTTATACAAGAGCAAATTTGCTAACACATATGGAGTGCATACTTCAAGTTTTGAATGATTTCTACTAAGGCGCTACTTTCTTTGATAATCTCCAATACCTACCCTTCAAGGCGCAATTTGATAATTTTACAGATGAAGATGAGCGCCTTGCCTTTCTTGAAGGAACTTGACTAATTCTGAGTGCACTTTTGTGACTCAACAAATGATGAAAGGCGCCTTGACTTCCTTGGTGAGTTTTTAGGCATTTTGAGGCTTCTAACACTAGGCGCTACAATTTGGAGTGATTTGAAGTTTGTTCTCCTCTAGGCGCACATTTAAGTCTCCACCTTAGGCGCACATTTGGGTCTCTGCAAGTGGGAAAATTTGCCTTGAGTTCCTTAGCCATTTTCTTGCAAATTTTGAAGGTGAAGGTCCCTGGGTGGAAGTATATACTTTAAATATTTTTGAAATATACTTCCAGGATGCTTGAGATAGGTCCCGGATCCATAGGATTTAACATGTAGATTCTAGATTTTGAGGGATCCACCAGATTTCAGACTTAGCCAATTTTTAGGATTTTCAGGATATCAGACTAGTCATTTTGAGGATCTCAGAACATCAGGAGACTATGGTATCCACCACAAAGCTATAGACTCAAACACCACTGACTTCATCATGAAAAAGTGCTAAGACATCATCCTAGACTCAGACAAAGCACGAGAGCTCAAAAAAAAGGGGGGGGGTCCCCATTTGCAATGGGGCAGTGTGTGATTAGGTCACAACACGCTCCATTGCAAATGGGGACCCCCCTTTTTTTGAGCTCCAGTGCTTGTCATAAGTCTTGGATGATGTCTTAAGTTTTGTTTCATGATGGAGTCAGTGGTGTTTGAGTCTATAGCTTCGTGTTGGAAACCATAATCTCTTGGAGTGAGCCTCACCAGAAACAAGTCAAGTGAGTGAATCTCCTTACAAAGGAGAAGTTAGGGAGGTCATCAATCAAACAAGAAGATAAGGGCGTTCCAAGGGAAAGGTCTTCCAACTCATCATCCTCATCACCTTGGGAAGCATGCCTTGCTTCTCTTTTCTTTTCTATGTACAAAATGCTAAAAATAGGCATAATTGCCTTGTTGTAAAGATTTGGGCCGTTCATTCGCAGATCAATCTTGGCTGTCGGTTGTATTCTTGAAAACTATATGAAGGCCTTGTTGCCTCATTTGTAAGGTTAATAGCTAGTGGTAGGAGAATAGAGCAGTAGAGTAGAGAATCATTAGAGTAGAGTAGAAAGAGACTCTCGAAATTCTCTGAGAGTACTTGAAATTGTAAATATTTCTCAAGATTAATGCAAAGACATTGTAGCATTGGAGCTTGGTGCTAAGTGATGTCTTGTGAAATAACATGGTTTCTTGTATCTTGATGAAGTGGAGAGATGTTTCGAAGTAGATTAGAAGTAGAATATTACTAGTTCATTGATGTAATGCATGTATGTGTTGAATATTGACCAACTCCTAGCTCATGCTTTTGACATCCATCGCTGGTGGAATGTTGTGTAAAGCTAGTCTGAGCTTCATTACAATTTGCTTAAGTTCGGTTGTGGATACGTATTCAAACTGCGCCAGCTATGGGTGTTTGAATGAAAGCTCACAACATGAAAACCATTCGCTAACCTTAGGAGATTGCACCTACTCCATGTAGTTGTAGGCATTCTTGGCGAAGTGGAGTTAGGTTTATTAAGGAGTTTGTCTATTCATGCATCATCATTGCTTCATTGACCTTAGATTAGTTTCTCTAAACCCTTACCTTTTTTCTTTTTCTTTATTATTGAGGCATTGTGCATACTTCATCCACACTGAAAGGAGTAATAAGTCGAGTGAAGTAAGAAGAAGTCTACGTAAGTCCCTTTGAGGAAACAACAAAATCACATCATACTAATTGAGGCTATCCTATGAGCAAGTTGAGAACCAATGTACTAGAACCTTGGAGATAACCCACTGGATCACATCGTTTAGCTTTTGGGTATTTTTGTTCAAGAGAGGATAGATTACTTTAGTAATTTATTCTAAGTTGCATGTGCATAAAAAACACATCAATAGAAGCCACGACTCTTGATGCAATATCAAAGTCGACTTTGTATCTCTCTCTGTTGTCTACGAAGCCCTTTCCCAGGATCAATTTCGTCGCTTTGATCAAGAACGCATCGTTCTGGTGCAGTACTCTGCGCAGGCATTGATTAGATATCTTCCCTAAGAACGCCATCTACCTAACCCTACTGGTTAGGCAGATGGGAGACTCCATTGCCCTGCAAGCAAGTTTGTTTGTTGGCAGGTGAAAAACTATGTAGGGCGGAGGAGCATCTGCCATAAATAGAGAACCAAGTTTGCAATAGAAATTTCCCTTTGAAATTGCGAATAAATAGAAGCTTAGGCTAACTCTTGCATCGTAATTAGTATCCAACGTGTTCTTCACTTTTCACCTCCCCAGCCAGCTCATGCAATAATTGTTCGCTTGTGCCGAAAGTTTGATAAAATCTGAAGGCCTAACGAGAAATGATGAAGCCGGCCTATCCTCTATCCCTTAGCTCGATAGCCTGGGTCATTCGAGCGTGCTAACACTCACATCCTCCAGCTGCATGGGCTGTCCTTCCTTGCACCGAAATAATGGTTATTTAATCTCCCCTCTCCTCTGTTTGTTGGCAACATATTTCATGATCAAGCTGCTGATTAAGCTGCCACCTTACCGCCCTCTGCCGAATCGGCCACCCCACCTATAAGTGAGGTGGCGCCCACCCTTCCACCTGTTGATGATTGTTTTTAGACAAGTCAACAATAGAGTAAAACACTAGAGTATCCCACTCTCTCTTGAATAAAGCTCTTCAAAGGCTGAACTATGTGATCCAGTGAAGTAACTCCAAGGTTCCTTATTTATGATTCATGATGGGTTAACTCAGTGATTACATGTGATCT
The DNA here is from genome assembly GCA_027924645.1 of Cunninghamia lanceolata. Taxonomy (NCBI): domain Eukaryota; kingdom Viridiplantae; phylum Streptophyta; class Pinopsida; order Cupressales; family Cupressaceae; genus Cunninghamia; species Cunninghamia lanceolata. The sequence continues at coordinate 5,282,284 of BSBN01000220.1, read as the reverse complement.
TGCGGATAATCACAAAGGGACTTACATTAGACTTCTTCATACTTCCCTAGTTTATTCCTCCTTCAGTGTGGATGATGTATCAATAATAAAGAAAAGCAAAAAGATAAAGGTTTAGAAAGGCTAATCTAAGGTCAATGAAGCAATGATGATGTGTGAATAGACAAACTCCTTAATGAACCTAACTCCACTTCGCCAAGGATGCCTACAACTACATGAAGTTGGTGTGATCTCTTAAGGTTACGTGAATGGTTTTCAAATCATGAAAGTTTATACAAGCACCCTTTGAACGGTGCAGCTCAAACAAGCGTCCACAATCGAACTCAAGCAAATGATAAAGCTCAGACTAGCTTTACACAACACTTCACCAGCAATGAATGTTAAAAGCACGAGCTAGGAGTTGATCAAATACAAACATACATTACAACAAAGAGCTTCTAATCTACTTTTAATCTACTTGAAACATCTCTCCATTTCATCAAGATACAAGAAACCATGTTACTTCGCAAGACAACACTTAACACCAAATGAGATCCAATGTCCTTGCATTAATCTTGAGAAATATTTACAACAACTTCAAGTACTCTTAGAGAACTTTGAGAGTCTCTTCTATTCTACTCCTCCTAGTCTAATCTCTAATCTACCAATGTACAAATGAGGCAACAAGGCCTTTATATAGAGTCTAGAATACAACGAATGGCTAGGATCATTTCGATAGCCAAGGGCTCAGATCATGCCACCTCAGTAGGTAGTTACAACAACTTGCTATTTTTAGTACAAAAGAGAGGCAATGAAGGCACGCTTTCCAAGAAGATAAAGATAAGATGAAATCCTTTAAAGCATCTTCCACATAGGCGTCCCTTTGGCTTCTTTTATTAAATAATACACTGAATGCAGTTGAAATGATGTGGCTGATTATAATTAGCTTGATGATGTGTACTTGCCACATAGGTGCTACCTCAGCATATTCCCAAATTGTATCATCTTGTGATGTCTTCAATATGATTGCTTCTGATGATGAACACTTGAGATGTATCTTGTTGATCTTGCCTTGTTCATGTTCTTGTAAACTGGATGAGTATGATACTTGTAGCTCATTTGACTAATACTATGATTCTTCTTTGCAGGATGTAGAAATGATCTTCCTTGTAGCTTCTTCATGTATAGTAGTACGAGGTGATGATGATGTTTCTTTCTCAACTTGTAGATGATGATGCTTCATTCATGAATTGGAGTAGGAGATCTCTCTTGGACTTGAAGATTGTAAGAACTTGACTTGAAGCTTGGATGGATGAAGTGTCTTTGAACATGATGCCATTGATGAAGTATACTTGAACTTGATGTGATCTAACATGATTTCATTGATGTTTCCTCTACAATTTGAAGGCGACTCAGGTGCTTGTCCTTCAGATGATTCCTTGGCTTCATCAACACTCCTCTCAATGATGCAACTTGATGATGATCTTGAAGTGATCTCCAAAGGTGGCTAGCACGATGCTTCTTGCAATGACAATTTCTTGACTTCACTCCTTGGATGAAGGTGACTCCAGGCACTTGCTCCTTGGGTTTGTTGATGTTCCTACAAGACAAGATAAACAATATATCAAACAATTGATAACCTTGCATAACATAGCATATAAGAAACATGTTCTAAGCATTCAACACCCTTATGAGTCCAGGCGCAAATCTAGGTGAAAAGAGGAGCAAAGGGCGTGTTGTGACCAAATTACACATCGCCCCATTGCAAATGGGGACCCCCTTTTTTGAGCTCCGATGCTTTGCATTTGGTTTTGGATGATGTCTTAGGTTCATTTCCTCTGCCAATCCAACAAGAAGTCTCTCTGCTAGAAGGTTTTTGCTTTATAACTGGAGGTCTCATCTGGAACATGAACTTGCAGTAATGAAGAGTCTTGATCAAATTCCATCCAATTCATAAATACTGAGACCATCCTAATGTATGTTTGAGACCCTGAAAATGACTAAGTTTGGTAGCTTGAAATCTTGAAATCCTGAAAAATTGACTAAGTCTGAAATCTGGTGGATCCTCCAAATTCTAGATTCTACATGTTAAATCCGGTGGATTCGAGACCTATCTCAAACATCCTGAAAGGTATATTGAAAAATATTTAAAGTATAAGAAATTCAATCTCTCAACTTATACTTGAATATATTTTTTAATATACCTTTACCCTTAGAGACCTTGACAAACGGCCAACTAAAGATGATGATCTCTCGCGCTCAAAACAATGCGCCCGCCTTTAGAGGATTTTGAAGAAGATTTCAAACATTAGATCTAATGCGCCTCATTCTAGAAGACATTCAAACCCTCATCTAGTGCGCCCAACGAAAGAAGAGATCAAAATAGTGAACTGTTGCGCCAATTTTGAAGGATAAGATCAAGATTTCAAACATTAGATCTAATGCGCCTCATTAAAGAAGATCCTCAACCCTTGATCTAATGCGCTGCCCTTGAATTGAGAAACAACTTGAGCTAGGATTGAAGAGAAGAAGAGGATTTCGAATTCCTTATCTAATGCGCCAACCTTTAAGAAGATCTTAAAACTCTGATCCAATGCGCCAAAGAGATGAAAAGATAAGACTATTTCAAGAGGAACTCAATACCGTTAACTGATGCACCAAAAGTCAAGAAGATCCCTGAATGAGAGGAGGATTCCTAAACCTTTAACCATAGCCCCCTTTCAAGAATGACATCAAGAGGATTTGAAATTCTGATCTAAATTTCTGATCTGCTGCGCCACCCTTGTAAAAGTATATTTGGTTTCTAGAGGGAATCTAAAACCTCAACTGATGCGCCGTCATTAAGGCAGGGTGTGACTTAAATTTTGGACATTCTTGAAGAGAATCCAATTACCTCATCTAGTGCGCCACATGTGAGAGAAGAGTGCAAGTGTTTTAAGAAAAGAAGAGGAGTTCAAACTCCTGATCCAGTGCGCCTTAATGAAATCTGATTTAAAGGTGATCAAGAGGATATTCGGATGAAGATCCAAAAGTCATGATCTAATGCGCTAGGACTGATTTGGAAAGTTTTATGATATGTATTGGGATGAAGATCCAAACATCATGAAGTAATGCGCCATAAGGAAGAGTGAAGGGAATGTGGTTTGAAACTCAAGAGGATTCAGATTTTACATCTGTTGCGCCGCAAAGAGATTATTAGTATCTCAAGAGAGGAATTCAAACTTATAGTCTAGATCCGCCAAAAGGTAAACAAGGGGTTTTAATGTTTCAAGGATCACAAGAAGAACTCAGTTCTTTCATCTGCTGCGCTGATCTCTATAGAAGAACATGAAAACTCTATCTGATGCGCCATTATGAGATAGAAGAAGAAAAGATCAAGAACTTGTGATGAAGAAAAGATCACTATGCTACATCCAAACGTTGGATACATTTCAAGGAAGAGACCAAATTCTCCATCTAGTGCGCCAACCCAAGATCTGAGATAGCTAGTTAATGTGCCCAAAAACAAGAGGAAATCAAAATGGCCAACCAATGCGCCATTGCAAAGAGGGAGTTTTCAGAGATAAAAATTCAGATCTAATGCTCCAGTTCTTAGGAGAAGACAGAATTCCTATCTGCTGCGCCTCATGTCATGTTTAAATTAGGTTCCTTGAAGTATCATTATTTTATGTCATCTCAAAGTGATTCTTATGTATTATAAAATCAAATGTTTATCAAGAAGATTGATATTGTCTCTTTTCTTGTTGCAGGAGTGTGAATGATGCTAAGGAATCATCCTAGGAGTTAAAGAGTTATCTCCAAGCTAAGGAAAGGAGCTAAGGGTTGGAATCACCTTCATGCTAGGAAGGAAGTCAAGAAGTAGTCCACAAGAAGAAGGCATCAAGTAGCTACAACAAAGGGCCTCCTTCAGGAATCATTGAATTGGAACCTTTCATCATCCTTATGTTGGAATTCTTTGGCATCATGTTAAGATCATCTAGAAGACATCCATCCAAAAGACATCATCTTCATTAAGTGGCATCATGTTAAGATTATCAAGTTGGGATACTTCTTTATTGAACATTCCAAGGCATTCATCATTCTACTTCAAGTTCTTTCAACCTTCAAGGAAGAGTCATCATGTGGCTACTCTAAGGAATACTTCAAGATCATCTTCAAGGAAGCATTTCATCAATTACATCATGATCATCAAGAGCAAGTGCTTGAATCACCTTCAAGTTGCAGAGGAAGCATCATTTCAAGAAGCTCACATCAAGTTTCATATGCTCCATCATCAAATGTTTCAAGGCATTTACCCATCCAAGCTTCAAGACTCTACAATCTTCAAGTCCAAGAGAGATCCTACTTCTAATCATGAATCAAGTATCATCATCATCTACTCTTACATGATGAGGGAGGTAGCATCATCATATACATTACCCTTCGTGAAGGATCATCCAGAGAAGATCATCATGTATCCTACAAGAAGAAGAAACATCACGAAGTCATGCAAGTGAAGCAACATGTACTCATCCAATTTACAAGAAGATGAACAAGGCAAGATCAACAAGATGCCATCCCAAGCATTCAAGATCAAAGCAATCCCATTGAAGACATCATACAAGGTGATGCAAGTTGGGAATCCATCAGAATTGCCAAGGTGGCACCTATGTGGCAAACATATTATCATCCAGTCACAAGTCGCCACATCATTTCAACTACATTCAGTGTATCATTTAATAAAAGAAGCCAAGGGACGCCTATGTGGAAGATGTTTTAAATGATTTCATCTTATCCTTATCACATTGGAAAATGTGCCTTCATTGCCTGTCTTTTGTACCAAAAATAGAAAGTTGTTGTAACTACCTGCTGAGGTGGCATGATCTGAGCCCTTGGCTATCGAATTGATTTAAGCCATTCATTGTAAACCTGGACTACTATATAAAGGCCTTGTTGCCTCATTTGTAATATATAGAGACTAGAGATTAGATTTTAGGAGTAGATTAGAGGAGACTCTCGAAATTCTCTGAGAGGGCTTGAAATTGTTGTAAATATTTCTCAAGATTAATGCAAAGACATTGGAGCATTGTTTGGTGTTAAGTGTTGTCTTGTGGAGTTACATTGTTTCTTGTACTTTGAATTGAATGAAGAGATGTTTCAAGTAGATTAGAAGCTCTTTGATGTAATGTATGTTTGTATTGGATATTTGATCAACTCCTAGCTCATGCTTTTAACATTCACTGCTGGTGAAGTGTTGTGTAAAGCTAGTCTGAGCTTAATTTGTATAAGTTAGATTGTGGATGCTTGTTTGAGCTGCGCCATCCGATGGGTGTTTCTTTAAGCCTTTATGATTTGAAAACCATTCGCGTAATCTTAGGAGATTGCACCAACTTCATGTAGTTGTAGGCATCCTTGGCGAAGTGGAGTTAGGTTAATTAAGGAGTTTGTCTATTCATACATTATTATTGCTTCATTGACCTTAGATTAGCTTCCTAAACCTTACCTTTTCCATTTCTTTATCATTAAAACCTTGTATATACATCATCCACACTGAAAGAGAAATAAGCTAAACAAAAGAAGAAAAGTCTGCGTAAGTCCCTTTGTGACTATCAGCAAGATCACACGTAATCACTGAGTTAACCCATCATGAATCATAAATAAGGAACCTTGGAGTTACTTCATTGGATCACATAGTTCAACCTTTGAAGAGCTTTATTCAAGAGGGAGTGGGATACTCTAGTGTTTTACTCTATTGTTGACTTGTCTAAAAACAATCATCAACAGGGCGCCTATTTTAGATGATTTCAAACAATCAAAATAGCCTAAAATGATTTCTCCTTTCAAGGCGCTCATGGTGTTGGGAATTTGCATGAAGAGCGCCTAACTCCAATTAACCTTGCATTTGATATTTTATGACTTCAATGGACTTGGATCAACCTATAATGGCTCAACTCTTCAAGTGCTTATTCAATGATGTAATTTTAAGTTCTTTTCTTCCTAGGCGCCCCACTAATGATATCATTAGGTGCAAATTACCCTTAGGCGCCCATTTAGGTTGATGGATAAGTAAAATTGTGCCTAAGGTTAGATTGGTCTTATCCGCCCTTTTGATGACCTCAAATAACTAAACATGCCTTAAAATGTTTTCCTTTCTTAAAGCGTCCACTTTGAAACATGAACTTGAGTGGTTTTCCTTAGGGCGCCAATTTTAGGTTGGCATGGAGGCAAAAGGGCGCCTTACCTTTTTGGCTTTAAGTGTGTCATTTCAAACTCAAATTGATGATTATGACTTTCACTTTGACAAGGTGAAGTCCTTTAGACTTGATTCTTGCCTTCACAAGGCTAGGCGCCAATTTAGATGAACTTGAAGGCAAGGAGTGCCTAGACTCCTTAAGCTCTAAACTTATCATCCTTTATGCTTTGAAACAATCATGAAAGTCCTAAATGAATCTTTTATCTAAGCACCTAAACTTGTAAGGTATTACTTGAATCTTCATATTGCATCAAGGCGCTCACTATAGGTGAAATGAGTGATAAGGAGCGCCTAAAGTCTTCTAATTTAGTTTTAGGCATTTTAAAACTCTTGACACTAGGCGCTAAAACAACTAGGATTAGTACCTAACTTGTCCACTTAAATTCAAGGCGCAATTTGATGATCATTTGGCATTTAAAGGACCTTTCAACCTTGTTTCATGCCTTCTCCAAGTTGGGTGCCCTTTCATGGTGGAATAGGTGTCAATGGCCGCCTAGGTACACTTGAATAAATGCCCTGTCCAAGTTGGGCGCCCTTTGAGGCTAGATGAATTGAAAATAGCGCCTTAGGTTGTTGCTCAATGTTTGAATGTTTAAGGAAGTATACTCTTAGGTGCTAGAACTAAGGGTCATAACATTTTACCTTCTAGGCGCATGTTTAAGGTTCTGCAAGTTGAAAATCATGCCTAGGCTTATGATGCTCAAGACCTCCTATGCAAGGCGCCAAAATTGGTGATTGTATGCTTGAGGGGTGCCTAAACTCACTTTGTGTTTTCCTTGTGAAATCTTCACTTCTTGAGGTCTTTTAGCAACTTTCAATCAAGGTGCCCAATTTAAGGCTGGTTGGAAATGTATTCTCTCCTAGGCACACATATGAATCTCAATCTTAGGCGCAAAAATGATGTTTGCAGAGGTGATAAAACGCGACCAACTTCTTGGAGTAAATTCGCGCCTAGAAGTGGAAGTCTCAGAGCGTAAGGTATATTGAAAAATGTATTTAAGTATGAATTTCTTATACTTTAAATATTTTTCAATATACCTTTCAGGATGTTTGAGATAGGTCTCAAATCCACTGGATTTAACACGTAGATTATAGAATTTGGAGGATCCACCAGATTTCAGACTTTGTCAAATTTTCAGGATCTCAAACATACATCAGGGATTTCATACTCTTTCTTCCTAAGGCGCAACTTAGAGTTAGTTTAAACATCTCTTTCATGCTAAGGCGCCAAAATGAGGTAGTCTAATGCATGAAGGGCACCTAGACTTGAATTTGCTCATTGTTAACATCTTTAAGGCTCTTCAGCACTTGACTATACCCCTGTGAGACCACCTCATCCTTAGGTGCTATCTATCATTGATTTAAACTTCCTCCCACATCAAGGCGCCCAAAAATGGTGGATACACATGCAAAATGTGCCTAGACTTGAGTGATGAATTGGCGCCTAACTTAAGTTGTCTTATTTTTGTCAAATTTTCAATGCCTAAAGTCTTCTGGCAACTTTTTCCATCAAGGCGCCTTGATCTTCACTTCTCCTTGCTCAAGGTGCAATTTTGAGTTTGTTTGAATGATGAAAGACGCCCTTTACTGTAGGCGGAATTTTGAGGTTGTGTAAGTTGGAGAAATGCGCCTATGATCCCAGAGCAAATTCGTGCCTAGAACTGAAAGTGCCCGAGGTAAGGTATATTGAATTTCTTATACTTTTAATATTTTTCAATATACCTTTCAGGATGTTTGAGATAGGTCTCAAATCCACTGGATTTAACATGCAGATTCTAGATTTTTGAGGATCCACCAGATTTCAGACTTTAGCCAATTTTCAGGATCTTTAGGATCAGGATGCTAGACTTAAGTCATTTTCAGGATCTCAAACATCAGGATCAGGTCATCAAGGGGCTCTAAGACTCAAACACCACTGACTTCATCATGAAATAGCTCTAAGACATCATCAAAACTTCATGCAAAGCATCAAAACTCAAAAAAAAGGGGGGTCCCCATTTGCAATGGGGCGATGTGTGATTAGGTCACAACACCGCCCACATTTTAATTTTATATATTATAATTACATTATATTTTATATTTTGAAATTTTACTTTATTATTATTATTATTTTAATCCCATTTCAAAAAGGGGACATTACAAGGTAAGCTTGAATGTTGCCACTTATTGTCGTCTTATCCATTGTGTGGGGATTTGAACCCCCACTACCATAATATTGGAATATGTCGGAAAGAGATATGATAAATTTAGATATCAAAATTATTTATCTTCTTTAGTTGGCCAATATTAGCCATGGGGATTTCTTCTGATTTTGCAATATCTGGTAGTTTAGTATCAGGACTCCTGTTGTATTGTGTATCCCAGGCAAAATATTGTTTGATATATTTACCTCTGGTATTTGGTCACGTGCCATGTTGGTGATTCTTAACACATCGTGTTTATGTTTGTTAATCGATGGCCATGGTGGCCATGGTTCTATACGATTTTATGACGTGTGGATGTATTTTGCAACTGCAATTTAATGGTTCATAGGGTTCCAAACCATTTTTTCGGACAGTAAGGTTCTCACTACCTTGTGCTTCTATAGCAACTGAACCATCAACTTCAGACAGGAATGGAGAAACTTCAAATGATTTGTCAAAAGAGGCCTTGGGTGTTGAGCTAGATGTTGTTGGAGAGGAAATGCCCAAATGGAAGGTGTTGCCAGTGGTTGAGTCCTTCCCCTATACTTAAGTTTTCAACAAATTATTAGCCAATAACAGCTCAACTTTGAAAGATTTAAGGCCTGCTTTTCTGTGTGCATGATAATAAGTACTCATTCATTAAGAATAGACTTTATTTTTATGCCAATTAGGTGCCTTACCATGATAACTTGAAAATTGATTTTAAACTATTTTTTGTGACCAATCAGTATGCTAGAATCCCATGTAAAAAGAACACTAACAACAATAAGAGTTGGACACATCATTTTTGACTTCAAATCTTTACAGAACTGCGCACTTCAAAACAATTTTGGTTAATTTTATCTCCAATTTAATTTATTTTGCTCTTTCTCTAATTTAATTTATCTTGTTTTATATCCATTGTATAAAATCTTTCCTTATATGTGTAAGAATGTTTTCTGTGTATTAGGACCGTTAATTAATTTTTTTTGTTTAATGGTATATCCGATTATGGATATGATAATTATAGGTTATATGTTGTGGAGGAGAGTCCATTGTTTTATCTTGATTATATATTATTCTAAATTGAAACAAAAATGATGGCCCCTCCATGTTTCATCATCTCCTCTCTCCCACCCCACAAGTTAAGCTTTAGATTTAGTTAGCCATTTTTGTATTACTGAGAAATTTGAAAGCAACGCCTCTCTCTCCTCATACACCTTGATGAATTACAATCCTAAAAATGAATCGACTTGTTATTTAATAAATTTAGAAGAAGCCTGTCATACACCTTAATGGGTTAGCATCCTAAAAATGTATTAATTTATTATTAAATAGATTTTGAAGAAACATTAAAGAATCAAATTATTGTTTAGAACATAGTGAAAAAGAAAGTACTCATTTTTACATGACAAACTTCCTTTATCAAAGATCTATGCAAAGCAGCCATGTAATCTGTGGCTGAGATAGCCTCTTGTATTTCTGTACTGCCATTAATAAAATCATTTATTTTCATAAAAAAAGTATTTATATCATTTATAGAGCCTGATGTAAAAGACAACCATATTACATTTGAATCACCGACCTGCACTCTTTATTCCAACAACAAAGCAATTAGTGTATTGGATTAGATGTGTGTAAATTTAATTTCTTACAAATTGCTGGGTGATATGACTTGAAGAGACTCTGTAATGTCCCCCACTTAGCTCATCACTCCATAAGTTCAGGGTTAGCCTATTACTCAATTTCCGTAGGCTAATGGATGTGGTTAGTGAGTCATTTCAGGGACTCACTATTTTTAGTAAGTCGTCAGCTAAGCAGTTTCCATTTCAGGCAGGGCAGCCGGAGTTGGTCCTGGGCACATACCTCATGGTTTGTGTTGTACAGAGCACTAGAGAATATGAGATAAGTTAAATTAAAGATTTAACTTATACTTTGAGTTATAATATAACTCTATGTTATGTTATAAAGTCACTTAATAAACATTAAGTTATAACTTTAAAAAGTGACTCTCCTAGGGATGGGCGCCCCATGAAGACACAAGGTGATGTTTTTAAATTGAAAATAAAATTATTTCCCTCTCATTCTTGGGCATCGGGTTTGGAGGAGTTTTAAAGAGCAAAAAGAAAACTTCATTTGGATATGCTTGCCTTATGATATTTTGCTTTGACATTGAGTTTTGCTTTGCTGAGGGTTTGATCTTGGCTCTTGGTTTTCAGACATCAATTTGCAGAGATGGAAACCTTTGCAGATTGCCTTGTGTATGAAGGAGTGCATTAGGAGGGGGATTGTGGGAATTCCACTCAGGGGTTCCATTTGTGCTTTCAGGAATCACATTTTGGAGTTGCTTCGAGTTTGAAATGAAGATATATTACAGAGTTAATGTTTGCAGAGGAGATTAGACTAGTTTCAAACAGATTGAAGGCTTTTTGCAGGAGTTTGAGGCTGTATTTGTGTTCCTTGGAGAGGCCGTACCACTAGATGCTGGCCATACTACTTGAGCAGGGCCGTACTCCTTCTTGGCTGCCTATTCTTCATTGTTTGGTGGCTGTCATTCATCATATGAAGTCGTTTTGAGTGTGCAGACCTGAACAGATCAGAGACCAAGCAAAAGGAAGGGGTTTTAGTGTTGAAAGTTGCTGTCCTTCACTCCCTAGAGGCCTTACCATTCAGCCAAGGACGTGGGTTTTCCAGCAGTGATGTTCTTTGGGTTTTGGGAGGCTACTTTCTCCTTGTTTCTAGGCGTTTAGAGGCTATTGTACACCTGCAACCATTGTAATATCATATATTGCTGTATCTCGAAGATTCTGAGCATATTTCATGGTGCATGGTGGTTGGTCCGGCATAGGGCCCGACATGAAGTTGTGAAACCAAACATGGGTATGCTTCTGTAATTCATTTCTTGGCAATATACAGTCTGGGTTATAGTTATTTTGTTGATATTGTTTATAGTTTTTTTTGGGTTTTCAATACATAGTTCATTTTATGTGTATTTCAATGCAAAAACATGCAATGAAAACATAAATCCAAAACCGTCAGAAGACACAAAACACATATAGAGGCAAAATATATACCAGGGGTGTATGTTACAGTGGTATTAGAGTGGAAAATCTTGCCATCCTGTGGGGTTAGTATTGTTGATGATTGTTTTTAGACAATTCAACAATAGAGTAAAATACAGAGTATCTAACTCTCTCTTGAGCAAAGCCTCTCGAATGCTGAACAAAGTGATCAAACAAGATGACTCCAAGGTTCCTTTTCTTATGATTTTATAAGGGATAGCTCAGTGACTAAGTATGATTATGCTGGTAAACACAAAGGGACTTACATTAGATTCTTCTTCTTTCATTTAACTTATCTCTCCTTTAGTGTGGGTGATGTATCAATGATAAAGAAAAGACAAAAGATAAAGGTTTAAGGAATCTAATCTAAGGTCAATGAAGCAATGGTGATGATTGAACAAACAAACTCCTTGATAAACCTAACTTCACTTTGCCAAGGATGCCTACAACTACATGAAGTTGGTGCAATTTCTTGAGGTTACGCGAATGGTTTTCAAATCATGAAGGCTTATGTAAGCACCCATAAGACGACGCAGCTCAAACAAGCATCCACAGTCAAACTTAAGCAAATGAGGCTCAGACTAGCTTTACACAACAATTCACCAATGATGAATGTTAAAAGCATGAGCTAGGAGTTGATCAAATATTCCATACAACATACATTACATCAAAGAACTTCTAATCTAATTTGAAACATCTCTTCATTCAATTCAAGATACAGGAAACCATGTTATTTCACAAGATAACACTTAAACACCAAGCAAACTCCAATGTCTTTTGCATTAATCTTGAAAATATTTACAACTCCAAGTCCTCTTAGAGAATTTCGAGAGTCTCTCCTATTCTATTCCTACAAAACTATATATTACAAATGAGGCAACAAGGCCCTTATATAGTGTCCAGATTACAATGAATGGCTAAGATCAATTCATGTAGCCAAGGGTCTAGATCATGCCACCTCAGTAGGTAGTTACAACAACTGCTATTTTTAGAACAAAAGAGAGAGGCAATGAAGGCACGTTTTCCAATGTGATAAGGTAAGATGAAATCATTTAAAACATCTTCCACATAGGCGTCCCTTTGGCTTCTTTTATTAAATGATACACTGAATGCAATTGGAATAATGTGGCTGATTATGATTGGATGATGATGTGTACTTGCCACATAGGTGCCACCTCAGCATATCTTGTGGATTTCAATTGTTAATTCAATATGCTTTTAGGCAGATTCCCAAATTGTATCATCTGTATGTGATGTCTTCGAGGTAATTGCTTTGATGATGAACACTTGAGAGTATCTTGTTGATCTCACCTTGTTCATTGTAAGTAGGATATGTATGATGCTTGTAGCTTCATTTGATTAACTTTGTAATGCTTTCTCTTCTCTTGCAGGTAGGTTGATCTTGATCTTCTTCGATGTATCTTCACGAAGAGTAGATGATGATTGATATTTCATTCATAAATCAGAGTAGGAGATTTCTCTTGGACGTGAAGGTTGAATGGAACTTGAAGAACGATAGATGTCTTTGAACATGATGATATGATGAAAATGAAGTAGTTCTTGAACTTAATGTGATCTAACATGATGTAGTGCTCCAGCTTGAAAGGCCCTTTGTAGCGTAGATATTGATGATACGCCTTCTTTAGATGTAGAATAGATGACCTCTCAAGGAGACTTTAAAGCTTGATGAGTGAAGTATCCTCGACATGATGTAGGAGATGAAGCTTGTAGAACTTAAGGATCTTTAAAAAGCGGCTACATGATGACTTCCCTTTGAAGATGACTCCTTGCTCCTCGCTTGAAGGTGACTCCTTGAACAACCCTTTAACTTGATGAAGTTCCTACAAAACAAGATAAACAATATATCAATCACTTCATAACAAAGGAAACACTCTAAACATGTAAACAACTTGTCATCAAGTCTAGGCGCACATATAGGTGAAAAAAGGAGTAAAGAGCGCCTAAGGCAAATTAGTCCCACATTCATCACTTTAAATGATTTCAAACAATTTCAATAGTTTAAAGGAGTCAATCTACCCTATGAAGTTCATTCAAAAGGTGTTTTCAATGCAAATTCTTCATTAGGCGCCAAAAAAAATGAGGAGATTTTGGAGAAAGTAGCGCCCAACTTTAATGGCTTTATACCTGTAACTTTGCAATTCTAAGTGATCAATCATGTCTTGGAATGACTTAGACTTCAAGCGCCCAACTTCAAATATGGATTGAGTGATTTCTTTAAGGCACCAATATGAGTTGTTACCAGTGATAAGGTAAAGATGAAAGGGCGCCTTGTCAATTTGGGTTCTATTTGCTACTTTCAAGGCTTTGGATGATCAAACATGTTTTAAGGTGATCCTTTCTCTCCAGGCGCCTTGTCAATGAAGTCATTTCATGTACTTTTTGCCAAGGCGCTCACTTCAAAATGTTAGACTTGTGATGATTTCTCTAGGCGCCATAATAGGTTTGCAGAGGAGTAAGAGGGCGCCTAAAGCAAATTAAGCTTTATACTTGTTGTTTGTCATGCTTTAGACATTGTGAATGCTTTAGGAAGACTTCCCTCCTCTAGGTGCCAAACTCAAAGATGTCTTTGATGCAATTTCAATATAGGCGCTTATATGAGGCAGTGTGAGCTAGGAAGTGCGCCTAACTTCATGACATGTTTCATACTCACATTCTTGAACTTGCTACCTTGGGCACCCATCTTACTTGATAGCTTTTATCATCTTTCTACTCAAGGTGCCATTTATCATTGTTTTGGACTTCATTTCCATGCTTAGGCGCCTCAACTTAGGCATTTTCTTTACTAGGTGCATCTAAAGATAGAAAATTTCATAAAGGGCGCCTTGATCAAGTGGCTTCATTCTTGGTGCTTTTTGAGGTTGATCCTGGCATACTTAGGCGCCCAAAGTCATGAAGCTCAACCTTTAATACTTAACATTCCAACATATTCACCGCTAGGCGCTTAAGATGACTCTTTCAACTTATCAAATTCTTAAGCGCTTATAGTTGATAAGAAATTTCATGAAGGGCGCCCAACTCTTTCTTGGCAAATTTTGACATCTTGATAGTTCTAACTCAGTGAATGGGTGTTTAGAGGACTTCCTACCTCAGGATAACATCAAACTTTATAGTTTAAGTCCTCCTTTTTGCAAGGCGCCCAACTATGATGCTCCAGATAGGGAATGGTGCCTAGTTTCATTGAGTGAAAATTGATCTTTTAAAGGCGCTTATATGATGATGATCTAGGTGTAAAATAGTGCCGAAGGTCTAAATGCTAAGTTTCAACTCTTAGATGCTCCTAACATTAGGCGCTCCTCTTAGGTCTCTACCCTTAGGCGCTTAAATGGTGGTTTGAATTGAAATAGGCGCCTTCTTCTAGGATGACTTCTCCCAAGGCACAATTTGCTGATTGTTTGAACATGCAAAGGCGCCCAATCTCATTAAGTACTTTCTTGTCAGATTTTCAATGTCTAAGGCCTTCAATCTTCAATATCAATCAAGGCGCCATCTTTTGGAGTGTTTGAAAGTTGATTTTCCTCTAGGCGCACATTAAAGTCTCCACCTTAGGCGCTGGTTTGGGTCTCTGCAAATGGGAAAATGCGCCCAAGGTCTTCAAGCAAATTCGTGCCCAAAACCAAAAGTCCCCAAGGTCAGGTATATATTGAAAACCACATTTAAGTATAAGTTTAGAGATTGAATTTCTTATACTTTAAATATTTTTCAATATACCTTTCAGGATGTTTGAGATAGGTCTCAAATCCACCGGATGTAACATGCAGATTCTAGATTCTTGAGGATCCACTAGATTTCAGACTTAGTCAATTTTCAGAATCTTCAGGATCAGGATCAGGTCATCAAGGGGCTCTAAGACTCAAACACCACTGACTTCATCATGAAATAGCTCTAAGACATCATCAAAACTTCATGCAAAGCATCAAAACTCAAAAAAAAGGGGGGTCGCCATTTGCAATGGGGTGATGTGTGATTTGGTCACAACAAGTATGACATGCAGATGATAAAAATGAGACATGCAACCTACAGATAGATATCCCTTTCAAAATACCAGGGCAAGATAAGAAACACAGCTTCCGCAACGGATAGAACTAGAGAATCCTGTGCCATAGATAGATCCATTCGAGGACGAGATAGTGGTTGCAGCTACTGACGAAGATTCGTTAGTTTCACGCACAGACCCATTTTGAGGAGAGTTGCCACATCATTCAGAGTCTTCAGAGGAGATGGGTGACAGGGAAATTGAGGAGCTGAGCCTTTGAGAGATTCTGAATACGCTCACTAGGAGCTCAGTAGCCCTAGAGAGAGAGTTGAGGGATTCTCGACAGGAGTTGAGGGACTCACAGGTAGAGATGGCACATGTCCTCGTGCATTTGAGATATGGAATGAATAATAGAGATGATCACCGTGACAGGAACAGGTACAATGGTGATAGAAACATAAACAATGACGGTGACAGGAACAAGAATAATGACAGAGACAGGAACAGGCATAATGTGGGTGATAGGCACAATGGAGACAGGAACCAGGGGGACAGGAATAATGGAGATAGGAACCATGGTGATAGATACAGGTTCAAAGATGATGAGGATGAGGCCTCAGTGACTCATAGGAGGGGTTCATAGCTTACAACAGGAGACCGACCTGGTATCCCTATATTTGCTCCCAGGAACCAAGTTCCTGAACAGGATCCCACACAGGCCGAGTTTCAGGAGGAGATTTTGAGGGATTGGAGAGCCTCTAGTGCAGAGTTTAGAGCAGAAATGACTTTTGTGGAGTACTCTGACATTAGGATAAAAAAACAGACCTCGCAGAGGAGGTAGACCTCAGAACCAAGAATTACAGAAAAAAGTAAGCAAAATGACACTTCCCTATTTTGACGGCTCAGGAAAAACCACTGCTAGGGCTTGGGTGCAGAAGTTAGATAGTTACTTACAGATCAGTTTTATGCCTGAGGAGGATGTTGTTAGGGTTAGCCGGCAGAAGATATCAATTAAATGCAAATAAAGATTAAACAGAGAAATGGAAATACACAGAATTAATAACAGCGAGAGACAAGATTTAACGTGGTTCACCCAAACTCGGGCTACATCCACCAAACAGAGAGTCCAATATTATTATCCAGTAAATCAAACCGATTACAATCAGCAATCCCTGCAACTCAATATCGCTGCAAATGCTACAATACAATGCCCAAACCCTAACCCTTGGCCGCCTTTTATCAAGCCTTTTTGTCAGTTACAAAAATTAGGGTTTTCTTATGTCGGTCATAAAAAATAGGAATTTTTTTAAGTCGGCCCTAAAAAATCCCGAACCCCGGCGAGGATACATGGCTAGTGTACAGTACTTTCCTGATCAGTCGCCACCTACCAACAGATGCCATCACTTATGCTGCATTACATTTGGAGGGAGTAGCACACAAGTGGTGGAGTAATGGGAAGGTTACATTGGGGCATGATCGGATCACTTCGTATGTGGAGTTTATAGCCCGTCTGATCGACAAATTTGACAAGAAGGATTCGGAACTTCAGTTTAAGGAGTTAGCACAGCTAAGGCAAAGTAGATCATTAGACTCCTACATCTTTGAGTTTCAAGACGTGTCTGTTATGGTCCCAGACTTATCTGAGCACAGATTAGTGATCCTCTTCATTGATGGATTATCAGACCCACTTCGCGGTTGGGTTAAGGGTTTTGAACCTGCTACACTCCAAGAGGCCATGAAAAAGGCCCGAGACATGGAGTCATCAGTATGGAGGAGTAAATTTCAGTCTAAGGGATTTTCTCAAAGGAGGGATAAGGAGAAGGAAAGGAAACCATTTCACAGAGATGGTGATCAACACAAGGATAGATCCAACAGGTTAACAGATGATCAGTTGAATGAGTACAGGAGGAAGAAATTGTGCTTTCATTGCAAAGAACCATGGGATCCTTCGCACAAGTGCTCACATAAGGCTAAGGCCAAACTAATCGAGTACTATTCAGCCGAGGAGTCACAATCAGAAGCATCAGACACAGAGTCAGATCAGCATTTAGAGCGTGCGGACAGTGGGGACGAGAGAGTTTCACATCACAGTGCTGACAGTGGAGTTATTGCACAGTTGTCTAGATTCCAGAAGGTTGGCTATTTCAGGGTGTGTGGTATACTAGGGGGGCAGCGTATTATCGCCCTTATCGATACAGGAGCCACTCACAATTTTATTGATGAGGGGTTAGATGCTCATAGGGGGTTGAAAGCTAAAGAATTCGAAGGCTTTAAAGTGATGGTGGCCGACGGATTCAAAATGCATTGCACTAGGGAGATATTAGGACTGAGAATCATTATGGGTGATTATGAGCTAGTTGATGACTTCTATGTGGTTGGTATAGGGGAAACAAATGTAGTGCTTGGCATGCATTGGATGAGCCAGTTGGAGGAGTTCACCATAAATCTTAAGAAAATGGAGATGAGATTTGAGTATAATGGGAGGAAAATATGCCTTAGGGGAATCTTAGATGGTGGACCTCGAGTTGTATCACTGAAGAGAATGGAGAGGCTCTTGAGACATGACCAGGTTGAGTGGGCGGCAGAGTGCCTTATTATGCCAGAGTCCCCACCAAGACAGAGGGATAGCTATCAACCAGATATCCGGAAGTTGCTAACGAAACACAATAAGGTGTTTGGGGACATACCACCTGGAGTGCCTCCTGATAGAGGCATAGAGCACGTCATTGAGTTGGAGGATGGGACTAAGCCCATCATGATCACACCATACCGCCATCCGAAGAGGCTTAAGGATGAGATTGAGAAAACCATTGAAGAGCTTCTGGAGATGGGACCTATTAGGCCCAACAAAAGCCCATTCGCTTCTGCAGTTGTATTGGTCAAAAAGAAGGATGGGAGAATCAGAATGTGTATCGATTACAGGGCCCTAAACAAGAAGACTATAAAAAACAAGTATCCAATTCCCAGGATAGATGAATTAATAGATGAGTTACATGGTGCCTGTTATTTTTCTAAGATTGATTTGAGATCTGGATACCATCAGATCAGGATGCGGGCAGAGGACATTGAGAAGATTGCTTTTAGATGCCACTACGGTCATTTTGAGTTCCTAGTCATGCCTTTCGGTTTGACTAATGCACCTGCTACTTTCCATAGTTGTATGAACCAAATTTTCAGGGAGCAGCTCAGGAAATTTGTTTTGATCTTCTTTGATGATATTCTGATATTTAGCAGGACTTGGGAGGACCACTTGAGACATCTAGGGGAGGTTCTGAGCATCTTGGAGAGCAATTCACTCTATGCCAAGGAATCTAAGTGTGATTTTGGTATGATAGAGTTGCTTTACCTTGGCCACATTATCAGTGCAGATGGAGTTAGAGTGGATCCAGAGAAAATTAAGGCAATAATTGATTGGCCTCCACCCACAAACCTCACACAGCTTAAGGGGTTTTTCGGGCTTTGTGGGTTTTATAGACGGTTTGTTAAGGGGTTCTCACAGATAGCAGCACCATTGACTGATCTAACGAAGAAGGGAGCCTTTGAATGGAGTGACACAGCCCAACAGTGCTTCGACAGGTTCAAGCACTTGATGTCTACATGCCCGGTTTTAGCAATCCCTAACTTTGCTAAACTATTTGAGTTACAGTGTGATGCTTCTAGAGAGGGGATCGGGGCTGTGTTTATGCAGGAGAAGCACCCGATAGCCTTTGAGAGCAGAAAACTTCGGGGTGTGGAGAGGAGCTACTCGGAATATGACCGAGAGATGTTGGCCATTATGCATGCATTGGCCAAATTCAGGCAGTAACTGGTTGGGGGTAAATTCATAATCAGGACAGATTAAACAGCATCAAATATTTCATGAACCAGAAAGATCTGAATGATAGACAACAAAAGTGGGTCAGCAGATTGCAGGCATATGATTTTGACATCAAGTATGTCAAGGGGAAGAAAAATGTAGTTGTAGATGCCTTGTACAGACGACCTCACTTGTGTTTGGTTAGAGAGATCTCTGCTGATTGGAAAGAGGAGATTATAGTAGAGTGTGTTAGGGACTCTTGGGCTGCGGGAGTCATTGAGGGCACAATCAGAGATGATAGATATTCTGTGGTGAGTGATTTGATCATGTACAAAGACCGGATATATTTGGTGCCCAATTCGGATTTTAAGCACAAGATAATCAAAACTTTCCATGACACACCAATGGCTGGGCATCCTAGATTCTTCAAGACATACAAACAGATTCGGGAGAGGTTCACATGGAAAGGACTGAAAGATGAAGTGCAGAAGTATGTTTGTGAATGTCCGATTTGCCAACAGAATAATCATGAACATACCTTTCCTGCAGGTTTATTACAGCCATTACCCATTCCCAATCAAAAGTGGGAATGTATCTCCATGGATTTCATTATAGGGTTGCCAAAGGTACAGGGTAAGGACTGCATCTATGTGGTGGTTGATAGACTCACCAAATTTGCACATTTCTTTGCTATTTCAGTGACCTATACAGCTGTTCAGGTGGCTTTTCTATTCTTTAGAGAGATATTCAGGTTACATGGGGTATCCAGGAGCATAATCAGTGATAGGGACAGCAGGTTCCTGAGTATATTTTGGTAGGAGATGTTCAAGTTGTGTGGTATAGAGTTGACTCCTAGCACTAGCTACCACCCGCAGACTGATAGACAAACAAAGGTGGTAAATAAATGGTTAGAGGGGTGCCTTCATAATTATGTTTCGCGGTAGCAGAAGGCCTGGATTAAATGGTTGCACCTAGGGGAGTATTGCTACAATACTACACATCACATGTCTATTCAGATGACTCCTTTCAGGGCACTATATGGTTATGATGCCCCGTGCTTCATAGATCTCTTGCTTGGTGACAGTCGAGTGCCTAAGGCTAAGGATCTCTTGCAGGATAGTCAGGACATTCTCAAGGAGCTTAAGGAGAATATACAGTAAGCACAGAATCAACAGAAGTTGTATGCTGATCAGCACCGAGTGGAGAGGAGTTTTGAGGTTGGACATTTGGTGTATCCATTCACTAAATTCCATTATAGTAGGGATGATCAAGACATTCATTGGCACATGATACCTCCATGCAGGCCCTTAAGGGTGGCATGGCAGGTCGCATGTTCGGTTCCCCGCATACAAGCCCTAACGGGGGTTTGGTAGGATCTAAGCTATCATACAGAGCCTCCATACAGGCCCTTATGGGGGGTATGGACGGGTTGCAGATGAGACTTTCCCCTAAACAGGCCTTAGGGGGGTATGGTGGGATTCCTTGCCTATTGACTGCTTGTCATTCCCCCTATGATGGGAGAGCTGATAATGATAACAATAAAATATTCATATGGATTCCAATCTGACCTGTTAAAGAGTATTTCAGTAATATGTCTTCTGATACCCCTGCAGTCTAGAAAACTGGTATAAATATGTTTCTCTGCAGATCAGAAGTCTGCCCTTCAACTTGAGAAAATATTACTCCTTATAATCTGACTTATTAATATAATGAGTCTGCTGTCTCTTGTTCCTGCATTGTATATTTATATTTCTCAGCCAATCTTCTTCCATTGATATTCCTCAGCAAATCTTATTCGATTTTATATTATATTTCTTCTTAAATCCCCTTATCAAATTTGCATATATTCCATCTATCTTCCTGCTGTTATTCTTCACAGATCTGCTGGTATATATTATATATATGATTTATTCTTCCTCATTCACACATAACTCTCCTTATATATATATATATATTCAGATATATTTCTTATTCTGCCTATTAGAACATTCAGAATTATATGCCCATTTAAAAGATCAGAATTATATATATTTCTTATTCTTATGCTGTTCTTTTATTAATATTTGTCTTTTGCTGATCGCTGGACTATACTTGTTATTGCAGATCCTAAACTTAGAATTTCTGATGTATTTCCTTGTATTTGACGCCCTTCCTTTTCCTCACCGAACTGCCCTATATACCCCTTAATGGTAATGCCTTTGGGATTGGTTGCCTTGTTTCATAGATTGCACCCTTTAGATACTAATCGCTGCAAACAGATATACTTTAATTTATGATCGCTCATTGAGTCTACTCGCTGCCTTTGGTCAAAATGATTATATTAATTGCTACAAATTATTATATCCGCTGCCTAGTATGAATCGCAGCCTAAAGGATATTCGTGACTACTTTATAAAGTTTTGCCTTTCTCCAATTTGTTGGGTCTTTCCCTTTATCACTTAACATATATTATTTTATAATATTATTTATATATTAGTATATATAAATATATTATATATTATGATGATTATAATAATATTAGATTATTAATATTAATATTTATTATTTCTAAATATAATTATTATATTAATAAAATAATCTTGTTTAAATCTTCAATTTAGACAATGTCCTAACATCGGGACATCACATAAAGCATGTAAGCAGAAAAGGGAGCTATGTTATGTTCTTTTACCTTTTGGGCAGACTTGGTTTAATTTCTCCTTCATGGATGAGATTTCGGGCCAAAATCTGCACAAGAAACTTGTGGCTAGAAATTGCACGGCCTTCATGCTCTTTTTATGGATTGAGACTAAGAATTTGTGCTGGTTGTGTGGCCAATACATCTTTGCATATGCCTCCAATGTATTGAACGCCTTTTGTGGTTTGTGCTTTTCCCTTGTGTGTTAAGTCATTTTGGTAATGAATGTATACAGAAGAGTGAACACTTGATGGCATATTAAGTTCTTTTAGAGTAAATGCTTGCAACGAGTCAAGTCTTTATGCCTAGAGTGAGTCTAATGTAGAGTTCCTATTTGGGAATGAAGATTGGATGAGAAGCCAAAGAAGCATTTGCTCAATGAAGTTATATAGGGATTGTGGTATATCATTTTCTTTGGTAATGGTGAGCACTCAATAGTGTATGTCATTTGTTGGGGGTGACCACCTAATGCAAGTTGAGCAAAGTGTAATAATCAATTGGAGTGTATTAAAATCGTCTGACAAGATTTAAACACTTAGGGAATATTGAGTCCTTCATTGAGAGTTAGCACTTAAATGTTGTATTAAGTCCTCCATCAAGAATGAGCACTTGAAGCAATCTAAATAAAGCCTAAAAGTATTTATGTTGCATTAATCCATTCAATGAGAGTGAGCACTTGATGGTGTATTAAGTCTTCTACTGAGGCTGATGTAATAAGCAATTGAAGTGTATTAGGTTGTCCAACAAGAGTCAGTGTTTATGGAATATCCAGTCCTATTAGTATTAGTATTGAGAGTTAGCAGTAATAAGTATTTATGGTGCATTATATCATCCAATGAGAGTGAGCACTTGGTGTATTAAGTCTTCTGTTGTGAGTGATTTCTTGCAGTGCATTAGGCTGTGGTGTTTGCAATTCTTTGTGGTATGGGAGGGGGAAAGACAGTCACTGTTGAGGCTATAGCTATGAAGGATTGTAGCTGGTATTGTTGGTAAAACAAGTGTATGGGTTGTATGTTTGGACCACTGTAGGCACCTTTCCTGTTCCTTCTGGACTTCTCTGAGCACACAAGCAGAGTGAGTGCAACTAATCGTCATTTGTGGCAGACAGGATGGTTCCTCATAGACCACTTTACAGGTAAAGAATTTTTGAGTGTTCTTTGTCATGCAAGGTTGTGCCACAAAGGCCTATGACTGATGTTTATCCCCTGATAGTGATGATCAACCTTGAATACCAGAGCATATGGCCAGGTGTGATGGTAGGAAATGGAAAGCAATTGACAGGTTGACTCAATGGACTGTTGAACAAAAAATGAAATGAGTGAGCAGAGTTTTTGTTGGTTTCTGTTTTGTAGACATCAATATGCAGTTCAGGGTGGCTGAAAGGAAGAGTGCCATTGGGGTTTTGGTGGGGTGGAAAATCCAAAAGGTCTTGGTTGGGTGCCAAATTTTGCATTATGCTTTCGTGCATTTAATTTACACTTACAGTGATTAATTATAATATGAATGGAGGCTATTTTGAGCAGTTAGTCCTGATTTGACATGAATGTATGTGTTATAATGCCTGTTTTGTTGTTATGACTGATGGTTTAGTGGTCCCATACAGCTAGCTATGTCTTGCAGGTGGCAGATTGAAGTGGCTTGTGATGCTGCCCATGATTGACAGAAGAGGTTGAATGATCATATTGTTTGATGATTAGGTTTTTCCTGTATTTGTCTTCTAGTCTTGTGCGAGGGCTGGTGATGGGATTGCCAGGATTTCTGTTATGTAGTGTCTAGTGTAGGGATTTGCAGAGGTGCTTTTGTTGAATTGTGGAGGATTGCACCTCCTTTCTCTTATGTGCCTCTAATTATTATAAGAATGCTGGAAATGTAAATAGATATGCTTTTGTCAATTGAATTGCAAATCGATAGTATGGTGTGTATTATTGATTGCTTGTCTTCTTTAAAGTAAATTGATCATCTATTAAAACAATAAAAAAATGATAGTGTAGTTTAAAGGAACTTAAGTTCTTACAAATATTAATTGGCGGTTCACTTGTGTAATAAAGAACTTGCTATTCCTCCAAGCAGACTTTTTTGAGGTAACGTTTACTTGGTGTGAAGGTGTGGGTTTGAGAAGGATACAGGCAATACAGACTGCAGAGACATGGGCGTGCAAGGCATAGAGTGCATTTGCATTATATATAAAATGTCACATGACTCACATCTATGCATCCAAGGATTATACAAAACATTGGTAAATTGATGTAATTCTGTGGTTACAAGTATGTGCCAGGGGCATTGTTTAGATGCTGGGTGCACACACTCCTGTAACAATTATTTGGGGTGTTCTGTATGGTTCTTGTTGGTTGATGAGGCTTCCTGTTCAGTAAGTTACTAAATTTGAAAAGATCTGGCGTGAGTTTCTTGTGTCTCAGAACTATCCTAGAAAGTATGAAGGTTCACATCTCCTTTGACATTTGACCATCTAGGGAACTTGTAGTGGAATAGACTAAGGCTACATCTATAATTTTCAAAAGGCCTCTACAATAAAGTAAGATGACAGTTTCTGCAATTGTTGAAAAGTGTATATTTGCTTGCTTCTCCAAGTATTATGCTATTATATGCGAACATTTGTATTCATGTAAGAACAGATTTCTTCTTGCTGATGGTATGTTTTAATTTCTTCTTGCCCACATTTTCCAGCACCCATTGATTTCAGGTGTTCAGGGTAGTACAATTTGTTGCATGCTAAGGTCGCTGATTATAATGTTGTTCAAAGTAAATTTCAGGAGTTTCTTTTTCTTACCTTAACGTGAAACCTAAGTAGTTAAGGACAGCCATGTTCACTAGGTTTATGAAGATTTGAACTCCCTAGAGTCTTTCTGAACATATGAGTAATTTTTGTAATGGAATAAGCTGTTCTCACCTCTGTAATGCACAAGAGACGACTAAAAGAAAATTAAGTTTCTACTTGCCAGGAAATTTTTGAGCTTATCGAAATGTTATTTTACTTTTCATATATATGGTTTTCTTAATTCATCTGAAGGCTGATTGCCTGGTTTCATTTTAACATCTGTTTGTCCTCTTGTATATTTCATCTTGCACTGATGTTTTTTGCTCTTTTATGTCTGGATATCAGGATGGAAGATGTCCAGGTCCAAATGTGCCTATGGAACCAATATCAGGTGTATCACAAAATGCATTAACCAGGAAGGCAGGTGGAAGGAAGGCACCAGACAAACAAACACTGGTTCATTATAATTTAGACAATTTTTTGTTGTGTTTCTTTGTCAACAAGATCCAATATCAACTTCATTTGCATACAGATTCTTTTTTCTAAAAATGTGGTGGTTCTTCGTCAAAAAGATCCAACATCAACATCATTTGCATGTACGGGGATAAGATAACTTGCATCCAATGGAATGAAATGTTTTGAGGTGCAGGTTATAGTTGATATGCATGAATTTAGGAGTAGTCTCCCAAGTGTCCATCAACAAGGTATGCAAATTATTCCTGTAACCCTGGAGATGGGTGACTACATTCTTTCTCCTGATATTTGTGTTGAAAGAAAAAGCATTGCTGATCTTATTGGTAGCTTTTCCTCTGGCTGCCTCTACCATCAGGCCGAAACAATGACACGCTACTACTGCATACCAGTGCTACTCATTGAGTTCTCACAAGACAATATCTTTTATTTTCAGGTAATTCAGAGACATTTGATTTCTTTAGTTGTACTACATTTTCTTAAAGTTGTCAGTTCCTTATCTGGTTTACAAATATATTTTCTTCTATGTTTTTCTTGCAGTCAGTAAATGATATTGGAGAGGATATTTCACCGTTCAATATCATATCTAAACTTTCCCTGCTTGTTCTGCATTTCCCCGCATCTGACTTGTATGGTCTCATAGCTTGCATGCAACTGCAGAAATATTTCTCACTTAAAGCAAATCAAGATGAACCTGACGTGAGTACAGCCATGCATGTCAGTGTTCCTACTGAAGTTGGTCTGATTGAAGGAGATATAAGGTGAAGTTAAATTTGTTTTTGTATCTGTCATTAGCATTGGGATGGTAAATGGCACTAACATATTTGTATACTGAATTCAGAGCTGAGAACTGTAACACCACGACTCTGGATTTTCTGAGGCGCCTTCCCTCCAGGTGTAACTGATGCTAATTATAGATCTTTAATGGATGGTTGTAAAAGCTTAGCAGAGCTAGCTCTTCTTCCTTTGGAGAGACTTGCAGAATTAATGGGAGGACAAAGGCCTGCTCAAATGCTGTGTGACTTCCTAGATGCAAAGTGCCCCAGTTTGCTGTAACATAATGCATATAATAAAGAAAGAATACAATTTATTCATATTCTATTTATTAATGGGGGTCAAAGGCCAACCAATAATAGCTGATTCAAAGTATCCCACTTTGATGTAACAATTTATCCATATTCTATTTAGAAGTGGAAGAATGTGTGTCATTCATATTTGATTTCTTTGAGATTCCAAAAGTTTCCCATGGAATCTCTTGTAGCATTTTCACGTCAGAATACCCTGTACACAACCCTTTCTAAACTGGCAGAAGTTTTTATTCTTAGGTGATCTGTTGTTTGCTAGTATCCTTTTCATTTGTTTGATGAGAAATCCACCGATGGTAGAAGAAAACTAAGTTCTGGTTGTAGGGAAACCAATAGAAATTCCATTCAGGTGAGGGGGAACATGAAAGAACACTTGTTCTCTGTCCATATGGTTCATGAAGAAAAGGTGTTCTATTGTATTGCTCTAATCCTTTGTTACTGGTTTGTTGCTGAAAACCCCCGGAACCGGGTCTGGTTCAAACCTGGTCTAGGTGTTGGGATGGATCCCTTGTGGGGCTATCTTGGGCTTTGCTAAATGGATCTGAAATCAGCTGGGTCTGCTGCAGGGTGAACCCAGGCGAATTCAGGTCTGTTAATCAGGACCCAAACGGAACTAGGTCAACCTGTTTGAAAAAAAATTATTTATTTATTTTTTTCTTTTTCTTTTTTGACTTAACATTGATTAAAAAATATAAATACGTGAGCCCTAACCCTAAAAGTGCTTTCTAAACCATTTGAAACACTAAAGCAAATTTATTTTATCTCATTTTGAATGCAAAAGACAAAAACCAAATACATTTGCTTAACTTTCATTCTTGATTACTTTACATATTTAGAGTTAAAGATTGATCTTTGTACGTTTCAAAGCAGTTGGATTGCTACTCCACGTGTGCAAGAGTCCATTTGCTACCAAAGAGATTGTAGAGGAAGATTTTTGGAAGATAGATGTGTTTTTTTTTCTTCATTCTCCTTTACAAATGATCTCTCTTATTTATTTATTTATTTTTTCTATTCTTCAATTAAACAAGATAGGATATTTATATTTTTTTTTTCATTTATTTGGAATATGTTGTTTTCCTTACTTGTCGCCATAGGGATTACAATGGCAGCTAGTTCTAGCTCCATGGGCCAACCTTATTTCAAAACAAATCCAATTCACTGCTTTGGAAGTATGTAGACAACATACAACAGGTTCCAAATAGTGGGGAATATGTTTGGGTTTGTAGTGGATGTGATTTGCAATATACAAGTTCATACAGTCCAGTGAAAGCCTATTTGTGTGGTACTCCAGGAATGGCATCAAAGGTTGCCCAAGCAAGAAAGGTGCACTTGTGCCAACATCTGAAGTGGAATTTATTAAAGAGCACGAGCAAGAAGATGAAACAATTGCCTGTAGAACATTTCATCCTTTTGCAAAGAAGGGATCTTGAGCAATGAGGCCCCGTTTATTTTTGAAGTTGTGGTAGAGAGCTACCAAATTTTAACTACACATCAAGGAAAGCTCGCTTCATGCTTCATATAAGAGAACAAAGGGACCATTTGAAAATACATTTCAAAAGAAATTATAGGAGATTGTTAAGTTAACACATTGCAAGATGCATTTATGCAAATTGTTCGTTTTTCAATATTGTTTGCTCATGATAGTGGTAAGAAATATTGAGCAAAATTAATAAGGCTCTAAAAGGGTACAAGGGCAAGGTTTTGAGGTGTGTAGCACCTTATTTGTAAAAGAGGTGAAACTTGTAGAGGATTAAGTGAAGCCCATTAGGTATTTGTGGGTTGAGGGTTGTAGGTGTCCATTGTTTTCGATGGATGGAAGGATGACAAAAATCGATCCTTGATCAATATGATTGTAGTGTTCCCTAAAGGGTTTGTTTTTAGAAGTCGTGGATTGTGAGAAGTAGATAAATGATGCATGATTTATTTTTACATCCTCATCATATGTACCATTGAGGAAGTGGGGCCTAGTAATGTTGTCCAAGTTACAATGGACAACACAAAAAATTGTAGAGCATCTAGAACATTGGTTGAGACATTTTATTCACACATCTTTTGGATTCACATCTTTTGGACACCTTGTGTGTTGTCTATTTGCTTAATATTATCTTACAAAATATTGACAATAAAATTGAATGAATCAAATGGGTGTATGTCGAGGTTGAAAAGATCCAAATGTTCACTGACCATTATATGTTGTAGGGCATACTCAAAACATTCTTGATATTGGAGTTGTTGAAGGTAAGTGAATTAAAAATTTCATGTTTCAATTTAGTAACTTGTTTTTTTAAAATTGTATATTTTCATTTTTCATTTTTTTAATAAATTTTTAATTTTTGAATAGGTTGCTGAGACCCGATTTGCCTACAACACAATTGTCTTGAGACAACTTGTGATGGTTTGAAATACATTTTTTAGCACGGATTGTGTGGAATACCTTCTCAGTTTCACCGATCCCGTCTTGAGTATAATTTGTTATACTAACTTGAATAAGCCATATTCATTAGATGTATATGATGGCATCAACTAAATGATTGAGAAGACGAGGATCGTCATAAATGAAAAATAACAAGATTTTGAAGACACTTTCTTCAAATAGGTGCAAACAATTATTGCTGAGTAATGAAACAAAATGAGCACCCCATTACATCTCTTTTTTTGCATTTACTTCAAAATATTATAGTGTTGAGATCTTTTTTGTTTGCAGACAAGGGTTGCACCATACAATTATTTGGAAGATAACGAAAGATATGAGTATTTGTTAGACTCTTCCTCAATCTTGACTTGGAGGATATACGCACAAATGAGTTAGTTGATTTTGTATACTCCAACAGTCAAAGTATTTTTGCTCTTGTGACAAGTACAAAGATGCTCATAATTGGTGGTACCTCCATGGCCAAGCATTCCAACGCTTATAACCTCTTGTGATTTGAATTTCTTCTTTTTTTGAATAATTTTTATGCTAAGGAACAATAATGACTTCACCCATCCATGCAATTCTCTGTTGATATAAGGAGCAAAGAAAGATCTCATTCACAAAAATTCGTCACTCGTTCAACCATGACAAGGTTTGCCTACCTTGTCCACATGTTGAACTTGATGGTACCATACCAATATGTGGTTTTGGATTGTGGACCATGATTTTTGTTCTAAAATGATAGGTGCAACTACATTGTGTATATTTACATCTAGGTCTACTACTCTTCTTCAATTTGGGTAGTAAGGAAGGATCAAAAGGTACCACATCTTTTCCGTGCCAGTAATCTAGTCCATATGTGCCCTAATACATAAAAAAAAATATAAATGATCTTCAAACTATAAACATTTGTACTTAACTAATGATTTTATTACTAGTTAACTTCACAATTGTAACCATGAACATTTGTACTAGCTAATTATTCTTATATGGTGTATCCCAAGTAGCTATTAATCCGAGTTTTCGCATCAATAAGAGGAGCTTTCTTAGTGACATTACTCTTGAGGAAGTTGGATGGGTAGGACTAACTCCTTTCTTCCTCAATGAAGTCTTTCAATCTACCAGCCTCAATCCAAGCTTAAAAACAACTATGAGCCTTGAAGGTGTATGTCTCCCACAAAAGGTCTTGGTAGGAAAATGTTCCATTGGAGGGTGTTGAATAATTTCATCCATGATAGGAGACCAATTGATATCCATCTCGTAGAGAAACACAAATGTTGGCATTTGATTGAAAATTTACACGCTTGACATAACATACTTCGTAAATTTTTTGGACATGGTTGATAAGTGTTTGAAACATAGTACATTCATTTTTATTTTCCTAAAGAGTGGTCTTGTGGAATTACATCCAAGGAAACTAAAGATGTCAAAAATAGCTTTATAAACACAAATATAAATATATCATTTACAACTAAACACCAAAAAAATAGTAAGGCAAAAAGTGGATAATAAGCATCAAATTTCTATTTGGCAATGTGTTCTTCGACAATAGCATCTTCCTTGATTTTGTTGCATCTTTGGCAGCAACCCTAATTTTTAAATTTGGGTCTAGGAATTGTGCCTTTGTTTATTAGTCTACAATATTATTTAAAATTATAGTTTGATAAGTTTGATGGTCTATATCTTGTGTTTGAATGGCAGGAGCACTGGTTTTAAATCCTTACACAACTGCTCACTTTTTATAAGCTATTCTATAGTCCCACATTTCAATAATAAAAGTGGCCAATTGTTCACCAAGAAGGTTGACTAATATTTTACAATTTAAAAAAAAGTTAAATTTGTACAATTGATACTCTTGTTTAAACATGAAATATTTTATTTGGACCGAATATAAAGTAATATACCTCTTTGGGTTGGATGTAAACCAATATACTTCATTTGAGCTGGATTGAATGTAAACTATTGACACATTTAAGTGAGCACCAAGTTTCAACCTTGAATGTGTTTTGTTTTGACCTTGCACTTTATTTGGATTGAATGTAGGTTTTTGATTAAGATAAGCAACAAACCAGGATGTTGATCCCTTTACACAAAAGCCCCTAAGGAAAAGTAAAACATGCCACAAACAGGCCAAAAACAAGAAAACAACAAAAAAACAATAGCCCTACTGTAGAACAAAACAAAGGATCTAAACCACACCAGATCTCGAGGAAGCAAATCTAACTCCTTTAACCCTCGGTCATGATTCAATAATAGAATTGGGGAGTCCTTTCTTCTTTTGCTGAATCGCTATCCAGGAAAACTTTGAGTCTAAATCCTCAGAGCGAGGCGAGAGGACGGGGCCCTTAACAGACGCCGCAACTAAAGAGAACTCATGCATTGAACCAAAAGTCGGCATCACAGTAGGGAAAAAAGTATCGACAAAGAATCCAAAGGTCCAACCGAAGCAGCCTGAGAAGTCGAAGGTTGAATAGGAGCCAAAGAAACACGCGGAGCCAACGGAGACTTAGCAAGATCAGAAACAATGACCACCTAAACCGTCACAGGGTCCACAGGCGGAGCAAGCAAGATAGACAAGGAATCCTGGGGAGGATCATCCTCTTGGGAGGAACCACCCTCTTGGGAAGGCTCGCCCTCCAGGGGGAAACAACCACCGGGGAAGCATCGACAGTCAAATGATCAGTGAGTGCATTCTTCCACCAAGTTGTCGCACCCTTGTGGCGAGAGTGAGGGCAGTCGGAGGCCAAGTGATCGATAGAAGAACATCTTCTACGCCTAAAAGGTAGACCCTCATAGTCTAATTGCTGTGTCCATGGCCTTTCCCCTACCATCAAAACTACATCTCCATGGAGAGGATTAGAGATGTCAATATCCACTAATATGCGAGCAACTATAGTATGCCCTATATCCGAGGTTGTAGAGTCTACCTTCAAGAAGCGACCAATAGTGTTGTTGATGGCCTCAGAGCAAGAATCCTCCCAAAATTGAAGAGGGAGATTCGGGAGACGAACTCATATTGGTCTAATATTAAGCGACTTAGTGAGTGGATTGAAGAAATGGGCCCATGGTTTGATGGAGAGCGAAAGTTCGCCCCACAACCAAACCCCACCATCCAGCACTAAGTCCCACTCCTCAGAGGAGGCACAAGTCGCAAAGAAGAAATCCCTTGCACCAAGAAAAAGTTTGATCTAACCAACCACAAGGGGTTTCCAAGACTTCTTCACCCAGTTATGTAGATCGGGAAGAGAGGGCCACAAACCATTGAATTGGCAGATCACTCCACACTTAAGATAAAACTCCTCATTTTTTGAGACTTCTGGGCCACACACCACCACCTGAGATGAACGGGCACAAGGCAATGGCCTAACCCTAGCCTGAGAAGGGTGTGCATGAGCTCTTGAGCTATTAACAACATTAATAAAATATTTCTAAGGGTGGCTAGGGGCATTGGGCCCAACACCACTAACCCCTTGAGTCGGATGGTTACCTCTAGAAGCTGGCATAGACGACATCTTCACATTATTCACAGGCGCAGAGGGACTAGCTCTTGTCGGGACCCCAGCAACCTGAGGAGAAGGTGGACCGCCGATAGACTCCCATTCAACATGAGTGTTAGCTCACCCTGCTACATCATTTAAACCTGCCGAGACTTCCCCTGGAAATAAAGCATACAGATCCTTGCAAACTTGCAAGTAAACCCTAGGGCAAAAATTGGACAATAAATTATATACACATCCACATAAATTATAGGGCAAAAATTGGACAATAGGCATCAAATTTCTATTTGGGATCACCTTTTTGTAGTTTATCACATAGTAGTTCCACAATTCCCATTTCAAAACTTTCAAGGGCCATAACTTCTAATTATGGAGGTGTTTGGAGGTAATTTGATGCCTATTGTCCAAACTTGCAAGTAAATCCTGCTCAGTCGTGCCATTCGAACCTAAACATTCCTGCTTAGCGCCATTCAAACTTGAACATTCCATATATAAATTTTTATGACATGCGACTGTTTGTCATACATAGTGTATATAATATTTCATGTACTACATTCATTTTTATTTTGTTAAAAGTAGTCTTGTGGAATTACATCCATGGAAACTTAAAGATGTTCAAAACAACTTTATAATCAAGAAGACTAATATATCATTTGAACTAACTCCACATAAATTATAGGGCAAAACAATAGGCATCAAATTTCTATTTGGGATCATCTTTTTGTAGTTTATCACATAGTAGTTCCACAATTCCCATTTCAAAACTTTCAAAGGCCATAACTTCTAATTATGGAGGTGTTTAGAGGTAATTTTTTAATGTGCACATGTTTTTAAGAACAATGCATTAGTGTAGTTAATTATTTTATATTATAATTCATGTACCTTATTTTTCTTATGTAAATTTTATATGTAAATCTTCTCCTAGGGAATTTTAATTTTGTAATAACAAATTATAAGCTAAAAGGGGTTATAAATTTGATATTTTATGGAAAAAAATTGTTGGCATCATTTTTGCTTTGTTTTGTTTTGTTTTGTATTGATTGGAACTCAATATTGCAATAACATACATTATTATTTTTTCCACTCATTCTCTACTTTTCAAATTTGATCAATATGTTAGATAGAGTTATTATTCTCAAATTCAAAACTTCCATTCATGGAAGGATTTCTTAGCAATAGAGGTTTATACTACATGAAAACAAAAAAAGAGACAAGGCCACCAAATCAAATTGACAAATTCAATGACTATTGAATTCCTTAGTTCTATCGCATCTCAACATGTGAATCCAACATGTCTTAAATTCACTTTATAATGTTAGTTTATTAAGCATGATTATGCATGGGTGTTTTTAGGGCACATGAGATTTTAAAGCATCATATCAACCTCCTTCAACTTTAACTTTTTATATATGCATTATTCTTTATTCATGTTTGAGTTGCTGCATGTCATTTCTACTCTGTAGCTTTTACACCCCTTGCAAATTGTACATCTCACCACAATTACATGGGAGATTCACTCAATAAATCTATGCCATATTATCTTTAATTGTATGGTTATAAATTTAATACACAATTTCATTTTTACATCTTAATGTTATATTCAAAAATCGCTCCTAGTACACCTTTTGAGAACAAATATCCCCCTATTTTCACTAGATACCTTAGCTAGCCATATTTTTAGAGACAATTTTAAATTCCCTTTTATCTCTACCCCAATAATTTATTTGGTAAATTTCATGACCATCACTCTCACATCTTGATGTAGTCACAGGAGGGTCCAATGAAGAACTATCTGGCTGTACAACCAACACCAATAAACTCATATACAAAGAAGCTCACCATAAAATGACACAAGATATATCCTGGGAAAACCCTCAAAGAGAGAAAAACTCAGCCTCCAAAAGATTCCTCATTATATTATTAAGTTCTCAAATAAGTTACAATTTGTCCTAATGACATATATGACATATATACTAGTTTGCAACCAAATGACAACTAATACATACAATATCCTTATCCTCAAACTTCATCCTGAACCCTCATATTCATGCTTATGCTTGGATCTCCCACCTTAGCTAAAATGCTCTCTATTCCCCCCTCTAAATGATTGTGGGCAACCGATATATATCAATCTCCAACCTTCATAGTGATCTGCATTGGCCGCAAGGTGGCACAAAGTTAAATACTGCATGAAATGTAGTCAGTTAATGTGAGTTAATTCCACAAACCAAACCAAAACAACAGAAAAAATTTGCATGGTGCCCAATGTTTGCTCCCATGGATCCAATAAGTCTTCACATGTCTTCCTTGATTGTTGCAAACTTTAAATTTTTTGTCGTTGATAGTAACTCTACAACTAAGATAGTCCGCCAATTCGATATAGGTTCACAAACCCCAATAAGTCATTACGTGAACCCAATTCTCCTTAAGTGTGGAAATGACCTCCAAATACTCCTTTAGAATGTTTTTGATATTGATAAAAATGGGTTTTTGAAAGGGCCTAGACCCTTTTACAAAGAAACAACCTAAAGGCAGACATAGCGAGTACCGTGAGACATGGAACAAAAAACACAACACAAAACAACAATCCCATTGCAACAACAAGACAAAAACAAACCACATAACAACTGTAAACATGATGCCACAACAAAGGAAAAGCATGGGGTCAACAAGCTACACAACTCTAGACCTTGACCTTGTCTGTTGCACATTCTTAGCCCGGGTATGAGACATTGAAATTGAATTGGGGAGACATTTCTTCTTCTTTGGATGATGGTACAAGACACTATTATGTAGATCTTTAGATTGAGGAGAAAGAAGAGGGGAATCCTCGAAAATTGCCATAACTCGAGACACCTCCCTCGAAGAGGAAGAGAGGAAATCCAAAGAATCAGGGAGCTACTCAGCCTTTGAAGGTCGAGAAAGCGTAAGGGGACCCCACAATTAGTTGTGGGGGGCAAAAGGAGTAGTCAAAAACTCAAGTTTTATTTAAAAGAATGTATTCATAATAGTTTCTTTTCTAACCCTTGGGGTCTCTTGGTTCCCATGCCACCTCAATCCCTCTCGCTATGGTCTGTAATTTACCATTTTTATTCTCTTCTTTAGCTCTACATCTTGATGATGGATCATGGAGTGTGATCCAATTCATTGATGGAAATAAGCATTACACAGTCAAATCTAGAAGCATTCAAATCCAATACCATGGTGATTGTGACAATACATCGAGTTCTCTTGTAAAGCCAAATTTTAAATTCTTGAAAGGGTTTTCCTAGGATATTTACTATGTTACATGTGTATTTGCTTGTGTTGCATGTTTGTGTAAATATTTCTAAAATTGTTAGATCTAAGTCTCTTTAACATTTCTCTCCTCTCAACATTAAGTAGGAAGTTATTTATTTGCATTTGGCTTTCTTTCACTCAAGTTACAAAAAATGGGCCCGAGCCTTAATACAATCACATTATGTTTTCTAGAACATGAGCATGTTATGGATTAACATAAAATTTTGGCAACTCTTGCCTCCCATCTTTGTGCCATACCCTACATGTGTAATAATTGCAAATAATTGCTCTTGTTGAGAATATAAATCTACATTATTTTATGATTCCTTCTTCTTTTACCTCTTCAACCCATGCTAACCATTTCTTGCATTACTTTTTAAATGTCCCTGAGAACCATAATCAAAGCATTTTTCAGGTTTCTTTTTCTCCTCATTTGTGCTTCGACTATTCTTAGAAGCACTTTGAAACTTATATTCCAGTCTTCTTCACCTTACCCTTATATCCCATTGAGAATAGTGTTGTAGAACTCTCAACATTCAATCCTGCATCCTTCCTTCTTACTTCTTAGAGTAGTGATGTTGTCACATTCTATAAATTTAGATTGGCCCTTGAGTGCTAAGAGCTACTACTAATCATAAATAATATTATGTCAGGCTATCATTGTACATCTTTTAAATCATTGACCAACATGCCACCAAATACTTTTTAAGACTTAAATTGATTCATATGCTTTGCAATACTTTATGATTCCTTTGTTGTGTTTCATCTGCCAATGTTTGTAGAATCACATTATTACTTAAATTAAATAATATCTAAGAGTGAGCCTTTATCATCTTTTGCCTCCCACTTGTTGATAGCATTTGCATCTTGTACAAGCTTGATCTCTTTCCATCAACTAAGCCAAATAGGCCCTTCTTGACTCAAAACATCTTCATTTTAAGCTTCCAGAGATTAAACACCATTGAACTACTCTACAAGTCTTTGTGGTTATCCCGCACTACCATCTCTTTGTCCTTCTATCTTTAGAACCTTCCAATAATGCATGTTGATAAAAAATGAGACCTACAACTCTAATACCATGTGAAAATATTGAAAAGATTTAAAATATATACTATAAATAAAATACATAATCTAAAATAACAATAAACCAATGCTCAAAATTAATTGTATTATCTCTTTTATATTCTTATTACATATAATATATTTAGACATAAGCTAAATAAGATAATTTTATATTAAAAACTAAATAATTAATAAATAAACTCTAACAAACCATGCATAAATTAAATAAGATAATTTTATATTGAAAACTAATAATTAATAAAATAAACTCTAATAAACCATGCATAAATTAAATAAGATAATTTTTATATTAAAAACTAATAATTAATAAAATAAACTCTAACAAACCATGCATAAGTTAAATAAGATAATTTTATATTAAAAAAGTTAATAATTAATAAAATAAATTCTAACAAACTATGCATGTTTAACACTTGTGCATTTTTATTCATCTATTTCTAACCTTAATTGTATGTGTTTAATGCAACCATTTTTAAAATCTAATTACATGCAAGAAAAGATCTTTCACTAAATCAATTTTTAATAATAAATATCAAAGGCTGTTTTTTAAAGGACCTTCGAAGTAGCCCGTGATTCATCATCTATATCAGTCATATTGAGTGCATTCCTATAGACCCAAATCAAGGCAGACATGGTAGACTATAAAAGGATTCCATTCCATTCTTATTACATATAATATATTTATACATAAATTAAATAAGATAAATTTATATTAAAAACTAACAATTAATGAAATAAACTCTAACAAACCATGCATGTTTAACACTTATGCATTTTTTATTCATCTATTTCTAAGTTTAATTGTATATGTTTAATACAACTATTTTAAAAATCTAATTACATGCAAGAAAAGATCTTCCCTTCAATATTTTTGTGAATATGTATTATTTATAGCTTTTCTAATATAAGTTAAATAGGAGTATTCATCTTAAAAAAGAAAAGATCTTCCATCAAATATTTTTTAATAATAAATACAAAGGCGGCTACTTAAACTACCTTCAAAGTAGCCTATGATTCATCATCTATATCAATCATATTGATTGTATTCCTGTAAACACAAAATCAGGTGGCGACATCAAAAACTATAAAAAATTCCATTCCATTCAATTCAATTCCATTCCATTCCATTCCCAATTATTGCAGAGGCTGCTGAAGTCAGTTCAATCCAGAGAATGACAAATTGTTTGGGTTTCAATCTTGTAAACTACCTGAGCAAGCGAAAGCGAGCTCAGTGGGTTTCTCAGGGATTCACATCAAACAAGATTGAGCTGAGCATTAATGGCACAAACACCACCATGCATTGCTGGCTTAAATCTTCACCGGACAAACCCGCAGTCCTGCTTATTCATGGCTTCGGAATTGATGGGCTCACCGGTTGGGACAAACAGATCTCTGCTCTGGCAAAACATTTTAGTCTGTACATACCAGACCTTGTTTTCTTCGGAGAATCCGCCACAAGCAGCTCAGAACGGTCTGAGATATTTCAAGCAGAGTGTGTGAAGAACATGTTAGATTGCCTGCAAGTGAAGAGCGTTACTGTGGTGGGCCACAGCTATGGTGGCTTTGTGGGCTTCTGGATGGCACACCGATTTCCCGACCTCGTCCGCCGTCTTGTTATCGTGAGCTCTGCTGTTTGCATGACGCCGTCGAGCAACGATGATCTTCTCACAGAGTTCGGTGCTTCTGACATTAAGGATCTGCTTCTTCCCAAAAGTGTCCCTGCTCTTAAGAAGGCCTTCGATCTCACCTTTTACAGCAGGCCATGGCTTCCTAATTTTATACTTCAAGACTGGATGGAGGTACTATTCTGTTCTTTCAATTTCTGAAGTTTACATTTTCTTTTTTTCTGAATTCTGAATGAATTCAGTTGGTGGAGATGTGATAGCATTTTTTATTACAAATGTCGATCCTTAGCATCCATATTTTTCCACTGAAAGAGAGCTTCTGGATTTAAATATCAATCTTCTTAAATATTTTTAGAAATAAAAACTGAAGAGGATGGAATCATGGAGGCAACAAACCCAGTGGTACAGCATTCATATAGGGAAAAGGAAAAAAAAAAAAAAATCTTTAGAACTTTAGACTTTAGAGGTCTTGACAGTTATAAATTAATAAATATTTCTTGCATGATTTATTGCTTTTTATGGGAACTTATCCCACCACAACAAACTACATTAATTGCTGTTTATTGGAACTTATCCCATCACAACAAACTATACTAGCACTTGCATCCATAAGAGGTTCAAGGAATACGCTGATAGAAAAATCGAGGAGTTTAGAGAATTTGCCGGCATTTTTTTAGGGCGTGAGACAATTCCGAGCACTATAATGTTTGCATATAAAAGCCTATCAACTAATCAGATAAAAGTTATTATATAAGAACAAATTAGATTAATAGTTGCCTTTTA
Organism: Cunninghamia lanceolata; assembly: GCA_027924645.1. Lineage (NCBI taxonomy): Eukaryota > Viridiplantae > Streptophyta > Pinopsida > Cupressales > Cupressaceae > Cunninghamia > Cunninghamia lanceolata. The sequence goes on along the minus strand of BSBN01000220.1, from coordinate 5,243,373 downwards.
TTTAATTTTTTGACAACAACATTTAGGGAGAAATTAATTTATTCCAACACTCCTCCTTAATTTCTACCACTAACTACTTTAGCAATCATAATATTTAAAATTTGTCTTAGATGTTTAAAATTCTCTTTTGTTAGTATCTTTGTGAATATATATACTAGCATATTTATATTAAATATAATATATCTAAAGTATGCAGAGAGATATCCTTATGGGGACACCTAATGTCAGGATTAGTGATTAAAAAATAGGAACCTCGAGAAGGATATCTCTCAGTGTACTTTAGATATATTATATATAATATAAATATGCTAGTGGCATTCAAAGCGCATCGTAATCATGCCATAAATTTGACCCTGATTGTAATCTTGACCCTAATTATTATAAACCATAATTATTTTAAACCCTAATCCAAATTATTTATCAATAAATTAAAATATTTTTTATAATTTCTTTAAATTATATAAATTATACTTAAAAAATACAAAAAAAGAATCTAAATTTAAAAAATATATTTAAATTTTTTTAATAATTTCTTTAATTGTTAAGTGGTATGCCTATACTTAACTAAACTATATAAGTTGAATACAATATATTTAGGGTTAAGGTTATGAGGATATATTTAATTATATGCATTTTTAAGAGGTACAAAGGGTTAGAATTAGGGTTAGGGTTAGGGTTAGGATTAGTGTTAGGATATAGGTCAGGATCATGGTTACAATTATAATTAGACTTGAATTAGTGTTTGGATTAGGGTTGGAATTAGGACTAGGCTTAGTATTATAGTTAGGGAAGGAATTAGGGTTAGAATTATGATTAGAATTATATAGGGTTAAGTTTATAATTAGGGTTGAGGTCATAATTAGGGTTAGGGTTAGAATTAGGGTTAGGGTTAGAATTAAGGTTGGGGTTAGGGTTAAAATAATAAAGTCAGGGTTAGGGATAGAATTAGAATTATTGTAATCATAATTCTATATCTAACCCTCCAACACTCCTTAATTTCTACCACTAGCTACTTTAGCATCCATAATGCCTAAATTTTGTCTTAGATGTTTAAAATTCTCTTTTGTTAGTATCTTTGTGAATATATATATTATCTAATAGTTGCCTTTTATTTAATTGTTGACCACTACATTTATTTACTATGGAAGAAATTAATTTCTTTCAAAACTCCCCCTTAATTTCTACCACTAGCTGCTTTAGCATCCATAATGCCTAAATTTTGTCTTAGATGTTTAAAATTCTCTTTATTTGTGAATATATATGTCAACTAACAGTTGCCTTTTATTTAATTGTTGACAACAACATTTATTTACCGTGGGAGAAATTACACTCCCCCTTAATTTCTACCACTAAGAGCTTTAGCATCCATAATGCCCAAATTTTGTCTTAGATGTTTAAAATTCTCTTTTGTTAATATCTTTGTGAATACATATGTCATCTAACAGTTGCCTTTTATTTAATTGTTGACCACTACGTTTATTTACGATGGGAGAAATTATTTTCTTCCAACTTCCTCTTAATTTCTACCATTAGCTGCTTTAACATCCATAATGCCTAAATTTTGTCTTAGATGTTTAAAATTCTCCTTTGTTAATATCTTTGTGAATATATATGTCATCTAATAGTTGCCTTTTATTTAATTTTTGACAACTACATTTATTTACGATGGGAGAAATTAATTTCTTCCAACACTCCCCCTTGATTTCTACCACTAGCTGCTTTAGCATCCATAATGCCTAAATTTTGTCTTAGGTGTTTAAAATTCTCTTTTGTTAATATCTTTGTGAATATATATGTCAACTAACAGTTGCCTTTTATTTAATTGTTGACCACTACATTTATTTAGGATGGGAAAAATTAATTTCTTCCAACACTCCCTCTTAATTTCTACCACTAGCTGCTTTAGCATCCATAATGCTTAAATTTTGTGTTAGATGTTTAAAATTCTCTTTTGTTAATATCTTTGTGAATATATATGTCATCTAATAGTTGCCTTTTATTTAATTGTTGGCCACTACATTCATTTATTTAGGATGGGAGAAATTAATTTCTTCCAACACTCCCCCTTAATTTCTACCACTAGCTGCTTTAGCATCCATAATGCTTAAATTTTATTTTAGATGTTTAAAATTCTCTAAATTGTTAATATCTTTGTGAATATATATGTCAACTAACAGTTGCCTTTTATTTAATTGTTGACAACTACATTTATTTAGGATGAGAGAAATTAAAAAGCTTTCCCAAAAAAAACAAAAAAAAAAAACGCTTCAACTTCTATTTATTTCTGTATACAAACACATTACATATGCCTCATCTATTACAAATTCTAACGTCTTAATAGTATATTAGATCTCTTTACAAGAAAATTTTAGTTTATAATTTATAAAAAATCTGAGTTTCAAACACAAATATAATATCCTGGTTTTTTCTTACTCCCTTGATAAACAAGTTAAACTGTGCACTTCTCTAAATATTGCTATTTCAAATTGCAGACATTCAAACTCTATAAACACAACCTTCCCTAAGTTGTGTTAGATCTAGCTAATCTTTAGTACTAATTTTACATCTAGAATGATTTTCATAGTTGCTTTTGAGTTCAAAATCAAAGGGTTAAACGAAGTTATATTCTATAAGCCAGATGAGTATTGTGTTTATTTTACTAGAAGAAGAGTTGTTAACAACTAACTCGTTGATTTTTAATGTACCAAAGAACACAGGAAGTAACATGGAACAGAAGGCAGAATTGGTGGATGCTCTTGTTATTGGCTCAAACCATACTCCTCATCCACTCCCAGCTCTGAACCAGGTAAAGATGAGATAGAATGGAATATTTTTGTTTAAGTCTTTCAGATCCCATGCATTTTAAATGCAACGCATTGGAATTGGGCAAGAAAAAGCTCCCTTGGGAATGCAGTGAATTATTAAATGGACCCTTTATGCAAGATTTTAAATACAAGGATGGTTAACCTATAGACTATAGATTATTACTTTTATAAATCATTCTCCAATAACACAACTTTTCCAATTTGCAGAATGTTCTTATAGTATGGGGAGAGTATGATCGTATATTCAAACTGGAACAAGCCTATCTTCTTCAAAGGTCTCAGTCTTATTCTATTTATAGTAAAACAAATTTCATACTCTAGAAAATGATGAGAGTTTCAGTTTTCTTGTGAGGAGAGCTTGCACTTAATTGGTAGTTTTACTATGGTTTATATGGTTTTAGGTTTTACTGTAGAAAGAGCTTGCATTTAATTGGCAATTTCATGGTTTATATTGATGAACAAAAATGAACTTATGCAGGCATATCGGGGACAAGGCTAAGCTTGTGGTGATAAAAATGTGTGGGCATGTCCCTCCAACCGAGAAATCAGCTGAGTTGAACAAAGCTTTGCTGGATTTTTTGTTGGATAGTAATCCAATGTAAATTGTAATGGTCCATTACTCTTTAATATATTAAAAACCAAAACATTTTGGATCTGTCATGTCCATTAGAAGCTGGCCTACATTTTCTAGTGTATTTATTTTCCCTTCACTTAAACTCAGATCTGTGTGGGTGATTCACATTCTGAGTTTGGCTTAGATGTTTTCATCATTTTACATTACTTTGGTACAGGGGGATTTTAATTGTCAACAATATTGAAGAGGAAACTAAATATTCCTTAGCGGTTAATTTAGGCTAAATATTCCTCAGTGGTTAATTTAGGCTAATTCAATAAAATTAAACATACAAGTATAATTAGCTTCTAAGATTATAATATATATAGCTGGGGATATTAAATCAGATAATTGTGCTTTAGAAATTGAATAAGATAGAGGGTGTACTTACTTCAATAACTGAAGAATGATGTGAAATAGCTTTAGTTTTGAATTATCTTTTATATGAAATTTGGAAACAATGCCTCTCTGTCAATGTGACTACTTGTAATTCTGTCCTAGATCCCCCAACACCCACACCCCCCTCCCACACACCCACACTCTCTCTCTCTCGTTGATGTCACTATTGTTTGATGGATAAATAAATTAGCATTGTGTTTAACATGCTATGATCTCTCTCTCTTATGCTTATTGAATGAGATAATGAAATGTTAGATTAACCTAATGAAGAAAAGATAGTTTATGCATCTTATGCTTATGTTAAGAATGGGAATAGGTTCATCTTCCTATTTATTGAATCTACTACATCTTGTACTTTATGTACCTTGGTTATAAAAGAGTAGATGATCTTGTGTGATTGCCAACCTTCTCTCATGCTTAGTAGGGTGAAGTGTTAAGTGTTTATACTTTTATATTGTCTTGAGGGTGAGTATTCACCCTTTCTACCTTTGTTTCTCTCTCATAGATGAGTATCTTGAGAGTGTCTCCTTGTGTTTGTGCTTATGCTTTGGAGAGTGCTCTATATTGGTATGTTTGCCACTCCTTTGTTGAGATGACAGTGTCTCTCCTTGTATGCTTACCTACACATTTTTCCTACATGTGTTTGGTTTTGTGTTAGTGTAGGACTATGCGATGACTACTCTTGTGTGTGTGAGTGCAATTTGCAACACTATTACATGTTGTATTTGCTAATATGAAAAAAACGTTAGATGTGTTTTACTCCTTTTTTTCCTTAGTCATTTTGGGCATTACAACATCAAATAATGGAACTCCTCCCTAGGTGTGCCTTGGCCTCTCTATATAATAAATATAGACAACCCTTTCTTATTTCTATGTGGTACAATAATTAGTTGTGACCTATTACCTTACTTGAGTAATCTCAATGTATGCTAAATGTCCTCTAATTTAACTCTTTAGGGGAAAATGGAGTGTGTTGGTATCTAAATCACACCACTCCAGGAGGGTTGTCAACATGCATATGCCATAGGAAAATGTTAGAATCTCTTGCATATTCCTTAAATCTTTCTATTCATCATTTAAATATCAACAAGCATAAGATCTAACCCTCGTAGGTTATGTAACTAGTAGTTGTTAGACTGCTCGCATACCTCAATATCATCCTACATCATAACATAATAGAAAATAAACCAATACATCACACAAAATAAAAAAATTGATAAACAAATCTCAAGTTACTAAAAAACTACAATTTTGACAAATTTGGTTCAAATTCATGGGTATCACTTGTGCTAATGGATCATATCTATAAATATTGGTTCAAACTCATATAAATGAGTACACTTTTATGGGAAGGAGGTTAGATATGTAGATCTCATAGTATAAAATAAAAAATTTCTACCTATTTTTATGCTATTCTAATCACTTTTCAAATTTGATTTTTTTTAACAAAAAATCAAGAAAAATTGAGTCTTATCTCCTTTGCTGGGTTGATAGCATTGATTTGAACATGTAGTTTATCTATGTGAGTAGGAATGTGGCCTCTACATTGTAGCATTATTTTAAGTCTAGAGCTCTCTATCTCAAAAGGGTGAATGTGCAAATGAAGTGTCACTATCATGCTTTTACCTCATATATATATTGGAGGTGCACTTAGCACCAAGTCAAATTTTTACCCTAATCTTAAATGCTTCAAATGAGATGATGCTATTCATGTTTATGAATACTATTGATGACCTAACATGACACATTGACACAATTTGTGATAGAATTCCATTCTAGTACATTTATTACAACCCTTATTTTATCAAGGCTACATTTATGACCTATATGATCATGAGGGATGTCTTTTTTATGAGTTGTTTTAACATATTTTATTCATTCCTAAAACTATCATTCTAGGTGATACTCTCACATGATTGCTTCATGCTCACACCCTACAATCATTTTCCCATGATTACCTAATATGTCGAAACTCACATTGTTAAAATCCTACGAGACATGTATTATGCTTATGATGACTTATCCTTATTGAATATTTCTTATGATTACCTATCATAGGGGGCAACCCTAGGGGAATCTCATCAAAATTGACTTTATGTGCTAACATGATTATCACACATCTAATGTTTCACATGCTTACCATAGCTACATGATATCATATATGGATATTCCTTACACATATACTTGATGTTATTACATTATTTATTATTACATACATGATTGATTGTTGAGGACATAATATTATCATTGATGATCACTACATGCCTAATGTGTCTTCAATGATAGTACAGGTATTGTGGCATGCTTGGTCTACCTTACATGATGTTATTTGTTGATGATTGCTACATGCTTGATATGTTTACACAATTATCATCTAGCTATCCTTTTCCCACCATTTGCCTATACTGGGGGCAACCTCTTACATATGTCTTAACTGTTATCTGTAGCTTATATGTTCACATGCTTATCATACGATGATATATTTTTTCTATACACTACATTCTTTATCATGCTTTTATATATTCTACTCTCCTCCAATTCCTTGCATCCCATGTATGCAACCAATTGGGGGGGGGGTATAGAGCTTTATTACCACATCTAGACATAACACATTTTTACAAAGTTAGAGACCTTTTATGGTGCTATCTATATGGTCATATCTTGTTTCATATCCATATAGAGACCTTCAACAGAAGTCGTTTGTATCCAAAGTCCTTTTACATTTGTCCACATAGTCAAAGCCCTTCTCATTGTCCTACCAGTCTAGAGTTAGAACCTTATTTATATAGTTAGAGATTTTTTAAGTCACTCACCATAATATGTAGAATATCTAATCTTATTCCTTTTAGTTTCTTGAGAATAGTTTAGCAAGAGCCACAATTTATTCTCATTTCTAAATGGTTGGTAAACACTAAGTTCATTACATTTTTTTGTGCTTGTAGGTCCTTGTGATGGAGCATTCATGGAGATGGAAAACAAATGATCCATGTCTATGATTCATTACTTTATATGGATCGATATCCTTTGAGTACATGAAAATATTGAATTTCCATGTTGGCTACTTAATATACTTTGACATATATATTTCCATGTAGATCACATGCAAGTCAAAGTAAGGGGAAAATGTTAGTGTGAAAATAGCTTAAATTACCTATCTAGATTGACTAGGTCCTATTCACACTAGGCTTAAGCTCACTTAGAGAGGTTGTTTAGACTTTTGTCTCACCTCATATGCACACATGTATCCTCACACTTGTCTCAAGTGAGTCCACATGTGTCACAACTTTGGAGGGTTAGTCAGTTGTTGTGTTCAACCATCTCGCCTCATCATCCTTGCCTATTTATGCAAGGGTTGTTTGTACATTTTACTTAAATTTTGATAATATAATTTGGCTTATTTTATGCACTCGTAGCTTGTGGAAGTATATCTCGGTGTTAGTGTGAAAATAACTTTTACCTATCTAGATTGAATAGGTCCTATTCACACTAGGCTTAAGCTCACTTAGAGAGGTTGATTAGACATCTGTCTCACCTTATATGCACAAAAAATGTGTCCTAACACTTGTCTCAAGTGAGTCCACGTGTCACAACATTGGAAGGTTAGTCAGTCATTGTGTTTGATCATCACACCTCATCCTTGCCTATTTATGTAAGGCTTGTTTGTACATTTTACTTAACTTTTGATAATATCATTTGGTTTATTTTGTGTGCTTGTAGCTTGTGGAAGTATATCCAGATTCTTGCTTTCTAATCTTAGAAATTCCAACATGGTATCAAAGAAGATATGCATCTGGTCATATGGGGTGGTCGTGCCCAACCAGAAGGGGCTTAACTCCACCCTTTTTGCCTCTTAAATTTTTTATTTTCCCACTTGAAAGTAAAAGTACTTTTAAAATTTTTTATAGTGCAAATTTAGGCAAATAGGCAAAATAAAAAAAATGTAATAAATTTTGATAGACAACTCGTATTCGAGTGCTGTTTTTTTGAAATTGGTTATTTTTTCGAGCTCGATCCATTGGACATGATTTCACACTATTTTCATAAAGTACCATGTTTTATTCCAAATTGATCATGCATATGCACTAAAATTATAAAGTGCCAAAAATCTAGGGGATAAAAATATTGAGTTACAGAGGGGGGGGTGTCTTGTGTACACTTCCACATTTCCTTTAATATTTTCTTTCTGAAGCATTTCTAAATTTCTACAACAATTTGGTTAAGTATGGAGTCAAATCAACCTATTAATTATCATGAGTGGAAACTTAATATACAACTTATGCTAAAGGATAAAGGGTTGCATAGGGTAACTATGGGTATTGAAAAAAACCTAATGCTACTAAAAATAGAGAAAAATGGTTTAACAAATGTGATAAAGTCTTCAAGGTTTTGTTTCTCAATTGATTTGACTCCATGCTTAACTAAATTGTTGCAAAAATTTAGAAATGCATCAAAAAGAAAATATTGAGAGAAAAGGGGAAGTGCACACTAGACACGACACAAGACATCCCCTTGTAATGGTGAAAATTACATACCCATGCCCTTTTCCCTTAAGTTTTGGGTCCAAAATGACAAGGTTGTTGGAATAGGCGTGTTGTACAGCTTGCATAACATTGATTATTTTATTTAAGTAAAATAAATATTTATTTGTTGTGCATCCATGTGATGTGTTTAGCCACATCAGATATTTATTTAGGTGCCACTTGAATTTGTTGTATGTAAGATTGGGTTAATTATTTTATGTGTGTGGGACACATAGAATAATTATTTATTTATTTGGGAAATTGTTTAATATTGGGCATTAAGTTGAAACTTAGTTGCAAATATTAAACGAGGGGTCAATGGTTTTATGTATCCATGGTCTTGGAACCCATGGTTTTCTCCATACTACATCTTGTATTTGTGTGAGCTTGGTTCTATAAAGAAAGCACATGGTTAGTAGTTGGGGTTGGCTAGTTGGCTATTGGTTGTTTTGGGCTATAGGTTGTCATTGTATTGAGCATGTGTGAGGGTTTGAAGCATGACATGGGATGTGTGGTTACATGCTTGTTCTCATGGAGTCCATGTAGAGAGCTTGATGATTCAGAAGTATTCATGGAGACCATGTATTGTAATGTTTATTGTTGAATAATACAATGGATATGGATGCTTTTGGAGGCTAGGTTTTTCCCAGGGTATATCTTGTGTCACCTTGATGGTATGTTTACTTATTCTTTTGCATGTAGATTTCTGAATACTATGTTTGCATATTAATCTCTCATTGAGTTATCAGGAAATTGTTTATATGGTTGTATATTTTCATCATTTTGTGTCAGAGCTTGGTTGCCATGATTTGGGAGGATATCCCTATTTGTATAACCCTTGCTATGAGTGGATTTTGTGCATAGTTGAATCCATGGACTTGCAGATTGAGAATGAAGGCATTTTTAGGGTTATAAGGCCATTTGTAGACTTGGGTTATTGCAGATCTAGGGTTTGATGGAGATTTGGCAAATGGGTTTTCATTTTGGGCTCTTTGTATGAGGGTCTTGGGGGTGAGATTTTGTAGGAAGTCTACTGGGCAAAAACAAACCTTGCCATTGGATTTAGAAGGCTCAAGAGGTGAATAAAAATATATAATTTGACTATGTTTGGACACAAAATTTGCCCTATTTTGGCCCTAGAAGAATCTTGCAAGGAATCTAAAAAGATGCTGTACAAAATCCATATGGTGCTATTGTTAGCACATGTCATAGTCATCGATAGATTCTGCAGTACAGGTAGAGAATATTCTTCGTCTGCGCAGACTATGATGTCAGAAGGTACACATGTATGTAGAGATTTAATATTTTTTTTAAAAATTAAAAGCCTAAAGTTTGTTTTTAAAATAAATAAAAAAAATTATAGGATGGGGGGTCTGCAAACCCCCCATACCCTGTGCCAGTCTATGTCAATGTTGACAGGCCGTACGACCTTGTCAATGCCGAGCATTGTCAGTCGATGGCCGGCCCCCGGATGGTGGGTTTGGTCACTGGCAGGTCCTAGCCCCCCCGCCTAAGCCCCCTATCCCATGGGAATTGGAGCCACAACCTAGACCCTCTGCAGGCATTTCAAAAATTAAAAATTTAAACCTTTTTAACTCTATCGTTGGGTCTGGATGGTATGAAATGTGAAAAACTGAAACCAATTTAAATATTTTTTTCATGTCCGCCACCCCTAAGCTGCCTAGAGAGTATTGCCGCCACACATAGGACCACTAGGGCACCACTACCACCAGGCTGCCACCGGCGAGCCCCCACAAAGCCACCAGGCCTGGTTTATAGGCCTAATTGGGCAACATGTTTCTAGAGGGCATAAATTTTGCCCAATATATCTAAATTTCAACTTCTTATAGTTGACATAAAACTCTCTTCGTGTACTACGCAATGGTGTCATAATTTTTTCTAGATTTTTATTTTTTGACTAGAATTTGCCAGTTGGAAGCCACATGTGCATTTTGAGCTTTGACGGGGCATAACTTGTGCATACAGAGTCAGATTTTATAATTCTTATAGGCGTTGGAAATATATTTCTGAGCACTATGTAGTGGGATAGGTTTGGAGATGATATTCTCAGGTTTTTTCAATTTATTTCAATTTGAGATATTGTTGGTTCCTTTGACTTTCATGGTTCTACTCCGCCTTTTGGGAGATGTTGATGTTATAGTGGGATTCCTTGATTGGTTGGGGCCATGGATGATCTTAATTTAGGAGATGGTTACTTTGTTTCCATGTATAGCTCAGTATCATAGTTTAGTGGGAGCTTTGGTAGGATATGATTATCTTCATGTGATTGGAGATGTTAATCCTTGGTTTAGAGATGTTGGTATTGTGTCATGGTTTACTTTGGATACTGGTTTCGAGTTTTGACATGATACAAGTTCTCTTGAGATAGGATGTGTGCATTAGTGCATTTAATCTTCCTTTGAGGAGATGTTAGATCATGATGTCATGATATGTTCCTTGATTATGCATACATGTAGTGGGAGCTTTGACAATGACCTTGTTGGTTCTCTTGGTATTAAGTACATTGGTCATTTGTTTGGGAGCTTCATTATAGCGTGGTTTTACATTTGGAGTTTAGCATGGATTGATCATGAATGTGCTCATGGATACTTGGAGACTCAGGTGAGGCTTGAGTTCTCTTGGGATTAGAGACATGTGTTGAGATGGTTACTCTTTGATGAGGATTTCAGCAGCAAGACCGAGGAGCCTACACCTTGGTTGGACATGAGTTCAACATGGACCTATTGAGAAGATTGTTCTTGGAGAAAGTTGAGGCTTGGCGTATCTTGGAGGAGAAATATCATCCCCACTCTTGGTCCACTCAATGGTGAGTGATTTGATAGGTATAGAGTCTTGAGCTATGGATTATGGTTGTGAGGACTTGTTTGAGGAGTAGATGCATGGTTATGATTAGTTATCTCCTTATGTTTGATCTAGATTTGTTATGATATCATTGTGTGTAATGGAGATGGTTAGTGGCTTTGGGCTTATTCGTATTTTGGGATGGTTATGAGTTTGATCTACCTTTGGTTTGAGAGGCTTGCATCTTGATTTGTTAGATGTTGAGGAGGCTTCTTGTTTTGGGGTTGTAAAGGAGATCATACTTTTCACAACTATAGCACATTACTATGGATAGAAGGGCATGGTTATGATTTGTAGGTTCTCTCTTGATTGGCCTTATTCTTCTTCCTAGATGTTTGTGTTCATATGACATTAGAGTTGAGATGTGTATGGACCTATTGAAGAATCTACCTGAGGTGCAAACTGGAAAGATGTTGTAAATGTTGTCCTGATGCCAGATCTGAACTCAGAAAGGGCAGGAGGACATGGATGGTACCACCCAAGTCCTTGGTGAGAGAAAACTCTAAAACTGTCTTTGGATCCCGAAACCATGATTTGTACCTAGTCTTTCTGTAGCTTAGTATTTTCCAAATCTTGCTCCTATAACCTGCACACAAGAAGATAAGAAGGGGTTTGGGAGTTATGGTGTTTAGGGACTTGCATAAAATCTTGGGATAGAATTCAAGCTTCCCAACACCATTGATTGATAAAGAGTGCGTGTCCTTGTGGGGGCAGAGGCTGAAAACAATGATAATATGATGATTAAAATGATAATCAAACAATGATATCACTTATGTGATGAACTCTTAGAATGATGAAGATTCTTCAACTCCTAAGGAAGAATAGATGTTAGCTCCATATCTGTAATAAAAACACAATAACAATACACAAATCTGCTTTAGAATCATAATGAATGCTCTTGCTTTCTTTTCTTCAAGATCTCAGGTTAGCTCTTTTCAACCTAGTTACAAATGAACTCAAAAACACACTTATATATGCTTTCTCGCTCACAATTGTAAATTCAAACCAAAAGAACCGACAAGGAGAAACCTCTAGAGAGGTGTTAGGCCGACCAACACTTAAATTAGACCCAACATAAAGTGAGGGACCTGGGCGGTACCGTCTAGGTCCTTTAGCCTCATTTAGGTCTGGGGTAAGTTAAAACAAGGGGCCCATATTCCAATTTTATCTTGGTGTCGGGCAATTTTGCATCGAGATAAACATTTTGAATGTATATTATCATAAAGGGGACCTAGGAGATAAACAAGAAGGTAAAAAGACAATGTGGACACTTTTTACTCCATAGCACAACTATAGACACAACCAAATGGGCTATCCTACGACATTTTGCATCCCTCCTGATGACATATACTTCCCTTGCCTTTTGCTTGGGCTTTATTCCTTCTACTGAAAATAATGTCTTTAAATAAAAGGGGATCAAATTAATAGGAGGCTCAATTACCTCCAAGGCTAACCTTTCTGGAATGACAGGTGTAGACCCTTCTTGACCGGTTTGTTCAATGTGAATAACTTTTAACACCATTTCTACATTCTTTTCTGGACCTTCCCCTTGTTGTAAAGTCTCTTCTTGGGGAAGTTCTTGTTGTGGTACCTCCTATTGGAGAGCTTCTTGCTGTAGCTCCTCCTGATGCAAAACTTTTTGTTGGGGTACTTCTGTATCAACCTCCACATGTTTATGCTCAGGATCCTCCACCTCTTGATACGATTCCTCAACCGCTTGGTCCTGTTGACCCTCATCAAGTGTCAGCGAATGCTGTAATTCTTCATCCTAACTCTTCTCTACTTCTTCAATTTGTTAGAGGTCTCCTTCTTGTGGTGCATCCTGAGGAGCTTCTGTTTAATCTTCTGAGAGGGCAATGTCCTTAGTTGACTTCTCTGTTTCTACTTGCTACAATGGACCCACGTCTTCCAATGCCATGATACCTGTACTTGGGACATCTTGTTGATCTATGGGCACATCTGGAAATCCTAATACCTTAGTATCTAAAATCTCTTCTACCTCCAAACTTTTAACCTTTGCTATGTCTGGATACTCTATCTCTTCCACTTTGGCCTCCACCTATTAAGGTTCATCCTGTGGTGGTGATGCCTAATGTGTAAGTAAAGAAGAGACTGGATCATTGGGTATTGCATGAGTGAACTCATCATCAGTCAGGTCCACTACCTGACTAAAAGGAATCTGCATCTCTTTAGCCCTTGCTCGTTCTTTCACTTTTGCTTCTTCAGCCAACTCTTGGTTTACATGGATGATCTACTCTACTGTTTGACCTCTTTGGAGCTCCATCACTTCTCCCCCAGTGTGGACTTGATATGATGCCACCTTATGAGCTAAATGCACCTAAATTGTAGCTTGTGGTGGAGGCATTTCTGCATGAGACTGACTGGATGCAAACATTGGTTCCATCTGTGTTGATCTTGATGCCTCTGCCTGGGTGTCGATTGGTTTAGCAATGACACCCCTATAGGTATGGGTGGCATCCTTGTCTTTTGTTTGGGGATTTGAACCCCTTCTAAAATGTCCTTATCAAGTTGCTCTTCTGGCGCTGCGACTGTGATGGGAATGGCACACACCGATCATTCCCTTGGAGGTGATGGTCTGGTGGCCACACTGATACCTTCTATAGTAAGAGCTTCACCATATGTTGATGTTCCCTCTTGGGCTAACTTAGCCTCCATTACTTGCCTCTTGACGATGAGGAAATCATCGTAGTGTACATCCCCTCAGTCTTTTCTCTTCCTTTTCTTATCATAGGTCAGACTTACGCCCTTAGCTTTCAGCTTATTTATCTTCTCATCGACACACCTTTGGGTGGCGGTCATGACCTTCTTTGTATTCACATCAATTGGTGTCTCATTTGGCTGGGTCTAGTCTGGGAGAGGTAGGGTCTCCTTGTATATTTTTTTCTCATTATAGTTTGGGTCGAGAGTCTGACCATCATCAAACTTTACTTGTGGGGGCACCTCCAGACATCCCAAGGTCCAGATCCGGTTTAGGGTCAACCTTTAGTATCCCCTCTTCTTGACATCCTCATCATTATAATCTGCCCAGTAATCCTTCAGATGAGGAACATGTTGCATATTCTTATTGACATACTTCTCCATCCTATTGTAAGGATCAAAGGTACGTAGGAGAGGAAAAGGTTGGAAGTTGAGAATTTGTACCTTTGCTTCTGATAGTTTGGAGTCCTTGAACTCTGCACATGTATACCACCCTATATCCAAAGGAGAATCAATGGTCCCTTGATTATGCTTCTGAATGTATGCCTCATAGGAGGGGATTATCTTCCTGGTTATTTCTAGGAGCAAAACCTTGTCGGTTGGATATTGAGGAAACATGAAGGGGTGGCCTTCAAACCCTTCCATCTTGATGTATGTGAATATTGGGAACTGGATAAACTAGGACACATGTGCTATGATGACCTCTTGGTCATCCCTTGAGATTATCTTGGCTTGATCCCCTTCCATTAACTAGATTGGCCACATCATGAAACAATCGTTAACTCTTCTATAGTGCACCAATGACTATTTATTCTCTAGTTGTGGGTAATATTCCCACACCAGCTGTTCTCCTGGCTTTCTACCAAGCTTACCAACTATGTAAAGTCCATCAAATTGGGACTGATACGTGCATGAGTAAACCACATAGGAGGTCATGAGGAGCCTCCACTTCTTCTTCTAGCCAACCATCCCCTCATGCAGGGAGTTGTTGATCAGTTGTGCCCACTGCACTACATCCCCAACATCCTTCACAAAGCGAATGAGGCCAAATATCCATAAATCTAAGGACCCAAAGTCCTCTTTCCCAACCATCGTATTCAATAGTGTGATCATGTATTGGACTTCAGGGTTGAAGTCAAATTTGTAAAGATTTTATGGCATCTTAGAGACTGCCTTTGACCTAGTTGTCGGATCCATCTAGGAAGTGTGCATAACCTTGTGGAATCCCATGAAATTTGAGTTGTACTCTGTTGATAAAGCATTTAGGTCTATTTCAAAGACATCTTGGCTCTATGGTAATCTAAAAGTCTCTGCAATTCCTTTGGCTAAGAAATCTGTGGAAACCCTACCCTAATGTTCCACCTTCCTGCTAACAAGATTATATTTTTATGCGCACTCTATTACCAGTTTGAGGGAATCTATCGCATATGGGAAGCTTGTTGCATGATACATTCCATTGGTGACAATGTTCTTGAGTGTGGGATCATCCTCACGGGCTCGGATCCTCACCCTAAAAACTTCTAGATCCACTTTCCTACAATGGGTATCCATCGCTTGTCCGAACTTACTCCATATCCCACTAGGAGTGGGGCCCATTGGAGTCTTGAACATGTCATCGCGTTGCTTTTGTCTTTTCATCATTTGTCCTGCATGATGTAAACACTTGTAATTAGTTCCTGCATTAGAAATTGGGGTATGCAAATTAATCCTACCTTTGCAGAGTGATTTAAAATCGTTTATAACAAGATGAATCCATGAATTTACCTTAGGTAAATGAGAATAACCCTTGGTAAAGAAGAATCACTGTAACCATCAAAGAAGAAGGATTTTTTCATATATGTACCTGATTAATGAGATATTACCTTGGTTACACTATGTAGAGGATGTTTGTTTACCGTCGTGCTTTTCGTTTGCTCAGATGCTTGATTTGTCTTAACTTCTGCAAATTTGCTCTCAAAGGTAATTCTCTACAACTGTGCTCTTCAGATCTATTAAAATGCTTTTGTGATTTAACAAATGTGTTGAAATTTACTTTTAACCTTCGTGAAATTTGCTAAGTGTGGAAATACATTGAATGCTCACTGGAGTTGGTGGGCAATTACTATTCGAGAGCAGGGAAAAGTGACAGCTGGGTGAGAGTTTGTAATTTTAAATTTAAATCCTAATGACCAAAACACTTGTAGTATGGGAATTTAATGCTAAGGATCAGATGGACATTTGGATCCTAATATCCTATTCAGAATGTCTAGTGTGAATGTTTGGTTGAAATGTCCTTTTGACTTTGACCAAAGTCGGGTGGAGATCATAGTGGCAACTCCATTGGGTGACACCATTACTATCATGGTCAAAATTCATTGACCAGGGTAACGGATAACTGGATCTTCATATTTGGTTGTGAAGATTAGGACATTTTGGAATGCCCATTGTGAAATGTCTAGTGTAAAATGTCCATTTGAAAATTCAACAGGGTATGAATGAGTGTAAAGCATTCACTGGTTTGGACAGGATATGGACATGGACATGGATATGGATTGATGACTCTAATTATTAGCTAGTTTTCTTATGTTTTTATACAAGTTCATAGATATCCTCAGACATTTATCTTATACATATTCCTACACTATGCTATCTTTTATGCTCATTATGCAACCTTGAACTTGATTTAAAGCATATGGAAATATGGTTATGATATGATGGATATTGCATGATTATGTGTGGATATGTATGAATTGTAAAGGATATCTATGCTTAGCTGTGGGTATTAGTATTGTGTGCATGTTTTTTGAACTAACTCTTTGCAGTTGGAGGAGATGGACTGTAGACCGTACCAATTGCAAGGTGTAGCCCGCAACCAAAAGAGTTCCCAAGCAGCAGAGCATGGGAGGTTCCAGAATAAATTGAGCGCAACAACTACAACATAGAGGAAATTAATGAAGATGATTATGCATCATGATGACAATAAATAAATGTGATTAAAGGAGAAGAACTCTGTTGCAGTTAGGAATCTAACGCGACTAATTCAACCAATCCACGTTCCAGTTCTGTTACAGCAAGAGTCTCAGTTTCACTTGGACTCTTCTTTCTTTTTTAGTTATTGATTGCTTGGTAATTATCACACTTTGATATATAGGGAGTGGTGATTTATGATTTTAGTTGGGAGACCTTGTTTTAATAAACTTCCCCTGTGCCTATATGTGTTGTGTGGTTACACAACATGCCCCATTTTACCCCAGCAAAATGGGGACCCAACTTTTTGCTTTTGCTTGGCTTGATTGCTTCCCTTTACTTTTGGGCAGTATGGAAAAACTTAGTAGTAAGTACATGTCAGGATCCCCTCTTGTGCATGTCAAGACCTTGAGATGTAGGTCATATTTTCAAAGGTGGAATTTCCCATCATAAACCTTGCCAAGTGAAAGAGCACAAAATTTTAAGCATGATTTCTTTCTGGAGCGCCCAAATATCCTTTAAGACTAGGAAGTTATGCCTGGTCAAAGTTCAGTCAACGAGTCGTAGGGATATTCATATCGTCCTAATATCCAGATATTACTTTAATATCTCGATCCCCAAAAATTGTTAAGTAACGCTCTACATCTGGACATTTGTCAATGTGCAGATGTCAAATTTAAGTCAAGTTGAAAATAAACTACCGCGCGCACAGACATTAGTTAAGATCTGGATATTAACTTAATATCTAAACCTTAATGTAATATCCATATTTGAGCCAATATCCCAATCTGGATGAAATCATGTCATGTTGATTTTATAAAGAATCTTGATCCTGATTACGTCACCCAAACATTAGAGCGCATGGACATTAACTTGCATTAGTATCTGGACCTTATTTTAACATCCTGATCCCAATGATGTCAAGTCATCCTAGATTTATCAATAACGTTAAGCTTGCTTACATCATCTAGATTTTACCCTTATGGATATTAACTTTTCTAAGATCATGACCTTATTTTAATATCCATATCCTGATGACATCACTTCACCCCAACGCAACATTAAGGATATATCATGCTTACGTCATCAGGATATTAAGCCATAGGGATTTTTCAAATTCTTATTGTCATGAACTTATTCTAATATGCTCATCCCGATGACATCACTATATCATGTTACAACGAAGGAGTTTTGTCCCTGTGACATCATCTGTGTTGGTATGTGGCGATTGATCATGCAAATACTGTACACTTGTAACGTATCCTTGTTAGGGTTCGGGGGCACACCCCCTAATTTTTTTTCCCTTTTTGCACATTCGGGGTCAGTAGTTAATTTTTGTTAACCGACAAATGAAAAATGACATTGTAAAACCCTAATTCTAGCAGCTTCCAAAAAGCTTGTCATAAGTGGCTAGGATGTATGTTGCGGGATGAAATTCGCGAGATTGTAATATGTTTTGCACTGGATAATAAATGTTGAAATGCACAGGACAACTGAGAGGGGGGTGAATTAGTTGTCACAAAACTTTAACCACTTATGAATATCAGCACATCAAATTCTTAATCATTGCTATTAAGATTAACCATGAAAGCATGAAACAAGAAGCTCAACACATTAACACATGAGACACCACAATTTTTACATGGAAAACCCTATAAGGGAAAAACCACCGTGGGTGTTAGCCCATAGAAATAAATAAGTTATAGCAATACCAAAAAATAGAGGCTCACTGCCTTAGGGCTCACTACCCAAAATACTCACTGCAAATGTTAGGGTTCACTGCCAAGGGGTGGCTCACCGCCAAGGATTGGTGAACTAATTTGATAGCATCTACTCCATGCCTGGGTTTAGTTCCATTGAAGCACAGTATAACTCCTTTGCTATGCTCCTCTTACACCTTCGCACTTATCTTTTCATTTTCGCACAAGGACTTCTTTTTGGCAACTACATTACATGCTTTTATACAATTCATCAACCTTGGAATGTACTTCAAGGGAAACATTACATTCATCAACCATTGGAACAATCTCTAAGGTCGGCATTACAAACATACATAGAAATAGGTCTGGACCTAAACAAAATTTGCTAAGGTAAAGATGTATGCAGATCATGTTATGCCTTAGCTGGGACTCAAATGCAATCTTCCACGTCATGACATGCTTCCACAATCTTCAATGTATCTCCGCAAGTAATGAAAACAACCAAGTCGGCCAAGACTGGTGTTACATTTAAGTCTTTTAAGAACAATCTTCATCCACGATCCAAATTTCTCTTTGTGGACCAATCCAAAGGTAGGAACATGATCAAGAGACATCCACAAGCACATTGTAATCACCAGGAACAACCGCACAATCTCTAACCACTTTGTCAAGAAGATTCTTCAAACTGGAGCACATAAACAACATTGTCAGCTACTGTCATAGAGAAAAGATAGCTTGCGGACTACCAAATCATGAACCATTAGAGTTGAAGGAACTTATCATCATTACAAACTTGATTCTAGAACTGCAAACTAAAATACTTAACTACAGAGGAATGAGGAGCATAATACATTCTCCCTGTCACCACCAATTATACTGAAAAGGCAGATTTCACTTTGGTGAACATAACTCACTCAAATCTTCATACCAGAGGCTCATATTTGGAACATAACATCTTCAGACATGCCTATAAACAACTTCCAATCTACAGACAAAGAAATTGATTCTACAAGACATGCAGAGCAATCTACTGGATTGTTCTGTTGTAAACAAAGATACTCTTCTATACACTGTTTCCACCGGAGGAGCAAATTTTCTCAAAAGCACTTGGAAACTCAATATCAGAATCACTTACTCATTATCTCCAACACTTATATAAGCTAATGCAAAGCATCTAACCCATTACAAGCAATCATCAAAACAAGTGCACAATTGACACTAATGACAACACAAATATGTTGACATCAATGACAACACCGGTTAGGCACATACTTGCAACAATAAAATCATTGGATGGCTGAGTTTCTGTGGATGTAGTCCATTTTGGGTGAACCACATTAAAATTTTGTGTTGATCTCTTTTGTGTTATTATTCATTGTTATATTTGGGTTGTTTAATCTGCATATAATTGTTAATGTTTATTGCTCCGATCTGCCTGAACCCTAACAACTAGTATCAGAGCGGGTTGTGTTTGATTATCGTCTAGAGGAAGGTCTCACGGTTGAGTGGGAGTCTCATGGTTAAGTGGAAGCAATGGTGGATGAGGGTAAATTGAAGGTAGATAAATTCAATAGGTAGAACTATCAGTTATGGAAGATGCAAATGGAGGATTATCTCTATCATAAGGATTTATGCAAGTCATTGGAAGGAAAAACCAAGAAACTGGTAGCAATGACTGATGAGGATTAGGAACTTCTAGACAGAAAGACACTG
The DNA here is from genome assembly GCA_027924645.1 of Cunninghamia lanceolata. NCBI lineage: Eukaryota > Viridiplantae > Streptophyta > Pinopsida > Cupressales > Cupressaceae > Cunninghamia > Cunninghamia lanceolata. The sequence goes on along the minus strand of BSBN01000220.1, from coordinate 5,223,077 downwards.
GGAAGCATTCATTTGTGCCTGGCACCATCTGTGGCGTTCAATATAACAGAAGCGAAGACAATAGATGATCTGATGAAAGCTTTGGCTAAATTGTATGAAAACCTTCAGCCTCAAATAAGGTATTTCTCATGAAGCATTTGTTTAATCTGAAAATGATTGAAGGTGGATCTATGATAGATCATTTAAATGAGTTTAATATGATTACCAACCAGTTAACTTCTGTAAAAGTGAAGTTTGATGAAGAGGTGAGGGCTCTCTTGGTTTTATGTTCTTTGCTAGAAAGCTGGAATAGCTTGGTAATGGCTGTAAGTAACTCTATCTCTGATTCAAATACTTTGAAATTTGATGATGTTGTTGGTGTTATCCTTAGCAAGGAAATGTGATAGAAAAGCACAGGTGAGAGTTCAACATCAGGTAATGCTTTGATTGTAGAAAACTAGGGAAGAACAAAGGAGAGAGGAAAAATCCCAACAAATCGTGGGAAGTCAAAAGGGAAGTCAAAGAAAGACAAATCTAAATATAGAGGAAGAATGGATTACTGGCACTGTGGAAAGCCAGGACACTTGAAGAAGGATTGTTGGTCTCGAAAGGGCAAATAAGGAGACATATAACATGATGACAGTAAGGAAGATAATGTTGCAAGTAATAAATTACAAGATGCTTAAATTCTTTGTTTAGATAATGCTAATGATTCTTGGGTAATAGATTCAGGGGTTTCATTTCATGCCACACCCCATAGGAAATATTTTGTAGATTATGTTCAAGGTGATTTTGAACAAGTATATTTGGGTGATGATGAACCCTGGCAGATTGTTGGAAAAGGAAAGATAAAAATCAAGTTGCAGAATGGAAATGAATGGTTTCTACAGGAGGTAAGGCATGTTCCAAATTTGAGAAGGAATTTAATTTCTACAGGACAACTGGGTAGTGAAGGCTGCATAGTTACCTTTTCAAACAAAGTCTGGAAGGTCACTAAAGGTGCATTAGTAGTAGCTAAAGGTGAAAAGGTAGGCACATTGTATTTGTGTACTAGTAATACTTATTCTACCTTAGCTGCTACAAAAACAATTGCTACTGAGACAGTTATAGCACTTGGTACAAGGACAGAAACAGAATTATGGCACCATAGACTTGGGCACATGAATAAGAAAGGGATGAAGATCCTTCACTCCAGAAAGTTGCTACCAGGTCTGAAGTAGATTAACTTGGAGTTTTGCAAAAAATGTGTTTATGGAAAACATAAAAGAGTTCGATCTCTCAAAGTTGGGAAAGAGAAGAAGAGTGAGAAATTAGAGCTTGTGCATTCAGATGTATGGGGACCAGCTCAGGTATCTTCTCTTGGTGGCACTTGCTATTATGTTACTTTTATTAATGAAGCAACTAGGAAAACATGGGTGTATTTCCTAAAACAAAAATTAGAAGTATCTGAAACTTTTAAAAGGTGGAAAGCTTTGGTTGAAAATGAGGTAGGAAAAAAGTTGAAGTGTCTTAGATTTGATAATGAAGGTGAGTATTGTAGCAGAGAATTTGAAAATTATTATTCATATAATGGAATCCGTAGGCAAAAAATAGTTCTTGGAACCCCACAAGGAAATGGTGTGTCTAAAAGGATGAATAGGACCATTATGGAACGTGCAAGGAGCATGAGATTGCATGCTGGACTACCCTTACACTTTTGAGTAGATGTTGTACATACCACTGTTTATTTAATAAACAGAGGACCTTCAAATCCTTTAGATGGTGGCATTCTAGAGAAGGCATGGATGGGTAAAGAGGCAAACTATTCATTTCTAAAAACCTTTGGTTGTGAAGCTTTTGTCTATGTTGATATTAAAAATAGAACCAAGCTTGAGGCTAAGTCTTAAAAATGTACCTTCATTGGATATGGAGTAGATGAATTTGGTTATCAGTTATGGGATTATGAAAATCATAAAATCATTAGGAGCAGAGATGTTATATTCAACGAGAAGGTCATGTATAAGGATCAACTGCAGGAAAAGAAGCATGAATAGGCCAAAAAGGAATATGTGGTACTGGATGAGATTCTAGAAAATAAAATTCCAGTGGTACCTAATGCTCAGTAACAACAATTTATCCCATAGATTCCTGCAAGTGTTAGACGTTCTACAAGGATAACTAGACCTCTAGAAAGATTTTCTTCATCATTATATTCTATATTATTAACTGATTCTGGTGAACTTGAAGGTTATGAAGAAGCAATGCAAGTAGATACCAAAAAGTAGTGGGAGCTAGGCATGAAAGAGGAAATGGATTCCTTGCTATAGAATCAGATTTGGGACTTAGTCCAATTTCTTGTAGGTAAAAGAGCATTTCCAAATAAATGGGTTTACAAGTTGAAGGAAGAAGATGGAGGCAAGAAAAGATATAAGGCCAGACTCGTGGTAAAAGGTTTTGCACAGAAAAAAGTATAGATTTTGATGAAATATTTTCTCTGATTGTAAAGATGACTTCTATTAGAACTATTCTAAGTCTTGTGGCTACAGAAGACTTGCATCTTGAACAACTAGATGTGAAAACAACATTTCTCCATGGGGATTTGGAAGAGGAAATATACATGCAGCAACCACAGGGATATGAGGTCAAGGGTAAGGAGGAATTTGTGTGCAGGTTAAAGAAGAGTTTGTATGGCCTGAAGAAAGCACCTCAGCAATGGTATTTGAAATTTGATAGTTTTATGGATGAACAAGGTTACAAAATATGTCATTCTGATTATTGTGTTTATTTTAAGAAATTGGGTAATGGCAGCTATATTATCCTATTGCTTTATGTTGATGACATGCTTGTTGCTGGGTCTAACATGCAACATATTAATGAACTTAAGCAAAAATTAACAAATTCATTTGCTATGAAGGATTTGGGTGTAGAAAAATAAATCCTTGGTATGAGGATCACACAGGACAGGACAAACAAAAAATTATTTTTGTCTCAAAGTGAGTATGTAGAGAAGGTGTTGAAAAGGTTTAACATGTAGAATGCAAAACAGTTAGTACACCTTTGCCTAGTCATTTTAAGTTGACTAAGGAGATGTGTCCAAAGACACAAGAGGAGGAAGACAAAATTTTATGTCTAAGATACCATATGCATTAGCAGTTGACAGCTTGATGTATGCAATGGTATGCACAAGGCTAGATATTGCACATGCAGTGGGCGTTGTGAGTAGGTATATGAGAAATCTGGGAATGGAACATTAGAATGCAGTAAAATGGATTCTCTAATATTTGAGAGGTACTACTTCAAAGAAACTATGTTTTGGAGGAACAAATTCTACTCTAAAAGGATATGTTGACTCTGATTTGGCAGGTGATATTGATAGCAGGAGGAGTACTACAGGGTATGCTTTTACTATAGGAGGTACTGTAGTCAGTTGAATTTTAAGGCTGCAAAAGGTTGTTGTGCTTTTAACCATTGAAGCTGAGTATGTTGCTGCTATGGAAGCTAGCAAGGAGATGATTTGGTTACAACATTTTATGGAGGAATTGGGACAATGACAAGAAGATAGCCCTTTGTACATTGATAGCCAGAGTACCATTCATCTTGCTATGAATTCAACTCTGCATTCAAAAACTAAGCACATACAGCTCAGATACCACTTCATCCGGTCAGTTTTGGAGGATGGACAGTTGAAGCTGGAGAAAATTCACACAAGTGAGAATCCTGGAAAATTCACACAAGTGAGAATCCTGCAGATATGTTCACAAAGGTAGTTACACGGGAGAAACTGATTTCCTCATCAGTTTTTGTTGGCCTTCACGACTGATAATGGTGGACATAAGAAACTAGCCAGACCTGTAATCCAGTGGGAGCTGCAAATGTAGCGGTGTCATCCAAGATCAGTCTCTAAGTGGGAGATTGTTTGGTGTGGAGCTTGATCAGTCTCCAAGTGGGAGATTGTTGGTATGTGGCGACTGATCATGCAAATACTGTACACTTGTAACGTATCCTTGTCAGGGTTCGGGGTTGGGTCGAGTCCCGAGTGGGGGTTCGGGGGCGTAGCCCTCGTAATTTTTTTCCCTTTTTGCACATTTGGGGTCGGTAGTTAATTTTTGTTAACTAACAAATGAAAAATGACATTGTAAAACCCTAATTCTAGAAGCTTCCAAAAAGCTTGTTATAAGCAGATGGGATGTATGTTGCGGGATGGAATTCATGAGATTGTAATATGTTTTGCACTGGATAATAAAATCATTGGATGGCTGAGTTTCTGTGGATGTAGCCCATTTTGGGTGAACCACGTTAAAACTCTGTGTTGATCTCTTTTGTGTTATTCTTCATTGTTATATTTGGGTTATTTAATCTGCATATAATCATTAATGTTTATTGCTCTGATCTGCCTAAACCCTAACAATCCAGACATTTCAACCAGATGGATATTTTGTACTCATAATGACCAGACCTAAACTTAATATCTATGTCCTATGGTCCTACCAATGATATTATGCCACGTGTCCATATGGATATTTGAATCGTATTGAAAACAAATGTGAAGCCCGATAGTGAAACTTCGGTCAATGATGGTTGACTTGACCCATCTGCTAATGCCATACGGATATATCTGGATGGATATATCCATATGGATATTCTAAAGGTAATATTCCTTCACCTTAGTGCGACCTTTTGCATTTAATACACAAAAAATCCGTTGGCTTTTCAAATTCAAGCTCGTGCCAATAGTCACTTGTCCCAATTACTCATGATTTCTTCACTGGAACTCATTAGATCCTCTCAAGAGTAATTAATATGCCCTAATATGGTGATTTTTCATGATTTAAATGGTAAATTACTTGTTTAATCTCACAATTGCATTTCGAGAGCTAGTATTTCACACAAAGAACCTGAGAATTCCATTGAAGCTGCTACAATGAACCTGCGACCAGATTTTCAACACAGTAGAAGATCCTCTACATGATTTTAATCCTATTATTCATCTGCATTTTTTGGTTTAGGTTTCAAAAACTAGGTATGTACGAATCAAGCCTTAACTAGTTATTTCGCAATGATATTTCATTATTTTGAGCTGGAAAGTATGTAAAATGCTGAAATTAGATGGAATTTAGGGTTTAATTATGGATTTTTATGAAAATTGAATGTAATGTTTACTAAAATCATAGATTTAGCCATGCTAACCCTAGTATTACAGAGTGCCCTAGTTAATACATGTCCATGAAATTGCAGGACGAGATGTCTCAACCACACATGGATAAGAAGGATGTTGAGTTTAAATAGGCCATGTTTCCTAAAGCATGAAACATATATAATAAATAGGTATTTGCAGAAGATACCCATTCAGGTAACACAGACATTGAGGAATTCTGAGCTAGAATCAATGGCAGAGAAGACCATCCCGTTCTAAAGAACATAGTCGCTTTAGGGATGTATTATGCGGGTAGTTTTCCTTATGCTGTAGAGGCTCTAGAGCTTGTGATTGAGTGCACACAGAATTATAATATTATCATAAGGAGGGTTGAGAAACAAGGAAGAGTCTATGCAGATTTGTCTGTAGATGGAATAACTGAGGCCACATCTAGGGGAATCTATGTGGCAGACCTAGATACACTGGCCAAGGAATATGACCTTAACTAGAAAAGTTGCAGAAAGGTAATTTCCCAGAATGGAGAGATCCAAATAGCAAAGCCAAAGTAATGGCTAAGATGCCACAACACTTATATAAATATGATTTTAGTGAGCAAGTGCAGTATATAATATTCTTACTTAGTAGAATGAGTGGGAGGGAAAATTGTTGAAATTTTGAGTCCTGGATGTTTGGATTGATCCAGATGGTCATGGAGAACAAAGATGGAAAGGTCAAGTGGGCTAAAATTATTAGTGATGCTATGTACAACTAGATGGTAAAATGGAGAAAAGCAAAAGACAGTGTTCAAGATGACATCATATTTGGTATATGCCTATGTAACCAAGGGCACTTTTGATGGCTTGCAAACAATAGGAAAGATGGGTAGATTGCCCCATGAGAAGATTCCCTGGGAACATTATCCCCAGTTGGAGAGGACACAATATGTACAACATTACAAGATTGTGAATGACTATTTTATAATGCACATTGACAGGCTCCTAGAAGGAGATAAAGCAAAAAGATTTTCAGTGGGAGCCACTAAGATGATCGATGGATATGGTTCTTGGTTCATATAGGCTAGAGCCTACTCTTATATTCAGATAGAGGGGTTTAGTGGAAATCCATTTATGCTACCAAGGTATCCTTCAAACAAGGTGGTCCTGATGGAGATGGTGAGACAATAGCTTCCCATATTTGAATTGTCTAAGAGGAAGGAAGGAAGACCATATAGAAAGTTCCCTATAGAGCTTAATTGGTTCATGGTAGGATCTATGGATAATGCCAAAAAGGCTGAATTAGATTTGAAAAAAGTTGCATTTACAATTGTTACCATTGGCTAGAGATTATGATCCTTATCATAGGGTTGAGAAGAGGTTCAACAAGAAATACAAACATAGCATGCACCTAGAGGATTACTGGGCAGACTGTGATGGTGAGCATGAGGTGAGGAAAAGAGAATATTAGAGGCTGATATTAGATCAGATAAGGACTATTGGACATCCAGAGGTCCCACCTCAACTCAAGAAAGAAGATGATGATGTTCTAGACCCAGAGTATGAGGACAACAAGGTGTATAATGAAGCATTGGCACCTCCAGAATGGACCTAAGGGTATGAGACCTCAATTGATGTCCTTACTACCAAAGTCATGGCAAGGACCAAGAACTGGGTAGACAAGAAGGTCAATGAACTAAAAACAAATGGCGTTGTTGTCACCTATGACAAGAAAAGGAAAATGAAGGAAAGGGAGGAGCTTGGATATGATGATTTTCTAGTGCATAAGAGGCGGGTCCTTGAGACCAAACTAGCACATCCTAGTTCATCCAAAACTACAGGTCAGCCTATAGCTGAGGGAGTTTCATTAGTTTATGTGCCACCTTCACCTCCTAGGGATATGCCATTGGTGGGTACTCCAATATCAGTGCCACAAACATCATCGGCAATGAAGGGGATGCCTGAAGATCAAGAACAAGGTCCAATTGGGACCATTATAGAGAAGGGATTGGATGTATTACAGGGAATCAATATCCCTCGGCATTCCAAATATCAGGGTCCAACCATGAGGGGGGCGATTCCATCCCCTATTCAAACATAGGTGCATTCGGGTCTAATTTTGAATATTGTGAAAGAGTTTTAGCATAATGTCCCTGTTGAGGATATCATTAAGGTAAAGTCTGAAATGACACAAGAAGTCATTAATAAATCATTAGAGAAAGAAGTGAATAAGCCTCTTCCTTTGAGTACTACAGTGGATTTGATTAATGATGATGTAGTCAAGGATGTGACTAATCATCCTATTGAGAGCTCGCTCCACCATACTAAAGTTGAGGTGCGAAGTAAGGATACATAAATGAAAGATAAAAATACTAATAGAGCAAAGTCCCCAGAGGTAGAAGTACAAATGGAAACTCTGAATGTCCTAATTGAGACAGTCACAAGCCCAGAGGTAATTGATTTGACATATCAACCTAAGAGTGGGGAGCAAGGAAAAGAGACTGTCAAGAATGACCAGGAGCCAGAAGAGAACATCCCCATGGATATTGATGATAAAAATAAAGATGACCTAATTGAAGGGGTACAACAGGATATCCTGATGGATAACCCTGAACAAGGGCTAGAGTCAGGATCAACCATGAATACAAAAAGTAAAACTGATGAGGGTGATGGAAAGCAACAAATTCAAGAACCTCACCAAGGAGATTAGACACTAGGGCCTAAAAATATACAAGAAGAAGTGATGCAAGAAGAACCAGTTCAAGATGTGCATACAGATGATAAGGTTCAAGAAGAACAAATAGATACATCACATCTAGATAAGCCCCTGCTAGAGAAAGAAAAGGTTCATGATAATGACCAGGCTGATCAAGATAAAGACCAACAAATAGAAAATCCTAAGGTCATCCCATCACAACAAGATCAAGAGTAAAACCAACAAGAAAATACACAAGTTCCTGTTGGTGATGATGAAGCAAACAAGAACAAAAAGATACAAGATGCTCAAATTGAGCAGCGCAACCAAGGAGGGTCAGGATCAACTACATTCTCATGGATGTCATCTGAGGTGGAACATCCACAAAAGGAGACTGAGCCCTTTGATTTCAAATCATTGTTCACATTGGACCTAACCAAATAGAAGAGGAGGGCAAGGACAATCTCAACAATAAAATGAGATGCAGCTACAGGAAGAAGAACAACACAAATAGTTGTGGCAAAAGTAGATAAAGCCAAAGGAGAAATAAGGCCCGATGAATTCTAAATAGCTACCATTGATTTGGGCCATGCCACAGATGAGCAGGAGATCCAAGAATTGAGGGATCATATGGATGCAGTGGAGGCTAGGATAAAGAAGGCTAAGGCCAAGAAGAGGATGTATAAAGTGCAAGTAGCCCAATTATAGGCTTTTGTGAGAGGGTTGGTAGTACTAACCAATATTCAGATTAGAGAAGATGCATCCTTGACATTAGTGTCACAAGAAGAGATAGCTACTTTAGATGTGTAGAAACATCATGCACAAATAATCGATAGTTGGTTCACCAAATTTTGACTGATGGTGAACAAGTAATAAGAGTTTCATTGTCCAATTGGGACTTATTGAGTAACTTAAAGGGGAAAACTAACAAAGTGAAGAAATAAGTTAGCCAAAGATTGATAAAGAGTGACAAGCATCTGGCCATACTCAAAGATATGAGGCAAATAGATACTAACATCCTCATGACCAAGAATGTCTCAACACCTCAGACATTACCACAGCTGGATAATTGGTGTGAAGATGTAAGATTTGTGCTAGATATCCTAAAGAGGTGTAATGCTAAGGCTGTAGATGTTAGTGTCAAAATACATGAGCTCTTAGTAGAGGAGATAGAGATTTTGGAGGCCCTTGAGGGCGAAGTTGAAGGAAAAGTAGAAAATCAAGATGATGATTTTGCTACTAAGGCATTCCGAGATAATTTCAAGCTTGTGGCAGAAGATCCTATTAAGCATTGCAACCATTGATAAGGTTATGAGGATGAAAGATAAAATAGAGAAATATAAAGAAGAGCTGGATAGCTAGATAAACAGGTGGATAGCTCTGCAGGAGCAATTGAAGGTACAAGGATATGCAGCTAAGAAGTGTCATGCCCACATTGCCCATGTGGTCATGACATGAACCACCAAAAATTTTCTACCTGTCCCTAAAACCCTATTGCACAAGGTGGGGAAGGTAAACAAGGTGCGGGTTATGATATCCATGACACCTTGTCAGGGGAACCAAAACAAGGAAGAACAACCCAAGCATCGAACACAAACATCAGAACAAAAAGAAGTAAATTCAAACATCTTTTCAACTCTAGATACATTCAATGCAGATGAGATCCATTTCATTCTTTCAAACATACAAGAACATTAGGAGAATATCTAGAAAAATGCTTTGAATCCATTTTTAAAACATAACATAACATCATAATGGAAGTACGAGGATTCCATCAACCAGAATAATCAAATTAAACTTAATTATCGACATAACCAAAAGAATTAATTTCCTTTACAAACAAGAGTGATTATACATCTAAATATAATATAATTGTTATCCTATTTTCCCTCTGCTCAAAGCCAAATAGTCAACCTAATATTTTCCCTGAAAACCCCTTTTGGAAAAGGCACCATAAAGCAAAGTGCCAAATTTCCCAGGGGACCTTGCCTAGAAAACCTGACCATTGTGAAGAGCTTGAAAAAATAGGCAGGTTTGCTTTTTACAATACCCTAAAATTTGACCAAATAAAGAAGTTATCCATGGTCAAAGTTTGGTCAAACATACAGTTCAAATATGCATTTGGCGGGCTTGAAAATCTCTATCGGCCTTAGGAAATGTTGAAAAAATTAAGTTTTATGCATTTTTTGAATGTATATCAGGCCAGGGAAAGACATATACATTTCGGGACTCTTTCACAGATTCCAGGGAATATTCTGGGTTTGTATATCGGCGATATACAAGTAAAGATGCAAGTGAAACATACAATGTATAAGATGCATTCTGGGGATATTCTTTCCAAGATTCCATGTTTGCATGTGGAGGCTTGCATATTTGCTTTGTATGTTTGCACATACAAGCAAATATACATTCGCTAATGTACAAGGTAATATACATTGAAGATTCCCCAGAATATTCTGCGGTTGAATGTCAAAGGCTTGTATATTGCTTTGTATGTTCGCAATATACAAGAGGAAACATACAAAGAAATGTACAAGAGGTGGAGATACAAGCCGGACATGACGAAACAGTCAAATGTAGTTAATGGTTTTTCGGGTCCGCAACTTGTATATTTTGCATATACAAAAGCGATTGTATATTTCGCTTGTATGTTTGCACATACAAGCGAAACATACAAAGGAGACATATAAGGCGGATTTGAACTGGAAGTCAAATTCAGCATGTAAAGGTGTGAGGTCTGGCTTGTATAAATAAGTGCTTTGTATGTTCGCACATACATTCGCAAGATTCAAGGGGGCCGTTATACAAGGGAGTTTCCAGCCAGACATGATGCATCGGCGACTTGTTTTTGGGTCTCTTCGAAGGCCGATGGACGAGGCAGTTCTTCAGTGATGGGACCTAACCTCAGTTCGACAACAAATCAGGGGGTGCCACGTGGCAGTAGCGGATGCATATACAAAGACTCTTGCATATACAAGGCAGTTTCAAATGTTTTTGAGAGCGATTACAGAGGCTTTTGGCGCAAAAAGAGTAGAGAGGCCTATAAAGTTTTCAAGCATGCAAAGTTAGGATCTGAGGTATTTTCAGAGGGCAATATATACATAGATGTAGAAGTGATATATACAGGCAGTTGACCAGATCTTTGACCACCTCCATCTTCCCCATTTCAGTGAATTTCGACATGTTGTAAGAGGCAAAAATGCTTGTTTTTGCCTCCTCTTTCATTTGAGTAGATTTTTGGGGGGATTTTCTAGTTTTCATTTTCCTGATCTGTCTTTGCATTTTTTTGCTTGATTGGATGTTTTAGCGGCCGTCTTGATGTTTTGAGGGGTTTTTCTCCTCGCAGTGGCTCTAGTTGGTGAATTTCTGCAGGCACATTCATGGCGTATGGGCTCTCTGCCTTTCAGGACTCTTTCCTACACAACGAACGACGACTTTGGAGGTTTTTCTCCATGCCTCGTCCTTTCTTGCGTCTTGGCTGAGGTTTTCCGCGTTTTGGCATGGCAAAGGCATGGCCTCTGTGCCTTCGCCATGCCTCTACCCGTGCTTTCCTGCCTTTGGCATTTATGGCCTTGATTCTGTGATTCAGCGACTCCATGCCCTTCTGGCATGAATCTGGCCTATATAAGACAATGTAAAATCTCTTTTAAAGGGGATGGTATGTTTGGGGGCTATTATGCTGCCAAAATTTTGTAGTTAGTCCATCTTAGTGTAACTGCAAGGATAAGGGAATGTGACTCACTGTGCCTGAATTTGACCTTTGCTGTCTTCCTCTATCCACCAAGGAGTGCAATTAGCTAAATAGGTGTAATTCTACTATGAAATGTTCTGCATTGTAACAGTTTTTCTGAGCCTTCATGATTAATAGATGCTGATTTTTGCCTCTTTTATCTCTGAATTTCTGTGTTTCATTTGAAGTTTAGTCTGTTCTGTGGGTAAAACGACCCCTTTATAGGTTTAGCTTTCATACCGAAGCCTCAAGCCAACCTTAAATCTGTGCAAATCTCTCTTCAGTAGTGAAAGAATCGTTGTTGTGTTCACACTATGACCACCATCTCTCACTAAATCTGGTGTATCACCTCTTTTCCCTTTAGCTCTCCTTCTAGCTCTTTCCCCTGCAAGCTTTTAGCACTAGATTTAGTATCATTGCTCTAAGTAATAGGCTTGGAGCAAGGAACCAACCTTCTCTGGAGGTCTGATCTCATAACGCAAGGTCCCACACTTCGAGATCATTCCAATGTTACTCCAGGTTGCATGAGGTGTCACAGTTGCATGCGAAGGGTGCAAATCTGGGTGATAACAGTTTCTGGCACATCCGGTGGGACCAGATTCAAGAATTCTAAGTTCAAAGTAATACATTTTAGGTTACTGGTTTTGATGTGCAGCCAGTGATACCCAGACCTATAAGAGGTTCAAACTTTGCATATCTGGCGACTCCAACTTTGGTATAGCAGAATCCGTGTATTTCTACTTATGAGAAGAATACATACTAGAAGTAGCTCTTCACCTTTCGAGTATCTACAATTATCCCCACCCAGGAGAGGAGGGGTAGCAGCTGAGAAGCATAAGAAGACTCGCATCTAGTCTAGGAGAGCCAAGTCGACTCCCCCTACAGTTGGAGCTTATACTACCTCAGGGGCCTCAGTCACCATGATTCCTACGGCCAGAAATCAGCCCTTTGTCACTTTCAATCAAGGCAGCTCGTTGAATCTAGCTCGACATGATGATATCCCTGTCGCCACCCTGAGGAGTCTACCGTTCTTTCATGGTGAAGATCAGACAACTCCAGCTGAGCACATCCAAGACATCGCAAACCTGTGTGCTGTCCATCACGTGACAACAGAAAATGTAGCAATTAGGCTACTCACAGTATCCCTGAAAGGCAAAGCCCTACAGTGGTTTAGGAGCCTGTCGATAAATTCCATAGACTCCTGGGATTGCTTGGGAGAAGAATTGTGCAGTTTCTTCGAGGACAAATCAGACCATCTGTCGCTGGTGGAGCAGCTATCTACAATCAAAAGAGCCCCTCATGAGGTCATGTCAGATTTCAATCACCGTTTCCAAAAGACGTGGGATAAAATCTCACCAACGGTAAGGCCTACGGCCGATCATCCATTTTTGTATTTTTTGAGAGCATTAAATAGTGACATCTCTGTCATGATTCAATCCATGGGAGGGCTTTCCTTACCACAGGTCTATACCATAGCCATTAGGTTGAAAACAGTCTCATTCAGGCTGGTAAGATTGCTCCTAGGCCACCTTTGCCAATTTTCCCCACAATTCAACCGCCAATCCCAACATATATGCCTCCCATAGCCGTTATACCCGCTGCCCTAGCGTTACCAGTAGCTAATGTGCAGCCAAATAGACCAGAAGGTACTGCTCAAAATCAATCTTCTGAGTTACAAGAGATCAAGGGATTGTTGCAATCTTTTGGTAATGAGCTAACTAATATAAAAAAGTAGCAGTTCCAAAATAGACAGCCCTACCAACCACATAACCAAGGACAAAGCCAGTATTATCAGGGATAGAACCAACCTTGGCAAGCTAACAGGCCACCTTATCAGAACAATTATCAGGGGGCTAGGCAGAACATGAACTAGGGGCCTTTTCAGCCTTACAATCCTATGCCCACCAATGCCGTTAGTGACATTGTCCCTATTCAAAACAACCTAGCCATTGAGTATGAATGGTTCTCTCCAAGCAATCAGCCGCACGGTCAAGCAGCGTGTCCAAGTGGAGCCATGAACCAAGCTCTGACAGTGCAAAATGTTGCAACTTCGCAGCCAAGCACATCTAATGAGGGGACTGTGCAACAGATAGAACAGCTTCAGCATGATACTGCCTTCATGAATTGGCAAGAAAATGAATTTTGTGGCATGAACAGAGATGATATTCCAGTTGCAGCGAACACAAGAGCCAAGAGGAGAAGTTATGAGATAGATCAGGTGACAAATAGAGAAAAAAGACCTGCTAATCTGTCTACATGTGTTACAAAGAAGTACTCAAGTAACTACCAAAGAGCAGCCTCAGTTGCAGGCTGATATTGCTACTGCCAAGCCACATCAGAAGGTAAGCATTGCTGCACCTTTCAATATTATTGAGAATATGAAAAAGGCAAATGTGAGAATGTCCATGTGGGATTCCTTGGCGATCCCGGGCCAAAAAGACATATTGCAGTCTGCTTTGTTTAGTTTAAAAATGTCAGGTGATACAAATGTTGACCCAACCAAAACTGTCCTTACCAATTCCCCCCAAGACAACAACAAACAGCCAAGCCAGAGTGTCAAGCCACTCCCTTTTTACGTATCATTGATAATTGGAGACAAGCTAGTGCACAATTGCATGGTGGATAGTGGGGCAAGTAGTTCTGTTATGCCAAAACAGATTACAGACCAATTAGGACTGAACTACCAGCCCCTAACCAAGGGTGTGTAGGAATACACACAACACTGAGAGGGGGGGTGAATCAGTGTTGTTAACAATTTTAACACTTTTTAAAACTTTTGATTAATCTAATTTCACAATTTAGAATTCTTCAGAAGGAATAAAGTAAATATGCAGAGTATCAACACACAGATTTGACACAAGAAATTTCCCGAGTGGAAAACCCTCCTGGGGTATAAAAACCACTCAACTGCCTCACTGGCTTAACACAAAATTCAGATTACAAATGTCTCACTGACATTATAATTCTGCCTCACTGACAAATTTTATCTCTCTCTGCATGTCTCACTGACATCATCAACATTCAATGAAAAATTATAACTCAGGGGATTTCCCTGTTTCAATAAAACCAAAACCTTATTTCTCTCTTTTAAGATAAACAAAATAAATTTCTCAATCAACCTTTAACTGTCTTCAACTCCTACAGTCAATCAATTTTGATCTTCAATATATTTCATACCTCTGCAACACCATTTCAAACTAATTCACCATTTTGAGCTTTCTCACTCTGCAAACTAAACAATTTATCTTCTCTGAAAAACTATAATCTTTAATCACCTTCACTTTCTCTGACACCTTCACTTTCACTGAACAAACATTACTCCATCATGATCATTGAAGAATCTCACCATAAATCCCTGAAGAATGATTCTCCATTCCTGCAAAAATTACACAACAATTCTATTCTTCTAAAGAACTTCTTCAAAAATTCTCATTAATTAATCTCTCCTCTGCAACTCATCTTATATCTTCCATTCAAAACAAAATCACTATATACAAAAAGAATTTTAATCAAAAAACCAAAAACCCCAAAAACCTGTTCAACTTCAACATAACATTTCTTATTGAACTTCTCATCTTCTCTCTTACCAAAAACAAAAAAAACATAAAACAAAAAATGACATCTCTTCGTAGAATTCTGCCTTTTCATCTTCTTAACATTTAGAAACCTTCTTAAAAAAAACTTACTCTTTCCTTTACACAACTTTCCAAATTCACACTCTCTTGAAATTCGGTGAGGGAAGACTAAAATAGCATGTTTTAGCTTTAAAGCAATAACACAACCGTCAAATTAACACCCAAAGGTCGACCGTTGGAAGCAACTCACAGTTTAAACCTTATCCCTCCGATTCGCGCGGCCCGCCATCCATCGTTTAAACCATAGCCGTTGATCGGCTTTTTCGCGCTCACTGTTGAGTCTTCCACCGGCGCTCACCCGATGCCTAGCACAAGGGGCCGGTAACATCAACGGCGTTGATACCCTTTCTTTGCAACTTAAACCCCCGATTACCTTCTCGACCAGTCACTTTAAGATTATAACATAAAGTGCATGACGGGTAATAAGGTAATGTTGAACATAAGCTTATGACTTGTTAAGTGTAAACCTCAACACATATTTAAGCCTTAACACACCTCAACACATATTTAAACTTCAACACACCTCAACACATATTTAAACCTCAACCTTGTAAACCAAGCTTCAACTGATCTGCCACTGTCATCAACTTACTATGATGCAAGTTAACTTTTATTAAATGACATAAGCCCTCCTCCTGATTCAATATTAATGCAATGAGTGTCACTGAGTCAACACACATGTGTCACTGACTAAGTCATAACAAACTCACATAGAATCAACACTGATGTGTCACTGATGTCATTATCATGAAGGACCACTGAAAGATCAAAACTGAGAGATCTAACAACCATTGTCACTGATGCAGACCATAACACTGAACTGAAAAAAAACTTTGTCAGTGATGAAGACCATGTCATATCTCTGATTGCAACTTTACAACACTGATTGCATACTTCTCAACACTGATTGCATACTTCTCAACACTGATTTCATAACCTTGCAACATCCTGATATCCTGTTATTTTGACATCAATGAAAAGACAACATCCTGAACTGTGAAATATGCTACAGGGTGTGCTCTAACTTGACGGCATAGCTGTCAACACCATGGGTGTGATAAAGGACCTAAGCCTTACCTTGCATACCTGTCCAAATGTTTCCATCACTCAGGAAGTGTTCATCATTGACCTTCCTCCTCATTTTGCCATGTGCCTGTCAAGGGAGTTCACGGCTAAGATAGGAGGATATTTATCCTTAGACTGGTCCCACATGTTTTTTAGAACCAGATATGGCACCAAGGTAACCCTAAAATTTGAGTTGCTTTCAAATCATCACATAGAGCCCTACACACCAAGTGTTGTTAATGCAAGCTGCCTTATCTCCGATGATCCTGAGCTTGTTGCTGCCCAGCAACTGCAAGCTGAAAGTATACCAGAAGTACTGTTAAGAGAGTGGGCCTTGGAAAATACTATTGATAGTCCTAAGGAACACATGCAAGAGTCCGATATGGGAATGTACATACTGCATGAGCCAGAATCAGAGATTCCAAGCCTTGTAAAGAGTTCAGAGTTATGGATGGAAGAGCAAGATCAAGTGTGGAAGATGCACTTTGATGGCTCTAGAAGTAGGAATGGGTCTGGTGATGGTGCAATGCTAGTGTCTCCTCTTGGTGACAGGTATTATTCTGCCTTCTGTTTTGCCTTTTCATGCACCAACAACACTGCCGAATATGAGGGGTTAATTCAGGGATTGCAATGGGCAAGAAAGAGGGGGATTAGCTATTTACAAGTGTTCAGGGATAGTGAGCTCATTGTGAATCAAGTAAGAGGATTGCATGCTACAAAAAATGATACTTTAAAATTCTATAAGCACAGGGTATGGGACACGATTGAAGGGTTCGATGCTTTCAATCTGATCTCTATTCCTAGAAATCAGAATTACCAGGCAGATAGGTTAGCCGCAATTGGGGCTCAATTTGACATCCCTAGTGATATTCAAAGGGAGAAAGTGCAGCCTCATGTAAAAATAGTGGATAGACCTTCTATCCTCGACAATGACATTCATTGGCAGGTTTTCGAAAGTGATGAACAAATCCTGTGGTTTTTGTTAGAAGAGAATGAGTTCTCTATGGTGAATCAAGACAAACTCAGACAACAATATGGCAATGGTCATATTGTGCAACTAAGGACAAACAAGCTGCCCAAGGGACTGGTGACATTGGAGTCTATCTTTGGCACTGATGATCAGATGAAGAAGACTAAAACCGGCATGCAAATAAAAGAGGAACACTACGAGTAGCTGGAGATTTTTAAGGGAAAGCTCCTTAAAATTGTTAAAATCTGCTCAGCCAAGGATAGAAGAGCTTTCATTACTCTATGCCATGAATTTGAAGATGTGTTTGCCTAGGATTATTCAGACCTAACTGGATTTGACCCTCACATTGCCCAGCACACCATAGAATTAGAGCCAGGGGCAAAACCTGTAAGACAGAAGAAAAGACCCCTAAATCTGAAGCTAGAGCCCCTGATGATTAAAGAATTGACTAAGTTGATCGAGGGGAAAATCATCTTCTCGATCAAGCATACTTCTTGGGTCTCTAACCTTGTCCCTGTCAGAAAAAATAATGGAGAGATTAGACTGTGTGTTGATTTTAGGGATCTAAATAGAGCATCCCTGAAGGACCACTACCCATTGCCTTCAATGGAGCAAATTTTGCAAGTGGTAGCTGGCTCAGAGAGATTCTCCTTGCTTGATGGATTTTCTGGTTACAATCATGTGTTAGTCAAGGAGGAGGATAGGTATAAGACTGCTTTTACTACCAAATGGGGCACCATGGCCTACAAGAGAATGCCCTTTGGCCTATCAAATGCTAGCTCAACTTTTTAGAGGGCTATGGACATGGCTTTCAGGGGTCTGCTTTATAAATTGGTGCTGGTGTACCTTGATGACATAACCATTTTTTCCAAGATTGCATCTGAGCATCTATCTCATTTGAGGCAAGTGTTTGAGAGGTGCAGAGAGTTTGGGATATCTCTCAATCCCAAAAAATACATTTTCGTTGTGCATGAGGGTAAGCTATTAGGACACATTGTGTCAAAAGAGGGCATCACCATTGATACAGAGAGGGTAAAAGCTATTCTGGAATTACCCTTACCTAGCCACAAGAAGGGACTTCAGAGCTTCATCAATAGAATTAATTTTCTGTGAAGGTTTATACCAGACATTGCAAACCTTTTGAAGCCCTTGACGTCCATATTAAAAAAGAACACAATTTTCATTTGGACCAAAGGGGCCAAGCTAAGCTTCGAGTCTATAAAAGAAGCATTGTCAGCTGCACCAACTCTAGTGAATCCAAACTTCTCCAAGGATTTCATTTTGTACGCTTATGGCAGTCTGGATACCATTTCGGCCATTCTGGTGCAACAACAAAGCGAGGGATTTGAATAGCCAATTGCTTTCTTCAGCCAAGGTTTAGAAGAGTATGAACAGAAATATAGCTTCATTGAGAGGCACGTCCTTGCAGTGGTGAGAAGCCTCAAGAAATTCAGGCATCTTATTTCTAATAATAAGATACGTTTAATGGTCACTCATCCTGGCGTGAAGGAGTTCCTATTGAGCAAAGACGTCAATGAAAAAAGAGCTGGTTGGATCACCAGGGTCATGGAGTATGACGTTGACATCAAAATAACCAAGCTTGTCCGAGGAAGAGGACTCAGCGAGCAGCTTGCTGCTAGTTTAGAAAGTGAAGCAAGCAAGGAAGAAGCAACATTTCTAGCCATAGAAGATGAACATCAGGCCGATGCAGTAGCAGTGGGCACCAGTTGGGTTCATAATATGATCCATTTTTTGCAGATTGGTGAGTGTCCAGTAGGGTTG
This sequence comes from Cunninghamia lanceolata, assembly GCA_027924645.1. Classification (NCBI taxonomy): domain Eukaryota; kingdom Viridiplantae; phylum Streptophyta; class Pinopsida; order Cupressales; family Cupressaceae; genus Cunninghamia; species Cunninghamia lanceolata. The sequence goes on along the minus strand of BSBN01000220.1, from coordinate 5,204,115 downwards.
GACAGAGCCAAGAGAAGGTACTTTAGACTTCAGTCTATCGCATATGTTCTCATCAATGGCATCCTTTTCCGGAAAGATTTTAATGGCGTATTATTAAAGTGCATTGATGAAGCTCAGACCGATACAGTACTGCGTGAGTTCCATGATGGAACAGCAGGGGGCCATTTTGCCTTGAGGACTACTGCGTGGAAGATAATGAGAGTTGGATACTATTGGCCCAGCCTATTCAAGGATGCCCATGCTTGGGCTAGGAAATGTGTCAAGTGTGCCATGTTCGCAGGCAAGTCAAGGCTGCCAGCTATGCCCTTACAGCCAATTCAAGTTGAGCAACCCTTCAGGAGGTGGGGCATCGATTTTATAGGCCCCATCAATCCACCATCCAGTGCAAGCCACAGGTGGGTACTTACAACAACTGATTACTTCACAAGATGGACTGAGGCAGTGGCCCTAAAGGAATCCAATGAAGGTGCCATTCTAAACTTTTATAGTGATCTGGTAGCTAGATTTGGAGTTCCCGAATCTATCATCTCAGACAATGCATTGGCTTTTGTTGGGTTAAAAATAACTGACTGGGCTATGAGGAATGGGATTTATTTGGGCACTTCATCAAATTATTACCCTCAGGGTAACGGCCTAGCTGAGTCCACAAATAAAAACCTCATAAGAATCATCAAGAGGACAATGGAGGAGAACCAGAGGACCTGGCATACTAATTTGAAATCTGCTTTGTGGGCAGACAGAATAACTCCCAAGAGGTCCATTGGGAACTCTCCATATATGTTTGTTTATGGAAAGGAGGCAAGGTTGCCTATATCTGTAGAGCTTCCAACTCTTGACATCATGAACCAACTGGAAATGTTTGAAGAGGAAGATCCCATGGTAGTCAGATATGCTTAGCTCATGGAGCTTGAGGAAGTCAGAGACAAGGCTAAGAAGGCTATGGAGAATCATCAGTTTTAGGCCAAAAGGAATTTTGATAGGAGGGCCACCCCAAGAACCTTTAAGGAGGGTGATTTGGTGCTCAAGTGGGATGAACTAAAGAGTAGACTAGGGAAGCACTCCAAATTTGATTCCATGTGGAGTGGCCCATTTCTCATCACTGAATGCAAGGAGCACAATGCGTTTTAGTTGTCAAGTATGGATGGACAAAAGTTGCCTATCCTAGTCAATGGGATACACCTTAAGAGGTGTTTTGAGGTATGAGTGCTCTGTAAATTAGTAGATTAGGTCTCTATGCTTTCAATAAGTGCTACTGCACAATAGTTTATAGATGCTTTTGTTTTCCCTAAGTGCTGTCTAGCACAGTTGCAGGTTGCTGTCAGCATTTTGTTTGGCTCCTGTCTTCCTATGTCCTTCATTGCTGTCTTGCTGGATTTTGGGGTCAAAATGTTTGTCAAGGCACTTCCAGTTTCTTTGACTCCATGCCCAAATGAATGCATAAGGCCACTGATTTTCTATTTAGCAGGCAAACACCCCATAGAGGTCGCCAAAAATGTTATCCTATTTTCCCTCTGCTCAGAGCCAAATAGTCAACCTGATATTTTCCTTGAAAACCCCTTTTGGAAAAGGCCCCATAAAGCAAAGTGCCAAATTTCCCAGGGGACCTTGCCTAGAAAACCTGACCATTGTGAAGAGCTTGAAAAAATAGGCAGGTTTGCTTTTTACAATACCCTAAAATTCGACCAAATAAAGAAGTTATCCATGGTCAAAGTTTGATCAAACATATAGTTTAAATATGCATTTGGCGGGCTTGAAAATCTCTATCGGCCTTAGGAAATGTTGAAAAAATTAAGTTTTATGCATTTTTTGAATGTATATCGGGCTAGCGAAAGACATATACATTTCAGGAATCTTTCGCAGATTCCAGGGAATATTCTGGGTTTGTATATCAGCGATATACAAGTAAAGATGCAAGTGAAACATACAATGTATAAGATGCATTCTGGGGATATTCTTTCCAAGATTCCATGTTTGCATGTGGAGGCTTGCATATTTGCTTTGTATGTTCACACATACAAGCAAATATACATTCGCTAATGTACAAGGCAATATACATCGAAGATTCCCCAGAATATTTCACGGTTGAATGTCAAAGGCTTGTATATTGCTTTGTATGTTCACAATATACAAGAGGAAACATACAAAGAAATGTACAAGAGGTGGAGATACAAGCCGGACATGACGAAACAGTCAAATGCAATTAATGGTTTTTCGGGTCCGCAACTTGTATATTTTGCATATACAAAAGAGATTGTATATTTCGCTTGTATGTTTGCACATACAAGCAAAACATACAAAGGAGACATATAAGGTGGATTTGAACTGGAAGTCAAATTTAGCATGTAAAGGTGTGAGGTCCATCTTGTATAAACACGTGCTTTGTATGTTTGCACATACATTCGCAAGATTCAAGGGGGGCCGTTATACAAGGGAGTTTTCAGCCAGACATGATGCATCAGCGACTTGTTTTTGGGTCTCTCCGAAGGCTGATGGAGGAGGCAGTTATTTAGCGATGGGTCCCGACCTCAGTTCGACAACAAATCAGGGGGTGCCACGTGGCAGTAGCGGATGTATATACAAAGACTCTTGCATATACAAGGCAGTTTCAAATGCTTTTTGAGAGCGATTGCAGAGGCTTTTGGTGCCAAAAGAGTAGAGAGGCCTACAAAGTTTTCAAGCATGCAAAGTTAGGATCTGAGGTATTTTTAGAGGGCGATATATACATAGATGCAGAAGCGATATAGACATGCAGTTGACTAGATCTTTGACCGCCTCTATCTTCCCCGTTTCAGCGAATTTCGACATGCTGTAAGAGGCAAAAATGCTTGTTTTTGCCTCCTCTTTCATTTGAGCATATTTTTGGAGGATTTTCTAGTTTTCATTTTCCTGATCTGGCTTTGCATTTTTTGCTTGATTGGATGTTTCAGTGGTCGTCTTGATTGAGGGGTTTTTCTCCTTGTAGTGGCTAGAGTTGGTGAATTTCTGCAGGCGCATTCATGGCGTATGGGCTCTCTGCCTTTCAGGACTCTTTCCTGCACAACGAACGATGACTTTGGAGGTTTTTCTCCATGCCCCATCCTTTCTTGCATCCCGGCTGAGGTTTTTCATGTTTTGGCGTGGCAGAGGCATGGCCCCTGTCCCTTCACCATGCATCTGCCTGTGCTTTCCTGCCTTTGGTATTTATGGCCTCGATTCTGTGATTCAATGACTCCATGCCCTTCTGGCATGAATCTGGCCTATATAAGACAATGTAAAATCTCTTTTAAAGGGGATGGTATGTTTGGGGGCTATTATGCTGCCAAAATTTTGTAGTCAGTCCATCTTAGTGTAACTGCAAGGATAAGGGAATGTGACTCACTGTGCTTGAATTTGGCCTCTACTGTCTTCCTCTATCCACCAATGAGTGCAATTAGCTAAATGGGTGTAATTCTACTATGAAATGTTCTGCATTGTAACATTTTTTTTAGGCCTTCATGATTAATAGATGCTGATTTCTGCCTCTTTTATCTCTGAATTTCTGTGTTTCATTTGAAGTTTAGTCTGTTCTGTGGGTAAAACAGCCCCTCTACAGGTTTAGCTTTCATACCGAAGCCTCAAGCTAGCCTCAAATCTGTGCAAATCTCTCTTCAGTAGCGAAAGAATCATTGTTGTGTTCACACTATGACCACCATCTCTCACTAAATCTAGTGTATTGCCTCTTTTCCCTTTAGCTCTCCTTCTAACTCTTTCCCCTGCAAGCTTTTAGCACTAGATTTAGTATCATCGCTCTAAGTAATAGGCTTGGAGCAAGGAACTAGCCTTCTCTGGAGGTCTGATCTCATAACACAAGGTCCCACACTTCGAGATCATTCCAATGTTACTCCAGGTTGCATGAGGTGTCACAGCTGCATGCGAAGGGTGCAAATCTAGGTGATAATAATAATACTATTACAAGACAGAGCTCTCTTCCCAATACATGGTATAGTCGTGGTCCAAGATTACATTATGAAGATCAATAAATTGCACTGAATAATATACAATGAATAATTAAGTACAACCGAGGTGCTCCAACGGCATAGTGAATCAACAAGAGTACATCGCTATTATACAATAAAAAGGTTTTGTCGAGACTCCAAGAGATCACCAAAACGAGACCAATGGGAGATGTTGCTCACCTCCCAACCATATTGCCATCGTCTAACACAATGGATGTCCATTACGCACTAGGCAACCCTCGAGCTACAGAGAGAGGAGATCAAGGAAGCAACACAGAGAAGGCCAACCCACACAACGAGGTCTCAATTTGGGCATTAAGCTAACCCACACAAGGGTGCTGATGTGCATCACACACAATTATTACAACACCAAGGGAAATGACAGAAGTAATAGTACGCGAAGCACAACTCTCAACACAAATATAGTTTTCAACCAACAACCCATAATGACACTTGTGACCCAGGCAACAGGCAAAGGAAGGGAGTAAAAAAAAACCCCAGGGGTACAATGCTAATCTAATTACTTGCATGAGTGCAAAAGTCGTGGTTTAAATCTAAATATTTTAATATAATGCCTATGGGTTCACAATATTACAACCTATATAATTTTGAGCTCTAAGTTTACCATTATGACCACCCAAATAAATTAGGTACAATCATTATGGAACAATAAAATATAGTCGGCCATTATTAAATTTAAAGTATACTTAACCATTATTAATTGTTTATATAAATGAACTCAAGTTTATAAAAGCACTTCTATTTAACTGTTATTACCCTATACCCCCAGTAAGAGTTTTAGCTCAGCTCTAAGGACAACTTTAAAAAAAATCATTAATAACATAAACTATAAGAATAGTACAATTACATTAACTAAGGGCATTAAGCATTCCCAAACTGAGGTACTGTCTTCACACGACTAGGAGGGATAAAGGAGCATATCCTAAATAGGGCTTCGGATTTGCAGTAAAATTAAAAATAAGTAAATTCGGCATCAAATCAACTACCTATTGATCGCCCAGGAAGAAATAGAGAAAATAAGAAAGGAAGGAATGGAGTCAGTCTGACCCAACCCGCGCATGCACTGAGAATTTCCTATCTCAGATTGAAGTGTTTGGCCTGGCGAATAAAGGAAGCAGGGTATTTTCTGGACAGTAGAGAAACTACGCTTAGATACTGCTGTTGTAAAAAAAAAAAGCTAAAATAACAAACAAAAAAAATAACTGTATCATAAGAAAGGAGAGAGTTCCAAGGATTTGTCAAATCTGACAAGGAGTAAGATAAATATAAATATATTTGACTTTTCAAAGATTTGCTTCTACTAAGGCACGTTATGATATTTGAAGGGCACCATCAAATTGCTAACTGTGATTAAACAGGGGCTGGGCATAAGAGGTCACGCTTCACACAGACAGGCCGTCCATAGTTTAAGAAAAATATACGACTAGAAACAAAATATACTGCACCATATCTTCCTAAGCTAACTATTGTCATTTTGACTTAATGGTTTTGATTTAGTTTTATCTTCCTATGTTTGGCTGGTAACTGTTGTGCCTCTATTTTGTTTTTGCTAGTCTTTTGTATTTTTTGTACCTCATTTTTATTTTCATACCAGTACACAAAATAAAACAAAGAAAAATAGTTCCCCTCCAACTCCTATTTGGAAAATTATTCATGGCACCCTACATAAATTCCATTCACAGAAGAACAATCAGATCTAACAAGATATTTTACTAGGTTAAATATTATAACAAAATAATAGGGGAATACCTCCTTGATCCCCATTATCAAATAGGGTTGCACTGCTTAGGTGTCTCAATGACAACAATGCTCCCCTTTGCTGTCGGAGGTCCCCCACCCAAGTAGCAGAAAGAAACCACTAATAAAAAAAAGAACACAAGACCCAGGTCTCCTCCTTCTCACGCAAGAGGCGTCCCTCCCCTCACCACGAAAGAACCCCCCAGCATTTTTCCTTCTCCCCACTTTTAAAGTTTTTATTTCCTATGCCTTTTTCCAAAGCGGTGTCCCTATTCCCCCTCTCCAACCCTCGCTCCCCTCCTCTTTTTCCCTCCCAAAGATATATATCCTTCGCCCTTAAAACCTCTTTTTAAAAAAAAAAACACTGACCGAGAATAATACCATACTCCACATGCATTTTCCATAATCTTTTCTGCATAATCCCCCCCATAAAAAAAAGTTGTATCATGAAAAGGAGAGATTCTGGACAAACTGTCAAAATTTATATATCGTTATTATGATAAACACATTTGGTTTTATATAATTTACTTATATTAAAGTATGTCATAGTATTTTACAAGCACCATAGAATAGATAACTACCATTAGAGCCTAAATTTGATGGTTTTATGGCCTTATTTAGACATTTCTTTCATAAAATACAATCCAAAATTTAAAAAGATTGTATCACAAGAAATGAGTGATTTTGGATAGATTGTCAAAATTTATATACAATTAAGATGATAAACATATTTGGTTTATAAAGAATTTTACTTATACTAAAATATATCATAATATTTTAAGGGTGCCTTTGAATAACAACCATCATACAAAAATTCCTTGACATGCATGGTCAACCATCAAATTTAAGGCATGACTACGAGCACTATATGCTCACATATAAAAGCCTATCAGATAATAAATATACCATATCCTATGAAAGGAGGGATTTATAGAAACGTTGTCAAAATTTATATGGGATTAGGATAATATATTTATTTATTCATATTTAGATATGGCGTAGTATTATTATGGACACCATGAATACATAAATGTCATAAAAGAATAGCTTGACAAGCAAGGTCGACTATAAAAGTTAAGCCCTACATGCCCACCTAAGAGTATTTCCCAACATTAATGAAAACATGAAAGTCATAACCGAGTTAGATCATCAATATGTTAGACTAATCAATTTCTGACTAACTTTTAATTCTAAATGCAGACCAAGGAATTCCCACATTAAAATGCCTCCTATGAAAAGATACACGAAATCGACTTCACATCAAAAGCAAGGAGGTTTCTTTCAAACGCACCACAGACAACCATAGAGAAAACCAATAAAGTGAATGAGAAAACAAGACCACTAAACATCATTCAAAGAGCACATACATTTTATGGGGTTACTCACAACAATAGGGATCGAACTCGTGAAGGATACCGGTTGGAGGAAAAAGGGCAACACAAGTACAACCTTCGACTTAACCTAAATAGAACGGTTTAGGTGACTGACATACCACAAGAGAACAAGGTAGATATCTCAACCACTAGCTAGGTAAGGTGAAATAGTCAAATGGTTAATGATTCCCTATCTCCTCCTCCACATCCACCCATTGGCCAACACCTATACGAGCATACCCTATGCACTCAAATCGGATATCAAATTCCACCATGGTAATCATAGCTGAAACAATATAATATGATCAATGAGGGTGTATACTCTAGCTAGGTTCCTATGATCATAAAATTACATCATAAAATAATCAACTCATTTTATTATTTACTCTAGAACTATTAAATGAATCAGTACGTACCAATACGATAAGGGTAGGCCTTACAAGAAGGCCAAAGTATTGGACGAAGTAGAAATAGATAAAGCTATCCAGACATATGAGATTATCCAAGGTATCAGATGTATAGTATCAGAGGATGAACCATCTATTGACGAAGAGTTTGATAATAATCCAGAGTAAGAGGGATCCTATTGACCAAGTCAACGATTTTGAAGAAAATTCTGGAATGCCAGCTGGTACCACCAGATTGATTGCCAACTAGCAATCATGTGCCACGTTTAATCTAGATCGTTAGATCTTGAGATCTTTTGTAACCACATCCTCTCCTTGTTCTATAAAAGGAGGTGGATTGCCATTTTGTAGATTATTAGGAGCTTAATCGAGAGAGAATTGTTGAGCTACATGGTTATTTCTTGAGATTGATTGTATATATGCATACTTTTGAATGTTGAATGAAATAGAGATCTAGATTACTAATTAATTGTAAATTTTGAGTAGTCTTACATGTGGATGTCATCTTGATATTTCACTATGATTTGCTACATCCCTTGGAGTGCATGTCAATTGGTGGATATTGTTGTCATCCTATACCTTAGAAGATAATCATCAACTGTGTGAAGTTGTGGAATGACCTAGCAACACATGGTTTGATTTTTATCTCTTTTCATGAAATGTTAAATTGTGCATATGGACCAACTGTCAAAACTCACTCACTTTAAATAATTCCAGAATTTCATTTTAATTTCTTTAAATTTCATTGAATCATCATCATCGAACTACAAATATCGACACATGATAAGCAGGACACCATAAATATGCAGACATCCATAGATACATGAATATCATATGCATATTTGAACAAATCACATGTAGAATTGAAAATATCATGCAAATACTTAAGAATAATGATAAAGATAATGGAATACTAGTTTGTAGGCACGTTATTTAGAAGAATTCATAGTGTATAAGCAGAATTGAGCAAAGATTAGTTCAAATTTCACTAAATTTAGAAGAACTAATCAAAGTTACCTAAATCATCATGAGTAATCTTAATCAGAGTGACGATCAGAAGAATTGATCAAACTTAGAATGAATATGTGCATATTTTGATTAGAGATTGTAGGATTTAACATTATTTGCTGAGAATTTATACAGAGCAGGTGAAATAGTGCAAATATTTACACATCCAGATACAAATTACCTTGAAATTCATGTGTAAGGCCCCTAAAGGATTTAATAGCAATTCACATCAACCAACTGAGAGATTATTAGAAGATCATGTTTTGATCAATAGAGACTTGGAATCATTAATTCATTTTGAATTAATCGTATTCTTCAAGAAGATAAAAGTTTGTTTTGTGAATTTTTATCATTGTTAATATGACTAATAATCATATCAACAATATGTATGGCTCGGTGGTTGAGGTAGAGTAAGTTGTAAGTTGTTCAATTAGCAGATATAGTTATTAGATCTTTTTTAGTTAGTTATTTTTTACACAGATAATGTTTATTGTTTAATGACGAATTCATGAATAAGATATTTTAGCAGAACCTTATGTGATATTGTGGAGATTGTGTGATAAATGATTTTGAATTATTATGATTGTGTCAATCTAAGAAGCTAGATTTGAGTTACATTAGTGGAGACAGTCACTTGAGCAAGGGCCACTCAAGGTAACTGTCCCTCACTTCATTTCATGTATGATTACTTTTGTTGTAACAATTATTTTATAAGTGCATGATTAATTAGATTCTTTGAGTTATTTTAGTTTGCTTAAACTTGTTGTACTCCAGAGTGTAAGTTTAGATTATCAGTATCAAGTTAAGCCTTAGCATTCATTTCTTGACAGTAATTAGTTGTAGTCTTATATTGTATGTACCCGTAGCAATAGTGCCAACATTACTTCCTTTACTATTATGTTGTTTTGAGATTTTCTAGAAAGTATAACACTATACTAGGATGAATTAGGTAGTCTTAAACCTTTGAAAGTACATACAATGCCAGTACCATCACAAGCTTACTAGCCCTGGTCAATAATTCAATGAAGGTCTTTCCAAAGGTTCAAGTGGACTGTTCAGTTAGGTTTTTCCTCTGAATTGTGTGATTGTCACCAAGATTACTAGACATAGTAAGGACACTACATTTTTGGTACCATTGCTGGGTATGGTGCTACTTTCAAAGATTAGTTTATGTTATTCCCAAGCTTTCCTAGTTTAAAATTTTTCTTTCAATATTATGATACTTAGGTTTCATCCCTTCAAATACCAGAACATTTTACTAACATTGTGCAGGAGTTGTTGCTATACAAAGTCATACCTATTGTATGCAAAGGCATAGAGACGCTTTGGGAAGGTTTCTCCCTTCAAACCAACAAGCTAGAGTAGATATTGGTGACCACAGTGATCAGAGAGAGGGTATTCTTGAAGAAGAACTTTCCCTTTCACCAACATCTACCGAAAACACAGAGGGGACCTTCCAAACCATTGCTGATGCAACAGTGGATGATCCACCAGAACATGTGACTTTTGAATTTCTAATTACCAACCAAGAGAGGGCTGCTGCTCTGAAGAATATACCTCCTTCAACATTGCCAATCTTCTATGGTTTGGTGACTGAGGATCCAAATACATTCTTGTTCAAGTTTGATGTCCTATGTAGAAGCTATGACTACACAATTGATGCTCATAGGCTCAAGCTATTTCTTGCAACTTTGAAGGATGCTGCTATGAGATGGTTTATGGGATTGGACAAAGATGCTATTCTAGATTGGGACACAATGAAAATAAAATTCCTGGAAAAATACCAAGATTATTGCAGAGGAGTTGATAGGATGAGAGATGACATTTTCAGAATGACTCAAAAAGAGGATGAACCATTGGAAGATTATGTAGAAAGGTTTCAATTCTGCTTGAAGAAAAACCCACATACTCGACTCTCAGAAGAATCCCTGAAGCTTGTATTTTTGAGAGGAGTCAATGATGATTGCATGGATGCCCTTAATCTTATTGGGGCAACGGATGTGTCTCAATTACCCTTTGATGATATCTGCAAAGTTTGTAGGAACTACTCAAGGTCCTTTACCAAAAAGATAAGGGGGAAAGAACATCTACCATTGGCAAGACATCTAATGCGGTTTCAAGGGTGGAGTTAAGAAACCTACTGACCACTATGAAAGGAGATATTATAAGTCACCTAGCTACTCAGTTGGACACTCTACATTTGAAGAAGAAGCAAGAGGATGCTGAAGCAATACTTACTGAATACTGCCCTAATTGCAAACAAAGGAAAGCCAACTGCAAGTGTAAAAGGGTGGCCAGTAATACAGAAGACAAATAAGAGAAACCAAGTTTTCAACCATTTGAAAGTGAAGATGGGTAGCTGTTCTATGTGGCACAAAGAAAGCCATGGCAACCAAGACAAGGTATTCCACAAAACCCTATAAGTTTCAATGCATCATTTCTAGTTGGTAATCATAATTTCTCTGGTTGGAACCTCCAGCCTTGGCCAAATACCCAAAACCAATGGAAAAACCCTTAGCAAAACTAGAACTAGTAGGAACCAAATGTATGGCCACAACAAAATTTCCAAGGTTCCAATTATAATCCTCAATGGCTAATACAACAAAATCAGTGGCAACCACAATGGCAAAAGAGATAGCAGTGGCAACACCAAAACATGAATTATCCATGACCTTTGTTGCCTTCTCAGCCATAACAATAGGCTATTATGCCCAATCCATCAAGCCCAACATCTTAGCCACCAAGAACACCAAAATTACCTACCCAACCTGTACCTAACCCCAATAACAAGCCTGTCCAATAGGCATACACTAATGAGGCTATTCAATACCCCACTTATGGGGTAGAGGTGGGTGATGTCCACCTCAGGTCAGGGAAAACACTAGTTGGGCCTTCATCCCCTTAAATCACTGAGATGGTAGATGAGGAACCCACAGTTGAAGCTTTAGACAATTCACCTCTGGAGCCTGGGTCAAATCAGGTAAATTAGATTGTCTCAAGTCCAGAGCCTCCTTTACCTGAGCATTTAGCCATTCCAAGACATCATACCTAAGCTAAGACAGACCTATTGGGCCAACTTAAGAATGTTAGTATCAAAATCCCCCTCATTCAAGCTATCAAGGATATCCCAATCTATACCAAGATAGTAAGAGACCTTCATCTTAAAAATCTAGGGAGAAAAAGGAAGGACCCTCAGACAGTACATGTCCTAGGGAACCTTGCTGACATTATGCTAGGGTACATATGCTTGTTTTGTTCTTCCTTTTAGATTATGTAATGCTCTAGCCACTTTCCAGAGGGCATTGCTAAATATCTTCTCAGATTATGCTCATGATGTCATGTCCCCATTTTTGTAAGTAACTTAATGGGTTCTAATTGTAAATTAATTTTATAAAGTATTTTAATTACTTTGTAAAATTAATATTTTATTAAGTTACTTGAGCATTTAAAAAACACTTTATAAATTAAAGTGTTATTGTACACACACATTTAAAAAGGGTCATGTAAAAGCATTTAAAACTGTAAGGTGTGACTGTGTACACATAAACTTTCATTTAATAAAATTAGGCTAGTCCTAGTTGATGAAAGTTTAAAAGGAGAGGTCAGAGTCATTGTTGAGCATGCTTGAGTTGATATTTTATGTCTTTTATCAAATTTGTATTCAATTTATGTCAAGGTGATGTCCCCTTGCATTCGCTGAACCAAGGAGACGACCCCTTGGTGAATTGTAGAGGTGAAATCATCTCAAATTTCACAACTGAGATTCAAGTGCCTTTGGTTCAATTGTTGGGTTTTCGTCATTTGGTCAGAGATCATTTTTTTGTAAACTTCATTGAAGATCTTTGTTTGAAGAAATGACTGAATAAATTAAGTAGTTTTCTAGATATTGTTATTGCATAGGGTTTTTTTGCAAATTTCTTTGTTTGAAGACATGATTGAATAAATTAAGCAGTTTTCTAGATATTGTTATTGCATAGGGGTTTTTTACAAATTTATGGATTTATAAATAAATATAAATTTGCAATTGCTGATTGATATATATATCTGATGTTTGAAGCTTTGATTTGAATATTTTATTCAGATTTTAATATATATATATATGTTTGTTGCAAATAAGGAGACAGGGTCTAATGAGTTATCTGAGTTAATAATTTTTAGATTATGTGTTGGGTGAATATTTTGTCGTTAACTCACTAATGGCAAAATGGGTATATCAGCCACAGCTATGATGAGATCAATCTCTCCTCTCAGCAAGGGGAGGTTCCCTTCTTACTGTTTATTGAAACAAAACTAAACTACTTATTTACACTAGCTCTAACCATGTAGGGGGTGTGTTACATTCATCCTTTTCTCTTCTTTCAGAAAAGATGTTTACAATGTTTCACGGTAATATTCAATAATGATTCTACACTTAAACAATAATCAACAATATTCTTGTAAGTTGAAGCACAAAGTCTTTCAACTTATTTCACAAAAAGATTCAGGAACCAAGTTGAATAATCTCAAGTATAAAGTCTTCAAATTATCCCTAGAAAGATTTTAAAAGTAACCGTATCACCAGTTGGAGCACAAAGTCTGTCAACTAACAACACCACTGATTCACACGAATGTGATTGAAAATTATAACACAAAGTCTACAAGTTCTCAACATGATTCATATACAAAGTGAACAACTACAAGCTCAAAGTCTTTATAATCCTTCACCAAGAAACACTTCAACACACATAGATTCAAGGAAATGATATAACACAAAGTTTATATAACTTATCTTGAACGTCCTCCAATCATGATAACTAAGCACCACTTTATCCAATCAATCAACAAGAGAAATCAACAAAAATACCATATGTACATCCTCACTCATACAAATTCAATTCAACACAAAGTTTGATATCAAACTCGCCTTCTTTATTGATTGGAATTGATCATACAATTTGAACACAAAGTCTCAAAGTTGAGTCTCAATTTGGGCAGCACTTGCTGCATAAGATTAAAGATAATATTTACAATAGAGGCCCTCTTTATTTATAGGGAGAGGCCTGGAGCGAAAATAGGAAAGATCTAACTACTTTGACTTATTCAACAAAAGAGTCCTATTTGGCTTAGGACTTCCTTTGTCTCACATGTAATTACATTTCAGAAAAATACATGTGAATATGTCCAAAACACAATACAAATTGCATATACGAAAATGAAAATAAACTAAGGCATGAAGAAGAATATCAGCTGCCACCATCATTCTGTTGGATCTAGGGCATACAACTGAGAGGGGGGGGGTGAATCAGTTGTATAGAACTTGTTCTCTTTCAAACACTTAATTCTCTGTTGTTAGTTAGCAGCATATCAAATAATCATTCATGGAAGCACAATACATAAACACAAGAGCAGATAAGCATCAACACATTGAACACCAAGATTTTGACGTGGAAAACCCGGTTAAGGGAAAAACCACGGGGTGATTAACCCAAGAATTATTCTCTGTTAGAAGAATAAGGAAAAATGAATGGCACATGCCAATAAGGGCTCACTACCCGAGCACACTGCTCACAAAGAGGCCCACTGCCTACAAGGAGACACACTGTCTACAAAGTGATAAAAATCACAGTCTTGAACTGGAGAATGACATCTCTACTATGTCCGGATCAGTTCCAATTAAGCCCAACAATCTCTGCTCTGCCTTTCGCACCTTTCTTCGCTATATCCTGCTCATCCACATGCCACTACCTGAAATGAATTCACAAATCATTATTTATACAAGACATCGACTTAGGAACAAGCATCTAAGTCGGCAAACAACCATAGGAGTATCCGCAAGATGAATAACACATCCGGTCGGCTATCACAAGAACATTCACAGGATGAACAACTCATCCGGTCGGCTAAACAGAGCAATAACTTTATCCGGAAGAATAACTTCAATTCTGGGCTCTACCATCAATGCGGACCAACAACACAACCTAAACATGATTCAAGAACCTTCACAAGTCTGTCTGAATGTCCGGATACATCCGCACTTCCTCTGCTTACTGGGATCTCTTGTCTTCCTCATCCGGAACTTCAAGAACACAGTCTGTCGCCACTGTCATAATGCAAGAGGTACTTCCGGACCTCCAAATCACACACAAATCAGGATGACACATCACAAGGACATCTCAAACACTCCTTCCAATCCGCAGATTATGATAATACAATTCCGGACCTCACCGGACCTTTTTGTGATCCTCTGTCACCTCCGGATACTTGCCGGACCCGGTTCTATACCGGCAGCCATAACTCCTTCAGATCTTCATGCGGACCTCTGAAATCTTAACTGTAGCATCTCAAGATTCATATCTACTAACCCTTTAATCCGCATCCTCCGGTTCTCATCCTATACAGTATATTTACCTTCTTCTCATCACTGTTCTTCACTGTTCCTGACTGAGGCTAATTTTCTCAATATCCTCAGCACAAAGCTCATCAAATCCTTCTTGTCAGTGCAGTATGAGTATGTTGACATCAATGACAACACTGGCTCACCTCATACTTGCCAACAATCTCCCCCTTTGTCATTGATGGCAACATATGATGTGAAAAACCATTAAGACAAGAACTTCTCTTTTCTGTCACAGCTCCCCCTATCAACAACAACTCTTCACATGTCTTCCTTTGCTGCTCCCCCTTTGATCATCAACCACTTGTTTTTCACATGTCTTCTCTCCCCCTTTGACATCAATGGCAAAGGGCTCATACTTGCAACTCTCATGCATCAGAATAATACCAGCTGCTCCCCCTTAGTTGCAGCTCCCCATTAGTCCGGATCACAAGATATGACTGTGATAGCCACCGGACTGATGCACATCAGTGCATCTTAGTTCATCACCGGAGGGGCCATGACCCCTAACTTCTCCCGGAGATATTCAAAAGAGTCCTTGGGAAGAGGTTTTGTAAAGATATCTGCAATCTGATCCTTGGAGGGAACATACTCCAATCTGACTTCTTCCTTGTTTACTTGTTCTCTCAAAAAGTGAAATTTGATAGATATGTGCTTAGTCTTAGAATGCAATACCGGATTCTTAGAAATATTAATTGCACTTGAATTATCACAGAAAATTGTAATAGGCTCCTCAAATTCAACTTTGATGTCTCTTAGCATCTGCTTCATCCACAAGATTTGAGTGCAACTACCTGCTGCTGCAATGTATTCTGCTTCAGTTGTAGACAGAGATATTGCATCTTGTTTCTTGCTTAGCCAAGAAACCAATCTCTTCCCCAAAAAGAATGCTCCACCACTAGTGCTCTTCCGGTCATCCACATCTCCTGCCCAATCTGCATCTGTGTAAGCATGAAGAGAGAAATCCGGATCTCTAGGATACCATAGACCATACTCAACTGTCCCTTTCAAGTATCTAAAAATTCTTTTGATTGCCATAACATGAGATTCTCTAGGATCAGCCTGGAATCTTGCCACAAGACCAACAGCTTGCATTATATCTGGTCTAGTTTGAGTGAGATACAACAATCCACCAATCATTGATCTATACTTTGTCTGATCTGCCTTTGGAGAATCATCATCTTTGCTTAACTTACATCCGGTTGCCATAGGAGTGTTCATAGGCTTTGAGTCTTCCATACCAAATTTTTTTAACAATTCTTTCACATATTTGGTCTGAGAGATGAAGATCCCTTCTTTTGTTTGAGTAATTTGCAGACCCAAGAAGAAATTCATTTCACCAAGCATAGACATTTCAAACTCACTTTTCATCTGATTTGCAAAAGTTTTACACATACTATCTCTTCCTCCAAAAATGATGTCATCCACAAACACTTCAACAATCAGAATGTTTTCATGATCAATTTTGAAATATAAGTTGCTGTCAGCAGTACCTTTGTTGAATCCAATCTGCACAAGATGCTTATCCAACCTTTCATACCATGCTCTTGGGGCTTGCTTCAATCCATACAAAGCTTTCTTCAACTTGCAGACCATATCATTATTATCAGACAATTGAAATCCATCCGGTTGTTCAATGTAGACTTCTTCTTCCAGATCACCATTTAGGAAGGCAGACTTGACATCCATCTGATATACCTTGAAATCTTTGAAGGCAGCAAATGCAAGAAGTAATCTGACTGCTTCAATTCTTGCTACCGGAGCAAAAGTCTCTTCAAAGTCAATTCCTTCTATTTGAGAGTAGCCTTTGCAGACCAATCTAGCTTTGTTTCTGATTACTTCACCAGCTTCATTTAGTTTGTTCCGGAAGACCCACTTGGTTCCAATTACATTCCTGTCTCTAGGTCTGGGAACAAGATCCCAAGTATGATTTTTCTCAATTTGCATCAGTTCATCTTCCATTGCTTTGGTCCAATTTTCATCATTGCAGGCTTCATTTATTGTTTTAGGTTCAATCTTTGAAATCAGACAACATTCATTCTGATCTTGAGCAATATTCCTTCTAGTTTGTACACCTTTGCTTCTGTCACCTATGATCTGATCTTCAGAGTGATTCAGTTTTACATACCTTGGAATTTTGGGAGTATCCAGTACTGCTGTTTCTTGATCAAGCTCATTCAAACCTAACTCTTCTTCCTGATTTACCGGATCAGGCTGACTCTGTTTCACCGGAGAGGATTGAGTTCCTTGAACACTATCTTGGTCATCTTCATCAAATTCATAAAATCTTGAAGGCTTCTCAATTCCTTCATCAACCTTTACATTGGTACTTTCTATCATCTTCCTCAATCTCTTATTGTAACACCGGTATGCTTTGCTTTGAGTGGAGTAGCCCAAGAAAATTCCTTCATCACTTCTAGCATCAAACTTTCCTAGATCTTCATCTCTTTTAATATAACACTTGCTACCAAATACCCTGAAATATTTCACAGTAGGAGTGATGCCAAACCAAAGTTCATAGGGGGTCTTACCGGTGTTGTTTCTGATTTGAACTCGATTGAGAGTGTAGACTGCAGTGCTGATAGCTTCTTTCCAAAACATTTGAGGAACATTTGCTTCCAACATCATTGTCCTAGCAGCTTCCTGGATGGTCCGGTTCTTTCTCTCAACTACTCCATTCTGCTGTGGAGTCTTAGGAGCAGACAACTGTCTCCTTATACCCTGTTTCTCACAAAAGTCAATGAATTCACCAGATGTAAATTCACCACCTCTATCAGACCTTAGACACTTTAGTTTCAATCCGGTTTGATTCTCCACCATAGCTTTGAAGATTTTGAACTTCTCAAAAGCTTCTGATTTTTCTTTTAGAAAGGTAACCCACATCATCCGGGAATGATCATCAATTAACAACATGAAATATCTATCACCTTGCAGACTCTTGATTCTTGTCGGACCACATAGATCAGTATGTACTAATTCCAACAATCCGGTAGAAGACTGATCTTTGCTTTTAAAAGAGACTCTGCTTTGTTTGCCTAACTGACATTCTTTACACACACTGTTTGTAGGTTTTATCAACTTTGGAAGATCTCTCACAGCCTGAGTATTGCTTATTTTGATGATGTTATCAAAATTTACATGACACATTCTTCTATGCCATAACCAACTCTGATCAATTTGAACAAACAAACAACTTTTATTTGAACCAACCAGATGAAAGATGTTACCTCTTGTCTAAGTACCGGATGCAATTTCAGTTCCGGAGCTTGTAAAGATTCTGCATTTTCCATTCTTGAACCGGAGATCATAGCCTTTGTCCACTAACTGACCAACACTGAGAAGATTGTGCTTCAATCCTTCAACATATAGTACATTACCTGTTTTGCTCTTACCATCAAAGGAAATAGTTCCCCTACCTCTGATTCTGCCAGCAGAATTGTCACCAAACTTTACCATTCCTCCTTCATATCTTTCCAAGTCTAAGAACTTATTCTTGTCACCAGTCATATGGTGAGAGCATCCACTGTCAATAACCCAATCATCCTTTTCTTCCACTTGAGCAGCCAAGGCTTTTTCAACAACTTTGTGATTGACAGATTCAGAGAGCAAGGAATCTTCTTCCTTGATGGCTATAAACACCCACTCATTTCCGGATTTGCTTCCTGGATCTGATTCATCATCTGTTACTCCTTCATTGTCATCTTCTTCATGAACATAATAGCAATTCTTTTGAAACCTTTGTCTGTGAGTATTAGATCTTGCAGATCTCTCCGGACATCTTGAGGCAAAATGACCAATCTTATTGCAGTTAAAACACTTAAAGGGTAGTTTTCCTTCATACTTACCAGATCCTCTTGGCAGTCTCTTTGCAATGAGGGCTTCAAGTTGAGCTGTTTCTGCTTCTTCTTCTTCCATGTCTCTTCTTGCTTGATCATACCATGACATTTTCCTTGATGAGTTTTCACCCGGATCAAATCTCTGTTTGCCTTTCACATAGGCACTGGCTTTGAAAGCAGATTCAGTCTTGGGAGGATCATCTCCAAACTCGGTCATTTCAAATGCAGCTAGTTTGCCAGCCAGTTGTTCTCTTGTGACTGTTGTGTGGGCTCTGAATTCATCAATGGCAGCAACTTTGATTTTGTAGGCAGCAGGAAGGGATCTTAGGATTTTGCAGACAATCTCATTTTCATCTAGAGTTCCACCAGCATTTCTGATTCCACATACCAACTCATTTACTCTTGGCATAAAGGTAGTAATGTTTTCATCATCTCTCATTTTCAATCTTTCAAATTTCCCTTTCAGACTTTGCAACCTTGCACTTTTGACAAACTCATCTCCTTCATACAGAAGTTCCAGTTTAGTTAGGATCTCATATGCAGTTGGTAGGTCAATGACATTCGAGAGATCTGAGTCATTCAATGCGCTTAGAAGAGCTTCCTTGGTCCGCAGATTGTTTTCAGCTTCTGTGGTTTCATCTGGAGTTGTCGGACCACCTTGTGGGGGTATATATGGTTTTGAAATCATAGCCAAGTATGCTTTTCCCATACATTCCAAATGACACTTCATGCGACCTTTCCAGAGAGTGAAGTTGGTTCCATCGAACTTCGGACTATCCTTCTTGTATGACGACATCCTGGATCACCTCAAGCGGTTAAGCTCCTATCAGAGGAACTTAGCTCTGATACCAATTGTTGGATCTAGGGCATACAACTGAGAGGGGGGGGGTGAATCAGTTGTATAGAACTTGTTCTCTTTCAAACACTTAATTCTCTGTTGTTAGTTAGCAGCATATCAAATAATCATTCATGGAAGCACAATACATAAACACAAGAGCAGATAAGCATCAACACATTGAACACCAAGATTTTGACGTGGAAAACCCGGTTAAGGGAAAAACCACGGGGTGATTAACCCAAGAATTATTCTCTGTTAGAAGAATAAGGAAAAATGAATGGCACATGCCAATAAGGGCTCACTGCCCGAGCACACTGCTCACAAAGAGGCCCACTGCCTACAAGGAGACACACTGTCTACAAAGTGATAAAAATCACAGTCTTGAACTGGAGAATGACATCTCTACTATGTCCGGATCAGTTCCAATTAAGCCCAACAATCTCTGCTCTGCCTTTTGCACCTTTCTTCGCTATATCCTGCTCATCCACATGCCACTACCTGAAATGAATTCACAAATCATTATTTATACAAGACATCGACTTAGGAACAAGCATCTAAGTCGGCAAACAACCATAGGAGTATCCGCAAGATGAATAACACATCCGGTCGGCTATCACAAGAACATTCACAGGATGAACAACTCATCCGGTCGGCTAAACAGAGCAATAACTTTATCCGGAAGAATAACTTCAATTCTGGGCTCTACCATCAATGCGGACCAACAACACAACCTAAACATGATTCAAGAACCTTCACAAGTCTGTCTGAATGTCCGGATACATCCGCACTTCCTCTGCTTACTGGGATCTCTTGTCTTCCTCATCCGGAACTTCAAGAACACAGTCTGTCGCCACTGTCATAATGCAAGAGGTACTTCCGGACCTCCAAATCACACACAAATCAGGATGACACATCACAAGGACATCTCAAACACTCCTTCCAATCCGCAGATTATGATAATACAATTCCGGACCTCACCGGACCTTTTTGTGATCCTCTGTCACCTCCGGATACTTGCCGGACCCGGTTCTATACCGGCAGCCATAACTCCTTCAGATCTTCATGCGGACCTCTGAAATCTTAACTGTAGCATCTCAAGATTCATATCTACTAACCCTTTAATCCGCATCCTCCGGTTCTCATCCTATACAGTATATTTACCTTCTTCTCATCACTGTTCTTCACTGTTCCTGACTGAGGCTAATTTTCTCAATATCCTCAGCACAAAGCTCATCAAATCCTTCTTGTCAGTGCAGTATGAGTATGTTGACATCAATGACAACACTGGCTCACCTCATACTTGCCAACACATTCTTCTTCAGGGAATTATGGTACATGTCCTTTACTGCTTCCATCTCATAAATGTCTGGTCCAAGTGTATTGTCTGAAACAACACGAGTTTTGACGATTGTATCTTTCACCATCTTTATTGCCTTCTTCGGTGATAGGTCAGTTATTTGGAAATGAGCACCTTTAGATGACGTGATGACCCCGGCAGTTTGCAGAAGAAATTGTAACAAAAAGTCATGATCTTGTAGTTAGGGGAAAAATGGCAATTTGGGAAACTGCATGTCGATGATCATGATCACAAGGATAAGCTTGAAAGGGCTAAAGCATGCGCAAGTCAAGAAATCAAGCGAAAGTGGGCCAAAGATAACAATTTGAAAAATTCTCCAGTGTTAGAAAAAATTCCGGAGAGAGACATGTACGGGCAGTCAAAAAGGTCGCTCTTGCATGTGAGGCTAAGTGCACGGGCAGCAATTTTTGCCGCCCTTGCATGCTGGAGGAAAATGCTTGTATCCATGTTCGGGCGGCGATTTTTGCCGCCTGTGCATGTAAGGGTAATTTTGCATTGCGTAAGAGTGGGTGAAAATGTCGTTTGTGCATTGGTGGAAGCTTGAGCAAACATTGAAGTGTCGGAGCGGTTATTTCCACCGCTATTACATTAAGGTCTAAACTCAACAAACTTATGTAGGGGTGAAGAATTTTGGTGACACTGTACAATGTAAGAGTTAAGAGGTCGTCATGTAAGGGCGGCGAAATTCACCGCCCATACACCTTGGTATTTGGTAAGTATTAAATGGTTTGAGCGGTGAAACCGCCAACCTCCATATGGTAGAAGACTTAGGGTACGAGGATTGGACCGATCTAAAAACATATTTGATGCGAAGAAATGACCCAAGATTAAACAAAAATGACCATAACATTTAAGAAAACAATCTTTCGACGAAAACTTATAACAAAATCAAAACAAAGAAAAGCCATTCAAAACTGACGGAAACCCTAGGAAAGAAAAATAAAACAGCTAGAAGATTTACCTATCAAACGTCTGAAACCCTAGGTTTGATGGTGGCAGATTGGGTTGAATCCTTGGACAGCGTGGTCGAATGGTTGAAGGAGTCCAGAGGAAAGCCAAGAAGAATGAAAATAAAATGACCAAAAAGACAATCAAAAGACATTTAATAGCTTGAAAACATGCCTTCAATGAGTGGCACGAGTGGCCAGTAATGGCACTCGGTGTTCAAGATCCTGAGAATCTTTCTCGGGTGGCAAAATCAGCCAACCCCGCATGCGTCAACGAACACGCAAAGGCGGTAGATTCTGCCGACAGTGCATATAAACCTTGGGGAAATATGTAAGAGTGGCAAAAAATCTTGTCGTTACATATGCAAAAAAAACCTATGTAAGAGTGGCAAAAAGTGCCACCATTACATATGCAACAAATGAAAATAGAGATATGTAAGAGCGAAAAATTTGGCCGACCTTACATGTCAAAACTCGAAAATTTACTAACACCTGAAAAATGGCTAAAATTGACATTTTAATCAGTTTACGACTTAAACGATCTTTGCGAATATCAAGAAACCAATTCAAGGGAATGTCGCAAACCAGTTTAGAATGTGAAATGACTTCACACGAGATCAAGAGAATCTTGTCTCGATTTGCGAACTTAGAGTGTAGATCACGAAATGGACAAGTTTCGTGGGGGTTGCCTACAAAAATGAGCGTAGCTGATTTTGAGAACAACATTATGTAAAATAGATTTGTGAAGAGTTTTATATGATATTAAAAGCATTCGTGGGTTGGAGATATCATTAGTTTTGACATATCATGGGTCCTAGTTGATGTGTGTTTATGAAAAATAATCATGGGTGTTAGATATAATTTGTGGAAAGTTAAACTACAAAAATTGGTCTGAGTGGAATGTGGGCCCCGTATATGGAATTCCTTCTCCAGCACATAGTTTGTGAATTTGTAACTCTTTGAAGTATAATCAGATTTTATATGGTCACGATTAACAAAGAAGATATAAGTTGTGTGTTCAGGCAAATTGTATCACATTTAGCAATTGCACCATAAAGGATGATAAAAGGCGATAGCTAAGTTGTAGCAAGAGCTTAAATTGTAAGGCAGATCATACAAAAAGGAGAATCGTGGATATTCATTTCATATGATCATTTGTTCTGATATTGATGGAATCTCAGGTTACTGGGATATCAAATTGTAAGGAGCACAAGTTCTAAAGGAGTTCGTGGGAGTTGTCGGTAGTAATTGACACCATTGAGAATCAGTGATCACCTTTTGCTTAAAGGAGGATCATACACTTTCAAAGTAGATTCTAATATTCACATTGGAAAGGAATTGGGGGGTACTAAGAAGAAAATAAGCCATATATATTTGAAATCTGAATTGATACACAGTGGCAGTGATTTCATAGAGGAGTCGACTTGCAAGAATTTGGGGCAGCAAATCAAGTTTAAAGGTCAGCGACTTTATTATAGTAGTAGCGATCAACATAGAGACTATTTGGTAGACAATACATCATTGGAACAACCATCAATATTAAAGATCAGAGAACATATTATGAAGAGTTCCATGTTGTTGGACTTAAAGCTATAAATTCCTCAGTTCCTGTTGCTACAAGCTAGATTGAAGACTTCTAGTCATCGTTTGAAAGCACTAATGTTGGTATGTTGATATTCCATTTAATAGAAATCTAATTTACTGTGCATAAACAGTAACATGTTTGTAAATAACTATATGATCTTTCAAATCTTTAATTTGAACCTCCATTTTTATATATAAATATGAGTTACAAATTCTGAGTTTTAGAACAGCCACCTGGAAGTTTACATTTCATTGAATTGGATCAAATAAAGATCAGTTTCTTGAAGGTTTAAAGTAGAATCTGGAAGGGGTTCTTATAGTGGTATCAAAGCCTTCGTCTTGCTAGCCTGTGTGGGTCTGAAAAAATTTAGAGTTATATATCATGGCTTCTAATTTTTCTAATGAGATAATGATTGCATATGATAAATACATAGCACTTCCAGATAGGATCAAAAATTGTGTGGACTTTGAATAGTATTTGGAGTATTGAATGTCTAAGTAGGAGCAAAGACGAATGACAAAGGAAAAGGTTTCAAAGAGGCCAGCTCCTAGTTCATAGTAGTATGAAGATTCAAGGAAGTCTAATTCAAGAAGATCAACATGTACAAGGTCAAGTTCATTCCAGAAGACTCCTAATGATAGAGGTACACATTGGTATATGATGAATGATTTCAAAGAGCAAGAAGTCTATGCAAGTGACATAAAAATTAAACAAATGGATGAGTTTGATGAGATGCCAAGATATGAAGAATCTCATAGTAGCCATGAAACAATGGAAGAAAATCAAACTTTTGGGCTAGCAAACGATCAAGAGCTTATGACACTTCGTGATGACTTCAAGATTGATGAACAAGATGAAGAGACACACATTGAATCAACATTTGATACTATGGTATGACATGATATAATCCTTGATTTGTTTGAGGATAGAAGTCCT
Organism: Cunninghamia lanceolata; assembly: GCA_027924645.1. Taxonomy (NCBI): domain Eukaryota; kingdom Viridiplantae; phylum Streptophyta; class Pinopsida; order Cupressales; family Cupressaceae; genus Cunninghamia; species Cunninghamia lanceolata. Next base: position 5,179,723 of record BSBN01000220.1, on the reverse strand, counting down.
ATTCCTTTGCAATCAGCTCTATTTGATATCTTTGGGGCAGCCAATGATGATGTGCATGAATATCACAATGGTGATGAAGAGGATTCAATTTTGTTTGATGCATTAGTTCCGTTTGGTGAACTAAATCAGCCTACTCATGGTATTTCTCATACACATTTGCACCTTTTCAAAGAGGCTTTGGAGTTGATAAAAGAAGACTATTTACAAATGGTTAGAGATAGAGACAAGGCTATCCAATTGATGAAAGATCAAGATAGAGAGATTGTTGATCTTTGTCTACTTTTGAGTAGTAAAAGCACAAAGTTGTGTCACACTTTCCGCTGACTTATTAGCACAAGTGAATTTAAGTATTTCTAACTAAAAATCAATTTTGGTCAAACATATGATCTTGTAAGATTCATTCTAGCTAAGTTAGATATGTCCACAACTTTTCCAACTAAAATTGTTAGCTAAATGCATATGTAGCACCACTATGAGGCCAATTTACCAAAAAAAAAATTATTTGAAAAACTTGATATTTCAACAACTTCTACTTGTGTAAATAACATTTTTTTTAATATAAAAATACCCTTTTGTAGATCTATAAGTTTAGTTTTCAAATATATATATATATATATTTTAATAGTTTAATTATTATTTATATTTTCCTTTCTATTTTTACTAAAAGTAGGTTATCAGCACAAAACATTAGGTCGATTACCATGTCAAGGAAAAATAGTAAAACTTATTAAAAAAAATTGAAAAAAATATGATACACTAGATAAAAGAATCTATATCAAGATGGTATAATATTTTTTTCTATTTTAGATAAATAGTTAATATGAAAGTTGACGTCGAATGAAAACAACTACATTTTAATACACGCACATTTTATTATTTATTTAAAAATATATATTTATCAAAATTGGAAAGAAATATATCCATGCACTAAAGTTTCAAGTTATAAATACACAAAAAAATTGAAGAAAAAAAAATTACTATATAAAGATTGACGTCTCATGTAACTTCATTTTTCAGCATTTTATCAACAACTAAATTATAGTGTCAATTTATTAAAAACTATATTCAAATAATTTTTAAATTTTTTTTGAAAAATACAAACATAAAATATACTAAAAAATAAATATTTTATTAATTTACATTATTTCAAAATTCAAAACATATATGTCACTTTTTAGTGATTCAAGTTTAAAAGTTGGATCAGCGTTGGTCGTTTCCTTTATAAAAGTGTGACATAGCTTTGTGCTTTTCGCAAATAAAAATCAGAAAATCAATCCTTCATAAAAGCTATTCCTATACAAGATGACAAGGCAAATGGTGTAAAAGTTGAAGAAGTTGAGGATAGGATTGAAGAATCATACAATAAGGAACCTTACAGCCTTGTGACATTTAGTAATGAAAACTTCTTTGAGCCACTTCCATCCCTAATCACTTGGGAAGAAGAGGAGACAAATCAAGACTTGATGGTGTTTGATGATACCCATAGTGGACTAGCCACTCAAGAATTGTCTTTGATGGATGTTGAAGGCATCCATAATTCATGTTTGGTTATGTCTCCAATTGATTATGATATGGCAACTTTTTATTTGTTGATTGGTGACTTCATCTTCATTGATTCATCATGGGTTAGTAGTTGTCCTACTTGGAATTCCATTGCATGTGATTTCAGTTGTGATTTACATGATACATTGATTTTCACTGGAGAGGATCAACCTACGCTTGAAGGGACGCCAAATCATTTTGATGATGTTCTCTCATTGGCACATGTGGATAGTATTCTTCATTGTTGAGTAGTGGAGTATGTGATTTCAGTTTTAGCACAATAGGAATGGATACATTTGTGTTTACCATCCTTCATCTATTCATGTCACTATTCAATGATAGAAGGATTTTCAGCTTCATTGGTTCATTGCTTGACATCTACACCTTCATGATTGGCATTTATTTTGGTTTGGATGTGTTTGAGTTATTGTGCGATAGTGGAAGCGGTCCCAGGATCTTCTTCATCAGCAGCCTTGAGGAGATGTAGTTGGGCATGCTAGAGGAGCCTCGATGGATTTGGGATCCAGGGATTGATTGAGTTCATTTTTTCTTCCCATTGCTTGGAGACAAGCAATCTTGGGAAGGGAGGGCTGTCATGTCCCCATTTTTGCAAGTAACTTAATGGGTTCTAATTGTAAATTAATTTTATAAAGTATTTTAATTACTTTCTAAAATTAATATTTTATTAAGTTACTTGAGCATTTAAAAAACACTTTATAAATTAAAGTGTTATTGTACACACACATTTAAAAAGGGTCATGTAAAAGCATTTAAAACTGTAAGGTGTGACTATGTACACATAAACTTTCATTTAATAAAATTAGGCTAACTTCCTAATTGATGAAAGTCTAAAAGGAGAGGATATTTTATGTCTTTTGTCAAATTTGTATTCAGTTTATGTCAAGGTGATGTTCCCTTGCATTTGTTGAACTGAGGAGATGACCCCTTGGTGAACTGTAGAGGTGAAATCATCTCAAATTTCACAATTGAGCTTCAAGTGCCTTTGGTTCAATTGTTGGGTTTTCGTCATTTGGTCAGAGATCATTTTTTTGTAAACTTCATTGAAGATCTTTGTTTGAAGACACGACTGAATAAATTAAGCAGTTTTCTAGATATTGTTATTGCATATGGTTTTTTTGCAAATTTATGGATTTATAAATAAATATAAATTTGCAATTGCTGATCGATATATATATATATGATGTTTGAAGCTTTGATTTGAATATTTTATTTAGATTTTAAACTATATATATATAGTTTAAAATCTGGATAAAATATTCAAATCAAAGCTTATATATATATAAACTATATTTGAATATTTTATTCAGATTTTAAACTATATATATATATATATAAACTATATTTGAATATTTTATTTAGATTTTAAACTATATATATAAGCTTTGATTTGAATAATTTATTCAGATTTTAAACTATATATGTAATGCCCCGTCATGCAACCCTAGAGAGTTAGACTAACAAGAGCAAAAATTCTAGAATATATATATTTTTTGAAGCAAGTAAATGCAATAACAGAAACCAAGATAATATAATATGCATCATAAAGAAAGGTGCACTTCTAACTCCTCTAGGGAAACACAACTGCATTAGAGAATAGAAAATTAAAACCACACAAATGAAATACATTATACTTCTTCTACATATAAGTTCAACTTTTACATTAGCAAGATAGAATATATACAAAGTTACAATACAAGATTGCAAGACCGATCATGTCGGTTTACAAAATAATACATAAGAAAGTAGACAACATCTCTGAGGGTGGAAAGTAATTTGGAACTGGAACACCTCTGCACAGGACTCAAACTGAATCTCCAAGGAAGGGCAATGGATAGCTTTGCCACCCAACCATGTGGAACCCTGAGGTCCACCCCTCTGAGCTAGGAGATAACAATGAGGATTCCACTAAGCCAAGAAACAACATCCAAAAATAAAAGAAAGACAACTGACATGACACAACCAACTAAATCAACAACCTACACAAGACAAGACATCACTCCAGAGGCACAACCAAAAGAAACAATTGAACTACGTAAGGAGAGTGTCATCGCATGGTCCTAGCATGGGTTACCTAGGCTATCAATCACCAGAAGCTGGCCCCCATCTATGGTTACCCTGGCAGCCTCTCTCTAGGCACCGGCCCCATAGGGTGACACATGCGGAGCCGACAGGTCCTCTCATGGAGACAAGGAGGTCAGCCTTGCCAACCAGGCCTTCTCATCCCATCCTTAGCCTGTGAGAGCACTCAAGGCATGGGTGAGGTCTCTTAATTATCTTGTTAAGTGTTTTAATACCCCAACCCTCTTGATTAAATTATTAAATTTTCCACATGCTTACAACTTCCATGGGGTTACCCAGGCAGCCTCTCACTAGGCACCGACTCCACCATGAAAGCCACTCCCTTAGCATTCTCTGGTCAAACATACATACCACAACAAGCAGGTAAAAGTCACCAATCAGATTTGAGTCATAACTTACGCCATTCACTAGGCCACAACAATAACTCCTTATAATCTCTTCAAAATTGAAGCAATACCATCAAGAACCAAGTATAGTATTCAAGAGACCATCCCCATTCATTACAAGATACGAAAATCCAGATATCCCATTACATTGACATGCCACTATCTGGACCAAAGATCAAGACACCTCACCTCTGGAGTTAGGTACAACCAAAGATAAAGAAACCATAATCAGACAAGGTCAACACTTCCACATTGACAACAAGCGGCCATGACATCACACAAGATTCCTACTTCACAACAAACCAACATAGACCAAGCTCCACCCCAAGGTAACATAATACTCCAATACAAACATAAGCTATGACCAAGGAGGAGATCGAGCAAGAGTTTCAAAGGACTCCAGATTCAATCAAGAAATCAACTTACATCAAGTTATCACCAATAGCAAAACTTCAAAACTTTAGGAATTAGTAGGGCAAGAAAGGTGAACCATAAACTAAACATCCTTACTTAACAAAGGTCAAGGAAAGCTCATAAAATAATTCCATTAATAAATCAATCCCAAGTTGAAGACACTTTAATTTCCCGTAATATGATCAAAACACAATTCTTTGTTTTCCAAAATAAAAGTATGAAGAAAAAGAAAACATAAACAATGATTTCCACCATTTATGAAGAACGAAATGGAATATTACAAGCATGACTAGCAAATTAAAATTCAACAAGGAAATCGATACACTACTAATATCCCATGAACTAGAAATAATAATTACTTATTTACCATAAGTAAAATCTTTCTTCAACGTGAAACCAACTATAAGTAGATAATGCAAGGATAAAGCAACTACTATTCTCACTATACACTAATTGAAAATCTAACTAAATCCTATACAAATTTTCTCTACCTACGATTCATAGAAATCTAAGCAATTTCTTCCAAGATAAGATGATTCCTCATTCACTTAAGGAACATACTAAACCTGGCAATGCGCAGTTCCCTAACCATTGCTTAGAACTGAAAGTTTCTAGCTGAAAACTATAGAGAATTAGGTTATAATTTAATTTACAACTCATTTGAAACCATATCTAACAATACACACCATTAGGTTGTATACCCAAATGAACAATGTAATTTCAAGAACTTAGCAATACTTGAGTACCAAGGATAATACTACTATGCATCACTTAAGAGATTTTAACTTATTTCAGATAACATAAATAACTGTGAAATAAAATAAACACAATATTGAATTCATTTCTATATTGTACTTTGGATAAAATAAATAAATAAAATTAAATACAATACCTAATGAATAATAAATAGTTACCCTAACATTACTCAATTAAATAATAAAAGAAATTAAATTTAAAGAATAAAATATCTCCAAATTCTTTTATCTAATAAGAAGTTTAACCAAATTTCTAAAAACATCTTCCCTAAGTATTCTTCATAATTTCCACAACTCTCTCTCTCTAACAAATTACTAAATTAAAACCTTATTTTATTAATTTACTAAACAAATTAACATTCCATAATAATGAGAGAAATCTCTTAAAGATAAGGAAATATATATATTTTTTAAAAGATAACATACTATATTTCCATTTTCTCTCTAAACTAGTTTCCACTCCCTTATAAGAAAGTAAGGAAAATATAATAGAATGTTACCTTTCCTAATTCTACGTAGGTTAAGAGAAAAGGCAACTTTTCTTAAGTAATCAAGCTTTTAAGCTAAAATGGAGATGCCTCAAATGACGATTTTAAAACATAACTGAATATTCACAAAGGCATCTACCATTATACAAATCTAGTTATTGCCTGGCAAGAAAAAAATATTTTTCTATCTACAAGTTTATGTTCGTAGAATGATATTAAGATTATATACAGAAGATTCACACCCAACAAGTGTATAGAGATTATGGTATAATACCATTGACAAGAAGAGGAAATAAAAGAACGGATTGTCATGCAGAGGCAAATTTAATGAGTGGATGGCACAAAGATTTGATTCTATGCAAAAACAAATATTTAGAAACATCTATTATCATTCCAAGCCTTTATAATATTGCTAAAATGCAGATTTAAATTGAGACTGGATGCCTCCATAGCAAGATCAAAATGCAGATTTAAAACTGAGATTCAATGCCTCTATGGAATGGTCAAAATGCAGATTTAAAATTGAGGTTCAATGCCTCTATGGAATGGTCAAAATGCAGATTTAAAACTGAGATTCAGTGCCTCTATGGAATGATCAAAATGCAGATTTAAAACTGAGATTTAATGCCTCTATGGAATGATCAAAATGCAGATTTAAAACTGAGATTCAATGCCTCTATGGAATGATCAAAATGCAGATTTAAAACTGAGATTCAATGCCTCTATGGAATGATCAAAATGCAGATTTAAAACTGAGATTCAATGCCTCTATGGAATGATCAAAATGCAGATTTAATACAGATACAGTCAAACCCATATTTTTTCAGTAGTTTCTAGGTAGTCAACTTCTGTCTCAAACTGCACACATATGAAGATGAATCTCAAAATTCTGGGACATGGGTTTTGTGTAGAATGGCCCATATTGAGTAGTGGCGCGAGCAGTTTTCTCAAATTCGAAAGGGTTTAGGAGTTACGGTTGAAACATTAGACTCAGGAGAGCATGGAAAATGTAGATAACTGATAAGGGAGAGAGAGATTTTAATTCATATCAACCACAAGGGTATTTCTTATTGCAGATTTCAAATCACAATGAAGAACAAGGATTACTTCCACAGAGAAGAACAAGATTCGATTCCTTCAAGACTGGGTTGACTAAAATTCCTTTTACTCAGACATTAACAAACAGAGATAAAGAAACAATTTATGCCTGAAACAATATCCACACAAATCAAATTAAGAAATGAAGAATAGGTTCAGATGCACCTGTTATAGCAACTCCCAAATAGATGATCCACTATGTACAGAGGCCGAAGATACAAGATTTTCTTCAACACTATAAAATTTTCCTTTTCCCAATGTTGTCTCCCCCTCCATTTCCTCCCCAGATCTCCCCTTAAAAAGATTCTCATCACAAAAATGCAGACATGCATCCTTCCCCAACAACCCACTCCCGAGGAATTTAAAATTTTACTAATAATAGAGATTCCAAATCTACAAATTTAAAATTTGACAACTCAAGGCATTTATTTCCCATATCAAGACTATTCTGCACCAATAATAAATTAAAAACCTATAATTCCAAATTATGACATGAATATCTTTGAGTAGGAGATAATTAATTCTAGAATATAATAAAATTTAACCTGGATGTCAAACAAAGCTTTAAGCTACTTAAATAATTATCTAACAACAAAATAGGAGCATTATTAATAACACTAATTCAATAAAGTATCTTCCAACCACACATGAACAAATTAAACATTATAAAACACAACTCAACTCTACACCACGACACAAGACAACCAATAATAACCAGGCAAAGACCAAGTGACACAACACAACTCAAGACCATAACAAAGACAAGGACCGACCTAATGGAATAGACCTCGCGTTATCTCCCATCACTGATACCCATTGGTGCAAGAGCCCGCTCAAACCTGCTGTATCAGGTGGAGTCGAGGCTCGGTACCTATAGCCTGCATTCAACCAGTTGGTTGTATACGATCAAGTTCATATATGTCTACACACAGAGAGTCAGAGAATCACGGCGTAGTAGGGTACTCGAAGCGAGTAATACTACATCGTCCCTGCTCTTGAACAATATCATAACAACTTTTATTTGAATTCAAATACCACAAATCAAATGACACATGATAATATTAATTCACATCATAACTGGAATAATAGTAATGCCATCATAACTTATAACACATGCCCAATTATGTCAGTTGAACATAGTTCATCAAGATCAAAATAAATGTAAATCATAACCTACTAATCAAATGTCTCATAATTGAATCAATGCAATGAATGACTAACAACTATCTCCAATTGATAGAGAGCAATGCATAATTACCACTATCACAAGCCAACGACGAGGGGGCACTACAATATATATATATATATATATATATATATATATTAAGCTTTGATTTGAATATTTTATTTAGATTTTAAAATATATATATCTGTTTATGTTTGTTGCAAATAAGGAGACAAGGTTTAACGAGTTATCTGAGTTAATAATTTTCAGATTATGTAAAATAGATTTGTGAAGAGTTTTATATGATATTAAAAGCATTCATGGGTTGGAGATATCATTAGTTTTGACATATCGTGGGTCCCACTATTGATATGTGTGTTTGTGAAAAATAATTGTGGGTGTTAGATATAATTTGTTGAAAGCTAAACTACAGAAATTGGTCTGAGTGGAATGTGGGCCCTGTATATGGAATTCCTTCTCCAACACATAGTTTGTGAATTTGTAACTCTTTGAAGTATAATCAGATTTTATGTGATCACGGTTAACAAAGAAGATATAAGTTGTGTGTTCAGGCAAATTGTATCACATTTGGTAATCACACCACAAAGGATGATAAAAGGCGATAGCTGAGTTATAGCAAGAGCTTAAATTGTAAGGCAGATCATACAAAAAGGAGAATCATGGATATTCATTTCATATGATCATTTGTTCTAATATTGATGAAAGCTCAGGTTACTGGGATATCAAATTGCAAGGAGCACAAGTTCTAAAGGAGTTCGTGGGAGTTGTCGGCAGCAATTGACACCATTGAGAATCAAAGATCACCTTTTGCTTAAAGGAGGATCGTACGCTTTCAAAGTAAATTCCAATATTTGTGTTGGAAAGGAATCAGGGAGTACTAAGAAGAAAAGAAGCCATATATATTTGAAGTCTGAATTGATACACAGTGGTAGCAATTTCATAGAGGAGTCGACTTGCAAGAATTTTGGGCAGCGAATCAAGTTTAAAGGTCAGCGACTTTATTACAATAGTAGCGATCAACATAGAGACTATTTGGTAGACAATATATCATTGGCACAACCATCAACATTAAAGATCAGAGAACATCTTATGAAGAGTTCCATGTTGTTGAACTTAAAGCTGCAAATTCCTTAGTTCCTGTTGCTATGTAAGCCAGATTGAAGACTTTCAGTTGTCGTTTGAAAGCACTAATGTTGGTATGTTGATATTCCATTTAATAGAAATCTAATTTACTGTGCATAAACAATAACATGTTTGTAAACAACTATATGATCTTTCAAATCTTTAATTTGAACATCCATTTTTATATATAAATATGAGTTACAAATTCTGAGTTTTAGAATAGCCACCTGGAAGTTTACATTTAATTGAATTGGATCAAATAAAGATCATCTTCTTGAAGGTTTAAAGTAGAATCCGGAAGGGGTTCTTACACATGATTCCATGGTGATTTACATGGATGACTTCACCACCTATGGAGAAACATATGAAAAGGCAGTTAGCAATCTAGAGAAAGTTCTTAAAAGATGTCAAGAACACAATCTATCATTGAGTCACGAGAAATGTTTTATGATGATGACTCAAGGGATTGTTCTAGGACATTTTATATCAAGTGAAGGAATTCAAGTGGATCCCCATAAAATTGAGATCATATTTACATTTCCTGTGCCATAGAGACAGAAAGATGTAAGGAGCTTTCTGGGCCAGGCAGGCTACTATAGGAGATTCATTCAAGACTTCAGTAAATTGCAGCACCTTTGTTTACTCTGCTCACAAAAGAAATAGAGTTTGACTGGACCACCAAATATCAACACTCTTTTGAGACACTTAAGATAGCTTTGACAGAAGCACCTATCTTGAGAGGACCAAATTGGACATTACCTTTCCACATACACATTGATGCTTCTAATTTTACTATAGGAGCTTATTGGGATAAAAGGAAGGTAATAAGGAGTATTCTATCTATTACATCAACAAGAACTTACAAGGAGCATAACTTAACTACACTATCATAGAGAAAGAGATGTTGGTAGTTGTCTATGCCATTAACAAGTTTTGGCACTACATCACTAGTTATCTAGTCTTTATCCACACAGATCATATTGCAACAAGGTACTTAATGAACAAACCTATGGTTGGAGGTAGACTAGTCAGATGGTTGCTCTTACTATAGTAGTTTGATATAACAATAGTGGATAAGCCTGGGAAAGCTAATGTGGTGGTAGATTTTCTATCTAGATTGCCCACACAACTAGAAGAAGGTGTTGTAGATGACTCTTTTCCACATGAGCATTTGTTTTCTCTCAATGTACACACATCATGGTTTGCTGATATTACAAATTACTTAGTGGCAGGACATATGCCATCACATTTCTCTCCTAGAGAAAAAAAGACAGTTGGTGCATAAAAGCTTCCCATACTCTTGGGTTGCTGGTTATCTATTCTACACCAATCCATATAATATTATGAGGAGATGTATAAGAGAAGATGAGATCTTTGGCATCCTAAAATCTTGCCAGGATGAGCCCTGTGGGGGTCACTTTGTAGCCAAAAGGGTAACATTTAAGATCTTAACAACAGGTTACTATTGGCCAACTCTCCATAAGGATTCAATAAAGTATACAAGGAGCTATGATAGATGTCAGAGAATGGGTAGACCAACAAGGATAGATGAGATGCCTTTACAGCCACAGTTGGCACTAGCACCATTTGACAAATGGGGGCTAGACTTCATTGGCCCAATTTCACCAACATCCAATAACAAGGAATATATTTTGGTTTGCATAGATTATCTGACAAAATGGGTTGAAGTCAAAGCATTACAGTTCACAAGAGATGGGAATGTAGCTAAGTTCTTGTATGAAGATATCTTTACTAGGTATGGAGTTCGTAGAGAAATTGTAATTGATCAAGGTCCCCAGTTCACTTCTGAACTCATTTATAAATTGGTAAAAGAATATGGAATCAAACATAAAATGTCAACACCTTATCACCCCCAAGCCAATGGGCAGGTGGAGGTTACAAACAAGGAGATTGAAAATATTCTGACCAAAATAGTGTGAACATGGAAAACAACTACAGGTTTCACACCTTATGAACTAGTGTATGGAAAAATAACAGTTCTGCCAATAGAATTTGAATATAAGACACTTAGAACAGTAGTGGAACTCAACATGGACTTGACAGCAAGACAGAAAGAGAGGCTACATGTTTTGAATGGGCTAGATGAAATTAGAATGGAAGCTATGCATCACACGAAGATAATTCAAAAACAAAGGACTAAATGGCATGATCATTTTATAAAGACTAAAGAATTCCATGTGGGTGATTGGGCTTTATTATATGATTCCAAATGCAAAGATTATAAGGGTAAGCTACAATATAGATGGTTAGGACCCTATGAAATACAACATGTATTCCCAAATGGAGTAGTCAAATTGCAGACCATAGATGCAATCAGATTCTCACTGCTAGTTAATGGCCACAGATTGAAGCTATACACAAAGCCAACAAAATACGATGATTGTCTTCTTTGTCTAAAGCATTTCTATGGTCCAAGCCCTGACTCTGATACCAACATGTTACCGCCAGATAATAACTCAGTAGAAGACACTACTGGTTCTCACAGTGACTTAACAGATGAGCTACACATCTCACCTCCTGATAGCACTCAGGTATAATTCCTTATCCTTTTTTATGTGCACACATAGCATAGGTGCCACAACCTTTATGAAGACTGCTTCACTATGCAGTAGGGACCTGTAGTAAGAAAAATAAAAGTTGCCATAGTTCACTTCGGGACCTGTTGATGAAGATACCTGTAGCAACTATCTATCAAAGAATTTAAAATTTGCGCTAAGTTAATTGCATTCAATCAACATTATTCCACTTTTCCAGTGCATGCAGCCATGAGCCGTCATATAACTGCATGCAAGCTTGCTTAACTCGTTCACATGTGCCAACCTATCATTCACTCCATATCCCATAATAATTATCTAACGTCTAATCCCATTCATACTGCAAACACTTTTCACACAACTTCACACATGCGGAGTTTCGTTCACTTCAAATAACAGGTACGCATACTAACTTTCCATAATTAACATTGCTTTCCAATACACTCAATATGTACTCAAACTTAATTCAACATGATTGCCATTCTGATCTTATTTCCATATTCTTTAATCATCCTCTTTGTCTCATACAATGCATTGAAGTGAGGTCACTTCTAGGTTTTAGTTGGGGGGGAGATAGTATATGTTCAAAAAATGATTGTTCACCACCAAAGCCACCAAATACAAAACACAGACAGACCATACAGACCATACAAACCCTTTTTTTTCCTTTCTACATCTGTAACCTTTTTATTGTCAACTTCCTAAAATTCTGACCCAATTCAAGCTGGTTTAGGCTTAGTAGTGGAAGTTGTAAGTGAACAAAGTGCATGCAAGTATAATAGATATAAAGGGTTGAGTAGAGGCTTGTTAAATATGAACTTTAGGCTGAATTGGTAGCATGGGACGTGATCTTATCAAAAGGGAACCAATAGTACATCAGCTAATATTGGAGGACAGGTTAGTCTTGCCAATTTTCACAAGAGCAAGATGGCTAGATTACTTCTTGAAGCTCACTGAGCATAATGAAGACATGCCAAGGCAATTTGCAGCAACATTAAAACATGATAAAGCTACTATCAAGGGTTTGAGAGTGGACACTTCAGAGGCTACAATTGCAGAAGTGTTTGGTCTACCTAGGAATGGAGATGAATTCCCTGTCAGAGCAAATGCAGTAGCTACCAGGGATGAGTTTAGCGAGGCAAGAGAGAACCTTGACTCATCATTCCAAGGTACCAAGAGATTATCACTTCCATGGGTATGTGCTTCTTGTGCTACTTACATTATTAAGTATATTACTTGTGATGATAGACAATCCATTCTATATATTGTGCATTTTAAGTTATTGAGTCACCTCCGTCACAATAGACTAGTTAATGTACCTAATTTTATTTATAATTTGTTAAAAAGAATGGGGTATGAATACCAACGAAAGTTAAATGATTCAAATCTATCACATGATTGTTTGATCACCTTGTTAGTGAAAAGGAGCCTTAGGGTTCAGCACCCACATGTGTCCTGGGAGAGATTTTAATTTGTGGGAACATTAATAACATTCTTGAGGAACCAGCAGTACCATGAAACATAGAATCACCTGCTACATCTTTAAGGAAAACTCCTCCTATTTCACCTATTGCTTCACCCACCCATAGCAAGGGAGAATTAGGGGAGCAAAATGTGCAAAACTCACCACATGCAACATTTGATCAACCTGCAACAAGAGAGGTACATCAAATCCCATCTTCTAGTAAAACACCAAAAACCAGAAAGAAGAGAGGTGGTTCTTCTTCTACACCTTCAAAAGTGTAGAAAAAGAAACCCACCCAACTTTAAGGCATTCGCACCACCTGAAAAGGAAAGGTGCTATGAGGAGTAGTGTTGAGAAACCAGGAAAAGGAAAAGAAGGTGTTGTGATAGTGGATACTGAATCAGAACTAAGGAACAAGGAGACTAAAAATGAGCATGTTCCCATGAAAAGAAAACGGTATATATCCACCACCACAGAATCAAAATCAGAGGATATTTTTGTTTCCAAGACAACCATGAAGAGAACCCCAGTTAACCCTGATAGTGAGGGTTATGAATCCACAGGGGATGGTGCTGAACAATTTTTGAGAGATGAAGAATTGTTGTTAGAAGAAAGAAATGTCAGAAAGGAATTGCAAGAAGCTTTTGAAAGGATCAAGCAATTGGAAGAACTAGTAAAAACATATGAGAAAAGGGACAAAGAAAGGGAAACAAAGATTCAGGAATTGGAGGAAAAATTAAATACTTATGGGCAAGGGTCAAAATTAGATTTACTTGCACAACTAGCAATAGTTACAACATGAAACAAGGAACTAGTAACTAAAGAAAGAAGACCCTCTGCCTTAAAAATTCCAACCTATCACACAACCATGTCCCTAGGTTACCAATTGTGGAAAGATACTCAATACTTTTCTAAAAAAAAGGAGGAATGGAAGAAAGAAAAAGAAATAATGATCTCAGAGCATACCAAGGCAATGGAGAGAAAATATATTGAATTGAAAAGGTTAGCATTCAAGGTGGAAGAGGTAGTAGATAAAGCCGCCCAGATTGTTAAATGCAGACCTCTAGCGAGAACTTATGCTTTGTTTTTACAAGAAAAGTTTTTAAGTTATCAATTCAGTAAGTTGATTAGTAATAAGTTAGTTGCTATGAGTGGAAGAATTACTTTTTTGAAATATTTTGCTGATGCCACACCAGAAGAACAAGATAAGTTATGTGAATACTATTTGCATAAATATGTTGTGCTTGAAGACACATAATGGAACCCATTAATTTTTGTGGGAGATTTACAATTAAGGGCACTAGCATCTTATTTCAGGAATGAGAAGTTTAGGGGTGAAATTATGCAAGAATATATGGAGAGAGAGAAATCAATTGCTCTTCCAATTAGGAAGGAATATAGTACCCCTGAATTGATTATTTAAGAATGGAAACAACTTTTGGACCATAAAGGTGTGGGTAGAAAAATCATGAACTTGAGATTGTAGGATTATGAAAGAATGCAACATTTGACTGTTGGACTCATCCATCATTCCTACTAGTTTGTGAAAGAAATATGGGACAACTTAACCCTTGAATTACAGAGGAAAGAACCCCACTCCATTTATAATTTTATTGCCATGTTTGAAAGAGCACGAAGATATATGGATATTGCTAGAGGTCAAGGACTTGAATGGGTGCCACTTACATTCTAGCCACCAATGCTCCTGTACCTGGTACCACACTGGACATGGAAGAATAATGAGGAATGTGGGAGGGTAGAGGTTACTAGAATGAACAGACTGACATGTCACAGAGGCTTTTATTTGAAACAGATTGAATGAGTGGATGTTGTCATAGACTTTAGGGAAATCACTTTGCACTACAACCTCCAACCCTAGTTAATTTGCTTGAGGGCAAGCAATTTGGTAGTTGGGGGTAATGATGAGTCTAATTATTAGCTAGTTTTCTTATGTTTTTATGCATGTTCATAGACATCCTCAGACATTTATCTTATACATATTTCTACACTATGCTATCTTTTATGCTCATTATGCAACCCTGAACCTGATTTAAAGTATATGAAAATATGATTATGATATGATGGATATTGCATGATTATGTGTGGATATGTATGAATTGTAAAGGATATCTATGCTTAGCTATGGTTGTTAGTATTGTGTGCATGTTTTGTGAACTAACTCTTTGCAGCTGGAGGAGATAGACTGTAGCCCGTAGCAACTGCAAGGTGTAGCCTACAACCAAAAGAGTTCCCAGACAACAAAGTAGGGGAGGTTCCAGAATAAGATGAGCGCAACAACTACATCATAAAGGCACTTAAATAAGATGACTGTGCATCATGATGACAAATAATAGTGATTGAAGGAGAAGAACTTTGTTGCAGTAAGGAATCTAACGTGACTAATTTAACCAGTCCATGTTCCAGTTCTATTACAACAAGAGTCTCAGTTTCACTTGGACTCTTCTTTCTTTTTCAGTTATTGATTGCTTGGTATTTATCACACTTTGATATATAGGGAGTGGTGATTTATGATTTTAGTTGAGACATTGTTTTAATAAACTTCCCCCATGCCTATATGTATGGCTCGGTGGTTGAGGTAGAGTAAGTTGAAAGTTGTTCAATTTAGCAAATATAGTTATCAAATCTTTTTCAGTTAGTTGTTTTTTACATAGATAATGTTTATTGTTCAATGATGAATTCATGAATAAGATATTTCAGTAGAATCTTATGTGATATTGTGGAGATTATGCAATGAATGATTTTGAATTATTATGATTGTGTCAATCTAAGAAGTTAGATTTGAGTTAGATCAGTGGAGATAGTCACTTGAGCAAGGGCCATTTAAGGTAACTGTCCCTCACTTCATTTCCTGTATGATTACTTTTGTTGTAACAGTTATCTTATAAGTACATGATTAATTAGATTCTTTGAGTTATTCTAGTTTGCTTAAACTTGTTGTACTCCGGAGTGTAAGTTTAGATTATCAGCATCAAGTTAAACCTTAGCATTCATTTCTTGATAGTAATTAGTTGCAGTCTTATATTGTATGTACCCGTAGCAATAGTGCCAACATTACTTCCTTTACCATTATGCAATTCTAAGATTTTCTAGCAAGTATAACACTATACTAGGATTAGTTAGGTAGTCTTAAACCTTTGAAAGCACATACAGTGCCAGTACCATCACAAGCTTACTAGTCCTAGTCGATAATTCAATGAAGATCTTTCTAAAGGTTCAAGTGGACTATTCAGTTAGGTTTTTCCTTTGAATTGTGTGATTGTCACCAATTTTACTAGACATAGTAAGGATGCTACATGGATATTTATGAAATGTCTGGTGCAAAATATCTGGTCTAGTAGAACTCTATAGATCAGGGTAAATTTGACAGCTTGCACTGGATGTTTGGACGGGACTGGATATTTATGAATGAGTCATATCTAATTTTACTTTCAGGTCTGTGTGTTTCTTGAAGGATCTGGAACCCGATATGGACACCGGACATGGCATAAATGCTTTGCTAATGTCCATGTCTAGTTGATCGAAAATGTCTAGTTGAAAAGTACTTCAAATGGGCATAACTTGCTTGTCCAACGAATTTTCACATGATTCAAGAGGCAAACCTGGCTAGAATGCCATCCTCTATCCATCCATGACATTTATAGGGGATACTTTGCAACTTGAAATTTACCACGAATTTGGCTTTAAGGTGACATGATATTTTACCATTACCGCCCAAGCGGACAACAGACAAACCAACACAAAACAAGAAGTTGGGTTCTCATTTTGCTAGGGTAAAATGGGGTGTGTTGTGAGACTACACAATAGGACTTAGCATCTCACTCTTGTGTAATGAGATGAAGTTTAGACACCATTGGGTTATCTTACTTTATCAAGTGCCCTCTTCATGGAATGAGTGAATTAGTTATTTGATTGATCATTGAAAAAAACATTTCCACTCTAATTTGGGACTTTGTCAACCATGAAGTTCATAATAGAACTATTAGAAATTCTTGAGGGATCTTGATCGTACTCTTATTTCAAAGAAAATTAAGGAGGTTACACAGTGAGAGCTCCCAAGCCACACGATAGGTGATTCTAGTATTCCACACATGTAATTGGGTAGTGCAACAATACTTTGGAGTAGGAGTATCATTTGCCAACACATTTTATAATGGTATAGGGATTATGGTTCTTGAATATCCATTAGTTCTCAATAGAGGGGAATTCAAATGGAGATGAACAAGAGGTAGAGAAATTGATGGATGGTGGACCACCAAAATGACTAGTATTTGTTAATGTAGGTTTTTATTTCCTAGTTGGGCTATTTATTTTCCCTTTATTCCTAGGTTTTTCCTACACCTTTTATTAATCTTGCTTAGGTTAATAAAACATGTCTAATTATGTGAGTGGGTTATGAGGTGTCACCTTCTTACAAGTGAGCATCTATTATCTATCTTGGGAAGATAATTTGTTATCTTTAGTCCGATAGATGGTTGCTTCCTATTGGTCGGTGTTGCCATCTCCTCCCTCTCCCTGGTCTATATAAATATGCTACCTAGCTTGTATTTTATGATCTTTTGATTTTGCATCCTCTTAATGTTATTTTTCTTCTAGCATTTGCATTACTCTCGTGGAGACTAACTCGGTGTTTTTATTTTGATCCCGTATCATTTGCTTTCACAATTTTATATTTATTCATTTGCACTAATTTTTTGGGTTATTAATCTTTTTAGATTCTAACATGGTATCAGAGCTTTTATGTGTGTAATAGATTGTAGTTTCCTTATTTGAGAGATTGAGGGGATAATAAGATTTGTTGTAGGTTTTCCAAAAAACCCAGTATGCTCTTTTCTTGCATCTTTGAATGATCTGGAGAATCAAAAAAGTTTAAGCGAAACTTCTTAACCTCGAGGTTTTGCATATGTGTTTTGTGAGATCTGGGTGATTGCAATATTTTTGGTTATATTGGCAGCATTTATGGATGTTCCAACGCATCCAAGAGGCTTGAGAAAGTTAGATTTGGATTTCGTTTCATGAAATTCAGAGATTGTTTGACATATTTACGGAATTAGGGTTTTAGGTTAAGATCTGGAAGTTAGTTTTTAGTCAGAGCATTTTCAAGCCAAAAGGATCCTGCCATTACACCCAGGAGGCCTCACAGATGAATTTTTGTATATAATACACCCAGTTTTGGTGCCGGGAGTTCGAAAGGCAAATTTTTTTGTTGGAAGGCCATTTTGACCCCTCACCACATAGATTGAGGCTTGTATTTTTGAATTCCCTGCAAACATTTGTATATATATATATTATATTTATACACACATACACACATATTTTCCCTGCATCAAAATTTTGTTGAAAAAAAATCAAATGTAGGTTTTTTTGCTTTTTATAAAAACTAAAAAAGTTATAAATACAAAAAAAAAAATAGAAAGCTTTTTTAAAGCGCTAAGTGCTACCCTTTTAAAAGGGGTTTTGACCCTTACATGGGCTTCGACCCCCTTTACACAAGGCACGTGGGCCTTTATGGTGTAGTCATGGTAGTAGGGTCCAAAGAATGAATTGTCCAAACCATGTAGCTAGAGTAAACACAACGGAAACAACACAATTGTAGAATGTAATAGAAGATTCATATACTCGGTATATCAAAGAATTACAATGCTCATATTCTGGCAACATGCAGGCTACAATCAAAGGGCTCACAGGTCTGCTTTCTGGGTTACAACATATATGCAAGATAGGGCATTGAGGTGCCTTCCGAAAAGAATCTATCTTCTAAAACTATCATAATTGCTCACTATTGCTAACTGACTTCCTAATGCATCTAGGAGATCTATATATATCATCTTCAAGCTCATAGAATCCTCTGCGTCAACCACAAGAGGTTACAAACTCCAATGAAAGATGTAACGTGTAGAAACATGTAGGTCGACCTTCAACATATAGTATTGCTCCACAAATGAATGAAACTTAGTACAGACCTCAAGGAAGGTCTATCTAGTCCTTATGTGCCATGTATGATGTTCCATTAGGCTCCTCAAGTCACGGAAGTGCTCCACAAACCTTCTCCTTCAATTGACTGCCTGAATGCTTTGCTTTGTGAAAGCTGATGATCTTCTGATAGGGATAACTCTCAGGATACAAATCCAAATCACCTAAAATTTTGATATGATGTAGAAGACATTATATAGATGCTAAGTCCTACTCTGTGATCTTTGATATGAAGATGTGACAAAATGCGGTAGAAAATGCTAAACTGTAAATTACTGAATTACAACTGCAATGAAAGAAAAGAAAAGAATGCAAATGTTTTTGGTTGATGCAAGATTGCTCTGCAACTTGGGATGATCTTGCATCACTTTAAAAGGCCACAGCCCCCTTTAATAGGATCGGATGTGGCCTTGGCCCTCGACCCCCTCTTTTTGGGTTTCGACCTTAGGGCCTAAAATTTAATTATTCGGCCAAAAAAAATTCACTTCAGCCACTTCATTTTTTATTCAACCTCAAACTCCTATTCAGCCTTGTAATCTCTACACCTCTACCTCTGTACGGATCATTTTGGTCTCTGTGCCAAATTTGACTTATAGTCACATTTGGTAGTGGTTTTCTATATTTGGCCATAATTAAACTTAGTTGGAGACATCCTATTTCTAGCCGTAGTTAAAATTACCTAGCAAAGTTCTAATCTGGATGTAGGACTTCTAAAATTGGTGAACCGCTAAATTTGGAGGCATTTTTTTGGAGGTCTACTTTTGCAAATAGACCCCCTTCCGTTGGAGTTTCTGTTTTAGATGTTGAATTTTACAAGATGATAACTTGAGCTCACGACCTCCATTTTCCAAGATCTTTTTTTTTTATTTTTGCTATTTTTCCATGCTCTTCGTGTTGGTATAGATGATTCTTGATTTTGGTGCATGGATTTCCTAGAAATTGTAGTTTATCATAGGTGACACTGCATAGTTCCTATTTTTGGAACTTCAGAGACTCATAACTTTCACATACGACCTCGAATCGAGGTGATTCCTTTTTTGAAAGTGCATGATTTTTTGAGTAGATCACAATGGTATTGTTGGTTTCACTTGGATTAGTTATATTATTGTACTTTCATCATACACCCAATTTGTGAGGATTTTGTAATGCATTGAGATCAAGACCACTAAGTATTTCTTGCTAATGGCAGTTGTAAATGCACTATTTATAAAGTACCAAATCATATTTGCTTGGGGGGTTTTTTGATTGAGTGAAAAGGGGGGGTTGTCCCATGTGTGTTCTCTTCTTTTCAACATTTCTTTTCTGCATTTCTTCATTATGGATCAAACAACAATACTCATCTTAAATCCTTACAACTAATTTGAGTGGAAATCACACATGACAATCTACTTAAGGGAAGTTGGATTACATAGGATAACAATGGGACTTAAAACCAAACCTACTAAAGATGAAGATAAGCCTAAGCGGTTTATCAAATGTGATGAGGCCTATGGAACATTGTGTTTGTCTGTTTCTCCTTATTTGATTTTTCACATTGAGTCTTTGAATACACCAAATGACATCTGGACAAAGCTAGAAATCTTATTTGGCACACAATATTCAATGAGGGGTCATATGTTGGAAAATGAACTAATTAGTTTAAGTCTAGGCAACTTCAACACAATTCAAGATTTTTTCACAAAATTGAAATCACTAAGGCTACAGTTAAAACAATGTGGAATTGAAAAGAAAGATGATCAAATGATTCTTAGTATACTCTCTAGAAGCTAAGTTTATATTCTGTGTTTGTCTTTACCTTCTATGCTACTAAGGGTGCACTTGGTACTCAATTCACCATGCCATCTTTAGATAATTTTGCTATCTCTCTCACACGGGAATAGGATAAGCTAATCTAGATTGGCACTCTTAAGTCCTCTAAGTCACATGCCCTGGCTGCCAACCAAGGCACAAAAGAACAAAAAGGACAAAGTAGTAACAACAAGAATAAGGATAAGAAACAAAAGAATAGAAAGGAGAAGAAGGATTAGATACCAGTTGCTTCAAAAGTAACTAATGAGACCCAATCTTCTAAGGGTGACAAGCCTAAGAAAGAGAAGGTCTAATGTGCATATTGTAAAAGACCTGGTCATGATGAACATAAGTGTTTGAAGAAACAAATTGATCACTTGACACACATTCTTGAGAAGAATAATATCAGTGATCTTGAGTCTATCAAACATAGTTCTAATGAGGCGTCTAACAAGGTAAAATAAAAAAACAAGGGGAAAGGAAAGTGTAAGGCCCTTGTAGCAGTTACTTTTTCACCATCCACTTGGGTTCTTGATTCGGGTGCTTCGTACCACATGGCTTCATCTAAGGAAGAACATGCATCTTTGGAGTCGTGTACTATGCCTTCTATTTTGATGGGTGATGACACTCCTGTTGAGCTGTGCGGGAGAGGGTCTGTGGATGTGGGGGATGGCACATTCCATGATGTTCTTTGTGTGCCCTCATTATGAACTAATCTCTTGTTAGTATATTAGATCACTCACACAGGTTCAAGCAAGCGGGTTGAGTTCACTCCTAATCCAGTGGAGATTCATGAGTTACACAGTGGTTCTACAGTTGTAGTTGGGAGAACAGATCATCAGTCATGGCTCTATCTATTTTCTCACTTTGTTCTTAATCCTCCTTCAACTATTTTGCTCACTCATTCTGATGATGTGAGTAGTCTGTGGCATGAGCAGTTTGCCCATCTTAACTACCACTACTTGAAATAGCTCAACCAACATAGCATGGTCATAGGGTTGACTTCAGTTTAGTTTTCAGGTGGTGTTTGCCAAGGTTGTATTCTTGGTAAGCATCCTAAGGAAAAATTTGACAAAGGTAAGGCATGGAGAGTTTCACAAATACTGGAATTAGTTCATAGTGATTTGGCTAGACCATGTTGCAAGTATGGGCCTAACCAGTGTTGTCATTGATGTCAATATACTCCTGTTGCATTGATGTCAAGGATTGGATGAGTTGTATGCTGAGGATATTGAGAAAATTAGTCCTATTAGAAATAGAGAAGAACAGTGAAGACAATGAAGCTCTATGAAGTGTAGATCCCAGCTAAGATGAAGACCAGAGGATGCGCATCAAAGGGTTTGTAGATATGTGTCTAAAGGTGATCCAGTAAAGATTTGAGAGGTCCGCATGAAGATTTGAAGAAGTTATGACCATATGAGTAAAATCAGTTCTGACAGATGTTTAGAGGTGACATAGTGACACAAATAGATCCGGTGAGATCTAGAAATACAATATCTTGTTCTGTGGATTTGGTGGCGTCTTTACGAAATCAATGTGAATTGACAACTCAATTGGTTCATGGTCTGGAGGTCCAGAAGCATCTATTTCAATATGATAGTGATGATAGACTGTGTTCTTGAGATTCCGGATGAAGAAGAGAATGATTTCAGTAATCAGAAGTGGTGTGGATGTTTTTGGTGAATTAGGCAAGCTTGCGGGGGTCTCTAGATTGTGTCCAATTTGTGTTGGTGGTCCGCATTGAAGGTTGATCTCATAATTGAAGAATTACTTCCGGATGATGATGTTCTTCCTAAACTTGGCCGACCAAATGATTTACACATCTTGCAGATGATCTTGAAGATATTATGTGAAGCATGGCATGTTCCTCAAAGAAGATTTAAGTCCCAAATCTGTGTGGCCAACAGAGTGGTGATTCGCATGAAGTCTTTTGTAATAAGTCAAGTTGTCTTTGTGTACTTGCTCTGTAAATTATGCTGACTTTGATGATTATCTCAAAGTTGATGTCTTGTACAAATAA
Source organism: Cunninghamia lanceolata (assembly GCA_027924645.1). Lineage (NCBI taxonomy): Eukaryota > Viridiplantae > Streptophyta > Pinopsida > Cupressales > Cupressaceae > Cunninghamia > Cunninghamia lanceolata. The sequence goes on along the minus strand of BSBN01000220.1, from coordinate 5,156,813 downwards.
GAGTTGTGAAGTCATTTCAAAAGCATCGGGGAGAAGATGAGAGTGTGGTAGAAAGGAGAAAAGTGAAAGGCAGAGTAGAAATATTGAGCTTAAATGGAACTGACTCAAGCATAGTGAAGATGCTAATCTTCAGTTCAAGTATGTAATATTTATTATTCTATAGACAGTGTGTCTCCTGTAGGCAGTGGGCCTCTTGTGAGCAGTGTCCTCAGGCAGTGAGCCCTAATTGGCATGTGCCATTTTGTTCTTCTTATTCTTTTAATAGAGAATACAATCTTGGGTTAGTCACCCTGTGGTTTTTCCCTTAACCGGGTTTTCCACGTTAAAATCTTGGTGTCATGTGTATGTGTTTCTGCTCTTGAATTATTGCATTGTGTTTTCATGATTGATTTATTATTATGCTGCTGAATTACAAGAAGGATTTAAGTGGTTAAAAAAAGGAAAGTTTTGAGACAACTAATTCACTCCCCCTCTCAGTTGTCTGTCTTGAAACTAACAATTGGTATTAGAGCTAAGTTCCTCTAAAAGAGCTTAACCACTTGAGGAGATCTAGGATGTCTTCCTACAAGAAGGATAGTCCGAGGTTTGATGGAACCAGTTACACTCTTTGGAAAAGCCGCATGTAATGTCACTTGTAATGTATGGGAATGTAATATTGGACCATAACTTCAAAGAAGTATGTTCCTCCAAAGAATGGTCCAACAAATGTAGATGAAATCAAAGATGCTGAAGACAATCTTCGGGCTAAAGAAGCTTTATTAAGTGCCTTATCTAATTTAGAGCTAACAAATGTTATAGATCTAAAAACTGCATATGAGATTTGGGAAAAACTGCAACTTCTGCATGAAGGAGACAAATGTGTTAAATGTGCCAAGCTACAGAGTCTAAAAGGAAAATTCAAAAACCTGAAGATGAATGAAGATGAGAATATCACTACATTTATGCCAAAAGTAAATGAGCTTGTTTGTGGCATTAGGTGTGTTGGTGAAATCTTGGACGAAGATGAGATTGTTGCCAAAGTTCTTAGATCCCTACCTCCTGCTTACAAACACATGGTTGCTGCTATTGAAGAATTCAGATCTTTTTGAAATATCACAAGAGATCAATTGGTTGGAAAATTAGCTGCATTTGAATTGGTTGAGTTTGGAGATGCACCCCCCAAGACTGAATCTGCATTCAAAGCTAGTGCCTCTATAAAAGACAAACAAAAGTTTGATCCAGGAGAGAACTCCTCAAAGAAACTATCATGGTATGAAAAAGCAAGAAAAGATTTGGAAGAAGATGAAGTAGAAGCTGCAACTTGAAGCCCTTATTGCAAAAAGACTACCAAGAGGATCTGGTAAGTATGAAGAAAAATTGCCCTTCAAATATTTCAACTGCAACAAGATTGGTCATTTTGCCTCAAGGTGTTCGGAAAGATTTTCAAGGGCAAATCCAAACATATCAAGATTCCAAAAGAAATGTTACTATGTTCATGAAGATGATGATGATGAAGGAGTAATAGATGATGAATCAGAGATAGGAAACAAATCTGGAAGTGACTGGGTGTCTATTGCCATCAAGGAAGAAGATCCAATGCCCTCTGAATCTATCAATCATAAAATGATAGAAAGAGCTCTGGCTGCCCAAGTTGAAGAAAATGATGATTGGGTCATTGACGGTGGATGCTCCCACCATACGACAGGTGACAAAAATAAGTTCATAGATTTGGAAAGATATGAAGGAGGAGTTGTAAAATTTGGTGATAATTCTGCTGGCAGAATCAGAGGTAGAGGAACCATTTCTTTTGATGGAAAGAACAACACTAGTGATGTACTGTATGTTGAAGGTCTGAAGCACAATCTTCTTAGTGTTGGACAGTTGGTGGACAAAGGTTATGATCTCCAATTCAAAAATGGAAAATGCAAGATCTTTGAAAGTTCTGGAACAAAGATTGCATCCGGTACTCAGACAAAAGGTAACATCTTCCACTTGGTTGGTATTGGCAAAAGTTGTCTATTTGTTTAAATTGATTAGAGTTGATTGTGGCATAAGAGAATGTGTCATGTGAATTTTGATAATATCATCAAGATAAGAAACACTCAGGCTGTAAGAGATCTTCCAAGACTGGTGAAACATACTAATAGTTTATGCAAAGAATGTTAGTTGGGTAAGCAGAACAGAGTCACATTCAAAAGTAAGGAACAATCTTCTACCAAATTGTTGGACTTAGTACATACTAATCTATGTGGACTGGCAAGAATCAGGAGTTTGTAAGGTGATAGATACTTCATGTTATTAATTGATGACCACTCCCGGATGATGTGGGTGACTTTTCTGAAAGAAAAATCTGAGGCTCTTGAGAAATTCAAAATATTTAAGGCTATGGTAGAGAATGAAACTAGATTAAACATAAAATGTCTCAGGTCTGATAGAGGTGGAGAATTCACATCTGGAGAGTTCATAGAATTCTGTGAGAAACATGGGATAAAAAGATAGTTATCTGCTCCAAAGACTCCACAGCAAAATGGAGTAGTGGAGAGAAAGAACCAGACCATCTAGGAAGCATATAGAGCCATGATGATGGAAGCAAATGTTCCTCAGATATACTAGAGTGAAGCTGTAAGCACTGCTGTCTATACTCTTAATCGAGTACAAATCAGAAGCAATACTGGTAAGACCCCTTATGAACTTTGGTTTGGCATCACTCCCACTGTGAAATATTTTAGAGTCTTTGGTAGCAAATGTTACATTAAAAGAGATGAAGACCTTGGAAAATTTGATGCTAGAAGTGATGAAGGAATATTCTTGGGTTATTCTACTCAAAGCAAAGCATACTGGTATTATAACAACAGATTGAGAAAGATTATAGAAAGTAAAAATGTGAAGGTTGATGAAGGTATTGAAAAACCCTCAAGGTTTTATGAATATGAAGAAGATGATCAACATAATGTTTTGGTCCAAGAAGTCCAAGCCCCTTCTGAAATTTAGATCGAGACTGATCCGGAGAATCCTGAAATATAGAAAGAAGAGATAAGTTTGAATGAACCTGTCTAAGAAATAGAAGTGCAAGAAATTCCCAAAACTCACAGGTATGTAAGACTGAATCATTCTGAAGATTAGATCATAGGTGATAAAAGAAAAGGTGTTCAAACAAGAAGAAAGATTGATCAAGACTTAAAAAAGTATTGTCTGATTTCAAAAATTGAACCAAAAATAGTAAGTGAAGCATGCAATGATGAAAGCTGGACTAAAGCAATGAAGGAAGAGTTGATGCAGATTGAGAAAAATCACACTTGGGATCTTGTTCCTAGACCTAGAAACAAAAATGTGATTAGAACCAAATGGGTCTTCCAGAATAAACTGAATGAAGATGGTGAAGTAGTCAGAAACAAAGCTAGATTGGTCTGCAAGGGTTATTCCCAAGTAGAAGGAGTTGATTTTGAAGAAACTTTTGCTCTAGTGGCAAGAATTGAAGAAGTCAGATTATTTTTTGCCTTTGCTGCCTTCAAGGATTTCAAAGTATATCAGATGGATGTCAAGTCTGCCTTCCTGAATGGTGACTTGGAAGAAGAAGTATACATTGAGCAATCAGATGGATTTCAATTGTCTGATCATGGTGATATGGTCTACAAGTTGAAGAAAGCACTGTATGGACTCAAACAAGCCCCAAGAGCCTAGTATGAAAGACTGGATAAACATCTTTTGAAGATTGGTTTCAATAAACGTACTGCTGACAGTAACTTGTACTTCAAAATTGATCATGAAAATATCTTGATTGTTGAAGTATTTGTTGATGATATCATTTTTGGAGGAAGAGATAGTATGTGCAAAACTTTTGCAAATCAAATGAAAAGTGAATTTGAGATGTCCATGTTTGGGGAAATGAATTTCTTTTTGGCTCTGCAAATCACTCAAACAAAAAAAGGAATCTTCATTTCACAGACCAAATATGTGAAAGAATTGTTGAAGAAATTTGAGATGGAAGACTCAAAACCAATGAATACTCCCATGGCAATCGGATGTAAACTGAGCAAAGATGATGACTCTCCTAAGGTTGATCAGAAAAAGTATAAGTCAATGATTCAAGGAGTGATGAAGTATAGGTCAGGACTTCAAGACTTTTGTAGGGAAGCAATCCAGAAAAGCCATCAAAGTTTTGTGCATTGACAATGGTAGTGAATATGTCAACCATCATTTTGAGCATTTTTGTACTTCAAAGGGGATTGATTTGCAGCATTCAGTTCCATACAATCCTCAGTAGAATGGTGTTGCAGAATGGAAGAATAGGTCCATGAAGGAAATGGTGAACTACATGGTTCACTCTAGATCTCTTGCACCACAGTATTGGGCAGAGGCCCTTAACTGTGCTTGTTATATCTAGAATTGTGTTCCTCACCAAGCCTTGAAGGGAGTCACTCCTTTTGTAGCTTGGAGCGGTTGAAAACCATAAGTTAAGTACTTTAAAGTTTTTGGTTCTCCTTCATTGGCCCACATTCATGCAGAGAAACATAAGGCCTTGGATCTACAAAGCAAGCCTTACATATTTGTAGGCTATCCTGATGGTGTGAAGGGTTATCAATTGCTCCACCTTACCACACATGAGCTGTTCATTGAGAGGAGTGTTTAGTTTGAGGAAGGCTCTTCAAGCTCACTTCCTATCACTTCTCCACCACCTTGTACTTTGATACTGGAGTCACTTGGACTACATAACAGATCTTCTCATGAGTTAGATTCACTTGAGTAGATTCTTGATGACAGGGAGTCTTCTAACTCCACTTTCAATGCTAAGAGTGATTCAGAGGATTCACCTCCTTCCTCTTCTAGTCATGATTCAGAGGGTGATGACTCTCCTCCACATTCTCTGACTTCTGGTCCACTTTTCTAGACAGATTCTACAATCTGCAGGTGATTAGGTTGGGGATCCATCAGACACCAGGATGACTCGTTCACAATTCCAGGATGTTCCACAAGTCTTTATTGCTAATGCCTCTGATCCACAGTCCTTTCGAGAGGCTTCTAGTATTATTAAGTGGGATTCAACTATGCAGGAGGAGTATAGTTCCTTGATGAGGAACCACACATGGGATCTTGTCCCTCTTCCTAAGGGAAGAAAACGCATTCGATGTAAGTGGATCTATCAGATAAAGTTTATAGTAGATGGGTCAGGTGATAAGCATAAGGCTCACTTGCTCGCCAAAGGATTCTCCCAGGTTCCTGGGTTGACTACTCTGAGACTTTTGCGCTAGTTACCAGAATGAACTCCATCCAACTTGTTCTTGGCATTGTTGCAGCTAATTGTTGGGAAGTACACCAGATGGATGTGAAGAGTGCTTTTCTTCACGATGACCTTCAAGAGGAGATCTACATGGAGCAACCATAGGGGTTCATTCAGGATTCTTCACTTGTGTACCGTCTTTGAAAGTCTCTCTATGGCCTTAAATAGGCTTCTCAGGCCTGGTATGCTAAGATGAACTCCTTCCTTCTGACTGTTGGGTTCACTTGGTGCCATTCTGATTCCAATGTCTACATTTTGCAGTAGGATGATTCACTCCTATTTTTGGTTATCTATGTTGATGACTTTATGATCACAGGGAGTTCTTCATTCGCCATTGGGGTAGTCAAATCTTTTCCTCATGATAGGTTTTTGATGACTGAATTGGGATTGTTGCATTACTTTCCCAGGATTGACATCTTCCAGTCTGCTTCTGGGATCACCATCACACCATCCAAGTATGCTTTAGATTTGTTCTTACAGTTTCATATGGTTGATTGTAAGCCTGCTTCGACTCCCTTCCTTTCTGGAGTCAAACTTGAGGCTCAATGTTCTTCACCATTTGTTGATGGCACTTTATATCGATAGCTTGTTGGGACTGTCATTTATGTGACTCATATGAGACCTGACATTTCATATGTTGTAGGCATGGTCTCTCGATTCATGTAGGAGCCCCATGAGCCGCATTGGAAAGTAGCCAAGTGGATCCTTCACTACATTCAGGGTACTCACAGTTTTGGGATTCAGTACACAACAGGCATTAATCTTGACTTGGTGGGCTACATAGATTCAGATTGGGCAGGTGATTCTTAGGATCGCAAGTCTACTTCAGGTTCTAGCTTCTCACTTGGTCTAGGTCCCGTTTGTTGGTTGAGCAAGAAGTAGTTTGCTATTGCTCTATCTTCTATTGAGGCCGAGTATCAGGGAACTGTGAATTCTACCATTGAGGCCATCTGGCTTCAAAATATTCTCATTGAGTTCAGTATCCAGATTGGATGACCATCTATCATATTTTGTGACAACCAGAGTGTTGTTTAGATCTCACAAAATTTGGTCCATCATTAGCAGACTAAACGCATTGATGTCCACATGCACTACATCCGGGAGCTCATTCATGGCCATGTCATCGACCTTTGCTACTATCTAACTTCTGAGCATGTTGTTGATATCTTCACCAAACCCTTCACTGAGAGCAAGTTCCTTCATTTGTGAGCTTTATTGGGGGTGCGAGAGGTTTCGTCTTCTAGGGGGCTTCATCCTCTCACTCGGAGTCCTGACTCTCTCTATTGTAGGGGTCTCTTCTTTCTCTCTCTCTCTCTCTATTTTGGAGGGGTTATTCTCTCTCTTCTAGGGGGCTTCTTCTCTTTGGGGGGAAATTTTATGTACATGGGTACCTCATTAGGCTTGATTTGCTAGGATCCATCTCTTCATCCACCTAAGCTACGCTTAATGGAGGGTGTTAGTGTAGGTTTTTATTTCCTAGTTGGGTTATTTATTTTCCCTTTATTCCTAGGTTTTTCCTACACCTTTTATTAACCTTGCTTAGGTTAATAAAACATGTTTAATTAGGTGAGTGGGTTATGAGGTGTCACCTTCCTACAAGTGAGCATCCATTAGCTATCTTGGGAAGATACTTTTCTATCTTTAGTCTAATAGATGGTTGCTTCCTATTGGTCAGTGTTTTCACCTCCTCCCTCTCCCTGGTCTATATAAACATTCTACCTAGCTTGTATTTTATGATCTTTTGATTTTGCATCCTCTTAATGCTATTTTGCTTCTAGCATTTGTATTTCTCTCGTGGAAACTAACTTTGTGTTGTTATTTTGATTTTGTATCATTTTCTTTCACAGTTTTATATCTATTTGTTTGCACTAGTTTTCTGGGTTATTAATATTTTCAGATTCTAATAGTATTTAGGTTGATACCTCATATGGTTACTTGGCTAGTGCCTAGGGGGCTTGATGTCTTTCCAAGACAATAAAATTGATAGTAAAACTTTATATTATCTCCATCAAAGCCTTTTGGAATTTTTCATTATGGGAAATAGGGACTAGGTTAAGAGATGGACATTTTATTTGCATTTTTCATGATAGATGGATGGGGTGGAAAAGGAGGGGGAATCATAGGATAGATGGGCAAAATAGGTTGGGGATGATCTTACCTACTAGAATCAAGCTATTTTTGGCTTGTAGGGAAAGCTAAAAGGCTACATTGGTGTTCATTATTCCCAAAGGTTGAATCATTAAAGCCAAGTTAGGGTTAATAGCTTTGAGGTAGAAAATGAAACCTTTTTACAATCTAATTACCATAGGAATCCTCTCCCAAGTATCTTGAAAGTGTAATTTAAATTCAAAGAGAGCTTTTACTAGAGCATGCTTGATTTTCAAGATTTGACCCAAGAGGGATACACAATATACTTTTTCTTTGAAGCATTCACATAAGAGTCTCCCCAAAGTGTCCTAATTACAAATGCTTCCAACCTGAAAAGTGTAGAACCATTCTATATATTTCCTTCTAATAGAGGTAGAAAATAGCCTTATTACCACATTCTCATTAGTGACATGATGCAATGAACACAAATTAGGAAGATATTTAATTTGCTCCACAAAAGTAACACAACTTCCCCATTGAATAGGAGAATGACCTTATAGTAGTAGCTAGTAGTTCATCCTAGTTTATAGTCCTAAGAGGGCTACCATTGTCCCAAGTGATGAAAGATTCTTTCCTCTAGAACACCATTGCTAGAAATGAAGGAATTGTAGCATAAGGATTTAGAGGGGGTGGTTGTCTAAGGATTCTCCTTTGGAGAGGAAGTTGTTCAGGTGAAAAGCCACCAAGAAATTTAATTCTTGTGCCTAAGACCTAGTGAAGATCTATCTCATTCATGTGCACATGGTCTATGAGAAAACCAAGAAACATATTTGCTAGGTGAATACAAGCTTCTTAGGAAGAAAAATCCCTTTCACAATCTTCATTGAAACCCAAAAGAGTCATCAATTAAAACACATATATAAGATTGCACCAATAATAACTTCAAGTATCAAAATCAATGCGAAGATTGAGTTGAATCCCACTAGTTTTTCTATAGAAACTATTGGTGATGGAATTTCTATTGTAAAAATTGGGGGAAAATCTCTCATGAGAAGGAGATAGTCCAAGGTCTCATGGCTTTTGCTAGTTTTTAAGAAGTTCCAATAGCATGGGAACTCGTGCATCTACACTTTTTCACAAATTCACATGGGAGCCTCTTGAGAATATCAATTTCCACTTCTATTGTACTACTACACCTACACTAATCTAAACTACTCTAAGAAATGCAAAATAAAAGCTAGGGTTAGAAGTAGAGATAGGGTTTAAAAGAGACATGGATAGAGAAATAAAATAAAAACATGGTGATGTGCCAAAAAAGTGATCAATTAGCTCTCTCTTATGCACTCAACCAATCCTTATTCATGAACATGTAAATTCTTGTGGTGGGGCTACATTGTACCTTACTTTATGCAATCCTACCTATGCATAGAGCTCCCTCAATCAACGTCAAAGATTGGTGGCTTTCAAATATGTACATATAATTCACTTTTGTTTAGGGGCATGTAGGTTTAACAAACATAAATACATTCATAAAATCAAACAAGGGAACACTCTTTGAGATGAGTTATGACAAACAAAAGCTAAAAGAGATACTTATACTCATTAAGGACCAAAAGATATTTATATTGGGACTAAGCCCATTTTTATACAACTGTGGGATCAATCCTTGTGCAAGTGCAACCAAGGGAAATTTAGAGAAATTACAAAAGAATAAAGAATGAGATGAGAGGACGGGACATATGATCGAAGGACCATGCCATCTACCTAATGATCTTCAATTGATACCAAATTAGTGGCAAAGAAGGAGCATGCACAAGTAGTTAGGAACTTGATTGTTAAATCCTTTGGATCTATGACATGACCCTTATTAGGTGTATGTGTCATCTATACTGTTCTAGTGAGGAGTCTAGATGGAATCCAATAGAGAAGAGATCTTGATCATCCTGTTGATAACTGAGAGGGGGGGTGAATCAATTATCTAAGTTAATTTAACTTTCTGTTCTTCTTTAACAACTAGTGCAACATCAAAACAAATAAGCATCCCTAACCTTGAAAGTAGAAACAAAATCAATACACATAACATAAAGATTTTGACGTGGAAAACCCTGTTAAGGGAAAAACCATGGGGTGACTAACCCAAGAATGTATTCTCTGTTAGAAGAATAGAAATACAAAAATGGTACTTGCCAATTAGGGCTTACTGCTTGAGCACACTGCTCACAAAAGGCTCACTGCCTACAAGAGACTCACTGTCTACAAGTTACAATGAAAGATACTTGAACTGATGAGAAGCATCCACATATGCTGAGGTTCAGTCTTGGTTAGGCTCAATACACTGATCTACTGCACTTCATTCTTCCTCTTATTTGGTGCTGCTGTCCTGTCACATATCGGGCCTGTATTACTGCTTCCACACTTGTGTCTACTTTTCTTCGCACAATACAATACACCACACACACCTTCATACCAAAATCAATCAGGTATATATATCCACATCAATGATTTCAATCATCTTTCTAGTCGGCATCCAGAATACTCAACATTTTCCCAAACTTTGGTTTGTCGGTTGAATCCTTGCTTATTAAGTGATGCGTATCAAAAAGATGCTTATAAAAGTCATCAATCATGTCGGCCAACCATGAATGATCCCTCAAGAAACTTGATCACCATCGATATCCCATCCAGATTAAGGTCTGATGCTCTGCTGGTCAGGTCTTCCTTAGTCTACTCTGCCAAACAGGAACCCAATACTTAGGTGCTTATATCTTTTCATTCTATCATCACCAGAGGCTCAAACTCTGGAATATATTAGTCATGGTACTCCTCTTGACTTCCCCAAGTCTACATTTTACAAAGATACTTCCTCTGAGAGATCCAGACCTGATTGTCGGACCTTGCTGCATGCTCTGTTCTTGGTCACCGGACCAAAATACTCTTCAATCTGTCTTCCGGTAGAGACACACCATGTCCTGCAGATGTGTGGGATGGACTTTGTTGCCATCAATGACAACATTCATGAAGCTACAACGTGTCTCTTGCCAACAATCTCCCCCTTTGGTATTGATGGCAACGCTTAGTGAAAAATGACTAAGTGTTAAAGTATACTCCCCCTTGGCTGATGCTCTATTCTTATGTACAGTTTTCTAGAGCTCTCCCTTGGCTAGGCTCCACATTTTTCACTGCTCCTCACTACCCCTTTGACATCAATGGCAAAGGGTAGGATCCGCATACCAATATCTCCAAAATTAATCTATACTTGACCGTATAAATATATATACATAAAATACTTACATATACCGAAGTATATATGCAAAAGTTGTCTTTAATTGGACAAATTCTGTTGCCCAACTTTGCTTCATCCTGTCTAAAATTGAGATGTGACCACTCAACAGGAATGCAAAAGCTTCTTCCCTCTTTAGATCTATCGGATCACTGGTCCAGGCTATGGTCTGAGCATCAGATAGGGACTCATGCATGGCCTCTAATTTAGGGATAATTATCCCTCCAAGTTCACTTAACCTGCTTATTCTATTTTTCTTCTCCTTCTCAAGCTTCTTTATTTCATTTATGACTGCACTAGTTTGACACTCTTGATTTATTATGGAAGAAGTGAGAGGATCAAAACCTTAAGATAAACTTGATAGTTTGCTCTCTTATTCTTTCACTTTCTTGGTGATGTCTGCTGTTATGGTGGACCAAGATAGACCAAATTTGTATAGATCACCACCATCTTTAAGAGCATTCTCTAGGCTCTTTATTCCAATATCCAAATTTCTTCTATCATTTGTTATTAGTCCTTGTATTTCAGAGAATCTCTTTCCCAAAAATTCCTTCCGGACCTTTTCTTCTGCTGACTTCTCTAAGGAATCAAAATGTATATGAACAAAATTTACAAGAGATTTTAGATTATCGGATGAGGAGGCTGAGAGATCCTTCTGAAAGGATGGCATGATCTTCTCCAATACACCGGATGCAGTTTATATGAGCTCATAGTCTTCCATGTGAGACTTCAGAAGTTTTTCTTTTGCCTTTGCTTGAGTAAAGGATGCTACCTTCATGGTTTGAACTGGGGAGAGGCAATCAAAGTTGAATGGTTCTTGAAGCAGTTCTGGTTCATCAAATTCCATCATCTCTTTGGTCAAGAAATCTTTGACAGTTTTTGCAGTGTCTCTTGCCGGAGATAGAGTCTTCTTCCCTTCTGCAATCTCAGAACTGTCTCCTGGGGTCTTCTCTGTTTGGTCTTTTTCCCTTTCCTTTACTTCTTTTTCTTGACTGGTTTGCTCTTCTATTCTTTCTTCTCCTTTAGATCCGTAGTCTGCAGGGGAAACCGGATGAGAGATATTTGCTTCTTTAAGGACTTCCTCTTCCGGAACAGAGGAATCTAGATTCTCAGTTTTCTCCTCACCTTCCTTTGTCTCTTCTGCAACTGTCTCAGTAGATTCTCCTATGTCATCCATGGTAGAGGGTTCATCACCTAAGTCCTCTATAATAGGAAGATTGAATCTTTTAAAAGCATTCCGAAGGATATCTTCTATTTCTTTTTCCACTTTGTCAGTTTCTCCAAGCATAAGCTGATTCATTCTAGCTTTGCTCCGAAACTCATCCTTGCAATCTTTGAAGACCATGTTTATTTGCTTTGGAGTGATGGAGGGATAAAGTTGGATAGCAATCTGCTCCCAAATTTCTAGGTCTTTTGCCATGGCATTGTTCTTTCTTATTTCAAGTTCCTTTTCTAGACTTTTAGGAATCAGAGATATAATTTCAATGAATGCTTTGTTGTAGATGTTTAAATACCTAACTGTAGCTTCTTGCAGGATCTTCTGATCAGTTTCACTATAATCATCATAGAACTCAGTCATTGGTTTCAAGTTCCCATCCACAGTGACTGATTTGATTATATCATCAATGCGGAGAGCAGGCTTTTCAACAAATTCTTCTGCCTTCTCTTCCTTGTCTTGACCAGTAGAGGGTTCACCTGATGTTTTCTTCTTCTTCTTCATTTTCTTGACTTCCTCATCGGTTTCAGTTTCTTCATCATCCTTCTGACTTGTATAGGATCTTGTTGCCTTTTTCTTTGTTCTTTTCTCTCCCTTTCCGGATGTCTGGGCTTCCGATTTTGATGCCTTTTGGCTCTTAGAGGGGGCAAGTGCAAAGCTCTTGGGGGATTTGGTCTAGGAAGGGGCTTGCACTGGATCACTTTCCTTTTCTATATCTTGTTTCTCTTTCTCTGCCCTTTCCATCTTCTCTCTGTTGGCATCAACTACCTCTTTTGATATTCCATGCCTCTTGGCAAATTCTCCTACTTCCCTTCTTACTTTTCTCTTGATCTCTGGCTGTCTAAGTTCAACATGAACTTTTACACTCAGCTCTTGGTAGGTTCCAAACCTTTCTGCCTTAGGATCCTTGGGTTGACTCAACAGGTGTTGGATGTGTAGCTCTAGGATTTTCTCATCAACTTCATATCCCATTGGCATGATCCACACTATTCTAGGTTCCACTGCCTCCATCAAGCATTGATCGGTGTCCACCATAAAGCAAATTGTATCCTTGTACTTCTCAACTAATGATTGAGGGATTCTTTCTCTAGCTTGCATCATACTCTAAAAATTCTTGAAGTAGTCCCAGAGTGCTATATTTTGTGCCTTGGCATCACCAATTCCATGCAAATAATCTCTGATTTGTATGGTTACTGGTATGTTATTTTGCCATATCCAACCACTAGTTCCAAGTAGCTCATTCATATAATAGAAGAATAGGCAAAGTATCAAGCCACCATACTTGAATGAATTCCTTTTATCCTTCTTAATTTTCTACAAGTTCTCCAACAGTTGATTCAAGAGAAGCTCACAAAGATCATAGTCAATATTATCTCTTAGCATTTGATAAGCAATGTAAATTGCAGTTCCGGGTACTAAATCTTCCTTGCTGGAGTGATATATCTTGTAACCAATTATCATGGAGGCAAACTTGATATCCGGATCGGTGATATCTTCTATTGTCATTGCTCTCTTGTCAAATTTTGATCCGGTAGCCTCACTCACAGTTTGGTTTTTGACCGATTTAAGAACAGGTAACCCTCCGGATGAGTGTAAATCGGTTACCGCCCTAATATCATCTTTTGTGATCTTAAATGGTCTATTCAACCACATGAAGTTGTCATGCACTCTGCTTAAAACATATCGGACCCATTCATCTTCTGCAAAACAGGGGAAATGGATACAATGTCCAAAATGCTTGTCTCGGATAGCCTTGTACTGAGGTTTGAGTTCAAAAGCATCATCTATTAACTGATTGTGATAGATATCCATTAGCTTGGATTCTCCAAATTCCTCAATGTTTGCATGAATATATGCCCTAACATCTTCTACATGCAAAACCCCATGCAGAATGCTTGAAAATGTGCCTAAGGGATCAACTTCTAGGGATTTATAGGGATGTTTCTTGAATTTAGGGCGCGGCCTATCAGTAATTTTCACAACATTCAAAGTAGCCATCTTTCAAAGATTTAGAGAGAGATTTCAAGAGTGGAAAATACCTCTTACGCTTCTAGGGTTCACGATATGAGCCGGATCGAGTTGCTTGGATGAATCGACTTTTGCAGTTTGATCTTTGAGAGGATTGAGATAACTTGTTGCAGAGCTCCTTCTCTTTTCTTTTCGAATGCAAATGTGCAAATGATGAACCAAAGAACCCTTTTATTTCTGTGCAAACCCTAATTCCATTTTGCAATAAATGCACAACCTAAGTTATTCCGGTTGCCTTGTTTTCCTTGTTCCGAGAGAGATCTTTCCGGATCAATGGTATGCACTATTAGCTATCTATCTATCTTTTCCAAATCATTCCACTTATCCAATGATCAAGATACCTCAAATTTGAGTCATACCGGATCTAACTGTGAGAATCATGTTCTTACCGGATGACTGTTAAACTGGATCAATCTAGGAAGATTAACCTCTTCTAAACTTCTTGCGGATCTTCCATATCTTTACCAAGGCTCATTTAGATGTTTCTCTGAGAACCCTTTAATCCGCAACTTTCCATGTGCCAATTTTAGGCACCAATTGACTGGCTGGGGGAACTTGTTTTCTTTTGAGACTCCCCCTGAGCTAGAGCTCATCTATTTAGTTTCCGGAAGGAATATCAGCACCAGATTCTGGTGCGGATCCATCCCCAACATTTTATGTACTCCTCTTTACCCAAATCTTGTTCATCTCCCTTTGAATTTCATCCGCATCTACTTTTCCTTTTTCTTTGTCTTAGTTTTGATTATGATGCACCAGACCCTTTTTGTCCTGATTCTTACTTCTGCAGAGTTTGGCAATATGACCGGATCTATTGCAATTGTAGCAAACAACATTTCTTTGCATATTTGATTAATATCCTCTTGATCTACACTGATTAGCCATATGTCCCATTCTATTGCATGCAAAGCATCTACCTTTGAATGAATTGTTCATTTGCATATTTCTACACTCATGAGATTTGTGACCAAACATTTTGCAATTAAAACACTGTTCGGAGAAGGATGAATTAGTCTGATTCATTCTTCTTCTACACTATTTGCTTTATGACCAAAGTTATTGCAATTGTTGTAGTATCCATTGAACGATGGATATTTTTGAGCATTAGGTTGCCTTACCGGAGGTCTTCTAGGCCTGTTCCTTGGATTTCCTGATCTAGAGTTTTTCTGACCGGATCCAGACTTTCACCTTTCTCATACCCCAAGCCTCGCTTGTTATCTGCTCTCTTTTGGCTTTCAAGAAGAACTTCAAGCTAAGCAGAGCTTATCTTGAATTTCTCTTTGTATTCATTTGCTGTTTGAAGATATCTTTTTAGAGTGTCAATCTAATTTTCAAGTTGTTCTTGATTATCTCTAGCTTCTTCTAGATTAGATTCCAAATGCCTGATTATTCTATCCATTTTGTGGCAGTCTTCTAATTTCTCTTTGAGAGATTGTTTTAGATTATCGTCATTTTTTTTCTTCTCTTCAATTTCTTGGGTGAATTTCATAACCCCTGATTCCATTTCATGTCTTACCATAATGACCTCTTTTGATAGCTTCTCACATAATTTGTTCTTCTCATTCAGATCTTCATTTGCATCATTGGCTTCATTCTGACTTGCTAATTGTTGAAGTAGTTCCTTTCTCTTTTTCATAGAGATACTCAGTTTCTCCTTAAGTTCATTTATGAAATCATCAGCTTGTTTGAGTCTTTCCCTTAAGTTATTTGCTTTAGAGTGAGACTGTTCAAGATCATCTAGGGTAGACTGAAGTTGTTCCCTCATACCATACATATCCATTGAGATTCCTAGATCTTCCTCAAGCTGTTAGGCTTTGTTTGGAGGAACTTAGCTTTGATACCAATTGTTGATAACTGAGAGGGGGGGGGGGTGAATCAATTATTTAAGTTAATTTAACTTTCTATTCTTCTTTAACAACTAGTGCAGCATCAAAACAAATAAGCATCCATAACCATGAAAGCAGAAACAAAATCAATACACATAATACAAAGATTTTGACGTGGAAAACCCTGTAAGGGAAAAACCACGGGGTGACTAACCCAAGAATGTATTCTCTGTTAGAAGAATAGAAATACAAAAATGACACTTGCCAATTAGGGCTCACTACTCGAGCACACTGCTCACAAGAGACTCACTGCCTACAAGAGACTCACTGTCTACAAGAGACTCACTGTCTACAAGTTACAATGAAAGATACTTGAACTTTTGAGAAGCATCCACATATGCTGAGGTTTAGTTCTGGTTAGGCTCACTACACTGATCTACTGCACTTCATTCTTCCTCTTCTTTGGTGCTATTGCCCTGTCACATACCGGACTTGTATTACTGCTTCCACACTTGTCTCTGCTTTTCTTTGCACAATACAATACACCACACACACCTTCATACCAAAATCAAACAGGTATATATATCCGCATCAATGATTTCAATCATCTTTCTAGTCGGCATCCGGAATGCTCAACATTTTCCCAAACTTTGGTCTGTCGGCTGAATCCTTGCTTATTAAGTGATGGGTATCAAAAAGATGCTTATAGAAGTCATCAATCATGTCGGCCAACCACAAATGATCCCTCAAGAAACTTGATCACCATCGATATCCCATCCAGATTAAGGTCTGATGCTCTACCGGTCAGGTCTTCCTCAGTCTACTCTGCCAAATAGGAACCCAATACTCAGGGGCTTATATCTTTTCATTCTATCATCACCGGAGGCTCAAACTCTGGAATATATTAGTCATGGTACTCCTCTTGACTTCCCCAAGTCCGCATTTTACAAAAATGCTTCCTTTGAGAGATCCGGACCTGATTGTCGGACCTTGCTACATGCTCTGTTCTTGGTCATTGGACCAAAATACTCTTCAATTTGTCTTCCGGTAGAGACACACCATGTCTTGTAGATGTGTGGGATGGACTTTGTTGCCATCAATGACAACATTCATGAAGCTACAACGTGTCTCTTGCCAACACATCCATGGTGGATATTTGATGGCAACATTGGTAATGGGTTGTTAGAGTGATAGAGGCACGTGCTAGACATGGAGTTTAAGGAGCCACTTCGACTTGAAACTATTTGACCTAGAGGGTCAAATAAGCTTGGTGGGAGGAGAACTATGCTAACATCATGATCAAGAGTAAAAGCAACTTCCCACATGAAGATATTTGAAAGAAAGGTCCAGTTGCATTTTACCAAGGAGAGCTCAAGAAGCTCTGTACTGTTAGGTCATTTGCAACATCAATCATTGGTACAACTGGGAGGGTGCTAGTGTGGTAAGGACTCAAAAAGTTCTTGAAGAGGAGAAAATACAAAAGAGAGCAGGGCCCACCATGGAGTCAGGCCTAGTAGCACATAAGGGAACAATGTGATGAGATCAATGCCATTGGATGCTACTAAAGATCTAGAGCCGAGACATCCCAAAGGGTGCTAGAATGGTAAAGGCTAAGAAAACCTCTAATTTGAAGAGAAGCAACAAAAGAAGTGGGATTCGTTGTGACCACAAGATTATAAAGGAAACCATTTGTGCCATTACATTTGATGATGAATGGATTGCAAGAACATGATGTTGTCGAGTCATCAAAAAGACACCAAAGGCTACAAAATCCAATAAGAAAGAAGAGTTGGGCTCCACACATGTAGAAGGCTCATAATATGAAAGCTTTCAGACTTTTTGAATTTGACTATGAAGGATTTCTAGAAGAGATGGCTAATGACTTAGTCGAAGTAACTAAATGGGGTTGTAAATGACATCGAAGAACCAAAAGCCAAAGAAAGGATTCACTAATACCATGCCACACTATGGATCACTAGGATGATGTGAGATGAAAAAGGGAACCTCACAGAGTGTTGAAGAGAACATGGGGCTCAAAGTATTTATCACCTAAAAAGAATTGGAGGAATCTGTCTATAGAAACATGGATTACTCAAAAGAGAGTGTGTGCAAAAACATATTACACGACCCTTACAATCAGTTTATTTAATTTTTCTCACATTTTTTTGATTTGGGTAACTCTGGTTTTTACCCTGGTTCGAGCCCAGAGAGACCACTTAAGGGGATCTCTTCCCACGACTTTATCATCGAGACCACTATTGGGGGGTCTCAGTCCCCAAGGCATTATCACCTTGTTCAAACTCGCGAGCTGATTGGCCGAATGAAGGCACACTCCCTGCGAGCATGCTAGCTCAACGAAGACACATCCTATGAGCATGACAACTTAGCGAAGGCCCATGGTCTGCGAGCTCATCGGCCCAACAGGAATTTGAACCCTGGTGGTGATCACAACAACCAAATGAACTCACCACCACATTGCACCCTTATAAACAGTTTCATTTAATTAAATATAAAACTTTCATAAATTTCAAATATTAATCCTAACTATTTAATTTAAATCAATTAATTACTATTTCCTTACATTTATTTAATAAACCTAAATCACTATATGTAAACGTATTTTTCACTCACACCGTCATACAAATATAGGCACCGTCATACAAATAAGGTTGGCATTCATTGTCACACCATAAAGTGAAAGTTATAATTATGGACCTTAATGGATGTTCCTAACGTGGGTTCACCACGCCACATAAATTACTATATTTGAATTCATCGAGAGAGCCCAAAAAGTTGGTATCACGATACAACACACAATATGACAAACATAATTGCTTAGAAGTACAAGAAGTCTACTTTGCCACCATACATATATATCATTTAATTTTTGAACCAATTAAATAAATAGCCATCATAAAAATGCTAAAAAATTAGTCCTATTAAAACAACCACCAACAAACAAACCCCACAAGGAAAGTGTAAAAGAGAAGAAGAAAAAGCACAAACACAAAAAACTAGTTGATTTGGAGAGGGAGGGGTAAAGCTTAAATAGCTGGTACCTTGTAAAACAGCTGGCTGGATGCAATCTATTTGACAGGTTGACAACTGGTTGATATTTATTTGACAGAAACATTTTCTACAATTTGATTGACAATTGACAAAGAATGTCGTTGAACAGGGCGAAAGAATTGCATTTAACATGTTATAAAATTGATATTAGCCGGTATGTTGTAAAACATTTTCGACGATTTAATCGGCAAAACATGTGAACAGGTCGAAAGAATTGCATTAACAGGGTGACAATAAAAATCGACATTAGCCGGTACATTGTAAAACAGCTGACTGTTTGAAATCCATTTGACAGAAACATTTTTGACCATTTGATCGATAAAACATGTCATTGAACAGGTTGAAAGAATTGCATGTAACAAGTTGACAATAAAAATCAACATCAAACTGGATCGAAAAATGAGTAAACAATACACTGGCGCCGAGGGAGAGGAGGGAGAGAAGGATCATGAGTAGTGGGAAGATAGGTCGGTCCTTTGCATTGCTACGGACATTAAACTTCAACCTAACACTAGTTGCTGTTACTGTTGATGTCGTTTGCCTGTCGCATCAAACAGGTTTGTTTGTTTCTTTTGTACAATGCCAGAATAACCCGGCTCGTGGGGGTCGACCACTGCCCACGTTCACAGGTAACTTACGAGTAAAGTATTGTTCTGGAAATTCAACACCCACCAAGAAAGTCTTCCAGATTAATAGTCTCCCCTCCTAGGTCTTTCACCAGTTGGCATCACCATCAATTGGGGCCACAAAACAGGAGAGATACACCTAAAAAAACACCTCTAAAGTCAATGCTAAATTGGCATTATTCATAGAGGAAAACTTTTCTTGCCAGCAAGTATCCCTTAGTCCATAATGATCGACAGGTATGGTGTATAAAATATTTGTAGGAGTCGTGGCACGTCACATCGATTGCCGTGACTTCTTAACATTATTTATAGTTATACCCTGTGTAGGCCTAATGCAAGAAATAATCAGAGTGCAAAACAATGAGATTCAGTGTTGTGGAATTGGTAGACAGCGTGAAGCGGGCCTATTGGGTTTCGCAGGGCCTCAAATCAAGGCAGATTGAGCTGGGCAATGGAAGCTCCATGCACTGCTGGACTAAAACTACTTCTTCTTCACCGGCCAAGCCCGCTGTCGTTCTCGTTCATGGTTTCGGAGCCGATGGATTGAGCGGGTGGGAGAAGCAAATTGGGGCTCTGGGAAAGTACTTTGATCTCTACATTCCTGACCTTTTGTTTTTTGGTGAGTCCACCACAAGCAGCTCCGAACGGTCGGAGATATTCCAAGCGGAGTGTGTGAAGAGCATGTTAGATTGCCTGCAAGTGAAGAGTGTGATGGTGGTGGGCCATAGCTATGGTGGGTTTGTGGGCTTCTGGATGGCGCACCGATTCCCGGAGCTCGTCCGTTGCCTCGTAATTGTGAGCTCCGGTGTTTGCATGACGCCCTCGAGCAACGATGATCTGCTCAATGAGCTCGGCGCCACCGATATCAGGGATGTTCTTCTTCCCAACAATGTCCATGACTTCAAGAAGTGCATCAATCTTACCATTTACAAGATGCCCTGGATTCCCACTTTTATATACAAGGACTTCATGGAGGTATTGTTTTTAGCACTGTTACGGAATTTGTTCATTTTTATAATGTATGCTTCTGGATTTAACTGTGTATGTTTTTGTTTCGACATTTTGGGTCATATTCAATGATCCATCTCGACGTTTTGGGTCATATTCAATGATCCATAATGATCCAATATGACCCGAAACGTCGAAACAAAAACATACACAGTTGAATCCACTGTTACAGAATTTGTTCATTCCTATAATTTATGCTTCTGGATTCAATGGTGTATGTTTTTGTTTCAATGTTGGGATCATACTATCATTAAGTATGATCTGAAATTTGTCGAAACAAAAACATACACAGTTGAATTCAGAAACAAATATTATTGTTATGGACTGTAGAAAACTCATACCTACTATTATCATTCCTGCTGATTTTCTTTGTACTTCCTGTCATGGGTTTGTTTGCTGGGTTTGAATGTAATGAAGAGTAAAGGCGGAAGGAGAAAGGAGAGAATACAACTCTTAGATGCCGTTGTCATTGGCTCCAACAAGGCAAGCCCGCTCCCAACACTGATCCAGGTAACCAATTGATTGCTTTCTTTCTTTCCCTTAATTTTTTTGAAGAGATGTACACTGACTGCTCACATATCTATAGTGTTGCACATTAGGTTGTTTTCATAGTAACATTTAAAAAAAAAATTGTATATGTATAACATTTCTCTATCAGTATAAAATTAATCGGTGATGAATCAGGAAGTGTGACCCAACACGTTATCTTACTGTCAACCTACATATCTGTTAAAATCTACCTATCTGTAACACCATGGACCAAATCTAGGATGCAATGCATATATGGTGTTCGCTTTGAATGTGTTTTTATGTTGATGAAACAAGTTTCTGCCCAAAAACAGCCTACAAGATTTCGAATCATTTTTTTTCAATTACATTCTAATGGAAAAGACTGATTGGACAGAAGAGCTTTTAGTTATTTGGATTACCATATCAATCCAGTCAAAAAATCTGTTGTATAATGACTTTAGCTTATTGATCTGGCTGCCCAATCAATAATTTTATTTTTCACAAAATTCTTTGCATACATGAAACATAAATTGCTATATTTTTTTTAGAAAATTGTTTCATTATTTTCATGATTTGTGAAAATTCTTTAATACGTTGTCCTGGCAGGAAGTTCTGATTATCTGGGGGAAGAATGATAAGATTTTCAGACTCCAAGAGGCACATGCTATCCAAAGGTAACATTCTCCTCTGTTCCTACACTATTTTATCTTCTTTTAATCTTCTATCCCTCATTCCCTCTCCAAAAGGAAGAGTTTAAAGTGTTCGTATGTTGTGGTCAACGTGTCCGCGTTTTACGTGGGGTTGGTTCCCACATAAAATATCGGCACATTGACATGATAGATCCATGGGTCAACCATATCCTCGACTTTGAAGAGTGTTTGCTTCCTTTCCTTGTCTATTTTTTAAGAGCCATTGAACAGATCAAACCAGAAGCTAAGCTCAATATCAAAGTAAATACATGAAAATATCCCTGTAGAAATCATCTCCATTTTACCTTCCACTACCATCATACAATGGAGAAATCAGTCCCACTTCAAGTACTTTACATACAATTAACTAATGATTAATTTTGCAGGCATATTGGAGAAAAAGCTAAGCTTGTGGTAATAGAAGAATGTGGGCATGTTCCATCGATTGAGAAACCCACCGAGCTAAATGAAGAAATGCTGAAATTTTTGCTGGATTTTGAAAGGGCTCAATGCAAATGATTGAAATGGTCATCAATCTGACTTCTAAGCAGATGGCAGACGATCAATGGGATTAGGTGAAGGTGATAATGATTTAAAAATTAATAACATCCATCTACTCTGCAAGTGGACAAGCACGACTAATGGGCATCTTGGAAGAGCATGAATGGTGCAGAGAAAGTGGGTGTAGGAATTGACTTGCTTGTTTTTTTAATCATTTAAGTGTGGGGAAGCAGATTTATTTAAGCATACTCAAATGTGGAGAAACATGGCAATACAGTAATAGAGGCGGAAACTTTTGTATCAAGGCATGCGTGTATTTGAGTTATAAGAGGTCAAAGGTCAAACCTCTTTATATTTTTGCTTAATAGCCAAAATGATTATGAAAGAAATTTTTTTAGCAACTTTGATAGTCATTATGTTGGCGTTAGCGTGACTCAATATTTTGTCATGGTGACACAATGCTGATCTATAAATACTTATTATATTTATTAAAGTGGGATGTGGCAACTTATTTAATAGTTAAATTATTTGATGTAACTTTTTCTTAAAAGTTTTCAAGTCTTTGCTTCGTTTTTCCTTTTGACAACTTTCATATTTTTTAATGCATCAAAGTTTAAGTTAATAATTGTTAATAATGGTATCGAACATAAATGTTTGTTAGTTATATATATATAATTTTTTAGTTAAGAATTATTTTATGTTTTCTACATTATTTGAAGAGCTATTTTATTTTTGTATGTAACTTTAAATTTTACTATTAGGAAAGTCATCATTCCAATAACTAATTCTTATATTTTAGTTTTATTTTAAAAAATTAGTAAATATTATATGTTATTTTTTAATAGTTATAGTTTCATTTGTAGAGATTAATAAATATTTTAAAATTTTGATGTTTTTATATTTAAAAAACAAATAACTTTTCTACAAAATAAAAATTGACTTTATTTTTATATATATAGAGTTGTGTGTGTGTGTGTGTGTGAGTGAGAGAGAGAGAGAGAGAGAGAGAGAGAGAGAGAGAGAGGTTTTATATTTATATGGTTTATTTCTATATTTAATTATGTCGAATGTGTTTTGGTTTCTAACATGTACATGGCCATGACATGAGACTCCTTGAAGCTACTTAGAACGCCTCTTAATATAATAAATGGAAGCAATTAAGTATAAGTTAAATTAGATGATCTAAAGTGAGGACATGATAACTTAATTGAAATAAATGTAATGATTAAATAAGAGGATAGAGGGGTTAGCTTTAGGATAGATGATGGATAAATGATGTTGATATTGTTTTGGAATGATTTGAATTATTTGCCTCAATTTGATGAATGTATTAGAATCTAATCCGACATGGAAAATGATGTAGATCAATCTTGAGCTATGTGAGTTTGATCTTGACTATCATGAACCTAATTTGATGCACATAATTGATAGGAGTCGTGTGGAACTGATTTGATAAAAAGAGTGCATGAGGATCTACTTGCCTTCACCTCCTAGAGATCTCAATCTACAAAGGTGGTGTCTAGAGACACTATTCATTCGATAAAACTGAACAAGTCCTTTTAGGTGAAATCACTTAGTGGATGAAATTAGCAATGATGAGAAAGATCAAAGACAATGTATACACTTGAAAATGGCATGACTCTAGCTAAATAAATATTTTTAATATTTATTTAATCTTAAATTCCTCTATCAATAAATAAATAAATCAATATATTTATTTGATTCGTATCTCTCCAAAAAATTAAATAAAATCATTTATTTAATTAATTCATCCAAATTCTTCTAAAATCATTCTAAATTAAATAATACCAAATCATTTAATTAATTCTTCTCATTATCTATATTTAAATAAATCCAACTATTTATTTAAATTGTTTATTTCCTCCAACATTGAATTAATACAAAAAATAATTCAATTAGTCCACGTGCACATGTAATTAAATATTTTTAAATATTTAATTAGCTAATATTCCCTCACCCGCATGTCCTATTTCTCCTCCAGTCAGATTAGTTAACTCATCAATCAAATCTATTAACTAATTAGTCATCTGAGTTCACTGTTCAATCATCTCAGTCAACTCCTCAATCTATTATGTTATCTCTCCAATCTATTCTGTTAACTGATCAATCATCTCAGTTAACTCCCCAATCTATTCTGTTAACTCCTCTGATGCAAGAAGGAGCAAGACACTTGTCCTCTCCCTATTCGTGCACATCCTCTCAAATTTCCTCAACTGTTGATCTTCTTATTCATTCTACACCATCGATTTTCTTTCTCACAAATCTATAAATACAACCCCTATTCCTCCATTTGAATCATCTAATCTTTTTATAAACTTACTCTGCAAGAATCACAATGCGCCTTTGGCATGAATCACTCCATAGCTTGATATCAATTGTTACCATTATCACCATTTTCATTGCATTGCAAGATCCTCTTCATTGCAAAACCTATCAACAACCATTCTCCATTGTCATCTTGGAAAAAAGAAAGGAAGTGCACCTTCTAAGGGCTCAATTCATACACAAGATCAATTCGAGATAGGTGACCAATGGAAGTCACGAAATAGAAAGGTTGGCAAGGTATTGTGTTCTTTGTGTTTGATCTTATTTGTTTCATTTTCTATTGAGTTATTGGATTATTGTAATATCCACGTTCTATAAACATAGTAAAAACCAGAAATTTACCATAAAGTAATTTAACAAGGTAAAAATGAGATAGAGAAATTTTTTCTTTTATTCAACATATAATCAAGTAATTACAATTACAAGATTTCTCACTACAAAATATGATAAACCATATTTTATTTCTCAAGTATAATGTTTACAAAAGTAAATCAATTACAAATATCTGTATTAGATAATGTTTTACATAATCTCAATAAACACAAGTCTCAGAGATATACTGCATCCGAAAATCTGACATCTTTATCGCAAGCCTTGGCATGTCTTCTGCTAGAGAGAGAGTATCTTTCTAGTGATTTACCTCCATCCATAGACCGACAGTCTCCCACATATCTTCCACATAGGAAGTGGCCCTACCCTTCATGAGGAATATAGACCAATGGTGATCAGTGGTAATTTGCCTTTCCGAGTACATAGTGTTGTATCCTACACAACTTTATCAACTATACAACCCTAGATACCCTCTAGCTAAGTATGATTTCTGATAGGTTATGCAATCTAGATATAGTGAACTGACAATGCATGCAGAGACATATACATTACTATGGCCATAGTTTCAATATAAATTGACGTTTGCAATGAACATTGTCGTAATGTTCACCCACCCCAACTCGACTTGGATACTATCATATTCCTACAGTTCGACTTGGTTAACTATGTTTAACTTATGAAGTCATTACGATTTCAATAATTTAGTCTTCCCGACCCATACATGTTTTCTTTCACTGTCTATATTCTATAGACCTAATCAACTATCTTTCTTTACGAGGATTCTCATTACATCATTGCAATACTTGAGGTCCACAACTTATTGACTCATAAGAATTTTAAATCAATTAATAACGACTAAGATGATCACTTTACCCAGGTTAAGCATTATAGTCTAGGAAACTAATTCCCTTCTTACAAGTAAGAATAATTATACATAGTTAGGGCACTTGACCGTTCAATCACGATCTATATAATGATCTCAATGATTTAATATAAATAATTACCATATCTAGGTTAAGTTAAGGTTTAACTAAAGAGTTTTATCTAACCCAAACCTAGTCTTTCTGACTTAGGTGGATTCACAAGATACTGTCGTTGCTTCTTAGACCTTATGGAATGACTATCCATTCTTAGGTATCTTTTTGCATCTTGCAACATTTGAGATCCAACACTTATCGACAAGTAATAGTTAAGATAAGATGTTCAACTATAAAGGTATAATAAACTTTATGTTTGACTAACCATTTATAATACCTCTTGCAAGCTTGCAAAACTTGAGGCTTATGACTTATATCTCAAGTCAACTTGTATCCAAACAAATAGGTTCCTCTACCCAAGGTTAAACATTATCGACTAATAACAAATCTATTATTAATAAGATAAATATGAGCATTTATTATTTGGGGTTCTTGGCCCTTCAATGTCCACCCCCATAAAATAACTAAAACGGGTTATAACCATAAAGGCGTCATCAAATAATCTTTGACCCTTCTAGGTTAAGCTAGGGTTTTACTTTACCCTTGAATAATCTCTTAAATCACAATAACCCTATCTCATAACTCCAATACTGAGGTTTATAAACGACCTCTGGTTTAACTCAACCAAGGTTAAGAATACTATGGTTTTGATCTATCCTATTCCATCATAACGAAATAACTAACATAAATTCCTATAAGATAGTAATATAATACACAAAAAGGATTCACCCTAAGTATTGTTCAATCTCCAAGGTCATTTCTAGGTTTCACAATTATTGACTAGAAAGAAGATTAATTCTCGTTGATCTGTCCACTAAGGACTTGCTCAACCTTAATCAACTCGATTTATCTTCCTTAAGAAAACTTAATTATAGTAACCATAAGGTTGTTGACTAAAGTTTGATATGACTCCAAGGTTGTAAAAAGTCTTATACCAATTGCAATTACATAAGTATTAAAATAACCAAAAGGCTAGGTTCATATTCCCCTAATGCCATAGTATCGGGATATTGAGTATTCTAATGCTAGAAAGAATCTGAGTTTAAAATAAATGTTGAACCTCTAGCCTGACAACATTAATCACATTATGCTATTCAAAACAACGTGAAATCCATGACACATATTGAGTATAAAAATTCTCGAGGTTCTTAAAAGATCATATGTATGCAATATCAAAATACCATAAAAACATCTCAGTAATTACAAACAGTAATTTTGGATAGTGCAATGATCTAATACAAGAGTTCATCATTGTATACTTCTATACATGACATCTATTGATTGATGTTTATTTAAATTCTTTATATTTGGCTAAAAATCTTCTAAAACTCTTAGAAATTACTATCGTTGAACGAGTCTCATGCAACGAGAGTTTAAGATGATAACATAAAGAAATAAGGTCAACTCATACCTAGAAAATCCACGCAATATAAGTCTGATCTTACTTGTGGATGTCTACTTTTCCTGGTAAGAACTGTGTTTCTCTTGTCGACCCTTACGATAAATCCTCAACACTTCTCTACTCTTTCCATAAAATGATCTCAATCCATGATACAACGCTGTCTTCTCTATAGAAGAAACCCTCACCAGTGATATTCTCATTCTCAAAAAATAAGTTGATAACTCTTATTCATCAAACTCCTCCTCCCTCTACTAATATTGCAGATATCTCTCTATACTAGCCCTCGATTTACCTTTTCTACACTTATATTGGTGCTCTCTCTCACCTCTGCTAATAGCCGAAACTCCTTCTATCCTCTCCCCCGATGCTTTTTCTATATCTTGACTTTATTAACATCTAACTCTTATATAACCGAAACTGTTGCCTCCTCTCTAACATTAATATCCTCCTCTAAACAGTAACCCCACCTCCTTAAAGCTGCAAATATCTCCAAATACATAACTGAATTTACACTTTGCTTTCACATGCATGCTTTAAGGGATTTGTGGTAATAAAGTTCCACTCTTTAATCACAACGATCTTTTATTTTTCTCCCACCGATTTCCTATCTCCCTGACTCTTAATGAGTCGTCCATTTTTTAAAGACTTAAGCAAGACTCTTTATGAGTCACTCGTTTTTGCTCCTCCACACTTAGTAGTTGAAAACACATTGAATACAAAACTGTCCGCTTCATGATTCAGTTTCAACCGAGCTATAAATTTACATATCTCTACACACATCAACGGGAAGAACACTCTTTGAGGGAGCTTTAGTGAATGTTGTTAGCATCACCACCACTCTTCTTTCAAAGAGGCCGACAAGGTATTAAACCTACGATTACTCAATTAATAAACACTTAAATTGGTTCGTTCCACCACTCAATATAATGAAGGCTCTCCTATTTGTAAGCCTTCGACTACTCAAGCATTAAACCATCGACTCATTATGAGGTATTATCCTCATTTGATGCTAAGGCATCTACATATTGATTACATCAATTATAATACTCATAACATTGCCTATACATTAGATAGGTATAGTTTATTCAATAAAAAGATATTATTAAACCATGGGATATAGATGTCGTGATCGGGTTGAGCTTGTCTCCCCATCATAATCCGTCGACAAATATCACATATTAATAACTTTGATGAAAACGTCTTAACGTTTACGAATCATTATAACATGTCAAATATCTTAATAATAGTATTAAGATAATCATTTTACGACAATAACGTCGTAATATTTACGTTGAACGTAAATAGTTATAAATCAAACTCAAATGACATTGTTAACGTTATTAACGACTAAGATGACTTAATACGACTTAGCAAGTTTTGAAAACAATATCGACTACCTGTCGATTAGGTTCAGAAGTAAACTGACAAGACAAAGCTTACCTCTTATGACACCTTGGTTCACATTTTCATTAAACACTTATAACTCAGTTAGGCAAATAAATCACTCGTAACCCGAGGTCTATAGCTCTCTCTTGGAAAGGTACTCTCTCTTCTTTTCTCTGAGAGTCATTTGATAACCTGCAATCCTGTTTCACTTGTCATCAAACAATATGTGATCAGTGCATCATTATTCAATTAATTTAACTAATAAATCAAATCTCATAATACAAATATTAAATCGATAATAACATAATAATTTCTATGATTCCAATAAATGACATTCAATAAAATCCATGTTTTTCCTTGTCATCAATCTAAACATCACAATAAATTTACTTACGTTCAAGTAAAAAGTAAAAGTATAGCAAGTCAAAAATTAGGGATGTAACATATCCTTCCCCTAAAGATTCATCGTCCTTGAGGATATAAAGTATCAAAATGCAACTAAAAAACAAGTTCATTGTTTAACTGCTATAAGCATAAAATAAATGAGGCAAATTTCTGCTAGAATTCAGGGTAATTTCCTGCTCATGTAAAACTATTCTATGCATACTGGTCCCACTGGACCTTACACTACATAACCTCTACGTTACACAAGCATTACTTGCGAACTTCATGCATTTAAGAAGTTGATCATGACCTTTCCTAGGTTCTGTACTTGTAAAACAATATAATATTCTTATATTACATAAATATATATTTTCATGTATGAATCACAAAAATCATTATGCCTCCTAGCAATAACTAGTAATAGATTGACTCTTGAAATCAATAGAATTTATAACCTTGAATATTTAGAAGAGTCCTTTATACTTAGGAACTAGTTTGGAATACATTCCACACTTTATGAAACTTTTTCTGGGGTTTAACCCTCAAAAGAATTTTCCTTCTCTAATTGAGAATTGTCTTGGAGTACATTTAACATCAACGTAACTTTTTTTTTTATTATAAATTTCCACCTATCTTTTCTGATCAGCCAAATCTTTTCATCTACTTCTTATAACATTTCTGGACTAATGCTAATCCTATCTTCTAGCTTAGCTAGCTTATATGAGTTCGACATCTTTTATGTCCAATGTTTCAATTCAAGCCATCTTAATAGAAAAAAGTTAGGTATTTATAAGAAAATTCCACAAGTGGTAAGTAGTCTTCTCACTTATATTGCTGATCCATGCAATATGTTTGAAACAAATCTTCCAAAACTTGGTTAACTCTCTTAGTTTAACCATGTATTCTCAGGATGATAAATTGTACTCTTATTAATTTCAGTCCTTAGCATAGAGAACAAGTTTGCCAAAACCTTGACATTACACACACATTTCTATCTGAGATAACCTTCTCAGGAAAACCATACAATCTAAACTCCTCTTTGTACAAATTTGCGAGCTAACACACGTGCTCCATCAATCAAATTCCCTGGTATAAAATGTGTTACCTTTGTGAGTTTATCAATCTCAAATAAAATGGCATTATGTCGATTCCTTGACATAGGAAGATTCTGAATGAAGTCCATACTTATGACTTGTCACTTTCATTCTGGTGTATTATGTGGATACAACAATCCTACAGGTGTTGATGTTCTACTTTTTCCATCTGGCACTCCAAACAATTTGCTATAAATCTCGCAGCATCATTCTTTATTCCTTTCATAATTCAAGAGGTTTTTCACCTGTTAGCAATTGATTACCCCTGGATGTCTTGGGTAAGGTGCGATATGAACTTCTTTCCACACTAGTTTTCTTAATCCAGAAGAATTAGAAACATATATTCTTCCTTTGAAACTCAATAGTCCGTCAGACTCAAAATGAAAACCTATCATACCTTGAATCTTAAAGATTTACCATAAGAGCTTGCTTAACTTGCTCATCAAGTATAGGTACACTTCCTTAATCCTTCTCCTGAGGCATCAATTTTTCCCTCAAACTATCCTTCGGGACAGGTATTCACAAAATTGGTGCTGTTGTAATTTCTCTTTTAATAGATCAATTGCCTCTTGACATCTATCTATCCACTCAAATCATTTCTCTTAACCATTGCAGAATCACTTGCACATAATGATAATGTTCTTCTTCATTCATAAAATAAATAAGTATATCTTCCAGAAAGGCTAGAACAAACTTGTCTAAACAATCTCTAAACACACTATTCATGAGATTCATGAATGCGACAAGACATTTGTAAGTCCAAAAGACAACACTACAAATTCATGGTGCTCATTCTTGTCCTATAAATTGATTTATGGGTATCCTCATCCTTCAATCTTGACTGATGATATATTGATCGCTAATCAATCTTTGAAAACACTGTAGTTCCATGCATCTACCAAGGAGATCATCAATGCATGGTGAAATATATTTGGTTCTTTATCGTTTCTTTAATGAGCATACGATACTAAATGCATGATTGCAGAGTTATGTCCTTCTTCTTGACAATGATAACTAATACACCCCACGGTATAAAATTGGATCTAATCAAACCTTTAGCCAATAATTCTTGTAATGGGGCTTTGATTGCATTAATTATATAACTGTCATATAGTAAGGTACTTTTCTAGGTAACTTATCCCAAAACTCTAGGGAAAATAAAATTTTTAGTTGTTCCATTCACTTGTTCCATCAAGATTTGGTGGAATGACTTTCTTCATATCTAGGACAGTTTTAAGGCAAGCCTATCCTTTGCTTCCTTTTAGGGTCTAAAGTTTCAGGATTTTCATTACTCACTCTATATTCTTGGTGATTTTCCTTTCTCATCCCATGAGAAATCTCATTTTCCCCCTTTAGGGTTTCCTTGATCGCATACTTTCTTTTTCAAAATACCAGGTATCTCCTTGGTTTCTACAAACACGGTTAGGATTGCTCCAATTTGTCCAAGAGATTAACTAGTGGTTTATTCTCTTCTAGACTCTCACCCTTGTTTGGTTCTTGAATGATATATGTTGTCATTTTTCTCACCCAGATAAATAAGTTATCTAATAGTTCTCTAAAACTAAGCGACTCAAATAATCAAACATATTTATTTCATAACAATCAAAAGGTTGATACCAAACATTGTCATCTTTGTTATAATTTATTTAGGAGTAACCACATCCTTATTCATATAGTTGATATGACAAGACTATATGTCACAATCGATTTACAATCTTCCAATTAAACAAACATAGAGGGTGGATGTACACACAAGTACTCCTCCAACACCTTTTTCCTAAAATAGAAGCATCACATCAACCTTCAAGTGACATGTTGTAATTGGCTACAATTTACTAGGTTTTACTACACCAATAGAAATAGTAGGATTCTTGGCCAGCTCAAAACGTTGTTTTCTTTCTAGTTGAATACGCTTAAGCGCATCAACAAAAATCTCTAAATCCTCCAGCCATGCACCATAAGAGTAAATAATATGCTCTTTAAGTTCAACCTCCTCAATAGGTTTCTTCTTAACCACTAATTCAGGCAAATGCTGGGGAACATACTTCCTAGCAGTTTTCTTGGTTCTTCTCCACGCCATTCTGGCACAAGAAATTCAAACATTAGCTAACCGCATAATGTTGACTACAGGTTAGCACAGTGGACTCATAAGCCCTAGTGTCGAACCTGGTAGCTCTGATACCATATGTAATATCCATGTTCTATAAACATAGTAAAAACTAGAAATTTACCATAAAGTAATTTAACAAGGTAAAAATGAGATAGAGAATTTTTTTCTTTTATTCAACATATAATCAAGTAATTATAATTACAATAATTCTCACTACAAAATATAATAAACCATATTGTCTTTCTCAAGTACAATGTTTACAAAAGTAAATCAATTACAAATATTTGCATTAGATAATGTTTTACATAATCTCCATAAACACAAGTCTCAGAGATA
This sequence comes from Cunninghamia lanceolata, assembly GCA_027924645.1. Classification (NCBI taxonomy): domain Eukaryota; kingdom Viridiplantae; phylum Streptophyta; class Pinopsida; order Cupressales; family Cupressaceae; genus Cunninghamia; species Cunninghamia lanceolata. Next base: position 5,124,353 of record BSBN01000220.1, on the reverse strand, counting down.
TACTGCATCTAGGAATCTGACATCTTTATCGCAAGCCTCGACATGTCTTCTGCTAGAGAGAGTATCTTTCCAGTGATTTACCTCCATCCACAGACCGGTGGTCTCCCACATATCTTCCACATAGGAAGTGGCCCCACCCTTCATGAGGAATATAGACCAATGGTGACCAGTGGTAATTTGCCTTTTCAAGTACATAGTGTTGTATCCTACACAACTCTATCAACCATACAACCCTAGATACCCTCTAGCTAAGTATGATTTTTGATAGGTTGTGCAATCCAGATACAGTGAACCAACAATGCATGCAGAGACATGCATTACAATGGCCATAGTTTTAATATAAAATAACGTTTGCAATGAACATTGTCGTAATGTTCACCGACCCCAACTCGACTTGGATACTATCATATTCCTACAGTTCGACTTGGTCAACTATGTTTAACTTATGAAGTCATGATGATTTCAATAATTTAGTCTTCCCGACCCAGACATGTCTTCTTTCACTATCTATATTCTATAGACCTAATCAACTATCTTTCTTTACGAGGATTCTCATTGCATCATTGCAATACCTGAGGTCCATGACTTATTGACTCATAAGAATTTTAAATCGATTAATAACGACTAAGACGATTACCTTACCCAGGTTAAGCATTATAGTCTAGGAAACTAATTCCCTTCTTACAAGTAAGAATAATTATACATAGTTAGGGCACTTGACCCTTCAATCATGATCTATATAATGATCTCAATGATTTAATATAAATAATTACCATATCTAGGTTAAGTTAAGGTTTAACTAAAGAGTTTTGTCTAACTCAAACCTAGTCTTTCTGACTTAGGTTGATTCACAAGATACTGTCGTTGCTTCTTAGACCTTATAGAATGACTATCCATTCTTAGGTATCTTTTTACATTTTGCAACATTTGAGATCCAACACTTATCGATAAGTAATAGTTAAGATAAGATGTGACTATAAAGGTATAATAAACTTTATGTTTGACTAACCATTTATAATACCTCTTGCAAGCTTGCAAAACTTGAGGCTTATGACTTATATCTCAAGTCGAATTGTATCCAAACAAATAGGTTCCTCTACCTAAGGTTAAACATTATCGACTAATAACAAATCTCTTATTAATAAGATAAATATGAACATTTATCATTTGGGGTTCTTGGCCCTTTGATGTCCACCCCTGTAAAATAACTAAAACGGGCTATAACCATAAAGGTGTCACCAAATAATCTTTGACCCTTCTAGGTTAAGCTAAGGTTTTACTTTACCCTTGAATAATCCATTAAATCACAATAACCCTATCTCATAACTCCAAGACCGAGGTTTATAAACGACCTCTGGTTTAACTCAACCAAGGTTAAGAATACTATGGTTTTGATCTATCCTATTCCATCATAACGAAATAACTAACATAAATTCCCATAAGATAGTAATATAATACACAAAAAGGATTCACCCTAAGTATTGTTCAATCTCCAAGATCATTTCTAGGTTTCACAATTATTGACTAGAAAGAAGATTAATTCTCGTTGATCTGTCCACTAAGGACTTGCTCAACCTTAATCAACTCAATTTATCTTCCTTAAGAAAACTTAATTATAGTAACCATAAGGTTGTTGACTAAAGTTTGATATGACTCCAAGTTTGTAAGAAGTCTTATACCAATTGCAATTACATAAGTATTGAAAAAACCAAAAGGCTAGGTTCATATTCCCCTAATGCCATAGTATCGGGATATTGAGTATTCTAATGCTAAAAAGAATCCGAGTTTAAAATAAATGTTGAACCCCTAGCCTGGCAACATTAATCACATTATACTATTCAAAACAACGTGAAATCCATGACACATATTGAGTATAACAATTCTTGAGGTTCTTAAAAGATCATATGTATGCAATATCAAATACCATAAAAACATCTTAATAATTACAAATAGTAATTTTAGATAGTGCAATGATCTAATACAAGAGTTCATCATTGTATACTTCTATACATGACATCTATCGATTGATGTTTATTTAAATTCTTTATATTTGGCTAAAAATCTTCTAAAACTCTTAGAAATTAATATCATAGAATGAGTCTCATGTAACGAGAGTTTAAAATGATAACATAAAGAAATAAGGTCAACTCATACCTGGAAAATCCATGCAATATAAGTCTGATCTTACTCATAGATGTCTACTTTTCCTTGTAAGAACTGTGTTTCTCTTGTCGACCCTTACGATATATCCTCAACACTTCTCTAATCTTTCCATAAAATGATCTCAATCCACGATACAATGCTGTCTTCTCTATAGAAGAAACCCTCACCAGCGATATTCTCAGAAACTCTTCTTTGTCAAACTCCTCCTCCCTCTGCTAATATTGCAGATATCCCTCTATACTAGCCCTTGATTTACCTTTTCTACGCTTATATTGGTGCTCTCTCTCACCTTTGCTAATAGCCAAAACTGCTCCTTCTATCCTCTGCCCTGATGTTTTTTCTATATCCTGACTCTATTAACATCTAACTCTTATATAACCAAAACTATTGCCTCCTTTCTAACATTAATATCCTCCTCTAAACAGTAGCCCCACCTCCTTAAAGCCGCAAATATCTCCAAATACATAATTGAATTTACACTTTTCTTTCGCATGCATGCTTTAAGGGATTCATGGTAATAAAGTTCCACTCTTTAATCACAACGATCTTTTATTTTTCTCCTGCCAATTTCCTATCTCCCTGACTGTTAATGAGTCATCCATTTTTTAAAGACTTAAGCAAGACTCTTTATGAGTCACCCATTTTCGCTCCTCCACACTTAGTAGTTGAAATCACATTGAATACAAAACTGTCTGCTTCATGATTCTGTTTCAACTGAGCTATAAATTTGCATATCGCTACACACATCGACGAGAAGAATACTATTTGAGGGAGCTTTAGTGAATGTGGGTAGCATCACCACTGCTCTTTTTTCAAAGAGGCCGACAAGGTATTAAACCTACGTTTACTCAATTAATAAACACTTAAAGTGGTTCATTCCACTACTCAATATAATGAAGGCTCTCCTATTTGTAATCCTTCGACTACTCAAGCATTAAACCATCGACTCATTATGAGGTATTATCCTCATTTGATGCTAAGGCATCTACATATTGATTACATCAATTATAATACTCATAAAATTGCCTACACATTAGATAGGTATAGTTTATTCAATAAAAATATATTATTAAACCATGGGATACAGATATCGTGATTGGGTTGAGCTTGTCTCCCCATCATAATCCGTTGACAAATCACATATTAATAACTTCGATGAAAACGTCTTAACGTTTACGAATCGTTATAACATGTCAAATATCTTAGTAATAGTATTAAGATAATCATTTTATGACAATAATGTCATAATATTTAGGTTGAACGTAAATAGCTATAAATCAAACTCAAACGACGTCATTAACGTTATTAATGACTAAGACGACTTAATATGACTTAGCATGTTTTGAAAACAATATTGACTACCTGTCGATTAGGTTCAGAAGTAAACTGACAAGACAAAGCTTGCGTCTTATGACACCTTGGTTCACATTTTCGTTAAACACTTATAACTTGGTTAGGCAAATAAATCACTCATAACCTGAGGTCTATATCTCTCTCCTAGAAAGGTACTCTCTCTTCTTTTCTTTGAGAGTCATCTGATAACCTGCAATCCTATTTCACTTGTCATCAAACAATATGTGATCAATGCATCATTATTCAATTAATTAAACTAATAAATCAAATCTCATAATACAATTATTAAATCTATATTAACATAATCATTTCTATGATTCCAATAAATGACATTCAATAAAATCCATGTTTTTCCTTGTCATCAATCTAAACATCATAATAAATTTACTTACGTCCAAGTAAAAAGTAAAAGTATAGCAAGTCAAAAGTTATGGATGTAACAATTATATTGATATATCTATATTATTCCCATTTTTCTGATAACATTTCTATCACCCACTGTGGGGCCCTTGCCCCAATTTAACTTCAAAATTGATTTTTTATGTTAGAATCCATACACAGGATGTTTCTACGCATCCACTCACTATTATAGTGCATCTACTCATTGATACTGCTCATCTTTCACATCTGTGCATTTACTGACTGTTCTGGCACATTTATTCTCTATTACGTCACATCTGTCAGGCCTACGCATTTATTCACTATTCTAGCACATTTATCCTCTGTTATGGCGCATGTCATATCTGCGCATTTATTCTCTGTTCTTGCACATACGTTCTCTATAATTGCACATTTGTATCTGCGCATTCATTCTGATAGGGTTTTTGAGCTATTTCTCAAGAAATTCCCAATGCTAACACCATTCCAGGAATATTCTTAGATCTGTCTTGCAGGTTAAGAGCTGGTTAGTTATATAGTTGCATGGTTAACTCTCATCTAGATTTAAATAGCAAAGGAAGTAATTGAACTTGTTCATGCAAATTTCACTTAGATTCTAAATAGGAGGGAAGTAATTTGTACTTGTTGCATCACAACTTGAACATAGTCCCAACTAGGAGGATTAAAATTGAACAATTACTTTCAAAAGTTTTTTCAAAGTTAACAAATCTTGTGTGCCCAAATAGAGTAACTCATTTAGTTTTTCTCTTTTTAACTAGGAGGAAAGAACTAGTGTTTTCCATGATTTTGGAATGATGATAGGACTATGCTCTCCCCTTAACTGGGTGAACAAAATGCCAGAATCATCATTTCACATGTGTTTCCTTTAGAGAGGCCTGCCCTTGGAATTCCTTCCTTCCAAGCGGGATGACCTTAAGTGGTAACAAGTTAACGCTAAGCTCTTCTAATCCACTATAAATAAACTGTGTTTGAGGTGAAAGCTTCAAGCAACGAGTGCGGATTAGTTATATTGACAACCAACCTCCCCATAAACCTCACAAGGTGTAACCCTTGCAGATTGGGAGACTCCATAACAGAGAGTAGCGTTGCCGCAAGTATAACCACTCAAACGGTTGCCCTTACTACATATCCATTGTTTGTAGAAGCCAAAATCCCCTATTCGGTGACACAGGAGGAAAACATTCTCCAGAGCCGTCCAACGTCATACACTCATTTAGTGTAGAGACAGAAAAGTTCAACTCTTCCGAGGAAGTATAGCTTGGTATGCATGAGAAGTAAGTGCCATGGAGGGGAGCTGGTGCTACCAAGCTATTAGTTGTCTACCTTTATGTAAGTGGCTGGTGTAAAAACCAAGTTGGAACTCACTGAATACTGTCCTAGCCAACCTTAGGATTGTGCATGCATTATAATCAAAAAATCAAACAAGCATGAAAATATTCTTTGTGTGTGATGTGTCTTTCTTGCCATAATCGAAGAAACAAATCAAACTGAGCAACATTCAAACAAAGAACCCCAAAAAACATTGGAAAACGTGCCTTTACCAAAATAAAATCAGTCAAATTCAAGAAAAAAGATAGATTTGCGCATTTGTTTTTGCTGTGCATTTACTCATTCTTGTTGCGCATCTTCTTTTCACCAGATCTACGCATACACTTCCTGAAGTGGTGTATTTACACTTTGTTCTATTGCATCTGCTTTTCATTAGATCTACGCTTTTGTTTCCTATTGCTGCACATATACACTTTGTTCCTGCGCATCTATCACAGTGAGCACTTTCGTACATTTTGGGAGAAAAACAAGGTCACTTTCAGGGACCCATTTGAACCCAGTCCAGTCTTCATTCGTAAAAATGGTTATAATCATCAACAAATCTCGACCAAATCGAGAACCATACATACTCCTATGTGGCCTAAAGTTTGGTCCTAATGATGATGAGAACTTTATAGAATCCCTAGGTCATCCTAATGATACTCTAGACAAGGGAAATCCCACCTCAAATTGGAAATCCTGCACCAATCCATCTACTAGTCCTCCTCCACTATCCCCTAGGATACATATCCCAAAGCATACTAGTTCTACACCAACACCGCCATCAAGTTCCCCAAGCTCTAATCCACCAACCAAAGAGTCCTTAAATTATTTTCTTGAAAGACTCTTTGCAAAATCTAAAAGCAAAATAAAAGCTATGCAGAACTCCGAATCCACTCATCCATTACCTCATTCATGTACCCATAGACCTACAAATGATGTGATCTAAGGGCTATTAGCATGGAGTCAACCGTGTCCCCAAATTCCTATCCTTGAACTTACAAAAGATTCTTTCAATGCCATGTCAATTCCTACAACCCCTTGATATAATCCGCAACCCCTTGAGCTTATTGAAGAACGTCCTACCATGAACCAAAGTCAAGGTCCATTGTACCTTCATGTTGTTGACCAAGAGCCTATCCAAGAGTCTTCTACCTCCACTTCAGTTCAAGTAACCCAAGAGGTATGTCAGGAACCTAATCCTAAGCATGTGAATACATCAAGTCCTAGTCCTAATCAAGATCAACTTACTTTCATTCCACCCATCCATAACATTTATCTTTTCCATGATCAAGATATTACCTATGAAGAAGCTATCCATTAGAAACTTGATCCTATACATGAGAAAGAAATCCAAATCCAACCCATCCATAACCTATATCTTTTCTATGATCAATATATTATCGTTGATGAAGAACCTATACACGAGCACATTGATCCCATCATGCTTAATCCTATCTATGATCAAGATCCCATCTACGATCAAGAGCCTATCTATGATCAAGCAAACCATGATGATCCTCTTAGTCAACTTTATGCATTCTATGGTCATGAGCTTATTACAGCATCTATCCATCACCCCATAACCATCCATGAGCAAGAAACCTCCATTACTCCTATCCATCCTCCACCTAGTCCTATCCATGATCCAACAACACACACTTTGCTTAATGAGACACTTGCCTCCAAAGTGCACACAGATGATCAAACCAATAACTTAGATCTTAGTGAGCATAATGATAATCAAGATCCTAATGATTCTCCACCATCCATTATCGACCATGTTGAAAATCCATTATCTTATCCCCTTGGTCTCACTACTTTCATCCATGAATGTTCTTTCTTGGGAGAGCAACAACCGTTATCTACCACTTCACCTTCCCCATTAAATAATTAGCTTGCATCTAGTCTCCAAATCACCCATAATCCCATTGTCCACCGCATACTCCAACATATGAAATATCAAGGTAAAGGCTTAGGCCTTCATGAACAAGGTATTTTGGAGCCTATCCATGTCAAAGTCCCTCCAACCTCTTATGGCCTTGGTTATACTCCCCAAGAAAATAAATCTCATGATGTTGGTACTTCATCCATACCTTCTAAATCCACCACTTCCCATCACAAACCCTATCATATCCCCAAAACATATGTCGCCATTCCACCTCCCTTATCATACAAATCCCAAAAGCATGTTACCATACACCTTCCACCATCCACTTTACCTCCACTCCTTCCAACTCCTACTATGCCTCCATCCACTTTTCTTCCACTTCTCCCAATGCCAAATTCATCCATCTACACATTCCCTCACATTTGGAATCATGAACAACAGAGGCACACATTATCTAAACATGAAGCTTCCACTCATTCCACCAAGCCTATGGGATTCAAAAATAAACATTGGGATGCATCCTTTCATAAAGACAAAAATCCTAAGGGTCCTAATAGCTTAGGAAATCAATCCGAAGAACCAAAGAATAACCCATCTCAAAAGTTGCATACACCCACACACCTCAAAGCAAAAATGAAAAAGGTGTGGGTCCCCAAGCAACAAGTAATTATCTCAGACGTTGCACAAAAGCTATATATACCCAAGCCAATACCTTCACAGGTAAAGTCTATAAACAAAATGGTTTGGGTACCTAAGAAAAAATCCATCAAGTTAAATGAGGTATCCCAACCATCCACTTTCTCCTTTTCCATCAAAAAATCCCATTCCATCCAAAAGTCTCCAATTCTTCCATCCCACATGACAAGCAAAAATCAGAAAAACACTCACTCTATGTGGGTCCCTAAATGCCTAAATCACCTATCCACCAAGCAAAAGTTTCCATTTCTTCCTACCCCACCTTCCCATCATAAGCTTCAATGTTTATCACGATATGTGCAACCGTTGGTCATGGTTCCCATCCATCCCACGACACTTCCATTTACCTCCATCTCCCCTTCCTTCCACTATTATCCTACATATCTTCCCCATCCTATTCGTATGGTCCATGCTTTTGCATAAGCCTTCCCTCCATCCTTACATTAGTCTTACATAATCTACATCATAATCCACTATCACACCTTCCATAATCTGCTATCTAACTTCTCCATCTCACTTTCATGTAGTCCCCTACCAACATCTATGAGAACACTTGACATAGTTCATGTGAGGATGTCCATATAGCGGGACTATCACCTTTCATGGAACTAGACACTTGCGTCTCTCCAATCCATATCCACCTTCTCCCATCCAAAAAAAAAGTAAAGAGAAATCCTTTCATCCAATGGTGAAAACCTGGTAAACAGGCGCCTTGGATAAGTACCATGATAAAAAACTGGCAAACAGGCACCATGTGTAGGTTGATCTTCTATGTCATTTACCCTTTGGAGCACATTGTCTCATTGACCCTATCATTTTCCATCTTATCTTACCATACCATCCTATCATCCTTATCCTACATATACCTATCATATTGCATCTATCCATCCTCCATTCCTCTTTTGATCTTGATAAAGATATGGGGGCAAAATGTTGAAACATGCTTTGGAAAAACTCTTGATATACCTTGTCTGTTTCAAAACAAATCTAATCCTCTCATCCTCCTTCATCATGAGCTTTGTCATGTCAAATCCTAGGTTATTCCTATGTGACATAGTCCTTGGAGATCACATCCTTGTTTTCCTTCTACCTACCCATCCATTATCCACTATCACCCATCCGTTTACCTATCCATGGTGTTCCCTTGTCATCAGTATCCAACATTTAGGCTATCCAAAGTGCCATCCAACAATCCCCCCAAAAAATCAAAACATTAGCAAAATCCAAAAAATCCCAAAAACATCAAGTCGTCTGCAACCCCATCATTAGTACCATTTGTTGAACTACGTCACCTCTGAGCTATCACGTAGGCAAGGCCATTTATCAATGGGCCCCCGAGGCACTAGGTCAGTCCTATTGATGAGGATGTTAGTCACACAGAAAAATAAAAAATAAAAGTTGCACAACAACCTTTATTTATCTTGAAAGATACGATGAATTCAAAGAATTCATGATCCCAAGTCTCCGTTGATTAGTTCATAATCTACTGACATTACTCATTGGTTGATGTGTGTTGCTATTTTCCATTTTGGGGCCTTACGTAGATCAGTAGATTCTGTTTTTGCAACTATGCTACATAGAGAGGTTACTCTACATAGTATATTTCTTCAAATGATGTGTCTACAGGTTGATATTTGCATGATATTTTCAACAGTACATGCATGTAGCTCAAATATGCTAATGATTTTTAGTTATTTACAAGATATCAGCATATTTCTCTGTTCTGGTTAATATTTTTCATGATTTGCAGTTATGGAAGTGATTCACTGAAATTAAAATGAGAAAAAGGTTAGAGAATGAGATTCCTAAAATTACTTGACTGAGATCATTGATCCACATACATGTTCCCATACAACAATGAAGAGAAGAAAATTAGAATCATAGTTCACTAGGACATTCCACAAATCCGCATGATCCAATGCAAGTCTTCAAAGGAAAAGTTGACAACAACATGTAATAAATTGAAAGCGCTTCTAGTTGAACACAACATTCACCATTACATATCCAGAAATCAACTTGAAGATTACATAAAGTTTACAATCAGGATGTAATCTGAAGCTTCATCTCCATTCAGTATGCTTAAGCACAAGTACATTTACAATGATCTGAGGAAAGAACCTTGACATTTCAACAATTCAGTCCTCATTAGTCTCAGTAATCCGATCTCCTATAGAATTATCTAGTCAGATTTTTTATGATTGATCTCCCTCCTTTTACACAGTAAAAAAAAGCTCAATATATATCTCTGAGTATCCCCTATACAGTGCTAAAAAAAACCCTAGCTAATTGACGGTTTGCACTTCAAGTGCAGCATCAGATGGTGGAAAACAAATCCCACCAAAAGCCTGAGCAGCATGCCCATACCGAGCGCTGCTCTAACAATAATGTTCCCACCTGCAAACTCTTCTGCATTGAAAGCCTTTACTCTTCTTGTCTCTTTGTAATCTTTCAGGATTCGGTCCGCCGCCTATGATGTCCTCGCCATTAAAGCTCCATCTTTATATCCACCTGTACGTCACCAGTGTGTTATCAATTTGGCGACTCTTAGCTACTTCGAAATAGCTCCATCATCCTGCAACAAACAAACAAGAATTAAGCATCGTCATTTAATAAACCAACAGGAAGATAAACATTACATTAAATCATATTCAAAATGCAAACACAGCTATCGAGCCACGAAACTGTGAAAATCGTGCATCCAAATGCATATACAACGTTAAAAATGGCCGAGTCAACCATCGTTGACCAAAAACATGCATCAGGCTCTAAAATGGATTCAAAAAATCCATTGCTCTGCTTTCCTGCCTTTTTGCTTGTATAGAGGATGCTTAAACCCTTGTATATCACGAATGTATGTCGTAACATACAAGCACTAAAACATACAAAGAGTTTTCTATTTTTTAACTTTCCCTCGCATCTGCGGCTTGCATCTCGGACCCTGCATCCTTCACTTATATATCGGCTTGCATATCGAGCATATACATCGCAATCATGCAAGCCAAATATACAAGCGGTGGGGTCCACCTTACCTTTTCATTTACATCTCTGAGATACAAACAACATCCTTTGTATTTCCCTATTGGACTTCAACCCCGCCATAAACCGAATTTCACTTACCTGTCAGATCTATGATGTATAAAGCACAATGCATCCCTTTTGATATACTTTCAGGTTTTGATGCATTGCATTAACCAAATTTAAATCCTCCTTGGATTCCAGTGCTTGTATGTATTAAGCAATGTATGTTTCGAAACATACATACAAGGTGCGGAATATACAAGCATTACTTCCCTTTTAATAACCTTTTAGATTTGGCGCTTGTATGTAACCAAAGCACATCGCAATATACATTGCGCAAAACATACAACGAATTAACCAATCGTAATAACTTTTCGGGTCCACGCAATGTATATAGCCTTTGTATATTGGCCTATATGTTACCGAAACATACAAGCCCTCATACATACAACAATTTAACTCTGTTTTACAAACCTTTCGAGTCCGCGACCTATATATTGGTAATGTATATAACATATGTATGTAAGATACATACAAACATAAGATGCATCCTGCAGATTTTAACAAACATTCACTTCAACTCATAACTGTGTCAGGTCCACTCTGCATGTATAGATTAAACATTAGCGAAATGCATACAAGGCAAACAATGTATATAAACCTGATATACAAAATGCTTTGCATGTGCAACATACAATGAATTAACGTACAAAGACCATTGTATATGCGACCCGATGACTCACGCGACTATGTATAAAAACGACCTTGCATATACAAACAACTTTGTATATGGAGAGAGACATACAAAGGACTTTGTATACAAGCAAACTTGTATACAAAGGGCCTTGTGTATGCAACCCGATATACAAAAGACATTGTATATGCAACAACAAACCCTTCGCTTGTACATTTCACCAAAATGCTCATAACTTGCAAAATACAAGGGATTTTAAGATGGTTCAAAAAGCAACCCCTATTCATTTTTGACAAGGAATTCACCTGTACTCTGGTCTGGTACTGAAATGTATTTTTCTTTAGTTTTAACAAAGTTTGCAACTTCACTCCCCTTTTCCCTTTACCATCAAGCAGAACAACACACACACAAGCAAAAGCAACAGCCACAACAGGGGTCCTCATTTTGCTAAGGAGTAAAATGGGGTGTGTTGTGAACATCACAACAACTAACAACCAAATAAAACAATAAAAAATTTAAAACCATTAAAGAAAACAGAATGAAATAAATCCATAACTTCCACCTATCTTTCCTGCAAATCATCATTTAACTTGAGACTCAATGTATTCAATAAGGTGCATGAATTTTCCAATTTCAGTTTAAGTGGGTGCACGTGATTAATAAGCCTCATCTTAAAAATTAGTTGAACAAACCAGTGAATGATATTAGCCTACGTAGGTGAAGTCATTCCCTCATAGCCAACCGGATAGAGCCTTGCTGCCAGTAGGCGTCCATAGCCCCGACAAGGTTATCGTTACAATTCTCCTAAGTAGATCCTCACTACCAGCGAGCGTCCATAGCCCCAGTGGAGTTACTTCGATGGCTTAACCTGGATTTTTAGTAAAATCTATTTTATTATTTTATTTTTCATATTTGATAGATATTTCATAAGATATTACAGTTGTAACTTCATGATGCAAGGAATGGTCACTTGCTGAAATTAAGCTGAGAATTGTAATGGTAGCAAGGATGACCTCTAATTTTTCACCTAATATCTACATTGGTAGGTTCAACAAACCCAAGGATTTTAGGTGTGTCATTGTGAGAAACATTCCTTGAATACTCAACCGATTCTTATTGAATACAAAATTTCACAAGTTAAACAACTTTCTACATTCATGATAGTCACAACAAGTTATGCATAAATTTCAAATAATTAACCTGAATGATTTGAATTTTTTATTGTTTTCAGTGGTTGTTAGTCTGCTCCTTCATACTCTAAAGAAAAATAAACATCCCTTCTGAGGAAACACAACAAAGCAACCAAAACAAAAAGACTGTACAAACAACTATACAAAAATGTACACTATGATACACATGCCTGTCATGTTGCCACTTCAGGCTTGAAAATAGTGTTTGAGAAACTGTCCATTAACTGGTAATGGAACATCCTCACCGGTTAAGGTGTTAAGCTTGTAGGTGCTGTCTCCTAAAATTTCAAAAATTTGAAAGGGACCTATCCAGAGTTTATCAAACTTGCCATGATCTCCTTTCCTTTCATGTGCTTTGTCCCACATCAGGACTAGGTTTGAGATTCTAAAAGCCTTAACTCTAGCTCTTTTGTCAAACCAACGCTTGACAACAACCTGATGTTTAGCAAATTGGTTAATTGCTTCACTTCTTTTTTCCTCTAGGTGCATCAACTACAGCAACCTAACTTCTTGTTTATTATCTATGCCCAGGTATTCTTGTGCAAACTGCAGTGTAGGAATGTTCAAGTTAACAGGAAGGACAGGATCCACCCCATATACTAGATGAAAAGGAGAATTCCCTAATGCAGCCTTATTCCTGGTTCTATCTACCCACAAGGCATACTTCAACAAAGTGCTCCATTCCCTTGGGTTCTTTTCTATTAATTTCTTTATGATGTTCAATAGGTTCTTGTTTGTGGATTCTGCTAATCCATTCCCTTAGGGATAGTAATTTGAGGAGAATTTCAAGACAATCCCATAATCGAAAGCCCAACTTGATAGTTTAATTGAAGCAAAAGCAAACCCATTATCACATACTAAAGCATATAGAACTCTATACCTAGTCACTATATTACTTTCCAAAAACTTAATGACATCCTCAGTATTACATGTCTTACTGCTGATAGCTTCAGTCCACCTAGTACAGTAATCAGTAATAGTTAAAACATACAGGTGGTCTGAAGATGATGGAGGATTGATAGGCCCTATGAAGTCCATTCCCCATTGAGTAAATTGGCGCATCTCCACCACTGGATGCAAAGGTTGGGCAACATATTTTTCTCTATTTGCTGCAACCTGACACATATGACAACATTTGATATGTTTAGTAGTATCTTTAAAAAATGTGGGCCAATAATACCCTACCCTGAGGATAGCATGAGTGGTGGCTAAGGGTGATCCATGTGCAGTCCTAAATTTATCATGCAATTCTTCTAGCACTTTATCTGCTTCTGATCTCTCTAGGCACCTTAGGTATATCCCCTCATAGTTTTTCTTGAAAAGGACTCCTCCTTTTATCATGTATTTATATGACCTTATCTTTAAGGCCCTCCTCTATGAGGCCTGCAGTCCTGAGGGACATCTTCTAGTGATTAGGATGTGTCTGATGTCTGAGTACCATTCTCCATCATCCTTTTCATTTATAACATAATGCTGGCTCATGATATTAGGATCAATCTCTAATATCATCTGGCTCAATGCTTGTCCTCTTACTAACTTCATGGGTGTGATGTCCATATCATACTCTTGGAGGATAGTGATCCATTTAGCTCTTTTCTCACCTGGTTCACTTTTCATTAAAAGCATTTTTACTGTTGCATCAGGTACTACAACAATCACCTTACTTCTCAGAATGTAATGCCTGAATTTCTTAACTACTCAAACCAGAGCAAGCGCCTGTCTTTGAATGTCCATGTACCTGAGATCTGCATCTCTAAAAGGGCAGCTCATGAAGACTATAGGTTTTTCTTCTTTTTCTTCATTTCTCTGTGTTAACACTGCTGCAGAAGTATGTTCTGAAGCAAACGAGTAAATGTAAAAATCCTTGGTATAATCTGGACTAATTAGAACTGGAGCATCAGATATGGCTTTCTTAATATCATCAAAAGCTACTCTAGCTTCAGGTGTCCACTCGATTTTAGCGCCCTTCTTAAGCATGGCATTCAAGGGTCTGACAATCTCTGCAAAGCCATTGATAAATTTCCTAACAAAATTAATCTTACCAAAGTAAGATTTGAGCTCCTTCCTGCTTCCAGGAAGTTTTATCTTCATGATGGAATCCACTCTATCAGGGTCAATGATGACACCATTTTCTATTATCAGGTGGCCTAATAGCTTCCCTGTGGTTACCCCAACTATGCACTTTCTAGGGTTCAGGGATATCCCGTATTACTCACACTTCTTTAGCACCTTTCTCAGGTCTTCTACATGGTTTCCTCTATCTTTAGAGAAAACTGTTAAGTCATCCATGTATATGACTATGCATTTACCAATCAAGCCTCTGAAGGTTATGTCCATTGCTCGCTGAAATGTTGCCCCAACATTTATTAACCCAAACGACATGCGTCTATAGGTGAAGATTCCCCACTTTGTGGTGAACGCAGTCTTCAGTCTGTCAATTTTGTCCACCATTACCTGGTTATAACCAGAGAAACCGTCCAGAAATGACATCATCTTGGCACCATTCACAATTTGCAGGACTTCATCCAGAGAAGGCAAAGGATAATTATCCTTTTCAGAAGCCTGATTTAAGTTCCTGAAGTCCACACACAATCTGATGTCACCATTTTTCTTCCTTACTGGGACCAGGTTCGCCATCCATGTGGAATGTCTCACAGGAAATATGATCCTGGCATCGAGCATCCTCTTAACCTCTTCAAAAATGATAGGTTCCAGTAAAGCATTGACGGGTCTTTGTTTCTGCCTAAAAGGCTTGGCATCTGGCTTCAAAGGTATAGTATGAGTGATGAATGATGTGTCGTAAGTTTTTAACTCATCATAAGTCCAGGCAATGACATGGATATAATCTTTGAGAGCTTGGGTTATTCCTTCCAACTCCTCCTCTATACAGACTTTCCCAATCAGAACGTTTCTTTTTTTTATCGCCCTGTCCAATGTTAACCTGCGAGTACTGTCCTCAATTGGCCTTTGGAAGATCCTTCTATTTTAGCATATTGTCTAGGTCAAATGCTCTTTCTAGCTCTATCATTCCCTTAGGGATCTTGTTACTTGGCAACTCTAGGATTTCTTCTTCCTCCCAAATGTGATCTTCCATATTTGCTTCATCTGTGATATGTGCCTCAAAAATATCTCTGTTGGAAATAAAGTCCAGTATATGCTGATCATCATCAAATACTTGAAGATTAGTTACATTATCCAGCACAGAAGGCACTGATACTAATTCAACTGAGAATCTTTTTAAACTGGATATGGATAGTGGTTCTAAAGTACTCACAGCCTAGGCCAAGGCATCTGCCCTTTGATTTTGTTTTCTGGACACATGGGTGATGTTGAATTCATTAAAGTCTTCTATCAAGTCCCACACCTTGTGCCTGTAATTGGACAATTTCTTGTAATTGCAAGAGTATATACCTCTTACCTGTCTCACAACCAATTCTGAGTCTCCATAGACATGTAGAATTTTCACCCTCTTTCTAAGTGCAAACAATATTCCATGAATTAGAGCTTCATACTTCGTCACATTGTTTGTACATGGGAACTACAATCTATATGCTACTAAGTAGGATTTTCCAGATGGATCAATGAGATCTATCCCTACTCCAGCTCCTTGTTTTGACTTGGATCCGTCAAACCTGAGGATCCATGGCTTATCTTCATCTAAATGCTTGTCTGGGCCTTCTTTCTTCCTTTTAGCTCGGGCAGCTGCACCATTTGATATCCATTTTAATTTTGGTATCTCATCCTTCTTAGACTTCACTTTATCAGCCTTATGTGAAGCTGATATTTCTTCTTTCCTTTTATCCCCAGAAGAAAAATCTTCTAGACTAGGCAACGTCTGCCTTCTCAAAATATGCAGACACAATGAACAAGCAATTTCTGAATGTGGTGCTTCATGTAACCTGCACTAGCCTTCAATCAAAACATCCTGTGGGGATCTTTACTGTTGTGTCATCTTTTGAATCTCTTTTGATAGAAACTCTTCAAACTTGGACAGATTGCTGCCCCTGTCTTCATCAGATAACTCATAATCTGATTCTACTAAACAATCACTCCCTGGGGTGATCTTCTTCTTGTTTTTAGCATTACTCTTGTTGCATACTAGTATCTCTTCTGTCATCTGAATGGAGCCTTCATTTTGATGCGTGCATTCTCCTATTCCTGCAGAAGACAAACAAAAATTAGTTTCATTATCACTATCTGTAGAACTCACTGCGGATGATGATGAAGATACCTCATTATATGCTTGTTCTAGCTCTAACATGTCTAAACATGAAGCACAAGTCTTTTCGGAATGCGCCTCATCATGCAACCTACACCATCCATCAATTAGAATATCCTGGACATGCATTTTCAACAAGTGACATCGTTGCACCTCTTTAAACAAATGCATCTCGAAACTCTTGAAGTGATCTATCTCTATTCCGTTCTGAGGATTACAATTAGATTCTAAAGTTATTTCATCACCTTGAGGGTTATCATCATGGCTATGAAAGTCAAACATCAAGATCTCCTCTATGCTGACGGTCTGGGGTCTGATGGAGTAAACTCCGGGTTCTACATCCACATACATGATTTCATTGGTTTTGTTATATTCAGTGATCATGTGCTTCATGCGAGGTTCAACATCTATCCTTATTTGATTTGGTATCCCTTTCTAGGGCAACCACATATGACTGAAATTAGTTGACATGTACCCATTAAGGGTTTTTGACTAGTCTCTACTGAGTAACATCCCATATGTATTAGGTATATCAACTACCTGAATATCAATATAGTGCTGATTTTTAGGATTTGATGCTAACTGCATGTGAATGTGAGTTAGTTCTCCTACCACACTCACCTCTGTTTTGTCCAATTGGGTTACTTTCTTTAATGACTTAGCAGGATGCAATCCTAAAGCAATACATATGGATAGAGGCATTACATTGGTAGATGCTCCTGAGTCCACTAAGCAGTTGTGTAGATTTTTACCAAACATCCTTATGGTAAGGAAGAAAGGAGGTGACTCACTCTTGTCTTTGTATAAGGTCATGTTGGAAGTTTCTGCAGCTTGAATAGTACCTGGCACTTTATGTTTAACATTAACATCTCTAGCAGCATGATCTTTATTTCCAAACTGACCTGAGGCATGACTATCCTCTTTTTGAGCAGGATCATCCAATGATTTCATGAAAGCATTCTTGATAGTAGGGGTTTTAAGAAGCTCTAACAATGATAGGCTGATTTTAACCTTTTTCATTTCATTTGCTAGATATGTAACCAATTTGTCAGATTCAGGGGGTAGATTTGTAGCTTTCGGTGCTGTATTCTGTGGTGCCAAATATTGAGCATTAACCTTGGGAAATCCAGGGTTATTACTTGCCTTGGGATCAGGTGGAGTGTTAAAATCGTTTGGAGGCAAGGATGAGGTCAAAGGATCACCAGGTTCGTTTGAGTTATTCCTCAAGTTGTAATTATGCCTACCCTGAGGTTGCTGTTGATAAGCATTGACTTCCTCAGGCTCAATCGATGGCTCATTCTCATCCTCAAATGGAAAAACATAGTTAGATTCAAAAGCCATGGTTGATTCCTCACATGTTGAGATGTAGCCCTTATGAGATGAAATTGTCTATTGATAAGGATGATGCATGAAGCTTTCTAGCACTAAGGTAGAATCATATTCATAGGGGACAATTTCATTTCCCTCTGCATAAGGTGGGTTTCTTGAAGTATTGGACACCTCAGCTTGGAAAATACTGACATCAATCCTGAATTGAGGATAGTCTAGCTCTGCATGAGCATTGGTGTTATGTATCCTGCACCAGTTTGTAAGTGCTGCCTCTGCAAGGTTTACTCTAGTGGTTTGTTTAGGTTCACTAGAAGGCTGGTTGTCCAGGGGTGATGGCAAGGAACCATTGTTTGGCCTAGTGTTCCACACTCTAGGCTGTCTAGGTAGATTATTGTTGCCATTATTGTTATTATAATTATTGTTGTACCCCCTAGTAGGATAATTAGGTCTGTCATTGGCATAACCCCTATTTTGATTAGGCTGAGAAGAGAAGTTCTGATTCCTCAGATGAGTGACCTCAGTAGTAAGTTTCCTTAACTATGCTGATATTTCTTTGATTTCTTCTTTCTCTTCCTGAACCTTAGCCACTACACTCTCTATCTGAGGCTTGAAAAAGGAAGATCCATTGTTATTGTTGGATTGTTCCACAACTTGAGGTACTTGTGTTTGTCTTGGATATTGTAACATCTAGCCATTTCCATTTGGTGGTGGCATGATACTGAGTGGAGGTATCTGCAAAGGGGCTGGCATCACAGTTGAATGTATCATGGCTCCGTTAGTCTGTTGGTGAACAGGATATGTAGGATAACCAGGAAGTGTAGGGAAGGCAATATTTGGTGTGGGAGCAGGAGCTAATTGCTGGCTGACCTTGATAGCTTCTTCAAAATCTTCTGCCAAAGTTGTCACACCGGGGTGTGTTCTCCTGATAAACATGGAAGTTAAGGGATCCAAGGTTGAATAATATATGCTCCTAGCAGCTTCATCTGTTCAACATAGGGAGCAACTAGCTTAGCTAGCATCTTTTGGAACCTAGCATTGAAGTTGGCAATAGGCTCTCCTTTAAATCTCTTGATTGTGGCAAACAGATGATAATTCATTGAAGGGTCTATAGGTACCTTGAACCTGTCCTTAAAAGCTTTCTCCAGGACAGCCCATGAACTAACCAAACCCTGACCAAGACTAATATACCAGTTATAAGCCTCTTCCCCTAAGGAAAATGGAAATAACCTGCATATCACATCTTAATGTGCAATTCTAGCCCTACAACAAGCTTCCTTGAACATTCTGACATGATCATCAGTAGCTTGATATGGATGATACTTAGGCCAAATTTTATCAGGATTCTTAGGCAAATCATGATATGCATTGAAGGTCAAAGGCGACTCTGTTGTGAAGAATGACATTGCAACCGGTGGAGGTTGGACCTAAGGTATGACCAGTTGAGGTCGGACCTGAGGTGTGATAGGTGGTCTAGTAGGTGTTTGTAAGTCAACAGAAGTTATAGGAGCACGTTCTAGTGAAGCTTCTGACGCACTAGAATCAGGAGAGTGATGAATGTCTACAGTTCTAGGTCTAAATCCCCTAATAGGTAATTCTTCAAAGAGTCTATTGGATCTAGACCTGGTATTTGGTCTGAAAGCCAGGATTTCCCAAATTTTTAAGGAAAAATGGATAGTTTACAGTGAAGATCAGTTGAAACTCCTTAGCCAAAGCTATGTTTATGGTCAGAATTTGAAACTGACAGGATATTTAAGCAATGTTTGCAGGAATCCACAGATTCCTTGTATGACCCTCCTTCTAGCGCCAGTTTTATGTGTTGATGAGGATGTTAGTCACACACAAACACACAAAATAAGTTGCACAACAACCTTTATTTATCTTGAAAGATACGATGAATTCAAAGAATTCATGATCCCAAGTCTCCGTTGATTAGTTCATAATCTACTCACGTTACTCAGTGGTTGATGTGTGTTGCTATTTTCCATTTTGGGGCCTTACGTAGATCAGTAGATTCTGTTTCTACAACTATGCTACACAGAGAGGTTACTCTACACAGTATATTTCTTCAAATGATGTGTCTATAGGTTGATATTTGCATGATATTTTCAACAGTACATGCATGCAGCTCAAATATGCTAATGATTTTCAGTTATTTACGAGATGTCAACATATTTCTTTGTTCTGCTTAATATTTATCATGATTTGCAGTTATGGAAGTGATTCACTAAAATTAAAATGAGAAAAAGGTTAGAGAATGAGATTCCTAAAATTACTTGACTGAGATCATTGATCCACATACATGTTCCCATACATCAATGAAGAGAAGAAAACTAGAATCATAGTTCATTAGGACATTCCACAAATCTGCATGATCCAGTGCAAGTCTTCAAAGGAAAAGTTGACAACAACATGTAATAAATCAACTTGAAGATTACGTAAAGTTTACAATCAGGATGTAATCTGAAGCTTCATCTCCATTCAGTATGCTTAAGCACAAGTACATTTACAATGATCTGAGGAAAGAACCTTGACATTTCAACAATTTAGTCCTCATTAGTCTTAGTAATCCAATCTCGTATAGAATTATCTTGTCAAATTTTTTTATGATTGATCTCCCTCCTTTTACATAGTAAAAAAGGGCTCAATATATATCTCTGAGTATCCCCTATATAGTGCTAAAAAAAACCCTAGCTAATCGACGGTCTGCACTTTAAGTGCAGCATCAGACAATGGAAAACAAATCCCACCAAAAGCCTGAGCAACATGCCCATACCGAGCACCGCTCTAACAATAATGTTCCCACCTACAAACTCTTCTGCATTGAAAGCCTTTACTCTTCTCGTCTCTTTGCAATCTTTCAGGATCCGGTCTGCCGCCTGTGATGTCCTCGCCATTAAAACTCCATCTTTATATCCACCTGCACGGCACCAGTGTGTCAACAATTCGGTGACTCTCAGCTACTTCGAAATAGCTCCATCATCCTGCAACAAACAAACAAGAATTAAGCATCGTCATTTAATAAACCAACAGGAAGATAAACATTACATTAAATCAGATTCTAAATGCAAACACAGCTATCAGGCCATGAAACTGTGAAAATTGCGCATCCAAATGTATATACAATGTTAAAAATGGCCGAGTCAACCATCGTTGACCAAAAACATGCATCAGGCTCTAAAATGGATGTAGACACCCTAAAATGACCAAGTCGCCGCACCACTTGCTTTTCATAATCTGTCAAATCACCTGTATTTCACACATTAATTAAATAATCTAATTATTTAATTAATTTCACCAAATTCTTCTAAACTCCTAAAAATTGACATTAATTAAATAAATCCTCGTTATTTAATTAATTAAATTAAATGCCTCTATTATTCTTCCTCAAGTCTCCATTAATTAATTCATCATAAATTCCCTCTTATCTACAATTAAATAATTCTCAATTATTTAATTAAATCAAATTCATTTTTCCAAATTTAAATAAATCAAATCAAATTTATTTAAATTCTTTCATTCTCCAAAAATAAAATAAATCAAATGTCTTATTTATTCTTCCAAAATCATGCACAACAATTAAATAAATCTATTTATTTAATTTGCTTTTTTATCTACAAATATCTTTCAAATCTTCTAAAATTAAGTCTTCTTCTCCATGCACACACAATTAAATAATTTATTATTTAATTTCTCTCAAATCATGCAAAAGCAAATCTTAAGTTGAGTTATCTATTCACTCAACCTTGTTTTTATCAATTTCTCTTAAATTAGAAATTTTTTTTCTAATTTATGAAAAGCATGTCTTATCTTTAGAAAAGAAAGTGTTTAACTCAAATAAAACAACTTTTGTGTGACACTTATCTTCTTATTATTCGTTGCACGTTTCTCAACTGTTCTCCTCCGTTGATTCTTCTGAATTATCTGGACCGTTGATCAATCTCTGTTGAAACCTATATAAACCCTCCTCATCTCCTTCATTATCTCTCTTCGATCACTTATTCTCATGCATACTTAATAGCGCTTTGAGCATACATCACATCGATTGAGCAACTTCACGATCTTTTGACATTGATCTTTTGAGCACTACACTTGCTTGTTGCAACTATGGTTTCGCAGCAATATTGAGCAATCCACATTCAATCCAAAGGGCACAATACAAATCTTGGTAAAAGCTTTCATGTTTCTTTGATTATTATTAATAGCTTTTATTTAGATCGGTTCTCTTTATATTATTGGGTTTTTGATTGGTTTAATTTAAATTGATTTTTCCTCATACATAATGGATTCAAAAAATCCATCACTCTGCTTTCCTGCCTTTTTCCTTGTATATCGGACGCTTAAACCCTTGTATATCATGAATGTATGTCGTAACATACAAGCACCAAAACATACAAAGAGTTTTTTATTTTTTAACTTTCCCTTGCATCCGCGACTTGCATCTCGAACCCTGCATCCTTCGCTTGTATATCGGCTTGTGTATCGAGCATATACATCGCAATCAAGCAAGCCAAATATACAAGTAGTGGGGTCCACCTTACCTTTTCATTTGCATCTTCGAGATACAAACAACATCATTTGTATGTCCCTATCGGACTTCAACCCTGCCGTAAACCAAACTTCACTTAGCTGTCAGATCTACAATGTATAAAGCGCAATGCATCCCTTTTGATATACTTTCAGGTTTCGATGCATTGCATTAACCAAATTTAAATCCTCCTTGGATTCTGGCGCTTGTATGTATTAAGCAATGTATGTTTCAAAACATACATACAAGGCACGAAATACACAAGCATTACTTCCCTTTTAATAACCTTTTAGATCCAGTGCTTGTATGTAACCAAAGCACATCGCAATATACATTGTGCAAAACATATAATGAATTAACCAATCGTAATAACTTTTCAGGTCCACACAATGTATATAGCCTCTGTATATTGGCCTGTATGTTACCGAAACATACAAGCCCGCATACATACAACAATTTAACTCTGTTTCACAAACCTTTCGGGTCCGCGGCCTGCATATTGGCAATGTATATAACATATGTATGTAAGATACATACAAACATAAGATGCATCCCGTGAATTTTAACCAAACATTCACTTCAACTCATAACTGCGTCGGGTTCACTTTGCATGTATAGATTGAACATTACCAAAATGCATACAAGGCAAACAATGTATATAAACTTGATTTACAAAATGCTTTGCATGTGCAACATACAACGAATTAACGTACAAAGACCATTGTATATGCGACCCGATGACTCACGCGATTATGTATAAAAACGACCTTGCATATACAAACAACTTTGTATATGGAGAGTGACATACAAAGGACTTTGTATACAAGCGAACTTGTATACAAAAGGCCTTGTGTATGTAACCCGATATACAAAAGACATTGTATATGCAACAACAAACCCTTCCCTTGTACATTTCACCAAAATACTCATAACTTGTAAAATATAGGGAATTTTAAGATGGTTTAAAAAGTAACCCCTATTCATTTTTGACAAGGAATTCACCTGTACTATGGCCTGGTACTGAAATGTATTTTTCTTTAGTTTTAACAAAGTTTGCAACTTCACTCCCCTTTTCCCTTTACCACCAAGCAGAACAACACACACACAAGCAAAAGCAATAGCCACAACAGGGGTCCTCATTTTGCTAAGGAGTAAAATGGGGCGTGTTGTGAATATCACAATAGGTCCCTTAGGGCTCTTTTCTTCATGTTTGTGGTCAGTCCATCTGCAATAAATCAATCCCTTACTTGACTGGGGGCATTATGCTCGACCTAGTTGAAGAGTTGGATTCTTGAATGTCACAAACCATAGTGGATAAGAATAAGGATTGCGATACTATCACCAGACAACAAGCAGTGCAACAAAGCAAGCTTTTAAACATCATCTTGGCAAGAAGACATTTAAACTGCACCAGACAAATCCCAACCTACCTAAAACATCAAACATGACTCTATCAAGTTATTGCAAGAAAACATATATCTACGACAAGAAGGTTTAATGGTTGTTTTAAGTTTTATTATCTTGATTTTTTTTATTATGTCCTTTTATGCTACTCAAGGATATCAAAGACTAGAGATGCTATGATGGGGGCATGATTATTTTCTTTGTTTGCTGCTTGTGGGTTTATCTCTAGTAATGTGAAGCCTTGTCTAAAGACATGATCAATACAATGATCATCAAGGACATCAAAGGTCTAAACATGAAATAGGTGTAATCCTTGTCTGTTGATATGCAAGAAATACTCAGGTCATCTTGGTTCAATTATACTTAGATGCTTGTATTAACTTGCTAAATCAGAATCTATGTAAGCGATACTCAAGTAATCTTGGTTTAATTATACCTAGCTGCTTGTATTTTCTTACAGCATGTTAAAAACATAAAAACACAAATATAACAAAAAAATTGCCAATGATGAATCAAGTACTTCAAAGTACTTGCAATATGAAGGTGACAAATCTCCACATCCATACGTATCAAATTTCATTTCATTCCCTAATAAACCTTTTCCAAGTGTCAAAAGATCCAAGTCCTTTCTGACAGTTTATCTAGTTGTATCTTCCACTTATCCATGTGGTCCATTCATCCTTGTCCAATCAATCCAAGCAATGATCCAACTGCAAGCCCATCCTTAATCCATATCAATCGAGTAAAGTCAATATTGTCAAATTATCCAATCGCAATAAGTGGTCTTGATCCTAATCTTATCGTAAACCAACTCAATCAATCATAATTATCAGTGGGATATATATTTCTTGTGCCTATTGTGTTGATCTAGGGATATATCATTCCCCGCAATGACAATACTATCGTCAATCATTATTGATTTATCATTGGTTTACAGCTTGACAAGGGCAATACCTTGTTTGTTCTTGTATCATTTGTGCATACTTGCTTGCTTGCTTGTGTGTGTTATCAATTTATCTTGCATAGCATACCATTTAGCTCTTTCATCCATCCCTTATCTTGCATCCAACCACTTCTAATGTCAACCTATCACATCGTGAGATTGTCTGTCTCACGCCCTCAAAATTTTCTTCCCGTCCAATCTCTTGAGGGGGTATCCTAGCATCATAAACCTCTACCAGGGGTAAACTGGGGCATGTATCAAATCGTAGAAATTTATACTTCTTTGAAACAACGTGATAAAACACATTGCATCAAAGAGGGTAAAAATGTATACACCTAAAAATGGCAAGACTCTAGCTAAATAAATATTTTTAATATTTATTTCATCTTAAATTCCTCTATCAATAAATAAATAAATCAATATATTTATTTGATTTGTATCTCTCCAAAAAATTAAATAAAATCATTTATTTAATTAAATCATCCAAATTCTTCTAAAATCATTCTAAATTAAATAATACCAAATTATTTAATTAATTCTTCTCATTCTCTATATTTAAATAAATCTAAATATTTATTTAAATTATCTATTTCCTCCAACATTGAATTAATACCAAAAATAATTCAATTAGTCCACGTGCACATGTAATTAAATATTTTTAAATATTTAATTAGCTAATATTCCCTCACCCACATGTCCTATTTCTCCTCCAGTAAGATTAGTTAACTCATCACTCAAATCTGTTAACTAATTAGTCATCCGAGTTCACTGTTCAATCATCTCAGTCAACTCCCCAATCTATTCTGTTATCTCTCCAATCTATTCTGTTAACTGATCAATCATCTCAATTAACTCCCCAATCTATTCTATTAACTCCTCTGATGCATGAAGGAGCAAGACACTTGTCCTCTCCCTATTCGTGCACATCCTCTCAAATTTCCTCAACCGTTGATCTTCTTATTCATTCTACACCATCGATCTTCTTTCTCACAAATCTATAAATACAACCCCTATTCCTCCATTTGAATCATCCAAGCTTTTTATAAACTTACTCTGCAGGAATCACAACGTGCCTTTGGCAAAAATCACTCGATAGCTTGAGATCAATTGTTACCATTATCACCATTGTGATAGGTAAAAATTAGGTTAATAAGATCGAGCATATAATTGAAAACCTAATCCTACCACCATCAAAGAATTGAATCCAAGTGAAATCAAAAGCATGCAATTCAAGAACAATATCACCTAGATTGTACGATTCCTTGTTTATAATGTGGATTGCTTCTCAACAATGAACAATTATGAAGATAAAAGCTGCCATGATGGATGGATGATAGTGATAATATGCTAGATGGATGCTAAAGTGCTCAATATGCTCAAGATGATAATGTAGATGCTATATGAAAAATGATGGATAGATGTAGTATGGAATGAGAAGGTGTTTATATAGACTTCAACCAAAATCAATCAACGGTGGAGATTTGGTGGCTATGTGAATAGCTAAGATGAATTGATAGTCATAGATGAATGTGTAGATAACAAGTGGAGGGAAGATAAGGCTTATGTGTGACCATGTACATAAAAAGTACTACATATGAAAGATATTAAATAAAAGATGTAGTACCACACATGTTTTTAAATAAAAGAGGCACACATGTCGGCTCATGAAGATAAATGATAAGAGAAATTAATTAAATAATTAAAATTTATTTAATTAATTGGAAAGTAGGCTTATGAAAGGAATTTTAATTAAATAAATAAGATTTATTTAATTAAAATAGATAGAAATAAATAATTTAATAATTAAAGATTATTTAATTATAGATTAGAGGAAATAGAAGAAATAGATAATTAATTAATTAAATAAACCTAAATTTATTTAATTAATAGAAGAAATAAGTGATAGGAAAATTGCTCAAGTGTGTTAGACAAATGTAAATGATAAATAATGCAATATTTGATACTAATGATAATTAGGTCAATTTTGGGTGTCTACATTTTGCCCCTCTTTGATACAATGTTTGTTAGAGCATTGTGTCAAAGAAGATACGATATGCGCTCGATAAACAAGGTGATGCCCCGATGTAACTGGTAAGTGATGCCCCCTCGAGAGGTAAACCAGGCTAACTAGGAAGGGCTGGGTTGGCTCGCGATAAGAGAAAATGCTAGAAACAAGGGTGAAACGAAGAAAATGGGGGTTGGGTGGGGTGAATTGGGATGATTCAGAAGAAAATAAGCTTTGGTATAGAAGAATTAGGGTTTGAAAAGGGGCTATAAGGGGGTTTCTCAAGGGCAAATAGGCTCATTTGTGCTCATTTGTGCTCAGTAGCTATAGAGATCTAGAGCTCCCTAGAGTTTTAGTGCTTTGAGGGTTGGAGAGCTATCAAGATGGTGATTCCATGTAGTGATCATCAGGCTAAGAAAGTGAGGACACATGGGCGACTAGCGGGAGTAGGCACACTGGAATGTACCAAAATGTTTGCTAAATGTGTGATTTTTTAGGTTAAAAGCGTAATAAATGCACACACTTCACCAAAAGTGACTTGGTTTTAGGATAGGTAGTTTAGGTTGCTTGTGTAGGAAAAGGGGTCGAAAAGGGGTCGCTTAGGGTAAAATAGGTCGCTTATAGGCTCGAAGTGACCGCTTATAGCAAAATGAGGTCGCTTCTAGTTAGCTAAGGCAAATGGCTAGGTGAAATGCGCATAATGTCAATGCAGGTCGCATGTAGGCAGAAAGTGACTGCATATAGGGATAGAGCTCTCTTGTGAGTGACAGTGAGTCACATATAGGAAATGAATCACTTATAAGTGAAAAGTTAGCATATAGAGGAAGTGAGGTCACTTCCAACTAGTAGTAGCTCGTCTATGGTAAAGAGGTCGCGTATAAGCATATACTATGCGCGTATAGGAAAATAGCTCATTTATGGTTGATAGGATTGCGTACATAGAAAAATGAGTCACTTTTAGCAAGAATAGGCAGCTGCTAGATGTCAAAAGTCAAATTGTGAATACAAGAAATTAACAAGGTGTACTGAATGATGCAGGAGTACTACCACCTTTATTATCATGGGAGACATATCCTAGGGACTTGCGATTAGTCAGGATATTGGATGCAGAGGAGCGACTGGTCTTAGATATTATTGGTTTAGAGCATGTGTCGAGGTTAGAGCCAGTGTAGGCACATCGAGGACTGATGACATCGATGGTTGAGCGATGGAGGAGCGAGCATAGTTCATTCTTGTTACCGACGGGAGAGGTGACGATTACCTTAGAGGACATGTTTCAGATTCTACATGTTCCTATTGATGGAGATAGAGTAGATTATGATCCTGATATGGGTCCAGCTGCATTTAGGTAATTGTTTGGGACTCCAGACATTGGGGCTGAGGGCTCAGAGATTCTGATGGCTAGGATGGAGGAGCTATGTGATAGATTGTAGCGAGTAGTTGTGGCGATCATAAGATGGCTGGTGGGAGACAGATGAGCTAGAGGTTTTTCGATTGGATGGGGGATAGTGATGGAGGGGATGTTCTCATATGGTACCAGATATGCATGGGTGGAGTGTGTACTGGGACAACTATATCATTATTTGCATGACTGTGCATATATGTTTGGAGCTAGTATGTTAGCTAGAGTCATAGTGTTGCACGTATGGGCTTATGAGCATATTTCGGTGATGAGGCCAGATGGATGGGTGGCTAGAGTAGCAGGAGAGCCATATGTGAGGATGTATAGAGGAGCTCTTACCTATCGGCACCGCAGGGGGATAGTATATTGGAGGTAGACTTTGGATGAGGTGGATATATTTGTATGGAGACCATGGCTTGGATGTGAGAGATGGGATGAGGAGGATGGAGAGCTTGTCTATGTGAGGTAGGATAGATATATTTTTGGTCACAGGATATATATTATAGAGCGCTATTTTCCTGAGAGGGTGTTGAGATAGTTTGGGGCTTCACAGGCAGCACCAGTAGGGGATGCCATTTTTGGTAGGACACGACAGGAGGTTTTTGATTTAGGGCCAGAGATAGTGGTTGACACAGCTTTGGCAGAGAGGGATGGATTACAACTAGTTATGTGGTAGTGGAGGTAGGGTCCTGCAGATCTAGGGACTTTACCAGATTATGATACACACTAGGTTATAGCTAGGCCGACTCAGTTGACGAGGCCTAGAGAGATAGGGGAGATTGGGATGGAGAGGCTGGTTAGGAGGAGGACATGAGCTCCAGTAGCATAGGTAGTAGTGCCAGCAGCTCTGGGCATATAGATACAGGGACAGGTACCACCACAGATTCTTGCACAGCCATAGGCACAGGGGCTAGGAGGTGATGATGTGGGGATATAGCAGCTTAGACGGAGGATCAGAGAGGAGCGGAGATGGAGGTGACATGCTTAGTTCAGGTTGAGTAGAGTGGAGATAGATACACATCAAGCGGTGATAGGGTTGCGGCATGCTAGAGCTCAGGCTCAGACTTATCAGGCACAGTTGTAGGCTAGGGCATAGACAGGAGATGGACAGGATGGTGGGACACTGGCAAGAGTTACTGGGGAGAGAGATGCAATAGTGTGACAGGTACAGGTAGTTACCGCTGAGAGGGATACTATGGTATAGCAGGTTCAGGCTATGACTGTTGCGAGGGATGTAGCCATGTAGCAGGTGCGAGCTATCACAGTGGAGAGAGATGCTCTGAGGATGGAGAGAGATAGGGCAGTGGTTTCTTTGGGGATAGATGGAGCTACTATGTATCTGGCCACCCAATTGACATAGACACTAGGAGAGCTGAGGAGAGCACAAGGTGAGGCTGAGTACTATAGAGGCTTATATTATGGAGCAGCACCCATAGAGCAGAGATAGCCTAGCTTCAAGAGCAGATCAAGGGTTTCTAGTTCATGGAGGACAGGAGGATCACAATCTATAGCTTCAGTGATGGGGCCTCCTAGAGATGGAAGGCTAGGTAGAGGACCTAGTGGTGGCGGACAGGGTGAGGGAGCTACTAGTAGTCACGAGGGCTACCTTGTTTTGTTGTAGTGTATTGTATCATGATGAGGCCTATGAGCTGATTGTACATACATTCTTTGATGGCTCATGGATAGCCCATGTTGTATTTGTAGACACTTGTATATTGACACCCATGATTTATATATGATGGGTTTGATTACCTATGCGATGTTGTAATGATTATGGATACATTTATGTTATGATGTTATGCATTTTTGTATTTTCATGATCTATATGGATGTTTTATGCAAATGCTATGAATATGCAAATGGAAATGTCTTATGAAAATGGTAATGAATGGTAATGACTAATAATGGGATTATGATAATGATATGGACCTATATATGCCTAACACACTTGTTTTGCAGGGTGAAGACAAGGGAAATAATGGAAGCGAACAAGAAAATGAATGGAAGATGATTGATCTTGGTTGAGGACTATGTAAGATGATGATGAAATGGATAAATGATATGACAACTTTTTAAAGTAATTGCTCAAAAATAAAGAAATGCAATCCTTATGTTTGATATAGCATATGGATGATATGCACTAGGGTATAGAAGACCAAGGTGTCAAGGTATCCAATGCATAACTAGCATATTACAATCTTGTCTAAACGCATGAGGTCAAGATGTTGAACCACCATACACAAGATATGAATAGTAGCTAATGTTCTGAGATGGACTTTGATGCTACAAGAAAAAGGTTTGAGCTTATCTCCACTACACATAATGACACCTTACTGGTTATATGTATGGAGCTAGTTCTTAACATAGAATAGTCTCAATGCATAAGAGACCGTTTAGCTTCTCAGATGCAAGAGATATTGATATGCAAGGTGCTAATCCCAACATGTACAAGATACCAATATGCATAGGAAGAGAATAAGATCATCCCACAAACACATCATACAAAAGCAATATGACCATCCCCCATTCCTTACTTCATCGCAACATACCAATATATAGATAGATCAAGGCAGTCTTGATTAGGCCTAGGAAAGGGACAATAGATAAATCAAAAGATAAAATAAAAGACACTGTCATCACGTTCTCTTGCCAAATTTAAGTGCTCTTGGATGGATTAAGCTAGCGCCTTGTTAAGAGGAAAGCTGCATCCTGTTGAAGGCTAAAGATGTTGATAAAATACTATAGCAAATGTTGGCTTAAGGCATGTGGACAAATAGCTTCTGGCTTATCCCTGATTGGTTAAAGTGCTTGAGCTTTCACTAGTACACATAGTTTGCTTCTTGCTTGAGCTAGTAAAAGAGAAGAGGATGGAAGATAAAAGAAGATGAAGATGGGGTGGATCATTTGTGCTTGCATACTAGATACTTCCTTTGTATTCCAGACTGCCTACATACCCTGTGTCGACGAGATCAAAGCACATTACGATGGTGATGAGACATGATGAATATGTAGTTCTGGGTTTATTAATGATGTATAGAAGAAAGAGAGATGAATGATCAGAAGAAAAATAAAAGATGGATGATGGAAGAAGGGGCTATTGTCTATGCCCAAATCAAAGTGCTTCCTTCACATCTCAGATTGCCTACATACCCTGTATCCACGGGATCAAGACTTTGAACGATAGAGCTGTGATGTAGTTCTTGCTTATTGTGTTGATGGTTGATGTCAAAGGATCAACTTTATTGCTTGGATTTTTGATGTTTTGATTTTGTTTTGGACTTTTTTTTTTTCTGTTTTGATGTTTTTGGTTATTGTTGTTTTGACGTTGGTTTCAGATGTTTGCTGTGTTTTGGCTGAAATGTTATGAGCTAGAGCTATAGGTATCCACTTCCAAATAAGGCTTACCAAGTGCCCCCAGTGTGGGATGAAGATTTCTAGGAAGACGCTGCGATGGATGTGGTCATGCAAATAGTGTGTGAAGGTGCCAAATGATATCTTAACCCCAACAAAGTCCAAACTACAAAAGCTAGCATGGAAGAGGGAAGGGTGGAAATGATTTTATTATGGATGGATAAGGGATAATGGTTTATAAAGGATAGTAGTGGACTATGATATGAATTATGGAAGTAGGATAGTAGATGGATGTCATGGAAAGCTGTGATCAAACAAACGAAGTGAATGATGGAGGCTGGTCTCTACACATAGCACTTGTTTGCCAAGTTTTCACTATGGTACTTATCCAAGGTGCCTGTTTACCAAGTTTTCACCAGAGGATGAATTATTTATCTTGTACTATATTTTTTTTGTCATCCAAAGCGCCACAAAGTGGTTTTCACTATTGGATGGGATATGCTGAGACTCATGGATAGAACTTCTTGAGATGAATGCTGTTGACCGGTTCATCCAAGGGAATGCCTTCAGGGGTGGAGAGAGTGTATGCTCCTGATCCATAGACTGATGTGATGACAAAAGGACCAAGCCAATTAGGTTCAAACTTATCCTATTTCTCACAGTGTTGCTGATTCCTTTGATTTTCTTTAAGGACAAGATCTCCAACTTGAAATCTTTGTTCTCTGATCTTCTTGTTGTAGCTGCAGCATAGCTGATTTTGATAGAGTTGGAGATGATTAAGTGATGTAAGACATAGTTCATCTAATAGCTCAAGATCATGGAGTCTGGATACTCTATATTCTTCATCTAAGACAGTATGCTGTAGAGATACTCGCAGTGAGGGGATCTCAACCTCGATAGGTAAAATAGCTTCAGCGCCATACATAAGAGCATAACGTGTAGCACCAGTAGGAGTTCTGGTACTTGTTCTATAAGCCCATAATGTAGGATTAAGTTGTAGGTGCCAATCACGACTAGCTTCATTGACTGTCTTTTTAAGGATCTTGATGATTGTTTTGTTAGAAGCCTCAGCTTGGCCATTACTTTAAGGTGTAGATAATCTATGTTGGATATGGAACTTGTTGCAAAGATCTCTAACCTCTTGGTTCTTGAAAGGATGACCATTATCAGTGACAGTGGCTTGAGGAACTCCATATCGACAAATGATATAGTGTAAGATAAACTTAGATATTTGCTTGCCAGTAATATAAGTTATTGGTAATGCTTCCACCCACTTTGTGAAGTACGCAATGGTGGTTCTAATAAACTTATGACCATTTGACGAAGTAGGATGGATTTTACCTATGAGATCAAGTCCCCACTGTGAGAAGGGCCAAGGAGTAATGATAGGTTGAAGTTCATGTGCTGGTGCATGTATTAAATCTCCATGTTTTTAACATTGTAGACATCTCTTTGCAAATTGTTGTGCATCTTTCTCCATAGTTGGCCAATAGTATCCATCTCGTAGAAGTTTCTTAACAAGACTAGGGCCAACGGAATGCGATCCATAGACACCTTCATGTATTTCACATAAGGCAATCTTTGCTTCCTCAGAATGAGGACATCTAAGAAGGATACCATCAAGACTCCGGTGATATAGGGTGTCTCCTAGGATAGTGTAGCGAGAGGCTCGACAGATAAAGGTTTTTCATTGGGTATTAGATAGTTGAAATGGAAAGGTTTGATTGCAGAGATACTTGTATATATCCTCGTACCAAGGTGAATTGGGACCAACAATCTCACATATAAGCTCAGATTGTAGTACTTCAAATGCTGGAATCAGAAGCTGTTCAACCAGAAACTCACACTTATGTATATTGGCCGACATGTCTAGGAGAGATCCAATCATAGCCATGACATTTGCTGCTTTGTTTTTTATCCTTGGGATCTATTCAAAGGTGATACTGTCAATGTACTTCTTGAAATCATCAACCATTACCTTATATGGAAGAAGATTCTTATCTTTTGTTTGATACTCATCTAAGACCTGTTTGATGACTAATTGGGAATCACCAAAAACTTGTAATTGTTTAATAGCCCATTATACTACCATGCATAACCCTGTGATTAAAGCTTCATATTCTGCTATCTTATTGGTACATGGAAATGCAATTCTATATGACTTCAGGATACAATCTCCTTGAGGGGTAACAAACAATATCCCTACTTTTGATCCATGTTGTGTGTAAGATCTGTCAAAATATAGTTGCCATAGTGTTGGTGAAGTTAGATTGAAGAATTCTTCATCAGGAACTCTGGATGTATTGGATGAATATCTGTAATAGGTGCTGCAGCTAACTAATCAGCGATAGTTTGTCCTTTTATGGCCTTACGATCCACATATTGTATGTCAAATTCACTTAAGATCATAACCCATTTTGCTAGTCTTCCTGTAAGAATTGCTTTGGAGAGAAGATATTTGAGTGGATCAATGTTAGATATGAGCTTTGTTGTTTGGTTTAACATATAATGTCATAACTTTTGGGAAGAAAACACTAATGCTAAGCATGCTTTTTCCATAGGTGAATAGTTAAGTTCATATCCCACAAGAGTTCTATTGATATAGTAAATGGCTTGTTCTTTTCCTGAATCATCATGCTGAGCTAGAAGGGCACCCAACGCTACTGTTGTTGAAGATATGTAAAGTAGTAGTGGTCGATCCAGTACAGGAGGTGTTTCCATATATTCTTTTATTTTGTCAAAGGCCTATTGAAAATTTTCATCCCACTTAAAAGGTTCACCCTTGTGAAGGAGATGTTGAAGAGGATGACATTTATTTGCCAGTTTGAGATAAACCTGCGAATAGATTGTAACCTTCCTTGTAGACTTCAAAGCTGCTTCAGATTTGATGGTGGAGGCATTTCCTTGATAGCTTTTACTTTGTCAGGGTCCACTTCTATTCCTCGTTGAAACATAATGTATCCCAACAATTTACCAGATGTTACACCAAATACATAATTCTTTGGGTTTAGTCTAACTTGATACTTCTCTAATCAATCAAAGATCTATGCTAGTACCTGTAAATGCTCTTCTCTTGTCTTTGATTTTCCTAAGATATCATCAACATAGTCTTTCATGATAGTGTGGAAAAGGTCATAGAAAATAACTGTCATGGCTCATTGATAAGTAGCTCCAACATTCTTGAGACCAAAAGGCATTACAACCCAACAGTATGTACCACTTAGAAAAATGAATGATGTTTTGTCTTGATCTTCCTCCGCTATTCTGATTTGGTTATATCCATCAAGGATAGCATTTCATGTCCAGCTGTAAGATCTACAATGTTGTCTATGCTTGGTAGTGGAAAGTCATCTTTAGGGCATGCTTTATTAAGATATCTAAAATCTGTGCAGCAACAAACTTGTCCATTAGGTTTTTCTACAGGTACCAAGTTTGAAACCTATTCTGGATAATCAATAGGCCTTATGAACTTTGCTTCTAATAGCTTCTGAATCTCTTCCTTGACCAAAAGAGCTATTTACAGATGCATTTTTCATAGTTTTTGTTTAACAGGTTTTGCATTAGGGGATACTGCTAAATGATGTACCACAAGTGATGGATCTAGACTTGGCATGTCAGCATAAGTCCATGCAAAATTGATAGCTCTTTTTATGAAGAATGCTGTGAAATTTCTTCTTTCTTGCTCTAATAGTGATGCTGCCAAATATGTGATCCTCAGATTCTACTCTGTGCCCAAGTTCATGTCTTGAGATTTTTCAACTAGCACTGTTGATTTTTCATGATAATCAGTGGTGACAGGAAGATCAAATCCCCCATCCTCAGGTGCCTCAAAGAGGTTTTCACCCTCGGATACGTCCTTTATTTTTACTTTTTCATGGTCAAGAGGCACCTTTCAGTTTTCACCTAGTGACCTATCTTTTTTTATTCTATTTATTTCACTTTTGCAATTGAAGGATTTGATACTTCCACCAAAATATGCTAGTTTAGGGAGATCCATCATGAAACCTGCTTTATGATCACCCAATGGAATGCCTTGTCATAATCCCATGAATTTAACAATAGCTTCATCATTTTCAAATGTGTCCAATATAGGTGCCCCCTGTTAGTCCGAATCGACGAGGTCAAGGTATACGAGTGAAAGGGTAATAGACGAATAGTTTTGGCGAGAGGAAGTGGTAGAAATCATGAAGATGGAGGTTTCTTGAAAAAGGTCATTAATATGGAGGGAGGAGTCATCGATGGTATCCAAATTAGAAGTCTCTCCTATGGAGGAAGGTCCTGCTTCCATATCGGAAATGCACTTAATGTCTTTGGAAGGTGGTACCTCTGACTGAAAGCCAAGGCCTTCCTTATTAAACTTCTTAGACACAACAATGGGTTCAATAGGTACTTGTTCCTGTGATCCCAATCCACCATGTCCTTTAGAGCCCATGTTCTTAATGATGCAGAACCCATTGTTATATCTCTCCACTTCAAGTTGTACTTGGTCGTTCTCATCATAGAATATCCAAGAGTTAATGTCATCAATTTCTTCATCATCAAGGAATCCACCTTTAATGAATACTGTTGGTGGAGCTTTTATAATGGCTACAGATGAAAATGCTTTGGATGTAGAAGGTTTGCCATGAGATTTGGGAGATAAGGGAAGAGTTACAACACAACAAGATTCTTGCAATGTGTACTCACTCAGACCATGTTCAGTGTACTTGATACGAAGATTTGGAGTGGCTTTGCTAGATGATGGCTTGAGTAGGGTGGATGGGTCTACATTAAATGAAGATGGATATGCTTCATTGTTGATAGGAATGCAGTTAGGGCTTTGATATTTAGCTTGAAAGGCACGACAAAACTCAAATGGATTAGGATCGGAATGGAGAGTAACTTCAACACCGTTATGTGGGAATTTGAGACATTGATGGTCTATAGAAGGAAGTACTTTGAGGGCATGGATCCATTGGCGGCTGGTGCAGTGCACCTAGGACAATTTTATGTCTTTTATTTAAAATGTTAGTATTAAAAACTAAATGGAGTTTTAAAAATATTGTATTAAATCCTTCTAAAGTCATAATCAGTTAGTGGAGATCAAAAATAGTTATTCACCTTTAGTGGTTTGCAGTCCTCTTAAGACTGTGACAGTCTATAGTTAGTAAAAACAACCTTTTTAATAAAAAGCTGACAGTTAGGGTATTTTGATCCTTCCCCATGATGGGAATCTTGGTGGAAAGTCTATAAACAAATGTAAATGCATGGGAAAAAGAAGGGGGTATGTTGAATCATGTAATAAGGATGGAGTTTGAAGAAAAGAAATGAAGAACATGACTGTTTGTTGTCACATTTCACACATTTCTGAATATTGCTATTCCTGTGCATTTTTCTGGCCGTACAAGTACTGTCATGTACTCTCATGCATGGAATATTGTGAAGGATGTTGTTACCTTTGATTTGAATGAAGTTTGAATAGTTTTCATGGTCTGAGAAGCATTTTATCAACCTTTTATTGTCACTATCCTACTTTTCTATTTTTTCTTCCAATTTTCTTACCGTTCCTTCATCTTGTACCTGCCCGTACAGTGTAGTCAAGGGAAAAAGTGTATGAAATGGTGAAATGTATGGAATAACCTTTCTTTTTAATCAATTTGGGGTTCTTGACACTG
This sequence comes from Cunninghamia lanceolata, assembly GCA_027924645.1. NCBI lineage: Eukaryota > Viridiplantae > Streptophyta > Pinopsida > Cupressales > Cupressaceae > Cunninghamia > Cunninghamia lanceolata. The sequence continues at coordinate 5,086,809 of BSBN01000220.1, read as the reverse complement.
ATTTTGAAGGAGTTTACAAAATAGTTTTCCTGAAACAACTCATAAACCCTAGTTTCAAGGGTTTTAGTGGAAATGATGGTCTCCTAGCTATTTGCACCTGCACTATAATCCAATAATGGATGGAGTAGTTTCATTTTGTTTGTGTTTAGTTGTTTTCCCACATTGCAGTAGCAGGGATTGTGTAAGGAAGTCTGTAACAACAATTGGAGCTTGATGTTACCTTGTTTTGAGTCTTTTGATCAATGGTGGAAGAGTGGTTTTGAAGGGCAGTGGAGTAGTTTGACACAAAACCTCTAAAAACTAAGTATTCAAACCTTTTATGACCTATTTGATATCTTGGAGTGGGTCTTGGCAATTATAAACAAGTTTTATAGCCATTTGTCATGTATAGGAGGCCTAATTAGCCCTTGGAAACAACAGGGGACAGTCAAGATTTGGGTAGTGTGTCCCAAAACAACTTATGATGCACGTTGAGTATGTTAAAGAAAAGGATATTGGGTATCCAAAAAGCCTATGACAGTCCACCTATGAGGTCTAAAACTCAAATGGTTTGTCTGACAGTCCTTTATGAAGGGCTACAAGGAAACTAGGACAATGATAGCTAGACAACATAATACTATTGAATGGAGAGTGTAGGTCTGAGGGACAATTTGGATTGGGTGTGTTGAGTTGTTAAGAGGGTAGAAAACCCTAAGAAACCTTGTGTGGGTTGTGGAGTGTTATCAAATTCTTGTTTGTGTTGGGAAGGAGAGAGTTCCTTGTGAGGGAAGACTATAAAAACATTGATGAATATTGGGCTTCTATGTCCATTGGTGTATAACTTTGTGAGATTGATTTGGTTAGCACTTAGCTCAATATCAAGGAGTTGACAATGGGTGTCAGTAGTGACTGGACCAAATTGAATAGGAAAGTGAATAATTCCTTCAGTATCTCTCTCGGCATCATCATATGCTTTGATAGTAATGACCTTGGAAGTGTCAACATCTTTCTTAGAATATCCCAATTGTTTTATTAGTTTTAAGGAACATATATTAAGACCAGCTCCACCATCCACTAAGATTCATTTGATACAATATTGGTGGACAAATATTTCTATGTGGAGGGCTTTGTTATGTGATGGGTTGATAGATGGTCAAAGATCTTTGTCAGAGAAAGTTAGGTGGCAAGGGGCTGCAATGCTAGCTACCATAGATTGGAATTGTGTAATATCAATATTATTAGGCACCGAGGATTCTTGTAATTATTTTCAAGTATAGCCTTGTGGGTGGGTGATATGCGAAGCAATTCAAGGATGGAGATATGTGCAGGTGTTTTGCCAAGGTGATCAAGGATATTATAGCTAGAGGATGGTCAAGGAGGATTGATAGGCACTCCTTGAATGGTAACACAGCCTCTTCTAGTAGTTACAGTGCAATCGGGTGCTTTTCCTTGGATAGTAATGGTAGAAATGCGGGCTTGGTCAATGCGGCCAATCGTGGATGACTCATAATTGTAATGGATGGCATTCCCAGTATGAGGGTTACTTGGTTTGTCATGAGATGGAAGTGGATTCTTGAAAGCATCTAGATCATAGTTTGATGTTAGTTGCTGTGTAGGTTGTGATGTTGGAGGTGTGATTTTAATTAAACCTTGATCAATACAATCTTGAATGACATACTTTAAGCGTATACAACCATTTGTTTTATGTCCCTTGACTCTATGGTATTCACAATACTCATTCTCTTTATACCAAGGAGCTTTGGGTGGTGCATTCGGTAATATGATATCTCTCACTTGGACAAGTTTTCGAAAGACTACCTCCATAGGTTCTACTAAAGGAGTAAATTGTCGCTGAGGTGTTGGATTTGTTCTTGGTCGGTTTCATTGAAAAGGTTGATTTGTTGTAGATGCAGCTTGAATGTTAATAGGAGCTTTCACTGTTTGTATGTTCTTTGCAACCACAATACCGTCATTAACGACATTCTTGTTTTTGTTCCAAAAGTGGGATTTATCATTGGAGTTTTGAGGATTGTCTTTGTTATCTCTGAAAATCTTGATAGTACCCTTAGCAATTAAATCACGTTCAATGATGGTTCCTTTGGAAACAAGTTCATCAAAGGTGCTAGCACTTTGTAATTGTAGTTGGAATGAAAGCTTGAGATGAAGATTTTGGACCAAGATATCAAGCTATTATTTCTCAGGTATTTCCCATGATAGTTTGCTAGCCATTTTACGCCATCGTTGAGTAAATGAGGAGAAAGCTTCACCATTGTGTTGTTTGTTGTTGATAAGGTTGTTCATGTTCACTTCATGTTCAATGTTAAAAGCGAAATGTGAGTGAAATTTGTTTGCTAGTTCCGCAAAAGACTTAATTCCTGGAGGTCAATGAGAGAACCATTCAAGAGCTCGTCCCACTAAGCTTAAAGGAAATAGTCTCAAAAGATATGTATTATCTTGAGAAACATCGAGACATGCAACAAAAAATGCTCTAAGATGGTCTTTCGGATTCCCTTTTCCTTTGTACTTGTCAAATTGTGGAATTTCAAAGTGTAGTGAGAAAGGTGTCATATGAAGTGACTTGTCAAATGGATAAGCGCATATGTCTCCTAAAGAAAATGTCTTCTTGCTTTGTCCTACAGCTTTGTTAATCATTTGTTCAACATCTGCTTGAGAAAGGTGTTGTTGCAAAGGAGGTTGATGGTTGGGAGGTGAAGTGTACTATGGTATATATTGTGGTTACTGTTGCAGTATGTATGAGGACATGACCATTTGTTGAGGTTGTGTGCTCACAGTATATGTCAAAGGATTAGTATGTGACACATATGTGTTTGAGGATTGTTGTCCTTGAGACACAAGTGGTGGTTGGGTATATTGTGATGAATTAGCGCCAAGGGTTTGCATCACATGGGAAGTAGAAGATGGGTTGATGTTAGTCAATGGTTGTGAATTTGGAGTTGGATTTGTAATATGGTAAGTGATGGAAGGATTGGTGGATGCAGAGGAAGGATGGACATTTGGGTTTGTGTTTTGGACAACATGAGGATTGGTATATGTCATGTGTTGGGTGACGATGGGTAATCCTTGGGTTGCATAAGATGGATTGATGGTTTGTGAGGGATTATATGAGGGTGACGAAAGTGATGTAAGTTGATCAACATAAGAGACAATGACACTAGGATTAGCTTGTGATACAATAGGTGGGTCACTCATGTCAATGAGACTAACATTAGGGTTATATGGTGTGCTGGATGGATCCATGGAAATCATGGAGACCATATTAGCAATGATAGGAATATGAATGTGGGATGTGGTTTCCACATGTGATGCAATAGGAGTAGCAAATTGCAATGGTTGCAAAACTTGTACGGTTTGTGGTGTTTGGATATCTTGCGACACTTGTAGAGTTTGCGATATTGGGATGGCTTGTGATGTTTGAGGAATTTACACTTGTGCAACATGGACAGCTTTTGTTACTTGAGATCAAGATACAGTCATGGTAGGAGAAGGCGTATGTTGTGGAACATGAAAAGGTGGAACACTCAGATTTTGTGAAAGAAAAGGAAGTACATTGGTTGGAGTTATCAAAGGTTCTAGCGTGTACTCCAAGCATGGTGCGTTGGATGGAGTAGCAATAGGCAATGAAAGAGATGGGTTGGAAGGTGGACTTTTTAGCATGGACATGGTATGAGTGTGCCTATAGTGGATGGTCCCTTTGCAATAATAGTGGGAGTGTTTGGATCGTGTTCTCGAATAGCGGATATGTCAAAGTCACTTGGTAATTTGGCTCCCATACGTGCTAGTTGCAAGAAGTAGTGATTAGGATAAGATAAAACAAGCTTCTCAAGTTGATCCCATATGTGTGTGTCTCTAAATTCTGATAAGTCCTCTTGGGATTGCTCTTCATAAGTCTCTGAAAATGTTTGAGTTTGCACTTGTTGTGAGGATGACTATCCAACGGTGTATCCTTCAGGCACAAACATGTGAGAAGGCATGCCAGTTGTAAATTGAGTTGCATCTCTTAGGGGCATTGATCAGGATTGTTGCATTTTGGATTCCATCTCAACTCCCAATTTTGCTTCCATTTTAGCTCTATATTGGCTCCTAGTTTGAGGCATGATGGTTGATGTTTTGAAAATTGGACTTGGCTTGTCAAGATTGAGACCCAAAAGGTGATGGTTTGCTAATTGTTTGGTGTTGGTTTGTTTTGCTAGTTTGTTGGTTGCTTGGTTGTTTGTTGTTGGGTTGCTTGGTTGTTTGTTGTTGATAAACTTCCCTAGAGGATAACTCACACACTCAAGGGAAAAGCTAGTTGCTGATGTTGTTTGCTAGTTTTGCTAGGGCTAAGTAAAGCCAAAAGGATAATGTTTGGTTGCTATTTTGGGGTCTCAAAAGGATGGAAGCTTAAAAAAGTCCAATGGATTGATATGCTCAAGATAGAAGACAATGCTCAGGTGACTGAGGATGCTTAGAAGACTGTCTAAAAGCTGATTATAGAGCTTAAAATGTCAGAAAGTGCTACTGATTGGGCTGGATGGATACTGATTGCTGACATTTGACCAAAAGCAACTGGTAATAGCTCAAAAGTGACTCAAGTGAGGCTAAAAGTGACAGATAATAGCTCAAAAGTGACTCAGATTTTGCTTCAGATGACAGACTATAATGTTGACCAGAGGTGACTAGTTTTACTAGAGGCTATTAGTTTCAGGCTAAAAGTGATTTACTACTATTTAAAAGTGACGCAGGTTTGCCAAAAGCGAGCCGCTGTTGATTAAAAGCAATCTAGTTTTTGCAAAAGGTGAACAACTTCTGTTTAAAAGTGATCTGGATGTCTGAAGGTGAGCAGTTAAGGTTCAAAGGCAATCTGTGTCTGACAGGGAATATGTTTGAATAATATTTTTAATAGGAAAATAGTGATTACAGTCACTCACACTCACAACATACACAAGCTTGTACAACCTAGGCTAGGAAAGGACTATATTTGTTGAGTCCCCTTGCCATGCCTATTCAAAACAGATAGCTTTAGGATTTTGGTAGCACCATCTCCTCTCCACAGCACTCACTTCTCACTCATACCAAGATCTAGGTTTCCCAAGGCTTGTCCCCCCACCAAACCTTAGGATTGTCCCTACTATCTCTACTAAGAACCACGAGAATCAGGGTGGCTTCAAATGTCCCACCTTTTACATCAACAAATAGAAGGTTTTTGGATACTACATAAGGTTGCTAGCAAGGACATCCGTTCAGGTGGCTATACGTGCGGCAACGCTACTCTCCGTTATGGAGTCTTCGAGCCTTCAAGGGTTACACCTTGGAGGGTTTTGGGGAGGTTGGTTGTCAGTATAACACAACAACACCCATTGTTTGTGGCTTTCAATATAAACACTTTTCTTATATAGCAGTTTGGAAGGACTTGGCTTGAGCCCGTTACCGCTTGGGTCGTACCCCTTCTCACATCGGGAAGGCAGACCCTCTACAGATAATAACAAGTTCTCATACACCCAAGATCCATTTGATAGGCAAGGGGAGAGGATACTTTTGTTATTAAATTTGGGTTACAAACATGCACAACAAGCAATCCAAAAAAATTAAATCAAGCACAGAGCAAACAATGATTCTTTTTAAGCACCAAGCCCAAATATTCCTAAATTAGTGATAAAATGTAATGTCTTGGACCAATCGAAGCTGCAACAGATATGTTAGTAGTTTCACAACCTCCTTTTCTTAGACAATCGATAAGATACTACACAAATAACTGACTAGTATCCAAGAAAATCAAACTGTAAATAATGAAACTGAAAGCGACAGTTACTAGAGGTGATCAACTGTTGATCAAAAGTGATTTGTATTTAGCTGAAGGTGAAATGTTACTGATCAGAAGTGACGTAGACCGACCCAGATGTGAACTATTAAGACTCAAAAGCGATGCAAAAAATCAAAATGCCAATTGTTAAGGCTTATAAGCGACCAAGATATGCCAAATGCGTAAAAATCCCTACAAGAAGTTAGATGTAAATGAAAAACCCTAATCTGTAGGAAGTGATCCAGACAACCAGAAGTGATCAGTTTTAGCTTAAAAGTGACAAATTATGACAGACGTGACCACTGTTTGCTCAGAAGCGACATGAAAAAGATATGAAGCGACCACTGTAGGCTTAGAAGCGACCCAAAAAATACTGAAAGTGGAAGATTTCAGCTTAAAAGTGATGCATATGTTCTAAAAATGACTGGTTTTCGCTTATAAGCGACTGAAACTTGCTGTAAGTGCTCAGAAAATATGATCTTCACAAAAAACAACTTCAAACAACAAAGTTAATCAAGGATGTGGGTCCCACTGGGCATGCCAAAATGTGATAGGTAAAAATTAGGTTAATAAGATCAAGCATATAATTGAAAACCTAATCCTACCACCATCAAAGAATCGAATCCAAGTGAAATCAAAAGCATGCAATTCAAGAACAATATCACCTAGATTGTATGATTCCTTGTTTTTAATGTGGATTGCTTCTCAACAATGAACAATTATGAATATAAAAGCTGCCATGATGGATGGATGATAGTGATAATATGCTAGATGGATGATAAAGTGCTCAATATGCTCAAGATGATAATGTAGACGCAATATAAAAAATGATGGATAGATGTAGTATGGAATGAGAGGGTGTTTATATAGACTTCAACCAAAATCAATCAACGGTAGAGATTTGGTGGCTATGTGAATGGCTAAGATGAATTAATAGTCATAGATGAATGTGTAGATGATAAGTGGAGGGAAGATAAGGCTTATGTGTGACCGTGTACATAAAAAGTACTACATATGAAATATATTAAATAAAAGATGTAGTACCACACATGTTTTTAAATAAAAGAGGCACACATGTCGGCTCATGAAGATAAATGATAAGAGAAATTAATTAAATAATTAAAATTGATTTAATTAATTGGAAAATGGGCTTATGAAAGGAATTTTAATTAAATAAATAAGATTTATTTATTTAAAATAGATAGAAATAGATAATTAAATAATTAAATATTACTTAATTATAGATTAAAGGAAATAGAAGAAATAGATAATAAATTAATTAAATAAACCTAAATTTATTTAATTAATAGAAGAAATAAGTGATAGGGAGATTGCTCGTGTTAGACAAATGTAGATGATAAATAATGCAATATTTGATACTAATGATAATTAGGTAAATTTTAGGTGTCTACAACCATTTTCATTGCATTGCAAGATCCTCTTCATTGCAAAACCTATCAACAACCATTCTCCATTGTCATCTTGGAAAAAAATAAGTGCACCTTCTGAGGGCTCAATTCATACACAAGATCAATTCGAGATAGGTGACCAATGGAAGTCACGAAATAGAAAGGTTTGCAAGGTATTGTGTTCTTTGTGCTTGATCTTATTTGTTTCATTTTCTATTGAGTTATTGGATTATATTGATATATCTATATTATTCCCATTTTTCTGATAACAGATACCATTCAAAATAATGTAAATGGCCTATATGATGATGATGCAAATGTAAATGCTCTAGTAATGGTCCAATTCTCTTATAATTATCCTCCTTATTAAACAAATTGCATAATGAATATATTTAAATACCATGACATAGCAACATGACACACAAACATGTGTTGGGTCAACTCACAATAGCTAATGGAAAGGGGTGAGAAAGTTTGAAATTGAATATGTTGCCTTGGGATTTAGGGATCATTCCTACAATGGAGATATGTGGGGATAAGTTGGATCTCGAGGTAGGAAGTAAATATATGGAAATAAATGCCACCAAAGGTGAAAGAGGGATGAATAGGTAGTGGATATATGTGGATTAGTGTAAATGAGGGTGAAATGAAGATAGATAGGGATAAAACTATGAGCCAAACCTAGCATAGGAGTATGTCACAAAGATAATACCAGATACACATGGTATACCCTTTAGAAAAAACCCAACACCAAAGAGAGTACAATTCTATATTAATCTAAAAGAATAAATTACATCAATACATCAAGCTTCCCCCTTCAATCTAGTAGTATTATGATAGCATAACCTTCCTCAAAATGACAAAAGGAAATAATACCTCTATTCCACATCTCCATTATATAGGAAATATGAAACAAGAAACCACAAGTGGTATCCAAAATAAGTGGGAAAAACCATGGGCCTAAAACTAGGTACCTAAGTTCACATGCAAAAATTGAATGCCTCCACTCACATTACAAGGCATCCAAGAATAGAAATGTAACTCCTCCATAACTATCTTTGATCGAGGAGATCATGATGGGTGAAAGTAATTCCCAAGAGCTCCAAAATGGGCCACTCATTACTTCTCTCACCTACAAAAATAAGGAAGATGCTCCATAACTCCCAATTTGACCTTTCCTATATGTAACCCCCCTATTCAATGTCCTCATACAACAATATTTCCATGTAATCAAATAATAAATAATAATGTATGACCCAAACCTCACACGGGAATCCTATTTTTCTTATTCCATGATTTTTAGAAATATACATTATTCTATCATCTATGAGCAATTAATTTATAATAGACACTAGGATTTGCAAGGTGAATAGCACACCTAATCCTAACATTCTCCCATTTGATATTTACATTGAAAATACATAAGCAAAACATAAAATGGATTATGTGCTAAGGAGTGAAAGGCCCATTGCCTCCTTGCACCAATATAACTTATTCATACTTAATATCTTAGTAAGAGAATCTACAATATTCTCCAAATTAGTAACCTTCTATATCTAGACCCTCTCATCCTCAACCATCTCATGAATAAAACTATAGTAAACATCAATATGCTTAGTATGAGAATGGCAAATTAGATTATTCACCAAATAGGTAGCACTCTAATTGTCACAATTGATCCTCATACTTCCTGCACTTAAAGCCAATACGTGAACAAAATATTTATTACCACATTAATTCCTTACAAGTATATGTCATAGCCAGGTACTCTACTTCTATAGTGAAAATAGCAATTGTGGTTTGTCTCTTATTCATATATCCAATAACAACTCCAAACAAAGTGAATACACAACCATTGGTTGAATTCTTACTATCTAAATCACGAGCTTAATCTACATCGACAAATCCTGGTATGTCTAACAACTTACCCAAATCATTAGTCCCATAATAAAAATACAATAATTAGAAGTCCCACACAACTATATAAACACCCATTTCACATAGCTACAATGGTCCCTATCAGGGTTAGACATAAACATGCTAATAAATCCCACTCAAACAATATTTGGTCTAGTACAAACCTTTGCATGCATCTAGCTACTAGAAACACTAGCATATGAAAACATATGCATATCTTCAAAATTAACATTAGATTTAGGATGTTGTTCCAAAGAAAGCCTAGTATTAACAAGTAAAGGAATATTTATTAACTCGTAATCTTGCATGGTAAATCTTTGTAAAATAGTGTCAACAAACTTCCTTTGATTGAGCCAAGGTTTTTTGTTAGCCTAATCCTTGTTGATTTCTACACCCAAAATATATTTTGTATCCCATAAATCCTTCATATCAAAAATATTTAAAAGTCAATTTTTAAGATTCCTAATCATACCCTTACTATTTCGAATGAACATGTCAACAACATGTAAGAAAATGATTAAAAATTGATCATGAATTAGTTTAAAATAAACATAATGATCTATGTATTACTTCTTACTATACCAAGCTCTAAGGATAATAAATCAAATTTCTAATACCACATCCAAGGTGACTACTTTAAACCATATAAATATCTCTTTAACTTGCAAACTAGATTTTCCTTTCCATTCACCACAAAACTATTAGATTGTTTCATGTAAATCTCCTCTTCAATATCCCCATGAATAAAGTAGTTTGAATATCCATTTTCTCTACTTCTAAATCATAAATAGTAGTAATAGAAAGTAGGAACCTAATAGACATCAAGTCAGCAACAAGAGAGAAAATTTCACCAAAAACTATTCCCTTAACCTAGGGATACCCTTTTTCCACTAGCCTACCTTGTAACTTTCCAACTTACCATCTCCTCCAAATTTAGTTTTAAACACCCACTTACATCGAATGGGCTTCCCTCCATCTAGCAATTATATTAGACCCCAAGTCTCATATTTATCCAAAGCCTTCAACTCCTCCTACATGGTGTTATGGAGTAAAATGTGTACACTAGCATTTTACACCTAGTTTAGCACTTGGTTGGACCTAATTTGTTGCCTTTGTTAATCAGGACCTATTTTAACACCTTTTTGAGCTTTAAATGATGAAATATTGACCTCGATGAATAAATTTGACAGAATCAACTTATGATTGGGCTAAGCCCACTATATTTGGCACTCCTTAGAGTTGTGGGGCTAAAGGCCCAGGGTGCCCAAGCGCCCTGGTCCCAGTAGGGATCTTTAGCCCCTCTTTTGTAGTGTCGGCTTGGGACTCTTCCTTAATTTGCATTTGTCAGCCTAATTGTGGTTTACTTGTCGTAAGTGAGTGGGGTTGCATATTTAAAGGAGTCTTGTATTTCATTTTACACCTAGATGACCTAGAGCTAGTTATGAGAAGAAATTATACTATGCTTTTGTGTTCTATGCTAAAGTGTTCTCCATGCTTGGAAGTTTTATCTACTTTTGGATGCTACTGAAGTTTGTTTGTAGGTCTTGAAAGAAGTTTCAAGCCTTCTTCATCACTCTCCTTGTTGGTGTGAGATCTTAATGTTAGACTTAGGGTAGACAACTGAGAGGGGGGGTGAATCAGTTGTACAAAACTTTCTTCCAATTAAACACTTAACTTTACTTTGCAAATAATCAAGGAAACATAATACAATGAATCAAGAGCATAAGCACATCAACACATGAGACACCAAGATTTTGACGTGGAAAACCTAGTTAAGGGAAAAACCACGGGGTGATTAACCCAAGATTGTATTCTCTGTTAGAAGAATAGAAAGAACAAAGTGGCACATGCCAATTAGGGCTCACTACCTGAGCACACTACTCACAAGAGGCCCACTGCCTATAGGAGACACACTATCTACAAAGAAATAAGTATCACCTACTTGAACTGGAAAATAGCATCTTCACCATGCTTGAATCAGTTCCATTTAAGCCCAATACTTTTGCTTTGCCTTTCGCTTTCCTCCTTGCTACCACCCTCTCATCTACACAAGGACAACTTTGAAATGACTTCACAATCCCTTATTTATACAAGACATCAACCAAGGAAAGATCATCTAAGTCGGCAAACATCCACAAGAACATCTGCAGGATGTGTAACTCATCCTATCGGCCAATCATAGAAAGAACACCATCATCCAGAAGTTATTCTTCAAATGCAAGCTCCAACTCTAATGCGGACCACCAACACAAACTAGACACGATCCAAAGACCACCACAAGCTTGCCTGAATTACCAAGAACATCCACACTTCATCTGCTTACTGAAATCCTTCTCTCCTTCATTCGGAACCTCAAGAACACAGTCTATCATCACTGTCACAAAAGAATAGATGCTTGCGGACCTTCAAAATACGAACCAATCAAGTTGACATTCCACAAAGACGTCCTCAACACTCCCTCAAATCTGCAGAATAGGACAATGCATTTCTGGATCTCACCGGACCTTTCTATAACACTTTGTCACCTCTGAACATCCACCAGAACCAGTTTTACTTGAGCGACCACAACCTCTTCATATCTTCATGCGAACCTCTGAAATCTCTACTAGACCACCTTGAGACACATATCTACAAACCCTTTAAACCGCATCCTATGATCCTCAACCTATCTTGGACTTTTACCTTATTGTCATCAATGTTCTTCACTGTTCCTGATTGAGACTAATTTTCTCAATATCCTCAGTACACAGCTCATCCAATCCTTATCATTAATGCAACAGGAGTATGTTGACATCAATGACAACATTGGTTAGGCCCATACTTTCAACACTTAAGTCATCTTCATCAACTAGGGTTATACCTCTTGTGGTAATCATCATCATTATCATTCATATTTCTATCATATTATTACAGATCTACAAAGAAACAGTTTAAAGGATAAGGATTCAGGATCTAGAAGAAATTTGCTGGTATTCCTCCATCTTGGACTAGGGTACCCACCTCGTAGTCCTCCCTATGGGCTTGACCCCAAAATTAGGATATGGATACAGTCTGACACATCTATCTGCTCTGGATCTACATAAAAATTAGCCTATTGGACTTGGGCTCTTGCCCCATAGTCCACAAAGTTTTTGTTTCCAAAAACTCAATGTCTGGTATGTTTTTGATCCTCCCTAAGTATCTTCCTATATGGTTTCCTATAGTATTCTATTTGCCTATACCTAATTGCATTATAATTAGGGTTTGAGGCTTATTCGATCTAGGGTTTGACATATCTCTCTGTTACACATATGGTTCCTAAGGTTGTCATTGATGTCAACACTATCTTGGATAAGTGATGGTGTTCATGGTTGGATGTCATGTCCTATCTTGTAGAGAGGATATAGTTCATGATTGGATGTCATGCCTTGAGTATGAAGTTATATCAATATAGGAATTAGAAGCATCAAGAAGACATATTAAGATGGGAATTAGAAGCATCAAGAAGAGACATGAATATGGGAATTAGAAGCACTAAGATGATCAGATGTGTTTTTGATGTTAAGAATATGTTATTGGTGGCTTGAAGCATATTGTATGATCTCTCCTACTATTTCTAAGAATACGTGTTGATACAAAGAAGGTTTGGCCTCCGAAAGTTGGTGACAATTTTTGCTACAGGATGACTACCTTTGAAGACTGTCTAGTAGATTGATTCACATTCCTCTACATTAGCAGTTATAGCTATGTGGTTCTAGAACTATGTTTAGGGTGTAGTGAAGGTGATAATTGGTGCAGGAGCACCTACCTGACAGCTGGCCTTCATGAGGCAGTTAGTAGTTTTAGGTCTTGTTTGTGTTTCCAAGAAGGTCTGTTAAGACCAAATGCATGTAATAAGGTCATGCTGATCATGATAAGATCATGCTGACCAGGCTTTTGCTATTTTTAGTTAGTTGGTTATAACAGCTGTCATGATGTATGATCGGTTGGATCTCCTAGCCGCCTGGAGAGTTCCCAGCCGCTTGGAGTCGGGTCAGTAGTACTCGTAGGATAATCTATTTAAGCATGAGATCGTTTGATATTGGATATACAGACAGATATCATCGATCAGACTTTGCGAGAGTGAGGCAGAGCGAGAGAAATTGAGCATTGTATTTGCATCTTTTGAAATCAAATAAAGTATTCCTGTTTGTGTTCTTGCTCTGGTTGGATTCCATTGATTTGCTGGTTTGAGTGGTTTCATGGATTCACTGATCCATTCCACCGGTTGACTCATCTGATCGGTGGAATGGTAATGTACAGTAGGTTAGGTAGTAGTTTGTTTTCTGTTCGCATGCAGGTGTGCAGGTTCGCCGTCAAGAGGTGTTGAAGACCCTAGCATGGGCATGTGCTAGGTCAAGTTGATAAGTTTGAGTTGGAAGATCACCCTGAGGTTGGATCGGGTCATCCCTGGAGGATCGGCGAAGTGAAATTTCGTTAAGGCTGGAAATTGGTCAAGACGGCATCATCAGGATATTTCTGCAAATATCCTACAGTCGGGTTAGGCATCATCATCATCCGGATAAGTGAAGATGAACAGGATGCAGTTGAGCGCATGAAGTGCGGGTTCGTCGGGGTGATCGTCATCAGGAGTTGCCGAGGAGGAGTGCATCGGCATCAGGAAGAAGATCGGGTCATGAAACTGTTGGAGTTTGCATGTTGCGAGTGCTAGTGACAAGAGAGTACAACTTGTACAAGAAGAGAAAGTAGAAGAAAGTGCACAGAGTTCAAACAGAGGTCCTGAGAATTATGGATATCCAGAGAGTGGCGAATCATTGATGCTAAGGAGAATTAGTTTGCAGGCATCAAAGGATCTGATGCAAAGAAGAGCTCTTTTCAAAACCACATGCAAGAGCAAAGGTAAAGTATGTAAAGTTGTCATTGATACTGGTTCAACAGACAACATGGTATCCCAGGAGATGGTGGATAAACTGCATTTGGAAAGGATTCCACATCCACACCCTTACAAGACATCTTGGGTGAGTGATAGTCAATCACTTTTTGTCTCTGAACAGGCATATGTGGATTTTCAGATTGGACCATATCATGATAGAATTTTGTGTGATATTTTGCCTATGGAATGTTGTCACCTACTGTTGGGTAGACCATGGCAATTTGACAGAAGGGTACTGTATGATGGGTATGCTAATACCTACACCATCAAGAAGGATGGGAAGATTATTAAGTTGATGCCATTGCAGGCAAAAGCTGCAGTACAGAAGGCAGCCCAAATCATTTTAATGGGAAAGAAGGAGTTTGTGCAGAAGCCTATAGGAGCAGGCATAAAGGCAGTTCAGGACACTGCAGGGAAAGGAGTTGTTACAGACAACAAGCTGAAGAACGTTTCAGTTGTGACTGACAGAGGTCAGCAGCAGGTTCAGAAACAGGGGTGCAACCAACCATCAGTTGAGAGGAATGACAAGGATGTTGTCATAGTTGGGACTATTGCTTGTCCTATAAAGATTGACAGGAAGATAGAGTTGAACATTTCGGAAGTTCAAGAGGCAGTTCAGAAAGAGGTTCTGATCAGACAACCTGACAAACACAGGGTATGCGAGAGAAAGGCCTACATCAACAGGCATGAGGATTTACTTGCCAGAAAGCAAGTTACAGTTCAGAAGTCTTGGAGCAGCCAAGAGACAGCAGCAGACAAAGCTGGAGCAGGTCAGACTATTGACAAGGTAAGGTGTAAAGGTGGAGGACTTCCACATGCTAAACTCATGGGACATGAGTTCTTTTCTTTTGGGGAGTATGGTGCAGGAGCACCTACCTGACAGCTGGCCTTCATGAGGCAGTTAGTAGTTTTAGGTCTTGTTTGTGTTTCCAAGAAGGTCTGTTAAGACCAAATGCATGTAATAAGGTCATGCTGATCATGATAAGATCATGCTGACCAGGCTTTTGCTATTTTTAGTTAGTTGGTTATAACAGCTGTCATGATGTATGATCGGTTGGATCTCCCAGCCGCCTGGAGAGTTCCCAGCTGCTTGGAGTCGGGTCAGTAGTACTCGTAGGATAATCTATTTAAGCATGAGATCATTTGATATTGGATATACAGACAGATATCATCGATCAGACTTTGCGAGAGTGAGGCAGAGCGAGAGAAACTGAGCATTGTATTTGCATCTTTTGAAATCAAATAAAGTATTCCTGTTTGTGTTCTTGCTCTGGTTGGATTCCATTGATTTGCTGGTTTGAGTGGTTTCATGGATTCACTGATCCATTCCACCGGTTGACTCATCTGATCGGTGGAATGGTAATGTACAGTAGGTTAGGTAGTAGTTTGTTTTCTGTTCGCATGCAGGTGTGCAGGTTTGCCGTCAAGAGGTGTTGAAGACCCTAGCATGGGCATGTGCTAGGTCAAGTTGATAAGTTTGAGTTGGAAGATCACCCTGAGGTTGGATCGGGTCATCCCTGGAGGATCGGCGAAGTGAAATTTCACTAAGGCTGGAAATTGGTCAAGACGGCATCATCAGGATATTTCTGCAAATATCCTGTAGTCGGGTTAGGCATCATCATCATCCGGATAAGTGAAGATGAACAGGATGCAGTTGAGCGCATGAAGTGCGGGTTCGTCGGGGTGATCGTCATCAGGAGTTGCCGAGGAGGAGTGCATCGGCATCAGGAAGAAGATCGGGTCATGAAACTGTTGGAGTTTGCATGTTGCGAGTGCATCAGGATGTTTTAAGTCGGACATATACTAAGTGTATGTATCGGCATCAGGATCATCTATCGGGAGTGCCAAACATCCGCGTATCGCGAGCAGATGCGGGAGTGAAAGTTCGGTTTTTTTTTTGACTAAGTGTTGAAGAGGTCATCAGGATATTGGGTGACGTCATCGTCATCAGGATATGACGTCATCGTCATCAGGATATTGAGATATCCCCTTATGCGAGTTTATCCTGCCGTCGTTAAGTGCTAAGGTATCGGCGGAAGTCTGTGGCAGAAGGTTGTATTAACATCATCAGGAGGTTTCGAGGGAGCCGGATAAATTAGATCATGATGCTGTTGCTTGTATCGTCGGCTAGCGGAGCATCGAAGGGAAGGTGCTGAAGTGGTCGTCATCAGGATATTTGGAGCAACCGGATATTTGATATCCTGCTGACGAAGAGAGTGTTGAAGGTCATGATGACGCCGATAGTGTTTGGAGCCCGATGAACAGTGCAACCGGAGGATGTATGCGCCCGCTGAATATCATGATGATGATAGGCGACTGGCGGAGGAGGTGAACAGTAGTCGGCAGGAGGATGATTGTGATCGTCCGAAATGTGATGATGCTGTTGGTAGTTTTAGGAAGTATGATGATGCGGACAGTGTAAAGTGGAATATGATGATGATGGCGGAGATGATGATGATGAGGTTGGTCTGCAGACATCCATGCTATATGCGAAGGTTATAGTGTGGATGCCTCTGCATCAATAATTCCAAAGTTTTAGATCATATGTCCTTCCACTGTGAAAGTTATGCATGATAGAGTACTGACATGTGTTCTGATAGAGTAATGTAGTGTTGAAGGCTTGTTGGAATGCTTTGCATTCCTCCAGATGTGAATGTTTGCCTTTGCAATTTTGTGGACATGTTTATGGATATGCATTACATGCTCTCTTGTAGTTTCAAGTTTCTTCGTGATCCGCAAGCTCAGTTTTTCAATGACAATATGTTGTAGTGTGTTCTAGATGACTTATTGTTCTTAGAGTTCATGGTTGAATATGTGTAGCACAAAATCTTTGATGTGTAGAGGTAAAGGAGTGTTTGGAGATGTTGTATGAGTCCTGTAGACTCATCTGAACGAGTTTCATGAAGATCTTTCTTATTTCTTGTACCACACAAGGTTTTCAAGTTGTTGTGGCCGTTATGCTTTAAGTTTCATGTCTTTGCTTAAGACTGTCCTATTTTCAAATGAGCAGAGTGTACGGATGTAATTCCTTGATGTTTGATGCTGTGAAGGATGTTTTAGACCTGGTTAAGAAAGTATTGATGTCTGCAAGGCATGGGTCTTTTGTTGGTGTAGCGTGTAGTCTTGTTTAGGACTTGTCCTCTACACGTTTCATGTTGTGTGTTGTCTGGCCAACTTGTAAATGTATTTTTCATGTTGTCTCTGGTCGACAAGAAATGTAATCAATGTAATATCATGTATAAATTGTAAATCCAATTGATTAAGGCAAAGTATGATTGCAATGTAATTGATAAGGTTCACAAGCAAAAGGAGTAGAATGAATGCATTATGATGTGCGACTGAAGGAGTAAGAGCAGAAGTTGCAGATGATGCCCTGATTCAACTTGAAGACATATCTATGACAGTGATCAAGTGTAGAGTGTGCCTAACTGATCCAATCATTAGAAGGAAGTGTGAAGAGGTAGAATTGCAATCATCAAAAGTGTGAACTTCAATGTCAGTTTTTAGGCAATAGAATGATTGTCATAATGTAATATTTTTTGACTTTATTCTTAGATCAGGGAGTAGTTGCTTCCTTGGGTTGTAGCCCTAAAACAAATTCTATAGGGAGTTGTAGATTCATTGGGAGTGACCCTAAACTAAAGTTTTTGAGGGAGTAGTTGCTTCCTTCAGTTGTATCCCTAAAACAAAGTTAGTAGGGAGTAGTAGCTTCCTTGGGTTGCAGCCCTAAAACAAAGTTGGTATTTTAAGCTTCATATATTATGAGTTAATCATCACCGTGGTTTTTCCCTTCTAGCATTTTCCACATATATCTGGTGTTATGTGTTGATATCTCATGTTTATGTTTATGTTGAATGCTTAAGTTTTATTCTGCTCCAGAGAATTTGAAGGTTGTTTTGATATTGATTCACCCCCCTCTTAGTATCCTGGTGTGTTCAACAATCAGAGCCAAATTCCTCTGAAGGAAGCTAAACTGCTTGAGGAAGGTCTAGGATGGTACTTAATGGATCCAACAAGATACCTAGGTTTGATGGTACAAATTATGCTTTTTATAAGCTAAGGATGGAAGCCTATATCAATTCTCTAGGGAGTAGTGTTTGGGAATCTGTCAAGACTGGTTACACTATTCATGCTGCTATTCCTTTAGATTTAGATGAAGTTAAGAAGTATGATAACAATGCCAAGGAAAAGTTTTCTATCATGAGTGGGTTAGCTAATTCAGAACTTTCAAAGGTAATGAGTTGCAGTTCTACTCAAGAAGTTTGGAATAAACTTGAAACCATTTATGAAGGAGATAAGAAAGTAAAGCAAGAAAAGATACAAATATTCAAAAGCAAATTTGATACCCTAAAGATGATAGAGGATGAAGACATTGCTGGATATATGCTCTGGGTGAATGAAGTGGTCAATGGCATCACTGGACTTGGTGAAAAAGTGGAAGAGGATGAAATTGTGAAGAAGGTTATGAGATCTCTCCCCAAATCTTACAGCCATAAGGTATCTACACTATTGAGGAGAATGTGGACTTGGATACATACACTATAGACAAATTGTTTGGTACCCTTACTGCTTTTGAAATGAGAGAGTTTGGCAGTGATGCTCCAAAGAAAGAAGCTACTTTGAAAGTCGGTATGAAGATAAAGGATGAAATTGTTGATGAAGATGAGATCTTTGATGAAGTTGAAGAAAATTTTGTGAGAAGACTTAAGAAAGGAATTGGCAAATACAAAGGTAAGTTACCCTTCAAATGTTTCAATTGTGGAAAGGTTGGTCACTTTGCTTCTAAATGTCCCTTTAAAAATCAAGGGGTGGTAACAAGAGAGACAAGTTCAAGAGAAGTATGTGTTCCATAGAGAGTAGTTGTTATTCAAAATATGAGGATCATGACGATTCAAATGATGAAACATGTTTCATGGCCTTGAGTGTTGGTAACAAAAAGGATGATGTTAGAAAATGTGACAAGACTGATGCCTTGCAAACAAACCAAAACAATGATAGATCAATGGTTGTATGGACTGCCTTTCATGCAAGAGAAGAAGCCAAGGATTGAGTAATTGATAGTGGTTTCTCAAATCATATGACTAGTGACAAGGAGAAGTTTATCAGCCTTGAGAAGTTGGATGGTGGATCTGTCAATTTTAGTGGTGATGAGTTAGCACAAATATGTGGAAAGGGTTCTATAACTATTAATGGGAAGAATAGGACTGAGGATGTCCTCTATGTCAAAGGACTAAAGCACAATCTTCTTAGTTTTAGTCAGATGTGCAACAAAGGTTACAATCTCACCTTTCATGCCAAAGGCTATGAAATCAGGAAGGCAGGGTCCAAAAAACTAGTTGCAGAAGGTATCAAGTCATATGGTGATATCTATCATTTGAAGGATGTAAATAGAAGAACATATTTTTTGGCTCAATCTAGTGAGTGTTGGCTATGGCACAAAAGAATGGGACAAAATAATTTTGATAATAATGTATGGATCAACTCTACTCATGCAACGAGAGACATGCCTAAGATAATCAAGCTTGCAAGCATAGTATGCAAGGAATGTCAAATGTGAAAGTAAACAAAGACTATTTTTAAAAGCAAGGAGTATTCTTCTTCAAAGCCATTAGAGCTGATTCACATTGATCTATGTGGCCCTACAAGAGTAAAGAGTCAACAAGGTGAGAGGTATTTTATGTTGCTCATTGATGATTATTCTAGAATGACTTGGATTACTTTCTTAAGAGAAAAATTAGATGCCTTTGATAAATTTAAAGTGTTCAAAGCTATGGTTGAAAATGAAGTGGATGCTAAGATCAAATGTTTAAGTTCTGATGAAGGAGGTGAGTTTACTTCAAATGAATTTGAAAAGGTTTGTGAAGATCATGGTATTAGGAGACATCTATCAGCTCCAAGGACCCCTCAACAAAATGGGGTAGTTGAAAGGAAGAATAAGAATAGGACTGTGCAAGAGATGTCAAGGGCAATGTTGAAAGATACAGATCTGCCTGATATGTACTAGAAGGAAGCAGTTCACACTATTGTCTATCTAGTTAACAGAGTGCAACTAAGGGTCAATAGCACTAAGACCCCTTATGAGCTATGGTATGGAAGACCTCCCACTATCAGATACTTTAGGATCTTTGGCAGAAAATGTTGTATCAAAAGAGATGAAGAAGACCTAGGAAAGTTTGATTCAAGAAGTGATATGAGAATCTTTCTTGGTTACTCAACTAGAAGCAAGGCCTATAGATGCTACAACAAGAGGTTGGGAAAGATGATTGAAAGTACAAATATCAAAGTAGATGAAGACCTGTATCAGATATAACAAGAATTAGAGGACTCTGGATCTGATATCTTTCCATGCATTAAATATGAAGAAGAAGAAGTGAAAGAAGAAAAGGAGCAAGAACCAGAGCAGATGCCTAAAACTCTAGCATAGTATGTTCAAAAGAACCACTTAGAAGATTAGATCATTGAGATAAGAATGAAGGTGTGTAGACTAGGAGAAGGTTTGCTAAGACACATGAGCAAGTAAACTTGTGTTTGTTATCAAAAGTAGAACCCAAAACCTTTGTTGATACTAGCAAAGATGATGGATGGATAAAAGCAATGGAAGAAGAACTGGATTAGATAGAGAAGAATCAGACATGGGAATTGGTTCCCAGACTAGCCAACAAAAATGTCATAGGAACACAGTGGGTGTTCCAAAACAAGTAGAATGAAGAAGGTGAAGTTGTGAGGAACAAAGCAAGACTGGTCTGTAAAGGATACTCACAAGTTGAAGGCATTGATTTTGAGGAGACTTTTGCTCTGGTAGCCAGGAAGGAGGCAATCAGAATATTCCTTGGCCTTGTTGCTCATAAGAAATTCAAGGTATATCAGAGGGATGTTAAGTCAAAATTCTTGAATGGTGATCTAGAGGAAGAGGTTTTTATTGAGAAACCAAATGGTTTTTAGATATCAGAAGATCTAGACATGGTGTGTAGACTCAAGAAAGCTTTGTATGGTCTCAAGCAAGAAACTAGGGCTTGGTATGCTAGGTTAGACAAGTACTTACTTTAGCAGGGCTTCAAAAAAGGTACTATAGATAGCAATCTTTACATCAAGGAAGAAGGATATATGATATTGATAGTTGCAATGTATATTGATGACATCATCTTCAGTGGAGATGATGATATGTGTAAGAGGTTTGTAGAGTAGATGCAAAAAGATTTTGAAATGTCTATGATTGGTGAGATGTCTTTCTTCCTTGGACTTCAAATTACTTAGCTAGATGGTGGTATCTTTATTTCTCAAGCTAAGTATGTCAAAGAGTTGTTGAAGAAGTTTGGTATGGAGGATTCAAAACCAGTGAGTACTCCCATGGTCATTGGATGTCACTTGAGCAAGGATGATGAATCCCCAGAGGTGGATCAGACTACCTATAGATCTATGATTGGAGGATTATTGTACTTGACTACTTCTAGACCTGATATCATGCATGCAATATGTGTAGTTTCCTGATATCAATCTAATCCCAATAAAACACATGAGAAGACAGTGAAAAGGATATTCAGATACTTGAAAGGAACTCCAGAGTACGGCTTATGGTATCTAAGAGTAATGACTTTGATTTGAGTGCCTACACTGATGCTGATTGGGCTAGTTGTGTTGATGATAGAAGAAGTACAAGTGGTGGTGCTTTCTTTTTAGGAAGTAGATTGGTTTCATGGCAGAGTAAGATGCAAGATTTAGTGGCCCTATCAACTGTAGAGGCAGAGTATATTGTAGCAACATCCTATTGTACACAAGTGTTGTGGATGAAGCAAACCCTAAAGGATATCAAGGTATTGTATGATGAGCCTATTCCTATTTCATGTGACAATACAAGTGCTATCAATATTTCCAAGAATCTAGTGATGCATTCTAGATCCAAGCATATAGGAATTAAGTATCACTTTTTGAGAGAGAAGGTTGTAGATAAGGAAGTGAAGTTGGAATATGTTCCAACAAAGGAACAAATTGCAGATATTTTCACAAAGGCTCTTACAAAGGACACTTTTGAGGATCTTCAATAGAGGTTAGGCGTAATTGCCCCTCCTTATTCTTGCTAGATGCATAGTGGTGCATCTTTCTAGGGGGAGTTCATGTTATATCTTTTTCTTGGACTGATGGTGGCTACCTCTTAGAGGGAGCAGGTAGTGGTTGTTGATGATAGGGGGAGTATGTTTAATGCAAGAAGAAGTTATGCCCTAAGAGTGAAGAACTTGCCCTTTGTCTTTGATGTCAAAGGGGGAAAATGTGCAGGTATGTGTTGCCATCAATGCCAAAGGAGGAGATTGTTACACATATGGTTCCTAAGGTTGTCATTGATGTCAACACTATCTTGGATGAGTGACAATGTTCATGGTTGGATGTCATGTCCTATCTAGTAGAGAAGATATAGTTCATGATTGGATGTCATGGCTTGAGTATGAAGTTATATTAAGATGGGAATTAGAAGCATCAAGAAGACATATTAAGATGGGAATTAGAAGCATCAAGAAGATAAATTAATATGGGAATTAGAAGCACTAAGATGATCAAATGTGTTGCTGATGTTAAGAAGATGTTACTAGTGGCCTAAAGCATATTGTATGATCTCTCCTACTATTCCTATGAATGCATGTGTTGATACAAAGAAGGTTTGGCCTCCAGAAGCTGGTGATAGTTTCTGCTACAGGATGACTACCTTTGAAGACTATCTAGGAGATTGCTCTGTATTCCTCCACTTCAGCACTTATGGCTATGCAGTTCTAGAACTATGTTTAGGGTGCAGTGAAGGTGATAATTCCAAAGTTTTTGATCATATGTCCTTCCATTGTGAAAGTTATGCATGCTAGAGTACCGACATGTGTTCTAACAGAGTAAGGTAGTGTTGAAGGCCTATTGGAATGCTCTGCATTCCTTCAGATGTGAATGTTTGCCTTTATGGACATGTTTATGGATGTACATTACATGCTTTCTTGCAGTTTCAAGTTTCTAGATGATGCACAAGCTCAGTTTTTCAATGACAGTATGTTGCAGTGTGTTCCAGATGACTTGTTCTTCTTAGAGTTCATGGTTGAAGATGTGCAACACAAAATCTTTGATGTGCAGAGGTAAAGGAGTGTTTGGAGATGTTGTATGATTCCTGTAGACTCATCTGGAAGAGTTTCATTAATATCTTTCTTGTTTCCTGTATCGTACAAGGTTTTCAAGTTACTATGACTATTATGCTTCAAGTTTTATATGTCTTTGCTTAATACTGTCCTATTTTCAAATGAGCAGAGTGTGCGGATGTAATTCCTTGAGGTTTGATGTTGTGAAGGATGTTTTGGACTTGGTTAAGAAAGGGCTAATGTCTGCTATTGTTTAACTTTTGAATCATAGTAAAAACTACTAAATATGCAATAACTTTAATGAAATTGATGCAAATACAATAAACAAAGATATTACCTTTGTAGATCCTATTCACCTCGTAACTTCCATTGTTGCCTATCTCATATTGATCTTCTATATGATTGGAGCTCTCAGAAGTTGTACTTCCTTGCTGTTGAAGATGACAATAGGAGAATGGCTATGATTGGATTGTGCAATGGAGATTAAACTAACAATGTAACTCTAATGAAGATGGATGGTGGAGATATGGAGACATGATTGGATGATTATGATGATAATGAGGTTATGCAAATGCAATGAGGATACTTTGCCAAAGGCACGCTGGTAGGATTTCTAAAGAGTAAGATTGCTAAAGCTTGAGTGGATGCAAAATGGTTGTGAGAACCTTGTTTATATAGGTTGAGGAGAGGCCAAATCCAAGTGTCAATAGATCCATGACTGGAGGAAATACCCGTGACATGTACAGTTGATGAAGCTTGAGAGAATGTGCACAAATCAGAAGAGGACAAGTTGTTGCAAGTATGGGCCTAACTGGTGTTGTCATTGATGTCAACACACACCTGTTGCATTGATGATAAGGATTGGATGAGCTGTATGCTGAGGATATTGAGAAAATTAGTCCTATCAGGAACAGAGAAGAACAGTGAAGACAGTGAGGTAAAAGATCCCAGCAAAGATAAATATCAGAGGTTGCACTTCAAAGGGTTTGTAGATATGCATCTTAAGATGATCCATTAAAGATTTCAGAGGTCCGCATGAAGCTATGAAGAAGTTATGGCCACTTAAGTAAAACTAGTTTTGGCAGATTGTTAGTGGTGACAGAGTGACACAGATAGGTCCGGTAAGATCCAGAAAT
The DNA here is from genome assembly GCA_027924645.1 of Cunninghamia lanceolata. Classification (NCBI taxonomy): domain Eukaryota; kingdom Viridiplantae; phylum Streptophyta; class Pinopsida; order Cupressales; family Cupressaceae; genus Cunninghamia; species Cunninghamia lanceolata. The sequence goes on along the minus strand of BSBN01000220.1, from coordinate 5,062,552 downwards.
GCAATTTCCTATTCTATAGATTTGGTGGAGTGTTTAGGAAGTCAATGTGAATTGACAACTCAATTAGTTCATGGTCTGGAGGTCCGCAAGCATCTATTCCAATATGACAGTGATGACAGACTGTGTTCTTGAGGGTCCAGATGAAGGAGAGAATGATTTCAGTAAGCAGAAGTAGTATGGATGTTTCTAGTGATTAATGAAAGCTTGTGAAGGTCTTTGGATTGTGTCTAGTTCATGATGGTGGTCTGCATTGAAGATTGAGCTTGTAATTGAAGAATTACTTCTGGATGATGATGTTCTTCCTAAGTCTGGCTGACCGGATGAGTTACACATCCTGCAGATGATCTTGAAGATGTTTTGTGGAAAATGGCGTGTTCCTAAAGGAAGATTGAAGTCTCAGATCTTTATGGCTGACAGTGTGTTGATCCACATGAAGTCCTTTTGTAATTAGTTATGTTGTATTTATGTATTTGCTTTGTAATGTATGCCGACTTGGATAATTATCCGTAAGTTGATGTCTTGTATAAATAAGGAGTTGTAAAGTCATTTCAAAAGCATTTGGTGGAGATGAGAATGTGGTAGAGAGAAGCAGAGCGAAAGGCAAAGCAGAGGTATTGAGCTTAAATGAAACTGACTTAAGCATGGTGAAGATGCTATTCTTTAGTTCAAGTATGTAATACTTATTATTCTGTAGATAGTGTGTCTCCAGTAGGCAGTTTGGCCTCTTGTGAGCAGTGTGCTCAGGTAGTGAGCCCTAATTGGCATGTGCCATTTTGTTCTTTCTATTCTTCTAATAGAGAATACAATCTTGGGTTAGTCACCTCGTGGTTTTTCCATTAACTGGGTTTTCCACATCAAAAATCTTGGTGTCTTATGTGTTAATATGTTTCTGCTCTTGAATTATTGCATTATGTTTCCATGATTGATTTATTTTTATGCTGCTGAATTAAGAAAAGGATTTAAGTGATTAATTGGAAGAAAGTCTCAAACAACTAATTCACCCCCCCCTCTCAGTTGTCCGTCCTAAATCTAACCATTGGTATCAGAGCCAAGTTCCTCTAAAAGGAGCTTAACCGCTTGAGGAGATAGAGAATGTCATCCTACAAGAAGGATAGTCCAAGGTTTGATGGAACCAATTTCACTCTTTGGAAAAGTCGCATGGAATGCCATTTGCAATGTATGGGAATGTAGTATTGGATCATGGCTTCAAAGAAGTATGTTCCTCCACAGAATGGTCTGAGTACCATAGATGAAATCAGAGGGGCTGAAAATAATCTGTAGACTAAAGAAGCCCTTTTAAGTGCCTTTTCTGATTCAAAACTGACAAATGTTATTGATCTAAAAACTGCATATAAGATTTGGCAAAAACTAGAACTTCTGCATGAAGGAGACAAGTATGTTAAATGTGCCAAGCTATAGATTCTGAAAGGAAAATTTAAAAACCTGAAGATGAGAGAAGATGAAAATATCACTTCATTTATGCCAAGAGTAAATGATCTTGTTTGTGGCATTAGATGTGCTGGTGGACTCTTGGACGGAGATGAGATTGTTGGCAAAGTTCTCAGATCCCTTCCTGATTCTTACAAATATAAGGTTGCTGCTATTGAAGAATTCAGATCCTTTTTAGGTATCACAAGAGATCAATTGGTTGGTAAACTAGTTGCATTTGAATTGACTGATTTTGGAGATGCTCCTCCTAAGACTGAATCTGCATTCAAATCTAGTGCCTCTGTAAAAGGAAAACAAAAGTTTGATTTGGGAGAGAACTCTTCAAGGAAACTATCATGGTATGAAAAAATAAGAAAAGACCTGGAAGAAGATGAAGCAGAAGCTGCTCAACTTGAAGCCCTTTTTTGCAAAAAGACTGCCAAGAGGATCTGGTAAGTATGAGGGGAAATTGCCTTTTAAGTGTTTTAACTGCAATAAGATTGGTCATTTTGCCTCAAGGTGTCCAGAAAGATTTTTAAGGCCAAATCCTAACAGATCAAGGTTCCAAAAGAATTGTTACTATGTTCATGAAGATGATGATAATGAAGGAGTAACAGATGATGAATCAGAGATAGGAAACAAATCCAGAAGTGACTGGGTGTTTATTGCCATCAAGGAAGAAGATCCAATGCCCTCTAAATCTGTCAATCATAAAATTGTAGAAAGAGTTCTGGCTGCCCAAGTTGAAGAAAAGGATGATTGGGTCATTGACAGTGGATGCTCTCACCATATGACAGGTGACAAAAATAAGTTCATAGATTTGGAAAGGTATGAAGGAGGAGTGGTAACATTTGGTGATAATTCTGCTAGCAGAATAAGAGGTAGAGGAACCATTTCTTTTGATGGAAAGAACAAAACTAGTAATGTACTGTATGTTGAAGGTTTGAAGCACAATCTTCTCAATGTTGGACAGTTGGTGGACAAAGGCTATGATCTTCGATTCAAGAATTAAAAATGCAAGATCTTTGAAAGTTCTAGAATAGAGATTGCATCCGGTACTCAAACAAAAGGTAATATCTTCCACTTGGTTGGTACTGGTAAAAGTTGTTTATTTGTTCAAATTGATCAGAGCTGGTTATGGCATAGGAGAATGTGTCATGTGAATTTTGATAATATCATCAAGATAAGCAACACTCAGGCTGTAAGAGATCTTCCAAGATTGGTAAAACCTACCAATAGTTTTTGCAAAGAATGTCAGTTGGGTAAACAAAGCAGAGTCTCATTCAAAAGTAAGGAACAATTTTCTACCGGATTATTGGACTTAGTTCATACTGATCTATGTGGTCCAGTAAGAATCAGGAGTGTACAAGGTGATAGATACTTCATGTTATTAATTGATGACCATTCCCGGATGATGTGGGTGACTTTTCTAAAAGAGAAATCAAAAGTTCTTGAGAAATTCAAAATATTCAAGGCTATGGTAGAGAATGAAACCAGATTAAAATTAAAATGTCTAAGGTCTGATAGAGGTGGAGAATTCACATCCGGTAAGTTCATAGAATTTTATGAGAAACATGGAATAAAAAGACAATTGTTTGCTCCTTGGACTCCACAGTAGAATGGAGTAGTGGAGAGAAAAAACTAGACCATCTAGGAAGCATCTAGAACCATTATGATGGAAGCAAATGTTCCTCAGATCTATTGGAGAGAAGCTGTAAGCACTGCAGTCTATACTCTCAATCGAGTACAAATCAGAAGCAATACCGGTAAGACTCCTTATGAACTTTGGTTTGGCATCACTCCCACTGTGAGGTATTTTAGAGTCTTTGGTAGCAAATGTTACATTAAAAGATATGAAGATCTAGGAAAATTTGATGCTAGAAGTGATGAAGAAATATTCTTGGGTTATTCTACTCAAAGTAAAGCATACCAGTGTTATAACAAGAGATTAAGGAAGATTGTAGAAAGTACAAATGTGAAGGTTGATGAAGGTATTGAAAAACCCTCAAGGTTTTATGAATATGATGAAGATGATCGAAATGATGTTTTTGTTCAAGAAGTCCAAGCTCCCTCTAAAATTCAGATTCAGACTGATCCGATAAATCAGGAAGAAGAAGAGATAAGTTTGAATGAGCCTATTCAAGAATCAGAAGTACAAGAAACTCCCAAAGTTCCCAGGTATGTAAGACTGAATCACTCCGAAGATCAGATCATAGGTGATAAAAGAAAAGGTGTACAAACAAGAAGAAGGATCGCTCAAGATTCAGAAGAGTATTGTCTAATTTCAAAGATTGAACCTAAGACAATGAATGAAGCTTGCAATGATGGAAACTGGACTAAAGCAATGGAGGAAGAGCTGATGCAAATTGAGAAAAATCACACTTGGGATCTTGTTCCCAGACCTAAAAACAAAAATGTGATTGGAACCAAATGGGTCTTCCGGAATAAACTAAATGAAGATGGTGAAGTAGTATGAAACAAAGCCAGATTGGTCTGTAAGGGTTACTACCAAGTAGAAGGAGTTGATTTTGAAGAAATGTTTGCTCCGGTGGCAAGAATTGAAGTAGTCAGATTATTTCTTGCTTTTGCTGCCTTCAAGGATTTCAAAGTATATTAGATGGATGTCAAGTTTGCCTTCCTGAATGGTGACTTGGAAGAAGAAGTTTACGTTGAGCAACCGGATGGATTTCAATTGTTTGATCATGATGATATGGTCTACAAGTTGAAGAAAGCATTGTATGGACTTGTTGACCCTATTTCTGCACTTCAAAATTTAAACTTTTTGTGTCAAAATGACAAATCTAACCATGCTTTGAACCCTTTCTCCAGAGTCACCTTTCGATTACAAAACACCAGTGTCACATTTTTTCCTGCATGAGTCATTGAGATAACTTATCTCTAAAATGTCACAATCTGTTTCACTATATTGAACTTTGCATAACAACATCATTTTGGAGCAGAGATACTCATCATTTCACTAAGTTTCTTGAGCACACTTGTCCAATTTGTGGCGTTTTATGAAAATAATTAAATATTGAAAATCTGTGATAGATGGTACAAAATAATTTTTATGGCAGTGTTTGTGACTCCATTTCACCTAATGTGGCAACTTTTTGGACCAAGAAGTCTTATGGTTTGAGAGATTTTAAACTTTCAATTTTTTGGCAGGCGGTTGGCAGAAACAATAAAATTTTGGTTTCTGTAAGGGCTGGAGCAACATTGTTTGGTACAGAGATTTATAATGTTAATACGGACAATGTGGCAAAATTTCATGACGATCTGACCTTCCAATTGAAAGTTATGCACTTTTCTCCATTTCTCGCTCCTGCACAGTTCGCAAGTTGCAAATTTGCCTAAGTTGAAAAGATATCACATGTGAATTTGGTTAACTGGAGAGTTTGCTTTCAAAAAGAAGTTATTTTTGGCCTACTTAGGAAAAGTGAAAATTCACGTCAACTTGTACTTTTGGCAAAACCTTGCATCAACTTTTGTTTTTTGCAAACTCCACTCTGCGTCAGCTTTTATTCTTCGCAAACCTTGCGTCAGTTTTCGTCTTTCACTAAGTTCGCGTTAATTTTTGAGTTTGGCTAAGTTCATGCATTTTGGCTTTTTGCTAACTAAAGCTAATGACATAATTTTACAAACTTTCACTTTTTACAAACAGGAATATGTTCACTCCTCCACATCCACTAAAATCTCCCATAATCAAGCAAATCTCCTCCTTTTTCTCACGAGAAATGTATTGACAGTTATAGAAGTTTAAGTTTTGTCCTTGAAAAAGGAAAGTTATGCCACTTGTGAAGAATATTGAAGCGTAAAAATAGGCATGTAAGTGAGATGGATAGAAACGTGGATTTTCAGAGAATAAACTAATCTGTTGAAGCATGTTTGAAAAGTAAAAGTTTTATCACATGAGGTAGTTGTAGCGCCATGGTAAACACACATGCAAAGCATAGAATCTTACACAATACATTTGAATTGTGCCTTAAAGAGATGTTACCTCATGGAATACAACAATTACATTATTGAAGATGAAGATGTTTGTCTACATAAGATCGATCTGTTCATAGGGATTTATAAGCCTTCAAGTATATGCAATTGGGAACTGATAAGGCTGATGAAAGGAAGTACAACAATTTCTTCTTACTACACACGACCCCTACGGGGAACTCCTTTGCATATCTTCAATTATTACGGACCTGTACTCTCAAGAACGTTGCTTCGTAAGGGAAAAATGCTTAAAACCTTTCAACACCCACAAGACAAGATATCTGCTCATGAAGATCATAGTTGCAGCAGTCTAAAGACATGGGTATTCTCATGAGGCAGTCACACCATATCACTGAATGCAATGAACAAATTTCCTGCCTAAGAATTCACATTTGGAAATGTATGCCTAACTAATGCCAAAATGGGATATTTGTGGTAGGGTGTGAAAATCCATCAAAGTATAAAGAAAGCAGATTATTTTTATTAACTGTTAATGCAAATGCTTTGGTAGACATGTATGCATAGTATGAAAACACAACTGGTAAATTTCAAACCAAATTCCATAACCGTTACCTCCAATTGCCGATCTCTAAATAGGTAGTTATTATAACTACCAAAGAAACTTTGATACAAATAAATTCGACAGGTTAAAGAGATAGTTTCAAATAACCTATGCTAGCATTCTCACCTACCCATGCCCATTAAAGTACAAGGAAATAAATTTTTGTTAGACATTATAATTTGAAATGCTCTGACAGACGTATATGCAGAACGTGGAAGCATTGACAAGGCACGTAAATCAATTACCAGGCTAAAAGAAAGTGTTTACATCCACTGCTCATAAGGTAACTTACATAAAGCATGTGAATTTTGCTATCGCCATAATCACTGGAATGCCATGAATTGAAGGTGTGGAGGCATAGATGATGTAGATGAACTATTTGACATGTTCTAATGAAATGTGGTCTTGTAGACTGCAAAGATTGCAGGATATGCACGCCAAGATTTGTTGAAAAGACTTTAGAAGCTTTCAAGGAAATGCGATTCGCTCAATATGGACCTCTGTCAAAACATAATTGAAAGCGAATTTATAACTCATATTTGGAATTGCTTTGTTGCACATATCTTGGAAGTTTAGAAGCTAGACAACACACGTGATTATTTTGACAGTTTGACTCAAAGAAATGTGGTTCCATGCACTATAATGGCGGCAGTGAATACACAAAATGGGTGTGATGAAGAGTCTTTAGAAACTTTCAAACAAATGCATTTTATAGGTATAAAGCCAGTTCGATAATATATACCAGCTTCATCCTTGCTTGTACGAATAGAAGAGGGTTTGTTAGATGTTGTCAGCATTCTAGCATGGTTCTCTAACTTCCTCAAAGATAGTAATATAGACCTCGTTGGCAGTTTTAATAGTTTTGAAAACCTCTATTGAAGATTGATGGGTTATAGTATCATTAAAGTATTGATACTCATTTTGGGATGCATACCAAGGAAATGGCAAGTGTTGCAAGGTTACCCAGGTTCTTTGAGTTAGAAGAAAGATTGCATTTTGACACATGATGAAATAAATTGTTTTCTTACTCAAAGCCAGAGCTTAAGGCATCTCAGATTGCATTTGACTCATGAAACTCTTATACATAGATGAAATAATAGTCTATTTGTTTGAAGTGTTGATGTGGATGTGCATAGAAGAATATATTTTGATTGGTTTTCTAATTACTCATAACAACACTAAAAGGATTTGTGGTGAGTAGAATCAACATGTTGAATTTGGTTGATGACGACCATGTACATTTTTTGATCCTTATTCAAAAGGATTCCAATTGGGTGATGTCACAATAAGAAACTCTTAGTGCCAGAGCAAGTGCAATGACACCAAATGGCAAGAGGAAGAGAAGTCCAATCAAAGTACGAGGGCAGACAGTGAAATCAAAGTACAAGCACAATTTTATTGACTTGAAGTGTGAGCACTATTTCAGCAACATTGAAAGACGAGGACAAATGTATCAATTCTAAAGTGAAATTATTTGAAACAATATTAGAGTAGGAGGGCAAGCCCTAGTGTGGAAATGCGCGTACAAAAGATAACAATTCAAGCTTCACGAGTTCCAAAATTTCATTTGAACCTACATAAAGATATAGTTGTGGCCCAAGTACAATAGAACTTCAGAAATAGGTAGTCTCAATCATGAGAGGTCTTATAATTTCTAATGGATCTCCATCTCCATATTACATTATTCATGGTTTAAATGCTCCTGGTGTTGAAAACACACACATTCATTTTGGATATGAGAAGTGCTTCTCAAAACATTAGTGAATGGTGATGGCATTTTATGATTGCAATTGAGGTGCCTAAGATTTAGGGAAAGAGGGAGATGATCTTCCTATGAAAGTTGCAGGAAATAGAAATTTGAGTAATCATGATAGCCATCATGGAGGTGATCAACCAATGGGCAGTAGGGAAGCATCTATGTTGCCTAGAAGATGTTTTGTTTGTCTCATTTGCAATTGTGTCTATAATGAAGTTAAAATGAACACATCCTGTTGTGGTTGGTTCAGAAGGTCATCGGATGTATCTCTTCACATCTTCAAATCTTGGGAGTAGTGGTCTTGTTGAGGAAGATATAGGTTTTCCAGTGGATACAGAGCTATTGTGTAATTAGTCGAGGGTTATGATGAATACTGTCATTATGCTCTAGGATTAATCGGTTTGGAATTGTCTCGACACTTTTATGTTATTAATTTCCCTAAATACATGTATTCAGAAGAGTTATCAAAATTCAGCAAGCTTTGATTGTCAAAATGAAGCGAATGGAGATAGAGAGAACTTAGTGGAATCCACAACTTAAAAGTCGCAAGTGTTAAGTTACCTTTTTGTAAAAGTGACTTATGTCACTTATTGTAACCAAAAGTTAGAAAATGAACTTTATTTCGGGAAAGTGATATAAAACATAACCAAAAATAAAGTTCATTATTCTATTGTATTTCAAAAAGGTAGTTATTAGGTAGTTGTGAGGTAGTTACAAAGTGGTTACTAGGTGGTTATGAGGAAAAGTCTATATATACTGGACTTCACATTGTAAAGAAGGGGGAACTCTTTAGAGAGAACTTTTAAGGGGGAACTTATGAAGAAACTTCTTGGAATATTTTTGGTCTTACACATTGTATAGTTTGATTTGGAATTGTATAATTTCAAAAAGATAATGAAGAATGCATTTCAGTTCATATGTTCTTGATGTATTTCTGAGTTATGATTACTAGTTTCTCATATGTCAAATTGGTGATCTTTCTATGTGTTTGTGTAAATCAAAGTTATCCATTGAAACATGCAATTGGGATGATGAAGCACAATCATGTCTCGGTATCCTGATTTGAAAGTGTTTAGATAAATTATCTCTTTGTATGTTGAGATTTGCCATCTTTCTTCATCGTTGTTGCATATATGTCATGAAATTCATCATGGAGTTTAAGAAAGTGGTTTCTAGCTTTGTGGTGAAACACCCTCGTACTTTTCAATAAGATTGTGAAACTCCTGTTGGTTTTCATAGTCTACCACAAGGGTTTCTATATGCTCAATTCTCCTATTATTTTTCTTTTCTTCCTTTTTGTACTTTCAGTTTAAAAATACAACAAAACCACAAATACCCCCCATCATACGAGGGAGCTACCCCTCTCAAATGTAGAGGAAGATCGTTGTGCTATTGTGATCTCTCCAACTGTTGGGACAATTTAGTCACCGCTCAAAGGGCAACGAGTCATTTTCAAAGGTTATTTCATAGTGACAAATCTATTTACCAACAGGACTCAAGCAAGCCCCAAGAGCCTGGTATGAAAGATTGGATAAGCATCTTTTGAAGATTGGTTTCAAGAAAGGTACTGCTGACAGTAATTTTTATTTCAAAATTGATCATGAAAATATCTTGATTGTTGAAGTGTTTGTTGATGATATCATTTTTGGAGGAAGAGATAGTATGTGCAAAACCTTTGCAAATCAAATGAAAAGTGAATTTGAGATGTCCATGTTTGGGGAAATAAATTTCTTCTTGGATCTGCAAATCACTCAAACAAAGAAAGGAATCTTCATTTCTCAGACCAAATATGTGAAAGAATTGTTGAAGAAATTTGGGATGGAAGACTCAAAACCAATGAATACTCCCATGGCAACCGGATATAAATTGAACAAAGATGATGACTCTCCTAAGGCTGATCAAAAAAAGTATAGGTCAATGATTGAAGGACTATTGTATCTCACTCAAACTAGACCTGACGTCATGAATGTTGTTGGTCTTGTTGCTAGATTCCAAGCTGATCCTATATAATCTCATGTCATGGCAATCAAGAGGATTTTTAGATATCTAAAAGGGACAGTTGAGTATGGATTGTGGTATCCTAGAGATCATGATTTTTCTCTTCATGTATATACAGATGTGGATTGGGTAGGAGATGTGGATGACTGGAAGAGTACCAGTGGTGGATCATTCTATTTAGGGAAGAGATTGGTTTCTTGGCTGAGAAGGAAATAAGAGGCAATATCTCTGTCCACTATAGAAGTAGAATATATTGCAGCAGCAGGTAGTTGCACTCAAGTATTGTGGATGAAGTAAATCTTAAGAGATATCAGAGTGGAGTATGAAGAACCTCTCACAATCTTCTGTGATAATTCAAGTGCAATTAACATATCAAAAAATCTAGTGTTGCATTCAAATACTAAACATATATCCATCAAGTTTCACTTTTTAAGAGAGCAAGTGAACAAGAATGAAGTCAGATTGGAGTTTTTACCTTCCAAGGATCAAATTGCAGATATTTTTACTAAACCTCTACCTAAGGACTCTTTTGAGTATCTCAGGGAGAAGTTAGGGGTTATTACCCCTCTGGTTTTGAATTAAGGTGCACTGATGTGCATCATTTTGGTGGATCTCACAATCATATCTTGTGGTCCAGATTGATGATGGGAAGCTGCTACTCAGGGGGAGCAGCTGATATAATTCTGAAGTGATGCAAGTATGTGCCCTTTACCATTAATGTCAAAGGGGGAGAGAAGACATGTGAAAAACAAGTAGATGCTGATCAAAGGGGGAGCAGTAAATGAAGAGAAGACATGTGAATGCTTGTTGTTGTTAGGGGGAGTTATGTCAGTGGGGAGAAGCTCTTGTCTTGATGGTTAAAACAGTTTTTCACATCATATGTTTCCATCAATGACAAAGGGGAAGATTTTTGCAAGTATGGGCCTAACCGGTGTTGTCATTGATGTCAACACACTCCTATTACATTGATGATAAGGATTGGATGAGCTGTATGCTGAGGATATTGAGAAAATTAGTCCTATCAGGAACAGAGAAGAATAATGAAGACAGTGAGGTAAAAGATCCTAGATAAGATGAATATCAGAGGTTGTGCTCAAAGGGTTTGTAGATATGTGTCTTAAGATGATCCAGTAAAGATTTCAGAGGTCCGCATGAAGATATGAAGAAGTTATGGCCACTTAAGTAAAACTAGTTCTGGTAGATGTTCAGAGGTGACATAGTGACACAGATAGGTCCGGTAAGATCTGGAAATGTAATTTCCTGTTCTATGGATTTGGTGGAGTGTTTAGGAAGTCAATGTAAATTGACAACTAAATTGGTTCGTGGTCTGGAGGTCTGCAAGCATCTATTCCAATATGACAGTGATGACAGACTATGTTCTTAAGCTTCTGGATGAAGGAGAGAATTTCAATAAGTAGAAGTAGTATGGATGTTTCTAGTGATTCAGGAAAGCTTGTGAAGGTCTTTGGATTGTGTCTAGTTCGTGTTGGTGGTCCACATTGAATATTGAGCTCATAATTGAAGAATTACTTCCGGATGATGATGTTCTTCCTAAGTCTGGTCGACCGAATAAGTTACACATCCTGTGGATGATCTTGAAGATGTTATGTGGAAAATGGCGTGTTCCTAAAGGAAGATTGAAGTCTCAGATCTTTGTGGCCGATAGTGTGTTGATCTGCGTGAAGTCCTTTTGTAATTAGTTATGTTATATTTATGTATTTGCTCTGTAATGTATGCTGACTTGGATGATTATCCCTAAGTCGATGTCTTGTATAAATAAGGAGTTGTAAAGTCATTTCAAAAGAATTTGGTGGAGATGAGAATGTAGTAGAAAGAAGTAGAGAAAAAGGCAGAGCAGAGGTATTGAGCTTATATGGAACTGACTCAAGCATGGTGAAGATGTTATTTTTTAGTTCAAGTATGTAATACTTATTATTTTGTAGATAGTGTGTCTCCTATAGGCAGTGGGCCTCTTGTGAGCAGTGTGCTCGGGCAGTGAGGCCTAATTGGCATGTGCCATTTTGTTCTTTCTATGCTTCTAATAGAGAATACAATCTTGGGTTAATCACCCCGTGGTTTTTCCCTTAACCAGGTTTTCCACGTCAAAAATCTTGTTGTCTTATGTGTTAATATGTTTATGCTCTTGAATTATTGCATTATGTTTCCATGATTGATTTATTATTATGTTGCTGAATTAAGAAAAGGATTTAAGTGATTAATTGGAAGAAAGTCTCAAACAACTAATTCACCCCCCCTCTCAGTTGTACATCCTAAATCTAACACAAGTGTCTAGGCCTCTTTCATGAGTTATGGGAGTTAACATAGTAGATTGAGGAGTTAACTGAATAGACTGACCAGTTAAGTGAATTGATTGATTAGATAACTGATTTGACTGATGAGTTAACTGATCTTGATTGGAGGATAAATAGGACATGTGGGTGAGGGGATATTAGCTAATTAAATATTAAAAATATTTAATTATGTGTGCAACATGGTGAGGTGGAAGATGAGGTGGAAGAATGACATGGATGAGATGATGTGGAATTATGGAATTTAGGACTTTGGAATAGAGGAATTTGAGATTAATTAAGTAATTTAGGATTATTTAACTAGATGAGACATTAGAGGAATTAGAATATTTAATTAAATAAAATGATTTTTATTTAATTTTGGGATAATGAACCAATCAAATAAATTAGAATATTTATTTAATTGATAGAAGAATAAGAATTAAAATAAATATTTAAAATATTTATTTAGTTCATCACGAACCAATTTTAGGTGTAAACATTTTTCCCCTCTTTGATGCAATGTGTTTTATCACGTTGTTTCAAAGAATTAAAAATATTGTCAGTATGATATATGCCCCAGTTTTACCCCTGGTATAGGTTTCGTGATGGTAGGATGTCCCCTCAGGAGATTGGATGAGAAGAATGTGATGACAGGATGATGGACAATCTCACGATGATACAGGTTGAATGATAGGGTAATAGGACATACGAATGAAGAAATTCATTTACGGCGGGTGAATGACAAATGAAAAACATGCCCCAACATGCACAAGGTGAAAACACCTCCAACTAGGGTTAAATGTGCTATAAATAGGAGTGTGGGGTCACAATCCAAGTCATTTGCACACTTGTCTTTTGTGGAGAGCCTATAGGAGATTAGAGCTTAGTAGAGTAGAGAAACTAGCAAAGATACAGTGAATTCCAGTTGAGTTGCACTGATTTGAGAGGATCCGATGGTTCAACTGTCCTGCAGAGTAGGAACTAGTAGTAAGTACACCTTCAATTTTAGTCTAGGCATGTGATGTGATTTTGCGCATCTGATAAGCGAATCTGCACAAATACAAATTTTTCACATTCAAGTATCAGTTTTGCGCATTTGATAAGATTCAGCGCATTCATAGGAATAGGTGCTTTCAATAAACAGTCAGGCGTATATGATATAAAGTTGCACATCCATGATAACGCTATGCATGGAATTAGGAAATCTACGCATATATAGGAATATGCACAAATATTTAGGGATTCAACACATTTACTGGGAAACCACTCTTTTGATTAAAAAAATTGTGCTTGTAACTCCTGTTTTTGCGCATTTGCATGAAATTGCACTTCTAATGAGTAGAACTACACATCTGAATAAAACTTGATCATTAACTTAGCTAGATAGATTAAGTTGGCATCAAGTTTGATGTTAGCCAACTGATAGGGCATCTACGAGATTGATAGAATCTCAAAATAGATGATAGGATAGGATCCTGATAGTTTAGCTAAGAAATTGGTTTGATAGATAGGATAGATTTGTAGTTGAGCTACTTTGATTAACATGCTTGTGTTAATGCTTGTAGGAGGAGCCTAATGATGTACTTATGTCACAAGCGAGATTCCCTATCACGCAGCTTCTAAGGCCCTACTTGACCGATACAAATCACCTAGTTCTAGAATCATGTGGTTTATGGCACGTCTGCTTTAGGCTTGAGGTGTAGGCTAACCTTGAATTGTTGACTGCTTTAGGTGAGAGATTCCACAGTGAGACTGGAATATTCCACCTTCCTACTAGGGAGATGATTGTTACACTTGAGGACATGCATCGGACTCTTAGGATTCTGATACAAGGAGAGTTGGTCAAGCATGAGTCATACTCTAGGGCTGGGTTGGCTGAGTGTAGACACATTTTTGATGATCCCGAGCTGGAGGGCACAGAGATCAGCTGGGCCAACATGGTAGATTACTACGAGCCCCTACCAACTATTATAGCAGGACTAGTTGGAGGTGTAGTCTGCCCTGACAGGAGATCACGTGGGTTTTTAGTTGGATGGGGTTAGACACTCAAGCGGATGGTTTCTGATGGTATACAGTTTTCCTGAGGTCCATGCATTCTTGCGCACTTGTATCATGACTTGCATCAGTTCGTATATGATGGATCTTCCAGCTTATCCTGTGGAGTTACACTACTAAAGATTTGGGGTTAGATGCATATAGCAGTGACATGGCCTATTGGACTTGGTACTAGAGGTTATGACTGTCCTTACTCATATATGGCACAACAGACTCTTTCCCAGCCTAAGCTAGGAAAGCTAGAGTACTGGAGGCATACTTTGGATAATGTGGATACAGTGGAGTGGCATCCCTACTTGGACTATGAGGTATGGACGGAGGATGCAGCTGAGTTGCCATATTGCTTGCAGACTCGATGGCTCATAGGGAGGACTCCCTCTATATTAGAGCATCACATAGTTTCACGTGTGCTTAGATAGTTTGGCCAAGTCCAAGGCATGCCCCAGGGGAAAGCCATATTTTGTTGGACGCACAAGGAGCATTCTCATTGGGGTCCTGTAGCATCATATGAGATAGATAGGGCAGACTTTTTACAAATACCATATTAGGCATGGGATCTTCGTAGAGAGATTGTTGATGTAGGTATGATCGCGGACTACTCATCCTACTTTACCGAGCATCCATTTTTGAGATATTCTGGAATAGGAGAACGAGCTCCCCAATTAGAGGATGATGATGATGATGAGGATGACACTCCACGATAGCAGAGGAGGAGACCATGACGAGGTGGGAGGGGTGGTCGGGGTGGTAGAGGAGGAGAAGATGATGGGGATGATGGAGGAGAGGGAGGGTAGAGGAGGGCAGAGAGGGTACAGTAGAGACAAATGCAGCCACCTATATAGACACAGGTACAACCACAGGTTGGATAGGTACAGGCTAGACAAGATGATGGGGAGATGGGAGCCTTACAAACCCAGGTGGCTCAACTTCAGATACAGGTGACACAACTTTAGGGTGATGTCTGGACTATGGTACTAGAGCGGGATACTATTGTTTAGAGGTACACCAAAGTAGAGACTCTACTACAACAGGTGCAATATACCGCAGCTTAAGGGCCACACGCTCAGATTGTTACAGATATTGTCAAGGCTGGACATGAGATCTTTTATTGGAGGTCCTTGTATGAACAGGTAGTGCCTCTGGAGCAAAGGGTTATGAGCTTCCACCTGAGCTCCTGTAGTAGGACTATGTAGACAGAGTTAGCTAGTGTATAGAGACGTCCCCAAGGGCCACCCGGTATAGGGCCTTCTGGTTCCCAGCCGCCTTTGTAGCCAACAACTTCTAGGGAGAGTTCTTCTTAACATATTTATGGGAGATAGATCATCCTAACTTTGCTATGTATACATCATTATGGACAACTTTGGAGACTTCGTCTTTATGATATCTATAATAAGTGAAATCAGAATGAAGATTAAAACTAATCAAATGCAAACTAACACGATTATACCTTCCTTCTGACTCACGAATCCATGCGGGAAGGAGATGCACCCGATTATGTCTCCTTAGATTTTTCCCGTGATTTGTGTGTAGATGTATGTGGATTGCTCAAGTGCTCAACACAATGTAAATGAGAGACAGGTGGATTTAGATAGAGATTGAGATGGAGATGGGGAATGGCTAGAGTGATTTTGGCAGAGATTTGATGAGATGAGGAGATTGTGGAGTGATTTTGGCAGAGTTCTGATGCATGAAGGAGTCTCTCTTAATGGCTTAGAGAGGGGTTCAATTTATAGAGTTTTGGAGATGAGGATGGAGGGTGAGGATTCAATTGATGAGATCAAGGGCTAGGAATAAAAGTGAATCTTTTATTCCTAGTGGATGAATTAATAATTGACATTTTGGAAAGAGTGGAGGATAGTGGATGAATAAATAATTCATTTTTGGGAAGAGTGGAGGATAGTGGGGGACAACTAAATTTTAAATTCAGTGAGTGGAGGATAGTGGGGGACAACTGAATTTTAAATTCAATGAGTTGAGGATAGTGGGGGACAACTGAATTTTAAATTCAGTGAGTGGATGATGAGGTAAGCAGGGTTAATTAAGTGTTTATCTTAATTAACTTAAGCCTAGGTTAATCAGATAAACATGATTTATCTAATTAACAGGGATTAGGAAAATGGATAAATCAACTAAATGAATATTAGGAATATTCATTCAATTGATAAGATAGGGTTGTAAAATTTAAGTGGATTAATTGAGTGAGTCAATTGATCACACGGGACATGCAGATTGGGGGAGTCGATTAGTGCAGAGGTACAGAAAATTGGTTTGCAGAGTAGTCCAATTTTAGGTGTCTACATTTGCCCCTCTTTGAGATGGTGTTGCGGCTAAGTAAACATCATTTCAAAGAAGTTAGAACATAGAGACGGATTGGATAGAAAAAACATTTTGGTTTGGAAGAATAGGGTAAGGTTTGGGGATATTTGGTAAGGGTGATACCCCCTCGAGAGGATAGGTGGGTTGCGAGAACATGGTTGTGCTCTCGAAATGGATGGACTTATTGGTTGAATTGGTCAGAGGATAAGTGGTGGGATGAAAGGATGATGATGTTTGGAGATGATTGGTGGATGATCATTGTGCTGAAACTAAATTTGAGCAATCCTAGGTTTGATATAGCAAAGTGGATATGTTCACCAAGGTATAGAAGACCAGGGTGATGATGTTTATCCAACATTTGCATGGACTAGACACGCAGACAAAGGGATGATCCCATGCATGCCCAAGGTAGTACAACCTTGTCTAGACGAAGGAAGGGGACTCATAGCATAAGCCCTTAGTACACAAAAGGTATGATGAACCTTAGATGCATAAGGAGATCAATATGCTAGAACCGACCCTATGATCAACAAGATATGAATACTAGCTTGGAGTAATGAGACCAACCCACAAGCACAGCATACAAAAGCAAGACTATGCCCCATTCTAGATGTTTTCGCCACATACCATGATATAGTAAGATCAAGGTAGCTTTGATGTGATCTTCGAATAGGACAAAAGATAAAAATCAAAAACCAAAAGACCAACGAACCAAATAAGTACCCATTGTATCTTTTGCCAAAATGGATGATGATGTGATAGATTCTGCCCATCGTAGGAAAGATATATCCTAAGGTAGGGATTGATAGATGATTTGATGATGTTGTAAAATTGGCTCAAGATGTGATGGTGACAAGTTGTGATTAATGCTGATTTGATAGTTGATGATTTTGATTAAGAACAATGCTTTGATAGGTGATGCGATGCGTGGATCTAGTGTAAGCTTATTGAGGATAGATGTGATGATGATATGGGATGATAATAAATGTGATGATGATGAGAGTGTGATGGAAGTTTGATTTTTTTTTTTGTGATGGATAGATTATTTTTGGAATTTTGTGTGTTTTCTATTGTTTTGGGATTTTTTGATTTTGTGATGTTTTTGTATTTTTTGATTTTGTGATGTTTTTGGATTTTTTTGATTTTGTAGAAAGGGCAAGATTTATTATGATGGTTGCATTGGATTGCGTGTGGATAACCTGTATGCTAGATACCAATGACAAGGGAACACTAAGTCTAGAGGTGAAAGTGATGGGTTTGGATAGGGGGGTTGGCAATGAAAGGATGATGGATAACTGATTCATGATAGATGGATGGACAAGTGATAGGGATGTATGTTAGATAGATGGAAGATAGGGATGATGATTTTCTCCAAGGGTTAGGTTGCAAGGAATCATATGCCCTAATGCTTAGAATTTTGCATGATAGGTTCATGTTTGAATGGATGGTCTTTGCAATAGATGAATGGAGGATATACTTGGAAAGGAAGTATGCCAAGAGGTCTCCAAAGCCTATTGTTGATATTTTGCCCCTTGTCTTTATCAAGATCTAAGGTGAGAGATATAGTGGATAAGAATATGATAGGATAAGGATAAAACAGTGGATAAGATGTGCAAGGATATTATGGATGTGGATGAAGGATACAGTTTTGCCCCCAAGTGTAGGGATACAAAATGGATGGAGAAGGGATTACACATGACGCCCACAAGGGGTTTTCATCATGGTACTTGCCCAAGGTGCCACAAGGAGTGATTTTCACCATTGGATGATTTTTTCTCTTTACTATTTTCTTGATTTTTTTGATTTTTTTTTACTTTTTTGCTTTTTTTGATGGAAGGGGGACTCCAGCGTTTGTTTCCATAGCAAGGAGAAGATGGCCCCATGTTGGATAGCATTATGGATTATGATTGCATGGATTGTTGGAAGATAGGAGAGGATGGAATGGATGGTGGATAATGGATTGTGATGTGGATTATGTGGATAATGATGTAGATTATGCAAAAGCATGGACCATAGGAATGTGATGGGGAAAATATGTAGGATAGTGAATGAAAGATGGAGAGATGGGGGTATGTGGGAATGTTAGTGGTGGAGGGGAACCAAGACCAATGGTGGGACACACCATGTTTGATTTTGAAGCCAATGTTTTGGATGGGAGGTGGGTAGTAAGGGGGATCGGGATGGGGGATTTTTGGATGGCCGATTTGGGGTTTTAGGGACCCAAATAGACTTAGACTTTGGGGGATTTTTAGATGGGGAGTGAGATGTTTGGGATTTTGGGGTGGATTGGGATGTAGATGCCTCATTATAGTTGAGTGATCTTTGTTTAGGGACCCACACCATTTTTGTTTTTGCATGTTCTTGTGATGGTGTGGGCTTGGATAGCCTTGTTGATTTTTCATTTTGATTGGAAGGGATAATACCCTTAGGCTTTTGTGCTTTATGAGTTGAGGCATTCGAGTATTTGAATCCCAAGGATTTGGTGGAAGCTTCATGTTTGAAAGATGTGTGCTTTTGTTGGTCTTGATTGGGAATTTTATGGGTTTTATGGGTGGATGAGTAAAAAGTAGCTTTTTGGATAGATGGATGAGGTGGTTTGATGATTGGGAGATTAGGAGTTGGGAGGATGGGAGGATAAGAGGATTTGTGGATAGGGATGTTTGGAGTTGGTAGGATAGGAGGTAGAGTGGATTTGATAGGGATCTTTGGAGTTGGAAGTAGTGGAGGTAAATTGGATGGAGGAAGATGGATGGTCACATGCTTTTGCAAATGATAGGAGGATGGAGGAGGGATGGCGACATATGATTTGGGAGTGCGATGAGATGCACCATGCTTGGGATTGGATGAATGGAATTTGGAAGGTGGGTGGATGGTATCAACTTGTTTAGGTTGTTTGCCTTGAGATGTATAGCCAAGGCCATGCAAAGATGGATGGAATGTGGTGTGGATGGGCTCCAAGATGCCTTGTTCGTGAAGGCCTAAGCCTTTACCTTGATAGTTCATGAGTTGGAGCATGCAACATGCAATGGGATGTTTGTTGCTTCAGAAACAAGACGCGAGTCCATTAGTTGTTGGAGATAGATAGGGGGTGGATGGAAGTTGTTCACATCCTACAAGGGGTTTACAGCGGATGAAGGTGCTTGTGCCAAGTGGATAAGGGGATGGATTTGGGATGGGATGGATGGATGGAGGTAAAGGATTCATGGGGGATGGTAAAGGGGTGGTAGAAGAAGGCATGGGATCAATAAGGTGATCCATAGATGGGAAGGGATCAGGCATGGGATTAGATGGGATGGGTAGATCTTGATTAGGAGAAGAGGTTGATGTTTCAACATGCTTTGGATTTGTTTCTTGACATAGCTCATGTGTTTGAATGGAAGTGGGAGTGACTTGGATAGATGTGATGGGTGCTTGGATGGAGGTGATAGGTGCTTGGATGGGTGTGATAGGTGCTTGACTGATGTGTGCTTGAACATGGCTGTATGATGGTTCTTGAGTTATGATAGGGGGTTGTTCAAGGGATTTGATGGATGGTGGATTATATGAGGGTGTTTGATTCCTTGCTAATAGCCAATGGATGGTATCCTTCATGATTTTATGGGTGGAAGAGCAATATAAAGGATGGATAATGATGGTGGTTGGTGTAGGATTAGGATTAGGATTGGGATTGGATATGGGGGTGGTGGGATTAGGTTGTGATGGTTCGTGGATGGGTTCAAGGGTTGGTATTGGACTAGATGATGGTGTTGGAAGGGTGGGAGATTTGGGGGATTCCATTGCTTTGCTTGGTGAGGTTCTTTGGAGGAAATCCCACAAGGCTTCGTTGGATGTCGTGGTGTTAGGATTTGGAAGATTTGATGGTGGAATAGATGGTGGATGGGTGATAGGGGTTGGTGGATTGGAAGATAAATAAGGTAATGGATTAAGGTTGATAAGGTTGGAGGGATATTGTGATGGGGGGATTGGAGGATGGGGATTAGGAGATGGGGGATTTGGTTGTTGATATGAGGTTTGCATTTCGGATATAAGGTGTGCTAGATTGGTGTTCCCTTGATCAAAGTTAGCATGACAAAGGTTGGGGGATGGATAAGTTGGAGAGATTGGTTGATTGGATAAGTATGATGGCATGGATGTGTAAGGGGATGGGGAATGAGATGAGGGTAAAGATGGATATGATGAAGGTGGATATGATGGAAGTTGATATGAGGTTGAAGGTTGATATGAGGATGATGGAGGTTGATATGATGGAAGTTGATATGAGGTTAAAGGTTGATATGAGGATGATGAAGGTTGATATGATGGAGGGTGATGGGAGGTTGATGGTGTGGATATGTAAGATGTTGAAGGTTGATATGATGAGGGTTGATATGATGAAGATGGGGGAGGGGTTTGGGATTCTCCAATGATGAGGTGTGCTAAGGGGTGATCTTTAATGTCATTTTTGAATTGTTCCTTAGCATTAGGATCCATGTTCGCATAGACTTTTCTAATTCTTTGTATTTGTTGTATTGCTACATAAAGATCCATTTTGTTGGAGATGGTATGGGATGATGGGGGATAATGGATGATTGGGATGGTGGGATCAAAATTTCAAGACCTTAGGATGATTTGATTTGATTTGATGAATGGTTCTCTATGCTTAAGATAGACTAATGATCTTAAGCAAGAGGGTTGATTGGGTTGATGTGATTAGGTGATCAATTAAGGTCTTGATTTTTGATTGGTTTGATTTGGATTTGGAGTTTGATAATGATGTTGGGGGATTTGGATAATGATTGGGATTGATGTTGATTTGATGGGATAATGACTTGGATATGGTTAGGATTTGGTATGGAGTGAGTAGGGATGATTAGGAGAATGATTGGGATGATGTTCATAGGATGAGGATGAATGATGAAGATGTGACTATGATGTGCTTAGGGATGAATGGTATTGAGGTTGATTTAAGAAGGATGGAGAGAATGATGTTGTGTAATGATTAGAATGATGTTGTTTGGATAATGATTTAGATAGAATGATGATGATTGATGATGTAGAGTGACAAGGATGTGAGTAGGATTGATTATGGATGACTTGGATGTGATTAGGACTGAGGTGGTTAAGAATGGGTGATTAGGATGAGTGTGATTGTATTTGAATGTGATGAATGACTTGTCTTATGTGTTTGATGTTTAGTTTGATTTGGTAATGTTTAGCAAATGATCACATGTACAAACAAGAATCACTCACACAAGACACAAGCAAATTTGAATTTTGAATTTTAAAGAATATGAGAATGATTAATAAGCACAGGTGTAAGACAAATCAACATGCCCTAATGTCTAGTTTGATGGGGTATGGCCAGTTAAGTTTGGTCAATGTTTAGATGAGGTTGACTAATGATTTGAAATTGAAATCCTGTCACACAGCCGAGGGAAGGGGGTAACCCACCCTTCACCTTCACTTCCCAAAGGTAGAAAGTTCTTTGGGGCTTAGCCAAGAGTGACAGGATTCTGATTTGAAAGGAGGGTGTCTTTCGATTCAGCCTCGGATGAGGTCGTCCCTAGGGGTGATGAAATCCCCTAGCAGGCCTCCTAGGATAGGGTAAACAAAAGCGAATTAGGTGAGTTGTTTTTGATCTCCAAGATCACCTTGCGGTGCGAGGAGAGAGCATACACACACCCACTTAATTCACACTCGCAGTTGATTAATTATCCCTTAGAAAAATGAAATGTGATGAAGACACGTCAAGCAATGATTCTTTTTAAATCCAAATTTCAAGATGTGATTGAAGACAAGTTGTTCATTTTAAGCCCAATTTTGATATGTGATGATCAAGCAATGTTTGTTTTATGCCCAAACCGAGGTGTGTTTGCAAGCAATGATTGAGAGATAAAGGATGAAAATGGATGCACTTGATAAAATTTATGTCCAAATTGATGGAGATACTGATCCTGATGTTGTTCCAGCCCCGAATGATCACTTGCAAGTCACAAGAATGAAAACGGAGCAAGTAGACTAGCCAAGGAGATTATGATGCAAAAATTGATAATTTGATAAAAATCTAATATAGATGAGCTGACACAGAAAAATAGATTGCATGAATAGAAAATTCAAGAAATTCTATGTGATTTGAAAAAAAATTTCGCTGAAAAATGATCAAATTTGCACAAGTTATGATGATTTGAAGATTTAAAAGAACTTTGACTTTAACTGATGAAAAAGGCAGGAAAAAGGTATAGTCACCTTAAAATTTCCTCACAGCTGTGAAGTTCACCTCGTTAGCTTTCCGGAAAGTCTTTGTTTGCAAATTTTTGACTCCGTTTGGCCAAGTTATGAGTGAGAGAAAAACAAACGCCTCCTTTGGTATGTAGAGGCAACAAGGGTTAACTTGGCAGTTTGCACTAACTATCAACTGTTTAAAAAAATTCGTGGTCACATGTGATTGTCTCCTAGCAGTTAGTTGTTAGAGTTGGTGGTTTAGATTAGGGCCCTACCCCTGGTCATCCATGTGACCAGGGGTCCCGCGAGGGTAAAAAAAAAAAAAAAAAAACCCTAATCGAACATTTAAGGTTTGAAAAAAAAAGCTATGGCGGTTGTTTGTGTGCAGGGGGACGGAGTTGGGTCGGCCGAGGGCGGGGATCAGGGATAGGAGGGAGGCTGAGGGATGGGGCGGTGATAGGAGAGGTGGAGGATCAGGGGTTTGGGTGCAGGGGGAGGCTGGAGCAAAGAGTGGGGAGCGCTGGGTGTCGAAAGCTGGGAGGAGGAGGCTCGGGCGGCGGGAGGATGGTGGTGGGGATTGGAGGGAGGCCGCGGGGGGCTCTGCGGGGAGTGAAGCAGGGAGGGGTGTTGGAAGCGGGGAGGAGGAGGCTCAGGCGGTGGGAGTATGGTGGTGGGGATTGGAGGGAGGCCGCGGGGGGCTCTGCGGGGGGCAGTAGGGGTAGCGACGGGCGACAATGTGGTGGCGACTGGGGAGAGCAGCGGGGGCGACAGGGGTTGTCACAGGTGGAGGTGAAGCGGTGGCGAGTAAACCTTCAAAACAAACAATATCCACCTTGCAAACAAACGATGCCCTTCAAACTTGCAAAAAACCCGTGATTAAAGCAAACAAGCCAGTGCACAGAACAGTACAGTTGGGGTACGGATCCGTACGGTACGGACTGTACCCTAAAAAATTTTCAAATTTTTTCAAAAATTTTCGTCACCGAACATAGTCAAGTTTACTATCAAAAAGCTCAGAAATAGTGTTCTGATGACAACGGTGAGGTCAGTTTCGGCTCAAGCTGCAACCTGCAACACTTAATCACCAAATTTTGCAAAAATCCATAAAACAAGACTTAGAAAAAAATGAAGCTTTGGACAAGAAAACTTCACAAACCGACGATTGGATCGAAGACCGGGCGTGCCAAATGTAATAAGTGAAATCATAATGAAGATTAAAACTAATCAAATGCAAACTAACACGATTATACCTTCCTTCTGACTCACAAATCCATGCGGGAAGGAGATGCACCCGATTATGTCTCCTCAGATTTTTCCCGTGATTTATGTGTAGATGTATGTGGATTGCTCAAGTGCTCAACACAATGTAAATGAGAGACAGGTGGATTCAAATAGAGATTGAGATGGAGATGGGGAATGACTAGAGTGATTTTGGCAGAGATTTGATGAGATGAGGAGATTGTGGAGTGATTTTGGCAGAGTTCTGATGCATGAAGGAGTCTCTCTTAATGGCTTACAGAGGGGTCCAATTTATAGAGTTTTGGAGAAGAGCATGGAGGGTGAGGATTCAATTGATGCGATCAAGGGCTAGGAATAAAAGTGAATCTTTTATTCCTAGTGGATGAATTAATAATTGACATTTTGGAAAGAGTGGAGGATAGTGGATGAATAAATAATTCATTTTTAGGAAGAGTGGAGGATAGTGGGGGACAACTGAATTTTAAATTCAGTGAGTGGAGGATAGTGGGGGACACCTGGATTTTAAATTCAGTGAGTTGAGGATAGTGGGGGACAACTGAATTTTAAATTCAGTGAGTGGATGATGAGGTAAGCAGGGTTAACTAAGTGTTTATCTTAATTAACTTAAGCCTAGGTTAATCAAATAAACATGATTTATCTAATTAATAGGGATTAGGGAAATGGATAAATCAACTAAATGAATATTAGGAATATTCATTCAATTGATAGGATAGGGTTGTAAAATTTAAGTGGATTAATTGAGCGAGTCAATTGATCACACGGGACATGCAGATTGGGGGAGTGGATTAGTGTAGAGGTACGAAAAATTGGTTTGCAAAGCAGTCCAATTTTAGGTGTCTACAATATCATTGTATACTTGGACACTTATTATTATTTTTTTGATGATGATCTATACATGATTTCGATGGACTACCTATATGTGTGCATTTATGGATGGATGATTCTATATGATGATTTATTATGGTTATGGTTACATGTGATGCTTCTAACATGTTTATGTGACTCTATGATGCACTTGATAACTATGTGACATGATGTTTTTATGAGATACATGATGGACATGATGACTTATATGCATGCTTATGATCCTATATGCTGATAGGTTATGATGACCTAATGCACACTGTGGTGATATTTTAAATGCAACACATGATGGTTTAGTTGCCTTCTATATGGATGATGATCTAATATACAAACACTATGATATCTATGTTTTGTAGATTTTTGATACAAAATGTTATGTATGACTCATGCATCTAAATGACAACACTATATGAAACAAATGATCTAAATGCTTATATCATTAATGAACTTAATGATGTTAAATGATTGACGCACCTATTTTATGATATACAAATGTTTATGAATTGTTTTTGTTTGTCCCAAGTATACTCAATCATAAAAAGAACACTTAGAATAATTGGACTAACCGACTTGGATAGATGGACAACTTAGAAGAAAAACTTGGATAACTGACACAAAAGGACTTGGATCTTAAGCCATTTGAAAAATGTTTATTATGGAATGCTTATGGACGAAATGAAATGCAACAGTTAATGAACACTAATGGTATTTTGTCATCTTGTACACAAGTATTTGAAGTACTTTTTTCATCATTGAGCTTTTTAAAATGTTGTAAGAAAATACAAGCATCTAGGTCTAATTAAACCATGATGACCTGAGTATTACTTACATGGATTTTAATTTAGCAATTTAATACAAGTATCTAAGTATAATTGGACCAAGATGACCTGAGTATTGCTTGCATATCAATAGACAATGATTACACCTATTTCATGTTTAGACCTCTGATTTCCTCGATGATCATTATGTTGATCATGTCTTTAGACAAGGCTTCACATTACTAAAGATAAACCCACAAACAACAAATAAATAAAATAATTATGCCCCCATCATAGCTTCTCTAGTTTTTGACATCTTTGAGTAGCATAAAAAGACATAATAACAAAAATCAAGACTCTGATACTCAAACATATAACAAGCATCAAACCTTCTTGCCAAAGATATGTTTTCTTGCAATGAAAATAGATGTAATCATCATGATAGTTTAGGTACACTGTTGTCTGGTATAGGTCAAGTCCTTGTGTCAAGTATTTTGTTGAACAAGTGCATTTTTATAATGCTACATGTTGTCTAGGGATAAAATCGCAATCTGGTTTTGCTATCCTCTGAGATTGTGACATTCAATAATCCAATTCTCTAACTATGTTGAGGATTATGCCCCCAATCAAGTAAAGGATCAATTTATTATAGATGAAAAAAGTGGATTGAATGGATGGTAGACTCGATGCAATGGGCCCTAAGGGACTAACCTAATGCCTCGGGGGCTCATTGATGATGACTTTGCCTATGTGACAACGTAGAGGCAACATAGTTCCAAGAGCGGACTATGTGGACCTAAGACCTAGATGGTGGGAGTTGGATGGATAAAAGGATGAGCGATAAGGGATGGAATGGATGGGAAGCCTTGGGGGCTCATCAAAGATGGCCTTGCCTACATGATAACTCAGAGGTGAAGTAGTTCGACAACGGTACAATGGATAGGTTCAAGATGGATGACAAGATGGACGCAAGGTTGGATTGATAGCTTGATGAGACAAGGCGATAAGGGTGAGCGAACAACAAGCCATGATAGGTATCCTGATGTGATAAAATGGATGTGGTAAGAAAAGATGGATGAAAGGACTAAAATCCTAGAACATGGAGGAAGTGGTTTATCACAAATAGCACCTATTTCTAGGTTTTCACCACTTGCTTTTATTTGCACGATAGTTAAAATACACATGACGCCTATTTGCCAGGTTTTCATCATGGTATCTATCCAAGGTGTCTATTTACCAGGTTTTCACTAGAGGATGATTTTTTTTGTTATTTTTCTAATTTTTTTTTTTTTTTGATTTTTTTGTAGTTTTTAAAGTCCCTTGCATTGGGGTTTAGGTGTAGAACCTATGAAGATGCATGTTGTTGATGGGATCATTGAACGATTCACCTTCTGATGTGGCTAATTGATAAGCTCTAGATCCATAGGCTGCAAAGATGACATAGGGACCAAGCCAGTTGGCTTCAAACTTGCCTTTCTTCTCACTGTCCTGCTGGTTTCTGAGATTCTCTTTGAGGACTAGGTCACCAACTTGAAAGATATGAGGTTTTACTCTATTGTTATAAATCCTTGACATCCTTTGTTGACAGGCTTTCAGGTGGTTGAAGGCATGTTGTCTTCTTTCCTCTAGCAGCTCTAACTCCTAAAGTCTGGAAACCTATATTCTTCATTTGATATGAGGCCTTTTAATGAGACTCGCAAGGATGGTAACTTGACTTCAATGGGCAAGATGGCTTTAGAGCCGTAGACTAGTGAATATGGTGTTGCACCTGTGGGAGTGTGGATGCTTGTGTGGTAGGCCCACAAAGCAGGATTTAGTCACATGTGCCAATCACGTCCGGCATCATTGACAGTCTTTTTCAGGATTTTCAAGATGGTTTTATTAGATGCCTCTACCTGGTCGTTGCCTTGGGGGTAATATGGGGTGGAAAAGTGGTGTTGGATGTGGAATCTGTCACATAGCTCTTTGACATCTTGGTTTTTAAATGGTCTTCCATTATCAATGATAATGGATATAGGGATGCCATAGCGGCAAATGATGTAGTTCAAGAGGAAAGAAGTAATTTGTTTGCCTGTGACATTGGCTAGGGGTATGACTTCAATCCACTTCATGAAGTATTCAGTGGTAGTGATTATGAATTTATGGCTATTGGATGATGGGGGGTGTATCTTGCCCACTAAGTCAAGTCCCCATTAACAAAAAGGCCAAGGAGTTGTTAATGGCTATAGATCTTGTGCAAGTGCATGTATTAAGTTTTCATGGATTTGGCATTTCTTGCAACTCTTCACAAAATAATAGGAGTCCTTTTCCATAGTTGGCCAGTAGTATCCCATATGTATGAGTTTCTTAGCTAGGGTAGGACACTAGAGTGGGTCCTGCATATGTCGTCATGAACTTTGCTTCAGGCAGTTTGATATTTCTCACTGTCAAGACACCTAAGGAGAGTACCATCTAGTCCTCATTGATACAGGGTGTTAGTGATTATGGTATAATGGCAGGCTTGGTGGATAGAGGTTCTTTTTTGGTTATTAGATAGGTTGGGTGGTAGGATATCCTCTTTTAGATAGGCATATACTTTTTCGTATAAGGGAGAATTGGATCCTACTATGTGGCAAATGATGCAGGTTTCGAGGATGTCATAGGTAGGATGGGATATTGGCTCTACCAAGAACTCATTGCATGACTATTTTTTAGATATATCAAGGAGAGATGCAATTGTTGCCATGGCATCGGCTGCTTTGTTCTCCAATCTGGGTATCTGCTCAAAAGAAATCACAACAAAGTATTCTTTGAAGTCATCTACCATACGCTTGTATGGTATTAACTTCTCGTCTTTAGTTTGATAGTCATCGTTCACCTAGTTGATGACAAGTTGTGAGTCACCATACACATGAAGTTCTCTGAGTTTCCATTCTACTGTCATTTTGATGCCAATGACCAATGCTTCGTATTTGGCCACATTGTTCATACATGGAAAGAGTAGTCTGAATGACTTTGGAATTGTGTCTCCATTAGGTGTGACCAACAAGTTACCTACTCCAGACCCATGGTGAGTATATGATCCATCAAAGTAGATTTTCTAGGCTATTGTTGTGATGTTAAAGATAGATTCATCTGGAAATTCAAAGCTTAATGGATTGTCATCTGTCAAAGGTGCATCTACCAGCTGATCTGCAATCACTTGCCCCTTTATTACTCATCTATCTACATACTCGATGTCAAATTCATTGAGTATCATGACCCATTTTTATATTCTAACTATTTAGGTAGCTTTGTTGAGCAAGTATTTTAATGGATCGATCTTCGCTACTAGCTTGATGGAGTGTGAGAGCATGTAATGTCTCTATTTTTGTGAAGCAAAGATAACATGAAGACATGCTCTTTCAATTGGTGTATATTGCAGCTCGTAACCTACTAGTGTCCTGTTGATGTAGTAGATTACTTGCTCCTTTCCTTCGTGGTTCTATTGTGCTAGCAGAGCTCTAAGAGCTGTTGGTGTAGCTGAGATGTAGAGTAGCAATGGTTTGCCGAGGATTGGTGGCATTAAGACAAGTGGGTTCATTAGATACTCCTTTAGATGTTGAAAAGCTTGCTCACAGATGTCATCCCATTTGAAAGGAATCTTTTTGTGTAGGAGATGTGTAAATGGATGACACTTTTCTGCCAGATGAGAGATAAACCTTTTGATGGACTGTAGCTTTCCTTGTAGAGATTGTAACTGACTAAGATTCTTAGGTGGCAACATTTCCATGATTGCTTTTACCTTAGTTGGGTCCACCTCAATTCCATTTGTTGACACTATATATCCAAGGAGTTTACCGGACATTACTCTAAAAACACACTTTTTTGGATTTAAGCGTACATAGAATTGGTCTAATCTCATGAAGATCTTGTCTAAGACTTGAAGGTGTCCTTCTTTGGTAATTAACTTGGCTAGAATGTCATCTACATAATCTTCCATGATGGTGTGCATCATGTCATAAAAGATTGTAGTCATGGCTCTTTGATATGTTGCCCTGCAGTTTTCAGGCCAAATGGCATGATGCACCAACAGTAGGTACCCCATGGACATGTGAATACAGTCTTGTGTTAATCTTCTAGCATGATTTTGATTTGATTATAGCTGGAAAATCTATCCATTAGTGACAACATAGTGTGCCCTATTGTTAGATCTACAATGATGTCGATGTTGGGCTGAGGGAAGTCATCTTTGAGACAAGCCTTGTTCAGATCCCTGAAGTCATTACACAGTCTAACCCTTCCATCTAGTTTGGAGACATGAACTATATTTGAAATCCACTCCAGATAATCAATTGGTCTGATGAAACCAACATCTAGTAGCTTCTTCAATTCTTCCTTCACTAAGAGTGCGATATGCGAATGCATTTTCCTTAGATTTTTTTTTAACTGGCTTAGTTCCTGGAGCTAGTGACAAATGATGCATTATAAGGTTTGGATCCAGTCCTGGCATATCCACAATGACCAAGCAAAGTTAATCTATTTCTACTTGAAGAATTTGGTAAATTCTAGTTTTTCTTGTGCTGATAAAGATTGTGCCATATGGATAATCCTTGGGTTGTCTTTTGTGCGAATGCTGATAGCTTCTGCCAGTTTAATCAAAGTTGAGGACCTCTCCTGATGTGTTAGATTGGGAAGAGTGTCAAGCATTAGGAAGAGTGTCAAGCCTCTCATCCTTTGGTGCCTCAGAGAGGTTTTCACCGTTGGATACATCTTTTATATTTTTACTATTTTCATGATCTAACATTGCCACAGAGTAGTTTTAACCATTAGATCTATCTTTTATTTTCACATTTTTATGACTGAAAGGCTTGGCACTCTCTCCAAAATAAGCCTTGTTGTTGAGTTCTATAGCATAGCTAGTTTTGTGATCCCTTGTGGGTAGATGGTCTCTAAGTTCTAGATAATCTATGATGGCATCGTCATTTTGGAAAGTATCAAGCTCAGGGGGTTCATCTTGTAAATCCCAATCTATGAGTTTAGGATGCACTAAGGGTAATGGGTCATTGGGTTGATCAGGTTCGAGGGTAGTGATGGTTAAGATGGAGGATTTGTTTAGGCTAGTGTAAGTATTTAGAAAGTCTATGATGGTACTCTCCTCAAGCTGATCTGTCAAGTGTGACATCATTCCTTCCTTAGGAAACTCATTTTCAGTATTTTATGGAACAAACTCTAGAGGTCTAGACCTAGAGCTTTGTCCCTCATAAGTTGTATAGGTAGAGCTATATTGTTGAACCACATCAACATCTTTCTCTTTACAAGATAGTTTGGAAAGAGAATCCCATTCATATTCATTTGAGTTTGTCTCACTCCATTCTTGTAGTCGGTGAATCTGCTCTACTAGGTTAGTAGTAGCTGTTTCTCTTTCTTTTCCTTTGTGCTTGTCTGTAACCTAGCCCTGTAATGTCTCAGGCTGTTAATGAAGGAGGTTGGATAGGTTTGATGATACCTTCTTTCATCAATCCTATGGGTCCATGACCATCATATCCCATTCTTTGTAAGATTGAGAACCCTTGGCCATATTGTGCAGTTTGCAATTTAGATTGAGAGCTTGGTGATTTGGATTCATTGTCTTCATCTTTATATAGCCATTGTAGTATTTCCTTCTCATCACTCTCATCTGATAGGCATCCCCATTAATAAAAGGACCTTTAGGAGTCTCCACCAACTTGGGTTTGTTCATGGATGGTTTTCCATAGGACTTGGGGGATATAGGTAGCTATGCTAGGTAGAAGGATTGTGCGATGGTATACTCTCCTACACCCTTATATTTGAGCTTGAATTTGATTTCAGATGTCTTGGATGTAGAAGGTAGTGAGGTGGGGTCAAGACTGGATGAAGATGAGATAGATGTACGATTGGTGGGAATTACAACTTCAGGCTTGGATTGGATGGAATTGGAATATTGGAATGTATTAGGATCACCTTGGATAGTGATTTCCTAGCCATTATAAGGAAATTTGATACATTGATGGTAGGTGGATGGCACAACCTTCATCACATGTATCCAAGGTTTTCCAAGGAGAATATTATATGCTAGTTCCATATCAAGCACTTGACACACCACATCTTTCACTATTGGTCCCACTCTTATTGGAAAAACCACGGTTCCTTTTGATGTCCTTTCTTCTTTATCGTAAGCCTTGATGGTAATTTTATTTTTATGATCGATGGCATTCTCTAAAAACCCCAATGCAAGGATTAGTTTTAACGTGTAGATATTTAAACCTGTCCCTCCATCTATTAGGACCTATTTCATTTTATGCTTATGGATGAAGGTTTCAATATGGAGGGACACATTGTGCAGTTGGGTGATAGACATATCATCTTTTTCTGTGAACCATAAGAAATGGGGTATAGTTAGATGACCTACAATGGCCTGAAATTGCTCTTCACCTAGATTGGTTGGGATGGTAGTTTCCAAGAGAGCCTTTTTGAGGATGGCTTTGTGAGATGGAGATAGATGCAAGAGCTCCAAAATAGATATATGAGTAGGCATTTTATTCAGTTGGTCAAGGATGTTGTATTGGTTGGATGTGGAGGATGGTTTGGATGGAGCCCCTTGGAGAGTAACCTTTCCACCATGAGTGGTCACATTACAATCGGGCTTTTTATTTATGGTGATCACATTTACATGTGAGTCACCTTCAGAGATGTGGTTAACAACATAATCATATGACACATTTGTATAGTTTGTGTTGTTACCACTATTATTGTGTTGATTTGAAGACCCTCCCTTCTCATAGTTGGGGAGAGAATTCTTGAATGCCAAATGGCCGTCATTGGATATGTGTCCATCAAGTTTTATTACCTTTTGATCAATCAAGTCTTGAGTGATATTCTTTAGTCTTTGGCAGTCATTGGTTTTGTGACCTTTGCTTCTATGATATTCGCAAAAGTTTGAGTCTTTCCACCAAGAGGGTTTAAATTTCAGTTCATAATCTCACACCGTTGGAAGCATTATGAGATTGTTTGATATGGGCTTCCGTAGGGCAGATTCAATTGATTCCCCTAATGGTGTAAATTTTTGACAAGGAGGAAAGTTTGTGGATCATGGTTCATTGTCTTGAGGCTTGTTCGATGGTGTGTTGTTTTGTGGATTTGATAGATTGAAGATTGGTTGTTTAGGTACCACATTTTTAACATCAACAACACCATCGTTTACAATGTTTTTGTTTTTGGTCCAAAACCTTGGCTTGTCCATGTTACTACTTGCACTTGGGGTGTCTTTGTAGAGTTTGATTTGTCCCTTGGCTATCAAGGCTTTCTCAATGAGTAACCCCATTTCAATGAGCTTAGTAAAGGAAGTAGGACATTGTACTTGTATTTGATAGCTCAAGTCAGCATTTAAGTTGTGGACAAACATCTCTATCATTTGTTTCTCTGGGATATGGTATGGACACTTGCTAGCCAGTTGTTTCCATCTTTGTAAGAAAGAGACAAAGGATTCTCCACCTTTCTGTTTGTTGTTGAAAAGATCTAACATTGAGATTTCATGCTCAATGTTGTAGGAGAAATGGGTCACAAATTTATCCACAAGCTCATTAAAGGTTCGGATGCTAGGGGGTAATCGGGAGAACCATTCCATTGCTTGTCCTCCTAAACTGCGTGGAAATAGTTACATAAGGTATTTTTCATTGTGAGCGACTTCTAGGCAAGTAGCACTAAATTCTCTTATATGGTCACATGGGTCACCTTTTCCTCTATATTTATCAAATTTTGGAACCTCAAATCGTGAGGGAAAGGGTATCATGACCAAAGATTTGTCAAAAGGATATGGTGAGATATCCTCTAGTGAGTAGTGCTTTGTTGAAGTTCTAGTTTGGATTTCCATAAGTTGTTGTAAGACTTGGATTTGTTGTGTTAATGTGTCCAAAGAGTTTGGTCTATCCTTAGTCTTGTCATTTTTGGGAACATCGGTGTCATTAGATGGGGTTTCTTCTAGCAATTTTAAGACATCAAAATCAGGGGGTAATTTAATTCCTTGTTGTGCTAGCATGAGGAAGTACTTTTGGGGGTCTATGTTTATGACTTTGTCCATAATTCTTTGGAATTTGGGATCTTGCATAGCACTAACAATTTCCTCCTGTGGGATTTCCTCTTCATTATTGCTAGATGTAGCAGAGTGCTCACTATGGTTTGAGGGATCAATTTCTTTATTTTTGTTGCTTTTTGATCTAGTTTGAACCATAAGACTCTTAGATACGGGTGAAATTAGATGAAAAGTTTGTGAAAGTAAATGAAATGTTTTTAGTAAGATGCGGTTGGGACATGGTTGATTGGATTTGGAAAGTTTTTGTGATAAGATTTTCTAAGGTTTTCTCTTGATCTATTTGGTCAAACAAGAGGTCTTGAGCTAAAATGGTATTAGCTATCAAAGTGTTGATATAAAGGAAGTGAAATAGGGATTCTTGGTAACTACTATTGATGTAGAGTAGACCTTTATCAAGATTTTGTTGGATTTGGAGGATCTCAATGAAAGTTTAGTGAAAATCTTAGTTTCGTATGACTTTTGGATGGCTAGGTATGCGATGGTAAGAGGAATGTTTTGGAAATGGATAGGAAATGGAATTTTATGGTTCAACTAAGTTCACAACCCAAATCTAAGCAATAATGGGTACCTGAAAAGGATTTTGTTTTTCTCTCAAAATGTCAGGAACAAGCCACTGTCACAGATGTGCATGTTTATTTGCACAGAAACAGAGTTTATATGCATGTTTCTGTGGTTTACATGCGCAGTTCTAAATGCACGTATCTACTGCTTGAATATGCAGAATTGTGTATGCGCTAAAAGATTTAGCAAATGTGCATCAAGAATGTTTAAATGCGCTGGAAGATTTGTTAAATATGTAGGAAGATGTATCAAAAATGCAATTCTTCTCTTCTGTAGTGTTGGATCAATTTTTCTTGTTTTCAAGGATGTTTTTTGAAGTAAGTCAAGTGTTTTTTGGTGATGATTTTTCTTTAATTTGTTACAAGAAAACATAGCAGACAAGAAGATTCCATAGTGTTATACAAATTTTTGATACATATTTTTATTTTTGTTTTGCAAACAAGTAAAATCCTAAAGATGGCAAGGGCAATATTAGACAAATTCCAACTTATATTTTACTCTAGCTACTTACATAAAGGTGGATAGTTAGCAACTTGGTAGCACCGGCTCCCCCTTACAGTGCACTCACTTCTCACACATACCAAGTTTTAGTTCCTCTAAAGATTTGAACTTTTCTGTCTCCACACTAAATGAGTGTATGATGTTGGATGGCTTCGACAGAGGTCCAACCTCCTGCGTCAACAAATAGGGGTTTTTAGCTTTCTAAAACAATTGGCTATTTAGTTTGGGCATCCATTTAGGTGGTTATACATGTGGCAATTCACTCTATTATGGAGACTTCCCAATCTGAAGAGGTTAGGTTCAATAGAGTTAAACACACCACAAGGGTACTATGGGAAACATTTGTCAATATAACACAACAATACCCATTGTTTGTGCATTTTGACACAAACATAATTTATTTATATTGGCTTAGAAGTGGCTTGGCTTTAGCCCATTACTGGTCGAGGTCATCCCACTTGGAAGAAACACAATCCCAAGAGCAGGCCTCTTCTAAAGGTTACACAAATAAAATGATGAGTTTGGCATTTTGGTCACCCAAGAAGGGGAGAACATAGTCCTATCATCATTTTCAAGCACAATAGACACTGGTTCTTTATCCTCCTAGAGTTAAAAACCAAAAACTATGTGTGTTTTACTCTACCAAGCACACTCCATTGACAAGATAGCAAAAACTTGGAAAATATGGTTAATTTTATCCTCCTAAACAAGTCTATGTGAAGATTGTTGTTGAAGAATTAAACAAATTACTTTTCCCAATTTAAGCTGAATGATAGTTTGTAGTGCAAGATAGAAAAATGAATAATTTTTTTAGTTTTATCCACCTAGGTTGGGACTATGTGCGAGTTGTAATGCAACAGTACAATTTACTGCCTCCTAATTAGATCTAGGTGAAAATTTGTATGAAGATGTCAAATTACTTCCTCCTAATTAAGTCTAGATGAAGATATGATGCAACTAAATGACTAAACCAACTTTCTACACCTGGAAGATCATTTTGTCAAAAGCCTCCATTTGATGATCAAAATACCTGCAACAAAAGTTAGTACTAAGATTTTACAAATTCCATACAACTCTCTGATAGGAATCAGATGCACTGAAATAGAAAATGGATGCACAGAAAGGTAGAATAAATGCGCAGGAATACAAACGCATGGAAAGATCCAACAGATGTGCAGAAATAAGTTTTAAATGTACAGATAGAATGAATGCACTGAAAGAGTGATTGGATGCATAGAAAGAATCTTTATATGTGCTGGACTATCATTTTCATCATGGATGCACAGAACTGGAAGAATGAATGTGCCAGAATGACTAGTCACAACTTCAACTTGACCAAAAACTCAAAATAGAGATTAGAAACAGGGCAGTGGCCCCACAGTGGGTGCCAAAATGTTGTTGAACTTTTGAATCATAGTAAAAACTACTAAATATCCAATAACTTCAATGAAATTGATGCAAATACAATAAACAAAGATATTACCTTTGTAGATCCTATTCACCTTGTAACTTCCATTGTTGCCTATCTCGTATTGATCTTATGTATGATTGGAGCTCTTAGAAGTTGTACTTCCTTGCTGTTGAAGATGACAATAGGAGAATGGCTATGATTGGATTGTGCAATGGAGATTAAACCAACAATGCAACTCTAATGAAGATGGATGGTGGAGATATGGAGACATGATTGAATGATTATGATGATAATGAGGTTATGCAAATGCAATGAGGATACTTTGCCAAAGGCACGCTGGTAGGATTTCTATAGAGTAAGATTACTAAAGCTTGAGTGGATACAAAATGGGTGTGAGAACCTTTATTATAAAGGATGAGGAGAGGTAAAATCCAATTGTTAATAGATCCATAACTGGAGGAATTACCTGTGACATGTACAGTTGAGGAAGCTTGAGAGAATGTGCGTGAATCAGAAGAGGACAAGTGTCCATGCCTCTTTCATGAGTTATGGGAGTTAACAGAATAGATTTAGGAGTTAACTGAATAGATTGACCAGTTAAGTGAATTGATTGATTAGATTCATGAGTTAACTGATCTTGATTGGAGGATAAATAGGACATGTGGGTGAGGGGATATTAGCTAATTAAATATTAAAAATATTTAATTATGTGTGCAACATGGTGAGGTGGAAGATGCAGTGGAAGAATGACATAGATGAGATGATGTGGAATTATGGAATTTAGGACTTTGGAATAGAGGAATTTGAGATTAATTAAATAATTTAGGATTATTTAATTAGATGAGACATTAGAGGAATTAGGATATTTAATTAAATAAAATGATTTTTATTTAATTTTGGGATAATGAACCAATCAAATAAATTAGAATATTTATTTAATTGATAGAAAAATAAGAATTAAAATAAATATTTAAAATATTTATTTAGTTTGACACGAGCCAATTTTAGGTGTATACATCCGCAAGGCATGGGTCTTCTGTTGTTGTAGCGTGTAGTCTTGTTTATGACTTGTCCTCTACACGTTTCATGTTTTGTGTTGTTCGACCAACTTGTAAATGTATTTTTCATGTTGTCTCTGGCTAACAAGCAATGTAATCAATGTAATATCATGTATAAATTGTAAATCAAATTGAGTAAGACAAAGTGTGATTGTAATGTAATTGATAAGGTTCACAAGCAAAAGAAAGAGTAGAATGAATGCATTATGATGTGTGACTGGAGGAGTAAGAGCAGAAGTTGTAGATGTTGTCCTGATTCAACTTGAAGACATCTCTATGATAGTAATAAAGTGTATAGTGTGCCTAACTGATCTGATCATCAGAAGGAAGTATGAAGAGGTAGAATTGCAATCATCAAAGGTGTGAACTTCAATGTCAGTTCTCAAGCAGTAGAAGGACTGTCATACTATAATCTTTCTGAGTTTATTCTCAAATCATGGAGTAGTTGTTTCCTTGGGTTGTAGCTCTAAAACAAAGTTTGTAGGGAGTTGTAGCTTCCTTGGGAGTGACCCTAAAGCAAAGTTTTTTAGGGAGTAGTTGCTTCTTGGGGTTGTAGCCCTAAAATAAAGTCAGCAGGGAGTAGTAGCTTCCTTGGGTTGCAACCCTAAAACAAAGTTGTTATTTTGAGCTTCATATATTGTGAGTTAATCCTCACTGTGGTTTTTCTCTTCTAGGGTTTTTCATGTATATTTGGTATTATGTGTTGATGCATGCATTGTGTTGATCTCTCATGTTTATATTTATGCTGTAATGCTTAAGTATTAATCTACTCTAGAGAATTTGAAGGTTGTTTTGATACTAATTCACCCCCCTCTCAGTATCCTGGTGTGTTCAACACTCTCAATCTAATCTATCTTTCCATATCATTCCTAAGAACACAAACCTATAGCTAAGTCCTCATTCATCTGTAGTGACTTGGCTTAATTTTTGTCATTGAATGTTATTATGAAAGGAGGGTTTGATTTGATATACTTAACATTATCCACCATCTCCTCATTTTTCACATTTAACAACAGGCATCCTGTTAGGGTTAGCCAGCAGAAGATATCAATTAAATGCAAATAAATATTAAATAGAGGAATGGAAATACACAAAATTAATAACAGCGAGAGACAAGTTTTAACGTGGTTCACCCAAACTCAGGCTACATCCACCAAACAGAGAGTCCAGTATTATTATCCAATAAATTAAACTGATTACAACTAGCAATCCCTACAACTCAATACCGCTACAAATGCTATAATATAATATCCATCAAAACCCTAACCCTTAGCCGCTTTTATCAAGCTTTTTGTCAGTTACAAAAATAGGGTTTTCTTATGTTGGTCAATGAAAAATAACTCCTGGTGCCTTTAAAAAATAATAAAAAACCATGTGAGGTTTCAGGGGCGTTGCCCCTTGACCCCATCTTGGGGGCGCTGCCCCCAAACCCTCGCAAGGGGCATTGCCCCTTGACCCTGTAGGAATTTGGGGGGAAACCATGTTGATAAAAGTGAGGAAAATTTAACCTCCAAGTCTGATTAGGCTCCATATAACAACAATCTCCCACTTGGAGACTATTCAGACTCCACACCATATCATCTCCCACTTGGAGACTGATCATAACATCACTGACCCTGTAGCTCCCACTGGAAATAAGCACCCTAGACTCTACTATTCTATTTGTGTTACTTTCAGTCTATTAGACCAACCGAAGCTGAAGAGGAGCTCAGCTTCTCCCTTGTCACTGCCTTTGTAAACATATCCATTGGATTTTCATCTGTATGTATCTTTGCCACCTGTAATTGTTCATCATCCAACACCGACCGAATAAAGTGATACCTCAATTGTATGTGTTTGGTCTTTGAATGCAAGGTACAATTATTTGCAAGATGTATGGCAGTATGGCTGTCCATAAACAAATAACTATTAACTTGTTGTGTTCCCAATTATTTCATGAAAGATTGCAGCCATATCATCTCCTTGCTTGCCTCTATTGTAGCTACATACTCTGCCTCTGTGGTTGATAAAGCAACCACCTTTTGCAACCGTGAGATCCAACTCACTGCTATCCCACCTACAGTAAAGACATAACCAGTAGTACTCCACCTGGTATCAATATTGTTGATGATTGTTTTGAGATAGTCATAACAATTAGTTAAAATTCACCTAAAATGAACCAAAACTGACTTGAAAGATATGAAGGAATTGATTAAGATTCACTTAATCCCAAGTTTAATATGGTCAGGTCTTGACTTGTTGGGCAAATTCAGTTGGTCAATATGAAGCTGTAATGTTCAAGGGGCCTTACGTGATTTAGGGTTTCTTTTTGGTTTACTGGACTCAAACTATGCAAAAGATCATAAATATCAGCATGTTGTTCATTCTTTTGCATAAAAATGTTACTGTGCTGCAAAGCTTTAAATGGTTTTCTTGAATTATTGTAGCTTTCTCCTCTTAAATATTTATGAAAACTGTCTACTTTTAACTCTGTTATGCGTGCTTTTTCAAATATGAGACAATTTCATTTAAATTTCTATGGTTTAAGCTAAGTATTTTCAGATGGGTTGGGAAAAGTTAGAAAGATCTAATCTAAACATCATTCATTCTACCAAAGGATCTAATTGTTCTATTATGTACTTTGTAAATCATACAAAAATTTGATCAAATCCACAGACTAAAACTTTAAATGTAAGTTCTGAGCATTTTCACAAACATACACCTAAAATTGCAAGCTCTAAGAGAAAATGTTTCAAACAAAATGAAGAGCAAGAAAACACTCAGAAGATAGATGCAGAATTCCAGATTCAATTGTATTAGAAGTAGATTGTCATATAAGATTTACAATGTCTGAATGACTCTTAGCTTCAATGATCAAATTACAGAAAAAATTACAAGCTTTACAGATACAGTAAGGAGGCATGATGTTCCACACGCTCCTTGGTATAGACACAGATGACCTCCTTCTTCTACTCCTAAATGCTAAGCTAAATTACTAAAATCCTTGTGTAGAGTATTACAATGTACAAAGGCACAATATATAGACTTGACTGTCCTCAATACAACTCAAAACCCTAGTTAAGCAATGGTTCAAACCTCTGATTACAACAATAAATGTTGGAGAACTAGTCTCCCAAAATATCTCTGAGCATACATCAAATCTAGGTGAAATATGCCCTTCTGGAAACCCTAGCAGCTCAATAATAACTTCTGATGTCTACTGCAATAATGTCTCCATCTGCATTTTGTCCTCATCAATGAAGGCCTTTGACTTCCTTGCCCTTCATCCTTATCTTCTTCTGCTCCTGAGATCGGATCTCCCTTCCATGACGTCATCGCCATCAAGCTTCAGCTCCTTCTTCAACTGCAAACCTACAAAAAAAATAGACCAGCAATAAGTATCATCTCACCTAACAAACAGAAGGAAATTAAAACACTTGTTAAATCAAGGCGTGACTGCGTGAACATGGAAATCGGGCCCCAAATCTATGAAAAAATGTGGGTCAAATGCATATACAACGTTAAAACCAGTTGGGTCAACCATCGTTGACTGAAAATATGCATTCAGGGTAAAAAATGCCTTAAAAACCCTATCGTACCATTTTCCCGCTCTTTTCCTATTCAAACCCTTGTATACTACCCTTGTATGTATCTCTTCATACGCATGTACATACAAAGAATATTCCGTGCCTAACCCCTTTTGATTCCGCCTTTGTATGTTCCCCAATGTATACCTGTCGGAATGTACATTTCGATATACAAGTCAGATGTGAAACAATGGATAAATCCAATTTCAAATTCATTTGGATTCTAGCTTGTATGCTCAGCTTTGCATATTGGTTTGTATATTAGAAACATACAAACGTTTAAACATACAAGCATTTTCACTTTTTTAATTTCTCTTTCGAGTCTGCACTATGTATGCTTTTTTTGTATCTTTCAATATGCATTGTTTAAAACATACATGGACTTAACCTTGCTTTATAAATTTTCGGTTTCGGCACTTGTATATGTGCAATGTATGTGTGAAATATACAAACTGGAACTATACAACGATTTAACATTGTTTCATAAACTTCAAGTCCGTGCGATGCATATTATCCTTGTATCTCGCAAATATACAAGCCATAACATATACAAGGATTTAAGTTTGTTTAATAAACTTTCGGGTCCGCGCTTGTATATGTTCATGTATACTCCGCTTGTATGTAAATCAAACATACAAGCCTGCAGTCATACAACAAATTAACCCTGTTTCATAACTTTTGAATTCTGTGCCATGTATAAAGCCCCTTGTATATACAAATATACAAGCCCGAAATGTACAACGATTTAACATTGTTTTAACAAATCTTCGGTTCCGACCCTTGTATAAGTGCATTGTATGTTTCGACCTGCCAAACATAGAAATGTGAGATACATGCAACGGACTTCAAACATTCATTCACTTTAACTCTAAAACCATTTCGGGTCCATCCTGTATGTATATTTCAAAACTTTTTTCAAATGCATACAAGTAAAAGGATATACAATCGACTTTGTATATGAAAGCGATATACAAAGGGGATTGTATATGCTATATGCAAGCGACCCAACATGCAAACAACCATGTACATGAACCCGATTGCAAATGCGACTAAGTAAAAATGACCCTTGCACATATAAAGGACTTTGTATATGCAAAGTGATATACAGAGGTCTTTGTATACAAGCAGACTCACATACAAAGGGCCTTGTATATGCAACATGCATATACAAACATACTTGTATGTGCAAACAACAAACCCTTCCCTTGTACATTTTTCCAAAATGATCATAACTTGCAAAATATGGCAAATTTTAAGATGGTTCAAAAAGCAACCCTAGCTCATTTTTCACAAGGATTCCAACCATATTATGCCCTGGTATAGAAAATGTATTTTTTTCTCTATTTTAACAAAGTTTGCAACTTTTTACCCTCTTTTTGCCCTTTGCCACCAAACAGACCCACCCACAAAAAGTAAAAAACAAAGCCACAATAGGGGTCCTCATTTTGCCAAGGAGTAAAATGGGGCATGTTGTGAACATCACAACAACTAGCAACCAAAAAAAACAATTAAATTCAAAGTATTCAAGAAAACTAAATGAAATAAATCCATAACTTCCAACTATATTTCCTACAAATTATTATTCAACTTGAGACCTAAGGTATTCAATAAGGGTGCATGAATTTTTATTTTCAGTTTAAGTGTGTGCACATGATTAATTATCCTCATCTTGAAGATCGGTTGAACAAACTAGTGACTGATATTAGCTTACATAGTTGAGGATATTCCCTCATAGGCGACCGGATAGAGCCTTGCTGCCAGCGAGCGTCCATAGCCCCAGCAAGGTTATCGTTACAATTCTCCTAAGTAGAGCCCCACTGCTAGCGAGCGTTTATAGCCCTGGTAGAGTTACTTAGATGGCTTAATCTGGATTTTTAGTATAATCCGCTTTATTATATTTTTATATTTTATATTTTATTGATTTTGATGCTTAATAGAAATTTCACAACATATAGCAATTTGTAACTTTATGATGCAAGGAGTGAGCACTTGCTGAAATTAAGCTGA
Source organism: Cunninghamia lanceolata (assembly GCA_027924645.1). NCBI lineage: Eukaryota > Viridiplantae > Streptophyta > Pinopsida > Cupressales > Cupressaceae > Cunninghamia > Cunninghamia lanceolata. The sequence continues at coordinate 5,019,898 of BSBN01000220.1, read as the reverse complement.
GAATTGTAATGGTAGCAAGGGTGACCTCGGATTTTTCACCTAATATCTACACTAGTAGGTTCAACAAACCCAAGGATTTTAGGTGTGTCATCATGAGAAACTTCCCTTGAATTCTCAATCACTATTATTGAATACTAAATTTCAGAAGCTAAACAACTCTCTACATTCATGACAGTCACTAAACGTTATGCATAAATTGCAAATAATTGACCTGAATATTATTAATTTCCTACTATTTTCAATAGTTGCTGGTTTGCTCCTTAATACTCTAAAGAAAAAATAAAGATCCCTACTGAGGAAACAACAAACAAACCAACCAATAGATTGTACAAGAAAAACAAAAACAAAGAAAAAGAAAACTATACAAACAACAAATAGAAAGAAACAAAAACAAAAAAATAGAAAGAAACAAAAAAGAAAACTGTACAAACAACTAACCTACAAAAGAAACAGTACAAGAAAACAACAAAAAAGGGAAAACTATACACTACTTACACTATATTACACAAAAAATGGACTGCCCTTTACCTCAAGCCTGGAAGTAGTGTTTCAAATGTTGGCCATTAACTGGTAATGGCACATCTTCCCCAATCAAGGTCTTAAGTCCAAATGCGTTGTCTCCTATTATTTCTGAGACTTGCAATGGACCTAACCATAGTTTGTCAAATTTTCCATGACTCCCCTTCTTTTCATGTGCTTTATCCTAGCATAGCACTAAGTCTGATATCCTAAATGTTTTGACTCTTGACCTCTTATCAAACCACCTCTTAACTACTGCTTGGTGTTTGGCAAATTTCTCGATGGCTTGACCTCTTTTCTCATCTAGTTGTAGCATTTGTACTATCCTGGCTTCCCTATGGTTATCAAAGCCTAAATACTCGTTGGCAAACTTCCAGATTGGTATTGTTGATTGGTTTGTGATGTCAGTCACAACCAAGCACACAAAACAAAAGTCACACAACAACCCTTGTTTATCCTGAAAGATACGATGAATTCCAAGAATTCATGATCCCAAGTCCCTGTCGATTAGTTCATAATCTGTTGATGTTACTCGCTGGTTGATGTGTATTATTGTTTTCCATTTTGGGGCCTTACGTAGATTAGTAGATTCTATTTCTACAACTATGCTATACAGGGAAGTTACTCTACACAGCATATATCTCCAAATGATGTGTCTAAGTTGATATTTGCATGAGTTCTACCCTTATTTGTGATTCTCTGCATGACATTTTCAATACTACATGCATCTAGCTCAAAATATGCTAATGATATTCTGTTGTCTTTGGGATGTCAGCATATTTTTCTGTTTTGCTTCTGATTTATCATGATGTGCAGTTATGAAAGTGATTTTAATGAAATTAAAATGAGAAAAAAGGTTAGAGAGTGAGATTCCTAAAATTACTTGACTGAGATCATTGATCCACATACATGTTCCCATACAGCAATGGAGAGAAGAAAACTAAAATCATACTTCACCAGGATAGTCCACAAATCTGCATGATTCAGTGCAAATCTCCAAGGGAAAAGTTAACAACAACATGCAATGAAATGAAAGCGCTTCAATAGAACACAACATTCACCAGTACATATCCAGAAATCAACTTGAAGACTACTTAAGGTTTACAATCAGGGTATAGTCTGAAACTTCATCTCCATACAGTATGTTCATAAAACAGGTACATTTACAATGATCTAAGGAAGGGACCTTGATTATTTCAACAATCCAGTCCTCACTAGTCTCAGTAATCCGATCTCTTCCTAAAACTATTACAGGTCTAATTTTTTGTATTATTGACCTCCTTTTTTTTGTATAGTACAGGGGCTCAATATATATATCTCTGGTTTTTCCCCAATCTGGTGCCCAAAAACCCTAGGAGATCAATGGTCAGCATCTTGAAATGTAGCATCCAACGACGAGAAATGAATCCCACCAAGAATTCGAGCAGCATACCCAGACAGGGCGCCGCTCCTTCAATAATGTTTCCACCTGCAAACTCCGTTGCTTTGAAAGCTTCGTCGCCTTCCTCAGGTGTGTTTGGCTTCTCAGGATTTGGCACGACACCTGGGACATCATCATCATCTAAAACCCCGCCTTTGCGTTCACCTGCACATCGTTACTGTGTCGGCAACTCTGCTTCTTCCCAACTACTCCAACAATCTGCAATAAACAAGTAGGAATTAGCACCATCATTTAATAAATTAGTAGGAAAAATGAACATCTACATTAAATCAGGCTCCAAATGCATAAACACAACCATCAGGATCAGAAACCATGGAAAATGCGCATCAAAATGCCTATACAGCGTTAAAACCAATCGGGTCAACCATCGTTGAAAACACGCATTCGGGCTCCCAAAATGGATTCAAAAATCCAATCGCTTCATTTCCTGCTCAAAAATTCCTTGTATATCGCAATATACAAGTCGGACACATACATTGAATTAATCGGATTTCAAACTGTTTGAAATCTGGCTTCTATGATGTCTTTGTATATCCTGCAGTCATCGATCATACAAACCCCAAATATACATGGATTTAACGTTATTCCATAGCTATTTTGATTCCACCACCTATATATTTCGACGTACATTGTGCTTGTATCCCTTGATCTACATTTCAGATGCGATACAAGCACTTAACCAAATTTAATCTTGCGCTAAGATCCGCTTTGTATGTATGTTACTTTGTAATGATACACAAAGCGCAAAATATACAAGGGCTTTTCGTTATTTCATATTCATTTCAAATCCGCCCCTTGTATATTTCGTTTGTATGTCCATGTTGTATGTCTTGCTTTTGTATATTCCAAAACATACAACAATTTAAGTCCATTTAATAAACTTTTAAGGTCCGCATTGTATATTGGGCTTTGTACATTGCGAATGTATGTATAAATATGCAAGTCCGAAATGTACAACAAATTTTCCATATTTGAAACCCACCTCATGTCCCCGTTTTATATTTCACTTTGTATGTCCAAATATACAAGCACTGAATGTACATCGATTTAACAATGTTTAATGACTTTTTCGGGTCCGCGATGTATGTTTCCATTGTATCTTTTACCTGCTAGACATACAAACGTGAGATACAAAGCGGATTTAAAACATCAATTCATTTTAACCTAAAACCATCTCGGGTCCATCTTGTATCTATGCATAAAATCTACCAAACGTATATAAGGCAAAAAAGACATACAAATGATTTTGTATATGAACCCGACTACTCATGCGACCAAGTATAAAATGACCTTTGCATATACAAAGGACTTTGTATATGGAAAGTGATATACAAAGGTCTTTGTATATGGAAAGTGATATACAAAGGTCTTTGTATACAAGTGAACTCGCATACAAAGGGCCTTGTATATGCAACCCGATATACAAAGAGACTTGTATGTACAAACAACAAACCATTCCCTTGTACATTTTACCAAAATGCTCATAACTTGCAAAATATGGCGAATTCTAACATGGTTCAAAAAGGAACCCTAGCTCATTTTTGAAAAGGAATCCAACCATACTATGTACTGATACTGAAATGCATTTCTTCTCCATTTTTTAACAAGGTTTGCAATTTTAATTCCCTTTTCCCTTTAGCACCAAGCAAAACGACAAACACAAGCAAAAAAGCAAAAAGGCACAGCAGGGGTCCTCATTTTGCTAAGGAGTAAAATAGGGTGTGTTGTGAACATCACAACAACTAGAAACCAAACAAAACAATCAAATTCAACCCATTAAAGAAAATTGAATGAAATAAATTCATAACTTCCAACTATCTTTCTTGCAAATCATCATTCAACTTGGGACTTAATGTATTCAATAAGGTGCATGAATTTTTATTTCAGTTTAAGTGGGTGCACGTGGTTAATAAGCCTCATCTTGAAGATCAGTTGAATAAACTAGTGACTGATATTAGAATACGTAGGTGAGGATATTCCCTCATAGCCAATCGGATAGAGCCTTGCTGCCAGCGAGTGTTCATAGCCCCGGCAAGGTTATCGTTACAATTCTCCTAAGTAGAGCCCCACTGCCAGCGAGCGTCTATAGCCCTGGTAGAGTTACTTAGATGGCTTAATCTAGATTTTTAGTATAATCCATTTTATTTATTTATATATTTTTTTTTGTATTTTGATAGAGACTTCATAAGATATTGCATTTGTAACTTCATAATGCAAGGAGTGGTCACTTGTTGAAATTAAGCTGAGAATTGTAATGGTAGCAAGGGTGACCTCTGATTTTCCACCTAATATCTACACTTCTAAGTTCAACAAACCCAAGGATTTTAGGTGTGTCATTGTGAGAAACATTCCTTGAATACTCGACCCATTCTTATTGAATACAAAATTTCACAAGTTAAACAACTCTCTACATTCATGACAAGCACAACAAGATATGAGTAGATTTCAAACAATTAACCTGAATGATCTAAATTTTCTATTGTTTTCAGTGGGTGTTAATCTGCCCCTTTATACTCGAAGTTAAAAGAAAGATCCCTGCTAAAGAAACAAAGCAACCAAAACAAAACAAGCAAAACAAAGCCACTATACAAACAACTATACAAAGAAAGTACACTATGATACACATGACTGTCATGATGCAATCCTCAAGCCTGAAAATAGTGTGAGGAACTGTCCATTAACTGGTAATGGAACATCCTCACCTGTTAAGGACTTGAGCCTGTAGGTGCTGTCTCCTAGAATTTCAGAAATTTGAAAGGGGCCTATCTAGAGTTTGTCAAATTTACCATGATCACCCTTCCTTTCATGTGCTTTGTCCCACATCAGGACCAAATCTGAGATCCTGAAAGCCTTGATTCTGGCCTTTTTATCAAACCAGCACTTGACAACAGCCTGATGTTTAGCAAATTGGTTAATTGCTACACTTCTTTTTTCTTCTAGGTGCATTAGTTGTAGCAATCTAACCTCCTGTTTATTATCTATGCCTAGGTACTCTTGTGCAAACTGCAGCATAGGAATCTTTAAGTTGACAGGGAGGATGGGATCCACCCCATATACTAAGTGAAAAGGTGAATTTCCTAACACAGCTTTATTCCTGGTTCTATCTACCCACAAGGCATATTTCAATAGAGTGTTCCATTCCCTTGGGTTCTTATCTATCAACTTTTTTATGATGTTCAATATGTTCTTGTTTGTGGATTCTGCTAATCCATTCCCTTGGGGGTAGTAATTTGAGGAGAATTTTAAAATGACCCCATGATCGAAAGCCCAACTTGACAATTTAATTGAAGAAAAAGCAGGCCCATTATCACATACTAAAGCATATGGAACTCCATACTTGGTCACTATATTGGTTTCCAAAAACCTAATAACATCCTCAGCATTGCATGTCCTACTGTTGACAGCCTCAGTCCACCTGGTACAGTAATCAGTAATAGGTAAAACATACCTGTGGCCCAAGGATGATGGAGGATTGATGGGTCCTATGAAGTCCATTCCCCATTGAGCAAAGGGGCGCATCTCCATCACTGGCTGCAAAGGTTGAGCAACATATTTCTCTCTATTGGCAACAACCTGACACATATGACAACATTTGATGTGTTGAGCTGTATCTTTGAAAATTGTGAGCCAATAATACCCTGCCCTGAGGATAGCATGAGTGGTGGCTAAGGATGACACATGTGCAGTCCCAAATTTATCATGTAATTCCATTAGCACCTTATCTACTTCTGATCTTTCTAAGCATCTTAGGTATATCCCCTCAGTTTTTCTTGAAAAGGACTCCTCCTTTCAACATAAATTTCTGCGACCTTATCTTCAGGGCTCTCCTCTGTGAGGCCTGCAGTCTTGAGGGACATCTCCCAGTGATTAGGATGTGTCTAATGTCTGAGTACCATTCTCCGTCATCTATTGCATTTACGACTTACTGCTGGCTTAGGATATTGGGATCAACCTTTGATATCATCTGGCTTAATGCTTGCCCTCTTACTAGTTCATAGGGGTAATGTCCATATCGTACTCCTGGAGGACAGTGATCCATTTAGCCCTTTTCTCACCTAGTTCACTTTGCATTAGCAACATTTTCACTGTTGCATCGGGTACAACAGCAATCACCTTACTTCTCAGGATGTAGTGCCTGAACTTCTTGACTGCTCAGACCAAAGCAAGCGCCTATCTTTCAACGTCCATATACTTGAGCTCTGCATCTCTGAAAGGGCGGCTCATGAAGGCTATAGGCTTTTCTTCCTTTTCTTCATTTTTCTGTGTCAGTACTGCTGCAGAGGTATGTTCTGAAGCAAATGAGTAGATGTAGAAGTCCTTGGTGTAATTTGGACTGATCAGGACTGGAGCATTTGATATGGCCTTTTTAATGTCTTAAAAAACTGCTCTAGCTTCTAGGGTCCATTCAATTTTAGCGTCCTTCTTGAGCATGGCGTTCAAGGGCTTGACTATCTCTGCAAAGCCAGTGATAAATTTCCTAACAAAATTAATCTTACCAAAGTAAGATTTGAGCTCCGTCTTGCTTCTAGGCAGTTGTATCTTCATGATGGATTTTATTCTGTTAGGATCAAATGATGATCCCATCTTCAGTTATCAAGTGGCCTAGCAATTTCCCTGTGGTCATCCCAAATATGCACTTCTTGGGATTCAAGGATATCCCATACTGGTCACACTTCTTCAACACCCTTCTCAGGTCCTCTAAATGGTCCACTCTATCTTTGGAGAACACCGTTAAGTCATCCATGTATATTACTATGCACTTACCAATCAAGCCTCTGAAGGCTATGTCCATTGCTCGTTGAAATGTGGCTCCAACGTTTATCAATCCAAACGGCATGCACCTGTAGGAGAAGATCCCCCATTTCATGGTAAATGTGGTTTTCAATCTATCAATTCTGTCCACCATCACTTGGTTGTATCCAGAGAAACCATCCAAGAAGGACATCATCTTGGCGCCGTTCACAATCTGCAGGACTTCATCTAGAGAAGGCAAAGGATAATTATCCTTTTCAGAAGCTCGATTCAAGTTCCTGAAGTCCACGCACAGTCTGATGTCACCGTTCTTCTTTCTCACTGGGACCAGGTTTGCCACCCACGTGGAGTGTCTCATAGGAAATATGATCCTGGTATCGAGCAGTCTTTTAACTTCTTAAAAAATGATTGGCTCCAGTAAGGTGTTGACGGGTCTTTGCTTTTGCCGAAAAGGCTTGGTGTTTGACTTCACAGGTATCGTATGAGTGATGATTGATGTATCAAAAGTTTTTAATTCATCATACGTCCAGGCAATGACATGGATGTAATCTTTGAGGGCCTGAGTTATCCCTTTCAACTCTTCTTCTGTACCGATCTTCCCAATCAGAACATTTCTTCTTCTATCACTTTGCCCAAGGTCGACCTGCGAATACTGTCCCTCATCAGCCTTTTGAAGATCCCTTTGTTTCAGCATGCTGTCTGAATCAAATGCTCTCTCCAGCTCTATCATTCCCCTAGGGATTTTGTTCTTGGCAGCTCTAGGATTTCTTCTTCCTCCCAGACATGATCTTCTAGATTCTTTTCATCAATGATCTGTGCCTCAAAAATATCTCTATTAGAAATAAAATCCAATATATGATGATCATCTTCAAATACTTCGAGATTAGTTACGTTATCAGGTACTGAAGGCACTGATACTAATTCAACTGAGAATCTTTTTAAACCTGATATGGATAGTGGCTTTAGAGTACTAGTAGCCTAGGCCAAAGCATCTGCTCTGTGGTTTTGCTCTCTGGGTATATGGGTGATATTGAATGCATCAAACTCTTCTATTAAGTCCCACACCCTGTGTCTGTAATTGGACAGCCTCCTGTAATTGCAAGAGTATATACCTCTTACCTGTCTGACAACTAATTCTGAGTCCCCATAGACATGCAAAATTTTCACCTTCTTCCTAAGAGCGAGCAATATCCCATAAATTAGAGCTTCATATTCTGTCACATTATTTGTACATGGGAACTGCAATTTGTACGCTGCCAAATAGGATTTTCCAGATGGGTCAATGAGGTCTATTCCTACTCCACCTCCTTATTTTGACTTGGATCTATCAAATTGGAGGATCCATGGCTCATCCTTAGCTAAAATCTTGTCTAGTGCTTCCTTCTTTCTTTTGGCTCTGGCAGCCACACCACTATATATTCGTTTTAGCTTTGGTGTCCTAGTTTTCTTAGACACCACCTCATCGGCTTTATGGGGAGCTGATGCTTCTTCTTTTCTCTTATCACCAAGAGGAACATTCTCTAAACCGGGAAGCGTATGCCTTCTCAAGATATGCAGGCACAATGAGCAAGATGTCTCCGAGTGAGGTGCCTCATGTGACCTGCACCACTTCTCCATCAAGGCATCCTGGGGAGGCCTATGCTGCTGCGTCATCTTTTGGATTTCTTTTGACAGAAACTCCTCGAACTTGGATAGATTGTTGCCACTATCCTCATCAGATAACTTGTAATCTAACTCCACTAAACAATCACTCCCAGGGGTGATTTTCTTCTTGTTCTTATCATTACCCCCGTTGTATACCAGTATCACTTCTGTCATCTGGACAGAACCTTCATCTTTCTGTGTGCATCCTCCTGTTCCTGCAGGAGACAAACATATATTAGTATCACTATCATTATCCGTGGAACTCACCACGGGTGAAGATGCTTCGCCATATGCTTGTTCCAACTCCAACATGTCCAAATAGGCATCACAAGTTTTTTAAGAATGAGCCTCATCATGCAACCTACACCATCCATCAATCAGAATATCGTGATCAGGCACACTTAATAATTGACATCCTTTCACCTATCTAAAAAAATGCATCTCAAATTTCTTGAAATGATCCAGTTCTATTTTATTTCCAGGATTACAATCAGGCTCCGAATTTATTTCATCACTCCAAAGGTCACCATTATGATCATGTATGTCAAGCATCAGGATTTCTTCTATGCTGGCGGGTTGAGGTCTAATGGATTAAACTCCAGGTTCCACATCCACATACATGATTTCATTGGTTCTATTATATTCGGTGATCATGTGTCTCATGCGAGGTTTAGCTTCGATCTTTATCTGATTTGGTATACCCTTCCAAGGTAGCCACATATGGATGAAATCAGTTGACATGTATCTGTTGAGGGTTTTTGACTAGTCTCTGCTGAGTAACATTCCATATGTATCAGGTATATCTACTACTTGAATATCAATATAGTGCTGGATTCTAGGATCTGATGCTAGCTGCATGTGAATGTGGGTCAGTTCTCCTACCACACTTACTTCTATTTTGTCCAATTGTGTTACCTTCTTCAATGATTTAGCAGGATGTAACCCTAAAGCATTGCATATGGATAGGGGCATTACATTGGTAGATGCTCCTGAGTCTACTAAGCAGTTGTCCAAATTTTTACCAAACATCCTTGTGGTAAGGAGGAAGGGAGGTGACTCACTCTTCTCTTTGTATAGGGTCATGTGGGAGATATCTGTAGCTTGAACAGTTGCCGAGGTTTTAGGTTTGATGTTAACGTCCTTGGCAGCATGATCTTTATTTCTAAATTGGCCCTGGTATGGCTATCTTCCTTTTGAGCAGAACCATCCAATGATTTCATGAAAGCATTCTTGATAGCAGGGGTTTTAAGCAACTCTGACATTGGCAGGCTGATCTTTACTTTTTTCATTTCATCTGCCAGATATGTAACCAATTTGTTAGATTCAGGAAGTGGATTTGCAGCTTTTGATGCTGTGTTATGCGGTGTCAGATATTGAGCATTGACCTCGGGGAGTCCAGGGTTATTACTTGCCTTGGGATCAGGTGGAGTATTGAAATTGTTTGGAGGCAATGAGGTAGTCAAAGGATCAGCAGATCTGTTTGAGTTATTCCTTAAGTTGTAGTTATGCCTACCCTGAGGTTGTTGTTGATAAGCATTGACTTCCTCATGCTCAATTGATGGCTCATTCTCGTCCTCAAAGGGGAAAACATAGTTAGACTCAAAAGCCATGGCTGATTCCTCACATGTTGAAGTGTAATCCTGATGTGATGATATTGTCTGCTGATAAGGACAATGCATGAAGCTTTCTAGTACTAGGGCAGAATCATACTCATAGGGGACAATTTCATTTCCCTCTGCATAAGGTGGGTTACCTGAGGTACTGGCCACTTCAGCTTGGAATATGCTAGTAGCAATTCTGAATTGAGGACAGTCTAACTCTGCATGAGCGTTGGTGTTATGTATTCTGCACTAGTTCGTAAGTGCTGCCTCTACGAGGTTTACTTTGGTGGTCTGCCTAGGTTCACCAGGAGGCTGATTGTCTAGGGGTGATGGCAAGGAACCATTGTTAGGCTTGGTGTTCCACACTCTAGGCTGTCTAGGAGGATTATTGTTACCATTGTTGTTATTGTAATTGTTGTTGTATCCCCTGTCAGGATAATTAGGTTTGTCATTGGCATAACCTCTATTTTGATTAGGTTGAGAGTAGAAATTCTGATTTCTTAGATGAGTGACCTCAGTAGTAAGTTTTCTTAACTAAGTTGATATTTCTTTGATTTTTTCCTTCTCTTCCTGAACCTTGGCCATCACATTCTCTGTTTGGGGCTTGAAAAAGGAAGACCCACTATTATTGTTGGATTGTTCTACACCCTGAGGCATTTGTGTTTGATATGGTAACATCTGGTTACTCCCACTTGGTGGGGGCATGACACTGAGTGGTGGTATTTTCAAAGGGGCTAGCATCACAGCTGAAGGCATCATGGCTCCATTGGTCTGTTGGTGGACAGGATATGTAAGATAACTAGGAAGTGTAGGGAAAGCAATATTTGGTGTGGGAGCAGGAGCCAATTGCTGACTAATTTTGATAGCTTCCTGAAAAGCCTGTGCTAAAGTTGTTACACTAGGGTGTGTCCTTCTGATAAACATAGAGGTCAGGGGATCTAAAGATGAATAATAAATACTCCTAGCAGCCTCATCTGCTACAACGTAGGGAGCAACCAGTTTAGACATCATCTTCTGGAATCTAGTGTTGAAGTTTGCAATGGGTTCTCCTTCGCACCTCTTGATGGTGGTAAATAGATGATAGTTCATTGAAGGATCTATAGGCACCTTGAACCTCTCGTTGAAAGCTTTCTCTAAGGCATCCCATGAAAGGACTGAACCTTGACCTAGACTGGTATACCTGTTATAGGCCTCTTCCCCTAAGGAGAATGGAAACAATCTGCATACCACATCCTCATAGTCAATTCTAGCCCTACAACAAGCTTCCTTGAAGGTCCTGACATGATCATCAGCATCTTGATACGGAGGGTACCTAGGACAAATTTTATCTGGATTTTTAGGCAAAGCATGATATGCATTGAAGGCCAGCGGTGACTCTGCTGTGAAAAATGACATCGTAATCGATGGAGGTTGGATTTGGGGTACGAGAGGCTGAGGCTGGGCCTAAGGTGTGATAGGTGGTCCTATGGGTATTTGAAATCCAATAGGAGTGATAGGAGCACGCTCTGGTGAGGCTTTTGTCGCACTAGAATCAGAAGTGTGATGAATGTCCATAGTCCTAGGTCTAAATCCCCTGATAGGCAGCTCTTCGAAGAGTCCACTAGATCTAGACCTGGTATTTGGCCTGAAAGCCAGGATTTCTCAAGTTTTTAAGGCAAAATGGTGAGTTTATGGCCGAAATTCAAACCACCAGGATGTTTAAGCAATGTATGCAGGAATCTACGGTTTCCTTTTTCAAAGGCCCTCCTTCTAGCGCCAGCTTCCTGTTGATTGGTTTGTGATGTTAGTCACAACCAAGCACACAAAAAAAAGTCACACAACAACCCTTGTTTATCTTGAAAGATACGATGAATTCCAAGAATTCATGATCCCAAGTCCCCGTCAATTAGTTCATAATCTGCTGATGTTACTCGGTGGTTGATGTGTATTGCTATTTTCCATTTTGGGGCCTTACGTAGATTAGTAGATTCTGTTTCTACAACTATGCTATACAGGGAAGTTATTCTACACAACATATATGTCCAAATGATGTGTCTAAGTTGATATTTACATGAGTTCTACCCTTATTTGTGTTTCTCTGCATGACATTTTCAATACTACATGCATCTAGCTCAAAATATGCAAATGATATTCAGTTGTCTTCGGGATGTCAGCATATTTTTCTGTTCTGCTTTTGATTTATCATGATGTGCAGTTATGAAAGTGATTTTAATAAAATTAAAATGAGAAAAAGGGTTAGAGAGTGAGATTCCTAAAATTACTTGACTGAGATGATTAATCCACATACATGTTCCCATATAGCAATAGATAGAAGAAAACTAAAATCATACTTCACCAGGACAGTCCACAAATCCGCATGATTCAGTGCAAATTTCCAAGGGAAAAGTTGACAACAACATGCAATGAAATGAATGCGCTTCTATAGAACACAGCATTCACCAGTACATATCCAGAAATCAACTTGAAGACTACTTAAGGTTTATAATCAGGGAATAGTCTGAAACTTCATCTCCATATAGTATGTTCATAAAACAGGTACATTTACAATGATTTGAGGAAGGGAACTTGATTATTTCAACAATCCAGTCCTCACTAGTCTCAGTAATCCGATCTCTTCCTAAAACTATTACAGGTCTGATTTTTTGTATTATTGACCTCCTTTTTTTTGTACAGTATAGGGGCTCAATATATATATCTCTAGTTTTTCCCCAATCTAGCACCCAGAAACCCTAGGAGATCAACGGTCAGCATCTTGAAATGCAGTATCCAACAACGAGAAATGAATCCCACCAAGAATTTGAGCAGCATACCTAGACAGGGCATAGCTCCTTCAATAATGTTTCCACCCACAAACTCCTTCTCTTTGAAAGCTTCGTCGCCTTCCTTAGGTGTGTTTGGCTTCTCGAGATTTGGCCTGCCACCTGGGACATCATCATCATTTAAAACCCTGCCTTTGCGTTCACCTGCATGTCGTTACTATGTCAGCAACTCTGCTTCTTCCCAGCTACTCCAACAATCTGCAATAAACAAGCAGGAATCAGCACCATCGTTTAATAAATTAGCAGGAAAAATGAACATCTACATTAAATCAGGCTCCAAATGCATAAACACAACCATCGGGCTCAAAAACCATGGAAAATGCGCATCAAAATGCCTATACAGCATTAAAACCAATCGGGTCAACCATCGTTGGCCAAAAACACGCATTCAGGCTCCCAAAATGGATTCAAAAATCCAATCGCTTCATTTCCCGCTCAAAAATTCCTTGTATATCGCAATATACAAGTTGGACGCATACATCGAATTAATCGGATTTCAAACTGTTTGAAATCCGGCTTGTATGATGTCTTTGTATATCCTGTAGTCATCGATCATACAAACCCCAAATATACATGGATTTAACATTATTCCATAGCTATTTTGATTCCGCCACCTGTATATTTTGATGTACATTGTGCTTGTATCCCTTGATATACATTTTAGACGCGATACAAGCACTTAACCAAATTTAATCTTGCGTTGAGATCCGCTTTATATGTGTGTTACTTTGTAATGATATACAAAGCGCAAAATATACAAGGGTTTTTCGTTATTTCATATTCATTTCAAATTTGCCCCTTGTATATTTAGTTTGTATGTCCATGTTGTATGTCTTGCTTTTGTATATTCTGAAACATACAACGATTTAAGTCCATTTAATAAACTTTTCGGGTCCACGTTGTATATTGGGCTTTGTACATTCCGAATGTATGTATAAATATGCAAGTTTGAAATGTACAACGAATTTTCCATATTTGAAACCCACATCATGTCTGCTGTTTTATATTTCACTTTGTATGTCCAAATATACAAGCACCGAATGTACATCGATTTAACAATGTTTAATGACTTTTTCGGGTCCGCGATGTATGTTTCCATTGTATCTTTTACCTGCCAGACATACAAATGTGAGATACAAAGTGGATTTAAAACATCAATTCATTTTAACCTAGAACCATCTCGGGTCCATCTTGTATGTATGCATAAACTCTACCAAATGTATATAAGGCAAAAAAGACATACAAATGATTTTGTATATGAACCCGACTACTCATGCGACCAAGTATAAGATGACCTTTGCATATACAAACGACTTTGTATATGGAAAGCAATATACAAAGGTCTTTGTATACAAGCGAACTCCCATACAAAAGGCCTTGTATATGCAACCTGATATACAAAGAGACTTGTATGTGCAAACAGCAAACCATTCCCTTGTACATTTTACCAAAATGCTCATAACTTGCAAAATATGGCGAATTCTAACATGGTTCAAAAAGCAACCCTAGCTCATTTTTGACAAGGAATCCAACCATACTATGCACTGATACTGAAATGCATTTCTTCTCCATTTTTAACAAGGTTTGCAATTTTAATTCCCTTTTTTTTTTACACACACAAGCAAAAAAGCAAAAAGCCACAGCAAGGGTCCTCATTTTGCTAAGGAGTAAAATGGGGCATGTTGTGAACATCACAACAACTAGCAACCAAAGAAAACAATCAAATTCAACCCATTAAAGAAAATTGAATGAAATAATTTCATAACTTCCAACTATCTTTCTTGCAAATCATCATTCAACTTGGGACTTAATGTATTCAATAAGGTGCATAAATTTTTATTTCAGTTTAAGTGGGTGCACGTGGTTAATAAGCCTCATCTTGAAGATCAGTTGAACAAACCAGTGACTGATATTAGACTATGCAGGTGAGGATATTCCCTCATAGCCAACTGGATAGAGCCTTGCTGCCAGCGAGCATCCATAGCCCCGACAAGGTTATCGTTACAATTCTCCTAAGTAGAGCCCCACTACCAGCGAGCGTCTATAGCCCCGGTACAGTTACTTAGATGGCTTAATCTAGATTTTCAGTATAATCCATTTTATTTATTTATATATATATTTTTGTATTTTGATAGAGACTTCATAAGATATTACATTTGTAACTTCATGATGCAAGGAGTGGTCACTTGCTGAAATTAAGCTAAGAATTGTAATGGTAGCAAGGGTGACCTCTGATTTTCCACCTAATATCTACATTGGTAAGTTCAACAAACCCAAGAATTATAGGTGTGTCATTGTGAGAAACATTCCTTGAATACTCGACCCATTCTTATTGAAACAAAATTTCACAAGTTAAACAACTCTCTACATTCATGACAGTCACAACAAGTTATGCGTAGATTTTAAACAATTAACCTAAATGATCTAAATTTTCTATTGTTTTCAGTGGTTGTTAATCTGCCCCTTTATACTCTAAGTTAAAAGAAAGATCCCTACTGAGGAAACAAAGCAACCAAAACAAAACAAGCAAAACAAAGCCACTATACAAACAACTATACAAAGAAAGTACACTATGATACACATGACTGTCATGATGCAATCCTCAGGCCTGAAAATAGTGTTTGATGAACTGTCCATTAACTGGTAATGGAACATCCTCACCTGCTAAGGACTTGAGCCTGTAGGTGCTGTCTCCTAGAATTTCAGAAATTTGAAAGGGGCCTATCTAGAGTTTGTCAAATTTACCATGATCACCCTTCCTTTCATGTGCTTTGTCCCACATTAGGACCAGATCTAAGATCCTGAAAGCCTTGATTCTGGCCTTTTTGTCAAATGAGCGCTTGACAACAGCCTGATGTTTAGCAAATTGGTTAATTGCTACACTTCTTTTTTCTTCTAGGTGCATTAGTTGTAGCAATCTAACCTCCTGTTTATTATATATGCCTAGGTACTCTTGTGCAAACTGCAGCGTAGGAATCTTCAAGTTGATAGGGAGGATGGGATCCACCGCATATACTAAGTGAAAAGGTGAATTTCCTAACGCAGCTTTATTCCTGGTTCTATCTACCCACAATGCATATTTCAATAGAGTGTTCCATTCCCTTGGGTTCTTATCTATCAACTTTTTTATGATGTTCAATAGGTTCTTGTTTGTGGATTCTGCTAATCCATTCCCTTGGGGGTAGTAATTTGAGGAGATTTTTAAAATGACCCCATGATCGAAAGCCCAACTTGACAATTTAATTGAAGAAAAAGCAGGCCCATTATCACATACTAAAGCATATGGAACTCCATACCTGGTCACTATATTGGTTTCCAAAAACCTAATAACATCCTCAGCATTGCATGTCCTACTGCTAACAGCCTCAGTCCACCTCGTACAGTAATCAGTAATAGTTAAAACATAACTGTGGCCCAAGGATGAGGGAGGATTGATGGGTCCTATGAAGTCCATTCCCCATTGAGCAAAGGGGCGCATCTCCATCACTAGCTGCAAAGGTTGAGCAACATATTTCTCTCTATTGGCAACAACCTGACACATATGACAACATTTGATGTGTTGAGCTGTATCTTTGAAAATTGTGAGCCAATAATACCCTGCCCTGAGGATAGCATGAGTGGTGGCTAAGGACGACCCATGTGCAGTCCCAAATTTATCATGTAATTCCATTAGCACCTTATCTACTTCTGATCTTTCTAAGCATCTTAGGGATATCCCCTCATAGTTTTTCTTGAAAAGGACTCCTCCTTTTAACATAAATTTCAGCAACCTTATCTTCAGGGCTCTCCTTTGTGAGGCCTACAGTCTTGAGGGACATCTCCCAGTGATCAGGATGTGTCTATTGTCTGAGTACCATTTTCTGTCATCTATTGCATTTACGACTTACTGCTGGCTCAGGATATTGGGATCAACCTTTGATATCATCTGGCTTAATGCTTTCCCTCTTACCAGCTTCATAGGGGTAATGTCCATATCATACTCCTGGAGGATAGTGATCCATTTAGCCCTTTTCTCACTTGGTTCACTTTGCATTAGCAACATTTTCACTACTGCATCGGGTACAACAACAATCACCTTACTTCTTAGGTGTAGTGCCTGAACTTCTTGACTGCTCAAACCAAAGCAAGCGCCTGTCTTTCAACATCCATATACTTGAGCTCAGCGTCTCTAAAATGGTGGCTCATGAAGGCTATAGGCTTTTCTTCCTTTTCTTTATTTTTCTGTGTCAGTACTGCTGCAGAGGTATGTTCTGAAGCAAATGAGTAGATGTAGAAGTCCTTGGTGTAATCTGGACTGATCAGGACTGGAGCATTTGATATGGCCTTTTTAATGTCTTCAAAAGCTAACCTAGCTTCCGGGGTCCATTCAATTTTAGCATCCTTCTTGAGCATGGCATTCAATGGCCTGACTATCTCTGCAAAGCGAGTGATAAATTTCCTAACAAAATTAATCTTACCAAAGTAATATTTGAACTCCATCTTGCTTCCAGGCAGTTGTATCTTCATGATGGGTTTTATTCTGTCAAGATCAATGATGATCCCGTCTTCAGTTATCAAGTGGCCTAGTAATTTCCCCGTGGTCATCCCAAATATGCACTTCTTGGGATTCAAGGATATCCCGTACTGGTCGCACTTCTTCAACACCCTTCTCTGTTTCTCTACATGGTCCACTATATCTTTGGAGAACACCGTTAAGTCATCCATGTATATTACTATGCACTTACCAATCAAGCCTCTGAAGGCTATGTCCATTGCTCACTGAAATGTGGCTCCAGTGTTTATCAATCCAAACGGTATGCACGTGTAGGCGAAGATCCCCCATTTCGTGGTAAATGCAGTTTTCAATCTATCAATTCTGTCCACCATCACTTGGTTGTATCCAGAGAAACCATCCAAGAAGGACATCATCTTGGCATCATTCACAATCTGTAGGACTTCATCTAGAGAAGGCAAAGGATAATTATCCTTTTCAGAAACTTGATTCAAGTTCTTGAAGTCCACGCATAGTCTGATGTCACCGTTCTTCTTTCTCACTGGGACCAGGTTTGCCACCCACGTGGAGTGTCTCACAGGAAATATGATCTTGGCATCGAGTAGTCTTTTAACTTCTTCGAAAATGATTGGCTCCAGTAAGGCGTTGACGGGTCTTTGCTTTTGCTAAAAAGGCTTGGCATCTGACTTCACAGGTATCGTATGAGTGATGACTGATGTATCAAAAGTTTTCAATTTGTCATACATCCAGGCAATGACATGGATGTAATCTTTGAGGGCCCGAGTTATCCCTTTCAACTCTTCTTCTGTACAGACCTTCCCAATCAGAACATTTCTTCTTCTATCACCTTGCCCAAGGTCAACCTGCAAATACTATCCCTCAATCGCCTTTTGAAGATCCCTTTGTTTCAACATGCTGTCCAAATCAAATGCTCTCTCCAGCTCTATCATTCCCCTAGGGATTTTGTTACTTGGCAGCTCCAGGATTTCTTCTTCCTCCCAGACATGATCTTCTAGATTCTTTTCATCAATGATCTGTGCCTCAAAAATATCTCTATTAGAAATAAAATACAATATATGCTGATCATCTTCAAATACTTGGAGATTAGTTACATTATCAGGTACTGAAGGCACTGATACTAATTCAACTGAGAATCTTTTTAAACCCGATATGGACAGTGGCTCTAGAGTACTGGCAGCCTGGGCCAAAGCATCTGCTTTGTGGTTTTGCTCTCTAGGTACATGGGTGATATTGAATGCATCAAACTCTTCTATTAAGTCCCACACCCTGTGTCTATAATTTGACAGCCTCCTATAATTGCAAGAGTATATACCTCTTACCTGTCTGACAACTAATTCTGAGTCCCCATAGACATGCAGAATTTTCACCTTCTTCCTAAGAATGAACAGTATCCCATAAATTAGAGCTTCATATTCTGTCACATTTTTTATAAATGGGAACTACAATCTGTACGCTGCCAAATAGGATTTTCCAGATGGGTCAATGAGGTCTATTCCTACTCCAACTCCTTGTTTTGACTTGGATCTGTCAAATCAGAGGATCCATGGCTCATCCTCAGCTAAAATCTTGTCTAGTGCTTCCTTCTTTCTTTTGGCTCTGGCAGCTGCACCACTAGATATTCATTTTAGCTTTGGTGTCCTAGTTTTCTCAGACACCACCTCATCGGCTTTATGGGGAGCTGATACTTCTTCTTTTCTCTTATCACCAAGAGGAACATTCTCTGGACCAGGCAGTGTATTCCTTCTCAAGATATGCAGGCACAACAAGCAAGATGTCTCCGAGTGAGGTGCCTCATGCAACCTGCACCACTTCTCAATCAAGGCATCCTGGGGAGGCCTATGCTGCTTCATCTTTTGGATTTATTTTGACAGAAACTCCTTGAACTTGGACAGATTGCTGCCACTATCCTCATCAGATAACTCATAATTTGACTCCACTAAACAATCACTCTCAGGGGTGATTTTCCTCTTGTTCTGATCATTACCCCCGTTGCATACTAATATCTCTTTTGTCATCTGGACAGAACCTTCATCCTTCTGTGTGCATCCTCTTGTTCCTGTAGGAGACAAACATAAATCAGTATCACTATCGTTATCCGTGGAACTCACCGCGGGTGAAGATGCTTTGCCATATGCTTGTTCCAACTCCAACATGTCCAAACATGCATCACAAGTTTTTTAAGAATGAGCCTCATCATGCAACCTGCACCACCCATCAATCAGAATATCGTGAATAGGCACACTGAATAATTGACATCGTTTCACCTATCTAAACAAATGCATCTCAAATTTCTTGAAATGATCCAGTTCTATTTTATTTCCAAGATTACAATCAGGCTCTAAATTTATTTCATCACTCTAAAGGTCACCATTATGATCATGTATGTCAAGCATCAGGATTTCTTCTATGCTGGCAGTTTGAGGTCTGATGGAGTAAACTCCAGGTTCCACATCCACATACATGATTTCATTGGTTCTGTTATATTCGGTGA
Organism: Cunninghamia lanceolata; assembly: GCA_027924645.1. Classification (NCBI taxonomy): domain Eukaryota; kingdom Viridiplantae; phylum Streptophyta; class Pinopsida; order Cupressales; family Cupressaceae; genus Cunninghamia; species Cunninghamia lanceolata. The sequence goes on along the minus strand of BSBN01000220.1, from coordinate 5,000,118 downwards.
TCATGTGTCTCATGCGAGGTTCAACTTCAATCTTTATCTGATTTGGTATACCCTTCCAATGTAGCCACATATGGCTGAAATCAGTTGACATGTATCCGTTGAGGGTTTTTAACCAGTCTCTGCTGAGTAACATTCCATATGTATGAGGTATATCTACTACCTGAATATCAATATAGTGCTAGATTCTGGGATCCGATGCTAGCTGCATGTGAATGTGGGTCAGTTCTCCTACCACACTTACTTCTGTTTTGTCCAATTGTGTTACCTTCTTCAATGATTTAGGAGGATGTAACCCTAAAGCATTGCATATGGATAGGGGCATTACATTGGTAGATGCTCCTGAGTCTACTAAGCAGTTGTCCAAATTTTTACCAAACATCCTTGTGGTAAGGAGGAAGGGAGGTGACTCACTCTTCTCTTTGTATAGGGTTATGTGGCATGTATCTGTAGCTTGAACAGTAGTTAAGGTTTTAGGTTTGATGTTAATGTTCTTGGCAGCATGATCTTTATTTCTAAATTGGCCCAGGGTATGGCTATCTTCCTTTTGAGCAGAACCATCCAATGATTTCATGAAAGCATTCTTGATAGCAGGGGTTTTAAGCAACTCTGACTTTGGTAGGCTGATCTTTACTTTTTTCATTTCATCTGCCAGATATGTAACCAATTTGTTAGATTCAGGAAGTGGATTTGCAGCTTTTGATGCTGTGTTATGCGGTGTCAGATATTGAGCATTGACCTTGGGGAGTCCAGGGTTATTACTTGCCTTGGGATCAGGTGGAGTATTGAAATTGTTTGGAGGCAATGAGGTAGTCAAAGGATCAGCAGATCTGTTTGAGTTATTCCTTAAGTTGTAGTTATGCCTACCCTGAGGTGGCTGTTGATAAGCATTGACTTCCTCATGCTCAATTGATGGCTCATTCTCATCCTCAAAGGGGAAAACATAGTTAGACTCAAAAGCCATGGCTGATTCCTCACATGTTGAAGTGTAATCCTGATGTGATGATATTGTCTACTGATAAGGACAATGCATGAAGCTTTCTAGTACTAGGGCAGAATCATACTCATAGGGGACAATTTCATTTCCCTCTGCATAAGGTGGGTTACCTTAGGTACTGGCCACTTAAGCTTGGAATATGCTAGCAACAATTCTGAATTGAGGACAGTCCAACTCTGCATGAGCGTTGGTGTTATGTATTCTGCACCAGTTCGTAAGTGCTGCCTCTGGAAGGTTTACTCTGGTGGTCTGCCTAGGTTCCCCAGGAGGCTGATTGTCTAGGGGTGATGGCAAGGAACCATTGTTAGGCTTGGTGTTCCACACTCTAGGCTGTCTAGGAGGATTATTGTTGCCATTGTTGTTATTGTAATTGTTGTTGTATCCCCTGTCAGGATAATTAGGTTTGTCATTGGCATAACCTCTATTTTGATTAGGTTGAGAGTAGAAATTTTGATTTCTTAGATGAGTGACCTCAGTAGTAAGTTTTCCTAACTGAGCTGATATTTCTTTGATTTTTTCCTTCTCTTCCTGAACCTTGGCCATCACATTCTCTGTCTGGGGCTTGAAAAAGGAAGACCCACTATTATTGTTGGATTGTTCTACACCCTGAGGCATTTGTGTTTGATATGGTAACATCTGGTTACTCCCACTTGGTGGGGGCATGACACTGAGTGGTGGTATTTGCAAAGGGGCTGGCATCACACCTGAAGGCATCATGGCTCCATTGGTCTATTGGTGGACAGGATATGTAAGATAACTAGGAAGTGTAGGGAAAGCAATATTTGGTGTGGGAGCAGGAGCCAATTGCTGACTAATTTTGATAGCTTCCTCAAAAGCATGTGCTAAAGTTGTTACACCAGGGTGTGTCCTTCTGATAAACATGGAGGTCAGGGGATCTAAAGATGAATAATAAATACTCCTAGCAGCCTCATCTGCTACAACGTAGGGACCAACCAGTTTAGACATCATCTTCTAGAATCTAGCGTTGAAGTTTGCAATGGGTTCTCCTTCGCACCTCTTGATGGTGGCAAATAGATGATAGTTCATTGAAGGATCTATAGGCACCTTGAACCTATCCTTGAAAGCTTTCTCTAAGGCATCCCATGAACGGACTGAACCCTGACCTAGACTGGTATACCAGTTATAGGCCTCTTCCCTTAAGGAGAATGGAAACAATCTGCATACCACATCCTCATAGTCAATTCTAGCCCTACAACAAGCTTCCTTGAAGGTCCTGACATGATCATCAGCATCTTGATACGGATGGTACCTAGGACAAATTTTATCTGGATTTTTAGGCAAAGCATGATATGCTTTGAAGGCCAGTGGTGACTCTGCTGTGAAAAATGACATCACAACCGGTGGAGGTTGGATTTGGTGTACGACAGGCTAAGGTTAGGCCTGAGGTGTGATAGGTGGTCCTATGGGTATTTGAAAGCCAATAGGGGTGACAGGAGCACGCTCTGGTGAGGCTTCTGTCGCACTAGAATCAGGAGTGTGATGAATGTCCACAATCCTAGGTCTAAATCCCCTGATAGTCAGCTCTTCGAAGAGTCCACTAGATCTGGACCTGGTATTTGGCCTGAAAGCTAGGATTTCTCAAGTTTTTAAGGCAAAATGGTGAGTTTATGGCCAGAATTCAAACCGCTGGGATGTTTAAGCAATGTATGCAGGAATCTACGGTTTCCTTTGTCAAAGGCCCTCCTTCTAGCACCAGTTTCCTATTGATTGGTTTGTGATGTCAGTCACAACCAAGCACACAAAACAAAAGTCACACAACAACCCTTTGTTTATCCTAAAAGATACGATGAATTCCAAGAATTCATGATCCCAAGTCCCCGTCGATTAGTTCATAATCTATTGATGTTACTTAGTGGTTGATGTGTATTGTTGTTTTCCATTTTGGGGCCTTACGTAGATTAGTAGATTTTGTTTCTGCAACTATGTTATACAGGGAAGTTACTCTACACAACATATATCTCCAAATGATGTGTCTAAGTTGATATTTGCATGAGTTCTACCCTTATTTGTGATTCTCTGCATGACATTTTCAATACTACATGCATCTAGCTCAAAATATGCTAATGATATTCAGTTGTCTTCGGGATGTCAGCATATTTTTCTGTTCTGCTTCTGATTTATCATGATGTACAGTTATGAAAGTGATTTTAATGAAATTAAAATGAGAAAAAGGGTTAGAGAGTGAGATTCCTAAAATTACTTTGTTGAGATCATTGATGCACATACATGTTCCCATATAGCAATGGAGAGAAGAAAACTAAAATCATACTTCACCAGGATAGTCCACAATTCCGCATGATTCAGTGCAAATCTCCAAGGGAAAAGCTGACAACAACATGCAATGAAATGAAAGCGCTTCTATAGAACACAACATTCACCAGTACATATCCAGAAATCAACTTGAAGACTACTTAAGGTTTACAATCAGGGTATAGTCTGAAACTTCATCTCCATATAGTATGTTCATAAAACAGGTACATTTACAATGATCTGAGGAAGGGAACTTGATTATTTCAACAATCCAGTCCTCACTCGTTTCAGTAATCCGATCTCTTCCTAAAACTAATCCGATCTCTTCCTAAAACTATTACAGGTCTGATTTTTTGTATTATTGACCTCCTTTTTTTTGTACAGTATAGGGGCTCAATATATATATCTCTGGTTTTTCCTCAATCTGGCACCCAAAAACCCTAGGAGATCAACGGTCAGCATCTTGAAATGCAGCATCCAATGGCGAGAAATGAATCCCGCCAAGAATTCGAGCAACATACCCAGACAGGGCGCCGCTCCTTCAATAATGTTCCCACCTGCAAACTCCTTCACTTTGAAAGCTTTGTCACCTTCCTCAGGTGTGTTTGGCTTCTCAGGATCTAGCCCGCTGCTTGGGATGTCGTCGTCATTCAAAACCCTACCTTTGCGTTCACTTGCATGTCGTTACTGTGTGGGCAACTCTGCTTCTTCCCAGCTACTCCAACAATCTGCAATAAGCAAGCAGGAATGAGCACCATCATTTAATAAATCAGTATGAAAAATGAACATCTACATTAAATCAAGCTCCAAATGCATAAACACAACCATCAGGCTCAAAAACCATGGAAAATGCCCATCAAAATGCCTATACAGCGTTAAAACCAGTCGGGTCAACCATCGTTGACCAAAAACACGCATTTGGGCTCCCAAAATGGATTCAAAAATCCAATCGCTTTGTTTCTCGCTCAAAAATTCCTTGTATATCGCAATATACAAGTCAGATGCATACATCGAATTAATCGGATTTCAAACTGTTTGAAATCCGACTTGTATGATGTCTTTATATATCCTGCAGTCATCGATCATACAAACCCCAAATATACATGGATTTAACGTTATTCCATAGCTATTTTGATTCTGCCATCTATATATTTCGATGTACATTGTTCTTGTATCCCTTGATATACATTTCGGACGCGATACAAGCACTTAACCAAATTTAAACCTGCGCTGAGATCCGCTTTGTATGTATGTTACTTTGTAATGATATACAAGGCGCGAAATATACAAGGGCTTTTCATTATTTCATATTCATTTCAAATCCACCCCTTGTATATTTCATTTGTATGTCCATGTTGTATGTCTTGCTTTTGTATATTCTGAAACATACAACGATTTAAGTCCATTTAATAAACTTTTCAAGTCCGCGTTGTATATTGGGCTTTGTACATTGCGAATGTATGTATAAATATGCAAGTCTGAAATGTACAACAAATTTTCCATATTTGAAACCCACCTCATGTCCGCCATTGTATATTTCACTTTGTATGTCCAAATATACAAGCACCGAATGTACATCGATTTAACAATGTTTAATGACTTTTTTGGGTCCGCGATGTATGTTTCCATTGTATCTTTTATCTACCAGACATACAAACATGAGATACAAAGTGGATTTAAAACATCAATTCATTTTAACCTAAAACCATCTCAGGTCCATCTTGTATGTATGCATAAACTCTACCAAATGTATACAAGGCAAAAAAGACATACAAATGATTTTGTATATGAACCTGACTACTCATGCGACCAAGTATAAAATGACCTTTGCATATACAAACGACTTTGTATATGGAAAGCGATATACAAAGGTCTTTGTATACAAGCGAACTCGCTTACAAAGGGCCTTGTATATGCAACCCGATATACAAAGACACTTGTATGTGCAAACAACAAACCCTTCCCTTGTACATTTTACCAAAATGCTCATAACTTGCAAAATATGGCGAATTCTAACATGGTTCAAAAAGCAACCCTAGCTCATTTTTGACAAGGAATCCAACCATACTATGCACTGATATTGAAATGCATTTCTTCTCCATTTTTAACAAGGTTTGCAATTTTAATTCCCTTTTCCCTTTACCACCAAGCAAAACGACACACACAAGCAAAAAAGTAAAAAGCCACAGCAGGGGTCCTCATTTTGTTGAGTAAAATGGGGCATGTTGTTAACATCACAATAGGTATTCTCAGATTTACTAGAAGTATGGGATCAGTCCCATAAACTAAATGATAAAGTGTACTACCTAAAGCTGTTTTGAACTTGGTCCTATCTACCCATAATGCATATTTTAACAAGGTATTCCACTCTCTAGGACTCTTTGCAATTAGCTTCTTGATTATATCTAATAAAATTTTGTTCGTAGACTCAGCTAATCCATTCCCTTGAGGGTAATAATTTGAAGAAAACTTTAAAACAATCTCGTATTCAAATGCCCATTTAGAAAACTTTAAAGAAGAGAAAGCAGGGCTATTGTCACATACCAATGAATAGGGAGTTCCAAACCTGGTTATGATGTTCTCTTCAAGAAACTTGATAACTACCTCAGTTGTGAAGAACTTGCAGCATGTGGCCTGATGCAGAGTGGGACGCAACGGAGGCAACCTAACAGGAAGGAGTAGCCCACAATACAAACAGCATGATAAAATTCTCTATCGGCTGAACATCATCATCATATTTCGGATGATCGCCAATATCCTCCTGTCGACTACTATTTACCTCCTCCGTTTGTCGCCTATCATCGTCATCATGATAATCAACGGGCGCAAACATCCTCCGGTTGCACTGTTCATCGGGTGCCAAATACAAGCGGCATCATCATGATATTGAATATCACCTTCGTCAGCAGGATATCCAAATATCCGGTTGCTCCAAATATCCTGATGACGTCGCACTTCAACAACTTACCTTCGATGCTCCACTGCCCGACGATACAAGCAACAGCATCATGATATTGTTCATCTGGTTCCTCGAAACCTCCTGATGATGCTAATACAACTTCCTGCCTACGCCGATACCTTACCACTTAGTGACAACAGGATAAACTCGCATTGAGGGATTTCCTAATATCCTGATGACGATGACATCACACATCCTCCTGATGAACTCTTCAACACTTAGCCAAACAAACTTAACTTTCACACCCGCATCCGTTAGCGATATGCGGATGATGAACTTCCTCCGAGAGATGATCCTGACTGCGATATATACACTGAGTATATATCCAACTCAAAACATCATGATGCACCTGCAACATGCAAACTTCAACAACTTCATGACCCGATCCTGATGGCGATGGATTCGCAGATGATGATGCGGCTCGTTCCGACTGGAAACGCACATGTAGACTCCTGTGTATCCTTCCACTGCATGAAAACACTCACAACCGCATAATTTCACAAAGATCATGTGACGACCGGGCCGGATCACCTTCAAACCGAAATCTAACAACTTATCTTCTAGACCTAGCACATGAGGATGCTAGGCTGATTTACAGCATGCTCCTAACAGATCTCCTGAACAATGAAATGCATAAACAGAAAACACAAATGCAACCTAAGCTATAATACAGGACCATTCCACCGATTTGCAGGATCAACCGGTGGAAGGGTTGAAAATACCCATCTACTTGCAAACGGAAAGGAAATCAACACAAATACAACCGATCAACTAAAATACTGCAAAAGATGAGATCTTATTCACTTGAGATTCAAAAGTCCTGAATACAGATTCACAATGTCTGAACTGCTCTCCCGAATATCAACTCAACACAATACCGATACATCTATCAACATCAATCTCAATGATCAATCTGAACTATCAATACGAACTCAATGTCTAAACCCTAACAGATCGAAGGTATATATAACAAATCCTTCGAGTACTACCAACTTCACTTCCCAGCGGCTGGGAGCTTCCAAGCAGCTGGGAGAGAGGACAACTCAGACTATCTTATCCCGATCTCTAACTGCCTACACATACTCCTAGGCTGATCTATTACATAGCATCGGTCCAGTGGACCTTATTACATGATAAAGTCAAACATACTAAAAATAGCCTACTGCCCTGTCATCATGCTGATAACTATCCTATATCCTGATCATGTTTGTCATCATGCGGACCTTTATCCTGATCATGTCTGGGTGCTCCTGCACCATACTCCCCAAAAGAAGAAATCTCAAGTCCACTTGAGATGAGAGTATCAAGGTCGGCACCATGTTGCTGTATTTGTTCGGCAGTCATCCATACTGCTTCAGAAGTCGGCTGTCCCTTCCAAGAGACGAGGTACTCCAAGTACTTCTTGTTCCTGGTCTGTTTGACCACTCTAGTGTCCAAAATCTGCTGTATCTGTGGAGGATCATGTGGAGGAATGTCTTCAGCAACTGTATCCTGTAGGATAGCCTGATCTGCATCTGAACTAGCCTTGTATGGAGTTAAGTCACATACATTGAAGATAGGAGATAAACCAAGATCAGGTGGTAGTTGGATCTTATAAGCATTTTGTCCATGCTTTTGCAAAATCTGACATGGTCCAACTTTCTTTTGCATGAGCTTAGTATACTTCCCTTTAGGGAGCCTGTCCTTCTTCAAGTGAACCCAAACCAAATCTCCAACAGCAAATTGAACATCCTTCCTCTTCTTGTCAGCATACTCCTTATATTTCAAAGTGGTTTGCTGGAGTTGGGTCTTAACCTGATCATGAACTTCTTTGATTGCTTCAGCAAAAGCTTCTCCATCTGCACTAACAGGATCTGCTGTAGGTAACTCTCGCAACTCTAAAATACCTCTGGGATGCATTCCATACACTACCTGAAAAGGCGATTTCCCTGTGCTCCTGTTGACAGTATCATTATATGCAAACTCAGCTTGAGACAGAATATTGTCCCACTTCTCTCCATGCTGTTTTGTTAAGCATCTAAGTAGATTCCCCAAGGAACGGTTCACAACCTCAGTTTGTCCATCCGTTTGAGGATGATATGCAGAGGAAAAAGATAAATTGGTTCCCAGTTTCCTCCATAGGGTTCTCCAGAAGTGACCCACAAACTTCACATCTCTGTCTGAAACTATGCTCAAAGGCAATCCATGAATTCGTACAATCTCCCTGAAGAATAAATCTGCAATATATGAGGCATCTGCAGTGGTTTTGCATGGCAAGAAATGTGCCATTTTACTGAACCTGTCCACTACAACAAAGACACTGTCAAAGCCTCTCCTGGTCCTTGGCAAACCTAAAACAAAATCCATACTGATACTTTCCCACGGTCTGGAAGGAATGGGTAAGGGCTGATATAACCCTGCATTAGTTGACCTGCCTTTAGCTTTCTGACAAATTACACAGGTTTCTACAAATTTCCTGACATCTGACTGCATCTTAGGCCAGAAATAATGCCTCCTGACCAGATCAAGAGTCTTGTCTAGACCAAAATGACCTGCCATTGCTCCACAATGTTTCTCCTTGATTATATTCAACCTCATGGAACACCTTGGGATACACAACTGTCCACCCTTGAACAACAATCCATCCTGGATCAGGAATTCAGAGAACTCAGCATGGTATCTCTCCCCAAAAGAAGTACAGACCTGATATATTTCTCCAAAATCAGCATCAGACTCATACATGGTCTTGAGTGAATCAATACCAACACTCTCTAGCTGAATCTGATTGACTGTGAGAACTCTTCTGCTCAAAGCATCTGCAACTTTGTTTTTGACCCCTTTCTTATGCTTCAAGGTAAAAGTGAAAGCCTGTAATGTTTCTACCCACTTCACATGTCTGTGGTTCAGCTTCTCCTGACTGTTGATGAAACTCAAAGCCTGGTTGTCTGTGAAAACTATGAACTCCTTTGGCATCAGGTAATGCCTCCATTTCTTTAGGGACTAAACTAAAGCATACATTTCCAGATCATATGATGAATACCTTTTCTTAGCATCATTGAGCTTTTCACTGAAAAATGCAATTGGTCTACCCTCTTGACTGAGTACTGCTCCAATGGCCATGTGACTGGCATCACACTCTACCTGAAAGATCTTATTGAAATCTGGAAGTGCAAGGACTGGCTACTGTGCCACCTTCCTCTTCAATGCCTCAAAGGAATCATCTGCTCCTTGAGTCCAAACAAACCTGCACTTCTGTCCTCCTTTGATGGTATCCAACATGGGTGCACAAATATGACTGAACCCTCTGATGAACTTTCTGTAGAAGGTTGCTAACCCATGGAAACTTCTGACTTCATTCATGGTCTGTGGAGTTGGCCAATTCAATATGGCACTCACCTTCTCCTTATCCATCTGCAGCTTTCCTTGTGAGATGACAAAACCTAAATAGGTGATCTCCTGTTTCATGAACAAACACTTGTCCAAGTTTATCATCAGCTTCTCTGCATGTAGCCTCTTGAGAACCAGCTCTATATGCCTGAGATGTTCTTCTCTGGTGTTACTGAAAATCAGAATGTCATCTAAATACACTATGACAAACTTACCAATGAATTCCTTCAGAACCTCATTCATCAGCCTCATGAAAGTACTAGGGGCATTAGACAAACCAAATGGCATAACCTTCCATTCATACAACCCTTCATTTGTTTTGAATGCTGTCTTCCACTCATCACCTGGTCTAATCCTGATCTGATGGTATCCACTCTTCAAGTCTATTTTGGTAAAGTACTTAGCATTTCCCAAACAATCAAGTAAATCCTCAATTCTGGGGATTGGAAACCTATACCTGATTGTGATCTTGTTGATGGCTCTGGAATCTGTGCAAAGTCTCCAAGTGCCTTCCTTCTTAGGTGCTAGTACAGCTGGTACTGCACATGGACTCAGACTCTTCCCAATCAGACCTGAATTCATCAATTCTTCAATCTGCCTGGCTACTTCTGCATTCTGTTCTGGGGTAAGCTTATAAGCTGCTTTATTTGGAAGTGTAGACCCTGGAATCAAGTCTATGCAATGACTGATATCTCTGACAGGTGGTAGGGATCTTGGCATTCCCTCTGAGATAACACCTTTGTACTTATCTAATAACTCTTGGACAGCTGGGTCTATCAACCTTGGCTTCTTCTCTGTCTTGGCTTCTTGCTGTTGTTTCTTATTCACACTCATACAGGGGATCAGGGCATATGCAACTGCACCTTCTGCTGCTACTTCTTTCATGAACTGTTTGCCTTCCATCAGCATGACCTTCACTTCTTTGCCTTTAGACTTCTCCTCTTTCTCCTTCAATGGGAACAACGTTACTTCTTTACCATCTTTAGTGATCTTATAGGTGTTTTTAACACCATCATGTTGTGCCTTCAGATCATATTGCCATGGTCTACCAAACAAAAGGTTGCAAGCATCCATCTTGGTGATATCAAACAACAACTTATCCTTATATCCCCCAATCTGAAACTCTACCCAAGCCTGCTCTTCTACCGTTGTCTGCTGACCTTGAGTAAGCCATGAGACTTTATATGGAGCTGGGTGAAGCAATCTCTTAAGCTTCAGCTTTACCACCATCTCTTCAGACACAAAGTTCTCAGTAGAACCAGAATCAATCAAAACTTTACAAGCCTTACCTCCTGCTTTGCAAGTGGTTCTGAAAAGGGACTTTCTCTGAGGGGCTTCTTGATCAGGTACCTTCATGGTAGTTACTGTTCTTCTCATCATCAGGGACTCTCCACTTTCTGGATATCCATAATTCTCAGGACCATTCACACTCTGAAAATCATTAGAGCTTGTTCTACTTTGATTATCAGGTTCATTGACCAGATTTGTCCTCCTTTCTCCTGCTGAGCTTATGGCCTTGTCTGGACATCTGCTGGCTATATGGCCTTCCTTGTTACAGTTATAGCATCTGATGGATCCTCTGCCCTGGGATCTTCCTCTGTAAGGTCTTCTGCCTCTGAAGTTTCCTTGCTGACTGAAATTCTCTCTCTGATTCTAACCATTGTTGCCCTTGCTATTGTCTTGACTGGACTCTCCTTGATATCCCTGTCCATGTCCTCTGCCTCTGAAAGGACTTCTTCCACCTCTTTGTTGTCTTCCTCTTCCTCTGTTGTTCTGATCTTGTTTTCTCTTCAGCTTTTCTTCCACTTTCAATGCCAACTGAAAGCTTTTCTGCACTGTATCTGGGTTATGCAGACTGAGATCTTCCTGAATATTAAACCTCAATCCATTAAGGTATCTGGCTACCTTTTCCTCTTCACTTTCTTTCACCTTGGTCTTCATACAGAGTTTCATGAACTCTTCTGTATATGAGTTGACATCTAGCTCCTTCTGCTTCAGGTTCTGCTTCCTCTTGTGTAACTGGATACTGTAATCCAAAGGAATATAAGCCTCCTTTACCAATTCCATCATCTTCTTCCATGTGGCAACTCTACGTTTTCCCTCCTGCACTCTATCATCCTGAACAAAGTTCCACCATGTCAAGGCAGCTTCTTTCATCTTGGACTGTGCTATCTTCACTCTCTGCTGTTCTGGTATCTCCTCTGTCACAAAGAAATTGTTCAGACAATCTATCCATTCCATTACTGAATCAGGGTCCATCTTACCTGTAAACACTGGCAAATCCAGCTTCACATCCATGGTTCTCCTCTCCATGGCCTTGAGGGCGTTCAACAGCGGCCTCTGGTCTGCAGGAATGACCTCCTCGCTCCAATTAGGGATATCTTCTTCTTCCCTATCATCTTCTCTACCAGAACCTACTCTGCTCCTCAACTTTGCTAACTCATCTTTCAACTCCTGATTCTGAGCCTTCACGGCCTTACTTTCTGCAATCTATTTCTTCACCAGAACTGCCAACTCAGCGTTGGTCATCTTTGTTGGAAACTCAAATGTTCCTTCTTCGTCTGACATCCTGCTTATCTTTTCCAAAAGATCCTAACCTTTGCTCTGATACCACTATGATGCAGAGTGGGACGCAACGGAGGCAACCTAACAGGAAGGAGTAGCCCACAATACAAATAGCATGATAAAATTCTCTATCGGCTGAACATCATCATCATATTTCGGATGATCGCCAATATCCTCCTGTCGACTACTATTTACCTCCTCCGTTTGTCGCCTATCATCGTCATCATGATAATCAACAGGCGCAAACATCCTCCGGTTGCACTGTTCATCGGGTGCCAAATACAAGCGGCATCATCATGATATTGAATATCACCTTCGTCAGCAGGATATCCAAATATCCGGTTGCTCCAAATATCCTGATGACGTCGCACTTCAACAACTTACCTTCGATGCTCCACTGCCCGACGATACAAGCAACAGCATCATGATATTGTTCATCCGGTTCCTCGAAACCTCCTGATGATGCTAATACAACTTCCTGCCTACGCCGATACCTTACCACTTAGTGACAACAGGATAAACTCGCATTGAGGGATTTCCTAATATCCTGATGACGATGACGTCATATCCTGATGACGATGACGTCACACATCCTCCTGATGAACTCTTCAACACTTAGCCAAACAAACTTAACTTTCACACCCGCATCCGTTAGCGATATGCGGATGATGAACTTCCTCCGAGAGATGATCCTGACTGCGATATTACACTGAGTATATATCCAACTCAAAACATCATGATGCACCTGCAACATGCAAACTTCAACAACTTCATGACCCGATCCTGATGGCGATGGATTCGCAGATGATGATGCGGCTCGTTCCGACTGGAAACGCACATGCAGACTCCTGTGTATCCTTCCACTGCATGAAAACACTCACAACTGCATAATTTCACAAAGATCATGTGACGACCGGGCCGGATCACCTTCAAACCGAAATCTAACAACTTATCTTCTAGACCTAGCACATGAGGATGCTAGGCTGATTTACAGCATGCTCCTAACAGATCTCCTGAACAATGAAATGCATAAACAGAAAACACAAATGCAACCTAAGCTATAATACAGGACCATTCCACCGATTTGCAGGATCAACCGGTGGAAGGGTTGAAAATACCCATCTACTTGCAAACGGAAAGGAAATCAACACAAATACAACCGATCAACTGAAATACTGCAAAAGATGAGATCTTATTCACTTGAGATTCAAAAGTCCTGAATACAGATTCACAATGTCTGAACTGCTCTCCCGAATATCAACTCAACACAACACCGATACATCTATCAACATCAATCTCAATGATCAATCTGAACTATCAATACGAACTCAATGTCTAAACCCTAACAGATCGAAGGTATATATAACAAATCCTTCGAGTACTACCAACTTCACTTCCCAGCGGCTGGGAGCTTCCAAGCGGCTGGGAGAGAGGACAACTCAGACTATCTTATCCTGATCTCTAACTGCCTACACATACTCCTAGGCTGATCTATTACATAGCATCGGTCCAGTGGACCTTATTACACGATAAAGTCAAACATACTAAAAATAGCCTACTGCCCTGTCATCATGCTGATAACTATCCTATATCCTGATCATGTTTGTCATCATGCGGACCTTTATCCTGATCATGTCCGGGTGCTCCTGCACCATGGCCTCAGTCCACCTTGTATGATAGTCAGTCACCATTAGTATGAACTTGTGTCCTGCAGAAGATGGAGGATTGATGGCTCAAAATGAAATCTAGGCCTCATTGTACAAATGGTCTTGATTCAATCATAAGTTGTAGTGGATTGGCCTAATTTCTTCCCTTATCTGCTGCAGTCTGACAGGTGTGGCAACTTTTAATGTGACTCTCTGTATCTTTGAACATCGTGGGCTAGTAATAGCTCACCCTCAATATTTTGTGTGTTGTAGCTAGATGGGAGCCATGGCATGTTCCGTACTTGTCATGCAATTCCGTTAACACCTCATCCACCTCAGCTCTATTTAAACATCTCAAATAAATTCCATAATGGTGTTGATAACTGAGAGGGGGGGTGAATCAGTTATCCTTAATTTGCTTCAATTCAAACACTTACATCCACTTTGTTAATCAATAGTATAGCAATTAATCATTCATGAAAGCATAAGGCATAAACACTAGAGTAGATACATATCAACACATGAGACACCAAGATTTTGACATGGAAAACTTGGTTAAGGGAAAAACCACGGGGTGATTAACCCAAGGATTATTATCTATTAGAAGAATAAGAAAAATAGATGGCACATGCCAATTAGGGCTCACTGCCTGAGCACACTGCTCACAAGGAGGCACACTGCCTACAAGAGACACATTGTCTACAAGATAACAAGTATTACAAACTTGAACTGGAGATTGACATCTTTACCATGCCTGGATCAGTTCCATTTAAGCCCAAAACTCTTGCTCTGCCTTTTGCACTTCTCTTCGCTATATCACACTCATCACCACAAGACACACTTCAAAATGAATTCATAAACCCTTATTTATACAAGACATCGACTTAGGAACAATCATCTAAGTCGGCAAACACCTATAAGATCATTCACAAGACGTGTAATACATCTGGTCGGCCTGTCTCAGGAAGAACACCAACAACCGGTGGTCTTTACATCAAATCCAAAATCTAACTTCAATGTGGACTGCCAATAAGAATTGTACACGATCCAAGGATCACCAAAACCTTTCCTGAGTCATCAAGAACATCCGTACTTTATCAGCTTACTGGAATTCTTCTCTTCTTCATCTTGAACTTCAAGAACACAGTCTGTCGCCACTATCATAATGCAAAAGGTTCTTCCGGACCTCCAAACAATGCACAAATCAAGTTGTCACTTCATACTGACTTCTTCAACAAGCCTTCCAATCTGTAGAATGAGATAATGTAATTCCAGATCTCACCGGACCAATCTGTGACACTCTATCTCCACTGAACACCTGCCAGAACCGGTTCTACTTGAGTGAAGATAACTTCTTCAGATCTTCATACGGACCTCTAAAATCTTAACTGGAACATCTCAAGACTCATATCTACAAACCCTTTAATCCGTATCCTCTGATCATCAACCTATTGAGTACTTTTGCCTTCTTCTCATCACTGTTCTTCACTGTTCCTGATTGAGACTAATTTTCTCAATATCTTCAACACATAGCTCATCCAATCCTTCTTATCAATGCAATATGAGTATGTTGACATCAATGACAACACTAGTTAACCTCATACTTGCAACAATCTCCCCCTTTGTCATTGATGGCAACATATGATGTGAAAAACCATCAAGACAAAAACTTCTTGTTTCTGTCACAATTCCCCCTATCAGCAACAACTCTTCACATGTCTTCTCTTCCTTTACTACTCCCCCTTTGATCATCAACCACTTGTTTTTTCACATGTCTTCTCTCCCCCTTTGACATCAATGGCAAAGGGCTCATACTTGCAATTCTAACACATCAGAATCATACCAGCTGCTCCCCCTTAGTAGTAGCTCCCCATCATCAATCTGGATCACAAGATATGACTGTGATATCCATCAGACTGATGCACATCAGTGCATCCTAGTTCATCACTGAAGGGGCCATGATCCCTAACTTCTCCCTGAGATACTCAAAAGAGTCCTTGGGAAGAGGTTTAGTAAAAATATCTGCAAGCTGATCCTTGGAGGGCACATACTCCAATCTAACTTCACCCTTGTTCACTTGTTCTCTCAAAAAGTGAAATTTGATAGATATATGCTTGGTCTTAGAATGCAATACCAGATTCTTAGAAATATTTATTGCACTTGAATTATCACAAAAAATTGTGATAGGCTCCTCATATTCTACTTGAATATCTCTTAGCATTTGCTTCATCCACAAAAGTTAAGTGCAACTACCTGCTGCTGCAATGTATTTTGCTTCTGCTATAGATAGGGATATTGCTTCTTATTTCTTACTTAGCCAAGAAACCAACCTTTTTCCCAAAAAGAATGCTCCTCCACTTGTACTCTTCCTATCATCCACATCTTCTACCCAATTTGCATCTGTATATGCATGAAGAGAAAAGTCATGACTCTGGGATACCATAGGCCATACTCAACTATTCCTTTCAATTACCTAAAAATTCTTTTGATTGCCATGACATGAGATTCTCTAGGATCAGCCTAGAATCTCTCCACAAGACCAACAGCCTGTATTATATCTGGTCTAGTTTGAGTGAGATACAGTAATCCACCAATCATTGATCTGTACTTTATCTAATCTATCATAGGAGAGTCATCATCTTTGCTCAACTTACATCCGGTAGCCATAGGAGTGTTCATTGGCTTTGAATCTTCCATTCCAAATTTCTTCAATAGTTCTTTCACATATTTGGTCTGAGAGATAAAGATTCCTTTCTCTATCTGAGTAATTTGCAGACCCAAGAAGAAATTCATTTCACCGAGCATTGACATTTCAAACTCACTTTTCATTTGGTTTGCAAAGGTTTTACACAAACTGTCTCTTCCTCCAAAGATGATATCATCAACAAATACTTCAACAATCAAGATGTTTTCATGATCAATTTTGAAATATAGGTTACTATCAGCAGTACCTTTGTTGAAACTAATCTTCAAAAGATGTTTGTCCAGCCTTTCATACCATGCTCTTGGAGCTTGCTTTAGACCATACAGTGCCTTTTTTAATTTGCAGACCATATCACCATGCTCAGATAACTGAAATCCATCTGGTTGTTCAATGTACACCTCTTCTTCTAAGTCACCATTCAGGAAAGCAGATTTGACATCCATTTGATACACTTTGAAATCTTTGAAGGCAGCAAATGCAAGAAATAGTTTGACTGCCTCAATTCTTGCCACCGGAGCAAAGGTTTCCTCAAAATCAATCCCTTCTATTTGAGAGTAGCCTTTGCAGACTAATCTGGCTTTATTTTTGATTACTTCACCAACTTCATTTAGTTTGTTCCGGAAGACCCATTTGGTTCCAATCACATTCTTGTTTCTAGGTCTAGAAACAAGATCCCAAGTGTGATTTTTCTCAATTTGCATTAATTCTTCTTCCATTGCTTTTGTCCAATTTTCATCATTGCATGCTTCATTTATTGTCTTAGGTTCAATCTTTGAAATCAGATAACATTCATCTGAATTTTGAGCAACATTCCTTCTAGTTTGCACACCTTTACTTTTGTCACCTATGATCTGATCTTCAGTGTGGTTCAGTCTTACATACCTTGGAACTTTGGGAGTTTCTTGCACTTCTACTTCTTGATCATGCTCATTCAGACCTGTCTCTTCTTCCTGATTTACTAGATCAGTCTGAATCTGACTTTCAGGAGAGGATGGAGCACCTTGAACTAGAACATCATTCTGATCATCTTCATCATACTCATAAAATCTTGAGGGCTTCTCAATACCTTCATCAACCTTCACATTTATACTTTCTATCATCTTTCTCAGTCTCTTATTGTAACACCGGTATGCTTTACTTTGAGTGGAGTAACCCAAGAAAATTCCTTCATCACTTCTAGCATCAAACTTTCCTAGATCTTCATCTCTTTTAACGTAGCACTTGCTACCAAATACTCTGAAATATCTCACAGTAGGAGTGATGCCAAACCAAAGTTCATAAGGAGTCTTACCGGTATTGTTTCTGATTTGAACTCGATTGAGAGTGTAGACTGAAGTGCTGACAACTTCTTTCCAAAACATCTGGGGAACATTTGCTTCCATCATCATTGTCCTGGATGCTTCCTGGATGGTCCGGTTCTTTCTCTCAACTACTCTATTCTGCTGTGGAGTCCTAGGAGTAGATAACTATCTCTTTATACCATGCTTCTCACAAAAATCTATGAATTCACCAGATGTAAATTCACCACCTCTATCAGACCTCAGACATTTCAATTTTAATCCAGTTTGATTCTCTACCATAGCCTTGAAGATTTTGAACTTCTCAAATGCTTCTGATTTCTCTTTCAGAAAGATGACCCACATCATCCGAGAATGGTCATCAATTAGTAGCATGAAGTATCTATCACCTTGCATACTCTTGATTCTTGTCGGACCACATAGATCAGTATGAACTAATTCTAATAATCCGGTAGAGGACAGATCCTTGCTTTTGAATGAGACTGCTCTGTTTACCTAGCTGACATTCTTTGCACAAACTATTTGTAGGTTTTACCAACTTTTGAAGATCTCTTACAGCCTAAGTATTGCTTATCCTGATGATGTTATCAAAATTTACATGACACATCTTTCTATGCCATAACCAACTTTGATCAATTTGAACAAACAAAAAACTTTTATTAGTACCAACTAGATGGAAGATATTACCTTTTGTTTGAGTACTGGATACAATATCAGTTCTGGAACTTTCAAAGATCCTGCATCTTCCATTCTTGAGCTAGAGATCATAGCCTTTGTCCACCAACTGACCAACACTGAGAAGATTGTGCTTCAATCCTTCAACGTATAGTACATTACTGGTATTGTTCTTTCCATCAAAAGAGATAGTTCCCCTACCTTTGATTCTACCAGTAGAATTGTCACCAAACTTTACCATTCCTCCTTCATACCTTTCCAAATCTAAGAATTTGTTCTTGTCACCTGTCATATGGTGAGAGCATCCACTGTCAATAACCCAATCATCCTTTTCTTCAACTTGGGCAGCCAAAGCTCTTTCTATAACCTTATGATTGATAGATTCAGGGGATATTGGATCTTCTTCCTTGATGGCAATGAACACCCATTCATTTCCAGATTTGTCTCCTATCTTTGATTCATCATCTATTACTCCTTCATTATCAGCTTCTTCATGAACATAATAACAATTCTTTTGGAACCTTTGTCTGTTAGAATTTGATCTGTGGATCTTTCCGGACATCTTGAAGCAAAGTGACCAATCTTATTGCAGTTGAAGCATTTAAAGGGTAATTTTCCTTTATACTTACTGGATCCCCTTAGTAGTCTTTTTGCAATAAGGGCTTCAAGTTGAGCTATTTCTACTTCTTCCTTTTCCATGTCTTTTCTTGCTTGATCATACCATGACAGCTTCCTTGAAGAGTTTTCTCCTGGATCAAATCTTTGTTTTCCTTTCACATAGGCACTAGCTTTGAATGCAGATTCAGTCTTGGAGGGATCATCTCCAAACTCGGTCATTTCAAATGCAGCCAGTTTGCTAGCCAATTGGTCTCTTGTGACAGTTGTATGGGCTCTGAATTCATCAATGGCAGCAACCTTGATTTTGTAGGCAGCAGGAAGGGATTTGAGAATTTTGCAAACAATCTCATTTTCATCCAAAACTCCACCAGCATTCCTAATTCCACACACCAGCTCATTTACTCTTGGCATAAAGGTAGTGATATTTTCATCATCTCTTATCTTCAATCTTTCAAATTTCCCTTTGAGACTCTACAACCTTGCACTCCTAACAAACTCATCTCCTTCATGTAGAAGTTCCAGTTTAATCCAGATCTCATAGGCAGTTGGTAGGTCAATAACATTTGAGAGCTCTGAGTTGGTTAATGCACTTAGAAGAGCCTCTTTAGTCAGCAGATTATTTTTAGCATTTGTGATTTCATTTAGAGTTGTCGGACCACCCTGTGGAGGTGTATATGCTCTTGTGACCATGGACAAGTACACCTTTCCCATACACTCCAAGTGACATTTCATGCAGCCTTTCCAAAGAGTGAAGTTGGTTCCATCAAACTTTGGACTGTCCTTCTTGTATGATGACATCCTGGATCTCCTCAAGCGGTTAAGCTCCTTTTAGAAGAACTTGGCTCTGATACCAATTGTTGATAACTGAGAGGGGGGGTGAATCAGTTATCCTTAATTTGCTTCAATTCAAACACTTACATCCACTTTGTTAATCA
The DNA here is from genome assembly GCA_027924645.1 of Cunninghamia lanceolata. Lineage (NCBI taxonomy): Eukaryota > Viridiplantae > Streptophyta > Pinopsida > Cupressales > Cupressaceae > Cunninghamia > Cunninghamia lanceolata. The sequence goes on along the minus strand of BSBN01000220.1, from coordinate 4,980,087 downwards.
ATAGTATAGCAATTAATCATTCATGAAAGCATAAGGCATAAACACCAGAGCAGATACATATCAACACATGAGACACCAAGATTTTGATGTGGAAAACCCGGTTAAGGGAAAAACCACGGGGTGATTAACCCAAGGATTATTCTCTGTTAGAAGAATAAGAAAAATAGATGGCACATGCCAATTAGGGTTCACTGCCCGAGCACACTGCTCACAAGGAGGCACACTGTCTACAAGAGACACACTGTCTACAAGATAACAAGTATTACAACCTTGAACTGGAGATTGACATCTTTACCATGCCTGGATCAGTTCCATTTAAGCCCAAAACTCCTGCTCTTCCTTTCACACTTCTCTTCGCTATATCACACTCATCACCACAAGACACACTTCAAAATGAGTTCATAAATCCTTATTTATACAAGACATCGATTTAGGAACAATCATCTAAGTCAGCAAACACCTACAAGATCATTCGCAAGACGTGTAATACATCCGGTCAGCCTGTCTTAGGAAGAACACCAACAACTGATGGTCTTTACATCAAATCCAAACTCTAACTTCAATGCAGACCGCCAATAAGAATTGTACACAATCCAAGGATCACCAAAACCTTTCCTGAGTTATCAAGAACATCCGCACTTTATCAACTTACTAGAATTCTTCTCTTCTTCATCTGAAACTTCAAGAACACAGTCTGTCACCACTGTCATAATGCAAAAGGTTCTTCTGGACCTCCAAACAATGCACAAATCAAGTTGTCACTTCATACTGACTTCTTCAACACTCCTTCCAATCCGCAGAATGAGATAATGTAATTCTGGATCTCACCAGACCAATCTGTGACACTCTGTCTCCACTAAACACCTACCGGAACTGGTTCTACTTGAGCGAACATAACTTCTTCAGATCTTCATGCGGACCTCTGAAATCTTAACTGGAACATCTCAAGACTCATATCTACAAACCCTTTAATCCGCATCCTCTGATCCTCAACCTATTGAGTACTTTTGCCTTCTTCTCATCACTGCTCTTCATTGTTCCTGATTGAGACTAATTTTCTCAATATCCTCAGCACACAGCTCATCCAATCCTTCTTATCAATGCAATATGAGTATGTTGACATCAATGACAACACTGGTTAACCTCATACTTGCAACACATGGTTCTTCCTGAATAGAAGACCTCTTTGTACCATATATTTTTGTGCTTTAATCTTCAAAGCTCTCTTCTAAGAAGCTTTCATCCTATTAGGGTACTTTCTAGATATTAGAAAAGTGTTTAAATCCCCATACTAGTCTGATGCGTCTTGGGAATTTAGTACATACTATTGTTTTATCAAATCTGGGTCTGTGTTTACTATTGTTTGCACCAATGCCTGCCCTCTGACCAGCTTCATGGGAATGATTTCCATGTCAAACTCTTGTAGTGTGGTGATCCATTTGGCCCTCTTTTCCCCAGGTTCATTCTGCATCAACAACATCTTTACTGCTGTGTCCGGCACTATGGCCTTGACCTGGCTGCATAGAATATAATGTCTAAACTTCTTCACCCTTTATCAACGCAAATACTTGTCCCTCAGTGTTCGGATATCTCAGTTGTGCATTCTTTAGAGGTGCGCTCATAAACACAATGGGCCTTTCTTCATTGTCTTCACCCTTCTGTGTCAGGGCAGCCGCGATTAAATGGGAGGATGCAAAGGAATAGATATAAAATGGCTTAGCATAGTCTGGGCTTGTCAGTACAGGGGCGTCAGAAATGGCCCACTTGATATCTTCAAATGCAGCCCTAGCCACAGGCGTCCACTCCATCTGCACATATTTCTTCAACATGGCATTTAACGGCTGCACAATTTCTGCAAAACCTGTGATAAACTTCCGAACAAAGTTAATTTTACCAAAAAATGATTTCAACTCTTTCCTGCTGTTTGGTATTTGCAAATTTTTTATTGATTCTATTCTATCTGGGGCAATCGATATTCCATCTTCGGAAATGACATGCCCTAGTAATTTACCTTCAGTTACCCCAAATGAACATTTCTTAGGGTTAAGAGAAATTCCATACCTCTCACATTGCTTAAGTATTTTCTTGAGATCTTCGGCATGAGAGGATGCATCATTGGAATACATAGTCAGATCATCCATATACACAACAATGCACTTACCTGATAATCCACAGAATGCAATGTCCATGGCTCTCTAAAAAGTGGTACCTACATTGATTAGACCAAAAGGCATTCTCCTATATGCATAATTTCCCCATTTACAAGTGAAGGTGGTTTTTAACCTGTCATCTCTATCAATTAAAACCTAGTTATAGCCCGAGAAACCATCTAAAAAAGACATCATCCTTGCCCCGTTTATTGCTTGCATCACTTCGTCTATTGGAGGCAGAGGATAATTATCCTTTTCGGATGCTTTATTCAAATTTCTAAAATCCATGCACAACCTAATGTCTCTATTTTTCTTCCTCACTGGCACTAGGTTAGCTACCCAGACTAAATGTTTGACTGGAAAAATTATTCTAGCAGACAGCAATTTTTTAACTTCCTCAAAGGTTAAAGGCTCCAAAATGACATTCATCAGCCTTTGTTTTTGCCTAAATGGCTTAACCTCTGGTCTCAAATGTATCACATGAGTTATGAAGGACGTATCATATGTTTTCAAGTCTTCATATGTCCATGCTATTACGTGTTTGTATTCTTTCAGAATGTCTATAATGTCTTTTCTTATTTTCTAAGAGCAAGCCTTCCCGATCAGCACATTTTGTGGATTTTGCTCTGTCCCTAAGTTGTGTAAATCACACTTACCCCCTCCTATTTTGGGTAAGTCTTTCTGTCTTATTACCCCATCAAAGTCAAAAATATGCTCTAATTCAATTACTCCTCTGGGTAAGAAGTTGCTCTTCAAGTTGATTATATCCTCTTCATCCCATGTTATCTCAGGCCTTTCTTGTTCATTAATGATTTGAGCCTCAAATACCTCATTACAAGTCAGAAAATCAATAATTTGCTGATCCCCTCCAAATACCTGAAAGTGTGTAACATTGTCTGGGATACTGGGGACATTAATTAATTCAACAACAAATCATCTCAGACCTGACAGTGTCAAGGGTTCTAGTGTGCTAGCAGCAACTGCTAGTGCATCCGGCCTTTGGTTCAGTTCTCTAGGGATATGCTCTAAGTTGAAAGCATCAAATGAATCTATTAAACCCCATACTCTATGTCTGTAACAAATCATTTTCTTGTAATTGCAAGCATATAGTTTCCTTACTTGTCTGACTACTAGCTCAGAATCTGAAAATACCTTAATTATTTTCACCTTTTTCTTGATGGCCATGATAAGTCCCAAAATTAAGGCTTCATAATCAACAATATTATTAGTACAGGAAAACTGCAGTCTATATGCCGCTGGATATGATTTACCCTGAGGATCTATGAGTTCAACACATGCACCTGCACATTATTTTGACTTGGACCCATCACACTTTAGTGTCCATATGCCATCTTTACTTTTCTGACCTTTTATCTTGGCATGCTTTGTCTCTTCTATCACTTGTGAGGTGCTGGTCTGTTTATTCATAGGTATTTCTCTTTGGTCAACTTGCATATGTGTATTTTCAGCTTTCAAATCAGAAAGACAACTACCCATGTCCTTTGTTTTTTCATCTTCCAAATCTGAAATCAGAACATCTACCTTACTCTGAAAGTACCTCTGTGGTTGATCAGGATTCACATTTTCCTCTTGCAGCCCTACCTTCTTCGTGCATTTTTTGTATTCATATTCAATGATGTCTTTGCACATTCCACAACTCTCCTCAGAATGTAACCTATTGTGAACTCTACATCTGTCCTTATACATTTTACATTGGACGGGAAGATTTTGTTTAATGCATTCTTCCACCTCTTGTCTAATGGCATGACCAAATTTGTCCATTGCACTGTTTTCTTCATTTGAAGAATTTCCATCAGACTCAATGAATAATGTTGTCTCCTTGCTAACATGTTTCTTTTTTAAAGTTTAATATCATGATCTCTTTAATTTGTACCCCATTGTTAGTAATCCTATAAACACCAGGTTCAACAGCAGCATATAATATTTCATTCGTTCGATTATACTCTGTTATCATGTGTTTCATCCTGGGTTCTACCTCTATTCTAATCTGGTTTGGGACACCTCTCCAAGGCAGCCACATATGTGAAAAATCAGTGGCCATATATCTGTTTAGTGTCTTGGACCAATCCCTACTTAGCAACATTCATAATTTATGGGTATATCCACTATTTGAATGTCAATGAATTGGCTTACCCTGGGGCCTGAAGCTAATTGGATTTGAATGTTCATTAGTTCTCCTATCACACTAACCTCAGTTTTATCTAACTGTGTGACAACCTTGGTAGATCTGGAGGGAGTCAGCCCGAGAGTTTTAAATTTCCCTAAGGGCATTACATTGGCTGATGCACTAGAGTCCACCATGCAATTGTGTATGTTCTTCCCACACAATCTAACAGTTAACCAGAAAGGAGGAGCATCCTTCTTATCAGCATACATTACTACATTTGTATTGGAAGGCAGCTCAACTTTCTTACTTTTCTCTTTAGGCGGTGAATCTCTATTAGGAATAGCTATATCAGCAGCAACCTCATCTGTCATGGATACATCCAAAGATTTTATAAAAGCATTTATGATCCCTGGAGTTTTCAATAATTCATTCAGAGGTATACTGACTTAATTTTCTTTATTTCCCCTGACAAGTAGCTCATTAATCTTGTTGTCTCTACTGTTTCAGTTTTACTTGTTTGGGCCTTTTGTGCTATTGTTCCATTGTTTGCATGATAATTAGCTTTAAGTATGGCAGGATTATTGCTAGCATTCTGATTTGGGGGTGTATTGAAGTTGTTAGGAGGAATGGAAGTGGTGAAAGGTCCTCCTGGCCTAGTGTTGTTCCTTAAATTGTAGGTGTGGTTTTTATTTGTCTATTGAAAGGCCTGCACCTCTTCAGTTTCGGTTAATACCTCATTTTCAATTTCAAAAGGAAATTAAAAAGCATTTAACACAAAGGCTGATTCAGGGTAAAGATTTTCACAAAAGTATGGCTCATCCTTTAACAATTCATCTTCTTTCTCTTCTGTAGTTGCAAAGGTAAAGGTTTCTAAAACTAAAGTTGTATCATACCCTGAGGGTACTACCTCATTACCCTTGGGAATGAGAAATTCAGAAGTAGGAGGCTGCACATCTACATTAAAAATGCTGGATACTAAATGGAAATGTGGACAGTCAAGCTCAGCATGGGCATTGGTATTGTGAAATCTGCACCAGTTTTTTAGTGATGTATTGGCCATTTGGATGCCAACTGTTTGTTTTGCATCATGATTATCTATATTCTCAAAAGGAGAAGCTAGAGTACCATTGTTTGGCCCAGTGTTCCATGTCTTAGGTGGCCTAGGTTGATTTTGATTTCTTTTATTGTTACCCCAGGCCCTATTTTCTACCACTGGCCCTCTATTTTGCATTAGTTGCCCTTGGTTATGACCTTGATGCTGATTATAGTTTTGACTCTGATTTGAACATTGGCCTTGGCTGTTATTTTGGGTATGGCTTTGATTATAGTTCTGATTGGAATGCTGATTTTGATTTGAACTATAGTTCTGATTTTGGCCTTGGTTATAATTCTGATTTTGATTGTATCCTTGGTTGCCTCTTCCATAAAGATTCTCATTTCTTAGTTGTGTCACTTTGGTGGTCAATCTTTCAAATGTGCAGTGATATCTTTGATTTCTTCCCCTTTCTCTTGTGCTTTTTCCACAGTTGTATCTCTAGGAGGTCAGAAGAAAGGCTGACCACTATTTTGACTGTTATTAGTAGTGTTACCTGTGTAAGGAGTTATGGCTTGGAGTGGGGTAGGACTATACACATGTGTGTAAGTAGGAACCGGATTTAATAATGGAGTGTGATGCACAGGGACTCCATTCCAAGGCTGTGCTTGATTTTGCATCCCAAGATTTCCTCCATTAACAAATGGACTATAGGTTGTATGCGTCATCTCTTGGTTTACTGAGGCTGCCTCTTTATAGGCTTTGGATATTGAATCTATGTCAGGTTTTCTTTTGACAAACATGGCAGTTAAAGAATCCAAGGCCACATAGTACATAGCTAACAAGGTATCATCATCCACGGTGTAAGGGGCTGTCAACCTAGAGTAGGCCTTTTGAAATCTATCATTGAAATTATGAATCATCTCTCCCTCACCTCTTTTTACGGTAGCCAATTTATGATACAAGATGCAAGGATCTATGGGTCCTCTAAATCTAGATAGAAATGCTTCTTCCATAAGTGACCGAGAAGAAATGTAGCCATTGGGTAAGTTTACATACCAGTTAGAGGCCTGTTCATTAAAGGTATAGGGAAACAATCTACACACAACATCCTTGTGTTCTAGTCTGGCCCTAAAGCATGCCTCCTTGAATATTCTAATATGGTCTTCCAGATCTTGGTGTAACTGGTATTTGGGACATATCTTTTCTAGATTTTTGGGCATCTCATTATAATCATTGAACGCTATGGGAGAATGGACATTGAAATAAGCCATTGCAGGTGCTTGAGCTTGACCTGAACCTATAGGAATACCTAGATTTACTGGTGGGATAGGATTTCTAGGAGGACAAGGACCCCTAAGAGTACCTGAACCAAGATTTAAAGATCTGAATGAAGAAATGTCAAGACTCACAATGTTATGAATAGTATAAGGTGATATAGGGGGTGTGTTAGATGAGCCTCCTGGGTGTGTTATTTTAGGGTTCCAAATCAGAGGACTCTTACTTCATCTTATATCAGGTAATTGTACAAATATATCCCCTAAACTAGATCTAGACCTAGTCACTCTACCACTGTTATTATCTAGTTTTTCTTGAAACAAACCCTAACTCAAATTGACCCTCCTTCTAGCGCCAAGAAACTGTTGATGTTTGTTTTGAGACAGTCATAACAATTAGTTAAAATTCACATAAAATGAACCAAAATTGACTTGAAAGATATGAAGTAATCAGTTAAGATTCGCTTAATCCCAAGTTTAATATGGTCAGGTCTTGACCTGTTGGGCAAATTCAGTTGGTTGATGTGAAGCTATAATGTTTAAGGGGCCTTACGTGATTTAGGGTTTCTTGTTGGTTTACTGGACTCAAACTATGCAAAAGATCATAAATATCAGCATGTTGTTCATTCTTTTGCATAAAAATGTTACTATGCTGCAAAGATTTAAATGGTTTTCTTGAATTATTGCAGCTTTCTCCTCTTAAATATTTATGAAAACTGTCTACTTTTAACTCTGTTATGCATGCTTTTTCAAATATAAGACAATTTCCTTTAAATTTTTGTGGTTTAAGCTAAGTATTTTCAAATGGGTTGGGAAATTTTAGAAAGATCTAATCTAAACATCATTCATTCTACCAAAGGATCTAATTGTTCTGTTATGCACTTTGTAAATCATACAGCAATTTGATCAAATCCACAGACTAAAACCTTAAATGTAAGTTCTAAGCATTTTCACAAACATACACCTAAAATTGCAAGCTCTAAGAGAAAATGTTTCAAACACAATGAAGAAAAAGAAAACACTCAGAAGATAGATGTAGAATTCCAGATTCAATTGTATTAGAAATAGATAGTCATATAAGATTTACAATGTCTGAATGACTCTCAGCTTCAATGATCAAATTACAGAAAAAAACTTACAAGCTTTACAGATACAACAAGGAGGCAGGATGTTCCACATGCTCCTTATTGCAGACATAGACAACCTCCTTCTACTCCTAAATGCTAAGCTAAATTACTAAAATCACTATGTAGAGTATTACAGTGTATAGAGGCACAATATATAGACTTAACTGTCCTCAATACAGCTCAAAACCCTAGTTAAGCAATGGTTCAAACCTCCGGTTACAACAATAAATGTTGGAGAACCAGTCTCCCAAAATATCTCTGACAATACATCAAATCTGGGCGAAATATGCCCTTCTGGAAACCCTAGTAGCTCAATATTAACTTCTATTGTCTGCTGCAATAATGTCTCCATCTGCATTTTGTCCTCATCAATGAAGGCCTTTGACTTCCTTGCCCTTCATCCTTATCTTCTTTTGCTCTTGAGATCGGATCTCCCTTCCATGACGTCATCGCCATCAAGCTTCAGCTCCTTCTTCAACTGCAAACCTGCAAAAAAAAATAGACCAGCAATAAGTATCATCTCACCTAATAAACAACAGGAAATTAAAACACTTGTTAAATCAAGGTGTGACTGCATGAATGTGGAAATCGGGCCCCAAATCTTTGAAAAAAATGCGGGTCAAATGCATATACAGTGTTAAAACCAGTTAGGTCAACCATCGTTGACCGAAAATATGCATTCAGGCTCAAAAATGCCTTAAAAACCCTATTGCACCATTTTCCTGCTCTTTTTGTGTTCAAATCCTTGTATACTACCCTTGTATCTATCTCTTCATACGCATGTACATACAAAGAATATTCCGTGACTAACCCCTTTTTGATTCTGCCTTTGTATGTTCCCTAATGTATAGCTATCGGAATGTACATTTTGATATACAAGTTGGACGTGAAACACTGGATAAATCCGATTTCAAATTCATTTGGATTTCGGCTTCTATGCTCAACTTTGCATATTGGTTTGTATATTAGAAACATACAAACGTTTAAACATACAAGCATTTTCACTTTTTTAATTTCTCTCTTGAGTCCGCACTATGTATGATTTTTGGTATCTTTCAATATGCATTGTTTAAAACATACATGGACTTAACCTTGTTTGATAAATTTTCGGTTCCAGCACTTGTATATGTGCAATGTATGTGTGAAATATACAAACCGGAACTATACAACGATTTAACATTGTTTCATAAACTTCAAGTCCGCGCGATGTATATTATCCTTGTATCTTGCCAATATACAACCCGAAACATATACAAGGATTTAAGTTTGTTTAATAAACTTTCGGGTCCGCACTTGTATATGTTCATGTATACTTCGCTTGTATGTAAATCAAACATACAAGCCCGCAGACATACGACAAATTAACCCTGTTTCATAACTTTTGAATTCCGTACCATGTATAAAGCCCCTTGTATATACAAATATACAAGCCCGAAATGTACAATGATTTAACATTGTTTTAACAAATCTTTGGTTCCGGCCCTTGTATAAGTGCATTGTATGTTTCGACCTGCCAAACATACAAACATGAGATACATGCAACGGACTTCAAACATTCATTCACTTTAACTCTAAAACCATTTAGGGTCCATCCTGTATGTATATTTCAAAACTTTTATCAAATGCATACAAGTAAAAGGATATACAATCAACTTTGTATATGAAAGCGATATACAAAGGGGATTGTATATGCAATATGCAAGCGACCCAACATGCAAACAACCATGTACATGAACCTGATTGCAAATGCAACTAAGTAAAAATGACCCTTGCACATACAAAGGACTTTGTATATGCAAAGGGATATATAGAGGTCTTTGTATACAAGTGGACTTGCATACAAAGGGCCTTGTATATGTAACATGCATATACAAACAAACTTGTATGTGCAAACAACAAACCATTCCCTTGTACATTTTACCAAAACGATCATAACTTGCAAAATATGGTGAATTTTAAGATGGTTCAAAAAGTAACCCTAACTCATTTTTCACAAGGAATCCAACCATATTATGCCCTGGTATTGAAAATACATTTTTTTCTCTATTTTAACAAAGTTTGCAACTTTTTACCCTCTTTTTCCCCTTTGCCACCAAACAGACCCACACACAAAAAGCAAAAAGCAAAGCCATAGCAGGGGTCCTCATTTTGCCAAGGAGTAAAATGGGGCGTGTTGTGAACATCACAACAAATATCGCCTGCCAAATCTGAGTCTACATAACTTGCTAAATCAGTATTAGAGCCTCCAAAATCCAGCACCACATAATCTTTTTCTTTCTTCTCATGCTGCTGCAACTGATCTTTGTACAACACCTTCTCATTGAATATAACATCCCTGCTTCTCACAATTTTCTGATTTTCAAAATCCCAAAGCCTATAACCAAATTCATCAATGCCGTATCTAATGAAGGTACACTTTTTTGATTTTACATCCAGCTTGGTTCTATTTTCAGAATCTACATGTGCAAATGCTTCACATCCGAAGGTTTTGAGAAAAGAATAACTCACCTTCTTACCTGCCCATGCTTCCTCTGGAATACCACAGCCCAAAGGAACTAAAGGACCTCTGTTAATTAAATATATAGCAGTTTTGACAGCCTCTACCCACATGTTTAAAGGTAGCCCAACATGCAATCTCATGGTCCTTGCACGCTCTATTATTGTCTTATTCATGCGTTCAGCCACCACATTTTCCTGTGGAGTCCCTGGAACCATTTTCTGCCTATGAATTCCATTAAAGGAACAATAATCTTCAAATTCTTTGCTACAATACTCACCACCATTATCAAATCTGAGACATTTTAATCTTTTACTCATCTCATTCTCAACCAAGCTTCTCCATTTCTTAAATGTTTCAAATACATCAGATTTCTGCCTAAGGAAATAAATCCATACCTTTCTAGTTGCATCATCTATGAATGTAACATAATATTGAGAGCCACTGAGAGAAGATACCTGAGTTGGTCCCCATACATCTGTATGCACAAACTCCAACTTTTCACTTTTCTTTTGCTTCCCATTTCTGAGAAAACTGAGTCTCTTTTGTTTACCATACACACAACTTTCACAGAGATCCATATTAATACATTTCAGACCTAGTAAAACTTTCTTAGAATGAAGTACCTTCATACCTTTTTCACTCATATGCTCAAGTCTGTTATACCACAATGTTGTCTCAGAACCTGCAACAACTATTTTAGTCTCTTCCTGCGGACCTGCAGCAACTGTTTTAGTCTCTTCCTGCAGACCTGCAACAACTGTTCCTGAACCTATTTATTTTTTCTCTGCAACAGCTAAAGTAGAAGGAACAGTATGACCTGTACAAAGATATAAGGTGCCTACTTTCACACCTTTTGCTACTATTAAGGCACCTTTTGAAACCTTCCAATTTTTATCAATAAATGTAACAATGCAATCTTCTTCAGCTAGCTACCCTGCTGAAATTAAATTCCTATTGAGCCTTGGAATGTGCCTTACCTCTTGTAGTAGCCAATGATTCCCATTCTGCAACTTAATCTTAATTCTTTCCTTTCCAACAATCTGACAAGGTTCGTTATCTCCCAGATAAACCAGCCCAAAATCCCTTTGGACATAATCAAGAAAATAACTTCTATGGGGCATAGCATGAAATGAGGCCCCTAAATCTAAAACCCATGAATTATCAGCATTATTTAGGGAAAGAATCAAAGCATCATCTTTAGATTTATTACTTACCACATTTTCCTCCTTATTGCCTTCTTGTTTGTCTCCTTTATTTTTTTGAGACCAGCAATCTTTCTTCAGATGACCTGGTTTCCCATAGTACCAACAATCCTTCTGTCCTCTGGTTTGGGATCTCTTATCCTTTGATTTTCCTCATGACTTCCCATGACCTCCAGAACCTTTTCCTCTCTCCTTTGATCTACGCCTACTTTTTGCATTCAAAACACTGGCTGATGTGGATCCACCTGAGCTTTTCCTATGAATTTCCTCACTCAGAATAACACCAACAACATCATCAAATTTCATGGTATTTGAACTAGAAACAGAGTTACTAACCGCCATTACCAAACTATTCCAGCTTTCAGGCAATGAACATAATATCAAGAGAGCTCTAACTTCTTCATCAAATTATACATTTACAAAAGTCTATTGACTGAGAATCATATTAAATTCATTTAAATGATCTGTCATAGTTCCACCTTTAACCATTTTCTGATTAAACAAATGCTTCATGAGAAATACCTTATTTGAGGCTGAGGGTTTTTCATACAATTTAGCCAAAGCTTTCATCAGACCATTTGTTGTCTTTGCTTCCATTATATTGAATGCCACCAATGGTGGTAGGCACAACTGAATGGTTCCTAGTGCCTTTCTATTAAGAAGATTCCAATCCTCATCAGACATTATTGCCGATCTCTTGGCTACTCCTTCCAACGGCATCCATAAATCGTTTTGATAGAGGTAATCCTCCATCTGCATCTTCCATAACTGATAGTTTCTCCCATTGAATTTATCAACCTTCAATTTACCCGCATCCACCATTGCTCCCACTCAATTGTGAGACCTTCCTGCAGATGATAATCAAACACAACCCGCTCTGATACCACTTGTTAGGGTTAGCTGGCAGAAGTTATCAATTAAATGCAAATAAAGATTAAACAAAGGAATGGAAATACACAGAATTAATAACAGCAAGAGACAAGTTTTAACGTGGTTCACCCAAACTCGGGCTACATCCACCAAACAGAGAGTCCAATATTATTATCCAGTAAATCAAACCGATTACAACCAGCAATCCCTGCAACTCAATACTGCTACAAATGCTACAATACAATATCCATCAAAACCCTAACCCTTAGCTGCTTTTATCAAGCTTTTTGTCAGTTACAAAAATAGGGTTTTCTTATGTCTGTCAATGAAAAAATAACTCCTGGTGCCTTTATAAAATAATAAAAAACTGTGTGAGCTTTCGGGGGTGCTGCCCCTTGACCCCATCTTGGGGATGCTACCCCCAAACCCTCGCAAGCGGCGCTGCCCCTTGACCCCATAGGAATTTGGGGGGAAACCGCGTTGATAAAAGTGGGGAAAATTTAACCTCTGAGTCTGATTAGGCTCCATATAACAACACATCCTCCTTGGAAGCATCTCTTCCTAGGATCTAGTGCAACTACCTCAATTCGACGATTTGACTATAAGGTAGCAACTACCTCACAATTAGTGCTCAGTTGACAAACACAAGTAGACTGGCTCAAGTCGGTGTTTTTTCACCACAAGATCTTCTGGAATGCCTTCACTCCCAAAGGATTCACAAACTTCGCTTTGATACCACTTGGTGCAGTCATAGATGGAGGGTCCTAAGAAGGGACTGCCCAACCATGCATCTAGAGTAAACACAATGGAAACAACACAAGAACATAATGCAATGGAAGATTTATATGCTCAATATATTAATCAATTGTAATGCTTATATGCTGGCAACATGTGGGCTACAATTAAAGGGTTCAAATGCCTGCTCTTCAGGTTACAACATACATGAAAGATATGGCATTGAAGTGCCTTCTGGAAAGGATCTAACTATCTATCTTATCAAACTCAACTAACTACTAACTGACTTCCTAATGCATCTAGGAGATGTATATATCATCCTCCAACTCATAGAATCCTCCGCATTGGCCTTAAGAGGTTTCAAACTCCAATGAATGATGAAACATGTAGGTCAGCCTACAACTCTTGGTAATGCTCCGCAAATGAATGAAACATGGTGAAAATCTCAACAAAGGTCTATCTAGTCCCAATTGCCTTGTGTGATGTTCTATTAGGCTCTGCAAGTCACATAAGTGCTCCACAAACTTTGTATTCTCCCACTGATTGCTGAATGCTTTATTCTATGGATATTGATGATCTTCTGATAGCGATATCTCTCTACAGATGAATCCAAATCTCATGAAATCTAGTATGATGTAATTGACATGGCATAAAAGGTAATTCCTACTCTGTAAGTTCTGAAATGATGATGTGGTAGAAAGAGGTAGAAAATACATAACTGCAACTAAAATGTAAGAAAAGAAAAGAATGCAAATATTTTTGGTTGATGCAAGATGGCTCTTCAACCCAGGATACTCTTGCATCAGACCATTGAAGTATCTCTTGTCTAAAGCTGCTCTCACAGGCTGTATGGCTAAATGGGTCATGATATTAAGTGAAATTGACATTGAGTATGTGGACTTCAAGGCTATCAAAGGATAGGTGATTGTTGACCAACTAGCAGATGTACCCATACCATTTGATCATCTACTAATCTCAAAGTTTCTAGGTGAAGCTCTCTTTTCTATCATGCCTCTTGCAACCAAGAAAATGTATTTTGATGAATCATACACATAACAAAGATCAGGAGTTGGGATTCTATTTGTCACCCCACAAGGAGATTATATCCCAAAATCTTATAATATAGCATTTCCATGTACCAACACTATAACAGAGTATAAAGCACTTATCATAGGGCTTCGAATGACCATCCAATGGAGAATTGAAACATTATATATCTATGGTGACTCAGAATTGGTCACAAAAGAGGTAAATGATGAGTACACAACTAAAGACGACAAATTTCTCTGATACAAGAGGATGGTAGATGACATCAAGGGCTACTTTTTAGAAATTCAATTTGAGCACGTACCATAGATAAGCAATAAAGTAGTTGATGCTATGGCCATCATTGGTTCTCTTGTAGATATGATGAATAATAGCTAGTAATTTGAATTTCTCATTGAAAAATTAATGATCCCTGCTTATGATGTCCCACAATTAGAACTTGTCTGCAAACTTGTTGGTTCCCTATCACCTTGGTACCAAGATGTTTACATATATCTCCATGAAAATATCCTTCCACCCTATCTATCCTCCACCAATGATACACTTTCATTCGTCAAGCCTCCCGTTTTACCCTTATTGGCGGTACCTTATATAAAAGAGTCTTGATGGTACTCTCTTGAGGCACCTTAATTTATATGAGGACCAAACTACTTTGCATGAAGGTATTGCAGTGCTCACTCTAGTGGTTCTACTCTCATAAAGAAGATCTTAAGAATAGGTTATTACTGCCTAGAAATGGAACAAGAGGCTCATCAATTTGTTAAGAAATGTCTCCAATGCCAACAACATGACAATTTGATCCATGCACCATCACAAGAGTTGCAGCCCATTACTACTGCATGGCTACTTTCGCAATGGGGGCTAGACCTCATTGGCAAAATTCACCCTCCATCCTCTAATGGATGCAAGTTCATCATAACCACCATCGAGTACTTTACAAAGAGTGTTGAGGCCATTTCCCTTACCTACATTACTGGATAATAAATAGCAAAGTTTATCCTTCACTATATCATTTTCCAGTATGGTATTCTCCAGGCTATTATCACCAATAATGTAAACCATTCAAGAACCAAGACATCTGACACTTTTGCCACCAATTCCATATAAAACATAATTTCTTCATGCCATACTATCCTCAAGGTAACGGTCAATATGAGGCTTCTAATAAGACCATTTTGAGAATTCTAAAGAAGATAGTCAATGCAACTGGCCATTATTGGAACCTCCAACTTAACTCTGCCCTATGGGCCTATTGCACTAGCATCTACACACCCACAGGAGCCACCCCATACTCCCTTGTCTTTGGTTCCAAATCTATTTTTCCAATTGAGGTTGAGCTCCCCTCTCTAAGATTATATTTGAAAAATCTCATCGATGAGGACAAGTACTATGTTGAATGACTAAATGAGCTAGAACTTCTAGATGAGTGATGCCTGAATTCTTTGAATCATTTTCAAGCTTATCAAAATTACCTTCATCACAGCTACAATAATAAGATCAAGACCTGTCAATTTGAATTTAGTGATCTCGTGTTGAAATAAAATTAGAGAATCTTGCAAGATCGAGGGAAAAAAGGTAAGTTTGAGCCTAATTGGCTAGGACCTTATGTCATCATTGCTTATTATGAGTCGTGAGCTTATCAACTAGAAACCCCAGAGGGCCAACCTTTGGAAGAGCCAATGGATATCATACATCTCAAGAAGTTCTATGCTTGACCCTTCAGGTATCCCAAGTGGCAAAAAGTTCAAAAAAAAAAAAAAATAAAAAAATAAAAAAATTCATGAAAAATCTAAAAAAAATAAAAAATCCAAAACTAAGTGCAATAAAGCCCTCCGATGGTGAAACCACTTTGGTGGCACCTTGGATAAGTACCATGGTGAAAACCTGTTTATAGGTGCCATGTGTAGCGGCCACATGATCCACCATCTTCTAGGTTCTTGTCTATTTCCACATTCCATACTTCCATTCATCCTTCCACATCCCCTATCCTATCATGGATTGACTTTGTATATGTTAAACGTCATTTTCCATTCTCTACTTTCCATCCATTTGTATCATACTATACGAGGGGTAAGTCCCTAAACCTAGATAAGGATTGGATCCTTGTATGCACACTATTGATTTTTACGCAATATCATCTCATGTAATCCCTCAAAAAAACCAAAAAAGTATAAAAATCTCAAAAAATAAAAACAAAAACCAAGATTCCGCACCCATCTCATTTTCCATAATAAGAACCATCACCATGACCCATTTCCATTCCCATCCCATCCCATAATAAAGCGCTTTTCACCAAATTGACATTTTTAGACATTCCAAACAAACCAAACATACCAAACAATGTGCTATAATGAAAATCATGCATCAACCCAACTCACATTATGTTGCACAACTATCCTATCTTGGACCAATCTATCAGCATCCATCATCACTAGCCATTCCCTAGGGATATATCCTTCCCGTATCAGGCATAATCCTATCCTACATTATATATCCACAATCTTGGCAAGAGATTCAATGGCTGTTTGGTCTATTTGTCAATTGATCTTTTGTCTTTGATTTATCTTTTTTATACCCCTTCTATGCTTCCCCAAGACCACTTAGATCTTTCCATATCTTGGTGTGTTATTGGATAGAATAGAATGGGGCAGAGTCAGTTGTTGTTGTATGTTGTGTTTGATGATTATTCCTTTGCATTAAGACTAATATTTATCTTGGGTGTGCTAGAAAGGCTTTTAGGTATGATGTATGATTCCTACACACTAAGATCAATGCCTTGCGTACAATCATGACATACTCATCCTATAAGTATCTACCCTCACATGATCCTCCAAGGTTATATTATGTCTAACATGCCTAGGGACAACCTTTGTTTGAAGTGTCAAAGTCCATGCAAACAGATACGTCACCCTGGTTCCTCATACCTTGGTTCATAATAGCATTTTCTATATTAAAAATTAGGATTTCTCTAAAACATACTAGCATAATCCAAAGTCACCCATACCTATCCTATCATCTTATCCCCCCTACCCATCACATATCATATGATTATCCCATCATTTACCTATCTACCTATTTACTCAAATCCATCATACCTATTCATTTTCTAGGGCATCTTTCTAAATCCTAATCAACCTCCCCATCCCATTCTAACATTCCCATCCTAATCCCCCCATTACCATTACTAACATCTGCCATAATCCTGCATCATGAACAAACAAAAATACATGCATCACTCATCTCCTGTTGCATCCACCTATCACCTGCATCCATAAACATAATCATGATCATCTAATAATCATTAGCATATATAAGCATCCATATCATACATAATAACCACATACATCCTCATAATCATATGCACCATCATAACCATAAAATAACATACATCCATCTAATCTACCATATGCATACATTGCATCATAATGTGCATCCATATTATAATAACATTTACATCCATGTAACATGTAAATCATTACAACCATATATACCATCATCCATACATAATCAAACATCCATAATATATATACATAATATTATCATACCATTTGCATCCATATACATCATGTTATGTATGAAAATGGGATTGAAGGAAAGTTGTATAGTGTATGGTTACTTAGATTCAATCAAATCCTTCTTTCACACATACATTCAAGGACATAGATCGAGCTAAATCACAATTGTGATAGAGGACTCAGCTACATGTATGATGTCACTATGAGATGATTGGAAAGATATTTAATAGATTGATATTTTGTTAAAACTCTGATCTGATTAGGCCTAAAACCCTAATTATGTAAAATCATAAACAAATGGACGAAACCCAACAAATGCTCACACAAGAAGGCACTAAATGCAGATTAGATACATACCAGATTTCAAATTCTAAAAAGCAAAAACTTTGAGGAAAAAAGAGTGGGCACCCTTGTCCAATGTGGTACTTTTTCTGAGGGTTTTGAATCAAAATATGCTTCAGACTGTAACCTTCTCAGAGATTCCTGACACTGCCAAACTGGAGGACAAAAGAGCAGGTGCTTGTGTCTAATTAGGGATCTTTTCTATCATTTTCTTCAGATCTAGAATCTTTATGCTCTGCTTCGATCTCCTACAACTCCTCTTTGCAAGATCTGACACTTATAACCTACAATCACAAGAGAGGGGTTGGGGGTTGTGGTGTTTAGGAGCTTGCCTCGGTAAAGCCCCAGAATGGTATTCAAGCCTTCTAACACCATTGTTAGAGAGAGTGCATGTCCTTGGTGGACAAAGGCAAAAGCAAATGATATGATAAATTGATTGAAACACAAAATAAATGTCACCTTGGAGGTGAAGCTCTCACAGGGAGATGAATATTTTCCACACCATGAGGAGATGGATTGATGAAGACAAATCTGCAACAAACAAGTACAAACACAACACAATATTGCTCTACAACACAATGAAAGCCTTGAATATCTTTAGCATAATATCACAAGTTTGCATTATCCATCTAAGTGTAAAATGAAGTCCTAAACATGTTTATATATGCATTCCCGCTAAACATTCATAATTCAAATTGAATAGGCTGACAAAGGGAAACCTTTTAATGATCACTTTGCGAACATTTAAAATTTGGGTCCCAACAAAATAGGTCTAGACTAGGGCATTGGTGCCCAAGTCCAGGGTCCTATTCTGGGACTTGCTTAAGCTTAAGAGTGGCCCCTAAGCCCAATTTGACATGGGTTTTGAGGGATTTTTCTTTGGGATTCATTTTTAACATGCATGATTAAATCTAAGGGACTTAGGAGCTAAACTTAGGAGTAAAAGTCCTAAGGGGACATTTTATGATATAATGTTTAGCCCCCACTTTAATGTATGTATGATCTTATTACCCATACATACATTAAAGTACAGTCAAAAACACATCAAACACACCAGACACTTGAAGCTAAGGCATACATAAAGATTGAGGAACTATTTCTAACCCCCAATCTTAGGTAAGCACTAGAAGACACATCACAGACACACAAAACATAATGAAGATAGTAAGAAGCACGCAAGACATGGAGAAGATAGTATTGAAGACACACAAAACATGATGAAGACGACATGCGAGCAATCACACAAAACATGATGAATACAATGATATAAAATTTTCATAGCATATATATGCATGGAAATAAAATTGCAACACCAAACCCTAAAATGTAGGAAGAGCTCATTGCTACACCCTTGAAACTACACCAGGGGGGAAAATGCGTCATACAAAACCTAAGTGTGGGAGGAGCTCATCGTTACACTTTTGAAACCACACACGGGGGAAAACACGCCATGCAAAACCTGAGTGAGAGGAGCTCATCACTACACCCTTGAAACCACACATAGGGGAAAACATGCCAAACAAGGCCCAAGTGTGAGAGGAGCTCATCACTACACCCTTGAAACCACACATGGCGGAAACACACAAAAGACACATGGAATACACAAGCACCATATAACATGCCATAGACATACTATACGTCTTAAAAATGGAAAATATGGGTGATGGAAGGAGCTAATTGCTAAGTCCCACCATCTCAAGCACGCTGTAGACACACCAAATGGTTGGGCTTATGCCACAACAACCACCAAAAAAATGCTTAAGGGAGGATAGTCTAAAGATCCAACCCTGCCTCCACGGAGGACTTTTGTAATAAAATGATGTGCACTAGCTCAAGTGATACACAAACCCACATCATGATGAGGGATTTTGAATAAAATGATACACACTAGCTCAAGAGATACATTATCTTTCCTCATGTAGAGGGCTTCTTGATAAAAGGATATGCTATCCCACCTCACGGAGAGGGCTTTTTCAGTGTAATTTAAATATAGATGTGTACTCGCACTTGAGATAGAACAGGATGCATTCAACGTAGGAGGATCCAATGAGGAACTATCTAACCTTGCAGCCTTAAACTACTAACAACATGATCATTTAGAGATGTGATGGAAGTATATATCTAAAAATAGAAAGAAAGAGACATTCATAAGCACATGACAAAAGATACATCCTGGAAAAACACTAAAAGTGAAAAACCCAGCCTTCAAAGCTCATTCCTCTTTATATTATGATCACAAAACATATTACATATGCCTCTAGGGCTTTACAAATGCTAGGCCACAACCCAGGGTTACAAAAGATTCATATAATAACACTCTTCGATGATCTACTTCTCAATTCTCTATTCTGCAACTTCTTCTGCTCTCTATTTTTCTCTATGTTGTATTCTGCTACTTCTTTGGATCAAAACACTTATCACCTCACTTCATAACTTTGTATAATTTATCATTCTTCATTCGCTGCCTTGAAACAAACATTGACCCTTCATTTATATCCTCCGCAAGCCTTCATAACACTATCGAGTTAGCCAAGAGTTAACTGTCTCATGAAACGTGTAGACATGGATAGGTC
Source organism: Cunninghamia lanceolata (assembly GCA_027924645.1). NCBI lineage: Eukaryota > Viridiplantae > Streptophyta > Pinopsida > Cupressales > Cupressaceae > Cunninghamia > Cunninghamia lanceolata. The sequence continues at coordinate 4,959,588 of BSBN01000220.1, read as the reverse complement.
AGACCTAAACATAAGGTATTGCTCCGCTGGTGCATAGAACTTCATACAAATCTCCATAAACATTAGTCAGGTCCTCAACTTCCTTAAATGATGCTCCTTTTATCTCTGCAAGTTACGAAATTGCTTCGTAAGCCAATTAGTCTCCACTGAACACAGTCGGCTCTGCTCTATGAAAGCAAGTGAAAATAGGTGATCTTCTAATAGTGATATCTTTCTGGAAACAAACCCAAATGATCTAAATTTTGGTTATGATGTACATGATGATGTCTAGATGCTAAGTCCAGCTTCACAGCCTTTGATATGCAAATGCGGTAAATGTAGTAATCTCCAAGGTTGCTCTCCCCAACACTCTATAATTTACTATTAATTGTCCCAATTAATTTGAATGTTTCTAGATGCTCCTACATCAGACTCTCAGGGTTACTTGAAAAGTGAGCATCTTCACTTTGGTCTATATTATGTCAAAATCAATGTTGTTTCTTTGAATAGGTTCAGTGGTCTGTTCATAGGTACTTGCAACTGCCTCAAGGTCAGTGGTCTATTCAAGTCCATCCTGCAAAACTACCTCAAGTTCTTCATCTTTAGGTGATCTAAGTTTGACGGTCTACTTGCAAGCCTTGCACTTCCTCAATGATCAACGGTCTGAGAAAGTCTTCTCTACAAGCTACCTCAAGTTCAATGTCTACTTCAATCAATACATACATGTCTCCTCCGAAACAATCATGTGACTTCCTTGATTTAGTTAATACAATTTGCAACACTTTTCTCATCTCAGGTTCTAGATATAATTTATGTTCTTTATCCATGTTTCCTTTACTCCGGTACACAAACTTTCTCCTCTGGTAGAATATCTTGGCATTCCTTCTTTCTCTGCAATATGAATTTCCTTTCCCTGCTAAACTTGACACTTGTTCACACAAACTTTCTCTTGCACTATTTTTTTTTTTCTGTTCTATAATACAAATCTCCTTAAGATTAATGCTTCTCCTTCTTTTGGTTTCTTTGTCAAATTTAGTGATTTAGTAAGTTCTTCTTCCTCTGCATAAACTATCTATGCATCTTCTAGTATTACTCTAGTAGTATCCTCTTGTTGACATTCATTGCTTGCTTCTTTTATTCTCCAAACTTGAAAATAGGTTCCCCTTTTGAATGGTCTTCTATCAAAGTCTCTTTCATCTCTTTTGTATCTTTCACTGTGATAAGAATTATGACTCCTGTCATTTCTCCCTCTGTGGTTTGAATTATTGTTCTTGTCTTGCTTTGCATAAGGTCTTCTTTCTCTATATTCTAATTCATATCCTCTTTTCTTTCCAACACATGAACACTTCCATCTAAACAACCTTCTGAACATACAAGTAACATGTTTCCATTTTGCTCCATCAATCCATCCATAATCCATCTGCATATAATCTATCATAGGTTTTCTCCTCCTCATTTTATTCCAACACATTTTTTCAAAATGATTCCTTAATCCACAGAACCTACAAGGGTATAGATCCCAACACAATTCATTTTCATGTCCATATCTATTACAATAAAAATAATACTGATGCAGGGGCATCCTGAGATGCACCATTCTTGAACTTTGTTGTCATGTTGCTAAACTTTGGATTTTGGTTTGGTTGGAGTCAATAAGGTCATTTAAGACCATGTGGGGTCATTGTTTTGGCATCATGTTGTAAAGAGTTGCAAATGTTACAAAATGTTGTCAAAAACTTACAAACGCTATCATTAGTGTGAACAAAGGAGTTATTGGTCAATTTTTCAATTAGAAATGGTTGTGATGGGATAAATATGCAATGTAACCATGAGCACCAAGGTTGGAGAAGAGTTTGAATGAAAAATGAACATTTTTGGAAGTATTTCCTTGTGTTTTCCATGGTGAAACATACTATAATTTGGATTGTATGGATTTGTACTAAAAAGTAGGGCCTTGAAAGTTGTTGGAAAAGTTGGAGAATTTTGTTATCTTTCTAATGCTTTTGGTTTGACTGATTTTCATTATGTTTGATGAAAGTTATGATCAAATGATTGATTGCCATGTTCAGATTTTTACTGTGAAAGAACAAGAAAACGCATTGGTACAGTTTTGTACAATATGGTAGAGTTGAAGGAAGGCATGTGGATGATAAAGCTATGAAATATAGAACTTTTGGTTTTTTTTTTTAAGTCATTTCATTAAGTTTTGCGAAAGTTATTGCAATTTTGGTGATGATAGCCCTGTACCTTGCCTAAGGTTTCTAGAAACACAAAAAAGTCGTATCTTTGTTTTCCACCATCAAATAAGTCATGAAAATTGGTAGGAAGTTCTGATTTAATATGTTGTAAAAACCATTTAAAGTAAAATTCATAACTTGCAAGGTTGGAGGAGTTGTGAGGGTTTGTGTGTTCAAGATTGCATAAAATCTATCATAAAACCTAGTTAACTATGTATTCAATGGATTCCTTGTGTTGTTTGATCATGAATGGGCAGTAGATCATTGAAATGTGTTGTGAGATGTTATAAAAATTATTTGCCTCAAGTTTTTGTTTTATTTCTTCATTGTTTGGTGTAATAGACTTTAAGAGCAAGTTGCCAAGAATGAACAAGAATGCACATTTGCATTATTTGTATTCAAACATTGTTTGGAGTGTGTCAAGTTAGCTTTGTAAGAGTCCTTTCTCTGCACCATTTTTGGTATCAGAGATACAAGCTCTCTAGGAAATGATTTATTCTTTTGGCTAATGTGGTTTAGTGAGATTTGATGTTTAAGGATGGATCTTAACAAGAAGAAAGATGGGCAAAGTGCATCATCATTATTAAATACTTTGTTCAAAGTGGTAGAGAGGCTACAAGTGGAAGAAATGGAAACCAAGAAGGAAAGCAAGTTGGAAAATGAAATATTATTTTGGACTACCTGCAAGTCCAAAGGTAAATGTTGTCACATTGTGATTTCTAATAACTGCATGGATAATATTATTTCTAAATATATGGTAGATAAATGGGGCTTGAAAAAAATACAACACCCCACACCCTATTCAGTGAGTTGGCTTCAAATAGGTATCCAGGTAACCGTAAGTGAGCAATGCAAAGTTGAGTTCCAAATTGACAATTATAAGGATGAAATAGTTTGTGATGTTATGCATTTGGATGTATGTCACATTGTGTTTGGAAGGTTGTGGCATTATGGTAGGGCAATGAAGTATAAAAGGAAAAACAACACATATGAGTTAGACAAAGATGGGAAGAAATATGCATTAACAACCTTGAAGGATGAGTGCATAACAATTGAAAGCTTGTTGTTAAGTGAGAAGACAGATGTACATTAGTATGAAGAAAAGACAAATGAGGTAATTAATTTTGAAAACAACATGTTTAAACCAGATGAAAAAGAAATGGAAGAAATTTATTTTGAATTTGCTCAAACTAATGAAAGTAATAGTGACTTTGATGTTGAAGTGGGTGATGTTTAGGAAGAAGAAGAAGAAACAACAAAAGAAGCTGTAGATGACTCAAGGATAGTCCAAAGAGAGAAGATAACCATGGAGGATAAGGAGATAGTATGGTTCTCAAGAGAAGAACAAAGAGATGAGAATGTTGATGTCAAGGAGTAAAAAAGAATGGATGAGTAATTCAAAAATAAAAATGAATGGCTGAGTAAGGTTGAGGTGAAGCCAAAGATTTTAGAGAATAATGAAGAGAACAAAATGTATGGAAAACAACATGAGGTGGATGAAGGAGTGAAGTATGAAGAAGCATATGATTTATTTAACACATTTTTTTCCTGTGCAGGTGAAAAAGGCAAAGTGGATGACAGTGAAAACAAATTTACAATTGTAGTCCAAGCTGAAGTTAGAATGAGAAAACTAACAAAAGCACATGGCTACATTGTACCAAGTTGGTCTTGGCTCAAGAAACATATTGGTGGACCAAAAAGCACAAGTGAACCAGTTGAAACAATGTAGTTGAGATCCAGTAAAAAGAAAACAATGCACACATGCAAAGGAACTAGAAAACAGGAAAGAAGATTCCTATTTGAGGTGGAACTCAAATTTTTTCTTTCTGGGAAGTATGATGCAGGGGTTTCTTGGGATGCACCATTCTTGCACTTTGTTTTCATGTTGATAAACTTTAGATTTTAGTTTGGTTGGAGTCAATAAGGTCTTTTAAGACCATTTGGGGTCATTTAAGTCCATTTTATGATGTTTTGGTGTCATGTTGTAAAGAGTTGTAAATGTTACAAATGTTGTCAAAAACTTGCAAAAGTTGTCATTAGTGTTAACAAAGGAGTTGGTGGTCAATTTTTTAGTTGGAAATGGTTATGATGGGATAAATATGTAATGTAATCATGAGCACCAAGGTTGGAGAAGAGTTTGAATAAAAAATGAACATTTTTGGAAGTATTTCCTTGTGTTTTCCATGGTGAAATAGACTTTGTATTATAAGGACTTGTACTACAAAGTACGGCCTTGAAAGTTGTTGGAAAATTTAGAGAATGTTGTTATCTTTCTAAGATTTATTTTTGACTGATTTTCATTATGTTTCATGAAAGTTATGATTAAATTAGTGATTGCCATGTTAAGATTTTTACTGTGAAATAACAAGAAAACACATTGGTACAGTTTTGTATGACTTGGTACATTTAAGGAAAGACATGTGGATGATACAAAAATGAAATACAAAACTTTTGGTTTTTTTTTGGAGTCATTTTATTAAGTTTTATGAAAGTTATTGTAATTTTGGTGATGACAGCCTTGTACCCTGCCTAGGGTTTCTAGAAACACAAAAAATTCATATCTTTGTTTTCCATTGTCAAAAAGTCACAAAAATTGGTAGGAAGTTCAGTTTTAATATGTTCTAAAAACCCTTTAAAATAAAATTCATAACTTGCAAGGTTGGAGGAGTTGTGAGGGTCTGTCTGTTCAAGATTGCATAAAATCTATCATAAAACCTAGTTAACTGTGTATTCAATGGATTCCTTGTTTTGTTTGATCATGAATGGGTAACAGATCATTAAAATGTGTTGTGAAATGTCAGAACAATCATATGCCTCAAGTTTTTGCTTGATTTCTTCATTATTTGGTGTAACAGGCTTTAAGAGCAAGTTGACAAGAATGAACAAGAATGTACATTTGCATCATTTCTATTGAAACCCTGTTTAGAATGGGTCAACTTAGCTTTGTAAGAGTCCTTTCTCTACATCAAATACATACCTCTTTTCCCTTGAATTGATTTATTTGAATTTGTGACAACATCCTTACATCTGTCATATCCAAGGCCTTCACTTCTTGATCTTATTACTGGTTCGATAGGTTCTGTAATTCCTTGCTGATGCTTTCCCAATTCTTATCCTTCATATCCCATTTTTTTCATGATTTTGAAACCAATACCATCACCAACAACTGCAGGTTCAGTTACACTTTCATCTTCAACTTCATTTTCTAAAGAAGCTTCTGCAACATCACACAAATCATTAGTATCACAAGAAACATCACAAAGTTCAGGCTTAGACTTCAATCTTTTATTTACTTCTCTACATGCTAAAAGTGATTTCTCCAACTGATTAACCTGTTCCTTCAATCCAGATATTTCACTTTTTTGCAAACGGTTGTCCTTTCTCAACTCTTCCAAATTTTCTTTCTGATCTTTGTTCCTCTTTTCCACCTTCCCAAACAACTTGAATCCTTCTTCCAATTCTTCAAATCTGTTTTCAACATACTCAAACAACTTCAACTCTGCTTCTAATTCTTCATTCCTGCTTCTTACATTTTCCAATTCTTCTTCATGAGCATCATATTTGTCTTCTCCTAGTCCTTTTGTTTTCTCCATCAATTTTGAATTACACTTTTTGATTTCACACAATTCTTCTTACAGAATATCCTTTTCACATATCAGGGTTTCATTTTCTTCATGCTTTTTCCAATCTTTCCCATTGAAATAAATTAGATAAACAACTTAATTTTAAAAGTTTACCTGAATCTTTCTTTCCTTAATCTCCTTCAGTGGTGACACTTGTTACTTCTAGGGTTTAACACTTCTTTCAACACTGACTTCCTTCCCAATAGATTCACAACCAACTCTGATACCATTTGATGTAGTCGAGGTAGGAGGGTTCGATAAGGGATTGTCCAACCTTGCAGCCTTAAACTACTAACAACATGATCAATCAAAGATATGACGGAAGTATATATCTAACAATAGAAAGAAAGAGACATTCATAAGCACATGACATAAGATATATCTTGGAAAAACCCTAAAAGGGAAAAACCCAACCTTCAAAGCTCATTCCTCTTTAATTTATATTATGATCACAAAACATATTACATATTCCTCTAGGGATTTACAAATGCTAGGCCATAGCCCAGGGTTAAAAAAGATTCATATAATAACACTCTTCCATGATCTACTTCTCAATTCTCTATTCTATAACTTCTTTTTATCTCTCTTTTTCTCTTTGCTTTGTTTTGCTACTTCTTTGGATCAAAACACTTATCACCTTGTTTCATAACTTTGTATACTTTATCATTCTTCATTTGCTACCTTGAGACAAACATTTACCCTTCATTTATATCCTCTGCAAGCCTTCATAACATTATCAAGTCAGCCAAGAGTTAACTATCTCATGAAACGTGTAGACATGGATAGGTCAGACCTAAAAATAAGGTATTGCTCCGCTGGTGCATAGAACTTCACGAGGATCTCCATAAAGGTTGGCCAGGTCCTCAACATCCTTGAATGATGTTCTTTTTAGCTCCACAAGTCACGAAATTGCTTCACAAGCCAATTAGACTCCACTAAACACAGTCAGCTCTACTCTATGAAAGCAACTGAAAATATGTAATCTTCTGACAGTGATATCTTTCTAGAAATGAACCTAAATGATCTAAATTTTGGATATGATGTACATAATGATGTCTAGATGCTAAGTCCAACTTCGTAGCCTTTGATATTCAAATGCGTTAAAATGCAGTAATCTCCAAGGTTGCTCTCCCCAACACTTTGAAATTTACTGTTAACTATCCCAATTAATTTGAATGCTTTCAGATGCTTCTACATCAGACTCTCAGGGTTAATTGAAAAGTGAGCCTCTTCACTTTAGTCTATATTATGTCAAAATCAATGTTGTTTCTTTGAATAGGTTCGGTGGTCTGTTCACAGGTACTTGCAACTACCTCAAGGTCGGCGGCCTATTCAAGTCCACCCTACAAAAATGCCTCAAGTTCTTTATCTTTAGGTGATCTAAGTTTGACGGTCTACTTGCAAGCCTTGCACTACCTCAATGATTGGTGGTCTGAGAAAGTCTTCTTTGCAAGCTACCTCAAGTTCAATGTCTGCTTCAATCAATTAAGAGTATATCAATACATACATGCATCCTCCAGAACAATCATGTGACTTCCTTGATTTAGTTAATATAATTTGCAACACTATTCTGATCTCAGGTTCTAGATACAATTTATGTTCTTTATCCATGTTTCCTTTACTTTGATACATAAAATTTCTCCTCTGGTAGAATATCTTATCATTCCCTCTTTCTCTGCAATATGAATTTCCTTTCCCTGCTAAACTTCACACTTGTTCACACAAACTTTCTCTTGCACTATTTTTTTTCTATAATAAAAATCTCCTTAAGATCAATGCTTCTCCTTCTTCAGGTTTCTCTATCAAGTTTAGTGATTTAGTAAGTTCTTCTTCCTCTACATAAACTATCTCTGCATCTTCTACTGTTCCTCCAGTAGTATCCTCTTGTTGACATTCATTGCTTGATTCTTTTCTTCTCCAAACTTGAAAATAGGTTCCCCTTTTGAATGGTCTTCTATCAAATCCTCTTTCATCTCTTTTGTATCTTTCACTATGATAAGAATTCTGAATCATGTCATTTCTCCCTCTATGGTTTGAATTATTGTTCTTGTCTTACTCTGCATAAGTTCTTTCTCTGTATCCTAATTTATATCCTCTATTCTTTCCAACACATGAATACTTCCATCTATACAACCTTCTGAACATACAAGTAACATGATTCCATATTGCTCCATCAATCCATCCATAATCCATCTACATACAATCTATCATAGGTTTTCTCCTCCTCATTTTATTTCAACACATCTTTTTAGAATGATTCCTTAATCTACAAAACTTACTATATCTATTACAATAAGAACAATACTGATGCAGGGGCATCCTGAGATGCACCATTCTTGCACTTTGTTGTCATGTTGCTAAATTTTGGATTTTGGTTTGGTTGGAATCAATAAGGTCATTTAAGTCTATTTTATGATGTTTTGGTGTCATGTTGTAAAGAGTTGCAAATGTTATAAAATGTTGTCAAAAACTTGCAAAAGTTGTCATTAGTGTTAACAAATGAGTTAGTGGTTGGGTTTTCAATTGGAAATGGTTGTGGTGAGATACATATGCAGTGTACCAATGAGCACCAAGGTTGGAGAAGAGTTTGAATGAAAAATGAACATTTTTGGAAGTATTTCATTATGTTTTCTATGGTGAAACTGACTGTAATTTGGATTGTATGGACTTGTACTACAAAATAGGGCCCTAAACATTGTTGGAAAAGTTGGAAAATGTTGTTATCTTTCTAATTATTTTGGTTTGACTGACTTTCATTATGTTTCGTGAAAGTTATGATCAAATTAGTGATTGCCATGTTCAGATTTTTACTATGAAGCAACAAGAAAACACGTTGCTATGGTTTTGTACGACCTAGTATGGTTGAGGGCATGCATGTGGATGACAAAGATAATAAATATATAAATTTTAGTTTTTTTTGGAGTCATTTCATTAAGTTTTGTGAAAGTTATTGCAATTTTGGTGATGACAGCCCTGTACCTTGCCTAGGGTTTCCAGAAACACAAAAAAAATCATATATTTGATTTCCACTATCAAAAAGTCATGAGAATTGGTAGGAAGTTATGTTTTAATATGTTCTAAAAACTCTTTAAATGAAAATTCATAACTTGCAAGGTTGGAGGAGTTGTGAGGGTCTGTTTGTTCAAGATTGCATAAAATCTGTCATAAAACCTAGTTAATTGTGTATTCAATGGATTCCTTGTGTTATTTGATCATGAATGGGAAGTAGATCATTGAAATGTGTTGTGAGATGTTAAAACAATTATGTTCCTCAAGTTTTTTCTTGATTTCTTCATTGTTTGGTGTAATAAGCTTTAAGAGCAAGTTGCCAAGAATGAACAAGAATGCACATTTGCATCATTTGTATTGAAACCCTATTTGGAACGTGTCAAATTAGCTTTGTAAGAGTCCTTTCTCTATGTCAAATACATACCTCTTTTCCCTTGAATTAATTTATTTGAATTTGTGACAACATCCTTACCTTTGTCATGTCCAAGGCCTTCACTTCTTGATCTTATTACTGGTTTAATAGGTTCTGTAATTCTTTGCTGATGCTTTCCCAATACATGTCCTTCATATCCCATTCTCTGCATGATTTTGAAACCAATACCATCTCCAACAATTGCAGGTTCAGTTACACTGTCATCTTCAACTTCATTTTCTAAAGGAGCTTCTTTAACATCACACAAATCATTAGTATCACAAGAAACATCACAAATTTCAGGCTTAGACTTCAAACTTTTATTTTCTTCTCTACATGCTACAAGTGACTGCTCCAACTGATTAACCTATTCCTTCAATCCAGATATTTCACTCTTTTGCAAATGGTTTTCCTTTCTCAACTCTTACAAAATTTCATCTAAATCTTTGTTCCTCTTTTCCACCTTCCCAAACAACTTGAATACTTCTTCCAATTCTTCAAAGCTCTTTTCAACATACTCAAACAACTTTAGCTTTGCTTCTAATTCTTCATTCCTCCTTACATTTTCTAATTCTTCTTCATGAGCATCATATTTGTCTTCTCCTAGTTCTTTTATCTTCTCTATCAATTATGAATTACACCTTTTGAATTCACACAATTCTTCTTCCAGAATATCCTTTTTCGCATATTAGGGTTTCATTTTCTTTTGTCAACCTTTTTCCAATCTTCCCCATTGAAACAAATTAGATAAACAACTTAATTTTAAATTTTACTTGAATATTTCTTGCCTTAATCTCCTTCAGCAGTGACACTTGTTACTTCTAGGGTTTTGCACTTCTTTCAACACTGAGTTCCTTCCCAATAGATTCATAATCAGCTATGATACCATTTGATGCAGTCAAGGTAGGAGGGTCCAATGAGGGACTGTCCAACCTTGCAGCCTTAAACTACTAACAACATGATCAATCAGAGATGCGACAGAAGTATATTGCTACCAACAAAAAGAAAGATACATTCATAAGCACATGACACAAGATATATCTTGGAAAAACCCTAAAAGGGAAAAACCCATCCTTCAAAGCTCATTCCTCTTTATATTATGATCACAAAACATGTTACATATGACTCTAGGGATTTACAAATGCTAGGCCGCATCCCAAGGTTACAAAAGATTCATATAATAACACTCTTCCATGATCTATTTCTTAATTCTCTATTCTACAACTTCTTCTGCTCTTTGTTTTGTTCTCTGCTATGTTCTGCTACTTCTTCAGATCAAAACACTTATCACCTTACTTCATAACTTTGTATACTTTATTATTCTTCATTTTCTGCCTTGAAACAAACATTATCAAGTCAACCAAGAGTTAACTGTCTCATGAAACGTGTAGACACGGATAGGTCAGACCTAAACATTATGTATTGCTCCACTAGTGTATAGAACTTCATGCAGATCTCTATACAGGTTGGCTAGGTCCTCAACTTCCTGAAATGATGTTTCTTTTAGCTCCACAAGTCACAGAATTGCTTCGCAAGCCAATTAGACTCCACTGAACACAGTTGGCTCTGCTCTATGAAAGCAACTGAAAATAGGTAATCTTCTGATAGCGATATCTTTCTGGAAATGAACCCAAATGATCTAAATTTTAGATATGATGTACATGATGATGTCTAAATGCTAAGTCCATCTTCACATCCTCTGAGATGCAAATGTGGTAATCTCTAAGGTTGCTCTCCCCAACACTCTGCAATTTACTATTAATTGTCCCAATTAATTTGAATGCTTCTGGATGCTCCTACATCAGACTCCCAGGGTTAATTGAAAAGTGAGCCTCTTCACTTTGGTCTATATTATGTCAAAATCAATGTTGTTTCTTTGAATAGGTTTGGTGGTCTATTCCTAGGTACTTGTAATTGCCTCAAGGTCGGTGGTCTGTTCAAGTCCACCCTGCAAAACTACCTCAAGTTCTTCATCTTCATGTGATCTAAGTTTGACGGTCTACTTGCAAGCCTTGGACTACCTTAATGGTCAGTGGTCTAAGAAAGTCTTCTTTGCAAGCTACCTCAAGTTCAATGTCTACTTCAATCAATTAAGAGATAGTCAATACATACATGCATCCTCTAGAACAATCATGTGACTTGATTTGGTTAATACAATTTGTAACACTTTTCTGATCTCAGGTTCTAGATACAATTTATGTTCTTTATCCATGTTTGTTTTACTCTAGTAGACAAACGTTCTCCTCTAGTAGAATATCTTGTCATTCCCTCTTTCTCTGCAATATGAATTTCCTTTCCCTGTTAAATTTCACACTTGTTCACACAAACTCTCTCTTGCATTGTTTTTTTTTTCAAATCTCCTTAAGTTCAATGCTTCTCCTTCTTCTAGTTTCTCTGTCAAATTTAGTGATTCAGTAAGTTCTTCTTCCTTTGCATTAACTATCTCTGCATCTTCTACTGTTCCTTCAGTAGTATCCTCTTGTTGACATTCATTGCTTGATTTTTTTCATCTCCAAACTTGAAAATAGGTTCCCCTTCTGAATGGTCTTCTATCAAACCCTCTTTCATCTCTTTTGTATCTTTCACTATGATAAGAATTATGACTCTTGTCATTTCTCCCTTTGTGGTTTGAATTATTGTTCTTGTCTTGCTCTGCATAAGGTCTTCTTTCTCTGTATTCTGAGTCATATGCTTTTTTCTTTCCAACACATGAATACTTCCATCTAAACAACCTTCTGAACATACAAGTAACATGTTTCCATTTTGTTCCATCAATCCATCCATAATCCATCTACATACAATCTTTCATAGGTTTTCTCCTCCTCATTTTATTCCAACACATCTTTTCATAATGATTCCATAATCTACAGAACTTACAAGGGTATAGAGCCCAACACAATTCCTTTTCATGTCCATATCTATTACAATAAGAACAATACTGATGTAGGGGTATCTTGGGATGCACCATTCTTGCACTTTGTTGTCATGTTGCTAAACTTTAGATTTTAGTTTGGTTTGATTTAATAAGGCCATTTAAGTCTATTTTATGATGTTTTGGTGTCATGTTGTACAGAGTTGCAAAAGATGTCATTAGTGTTAACAAAGGAGTTAGTGGTCAGTTTTTTAGGTGGAAATGACTGTTATGGGATAAATATGCAATGTAACCATGAGCACCAAGGTTGGAGAAGAGTTTGAATGAAAAAAGAATATTTTTAGAAGTATTTCCTTGTGTTTTCCATGGTGAAATAGACTGTAATTTAGATTGTATGGACTTGTACTATAAAGTATGGCCCTAAATGTTGTTGGAAAATTTGGAGAATGTTGTTAGATTTCTAATGCTTTTGGTTTGACTGATTTTCATTATGTTTCGTGAAAGTTATGATCAAATTAGTAATTGTCATGTTCAAATTTTTACTGTGAAACAACAAGAAAACATGTTGGTATGATTTTGTACGACTTCGTACGATTGATGGCAGGCATGTGGATGATAAATCTATGAAATAAAAAACTTTTGGTTTTTGTTTGGAGTCATTTCATTAAGTTTTGTGAAAGTTATTGCAATTTTGGTGATGACAGCCATGTACCTTGCCTAGGGTTTCCAGAAACACAAAAAAATCATATCTTTGTTTTCCACTATTAAAAAGTCATGAAAATTGGTAGGAAGTTTTATTTTAATATGTTCTGAAAACCCTTTAAAAGAAAATTTGTAACTTGCAAGGTTAGAGGAGTAGTGAGGGTCTGTGTTTTCAAGATTGCATAAAATCTATCATAAAACATAGTTAACTGTGTATTCAATGGATTCCTTGTGTTTTTTGATCATGAATGGGCATTAGATTGTTGAAATGTGTTGTATGATTTTAGAACAATCATGTACCTCAAATTTTTCTTTGATTTCTTCATTGTTTGGTGTAATAGGTTTTAAGAGCAAGTTGTCAAGAATGAACAAGAATGCACATTTGCATCATTTGTATTGAAACCCTGTTTGGAATGTGTCAAGTTAGCTTTGTAAGAGTCCTTTCTCTACATCATTTTTGGTATCAGAGCTAGAAGCACTCTGGGAAATAATTTATTCTTTTGGCTAATGTAGTTTAGTGAGATTTGATATTTAAGGATGGCTCTTAATAAGAAGAAAGATGGACAAAGGGCATCTTCATTATTAAATACTTTGTTCAAAGTGGTAGAGAAGTTACAAGAGGATGAAATTGCAGCCAAGAAGGAAATCAAGTTGGAAAATGAGAGATTATTTTGGACTACCTACATATCCAAAGGTAAATGTTGTCAAGTTGTGATTTATGATAACTACATGGTTAATATTGTTTCTGAATATATGGTGGATAAATTGGGCTTGCAAAAATTACAACACACCACACCCTATTAAGTGAATTGACTTCAAACAGGTACCCAGGTAACTGTAAGTGAGCAATTCCAAGTTGAGTTACAAATTGGCAATTATAAGGATGAAATAGTTTGTGATGTTATGCATTTACATATATGTCACATTGTGTTTGGAAGGTTGTGGCATTATGGTAGGGCAACGAAGTATAACAGGAAAAACAACACATATGAGTTGGAAAAAGATAAGAAGAAATATGCACTAACAACCTTAAAAGATGAGTGCACAACAATTGAAAGATTGTTGTTGAGTGAAAAGATAGATGTACAACAGTATGAAGGAAAGACAAACAAGGTAATTAATTTTGAAAGCATGTTTAAACTAGATGAAAAAGAAATGGAAGAAATTTCTTTTGAATTTTCTCAAACTAATGAAAGTAATAGTGACATTGATGTTGAAGTGGGTGATGTTTAGGAAGAAAAAGAAGAAATAACAAAAGAAGCTATAGAGGACTCAAGGACAGTCCAAAGAGAGAAAATAGTCATGGAGGATAAGGAGATAGCATGGTTCTCAATAAAAGAACCAAGAGATGAGAATGTTGATGTCAAGGAGAATAAAAGAATGGATGAGCAATTCAAAAATAAAAATGAATGGCTGAGTAAGGTTGAGGTGAAGCCAAATATTTTGGAGAATAATGAAGAGAACGGAATGTATGGCAAACAACATGAGGTGGATGAAGCAGTGAAGTATGAAAAAGAAGCATATGATTTCTTTAATACGTTTGTTTCTTGTGTAGGTGAAAAAGGCAAAGTGAATGACAACGAAAATAAATTTACATTTGTAGCCCAAGCTCAAGCTACAACGAGAAAACAAACAAAAGCACATGGCTACATTGTACCAAGTTGGCCTTGGCTCAAGAAGCATTTCAGTGGACTAAAAAGTACAAGTGAACTAGTTGAAACAAATGTAGTTGAGATCCAGCAAAAAACAAACAATGCACACATGAAAAAGAATTGGAAAATAAGAAAGATTCCTATTTGAGGTGGAACTCAAATTTTTTTCTCTCTGGGGAGTATGATGCAGGGGCATCTTGGGATGTACGATTCTTGCACTTTGTTGTCATGTTGCTAAACTTTTGATTTTGGTTTGGTTGGAGTCAATAAGGTCATTTAAGACCATTTGGGGTCATTTAAGTCTATTTTATGATGTTTTGGTGTCATGTTGTAAAGATTTGCAAATGTTACACAATGTTGTCAAAAATTTACAAAAGTTGTCATTACTGTTAACAAAGGAGTTAGTGGTCAGTTTTTTAGATAGAAATGGTTGTGATGTGATAAATATGCAATGAAACCATGAGCACTAAGGTTGGAGAAGAGTTTGAATGAAAAATGAACATTTTTGGAAGTATTTCCTTGTGTTTTCCATAGTGAAACAGACTGTAATTTAGATTGTATGGACTTGTACTGTAAAGTACGGCCCTGAAAGTTGTTGGAAAAGTTGGAGAATGTTGTTATTTTTCTAATTCATTTGGTTTTACTAATTTTTATTATGTTTCGTTAAAGTTATGATCAAATTAGTGATTGCCATGTTTAGATTTTTACTATGAAACAACAAGAAAACACGTTGGTATGGTTTTGTATGACCTGGTATGGTCAAGGGCGGGCATTTAGATGATAAATCTATGAGATACAAAGCTTTTAGTTTTTGTTTGGAGTCATTTCATTAAGTTTTGTGAAAGTTAAATTGTAATTTTTGTGATGATAGCCTTGTACCTTGCCTAGGGTTTCTAGAAACACAAAAAAATTCATATATTTGTTTTCCACCATCAAAAGTCATGAAAATTGGTAGGAAATTCTATTTTAATATGTTCTATAAACCCTTTAGAGGAAAGTTCATAACTTGCAATGTTAGGGGAGTTGTGAGGGTCTGTGTGTTTAAGATTGAATAAAATCTGTCATAAAACCTAGTAAATTGTGTATTCAATGGATTCCTTGCGTTGTTTGATCATGAATGAGAAGTTGATCATTGAAATGTGTTGTGAGATGTCAGAACAATCATGTGCCTCAAGTTTTTTTTTGATTTATTCGTTGTTTGGTGTAATAGGCTTTAAGAGCAAGTTGCCAAGTATGAACAAAAATGCACATTTGCATCATTTGTATTGAACCTTGTTTGGAACGTGTCAAGTTAGTTTTGTAAGAGTCCTTTCTCTGCATAATTTTTGGTATCAGAGCTAGAAACTCTATGGGAAATGATTTATTCTTTTGGCTAATGTAGTTTAGTGAGATTTGATGTTTAAGGATGACTTTTAACAAAAAAAGATGTGCAAATGGTATCATCATTATTAAATACTTTGTTCAAAGTGGAAGAGAGACTATAGGAGGAAGAAATGGCAGCCAAGAAAGAAAGAAAGTTGGAAAAGGAAAGATTATTCCAGACTACCTGCAAGTTCAAAGGTAAATGCTATCAAGTTGTGATTTCTAATAACTGCATGGACAATATTGTTTCTGAATATATGGTATATAAATTGGGCTTGAAAAGAAGACAACACCCCACACCCTATTTAGTGAGTTGGCTTCAAACAAGAACCCAGGTAACCGTAAGTGAGCAATGCAAAGTTGAGTTACAAATTGGCAATTATAAGGATGAAATAGTTTATGATGTTATGCATTTGGATGTATGTCACATTGTGTTTGGAAGGTTGTGGCATTATGGTAGGGTGGCGAAGTATAATAGGAAAAACAACACATATGAGTTAGACAAAGATGGGAAGAAATATGCATTAAAAACCTTGGAGGATGAGTGCACAACAATTGAAAGCTTGTTGTTAAGTGAGAAGACAAATGTACAACAGTATGAAGAAAAGACAAATGAGGTAATTAATTTTTAAAACAACATGTTGTTTAAACCAGATGAAAAAGAAATGGAAGAAATTTCTTTTGAATTTGCTCAAACTAATGAAAGTAATAGTGACGTTGATGTTGAAATGGGTGATGTTTAGGAAGAAGAAAAAGAAACAACAAAAGAGGTTATAGAGGACTTGATGAGGAGCCAAAATACCCTAACATGCATTACCCTTTGTATGTCTACACTTTACTCGCCCATCGGCAAAACCATTCTCATCGGCCACCTTAAAAACAATCACTCCGATCTTACTACTCTCCCCGATGCATGTCTTCAACATTTGTATCTGCCGAGAGATACATTATTCAATGTACATTCAGGATATACATTTGTGATTTACAATCATGATATACATTTAGTGTGACCTTCCTCGTCAGTGAGCACTTTGCATGTGCTCCCGATACACCGATAGAAAATAGCTTGTATATACTTCAATTGACCTGTGATCATCAGTTTCCTTCACCGCTGCTGACGGTCGCCTCTTGCATCCGACACAATGTATCTGCACAATGTATGTTTCAATATACATTCACAAGATGCATTCACAACATACTTTGCAGGACATGCATTTGAAAGATGCATTCATAACATGCATTCAACCAACAACTTAGCACAATGTATGTTCATAACATACAACCAGAAGATACATTACCAACATGCTTTGCAGAATGTACATTTGACCGTTGACTTCCTTGTATTTGAACCTGATGTACATTCACGATGTACATTCACAACATGCAATTCAAATATGCATTTGATGGGTTTCACCAAACTGTTGACTCCATTTGTATGCCGATACTCTTGTACATTCGCAATGTATGTTCACTACATACAATCTTGACATACAATACTCCAATGATTTCTGATATGCTTTGCAACATACACACTCAACAGACCCTTGTGATATACACATAGAATGTATATCTGACATACATTTGTGATATACACATGAAATGTATATCCAATGAAACAACACAAATCCTCGCCAATTTGAACCTCTGCAAACCCTGTATCTTCTCAGATTCATTTCTTCGACAATCTTATAGACCTTTCACCCTGTCAGCCTAGCACATGATGGTGCTAGGATCTATCTGCACCTGGTACGCGATCCTGCAAACACAAAATCAAACAAAACAGAAAAATACTAAACGAACTATACAGCTATTCCACCGATTTCGAAGAAATCTAACTAGTGGAATGGATTAACGATCCATCTCAGCCACAAAATAGCAAATCGATTGCACAAAGAGAATCCTACAAAAATTGAATGACAAAAAGATGGTCAACACAGAACATTATTATGCCTTTCAGAAAATGTACAAACATAGATGCCCTGTTTATAATTGCAAATCACTTTGATCAGATCTGAACTCAACTACAACCGATTACAACTGATTACATTCGTTAAACTTGGGGTATTTATCTACTTGCCCTAGACAGTATTGAATTGACTCCAAGCGGCTGGGAGATCTAACAACCTCCAACTGCCTAACAATCCTCGTGATTACAGATCGACAAGTGTCCTTAGGACTTACAACATAAACGTAGACACAAACTATAATGACATGCATTGGTCAAACAAACCTTATTACATGAATGGTCAGCTTAGGACCTTATTAGAAACATCAAAATGAACTGTAAACAGTTAATGCCTTATTGAGGCCATTGTGGATTGGGTGTTCCTACACCATACACCCCACTGTGAAAAGAACTCGTCCCACATGAGTTAGGTCTTTGTCTTGCTCCACCTTTACCTTCTGCTAGCTCATGTCTTCCCCATGATCTCAGGACTACAACCTGCTTCCATAGAATTAATAACTCATGCCTATCATTGTAGGCTCTACTCACACCATTCTTTCTTACTGTCAGCTCTACCTAAACACCTGCATTATAAACCTTGGGTAATGCTTCGCGTACTGCTGCTATGGCAGAATATGTTTGCCTTTCAACTCTTGTTGGTTCTAGAGGACAAACAATTGTCCCTACTATGATAACACCCTTGTCTTTCCAATCAACTGGTGGCTGCTTATAAACCTACTCCTTGACCTTCTACTGATCCACCTGATCTCCATTAGTCAAAACTGAAATTACCTTCAAACTTTGATCCTTAGCAACTCCACCCCTTGAGGTACTCCCAACTGTCCTTGTCCCTTCTGCAGTGGTCTGCACAAACTCTTTCTTTCCCACCAAAATGACCTTGGCTGCCTTCTGTGCTTCAGCACCCTCCTGCAATGGTGTTATCATAAAAGTTCTCCCATCCTTCTTGAAAGTGTAGGTGTTAGCATATCCATCATACAATGCTCTCCTATCAAATTTCCATGGCCTACCTAAAAGTAGGTAACAACATTTCATGGGAAAAATATCACATAAAACCCTATCCTAATATTCCCCAATCTGGAAATCAACATATGCTTGTTCATATACCAAAAGTGATTGACTATAATTCACCCAAGATGCTTTGTAAGGGTTTTGATGAGGAATCCTTTCTAGTTTCAACTTATCCACCATTTCCTGAGATACCATGTTATCTGTTGAACCAGAATCTATTACTACCTTGCATAGCTTACCTCTACATTTGCATGTAGTCTTGAACAAGTTCCTCCTTTGGCTCAAATCTATTTGCTTAGATGTTTGCAACACTGTCCTTCTAGTCATCAAACTTTCTCTTGTTTTTGATTCCAAATTTACTTCAGGGGATTTCATACTCCCCTCATTCTCTTGCACAATTTAAACTCTCTTCTCACTTCTTCTTTCATTACCACTTGAAGTAGCACCAAACTTTTCAGGACACTGAAGGATGGATGACCAAACTCACCACAAGTGTAACACTTTCCTAAAAATGTATTAAAACCTTTGCCACCTCCAAATCTGCCTCTTGTGCCTTTCCATCCACCCCTGAAATCAGACTGGTCTTGTCCTTTACTAGTCTCTTCTTGACTCTCATTAGTTTGCCTTTTTGTAGGAGCTGATCCTCTCCCCCTTATATTGCTGCCTCTTCCTCTCATGGACTTATCCTATCTCCTTTTCATCTTCTCCTCAATCTTGATTGCCATTTGATAACAGTCCTCTACACTCCTAGGATTAGCCAAAAGTAATTCATCCTGTATGTTCAATCTCAAAACAACCAGGTATCTAGCAACCTTTTCAATCTCATTCTCATGATGACTAGACCTCATACTCAATTTATAAAATTCCTCAGTATATGCCTTTACATCCATTTCCTTTTGTCTTAAAAATTGAATCTTTTTAAACATTTGAACTTCATAATCCTTAGGTAAGAATTTACCTTTGATTCTTGCGACCATCTTGTCCCATGAAGAAATCTTTGACTTACCCTACTTTCTCCTCTTTGATTGTATGTAATCCCACCATACCAAGGCATGACCTCCCAATTTGGTCTTTGTAATCTTTACTTTTTGCTCCACAGGAACCTCCTCACATTCAAAATGATTATCTAATGCAACAATCCAATCAAGCAACGCTTCCTCATTTAGACTTCCATTATACTTTGGAACATCAATCTTTACCTTATGTTTGTCATTCTTGACTGCCCTTAACAGTTTTGCAAATCTCTGATCTTCAGGATCCAGATCCTCATCTACATCTTCAGGTTCTTCACCATCCTCTTCTTTTTCTGATTCACTTTCTTCCACTTCTCTTCTTTTATTTGTCTCCAAGGCTGTAAGCCTGGCTTGAAGGGCTTCTGCAAGCTCTTTCATCTCCCTCATCTCTCTAGTAGGCTTTTCCTTCAACTCTTGCAACTCTCTAGCAGTTCCAACACCTTTTGGAGGCATCTTGCTAACCTCTCAATCCTCTACTTCTACCTTCTCAATGACAGAATCAAACACACAACAGCCCAGACCTTTTACTGAGCTCTGATACCAATATGATGAGGAGCCATAATACCCTAATATGCCTTCCCCTTTGTATGTCTACACTTTACTCACCCATCAGCAAGACCATTCACATCGGCCACCTTACAAACGATCACTCTGATCTTACTACTCTCCCCGATGCATGTCTTCAACATTTGTATCTGCCGAGAGATACATTCTTCAATGTACATTTAGGATATACATTTGTGATATACAATCGTGATATACATTCAGTGTGACCTTCCTCGTCAGTGAGCGCTTTGCATGTGCTCCCGATACACTGATAGAAAACAACTTGTATATACTTCAGTTGACCTGTGATCGTCGGTTTCCTTCACCACTGCTTCTGGTCACCTCTTGCATCCGACACAATGTATCTGCGCAATGCATGTTTCAATATACATTCAAAAGATGCATTCACAACATACTTTGTAGGACATACATTCGAAAGATGCATTCATAACATGCATTCAACCAATGACTTAGCACAATGTATGTTCATAACATACAATTGGAAGATACATTACCAACAAGCTTTGCAGAATGTACAGTTGACCATTGACATCCTTGTATCTGAACCTGATGTACATTCAGGATGTACATTCACAACATGCCATTCAAATATGCATTTGATGGGTTTGACTGAACTGTTGACTCCGTTTGTATGCCGATACTCTTGTACATTCGCAATGTATGTTCATTACATACAATCTTGACATACAATACTCCAATGATTCCTGATATGCTTTGCGACATACACACTCAACAGACCCTTGTGATATACACACATAATGTATATCTGACATACATTTGTGATATACACATGAAATGTATATCCAATGAAACAACACAAATCCTCACTGATCTGAACCTCTGCAAACCCTGTATCATCTCAGATCCATTTCTTCGACAATCTTACAGACCTTTCACCCTGTCAACCTAGCACATGATGGTGCTAGGATCTATCTGCACCTAGTATGTGATCCTGCAAACATGAAATCGAACAAAATAGAAAAACACAAAACAAACTGTACAGCGATTCCACTGATTTCAAAGAAATCTAACCGGTGGAATGGATTAATGATCCATCTCGGCCACAAAACAGAAAATTGATTGCACAAAGAGAATCCTACAGAAATTGAATGACAGAAAGATGCTCAA
Source organism: Cunninghamia lanceolata (assembly GCA_027924645.1). Taxonomy (NCBI): domain Eukaryota; kingdom Viridiplantae; phylum Streptophyta; class Pinopsida; order Cupressales; family Cupressaceae; genus Cunninghamia; species Cunninghamia lanceolata. The sequence goes on along the minus strand of BSBN01000220.1, from coordinate 4,938,058 downwards.
CACAGAACTTTATTATGCCTTTCAGAAAATGTACAAACACAGATGCCCTGTTTACAATTGCAAATCACTTTGATCAGATCTGAACTCAACTACAACCGATTACAACTGATTACATTCAATGATCTTGGGGTATTTATCTACTTGCCCTGGGTAGTACTGAATTGACTCCAAGTGGCTGGGAGATCTAACAACCTCCAACTGCCTAACAACCCTCGTGATTACAGATCGACAAGTGTCCTTGAGACTTACAACATAAACCTACACACAAACTACAATGACATGTATTGGTCAAACAGACCTTATTACATGAATGGTCAACTTAGGACCTTATTGGAAACATCAAAATGAACTGTAAATAGTTAATTTATTTTGAATTTGCTCAAACTAATGAAAGTAATAGTGACGTTGATGTTGAAATGGGTGATGTTCAGGAAGAAGAAGAAGAAACAACAAAAGAGGTTGTAGAGGACTCAAGGATAGTCAAAAGAGAGAAGATTGTCATGAAGGATAAGGAGATAGCATGGTTCTCAAGAGAAGAACCAAGAGATAAGAATGTTGATGTACATGAGAATAAAAGAATGGATTAGCAATTCAAAAATAAAAATGAATGGCTGAGTAAGGTTGAGGCGAAGCCAAAGATTTTGGAGAATAGTGAAGAGAACAAATTGTATGGCAAACAACATGAGGTGGACGAAGCAGTGAAGTATTAAGAAGAAGCATATGATTTATTTAATACGTTTGTTTCCTATGCAGGTGAAAAAGACAAAGTGGATGACAAAGAGAACAAATTTATACTTACAGTCCAAGCTTAAGCTAGAATGAGAAAACAAACAAAAGCACATGGCTACATTGTACCAAGTTGGCCTTGGCTCAAGAAGCATGTTGCTGGATTGAAAAGCACAAGTAAACTAGTTGAAACAAATACAGTTGAGATCTAGTAAAAAAAGAAAAGAATGCACGCATGAAAAGGAACTAGAAAACAAGAAAGAAGATTCCTATTCGAGGTCCAAAACTCAAATTTTTCCTCTCTGGGGAGTCTGATGCAGGGGCATCCTGGGATGCACCATTCTTGCACTTTGTTGTCATGTTGCTAAGTCATTTAAGATAATTTGGGGTCATTTAAGTCCATTTTATGATGTTTTTGTGTCATGTTGTAAAGAGTTGTAAATGTTACAAAATATTGTCAAAAACTTGCAAAAGTTGTCATTAGTGTTAACAAAGGAGTTAGTGGTCATTTTTTCAATTGGAAATGGTTGTGATGGGATAAATATACAATGTAATAATGAGCACCAAGGTTAGAGAAGAGTTTGAATGAAAAATGAACATTTTTGGAAGTATTTCCTTATGTTTTCTATGGTGAAACAGACTATAATTTAGATTGTATGGACTTGTACTACAAAGTATGACCCTGTAAGTTGTTGGAAAAGTTGGTGAATTTTTTTATCTTTCAAACACTTTTGGTTTGACTAATTTTTATTATGTTTCGTGAAAGTTCTAATCAAATTAGTGATTGCCATGTTTAGATTTTTACTGTGAAACAACAAGAAAATGCGTTGGTATGGTTTTGTATGACCTGGTATAGTTGAGGGAAGGCATGTGGATGATAAAGATATGAAATACAAAAATTTTAGTATTTGTTTAGAGTCATTTCATTAAGTTTTGTTAAAGTTATTGCAATTTTGGTGATGACAGCCCTGTACCTTGCCTAGGGTTTCTAGAAACACAAAAAAATCTTATCTTTGTTTTCCACTGTTAAAAAATCATGAAAATTGGTAGGAAGTTGTGTTTTAATATGTTCTAAAAACCCTTTAAAGAAGAATTCATAACTTACAAGGTTGGAGGAGTTGTGAGGGTCGGTGTGTTCAAGATTGCATAAAATCTGTCATAAAACCTAGTTAAATGTGTATTCAATGGATTCCTTGTGTTGTTTGATCATGAATGGGCAATAGATCATTGAAATGTGTTGTGAGATGTTAGAACAATCATGCGCCTCAAGTTTTTGTTTGATTTCTTCATTGTTTGGTGTAATAGGCTTTAAGAGAAAATTGCCAAGAATGAACAAGAATGCACATTTACATCATTTGTATTGAAACACTATTTGGAACGTGTCAGGATAGCTTTGTAAGAGTCCTTTCTCTACATCAAGTACATACCTCTTTTCCCTTGAATTGATTACCAAGGCCTTCACTTCTTGATCTTATTACTGGTTCAATAGGTTTCGTAATTCCTTGCTGATGCTTTCCCAATCCTTATCCTTCATATCCCATTCTTTGCATGATTTTGAAACCAATACCATCACCAACAACTGTAGGTTCAGTTACAGTGTGATTTTCAACTTCACTTTCTAAAGAAGTTTCTGCAACATCACACAAATCATTAGTATCACAAGAAACATCACAAAGTTCAGGCTTAGACTTTAGACTTTTATTTTCTTCTCTACATGCTACAAGTGATTGCTCCAACTAATTAACATGTTCCTTCAATCCAGATATTTCCCTGATTTGCAAATGATTTCCCTTTCTCAACTCTTTAAAATTTTCTTCTAGATCTTTTTTCCTCTTTTCCAACCTTCCCAAACAATTTGAATCCTTCTTCCAATTCTTCAAAGCTCTTTTCAACATACTCAAACAACTTCAACTCTGCTTCTAATTCTTTATTCCTCCTTACATTTTCCAATTCTTCTTCATGAGCATCATATTTGTCTTCTCATAGTTCTTTTATCTTCTCCATCAATTCTGAATTATACCTTTTGATTTCACACAATTCTTCTAGAATATCCTTTTCACATATTAGGGTTTCATTTTCTTTCTTCATCATTTTTCCAATCTTCCCCATTGAAACAAATTAGATAAACAACTTAATTTTAAAATCTTACCAAAATCTTTCTTGCCTTAATCTCCTTCAGCGGTGACACTTGTTACTTCTAGGGTTTCACACTTCTTTCAATGACTTCCTTCCCAATAGATTCATAACCATCTCTGATACCCTTTGATGCAGTCAAGGTAGGAGGGTTCGATGAGGGAGTGTCCAACCTTGTAGCCTTAAACTACTAACAACATGATCAATTAGAGATGCAACAAAAGTATATAGATAACAACAAAAAGAAAGAGACATTCATAAGCACATGACACAAGAGATATCCTGGAAGAACCTTAAAAGGGAAAAACCCAACCTTCAAAGCTCATTCCTCTTTATATTATGATCACAAAACATATTGCATATGCCTCTAGGGATTTACAAATGCTAGGCCACATCCTAGGGTTACAAAAGATTCATATAATAACACTCTTCCATGATCTACTTCTCAATTCTCTGGTCTACAATTTTTTTTGCTCTTTGTTATGCTCTCTGCTCTATTCTGCTACTTCTTCAGATCAAAAGACTTATCACCTTGCTTCATAACTTTGTATACTTTATCATTCTTCATTTGCTGCCTTGAAACAAACATTTACCCTTCATTTATATCCTCCGCAAGCCTTCATAACATTATCAAGTTTGCCAAGAGTTAACTGTCTCATGAAACATGTAGACACATATAGGTTAGACCTAAACATAAGGTATTGCTCCCCTAGTGCATAGAACTTTGTGTGGATCTCCATAAAGGTTGGACAAGTTCTTAACTTCCTTGAATGATGTTCCTTTTAGCTTCATAAGTCACTGAATTGTTTCACAAGCCAATTAGACTTCATTGAACATAGTCGGCTCTGCTCTATGAAAGCAGGTGAAAATAGGTAATCTTCTGATAGTGATATCTTTCTAGAAACAAACCCAAATGATTTGAATTTTGGATATGATGTACATGATGATGTCTAGATGCTAAGTCCAGGTCCGCAGCCTCTAATATGCAAATGCAGTAATCTCAAAGGTCACTCTCCCCAATACTCTGCAACTTATTGTTAATTGTCATAATTAATTTGAACGCTTTCGGATGCTCCTACACCATAACATCACACCTCATGGAGAGGGCTTACAGACACACTTCATTAGTACCAAAATCATTATACATAAATCATTATATATGCCCCCACCTAAAGGTGGTTGATGTTGTGTACCAATATCAAGCACATTAAGTAGAGAGAAGACAAGCAAGGGAACAAGAACTCTCGCAAAGCCCATGCCCCCAAGGCGACATGTCCTCACGATTGCTAAATGTTCCCACAAACACAGTGATAAGATATGCTAATATAAGATAACAAGTTATGTTAGAAATCTTACTCTAAGATAATAACCAAAACAATTCATTAAAGTATGCATGAAAACAGTCACATCAAGGACCAAGTCTATACTACGGGTTCAGAGCTGAGTATAACTATTGGGCTATACTGCAAGTACCTTAGAACTGAGTGTAGCAACAAGGTTAGACACCTATCAAACTGTGCAAGAGAAAATTGAGTGGATTGTAAAATGTTAGTTACAAGAAATGCCATAAGATGATACATCACACAGAGTGATTCTACTAGTCAAGTGTCGGATATATATGTATCAACTCGTCGTCATGTATGGACTAGGTGCATTTTTTCTTTTCTTGCTGAAGGGATACATGGTCCATATCAGTATTTGTTTGTTTTCATCATTCGCTAACTAGGTAGAATCACCAGAAGAAGGTACACAATAAAATGAGAGAGAACAATTGCCTTAGGAACACCACAGAGGAGGATGCCCCCTAAACACCCTCTACAATGCTATGCCCCTAAGGCATGACACACAACAATAAAATAAAGGAGAGGAACAATGGAAGAATGGTCACAATAGAGGTGGTCTCCCGGTATCCTTGACCTTTCAAGAGTATCAAGGGTCATCCAAGGAGACTTAAACAATTAATAACACATCACGGGGGAACACAACACAATGCTAACAACATATATATCTAGGAGGAGGCCACCCTTGAGAGAAACTAGAACAAGTGCTACAATGATTGTGGCAAAATGAGAGAGAAATACTTACTTGTTTCAGTGGGATATTTCCTAGCGGACAATCCATGTCTATCATCTCAAGATATATCATATTTAGTCTTGAATTTGATATTATATTAGCATTAGCACACTTATTCACTACCTTCTTAAGAGGTGGAAGAAGTGATTTGTTCTGAGTTATCTCAACATCCATCCATAAGGGATTTAATGTGAGAGACCTTTCCTCATCCACTAGTGCTACATCTTTTGAAGAGAGAGCATACGATTGGAGGGAAGGTGAGGTGTTGTGAGGATACTTGTTGGTGATTGTATCTTTAGTGATGTTCAAAGAATATGCAACCAAAGGAGAGGTATCCAAGGTTTTCACAACCTTAATGATATCCAAGGGACTTGAATATTCAACTAAAAGAGGAAGATCAATAGGATGATCCATAGAGGCTTCATGCATTATGGTAGGGAGAGAATTTTAATTATTGTTAGATGGATTCTCATTATCTATCCATGGGCTGTTCTTCATTAGATGGGGTTCATCATTCACTAATGCTTCATCTTGGCTAGGGAGAGGATTGGAATGGAGAGATGGTGGCGTGATGTTAAGGGATGTGTCAATGAATTCATCTTCTTGCACCAAAGTGTCCTCATAAGTGGGAACAACTTTAGGAGAGAGATCATAAGGTAAAATTAAGTTACCATCACATGTATTAGCAATAGGAGGCGTAGTGGAATGTCCAATAGAGATAAAGTCATTTAGGGCTTCATCTAGCATATTGAAGTCATCACTACTATATTATGCAACATATTTATTATTATCTATGAATTTAGTGAGATCATCTAATATCAGAGGATATGTTCCCATGAGTTTTGTGAAACTATCAAAATCAGATATATAACAAAGGATTTCATATGTGGAACAGATAGAAATATCAACATCATAGATATATGCAATTTATTTTAAGACTTGAGGATATTCATGAGTAAATTTGGAAAAATTATCAATGTCTATGATGTATGCAAACAAAGCTTCCAAAGATGAATGGCAAGAAGTATCCATGATGAAAGTTTGAGGAAATCAGGTTATTGATAGAAATCAACTACACACAAATTTCAGAACAAACAAAGTGGGTATGAGGGGATAGTACTACACGACAAGGCCAAGTAAGTGAGACCGTTTTACACTAATGCACTTTTTTGAGGGAAACAGGTACTAAAAGACACACAGAGTCCACCAAAAATATAGTGGATAGAGGAAAATGTACTACACAACAAGGTAAAGTAAATGATTTTAAAAGTTTTTTATCAGGGAAGTGTGAATAAGGTGTATAAACACTTAGCCAATTTTTACACAATATTATGAAATGAAGCAAAATTTTCAAATGACCAATGGATGTATGTTTGAAGATGAATGAAAGATCTGAAATGAATGATATTTATGACAAATGCAATGAAACAAAGAAAAACTATGCTTGCTTATGCACTTAAAATGCTCAATTTTTTCACCTTTTTCAATGTAAATGCATAAAATATGTAATGAAACTAAGAGGATGATACGGTGTAGAAACCTAATATCCCTAAATTAGTCCAATTAATGAAGAAATATTTGTCACAACACACCAATCTTGCAATGCTAGATGAAAGATTAGCCAAAATGTAGTAAAAATGCAATGGTTTTTGAAACCCTAATAGTGAAATTAAGGCATGTAATTATGCAACATGATGAATGAATGAATTCTAATCAAATTTAATATGTAAAATAACTCAGATCAGATTTTAAAATGATGCAAAAATCCTACAATGCTCAATGCAAGTCAAATTTTAAGGAAAGATTACTGAATATGCCTCTTTTGTTGAAATACACAATGTGTAAATGCAAAATTTGAAATGTGGATGCAAAAAAACATAATGATGAAACACTACAGTTCAAAATTAGATTTAAATGAGTGTCAAAAATGAGTAGTAAAATTTGAAACAATATTTTAGCTACAAACCCTAGCTTTTGGAATTACTAGGTTATGAGAAAAATGCAAAATTTCAAGCAAAGCCCTGGAAAATAAAGTATGTAAATGCAAGGTAAATGATTACGAAATGATGTATTTCTATAATTTATCTCAGATCTGATGTAAATATTAGAGTTTTAAATGATTTCAATGAAATTCAATGAAAATAGTGTAAACTATGCCTTAATGCAAGCCTAGGATGCTTGACTTTTTTTATTTTTTTAAATTTATGCAAGATTTTTGAATCTAGAATGATGAATATGATATGTATGAATGTAAATATGATTTAAAACACTCAACAAAATGCAATGTTTAGCAAAACACAGGTTCACCAAAATGTTATGTATGAAAAAGGGATTGAAGGAAAGTTGTATAGTGTATGGTTAATTAGATTCAATCAAACCCTTCTTTCACTCATACATTCAAGGACATAGATCAAGCTAAGTCACAATTGTGATAGAGGACTTAGCTATAGGTCTGATGTCACTATGAGATGATTGGTAAGATAGAATAGATTGATATTTTGTTAAAACCCTAATCAAATTAGGCCTAAAACTCTAATTATGCAAAATCATAAAAAAATGGATGAAACTCAGCAAATGCTCGCATAGGAAGGCACTAAATGTAGATTAGATACATACCAGATTTTAGATTCCAGAAAGTGGAAAATTTAGGGAAAAAAGAGTGGGCACCCTTGTCCAATGTGGTACTTTCTCTGAGGGCTTTAGATCAAAATGTGCTTCAGACTGTAACCTACTCAGATATTCCCGACACTGCCAAACTAGAAGACAAAAGAGTGGGTGCCTATGTCTAATCAGAGATCTTTTCTGTCATTTTCTTTAGATCTGGAATCTTTATTCTCTACTCTGATCTCCTACAACTCCTCTTCGTAAGATCTGACACTTGTAACCTACAATCACAATAGAGGGGTTGGGGGTTGTGTTGTTTAGGAGCTTACCTCAGTCAAGCCTCAAAATGGCATTCAAGCCTTCCAACATTGTTGTTAGAGAGAGTGTGTGTCCTTGGTAGACAGAGGCAAAAGTAAATGATATGATAAATTGATTGAAATACAAAATAGATGTCACCTCAGAGGTGAAGCTCTCACAGGGAGATGAAGACCTTCCGCGCCATGAGGAGATGGATTGATGAAGACAAATCTGCAACAAACAAGTACAAACACAACACAATACTACTCTGCAACACAATGAAAGCCTTGAATATCTTTAGCACAAGATCACAAGTTCACATTATCCATCTAGGTGTAAAATGAAGTCCTAAACATGTTTATATATGCATTCCTGATAAATATTTGTAATTCAAATTGAATAGGCTGACAAAGGGAAACCTTTTAACGGTCACTTTGCAGACATTTAAAATTTAGGTTATGACAAAATAGGTCTAGACTAGGGCGCGCACGCCCAAGTCTAGGGTCCTATTTTGGGACTTGCTTAAGCTTAAGAGTGGCCCCTAAGCCCCATTTGACATGGGTTTCAAGGGCTTTTCTTTGGGATTCATTTTTAACATGCATGATTAAATCTAAGGGACTTAGGAGCTAAACTTAGGAGGTAAAAGTCCTAGGGGGACATTTTACGACATAACACATCATAACCATAAAATAACATATGCATCCACATAAGATGTAAGCCATATGCATCTATAACATTATCATCCATCTAAGCTACCATATACATCATCATAATCACATCATGCCATAAAAATATAATCCATAATCCATCTAATCTACCATGTGCATCATATACATAAGCACAACACATACATGACATAATCATAATAAAAACATAATTCATATAACCATCATAAACTATCACATGAGCTACTAAAAAAAATACTCATCATATATATATATATATGTTTGTCATTGATGTCAAAAGTTGGAGGTTACAGTGTTGTGTTGTTTTGTGTTGTTTGAGTTGATGTTTGTCATGCTTCATGATTCATGATAATGCTTTAGGATTTGCTTCATGATATTATCTGACACTTCAGGAGTTGCTTTGCCCTTGTTGATTGATGGTGTTGATAGATCACAGTGGTGTTGATCATATATGCTCATGATACTTGTTAGGTTTGTCCTTATTGATATTGATCTCTATGACAGTATGGTGTCAAAAGTACTATTGGTGCAAAATGTAAAGGTGAAAGGTGCTATGGTTCATTTGCAAAGATGCTAGGATGTTGAGAGTTTGATAAGAATATTTGGTAACTTGATGTGTTGGTCTTGATGTCAAAAATGCAGTTTGAAGGTTGATAAGTTGATGTTTATGGTTCACAGATCACAGAGTTTGAATGGAGAATGTTTGAATGGTGTTGTGTCATCAAGGTGTGTTTATTGGGAGTTGAGAACATGTCTCAGAAGGTATATTTACTCTGCATTAGAAGGTACATCTACATCTGTATATATGCATTAAAAGGTTTAACTTCATGTTTATGAATATCTAAAGGAGATTATGATATATCTTCAGAAGTCTGGTTTGCAAATGTGCTAACTAGGGTTTATCAAGTTCTTGAATAAGAACCCTAAAATACCTTCATCATTTTATTACCTCTCTGCAATAGTTAAGGTGTATATGATAACATTAGGGTTAGTAAATTTTTGAGGACCTAAGGTTCTACATTCATAAAAGCCCTAGTGCTATTTTTGAAACCCTAAATCATCTTCCTAAACCCTAAAAGCTAGGTTTAAGCCCTAGATATAGAGTTCAATTATTTTATGCTCTTGATGGTTTACTTTTCTTTTAACTCTTCAATGATCTACTATGGGTGGTCCTCATAATTTAAAATGACTAGACTAAGGGTTTTTACACCGTTGAACCACCATCCCTTTCAACTGAAGGCAACCGGTATCTATAGGTGAGATTTTGCAAGCGGGTGCCAATGAGAAATCCATGGTAAGTATTTAAAGGTTGCGGGGTGCAAAAAAAGAAATCAAGGATTACAATATAAACCTTATTTGAATTTAAATGGTCATTCACTAGTGTTGAAGTTTGACAGCCATTTGGGAGTTTAGCTATGTGTGAATAGTTTTTATCATTTTCTTAACTATTTTCTTTGTTTTGGTGATTTGAATGAAAAACCCTAACTATTTTGTGTGTTTGAGTGTTGAGAGTGGAGTGGTTTTGATGTGAAGTGACTTCTTGAGAAGTGTGTGTGGATATGGTTTGTAAAAAATGAAAAATGTCTTTGAATATGTGATTAAAGATATACAAAGTTTGCATATTTTGTTTTTATGAGCCATGATGAAGGGATAACCAAAGTGTAGAAAAATGAGACAGAGGTAGTGATGATGGAATATGAAGTATATGGTATAGCCTTCTTCTTGTATGATGATGTATGTTAAAGAAAAAGATATAAATCTAATATAGGGAGCAAATCAGAATGATATTATGATAGAGATAAGGATGAAGAGAATTGTTATATGACAGACAGTGGCAAAGGTATTTGATGATTACAGAAATATAAGAAAGATTGCAAACATTAATTACAGAGGTATGCATATGATTTCCATATTTGAAGAGTATCCTTTTTGAATATGATGTTCTATATTTATGGTTTGATATGATGTAATGGCAGAGTATGATGAGTTTTTTGTAGAATTTTGTGAATAAGGTGTGAAACAGAGTTTGATTATTGCTAAAATATATATGGGGATCTTGGATCTAATGATTTCTTTGTAAACCAAATGGCACATTTGTAATGAATTGTTGTTACATGTAAAAGAAAGATCTTGTCATTCATGGTATCATTGTAATCAAGTTAATCTATTGTTTCATTACTTTGTAATAGAAAAATTCCATTGAAATGTTGATCTAGGAGAGATAAGGTTGAATAAAAGAGTTATAGAACTCATCTATAACCTTTGTTAGCATTGTAAATAGAGTAGTACTCTATATGTCCTCATATTTTGTATTCAGAGTTGGTGTACTTGATGTAGGGGTTGGTGCTCCTGGAAGACCTAGAGTTGGTGCTCCTTGTGTAGGGAATTTGTGTTCCTTCTATATGTAATTAGTGAGATTTTGGTTACTGAGACCTAATAAAGACTTGGTGAGGTTGGATAGTGGTTTTTTCCTATTTAGGGTTTTCCACTTTACATCTTGTGTTATGGCTCTACCTGTATGATTCTATTCTCTATGATATCATTGTCATGTTGATGTTGATTGCATTTATGCTATTGGGCTAATGAATGAATTATTTATATCAAATCACTGATGCATCCCCCCTCTCAGTGATCCATTGTATTCCAACAATTGGTATCAGAGCTTCAGGTTCCTTGCAAAAGTCTAATAGACTTGGATGATTTTGGAGGTGGAATACTATGGCAAAATGAAAAGGACAAAAGAAAAAGGTTAGTGTTGTGCAAAAAGTTGATCGACCTATTTGAAACAAGTCATGTGATGTATATGAAAAAGGAGATAGTCTTGTAGTTGAGCATGTTGACAAAGAAAAGGGACACTCATGTGAAGAAGAGGTTAAGTCTAACCTAGAAGGTGATAAAGAAGAAAGCAAAAGTTATGTCATAATAGATGAAGATCACATTGTGAGTGAATATGAACAAGAATATGATGAAGATGAGCTTGAAATTGATTTTGAATGTGAACTTATTTTTGCCCTAAATGAAATCAAGAAACTCAAAAAGGAGAATTAGAAATTAAGGTTACAACTTCAAGAAGAAATGAATATCAAGTCTAAAGTATTTTTAGATCTTGAAGAGGCAAGCAAACTAATTGTGGACCTAAAGATACAAGGTGAAGAGGTTAAGACAAAAGAAGGAGAAATAACAAATTAGTTAAAGGTCAAGGAGATGGATTGTGATAGGTATGAGTTAGAAATTGTGTCTCTAAGAAACCAACTAGAGAAGGTAAATCAGGAGTTGAATAGAAGTCTTCAAAATGAGTAGAGTACCAAGTTGTTTGAGAAAATGATTTTAAGTCAAAGGTCATTATCAAACAAATCTAGGTTAGGTTTTGAAGGAGAAAATGGTTACAAAGATGCTACAGTGTCCAAGAAGCCAATGAAATTGACAAGTCTGTCAAAAGGAGCAGCATATGAACAAGGAGAATCAAGCTCTACTTCCAGAAAGCCTATAGATCAAAATACTATTGAGGAAGGATACTATAGACACCTAAAATTGGCTCAGGTTGAATTAAGTAAATATTCTAATATTTATCTTAATTCTTATTTTCTTCTGTCAATTAAATAAATATTATAAGTTTATTTGATTGGATCATTATCCTACAATTAAATAAAACCATTTTATTTAATTAAAATCCCTAAATTCTTCTAATGTCTCAAATCCTAAATCCACCTCACAAAATCCACCTCATCAATCCACCTCATCTTAATTCAATTATTTCCCACTATCATCCACTATTGAATTCTTAATTCAATTATTCCCCACTATCATCCACTATTGAATTCTTAATTCAATTGTCCCCCACTATCCTCCACTATTGAATTCTTAATTCAATTGTCATAACCCACTCTTCTCAAAAAAGAATTTTTAATTCATCCATTATGAATTAAAGATTCACAAAAATGAGAGCCAATGATCTCATCTTTTGATCCTCACCCTCCATTCCTTTTTCAAAAACTCTATAAATGAAACCCTCACCCAAGCCATTCATAACAACTTCTTCTTGCATCAAAACCATGTTAAAATTTCTCTCAAATCTCTAATCTATCTATCCTCTAATCCTTCATCTACATTTGTGTTGAAAGCAAGAGCAATCCACATTTGAATCAAATAGGGTTATCTAATCTAGGAGCTCTTGGGTGCAAGCTTCCTCCTCCCTTGATGAGATTGGGTCTTCATGTGAGGTATAACTTTGTATTTATTGTATTTAGTTAGCATTTTACATTGTTTGCATTATCTAATCTACAGATACATAAGAGTTCATGATCCCAAGAAAAGTTTGAGAAGAAGGTCATTAGCAAGACAAATCAGGTACAACTATTCACACTTCCATGGTTATTGTTATTCATGTAATGGTTATGGACATAAAACAATTGATTGTAGAAGGAGCCAATTTGCATCGTATAGAACCATAATGTAATTTTTCTATAAATATAACAAATTTGGGCATAGAGCATAGTTTTGTAGATGTTATTTGATGAAGTCACCTAGAAACAAAAGGGTAGAAACCTTGAGCAAGAAAAAGAAAGAGATTATAAAGGTTTGGAGAAGAAAACAAGATCAAGAGAAGGATGATTCTGAACTTGTACATATTGCACAAAAGTCATCATCAATTGCATAAGATGTAGCATAAGTTTAAGGGGAGTAAGTGATCATTTGATATGGAAGTTTGTATGATTACTTACCTTGGTGATAGTAGTGTTTACCTCTGCTTCATAACTATGTTGAATGTAAGATCAAATATTTGTTTTTATATCAATGTTTCTTCCCTCAAAGATCAGTGTAAGACAGAGATTCATGGTTCTATGTCAGTTTGTTCTTAATCCCTTGAAGGAACAGTTCCTAAAAGTAGTTCACACTTTCAAACCACAGTCACAGTCACAAGTAGAACTTGAATAACTTAAGGAACTAACATTCATGTGCAGTGATAGTCATGTGGAGTATGTTTTTGTATTCAAGTTATCAGTAACGACACATAACAGTAATCATTGTCAAATCTAATATTGGAAATACTATCATAGCATTGACTATGTTGTGTGCAAGCATGATGAGAGTATTTAAGTGATAGTCACTATCTAGAAGGATAATCTTTCACAGTCACAATGCTATCATATTGAATGCAAACCTAGATTGAATGGACATTGAATTGTGCAAGAATAATAAGATGACTTAGAACAAGGGTTCAAATTCTTAAGGATGGACAATAACTTTATCAAGAAGATCAAAGATAGCCACTACAATGAAAGATAGCTCTCCTAGTTGGGCTAAGACTATGAAGGGGCAGACCCATGTTATGGTTTTGTGCAAATGAAGAAGAGTAGTCATGTCTTAGAGCAATGATTGCAAGATATATATATAGAATTATTGAAAAGACTATTGGAACATTCAAGAAAATGTAGTTGGTAGGTGTAACATCAGACTTTGCAACCTTGGCCAACATTCTTGTCACTAGTCTTAACTTATGAAGCTGTGGAACAAGTTATGACATTTATTAAGGTATAAAGGATTGTTGTCAAATGTTGTAGTTGCAAGTGTCCTGATAGACTTGTATGCAAAATGTAGAAGAATGAACAGTGAATACTAGAGTTCTATCAGGAGTATGGAATGTTAGGACAGTGTAGTTCAGTATCTCAAACAGTGATTTGACAGGAGCATACAATGATCTGATAGGAGCATTGGATTCAATATCTTAGTATGTATAAATGATGATGTGTAGAGTGCAGAGCATGGATAATGTGCACAACTATCAAATGCAGGTCTGAATGATCTTATCCTGAGTGATAGTGACAAATGAAAGTTTGATGATTCTTTGACAATGCTCCCATATTATCTCATTCATAGTTTGTAGGTGCAGTCAATTTTGGACTAATAGTGATATGTCTTCTATCATAATTGCCAACAACATGCATGGCCAAGATGACATACTTGTTTGTGGTTATAAGGTGTATTAGTCATGTGATATTTAGCCAATGTTATTTATCAAAATAGTGACAGTGACTGTGATGATTTGTTTAGTTTATGTAGTGGATAGGTAGAGCCTTGTATGCCTTTAGTGACACAAAAGTAGAATGATAGGCTTGTGGTTGTAAAGGATAGTGATGGTTTTGATTAGTTAGTTGTAAATCAATATTGTTTAGATATAGATGTAAATCACGTTTCTTGTACTTGGACAATAGTTCAATGATAGTCCATGTTTCATATGGCTTTTAAATTGCTATAAATATTATATTCCTTCTACTTAGAGGATTTGTTGTAGGTATCTACTAATAGTGATATGACTATTTTCTAGTGCTATAACAATGATCTTGATAGGCAAAGTGACAATGCCATTCAAAGGTGTTCAATAGTGGTGCATAGTTCATTTTTTTGTAAAATAGATGGCCTTAGAGCATATCAGACAAGGGGGAGATTTCTTGGTTAGCAGATTTCTTTGTCATTTGATGTCAAAGAGGGAGAGATTGAGTGAGATGATCATGTTTTTCCATCAATGACAAAGGGGGAGTTTGTTGAAATAGGTTTGTCATTGATGCCAAAAGTTGGAGGCTACAGTGTTGTGTTGTTTGAGTTGATGTTTGTCATGCTTCATGATAATGCTTCAGGAGTTGCTTCATGATATGATCTAACACTTCAAGAGTTTCTTTGTCCTTGTTGATCATCCTTGTTGATTGATAGTGTTGAGAGATCACAGTGGTGTTGATCATCTATGCTCATGATACTTGTTAGGTTTGTCCTTGTTGATATTCATCTCTATGACAGTATGGTGTCAAAAGTACGATTGATGCAAAATGCAAAGGTGAAAGGTGCTAGGATATTAAGAGTTTGATAAGAATCTTTGGTAACTTGATGTGTTGGTCTTGATGTCAAAAATGTAGTTTGAAGGTTGATGAGTTGATGTTTATGGTTCACAGATCACAGAGTTTGAATGGAGAATGTTTGAATGGTGTTGTGTCATTAAGGTGTGTTGATTGGGAGTTGAGAACATGTCTCAAGAGGTATATTTACTCTGCATCAAAAGGTACATCTACATATGTATATATGCATTAGAAGGTTTGACTTCATGTTTATGAAGATCTAAAGAAGATTATCCTATATCTTTAGAAGTTTGGTTTGCAAATGTACAAACTAGGGTTTATCAAGTTCTTGAATAAGAACCCTAAAATACCTTCATCTTTTTATTACCTCTCTGCAATAGTTAAGGTGTATATGATAACATTAGGGTTAGTAAATTTTTGAAGACCTAAGGTTCTACATTCATAAAATCCCTAGTGCTATTGTTGAAACCCTAAATCGTCTTCCTAAGCCTTAAAAGCTAGGTTTAAACCCTAGAAATAGAGTTCAATTGTTTTATGCTCTTGACGGTTTACTTTTCTTTTAACTCTTCAGTGACCTACTATGGGCGATCTTCATAACTTAAATGACCAGCCTGAGAGATTTTACACCATTGAACAACCGACCCTTTCAACTTAAGGCAACTGGTATCTACAGGTGAGATTTTGCAAGCCGCCGCCAATGAGAAATCCATGGTAAGTATTTAAAGCTTGTGGGGCACAAAAGAAGAAATTGAGGGTTACAATTTAAACCTTATTTGAATTTAAATGGCCATTCACCTATGTTGAAGTTTGACGGCCATTTGGGAGTTTAGCTGTGTGTGAACAATTTTTATCAATTTCTTAATTGTTATCATTATTTCGGCGATTTGAATAAAAAAACCTAACTATTTTGTGTGTTTGAGGGTTGAGAGTGACCTACTATGGGTGGTCTTCATAACTTAAAATGACTGTCTTGAGGGTTTTTACACCATTGAACCACCAACCCTTTCAACTTAAGGCAACTGATATCTATAGGTGAGATTTTGTAAGCGGGCACCAATGAGAATTCCACAATAAGTATTTAAAGGTTGCAGGGCATGAAAGAAGAAATAGAGGGTTACAATTTAAACCTTATTTGAATTTAAACGACCATTCACCTGTGTTGAAGTTTGACGGCCATTTGAGAGTTTAGCTGTGTGTGAACAGTTTTTATTAGTTTCTTAACTGTGTTCTTTGTTTTGATGATTTGAATGAAAAACCCTAACTATTTTGTGTGTTCGAGGGTTGAGAGTGAAGTGGTTTTGATGTGAAGTGAGTTCTTGAGAAGTGTGTGGATATGCTTTATAAAAAATGACCAATGTCTTTGAATATGTGATTAAAGATATGTAGAGTTTGCAGATTTAGTTTTTATGAGCCATGATGAAGGGATAAACAGAGTGTAGAAAAATGAGACAAAGGTAGTGATGATGGAATATGAAGTATATGGTATAGCCTTCTTCTTGTATGATGATGTATGTTGTAGAAAAAGATATAAATCTAATACAGAGAGCAAAATAAAATGATATTATGATAGAGATAAGGATGAAGGGAATTGTTATATGACAGACAGTGGCAGAGGTATTTGATGATTGTAGAAGTATAAGGAAGATTACAAACATTAATTGCAGAGGTATGCATGTGATTTCTATATTTGAAGAGTATCAGTTTTGAATAGGATGTTCTGTTATTATGGTTTGATATGATGTAATGGCAAAGTATGATGAGGTTTTGTAGAATCTAGTGAATAAGGTGTGAAGCAGAGTTTGATTATTGCTGAAGCATATATGGTGATCTTGGATCAAATGATTTCTTTGTAAACCAAATGGCACATCTATAATGAATTCTTGTTACATGTAAAAGAAAGATTTTGTCATTCATGGTGTCATTGTAATCAAGTTAATCTATTGTTTCAGTACTTTGTAATAGAAAAGTTCCATTGAAATGTTGATCTAGGAGAGATAAGGTTGAATAAAAGAGTTATAGAACTCATCTATAACCTTTGTTATCATTGGAAATAGAGTAATACTCTGTATGTCCTCATATTTTGTATTCGGAGTTGGTGTACTTGATGTAGGGGTTGGTGCTTCTGGAAGACCTGGATTTGGTGCTCCTAACAAGCTTGGAGTTGGTGCTCCTTGTGTAGGGAATTGGTATTCCTTCTATATGTAATTAGTGAGATTTTGGTCAGTGAGACCTAATAAAGACTTGGTGAGGTTGGATAGTGGTTTTTCCCTGTTTAGGGTTTTCCACTTTATATCTTGTGTTACGGGTCTACCTGTATGATTCTATTCTCTATGATATCTTTGGCATGTTGATGATAATATCATTTATGCTATTGGGCTAATGAATGAATCAGTTATATCAGATCACTGATTCACCCCCCTCTCAGTGATCCATTGTATTCCAACAATATATATATATATCGATCAGAAATGTGGTCAAGATACAAAATATGCTCATAGGCTTAGTACATCAAAAGTATAATAGATAACAATGATCCCAGAGTTATACAAAATGTCATATCGTCTATACTAACAAGAGTTCCCCTCCCCCGAATGAGCAAGAGAACCTACTCATGGTGATGTCCCTCTCCCTGCTGTTGATGGCCCTCGTGTTGACCATGGTGGTAGACCCCACAGTGGCCTCATAATTGAACCTCCTGATCTACCTAAACTGAAAGCCCCTGATCGGCTCCATGACTCATAACTCAGATGCATCTATTCCTTAGGAACTACTACATGATACAAAGCTTGATAATGATCAACCCTCCCCTAGATCATGCCAGCTCATCCTAGATGTGGAGCATGTCAGCCCACACCTGATCCATACCCTGCCCCGCCAACATTTGTTGAGCCAGGTCACGCTCCTAGAAAAGATGTACCTTTTGTGCCTGGTGCAAGAGCACCAAGGAGATCATCTATGTTTGTTTTCATACTTTTTTTCATCTTTTGTGGATCATGTTATCTTGTTTCAATAAGGTCCTAGAAGACCATGTAATAAGGACTATGTCTAAATATCTACATATTGTTGTCCTTAGGCATGTAAAGACAGTCTTCATGTTTGTAAGCCTTGTTAAGGCATGTCAAGGAGTCGAAGGTGATGTCAAGGAGCCTAATGCCTTGTTCAAGGCCAAATCACATTGTAGAGGTGTTTGAAGATTCATAAACATCGATGTCTATTCAAACAAACTAGTAATTAGTTGAAGTTTCCAACTACACAAGACAGTTCAAGGCAGTTCGAGACAATTATGGCTTCCATGATCAACCCAAAATTGTATTTCATCAATTTGTCAAGGGTTACACAAGTCTATATACCCTTGCACAAGATCAATGTAGAAAGTGAAGAAGCTTCCATGCAATAAAATCACCAATTCTCTGTTGTTTTGTGTTTTTTTCTGTATATGTTGAAGAAATAGTCAGTACTAGGCACCTGTACGGAAAATTCATGAGGTCTAAATATATGGGATGAATAGGGTGATGGAATATATTTCATTCAAGTCCACTTGGGTGCTTCGACATTAAGTAGGAAGAGTTTTATAGCCTGATTACTAAGACTGCTCATTGAGGAAACTCTGTTTTCCTAGAAAAAATGCCACTACAGGCCGTACAAAGTGAAGGTACAGAATTATTATCATCTCCTCATGTTTTGATTGGTTAGTATAAGGAGTTTCCTTCCATTTGAAAGTAGTTTGGTGTCTTGGAAGCAGCATTGTAGGGAGTTATAAGGTTTTGTTTAAAAATAGTCTCATAAAAACCTAAACAAGGGTTTTTCTCCAACGATGGAAGAATAACCATCCCATTGTCTTTCAAGACCATAAGGCTAGTAGTATGGATGTATCTATTTGTATTTCAAGTGTTTTGGATGATTGCAGGAGAGGGAGAATTGGTGGTTGCAAGGTTTGGTAGAAAAGGCTTAATATGACCATGTATTAAGCCCATTGGAGAAACCATAGAGGCATTTCTTGGAACAGAAGACTGTAGGAGGATAAAACCCACAAATTCCTTAGTTTTGAAATGTATCCTAAGTTCTCAAATCATTGGTTGAGTTCTATCCTTGCATTTCATAGTAGTCTCTTTGTATTTTTGGCCTAATTGGGGCTCTAAGGCATGAGAAGGAGTTATAGGTTGAGCCATATCATCCAAAACAATCAATACCCATCCTTGGATATATGATAGGGGGTCATAATGGGTATCTTCTAATTGTCTAAGATTTACATTTGAAGGTCTACATCAAAAGTTATTAGGACTGTTCTCCTTTTTTAGGGTTACAAGCCATTTCTCGGGTTTGTGAAGGAAGTACCATTTCAGAGTGTGAACTGCCTTTGCCAATGGATGGTATGGGTCCCAATACATGTCTAAACACCTTTTCCATGAAGAAATCAGAGCCCCTAACTTTTGTTCCCAATTTTGCAAACTGACCTTTGAATTTGGGCTTTTGGGTGTAGTAAGAACCTTGTCAACTTGTCTATCTTCTCCTATCCAAAGTGCCTCTACATCATGGTGGTATTAGAGCCATAAAAGGTTCTATTGTGGGTTGTGTAAGGCTTGGTATATGTCAACAGAGGAGAGTGAAGGAGAGGCTAGCAATGTGCCTCCAAAGGGGATGACCACTGAAGTGGTCAAGAAGTTCAAGGAGATGGAAGAAAAGATTAAAAGTGGAGTCAAGGAAGCACTCCAAGTAGAGTTGAAGGCATTGAGGATAGGGAAGAGGACAGATGAAGGTTCTGATGAAGAGGAAGAAAAGGAGGAGGAAGAAGAAGAACAAGAAGAGGTAGAGGTACTGGCTGATCAAAAGCATTTCCTTGAAGCCATCAAGGCAATTGGCAAGGATTCTTCAGAGGCTTGGATGGAGATTCCCATATTCAGTGGGAAGATGAATGTTGATGAAATCATGGAGTGGATTGAGGCTCTAAACAAATACTTTGAATACAAAGAAGTTCCTAAAAATAAGAGGGTGAAGTTTGCAAAAACTAAACTCAAAGGTGCTGCCCTTACATGGTGGAATTACACCTAAGGTGAGAGGGTAAAGAATGGGAAGAGTATGATCTCTTCATGGAGCAGAATGTTGGAGAGGATCAAGTCCCAATTCCTTCCATCAGACTATGAGGTGTAGATCTACAAGAAGATGCAAAATCTCAAGCAAAGAGATTTGGATGTGGCTACTTACAACGAGGAGTTTCACAAATACACTCTTCATTGTGGGTACATGGAGGATGAAAAAGCTAAAGTGGCAAGGTATCTAAATGGTTTGAGGTTTAATATTCAAGATGAGATAAGTTTATTAATCACTGAAATCGTGGAAAAATGCTTTCAAGTGGCATTAAGGGCTAAAGAGAAGTTGAAGAGGAAAGGTAAGCGGCAAAATAGAGGAAGATGTGGGAGAAATTTTAGAGGTAGGGGCAGTTTTGGAGGTAGAAATTAGTCCTAAAGAAGCCAAGGGGAATCTAGTTCCCAAGAGCAAAGTGGAGAATTAGGTTCTAGAGGAGGATTTAGAGGAAGAAGGCCTAATGGAAGAGGTAGATTTGGTGGACCAGGGAGAGGTCCTAATGTCTTCATAGGAAGGTGCTACAATTGCAACCAAGTGGGACATCCAGCCTTCAAGTGTCCTGAAAAGAAAGCCTCAAGATCTCATGGAGGAGAGAGAAGGAACCAATTGATCCAAGAGGAGGATTGCCAAAGTGTCAATTCACCAATTGGAAGTGCAGCCCCAGTCCATGAAGGAGAAAGTTTGATGATGAGAAGAACCATGTTGAAGGTGCCTCAAACACAAGAACCCCCTCAAAGGAAGACATTGTTCAGGACAACATGCAGGGCCTATGGTAAGATTTGCAAGGTAATTGTTGATTCAGTCTCAACTGAAAATTTGGTTTCCATTGAAATGGTAGACAAGTTGAAATTGAAAAGACTTCCTCATGTTAGTCCTTATAAAGTATCACGGTTGAATAAGGGACAACAAGTTTTGGTAGATGAACAATCATGGATAGAATTTGAGAAAAGGGAATATAAAGATAAGATTTTGTGTGATATAATTCCCATGGATGCTTGTCATTTGTTGTTAGTACGTCCATGGAAATATGATGTTCAATCACAACATGATGGTAAAACTAACTCTTTCATCATAACTAAGAATGGTAGAAAGTATAGAATGGATCGATTGCCTGATGAGCATGTAGAGAAGAATGTTGGGTCAAGTGTCATGATTGTGAATGGTAAAGAGTTTTTAGATGCCCTTAAGGAGGAAGGAACCCAAGGGTATGCTCTGATTTTGAAGCCTAAAAATAGTCCTAGTTTGCATGATCCTAGTAAGGAAGAAGTCCCTAAGGAGGTGTAGCAATTTCTAGAGAGGTATAAGGGGATTATGGTAGAAGAAATGCCTAATGAGTTGCCACCTATTAGGGACATAAGCCATCAAATTGACTTCATATCGGGATCTACTTTGCCAAAAAAAGCAGCTTACAAGATGACACCTTCACAAAATGAAGAGATTGCCAAGCAAGTGCAAGAATTGTTGGATAAGGGATTGGTGAGAAAGAGCCTTAGCCCATGTGTTATCCCAATAATCCTAGCCCCTAAGAAGGATGGTAAATGGAGGTTGTGTATAGATTCTAGATCCATTAACAAGATTACCATAAGATATAGGTTCCCTATGCCAAGAATTGAGGACCTAATGGACTGTTTGGGTGGGGCTAGATACTTTTCTAAGATTGACCTTAAGAGTGGGTATCATCAAATTAGGATCAAACAAGGGGATGAATGGAAGACAACATTCAAAACAAATGAGGGTCTTTATGAGTGGTTGGTGATGTCATTTGGTTTATCTAATGCCCCAAGTACTTTTATGCATCTCATGAATGAAGTGTTGAAAGATTTCATTGGCAAATTTGTTGTGGTATATTTGGATGACATTCTTGTTTTCAACAGGACTAAGGAAGAGCATTTGCAACATTTGGATCAGGTTTTGAAGAAGCTACATGATGAACAATTGATGATCAACATGGAAAAGAGTGTCTTCATGAAGGAAGAACTCACCTATCTTGGTTTTGTGATTTCACAAGGTAGTTTGAAGATGGATCCAACAAAGGTAGAAGCCATTTTGTCATGGCCAACTCCAAAAACAGCAGGTGATGTGAAAAATTTTCATGGTTTGGCAACATTGTATAGGAAATTTATAAGGGGTTTTAGTCATATTTGTGCACCAATTTTGGATACCATCAAACAGGGCCAGAAATGTAAGTTTTTTTGGACAAAGGCAGCCAATGATTCTTTTGAAATTTTGAAACAAAAGGTAGCACAATAGCCCATTCTTGTTTTGCCCAACTTTAACAAGTTGTTTGTGGTGGAATGTGATGCTAGTAACCTTGTTATAGGGGCTGTCCTAAGTGAAGAAGGCAGGCCTGTTGCTTTCTTTAGTGAAAAATTGAATGATGCTAAGAAAAAGTACTCTACTTATGACTTGGAATTGTATGCAATGGTACAAGCTTTGAAAAAATGGAGGCACTATCTTTTACCTAAAGAATTTATTGTTTATACTAACAACCATGCACTTAGTTTTCTGAATTCACAGGAGAAACTCAAACATAGGCATATGAAATGGGTTGAGCAACTCCAAGCCTATACTTTTGCAATCAAACACAAGAAGGGGCAGGCTAACAAAATGGTAGATGCATTGAGTAGAAGGGTGTGTATGGTTCAAGAAATTTAGTTGCAAAGTGTAGGGGTTGATGCTCTCAAACATATGTATCAAGATGATGAAGATTTCAAGGAGGTATCTGAAGTTTGTTCATAATTTTTAGACTCTTATCGTTCTGATTTTTCTAAGTTTTTGTTGCAGCAGGGGTTGTTGTTCAAAGGCAGCCAACTATGTATTCCTAGGTGTTCCATGAGGGAGAATATCATAAGGGAAAAACATTGTGGTGGACTAGGAGGTCACTTTGGGTTGGATAAAACATTGGATCAGGTGAAGAGGTTTTATTTTTGGCCTAAAATACAATCAGATATCAAAAAATTTGTTGAATGTTGTAGTATTTGTCAAAGGGCAAAGGGTACTTCATCTAATGCTGGTCTATATCAGCCACTTCCTATTCCTAATAGGCCATGGGAAAGTATTAGCATGAATTTTGTCTTGGGTCTTCCTAGGACTCAAAGAGGCTTTGATAGTATATTTGTTGTGGTGGATAGATTCAGTAAGATGGCTCATTTCTTGCCATGTAAATGCACTAATGATGCTTCTCACATTGCTGGTTTGTTCTTCAAAGAAATTGTTAGAATCCATGGTTTGCCTCTTAACATTGTGACTGATAGGGATCCAAAGTTTGTAGGCCATTTTTGGTGCACTTTGTGGAAGAAGTTGGGTACTCAATTGTCATTCACTTCAGCCTATCACCCTCAGACTGATGGCCAAACTGAGGTGGTGAATAGGTCCTTGAAAAATCTTCTCAGGTGTCTTACCAAACAACATGGAGAGGCATGGGATATGATCATCCCTCAAGATGAGTTTGCTTATAATGATTCCACCAATAGGAGCACAGGAAGGAGTCCATTTGAGATTGTTTATGGCATTCACCCAAGGGGTATTCTTGAATTGAGAGATCTCCATGGATTGGAAAGGAAAAGTGCTCAAGGTGAAGACTTTGCATTAGCCATGAAGGACATCCATGATAATGTCAAAGAAACTCTTCAAAGGAACAATGACAAATACAAGGAGAAAGCCAATGAGAGAAGGAGAGATGTACAATACAAGGTTGGGGATTTGGTTATGGCACATTTGAAGAAGGAAAGACTTCTTAAGGGGCAGCCAACCAAACTCCTCATGAAGAAGATAGGACCATGCCAGATTGTGCATAAATTTGGGCCCAATGCCTATGCGATTGAACTTCCTCAAGGCTTGGCCATATCTCCTATCTTTAATGTTTCAGACTTGTTCCCATTCAAAGGTGATTCTAATGCAGATTCAGATATGACAGTAGCAGGAGATGAAGATTGGGTCAAGGGTCTTCCACCCAATCAACCATTGAAGTTGGAATGCATTATTGACACCAAGGTCTTGAAGAAGACTAGAAAGAAGACATACAAACAGTTCCTTGTCAAATGGAGTGGCTTACCCATTGAAGATGCCACTTGGATGAGTGAAGAAGACATCTTGAAGCATGGTGTCACAATTGCTGATCTACTTCCTCAAGAGACTTGAGTTCTCTTTCCACCCGAAGAGTATGGTGCAAGAGCACCAAGGAGATCATCTATGTTTGTTTTCATACTTGTTTTCATGTTTTGTGGATCATGTTGTCTTATTTCAATAAGGTCCTAGAAGACCATCCATGTAATAAGGACTATGTCCAAATATCTACATATTACTGTCCTAAGGCATGTAAAGACAATCTTCATGTTTGTAAGCCTTGTTAAGGCATGTCAAGGATTCTAAGGTGATGTCAAGGTGCCTAATGCCTTGTTCAAGGCCTAATCAAATTGTAGAGGTGTTTGAAGATTAATAAACACCGATGTCTATTCAAACAAACTAGTAATTAGTTGAAGTTTCCAACTGCACAAGACAGTTCAAGGCAGTTCGAGACAGTTATGGCTTCCATGATCGACCCACAACTGTCTTTCATGAAGTTGTCAAGGGTTACACAAGTCTATATACCCTTGCACAAGATCAACATAGAAGGTGAAGAAGTTTCCATGCAATAAAATCATCAATTCTCTGTTGTTCTGTTTTTTTTTTCTGTATATGCTGAAGAAATAGTCCGTACTAGGCACCTGTACAGAATAGTCATGAGGTCCAAATATATGGGATGAATAGGATGATGGAATAGATTTCATTCAAGTCCACTTGGGTGCTTTGACATTAAGTAGGAAGCATTTTATAGCCTAATTACTAAAACTGCTCATTGAGGAAACTCTGTTTTCCTGAAAAAACACCACTACAGGCCATGCACAGTGAAGGTACAAAATTATTATCATCTCCCCATGTTTTGATTGGTTAGTATAAGGAGTTACCTTGCATTTGAAAGTATTTTGGTGCCTTGGAAGTAGCATTGTAGGGAGTTATAAGGTTTTGTTTAAAAACAGTCTCATAAAAACCTAAACAAGGGTTTTGCTCCAACGATGGAAGAATAACCATCCCACTGTCTTTCAAGACCATAAGGCTAGTGGGATGGATGTATCTATTTGTATTTCAAGTGTTTTGGATGATTGTAGGAGAGGGAGAATTGGTGGTTGCAAGTTTTGGTAGAAAACGCTTAATATGACCATGTATTAAGCCCATTGGAGAAACCATAGAGGCATTTCTTGGACAGCAGACTATAGGAGGATAAAACCCACAAATTCCTTAGTTTTGGCATGTATCCTAAGTGCTCAGATCATTGGTTGAGTTCTGTGATTGCATTTCATAGTAGTCTCTTTGTATTTTTGGCCTAATTGGGGCTCTAAGGCATGAGGAGGAGTTATAGGTTGAGCCATATCATCCAAAACAACCAATACCCATCCTTGGATATGTGATAGGGGGCCATAATGGGTATTTTTTAATTGTCTAAGATTTGCATTTGAAGGTCTACATCAAAAGTTTTTAGGACTGTTGTCCTTTTTTAGGGCTACAAGCCATTTCTTGGGTTTGTGAAGGAAGTACCATTTTAGAGTTTGACCTGCCTTTGCCAATGGATGGGATGGGTCCCAATACATGTCTAAACACCTTTTCCATGAAGAAATCACAGCCCCTAACTGTTGTTCCCACTTTTGCAAACTAACCTTTGAATTTGGGCTTTTGGGTGTAGTAAGAACCTTGTCAACTTGTCTATCTTCTCCTATCCAAAGTGCCTCTACATTAGTGCGTCTGGTCTTTGTTGTAGAAAAATTTCTATATTCCTCTCATCCCACATAGAATCCCTCTTCTAGATCACTCAGGCCAACTCCTCCCCATCTCCAGCCCCACCTGAGTAACCTCTATCAATGCCTAAACCTATCTCTTAGCCATCCTCATCTGACCTTGTAATCGATCAATCTCAAGTTGATCGGCATCTTGTAGAGCTTGTATGGTGCCACAATCCACTCCAATCTCCACCACCTCTCTCTCCAACCTCATCACATCAGCTAAAGCCTGCGCTAGCTGATCATCGCCATCCCCACCCTCCCCATGCTCTTGCACTCTCCTCAACTTGTCTAGATTTGCCTCCAGACTATCATGCTCAACATGTATCTCATCTCGCTCTCATCTACACCCCTCCAACTCAGACATCACCCCCCCCAACTGTACCCTCAGTGCCTCTATGTCACCTATATCCTTCTCCTCCTCCCCCTCACTCTTGGCAGCCACCTCTACTCATCGACACTAGGATACTTCCCAATATTTGTACTTAGAAGGGCTACCTCATCCAATATATCTTCAACCTTGTTGCACTAAAATGTATTAACTTTCTTAAGTTTTAGATCTAAAAAAGAGTATATCAAACTCAACACCTTCATCAACTACCATTAAAAAAAATGTTTAATAAGAATCTTTTTCATCATGTTGCATGTTCTTCACTGATTAAAAGGTAACTCTGTGTTTTTTCTCTTTTCCTCAATGACTGGTAGAAGCATATCAAATTTGATACCATTCAATGAAGGAGAGAAGAAGACGAACAAGAGAGAGAGAGAGAGAGAGAGAGAGAGAGAGAGAGAGAGAGAGATGGCATAAACCAAATACATAAATTTCTATTACTATGCAAATATATTTTACATCAAAATACAAACTACAGAGCTCTACAGCTCTGTTTCTTCTATTCCTACAAATACTACTCACTCTAGAGCTTACTGGACATTACAGTTGTCCTTCTTTGTCTAGAGTTGTTTTGCTTTTTCCACTAACAATTTGTTGTGCATGTCTGGAGCTCTATTCTCTACACTCTCTCTGCAATATTCTTCATGTTGCTATTGCAACAAATCTTCTCTTTGCTCTATACTGTTGTGCTGCTGCTGCATGCAAAACTCTTCTCCTTGTTCTAATTGTTCTTCTTTCATTCCTTTCTTTTGTCTTTTTCTTAACTTCCAAAAATCTACCACTCAAGTTCAAACTCACCTCCTACATTGAATGGATTGACCATCAATAAATGTTATCTGACAGGCCAACATAATGCATTAACTATTTTGCAGGGGTGTGGTAGGAATGTGATCTTTAGATGATCTCTGACGGGGTAGGTGCATTAACTGCCCGCTCCAAATTAGATTTTCTAACACTCCCCCTTAATCTGGAGCCACATACCTCTTTCATTATGTATCTCCGGAGCTGTTTGTAGTTCTCTAGAGTTGTCTGGAGTTTTTTTTTTCAGAACTAAAATATGGAGATATCCATGATGCCCAAGCTTTCTCTTAGGTGTTCAAAACTCTCCTTAGACAATGCCTTGGTAAAAATGCCAGTGAGTTGTTGCTCAGACCTACAAAACTGTAGTTCAATCTTTCCATGCTCTTCTAGCTCCCTTATGAAATGATAATGGATCTCAATGTGTTTGCTTCGCCCGTAGAAGACTGGATTCTGTGTCAAGGCTATGGAGGAAACATTGCCACAAAATATGGCTGTACGATCTTCTTGCTATTCATTCAAATCTGCAAGGATTCTTCTCAACCAATTAGCCTGACATGCTGCTGCATTTGCTGCTATATATTCCACTTATTTCTCCTTTTGTAAAAGATGCAAAGGCCCATCATGGAAGATATGCGCTGTTACTCACAAGCATTCACCTTACGTGATTGCATTCAGGCATAAACAATAGCCTAAGGTGCTTGACCAATATCCTTCCCTAACCGTTGCCAGATCCCTGCTTTAGAAACATAATCATTATTACTGGTCGACGTAGAAGAAACGCAATCTTAAAATGCATGCGACATTCTAGATGGAATGAGTGGTGAGCATCAAACTCTTGAGAACAAATCGTTGTTGTGCAAACATCACAGGAGCAGTTAAGCTTCTTCTCCGAATTCACCAAATGTTATTGATGCACGTTTTTCTTGTTCTTGAAGATTTGTAACAGAATTTGGATTGTTGTTGCCCACCGAATCATTACTTAAGTTATCGAATTCCTTCTTATCAGTTTTGATCTCTATTACATGAGCATATAGTGAACCCTTTCCTCTACATTTGTGACACTCAAACCAAGTCGATTCAATAGTAATTTCTAGATCGAGTCCAAAGGCATCTTCCATGAAATCGCGCTGTGGAGAAATTGCACCCAATATTATACATGAGATTTGGATTATATGCCTCGCGACCGAGAGAACATAAATACTTTGCAGAGTGGATGACTGCTCTTAAATATCATCCATTCTAAGAGTCAAAAGTTAAGTTTGACCAATAAAAATATGACAAATATTTACCATTTTTCATTGTGAATGAGGTGTAAAATTGCTATTGACTATTTGACCATTAAAGTGAATCATATTTAGGTAGGTAGAGTGGACATATTCATTGCACTCTTTGAGACACTACGGAAGAACGAAACAGTAGGGACATTTTATTATTTATAGCGAGTTTCACAAAGTAGAGAAAAGTCTGGCATTCAGAGTTGGCGGAAATTTTTAGGTCATTAGGATATTGCAGAGCCTAGAGTGAGGAAGGGATATATCCCTATGGACATCGAAAGTCTGCAACATGTGTAATATGAAGAAGATTGCAGAGTTCTGGGTCTGCATAGGATATGTGAGAAAGGCGTATCACCCTTGGAACTCTGCATCCATATGGAGAAAAAAGTCATGCAATTCTTATCAAGGATTCATTCTTTCTTCATTAAATTCTTGGTGTTGAGACATGGGCCAACTAGGACACGAACCTAGGACCTTCCATTGCTGCTGGAGTGCTCTACCACCGAGCTACTGGCCCCTCTTGGACCAGTCCATCGTCGGTCCGGGTGTGGCTTATTTCCAACACCACCACACCTCTCGTGTGCTTGGGGCTCCTAGCCTGGGCCTGACTCTGATACCATGTTGAGACATGGACCAGTTAGGACACGAACCTAGGACCTTCCATACGCTGGTGGAGTGCTCTACCACTGAGCTACTGACCCCTCTTGGACCAGTCCATCGTCAGTCCGGGTGTGGCTTATTTCCAACACCAACACTTGGAGTATGTCGCTGCAACCGTGATAGATAGGTTGTTATTCATGGATGAGAAAACACTATAAAAATTTCATATCAATCCAATTTGCAAGTGTAGATCCAAAATTTCTCTGCCCTCGACCTCTTATGGAGTATAATGACTGTAGGATATGCACGAGATGGATTCATTGCTGATTTTCATGAACTTTTCTCTGTGGCACTCGCATTTTAAAAACTTATGAACACTTTTTGAACTTCTACCTTCGCCAAGAATGAGGTAGGGTACCAAAATATCTTCCCTATTCCTCATGAATCAACACTTCACCGACTTATGACAAATTTGATACTCTCAACATGGTGTTGTTAACGGACCCACAAACTGATTTTGATTGTCATTTACTTCAAACAACTTCAATGCTATTCAGGATATCAAATGTCACAAAATTTGATGGATTACGCTTGCAAATCAGATTTGGCATGGAAGACATAATTTTCTTATGAATTGTCCCTATGCAACACTTTCACGAATCCCTTGTAATAGTCCTGCAAACCGGTTTTAATATGTGATTTTACCCAACATTTGTCATGGAAGAAAGTGGGCAGTGCAATAAACTGATTTTAATTCACTAAAAGTATGATGAGGTTATAACAAACTGTTCTAGGCCTTGTAGTAATCTAGGGTTCACTAATCATGATGTGAAGATGTGACGACATTTATTACAAACTAAAGGTCCAGATTTTAAAGAGGAAGATTCAAATGTTCTAATATAACTATTGTCAAATAGCCTCCCTTTGGGATTTCAAAATTCTTTTGGGCACCAAAGCTTCATTAAAACACTATGATTGCATTTTTTTTTGACATTATCATGAGAGTACAAGCCTGAAATGAACTTGGGAGGTCTTTTGAACGAGGAAATGGGGTCAAGACTAATGTGACAATTATCATAAGTGACACAAGAAAATGGGAGTGAAAACATGATGATCGTCTTTTGCAACAACTCCATAAGGACCTATCAAAACCTTATGTGGGTTAAAAGACCAAGTAACATGAAGCAATGATGTACATTCTTAACTCAAAACATCCTCAAGGTGAAATATATCAAGACCAAATCAAGCTGACCTCGGACACATCAAATTAACTCAAGAGGACATATCATAACAAATGCTAGTCTCCAGAGCATTGCAAACTAAACCACGATTCCTTAAAATCATGAACATCCTTAACCAACCATAATCATGCAAACAAGGCCTCTAAGGACATCCAGATGCACCTAGAATCAGGTGAGACAACCAAGACCCAAGAAACCATTAGAATATGTCAAACTAAACAATGGATCATGCACCTCTGTAATCAAACCAAACTGCTTGACCAAGACCTAGAGTACTCAAGACAAGCTAAGATGCTGAAAGAAGTTGGGAAAACACACCGAAAGACTCAAGCAAAAGAGGGGGTCCCCATTTTGCTGATACAAAAAGTGGGCATGTGTGCAGGGCACAACACTTACGATGATTGTTTGCTTACACTTTTCACATTTATTTTTGCTACCATACTTTTGGTGGCTGAAAAATAGTGGACCAAATTAGATTGGAAGAGGAGGAAGCCAAACTCACAAGATGCATGCCTAAAAAATCTATTCGCTTTCACCTTCTTAGAATATAAATTTGTTAAGGAAATGTTTATAAACATCTTTGAGGATCTTGTCCATTTAATAGGTGATTGATCTGTCTTTGGTCAAACCCCTCAAGACAAGTTGGATTAACTATAATGAGCAATATCAAAGATGATGTGCTTTTATGTAAATATAGAGTAATTAGAGTTGAATAGGGATTGGGCCATGAACTAAACCTAGCACATAAGTATCTCACTTGTTGATATGATGGCAAACAAATATTTTGCCCCTACTTAATGTGTGGGCAAATATAACATGAACATTCATTTCAAAGTATATGGGCATTCTAACATGAAAAGTAAGTATAACAACTAGCATAAATATCTTAAATACATATATCTAAAAGATGTGAGAAATATTAAGGCTGGGGCCGTGGTTTGATTGGCTAAAAAAATTTGTTGCTAAAGAAGGTCATGAAATACATCCAAAAAAAAAAATGTGAGAAACATCATTATCTAAACACCATCTATATTAAATTTGTCACATAAATTAAATAAACACTTCAAAAATGATATCTCTTGAAATCTTTTATATATTTAAGATATATATACTAATTTAATTAGCCTAAATTAATTCTAAAAAATCACATTTTCCTTTCTAATTATTAATGTGACTTAAAATTCAATAAATATAAACTTATTAAATAAAATAATAAACAAAATTTAATACATCCCAATAAATATAATTCTTTTTAATTGTGGCTAACTAAAAACATATATACTTCTCAATCAATTCCCGATGTAAGACCTTGAATTGTTATTGTATGTACCTTAACGCGTAAAATTCAACTTCCATCACTCTCTTTACAAATGCATCATTTAAGTATAATAATCTTATAATAGCTTAATGGGACTTTAGAGAATTTATTGAGAAGAAAAAGAAAATAATGATGACAAAGCACCTACGACTATACAACTGCAGGCGAGTTACAATAATTTGGATTATATTCCTAACTTCTAAAACTACAAATTAATGATAAGAATATGGGTCCTTTGATTTGGTAGCAACTCTTTAGGCTCTCCTCCTAAATTCCAAATGTCATTAAATACTAATATAGATGTCATTAAATATTAGTATAGATATATTAAAGACGTCTATTTAAAAAACGTCAACAAATATTTAAAATTATTTTATCTATTTAAAAGTTATTTTATTTTATTTTAAAATTGTTTTATTTATTACACATATATAAATTTTAATTTTTTGAGAATTATTTTATTTTAGTATATTGTTTACTTTATTTTTATTTGAAATAAAATTGTTTATTATATGTATATTTAATTTTATATTTTTATTTAAGAATCATTTTATTTCATTACACTTTTTATTTTATTTTTATTTGGAAAACTATTTTAGTTTTATATATAAATTATTTTTGAAAAATCATTAATCAATAATTATTTTATTTTGTTTACTTTAAAAAATGTAATAAATATTACATACTTATATGTTGTTTCTTAAAAATTTAAATTTATAATCATTTATTTATTTTATTGAAACCCTATTTTAATTGTATGTACATCATCATGACACTAGTACCTTACTAACTTTGTAAAATATCTCTACATAATTAAATAATAAAATGAAAAAGACCCGTGTGATCGAGGTCATTCATTAATTAGCATTCACTCAATTGTAGTGGTTGTTTGTTGGCCAACAATGAATGAGTAGAGGGTCTGAATTTTGAATGAAATGAATTGGTGAATGAGATTTGTGGTGCTCTTTTTAACATTAATAATGTTGGGTTGATGTATTTTGTTGAAAAAGAAAGTAGGATAAAGTTTATTCCACATTGAGTGTTCTAATTATAATTAGGGGAGAGGATCTAGTACTTAAACACCTTAATTTTGTACATCTTAATTTTAGACACGTCAAGCTCTTAAATGTTACATTAATTTTTAATGAAAATTTTACCATATTTTCATATCGGAGTTAAGAGCTTAAAAATGCTACATCAGATTTTCATGAAAATTTCAGCATATTTCCATATTTGAGTTAAGAGCTTAAAGTTATTGTTTGGTGTTCTGTGTATCGATGTAACCTAGTCAGCTACATTTTCAGTGAGTTGTCCAAAAACACCCAAAAAAAAAAAAGTTTGACCAAAAGATGTACAACAAGGCACCTATTATAGATCGCCTTATGTGTCACCATATGATTGGTTGTTTCTTTGATGTGACATGTGAAGTGTATTGTTAAACATATATATAATAAATATATTGGTTCCTTATTAAATTTTTATTAGTATATTATTTCTCAACTACTATTCTTTTCATATATTTAATTTGGGGTCTAAGTGAGCTAGGAGCTACTAGATCTTTCCCCTATTCTACTATAATTTTGACATGAAAACAATGGACCAAATCAAATTGGAAGAGGAGGAAGCCAAACATGTTTAATTAGGTTCTCTGGGTGGGAAGGTTTGTGAAAGATAGTTTGGTGTTCAGGCAGAAGTTTGCAATAAAGTCATATGAAATTGGTCCAGATAAAACAGCCTCTATTGAAACCTTGATGAACCATCTTCAGGTAGCTGGAAGACTTTTCCATTATTACTAATATTGCACTTATGAGGCTTCAAGGCTTTTTCATATAGGTTTAGTTTATCCAATACAATTTATGGTTCAGTGAATTTTTTTTATCAAGAAGCCGTTTTATGCTATTAAATAACAGATAGTTGCAACTGATCATATAGTATTTGTCTCTGGAAAGCAGGAAACAGGTCTGAACTGCGTTTGGATTTCTGGGCTTGCAGGAGATGAGTCGAAGAAATCTTATATGGGTTGTTGCTGTACTCAAATTCAAGTGGAAAGTTATCCCTCATGGTATTTTTCTGCCGAGTTCTTTTACAAGCCAGTTAGCAGTTACCTAAACAATACTGCTTGTTCTTTAATGCTTTGAAGGTTTACTTTTGAAGTGTGGATAAATCTCATATAGCAAAACTCCATTTTTTCTGTGTTCAATTTAATGATTTTATAGTTAAAAAGGACGTTTGAAGGGCATGACTGGATTTGCTTATCGTCTATCAGTATTAATTGGGCACTCTTAGTTAAATTAATGAGTAAATAGTTAAAGGATATTTGAGGGGCTTGGATTTTTTTAGATTGCAATTGAAAATCTTCTTCGCAGAAGGAAAAGAAAAGTGTTACAGTGGATCCAAAGGCTGGCGAGAGTTAACACCTTTGCTCTCACACAAAAACAAATCACATAAATAACTTTAGATAATTAAATAAATATTTATGAATGATTGAAAGCAAAATTTCATGAAAAAATTTGCAGACTTGTTGAGGGTTATAATTATATTGTTGTTTACATTACAGTAGCATGACATTTATATGAATATGACATACCCTGGCTTGGCTTAAAGTGTTTTAGTATAATTATGAGTAATAATATTTAAAAGTGCTATTAAAAGGTTGATAGGCATGTATTATTTATAGTATTGTGAGTTAAGTATTGTACATTTATATTTTTAAGAATTATTCTATGGAGTATTTGGCCAATAGGGATATAAATATTTATGTCTATCTACCATTTAATTGTACTTTTGGGTATTGTTACTAGTTTTTAATAATTTCATAGGTGTCCATATTTTTAAAGGTTTTTTACGATATTATAAGAAAGATGCAACTTCCAAGATATTTTTGAATTAACATATCAGAATAATTTCAAAATTAATTAAAACTCTTTTGACCATTTGATCCCAAAATTTGTTCACCTACACCTTTAAGCACATTTATGGATAGCTTGTAGCATGGAAAGACAGATTGTTGGAGGAGATTAGGGTTTGAATTTCTTGGTTGGCGCACTTGGCATTTAATGCAACCATTTTTGGTGCTCATGAAAATTTTAGGTGGGATTTGGAACAAGTCTTGAGAGTGAAAATTGAGGTGTGATGTGTGGAAGAAGATAGAAAAGAGTAAGGTGGCAACAAAACAAAAAAAATAGAAT
Source organism: Cunninghamia lanceolata (assembly GCA_027924645.1). Lineage (NCBI taxonomy): Eukaryota > Viridiplantae > Streptophyta > Pinopsida > Cupressales > Cupressaceae > Cunninghamia > Cunninghamia lanceolata. Next base: position 4,902,983 of record BSBN01000220.1, on the reverse strand, counting down.
AGGTGGCATGTGTGTGAAAAAAGGAGCTATGTGAGGCCATAAATGAAGGGGAGATTTCTGATTTCCCTCCATGCATGGTAGAAGAGACAAGAGAGAGTCACATATAGTGATGTGTGAGTAGAACCAGAGATAGAATACTAAGAAGAGGGGGGACTTTATTCATTTTCCTGCATGAGAGCAACATAGGAAGCAAGAATGTCAATCAAGGACTACATAGGAGTAAGAAGAACAACCAAAAGATAAGCACATTTTACCTTGTGGGCTATCATTCTTCGAAGAAGCCTTCATTTTTGTCTTAATGGGTTGAAAAAGAGAGGATATCCCACTTAATGGAAAATAGAGGGGATTAAGCGTAGAAAGGACAAGGAAGAAGGAATCTACATAAGAAGGAAAGATTTAGTAAAGGTAGGGAGAATTTAAAAGAAGTTTTAGGAGGAAAGGTAGGGACCATGGTTCCTAAAGGGAGAGATTTTAAGAGAGTGAGAATTCATGTAATGTCCCCTTCCTAAGCATCTGACAGTCAGTGATGGTTAGCCTATTACTTAGGTTCCCATAGGCTAACTTGGTGGTTAGGGGACTCTTTCTGGGGGTATTGATGACATGGTGGCTCAATCGTTTGGCTCTTACAGGTGTTGCATTGAGCTCAGAGTTGTCAGGAGATTTGTGACAACTCTTTCTGGAGAGTTTTCAGACACTTGATCCGTATTTGCTATATTTAGTAAGATCATTGCTTGGCACCGACATCGTCACGCAGCACCAGTTATGTTCCATCATGATTGGTCTCTTCACCTGATGCTCATTGGAGTTTGTTTGAGGAGGGATGTTGTTATATTTTAATTATCGTTAATTTATTAAGTTAAATTAAGTATTTAACTTAGCAATAATTAAATATATTAATGGTGACTTTATTATTTGTACTTGGTCGCCTAGTTTTGGGAAAAGTGACATATTTATAAAGTTAAATTAAAATGCTTAATGTGGCATCCCATTCAAAAAGGTACATAAGAGTTTTTTTAATAACATTAAATTAAATGGGCCAAGTGAAGCATGGGGGTTTTGGGAAGGCATACAAGGTCTTTGGGAGCTCATTTGCATTTTATACTATTGATATTCTTCTACAAGTTATTGTTGGTTGAACAGCGTTCTACCACAGAGATCATCTACGGGAGTGAAAGACCTCTCTAGGGTGATTGTTGATAGTTTTATTTTCAGAGGCTATGCTGGTGCATATTGGAAAGATTGCAGGTGTTCGTGGAGAGATTTCTTCAAAAAAAATCAAGGATTCTGTGAATGATATTTTGAATACGATATTAGACAATAGGGTGATGTGATTCAATGCAGATTTTTAGAGAGTTTTAGACAGTTTATAACTCGTTGTTGGGTTGTACCATATCATAGACAAGCCATACCATTCAGGGGTGATTATAGGTGTTGTTTGAGAGTGCAAAAATAATATATTTGTTGTTGAATCTTACTGAGAAAGGGTGTGGAGTACAAGAATAGAGTCCAATAAGGGTTTGTTGTTGTTGTTGGTCATTTATTATTGCTAGTTTGAGGTCGTATAAGGCCATACAACTACACATTGGGGTGTGGACATTCCCTAGGCTAAAATGCCTAAGTATTTGGGGCCAAAACTACACCATGGGAGGCACCTTGGATCATTGATTTGCTATTTGATGTTTTTGAGGAGGAGAACTTAGGGTTTGATCATCTCCATCACCAAATAAGGAGCTTGAGTTTGTTGTTTGCATGTATTTCTCAGACATGTGCTTATTGCATCAAATGGGTATGTTAGAATATTGATCTTAATGTGTTTTTCCCAACTGAGTATTTGAGATATTGTCTTATTTCAATATATATTTAGCATGCTATCAATTATATAATGCAATGGAAGCTTGTGGGTATCATTTCTAAGTTGAAATATAAATGTTATTGTATGTCATATATGCTGTCCTATTTTATTGTTTCACAAAAAACACAACAAAAACTAGGGTGGGACATTATAGTGGTATCAGAGCACATATGTTTCTTGCTATCCTTTGCGGTTGAAGTTGTGAACACGTAGTGAATTTCTTGAGTAATGCAGCCTACTACTTATCAATATTACTTGAGAAGAAACAAATCAAACCCTAACCTTGGAGTCCCAACACATATAGATCCTTTTGTGGGTGTTGATAGTGGGTGATAGAGATAAGGGTGAACTGAGTACAAGGGATATCCTAAATGATCTTGCTAGGGGACAACAAGACTTGCAACAAAATATGAATCAACTTTGTGCCTTTTTGGTGCAACAAATGATAGGAAATAACAATAACAACAATAACAATGGTGATGGTAAAGGCAATGGAAGAAATGGTGATGGTAATGGAAATGGAAGGAATGGTGAAAATGGGCATGGTTCAGTCAATAATAGGGTTGTAAATCATCGTTCTATGACTGGAACAACAAACACTAGGCCTCATATGCCTAACTTTCCTCCAGAGGATAAACCTTTGGTTGCTAATGAACCCACACAACATGAGTTACATGACCAAATAATGAGGGTTTGGAGAGATTTAGGGACAAAATTTTAGGCTGAGATGTCATTCCATGATTATATGGATATCAGATTGAGGCATAGAACCCATAGAGGTTGGGGTGGTAGAATACATAATCAAGAATTACAAAAGAAGGTTAGTAAGCTATCTACTCCTTATTTTGATGGCTCGGAAAAAACTACAACTAGAGCTTGGGTACACAGGTTAGATAACTATTTTCATCTCAATTCTATGCTCAAGGATGAAGCCATTACATATGCAACTCTTCATTTAGATGGTAGTACTGGTGCCATGGGATGGTCACATTGGGCCATGATCAGATTAATTCTTATGCAGAGTTTACTGAGAGGTTGATGAATAGATTTGATAAAAGGGATCCTGAATTGTAGCTTAAGGAGTTGGCACAATTGAAATAGTGGGGTTCAGTGGATACTTAACATTTTTGAGTTCCAAAAGTTATCTGTGATGGCCACTATTATTTCTAAGAGGAGATTGACTATTCTATTTATTGATGGGTTGTTCGATCCTTTGAGAGGTTGGATTAAAGCCCTTAATCCACTTTCTTTGTAGGATGCTCTAAAGAAAATAAGAGACATGGAATCTTCCACCTCAAGGAACAAATTTCAGACTAAGGGTTTCTTTCATAAGAAAGAAAAGGACAAGAAACCTTTTTAGAGAGATTTCAATCCACCCAAGAAGGGGCCCTCAAGAGTAGATAGTGATCAGATCAATGAGCTCAGAAGAAACAAATTGTGTTTTCATTGTAGGGAGCCTTGGGATCCAATGCACAAGTGTGCTACCCAAGCCAAGGCTAAAAAGATAGAGTATTTTTTAGCTGAAGAATCAACAGATGAAGACTTAGATCAAAATGGGTATTCAAATAATTTAGAGAGGGAGAACTCCTCTGAGTCAGCTAAGGAGAAAGGAGGGGAGAGTCCAATAGCCTACCTCTCTAGAATTCATAAAGAGGGGTCATTCAGGATTCGTAGGGTGTTAGGTGGTCAGAGGATCGTCACTCTTCTTGACACTAGAGCTATGCACACTTTCATTGATGACAAGATTGTGGTGAAGAGAGGTCTCAAAACTGAAGACTTTGAGGGCTTCAGAGTTCAGATAGCAGATGGATTCATCATTACTTGTAAAAGGAAGATCTCATATCTGACTATCTAGTTGAGTGATTGACTCAATGTTAATTTTTATGTGGTGAGAATGGGAGAGATGGATGTAGTTCTTGGTATGCAGTGGTTGCTTGCTATCGGTGAGTTCTATTTGAACCTACATACTATGGAAATGAAGCTTGAGGTGGATGGTAGGAAACATGTATTCAAAGGGATATCTGATAGTGAATTATGGGTAGTATCTTTTAGAATAATGGAGAGACTTATCAGACATGACCATGTGGAATGGGAAGAAAAGTGTCTTATCATGCATACGGTTTCAAAACAGTAAAAATAGAGTTACCATCCTGTTGGCCTTGGTTCTAACTTGCCAAATTTTAAATTTTTATGTCAAAATTCCTATGTTGAGTCACCCCAAGTCACAAAATCTCTTGAAGTGTTAATTTTCTTTTCATTTTGAAGGAGGAATTATCTGTATGTTCAGTTGAAGTCCTGAGAGGAATTGTATAGTGCAAAAAATCACAAAAACAATTAAATTTAAAAATCCACAAGGGATAGAAAGAAATTATTTTATAGGGACATTTATATGGTTATTTATAGACATGTCCTTCATAAAAAGGTTCATTGTTTTAAACTGATACGTAAGGACATCATTAAGGTTTGTATATTTTAGATTGACTGTGAAATCTAACAAATAGTCAATATACAGTGATCCTTCAGCCATGGAATCACAAGCACATCCTAATAAAGCATGGGATAATTTAAAGAACCTTGCATCCTTTAACATCATAAAAATGACAATAGGTAAACCCTTTATGTAGTGACCGGTAATACCTATTGTAACATATGAGAGATGCATATACTGTAGGTTCTTAGGACTGGTATTAGCTTGACTCTGAAATTTCTTAACCTCTGTATCATTGAATAATTTTAATTTTCCTTCTAAGCCACCTTTCACAGATTTTAAAGCTTCAATTTTTTGGCGGACTATTTGTGAGAATGATTAAATCATGGTTTTTGTAAGAGATGGAACAAAATTGTCTGACAACGGGTCTCATTATGTTATTACAGACAATGTGGCAAGATTTCGTGAGAAAATATTAGCTTTGTCAAAAGTTATGCTAGTTTTCCTTCTTCATTGCATTCCCAGGCTTGAAGACCAAGTGATAAATTTTTGTGAGGTTATAATTTTCAACAAGTTATAACGAGTTGTGAAAGCACACCAAAGTGTTGTTAAAGGAGATAACTTAGGAATTTTCACAAATTATGAATTGCACTCAATATGCTGATGGAGGTTTTGAAAAAACACAAGTTCAAGTAATTAAGGTTGTAAATAAAGTGAAGTGTTTGAAAAGCCACTAGTCTATTGCAAATTCTAACTTTAAAAAATTCTTATGTTGTGAGGAATTCCCAAAAGGTTGATGAGCTACTTGGAAGTTTTCACAAGTCACATGAAGGTTAGTCAAAATCAGAAGTCAAAAGTTAGTTATTTCAACTTGTGGATTTAGCCAACTCAAAGGAAGGTGCGGGTTCTAGTTTTTAATAAGTCACCAGGAGTTGTTTTGGAAAGTGAAGTTGCATTTTTTTCATAGCCTATCGAGTTGTACTTTTTAAGAACCTGTGGAGTTATAGTTTTGAAAAAGGTAAATAAAAGTTATAATTTTTAATAACTTATGGGAAGTTATAAGTGTAGATTCGAGAAGTTAGTTATTTCAAGTTGTAGATTTGACTAACTTCAAAAAAAAGGGAGAAGTTAGTTATTCTAACTTTTACATTTGGCAAAGTCCATAAACGAATTTGTGAATTAGACTAAATAATGTGAAAGAAGTTTTAAATTTTTTGAAGTCATCTGTGACGTTTGAGTTAATTATTTTAACTTGTAAATTTGACTAACTCATTTCTTTTCATCCATCCAAACTAGTCTTCAAGGAAATTGAAAGTTATACTTTTTGATAACTTGTGAAAAGTTCTACTAGTCTTCGAAGTGCTGATGAATAAATGAAATCAAGTAGTCATTATAACTACTTGAAAAACTATAAACCTCCATAAGACGGGTCTGTTGAGAAGGTTTTAAACATTTTCAAGCAAATCCAATCCGTAGGTGTTGAAGCCAAATTCCTACAACCAATGCTGACATCCTCTGGGCCTGTGCTCGAACTAGAGGTTTAGCACAAAGTATGGGTGCTCATCAAAGCCAAATGAGGAGGATTTGTGTTAGATATTGTAACTGCATCAGCCCTGGAATACATGTATGCATCACGTGTAAGCATATGCAAGGCATGTGAGCTGTCTAACAGAATGCCTCAAAGAGATGTCATCTCATGGAATGCAATGAGTCCAGGATATTCACAAAATAGGTTTATTGAAAAGGCTTTAGAAACATTCAAGAAAATGCAATCAACAGGAGTAAAGCCGCATTCCGCAACCTTTACCAGCATTCTCCTTGCCTGTGCATAAATGAAAGCCGTAGAACAGGGTATCGACATCCATCAAAATATAATTGAAAGTGGATTCTTGTTGAATGCTGCTGTTGCAAGTGCCATTGTAGACATATATGCAAAATGTGAAAGCATAGACAACGCACATGAACTGTTTAATGGCATGCCTCAAACAAATGCAGTTTTGTGGACTGAATGACGGCAAAATATGCACAAAATGGATTCGTTGAGTAGGCTTTAGAAGTTTTCAAGTGAATGCAATTGGCAGATGTGAAGCCAAATTCCATGACCTACGCCAGCTTTCTCCCATCCATGAGGACCCAAATGGGATTTTTGGAAAACGGTATGGGTGTTTAACTGAATATGCCCCCAAGAAATATAGTTTCAAAAGGACAACAATGATTGCATTATATGTATAAAATGGATTTGTTGAAAAAGGTTTAGAATCTTTCAAGAAAGTAAACTTGCAGGTGTAAATGCCAGTCCATAACCTTTGTAAACATCCTCCGGGTCTGTGCCAAAATGGCAGCGCTAAAACAGGTGGGGATATCCATCAAATACATAATGGAATGTGATTTTTATTAAAGTGCAACGTTGTAATTGTAGCCGCCCTGGTATACACGCTTGCAAAATGTCAAATCTTAGAAAAGGCATGTGAGCTGTTTGAAAATCAGCCTCAAAGAAATGTGGTCTCATGAAATGCAATAAGAATGGAGTATGCATGAAAAATATTTTGTGAGAAGGTTTTAGAAACTCCCATAGCAAATGCACTTGGTAGCATATGAAAAAATTTATTCCTCTTTTCAAACACTTACTCCCTTGTGGGAAAAGAGGAGCTTTGGAACAAGGTACGGACATGGAACGAAGTATTATGGAAGGATCCTTTTCAGAAATTGGAAGTTACAATTGCTCTCGTAGACATGCCTGCAAAATGTGGAAGCATAAACAAGTTGCAGCAAAACATATACATGGCATTTGAACCATTTGACAAAATGCCTTAAAGCAATATAGTCTCATGGAATGCAATAATTGCAGCGTATATAGAAAATGGATTTGTTGTGAAGGCGTTGAGGAGATGCCATGCTAAAGAAGGTGCTCATACCCCTGCTATTTCATTATTGCACAGAGCTTTCAATTTGCATGGTGAAGTGTGGAAAGAGCATGGCTTTCCAACAATTAGTGTTGCATTGGAATTCACATTTCTATCTCTCAAGGTTGAGCATATTTTAGTTATTGGTCATAGTGGTCATGAAGGGATCAAGGCGCTTATGTCAATGTCAGATGATAGAACAACCTTAAATGAATTCATTGAGAGTTGGGTTGTAATAGAAAAGCTAATATGCTTGCAGATAAAATCTTTTGTGGCAAATCAACCTTCGATGAACATTGTAGCCACTGAAAAGGAGTTAGTGAATAAGTACTTATCAAACCTAGTAACACTCCCTTGGATTAAAGAGATTGTAACTCAAAGAAGTTTTCTTCATGTTGTTTACTATAATTTTGTAGATGGATCTTTTGAGAAATGGTCTCTAAGCTATAAGGAAGACTAAATTGTAAGGTAGGATAATGCAATTACCAATCATTCTTTTTGGCACTAAATTGTTGATTTTCACTGGGAAGGTTCACTATTATCATTTTTTCAAGAATCTTATGAAATTGGACATGTCTTGTTACCAGTGGTTTATAGGTAGATGGTACAAGTGGTGATGAAGTTGATTCTCTTCAGGACAAATTGGAAGTACACAATGTTTGGGTGACGATTCTGCATATAGTTCTCAAACTTCAAGGTACCATTATTCTATGGAGGCAAGGTTGTTGCTACTTCAATCTCAAAACAAATATTAAAAGTTGAAATGAGTATGGTTGGTGAAGAGTTCATAGAATCCATTGACAAAGAATCTATTTTATAATCAAATGAGGAATATGAACTTTATGTGCAACCAGAACATACCCATGAAACTAATGGATCAAGAAGTTTGTAAATATTTTCGGTAAAGAGTTATGGAGAAATTGGCTTGGGAGATGATGGCAATGGCATTTTATGATTGTAATCACAACAGGATAATGTGGAGAGTTATTCAATCTACGTAAAAGACATTATTTCTATAAGTATGTATCTTATATGTGCAAACACAAGAGTCTAAGATTCAGGTATTCAAAGGAGTTTTCAAAATCTAGCGAAGTTTGGTTTCCCAAATGGAGCTAACAGAGATGAAAAGTAACTTAGTTAAATCTACAACTTGAAAGTTGCAAGTTCTAGTTACATTTTTGTTTAAGTGACTTAAGTCACTCTTTGTAATGTAAAGTTAGAAAATGAACGTTGTTTCCGGAAAAGTGATATAAAATATAACCAAAAATAAGATTTATTATTGTATTGTATTTCAAAAGGGTAGTTACATGAAGTAGTTATCAGGTTCTTACAAGGTAGTTACTAGGGAGAAGCCTATAAATATAAGGCTATTTTCAAATGTAAAGGGGGACTTTTTAACAAGGAGAATTTTATGGGGGAACTTATGGAGAAGATTTTCAGAGACCTTTGATCTAATACTTTGTACATGAAGGCTTTTGAAATTGTATAATTCACAAAGATAATAAAGAGTGCATTTGGTTCGTGTGTTCCAATGGTACTTCTAAGTTATTGTTACTGATTTCTTGTATGTTAGATTGGTACTACTTCTATGTCAGTGTGTAAATCATAGGTCATCCATTGAAACATTTAACTATGCAATTGATGTGATGAAGAACGACCATTTCTTGGTATCTTGATTTGAATGTGTTCAGATAACGTATCTCTTCGTGCATTGAGATCTATGTGTTATCCTTCTCTCATCATTGTTGCATGCTAAAGCATTCTTTATGAAACTCATCATATAAGTTTAGGAATGTGGTTTCTAGCTTTTGTGGTGAAACCCCCTTATAATTTATCATAAGTTTGTGAAATCTAAACTGGTATTCATGCATCTACTGTAAGGGTTTCAGTCAATCATCTTTCTTGTTAGTTTTCTTTTCTCTTTTCAGGTTAAAAGTACACAAAAACTACAAACTCCCATCATATGAGGGAGCTGCCCCTCTCAAATGCAGAGGGAAGTGGTTAGTCTAGTAACAACTTCTCCAACTGTTAGGACATTTTTCGCTGCCTGTTGAGTGAGTCACTTTGAAAATTGCAGTGACAAATCTATTTACCAACAAATTTTTGGTGACTCTACTGAGGAAAGTGAAGTATCAATGGATTTTAGTTCCTTAGAAATATAAGGATGCCTCCCCTGGATTGGAGGTTGGTGACTTTGTGGAGGTAAGATACCCACTGCTATCATTTTTAAACTTGAACCATGGCGTCAAATCCATTTCAGCCATGGGGAACCCACATTGGCCCATTAGCCTTGTCTTAGTACACATCTTTACCTGTAGGATCATAGACACACTTTCCAAAGTTCACAAGAGAGAACTCACAAAATGCTGAAGATCATATTTGTGCATTCATAGTTGCTTGTGGAATTTTGGGAGTCAATGAAGAGGATGTCTTTGTGCAGTTGTTTGTCAAAATCCTTGTTGGACCTGTTGCAGGATGGTTTCAACACCTGAAAGGTGGATGCATTACCAACTAGGACAGCTTAAGAAATAAGTTTCTTGCAAGATTTAAAATTGCAGTTAATGTAGGATAACTTTTATACCAGCGTTTCCAAATCCAAAAGAAAGAAGGTGAACCTATAAGGGATTTTTTTGATTAATTCAACAAATCTTTGAAGTAGATTCCCCCCAAAAATCAACTGAGTAAATACAACTAGTTGTGTACCTTCATCGCTACATTACACTTTGAAGTTAGATTCCTCTTGAAGAAAAGTAAGGTACGCAATCTGGAAATTGCACAAAAAGAATCCATTGAGATTGAAGATGACTTGATTCTATCTGGACCGTTGAAAGAAAAAGATATTAAAAGATGTATTCTAAAGGTTTCAAGAAATGAGTCAAGAAAGAGGTCTTGCATGGAAAACCATAATTATCAGCCCGAAGAGCTTGCCTGTACATAGTTTAATCTCAATACGAAAGGGTAAAGTTAATGCCTCCTTCAGGTGGTTGTATGAATCTTATGGTGTTAGGTGAAAAATATATGTTTAAAGACGGGTTAGTTCCCTCAGAAACCAAACCTTATGCTACACAAAATGCTAGAGTGTACCATTTATATGTTGAGGATAGTGATGACGATTCAAAATTTCTCTTGAAGATCAAAGAGTTAATACTTCTTTTGTGCCTTGGGCAAATGTTAGTAATCACTGCATTCATTCAACAAGTGTAGTTACTGGTTCAACTTCAGTGACAACAACTATTGAACCATCATTCACCAACACGAGCGATAAAGAGGCAAGCAAAAATGATCACTTATTGATGTCTTTTTCTTCTCTGGAGATTGAGTCCTTTCCATTTGAAAGTACTGAGAAAGATTCAATAAAAATTTTGGTGGAAGCAAAGATTTAAGGTCAACTCACAAATGGAGAAAAAATAAATGCATCACTAAGAAATCTTTTTCAAACTTGCTTGAAGCCTAAGTATGAAGATTTCAATTTTTTTGAAGAACCTAATGGAGAAGACTCACTGCAACAAAAGCATATCAAAATCCATAAAGATATCGATATAAGACACGAAGATGAACCAATGAGCATGTTGGTTTTTTCCCAGACTGGATGCTTATTCCCAGATTTCCCTACAAGGTAGCCATCAGTGATCAACAGGATCTCTGGGCCAGGGGCCAACAGTGTAGGAGATAGACTCTATATTTTATCTCCTCTTCTTCTTCTTCAGGCTCTGCAAGACCTAGGGGGTATTCCCTACTCAACATCCATGAGATATGCATACAAGGATTGGGATGTTGTCAGAAAGCAGATAAGTCCTCCTGAAAGTAGACCAAAACTGAAAGATAAGAGCAAAGGGGCTAGCTTTGGGCCTATTTGCAGTTGTAGACAGAGGACTGAGGATCCTAAAACTAATTCTAATGTCCTAATGGTTGTTTTAGAGTTTGATTATGATTTTGAGTTTGGATGCAAAGCTGGACATGGTTGTAACACAAACACAAAGCAAGATTGGTGCCTATCCAGGGCCTGGAGTCAATAGACATACACCTGTGAATGATCAGCATGAACGGCTAAAACTGGATTTCAGGGGGATATATGTGATACCTGCCTTACAGATATCTCCCAATACAGAGTGTTAAGTTATCTCTACTTATGGCATCCCTACTGCAGTATACCCTTCCCAATGTTCAACCTGAAAACAGTTTAATCTACCCCTTGAATAGAAGTTAAGAGATCATACATTCAACACAGGAATTCCATGTTCTAGAGTCTCAAATATTGCTTAAATATCCAGACTCAGAAGAAAGATACATGCAATACTGGAGACAGAATTAACAAACCACATGCAAACATAGCATTATTCATACAAGATTAACCATGAAATCAGTGGATTCATGCCAAAACGTACAACAAGAGATACATAAACTCACAGGTTTAGCTGTACAGAGCAACCAAAATGAACTGTATTGTGTTACAGAGCCAAAATGTTCAACTTTCAACAACCTGAAAAATGGTAACACAGTCTGCTTATAATAGCCAGAGAGTACCACAGCAATTAATTACATGAATATGATAAAAAATCCGCCAGATACAGTCCTCAGAAGGAATGGCGCTCAGAAAATGTTAATGCAGCAGACAAAGGGGGGCCTCGAGCCACGCGCCACTATCTGGAAGTCTTCATGTCAAAAATCCGGTACCTGACTGTGCAACAACTCGCCCATGCCCCAGCACAGTCGCCATTAAGGGTCTCAACCACCCGTTGTCGCTTAAAAAACTGTCGCTGCATACAAAAAAGATTTCCCACCAAAACACATTCAACCGCGGGTTCAAAATATACAAGGGAATAATCCCACATTCACGGTGAATAGATCACTCCAGCGCTTTAAAAGCATAACCGCATTCAAACAAAGTGTTGAGCGCTTTTGCCGCGCTCGACACACATGCCTTCGCCCACAGCCCATCGGCCAAACTTCTACCATCGGCAGATCAAAATAATGCTAGCCCGATATACCATCTCACTCCGATGGCATTGCTGTCACCAAGACAATCCTCCCTGTCACCCCGATGCCAGCTCCACACCCCTTGTCGCCGAGACAAAGACCATCGGAGCAACCAAAAGCACTTCCGCCGATCACAATAGTCTCGCCGATGGCCCTTCACTTCCCACCTCCGTCGGTGAGACATACACCATCGGCACCACAAAAAACCCTTAGGCTGACAATATTACTCACTCCGATAGACATCCTCCAAATTCCCATCGGCCTGACACTACCCCATACTCGCCGATGGCAACTCCATCGGCCAGACCTGCACCATCGGCCAACAATCTGCCCATTCACCCGATAATCCTCCATTGCACCGATGGCACCAACAAACTATACTCTGTCGGCGAGACCTCAAGCGTCGGCGAACCCGAAAACTCTCTCACCGATAGCATTACTCCTGTCGACGACCACCTTGATCATCCCTCATCGGCTAGACTACCAACTATCGGCCCAACCAAAAACTCGCCTGCCGACATCACTTGTTACGCCGATACAGCTCCATCGGCCAGAGTACCCCTGTCAGCCCAACTCTCCACACTTCGTCCGATGCACCAAGTCACGCCGACAACACACACATCCACTTATCGGCCAAACATACGCCATCGGCCCAACATGAAACTCCCTCGTCGATAGCACAAAGTCACGGCGATATACAAAGAACACACCATGCTACTGAAATGATCGCCAAGACACATGCAAACTCATGCCGATAACACTTGAGGTACCCCCATCGGCACGACCAACATTGTCGGCAGAACCACAATATCCTTCACCGATAGACCAAGCTCTTGCCGATGAACAGGAACACTTAGGGTTTGAAGGAAGAAACCCTCCAACAAACAAGCTCAGCCTCCAGGTCAAAATGAGTGCCAACACTGGCTCCGAATGGGGACGTGCAGGTGAAAACCTGCAGCGAGAACCAGATCTCCGGGCAGACCAGGCAAAAAACCAAAAAGCACGAACTGCACAAGACATTTACACTATATACATGTTTTTACAAATGTGCACAGCAACAAGTCATCTATGCAAAATAGAACTTAAGGAATTGGCCATGCACAGGCAATTCCAGAACTTCACCATCTAGGGCCTGGAGGAAATAAGAATCCTCCCCATGAGCACTGCAAATCTGATATGGGCCCATCCATAAGGGTTCAAATTTACCATGTTTACCCTTTTCTTGACCTTTTGCATTCCAAATGAGCACCAGATCATTGACTTGAAACTTCCTTTTTATAGCTTTCCTGTCAAACTGATATTTCACATCTTGTTGTCTCTTGAGATTAATCTGGTGGGCTTTCCTTCTGTTTTCATCCAGTGCAACCAGCTGGTTCACTCTTTCTGTCATGGAATCTTCAATCTCCTCATCATTTTCTTGGATGAACTTGTAAACTGTTAGGAGATTGTTTATGGGCAATCTGGCTGATGCACCATATACTAGCTCAAAGGGTGACATTCCAATAGCCCTTTTTACTGTCACTCTATCAGCCCATATGGCTAACTTTAATTTTGAGTCCCAAGCTCTCTTGTTCTTGTCCAGTATCCTCTTGATAATTTTCATGATGCTTTTATTGCTTGATTCTACTTGACCATTCCCTTGTGGGTGATATGGTGATGCATATGATAGATTTATCCCATACCTGTTGCAAAAATCAACAAATTCACCTGATCTGAAGCACATAGCATTATCAGTGACTATCTTGAATGGTACTCCAAACCTGATGATAACATTTTCCAGTATGAAATCCATCACCACCTTACTTGTAGCTCTCTTAGTTGGAATGGCCTCAATCCATTTGGTAAAGTAATCAGTTGCCACCAAAATCCAACTGTGTCCCCCACTTGATTTGTTTGCAATTTCCCCTATGAAGTCAATTCCCCATTGCTGAAATGGAGCATCCACAGTTACAGTTCTGAGGGGTAAAGCACCATCATATTTCAGCTTTCCTGAAAATCTTTGGCAAGGGTCACACTTCCTTACTAACTTTTGTGCATCCGAAAAGAGAGTGGGCCACTAATATCCTGCTCTGAGAATCTTATGAGCTGTTGTTTGGGCAGTATAATGTCCACCACACAATCCTTTATGCATATCATTCAAAATATTGTTAGCTACATCTTCATCCACACATCTCAGCAGCACACCATCAGGGTTTTTCCAGTATAACTCACCTTGAACAATAACATACCTGATTGCATGTAACTTTAAAGTCCTCTTTTGACTGTCACTGAAATGGGAAGGACAATTCAGATTTTGCAAGTAGTATATAATGTCCTTGTACTATTCAGATCTTGATACATTTACATTCTTATTTTGGACTACATTAACTTGGCATGCTTCCAAGTTTGACTGTGCCATCATCTTGGCTAATCCTTGCCCTCTTACCAACTTGGTAATTTGTATTTCTATGTTGAACTCCTGCAGTTTGTTTATCCATCTACACCTTCTTCCAGTCACCTCCTGCTGAGTGAATATGTCTTTGACTGCTGCATGGGGTACATATGCAATTATATGTGATCCTACCAGGTATGGTCTGAAACTTTTGATGGCTCGGACTAGTGCATATGCCTGTTTTTCCATAATATCATATTTCAACTCAGAAGCCTGCAAGGACATACTGAAGAAAGCTATGGGCTGTTCAAAACCATCTTCATTTTTCTGTAGCAAACATGTAGCAATAGTGTGAAAGGAAGCAAATGAAAACAATTGGAATGGCCTAGAAAAATCAGGAGATTTAAGAACAGGGGCCATCTTGATTGCCTCCTTGAAACTCTGAAATGATTCTATTGCTTCACTTTCCCAGTGGACAGTTGCATCCTTCTTCATCATCTTGGAAATGTTCCTTGTGGTTTCTGCAAAGTTGGGAACAAATCTCCTAACAAAATTTATCTGTCCAAAGAAGGACTGAACTCCTTTTACAGTTTTTGGCATTTGAATTCTGTCAATAGCAGCCACTCTCTCTGGATCTATCCTGACTCCATCCTTGGAAACAATATGTCCCAGGAGCTTTCCTTCAACTACCCCAAAGGCACACTTCTTTGGATTTAAAGAAATACCATACTCTAGTGCTCTTATGAAAATCTGCTCCAGATGCAAACAATGTTGCTCTTCTTTCTTTAAGTAAGTAGTCAAGTCATCCTGATAGACAGTCAGGATTGAATCAATCAACCCTACAAAAGCAACATCCATTGCTCTTTGAAATGTAGCACTTGCATTGGTTAGTCCGAAGGGCATTCTAACATACACATAAGTTCCCCATGGGGTGGTGAAGGCAGTCTTATACTGTTCTGATTCCTTTACCTTCACCTGATTATAACCTGAAAATCCATCCATCATGGATAAGAGTTCACAACCAGTCACTCTCTGCAACATAGCTTCCATATTAGGCAGTGGATAGTTATCCTTTAAAGAGGATACATTTAAGTTCCTAAAGTCAACACAAAGCCTAATATCACCATTCTTTTTTCTGACTGGGACAAGGTTAGACACCCAAGTTGAATGTCTGATTGGCACAATTATTCCAGCTTCCCTAAGCTTTTTAAGTTCTTCCTGCATCTTTGGAGCCAAGGTAGGATTAATAGGTCTTTGCCTCTGTCTGAATGGCTTAGCTCCAGGCTTCAATGGGATCTCATGCTGGAATAAATCTTCCCTATAGGCTTTTAGGTCCTCATATGACCAAGCAAAAACATGTTTGTACCTTTTCAGTAATGCAATCAGATACTCCTGATGTGTGGTTTGAGCTGCTTACCAATATATACCTTCTGAGGGGCTTGAGATGTCCCCAAATTTATCTCTTCTAAATCTTCCTTATTTGTGGGAGATGTCCTTGTGACCAATTTATCTCTACTGTCAAAAGCTCTTTCCAAAGCTACTAATCCTCTGGGGATTTTATTAGTCTTCAACTGAATTATCTCCTTTCCCACAAGAGTTTCTTTTCCATCTATAGTCTCTACAAAAGCTTGGAAATCAATTTCTTGATTCTCATATTCATCTATGCAGTGCAAAAATTTTAACAAGTCCCTATCATCATTAAACACTTGCCAACTGCATATGTTTTCTAGCACTGTAGGCCTAATTTTAACTTCTATATTTGTAACATCTGACAGAGTGATGTCATCTGGCCTTATTGCAACATTGGCTAAGAAATCAGCCATAACATTCTTGGATCTCTCTACCCAGCCTATTGAAAATGCATCAAAAAGTTCAATGGTATCCCAAACAGCATGCTTGTATTGTTTCAATCTTTTGTTTTTTGAAGCATACCTATCTCTAATTTGGGATACAATCAGCTCAGAATCCCCAAATACTCTTAGCATTTTGATTCCATGTTTGAGAGCAATATTTAGGCCTAAGAGTAAAGCCTCATATTCTGCAATGTTGTTTGTGCAAACAAACCTCAGCAAGAAAGAGAATTTGAGGAGCTTACCAGTTGGAGACAGGAAAACAACTCCAGCTCCAGAGCCTTCTTTTGCACAAGCTCCATCAAAAAACATGGTCCACAAACCTTGCTGATCCAATTCTTCAATGCAGACATTTTTCTTTTTATCTTCTCTATCATCTGAGACAACCTTGAAGTTATCACAGTCAGTGTTTACAAAGCATATCTGTTCCTCTGCTTCTTGGTCTCCACTGTCTCTGATGATCTTTGTTCTCTCATTAGCTTAACATCCCTGCCATTCATTGGAATCATGGCATATGACAGGTTCAGCTGCATACTTCCACCAATTAGTGCTGCCCATCTTCTTGATAGTAACATACCATACTGTGGCTTGATGTCAACCACTGTTATATTCATTTTATATCTCTTTTCAGGAAATGCTGCCAGTTTGAAATCTACATCCTTCATGATTCCAATAACTGGTACCTCTCTGGCATCCATAGCATAACATTTTCCACATGCCTTGTCAATTTTCATTCCAGCTTGTTGCATGATGGCCAAAGGCATGACATTTGTAGATGCTCCAGAGTCAAGCATACAATTTCTGATTATTTTTCCATTTATAACCAGGGATACATAAAATGGTTCCACTTGTGAAGGACACTTTGTCATAGTCATTCCTAAATAAACCTTAGGAGCCTCATCTTCTTCATTACATATGACATGTTTCTCACCCTGGGTCTGAGCATTTTGTTTAGCTTGAAAAGGTACCCCTGAAATTAGGGATATTGTCCTATTCTTGATTTCTTCCACTTTCATGAGTTCCATAAGTGGAACAGAGACTTTTACCTGGGAGAGGACTTGAGCTATATCAAATGGAACATAATTTTGTATAACAGTTGTAGCTTGCTCCACAATCTTGTTTTTATCCTGAACTGATTTAGCTTTTACTTTCATAGTTCCCTGATCATCATTTTTGTCTTGGGAACCTTTACCTTGATCTTCAGCCTGAGGGATTCTAATTTCTGGTCCTTGAGATTCATGACCTGTTCTATGTCTAAAATTCTGTTTATTATTACCCCACTGCCTTTTTTGTGATTCAATTCCTTTATGACCATGCACTGGCTGACTTGCAGAAATATCTTTCGACTGATATGGGCTGCTTACTTGATTTTTACCTCTGAGATTGTAGTTGCTCTTGACTTGAGCAACTGCTGCAGCTGTGAAGGCCCTAATTTCCTCATCAGAAGGTCGTTGTAAGTTACTCAGAAAATTGTGTGAGTTCTAGGCATAGGCATAATTAACTTCATCATCTTCATCATATGGGAACTGTTGGCAGCCCTGAGTTCCATCATTTGTACTCTCATCAGCATCATAAAGAGTGTATCCATTGCTTATGGACATCATATTTACATCATCATCTTGCATATAATGTGGCTCATTGCATTCATTACAAGATGTAGTATTATCACACAAGGATTGAGCAATCATACACTGTGACTGTGAATGTGGCATCTGACAAATTATACACCATGGAGCATCATCAACAATATTTACAGCTTTCTTTAGAGGATCAGGAGTTTCTTTGACATGTTGAGCTCTTTGATTTGTGTTGTTACGTGGGAATATAGGTTTACCATCATGCCAATTGGTATTATAAGGCATATCATGCAATGATGGCCTCTTTTCCTGCCTTTGATAGACTTGCCTATCAGGACCTATCCCTTTTTCACTTCTAGCTAGTCTATAACTCAGGTCCTTAACAACATTTGCCAATTTGTCTATCTTATCTTTAGGGGCAGATGTATTACCTTGAGTGTTCTGAGGCTTGTTTGGATTCTACAGAATTTTTATATCATCCCTTCTATTTGTCTTGCCTGATGCTTTCCTGTTGTTTTCGATATTCACTGCAATTCTGAAAGCATCCCTGAGAGTAGCAGGACCTCTATCTCTTAATCCATATGTAGTTTTTGCATCAAAGGCATTGATATACAATATTATGCACATTGGTTCATTCGGCCTCATGTGATGTGGCAATTTGTTTAACACTTTAGTAAATCTTGCATTAAAATCTGCAACTTGCTCATTTGACCCTTTAGTGATACTGGTAAACTCATTTACAAAAAAGCTAGGGTCAGTTTTGTCACCATATTGCTCCTTGAACATCCTTTTAAAATCATCCCACGATGAAATACTCCTGTCAGGCAGATTCTTGTACCATTCCCTTGCCTCATCTACTAAAGATTGCATGAATGACTTCATGAAAACATCCTCATGTTCAACCTTAAAGTTATCCATGACATTTTGAAAAGCTTTTAGATGATCTTCTCCTGACACAGTGTTGTTTCCTAAAAATTTAGGCACTTGCAGCCTCAGATGCTTATCAATGGGGTTAGGATACCCAGGAATACCATCAAATACCAGCTGTCTGAATCTATCTAGCTGCATTGGCTGTCTGTTTAACTGATTAACATTAATATTTCTGTTTGCATTCTGGTTTCTTACATTGTTCAGTGGTATCCTAGCATCATTCACATTTTGTCTCTCATCATTATGCTGATGTTGCACTTCATTTCTCTGTTGATGTCTCTGCACATTTGCATTCTCAGGGGTAGGAATTGAATTATTCTGGGCAGTCCTCAAAGCTTGCACTTTCTTCCTCAAGTCATCTCTGATTGATATTGCCTGCTGATATTCAAACTCGGCCCTTAAGCTCCTAATTTCATCAGCTAGTTCTTCCTCACTGGGCCTAGAGGAGGATGGTTTTACCATATTCTGATCATCATCTTCATCATCCCTCAGAGACTCTGCCTCTTCAAACCTTTCACTAGGGTCTAGAAATGGGCGTTCTTGGAACACCTCCGACCTCATTCTCACGCTACCACCCTGTTGCCTCTCATATGCACCCTGAATATCAGCTTCTGCATTTGAAAAGTAAGGCGCATGCTGCCCTGATGGCCTAGGGTTATCTTGCATATCATCATTTTTTCTGGGGGAACCCTCATGACTAACTGAGACAGCTCCCTTTCTTCTGTACATCATTCTTCTTGTTACTGGTAACTCTTCAAATAAAGGATTTTGTTGGGATCTTCTCCCCTGCATATAAATTTTACTTTGACCGGTTGGGAGATTACTTCGGAGTCGCCACCTATTACTAGGAACTGTTTTCTTTTGAAAACCAGGGTTCTTTCACAAATTCCCCAGCGGAGTCGCCAATTTCTGTTGGTTTTTTCCCAGACTGGATGCTTATTCCCAGATTTCCCTACAAGGTAGCCATCAGTGATCAACAGGATCTCTGGGCCAGGGGCCAACAGTGTAGGAGATAGACTCTATATTTTATCTCCTCTTCTTCTTCAGGCTCTGCAAGACCTAGGGGGGTATTCCCTACTCAACATCCATGAGATACGCATACAAGGATTGGGATGCTGTCAGAAAGCAGATAAGTCCTCCTGTAAGTAGACCAAAACTGAAAGATAAGAGCAAAGGGGCTAGCTTTGGGCCTATTTACAGTTGTAGACAGAGGACTGAGGATCCTAAAACTAATTCTAATGTCCTAATGGTTGTTTTAGAGTTTGATTATGATTTTGAGTTTGGATGCAAAGCTGGACATGGTTGTAACACAAACACAAAGCAAGATTGGTGCCTATCCAGGGCCTGGAGTCAATAGACATACACCTGTGAATGATCAGCATGAACGGCTAAAACTGAATTTCAGGGGGATATATGTGATACCTGCCTTACAGATATCTCCCAATACAGAGTGTTAAGTTATCTCTACTTATGGCATCCCTACTGCAGTATACCCTTCCCAATGTTCAACCTGAAAACAGTTTAATCTACCCCTTGAGCAGAAGTTAAGAGATCATACATTCAACACAGGAATTCCATGTTCTAGAGTCTCAAATATTGCTTAAATATCCAGACTCAGAAGAAAGATACATGCAATACTGGAGACAGAATTAACAAAACACATGCAAACATAGCATTATTCATACAAGATTAACCATGAAATTAGTGGATTCATGCCAAAACGTACAACAAGAGATACATAAACTCACAGGTTTAGCTGTACAGAGCAACCAAAATGAACTGTATTGTGTTACAGAGCCAAAATGTTCAACTTTCAACAACCTGAAAAATGGTAACACAGTCTGCTTATAATAGCCAGAGAGTGTACCACAGTAATTAATTACATGATTATGACAAAAAATCTGCCAGATACAGTCCTCAGAAGGAATGGCGCTCAGAAAATGTTAATGCAGCAGACAAAGGGGGCCTCGAGCCATGCGCCACTATCTGGAAGTCTTCATGTCAAAAATCTGGTACCTGACTGTGCAACAACTCACCCATGCCCCAGCACAGTCACCATTAAGGGTCTCAACCACCCGTTGTCGCTTAAAAAACCGTCGCTGCATACAAAAAAGATTTCCCGCCAAAACACGTTCAACCGCGGGTTCAAAATATACAAGGGAATAATCCCACATTCACGGTGAGGAGATCACTCCAGCGCTTTAAAAGCATAACCGCATTCAAACAAAGTGTTGAGCGCTTTTGCCGCGCTCGACACACATGCCTTCGCCCACAGCCCATCGGCCAAACTTCTACCATCGGCAGATCAAAACAATGCTAGCCCGATATACCATCTCACTCCGATGGCATTGCTGTCGCCAAGACAATCCTCCCCGTCACCCCAATGCCAGCTCCACACCCCTTGTCACCGAGACAAAGACCATCGGAGCAACCAAAAGCACTTCCGCTGATCACAATAGTCTCGCCGATGGCCCTTCACTTCCCACCTCCGTCGGTGAGACATACACCATTGGCACCACAAAAAACCCTTAGGCCGACAATATTACTCACTCCGATAGACATCCTCCAAATTCCCATCAGCCTGACACTACCCCATACTCGCCGATGGCAACTCCATCGGCCAGACCTGCACCATCGGCCAACAATCTGCCCATTCACCCGATAATCCTCCATTGCACCGATGGCACCAACAAACTATACTCTGTCGGCGAGACCTCAAGCGTCGGCGAACCCGAAAACTCTCTCACCAATAGCATTACTCTTGCCGACGACCACCTTGATCATCCCTCATCGGCCAGACTACCAACTGTCGGCCCAACCAAAAACTCACCTGCCGACATCACTTGTTACGCCGATACAGCTCCATCGGCCAGAGTACCCCTGTCGGCCCAACTCTCCACACTTCGTCCGATGCACCAAGTCACGCTGACAACACACACATCCACTTATCGGCCAAACATACGCCGTCGGCCCAATAGGAAACTCCCTCGCCAATAGCACAAAGTCACGACGATATACAAAGAACACACCATGCTACTGAAATGATCGCCAAGACACATGCAAACTCATGCCGATAACACTTGAGGTACCCCCATTGGCATGACCAACATTGTCGGCAGAACCACAATATCCTTCGCCGATAGACCAAGCTCTTGCCGATGAACAGGAACACTTAGGGTTTGAAGGAAGAAACCCTCCAACAAACAAGCTCAGCCTCTAGGTCAAAATGAGTGCCAACAGAGCATCCTCATTCCAACACATGTTCAATCTAAGTTTTATGGAGCATTCAAGGTTGGGAATAATCCTCTTTTTGAATCTTCTAGTCATGTAGATGCCTCTATATCATATATTGTGAGTTCATTTTCTATTTCTTCTAATACTAATGTTGAAGAAGAGGAATATATACACACATCTAATAATTGTTTTGATTCCAAGAAAATGGAAAGGACAAAAGATAATCTTTGGAATTGTACTAAAAGTGATATGAGCAATCATGAAGGAATTAGGAATAATTAGATTGATGATGACGCTCGGTTCCACAATGTTTTTATCCCAATTTGGTGCTTAGAAATATCTAATGATGACTTCTTGTGTGGACAAGGAGTCGTCATTACTATTTCCAATTTATAGAAGAGGATACTCCAAAAGATACAGAGTTGTCATAAATGGAGTATGGAATACCTGAGCCAATCATTGTAAAAAAAGATGAAGTTATTTTATCTGAGAATGATCCAGTGTTCGCTAAGGTTGTTGTCTATGATCTAGATTCTTAGTTTGTTTCAAAGGATGTTGATTCAAATTAGGTTTTGCAAGAGACACATATAGCCCAAGATTGGTCCTTCTTTGATTCAAATGTCCATGAGTACATTCAAAGATGGGATATTGATGCATTGACATAGTACAAGAAGATATAGCTGATGACACGCAGGGTGATGTGATCCAACATGCTTTAGAGGTTTATAATGAGGAATGGCTATTTGGGCATAATATATTACTCAGAGACTTATGAATGCCATTATTTTTAGATCTCTCATCATAGTAATTGCAAGTTGGTAGTTGGGTTTATAGGTGCTCCTCACTCACCATCCATTTTTCTGCAAAGGAACATACTTTTCTCAACTTGTTAATGGATTCACATGACCATTCTGGAGTAGTTCTTAAGATAGGAAGTCACCTGCCATGTACATAGGTTAATTAGGTGTTTTTTCATGTCTATTTTATTTTGGTTCCTGTATGTCTTTTGTCGTTTGCCTCATCTCTGTTGTTTTTCTTATTTTTGACTTGCTTGATTCTCCTTCTCCTTGTGCATTTTGTTATCTCCTAAATCTATAGTCTAATGGATTTAAGGACCTCATCATTTCCAAAATTCTGGGTTCATCCTACGTCCTTTACAGTCCTTGTCCCCAGTCAGAGCCAACTATTGGGCTTATTTTTAACTTGCCAAATTTTAAATTTTTACATCAAAATTCCTATGTTGAGTCACCCCTAGTCACAAATTTTCTTGAAGTGTCAAGTTGATTTCTAGTTTGAAGGACTTCTTTGTTTGTTCAGTCGAAGTCCCGAGAGCAACTCTATAGTGCAGAAAATCACAAAAACTATTAAATTACAAAATCCACAAGGGATGAAAAGAAATCCTTTACCTGGACATTTCCATGGCTATTTCTCCTAATATGGCAACTTTTCAAGTCATGAAATCATATGGTTTGGGAGATTTTAAAGCTTCAAGTTTTTGACAGGTAGTTTGTGAAAATGATTAAATCATGGTTTCTGTAAGAGCTAGAGAAAAATCATCTGACAATGGGTCTCATGATGTTATTACGGACAATGTGGAAATATTTCATGAGAAAATATTATTGTTGTTAAAAGTTATGCCAATTTTACTTCTTCATTGCATTTGTAGGCTTGACGAACAAGTGTTATAAATTTTCATGACGATATAATTTTCAACAAGTTATAACGAGTTGTGAAAGCACGCCAAAGTGTTGATAAAGGAGATAACATAGGAATTTTCCCAAGTTATGAATTACACTCAATATGTCGATGGAGGTTTTGAAAAAGCACAAGTTCTAGTAATTAAGGTTGTAAATAAAGCGAAGTGTTTGAAAACCCACTAGTCTATTTCAAATTCTAAATTTCAAAAATTCCTAAGTTGTTGGCAATTCTCAAAATAGGTCCTAGTAATTAAGGTTGTAAATAAAGCGAAGTGTTTGAAAAGCCACTAGTCTATTGCAAATTCTAAATTTCAAAAATTCCTAAGTTGTGGGCAATTCTCAAAAGGTTGATGAGATAAGTAGAAGTTTTCGCAAGTCACATGAAGGTTAGTCAAAATTAGAAATCAAAAGTTGTTATTTCAACTTGTAGATTTGGCTAACTCAAAGGAATGTGCAGGTTCTAATTTTTAATAACTCATGAGGAGAACTTTGTTTTGGAAAGTGAAATTGAAATTTTTTATAACCTATTGAGTTGTGCTTTTTAAGAACCCATGAAGTTTTAGTTTTGAAAAAGGTAAATACAAGTTATAATTTTTAATAACTTGTGGGAAGTTATTTGGCATTTGAGTTAGTTATTTTAATATGTAAATTTGACTAGCTCATTTCTTTTCGGCCATCCAAACTAATCTTCAAGAAATTGAAAGTTATACTTTTTGATAACTTGTGAAAAGTTCTACTAGTCTTCAAAGTGCTGATGAATAAACAAAATCAAGTAGTAGTTATTATAACTACTTGAAAAACTAAAAACCTCCATAAGACGGGTCTGTTGAGAAGGTTTTAAAAATTTTCAGGCAAATCCAATTCACAGGTGTTGAAGCCAAATTCCTACAATGATTGCTGGCATCCTGTCAGCCTGTGCTCGAACCAGAGCTTTAGTATGAAGTATGGGTGCTCATCAAAGCCAAATGAGGAGGATTTGTGTTAGATATTGTAACTGCGTGTAGTAGTGTGCATCAGCCCTGGAATACATGTAAGCATATGCAAGGCACACGAGCTGTCTAAAAGAATGCCTCAAAGAGATGTCATCTCATGGAATGCAATGAATATAGGATATACAAAAAATAGGTTTATTTAAAAGGCTTTAGAAACTTTCAAGAAAATGCAATCGACAAGAGTAAATCCGCATTCAGCAACCTTTACCAGCATTCTCCTCGTTTGTACAAAAATGAAAGCCGTAGAACAGGGTATCGACATCCATCAAAATATAATTGAAAGTGGATTCTTGTTGAATGTTGTTGTTGCAAGTGCCATTGTAGACATATATGCAAAATGTGGAAGCAAAGACAGGACATGAATTGCTTGATGGCATACCTCAAAGAAATGTGGTTTTGTGGACTAAATGACGACAGAATATGCACAAAATGGATTCGTTGAGTAGGCTTTAGAAGTTTTAAAGTGAATGCAATTGGCAGATGTGAAGCCAAATTCCATGACCTGCGCTAGCATTCTCCAAGCCAGCGCCAAAATGGGAGTTTTAGAAAACGGTATGGGCATCCATCCAAATGCATCAATGGAGGGATAATTTCTGTCAGATATTATAGATGCAAATGCTCTGCATGTGAACCGTTCAACAGAATATGTCCCCAAGAAATATGGTTTCAAGGACAACAATGATTGCATTATATATATAAAATGGACTTGTTGAAAAAGCTTTAGAATCTTTCAAGCAAGTAAACTTGCAAGTGTAAATGCCAGTCCACAACCTTTGTGAACATCTTTCGGGTCTGTGCCAATATGGCAGCGCTGAAACAGGTGGGGATATCCATCAAATAAATAATGGAATGTGATTTTTATTAAAGTGCAACGTTGTAATTGCAGCCACCCTATTATACACACTTGCAGAATGTCAAAGCTAAGAAAAGGCATGTGAGCTATTTAAAAATCAGCCTCAAAGAAATGTGGTCTCATGAAATGTACTAAGAATGGAGTATGCAGGTTTTAGAAACTCCCATAGCAAATGCACTCTGTAGCATATCAAAAAATGCATGCCTCTTTTCAAACACTTACTCCCTTGTGGAAAAAGAGGATCTTCAGAATGGGATATGGACCTCCAACTAAGTATTATGGAAGGATCTTTTTTAGAAATTGTAAGTTACAATTACTCTGGTAGACATGCCTATAAATGTGGAAGCATAAACAAGTTGCAGCCGCCCTGGGAGACATATCAGCATAAATGAAATATACAAGGCATATGAACCATTTGAAAAACTTCCTTAAAGCAGTATAGTCTCATGGAATGCAATAATTGCAGCGTACGTACAAAATGGATTTGTTGTGAAGGTGTTGAGGAGATGCAATGCTGAAGAAGGTGCTCATACCCCTACTATTTCATTATTTCACAGAGCTTTTGATTTCCATGGTGAAGTGTGGAAAGAGCATGGATTTCCAACCATTAGTGTTGCATTGGAATTCACATTTCTATCAGTGAAGGTTTGAGCATATTTTAGTTATTGGTCACAATGGTCATGAAGGGGTCAAGGCAATTATGTCAATGTCAGATGATAGAACATCCTTAACTGAATTCATCGGGAGTTGGGTTGTAATAGAAAAGCTAGTAAGCTTGCAGATAATATCTTTTGTGGCAAATCAACATTCGATGAACATTGTAGCTACTATGAAAAGGAGTTAGTGAATAAGTTCTTACCAAACCTATTTTAACACACACTTGGATTAAAGAACTTGAAACTCAGAAGAAGTTTTCTTCATGTTGTTTACTATAATTTTGTAGAGGGATCTTTTGAGAAATGGACTCTAAGCTATAAGGAAGGGATAATTGAAAAGTAGGATCATGCAATTAACAATCATTCTTTGTGGCACTAAATTGTTGATTTTCACTGGGAAGGTTCACTATTATCATTTGTTCCAGATAAATAATGTTATGAAATTGGACATGTCTTGTTACTAGTGGTCTATAGGCAGATGGTACAAGTGGTGATGAAGTTGATTCTCTTCGGGACAAATTTGAAGTACAAAATGCTTGGGTGAGGATTCTGCATATAGGTCTCAAACTTCAATGTATGATTCTTCTATGGAGGCAAGGTTGTTGCTACTTCCATCTCGAAACAAATATTAAATGTTGAAATGTGTATGCTTGGTGAAGAGTTCATAGAATCTATTGAGGAAGAATCTATTTTATAATCAAATGAGGAATATGAACTTTATGTACAACCAAAACATACCCGTGAACTTAATGAATCAAGTTTGTAAATATTTTTGGTAAATAATTATGGAGAAATTGGCTTGGGAGATGATGGCAATGGCATTTTATGATTGTAATCATAGTGGGAAAACATGGAGTGTTATTCAATCTATGTAAAAGACAAATTATTCTGATAAGTCATTATCTTATATGCGCAAACACAAGAGTCTAAGATTCAGGTATTCAAAGGAGTTGTCAAAATCTAGTGAAGTTCAGTTGCTCGAATGGAGTTGACGGAGATGGAAAGTAACTTAGCTAAATCCACAACTTGAAAGTTGCAAGTTCTAGTTACCTTTTTGTAAAAGTGACTTAAGGCACTCTTTGTAATGTAAAGTTAGAAAATGAATTTTATTTCTAGAAAAGTGATGTAAAATATAAAAAAAAATAAGGTTTATTATTATATTGTATTTCAAAATGGTAGTTATGAAGTAGTTATCAGGTGGTTACAAGGTAGTTACTAGGGAGAAGCCTATAATACAAGGCTATTTTCAAATGTAAAGGGGGACTTTTTAACAAGGCGACTTTATGGGGGAACTTATGGAGAAGCTTTTTAAAGACCTTTGATCTAATACTTTGTACATGAAGGCTTTTGAAATTGTATAATTTCACAAAGATAATAAAGAGTGCATTTGGTTCGTGTGTTCCAATGGTACTTCTGAGTTATTGTTACTAATTTCTCGTATGTTAGATTGGTAATACTTTTGTGTCAGTGTGTAAATCATAGGTCATCCATTGAAACATTTAACTGTGTAATTATTGTGATGAAGCATGATCATTTTTTGGTATCTTGATTTGAATGTGTTCAGATAACCTATCTCTTCGTGCATTGAGATTTGTGTGTTATCCTTCTCTCATCGTTGTCGCATGTTAAATAATTCATTGTGAAAATCATCACATTAGTTTAGGAATGAGGTTTCTAGATTTTGTGGTAAAACACCCTTATAATTTGTCATAAGTTTGTGAAATCCAAATCAATATTTGTGTGTCTATTGTAAGGGTTTCAGTCAATCATCTGTCTTGTTAGTTTTCTTTTCTTTTTTCAGGTTAAAAGTACACAAAAAATACAAACCCCACATCATACGAGGGAACTTCCCCTCTCAAACGAAGAAGAAAGTTGTTAGTCCAGTAACAATTTCTCCAACTGTTCAGACATTTGTCGCTACATGTTGGGCAAGTCACTTTGAAAATTGCAATGAAAAATTTGTTTACCAACACATCCTGACATTTAAACCTTGTTTTCTAATCACATAAAAGTATTTAGTAGTATACCTTCTGGGAGGCCTCTTGAGAGAGGCATTGAGCATGTTACTGAGTTGGAGGAGGGTGCTAAACCAGTAATCACTACTCCTTACAAACACCCAAAATGGTACAAGAATGAGATAGAGAAGGCTATTGAAGAGCTCCTTGAGACGGGGGACATTATACCAAGTAAGAGCCCCTTTTCTTCATCAGTAGTTCTGGTCAAAGAGAAGGATGGGACTTTACATATGTGTACTGAATAAGAATACCATCAAAAACAATTATCCCATCCCATGTATTGACGAGCTCATAGATGAGCTACATGGAGCATGTTACTTCTCCAAGATTGATCTAAGATCTAGCTATCATTAGATTCAGGTTAGAGAGGAGGATGTGGAGAAGATGACTTTCAGATGTCACTTTGGGCATTTCAAGTTTCTGGTTTTGCCTTTCAAATTAACCAATGCTCCTGCCATATTTCAGTTATGTATGAATAGGGTGTTTCATGATCAGTTGAGGAAGTTTGTCCTTATATTTTTTATGACATTATAATTTCTAATAGGACTTGGGAGGAACACCTGAAACACATTGATGAAGTTTTGAGCATTCTTGAGTAGGAATCACTATATGCTAAGGAGTCCAAGTGTGAATTTGGTATGACCAAGCTCATATATCTTGGTCACATTATCAGTTCTGAGGGAGTTAGAGTGGATCCCAAGAAAATCAGAGCAACAATTGATTGGCCTCCACCCAAGAATATCTTGCAACTCAAGGGATTCTTTGGATTATGTTGTTTTTATAGAAGGTTTGTCAAGGGCTTTTCACAGGTGGCTACCCCACTTAGAGACTTGACAAAGAAGGGGACTTTCATATGGACTAAAGTTGCTCAGTGCTACTTTGACCATTTCAAATAGGTAGTGAGAACTTTCCTAGTCTTAGCCATTCCCGATTTCTCTAGACCCTTTGAGTTGGAGTGTGATGCTTCTGGAGAGGGGGTTGGTGCAGTGTTAATGCAGGGTAAGCATCCTATAGCATTTGAGAGCCAGAAGTTGAGATGACCTGAGAGAGGATATTCCATATATGATTAAGATATGTTGGCTATTATGCATGCCTTAGCTAAATTTAGACCATACCTTATGGGGGGTAAGTTCATTGTCAAAACCAACCACAATAGTATCAAGTTTTCCTCAATCAGAAGGACCTTAATGAGAGGCAACAGAAGTGGGTCAACAATCTTCAAGCATATGATTTTGACATTGTGTATGTCAAGGGGAAGAGGAACATTTTTGCTTATGCCTTATCTAGGAGACCACATTTGTGTTTCTTTGTTGAGATTCTAACTGACTGGAAAGAGTGGATTTCAATTGAGTACACTAAGGATTCTTGGGCTACTGGTATTATTGAGGGTACTATAAGAGATGATATATATACAGTTGTAAATGATCTCATCATTTACAAGGACAAGATATTCTTGGTGCCCAATTCAAAGGTTAAGTAGAAGGTTTTGAGAGTTTTTCATGATACTCCCATGGCTAGCCACCCAGGTTATTTTAAGACTTACAAACAAATCTGGGAGAGATTTACTTGGAGAGGGATAAAACATGAAGTCCTCAAGTATGTTCGTGAGTGCCCTACTTGCCAGCAGAACAAACATGAGCACTCATATCCTATTGGGTTGTTGTAGCCCCTCCCAATACCCAAGCAAAAGTGGGAATGCATTTTGATGGATTTTATCATTAGGTTGCCCAAAGTTCAAGGAAAGGACTATATGTATGTCATGGTTGATAGGTTAACAAAATTTTCTCACTTCTTTTCCATTTCAACCACTTACATAGCAGTTCAGGTTGTTGAATTGTTCTTCTGGGAGGTTTTCATGCTTCATGGGTTTCCTAGAAGCATAGTTAGTGACAGGGACAACAAGTTCCTAAGTCATTTTTGGTAGGAAATATTTAGATTGAGTGGTACAAAAGTCACTCCTAGCATGAGTTATCACCCATAGATAGATGGGAAAACATAAATTGTTAACAAGTGGGTGGAAGGGTACCTCAAGAACTACATAGCAGGGTAGCAGAAAGCATGGATCAAGTGGTTACTGTTGAAGGCACAAGACAACTGAGGGGGGGTGAATCAGTTGTATCAAAAACCTTAACTTGTTCAAACAAAATCACATTCACATTCACTTACTTTAACTCCTTAAGTGTTATGAAGTTTTTAAAACATGAATAGTAGAATAAAAACATAAACACATCAACACCATACACACATGAACATCGGATTTTTACATGGAAAACCCTAAAAGGAAAAAACCATGGTGAGTGTTAGCTCACAATATAATGTAGTAACAATACTGAATAACAAAAGAGGCTCATTGCCAAAGGGCTCACTATCCAAATGAAAGGCTCATTGCCAACGGGTGGCTCAATACGAAAGGGGTGGCTCACTACAAGGATGGGTGTCTCACTACCATGAACTGACATAGTAGCATCTCCAACATGCCTGAGTTCAGTTCCATTGAAGTGTAATATATCTCCTCTATTATGCTCTGCTTTTACAATTCAAACTTTATCTTCACATCTTCATAGTTCCATGCTCAACTCATGAATTCATTACACATATTTATACCAATCATCAACCTTGGAACATTCATCAAGGTCAGAAATACAACATACAACCATTGGAGCTATCTCTAAGGTCGACATACATACATAAATCAAATTAGGTCTGAACTTATACAAACTTGTGAATCAAATGAATGAAAGAGGAACACTTCATAACTTAGCTTGGACCCAAACACATCTTCACATGCTTGAACACGCTTCTACAATACATGAATCACCTTTGAAACAAGTGTAAATAACCAGGTCAGCCAGAACTAGTGCAAACATCAAGAATACTTAAATATATGCTTCCAAGAACTTCATTATAGCTCGCGGATCAAGCACACACCTTTAATACATTATGGAGACATCCACAAACAACATAGAATCACTTGGGAGCTGAAAAAGCCAACCGCAATAGATCTCACTTGAAGACAACAAATATCACTTGAAGACACATAACAGACTGCTTCTTAACAAACACTGTGAAACTCTGCTAATCAATAACTTTCTTTCTAGAGAACCAAATCACAAATCCTTTGGAATAAAGATAACTAAGGGCTTTATAAACTTAAGTCCTGAACCGCAATGCCAAAATCCAAACTGCAGAGAAATGCGAAGCAAAATACTTTCTCCCTATCACTCTGCAAACATTGTTAGGGACAGTCTTCAAACTGGTGAATAGAACTTTTTCTGCATAGCGATCCAGACGACTAGTTTCTATATTTAGCATCTTCAAACACTTATTTAAATCATATCCAAATCTCATACTCTGATGTTTAACACAGAGAAAATGCAGAGAAAAATACTTAGATAGTGTTCTTAACATGACAACTCAGTCAATCAACAAATAGAAATATCAGAAGATATAGTTGGCACCAATGACAACACAAACATGTTGGCATCAATGACAACACTAGTTAGCACATACTTGCAACAATCTCCCTCTTTTTCATTGATGGGAACATATGATGTGAAAAACTAAATAACATGTTTCTCCATCAAGACATAACTTTGCATTAGAACTCCCCCTTTTTTTTACACATCTGAACTCTTTCTCCTGAGTTTTTCAAATGATCTCTCTCCCCCTTTGACATCAATGGCAAAGGGCATCACATGTCTTCCACTGTACATACTTGCACACTACTACTTTATCAGTCTAAAATCATTCTTTACTCCCCCTGACTGCAATAATAATCTCAAACCACTACCTGCTCCCCATAAGAGGTAGCCTCCATTATCAGTCCAAAAGAAAAGTAGACTTTGAGGCACATTGGACTGATGCATCTCCTTATGCATCTAGTTCAAGGAGTGGCAACAACCCCTAACTTCCCCTGGAGATACTCAAATGTATCCTTTGGAAGAGCCTTAGTTAATATATCAACAAATTGATCTTTTGTAGGCACATACTCAAGCTTCACTTCATTCTCTGTAACTTTCTCCCTCAAAAGTGATACTTAATTGAAACATGCTTTGTATTTGAGTGCATCGCTGGGTTCTTTAAAATATTTATAGCACTTGTGTTATCACAAAGAATAGGTATTGGCTCTTCATACTCAACTTTGATATCCTTCAAGGTATGTTTCATCCACAGCACCTGAGTACAACATGCTACTGCAGCAATATATTCTACCTCTACAGTAGATAAGGAGACTGATTCTTTTTTCTTGCTATGCCAGGACATTGCCCTATCTCCAATGAAGAATGCACCTCCACTTGTGCTTTTCCTATCATCAGCACATCCTGCCCAATCTGCATCTATATAGGCACTTAAGGAAAAATCATTGTTCTTAGGATACCACAAGCCATGATCAGGAGTGCCCTTCAAATACCTAAATATCTTCTTTACTGCCATAACATATGATTCTCTAGGGTCTGATTGAAATCTAGCCACAAGACAGACCGCATGCATGATATCCAGTCTAGTAGAGGTTAGATAAAGTAGTCCTCCAATAATTGATCTATACTTGCTCTGATCATCCTTAGGAGATTCATCATTCTTTCTCAACTTGCAACTAGTAACCATAGGAGTACTTACCGGTTTAGAGTCCTCAATTCCAAACTTCTTCAACATCTCTTTAACATACTTGGATTGAGAAATGAAAATGCCTTTACTAGTTTGAATGATTTGCAGTCCAAGGAAGAAATTCATTTCACCACACATAGACATTTCAAACTCTTTTTGCATCTCATCAACAAACTTCTTACACAAACCTTCATTTCCACTGAATATAATGTCATCAACATAGATCTCAACAATCATAATTTGGTGTTCACTTATCTTGGTGTACAGGTTACTGTCTACGGACCCATTACTGAATCCCTACTACAATAGATACTTATCCAGTCTTGCATACCAAGCTCTAGGAACTTGCTTCAATCCATACAAAGCCTTCTTCAATTTGCATACCATATTTGGTTTGTCTGGTAGCTGGAATCCATCCAGTTGCTCTATGTAGACTTCTTTTCACTCACCATTCAGAAAAGTAGACTTCACATCCATTTGGTAGACCTTGAAATTTTTTGTGTTGCAAATGCCAAAAATAGTCTGATAGCTTCCATTCTTGCCACAGGAGCAACTATCTCTTCATAGTCTATTCCTTCCACTTATGAGTAGCCTTTACACACAAGTCTTGCCTTATTTCTCACAACTTCTCCAACTTCATTGATTTTGTTCCGGAATACCCACTTTGTTCCTATCACATTCTTATTTGCAGATCTAGGGACAAGTTCCCAAGTCTTGTTCTTTTCAATTTGCAATAGTTCTTCTTCTATTGCTTTGACCTAATATTCATCATTGCATGCTTCTTTTATTGCTTTAGGGCCATCTTTGAGAGTAAACATAGATTTACTTGACCTTCTGTAGCTCTGCTTCTTGTCAATACACCTTTCCTTTTGTCACCAATAATCTGATATTTAGAGTGATCTCTTTACACATACCTGGGGGTTTTAGGAATTCTTTCTGGAGTTTTAGCTTGAACTTATTCTTCTTTAGGAGCAACTTGCACTTTAGTCTGAACTCCCTTTTCTTTATCTTTTTCAATATTTTCTGTATCAGCAAATCCATCTGTCTCATATCCATTTGACTGAATATCTTCATCTACTTTCACATTTGCACTTTCAATGATTTTTCTCAGTCTTTTGTTATAGCACCGGTAAGCCTTTCTCTTAATGGAGTACCCAAGGAATATGCCTTCATCACATCTAGCATCAAACTTTCCTAATTCTTCATCTCTTCTAATGTAACATTTGCTTCCAAAAACTTTGAAGTATGTGATAGTAGGAATTCTTCCATACCACAGTTCATAAGGTGTCTTTGTTTCTTTTTCTCTGACAAGCACTCTATTCTGAATATAGACAACAGTGTGCATTTCTTCTTTCCAATATACTTCTAATAGGTTTGCTTCCTTAATCATTGTTCTAGCAGCTTCTTGAATAGTTCTATTCTTTCTTTCAACCACTCCATTTTGTTGAGGAGTGCAGGAAGCAGACAAGTGTCTCTTTATTCCATGTTCTTCATAGAAAGCATTAAACTCACCACCTCTATCAGATCTCAAAAACTTGATTCTCAAATCCATCTCATTTTCAACCATAGATTTGAATGCCTTAAACTTGTCTAGGGCTTCTAATTTTTCTCTAAGAAAGGCAACCCAAGTCATTCTTGAATAATCATCAATAAGAAGCATGAAATACCAGTCACCTTGTAGACTTCTTGTTCTTGTAGGGCCACATAATTTTGTATGCACCAACTCCAGCAAATAGGTAGAGAATCGTTCTTTACCCTTGAACATTGTCTTTGTCATCTTCCCAAACTGACATTCTTTGCACATAGCATTGGTAGGCTTCATAATCTTAGGTAGGTCTCTCACTTCTTGTACTATGCTTATTCTTACCAAATTGTCAAAGTTAATGTGACACATTCTCCTATGCCATAACCAGCTTTCATTTGTTTGAGCCAAGAAGCAATAATTAGTAGTACCCTTCAAATGATAAACATTACCATGAGTCTTCTTACCAGCAACAATTAAGGTTCCAAAGCTTTTCCTTATCTCACACCCATTGTCCTTAGACATCAGATTATACCCTTTGTCACAAATTTGTCCAACACTTAGAAGATTATGCTTTAAGCCTTTGACATAAATAACATCATCTGTATTATGCTTGCCATCAAAAGTAATTGATCCTTTTTCACAAATTTTACCAGTTGTATCATCACCAAACCTATCTAGTCCTCCATCATATTTTTCAAACTTAACAAACTTACTCTTATCTCCTGTTATGTGATTTGAACATATGCTATCAATGATCCATTCATCTTCCTTTTCAGCATGAAATATAGACAACTTGAACTTCCTCCCTTCACATAGCTTGCAAGATTAGCAGAAGCAAGTTCTTCTCTAAGTGTAATAAACAAGCAGTCACTACTATTACCATCATCAAAATCAGGTTCATCATCAGTTACACCATCATCATCTTTAACATAGTAAGTCTTTCTTACCATTTTTTCTTTGCTTTCATGATTTTTGAACTTCAAAGCTCTGTCAGGACATCTTGAAGCATAGTGACCAATTTTACCACAATTGAAACATTTAAAAGGTAACTTACCTTTGAACTTTCCTCTGTTGGCTCTTTTCATTCTACTTGCAAATTTTGCCTCAAATTCTTCAAAATTTTCTTCATCTGATTCCACAACATATTTGTCTGATCTAGCAGTCTTTTCTTGCTAGGCCTTAAAGGCACTCTCAGTTTTCACATGGCCTCAGTAGTACCAAATCATGTCATCTTAAAAGCAGTCAGTTTACCAAGTAATTGATCTTTTGAAAGCTTTCCCATATCAAACAATTCTTCAATCGCAAATACCTTGTGACTATAAGATTTGGGAAGAGTTCTGAGTATCTTATCTACAACATCCCCATCCTCTAACTTTCCACCAAGACCCTTGATGTTGCTGAAAACTTCATCAATCTTCTGTATGTAATTTGTTATGTTCTTATCCTTAGACATTCACATGGTTTCATATGTGGTCTTCAAGTTCTGCAACTTAGCCTTCTTGACAGATGCATCACCTTCATAGATGTTTTTCAATTTGCCCCAGATCTCATGAGCAGTTTCTAGATACACAACTTTTGCCATTTCAGTGTTAGACAAAGCATTTAATAGAGCATTTTTATCTTTGTGATTAGTCTCATATTCCTTAATCTCTTCATCAGTTTTCAAACCATGTTCAGGTATAGTGTATTTATCTTTAACCATTTTCCAAACATTATAACCAATAGAAATAAGATAACTTTGCATTTGTACCTTCCAGTAGGCATAGTCAGATCCATCAAACTGAGGAATGTCTTTCTTGTATGCCATCCTAGATCTACGTTAAGCTGTTAGGCTTTCTTCCAAGGAACCTTGCTCTGATACCAATTGTTGAAGGCACAAGACAACTAAGATGGGGGCTGAATCAGTTGTATCAAAAAAATTAACTTCTTCAAACAAAATCACATTCACATTCACTTACTTTAACTCCTTAATTGTTATGAAGTTTAAACATGAATAGAAGAATTAAAACATAAACATATCAACACCATATACACATGAAAACCATATTTTTACATAGAAAACCCTAAAAGGGAAAAACCACTGTGAGTGCTAGCTTAGAATATAATGTAGTAACAATACTGAATAACAAAAGTGTTGGAAACAAGGCATATAACTGAGAGGGGGGTGAATCAGTTATCTTAAAACTTTTCTTACTTCCACTTTCTTAACATTCAGTGCTATATCAAAACATGAAAGCATAAGCAACTATAAAAACTAAAATGAAATTAACACACATAACACAAGGATTTTTATGTGGAAACCATGTTAAGGGAAAAACCACGGGGTGACTAACCCAAGATTGTATTCTCTATTAAAAGAATAGAAGAGTACAAAATGACACTTGCCAGTTAGGGCTCACTGCCCG
Source organism: Cunninghamia lanceolata (assembly GCA_027924645.1). NCBI lineage: Eukaryota > Viridiplantae > Streptophyta > Pinopsida > Cupressales > Cupressaceae > Cunninghamia > Cunninghamia lanceolata. Next base: position 4,866,113 of record BSBN01000220.1, on the reverse strand, counting down.
AGCACACTACTCATAGGAAGTACATTGCCCACTAGAGACTTATAGATAATACCAATGTGTTTGAACTAATGAACAACATCTACATATGTAGAAATTCAGTTCTGGTTAGGCTCAGTATATTGAACTAGCACATTTCATTCTTCTTCTGCTTAGTATCACTTTTTTGTCACATTTTGAGCTTGGATTACTATCTTCTCACTTTTCTCTTCTTTTCTTCATACTTCTATCAAATATCCATCACTATTACACTTACACAAGCTTGAATCCATCTGGTATATATATCCACATCAAGGATTTCCAACAACTTTCTAGTCGGCAACAAAAACACTTAGGATATTTGCAAGTTACTGTTTTGTCGGCTGAATCCATACTTGATTGATGATGTGCACCAAAAACTTAGGTATATAAGTCATTAATCATGTCAGCCAACAATGTATAATACCAAAAATTGCTTGATCAACACCTTTTACAAATCTGGATTAAAGTCTAATACTCTGTCAGTCAGTTCTTCCTCTATTTGCTCTACCTGACTGGGACCCAACACTTAGATGCTCATAACTTTTTCATGCTTTATCAGTGGAGGCTAAATCTCTGGAATACAATAGTCATGATACCCCTTTTGACTTGTTTGAGCCCGTAACTTACTGAGTTACACCATTTTAGAGATCCAGACCTGATTGTCAGACCATGTTACATACTCTGTTCTTGTCCACCGGACCAAAATAATCTTCAATCTGACTTTTGGTAAAGGCATATTATGTACTATGGATGTATGGGATAGAGTTTGTTGCCATCAATGACAACACTTATGAAGCCACATAGTGTCTCTTGCCAACAATCTTCCCCTTTGGCATTAATGGCAACACTTAGTGGAAAATGGCTAAGTGTCACAGTAACTCCCCCTTTGCTTGTGCTCTTATCGGAGCTCCCGCTTTGCTGGATTCCTTATTTTTCACTACTCTTCACTCCCCCTTTGACATCAATGGCAAAGGGTGGAATCTACATACCAAAATTGCGAATAAACTATTATATACATGGCCGCATATGTATATATAAATCATATGTTATACTTACATATACTCAAGTATATCTAAAAAGGTTGTCTTCAACTGTACAATCTCTGTGGCCCAACTCCTCTTCATTCTATCCAAAATAGAGATGTGTTCACTTAACAAAAATGTATATGCTTCTGCCCTCTTCAAGTCTATCAGACTACTAGTCAGGGATGTACTTTGAGCATCTGTTAAAGCATCATGTAATACCTCTAACTTAGGGAGGATTATTCCCCTAAGTTCACCCATTCTATCCATCAGATGCCTCTTCTCCTTAACTAGTTTCTTTACTTCATTTATGATAACAACAGCTTGACATTCTTAGTTTACTAGAGAGATAGTAAGAGGATCAAACTTCTGAGATAGGTTTGTCAATTTTTCTTCTTGTTCTTTTATCTTCTTCTCAATGTCCTCTGTAACTCTAGGCCAAGATAAACAAAATTTATATCTATCTCCTTCATCTTTAAGAGTGTTTTCAATGCTCTTTATGCCAATGTCTAAGGTTCTTCTATCATTATTAATTAGTCCTTGTACTTCACTGAATCTTTTTCCAAAGAACTCTTTCCAGACCTTAGTTTCTGCCGATTTTTCTAAAGATTCAAAATGAGAATTGACAAAGTTAACCAAGTTTTTCAAATTACTGGATGGAGAGGAAGATGCATCCTTCTAATATGTGGGCATTCTCTTCTATAGTATTCTAGATGCAATATTTAGTAGTTCACTTTCCTCCATATGAGATTTTAGAAGTTTTTCTTTTGCTTTGGCTTAAGTAAAAGATGCTATCTTCATTATCTAAATTAGAGAGAGAGTCCAGATTTAGTGGCCCTTGAATCAACTCAGGTTCACCTAGCTCCATCATTTCTTTGTCCAAGAAATTCCACATTGTCTCTACAGTGTCTCTTGTTGGGGATTCAGACCTCTTCCATTTAGAGGTGTCCAAACTGGCTAGTTTGGATGTGTACATACCATCCTTTACTGCTTATTCTTCTTCCTCTTTTACCTTATCTTCTTGATTCTCCTTTTCTCCTTTTCTTCCTTCCTCTACTTTTCTAGTGACTGGAAGATTTGTCTTGGCAACAGTGGGATCTGGAGGAGTGACATCCTTTTCCTTGTGAACTTCTTTTTCTGAAATTGAAGAGTCTACTGCCTTAGATGACTCTTCATCAATTTTCTTTAATCCTTCGACATCCTTGTTAGAGAATTCTTCATTGATTTATTTTAATCCTTCAACATCCATGGTAGAAGCCTCTTCATCTGCTTCCTCTACAATGGCAAGATTAAACCTGTTAAGGGATTTCCAAAGAATTTCTTTTGTTTCATCAGCTATTTGATCAGTTTCTCCAAGCATGAGTTTATTCATTCGGGACTTGCTCAGGAAATCATCTTTACAATCCTTGAAAACCATGTCCATTTGTTTTGGATTGATAGAAGGACATAGTTATATCACTATTTGCTCTTGAATCTCTAGGTCTTTTGCCTTTGCATTCTCTTTTCTTAGCTCCAATACTTCTTCTAGGCTCTTACGAATTAATGAAATTATTTCAATGAATGCTTTATTATAGATATTCAAATACCTGACAGTTGCCTCCTCAAGTATTTTCTTATCTACATCATTGTATTCATCATAAAATTCTATCACTGGCTAGAGGTTTCCATCCACAACGATTGCTTTGATGATGTTTTCAATTGACAGAGTGGGTTTCTCAACAAATTCCTTTTTTTCTCTTCCTCATTTATGCTATCAGAGGACTTCTCAGAAGTTCTTTTCTTCTTCATTTTCTTGATTTCCTCATCTGATTATGTCTCTTCATCATCCTTTTGGCTCACATATGTTCTTGTGGCCTTGGTCTTCGTTCTCTTTTCTCCTTTACTGGATGGCTTGACTTCCAGTTTGGTGGTTCTTGAGTTTTTAGGAGTAATAGGAGTAGAACTCTTGGAAGATCCTGTCTAAGAGGAGGCTTCCACCGGAATGCTTTTCTTCTTTGCTTCTTGCCTTTCTTTTTTTGTTTTCTCTAATTTTTCTCTATTAGCATCTACTGTTTCTTTTGTTATGCCAAACCTTTTGGCAAGTTCTTCAACTTCCTTCCTCACTTTTCTCTTGATCTTAGGCTCCCTTAAATCAACATGTATTTTTATGCTTAGCTCATCAAAGGTGTCAAACCTTTCTGCTTCAATGTCCTTGGGTTGGCTCAGTAAGTTCTGAACATAAACCTCCAATATGTTTTCATCGACCTCATATACCATGGACATTACCCACACAGTTTTTGGCTCAACTGCCTCCATTAGGCATTGATTAGTGTCAACCATGAAGCAGACCGTGTCTTGTATTTCTCAACTATTGACTATGTTATTCTCTCTCTGGCATGCATTATGCTTTGGAAATTCTTGAAGTAACCCCATAGAGCTGAGTTTTGGGCTTGATCATCACCAAGTCCATACATGTAATCTCTAATTTGAATTGTAATGGGTTTATCATTTTGCTAGACCCAACCCTTTGATCCAAGTAGCTCATTCATATAGTAGAAAAATAGACACAATATTAGATTGCCATATTTGAAAGAGTTTTTCTTGTCTTTCTTGATCTTCTGCAAGTTTTTCATCAGTTGACTCAGTAGAAGCTCACACAGATCATAATTTGCATCTTCCTTCAGCATCTGATATACAACATAGATTGTTGTACCAGACACATAATTTTCCCTACTTGAGTGGTAGATTTTGTAGCTAATTATCATTGAAGCAAACTTGACATCCAAATCCATGATGTCATCTATAGTCATTTCTCTTTTGTCAAATTTTGATCTAGTGGCTTCAGTTACCATTTGGTTCTTTACAGATTTGAGTGTGGGTAACCCACCAGTTGAATGCAGTCCCGTCACAGCCCTGATGGCATCTTTGGTTATCTTGAATGGCCTCATTATCCACATAAAATTATCATGCATCCTACTTAGAACATACCAGACCCATTCGTCTTCTGTAAAAGATGGAAAATGTATGCAATGTTCAAAGTGTTTGTCCCTTAGGGTATTGAATTCAGGTCTAAGTTCAAAATTCTCATCTATTAATTGTTTTTCATAGATGCTGGTCAATTTTGAGTCTCCAAAATCTTCAATGTTTGCATGGATATAAACCCTAATATCTTCTACATGCAAGACACCATGCGAAATACTAGCAAACGCACCCAAGGGATCAACTTCTAGTGACTTGTAAGGGTGTTTCTTGAATTTTGGTCTCAGCCTTTTAGAGATATTAACAACCATTGGAGTAGCCATTCTAGCAAAGAAATCTAGAGAGAATTTGCAGAAGGGAAGTACCTTTGAACACGCCATAGGGTTTGAAGCAGATGTCAGAGTGATTTTCTGTTTGAATTTGATCTTTAGCTTGAACTTGAGTAAACTATAGGATCTCTTCTTAGAGCCCTTCTTTCTTCTTCATGAGTGCAAGTGTGTAAATAATGAGTGAAAAAACCTTTTTATCCTTGCACAAAACCTAATTCCCTTTTGTAATAAATGCACAAACTTTTAAGTCATTTGGTTACCTTGCTTCTCAAGTGAACTTTTCATGAATTTTCATGCAGATCTTCAAACTAGTACCTTAGTGTGTTGATAACACCCAGGTGCCTTAAAGACTTTCCTCTGGATCCATAAATTAGAGTATTGTATTTGTAGATCATACTGGATCAATTTGTATTTCTCTTTCAATACCGGATGGTTGCCAAAACTAGATCTACTCAAGTGGTCATAAACCTTGTGAAACTTCATGTGGACCTCTCACATTCTAACTAAAAGTTCTTTGGGGGATTTTATAGGAACCCTTTAATCCACAACATCAGATATTTACTCAATGTGTCAAATTTAGGCACTTACCGACTGGTTGGGGGAAAAAGATTTTCTCTGTAGCTCCCCCTGAGCCAGAGCTCACTTTTTAGTTTTTGGAAGGATTATCAACACTGGATTCCAGTGTGGATCCATCTCCAATATTCATTATACTCTTCTTTACCCAAATCTTGCTCATCTCCTTTTGAACTTCATCTGCATTTACTTTACCTTTGCCTTTATCTGGTTTCTGATCATGTTTTACTAGACCCCTTTCATCATGATTTCTGCTTCTGCAGAATCTGGCTATATGACCAGATTTATTGCAATTGTAACATACAACATTTCTTTGCTTATTTGGTTGATATCCTTTTGATTTGTATTGATTAGCCATATGCCCCATTCTATTGCATTTAAAGCATCTACCATTGAAAGAATTATTCATTTGCATATTTTTGCATTCATGAGATTTGTGACCATACCTTTTGCAACTAAAACATTGACCGGAGAAGGATGAATTGTTTTGATTCATTCTGTTCCTGCACTAAGTTGCTTCATGACCAAATTTGTTGCAATTAAAGCCATTTCCATTGAAAGATGGATATCTTTGGGCATTTGGTTGCCTTATCAGAGGTCTTCTAGGCCTGTTTCTTTGACTTCTTGATCCAAAGTTCCTTTGACCAGATCTAGAGCGTTCACCTTTCTCATATCCCAAGCCATGCTTATCATCTACCCTATTTTGACTTTCAAGAAGAACTTCAAGTTGGGCTGAGCTTATCTTGAATTTTTCTTTGTATTCATTTGTAGATTGAAGATCTTGTTTAAGAGTGTCAATCTGTTTCTCAAGTTGTTCTTCATTGTATCTGGCTCTTTAAGATCAGATTCAAGATGTCTAATTATTCTATCCATTTTGTGGCAATCCTCTGTTTTCTTCTTGAGGGATTGTTTTAGGTTATCTTTAGTCTTTCTCTTCTCTTCAATTTCTTGGGTGAATTTCATAATCCCTGATTCCATTTCATGTCTTATCATAATGACTTCTTTTGATAGCTTCTTACATAGCTTAGTTTTCTCATTTAGATCTTCATTAGTATTATTGGCTTCATTTTGATTTGCTAATTTTTGAAGTAGTTCCTTTCTCTTTTTCACAGAATTATTGAGTTTTTCTTTCAGCTCATTAATGAAATCATCAACTTCCTTGAGTCTCTCTCTCAAATTATTGACCTCAGAGTGGGATTGTTCAAGATCATCTAGGGCAGACTGGAGTTATTCTTTCATACCATATGCATCCATTGAGATTCCCAGATCTTCCTCAAGCTGTTAGGCTTGTTCAGAGGAACTTAGCTCTGATACCAATTGTTAGAAACAAGGCAGATAACTGAGAGGGGGGGTGAATTAGTTATCTTAAAACTTTTCTTACTTTCACTTTCTTAACATTTAGTGTTATATCAAAACATGAAAGCATAAGCAACTATAAGAACTGAAATGAAATTAACACACATAACACAAGGATTTTTACATGGAAACCCTGTTAAGGGAAAAACCACAGGGTGACTAACCCAAGATTGTATTCTCTATTAAAAGAATAGAAGAGTACGAAATGGCACTTGCTAGTTAGGGCTCACTGCCCAAGCACACTACTCACAAGAGGTTCACTGCCTACTAGAGACTTACAGATAATACCAATGTGTTTGAACTAATGAACATCATCTACATATGTAGAAATTCAGTTCCAGTTAGGCTTAGTATACTGATCTAGCACATTTAATTCTTCTTCTACTTAGTATCACTTTTCTATCACATTCCAATCTTGGATTACTGTCTTCTCACTTTTCTCTACTTTTATTCATACTTCTACCAAATATCCATCACTATTACACTTACACAAGCTTGAGTCCATTAGGTATATATATCCACATCAAGGATTTCCAACAACTTTCTAGTCGACAACAAAAACACTTAGGATATTTGCAAGTTACTATTCTATCAGCTAAATCCATACTTGATTGATGATGCACACCAAAAACTTAGGTATAGAAGTCATTAATCATGCTAGCCAACAATGTCTAATGCCACAAATTGCTTGATCAACACATTTTACACATCTAGATTGAAGTCTGATACTCTGTCGGTCAGTTCTTCCTCTATCTTCTCTGCTTGACTGGGACCCAACACTCAAATGCTCATAAAATTTTCATGCTTTATCACCGGAGGCTAAATCTCTGAAATACAATAGTCATGATACCCCTTTTGACTTGTCTGAGTTTGCAACTTACTGAGTTACACCATCTGAGAGATCCGGACCTAATTGTCGAACCATGTTACATACTTTGTTCTTATCCACCGGACCAAAACAATCTTCAATTTGACTTTTGATAAAGCCATATTATGTACTACAGATGTATGGGATAGACTTTGTTTCCATCAATGACAACACTTATGAAGCCACACAGTGTCTCTTGCCAACAAAAAGAGGCTCACTGCCCAAATGAAAGGCTCACTGCCAAAGGGTGGCTCACTGCTAGGATGGGTAGCTCACTACCATGAACTGATATAGTAGCATCTACAACATGCCTGAGTTCAGTTCCATTGAAGCACAATATATCTCCTCTCCTCTGATTTTCTTTTACAATTCACACTTTATCTTCACATCTTTGTACTTCCATGCTCAACTCACTAATTCATTACATATATTTATACCATCATCAACCTTGAAAGATTCATCAAGGTCAGCAATACAACATACAGCCATTGGAGCTATCTCTAAGGTCAGCACACATACATAAATCAAATTAGGTCTAAACTTATACAAACTTGTGAATCAAATGAATGAAAGAGGAACAATTCATAGCTTAGCTTAGACCCAAATACATCTTCACATGCTTGAACATGCTTCTACAATACACAAATCACCTCTGCAACAAGTGTAAATAACCAGGTCGACCAAAAATAGTGCAAACATCAAGAATAATACTTAAATATATGCTTCCAAGAACTTCATTATAGCATGCTTATCAAGCACATTCATTCAATACATTTTGGAGACATCCACGAACAACATAGAATCACTTGGGAGTGGACAAATCCAACTGCAATAGATCTCACTTGAAGACAACAAATATCACTTGAAGACACATCATAGACTGCTTCTCAATAGACACTGTCAAACTCTGCTAATCAATAACTTGCTTTTCAGAGTACCAAATCACAAATCCTTTGGAATGAAGATAGCTAAGGACTTTATAAACTTAAGTCTAGAACTACAAGGCCAAAATCTAAATTGTAAAGTAATGCAAAGAAAAATACTTTCTCCCTGTTACTCTACAAACATTGCTAAGCACAGTCTTGAAAATGGCGAATAGAACTTTTTCTATACAGTGATTTGAACCACCAGTTTCTAGATTTAACATCTTCAAATCATATCCAAATCTCATACTCCAGTCTTTAACACAAAGAAAATGCATAGCAAATTACTCAGACAGTGTTCTTAACATGACAACTCAATCAATCAACAAATAGCAATATCATAAGATATAGTTGGCACCAATGAAAACACAAACATGTTGAAATCAATGACAACACCAGTTAGCACATACTTGCAATAGTTGTATCTTGGTGAGTATTATTATAATACCACTTATCACATGTCAATTAAGATGCCACCGTTCATGGCACTTTATGGCTATGAAGCTTCGAGCTTCCTTGACATGCTATTTGGGGATAGTTGTGTACCCAAGGCTAAGGATTTATTATAGGAAAGCTGAGATATAATGAAATCCTTAAAGGAAAACTTACAACAAGATCAAAATCAATAGAAGTTATATGTAGATCAACATCGGGTTGAGTTCTCTTTTGAGCTAGGTGACATGGTATATTTGAGACTGTAGCCTTATAGATAGTCCACTCTCAAGAAGAGTGGTGTAGAGTAACTTAAGCCACTTTATTATGGTCCATTCAAAATATAAAAGTGGGTTGTGGAAGTAGCTTATGAGTTGGAGTTGCCGGCAAAGAGCAAAGTCCATAATTTCTTCCATGTATGTCACCTCAAGAAGCCATTGGGGCACAATGTTATTCCTTCTTCAAAGTTTCCTCCTTTAGATGAGGAAGGTAAACTAATTATTATACTATCTTGGTGATAATTGATGTTAATATGTGGTGACTGATCATGTTACAGGGGCTGCAAGTACACACAACAAGGTAAATTTTAGTGACTGTCAACCATGGTTCCCCCTACAATAATTAACCTTATATTTAACAAAGGCATCGGTAGTTAGTTTGTTATTGTTTGACATGTAAAAACCCACTTTTGTTAACCGCCAAAGAGGCTTGATAAATAGCAGCTCGAGAAGGCAAAAATCCAAGAGGCATGAATGAGATTGTAATTGTTGAGATTAAGGAACATTGAGAGGGGGGTGAATCAGTGTTCTACAAAAATTATTTCTATGTTCCTTTATTAATTTATCACATACATCCAAAAGATAGAAGCATGAACATAAGAACAGAAACAACAAGATCATAACACATGAACACTAGGATTTTTACGTGGAAACCCAGTTAAGAGAAAAACCATGGTGGGGGTTAACCCACAAGAATTTATACTCTGTTAAAAGTATTACAAATGGGAAGGCACATGCCTTTGGGAACACTACCCAGAGCTCACTATTCAAGGAGGCTCACTACCTACAAAATTAGTTACAAAAGTTCACTAGAATGTTTGAACTGAGGAATAGCATCTCACAATGCAAGATTACAGTTTTGGTTGGGCTCAGTACACTGACTCTACACACTTCATCTCTTTCTACCCTGCTTCACTGCTCTGCCATGATCAGGAGCTTAGATCTCTTCACTTCACACTTGATTCTGCTATATTTTGCACTTATTCCTTCATATTCACTCATCCACACATCAAAATTATTGAGCTCATCGATTATATATATCTGCTAAATGAAATTGCATCAACTACAGTCGGCCTTAAGAAAAACTTAGAGACTTTTTAAGAACACTCTTTTGTCGGCTGAATCCTTGCACAAACACCAAGACGGACCAAAACCTCTATATCCAAGTCACCTTACATGTTGGCCAATACCACTGGATCACACAAATTACTTAACCAACAACTTTCCTTAATCCGCACAAGGATCAACCACCAAGTCGGCCTATTCTTCACTGGACTAAACTGTTTGACGAGAACCTGATATTTAGATGCTTGTAACTTTGAATCCCTTCATCATCGGAGGCTAAAATCTTGGATTTAGGTAGCCCTGACATCCCTTAACATTCCCTCAGATCCACAACACAATATGATTACCTAAGGAGAAATGCGGACCAAAGTGTTGAACCCTGTCATATGCACTATTCTTGTCAATCTAGACTTAGACTATTCTGCAATCTGACTTCCGATATGATCAAATGATATAATGCAGATGTGGAATATAGATTTAGTTGCCATCAATGACAACACCTGACATGCCTAGCAGTGTCTCTTGCCAACAATCTCCCCGTTTGGCATTGATGGCAACACTTAGTGAAAAATGACTAAGTGTTAGAACAACTCCCCCTTACTATATACACTTGTGATTTCCAATGCTCCCCCTTAGATTAGTTCTTCATTTTTCACTGCTTTTCCTCTCCCCCTTTGACATCAATAGAAAAGGCTAGGATCCGTATATCAAAATTCATGCAAAAATTTTATGTACATGGGTCAAAACTCTAAATATATGTACTTCTTCATATAAACATACAATTCTTAAGCCTTGTTCATCAGCAAAAAGATATCCCCAAAAGTGTTTTTCAACTGTAACAATTCACTATCCCAATTCTTCTTTATGCTGCCCAAAATGGATATATGCCCACTGAACAAAAATGCTTGTGATTCTTCCTTTTGAAGGTCAGTAGGATCACTAGTAGCAGCAACAGCTTGGGATTCTACCAATAGATCATACATAGTTTCCAATTTGGGGGAAATCAGTCCCCAGAGATCATCCAATCTGCCCAAAGCTTTAACCTTTTCCTTCTTGAAGTCACTCAATTCATTCCACAAATTCACTACTTGGCATTCTTTGGTAGAAATAGATTTAGTTAAAGGACTATATGACTGAGAAATGTTAGACAATTTGAGCTCTAAGTCCTTAATTTTCTTCTTAATATCTTCAACAACTTTAAACTAGTTTAAGAAAAACTTATAAATCTCTTCTCCTTCAGATAGGGCATTTTGAATATTCCTTACACTAGTATCAAGCCCTAATCTATCATAACTAGTTATTTTCTTTATTTCAGCTAATCTTTTCTCATTAAATTCATTTCTGACTTTAACTTCTGCTGACTTCTCTAAGGTTTCAAAATGAGAACTTATAGAGTTTATCAGACTCTTCAACTAACTAGAGGGTGATGTTGATGAGTTCTTCTGAAATGTGGGTATAATTTTCTCCAAAATCCTAGATGCAAGGCCAAGCAACTCGCTATCTTCTATATGAGACTTTAAGATTTCTTCTCTGGCCTTAGCTTGTGCAATAGAGGCCAACTTTATCTTCTGTATAGGTGATAAGGTATCAAAATTGACTGGTCTTTGTATTATGTCCTGATCTTCTGCAATCTATTTATCTCTTTTTAAAATTTCTTTCACTACTTCTGCAGTGTCTCTTTCCCAAAATGATGTTTCAGACTTATGCTCTTTAGGGCCTCCAACTTCTTCCTTTTCGACCAAATTGTCCTGCTCATCATTTTCATTCTTTTTTCTCTACTTCTACCTTCTTTACATCATCATCAGAGGCATCTTTGCTTTTATCTATATCAGAAATATCTTCTACATTCTCTTCTAGAGGATTTGGTGTATCCATAGTGGTAGTATTATCAAATTCCTCAACATTTGGAGTGGAGGACTCAATTTCTTGATCTTCCTTCATCATTTCTTCATCTTCTTTATTCAATAATTCTTCTTCTAGAATGGAGATATCATCTACTCTAGTTTGTTGCTCATTTTTCTATAGCTCTTCATCATTCGGAATTGATGCATCCTTAGTATCAACTGGGTCTTCTGTAACCACATAAAACTTATTCTTGTCTAATGTTTTCTTTAGAATTTGTTCTATTTCTTTAACAACTTCTTTAATGTCTCCAATCATTAGCTTATTCATCCTTTTCTTGCTTCTAAAGTCATTCTTGACTTCTTTGAGAATCTTATCTACTTCTTTTCTGGAGATCACCAGACATAGACTGGACATTACATGTTCCCTCAGCTCCATATCCTTTGTTTTGGTAGCTTCTTTTCTTATGTCCAGAATGTCTCTTAAACTCTTAGGAACTGCTGACAAAATCTCCACTAGTGCTCTGTTGAATACATTCAAATATTTTACAGTAGCATCCTCTAAAATTCTTTTGTCAGCATCACTACAATGATCATAGAATTTAGTCATTGGTTTTAGGTTTCCATCCATAGTGATTGTCTTAACAATGTCCTCCATAGAAGGAGTTGGCTTCTCAACATCAGCCTCTGACTTATGCCTCTTACTTGGCTTTTTGCTTTTGGAGAGCTTCTCCTTAGACACTTTAATAGATTTAATTCCTGAGGCCTTCAACTCTTTAACCTCATCATCTGAATAAGTCTTTTCTTCATCCTCCTTCTCCACACTGCGATATGACCTCTTGGCCATTGTTTTTTTTCTTTTTCCTTCCTTACCGGTAGGTTTTTCTTTTGATTTCTTTGCAACAGGAGAAGGTGATGTATCGGAGGTTGAAATAGAACTCCTAGTAGTCCTTGACTTGGGAGGTTCTGCAGGAACACTTCCCCATTCCCTGTCTTTCTTCTCCTTCTCAACCTTTTCTATTCTTTCCCTGAATTGCCTCAAAGCTTCCTTAGTAAGGCCTAGATTCTCAACCAACTACTCAACTTCTTTCCTTACTTTCCTTTTGATTTTAGGAGCCTTGAATTCAAGATTTAATTTTAGTGAAATCTCTTTATATGTTCCAAATCTCTCCTCAACTAGATCCCTAGTCTATCTCAACAGATGTTGTGCCTATAACTCCAGTACCTTTCCATCCACTTCATACCCCATGGGCATGATCCACACAACTCTAGGCTCCACTGCTTCCATTTTGTACTAATCAATAGTAACCATAAAACAAATAGTGTCCATGTATTTCTCAACCATAGCTCTATGTATGCTCTCCCTAGACTGCATTATACTCAATTTTTTTTTTGAAGAATCCCCAAAGTGTAGTCTTTTGTGCATCATGACTACCCAAATGACTCAAATGATTCCTAATTTGGATTGCTATTGGTTTGTCATTTGACCAAATTATATTTTTGTTTCTCAGAAGCTCACTCAAGAAATAGAAGAAGAGACACATAATTAACATACCAAATTTGAATGAGTAATTTTTGTCCTTCTTTATCTTGCTTAGGTTCTCTATGAGCTGGTTTAGCAATAGTTCACAAAGATCATAGTCTGCACCTTCTTTTATCATCTTATATGTGGTATAGATGGTTGTTCCAGAAACTAAATTTTCTTTGCTAGAGTAATATATCATGTATCCTACCACCATTGATGTGAATCTAACCCCATGATTCTCTGTCATTTATAGTCATGGCTCTCTTGTCAAATTTTGATTTGGTTGCCTCGGTGACTTCTTGATTCTTCACACCCTTCAACTAAGGCAAGGTATCAGTTGAATTCAATCCTGTAACTACCCTTATTGTATCCTTTGTGATTTTGAATGGATAATTCAACCATAGAAACTCATCATGGATACAGCTCAAGACATATCGAACCCACTCGTCCTCTGCAAAACATGGAAACTCAACAAATTGTATGAACTTCTTGTCTTTCAGGGCTTTGTATTATGGTTTGAGCTCAAAATCATCACCTTTTAAGTGATTCATGAATAGATCAGAAAACCTTGAGTCACCATGCTCTTCTAGAGGTGCATGAATATAAGCCCTAATGTCCTATGTAGGAAGAACTCCATATGGAATTCCAGAAAATGCTCCCATCAGATCTACTCCAGTGGACTTGAAAGGATTCTTCTTAAACTTTGGCCTAGGCTGCACAGTGATGTTTACAACCAGAGGAGTAGCCCTTTCAAAAGATTACAAGTTCAAAGCTTCGTAGAGAAATACCTTTTTCTTCACGAAATTAGAGTTAGCTGCCAAATTTGAGCTCAGGCACTCTTCTCCTTGTTCTCTTTGAATGCAAAGTGATTCAAGTGATTGAATGAATGACCTTTTATCCTCTGCAAAACCTAATTCTTCATTGTAATAAATGCTCTTCCCTAATATATCTGGTTACACTATTTTCTGCACTTCAAATCACATTAGCTTCTTTTCTTCCAAAATTTGCTTCAACAGTTATGCAATAGTCTTCTTTTATCTTTATTCATTGTGCCAGATTCAGGCACCCACTTACTAGCTGGGGGAGTTAGATTTTCAATGTAGCTCCCCCTAAGCCAGAGCTCCTGATTCAATTTCTGGAGGAATTATCAACACCAGATTCCAGTATGGACCCATCATTGTAATTCATTACACTCTTCTTCACCCATGTTTTGTTCATTTCATTCTAGATCTCATTCATATCAACTTTGCCCTTGCCTTTGTCCAACCTCTGCTCTATTTTTCCTTTACCTACCTATGAGTTCTCCTTTTTGCTACTTCAAAATTTAGCAATATGTCTAGATTTGTTGCAGTAGAAACACACAATCTTATTTTTCTGATAGTTACATGTTGGAGCAGGTTTAGATCTACATTGCATTGCAATATGCCCAAATTTATTGCAAGTAAAACATATTCCATTGAACACTTGTTTGTTCTTAGGAGGATTCCTTGATCCACTTTTGCATTCCTCAGCCTTATGACCTATCTTTTTGCAATTAAAGCATTGATTAGAGAAAGATGCATTTTGATTCACTTTACTTTTGCATTGATTAGCTCTATGACCATACTTATTACATTTGAAATAATTGCCATTGAAGATGGATACCTTTGAGCATTAGGTTGTCTTACTGGAGGTCTTCTAGGATTCCTTCTTACTTCAGGATTTCTTTGACTAGATCTAGAGATTTCACCTTTCTCAAATCCTAGACCATGCTTGTCATTTGCCTTCTTTTGACTATCAAGCAACACCTCAAGTTTAGCTGAGCTTATCTTGAATTTCTCTTTATATTCATTTGCAACTTCTAGGTCATGTTTGAGAATGAAAATTTGTCTTTCAAGTTGATCCTCATTATCCCTAGTTTCTTGTAGATTAGATTCTAGATGAACAATTATTTTGTCCAATCTACAGCACTCTTATGTTCTTTCTTTCAAAGATTGATTCAGTTTTTCCTTAGTCTTCTTTCTTTCCTCAATTTCCTTGGTTAGTCTCATCACCCCAGATTCCATCTCATGTTTTAGAACAACTTCTTTTGCTAGCTTTTCACATTCCTTTGTCTTCTCTTTCAGGGCCTCATCCATGTCATTGTCTTCATTCTAATTTGCTAGCTGAAGAAGTAGCTTCTTCCTCTTTTCATTAGATTTTCTCAGTTATCCTTCTAAGGTCTCAATGAAATCTTCAGCATCTTTAAGGTTCTCTTGCAGATCTTTGATTTCTGCTCTAGATAGATCAAGATCATCTAAGGCTACTTGAAGTTGTTGATTGATACAATTAGAATGCTTGAATGAACCCATTGAAAACACCTTCCTAGATCTTCCTCAAGTTGTTAAACTTCTTCTAAGGAACTTGGATCTGATACCAATTGTTGAGATTAAGGAACACTAAGAGGGGGGAGGTGAATCAGTGTTCTGCAAAACTTATTACTATGTTCCTTTATTAATTTATCACATACATCCAAAAGAAAGAAGCATGAACACAAGAATAGAAACAACAAGATCATAACACATGAACACCAAGATTTCTATGTGGAAACCCAGTTAAGGGAAAAACCACGGTGGGGGTTAACCCACAAGAATTTATACTTTGTTAAAAGTATTACAAATGGGAAGGCACATGCCTTTGGACACACTGCCTACAATTCACTACTCAAGGAGGCTCACTACCTACAAAATAAATTACAAAAGTTCACTGGAATGTTTGAACTAAGGAATAGCATCTCATAATGCAAGATTATAGTTCTGGTTGAGCTCAGTACACTAACTTTACACACTTCATCTCTTTCTGCCCTGCTTCACTACTCTACCATGATCTAGAGCTTAGATCTCTTCACACTTATTCCTTCATATTTGCTCATCCACACATCAAAATTCTTGAGCTCATAGATTATATATATCCACTACATGAAATTGCATCAATTGTAGTCGGCCTTAAGAAAAACTTAGACTTTTTAAGAACACTATTTTGTCAGCTAAATCCATGCACAAAAACCAAGACAAACTAAAACCTCTATATCCAAGTCACCTTACATGTCAGCCAATACCACTGGATCTCACAAATTACTTAACCAACAATATTTCTTAATCCGCACAAGGATCAACCACCAAGTCAGCTTGTTCTTCACTAGACTGAATTGTTTGACCAGAACCTGATACTCAGATGCTTGTAAATTTGAATCCCTTCATCACCGGAGACTAAAATCTTGGATTTGGGTAGCCCTGACATCCCTTAACATTCCCTCAGATCCGCAGCACAATATGATTACCTGGAGAGAAATGTGGACCAAAGTACTGAACCCTATCATATGCTTTGTTCCTGTCAATCCAGACTTAGACTATTTTGTAATCTGACTTCCAGTATGATCAACTGATACAATGCGGATGTGCAATATAGATTTAGTTGCCATCAATGAGAACACCTGACATGTCTAGTAGTGTCTCTTACTAATAGTAATGCATTTCATGTGGCATAGAAGCGATATTGAGATCTGAAGATTGTTGGTTGTAATCAGTTTGTTTTGTTGGATAATAAAATACTGGATGGCTATTTTGTGGATGTATCCCACATTGGGTGAACCACGCTAAATCTTTGTATTCATTTGTGTTATTCTTCATTTTTATTTCTATGTGTTTTTAATTTACATATAATTGTGTAATGTGTATTTTTCTGGTGTGCCTAACATAACCATAACAACTAGTATGAGAGCCATGTAATTTTGGTTAATTGGCAAGAAATTTTAGATTTGAGTGGGAGCAATGGAAGAAGGTAAATTCAAGGTCAAGAAGTTCAACAACTAGAATTATTAATTATGGAAGATGCAAATGGAATATTACTTGTATCAGAATGATCTATAGTGGTCATTGTAAGGAAAAGTGAAGAAGTCAGCCGTGATGTTAGATGAAGAATGGGAGATACTAGAGAAAAAGGCATTGGGAACCATTTGGTTGTGCCTGGTACCATCCATGGAATTTCATATATATCAAAAGAAAATAATACTAATGGATTGATGATAGCATTGGAGCAGTTGTATGAAAAACCCGTAGCCTCAAATAAGGTATTTCTTATGAAGCATTTGTTTAACATGAAAATGAGTGAAAGAGGATCTGTAATAGATCATTTATATTAATTCAATACAATCACTAGCCAATTAATTCCTATAAAGGTGAATTTTGATGAAAAGATGAGGGCTCTCTTGATATTGTGTTCTTTGCCAGAAAACTAGACTAGTTTAGTCATGGCTATAAGAAACTCTATCCTTGGTTCAAATACATTAAAATTTGATGATGTTGTTGGTGTTATTCTTAGTGAGGAAATGCAACAGAAAAGCACAGGTGAGACTTCAATATCAGGTAATGTTTTGAATGTAGAGAACAGAGGAAGATCAAAGAAGAGAGGGAAAAGCCCTGCAAATTGTGGGAAGTCATAAGGGAAGAAGGGCAGATCCAATCCAGAGGAAGGAAGGATTACTAGCACTATGGAAAGCTAGGACACCTGAAAAAGTATTGCTGGTCTTGGAAAAGCAAACAAGGAGATGGACAACAAGATGACAATAAGGAAGCTAATGTTGCAAGTAATAAATTACAAGATTCTTTAATTATGTGTTTAGATAATGCAAATGATTCTTGAGTAATAGATTTAGGGGCTTCATTTCATACCACACCCCATAGGAAATATTTCCTAGATTATGTTCAAGGTGATTTTCAAAAGGTATATTTGGGTGATGATGAACCTTGTCAGATTGTTGGAAAGGTGAAGATTAAAATCAAGTTGTAGAATGGAAATCAATGGTTGCTGCAGAAGGTAAGGCATGTTCCATAATTAAGAAGGAATTTCATTTTTGTAGGATAACTAGGTAGTGAAGGCTACATAGTTACCTTTGTAGATAAAGTATGGAAGGTCAGTAAAGGTGCATTAGTCATAGCTAAAGGTGAGAAGGTAGGCTCATTGTATCTGTGTACTAGTAATACTTATTCTACTCTTTCTCAGAAATAGCTGTTGCAAGAAAAAATACAGAAACAAATGATGCCAGGATGAGTACAACAGTTGCTGTAGGGACAACAGAGACACAATAGTTGTTGTAGGAACAAATGCAGAACTATGGCATCATATATTTGGGCACATGAGTGAGAAAGGGATGAAGATCCTGTTGCAAGTATGTGTCTAATTGGTGTTGTCATTGATGTCAACATATCTGTGTTGTCATTGGTGTCAACTGTGCTCTTATTTTGTTTCTTTCTTGTAGGGAGTGAGATGATTTGTATTTACTTATGTAAGTGATCTTAATGCTGAGGATATTGAGAAAATTAGCTCCTCCAGTGGTAATAGTGTGTTGCAGTGGAAACAGTGTATTGTATTTAGAAGAACAATCTAGAAGTTTGCTCTGCATTTCCTATAGAATGAATATCTTTGCCTGTAGATTGGAAGTTGTTTAGAAGTCTATCTGAAGATGTTATATTCCAAGTTTGAGCCTCCAGTATGAATATGTGAGTGAGTTATGTTCACGAGAGTGAAAACTACTTTTTTTGTATGATTGGTGGTGACAGGGAGAAAGTATTATGCTCCGCATTCCTGTGTATTGGAGTAGTTTGGTCTATGATTCTAGAGTTAAGTCTAGAATGATGTTATGTGCCTTCAACTTCAATGGTTCATGATTTGGTTGTCCACAAGCTATTCTTTCCTTATGACATTGGTTGACAGTGTTGTTCTTGTGCTCCGGTTTGAAGAATCTTCTTAACAGAGTGGTTGGAGATCATGCAGTTGTTCCCATTGATTAGAAAGTGCTTGTGGATGTCTCCTGATCATGTTCCTACCTTTGGATTGGTCTGCAAAGAGTATATTGAATCATGGATGAAGAATGTTCTTAGCAGACCTAGTGTTCTCACCAGTCTTGGCCGACTTGGTTGATTTCACAAATTGCAGAGATGCCTTGAAGATTGTGGAAGTGTGTCATGGCATGAAGAATTGCATTTGAGTCCCAGCTAAGGCATGGCATGATCCACATACATATTTGCATCTTTTACTTAGCTAAATCTTTGTATTAGTCCAGACCTATTTTGATGTATGTTTTTGTAATGCCAACCTTGGAGATCGTTCCAATGGTTGATGAATGTATTTCTGACCTTGATGTACATTCCAAGGTTGATGACTTGTATAAAAACTTGTAATGTAATTGTGAAAAAAGGGATGAGTGTGTGAATATGAAGAGATAAGTGTGAAGGTGTGAAAGAGTAGAGCAGAGAAGTTTTATTGAGCTTCAAAGGAACTGAACCCAGGCATGGAGTAGATGCTATTTAATCAGTTCATCATATTTGGCAGTGAGCCAACCCTTGGCAGTGAGCCACCCTTTGGCAGCGAGTCATTCTTTGTAGTGAGCAATTTGGGTAGTGAGCCCTGTAGGCAATGAGCCTCTATTTTTCAGTATTGTTATTACTCATATATTTTGTGGACTAACACACACCACGATTTTTCCCTTTTAGGGTTTTCCACGTAAACATCTGGTGCCTATTGTGTTGAATGTGCCATTGTTATTAAGTCTATGGTTTCATACTTTCATGTTTAATTCTAATTATCAACAGTTAAGGATTTGATGATTTAATAATCATATGAAGTTAAGTTTTTGTGACAATTGATTCACCCTCCCTCTCAGTTCTCCTATGCATTTCAATAGATCCTTCACTCTAGAAAGTTACTGCTAGGACTGAAGTAGATTGACTTAGAGTTCTACGAAAATTGTGTCTATGAGAAACAAAAGAGAGTTAGATTTCTCAAGGTTAAGAAAGAGAAGAAGAGTGAGAAGTTAGAGATTGTACATTTAGATGTATGGGGACTAGCTCAGGTATTATCTCTTGGTGGCTCTTGTTATTATGTTACTTTTATTGATGATGCAACTAGGAAAACATGGGTATATTTCCTACAAAGAAAATTAGATGTGTTTGAAAAATTTAAGAAATTGAAATCTTTGGTTGAGAATGAGATAGATAAAAAGGTGAAATGTCTTAGATCTAATAATGGAGGTGAGTATTTTAGTAAAGAATTTGAAAACTACTACTCATTGAATAGAATCCATAGGCAGAAAACAGTTCTAAGAACCCCACAAGAAAATAGTGTTTTTGAGAGGATGAATAGGACAATCATGGAGCATGCAAGGAGCATGAGGTTGCATGTTGGACTGTCTTTACATTTCTAGTCAGATGTTGTACATACTATTATTTGTTTAATAAACAGAGGACCTTTAAATCCTTTGGATGGTGGTATTCCAGAGGAGACTTGGACATGTAAAAAGGTTAACTATTCTTTTCTAAAAACCTTTGGCTGTGAAGCTTTTGTCCATGTTGATATTGAAAATAGAACCAAGCTTGATGTAAAATCTCAAAAATATAGCTTCATTGGATATGGAATAGACAAATTTCATTATTGGTTATGGGATTATAAAAATTAGAGAATTATTAGGAGCAGAGATGTCATATTCAATGAGAAGGTTATGTATAAAGATCAACTATAGGAAAAGAAGCATGAACAAGAAAGAAAGGAATATGTGGTGCTGGATGGAATTCTAGAAAATAAATTGCCTCTGGTACCTGATGTTCAACAACAATAAGATATCCCACAGACTCCTACAAGTGTTAGACATTCTACAAGATTAAGTAGACCTTTGGAAAGATTTTCTCCTTTAATATATTATATTTTATTAACTGATTCTAGTGAATCTGAAGGATATGAAGAAGCAATGCAGGTAGATGCCAAACAATAGTGGGAGTAAGGCATGAAAGAGGAAATAGATTCCTTCCTTAGAATAGACTTGGGACTTAGTCTACTTATATCTAAAGGTAAAAGAGCATTGCCAAACAAATAGGTTTACAGGTTGAAGGAAGAGGAAGGAGGAAAGAAAAGGTATAAGGCTAGACTCATGGTAAAATGTTTTGCATAGAAAAAAGGTATGGACTTTGATGAAATATTTTCTCTTGTTGTAAAAATGACTTCAATTATGACTGTTCTAAATATTGTGGCTATTGAAGACTTTCATATTGAATAGCTAAATGTGAAAACAACTTTTCTCCATGGTGATTTGGAAGAAGAGATCTACATGCAGCAACCACAGGCTATGAGATCAAAGGTAAGGAGGATTTAGTGTGCAAATTAAAGAAGAGTCTATATGGTCTAAAGAAAGAACCCCAGCAACGGTACTTAAAATTTGATAAGTTTATGGATGAACAAGGTTACAATAGATGTCATTCTAATTATTGTGTTTACTTTAAATGATTGGATAATGGAAGCTATATTATCCTATTACTTTATGTTGATGACATGCTTGTTGCTAGGTCTATATGCAACATATTAGTTGGCTTAAGAAGAAATTATCAAAGACATTTGCTATGAAGGATTTGGGTGTAGCAAAACAAATCCTTAGTATGAGGATCACTTGGGATAGGAAAAAAGTATTTTTTTTTGGTCACAAAGTGAGTATGTAGAGAAGGTGCTAAAAACATTTAACATGCTGAATGCAAAAGAAGTTAGTACACCTTTTCCTAGTCATTTTAAATTAACTAAGGAGATGTGTCCTAAGACACAAGAGGAGGAAGACAAAATGTCTAAGATACCATATGCATTAGCAATTAGTAGCTTGATGTATGTAGTGGTATGCACAAGGTAAGATATTGAACATGTTGGAGTTCTGAGAGGGTATATGACCAATCCAAAAATGGAACATTGGACTGTGATAAAATGGATTCTTAGGTATTTGAGAGGAAATGCTACAAAGGAACTCTATTTTGGAGGAACCAACACTACTCTAAAAGGATATGTTGATTCTAATATGGTGGGTGATAGAGACAGTAGGAGGAGCACTATAGGGTATGTTTTTACTATAGGAGGAACAATAATCAGTTGGATTTCTAGACTATAAAAGGTTGTTGCACTTCCAAACACTGAAGCTAAGTATGTAGCTACTACAGAAGCTAGCAAGGAGATGATTTGGATGCAACATTTTCTAGAGGAATTGGGCTAGAAATAGGAAGATAGCCCATGTATACTAATATCTAGAGTGCCATTCATCTTGCAAAGAAATCAACTCTTCATTCGAAGACTAAGCACATTCAACTCAGGTACCACTTCATCTGGTTAGTTTTGGAGGATGGTCAATTGAAGCTTGAGAAGATTCACACAAGCAAAAATCCTATAGATATGTTCACGAAGGCACTCACATGGGAGAAATTGATCTCCTCATCAGTTTTTGTTAGCCTTCTTGACTGATAATGGTGGAAATGAGGAACCAACTAATCCAAGCATGAAATCCAGTGAGTGCTACAGGTGTAGCAGTGATGCTCTAGGATCAGTCTTCAAGTGGGAGGTTGTTTGGTGTGGAACCTGATTAGTCCTCAAGTGGGAGATTGCTTTAATATGTGGTGAGTGATCATGTTGCAAGGGCTATAGGTACACGCATCAAGGTAATTTTTGGTGACTATGTTAGCCATGGTTTCTCCCCAGAATAATTTTACATCCTCGAAGCAAAAAATGCCTTATATTTAATAAAGGCATTGACAATTAGTTTGTTATTAGTCATGTAAAAACCCACTTTTGTTAACTGCTGAAGAGGCTTGATAAAAATAGTGGCTGGAGAAGATGAAAATCTAAGAGGCACGAATTGAGATTGTTATTTTTGTGTTTTGTTAATCTACATATAATTATGTAATGTGTATTTCTCTGGTTTTCCTAACATAACCCTAATAATTGACACAAGGGAGCATACTCTATGAAAGAGGGTCATTAGAAAGTATCTTGTAAAGTAGAAGAAATTTCTAGTAGAGGATGCGACATGGAAAAATGAGCAAATTTTACAACACCCAGTGTTGAGATTGCTTGAGGACAAGCAATTTTGGGGAGGGTGGACTGTAATGTCCCCTTCCTAAGCATCCAACAGTTAGTAATGGTTAGCCTATTACTTGGGTTCCCGTAGGCTAACATGGTTGTTAGGGGACTATTTTCGGGGGTATTGATAACATGCAAGTTTAGTCGTTTTGTTCTTATAGGTGTTGCATTGAGATTAGAGTTGTTAGGAGATTCACGATGACTCTTTCTAGAGAGTTTTTGAACACTTGGTCTACATCTGCTATTTTTAGCAGGGTCACTACTCGACACTGACTTCGTCACATGGCATCGGTTATGCTCAGTCATGATTGGTCTCTTCACTCGATGCTGAGGATGGATGTTATATTTTAATTATCATTAATGTATTAAGTTAAATTAAATATTTAACTTAGTGATAGTTAAATATATTAATGGTGACTTTATTATTTGTACTTGGGTTCCTAGCTTTGGGAAAAGTGACATATTTATAAGGTTAAATTAAAATGATTAATGTGGCATCCCATTCAAAAAGGGATACATAAGGTGTTTTTTAATAATGTGAAATTAAATGGGCCAAGTGAAGCATGGGTGTTTATGGAAGGCATAAAAGGTCTTTGGGAGCTCATTTGCATTTTATGCTATTGATATTCTTCTATAGGTTATTGTTGGGTGAATAGAGTTTTGCCATTGGCTTTGTGAGGAGAAAATCCCTCATAGAGATCATCTACGGGAGTGAGAGATCTCTCTACGGTGATTGTTGATAGTCTTATTTTCAAAGGCTATGCTGGTGATATTGGGAATATTACAGGTGTTCATGGAGAGATTTCTTCACAAAATATCAAGGATTCTATGAATAATATTTTGAATACGATATTAGAGAATAGGGTGATGTGATTCAATGCAGATTTTTAGAGAGTTTTAGATAGTTTATAACTTGCTACTGGGCTGTACCATTTCATAGGCAAGCCGTACCATTTAGGGGTGATTATAGGTGTTGTTTGGGAGTGCAAAAATAATATATTTGTTGTTGAATATTACTAAGCAAGGGCGTGGAGTATGAGAATGGAGGAATAAAGGTTTGTTGTTGTTGTTGGTCATTTATTGTTGCTGGTTTGAGGTTGTACTAGGTTGTATAGCTACACATTAGGACGTGGACATTCCCTAGGCTAAAATGCCTAGGTATTTGGGCCCAAAACTACACCATGGGAGGTTCCTTGGAGCATTGAGCCTTTGTTTGAGATTTTGTAGGAGGAGAACTTAGGGTTTAATCATCTTCAACACTGAATAAGGATCTCCAGTTTTGTTTTTTCATGTATTTCTTAGACCCATGATTATTGTAGTAAATTGGTATGTTAGAATATTGATCTTAATGTGTTTTTCCCAACTAAGTATATGATATATTGTCTTATTTCAATATATATTCAACATGCTATCAATTTTATAATACAATTATAACATACAGGTATCATTTTTGAGTTGAAATATAAATGTTATTGTATGTTATATCTGCTGTCCTATTTTATTGTTTCACAAAAAACACAAAAAAACTAGGGTGGGACATTACCATTCAAGAAAAGAAAAAGAGGTTTTGTGTTCATGTGCAGGTCTACATATTTACAACAAAAGATGGGAGGTAACAAATACATGCCCATGTATGTTTATTAGTTGTATAATGAATATAAATACTTTATTTTAAATTTAATGAAAAATATATTCTTATTTTGATGGTGCTCAATGTTATGTATATGTCGTGTATATTTGTTCGCATGTGATGTGTTTGTGTGGATGTGTGTGTGTGTGTGGGATAAGTTTTTTTGTTGTCTATTTACCTACAACAACTAAATTTCTAAGTATGAGCCCATAGAAATTGGATTGAGTGGCTGTAAGGCTACTTACAACAAAGTTAGTGATTGTAGGACAACTTACATTAAAGCTAATTCCTTGGTTCCTTTGGTTACAAGACTTGAAGTGAGTTTTATTCCAATCATTGCATGCAACATAGTGCCATTAGCATGGCATGAGAGTAGGCTATAACTTTTGTGGGAGTGCATTTTCCTTGGTTTCAAGTTGGTTGGAGTCCAACAAGGAAGTGGATATATGTTGATGTGTATCCCTGTAGTAAAGAGGGTCAAAGCTAGGAAAGTTGTAGTAGTAAGGATGAGGGCTAGTATGGTAGGATGCTACTAAGAAGAAGAGTGGTAGTGGTGGTTGTAGTAGTAGAAGTCACAAGAAGGACATATAAAGTGTTGGAAGCTATAAGGAGAGTATAAGCTCTAGTGGAAGTGTTCAACGAGAATTTAGGAGAAGAGACTAAGCACATGAGAGGGTTGATAGTGAAAGTGGAGAGGAAGGAGTAAAAATAGTAGGACAAGAAGATGGAGATGTAGGTGATTGAATGGATGTAGAGAAAGAAGATTGATAAGATCCTTCTCTAATATTGGGAAAGAAATGAAGATGGAATTGCCAATCTTCTCAAGATATTTGGAAATAGATGCATTGATTGATTCATTGAAAAAAAATGGAGGAGATTTTGAGTATAGTGAGGTAGAGGACTCTAGGAGAGTGTAGGTTTCTTAAACTAAGGTTAAGAGACATACAACACTATGGTCCAGAAGGAGGTACAAGCTAAAAGAAAGAGAAATTGTGAAGAGAAAATCACTAGGTGGGATATGATGGTGAGAAGAATGAAAGTTAAGTTCTTGCTAGTAGGCTATCAACTTGATTAAACATTAAAGAAGTTGTATTTAAGTTGTGGAAAAAGGAATTGAGTGTAAAAGGATACATTGAAGAATTATACAACATTTCCATTAGATTGGGCCACTCAGAGTTGGATCATTAGAAAGTGTCATAGTATGTCAATAGCCTAAGGCTAAGCATACAAGATGAGTTGAGTATGATAAAGCTATGAGCCATTAAAGAGGCCTATCAATATGCATCAAAGTCCAATAGGATAAACTGTTAAGAAGACAAGAGGGTCTATCTAGAAGAAAAGGAAGAATTGATGGAGAAATAGAACCTATTGAGGATGATGAAGGACAAATGTGCATAGCCAAAATAAGGTGCAACCAAGATGAAGAGGCCAACATCACTCACAATTGTAAAGATATTCATGAGGTGAGAGTAAAAACCTACTCAACAAAAGAAGAAGGTACATTTGTTCTAACAAGAGGCCGAGATTTCATGGAAAAGTTCTACAATTGCAAAGAACTTGGTCATAAAGTGACTAAATGCTTACAAAAGTAGCAAAACATTATTAGAAGTGGAGCCTAAAGTTAGGTTACTTGAGAAATCAAAAGGAGCAATGCTTCACCCAAATGTGTGAATGAACTAAGGTGTGGAGAATCCCTCATGATGAAGAGCATAATACAAAAGCCAACAAGAAAGAAGAATGAACCAATGTAGGGAAGAAGCCTTTTTAGGATTGTGTGCAAGGCAAGAGGTAAGTGTTTCAAGGTTATACATGATAGTGGGAGGACAAATAATTTAATTTCCTTTGAGATATTAGAGAAGCTAGCATTGGGAAGAGTATCTCACTATAATTGATGGTGGGATCACAATTAATCTAGTTTTTGTTGAGATGGTAGAGAAGCTAGAATTGAGAAAAGTAGCTCACCCTAACCTTATAAAGTATCTTGGCTACAAAGAGGCCATCAAATATTGGTGAATCAACAATGTTTAGTGAGTTTCTAGATAGGCACTTATGAGTACAGAGTGTGGTGTGAAATTATGTCCATGGGCATGTGCCACATACTTTTGGAAAGGCTATGGAAATTTGATAAGAGAGTTGTCCACGATGGAAAGACAAATACAAATGCCTTAGTGAAGAATAGAAGAATGCATATCCTCACTTTGTCGGTAACTTTTGAACTAGAGGTGGAAAGTAGCCCATGAATATTGTTATTGAATTAGTAAGGAAATCTTGAGAGAAGTCAAATATGAATATGCATGTGTTGTTGAAATAATTCCCAAAAAGGGGCCCGAGAGGCCAAAGGGCATGAATGTTATTATTTTTATGTAGGGTGGGCACTTGAGAGTGGAGGGTTTGCAAACGCAACATAAGAGGGTTAGGCAGTGATAGTAGAGGGAGGTTGGCATAGGGAGGCCAGCGGAGAGAGGCTAGTGGAAGGAGATCAATGGAAGGCAGAGGGAGGTGTGCTTTAAATGTAGCGGTGGGTGAAGGGCACTGACAAAAGCTGGTAGAGGTCAACAGTGAGGGGCTTAAATCCTCCTTGTGGGCTCCTAATGTCTGTGGGCCTTTGAGGCTTTGTAGCCTTGGGGCCTGCATAAAGGGGCCGAGGTTGAAAGGCCAATGAATCCCTAAAACAATTTTTTTAAAAAAAAATTAATTAAAATTTTTAAAATAGCTTTGATTTTGTAATTTAATTTTTAAAGAATTTTAGAAAAATTTGTTTAAAAAAGATTGAATTTAATTTATTTAACAAAAAGATATAGGATTTATATAATATTTGTAAAAAACTAACTGGACAGAAGCCCAAAAAATTTAAATATTAAAAAGAGATTTGTTTTTTTAAAACCTAGAGTATTTTACAAACAAATTTGATTTTGCATGTAGGGCAACAACCCTAAAAAACCTATTTTAAAAAATGAAATTGAATTTTTTAAAACCCTAGATTAATTTTAAAAAAATAGAAATGATTTTATAGGATAGAATAGATTTTTTTTTAAAGTAGAAATAGAATGATTTTTTAAAAGTAGAAATAGAATGATTTTTTTTTAAAAAACCGAAAGATAGAACCAGGGCTTGGGGCCCTAAAAAAGATTAATTTTTTTTGTTACATAGATTTGTAACTTTTTTTTGCACAACAAAACAAAAGAACTTTTCTTTTTCTCTTCTCTCAATCTGAAATGAGTCTCCAAAATTGAATGCTTCAAAATAGGA
This sequence comes from Cunninghamia lanceolata, assembly GCA_027924645.1. Classification (NCBI taxonomy): domain Eukaryota; kingdom Viridiplantae; phylum Streptophyta; class Pinopsida; order Cupressales; family Cupressaceae; genus Cunninghamia; species Cunninghamia lanceolata. The sequence goes on along the minus strand of BSBN01000220.1, from coordinate 4,838,149 downwards.
TGGCTTCTTCAACAATTCAACTCACCACTTGTATTAGTAAAATCTGCTTTGATACCATGAAAGGAAAATACAGAGCAAGGAAAGAACTAATCAAGTATTGGAGTATTGTTTGAAGTAATATTACCATTCAAAGAAGAACACAAACTAGAAGCATACATTGAAATCAATAATGGAGACAAGAGTTTTGGAGGGGGAAGAGCAAAGAAAAACCCCTAATGTATGTAGATGGTAAGAAGCCTTGAAAAATTACAAAGAGATAATTCATGTGAATACAAAAATGAGAGATTGAGAAATACGAGAGAGAAGAACCTCATAAATAGAGGTGAGAAGAGGAGTTGCATGTAACTCCCATATGCCATCTATCACTTAGGTGTGTAGAAAGTGTCAACCTCTTAAGGATGTGGGTAAAGTCTAAATATTCCTCCAAGAAGAATGTGTACGTGAATCATCCTCACACATATGTGAGGACAAAATACATTGTATTATAGATACAAGTATTTAAGAAGAAATAAATTAATAACCTTTACTAAAGTAAAGATAACCTCTACCTAGTAAAGATTAATATTCTAACAACCTCATTATAATTTTGATAGGCAATTATTATTAATTTTCTACATTCACTATGCTTGATTTCTTTATAGATATACATATTAAAAAACATGGCCCTTGGTCTATTGGTGAAGTTGAAAGGTTTTGAATGGGCCCACCAAGGATCAAGTTTTGTTGAGTGCAATGACCCCAACACCATAAGGGATGAGGTCGGGATCATGCCCTAAGTGAATTTGGTGGAATGGATACCTCTTATTTTTTGGCTCTTGGTTCATCCTAAGGCTCATGCTCCCATATTGGGTAGCAAAAAAGAACTTGTGGATAATCTCCATGGAAAAATAAATTCATAACTTTCAAAATATTTATCCTTTTCTAAATCTAAAAGAAGTGTCACATTCTAGGATTTATTGGCTATGGGTTAAAAAAAACTTTTGAATTTCATATATTTTTGACCAAGTTAGTTTGACCGATGTTTTCTAATATTTTAAAGTCATAGTAAAAAATTCATAAATAATTATTTATTTATTAAAAAGATTAAAAAAGAATGCATCACATCTACTCATCTGTCCTTTACTTAAATCTAATTTTTTGAGAAAAAATATTTTCTTTGTCATAATTAGGTTGGCTAGAATGACAACTTTTTTTTATGTTTCCTTGAAAATTTTAGTAGTGCGTCATTAGAATATCCAATTTTCACCAAACCAATTTTAATTTTGTTAAGAAAATAGTAGTAGCCCATAATCTACTTGAACTGTCCTAGAAATTTTATTCCTACCTTATTTTTAGATTGTGTAGATAACTTGTTCAAATTTTTATGTGAAGTTACTTAAGTCTACTTTTTCACATTTTAATTGCCACTTAGGGGCATTCTTTGGCCCATCGTAATATTCCACTCACCTAGGTACACATACAGTAAAAAATCTTGATCGTTAGTGCTTACAAATTCATCAACATGATAGAGCATGTATGTAAATAAAAATACCATTGTAGAAAAATAAAATATGCAATTCCATAAGAACATTGATATATGTGGTGAAATCCCTTTCAAGAAAAAATCCCACCACTAAAGAGTGTACAAGATTGTATTAATCACAAATGTATATAGTGCATCAAAACAACTTCTCCCTTCAATCTAACATCCCCATGGAAACATAACATGTAAAATAACCATGCAAACTAATATCCCATGGCTCCAATATATAGAAAAATGTAACACAAGAAACCATAAATGGTTTCCAATAAAATGAATGTGGACCATGATCCATGTAGTCTACATGTGAAAGATACCTCATGACATATGTTTGGAAGTTACAAGCATCTTTCTAGAAGCTTCAAGACTTTTCTCTTGAACTTGGTGATCCAACTTCACTAGAGGAAAAAATAACCCACTAGATGAAAAAATAATTATTCCTCATGTCTAGAAAGGACAACCAACTTCTTACACATCATCATAGATTTTTGTTACACCTCTTACAATTACATAAATGCTTCTTCCCTTCCACTTGCACTTCCACTTTATGCAAGTCATAGATTCCCTTCCACTTTATGTCATGTATCTAATGATGTCTTGCAATGCTTCTTCCCACATTATGCCACTTACACACATATTCCAAGCCACCTAGAGAATATGATTAATTATAAATACCCCAACCTCATGTGGATGTCCAAGTCATCCTTCTCCACGATTCTTGCAAATGTACACCCAACTAGTCAACTATTAAATAAGTAAATAACAATATTATAAAGAGATTGCAAGGTGAATATCACCCTAGTCTGAACATATTGCATATAATGGACCTAGGAATAGATAAATTTAGGTAGGTATCTAATTGGTTATGTTGGGATTTTGCATCATGTGACTTGTACTTTCCTTGTTTGGTGGAGATGTACTACACATGTAATTACATCTCCTATTATCCCACATTAGTTGTACATTCACATCTCTTGGTGTTGTATCCTATATAGGTCAAAGTTTAAAGTTGTGTTTTACAATAGACTAACTTATTAACATAACTAAATTTAAGTATTTCCAACTAAAAGTCAATTTTAGTAAAAAATGTGTTCTAATTGGATTTATTCTAGCTAAATTATATCTAGATGATAACTTTTCCAACTAGAACTGTTTTACTAGATACATATGTAGCTTCACTTTGGTGCCAGTTTACAAAGAAAGAAAGAAATTATTTGAAAAAATAATATTCTCACATCTCGTACTCATGTAAATAACATTTAATATATATTTTGTAGATCTATAAGTCTAGTTCTCAAATATATATTTTTCCTAATATTCTAATTAGTCTTTATATTATTTTTTAAATTTTACTAAAAGTAAGTCATTAGCACCAAAGTATAAGGTTGATTGTCTTATTAGGAAAAAATAGTAAAGTTTATTTTAAAAATTTGAGAAACATATAATGAACTAGAGGAGAGATTACATGTTGAGATGATATAATTTATTTTTTATTTTAAATAATATTTAAGAGAAAAAGTGGAGGCCCCTTGAAATATTTGTATTTATAGTACATAATAATCTCAAAATTTACTTAAAAAATATATTTAACCAAAATGGGAAAAAGTTAATCCATGCACTAAAGTTTCAAGTTATAAATATGAAAAAAAAATTGAAGGAAAAAAGTTACTATAAAAAAAGTGGAGGCCTTGTTAGTCTCATTTGTCAACATTTTATCAACAATTAAATTATAGTCAAAAGGCAACCCAGGTCCTTCTTTAGTGGGAGATATCATTAGGGATGAAAAAGGAAGTATGATATAATGCCATGGTAAATCTATAGGTAGGGCAACTAAGAACCTGATTGAGGTTTTTATTTATGATGGGTCTTTAGAGAATTCAATTGTATGGCTTTCATAATGTTGAGGTTGAAGGACACTCCAAGGTCATTCTTGATCTTATTTTGAGTTCATCCAAGATACCATGGCAATTAAGAGACTATGTTGATGATATTAAAATTTCCCTTAGAAGAATTAGCAATGTTAAAGTCCAACATGTGTATAGGGAAGGAATCATGCTACAGACAAGATAACAAACTTAGGCCTTAACTTTCATGAGTGGTGGTATAGCACCAAGATTGAGGACCTCCCTCTAGATGTTTAAACCATATATCTAACGAGAGAAAAATTTAAGTCTTGCCTTTACTTAATAATGTTGACTTGTCGAGGCATTGTTTTTGGTCCAAATTTTAGGGACAAGGACATAAATTTAAGAGGGGTGCAGTTTAATGATTGTTATTCCTACACTTGTGCAAAGGTGAGGGGAGATTTTTGTTGTCCTAATAATGAAACTCTTGGCGGCATGAATGAAATTAATATCTTCATCCCTAGGATTAAGATTTTTATCATGCTACATTCTCCTCTCTGTAACCATGTGTTTATTGTGTTGTATTCTCCTCTCTATAGTTGTGTGTTTATCTGTAGTTTTCTTATCATGGGAGGCCAACTTTTGAGGGTTAAGCCTACATATTATGTGGGCCTTAAGAAGAATTTGCAAATATGAGGAATCTTTGAGGAGGGAGGTATTGTAACTTATGTGTAGTCGATGAGGGGTCATGACTAGTCAGTTGTTGAGCAATTTGTCAATAGCTAGAGGAATAGAGAGGTTATTGTTAATGGTATTTCTTTTAAAATGAATGAGGATTGCATTGCAGAGGCTACAGAGATGAGTAATAGTGGGTTCAAGGTTCGGAAGGTTGGTAATGGGGATTATAAAAGCTTTATTGAAAGATTTTTTGAAGGCAAAGAAACCCTTGTACGACACTAGAATAGCTACCAGCACATGGAGCTGCCACCTCTATGGGGAATTGTGAGCTATTACCTTATGAAGCATTTCACACTCAAGGGAAGTTATGAGACAATCCATGGTTATCATTTTCTATTACTGGATCACTTAAGACATGGCAATTACATTAGCTTCCCTTTCTTTTTTCTATCATCTCTTTAGAAAAGTATCATAAAAGGTGCTAATCCCCCTCTGCACCAAGGTCTAATGTTAGTTCTGTATGAGTTTAATGTTCTGTTGAATTCCCCAATTCCCCATAATGATGTTGTTGGAAAACCTAGTAGTGAGAGAAAGGGGAAGGACAAGATTAGTAGTAAGAAAGCTATTCATGGGTGTTCTGGCCTTAATACTGACATCTCTAAGGATAACCTTAAAATTTCTAATAAGAAGAATGTGGAGAACAAGAAGAAATAAAATAAAAAAGACCCACATACTTATAAAGGTAAAGATTTGGTTAAGAACCCATCTCCAAAAGCCCCTAATCTCAAATATGGAAAATTGTTGGGAATAGGGACCTAGATTCCCTAAAGAATATCTTACTATCCCTGAAAAAGAAGGGTGGGGTACCATCCGCGAAGGGGTTGGGTAAGAAAAAGAAAAACTATTAAAATTAAGTCTACCTTTGCCAAAGTAAATCTAGACACTAGGTTTGAGGAATTTCAGCCACAGGATAACATGGAAAACATATATGATCATGTTTCTTCTATAGGAAGAAGGTCTGTTAGAATTGCTAAGTCTACTATACAAAAGTCTAACAATAGTACAAAAAATAATAAGAAAGTGGAAATTTCTGTAGAAGAGAATGCTTCAAACACTTTATCAAATGACATCCCTATTATGAATGATGAGATGGAGGAAGACTTAGACTTAGACCCTATAGAGGAGGCTCATATTGAGAGGGAAATAGAAGATAATGAGAATGGTGATAATGGCCAACAAATGTAGCATGAAGAGGAGGAGGTGAGGAAAAATGCTAACTTGACTTTCCAAGTTAACCAAGGAGATGTTGGGGGTAATTTCTTTAGTGAGAATTACTATGATGATGTTGGTATTGACATTGAGACATTTGAGAATGATTTGAATAAATCTGATAAGAATGAAAAAGACTACATAGATACTCAGTTGAATGAGCTATCAAATAGAGTGGAAAATATGGAAAAAGATTTTAGTAGGAGATTGGATTGTACTACTTGTCAGGATAGTTGGACAAATATCTATGACATGCTTCAAATGTATTAGCAGAGAATTGTGAGACTGAAACAAGGTCTTAAAGATTTGGCACAATTTTCTAATGATATTATGAGGAGGACTACCTTTGAGGTGAAAGACATTCGGACCCAACTTGAGAAACACAAAACTCAATAGGTGAAGGAGATGGAGGTTGGTAAAACATAGAATATTGAGCATCACAAAAGCTCATATTCTTGGGAGTAGATGATGTTGAACTGCACCAAACAATTGAGAGGGGGGGTGAATCAGTTGTCCTAAAACTTTCAACCAAATATTATCATCATCTTATCAATTACTTATATTTAGATATAACCATGAAAACATCAAATGAGAAGCTCAACACAAAAGAATAAACAACACAGGAGACACCAAATTGTTACGTGGAAAACTGTAAAAGGGAAAAACCATGATCAAGGGGGTAAATCATAAAACACACAATAACAGAAATTGCACATAGAAAATAGAATGATATTTTATTAATATGGGAAAAACATTACATTACAGAAGCTCAAATACAATCAGAGGATGAATCCCCTACAGGCTGCAACACATTACAGCTCCCTCTCTCAAAACTCTAGAATCTTCAGCCTTCTGTAATTCCCAAATCAGCTAGGGTTTCTAATTTCTCGCCTTTCTTGACTCTACACCTTCCCCCCTTAACTCTACTACCCTAAGGGTTCCAAAAAATGGTTATATATAGCCCTTTTTGGCGACCACTAGCTTAAATTTTGAAATTTGCATCTCCCTCCAAAAATAGGTCAACTTCGCGGAGTCATAACTTTCGATCCGACCATTGGATTTTCAATTATAATACCTTTTCAGAAAGCTCTCGAAAAGACAATGGTCCATGAAGTAATGCCGATAGGTAGACTACTTGGGTTTCCCACCAAATTTTGGGCCCATCCAGAGCCTCTAAGTGCCTCAAATTTGACTTTGTATATTTCAATAGGATTTTTGGAATTTGAAAATTTAATACCTCACAAATGACAAATGATATTGAAGTGATTTCTTCACCATTAGCTTCAATTCACATTCTAGAGGTCTGTGTAAGATCTTGTATCCAACCATGCACAAATGCAAACTTACTAAAAATAGTAACCCTGCCAAATTTAGCCCTTATTGAAAAGAAACAACATTTTTATTTTTTTATTTTTTATTTGGTTGATGCAAGATTGCTCTTACACCCTAGATGCTCCTGCATCAGACACCCATGGTAATTTGAAAAGTGACCCTGTCACTTCTCATGTGTTAGAGGGAAACCAAAATGATTAACCTCAGTCTCAGATAACCATGATGAATCTTCAACAGGCCTTCCTTTCCATTTCACCAAGTATTCTATATACTACCTGTTTCTTGTACTCTTACCCACACGGCTATCCAGAATGCCCTCTATCTCCTCCTTCTCTGAAGTAGATGCTGGAATGTCCCACTATGTTCCTTTATCAAGTCCATCATCATGATACTTTGTTAGATCTGAAATGTTGAACACTGGTGAAATATTGATGTCATTAGACAACTCTACCTCAAATGCATTTCCTGAATCGTGCTTCTTCAGGATTCTACATGGTCCAAATTTCCTCATCTTCAGCTTATTATATGTACCAACTGGAAATCTTTCTTTTTTGAAGTGAACCATGACTTCATCACCCTCTTGAAACTCCTTATGCCTCCTCTTCTAATTGGCCTTAGCCTTGTACTGAGAATTCATCTTATGGATATGCTTTCTTACCTCTTCATGCAAATTCTTCATGTGCTCAGCAAAATTTTTAGCTTCGGCACTACTCTTCTCCCCCTTATCCATCCTCCTCAATTCAGAAGCAGTTCTTGGGCTACTCCCATACACAACCTGGAATGGAGATTTACCTATGCTCCTATTGACAGAATTGTTGTAAGCAAATTCTGCCTGTGGTAAAATCAAATCCCATCCCTTGGGTTTATCTCCTACTAAGCATCATAGCAGGTTACCCAAACTCCTATTCACCACTTCTATCTGTCCATCAGTCTGTGGATGGTGTGCAAAACTGAACTTCAAATCTGTCTTCAACTTCTTCCACAATGTCCTCCAGAAATAACCAACAAACTTGGTATCTTGATCTGAAACTATGCTCTTAGGCAGACCATGTAGTCTCACCACCTCCTTGAAAAATAACTCTGCAATGTGAATAGCATCATTAGTCTTCTTGCAAGGAATAAAATGGGCCATCTTTGAGAATCTATCCACCACCACAAAAATGGAATCATGCCCTCTCTGTGTCCTTGGTAAACCAAGAACAAAATCCATACTAATATCATCCCATGGCTTCTCTGGTATAGGTAATGGCTGATATAGCCCTGTATTTTGACTTGTTCCTTTTGCCATCTGACACACTCTGCAACTCTGCACAAATTTCCTCACATCTTGCCGCAATTGTGGCCAGTAATAATGTTCACCAACAATAGCAATGGTCTTATCACGACCAAACTATCTAGCTAATCCTCAACTATGCTTCTCCTTAATCAGGTTCTCTCTCATGGAACTCCTCAGAATGCACAACTAGCTTCCTCTAAACAACATGCCATCTTGGATTATGTAATCCAACTATTTTGTCCTGTCCAAAGTAACAGGTTCCAAACAAGCTTTCCAAGCCTCTGCAAAATCTAGATCTTCAGGATACAAACTTTTGAGTTCATCAAACCCAACAACCTCTATCTTCATTTCTATCAACAAATTTTGCCTTCTGCTCAAGGCATCTATAACCCTGTTGGACTTCCCACTCCTGTGCTTCAAAACAAAAGTATAACTCTACAAAAACTCAACCCATTTTAAGTGCCTTTGATTTAACTTTCCTTGACTATTAAGATACTGCAAAGCCTGATGATCAGTATATAAAACAAACTCTTTTGGCAACAAATAATGTCTCCATTTCTTCAAAGCCTAGATTATTGCATAAAACTCTTGATCATAAACATAATACTTTTTCTTGGCATCATTAAGCTTCTCACTAAAATAGGCAATGGGCTTACCTTCTTGACTTAGAACAGCTCCTATACCACTACCACTAGCATCACAATCTACCTGAAATACCTTATTGAAATCTGGAAGTGCCAACACAGGTTGTTCTATGACTTTCTACTTCAATGTATTAAAGCTCTTGTCTACTCCTTTAGTCAATCTAAACTCTTTTCTATCCCCTCTCATTGTCTCAGTTAGGGGTGCACAAATGCTACTGAAATTCCTGATAAACTTTCTGTAAAAACTTGCCAAACCATGAAAAGATCTTACCTCGAAAGCACTCCTTAGCGTAGGCCATTCAATGATAGCCCTCACCTTCTCTGGGTCCATCTTAAGACCTTCCTCTGAGACAACAAATCCCAAGTATACCAATTCCTTCTTTGCAAAACTACATTTCTTTAGATTGAACAACAACTTCTCCTCCCTCAACTTCTCTAAAACTCTTCTGATGTGCATCAAATGCTCATCCCAAGTCTTATTGAAAATCAAAATGTCATCTAAATAAACAATAACAGAACTTCCCAAAAATTCCTTTAGTACCTCATTCATGAGCCGCATGAATGTGCTCGGTGCATTGGTTAGCTCAAATGGCATGACTAACCACTCATACAAACCCTCCTTTGTCTTGAAGGCTGTCTTCCATTCATCTCCTTCTCTGATTCGAATCTGGTGATACCCACTCTTTAGATCAATCTTCGTGAAGTACTTGGCTCCACTCAAACAATCCATTATGTCATCCATTCTCGACAATGGAAATCTATACTTGATTGTGATCTTGTTGATGGCTCAGGAATCTGTACACATCCTCCACTCTCCATCTTTCTTTGGTGCTAGTACTATAGGTACCGCACATGGACTTAAGCTCTCCCTTATCAGTCCCTTTCTTAATAGCTTGTGAACTTGTCTGTTCAACTCTTCATTCTCGGCTGGAGTCATTCTATGGGATGCCTTATTTGGCAAACTAGCTCCTGGTATCAAATCCATTTGATGACTTATCTTCCTCACTGGTGGTAAACCTTTTGGTACATTATCAGAGACAATATCTTGAAATTCTTCCAACATTTCTGAGACTTCTGCTGGTACATCTTCACATTTCTCTTGACTAATCTTAGAAATCAATGCAAAGCAATGACACTCATGCTTCATACCCTCCAAAAACTTTCTACCATCTACCAAGCAAATTTTGGCAGTACTACATACCTTTTCTTCCACCTCCTTCAAGGGCTTCAACTTATGACAGACTCCATCCTTTGTCAGGGAGTATGTGTTTGCACGGCCATCATGGACAGCGCTCCTATCATACTGCCACGGCCTCCCCAATAACATATGACATGCATCCATTGGTATGATGTCACACAACACCTTATCATCGTAGTCACCAATCTTGAACTTCACTAAACACTGTTCATTGACCAAAGCTCTATGGTCCTTTTGCAACCATGCAATCTGGTATGGATGCGGATGCTTTCTTCTTGTCAACTTCAACTTGTCAACCATCTCCTCTGAAACAAGATTATTAGTGCTTCCACTGTCAATAATAATATCACAACACTTACCTTCACATTTGCACCTTGTTTGAAATAAACTCTTCCTCTGATTGGGTTCTTTCTCCTCATTCAAAAAGTTCTTCTAACAACTAGGGATTCTCCCCTTTCTGCATCTTCAAAGCGCTCAGACTATGCATCTTCATCCACATGTGCAACTTGTGCATTACCTTCAGGTCTTCTATTCATCCTTCCTTGATGTTGCGGACACTCGTATGCTCGATGCCCTTCTTCTCCACATTGGAAACATGTTCCTCTGAAACCTCCTCTTCCAGGTCCTTGCCCAGGTCTACCTCTTCCTCTTCCTCTTTGCTCACCATTACTCAGGTCACGAGGGTGGTAGGTATTATCTCCTCTCTGATTTCGACTAGTTCCAGCTTCTTCACTTTTCTTTGGTTCTTCATTTTAGCCTCCATAGGGTCTTCTGCCAGTCCTTCCACCTTGACCTCTTCCCCTTTGCTTGCTTTCAAATCTCTTATTCAGCTTCTTTTCCACCTTCAGGGAAAACTGGTACGCATCTTCTAAGGTGGTCATTCTGACCAGGATCAACTCTTCTTGAATACTTGGCCTCAACCCATTAATGTAACGGGCCACCTTCTCCTTGTTGGCCTCTCCATGGCCTGTCCTGATAGTGATCTTATAAAAATCTTCTGTATACTCCTTAACAGACTTGTTATCTTGCTTTAATCCTTGCAGCTTCTTCAACAACTCCATCTCATAGTCCACAGGAATGAACTGCTTCTTCAATTTCTCCACCATTCGATCCCATCTGGTAATCTTTTCTTTTCCTCTTCTATTTCTCTTTAACTGGACCTCCTTCCACCAAATACTAGCATGGCCCTTCAACTTGGTCTTTGCAAACTTGACTCGTTCAGGGTCTTCCACATCTTCATACTCAAAATACTCCTCCATATCATTGATCCAATCAATAAGTTGTTCTGGATTTAAATCTCCAGAATAGGTAGAAACTTCGATCTTGGGCCTCTTTCTGATCTTTGAAATGGCCTTCAACAACCTAACTTCTGCAGGATCTCCCGCAGCTTCTTGTTCTTCCTCAGATAGCTCTTCTTCAGCTTCATCTTCGCTTTCCTCTCTCCTTCTTGGCTCGAACCCTCTTCGTAGCTCCTCTTGCAATGCATCGATTTGTCTTTGCAAGGCTCTAAAACCCTCTTCCGTCAAAGCATTCCTCCCACCACGGTTTTTTCGTGGAGGCATCTTGATCTATGCAGCAAACCCACAACCTCAGGTCCTAGTGCAAACTGCCTCACGGTTGGCGATCTGTCTACACACTCAGGAACCCTTACTCTGATACCACTTGATCAAGGGGGTAAATCATAAAACACACAATAACAGAAATTGCACACAGAAAATAGAATGATATTTTATTAATATGGGAAAAACATTACATTACAGAAGCTCAAATACAATCAGAGGATGAATCCCCTATAGGCTGCAACACATTACAGCTCCCTCTCTCAAAACTCTAGAATCTTCAGCCTTCTGTAATTCCCAAATCAGCTAGGGTTTCTAATTTCCTGCCTTTCTTGACTCTACACCTTCCCCCTTAACTCTACTACCCTAAGGGTTCTCAAAAATGATTATATATAGCCCTTTTTGGTGACCACCAGCTTAATTTCGAAATTTCCTCCAAAAATAGGTCAACTTCGTGGGGTCATAACTTTCGATCCGATTGTTGGATTTTCAATTATAATACCTTTTCGGAAAGCTCTCGAAAAGGTGATGGTCCGTGAAGTAGTGCTGATAAGTAGACTACTTGGGTTTCCCACCAAATTTTGGGCCCATCTGGAGCATCTAAATGTCTCAAATTTGACTTTGAATATTTCAATAGGATTTTTGGAATTTGAAAATTTAATATCTCACAAATGACAAATGATATTAAAGTGATTTCTTCACCATTAGCTTCAATTCACCATTCTAGAGGTCTGTGTAAGATTTTGTATCCAACCATGCACAAATGCAAACTTACTAAAAATAGTAACCCTGCCAAATTTAGCCCTTATTGAAAAGAAACAACATTTTTATTTTTTTATTTATTTTTTGGTTGATGCAAGATTGCTCGTACACCCTAGATGCTCCTGCATCAAACCATAGTGGGTGTTAGCCCACAGAAATATATATGTTATACCAATATCAAAAAATAGCTCACTACCCAAATGGCTCACTGCAAGGAAAGGCTCACTACCTATGGATGGCTCATTGCCAAAGGGTTGAACTGAGATAACATCATCTACTTCATGCCAAGGTTCAGTTCCATTGAAGCACAAACACCTCTACTCTGCTCTACTACCTTACTTCACTTTATCTTCACATCTTCACACTTCACTATATTTTCACAACTCAATTACAAGTATTTATACATTACATCAACCTTGGAATGATCATCAAGTTCGGCATTACAATCATCAACCGTTGGAACATCCAAGGTTGGCATTACAAACATACATAAAATAGGTCTAGACCTAATACAAATTTAGCTAAGGAAAAGATGTAAGAATGTATGTGAATCATGCCATGCCTTATTTGGGACTCAAACACAATCTTCCACGCTACAACACGCCATCACAATCTTCGATGCATCTCCGCAAGTGATGAATTCAACCAGGTCAACTAAGACTGATGTTAACAAAAGTATTCTCAAGAACATGCTTCATGCACAATCTGAATTACACCTTACGGACCAATCCAAATGTAGGATCATGATCAAGAGACATCCACAAACACATTATAATCACCAGGAACAACTACACGATCTCTAACAACTCTATCAACAAGATTCTTCAAACCAGAGCACAAGAACTACATTGTCAACCACTATCATAATTAAAAGATAGCTTGTTGACCACCAAATCATGAACCATTACAATTGAAGGCATTTAACATCATCATAGACTTACTTCCAAAACCATAGACCAAAATACTTCAATGCGGAGGAATGCAAAGCAAAATACTTTCTCCCTGTCACCACCAAACACACAGAAAAAACTCTTTTCACTCTGGTGAATATAACTCACTCAATTATTCATATTGGAGGCTCAAGCTTAGAATGTAACATCTTCAGACAAGTTTCTAAATAACTTCCAATCCACAGGTAAATATATTTATTCTACAGGAAATGCAGAGCATTCTTCTGCATGTAATGCATTGTTTCTACTGTAACACTTTGTTATCATTAGAGGGGCTAATTTTCTCAATATCCTCAACAAAGTAAGAGCATAGTTGACACCAATGACAATATCTATTAGGCACATACTTGCAACAATCTCCCCCTTTGTCATTTATAGAAACATATGATGTGAAAAACTAAAAAAGACCACCAAGACAAGATTCTTTTCTCCCCCTTTCTCTGTACACATCTTCATTCTTTTTTCCCCCAGAGTTTTTCACATGATTTCTCTCCCCCTTTGACATCAATGGAAAATGGCACAAACTTGCATGTTGCTTTCTGATCCATTTACTTTACCAGAAACATTTAGCTACTCCCCATGAGAGGAATGACACTTTGAACTCCACTAGATTGATGCATTCCTATGCATCTTAGTTCAGGACAGGAGGGGTAATGACCCCTAGATTTTCTTTGAGATATTCAAAGGTATATTTAGGTAGAGGTTTAGTGAAAATGTCTACAATTTGATCCTTTGTGGACACATATTCCAACTTTACTTCATTCTCTGTCACCTTCTCTCTCAAAAAGTGATGCCTTATTGATATGTGCTTTGTTCTTAAGTGCATCACTGGATTCTTTGAAATGTTTATGGCACTTGTATTGTCATAAAAGATTGCACTTGGATCTTCATACACAACTCTTATATCCTTCAAAGTCTACTTCATCAATAATACTTGAGTGCAACAACATGCTACTGCAATATACTCTGCTTCTACAGTTGACAAAGATATTGAATCTTGTTTCTTGCTCAGCCATGAGACCAATCTATTACCCAAGAAGAAGGCACCTCCACTTGTAATCTTTCTATCATCAACATCTCTGGCCCAATCTGCATCTGTATAAGCATTGAGAGTGAAATAATTGTCCTTTGGATACCATAAGCCATAATCTAAAGTACCTTTCAAATACCTCAAGATTCTCTTAATTGCCATCACATGTGATTCTCTTGGATCAACTTGAAACCTTGCAACAAGATAGACTGCATGCATAATATCAAGTCTGGTTTGAATTAGATAAAGCAATCCTCCAATCATGGATCTATATTTTTTCTGATTAGCCTTAGGTGATTCATCAATTTTGCTCAACTTGCAACCAGTCACCATGGGAGTACATATGGGTTTAGAGTCTTCCATCCCAAACTTCTTCAACAACTCTTTCACATACTTAGACTAAGATATGAAGATTCCTTTATCTGATTGATTAATTTATAGACACAAAAATAAATTCATTTCACCAAACATGGACATCTCAAATTCACTTTTCATCTCACCAGGAAACCTTATGCACATACCTTCATTTCCTCCAAAGATAATGTCATCAACAAAGACCTCAACAATCAAGATCTGATTATCATTAATTTTGAAGTATAGATTGCTATCTGTCGTACCTTTACTAAATTCCAATTGCAATAAATACCTATCTAACCTTGCATACTATGCTCTAGGAGTTTGTTTGAGTCCATACAATGCTTTCTTCAACCTGCATACCATATCACCTTGATTTGACAATTGGAATCCCTCTGGTTGCTCAATGTATACTTCCTCTTCTAATTCACCATTCAGGAAGGTAGATTTCACATCCATCTGATATACCTTAAAATCTTTGTGAGCTGCAAATGATAGAAACATTCTAATTTCTTCAATCCAAGCTACTGGGGCAAAGATTTCTTCAAAATCTATCCCTTCAATTTGAGAATATCATTTGCATACAAGTCTTGCTTTGTTCCTTACAACTTCTCCATTTTTATTCAGCTTGTTCTTGAAGACCCATTTGGTTCTAATAACATTTTTGTTAGTAGGTCTAGGAACTAATTCCCAAGTTTCATTCCTCTCTATTTACAATAGTTCTTCCTCCATTGCCTTTACCCAATTTTCATCATTGCATGCTTCATTCATAGTTTTTCGTTCAATCTTGGAAAGAAAATAGTAATTGACTTGTTCCTCTATAGATCTTCTTCTTGTTAGTACACCTTTATTCTTGTCACCTATGATCTAATCTTCAGAATGATTGATTCTTACATACCTGGGAGTCTTGACAACACTTTCTAGAGCCTCTTCTTCATCCTGACGGTCTACTTTCTTATCTTTCTCTTTAATTACTATAGTCATAGGTTCATCTGGTTCATAACAAATTAGGTCTGATATTCTTTCCTTGCCTTCATCTACCTTCACATTTGCACTCTCAACAATCTTTTTGAGCCTTTTGTTGTAGCACTGGTAAGCTTTACTCTTGGTAGAGTATCCAAGAAAGATTCCTTCATCTTGCATCAAACTTTCCTAGATCTTCATCTCTTCTGATATAACATTTACTTCCAAAGACTGAAATATTTTACTATGGGAATTCATCCATACCATAATTCATAGGGATTTTTAGTACCATTACCTTTCATTTGAACTCTATTTTGAATGTAGTCAGCAGTGTGAATAACTTCTTTCCAGAAGACTTCCGATAGACCTTCTTCCTTCATCATTGTCCTAGCAGCCTCCTGAACTATCCTGTTCTTCCTTTCCACAACTCCATTCTACTGAGGAGTACTAGGTGCAGACAACTGTCTCTTTATCCCATGTTCTTCATAGAAAATTTTGAATTCATTTGAGGTGAAGTCACCTCCTCTATCTGACCTCAAGCATTTGATCTTCAAATCTATTTCTTTCTCAACCATTGCCTTGAAAGATTTGAACTTCTCTAGGGCTTCTGATCTATCTCTTAGAAAAGTAACCCAAGTCATTCTAGAATAATTATCAATAAGCAACATGAAGTACCTATCACCTTGTAGACTTCTCACCCTTGTAGGACCACAGAGATCTATATGCACTAGATCTAGTAAACTGGTAGAAAATTGTTCTTTGCTCTTGAAACTTGTCCTTGTCTACTTTCCCAACTGACATTCCTTACAAATTGAGTTGGAGGGTTTCAGAAGTTTTGGTAAATCTCTCATAGCTTGACTTGAACTTATCTTTACCATACTATCAAAGTTTATATGACGCATCCTTCTATGCCACAATGAACTTTCATCTGCCTAAGCCAATAAATAATAATCATTAGTTCCTCTCAATTGATAGATGTTTCCTTTTGTCTTCTTACCAGTAGCAATCATAGTTCCAGAACTTTCCATGATCTTGCACTCATTATCTTTGAATCTCAAATCATATCCTTTGTCACACATTTGACCAACACTCAAAAGATTATGCTTCAAACCCTTCACATACAAAACATTGTTAGTGTTATGCTTTCCATCAAATGAAATAAATCATTTTACACAAATCTTACCAGTTGCATTATCTCCATACCTAACTAGTCCTCCATCATACTTTTCCAAACTTACAAACTTACGTTTGTCATCGGTCATGTGATGTGAGCACCCACTATCAATAATCCATTCATCCTTACCTTTCTCAACCTAAACAACCAAAACACTTTCTTCTACTAGTTTTTCATCCTTCACACAACTAATAGAATTAGTAGACACAGGATCTTCTTTAATAGCAATAAACAGGCATTCATTTGCACTGGTATTAGCATCACTAGATTCATCATCAGTCACCCCTTCATCATCAAAATCTCTGACATAGTAGCATTTCTTTGGGACTCTAGGCCCGCTCTCATGTTTCTTCCTATTTATTTCAATTCTTTCAGGACATCTGGAAGCATAATGACCTACTTTACCACAAGAGAAACATTTGAAAGGTAATTTACCTTTGAACTTACTGGAACCTCTTTGAAGCCTGTCAACAAAGTTGGCTTCAATTTCATCAAAGTCATCATCCACCTTGTATTTCTCAGCTCTGGAGATCTCTGTTGAAGTACTCTCTTTAAAAGCTGATTCAACTTTACACAGGGCATCACCAAATTCTCTCATCTCAAAGGCTATAAGCTTTCCAAGTAACTGATCTTTGTCAATAGTTTTTACAACATGAATTCTTCAATTTCAGCTACCTTGTAACTATATGACTTTGGTAGTGATCTGAGAATTTTCATCACAACTTCCTTATCACCGAGAGTTCCTCCCATGCCCTTTATTCCAGTGACAAGTTCATCAACTCTTTACATAAATGCTGTTATGTTTTCATCTTCATTCATCTTCAAACCCTCATACTTCACTTTTAGACTTTGTAGCTTGGCTTCTTTTATAGAATCATCCCCTTCATATAGATTTTTCAGCTTCTCCCATACCTCATTTGGAGTTTCAAGGTCCACAACTTTTGTCAACACTGAGTCACTTAAGGAAGTTAGTAGAGCATCCTTTACTTTGACATCCACCTCATATTCTTTGATTTCATCTTCAGTTGTCAAACCATTTGGAGGCATGGTATATTTTTCTTCTGCAGCTTTCCATACTTTATAACCAAGACAAAGAAGATTGCTTTTCATTCATACCTTCCAAAGGATCTTCCTTCTTATAAGACATCTTGGATCTTCCTCAAGTTGTTAGGCTTTCTTTAGAGGAACCTTGCTTTGATACCAATTATTGAACTACACCAAACAATTGAGAGGGGGGGTGAATCAGCTGTCCTAAAACTTTTAACCAAATATGATAATCAACTTATCAATTACTTATATTTACATATAGCCATGAAAGCATCAAATGAGAAGCTCAACACAAAAGCATAAACAACACAGGAGACACCATATTTTTATGTGGAAAACCCTAAAAGGGAAAAACCACAGTGGGTGTTAGCCCACAAAAATATATATGTTATACCAATACCAAAAATAGAGGCTCACTACCTATAGGGCTCACTACCCAAATTTCTTACTGCAAAGAAAGGTTCACTGCCTATGGATGACTCACTGCCAAAAAAAGGCTCACTGCGAAAGGGTTGAACTAAGATAACAACATCTACTTCATGCCAAGGTTTAGTTCCATTGAAGCATGAACACCTTTGCTCTGCTCTGCCACCTTACTTCACTTTATCTTCACATCTTCACACTTCGCTACATTTTCATGACTCAATTACAAGTATTTATATATTACATCAATCTTGGAATGATCATCAAGGTCGGCATTACAATCATCAACCGTTGGAACAATCTTCAAGGTTGGCATTACAAACATACATAAAATAGGTCTAGACCTAATACAAATTTAGTTAAGGAAAAGATGTAAGAATGTATGCAGATCATGCCATGCTACAACATGTTACCATAGTCTTTGATGCATCTCTACAAGTGATGAATTCAACCAGGTCGGCCAAGACTAATGTTAACACAAGTATTCTCAAAAACACGCTTCATGCATGATCTAAATTACACCTTGCGGACCAATCTAAATATAGGAGCATGATTAGGAGACATCCACAAGCATATTATAATCACCAGGAACAACCACATGATCTCTAACAACTCTATCAACAAGATTCTTCAAACCGGAGCACAAGAACAACACTGTCAACCCTGTCATAATTGAAAGATAGCTTGCGGACTACCAAATCATGAACCATTACACTTGAAGGCATTTAACATCATCATAGACTTACTTCTAGAACTGTAGACCAAAATACTTCAATGCGAAGGAATGTGGAGCAAAACACTTTCTCCCTGTCACCACCAAACATAGAAAAAACTATTTTCACTCTGGTGAACATAACTCACTCAATTCTTCATACCGGATGCTCAAACTCAGAATATAACATCTTCAGACAGGCTTCTAAATAACTTCCAATCCACAGGTAAAGATATTTATTCTACATGAATTGAGAAGCATTCTTCTGGATTGTTCTTCTGCATGTAATGCATTGTTTCTACTACAACACTTTGTTATCATCGGAGGGGTTAATTTTCTCAATATCCTCAACAAAGGAAGAGCACAGTTGACACCAATGACAACATAGATATGTTGACATCAATGACAACACTAATTAGGCACATACTTGCAAAGATGATGGCCCAGATGGACAAGGATTGGAGCATATATAATCTTTAGTATGATGGTCTGTGTTTGGTTGCTTTTTGAACACTATTGTTATCTTGTTGTATTTTGGCTACTTCCTTGGCTCGGTTGGGTTATTATCAAGGATTACTATTAGTATGTTTCTTAGGGTACTAAATTATTGGATCGTCTATGGTTTTCTTGTCTCCTTGGCCCAGTTAGGGTTATTATCAAGGATTATGATGTTCTAGTGGACCATTTTAGTGGGCTGCTTGTTCTTCTTTTGTTGGGGAGTGGTTCTAATATGGTTCTCTTATATCCTTGGCCTAGGTTGGGTTATTATCAGGATTAGTTCTTCTCTTGTATGGGACTGGGACCCTTTTCCCATCTAAACTTAATAAAAAATAATTAAATTATAGTGTCAATTTTACAAAAAATACATTAAAATAATTTTTTATTTTTCATTTTAAATAAAAATATAAAATAAACTAAAAAAAAGTACATTTCATTAGTTTACATCATTTCAAAAGTTAAAACATACATGTCACATTCTAATGATTCAAGTTAAAATGTTCTATTAGTGTTGTCCATTTCCTTTATAAAAGTGGGACACAACTTTAAACTTTCACCGATATATACCCATATCTTGTTCTCATATGAGTAACTTATAAACATAATCTTAAATCTTTTATAATTTACATCATTTGATTAGAGTAGAATTATTTTATCATGTTTGTCTTATTTATGTTTTCCATTAGGCCCTCTTGATCTTGAGTGGCTATCTCCATAGCTAAATATTACACTTCCCAAGTTTTAAAATTCTTATACTCAAAATATTCATCTAGATGATTTAATCACCAATCAATTCTTCTAGATTTAAACTACATGAATAACTAGCAATATCAACTCTAGGTCTCTTACCAATTCTAGAAATATCTTTCAACATCTCTACCTAATTTTCTTCTTCCTCCTCTTATTCTTCCAAAACCTATTCGATAGTTGGTGTATTCTCTAGCTTAGTTCTTCTCATATTCTCTAGCATGGTTATGACATCTTCTTCTATCCTCTTCAATGACATCTAAACAAATCTCTACATTTTTCATCAATTCAAATGTTCTTATATTCTTCTAGAAATATTGAAAATACCTTGTCCTTACCCATTCTTCATGGAGACATTTGGACTTTTGAATATGATGCAGATTGCCTCAAAATTGACAATCTATTTACAAAGTCCCTTTGCAAACTACCTCAAATTTAGTCATCTATTTACATTAAGAGAAACTCTTTGATACCTTCTACCCAATATATGGTATTAGAAGATGTCTCTTATCATTTAGTTCACATTCACAATCTTTAATATCACTTGATCTCTTCCCCAAGGATTCAAAACTATGATTTCATACCAATTAAATATTGTCCAACCTGTTAGAAATGAAGGTAAACAACTATCAATGGGAAATTCGTTACAACTTTAATATAGATATTTAACTTTGTAGAACCAAAATGGAGATGGTATGAAATCAACACAAAGAAATAACTAAATAGAAGATCGAACACATAACATAATGTTTATGTGGAGAAACCCTTTTAGGAAAAAACTCCACACAAGAAGAGATGCACTAGTCTAAATTAATTTCAATAGAGTTTATAATACAATACTATCAATCTCCTCTTCTGTTTTCAATCCAACAGTACCTATAATTCTCATTCATAGTTGTAATACAATATCCTCATAAAGGGGTTTCCTTCTAGGTTAAGAAAATCCAACATAAGCTCTATCATTAGGTTTATGAGCTAATGATGAACGATCCAAATTTAGAATGGTAATTTATATATAAAATGTGGCTTTCAGGGGTAATGAGCCCCATTGGGACACATGGCCCCTAGACCCCTCATCAGGTGGATAGCCCCCTAGAGCCTGTAGGGGGCACCCCTCTACACCCCTCAGATAACCATCATTCATTAGGTACTAGGATCAAACATGCAGCTAAAACAAGATTGCTACTTGGTGAATACTTCATCCCTTATGAATTATTTACAAGCAATATTAGGAGTAATTAAATACATAGGATTTGTAAGGTTGATGTCACCTTAATCCTAACACAATCATATAGCTAGTACAACAAACTCTCAAATTAAAAATACAATGATAGAAATAGATGTAAGTAAATTATTATTAATTCATAGTCAGAATTACATTCACAATCTCACCACAAGGGATTAAAACATGAGTCTTCATACTTCAATGAATCATAGGCACAATCTATGCACAAGTTATAATCTTTTAGTTGATATATAGTATGCTATAAAACCTGTATCTTCCAAGTTGATAGATACATTCTATTGCAGAAATAATAATGCTTATAGAAATAAGATGTTATGCATCAACTAGCAACGTGATACAAAACTCAATGCCCAATGAAAGGTGTATAAGGAACCCTTAAAAAGTAAATGAAATGGGTTTTAAGCATGTGATCTTGATTCATTTCTAATGATGAACCTTACTAGGGTCAATATGCTTAAAGATGTAATCAAATGTTGGTGTGAATCTTGGATGTTTGTTACATGACTCAACTAGGTCTCATTTGATAAAAATTTGACAAGTGATATCATTAACCAACAAGTAATTTGAGAAATCATGTCACATTAAAAAGAGGAAAACCATAATGAATCACTAATATCAATTTAGAATCTTTGGGATCAATATTTATTATCACGTAATAAGATCAATGTTTCGAACATTGATGTGTTGAAATTATGACTAGAACAAGAATATGCCTCTATCATATGCATAGTCTTGTATGGTGATAATGTGATGAATAAAACTTTATTTGGAAACCTACAAAATAAAAATAAATGTGAAATGAAAAATGTCTAATAAAAGATTTCTCTTACATGTTGGATGTCCTAAATTAGTAGATCAAGAATTAGATTAGAGAACATCACATTGAAGACTAGTTTGGAAGATAGTGTTTTGGGGAACCACACACTATTTATGCTTGTATTTAATTGCAATTAAAGACTAAGGTCTTATTCTAATTATTATCCATTCTAGTATAATTTGATAATGTATTTCCAATTGCAAATCAATAAAAATAATTGTTCTTCTTATCTCGTGTGTGTTTACACTCTATTGTGAGGGTTTTTATGTGTATTGTTGTGTTGAATAGTCTTAATTGAACACTTCATCCATGACTCTATCACCTTTCCATTTTGGTTTTTTATGTTTTATGATTATTATGTATCCTTATGGTTGCTTTTTACCATGATCGTTTTCTTATATTTTTAATGATGAAGAAATGGCGTTGATTTTGTTCTAGATTAATTCACCACTATCATAAAATTACTTTCCTTGATTTGATGACTATCTCAAAGTTAATATTATCACAAAACTATTATGGATTGATTTAGAGTACTTTTAGTTTGATCCCAAATTTTTTAAGCTTCATTTTCGATGCAAGATTGAACTATGTTGCACTTATGTAACAAATTTAATGTAGATCGTGTGCCTAAAAAAATATTCACCTTCATCTTCTTAGTATATAACTTTGTCAAGTCAGTGTTTATAAACACATTTGAGAATCTTGACGACTTCAAAGGTGATCATGTTCTTCTTGATGTGGATTTTAATCACATTGAATGTAGATAACATTCTAAAACAACAAAATGATATCTCTCTTGAAAGACCTCAAATTCACTTAGAATTTGTAGTCCCAAGGCTCCGATAGTCAATCCTTGACATGTGTGTCTTTGCTCAAGTTTGTTGTAGCTAGTTGTTTTGTCAATGGGCTTAACTTGCACTTTGATCCTACAAATTGACTGATCTTCAAACAATTGTCAAATTTCTGCAAATAATGTCAAGATCTTATTGGATCTACACTTCTACTATTAGACTTTACAATTTTTTCTTCATATTTATGCAATTAGAAGATTACTTTTCAACTTTGATAAATTCTTCTAAAATAACATGAAATTTACTAATTCACAAGTATTTTAGCTAATTATCCAAGGATTTAACAATATTTACCATTATTTTTATGTATTTTAAAGTTTTAACAAAGAAATAACAAAATATTAGGGAAATAGAGTGAAAAGTTTCTAAGAAAGTTAATTTTTTAGTGATCTTACATGAATATCCTATAAAATTCATGAAATGAGATAAATTAGTTTATACATCACCATAATTCTTCATAGCTAAGTATAAACGATGCAAATCTTCAAGGGAAATAAACAAATGAGATGAAGATATTGAAACACACTTCCAATAGGACACAACAATTTGATATTTCATTACTGTTAGTCAATGTGTAGTCATTTGAAATTTATTATAGACATGACTAGCAATCGGTCTCATGTTCACAAGTCTAAGATTAAATATACAAGTAATCGTACTGATTGGAATAGAAAATCAAGAGGAAACACTTGAAGCATAAGTTCTTCACTCCAAGCTTGAAAAATTTCTACAATTTAATCCCCCCTTAAATACATGATCTGGTTCCTTTTATAGAACAAGGAACCCAAAATCATTTACAATATCAACAGTTCAAATTACATCATGAAAATCAGTGGCATAGGAGAAAAGTACATGCATGTTAGTTGGTACTCTTGACATTTGGCAATGATGATAGTTGGCACCTTCAGAATATATTTGTTAACCCTGCAATATTCTGTCATGAAGCACTTGATACTGGATATGGTATGTGAATCTCCAACTACATTCAAATATCTTGATTTGCCCTTCCAGATGAAAGAATATGATAAAATCCTTCAAGCAGATATCTAGTCCATCTTAATGTAATGAACTCCTGACCTAACCTAATCAATTTAATTAAAGAATGTGATAATTTGGACTGCATATGGATTGACTTCCACTTCACTTGATTGTTCAAAGAATACAATAGAATGTCTAGTTAGAAAATGAATGTGCAATGTGCAAAAGAATGAGACCTAATTAGTCTATGTTCTTGTTCTGCATTTGATTGTATATGCCCCTTCCTCCTTGGCCTTATGATTAATATAATCTATTAGCACTATCGTGATTACTTTCTTATCATAAGCCTGGGCCTTATTTTGAATGAACTCATCCAAGGCCAATTAGTCAAGAATGTCTTGATCTGGTTGCTTGTTTTGTGTCTCATCAAGAACTTCCTATTCCCTATCTTGTCTAACCTAATCCTAACCATCCTATTGGTCTTGTGTTTGGTCTTGTTCCAAATTAAGTTCTTTGTCTTGGTCATTTGGATGTTGTTCTATGTCCCATTCTTGATCTTGATGTGGATCCTCTTCATGTTATTAACCTAATGTTGATCTTCTATGTGCACCTCATGTGCTCCAGGCACTTTCTCCTGTTCAACTGGATGTTGGAAAGCATTAGGTTGGATGTTCTCTTATTGAGGCCCTTTCACCTTCTAAAGACTATCTTGAATGTCATCTAGATGTTTATCCTCCTATTAAGTAGATCTATCTAGTTGAGATGTATTTGCATGTTGGATATCCAATTGATCATGTTATTCTACATCTGGTTCTTCTGTATGTGGAACTTCTCCCTAAGAACCATTCAGATGTGGAACATCTACTTGCAAAATATTTGATTGCAAAACTATATCTAGAATGTCAGTGTCTAGAACTTCTTTATTGAGTTCCTTTGAAAGATAAGATTCCTATTATAGTATGTAAATTCAACTTCACAATGGTAAGAAATGTAAATTTGAAGTTGAATTAAATCACTTTAAAACTTACTATAATTTGGGAATTAGGGTAAATTAATTTCCTACATGCATGTTTACCACATATTTCACCTTTATACAAGTATAATATCTTGACTGGATATTTGGATGCAACTACCACTATCACTGTTGAATTCACTTTCAGATTATAATTTTCCTTTAAATCTCTTTTCAACTTCACTCTTTGATCACTTGATAGATTTGGTAATGAATTATGAAGATAAAATTCACTTTTAAAAATTTAAATTTTCTAAGTAAAAGTACATTAAATTCTACCTACAATAAGTGAGAAATAATGGTGAGCGAGAGAATATACTAGCTTCAACTTGCTTTTTGAATTTTAAAACTCAAACAAATAATCTGGATGCCTATAGGTAGCAAATCATTATGCCTAACTAGATGTGGAACATTTAGACTTGCAATATCAATTTTAGTTAGAATGTCTGGTTAGGCAATGCCAGGTTTGACTATGTTAGGTTTGACCTCAATGTCTGGTTTGACCAGGATGTCTATATTAGGCAGGTATATTAGGTTGGAATATGTTAGGTTAGAATATGTTAGGTTGACTACATGATGTCATGATGACTCATCCGAACACTATCAGATGTTGAATTTTAATTAGATGTGTAACGTGAGATGAAACAAATGGCTATTATGCCAGATCAAGTTCGTGTTAGTGTTTTCATGCCCACATTTTACACGTGGACATGAAAATTGATGTTTAAAAACATACATACTTAATGTTGTTGCATGGGAAATGCATGTTAGGCATGTTGTACGAAGGTAGGGTAAAGTCAATCCAGATTGTGGGTAATGTGAAAGTCCTTTCGTACCCCTTTGATAATGGAAGTATACTAATAAGGGTTAAGCATCCCAACGTGCAATGCTGTGAGGGGTGAACCCTTTCTAGAATGTGATCCCTAGGGTTTTCTAGATGATGATGGAAGTGTGGTCTCACTTAAGGAGGAGAAACCTAATAATTAACTATGATTATAAACTAAAAGCAATTAATGATTTAAAAAATTAATTAAATCCAATGTGGAAATGAAACTAATAAACAAATCTTTATTACAATTAAAAGAATAAAATACATCCTTTATTATATTTAATAAGGATGCAGAATAATTAATGAATCAGGAAAAATAATACATATTTAATACTGTTACATCATAAAATGTGTATAATAACATTTTACACCTAGTTTAGCACCCAGGTGGACCTAAAATGTTTGCACTTGCTAATTAGGACCTATTATAACACCTTCTTGAACATTAAGCATGTAATTCTTGATCTCGATACACAAAACTTAGAAAAGTAATCATAAGGCAAGCCTAATAGCACTTAAAGTGCCTCATCTTGAGAGTTTGGGGCTAAAGGACCAAGGCACCCAATTGCCCTGGGCCCTTCTTTAGCCCTGACCTAAATTGGTGTCTTATTAGATTAGGACAACTTAAATGATTCTTAATGTCAACCTCATTTGGTTTTATTCTCTAGAAATCAAAGGGAATGCATATAAAAGCAAGTTAAGTCATTCATTTGAAAATCTAAGTAATCTAGACACACTTGCTCTCTCTCTTCTTCTCTCTCATGCTCTCTACTCTTCTCTAAGGCTTTCTATGGTGGATAATTGTTGTGGCACTAACATATTGTAGGTCTTGTGAAGATATTTCTACTTCTTTGGACTACATCAACTTCTTGAGTCAAGTTGTGACACCACATTAGGCATGCTAGGGTTTCCATGCTCATGGTGACTTCTTTCTTTCATGCTTTGTTCTAGTATTCCATTCTACTTTAGAGTTGCCTCTACCCTCCTAAGGCACACACTCTTTATCCATCATATTTTCTATTGTGGAGGTGGAAACATCATTTATGGATCTTGACTTAGGCAAGCTCCTAACTAGCACCCAACCTTCTCTTTCCTTATGTGTAGGTCATAGAAACATATTTCTAAAGGTGATCTCTAGGAAGAAGACATAGTTGGTAGGTACAGACCCATCGAAGACATCTATTTTTACAAACCCTAAAAAGGGCCTAGGATGCCCAAGTGCCTTGGTCCTTGGCATTTCTTTTTCAGATCAAGGTTCTAAATTGTTCCCTAATCTATGTTGTTCATTCAATTTCTAGTTTTCTTCTTCTAACAGTCTGTTATGCTCTGATCCTTGTCAATAAGGGTTTCTTGCCTTTCCCTAGTTTGATTTGATTGGATTTGGTTAATTTTATTCTATACAACAAAGAGACAAAGCCCCTTTAGTTTGGCTCTCCTTCTTGGGTAGAAGCCAAGCTTGGCTTGTGTCCTAATGTTGGAAAGAAGAGGGTTTGACCTAGTTTGATCTCTTAAGCTAGTCTCTCTTTTCTATCTAACAAATACATTAATTAAATATCATTTTAAAATCATTCAAAACTAACATATAAAAATAATTACAAATTTAATAAATAACTAAAGAACTAAATGCAATATTAATCAAACATTCTCACTTTACCATAAACATTGAACTTCTATTTAATTAAATAATCTAAAGAATTTTTGGTATTATAACTTTGCAATTTGCCCCTCAAGGGTCATATAGGTCAAAACATTCAATAAATTAACTCTCCTACTATGGAACCTTACAAATCGGTTTAATATTTTTCTAAGAGAGTTTAATTTTCTAAAATAAATTAGGGGTCCTTAGATGTTAGGGAAACACTCTCAACCCTAGTTTGAGTTTATAAAAAGGGGTTAAGTCCAAGTTCCTCTCACAAAGTTTTAATTTGTTTTGCAGATTGAATATTGGGAGATTAGGGAAATCTCTTGCCTGTGGAAAGATTATTTCCCTTAACAAGCTTAGTTTTCTAGATTGAAAAGGATTTAGTTTCCTAAAAGTTTGTTTCATTTCAAAATTTGCTTCCATGTTCTATTGTTTTCAAAATTCTTCCAAAGTTTTGCATATTCAAATGTTTTTCCATCCAAAAGTGTTTTGAAAGAAATGATATTAAAATAGGTCTTCTAGGTTTTTTATAAACCTATTTATATATGGATATATATATTTGCAATAATTATATTTAATATATAAATAAGAGTAATAAAAGGAATAATGTATGAATAACATATTTATATATTTGAAAAACTATAAAATATGACCTCTTTGTATACACACAAAACTGTGTATATACATAAGGTTTTTATATATATATATTGATTATTTATACTTGGTTTTTGGGTCCAAAAACCCATCAAAAAGGGTTGAGCCTGAGAGTATCATAGTCTTGCAGAAACCACATCCACCATTAACAGTGAACTCGAAATAGAACATAAGCTATTTCTATCATATCTACCCCATAACCCTATACATGAACCAAAACAGAGTCTACTACACACCTAATGGCAACCCCAGAGTTCATATATTTGTAGCTAGGGCAAATTACGTAAGCCCAAAGTGCTACCCAAAATTATACAAATAGAAGCATAGAGTACCTTAACTAGTTTCATCATCAAACCAGTGATAGGTTGTTGTAAGGTCCTAACATTTTAGTTAAAAATATGTCAATTATGTTGATCGGGTAGTGTCCAAGGCTATATGCAATAGGGGATACTTTTGGACATCTCACTTAGTAATAGATTTTCTGAATTTTTGAGAAGCTTAAAATAAAATCTAAACTAGAAAGCATTTGAATTCTTAATCTAGAAAGCATGTAAACTATCTAAGAATCAAAACTTGCAGTATGAATTCAAAAACAAAGGAAACTAACTACTAACTGAAAGTACATTTGACATTTTTAATCAATAACTAACAATAGATTTATGAATGAAGTTGATGCTCCAGAAATTGCAAGTGAACAAAATTTCAAAGATCATTAACTTAAAAACAACAACCTGCAGGAACACATAACAAAGCTAAACACAAAGTGGCATTGATCTAAATAGGACATGCATAAAATAGAAATAACAACACCAACAATAAAAATACTTATTTATTCTATAATCCCTCGAGTGGCTAGCTCGTGGGAGATCTTATTACCGATTCAAATCACATTCAGTACTTCAATAGCTCCAAAGTAAATCCCATTCATATTACTTCCATTGCTCAGAAAAGATTACTCAAAATAAAACTGGTGATATTCATTCATGTCATAAAAGTATCATAGAACACAGAACATAGCTAAACAACCCTTTTGCATTGTATATCAAAATATAACATAACACAACATAACATATCCTTGTTTTGAGCAACTACATATATATATTGTACTGCTACAAAATCCTAAATTTTAGATGGCGGGTAAATGCCATTAAAGAAGTCTTTAAAGAAAAATAGAATTACAAACTAACTAGATGTCTTTGAAATTAAACACATTAAAGGCTCTGAGTGGAGCCGTAAAGTCTTAAGTATGCCCAATAGAAAATAATAGAATTGCTAACAAAGTCTATGATGTATGCCTAAATTTCTAACGCCCTAAAATTCTGGTGCTCTGACTTCAGCTGCTTTAAAGTCCACTCCTTCCATTAGGCCATACATGGAACCATGCATAATTAGACAAGCTCTACAACAATTAAATCAACATTAGTGGCTAATTTCAATCAATTTTAAAGTAAATATTTATATATCATTTTACCAAAAATAGATAAATATTGCTTCTAAAAATAAACAAATTGGCATGGCTAAGGTGATTGGTTAGGACAAAAAGGGTTATATGGCTTGTTATAAAAATGAGGTTGTTTATACCTCATCAACCAGTTCACCAAGTTGTTATGGGAATCATAGGTATATGAAAATGATGGATGCCCATGCTTGGGAGCTGCGACCCCCATCTTACCAGCTTGTCATCAACCACCTTATGAGTTTCCACAACCCTTGCCTACACATTGTGCATATGCCCAACATCTTTTCCACATTTTCATCATTCTTCTTAGTGACCTCTATCATAGACTCATGCAAAAATGGATGCTAAAGCAATAGATAGCATTATCGCTATCGTGAGGGACTATGTAGCATTGAAGACATTCCACCTCCCATGGGAACTACTAGGATCCAACATCAATTGTGCCATCACCATATGGATGTTTGCCCCATCTTTCTTGTCCACTTCTTTTTCTACCTTCAGGATCTGACCTAACCACACACATAAGATAGGGTTTTTGATCTTTGCATCTAAACCATTAATGAAGTTGACCATAGCTTTCTCCTCAAAAATTTTTCTTAAGCATTTTATCCCTACATACCACCACATTGTCTTCTCACCTTGTACCAATCTCCCACCCACCATCAAGTTTCCTCCCTTATTCCTTAGTTACCTTGTTGGAACACCCTCAACCACCCTTTTACCCTACACCACTTTCAAATTCTTGATATCATCTTGCATACCCTCCTCATCACTATCGGAAGCCATGAGAACTAGTTCCCACATGCCACCATTTGCAAACATTAAGATAAAGATGTCTTGTACTCCAAGAACCATCAAAACAATGACTTAAACTAACTCTTCACACACTTTTCTAGTACATACTACTCACTCAACATCTATTTCTTATTATGTATACTACTTAGCATTCTGGCCCCTTATTAGGTGGCATATATATATATATATGAAGCAGTTTATTTTTTTATGTTACAACAACAAAAAAAACATAATCAACACAAAGATAATTTTCTAGGCACCAAGGTAGGGATGACAAACCTGGCTGCGAACTACACAGTCCACAGGCTACTGGTGAAAGGAAGAAAGGTATGTAGAAACACTTCCTACACTAATCTACTAAGGAATGATTTATGTAAATTTTAAATTTTATAGTTATAGATTAAGATGCATATTAACAGAAAGGTAATACAACATCCAAAAGTAAGTACAAAGCTCACAACACAATATATACATGGGGAACCCCTTTTGGGTGAAAAACCCTACACTCCAAAACCTACACAATGTATTATCAAATCCAAAGAAGATTACAACACACTTGCAATGTAATTTCTTCCAGGAGTACACAAATGTTGAATACTGGAGTAACTCCGGTAGCATATATGGTACCTACAAATGAACCATACAACTCCAACTCCAATCACCTGTATATATAGAGAAATACCAAGGATGGAGGTAGCTTCTAGAGAAAGCCACAAAAGAATCTTATCCAAATCCACATGGCCCAAATTCTAAGGCCATAAATCATGCAAAAGATACGTGTCAATGATTCCCTTTCATCCCTTACAACCCCATACTTGGGTGCCCCAAATTTTCCCAAAATAGGTATGAAAGATGCTCTTACACCATCATAAAATCTATCATACATGACAACACTTACAACTACAAGAGAATCTCTCATAACTGACTATTAATAAACGATTCTCTTACAACTTGTCATAGTCAAACTTGGGTGCCTATTTTCTCCATGGAAAGATGCTTCTTGACACTTGTCAGACTTGTCATATAGAATCTCTATTTCTAGCTCTTACATGTCATAGAATCCATCATAGGAATTTGTCATAACTTACACATCATAGAGTTTGTCATAACTCATGAAACATGACCACAAGGTGTTGACACATGTAATGCCTATCCCCTCATATGAGGACAAAAATACATCTAGACACCTTCCATGTAGGATGACACATCATCGTGCCAACTCCTACAAAGTGACAAAATAGAAATTACTTGAATAATTACAATAGTAGGCAAAAAATATTACATAATCAAATAATAAATGCTAGGAAATTGTAAAGGTTGAGACACCTTAATTCCTAACATTCTCCTACTTGTCAAACACCTTGCAAGAGCCAATAGAATGACATGATTTAACTGCTAGGGACTGAGAAGCCCATGGACACTTAATACCATCTGAACTTCTCTGTGCTCATAGGTTTTGTCAAGCAGTCAACAACATTAGTCAAAGTGTCAAATTTCTCCCCATCCTCTACCATGTCATGAACAAAATGGTACTGGACATCAATATGCTTAGTCCTCGTGTGGAAAGTAGGATTCTTTTCTAAACATATGGTACTCTTATTGTCACAACAAATAGTAATTTTCCCTACATAAAACCCAACTTTAGAACACAATCTCTTAAGCCAAATGGCTTTTTTGCAAGCATGAGTTGCTACCATGTACTCTGCTTCAGTAGTGGATAAAGCAACCATAGGTTGCCGCTTACTCATCCAACTAATAGCACCACCGAGCATAGTGAATACATAAGCACTAGTGGATCTCCTATTGTCAATGTCACCTTCCCAATCTGAATCCACAAATCCTTAAATATAAAGTGAATTTTGAAGTCCTATAGGATAACCATGAAAACATAGGGAATACTCAGAAGTACCTCACAAATATCTAAATGCTCTCTTCATGGCATCCCAATGTACCCATCCAGGATTAGCCATAAATCGACTAAGGACTCCCACTACTTGGGAAGGTCTTGTATAGACCATATCATACATCAAGTTGCCAACTGCACTAGCATAAGAAACTTTACTCATATCCTCCATCTCAGAAGGAGACTTCAAATAATTTGCAATAGATAACTTTGTCCCCATCATAGCAGGAACAGTCAATGGTCTATAAGCTGTCATGTTAAATCTCTCTAACACGGTGTTCACATACTCTAGCCTAACCAAAATTTTCTATTAGCTCTATCTCTTTTGATTTCCATTCCAAGAATGTACTTGGCTGCCTCTAGATCTTACATCTCAAACTACTAACAATTGAGACTTCAAATTAGAAATCAAATTCTTACCATCCCCAATGAACTACATATCATCAACATATAATGCAATAATGAGAATGTGATCATTATCCATTTTATAATAAACACAATGATCTAATTCCCATCTCAAAAATCCCAAACTCAACATAAAGGCATCAAATTTTTGGTACATCCTAGGAGATTGCTTCAAACCATATAAATACTTTTTCAACTTGCAAACTAGATTTTCCTTACCTTTTACCATGTAGGGCTCTGGCTATGACATATAGATTTCTTGCTCCAAGTCACTATTAAGGAAAGATGTCTTCACATCCATCTATTCAACTTCTAAATCATATGCTACAAGTGATACCACGAATATGATAGATTTTAGATTTGCAACAGGACAAAAAATTTCACCATAATCTATTCCCTCAACCTGGGAATAACCCTTCATGACCAACCTTGCCTTAAGCTTCTCAATAGTGCCATCTAAACCAAACTTCTTGAACACCCATTTACATCTAATAGGTTTACTTCCATTAGGAAAAGGCATCGGATCCCAAGTATTGTTTCTCTTCAAGGAAACCATCTCTTCTTCCATGGCCTCTTTCTAAGAATTTGCATCACTCATACCCATAGCCTTCCTTATGGTCCCTGACTCATCAATGTTAGAAATAAATGCAAAAATACAATTGGAATCATGTAATTAATAACCAAACCTTTCAAGTTGCCACCTTATCCATGTGGACCTCCTCAAAAGTTGAGGTTGAGGTTCTTCTTCTTCTTCTACACTTTTAGAGCTACTAGATCTCTCATCATCATCAGGTCCAAAAGATGTATTCGGTTCAGCTTTCTCATGGGTGGAAGGAAGATAAAGAACATCCTCTTTATTCTTCTTTCTTAGTTGTAGAGTAATAGAAGAAGGATTGAGCTCTCTAAAGATCACACTTCTGCTATACAAAACTCTCTTGACCACTAGATCCCAAAGCTTGTACCCTTTCACATTGATGCCATAGCTACTGAAGATACACTTCACTACCTTGTAATCCAACTTAGACCTCTTCTCCTTAGGCACATGTGCATATGTCTCAACCAAATACTTGAATGTGTCTCAATGAAAGATTTTTACTAGACTACACCTACATAGGTGTCTTATCAACAAGTACTAAAGTAGGAGACCTATTAACCAAGTAACAAGTGGTAGCAACATCTTCAGTCTAGAAATTTTGTTCAAAGCTAGCTCCACTTAGCATACTCCTAGCCCTCTCCATCAATGTTCTATTCATCCTCTTTGCAACTCCATTCTACTTAGGGGTATATGGAGTTGTCTTGTGCCTCTCAATCCCATGTTCTTTACATAACTTATCAAAATATGTTGAACAAAACTTAGCACCATTGTCAGTCCTTAAACACTTAATCTTTCTATCCTTCTGATTATCTACAAGAAATTTGAACTCTTTAAATCTACTAAAGACTTTAGATTTTCTTCTAAGGAAATACACCCATGTCCTACTATAATAATCAATGAATGAAACAAAGTAAATATATTTTGAATTCAAAGGAACATTAACAGTACCAAACACATTAGAATGAATCAAGTCCAACACCTTAGAAGACTTGTGAGAACTAGAATAAAACTAAACATGGCTTTGTTCACCATAGATGCAATGTTCACAAAAATCAAACTTAAGATTACAGTCATTCATACCCTCAATGAGATTTTTATTTTTCAGGGTTCTCAAACCCTTTTCACCAATGTGACAAAGCCTTTTGTGCCATAACATTGCCTTTTTAGTCATTCCAAGTTTTATCTCCATAGAATGAGCATCCTTAGGTACCCAGAAAGCATGATCATTAGAAGTAGATGCAACAATCCTCTTTGTTTTTGGTTCTGATGGTGAGGATGAAGACTCTAAAGTTCTCTTCTTTGAAATAGAGACATTATTGCACTAAACCATTCATGCATCAAGATAAAATAGAGTGCCAATCCGAACACCCTTAGCTAGCACCATAGCTCCTCTAGTCATATTGCATCTTCCATTTGAGAAAACAACCTGCACACCCACATCAAATTTAACTTACAAAAAGAAGGTTCCTTTCCAAACTAGGGATATGTAGAACACCATTGATCCCCTTCACTCGTCCATCAAGGAATTGAATCAAGACTCTTCTAGAACCAACAATCTTTAGGCAAGAGTCATCACCCAAGTACACCTTACCACTGTCATATTCTTCATACTTCAAAAACCAACCCCGATGAGAGGTCATGTGAAAAGATGCACCAAAGTCAATAAGCCATACATATTTTGATGCATGTATTTCCAAGGTAGTGACAAACACTTCTCCATCATCTTGAGAGGATTTATGAGAATCTAAATCATAGTTCTTCTTTTTCTACTTCTCCTCCTTGCACTCCTTGTGGAAGTGACCAAGGTTTAGACAATTCCAATATGGAGCCTTGGAATTTCTAGGAGACTTGGATCTCCCATGAGATTTGGATCTTCCTTTTTCTTCCTTCTTCTCTTTTTTCTTTCCCTTCTCTTTAGATCTACCACAAACCTCAAGAACCTCCTTAGCTAAAATCTAATTTTCTCTACATCTCTTCAGACAATAATGAAGAAACCACTTCATCCATCTTGAAGGTAGTAGTGGTACTCCCAATGGCCATAACAAGGTGAACCCATGAATTTGGTAAGTAACATAGTAATATCATACATCATGTTGAATGCACAAGACTGTTGAATGCAAGGAATACTAAGAGGGGAGATGAATCAGTATTCTTAAAACCTTTTCATTTACACATTCATTAATCCATTTACCAAATTCAATAACATGAAAGCAAAGTAAACATGAGAATATAAGCCACAAATTCATAACACATAGACACCAAGATTTTACGTGGAAAACCCAAAAAGGGAAAAACCATGGTGAGTGTTAGCTCACAATATATTATGATAGCAATACTGAATTACATGAAGTCTCATTGCCTTAGGGCTCACTACCCAAGGACTCATTGTCCAAGAAGTGCTCACTACAAAAAGGCTCACTGTTAGAAAGATAGAAGATAATATAGAAGAAGGATTGGCTCACTGCCAAGAGAGGACTGCTACAAGTACATCTACAAAATGTTGAAATGTAGTACCGATATGCTCAGTATACAGATTCAAAGGGATTCATACTGTTTGCCCTACTTTTCTACTCTGCTTTACATATAATCTTGTTTTCTAACCTTATTATTCTTTTCTACTCTACAAACTATCTTAGATTATGTAAATATCAAATTCACACATTAGCCATAGATATGAATTTCTCCAACACCGAAATCTATCGAATATGTATATCCGCAATAAAATTCATCTCACAATCAGGTCGACAACCTAGACATGAAACATGTATACAAGTGTTGTACATTGTTAGTTTGATCTTGTGCTCAAATAGGAATGCAAACCCAAACATACATACAATAGTCTTCATATAGGTCGGCATCAATCATTCAACTACTTGAATTAATTTGTCAAATAATGTATCTTCTCCACATATAGATCTAGCTGTCCTGTCAGCCTATCCCTTTAGCACACACTTGACCAATTCAACTATCACATGATGATTTCCATTGTGGACCATATGAGACTCTAAAAATCATATCCAACATTCATCATTGACCTTTTAACATACCTTTAGATCTATAAGACATAATAGTCCTTAATAGCAAGATGCGGATGTTTGAATTATTGCTCTGTCACAGTGAAATATTGTCAAACTGGAAGCCGATGAAGAACAACTTGTAGAATGTGATCAAAGGAACTTCAGAAGGTATAGCTCTAAATTTAGGTAGTCATGATATGTATCTTTGATGTCTCATAACCACAAGACAAAATATGCCATAGTGGAGGAATGCAGACCCTTTTACTCTGGTATTGTGCACTATTCCTGACTTAACTTTGTTCAGATGGACTTAGATATTTTACCATATGATTTTTAGAGGAAGTCAGGACTTGTACATTGGAACATGTGATCACTAGGTAGTTATGAAAAACATACTTGAACTGTATACAAATGTCTTTAACTATGGAGGCATACCATCTCAAACAGTGTCACTTACTTGGTATATTGTATACTACCCATACTTATTTATTCTTCTAGAGTAAGGTCTCTTTGCCATGCTAGTAGAAACCCTTTGCCTTGTTTCCATCAATGAAAACATTTAACATTCATCAGAGTAGTGTCACTTGCCAACGATCTCCCCCTTTGGTGGCAACATTTAGTGAAAAATGCTCATCTGCTCCCCCTTACTATATGAACTCTATTTTTCTTCTCCCTCTTAGGTGTTTACCTAATTTTCACTGGTTTTCTTCTCCCCCTTTGACATCAATGGCAAAGATGTATGTATAGGAGTCAAAATTGTGTCAAAAATGTAAAAGTTGCAAAAATTGTCATACTATGCCTCATATGTATAGGTACAATCTTCAACTTAATTTGTTGTGGGTTTTAGGATGTCATTAAAAATGTTCTTGATTTGAACTAACTCTCTATCCCAACTCTTCTTAGCATTGTCCAAAATTTGAATATGGCCACTTATTAGGAAGACTAATTTCTCTACTTTTTGTATATCAGAAGGTGTGTCAATTAGTGCACTTACCTACAGTGCTTCTATTGCAAGATTTGACATTGAATCTAGCTTAGGACTTATTAGTCCTCTCAATTGACACATTCTATTTTTCATTTGATCTCTCTTATTCACTAGATTACTTAACTCATTATGGATATTGATCACTTGTATCTCTTTGCTGCTTACTAACTCAATTACTGGATCAAATGACTTAGAAATATTTGTCAGCTGTAGTTTCAGATCATTGATATTTTCCTCTAACTCCTTTGTAGCTTTCGGCCATGATAAACAAAATTTGTACAAATCACAGGCTTCTTTTATGGTACTTTGTATACCTCTTATTCCATTGTAAGTTTTATCATTGATCAACATGGTCTTTAACTCAGCTAATCTTATGTCATCAAACTCTTTTCTGACTTTTATTTTTGTAGATTTTTCAAAGGATTCAAAATGATTGCTGATTGATTTTATCATACCTTTAAGTTGATCAGTTGATGATAATGATGTATTTTTCTAGTATTCAAGCGTCAAATTCTCCAGTACATCAGATGTTGCACCAATGAGCTTATTGTCTTGTATGTGTGTTTTCATCATCTCTTCCTGTGCCTTTTCTTGAACAATTGATACCAATTTAAATTTTTGCACAGGGGACAATGAATCCAAATTTATTGGTCCTTGTGAAAACTCAGGTAAATCTAGAATTTGTGTTCTTTGTTGCTTTTCCAAAAGTTTTCTAGCATAGTCAATTGGAACTTGATTTGCAGCAGTGTCTCTTGCCACTTGTTCTTCATTGGGTGTAATTCTTTTTCTTTTCTTTTCTTCTGCTACCTTTTCTTTCTCTAATTCAGTTGTGGCACTTGCAATGAATGAGGTCCTTGTTCTTTCTCTGGGGCTAGATGCTAGTTTTTCCATTTCAGATCTCTCATCTTTCTTTTTTGGAGTATTTGATGTCCATTCTATCAGAGCACTTATGGAAATTGATCCCTTTTTTTATTTTTTGTCTCACTTGTTTGTTCATCTGATGTTTTCTCTAATTTCTCATGTTCCATAGACATTCTAGAAGATAATTATGAGAATGTCCTAAATCTACCCTCTCTGAGATCTTTCGGTTTACTCAGTAGCACATCAACTAATTCTGACAAAACATCTTCTGCAACTTCATACCCTAATGTAGAGACCCATATAGTTCTTGGTTCCACAGATTCCATGAAGCATTTGTTTTTGTCTACCATGAATACAATGTCCTTTTCATACTTCATCACTACATTTTAGATATTTAATTTCTACATAACATTTTCTTTTGAAAGTTCTCGAAATATCCCCATAAGATTTCATTTTACTTATCTACATTTTCCAAACTCTTCAAGTGATTTATTATTTGAGTGGCTACATGTATGTGTTTGAGCTAGGCAATGTTTCCCAAGTTGGGTAGGTCTCTTAGGAAGTAGAAGAGTAGACAAGTGATCAATGTTCCATATTTGAAAGGATGATTAGTCTCTTTTGTTATTTTCAAGTTGTCCATTAGTTCACTCCAGAGAAATTCACATAGATCATAGTCTGTATTATTTTTGATCATGTCATATGCTATGTATATAACTGGTGCAGACATAGAATATTCATTGTTGGAAAAGTATATTTTATACCCAATAATCATTGATACAAATCTGACAACTAGATTTTTAATATCATTTATTGTGAGGACTTTCTTATCAAATTTGGCTCATATTAGCTACATTACCAAGTTGTTCTTTATTTTCTTTGAACATGGAAACCTCCCAAAGGAGCTCATACCAGTTATAGCTTTGATAGCTTCTTTCATTATCATGTATGGTTCATCAAGCCATAGAAACTCATCATGAATTCTTCTTAGAATAAACTTAACCCATGTTTCATTCAAAATCGTGGGAAAATCCAACTAGGTGTCTAATTTCTTTTCTCCTAGAACTTTATTTTCATCTTTTAACACAACATCAACAGTAGTCAGTTCATCCAAGTACAATTTTCCTAGAATCATGTGATCATATTCCTCTAGATTGGTATGAATATATGCCCTAACATCTTCCATATGTAAAATTCCATGTGGAGTAATTGAGAATGCTCCTATAGGATCATTTTCCAATGATTTGAAGAATTATTTCTTGAATTTGGGGTGAGGTTTTTTAGTTATCTCAATTACTTGAGGAGTAAACATTTTCCCAGAATAATGCAAACTTCACAGTAGGGTTTTCAAGCTATAAATACCTCTTTTGTTGAATTAGGGTTTCTTTCTCGTGAAATCTCTTTGAGCTATTTTAAATCTTTGGAAATATTTGATGTCACTTGGGATTCTTCTATAGCTTGAATGCAAAGTGAATTGTCTATCGAATGAGCTCCTTTTTAGCCCTTTATTTGTCTTTGACCTAATCGCCATAAATACAGTCTTTTAAAAAAAACTATCGCACTTCTCTGTTAAGCTCAGTTAATCAAGATTGCACCGCAATGTTTCACATTTGATTCTTTTCTTTCAGGATTACTTTTAAAAGATATGTCATATGAATCTTTACATCACATTTTCGTGTTGAATCTCAGCATTGATTATCTAGCTAGGGGATTTGGATTTTCAATATAGCTCCCCCTAAGCCATAGCTCCCATTTTACTTCCCAGAGGAAGTATCTGCACTAGAGACTGGTGCGAATCCATCCCTGATGTTATCGACATCCTTCTTAATGTAGACCATGCTCATTTCCTTCTTGATCTCCACTGGATCAACCTTGTTTTCACCTTTGTCTTCTTTCTATTCTATTTTCATCTTCTCTATAGGATAGTTTCTTTTCTCATGCTTGCTTCTGCAAAATTTTGCAACATACCCAAACTTATTGCAATTGTAGCATACCACATTCCTCAGTCCTTGATTACTTCTATTGATTGAATTCATTCTTGATCTGCATTGGTTAGCCATATGTTCAAATCTATTGCATGCAAAGAACTTACCATTAAAGGATTGAGTATTCCTTGCATAGTTAAATCCATTCCTCATTAGACTTCTGTATTCATTTTATTTATGACTAATTTTCTTGCAATTGAAACATTAACCAGGGAATGAAGGAACATTATGATTTATTCTACTCCTACACTAAGTAGCCTTGTGACCAAACTTATTGTAATTAAAACAATAGCCATTAAAATATAGGTACCTTTGACCATTTGGCTACTTGACCAGAGATCTTCTAGGTCTTCTTCTCTGATTCTGAAACTGGTTGTATTTGTTTTGCTTAAACTCAATGTTTGCTTGGCCTGATTTTGAACTTTCTCCTTTTTCAAATCCCAAGCCTTGCTTGTCATCTGAACTTTTCTGAATTCCAATCAGTTCCTCAAGCTTTGGAGAGCTTATTTTGAACTTTTCTTCATAGCTCTTAGCCTTCTCTAAATATGATTTCAGGCTCAGAACTTTTTTTTCAAGTTTAGCACATTCTTCTAACTTGATTTTTATCAACAAATTTAGATCTTCTTCTGCTTTTACTCTTTCTACAACTTCCACTTTCAAATCATCCATGGTTTCATTGGTTGATATCAATTGTTCACTAACCTCCTTGTATTTTTCTTTAAACTTTTTGACTTGTTGTTTTAGCTTTAAAATGCATTCATCAGCGTCTTGTATGTTATCCTTTAGATCCTTGATTTGTGCTTCAAATTTTTCAAGACCTTCAAGAGCAACTTGTAATTCATCATTGCTTTCATATGAGGCTTCAGGAGAAGTGAAATATCTTCTATCTGCCATGTGTACACCTTCCTAGATCTTCCTCAAGCTATTAAGCTTCATCCAAGGAACCTTGCTCTGACACCAATTATTGAATGCAAAGAATACTAAGAGGGGGTGGGGTGAATTAGTATTCTTAAAACCTTTTCATTTACACATTCATTAATCCATTTACCAAATTCAATAACATGAAAGCAAAGTAAACATGAGAAGAGCAGCCACAAATTCATAACACATAGACACTAGGATTTTACGTGAAAAACTCAAAAAGGGAAAAACCATGGTGCATGTTAGCTCACAATATATTATGATAGAAATACTAAATTACATGAAGCCTCACTGCCTTAGGGCTCACTACCCAAGGACTCACTATCCAAGAAGTGCTCACTGCAAAAAGGCTCACTGCCAAAGATAGAAGAGAAGATAGAAGAAGGATTGGCTCAATGCCAAGAGAGGACTACTACAGGTGCATCTACAAAATGCTAAAATGCAGTACCAATATGCTCAGTATATAGATTCAAAGGACTTCATATTGTCTGCCTTGCTTTTCTTCTTTGCTTTACATATACTCCTATTTTTGGCCCTTATTATTATTTTCTTCTCTGCAAACTACCTTAGATTATGCACATAACAAATTCACACATTATCCACACATATGAATTCTTACAACACCGAAATCCATCAAATATATATAGCCGCAATAAAATTCAATCATAATCAGGTCAGTAACCCAGACATGAAACGTGTATACAAGTGTTGTACCTTGTCAGCTTGATCTTGTGCTCAAACAGGAATGCAGACCCAAACAAACATATAATAGTCTTCATATAGGTTGGCATCAATTATTCAACTACTTGAATTAATTCTTCAAATAGTGTATCTTCTCTGCCCATAGAACTAGCTTGTTTGTCAGCCTATCCCTTAAGCACACACTTGACCAATTCAACTGTCACATCATGATTTCCACTACGGGCCATGTGAGACTCTAAAAATCATATCCAGCATTCATCATTGCCCTTTTAACATACCTTAAGATTTGTAGGACATAATAGTCCTTAATAGCAAGATGCGGATGTTGGAATTGTTGCTCTGTCACAGTGAAATATTGTCAAACTTGAAGCCAATGAAGAACAACTTGTAGAATGTGATTAAAGGAACTTCAAAAGGTATAGCTCTAGATCTAGGTAGTCATGATATGTATCTTTACTA
This sequence comes from Cunninghamia lanceolata, assembly GCA_027924645.1. Taxonomy (NCBI): domain Eukaryota; kingdom Viridiplantae; phylum Streptophyta; class Pinopsida; order Cupressales; family Cupressaceae; genus Cunninghamia; species Cunninghamia lanceolata. The sequence goes on along the minus strand of BSBN01000220.1, from coordinate 4,796,057 downwards.
TCTCAGAATTACAAGACAAAATATGCCACAACAGAGGAATGTAGACCCTTTTACTTTGGTACTATACACTGTTCCTAACTTAACTTTATTCACCCAGACTTAGATATTTTACCATATGACAAGTCTAGAGGATGTCAAGACTTGAACTCTAGAACATGTGATCACTAGGTAGCTATGAACAATATACCTGAACTGCATACAAATATCTTTAACTACAGAGGTATACCATCTCAAACACTGTCACTTACTTGGTATATTGTATACTACCCATAGTCATTTATTCTTCCAGAGTAAGGTCTCTTTGCCATGCCGGTAGAAACCCTTTGCCTTGTTTCCATCAATGACAACATTTAACATTCATCAGAGCAGTGTCTCTTGCCAACAAAGATGACTGAGAGGGGGGTGAATTAGTTGTATCAAAAACTTTAAGCCTTCACAAACATAATCACATCCACATTAATTCACTTAAACCCTAATTTTATTATGAAGATTAAACATGAAAAATAGATAATAAAAACTTAATCACATCAACACCATGCACAAGAGAACACCAGATTTTTACGTGGAAAAGCCCTAAAAGGGAAAAACTGTGATGAGGATTAGTTCACAATATATATTAGTATCAATACTAAATTAGAAAGAGGCTCACTACCAAAGGGCTCACTACCCAAGGACTCACTGTCTAAAGAAATGCTCACTATGAAAAGGGCTCACTGCCATGAACTAATATAATAGCATCTACCACATGCCTAAGTTCAGTTCCATTAAAGCACAATATATATCTCCTTCACAGCCTCACAACACAAACATCCTCATCTTCACATCTTCACACATTCCCACAAATTCTTTATACTTATTTATATCAAACATTAACCTTGGAACATACATCAAGGTCGGCAACACATTCTACAACCTTTGAAACAATCTTCAAGTTCAGCAAACATACATAATTCAAATTAGGTCTAGACCTAAGCAATCTTGCGAAGAAAATTAATGAAGGTAGAACACTTCATGGCCTAGCTTAGACCTAAATACATCTTCACATGCTTCAACATGCTTCCACAATCCACGATACACATCCACAAAGAGTGTTAGCACCCAAGTCAGCCAAACCTGTGCAAACACTAAGAATACTTAGGCACATGCTTCCAAGAACTCAATTGTAGCTTGCAGACAAAGAACAAGCCTTCAACACAATCTAGAGACATCCACAAATAACATGAAATCACTTGAGAGCCAACAAATCTAGCTACAACAAATCTCACTTGAAGACAACAAATCTGACTTGAAGACAGATCACAGACAACTCACAACAAACACTGTCGAACTCTGCTACACAAGAACTTGCTTTTTAGAGCATCAAATCACAAATATTTTAGAATGAAGATAGTTAAAGGACCTTATAAACATATGTCCATAACCGTAGCATTTGAAACCACTTTGCAGAGAAATGCAAAGCAAAATACTTTCTCCCAGACACCTCTGCACAACCTAAAAAACTCTGTCAATTACAGTCTTCAAACTGGTGAACGTAACTTCCATTGCATAGCGATCTAGATCATCAAATTCTAGATTTAACATCTTCAAACATTTCTCTAAAACATATTCAAATCTCACACTCTAGTCTTCAACATAGAAGAAATGTGGAGCAAAAGCTCAGACAGTATCCTGCAAGCTAGAATACTCCTTCACTACTATCTTCAGTATTTATCAAATTTTCTCAAAAGCACTTAGAAAAAAAACATTAGAACCATATTCTTATCATTTTTAGCACATCTATAAGGCATTAAAATCACCTTAACACAATAGCTCAATCAATCAACAACTGCACCAATAGAAGATACAGTTGGCATCAATGACAACACCAATTATCACATACTTGCAATGCATCGATCTTCCTCCTCCATCTTCACACCAACAAATGTCAACTAGGTAACAAGCATATTGAATGTATTCAGGTGATCAGTGACAGGATCCTTCATCTTCCCTCAGAGAATATAGTTTCTTTCATAGGAATAACTTGTTCACCGGGGATTTCGCCTAGTAAACATCTCCAAGTTTCTTCCAAATATCTTTTGCAGTCTTCTCTTCATGGATATTTAGGAGCACTGAATCAGTCAAACAAAGTCTTATTAGGCCCTTATCCTTCTAATCGATCAGATCCTAATATTCTTGTTTCATGCCTAATGGCATGATTCTGAATACTGCAAGCCATAGATCTCTATCGACCAATAAGTCCTCCATCTTGAGTTTCCACAACTCAAAGTTGCTTCCATTAAAATTATCTATATCAAACCTCCAAGATGTGCTTGCCATCTCTTTCCTACAATAAAAATTTCAAAATTTTCTACACAAGCTCCCACTCAAATGAATATTAGCTCAAAAAACCCTCTACCCAATGAATAGAACCAAAGGTGATCAGGCTTTGATACCAATTGAAAGGAAGCAAGGTATGAGAAAATGCTTCCTACACTAATCTACTAAGGAAAGATTATGCAAATTTTAACTTTATATTTATAGATTAAGGTACACATTAAAAAAAAGGTAATACAACATCCAAAAGCAAGTACAAATCTCATAACACAAGATATGCATGGGGAAAACTCTTTCAAATGAAAAACCCACACTCCAAAACCTGCACAATGTGTTATCAAATCGAAAGAAGATTAGAACACACTTGCAATGCATAACAGTACACAAATGTTGAATATTAAAGTAAATCTAGTAGCATAACAGTACATGAAAATGAACCATACAACTCCAACTCCAAGCACATGTATATATAGAGAAAGACCATGGATGGAGGTAGCTTCTAGAGCAAGCCACAAAAGAATCTCATCCAAATCCACATGGCCCAAATTCCAAGGCCATAAAGCATGCAAAAGACACTTGTCAAAATTCCATTTCATCAATTACAACCCTATACTTGGACACTCCAAATTTGACCAAAATAGGTATGACATATCCTCTTACACCATCATAAAATCTATCATATATGAAAACACTTACAGTTGTAAGAGAATCTATCATAACTGACTATTAATAAACGATTCTCTTACAACTTGTCATAGTCAAACTCAGGTGCCTATTTTCTCTATGCAAAGATACTTCTTGACACTTATCATGTACCTATCATAGTGTTATGTCAAAAAAAGTAACCTTGGGGTTTTTTTCCTCTTAAGGTTTATGTTCTAGGTTCTTTAGAATGCATTTAAAGCATCTTGCATGAGTTTGATGACTCCTGATGAGAAAACCCTGAAGTTTCATGGTAAGTGGGACTCAAGGGATGTACTTAACATAAATCCTACCTGAAATAGGGGGGAGGACTTGGGCACCTGCACCCTAGTCCTGCCTTATTTTAGGTTGGGACCAATTTGAAACTACCGGTTTATGACTGTTATTTAGGTCCTATGCCGACACTGTAAGTTTGAATTACAAAATTCTTAGCGGGAATGTTTGTAGTTGTATATATAAGCATGATTAGTGATTCATATGTAAACTAGATGGAAATTAGATGGAAATTTTGATTGACAAGCTTATGTTAATGTGATTCAAGGCATTCATTGTGTGGCAGAGCATAATTTTGTGTTGTTCTTGTGTTTGTATTTGCAGATTTGGCATCCATCTCCTCATGGCATGAAGAGCATCTTCCTTCCATGAGATCTTCACTACAAGGTGATATCAATTGTGTTTTCTATCATTTATCATTTGGATTTTTGCCTCTATCCCATAGGGATACACAATCTTTATCTGACAATGGTGTTCAGAAGACTTGAATGTCTCTCCAGGGCTTGACTGAGGCAAGCCTCTAAACACCACAACCCCCAACCCACTTTTCTGTGATTGTAGATTACAGGTTGTGAAAGTGAAAGAAGTAGAGTTGTAGGATAGTAGTGTAGACTATTAGAGTTGCAAATCAGAGAAAAAATAGGGACTTGGACTCGGGCACCTGCTCATTAGTCCTCCAGATCCCACAATTGAAAAATCTCAAGAACAGGAGGAACAGGTTACAAACAAGATTCCCAGATCCTGAATAAAATTTAGCAGTGGACTAGGGCACCCGTTCATTAGTCCCCAACATTTCCAAACACTAAACTTAAAAATTTGGTAGGTATTTGATTGTCATTTGATATCTCTGTGTATCTCTGTGTGCGATCATTTTCTATAATTTGTTTGTTTGTTTGCAAATTTATGAAATTAGGGTTTTGAGCATAATTGGGCTTAATTGAACAACAAAATCACACAATTCCAATATTCCCCTATATTCCAAGTGATAGGAGATCTGTGGTAGAGATTGTTAGGTCTAAAAAACGTAGGTTTTTAAACCTAAGAGGTTGCTAGGCTCTCTTCACACTTTTGGTTAACAGGCACAGGGTTAGTATAGCTAGACCCTCTTCTCTTTAGGTTCTACTAGACCTAGGTGGGTATACCTAAATGGCTGAAGTAGACTTTTGTGTAACCTTCACTATTGCAAATAGGTGTGAAGTCACTGTAATGTTTGTGAATGATTTCTAATGCTAATGTTTGTGATTTAAAAATTATGAATAAGATTTTGAAATGGTATTTATGATGACCAGTGTTTTATCTATTTTGGGAAAATGGAGTCAGGATGTGTATGATTAATGTTTATTCCCTCTTGGCTTAACTCAAATTATTTGGCACTTTTGAGATGTTTATACCTTGTATAAATGTGCAAGGTTGTAGGTTATTTGTACTCTTCTTACCCAATCCCAATAATATTCTCCCAAGTTATTCTGAACAACTGAAAGGGATTTCAATTCAAAATAGAAGGAAACCAATTAAGATGATCCATTCAAAGGGTTTTAATTCTGGGCTAAAACCAGTAAACTGAGTCACTTAAGAGGACTTAAATCAACTTCTTTGTGAAACCAATCAAGTAGCACACTCAAAATCAACAAATGTGATCAAATAAATTAAATATCTCCTTGATATATTAATTTAAATAACATAGGAGACCATTTTGGAGACAACAAAGATAACACATATGAATGATAATCAACAAATAATTGAACACCATTGGTTGAATCATTAGATAAAAATACTCCTCCAATTATTCCAAAAAGATTTTTATAATGTATATAAAGTCTCCATTGTGATATTTTATTTTTAACCCTAACGCTTTCTGCTCTATTGCTTGTAGTTCACTTGATTCTTTCTGATAATGGTTTTTATCTCCCATTTTATATTTTGAAAATTTTAGGGTTGTGACTCTTCATTCATCCTGTGAATATCTTTGCTTATTGTGAAGGATAATAATTTTGTTAATATAAAATGTTTTACGAAACATTAGCCCTTTGTCCTTCAAAAATTTAATTATCTTTCTTCATCCGGTGAATAATTTTGTCAATAATAACATATTAATTTCTTTCGGCAATTTCACTTTTGTAATCTTCTTGTATGTAATTTTACCCATAAATCATTCTTTGAATGATAATAACTAACCACCCTAACAATTTCTCACTCACTTGTTTCCCAGAGTAAAAATGTTTTACTCATCAGGAAAACATTTTGTAGTTGTATTATTGATATATTAGGGTTTGTCAATAGTATGCCTTCATTTAGATCTATATAATCTTCTTCAACTCTAGTTCCTATTGTATCTTTCCCAACCATAAAATTATTTTTAGTGAGAGTAAGTGATAGACCTTCTCTTAGAGTGTGCAAATTATCAAATAAATCCTTGCCATTGTCTCCAGGGATTACAACATCATGTCCACCTTTTGACTAAATCAATGAATATAATTGTATCTTATCACCAAGATTAATATTATTTCTAATATCATTGATGTTGGAAGATTGTGCTTCCTATAAGTATTCGTTTTTTGTTGACTACACTTGAAATCCAAGGTGCTCAAGTAGTTTTTCCCTAGCATTACTTTTATCTGCAAATATGACTCTTAGGAAATTCCATGTTTCCCTCTCTTCTTTGGATTTATCATCTTCACACTCTCTTGATAACATGTTGAAATATTCTCATTTTCTGAGAGTAAATCATTAGTTTTTGAGAGATCATCATTTTTGTCTATAACACCAGTATCATCCATTAAGATAAATTCAATCCCATTATCTTTTTGTGAATTCATTTTCAGAGTCAAATTGCCTGCATCTTTACATACAACAAAAGGAGACTTCCCTCCTAGTTCTAGTGTCACTATCTGAAGGTTGCTTTGTGTAGTTAATTTCAATACCTCTTGACCAGTGGTAGTCAACCCTGTGAATGCAAGCTTGTCAATATCCATGTGTCATGAGATAGTAGCTCTTGCAGTTGGGCCAAATCCTGAAATAACATTGAGGACTCCAGGAGGCACTCTAACCTCATGTGGAAGCTTGGAAGCATAGAGAATAGTTCAAGGTGTCTGCTCAGCAAACTTTAGTACAATAGTGTACCGGTAGCTAGTGTAGGGAAAACTTTCCAACAAAACATAAGCATTGGAAAATTCCATGGAATGATTTGACCTGCCACTCCAATGGGCTCATGTAGTGTTTGAACATGGTAGGGACCAACTACTGGAACAATAAGGCCATGTATCTTATTTGCCCAACCTATATAACAATGAATTAATCATACTGGCATTGGAACTTCAATTGTAGTTGCTTGCTCATAAGGTTTCCCATTGTCCCATGTTTCCAAAGTTGCAATCTCATCATTGTGCTTTTCCAACAAATCAGCAAAATGGAACAGAACATAAGATTTCTCATAGGTAGTCATCTTTGGCCCAGGTCCTACACATGATAACAAATTTAGGAATGGTGGCGGAAATTTTTTTGCAACACATGATAACAAATTTTCACAACACAAGGTACAAGGAAAATTGTCTGTATGAGTGCAATATCCAGATGGAGTTTTAACAATATTAATGAATCTCATTGCAACTTCTGATACTGCTGCATTTGTGGGTGCACATACTACAAGTAATGAGTTTGTGAAAGCATGTCTAAAATCCTCAACTTGTAGAGATTGCCTATCGCGACAAGGGGACTCCAACACATTAGCATCTAAACTTTGAAAAGTAAAACCATTTACTGTATCATATAGAGCAAAGTTGAAAACCCTCATTGTTGGATTAGTATCATTCATTTTGTTTGCTGCATCTAATTCACTATGTGGAGATGCACATCTTGTAGATGGTGACTTTGTGAAATCATGTTTCATGTGTGTAGCCTTTAGAAGCCTTTCCTGTGAGTATGGAGTCATTAACTTTTTGGTAGAAGGCAACTTTGCTAGTAGCTTTTGAAAAATGTCGCCACAAACATCATGCTTCATGAGTGTTTTATTTGGAAGGTGTCCCACACATGTAGAGGTTACATGAGTTGAACATGCTTGCAAAGTGATTTTGCATGAAACTGATGAGGCTCCAAATTATGACCTTCCCAAGTAGGTCATTGGGACATATTCTTTCAGGTGTATTTCTGAGTACTGAAATTGATTTTTCCAACACGGGGACCTAATTTTTTTTAAAAAATGGTAAAAAATTTTAGGTCCCAACAATGGCTCTATCTAGGGATGTATGCCCCTTGTGGGCCTAGCAAGATCCCAGATCTCTGGAGGAGTAGACCAGTGCCTAATACATTGGGCATTAGAGTCCAAATGTTATTTCTTCGCTAAACTGATATGGTTCTAAAAACCACATGATGGTTGATGGCTAAAAGCCATCAACGAAATGAAATCCTCCTTTTGCCTCTATCATATATCTTATTCTGATCTGACTTCATCAAACGCCTCTTGAAAATATTCTTGTAATTTTCCTTGCTATATCTACTGGCATTGGAAAATTTTAAAACAATATTATGTTCAGCTTTGCCCATATCTCTTTTTAGCAGTTCATAATCAGACATTATTTGAAACTTTTCACCATCATGTGATACACTCTCACCAGATAAAGAGTATTCACCTTCAATGAGACATTTTTCATTATTTTTCTCATTATCATGTATTGTAAATTGACCTCTTGGTTGGTCTGAAGAATGAAAATACTCATTATTTTCTTCATCAAAAGCCTGTGTAGAAAATCTAGGACTGTCACATGGCCATTTATGCAACTCAAAAGAGGAGTTCCATGTGTATGGAAAAAAAACAATTAGAGTCATTCATGCATCCCACTCCATCATCTAAATGCTTCATACATGGGTCTAATAAATATATCTCCTCTTGGATAGGGATAGACATAGAACCTTGATCAGCTTCAAGAGTTTTCTCGTCATTATCACACAAAGTGCTTTCACTATCAAAACAAATGCATGTTAGACATGAAATTTCAACATCACCATTGTGTGTATATTTCTAATATTCTATAGTAAGTTTGAAATTTGTCACTGTTGAGTGAGCATGTTTCCTCATCCATCATACTATTGATTTCACCTTTTTACCTATCACCACAATACTCAAGATTATTATAATCAGATATAACCATTTCATCAGCATAGTCATTTATTTCATAGCCTAGCATATCATCTTGATTATCAAAAAATGCTTCATTCTCATTATAACATGGATTTGAGAACACACGAAATTCTTGTTTCGACACACCTTGGAAAATTGTCATTTGATCTTCTTCTGTCATGTCATTATACAATGGATTAGAACAGATCTGAAAATCATTTTTAGATGTGCACACCTCTTCTCCACTGAGAGTTTGTCCTCTTTCTTGAATATGCAGATACTCATTTTCTTCCTCATCAAATTGTTGATTTAGGTATTGAGGTGGGTGGGCTGGGACAATAAGAGCATTTAGATTTTGAAAACTGCTCACCTTCTGAAGTATTATATTCCATTTCATTGTTCATTGGAATATACTAAGGCTCCAAAACTAGTGTAGAATCTTCATAACTATAATTAAATTGGCTTAAGAATATCCTTTTGAAATCTTCCCATGAGGATATACATTGCTTGGGTAAGCTAATACATCAATCTCTTGCATAATCCCTCAATGATCTTGCATAACATTTTATAATTATATCTTTTGGATAAATCTGAAAGTTCTCAATAAAATCCCAAAATAGTTGTACATGGCTTCAAGTTGATTTATGTATCTTTCCATAAAATTTAGGGATATGATCTCTAATCTCAATGAGATAACAATTTGGATAGCCTTGTATATTATTGAAGTTGAATGGTTTATCAATGTCTCAGAAAAACCCTTTTATTAATGGATGTGATTGGCATTGTTGATTATTCTGATGAGGGGCTTGATATTGATACTACTTGACATGTTGATAGTATCCATAATCTTGGTAAGTTGCTAGTCTTTGATCAGGTGAGATAGATTAATTATTTATTTGATTTGAGGTTTGTGAAAAAACATCCTGTTGTGTTTGATATGCACTATATCCATTGCCAGGATTATGAGACACTTGTGAGTTCAAAGGATCACTATACCCCTCCTCATTAGATGCTGATATATATTGTGATGAATTTGAGGCATGTTTGGCTTTTAATCGCTACAATTCTTAAATCAGCCTTTTTTCTTCCCTTAATAACTCCATCAGTTCCTATTCTTCTGATATCTTCATTTTGACTATAAATGCTATTGTTACAAGATATTTTTGTATTATTAATTAAGTTTGTTTTCAGAGTCACCACCTCTTGTTAAAAGAGGAATGATTTTTTTTATCCTTCCGGGTCCTTCTTGCCAGCAGAGTTTACCAATCTGCATTTGAATTCAAAATTTCACTGACTCTATAATGAGATGATTTTTAACGAGATTCTAGATTACTCCCTAGGAGAGTCACCATTTTTGTTAGGTCTCAAAAATGCAGATCTTTAACCCTAAGAGGTTGCCAGGCTCTCTTCACACTTTTGGTTAATAGGAATAGGGTTAGTATGGTTAGACCCTCTTCTCTTTAGGTTCTACCAGACCTAGGTGGGTATCCCTAAATGGTTGAAGCAGAATTTTGTGTAACCTTCACTGTGGCAAATAGGAGTGAAGTAGTTGTTATGTTTGTGAATGATTTCTAATGCTAATGTTTGGGATTTAAAAATTATGAATAAGATTTTGAAATGGTATTTATGATGACTAGTGTTTTATCTATTTTGGGCACATGGAGTCAGGATGTGTATGATTAATGTTTATTCCCTCTTGGATTAACTTGAATTATTTGGCAATTTTGAGATGTTTATACCTTGTATAATTTGTACTATTCTTACCCAATCCCAATGATATTCTCCCAAGTTACTATGAACAACTGAAATGAATTTTAATTCAAATAGGAAGGAAACCAATTAAGATGATCCATTCAAATTGTTTTAATTCTTGGCAGAAAGTAGCGAACTGAGTCACTGAAGAAGACTTAAATCATCTTCTCTGTGAAACCAATCAAGTTGCACACACAAAATCAGCAAATGTGATCAGATAAATTAAATATATCCTTGATATATTAATTTAAATAACATAGCAGACCATTTTGGAGACAACACAGATAACACATGTGAATGATAATCAACAAATAATTGAACACCACAGGTTGAATCATTAGATAAAAATACTCCAATTTCTCCAAAAAGATTTTTATAATGTATATAAAGTCTCCATTGTGATATTTTATTTTTAACCCTAATGCTTGCTATTCTATTGCTTGTTGTTCGCTTGATTCTTCCTGATAGTGGTTTTTATCTCCCATTTTATATTTTGAAAATTTTAGGGTTGTGACTCTTCATTCATCTTGTGCATCTCTTTGCTTATTGTGAAGGATAATAATTTGTTTAATACAAAATGTTTTATGAAACATTAGCCTTTTGTCCTTCAAAAATTTAATTATCTTTCTTCATCTGATGAATAATTTTGTCAATAATAACGTATTGATTTCTTTCGGCAATTTCACTTTTGTAATTTTCTTATATGTAATTTTACTTGTAAAGCATTCTTTGGATGATAATAACTAACCACCCTAATGATTTCTCACTCACTTATTTCCTAGAGTAAAAATGTTTTACTCATTAGGAAAACATTTTGCAGTTGTATTATTGAAATATTTTGGTTTGTCAATAGTATGCCTTCATTTAGATCTACAATCTTCTTCAACTCCATTTCCTACTGTATCTTTCCCAACCACAAAATCATTTTCAGTTAGAGTAAGTGATGGACCTTCTCTCAAAGTGTGTAAATTATCAAAGAACTCGTTGCCATTGTCTCGAGGGATTGCAACATCATGTCCACCTTTCGATTGAATCAATGAATCTAATTGTATCTTATCACCAAGATTAATATTATTTCTAATATCATCGATGCTGGAAGACTGTGCTTCCTATAAGTATTGGTTTTTTGTTGACTGCACTTGAAATCCAAGGTGCTCAAGTAGTTTTTCCCTAGCATTGCTTTGAGCTGCAAATATGACTCTTAGGAAATTCCATGTTTCCCTCTCTTCTTCCAACTTATCATCTTCACACTCTCTTGATAACATTTAGAAATATTCTCATTTTCTAAGAGTAAATCATCAGTTTTTGAGAGATCATCATTTTTGTCTATAACACCACTATCATCCATTAAGATAAATTCAATCCCATGTATCTTTTTGTGAATTCATTTTCAGAGTCAAATTGCCCGCATCTTTACATACAATAAAAGGAGACTCCCCTCCTAGTTCTAGTGTCACTATATTAAGGTTTCTTTATGTAGCTAATTTCAATACCACTTGACCAGTGGTAGTCGACCCTGTGAATGCAAGCTTATCAATATCCATGTGTCATGAGGTAGTAGCTCCTGCAGTTGGGCCAAAGCCTAAAATAACATTTAGGACTCCAAGAGGCACTCCAGCCTCATGTGTAAGCTTGGTAGCATAGAGAGTAGTTAAAATGTCTACTTAGTAGACTTTAGTACAACAGTGCACTTGTTAGATAGTGCAGGCAAAACTTTCCAACAAAACATAAGCAATGGAAAATTCCATGGAATGATTTGACCTACCACTCCAACAGGCTCATGTAATGTTTGAACATAGTAGGGACCATTTACTGGAATAGTAAGGCCATGTATCTTATCTTTCCAACCTACATAGCAACAAATTAATCATACTGCCATTGGAACTTCAATTGTAGCTGCTTGCTCATAAGGTTTCCCATTGTCCCATGTTTCCAAGTTACAATCTCATCATTGTGCTTTTCCAACAAATCAACAAAATGGAATAGAACATGCGATCTCTCATAGGCAGTCATCTTTGGCCAAGGTCCTACACATGATCACAAATTCGGCAATGGTGGCAATAAAATATTTGCAACACACCTTGCAACTTTCATTAGGCATCCCAAAGTCACTCGTGCCTTAATATTAGGGTTATATGATAACTAATTTGGATTTCCAATAAGTATTGCATGCCCCAAACCTTTGATTTGCAATGCAATAGTTGACTCAACCTCTATGAGTTGGGCTGCCTCGTCAATAATCAAGAAATCAAACGATGCCATCATGCACTTTTTTGTAGAAGATATGATGGTAGAAAATATCAATTTTGTATGGGACAAGTACATTTTCTCTATTGTCTCAGTTGAGATGAATTTTTTGGGCCATGTAGGCAATATTAGTTCCACTAGATAAATGCTCTCTCAGGAATTGGATACATCTTTTCAAATAAAGAATAACCTTTAAATCTTTCTTACTATTAAGAATATTCTCATTAAATTTACTTGTTAACCCCTCTGCCTCTTCAAGGCCTTTACTGTTACTAAAAAGCATTTTCGAAGGACTCTTTCTTTGAAATTATTTTCTTCAATAAGATTTACAAAAGATTGAAGAATTTCGATCGAGGATTTCAATTCCTATTTTCCTAATAAGGCCCTTGGTAAATCGTTTAATATTGTTCCCTATGCCTCTATCCCGTCATTGGTAAGAAACATTTCACCAAACGATCAACTCGATATGTAAGGAAAATATCTCCAAAAATACCTTTAGGATCAAATCTTTCCTCATTTCCTATAAGTACGAGGTCACTCAAACTCAAGGTACAAGGAAAATTGTCTATTTGAGTGCAATATCAAGATGGACTTTTAACAATATAAATGAATCTCATTGCAACTTCTGATACTCCTGCATTTGTGGGTGCACATACTATAGGTAATGACTTTGTGAAAGCACACCTAAAATCCTCAACTTGTAGAGACTGCCTATCATGAAAAGGGGACTCCAACACATTAGCATCTGAACTTTGAAAAGTAAAACCATTTATAGTATCATATAGAGTAAAGTTCAAAACCCTCATTGTTGGATTAGTATCATTCATTTTGTATTCCATATTAATCTTGTTTGTTGCATCTAATTCACTATGTGGAGATGCACATCCTGTAGATGGTGACTTTATGAAATCAAGTTTAAAGTTTGTAGCCTATAGAAGCCTTTCCTATGAGTATGGAGTCATTAACTTTCTGGTAGAAGGCAATTTTGCTGGTAGATTGTGAAAAGCATTGCCACAAACATCATGCTTCATGAGTGTTTCATTTGGAAAGTGTCCCATACATGTAGAGGATACATGTGTCAAACATGCTTGCAAAGTGATTTTTTATGAAATTGAGAAGACTCCAAATTATGACCTTCCCAAGTAGGTCACTGGGACGTATTCTTTCAGGTGTATTTCTGAGCACTGAAATTGATTTTTCCAACACGGGGACCTAAAATTTTGCAAAAAATGGTAAGAAAATTTAGGTCCCAATAGTGGTTCTATCTGGGGATGTATGCCTCTTGTGGGCATAGCAAGATGCCAGATCTCTGGAGGAGCAGACTAGTGCCTAGTCCTTTGGACATTAGAGTCCAAATGTTATTTCTGCCCTAAACTGATATGGTTCTAAAAACCACATGATGGCTGAAAGCCATCAGAGAAATGAAATCCTCCTTTTACCTCTTTCATATATCTTATTTTGATCTAATTTCATCAAACTCCTCTTTAAAATATTCTTGTAATTTTCCCTGCTATATCTACTAGCATTGGAAAATTTCAAAACAATATTATGTTCATCTTTGCCCATATCTCTTTTCAGTGGTTCATAATAAGACATTATCTAAAACTTTCCACCATAATGTGATACACTCTTGCTAGATAAAGAGTATTCACCTTCAATGAAACATTTTTCATTATTTTCCTCACTGTCGTGCCTTGTAAATTGACCTCCTGGCTGGTCCAAAGAAGGAAAATACTCATTGTTTTCTTCATCATAAGCTTGTGTAGAAAATCTAGGACTGTCACATGGCCATTTATGCAAACTAAAATAAGGAGTTCCATGTGTATGGAAAAAAAAAACAATTAGCGTCATTCATACATCTCACTCCATCATCTGAATGTTTCTTACATGGGTTTGAGAAATATATCTCCTCTTGAATAGCGATAGACACAGAACCTTGATTAGCTTCAAGAGTTTTCTCATCATTATCACACAAAGTGATTTCACTATCAAAATAAATGCATGTTGGACATGAAATTTCAATATCACCCTTGTGTGCATATTTTTGATATTCTATAGTGAGCAATTTTGAAATTTGGTCACTATTGAGTGAGGATGTTTCCTCGTCCATCCTACTGTTGATTTCACCTTTTTCACTATCACCACAATACTCAAGATTATTATAATTAGATATAAACATTTCATCAACATAATCATTTTTTTCATAGCATAGCATATTTCCCTAATTATTTGAAAATGCTTCATTCTCATCATAACATGGATTTGAGAACACATGAAATTCTTGTTTCAGCACACCCTGGAAAATTATCATTTGATCTTCTTCTATCATGCCATTATACAATGGATTTGAACAGATATGAAAATCATTTTTAGATGTGCACACTTCTTCTCCATTGAGAGTTTCTCCTCTTTCCTAAATATGTAGATACTCATTTTCTTCCTCCTCCAATTGCTGATTTAGGTATTAAGGTGGGTGGGCTAGGACAATAAGAGTATTTAGATTTTGAAAACTGCTCTCACCTTCTGAAGCATTATATTCCATTTCATTGTTCATTGGAATATACTGAGGCTCCAAAACTGGTGTAGAATCTTCATAACTGTAATCAAATTGGCTTAAGAATATCCTTTTGAAATCTTCCCATGAGGATATACGTTGCTTGGATAATCTGATACATCAATCTCTTGCATAATCCTTCAATGATCTTGCAAAACATTTTATAATTATATCTTCTAGATAAATCTAAAAGTTCTCATTAAAATCCCAAAATAGTTGTACATGCCTTCGAGCTGATTCATGTATCTTTCCATAAAATTTAGGGATATGATGTCTAAGCTCAATGGGATAATGATTTTGGTATCCTTTTATATTATTGAAGTTAAATGGTTTATCAATGTCTCAGAGAAACCCTTTTATTAATGGATGTGATTGGCATTTCTGATTATTTTGATGAGGGGCTTGATATTGATAGTACTCGGCATGCTGATAGTATCCATAATCTTGGTAAGTTTCTAGTCTTTGATTAGGTGAGATAGAGTAATTATTTATTTGATTTGAGGTTTGTGAAAAAACATCCTGCTATGTATGATATGCACTATATCCATTGCCAGGATCATGAGACATTTGTGAGTTCAAAGGATCACTACACCCCTCCTCATTAGATGCTGATATATGTTGTGATGATTTTGAGGCATGTTTGGCTTTTCATCGCTGCAGTTCTTGAATCAGCCTTTTTTCTTCCCTTAACAACTCTAGCAATTCCTCTTCTTCTGACATCTTCATTTTGACTATAAATGGTATTGTTACAAGATATTTTTGTATTTTTCACTAAGTTTGTTTTCAGAGTCACCACCTCTTGTTAAAAGAGGAATGATTTTTTTATCCTTTTGGGTCCTTCTTGCTAGCAAAGTTTACCAATCTGTATTTGAATTTAAAATTTCACTGACTCTATAATGAGATGATTTTTAACTAGATTTTGGATTACTCCCTAGCAGAGTCACCAGTTCTGTTAGGTCTCAAAAATGCAGGTCTTTAACCCTAAGAGGTTACCAAGCTCTCTTCAGGCTTTTGGTTAACAGGCACAGGGTTAGTATGGTTAGACCCTCTTCTCTTTAGGTTCTTCTAGACCTAGGTGGATATACCTAAATGGATGAAACAGAATTTTGTGTAACCTTTGCTGTGGCAAATAGGTGTGAAGTAGCTACTGTTTGAGATTTAAAAATTATGAATAAGATTCTGAAATGGTATTTATGATGACTAGTGTTTTATTTATTTTGGGCGAATGGAGTTAGGATGTGTATGATTAATGTTTATTCCCTCTTGGCTTAACTTGAATTATTTGGCACTTTTGAGATGTTTATACCTTGTATAAACATCCAAGGTTGTAGGTTATTTGTACTCTTCTTACCCAATCCCAATGATATTCTCCCAAGATACTGTGAACAACTGAAAGGGATTTTAATTCAAACAAGAAGGAAACCAATTATGATGATCCATTCAAAGGGTTTTAATTTCATGTGGAAACAAGTAAACTGAGTCACTTAGGAGGACTTAAATCAACTTCTATGTGAAACCAATCAAGTAGCACACACAAAATCAACAAATGTGATCAGATAAATTAAATATATCCTTGATATATTAATTTAAATAACATAGGAGACCATTTTGGAGACAACACAGATAACACACGTGAATGATAATCAACAAATAATTGAACACCATAGGTTAAATCATTAGATAAAAATACTCCTTCTCTAATTGCTCCAAAAAGTTTTTTATAATGTATGTAAAGTCTCCATTGTGATATTTTATTTTTAACCCTAACGCTTCCTACTATATTGCTTGTAGTTCACTTGATTCTTCCTGACAATGGTTTTTATCTCCCACTTTATATTTTGAAAATTTCAGGGTTGTGACTCTTCATTCATCCTGTGCATCTCTTTGCTTATCGTGAAGGATAATAATTTTGTTAATACAAAATGTTTTATGAAACATTAGCCTTTTGTCCTTCAAAAATTTAATTATCTTTCTTCATCTGGTGAATAATTTTGTCAATAATAACATATTGATTTCTTTCAGCAATTTCACTTTTGTAATTTTCTTATATGTAATTTTACCCATAAAGCATTCTTTGGATCATAATAACTAACCACCCTAAGGATTTCTCGCTCAATTATTTCCTAGAGTAAAAATGTTTTACTCATTGGGAAAACATTTTGTAGTTGTATTATTGAAATATTAGGGTTTGTCAATAGTATGCTTTCATTCAGATCTGCAATCTTCTTCAACTCCATTTCCTACTATATCTTTCCCAACCACAAAATCATTTTTAGTGAGAGTAAGTGATAAACCTTCTCTCAGAGTGTGCAAATTATCAAAGAACTCATCGCCATTGTCTCCAAGGTTTGTAACATCATGTCCACCTTTCGACTAAATCAATGAATCTAATTGTATCTTATCACCAAGATTAATATTATTTCTAATATCATTGATGTTGGAAGATTGTGCTTCCTATAAGTATTGGTTTTTTGTTGACTACACTTGAAATCCAAGGTGCTCAAGTAGTTTTGTCCTAACATTACTTTTAGCTGCAAATATGACTCTTAGGAAATTCCATGTTTCCCTCTCTTCTTTCAATTTATCATCTTCACACTCTCTTGATAACATGTTGAAATATTCTCATTTTCTGAGAGTAAATCATCAATTTTTGAGAGATCATCATTTTCATCTATAACACCAGTATCATCCATTAAAATAAATTCAATCCCATTTATCTTTTTGTGAATTCATTTTTGGAGTCAAATTGTGTGCATCTTTACATATAATAAAAGGAGACTTCCCTCTTAGTTCCAGTGTCACTGTCTTAAGGTTGCTTTGTGCAGCTAATTTCAATACCTCTTGACTAGTGGCAGTCGATCCTGTGAATGCAAGCTTTTCAATATCCATGTGTCATGAGATAGTAGCTCCTACAGTTAGGCCAAAGCCTAAAATAACATTCAAGACTTTAGGAGGCACTCCAACCTCATGTGTAAGCTTGGCAGCATAGAGAATAGTTAAAGGTGTCTACTCAGCAGACTTCAATATAACAGTGCACCTGGTAGCTAGTGCAGAAAAAAATTTCCAACAAAACATAAGGAATGGAAAATTCCATGGAATGATTTGACTTGCCACTCCAACTGGCTCATGTAATGTTTGAACATGGTAGGAACAATCTACTGGAAGAGTAAGGCTATGTATCTTATTTTCCCAACCTACATAGTAATGAATTAACCATACTGCCATTGGAACTTCAATTATAGCTGCTTGCTCATAAGGTTTCCCATTGTCCCATGTTTCCAAAGATGCAATCTCATCATTATAATTTTCCAACAAATCAGCAAAACAAAATAGAACACATGATCTGTCATAGGCAGTCATCTTTGGCCAAGGTCCTACACATGATCACAAATTTGGCAATGGTGGTGATAAAATTTTTGCAACACATCTTGCAACTTTCATTAGGCATCCCAAAGTCACTCATGCCTTGATATTAGGGTTATATTTTGTCCATCGGCATATCAGTAGGACTATGGTTCTTCTTCCACTAATAGCCATCCTCTCTATCGATGAACCTCCCGTTGCACCACAAATCTAATTTCCTGTGATATCTTCCTGATAATTGTTTCAGATAACTAATTTGGATTTCCTATAAGTATTTCATGCCTCAAACCTTTGATATGCAATGTAATAGTTGACTCAGCCTTTGTGAGTTGGTGTACCTCGTTAATAATCAAGCAATCAAACGATTCCATCATGCAATTTTTTGCAAAAGATACAACTATAGAAAATATCAATTTTGCATGCAACAAGCACATTTTCTCTATTGTCTTAGTTGAGATGAATTTTTTGGGCCATGCAGGCAATATCAATTCCACTGGATAAATTCTCTCTTAGGATTTGGATACATCTTTTCAAATAAAGAATAACCTTTAAATATTTCTTACTATCAAGCATATTCTCATTAAATTTACTTGTTAACCCCTCTACCTCTCCAAGGCCTTTATTGTTACTAAAAAGTATTTTTGAAAGACTCTTTCTTTGACATTATTTTCTTCAATAAGATCTACAAAAGATTGAACAATGTCGATCAAGCATTTTAATTCCTATTTTCCTGATAAGGCCCTTGGTAAATCATTTAATAATGTTCCCTGTCCCTCTATCCCATCATTGGCAAGAAACATTTGGCCAAATGATCAGCTTGATATTCAAGGAAAATATCTTAAAAAATACCTTTAGGATCAAATCTTTCCTCATTTCCTATAAGTACAAGGCCACTCAAACTCAAGGTACAAGGAAAATTGTCTGTATGAGTGCAATATCCAGATGGATTTTTAACAATATAAATGAATCTCATTGCAACTTCTGATACTATTACATTTGTGGGTTCACATACCACAGGTAATGACTTTGTGAAAGCATATCTAAAATCCTCAACTTGTAGAGACTGCCTATCGTGACAAGGGGACTCCAAAACATTAGCATCTGAACTTTGAAAAGTAAAACCATTTATAGTATCATATAGAGCGAAGTTGAAAACCCTCATTGTTGGATTAGTATCATTCATTTCATATTCCATATTCATCTTGTTTTCTACATCTGATTCACTATGTGGAGATGCACATCCTACAGATGGTGACTTTGTGAAATCATGTTTAATGTCTATAGCCTATAGAAGCCTTTCCTGTGAGTATGGAGTCATTAACTTTTTGGTAGAAGATAACTTTGCTGGTAGCTTTTGAAAAAGCATTGCCACAAACATCATGCTTCATGAGTGTTTCATTTGGAAGGTGTCCCACACATGCAGAGGATACATGAGTCAAACATGCTTGCAAAGTGATTTTGCATGAAACTAAGGAGGCTCCAAATTATGACCTTCCCAAGTAGATCACTGGGACATATTCTTTCAAGTGTATTTCTGAGTACTAAAATTGACTTTTCCAACATGGGGACCTAAATTTTTGCAAAGAATGGTAATGAAAGTAGTACACATCATACACAACAAGACAATTTTTATAACTACCAAGATCATCAATATAACCAGTATGTTGGGCATTATCAATACCAAATTCCATGTCAAAATTTGCAAAGCAATGTTAGCCCTCATGTCAATCAAAGTCTACAAGATGAAATAGGATGGCAGCAACTACTTTTCTAATAGAGGGTAATAGATCTTGAAACACACAAACCAATTGACTTCAGAGACATTCAAGGTTACCCAAATATTCCTCCCCCTTTGAATTTTAAAAATAATTTGCCAAAATTTAATGGATGTAAAACAGAATCAACAAATATGCACATACAACAATTCATTAATTTAGTGGTGAATTGGCAAATTAGTGGAGAGGATGTTATCATGAAGCTTTTTGTGAAAACATTAGAAAATGCTACTAAAGATTAGTTTTATAGCCTTCCTAAGCTTTGCATAACTTCATGGAATGAACATGCAAATAAATTCATGTGCCAGTTTGAAGAGAAAAATGATGAGTATTTTCAAAAGGGAAGTCAAAGTAAATTTGGGGAATCTAGATTTTCTTTGTTCAAAAGAATGTTGGATATCTATATGTAAATACCTATTAATGTTAGGCTTGATAAATCCATGTGCATTGAAACACTCATGAAATTATATGTGCCTCTTTCAGACAAATGGCCCGAGTCATGGAAACCAGTTACTTTCGACCAGGTGTATGAAATGGTTGGTTTCATAGAGAAAATTAGGTATGAGCATACTAGTAGTGTTAAATCTAACAACATATAAAATGGTGATTCCATTGATGAATATGCAGAGACTGATCAAATAATGCAACTAGTAAATGAGACATGTGCAAGTAATATTTTCAGTGATGATATTTCAGATTTGAATGAGGAAGAAATTTTAAAAGACCAATCCTTCACCTCAGATCATGATTGCAATCATGAGGATTTTGCACAAGACTTGGATCCCCATCATATTCCAAAAAAATAGAATAGTCTTCAAAATGTGGATGTTCCTTTTATCCCATCCCACCCACCACAATACCTAAATCAACAATTTGAGGAAAAACAAGTGTTCATATCTGAAACTAATTTTTAGATTTATTCAAACACATTATATGATCAAATAGCAGAAGGAGATCAAATGACATTCTACTAGGGTGTGCTAGATCATGAATTTCATGTGTGCCCTAATCTATGTTATATTGAAAATAAAGCATTTTCAGACAATCATGAGGATGTATCAATTTGTGAGGCAAATGACTGTAAAACAAATACATCTGATTTTTCATTTCTTGACAATCATGAGTATTGCAGTGATGATGGTAAAAATAAAGAATAAAACAGCATGGTGGATTATAAATATTTCTAGTTTTTGATTCAGATGGGAGAGTATTCCATGATACATGATGAGGATTTAATAAATTTCTTCAAGTGGAATATGATGAAATCAGATTAGAATAAGGTGTATGACAGAGGAAAATATGGTATTTCCTTTTTCTGGTAGCCTTGAGCCATCAACTATGATGTGGTTCTTCCAGCCATACAATTTAGGGCAAATAAGGAGGTTGCATTTTATTGCCCAATGGACAAGGCATTTGGTCTGCTCTCTAGAGATCTGGGATCTTGCTATGCCTAGAAGGGGCATACATCCCTAGATAGAGCCATTGTTAGAACCTAAACTTTCCTACAATTTTAGGTTTCTACCATAAAAAAATTGATTGTTGCATTAATAAAAAACCAAAATCAAGCACTACAGAACATCATTCAAAAGACTAAATGGTCTTATTCCAATTGACATAAAGGTGGAGAATTGCCAGTTGGGCATGCTTTTGGTTCAGTTCTAGGAAATGTTGCCCTTCCTAACACACCATTTATAGTGAACATGACAACATACAATACTCCTTCTCCAGTTGCCTCGCAAGTTATTTGAGCAGCTCCACCAACTCTAAATAGAAATGTTCAATACCAGCCAAATCCTAATACAACTACTATAGATATATCATGAAGCAAGAACTATGGATGGAACACACATCAACCCACAGTGTTTTACAATGTACAAATTAGCATTTAATCTCCAAATGGCATCACTACTGCTTGGGGTATTCTTTGAAGATATAGTGACTTTCTAGAGCCTTATGCCACTATCAAGCATGTATTTCTGAAGAAAATAATTCTTCAAGTTCCACCAAAGCATTCTTTTTGAAGAACAATTGTAGATGGCAAGAAAAAAAAGAGGTACAGAGATCGTCTATTTACAAGCACTCATGAATCTTTGGTTCTTGGTAAGGAAAAAGAAGTGAATGATGTAGCTGAGGTGGCAATACTTGATATGGAAAAGAGTGAAATTATCACTTGGGATTCTTTAAGACAGGAACATGAATCTTGTAATCTATTTAGGGGATATAAAGATGTGAATTTATTATGTAATCATGGAGAACCTCCAAAATTTGGTCTATCACAAAACTCATCCTTTTCAATCGTAAAAAGAGGCATAAATTCCATCAAGATACTAGCATTCCTCAAGAATCCGCTCCTGATATGGGATACAAAGAAGATCGTTTAGCTAAGGAACTATATTTCTCAACAACAAAGGGTAGTGGTACCACTGTGGCTTCTTTTAGGTAGAAATATGAAGTCTATAATATGCCCTATAATGACAAGGTGGTGACTGCACAAACTGGTAAAGGTCATTGTGGTAACAAACCATATACATCATGTAGAAAATTTCATGATCGTAATAGTTTCATACATGTCAACAAAGGTCATCATTATAAGCCTGGTCATTCCAGTGAACACTATCATATGAACCCCAATGGCTGGTCTTATGGTCATTCCCAAACAAATAAATTAGAAGCAAAGGCCTCAATTCTCTTAGATATAAATCAGTTTATATATGAAGATTGTATTTGAAAATAGAGTCGTAGTAAAGCATGCAGTAACAAAGATAAGGGATGGGGATGTTTTTCTTACTTATGGATTATTTTGTGTTGTGAAGATGACACCATTACATGTTCATGAACTAGGGAGGAAGTTCCATGTTGTTGTAGTGGACTCAAGGCCAAAACTTGAAGGAAAAACAATACTTCGTAAGTTGTTGGTTGCTGATCTCAACTACACATACACTCATATAAATGCAATTCCTATATTATGCATGAAGTAACAAAAGTTTTCCTTGGAGCTTCTTCATTTCTATCAAATGGAACAATTTATTCAAGAGTAGGCACAATTTTTGTAGCAATGGTGGCTCATGCATCACATGTTCCTGTGCTAATTTGTTGTGAAGCTTACAAGTTCCATGAGAGAATTCAACTTGATTTTATTTGCTCAAATGAATTAGGTGATCCAGGATTCATTCAATTGCTGATGGAGCTCCAGTGGTACCAATATCTGCACAACTAAAGTACAACATCGACATTGTATGTGAATACATAATAAACAAGATTCCTATTCCTGAGCATAATTTTGTTGCCCCAACCAACATGATTGCAATGAGATCATTTGATGTGAATAAACCTAGTGCTGAAGTTGATAAAATAAAAGGTGGCATTGCTGGTGGAAGTATACAGAGGGATGTTTCAAAGATGTATAAAAAAAAATTTGAAGCCCGTCCTGGCATTGTAGTCAAAGATGAGAATGGCAATATCAAGTGTACACCTATCTTTTCAAGAATAATTTCACTTTATACTGAGCAAAATGAGTTGCAGTTCACTCTTTTAGGAGGCCTTATTGAAGTGGGGATGACAATAGATCCCACACTCACATGTACTGATAGGATTGTAGGGCAGGTGTGGTGAGTTTCAAATTTAGTAAAAATATCAGTGCAAAGTTGCAGAAATTAGCCTAGAAGATCAAGATAGAAAGGTATTCTCCCTTTTAAAGACATTTACTTAATGCCATGGAAGGATAAATAAAAGAATTGTTTCTTTGCCACCATGGTGAAAGTTGCGAATTACAATTGGTTTGTTAAACATGTCTAATAGGACAACTATTAGAGTTATAAGAACCTTTGAATGTGTGTTGATTGCCAAACCACAATGAAGCCTATTCTCAGATTGTTACAAGAGAAATTGTTGTGAATTGAGAACTATTTCCATCTTTCTAAATAGGGACAACGTTCTTGTGGAGATTATTGGTAATGCTAAATGAAGCAATCTAAAAATAGGCTCGCACTAGAATAATGGTAGCATTGCCAAACACACAATCATTTCCATTCTCAGAGAGTTCTATAGGAATTTTTGGTCTTGTTATCCTAGATGTTCCTTTGCAAGAGACACAGACATTAAGAAGCATCTCTGCTTTGAATAAAATTGAGCTTGTACTCCCAACAGCTCTAACAACTCCAATAGAGAGGAATGACCTTTATGCTGAGATTACCAATATGTTTGAAGGGGTTGATAATTCTACATGCACTAATCTATTTCTATACTTGACACAAACACGTCTGCAAATTGGAAGACAACAAAAGTACCAACCACTTCAGCAAAAGAAAGGCGAACTGGTAGTCATAAGATGTCCATCCAAAAACTGACACAATAGCTGCTATGAAAGTGATCTTGAAAGAGAAAAACATAGTGCATGAAATTTCTTGTAAAATGGTGCAAATAAATGTAATCTCAGGGACACTAATGATGGAAGGAAATATGAAGATGTTGAATGAGTTTTAGAGATTTTAGGTCAATGTATTAGGCAAATTCAACCCCAAACTCTACAAACCATGCCTACATCCTCCTTAATCACACCAAATGGGAATATGTCCTTCCAGAAAGGAAACTTTTATCAAGTTTTTGTGATTGGAAAAGCCTTGGTAAATGTAAGCAAGACATGGAAATATGAACAGAGAACTAGAATTGTTTTTCAAGAATGCTTCAAAGAAATATAATGTCACTGAAAGTTTCAATTCAAACTAGCATCCTCCTCACTTGTGCCCTAATGGCACTCTAAAACATGGTATGAACATCCACCAAATGTGAAGGATAGAGAATTGACATCAAATATTGTGAATACAAATGCTCAGGTGGTCTTATATGCCAGATGCGAAAGCATGGTTTCATGTACTGCAATAATTGTGGAATATGCACAGAATGGGTTTAGCTAGATTAAAGAAGTACATCATTAAGAAACCCTAAAATTAGTGGGAATTCTCCATATCAGAGTGATGAGTTTTTGAGCCCCACTGATCTGTCGATGAAGTAGGTCCCCAAAATTTGTCAAGAGACATTTGCTTGAAGTTTTCCATTCGATAAAATACAATACAGAATGGAAGAAATAAAATAAAATAGGATTTATTGAGATAATGGTAAAACATAAATGATAAAAATTTACACTCAATAGTGTAAGATGCAATTACATTTTCATTGAGGGATGAAATATTTTCACCGAGAAGAAAATAAAGTTGTAAAATGGGTAATTATTTTACCTAGATGAATATTTTCAATTATGAGATAGAATGCACATGTAAGGGAGTCATCAGGGAGAAACATTAATATTAGGGAGACAAAAATGTAAGTCTCTCTGATAGGGAAAAAAGACAAAAGGCACAGATGAAGGGTAATATTAGCTTCTATAGTAAATTAATTCCAAGGCTTTAATGCCAGTATGGCCTCATGATAAAATATTATTATCATATGCAATGAGCATTTTGAAGACAATATCACTCTAAGAGAAAATGAATTTCACCAATGATAAAAGAAGCAAATATTTTTACCTAGGATTAAAGAGTTGGTAATCATTTTTACCCAAAGGGCATTTTCTAGTTGGGCAGAAATAAAGTTGCCAGGAAGGATTATAACTATAATTACAATTAATCTGTGGAAGATAATTAATTAAATGAAGCAATGCACTAGAATGAATGAAGGTTCATAAACCTAGAAGATATGATGTATATATGCTAGATGAAAGCAAATCAAGTAATAATAAGTAGTAGTAGGTTAGGAAATCATCAGTGAAGGAATAAGTTGATCAATTGCCTCAATAGAACATTATGCTATGTATAGAAAAATCTTTTGAAATTATATAATGGAGAAGAATGCAAGAATCAGTGGTCCAAGACTAGTGTCAATTGTTTGTTGTTAATATGTGATTATTTGGTTGCCTCCAGATTGGTGCTTTCATTTTATTTAAATTAGAGTATCAGAACCTAATTTTTCAAAACACATTTGTTGTTCTTGTGTGGTTTCATTGATTGGTTTCTCACAAAGAATTAAATATCCTTTTAATAGATCACAGTAATCTAGGAGTATCACTTGGATCATTAAATAAGAGCCTTATAATTGATAAAATTATCATACTGTCTCCAACTTGATTTTATCTTGTTATTCAAATCACATTTGATGCTTTTGTGTGATTCAATTAACTGGTTCCTTCAAAAGGATTAAAATTTCCTATTAATTAATCACAGTAACCTGGTAATAATCATTTGGATCAATAAAGAAGAGTCTGATAGTTACATTCTTGCATGTTTGTACAAGATGCAAACAATCACAAGTGCCAAGCAATTCAATTGTAGCTAGCAAGTAGGTCACATATCATTTGCCTCTTGACTCCATTAGCCCATAGATAAGGCACCGGTCATACCCATTCCATTTTAGAATTTTATAAAACCTTATCCATACATTCACATTTCAAATTTTAGTACGAGTAGTTAGTAAGTCTTCATCTATTTCACTTCATGCCACTATGGATAGATCCATAAATTCAACTAAGTCATACAACTCTTAATCTGCTTCAGCTATCAAGGTCAATCTGCCTAGGTTTAGAAGAACCTGAAGTGCAGGGAGTCATCAACCATATATGTTAACTTCGTTCGTTAGTTCAAAAATGTTGCAAGTCTAATTATAGAGCCTGGAATCATCTTAGGATTTGTAACCTACATTTTTGAGACCTAACAGAGTTCTCTACTTGGTTGAATGTCCTTGAATGTTTAGTGGTGAAAGGAGGATCTACACAAACCCTAAACAAACATCCTCTTCATTTTTCATCCTAAACATTTTGGTGAACCTATTTTTTTGGAATTTTTGACACCTTGTTGAGTGTTGTGCTTCACATTTACATTCATTTCATTCATTCACTTCATTGTTCATCTTATTGCATTTGAAAAATTACAAAAAAATTGAAAAATTAAAAAAAATTTGAAAAAATTTGCATTTTCTGTTGGCAAGAGACACCGTGTGGCTTCATGAGTGTTGTCATTGATGGAAACAAAGTTTGTCCCACACATCCATAGTACATAGTATGCCTATACTAGAAGTCAGATTGAAGACTGTTTTGGTCTGGTGAACAAGAATAGAGTATGCAACAAGGTCTGACAATTAGGTCTAGATCTCTTAGATGGTGTCACTCAGCAAGTTACGGACTTGGATTATTCAAGAGAATTATCATGAATACTATATTCTAGAGATTTAGCCTCCGGTGACAAAGCATGTAAAAGATATGAGCATCTAAGTGTTGGGTTCCAGACAGGCAGAGCAGACAGAGAAAGAATTGATTGGCAAAGCTTCAGACTGCAATCCAGATGAGTAAAAGGTGTTGATCAAGTAGTTTGGGGATTATACATTGTTGGCCGACTTGATTAAAGACTTCTATATCCATGTTTTTGATACGCATCACAAATCAAGCATGGATTCAACCGATAAATCAGTAACTTGTAAATATCTTGAGTGTTTCTATTGCCGACTGGAAAGTTGATGAAATCCTTGATGCGGATATATATAAAAGATGGATTTTAGTATGTAGGTGTGTGTGAGAGGAATTAGAGTATGAAGAAAAGAATGGATAAGTGTGAAAACAACATTTCAAGTCTGGTATGTGACAGAGAAGCAACACCAAAATAGAGGAAGAATGAAGTACATCAAATCAGTGTATTGTGCCCAACTGGAACTAAACTCTAGCATGTGTGGATGCTCTCATTAGTTCAAACACATGATTACTTTCTATAAGTTCTGTAGATAGTGAGTCTATTGTAGGTAGTGTGCCTCTTGTGAGCAGTGTGCTTAGGCAGTGATCCCTAATTGCAAGTGCCATTTTGTACTCCTTTATTCTTTTAACATAGAATACAATCTTGGGTTAGTCACCCCATGGTTTTTCCCTTTAACAGGGTTTCCCACTTAAAAATTCTTGTGTTATGTGTGTTGATTTTATTTCTATTCTTATGATCACATATGCTTATATGTTTTGATGCTGCACTAATTATTAAGAGGAAGAAAGTTAAAGAAATTTGAGATAACTTATTCACCCCCCTCTTAGTTATCTGCCTCATTTCCAACAATTGGTATCAGAGCTAAGTTCCTCTAAACAAAGCCTAACAACTTGAGGAAGATCTGAGAATCTCAATGGATATTTATGGTATGAAGGAACAACTTCAGTCTGCTCTTGATGATCTTGAACAATCTCACTCTAAAGTCAATAACTTGAGAGAAAGACTCAA
Source organism: Cunninghamia lanceolata (assembly GCA_027924645.1). Lineage (NCBI taxonomy): Eukaryota > Viridiplantae > Streptophyta > Pinopsida > Cupressales > Cupressaceae > Cunninghamia > Cunninghamia lanceolata. The sequence goes on along the minus strand of BSBN01000220.1, from coordinate 4,767,725 downwards.
ACAAGCTGATGATTTCATAAATGAGCTAAAAGAAAAACTGAGTATCTCTATGAAAAAGAGAAAGGAACTACTTCAAAAATTAGTCAATCAAAGTGAAGTCAATGATACCAATGAAGATCTAGAAGAGAAAAATAAGCTATGTGAGAAGCTGTCAAAAGAAATCATTATGGTAAGGCATGAAATGGAATCAGGGGTTATGAGATTCACCCAAGAAATTGAAGAAAAGAGGAAAATTCAAGATAATCTAAAACAATCTCTCAAGGAGAAGATAGAGGACTACCACAAAATGGACAAAATAATTAGGCATCTTGAATCAGATCTTGTAGAAGCTAGAGACAATGAAGAACAACTTGAGAATCAGATAGACACTCTTAAACAAGATCTTCAAACAACAAATGAATACAAAGAGAAATTCAAGATAAGCTCAGCTCAACTTGAAGTTCTTGAAAGCCAAAAGAGGGTAGATGATAAGCATGGCTTATATGAGAAAGGTGAAAGCTCTGGATTCGGTCAGAAGAACTTTGGATCAAGAAATCAAAGAAATAGGCCTAGAAGACCTCCGGTAAGGCAACCAAATGCTCAAAGATATCCATCCTTCAATGGATACTGCTTCAATTGCAACAATTTTGGTCATAAAGCAACTCAGTGTAGGATGAGAATGAATTAGACTAATCCATCCTTCTCCAGACAATGTTTTAACTACAAAAGGTATGGTCACAAATCTCATGAATGTAGAAATATGGAAATAAACTATTAATTCAATGGTAGATGCTTTGCATGCAATAGAATTGGACATATGGCTAATCAATGTAGATCAAGAGGATATTGATCAAATAAGCCAAGAAATGTTGTCTTCTAGAATTGCAATAGATCTGGTCATATTACCAAATTCTGTAGAACCAGGAATTAGGATAGAAATGGTCCAGTGCAACATAATAAAAAACAATCTAAGGGAAAAGGTAAAGTGAATGCGGATGAAGTTCAAAAGGAGATGAGCAAGATTTGGGTGAAGAAGAGTACAGAAAATATTGGGGATGGATCCACACCAGAATCCGGGGCTGATATTCCTTCCAAAAACTAAAAGGGTGAGCTCTAGCTCAGGGGGAGTCAATGAGAAAAACAAATCCCCCTAGCCAGTAAATTAGTGTGGAAATCCAACACATGGAATGCTGTAGATTAAAGGGTTCTTAGAAAAACATCTACATAACCTTTAGTAAAAATATGAAAGATCCACATGAAGTTTTGCAAATGTTTAACTGCTCAAGTTAATCCAGTTCTGGTAGTGCTTTGGTAAAGTAGGATTCTTACAGATAGATTTGGTATGATTTAGAATTGAAATACTTTGATCTGCAGACCCATGACATGATTGAAGTAAAGAAGATACATTGTCTATCCTCACTAAAAATGATTCTAAGATCAGTACAATGACTCCAGAAGATCTCTCTCAAAACAAGGCATTCTGGATAACCTATGTTGTACATTTATTACAAAAGGAAATTAGGGTTTGTGCAAGGTTAAAAGGGTTCAATCACTTATTATTTGCACATTTACATTCAATAAGAAGAAAATAAGAGCTCTACATCAAAGGTTCTACGACTCACTCAAAGATCAAATGCAAAATTGAATTCAACCAACAATTTGTTCTGGCTCTTATTTCGAACCCTAAAGTGTAAAAAGGTACTTCCATTCTAAAAATATCTCTCTGAATCTTTTGCAAGATGGCTACTCCAATGGTTGTTAAGATCACTAATAGGCCATGCCGAAAATTCAAGAAACACCCCTACAAATCTCTAGAAGTTGATCCTTTAGGTGCATTTTCTAGCATTTCACATGGGGTATTGCACATAGAAGATGTTAGGGTTTATATTCATGCCAACATAGAGGAATTTGTAGACTCTCAATTGATGGACCTCTACCACAAACAACTAATAGATGAGAGTTTTGAACTCAAACCTCAATACAAGGTCCTCCGGGATAAACACTTCGGACATTGCATTCACTTCCCCTGTTTTGTAGAAGATGATTGGGTCCGGTATGTCCTAAGCATGATGCATGATAACTTCATGTGGTTAATGAGGCCCTTTAAGATAACAAAAGATGCTATCAGGGCAGTAACTGGACTGCATTCATTTGGTGGGCTACTTGCATTAAAATTTGTCAAGAACCAGATAGTAACCGAAGCCACCGGATCTAAGTTTGACAAAAGAGAAATGACCATAGATGACATCATAGATCGGGATGTCAAGTTTGCCTTAATGATAATTGGGTACAAGATCTATCATTCTAGCAAGGAGAATTCTATGTTTGGGACTGCAATATATACATCATATCAGATGTTAAGGGAAAATGTAGATTATGATATATGCGACCTTCTCCTGAATCAACTATTAGAAAACTTATAGAATATCAAAAAGGATAAGAAGAATTCCTTCAAATATGGCTATCTAATACTGTGTCTGTTCTTTTATTACATGAATGAGCTACTCGGATCAAGTGGATGGGTATGGCAAAATGACAAACCGGTTGCAATTCAAATAAGAGATTATATGTATGGACTTGGTGATGCTAAAGCCCAAAACATAGCTCTCTGGGGTTACTTTAAGAACTTCTAGAGCATGATGTAAGCCAGAGAAAGAATACCTCAATCTATAGTTGAGAAATACAAGGATATAGTGTGCTTCATGGTTGACACTAATCAATTCCTAATGGAGGCAGTTGAGCCCATAACAGTGTGGATAATGCCAATGGGTTATGAGGTAGATGAGAAAATTTTAGAGCTACATGTTTAACACCTGTTGAGCTAGCCTAAGGACCCTGAGGTAGAAAGGTTTGGAACCTTTCAAGAACTAAGTGTGAAAATACATGTTGAGCTAAGATAACTGGAGATAAAGAGGAAAGTTAAAAGGGAAGTTGAGGAAATTGCCAAAAGATTTGGCATATGAAAAGAGGTAGTAGATGCAAACAGAGAAAAAATGGAGAAGGCTGAGAAAGAAAAACAAGAAGCAAAGAAAGGAGAGGTTTCAGCACAAGCCTCCTCCTAGACTAGATCCTCCAAGTGCTCTGCACCTGCCACTCCTAAAAGCTCAAGGGCCACCAAACCGGAAGTCAAGACATCCAGAAAAGGAGAAAAGAGGACAAAGACCAAAGCCACAAGGTCATATACAAGCCTCAAAGATGATGAAGAAATAGAATTTGATGAGGAAATCAAGAAAATGAAGAAGAAGAAAACATCCAGAGAATACTCTGTCAGTAAAAATAAGGAAGAAAAGGTAGAAGAATTTGTTGAAAAGCCCACTCTTTCCATTAATGACATCATTAAGGAAGTCACTATGGATGGGAACCTGCAACCAATAACAGAGTTCTATGATGAATATAGTGATACAGACAAGAGGATTTTAGAAGAAGCTACTATCAGGTACCTGAATATTTACAATAAAGCTTTCATTGAAATTATATCCTTAATTCCTAAAAGTCTAGAAGAAGTACTTGAACTAAGAAAAGAAAATGCAAAAGCAAAAGACTTAGAGATCTGGGAACAAATAGCAATTCAACTTTATCCTTCCATCACCCCAAAACAAATGCACATGATCTTTAACGACTATAAGGATGAATTCCGGAGCAAAGAAAGAATGAATAAACTTATGCTTGGAGAAACTGACCAAGTAGTAAAAGAAACAAAAGACATCCTTCAGAATGCTTTCAAAAGATTCAATCTTCTTGTTGTAGAGGAAATAGATGAAGAACCTTTTACCAAGGATGTTGAAGGAATAAAAGTAACCAATGAAGAGTCTTTTGAAAAAGATGTAGAAGGATCAAAAGAGCTAGATGAAGAGAAGTCTAAGGACTTGGATTCCTCTATTCTGGAAGAGGAAACTCATGAAGCAATAAACACTAGTGACATCTCTCCTCTAGATCCCACTGCCAACATTCTAGATTTTGAAGTTGAAGGAGAAGGAAGAAAAGAGGAGAAAGTAAATCAAGAAGAAGAGGTTAGAGGAAAAGAGGAAGAACAAGCAGAAGAGACTAATGTTGACTCTTCTAATATCCCAAAAGAAATGAAGTCTCAATCACTGGCAAGAGACAAAACAGAGGTAGTAAAGGACTTTTTGAACAAAGAAATGATAGAGATAGATGAACCTAAGCTATTTCAAGGGCCACTAAATTTTGACTCTTTCTCTCTAGTCTAGACAATGAAAATAACAGCTTTTGCTCAAGCCAAAGCAAAAGAAAAACTCCTGAAATCCCACATGGAAGACTATGAACTGTTGGAGATGGCATCCAGGATGCTGGAGAAGATCATGCCATCATTCCAAAAGGATCATTTGGCCTCTCTATCTGGTAACTTGAAATCTTTGGTAAATTATGTTAGCACTCATTTTGAATCTTTAGAGAAATCACCAGAAGCCAAGGTCCGAAAGGAGTTTTTGGGAAAAGGATTCATTGAAGTATAGGGACTCATTGCTAATGATAGAAGGACCCTGAACATTGGAATAAAGAGCTTTGAAAATGCTCTTAAATATGGTGGGGATTTGTACAAATTTTGTCTATCTTGGCCCAAAGTGATAGAGGATATTGAAAAGGTGAAAGAACAAGAAGGTAAACTGTCAAGTTTATCTCAAAATTTTGATCCCCTCACTACATCCTTAATGAATCAAGAATGCCAAGCCATTGTCATTATAAATGAAATAAAGAGGCTGGACAAAGAAAAGAAGAATATAATAAATAGGATGAGTGAACTCAGAGGGATAATTATCCCTAAGTTAGAGGCAATGCATGAGGCCTCGACAGATGCTCAGACCACAGCTCGGACCAGTGATCCAATAGATCTAAGAAGGGAAGAAGCATATGTATTTTTGTTGAGTGGTCACATCTCCATTTTGGATAGGATGAAGCAGAGCTGGGGCATATAATTTATATAGTTGAAGGTCACTTTTACGGATATACTTAAGTATATGTAAGTATAACATGTATATGTACTTATGCAGCCATGTATAGATTAATTTTTGCAAAATTTTGGTATATGGATTCCGCCCTTTGCCATTGATGTCAAAGGGGGAGTGAAGAGTAGTGAAAAATGTGGAATCTAGCTAAGGGGGAGCTCTGATAAAATAGTGCAAAAGACAGAGCATCAACCAAGGAGGAGTTTACTGCTCTACTTAGCCATTTTTAACTAAGTGTTGCCATCAATGCCAAAGGGGGAGATTATTGGCAAGAGACATTGTGTGGCTTCATGAGTGTTGTCATTGATGTCAACAAAGTCTATCCCACACATCTGTAGTACATAGTATGCCTATACCAGAAGTCAGATTGAAGATTATTTTGGTCTGGTGAACAATAATAGAGTATGCAACAAAGTCTGACAATCAGGTTTGAATCTCTCAGATGGTGTAACTCAGCAAGTTACGGATTGGAATAAGTCAAGAGGAGTATCATGACTACTATATTCCAAAGATTTAGCCTCCAGTGATAAAACATGTAAAAGATATGAGCATCTGAGTGTTGGGTTCCAGACAGGCAGAGCAGACAGAGAAAGAACTGATTGGCAGAGCTTCAGACTGCAATCCAGATGAGTAAAAGGTGTTGATCAAGTAGTTTAGGGATTATACATTGTTGGCCAGCTTGATTAAAGACTTATTCCCATTTTTTTGATACTTATCACAAATCAAGCATGGATTCAGCTGACAGATCAGTAACTTGTAAATATCTTGAGTGTTTCTATTGCCGACTAGAAAGTTGATGAAATCCTTGATACAGATATATATACCAAATGGATTTCAGTATGTAGGTGTGTTTTAGAGGAATTAGAGTGTGAAGAAAAGTAGGGATAAGTGTGAAAATAGAATTTCAAGTTCAGTATGTGACAGAGCAGCAGCACCAAAATAGAGGAAGAATGAAGTGCATCAAATTAGTGTATTGTGCCTAACTGGAACTAAACTCTAGCATGTGTGGATGCTTCTCATCAGTTCAAACACTTGATTACCTTCTATAAGTTCTATAGACAGTGAGTCTATTGTAGGCAATGTGCCTCTTGTGAGCAGTGTGCTCAGGCAGTGAGCCCTAATTAGCAAGTGCCATTTTGTACTCCTTTATTCTTTTAACAGAGAATACAATCTTGGGTTAGTCACCCCGTGGTTTTTTCCTTAACAGGGTTTTCCACGTAAAAATCCTTGTGTTATGTGTGTTGATTTTATTTCTATTCTTATGATCACATATGGTTATATGTTTTGATGCTGCACTAATTATTAAGAGGAAGAAAGTTAAATAAATTTGAGATAACTAATTCACCCCCCTCTTAGTTATCTGCCTCGTTTCCAACATTTTCAAATAATTTGAATTATTTGGCATTTAATTTCAATAATTTTCTATCATTATCATCAGATCTGATTTAAAATACAGAAATTTGTCATTCATCATTCATTTAGATTGTATTTTCAATGCTTAAATTGATAAAAATTGCTTGAAATTGTCAATTTTTTTCATATAACCTAGTTTTGTATTAGCTAGGGTTTGTAGTCAAAATATTGTTTTTGATTTTACTATCCTTTTAAAACACTCATTAGGACTTATTTCTAACTGTAGTGTTGCATCATAGTGGTTTGGTTGTAAAATTTCATGCCTATGGTTTAAAAACCTTGCTTTTTCACTAAGTTTTGGCCTTATCGTCCCTCTAGATTTGCATCATAGGCATGTTGTAAAAGATTTTTATGCACTAATTATCTATTGTCAGTGTTATTATCTTCTACACCTCTTCAAATTCTTTACAACATCCTTTTTATTGGGCCTTTGCATTTAGATTTGGTGAAAAATTACATATTTTGGCTATATTTTCACTAGGGTTTGACCTAGATTTGCACTCCAAGCATGTTGTGATGGATTTTATGGTTTTAGGTGAATGATAGTACTACTATAATCTTCTATACCTCCTGAAATTATTTACAACACCATTTTCATTGGGTCTTTGCATTGAAAATTTGTGAAAATTTACATATTTTAGTGTATTTTCACTAGGTTTTGACTTGTTATCATTCTAGGTTTGCATCAAAAGTGTGTTGTGAAGGATATTATTACTTAATTGGATTGATCTAAGACATTTTATTTTCTTCCCCTAATCAATTTTACTTACAACATGTTTTCTTTCACTTATTTGCATTGAAAAAAATTGAAAAATCAAGCATTTTAGGTCATATTTACACATGTTTTGCACTTGTATTTTGCATAAATTTTGAAAAGATTTTAAAATCTTATATTACATTGATTTGAATACATATACACATGGCTTCTAATTGTAACAATAACAATAGGATCCCTCCTAGCCCTTACATAAAAAGAAAGGTCCCCGAACCCAAAATTATGTTTACACTTCATGATAGAACAATTGGAGACACTCAAGTACCTCTTTATATCATTGTGAAGATAATGGGAAACCCTATGGGTGGAACCCTTATTGTTCCTAATTGCATGACTAATGTGGCAAAAGAAGAGTTCTTCTATTCACATGGGGGTTGATACAAGGCTTTTATGACCCTTCGGATGTGATGATTAAGACACATAAGGGAACCTTTATAAACACTTATGGGAAGATATCCTTATTGGTTACTATATTTGAGAAATCTATAGAACAATTGTTTGATGTTGTCCCCATTTTGACTTGTTTTAAATAAAACTAGGATACCCATGGTTAAAGGATATGAAATCTGTCCCTTCAACAATTTATAACTGTGTAAATTTCCTTTGAATGGACAAGTACATACTATTCCTTGCAATAAGAATAAACCTTTGGTTACAAGATGACACTTTACCCTTGATTACTTTTGTGGAAGATCTGAAGTGGAATAGGATCCATGGACATATTTCAACTTCTTGAGCTATAGAAACTACAAAACAAAACTATTACATCAAGTGGCCAGTCCTTCTATTATAGGTAAGTATTTCTAACCCTTTACCTCTATGTTGTGTTTCCCTCATGATGTGTTATGTGTTGTTCAGGCCTCCTGGGATGACCCTTGATTCTCTTGTAAGGTCTAGGATACCAGGAGACCGCCTTTGTTGTGACCTTTTTCTATTTGTATCATCATTCTTCTATATTGCTTCTCCTCTATTTTCACTGTTGTGTGTTGTGTCTTATAGAAATAGCATTTCGGTTAGTGACTTGGGGGCACCCTCCTACATGACTATCCCTAAGACACTTGTTTCTCCTCTCTTGATTTATTGTTTCCCTTCCTCTAGTGTTTTGGGTGGATGATGAAAAACATATTATACTGATACGGACCTAGTGTCCCTTCAGTAAGAAATCAAAAAATGGACCAAGTCCATACATGATGATTGGTTAGAATAAATATTATCCTACGCTTGGCTAGTTGAATCTCTCTATGTGATCTTGATGTCTTATCGCACTTGCAAACCATAACAATAATGCTTCTACATGCACTTTGTTTATCTTTGAATATCGCCTTGGTTACAGTTGGTTTTGAGATTTCTGCGGTATAGCCCCATGGTTATACTCAGCCTCCAATCTGTAGTATAACCTCTGTTCTTTGTGTGAATGATCATATGCATTTTTATTTATCATGATTATATGGACACTAACACTTTTCTTGCAGGAATGTGTTTGTAGGAACATTTGGCTATCGTAAAGTACATGTCACCTAAAGGGGGCATGGGCTTTGTGAGAGTCTGTGTTCCTTTGTGTGTTTTCTACCTACCTTAATGTGCTTAATATCGGTACACGTTATCAACCACCTTAAGGTGGGGGCATATATAAGGTAAGTTGTCTATTTTAGATACTAGTAAATTGTGTTTATTCTCAGGTGCAGTCTTAAAGACTGGTGGCGATGAGTCCCTCATACACTCTGGGATTTGTTTGAAATCTATTGCAATCATTTAAGCCCTTTGCAGAGGCAGGATATCACACATATCCTTTTTATCTTAAGCCCTCTACGAAGGAAAGGATGGTTTATTTCTTGAGGAGAGTACACATCTTGCCATTTTCAAAAAGTCCTTTACAGAGGTGGGGAGCGGTTCTATGACTAACTTAACCCTTAAGCATGTCTTTGGCAATTGTTGTGGTGAAGCCCAATCATTGGTGTATGTCTGTAATGTGCTTGAGATGGTGATGAACCTAGAAATAGGAACACTCCATTGCTTGTCTACCATGTTTTCTCTGTGTCTTCCATGTATGTGTGTATTGCATATTTTTTCCCAAGCATAGTCTTAAATATCGGTGGCAATGAGTCCCTCCTATGCTTTGGGGTTTGTATGACATGCTTGATTTGTATGGTGTGTTTGTTCTCAAGTGCAGTCTTAAAGACTGGTGGCGATGAGTCCCTCCACTCTGAGATTTGTTTTGCGTGTTTGTTGCCCCATATGTAGTTTAAAGACCAGTGGCGATGAGTCCCTCCTACATTATGGGTGGTGTGTTTACTTTCCTTGTACTTGTATCTGTATTTCATATATATGAGAAAAAGAAAATGAAAAATAAAATCACCACTTTATTCACTATATTCACTATGTTTTGCATGTCTTCAATATTGTCTTCTCTGTGATTTGCATGACTATAACTGTCTTCTTCATGTTTTGTGTGCTTGTTACTATCTTCTTTGTGATTGGCATGTCTTCTTCATTTCTTGGCATGTTTGTTGTTCTTGTTGACCATACTTTAATGCATGTATTGGCCTTGCATTTATACATACATTAAAGTGGGGGCTAAATGTTATGTCAGAAAAAGTAATCTTGGGAGCTTTTTTCTCTTAAGGGTTAGCTCACGTGTCCTTTAGAATGCATTTAGAGCATCTTGCATGATTTGGATGACTCCCAATGAGAAAACCCTGAAGTTTCATGGCAAATGGAACTCAGAGGATGCGCTTAACATATATCCTACCTAAAATAGGGGGAGGACTTGGGTGTCCGTGCCATAGTCCTACCCTATTTTAGGTCGGGAGAAATTTCAAAGTGTTGATTTATGACCGTTATTTAGGTCCTATGGCAACATGGTAAGTTTGAATAGAAAATTCTTAGCAAGAATGTTTGTAGTTGCATATATAAGCATGATTAGTGATTCATTTGTAAACTAGATGGAAATTAGATGGACATTTTGATTGACAAGCTTATGTTAAGGTGATTCAAGGCATTCATTGTGTGGCAGAGTAGAATTTTGTGTTGTTCTTGTGTTTGTATTTGTAGATTTGGCATTCATCTCCTTATGGAATGAAGAGCATCTTTCTTCCATGAGATCTTCACTACAAGGTGATATCAATTGTGTTTCTATCATTTATCATTTGGATTTTTGCCTCTATCCCGTAGGGATGCACACTCTTTATTTGACAACGGTGTTTAGAAGACTTGAATGTCTCTCCGGGGCTTGATTGAGGCAAGCCTCTAAACACCACAACCCCCCAATGCACTTTTCTATGATTTCAGGTTATAGGTTGTGAAAATGAAAGAAGTGGAGTTGGAGGAGAGCAGTGTAGACTATTGGAATTGCAGATCAGAGAAGAAAATAGGGGCCTGGACTCGGGTGCTTGCTCATTAGTCCTCTAGATCCCACAACTAAAAATTCTCTGGAACAACAAGAATAGGTTATAGACAAGATTCCCACATCCCAAAGAAAAATGTGGCACTAGACTAGGGCGCCCCCTCATTAGTCCCTAACTTTTCTAGTCACTAAACTTTGAAATATGGTATGCATTTCAATGTCATTTGATATCTCTGTGTGCGATAATTTTCCATAATTTGTCTATTTTTTTGTGAATTTAAAAAAATAGGGTTTTGAGCATAATTGGGCTTAATTGAACAATAAAATCACACAATTCCAATCTTCCCCCATGTTCCAAGTGACAAGAGATCTATAGTAGAGTTCTCTACTCGGTTGAATGTCTTTGAATGTTTAGTGGTGAAAGGAGGATCAACACAGACCCTAAACAACCATCCTCTTCATTTTCATCCTAAACACATAGAATCTCTATTTATGGCTCTTGCATGTCATAAAATCTGTCATAGGAATCTTCCATAACTTGTGCATCATAGAATCTATCATAACTTATGACACGTGACCACAAGGTGCTGACACATGGAAAAACTATGCCAAGTCAACATTGGACACCTACCTCCTCATATGAGGATAAAAATACATCTAGTCACCTTCCATGTAGGATGACACATCATCGTGCCAACTCCCACAAAGTGACAAAATAGAAATTACATGAATAATTACAATAGTAGGCAAAAATTAATACATAATCAAATAATATATGCTAGGAAATTGCAAGGGTTGAGACACCTTAATTCCCAACAAGTGGCCTATGGCCTCTACAGGCCAAGGTCTAGCCAGCCAGAGGTGAGGCTCCCACCACCACAAAGCCCACAGGCTCTATGGGGATGGGATCCCCAGACCCGCGGCCCTCGGTCCTATAGGGCATGGGATATGGCCGAAGCCCTACCCACCCCTGTGGCTAAGTTAGCTCACTAATTGTTTTTTATACTTCTGTAAAAAATTTAAAATAAATACAACCTTAATAGTATATGCTATCAATAATTTGCTTTATTATTTTATTTTATAACGTTGAGCTAAACTTATATATATTTTCCTCTCTGTGAAAAATTTAAAAACAAAGATAATAAAACTAAAATAGAAGTCATTCCATTCATTAAGCTATTTTTCTCTTTGTGAAAAATTAATGAATGGAACGACTTCTATATATATATAACTTTATCTAATCATAGAAATATATACATATTTTTTTGTCTTAAATAATGAAATGGAGAGTATTATTTATATATTTTTAAAACTAAATAAACCTATTTCACAATAGAATTACTTAACTATTGGAATTTAAGGGAGAGATAGTATTTTTTTAAAGACAATAAAACCATTAATATTATTATCTTTCCTTTTTGTAACTTAGAAATGAACAAGATAATAAATGTGAAGAAAAGAGAGAGAGCATTGAGACTATTTTTGTTTGTTCAACAAACATTTCAAAAATTGCAAACAACTATAGTGCATGAAGAACTTTCCTTCAATTATTTTCTTTTACAAATAAATACTTATTTTCAACATTTGAATGACAATACAAATAAAATTATAAGGGAAAGTTTAAACCTCTCAACCTAATACTACCCATTACAAATCTCTTGAGCTTGGGCTTTTACATAGCCACTACAAGTTATCAACACCACCTAAAACAAGATGAAATATTCACAATGATACTCTTCTCCTACCTCTCTTTCCTCAAATCCATAGATCCTACAAATAGACACAACCAAAAGGGAACAAGGCCAATGGAAGCTTTCCACCCAACCATAGACTTGTAGCAAGCCTTCCTTGAGCTAGGAGGCCTATAACCAACCTTAGGTTCACACACACTCAAGAAGAGAACCAAACACTCACACAATACACTTCAAGCACTCCCATCCATGGAGACTCACAACACAACTTCCATTTCCATGGAAAGAAATAAGGGGAGAGAGTGGACTACTTTCCTAAAAGGGAAAGACACCAAAATACACTCTTAACCACTTCATTAAAAGATCTCATACCACAACCAAATCAATATCCCTTATGGCTCCAAACAATCACATCAAGGCACTCATGCCTCCATAACTCAATCTAAAGACATAAATACAAGGCTCTTATCTTACCAACTCTACTTATGGAGAGGTCTTTCCCAAAGGAGGTTCACTCTTCTCTCACTATCCCTAAACAAGGCAAATTCTCTGACATGGAGGATTCTTGCCATCACAACCCAACCCAACACCAAAAAAAACACAAAAAAATACTCATACTTGCAAGAAAGAGTAAATAAACTACACTAAGAAGACCTTGAACTCTTGAGAGATTACCTCTTAAGATTCCAAAGTTGATGAAGGTTGGCAAAGAGATCTTCCAAGCTCCCTCCAAGAAATCCTTCCAACACTTTCTCAAAATCTCCTCTCCAAAGACAAAATCCCTCCAAAAGAAAAAATGACAAAATCTCCACCCTCTCTTCACAAAGATAGATATAATTAGGGTTTAAAAAAAAATCACATTGAATGAGGAGGTGACACTTGTCACCTTTTTTCACTCTCAAAATCTCACTTCCCCACAAGTGCTATCACACATGTGTGAGGCATTGAGGAGTGGGAAGTACTTGGGGTTCTCTTCCCAAAAGATCTTACATTGTGTGCTCACACATGTGAGGCCTTTGGAATTCCCCAAAGTCCATTTATGAACCTTGGTTAGTGGGAATGGGATGGCGACAAGTCACCAATCCCACTTCCAAAACCATAACTTGCTAGTCTTCTCCCAAGGTCATTTGGAGTGATCAAATATGAGTTAAAAATCAAGATTTGTGGTACAAATGGTATGTATTCCATAGGTACTTGACCTAGAGGGACCTAAAACACATAAAATAATCACAATAAAGCTCAAAACTCAACTTTTAAATAGCCCCAAAAACTCGTGCATGAAACTTGATTTTCCTCCTTCTTGTTGTCTTCCTTTATGATGGGACTCTTGAGTGCATGTGCATAACTTTTTGGTTTTTCCTCATTTTCCTTCTTTGGTGTTTCCATGGGATCTCTTGTAATCTTTTGATTTTCTTTATAACCAAGACTTGTCTTAATGTCTGGTGACCTTTGGCAATTGATGATATTATCCAATGTTTTGATGCTCTTCCCATTCTTCAAGTCTTTGTTCAATTGAGTATTTTCTTTTTCCAATTCCTTTCTTATGGAAACACTCTCGGACTCCAGCTTCTCCCAATTTTATTCCTTTTTCTTCAAATGGCTTCTCACTTCCTCCTCAATCTTTTTTGTTTCTTTGATTTAAACTCTTATATCTATGATCATCTTTCCCGCTTCTTCAAGGGCTTGAGATGCTTTGGCCTTTGATTCATTATCTTCTTGAAGCTTCAATTTTAGTCTCAAGTTTCTTCTTTGAATCTTTTCAATCTCATCATAGGCAAAATAAAGTTCCTCTTCAAGATCCACTTCTTCATAATCTTTGTCATATTCTTCTTTTGAACCTTTCTCTTCTTTTATTTCATCTTCGCTTTTAATCTACACACATTTAGAAGCATAATGATCAGTTTTACCATAATTAAAACATTTATACTTACCTTTGTATAAGTCAGATCCTTCTTCCTTTGCATCTAATTCATTGCTGGAGCTATCACTTGATTCATGCTTTAAATTCTTCATCTTCTTTGATAATTTGAACGTTTCCTTTCTTTTAGATGAATTCTCTTCTTCCAACTCCATTTCTTCTTTTATTTCTCTCACAAGGCTATCTCCATTTGTCACAACATCATTATTTTTTCTATTTCTATGTGTATTCCAAGTGCCACCTCATCATTTTTTCTTGCTTCTTTCTCATCACTTGCATTAAAAGTTTTTTGGTACTAGTTGATCAAAATTCTTCCTAGTTTTCCTTTTCCCCTATTTCCTTTTCTTTTTCCCATATGTGCTATTAAGATCTTCCTTCTAGTGGTTGAACTATCCAAAGGAACCCACTCTAATACCAATTGACAAGCACACAATTATACTAAGAGGGGTTGAATCAGTATAACACAAAATTTTACTTTTTAAAACTTAATCAATCACAACAACTACACATATGAAAGATCAAGCAATTAAGAACACAAAGAGAACACATGATTTATGTGGAAACCCTTGCAGAAGAAAACCATAGAAAATATTGCTTATATTTTGATCTTATTTTGTAGGAACAAACCTACATCTCTTACAATTCTTCTTTTTTGAGCACCAACCCACTAGAGAAACCAATCTTGGATTGTATCATTTGTAGGCACCAACCCACTAGTGACACAAATCCCCACAACTCGACACCAAACCATCTAGGCACCAACCTATGAATTATTTAATGGATGATATTGTATGCTTCTTCACATGATCTTCCTCTCACAAATCTAATTACAACCCACACAATATTCTTCTTCCTCAAATATGATTGCAGCCCACACAATATCTCTCTAATCTCAAATATGATCACTACCCAAACAGATGCAATGTCTTTCCATCACAAATAAATATTTCACTCTCTTCCTTTACAATTATGATCCAAAATGTTTTACTCTTTTCTCTTACAAATATGATCACATCTATATCAACATTTTCCTCACAACTTCAAGCTCATATAATTTTCTTACAATCACATATACTTCCTGTTGGTGATTGTTTTGATGCAATCATAACAATTAGTTAAAATTCACATAAAATGAACCAAAACTGACTTGAAAGAAGGAATCGGTTAAGATTCACTTAATCCCAAGTATAATATGGCCAAGTCTTGACCTGTTGGGCAAATTCAATTGGTCGATGTGAAGCTGTAATGTTCAAGGGGCCTTACGTAGTTTAAGGTTTCTTGTTGGGTTACTAGACTCAAACTATGCAAAAGATTAATAAATGTCAATATGTTGTTCATCCCTTTTGCATAAACTTATACTTGTGCTGCAAAACTTTAAATAGTCTTCTTGGATTATTGCAGCTTTCTCCTCTTAAATATTTATGAAAACTGTTTACTTTTAACTCTGTTATGCATGCTTCTTTCAAATATGAGACAAATTTCCTTCAAATTTCTATGTTTTAAGCTAAGTATTTTGAAATGGGTTGGGAAAAGTTAGAAAGATCTAATATACACCTCATTCATTCTATTCGAAGGATCTAATTGTTCTGTTATGCACTTTATAAATAATACAGCAATTTGATCAAATCCACAGACAAAAAAAACCTTAAGTGTAAGTTCTGAGCATTTTCACAAACATACACTAAAAAATTGCAAGCTCTAAGAGAAATGTTTCAAACACAAAGAAGAGTAGGAAAACACTCAGAAGATAGATGTAGAATTCTAGATTCAATTGTATTAGAAACAGACAGTCATATAAGATTTACAATGTCAGAATGACTCTTAGCTTCATTAACCGAACTATAGAAAAACTTACAAGCTTTACAGATACAGTAAGGAAGCCAAGTGTTCCACGCATTCCTTATTGTAGACAACAGGCGACCTCTTCTAAACTAAACTATGCTCAAAAAGAATTTACAATTCTGGCAAAATGCTAAAATCCTTGTGTAAAGTATTATAGTGTAGAGAGGCACAATATATAGACTTTAATTGTCCTCAATATAGCCCAAAAAACCCTAATTTAGACCCTTGGTTCAAACCTCTGGTTACAATAATAAATGCTGGTGAAGCAGTCTCTCAAAAAATACCTCCGAGCATACATCAAATCTGGGCGAAATATTACCCTTCTAAAACCTTAGCAGCTCAATAATAACTTTTGTGGTCTGCTGCAGTAATGTCTTTAGCTGCATTTTGTCCTCATCAATGAATGGCCTTTGACTTCCTCACCCTTCGTCCTTATCTTCCTCTGCTCCTGAGATCTAATTTCCTCCTCTTTCTATGATGTCACCACCATTAAGTTTCAACTCCCTACTTAACTGCAAACCTGCAAAAAAAATAGATAAGCAATAAGTATTATTTCATCAAATGAACAGTAGGAAACTAAAACATCTGATTAAATCAAGGTGTGACCGTGCAAAATGAGAAATTGGGCCCAAAAAAATGCCCCAAAAATGCGCTCAAAATGCATATACAAAGCTCAAAACACCACGGGTCAACCATCACTGACCAGAAACACTCATCCGGGCCTCAAAAAATTGATCTCAAACTCTATTGCTCTGCCCTTTTCCCGCCCATCGGCGTGAGATATGCCATTGGTGAGAACAAAAATTGATTGGCTGATTTGCATTGTTTGGCCAATGTCTTATATCAGTGTGAGTTTCACCAAAATAGCCCTAGCAGCTTGTGTTCCCTTCCCATCAGTATGACACTGCCCATCGACGAAAGTCTAAAGTGTTGTTCCGATCGTTATTCGTTATGTCGATCACCATACCATCGGCGTGAGATTTATCTATCGGCATGAGCTCAAAATATTTGGCCGATATCCATCATTGGGCTGATATAAACTCATCGGCCACACTCTCACCAACAACCCTTACCTCATCTTTGTATGTTACTTTGTTTGTATATAGAACTATTGGTGTAACCATTGCTGTCAGCGCGACAATTCCAAACATGGCCAACCATTTAAGTTATGCCGATGGCCAAAGTCTATTGGGGAGACTATACCCTTCGGTGTGAAATTTCAAGGCATGCCTGATAGTAGAAGTTATATTGATAGCCAACACTTGCATCCCTAGATATTCAAGTTGGAAATATACAACGATTCAACTCATCCTAACTTCTCCCTTCACATCCGCATAATGTATACTTTGTTGTATGTTTTAATGTAGGTATGAAATATACATTATGCCAAATATCAAACGTATTAACATTGTATCATAACCCCCTGGGTCTACCATTTATATAAGTGCACCTGTGCATTTTCCCTGCCAAACAGACAATCGTGAGATACAAAGTGGGTCCAAAACATCAATTCATTTTAACCTGAAACCACTTCAGATCCATCCTAGATGTATATTTCAACATTTTAACCAAATGCCTACAAGGAGAAGGACCTATAACTAAATTTGTATCATACAAAATCTTATTGTACATTTTACCAAAATGATCATAACTTGCAAAATATGGCAAATTTTAAGACGGTTCAAAAAGCAACCCTAGCTCATTTTTCATAAGGAATCCAACCATATCATGCACTGGTACTAAAAATGCATTTTCTCTTTTTTTAACAAAGTTTGCAACTTTAACCTCCTTTTCCCTTTACCACTAAATAGAACAACAAACCAAAAGCGAAAAAAGCAAAGCAACAGCAAGGGTCCTCATTTTGCTAAGGAGTAAAGTGGGGTGTGTTGTGAACATCAAAACACTTCCTTCTAAAATAAATCAAAATTACACTTCATTTTTCTGCCTCTTCTCTTTCCTTATAGCTTCTCTAATATTCAAATAATATTCATAACGTTGCTTTTGCTTTCTTTCAAACTTACACCTTATCTCTCCATATATATCTTAAAGGTTCTAACTGAGAGACACAACCATTACCAAAAGGGAAACTCTTCACAATCAATGCACCTCCTTATAACTATTTTTAGCCTCTAGACAAATCACATCTCCTTCTCAAACAATTCATACCTTCTCAAAATTAAGCATTACCTTGTCACTTCACACTAACTCACTTTTATTACCATCGATGTCTTTTATCTTTTAGAATATAATCACTACTTATCTATAATGAAGAGTTGCCCACTATAATGAAATTGAACTCCTTTTAGAATTGTAGCTTTTTAAAATGTTAACTGCTTGACTTATATTTCTTTTATAGATAAGACTTTTATCTTATTCAAAACCTTTTGTCTTATCTAACAATTGCATACCTTCAATGATTTAATATCTTCTCCAATTCACATATTTTTACATATCCTTAATCACACAATTGTTTATTGATAAGAAATATACAATTACTTCTTTCATTTGATCGCTCCACATATCATATTTTTATATATGGTAGTTTTTGCACTTGAGATGAAGTCGACCAAGGTAAGTATTCTTATATCATTGTTGCCATGTAGTTGACCTCATTAATAAAATGAAATTTGTTTATTATCTCCATCTTCTAATCTCCATCATCCAAGTAGAGTCAGTCACTATTATAAGTAATTGTTTAAATATTTAATTTAAACAATACAATTCTATTCAACATGATGATAGTCGAATACAATGGGAACATTAATCTTGATGGTGATGAACAAAATGAAGTGATAACCAAATTATAGTCTTCAACCAATAAATGAGTTCCTTCTTGCACATTTGACATCAAAGACTTTATCTTTTTGCTTTGACATCTTTGACAACAATCTTGTTGCTAGTCTCATTGACAACATGACATCAATTTGTTCATTCTTCCTTGACAACAATCTTTTCAATACACCTTTGATATTAACAAAAGTGATATTGCCTCACATTCATTGATATTGCTACATTGACATCAATGAAAATCATTTCCTTTACTCTCATTTGTTCATCAATCATGACTACCTTCTTGATATCGATGACGTTCCATTTCACCAACAATCTCAGTCTTTGACATTAATGACAACAATATTTGTTCATGCACCTTCTTGACATCAATGAAAACATGTGTATGCACCTTTGACATCAACGACAACATTTCCAACATTCCTACCTAGTGAGCCTTCTCATCTTCCAGGCTCAGTTTCCAAGGTTGACAAAAGTTGGCAACCTCCAGCTAGGAGAGACTATAATTTTTTATCATTATTCCCATCTTGGGCTCAAAGAGAGCCACAAACACTATTGTATTGTAAATGATGCATTTGTATATGAAATAATTCAGATCTTAGAGAATGATTATGCAAAGAGATTGTCCTTGGAGGGAACTAGTGAATTGGTAAACTAGGGTAGTTAGTACATATAGTTTAAAACATTCTCCTATATCATGGTTGGTGGCTTCCATAACTAACTCTACAAGCTTCCAAGATAACATAGTGACTGAATCATCTTACTAGATCTTTGTAGATAGATTGAAAAGATACAAAAATTAGTTTTCAAGAAGCACAAAGTTTGGTTTACTTTCCCCATAAAGATTGGGGTGTATTGCTATGCCAACATGTAGAATGCTAAAATTAGAGTTAAAGATGGACCCCTTGGCCAAGGATATATATGGGGAGGTTAGTAATATATTTTACCCCATTGATAAAATTAACACATTGATTGGGGCTTTGTTTACACATGATCTAGCCTTGGAGGATCACTAGGTTGATTGCCTAGATGAGCATGAGGTAAGAATCATGGATTACTATAGATTAACCCTAAATATGATCAGAGAATTCCTTGTGGAAAGAGTCCCTAGGGGGATGAAAGGAGATGGGAAGGTGTTGGAATCTTCCTTTAAAACAAACAAGGTTTTCAATGAACCTATGGGTGACATAGATTGGTCCTTGGTGGAGGACTCTTCAATGAAATCTAGGGCTCAAGTGGTGATAGATAGATCTATCAAGTGGATGAGAAATCCCTATCCTATGCTTGACTCCCCACCCTACATCAAAATCCCCTAAGGCTCAAGGGAAGAAGATATTGGAGCAATGCGAGCCTTCTACTCCACCAAAAGCAAATGGGATAGTTAAAGAGGTAGGACTAAAAGTACCAAGATAAAATAGAGCTATCTTCAAGAGAAAGGAGAAGAATGTAATAGTGGAGATCATCTTTGGTGAAGAGGAGGAAGAAGAGGACCTAGTGTCTTTAGGAGGAGGAGAGTGGCAACCCAAGTTCCATCCACCACAGAGACCCCACTCTCTTGAGCCACTGAGGGGTCTATCCCGTCATCCCATCCTACCTCTCCCTTCCATGCCAACCTCCATCTCAGCATCTCCCTCAAGCCAGTCCATCTCCAAGTTCCCCTCCATTTCATCCTACACCACAAAGTCCATCACAACCACCATCTCAATACTAATCCACTCCACTCATCGCAACACCACCTATGACTCTTGCTTCTCCTTCCAATGAACACTTAGAGGTTCTACCATACTCTTAGGCCACAAATTAAGAAACTCAAACTAAGGGTGGCGATGAACAACATCCATAGGAGAATATAATTGAATATCCTTTGGCCACTGATACAAATATTGAAAATTTGGATCATTTGATGCAAGAAATTGCCTTGTAGGAGTTTGAATAGGATTAAGGGTCACAAGAAACTACTCAAATACTTGTGGTGATCCTTTCTTGATGTAGGAGAATCCTTGGTTCAAGAGCAATCTTGCATCAACCAAAAACATTTGCATTTTAGTTTGTTTCTTTTTCACTTTCTAGTTCAGTACAGTGAGAGGAACCTCCTGCAACAATATAATGAAAAATGCATGAAATAACAGAAATATATAAATAGCAGAAACACAAAAGGAATTTATTGATCATAGGCCACTTTGAGGGGCAACCTCCTTTGAGCAAGCTCAATACAATAAATTCATGGATTCCTTCATTGGCCTCAACACGTACTTATATACTAAGTCTAATCTAAACAACTATTACTTCTGATGAATGTGGGATAATACAATATGCTCATGGGACGATTTACAAAGAATATGCATCCAAATGTAATATACTACCAAAGTAAAGAGAAGGGTTAAACATAGGTTCCTAACATCCCCTACCTCTTAGAAAATCTTTGTCCTCAAAGATTAAGATGTGGAAATTGTTGTTGAATCTGAAGGAGTAGTTCCCATGTAGCATCCTCTAGTTGCATTTCATGCCATTGAATTAAGATCTCTATGATGGATCATGAGTGAAGTTGATGAGTGTGTCTATCAAGGATTGCCTCCAACTCCAAAATGATGGATCCTTTGTTATCCAATTCTGGTAAAATAGTTTGTGCTCTGATGTTGGTGCCAAGAACTTTCTTTAGACAAGAGACATGAAATACTAGATGAATGCAGGAAGAAAGAGGAATCTCCAATTTATAAGCAACCGACCCAATCTTTTGAAGAACCTTATATGGCCCATAGAACTTTGGAGCTAGATTATGGTGCCCTTTAAGTTTCAGGGATGATTTCTTGTATGGTTGTAGATGAAGAAAAACCATATCACCTTCTTGAAAAGTATGCTCAGAATGGTGTTTATCATCTTGTTGTTTCATTCGATTTCTTGCCATGTGAAGATTGTCCTACAAGATGTGAAGAATTTGATCCCAGGTTTGGAGAACCATGTTGACTGCTTGAACTGGTGAACTACTGGGGTGTATGGAAGGAGCACTAGTGGTGCCTGACCATAGACTACTTCATATGGAGTCATTTTAGATGCAGTGTGGTAGGAGGTCTTGTACCACCATTCAGCGAGAGGGATCCATTTTGCCCACTAATGTTGTTGTTTTGAGGTGAAGCAATGAAAATAAGTTTCTAAACATTTGTTGATAATTTTAGTTTGACCATCTGTTTGTGAGTGATACCTGGAACTCATCTTCAATTTTGTGCCAGTGTGTCGAAATAGTTCTATCCAAAAATGACTGGTGAAAGTTGCATAACGATCGGAGACAATGGAAAGAGGGATGCCATGAAGACGGAAGATCTAGTCCATGAAAATTTGTGTGACTGAGGAGGCTATATAGGGATGGATGAGGGCACAAAAATGACTATATTTGGAAAGGCGATCAATCACAACCAAGATCATTGTCTTTCCTCCATATTTAGGGAGCCCCTCAATGAAATCCATAGAAATATCTGTCCAAATCTATGTAGGGATGGGCAAGGTTTCTAGCAATCTAGGAAGGAGTGTTGTTTCACCCTTGTTGCATTGGCAGGTATCACATTCAGCCACCATCTATTGAATTACCCTTTTCATGCCCTTCCAAAAGAAGTTACATCATGGCTGCTCATAAGTTTTGAGGAACCCATAGTGCCCTGTCGATGGAGAAGCATGGAGTTCATAGAAGACAACCTGCTGAAGATTTGTACTCTGGGGGAGTACCAGACGACACTTGTATCAAAGAGAAGCACCATCCAAAGAGTAATGCGGTATAGTAGAAGGGTTAGTGGCCAACTATTGAATGATTTAAGATAATGAAGAGTCATTGGCATAGCCCTGCTAGATAGATTCCAAACAATTTGGAATAGGCATAGAAATAGCTGAAAGGGAAGCTTGGTCATCAAATGTGCGAGAGAGATCATTCACCACAATATTGTCCTTACCTATCTTATAAGTGATCTCATAGTCATAACCCATGAGTTTGCTAACCCATTTGTTTTATGCTGGGGAGGAAACCCATTGTTCCAGGAAATATTTCAGACTCTGGTGATCAATGTTGATGTAAAAATGATTCCCTAGTATGTATGGTCACCACTTCTATACTACATGCAAAATAGCCATCATTTCCTTCTCATATGTAGAGAGTACTAAATTATTGCCAAAAAGGGCTTTGCTGGTGAATGCAATGGAATGTTCTTCTTGAAGGAGAACAACACCAAGTCCATTACTGCAAGCATCACTCTTAATAGTGAAGGTCTTGGAAAAATCTGGCATAGCTAGAACAGGTGTAGTACACATATCTTTTTTTAGTTTTTTAAATGCACACTCAACAGCATGTGTCAAGATAAAAGCATCCTTTTTTAACATAGTTGTTAATAGAGCTGCAATCTTCTCATAATCCTTAACAAACTTGTGATAGTAGCCAGTCAGCCCCAAAAAACCACGGAGGCTCTTGAGTGTCTGAGAATGTGGCCAATTTTTTATGGCATCTATTTTTGTAGGATCAACTCGAACCCCTTGGGCTGAAACAATATGCCCAAGATACTGCACTTCCTCCTGGCCAAAAACACATTTAGACTATTTTGCATAGAGATGATGATAAGAGAGAAGCTGCAGTACAAGATCTAGATGTTGGAGATGCTCAGCCCATGTTTTACTATATATGAGGATATCATCGAAGAAGACCAGAATGAATTTCTGCAAGTAGGGCTGGAATATTTTATTTATCAATGCCTGGAATGTTGAAGGAGCATTAGTGAGGCCAAAGGGCATGACCAAAAACCCATAGTGGTCATCATGCATGTGGAAAGCCATTTTAGGGATATCATCCTCATGAACCTAAATTTGGTGATACCCAGAATGAAGATCCAACTTGGAGAAAAAATGAGCAAAGCTCATTGAGAAGCTCACCAACAACAGGAATCAGAAACTTATCCTTGATTGTGATGTGATTAAGTGCTCAGAAGTCAATGTAGAGGTGCCATGACCCATCTTTTTTCTAGATAAGAAGAACTAGTGAAGAAAAGGAACTGGTACTAGGGCAAATATACCTTGCTTTAGTAAGTCTCAAACGGGCATCTCAATCTCTATCTTTTCGTGAAATGGGTAGGGGTAGGGCCTAATGTTGGGAGGAACACTTCCCAAAAGGAGCTGAATATAGTGGTCCTCTAGTCATGAAGGTGGAAATCCCACTGGTTCAGCAAAGACACATGCATACCTATCCAAAATTCATTATAGATCAGAAGGAGTAGTGGAGATCGCTGATGGTTGCAATTGAATGGAATGGGGCTGAGCAATGACACTATGTAAATTTTTCTTAAGAATCTTTTCCATGCGATGTGAACTTATGATGTCGAGAAACCCCGGTTGTAAGCCCTTCAATGTGTGTTTGCGTCCATTGTCTGAAAAATTGCATCCAAATTTTAGCAAATTCCCATAATATGGGTCCAAGTGTGTGTAACCATTGGCACCCAAAACCACATCACATCCACCTAAGGGTAGGGCAAACATGTCAAAGTGTAGGTTATAATCTCCAATAGAGATATACACATTACAACACTTCCCTTTGCAAGGTAATGTGCCCCCATTGACAATCATGACTTCAAAGCTGGAGCAAGGATGGACAAAACAATCAGCCTATTTGGTGATCCAAGGGTCAATGAAGTTATGAGTGTTACCAGAATCAATGAGTATTGTAAGAGGGAGCTTCTTGAAGTAACCCTTGACCTGCATGGTTTGTAGGGTGGTGACTCCTACTAAAGCATGGAGGGAGATCTCTGGGTGGTCTTCCTGAGAAGCAGGGTCAACAAGCAGCTGCTGAGTGTTGACTTGATCATCCACTGTATCCTGAGCATTCGCATAAACTTCAGTTTTAGGTAGAGATTCCACATCCAAGAGATAGAACTTTTGCTCAACACATCTATATCCCTGAGTGAAAGCCCTTTTTCTCTACGTGCCTACATCTCTGCTTCAGTCAAATGCTTGATAGGAGTTGTTCTAGGAGCTGGCGTTATTTGAGATCTTTGGGAAGTTGTATTTCTGAATGGAACAAAATTGGATTTGGATTACTATTGAGCTATGATCTTGTCCTCCGCCAACTTAGCCAACCCTAGGGCTTCCATCATTGTGCTGGGATGGAACATTTTAACCTCAGAGTGAATTGCATCCTTCAGACCACTGATAAAACAACTCCTAAAGAATTCATCAGACAATCCCTCTGTGTGATTGGCTAGTTTTTCAAATTCTGTTTGATACTCTCTCACAGTGCCTATTAGGCGCAGTTTAGTGAGTGCTCCAGTGAAGTCATCAAAAGCACTAGGGCCAAATCGTTGCAAAATGATTTTACAAAAATCTGTCCATTTTGGCTCCTCATGATCCTTGATGTACCAATGAAACCATTGAAGGGCTTCATGTTCCAAGTGAAAGGATGCAAGTGGGACTTTGTTGACATCAAAAGTATTATGTAGATTGAAACATTGTTCTACCCAGTATATCCATCTAGTTGGATCATCACCATTGAAGCGAAGAAAATAAAGCTTCAGCCCACAAAAATTGCTACAAGAAGAAAATCCAATGTCTGCAGAAGACTCTGGTTGCCATCTATTATTCATGGCTAAATGTTGAAGATTGAGGTTGAGAATTTTTTCATCCAGATCTTGGAGTTTGGTCTTGAGGGCTGTAAGTTCATCCTCCATGGTTTTTACTCATGTTCAGGTGACAACCATAGCCAGGAGAGTTTTTTTTTGGGAATGGGTAGAAAAAGAAAAATGGAAACTTTTTTAGTAAAAGAAAATTTGGATTTGGGAAAATCTCTGATGAATAATTAGGGTTTGACTAGGTTTTGGACACTTTTTGAGGCAAAGGGGAGAAGAAAATGGGGATTTTAGAAGCGGGGTGAAAGAATGGGAAAATTTGTCCAAGAGGGACAAAGGAGCATAAATATGAATGAACACTGTGGAAAAACTTCAAGGCTATTGGGTGAGAATTGAAGAAGTTATAACAAACCCTAAAAATAGACAAATGTGGGATTTCTAGCTTCGATAAGTGGAATTTGGGATAGGGTCCTCAAGGAAGGAAATATGAAGAATGAAATTTCAGGGGTTCTAGTGAATTTTGAGAGGAAACGGAGCTAAAGCAAGGAAGATATGGCAAAAAAACTACTTTGGATAGATTCAATCTATGATTTGTGACTGTCAATAGATATGGGCCCCAAGTATGTTTAGCTTCCTAAAGGTTCAGGGGAGTCACTCGGCCACCAATGTTATCTAACAACTTGCATATTGGGGCAGTACCCCTCACTCCATGGCTTAGGTAAAACTGATAACCACTTTTCCACAAATGATAGCTCTTGGTTTACCTCATAGATGTGAACTAGCCAATCAGGTAGGGGCCATTGCCCTTTTCACTGGCAGGTCCTCTTAATGGGCCAGCTACTTCGGGGTTCCTATGGTACTCCTCACAATGAATTTTAGGGATATATGCTTATGCACTTCCCACAATTAAGTGGTTAGGGATATTCCCTGATCTGAACGTGCAATTGAATTGAACAATACAGATGTAAAAAAGAAAGAACTACAATAATCATAGCACTTGGAGGCCACTGCAAAACAAAAAATTGACATAAATTTCACCCAACAAGCCCAAGAAAGCGCTCTGATACTAGATGAGAGGAACCTCCTGCAACAATATAATGAAAAATGCACAAAATAATAGAAATATATAAATAGCAGAAACACAGAAGGAATTTATTGATTGCAGGCCACTTCAAGGGGCAACCTCCTTTGAGCAAGCTCAATACAGTAAATTTGTGGATGCCTTCATTGGCCTCAACACGTACTTATATACTAAGTCTAATCTAAACAACTATTATTTTCCATGAATGTGGGATAATACAATATGCTCATGGGATACTTACAAAGCATATGCATCCAAATGTAATATACTAACAAAGTAAAGAGAAGGGTTAAACATGGGTTCCTAACATATAATCAGTTCAATCAGTAACACTTTCTATATTTTGGTGTAGACACCTAAAAATGTCTCGACCACCAAACTGACTCCCGATATTCCTAATCATATCAATTTCCCTCCTAAACCAATTAATTAAATTTTATTTAATTAATTATCCCTTCATTACCCCATTTCTCATCAATTTATCCTAGACAATTGAATTAATTTCATTAATTCAATAGTTTCAAACCTAGCCAAATGAATTTAGTAAATATGCAATATTTACTAAATCATTTTTCCCCTTTTGCCACTAAATCCAATTAATTAGTTAAAATCATGTTAACTAATTATTTTAACCCCACTTATTCTAGCCTTAGGGTTAATTAAATAAAATCAATATTAATTAACCCTAAATCCCTCATTTGGGTGGTTAAACCTAGTTTAACCCACTCTCCCACATTTCCCAAATAAATAAATGAGAATAAATCTACCTAAAATCCCACATCTCAATAAATAAATGTTTTTCCCATGCCTACACCTCTATTTCCCCTCAAATGAATTTTTAATTCATTTGCATCTCGCCCCATGGATCTTTTATTTGGGAATAATCTTCCCCCCATAACTTTCCTCTTCCCCAAAATGAATAAAAGAATCACTTTTATTCATAGCCATCCATTTTTCTAGATTAGATCTAGGCCATCCATGTCATCTCTATTCTCCACCCTTGGATCAAGAATCCTTCCAAAAGCCTATAAATAGAACCTCTCCCAAGCCATTTGAAGGAGCCAAGTCTATGCAAAGTCATAATGCCAAAATCACTCTTGAGCTAGGATAGTGAGTTGCACAACTTTAAATGAGCATTTCACATTGAAATCCATTTGCCTAGGGATCATCTTGGTCTTGGGAGCTTGTTTGGGTGCAAAGGCTCCTTCCCTTGATGGGATTGGACTTGCTTGTAAGGTATAACTTTGTGTTTCTTGCACTTTGTTTGGTATTTTAGCCTTGTTTGCATTTTTGATCTACATTTGGTCCGCATCTTATAGTAGTTGCATTTTAGACCTTATATAGCTAGACTTAGCATCTAGGCACATTGATGCACATCATATCCAAAACTTACATCATTTGGCTTAGGTACCGGTAAGATATCACTATCAGAAGATCAACTATTTTCTCAGAACAGAGCATCCTAACAGTCTTAGATGATCAACTAAAGGAAGAGACTTGAAGAGCATTTCATGACTTGTAGAGCTAAATGACACATCATTCAATGTTGTTTGGATCATGGCCGACCTTCCCTAAGATCTGTACACCATTCCATTCATTTGTGGAGTTCTATTCAATTAGGTCTGACCTATCCATGTACAGACATTACAGCTCTTCATTGGAGTTTGTGATCTTCCTTGGCCGAAGCGGAGGAATCTTATGTTCTAGAGATGATATTAATCATGTAATAAATGCCTAGGAAAGTAGTGATTGATAGTTCTAGATTGTATAATTTGAATTTCTTGCGAAGGAGCTTCAAAGCTATATCTTGTGCATTTTCTATAACTATGAAATAAGGCCTATGAGCCCTACTAGTAAGCCTGCATGTTGCCGACCAATTTGTATTTGAATTCTATGATATACTAAATGACTAAATCAATATTTTCTTTAGATCTTCTAGTTGTTTTTGTTGTGTTTACTCTAGTTACATGGCTTGGATAGTTCACTTTGTGGAACCTCCTAACTGTGGTTGCACCAAGTGGTATCAGAGCAAAAGTTTGAATCTTTGAGAGTGAATTGGGCAAAGTTGGTGAAGGAATTCTGTAAGATCTTGCTATGAACATATCACTAAATCTGAGGTAGGTTACTTGTGTTGCAACCAATTACCAATTGTGAGGCAGTCGTCACCGTGTAGCTTGATTGCCAAACTTGACACAGACTTTACACTTGATCTGAGGAAGAATGCTGCCGAGGAGAATTCCTGCTATTGGAACAATGGCTAGAAGAATGGATGAGATGATGGAGATGATTAAAACCATGAGATTTCACTTTGATGCTATTGAAGAAGGTCAGAGAAGAGGACTTACACCTCGACCTAATGTTGAAAGTGATGATGATGAAGAATTTCAATCCGCTGATCAAAATGAAACTGTTGTCACATGAAATTGCACCCTTCTTGGAAGGATTCCAAGCATTCCAATGACACAATGGGAATGATCTCAAAGTGTGGGACTTTGTCAAAGAGATCAGACCTCTGGAGAAGGTTGGCTTCCTTGCCTAATTATCATCTAAAACTACTAAATTTTGAGGGGAAAAGGGAGAAGGAATGATTTAAAGTGAAAGATGAAACAACAAAACTTGAAACACAAAAGGGTGATGTACTAGACATATTTAAAGAAACTTCCACAGAACTAAAAAATACATAACACAACCAGATATAGCAAGCATGTATACATAGATTAGATGATTCTAGTAGAGGCAAGAAGTAATATGATTGAGAGGAACAAAAACGTTCATAGACAACCATATGTAGATTTACACAGAACTAGAAAATTAGTAAAAGAGGTATGATAACTTGCATATATTCAGTAGGAAGACAAGGTTACAATAATAGAACAGCTCTGTTTGGAAAACAGAAAAGCCTCTATTCTAAAAATTTTCAAACCCCATTTACATCATAAGCCTCAGCTTATATAGCATTTCAATCTAACCTAAGTTAGTTACAAAATTTGCTCAATGAACCTCAACAGAAAACTATCTACCTTGAATGATTGTCCACCTGCAACAGTTATGGCATCAAATATCTGGCACTGGGTAGATAGAAGATATTTTCAATCTTTAATGCAAGCTACTGCATCATCGATCAGCAGCCGATGCATCAGTGGGAGATATTTTGGTCATGAATGCAAGCAGCTTCCATTACCTATAGAAATGATGCAAAAAATATCTCCATCCTGCCCCAAAAGTTGCTGAAACGTCCAGTCACCCAAAATATTCAAGGCCAGATCCAAAATTTGAAGGTGAGAAAATCCTGCTAAAAACCCTGCCAAATGAAAGAGGAGACAAAAACATGCATCTTTGCCTCTTGCAGCATGTCAAAATTCGCTAAAATGGAAGAGATACAGGCGGTCAAAGTTTTGGTCAACCACTTGTATATATCGCTTTGCATCTGTGTATATATCGCTTGAATTTGCTGCCTGAATCACTTTTTCAAAACTTTCTCTAAAACTCCTTTCGGATATGCCAAGCGCTTTGTATATCGGGCTATGAAATGTCTTTGTATGTTCAAATGTATGTGAAAACATACAATGGAAAATACAAACAAACACACACAATGACCTGTGCCTTTAGTGGACGCCACCTCTTCATCTTTGGCCTTTATATATTGGTGAATGCATGCTCCTATTGTAAATTTCCTTGTATGTGCAAATATACATTCCCAATATACATACAATGCCTCCTGTAAGGTCCCTCAGCATCCTTTCAATGTGTCTCACATATGAGACCCTCGCATGATTTCATCGCATCATTTTCCTTGTATATCGCATTGTATATTGGGAACATACAATGCAGAATATACATACAATGTGTGGGCCCCACCTCTTGTATCTTCCTTGTATCTTTCTTTGTATGTGCAAATATACAAAGCATTTATACATACAAGCCGGACCTGATGCCTGAATATGCCAGAATTTGATCTTCGATTCAAGTCCGCCTTGTATACATCCTTTGCACCTTTGACTTGTATATGCAAATATACAAGCCGCATATACAAATGCCCTTGTATATTATGGACCCCACCTCTTGCACATTCGGCCTTGTATATTTTTTGTTGTATGTTTCAATTGTATGTTGGAAACATACAATGAGAAATATACATTCTCTTTTGTTCATTGCGCTGATGTATCTCTACTATAGCTGATGCATATTATCTTTGTATATTGGCCTTATATGTGTAGACATACAACCCAATATACATTCTACTATACATTCACCCTTGTATCTTCTAACATACAATCTGCCTTGTATGTTTCACCTTTGTATAAACCCGTTGTATATCCGAATATACAACAAGAACATACAAACCCCTATATGCAAGCAGGAATCTTTGATGGAATATTCCTGCAATGTATAACCCAATATGCATTTTTTCCTTGTATGTTTCAACCTATTGCATCTACCCCTTTGCATATTGTGAATGTATGTTTCAAACATACATTAGCGAATGTATATGCAAATGTACATTCAAAAATGCATATTGAAATACAAGCATTGAGCTAAAAATTCCCAGCGATAGAAAATACTTGAAGTTAAAAGATTTTTGGGTTTTTTATAAGGACTCTCTAGGTGAGATTTTAGGAAATTTGGCAATTCAGAACATGAGTATTTAGAAGATTTAAGCTTTGTGTGGACATTTCTTAAAGGATTTTCAAGGAAAATGCAAGGTGAACTGTTTGGCTCCGGGCAGAGGCAAAATAGGTCAACAATTTGGTGACCTCTATGGGGTGTTTGCCTACTAAACAATTAGATCAGTGGCCTTAAGAATCCATTGGGCATAGAGTCATACAGAGGTTGATAAAATAACTAGACAACAATTTTGCTTTGGCAATTCAGCATATTAGTAATGAAAGACATTGAAAGCCAAACCAAGACAAAAATGCTGAAGGCAACCCCTCCAATTGTGCTAGACAACACTTAGGGATAACAAAAGGATCTAAAGTATTGTGTAGCAGCACTTACTAAAAGCAAGAAATCTAATCTACTGATTTACAAGGTACTCATACCTCAAGACACCTCTTTAGGTGTATCCCATTGACTAGGATAGGTAAATTTTGTCCATCCATACTTGATAACTGAAATGCATTGTGCTCCTTGCATTCAGTAATGAGAAATGGGCCACTCCACATGCTATCAAATTTGGAATGCTTTCCTAGTCTACTTTTCAATTCATCCCATTTGAGCACCATATCACCCATTCTAAAATTTCTGGGGGTTGCCATCTTATCAAAAAAAAATTTTGTTTGAAGCTGATGATACTCCATGGTTTTCATAGCCTTATCTCTAATTTCTTCGATCACTATAAGCTAAGCATATCTGACAGCCATGGGATCCTCTGCTTCAAACATTTCTAGCTGATTAATAATGTCTAGGGCTGGTAGTTCCATAGACATAGGCAACCTTGCCTCTTTTCCCTACACTAGCAGATATGGGGAGTTCCCAATAGACCTTTTAGGAGTTATTTTATTTGTCCATAATGCATACTTCAGATTAGTGTGCCAGGTCCTCTAGTTATCCTCCATTTATCTTTTAATAATCCTTATGAGATTTTTGTTTGTAGATTCAGCCAAACCATTACCCTGTGGATAATAATTTGATGAAGTATTCAAATAGATCTCATTCTTAACAGCCTAGTCAGTTATTTTCAATCCTACAAAGGCCAAAGCATTGTCTAAGATAATAGACTCAGGCACTCCAAATCTGGAAACCAAATCATGATAAAAATTTAAAACAACATTCTCATTGGATTCTTTCAGAGCCACTGCTTCAGTCCACCTTGTGAAATAGTCTATAGTTGTAAGTATCCACCTGTGGCCTGCACTTGATGGTGGGTTAATAGGACCTATAAAATCAATACCCCATCTCATAAAGAGCTGCTCTACCTGAATTGGCTACAGAGGTAAAGCTGGTAGCCTTTCTTTGCCGGCAAAAATGGCACACTTTATACATTTTCTAGCCCATGCATGGGCATCCTGAAATAAGCTAGGCCATTAATAGCTAGCTCTCATTACTTTCCAAGTAGTAGTCCTTAGGGCAAAATGACCCCCTATTGTTCCATCATGAAATTCATGTAGCACCTTGTCAGTCTGATCTTTATCAATGCACCTTAACAATACACCATTAAAGTCCTTTCTGGAAAGGATGCCATTTATTAAAACATATGGAATGGATTGCAATCTAAAATATCTTCTTTTGGTTCTATTTAGACCTAGTGGACATTCACCAGTTTGCAAAAATTGAGTCATGTCATTAACCCAACTGGTGCCTACTACTGTTGTATCATTCTAATGCTTCTCTTCAATAGTTAGAAGCACCTCCTCTTCTTTTTTTTCATTTCATTCTTTGAACTGGTAGCGAGTTGTTCACTGAGTCCTCTGCCTCTGACAAGCTTGGTTATCTTGATCTCCCTATCATATTTTATGACTTTGGTGATCCAACCAGCCCTTTTTCCACTAACATCTTTACTCAATAGGAACTCTTTCACACTGGGATGAGCGACCATCAAATGTATCTTGTTATTAGAAACAAGATGCTGAAACTTCTTGAGGCTCCTTATCACTGCTAAGACATGTTTTTCAATGAAGCTATATCTTTGCTCATACTCCTCTAGCCCCTGATTAAAGAAAGCGATTGGTTGCTCAAAACCCTCACTCCGCTGCTATACCAAAATCGCAGAGATGGTATCTAGGCTGCCATAAGCATATAAAATAAAGTCTTTGGAGAAATTAGGATTTACCAGAGTTGGTGCAGCCGCCAATGCCTCCTTGATGGACTTGAAGCTGAGTTTGGCCTCTCTTGTCCAGCTAAAAATTGTAATCTTCTTCAACATAGATGTCAAAGGCTTCAAAATATTTGCAATGTCAGGGATAAATCTTCACAGAAAATTAATTCTGCCAATAAAACTTTGCAGTCCCCTTTTGTGGCTGGGTAAAGGTAGCTCTAGAATAGCCCATACTCTTTCAACGTTAATGGTAAAGCCTTCTTTTGACACAACGTGCCCTAGCAACTTACCCTCATACACAATGAAAAATGCATTTCCTAGGATTAAGAGATATCTTGAACTCTTTGCATCTCTCAAACACTAGCCTCAGATGGGATAAATGCTCAAAATGCATTCTTAGAAAAAAACTGTGATGTCATCAAGGTATACCAGCACCAATTTAGATAGCAAACCCTTAAAGGCCATATCCACGGCTCTTTGAAAAGTAGAGCCAGCATTTGAGAGGCTGAAAGGCATCCTTTTGTAGGCCATGGTACCCCATTTGGTGGTGAAAGTAGTCTTGAACTGATCCTCCTCCTTGACTAACACCTGATTGTAACCAGAAAACCCATCAAGCAAAGAAAACCTTTCTGAGCCAGCCACTACCTGTAGAATTTGCTCCATTGAAGGCAATGGCTAGTGATCTTTTAGGGAGGCCCTATTGAGGTCTCTAAAGTCGACACATAGCCTAATCTCTCCATTCTTTTTCCTCACAGGGACAAGGTTGGAGACCCAAGAAGTATGCTTGATCAGAAAAATGATTTTCCCCTCAATCAATTTGGTTAGTTCT
Organism: Cunninghamia lanceolata; assembly: GCA_027924645.1. Taxonomy (NCBI): domain Eukaryota; kingdom Viridiplantae; phylum Streptophyta; class Pinopsida; order Cupressales; family Cupressaceae; genus Cunninghamia; species Cunninghamia lanceolata. The sequence goes on along the minus strand of BSBN01000220.1, from coordinate 4,733,759 downwards.
TTAATCATTAGAGGCTCAAGCTTTGGATTTAAAGGTCTTTGCTTCTGCCTCATAGGTTTAGTACCTGGTTCTAACTCTATAGTGTGCTAGGCAACATGAGGGTCAAACCCCTTTAGGTTTGAATAGTCCCAAGCAAACACATCTTCAAACTCTTGACAAAGAGCAATAAAAGCTCTTCTATCCTGAAGCGAATAGATTTTCCCAATTTTGAGAAGCTTACCTTTGAATATTTCTAGTTCCTCGTAATGCTCCTCTTTAACCTACATACTGGTCTTGCTTTTCCTTAGCTGATCATTAGTCCCAAAAATGGATTCCAAGGTTACCAATCCCTTGGGTAGTTTATTTGTTCTTAACTGAATAACTTGACCATCTTCATATTGCTGCTTGAGTTTATCTTGATTCATCATGGAAAACTCACCCTTCTCTAACAAGAAATGCAGGATCTGCTCATCACTCTCAAAAACTTGCCAATAAATATTATTGTCAGGGATAGAAGGCATGTCCACTATTTTTACATGAGGTTGTACCCTCTCCCTTTGAATATCATTGGGGATGTCAAATTGAGCCCCAATTGTAGCTAACCTATCAGCATGATAGTTCTAATTCCTTGGAATAGAGATCAGATTGAAAGCATCAAATTCTTCAATCATGTCCCACACCCTATGTTTGTAGCATTTCAGAACTTCATTTTTTGTAAGATGCAGTCCTCTTACCTGATTCACAATGAGTTCACTATCACCATACACATGTAAACATCCTATTTTCCTCTCTCTTGCCCACTACAAACCTTGAATTAATCCTTCATATTCAGCAGTGTTGTTTGTACATGCAATGGAAAAATGGAAAGAAGAAAAATATTTTTCACCTTGTGGTGACACCAGCATTACACCACCTCCAGATCCATTCCTACTCCTTGAGCCATCAAAGTACATTTTCCACACCTCATTTTGCTTCTCTATTTGTTGTTCTGCATCCTTCACAAGATTTGGTATTGTTGTTTCATGCTCATGCAGTATGTAAACCCCCATACCAGTTTCTTGGATGTGTCCTTCAGGATCATCCACACTATTTTCTAAGGCCCACTCTCTTAAGAGTACCTCTGGTATGCTTTCAGCTTGTAGTTCTTGAGCAGCAACTAATTCAAGGTCATCAGAAATAATGCAATTTGCATTAACAACACTTGGTGAGTAAGGCTCTATGTGATGATTTGAAAGCAACTCAAATCTTAAAGTTACTTTGGTGCCATATTTGGTCCTGAAAAACATGTGGGACTAGTTTGAGGATAAATATCTATTGATAACTGAGAGGGGGGTGAATCAGTTATCTTAAATATTTCAGCTTTCTAAACTTTCTTAATAATTAGTGCAACATCAATTCAAACAAGAAAACATAACCATGAAATGGAAATACACATGACACAATATTTTTAACGTGGAAACCCTATTAAGGGAGAAAACCACGGGGTGATTAACCCAAGATATTATTCTCTGTTAGAAGAATAGAAATAACAATATGGAACTTGCCAATTAGGGCTCACTGCCCAAGCACATTGCTCACAAGAGGCTCACTGCCTACAGAAGATACACTATCTACAAGAAAGGAAGATAACACAATGTTTGAACTGATGAGAAGCATCCACACATGCTGAGGTTTAGTTCTAGTTAAGCTCAATAGACTGATCTGCTGCACTTCATTCTTACTCTCTCTTGATGCAGCTGTACTTTCACATTCTGGACCTCTTCTACTATCTTCACTCTGCTTTTCTTCATACCACAAAACACACCTCACACACATTCACATCTAAGTCAATCCTATATATATATATCCACACAAGTGATTTCATCACCTTTCTAGTCGGCATCTGGAATAGTCAATAATTTCCTCAACTCTGATCTGTCGGCTGAATCCATGCACACCAAGTAATGCGGATCAAGCATATACTTGTAGAGGTCATCAATCATGTCGGCCAAACATAACTTATTCCTTAAAAACTTTTTCCATCATTAGTAACATATCTAGAATAATGTCTGATTAGACATCTTGAATCTAATCTTGAAGATGCTAAAGATAATGAAGAAAAACTTGAGGATCAAATTGTCTCTCTTAAAAGGGATCTTCAAATAGCAAATGAATATAAAGAAAAATTCAAGATAAGTTCTGCTCAACTTTAAGGTCTTCTTGAAAGTCAAAAGAGGGTAGATGACAAGTGTGGTCTAGGATATGAGAAAGGAGAAAGCTCCGGATCCGGTCAGAAGAATCTTAGATCAAAAAATCCAAGGAACGAGCCTAGAAGACCTCCGATAAGATAGCCTAATGCTCAAAGATATCCACCCTTCAATGGATATTGCCACAACTGCAATAACTTTGGTCATAAAGCTAATTAGTGCAGAAAGAGAATAAATATGACCAATACATCTTTCTCCGGACAATGTTTCAATTGCAAAAGGTATGGTCACAAATCTCATGAATGCAGAAATATGCAAATAAACAATTCATTTAATGGTAGATGCTTTGCATGCAATAAAATGGGTCATATGGCTAATCAATGCAGATCAAAAGGATATCAATCAAATATGCAAAGAAATGTTGTTTGCCAAATTTGCAATAGATCCGGTCATAATGCAAAATTATGTAGAAGCAAGAATCAGGACAAAAGAGGTCCGATATATCATAATCATAATCAAGATAAGGGAAAACAAAAAGTGAATGTGGATGAAGTTCAAAGTGAGATGAACAAGATTTGGGTGAAGAAAAGTACAGATAATGTAGGGGATGGATCCGCACTAGACTCTAGTGCTAATATTCCTTCTGGAAATTAAAAAGTGAGCTCTGGCTCAGGAGGAGACACAAAGAAAACCTTATTCCCCAACTAGTCAATTGGTGCCGCTACTGGTACAAGACAAGTTGTGGATTAAAGGGATCATAAGAGAAACATCCAAATAAACTATGGTTAAGATTTGGAAGATCTGCAAGATGTTTAAGATCAAGATTGATCCGGTTCTTCAAGCCTTCCGAATAAGACAAACTGGAATGACTTAGGTCGAGCATTTATTGCAACAATATCCTCCTATCTTGGCTATAAATTCTCTTGATAAGCACATGGCAAAATAAGGAGGCAAATCTATGATGAATATCTCCTAGGAAATGGAAACATTGGGACATGTATGCAGAGTGAGACCTAGGTCTTTTATTACACCCATAGTATTAACAGCTGTGCCATCTAATTGGAGTACACCCTTCTCAAGGGGCTAGTACTTGAGCCCTAATTGGTCTGCAATCTGTTTAGGCATCACAAAACTACTTGCTCCACTATCAACCATGCAATTATGTACTAACTTGTCTCCAATTATCAATGATACATAAAATGGGAGTGGTTTAGCACTTTTGTTAGGCTGTTTGTTGTTATCCTCGGATGAATTGGTAAGGACAGCCCTATTTGGTTCAACAATTGTATCATTGGATACTTTCAAATTAGATAAGGCAGATTGCAACATCTTCTTTTGGCTAAGGATGGCTAGGGAATCCCACATGGACATTGTCACGTTCATCTTCTTCATATTTTCAATAATATTGAAAGGTGGAATGGCACTTACCTTTTGATTTGATTTTGTAGCAGCAACCTCTGCTTGCAAGTGAGGCAACTCCCTTGCTACTGTTGGGTTAATTCTTTGTAGAATATGGGGAATATGTGATGTAGAAGCACCAACATGTCCTTTCTCTTTATTTGCTACTTGGTCTATCTCATAACCCCTCTTCTTGGCTCTTGTATTTGCTACAACTGAGGTGTTATCGTTGTTTATGCCACAAAATTCACCTTCTTGCCAGTTTATGAAGGTAGAATCATTTTGAGGCTGGTCCTGTTGTTGAACACCCCCATCATGAGGTGTATTTGGCTACAAGACTACAACATTCTATACCATCAGACCCTGATTTATAACCCCATTCGAGCCAGCTACCTGATTATGTGGCTGATTGCATGGAAAACACCATTCATACTCAGCTGCAAGGTTGTTCTGAGTAGGGACAAGGTCCCTTACTAGATTAATAGTGCCGGATTGTAAGGCTGAAAAGGCCTCTAATTCACATTCTGCATGGTACTTTGGTAACTGCTTTAATAAGGTGGCCTATTAGCTTGGTATGGTTGGTTTTGCCCTTGGAAAGGTTGATTTTGCCCTTGAGGTTGTGGCTGATAAGGTTGCCTATTCTGGGACTGCTGCTTTTTAATGTTTACCAGCTCATTCCCAAAGGTTTGCAGGGTATTTTCTATTTTCTATTAGCTATTTTGAATCTCTTTCAACTCTTGAGATGAGCTAGAAGCGGTAAACTCTGAGTTGGCAGTATTTGACAATGTTGCCATAGTAGGTAATGGGGCAAAATATGGGATTAGCAATGGCATTGAAGCCTGAATCTTAGGGAAGATGGGTATCGGTAGTTTGGGTGCTATTTTTCCAGCCTAAATCAGATTATTCTCTGCCCTAATGGCTATTTCATAAGCATCAAGTAAACTAGTACCTCCTAATAATTGAATCATTACTGAAATATCACTATTCAGGGCTTTCAAAAAATACAAGAATGCATATTCAGCTGGAGGTCTTACCATGGCAGGGATTTTGTCCCATGTCTTCTGAAATCTAAAGTTGAAATCCATCATTTGCTCCTGGGGAGCTCTCTTTATTGTAGTCATCTGTTCAACTAGTGATAAGTTGTCTAATTTGTCTTGAAATTGCTTGTTTAACTTATCACCTAGATCATCCCATGTTATAATAGTCTGCATCGGTAGACTCTTGAACCATTGCAATGCCTTCCCTTTGAATGAGGCAGCCAACAGCCTGATGGCTACATTCTCTTGAGTGACATCATATACACCACATAGAGATGCTATGTCTCTAATGTGCTCAATAGGGGTAGTCTGATTTTCCCCTGTGAAATAGGGTAGACTCTTCAAAGCTGCCATGTGTATAACATCATGTATTGTTAGGTTTAAAGGGCTGCCCCCATAAAAAGTCACGAATGGCTAATTTCTTGTCATCTGAACAGCTGGGGATAGATTTTCTTGAGTTGCTATAGGAACTACAGAAGCAACTAGTCTGAAATTTGGTGGAGTTGACTATATCCTTTTAGAAACTAGAGTCCTTACTACAGCTCTAATCTACCTTCTAGGTGGAGACAACTGCAAGTAATTGAATGTACTTGAACTCCTTATTTGAATCTTTTTCATAAAATGTGACAGCAGAAATGATCTACTTGCCCTTCCTCAGTGTGAGTTACCAAATATGCAGGTTTAACCTCTTACAGGTCTGAAAATCACTAGCTACACATCAAAACCAGTAATAAAAGTTGTGTTGTCCCACCGGGCATGCCAGAAACTGTTGTCACATGAAATTGCACCCTGCTTGGAAGAATTCCAAGCATTCCAATGACACAATGGGAATGATCTTGAACTGTGGGACCTTGCTCAAAGAGGTCAAACCTCCGGAGAAGGCCGACTTCCTTGCCTGATTATCACCTAAAACTACTAAATTTTGAGGGGAAAAGGGAGAAGGAATGCTTTAAAGTGAAAGATGAAACAACAAAACTTGAAACACAAAAGGGTGATGTACCAGACAGATTTAAAGAAACTTTCACAGAACTAAAAAATGCACAACACAACTAGATATAGCAAGCATGTATGCACATATTATATGATTCTAGTAGAGGCAAGAAGCAATATGATTGAGAGGAACAAAAACGTTCACAGACAACCATATGGAGATTTACACAGAACTAGAAAATCAGTAAAAGAGGTATGATAACTTGCATATATTCAGTAGGAAGACAAGGTTACAATAATAGAAAAGCTCTATTTGGAAAATAGAAAAGCCTCTATGCTAAAAAATTTCTAACCCCATTTACATCATAAGCCTCAGCTTAAATAGCATTTCAATCTAACCTAAGTCAGTTACAAAATTTGCTCAATGAGCCTCAACAGAAAACTATCTGCCTTGAATGATTGTCCACCTGCAACAGTTATGGCATCAAATATCTGGCATTGGGTAGATAGAAGATATTTTCAATCTTTAATGCAAGCTACTGCATCATCGATCTGTAGCTGATGCATCAGTGGGAGAGATTTTGGTCATGAATGCGAGCAACTTCCATTACCTGTAGAAATGAATGCAAAAAATATCTCCATCCTGCCCCAAAAGTTGCTGAAACATCTAGTCACCTAAAATATGCAAGGCCAGATCCAAAACTTGAAGGTGAGAAAATCCTACTGAAAACCCTGCCAAATGAAAGAGGAGACAAAAACATGCATCTTTAACTCTTGCAGCATGTCAAAATTCGCTAAAATGGAGGAGATACAGGTGGTCAAAGTTTTGGTCAACCGCCTGTATATATCGCTTTGTATCTATGTATATATCGCTTGAATTTGCCGCCTGAATCACTTTTTCAAAACTTTCTCTGAAACTCCTTTCGGATATGCCAAGCACTTTGTATATCGGGCTATGAAATGTCTTTGTATGTTTAAATGTATGTGAAAACATAAAATACAAACAAACACACACAATGACCTGTGCCTTTAGTGGACCCCACCTCTTCATCTTTTGCCTTTATATATTGGTGAGTGCATGCTCCTGTTGTATATTTCCTTGTATGTGCAAATATACATTCCCAATATACATACAATGCCTCCTGTAAGGTCCCTCAGCATCCTTTCAATGTGTCTCACATATGAGACCCCCGCATTATTTCATTGCATCATTTTCCTTGTATATTGGGAACATACAACACAAAATATACATACAATGTGTGGGCTCCACCTCTTGTATCTTCCTTGTATCTTTCTTTGTATGTGCAAATATACAAAGCATTTATACATACAAGCCAGACCTGACACCTGAATATGCCAGAATTTGATCTTCGATTCAGGTCCGCCTTGTATACATCCTTTGCACCTTTGACTTGTATATGCAAATAGACAAGCCGCATATACAATGTACTGTTCATGACATACATTGGCCTTTGTATATGCTCTCTTGTATGCATGGCCCCTTGTATATCTAACTTGCATCTTTTCTTTGTATGTTGCCGATATACAAATTCCCTTGTATATTGTGGACCCCACCTCTTGCACATTCGGCCTTGTATATTTTCATTGTATGTTTCAATTGTATGTTGGAAACATACAATGCGAAATATACATTCTCTTTTGTTCATTGTGTCGATGTACCTATACTATAGCCGATGCATATTATCTTTGTATATTGGCCTTGTATGTGTGGACATACAACCTGATATACATTCTACTATACATTCACCCTTGCATCTTCTAACATACAATCTACCTTGTATGTTTCACCTTTGTATAAACTCATTGTATATCCGAATATACAACAAGAACATACAAACCCCTATATGCAAGCGAGAATGTTTGATGGAATATTCCTGCAATGTATAACCCGATATGCATTTTTTCATTATATGTTTCAACCTATTGCATATACCCCTTTGCATATTGTGAATGTATGTTTCAAACATACATTGGCAAATGTATATGCAAATGTACATTCAAAAATGCATATTGAAATACAAGCATGAAGCTAAAAATTCCCAGCGATAGAAAATACTTGAAGTTAAAAGATTTCTAGGTTTTTCTGGGTTTTTTGCAAGGACTCTCCAGGTAAGATTTTGGGAAATTTAGCAAGGTAGAACATGAGGATTCAGATGATTTAGGATTTTTATGGACATTTCTTAAAGGATTTTCAAGGAAAATGCAATGTGAACTGTTTGGCTCTAGGCAGAGGCAAAATAGGTCAATAGAAGTAGCCCTAGGAGATGATGAAGAAGAAGAATTAGATCAAGTCAAAATGTTGCCAGCTATCACAAAGATTGGAAAGAGACCTAGAGTTGATGTACTGAACTATACTGGCAATTTGAATCCTAAAGAGTTGATTGACTAGATAAATGACATGGAATAATTATTTGAGTATGAAGAAATTGAAGATTTGGAGAAGGTGAAAATTGCAAAGACAAAATTGAAAGGATATGCTGCTATATGGTGGAAAGAAGTTCAGTTGGATAGAAACAAAAGAGGAAAAGAGAAGATTACAAAGTGGGACATAATGGTGACAAAATTGAAGAATCAACTCATACCTACTGACTATGAGTTGGAATTGTTGAAGAGATTGCAAAACCTGAGACAAAAGGAGAAATCTCTGAAGGAGTATACTAAAGAATTTCATAAGATGATCATAAGGATGGGACATAGTGAATTAAGCAAGGAGAAAGTGGCTAGATACATCAATGGACTAAGATTGAACATTCAAGAAGAACTAAGTTTGGTAAGAATGACAACATTGGAAGAAGCATATTAGTTTGCCTTGAAAGTTGAAGAAAAGTTGAACAAGAGGCATGATAAGAGACAAAGAGGCAGAGGAAGTAAATTTCAAAGAGGTAGAACATTTTCCAGAGGAGAGAGATCATATGCAGAGCATAACAGACAAGATAACACATTCAAGAAGGAAGATAAAGATAACATTGCATAGAGGAGAGATGACAAAACTTTCTACTGCAGAGGAAACCCTAGTCCATACTGGAGTGAAGGATACATAAGAGAAGGAAAAGGACCTAATAGGAGAACACTTAGAGGAACTTGTTTCAAGTGTGGAGGTGAAGGACAAAGAGCATTTGAATGTAATCAAGGGAATACAAGTAAGAGGACAAAGTACAATGGAAGAACGGCCTATGTGGAAGAAGAGCTTGTTGGATCACCTAGTTCATTTGGTAAACCTAAGAAGGGAGAACCACTTGTAATGAGAAGAATACTACTTCAAACAAAGACAAATGAGGAACCACCATAGAGGAAAAGATTGTTCAGAACCAGATGCAAATCAAGAGGTAAATGTTGTAAAGTTGTAATTAATAGTGGTAGTTCAGATAATTTAGTTTCAGAGGAGATGGTGACTAAATTAAAGTTGGAAAGATTGAAACACCCTAACCCCTATCAGATATCATGGATTCAGGATGATCATAAGGTATTGGTGAGTGAACAATGTTTGGTGAAATTTCATATTGGATCTTATCATGATGAAGTATTGTGTGATATTATGCATATGGATGTTTGTCATATATTATTGGCTAGACCTTGGCAATATGATAGAAAAGATATACATGATGGAAGAAAGAATACATATACTATAACATCAAATGGAAAGAGAATTACTTTGATTCCTTTGGAAGATGATCCTAAGAGTGAAGTATGTGGGAATGCTAGAATCTATTTGGTAGATGGAAGAAAAGTTCTGGATGGTTTGAGACATGAGAATATGTGTTATGCTTTGATCCCTAAGAAGCCTAAAAATCTAAAAACTGAAGAATCACAACCAGAGGAGATAGATGAGTTGCTGACAGAGTATGAAGACATCATATTAGATAATGTGCCTGAAGGATTGCCACCAATCAGGAGTATCAGTCATCACATGGATCTTATACTTGGAACTAGTTTTCCTAACAAAGTAGCACACAGAATGACATTGGTAGAGAATGAAGAATTGAATAGATAGATACATGAGTTGTTGAATAAAGGTTTGATCAGAGAAAGTTTGAGTCCTTGTGTAGTACCTGCAGTGTTAGCACTGAAGAAAGATGGAGAATGGAGAATGTGTATACACTCTAGAGCAATAAACAAGATCACAGTTAAGTATAGATTACCCTTGCCTAGGATGGATGACATTATGGATTGTTTGAGTGGAGAAAAATACTTCACAAAGATAGACTTGAAGAGTGGATACTATCAAATTAGAATTAGAGAAGGAGATGAATGGAAGACTTCTTTTAAGACAAATGAAGGATTTTATGAGTGATTAGTGATGCCTTTTGGATTGACAAATGCACTGAGTACTTTCATGAGGTTGATGAATGAAGTCTTGAAGAAATTATTGGGTAAGTTTGTTATTGTATATTTGGATGATATTCTAATTTTTAGTAAGACAAAAGAAGAAAACTTGTGGCACTTGAGAAAGGTATTACAAAGACTGAAAGAAGAGAAATTGTTGATAAATGTCAAGAAGTGTAGTTTCATGAAGAAAGAGTTGGTATACTTGGGATTTGTGATTTCTACGGGAGGATTGAAGATGTACCCTAAGAAAGTAAGAGCAATTGTTGAATGGCCTACATTGAAGAGTAATGGAGAAGTTAGATCATTTCATGGATTGGCTAGTTTCTACCAGAAGTTCATCTAAAATTTTAGTTCCATTTGTAACCCTATGACAGAGACAATGAGTGGTGACAGAAAAGAATTTAAGTGGACATCAGGAGTAGATAAAAGTTTTAAATTGTTGAAGCAGAAAGTGACAGAGCAACCTGTGTTGGCATTACAAGATTTCAATAAGGTATTTCAAGTGGACTATGATGCTAGTGGGAATGCAATAGGAGTAGTGTTAAGTCAAGAAGGTAGACCTATAGCATATTTCAGTGAGAAGTTGAATGATACAAGGAGAAGATATTTAATTTATGATTAGGAATTATATGCCATAAATCAAGCCTTGAAGAAGTTGAGACATTACTTTTTTCCTAAGGAGTTTGTGTTGTATATAGAGCATCAGGCTTTGCAATATCTAAATAGTCAAGGAAAGTTGAATCAGAGACATATGAGATGGGTAGAGTTCATGTAGAGTTATTATTTTATATTGAAGCATAGGAGTGGAAAATCAAACAAAGTTGCAGATGCATTGAGTAGGAGAAGGAACCTACTGACAAGATGAGGGTTGAAGTGTTGGGATTTGAGTAATTGAAGAACATGTATGATGAAGATCTTGATTTTACAGAACCTTGGAAAGCATGTAAGGAACCTGTTGTGATAGATAGGAGTAAGTGGTTGGATTATTTCATTTAGGAAGATATGTTGTTAAGAGGAAATCAATTATGCATACCTAGGATTTCAATGAGAGACAATTTGATCAAGGAGAAACATAGTGGTGGATTGGTAGGACATTTTGGTATTGATAAGATAGTGGCTTTGGTAAGTGAAAATTACTTTTGGTCTTAGATACATAAGGATGTCAGGAAATTTTTGCCGAGTTGTAGAACTTGTCAAATTACAAAAGGGAGTAGTCAGAATACTGGTATGTACAAATCTTTGACACTACAAGAGAGACCTCAGGAAGACATAAGCATGGATTTGATAATGGGATTACTGAAGACACGGAGAGGACATGATTCAATATTTGTAGTGGTAGACAAATTTTCAAAGATGGCACATTTCATACCTTGTAAGAAGACAACTGATGCAATTTATGTGGCTAAGCCATTTTTCAAGGAGATTATGAGATTGCATGGATTACCTAAGAGCATAATTTCAGATAGAGATACAAGATTCCTTGGATACTTTTGGAAGATACTTTGGAAGAAAATGAAGACATATTTGAAATTTAGTTCAGCAATTCATCCATTGACTAATGGAGAGACAGAGGTAGTGAATAGGAGTTTGGGAAATTTGTTGAGATGTTTGGTTGGAGAGAAGGAAGAAATTGAGATTTGATTCTTTCACAAGTAGAGTTTGCATATAATAATTTAGTAAATAGGAGTACCAGAAGAACACCATTTGAGATTGTGACAGGAACTAACCCTAGATGTGTTGCAAAATTGAGAGATATCAACATGGAAGACAAGAGAAGTGCAAAAGTAGAAGAATTTGTAGGACATATGGAGACAGTGTATAATCAGGTTAAGAAGCATTTGGAAGAGATGAATAGTAAGTACAAGGAGCATGTAGATGAGAAGAGAAGACATAAAGAATTTTTAGTGGGAGATGAAGTGATGATATACTTGAGAAAGGAGAGATTTCTAGTTGGGACATATAATAAGTTGAAGATGAAGAAGTTTGGACCATGTAGAATACTCAGAAAGTTTGATTCAGGAAATGCATATGAAGTAGAGCTATAGGAGACATTGGGCATATCACCTCTTTTCAACATTGCAGACCTATATCAATATCATGAAGTAGAGCTCAGTGACAACATTGATGACCATTTGAAGAAGCAGTTACCACAATAAGCACTAGAGTAGATTAAGGACATTTTGGATAGCAAAGTTGGATGTAGCACCAGAGGAAGATAGTACAAGAAATATCTTGTGAAGTAGAAAGACAGACTAGAAGAAGATTCATCTTGGATTTCCCAGGCTGAGGTGGACCATCTTGATTTTCGTCCAGCCCCAAGAAAGTGAAGGACTCACTTTTTCAACAACCCTAGATATCTGATGTAGGAGCATCCCTACTTAAAGAGAAATCTGGTATCAACCAAAAATATTTGCATTTCAATTAGTCTCTTTTCATTTTCCAGTTCAGTATAGAACATTCAGTCAGTAGTAGTTTCTATATTTTGGTTTGCATCCTACCACAGTTAAACTTCATACCTTACAGAGTTGGACTTAGCATCTAGACACATTCATGCACATCATATCCAAAAGTTAGATCATTTGGATCAGGTATCGGTAAGATATCGCTATTAGAAGATCGGTTGTATTATCAGAACAGAGCATCCTAAAAGTCTTAAATGATCAGCTAAAGGAGAAGACTTACGGAGCTAAATGACACATCATTCAAAGTTGTTTCAATCATGGCTGACCTTCCCTGAGATCGACACACCATTCCATTCATTTGCAAAGGAGTTCTATTCAATTAGGTCTAACCTATCTATGTACACATGTTACAAATCTTCATTGGAGTTTGTGATCTTCCTTGGCCAACGTGGCAGAATCTTATGTTTCAGAGATAATATATAATCATGTAATAGATGCCTAGGAAAGTAGTTATTAATAGTTGTAGATTTGATAATTTTAATTTCTTGTGAAGGAGATTCAAAACTATATCCTATGCATATTTTGTAACAGTGAAATCAAGCCTGTGAGCCCTAATTATAAGCCCGCATGTTGTCGGCCAATTTGTATTTGGATTCTATGATATACTGAATGACTGAATCTGTATTTCCTTCAGATCTTTGAGTTGTTTCTGTTGTGTTTAATCTAGCTACATGACCTGGATATTTCACTTTGGGGACCCACCTAACCATGACTGCAACATTTCTCCTCCCTCTTCGGTAGATTCCACTCCAAAGATGACACAAATCCTCCTCCTTATCACACATAATCTACAAGTGTTGGGATACCAATGTGGTTGAACCACACACTAGAGAAGTGTTGAACACCCAAAATACTAAGAGGGGGGAGTGAGTCAGTATTCTCTTAAACCATTCACTTATTAAACCATTGATCCATTTGTCCATTCAACAACATTAAAGCAAGTTAAACATAGAATGAACAGTCACAAAATATAGCACATAGACACCAGGATTTTTCTGTGGAAAACCCAAAATGGGAAAAACCATAGCTCACAATATATTATGTACTAACAATACCAAATTACATAAGGCTCACTGCCTTAGGGCTCACTACCCAGGGCTCACTATCCTTAAGGACTCACTATTCAAAGAAAGATGCTCACTACATATAGGCTCACTACCAAGAGGAAATAAATAGAAAGAAGGGTGGATCACTGATAAAATGAACTGCTAAAATTACATTTGCAAATGCATGGATATAGCTCCAATGATGTTCAAAAAACTGTCTCAAAACTCTTTATCCTAAACTACTTTGTTATACTGCTCTACTCATACATAAAAATAAGATCTTTCTTATTTTGTACTTTGCTCCTTTACAAAATCACAAACTTTCACATGTCACACACACACACATTCATATTCACATCTCCATCCATAAAAAATAGAAATAGATCTCATATATATATATACAACATTTATAATCTTCAAATTGGGTTGGCATACAAAGATGAAGCATGTTGTAATGCCTTGTGTAGATTGTCGGCCTAACCCTTTCACCAAAATATTTTTTGAAACAATTCAATGCTTGAAACATATTCATACATGTTATCTTCAACAATAGAACCACTTAGAATATGATTCTAATCAATAGATCTTGCCGCAAATAGATCAAAGTATTAGGTCGGCCTTATACACAGACTATCAAAAGTTCATTCTAACTGTCAGAACACAACATTCGGTGCAGACCACAAAACTTGCTCAAAATCATAGATAACACTCTTTAAATAGCCCTAAGCTTACCTTTAGAACTGCATAGCATAATATAATTATGCAGTGAAATGCAGACCATTAGAGGTTGCACTGTGTCACTTTCAAACACTGTCTAAGCATGTAACGATAATTAGATGCTCAGAAATACCTTATCAATGGACTTCAAGCTCTATAACTTTGGATTTAGAGCTTTCAGACATGTTTACAACACCTCACAATTGTAGGAGGAAATACCTATTACTGGAGGAATGCAGACCAAAACAAATAGGTGTTTTGCTCTGCTTAAGACTATTCTCTGTTATGTCAAACTTGTGCTACTTGATACTATACTTCTAGAGATGATCAGAAGATGAAACATTGGATTTAGGATCATCTAAGGACTAGATCTTCAACTACGGACCAATGCTGATCATAATACTGTCTCTCTATAGTTATCTCTATACTCTGCCAATACTTAGAAAAAATCCTTAAGTCTTCTTGCCAGACCAAAAAATTTGTTGCACACTTGTTGAACTCTTGTTTCCATTAATGAAAACACCATTAAACATCATGCCAATCCAACTCATACCAACAGTGTCTCTAATTATGTTTTCTAAGTTGCCAACAAGAAGAGACAAAGGACTTACTTGCTAGTGTATAATGACTTCTCTAGTGGAGTGGAAGTGTTTAAGTTCTTGCCCAAGAACAGGAGGGAAAGAACATTGCCAACCATCATCGTTGATGCATAAGGGTCTAGGGTAGCATAGGTAGAAAATCTTGTGGTAGAAAAAGAAGAGTCACAAATGACACCTGATTACTACTAGGTATAGTAGGTCAACCTTGACCACTAGACTAGGGAAGAGAAGAAACATTCATTGCAGGTAGCTATCTCCACCATCCTTGAGTAGATGAAGATAGATGAAGTGACTAAGGAAGAGTTGAAGACTCAAGTGGGACAACTAACTACCAACATAAATCACCTAGTGGGCTTGATAGATTCAAGTGCATGAGCCCCAAACATACTGATAGCCCTCCACAAAGACAACCATCATGTAGATGTGGGAGGAGTAATCCTTGCTACCTCTGCATGGAGAGACTCATTGGAAACCCTACATAGTAGGGTAATCAAGGAGTAACTAAGATCCTATCACACAATCAGTGATGAGGCAAGAACAATGACATAGTTTGAAGAGTCCATTGATGAGGAGATCCTAGTGTGGGAGGAGTTTATCCTAGTTTTCAAGAGGATGATGGAAATTGCCTCTGATGAACTAAATAAGAATTCAAGACTTACTGCTTGAGTGTCTCTAGGATACTAAGTTAAGCATGAAGATACTGAAGGGTTGTAAGGCCAAATTTTCCATCATGAAGATTACAACTAATATGGCCATGGTGAACATAGAAGAGTTCATAGAAGGCATCCCTTGTGCCTTTTGGGAGAAAAAATCCCTAGTATACCCCAAAACATGGATTATTCATGAATTTACTAGCTTCCCTCATAAGCCACTAATAAAGAAAACCATTGATGATATGATGGAGATGAAATCTAGGAGGCTTTTTAGGAGGAATTCTTTGAACTCAAAGAGTTTCCTAGCAAGATGAAGAGGACAATATTTTCCTAGAATGTGCACAACAAGTGTCATTAAGGGCCAAATCAAAGTGATTTAAATGAGGTCATCACTTTCTTTCAGAGCCATGTCCCTAGTATCACTTAGCATGCTCAACTAGTGTAAGGAGATACAATTTTGAGGTGTGGAATTGAGGTATCTCATTCTATTTATTCATTATTCTTTGGTAATTTAATAACTCAATTCAAATGAATTTGAATGTAATAGAGGGCCTATTTATCAAATAAAAATTTTTAACTTGTAAATTAAGGTTTTGGGCCTAAGCATCAATATAGGACATAGGTGAACTTATGATGTTTGGGCACCTAGTTTGGGTATTTAAGAAGAATTAACAATCACTATAATGGGGGGAATTTATGATAGATTTTGCAGGAAGATATCATTTTGTGGTCTTAAGTGAAGGCATATATAGCAATTCCACCACATTTTAGTGTAAAGTTCCTAATGAACATATGTGATATGCCAATTGTGTTTCTATCTAATACAAAATATTTTTCTTTCACCATGTGTTCCTACCTTTGGTGGTAATGTGTTTGCATTTTCAATTTAGTATTTGATTTGACTTTGGAAAGTTCTAGTAAGTGCTATAATTATTTATTTTTTTAGAAATGAGATTGAAGGATAGAGTATAATTTATGCACATTTAATATGGTGATCTCATGTGCTTCATTCGGATTTCTCATCAACTCCTTAAAATCTTGCATCTATGGTGTTAATAATAAAGTGAAATTTTGATCATTGCATTATAGGTTATGTATGAAAATGGGTATCAACGAATTGTGTGTTAATTAAATTCAATCAAACCCTTTGTTCACACATACATTCAAGGACATAGATCGAGCTAAGTCACAACTATGATAGAGGACTCAGCTATAGGTTTGATGTCACTATGAGATGCTTGGAAAGATAGAAAAGATTGATATTTTGTTAAAACCCTAATTTGATTAGACCTAAAACACTAATTATGCAAAACCGTAAACAAATAGATGAAACTCGACAAATGCTCGCACATGAAGGCACTAAATATAGATTAGAAACATAATAGGATTTTAGTTTTGGAAAGTGGAAACTTCAAGGACAAAAGAGGGAACACCCTTGTCCAATGTGGCACTTTTTCTAGAGGTCGGGAGCCAAATATGTTGTAGATTGTACCCTGCTCAGAGATTTCTAATAATGATAAATTGGATGGAAAAAGAGGGACCGCCCTTTTCCAAGTAGGGATATTTTCTACTACTTTCTTTAGAATTGGAATCTTTATGCTCTGCAATGATCTACTACAACTCCTCTTCACAAGATCCAACACCTATCACCTACAATCAGAAGAGAGGTGTTGGGGGTTGTGGTGTTTAGGAGGTTGCATTAATCAAGCCCCAGAATAGCATTCAAGCCTTCCAACACCATTGTTGGATAGAGAGTGCATGTCCTTGGTAGACAAAGGTAAAAGAAAATGATATGATAAATGATTGAAACATAAAGTAGATGTCACCTCAAAGGTGAAGCTATCACAGGGAGATGAAGATCTTTCATGCTATGAGGAGATGGATTGATGAAGACAAATCTACAACATACAAGTACAAACACAACATAATAATGCTCTAAAAAACAATGAAAGCCTTGAGTATCCTTAACATAAGATCACAAGTTCAAATTATCCATATAGTTGTAAAATGAAGTCCTAAAAATGATTATATATGCATTCCTGCTAAACTTTCATAATTCAAACTTAAGATGCCAACAAGGGAAACCTCTTTCATGCTCACAAACTAACATTCAAATTTGGGGCCCTAAAAAAAAATAGGGCAGGACAAGGGAATAGGTGCCCACATCTAAGAGCCTAATTTGGGTCCAGATTAAGCATAAGGTTCACTCCTAGGTCCCATTTGACACATGGGTTTTGGGGGATTTTGCTTCAAGATTAATTTTTAACATGCACAATTAAATCTAAGGGACCCGAGTGCTAAACTTAGGAGGTAAAAGTCCTAGGGGGACATTTTACGACATAACATTTAGTCCAGAGTTTAATATATGTATTATCTTATGATCCATACATGCATTAAAGTATGGTCGAAAACACATCAAACACGCCAGACATTTAAAGCTAAGGCATACACAAAGATTGAGGAACTATTTCTAGCCCCCAATCTTAGGTAAGCACTACAACACACATCTTAGACATGTAAAACACAATGAAGATAGTAGGAAGCATGCAAAACACGATGAAGACATGAGATTAGTCACACAAAACATAATGAATACGTTGATATAACATTTTCATTTTCATATATATGCATGGAAATAAAGATTGCAACACAAAACCCCAAAATGTAGGAGGAGCTCATCGCTACACCCTTTAAACTACACCAGGGGGAAAACATGCCATACAAAACTTGAGTATGGGAGGAGCTCATTACTACACCCTTAATATCACACATGAGGGAAAGCACACCATATAAAACCTGAGTGTGGGAGGAGCTCATCATTATGCCCTTGAAACCACACATAGGGGAAAACATGCCAAACAATGTCCGAGTGTGGGAGGAGCTTATCGCTACACCCTTGAAACCACACATGGGGTAAAACACATGGAAGACACACCGAATACATGAGCACCATATGGAATTCCATAGACATACTATATGTCTTAAACACGACAAGTAAGGTCGATGGAAGGAGCTTGTTGCTAAGTCCCACTATTGCAAATATGTTGTAGACACACCTGACGATTGGGCTTATGCCACAACAACCACCAAAAACATGCTTAAGAGAGGATAGTCTAAAGATCCAACCTCACCTCTGTGGAGGACTTTCGTAATAAAAGGATATACACTAGACCAAGCGATACACCATCCCACCTTCCACAGAAGGGCTTTTGAATAAAAGGATACACACTATCTCAAGAGATACATTATCCCACCTTATGTAGAGGGATTCTTGATAAAGGATATGCTATCTTGCCCCACGGAGAGGGATTTTTGATTACAATATAAATAAATGTGTACTCATGCCAAAGATTCAACATCCCACCTCATGGAAAGGGCATACAAACATGCTTCGTTAGTACCAAAATCATCAGACAAATATCATTAAGAATGCCCCCACCTTCAGGTGGTTAATGTCATGTATTGATATCAAGTACATTAAGGTAGAGAGAAGACACACAAGGGAACAAGAGCTCTCTCAAAGCCTATGCCCCCAAGGCAACATGTGCTCATGATCACCAAATGTTCCCACAAACACATTGATATGATTTGCTTAAGATAATCAACAAGGGAGGTTAGAAATATTACTCTAATATAATAACCAAAGCAATTCATTAAAGCTATGAAGACAATCATATAAAGGACCAAGACTATACTATAGGTTCGAAACCAAGAATAATTGTTGGACTATACTGTAGATACATTGAAACTGAGTGTAGCAACAAGGTGAGATACCAATCAAAGTGTACAAGAGCAGATTGAGTGGATTGTAAAATTTTAGTTACAAGAAAGGCCATAAGATGATACATCACAAGGAGTGATTCTACTTAGTCAAGTGTTGGATATATATATGTATCAACCCTATCATCATGTACAAACTAGGCCTATTTTTTCTTTTCTTGCTAAAGTGACATGTTAGGTCTCAAAAATGTAGGTCGCTAACCCTAAGATGTTGCCAGACTCTCTTGACGTTTTTGGCTAACTAACACAGGGTAGATATGGATAAACCCCCTTCACTTCAGGCTCTACCAGGCCTAGGTAGGTAATCCTCTAATTAATAAAGCAGGTAAAAAGATGATCACTACTTTGATCATAATTAATCTAACTATTGATAATGGCAAAAATTATAAAACAGATGAAAAGACAACAAGTTAATTCTAAATGATCTAAATTATAATGGTAAAACAATGATGCAATCTAATTAAGTAAGGCTAAAGTGAATTTGTATAAGTGATAATGAAAACACTAGACCAGTGCCTTATTGAATATAGAGTCAGTATGGTCATGAAATAAATAACTGTTTGTTTGGTAAAAACTTGAACTATCTAGCATGAAAGAATAGGTATGTAACTTGTACAACGCTACAAGGAAATAGTTAATATTCCATACTTATATATATCCAATTGATAAAATCAAATTACCTACATTTATCTAAAAGGATTTAATCCCTCCTTGAAGGAACCTATAAGAATAATACTGCAATTGCAATAGATTTATCAAAAAATGGAGACAAAATACAAACCCTAACTATATGACTCTTCTTATAGATCCATGACAATCTCTTCATAGTTACTGTGACAAATTTAAAGGATTTAATTATGAAAGCAGAAACCAATTAATCTTATCACACTATAAGAGCAAATATGTATAGACAACTTGACGATATACTTGATAACTCAAATTGAATAACAGAGAAAACTTTGAAAGGAGATAGTCATATAATTGAATAAATTAAATAGATAGTTGATACCAAAATCTGTAGTCACTGCTTCATGTTCATAGACTTGACTTCATCAGAGAATACTTGCACATGGTCTACCAGAAATAAAATATATTAAAAATGAACTAGCATTGTTGTTCAAATCTAATCTATAGTATCCCCTATTCTAGTCTGTAATCTTTCCTATTCTCCTATCCTATTCTATCTATTCTATCCTTCTCCTGGTCTTGGTCATCTCTTATAAAGAGCAGCATACAAGCTTCAGACCAGTTACAATAGTTGTGATGGTTGATAACCAAACAACAGTATTTGTTCTAATAAAATATATTCAGGAAATTTAATACTTGTCTTTAATCATCAAATGGATAACCATTTCAGGGTCAAACAAAGATCTTTAACTATAGTTCTACTTAATATCCTTCGAGGGTTTCTTTATTATTCCTAAAAAGACCAGATAAAAGACAAATTAATTTCTAATTAAATAATCAAAACAAATTTATTTAAACATACGTATTTACTTAAGTAATTACTTCCCTTATTGATGATTTATCAGTCGCTCAAGATCCTTTCATGGGTGTTTTTTATAACTTGATACCTGCTGTATATATCCTGCAAAAAACCCATTTTTCAAATGTCATAAAAATATCTTAACCATTCAGATTAAATGTCATTTTAGGGTTTCTATATTTTGTATCGGTGTAAGGTTCATTTTGTTTTACCAAAGGTGTAATGCGAATGTATATCACAAATATATCTTTAAGAATGTATGTGAGAATGTACATTGTGTTATATACAAGAGGTGATTGGTAGAAATGGTAAAGAGAACTGGTGATAACAAGTCATGTCTTGTATATACAATAGCTTTGGCATATCAAAAATATACATTGTTATTATACAAGCCCAATGTGCAAGCGGCAGGACCCACTACTTGTATCCAACCTTCATATACAATGCCTGATACATACAAATTCAATTGTATCTCCTTTCCAGACTTATTCTTTTTATAACCCATCATTTATTCACTTTCTGGTCCGCGACGTGTATAAAAAGAAATGCATCTTTTTATATACTTTAAGTCAGGATGCATCGTTTATACCACATTTTAACTTCTTTTGAGTTCTAGCTTGTATGTACCACAATGTATATATCTGAAACATACATACAAGGCCCGAAACATACAAAAATAAAACCAATTTTAATCTTCTTTCAGTTTCGTCACTTGTATAAATGCAATGCATATCGCAATGTGTGTACATATACAAAGCGTGATACATACAACAACGTAACTTCATTTCATACTTTTTTGAATCCATGGTATGTATATTAGCCTTGTATAACCTGAAACATATAATAAGTGAAATATACAACAATTTTACCATATTTCATAATCTTTTAGTTCCATGCTATGCATATCGCCTTGTATGTACCACAATGTATGTTGCATTCTGCCAAACATACAAATATAACATACAAGCAGCGGACCCGACAGAAAATACATTTCAACTTTTAACCTTGTTGGGTCCACCTTGTATGTAATAATAAAACGTTAGAACAATGCATCAACCCGATGACTCCTTTATGCATGACCTGATATACAAGGGACTTTGTGTATGCATCATACAATGACATGACATACAAACCACTTTGTATATGAGAAAATTTGTATATACAAACGACTTTGTATATACAAACATACAAACCCATACCACAATGCATTTTACTAAAACCACACATAACTTGCAAAATACAGGAAATTTTAAGATGGTTCAAAAAGGAACCCCTATTCATTTTCAATAAGGAATTCACCCATATTCAGCTCTGGTACTTAATGCCATTTTTCCTTTATTTTCAACAAGGTTTGTAACTTTTCACTTCCTTGTTTACGGCTCATCTTTAATGACCACTTCAACCATGTTATATTAAGTCTTTAGGAATCAGAATAGATCAAATCCAAATATTTCTATCAATTCAATTGCTAATTTCTGCTTGAAAACAACTGTGGATCTTTTCATATATGCTCACATACTGAAATCTTTGGATGATTGAAACTTAATATTTGCCAAAAAGTACCCTGGGAATTTCAGTTCCAATAGGACACATGGTCCTTATCAGTATTTATTTGTTTTCATCATTTGTCAACTAGGTAGAATCACTAGAAGAAGGTAAACAATAAGATGTGAGAGGAGAACAAGTGCCTTAGGAACACCATGTAGGAGGATGCCCTTAGGTCATCAACAACAACACTATGCCTCTAATGTACAACACACAACAATAAAATAGAGGAGAGGAAAAATAGAAGAATGATGATAGAAATAGAATAATGGTCAGAACAGAGATAGTCTCCTGGTATCCTTGACCTTACAAGAGTATCAAGGTTCATCCAAGGAGGCCTAAAAAACACATAACACATCATGTGGGAAACACAACACACATATATAGATTATATATTTGCATTTTATCTAAGAAGACTCTAAACTTGTGAGCATCTTTGAAAGCTGCTCCATCAAGTTTTTTTACAAAGTTTGAGTGATTCATACCTAATTGATTCTCATTTCCAGTACGACCATGTGGTGCTTGTTTCTCAAATCACTATTTATTTGAAATTCTTTTGAGGAGGGGAATCATTGCTATTTATTTGAAAGTAGTTATTGATAGTTGTAGATTTTATAATTTGAATTTCTTACAAAGGACCTTCAAAGCTATATCTTGTGCATATTTTGTAACTATGAAATCATTCCTGTGAGCCATAATTGTAAGCCCACATGTTGGTGGCCAATTTGTATTTGGATTCTATGATATATTGAATGACTAAATCTGCATTTCCTTTAGATCTTTGAGTTGTTTCTGTTGTGTTTAATCTAGCTGCATGACTTGGATAGTTCACTTTGTGGACCCTCCTAACCATGACTATACCATTTCTCCTCCTCCTTTGGTAGATTCCACTCCAAAGATGACACAAATCCTCCTCCTTGTTACACATAATCTACAAGTTTTGGGATACCATATTTAGGGTTAGCCGGCAGAAGATATCAATTAAATGCAAATAAAGATTAAATAGAGAAATGGAAATACACAGAATTAATAACATCGAGAGACAAGTTTTAACGTGGTTCACCCAAACTTGGGCTACATCCACCAAACAGAGAATCCAATATTATTATCCAGTAAATCAAACCGATTACAACTAGCAATCCCTGCAACTCAATACCGTTGCAAATGCTACAATACCATATCTTAAAACCCTAACCCTTAGCTGCTTTTATCAAGCCTTTTTGTCAATTACAAAAATTAGGGTTTTCTTATGTCGGTCATAGAAAATAGGATTTTTTATGTCGGCCCTAAAAAAATTTCTTATGTCGGCCCAAACCCCAGTGAGGATACATGGCTAGTGTACAATACTTTCCTGATTAGTCGCCACCTACCAACAATCTCCCAATAGGAGACTAATCAGGCTCCACACCAAACAATCTCCCACTTGGAGACTGATCCTGGACGACACCACTGTGCGTGCAGCTCCCACTAGAAATAAGCACCCTGGACTCTACTGTTCTATTTTTATTGTTTTTAGTCTAGAAGACCAATCGAAGCTGAAGAGGAGCTCAGCTTCTCCCTTGTGGCCTTTGCAAACATATCCGCTGGGTTTTCATCTATATGTATTTTTTCTAGCCTTAACTATCCATTATCCAACACTGTCTGAATAAAGTGATACCTCAACTATATGTGTTTGGTCTTTGAATGCAAAGCAAAATTCTTTGCAAGATATATGGCACTTTGACTATCTGTATACAAAGAACTATTAGCCTGTTGTGTGCCCAATTCTTCCATGAAAGATTGCAGCCATATCATCTCCTTGCTCGCCTCTGTTGCAGTGACATACTCTGCCTCTGTGGTGGATAAAGCAACCACCTTTTGCAACTGTGAGATCCAACTCACTTATGTCCCACCTACAGTAAAGACATAACCTATAGTACTCTACCTGGTATCAATATCTCCTACCAAATATGAGTCTACATAACCTGCTAAATTAGTATTAGAGCCCCCAAAACATAAATGCTTATTGGATGTACCTCTCAAATATCTAAGAATCCATTTTACTGCATTCCAATGCTCCGATCCAGGATGACTCATATACCTGCTTACGACTCCTACAACATGTGCAATATCCGGTCTATGCATACCATGGTATACATTAAACTTCCTACAGCTAAAGCATATGGTACCTTGGACATTTTTTCTTCCTCCTCTTGTGTCTTTGGACACATCTCCTTAGTCAATTTCAAATGACTAGGCAAAGGTGTGCTGACAGCTTTTGCATTCTCTATGTGGAATCTCTACAACACCTTTTCAACATAAGTAGCCTGAGATAGAGTCAATTTTCTATTCATCCTATCTCTACAAATTTTCATACCAAGGATTTGTTTTGCTGCCCCCAAATCCTTCATATCAAATGACTGTGCTAACTGTTGTTTTAACTCTCTTATGTGATCCATGTTAGACCCAACTATAAGCATGTCATCAACATATAAACATAAAATAATGTAGTTGTCATTATCCAACCTCTTAAAATAAACACAATGGTCAGAATTACACATGTTGTAGCCTTGCTCAGCCACAAAACTATCAAATTTCAAATACCATTACTGAGGTGCTTGTTTCAGGCCATACAAACTCTTCTTCAATCTGCACACCTGTTTCTCCTTACCTTTGACCTCAAATCCTTGGGGTTGTTCCATATATATCTCCTCCTCCAAATCACCATGGAGAAAGGTAGTTTTCACATCTCGCTGTTCCAAATGCAAATCTTCAGCAGCCACAATACTTAAAACAGTACGAATAGAAGTCATCTTGACAACTGGAGAAAATATCTCATCAAAATCAATGCCCTTTTTATATGCAAATCTTTTTACAACTAACCTAGCCTTAAATCTTTTCTTACCTCCATCTTCCTCTTTCAGCTGGTAAACCCATTTGTTTGGTAAATTCTTTTTACCTACAGGTAACTTACATAATTCCCAAGTCTGATTTTTTAGCAAGGAGTCCATTTCTTCTTTCATAGCATGCTCCCACTGAACCTATCTATCCACCTGCATAGCTTCATCATACCCTTCTGGTTCACCAGCATCTGTTAACAAAATAGAATACAAAGAGGGAGAAAACCTTTTAGGAGGTCTACTTAGCCTTGTTGACCATCTAACATTTACTGGAGTTTGCGGTATTTCTGGTTGCTGTTGCAGAGCATGAGGAACCACTGGAACATCACTATTTGGAGTATCATCTAGCACCACATAATCTTTTTCTTTCTTATCATGCTGCTGCAACTGATCTTTGTACAACACCTTCTCATTGAATATAACATCCCTGCTTCTCACAATTTTTTGATTTTCAAAATCCCAAAGCCTATAACCAAATTCATCAATGCCATATCCAACAAAGGTACACTTTTTTGATTTTGCATCCATCTTGGTTCTATTTTCAAAATCTATATGTGCAAAAGCTTCACAGCTGAAGGTTTTTAGAAAAGAATAACTCACCTTCTTACCTGTCCATGCTTCCTTTGGAATACCACAGCCCAAAGGAACTGAAGGACCTCTGTTAATTAAATATACAACATTGTTGATAGCCTCTACCCACATATTTAAGGGCAGCCCAACATGCAATCTCATGGTCCTTGTACACTCCATTATTGTCCTATTCATGCATTCAGCCACTCCATTTTCCTGTGGAGTCCCTGGAACTATTTTCTGCCTACGAATTCCATTAAAGGAACAATAATCTTCAAATTCTTTGCTGCAATACTCACCGCCATTATCAGATCTGAGACATTTTAATCTCTTACTTGTCTCATTCTCAACCAAGCTTTTCTATTTTTTAAATATTTCAAAAACATCAGATTTCTTCCTAAGGAAATAAATCCATACTTTCCTAGTTGCATCATCTATGAATGTAACATAATATCGAGAGCCACCAAGAGAAGATACCTGAGTCAGTCCCCATACATTGATATGCACAAGCTCCAACTTTTCATTTTTCTTTTACTTCCCATCCTTGAGAAAACTGACTCTCTTTTGTTTTCCATACACACAACTTTCATAGAAATCCATATTAATACATTTCAGACATGGTAAAACATTCTTAGAATGAAGTACCTTCATACCTTTTTCACTCATATGCCCAAGTCTGTTATGCCACAGTGTTGTTTCAGAACCTGCAGCAACTTTTCTAGTCTCTTCTTGCAAACGTGCAGCAACTGTTCCTGAACCTGTTTGTTTTTCCTCTGTAACATCTAAAGTAGAAGGAACAGTATGACCTGTACAATGATATAAGGTGCCTACTTTCACACCTTTTGCTACTACTAAGGCACCTTTTGAAACCTTCCAATTCTTATCAGTAAATGTAACAATGCAACCTTGTTCAGTTAGCTGCCTTGCTGAAATTAAATTCCTACTGAGCCTTGGAACATCCCTTACCTCTTGTAGTAGCCAATGATTCCCATTCTGCAACTTAATCTTGATTCTTCCCTTTCCAACAATCTGACAGGGTTCGTTATCTCCCAAATAAACTAGCCCAAAATCCCCTTGGACATAATCAAGAAAATAACTTCTATAGGGCGTAGCATGAAATGAGGCCCCTGAATCTGAAACCCATGAATCATCAGCATTATCTAGGGAAAGAATCAAAGCATCATCTTCAGATTTATTACTTACCACATTTGTTTCCTTATTGCCTTCTTGTTTGCCTCCTTTATTTTTTTGAGACAAGCAATCTTTCTTTAGATGACCTGGTTTCCCACAGTACCAGCAATCCTTCTGTCCTCTAGTTTAGGATCTTTTGTCCCTTGATTTTCCTCGTGACTTCCCATGACTTCCAGAACCTTTTCCTCTCTCCTTTGATCTACCCCTACTTTCTGTATTCAAAACACTGCCTGATATGGATCCACCTGAGCTTTTCTTATGAATTTCCTCACTCAGAATAACACCAATAACATCATCAAATTTCAGGGTATTTGAACCAGAAACAGAGTTACTAACCACCATTACCAAACTATCCCAGCTTTTAGGCAATGAACATAATATCAAGAGAGCTCTAACTTCTTCATCAAATTTTACATTTAAAGAAGTCAATTGACTGACAATCATATTAAATTCATTTAAATGACCTGTCACAAATCCACCTTCAACCACTTTCAAATTAAACAAACGCTTCATGAGAAATACCTTATTTGAGGCTGAGGGTTTTACATACAATTTTGCCAAAGCTTTGATTAGACCATCTGTTGTCTTTTCTTCCATTATATTGAATGCCACCGATGGTGCCAAGCACAACCGAATGGTTCCCAATGCCTTTCTATCAAGAAGATTCTAATCCTCATCAGACATTGTTGCCAATTTCTTGGCTACTCCTTCCAACGACATCCATAAATCCTTTTGATAGAGGTAATCCTCCATCTGCATCTTCCATAACTGATAGTTTTGCCCATTGAATTTATCGACCTTCAATTTACCCTCATCCGCAATTGCTCCCACTCAATCATGAGACCTTCCTGTAGACGATAATTGAACACAAACCTCTCTGATACCACTTGTTAGGGTTAGTTGGCAGAAGCTATCAATTAAATGCAAATAAAGATTAAATAGAGAAATGGAAATACACAGAATTAATAACAACGAGACACAAGTTTTAATGTGGTTCACCCAAACTAAGGCTACATCCACAAAATAGAGAGTCCAATATTATTATCCAGTAAATCAAACTGATTACAACCAGCAATCCCTACAACTCAATACTGTTGTAAATGCTACAATACCATATCTCAAAACCCTAACCCTTAGCTGCTTTTATCAAGCCTTTTTATCGGTTACAAAAATTAGGGTTTTCTTATGTCGGTCATAAAAAATAGGATTTTTTATGTCGGCCTGAACCCCAGTGAGGATACATGGCTAGTGTACAGTACTTTCCTCATCAGTCGCCACCTACCAACAACCAATGTGGTTGAACCACACACTAGAGAAGTGTTGAACACCCAAAATACTAAGAGGGGGGAGTGAGTCAGTATTCTCTTAAACCATTCACTTATTAGACCATTGATCCATTTGCCCATTCAACAACATTAAAGCAAGTTAAAAGTAGATTGAACAGTCACAAAATATAACACATAGACACCAAGATTTTTATGTGGAAAACCCAAAATGGGAAAAACCATAGCTCACAATATATTATGTACTAACAATACCAAATTACATAAGGCTCACTACCTTAGGGCTCATTACCCAGGGCTCACTGTCCTTAAGGACTCACTGTTTAAAGAAAGATGCTCACTACATATAGGCTCACTACCAAGAGGAAAGAAATAGAAAGAAGGGTGGCTCATTGATAAAATGAAATGCTAAAATTGCATTTGCAAATGCATGGATATAGCTCCAATGATGTTCAAAAAACTGTCTCAAAACTCTTCATCTTGAACTACTTTGTTATACTGCTCTACTCATACATGAAAATAAGATCTCTCTTCTTCTACACTTTGCTCCTTTACAAAATCACAAACTTTCACATGTTGCACACACACACATTCATATTCACATCTCCATCCATAAAAAATAGAAATGAATCTCATATATATATATATATATATATATATCTGCAACATTTATAATCTTCAAATTGGGTTGGCATACAGAGATGAAGCATGTAGTTATGCCTTGTGCAGATAGTTGGCCTAACCCTTTCACCAAAATATTTTTTGAAACAATTCAACACTTGAAACATATTCATACATGTCGGCTTCAACTATAGAACCACTTAGAATATGATTCTAATCAATAGATCTTGCCACAAATAGATCAAAGTATCAGGTCGGCCTTATACACAGACTATCACAAATTCATTCTAACTGTCAGAACACAACATTCGGTGCGGACCACAAAACTTGCTCAAAATCATAGATAAGAATCTTTGAACATCCCTAAGCTTACCTTTAGAACTGCATAGCATAATATAATTATGCAGTGAAATGCGGACAATTAGAGGTTGCACTATGTCACTTTCAAACACCGTCTAAGCATGTAATGATAATTAGATGCTCAGAACTACCTTATCAGTGGACTTCAAGCTCTGACTTTGGATTTAGAGCCTTCAGACATGTGTTTACAACACTTCAAAACTATAGGAGGAAATACCTATTACTGGAGGAATGCAGACCAAAACAAATAGGTGTTCTACTCTGCTCAAGACTGTTCTTTGTTATGTCAAACTTGTGCTAGTTGATACTATACTTCCAGAGATGATCAGAAGATGAAACTTTGGATTTAGGATCATCTAAGGTCTAGAAACATCTCACCAGATTTGCAAGGCTAGATCTTCAACTGTGGACCAATGCTAATCACAATACTGTCTCTCTGTAGTTATCTCTATACTCTGCCAATACTTAGCAAAAATCCTTAAGTCTTCTTGCCAGACCAAAAAATTTGTTGCACACTTGTTGAACTCTTGTTTCCATTAATGAAAACACCATCAAGCATCATACCAATCCAACTCATACCAACAGTGTCTCTAATGATGTTTTCCATGTTGCCAACTAGAAGAGACAAATGACTTACTCGCTACTGTATAATGACTTCTCTAGTGGAGTGGAAGTGTTTAAGTTCTTGCCCAAGAACAAGAGGGAAAGAACATTACCAACCATCATGGTTGATGCATAAGGGTCTAGGGTAGCATAGGTAGAAAATCTTGTGGTAGAAAAAGAAGAGTCATAAATGACACTTGATTACTACTAGGTATAGTAGGTCAACCTTGACCACTAGACTAGGGAAGAGGAGAAACATTCATTACAAGTGGCTATCTCCACCATCCTTGAGTAGATGAAGATAGATGAAGTGACTAAGGAAGATTTGAAGACGCAAGTGGGACAATTAACTACTTACATAAATCACCCACTGGGCTTGATAGATTCAAGTGCTCTAGCCCCAACCATACTGATAGCCCTCCACAAAGACAACCATCATGTAGATGTGGGAGGAGTAATCCTTGCTACCTCTGCATGGAGAGACTCATTGGAAACCCTACACAGTAGGGTAATCAAGGAGTAACTAAGATCCTATCACACAATTAGTGATGAGGCAAGAACTATGATATACTTTGAAGAGTCCATTGATGAGGAGATCCTAGTGTGGGAGGAGTATATCCTAGTTTTCAAGAGGATGATGGAAATTGCCTCCGATGAACTAAATAAGAATTCAAGACTTACTGCTTGAGTGTCTCTAGGATACTAAGTTAAGCATGAAGATACTGAAGGGTTGTAAGGCCAAATTTTCCATCATGAAGATTACAACTAATATGGCCATGGTGAACATAGAAGAGTTCATAGAAGGCATCCCTTGTGCCTTTTGGGAGAAAAAATCCCCAGTATACCCCAAAACATGGATTATTCATGAATTTACTAGCTTCCCTCATAAGCCACTAATAAAGAAAACCATTGATGATATGATGGAGATGAAATCTAGGAGGCTTTTTAGGAGGAATTCTTTGAACTCAAAGAGTTTCCTAGCAAGATGAAGAGGACAATATTTTCCTAGAATGTGCACAACAAGTGTCATTAAGGGCCAAATCAAAGTGATTTAAATGAGGTCATCACTTTCTTTCATAGCCATTTCCCTGGTATCACTTAGCATGATCAACTAGTATAAGGAGATACAATTTTGAGGTGTGGAATTGAGGTATCTCATTCTATTTATTAATTATGCTTTGGTAATTTAATAAGTCAATTCAAATGAATTTGAATGTAATATAGGGTCTATTTATCAAATAAAATTTTTTAACTTGTAAATTAAGGTTTTGGGCCTAAGCATCAATATAGGACAAAGGCTAACTTATGATGTTTGGGCACTTAGTTTGGGTATTTAAGAAGAATTAACAATCAATATAATGGGGGGAATTTATGATAGATTTTGCAAGAACATATCATTTTGTAGTCTTAAGCGAAGGCATATAGAGCAATTCCACCACATTTTAGTGTAGGGTTCTATTGGTCATGATGTTAGTCATAAACAAGCATAGAATAAAAGTACACATTAACCTTTATTCATCTTGAAAGATACTGTGAATTCAAGGAATTCGGAATCCCAAGTCTCCGGTGATTAGGTCTTAATCATCTGACGTTACTCGGAGGTTAATGTGTGTTGTTGTTTCCATTTTGGGGCCTTACGTGAAATTGTGCCATCATCATGACATTCCTATAGAAATTCTTTACAGAGAAGTCATATTATGCAGTTATTAGATGAAAAGATGTAGAAATACCTCAATCTTTGCATGATATTTTCAATTGTGCATGCTTTGCATTCAAATATGCTAAATATTTGCGATTACCTATGAGATGTCTGCATATTTACGTTATTTACTTAGGATTATCAATTATTCGCCATTGTGATAATGAAATGTTCTAAAATTGAAAGAAATTAAAGGAATACTACAATTTAAAGTTGAATCTTCAGTTATTGATCCACATACATACTCGATACTGTCATGATGAGAAGAAATCAAACCATATGTTCACTAGGATATTCCACAGCTAGATACAGTTGATGCAAACTTCAGAGGATGATGAATGAAAATAATACATGCAACATGATGAGCACTCCAAGGGACGCAGCAAATCAAAGCACATATCCAGAATTCAGACACAGATTACTCAAGATTTACGAAGATTTGTAATCGAAATATTCTTCTCTTTCATTAAGTATGCAAAAGACATGTACATATGCAATAACTTTGAAACAAGCCCTGAATACTTCAGCAAACAGATTTCAATTAAGTTTTGAATGTTTCATCAGGGCATTCCACCACCTTTTATAGAATAAGGTGAGGAATCCGTTACAAAAGATCTACGATCTAGATTTATCAATACAAATCTACGGTCATGATTCACTTGATTTTGTCAATCTTTACAAAATGGCACAAATTGCCAGCTGGCAACTATCTATACTACTTATGCTATTATCCCCTTCATGATGTATCTTCATCATGCTCCTCAGCTGATTCATGCGGGTCATCATCATGTGCATCACTGTCTGAAGTTTCACTATCCTGATGATGATGCGGCTACGTATGGGGCTGCATACTACTGCGGACCTACTCGCATGAACTCACAACCTGATCTATCCCTCCGCCATCTTGAGTCTTTGCTTTGACAATGGCGTGCTTATGTTCTTCATATTTGTCTCTGCTATTGTCAAGCTTATTTTTCCTGTCCTGTAGTGTTTCTTTGTATTTCTCCATCTGGACCTTGATCCTCATTATTTTATCTATCAATTCCTCTGTCAAAGGGATAGGTGGACCATCTGTCTCTGATTGGAAGTTGCTATGTATAGCTTTAATGGCAAACTCTTCATCTTGATTTTTTATTTTTCCTTCCACCTTGCCTTCCAATCCCTCCAGTATCACCGCTTCTTCAGCCATTAAATCTCGTAGCCTCATGCTGATATCCCTCAGCTTATTATTACACCTTTTGAGGACTCCACACTCAAACTGAGTGTCTTTATACCAGATATCTATTAATAATGCGGTATTATTATTCAGTACCTGCTTACTGATAAGCAGTTGTGGATTTATATTCCTCATTTCCCCTAACAGGGCCAGGACTCTCTCCAGCTTGTAAGACCTCTTCCCGATCTACATCTGCAATTTATCCACTTTGGCCTTGGAGTCACTTAGGGTGCTCCACCTCTTCAAAGAGGCCTTCATTATTTCTACAGCATCATCCAATGTGGATGACATCCATCTCCTTATTACAGATGCCTCATGCTTCATAAGGTCCAATTTATTTACCTCCTCCTGAGAAATGGCAGTCAATGGGACTGCATGTTCAGTTGTGGTATCATCAGGATTGGTCAGCCCTTTGATATAGGCATGCAACTAAGCAATGTGCTCTTTATGTTGCTTATTTTTCTCCTTCTCTCTTTTTACTTTCTGAATTAGAGAGTCAATGATATCTTTGCCCTCCTGACCCTCTTGGTCCTCATTGGCAAAGCCCAAATCTACTGTACTGATTTGAAATTCATCGACAGTGATTTTACCTTTTTCCTTCTCCACCGCAGGTATGGCAACTTGCGCGGTCCTTCTCCCTATTGCCGGATCTCTCTTGATGGCCGAAGTCATTCTGGCCTTCCTCTTTGGCTTCATTATATCCGCAGAGAACAGGGTGGAGAGGTCGAATTCCTAAATTTCAAGCTCCTCCTCAGCATTTACCTCTTTTGCCAACCACAGAGGCACCCGATCATGTTTTTCAACATCATCCTGATGTTCACCTATATCTGCCGTTTCTGTCAACAAGTGTTGTGGAGATGGTGACTTTCTCATTTCTTCTTCTTGATGCTCTCTTTGTTGTTGATCTTGCGGCACCTTCTCCTGTTGAGGGATTTCCTTCTCCAGAGGAGCATCTTCATGCTGTGGGGACCCCTGAGGGGCATCTATATGCTGATCATGATGATCATGACCCTCTTCTGTCATTATTTCATCTGTTCCCACTTCTTCTTCTTCTTGTGGTTTATCCACTGCACCAGATATTGGGGACTCTACCTGATGTGCTGGCAATTACTCTGTAGCTACTACTTCTTCTGAGCCTGCACCATCCACTTCTTGTACTTTGCCAGCTAGATCCTCTAGTGTTTCTTTCTCATCAGCCTTCGCTTCCTGAACCTCTACTATAGCAGGTTCTTCTGTTGTATCCTGTGGACTTTGTTGGCCGGTTTCAAGAGCATGGCCTTCTGACTCTGCCATCTCTATCTCTTCTGTTAGGTGACATTTATCAGGTGATCCTGCTGGCTATTCAGGACTTGCATCCTGTTTCTCTGTCAGATCCACCACTACAGGACTGGTCACCTCTGTGATCAATGTATCTAGCCCTATTCCCTGAGCTACTTGCTCTGGGCTCTTTTCTTGCTCTTCTTCTGCTTGTTTCATCTCCTCAAGCACAGTTTGAACTGGTGGAGGCTTGTGAGGAGTCATACTTACATCAGCAGCAAGTGTTTCCATCTTCTATGCAGCCACATCCTGCACCACCTCATCATCAGACAAAATATTGTCTCGTCGAGCGAGACATGCCCTTCTGCTTGTGTCTAGGAGGTTTCTTTCAGCTGCTCCTCAGCAAGTTCAGTTTTGAACTTGACAATGGTAGGAAGTGGAACATTACGTTGAGGTTCCATGTGCACTTCACTACCTTCCCCTTGTAATGAAGTAGGGGGTTGGCTTATTCCACCTCTCATGGAGGTTCTTTGTTTCTTAGGTGGGGTAGACACCAGCACCTGTGGAGCTCTCCTCTTCCTTTTTATTACCAATGGAGCCTCCTCCTCCTCAGGCTCTTCTTCTACGAGGGTATCCTCTCCTCCTGGTTGTTTAGAAGATTGACCCACTTCTTGGGTCTTAGTGATTCCAGCCTCTGCTGTCTTACTTTTCTTGGGCCTTTCTTTCTCTAGAGGGGATGCTGATTCCGATCCTGACCCTACCACCTGCTCAGCTGCAAATACTGCCCTTTCAATTAAAATCCCCTTTGGTCCCTGTTCCACCTTCTTGCCCCTTGGGGGTCTTTTACTCTGCTGTTGCGGTGGAGGGACTCTATCTCCCTTGGTCTTCCTCTTCTCTAACAGGAAGTCATCATATTCATCCGCGGGGATATCCTGCCCTTTCTTCTTGTTGTCCACCGTAATGGCAACACCCTTCTTCTTCAATGCCTCTGTCTGTGCATCAACCCAAGCTTGGGTTAGGCGTAGGGTCCTGGCAATGAATGGGTCCAAGGATATATCCTCCTGCATAGTGAGGTCAGGTGCAGAGATGGTGTCATTATATATCTTTTTCTGTTCATACTCGTCTGCCATTGTCCTGCCATCATCCTTCTTTAATTGTTGAGGAAGGGAGATGCAATCAAAAGTTCTAACTTGGTTTAGAGTTAACCTTTGATACCTCCTTCTCCTGGCTTCTGCCTCATCCTCACAGTCAGCCCAAAAATCCTCTAGGTGCCTTTGGTGAATAGGCTTTCATAGTACCTTCTGTATCCTGCCGTAAGGATCATATGGTCTTGTTATTGGAAAAGGCTGCAGATTCATCTTATTCAAGGTGACCATCACCTTCTTTATATTATCAAAGTCAGGTCACATATAATTGCCAATGCTGACTGGGAACAAAATTGGTGGCAGCTTCTTGGCATCCTTGTACATTTGTATCATGGTGGAGCCCTGCCTGATAAATTCCATTAATACTATGGCGTCGGTAGGATACCTTGGCAGCATCAGGGGATGTCCCTCGAAACCTTCAACCCTTTTATAAGAAAAGGTTGCAAACTGTATGTACTAGGCCCCATGCCTGTAAACTACCTCTTGAGCCTCCATGCTCAATCTCTTTGTTCGGTCTTCCTCCATGGTCCTTACCAGATGCATAGAGAATGCATCATTGACCAGTTTGTAATCTTTTAGGTAGTTGGTTCTCTGCAGCTAGGGATGATGATCCCAGATATATGCAGCATTTGTGCCTGTGAGCTTCCCATCTATAACCAAGGCATCAAAAGTGCCTCTATAAGCACAAGAATAAACAATGTATGATGACATGAAAAATGCACAATTTGAACCTCCCAGGTTCATCAGTTGCTCATGCAGAGCATCACTTATAATTTGGCCCCACAGTGGCTTGGTGTCTGAATATAGACACATCATTACTATTCCGTACATCCAATCCTTAAAACTGCCAGTATCAGGTTGGCTAGTTACTCTATTCAGGAGTGCAATCATTTACTGATACTCCTCACTGAAATCATACTTAAATAGGTGCACAGGAAGCTTGGCGGCTGCATTATATGTGCTGTTCTCAGCCCGCCACGGATACATGTTCTTCCTAGCTGATTTCTTATTGGCTTCATACTCCCTTTCAGACTTCTTCAAGTCTACACTTTTGACTTTACTGCCCAGTGGCAATCCAAATGTCTGGGAGAGACCTTTGATGGAGAGGTCTTCATATATCCTCCCATGCTTCACTACTTGCCTTGTTTGAGGGTTATAATTCTGGGCACACTCAATGACGAGTTCCAGAGATTCCATGGACTATGGAAAACCGGCGGCATTCCACAATCCCGACATGAACACCGCGTCCAACACAAGACTCTTGTCATGTCCATTGTTTAGCTTGGCTGACCAGGCCTCCAAATTAGTGCTTCCCTGATGAGTGTCTGTAATTGCTCCATATTTAAACAGGACCCCCCTCTGAGCAGAGAAGATGGGTTTGCTGAATTCTTCCTGACACTTGACCAATCCCTTCTCAGCCATGAGTACCTAC
Organism: Cunninghamia lanceolata; assembly: GCA_027924645.1. Taxonomy (NCBI): domain Eukaryota; kingdom Viridiplantae; phylum Streptophyta; class Pinopsida; order Cupressales; family Cupressaceae; genus Cunninghamia; species Cunninghamia lanceolata. The sequence goes on along the minus strand of BSBN01000220.1, from coordinate 4,697,338 downwards.
AATTAACGACAATCCTATCTCACAATAGGTCCATATATGCATGCATACTGCAGTTGACTTTATAAATCATTATGCCTACTGTATCAATTCCAACACTACTTAATCACACGAGTGCATAAACCAGAACTTACATCATTGTATCAGAACAGAAACAATATGATGAGGGTTTTATTCACTTACCTGGTTATGCGGATTTCTTTTTATACCAGTAGATTGCTGAGACGTTCTTAATTCAGCTAATGATCACCTCTTCCTTTCTACCCGTGAGCTCAAATCGCGCAAAGGTAGCTGGTATGCAGATATGGAAGCTGGTGCTCTGTAAAACAAGTTTATCACAAGGTAAATGTGAAAATGGCAGTTGAATTACCTTTTAACCTCGCATTTAGGGTACATTTAGGGCAACTCTGACAGATTGCATCATGTTCTTTGATTATTTGTACGAAAATGCAGGATCTCGCCAGGTGTTTCATTGGGTTCCGGGGTCGGTGGGAACTACCTACCATGTCTGCGCGCATTAAATGATAATGGTGGCAACGGGAGCAGGGAATATCCCAATGACAGGATATCGTGAGGGCAGGATGATATTCACAATTATCAGGTTCAGTTTCCATATCATCCTCCCCCCGCATTGACATTGTTATCGCGACAAGATTCGGGTGACAAAAGCACCTTTGTTTCTGTGTAGTACATCAGGAGGATATTTCGGTGAATCAGGTGATGTTTTTTTTAAATATGATGATGACGAGACAAACTTACATGTCTCTCTTTTTGGAATATCGGGATGACGTCATCCTGATATTCGCTCTTTGTATCGAAAGTGCATCATGACGTCATCATCATATTAGGCGAACATGATCATGTTTTTAGAAAATATCCTGTGGCAATGTAAATGTGATGATGATGTCATCATTATGTATGTTCCTCCTTTTATCGTATTCAGATGATGTCATCAAAATATTTGCTAAGGGTGATATAACGACACATCCGGTTACATGCGAAGTATGACGCTCGCGATAGATAAAACTGTTTGACGGGAAGATTTTGCTACCATTTAAAGTTGACGTCCGGATATTTGAACCGCATGATATATCGGAGGGAATGTTTCAAACATGATGATGAACTTCAACAATATGACCTTCCTCTTGCAAATATCAGGTTTGACCGAAACTTTGACTGTTCATAACTCTTATATCCTGATGAATATCAAGGTGAGGTAAAAGGCAATCCTGCCTGAATTTTAATGCTCTTTCAAAATATGAGGTTACAGAGATGAAATATGAACTTTGACAAACTAACCTCATGGTGACTTACCTCATCATGGTTTTGCATGATGATGCACTCAACTTACTTTTACCAAACTGCCCAGAAGCAGACGCACAAGCCAAACCAAAAATTGGGTCCCTGTTTTGCCAAGTCAAAATGGGGCGTGTTGTGTAACCACACAACAACTTGCCACCAAAGAAAACAAACAAATTCCAATGATTCAAGTGATGTGATCACATTCACCTATAGTATCCTAATTCCATATAAGCATAAGTATCATGATCCCCTGAATGATAAAATTTCGTCATGACAACAATGCTAGCAAAGGATCAAGTGTGTGCATATGATTAATTATCCTCATCTTGAAAGCAAGTTGAAAACATAAGTAACTGGTGTTAAACTACATAGTTGGGGATCATCCCTCATAGCCGACCTAGATAGAGCCTTGCTGCCAGCAGGCGTCTATAGCCCCGGCAAGGTTATCTATACAATCTACCCAAGTAGAGCCCCACTGCCAGCAGGCATCTATAGCCCCGGTAGAGTTACTTAGATGGCCTAATTTTATTTCTGTTCTAATTTTCTCTTTAAAATTTGTATCTGATATCATCATGTTAGCTTATTTGTACAAGGTATAGTCACTTGCAGCTTTAGGTTGGAGATTGTATTGGTAGCAAAGGAGTCCCTTTAGATTTTTCACTTAACACCTATACTTGTGTGTTCAACAAACCCAAGGCTGTTAGGTGTTTCATTGTGATTGATTCACTTTGACCAAGAGAAGGCACCCTAATGAAAAGATATCACAAACCTGATCATGAACACTTCTTACAATGAATCATAACCTATGTCTAAATGTGATCTCATTACTTGAACCTTAACAATTTAGTTATTTTCTAGGCTGATGAAGTGCTCAATCCTGACTTACCAGAACAAGGTCCCAACCAACAAAACGAAACAAGCAAAATAGACACACTGTACAAACAACTATACAAATATACAATATGATACACATGACTGTTATGAAGTCATTTAGGCCTGGAAATAATGTTTGAGGAATTGTCCATTGACTGGTAATGGGACGTCCTCACCTATCAGGTTTTTAAGCCTATAAGTACTATCTCCTAGTATCTCAGAAATTTGAAAGCGACCTATCCATAATCTATCAAACTTACCATGGTCACCTTTCTTTTCATGGGCCTTATCCCACATCAAGACCAAATCGGATATCCTGAAAGCTTTAATTCTGGCTCTCTTGTCAAACCAGCATTTGACAATAGCCTGATGTTTTGCAAATTGATCAATTGCTTGACTCCTTTTTTCTTCCAGGTGCATCAACTGAAGCAACCTGACTTCTTGTTTATTGTCTATGCCTAGGTATTCTTCGGCAAACTGTAGGGTAGGAATTTTTAAGTTTACAGGGAGGATTGGATCCACCCCATATACTAGTTGGAAAGGTGAGTTTCCTAATGCAGTTTTTATTCTAGTTCTGTCCACCCATAAGGCATACTTTAGAAATGAGTTCCATTCCCTGGGGTTCTTCTCTATCAGTTTTCTTATGATACTCAATAAATTCTTGTTGGTGGATTCTGCTAAACCATTCCCTTGAGGATAATAGTTAGATGAAAACTTAAGTATAATCCCATGGTCAAAAGCCCAACTGGATAACTTGGTGGAAATGAAGGTGGACCCATTATCACTTACCAATGCATAAGGAGTTCCATACTTGGTGACAATGTTGCTCTCCAGAAATTTAATGACATCATTTGTAGTGCAAGTTTTGCTGCTAATAGCCTCAGTCCATCTAGTACAATAGTCAGTAATTGTTAAAACATACCTATGCCCTGAGGAGGACGGAGGATTGATTGGTCCTATGAAGTCCATGCCCACTGTGCAAATGGGCACTCTTCCATTACTGGCTGCAATGGTTGTGCAGCATATTTCTCTCTGTTGGTAGGAACCTGGCAAACATGACAACATTTAACATGATCAGCTGTGTCTTTAAAAATTGTAGGCCAGTAATATCCTGCTCGGAGGATTGCATGTGTTGTGGCTAATGCTGATCCATGTGCCGTTCCAAACTTATCACGTTATTCTGTTAGGACTCTACTTGCTTCTGGCTTCTCTAAGCATCTAAGGTATATTCCTTCATAATTCTTCTTGAACAAGGTTCCTCCCTTCATCATATACTTTTGGGATCTTATCTTTAAGGCTCTTCTCTATGAAGCCTGCATCCTTGATGGACATCTTCCAGTAATCAGGATGTGCCTGATATCTGAATACCACTCTTTATTGTCTTTCTCATTGATCACATATTGCTGACTAGTGATATTTGGATCAATCTCAGATATCATCTGGCTCAAAGCTTGTCCTCTTACCAGCTTCATTGGTGTAATTTCCATGTCATACTCTTGTAATACAATAATCCATTTAGCTCTTTTCTCACCAGGCTCACTTTGCATCAGCAGCATCTTCACTGCTGCATCAGGCACCACAGTAATCACTTTGCTTCTGAGTATGTAATGTCTAAATTTCTTTACTGCCCAGACTAATGCAAGTGCCTGTCTCTCAACATCTACGTACCTCAACTCAGCATCCCTGAAAGGACAGCTCATGAAAGCAATTGGTTTCTCTTCTTTCTCTTCATTTCTTTGAGTTAACACTGCTACAGAGGTATGTTCTGAAGCAAATGAATAGATGTAGAAATCTTTGGTGTAGTCTGGACTAATAAGGACAGGAGCATCTGAAATGGCCCTTTTTATATCTTCAAATGCAGTCCTGGCTTCCGATGTCCACTCAATTTGTGCATCTTTTTTCAACATAGCATTTAAAGGTCTGACAATCTCAGCAAAGATGGTGATGAACTTCCTCACAAAGTTTATCTTACCAAAGTAAGACTTGAGTTCCTTTTTGCTTCTTGGAAGTTGTAACTTCATAATAGATTCCACCCTGTCAGGATCAATGATAATTCCATCCTCTGTGATCAGGTGGCCTAGTAATTTTCTTGTTGTGACCCCAAATATGCACTTCTTGGGATTTAAAGATATTCCATATTCTTCACATTTCTTCAGTACACTTCTGAGATCAGCAACATGATTCTCCCTTTCCTTGGAGAATACCATCAAGTCATCCATGTAGATGACTATACACTTTCCTATTAAACCTCTGAAAGCTATGTCCATTGCTCGCTGGAATGTAGCTCCAGCATTTATGAGTCCAAAGGGCATACGTCTATATGCAAATATCCCCCACTTTGTGGTGAAGGCAGTTTTCAATCTGTCAATTTTGTCAACCATTACTTGGTTGTATCCTGAAAAGCCATCCAAGAAGGACATCATTTTAGCTCCATTTACAATCTGCAGAACTTCATCCAATGAGGGTAAAGGATAGTTATCCTTTTCTGATGCTTTGTTCAGGTTCCTAAAATCTACACATAACCTGATGTCTCCATTCTTCTTTTTGACTGGCACAAGATTAGCCACCCATGTGGAGTGCCTGACAGGAAATATTATCGTGGCATTTAACAATTTCTTGACTTCTTCTAGAATTATTGGTTCGAGCAAGGCATTGACTGGTCTCTGCTTCTGTCTGAAAGGTTTTGCATCCGGCTTGAGAGGTATAGTATGAGTTATGACAGAGGTATCATATGTCTTCAGCTCATCATAAGTCCATGCAATTACATTATGTAATCCTTGAGGGCCTGAGTTATTCCTTCTAACTCTTCTGGTGTGCAAACCTTACCCAATAAGACATTTTTCTTGTCATCAGCTTGTCCAATATTCACTTGTGAATATTGACCTCCATCTGCCTTAGGCAGATCTTTATGTTTAAGCATATTATCCAAATCAAAGGCTCTTTCCGACTTAATCATACCTTTGGGGATCCTGTTGCTAGGCAACTCTAATATCTCATCTTCTTCCCAGACTTGATCATCCATACCATTCTCATCTATAATCTGACCCTCAAATATGTCTCTATTTGAAATGAAGTTCAGAATGTGTTGATCATCATCAAACACCTGGAGATTAGTCACATTGTCAGGTATTGATGGTACTGACACCAGTTCTACTGAAAATCTCTTTAGACCAGATATAGACAGTGGCTCCAATGTACTGGCAGCTTGAGCTAGCGCATCTGCCTTATGATTTTGTTCTCTTGGTACATGAATGATATTAAAGGCGTCAAAGTCTTCCATCAGGTCCCACACACGATGTCTGTAATTTGATAGTTTTCTGTAGTTGCAGGAATAAATTCCTCTTACTTGCTTCACAACTAGTTCTGAATCTCCAAAGACATGCAGAATCTTTACTTTCCTCTTATGAGCAAACAGCATTCCATGAATCAAAGCCTCATACTCTGCTACATTGTTAGTACAGGGGAACTGTAATCTGTAGGCTGCCAGATAGGATTTCCCAGTTGAATCAATCAGGTCAATTCCTACCCCAGCACCTTGCTTAGATTTGGACCCATCAAACCTCAGGATCCAAGTTTTATCCTCAGCAGGACATTTAGCTGAACTTTTTTTTCCCTTTACAGCTCTGGCTGCTACTTCGCCTGATATCCATTTTAATTTAGGGACATCATCATCCTTAAGTTTCTTCTTTTCCTTTTCTTGTGAGCCTGATGGCTTTTCTATTCTCTCTTTCATTTCAGTAGGAGGATGATCTTCTGAATCTGCAGCTGCATGCTTTTTCAAGATGTGTAAACATAGTGAGCAAGTTGTTTCTGAGTGAGGTGCCTCATGCAGCCTACACCAATTTTTAATTAAGACCTCCTGAGGAGATTTATGCTGCCGTATCACCTTCTCTATTTCCTTTTCCCAAAATTCTTTGAACTTCGTCAGGTCACTACCTTTGTCCTCATCAGACAATTCATAATCTAGTTCCATAAAGCAATCACTCCCTGGGGTGATCTTTTCTTTCATTTCATTATTTACTTGGAGAGAGACTAAAATTTCCTTTGTTTCCAGGACAGGATGCTCATCATGATCTGTTGGTTCTTCAGTTCCTACAAAAGACAGATAAGAATTATTATTGTCATCATCATCAAATGTAACATTTACCTCGAAATATGATGATGATGCCTCGTTGTACGTTCACTCTAGCATCATCATCTCTAAGCATGTTTCACATGTCTTCTCTGAATGTGCTTCGTCGTGTAACCTGCACCATCCGTCAATCAAAATATCATTAGCTGGTATATTTAACAATTGACAATGTTTTACTTGTTTAGACAAATGTATCTCAAAATCTCTAAAGCGATCTATTTCATTCTCATTATCGATATAATTATCAGTTTCTATGTCTAGCATGTCCTCCTGATCATCATGATGATGATGATGATGTAGCTTAAGCATCAGGATCTCTTCTATTTTGATGGTCTGTGGCCTGATGCAATAAACTCCAGGTTCTAAGTTTACGTACATGATCTCGTTTGTTCTGTTGTACTCAGTTATCATATGTTTCATTCTAGGTTCAGCATCAATCCTGATCTGATTAGGTATACCCTTCCAGGGTAACCACATGTGACTAAAATCTATAGACATATATTCGTTAAGCGTTTTAGACCAATCGCGGCTGAGCAACATCCCATACGTATCAGGTATGTCAACTACTTGAATATCAATGTAATACTAGATCCTAGGATCAGATGCTAGCTGCATGTGGATATGAGTTAATTCCCCTACTACACTTACTTGTGTTTTGTCCAACTGTGTGACCTTCTTTAAGGATTTAGCAGGATGCAGTCCTAAGGCATTGCATATTGACAAGGGCATAACATTTGTTGAGGCTCCCGAATCTACCAGACAGTTGTGCAGGTTCTTGCTGAACATTCTTATGGTAAGGAGGAATGGAGGTGATTTGGTTTTATCCCTATACAAGGTCATGTGGGAGGTTTCTACAGCTTGGACTATAGCTGACACTTTAGGCTTGACAATATTATCCCTAGCAGCGTGATCCTTGCCACTGGATTGACTCAAAAAATGGCTATCCTCTTTAGGGGCAGGATCATCTAAGGACTTCATGAATGCCCTTTTTATGGCAGGGGTTTTCAGTAACTCAGATAGGGACAGGCTGATCTTAATTTTCTTCATTTCATCAGTGAGATAGCTGACCAACTTGTCAGATTCATGAGGTGTATTCACAATCTTTGATACTGTGTTTTGAGGTGACAAGTACTGAGCATTCACCTTAGGGAACCCTGGGTTATTGCTAGCCTTAGGATCAGGAGGTGTATTGAAGTTGTTTGGAGGTAGAGATGATGTCAATGGACCAATAGGTCTGTTGGCATTGCTCCTCAAGTTATAATTGTGCTTACCAGGATATTGCTGCTGATATGCATGTACTTCTTCACGTTCCCTTGCAGGCTCATTTTCATCTTCAAAGGGGAAAACATAGTTTGTTTCAAAAGCTAAGGCTGATTCCTCATATGCCTGGTTATAACTCTGACGAGGTTCATTTGTATAGGCTTCTAGCACAAAAGCTGAGTCGTATCCACAAGGAACAATCTCATTTACTTCTGCATGAGGTGGATTTCCAGAAGTGTTAGACACTTCAGTTTGAAAGATGCTAGCAGCAATTCTAAATTGTGGACAGTCTAATTCTGCATGTGCATTAGTATTGTGGATCCTACACCAATTAGTAAGAGCTGCCTCAGCAAGATTGACTCTAGTAGTCTGTTTGGCTTCACCAGGAGGCTGATTGTCCAGGGGTGATGGCAATGAACCATTATTTGGCCTAGAATTCCATACTCTGGGCTGTCTAGGTGGATTATTGTTATTTCCACCATTATTATTGAAATTATTGTTGTTATATCCTCTATCAGGATAATTTGGTCGGTCATTGGAATAATTTTTGTTTTGACTTGACTGGGAATAAAAACCCTGATTTCTCAAGTGTGTCACTTCTGTGGTGAGTTTTCTTAATTGAGCAGAAATTTCTTTGATTTCCTCCTTTTCTTCTTGAGCTTTGGCCACTACATTTTCAGCCTGAGGCTTGAAGAAAGAGGATCCATGGTTATTATTGGATAGATCAGCACCCTGAGGTATCTGGGCTTGTGTAGGGTATTGTGGCACTTGGCCATTTCCATTAGGAGGGGGCATGATGCTCAGTGGAGGTATTTGCAAAGGGGCAGGCATGACTGCTGGAGGTATCACTATTCCATTAGGATACTGTGCAGGATACTACAGAGAATATGTTGCAGGATATGCTGCGGGATATTGTGAATGCATGCCAGGCAAGGTAGGAAATACTATATTTGGAGTAGGAGCAGGTATCAACTGCTGATTCACTTTGATAGCTTCTTGAAAAGCTCCTGTCAATGTAGTGATCTCAGGATGTGTTCTCCTGATGAACATGGAAGTTAATGGATCCAGAGCTGAATAATAGATACTCCAGGCAGAGGCATCAGATACTACATATGGGGCAACTAACTTGGATAACATTTTCTGAAACCTAGCATTGAAATTGGCGATAGGTTCATGCTCAAATCTTTTGATCGTGGCAAACATATGGTAATTCATAGATGGATCAATAGGGACTTTGAACCTGTCAAGAAAGGCTTTCTCTAAGACAGCCCATGAACCAACAGCGGCTTGGCCAAGACTAATGAACCAATTATAAGCATCTTCCCCTAAGGAAAAAGGAAATAACCTGCACATCACATCTTGATGTTCTATCCCGGCTCTGCAGCAAGCTTCCTTAAATGTCCTGATATGATCATCATCATCTTGATAAGGATGATACTTTGGGCACAGTTTGTCCAGATTCTTTGGCAGCTCATGATATGCATTAAAGGTCAAAGGTGACTCTGCTGCAAAGAAATACATTGCAACCAGAGGAGGTTGAGCTGGTGTTGCAGCTGGCTGGGGTTGAACCAAAGGTACACCCTGAGGCTGAATAGGAGGTGTCATAGATATCCCGGAAGGTATTTGTAAACCAACGGGAGTTACAGGAGGAGGTTCTGGTGAAGCTCTTGACGCACTAGACCCTGGAGTATGATGAATGTCTACGGTTCTAGGTCTGAAACCTCTAACAGGTAGTTCCTCGAAGATTCCAATAGATCTAGACCTGGTATTTATCCTGTGAGCTAGGATTTCTCAATTCTGAGGCAAATTGGCTGAAGCTTTGCAAATATTGGCTAGATTTCACCAAATGAGGTGATATTTGCAGTCGGATGGCTAATCAAACTAGATATTTATGAAATATTTGTGAAGATACTGCAAATATGATAGGATATTTGGGGTATAATGACCCCTAGCATGAGATCTCAAGTATCTAAAGCCTAAATCCTTCAAAGCTTGAATAGATTTATGGATCTTTGGCCAATATTAGTGAATTCAGAATGATCTACTATAAAGCTTGCAATATTTATGTAAGATCTGGAAATCTTTACATGAAATGAGCATATATAAGCTTCTTACAGTAAATATTTACGTAATATTTGAATTTCACAGATGATCTGAGGTTACCTTACTCCTTGCATCATAGAACCTAAAAATAATGATGATGAGCGTAGTGTTCCATGGGCGGCCCTCCCTCTAGCGCCAATTTATGTTGGTCATGATGTTAGTCATAAACAAGCATAGAATAAAAGTACACATTAACCTTTATTCATCTTGAAAGATACTGTGAATTCAAGGAATTCAGGATCCCAAGTCTTTGGTGATTAGGTCTTAATCGTCTGACGTTACTCAGAGGTTAATGTGTGTTGTTGTTTCCATTTTGGGGCCTTACGTGAAATTGTGCCATCATCATGACATTCCTGTAGAAATTCTTTATAGAGAAGTCATATTATGTAGTTATTAGATGAAAAGATGTAGCAATACCTCAATCTTTGCATGATATTTTCAATTGTGCATGCTTTGCATTCAAATATGCTAAATATTTGTGATTACCTACGAGATGTCTGCATATTTGCGTTATTTACTTAGGATTATCAATTATTCGCCATTGTGATAATGAAATGTTCTGAAATTGAAAGAAATTAAAGGAATACTACAATTTAAAGTTGAATCTTTAGCTATTGATCCACATACATACTCGATACTGTCATGACGAGAAGAAATCAAACCATATGTTCACCAGGATATTCCACAGCTAGATATAGTTGATGCAAACTTCAGAGGATGATGAATGAAAACAATACATGCAACATGATGAGCACTCCAAGGGACGCAACAAATCAAAGCACATATCCAGAATTCAGACATAGATTACTCAAGATTTATGAAGATTTGTAATCGAAATATTCTTCTCTTTCATTAAGTATGCAAAAGACATGTACATATGCAATAACTTTGAAATAAGCCCTGAATACTTCAGCAAACAGATTTCAATTAAGTTTCAAATGTTTCATCAAGGCATTCCACCACCTTTTATAGAATAAGGTGAGGAATCCGTTACAAAAGATCTACGATCTAGATTTATCAATACAAATCTACGGTCATGATTCACTTGATTTTGTCAATCTTTACAAAATGGCACAAGTTGCCAGCTGGCAACTATCTATACTACTTATGCTATTATCCCTTTCATGATGTATCTTCATCATGCTCCTCAGCTAATTCATGCGGGTCATCATCATGTGCATCACTTTCTGAACTTTCACTATCCTGATGATGACGCGGCTGCATATGGGGCTGCATACTACTGCGGACCTGCTCGTATGAATGCACAACCTGATCTATCCCTCCGCCATCTTGAGTCTTTGCTTTGACAATGGCGTGCTTATGTGCTTCATATTTGTCTCTGCTGTTGTCAAGCTTATTTTTCCTGTCTTGCAGTTTTCTTTGTATTTCTCCATCTGGACCTTGATCCTCATTATTTTATCTATCAATTCCTCTGTCAAAGGGACATGTGGACCATCTGTCTCTGATTGGAAGTTGCTGTGTACAGCTTTAATGCTAGACTCTTCATCTTGATTTTCTATTTTTCCTTCCACCTTGCCTTCCAATGCCTCCAGTATCACCGCTTCTTCAGCCATTAAATCTCGTAGCCTCATGCTGATATCCCTCAGCTTATTATTACACCTTTTGAGGACTCCACACTCAAACTGAGTGTCTTTATACCAGATATCTATTAATAATGCGGTATTATTATTCAGTACCTGCTTACTGATAAGCAGTTGTGGATTTATATTCCTCATTTCCCCTAACAGGGTCAGGACTCTCTCCAGCTTGTAAGACCTCTTCCCGGTCTGCATCTGCAATTTATCCACTTTGGCCTTGGAGTCACTTAGGGTGCTCCACCTCTTCAAAGAGGCCTTCATTATTTCTACAGCATCATCCAATGTGGATGACATCCATCTCCTTATTATAGACGCCTCATGCTTCATAAGGTCCAATTTATTTACCTCCTCCTGAGAAATGGCAGTCAATGGGACTGCATGTTCAGTTGTGGTATCATCAGGATTGGTCAGCCCTTTGATATAGGAATGCAACTGAGCAATGTGCTCTTTATGTTTCTTATTTTTCTCCTTCTCTCTTTTCACTTTCTGAATTAGAGAGTCAATGATATCTTTGCCCTCCTGACCCTCTTGGTCCTCATTGGCAAAGCCCAAATCTACTGTACCGATTTGAAATTCATCGACAGTGATTTTACCTTTTTCCTTCTCCACCGCAGGTATGGCAACTTGCGCGGTCCTTCTCCCTATTGCCGGATCTCTCTTGATGGCCGAAGTCATTCTGGCCATCCTCTTTGGCTTCATTATATCCGCAGAGAATAGGGTGGAGACGTTGAATTCCTGAATTTCAAGCTCCTCCTCAGCATTTATCTCTTTTGCCAACCACAGAGGCACCCAATCATGTTTTTCAACATCATCCTGATGTTCACCTATATCTCCCGTTTCTATCAACAAGTGTTGTGGAGATGGTGGCTTTCTCATTTCTTCTTCTTGATGCTCTCTTTGTTGTTGATCTTGCGGCACCTCCTCCTATTGAGGGATTTCCTTCTCCGGAGGAGCATCTTCATGCTGTGGGGACCCCTGAGGGGCATCTATATGCTGATCATGATGATCATGACCCTCTTCTGTCATTATTTCATCTGTTCCCACTTCTTCTTCTTCTTGTGGTTTATCCACTGCACCAGATACTGGGGACTTTGCCTGATGTGCTGGTGATTGCTCTGTAGCTACTACTTCTTCCGAGCCTGCACCATCCACTTCTTGTACTTTGCCAGCTGGATCCTCTAGTGTTTCTTTCTCATCAGCCTTTGCTTCCTGAACCTCTACTATAGCAGGTTCTTCTGTTGTATCCTGTGGACTTTGTTGGCCGGTTTCAAGAGCATGGCCTTCTGACTCCGCCATCTCTACCTCTTCTGTTAGGTGACCTTTATCAGATGATCCTGCTGGCTGTTCAGGACTTGCATCTTGTTTCTCTGTCAGATCCACCACTACAGGACTGGTCACCTCTGTGATCAATGTATCTAGCCCTATTTCCTGAGCTACTTGCTCTAGGCTCTTTTCTTGCTCTTCTTCTACTTGTTTCATCTCCTCAAGCACACTTTGAACTGGTGGAGGCTTGTGAGGAGTCATACTTACATCAGCAGCAAGTGTTTCCATCTTATGTGTTGCCACATCCTGCACCACCTCATCATCAGACAAATTTATTGTCTCGTCGAGCGAGACATGCCCTTCTGCTTGTGTCTAGGAGGTTTCTTTTAGCTGCTCCTTAGCAAGTTCGGTTTTGAACTTGACAATGGTAGGAAGTGGAACATTACGTTGAAGTTCCATGTGCACTTCACTACCTTCCCCTTGTAATGAAGTAGGGGGTTGGCTTATTCCACCTCTCATGGAGGTTCTTTGTTTCTTAGGTGGGGTAGACACCAGCACCTGTGGAGCTCTCCTCTTCCTTTTTATTACCAATGGAGCCTCCTCTTCCTCAGGCTCTTCTTCTATGAGGGTATCCTCTCCTCTTGGTTGTTTAGAAGATTGACCCACTTCTTGGGTCTCAGTGATTCCAGCCTCTATTGTCTTACTTTTCTTGGGCCTTTCTTTCTCTGGAGGGGATGCTGATTCCGATCCTGACCCTGCCGCCTGCTCAGCTGCAAATACTGCCCTTTCAATTAAAATCCCCTTTGGTCCCTATTCCACCTTCTTGCCCCTTGGGGGTCTTTTGCTCTGCTGTCGCGGTGGAGGGACTCTATCTCCTTTGGTCTTCCTCTTCTCTAACAAGAAGTCATCATATTCATCCGCGGGGATATCCTGCCCTTTCTTCTTGTTGTCCACCGTAATGGCAACACCCTTCTTCTTCAATGCCTCTGTCTATGCATCAACCCAAGCTTGGGTTAGGCGTAGGGTCTTGGCAATGAATGGGTCCAAGGATATGTCCTCCTGCATAGTGAGGTCAGGTGCAGAGATGGTGTCATTATATATCTTTTTCTGTTCATACTCGTCTGCCATTGTCCTGCCATCATCCTTCTTTAATTGTTGAGGAAGGGAGATGCAATCAAAAGTTCTAACTTGGTTTAGAGTTAACCTCTGATACCTCCTTCTCCTTACTTCTGCCTCATCCTCACAGTCAGCCCAAAAATCCTCTAGGTGCCTTTGGTGAATAGGCTTTCCTAGTACCTTCTATATCCTGTCGTAAGGATCATATGGTCTTGTTATTGGAAAAGGCTGTAGATTCATCTTATTCAGGGTGACCATCACCTTCTTTATATTATCAGAGTCAGGGAACATATAATTGCCAATGCTGACTGGGAACAAAATTGGTGGCAGCTTCTTGGCATCCTTGTACATTTGTATCATGGTGGAGCCCTGCCTGATAAATTCCATTAATACTATGGCGTCAGTAGGATACCTTGGCAACATCAGGGGATGTCCCTCGAAACCTTCAACCCTTATATAAGAAAAGGTTGCAAACTATATGTACCAGGCCCCATGCCTGTAAACTACCTCTTCAGCCTCCATGCTCAATCTCTTTGTTCAGTCTTCCTCCATGGTCCTTATCAGATGCATAGAGAATGCATCATTGACCAGTTTGTAATCTTTTAGGTAGTTGGTTCTCTGTAGCTGGGGATGATGATCCCAGATATATGTAGCACTTGTGCCTGTGAGCTTCCCATCTGTAACCAAGGCATCAAAAGTGCCTCTATAAGCACAAAAATAAACAATGTATGATGACATGAAAAATGCACAATTTGAACCTCCCAGGTTCATCAGTTGCTCATGCAGAGCATCACTTATAATTTGGCCCCACAGTGGCTTGGTGTCTGAATATAGACACATCATTACTATTCTGTACATCCAATCCCTGAAACTGCCAGTATCAAGTTGGCCAGTTACTCTATTCAGGAGTGCAATCATGTACTGATACTCCTCACTGAAATCATACTTAAACAGGTGCACAGGAAGCTTGGCGGCTGCATTATATGTGCTATTCTCAGCCCGCCATGGATACATGTTCTTCCTGGCTGATTTCTTATTGGCTTCATACTCCCTTTCAGACTTCTTCAAGTCTACACTTTTGACTTTACTGCCCAATGGCAATCCAAATGTCTGGGAGAGACCTTTGATGGAGAGGTCTGCATATATCCTCCCATGCTTCACTACTTGCCTTGTTTGAGGGTTATAATTCTGGGCACACTCAATGACGAGTTCCAGAGATTCCATGGAGTATGGAAAACCGGCGGCATTCCACGATCCCGACATGAACACCGCGTCTAGCACAGGACTCTTGTCATGTCCATTGTTTAGCTTGGCTGACCAGGCCTCCAAATTAGTGCTTCCCTGATGAGTGTTTGTAATTGCTCCATATTTAAACAGGACCCCCCTCTGAGCAGAGAACATGGGTTTGCTGAATTCTTCCTGACACTTGACCAATGGCTTCTCAGCCATGAGTACCTGCAATTAATGATAATCCTATCTCACAACAGGTACATATATGCATGCATACTGCAGTTGACTTTATAAATCATTATGCCTACTATATCAATTCCAACACTATTTAATCACCCGTGTGCATAAACCAGAACTTACATCATTGTACCAGAACAGAAACAATATGATGATGGTTTTATTCACTTACCTGGTTATGCGGATTTCTTTTTATACCAGTAGATTGCTGAGACATTCTTAATTCAGCTGATGATCACCTCTTCCTTTCTACCCGTGAGCTCAAATCACGCAAAGGTAGCTGGTATGCAGATATGGAAGCTGGTGCTCTGTAAAACAAGTTTATCACAAGGTAAATGTGAAAATGGCAGTTGAATTACCTTTTAACCTCGCATTTAGGGTACATTTAGGGCAACTCTGACAGATTGGATCATGTTCTTTGATTATTCATGCGAAAATGCAGGATCTCACCAGGTGTTTCATTGGATTCCGGGGTCGGCGGGAACTACCTACCATGTCTGCGTGCATTAAATGATAATGGTGGCAATGGGAGCAGGGAATATCCCAATGACAAGATATCGTGAGGGTAGGATGATATTCACAAATATCGGGTTGAGTTTCCATATCATCCTCCCCCCGCATTGACATTGTTATCGCGACAAGATTCGGGTGACAAAAGCACCTTTGTTTCTGCGTAGTACATCAGGAGGATATTTTGGTGAATCAGGTGATGTTTTTTTTAAATATGATGATGACGAGACAAACTTACATGTCTCTCTTTTTGGAATATCAGGATGACGTCATCCTGATATTCGCTCTTTGTATCGGAAGTGCATCATGACGTCATCATCATATTAGGCGAACATGATCATGTTTTTAGAAAATATCCTGTGGCAATGTAAATGTGATGATGATGTCATCATTATGTATGTTCCTCCTTTTATCGTATTTGGATGATGTCATCAGGATATTTGCTAAGGGTGATATTTGCGTCAGGAGGATATAACGACACATCGGGTTACATGCGAAGTATGATGCTCGCGTTAGATAAAACTGTTTGACGGGAAGATTTTGCTACCATTTAAAGTTGACGTCTGGATATTTGAACCACATGATATATCAGAGGGAATGCTTCAAACATGATGATGAACTTCAACAATATGACCTTCCTCTTGCGAATATCAGGTTTGACTGAAACTTTGACTATTCATAACTCTTATATCCTGATGAATATCAAGGTGATGTAAAAGGCAATCCTGCCTGAATTTTAATGCTCTTTCAAAATATGAGGTTACAGAGATGAAATATGAACTTTGACAAACTAATCTCATGGTGACTTACCTCATCATGGTTTTGCATGATGATGCACTCGACTTACTTTTACCAAACCACCCAGAAGCAGACGCACAAGCCAAACCAAAAATTGGGTCCATGTTTTGCCAAGTCAAAATGGGGCGTGTTGTGTAACCACACAACAAGTTCCTGCTGAACATATGTGATATTCCAATTGTGTTTCTATCTAATACAATATATTTTTCTTTCACCATGTGTTCCTACCTTTGGTGGTAATGTGTTTGCATTTTCAATTTAGTATTTGATTTGTCTTTGGAAAGTTCTAGTAAGTGCTATAATTATTTATTTTTTTAGAAATGAGATTGAAGGATAGAGTATAATTTATGCACATTTAATATGGTGATCTCATGTGTTTCATTCAAATTTGTCATCAACTCCTTAAAATCTTGCATCTATGGTGTTAATAATAAAGTGAAATACTGATCATTGCATTATAGGTTATGTATGAAAATGGGTATGAGCGAATTGTGTGTTAATTAGATTCAATCAAACCCTTTGTTCACACATACATTCAAGGACATAGATCGAGCTAAGTCACAACTATGACAGAGGACTCAGATATATGTTTGATGTCACTATGAGATGCTTGGAAAGATAGAAAAGATTGATAATTTGTTAAAACCCTAATTTGATTAGGCCTAATGAAGGAACTAAATATAGATTAGAAACATAATAGGATTTTAGTTTTGGAAAGTAGAAACTATGTTGTAGATTGTACCCTGCTTAGAGATTTCCAATGTGGCACTTATTTTAGAGGTCGGGAGCCAAATATGTTGTAGATTGTACCCTGCTTAGAGATTTCCAATAGTGATAAATTGGATGGAAAAATAGGGACCGCCCTTGTCCAATTAGGGATATTTTCTACTACTTTCTTTAGAATTGGAATCCTTATGCTCTACAATGATCTACTACAACTCCTCTTCGCAAGATCTGACACCTATCACCTGCAATCACAAGAGAGGGGTTGGGGGTTGTGGTGTTTAGGAGCTTGCATCAATCAAGCCCCAGAATGGAATTCAAGCCTTCCAACACCATTGTTGGATAGAGAGTGCATGTCCTTGGTGGACAAAGGTAAAATAAAATGATATGAAAAATGATTGAAACACAAAGTAGATGTCACCTCAAAGGT
Organism: Cunninghamia lanceolata; assembly: GCA_027924645.1. Classification (NCBI taxonomy): domain Eukaryota; kingdom Viridiplantae; phylum Streptophyta; class Pinopsida; order Cupressales; family Cupressaceae; genus Cunninghamia; species Cunninghamia lanceolata. Next base: position 4,679,766 of record BSBN01000220.1, on the reverse strand, counting down.
GAAGCTATCACGGGGAGATGAAGATCTTTCACGCTATGAGGAGATGGATTGATGAAGATAAATCTACAACATACAAGTGCAAACACAACATAATAATGCTCTGAAACACAATGAAAGCCTTGAGTATCCTTAACATAAGATCACAAGTTCAAATTATCCATGTAGTTGTAAAATGAAGTCCTAAAAATGATTATATATGCATTCCTCCTAAACTTTCATAATTCAAACTTAAGATGCCAACAAGGGAAACCTTTTTCATGGTTACAAGCTGACATTCAAATTTGGGACCCTGACAAAAAATAGGGCAAGACAAGGGCATAGGTGCCCACATCTAGGAGCCTATTTTGGGACCAGATTAAGCATAAGGTTTACTCCTAGGTCCCATTTGACACATGGGTTTTGGGGGATTTTGCTTCAAGATTAATTTTGAACATGCACAATTAAATCTATGGGACCTAAGTGCTAAACTTAGGAGGTAAAAGTCCTAGGGGGACATTTTATGACATAACATTTAGTCCAGATTTTAATATATGTATGAGCTTACGACCCATACATGCATTAAAGTATGGTCCAAAACACATCAACCATGCCAGGTCCATTTAAAGCTAAGTCATACAAAAAGATTAAGGAACTATTTCTAGCCCCCAATCTCGGGTAAGCACGACAAGACACATCCTAGACATGCAAAATACAATGAAGATAGTAGGAAGCATGCAAAACATGGAGAAGATAGTATTGAAGACATGCAAAACATGATGAAGACATGAGATTAGTCACACAAAACATAATGAATACGTTGATATAACATTTTTATTTTCATATATATGCATGGAAATAAAAATTACAACAGAAAACCCCAAAATGTAGGAGGCGGTCATCACTACACCTTTTAAACTACACTAGGGGGAAAACATGCCATAAAAAACTTGAGTATGGGAGGAGCTCATTGCTACACCCTTGAAATCACACATGAGGGAAAACACACCATATAAAACCTGAGTGTGGGAGGAGCTCATCATTATGCCCTTGAAACCACACATAGGGGAAAACATGCCAAACAATGTTTTAGTGTGGGAGGAGCTTATCGCTACACCCTTGAAACCACACATGGGGTAAAACACATGGAAGACACACTGAATACACGAGCACCATATAGAATTCCATAGACATACTATACGTCTCAAACACGACAAGCAAGGTCAATGGAAGGAGCTTGTTGCTAAGTCCCACCATTCCATATATGTTGTAGACACACCTGACGATTGGGCTTATGCCACAACAACCACCAAAAACATGCTTAAGAGAGGATAGTCTAAAGATCCAACCTCACCTCTGTGGAGGACTTTTGTAATAAAAGGATGTGCACTAACTCAAGACATACACCATCCCACCTTCCACAGAAGGGCTTTTGAATAAAAGGATACACACTAGCTCAAGAGATACGTTATCCCACCTTATGTAGAGGGATTCTTGATAAAGCATATGCTATCTTGCCTCATGGAGAGGGATTTTTGATTACAATATAAATAAATATGTGTACTCATGCCAGAGATTCAACATACCACCTCACAGAAAGGGCATACAAACATGCTTTGTTAGCACCAAAATCATCAGACAAATATCATTAAGTATGCCCCACCTTAAGGTGGTTAATGTCATGTACCGATATCAAGTACATTAAGGTAGAGAGAAGACACACAAGGGAACAAGAGCTCTCTCAAAGCCTATGCCCCCAAGGCAACATGTGCTTATGATCACCAAATGTTCCCACAAACACATTGATATGATTTGCTTAAGATAATCAACAAGAGAGGTTAGAAATATTACTCTAATATAATAACCAAAGCAATCCATTAAAGCTATGAAGACAATCATATAAAGGACCAAGACTATACTACAGGTTCAGAACCAAGTATAATTGTTGGACTATACTATAGATACATTGAAACTGAGTGTAGCAACAAGGTGAGATACCAATCAAAGTGTACAAGAGTAGATTGAGTGGATTGTAAAATTTTAGTTACAAGAAAGGCCATAAGATGATACATCACAAGGAGTGATTCTACTTAGTCAAGTGTTGGATATATATATGTATCAACCCTATCGTCATGTACAAACTAGGTCTATTTTTTCTTTTCTTGCTGAAGGGACATGTTAGGTCTCAAAAATGTAGGTCGCTAATCCTAAGAGGTTGCTAGACTCTCTTGACGTTTTTGGCTAACTAACATGGGGTACATATGGATAAACCCCCTTCACTTCAGGCTCTGCCAAGCCTAGGCAGGTAAACCTCTAATTAATAAAGCAGATAAAAAGATGATCACTACTTTGATCAAAATTAATCTAACTATTGATAATGGCAAAAATTATAAAACAGATGAAAAGACAACAAGTTAATTCTAAATGATTTAAATTGTAATGGTAAAACAATGATGCAATCTAATTAAGGCTAAAGTGAATTTGTATAAGTGATAATGAAAACACTAGACCAATTCCTTATTGAATATAGAGTTAGTATGATCATGAAATAAATAACTGTTTGTTTGGTAAAAACTCAAACTATCTGGCATGAAAGAATAGGTATGTAACTTGTACAACGCTGCAAGGAAATAGTTAATATTCCATACTTATATATATCCAATTGATAAAATAAAATTACCTGCATTTATCTAAAAGGATTTAATCCCTGCTTGAAGAAACCTATCAGAATAATACTGTAATTGTAATAGATTTATCAAAAAATGGAGACAGAATACAAACCCTAACTATATAACTCTTCTTATAGATCCATGACAATGTCTTCATAGTTACTATGATAGATTTAAAGGATTTAATTCTGAAAGTAGAAACCAATTAATCTTATCACACTATAAGAGCAAATGTGTATAGACAACTTGAAGATATACTTGATAACTCTAATTGAATAACAAAGAAAACTTTGAAAGGAGACAATCATATAATTGAATAAATTAAACAGATAGTTGATACCAAAATCTGTAGTCACTAGTTCATGTTCACAGGCTTGACTTCATCAAAAAATGCTTGCACATGGTCCACCAGAAATAAAATGTATTAAAAATGAACTAGCATTGTTGTTCAAATCTAATCTATAGTTTCCCTTGTTCTATTCTGTAATCTTTCCTATTCTCCTATCCTATTCTATCTATTCTATCCTTCTCTTGGTCTTGGTCATCTCTTATAAAGAGTAGCATACAAGCTTCAGACCAGTTACAATAGTTGTGACGGTTGATAACCGAACAACAGTATTTGTTCTAATAAAACAAATTCAAGAAATTTAATACTCGTCTTCAATCATCAAATGGATAACCATTTCAGGGTCAAACAAAGATCTTTAACTGTAGTTTTGTTTAATATCCTTCGAGGTTTTCTTTATTATTCCTAAAAGGACCAGATAAAAGACAAATTAATTTCTAATGAAATAATCAAAACAAATTTATTTAAACATATGTATTTACTTAAGTAATTACTTTCCTTATCGATGATTTATCAGTCGCTCAAGATCCTTTCATGGGTGTTTTTTATAACTTGATCCCCACTATATATCCTACAAAAAACCCATTTTTCAAATGTCAGAAAAATATCTTAACCATTTGGATTAAATGTCGTTTTAGGGTTTCTGTATTTTGTATCAACGTAAGGTGCATTTTGTTTTACCGAAGGTGTAATGCGAATGTATATCACAAATGTATCTTTAATAATGTATGTGAGAATGTACATTGTGTTAGATACAAGAGGTGACTGGTAGAAATGGTAAAGAGAACCGGTGATAACAAGTCATGTCTTGTATATACAATAGTTTTGGCATATCAAAAATATACATTGTTATTATACAAGCCCAATGTGCAAGCGGCGAGACCCACTACTTGTATCCAACCTTCATATACAATGCCTGATACATACAAATTCAATTGTATCTCCTTTCCAGACTTATTCTTTTTATAACCCATCGTTTATTCACTTTCAGGTCCACGACATGTATAAAAAGCAATGCATCTTTTAATATACTTTAAGTCAGGATGCATCGTTTATACCACATTTTAACTTCTTTTGAGTTTTGGCTTGTATGTACCACAATGTATATATCTGAAACATACATACAAGGCCTAAAACATACAACAATAAAACCAATTTTAATCTTCTTTCAGTTTCGTCACTTGTATAAGTGAAATGCATATCGCAATGTATGTGTACTAAAATGTATGTCTCCAAAAGCATACATATACAAAGCGTGATACATACAACAACTTAACTTCATTTCATACTTTTTTGAATCTACGTTATGTATATTAGCCTTGTATAACCTGAAACATACAATACATGAAATATACAAAATTTTTACCATATTTCATAATCTTTCAGTTCCGTGCTATGCATATTGCCTTGTATGTACCGCAATGTATGTTGTGTTCTACCAAACATACAAACATAACATACAAGTAGCAAACCCGACAGAAAATACATTTCAACTTTTAATCTTGTCAGGTCCACCTTGTATGTAATAATAAAATGTTAGAACAATGCATCAACCTGATGACTCCTTTATGCACGACCCAATATACAAGGGACTTTGCATATGCATCATATAATGACACAACATACAAACCACTTTGTATATGAGAGACTTTGTATATACAAACATACAAACCCATACCACAATGCATTTTACTAATAACACACATAACTTGCAAAATATAGGAAATTTTAAGATGGTTCAAAAAGCAACCCCTATTCATTTTCGACAAGGAATTCACCCATATTCAGCTGTAGTACTTAATGCCATTTTTCCTTTATTTTCAACAAGGTTTGTAACTTTTCACTTCTTTGTTTACGGCCCATCTTTAATGAGCACTTCAACCATGTTATATTAAGTCTTTAGGAATCAGAATAGATCAAATCCGAATATTTCTATCAATTCAATTATTAATTTCTGCTTGAAAACAACTATGGATCTTTCCATTTATGCTCACATACTAAAATCTTTGGATGATTGAAACTTAATATTTGCCAAAAAGTACCATAGGAATTTTAGTCCCAATAGGACACATGGTCCTTATCAGTATTTATTTGTTTTCATCATTTGTCGACTAGGTAGAATCACTAGAAGAAGGTAAACAATAAAAGGTGAGAGGAGAACGTAGGAGGATGCCCTTAGGTCATCAACTATAACACTATGCCTCTCAAGTACAACACACAACAATAAGATAGAGGAGAGGAACAATAGAAGAATGATGATAGAAATAGAATAAGGGTCAGAACAAAGATAGTCTCCTGGTATCCTTGACCTTACAAGAGTATCAAGGGTCATCCAAGGAGGCCTAAACAACACATAACACATCATGTGGGAAACACAACACACATATATAGATTATATATTTGCATTTTATCTAAGAAGAGTCTAAACTTGTGAGCATCTTTGAAAGGTGCTCCATCAAGTTTTTGACAAAGTTTGAGTGATTCATACCTAATTAATTCTCATTTCTAGTACGACCATGTGGTGCTTGTTTCTCAAATCCCTATTTATTTGAAATGCTTGTGAGGAGGGGAATCATTGCTATTTCCCATTGATGATAACTGCCTTGTTCTTTTCTGATCTTTTGCTTTCTTATTTCGATGAATAAACCTTTCACGGTGGAATGGAACACTTTCCACTGTGGCAACCTTTTCTTGTATCATAATATCTTGTCACGGTTGTTCAATTTGTGAATCTAATGCATCTTGGTTGACTCCCAATCCTTGAAGGGATAACAATGGAGGAACCTTAGCATAAACACATTTTCCTCATGGACAAGATGAAACTTCAATGTTCTTCTTATCCACTTCTATCATACCAACTATTTCATCATAGTCAAGATTATCATCTTCTTGCTCTATTGTATTTTTCTCTACCATATTATTGTCTCTAAGCTTAGGAAATGGATTATTAAAGATTTGTAAATTCTGATTTGAAGGGGAAACTGACTTATTTCCATTATCATTCACACTAGTTACATGTATCACATTTGAGTTGATGAGGTCTTGAATTTCATGTTTAAGATGCATACATCATTCAGTATCATGTCCTTGTTGTCAATGGTAATGAAAGAAAGCATTAGCATCAAAGTGAGGTCCTTGTATTCTATTACTATCCAATGGTTTGATTGGAGGAAGCTTCAAGAGATTATTGCTCACTACTTGATTCATAATAGAATGTAGTGAATTAGATATTGGAGTAAACTATCTTTTCTATTGTTGAAATTGAAATGGTACCCTCTTTGGATTATTAATAGCAGACACTTGTGATTAAAAAAATGCTTGAATTTTTCCCATTTACTTTAATAAAACTCTTTTTTTTTAAAAAAGGGGTAAAAACTTTATTGAAAATGAAAGAGGAGCATTACAACAAGAGCAAGGGACCAAAAGCCCAAGAATCAACAAGAGCAGAAAAGTGAAACAAGACCTAAGTTAACCATCAGCTTAACCTTCCCTATCCTCCTCTAGAATTCTCTCTAAATCACCACAAAGCACTGGAGGAGCTGACTCCCACTCCTCAATTCTTCCACCATCTAAATGTTCAGACGCCCACTTTTCCAAGCAATCCACGGCCCTTATTCCATTCATGTGGAATATGCACAAAGGTGACCATTTCTAGTAACATACTAACCTATAGAATCTATTGTACGATCAAAGCCAAGTACCAACTGACATCCAGCACTTTCCACTTAGTAAGCAAATTGATCAAAACTTGGGAATTGGATTCACAAATAATCCATCTCTAGCCCAGAGCATGAGCCTTCTCAAAAGCAAAGAGAATAGCCTGCCCTTCCATCATGTTGATGGTCTGCATCCCCTCAGGGGCCGCAAAGAAGAAGATCACCGAGCCTTCAGAATCCCTGCCAATCCCCCCAATACCAGCAGGCCCGGGATTGCCCCTGGATGAACCATCAGTATTAATCTTAAGAATCCCATCAGGAGGTAGCTGCCACCGACCAATCCTATGAATTCTCCTATTAGCCTATCGACCTTGCCTGACACAAACTGAAGTCACAGATAGCCCCTAAAGCCCCAGGCGCACCACCACCTCAGCATCCTACTTAATTAAAGGGAAACTCACCACACTCTTAGCCTCCAACATCTCCTGAATCATTCCCAATATTTTCTACCAAACTTGTTGCACCATCTTCTTCTCTTCATGAAAAATCTGTTGATTCCTCTCCAGCCAAAGGTGCTACAACATGAAGATAGGACCCCGAAACCACACATCCTACAAGAAGGAAGCCATAGAAGGGGCTTTACCCACACCATTCCAATAATCAACTAGGGAGGAAGCATGAAAACAGGAGCATTGCCAGACATCCCACCATAAATGCCAAATCTGAGTAGCAAAATGACAGCGGAAAAATAGGTGAGTAGAGTCCTCCTCCGCTACCCCGCACATGACACAAACAGAAGGGCCCTGGAAGCCTCGCTTCTGGATATTGTCCCAGGTTAGACATCTATTCCAAGCCAGCATCCAAACAAAGCAGTTGCACTTGGGCTAGGAGAACTTGTTCCAAACCTTCCTCCACCACTGAACTTCCTCCCCATCCATTCTATGAGATAGTAAAACCTGATATCCAGATGCAACAGTATAGACTCCCTTAGGATTGGGAGACCAAGCCAGCACATCATCTTCTAGGAGGGAACTACACCGTCGACTAGAGAGGATACTGAGTAGCTCAGCACATTCCTCCTGCGAACCAACAACCGGCCAAGCCTCAGGAGCCTTCCAACTAGCCATCTCCAGTTACCTGCAGGAAGTAAAGGATTTAAAGTCGCTCACCCGAGACCAACCAAACTCAAGAAATTTCTAGCAAAGAGGCAACAAGTTAGGAGAATGAGAGATAATGGGGGGGTAATCATCCTAGGAATCAGTCCAGAAAATAGCCTTGGACCCCTGTTTACAGATCTAGAATAATCCTTCCTTAATAAGAGCAGCTCCTTTTTGGAGAGTACTCCAGATCACCGAGCCTTTCCCCATGAGGGGGTAGCGAGGAATGTCACACTAAGGGATCCCTGGAAGGTACTTTTGAGACAGAATCCTTGCCTAAGGCTTATTTTGATCAGTGCACCAATGCTAGTATAGCTTCATAGCCAGAGCAACTCCAGTCAAGTCTGACTACCATAACCTAAGACCCCCAAGCTGTTTAGGGCTACAAACTACCTCCCATCTAACCAAACTCCATTTTGAAGACGCCAGATTACCAGCCCATAAGAATTGTCTAGCAACCGCATCTAACTCCTTAACAAAACCCATCGGGGCAATCTGGAGCATACATCTGTAAATGGGCAAAGCTTGCACAACTGACTTAATTAACTAAACACGACTAGCAAAAGATAACCACCAATGAGTCTAGTGGTGAACTTTCACCCAAAATTTATCCAAAATATTCTGCCAAGAGTCCCTAGGTGAATGGCCAACCGAGACAGGAATCCCCAGGTAAACCAAGGGGAGAGTCCCAATCTGAAAATGTAGAGTCTGAGCAATTCTCTGTTGGATGGGACCCGGAGTATTGAAGAAGAAGATGGAAGACTTGGCTTCATTTATCATTTGACCTGAGGTAGTTAGGTAAACATCCAACACCCTGCACAAATTAACAGCTTCTCTCATTGTAGCCAAGCCCATCAGAGCCATGTCGTCTACAAACTACAAGTGAGACTGCAGAGGCAAATCACCTCCCCACCGCCAACCCTGAATAAAACCATCCTCCAGGTTTCTTCTAATCAGCCTCCCCAGACCCTCAGCAAGGAGAAGAAACAAATATGGAGATAAGGGGTCTCCCTGATGGAGCCCTCTAGAAGCACCAAATAATTTTGTGTGTTTTCCATTAATAAGCACCGAGAAGGACACTAAAGTAATGCAACTCATAACCCACTGAATCTAGTCTTCCCCAAAACTAAAGGCACTGAGAGTCCTCCAAAGGAAGGACCATCTGACCCTATCATAGGCCTTAGCCATATACAACTTAATAAACATCGCCTTATCTTTGGAGCAGGCCATGGAGTGAATGGACTCAGTAGCAATAACAATACCATCCAAAATTTGCCTACCCTCCACAAAGCCACTTTGCTCCTCTGAAATCAGCTCTTTTAGCCCCCTTTTTAGCCTGTCCACAATAATCTTAGAAATAATTTTATAAATAACATTAGAAAGAGAGATGGGGCGGAAATGACTTAGCCTATCAGCCCCATCACACTTGGGAATGAGAGCGAGAAAGGTCACATTAGAAGCCCTAAGCATTTGCTTATTCCATTGAGATTCTTGGACGACTACTAAGAGGTCCAGCTTGATAATGTCCTAGAATTCTTGGTAAAACTCAATGGGGAAACCATTAGGATAAGGGGCTTTCCCTTTCTTCATCTAGAAAATAGTCTCCTCAAGCTCCTTTAGAGTGATATCCTTCATAAAAAACTCATTCATTTCTCTAGTCACTAGAGGGGGAATACAGGAAAGAACCTGGGCTTCTTCAGGTGATCCCCCATGCGCAGCTTCCCTAAAAAGAGAGGAGAAGTACTGAACTGCCTCTTGCAACATTTCAGGGTAGGAGGAAAGCCGCTCACCTCTATTATTAACCATAACCAGAATAGAATTTCCTTGCCTTCTGGCTTTGACCGAATTGAAGAAAAAGGCTATATTTTTGTCCCCTTCCTGGAGCCAATCAATCCGGGCCTTTTGCTTCTAAAACAGTTCCTCCCGAAGCTCACACTCCTCCAAAGTTTTTAGAGCCTGAGCTTCGTCATGAAGTAAATCTTCAGTCAGCCCACCCTCCCTTATCAGTCTCGTGATACCATCTAGCTTGGCCTGAGCAACTGGCTTAGCATGAAAAACATTTCCAAAGCATTGATGATTCCACCACTTGAGCTTATATTTCACATACTGCAGCAATTTAGCAAAGGTATACATCGCCGTACCATAGGCAGGTTTGCCCCACCTCCACCAATTAGCCACACACTTGAACAGTGACTGGTCCTGCAACCACATGAGTTGAAATCTGAAGGAAGGAGAATGGGCCACATAATTTGACACACTAGTAAACTTGACAGGCCAGTGATCAGATCCCCTCCAGTCCAAGATTTCAGAACACGAAGACCACATACCACCAACCCAATAGCAAGAAACCAGAAAATGATCCAATCTCTCAGCAATGCAATTATCCCCAACCCTGCAATTGTTCCATGTATATTGACCATTACGAGGCTTGATATCAACTAAATTTAAAACATCAATGTAATTTTGCAAAAGCAGCACAGAGGGATCCAGTCTTGCCATACCACCCCACTTTTCAGCCACTCTAAAATAGCGTTAAAATCTCTAGCCAAAATCCAAGGATGGAGATGGGCCATACTGCAGACATAACTGATGTGGGCCCATAGAGATTGTTTACCATGCAAGTTAGTAGGAGCATATATATTAGAGAGGAGTAAAACTTCCCCCATCTCAAAACTGGAAGCAATCATAGTCATAGCAAACTTAGAAGACAACCACCAAAGAGGACAGATCTTAAGCAGGTTCCAAAAGCAAGCTAAACCCCCTAAAGATCCATGGGCCCCAATACATTGGCAATCCCTGTTCCTCCACAACTTAGGTGCCAGACTGAACATAGACTCTACATTAAGCTTGGTTTCTTGTAGAAAAAGAACATCAGGATCCTGATTCTTAACCAATTCATGAACAACTTTTTGTCTAGGGTTGCCGTTCAAGCCTCGTACATTCCATGATAACACAATCATTTCAAAGGGCTTGAAAAGTGAGAATCCAAAGTCTTTACTGACCCTAACTCCACCAAAGTCTCACCCATCAATTTGATCTTTTCCAGATCCTTCTTTCTACCAGGTTTAACAGATTTCTCCACCCCACCCTTCTTAATGTCCCATTGCATAAGGCCCAGATGAGGAGAAGGCTTACTATTCCTAGTTGCAATGGAGCCCAAGGTCCTCCCGGAAAGAGAAGAGTCCCCACCCACTTTTGGGGCTTCTGCAGAGGGCTCTGACACCACTGAAACCTCCATCTGCTGATCCATATCCTTATGCAAAGCCTACACAGTTTGTGGTTCTACAGACGCACCAGAAGTAGTGATCTCCTGAGCTGACCCCTCAACCACTTGCTCAAAACTCATCAACCCTGGGTTCACTTCCTGCTGATGGAGGTCATCTAGAACCTCAAACCGGTTAAACGAATCCTCATCCTGCCTCACCTTTAAGGGCTGCTTTAGACCCCTATTCCTGGCACGGGCCTTGACCAGAACAAAACCTTCAGCATTAACCCCCACACTAGGGACCAGGCCCTTTCCCTTATCAGCCCCAGGGGGGTTGTTAGAAGGATGTGAAGGCTGGGCGGCCATGGGCTTAAATTTAGGGCAACTTTTCTGCAGATGACCGTAAGCGTGACAAAGACGGTAACGGAAAGGAAGAGTTTTGTAGTCCAACTGTTGCACCCAAGAGAAGGATCCTACACACATTTCCATAGCATCGGGCAAGGGCTTGCTAAGATCAATTTCAACACAGATGCGGGCAAAAGTCATTACCTTTTTCCCTAAGGTTGACATTGAAGAACCAACGGGCTTTCCCAGCAACGAAGCAAGTAACTGCAAGGTATCCTCCTGACAACATTCCACTAGAAACCTGGGTAACTAGACCCACACTGGCACACTATTTGGCATCTCCTCTGAGGGGATAAAGCCAGCATGCCATGGCTTGATAAATAACCCCACCTAGTAATGAAAATAAGGGCCTCTGGCAAAGACTTTATTGTGGTTAGCCAAGCAGTTAAAAGTGACCATAAAATAACTATTTGCAAGCAGCATGATGTCCATTTCACCCTACAGTACCCAAGTTCTCTGGGCCCAAGACTCCAAAAATTGAATCGAAGTCCTCATTCCGAAAAATTTGTAGTACAAGGAGTGATTCAAATAATATTCAATGTCTTCCGTGATCATCTCAAGTGGAATGACCAGCTTTGGCCTCTCCTTGCATCTCTTGAGACAGCCATTAACCTTCAAGATCCATGCACCTTTAGGCGCACCCACTCCACTAAACCCTGAATCCTAAGCAAAAAGATTATTGTCGAAGGTTTGCATGCCATGAACCGGTGACTTTGAGCCTATCGCTGCACGAAAATCCAAATCAGGAGAAGCCTTTGAAGCCTCACCCTTCCAGAGGGCCATCAAACCCTAGACAGGTATGAACAACTAACAAATGGAAAAGAGTGGGACGACCTCACACCACCACACCCTCTTGATCTCAGCACCAGAACCCACCTCCCGAGGCAGGCCACACCTGCACCCGTACCAGGAGATGAGAGAGACCCCTCCACTGCAAGCCTGGGCTCTAAGCTCCCCATGCACCCTGCTGTAGCCCTCAACGACACCCAATCCCCTCCAAAAACTGGCGCGCTCCACCACAGAAGTGCCAGAAACCACCACTCCACAGAAGGCACCAAGGATACCCCCGAATCGGCAAGAAAACTTAGAAAACGGCCCACCTTTATCCGCGGACCCAGGGAAAACCTCACACACCACGGACACGAAGACCAACCCCCCCGAAGGCACTGAAACACCCACCCAGTCAACACAGAAACCACAAAACATGGGATCATGAGCTAGGGCTCAGATGCCCTAGCTCGGCCTCTAGGAATGCAGACCTGAGCGCCATCGTCCAACTCTAAAATTCTTCTACTTTAATAAAACTCTTGTTATTCATCTTAAAATTGTTTTGTAAATGTCCGGCCATGGATTGACCAACTTGAGCCAATGAGTTTTGATTTTCATAGTGACTAGATGAAAGTTGGTAATCACAAAGGGCTGTGCATAAATGTTGAAAAGAGCTATACTTCATCAAGAGGATCTTTTCATGGATGTTTGGTTGTAGATTTTGAATATAAAACTTCTGAACATCCTCATCATTCATCTGGTATTGAATCTATGCATATAGAGCTTGATATCAACTGATAAACATAGCTATCTTCTCTTTCAGACCTTGCTTGCAATGAACTAAATCAATCAATGAGACTTGAGATTCAATGTTTGCTTGAAAATGCTGTAAGAATTTATCAACGAGTTGTGAGAAAGAATGTATTCAATTTGGAGGTAAAGAGAAAAACCATTCCAAAGCAGTATTTATGAGGGATCATGGGAAGAGTTTTGCTAACAAGTCCTCTTCAAAGAAGAAATCACTACACATAGCTGTGAATGATGCCACATGAGTATTAGGATCACCTTTTCCACCATATTTTCAAAGAGAGGAGTCTCAAACTTATCAGGAATAGGAGTTCTTAGAATTGTAAAAGATAAAAGACTACAAGCATGATATGCTGATATACTAGGTTGAGAAGAATTTGTCAAGCTTGTCACCTTTTGCTATAAGGAAGTCATGCTTTGCAAGAGTTGATTTAAGAGGGCATCATTAAGAGATGCAATTTGAGAATTAGAAGCTATGGTCATGAAATTTTGAGGTGATTGATTGTGAGTGGTAATGAAAGGTGGTTGGGAATAATTTTGAGTACAAGGTGGTTGGGAATAATTGCAAGTGAAAGATGGTTGAGAATATGTGGAATGGAGAGGTTGTTGAGAGTGATTATTCATGTAAGAAGTCACCCTAGGTGTTAGGTTTTGATAATTGAATCCCACAGCCTTGTAATTCTATGAATTAATGTCATTAGATACTTAAACACTAGTGGTAGCATTACTACAAGCATGTACATTGGTAGTGAGAATTAATGACATAAAGGTAGACATTCCATTAGTTAATATAGGTGTCGCTACTTGTGTATGAATCAGTGATGACATATTAATAGTATTTGCACATTCAGTCACCATCATAATGTTGTTATGCACTATATGGGCTAGTCCACATAGTGTATTAAGACCATCTTGTCCTTCTTTTAATAGCTCTCTTAGATTATGAATAATAGGTACAACCTCTTCATCTATCCTTTCTTTTTCCACAAATGCTTGGAAATTAGCTAGTTCTTTATCAAGTTTGTTTATTTGCTCAATAAGTACATGTGTTACCACATCAATAAGATCTTAAAAACCATGAAATGTTTTTTCTTCCATTGTAGTTATAGGTGGTATGATATCTTGCAAAGTTTGTGTGTCCTTTTGTAAAGTAGGTGTTTAATGGATTTTTTGATGTAGGAACACTGTTGCTATCGGGAGAACTAGAATCCATTAATCTAAGACTTCTCCTTAGAGGAATATTTCTATTAGGGTAGTGGGTTATAAGACTTATGCAAAAGTAGACAACACTCAATGCACAAACTAATAGAACAAACCCAAGAAGGAAGATATATTTGTTGAAATACATAATGTGTAAACGCAAAATTTGGAATGCAGATGCAAAAAACACAATGATGAAACACTACTATCCAAAATAAGATTTGAATGAGTGTTAAGATGAGTAGTGAAATCTCAAACAAGATTTTAGTTACAAACCCTAGCATTTGGAATTACAAGGTTATATGAAAAATGTAAAATTTCAAGCAAACCCTAGCAAATAAAGTGTGTAAATGCAAGGTAAATGATTATGAAATGATGTATTTCTGTAATTTATGTCATATCTAATGTAAATATTAGAGATTTAAATGATTTAGTTGAATTGCAATGAAAATAGTGTAATCTATGCCTAAATGCAAGCCTAGGATGCTTGATTTTTTCAAAATTTTCAATTTTTATTCAAGATTTTTAAATGTAAATGATGAATATGATATGTACGAATGTAAATCTGATTTACAATAGTCAACAAGATGCAATGTTTAGAAAAACATAGGTTCACCAAAATGTTATGTATGAAAATGGGTATGAGCAAATTGTGTGTTAATTATCTATTCAATCAAAGCCTTCTTTCACACATACATTCAATGACATAGATCAAGCTAAGTCACAACTGTGATAGAGTACTTAGCTATAGGTCTGATGTCACTATGAGATGCTTGGAAAGATAGAAAAGACTGATATTTTGTTAAAACCCTAATCTGATTAGGCCTAAAACCCTAATTATGCAAAACTGTAAACAAACGGATGAAACCTGACAAATGCTCATACATGAAGGCACTAAATATAGATTAAAAACATACCATGATTTTATTTTTGGAAAGTGGAAACTTTAGGGACAAAAGAGGGATCTCCTTTGTCTAATGAGGTACTTTTTCTAGAGGTTGGGAGCCAAATATGTTGTAGACTATACCCTACTCAAAGATTTCTGACAATGATAAATTAGAAGGTAAAAGAGGGATCACCCTTGTCTAGTTAGAGATATTTTCTACTACTTTCTTTAGATCTGGAATCCTTATGCTCTGCAATGATCTACTACAGCTCCTCTTGACAAGATCTGACACTTGTTACCTGTAATCACAAGAGAGGGGCTAGGGGTTGTGGTGTTTAGGAGCTTACACCAGTCAAGCCCTAGAATGACATTCAAGTCTTCCAACACCATTGTTAGATACAGAGTGTGTGCCCTTGGTGGATAGAGGCAAACATAAATGATATGATAAATGATTGAAACACAAAGTAGATGTCACCTTGAAGGTAAAGCTCTCACAGGGAGATGAAGATCTTTCATGCTATGAGGAGATGGATTGATGAAGACAAATCTACAACATGCAAGTACAAACACAACACAATACTACTCTACAACACAATGAAAGCCTTGAGTATCCTTAACATAAGATCAAAATTTTACATTATCCATCTAGTTGTAAAATGAAGTCCTAAACATGATTATATATGCATTCCTGCTAAACTTTTATAATTTAAACTTAAGATGCCAACAAGGGAAACCTTTTTAACAGTCAGAAAGAAACATTCAAATTTGGGATCATGACAAAATAGGGAAGGACAAGGGTGCGGACGCCCAAGTCTAGGGGCCTATTTTGGGTCTAGATTAAGGTTAAAGTTCACCCCTAGGTCCCATTTGACATGGGTTTCAGAGGATTTTGCTTCGGGATTCATTTTTAACATGCATGATTAAATCTAAGGGACTGGGGTGCTAAACTTAGGAGTTAAAAGTCCCAGGGGGACATTTTATGACTTAACAAGTTAATTTAAATTTTTCCAAATCTATCAATTGTGTTTGAAAACTAAATGTAGGGGTTGTCCTTTTATTTTTAACCATTCCTTTAAAACCCTCTATATTTTGCATTTTCTTTCAATCAGATTAGGTTAGGGTTAGGGTTTAATAATATTTAAACTTAAGATCAAATCTACAAGATAAAATGACATCTAACAAATCTAGTCCAATTTTTATTCGGAACTACTAGTATAGACACCTAAAAGTGTCTTAATCCTTCTGTTGGCAAGAGACACTATATGGATTCATGGTTGTTGTCATTGATGGCAACAAAGGTCATCCCACTTATCTGCAAGTCATGGTGTGCCTCTACCGGAAGTCAGAATGAAGAACTGTTATGGTCCAGTGAACAAGAACAGAGCATGTGGCAAGGTCCGACAGATTGGTCCGGACCTCTCAGAGGAAGTGTCTTGGTGCAGTGCGGATTTGGGGAAGTCAAGAGGACTACCTTGAGTAGTATATTCCAAGGATTTAGCCTCCGGTGATGGACAAAGAAAAAGATATGAATAGCTGAGTATCAGATTCCTGAAAGACAGTGAAAATAGAGGAAGAACTGACTGACTGAGCATCAGAATATTTTCCGGATGTGTTATTGTTGATGGTAAAGGTTGTGAAGGCATGAATCATGTTTGGCCGACATGATTAATGATATCTACAAGTATATGATTGATCCGCATTGCTTGGTGAGCAAGGATTCAGCCGACAGAACAGAGTTTGTAAGAAACTAGACTGTTCTGGATGCCGACTAGAAAGGTGATGAAATTACTTGTGCGGATATATATAGAGGATGGATTTAGTTGTGAAAAGTGTGATTGTGTGATGGGATATATGAATAAGTGCAGAGCAGAGTAGAAGTAGTAAGAAAGATCCGGTATGTGAAAAGATAGCAGAATAAAGAACAGAGGAAAGATGAAGTGCAGCAGATCAGTATACTGAGCCTAACCGGAACTGAACCCCAGCATATGTAGGTGCTTCCAATCAGTTCAAGTATTATATAACATTCTTTGTAGACAGTGTGTCTCTTTGTAGGTAGTGTGCCTCTTGTGAGCAGTGTGCTCGGGTAGTGAGCCCTAATTGGCAAGTGCCATTTTTGTAACTCCTTATTCTTCTAACAGAGAATAATCTTTGAGTTAATCACCTCGTGGTTTTCTCCCTTAACCGGGTTTCCATGTCAAAAATACTGTGTCATGTGTTTCTCATTTCATGATAATGTTTGTTTGTTTAATTCAATGCTACTTTGATTAATAAGAAAGTTCAGAAGAAGAAATAATTAGGATAACTGATTCACCCCCCCCTCTCAGTTATCAACAATTGGTATCAGAGCAAGGTTCCTCCTAATAGAGCCTAACATCTTGAGGAAGATCTGGGAGTTCAAATGGATGCATATGGTTTAAGGGAGCAACTCAAGACTGCCCTTGAGGATCTTGAACAGTCAAATTCTGAAGTCAATGAATTAAAGGAAAGACTCAAACAGGCTGATGAATTCATGAGAGAACTAAAAGACAAATGAAGTCTCTCTATGAAAAAGAGAAAGGAGCTGCTCCAACAATTGGCAAGCCAAATTGAAGAAAGCAATACAAATGAAGAATTGACTGAGAAAACCAAGTTATGTGAAAAGTTATCAAAAGAAGTCATTATGTTAAGACATGAAATGGAATCAGGAACTATAAAGTTTACTCAAGAGATTGAAGAAAAAAGAAAAGCTGAAGACAATCTAAGACAATCTCTTAAAGAGAAATCAGAAGAATGCCACCAGATGGACAGGATTATCAGACATCTTGAATCTGATCTTGAAGATGCCAAAGATAATGAAGAAAAATTTGAGGATCAAATTGTCTCTCTCAAAAGAGATCTTCAAACAGCAAATGAATATAAAGAAAAATTCAAGATAAGTTCTGCCCAACTTGAAGTACTTCTTGGAAGTCAAAAGAAGACAGATGACAAGTATGGTTTGGGATATGAGAAAGGAGAAAGCTCCGGATCCGGTCTAAAGAATTTTGGATCAGAAAATCCAAGGAATAGGCCTAGAAGACCTCCAGCAAGACAGCCCAATGCTCAAAAATATCCATCTTTCAATGGATACTGCCACAGCTGCAATCACTTTGGTCACAAAGCTAATCAGTGCAGAAAAAGAATGAATCAAACTAATCCATCCTTCTCCGGACAGTGCTTTAACTGCAAAAGGTATGGACACAAGTCTCATGAATGCAGAAATATGCTAGTAAACAAATCATTCAATGGTAGATGCTTTACATGCAATAGAGTAGGTCATATGGCTAATCAATGCAGATCAAGAGGTTATCAGTCAAATATGCAAAGAAATGTTATTTGCCAAATCTGTAATAGGTCCGGTCATAATGCTAAAGTCTGCAGAAGCAAGAATCTGGACAAAAGAGGTCCGGTGTATAATCAGAATCAAGACAAGGGTAAACAAAAGATGAATGCGGATGAAGTTAGGAATCAGATGAACAAAACATGGGTAAAGAAAAGTTCAGACAATATAGAAATTGGATCCGCACCAGACTCTGGTGCTGATATTCCTTCCAGAAATTAAAAAGTGAGCTCTGGCTCAGGGGGAGACTCAAAGAAAATCCTGTTCCCCCAGCCAATCAAGTGGTGCCGAATATGGCACAAGATGCGGAGTAAAGGGTTTTGTTGATAACTGAGAGGGGGGGGGGTGAATCAGTTATCCTAATTATTTCCCTTATTGAACTTTCCTTTTAATTGATGCAGCATAAAATCAAACATAAAACATTAACCATAAAACAAGAAACACATGACACAGTATTTTTGACGTGGAAACCCTGTTAAGGGAGAAAACCACGGGGTGATTAACCCAAAATTATTCTCTGTTAGAAGAATAGGAAATTACAAAAATGGCACTTGCCAATTAGGGCTCACTGCCCGAGCACACTGCTCACAAGAGGCCCACTGCCTACAAGAAGACACACTGTCTACAAAGTGATGAGAATCACAGTCTTGAACTGATTGGAAGCATCTGTATATGCTGGAGTTCAGTTCCGGTTAGGCTCAGTACACTGATCTGCTGCACTTCATCTTTCCTCTGTTCTTTATTCTGCTATCTTTCACATACCGGATCCTTTTTGCTACTTCTGCTCTTATCTGGACTTATTCGCATATATCTCCACACCATCACTCCCTTCACAACTAAATCCATCCTCTATATATATCCGCATAAGTAATTTCATCACCTTTCTAGTCGGCATCCGGAACAGTCTAGTTTCTTACAAACTCTCATTCTGTCGGCTGAATCCTTCCTCACCAAGCAATGCGGATCAAGCATGTACTTGTAGATATCATTAATCATGTCGGCCAAACATGATTCATGCCTTCACAACCTCTGTCATCAACAGTAACCCATCCGGAAAGCAGTCTGATACTCTGCCAGTCAGTTCTTCCTCTGTTTTCACTGTCTCTCAGGAATCCGGTACTCAACCATTCATATCTTTTTCCTTGTCCATCACCGGAGGCTAAATCCTTGGAATATACCACTCAAGGTAGTCCTCTTGACTTCCCCAAATCCGCACTGCACCAAGACACTTCCTCTGAGAGGTCCGGACCAATCTGTCGGACCTTGCCACATGCTCTGTTCTTCTTCACCGGACCACAACATTCTTTATTCTGACTTCCGGTAGAGACACATCATGACTTGCGGATATGTGGGATGACCTTTGTTGCCATCAATGACAACAACCATGAATCCATATAGTGTCTCTTGCCAACAATCTCCCCCTTTGGCATTGATGGCAACACTTAGTGAAAAATGACTAAGTGTTTACACTATGCTCCCCCTTTGCTGATGCTCTGTCTTTATATACAATTTCCGGAACTCCCCCTTAGTTGGATTTCTCATTTTTCACTGCTCCTCACTCCCCCTTTGACATCAATGGCAAAGGGTGGGGTCCGCACACCAAAATTTTCAAAAATTTTCTATACATAGCCGCATATTTACATACTCACATATACTGAAGAATGTCTGCAAAGGATGTCTGCAATTGAATCATTTCTGTAGCCCAACTTTGCTTCATTCTGTCCAAAATTGAAATGTGACCACTTAACAAAAATGCAAACGCTTCTGCCCGCTTGAGATCTGTCGGATCTTTTGTTTGGGCGGTGGTCTGAGCATCACTGATGGCCTCATGCATAGTTTCCAACTTAGGGATTATAATCCTTCTAAGTTCTCCCATCCGGTTAGTGATGTTCTTTCTTTCCTTCTCAAGATTCTTTATTTCATTCAAGACTGCAATAGTCTGACATTCTTGATTTATTATAGAAGAAGAGAGAGGATCAAAACTTTGAGATAAGCTTTGTAGCTTATCCTGTTCCTCTTTTATTTTCTTGTCAAATGCTGCTGTTGCCTTTGACCAGGATATACAAAATTTATAGATGTCACCGCCATCCTTCAGAGCATTCTCTAAGCTCTTTATTCCAATGCTTACAATCTTCCTATCTTTAGAGATTAATTCTAATATTTCTGAAAATCTCTTATCCAAAAATTCTTTCCGGACCTTTTCTTCAGCTGATTTTTCTAGAGAATCAAAATGTGTATCAACACTGCTGACTAAGGTTTTTAGATTACCGGAAGAGGAGGCTGTCGGATCTATCTGGATTGATGGCATGATTTTTACAAGTACTCCGGAAGCAGCTTCTATCAACTCACAGTCTTCCATATGAGACTTCAGGAGCTTTTCATTTGCCTTGGCATTTGCAAATGAAGCTATCTTCAAATGGGCCTTTTAGAAGCTCCGGTTCATCAATCTCTAGAGTTTCTTTGCTCAAAAATTGTTGAACAGTTTGTGCAGTGTCTCTTGCCGGAGACAGATGTTTCTTTTCTTCTGCAGTCTTAGAACTGTCAACCTCTTTGTCTTTCACCACTGCTTCCTTCTCCTGTAATTGCTCTTCTTCTTTGGATCCGGAGACTGTGGGGGGAACCGGAGGAGAGATGCTAGCTTGTTCATGGGCCACTTCTTCTGGAGCAGAGGGTCCCAAGTCCTCAGTTGTTTCTGTACCTAAATCCTCTACAACAGGAAGATTGAACCTTTTGAAGGCCTTCCAGAGGATCTCTTCTGTTTCTTGGGCCACTTTGTCAGTCTCACCAAGCATGAGTTGATTCATCCTGGCTTTGCTTCTGAACTCATCTTTGCAGTCCTTGAAGATAATGTTCATTGTCTTGGGATCAATTTGAGGATATAGCTAAATAGCTATCTGCTCCCGGATCTCAAGATCTTTAGCATGAGCATTATTCTTTCTTACTTCCATTTCCTTCTCTAGGCTTTTAGGAATGAGAGATATGATCTCAATGAAAGCCTTATTGTATATGTTCAGATATTTAACTGTGGCTTCCTGCAGAGTCTTTTGGTCAGCCTCACTGAAGTCATCATAGGATTCAGTCATTGGTTGAAGGTTTCCATCCACCGTGACCGACTTGATTATGCTCTCTAGAGACAGAGTGGGCTTCTCAACAGATACCTCTGCCATTTCATCCTTGTCTTGGCCTGTGGAGGGCTTACCGGATCCTTTCTTCTTCTGTTTCTTTACTTCTCTTACTCCCTCATCTGATTCTGTTTCCTCTTCATCCTTTTGGCTTCCATAAGCCCTTGTGGCTTTTGTCTTGGATCTCTTACCGGATGCCTGAACTTCTAGTTTTGAACTTTTGGTTGTGGGAGGTGCAGGTCTCTTTGATGATCTGGTCCGGGTGGGAGCTTCAACCGGAGCACTTTCTTTGCTTTTCTCTTCTTCCTCGGCCTTCCTCCTCTTTTCCCGGCTGGCATCAAGTGCCTCCTTTGAGATACCTAGGCCTTGAGCAATGTGCTCTACTTCTTTTCTTACCTTTCTTTTAATCTCAGGTTCCCTGAGTTCTA
The DNA here is from genome assembly GCA_027924645.1 of Cunninghamia lanceolata. Lineage (NCBI taxonomy): Eukaryota > Viridiplantae > Streptophyta > Pinopsida > Cupressales > Cupressaceae > Cunninghamia > Cunninghamia lanceolata. The sequence continues at coordinate 4,657,786 of BSBN01000220.1, read as the reverse complement.
CATGTATTTTTACACTCAGCTCCTCAAAGGTTCCAAACCTTTCTGCCTTAGGATCTTTGGGCTGACTTAGCATGTGTTGAACATGCAGCTCCACTATCTGTTCATCCACTTCATACCCCATGGGCATGATCCAGACAGTCCTTGGCTCTACTGCCTCCATTAGGCACTGATCAGTGTCAACCATGAAGCACACTGAGTCTTTGTATTTTTCAACAAGAGACTGGGGAATTCTCTCTCTTGCTTGCATCATGCTCTGAAAATTTTTTAAGTATCCCCATAGAGCTGTATTTCTCGCTTTTGCATCCCCAAGTCCATGCAAATAGTCTCTTATCTGGACTGCAACAGGTTTGTCATTCTGCCATACCCATCCACTTGTTCCGGGTAGCTCATTCATGAAGTAGAAGAATAGACATACAATAAGAGTACCATGCTTAAAGGAATTCTTCTTATCCTTCTTGATTTTCTGTATATTTTCCATTAGTTGGCTTAGCAGTAGTTCGCAGAGATCATATTCTGCATTCTTTCTTAGCATTTCAAAGGCAGTGTATACTGCAGTTCCGGATACAGAATTCTCCCTGCTGGAGTGATAGATCTTGTATCCTATTATCATTGATGCATATTTGATATCCGGATCCGAAATATCTTCAATGGTCATTGCCCTCTTATCAAATTTTGATCCGGTGGCCTCAGTTACAATGTTGTTCTTGACAGATTTGAGGATAGGTACCCCTCCGGAAGAGTATAGACCAGTTACTGCTCTAATTGCCTCTTTTGTGATCTTGCAGGGTCTATCTAGCCATAGAAAGTTGTCATGCATCCTGCTCAGTACATACCAGACCCATTCATCTTCTTCAAAACAGGGGAAATGAATAAATTGCTCAAATTGTTTCTTCTGGATATCCTTATACTCTAGTTTAAGCTCAAAAGCATTGTCTATCAGCTGCTTGTGATAGAGGTCTCTTAATTTGAATTCCCCAAATTCCTCAATGTTTGCATGTATGTAAACCCTAATGTCTTCGGTATGTAAAACTCCGTGAGGAACACTAGAGAAGGCTCCTAGTGGATCTACCTCCAATGATTTGTAAGGATGTTTCTTGAATGAGGGGCGAGGTCTATCAGAGATCTTAAATATGTTTGGAGTAGCCATTCTTCAAAGATTTGCAGTGAGGTAATGAAAAACGGAGAATACCTTATGCGCCTTCGGTTTGCACGGAGTGGTTGGATTGATTTCTTTATGCAATAGCTTCGGTAGGAGATCCTAGGTGTGCTTGATGAACCTTGTTGCAGAGCTCCACTTTTCGCTTCTTCTCGAGTGCAGAATGAGCAAATGACCTTTGAGAAATCCCTTAAATTGCTCCGCGAACCCTAATATCTGTCTGCAATAAATGCTTCACCTACATCATTCCGGTTTGCCTTGTCTGGATAGTTTGGAGTATCCCGGATTAGTCCTGATCTGTGGATATCATCCGGATCTTTCAATCATGAATGAATCGAGGTAACATATTGCAAGAACATCCCAAACACTCTGTCCAATCCGCAGAACAAGATAGTGCATTTCCGGATCTTTTCGGACCTTTTTGTAATCCTTTATCATACCGGAGCATCTCCCTGAACAGGTCTTATTTGATCGATCACAGCTTCTTCATAACTCCATGCGGACCTCTGAAAACTTGACTGAAATATCTCAAGACTCATATCTACAAACCCTTTGATCCGCATCTTGTGCCACATCCGGCACCACTTGTTTGGCAGGGGAACAAGATTTTCTTTGAGTCTCCCCCTGAGCCTGAGCTCACCTTTTAATTTCCGGAAGAAATATCAGCACCAGAGTCTGGTGCGGATCCAACCTCTACATTCTCTGAACTTTTCTTCACCCAAATCTTGCTCATCTGATTCCTAACCTCATCCGCATTCATCTTTTGTTTACCCTTGTCTTGATTCTGATTATACACCGGACCTCTTTTGTCCTGATTCTTGTTTCTGCAGACTTTAGCATTATGACCGGACCTATTGCAGATTTGGCAAATAACATTTCTTTGCATATTTGACTGATATCCTCTTGATCTGCATTGATTAGCAATATGACCTACTCTATTGCATGTGAAGCATCTACCTTTGAATGATTTGTTTACTTGCATAATTCTGCATTCATGGGATTTGTGTCCATACCTTTTGCAGTTGAAGCACTGTCCGGAGAAGGATGAATTAATCTGATTCATTCTCATTCTGCACTGATTAGCTTTGTGACCAAAGTGGTTGCAGCTGTGGCAGTATCCATTGAAGGATGGATATCTTTGAGCATTTGGCTGTCTTACCGGAGGTCTTCTAGGCCTGCTCCTTGGATTTTCTGATCCAAGATTCTTCTGACCGGATCGGGAGCTTTCTCCTTTCTCATATCCCAAACCATACTTGTCATCTGTCCTCTTTTGACTTCCAAGAAGAACTTCAAGTTGAGCAGAACTTATCTTGAATTTCTCTTTATATTCATTTGCTGTTTGAAGGTCTCTTTTGAGAGAGGCAATTTGATCCTCAAGTTTTCCTTCATTATCTTTGGCATCTTCAAGATCAGATTCAAGATGTCTGATAATCCTGTCCATCTGGTGGCATTCTTCTGATTTTTCTTTAAGAGATTGTCTTAGATTGTCTTCAGCCTTTCTTTTTTCTTCAATCTCTTGAGTAAACTTTATAGTTCCTGATTCCATTTCATGTCTTAACATAATGACTTCTTTTGATAACTTTTCACATAACTTGGTTTGCTCAGTCAATTCTTCATTTGTATTTCTTTCTTCACTTTGCCTTGCCAACTGTTGAAGCAGCTCCTTTCTCTTTTTCATAGAGAGACTTAATTTGTCTTTTAATTCTCTCATGAATTCATCAGCCTGTTTGAGTCTTTCCTTTAATTCACTGACTTCAGAATTTGACTGTTCAAGATCCTCAAGAGCAGTCTTGAGTTGCTCCCTTAAACCATATGCATCCATTTGAAATCCCAGATCTTCCTCAAGCTGTTAGGCTCTATTAGGAGGAACTTAGCTCTGATACCAATTGTTGATAACTGAGAGGGGGGGGGTGAATCAGTTATCCTAATTATTTCCCTTATTGAACTTTCCTTTTAATTGATGCAGCATAAAATCAAACATAAAACATTAACCATAAAACAAGAAACACATGACACAGTATTTTTGACGTGGAAACCCTGTTAAGGGAGAAAACCACGGGGTGATTAACCCAAAATTATTCTCTGTTAGAAGACTAGGAAATTACAAAAATGGCACTTGCCAATTAGGGCTCACTGCCCGAGCACACTGCTCACAAGAGGCCCACTACCTACAAGAAGACACACTGTCTACAAAGTGATGAGAATCACAGTCTTGAACTAATTGGAAGCATCTGTATATGCTGGAGTTCAGTTCCGGTTAGGCTCAGTACACTGATCTGCTGCACTTCATCTTTCCTCTGTTCTTTATTCTGCTATCTTTCACATACCGGATCCTTTTTGCTACTTCTGCTCTTATCTGGACTTATTCGCATATATCTCCACACCATCACTCCCTTCACAACTAAATCCATCCTCTATATATATCCGCATAAGTAATTTCATCACCTTTCTAGTCGGCATCCGAAACAGTCTAGTTTCTTACAAACTCTCATTCTGTCAGCTGAATCCTTCCTCACCAAGCAATGCGGATCAAGCATGTACTTGTAGATATCATTAATCATGTCAGCCAAACATGATTCATGCCTTCACAACCTCTGTCATCAACAGTAACCCATCCGGAAAGCAGTCTGATACTCTGCCAGTCAGTTCTTCCTCTGTTTTCACTGTCTCTCAGGAATCTGGTACTCAACCATTCATATCTTTTTCCTTGTCCATCACCGGAGGCTAAATCCTTGGAATATACCACTCAAGGTAGTCCTCTTGACTTCCCCAAATCCGCACTGCACCAAGACACTTCCTCTGAGAGGTCCGGACCAATCTGTCGGACCTTGCCACATGCTCTGTTCTTCTTCACCGGACCACAACATTCTTTATTCTGACTTCCGGTAGAGACACATCATGACTTGCGGATATGTGGGATGACCTTTGTTGCCATCAATGACAACAACCATGAATCCATATAGTGTCTCTTGCCAACAGGTTTGAAGATATAAGTCTTGAGATAATCCAGATAAGATTTCAGAGGTCCGCATGAAGATATAAAGAAGTTGTGATCGATCAAGTAAGACCTGTTCTGGGAGATGCTCCGGAATGACAAAGGATTACAAAAGGGTCTGGAGAGATCCGGAAGTGCATTATTTCACTCTATGGATTGGACAGAGTGTTTGGGATGTTCTTGTAATGTGTCATCTTGATTTGTTCATGATTGAAAGATCCGCATGATGTTCATAGATCAGGACTGATCCGGGATACTCCAAGCTATCTGGATAAGGCAAACCGGAATAATGCAGGTGGAGCATTTATTGCAAATAGATATTAGGGTTTGCGAAACGATATAAGGGATTTCTCAACAATCACTTGATCATTCCACATCCAAGAAGAAGCGAAAAGCGGAGCTCTGTAACAAAATTCATCAAGTTCACCGAAGATCTCCTGCGAAGTCATTACATACAGAAATCAATCCAACCACTCCGTGTAACCGAAGACGCAAAAGGTATTTTCCACTTTCGATATCTTGCTACAAATCTTTTGAAGAAATGGCTACTCCAAATATAGTAAAAATCTCAGATAGGCCCCGACCTGAATTTAAGAAACATCCATACAAGTCATTGGAGGTAGATCCCTTAGGAGCATTTTTCAGTGTTCCTCATGGAGTTTTACACATAGAAGACATTAGGGTTTACATACATGCAAGCATTGAGGAATTCGGGGAATTCAAATTGAGAGATCTCTATCACAAACAACTGATAGACAATGCTTTTGAGCTTAAACCAGAGTACAAGGGTATCCAGAAGAAACAGTTTGATCAATTCATTCATTTCCCCTGCTTTGAGGAAGAAGAATGGGTCCGGTATGCATTGAGTAGAATGCATGACAACTTCCTATGGCTGGATAGACCTTGCAAAATCACAAAAGAGGCAATTAGGGCAGTAACTGGTCTATACTCTTCTAGAGGGATACCTATCCTCAAATCTGTCAAAAACAACATTGTAACTGAGGCCACCAGATCAAAATTTGACAAGAGGGCAATGACCATTGAAGATATTTCGGATCTGGATATCAAGTATGCATCCATGATAATAGGATACAAGATCTATCACTCCAGCAGGGAGAATTCTGTATCCAGAACTGCAGTGTATACTGCCTATGAAATGCTAATGAAGAATGCAGATTATGACCTCTGCGAACTGCTCCTAAGCCAATTAATGGAAAATATACAGAAAATCAAGAAGGACAAAAAGAATTCCTTTAAGTATGGTACTCTTATATTATGTCTGTTTTTCTACTTCATGAATGAACTGCCCGGATCAAGTGGATGGGCATGGCAGAATGACAAACCTGTTGCAGTCCAAATAAGAGATTATTTACATGGGCTTGGGGATGCCAAAGCAAGAAATACAGCCCTATGGGGATACTTCAAAAACTTCCAAAGCAGGATGCAAGCAAGAGAAAGAATTCCCTGGTCTCTTGTTGAAAAATACAAAGACTCAGTGTGCTTTATGGTGGACACTGATCAGTGCCTAATGGAGGCAGTGGAGCCAAGGACTGTCTGGATCATGCCCATGGGGTATGAAGTGGATGAACAGATAGTGGAACTGCATGTTCAACACATGCTAAGTCAGCCCAAAGATCTAAAGGAAGAAAGGTTTGGAACCTTTGAGGAGCTGAGTGTAAAGATCCATATAGAACTGAGGGAACCTGAGATAAAGAGGAAGGTGAGAAAAGAAGTAGAGCATATTGCTCAAGGCCTAGGCATCCCAAAGGAGGCACTTGATGCCAACCGGGAAAAGAGAAGAAAGGCTGAGGAAGAAAAGAAAGAGGCAGAAAAGAAAAGCAAGAAAAGTGCTCCGGTGGAAACCTCAACCCGGACCAGATCATCAAAAGGATCTACACCTATCAGAACCAAAAGCTCAAAACTGGAAGTCCAGGGATTCGGTAAGAGATCTAAGACAAAAGCCTCAAGAGCTTATCAAAGCCAAAAGGATGAAGAAGAAACTGAGTCAGATGAGGGAGTAAAAGAAATAAAGAAACAGAAGAAGAAAGGATCCGGTAAACCCTCTTCAGGCCAAGACAAGGAAGAAATGACAAAGAAATTTGCTGAAAAGCCCACCCTGTCTCTAGACAGTGTAGTCAAATCAGTCACTGTGGATGGAAACCTTCAACCGGTAGCTGAATTCTATGATGACTACAATGAGGCAGATCAAAAGATCCTGCAGGAAGCTATAATTAAGTACTTGAACATCTACAATAAAGCTTTTATTGAGATTATCTCTGAAATTCCAAAGAGTCTAGAGATGGAACTAGAAATAAGAAAGAACAATGCCATGGCAAAAGATCTTGAGATCAGGGAACAAATAGCTATTCAGCTATATCCTTCAATTGATCACAAAACAATGAACATGATATTCAAGGACTGCAAGGATGAATTCAGAAGCAAAGCAAGGATGAATCAGCTTATGCTTGGTGAGACCGACAAAGTAGCCAAGGACACTGAAGAGATCCTCCGGAATACATTCAAAAGGTTTAATATTCCTGTTACAGAGGACTTAGGTGCAGAAACAGCTGCGGACTTGGAATCATCTGCTTCGGAAGAAGTGCCACTAGAACAGACTAACATCTCTTCTCTGGCTTCTCCTACAATCTCTGGATCCCAAGAAGAAGAGAAATCACAGGAGAAAGAAGCAGCAGAAAAGGAAAAAGAGGCTGACTGCACCAAGGATGCAGAGAAAGAGAAAAATCCAACAGAGAAAACCACAACTGCAAGTGGTAAAAATGTGGAAGGAGATAAGACTCCTAAGGACAAAACTGCAGAAGAAAAGAAACATCTGTCTCCGGCAAGAGACACTGCACAAACTGTTCAAAAGTTTCTAAGCCAAGAAACTTTAGAGATTGATGAACCGGAGCTTCTAAAAGGCCCATTTGACTTTGACTCTCTCTCTCTGGTACAGACAATGAAGATAGCTTCATTTGCAAATGCTAAGGCAAATGAAAAACTCCTAAGTCTCATATGGAAGACTATGAGTTGATAGAGGCTGCTTCCGGAGTGCTTGAAAAGATTATGCCATCAATCCAGATAGATCCGACAGCCTCCTCTTCCGGTAATCTCAAAACCTTAGTCAGCAGTGTTGATACACATTTTGATTCTCTAGAAAAATCAGCTGAAGAAAAGGTCCGGAAGGAATTTTTGGATTAAAGATTTTCAGAAGTATTAGGATTAATCTCTAATGATAGGAGAAATATGAGTATTGGAATAAAGAGCTTAGAAAATGCTCTTAAGGATGGCGGTGATATCTACAAATTTTGTATCTCCTGGTCAAAGGCAACAGTAGAAATTGATAAGAAAATAAAAGCGGAACAGGACAAACTACAAAGTCTGTCTCAAAGTTTTGATCCTCTCTCTTCATCCATAGTAAATCAAGAATGTCAAACTATTGCAATCACAAATGCAATAAAGAACTTTGAGAAGGAAAGGAAGAATATCACTAATCGGATGGGAGAACTTAGAAGGATTATAATCCCTAAGTTAGAAACTATGCATGAGGCTATCAGTGATGCTCAGACTACCGCCCAAACAAATGATCTGACAGATCTCAAGAGGGCAGAAGCTTTTGCATTTTTGTTGAGTGGTCACATTTCAATTTTGGATAGAATGAAGCAAAGTTGGGCTACAGAACTGATCCAACTGAAGACATCTTTTGCAGACATTCTTCAGTTTATGTGAGTATGTAAATATGCGGCTATATAGAGAAAATTTTTGAAAATTTTGGTGTGTGGACCCTACCCTTTGCCATTGATGTCAAAGGGGGAGTGAGGAGCAGTGAAAAATGAGGAATCCAACTAAGGGGGAGTTCCAAAAATTGTATATAAAGATGGAGCATCAGCAAAGGGGGAGCATAGTGTAAACACTTAGTCATTTTTCACTAAGTGTTGCCATCAATGCCAAAGGGAGAGATTGTTGGCAAGAGACACTATATGGATTCATGGTTGTTGTCATTGATGGCAACAAAGGTCATCCCACTTATCTGCAAGTCATGGTGTGCCTCTACCGGAAGTCAGAATGAAGAACTGTTATGGTCCGGTGAACAAGAACAGAGCATGTGGCAAGGTCCGACAGATTGGTCCGGACCTCTCAGAGGAAGTGTCTTGGTGCAGTGTGGATTTGGGGAAGTCAAGAGGACTACCTTGAGTAGTATATTCCAAGGATTTAGCCTCCGGTGATGGACAAAGAAAAAGATATGAATAGCTGAGTATCTGATTCCTGAAAGATAGTGAAAACAGAGGAAGAACTGACTGACTGAGCATCAGAATATTTTCCGGATGTGTTACTGTTGATGGTAAAGGTTGTGAAGGCATGAATCATGTTTGGCCGACATGATTAATGATATCTACAAGTATATGCTTGATCCGCATTGCTTGGTGAGCAAGGATTCAGCCGACAGAACAGAGTTTGTAAGAAACTAGACTGTTCCGGATGCCGACTAGAAAGGTGATGAAATTACTTGTGCGGATATATATAGAGGATGGATTTAGTTGTGAAAAGTGTGATTGTGTGATGGGATATACGAATAAGTGCAGAGCAGAGCAGAAGTAGTAAGAAAGATCCGGTATGTGAAAAGATAGCAGAATAAAGAACAGAGGAAAGATGAAGTGCAGCAGATCAGTATACTGAGCCTAACCGGAACTGAACCCCAGCATATGTAGGTGCTTCCAATCAGTTCAAGTATTATATAACATTCTTTGTAGACAGTGTGTCTCTTTGTAGGCAGTGTGCCTCTTGTGAGCAGTGTGCTCGGGCAGTGAGCCCTAATTGGCAAGTGCTATTTTTGTAACTCCTTATTCTTCTAACAGAGAATAATCTTTGGGTTAATCACCCTGTGGTTTTCTCCCTTAACCAGGTTTCCACGTCAAAAATACTGTGTCATGTGTTTCTCATTTCATGATAATGTTTGTTTGTTTAATTCAATGCTACTTTGATTAATAAGAAAGTTCAGAAGAAGAAATAATTAGGATAACTGATTCACCCCCCCCCCTCTCAGTTATCAACACCTTCAACCACCCTTTGACCTCTTCACATCACTAACTATCCCTTCCAATTAATTAAATAAATTCATTTTATTTATTAATTTAGCCCTAATCATTCACCCTTAGCCATTTATCCCTTGTGATAAATTAATTCATCTAATTTATCACTAAACCTTACAAAACTATATCCTTATCGATTAAATAAATATTCTCAATATTTATTTAGTTAATTTCTCCATCTCCTAATCATGATTAATTAGATAAATCATGTTTATTTAATTAATCTACCCTATCATATGGCCTAAACCTAGTCTAGTTGATTAAATAACAATTATTTAATTAGCTACCCTAGCCTACATGACCCGTAGACCTAAATTAATTAATTAAATTATTATTTAATTAATTTTAACCCCTAATTAATCCATCTACTAATTTTCTCCAACCATATTAATTAAGCTAATCCTCTTGATTAGCTTGGTCAAATCTCACTTAACACTCATTCCCACACCCCACAAATAAAAAATTAACTTTTTTTCTACATAAAGTAATTTTTTATTCCAACTTGTCCTAGTCTCCATTAATGGAACTCTTCCCCATGTGAATTAAAAATTCACTTTTTATCCCCTCCATCTAACTTGTCCTAGTCTCCATTAATGGAACTCTTCTCCATGTGAATTAAAAAGTCACTTTTATCCCCATCTTCATACTTTCCCATGGAAATGAATTTTTTATTCATTCCTCATCCTTCCCAATGTGAATTTAAAATTCACAAATAATAGGAGTCATCCAATCTTTTTGACCAAATCTTAGCCTTTTATCTCTCTTATCGAACCCTTTTGTGACACTTGTTACAAGACTACAACTCCAATCCAAACCCTAATCCTTAGGCATTCCTATTCATTGATCTAAACTTTCAATCCTCACCCTCCATCATTTTACCAAAAATCTAGAAATAGAGCCCTCATCTAAGCCATTTTCATCACTTCTTCGTAGCATCAAAACTATGCCAAAATATCTCCCCATCTCCTTCATCTTAACCTCATAATTCCAAAATAATCTCTCATCCTCATCTCATCTACATCCTCTTATCTCCATTATTATCATCCTTAGCCAAATCCCTTCATCCATATTGTGTTGAAAGAAAGAGCAATCCACATTAACACTACATCAATATTGGGTAAAGCTAGGAGCTCTTGGGTGAAAGCTCCTCCACCTTATCAAGGAGTGGGAGATCTTCGAAGGTATAAAGATAGTGTTTTTGTGCATTTTGTTTGTCTAATCTCCTTTGTTACATTTCTCTCATCTTCATTTGGCATGCCCGGTGGGACCCCATGGTCCAAATCTAAGTATTTGTTTGAGTTTTCTTGCAAGGAGCTAAAGAAGGAAATGTTTTAGCACCAAAATCTCTCAGTTTGGCATCATTTGGGACATTTTTGGCACCATTTGGAACTTTTTTGATACTATCTACCTCTGTTTTGGTGCCATTTGCCTCTGTTTTGGCACTATCTACCTTTGTTTTGGTGCCATCTACCTCTGTTTTGGCACCATCCACCTCTATTTTGGTGCCATAATCTCATGGCCTCTTCTAACAGTTTAGGCTTAGCAAAAAAAATTTAAGGTGTTTTTAGAAGTTTTGGCACTTTCTAATATTTTGAGCTCTCTATTTTTATCATAAACACACAGACATAAGGGGTCATAATGTCAAAAAATTTCTAGAAATGATTAAAATATGCTTTTTATCCTAACACTAACTTGTTTTGCCTCAGACCAACAATTTTTATTGCTCTAATCTAACTTTTTGGTGTTGTAGGAAGAACGAAAGACATCCTAACCCCTCTTGATCCAATTATTTTCAACTAACAAGCTTTTCTAAGCAGATTTGGGGGGACTGTCATGGTTTGGTGCCATATAAACATAGTTTGGCACTATATGGTGAAGAAAACAGGGTAAAACATAGGTATAAACTCTTTTTGATGCCATTTCTAGAACTTTTGATGCTATTTAACAAAATTTTAATGCTATCTTGGGTATTGGTGCCATTTGCCTTATTTATGGTGCTATTTTAGATTTTTGTACTCTAGGATAATCAAATCCTAAAATTAGAAATCTGAGCGCCATCTATTTTTGTAGCTCTATCTTAATAATTTTTAGCGCCATTTTATCTGATTTTAGCACCATCTATGTAGTTTTGGTGCCATTTATCTCTGTTTTGGTGTCATTTTTCTAACATCATTTTGAAGTTTGTGCAGGCCTCTAACTCATCTTTGCAGGTATTAAAAACATTTACAGTCAAAGCATCTTTTATCAGACTACTAACTAATTTGGTGCAGATTTGATTGTCCAAGTTATCTATTTTTATCACTAAATCTTATTTGCACTAAAGTTAGCTTAGTGGTAAATTAATCTTGTTTGCCATGCGTGGGTTTGCTTGTAGATGTATGTTCTCCCCTCACACCTTAGCGTGATCTTGGGTGATCAAAAGTCTACTTGCAAACCATCTTTATTTATCATTGTATCCTAAAGGGGTCACCTTTTGTGTATGCTCTCCCCTTGTGCCTTGTGCAATCTTAGTGATCAAAATCAAGGGTGATTTCTTCTTAGGAGGCCTACTTGGGGATTTCATCACCACAAGGGACGAACTCAACCACATGTATCGATAGGGTATATCAAAGGGGGGAGAGTGAAACCTATACCTTAATCTAGTTACGTTGTCATTGGGATAGCCTTGGGGCCTTGGGTGATTCTAGACACAAAGTGAAGTGGTGCTTGCTTGACTTCTTGTGCCACATCCCTTCAATGGACTAGTGTTCACGGTTTGTACCTCATGTACCCTTGGGTATATAAAGGACTCCCTAGAAGCTTGGTCAAGCCTAGATTAAGATCTTTCGACCATTTGAGATTGTGATGCACTGGATACCTATAGGGATTGGGATGTTACTCATCCCACAAGCCACATTGATTTTATCACCAACTACAAATGGCCTCTAGAAACGAACATGCATGCCATGTATGCTGTCCCCTCACAACGTAACAGTGATCTCGGGTAATAAAAAATGGTTAGCTCCTCCTCATGGGACTTGTATGTCATGCCTACATAAAGGTAGCGAGATGAGCTCATAATCTTGTATACACCCACTTGAATAAATCTAGGAATGTTCACATGAATGGTGTGTCTTCTATGTCAAAACCCGTGAATCAAAAATCAATTTTTTGCATTTAAGTTAGCCATTGTGTCTTCTTGCTTGCATTATCTCTTGCCAACGATCTTTGAGCCAAGAAAAATCAAATTCATCCATCAATCCAACCATTTTCAAAACTTCACAATCATTCAACGTCTTAATTCCTTAGTTTAGAGCGATCTGTTCATACTTTAGTGCCATTTGTTAATCTTTCAACACCCTTTCCCTCTATTTCATTGCCTTTAGTCCTCTGTTTAGTGTCATCTATTCATCTATTAGCACCATCTGTTCATCTTTCAGTTCCATTTCTCTCTGTTTTAGCGCCTTCTGCATCTGTTTTAGTGTTATTTTCCTCCATGTCCAAAAATCAAATTTTCCCATTAAAAAAATCAATTTCATAAGCCCATTTTTCAAAAAAATTCCATTGGGTTGGGTTTTCCTCCCAACACCACTAAACCACCCCCTCCATTTATCAAATCCCATCATTTGAGCTTAATTAATCCCCATCTTTGAGCTTAATCCCATATTATCCTCCTAATCACTCATCCCATCATACCTCTTTCATCTCAACCATCCTAATCATCCTCATCATCCTTAATCCAATTCATTATCATTATTTTAATCCCATTCCTTCATCCATTTGATCAATTTCATACAAATCAAATCAAAAATCCAACCGACATCATCCAACTAGAAACAACTTTATCTAAATCCTCATCGAAAATCAACCCCAAGTCAAAATCATAACATCAATCCAAATTTAGAATCAAATCCAACATCAATCATCTCTCATCCATTATCCACTCCAATCAAACATTCCAATCCCTAATCCTTAATCAACAAACCATCTTGGTTAAGGACTTAGTCTCCTTCATCCTCCATCAATCTTTTCATCCAAAATCCCAATTACAATCATCCACATCATCATCAAAATCTAAATCCAAATTAACCCAAATCAAAAATCAAGACCTTAGTTGATCATCATCAACCTTTATCCAAACTTGCTTGAGATCACTAGTCTATCTTAAGTAAGTCATCAAAATCAACAATCAACCCAATCAACCCTCTTGCTTGAGATCATTAGTCTATCTTAAGTATAGAGAATAATCCATCCTTTGAATCAAAGAAAATCATCCTAAGGTCTTGAAGTTTGATCCCCAACATCACAACCATCCATTATCCATTTAATTTCATATTCTTCTAACAACATGGATCCTTATGTGGCAATGCAACATTTACAAAGAGTTAAATATGTCTATGAGGATTTTGATCCTATCACTAAGGAAAAATGCAAAAACATCATTAAGGATATCCACTTAGCACACCTCATCATTGGAGAATCCGAAACCCCTACCCCATCTTAATCATATCAACCTTCATCATATCAACCTTTACCCTCATATCAATCTTCATCCCCTTATACATGCATGCCATCATACCTATCCAACCAATCAATACCTCTAACGTATCCATCCCACAACCTTTGTTATCCTAACTTTGATCAAGGGAACACCAATATTGCACACCTCATGACTGAAATTCAAATCTTACATCAAAAACCATTTCTGCGTATGAATGGACCCCATCTTCCAATCCATTAATTTCTCCAATCCCTCCACCACAATATCCCTTCAACCTTATCAACCTTACTCCATCATCCAATATACCTCCCAATCCATCAATCCCTATCACCCATCTGCCATCTAATTTACCATTTAATCCACCAACAAACTTTCCAAATCCTAAGCCCACAACATCCAATGAATCCTTGAGGGATTTTCTCCAAATAAAAAGAAAAGCTATGGAGTCCCTCAACTCCCCCACACTTCCAACACCACCATCTAATCCAACACGTATCCTTTAACCCATCTAAGAACCATCACTACCTAATCCCATCACACACCTATCCAATCCCAATCCTAATCCTACACCATCCACCCTTATTATCCATCCATATATTGTTCTTCAACCCATACCCTCATGAAGGATGTCATCAATTGGCTATTAAAAAGGAATCAAATATCCTTATGCAATCCAACACCCACCAAACCTCTTGAACAATATCCTATCATAAGTCAAGAACCATCATGTAGTCATGTTCAAGAACCCATAAGTCAAGCACCTATTGCATCCATCCAAGCACCCAACACATCTATCCAAGTCACTCCCACTTCTATCTAAACACATGAGCTATGTCAAGAGTCAAATCCAAAGAATGTTGAAGCATCATCCCCTCATCCAAATCAGGATCTAACCATCCCATCTAATCCCATCCCTAATTCCCTCCCATCTAATGATCACCCTATCCACATCAACTCTATCACTTCTACCACAACAACCCCCATTGATCCTCCCACACCATATACCAATCCCATCCCAAATCCGTCCTCTTATCCACTTGGAAAAAGCACCTTCATCTGTGGTGGCTCCCTTGTAGGAGGTGAGCAACTTCCATCCACCACCTATCCTCTTCCAACAAATAATGGACTCGCATCTTGTTTGCAAAGCACTAAAAATCCCATTGCATGTCACATGCTCCAACATATGAACTATCAAGGCAAAGACTTAGGCCTTCACGAACAAGGCATCTTGGAGCCCATCCACACCACATTCCATCCATCCTCGCATGGCCTTGGCTATACATCCTAAGGCAAAAAATCTCAACATTTTGGTACCACCCAACCATTTTCCAAAATCCATTCATCCAATCCCAAACATAGTGCACCTCATCGGACCTCCAAATCATATGTCGTCATCCCTCCTCCATCATCATATCATTTGCAAAAGCATGTGACCAAACACATCCCCCCATAAAGTTTACCTCCACTTCTACCAACTCTAACATTCCCATCCTCAAATCCCCTTATCCTCCCATCCTCCCAACACCCAAAATCAAATCCCCTTATCCTCCCATCCTCCCAACACCTAATATCTATATCCTCAAATCGCCCCAGTGTCAATTTATCCACAAATCCACTTTTAATCCCCCAATCCATAAATACCCTAAAATCTGAAATCAAGAAAAACAAAAGCACACATCATCCAAACATGAAGCTTCCACAAAATCCATGGGACTCAAAAATAATAATTTGAATGCCTCGACTCATAAAGCACAAAAGCCTAAAGATGTTATCCCTTTCAAGTAAAATCATAAATCCAAAAGGCTACCAAAGCCTACACCATCAAAAGAAAAAGAAAAAAAAAAATAGTGTGGGTTCTTAAGAACAAAGAAAACAATCCAAAAGAGGCATCCACATCCAAATCTCAAAAATCCTAAACATCTCTCTCCCCATCCAAATCTCAAAAATCCCAAAAATCCCACAAATCCTAAGTCTTTTGGGTCCCTAAAACCCCAAATTGACCATCTAAAAATCCCCTATCCTGATCCCCATTACTACCCATCCCCCATCTAAAATATAAGCTTCCAAATGCATCATGGTGTGTGCAACCATTGGTCTTAGTTCTCCTCGACCCTACAACATTCCCACATACCTCCATCTCTCCATATTTCATCCCCTATCCTACATATCTCCCCCATCACATCCCTTTGGTACATGCTTTTGAATAAACTATATAATCCACATCATAATCCACTATCCACCATCCATTCCATCTTCTCCTGTCTACTAACATCCATGCAATCATCATCTATAATGCTACCCAACATGGGATCATCTTCCACTTGCTATGCAAATAGATGCTAGAGTCCCCTTCCATCAAAATTTTTTTTAAAAAAAGTAAAGAAAAAAATCCATCCAATGCTAAAAGCCACTCCTTGTGGCACCTTGGGCAAGTACCATGATGAAAACCCCTTGTGGGCGTCATGTGTAATCCCTTTTGCATCCATTTGTACCCTATACTTGGGGGCAAATTCATATCCTTCATCCTTTGCATATCTTACCCATCATCCATCCTAATCCTATCATATTCCTATCCACCATCCTCTTATTTATCCTATCATTTCCCATCCATCCTATCTACTATATCTTCCTCCTTAGATCTTGATAAAGACAAGGGGAAAAATATCAAAACATGCTTTGGACACCTCTCAGCATACATCCCTTTCCAAGCATATCCTCCATCCATCTATCTACTACAAAGTCCATCCATTCAAACATAGGTCCATCATGCATGGGACATATGATTCCTTGAAATCTTGCCCTTGGAGAAAATCCTTATCCCTATCTTCCATCTATCTAACATGCATCTCTATCACTTGTCCATTCATCTATCATGAATCACCTATCCATCATCTTTCATTGCCAATCCTCCTATCCAACCCCATCACCTTCACCTCTAGACTTGGTGCTCCCTTGTCATTGGTATCTAGCACAAAGACTATCCAAATGAAATCCAATGCATCCATCTCATAATAAACCATTCCCTATCTAAAATCACAAAAATCTAAAAAAAAAAACATATCCATCCCAAATCAACATCATCCCACATCATCATCACAAATCAGAACTACATATCATCACTACCCACATCTTAATGTGCCTTGATCTCGTGGATACAGGGTATGTAGGTAGTGTGGAATACGAAGGAAGTTTTCAATACTTAGGTACATAAGATGGACTCATCCAATCTGCTTGGATGGTCCCTATTCCCTGAGCTTACTCTAGATCCAAATGTAATATCCAAAGCATTGCATCACCCATCAAAGAAGCAACCATCCCTTAATAAAAATCATCAACTATCAAATCAACATCAACCATAACTTGTAAGCATCATATCTTGCATCAATCTTACAACATCAACTATCAGAACCATGCCCTCAGATATATCATTCCTACAATGGGCATGATCCAATCATACATCAATTCTTGCCTTAACAGATATATCATTCCTACAATAGGAAGAATCCATCCTATCATCATCCATCCTGGCAAGAGATACAATGGCTATTTGTTGTGTGAGTTGATCTTTTGGTTATTGATTTTTATCTTTTGTCCTATTCAAAGATCACATCAGAACTACCTTGATCTCACTATATCATGGTATGTGGTGAAAACATCTAGAATGGGGCATAGTCTTGGTTTCATATGTTGTGCTTGTGGGTTGGTTTCATTACTCCAAGCTAGTATTCATATATTGTGGATCAGTGGGTTGGTTCTAGCATATTGATATCCTTTTACATCTAAGGTTCTTAATACCTTTTGTGTATTAAGGGCTTATGCTCTGAGTCCCCTTCCCTCATCTAGACAAGGTTGTACTATCTTAGGCATGCATGGGATCATCCTCTTGTTTGCGTGTCTAGTCGATGCAAATGTTTGATAAACAT
The DNA here is from genome assembly GCA_027924645.1 of Cunninghamia lanceolata. Classification (NCBI taxonomy): domain Eukaryota; kingdom Viridiplantae; phylum Streptophyta; class Pinopsida; order Cupressales; family Cupressaceae; genus Cunninghamia; species Cunninghamia lanceolata. The sequence goes on along the minus strand of BSBN01000220.1, from coordinate 4,640,145 downwards.
CATCATCTTGGTCTTCTATACCTTGGTGAAAATATCCACTTTGCTATAAAAAACCTAGAATTGCTCTAAATCAGTTTTAGCACAATAATCATCCATCAACCAATCTAGCCAAAATCATCAATCTCTTATCTCACCCCTTATCCTCCAACCACTTCAACCAATTCATTTCATCCATTTCGAGAGCAAACCCGTGTTCTTGCGACCCTCCTATCCTCTCGAGGGGGCATCACCCTTACTAATCATCCCTAAACCTTACCGTATTCTTTTAAACCAAAACCTTTTTCTATCCAATCCAACTCTATATTTTAAACTTCTTTGAAATAATGTTACTTAGCCGCAACACCATTTCAAAGAGGAGCAAATGTAGACACCTAAAAATATATTAACCCTTCAACCACCCTTTGACCTCCTCACATAACTAACTATCCCTTCTAATTAATTAAATAAATTCATTTTATTTATTAATTTAGCCCTAATCATTCACCCTTAGCTATTTATCACTAAACCTTATAACACTATATCATCATTGATTAAATAAATATTCTCAATATTTATTTAGTTAATTTCTCCATCTCCTAATCATGAGTAATTAGATAAATCATGTTTATTTAATTAAGCTACCCTATCCTATAGCCTAAACCTAGCCTAGTTGATTAAATAACAATTATTTAATTAGTTACCCTGGCCTACATGACCCCTAGACCTAAATTAATTAAATAAATTATTGTGTAATTAATTTTAACTCCTAATTAATCCATCTATTAATTTTCTCTAGCCATATTAATTAAGCTAATCCTCTTGATTAGCTTGGTCAAATATCACTTAACACTCATTCCCACACCCCACAAATAAAAAATTAATTTTTTTTCCACGTAAGATATTTGTTATTCCAACTTGTCCTAGTCTCCATTAATGGAACTCTTCCCCATGTGAATTAAAAATTAACTTTTATCTCCATCCTCACACTCTCCCATGGAAATGATTTTTTTATTCATTCCTCATCCTTCCCAATATGAATTTAAAATTCACAAATAATGGGAGCCATCCAATCTTATTGACCAAATCTTAGCCTTTGATCTCTCTTATCCAACTCTTTTGTGACACTTGTCACAAGACTACAACTCCAATCCAAACCCTAATCCTCAAGCATTCCTAGCCATTGATCTAAACTTTCAATCATCGCCCTTTATCCTTTTACCAAAAATGTATAAATAGAGCCCTCATCTAAGCCATTTTAACCACTTCTTCATAGCATCAAAACTATGCCAAAATATCTCCCCATCTCCTTCATCTTAACCTCATAATGACAAAACAATCTCTTATCCTCATCTCATCTACATCCTCTTATCTCCATCATTATCATCCTTAGCCAAATCCCTTCATCCATATTGTGTTGAAAGAAAGAGTAATCTACATTCACACTACATCAACATTGGGTAAAGTTAGGAGCTCTTGGATGTAAGCTCCTCCACCTTATCAAGGAGTGGGAGATCTTCAAAGGTATAAACATAGTGTTTTTGTGCATTTTGTTTGTCTAATCTCCTTTGTTGCATTTCTCTCATCTTCAACTAGTACAAGCCCCTTAAACAAACAAATCACATTGACCACTTAGCTAATCAACACTATTGTGACCTAGCCAACAAGACTTTGGAGGCAACTAATCCACTAGATCAACCACCTTTTCAGGAGAAGTAGAGTGATCTTCACTCTACTTGACTTACATGTGCCAAAATGACCATCAACAAATGACCTATATGTAAATAGAGATTAAAAAGATATGGATAGACATCATCTCATGTGACAAACCTAAGACAAAAGTATGTGACTCGTTGATATGTTGGTGCAAGATTATTTTCCCTTACTTTCATACATGTGTACAAATCTAAAATGAGCTTGCATTTCAAAGCATATGGACATTGTCAAGTAACATGAAAAGTAAGTATAACTACTAGCATAAATATCTTAAATAAATATATCAAACAGATGTTGAGAGATATCATTCTCGAGGTGCCTATATATTAAATTTGTCACATAGGTTAGATGGGCTTTGAGACTTATATCTCTCAAAATCTTTTAGATAGATATATTTAAAATATTATGTTAGTTGAATTGACCTAGATTAATTTTAGAAAATTGTATTTTCCTTTACAATTACTAATGTGGCTTATGATAGAGTAGGTGTGATTTTGTTAGGTAATAACAATGAACAAACTTTAGTACATACCATAAATAGAAGGTAATTTTTGTTGAGGCAAGCTAAAAATATGTATACTAAAAACTTGTTGATATGTTAACACAAAAATATTTTGACTCCACTTTGATGTGTGTGCAAATCTAATATGAGCATACATTTCAAAGTTTATAGACATTCTCATTAACATGAAAAATAAGTACAACTACTAGCAAAATATCTTAATATATCTATTCATAGAATACAGAAAAACATCAATCTCAAGATAGTTATATTAAACTTGTCACATTCTAAAATAATATTTCTAAAAATCTTTCAAATAAATATGTTTAAAATATTTATACTAATTCAATTGATCTAAATTAACTCTAAAAAAATATATTCTTCTTTATAATTGCTAATGTGTCTCAATTGAATAAATATGATGTTATTGACTAAAAATAATAAACAAAATTTAATACATCCCAATAAATAGAAGGTATTTCTTGTTGAAGCAAACTAAAATCGTGTATGTTTAGTCAATTCCCGAAGAAATAAATCTCAGAACTCAAATATGTTACTGTATGCACTCGAAAGTTCAACTTCAATCACTTTCTTTACAGACGCATCATTTACACCAGAGAGAGAAAAAAAAAAGGAAAGCTGTATGATGACAAAGCACCTTCAACCACATTCATTGATTGTTTGCCACCAATATATTCGGTAGCAGTTTTTCCTCCTCCTTAGCATTCGCTCTCCAACTCTTCAAAAATTTGTTTAGTTTATGATCAGAGTAAGGCCTTTTCCTGCTCTAATCAAACATTGGCGACCTGAACAAGCTAAGCTTGGGTTTCTCTGCCAAGCCGTTCTTGTTTTATTTGTCTTCTATATTCTTTATTTTATGCTGAAACAGATATAAACACAATTAATGTTCTTTTGTGTTTGTTAAAGCTGCGAACTTTGAAGGGGCCAAAATGGTAGTAACTGCAGCAGCAATGATGATATCTTCTACAAGTCATCAATACACAATACAAAACAAGATCTTTTCGTCTCCTTCGTTGAAAGGAGCAGTGAGGATTTTTGATATGAAGATGAAGAAATCATCAGCACCCTACAAGGGAGTTCAAGTCTATGGAAATTCTCCGGTTGATATAAAGATCAATGGAACTGTTAGTGATAGCCTGAATGTGAACAATAATAATGTTGGGTTGAAGGATTTTGTTGAAGAAGAAAGAAGGATAAAGGTAATTCCAAATTGGTTGGGGAGGTTTCTGGAAGACAGTTTGGTGTTCAGGCAGAATTTTGCAATAAGGTCATATGAAATTGGTCCAGATAAAACAATCTCTATTGAAACCTTGATGAACCATCTTCAGGTAGGCGAAGACGCTGCCATTATTACCAATATTGTACTTATGAATGGCTTCAAGGTTTTTTCTTATGAGTTTAGATAATCCAATACATTTATGGTTTAGTGATTTTTTTGAAAAGAGATCATTTATTATTTAACTAATGATATATTGTTTGTCTCTGCGATCCAGGAAACGGCCCTGAATTGCGTTTCGCGTTTTGGGCTAGCAGGAGACGGGTTTGGTACCACTCTTGAGATGAGTCGAAGAAATCTTATATGGGTTGTTGCTCGTTCTCAATTTCAAGTGGACACTTATCCCTCGTGGTATTTTTTTGCTGAGTTCTTTTACAAGGCAGTTAGCAGTAACCTAAATAATACTGCTTGTTCTTTATTGTTTTGAAGGTTAATTGTGAAGTGTGGATAAATCTTGGATTACAAAAACTCTCTCACAAAAGCAAATAATAATGTCAAATACTTATAAATGAATATTTATGAATTATTGAAAGCAAGTTTTCATTAAAAATTTTGCAGCCTTGGTGAAGGTTATCCTTATACTGTTATTTACATTGCATTATCATAATTTTTGAAGACTATTATTTGGATTATATAGGGGTGATATTGTGGAGATAGATACATGGGTGGACGCATCAGGTAAAAATGGTATGCGGTGGGATTGGATTGTTCGTGATATAAAGACAAATGATGTTCTTATACGAGCAACTAGGTGAGATTGCTTAATTATCCATATGTTGTCCCCTAGTTTGTTTGTTTCGTTCTCAAATGCATTTGGTTTATTAAACTAAACAACATAATTTTGAGGCTCATTTGATCATGTTTTTCATATAGCACTTGGGTAATGATAAATAAGAAGACAAGAAAGCTTTCCAAGATTCCAAATGGAGTGAGAGAAGAATTACAACCTTATTTCACTACTAAAGTTATTGGGGAAGAAGATACTCAAAAGCTAATCAAGCTTGATGATAGTAGTGCTTCATATATCTCTTCAAATTTAACTGTATGTACTTTAATAAATTTTAGAAAAGGTATTTTAAGCTATAAAATTTCTAGATTATGAAATAAAAATTGTGTACCCTATAGTCCCTTAACATTAGGTTTCTTTTAATTTTATTTGCAGGCATGTTGGAGCGATTTAGATGCAAATCAACATGTCAACAATATCAAATATATTAGTTGGATTTTGGAGGTTAAGTTTGAATAATTCTTTTGATGAATTATGCATGTTTGAGTTCTTTAATTGCATTCCTTAAATATGGATAGAATGTTGTTTTCAAGAGATTATTGGATTTCTCTCAAATATAGGTGCATGATTTTTTCTTACATAATTATATGTTTAAATAATTAATTATAATTTTTATTCTATTTATTTTTAAGGAAGTAACAATTTTGTAGAAAGAAATAGCAAGTAGTAGCTTATGAGAATAATGTTTTTAATATTATTATTCTTTGGATATTTGCAGAGTATACCCGTCTCTATTCTCCAGAACAATGAACTTGCTAGTATAACTTTGGAATATAGGCGTGAATGCATGCTATCACATACTCTTCAATCATTATCAAGTCCACAAGTTTGTGAAGTGATGGATTCTACATGGCGTACATGTGTAGATGAGCCTCCAGTAACTTGTATATCCTCTCCTAAACTACAATTTATGCATTTGCTTCGATTGCAAGACAATGGATTAGAACTTCTTAGAGCAAGGACAAAATGGAGGCCCAAGAGAAATAAGAAGGCTTTACACCAACTAGGGTAGAACTCCAAAAATGTTAGGTTTCGTATAGTTTCTAGACTATAGTTTAATAAAATAAATGTAAACCAAGACCATTGAATATATAAAATTATTTATATATTGTTTTTGGGTAATTAGGGTAGTAGATACTTAGGCTTGGTTACGAGGTTATAACTTTTGAATATGTCTTTAAATGTTCAATTTTGCATTGGACATTTGTTATAGATTTTATCCTCCCCTTTCCTCATTTGTATACCATATTCATAAATAAATCCTCTTCATTTTTTGGGGCACAAATCTCTTCAAAGTGTTATCAAAGTGGTTGATGTTGGTGATGTGAATGGTCTATGAGAAATATGAAGGTAGATGAGTGAGGATACTTATGTGTATAGAAGATAATAAAGAGCCAAGATCAATTTGATATATCACAGTCAGTCAAAAAAATTAGAATTATTGATCAAATGAATGGTCCATTTAAATTCAAAATTTTCATGTTTTAAATTTCCATGCAAGTTTTAGAGTTATTTATTATAATTATTTAACTTGAAGTAAAATATCTCATTTTCAGTCCATCTGTGAATTTTATGACCTTAGTGAGTTTCATGATATTATATCAATAACATCTATTTTTAAGACTTAAAAATACTTATAGTTTCATTTAGGGATGAAAAAATCATGACATGGATTAGGATCGACTAACATTCTTTTGATAGTAGAGGAATTTATATTGAATGTATGAAAAATAGCAGGGTAGAGACTCTTTTGGGGATTTGAATGGTTTCTTCTTCTATCTCTTCATATTTGACACAAGCTACTCATGTTGACTCATTTGACCATCCTTTGGAATTAATCCACGCATTGAGATATGAAGTGAAGTAATGTAAGAGGTTAGAGAGATTATAAGAAGGTTGCTTAATAATTTTTAATGTATTCTAAATTGTTATCTTTGATGTTTGGAAATTAAATTTTCTAATCCATAGCCATGTTTCTAGTGAGTTTTTTCATTATTAGTCCACTAAGTTCACCAAGTCAAAGTGGGAGGATGAATTATTGTTGGTTTTCTTAGTGGCCATCATATTGTGAGCAATCTTGTACAAATTGAGTGATAATGGATTATTTACTGGATTTTTCTTCCAAATTAAGTTACTATATGATAAATCACTTGTCTTAATTTTTCTTTCATTTGATGTTGTTTCTACTACTTTCTTATGTTATTTTCACATTTCTAACATATCACAAAAAAATATTTAATTTTATACAAGGACGAATGGTTGTGTAACTCATAAGCATTGTTCATGTTATCCACAAAGGCAAAAGTAACCTCAAATAAGGATACTATTAGTTGCACTTTGGTATTGGGAATTGGTTAACAATTCACATGATTATCATAACAATATTTTGAGTATGAATGAAAGGATATGAAAGATATAGGAATTAATGTTATTATGTTTAACCTTGTATAAGGATTAGATGGTGTTATAAATCAACTATACATTTATAGTAACTATTACTAAATTATGTTCACACCTAATTTAGTTAGACCTGATTTGCAGTTATTACAAAAGGAGTAAAATAAACTTTTAAGTTAATGCAATCAGTGAATGAATGGTGTCTTGACAAGAGAAAAATAAGGATCAACTGACAGGATAATCTGACAGTCCAATCAGGACTGTCAAACCATCCTAACAAGTGAATATCTACTACCAAGATATCAGACAATCAATGAATGATAGTTGGTTTTAACTAGTTTTATCTTTCAGTTATGAGCCAATTGAGTTATTCAAGTGATCACAATTTAGTGTGAAAGAAAGGTATTTATAAAACTATAATTCATATCATGTTTTAAACATGTGTTTCATATCAGTTTCAGTTATTCTATCGTATGCATTTGATTCAAAAAAGTAAACATACATAAATCATTTACATAAGGTAAAGTAACTGATCATATTTAAAGAAATGTTTAAATGTGTCTCACACAAGCTGTGGGAATGACTAAATTGAGCAATGCAGACATATGCAAGCTATACATCTGAGGATAAAAGGAAAGAGAAAGAACATATGAGAATATTAAATATTCATCATTGCCTTTTTAGGAGGTTGATGTCCTTAGTTGATGGCTGGTCTTCATGTCCTTGTCTTTAGCTCCTGATCATGACAATGTACCTATAAAATTGGGGAAAAGCCCTGTTAGAAGCTCCGGATATTTAAAATCATCATATGCTTTATCAATAGATATATCAACTTGCAGACATTATGCATTTCATGAGAATTGATCAAATTAGACATGTGCAATAAATAAATAAGTTCATCATGAGAAAGATCAATCAACTTCAAGAGGTATATTTTTATGCTAAACTATTTGTTCACCATACAGGTATAGGAAAAATAATGTTGCTGATTTGAAGACATTAAAACATGTGGAGAAAATGTGGCTCCCACAAGGGTTGAGCCCAACATGTTTTCTTTTTTATTCATTTGAAAAGGATATCAGATTGCAAAAAGATAGATGCATTATTCAAGAAAATATTATGCAGTCAACTTACAAAAAAGAGTGAAGTCATCATGATAAAAGTGAAAAGGAGTAGTTGCTCCTATAAACTATGCCCACTTGAGAGAAGCAATGATTCTAAATCAATTCATCAATGTGCAAAACACAGAAGTATAGTCATGAGAAGGTATTCTTCTTTATTTCTATCATCATTGGAATGTCTTTTTGCTGTTCATATTTATGCCATAGATATGGAAGTCATCTAGGTAGGTCAAACATCATGAAAAATCAGACCTTAAGATGTCATTAAAGTACACAAGTACAATGAGGAACAGTCTTGTGATAAATAAAGAATCAATTGAGAAGGATATGCCAAGACTGTCATAAAGTTGATCAGATAATAGCCTCATAGAATACTGATCCACATGAAGTGAAGACTATAAGAACCAGTACAAATGATACACTGTCATAGTACCATATTAGTATACAAAAGTATATTTTCTTGCTACAGAGGAGCATAAATGACAAAGCATATCATGTTACAATCATATCATAGTTCATCATTGTTCTATGTGTAAGTTATGTTCATAACAGGGTAAAGTCATACCATGCTTTAGAGCTGAAACATCATGCATATCATGCCAAGGTTCAGTCCTCATACATCAAGGACATTGAAAGTGAAAGACAAATCAATGAAGCTACATATGATAGTTCAAAAAAGACAAGTCATCATGTTCACATCATGAAATGAAATACAACCATGCCACTGAACATTATGAAATGACAGAAGCTACAGAAAGATTTCATTTTAAAAGATATAGCTCTTACTTGTGACAAATGATAGTCACATCATGTTCATAATAGCTAAAATGATTATAAGAGGATATAGGAAGTCATGAAGAAACCATTATGCTACTAAAGGAACTGAAAGCTATCAAATAGAACAGCTATGTCATATTTGATATTGATATGAGGAACAATGATGTCAGAGTAGAGTCAAGATAAAGTCAAATCCTCACAAGCATTCTGTGCATAAAGGAGGAGAATATTTCAAAGTTTCATTTATGTTCTTCTTTTTACATATTGATGTAACATGATCATTTTATTCCAAAGTACTTATAAGTTTCAAGACCCTTATCATTATCATGTGGTGTTTAGAAGCTTCTGTCAAAGTCAAATTGTTTAAAGAAGAAGCATCTGACAGTGACACATAGTCAAAGTAAATGCTACACAGAAGGTGATAATGGCATGGCCATATAGGAGAGGCCTTTTTATTTGAAATATCAAACCCTCATCACAATTTTTCAAAACCTTTATGAAGATTCATGTCTATAATGGACCCAAGAGAAAAGAAGGAATTTTACAGCCACGACCATGGCAGAGAAAGTATTTTCTTCAAAGAAAATAAGTACCCAGTTCAGCCTTTGAACTCTTATCAATAATATGCATATATAGTGGAGAAGAAATGAGATAAAGGGTTGAAGACAAGAAACTCACCTTTTCTTGTTTAAAGAAAGCATAGCCGCGGCCTTCATGTGTGAAGCTTCTCAGAATATAAGTGATAGGTATATGAAGAGAGCATAGAGAAAGAGAAAAAATGTTAAGAATCTTTTTTAAGGAAGCTCAACCTACAACCACCATAGCCAACTGCCAGAGAAGGAAAGAATAAATAGAAATAATAAGAAATTTCCAGTCAAAGCTTAAAGAACATACTCACCTTTTCTTTCTGCACCAAAATTCCATTCAAATGCCAGAGATTGGCCAGATGAACCATCGAAAGGAAGTAGAAAACCAACAAAGATCAAACCCTAGCTGTCGACTTTGAGATTGCGGAGCCAAAGCAAGAGAAAGAAAAATGAAAAATGAAATGACTTTTAGGGTTTTGTTGATACTTTTGTTCGATGGCTTTTAGTTTTTGATCTCATCTTTTGACTTGGCAAAACAAAATTATTACCTTATCTAAATGCCAAGGTCAAGACTTTCTCTTGACAAATCCTAATGATTATGCCAAGGAGGGGCCATGGGCCGATAAGATTATTTCTTTTTACATTTTTTTTTGCCAAGTCAAAGACCGACATCATTGAAAGATAAGGATTAATGCCTTATAACCTTTTTTCTCCATTGTCCATGCTAGTCGACAAGGCAAATAAGGTGGTCGAATATGCCTTGTGATCATATGCAGACAAGTCAAGGATCCAATATTCATCATATGCATGGAGACCAAGAATGGTTGAAGCCTTTTTGCCTTATGCATTTTGAAATGCATGTAAGACAAAGTCAAAATGTGAGGAATGAAATCATGAAGACAAAAGGTGAGGTGGCAACTTATGTGGATAAAGCATTATGAAGACAAGATGTATTGGAGTGATAAGGGAATATTCTTATGCCTTGAATGCATGTAAGATGCAATTATGGAGCTTTTATATTGCATGGAGTTATAAAGTGATTATGATGCAATTATTATTCCTCTTAATAAATCATCATATTATTTTGCATGCAAAAGACCTAATTTTGGCATCAAAATCATGCAAAATTGTGCAAATTAGGCAAATGTAAAAGGAGAGATAAGGAGTTTTCTTTTTCTTCCACATTCTCATGATTTTACAACTATATATCATGTAAACAAATTAATAAAGTAATATTTTACAAATTACTCTATTATTTTATCACAAGTTGTAAAATTGGAAAAATTAGACAAATTGAAACTCATAATGGAGTAAGTCATGCAAATGATTACTTTATTAATTTGCCACATGATAAAGTCATGCAAAATCATGCAAAATGGAGGAGTTAAGTTAACTGAGGTCTTTTGCATGGCTTGGAGGTCAAATTAGACAAAATTGGTGAACTCTTGGGTCAAACACATGGAGACTAACAGATTGGAGCTATTTTTGCTCATTTTGAGGCAATTTTGACCCTTATTTTTAGGGATTTCTTGGTTTGCTTATGGATCAAATTGGAGAACTTATTTTTAGAGGAAGTTAGCTGCAGTTATTTTTTTCATGCCTCTTGAAGAGAGAAAACTATATATTGTAAAGAAAAACTTAGGTTTTTCTAGTTCTTGCCTTTTTGCTCTTTGTACTTTGAGAGAAAAAGAGGTTTTGTAACTCAATTTTACAGATTTTATACAGATTACAACAGGTTACAAGTTCATTTTTTTGTCTTTTATGCAAAAAGTTCCTTTATTTCCCTTTGAAAATCAAGTGTTTGCCTTTCCATTAATGTTGTTTGTATGAATGATTGATGAAATTTTATTGTGTTTTTAAATCAGAACCTTTAAAATTATTGTCTCAGTCTTACTTGCTAGTATTGTGCAATGGTAATATCACAGGTCTTAGGTTGTGCCACAGAGTTCAATTTTCTTCTATGTTGTGAAAGCTCCTATTTTTCCTTCATAGAAAAAGTTTTCCAGCCTTCTTAAGAATCATTTTTGTGATTTTACTGCCCAAAAGTGGATTGTGTAGATAGATTTCTGAGATCTATTGTGAGTTAGATTTGTAGGTTCTACCATGAATTTTATGTGCATCACCTTTTTTAGATTACAATTATTGTGTTTTAGAAGATCCTTTTAACCCTTTTCAACATCAAAGTCATAGATCCAATTGAATATTTTAAGGGAACCAACTCATAATCTTGAGGTTCAAACTCGACATAGGTCACCCACAGCCTGAGTTTGATCCCATGTTTTAAAGGATTACTGAGTATCACAACTTTGCATCATGGGTGCAATCCTAATCGACAATAGTTTTTAGCACGCCCAGTGGGACCTTTGAATTGATTTTTAGTTCAAAAAGAACTTATTATTTGTGTTGTTTTGGTATGATCAATAGATTTTACAACCTTTTAGAGGTTTATTTTCAAGTACCTGGTGACTCTATTTTTTGGTTTTATAGATCAGATCTTGCAGCTTATGAAAAAGTATCAAATAAGGTAAAATAAAGATTCTGAGAAGAAGCATATTCAATTATCTCCACCAAAGAGGAGAGTAAAAGAAGATAGAGTGATCAAATCAGAAAGTACAATAGTACCAAATCTACCAAATATATAGCTAGAATTTGCTTCTTGTCAGAATCCTTTGTTTGCAAGTTCATCATCAGTATCTAATTTTTCTGCACCAGCAAGCCCAAGAGAACAAGTGCCCATTTTTCAAGAACTTGAGGAAGAGGAACCTGTGTTACAAGAGGTACTAGTACCAATCCAAGTACTAGTACAAACACCAATTATTCAAATGTTTGCACCCCCTGGAGCACCTGGAGGAGCACCACCTCCTAGAGCAGCACCACCACCTGGAGGAGGAGGAGGTGGAGGAAATCAACCACCAATACCACCAAGAAATCAACCATTTGTTACCTTTAATGGGGGAAGCCCATTAAATTTAAGGCAACATGATGATATACCAGTGGCTACACTAAAAAGTCTACCTAATTTCAATGGTGAGGATGGGACATCATTGTGTTCTGTTCATCATATCACAAAAGAGAATGTAGCAATCAGGCTATTAGCAGCATCTTTCAAAGCTAAAGCTCTTCAATGGTTTAGAATTCTAAGAGTTAATTCTATTACATCATGGGATGAATTAGGAGCTTCTTTGAATAGATAATTTCAAGATAAATCTGATCATTTATCACTTGTTGAGCAAATGACTACTATCAAGAGGGCCCCACAAGAGCAAATGACATATTTCAATTATAGATTTCAAAGGACATGGAATAGAATTCCAAAAATGGTAAAGCCTTCACCTGAGTATGCATTTTTGTATTATTTAAGAGCATTAAATAGTGATATTGTTGTCATGATTCAGTCAATGGGTGGGGTTACTTTACCAGCTATGTTAGATATTGCAATAAGGGCATAAAATAGTTTAATACAAGCTAGTAAAATAGCACCTAGGCCCCCAATGCCAATATTTCTTAATATTCAACCATTAATACCAATAATAGTACCTCCTATTTCATCAATCCCTAGAATACCAGCTTTTGGCTATCAAGCAAATGTGAAAAATAGTGCTGATCCTATTCATTCTGAAATTCAAGAGCTTAAAGGAAATCAACAAAATTATTGTAGACTATAAGCAATGATTTAGTGAGTCTAAAAATTCAAGCAAATCTGAATAACAGACCTGCTATGGCCTTAATATTAGTGTACATAGGGTTATGAATAGTTAGCTTATGGCTATCTTAACTCCTAATTAAGTCATGTTATCATTATTATATTATTATTTAGTTAGATAGGTCAGACTAGGTGTTATATAGGGGTGTGTCTATTCATCCTAAGCATAATTAGGTATATATGGGAGGATATGAGTCTTATTTCATCATATATTGTGAAGTGTGTTCTCATTGGAGACATTTGGAGGTTGCCCCTTGAAGTGGCCTGTTATTCTCAGTTATTATCAAGTATTTGTAGAATATTTCATATTATCTTCTTCCATTGTGCAAGTAATTTCATTACAAGTGGTATCAGAGCATGATCTTGGCACCGTAGAGACAAGATTTTTTCTCAACATTGGAGGTGATTTTGGGAAGAGTATAACTTTCAGATTTTAGCAAATTTTTTAAAAAACTTTAAAGGGTTTTTGAATACCATATTAAATAAGCTACAATCTAGATTTTAGAGGAATTGGAGTATATTTGAGCAAATTATTGCAGAATTATGATTTTTACACAATTTATTTGAGATCTACATATCTCTCACATCCTGCCGAATTGGAGCATAATTGGTATTGGGTTTTTGAATACATAATAGAGGACCCTACAATCCAAATCTTGGAGAAATTTAAGCAAAAATAAGCGAGTTATTGCAAAATTAGGGTTTCCAACAAATTCACTCTCAAGGCAGCAAATTTGCTAATTTTTTAGAATTTTTTCTGGGTATGTGGTATCTTGGCCCTAGTAAGTTACAGTAAAAATTTTAGAGAATTTACATTTCATTTGTGTGATTTATTGTAAAAATATTGGTTTCCATCATGACGGAGCCTGCAACAAGAGGCAAAAAGAATGCTGCCACACCGGGGAAATCCTCTGATAAGGATGGGGAAACAATAGAGGATAGGAATCTCAATGAGGAAATAAGTAAGGTCAAGGAAGAGGTTTCCTCAATTAAGGGGGATATGTGTGACTTAAGAGGAGATATATCAGATATACGAAGCATGTTAAGCGCCTATATGAATGAACCAAGAAAGGAGTTCTCAAGCAACCAAGGTGAAACCTTCAAGTCGGCTAATAATGACACAAATTTTAATACTCCTATGGGATCTAGAAACTTTTTTCCAAAGGTGGATATGCGCAAGTTTGATGGTAAGGATCCTCTAACATGGATAAATCAAATGGAAATTTTTTTTGAAGTACATCCAATCCCATATGGACAAAAGGTCACAATGGCTTCCCTATATCTAGAACTAGATCAATTCATTTGGTATTGTTGGCTTTGTACTCATCGAAGGAAAAAGGGTCTCACCGTCTCATGGTCAATTTTTACAGAAGAACTCCAAGCACAATATAGCAATAGTGTGACAGACAACTTCTTCAGCCAGCTTGCTAAACTTCAACAAACAGGATCAGTTAAGGATTATATTCAAAAATTCCAAAATCTATCCTTAAGAGTGGATATAATTTCAGAGGAGAACTTGAATGATTTATTCTTGGGTGGTCTCGAGGATCACATTCAACATGAAGTATGCATGTTCTGTCCAAATTCTATCTGTGAAGCAATGATTATGGCAAGACAAGTGGAGGAAAAATTTTTGGCTAATAGAAGGGAAGAATTGCCTAGTAACAAAGTTGACAAGGCTCTTGCATCATCATTTACTCATCCTATTAGGTTAACACCTCAACAATTGGAAGAGAAAAAGGCCAAAGGGTTATGTTTCAACTGTGATGGAAAATATCATAAAGGACATAAATGTGATGAGAAGAAGTTGTTCTACATTGAAGCTACCTATGGTGAAGATAAGGATGAAGAAGATCCAGTGGTGGTGGTAGATGACTGTAAAGATGTCCAACCAACTATCTCTTGTCATGCACTATCAGGTATTAATAACCCACAAACACTCAAGGTAAGGGGTTTCCTTAAAAAACAAATAGTGACAGTATTGATTGACTCCAGGAGTACACATAACTTCATCAACAAGCAACTAGCAGCAAAGTTAAATTGTTTTGTCTACCCTACCCCCGAATTCTAGGTTATGATTGCAGATGGTGGTATAGTCAATTGTTCAGGGAAATGCCATAGTATTAAACTCACCATGGGGGACTACATGATAGACAGCCCTATGTTTGCTATACCCATGGCTGGAGCGGACATTGTTTTGGGAGTTCAATGGCTTACTACCTTGGGCACAATTGAGATGAATTTCCAAGAACTATTCATGCACTTCTACTTTGGGGATAAAAAATATGAGCTACGAGGTTTACGTGCAAAGAGTCCACAATTGGTAAGTGCACACCAAATGTCACTAAAAAGGGATGTGGATAAATGTGTGGGTCAATTATTGTCAATGGAAGTGCAACAGCGAAAGATTCCTAATTCACCTTTTAGGAAAGTAGTTATAGTTTTGGATCACAACGGGGAACTTGATTGGTATGGGCCTCATAAAGGTTCAACAAAGATTGACAACATTGACTTCAAATTGAGGTTACCTAAATCAAAAATCATACAACATTTCTACAATATCTCTATCTTGGAGAATGCTAGTAGACTCAAAAGTCTGTTCACGACAATGTTACTAGAGCTTGATGAAGAAGGAAGAATCATATTGGAACCAGAGTGCATTCTTCAAACATGTACGAAGAAGTTGCGGAATACAACCCTCACTGATTATCTCATCCAATGGAAGAATTTACTAGTTGAAGAGGCCACATGGGAGGACAAGGAGTTCATTCAGAAAAATCCACAATTGATTAGCATTGAGGACAATGCTTCTTTGAAGAGGGAGGGCATGCTATGGCCTTAATATTAGTGTACATAGGGTTATGAATAGTTAGCTTATGGCTATCTTAACTCCTAATTAAGTCATGTTATTATTATTATATTATTATTTAGTTAGATAGGTCGGACTAGGTGTTATATAGGGGTGTGTCTATTCATCCTAAGCATAATTAGGTATATATGGGAGGATATGAGTCTTATTTCATCATATATTGTGAAGTGTGTTCTCATTGGAGATATTTGGAGGTTGCCCCCTCGAAGTGGCCTATTATTCTCAGTTATTATCAAGTATTTGCAGAATATTTCATATTATCTTCTTCCATTGTGCAAGTAATTTCATTACAAGACCATACTAACCCCCATATCAGGCAAATATGCCTCTTTATCAGGTAGATTACCAAGGACAAAAAAGAAACTACAATAACAAATCAAATCAACAGTATAATCCCAATACTGTTAACTCATCAAAAGAGCTTGTGCCCATACAAAATAATATGATTTAGGACTATGTATGGTGTTATTCATGTAATCAACCTCATAACCAGGCTACTTGCATGAATGGAGTGGTCAATCAAGCACTCATGGTACAGAATAATTATGCTCCTGCTGAAAATACAAGTGATGTAAATGATCAACTGGATGTTCAGCCTTAGTATAGTAATCCTGATGTTGCTCTAATGAATTGGCAAGCTAATGAGTTTTGTGATGTAAATCAATTACTAGGTCAGAAATAGTCTTTTACTAATATTGCAGCTAATACAAGGCCAAAAAAGAGGGTTGTTGACTTACAACAGCAAGCTGGAAATAAAAAACAATCTGATATTAATAAACAGCAAGCTGGAAATGTACAACAACAAACTAATAAAGGTAAAAGTACAATTTTTGCAAGTCAACAAAGTCTGAATCAAGCTTCCACTTCTCAAAATATTCATATTTTGCTAAGAGGACAACAAACAGCTAAAAAAAGATAGCCAGAAGCTCAGAAATAGTCAAGTAAAGATCAATCAGATGCTGATGTTCCCAAAGTACAGCAAAAGGTTAGTGGTCCTTCTTTCAATATTTTGGATCATATGAAGAAAGCTACTGTTAGCATGTCCATATTAGATGTTTTACACATCCTTGGTCAGAAAGACCTATTATAAGATGCTTTAGCTCTGTTGTCTTTATCAAATGAGGTTCAAACAACTCAGCCTCAGGTTATGCTTACCAATGAGGCACAGAATAACAATGAACAACCAAAGCAAGTGATCAAACCACCACCTTTTATGTTACCTTGATAGTTGGTGATCATTTAGTACATAACTGTATGATTGACTCAGGAGCTAGCAGCTCGGTAATGCCAAAACAACTAGCTGATAAACTTGGTATAAAAATGAGCCTATTATAAGAGGTGTTGTGCAATTAGATGGTATTGAAGTCAACACAGTGGGAATATTCAAGAATCTAGGTCTCACTTTGCATGCATGTCCAAACTTTGTCATATATCAGGATATACATGCCATTGATTTGCCACCAAGTTTTGCCATCTGTTTGTCCAGAGATTTTACAACAAGATTACGAGGTTATCTATCTTCTGATTAGACACATTTGTTCTTTAGAACTAGATATGGAACCAAAGTTACAATAAAATGTGAGCCATTAGCAAATGATCACTTTGAACCTTATACACCCAGTCCTATAAATGCAAACTTTTCGATTTTTGATCAAGAAGATCTAGTTACTGTCCAAGATCCAAGTACACCTTTAGAGGGCACACCAGATTTGGTTTTAGACCAGTGGGTAGTAGAAAATCTTGAAATAGATCCTTTTGATTAGATGGATGAGATAGGTCTTGGTGTGTATATGATTAAAGAGAAAAATACAATCATTCCAAATTTGCTAAAAGGAGAAAATCAGCAGGTTGTAGAATCTAAAAATGATGTTTGGCAACTCTATTTTGATGGTTCCAGAAGTAAGGTTAGTATTGGTCGAGAAGCTATTCTAATTTCTCCTACAGGTTAAAGGTATTATTCATTTTTTCATTTTGCTTTCAACTGTTCTAATAACTCAGCTGAGTATGAACCTTTAGTTCATGGATTAGAATGAGCTAGAAAAAGGAACATTAAATGTCTTAAAGTCTTTGGAGACAGTGAATTAGTTGTGAAACAAGTCAGAAATCTTGTTTCTACAAAAAATGATATGCTGAGATTGTATAAACACAGAGTTTGGGACATGATAGAAGAATTTGATGCATTTAATCTGATATCTGTACCTAGAACTGATAATAAACAGGCTGATAAACGAGCTACCATAGGAGCTAAATATGATATTCTTGCTGAGATGAAGAATGTTCATACTCCTTTATATGTAAAATTTGTTGTAAGACCATTAGTTCCATATAATAATATCAGTTGGCAAGTGTTTGACAGTGATGAACAAATTTTAAATTTTTTGATAGAAGAAGTTAAGTTTTCTGCAGGAAATCAACAAAAATTACTACAACAATATGATGACCAAATACTTTAGTTGAAGTCAAACAAGTTACTTAAGGGTTTAGTGACCTTAGAGTCAATTTTTAATACTGATGATCAGGTAAGAAGGGACAAAGCCAACTTGTCAGTGAAATAGGAACATTATGAACCTATTGAGATCTTTAAAGATAAGTTGCTCAAACTTGGAAAGGTATGTACAAAAGAAGAACAACAAGCATTCATTCAGCTTTGTCAGGAATTTAGTGATGTGTTTGCATGAGAATATGGAGATTTAAAGGGTTTCAAACCTGAGTTGGCTCAACATACTATTGAGCTTGAACCCAAGGCAAAACATGTTAGACAGAAGCAAAGACCACTATATCCAAAGCTGGAAGTGCTTATGAAAACTGAATTGAACAGACTAATTGAAGGTAATATTATCTTTCCTATCAAGCACACTTCTTGGGTTTCTAACTTGGTTCCAATTAGGAAAAAGAATGGGGAAATCAGATTATGTGTTGATTTCCAGGATTTAAATAGAGCATCTTTAAAACATCATTATCCTTTACCATCCATGGAATAGATATTACAGGTTGTCTCAAGATCAAAAAGATTCTCTTTGCTAGATGGTTATTTAGGTTAGAATAAGATTCTAGTGAAAGAGGAAGATCAGTACAAGACCACTTTCACTACCAAATGGGGAACAATGGCCTATAGAAAGATGCCATTTGGACTATCTAATGCAGGTGCAACATTCTAAAGAGCTATGGATATGGCCTTCCAAGGCCTTATCAATAAGTTTGTACTTGTGTACTTAGATGATGTGACTATTTTTTCTAAGAAAGTTGAAGATCACTTTCATCATCTAACACTGATTTTTGAAAGATGTAGAGAGTTTGGGGTTTCACTCAACCCAAAAAAGATTATTTTTTTCTGTGCATGAAGGGAAACTTTTAGGACACATAGTGTCAAAAGATGGTATATCTATTGATCCTGAAACAATTTCTTCCATACTAACATTGCCTCTTCTAGCCCATAAAAATGGCCTACAGAGTTTTCTTGGCAGAATAAACTTTACAAGAAGATTTATACCTAACATAGTAGCATTGTTACAGTCTCTTACAACCATGTTAAAGAAAAATATAGCATTCAGCTAGACAAAGAAAGGTAAACAGAGTTTTGAAGAGATAAAAGAGGCACTTGCTGCTACCCCAACACTAATCAATCCAAATTTTGACAAAGATTTCATCTTTTATGCATTTGGCAGTGTTGATACTATATCATCTATGCTTTGTTAGCAGAATGAGGAAGGATTGGAACAACCTGTGGCTTTCTTCAGCCAAATTCTGCATGACTATGAGGTAAGATATTCTTTTATTGAAAAGCATGTATTGGCTATTATAAAGAGCCTAAAGAATTCTAAACACATGCTTTCAAATAATAGAATTTAATTAATGGTTGCCCATCCTATAGTAAAAGAATTCTTGCTTAGTAAGGATTTAAATGATAAGAGAGCAAGATGGATAACAAAGGTTATGGAGTATGACATCCAAATAAAGGTTACCAAGCTAGTCCGAGGCAAAGGACTATGTGAACAGCTTGTAGAACATGAACAAAAAAGCACTAAACTTGAAGGAGAAGCTAAGATAGTGCTACAGAATGAAGAAGCAATTGTTGTCCCAAATCCACCTACAAGTTCGGTGCATAATATGATTCATTATCTGCATACTAGAGATTGTCCTCAAGGCTTGGATAGATAAAAAAGAAGATACTATAGATTGCAGGTAATGCCTTATGCTGTGATTGATGGAATCTTGTACATGAAATATTTTAATGGTGTTTTAGTAAGGTGTGTACAACCAGATCAGATTCAAAAGATTCTAGAAGAGTTTCATGATGGACCTTCTAGAGGTCACTTTGCAGCTAGAACAACTCTAAAAATTATGAGAGCTAGTTATTATTGGCCTAAGATGTTCAAGGATGCACATGATTGGGTAAAGAAATGTTTAAAATGTTTAGTTTTTGCAGTTAAACAGAAACTTACAGCAATGCCCTTGCATCCAATCCAAGTAGAACAACCATTTGGCAAGTGGCGTTTGGACTTCATTGGTCCAATCAATCCACCATCTAGCCAAGGACATAAGTGGATACTGACTGTAATAGATTACCTCACAAAGTGGACTGAAGCAGTTGCATTAAAAGAAGCAAATGAGACTTCTGTTCTTAATTTCTATCAAGATGTAGTGTCCAGGTTTGGTGCTCCTAACTCAATTATTTCAGATAATGCTTTAGCATTTATTAGTTTAAGAGTGTCTGATTGGTCTGTCAAAAATAACATATTTTTGAACACTTCATCAAATTATTACCCTCAAGGTAATGGATAGACTGAATCAACTAACAAAAATCTGATTAAAATCATAAAGAAAATAGTTGATGAAAATCAGAGATCTTGGCATGACACGTTGAAATTAGCCCAATGGGATGATAGAATAACTCCAAAGAGAGCAACGGGTAATTCACCTTATGTTCTAACATATGGAAAAGAGACCAAATTGCCAATATCAGTTGAGTTACCAACTTTGAGTTACATAAAAAGAGCTAGAATTACATGAGGAACAACCAATGGAGATAAGGCTTGCACAATTGATAGAACTAGAAGAGATTAGAAAAGAGGTCTTAAAAACATTAGAAATGCACCAGGCCCAAATGAAAAGGACATTTGATAGAAAAGCAATCCCAATAATCTTTAAAGAAGGAGATCTAGTTTTCAAATGGAATGAATTAAAGAGTAGACCTGGTCAACATACAAAATTTGATGCTATGTGGGATGGACCATACATCATTACAGAATCCAAGAAACATAATGCATTTCAGCTTGCTAAGTTAGATGGAGAGGTGTTGCCAATCCCTATCAATGGGATTCACCTCAAGTTGTGTTATTAGAGAAGTAGCTTTTTGCTGCAAATAAGTGCTTTTGCACATTTAGTTTCAGTTATTGTTTTGTTTTCCAAGAAGTGTTTTTGTACATTTTACTAGCTATGTCTTAAGCAAGCCAGAGTAGTTTCAGTTTTTAGTTTTGTTTTTCATGCTATAGTTTTCTATCAGTTTGAGTTGCAGAAAGTTTTTCAAAATTCAAGGCAAAAGAAGACTCATGTGCCCAATGGAATTGCTAGGCTACTGGTTCTAATTTGTTTAGCAAGCAAACACCCCTGAGAGGTTGCCAGAAATGTTACTAAATTATGTTCACACTTAATTTAATTAGACCTGATTTGCAATTATTACAAAATGAGTAAAAGAAACTTTTAAGTTAATGCAATCAGTGAATGAATGGTGTCTTGAAAAAAGAAAAATAAGGATTAGTTGATAGGATAATCTGACAGTCCAATCAGGACTATCAAACCATCCTGACAAGTGAGTATCTATTGCCAAGATATCAGAAAGTTAATGAATGACAGTTATTTTTAACTAGTTTTATCTTTGAGTTATGAGACAATTGAGTTATTCAAGTGATCACAATTCAGTGTGAAAGAAAGCTATTTATAAAACTGTCATTTCATATCATGTTTTGAACATGTGTTTCATATCAGTTTCAGTTATTCTATCCTATGCATTTGATTTAAAAAAGTAAACATACATAAATCATTTGCATAAGGTAAAGTAACTGATCATATTTAAAGAAATGTTTAAATGTGTCCCACACAAGCCATGGGAGTGACTAAATTGAGCAATGCAGACATATGCAAGCTATACATCTGAGGATAAAAGGAAAGAGAAAGAACATATGAGAATAATAAATATCCATCATTGCCTTTTTAGGAGGTTGATGTCCTTAGTTGATAGTTGGTCTTCATGTCCTTGTCTTTGGCTCTTGATCATGACAGTGTACCTGCAAAATTGGGGAAAAGCCCTATTAGAAGCTCTGAATATTTAAAATCATCATACGTTTTATCAACAGATATATCAACTTACAGACATTATGCATTTCATGAGAATGGATCAAATTAGAAATGTGCAATAAATCAGATCATCATGAGAAAGATCAATCAACTTCAAGAGGTATATTTTTATGCTAAATTGTTTATTCATTGTGCAGGTATAGGAAAAGTAATGTTGCTGATTTGAAGACATTGAAATATGTGGAGAAAATGTAGCTCCCACAAGGGTTGAGACCAGCATGTTTTCCTTTTTATTCATTTGAAAAGGATATCAGATTGCAAAAAGATAGGATGCATTATTCAAGAAGATATTATGCAGTCAACTGACAAATAAGAGTGAAGTCATCATGATAAAAGTGAAAAGGAGTAGTTGCTCCTATAACCTATGCCCACTTGAGAGAAGCAATGATTCTAAATCAAGTCATAAATATGCGGAACACAGAAGTACAGTCATGAGAAGGTATTCTTCTTTATTTCTATCATCATTGGAATGTCTTTTTGTTGTTCATATTTATGCCATAGATATGGAAGTCATCTAGGTAGGTCAAACATCATGAAAAATCAGACCTTAAGATGTCATAAAAGTACACAAGTACAATGAGGAATAGTCTTGTGATAAATAAAGAATCAACTGAGAAGGATATGCCAAGACTGTCATAAAGTTGATCAGATAATAGCCTCATAGAATGTTGATTCACATGAAGTGAATACTATAAGAACTAGTACAAATGATAGACTTGTTGCAAGTATGGGACTAACCAATATTGTCATTGATGTCAACATACTCCTATTGCATTGATGAAAAGGATTGGATGAGCAAAGTGCTGAGGATATTGAGAAAATTAGTCCTAATTAGGAACAGAGAAGAACAGTGAAGACAGTAAGGAAAAAGTATAAGATAAGATGAGAATCAAAGGATGCGGTTTAATGGGTTTGTAAATATGTGTCTTAAGGTGATCCAGTAAAGATTTCAAAGGTCCGCATGAAGATCTGAAGAAGTTGTGGCTGTTCAAGCAAAACTGGCTCTGATAAGAGTTCAGAGGTGACAAAGTGATACAGATAGGTCTAGTGTGATCCAGAAATGCATTATCCCATTCTGCGGATTTGAGGGAGTGTTGAGGAAGTCTATCTAAAGTATTAAATCGACTAGATCATGGTTTGAAGGTCTGCAAGAATCTATTCTTTTGTGACAGTGGTGGCAGACTGTGTTCTTGAGGTTCCGGATGAAGGAAAGAAGGATTTCAGTAAGCAGATGAAGTGCAGATGTTCTTGGTGAGTCAGGATATCTTGTGAAGGTCTTTGGATCATGTCCAGCCTATATTAGTGGTCTGCATTGGAGTTAGAGCCCACAATTGAAGAATAACGTCTGGATGATGATGTTCTTCCTAAGACTGGCTGACCAGATGAGTTACACATCTTGCAGATGTTCTTGTAGATGTTTGCCGACTTAGATGATTATTCCTAAGTTGATTTCTTGTCTAAATAAGGGGTTGCAAAGTCATTTCAAAGGGGGTTCTATGTAGATGAGAGAGTGGTAGCAAGGAGGAGAGCGAAAGGCAGAGCAGAAGTATTGGGCTTAAATGGAACTGATTCAAGCATGGTGAAGATGCTATTTTCCAGTTCAAGTAGGTGATACTTATTTCTTTGTAGACAGTGTGTCTCTTGTAGGCAGTGAGCCTCTTGTGAACAGTGTGCTCAGGTAGTGAGCCCTAATTGGCATGTGCCATTTTGTTCTTTCTATTCTTCTAACAGAGAATACAATCTTAGGTTAATCACCCCGTGGTTTTTCCCTTAACCGGGTTTTCCACATCAAAATCTTGGTGTCTTATGTGTTGATGAGTTTCTACTTTTGATTTAATTGCATTATGTTTTATGATTGATATACTGCTAATCACTAAGAGGATTTAAGTGTGAAATTGGAGAAAGTTTTGGATAACTAATTCACCCTCCCTCTCAGTTGTGTGCCCTAAGTCTAACAATTGGTATCAGAGCCAAGTTCCTCTAAAAGGAGCTTAACCGCTTGAGGAGATCCAGAATGTCATCTTACAAGAAGGATAGTCCAAAGTTTGATGGAACCAACTTTAATCTTTGGAAAGGTTGCATGAAATGCCACTTGCAATGTATGGGAATGGCATACTAGACCATGGCTACAACACAGTATACACCTCCACAAGGTGGTCTGAAAGCCGCAAATGAAATTATAGATGCTAAAAACAATCTACAGACTATTGAAGCTCTTCTAAGCACATTATCTGATTCAGAGCTCTCAAATGTTGTTGACCTACCAACTGCTTTTGAGATTTGGCAAAAACTAGAACTTTTGCATGAAGGAGACAAGTATGTTAAATGTGCAAGGTTACAGAGTCTAAAAGGGAAATTTGAAAATTTGAAGATGAAAGATGATGAAAATATCACTACTTTTATGCCAAGGGTTAATGATATTGTTTGTAGAATTAGAAATGCTGGTGGAGTCTTGGATGAAGATGAGATTGTTGGCAAAATTCTCAGATCCCTTCCTGTCTCTTATAAAATCAAGGTTGTTGCCATTGAAGAATTCAGAGCCCATACAACTGTCACAAGAGATCAATTGGCTAGCAAATTGGCTGCATTTGAAATGACCGAGTTTGGAGATGACCCCCCAAGACTGAATCTCCATTCAAAGCTAGTGCCTCTATAAAAGGTAAACAAAGGTTTGATCCAGGAGAGAACTCATCAAGGAAACAGTCATGGTATGAAAAAGAAAGAAAAGACCTAGAAGAAGAAGAAGTAGAAACTTCTCAACTTGAAGCCCTTATTGCAAAGAGACTGCCAAGAGGATCCGGTAAGTATGAAGGAAAATTGCCTTTTAAGTGTTTTAACTGCAATAAGATTGGTTATTTTGCCTCAAAGTGTCCGGAAAGATTTTCAAGGCCAAATCCTAACAGATCAAGGTTCCAAAAGAATTGCTACTATGTTCATGAAGAAGATGATAATGAAGGAGTAACAGATGATGAATCAGAGACAGGAAACAAATCCAGAAGTGATTGAGTGTTTATTGCCATCAAGGAAGAAGAATCAATATCCTCTGAATCTGTCAATAATAAAATTGTAGAAAGATCTCTGGCTGCTCAAATTGAAGAAAATGATGACTGGGTCATTGACAGTGGTTGCTCTCTCCATATGACAGGTGACAAAAATAAGTTCATAGATTTGGAAAGGTATGAAGGAGTGGTAAAGTTTGGTGATAATTCTGCTAGTAGAATCAGAGGAAGAGGAACTATTTCTTTTGATGGAAGGAACAAAACCGGTAATGTACTATATGTTGAAGGTTTGAAGCACAATCTTCTCAGCGTTGGATAGTTTGTGGACAAAGGCTATGATCTCCGGTTCAAGAATGGAAAATGCAAGATCTTTGAAAGTTCTGGAACAGAGATTGCATCCAATACCCAAACTAAAGGTAATATCTTCCACTTGGTTGGTACTAGTAAAAGTTGCTTATTTGCTCAAGTTGATCAAAGTTGGTTATGGCATAGGAGAATGTGTCATGTTAATTTTGATAATATCATCAAGATAAGCAATACTCAAGCTGTAAGAGATCTTCCAAAATTAGTGAAACCTACAAATAGCTTGTGTAAAGAATGTTAGTTGGGTAAGCTAAGCAGAGTCACATTTAAGAGTAAGAAACTATCTTCTACCAGATTATTGGACTTAGTTCATATTGATCTTTGTGGCTCGGCAAGAACCAGGAGTGTGCAAGGTGATAGATACTTCATGTTACTAATTGATGACTATTCCCGGATGATGTGGGTAACCTTTCTGAAAGAGAAATCAAAAGCTCTTGAGAAATTTAAAATATTCAAGGCTATGGTAGAGAATGAAGTTGGATTAAAACTGAAATGTCTTAGGTCTGATAGAGGTGGGGAATTCACATCCGATGAGTTCTTAGAGTTCTGTGAGAAACATGGAATAAACAGACAGTTATCTGCTCCTAGGACTCCATAGCAGAAAAGAGTAGTGGAAAGAAAGAACTGGACCATCTAGGAAGCTTCTAGGACCACGATGATAGAAGCAAATGTTCCTCAGATCTATTGGAGAGAAGCTGTTAGCACTGCAGTCTATACTCTCAATCGAGTTCAAATCAGAAGTAATACCGGTAGGACTCCTTATGAACTTTGGTTTGGCATCACTCCTACTATGAGGTATTTTAGAGTTTTTGGTAGCAAATGTTACATTAAAATAGATGAAGATCTAGGAAAGTTTGATGCTAGAAGTGATGAAGGAATATTCTTGGGTTACTCTACTCAAAGAAAAGCATACCGGTGTTATAACAAGAGACTGAGAAAGATAATAGAAAGTACAAATGTGAAGGTTGATGAGGGAATTGAGAAACCCTCAAGGTTTTATGAATATGATGAAGATGATCAAAATGGTCTTCTGATTCAAGGAGTCCAAACCTCTTCTGAAAGTCAGGTTCAAACTGATCTAGTAAATCAAGAAGAAGAGATAAGTCTAAATGAGCCTAATCAAGAAGCAGAAGTGCAAGAAACTCCCAAAGTTCTAAGGTATGTAAGATTGAACCACTCTGAAGATCAGATCATAGGTTACAAAAGAAAAGGTGTACAAACTAGAAGGAGAATTGCTCAAAATTTAGATGAGTATTGTCTGATTTTAAAAATTGAACCTAAGACAATAAATGAAGCCTGCAATGATGAAAACTGGACCAAAGCAATGGAGGAAGAGTTGATGCAAATTGAGAAAAATCACACTTGGGATCTTGCTCCTAGACCTAAAAACAAGAATGTGATTGGAACCAAATGGGTCTTCTGAAATAAACTAAATGAAATTGGTGAAGTAATCAGAAATAAAGCCAGATTGGTCTGCAAGGGCTATTCTCAAATAGAAGGAGTTGACTTTGAAGAAACTTTTGCTCCGGTGGCAAGAATTGAAGCAGTTAGATTATTTCTTGCATTTGCTACCTTCAAAGATTTCAAAGTATATCAGATGGATGTCAAGTCTGCCTTCCTAAATGGTGACTTGAAAGAAGAAGTGTACGTTGAGCAACCAGATGGATTTCAATTATCTGATCATGGTAATATGGTCTGCAAGTTGAAGAAAGCACTGTATGGACTGAAGCAAGCCCCAAGAGCCTGGTATGAAAGATTAGATAAACATCTTTTGAAGATTGGTTTCAACAAAGGTATTGCTGATAGTAATTTGTATTTCAAAATTGATCATGAAAACATCTTGATTGTTGAAGTGTTTGTTGATGATATCATTTTTGGAGGAAGAGATAGTATGTGTAAAACTTTTGCAAATCAAATGAAAAGTGAGTTTGAGATGTCCATGCTTGGTGAAATAAATTTCTTCTTGGGTCTACAAATCACTCAAACAAAGAAAGGAATCTTCATTTCTTAGACCAAATATGTGAAAGAATTGTTGAATAAATTTGGGATGGAAGACTCAAAACCAATGAACACTCCCATGGCAGCTAGATGTAAATTAAGCAAAGATGATGATTCTCCTAAGGTTGATCAAACAAAGTATAGGTCAATGATTGGAGGACTATTGTATCTCACTCAAACTAAACTAGACATAATGCAGGTTGTTGGTCTTGTTGCTAGATTTCAGGCTGATCCTAGAGAATCTCGTGTCATGGCAATCAAGAGGATTTTTAGATATCTAAAAGGGATAGTTGAGTATGGTCTATGGTATCCTAGAGATCATGATTTCTCTCTTCATGCATATACAGATGCTGATTGGGCAGGAGATGTGGATGACTGGAAGAGTACCAGTGGTGGAGTATTCTTTTTGGGGAAGAGATTGGTTTCTTGGCTAAGCAAGAAACAAGAGGAAATATCTCTGTCCACAACTAAAGCAGGATATATTGCAGCAGCAGGTAGTTGCACTAAGGTTTTGTGGATGAAGCAAATGCTAAGAGACATAAGAGTGGAATATGAGGAGCCTATCACAATCTTCTATGATAATTCAAGTGCAATAAATATATCTAAGAATCCGGTGTTGCATTCAAAGACTAAGCATATATCTATCAAGTTTCATTTTCTAAGAGAGCAAGTGCACAAGAATGAAGTCATATTGGAGTTTCTAACTTCTAAGGATCAGATTGCAGATATCTTTACTAAACCTCTACCTAAAGACTCTTTTGAGTATCTCAGGGAGAAGTTAGGGGTTATTACCCCTCCGGTGATGAACTAAGGTGCACTGATGTGCATCAGTCCGGTGGATATCACAGTCATATCTTGTGATCTGGATTGATGATGGGGAGCTACCACTCAGGGGAAGCAGCTGTTATGTTTATGAAAAGTTAAAGTTGCAAGTATGAGCCCTTTGCCATTGATGTCAAAGGGGGAGAGAAGAAATGTGAAAAACAAGTGGTTGATGATCAAAGGAGGAGCAGTGAAGGAAGAGAAGACATGTGAATGGATGTTGTTGATAGGGGGATTGGTGACAGTAAAGAGAAGTCCTTGTCTTGATGGTCAAAATAGTTTTTCACATCATATGTTGCCATCAATGACAAAGGGGGAGATTGTTGCAAGTATGGGACTAACTGGTATTGTCATTGATGTCAACATACTCCTGTTGCATTGATGAAAAGGATTGGATGAGCAGAGTCTTGAGGATATTGAGAAAATTAATCCTAATCAGGAACATAGAAGACCAGTGAAGACAGTAAGGAAAAAGTATAAGATAAGATGAGAATCAGAGGATATGGTTTAATGGGTTTGTAAATATGTGTCTTAAGGTGATCCAGTAAAGATTTCAGAGGTCCGCATGAAGATCTGAAGAAGTTGTGGCTGTTTAAGAAAAACTAGCTCTGACAAGAGTTCAGAGGTGACAGAGTGATACAGATAGGTCCGGTATGATCCAAAAATGTATTATCCCATTCTACAGATTTGAGGGAGTGTTGAGGAAGTCTATGTGAAGTATCAACTTGACTAGTTCATGGTTTGAAGGTCTGCAAGCATTTATTCTTTTGTGACAGTGGTGGCAGACTATGTTCTTGAGGTTCCGGATGAAGGAAAGAAGGATTTTAGTAAGCAGATGAAGTACAGATGTTCTTGGTGAGTCAAGATATCTTGTGAAGGTATTTGGATTGTGTCCAACCCATATTGGTGGTTTACATTGGAGTTAGAGATTGGAATTGAAGAATAACCTCCGGATGATGATGTTCTTCCTAAGACTGGCCGACCGGATGAGTTACACATCTTGCCGATATTCTTGTAGATGTTTGTCGACTTAGATGACTATTCCTAAGTTGATGTCTTGTATAAATAAGGGGTTGCAAATTCATTTCAAAGGGGGTTCTATGTAGATGAGAGAGTGGTAGCAAGGAGGAGAGCGAAAGGTAGAGCAGAAGTATTGGGCTTAAATGGAACTGATTCAAACATGGTGAAGATGTTATTTTCTAGTTCAAGTAGGTGATACTTATTTCTTTGTAGATAGTGTGTCTCTTGTAGGCAGTGAGCCTCTTGTGAGTAGTGTGCTCAGGCAGTGAGCCCTAATTGGCATGTGCCATTTTATTTTTTCTATTCTTCTAACAGAGAATACAATCTTGGGTTAATCACCCCGTGGTTTTTCCCTTAACCAGGTTTTTCACATCAAAATCTTGGTGTCTTATGTGTTGATGAGTTTCTTCTTTTGATTTAATTGCATTATGTTTCATGATTGATATACTGCTAATCACTTAGAGGATTTAAGTGTGAAATTGGAGAAAGTTTTAGACAACTGATTCACCCCCCCTCTCAGTTGTGTGCCCTAAGTCTAACAAGATTGTCATAGTACCATATTAGTATAAAAAAGTACACTTTCTTGCTACAAAGGAGCATAAATGACAAAGCATATCATGTTATAGTCATATCACAGTTCATCATTGTTCTATGTGTAAGTTATGTTCATAATAGGGTACAGTCATACCATGCTTCAGAGCTGAAACATCATGCATATCATACCAAGGTTCAGTCCTCATATATCAAGGACATTGCAAGTGAAAGACAAATCAATGAAGCTATAGATGATAGTTCAAAAAGGACAAGTCATCATGTTCACATAATGAAATGAAATACAACCATGCCACTGAACATTATGAAATGATAGAAGCTAGAGAAAGATTTCAGTTTAAAAGATACAACTCTTACTTGTGACAAATGATAGTCACATCATGTTTAGAATAACTAAAATGATTATAAGAGGATACATGAAGTCATGAAGAAACCATTATGCTACTAAAGGAACTGAAATCTATCAAATAGAACAGCTATGTCATATTTGATATTGATATGTGGAACAATGGTGTTAGAGTAGAGTCAAGATAAAGTCAAATCCTCACAAGCATTATGTGCATAAAGGAGGAGAATATTTCAAAGTTTCATTTATGTTCTTCATTTTACATATTGATGTAACAGGGTCATTTTACTCCAAAGTACTTATAAGTTTCAAGACCCTTATCATTATCATTTGGTGTTTAGAAGCCTCATTCAAAGTCAAATTGTTTAAAGAAGAAGCATTTGACAGTGACACACAGTCAAAGTAAATGCTACACATAAGGTGATAATGGCATGGCCATTACAGGAGAGGCCTTTTTATGAAGATTCATGTCTACAATGGACCCAAGAGAAAAGAAGGAATTTTACAGCCACGACCATGGCAGAGAAAGTATTTTATTCAAAGAAAATAAGTACCCAGTTCAGCCTTCAAACTCTTATCAATAATATGCATAGACAGTGGAGAAGAAATGAGATAAAGTGTTGAAGACAAGAAGCTCACCTTTTCTTGTTTAAAGAAAGCATAGCCGTGGCCTTCATGTGTGAAGCTTCTCATAATATAAGTGACAAGTATATGAAGAGAGCATAGAGAAAGAGAAAAAGTGTTAAAAAGCTTTTCTAAGGAAGCTCAATCTACAGCCACCATAGCCGACAGCTAGAGAAGGAAAGAATAAACAGAAATAACAAGAAATTGCCAATCAAAGCTTAAAGAACATACTCACCTTTTCTTTTTGCACCAAAATGTCATTCAAATGCCAAAGATTGACCAGATGAACCATAGAAAGGAAGGAGAAAAACAATAAAGATCAAACTCTAGCTGTCAGCTTTGAGATTGTAGAGCCAGAGCAAGTGAAAGCAAAATGAAAAATAAAATGACTTTTAGGGTTCTGTTGTTACTTTTGTTTGATGTCTTTTAGTTTTTTTATCTCATCTTTTGACTTGGCAAAACAAAATTATTACCTTACCTAAATGTCAAGGTCAAGACTTGCTCTTGACAAATCCTAATGATTATGCCAAGGAGGGGTCATGGGCCGATAAGATTATTTATTTTTGCATTTGTTTTTGCCAAGTCAAAGACTGACATCATTGAAAGATAAGGATTAATGCCTTATAACCTTTTTTGTCCATTGTCCATGCTAGTCGACAAGACAAATAAGGTGGGTGAATATGCCTTGTGATCATATGTAGACAAGTCAAGGATCAAATGTTCATCATATGCATGGAGACCAAGAATGGTCGAAGCCTTTTTGCCTTATGCATTTTGAAATGCATGTAAGACAAAGTCAAAATGTATGGAATGAAATCATGAAGACAAAAGGTGAGGTGGCAGATTATGTGGATAAAGCATTATGAAGACAAGATGTATTGGAGTGATAAGGGAATATTCTTATGCCTTGAATGCATGTAAGATGCAATTATGGAGCTTTTATATTGCATGGAGTTATAAAGTGATTATGATGCAATTATTATTCCTCTTAATAATTCATCATATTATTTTGCATGCAAAAGACCTAATTTTGGCATCAAAATCATACAAAATTGTGCCAATTAGGCAAATGTAAAAGGAGAGATAAGGAGTTTTCTTTTTCTTCCACATTCTTATGATTTTACAACTATATATCATGTAAAAAAATTAATAAAGTAATATTTTACAAATTACTCTATTATTTTGTCACAAGTTGTAAAATTGGAGAAATTAGACAAATTGAAACTCATAATGGAGTAAGTCATGCAAATGATTACTTTATTAATTTGCCACATGATAAAGTCATGCAAAATAGAGGAGTTAAGTTAACTGACATCTTTTGAGGTCTTTTGCATGGCTTGGAGGTCAAATTAGACAAAATTGGTGAACTCTTGGGTCAAACACATGGAGACTAGCAGATTGGAGCTATTTTTGCTCATTTTGAGGTAGTTTTGACCCTTATTTTTAGGGATTTCTTGGTTTGCTCGTGGATCAAATTGGAGAACTTATTTTTAGAGGTAGTTAGCTGCAGTTATTTTTTTCATGCCTCTTGAAGAGAGAAAACTATATATTGTAAAGAAAAACTTAGGTTTTTCTAGTTCTTGCCTTTTTGCTCTTTGCACTTTGAGAGAAAAAGAGGTTTTGTAAATCAATTTTACAGATTTTATAGAGATTATGACAGGTTACAGGTTCATTTTATTATCTTTTATGCAAATAGTTCCTTTATTTCCCTTTGAAAATCAAGTGTTTACCTTTCCATTAATGTTGTTTGTATAAATGATTGATGAGATTTTATTATGTTTTTAAATCATAACCTTTAAAATTATTGTCTCATTATTACTTGCTAGTATTGTGCAGTAGTAATATCACAGGTCTTAGGTTGTCCCACAGAGTTCAATTTTCTTCTATGTTGTGAAATCTCCTATTTTTCCTTCATAGAAAAAGTTTTCCAGCCTTCTTAAGAATCATTTTTGTGATCTTATTGCCCAAAAGTGGATTGTGTAGATAGATTTCTGAGATCTATTGTGAGTCAGATTTGTAGGTTCTACCATCAATTTTAGGTGCATCACCTTTTTTAGATTACAATTATAGTGTTTTAGAAGATCCTTTTAACCCTTTTCAACATCAAAGTCATAGATCTAATTGAATATTTTAAGGGAACCAGCCCATAATCTAGAGGTTCAAACTCAACATAGGTCATCCACAGCCTATGTTTGATCCCATGTTTCGAAGGATTGCTGAGTATCACAACTTTGCATCATGGGTACAATCCTAATCGACAACAGTAACATCGTATTTTATAAACTTGAATGATGCTCAATAAAAAATAGAGTTCGTATGAGCAACAAGATATTGGATAAATAATTCATCTTAATGAATCATACTATCAAATATTGATGTTGATAATTGTTACGTCAGAAAATGTCCCCTTGGGGACTTTACCCTCTTAAGGTTTAGCTCCTAGGTCCTTTAGAATGCATTTAGGCCATCTTGCATGTTAGTGGTGACTCTCGATGAGAAAACCCTAAAGTTTCATGGCAAATGGGACTTAGGGGATATGGTTAGCATGAATCCTACCTAAAATAGGGGGGAGGACTTGGGCACCCACACCCTAGTCCTACTATATTTTAGGTCATGACCTATTTTTGGGTGTCTGTTTTATGACCGTTATTAGGTCCTATGTAGACATCTCAAGTTTGAATTATAAAATTCTTAGCGGGAATGTTTGTAGTTGCATATATAAGCATGATTAGTGATTCATTTGTAAACTAGATGGAATTTTTGATCTATGATCTTATGTGAAGGTGATTCAAATATATCATTGTGTTGCAGAGCAATATTTGTGTTGTTATTGTGTTTGTAATTGTAGATTTGATTCCATCTCCTCATGGCATGAAGAGCATCTTCCTTCCATGAGATCTACACTACAAGGTGATGTCAATTGTGTTTTCTATCATTTATTATTTGGATTGTGCCTCAATACCGCAGGGATACACACTCTTTATCTGACAATGGTGTTTGGAAGACTTGAATGTCTCTCCAAGGCTTGACTAAGGCAAGCCTCTAAACACCACAACCCCCAACCCACTTTTCTGTGATTGCAGGTTACAGGTGTCAGAAGCAAAAGAAGTGGAGTTGCAGGATAGCAGTGCAAACTATCAAAATTATAGATCTGAAAAGAAAACTAGGGCTTAGACTTGGGCACCCACTCATTAGTCCTCTAGATTTTGAAGTGGTGAAATCTCTGTGACAACGGGAATAGGTTGCAGATATTCTTCAGAGATCCTGATAAAAGTAGGTATAGTGGACTAGGGATCCCACTCATTAGTCCCTGACTTTTACTCACACCAAACTTTGAAATCTGGTATGTATTTGGTTGTCATTTGATATATCAGTGTGCGATCATTTTCTGTAATTTGTCCATTTGTTTACGATTTTACAAAATTACGGTTTTGAGCATAATTGGGCATAATTGAACAACAAATTCACACAATTCCAATCTTCCCCTATGTTCCAAGTGATAGGGGATCTATAGTAGATTTCTCTACTTAGTTGAATGTCCTTGAATGTTTAGTGGTGAAAGAAGGATCATGATAAACCCTTGAAACAAAAATATCAACCTCATCATCCCTCTTTTTCATATTAAACATTTTGTTGAGTGTTGTATTTCAGATTTACATTCATTTCATTTTTCATCTTATTGCATTTAAAAAATTACAAAAAAAATGAAAACTTGGAAAATTTTGAAAAAATTGGCATTTTTAGCTTGCATTTTCAAATAATTTGAATTAGTTGGCATTTAATTTCAATAAATTTCTATCATTATCATCAAATATAATTTAAAATACAGAAATTCTTCATTCACCATTCATTTACATTGCATTTTCATGATTAAATTGATAAAAATTACTTGAAATTGTGTATTTTTCCATATAACCTAGTTTTGCATTAGCTAGGGTTTGTAGTCAAAATCTTGTTTTAGATTTTACTACCCTTTTAAAACACTCATTAGGACTGATTTCTAATTGTAGTGTTGCATCATAGTGGCTTTCCTGCAAAATTTCATGTCTAGGGTTTGAAAACCTTTCATTTTCACTAGAATTGGCCTTATCGTCTCTCTAGAATTGCATTACAAGCATGTTGTGAGGGATTTTGCTGCATTATTGGACTGATATTAGGGTTATTATCTACTTCCCCTCCTCAAATTCCTTTCAACACCCTTTCTATTAGGCATTTACATTGAAAATTGATGAAAAATTGCATATTTTAGGTGTATTTTCATTAGGTTTTGACTTGTCATCACTCTAGAATTGCATCAAAGGCATGTTGTGAAGGATATTGTTGCATCATTGGTCTGTTCTTAGACATATTATTTGTTGTCCCTTTTGAAATTTCTTACAACACCCCTTCTTTCACTCATTTGCATTGAAAAATCAAGCATTTTAGGTCATATTCATACATAATGTTGCACTTGTTTCTTGCATAAGTATTGAAAATCTTTTGAAATCTGATCTTGCATTCATCTTAGACATCTTGCATTTCAGATATTGTACGCATATTCAAGCATACATTCATTGGTAATTTCAAAATCATTCTTCATTTCATAACATTTTGTGAAAAATTGGCACATTTGTTAGAATACACATTGTGTATTTCAACACTAGGTTTGTATACACTTTGTTCACACTTTTCTTGATCAAAACATTTAAAACCACCAATCAGACCTTGTTGTGTTGTACTCTTTCCTCCTATCCACTTTGTTTGTTGTGGACTCTGTGTGTATTTCTACCTGTTTCTCTCAAACAAGTGCTTTGGTGCGAAATAGTTTCCCTTATCTTGCCTTGTTATTTACTTAATTGATTGTGAAATTGGTGAGTTTTACTATTTAAAGACCTGATTTCCTCAATCTTTTCATCATCGATATTTCTTGTTATTCATCTTTGGAAGCATTGTATGCGTACATCATAGACATTGATAATTTTTCCAAATTCACTCATGAATATCCTCATGTCTTAAAATAGATAGCATACATATATGATGTTGATATCTAGGTGAGTGTAGGATCATGATGGGCCAAACATTACCCCTAAGTAGCAATGTAAATGTGAAATATAGACTTAAGTAACTTTATGTAAAAAATTGAATGAGTTATCTACACAATCTAGAAATAAGGTAGTAATAAAAGTTGTAATAAATTGAATGTAGTTTATGGGCTACTATTTTTTTTTTGAAAAATTTGAAAATAGTTTGGTGAAAATTGGATATTTCAATGAAGCACTACTAAAATTTTCAGAAAACCGTAAAAAGTAGGTGTCATTCTAGCCAACCTAAGTATGAGAAAAAGATAATATTTTTCCTCCATGATTTGGATTTAAATAAAGGACACATGAGTAGATGTGACACATATTTTTTTGAATTTTTTAGTAAATAAATATTATTTATGAATTTTTTACTGACTTTTTTAAAATATTAAAAATTAATTTTCCAGCCAACCTAACTTGGTAAAAAATATATGAAACTCAAAAATTTTAAATTTTACTGTATACCCAATAAATCCTAGAATGTGACACATCTTTTTGATTTTAAAATGGATTAATATATTGAAAGTTATAGATGTTTTTCACTATGTATATCTATTAGGAAATCAAACATAGCGTATGTAGAAAATTAATAATAATTACC
Organism: Cunninghamia lanceolata; assembly: GCA_027924645.1. NCBI lineage: Eukaryota > Viridiplantae > Streptophyta > Pinopsida > Cupressales > Cupressaceae > Cunninghamia > Cunninghamia lanceolata. The sequence continues at coordinate 4,603,674 of BSBN01000220.1, read as the reverse complement.
TGTTAAAATTATTATGAGGTATGTATTATATTTTTAGAATATTAATAGCTTCTTCTATAAACCCTTTTCATTTGATTAAATTTAGTTACAAAAATGTTTGACGGCTTCAAGGATGAAATTGTGAAAAATTTCAGGATAACACTAAATGGGTGGTTTTGCAAGTTTCTTTGGCAAATTTTGGGACTCCCACATGCCTAAATATGAGGTAATCCTAAGACATTATTGGAGGGAATCTATATTTGAGATAGAAATATTAACATCCTTTCCATCCAAATCTAAACATTAGTGCTTTTTCATCCAGCAAGTTTTTATACATTGCCACTATTTGGCCCATCATGATCTCGCACTCACCCATCTTTATGTGTTCCACATATGAAATCCTCTGCTATATATCTGATTTTGATAGCTTCACAAACCTCATGGGAATATATCCACCGATATTAGATGATCTCACTAAGTTCATAGCTAATAATACATTTAGTAGTGATGACCTCAATATGTTAGACGAAGCCCTAGATGACTTTATATCTATTGGACATTCCACTATGCCTCCTATTGCTAATATATCTGATGATAACTTAGGTTTACCTTATGATCCCTCTCCCAAAGTTGTTCCTCCTTATGAGGATACTTCGATGCAAGAGGACGACTTCATTGACACATTTCTTAACATCATACCACCATCTTGTTAAGGATTGCATGAAAAAGATATAAATTAAATGCAAATAAAGATTAAATAGAGGAATGAAAAATACACCAAAATAATAACAGTGAGAGACAATTTTTAACATGGTTCACCCAAACCCGGGCTACATCCACCAACAGAGAGTCCAATATTATTATCCAGCAATCGAACCAATTACAACCAGCAATCCTTGCAACTCAATACCGCTAGAAAATGCTACAATGCAATATCTCAATAGAAACCCTAACCCTTAGCTACTTTTATCAAGACTTATGTTGGTTACAAAATACAGTTTTTTTATGTTGGTCAATAGAAAAAATAACTCCCGACGCCTTCTTGGGGGCGCTATCCCCAAACCTCCATTAAATAATTTGGGGGGAAACTACGCTGATAAAAGGGGAAAATTTAACCTCCGAGTCTGATTAGGCTCCATATAACAACACATCTCTTCATTCCAATGCTCTCTCTAGCCAAGATGAAGCATTAGTGAATGAAGAGCTCCCACCACCTCTTTATTACAATGCTCTCTTTGGCCAAGATGAAGCATTGGTGAATAAAGAAACCTCTCCAACCAAGAACATTACATGGGTAGATAATGAACTTTCATCTAAAAACAATAAAAACTCTCTCCCTATCATACTGCATGAAACCTCTATGGATCATACTATCAATCTTCCTCCTTTAGTTGAATATTCAAGTACTTTGGACATCACTAAGGAAGTAAAGACCCTTGATCCCCTTCCTTTGGTTGAATTTTCAGGTCCCTTAGATATCTCTATGGATGTGAAAAACTTGACTGCATATTCTTTGAACACCACTAGAGATACAATCACCAACAATTATCCTCACAACACCCTACCTACCCTTCATTCTTATACTCTCTCTTCAAAAGATGCAGCACTAGTGGATGAGGAAAGGTCTCTCACATTAAATCTCTTACAGATGGATGTCGAGATCACTCACAACAAATCACTTCTTCCACCTCCTAAGAGGATAGTGAATAATTGTATTTCTCCCTACCTAAGCCACACTCGTTGTAGCACCTGTTCTAGTTGCTCTCAAGGGTAGCCTCCTCGTAGATGTATATGTTTTAGCATTGTGTTATATCAGGTAGGTATTTCTAACCCTTTAGCTCCATGTTGTGTCCCCCATGATGTGTTATGTGTTGTTTAGGCCTCATGGGATGACCCTTGATTCTCCCGTAAGGTCAAGGATACTGGGAGACTACCTCTATTATGACCCTTCTTCTATTTATATCATCATTCTTCTATATTGCTTCTCCTCTATTTTCATTATTTTGTGTTGTGTCTAAAGGACATAGCATTGCGGTTGGTGACTTAGGGGCACCCTCCTACGTGACTGTCCCTAAGGCACTTGTTTCTCCTCTCTTGATTTATTGTTTCCCTTCCTCTAGTGGTTCTATCTAGCTAGTGGATAACAAAAAACATATTATATTGATATGGACCTAGTGTCCCTTCAGCAAGAAATAAAAAATGGACATAGTCCATCATGACGACAGGGTTGGTATATATATATTATCCAACATTTGGCTAGTAGAATCACTCTGTGTGATATTTTGATGTTGTCTTATCACACTTACAAAACATAACAATCCTACTGCTCCGTGCACTTTGTCTATCTTGAATCTAGCCTTGCATTGTTGTTTATCATGATTATATGGATGCTAACACCTTTTCTTGTAGGAAATTGTGTTTGTGGGAACATCTGGTGATCATAAAGTACATGTCACCTCCAGGGGGCATGGGCCTTGTGAGAGCTCATGTTCCCTTGTGTGTTTTCTTCCTACCTTAACGTGCTTGATATCGCTACATGATATCAACCACCTTAAGGTGGGGGCATATATGTTGGCAAGAGACACTGCTCTGATGGTTAAGGTAGAATGTTGTCATTGATGGCAATAAGGATTGATAACAAACAAGGATGTTATGGAAGTTGTTAAGTTTGCTCTTGAGTCCAGACAGGTAAAGGGACTTTTGGCCGGGAAGAATAACTTAGTCAGAATAAGTATGGACAGGATATAGAGTAATAGAGATCAGAATGGTATGCCTCTATAGCTGAAGATCATTGCATATGGTTCTGCTATGTTATTCATAGCTACCTAGTGATGACATGTTCCAGTGTTCAAGTTCTGACTTCCTCCAGAAGTCATACTATGATTTGACTAAGTCCGGGAGAAAAAAGTTAAGTCAAAAATAGTGCAGAGTACCCATGTAAATTGGTCTGCATTCCTCTGCTGGTGAATATTCTGATTTACAGTTTTGAGGCAATGTAGATACGTGTCATGAGCATCTAATTCTAGTTTTGTAGAGCTTAAAGTTCACCAGATCACATTCTACAAGTTCTTCAGTATCAACTTCCAGTTTGACAGTATCTCACAGTGACATAACAATAGTTCTGAGATACGCATTTTGCTGAAGAAGATTATTATGTCCTATGGTTCTGAAGGTATGATAAGAAGTTAATAATGAATGTCAGGTATGAATCTCAGAGTCTCATATGTTTCACATTGAAAGTTATGATATGACGGTCAGGTTAGTTGAGTGTGTACTTAAGGATAAAGCTGACACTCATGCTAGATCAATATGTGGTGAAGTTATATTGTTTGGATCATCAATCTAAGTGGCTGCATAAGAGGTCTTGATCTATATGAAGATTCCTAAATGTTTTTTTAAGTCCGCATTATTGTTTGAGTATAAGATCAAGCCGACATGATATAATATTTGTGTACACATTTCATGCTTGGCCTGCCGAACTAGTTGTAAGATAAATCATAGTGCAGATATATATACTTGATGGATTTCGGTATTGGTGATTGATGATGTGTGGATATAGTGTGAATTTGAATCTTGTGATTAGAGAGGAACAATACGGGTAGAAGAACAGAGTTAATGTATAAGACAGATATAATGAAGACTTTTGAATATGTGTATTGAGCTATTAACGAAACTACACCTCAATATTTTGTAGATACATTTGTAGCAGTCATCTCTTAGCAGTGAGCCAATCCTTCTTCTATCTTCTCTTCTATTTTCTTGGCAATGAGCCTATTGTAGTGAGCACTTCTTTGGACAGTGAGTCCTTGAGTAGTGAGCCTTCATGTAATTTGGTTTTGATATCATAATATATTGTGAGCTAACACTCGCCATGGTTTTTCCCTTTTTGGGTTTTCCACATTAAAATCCCAGTGTCTATGTGTTATGTCTTTATGGTTGCTATTGTTATGTTTATTCTACTTTCATGTTATTGAATTTGGTAATTGGATTAAAGAACATGTGAAGAAGTGGTTTTGTAGAATACTGATTCACCCCCTCCCCTCTCACTATTCTTTATGTTCAACAATTGGTATCAGAGCAAGGTTCCTTGGAAGAAGTCTAATAGATTAAGGAAGATCTGGGAAAGCTTACTCATGACAGCCAGAAGGTATCCTACTCTAGGCAATGTTACAATTGATAATTGTTCATATGTCAGTAATCAAGAATTAAAACTCGCTCTTGAAGATCTTGATAAGTATGAAGCAGATATTAAAGATTTGAGGGAAAATGTCAAAGAATTTTATGAATGCATCCTTAAACTAAGAGAGCAAGTCAAGAGATCAAAACATAGAAGCTGAGAGCTAAGTGAATAGTTAAGAGTAGCAAATGAAACCCTAAGTGATTTATCAATACTGATTGAAGAGAAAGAAGAGGTTGAGAAGCATTTGGATCAAGTTTTGAAAGACAAGTTAGAAGAATGTGAAAAGTTGGCAAAAGATGTTGTGCTTCTAAAGTTTGACTTGGAGATTGCAAATAGTTACAAAGAAAAATTCAAAATAAGCTCTACAAATCTTGATGAACTTCTTGACAGTAAAAAAAATCTAGATGACAAGTAAGGTTTGGGATTTGAAAGAGGAGAAGGTTCTAAATTAGGTCAAGAAAACACTAAGATGAAGAATAACAAAGGCAACCAACTTCAAAATTAGAGAAGGAGACCTAGAAGACCTCCGGTCAGGCAGCCAAATGCTCAAAGGTACCCATCTTTCAATGGCTATTGTTTTAAATGCAATAAGTATGGTCACAGGGCTACTCGGTGCAGAAGTAGAATGAATCAAAATACTTCATCTTTCTTTAGTTAGTGCTTTAATTGCAATGAAATTGGTCATAAAGCAAATGAATGTAGAAGTAGGATAAGGAATGGTTTCAACAATGCAAGAAATACTCAGTCTTTTAATGGAAAGTGCTTTTCTTGCAATAGATTTGGACATATGGCTAACCAATGTAGATCAAGAATAAATCAAACAAATGGAAGAAATCAAGGGCAGAGGAATGTGGTATGCTACAATTGCAATATACTTGGACATATTGCAAGATTATGTAGAAGCAAGAATGAGGAAAGAGACTATCCTATAGAAAAGAAGAAAATAGAGCAGAGAGAAGATAAAGGTAAGAACAAGGTTGATCCGATAGAAATCAAGAAATAAATGAGCAAGGTCTAGATTAAGAAGGATGTAAATGAGGTCAAGGACATATCCACACTAGCTTCTGGTGCAGATACTTCGTGAATTGGGTGCTCTAGCTTAGGAGGATCTCTTATTGAAAATCTTGATCCCTTAGCCAAATAATTGGTGTTGATATCTAGCACTAAGGTATAAGCTAGAGTAGTATTGTATGGATAATTTGGAGAAGAAACTAATAGAAAAAGACCTAATGTAGTACATTGTGAAGCAATCTTGATTGACTGTATCTATCAATAAATTATTTGACAACTTTTTGAAAACAACATTTATGGTGATTAGGTTTTGGAAAACAAAGGTTAAAAAGGGTTGTATTTGAAAGATTAATCATTTTGCATTGAAACTATCATGTGTCCAAGAAGAACTAAATCAAAATTCTAAGCAATTTCAATGATTTCCAGAAATTCAAAGCAACTCAGAGCAAACCCTAATTTGGCAAAAGAGGTATTTATAGTTTGAAACCCTACCGTGAACTTGTTTAAATTCTTGTGGAAATGGCTACTCCACAAATAGTCAATATCACTAAGAGACCTCATCCAAAATTTAAGAAACACCCCTTCAAGTCAATGGAAGTTGACCCTAATGGTGCATTTTTAGAAGTGTCATTCAGTGTAATGCATACTGAGGATATTAGGGCATATATTTATGCACATATTGAAGAATTTGACACCATTAAACTAAGGTAGTTCTTTCTAGATCAACTGTCTGGTAAAGATTGTGAGTTGAGGGAAGAGTTTAGTGTATTGCATAAGAAGAAAATGGATGTATGGATTGATTTCCTTGTATTCCCTGAAGATGCTTGGGTTCGGTACATCTTAAGAAGGATTCATGATCAGTTTATATGGTTAGAAGTTGCTCATATGATCACAAAAGATGCTATTAGAGCCATTACATGAATGAACTCCTCTAAAAAGATCCCCAGATTGAAAGCAATGAAGAACAACACTGTGATGCAGTTGACATGAGCATAGTTTGATAAACAAGCTCTAATTGTGAATGACAATAGAGATCTGACAGTTAGGTTTGCTTCAATGATTACTGGTTACAAAATCTACTTCACCAATAGAGAAAACTTTGTTTCTGCCACATCAATCTATATTGCTTATGATATGGTAAAAAATAATATTGATTATGACCTATGCATGAATTGCTCTGGCAATAGTTAATGGAAAACTTGAAAAGGACAAAAGATAACAAGTATCCTTTCAAATATGGAACCTTGATAATCTTCCTGATGTTCTATTTCTTAAGGGAGATGCCATATATGTGCAACATAGTGTGGTTAGACAACTCTTCGGTAGTAGTACATATAAGAAACCACTTGCAAAGCCTTGGAAACCCTGATAAACAAAGTGTTGCACTTTGGGGAATTTTCAAAGCATTCCAAAAGAACATGCAAAATAGGTACCGGATTCCTAAAGGTATTGTAGAAAAGTATGAAAAAGACATACTATTCATGGTTGACCAGGATGAGTGCTTGATGGAGGCAGTTGAGCCAGGATTGTTTGCATTCCTCCTTTTGGCTATGAAGTCACTGAAGAAGACTTGATAGGTGTGGCAGATCTATTGCTTAGCAAGCCCAGGGATCCAAATGAAAAAAGGCTTGGTACATATGATGAGTTATCTATAAAAATTCATGTTGAACTGAGAAAGATAGAAACTCAGAAAAAGATAAAGAAATTGGTAGAGGATTATGCTCAAAGCATAGGACTTACTAAAGAAGAAATTGCTAAAACAAGAGCAAGGGAAGAAGGGCAGCTGAAAGAATGAAGGAAGGTGAGCTTGAAAAGCCTTCGAAAGAATTTGAGAAACAAATAGAGAAGATCAATGTAACAAGAAAAAGAACAAGAGGTTCTACCTCTGCTGAGACTACTACTGCATCCTCATGTCCCACACCTTCTATGAGTGTGGAAGCTCCTACAAAGGAAGGCACAACAAAAGGGCATAAAAGAATGAAAACCAAAGGGAAAAGAATGTACGTGAGTATTGGAGCTGATGATGAAGAAACTGAGAGAGATGAAGAGGTAAAGAAAATGAAACCTAAGGCTACTAAAGCCTCTGGTACAAAGAAAGATAAGCCCTTTAGAAAGGGCAAAGGAAGGAAAAAAGTGAAGAAAGTAGAGCTTGAAAAAGAAGAGGCTACAATTAATCTAGAAGATGTCTTAAATGCCATGGAAACACATGGCAATCTAAAGCTAATAGCACAACTATATGATGAATACAATGATGCAGACAAAGGCATCATTAAAGTTGCAGTAATTAGATTTTTGGAAATGTTTAATAAAGATCTTATTGAGGTTATCTCTAATCTCCCTAACACCCTTGTCAACATTATCACTACCAGAAAGAAAGCAACTATGGCTAAGGACATTGAGCTTAAAGAATATGCACCAATAAAGCTCTATCTTGAGATCTCTCTGGAAGAAAAAGAAAAGGTCTCCCAAGTACTTGGTAAGAGGTTTAGAACAAAGAAAAGGACAAACACTCTCATGTCAGGTGACACTGAGAAGTTGGGTAAGGAAATTAAAGAAATCACTCAAGAAGTATTGAAGGAACTTCATCTCCCAACTATATATGACAAAGAAAAACAAAATGTTGATGATGTAAGTTCAATTCCAGAAGTTAGTCCTGATCAAGGCTTAAATAAAACAAAGACTCCTGCGACAAGCCCAGGAAAAGGTGAAATAATGAAAGAAAAAGCAGAGGATAAATCTCCTGAGAATGTTGAAACCCTTGCAAAGAAAAATGAAGTTGATGATCAAAAGGATGAACAGGCTAAGAGGAGTCCTCCTCCAAACCAAAACTTAATGAACAAGAGGCTATGGATCTAGAACCACCAAAGGAAAAGCAAGAAGAAGTGTCTAATATAGCAAGAGATAATGTTGTCTTACAGGATCCAGTAGATTCTGTCAAAGAATTTTTAGAGAAGCAACAAGGGACACAAGTTCTGGATGAGCCTGAGTTTATGCAAGGACCAATTAATTTGGCTTCAATGTCTCCTATGCAGAAATTTAAACTAGTATCAAAGGCACAGGAAAAAATGTTAAAGTCACATATATAGGATAGTGAACTCATTGGTGAAGCATCTGGTATCCTAGAGAAGTTGATGCCTTCATACCAAAAGGACACATCATTGCCACCAACTGATCAACTCAAAGGCCTAATAAAATTAATAAGCACTCATTTTGAGTCTTTTGAGAAGTCTGTTGATAGAAAGCATAGAAAAGAATTTGATGATAAAAGATTAGCAAAGTTAAAAACTAAGTTAGACAATGTCAAAATTTTGTTTAAAGATAATAGCATCAAGAATATAAAGAGTTATATTAAGGAAGCATGAGACATATACAAATTTTGTTTTTCATGGCTTGAGACCACTAAGGAAATAGAAGAAAAGGTGAAATCTATGGAAATTTAACTAATGAATGTTTCTAAGTCTTATGATCCAGTAGTTGATTCCATGAGTAGTTAGGAAATACAAGTTGTAAATATTCACAATAGCATAAGTAGTCTGCTAAGCAAAAAAGAAGAAATGAAAAAAAAATGTGCTAGTTGAGAGGTTGATAAGCCCTAAAATTGATTCAATGACAAGTCTAGTGGCTGAAGCCTCAAAAGTTAAGGCAATCACTGATATACCTACTAATGTACAAAGGGAAGAAGACTTAGTTTTTTAGATGAATGGAAACATTCAAACTCTAGACAGAGCCAAGAGTAGGTGGGTTGGAGAACTAACACAATTAAATATTGTCTACAATGACATCCTTTCTCCCACAACTAACTGACTTGAAAGATTGTATTTGTACATATACGGTAGAGTATGATAGTTTTTGCAGTTTTATTACAATTTTGACTCTTGTACATACACCTTTACCATTGATGTCAAAAGGGGAGAAGAACAACCAGTGAAAAATGTCCAAATATCTAAAGAGAAGAAGAAAGTTAGAGTAAGGTGCAGCAACACAATCATTTTTCACTAAGTGTTGCCATCAATGCCAAAGGGGGAGATTGTTGGCAAGAGACACTGTTCTGATGGTTAAGGTAGAATGTTGTTATTGATGGCAACAAGGATTGATAATAGACATGGATGTTATGGAAGTTATTAAGTTTTTCTCTTGAGTCAAGATAGGTAAAAGGACTTTTGGCCTAGAAGAATAACTTAGTCAGAATGACTAAGTATGGACAGGATACAAAGTAATAGAGATCAGGATGGTACGCCTCCACAGTTGAAGATCATTGCATGCAGTTTTGGTATGTTACTCATAGATACCTAGTGATGACATATTATAGTGTTCAAGTTATGACTTCCTCTAGAAGTCATACTATGATTTGACTAAGTACGGGAGAATAGAGTTAAGTCAAAAATAGTGCAGAGTACCCAAGTACATTGGTCTGCATTCCTCCGTTGGTGAACATTTTGATCTACGATTTTGAGGAAATGTAGATACATGTCATGAGCATCTAATTCCAGGTTTGTTGAGCTTAAATTTCATTAGATCACATTCTACAAGTTCTTCAGTATTGGCTTCCAGTTTGACAGTATCTCATAGTGACAGAACAACAATTCTAAGATCCGCATTTTGTTGAAGAAGATTATTATGTCTTGCGGTTCTGAAGGTATGATAAGAAGTCAATAATGAATGTCAAGTATGAATCTTAGAGTCTCATATGGTTGGCATTGAAAGTTATGATATGATAGTTAGGTTAGTTGAGTGTGTACTTAAGGATAAAGCTGGCACTCATGCTAGATCAATATGTTGTGAAGCTATATTGTTTGGATCATCGATCTAAGTGGCTGCATAGTAGGTCTTGATCTATATGAATATTCCTGAATGTTTGTTTGAGTTTGCATTACTATTTGAGCATAAGATCAAGCTAGCAGAATATAATTTTTGTGTACATGTTTCATGCTTGGCCTACCGACCTAGTTGTAAGATGAATTATATTGCAGATATATATACTTGATGGATTTTGGTATTGGTGATTAATGATGTGCAGATATAGTGCAAATTCAAATCTTGTGATCAGAGAGGAATAGTAAGAGCAGGAGAATAAAGTTATTGTAGCAAAGCAGAAAAGCAGGCTAGATATAATGAAGACTTTTGAATCTGTGTATTGAGCTATTAATGGAACTGCACCTCAACATTCATAGATGCATTTGTAGCAGTCATCTCTTGGCAGTGATCAAATCCTTCTTCTATCTTCTCTTCTATTTTCTTGGTAGTGAGCCTATTGTAGTGAGCACTTCTTTGGACAGTACAACCTTGGGCAGTGAGCCTTCATTTAATTCAGTTTTGATATCATAATATATTGTGAGCTAACACTCACTGTGGTTTTTCCCTTTTTGGGTTTTCCATGTAAAAATCCTAGTGTCTATGTGTTATGTCTTTATGGTTGTTGTGTTGAAATAAGGGTAGACAACTGAGAGGGGGGGTGAATTGGTTGTCTCAAAAACTTTTATCACTTGTAGAAATTTATCTTCTTTATCACTTATTAACAAATTAATGATATAACCATGAAAGCATAAATCAACAACACATGAGCAGAAACATAATCAACACACATAACACCAAATTTTTTATGTGGAAACCTGATTAAGGGAAAAACCATGATGGGTGTTAACCCACAAGAAATTATACTCTGTTAAAAGTATTACAAATGGGGAAGGCACACTGCCGAGAGCTCACTACTCCAAGAGGCTCATTGCCTATAGAGATGACTACAAGAAGATTACAAAATGTTTGAACTGATGAATAGCATCTACCAATGCAGAAGTTTAGTTCCGGTTAAGTACAGAATACTGATCTTACACACTTCATCATTATTTTGCCCTGTTTCACTCTTAGGTCATAATTCAAGCTTATATATTTATCTTCACACTTCTTTCTACCTTTTCACACTTACTACATCACCACTTCAAACACACACCTCAAAACACTTGAACCATCGCCTATAAATATCCACATCAAGAAATTCAATCAACTACAGTCGGCTTCAAGAAAACTTAGAACATTTGTTAAGAACTCTGGTCTGTCGGTTGAATCCATGCACAATCAACAACGGGGACCCAAAACTTGTGTTCTCAAATCATAAATCATGTTGGCCAATACCATTGATTACCATAATTTGCTTAACCAACAACTTTTCTTCATCTGGACCAAGATCAAATACTAGGTCGGCCTTTTCTTCTTCTGACTGTACTGACTAACTAGAAACTGATACTTGAATATGCTTATAACTTTTGATTCCTTCATCACCAGAGGCTAAATTCCTAGATTTAGATAGTCCTGACAATCATTATTACTCCCTCAGATTTGCAACATACTGTGATTTACCACTGGAGAGATCCAGACCAAGATACTGGACCCTGTCACATGCTCTGTTTCTGACTACCCAGACTTAGACAAATCTTCACTTTGACTTCCGGTATGAACAAATTATGTAATGCTGACATGTGTAAGATAGACTTAGTTGCCATCAATGACAATACATGTCATGCATAGCAGTGTCTCTTGCCAACAATCTCCCCCTTTGGCATTGATGGCAACAATTAGTGAAAAATGACTAAGTGTCAGAACAACTCACCCTTACTATGTACACCTATGCTTTTCACAATTCTCCAGTGCTCCCCCTTTGTTGGATTCCTCATTTTTCATTGCTTTTCACTCTGCCTTTGACATCAATGGAAAAGACTTTTTGGATGTAACAATTCCATAATCTCACATTCTTCCACAATGGAGTGTATATGTAATACAACTTTATAGCCAGGAGTGAATATTGCCTTATGGTCCAGTAGTTCCAATTTCTATAATTGAGCATCAAACTCAACAAAATCCACATACCAAAATTCACCAAAACATTTTATGTACAAGGGCATATATAAAAACAACCCTATGACTTATTTACATAAGTTTGAACACATCACCAAAGATATTCTTCAACAATGCCAACTCATTGTCCCAACTCTTGTTCATACTGTTCAAAACTGAGATGTGACCACTGAATAAGAATGCTTGAGACTCTGCTTTCTGCAAGTCAGTAGAATCACTTGACTTAGCAGCAACTTGGGCTTCGGTCAAAACATTGAACATTACTTCTAATTTGGGGGAAATTAGTCCCCTGAGCTCATTCATCCTTGCCTCAATACTCTCCTTCTCTTTTGTCAATTTCTTTTTTTTGATTGCCTGACACTCCTTGCTTGCCATAGATGATGTCATAGGATCAAAAGATTTGGATACACTTTGTAGTTTTTTCTTAGACTCCTTTATTTTATCTTCAATATCCTCTATTACTTTAGGATAGGATAAGCAAAACTTATATATATTTCCTCCTTCTGTAAGAGCATTTTGAATACTCTTTATACTGGTATCCAGTACAATTCTATCTGCTCCAATAATCCCTTTTAGAGCATCAAATCTTTTATTATTGAATTCATTTTGAACCTTGACCTCTGCAGACTTCTCTAGAGATTTAAAATGAGAACTTACCAAGTTAATTAGACTTTTCAATTGGCCAGAGGGAGATGCTAAAGAATCCTTCTGAAAGGTGGGCATGATCTTCTCCAAGATTCCTGATGCCAGACCAAGTAGCTCACTATCTTCTATGTGAGACTTCAAAATACCTTCTCTGGCCTTAGCTTGTGCGAGAGAGGCCCACTTTATCTTCTGAATTGGTGAAAGACTGTCTAAATTGATTGGACATTTTAACTCTTCTGCAACTAATTTATCATTTTCTAAAATTTCTTTCACTACTTCTACAGTGTCTCTTGCCCAAGATGTTGATGTATCTATTTGATCCTTACCGGTACTGTCAGCCAGATTGTCCTGCTTGGGCTCTTCCTCAACCTTTGCAATTTCTTCTTCTTTTTCAAGTTTGTCCTTGGCCTTTTCTGCTTCTTGGTCCTTAGCTTCTTTTGTTTCATGCACTTTATTCTTCAATGAATTATCTTCAGTTTGAGCATCTGTTTCAACATTCATCTCTGTATCTTCTTTACCGGATTGATCCGGAGGAGTTTGAATACCTCCTACATCATCAGTTTTATCTGTCATATTTTCATCTCCTTTGTTTATAGCTTCTTCTTCTTCTAAGATAGAGGAGTCATCTATCTCAGTTTGCTGCTCATCTCTCTACTGCTTTTCATCATTCAGAATTGATGCATCCTCAATATCAACTGGTTCTTCTGTAACCACATAGAACTTATTCTTGTCCAGTGCTTTCTTTAGAATCTATTTTGTTTCTTTAACAACTTCATCAATATCTTCAATCATCATCTTATTCATCCTTGTTTTGATTCTGAAATCGTTCTTGACCTCTTTAAAAATTTTATCTGCTTCTTTGTTGGAGATCACTAGATACAAACTAGATAACACATGTTCCCTCAGCTCCAAATCTTTAGCTTTAGCAGCCTCTTTCCTCATTTCCAAAATGTTACTTAGACTCTTAGGAATTTCAGATAAAATTTCCACAAGAGCTCTATTGAATGTATTCAAGTATTTTATAGTGGCATCCTCCAAAATTCTCTTGTTTGCATCATCAAAAGTGTCATAGTATTTTACTATGGGTTTCAGATTCCCATGAATTGTCATAGTATTCAGAATTTCTTCTACAGAAAAAGTGGATTTTCTAGTTTGGGTTTCTATCTTTTGTCTTTTACTTACCTCAATACTTTCGAAAGGCTTGTCTTTTGCAGTCTTTGAAGCTGCTGCTTTCTTTGTCTTTATTTCCTTTACTGCTTCATCTGATTCTATTTCCTCATCATATTTAATGCTCTCATATGTTTTGGATGCTTTAGTCTTCATTCTTTTACCATCTTTACCAGATGGTTTGTCTTCTGGTTTCTCTGTTCTAACAGGTTTTGTGTCAACAGAGGCAGCAGTAGAGCTTCTTGTTTTTCTAGGCTAGCTGGTGAAGACTTCCAGAGCACTTCCTTGTTTCTTATCCTGCATCTCCTTTTCAGCTTTTTCTATCCTTTCTCTATTTTGCTTCACAACTTCCTTAGTTAAGCCAATGCTTTCAGCATACATTTCTACTTGCTTTTGAACTTTCCTCTTGATTTTAGGTTTTCTGAGTGCAACATGTAGTTTCAAACTGAGCTCCTTATATGTCCCAAATCTCTTCACAAAATCATCCTTGGGTTTGCTCAAGAGATGTTGAGCATACAAATCCAAAATTTTCTCATCTACCTCATACCCCATGGGCATGATCTAGATAGTTCTGGGTTCTACTACTTCCATTAAGTACTGATTAGTATCCACCATGAAGCAAATCTCATTCTGGTATTTCTCAACAACTGATTTAGGAATTCTTTCCCTAGAATGCATCATATTCTAAAAATTCTTGAAGTAACCCCAAATTGTAGTTTTCTGTACTTTAGAGTAACCAATGTTGTTCAAGTGCTTTCTTATCTGTATAGCAATAGGTTTATCATCTGTCCAACACATACTTTTCTTATCGGGTAACTCATTCATGAAATAGAAGAACAAACATTAGATCAGTGTACCATATTTGAAGGTGTTCTTCTTATCCTTCTTTACCTTATTCAAATTTTCCATCAGCTGGTTCTGCAACAACTCACACATGTCACAATCAACATTCTCTCTTAACATTTTATATGCAGCATATAGGGCCATTTCAAAAATAGAGTTCTCCCTGTTGGAGTGATAAATTTTGTAACCAATTACCATTGAAGCAAACTTAACGTCCGAATCTATAATGTCATCAATTTTCATTGCCCTTTTGTCAAACCTTGAACTAGTAGCATCAATTACTGTTTGATTATTTATTGCTTTCAACATTAGCAGTCCACTAGATGAGTTTAGCCCTGTCACAGCCTTAATGGCATCCTTTGTGATCTTAAAGGGTTTCATTAGCCATATAAATTCATCATGCATTCGGCTTAGCACATACCAGACCCACTCATCTTCGTCGAAGGATGGAAACCCTATAATCTGAATGAAATTTTTATCATGCAGTCCCTTATATTCAAGTTTAAGACTATGGATTTCATCCCTTAGATGATTCTTGAACAAATCTACAAACCTTGAGTCCCCAAATTCATCTATGGTTGCATGAATATAGACCCTAATATCTTCAACATGCAATACACCATATGCAACACTTGAAAATACACCTAACGGGTTGACTTCTACTTATTTGTGTGGATGCTTCTTGAATTTGGGTCGGGGTCTTTCAGTGATATCAAAAATCAAAGGTGTAGCCATTGCAAAAGATTGCAAGTTCAAAGCTTTGCAAAAAAATACCTTTTTCTTCCATGGAATTAGGGTTAGCTAATGAATTCATCAATCGCACTTAAAATCCTTGAAATCTTAGCTCAATTGCTCTTCTGCTTGCTCTCTTTGAATGAAAAGTGATCAAATGATTGAATGAATGACCTTTTATCCTCCATAAAACCTAATTTGTCATTGTAATAAATGCTCTGCCCTAATACATCCAGTTATAATGTTTCTGCATGCAGTCAATCTTCAATTGCTTCGCAATCAATCACATTAGCTTCCTTCCAGAATTTTCTCCAACAGGTCTGCAATAGGCTTCTTTATCTTCATTCATCATGCCAAATTTAGGCACCCATTTACTGGCAGGGGGAATTAGATTTTCAATGCAGCTCCCCCTAAGCCAAAGCTCTTGATTCAATTCCCAGAGGAATTATCAACACCAGATTCCAATGCAGACCCATTGTCAACATTCATTTCACCTTTCTTTACCCATGTTTTGTTCATTTCATTCTAGACCTCATTCACATTAGCTTTGCCCTTGCCTTTGTCTTGTCTCTGCTCATCCAGTTTTCTATTTGCCAGACCTTTTCTGTCATCATTCCTACTTCTACAGAATCTTGCAACATGACCGGATCGGTTACAATTGAAGCACACAACATTCCTTTTCCCATTTGATTTATTTCATCTTGATTTGTACTGATTAGCCATATGTCCAAATCTATTGCATGCAAAATAGTGGCCATTGAAAGAATTGACATTTCTTTTGTTGTTAGAGTAGTTCATCATACTTCTGCATTCATTGGATCTATGACCGTACCTTTTATAATTGAATCACTAACTAGAGAAAGATGGACCATTTTGATTCACTCTACTTCTATACTGACTGGCTCTATGACCAAATTTATTGCAATTGAAACAATTTCCATTGAAAGATGGATACCTTTGAGCATTAGGTTGTCTTACTAGAGGTCTTCTAGGTTTGTTTCTTTGATTCCTTGGTTTAGGATTTCTTTGACCGGATCCAGAGCTTTCACCTTTTTCATCTCCCAGACCATGCTTATCATCTGCCTTCTTCTGACTCTCAAGTAGTACTTCAAGTTTAGCTAAGCTTATCTTGAACTTCTCCTTGTATTCATTTACAATTTCTAGGTCATGTCTAAGAATGACAATTTGCCTTTCAAGTTCCTCCTCATTATATTTGCATTCTTGTAAATCAAATTTTAGGTGACCAATTGTTCTGTCCATTCTGCAGCATTCTTCTATTCTTTCCTTCAGAGTTTGATTCAGGTCTTCTTCCTTTCCTTAATTTCTTTGGTTAGCCTCATCACCCCAGGTTCCATCTCATGTTTTAGAATAGAAACTTCTTTTGTTAGATTTTCACATTCCTTTGTCTTTTCTTCCAAAGCCTCATTCATGCCATTTTCTTCAGTAGAATTAGCTAGCTGCTGAAGTAGCTCCTTCCTCCTTTCCATACATTTTTTTAGTTTTTCTTTTAACATCTTAATGCAATCATCAGCATCTTTAAGGTTCGCTTTTAGTTCATTTACTTTTTCTTTGGACTAATCAAGATCTTCTAGGGCCAATTGAAGTTGTTCTCTAAGTGAACCCATTGAAACTCCTTCCCATATCTTCCTCAAGCTGTTAGGCTTCTTCCAAGGAACCTTGCTCTGATACCAATTGTTGAAATAAGGGCAGAAAACTAAGAGGGGGGGTGAATCAGTTGTCTCAAAAACTTTTATCACTTGCAGCAATTTACCTTCTTTATCACTTATTAACAAAGTATTGATATAACCATGAAAGGATAAATCAACAGCACATGAGCAGAAACATAATCAACACACATAACACTAGAATTTTTATGTGGAACCCCGGTTAAGGGAAAAACCACGGTGGGGGTTAACCCACAAGAAAATTTACTCTGTTAAAAGTATTACAAATGGGGAAGGCACATGCCTTCAGGGTGCACTGCCCAGAGCTCACTACTCCAAGAGGCTCACTACCTACAGAGATGATTACAAGAAGATTATAGATTGTTTGAACTAATGAATAGCATCTACCAATGTAGAAGTTCAATTCTGGTTAAGCACAGAATACTGATCTTACACACTTCATCCTTATTCTACCCTATTTCACTCTTAGGCCATAATCTAAGCTTAGATCTTTATCTTCGCACTTCTTTCTACCTTTTCACACTTACTGCATCACCACTTCACACACACACCTCAAAACACTCAAATCCATCGGCTATAAATATCCACATCAAGAAATTCAATCAACTACAGTAAGCTTCAAGAAAACTTAGAACATTTGTTAAGAACTCTGCTCTGTCGGCTGAATCCATGCACAATCAACAACGCAGACCAAAAACTTGTGTTCTCAAATCATCAATCATGTTGGCCAATACCACTGATTACCATAAATTGCTTAACCAACAACTTTTCTTCATCCGGACCAAGATCAAATACTAGGTTGGCCTGTCTTCTTCTGACTATACTGACTAACTGGAACCTGATACTCAGATGCTTATAACTTTTGAATCCTTCATCACCGAAAGCTAAATTCCTAGATTTAGATAGTCCTAAAAATCGTTATTACTCCCTCAGTTCCACAGCATACTGTGATTTACCACTGAAGACATCCAGACCAAGATACTGGACCCTCTCACATGCTCTATTTCTGACTACCCAGACTTAGACAAATCTTCACTTTAACTTCAGGTATGAACAAATTATGTAATGCAGATGTGTAAGATAGACTTAGTTTCCATCAATGACAATACCTATCATGCATAGCAGTGTCTCTTACCAACATGTTGTTCTTATGTTTATTCTGCTTTCATGTTATTGAATTTGGTAATTAGATTAAAGAACATGTGAAGAAGTGGTTTTGTAGAATATTGATTCACCCCCCTCTCTCAGTATTATTTGTGTTCAACAATATATAAGGTAAGTTGACTGATTTAGATGCTAGAAAAATGTGATTGTAAATCTTGAAATCTACTACAATCACTTAAGCCCTCTGTGGAGGTGGGATATTGTGCATATCCTTTTTATTTTAAGCCCTCCATGTGAGGTGGGGATGGTGTATTTCTCGAGGAGATTGCACAATTCTGTCATTTTCCAAAAAGTCCTCTAAGAAAGCAAGGAGTAGCTATGAGACTATCCTAACCCTTAAGCATGTCTTCTGCAATTGTTATGGTGAAGCCCAATCATCGATGTGTGCCTGTAATGTGCCTGAGATGGCTACAAACCTAGAAATAGGTTTCTTCCATCACTTGTTTATTGTGTTTTCTCCATGTCTTCCATGTGTGTGTGTATGGTGTGTTTGTTCCCAAGCATAGTCTAAAGATCGGTGCTAATGAGTCCCTCCTATGCTTTGGGATTTGTATGGTGTGTTTGTTCTCAAGTGCAGTCTAAAGACTGGTGGTGATGAGTCCCTCCTGCACTTGGATATTTGTTTTGCATGTCTATTGCCCCATATATAGTCTAAAGACTGGTGGCGATGAGTCCCTCCTGCATTTGGGTGGTGTGTTTACTTTCCTTGCACTTGCACTTGCATTTGCATTTCATATATATGAGAGAAAGAAAAAAAAAGAAATAATTACTGTATTCACTATGTTTTGCGTGTCTTCAATGTTGTATTCTCCATGTTCTACATGATTGTAAGCATGCATGTTACTATCTTCATTGTGATTGGCATGTTTTCTCTGTGCTTGGCATGTTTACTATTCTTGTTGATTGTACTTTAATGCATGTATTGTCCTTATGTTTATACATACATTAAAGTGGGGGCTAAATGTTACGTTGGAAAATGTCCCCTTGGGGGCTTTTCCCTCTTAAGGTTTAGCTCCTAGGTCTTTTAGAATGCATTTAGGTCATCTTGCATGTTAATGGTGACTCCCGATGAGAAAACCCTAAAGTTTCATGGAAAATGGGACTTAGGGGGTGTGCTTAGCATGTAACTTGCCTAAAACAAGGGGAGGACTTGGGCACCCGCTCCCTAGTCCTACCCTATTTTAGGTCAGGACCTATTTTTGGGTGTCAGTTTTATGACTGTTATTAGGTCCTATGCCAACATCTCAAGTTTGAATTATGAAATTTTTAGTGGGAATGTTTGTAGTTGCATATATAAGCATGATTAGTGATTCATTTGTAAACTAGATGGCATTTTTTATCTATGCTCTTATGTGAAGGTGATTCAAAGATATCATTGTGTTGCAGAGTAGTATTTGTGTTGTTATTGTGTTTGTGATTGCAGATTTGACTCCATCTCCTCATGGCATGAAGAGCATCCTCCTTCCATGAGATCGACACTACAAGATGATATCAATTATGTTTTCTATCATTTATAATTTGGATTTTTCCTCTATCCTACAAGGATACACACTCTTTATCTAACAATGGTGTTCGAAAGACTTGAATGTCTCTCTGGGGCTTGACCAAGGCAAGCCTCTAAACACCACAACCCCCAACCCACATATTTGTGATTGCAGGTTACAAGTGTTGAAAGCAAAATAAGTGAAGTTGCAGGAGAGTAGTGAAGATTGTCATAATTGTAGATCTAAGAAGAAAACTAGGGCTTGGACTTGGGTGCCTGCTCATTCATCCTTTAAATTCTAAAGTGGTGAAATCTCTGTGACAGCGAGAAAAAGTTGTAGATATTCTTTAGAGATCCTGATAAAAGTAGGTACAGTGGACTAGGGCACTTGCTCATTAGTCCCTGACTTTTCTGCACACTGAACTTCAAAATCTGGTATGTATTTGGTTGTCATTTGTTGTCTCTATGTGCAATCATTTTTCGTAATTTGTCTATTTGTTTACGATTTTATGAAATTAGGGTTTTGAGCATAATTAGGCATAATTGAACAACAAATTCACACAATTCCAATCTTCCCCTATGTTCCAAGTGAGAGGAGATCTGTAGTTGAGTTCTCTACTTGGTTGAATGTCCTTGAATGTTTAGTGGTGAAAGAAGGATCATGATAAACCCTTGAAACAAAACTATCAATCTCATCATCCCTCTTTTTTTGTTAAACAATAATAGATCACATGATATTATATTAATTTTTCTTAAACCTATAGTTGTTTAGTGACATGGTGTGCAATCTAACAATGGGCTAGTCAACACACTTAAGTGGTGATGAAAATGTTGGAAATTAGACATACAGTAAATTCACATAACAAATATAAGGACTTATCTAGAAAATTTTAGAAAAGGTGCCTAATATTGCAATTTGTAGCATTTTGAATGTAGTTGATAAGCTACTAAGTTATTTTTGAATATTTAACATTATTTTGGTAAAAAACTCATATTTCAATAAGTCACTACTTAAAAATTTAGCAAAACATGAAGGCTAGTAGTCATTCCATCTAACCCTTTTAATAAAAAATAATATTTCTAATAAAACCTTGTATAAATTTTAAGGAGACACATGTAGAGAGGCCTAATAGTTTTTGAATTTTTTTCATAAATAAATAATTAATTATTAATTTTTAGTGTGAATTTTTTAAAATATTAATGAGCAATTCCCCAAGTGAAACTTGGTCAAAAAAGCAAGAAAGTCTAAAAAAATTAAGTGTAAGTATGACAAAGCATAGATTTGACCAAAACCATCAAATTTTAAAAATAATACATGGATTAAAAGTTATGTATTTTTTAATATACAAATCTATTAGGCATATAGAAATAGTGTCAAAAGTTGGGGGGAAACTCTTTTATTAGCAACATCAAACATGTATTAAATATTATATTAATATATTGAGATAAATTTAAAATAGCTTATCAAACTAAAAATGTAATGAAAATAAACAAGAAGGTAAGAATAATAAGAGACATGACAGAACATATATCTTTTATGAAAATTCTGGCATCAAAAGGATATCTAGCACTATATTAATCATTGAACAAGATGGAAAATATAATATGCCAATCAAAATATCTAATGTAGAAGTAACCTCTTTCTCCTCAAAGAATACAAATAATCTACCACACTCCTTCAACTTGTCATTTCAAAACTACTCACACAAACCTTTAATTTATAATAATTAGGCTTGACTAAGGCCACAATGAGGTATTTAAAACCTTGGAAGAGCCAAAGAAATAGATGTACCAATTCTCAAAATAGTAGACTTAGGCATGTCCTATGTATGCCAATAATCTTGCTAATTTGCTAGATGATGGTCTAACTAATAGATTTGCATCTAGTGGGACACTACCCAAGGTGGCCTCATGATCAAATGTTATCTCAATATCATGGTAACTAGTCATTGGAATAGTCATAGAAGAAAAAAGAGAAGAAAGAGTTGTGAGAGTTATATCATAAGTAGAGTTGGTAAAATTAGGAGTTGATCGAATAGGAGTGGTACGATTTATAGAATACTCAAAATCCTACACATAATGTATTCATAATTTGAAGACTAGGTTGTGACGCTCATAAACAAAGATTAGGCTTCACAACATAGTGCAATGTGATGAAGGAGGAGTTTGTTTTTCTTAGTGTTTTAATTTTTGACAAAAAGGTTAAAGTTTAAAAAGCGGTGGGTTCACCAAAATGTGGAGGAAAAATTACTATTTGATCAAACATGTCAATAAAGGGAATGTTTTTCTACAACCACACTAGGGTCCTGCTTAGCTTTCTACTATCTACTTCTCTAAATAGATTAATGTCGACAGACCCACTTTGCACTAATTAAAATGAAAATAAATTAAACTAAATTCTTTAATGAAAGAAAGAAGTTGATAGAATACTGGAAATGTACTACTCTAGACAGAATTTGAGAAAAGTGAATACATAAATGAAAAGAACAGTAGAAGAACCTAGTTCCAAATACTAAAGATCACTACCTTGGATGACAGTGCATCATTGGGATGTCTACACTAAGCATTGACATCCTAAATTTTGGAAAATTAAAAAGACTCAGCCTAGTTTGATTTATTATGACTTGCATAGCATGAAAATAAAGAAAAAAACAATCCAACATATCTCTAGGTAACAAGAAATAAACTAAACTAAGGAAATGTATAGGATAACTTTAAAATAGATGAAATGAACAACAATGAAATAAATGGGATTTGAGTAAGAAGATGCAAAACTAGAAAATAAAGAATAAAAGTCTCCACTGAAATCCATCACCTACAAGAGAACAATGAAATTTTTTTGGGTTGCTAAGGAGGTTGCCTAAGTTAAGCCCCTACTTTGGTCTTTCAACATCCATAAGTAGCAAGGATGAATGAAAAATAGTGTGTTCTCCTATTCCTTACATGTATATAAGAAATAAAGTAGTGACAATTAAAACTTGTAAATGCACTAATCTACTCAAGGCCAAGTGAGAAAACTAGCACAAATATCTATGACGATACGAAGGAAAATAGAATGTAACAATATAATGCAATCTCAAACAATGGGGTTACAAAGAAATTTAAAGAGAGTATTATGAAACTCTATCACTTGTAGAGGAAGCACAATTTGCCCAAAAGGAGAGGTTCAACCAGCTAGCGATGGTTTCATAAAACCCTACAAAAGAGAGCAAAAAATTAAACCTCCAAGAGATCATATAAAACACACCATTTAAGAGTAAAAATGCAATTGAGACTTGTATAGGCACTAAGGAAGATATAGGAGATCACCAAGAGAGAAAGAAATCTTAAACAATAGTTTAGCTAGAGTTGCAGAGCCAAAAAGAAGTTCATAATACAATGAATGATAGTCATTTTGTTTTTCAAAAATCTACACAAAAGAGGGAAAAACCCAAAGATAGAGTCCAAAGAGACATTCTAAGTAGTGAAGGAGCATTAAGGGAATCTCAAAGAATCGCTAGAGGTGGCCAGTAGTGCCTATAAATGGTCACCTCATGCCAAACAAACATGAGACACTAGTGTGCCATGTGGATGCCTAGGCAAAGCACTCGTATCAAAGAAAGTTTAATTCTTGGTCACATGGAACACCATCAAATGATGAGATAAATAAAGCACTAAAACAAAATTACATAAAAATAAATACAAGAGAATGAACATAACACAAAAGCATGTGTGGTTATGGGAAAAAGGCTAAGGCATGGCTAAAATGACTAGAAACAAACTAGGGGAGTGGACACCAAAGTGATCACAAAACATAGTGTGAAATTGTAATGGTATGAAAGTTTTGACATTATAACCACATCTAGCTATAGGTCTAACCATAACATTCATAGGTGCCATGGATTCTAAGAACTACTTTGTCAAAGATTGGCAGTTTTTGGCTATTAGGTCTCTTCTTCTAGTCTAGAAGGTTTGGGGCACTTGGGGTATCAAACAAGACCTCCTCTAGAATTCACCTGCCCACCCCAACATGTTGGCATAGTTAGTTCGGCCCCATGAGGTGAAGAAAAAATATGGTTCCTAATAGGGTTATGCTGAAAGTAAATGACGCATTTTGCAAGAATGTAATCATTGTTGGCATGATCTAATAATTGAGTTGACAAAAATTGAGAGAATTTATTGTGGATGGAACCCATGTCCAAATTGAGGTCCAAACAAAATATTCCCAGGTGCCATGGATTCCAAGAACTACTCTATCAAAGATTAGGAGTTTTTTTTCTCATAGGTATCTTAAGCGACTTTATCAGAAGCCTATAGTCTAGAATGATTGGGACACTTGGGGTATGAAATAAGACCTCCTATAGCATTCACCCACCTACTGCGATGTGTTGGTATAGTCAGTTCAACCTGATGAGGTGACGAATGAATAATATGGCTCTTGGCAAGGTTATGTTGAACATAAATGACACATTATGCAAGAATGCATCCATTGTTGGCACAGTCAAATGGTTTTGAGTTGAAAAAACCAAGAGAGATTATTGTGGATGGACCCCTGTGCAATTGTAGGTCTAAATGGAACATTCTTAGGTTCCATAGACTTTGAGAACTGCTCCGTTAAAGATTGATAGTTTTTGGCTCTAAGGTCTCTTAAGTGACTTTGTTGGAACCCTGTGGTTCAAAATGATTGGGACACTTGAGATATGAAATGAGACTTCCTATAGAATTCACCCACACACCCCAACATGTTGGCATAGTTAGCTCAGCCCCACGAGACAAAGAATGAAAAATATGGCTTTTGGCAATGTTATGATGAATGCAAATGACATATTTTGCAATAATGCATCCATTGTTGGCATGGTAAAATAATTTTGATTTGATAGATAATGAGAGAGGTTATTGTGGATGGAACCAACATTTAGTTGTAGGTCTAAATGAAACAATCTTAGGTACTATGGATTTTGAGAACTACTCTATCAAAGATTGGTAGTTTTTGCTTCTTAGGTCTCTTAATAGATTTTGTTGAAACCCTTGTTGGTAGGTGGCGACTGATCAGGAAAGTACTGTACACTAGCCATGTGTCCTCGTTGGAGTTTGAGGCCGGGTCAGGCCTCGAGCAGGGGTTCGAGGGCGGCAGCCCCCGAGAAGTAGGGGTTCGAGGGTGGCAGCCCCTGATAAGCGGGGGTTTGGGGGCGGCAGCCCCTGAGAAGCAGGGGTTCGGGGGTGCAGCCCCCGAGACATTTTTTTTAGAGCCGACATAAAAAATCCTATTTTTGTGACTGATATAACAAAACCCTATTTTTGTAACTGACAAAAAGGCTTGAAAAAAAGCGGCTAAGGGTTAGGGTTTTGATATATTGTATTGTAGCATTTGCAACGGTATTGAGTTGCATGGATTGTTGGTTGTAATCGGTTTGATTTACTGGATAATAATATTGGACTCTCTATTTGGTGGATGTAGCCTGAGTTTGGGTGAACCATGTTAAAACTTGTCTCTCACTGTTATTAATTCTGTGTATTTCCATTTCTTTGTTTAATCTTTATTTGCATTTAATTGATATCTTCTACCAGCTAACCCTAACAACCCTATAGCTTGGAAGGATTGGGACACTTGGGGTACAAAATGAGACCTCCTCTAGCATTCACCCACCTACACCAACATGTTGGCATAATAAGTAGTCCTAGGAGGTGTGTAATGTAAAATTTCACTCCTAGCACCTTTCCACTAGATGAAACTTAAGAATTTTGGAATATTTTGTTCCTTGCCACCAGAGGAAAATGAAATTGATTTAGCAAAAAGAAAGGTATATATTTGTAGGTGAACCTAACATCCACCTATACATGCAAACAAGACACTCCTAGATGCTATGGTTTGAGAGAACTAATCCAAAGTCTGGCACCTTTTATGTCTTAGGGATCTTGAGAGACTGTATCGATCCAATGTAGATGAGAATGACCAAAAATCTTAGCCACTGAAAAGAGACGTCCCTTAGCATTCAAGCACCCACCTCAACTTGTTACCACTATGAGTTCAGCCGAGGAGGTATGGAATGCAAAATTTCACTCGTAGCACCTTTCTACTAGATGAAACTGAAGCATTTTGGAACATTGTGTTCCTTGCCACCATAGACAAATGAAATTGATTTAGAAAAATCCAAGGAAGGTATTTTGAGGTGGGCCTACATCCATATATACATGCAAACAAGACATTCCTAGGTGTCATGGTTTGGGAGAAAAACTAGTCTAAAGTCTGACTCCTTTTTGTCTTAGGGCTCTTAAGAGATTGTCTCCATCTAATGTGGTTGAGAATGACAAGGAGGCTTATACGTAGAAAAGACACCTCTTCTAGCATTCACCCACTCATCCTGAAATGTTGGCATTATTGATTTAGTCTTATGTGGAGCAGAATTCAAATTTTCACTCCTAACACCTTTCCATTAGATGAAACTAATGCATTTTACAACATTCTAGTCCTTGCCACCATAGGCAAATTAAATTGATTTAGAAAAGAATAAGGTAGGTATTTTTAGATGGACCTAACATTCACCTATAAATGAAAACAAGACATTCTTAGGTGCCATGATTTGAGAGAATAGTCGATCCAAGTCTAGCACCTTTTTTCTCCTAGGGCTCTTAAGAGACTATCTCAATCCAATGTAATCAATAATTACTAGGAGGATTGGCCACTAAAAAGAAACCTCCCCTAGAAATAACCCACCCACCTTGACATGTTAACTCTATTTGTTCAATATCAGGAGGTGTGGATTGCAAAGTTTCTACCCTAATACCTTTACACTAGATGAAACTGAAGCATTCTAGAACATTATGTTTCTTGCCACCATAGGAAAATGAAATTGATTAAGAAAAAAATGAGGTAGGTATTTGTTAGTTGACTTGACATGCACCTATACATACAAACAAGATAGTTCTAGGTGTCACGATTTGAGTGAACAATAGGTCTAAAGTCTGGCACCTTTTTTTCTTAGGGCTCTTAAGAGATCGTCTCCATCCAATGTATCCAAGAATTACCAAGTGGTTTTTCCACCAAAAATACACCTCCCTTAGCATTCACCTACCCACCTCGACATGTTAGCACTATTGGTTTGGTCCCAAGAGACACATAATGCAAATTTTCACTTCTAGCACATTTCCACTAGATGAAATTGAAGCACTTTGGAACATTACATTCCTTTCCACCATAGGAAAACGAAATTGATTTGGAAAAATTGAGGTATATATTTGTAGGTAGACTTGATATCCACCTATACATGCAAATAAGACATTCCTAGGTGCCACAGTTTCATAGAACAATCAATCCAAATTCTGGCACCTCTTTTAGGGCTCTTAAGAGACTGTCTCCATCCAATGGAGCCAAGAATTATTAGGAGGCTTGGCCACTGAAGAGGTGCCTCCCCTAGCATTCACCCACCCATGCTGATATGTTGGCACTATTAGTTTAGTCCCAAGTGGAGTGGAATGTAAAATTTCACTCCTAGAAACTTTCCAATGGATGAAACTAAAGCATTTTAGAACATTATGTTCCTTGCTACCACATGAAAATGAAACTAATTTAGAAAAAATGAAGGTAAGTATTTGTAGGTGGACCTGAAATCCACTTATACATACAAACAAGACATTCTTTGGTGCCATAATTTGAGAGAATAGTTAGTCTAAAGTCTGGCACCTTTCTTTTTATCTTAGGGCTCTTAAGAGACTGTCTCTATCTAATGTAGCTGAGAATGACTAGGAGGCTTGGCCATCAAAAAGATACCTTCCCTAGAATTTACCTTCCCAACCCAACTTTTTGGCACTGTTGATTTGGTCCCAGAACATGTGAAATGTAAAATTTCACTCCTAGCACCTTTCCATTAGATGAAACTGAAGTATTTTACAACATTGTGTTCCTTGCCACCATAGGAAAAAAAATTGATTTACGAAACACCAAGGTAGGTATTTTTAGGTGGACCTAACATACACCTATACATGCAAATAAGAAATTCTTAGGAGACATGGTTTAAGAAAATTCAAAGTTTGGCACCTTTTTTTTATCTTAGGGCTCTTAAGAGACTATCTTTGTCTAATGTAGCTAAGAATGACCAGGAGGCCTGCCCACCAAAAAGACACCTCGTATAGTATTCACTCACCCACCTTGACATGTTGGCACTATCAATTTAGTCCCAAGAGGTGCCGAATGCAAAATTGCACTCCTAGCACCTTTCCACTTGATGAAATTGAGGCATTTTGGAACATTGCGTCCCTTTCCACCACATGCAAATAAAATTGATTTAGAAAAAATGATGTAGATATTTGTAGGTGGACATGACATCCACCTATAAATGCAAATAAGACATTCCTAGGTGCCATAGTTTGAGAAAATAGTCGGTCAAAATTATAACACCTTTTTTGTCTTGGGCTTTGAAGAGATTGTCTCCCTCCAATGTAGTTGAGAATGACCAAAAAGGCTTGGCCATAAAAAGACACCTCCCCTAGAATTAACCCACCCACTCTGACATGTTGGCACTATTGGTTTGGTACCAGGAGGTGTGGAATACAATTTTCACTCCTAGCACCTTTCCACTAGATGAAATTGAAGCATTTTGGAACATTGTGTTCATTTCCACCATAGGCAAATGAAATTGGTTTAGAAAAAGTGAGGTAGGTATTTTTAGGTGGACTTGGCATCCACCTATAAATGCAAACAAGACATTCCTAGGTGCCACAATTTGATAGAACAATTAGTCCAAAGCTTGGCACGTCATGTGTCTTAGGGCTCTTCATAGACTGTCTCCATCTAATGTAGCCAAGAATGATTAGGAGGATTGGACATTGAAAATACACCTCCCCTAGAATTCACCTTCCTACCCTAATGTGTTGGTATAGTTATAGGTTTAGTCCCAAGAGGTGCAAAATGTAAAATTTCAATCCTAACACATTTCCACTAGATGAAACTAAAGCATTTTGGAACATTATGTTCATTTCCACCACATGTAAATGAAATTGATTTATCCAAAACTAAGGTAGGTATTTGTAGGTGGACTTAACATACACCTATAAATGCAAACAAGACATTCCTAGGTGTCATAGTTTGAGAGAATAATCATTCCAAAGTCTGGCACAATTTTTGTCTTAGGGCTCTTAAGAGATTGTCTCTATCTAATGTAGATGAGAATGACTAGGAAGGTTGGCCACTAAAAAGATACCTCCCATAGAATTCAGCCTCTCACCCTAATGTGTTGGTACAATGATTTTGGTCCCAATAGGTGCAAAATACAAAATTTTACTCCTAGCACCTTTCCACTAGATGAAATTGAAGCATTTTGGAACATTGTGTTCCTTACCACCACAGGTAAATGAAAATGATTTATAAAAAAATAAGATAGGTATTTGTAGGTGGACCTAAAATCCACCTATGCATGCATATAATACATTCCTAGGTTCCACAGTTTGATAGAACAATTAGTCAAAAGTTTGGCACTCTTTTTTTCTGAAGACTCTTAAGAGACTGTCTCTATCCAATGTAGCTGAGAATGAATAGGAGGCTTTTCCACTAAAATGACACCTCTGTTAGCATTCATATGCCTACTACAACATGTTTGCATTGTCAATTCAGTCCTAGGATGTGTGGAAAACTGAAGCATTTTTGAACATTGCATTCCTTACCACCATAGGTAAATGAAATTGATTTAGAAAAAAACTAAGGTAGGCTTTTTTAGGTGGACTTGATATCCAACTATACATGTAAAAAAGACATTCCTAGATGCCATAGTTTGAGAGAA
Source organism: Cunninghamia lanceolata (assembly GCA_027924645.1). NCBI lineage: Eukaryota > Viridiplantae > Streptophyta > Pinopsida > Cupressales > Cupressaceae > Cunninghamia > Cunninghamia lanceolata. The sequence continues at coordinate 4,574,184 of BSBN01000220.1, read as the reverse complement.
TAGTTAGTCCAATGTATGTCACCTTTTTTTCTTAGTGTTCTTAAGAGACTGTCTCCGTCTAATGTAGCTGAGAATGACTAGGAAACTTGCCCACCAAAAAGACACCTCCCCTACCATTCACCCACCCACCCTAGCATGTTGGTACTATTAGTTTGGTCCTAAGAGGTGTGTAATGAAAATTTCACTCCTAGCATCCTTCCACAAGATGAAGCTGAAGAATTTTAGAGCATTACATTCCTTTCCACCACAAGAAAATGAAATTCATTTATCAAAAATCAAGGTAGGTATTGTTAGCAGACCTAAAATCCATCTATACATGCAAATAAGAATTCCTAGGTTCTACAGTTTGAGAGAATAGTCGGTCGAAAGTCTGACACCTTTTTTTATCTTAGGACTCTTAAGAGACTATCTCTATCTAATGTAGACAAGAATGACCAAGTGGATTGGCCACCAAAAATACACCTCCCCAAGCATTCACCCACCCATCACAATGTGTTGGTACTATTGGTTCAGTCCCAAGGGGTGGGAAATGCAAACTTTCACTCCTATCACCTTTCCACTAGATGAAACTAAAGTATTTTGGAAGATTGTGTTCCTTGAAACCATAGTCAAATGAAATTGATTTAGAAAAAATGAAGGTAGGTATTTGTAGGTGGATCTAACATCTACCTATATATGTAAATAATACATTCCTAAGTGCCATGGTTTGAGGGAATGGTCGGTCCAAAGTTTGGCACCTTCTCTCATCTTAGGGCTCTTAAGAGACTATATCTAATGTAGTCGAGAATGAACAGGAGACATGGCTACCAAAGAGACACCTCCCTAGAATTCACCCACCCACCCTAATATGTTGGCACTATTAGTTTGGTTCCAAGAGGTGTGGAATACAAAATTTCACTCCCAGCACCTTTCCACTGGATGAAACTAAAGAATTTTGAAACATTGCATTCCTTGTGACCGTAGGTAAATAAAATTAATTTAGAAAAAAATTAAGGTAGGTATTTGTAGGTGGACCTGACATCAACCTATACATGAAAATAAGACATTCCTAGGTTCTAATTTTTTTGTCTTAGGTCTCTTAAGAGATTGTCTCCATCTAATGTAGATGAGAATGACCAAGAGGCTTGGTTACAAAAAATACACCTCCCCTAGCACTCACCTACCCACCCTAATGTGTTGGAGCTATTAGTTTGGTCCAATGAGGTGTGGAATGCAAAATTTCACTCCTAGCACCTTTCTAGTAGATGAAACTAAAATGAAAGCTATGTTGTAATCTCCATTTTTAGGGCTTTCTCCTATAGTGACAATAAAATCATACACATAGGTAATATCTTGACTCCTTTGGTGATGTGTACATGATTCTTTCTGACCATTATGATGATATATGCTATAGGAAGCTCATTTATTACTACAAGACAAATACATATTTAATTTATAGTATTATTTTATCCCTTGGTTGTTGTATATACATGTGGTTGGTCAATGATTCTTGAGTAGATGTATTGGGATCACATTTATGTCTATTTGGGAGCCATTTCCTTTGTTTAAGTGTACATGAATGCTAATTTTGGATCGTACAATCCTTTTTTCACTACTATAGCCATGTTTGTAATTTTTACCCTACCCCAAGCCCTGAATTATCGGTATCACACATGTTTTGTGGGCTCACATTTCTGGTTCTACTCTCCTTAGGTTAACATACTTCCATTTATGATCATGGACTACCATTTCTATATATTGTATAAGGATATTTATGTTTCAATTGAAATTTTCAAGCTATGACAACCTTGAACGAGAAGAGACAACCTACTTCTATTAAATGAGCTAAGTGAAATTATGAATCCATTGTGGTATGCGGTTGAATATTTTACATGTTATCAATGTTATTTCTTTTAAGAATAAAGATAAGGATATATGTTTAAATGTTGTGTATTCTACATTTGTTCTTGAGAAAAGATTACAAGTTTTTCCTTTTGTATTTTTACTATACCTATATGGTTCTAGGAGCCACTGATTGAAATGGATCGTCGGTCATTTGAGTATATGAATTAATATATAAATACATTAATATGTATATATATGTGAATATACATACATATATAAGCGTATACCTTATCTTCAACTATTTTTTAAGGTAGTTTGGAGTAAATGTAAATGGTGATTGGGGATGTTCTAATATTTTGGAATTGTCATACATCATTTTCCTTTTACATGGCCCTATGTTCTCATTCTACAAATATAGATTCATTGTGACTCAGGGAATAGAATTGGAGCCATAGTAGAAAACTCCAGCCATTATGTTAATTTTGATGTTTCTATGTTAGTGGTTAGATAGATACTTGTGTTTGAAAATTGTATGTAGGTAGACTGGTCTTTTGTTCAACATAGTAGTTTCCATCCCAAAGCTAACCATGGGATGTGTATTGGAAATCACAATGAAGGGACTTTCTAGTTGACAATTCAATAAATAAATCAATAATGTCTTTCTATCACTCTCCTCACATGTGGGGTAAACCTGAATACAATGGGAAACATAAACAATGCACATGAGCTATTTGAAAAAATGCAATATATGTGTGCTATCTTATTATGATATATATGTGATGTTTTGTTATGTTATTCTTTATGTTTTGATGTCATTCTCTACGTACTTGACCAGGGTATAAATTGACTACAAATATTGACTGAGGACCGAATCTCTAGACCGGTATCCCTCTGCATTTTTTGCTAACAATTCATATATATATATATATAATGTCCCAAGCTTGCGAATGTCATTGCATTTCTGCTATTAATTAAATAATTTTAATTATTTAATTAATTCATTTCCTCTCTTATGCTTTTAATTAAATAGATTTTATTTATTTAATTACTTAAGCTATTTTCTTCCAATTTCCTTTATAATTAAATAATTAAATAATTATTTACTTATTCATTATTCCAATGTCCACATTCCCCTTTTAATTTTAGTAAATACCTATTTATTTAAATTATTAACCTAACCCTAATTAAATAAGTCCCCACTTATTTAATTAAAATCCCATTACATTACCCCTTCCTCAAATAAATTGAATAAATGCATACAATTTATTTAATTTAAAATCATTTCCCACCTCATCATTTCTTCTAATTTAAAATTGCCTTTTGTCTTCTAGTGGTTGGTAACCCTAATTAATCTCAGCCCTTGATCTTGGCTCCATGTCAACTCTTCATCACAGTTGTTCATTCAAATTCCCTCTTCTATAAAACCATCCTCACCGTCTCATTTTCACATCTTACCACTTGCATAATTTGACTTTGCCATTGTCAACTCTTGAGCTCTTCATAGTGTATAATGAAAAATTTGGATAAATTGAAAATGATAAAACAAATGAAATGCATTACCTATACCCAAATCTTCAATACCTTGAATAGATATAATGATGGATGCAATGCAAGATGAATTGATTGATTGATTTGATATGTTGGTTTCTCAATTCCACAGCATAACGATAAGATAGGATAAAGATGATTGATAGAAGATGATGAATAATAGATGATGGATGAATGATGCAAAGGTTCTAATGTTATTTCAATAGCATAAGGATACTCCAACTCATATGCCTGATAATGGCTTGGGAGAGGGTTGATTTATAGGAAAGGCTTGATTTGAATGGATGGTTGAGATTAAAAGGCTAAATGATTGATGTGGATGGCTAGGATTGATTAGTTATTCCCACTCTTCAAGGGAGTTGTAGTCATTTGACAAGTGTACAAAGGAAGATAAGGCTCATATGTGATTGTGTATATAAAAAGTACTACATGTGAAAGATATTAAATAAAAAATGTAGTACCACACATGATTCAATTAAGAGGTGGACAAGTGTTAGAATGTGATGAAGGGTGAGGATAATTAGTTGGAATATGTGAGGGAAATTAAATAAATAAATAAAATTTATTTAATTAATTGGAAAGTGGGATTATGAATGTGAAATTAATTAAATAAATAAAATTTATTTAATTAATTGGCTAATTGGGATAAGGATGGGATTTTGATTAGTGGAATTAGGAGTGGGTTTAGGACAAAATGTTACATGATGTCTAAGTGATGTTTTTTAACTAGGTGTTGCAAGATATGGACAAATTTGAGACAATTTTGGGTGTCTACATTTTGCCCCTCTTTGAGATGATGTTTGAGATGATAAGATTTATGTACAGTAACATCATTTCAAAGAAGTTAGGGTATGGATAGAGGAAAAAGGATAGGATGGAAAGATAGGATGAGGAAAAGATAGGATAATGATGTAAGGTGTATCGCCTGTGCCTGAGTCTAGATATTTCCTTCATATTCCAGACTTCCTACGTACCCTGTATCCACAGGATCAAGGCATGTAACAATAGAAATGATATGTAGTTCTTGTTTGTGATAATGAAATATGATGGTGATGATGATGAAGATAGATGGTGATGTGAAGATGGGATGAGGATGCCCCCTTGAGAGGATATGCAGGTTGGACAAACATGGGTAGGCTCTCGAAATGAAAGGGATTGGTCAAGGAAGAAAGATAAGGGAATGGATAGAAAAAATGAATGATGCGTTATGCTGCAATGAAGGTTAGTAACCATGACGTTTGATTTAGCACTAGACGTTATGCACCAAGGTATAAGGACCAGGGTGACAATGTGTCTCGTGCCCCAGCATAATACAACCTTGTCTAATGTATGAGGAAGTAAACTTAGAGCATTGAAGTCTTAATGCACAAAAGGTATAATATGACCTTAGATGCAAAGGATAGTGCAAAAATCTATTCCAACATATACAAGATATGAATATTAGCTAGAATGATTCAGATTTGATACAAATGCAAGATAAAAATGATAACAAACATAAGAAAGGAAGCAAGCATGCACAAATGATTCAAAAACAAACAAGGTATTGCCCCTGTCAAGCTATAAACTAATGATTAAGTGATTGATTAATGATGATGATGATAGTGTTGTCATTGCGGGGAACGCTATATCCCTAGATCAACACAAGGATGATTGATTGATTGATTTAGTTGGTTTACAACAAGATTAAGATCAAGACCAAGGATGTGATTGGATAATTTGACACAATTGATTAGCTTGATTGATATGGATTATTGATTGATTTGTATTTGGATTATTGCTTTGATTCTTTGGATTGAAATGAATGTGATTGATGAATTTGATGGATTGATTTGATTTGAGTTTGATGTCATTGATGGGATGCTATGGATTGGATTAATGTGATTTTGATTGATTGATAGATTGGCTTGATTTGATGATTTGATTGGATATTTGATTTTCTTTGATGGATTTGAGATTTGATGATTTTGATTGATCATTGATGAATTTGATTTGATTTGATGATTTGATTGGATTTGTTTTGATGGATTTGTGATTTGATTTGATAATTTTGATTGATGATAAAGGATAGTTGATTTGATTAGATTTGGTTTTTGATGAATCGATGGATTTGATTTGATGGTTGGTTTTATTGCTTGGATTTTTTATGGATATTTGTTTTTTTGTGTTTTTGGAATATTTGATTTTTTTGTATTTTTGAAATGTTTTGATTTTTTTTGGATTTTTGAATGTATGTGATTTTTTTGTATTTTTTGAAATGGTTTGGAATGTCAATGGATTTACAATTTGGGTAGCCTTTGTGTTAGATACTAGTGAAAAGGGAAGACCAATTCTAGGTGCAAGGATGGAGGTAGGATGGATGGATAAAAGGATAGGTGATAGTGAATGGGATGGAAGGGAACCATAATAGAGGGATGGATAAAAAGGATAGGTTATAGTGGATGGATGTATGCCTCATAATGGAGCTAGAATGTGATCTCCAAAGACTATGTCGCATAGGAATAACATGCCCCATTCTAGGTAGCAGACTTAGGATTTTTACATGATAAAGCTTATGACGAAAGGATGACATGATGGATTTTACATGACAAGGCTTATGATAGTGGATAACATGATGCATTTTGCATGACAAGGATTCTGATAGGTGGATAATGATAGGATTGTTTGGAAAGGGTGAGGGGTATGTCAAGAGATATCCAAAGCATATTTCAACATTTTGCCCCCATTTCTTTATCAAGATCAAAAGGATGAAAGAAGGATAGATGGACTCAACATGATAGGAATATGGGTGTAATGGCTAAGGATGGTAGGATAGGATATGAAAAGATAAGACATGATAAGATGAAAAATGATAGGTTGGAAATGATAAGATGGATGAGACCATGTGCCCCCAAGTGTAAGTGACATAGAAGATCAACCTACACATGACGTCTGTTTGCTAGATTTTCATCATGGTACTTATCCAAGGTGCCTGTTTACCAAGTTTTCATCGTTGGATGAAGGGATTTCTCTTTTCTTTTTTTATTTATTTATTATTTATTTTTTAATTTTTAGATGGGATAACAATTACATATGGTGCCTGTTTACTAGGTTTTCACCATGGTAATGGATAGGAGGGACTCAAGTGTCTAGTGCTATGAAAGGTAATAGTCCCACTAGAGATGGATGTCATCGCATGGACCCTGTCAAGTGTGCTCATAGATGTTGGTAAAGGGATTGCATGGAAGAGTGATGGATAAGGTAGATAGTGTATTAGGAATGTGGATTATGAAAGGAAGATAATGGATTATGATGTGGATTATGTAGGATTTATGCAAAAGTAGATGAAAAGTTTATGCAAAAGCATGGACCATAGGAAGGTGATGGGGAAGATATGTAGGATAGTGGATGAAGAATGGGGAGATGGAGGTATGTGGGAATGATGCAGAATGGAAGGGAACCATGACCAACGGTTGCACACACCATGTTAAACATTGAATCTTTTGATGGGATGGTGGTGTAGGAAGCAATGGGGATGTTTTCTTAGGAGATGGGTGATGTAGTGACTTAGGTACCCACATAGACTTAGCATTTTTATTATTGTTATATTGCTTGTGGGATTTTTGGGATTTTTGAAATTTTTGGATGGAATGGAAATTTTGGAATTTTTGAGAGGTAGATGCCTCATTTGACTTGCTTGATTTGTGCTTAGGGACCCAAACCATTTTGGTTTTAGACTTTTCATGTGGAGGTATGGGCTTGGATAGCTTTGTGAATGTACTTGACTTTGATTCTTTGCATTTGTACCCTAAGGCATGAGGATCTTTAGGATTTTTGGTAGGACTTTTGGCTTTATAGGTAGAGGTATCCAAATGTTTATTTTGGAATCCCATGGGCATGATGGAAGTAGGGTTGGAAGTTTTATGTTTAGACAATGTGTGCATTTGTTGGTCATGATTAGGAATGTAAGGGGACTTATGGATAAATAGATTAAAAGTGGGTTTGTGGATAAATGGATAAGGGGATTGGAGGATAGGGATATTAGGTGTTGGGAGTAATGGTGGTAAAGTGGATGGAGGGATATTAGGAGTTGGAAGGAGTGGAGGTAAACTGGATGGTGGAAGGTGTATGGTCACATGCTTTTATGATTTGTAGGATAGTGGAGGTGAAAAGGCGACATATGCTTTGGGTATATGATGTGGTTTGTGATGGAAAGTGGACTTAGGAGGGATGGAGGGATTACCAACATCTTTAAAGTGTTTACCTTGGGGTGTATATCCAAGGCCATATGAGCATGGAGAAATCTTGACATGGTTTGGTTCTAAAATACCTTGTTCATAAAGGCCTAGGCCTTTACCTTGGTAGTTCATGTTTTGGAGTATGCAATGGACTATAGGACTTGGTGTGCTTTGAACATTAGACTTGAGTTCATTATTGGATGGAGAAGGTGAAGTGGATAAAGGTCATTGTTGTCCTAAAGAAGAACACTCATGTATAAGGGTGGTAAGACCAAGTGGATATGATGGTGGACTTGAAGTGGAATCGATGGTGGATGTGGAAGGATGATTATTAGGATCTTGATTAGCATTGTGTTCACTAAGATCCAAGTTATTTATTTGATCTTTTATGCTTACTTGGGGGACAAGTGTCTCATCATGACAAGTGGATGTTTGCTCATTATAGATAGGGCTAGATGGCGGATGACTAGGAGCAATTTGGATATCTTGCTCATGGATAGATATAGGATTATAGATAGGATCAAGGTGCTCATGGATAGCTTCTTTATAGGTATCATATTGATTATAAAGAAGGTAAATGTTATGGATAGGTTGAATTTGGATATCTTGCTCATGAATAGTTGTTGGGAGATGGATAGGATCAAGTGGCTCATGGATAGATTCATTATTATGGATATCATCTTGATCATGGAAAATATACATGTTATGGATGGGTTGCATAAAAGTAATTTGACCTTGAGTTGGACTACGGCTTAATGTTTCCACATGCTTAAGATTAAACTCTTGACATACCTCTTGGGTTGCTTGAATGGAAGTGGATAACTCTTGGATAGGCTTGACATGTTCTTGAGGGTTATTGACATGAAGGTACAATAGCTCTTGACTTGGGTTCGTGATAGGATTGATTGTTTGTGGGTCACATGATGGGCTTGAAAGGCTAGGCATGTTAATGGAGGGATCTTGGATAGGCTCAAGGACATGTGGACTATGTGAAGGAGTTGTAGGATTGGGCATGACCTTTGGAAGTTCTTTGGTAGGTTCATGAATAGGTGTTTGACATGGGGATAATTTATTCCTAGCTAATAGCCAATGGATCACATCCTTTGCAAGTGCATGTGTGGAAGGACAATATAGTAGATGGACAATAAGGGTAGATGGAGTTGTAGGTTAAGGATTGTGATTAGGTTGAGGGCTAATTGGATTAAATGGATTAGGATTTGGAGTGGGATTAATCTTACCACAATTTATGAGGTTTTTGATCAATCTCTTAAGTTTGGCACAATTGGTTGTCGTATGACCCTTAACCCTATGGTATGCACAATATGCATCATCTTTATACCAAGGGGGTTTAAAGTGGATTTATTCAAAGGATTTTATTGATGGAAGCTCAATCAAATTTGCTTGGACCAATTGTTGTACGATTATGTCCAAGGGATCTTGTGGTGGAGGATTAATGGAACATGGGGATGAAGGTAATGAAGGTTGATGGACCAATGGACTAGGAGTAGGATCACATGGTGGTGTTGGGATAGGCTCATGGATTGGCATTTGATTGGATGATGGAGGCCACTCATAGGATGCATTGGCTAGATTGGTATCTTCCTTGTCAAAGGTAATTAGGTATTGAATTGGATAACTTGGGCTTGCTTGATTTATGTATAAGGGGCCACTTGGACTTGGATATGCTTCTTGTTGCAAAGGTGGACTTAGGTCAATCAATGATGCTTGATGGTCTTATGAGGACACTTGGTTGCCTTGTGGATGGCTTTGATGATGTGTTGGAATGTTAGAATGAGGAATTGGATAATGTTGGGGTGAAGGTTGATAGGTGGATGGATGAGGTGGAATTTGTTGAAGTTGGGATGGTCTTTGGATTTGTTGTGGTGATATTACTTGTTGTTGATGTTGGTAAATGTGTTGATGTTGTGGTTGGAATTGTTGAATTGGTTGATGGTGTTGTGGTGGAGGGATTGCATAGGTTAATGGTTGGTGTAAAGTTGAGGGTGATGACATGTAAGGTTGAGGTGGCATTGGTTGTTGATAGTGAATGGATAGAGGATGATGTGCTTGTTGGGTCTATGATTGACAAGTGGCCATGAGGTTTTGTGCATGTGCTATGAGTTGTCGTAGTTGAAGTGATTAGCTTGCTTGAGATTGAAGTTGTTGAATCATGCCATTGGCCTCTGGAATGATTTGTTGGTCTAGAGGTGATTGGCTTGCTCGAGCTTTGTGAAGTCAGAAAATGAGTTTTAGTGCTAGGTCTTCTAATTTTGGCATAGTGTCACACAAGTATTTAAGTCTTAAGTCCTTTTTGGCAAGTGCTTGATTATGATTCAATGATGATGTGGATTGTTTGGATGATGATTTGATGATTAGGATGAAGGTGACTAGGATGAAATTGATTTGGGTATGATGTGTAGTATGACTTGTTTATATGTTTGGTGTTTAAAGCTTGATTTGGTAATGTTCAAACAAATCACTCACGCAAGACACATAAGTAATTTTTGACTTTGAAAATGAATTGTGATGATTATTAAACAAGCACTTGAAAACACATCACAATCCTAATGTCTAGTCAAGTGGGTATGGCTAATTAGGTCTTAGGCTAGATTGCACAAGGTTGACTAAGGAATTGAAGGAGAAATCCTCCCACACAGCTGGGAGAAAGGTGTAACCCACCTTTCACCTTCAATTCCCAAAGCTATAAAGTTCTTTGGGGCTTAACCAAGAGTGACAAGATTTACAACTCCCAATGACGGTGTCTTTCGATTTAGCCTCAGTTGAGGTCATCCCTTGGAGTGGTGTGTCTCCAAGCAGGCCTCCTAAGAAGGGTATGACAAAAGCAAACCAAGTGAGCTATCACTTGATTCACATTGGCACTTGTTAATTTCCCCTTGGAAAATGAAATGTGTAGAAGACAATTCAAGCAGTTGTTCTTTTTAGCCCCAAAGCCAAATATGATAGAAGACACTTGTTCATTTTAACCCAATTTCAATGATACGATTGCAAGAAATGTTAATTCTAATAGCCCAAATCCAAATGTGTGATCAAACAAGATTTGGAAATGAAATATGAAATGAATGCACTTGATTGTTTTCACTTTCCAATTTGTTGATGTGACTTATCCAAATGCTTCTCCAGCTCCTTTGATTCACCTACAAGTCACCAAATCGCAAAAGAAACAAGTAAACTTGTAAAAAAAATGATTATGTGAAAAAGATGAAATCTAATTAAATATAATGAAAATGATCTGATATAGAAAAATGGATTGAATAAACAAAAAGTTTAGGAGATTCAAAGCAATTTAAAAAAAAATTTGTTGGAATCCGATTGATTTCGCTCAAGATATGCTCAATTGAAGTTTAAAAAAAAAAGTTTGAATTTGAATGATAAAAAATATGGTAAAATGATAAAGTCACCTAATAAAACCTACTTCATTGCAAAGTTCATCCTCTCAGCTTTCTAATGAGTCCTTGTTTACATGATTTGGCCTTCGTATGTGAAAGTTATGATAGAAAACCCAAAATCCACAATGACATCAACCAAAAGCGAGTTACAGAGCCAAAAGTGATGCAATTTTGATCATATGCGAGCTAAATTTTGCCAAAAGCAAGTAGTTTTTGCTCAAAGGTGAGGCAAATTTTGCAAAACCAAGTAGTCTTCACTCAAAAGTGAGGCAAACTTACCAGATGCTTAAAATTTCATGTTTCTACACAATTAGGGTTAGGATCATAAAAAAATGACTATCAGAGATTGCAAGCCCTAGAATATCAAATCTAGTGGATGAAATATGATTAAATGGACTACCTGCAACCATAGATTGATAAATTGAAAACCCTAGAATGATAAATTGATAAGATCTTGCAAAACCAAGGGTGTTAGCTCAATAAACTCAAAAACCCTAATCAAATTGATTGGCAGATGATATGATGATCAGAGACATGCAAAACACATATTAGAACCCCTGATTGATCAATAAAAATCTGGCACAACAACCTGCAAAATCAAATGTTAACAAAAAACCTTGGATTGCCGAAAGCGACTGAAACAGCTAGAAGCGACCAGTTTCTGATCAAAAGCGATTCACTATCAACTGGAAGCAATCACTGTTCACTCAAATGCGATGCAAAAATGCCAGAAGCGATTGGTTTTTGCTCAAAAGAGAAGTAGAAATGCCAGAAGTGACTGGTTTTTGTTTAAAAGTGAGGCATAAATGCCAAAAGAGACTGGTTTTTGCTCAAAAGCAAGGCAGAAATGCCAAAAGCGATTTTCTGTAGCTCGAACACAAGTTTCTTCACCAAATGCTCTTTTCTTCATGAAATCTAGGCAAATTTGTACTCAAAATTTATGGAAACAGCCTCCCAGATGCAATGGTGAGGTTATATGTGAGCTAGGAGATCATCTACATACATTTTCATCCAAATCTTGACAAACAAGGGTTAGAAAAAGGCAAATTTTTGCAACAAGAAGCTACAAAAACTAATGATTAGATCCAATAGGGCATGTTCATGTTGGGTTCACCAGAATGTATAATGAAAAATTTAGATAATTTAAAAATTATAAAAAAATGAAATGCATTACCTATACCCAAATCTTTAATACCTTGAATAGACAAAATGATGAATGCAATGCAAGATGAATTGATTGATTGATTTGATATGTTGGTTGCTCAATTCTGCAGCATAACGATAAGATATAATAAAGATGATTGATAGAAGATGATGAATAATAGATGATGGATGAATGATGCAAAGGTTCTAATGTTATTTCGACAGCATAAGGATACTCCAACTCAAATGCCTAATAATGGCTTGGGAGAGGGTTGATTTATAGGAAAGGCTTGATTTGAAGGGATGGTTGAGATTAAAAGGCTAAATGATTGATGTGGATAGCTAGGATTGATTAGTTATTCCCACTCTTCAAGGGAGTTGTAGTCATTTGACAAGTGTACAAAGAAAGATAAGGCTCATATGTGACCGTGTACACAAAAAGTAATACGTGTATTGTGTATATAAAAAGTACTACATGTGAAAGATATTAAATAAAAAATGTAGTACCACACATGATTCAATTAAGAGGTGGACAAGTGTTGGAATGTGATGAAAGGTGAGGATAATTAGTTAGAATATGTGAGAGAAATTAATTAATTAAATAAAATTTATTTAATTAATTGGAAAGTGGGATTATGAATGTGAAATTAATTAAATAAATAAAATTTATTTAATTAATTGGCTAAGTGGGATAAGGATGAGATTAAGATGGGATTTTGATTAAATAAATAAAATTTATTTAATTAATTAGCTAATGGATTAGTGGAATTAGGAGTGGGTTTAGGACAAAATGTTACATGATGTCTAAGTGATGTTTTTAACTAGATGTTGCAAGATATGGACAAATTTGGGACAATTTTGTGTGTCTACACATAACACTTGCAGGTCTGCAAATCTGAGTGCATTTGTGAAGCATAGTTTGACAATAAAAATGGAGGATTTGTATTAGCAACCTAGGCTTTCATTTCACATGCTTTATTTGTATTGATTCTAAGTTATTAGGGCTCCATTAGGTAGTTAGGGTTTGGAAAATATTGTTTTTTGGGATTTTAGAGTGTTTTTCCCTGACTTCATCTAGTGAACCTGACATGAATGGCCATACATTCCATGAATTTTTTGTTTTCTAATTTGTAGGAACAGTGCGATGCATAAGCTGGTTCGTGCGACACTTAAGCTACTTCGTGTGACACATGAGCCATATGGCGTGACGCTTCCTCTAGAGTCTACAATGCATATGACTGTGTTTAGGGCATAATTTTGTTAATTTTTTTGCTCTCACACATTCATTTGGATTAAAACAAACCACACTCATTTGGCTAAAAAGAACCACAACCTTTCATATTCACATTTCATGGGTTAAAAAGAATAACAATCTTGCATCTTTCATGCATTTTGTTAAAAAGAACAATAAATCTGCATATCATACTCATTAGGTTTAAAAGGAACTTGCATTTTTCACTCATTTAAAAAGATAAAAATAAATTACATCATTGTTTGTCATTCTTGGTGATTTCTATTTGTGAAGTGGAGAAGTGTATGCTCTTCCCTCGCACCTTTGGTGATCTTGGGAATCAAAAGCTCTCCACCATGCTTGCATAAATCACACTACACCTAAACAAGCCTAAGGGTTAAAATAAACATTGTCTAGTGTGGCTAAAGTCAAAAATACATATGCTCTCCCCTCACATCGTTGTATGAACTTGGGGATCAAAAGTTTTTTTGTACTTAGGTCACTTTTGTTACCCTTTTAAAGAGGCCTTCCTTGGTGGGAAAAGAGGTACTCACCCCAAGGGAAAGAGCTCAAGCGGTACTTTCATTCAGTTTGCTATACAAAATAGGATAAGGTGAATACCATGTCCAAACTGGTATCAGCACTTACCGTACAACGTTAGTTTGAAAGGAGGTGTACCTTGCATATATGACACTCCTAGTAGGACTAGTCAAATCTTTAAGTAGCTTGTTGGATGCTCATAACATGCTGATCCCCTGAATATTCACTAAGAACCATTTGTTTTAGAGGCCAAAATCCCTTTACTTGCTGGTGCAGGAGGTCAGACCTCTGAAGCCACCCCACGTGTACTATTCAATGTGGAGACAGGAATTCCCTCAATCCCTAGGATCAAAGGGTAAGAGGAGTTGGTGTGCCCATGTCATGTAAGGGGGAGCCAGTGTGACCAAATCCTCTAGCTATCCACCTTGTCTCAGTATTTGGAGAAATCTAAGTGGAGACTCAGCAAGTAGTATCCTTGACTCACCTAGGTTTGTGCATGTTTGCAAGGCTTTCCAAAACTCATAAAAAATGCAAAACACCAAGAGTCATAGCCAAAACTAAATGCTTAGTGTTTTCATGTGTGATATGTTTTCTGGTTTTTCAAACAAACTACGAATCAAACTTAGAAAGTTGATTCTAAGCTCGTCATAAACTGTGAAACACATCAGTAGCCTAGTCAAGTGCATAAGATGCTTCCTACAATGCATAAGAAATAGTGAAATGCCTCTGCTAATTTATGTAATGCCTCTACAGGTCTGTGCAGTGCATACGCATGCAAGTAGAAAACTTTAGGGGTCCTTTAAAACATTGTTCTCCCTATCAAATCTGATTGCGACCGAATCAAAAACATTTCAGACCTGCTAAGTTTGTTCATCCATTTCAAATTCACCCCTTTAGGATCCATTTTCAAAATAATCTCATCTTCTTAGGATTAGATTTCATTCCCATATTGTCCATATCCTTAAGGCAACCTTAGAACATTAGGATTTCGGCCCTAGACATTTAAATAGAGGATTCTAAAATTAATTTTCCTAAAGTTGAAACATAAGGAGAAACCATCGAAGTGTAACTACTTCATAAGTATAAAATTGGACCAAAAGACCTTGGTATCATTTCCATCCAATCGATCACAATGAGGGCCTAATACTCACTTGACTAGTTTAAGTCCACCCCTCAAAGTGAAGTCTCAGACTCATGAGCTCACTTTAATCAAACCATTACTCTCACAACAACATCCCAAGGTCTTGATAAACCCAATTAGTACTTTGAAGATCATTAGTAGACAATAGTATCCTATTGGAGCTAAATTTTTCAAAGATTAAATTCATTAGCCTCTACTATAGTCTTGGGTATATTCCCTTAGTTGCAAGATCTCAAAGGCATAGACTCATTCCCCACCTTAGTTGCATTCCCAAACATTCCAATAAAATACTAAAAACATATCTCCATTCCCATTTAGACCACTTCCATTAGTGTAAACTCATTTTCAACCTTAGAAAAATATCCTTGTATTTCCATCCCTAGTATCACATCACCTTGCATTGTCATCTTATCCAAAAATACCAAAAAGATAGAGTAGAAACATTGCATCTTCGTCCTTAGGATAAATTCATTTTCCCACAAACCAGTAGGTCTTATATGGTCGAGACAAGGTTGCAAAAGAAAAGAAATGGAGAATCCTTAGAACACCTCGCAACCACCATGAGATTTGGAACATCCTCCAACATGGGTAATCCCTTTGAGAACATCCTTTTACAAGAAGAAGACCAAGCAATAACACAACAAGAAATCGAAGAAGCTTCCCAAGACCCTAGGATGTTGCGAATCTTAGATGAGATGATTTGTGTGAATGCCCAAAGCTACCTCATGAAACTCTTGCAACATGGTACTAGACTCCCCCTGGGGTAGATATCAACATGATTGTAGGGTCACTGTCCAACATTGTCACTCAAAGCCAAGGATAAATAACACCTTCTACTAGCCATACAAATTCTGCACAAGTGCTTGTCACTATCCCTGTAGGACAAACATCAAAATATTCCACAATATCCCATGCGTCCTTTGATCCCAACAACATGAATGTTGTGTCCCAACCATTGAACTTCACAAACCCTTTTGTCTCGATGAACATGAACCACAACAAAAGGACATGAAAGATGCACATAGTAATTTCTGGGGGACAAAACACCACATCAAACATGAACTTGAATCTTGGACCTTGAAACAATCTAGGCAATCCAAGTATAGATCCCCTTGGTCAAAATAACATGAATGTCTTGAATCAACAATATGCTGATCCCAATGGTCAAAACACCAACACCATGTCGAATTCGAACACAAAATTTGGGTCTACACACGACAATGTCTTGAACCATGAATACACAGATCCACAAAATCAAAACAATAAAATCACACCCAACACTTTCATGAACACCAATGCCACTCATAAAAATGCTTTGAATCAACAATATGTTGATCCTAATGGCCAAAAAATAAACTTTGGGTCCGTACACGGTAACATCTTGAACCACCAATACCTAGATCCATAAAATCAAAACAATATTGTTGTATCTCATGCCCACATGAATGTCAATGCCACTCATAACCATACCTTGAATGAACAATATGTGGATCCAAATGGTCAAAACAACAATGTTATGCCGAACACCCATACGAACATTAGTATCACTTACACAATTCCCTAAAACCATCAACACGTTAATCAAAATCTTAGTGCCACGCATCAAAACACTCATCATGTCCAAAACCAAAACCAGCTCTTTGAAGCAAACCCTCATAACATCCAAAACCAACATACCACAAATGCTTCTTCCCATTATCAAAATGTTAATCCCAATACCACATATGTACCTACCAACCAAAAACTAAATGCATCTTCATCACACATCCCTTTCAACATGAACACCAACCCAATTGCCACAAACTTGGGACTGCAAAACACATTGGCACTAAGCATTGGTAACTCGCACCAACACACAACTGCAAAACACCTTGAATGTACAACTAAATTCCTTTGAGAGAATGGTGCACAAAATACAAAAACTAGAACAAAAATTCTTGAACATGCAAATCTCTACCACTAAGAAGGGATATTCCATGGAAGACTTATGCCCCTATCCCTTC
The DNA here is from genome assembly GCA_027924645.1 of Cunninghamia lanceolata. NCBI lineage: Eukaryota > Viridiplantae > Streptophyta > Pinopsida > Cupressales > Cupressaceae > Cunninghamia > Cunninghamia lanceolata. The sequence goes on along the minus strand of BSBN01000220.1, from coordinate 4,557,133 downwards.
GATAAGAGCATTTACATGCCACCTTTCCCAAAAAACTACAATGTTACCAACTTTAACAAATATAGGGGGAAAGGAAGTCCTCTAAAGCATGTGCAAGAATTCCACACAGCATGTCTCGAGATTGCATATGAACATACCTATTTGATGAGATTGTTCCCAAGGAGCCTCAAAGGCCAATCACTTGAGTGGTTTGCACACCTTCCCACGAGGATTAGGACATGGACCGAACTTACGGATAAATTCATATCCCACTTCTCTTATAACATCAAGATAGACATGAACATTACCACCTTATAACATACTCGACAAGAAGATAGGGAAACCTTCATCTCCTTCTTCCAAAGGTGGAGGATCCTCGCTAGCAAGTGCCCATGCCAAATCCCCGAAGACCAATTGGTGCCAATTTTCATGGAAAAATTGAACAAAGAACTTATGCACCAAATGCAAATTCATTGATGCACCTCCTTTGGAGAAGTTGTTGAAAAAGGAGAAGCCATTGAAAAAGCTCTCATAGCTAAGGGCACGATCAAATTTTTCAACAAAAATCAAAACACCTAAAACACACCCTATGATAAGAACAAAACTTGGGCTTGAAACAAAAATGTTACCAATCATGGGGTGGTGGATGCTAAGGCATTTAGAGCTGGCCCTATTATTACACTCAAAGTACCTCTCATGATAAACAATCAGCCACATGTCACACAACAACAACAACCGCAACCACAACAAGAAGCAACCAACACAATCCAAAACAATCAAAGGCAACCACCTCTAAATAATAACACCCCTCGATGCAACTATACATATTTGACAGAGCCAATCGAATCAATCTTGAAGAAGTTATTGGAAAACAACCTCATTCAACTACCAAAAATTAGACAGTGCGACCTGACCTTTAAACCTCCCTCGTGGAATGACAATGACTTCTATGATTACCATCGAATCAAAGGTCACAAGACATCAAATTGCTACAAATTAAAAAATATCATTCAAGATTTCATTGACAGGGGTGACATAGTTGTGGATCATCCATCCGGTTCCTCCAACACCGATCACACCATCTTCACAGACCCATTGCAAAATCACAGATTAGGAAAAGCCTCCTCATCAGGAACCAAACCACATGATAATGTCAACTACAACAGTGTTGGCTATGACTACACCATCAATAGCATCTGTGCATACAATAATAATGTTTCTATGATTACCATCAAGTCTCATTCAGAATGCACCGTCACCACCCGCAAAGCCAAGATAACACTATAGAGTGCTCCCTCCAATCCTTCCAAGATGTCCATTCAACAAGCAAAAGGCCAATATAACCTTTTGGATCATTTAAAAAAGACTCTGGCCTAGATATCCATCTTCGAGCTACTTCACCTTTCACCAAATCACAAGGCTATTCTAGACAAAGCACTTATGAAATCCTCCATCCCAACAGACCTAAATGTAAACTAATTTCAAGCCATGGTGGGACACCTAGCCACCATTAATAGTGTGACATTCACAGAATGTGACTTACCCATACACCGACCTAATCACACTGATCCCCTACACCTTGAAGTTGTCATCAATAAGCATAAAATCTGATGGGTTCTGGTAGACGGTGGAGCAAAATTAAACATATGTCCTTTAAAGTTGGTAATAATACTGGGATACTCTAAGGCTTGTGCCAATCTAGCTAAAAGAATCATCATCAAATCCTACGATGATGTCGAGTGCTCTTCAAAGGGAGTGATCACCTTACCCGTAAGGGTTGGACCCACCATACAAGATACTGTATTTCATGTCTTGGATATTGAACTTCCCTACAATCTCATCCTTGGCTGACCATGGATCCATGCCATGAAGGTTGTCCCTTCCACATACCACCAATGTATCAAATTCCCTTATAATGGTGCAGAAATCACTATCCCGGGTGATCTTGACACCTTTCAACATTGCAACCACCTAAGAGAGGTACCTCAATATCAGGTACCTGTAAATAGGGCAATTTCACCATTCACCTCATCTCATTATGTGGACCCATCTGAGTTATCTAAATCTACCACCACTTTCACTCTGCCAATCAACCCTAAAATTTAGATCCAAGAGAAAGGATGCAATGAATACAAGATGGAAAGTTCATATTGCATCAGAAAGTTGCCTACATCACCCAAGTCTCGAGGAAAGCCCAGTCCCATTCAACTAAAGCAAACTATCCTGTTACTCCCACCACATTCATAAAATGGGGCGAATTAAGAAAAGAGGATGTTAGTGAAGACATATCTACATGGCTTTATAAGGAAGAAGACAAGGTTAAACATGTCAAATTGCCCTTAGAACAATATGGTAAAGGGTATGAATTTGTGAAACAGAAAGGATATGAAGGACATGGTGGGCTTGGACCCAACAAAAATAGACGAACTGAACCTCTTCAACCAATTATACAGCCACATAATAAAGGGTTAGGATATACCTCACAAAGAGAAAATGCTCCATGTACTAAGTTACTTCTAGGAAGGGACACAAGTACCTCCAAGGATGTCAAGACATCGAGGGATCCTCCTGAACCTGAACCATAATCATCTCACCCAAATTACCTGATGGTGCCACCTAGATCAACATAATTTAGGATCCAGATAACACCTCCATATGCACTCTTACCCCCATCTCTCTAACCTTCCTTGACACCGATGATGGCTTACCTCTCGTTCACCCTAAACTTATAGACTGGGACCAGCAAACAACACCTAACTTAGATTTATTCAAGAATAACGAACCTATCACTGAGTTCATGGGACTTAATGAGGGCATACCACTGGGGGACCATAAGGTTGGCTACATCATGTGCTTGGATAACTCAACATACTTTGGAGAGTCTACTCTTCCCTACAGTCACAAAAGTGAAAATAAAAAAGAAAAAGAAAATAGGTCTCTGGGTGAAAACTGAAAGGTGCCCTTAGATCATATAAAAGTAAAAATAAAGGACATATCTGAGGGTAACAACCCCTCTGAGGCACCCAAGGATGGAGGGATAGATGTGCTTCCCATTACACATGAGGGATTGCCACTTCTACTGGAACAAACTATTGAAGCCAATGTTGGTATAGAAGATCCTCCTAAGATTGTTCACTTTGCCGCATCACTCATTGAATAGGAAAAGCTAGATAGAGTTTACAGATTTCTTCTTTGTGCATCAAATTAACTTTTCCTTGTCATATGCTGACATGCCAGGCCTTAATCCATAGCTTGTCCTACATCATTTACCATTTTTTCCAAACATAAAACCAATAAAGGCAAATTTGAGAAAGATGCATCCATAGATAGCCCTCTTGGTGAAAGCAGAGTTGAAGAAGTTACTTGACATTGGATTCATCCATCCCATTGACTACCCAAAGTGGATATCCAACCTTGTGCCAGTTATGAAACCCAATGGGCAAATCTAAATTTGTGAAGACTTCAGAGATTTAAACGAGGCATGTTCGAAGGATGGTTTTCCATTGCCAAATATTGATATCATAGTTGACCTCACTATTGGATTTGAAATGATTTCATTAATGGATGGTTTCTCAGGGTATAATTAGATAAGAATAGCCCTAAAGATTAGCACAGGATGGATTTCACCTACCCTTGGGGTACGTACTATTGGAACATCATGCCCTTCGGCCTTAAAAATGCTGGAGAAACATATCAAAGGGCTATGACCACAATCTTTCATGATTATATGCACACATTCATGGAATATTATGTAGATGACCTATTGCCTAAATTGGTGACAAGAAGAACTCACTTAGAAGTTCTAGATAAAGTCTTCAGATGACTCAAGGAATATAAAGTTAGACTGAATCCCAAGAAATGCGTATTTGGAGTCACTTCAAGTAAACTTCTTAGATATATAGTTTCTCGCCAGGGCATTGATGCCAACCTCACTAAGGTAAAAGCCATTATGGACATGCCTCCACCAGCAACTTTAAAGCAATTATGCAGCTTGCAGGGAAAATTACAGTTGATAAAGAGATTCATCACTCAACTCACTGATAAATTTCAGCCATTCCAACACTTGCTCCACAAAGGAGTCTCCTTCATATGGACTAAAAGTTGTCAAGGTGCTTTTCAAAAGATCAAGGATTATCTAATGTCACCACCAATTCTCATGCCTCTGATTCTAGGACAACCTTTGTTGTTGTACATATCAACCACATCTTCAGCTTTAGAGGCATTATTAGCACAAAATGATGAATAGGGATGTTACTCATTTTTGTTCACCCTAAAATTAGTTATACCTAAGTGCAGTTGTTCAAAAGGAATAAAAGAAAACTTTGAAGTTATGCATTTAATGAACTATTGATATCTTGACAGAGCAAAAATGGATTTTAGTTGATAGGATAACCCATCAGTCTAATCAAGACTGATGAGTCATCATGACAAGAGAATAAGGTTGCCAAGGTATCAATCATTCAAGAAATATAGTTTATTTAATATAGTGTTATCTTTCAGGAGTTATAAGTCAGATTGGTTATTCACTCAATCACATTTGAAAGAAAGAAAGAAAGAAATTTGTTTAAATTGTTATTTCATGTCATGTTTTGAACATACATTCAATATATGTTACTTTATTCTATGCATTGACTGAAAAATAAATACACATACATCAAGTGCATAAGATAGAGTAATTGATTATGTTTAAAAGAAGTGTTCAAATGTGTCCCACACAAGCCGTGGGAGTAACTAGACTGAGCAATTACAGACATGCAAGCTATATATCTAAATGATAAAAGAAATAATATGAACACACGATAAAATTTAACATCCATCATTGCTTGAGCAAGAAGGTTGTTTTGTTGATGTTGATCTTAAGTCTTCATCTTTAGCTCCTATCATCAGTTGAACCTACAAAAAAAATTGTGGAAAATCCCGTAAGATCTCCGGATGTTTAAAGTTATCATATGCTTTATCAAGAAGATATATCAACTTATCACATCATGCATTTCATATGAAAGATCAGATCAAACATGTGCTACAAGTCAGAATATCATAAATAAGACCAATCAATACCACCAGGTATATCTTTTATGCTAACTTGTTTGTTCACTATGCAGGTATACGAAAAGTAATGTTGTTGATTTGAAGACAAATAAGCATGTGGAGAAAATGTGGCTCCCACAAGGGTTGAGCCCAGCATGTTCAAGTGATACCATTAAATGTTGTGCTATATCTAATAGCTCATTAGTGATCAAACTCCATGATATGCAAGAAACAAGGTACTCTTCTACTTTCTTTATCATTAATGATGTGTGATTTTTTATAACAGTCTTATGCCATCAATGGATACACAAAGAGCAGTACTAAAAGAACAAATCAAGAATAGAAAGACATATATTTCAATCAAGTCTAAGTTACATATCAAATAGAAAGAATAGGCTAGAGGAGCTGTTTCAAGGAACAAATAGACATATGAGTGTTTTCATTATTACTTGATGGAGTTAAGGGTTACAGAATAATGCCTTACAGGAAACATATTTGTATATCATTTACATGAGTTACAATATATAAACATCAGGAGAATTTTTTTATTTTTTGATCAAAGGACAGTAAGCAAAATGCCATGTTACAAGTGTTCATTGTGATTAAGTACAACTAAAGAAGGTAATAAATATCACGCCTCTAAAAGGACAGGATCATACAGGTTCATCATGAGAAGCAGTTATCAGTGATAATTGAAGAAGGTACATCATGTAATAAATCAAATGAATGCTACAGTCTCAGAAATGTATAGGTATCACTATCTCTAATAGAAGGATGAATGCATCTACAGGTAGTAAACCAAGTGATCAAGATAGCAAGATATAATACCTCTGCCTGGTGATAGTCAAGTGTTAACATTCATACATATTAGTGTTAACTATTCATGGATCATACATCATGATTTCTTAACTGATGCAGGAAGAAAAATAATAGAAAACTCATGATATGCCATATATATGCTACAGTAAGATTGTTGAAAAAGATACAAGTTATCATCATTTCTGATTGATATAGTTATGACAAACATTTGCCATGTTGAAATAATAGGAGGTCAGTGACAAGTGATATGCATGCTACAGAAAATGCAAAATGTCAAAGTAAATTTCAGAGAGCAGCATGATGTTGAAACATCTTTTTTATTACCAGCTAATGTAGAATGGATGCCAAGATAAAACCTTATACTCAGAAAATGTATTCATCAAGACTTTTACAAATTTCTTTTGCAAGAAAATGATACATACTACTACTTAGAGTGGAGAATGATATATATTATCACTAAGAGGTATTCAGATACAAGAGAGTAAGCTACATAATTATAGAGGTCAAATCTCAAAAAATGAAAGTATTGAAGCCCTAATGTCAAATTTTTGAACAGTCTTGTTTTATGTACATAAATGAAAAAATTCATGCTTAGAAGGAAAAGAAAATGCCATAGTGTTACAATGAAATTCATACAGAATGAAATTGTTGAAGAGGGTTTTGAAACCCTAAGACTATTTTTATGCATACAGTAAAAAAAGAGAGGTAGTCACAATGTATTTATTTATCACATGGTCGTGACTTGTAAGTAATGTTTTGTGCATAAATAGAGATACCCAGTTGTCAAAGTTTGAAAACCTCATTTTCAAGAATGAAACCCTAGTTTCATTTCATGCACATAGTGAAGGAGAATGACAGAGATGCATTTTTATAGCCTGGCCATAGTAGAAAGAGGAGTTTTCATTGATACCCATATGAGTTTTTTGTAGAACCCTAACATAATGTTTGCAGTTTCAAGAAAACAATGATGCTACAGTATGTTTTTATCATAGTCGTGCATGGTATGACCAATGTTATGTATTTTATAGTCAAAACCCTTGTTGCAGGATAGAGCCTTTTCTCATTTTTTGCAAAGACAGTCGAAAGGAGAAGAAATACAAGTGTTTTCTGGTATGGTCATGCATATGGATTGCATTTATATGCAATTTTGAAGAAACCCTCATCATGTAATTTGAAAACCCTTCAAAATTTCATGTCAGAAAATTAAGAATATGCTACAGAAAATGATAATGGCCGCAGCCATATACAAAGAGAGGAGTATTAGCAATGCCCAGATGATAGAAGTAGAAGCCCTTGTTTCTGCAATGAAAGTGTAATGCCAGAAAATGTCCTCTTGGGGGCTTTTCCCTCATAAGGTTTAGCTCCCGGGTCTTTAGTATGCATTTAGGACATTTTAGTTCATATTGTGGCATCTCGATGGAATGAGACCTAGGTTCCATGTCAAATTGGACCTAGGTGGACCCCTTGATCTGTACCCTACCCAAAATAGGGGGAGGACTTGGGCACCCTAGTTCTGCCCTATTTTGGGGCAACCCTAATTTCTGGGTGTCGGTTTATGACCGTTAGTTGGTTCTTTTGCTGACACAATAAAGTTTGATTTTTTAAATCTTGGGGGGAATGCTTGTAGGTACATATATAAGCATGTTTAGATATTCATTTTTAAAATAGATGGCAATTGTGATGTTCAAGTGTTCTCAAGGTGATTCAAGGCTTTCTATTGTGTTGCAAGAGAAGACTTGTGTGTTTTGTGTGTTGATATTTGTAGATTTTAGCATCAATCTCCTCATGGCATGAAGAGCATCTTCCTGCATGAGAGCTTCACTACAAGGTGACATATCATTGTGTTTTTATCATTGACTCCTTTGGTTTTTGCCTCTGCCTCACAAGGGCATGCACTCTTCATCTAACAACGGTGTTCGAAGACTTAAGTGTCCTCCGGGGCTTGACTAAGGCAAGCCTCTAAACACCACAACCCCCAAACCAAGTCTTGTGATTGTAGGTTACAGGTGTCGCATTTGGGAAAAAGTGGAGTTGCAGGAAGGATTGGTAGGCATCAAGGATTCAGGATCTGAAGAAAAGTCAGACACATGAGCACTTCCAGGATTAGGGAACTCGCAACAATGTCCTCTGCAGATAGATCTTAGGAAACATAAGTTACAGGGCTGGTCAGTGTCAGAAGGAGGTCCAAATTCCCTAAAAAAGTAGGTACCTTGGACTTGGACATCCGCACCTTAGTCCCCGACTGTTCCACTTTGGAACCCCGAAAATAGGTATTCTGTGATTTTCTATTTTACTCCTATTTACAAGAGCTTTTTCCGTCTTTCATCAATTTATTGTCGTATTTGCATAATTAGGGTTTTAATGGTCAATTGGACATAGGAGAAGGAAAGATTGATAATTAATTCCCTAATCCAAGTTTCCCTTCATTTGTAAGTGACCCAAGGTATGATAGTGCTCACCACTCGACCCTAGATCCTTCAATGTTAGGGTGAAAGGAGGATTTTAACATTTAAACAACAAAAGATTAACAAAATCTAATTTTACCCTAAACATTTTGGTGAACCTATGTTATTGGACTTAAATTACAACTTGATGAGTGTTTGTCTTCAGATTTGGATTGATTTCATTCATTCATTTGGTTATTCATTTTATTGCATTGAGAAAAATTCAAAAAAATTGAAAAATTGGAAAAATACAAAAAAATTCCATTGTTTGGCTTACTAAATTGCATCAATCATTCCTAAATTTTCCTAATTCATGATTTTTGCATCATATCTGATATAAACTACAGAAAAATACAAAAAATCAAAATTTTGCCTTGCATTTTCATCATTTAATTGCTAGGGTTTTGTGGAAATTTTGTCAATTTTGTATAACCTAGTAATTCCAAAATCTAGGGTTTGTAGGCAAAATCTTTTATCAGATTTTTGTATTGATTTTAGAGGCTCATTCAAATTTTCATTTGGCTTTAGTCTTCCATTTTAGTGTGAATTTGCATTTAGATTTAAAATATTTGCATTTTTGCATAGAAAATTTCAACAAAAAAACTAGCAATTTTGATGCATTTTTATTAAATTTGCATGGGTATTTTGCATGTTAAGGCTTAAAAATCATTTTCAGATCTGATAGTAAGTCAATTTCATCATAAATCAGACTTCAAAACATTCACATAGAATTTTGTCTCAAGATCTTAAACCTAGGGCTTCAAAAACAATGATTTTCACTAAATTTGGCCTTATCGACTTTATAAACTTGCACCATAGGCATGTTGTGAAGAGTATTTTTGCATTAATTTTCTATTATTAGGGTAATAATTTTTTGTACCTCCTAAAAAGATTCACAACACCCTTTTAACAGGCTCTTGTAGTGAAAATTCGGTGAAAAACTACACATTTTAGCCTACATCAACCTTGACCTAGTTTGCACTCCAAGTGTGTTGTGATCAATTTTATGGATTGAGGTGACTTATATTATTGATATTATTTATTTTACCTCCTAAAATTTCTTACAACACCCATTTTGCTAGGTCTTGGAGTTGAAAAATAATGAAAAATAGCCTATTTTTGCTATATTTTCACTAGGGTTTTACCTTAAGTGGCACTAAAAGCATGTTGTGCTAGATATTTTAGTACCAAGTGGCTATTATTACTGATATTATTTTCTATCCATCATCATTTTCCTCACAACACCCTTTGTTATGCTCTTTTGCATTGAATTTTGGTGAAAAAAGTGCCTATTTTGACATATTTTCACTATATTTTGACTTGGCATCAACTTGAATTCACATCAAGAGTGTGTTGAGAGTGATTATATTGCTGTTTTGGACTGATATTAGACATATAACTTGCTTCCCTTGACTAAAATCCTTACAGTATCCTTTGTGTTATACATTTGCATTGAAAAGAGTACAAAAATCAAGCATTTTGGTCATCAATCATATCCTTCTCCTAGGATTTGTTCTCTTAGTTTGCGCATTGTGTGTTGTATGCTTTTGTATAAGATTTATGACATGCTATCCTAAAAACAATATCCCTTTGAGAATAAGTAAAAGATTAATGGGATCTAGTGCTCTTGAAGAAGTTGGTACTTTGGACACCTTCTTTACAAAGGGAGAAACTCAAATTGTGCAAGATATTATACATCCTCCAACCTCAATGGAAGAACAAACTTTTCATGATGTTGATAACACTATTGAGGCAATAGGATATGTATCTAATGAGCAAATAGAAAAGTTGGATAAAGACCTAGCTGAATTTCAAACATTTATGGAAAATGAGAGAGTAGCTAAAGAAGTCGTTCCTACAATTCATAATATAAGAGAATTGATAAAAGAAGGACAAGATGGTGTTAATGCACTTCGTGGTCTAGCACATATTGTACAAACCAATATCATGCCAATAACCAAATGTACGCAAATGATAAATAACACTTTATCACCATCTCATACTCAAGTTTCCATACCTATACCAAATACAGGAATATCCACTTTTACATCAACGATCTTAACAACTAATGTGAACGCTTGTAATAATGCTACCACTAGTATTGGAGTATCTAATGGCACTAATTACAAAGCTGTGGGATTTAATTATCAGAATTTGATTCCTAAAGGGACATCTTCTATGAATAATTGTTCTCAACCTCCTATCTATTCCACTCATTTCTAGTTACCTATTACATATTGATGCAAGGACTTCCGGAGGTCATAACTTTTGACTCAGATGTGGGTTTTCTATGAAATTTTATGGGTGGATGCGTTATGAGGTGGCATGTGGTTTTCCAACCCACCTTAGTCAATTAGACCTGTCTTGGCACTTTTTTGGGGCTTGAAACTTTCATCTTGGCCCTCAAAATAGTAAGTTAGTGTTTTTTTCCTAGATTTTTAAAAAGTTGTTTTTTTAATAACTTGAAACTCATGTTTCAAATTTAGGATGTTAGTTGGCATTTCATCCTGCCTTAGTTTTAGGAATTTTTTAGGAAAAAACTGGATTCTCAAGATATGCGTGCAAAATTACCTAAAATGGCAAAATCTGACAATTGTCGAAATCTGCCAAAAAAAGTAATTTTTTGATTTTTTTGTTTTCTTGGATATAAGAGAATTTTCTCTCATTGTAGTAGTAGAGTTGATGAATAGAAGTGTTTTTGTTTTCCATTAATTTCAAATCTTTGGCTCTCACACATGATTAATGGCACAATTCTGCTGAGTGTATGTTGTTGGCTACATCATTTGGTATTAGAGCAGGAAGATGGCTAGGAGAGGAAGAAGAAGAGGCGGTCTTGCCCAGATGCATAGAGAAATGCAATATCTGCAAAGGAAAGTAGCAGAACTTACAACACGAATGGAAAACCAAAGATTGGGTAGAGGAGGAGATGAATCTGATGAAGAGATAGGTCGAGGAGGTGCAGATCAAGATACAAAACATGAAGAAGAAGAATTAGAAGGCATGAGTTTTGAAGAGAGGATGCTCATGGCCTTAGAAGGGAAAAATGAAGGGGTCAAGGTTGATGTTTTAGATTATGCAGGTAGTCTTAAACCAGAGGAGTTGATAGACTGGTTGAATGACATGAGAATTTTTTTTGAATGGAAATCCATGAAAGAGGAAAAGAAGGTGAAATTCACATTCACCAAATTAAAGGGGCATGCAATGATTTGGTGGGATCATCTTCAAAAGGAATGAACAAGGAAAGGAAAGGATAAGATCAGGACATGGAATAAAATGGAGAAGAAGTTGAGAGAAATTTTTTTTCCCATAGATTATGCGCAAACCCTTTTTCGTAGGTTTCAAAATTTAAAGCAGAACCTCTCTTTGTGCAAGATTATACAAATGAGTTTTATACGCTGTCTATACATATATAGCATCAAGAAACTAATGAACAGATGGCTGCTAGATATGTGAATGGCCTAAAATTCTCTATTCAAGATGAATTGAGCATGCATCAACTCAACAATATGGAAGAGGCTTACCAATTGACTCTAAAGGCTGAAGAAAAAAAAATAGACAATACCATCAGAGGAATAGAGGAGGAAGAAGGGGTACATCAACCCTATTGTAAGGAGGTTTGAATTATGGTAGGGGAGAGTCATCCCATGGATTGGAAAAACAAGTAGACACTTGACAAGATCCTCTGAATCAAGAACGAGGAAGGGGATTTCAAAGAGGTAGAGGTTATGGTAGTAGTAGAGGATGGGAAAACCAGAGAAGGCCTTTCACTTGTTTAAGATGTGGAGAAGAAGGTCATAGGGCATTTGAATGCTCAAATTATAACATGCAAGAAATAAATCAAGGAGAACAACCTAGGGTGAACCTGATTCAAATGCAACACGAAGTGGAAGGGATGGAACTAGAGGTTCCACCAGATGTGGGAGAAAGTCTCATGATGAGAAGAGAAATGGTGATTCCAGAGAAGGAGAAAACACTAACCAAAATCTCTGATGGTTCATGGCTTTGAACCAATATCTTCATAACTAGATGCACTTCAGGTGGCAAGATATGTCAAGTTATTGTTGATGGAGGTAGTTGTGAAAATATGGTTTCTAAAGAAATGGTAGAAAAATTGAATTTACACTGTGAAAAACATCCTCATCCATACCACATTGCATGGTTTAAAAAGGAAAATGAAGTCACTGTTGATAAAAGATGCCTAATTAAGTTTAGCATCAGGAAGATTTGTAGATTAGGAAATCAAATCAAAGGTTAAACATAAACAAAATGCAAATCGAAACAAAGAGTTTATACCTAGACATGAAAACCCAATCTCATCAAAAGGGAGAGGAACTTTGCACCCAAGAGCTCCTAGATTAGATAAACCCTAATTGATTCAAATGTGAAATGCTATCTCTCAATTACAACTCACAAAAGACTAGCTCATTAGATATTTTGGCATGATAACATTACATAAAACTTGGATCCCCAAATGGCTTGGGAGAGATTCTATTTATAGAGATTTTGGAGGGATTTTGATCCAAGGGTGGAGATTGATTTGGAAGATCAATGGTGGAGGATAAAAGTGATGTGGAGGGCCTAGATTTGATCTTGGAGGAATGGAGGGCTAGGAATAAAAGTAACTCTTTTATTCATTTTGGGGAAAGGAAGAATTAAATGAGCATGGGTGAGATGGAATATTTATGAATTAAAGATTCATATGGGGAATGTAAAATGAATTAAAAATTCATTTGGGGATAAGTGGAAATAAATGAGTATGGGTGAGGTAAGGGGTTGTAAGAGGAATTAATTGTGATGTGGGATATATTTAAATAAAAAATTGACTTATGTGGATTTATTTCAATTTTTTATTTGGAGGATGTGGGGAAAGCTGTTAAGCTAGGTTTGACCACCCAAATGAGAGGTTAGGATTAATTAAATATAAGTTTTATTTAATTAATCCTAGGGCTAGGATGAGGTAGGCTAGGGTAGGTAATTAAATAATATCTATTTAATTACCTATGGTAGGGATAGGTCAATTAATAGGCTGAATTAATTAGTTAAACATGGTTTAGCTAATTAATTGGAATTAGTAAGGAGGGGGAAATTGACCAAATAAATATTTGCATATTTATTAAATCAATTGGCTAAGGCTTGAACTATTGAATTAATGAAATTAATTCAATTGTTGGGGATAAAATGATGGAAAATTAGGTGATGAAGGGATAATTAATTAAATACAAATTTAATTAATTAATTAGAAGGGAAATTGGTATATTTAGGGATGTCAGGAGTCGATTTGATGGTAAAAGATATTTTTAGGTGTCTACATTTGCCCCTCTTTGACATGGCATCAGGACCTAAGAGGGAAGTGGCGTCAGGTTGAAGAAAAATATGCCCCAGCTGGCAAGAAGGAATAAGATGGGTGATGGATGCCCCCTTGAGAGGTTGCCGAAAGAATAAAAAAAATTTAGGGTGAGCTCTCGAAACAACGCGACGGAAGTGAAAGTTGGACAGGGGATGGAAAAAGAAGATGGCAAGAAGAAAAATGGAGGAAAAGGGTTGGGATCTGCACCCTAGGGGGGAAAAGAGTGGGTGGGGGGATGACATGGCTTGCTATATTAGGAGAAGTGGGGGGCCCTAAGAGTGCCACATTTGCACACATTGACTTAGTGAGAAGAAGCAGAGAAGAGATGGCAGATCGCAACCCCTAGTTCCCATGACTTCGACACATTTCTGAGTGATTTCGATCATTTGGCTGGGCACCAGCGTCTGAACCCCAGGTAGGGCCTAACCCTAGCTTTGTAATTTTTTGATTTACGTGCATTTTTGGGGTTCAAGAATTAGGTTTTTAGAATGGTGTCGCTATCATGAGGACACGTAGTGCCAAAAGTTAGGTGGATTAGTGCCATCCTCTGGATTGGCGCTATCCGCTAGGGTAGCATAGAAGCGGTTTGCCGCCATCTATTTGGCATTTTAGCGCTATCTTCTGAAATAGTGCAATGTGCCTAAGAATAGGGTTTTGGCATTTTAGCACCAAATGTATGGTAGGAAACCAAATCAAAGGTTAAACATAAACAAAATGCAAATCAAAACAAAGAGTTTATACCTAGACATGAAAACCCAATCTCATCAAAAGGGAGAGGAACTTTACACCCAAGAGCTCCTAGATTAGATAAACCCTAATTGATTCAAATGTGAAATGCTATCTCTCAATTACAACTCACAAAAAACTAGCTCATTAGATATTTTGGCATGGTAACATTACATAAAACTTGGTGTTAATAATTGAGAGGGGGGGTGAATCAGTTATCCTAATTATTTCTGGTTTCTGAACTTTCTTAATAATCAATGTAGCATTAATTCAATAAGCAAACATAACCATGAAATGGAAATACACATGACACAATATTTTTGACGTGGAAACCCTATTAAGGGAAAAAACCATGGGGTGATTAACCCAAGATTGTATTCTCTGTTAGAAGAATGGAAATACAAAATGACACTTTCCAATTAGGGCTCACTCCCCGAGCACACTGCTCACAAGAGTCACATTGCCTACAAGAGACACACTGTATACAATTTATAAAGAGTGTAATACAATAATTGAACTAATAAGGAGCATCAACATATGTTGGAGTTCAGTTCTAGTTAGGCTCTATACACTGATCTACTACACTTCATCTTTCCTTTTCTTTTGTGCTGCTCTCCTTTCACATACTGGACCTTCCTTTCTACTTTTATTCAGCTCTACTACTTTTCTTCGCTCATCATCAAAAACCACAACACCTCTCACAACTAAATCCATCTTGTATATATATCTGCACAAGTGATTTCATCACCTTTCTAGTCAGCATCCGGAATAGTCAATCTTTTCACAAATTCTGACCTGTCAGCTGAATCATTGCTTACCAAGTAATGCAGATCAAGGATATACTTGTAGAAGTCATCAATCATGTCGGCCAAACATAACTTATGCCTTAAGAACCTTTTCCATCATCAATAACACATCCAGAATAATGTCTGATGTTCTACCAGTCAGTTCTTCCTCTGTTCACACTGTCACTTGGGAACCCGACACTCAAGCATTCATATTTCTTTATCCTTTCCACACCAGAGGCTCAAACCTTGGAATCTATTAGTTAAGATACTCCTATTGACTTCCCCAAATCTGTACTTCACTGAGATACTTCTACTAAGAGATCCGGACCTGTCTATCAGACCTTACTGACTGCTCTGTTCTTGCTTACGAGACCTCAACACTTCTTCAATCTGACTTCCGGTGAGGACCTATCATGTCTTACAAATGTGTGGGATAACCTTTGTTGCCATCAATGGCAACATTTATGAGTCCATATAGTGTCTCTTGCCAACAATCTCCCCCTTTGGCATTGATGGCAACACTTAGTGAAAAATGACTAAGTGTCACACTATACTCCCCCTTGGCTGATGCTCTGTCTCTATGTGCATTTACCGAAGCTCCCCCTTAGTTGGATTCCTTATTTTTTCACTGCTCCTCACTCCCCCTTTGACATCAATGGCAAAGGGTAGGGTCCGCAGACCAATATTTTCAAAATCTTGTCCGCATAAGTATATACATATGGAATACTTACATATACTAAAGTATGTCTACAAAAGTTGTTTTCAATTGAATGAATTCTGTAGCCCAACTTTGCTTCATTCTGTCCAAAATTGATATATGACCGCTCAACAGGAATGCAAATGCATTTGCCCTTTTTAGATCTGTTGGATCATTGGTCCGAGTTGTGATTTGAGCTTCTTTTATGGCCTTATGCATGGCCTCTAACTTAGGAACAATTATCCCTCTGAGCTCACTCAACCTACTGATTATATTTTTCTTCTCCTTTTCAAGCTTCTTTATTTCATTCAAAACTGCAACCATTTGACATTCTTGATTTATTATGGATGTAGTAAGTGGATCAAAATTTTGAGAAAGTTTTATCAGTTTATCCTCCTATTCTTTCATTTTCTTCTCAATCTCCACTGTTGTTTTAGACCAGGATATACAAAATTTGTATACATTACCTCCATCCTTAAGGGCATTTTCCAAACTTTTTATCCCAATACCCATAACTCTTCTGTCATTTGATATTAACTCTTGCAGCTCTGAGAATCTCTTATCCAAAAATTCTTTCCTAACCTTCTCCTCAACTGATTTCTCTAGAGAATTAAAATGTTTGCTAACACTATTGACTAGAGTTTTGAGATTACTGGAGGAAGAGGCTGTGGGATCTTTTTGAAAAGATGGCATGATCTTTTCCAACACTCCAGATGCTACCTCTATAAGCTCATAGTCTTCCATGTGAGATTTCAGTAGTTTCTCTTTGGCCTTCGCATTTGCAAATGAAGATATCTTCATTGTTTGTATCAGAGAAAGAGAGTCAAAATTAAATGGCCCTTGTAGAAGTTCCAGTTCATCAATTTCCATTTTCTCTTTGTCTAAGAACTTTTTGATAGTTTCTACAGTGTCTCTTGCCGGAGACAGATTCTTCTTTTCTTCTGCAGTCACAGAACTATCTTTTGGAGCTTTCTCTCCTTGCACAACCTTGGTACTGTCATCTTCTTTTTCCTTCAGCTCTACTTCTTTCTCCTGTATTCTTTCTTCTCCTTTAGATCTAGAGACTGTGGGGGAAACCAAAGGAGAGATATTTGTTTGTTCATGAGCCACCTCTTCCAGAGTAGAGGATTCCAAGTCCTTATCCTTTTCTGCACCGGTGTCCATGACTTCTTCTGCCATTTTCTTAGTTGATTCCTCTCCAACACTTATGGCTGAGGGATTAGCACCCAAGTCCTCTATGACGAGAAGATTGAATCTTTTAAAGGCATTCCAGAGGATCTCTTCTATTTCCTTGGCTACCTTGTCAGTCTCACCAAGCATGAGCTGATTCATTCTAGCTTTGCTTCGGAATTCATCCTTACAATCTTTGAAGATCATATTAATCTGCTTTGAGGTGATTGAAGGATATAGCTGAATAGCTATCTACTCTTGGATCTCAAGATCTTTTGCCATGGCATTATTCTTTCTTATTTCTAACTCTTTTTCTAGACTTTTGGGGATAAGAGATATAATTTCAATAAAAGCCTTGTTATATATGTTCAGATACTTAACTACTACTTCCTACAAGATGTTTTGGTCTGCTTCATTGTAATCATCATAGAATTTAGCCATTGGCTGAAGGTTTCTATCCACAATGACTGATTTGATGACACTATCTAAAGACAGAGTGGGCTTTTCTACAAATTCTTCTACCTTTTCTTCTTCATCTTGACCGGTAGAAGGTCCACCAGATGTTTTCTTCTTTTGCTTCTTCATTTTCTTTATCTCCTCATCTGATTCAGTTTCTTCATCATCCTTCTGACTGACATAAGACCTTGTGGCCTTTGTTTTTGTTCTTTTCTCTCCTCTGCCAGATGATTTTGCTTCCGGTTTTGATGTCCTTGAGCTTTTGGCTGTGACAGGTACTGATCTCTTTGATGATCTTGTCTGGGTGGAAGATTCTACTGGAGCACTTTCCTTACTTCCCTTTTTTGCCTCTTTCTCCTCTTTTTCTGCCCTTTCCACCTTTTCTCTATTGTCATCAAGAGCCTCCTTTGAGATGCCTAAGCCTTTGGCAATTTCTTCAACTTCTTTTCTCACTTTCCTCTTTATTTCTGGTTGTCTGAGTTCCACATGAACTTTTACACTTAGCTCTTCAAAGGTTCCAAACCTTTCTGCCTTTGGCTCCTTTGGCTGACTTAGCATGTGTTGAACATGCAACTCCACAATTTGTTCATCAACTTCATACCCCATAGGCATGATCCATACAGTTCTTGGTTCTACTACCTCCATTAGGCACTGATTAGTCTCTACCATAAAGCATACTGTGTCTTTGTATTTCTCAACAAGAGACTGGGGAATTCTCTCTCTTGCTTGCATCATGTTCTAAAAATTCTTGAGATATCCCTAGAGAGTTGTATTCTGTGCCTTGGCATCACCAATCCCATGTATATAATCTCTGACCTGAATGGCTACTGGCCTATCATTCTGCCATACCCAGCCACTAGATCCAAGAAGCTCATTCATGTAATAAAATAAAAGATAGAGTATCAAACCACTGTATTTGAAGGAGTTCTTCTTATCCTTCTTTATCTTCTATAGATTCTCCAATAGTTGGTTCAGAAGGAGCTCACAAAGATCATAGTCTACATTTTTCCTCAACATTTCATAAGCAGTGTATATAGCAATTCTGGAGATCGAGTTCTCCCTGCTGGAGTGATATATCTTATATCCAATTATCATTGATGCAAATTTGATATCCAGATATGTGATATCCTCAATAGTCATAGCTCTTTTATCAAACTTTGATCTGGTAGCCTCACTGATGATTTGGTTCTTGACAGATTTGAGCGTAGGCATTTCACCAATTGAGTGTAATCTGGTTACAGCCCTAATGGCATCCTTAGTGATCTTAAATGGCCTGTTCAACCACATGAAGTTATCATGTATTCTACTCAGGATATACCAGACCCATTCATCTTCCAGAAAATAGGGGAAATGAATGTACTGTGCAAAATGCTTATCTCGGATGGCTTTATACTGAGGTTTGATCTCAAAAGAATCATCTATTAACTACTTGTGATAGATATCCATTAATTTGGACTCTCTGAATTCTTCAATGTTTGCATGAATGTAAACCCTAATATCTTCTGTATGCAGGACACCATGCGGAACACTGCAAAAAGCTCCTAGGGGATCTACTTCCAAGGATTTGTATGGATGTTTCTTGAATTTGGGGCAAGGCCTATCAGAGATCTTCACAATGTTTGGAGTACCCATCATTCAAGGATTTAGAGAGAGATATTTGATAAAGGAGAATACCTTTTGCACCTTTCAGTTTCACGGAGTTAGCCAGATCGATTTCTGGATGAATTGACTTCTATAAATGATCTTGGATGAGCTTGAGGAATTTTGTTGCAGAGCCTCTCTTTTCATTTCTTCTTGAATGTAGAATGAGCAAATGCTTAGTGAGAAAACTGTTATATTGCTCCGCAAACCCTAATGTTAAGTTGCAATAAATGCTCGACCTAAGTCATTCTAGTTTGCCTTATTCGGATGACTTGAGGAACCGGATCAATCTTGATCTTAAACATCTTGCGGATCTTCCAAATCTTAACCATAGTTTATTTGGATTTTTCTCTTAAGAACCCTTTAATCTGCAACTCGTCTTGTGTCGTTCCGGCACTAATTGACTGGCTGGGGGAATAAGGTTTTCTTTGAGTCTCGCTCTGAGCCAGAGCTCACTTTTTAATTTCTGGAAGGAATATCAACACCAGAGTCTGGTGAGGATCCATCCTCTATATTCTCTGTACTTTTCTTCACCCAAATCTTGTTCATCTCACTTTGAACTTCATCCGCATTCACTTTTTATTTTCCCTTATCTTGATTTTGATTATGATATACCGGACCTCTTTTGTCCTAATTCTTGTTTCTACAGAATTTTGCAGTATGACCGGATCTATTGCAAATTTGGCAAACAACATTTCTATGCATATTTGATTGATATCCTCTTGATCTACATTGATTAGCCATATGACCTATCTATTGCATGCAAAGCATCTACCATTGAATGATTTGTTCATTTGCATATTTCTGCATTCATGAGATTTGTGACCATACCTTTTGTAGTTGAAACACTGTCCGTAGAAGGATGAGTTAGTCTGATTCATTCTCTTTCTGCACTGATTAGCTTTATGACCAAAGTTATTGCAGTTGTGATAGTATCCATTGAAGGATGGATATCTTTGAGCATTAGGCTGCCTTACTAGAGGTCTTCTAGGCCTGTTCCTTGGATTTTCTGATCCAAAATTTTTCTGACCGGATCCGGAGCTTTCTCCTTTCTCATATCCAAAACCACACTTGTCATCTACCATCTTTTGGCTTTCAAGAAGAACTTCAAGTTGAGCAGAACTTATCTTGAATTTCTCTTTATATTCATTTGCTGTTTGAAGATCCCTTTTGAGAGAGACAATTTGATCCTCAAGTTTTTCTTCATTATCTTTAGCATCTTCAAGATCAAATTTAAGATGTCTGATAGTTCTATCCATCTTGTGGCAATCTTTTGATTTCTCCTTGAGAGATTGTCTTAGATTATCTTCAGTTTTTCTTTTCTCTTTAACCTCTTGGGTAAACTTCATAACTCTTGATTCCATTTCATGTCTTACCATAATGATTTCTTTTGATAACTTTTCACATAACTTGGTTTTCTCCTTCAAATCTTCATTTGTATCATTGGGTTCACCTTGACTTGCCAATTGCTAAAGTAGCTCCTTTCTCTTTTTCATAGAGAGACTTAATTTGTCTTTTAGTTCTCTCATGAAATCATCATCCTGTTTGAGTCTTTCCTTTAATTCATTGACTTCAAAGTTTGACTGCTCAAGATCATCAAGGGAAGTCTTGAGTTGCTCCCTTAAACCATATACATCCATTTGAATTCCCAGATCTTCCTCAAGCTGTTAGACTCTGTTAGGAGGAACTTGGCTCTGATACCAATTATTGATAACTGAGGGGGGGGTGAATCAGTTATCCTAATTATTTCTGCTTTCTGAACTTTCTTAATAATTAATGCAGCATTAACTCAAATAAGCAAACATAACCATGAAATGGAAATACACATGACATAATATTTTTGACGTGGAAACCCTGTTAAGGGAAAAAACCACGGGGTGATTAACCCAAGATTGTATTCTCTGTTAGAAGAATGGAAATACAAAATGGCACTTGCCAATTAGGGCTCACTGCCCAAGCACACTGTTCACAAGAGTCACACTGCCTACAAGAGACAAACTGTCTACAATTTATAAAGAGTGTAATACAATACTTGAACTGATAAGGAGCATCAACATATGCTGGAGTTCAATTCTGGTTAAGCTCTGTACACTGATCTGCTACACTTCATCTTTCCTCTTCTTTTGTGCTGCTCTCCTTTCACATACTAGACCTTCCTTTCTGCTTTTATTCGGCTCTACTACTTTTCTTCGCTCATCATCAAAAACCACAACACCTCTCACAACTAAATCCATCTTGTATATATATCCGCACAAGTGATTTCATCACCTTTCTAGTCGACATCCAGAATAGTCAATCTTTTCACAAATTCTGACCTATCGGCTGAATCATTGCTTACCAAGTAATGTGGATCAAGGATATACTTGTAGAAGTCATCAATCATGTCAGCCAAACATAACTTATGCCTTAAGAACCTTTTCCATCATCAGTAACACATCCGGAATAATGTCTGATGTTCTGCTAGTCAATTCTTCCTCTGTTCACACTGTCACTTGGGAACCCGACACTCAAGCATTCATATTTCTTTATCCTTTCCACACCAGAGGCTCAAACCCTAGAATCTATTAGTCAAGATACTCCTCTTGACTTCCCTAAATCTACACTTCATTGAGATACTTCTACTGAGAGATCTAGACCTATCTGTCGGACCTTACTGACTGCTCTGTTCTTGCTTACCGGACCTCAACACTTCTTCAATCTAACTTCTGGTGAGGACCTATCATGTCTTGTGGATGTGTGGGATAACCTTTGTTGCCATCAATGATAACATTCATGAGTCCATATAGTGTCTCTTGCCAACACTTGGATCCCCAAATGGCTTGGGAGAGGTTCTATTTATAGAGATTTTAGAGAGATTTTGATCCAAGGGTGGAGATTGATTTGGAAGATCAATGGTGGAGGATAAAAGTGATGTGGAGGGCCTAGATTTGATCTTGGAGGAATGGAGGGCTAGGAATAAAAGTAAATCTTTTATTCATTTTGGGGAAAGGAGGAATTAAATGAGTATGGGTGAGATGGAATATTTATGAATTAAAGATTCATATGGGGAATGTAAAATGAATTAAAAATTTATTTGGGGATAAGTGGAGATAAATGAGTATGGGTGAGGTAAGAGGTTGTAAGAGGAATTAATTGTGATGTGGGATATATTTAAATAAAAAATTGACTTATGTGGATTTATTTCATTTTTTTATTTGGAGGATGTGGGGAAGGGTGTTAAGCTAGGTTTGACCACCCAAATGAGAGGTTAGGATTAATTAAATATAGGTTTTATTTAATTAATCCTAGGGCTGGGATGAGGTAGGCTAGGGTAGGTAATTAAATAATATCTATTTAATTAGCTAAACGTGGTTTAGCTAATTAATTAGAATTAGTAAGGAGGGGGAAATTGACCAAATAAATATTTGCATATTTATTAAATCAATTGGCTAAGGCTTGAACTATTGAATTAATGAAATTAATTCAATTGTTGGGGATAAAATGATGGAAAATTAGGTGATGAAGGGATAATTAATAAAATAAAAATTTAATTAATTGATTAGAAGGGAAATTGGTATGTTTAGGGATGTTGGGAGTCAGTTTGATGGTAAAAGATATTTTTAGGTGTCTACATTTGCCCCTCTTTGACATGGCGTCAGGACCTAGGAGTGAAGTGGCGTCAGGTCGAAGAAAAATATGCCCTAGCTACCGGGAAGGAATAAGATGGGTGATGGATGCCCCCTTGAGAGGTTGCCGAAAGAATAAAAAATTTTTAGGGCGAGCTCTCGAAACGACGCGACAGAAGTGAAAGTTGGGTAGGGGATGGAAAAAGAAGATGGCAGGAAGAAAAACAGAGGAAAAAGGTTGGGATCTGCACCCTGGGGGGAAAAAGAGTGGGTGGGGGGATGACATGGCATGCTATATTAGGAGAAGTGGGCCCTAAGAGTGCCACATTTGCACACATTGACTTAGTGAGAAGAAGAAGCAGAGAAGAGATGGCAGATCGCAACCCATAGTTCTCATGACTTCGACACATTTCTGAGTGATTCTAATCATTTGACCAGGCATTGGCGGTTGGACCCCAAGTAGGGCCTAACCCTAGCTTTGTAATTTTTTGATTTGCGTGCATTTTTGGGGTTCAGGAATTGGGTTTTTAGAATGGTGTCTCTATTGCGAGGACGCATAGCACCAAAAGTTAAGTGGATTAGCGCTATCCTCTGGATTGGTGCTATCTGCTAGGGTAGCATAGAGGCAGTTTGCTGCCATCTGTTTGGCATTTTAACGCTATCTTTGGAAATAGTGCAATGTGCCTAAGAATAGGGTCTTGGCGTTTTAGTGCCAAATGTATGGTAGGATAGTGCTATTTTGTGAACTAGCACCATTTAAAATATTAGTGCTATATTGTGTTTTAGCGTTATGTAGGGTTTTAGCACAATATATGATATATATGCGTTTGGGATAATTGGCGATATTCATTAGATTAGCACCAAGTTGGAAGATGACACCATTTTTCAAAATAGCGCTAAGTACATTGCACAGTAGTGCTATTTATGGAAGTGGCGCAATGTGTTTTGCACAGTGGCGCTATTATCTGCAATAATGACATGAGAAGTAGTAGCGCTATTTCTAAAAAAAGTGCATAATATGATTTGTGTTGGCGCCAAAGTGTTTTTGGCTTTCAACTTTAGAAGAAAGGGGTTGTTTTGGGAAGAAGATCAGTAGATTGCTGACCAAAAAGTTTGTGGATGAAGGATACGAGGTCATTTATAGTGTACTCACAGGAGCGACGCGTGCCATCGGTGATGGCATTATTCGATCAGTTTGATGATGCCACTCGGGCTCGACTGGCTAGGTTGGGGCTTCTGACAGCGGCGTCGATGTCAGTGCTACAAGCCCATAGAGCTCTAATGACAATAGTAGTGGAGTGGTATCGTTCAGAGACCTACACATTTTTGCTTCCGACTGGGGAGATTACTATCACACTTGAGGATGTTTATCGCATCCTCAAGCTACCTATTCATGGCTGGCGAGTGAGATATGACATGAGGAGGGGACGGAGGGACCTGATCAGAGTGTTTGGCTAGGATCACATTGTCTTATCGGTAGATGGTACAGAGATGAGTTATGAGGGGACTCTGGTGGTGGGTGCAGATCCGTTTGCTTTATTCATGTGCGCATTGATTGGTGGTGTGGTGATGCCAGATAGGCGGGGCAGGGGATTCCTAGTTGGATGGGGAGAGATGATCAAGGGGATGGTCAGGCATGAGACCGTGTATGCCTAGGGGCTAGCAATGTTGCGGCAGCTGTATCATGAGATGCATATAGTTGTCTATCTTTATGATGCAGCATTGTCAGCCGGGGTCATTCTGTTACATGTGTGGATTTGGGAGCACATTATAGTTACCTGAATGACATGTGGGTACTATCACCGTCCATTTGAGGCCTTTGTATTCTTATATCAGGATGCTAAGTACACTTATACTAGTCAGGTGCAGTACTAGAGACGGATGCTCAATGATGTCATTCGAGTGACCTAGCGACCCTACATTGGAGTGGAGCTGTGGCCTGATGATGATATTCACTTGGCCTTTTCTTTTCAGTAGTAGTATTTGATGGGTCATGAAGACCACACAATCGACATGTATTTTCCATCGTAGGTTATGTGACAGTTTGGGTTATGGCAGGATACACCGCAGCAGATGGCTATCTTTGCATAGACCCGTCGTGATTCACATTTTTAGCCTATAGCTATACAGCCCCAGGTCGCTTTGGATGATTTTGTAGCTTTGTGGCCATTGTGGTGGGATTGGGGGATCACAGTTAGGGATGCAGGAACTACGCCTGCATATGATATATGGTGGTAGATGTGGCGGCCAATGTAGTTTACTGATCCAACCGAGGAGGTAGTCCCTGCAGAGGAGGCAGCGGGGTCAGGGGATGATGATTCAGAGGATGATGGGGGTGATGATTCTGATGGGGATGATTTCCTGGAAGAGGGGGAGGAGATCATTATAGATTACCTCATGGAGATTGGAGGAGATGGAGAGGAGAGGGTGGTTAGGGGGAGGGACAGCCGATGGATGTGCTGGTAATGGCGACAACTAGACAGGTGCCCGCGCAGGAGGTGAGACAGCAGGCACCTGTATAGCAGGTACCTGTCGAGCAGGTTCAGATTGGAGTAGGGTGATGGCAGGAGGGACCTCCGTGGCATGGGGGACAGCTGAGGGTGGTCGTGGGTGTTCTACCCCCACTACAGGTTGTGTAGCAGCAGCAAGCTGTTGCCACAGGGCAGCAGGCAGTGGCAGCAGGGCATCAGGTGGAGGCAAGCCCTTCAAGGGCTAGTGGGGAGGTAGAGGTTGAGAGGGCGGCATCTTGACAGTGATCTCAAGGTGAGGAGGAGGAGATTGAGACTTAGAGAGCATAGGTGGTGAGCTTGCAGGAGGCATTGGAGAGCCGGGAGGTAGAGTTGGTTCAGTTGCGGGGGGCAGTGGCCTTATTGGATGGCACAGATGGGTAGGTGGCAGCACTGCAGGCACAGTTAGCCTAGGCTCAAGGGGACATAGTGGTTTTGACCAGAGAGTGGGATGTAGCACTAGCCAGGGCACATCAGGCAGAGACCACGGTGGGTAGTCTGCAGGCCTCAGGTGCTGGTCTGGCCCCAGTCTTGACAGTGATGCAGACATAGTTGTCATAGGCACAGACTCAGTCATATCAGTTATAGGGATAGCTGACTCAGGTATAGGGGCAGCTATCACAGGCACAGGGGGAGTTGGCAGAGACCAGAGGGCGGGTGGAGTATTATCAGGGCCTTTATTACACAGCAGTGCCAGTAGAGCAGCGTGCACCGAGTTATAGTCAGGTCAGTGGATTGAGGGCATCCAGGTCTCATAGGTCTAGATCTGTTTAGAGTGTCCAGCAGGTGATGGGTCCCCCATCACATGTGCCCCAACAGGTTCCACAGGTTCAGGTTCAGCCACAACCACAACCACAGATAGGACCAAAGCCACGACCAGGGTTAGAGTCTCCCACTCCCTCGGAGAGAGGATCCTCCATGTGACAGTTATATGATGTTTAGCCCTTAGAGGCATTGTATCAGGACATTATATTTTTTTGATGTATATATGAGCGATACATTTTTAACGATGATGATATATGATATGATGTTGTTCGATGGTCTATTTGTTTATTTATGATGCTATTATGTGATAATGATGGTGCTTATGATGATGGATGCACTATGTTTTATGGATTATATGCTATGGATATGTTTTGTTTATGCAATGCACTATATTGATGTTATGGATGTACCTATTGATGTAACATGATGGATGTAGTGATTGTTTACTTGTTGTGATATGTGCATGTTTGTGATCTATGGTCTATGATGTATAATGCAAATAAATGTTCAGATTAATAAACATTTATTATGGATGCAAAAATGTGATGCAATAGAAATGTATGTTTATCTAAATAAACACGTCATGTATGGAAATATGGATATGCAGCTAAATGTTTATTGATTTATGCAATGTAATGATTTATAAAATGTCACTAGTGATTATGCAATTTACATGATTATGCAAACTAAAGGATTCTAAAAATGAACCTAAATTAGAGGATTATGTAATGAAAAGATTCTTAAAATGAACCTAAATGATTATGCAAATTAAATGAATCTAAAATGAACCTAATGAAATGTAACTTAAAGGATTCTAAAATGAACCTAATGAAATGTAACTTAGACAGAGATGATATGGAAGATGCAAACTAAATGATAGGTGAGATGCAAAGTGGGTGATATGTGAGATAATCAAGTCCTGATACACATGATGTTCTTTGTTTGATCCTGAGGAGTGGGGCTGTGTGAAAAGGGGCTAGGTGGGGAGAGGATAGGGGGGTTATGGATGGGGTATGGATAGGATTGGGAGTGTCTAGAGGGTGGGGGTGGGAAGACGAGAGAATTGTTAGGTCATAAGACACCACGTCATTGAGGGGAGATTTACTTTGGTTCAAGATGTGTTAAGTGGGAGTAAGATGGGGGAGTTGGATTAGTGAGGGGATTTTAGATGGGGGGGAGGTAGGGTAGGTGATTATGAAATCTAGGCCCAGATGGTATAGATGAATGAGTGATTAGGATGATGATTTTGAGCTAGTAATAGTAGTTGCATAAGATTAATTGAGAGCATTTCTTAGTTTACTATAGCAATGTAGGATACAGTTCACAAAGGTATGAAATGACCTAGGTGATGATATATATCCCACGATTGCATGGACTAGACCCACAAACAATAGGTTGATTTCATGCGTGCCCATGGTAGTATAATCTTGCCTAGCCTAGGAAGGGGACTCATAGTGATGAGTGCGAATAGTACATATAAGGTTTTGGTGCCTATATATGCAAATGGGACACATCATGCTAGAAACAACTCAGGCTTCAAGATATGAATACTATTCCTGGAGCAATGAAACCAACCCACAAGCACAGCATATAGAAACAATGACCATGTCTACTCTAGGTGATGTCCGCCACTTACCATGATATAATGCGATCAAGGTAGCTTTGGAGATGACTTAGAGTGAGACAAAAGATAAAAATCAATAATCAAAAAGACCAACAAAATGATACAAATAGCCTTTATGTACTCTTGCCAAGAGACATGTTTGATAGGATGACAGATTCTTGTCCATTGTAGGAATGATATATCCTAGGACGCGAATTGGTTGGATTTTGTTGGATAATGTTTGAAAGGTGGGCAAAAGGACAGTCAGGCTATGTGTAAGATTATGGTTGGTATGTTGATTGATGATTTTTTTGTGTTAGGGACCATGTTTCAATCGTATGTTTAGCTCAATGAATGGGGACCATCCAAACGGGGTGGATGGGTGCATCTGAGGTACCTGAGTACTGGAAACGTCCTTCGTATTCCAAACTGCCTACATACACTATATCCATGGGATCAAGGTACTTTCAAGATGTGAGCGAGATGAATATGTAGTTCTGGAAAGACTTGATGATGTGGGAATGGTTTGGGATGGTTGTGATGATGAGGATTGATGTATGTTTGATGATTGTGAGTTGCAGCAAGATCGATGTATGGGATGATTTGTGGTGAATTGTATTGTTTTTGGGTTTTCTATGTTTTCTATTATTTTTGGATTTTTTGATTTTATATTGTTTTTGGATTTTTTGATTTTCTGCTGTACAAAAGGAAGCTTACAAGGATCCTTGTTCCATGGGTTAGCCTTGGGTGGGATAGTGCGGGGTGGGTGATAGGATTCGATGTTTCACAATTCCAAGCCATGGGATGTGTGGGATATGGAGTCTTGTGATGGAAAGAGGACTTATTAGATGGTAGAAATGGCCACTACGCATGGCACCTGAAATAGGTTTTCACCATGTTACTTATCCAAGGCATTATCGAAGTGATTTTCACCATTGGAAGTTTTTATTGCACTTGGGTTTTTTCTTGATTTTTTGATTTTTTGGTTTTTTTTTTTTAATTTTTTTTTAATTTTTCTATTTTTTTGATTTTTTGATTGGGGTACTTGATGGATTATGCATAGAATTTCTTTAGATGTAGGATGTTCATAGGCTCATCCAGAGGCTGCCCCTTAGGTGTTGCAAGCTGATATGCTCCTGATCCATAGTCGGCTATGATGACATAAGGTCCTAGCCAATTGGGTTCAAACTTTCCTTGCTTAGGACGCTCTGGCAGGTTCTTCTGATTTTCCATAAGGACAAGGTCACCTACTTCAAATTTTTAGTTTCTGATCCTCTTGTTGTAGCTTCTTCTGAGGTGATTTTGATATTCCTGTAGGTGGTTCAATGCATTCAGGCATTTCTCATCCAATAATTCTAGCTGGTGCAACCTTGTGACTCAGTATTCCTCATCAGTGATTATGTTTTGTAGGGATACTCGTAGGGATGGGAGCTCGACCTCAATAGGTAAAATAGCTTCAGATCTGAATACTAGGGAAAATGGGGTGGCTCTTGTGGAGGTGCAGATGCTTGTGCGATAGGCCCATAGGGCGAGGTTGAGTTGGAGATGCCAGTCATGTCTAGCTTCATTAGCTATCTTCTTTAGGATGCACAGGATGGTTTTATTGGAAGCTTCAGCTTGACCATTTCCTTGAGGGTAATTGGGGATGGAGAAGTGGTGTTTGATTTCAATTTTTTTGCACAAAGTGCAAACTTCTTGGTTCTTGAATGGCTTTCCATTGTCGGTGACGATGGAATGAGGGATACCATAGTGGTAGATGATATAGTGGAGGATGAATTTGGCTATCTAGGTTCCAGTGGTGAAAGGGAGTGGTATTGCTTCCACCCACTTAGTGAAGTACTCGGTAGCAGTGATTATAAACTTATGGCCATTAGAGGATGGGGGATGTATTTTTCCTATGAGGTTGAGTCCCCACTGTGAGAAAGGCCATGGTGTCTTCATGGGTTGCAACTCCTATGCTGGTGCATGAATGAGATCCCCATGTTGTTGACATGGTAGGCATTTTTTGATAAACTGGTAGGCGTCTTGGTCCATGGTTGGCCAATAGTATTCGGTCCTCAGGATCCTTTTAGATAGAGTGGGTCCACTTGAATGTGCCCCATAGATGCCTGCATGTACCTCTTCTAAGGCCACCTTAGCTTCCCTAGAGTCTAAACATCATAGAAGTGTGCCATCAAGACTCCTTTTGTATAAGGTATCTCCTACAAGGATGAAGCGGGAGGCACGACGGATGAATGATTTTCATTGTGAGGTGGATAGATTAGGAGGGAGGATATTATCATGGAGGTATAGGTAGGTTTCTTGATACCATGGGGATAGGGGACCAATGACCTCGCACACTAGCTTTGATTGAGGAACATCATATACTGGGATGGGGAGTTCTTCTATCAGGAACTTGCACTTCTTGTTGTCTTTCTTCATGTCGACCAAGGATCCAATGGTGGCCATGGCGTCTGCAGCTTTGTTGTTGAGCCTTGGGATTTGCTCGAAGTGGATGTCATTGAAGTAGTCTTTGAAGTCATCGACCATCTTTCTGTAGGGCAGGAGCTTATCATCCTTGGTCTTGTATTCATTATTTACCTGTTGGATGACTAGTTGAGAGTCTCCATACATAGTTAGCTTCTCAATTCTCCATTTTATTGCCATTGGGAGGCCTGTTATGAGGGCCTCATATTCTGCCATGTTGTTGGTACATGGGAATGTGATTTTGAAGGACTTAGGGATGGTGTCGCCTTGAGGGGTAACAAATAGGACACCTGCCCCTAAGCCTCTGTGTGTGTATGATCCATCAAAGTACATTTTCCATGTTTCTATGGCTGGTGCTATTGTCAAGATGGCTTCATCAAGGAATTCTGCCAGCATAGGATATTCTGCAGGAATGGGTGCTTTGGCCAGTTGATCAGTGATAACCTGTCCTTTGATGGCTTTTCTCTCAGTATGTTCGATGTCAAATTTAGTGAAGATCATGACCCATTTTTCCATTCTCCTAGTAAGAGCATCTCTGTTTAGCAGATACTTTAGTGGATCGATCTTGGTGATGAGCTTGGTCTTGTGATTGAGCATGTAGTGTCTTAATTTTTGTGAAGTGAAGACCAAGGCTAGACATGTTCGTTTAATTTGTGTATAGTTTAGCTCATATGAAATCAAGGTGCGGCTGATGTAATAGATGGCTCTTTCCTTCCCTTGTTCATCATGTTGTGCTAGTAAGGCTCCGATGGCTGTCTCTATTGCTAAGATATATAACAGAAGGGGTTCTCCTTGCCTTGGTGGAGTTAGAACAGGGGGATTAGCCAGGTATTCTTTTAGCTAGTCAAAGGCAACCTGACACTGAGTGTCCTAGACAAAAGCTATATCTTTTCTAAGTAGGTGTTGGAATGGTTGACATTTATCAGCCAGTTGAGCAATGAACTAACGAATAGATTGGAGTTTTCCTTGCAGATGTCTTAGCTATTTTAAGGTTTTCAGAGGAGGCATTTTAGTGATGGCCTTGACTTTTGCGGGATCTACCTCAATTCCTCTTCTGGAGACTATGTATCCCAAGAGTTTGATGGAGGTTACTCTGAAGACACATTTCTTTGGATTCAGATGAACATTGTATTGCTCTAATCGGTTAAAGATCTTGGCCAATACATCCAAGTGTTCTTCTCTTGTCTTCAATTTCCCTAGTAAGTTATCCACATAGTCTTCCATGATGTGATGAAAAAGATCATGGAAGATGACAGTCATAGCTCTTTGATATGTAGCTCTAGCATTCTTCAGGCCAAATGGCATTACCACCTAGCAGTACGTCCCCCATGGGCATATGAAGGCTATCTTATGCTGATCCTCTTCGGTGATTTTGATTTGGTTATATCCTGGAAAACCATCCATGAGGGATAACATCTCATGTCCTGCCATAAGATCCACTATCATGTCGATGTTTGGTAGTGGGAAGTCATCCTTTGGGCAGGCTTTATTCAGGTCTTTGAAGTCAGTACAGCAGTGGATTTGACCATCTAGTTTGGCTACTGGTACTAGGTTGGAGACCCATTCAGGATAATCAATTGGGTGAATGAACCCAACATCCAGTAGTTTCTTTAGCTCTGCTTTGACTAGGAGGGCTACCTGAGGATTCATTTTTCTGAGCTTCTACTTTACTGGTTTCACATCAGGGCATACTGCAAGGTGATGGACAACCAAAGCAGGATCTAGCCCTGGCATGTCTGCATAGGTCCATGCAAAATTGTGATTTTTGACGTTTGAAGAATGTCAAGAAGTTTTCATGTTCTTGTGTGCTGAGAGATTCTGCCTTGAAAGTGATTTTCAACTCATCTTCTGTCCCAAGATTCATCTCTTGAGCTGGCTCCACTAGGATGGGTGATCTGTCAGGATATACTTTGTCTATCTTAGGAAGGCCCATGCTTCCATCTCCTAGCACCTCATGGAGGTTTTCACCAGGAGATACGTCTTTTGTTTTTACTTTTTTGAGATCTGACACTACCGCAGAATAGTTTTCACCGTCAGATCCATTTTTGATTTTGATGTTTTTATGACTGGAAGCAGGGGTTGTCTCCCTAAAATAGGCATGTGTATCTTGTTCCATGATGTATCCTACTCTGTGATCTCCCAGGGGGAAGTGATCTCTAACCCCCATCATTTTAGCGATGGCCTCATTGTTTGGTGCTACGTCAAAGATAGAAGGTCCCTGTTGGTCCCAATCTATGAGGTCTGGGTATACAAGTGGTAAGTCATTGGATGATGAGGCTAGGGTGGTGACTGTGTAGATGGTGCATATGGATGAGTCAAAGAAATCAGCAAAGTCACTAAAGGAGTCTTGATGATCCATTTCATTGACATTGTCGACTTTAGGGGAGACCGTAGTAACCTCAGCTAAGATACATTCACCGGTAGTGAGGATACGTTGTCTTTGACCATATCCTAACCCTTGGGTATAAGGGTTTCTTAGTTCTTGGACTAGTTCCATGATCTCCTGCTCATGAAGGCCGATACCACCTTGTCCTTTGTAGCCCATGTTCTTGACAATTTCTGACCCTTTACCATAGATTTTTGTTGGTATGGTGGGGGGTTCTTGCTCAGTCTCTTCATCCTTATATAGCTAGGATGATATATCTTCGAGCACATCCTGATCCAGGAGATGTTTATTTTCAAAGATGGGTGATGGTTTCCACTTGATGATGACTATGTTGGCTGCTTCTGTCTTTGGGATGCCAAACATTTTAGGATTGGGTAATGTGCCTATACAAAAGGCACCGTGTAGGTTGTATTCCCCACATCCTATGTCATTGAGCTTGATCTTGACCTCGGGCGGTGGTGGTGTTTGGGATGACGTGGTGACAATGTTGGCAGGGTCGATGTATGAGGTGGAAGCTGTTGGATTGGTTTTGGTGGTGGCTTTGTTGTATGGGCCAAAGGTGTTGTCATGACCTTCCAAGAAACTATAGTATTGGAAGGGACGGGGGTCAGCGTAGATGGTTACCTCTGTGCCATTGTGAGGGAACTTGAGGCATTGATGGAATGTAGATGGGACCACTTGCATGGCATGGATCCATGGTCAGCCAAGAAGAATGTTGTAGGGGAGGTCAAGATCGAGGACCTGACATTTTGTTTCCATTATTTTCTGTCCCACTTGAATAGGGAGCTTGATAGTGCCTTTAGATAGCCGTTTGGTGTCATCATATCCTTTGATTGTGATGCACTAACTAGTGTCTACAACCACATCTGAGTACCCCAAGTGTTTTAGCAATTTGAGAGTGCATATGTTTAGGTCAGAGCCACCATCTATTAAGACTCTTTTGATGACGTGCTTGTGGATACAGACTTTGATGTGTAAGGCATTATTGTGCAGGTGTTCAGAAGCAGGTAGATCCTTTGCTAAAAATGTGAGATGGTGAGGTGCAGCGATATGTCCTACCATGGCTTGGAATTGATTGACATTCAAGTTGGCGGGGACTTGGGTTTCCAAGAGTGCTTTTTCAAGGACGTCTTTGTGGAGAGATGATGTGCGAAGCAACTTAAGGATGGAGATTTGTGCAGGGGTCTTTCCTAGATGCTCTAGGAGGTTATACTAATTGGTAGGTGATGGACGTGTGGTTGGACGAGGGGGTAGGGAATCTAATGTAGATGCATGTGTTTGTTCAGTGGTAGGGGCTGTACGGATGGATACATGGCCACGATGGGTTGTGACAACGCAATTGGGTGCTTGTGCCTGAATGATGATTGTGTGACATGGTGAGATGATGGCTCTATCTGCCCTATGATAGAGTCATAGGATACAGGTGGTGGAGTGACATTGTATGCTTAATTAGATGAGGAGGCTTTATTATGGTTGGGCAGTGGATCCTTGTAAGCTCCAAGATTTGTGTTTGGTGATGGTTGGGTGCTTTGTTCAAGATTGACTTTGTTATGATCGATGAGGTCTTGCACATAGTACTTTAACTTCATGCAATCAGCAGTTTTATGTCCCACTATGTGGTGGTAGTCACAGTAATCATTTTCATTATACCATGCCGCTTTGAGCTCACTCTCTTGGCAGGGCATAATAGGTGGGAGAGTGATCAAACCTTTCTTAAGACACCTATCGAGGATATCCACAATTGGTTCCCCTAAAGGCATGAATTGTCTTCAAGGTTTGTTTTGTTTGAATTGCCCCCTTTGATTATTTGTATTGGTGGTATATGTATATGTAGGTGGTTGATTCTATACATGTTGGATGGCTTTCACATAGGTGACACCGTCGTTCAAGGTGTTCTTGTTCTTTCCCCAATAGCGTGGTTTGTCGTTTGATTGCGTATTGGCGTTGTTGTTTGTATTGGGGACATTGATGTTGAGTTTGTTGTTGTTGTTGTTGTTGGACTTGTAGTCATATAATTTGATCGTGCCCTTGGCGATGAGGGCCCGTTCGATGGTTGTACCTTTGTCGATGACTTCTTCAAAGGTAGACGTGCAAAGGATTTGTAAATGAAACCCTATTTCCTGATTGAGGTTAGTCACAAAGATGGTGACAAGTTATTTTTTCAGGAATTGGCCAAGGGAGTTTGCTTGCTAAGCTTCTCCACCTCTGCAAGAAAGAAGCAAAGGATTCTCCACTATTTTGTTTTGTGTTGCAAAGGTCACTCATAGATATTTCATGCTTGAAGTTATAGGAGAAATGATTCACAAATTTTTCTGCAAGCTTAGGGAAAGACCTAATGCCTGGGGGAAGATGTGCGAACCACTCAGCGGCTTGTCGGCCAAGGCTTCTTGGAAATAGTATCATTAGGTATGTATCATTGTTTGAGACTTCTAAGCAAGTGAGGTAAAACTCCCTAAGATGATCTCTAGGGTCTCCCTTTCCCTTGTATTTGTCAAATTTTAGCGTTTCAAAATTCTTGGGGAAAGGTGACATGTACAATGTCTGATCAAATGGATAGGGGCAAATATCCTCAAAGGAATAGTGCTTGCATTTGCCCCTAGTTTGCATATTGTCTACCTTTTGGATTAAGGTTTGTACAATGGTTGTGAGATACGGTGTTGATTGTGGTTGGGGTGTGTGGGTTTGCTGATGGATGAGGTGTTGGAGATTGGGTGGGGTTTGATGTTGTAGGTTTTGGGAATTTGTGTTTTGGTACTGCAGGGTGATTTGTTAGTTGGTTTGTGCGAGATGTTGGTACGCGTGGAGTTGTTGGAGAATATGAGGGGGGATTTGAGGGTTGGGATTATGATGTGTTGATGATGCTAGGGGATTATGTAGATATGTGAGATGAGAAGGATTGATAGTGGATGTGTTGACGTTTGATGGGTTGACGTGAGATGGGTTGGATGTGTTTAAAGGTGGTTGTGAGAATAAATGTCTTAGGTATGATATGGTTTGAGGGTTGGGTGGAGGCACACTCGTGGAGGTACTTGCATGCGTGATGTTCCCTTGGATGCCTAAAGTGATTTGTGGAATGGAAGAGGTCACGTTAGTTGTGATAGTGGATGTGGTGACAGGTTGGGAGGTGGTAGGAATGGAGACACTTGCGAGTATTGTAGATGTGGTGATATTAGAGGTTGTGTTTGTGGTAGATACAATGGGAGTTGATATTTGTGAGATGATAGGTTGGGAGGATGTACTAGGAGTGACGTTAGAGGTGGATGGTTGAGATGATGTGATGTTGTGAGGTGGTTGAGCACCAATTTTGAGGAGATAATCAAGATATCTATTTGGGTTTGATCTTAGGATTTTGTCAAGTAGGTCCATGCTATCGGCATCTTGTGTAAATCTTAAGACATCTAGATCATCTTGGGACATGGTGGGAACATTTTGTGTTGGTTGTGGTGGTGGTGGTGGCGGTTGTTGTAAGAAATGGAAGGGATTTTCATTTGGATTGTATGTTGGGATTTGGAAGACCATAGGTATGTTGTATGTTTGGTTGATTGGTATGTTGCTATCATTGGTTTTAGGCATTCCAAAATCTGTCATTGCTTGATTCTTCTTGTGTTGTGATCTGTTATGGGCATGCAAGTGTATGGATTTTATTTTGAGGTGGATGAAAAGGGGGATGAAGACCTTAGAGAATCTGAATTGATTTGTTGGACCTGAAAGAGGATGTGGTAGTGGAATGAAAGATGAAGGGGTGATTGTGGCGTGATAAGATTTCTCACTTCTACGATGATTCTCCAAAAAGTGTTAATCTAGAGATGATAGGAATGGGTGATGTTGATGTTTACAACATTTTGGACCAAAATGGTAGATGAGAGATGGAGTTTGTTTTGAGGATGATTTGATGAAAGAGATTTTGATGTTGATTTGGATTGGTGAGATTTTTAGATGAATTAGATGTTTGGTGTGAGAGATTAGGATGATGTTTTTTTTAAAAGGATTTGACTGTCAACGAATGAGCTTTAGTAAGATCTAGTTTTTGTGTAGCACAAATGGATGTTTCTCTTTGTTTGGGGTAGACTAATGACCTTACACAAAGAAGGATGATTATTTCACTTGAAAGGTTGACTAATGGCTTTTCAAGCAAAATATGATGTAAGAGATGAAATCTAGATCTAGCCTTAGCTCAAAGGGATGACAAGTTTTTGGTTGATGATTTGATGGGTGTTTTGATTTGGAAGATTTTGGATATGTTTTTGGATTTTGGAATGATTTCTTGTGACAAGGATTTTTTTGTTTTGGTCCAAAAAGGTATGCAAAGATCAATGAGGATGAATGGATATGAAATTGAGTGGATTTGATATATCAAAGGGTCCAACAATGATAATGATTGATTCTCTAAGGTCAAAATGAAGGTATGATTTGGAAAAATTGAGTAGAAAATGGATGGGGTGTTCACAGATTTTTTTGGAATGTGAATATGGATTATGGCATAGTAGGTCCTAAAGATCACAACTGAATAGGTCTCAGTTTTAGGCAAGTCAATCTGCAAATAACGCCAATCCATAGGTGAAATGGTGCCAAAAGCAGATAGAGATGATGCTAAAATAAGGCAGTGTTGGTCGAGGCTCTGAAAAAGATAGATTTTGATGTCAAATTTGGATTTGTTTTGATTGAAGTTTGATCAAATGATTCTTATTGTTTCTTGGCAAGTTTTTTTTTTAAAACAATTTAAGTACAATAACACTAAGAATCTCCTAGCTGCGCCTATTCAAAGCGAGTAGCTCCAGGATCTTGGTAGCACCAACTCCTCCTTACAATTGCACACACTTCTCATGCATACCAAGATCTAGGTTTCTTGTAAGGTTTGTCCCTCACCAAACCTTTGGATTGTCCCTGCTACCTCAACTAAGAACCACATGAATCGGGGCCGCTTCAAAGGTTTCCCTTCTGCATCAACAAATAGAAGTATTTTGGCTTACTAAACAAAGGTTTGTAGTAAGTGCATTCCTTCAGGTGGCCATACGTACGGCAGCGCTACTCTCCATTATGGAGTCTCCCAGCCTCCAAGGGTTATGCCTCGGAGGGTTTTGGGGGAGGTTGGCTATCGGTATGACACAACAACACCTGTTGCTTATGACTTTTGTTACAAACACATTAATTTATATAGTGGCTCGAAAGAGCTTGGCTTTAGCTTGTTGCCGCTTGGGTCATTCCCACCTTTCGAAGTGGGGTGGCAGGCCCTCTAAGGATTAACAAAAGTGACACAACCACAAAAATACTTTTGATCCCCAAGTTCATACAAAGATGTGAGGGGAGAGCATACGTATTCTTTATACTTGCATCACACTAAACATGGTTCATTTTAGTTCTTTGGATTATGTTGGGGGTGATTAATTCAAGTGCTGTGAGAAGCTTCTGATTCCCAAGGTCACCAAATGGTGCGAGGGAAGAGCATACACTTTTCACACTACAAACACAAATCATGAAAACACTTCACATAGATTAGATTGGTTTTCTTGATTATATGAGTGAAGAATGTAGATTGTTGTTCTTTTTACTACAATGATTTCATTGATGTTGTAATCAATGAAATCAAAATGAAGATTATAATGTAATCTAATGTAAAAATACACAATTATACCTTCATAAATGAACTCATGGATCTAGGAGGGAAGGAGTTGCACCCAAGAGAGCTCCTCAGATTCTACCCATGACTAGAATGAAGATGTGGATTGCTCAAGTGCTCAACACAATGTA
The DNA here is from genome assembly GCA_027924645.1 of Cunninghamia lanceolata. Classification (NCBI taxonomy): domain Eukaryota; kingdom Viridiplantae; phylum Streptophyta; class Pinopsida; order Cupressales; family Cupressaceae; genus Cunninghamia; species Cunninghamia lanceolata. The sequence goes on along the minus strand of BSBN01000220.1, from coordinate 4,518,958 downwards.
GATGAATGATTAGGGATTAGATGATAGATTTGAGAGACTAGATGGAAATGAGAGATGATTTAGAGTGATTTGGACATTATGGTGGCATGATAAGGGGATTGTGAAATGATTTTGGTAGAGGTCTGATGCATAAAGAGGTCTCCTCCAATGGCCTAGAGAGGGGTCCAATTTATAGAATTTTAGAGATGAGGATGGAGGGTGAGGATTTAGTTGATGAGATCAAGGGCTAGGAATAAAAGTGAATCTTTTATTCCTGGTGGATGAATTAATAATTCTCATTTTGGGAAGAGTGGAGGATAGTTGATGAATTAATATTTCATTTTTGGGAAGAGTGGAGGATAATGGGGGACAACTAAATTTTAAATTCAGTGAGTGGAGGATAGTGGGGGACAACTGAATTTTAAATTCAGTGAGTGGATGATGAGGTAAGCAAGGTTAATTAAGTATTATCTTAATTAACTTAAGCCTAGGTTAATCAGATAAGCATGATTTATCTAATTAACAGGGATTAGGGAAATGGATAAATCAACTAAATAAATATTAGGAATATTCATTCAATTAATAGGATAGGGTTGTAAGATTAAATGGATTAATTAGGTGAATTAATTGATCACCAGGGATATGCAGATGGGGAGAGTGGATTAGTGTAGAGGTACGAGAAATTGGTTTGCAGAGCAATCCAATTTTTGGTGTCTACAGATGCAATTTGTGGTTCTTTTTAAAGCCCAAAAATTGAAATGTTGTGATAGTTGTTGGCAAACACTTGTAAATTTTAGAGCACCAATTTCAAATGTTTTCTAAGCTAATGCACACACACACACACAGATTTGATTGTTTGTTGTTTGATCAATTTTTATTGTACCAAATCGAAATGTGGTTTAAGCTATCATGCAAGGGTTCTTTTTAATCCAAATGAAGTGTTTGTTAAACTAGAGATAAAAATATCCTACAAAAACTTGTTAGTGCCCGCAAAATGATGATGATGACCTGCACACACATTGTCAGTCCCTGCATAGAGAACAAAGTTAGTCTCAGAAAATAGTGCTAATACAGAGACCCAATGGCACCACTATGGACAGAAAATGGCGACACTGATAGAAAAAAATAGAAAAACCTGACACCCTATATAGATAGCTCCACTTTACATACAGATAGTGCCAATCTAACACGTAGCGCTAATAAATGATATAGACTGCACCAATATATAGAATAGCGTTACAATAAGACTCAGAAAGCACTGGTACAAAATATAGCGCTACAATGGGGTATACAAGGTGCTACAATAGGAAATAGCACTAATACGACTATAAGAAGGTGCTACTGTGCGTATTGTTAAGCGGTCTGGTCACAGTTTGAAGATGGCACTGCGCTGGGTACCGATAGCGCCAATACGTGTCTGAACGTGTCCGCCTTGCAAAACAGAGGTGTTTTTCAAACCAGAATAACGGGTTAAACTGCAAAGACAAAGAGCTTATTAGTCTAGTTAGCCTAATAGCATGCAAAGTAGGACAAATAAATGTCAAAACATGTTTTTGTTCTTTTAAGAAAATTTTAGCATAACCTCCCCTTTTTCATTCAATATTCTTGCAAAAAATAGAGTAAAGATGAACTAGAAAATAGCAAGAGGATGAAGAAGATTGAATGGATTTTGTGAGTGAAGGTCAATAGAGAAATTGCTTCTACAAAATAGTGCTAAAACAGTAAATAGTGCCAAAATGCGCTAAGGATGGCACCACTGCGCAGGGTAGATAGCGTTGGTCCTACAAAATCACGTCTAGACAACAAAAACTCACAAAAATAGATTAGATTTGGACCTTGTGGGTCCCACCAGGCATGCCAAATGTAGATTAGGAAATCAAATCAAAGGTTAAACATAAACAAAATACAAATCGAAACAAAGAGTTTATACCTAGACATGAAAACCCAATCTCATCAAAAGGGAGAGGAACTTTGCACCCAAGAGCTCCTAGATTAGATAAACCCTAATTGATTCAAATGTGAAATGCTATCTCTCAATTACAACTCACAAAAGACTAGCTCATTAGATATTTTGGCATGGTAACATTACATAAAACTTGGATCCCCAAATGGCTTGGGAGAGGTTCTATTTATAGAGATTTTGGAGGGATTTTGATCCAAGGGTGGAGATTGATTTGGAAGATCAATGGTGGAGGATAAAAGTGATGTGGAGGGCCTAGATTTGATCTTGGAGGAATGGAGGGCTAGGAATAAAAGTAAATCTTTTATTCATTTTGGGGAAAGGAGGAATTAAATGAGCATGGGTGAGCTGGAATATTTATGAATTAAAGATTCATATGGGGAATGTAAAATGAATTAAAAATTTATTTGGGGATAAGTGGAAATAAATGAGTATGGGTGAGGTAAGGGGTTGTAAGAGGAATTAATTGTGATGTGGGATATATTTAAATAAAAAATTGACTTATGTGGATTTATTTCAATTTTTTATTTGGAGGATGTGGGGAAAGGTGTTAAGCTAGGTTTGACCACCCAAATGAGAGGTTAGGATTAATTAAATATAAGTTTTATTTAATTAATCCTAGGGCTAGGATGAGGTAGGCTAGGGTAGGTAATTAAATAATATCTATTTAATTACCTATGGTAGGGATAGGTCAATTAATAGGCTAAATTAATTAGTTAAACATGGTTTAGCTAATTAATTGGAATTAGTAAAGAGGGGGAAATTGACCAAATATATATTTGCATATTTATTAAATCAATTGGCTAAGGCTTGAACTATTGAATTAATGAAATTAATTCAATTGTTGGGGATAAAATGATAGAAAATTAGGTGATGAAGGGATAATTAATTAAATAAAAATTAATTAATTGATTAGAAGGGAAATTAGTATGTTTAGGGATGTCAGGAGTCAGTTTGATAGTAAAAGACATTTTTAGGTGTCTACAAGATCTATCAGGATGAGATATGGTGTGATGTTGTACCAATGGATGTCTGTCATGTGTTATTGGGAAGGCCATGGTAGTATGATAGAAAAGTTATGCATGATGGAGAGAAAAACACATACACATTTTGGAAAGATGGCTCTAAGGTGATTTTGTTGCCTCTTAAGGATGAAGGAAAAGGTGAGACCATGTTGTCTGAAAGAGATCTTGTTAAAGAAATGAAGGTGATAGGGTGTTGTTATGCATTAGTAGTGAAAAAAGGTGAAGAGGAAGATGTTTCAGTTCCCCCGAAAGTAGCAGAGCTATTGAAAGAGTTTGTTGATGCTGTGCCTGATGAATTACCGGATGGTCTACCACCAAAGAGAGATATTTAGCATCACATTGATTTGATTCTAGGAGCAACTCTACCCAACCAAGCAGCTTATAGGATGAATCCAACACAACATGCAGAGTTGAATAAGCAAGTAACAGAACTCATAAGTAAAGGTGTGGTAAGAGAGAGCATGAGCCCATGTGTTGTACCTACATTGTTGACCCCAAAAAAAGATGGAACATGGAGGATGTGCACTAATAGCAAAGCAATTAACAAGATTACCATCAAGTATCAGTTTCCTATACCTCGTATGAAGGACATGATGGATGTCCTTGCAGGGGCCAAATATTTCAGCAAGATCGACCTACAAAGTGGCTACCACCAAATTTGGATCTGAGAAGGGGATGAATGGAAGACAACCTTTAAGACTAGAGATAGATTATATGAGTGGATGGTCATGCCATTCGGGTTATCAAATGCACCTAGCACATTTATGAGATTGATGAACACTATACTACGACCTTACATTGGTAAGTTTGTGGTAGTTTATTTTGATGATATTTTGGTATTTAGTAACAGCAAAGAAGAGCACCTACAACACTTGAGGATCATCTTTGGTGTGTTAAGGAAGGAGAAGCTCTATGCCAATTTGAAGAAGTGTAGGTTCATGTAGGACAATTTGTTTTTTTTAGGCTTTGTCATTTCTAAAGATGGTATTAGAATGGATCTAGAAAAGGTCAGGGCAATTCTAGAATGGCCTAGTCCAAGCAATATCACAGAGGTAAAAAGTTTTCATGGCTTGGCCACTTTCTATCGAAAGTTCATTCAAAATTTCAGTAGTATTGTAGCTCCTATAACAGATTGTACCAAAGGAAGGGAGTTTGTATGGACCAAGGATGCTAAGCAAAGCTTTAAGTATTTGAAGCAAAAGGTAACAGAAGCACCTATGCTTGCATTGCCAAATTTTGATAAGGTATTTGAAGTAGAATGTGATGCCTGCCATCTAGGAATAGGTGCTATACTTAGCCAAGCTGGAAAACCTATAGCTTTCTTTAGTGAAAAGTTGAATGAAGTGAGAAAGAATTATTCTACTTATGATTTGGAATTTTATTCAATTGTTCAAGCCTTGAAGCATTATCTAGTTCCCCAGGAGTTTGTATTGTTTACAGATCATGTTGCATTGAGATACTTGAACACACAGAAAAAGTTGAATAGTAGGCATGCCAAGTGGGTCTCTTTCTTGTAGGGTTACAATTTTGTGTTGAAGCATAAGTTTGGAAAATAAAATCAGGTTGCAGATGCATTAAGTAGGCATTTTACACTTTTGACCACAATGGAAACTGAGGTGATTGGTTTTGATGCCATCAAAAGTTTGTATGAGTCTGATGATGATTTTTGGGAGATTGTGGAACAACTAAAGACACTAGTATCTAGTAACTTGGATCACTTTAGGGGTGAATATTTTATGCAAGATGGGTATCTATTTAAAGGAAAACAACTATGCATTCTAGCTGGCTCCATGAGGGAAAACATTATTAGAGAATTTCATAGTAGTGGGTTGGCTGGACATTTTGGCAAGGACAAGACAATAGCCTTGATAGAAGATAAATATTACTAGCCAAAGATGAAAAGGGATATAACTAGGTATGTAACAAGGTGTAGGATCTACCAAGTGGCTAAGGGACATTCACAAAATACAGGGTTGTATATGCCACTACCAGTACCAATTGCACCATGGATAGATTTGAGCATGGACTTTGTGTTGGGACTTCCACATACTCAACGAGGTAATGACTCCATTATTGTAGTTGTTGATAGGTTCTCCAAGATGGTTCATTTTATTGCCTATAAGAAAACTAATGATGCAACAAGGGTAGCAGATTTATTTTTTTCAGAAGTTGTTCGACTACATGGTGTTCCAAAGACTATTACCTCTGATAGGGATACTAAATTCCTCAGCCATTTCTAGAGGACTTTATGGAAGAAGATGAGGACTAAGCTATAGTTTAGTAGTGCCTATCATCCTCAAACGGATGGGCAAATAGAGGTAGTCAATCAGAGTCTGGGAAATTTGTTGAGGTGTATTGTTGGAGAAAAGCCAAAATAATGGGACATGGCATTACCCCAGGCTGAATTTGCCTACAATAGTTTTGTTAACAAATCAATGAGAAAGTCCCCTTTCCAAATTGTGTATGGCTAGAATCCGAAGGGTGTTCTAGATTTGGTACATCTACCAATGAAAGATAGGGTCAGTGATGATGGGGAAGCATTTGCAGAACACCTTCAATAGTTGCAGAAAGATGTGAGACAAAAGTTGCAGGACAGTAATGAGAGGTACAAGAATACAGTGGATGCTAGTAGACGACATCAGACATTCAATGAAGGTGACTTAGTGATGGTATATTTGAGAAAAGAGCGGTTTCCTACTGGAACATACCACAAGTTTAAGTACAGGAAAATTGGTCCTTGCAAAATTACAAAGAAGATCAATGATAATGCATATGAGGTCAGTTTACCAGATGATCTCGATATTTCTCCTATGTTTAATATTTTTAATTTATATGCATTCCATGTTGAGGATGATGCTGAATATAGTCAACCAAAAGTGGCATGGCACCACCACATTCCCCATAAGAAGAAGGAAAAGGTTGCATAGGTTCTTGATAAGAAAACTATCTACACTCGGCAAGGGCATTACAACAAGTATTTAGTATAGTGGGAAGGATTGCCATAAACATATAGCATGTGGATTACAGAGTGGGAAGTGTAGAGGTTGGATCTAGTCAAGTGGTAGTAATTCAAAGACACTCACTTGCAGGGGCTACATTCTTTTCAACTAGAGGAGAATGATGCAGGGACTTCCAGAGGTCATAACTTTTGACTCGAATGTGGGTTTTCTATGAAATTTTATAGGTGGATGCATTATGAGGTGGCATGTAGTTTCCCAACCCATCCTAGTTGATTGGACCCTGTCTTGGTACTTTTTCAGGGCTTGAAACTTTCATCTTGGCCCTCAAAATCTCAATTTAGTGTTTTTTTCCTAGATTTTTAAAAAGTTATTTTTTTAATAACTCAAAACTCATGCTTTGAATTTAGGATGTTAGTTGGAATTTTGTCCTACCTTAGTTTTAGGAAGTTTTTGGGAAAAAACTATATTCTCAAGATATGCATACAAAATTATCTAAAATGGCAAAATCTGACAATTGTCAAAATCTGCCAAAAAAGGTAATTTTTTTTATTTTTTTGTTTTCTTGGATATAAGAGAGTTTTCTCTCATTGTAGCAATAGAGTTGATGAATATAAGTTTTTTAATTTTCCAGTAATTTCAAATCTTTGGCTGTCACACATGATTAATGGCACAATTCTATTGAGTGTATGTTGTTGGCTACATCTCATACTCGCAACCATCTTCCACCTATCATTATGGCCAACCACCATTATATTAGCCTCCACATATTGTATCTCAAGCTCAATCACCTCCCCACCTTGGTTCTAATTCCTCACAAAAAACCACATCTCACAATGATGCCATCCTAAGCCAACTTTTACAAGGCATGACTGCTTTGCAACAAAAGGTAACAAATTTGACAAATTCTTCATAGCCTAATCTTCCAACATATCATGTCCGTAATCTGTTATCCTATGCAATCTTGAGAACCCCTATGCCTGAGAGGTTTGAGACTCCTCACTTTAAAAAATATGGTGGAAAAGGAGATCCCAATATTCATGTGGCAGCATTCACAACTATGTGTAGTGATTTTTATTTTGAAGAGGATTTGTTAGAAAAACTTTTCCCATGATCTCTCAAAGATACTACTTTAGAATGGTTTTACTCTTTGCCTCCAAATTCAATACACTCCTTTTTGCAGTTGATTGATCAATTTTTGCAACATTTTCAAGCAAATATCAGACCCCAAGTCACTCTTATTGACTTGGTTCAATGTAAACAAGGTCCCAAAGAAAAGTTGACTGAATTCATTAGTTGGTATCAAGGCCTTTATGCACAGATTCAATATCAGATGAAAGATGAGGATGTTCAGAAGATATTCATTACAAATCTACAACCTAATATTCATGATAAGATCCTCTTAATGAAGTATAACTCCTTTCAACATTTATGCACCACCCTTCGTGATTATCAACTTTTGTCTAGTCAGTATGAAAACCAAAACTCATTGGCTCAAGGTGGTCAATCCATGGGCAGATCATTACAAAGGAACTTTAAAAGGAACAATAATAGGGGTTTCATCAAGATCAATGGACCAAATATGAATGTGTCTGCTATAAATAATCCAAAGAAAACATCATATCAACCAAGAAAGTTTACTCTGATATCTGAGTCTTATCATTCCATAATGAATCAAGCTATGAGTAATAACATTCTAAAGCTTCCCCCAATCAAGCCTGTTGATCCTAGTAAATAATGACCTTACTTCAATGTTAATTCCTTTTTCCATTATCATCAGACACAAGGACATGACACTAAATGATGTATGCATCTTAAACATGAGATACAAGACCTTATTGATTCAAATGTCATCCAGGTATCAAGTCTGAATGACAATGGAAATAAGTTGGTTGCTCTGCCAAATCAGAATTTACAAATCTTTACTAATCCTTTTCCTAAGCATACCAAAAATAATATGGTGGAACAAGATTTAGTGGAAGTTGATGAGGATGATTACTTGGACTATGATAGTATCATGGGTATGATTGAAGTCAACAAGAAACAAATGGATAATCCACCTCGTCCATGAGCAAATAGAATTTATGCTGAGGTTCCTCCTTTGTTATCCTTATATGGACAGATAAATAATCAAAATGCATCATAAAAGAAAGAACAACAACCAATACAGATGAGTAAGATGGTACAGGATGATTCCCATTACTATTCTAGAAAGATTCAACAACAAAAACTTGCTAAAAATTGAAAAAGAGCAAGATGACAATCAGTAGTCAGAAATAATAGTGGTTCTCCCCCTCACAAGCAACAAAAAGTCTCATTTAAACAAGGATTTAATGAACAAGCATCATATGATAACAAACAAGACTTTAATAAGAACCACTCAAATTTTGCATTAAACATGATCGAGTACCTCTCCAAGAGGTAATATGAAGACCCTACAGGTAAGTATCTCTAACCCTTTATCTCTCTCATGATGTGCTTCCCCCGTGATGTGTTATGTGTTGTTTAGGCCTCTTGGGATGACCTCAGACTCTCTTGTAAGGTTCAGGATACCAGGAGACTACCTTTGTTGTGACCTTCTTCTATTTGTATCATCATTCTTCTATATTGCCTCTCTCTGATTTCATTGTTGTGTGTTGTGTCTTATAGACATAGCGTCACAGTTGGTGACTTGGGGGCACCCTCCTACATGACTATCCCTAAGACACTTGTTTATCCTCTCTTATTTATTGTTTCCCTTCCTCTAGTGTTTCCATCTATTGGGTGGATGATGACAAACATTTATACTGATGCGGACCTAGTGTCCCTTTCATGAGTAATAAAAAATGGACTTAGTTCCTAATATGACAATGGGGTTGTATATCTTATCTGATGATTGGCTAGTGGAAGCACTCGTGCTTTCCGCGTAGTGAATTTTATGATGTTTCTGTCACATTTACAAACCTTAACAATATTGCTGCTTCGTGCACCTTTGTTTGCCTTTGAATCTAGCCTTAGCGGTACTCGATTCAGAGAGCTTCGTGATATAGCCTCACAGTTATCCTCAAACTTTGAATTCATTGTATAACCTTGGCTCTTTGTGTGGTTAATCATATGCATTGTTGTTGTTGTTTATCATGATGTTGTAGACAGTAACATGTTTCTTGCAGGGATGTGTTTGTGGGAACAATTGGTGATCGTAAAGTACATGTCACCTCCGGGGGGCATGGGCTTTGCGAAAGTCGGTGTTCCCTTGTGTGTTTTCTTCCTACCTTAATGTGCTTGATATCGATAACTGATATCAACCACCTTAATGTGGGGGCATATATAAGGTAAGCTGTCTGTTATAGATGTTAGCAATGTGTTTGACCTTAGATGCAGAGACTTGTGCCCCAGAGTAGTGCATCATGCATCTTGAGTTTGTTTACAATCGATCAATCAATCATGTAAGCCCTCTGTGGAGGTGGGATATCAAGCATAACCTTTTTCTTAAGCCCTCTATAGAGGTGGGGATGGTGTATTTCTCAGAGCAGATTGAATCATCCTGTCATTTTCAAAAGTCCTCTGCAAAGGTGGGGAGTGGTTTTGTGATTAACTCAACCCTTAAGTGTGTCTTTGGCAATTGTTGTGGTGAAGCCCAATCATTGGTGTGTGCCTGTAATGTGCCTGAGATGGTGTTGGACCTAGAAATAGGCACACTCCATCGCTTGTCTATCATGTTTTCTCTGTGTCTTCAAGTGTGTGTGTTTTGGTGTGCTTGTTTTGTGTGGTGTGTTTGTTGCCCCATATGTAGAGACTAGCACCCTTGGGTAGTGCTTCCTGCATTTTGGGAGGTTTTGTGTGTCTTGTGTGTGTGTTTCCCCATATATACTGAGACCTGTGCCTTAGGGTAGTGCATCCTATATTATGGGAGGTTTGTTTACTTTCCAGTACTTGCATTTGCATTTCATATATATGAGAAAAAGAAAAGATATCATTTCTATCTTCCATGCATTAATGTGTCTTCTATGCATTGACTGTATTCTTTGTGTTCTGTGTGACTGTAACTGTCTTCTCCATGTTTGGCATGCCTGTTATTGTCTTCTATGTGATTGGCATGTCTTCTCCATGCTTGGCATGTTTGCTGTGTTTGTGACCTTACTTTAATGCATGTATTGGCCTTGCGTTTATATATACATTAAAGTGGGGGCTAAATGTAATGTCAAAAAATGTCCCCTTGGGGGATTTTCCCTCATAAGGTTTAGCTCCCAGGTCTTTAGTATGCATTTAGGACATTTTAGTTCATATTGTGGCATCCCGATGGAATGAGACCTAGGTTCCATGGCAAATTGGACCTAGGTGGACCCCTTGAGCTATACCCTACCCAAAATAGAGGGGGAGGACTTGGGTGCCTGCACCTTAGTCCTACCCTATTTTGGGGCAGCCCCAATTTTTGGGTGTCAGTTTATGACCATTAGTTGGTTCTTTTGCCGACACGGTAAAGTTTAATTTTTAAAATCTTGGCGGGAATGCTGGTAGGTGCATATATAAGCATGTTTAGGCATTCATTTGTAAACTAGATGGCAATTGTGATGTTCAAGTGTTCTCAAGGTGATTCAAGGCTTTCTATTGTGTTGCAAGAGTAGAATTGTGTGTTTTGTGTGTTGATATTTGTAGATTTTAGCATCAATCTCCTCATGGCATGAAGAGCATCTTCCTCCATGAGAGCTTCACTACAAGGTGACATATCATTGTGTTTTTATCATTAATTCCTTTGGTTTTTCCCTCTGCCTCACAAGGGTACACACTCTTTATCTGACAATGGTGTTCGGAGACTTAAGTGTCCTCCGGGGCTTGACTGAGGCAAGCCTCTAAACACCACAACCCCCAAACCAAGTCTTGTGATTGTAGGTTACAAGTGTCACATTTGGGAAAAGTGGAGTTGTAGGAAGGATTGGCAGGCATCAAAGATTTAGGATCTGAAGAAAAGTCAAACACAAGAGCACTTCCAGGACTAGTTTGCTCGCAACAGTGTCCTTCACAGATAGATCTCAGGAAACAAAAGTTACAGGGCTGATCAGGGTCAGAAGGAGGTCCAGATTCCCTGAAAAAGTAGGTACCTTAGACTTGGGCATCCGCACCTTAGTCCCTGATTGTTCCGCTTCATAACCCTGAAAACAAGTATTCTGTGATTTGCTATTTTACTCCCATCTGCAAGAGAATTTTCTATCTTTCGTCAATTTTTTGTCGTATTTTCTTAATTAGGGTTTTAATGGTCAATTGGACATAGGAGAAGGAAAAATTGATAATTAATTCCCTAATCCAAGTTTCCCTTCATTTGTAAGTGACCTAGGGTATGATAGTGCTCGCCACTCGACCCTAGATCCTTCAATGTTAGGGTGAAAGGAGGATTTTAACATTTAAACAACAAAAAGATTAACAAAATCCAATTTTACCCTAAATAGAAAGAAAAGTATCTACAGTAAGGAAGAAAAAGAGAGTTACCTTTAGCTTGAAGAGAAGAAGAGTGTAATGGCAGTGACCTCCTGTAGGTCTTTATCTTTTCTTTTTCTCAATTTTTCTCATATTTTACAATAAGATTTCAAACACAGAAAGCAAAAGAGCATTGTCAAAGAGATGTTACAGAAGGAGCGAAGAAAAGTAGAGATGGCTACGGCCATTAATATGGAATAAAACTCAGAAAATGATGAAGGAAATGCCAGCCAAAGACATGATACAACACTCACCTTCATCTGTCATTCTTTTTATTCTAGAAAATGCAAGAAAATTATAGAGTTTTGACCTCAAAGAAGTGAAGAAGAAGCCATAGAGACCAAAGAAACCCTAAGTGCCAAAAAGTTATAGAGCAGTGGCAAGTATAGAGGAACAAATGAAATGATCAAATGATTAGGGTTTTCAACCCTTTTTTGTTTGAACTTTCTTTTCTCATTGATATTTTTTACCATTGTAAACATAATTATTGCCATATCCAAAAAATCAAATAGGAGTCAAAACATCAAAGATGTATTACCTAGTAATCATCATAAGAAATGGCTGACAGATGGTATGTATTGTACTCCAAAAGGTGGTCGATAGTCAAAGGTAAGTGTTATACATTGCAAGAAAATCAAACAATGATTATCACCTTGTGGTCAACTATTTCATAGTCAAATGATGCCAATATCACATGATCAATGCATAGTAATTGTGCCTTATATTTTTTTTGAAAAGATGGGTATTCCTTATGTCTTACAAAGTCAAGGTCAAGAGTCTTCAAATGAAGACAAAGGTGGTAGACAAGGAGTTGACAAGGTGGCAGAGATAATATTTTTTGCATGGAGGAGGTATAGAGAGAATAAGGTATATTTGGCATAATAATACATATGGCAAGGTGATATGAAGACTCAGGTTTTGGTTTTGCATGGTGAAGATAATATGGCAGTAAGGCCACTTTGCATTATGATTGGAGTGATAAGGCATAGAGAGTTAGATATTTGTTTTCTTTTGATACAAATATGGAGTTATAAGGGTTTGTATGTAATGCCTTAGTTTTTATACATTTTTGATAATGTATTTGGAGAGATACGGGTAATTTTTCTTCCTTGAGGCATATGGCATCCAAATGGATATTTTTTACAAGGCGCTATAAGGGGATTTTATTTTCTCTAAAGTCCTATTTTTTTGCTCAAATCATGCAAATTAGGCATGTGTAAATTGGAGAGATAAGGAGATCTTTTTTCTTTTCATGCATGATTTTACAAATAAATCAATTGTAAATATATAATAAAGTAATATTCTTCAAATTACTTTATTATTTTTCACAAATTATAAAATCAAATAAAGTGCAAGTTATAACCAATAATAGAGTAATTATTTTAATTACTTTATTATTTACTCACAATCAATTTTGCAAAAGTAAAATTAAAAAAATTGATGAGTTGAGTTAGCTAGGCCACCTAGGGGATTTTTGCATGATTTGAGGTGCATTTTTAGGGTTCTTGGTCAACTTTTGGGTCAAGCACATGGAGAGGTCCAAATTGGAGCTATTTTTGCTTGATTTCTGGCAGTTTGAGCCCTTATTTTTGGGGATTTTTGAGTTTGCTTATGGATCACTTTGGAGGACTTATTTTTAGAGGCATCTAGCTATAGTTTTTTTTTACATGCCTCTTAGTGAGAGAAAAGCTATATATTGTAAAGAAAAACTTTTTTTTGCTATTTCTTGCCTTTTTGCTCTTGTACACTTTGAGAGAAGAAGGTTTTGTAGCTCAGTTTTGACAGTTTTATAGAGATCAGTAGGTTATAGGTTCCATTTTTTGTCTCTCTTGCAATATTTCCTTTATTTTTGGAAACAAGTAGTTGCCTTTCCATTTAATGCAAATTGTATGAAGTGATTTGATGAAGTTTTACTGTGTTTTATCATTAAAACCTTTAAAATTATTGTCTCACTATTACTTGAAGCATTAAGCATAGTCTTATTATAGGTCTTAGGTTGTGTTAATGAAAATAATCCATTTTGTGTTGTGAGAAATCCTTTTCCTTCAAAAAAAGGGTCTATTTTCAAGCCTCCATTAGAAATACTTTTGTGATATTTGTGCCAAGATTGGATTGTGTGAGTTAGATTTCTGAGTTATATTGTGAACCAGATTGCATATTTTCTATCCATATTAGGTGCATCACCAAATTTTATAGTTTCATTTCCTTATAGTTTCCTTCTTACCCTTTTCCAAAATAGAAAATCATACATTCCAATAGAATATTTTAAGGGAAAAAGCCCATAATCTAGAGGTTCAAACTCATTATATGTCACCCATAGCCTAAGTTTGTCCCCATGTTTTGAAGGATTGCAGAGTGTCATAGCTTTGCATAAGGGTGCAATCCTCATCAACAACAATTTTCAGCATGCCCGGTGGGACTTTGAACTAATTTTCAGTTCAAAAGGAACTTAACAGTTTGTTGTTTTGGTACAAACAGTAGATTTATTAGCCTTTTTTAGAGGTTTATTTCAAGTACTTGGTGACTCTAATCTTTTGGTTTTATAGATCAGATTTTGTAGCCTATGAAAAGTATCACAAGATCAGGTTTCAGTTGTTTTCCATCCCCTTAAATGATTAATCTTGTCTACCTTTCATTGAAACATATCATATCATCCATCATATTATGAAAATACTGTGAATCCACCATCTTATTGTTGGAAAGAGACACATTGTAGCTTCATGATTGTTGTCATTGATGGCAACAAAGTTCATCCCACACATTCACAAGACATGGTGTGCCTATATCAGAAGCCAGATTGAAGAATGTTATGATCTGGTAAGCAAGAACAGAGCATGTGGCAAGGTCTGAAAGTCAGGTTTGGATCTCTTAGAGGAAGTATCTTTGGAAAGTGAGGACCTAGGGAAGTTAAGAGGAGTACCTTGACTGATAGATTCTAGGAATTGAGCCTTCGGTGATGAAAGAGTGAAGAGATATGAGCATTTAGTATTGTGGTCCTATTTGGCAGAGCAGATAGAGGAAGAACTTACTGGAAGAGCTTCAGACATTATTCCAGATGAGATGTTGGTGGTGATCAAGATTCTTAAGGTATCATTCATGATTGGTCGACTTGTTAGATGACTTTTATAAGTATCTATTTGATCCTCATCACTTGGTAAGCAAGGATTCAGCCGACAAATTAGAGTTTGGGAAATACTGACTATTCCGGATGCCGACTAGAAAGAGGATGAAATCCTTTGTGCGGATATATATATACCAAATGGATTTCGATGAGAAGGTTGTGAGGAATAATTGTGAAGTGCAAAGAAAAGTAGAAGATTAGTGTGGAAGCAGTAAGGCAGGTCTGGAATGTGAAAGGACATTAGCTCTAAAGAAGAGAAAGGATGAAGTGTAGTAGATCAGTATACTGAGCCTAATCGGAACTGAACTTTAGCATATGTGGATGCTTCTCATCAGTTCAAGTATCTTGTTACTCTCTTTATAACTTGTAGGCAGTGACCCTCTTGTAAGCAGTGTGTTCGAGTAGTGAGCCCTAATTGGCAAGTGCCATTTTATATTTCTATTCTTCTGATAGAGAATAAAATCTTGGGTTAATCACCCCTTGGTTTTCTCCCTTAATAGGATTTACACGTCAACAATATTGTGTCATGTGTATTTCCATTTCATGGTTATGTTTGCTTATTTGAATTGATGATGCATTAATTATTAAGAAGGTTCAGAAAGCTGAAATAATTAAGATAACTAATTCACCCCCCTTCTCAGTTATCAACAATTGGTATCAGAGCCAAGTTCCTCCAAATAGAGCCTAACAGCTTGAGGAAGATCTGAGAATTAAAATGGATGTGTATGGTATGAGGGAGCAACTTCAGTCTGCCCTAGATGATCTTGAACAATCTAATTCTAAATTCAATGAATTGAAGGAAAGACTCAAATAGGCTGATGATTTCATAAATGAACTAAAAGGGAAACTAAGTCTCTCTATGAAAAAGAGAAAGGAGCTACTCCAACAATTGGCAAATCAAAGTGAAGCAAATGATATAGATGGAGATCTGAAGGAGAAAACCAAGTTATGTGAAAAGTTATCAAAAGAGATCATTATGGTAAGACATGAAATGGAATCAGGAGTTATGAAATTTACCCAAGAAATTGAAGAGAACAGAAAAACTAAAGATGATCTAAGACAATCTCTCAAGGAGAAATCAGAAGACTGTTGGCAAGAGACACTGTATGGATTCATGATTGTTGTCATTGATGGCAACAAAGTTCATCCCACACATCCGTAGGACATGGTGTGTCTATACCGGAAGTCAGAGTGAAGAATGTTGTGGTCCAGTAAGCAAGAACAGAGCATGTGGTGAGGTCCGACAGTCAGGTCCGGATCTCTCAGAGGAAGTATCTTGGTGAAGTGTAGATTTGGGTAAGTCAAGAGGACTACCTTGAGTGATAGTTTTTAAGGATTTAGCCTCCGGTGATAGATGAAGAAAAAGATATGAATACTTGAGTATCGGGTTCCTGATTGGCAGTGTGGACAGAGGAAGAACTGATTGGCAGAACATCAGACATTATTCCGGATGTGTTACTGATGATGGTAAAGGTTATTAAGGCATAAGTTATGATTGGCTGACATGATTGACAAATTCTACAAGTATATCCTTGATCCACATTACTTGGTAAGCAAGGATTCAGCTGACAGATCAGAGTTTCTAGAAAATATTGACTATTCCAGGTGCCGACTAGAAAGGTGATGAAATCACTTATGCGTATATATATAAGATGGATTTAGTTGTGAGAAGTGTCATGGTTTTAATGATGTACGAAGAAAAGCAGTAGAGCCGAGTAAAAGCAGAAAGGAAGGTCCAGTATGTGAAAGGAGAGCAACACAAAAGAAGAGGAAAGATGAAGTGCAGCAGATCAGTATACTAAGCCTAACCGGAACTGAACTCCAGCATATGTTGATGCTCCTTATCAGTTCAAGTATTGTATTACACTCTTTATAAATTGTAGATAGTGTGTCTCTTGTAGGCAGTGTGCCTTTTGTGAGTAGTGTGCTCAGGTAGTTAGCCCTAATAGTCAAGTGCCATTTTGTATTTCCATTCTTTTAACAGAGAATACAATCTTGGGTTAATCACCCCGTGGATTTTTCCCTTAACAGGGTTTCCACATCAAAAATATTGTGTCATGTGTATTTCCATTTCATGGTTATGTTTGCTTATTTGAATTAATGTTGCATTGATTGTTAAGAAAGTTCAGAAAGCATAAATAATTAGGATAACTGATTCACCCCTGCCTCTCAGTTATTAACAATTGGTATCAGAGCCAAGTTCCTCCTAACAGAGTCTAATAGTTTGAGGAAGATCTGGGAATTCAAATGGATGTATATGGTTTAAGGGAGCAACTCAAGACTACCCTTGATGATCTTGAGCAGTCAAACTCTGAAGTCAATGAATTAAAGGAAAGACTCAAACAAGCTGATGATTTCATGAGAGAACTAAAAGACAAATTAAGTCTCTCTATGAAAAAGAGAAAGGAGCTACTTTAGCAATTGGCAAATTAAGGTGAAGCCAATGATACAAATGAAGATCTGAAGGAGAAAACAAAGTTATGTGAAAAGTTATCAAAAGAAATCATTATGGTAAGACATGACATGGAATCAGGAGTTATGAAGTTTACCCTAGAGGTTGAAGAGAAAAGAAAAACTGAAGATAATCTAAGACAATCTCTCAAGGAGAAATCAGAAGATTGCCACAAGATGGATAGAATTATCAGACATCTTGAATCTAATCTTGAAGATGCTAAAGATAATGAAGAAAAACTTGAGGATCAAATTGTCTCTCTCAAAAGGGATCTTCAAATAGCAAATGAATATAAAGAGAAATTCAAGATAAGTTCTGCTCAACTTGAAGTTCTTCTTGAAAGTCAAAAGAGGGTAGATGACAAGTGTGGTTTGGGATATGAGAAAGCAGAAAGTTTTGGATCTAGTCAGAAGAATTTTAGATCAAAAAATCCAAGGAACAGGTCTAGAAGACCTCTGATAAGGCAGCCTAATGCTCAAAGATATCCATCCTTCAATGGATACTACCACAACTGCAATAACTTTGGTCATAAAGCTAATCAATGTAGAAAGAGAATGAATCAGACTAATACATCCTTCTCCAGACAGTGTTTCAACTGCAAAAGGTATGGTCACAAATCTCATGAATGCAGAAATATGCAAATAAACAATTCATTCAATGGTAGATGCTTTACATGCAATAGAATAGGTCATATGGCTAATCAATGCAGATCAAGAGGATATCAATCAAATATGCAAAGAAGTATTGTTTGCCAAATTTGCAATAGATCCAGTCATATTGCAAAATTCTGTAGAAGCAAGAATCAAGACAAAAGAGGTCTGGTATATCATAATTAGAATCAAGATAAGGGAAAACAAAAAGTGAATGCAGATGAAGTTTAAAGTAAGATGAACAAGATTTGGGTGAAGAAAAGTATAGAGAATGTAGAGGATGGATCCGCACCAGATTCTGGTGCTGATATTCCTTCCAGAAATTAAAAAGTGAGCTCTAGCTCAGGGGGAGACACAAAGAAAACCTTGTTCCCCCAGCCAGTCAATTGGTGCCGAAATTGGCACAAGACGAGTTGCGGATTAAAGGGTTCTTAAGAGAAACATCCAAATAAACTATGGTTAAGATTTGGAAGATCCGCAAGATGTTTAAGATCAAGACTGATCTGGTTCTTCAAGTCATCTGAATAAGGCAAACCGGAATGACTTAGGTTGAGCATTTATTGCAACTTAACATTAGGGTTTGTGAAGCAATATAAGGGTTTTCTCACTAAGCATTTGCTCATTCTGCATTCAAGAAGAAATGAAAAAAGAGGATCTACAAAAAAATTCCTCAAGCTCATCCAAGATCATTTGCAGAAGTCAACTCATCCAAAAATTGATCTGGCTAACTCTGTGAAACTGAAAGGCACAAAAGGTATTCTCCTTTATCAAATAACTCTCTATAAATCCTTGAATGATGGGTACTCCAAATATTGTGAAGATCTCTGATAGGCCTCACCCTAAATTCAAGAAACATCCATACAAATCCTTGGAAGTAGATCCCCTAGGAGCTTTTTCCAGTGTTCTGCATGGTGTCCTGCATACAGAAGATATTAGGGTCTACATTCATGCAAACATTCCAGAATTTGGAGAGTCCAAATTAATGGATATCTATCACAAGCAGTTAATAGATGATTATTTTGAGATTAAACCTCAGTATAACGCCATCCGGGATAAGCATTTTGCACAATGCATTCATTTCCCCTATTTTCTGGAAGATGAATGGGTCCGGTATATCCTGAGCAGAATACATGACAACTTCATGTGGTTGAATAGGCCATTTAAGATCACTAAGGATGCCATTAGGGCTGTAACTAGATTACACTCAATCGATGAAATGCCTATGCTCAAATCTATCAAGAACCAAATCATCAGTGAGACTACCAGATCAAAATTTGATAAAAGAGCTATAACTATTGAGGATATCACAGATCCGGATATCAAATTTGCATCAATGATAATTGGATATAAGATATACCACTCTAGCAGGGAGAATTCTATTTCCAGAACTGCTATATACATTGCTTATGAAATATTAAGGAAGAATGTAGACTATGATCTTTGTGAGCTCCTTCTGAACCAACTATTGGAGAATCTACAGAAGATAAAGAAGGATAAGAAGAACTCCTTCAAATACGGTGGTTTGATACTCTGTCTTTTCTTTTATTACATGAATGAGCTTCCCAGATCTAGTGGCTGGGTATGGTAGAATGATAGGCCAGTAGCCATTCAGGTCAGAGATTATATACATGGGATTGGTGATGCCAAGGCACAAAATATAGTTCTCTGGGGATATTTCAAGAATTTTTAGAATATGATGCAAGCAAGAGAGAGAATTCCCTAGTCTCTTGTTGAAAAATACAAAGACATGGAATGCTTTATGGTAGAGACTGATCAGTGCCTAATGGAGGAAGTAGAACCAAGAACTGTATGGATCATGCCTATGGGGTATGAAGTTGATGAACAAATTATGGAGCTGCATGTTCAACACATGCTAAGTCAGCCAAAGGATCCAAAGGCAGAAAGGTTTAGAACCTTTGAAGAGCTAAGTGTAAAAGTTCATGTGGAACTCAGACAACTGGAAATAAAGAGGAAAGTGAGAAAAGAAGTTGAAGAAATTGCCAAAGGCTTAGGCATCTCAAAGGAGGCACTTGATGCCAATAGGGAAAAGATGGAAAGGGATGAGGAAGAGAAGAAAGAGGTAGAAAAGGGAAGCAAGGAAAGTGCTCCGGTAGAATCTTCCACCCAGACAAGATCATCAAAGAGATCAGCACCTGTCACTGCTAAAAGCTCAAAGACATCAAAACTGGAAGCAAAATCATCCGGCAGAGGAGAGAAAAGAACCAAAACAAAGGCCACAAGGTCTTATGTCAGTCAAAAGGATGATGAAGAAACTGAATCAGATGAGGAGATAAAGAAAATGAAGAAGCAGAAGAAGAAAACATCCAGTGAACCTTCTACCGGTCAAGAAGAAAAGGCAGAAGATTTTGTAGAAAAGCCCACTCTATCTTTAGATGATGTCATCAAATTAGTCAGTGTGGATGGAAACCTTTAGCCAATGGATGAATTCTATGATGATTACAATGAAGCAGACCAAAATATTTTGTAGGAAGCAACAGTCAAGTATCTGAACATATATAACAAGGCTTTTATTGAAATTATATCTCTTATTCCTAAAAGGCTAGAAAAAGATTTAGAAATAAGAAAGAATACTGCCATGGCCAAAGATCTTGAGATCCGGGAACAGATAGCCATTCAGCTATATCCTTCAATTGATTCAAAGCAAATGAACATGATCTTCAAGGATTGTAAGGATGAATTTTGGAGTAAAGCCAGAATGAATCAGCTCATTCTTGGTGAGACTGACAAGATAGCCAAGGAAATAGAAGAGATCCTCAGGAATGCCTTCAAAAGATTCAATCTTCCTATTATAGAGGACTTGGGCATTGATCCTTTGGCCACATGTGTTGAAAAGGAATCCACTAAGGAAATGGCAGAAGAAGTCATGGACACCAGTGCAGAAAAGGATAAGGACTTGGAATCCTCTGTTCTGGAAGAGGAAGTTCATAAACAATCAAACATCTCTCCTCTAGTTTCCCCTACAGTCTCTGGATCTAAAGGAGAAGAAAGAATAGAGGAGAAAGAAGAAGAAGCGAAAGGAAGAGAAGAAAGTCAAGCTAAGAAGAACATAAGTAACAGTGCAGAAGAGAAGAAATCTCTATCTCCGGCAAGAGACACTCTAGAAACTATCAAGGACTTCTTGACAAAAGAAATGTTGGAAATTGATGAATTGGAGTTACTTCAAGGTCCATTTAACTTTGACTCTCTCTCCCCGGTTCAAACAATGAAGATAGCTTCATTTGCCAATGCAAAGGCAAAAGAAAAACTCCTGAAGTCTCACATGGAAGATTGTGAGCTAATAGAAGCTGCATCCGGTATTTTAGAAAAGATCATGCCATCTTTTTTGAAGGATCACTCAGCTTCTTCGTCAGGTAATCTTAAAGCTCTTGTTAGTTTAGTCAACACTCATTTTGAGTCGTTAGAGAAATCAGCTGAGGAAAAGGTCTAGAAAGAGTTTTTGGATAAAAGATTCTCTGAAGTACTAAGTCTAATATCCAATGATAGAAGAAATATGGATATAGGGATAAAGAGCTTAGAAAATGCTCTTAAAGATGGCGGGGAAATATATAAATTTTGTCTATCATGGTCCAAAGCAACAATGGAGATTGAGAAGAAAATGAAAGAACAGGAGATCAAACTAACAAAACTTTCTCAAAATTTTGATCCATTTACCTCATCCATAGTAAATCAAGAATGTCAGACCATTGCAGTCTTGGATGAAATTAAGAAGCTAGAGAAAGAAAAGAAAAATAGAATTGGCAGGTTAAATGAGCTTAGAAGAATAATCATTCCTAAGTTGGAGGCCATGCATGAGGCCCTAAGTGATGCTCAAACCACCGCCAAGACAAATGATCTAACAGATCTGAAGAAGGCTAAAGTTTTTACATTCTTGTTGAGCAGTCATATATCAATTTTGGATAGAATGAAGCAAAGTTGGGTAGCAGAATTCATCCAATTGAAGACAACTTTTGTAGACATTCTTCAGTTTATGCGAGTATGTTATATGCGGCTAAGTATAGTTAAATTTTTGAAAATTTTGATGCACGGTTCCCACCCTTTGCCATTGATGTCAAAGGGGGAGTGAAGAGTAGTGAAAAATGCTGTATCCAACTAAGGGGGAGCTCCAAAAAATGTATATAAAAATAGAGCATTAGTGAAGGGGGAGCATAGTGTAAACACTTAGTCATTTTTCACTAAGTGTTGCCATCAATGCCAAAAGGGGAGATTGTTAGCAAGAGACACTATATGGATTCATGATTGTTGTCACTGATGGCAACAAAGTTCATCCCACACATCCACAGGACATGGTGTGTCTATACCGGAAGTTAGAGTGAAGAATGTTGTGGTCCGGTAAGCAAGAATAGAGCATGTGGCGAGGTCTGACATTCAAGTCTGGATCTCTCAGAGGAAGTATCTTGGTGAAGTACGGATTTGGGGAAGTCAAGAGGACTACCTTGAGTGATAGATTCCAAGGATTTAGCCTCTGATGATAGATGAAGAAAAAGATATGAATATTTGAGTATCAGGTTCCTGATTGGCAGTATTGACAGAGGAAGAACTGACTGGCAGAACATCAGACATTATTCCAGATGTGTTACTGATGATGGTAAAGGTTATTAAGGCATAAGTTATGATTGGCCGACATGATTGACGACTTCTACAAGTATATCCTTGATCCGCATTACTTGGTAAGCAAGGATTCAGCCGACAGACCAGAGTTTGTGGAAAATATTGACTATTCCAGGTGCTGACTAGAAAGGTGATGAAATCAATTATGCGTATATATATATATATATAAGATGGATTTAGTTGTGAGAAGTGTCATGGTTTTTGGTGATCTACGAAGAAAAGTAGTAGAGCCAAGTAAAAGCAGAAAGGAAGGTCCAATATGTGAAAGGAGTGCAACACAAAAGAAGAGGAAAGATGAAGTGCAGCAGATCAATATACTGAGCCTAACCAGAACTGAACTCCAGAATATGTTGATTCTCCTTATCAGTTCAAGTATTGTATTACACTCTATAAATTGTAGACAGTGTGTCTCTTGTAGGCAGTGTGCCTTTTGTGAGCAGTGTGCTTAGGTAGTGAGCCCTAATTAGCAAGTGTCATTTTGTATTTCCATTCTTCTAACAGAGAATACAATCACCCCATGGTTTTTTCCCTTAATAGGGTTTCCACGTCAAAAATATTGTGTCATGTGTATTTCCATTTCATGGTTATGTTTGCTTATTTGAATTAATGCTACATTGATTATTAAGAAAGTTCAAAAAGCAGAAATAATTAGGATAATTGATTCACCCCCCTCTCAGTTATCAATAAAGACTGCCACAAGATGGATAGAATAATCAGACATCTTGAATCTGATCTTGAAGATGCTAAAGATAATGAAGAAAAACTTGAGGATCAAATTGTCTCTCTTAAAAGGGATGTTCAAATAGCAAATGAATACAAAGAAAAATTCAAGATAACCTCTGCTCAACTTGAAGTTCTTCTTGAAAGCCAAAAGAGGGTAGATGACAAATGTGGCTTGGGATATGAGAATGGTGAAAGCTCCAGATCTAGTCAAAAGAAGTTTGGATCAGAAAATCCAAGGAATAGACTTAGAAGACCTCCAGTAAGGCAACCTAATGCTCAAAGATATCCATCATTCAATGGATACTGCCACAACTGTAATAACTTTGGTCACAAAGCTAATCAGTGCAGAAAGAGAATGAATCAGTCTAATACATCCTTCTCTAGACAGTGTTTTAACTGCAAAAGGTATGGTCACAAATCTCATGAATGCAGAAATATGCAAATGAATAATTCATTCAATGGTAGATGCTTTGCATGCAATATAATGGGTCATATGGCTAATCAATGTAGATCAAAAGGACATCAATCAAATATGCAAAGAAATGTTGTTTGCCACAATTGCAATAGATCCGGTCATATTGCCAAATTCTGTAGAAGCAAGAATCAGGGCAAAAGAGGTCCGGTACATCATAATCAGAATCAAGACAAGGGAAAAAGAAAAGTGAATGCGGATGAAGTTCAAAGTGAGATGAACAAGATTTGGGTGAAGAGAAGTATAGAAAATATAGGAGATGGATCTGCACCAGAATCTAGTGCTGATATTCCTTCTAGAAATTAAAAAGTGAGCTCTGGCTTAGGGGGAGACACAAGGAAAAACATTTTCCCCCAGCTAGTTAATTGGTGCCGAAACTGGCACAAGGAGAGTTGCGGATTAAAAGGTTCATAAGGAAAACATCTAAACAAACTGTGGTTAAGATATGGAAGATCTGCAAGATGTTTAGAACAAGATTGATTCGGTTCATCAAGTCATCCGAATAAGGAAAACAAGGCAAACCAGAATGACTTAAGTTGAGCATTTATTGCAACTTGGTATTAGGGTTTGTGGAGCAATATAAGGGTTTTTCTTATCAAGCATTTGTTCATTTTGCATTCAAGAAGAAGCAAAAAGGAGCTCTACAACAAATTTCCTCAAGCCCATCAAAGATCATCTGCATAAGTCGATTCATCCAGCAATCGATCTGGATCACTCCGTAAAATCTAGAAGCATAAAAGGTATTTTCCGTTCTTAAATATCTCTCTGTAAATCTTTGAAAGATGGCTACTCCAAATGTGGTGAAGATTTCTGATAGGCCATGCCCTAAATTTAAGAAGCATCCATATAAATCCCTAGAAGTTGATCCCCTAGGTGCCTTTTCAAGTATTTTGCATGGGGTTCTGCATGTAAAACATGTTAGGGCATATATTCATGCGAGTATTGAAGAATTTGGGGAATCTAAGCTGGTCGATATCTATCACAAGCATCTGCTAGATGACTCATTCAAACTCAAAACCCAGTATAAATCTATCCAGGACAAACATTTTGCACAATGCATTCATTTCCCCTATTTTTTGGAAGATGAATGGGTCTGGTATATCTTGAGCAGAATGCATGACAACTTCATGTGGTTAAGCAGGCTGTTTAAGATTACTAAGCTTAGGGCAGTAACTGAATTACACTCAACCGGTGGAATGCCTACACTCAAATCTGTCAAAAACCAAATTGTCAGTGAGGCTACCAGATCAAAGTTTGATAAAAGAGAAATGACTATTGAGGATATCACAGATTTGGATATCAAGTTTGCATCAATGATAATTGGATATAAGATATATCACTCCAGCAGGGAGAATTCAGTATCTGAAACTGCTATATATACTGCTTATGAAATGTTGAGGAAGAATGCAGACTATGATCTTTGTTAGCTCCTTCTAAACCAACTCTTGGAGAATCTGCAGAAGATAAAGAAGGATAAGAACTCTTTCAAATACGATGGTTTGATACTCTGCCTATTCTTTTATTACATGAATGAGCTTCCTAGATCC
Source organism: Cunninghamia lanceolata (assembly GCA_027924645.1). Classification (NCBI taxonomy): domain Eukaryota; kingdom Viridiplantae; phylum Streptophyta; class Pinopsida; order Cupressales; family Cupressaceae; genus Cunninghamia; species Cunninghamia lanceolata. Next base: position 4,493,992 of record BSBN01000220.1, on the reverse strand, counting down.
AATGGCTGGGTATGGTAGAATGATAGACCAGTAGCCATTCAAATCAGAGATTATATACATGGGCTTGGTAATGCCAAGGCACCGAATACAGCTCTTTGGGGCTATTTCAAGAATTTTTAGAGCATGAAGCAAGCAAGAGAGAATCCCCCAATCTTTAGTTGAAAAATATAAAGATATAATATGCTTTATGGTAGAAACTAATCAGTGCCTAATGGAGGTAGTGGAACCAAGAACAATGTGGATCATGCCTATGGGGTATGAAGTGGATGAGAAAATTGTGGAGCTGCATGTTCAGCACATGCTAAGTCTGCCCAAGGATCCCAAGGCAGAAAGGTTTGGAACCTTTGAAGAATTAAGTGTGAAGATCCATGTAGAGTTAAGACAACTAGAAATAAAAAGAAAAGTGAGGAAGGAAGTAGAAGAGTTTGCCAAGAGGCATGGAATTTCAAAAGAAGCACTTCATGCAAATAGAGAGAAGACAGAAAGGACAGAGAAAGAGAAGGAAGAAGCAGAAAAGGAAAGTGGTCCGATAGAAGCCCCCTCCCAGACCAGATCCTCCAAGAGGTCTGTACCTACAACTGCTAAGACCTCAAAGGCATCAAAACCGGAAGCAAAACCATCCAACAAAGCAGAGAAAAGAACTAAGACAAAGGCCACAAGGTCTTATATCAATCAGAAGGATGAAGAAGAGATAGAATCTGATGAAGAGATCAAGAAAAAGAAGAAGAAGAAGAAAGTATCCAGTGAAGATAAGGAGGCAGAGGCAGAAGAGTTTGTTGAAAGACCAACTCTGTCATTAGATGATGTAGTTAAAATAGTTACTATGTATGGGAACCTGCAACCAATAACAGAATTCTATGATGCATACAATGATGCAGATAAAAAGATTCTGGAGGAAGCCATAGTTAAGTATTTGAACATATACAATAAGACTTTTATTGAAATCATATCTCTCATTCCCAAAATCCTAGAGAAGGAATTAGAGATAAGAAAGAATAATGCTAGGCCAAAGGATCTTAAGATCCGGGAACAGATAGCCATTCAGCTCTTTCCTTCAATCACTCTGAAGAAAATGAATATGATCTTCAAAGATTGCAAGGATGAGTTCCGGAGAAAAGCCAGAATGAATCAACTTATGCTCAGCAAAATTGACAAAATAGGAAAAGAGACAGAAGAGATTCTCTGGAATGCTTACAAAAGATTCAACATTCCCACTATAGAGGACCTAGGTGATGATCCCTCAGCTATAGATGAATCTACTGAGATAGTGGCAAAAGAGGTAAAGGAAATAGGTGAAGAAAAAGGTAAGGACTTAGATTCCTCTACTCCAGAAGAGGAAGTCCAAGGAGAAGTAAATCTGGATTCTCCAGCAGTCTCCAGATCTAAAGGAGAAGAAAGTATAAAAGAAAAATCCAGTCAAGAAGAACAAGGAAAGGGAAGAGAAGAAGAGTCAAGGACAGAAAAAGCTACAGATGATAGTGGTACGACTGCAAAAGGGGAGAAAATTCTATCTCCGGCAAGAGACACAGCAGAAGCAGTCAAGGATTTCTTGACCAAAGAGATGATGGAATTTGATGAACTAGAGTTGCTTCAAGGTCCATTCAATTTTGATTCCCTCTCTCCGGTGTAAACCATGAAGCTAGCTTCCTTCACTCAAGCAAAGGCAAAAGAAAAAATGCTAAAGTCTCACATGGAAGACTGTGAACTCATAGAAATTGCATCCGGTGTACTGGAAAAGATCATGCCATCCTTCCAAAAGGATCCTACAGCATCCACATCCAGTAATCTAAAGTCTCTTGTAAATTTTGTTAGTACACATTTTGATTCTTTAGAGAAAGCAGCAGAAGAGAAATTTTGAAAAGAGTTTTGGGATAAGAGATTCTCAGAGTTACAAGGGCTTATAACCAATGATAGTAGAAATATGGACATTGGGATGAAGAGCTTAGAAAATGTTCTTAAGGATAGAGGAGAAGTATATAAATTTCCTATATCCTGGACTAAAGTAACAAACGATATTGAGAAGAAAGTAAGAGAACAAGAGGATAAACTGTCAAACCTCTTTCAGAATTTTGATCCTCTCACTATATCCATAATAAGCTAGGAATGTCAAACTATTGTAATTATGAATGAGATTAAGAAGCTTGAGAAGGAGAGGAAGAACATATTAAGCAGAATGGGTGAACTTAGAGGGATGATTATCTCTAAGTTAGAGGCCATGCATGAAGCCCTAACTGATGCTCAGGCCATAGCCTGGACCAGTGATCCGACAGATCTCAAGAGGGCGGAAGTTTTTGCATTCCTATTGAGTGGTCACATCTCAATTTTCGACAAGATGAAGCTGAGTTGGGCAACAAAATTTGCCCAATTGAAGACATCTTTTGTAGATATACTTCAGTATATGTAAGTATAAGCATGTTTATATACTTATGCGGCTAAGTTATCAATAGTTTTTGGGAAATTTTGGTGTGCGGACCCTACCCTTTGCCATTGATGTCAAAGGGGGAGTGAGGAATAGTGAAAAATGTGGAATCCAGCTAAGGGGGAGCTCCAGTAAAGTCTACATTAGAAGAGAGCATCAACCAAGGGGGAGTATAGTATAACACTTAGTCATTTTTCACTAAGTGTTGCCATCAATGCCAAAGGGGGAGATTGTTGGCAAGAGACACATTGTAGCTTCATGATTGTTGTCATTGATGGCAACAAAGTTCATCCCACACATCCGCAGGACATGGTGTGCCTATACTGGAAGTCAGATTGAAGAATGTTGTGATCTGGTAAGCAAGAACAGAGCATGTGGCAAGGTCTGACAGTCAGGTCCGGATCTCTCAGAGGAAGTATCCTTGGAAAGTGCAGACCCAGGGAAGTCAAGAGGAGTACCTTGATTGATAGATTCTAGGAATTGAGCCTCCGGTGATGAAACAGTGAAGAGATATAAGCATTTAAGTATTGGGGTCCTGTTTGGTAGAGCAGACAGAGGAAAAACTTACCAGAAGAGCTTCAAACATTATTCCGGATGAGATGTTGGTGGTGATCAAGATTCTTAAGGTATCATTCATGATTGGCTGACTTGTTAGATAACTTTTATAAGTATCTATTTGATCCACATCACTTGGTAAGCAAGAATTCAGCTGACAAACTAGAGTTTGGGAAATACTGACTATTTTGGATGTCGACTAGAAAGAGGATGAAATCCTTTGTGTGGATATATATACCAAATGGATTTAGATGAGAAGGTTGTGAGGAATAATTGTGAAGTGCAAAGAAAAGTAGAAGATCAGTGTGGAAGCAGTAAGGTAGGTCTGGAATGTGAAAGGACAGTAGCTCTAAAGAAGAGAAATGATGAAGTGCAATAGATCAGTATACTGAGCCTAACCGAAACTAAACTCTAGCATATGTGGATGCTTCTCATTAGTTCAAGTATCTTGTTACTCTCTTTATAACTTGTAGGCAGTGAGCCCTAATTGGCAAGTGCCATTTTGTATGTCTATTCTTCTGACAGAGAATATAATCTTGGGTTAATCACCCTGTGGTTTTCTCCCTTAACAGGGTTTCCATGTCAAAAATATTGTGTCATGTGTATTTCCATTTCATGGTTATGTTTGCTTATTTGAATTGATGATGCATTAATTATTAAGAAAGTTCATAAAGCTGAAATAATTAAGATAACTGATTCACCCCCCTTCTCAATTATCAACTCTTATTAGCCATATTAGATCAGCCATGCTGCTTATTTTAACCCAAATTCTATGGTTTCTCAAGGAAACCAACATGTTCAATATGATTACCTCCCACCCAGCCCTGCTCAACCTTCATATTAGCAATTACATGTTCAAAATCAATCCCAAGGGGTTGAAGATATAAAGAACAACATGAATGAAACAAAAAACACATTGCTAGAAATTGCAAAGAAGATAGAGGAGTTCAAGAGGCAGCAAGAATATGAGCAACAGTAGGAGGAACTAGATTATCAGGCTTATCTTCATGAACATGAATTGGAAGCACAAAGGATATAGTTTCAAGAAAGTCTTAGAAGGGAGATAGCAGCAAAAGAAGCATAGATGAAGTATTTGCTTACACAAGTAAAAAGGCAAGAAATCCAGAAAACTGCATTCATCCCAAAGCAGCCTATTCAAAATGAGGTTAGTAGCTATCAAGTTTCAAGTTTCAGAAGTTGTGATTTTGATCAGGAATCTATTTGCATTCAAAATTAGACCAATAATTCTTAATATCAATCACATCAATTGCCTAAACCAAGTCGTCACAGTCTTGAGCAACAATGGCAACCTTCTTGGACCAAACATCCTAATTACAAAATGTCAAATCTTATTAAGGCTACCCCTTCCATATCAATCCAAAATCAAGAAGAGGAAAAAGTAGTAGTATTCGAAACAATCAAGATTCCAAGTTGGTATAGTGAGCAAGAGCAAAAGGTTTTAGAGCCCAAGCCAATCAAGATCCCAAGCTTCAACTCAACAACTGAAGTTTGTTACAGTCCTTCTTGTCCCACCAAATCAGAAAAATTAGATGTGGAGCAAGAGGTTGCCGCTACTTTTTCTGTGTCCCCATTTGAAAATGAGCATAATGCCTATGAGGAAGATGTTGGTTCAGATATGGTATTCAATACTTTAGATTTTGATTCATTCAAGAAGTTCTCTAATGTTGTTTACAAGATAAATAAAAGTAGGGTACAAAGAATGGAAGGTCATAACCTTCAATTGCAAAAACAGATTGCCCAAGTTCCAAGTAAGAATAAACTAGACAATGAGGAAGATGTGGTTTTTCTATTTGGTCAACTGCCTTCTTGTATTGACCAAGATGAAGACATCAGGCAAGTACCAGCTAATTTAAGACAGCCAGTTGATATTGCAGAACATGAGGTACTGCTCATCTTTAATGAAGTTGATGTCTTAGTTCATCTAGAAGAGCAAAAAGATAGTCACAATTTGGATGCCAACAGTCTTATTTTACATGAACATAAAAGTTACCAACCTGAATATGAAACTAAATCAGATGATTTTCCCTATGAGAATAAAACATTTGATTTGTTTCCAGAACAACTAAGTGGATCAATTAAAGAAATTCAATATTTTCAAGATATTTCTATTTTTGATTATCAAGACCCAGACTATTTAGCCTATAGGGAGCTTGCCAACCTAATGGATTCTTGTAACAATCAAGAGCTTATGTCAAGAAATGATGAGCATATAGTTTCAGTTTAGGATTTTTAGTTAGATGAAAACATGTTTTCAAGTATTATAGAGGATTTTTGTTCTAACATAGATAATGATTTGATACCTTGTGAGACAACAGTGTGTGATCAACAAGATCAAATCAAAGAGACAAGTATTCATCCTTTTCATTCACATGAGCTAACTCTTTCAAATCAGATTGAAATTGCACATGAAAATAGGACAGCAAATCCCAATAAGGACATCAGGAGCATCAGCCAAGGATACCTCATTGCAAGAGGATGCCCAATTAGAGATCTAGCTGATAGAGAGCTAGATAAGTAGGAACAGGTTGCTGTTGTACAAATAGAGTAGTTATCAGCCTTAGAATAGAAAAATTAGACCATCTTTTTACCCCATAACAGAGATATACATGATCAAGTTTAGATGCTTGGTGAGTTTGTTTCCATTCTTTAGAGAGTTTTGCAGCATTCTATAAGGTATGTCCTTATCAATCATATCATGTTATTAGAAGATCACATTGCAGAACATCCTTCCTTAATTAGAAAGGGAAGTTATTTTAACCAAACAATTAATGGATTTGTTTGACCAGCACGTTTGACTGGTTAGAGTAGGGTAGATTAGGATTTCAGTTCAGTATTTCATTTCCAAGAAGTACTTCTACACATGTTACTGGCTTTGTTTTAAGCAAGTCAGTTTAGTTTCAGTTTTCAGTTTTGTTGCTGCTATAGTGTTTCAGTTAGTTTTGAGTTGCAGAATTTTTTCAAAGTTCAGGGCAGAAAAGACTCTATGCCCAATGGAATTGCAAGGCTACTGGTTCTAAGTTGTTTAGCAAGCAAACACCCCTGAGAGGTTACCAGAAATGTTACTAATTTTTGTTCACCCTAAAATTAGTTAGACCTAAGTGCAGTTGTTCAAAAGGAATAAAAGAAAACTTTGAAGTTATGCATTTAATGAACTGTTGATATCTTGACAGAGCAGAAATGGATTTTAGTTGACATGATAACCCATCAGTCTAATCAAGACTAATGAGTCATCATGACAAGAGAATAAGGTTGCCAAGGTATCAATCATTCAAGAAATACAGTTGCTTTAACATAATGTTATCTTTTAAGAGTTATAAGTCAGATTGGTTATTCACTTAATCACATTTGAAAGAAAGAAAGAAAGATAGTTGTTTAAACTGTTATTTCATGTCATGTTTTGATAATACATTCAATATCTATTACTTTATTCTATGCATTGACTGAAAAAGAAATACACATACATGTTGTGTGGTTACACAACACACCCCATTTTGACTTGACAAAACAGGGACCCAACTTTTTGCTTGGCTTGTGTTTTTCCTACTTTTGGCGGTCTAGTAAAAGTAAGTCATGCAAGTGATTCTGCATAAGGAAGCTAGGTAAGTCATCATGATGAGGTCAATTAGTCAAAGTTAATATTTCATGTTAATAACCTCATGGTTGAAAAGAGTACAAAATTTCATGCAGTTTTGCCTTTTGGATCACCCTGATATTCCTTAGGGAACGAAAGTCATTGCAAGTCAAACTCCTGGTCAAACCTGATATTCCAAGGGGGGTCATATTTCTAAATATCAGTCATCTTATGAAAGATCACACCGATCCAATTTTATCACCTGATAAACCATTTGGTCTGATGCTCTGGACGTCAATTTTACGTGATAGTCGTATTTACCCATCAAAAGGCTTCATATATTTTGCGGGGGTCATATTTCCAAACATCACCTGATATTCCGAACATCACCCGACATTCCAAATATCACCCTGTCGTAAAATATCACCCTAGAGCCAATATGCTGATGACGTCGTCCAATCCTGATGAAAAAAGAAAATCGCCCGATGGTGACATCATCATCCTTTTTACCTCACGGAGGTATATTTCTGAAGATAACCCTTTTACACAATGTGATGGTGATGTCATCTTGATCTTTTGAAAGGAGGTCACTTTACTCTTAAGGGGTCATATCTTAAACATTGCCCGATCTTTAAAACATGACCCGATATTTAAATATCACCCGATATTTGGATATCACCTGATATTAAAACATCACCTGATCTATCGACATAAGCTTTCCTGCTCAAAGGCAGATGGTCATATTACACACAGGAGGTCATATTTTGGATATCACCTAATATTCAGAATATCACCTGATCTTCTAAAGATCACCCCCTCCTTTTGCCCCATGACATTAAATGCCATAAATATAGTAGGTGGATTCCCGCCGATTATGAACATGATGTGAACACCTGGCAACATCCGTAGATCCATGGTAGAAGATCAATGGTTTTAATCAATTCCACCTAGATTTGCCCTAGTTTACCCTAAGGATGAGATTAAAAGTGAAGTTACAGGTTCATTTGACATTTACCTTGTGAAGAAACTAGTTTTACAGAGCACATAACATTAAAACCCTCGTATGAGCTACCTGCTAACGCATACAGCCTACAGCAGAATAGAACACATGATCATCACCACCATTTGAGCGCTTTTCATAACCATCTGCTTAATTCAAGAGATAAGCATAATCCGGTAAGTAATTAATACCCTCCTGCTATCGTTTTCTATAATATCCAGGTAGTAAGTCCTTTGTTGGTTTTGCTCTATAATTGGACATATCATGATGAATAGAGATCAATAAGTATAATATGCATGATGCCATGAACGTATAATGTTGTGTATGCATGCGTGTAGATATTGTTGTAAGACCAGTTGTGTTTATTGCAGGAAGCCATGGCAGACGTCAGGAAGAATAAGTCTGATGCAGAATTTCTCAAACCTATGTTTGCTCAACCAAAGGGAGTGCAGTTTAAGTTTGGCGTCATCAGAGATACTCACTAGGGATGCACAAATTTGGCGGCATGGTCAGCTAAAATGGGCAAAGATAGAGATAGCACCCTACTGGACAATATTTTTGTATCAGGAATGTGGTATGCTGCTGGATTTCCTTACACCATGGAAACTCCAGAATTAGTAATTGAATGTACCAGAAACTATAACCCTAAGACAAGGAGCATAGAAAAACATGGAAGGGTTTATGTAGACTTATCTATCAAAGGAATTTCATCTACATTCAACCTCCCACTGGGAAAGAAGGTAGTCAACATGGATCTGAAGAAATTGGAAACTGAGTATATAAACAACAAGAAGGCTGCAAGAAAAAGGATGTATCAATGGAGAGCTAAGAACAATCCTTATCCTACCGCTGCTAAATTGCCAGTACATTTGTACAAGTATGACTTTGATGAAGACTATCAATATATGATTGCCTTACTTAGCAGAGTGACACGCCAGCCTAATGCTAGAAGCTTCAAGGACTAGATGTATGGGGTTATCATAATATGCATTTACACAGATAACAAGCCATTATGGGCTAAAATGATCAGTGATGCCCTAGATGAACAACTGATGAACCTAGGAGGCCTGGAGTGTTAATTTTATATGACATCATATATTGTATATTCATGTGCATATAAAGGTACATTTGATGCACTTACTACAATTGGAAAGATTGGTGGCAGTTTGAATGATGCCCATATATGGGATCATTATCCTCAGTTGCAGAAGGCACACTATCTCCATGATTACAAACTGGTAAACGATGCATTTTCTATGCATCTGGTCAAGACAATGGAAGAAGATAGAACTAAAAGATTGAGCATGGAAGCTCAAGAAATAATATATAGACATGGCACCTGGTTCATCCAGTTTGCTACGTTCTCGTACATAAGAGTAGAAGGTTTTGAGGGCCAGCCCTTAATATTACCGAGGTACCCTACTGATGGGGTAATCCTGATGGAGTTTGTAAGATAGATATCAACAATACTAGATGCATACAAGGCAAATAATAAGATTCCCCCAGTTTTATTTCCAATAATTGTAGGGTCGTATATATGCCCTGATTTAGAAAATATAAATAAGGCCATAGGTGGTTTGAACCTGATGAATTTACAGCCATTCCCACTGGCTAGATCTTATATGAAAGAATGCAAAAGATCATAGGGAAGCCCATCCATCATAAGCACTTGGAAGATTTTTGGACAGATTGTGAAGATGAGGCTGAGGTTAGGAGGAGAAAATACAAGAGACTCACCCTCAACCAGATCAGGACATTTGATTGTATTCCAATCCTGCACAATTGAAGAAGGATGATGGCAGGTTATTGTCAAATGAGTATGAAGAAAAGAAGGTGTACAATGACACCATTTCAGCCCCTAATCTAACGCAGCTTGAGGACATTGCATTGGATATGTTTATAGAAGGAATGTTACAGTTGACCCAAGCATGGGTGAATGAACAAATTAATGCACTGAAAAAGAGAGGTGTGGCATCACAATAGATAATAAAAGGAAAAGGAAAGAGATTTTAGATGAATAATATGATGACTTTCTGGTGGAGAAGAGGAAATCAAATGGAGAGAGAGGCTGCCACCTTAGAAACAAAGCAAATGACCTCCCAATAAAAAGAAGAAAACTAAAGATACACCTAAGGGAGTAATAGTTGAGAGAATAGATATACCAACTGAGGGTGCATTCGCATCAGGACAGGCATTAGCCTCATCTGCACCACCTCCAGAGGATAAGGAAAAGACTTAGAGAATCTTGAGGATGGCTATGGAGACTACAAAAACATAAGATGTGGGCCAATCCTCAAGGAAACATGAAGAAGAAGATATCCTTGTTGAGGAGGAGCCAGTAACAAAGGAGCTTTCAAATGAGGATCCTATGGTATTCACAAGGAAGAGAAAGGCACCCTTAATGGCATCTACCCCTAAGAAACCAAGAACACACATGAGGGGTGAGATAAGACATGCCTCTGTGATGATAAGGGGAGAAGGTAGTGAAGTGTTTAGGAAAGAATTGTAGCATGAAGTACCACTTCCTGCCATCATACAGTTTAAAACTGAGAAAACTAAAGAGCAAAGAAGAGAGACCACTAGAGCAAGTCAAGGCAGTCCTGTCTCACTGGAAGAGGCTGTTGAGTTATTTGATGATGAGGTAGTAAAAGATGTAACCTCTCTACAAATGGAGACCCTTGCATCAAGTACTTGCATAACTCCACAAGGAGCACCATCCTCATAGAGGGTGATATTAGAAGAATTGAAGCAAGCAGAGAAAGAAAAGGAAGCTAGCCCAGAGAGGGTAGACCAACAGATAGGACTTGATAAATTAGTGGATCAGGTGACCGGCCCTGCGGTGATTGGCCTAACACACATGGAGGGTACAAGTCTGGAACATCAAACAGGTTCACCTGAAAGAACATAAAATATAGAAGAAGTCAAGTCGACAGAAGCAGGAAGCAGCACTCTAGATATGGATCAACAACAAGAAATACCTACTGAGCCCAAAATAGTGGAAGTCCAAGATAAGGGTGGGGAAGAGAAAAATACATCAGATGATGATACCCTTAAGACCTAAGAGGCCTCAGCCGATAAAAATACATCAGGTCAGGATGACCTTAAAATCCAGGAGGTAGACACAGTAGGTGCAGATCAGAATGTGATCCATGGTTAGGTAGATGCACCTAATACAGATGCAATGATATCCAAAGATATGAATATACCTCAGGATGAGGAAAATGCCAAGGTGGATGAAACAAAAGAAGATGAAGTACAGGATCAGCTACAAGATCATCAGGTGGATACACCACAAAATCCTCTGCCGCAAGAAGAGGTTCCTCAGGAGGACGAAGTAGAACAAGATCACCCTCATGAGGATCATCATGAAGAAGAAATAAGGAAGTCACCCTCTCCATCAGGAATAGAGATAGGTACAAAAGATTAGGGAGGACATGATGATGATGATGGAGCCCAAGTACCCCGATGGCTAGAGAAAGAAGTAGGTACAAAATCTAGTTTTGAGATTCAAGAGTTCGATCTGTCAACACTATTTTCAAAGACCATCATGAAGCCAAAGAGGAAGGCCATATTGACATCTGCCATAAGAAGAGATCCTGCTATAGGTAGAAGAACTTCTCAGGTGGTACTCCCCATAGTTGAGAAAGAAAAGGACAAGATCACTCTAGAAGAATTCCAGATAACTACAGTGGATTTGGGATTTGCCAACGAAGATCAGGAAGGCTAAGAAGGGAAGGATATAATTGATTCCTTAACCCAAAGGGTGAAGAGAGAAAAGGAGAAAAATAAGCAGCATAAGGAGCACATTGCCTAGCTGCATGCATACATAAAAGGGTTAATTAACCTTGATAACACAGTATCAGATCAGGCAGCCCCATTGACTACAATTTCACAAGAGGAGGTCAATAAATTGGACCTTATGAAACATGAGTCAATATTTATGAGAAAGTGGATGTTATCCACACTCATTGGAGCTAAGGAAGTAGTGAAGGCCTCTTTGTAGAGGTGGAATTCTTTAAGTGTCTGAAAGAGAAAAGTTGATAAGTTGCACATAAAGACCAGAAGAAGGTCATTCCAATTAGAGAAATCCTTGAGTGCTTTAAGCGAAATAAGGAGGATTAATCCTCAAATCCTGATAACTCACCAAGTATTGAATAATAATACTGCTGTGTTGATGGATATCTAGTATAAAGATATCAGATTTGAATGTGATATATTGAAGAAGTGCAGCAGTAAATTAAGGGATATCAGTATGAAGCTGCATAGCATGATGTCTTATGAGGCAGAAGTCTTGGAGGCCCTAGAGGGGAAGGTAGAGGGAAAGATTGAAAATCAAGATGTAGATTATGCAATAAAAGCTCTGCATAATAATTTCCAGCCAATGGTTGATGACACTCTTAACCACCTGACAGAAGAAGCAATGAACATGATCATGAGAGTCAAGGTCAGGGTGGAGAACTACAATGAAACATTGAGTAGCAGGAAAAATAAATTGGAGAGCCTCAGGGATAAGTTCCAAGTACATAAACATGCCATCAGTAAAGCCAAAACTTAGGATGGCGGGGAAGTTGAAAGAATAGTAGAAGCATATGAAAGTATCCAGACATCCATGCAAGTCCATATACAAGGAGACATTCATTAGGGTAATGAATATATGGAAAGTGATGATCATGATGATCATGATAATGAAGAAGAAGAACCTGAGGAATAGAGTGAAGATGTGCTATAGAGGGAAATACATGCATCAGGTACTTAGGAGAAGATAAGTTACCTAGATGGTTGCTAGCTTGCAACCTGTACCGCGAGATACATTTGACTAAGTCAAAAGGAAATGTGCACCGTTGATCTTGCTAGATAAATCTTGATCATAGATCATGTGTAACTACTCTCTCATCTTATTCTATAAATGGTGCAGGGATGCTTTTTTTTAAACATTCAAAGTTTATTGAAATTTGTTTGCTGAAATATTCAAGGCCTATTTCAAAGTTATTGTAAGCATACATATTTTCACATACTTAATGAAAGAGAAGACCTATTTGATTACAAATCATCATAAATTCTGAGTAATCTGTGTTTGAACTCTTGATATATGCTTTGATTTACTGCGTCCCTTGGAGTGCTCATCAGTCTGCATATATTGTTTTCATTCATCATCCTTTGAAGTTTGCATCATGTGTATCTAGTTGTGGAACATCCTGATGAAAATATGGTTTGATTTCTTCTTTCTCATGACTGTATCAAGTATGTATGTGGCTCAATAGCTGAAGATTCATCATAATTTGAAGTATTTGTTTAGATTTTCTTTTAATTTCAGAACATTTCACCATCACAATTGCAAATAATAGATAATCAGGAGCAAAAAGTATGAAATATGTAGACATCTCATAGATACTTGAAGATTTATAGCATATTTGAAGTTAAAGCATGTACAAATGACAAATATCATGCAAAGATTTGAATATAGACACACTATTTGTGGAAATATCTTGTGTAGATAACCTTTTGTGTAGCATCTTTTTAGAAACAAAAACATGCTGATGATCAAACGTAAGGCCCCTGAATGGAAAACAACAACTCACATCAACCACTGAGTAATGTCAGTTGATTAAGAACTAATCAATGGAGACTTGGGATGATGAATTCTTTGAATTCATCATATCTTTCAAGATGAGTAAAGGTTGATGTGTAACTTTTATTCTATGTTTGTTTATGACTAACATCATGATCAACATAAATTGGCGCTAGAAGGAGGGCATGAACTGGAAAGATCATATAGAAGATCATCATCAGTAAGTCAAATTTGATGATGCAGACTGCGAGGTAACACTAAAATACCTCTAGATTTTGAATACTATGCAAAGATTTGCTATTTTAAGCTTGTACATGATAATCATTTGTGAAGTTTTCAAGATTAACCATAAATATTGCAAGCTTTGTGTTAGATCTTCATGAATTTGCAAAGATCAGGTCTATTTCAAGTAAATTTGTCAAAGCTTTGAGGTAATCAGCCTTAGAAACCTGATATCCGATTGCAAGTGTCACCAGACCTCAATAACACCTCATATTTGCATGGTCCATGCAAATATTCTGTAAATATCTAGTCAGTAACCATTTCTGATCATAAATACAGCCTTTGCTAGTAAATCCTAGCCAATCTTTACAGTTATCCAGCCAGTTTGATTAAATTTGAGACATCTTGGCTCTCAGGCCAAATACCAGATCCCGATCTGGTGGAATCTTTGAAGAACTACTTGTCAGGGGGTTTAGACCTAGAACTATTGATATTCATCACTCTCCTTATTCTAGTGCTTCAGGAGCATCACCTGAACCTCCTCTTGTAACTCCTATTGGTTTACAAGTACCTTCAAGACTATCTGTGACACCTCCGGTCCAGCCTCAACCAAGGTTCAACCTCAGCCAATCCTACCTCAAGTGATACCTCAGGCTCAACCTCCACCAGTTGCTATGTCTTTCTTTGCAACTAAATCACCGTTAACTTTCTTGGCATATCATGCTTTGCCGAAGAATCCTGAAAAAAATTGTCCAAAGTATCATCCATATCAGGATGCAGATGATCACATCAGAAATTTCAAAGAAGCCTGTTGTAGAGCCAGATTAGAGCATCAAGACGTTGTATGTAGATTATTTCCTTTTTCTTTAGGGGAAGAAGCCTATAATTGGTATATTAGCCTTGGTCAGGGTTCTATCAGATCATGGGCTATCCTGGAGAAATCTTTTGCTGATAGGTTCAAAGTACCAATAGATCCTTCAATGAACTATCACCTATTTGCCACAATTAAATGGTTTGAAGGAGAACCAATTGCCAATTTCAATGCTAGGTTCTAGAAAATGTTATCTAAGTTAGTCACCCCATATGTTGTAGTAGATGCAGCTGCTACAAGCATTTATTATTCAACCCTGGATCCTTTAATGTCCATGTTCATCAGGAGAGCACATCCTGAAATCACAACTTTAACAGGAGCTTTCCAAGAAGCTATCAAAGTCAATCAGTAGCTAGTTCCTTCTCCTACACCAAACATAGCATTTCCAACACTACCTGGTTATCCAAGTTATCCTACCTAGCAATAGCCTAATGGAGCTATGATGCCTCCTACTATAATGCCTAGTCCTTTACAAATACCTCCATTGAGTATTATGCCTCCACCTAATGGAAATGGCCAGATGATGCAGTATCCTATACAAATACAAACACCTCATGTTGTAGACAGAACCAACATAATAATGGATCTTCCTTTTTCAAACCTTTAACTGAAAATGTCGTTGCCAAGGTCCAGGAAGAAAAAGAAGAGATCAAGGAAATATCAGCTTAGTTAAGGAAACTTACAACTAAGATCACTCACTTAAGGAGTCAAAACTTCTACTCCCAGCCTAACCAGAATAGAGGCTATAACAATGACAGACCAAATTATCCTGATAGGGGGTATAATAACAATAATGGCAATAATAATCCTCAGAGACAGCCTAGAGTGTGGAACACCAGGCCAAACAATGGTTCTTTGCCATTACCCCTAGACAATCAGCCTCCTGGTGAATCCAAACAGACTACTAGAGTCAATCTTGCAAAAATAGCCCTCACTAATTGGTGCAGAATTCACAACACCAATGCACATTCAGAGTTAGACTGTCCTCAATTCAGAATTGCTGCTAGCATTTTTTAGACTAAAGTGTCCAATACTTCAAGAGGTCAACCTTAGGTAGAGGAAAATGAGTTTGTTCCTTGTGGATATGATTCCACCCTAGTGCTAGAGAGTTACACTCATCATCCTTATCAACAGACAATGCCTACTCACCAAGATTACACCCTGGCATGTGAGGAATCAGCCATGGCTTTTGAGTCAAATTATGTTTTTCCCTTTGAGGATGAAAATGAGCCTTCAAATGAATATGAAGAGGTACATGCATACCAACAGCAATATTAGGGTAAGCATAACTACAATCTGAGAAGTAATTCTAATAGACCTACTGGTCCATTGACCTCTTCCTTGCCTCTGAATAATTTCAATACACCTCCTGATCCCAAGGCAAAGCAATAACCCTAGTTTTCCCAAAGTGAATGCTCAGTATTTAACGCCCCAGAATAATATACCAAAAACTATAAGTCTGCCTCATGAATCTGACAAGATAGTCACATATCTAGCTGATGAAATGAAGAAAATCAAAATCAGCTTATCCTTGTCAGAGTTGCTCAAAACTCCTGCCATCAAGTAGGCATTTATGAAATCACTGGATGATCCTGCTGTTGGTTTTTCTTCTGAATCAGCATTAGGGTTTGCCACTTCTAATGCACAGGCAGATTCAGCCAACTAAATATAGGAGGTTGCATGAGCTGCCTCCCCTTCGCTTCTGGCTCTGCCGCACCAAGGGGGGTATCCCTATAACTCAAGTTGTAACCTTGACTAGCTCAAAGATAGAAAGATTTATCTTGACAACAACAGGCAGAATACTCTCATGTATGGACCAAGATCTGCATGATAGATCACAAGGTTGGCAACATTCTTGGACATGATGTCTGGTTGGGTATGAGAGCATGCAGGGGGTTCCTAATCCTACTCCTACAACTAACAGGTGGAAGTATGAAATGGTTTAGTTTGAATTTTGGATGCAAAGCTGGACATGGTGTATAACCTCAACACAGAGCTAGATTGGTGCCTATCCAGGGCTTGGAGTCGGTAGACATACACCTGTGAATGATCAGCATGAATAGCTAAAACTAGATTTCAGGGGGATACACATGATATCTGCCTTACAGATATCTCCCAATACAGAGTGTTAAGTTATCTCTACTTATGGCATCCCTACTGCAGTATACCCTTCCCAATGTTCAACCTGAAAACAGTTTAATCTACCCCTTGAGCAGAAGTTAAAAGATCAGACATTCAACATAGGAATTCTATGCTCTAGAATCTGAACATTACCCAAATATCCAGATTCAGAAGAAGAATACATGCAATACTGGAGACAGAATTAACATAACACATGCAAACACAGCATTATTCATATAAGACTAACCATGAAATCAGTGGATTCATGCCAAATCGTACAACGGGAGATACATAAACTCACAAGTTTAAGCTGTACAGAGCAACCAGATCAGCTGGTTTTGAATTACAGAGCCAAAAATCTTCAACTTTCAACAACCTCATCAATGAGTCACACTTCCTGCTTATAACAGCTAGGTAGTGTACCACAGCAATTAATCACATGGTTGACCAAAAATCCCGCCAGATACACAGTATCAGGAAAATGGTGCTCAAACACTACCAGATTGGCGCCCAAACATGAATGCAGCAGGTAGGGGAGGAGACAGGAAGATATCTCGAGCCCTGCGCCACTCTCCGCTGATGTACACCTTCAATCGGGTACCAGATCCGCCCATACCTCTGCAACCCTCGCCATTAATGGCGCACCAACCCGCAGCCTTGGGAAGAACATCTAACAGTCGATCGCAACCATTTCCCGCCGAGATTCATCATCATGATATTTGAAAATGCAGGATATCAATTATCCCACATGCACCCCGCAGCAACCTCATTAACACTTTATATACTAGGTCATGAGCATATATCATGTCGGTGCTTTTGCTCCTGACGACACTAGTATAAGACTCCATCATCATCATCCTCCAGCAGCATGATATCCTGTTGCTCGAAATATCACCCTGATGTCAGCATCATATCACAATATAACCTGCATGATAATTGCCTTCATCCGCACAACCTGATCCATCGGAGGAACATCCTCCTGCTGAGCCTATACCAAAAGTCTGGCCGATGAACATCCTGATGACATCATCATCATATCCTGCTGACGTCATCATCATATCTGCCTACTGCGCACCTCCTCATATCCGGATGACGTCATCATCATGTTTGCAAATATCAGGGGATCTCCACAAGATGATCTGTGTTAGAAATATGACCCCCCCCGGACCTTGATGACGTCATCATCATATTAACATCAGGATGATATTCGGAAGACAACCGGATATTTGGAAATATCATCCTGATGTACAAATATCAGCTTGCACTGTAGCTCCACTATAAGATCGGGGCGATAGATGAATATGATGATGCTTGAAAAGATCACCCCCCACTAGATAATGCACGAAGCCGGCAGGCGGATATCTCCTTGATATCAGCATCATCATGAAGCTGGAACAAACATACACCCGAGTGATATGAAAATATCATCCCCTCCTTCGGAAATATCATGATGCAGATAGGCAGAGAAATAGATATCACCCTGACATAAGAATGGCGTCAGCATCATCAGGATGACAAAACAACGAACAAGAAGTGATACAACATCATCAGGATGATATTGACTAAGATCATCCTGACGTTCAAAATATGATGACCCCAGTGAATATTGGGTCACACTTAGAACTCTTCAACAACATCATCAGGATGATCATAACCAAGATCACCCGATGATAAAAATATCACCCCGGTGAAATATCATGCAGGTAGAAAATATGATGACCCCCGCAAGCAACACGGTGATAACTGGAAATATGATGATGATGATGACGACCCTTAAGAAAGAACAAGTCAGGTCGAACAACTCAAAGAATAACCCCTTCAGAATATCGGGGCAACATCATCATCATGTCTGGGCAAGGTGATAATTGGAAGATCACCGGATACTTGAAAAATCAGGTGCAAGACTGCAGCGAGAACCCCAGATCTCTGGGATGCAGACCAATCCCTTATCCATTGGGCACAGAGTCAAATATTACACCGACCTACATCACCAAACACACTTGATGGCCTAAGGCCACCAAGAAAAGAAAAACATGTATCTCCCTTTGTCAAATATCTTGTTTTCATCTGCATGCATTGGGTCAAGCTTGGAGATACTACAAAGATCCACCCACAAACAAATATTGTCATCTGCATATTCAACCCTCTGATTTGGCTTGTCATCATCACCCTTGTGCAGATAACCCTCAGCATCATGTGACATGTGGGTGCAGAATGTATCAGGCAATGCATACTTATACTTATCATCTATATCATCATCATGCATTGCAACATGATCTCCTAGCTGGACTGAAAATAGGAAACACTCAAAGTCCACCACACAGCTAGGAAGATCAGGGCTCATTGTATTATATGCTGGCACATCAAAAGAAAAGCTTTCAAAATCACAATTGTGCACATCATGTACATGTTGGATCTAGGGCATACAACTGAGAGGGGGGGGGTGAATCAGTTGTATAAAACTTCTTCCTCTTTTAAACACTTGATTCTTTGTTGTTAGTTAGCAGCATATCAAATAATCATCCATGGAAGCATAATACATAAACACAAGAGCAGATAAGCATCAACACATTGAACACCAAGATTTTGACGTGGAAAACCCGGTTAAGGGAAAAACCACGGGGTGATTAACCCAAGAATTATTCTCTGTTAGAAGAATAAAGAAAAATGAATGGCACATGCCAATAAGGGCTCACTGCCCGAGCACACTGCTCACAAAGA
Organism: Cunninghamia lanceolata; assembly: GCA_027924645.1. Classification (NCBI taxonomy): domain Eukaryota; kingdom Viridiplantae; phylum Streptophyta; class Pinopsida; order Cupressales; family Cupressaceae; genus Cunninghamia; species Cunninghamia lanceolata. The sequence goes on along the minus strand of BSBN01000220.1, from coordinate 4,474,922 downwards.
GGCCCACTGCCTACAAGGAGACACACTGTCTACAAAGTGATAAAAATCACAGTCTTGAACTGGAGAATGACATCTCTACCATGTCCGGATCAGTTCCAATTAAGCCCAAAAATCTCTGCTCTGCCTTTCGCACGTTTCTTCGCTATGCCACTCTGATCCACACACCACACTTTGAAATGAACTCACAAACCGTTATTTATACAAGACATCGACTTAGGAACAAACATCTAAGTCGGCAAACAACCATAGGAGTATCTGCAAGATGAATAACACATCCGGTCGGCCATCACAAGAACATTCGCAGGATGAACAACTCATCCGGTCGGCTAAACAGAGCAGGAACTTCATCCAGAAGAATAACTTCAATTCCGGGCTCTACCATCAATGCAGACCAACAACACAACCTAAGCATGATCCAAGAACCTTCACAAGCCTGTCTGAATGTCTGGATACATCCGCACTTCTTCTACTTACTGGGATCTCTTGTCTTCCTCATCCGGAACTTCAAGAACACAGTCTGTTGCCACTGTCATAACGCAAGAGGTACTTCCGGACCTCCAAATCATACACAAATCAGGATGACACATCACAAGGACATCCCAAACACTCCGTCCAATCCGCAGATTAGGATAATACAATTCCAGACCTCACCGGACCTTTTTGTGATCCTCTGTCACCTCTGGATACTTGCCGGAACCGGTTCTATACCGACATCCACAACTCCTTCAGATCTTCATGCGGACCTCTGAAATCTTAACTATAGCATCTCAAGACTCATATCTACTAACCCTTTAATCCGCATCCTTCGGTTCTCATCCTATATAGTACATTTACCTTCTTCTCATCACTGTTCTTCACTGTTCCTGACTGAGGCTAATTTTTTCTCAATATCCTCAGCACACAGCTCATCAAATCCTTCTTGTCAATGCAATATGAGTATGTTGACATCAATGACAACACTGGCTCACCTCATACTTGCAACAATCTCCCCCTTTGTCATTGATGGCAACATATGATGTGAAAAACCATTAAGACAAGAACTTCAACTTTTCATATGTCTTCTCTTCCTTTACTGCTCCCCCTTTGATCATCAACCACTTGTTTTTCACATGTCTTCTCTCCCCCTTTGACATCAATGGCAAAGGGCTCATACTTGCAATTCTCATACATCAGAATCATACCAGCTGCTCCCCCTTAGTTGCAGCTCCCCATTAGTCCGGATCACAAGATATGACTGTGATAGCCACCGGACTGATGCACATTAGTGCATCTTAGTTTATCACCGGAGGGGCCATGACCCCTAACTTCTCCCGGAGATATTCAAAAGAGTCTTTGGGAAGAGGTTTTGTAAAGATATCTGCAATCTGATCCTTGGAGGGAACATACTCCAATCTGACTTCTTCCTTGTTTACTTGTTCTCTCAAAAAGTGAAATTTAATAGATATGTGCTTAGTCTTAGAATGCAATACCGGATTCTTGGAGATATTAATTGCACTTGAATTATCATAGAAAATTGTGATAGGCTTCTCATATTCAACTTTGATGTCTCTTAGCATCTGCTTCATCCATAAGATTTGAGTGCAACTACCTGCTGCTGCAATGTATTCTGCTTCAGTTGTAGACAGAGATATTGCATCTTGTTTCTTGCTTAGCCAAGAAACCAATCTCTTCCCCAAAAAGAATGCTCCACCACTAGTGCTCTTCCGGTCATCCACATCTCCTGCCCAATCTGCATCTGTGTAAGCATGAAGAGAGAAGTCTGGATCTCCAGGGTACCATAGACCATACTCAACTGTTCCTTTCAAGTACCTAAAAATTCTTTTGATTGCCATAACATGAGACTCTCTGGGATCAGCCTGGAATCTTGCCACAAGACCAACAGCCTACATTATATCTGGTCTAGTTTGGGTGAGATACAACAATCCACCAATCATTGATCTATACTTTGTCTGATCTGCCTTTGGAGAATCATCATCTTTGCTTAACTTACATCCGGTTGCCATAGGAGTGTTCATAGGCTTTGAGTCTTCCATACCAAATTTCTTTAACAATTCTTTCACATATTTGGTCTGAGAAATGAAGATCCCTTCTTTTGTTTGAGTAATTTGCAGACCCAAGAAGAAATTCATTTCACCAAGCATAGACATTTCAAACTCACTTTTCATCTGATTTGCAAAAGTTTTGCACATACTATCTCTTCCTCCAAAAATGATATCATCCACAAACACTTCAACAATCAAAATGTTTTCATGATCAATTTTGAAATATAAGTTACTGTCAGCAGTACCTTTGTTGAATCCAATCTGCACAAGATGCTTATCCAACCTTTCATACCATGCTCTTGGGGCTTGCTTCAATCCATACAAAGCTTTCTTCAACTTGCAGACCATATCATCATTATCAGACAATTGAAATCCATCCAGTTGTTCAATGTAGACTTCTTCTTCCAGATCACCATTTAGGAAGGCAGACTTGACATCCATCTGATATACCTTGAAGTCTTTGAAGGCAGCAAAAGCAAGAAGTAATCTGACTGCTTCAATTCTTGCCACCGGAGCAAAAGTCTCTTCAAAGTCAATTCCTTCTATCTGAGAGTAGCCTTTGCAGACCAATCTAGCTTTGTTTCTGATTACTTCACCAGCTTCATTTAGTTTGTTCCGGAAGACCCACTTGGTTCCAATTACATTCCTGTCTCTAGGTCTGGGAACAAGATCCCAAGTATGATTTTTCTCAATTTGCATCAATTCATCTTCCATTGCTTTGGTCCAGTTTTCATCATTGCAGGCTTCATTTATTGTTTTAGGTTCAATTTTTGAAATCAGACAGCATTCATCCTAATTTTGAGCAATATTCCTTCTAGTTTGTACACCTTTGCTTCTGTCACCTATGATCTGATCTTCAGAGTGGTTCAGTCTTACATACCTTGGAATTTTGGGAGTATCCTGCACTACTGCTTCTTGATCAGGCTCATTCAGACCTATCTCTTCTTCCTGATTTACCGGATCAGGCTGACTCTGTCTCACCGGAGAGGATTGAGGTCCTTGAACACTGTCTTGGTCATCTTCATAAAACTCATAAAATCTTGAAGGCTTCTCAATTCCTTCATCAACCTTTACATTGGTGCTTTCTATCATCTTCCTCAATCTCTTATTGTAACACCGGTATGCTTTGCTTTGAGTGGAGTAACCCAAGAAAATTCCTTCATCACTTCTAGCATCAAACTTTCCTAGATCTTCATCTCTTTTAATATAACACTTGCTACCAAATACTCTGAAATATTTCACAGTAGGAGTGATGCCAAACCAGAGTTCATAGGGGGTCTTACCGGTGTTGTTTCTGATTTGAACTCGATTGAGAGTGTAGACTGCGGTGCTGATAGCTTCTTTCCAAAACATTTGAGGAACATTTGCTTCCAACATCATTGTCCTAGCAGCTTCCTGGATGGTCCGGTTCTTTCTCTCAACTACTCCATTCTGCTGTGGAGTCTTAGGAGCAGACAACTGTCTCCTTATACCCTGTTTCTCACAAAAGTCAATGAATTCACCAGATGTAAATTCACCACCTCTATCAGACCTTAGACACTTTAGTTTCAATCCGGTTTGATTCTCCACCATAGCTTTGAAGATTTTGAACTTCTCAAAAGCTTCTGATTTTTTTTTTTAGAAAGGTAACCCACATCATCCGGGAATGATCATCAATTAACAACATGAAATATCTATCACCCTGCAGACTCTTGATTCTTGTCGGACCACATAGATCAGTATGTACTAATTCCAACAATCCGGTAGAAGACTGATCTTTGCTTTTGAAAGAGACTCTACTTTGTTTACCTAACTGACATTCTTTACACACACTATTTGTAGGTTTCATCAATTTTGGAAGATCTCTCACAGCCTGAGTATTGCTTATCTTGATGATGTTATCAAAATTTACATGACACATTCTTCTATGCCATAACCAACTCTGATCAATTTGGACAAACAAACAACTTTTATTTGAACCAACCAGATGAAAGATATTACCTTTTGTCTGAGTACTGGATGCAATTTCAGTTCCGGAGCTTGTAAAGATTCTGCATTTTCCATTCTTGAACCGGAGATCATAGCCTTTGTCCACTAACTGACCAACACTGAGAAGATTGTGCTTCAATCCTTCAACATATAGTACATTTCCTGTTTTGCTCTTACCATCAAAGGAAATAGTTCCCCTACCTCTGATTCTGCCAGCAGAATTGTCACCAAACTTTACCATTCCTCCTTCATATCTTTCCAAATCTAAGAACTTATTCTTGTCACCAGTCATATGGTGAGAACATCCACTGTCAATAACCCAATCATCCTTTTCTTCCACTTGAGCAGCCAAGGCTTTTTCAATAACTTTGTGATTGACAGATTCAGAGAGTATTGAATCTTCTTCCTTGATGGCTATAAACACCCACTCATTTCTGGATTTGCTTCCTAGTTCTGATTCATCATCTGTTACTCCTTCATTGTCATTTTCTTCATGAACATAATAGCAATTCTTTTGAAACCTTTGTCTGTGAGTATTAGATCTTGCAGATCTCTCCGGACATCTTGAGGCAAAATGACCAATCTTATTGCAGTTGAAACACTTAAAGGGTAGTTTTCCTTCATACTTACCGGATCCTCTTGGCAGTCTTTTTGCAATGAGGGCTTCAAGTTGAGCTGTTTCTGCTTCTTCTTCTTCCATGTCTCTTCTTGCTTGATCATACCATGACATTTTCCTTGATGAGTTTTCACCCGGATCAAATCTCTGTTTGCCTTTCACATAGGCACTGGCTTTGAAAGCAGATTCAGTCTTGGGAGGATCATCTCCGAACTCGGTCATTTCAAATGCAGCTAGTTTGCCAGCCAGTTGTTCTCTTGTGACAGTTGTGTGGGCTCTGAATTCATCAATGGCAGCAACTTTGATTTTGTAGGCAGCAGGAAGGGATCTTAGGATTTTGCAGACAATCTCATTTTCATCTAAAGTTCCACCAGCATTTCTGATTCCACATACCAGCTCATTTACTCTTGGCATAAAGGTAGTGATGTTTTCATCATCTCTCATTTTCAATCTTTCAAATTTCCCTTTCAGACTTTGCAACCTTGCACTTTTGACAAACTCATCTCCTTCATACAGAAGTTCTAGTTTAGTTAGGATCTCATATGCAGTTGGTAGGTCAATGACATTCGAGAGATCTGAGTCATTCAATGCGCTTAGAAGAGCTTCCTTGGTCCGCAGATTATTTTCAGCTTCTGTGATTTCATTCAGAGTTGTCAGACCACCTTGTGGAGGTACATATGGTTTTGAAATCATAGCCAAGTATGCTTTTCCCATACATTCCAAGTGACACTTCATGCGACCTTTCCAGAGAGTGAAGTTGGTTCCATCGAACTTCGGACTATCCTTCTTGTATGACGACATCCTGGATCTCCTCAAGCGGTTAAGCTCCTATCAGAGGAACTTAGCTCTGATACCAATTGTTGGATCTAGGGCATACAACTGAGAGGGGGGGGTGAATCAGTTGTATAAAACTTCTTCCTCTTTTAAACACTTGATTCTTTGTTGTTAGTTAGCAGCATATCAAATAATCATCCATGGAAGCATAATACATAAACACAAGAGCAGATAAGCATCAACACATTGAACACCAAGATTTTGACGTGGAAAACCCGGTTAAGGGAAAAACCACGGGGTGATTAACCCAAGAATTATTCTCTGTTAGAAGAATAAAGAAAAATGAATGGCACATGCCAATAAGGGCTCACTGCCCGAGCACACTGCTCACAAAGAGGCCCACTGCCTACAAGGAGACACACTGTCTACAAAGTGATAAAAATCACAGTCTTGAACTGGAGAATGACATCTCTACCATGTCCGGATCAGTTCCAATTAAGCCCAAAAATCTCTGCTCTGCCTTTCGCACGTTTCTTCGCTATGCCACTCTGATCCACACACCACACTTTGAAATGAACTCACAAACCGTTATTTATACAAGACATCTACTTAGGAACAAACATCTAAGTCAGCAAACAACCATAGGAGTATCTGCAAGATGAATAACACATCCGGTCGGCCATCACAAGAACATTCGCAGGATGAACAACTCATCCGGTCGGCTAAACAGAGCAGGAACTTCATCCAGAAGAATAACTTCAATTCCAGGCTCTACCATCAATGCAGACCAACAACACAACCTAAGCATGATCCAAGAACCTTCACAAGCCTGTCTGAATGTCCGGATACATCCGCACTTCTTCTACTTACTGGGATCTCTTGTCTTCCTCATCCGGAACTTCAAGAACACAGTCTGTTGCCACTGTCATAACGCAAGAGGTACTTCCGGACCTCCAAATCATACACAAATCAGGATGACACATCACAAGGACATCCCAAACACTCCGTCCAATCCGCAGATTAGGATAATACAATTCCGGACCTCACCGGACCTTTTTGTGATCCTCTGTCACCTCTGGATACTTGCCGGAACCGGTTCTATACCGACAGCCACAACTCCTTCAGATCTTCATGCGGACCTCTGAAATCTTAACTGTAGCATCTCAAGACTCATATCTACTAACCCTTTAATCCGCATCCTCCGGTTCTCATCCTATACAGTACATTTACCTTCTTCTCATCACTGTTCTTCACTGTTCCTGACTGAGGCTAATTTTCTCAATATCCTCAGCACACAGCTCATCAAATCCTTCTTGTCAATGCAATATGAGTATGTTGACATCAATGACAACACTGGCTCACCTCATACTTGCAACAGTACACAACAATCAGCAGCACCAGGTTGGAAAAGATCAGGCTCTGGCATCTCTCTCAAATCAGGCACATTTTCACAGTCACTTACCTGATGTATGTTGTTTCCTCTTTCATCAGGATGAGAAATAGAATCCAAGCCAAAAATAGTGTCTAGATCCTCACCATACTCAGACAGATCCTCATCACCATATGTGTCATAAATGGGTGACCCAGGTGCATCAGTTTCATCATAGTATGCCATTTGTTCATGGGCAGCAGAGCACACCTCTTCATCACCAATGGATTCACTCTGTGGAGGAGTATCAGCCTGTGTGTCATAAGCAAAACAGCCATCAAATGAAAAACAATCATGCTCTGAACTAGCACTTATTTCAATTTCTGACTGCTCTTCATGATCTCCATGTGTTTGAAAGGTAGGCAATGGGTCACACATAGGACTGCTTCTCTGTTTGCTTATATCTTCTCTGTCTTGAGTACAATACTCACAATTGTCTCCATAGGTCCATTCTAAAAATTGCTCATTGCTGTCCACAACCTCATTATTGTCTTCATGGTTAGCTGCCCCATCATTGCAATGGGAATCCTCATTAGTCCTTTCACTGGCATCCTCAACTGGTGAACAATCCAATTGAGCAGTATTGTTCGCATTATGTTCAAATACAGCAGTCTCAACCTCTGTGCTTTTATTTTCATTTTTATCTGCACATGATGCCATAATCATTTGGTCATTTGCAGCTTCATAACCATTTCTCACACCAAGGCCTGGGGAGAGGGGTTTCAGCAGGTACACATTTCTGATTTTTTCTATCTTTTCTATGAATCTGTATGCCATCTGCATACTTGTCACCTTGAAATCCCTCAGTATTGCACTAAAGCCCTCCTCAAAAGCTTCAAAGAATATGCCAACACAGGCTGAAATATCAGGTCTGAAGACTTCTGGGATCTGTGAAAGGGCTATTGCAAACCTATGACTGAAAACAACACATGGCTCTTCATCTTGTTTTCTGATTCTCATCAATCCTGCAACAAGATCAGCCAGTTCTTTTGCAAATTCTTCCTTGAAACAGTCAGCAAGCTCATCCCAACAGGCAAAGGATTTCTTTGGAAAGCTCAAATACCAGTCTTTTGCTTTTGCATCAAAGGACCTAACAAAAAACCTCATCCACATATCCTCATCTCTGAATGAATATTTTCCCATAAAACTTTGAAAATTTTGGATATGTGCATTCCCATCACATACATTGTGACCACTAAATCTAGGCATCTGACAGTATATCCTAGCAGGCATAGTTTCTACTTTATAATCCACCCATGACAAATCCAGTTGGTCATACAAAGGATCAAAAGGGCTGACAGGAGGTTTAGCTTTCTGACTGGCAGACACAACAGGGTTACTGCTTCTTAACTGGGCCTGCTCAGCCTCTAAGAATATCAACCTATTTCTTATCTCTTCTATTCCTTTATTCAACATTTCACCACTGAGTATGGGATAATTCATACTTGGGTTCATAAAAACCCTACTCTTAGACATCCTTTGTCTGTCTAAGACCTAAGGCTTCCCCTGGCATCTAACTTATGTAGTAAAACAGCAAATAAAGGGGAAGGAACAAGGTACCTTTTCTCATACAGATGCAGAAAAATGTACATCTTTCAACCAATAACATACATCTATCTTTCATGTGCATTTGGATCTTTTTTGCAGAGTCGCCACCTCTCCAGAGAGGACAAAATTTACAGTAGCTAAAAGCTCATCAAATATGTTTCTGAGTTCATTCCACCAGCAGAGCAAAACTTCACCAGAGACTGCAGGATACACTTTACATCAACATCCCCAGCAGAGTCGCCAATTTGTTGGTGACTCGGATGGGCCACAAGATATAACACTTTTTCATAAATTTTCTCCCCAGCAGAGTCGCCAATTTGTTGGTTTTTCTTCTGAATCAGCATTAGGGTTTGCCACTTCTAATGCACAGGCAGATTCAGCCAACTAAATACAGGAGGTTGCGTGAGCTACCTCCCCTTCGCTTCTGGTTCTGCCGCACCAAGGGGGGTATCCCTATAACTCAAGATGTAACCTTGACTAGCTCAAAGATAGAAAGATTTATCTTGACAACAACAGGCAGAATACTCTCATGTATGGACCAAGATCTGCATGATAGATCACAAGGCTGGCAACATTCTTGGACATGATGTCTGGTTGGGTATGAGAGCATGCAGGGGGTTCCTAATCCTACTCCTACAACTAACAGGTGGAAGTATGAAATGGTTTAGTTTGAATTTTGGATGCAAAGCTGGACATGGTGTATAACCTCAACACAGAGCTAGATTGGTGCCTATCCAGGGCTTGGAGTCGGTAGACATACACCTGTGAATGATCAGCATGAATAGCTAAAACTGGATTTCAGGGGGATACACATGATATCTGCCTTACAGATATCTCCCAATACAGAGTGTTAAGTTATCTCTACTTATGGCATCCCTACTGCAGTATACCCTTCCCAATGTTCAACCTGAAAATAGTTTAATCTACCCCTTGAGCAGAAGTTAAAAGATCAGACATTCAACATAGGAATTCTATGCTCTAGAATCTGAACATTACCCAAATATCCAGATTCAGAAGAAGAATACATGCAATACTGGAGATAGAATTAACATAACACATGCAAACACAGCATTATTCATATAAGACTAACCATGAAATCAGTGGATTCATGCCAAATCGTACAACGGGAGATACATAAACTCACAAGTTTAAGCTGTACAAAGCAACCAGATCAGCTGGTTTTGAATTACAGAGCCAAAAATCTTCAACTTTCAACAACCTCATCAATGAGTCACACTTCCTGCTTATAACAGCCAGGTAGTGTACCACAGCAATTAATCACATGGTTGACCAAAAATCCTGCCAGATACACAGTATCAGGAAAATGGCGCTCAAACACTACCAGATTGGCGCCCAAACATGAATGCAGCGGGTAGGGGAGGAGACAGGAAGATATCTCGAGCCCTGCGCCACTGTCCGCTGATGTACACCTTCAATCGGGTACTAGATCTGCCCATACCTCTGCAACCCTCGCCATTAATGGCGCACCAACCCGCGGCCTTGGGAAGAACATCTAACAGTCGATCGCAACCATTTCCCGCCGAGATTCATCATCATGATATTTGAAAATGCAAGATATCAATTATCCCACATGCACCCCGCAGCAACCTCATTAACACTTTATATACTAGGTCATGAGCATATATCATGTCGGTGCTTTTGCTCCTGACGACACTAGTATAAGACTCCATCATCATCATCCTCCAGCAGCATGATATCCTGTTGCTCGAAATATCACCCTGATGTCAGCATCATATCACAATATAACCTGCATGATAATTGCCTTCATCCGCACAACCTGATCCATCGGAGGAACATCCTCCTGCTGAGCCTATACCAAAAGTCTGGCCGATGAACATCCTGATGACATCATCATCATATCCTGCTGACGTCATCATCATATCTGCCTACTGCGCACCTCCTCATATCCGGATGACGTCATCATCATGTTTGCAAATATCGGGGGATCTCCACAAGATGATCTGTGTTAGAAATATGACCCCCCCGGACCTTGATGACGTCATCATCATATTAACATCAGGATGATATTCAGAAGACAACCGGATATTTGGAAATATCATCCTGATGTACAAATATCAGGTTGCACTGTAGCTCCACTATAAGATCGGGGCGATAGATGAATATGATGATGCTTGAAAAGATCACCCCCCACTAGATAATGTACGAAGCTGGCAGGCGGATATCTCCTTGATATCAGCATCATCATGAAGCTGGAACAAACATACACCCGAGTGATATGAAAATATCATCCCCTCCTTTGGAAATATCATGATGCAGATAGGCAGAGAAATAGATATCACCCTGACATAAGAATGACGTCAGCATCATCAGGATGACAAAACAGCGAACAAGAAGTGATACAACATCATCAGGATGATATTGACTAAGATCATCCTGACGTTCAAAATATGATGACCCCAGTGAATATCGGGTCACACTTAGAACTCTTCAACAACATCATCAGGATGATCATAACCAAGATCACCCGATGATAAAAATATCACCCCGGCGAAATATCATGCAGGCAGAAAATATGATGACCCCCGCAAGCAACACGGTGATAACTGGAAATATGATGATGATGATGACGACCCTTAAGAAAGAACAAGTCAGGTCGAACAACTCAAAGAATAACCCCTTCAGAATATCGGGGCAACATCATCATCATGTCTGGGCAAGGTGATAATTGGAAGATCACCGGATACTTGAAAAATCACCCCCGCAAGCAAATCAGGGTGCACTGTAGCTCATCAGCAGGATCAGGATGATATCCAAACATCACCCGATAGTGAAATATGATGATCCTGATGAGAAACCGGTCGACAGAGAACATGATGATGCTGACCACCATCGAAGAAAATATGATGATGATGACCTCCTCCTCAAAGAAAATATGATGCTGCAGCTGAAAAATACTGAGGAGGTCCAACACTTAGAACATTTTTTGGATACTTAGGGAGAGTGCCTGCATGAAAATTGCTCAAAAAACTGCCAGTCAATTCAGGCACTAACACCTACTTCCAAAGAGGATATTCACCCTTCAGGTCAGTTTGGTAGAAATGATCATGCTGCTAGAGATCCTAATGTTAAACAAAAGATACCAGCTACTATTCAAGCTACAGAGACCTCCCACATGACCTTATATAGAGATAAGAGTGAGTTACGTCCATTCCTCCTGACTATAAGGATGTTCAGCAAAAACTTGCATAACTGTTTAGTAGACTCAGGAGCATCTACCAATGTGATGCCCCTGTCCATATGCAATGATTTAGGGCTGCATCGTGCTAAATCCTTAAAGAAAGTGACTCAACTAGACAAAATAGAAGTAAGCGTGGTAGGAGAACTAACTCACATTCATATGCAACTGGCATCTGATCCCCAGATTCAGTATTATATTGACATTCAGGTAGTTAACATACCTAATACCTATGGGATACTACTCAGTAGGGACTGGTCCAAAACTCTAAATGGATACATGTCTACAGATTTCAGCCATATGTGGTTACCCTGGAAAGGGATACCGAACCAAATAAGAATAGATGCTGAACCAAGAATGAAGCACACGATCATTGAATATAACAAAACTAATGAGATCATGTATGTGGACATAGAACCCGGAGTTTACTCCATCAAGCCACAAACTGTCAGGATAGAAGAGATCTTGATGTATGATGTTCATCATCATCATCATGATGATCCTCTAGGTGATGAAATAATTATAGAATTAGTAATGACCCTGGGAATGAAAATGAGATAGATCACTTCAAAGATTTCAAGATGCACTTGTCTAGAGAGGTAAAATGATGTAAGTTGTTAGAAATACCCTTGCATGATATTCTAATTGATGGATGGTGTAGGTTGCATAATGAAGCACATTCTGAGAAGACCTATGAAGCATGTATTGACATGCTAGAGTGAGAACAAGCGTGCAGTGGTGCATCATCGTCATCATCATCCTTAGAGGTAAGTTCGTCAGACAGTGATAATGATAGTGATACTGATTGTTGTTTATCTTCTGCATGAACAAAGGAAAGTACACGTCAAGATGAAAATCATCTCCAGCCTACACAAGAAATGTTGGTATGCAACCAAAGTAATGCTAAGAAGAAAATGAGAATCACTCCAGGGAGTGATTGTCTAATGGAGTCAGATTATGAGCTATTCGATGAAGATAGAGGCAACAATTTGACTAGGTTTGAATAGTTCCTAAAAAAAGAGATCCAGAAGATGACGCAGCAGCAGAGGTCTCCACAAGATGCCTTGATTGAAATCTGGTGCAGGTTACATGAAGTACCTCATTTAGAAACTACCTACTCATTGTGTCTGCATATTTTGAAAGGACAAACATCATCTCATTCAGAAGATTCTCGAGAAGATAGTAAAGAGAAAGAAAAATCCTCAGCTTCACAGAAGAAAGGAAAGGTGAAGTTTGATGGAGTTGAACCACCAAAGTTAAAGTGGATGTCAAGTGGTGCAGCTGCCAGGACTGCAAAGAAGAGAGAAGGCTCAAATAAGCCTTTGGCTAAAGATAGGCCATGGATCCTTAAATTTGATGGATCCAAGTCCAAACAAGGTGCTGGAGTAGGGATAGACCTAATTGATCCATCAAGAAAATCCTACTTGGTAGCATATAGACTACAATTCCCCTATACCAATAATGTAGTAGAGTATGAAGCTCTGATTCATGGGATACTATTTGCCCTTAAGAAGAAAGTAAAAATTCTGCATGTCTACGAGGACTTAGAATTAGGAGTGAGACAGGTAAGAGGAATTTACTCCTGTAACTATAAAAAGCTATCTAATTACAGACACAGGGTATGGGACCTGATAGAGTCTTTTGATGCATTCAATATCACCCACGTACCCAGAGAACAGAACCATAGGGCTGATGCTTTAGCCCAAGCTGCCAGTACATTAGAGCCACTGTCTATTTCTGGTTTAAAAAGATTTTCAGTACAACTGGTATCAGTACCTTATGGGCCTGACAATGTAACCAACCGCCAAGTGTTTGATGATGATCAACATATCCTAGATTTCATCTCCAATAGAGATATATTTGATGCTTAGATCATAGATGAGAGTAATACAGAAGATCATGTCTGGGAAGAGGAAGAAATTTTAGAATTGCCCAGCAACAAGATTCCAAAAGGAATGATAGAGCTGGAGAGAGCTTTTGATTTGGATAACATGTTGAAGCAGAAAAATCTTCCAAAAGCTGATGGAGGACAATATTCTCAGATTAACATTGGACAGAATGATGAAAAGAAGAATGTCCTAATAGGAAAAGTTTGCACAGAAGAAGAATTAGAAGGAATCACCCAGGCTCTCAAAGATTACATACATGTCATTGCCTAGACTTATGACGAGCTAAAAACATATGACACATTAGTCATCACACACAACATACCCCTCAAACCAGATGCCAAGCCTTTCAGATAGAAGCAGAGGCCTGTCAATGCTTTACTGGAACCTATTATCTTTGAGGAAGTTAAGAAACTGTTAAACGCCAGGATCATATTTCCTATGAGACACTCCACTTAGGTAGCCAATCTAGTTCTAGTAAGGAAGAAAAATGGAGACATCAGATTATGTGTGGACTTTAGGAACCTGAATAGAGCATCTAAAAAGGACAATTATCCTTTACCTTCCCTAGATGAGGTCTTGCAAATTGTAAATGGTGCCAAAATGATGTCATTCCTAGATGGTTTTTCAGGCTACAACCAGGTAATGGTAGATAAGATAGACAGACTGAAAACTACCTTCACCACAAAGTGGGGGATATTTGCCTATAGGCGCATGCTGTTTGGGCTGATAAATGTTGGAGCAACATTCGAGTGAGCAATGGACATAGCCTTCAGAGGCTTAATAGGAAAATGCATAGTCATATACATGGATGACTTAATAGTGTTCTCTAAAGATAGAGGAAACCATGTAGAGGATCTCAGAAATGTGCTTAAAAAATGTGAGCAATATGGGATATCCCTGAACCCCAAGAAATGCATATTTGGGGTGACAATAGGAAAATTACTAGGCCACCTGATAACTGAAAATGGGATTATTATTGATCCTGACAGGGTGGAGTCCATCATGAAAATACAGCTTCCTAGAAGCAAAAAGGAGCTTAAGTCTTACTTTGGTAAGATTAATTTTGTTAGGAAGTTTATCACTGGTTTTGTTGAAATTGTTAGACCTTTAAATGCCATGCTTAAAAAGGATGCAAACATTGAGTGGACACCAGAGGCTAGAGTAGCTTTTGAAGACATAAAAAAAGCTATATCTAATGCTCCAGTCTTGATCAGTCCAGACTACACCAGGGACTTCTATATTTATTCATTTTCTTCAGAGCATACCTCTGCAGCAGTACTGACACAGAGAAATGAATAAAAGGAAGAGAAGCCCATAGCCTTCATGAGATGCCCTTTCAAAGATGCTGAACTAAGATACATGGATGTTGAAAGGCAAGTACTTGCCTTGGTTAGAGCAGTAAAAAAGTTCAGGCACTATATATTGAGAAGTAAAGTTATTGCTATGGTGCCTGATATAGTAGTGAAGATGCTCTTAATACAGAGTGAGCCAGGTGAAAAAAGGGCTAAGTGGATCACAATCCTACAAGAATATGACATAGAAATTACACCCATGAAGCTAGTGAGAGGACAGGCTTTGAGCCAAATGATATCAGAAATAGACCCAAATATCATGAGTCAGCAGTATGTTATCAATGCTAAGGATAATGGAGAGTGGTACTCAGACATTAGGCACATCTTGATTACTGGCAGATGTCCTCCAAGACTATAGGCTTCACAAAGGAGAGCCCTCAAAATAAGGTCATAGAAGTATATGATGAGAGGGGGAGTCCCTTTCAAGAAAAATTATGAAGGAATATATCTAAGATGCCTAGAGAGGCCAGAAGCAGATAGAGTGTTATCAGAGCTACATGACAAGTTTGGAACAGCACATGGATCACCCTTGGCCACAACTCATGCTATCCTCAGGGCAGGATACTACTAGCCCACCATTTTCAAGGATATCGTAGAACATATTAAATGATGTCATGTATGTCAGGTTGCTACTAACAAAGAGAGATATGCTACTCAACCTTTGCAGCCAGTGATGGAGATGTACCCATTTGCACAATGGGGAATGGACTTTATAGGGCCAATCAATCATCCATCATCCTCAGGTCACAGGTATGTTTTAACGATTACTAATTATTGTACTAGGTGGACTGAAGCTATCAACACCAAGACCTGCAATGCTGAAGATGTCATCAGGTTTCTGGAAAGTAATATTGTCACTAGGTATGCAGTTCCCTATGCTCTGGTAAGTGATAATGGCTTTGCTTTTGCTTCAACCAATTTGTCAAGCTGGGCTTTTGATTATGGTATCATATTGAAGTTTTCCTCAAACTATTATCCCCAAGGGAACGGATTAGCAGAGTCCACCAATAAAAATTTGTTGAACATCATAAAAAAGTTAATAGAAAAGAACCCTAGGGAGTGGAACACCCTTCTAAAATATGCCTTATGGGTAGATAGAACCAAGAACAAGGCTGTATTAGGAAACTCACCTTATCACTTAGTATATGGGGTGTGTTGGTAATCATTTATGTTTAGGGTTTTAAGCTTGAACATTTGCAGTTTTTCCCATTTAAACCCTAAAATTTTTGAATCATAGGGTCTTGCATTGCTTCTTTTATCCTGATGATGACCTTCTGTGGTTGGTTCCTGGTTACTAGGTTTCATCCTTGTGCTTTAGTGTTCTTAGGTTAACCAGTCCGCGTACAATATTTTACCGCTTTTCCTATCGCGCATGAGAAAGTGTCAAGTTTCTGTGTGTACAAGTAATCAAATCTATTAGCAAGCTAGTGAAATCTCATTCGGCCTTTGAAAAATATTGAAAATTTGAGTTATATGCATATTTTAATGCATATCGGGTCGCATGTACAAGGGAGAATCTTTCACAGGATCCCTAAGAATATTTTGTATTGGTATGCATTTCCAAATGCATATTGGGTTCAAGATGGAAGATACATTGTGGGAATATTCCAGGAAGATCCCATGTTTGTATGTGTAGGAATGGATGTATGTCAAATATACATTGGGTCTTATGCAATGGAATATATACAAGGAAGCCAAATATGCATGTGCTATAGTACAATGGTCCGCTACGACATGCAAAGTGAAGAGTGCAATGTACAAGTGACCTTGTATATTCTGTAATATACAAAGACAAAAAATATAATTGGTGGGGCCTGCCGTAGGTTTATACAAACAAGTTTGTACATGTTCGACATACAAGGGAAATATGCATTCATCGCATATTCTAAAAAGATTCCCTGCTTGTATGTTTGTGTTTGTATATTCTGCATACAAACAAAATATACATTGAGGAGATACATTCCAGACCCGATGAAAGTTTTAGGCTGCTATATAATTATTTGGGGTCCGTGACTTTTATAAATGTTTGTATATTTCAATATACAACCCGATATACAATGATAGGATACAAGACAGATTCCAAGAACTGTTCTAATCTAGTAGAAGAAATATTTGAGGTCCACCTTGTATATTTGCACTTGTATATGTGCCGATGTGCAAACTCATGAAGATACAAGGCCCGGATTTGAAGGTTTTTCAAATCTGATGGATAGATTCAATGAGGTCTGCCTTGTATATGTTTTGCACTTATATGTGTATAATATACAAAGTGATGGATGTAGGATGGAGATACAAGCCGGACTTGAACTGAATTCCAGTTTGTTCTATAACATTTGACATTCGCCTTGTATGTTGTATATGCATTTGGGTTTGCATATACAAGAGTGATAAAGGTGAAATAAAAGGAGAAGAGGTCAGCAATAGAAGGTCAAGGTGCCTACGTGGCATGATATCATTGACTGGCGGCTCTTCATACATGTTTTGGGACCATTGATTTCGGCGATGAGTTTTTGATCAATGGTCAGGTTTTGAACCTTCAGCGATGGTTTTTTCCTTATGTCTGCGGCCATTTTTGAGCGGGAAAATCTCTAGATGCATTTGTTGTTGCATCCTGCAGGTAGTTGAGGTTTTAATGGTGGTCGTACAGAGACATGCGATGGATTGAGCGACAAGCCAACTACTAGTTTTATGAGGAATGTCCCCAAGTGGCGGCATGGGGCTCGAGTTTTGTTCCTCCTCGCCATTCCTTCTACCTGTTGCCTGCAGTGTTTTGGCACCATTTTTATGGTGCATGGTTTAACGAAATTTTTGATTTGTCTTGTAATTAATTTTTACCGAGTACACAGTCTTGGTATAAAGGCTAAACTGTGTTACTTATTTTAGGGTTGAAAACTGGACAAATTTTGGTGCTGCAATAGGAATATGACTTTCTGGTGACTCTATTTCAGGTTTCTCTACGAGTTTATGAGTTGTATGTTGTATGTATTATGCCCAAAATTATCAATTTCATGTTGATTTAAATGAGCAATGCTTCATTGCGTGTGTTTTGTTATTTGTCTCTAGACTGAATGTGTTTTTCTTTTGACTCTAAACATCTAAGGGATGTTATAGATTCTAGAATATAGGTTTTCTATATTGAATACTTAGTCTCTTACTTCTACTCAAGGAGTAGATTGAATGTTTTGGATTAAGTATTGAGAAGAATACATTGCAGTAAGGATGTTTGTAAGCAAAAATAACTAAATACTCTCTCTTGGGTATTGTCTGTAAGGTAGACATTTTAGAAACCCCTTGAAATCTAATTACTGTCTTAGGTCTACGGTAAACATTCACATATGTATGTCTACTAACTCCGAGCCCTGGATAGGCACCAATTTGGTCTGGTATCTTTGTTGTAACCCAAAGTCCTAGTTTTGAATCCATATATAAATCAAACTCAATCTTCAACTTCAAAACTTTTAGGACTTTAGAAGTATCTTTAGGACCTAGAATCCTTTGTCTACAACTGAATATAGGCCCAAAGCTAGCCCCTTCGCACTTATCTCATAGTTTTGGTCTATGTAAGAGAGGATTCATCTACTTTGTATCAACAACCCAGCTAATCCATGGATGCATTTCATAGATGTTGAGTAGGGAATACCCCCCTTGGTTCTGCAGAGCCTAAAAAAGAAGAGGAGATATTTTTAGAGTCTATCTCCTATATTGTTGGCCCTTGGCCCAGGAATCCTGTTGATCATTGATGGCTACTTTGTAGGGGTGACTGGGAACAAGCATCCAGTCTGGGAAAAATAACCAACAGAAATTGGTGACTCTACTAGGGACTGCTTTGTGAGAGGACCCAGATTTTAAAAGAAAACAATTCCTAGTAATAGGTGGCGACTTTGAACCAATCTCCTGACTGGTAAAGTAAAATTTGTATGCAAGGGAGAAGATCCCAACATAACCCTTTGTTTGAAGAGTTACCCATAAAAATGATGTACATGAAAAAAAGGGACTGTTTGAGCCAGTCAAGATGGTTCTCCTAGCCCCAAAAAAAATGAATTTATTCATGACAATTGAGGATCCTCAGGGCAAACAATACCTTATTTTACAAACACTGAGGCTGAAATCCATAATGTATATGAGAGACAATAGGGTGATGGATTGAGAATGAGGTCAGAGGTGTTTCAAGAACGCCCTTTTGTTGATTCCCCTAACAGATTTGAGGAAGCTAAATCCCTAAGGGATGATGATAATGATGATCAAAATGTAATAAAGCCATCCTCTTCTATGCCTAGAGAAGAGGAACAGTTAGCTAAAGAAATTAAGAGCTTAAGGGTAGAATTAGAATATCTGCAAGTAGTTAAGATTAGAGATGACATGAGACAGAGGGTGCAATCTCTGAGAGTTGCTTAGAATGATTCAATTCCTACCCTTAGTAATACAAATATGTAAAGAAATCAACGTAGGAATGAAGTACACGATTAGCACAATGATCAAAGACAGAATGCACATAATTCTAGAATATCATTAAATAATGTAAGAAATTAGAATGCAAATAGAAATGCCAATGTTATTCAGCCTTGTAGACAGCCGATGCAGCTAGACAGATTCAGACATCTAGTTTTTGATGGCATTCCTGGTTACCCCAATCCTATTGACAAACATGTGAGGCTGCAAGTGCCTAAATGTTTATGAAATAATACTGTATTAGGTGAAGACCATTTAAAAGCTTTTCAAAATATCATGGACAACTTTGAGGTTGAGCATGAGGATATTTTCATGAAATCATTTATGCAATCCTTAGTTGATGAAGCCAAGGAATGGTATAAAGGTTTACCTGATAGAAGCATTTCATCATGGGAGGATTTTAGGAGGATATTCAAAGAACAATATGGTGACAAAACTGATCCTAGTTTCTTCATTAATGAATTTACCGGCATTACCAAAGGATCAAATGAATAGGTTGCTGATTTTAATGTTAGATTCACTAAGGTATTGAACAAATTGCCACAGAACTTGAGGCCTAATGAACCTATGTGCATAGTATTGTACATAAATCCTTTTGATACCCAAACAGCTTATGGATTGAGAGACAAAAGCCCTGCTAGCCTCAGAGATGCCTTCAAGATTGCAACAAATATTGAAAATAACATAAAAGCATCTGGTAAGACAAATAGAAGAGATGATGTGAAAATTCTGCAAAATCCAAATACTAAAGCTCAAACTATTCAAGGTAGTGCATCTACTTCTGAGGATAAATTAGACAAGTTGACAACCATTGTCAAGGACTTAGGTTATAGAATGGCTAAAAATGAAAGGGGGATAGGTCCTAACAGACCAGTTTACCAAAGGCAAGAAAGAAGACCATCATTACATGATATGCCATATACCACTAATTGGCATAATGGTAAGCCTATTCTCCCAAACAACAACACAGGTCAAAGGACTGAAAATGTTAAGGAAATGCCTGATCCTTTGAAGAAGGATGTTAATATTGTTAATGACACCCCATGGTGTATCATATGTCAAATGCCTCACTCACAGTCACAATGTCTGATTGCTCGGTCTTTATACAACAATGTTGTTGCTTGTAATGAATGCAATGAGCCGCATTGCATGGAAGATGATAATGTCAATATGTTGTCTACAAATAGAGAATACTCCTCTAATGATGCTGATGTAAGTGCAAATGATGAGATTCAAGTCTGGTAGCAGTTTCCCTATGATGAGGATGAGGAAGATATTTATGCCTACGCTCAGGATTCACACAATTTTCTGAGTAATTTGAAGAGACCTTCTGATGAGGAAATTAGAGCCCTCACAACTATAGCAGTAGCTCAAGTTAAAAGCAATTACAACCTAAGGGGTAAAGCTCAGGTAAGCAACTCACACCAACCAGAGAGTACTTTTGTAGGCCGACCAGTGCAAAGTTATGAGGGGACTGAAACATATAAGAAACAATGGAACAATAATAAGCAAAGTTTTAAGCAAAAAAAGGCTATGATCCTCAAGGACTAGAAAATAGAATTCCCTAGGTTGAGGATCAAAATAAAAAATTTTAGATCAAAGATGATAGTCAAGGAGCCACAAAAACTAAAGCTGGATCATACCAGGGTAAAAATAAAACGGTGGAGCAAGTTACAACTATTATTCAAAATTATGCTCCATTTGACATGACTCAAGTCTTGTCATAGATAAAAGTCTCTGTTCCACTGATGGAGCTAATGAAAGTTGAAGAATTAAAAAATAAAGCAATATCCTTAATTTTAGGAGTACCCTGTCAAGCCAAGTTGAGTGATGAACCTTAGGGTAAGAAACAGGCCCTGTACATTGATGAAGATGAAGTTCCTGAGGTTTATCTTGGGATGACCATGATAAAGTGCCCTTCACAAGTGGAACCATTTTATGTGTCCCTTGTCATAAATGGAAAAGTAATTAAGAACTATATGCTTGACTTAGGAGCATCCACAAACATCATGCCTCTGGCCATCATGCAAGAAGTTGGGTTAAAGATAGATAAGGCATGTGGGAAATGTTATGCCATGGGTGCTAGAGAAGTACCTGTCATTGGAATTATGAAAGATGTTGATTTCAGATTGGCAACATATCCTAAAAAGGCATTCAAAATGAACATAATGGTTGTTGATATCAAGCCACAATATGGCATGTTATTGTCAAGAAGATGGGCAGCACTAATTGGTGGGAGTATGCAATTAGATCTATCATATGCTATGATCCCTATGAATGGCAGGGATGTCAAATTGATTAGAGAAGAAAGGTCATCATAAACAGTTGAGGACCAAGAATCAGAGGAGCATATATGCTTTGTGGACACTAACTGTGATAATTTCAGAGTTGTCTCAGATGACAAAGAGGGTAAAAGGGGAGATATTTGCATTCAAGAACTTGACCAACAGGGTCTCTAGACCATGTACTTTGATGGAGCTTGTTTGAAGGAAGGCTCTGGTGCTGGGATTATATTTCTGTCTCCAACTGGTAAACTTCTAAAATTCTCTTTCTTGTTGAAGTTTGCCTATACAAATAATATTGCAGAGTATGAGGCTCTGTTATCAGGATTAAATGTAGCTCTGAAGCATGGAATTAAGATGCTCAAAGTGTTTGGTGATTTAGAGTTAGTTGTTTCCCAAGTGAGAGATAAGTATGCTTCAAAAAATAAAAGTTTAAAACAATATAAGCATGCTGTTTGGGATACAATTGAATTGTTTGATGTATTTTCAATAAGATCAAAAAATGTCAAAGTAGATTTTCTAGCAAATGTAGCCATAAGGCCAGATGATATCACTTTATCAGATGTTACAAATGTTGAAGCCAAACTCAGACCTGCAGTGCCAGATAATGTATATAGCTGGTAAGTGTTTGATGATGATAAAGATTTACTGAGATTTCTACATTGCATTGATGAGTATGAGAACTAGGAAATGGATTTCCAAAATTTTGTAGAAGTTGTAGATGGAAAAGAAACTCTCCTAGGGAAGGAGGTAATTCAGCTCAAGATAAATAAGATCCCTAGAGGGCTAGTTGCTTTAGAGAGAGCTTTTGACAATAGGGATCAACTTGTTACAAAATCATCTCCGACAAACAAGAATGATTTAGAAGAGATAAACTTGGGGACATCTCATGCCCCCAAAAAGGTATACATTGGCAAACAGCTCAAACCACATATCAAAACTATGCTGATTGCATTACTAAGAAAATATAAGCATATCTTTGCCTGGTCTTATGAGGACCTCAAAGCTTATAGAGAGGATTTATTTCAGCATGAAATCCCTTTGAAGCCTAGAGGTAAACCATTCAGACAAAAACAGAGGCCTATCAACCCAACCATAGCTCCAAAAATGCAAGAAGAACTTATGAAACTTAGGGAGGCTGGAATAATTATGCCTATCAGACACTCAACTTGGGTGTCCAACCTCATCCCAGTCAGAAAAAAGAATGGTGATATCAGACTTTGTGTGGATTTTAGAAATTTAAATGTGTCTTCTTTGAAGGACAATTATCCATTGCCAAACATGGAGGCCATGTTGCAGAAGGTGACTGGCTGTGAACTTATATCCATGATGGATGGATTTTTAGGGTACAATCAAGTGAAAGTAAAGGAATCAGAACAATTCAAGACTGCTTTCACTATTCCATGGGGAACATATGTATATGTGAGGATGCCATTTGGACTGACAAATGTAGGTGCCACATTTTAGAGGGCAATGGATGTTGCTTTTGTAGGATTGATTGATTCAATCTTGATTGTGTATCAAGATGACTTGACAGCTTATTTAAAAAAGGAAGAGCAGCACTGTATGCATTTGGAGCAAATTTTTATTAGAGCATTAGAGTATGGCATCTCACTTAACCCAAAGAAGTGTGCCTTTGGGGTTGTGGAAGGAAAACTGCTTGGACACATTGTTTCCAAGGATGGAGTCAGAATTGATCCAGAAAGGGTGGCTGCAATTGATAGAATTCAAATCCCTAAAATAGTGAAAGGTGTCCAGTCCTTCTTTGGACAAATTAATTTTGTTAGGAGATTTGTTCCTAATTTTGCAGAGACTACCAAAGATATCTCTAAGATGCTGAAGAAGGGTGCAATTGTCAAATGGGAAGATGAAGCAACCAAATCATTTCAGAGCTTAAAAGAAGCTATAAAGATGGCTCCTGTATTAAAATCTCCTAATTTTTCTAAGCCATTTCAACTATTTTCATTTGCTTCCTTCCACACTATTGTTGCATGCCTATTGCAAAAAAATGAAGAAGGGTTTGAACAGCCTATTGCTTTCTTTAGTAGGTCATTGCAGGCTGCTGAATTAAAGTATGACATCATGGAGAAATAGGTATATGCACTGGTCAGAGCAATCAAAAGTTTTAGGCCATATTTGGTAGGCTCTCGGATAGTTGCATATGTGCCTCATGTAGCAGTCAAGGATATTTTTACTCAACAAGAGGTAATTGGAAGAAGATGCAGATGGATAAATAAACTACAGGAGTTCAACATTGAAATACAGATCACAAAATTGGTAAGGGGACAAGGTTTAGCAAAATTGATGACACAATCAAATCTAGAAGCATGCCAAGTGAATGTTGTGCAAAATGAAATTATAAATATGTTAGTCTGAATGGTATAAAGACACAGTGTATTATTTGTAGAATTTAAACTGTCCTACCCACCTCAGTGATAATTAGATGAGAACCTTGAAGTTACAGGCTATTAAATACATCATTATTCAAGGAGAAAAACTTTGTTGGCGTGCTACTCAAGTGTGTGGATGAAGATCAGGCCAGGGACATTCTAAGTGACATGCACAATGGAGTGTGTGGTGGACACTATGCTGCCCATACAATAGGCCACAAAATCCTCAGAGCAGGCTATTGGTGGCCAACTCTTTTCTTAGATGCACACAGAATGGTAAGAAAATGTGATCCTTGCTAAAGGTTCTCAGGAAGGCTAAGATATGAAGGTACATTACCCCTTAGGACTATAACTATAGAAGCTCCATTTCAGCAATGGGGAATTGATTTTATAGGGGAAATCTCAGAAAAATCAAGTGGAGGGCACAGTTGGATTCTGGTTGCCACTAATTACTTCACTAAATGGATTGAAGCCATTCCAACAAAAAAAGCTACAAGCAAGGTGGTGATGGATTTTATTCTAGAAAATATTATTATCAGATTTGGAGTACCAGCCAAATTGGTCACAGATAATGCCATGTGTTTTAGATTTGGTGAATTTATTGATTTTTGTAGCAATTATGGAATTGATTTGTTTCATACATCGCCATACCACCCAAAAGGGAATGGTCAAGCAGAGTCGAGCAACAAAAGTCTCATGAAAATCATCAAAAGGATGATAGATAAAAACAAAAGGGCTTGGGATTCAAAGTTGAAGTTGGCATTATGGGCTGATAGGGTGACAGTGAAAAGAGCAACTGGAAGATCTCCTTTTGAATTGGTATATGGTGCAGTAGCTAGGTTGCCTGTGAATAACCTCCTACCAGTGTACAAATTCATCCAGGGGAGTGAGGAGGAGATTGAGGACCCAATGACTGAAAGAATAAATCAGCTGGTTGCACTAAATGAAATCAGAAGAGAAGCACATAAAACAAACATCAAGAAACAACAAAGAGTGAAGTATCTGTTTGATAAAAGGGCTATAGAGAGAAGGTTTTAGATAGGTGACTTAGTGCTTATGTGGAATGCAAGAGGCCAGGATAAGGGAAAACACGATAAATTTGAGCCCTTATGGACTGGCCCATATCAAGTTGGCAATGTCTATGAGAATGATTCTTACTTTCTCCAAGCCCTAAATGGTGAACTACTGGAATTGCTAGTGCACGGTAAATTCCTTAAAACCTTTTTCTAATAAATGAGCACCTTATGTGCACACTATAAACTTGATGTAAATATTTGTACATGCCTTGTATAGTCAGTCATGTTCTGAGTTTTATGTTTTGTTTGGTCTGCCCCGGAGTATTCTAATCCTCACTGTAGTCTTGCGCCTGCATGTCCCTAATCGGAGCTTGTTGGTAATCATTTATGTTTAGGGTTTTAAGCTTGAACATTTGCAGTTTTCCCATTCAAACCCTAAAATTTTTGAATCATAGGGTCTTGCATTGCTTCTTTTATCCTGATGATGACCTTCTGTGGTGGGTTCCTGGTTACCAAGTTTCTGGTATAGGAGCACCCCTTCAATAGGATAAATATGCCTAAGAGGGAGAAGAATAAGGCTTCAATATATTTTTAGACATTTCATGTTACCATCTAGCATTTGTATGTCATAGGCAAATGTCACATTTTATGTTGACATTGTATGTTTTAACATCACTATTCCCGAGGGTAGTATTTGGCATCATGGACAACATCAGGCAATTAGGTTATGTGCAGGATTAAACCAAATGTGTCGTATTATCTGATGTTTTGTTGTCTTAAGCAATACAGGTGCCGTGTGATTAATTAGGGTTTCTGCTGTTAATTTTGAAACAAACAAAATCCTGAAAATAGAGGAGAGGGGAGTCGGGTAACAAAACAGTGAAGGTAGTCGAAGAAAGAGGAGTTCTTCCACCTTTAGAAAAATCTTTGTAATTAGTTTGTGTTCAAAAAAGACGAAATGAAAAAATAGAAATTCTGTCACCCTGTGTTTTACAACTCTGGATTCTGTGTAAATTCTTAGTGTATCGCATTATTCTCTGTATATCGAATTCATTCTATATATTATCTATTGTATTTAATTTAATTCTTCTGTTGCTGAGATGCACAATTAAATCCATTCCACTGGTGGATTTCTGTGAAATCAGTGGAATGGACTTGTAAAATAGTTTTCCATTTTTATTTCATTCTTTTGTTTGACAAGTATGGCAGGATAGGAATTGCAGAATCCGTTTCGGAGAAAGTTATCGGGGGGAAATACAAATATACATCTTATGTATATCTGTCAATTATATGTCGGGAACACTCTATGAATATATTGCATTTGCATGTGAGCCTCATTCTGTGTATGTATTGTGGAAAGTGGTATGTATAAAAAAGCCTTGTTTGGTCAAGTTTGTGTTGTTCGGTGAATATACATTTCATGTATATATCGCTATTGTATGAAGGTATTTTCTTTGTGTATATCACTATTGTATCTGGGTATCACTTTGTGTATATCATCTGACAAAATGTACATGTAAGAGTTCATTCGGGTTAAGTTTGGATTGTTCGTTGAAATATACAAATAGTGTGTATATCAATAATGTATCTGTGCTTATTTTGTGTATATCCTGCAATTGCATGTAAGGGTCCATTGTTTGTATATATCATTATAACAAATTCTGTGTTAACTCTTGTGTCTGTCAAAATTGTTTGAGGAGATACATTTTGTGTGTATACGTCTAATGTATCTCATAGACAGTTTGAGAATATATCATCATTGTATGTGTGCGTCAGTTTTTGACTATACTGCAATTGCATATCGTTGTTGTATGTTGTGAAGATACAATGAAAATATACATTGCATAAGATATAAAGGATGACTGGCTGAGGTGGTAGCTAGCTTGTATGTTGGATGGATATTTGTTTGAAGATGCAAGAGAGGATTGGTAATAGTAGGTGACGAGGACCGGCAATAGGGAGTTGCTGATTGTATGTTTCACTTGTATATTTCATTTTATGTCAAAACATACAATTGGCTTAAGATACAAGCACTGACCAGCAATAATAGGTAAGAATCCTTCAGTCCACCAGGAATAGCAGGTCATACTTTGTACATGCACTTTGCTTGTATGCGGAGAGACATTCAACATGGAAAGTGAGGATCGAGGGTCCCACCATAAGCATATGCCAAATGTATAAGAGGAATGCATATGTAGAATGTACATTGCGAATGTACATTTGGGAGATACAAGTAGTGAGTATATCACTTTTGTATTGAAAGAGCAATTCCTGTGTATCCCTCATTTGCATGTCGACGGCTGTATATTAGAATGTACATGATTAAATGTATATTTCAGAAGATGCAAATGGGGACCGGTTGTAGCTGTCAGAATGATTGGAGATACAAGGAGCAACTTGCAATAAAAGGTCAAAAAATTAATATTTAGGTTGAATTGTGAATGCGACTGTGAGCAACATCATATTTCACCTTGTGGAATTCTTAAACTAGCTTCCGTGCTACCCGCTCTACATCATAGTGGTATTAGAGCAAAGGAGTGTTCTTTAGGTAGAAGAAGAAGATAAGATGTCAGAAGGAGAAGGATAAAAAATGTACCCAACAAAGATGACCAACGTTGAGTTGACGGCCTTAGTAAGAAAGCATATGGTAGAGAGCAGGGCAGATTGAGCTCAGAATCAGGCACTGAAAGAAGAACTAGAGAAGTTGAGGGACAGAGTAGAGAAAGGGGAAGAAGATTCTGGTAAGTGAGAAGACAGGGATGAAGAGGAAGTCCCTAAGCAGGAAGAGATAGAGGTTCCTGCAGACTAGAGACCCTTACTCAATGCCCTCAAATCCATGGAGAGAAGGACCATGGATATTAAAATAGACCTGCTAGTGTTTGCAAGAAAAATGGAACTTGATTTGGTGATGGAGTGGATAGACTCCTTGAATAATTTCTTCGAGACCAAGGAAATACCAGATCACCAAAGGGTGAAGATGGCTCAGTCCAAAATGAAAGGAGCTACACTGACTTGGTGGAATTTCATCCAAGATGACAGGGTGAAAGAGGGAAAGAATAGGGTTGCAACATGGAAGAGAATGATGGCTTTAGTGAAGGAGGCCTATATTCCATTGGACTACAATATCCAATTACATAAGAGGAAACAAAATTTGAAGCAAAAGGAGCTAGATGTCAGCTCATACACAGAAGAGTTCATGAAACTATGTGTAAAAACAAAGGTAAAGGAAGGTGAGGAAGAAAAGGTAGCAAGGTACCTCAATGGATTGAGGTTTAACATCCAAGAAGACCTAAATTTGCATAATCCAGATACAGTTCATAAATGCTACCAATTGGCACTCAAAGTGGAAGAAAAATTAAAGAGAAGGCATGTGCAAAACAATAGAGGTAGAGGAAGACATCAAAGAGGAGGAAGAAGTCCTTTCAGAGGTAGGGGATTCAGATACCAAGGTGAATCCAATCAAGCGAACAGAAAAGAAGACAACAGTCAACATCAAGGGGGAAGTTATAATCAAAGAGGAAATTTTAGAGGCAGAAGACAACCATTTAGAGGAAGATCTCAAGGTAGATGACCGATCAAATGTTATAATTGCAACCAAGAAGTCCATATAGCAAGCAGATGTCCAACAAAGGCAACAAGTTCAATAGGAGAAAAGAGGATCAATCTGATCCAAGAATCTGATTGTCAGAGTGTAGCAAGCTCAAGCACTAATCAAAGTGTGAATGCTCCTGACAGTTATGGATATCCTGAGAGGAGAATCTTTGATGATTAGAAGAGCAATAACCACCATGAAGGTACTCAGCAAAGAACCCCCACAAAGGAAGTTTCTCTTCAGAACTACTTGCAAGGCAGGAGGAAAGGTATGTAAAGTTTTGATTGACTCTGGATCTACTAAGAATTTTGTGTCCATTGAGATGGTAGAAAAGCTTAAGCTTAGAAGACTACCACATCCTTACCCATACAAGATCTCATGGCTCCACCAAGGTCAGCAAACAGTTATAGAAGAATAGGCTTGGGTAGAATTTTAAATTGGTCCATACAAGGATAGGTTATTGTTTGACATTGCCAAGATGGATTCTTGCCATCTCCTATTTGGAAGACCATGGTAGTATGACTTAAAAGCATACCATGATGGAGTTAGAAACACATATTCAATCACCAAGAATGGTAAGGTGATAGAATTACTACCATTAATGGGGAATGAGGTGGAATCAAAAGGAAACGAAGTCAAGGTGATGATGGTAGAAGGCAAACAATTCATGAAGGGGATAGGAGAAGAAGGAGCAGTTGCATATGCTCTAATTCCTTGCCTAAAAGTAAACAAGGAACAACAACAAGAAGTCAAGGGAGAGAAAAGGCAAAGGTGCATAGATCCTGCTGTCCAAGAGCAATTGGACAAATACAGAGGCATCATCTCTGATGGAATGCCAAGTTCCCTACCACCTATAAGGGACATCATCCATTGCATAGATCTAATTCTAGGGTCTACACTCCCAAATAAAGTAGTTTACAAACGTACCCCAGACCAAAATGCAGAGGTAGTAAGGCAGATTGAGGAATTGTTGGAGACAGGCCTAAATGGTAAAAGTTAAGTCCCTGTGCAGTACCGGCTATACTAGCACCAAAGAAGGAAGGCACTTGGAGACTTTGTACTGATTCAAGGGCTATCAACAAGATAACAATCAGGTATAGGTTCCTAATCCCTAGGATAGAAGATTTATTTGATTGTTTAGGAGGTGCTAAATACTTCACCAAAATAGATTTAAAGAGTGGCTATCATCAGATTAGGATTAGGCTAGGTGATGAATGGAAAACTGCATTTAAGACCAATGAGGGGTTATATGAGTGGAAGGTCATGCCTTTTGGTTTGTCCAACGCCCCTAGTACCTTTATGAGGTTAATGAATGAGGTCTTAAGGGAATTCATAGGTAAATTTGTCATAGTCTATCTAGATGACATACTAATTTTTAGTAATACAAGGCAAGAGCACCTCAACCATATAGACTTAGTCCTCAAAAAGTTATATAAAGAGCAGCTAATGATCAATTTAGCAAAGTGTCTATTTATGCAGGAAGAGATCATCTACTTGGGATTTGTTATCTTACATAACAAACTGAAAATGGATCAAGAAAAGGTAAGTGCCATATTGTCTTGGCCAACTCCTAAAACCTTGAGTGATGTTAGAAGTTTCCATGGGTTAGCAACCTTTTATAGGAAATTTATAAAAGGGTTTAGTCATGTTTGTGCACCCATGCTTGACACCATAAAAGGAGGACAGAAGTGCAGGTTCACTTGGACAAAGGAGGCAGATGATTCCTTTGAAACATTGAAGAGGAAGGTGGCAGAGTAACCGGTTCTTAGCCTTCCTGACTTCAGCAAGATTTTTCAAGTAGAATGTGATGCTAGCCACATGGCAATTGGAGCAGTACTCAGTCAAGAAGGTAGGCCTATTGCATTTTTTAGTGAGAAACTAAATGATGCAAAGAAGAGATACTCATCCTATGATTTAGAGATGTATGCTCTAGTCCAGTCACTCAAGAAATGGAGGCATTACTTGATGCCCAAAGAATTCATAGTCTTCACAGACAATCAAGCCCTCGGTTTCATAAGTAGTCAAGAGAAGCTAAACCATAGGCATATGAAGTGGGTAGAATTTTTACAAGCCTTCACCTTTACACTCAAGCATAAGAAACGAGTCAAGAACAAAGGAGTTGATGCCTTGAGCAGGAGAGTTTTGACCATAAATCAGATTCAATTGGAGAGTGCTCGCATTGATTCTTTGAAGACAATGTATACAGATGATGAAGACTTTAGAGAGGTATACAAGGTATGTACTTCTTTTGAAGACAAATACCATGCTAAGTTTTTGGAATTTTTGATCCAGGAGGGATTACTTTTCAAGGGTGGATAGTTATGTATTCCAAGGTGTTCTATGAGACTGAATATCATTTAGGAGAAACATTGTGGGGCCATGGCAGGACATTTTGGTCTAGATAAAACTCTTGATCTTGTAAAGAGGCATTACTATTGGCCTAAGTTGCAATCAAATGTGAGAAGATTTGTAGAAGCATGTGTGATATGTTAGAAAGCAAAAGGGAGATCCACAAATGTAGGTTTATATCAGCCACTACCCATTCCTTCTAGGCCATGGAAGAGCATAAGCATGGATTTTGTACTAGGTTTACCTAGGACAAGGAAAGGATATGATAGTGTTTTTGTCGTAGTAGATAGATTTAATAAAATGGCACATTTTTTGCCATGCAAAACTACTTGTGATGCTTCATATATTGCAGACCTATTTTTCAAGGAAATAGTGAGGATCCATGGATTGCCATTAAGCATGGTCTCAGATAGAGATGTCAAATTTATTGGCCATTTTTTTAGGACTCTTTGGAAGAAGCTTGGAACTAATTTGTCCTTCTCATCAGCCTACCATCCTCAAACAGATGGGTAAACTAAAGTGGTTAACCGTTCATTGGGTAATCTACTCAGGTGTTTAACTAGACAACATGGAGAGAAGTGGGATAGCATCCTCTCACAGGTAGAATTTTCCTATAATGACACTATTAATAGGAGTACAGGGAAGTCACCTTTTCAGGTGGTATATGGAATTCATCCAAGGGGCATCCTAGAACTATGAGATCTACCTACAGGAGGGCCTATTAGTGCAGATGGTGAAGCTTTTGCTTCAGCCATCAAAGAAGTACATGATCAGGTCAAGAACCAACTTCACCAAACTACTTTAAAGTACAAAATATATGCTAACAAGAAGAAGAGGGATTTACAGTTTAATATTAGAGATTTGGTGTGGGTAAATCTGAAGAAGGAGAGGCTCCCCAAAGCTAAATATACCAAGCTAATGCAGAGGAAGATTAGACCATGTCAGATTTTGAAGAAGTGTGGATAGAATACCTATGAAATCCAACTTCCTCCTGATCTTGGATTATCACCCATTTTCAATGTATGTGATTTAACTCCATACAAGCAACATGCAGATGTAGAACAGGAACCATTACAGGATGTAGTAGCTGATGATATTCCTAAGCATGATCCACCAAAGTTGAAGAATATCGTAGACTCAAGAGTGATAAAGAAAACACAGAACAAAGCATACCTAGAGTATTTGGTGGTTTGGCAAGGAAAACCTAATTCACAGGCCGTTTGGATGACTACAGATCAAATCACAAACCATGGTGCAGACCTCTAAACTCTGATCTCAAAGGGGCTTGAGATCTCTTGTCTTGGGGAGTATGGTGTAGGAGTACCCCTTCAATAGGATAAATATGCCCAAGAGGTGGAAGAATAAGGCTTCAATATATTTTTAGACATTTCATGTTACCATCTAGCATTTGTATGTCATTGGAAAATGTCACATTTTATGTTGACATTGTATGTTTTAACATCACTAATCCTAAGGCCAGTATTTGGCATAATGGACAACAACAGACAATTAGGTTATCTGCAGGATTAAACCAAATGTGTCGTATTATCTAATGTTTTGTTGTCTTAAGCAATACAGGTGCCATGTGATTAATTAGGGTTTCTGCTGTTAATTTTGAAACAAACAAAATCCTAAAAACAGAGGAGAGGGGAGTCAGGTAACAAAATAGTGAAGGTGGTCGAAGAAAGAGGAGTTCTTCCACCTTCAAAAAAATCTCTGTAATTAGTCTGTGTTCAAAAAATATGAAATGAAAAAATAGAAATTTTGTCACCCTGTGTTTTACAACTTTGGATTCTATGTAAATTCTTAGTGTATCACATTATTCTCTGTATATCGAATTCATTCCGTATATTATCTGTTGTATTTAATTTAATTCTTCTATTGCCAAGATGCACGATTAAATCCATTCCACTAGTGGATTTATGTGAAATCAGTGGAATGGACTTGTAAAATAGTTTTCCATTTTTGTTTCATTCTTTTGTTTGACAAGTATGGCAGGATAGGAATTGCAGAATCCGTTTCAGAGAAAGTTATCGGTGGGAAATACAAATATACATCTTATGTATATCCGTCTATTGTATGTTGGGAACAGTCTATGAATATATCGCATTTGCATGCGAGCCTCATTCTATGTATGTACTATGGAAAGTGGTATGTATAAAAAAGCCTTGTTTGGTCAAGTTTCTGTTGTTCGGTGAATATACATTTCATGTATATATCGCTATTGTATGAAGGTATTTTCTTTGTGTATATCACTGTTGTATCTGGGTATCACTTTGTGTATATCATCTGATGAAATGTACATGTAAGAGTTCATTCGGGGTAAGTTTGGATTGTTCGTTGAAATATACAAATAATGTGTATATCGATAATATATTTGTGCTTATTCTATGTATATCCTGCAATTGTATGTAAGGGTCCATCATTTGTATATATCTCTAAAACAAATTCTATGTTAACTCTTGTGTCTGTCAAAATTGTTTGAGGAGATACATTTTGTGTGTATACGTCCAATGTATGTCATAGATAGTTTGAGAATATATCATCATTGTATGTGTGCATTAGTTTGTGAGTATACTGCAATTGCATATCATTGTTGTATGTTGTGAAGATACAATGAAAATATACATTGCATAAGATACAAAGGATGACCGGCCAAGGTGGTAGCTAGCTTGTATGTTGGATGGATGTTTGTCTGAAGATGCAAGTGAGGACCGGCAATAGCAGGTGATGAGGATCAGTGATAGGGAGTCACCGATTGTATGTTTCGCTTGTATATTTCATTTTATGTCAAAACATACAATTAGCTTAAGATACAAGCACTGACCGGCAATAACAGGTAAGAATCCTTTAGTCCACTAGGAATAGTAGGTCATACTTTGTACATGCACTTTACTTGTATGCAGAGAGACATTCAACATGGAAAGTGAGGATCGAGGGTCCCACCATAAGCATATGCCGAATGTATAAGTGGAATGCATATGTAGAATGTACATTGTGAATGTACATTTGGGAGATACAAGTAGTGAGTATATCACTTTTGTATCAAAAGAGCAATTCCTGTGTATCCCTCATTTGCATGTCGACGGTTGTATATTGGAATGTACATGATTAAATGTATATTTCAGAAGATGCAAATGGGGACCGGTTGTAGCTGTCAGAACGATTGGAGATACAAGGAGCGACCTGCAATAAAAGGTCAGCAAATGCATATTTAGGTCAAATTGTGAATGCGACTGTGAGCAACATCATATTTCATCTTGTGGAATTCTTAAACGGGCTTCCGTGCTACCTTCTCTACATCAGTTTCATCCTTGTGCTTTAGTGTTCTTAGGGTAAGCGGCCTGCGTGCAATATTTTACTGCTTCTCCCGTCGCGCATGAGAAAGTGTCAAGTTTCTGTGTGTGCAAGTAATCAAATCTGTTAGCAGGCTAGTGAAATCTCATTTGGCCTTTGAAAAATGCTGAAAATTTGAGTTATATGCATATTTTAATGTATATCAGGTCGCATGTACAAGGGAGAATCTTTTGCAGGATCCTCGAGAATATTCTGTATTGGTATGCATTTCCAAATGCATATCGGGTTCAAGATGGAAGATACATTGTGGGAATATTCCAGGAAGATCCCATGTTTGTATGTTTAGGAATGGATGTATGTCAAATATACATTGGGTCTTATGCAATGGAATATATACAAGGAAGCCAAATATGCATGTGCTACAGTACAACGGTCCGCTGTGACATGCAAAGTGAACAGTGCAATGTACAAGTGACCTTGTATATTCCGTAATATACAAAGGCAGAAAATACAATTGGTGGGGCCCATCGCAGGTTTATACAAACAGGTTTGTACATGTTCAACATACAAGGGAAATATGCATTCATCACATATTCTAAAAAGATTCCCTGCTTGTATGTTTGTGTTTGTATATTCTGCATACAAACAAAATATACATTAAGGAGATACCTTCCGGACCCGATGAAAGTTTTAGGCTGCTATATAATTATTTGGGGTCCGTGACTTGTATAAATGTTTGTATATGTCAATATACAACCCGATATATAATGATAGGATACAAGCTGGATTCCAAGAACTGTTCCAATCCAATAGAAGAAATATTTGAGGTCCGCCTTGTATATTTGCACTTGTATATGTGTCAATGTGCAAACTCATGAAGATACAAGGCTCGGATTTGAAGGTTTTTCAAATCTGATGGATAGATGCAATGAGGTCCGCCTTGTATATGTTTTGCGCTTGTATGTGTATAATATACAAAGCGATGGATGCAGGATGGAGATACAAGCCAGACCTGAACTGAATTCTAGTTTGTTCTATAACATTTGACGTCCACCTTGTATGTTGCATATGTATTTGGGTTTGCATATACAAGAGCGATAAAGGCAAAATAAAAGGAGAAGAGGTCAGCGATAGAGGGTCAAGGTGCCTACGTGGCATGATATCATTGACTGGCAGCTCTTCATACATGTTTTGGGACCATTGATTTCGGCGATGAGTTTCTGATCAACGGTCAGGTTTTGAACCTTCAGCAATGGTTTTTTCCTTATGTTTGCGGCCATTTTTGAGCTAGAAAATCTCCAGATGCATCTGTTGTTGCATCTTGTGGGTAGTTGAGGTTTTAATGGTGGTCGTGCAGAGACATGTGATGGATTGAGTGATGGGCCAACTACCAGTTTTATGAGGAATATCCCCAAGCGGCGGCACGAGGCT
Organism: Cunninghamia lanceolata; assembly: GCA_027924645.1. Classification (NCBI taxonomy): domain Eukaryota; kingdom Viridiplantae; phylum Streptophyta; class Pinopsida; order Cupressales; family Cupressaceae; genus Cunninghamia; species Cunninghamia lanceolata. Next base: position 4,439,281 of record BSBN01000220.1, on the reverse strand, counting down.
CAAGTTTTGTTCCTCCTCGCCATTCCTTTTGCCTGTTGCCTGTAGTGTTTTTGGTGCCATTTTTATGGTGCATAGTCTGACAGAATTTTTGATTTGCCTTGTAATTACTTTTTGCCGAGTACACAGTCTTAGTATAAAGGCTAGACTGTGTTACTTATTTTAGGGTTGAAACTGGACAAATTTTGGTGCTGCAATAGGAATACGACTTTCTGGTGACTCTATTTTAGGTGTCTCTGCGAGTTTATGAGTTGTATGTTGTATGTATTATGCCCAAAATTATCAATTTCATGTTGATTTAAATGAGTAATGCTTCATCGCATGTGTTTTGTTATTTGTCTCCAGACTGAATGTGTTTTTCTTCTAACTTTGAATATCTAAGGGGTGTTATAAATTCTAGAATATAGGTTTTCTATATTGAATACTTAGTCTCTTGCTTCTGCTCAAGGAGTAGATTGAATGTTTTGGATTAAGTGTTGAGAAGAATACATTGCAGTAAGGATGTTTGTAAGTAGAAATAACTAAATACTCTCTCTTGGGTATTGTCTATAAGGCAGACATTTTAGAAACCCCTTGAAATCTGATTAATGTCTTAGGTCTGTGGTAAACATTCACATATGTATGTCTACTGACTCCGAGCCCTGGATAGGCACCAATCTAGTCCGGTATCTCTGTTGTAACCCAAGGTCCTAGTTTTGCATCCATATATAAATCAAACTCAATCTTCAACTTCAAAACTTTTAGGACTTTAGAAGTAGCTTTAGGACCTAGAATCCTCTGTCTACAACTGAATATAGGCCCGAAGCTAGCCCCTTCGCACTTATCTCATAGTTTTAGTCTACGTAAGAGAGGATTCATCTGCTTTGTACCAACATCCCAGCTAATCCATGGATGTATTTCATAGATGTTGAGTAGGGAATACCCCCCTTGGTTCTGCAGAGCCTAAAGAAGAAGAGGAGATATTTTTAGAGTCTATCTCCTATACTGTTGGCCCCTGGCCCAGGAATCCTATCGATCATTGATGGCTACTTTGTAGGGGTGACTGGGAACAAGCATCCAATCTGGGAAAAATAACCAATAGGGTGGATCCCATCCTCCATGTTAACTGAAAGATTTCTACATTGTAGTTTGCCCAAGAGTACCTAGGTATAGACAATAAGCAAGAAGTCGGGTTGCTTTAGTTGATGCACCTAGAAGAGAAAAGAAGTTAGGCAATTGATCAATCTGCCAAACATCAGGCTATTGTCAAACACTAGTTTGACAAAAGAGCCAAGGTTAAAGCCTTCAGGATCTCAGATCTATTCCTAATGTAGGACAAAGCACATGAGAGGAAAGGAGACCATGGTAAGTTTGACAAATTATGGATAGGTCCCTTCCAAATTTCTAAAATATTAGGAGACAACACTTACAGGCTTAAAAACTTGACAGGTGAGGATGTTCCATTACCAGTTAATGGACAGTTCCTTAAACATTATTTCCAACCCTTAGTAGCTTCATGATAGTCATGTGTATTATAGTGTATATTTGTATAGTTGTTTGTACAGTTTTGTTTTGTGTTTTGGTTTTTGTTTGCTTGTTGAGTTTTTGTCTTGGTTAGTCAAGATGATGCAGCTCATCACCCTAGAAAATAACTAAATTGTTAGGATTCAAGTGATGAGAACAAATTTATATATAGGTTATGACTCATTCTAAGAAATATTTATGATCAGGTCTATGATATCTTTTCATCAGAGTGTCTTTTCTTGATCAAAGTGATTCTTACACAATGACTCACCTAATAGCCTTGGGTTTGTTGAACACACAAGTATAGGTGTTAAGTGAAAAATCTAAAGGGACTCCCTTGCTACCAATACAATCTCCAACCTAAATCAGCAAGTGACCATACCTTGCACACTGAGTTTACATGAGGACATTATATATATAAAGTTTACAAAATATAAAAAATCAAAAAAAAAATAAAAAAATTAGGCCATCTAAGTAACTCTATCGGGGCTATAGACACCTGCTGGCAGTGGGGCTCTACTTAGGGAGATTGTATAGATAACCTTGCTGGGGCTATGGATGCCTGCTGGCAGCAAGGCTCTATCTAGGCTGGCTATGAGGGATGATCACCAACTATGTAGCTTAACATCAGTTACTCATGTTTTCAACTTGCTTTCAAGATGAGGATAATTAATCATTTGCACACACCTGATCCTTTGTTAGGCATTGTTACCATGATGAAAACTTTGTCACACAGAAAGATTATGATACTTACACTTAGAAAGAGTTAGAAAACTATATAGGAATGTGATCACCTCACTTGAATCATTGGAATTTTGTTGTTTTCTTTGGTGGCAAGTTGTTGTGTAGTTACACAACACACCCCATTTTGACTTGACAAAATAGGGACCCAACTTTTTGCTTGGCTTGGCTTGTGTTTTTCCTGCTTTTGGCGGTCTGGTAAAAGTAAGTCATGCAGGTGATCCTGCATAATGAAGCTAGGTAAGTCATCATGATGAGGTAAATTAGTCAAAGTTAATATTTCATGTTAATAACCTCATGATTGAAAAGAGTACAAAATTTCATGCAGGTTTGCCTTTTGGATCACCTAATATTCCTTAGGGAATGAAAGTTATTGCAAGTCAAACTCCTAGTCAAACCTGATATTCTGAGGGGGGTCATATTTATGAATATCAGTCATCTTATGAAAGATCACCCTGATCCAATTTTATCACTTGATAAACCATTTGGTCCGATGCTCCGGACGTCAATTTTACATGATAGTCATATTTACCTGTCAGACAACTTCATATATTTTGCAGGGGTCATATTTCTAAACATCACCTGATATTCCGAACATCACCTGGTATTCCGAACATCACCCGATATTCCAAATATCACCTTGTCGTAAAATATCACCCTAGAGCCAATATGCTGATGATGTCATCCAATCCTGATGAACAAAGAAAATCGCCTGATGGTGACATCATCATCCTTTTTACCTCACAGAGGTATATTTCTGAAGATCACCCTTTTACACAATGTGATGGTGACATCATCTTGATCTTTCAAAAGGGGGTCACTTTACTCTTAAGGGGTCATATCTCAAACATCGCCCGATCTTTAAAACATGACCCGATATTTAAATATCACCCAATATTTGGATATCACCTAATATTAAAACATCACCTGATCAATCGACATAAGCTTTCCTGCTCAAAGGCGGATGGTCATATTACACATAGGAGGTCATATTCTGGATATCACCTAATCTTCTGAAGATCACCCCCTCCTTTTGCCCCATGACATTAAATGCCATAAATATAGTAGGTGGATTCCCGCCAATTGCGAACACGATGTAAACACCTAGCAACATCCGTAGATCCATGGCAGAAGATCAATGGTTTTAATCAATTCCACCTAGATTTTCCCTAATTTACCCTAAGGATGAGATTAAAAGTGAAGTTACAGGTTCATTTGACATTTACCTTGCAAAGAAATGAGTTTTATAGAGCACAGAACATTGAAACCCTCGTACGAGCTACCTGCGGATGCATACAGCCTACAATAGAATAGAACACGTGATCATCACCACCATTTGAGCCCTTTTCATAACCATCTGCTTAATTCAGGAGATAAGCGTAATCAGGTAAGTAATTAAAACCCTCCTGCTGTCATTTTCTGTAATATCTAGGTAGTAAGTCCTTTGTTGGTTTTGCTCTGTAATTGGACATATCATGATGAATAGAGATCAATAAGTATAATATGCATGATGCCATGAATGTATGATTTTGTGTATGCATGCATGTACATATTATTGTAAGACCAGTTGTGTTTATTGCAAGAAGCCATGGCAGACATCAGGAAGAATAAGTCCAATGCAGAATTTCTCAAACCTATGTTTTCTCAACCAGAGGGAGTGCAGTTTAAGTTTGGCATCATCAGAGATACTCACCAGGGATGCATAGATTTGGCGGCATGGTCAGCCAAAATGGGTGAAGATAGAGATAGCACCCTAATGGACAACATTTTCGTATCAGGAATGTGGTATGCGGCTAGATTTCCTTACACCATGGAAACTCCAGAACTAGTAATTGAATGTGCCAGAAACTATAACCCTAAGACATGGAGGGTAGAAAAACACGGAAGGATTTATGCAGACTTATCTATCAAAGGAATTTCATCTACATTCAACCTCCCACTAGGAAAGAAGCTAGTCAACATGGATCTAAAGAAATTGGAAACTGAGTATATAAACAACAAGAAGGCTGCAATAAAAAGGATGTATCAATGGAGAGCCAAGAACAATCCTTATCCTGTCGCTGCTAAATTGCCAGTACATTTGTACAAGTATGACTTTGATAAAGAATATCAATATATGATTGCTTTACTCAGCAGAGTGACAGGCCAGCCTAATGCTGGAAGCTTCAAGGACTCGATGTATGGGGTTATCATAATGTGCATTTACATAGATAATAAGCCATTATGGGATAAAATGATCAATGATGCCCTAGATGAACATCTGATGAACCTAGGAGGCCTGGAGTGTTCATTTTATATGACATCATATATTGTATATTCATGTGCATATAAAGGTACATTTGATGCACTTACTATAGTTGGAAAGATTGGTGGCAGTTTGAATGATGCCCATATATGGGATCATTATCCTCAGTTGTAGAGGGCACACTATCTCCATGATTACAAACTAGTAAACGATGCATTTTCTATGCATCTGGTCAGGACAATGGAAGAAGATAGAACTAAAAGATTGAGCATGGAAGCTCAAGAAATAATATACAGACATGGCACCTGGTTCATCCAGTTTGCCACATTCTCCTACATAAGAGTAGAAGGTTTTGAGGGCCAGCCCTTAATGTTACCCAGGTACCCTACTGATGGGGTAATCCTGATGGAGTTTGTAAGACAGATATCAACAATACTGGATGCATACAAGGTAAATAATAAGATTCCCCATTTTGTTTCCAATAATTGTAGGGTGGTATATATGCCCTGATTTAGAAAATATAAAGAAGGCCATAGGTGGTCTGAACTTGATGAATTTATATCCATTCCCACTGGCTAGATCTTATGACCCCTATGGAAGAATGCAAAAGATCATAGGGAAGCCCATCCATCATAAGCACTTGGAAGATTTTTGGACAGATTGTGAAGATGAGGTTGAGGTTAGGAGGAGAAAATACCAGAGACTCACTCTCAACCAGATCAGGACATTTGATTATATTCCAATACCTGCACAATTGAAGAAGGATGATGGTAGGTTATTGTCAAATGAGTATGAAGAAAAGAAGGTGTACAATGACACCATTTTAGCCCCTAATCTGATGCAGCTGAGGACATTGCATTGGATAGGTTTACAGGTGGAATGTTACAGTTGACCCAAGCATGGGTGAATGAACAAACTAATGCACTGAAAAAGAGAGGTGTGGCAGTCATAGTAGATAATAAAAGGAAAAGGAAAGAGATTTCAGATGAAGAATATGATGACTTTCTAGTGGAGAAGAGGAAATCTAATGGAGAGAGGCTGCCACCTCAAAAACAAAGCAAAGGACCTCCCAGTAAAATGAAGAAAACTGAAGCTACACCTAAGGGAGTAATAGTTGAGAGAATAGATATACCAGCTGAGGGTGCATCCACATCAGGACAGGCATTAGCCTCATCTGCACCACCTCCAGAGGATAAGTAAAAGACTCAGAGAATCTTGAGGATGACTATGGAGACTACAGAAACACAAGATGTGGGCCAATCCTCAAGGCAACATGAAGAAGAAGATTTCCTTGTTGAGGAGGAGCCGGTAAGTAAGGAGCTTATAGATGAGGATCCTATGGTATTCACAAGTAAGAGAAAGGCACCCTTAATGGCATCCACCCCTAAGAAACCTAGAACACACATGAGGGGTGAGATAAGACATGCCTCTGTGATGATAAGGGGAGAAGGTAGTGAAGTGTTCAGGAAAGAATTGTAGCATGAAGTACCATTTCTTTCCATCATGCAGTTTAAAATTGAGAAAGCTGAAAAGCAAAGAAGAGAGGCCACTAGAGCAAGTCAAGGCAGTCCTATCTCATTGGAAGAGGCTATTGAGTTATCTGATGATGAGGTAGTAAAAGATGTAACCTCTCTACAAATGGAGACCCTTGCCTCAAGTACTCACATAACTCCACAAGGAACACCATCCTCACAGAGGGTGATATTAGAAGAATTGAAGCAAGCAGAGCAAGAAACGGAAGCTAGCCCAGAGAGGGCAGCCCAACAGATAGGACTTGATAAATTAGTGGATCAGGTGACCAGCTCTATGGTGATTGACCTAACACACAAGGAGGGTACAAGTCTGGAACATCAAATAGGTTCACCTGAAAGAACAGAAAATATAGAAGAAGTCAAGTTGACAGAAGTAGGAAGTAGCACTCCAGATATGGATCAACAACAAGAAATACCTGCTGAGCCCAAAATAGTGGAAGTCCAAGATAAGGGTGGGGAAGACAAAAATACATCAGGTGATGACGCCCTTAAGACCCAAGAGGCCTCAGCCGATAAAAATACATCAAGTCAGGATAACCTTAAAATCCAGGAGGTAGACACAACAGGTGCGGATCAGAATGTGATCCAAGGTCAGGTAGATGCACCTAATACAGATGCAATGATATCCACAGATACGAATATACCTCAGGATGAGGAAAATGCCAAGGTGTATGAAACAAAAGAAGATGAAGTACAGGATTAGCTACAAGATCATCAGGTGGATGCACCACAAGATCCTCCGCCGCAAGAAGAGGTTCCTCAGGAGGACGAAGTAGAACAAGATCACCCTCATGAGGATCATCATGAAAAGAAATAAGGAAGTCACCCTCTCCATCAAGAATAGAGAAAGGTATAGAAGATCAGGGAGGACATGATGATGATGATGGAGCCCAAGTACCCCAATGGCTAGAGAAAGAAGTAGGTACATAATCTAGTTTTGAGATTCAAGAGTTCGATGTGTCAACGTTATTTTTAGAGACCATCATGAAGCCAAAGAGGAAGGCCATATTGACATCTGCCATAAGAAGAGATCCTGCTATAGGTAGAAGAACTAATTAGGTGGCACTCCCCACAGTTGAGAAATAAAAGGGCAAGATCACTCTGGAAGAATTCCAAATAACTACATTGGATTTGGGATTTGCCAATGAAGATCAGGAAGGCCAAGAAGGGAAGGATATAATTGATTCCTTAACCCAAAGGGTGAAGAGAGAAAAGGAGAAAAATAAGAAGCATAAGGAGCACATTGCCCAGCTACATGCATACATAAAAGGGTTAATTAACCCTGATAACATAGTATTAGATCAGGCAGCCCCATTGACTACAATTTCACAAGAGGAGGTCAATAAATTGGACCTTATGAAACATGAGTCAGTAGTTATGAGAAAGTGGATGTTATCCGCACTCATCGGAGCTAAGGAAGTAGTGAAGGCCTCTTTGTAGAGGTGGAATTCTTTAAGTGTCTCAAAGAGAAAAGTTGATAAGTTGTAGACAGAGATTGGAAGAAGGTCATTCCAATTGGAGAAAGCCTTGAGTGCTTTAAGCGAAATAAGGAGGATTAATCCTCAATTCCTGATAACTCACCAGGTACTGAATAATAATACTGTTGTGTTGATGGATATCAGGTATAAAGATATTAGATTTGAATGTGATATATTGAAGAAGTGTAGCAGTAAATTAAGGGATATTAGTATGAAGCTACATAGCATGATGTCTTATGAGGCAGAAGTCCTGGAGGCCCTAGAGGGGAAGGTAGAGGGAAAGATTGAAAATCAAGATGTAGATTATGCAATAAAAGCTTTGCATAATAATTTCTAGCCAATGGCTAATGACCCTCTTAACCACCTGACAGAAGAAGCAATGAACAAGATCATGAGAATCAAGGTCATTGTGGAGAACTGTAATGAAACATTGAGCAACAGGAAAAATAAATTGGAGACCCTCAGGGATAAGTTCCAAGTACATAAACATGCCATCAGTAAAGCCAAAACTCAAGATGGTGGGGAAGTTGAAAGAATAGTAGAAGCATATGAAAGTATCCGGACATCCATGTAGGTCCATATACAAGGAGACATCCATTAGGGTGATGAATATACAGAAAGTGATGATCATGATAATGAAGAAGAAGAACCTGAGGAATAGAGTGAAGATGTGCTACAGAGGGAAATACATGCATCAGGTACTTAGGAGAAGATAAGTTACCTAGATGGTTGTCAGCTGGGAACCTATGCCATGAGATACATTTGACTAAGTCGAAAGGAAATGTGCACCGTTGATCTTGCTAGATAAATCTTGATTGTAGATCATGTGTAACTGCTCTCTCACCTTATTCTGTAAAAGGTGCAGGGATGCTTTGTTTTAAACATTCGAATCTTAATTGAAATTTGTTTGCTGAAATATTCAGGGCCTATTTCAAAGTTATTGTAAGCATACATATTTTTGCATACTTAATGAAAGAGAAGACCTATTTGATTACAAATCATCGTGAATTCTAAGTAATCTATGTATGAACTCTTGATATATGCTTTGATTTGCTGCATCCCTTGGAGTGCTCATCAGTCTGCATATATTGTTTTCATTCATCATCCTTTGAAGTTGGCATCATCTGTATCTAGCTGTGGAACATCTTGGTGAAAATATGGTTTGATTTCTTCTTTCTGATGATTGTATCAAGTATGTATGTGGCTCAATAGCTGAAGATTCATCATAATTTGAAGTATTTGTTTACATTTTCTTCTAATTTCAGAACATTTCACCATCACAATTGCAAATAATAGATAATCAGGAGCAAAATGTATGAAATATGCAGACATCTCAGAGATACTTGAAGATTTATAGCATATTTGAAGTTAAAGCATGTACAAATGACAAATATCATGCAAAGATTTGAATATAGACACACTATTTGTGGAAATATCTTATGTAGATAACCTTTTGTGTAGCATCTTTTCAAAAATAGAAACATGCTGATGATCAAACGTAAGGCCCCTGAATGGAAAACAACTCACATCAACCACTGAGTAACGTCAGTTGATTAAGAACTAATCCATGGAGACTTGGGATCATGAATTCTTTGAATTCATCGTATCTTTCAAGATGAGTAAAGGTTGATGTGTAACTTTTATTCTATTTTTGTTTATGACTAACATCATGATCAACAATACATCAAGTGCATAAGATAGAGTAACTGATTATGTTTAAAAGAAGTGTTCAAATGTGTCCCACACAAGCCATGGGAGTAACTAGACTGAACAATTGTAGACATGCAAGCTATACATCTGAATGATAAAAGAAATAATATGAACACATGATAAAATTAAACATCCATCATTGCCTGAGAAAGAAGGTTGTTTGTTGATGTTGATCTTCAGTCTTCATCTTCAGCTCCTATCATCAGTTGAACCTGCAAAAAAAATTGGGGAAAGTCCCGTAAGACCTCCGGATGTTTAAAGTTATCATATGCTTTATCAAGCAGATATATCAACTTATCACATCATGCATTTCATATGAAAGATCAGATCAGACATGTGCTACAAGTCAGAATATCATAAAGAAGACCAATAAATACCACCAGGTATATCTTTTATGCTAACTTGTTTGTTCACTGTGCAGGTATAGGAAAAGTAATGTTGCTGATTTGAAGACAAATAAGCATGTGGAGAAAATGTGGCTCCCACAAGGGTTGAGTCCAGCATGCTCAAGTGATACCATTACATGTTATGCTATATCTAATAGCTCATCAGTGATCAAACTCCATGATATGCAAGAAAAAAGGTACTGTTCTAATTTCTTTATCATTAATGATGTGTGATTTTTTATAATAGTCTTATGCCATCAATGGATACACAAAGAGCAATACTGAAAGAACAAATCAAGAATAGAAAGACATATATTTCAATCAAGTCTAAATTACATATCAAATAGAAAGAACAGGCTACGAGAGCTATTTCAAGGAACAAATAGACATATGAGTGTTTTCATTATTACCTGATGGAGTTAAGGGTTATAGAATAATGCTTACAAGAAACATATTTGTATATCATTTACATGAGTTACAATATATAAACATCAGGAGCATTTTTTAATTTTTTAATCAAAGGACATTAAGCAAAATGTCATGTTACAAGTGTTCATTGTGATTAAGTACAGCTGAAGAAGGTAATAAATATCATGCCTCTGAAAGGACATGATCATACAGGTTCATCATGAGAAGTAGTTATCAGTGATAATTGAAGAAGGTACATCATGTAATAAATTGAATGAATTCTACAGTCTCAGAAATGTATAGGTATCACTATCTCTGACAAAAGGATGAATGCATCTATAGGTAGTAAACCAAGTGATCAAGATACCAAGATATAATACTTCTGACAGGTGACAGTCAAGTGTTATCATTCATACATTTTGGTGTTAACTATTCATGGATCATACTTCATGATTTCTTAACTGATGCAGGAAGAAAAATAATAGAAGACTCATGATATGCCATATATATGCTACACTAAGACTGCTGAAAAAGATACAAGTTATCATAATTTCTGATTGATATAGTTATGACAAACATTTGCCATGTTGAAAGAATAGGAGGTCAGTGACAGGTGATATGTATGCTATAGAAAATGCAAAATGAATGTCAAAGTAAATTTTAGAGAGTAGCATGATGCTGAAACATCTTTTTGATTACCAGCTAATGCAGAATGGATGCCAAGATAAAACCTCATACTCAGAAAATGTATTCATCAAGACTTTTACAAATTTCTTTTGCAAGAAAATGATACATACTGCTGATCGTTGTGGAGAATGATATCTATTATCACTAAGAGGTATTCAGATACAAGAGAGTAAGCTACATAATTATAGAGGTCAAATCTCAAAAAATGAAAGTATTGAAGCCCTAAAGTCAAATTTCTGAACAGAGTCTTGTTTTATGTACAGAAATGAAAAAATTCATGCTTAGAAGGAAAAGAAAATGCCATAGTTTTACAATGAAATTCATATAGAATGAAACTGTTGAAGAGAGTTTTGAAACCCTAAGACTATTTTTATGCATACAGTAAAAAAAAGAGAGGCAGTCACAATGTATTTATTTATCATGGCCATGACTTGTAAGTAATGTTTTGTGCATAAATGGAGACACCCAGCTGTCAAAGTTTGAAAACCTCATTTTCAAGAATGAAACCCTAGTTTCATTTCATGCACACAATGAAGGACAATAATAGAGATGTATTTTTATAGCCTGACCATAGCAAAAAGAGGAGTTTTCATTGATACCCATATGGGTTTTTTGTAGAACCTTAACATAATGCTTGTAGTTTCAAAAAATCAATGATGCTACAGTATGTTTTTATCATAGTCGTGCCTGGTATGACCAATGTTATGCATTTTATAGTCAAAACCCTTGTTGCAGGATAGAGCCTTATCTCATTTTTTGTAGAGACGGTCTAAAGGAGAAGAAATACAAGTGTTTTCTGGTATGGCCATGCATATGGATTACATTTATATGCAATTTTGAAGAAATCCTCATCATGTAATTTGAAAACCCTTCAAAATTTCATGTCAAAAAATCAAGAATATGCTACAGAAAATGATAATGGCCGCAACCATACAGAAAGAGAGGAGAATTAGCAATGCCCAGATGACAGAAATAGAAACCCTTGTTTCTGCAATGAAAGAAAAGTATCTACAGTAAGGAAGAATGAGAGAGTTACCTTCAACTCAAAGAGAAGAAGAGTCTAATGGTGGTGACCTCCTATAGGTCTTTATCTTTTCTTTTTCTCAATTTTTCTCAGTTTTTACAATAAGATTTCAAACACAGAGAGCAAAAGAGCATTTTCAAAGAGATGTTATAGAAGGAGCAAGAAAAGTAGAGATGGCCGCGGCCATTAATATGGAAGAAACCTCAGAAAATGATGAAGGAAATGCCAGCCAAAGACATGATACAACACTCACCTTCATCTGTCATTCTTTTTATTCCAGAAAATGTAAGAAAATTGTAGAGTTTTGACCTCAAAGAAGTGAAGAAGAAGCCATAGAGACCAAAGAAACCCTAAGTGCCAAAGAGTTGCAGAGTGGCGGCTAGCATAGAGGAACAAATGAAATGATCAAATGATTAGGGTTTTCAACCCTTTTTTGTTCAAACCTTCTTTTCTCATTGATATTTTTTACCATTATAAAGATAATTATTGCCATATCCAAAAAATCAAATCGGGGTCAAAACATCAAAGATGTATTACCTAGTAATCATCATAAGAAATGGTTGACAGATGGTATGTATTGCACTCCAAAAGGTGGTCGACAGTCAAAGGTAAGTGTTATACCTTGCAAGAAAATCAAACAATGATTATCACCTTGTTGTCAACTATTTCATAGTCGAATGATGCCAATATCACATGGTCAATGGATAGTAATTGTGCCTTATATCATTTTTGAAAATATGGGTATTCCTTATGTCTTACAAAGTCAAGGTCAAGAGTCATCAAATGAAGACAAAGGTGGCAAACAAGGAGTTTTTTTTTAATAAGGGGTAAAAACTTTATTGAAATTCAGAAAAGAACATTACAAAGCATCAAAGGGCCAAGGCCCCAGTAATCCATAAGAAACAGCCATACAAAGCATGAAACAACATCATCCTTCACCAATACCATTCCCATCCTCAGCAAGAATCTTCTCCAAGTCATGTCAGAGCTCATGAGGAACCTGCTCCCATTCATCAATCTTCCAGCCATCTAAATGATTAGAAGCCCACTTAGCCAAACAATCTGCTGCCCTGTTCCACTCCCTTGGAATATGGACAAAAGACACCATCTCCATTAAAGAACTTATCTACAAAATTTTTTGCACCATCATAGCCAAATGCCAACTAACATCAGAAACCTTCTGTGTATTTAGCAAATTAATCAAAACTTGTGAATCAGACTCACAGATAACCTTACGCCATCCTAAAGCATAAGCCCTCTCCAAAGCATAGAGGATCGCCAAACCTTCCATAAGGTTGATAGTTTGCCATCCTTCATGAACAGAGTAGAAAAAAACCACCAATCCTAAAAAATCCCTGCCAGTCCCACCAATCCCAGCAGGCCCAGGATTGCCCATTGAAGAACCATCAGTATTGAGCTTCAGAATGCCAAACGGAGGGGGAAGCCATCTCCCCACCCTTTGCACTTTCTTTTTCACTCACCTTCCTTTCCTGACACAAGCAGAAGCTGGAGACAACCTCTGAATACCCAATCTATCCACCAGCTCAGCATCTCCTTTCTCCAAAGGGAACACCACATCACACTTAGATTCCACCGTCTCCTGAATCATACTCATAATTTTGTGCCAAACTTGTTGAATCAACAGCTTCTCACCTCGAAATATTCTACGATTCCGTTCCAACCAAATCTGCCATAGTATGAAGGAAGGCCCAACATACCACACATCTTGCAAGAAAGAGGCCATAGAAGGGGGTCTACCTAGACTACTCCAAAAATCCACCAAGGAGGAAGCATGAACACATGGGCTTTTCCAAACTTCCCACCAAAAATGCCAAAGCTGCAAAGTCAAGGGACAACAGAAAAACAAGTGAGAGGAGTCCTCTCCACATCCACACATAACACACATAGAAGGACCTTGAAAACCCCACTTCCGAATATTATCCCAAGTCAAGCACCTATTCCATGCCAAAGTCCAAATAAAGCAGCTACACTTCAGCCAAGAAAGCTTATTCCACACTTTCTTCCACCAGTGAACCTCCACCCCATCCAGCTGGTTAGATAACAACACCTGATATCCAGAAGCAACAGTATAGACACCCTTAGGATTAGGAGACCAAGAAAAAACATCCCCTTCCTGGAGGGAGCTACAACATCTACAAGAAAGGATACTATGAAGCTCAGCACACTCCTCCTCCATACCAACAATAGGCCACTCATCAGGATTCTTCCATCTCGCCACCAACAGCTACCCATGAGAAGAAAAGGACTTGAAGTCACTCACCCTTAACCAACCTACTTCACAGAACCTCTGGCACAGAGTCACCAAATTAGGAAACTAAGAAACAATGGGAGGAAAACCATCCCAAGAATCAGACCAAAAATGAGCTTTTGTCCCTCTTTTACAAATCCAAAATAAACCATCCTTGACCAGAGCAGCCCCTTTCTTGAGCGTACTCCAAATCACCGAGCCTTTCCCCACCAGTGGATACCGAGGAATATCAATTTGAGTGATCCCCGAGAAGTATTTCTGAGTTAATATCCTGGCCCAGATCCCATCCTGCTCCACACACCACCGCCAATACAATTTAGCAGCCAACGCCATCCCTGACAACGATGACTGCCTTAACCTGAGGCCGCCAAACTGCTTTGGGCTACAAATAATGTCCCATCTAACAAGGCTCCATTTAGAGGACAATAAGCTACCAGCCCATAAAAACTGTCTTGCTAAGGAATCTAATTCCCTAACAAAACCCAAAGGGGCCACTTGAATCATACATCTATAAATGGGGAGGGCCTGCACCACAGACTTGAGCAACTGAACACGACCCGCAAAGGACAACCAGTGATGGGTCCAATGATTAACTTTCACATGAAATTTATCTAGAATATTCTGCCAAGACTCCTTGGGAAGTCTTCCAATAGAGATGGGAATACCAAGATAGGTCAAAGGGAGAACCCCAGTCTGAAATCTCAAGATATGAGCAATTCGCCTCTGAATGGAACCTAGAGTAATGAAGAAAAAGATGGAAGACTTATCTTCATTAATCAATTGGCCCGAAGCTAGAAGATAAACATCCAACACCTTGTGCAAATTCGAAGCTTCCCTAATTGTAGCCATACCCATCAAAGCAGTGTCATCAACAAACTGCAAGTGAGACTGTGGAGGTAAACCACCTCCCCACCCCCAGCCCTGAATGAAACCTAACTCCACATTCCTTCTTATCAAGTGTCCCAAACCCTCAACAAGAAGAAACAAGTAAGGAGAGAGGGGGTCACCTTGCCGCAAACCCTGAGAGGTGCCAAAAAGCTCAGAGTGCTCACCATTTATTAACACAGAGAAGGAGACCGAAGTAACACAACTCATAACCCAATAAATCCACTCATCCCCAAAACCAAAAGCACCAAGAACCTTTCGAAGGAAGGACCATCAAACACGGTCATAAGCCTTAGCCATATCAAGCTTGATGAACATCGCCTTATCTTTGGAATTAGCCATAGAGTGAATGGTTTTAGTTGCAATAACAACCCCATCCATAATCTGACGTCCCGCCAAAAACCACTCTGTTCCTCAGAAATCAGCACTTTAAGCCACTTTTTCAACCTATCAGCAATCAATTTAGAGATAATTTTATAAATCACATTGCAAAGAGAGATAGGACGAAATTGACTTAACCTATCTGCCCCATCACACTTTGGGATGAGAGAAAGGAAGGTAGAATTCAAAGCCCGTAACATCTGTTTATTCTTATGAGACTCCTGAACAACTGCTAATAAGTCCAACTTGATAATCTCCCAGAATTCTTGAAAGAACTCAATCGGGAAACCATCAGGGCCAGGAGCTTTCCCCCTCTTCATTTGAAACACGATCCCCTCTAGCTCCTCAATCAAAATATCACTCATAAGATGCTCATTCATCTCCCTAGAAACCAAAGAAGGGATACAAGAAAGGACCTGAGCTTCCTCATCAGAACCCCCCTGCGAGTCCTCCCTAAATAAAGAAACAAAATATTGCATAGCTTCACATGTGATTTCCTGCAAAGAAGAAAGAGTTTCACCCCTATCATTCACCAGAGTAGAAATAGAATTGCCATGTCTCCTGGCTTTCACCGAGTTGAAGAAAAAAGCAGTATTTTTATCCCCTTCCTGAAGCCACTCAATCTGAGCCTTTTGTTCCCAAAAAACTTCCTCTCGTAGCTCACACTCTTCCAATGCTTTCAAAGCCCTAGTCTCTTCCTGAAGTAGGTCCTCAGTCACTCCATCCTCCCTGATCAACCTCGTAATACCATCCAACTCAGCCTGGGCAATAGTCTTAGCGTGGAAAATGTTTCCAAAGCATTGCCGATTCCAACGTTTAAGCTGATACTTGACAAATTAAAGTAACTTAGCAAAAGTATACATTGTTGTACCATAAGTAGGTCTACCATACCTCCACCACTCAATAATATAGTCATGGAGAGAGGAGTCACGCAACCACATAAGCTGGAACTTGAAAGAAGGAGACTGAGGCACACGAGCTAAAGAAATAGCCAGCTTGATAGGCCAATGATCTGATCCCCTCCAATCCAAAATTTCAGAGCTAGAAGACAACAACCCACCAACCCAGTAGCAAGAAACCAAAAAGCGGTCAAGTCATTCTGCAATGTAGTTATTCCCAATCCTCTGATTATTCCAAGTAAACTGGCCATTAATGGGCTTGATATCCACAAGATTTAAAGCTGAAATGTATCCTAAAGTAGCAGCGCAGAAGGCTCAAGCCTCGCAATACCACCCCTCTTCTCAGCCAACTCAGAAATAGCATTGAAGTCTCTAGCCATAATCCACAGATGGAAAGGAACCATGCTTCGGACAAACTGGATATGGGACCACAACAGTTGTTTACCCTGAAGTTCAGTAGGCACATAGATATTGGAGAAGAGAACAGACTCCCCTATCTCAAAACAAGAAGCAATCATAGAGATAGAAGACTGAAAGGACAACCACCAAAGAGGGTGGATCTTCTGAGGATTCCATAAACAAGCCACTCCTCCAGTAGACCCTTGAGCACCAATACACTGGCACTCTCCACTCCCCCACAACTTAGGCACTAAACCAAACATACACTCCACTGATAACTTAGTCTCCTGTAGGAAAAGAACATCAGGAGATTGACTTCTAACCAAATCACGAACAACTTTTTGTCAAGGGCCACTGTTCGAGCCCCTTACATTCCAGGATAGAACAATCATTTCAAGGGGCTCAAAAAATGAGAATCCAGAGTCTTAACAGACCCTGACTCTACCAAAGTTTCCCCTGTTAATTCAATCTTATCCAAATCCTTTTTTCTACCAAGCTTGGAAGACTTCTCCCCAGCCCCTTTTTTTGAATCCTTTTGATGAAGACGCAAATGAGAAGAAGAAGACTTGTTAATCTTCAGCCCCTTAGTACCTACATTTGAAACAAGAGGAGATCTATCCTCACCACCCTTCTTCCCTACTATAATAGGAACTGATTCCACCTGGACTTCCATTTGAACATCTGTGTTCATTTGCAAAGCCCTATTATCCTGCAAAACCTGAGTAGCTTCAGAAAGAAGGCCCTCCTATCCTGTACCTGAAGCACCCTAATCCATATTCACCAAGCCTGGATTCACTTCCTGCTGGTTGAGATCATCTAAAACTTCAAATTTGTTGAAAGAATCTTCATCCTGCCTTTCCTTCAAAGTCCTCTTTTGACCTCGATTCTTGTTTCGAGCCTTGACAGGAACGAAACCATCAGCCCCATCCACATCACCAGGAATGGGTTCCTTCCCCTTGTCAACTCTAGGGGGATTGCGGGAAGGCTGAGAAGGCTGGGAGTCCATAGGCCTAGCCTTAGGGCATCTCCTCTGTAAATGTCCATATTCATGACAGAGACGGCACCGAAAAGGAAAAGTCTCATAGTCCAACTACTGCACCCAAGAGTAAGGACTCGCACACATATCCACCGAATCTGGCAAGGGTTTACTTAAATCAATCTCAACACAGATACGAGCAAAAGTCATCACCTTTTTAACTTGAGTCTGCTGTGAAGCACCAACTGGTTTTCCTAGCATTGAAGCCAACAAGTGTAAAACATCATCCTGCCAACATTCCATAGGAAACCTTGGAAGCCAAACCCAACTGGAACCCGATTCGGAAGCTCTTCAGCAAGATTGAATCCCGCATGCCAAGGTTTAATAAATAACCCAATCTGATTATGAAAATAGGGGCCTCCTTCAAAGGCCTTGTTGCGATCTACCAAGCAATTGAATGAAACCATGAAAAAGTTATTTGCTAAAAGCATAACCTCCATTTCTCCCTTTGGCATCCAAGTCCGTTGGGCCCATGATTCAAGAAATTGTAAAGAAAACCGCATCCCCATAAACTTGCACAACAATGCATGCTTCGAATAATAATCAATATCTTCCGCAATCATCTCCAGCGGGATAACCAATTTTGGCCTCTCCTCACAACGTTCAAGACATCCATTGATCTTCGTAATCCGAGTACCACTAGACAAACCCGAACCAACCAACCCTAGATCTGGTGAGAACAAGTTATTATTAAAAACCTTCAAAGCGTGCGAAGGAGAATTTGCACCAACCGCTGTTGAGCGAAAATCCATCTTGGGACTAGCCCCTGAAGACTCCCCGATCGGCATTGAAACTAAACAAGATCCAAGGTGGGAAAGCAGGCCCCCGAGAAAAAAGAACCACCACTAGGGTTTAACCGATCCACCACCCAGCACTGCCTTCGAACTGTAGACCCAAACCAACCAGGCACAAAAACCTCAGCCACGGCCTCCAACCAGCCACAAAACCCCCGCATGCTCAGGGAGAAAGATACACCGATGCAGATGAAAAAACTTTACACTGATAAAAAACACAACCCCAAACCTCCCCAAAACGCATGCACTCCCCACACTTCACACAACCAAGAAAAAACCAGAGGATTAGGCTAGGGCATGAAAGCCCTAGATCGACATGCAGAGCAAAAAATTGACATCCCTAGAAAATCATCGGTGGCAAACAAGGAGTTGACAAGGTGGCAGAGATAATATTTTTTGCATGAAGGAGGTATAGAGAGAATAAGGTATATCTAGCATAATAATACATATGGGCAAGGTGATATGAAGACTTAGGTTTTGGTTTTGCATGGTGAAGATAATATGGCAGTAAGGCCACTTTGCATTATAGTTGGAGTGATAAGATAGAGAGAGTTAGATATTTGTTTTCTTTTGATACAATTATGGAGTTATAAGGGTTTGTATGTAATGCCTTAGTTTTTATACATTTTTGATAATGTATTTGGAGAGATAAGGGTAATTTTTCTTCCTTGAGGCATATGGCATCCAAATGGATATTTTTTACAAGGGGCTATAAGGGGATTTTATTTTCTCTAAAGTCCTATTTTTTTGCTCAAATCATGCAAATTAGGCATGCGTAAATTGGAGAGATAAGGAGATCTTTTTTCTTTTCATGCATGATTTTACAAATAAATCATTTGTAAATAAATAATAAAGTAATATTCTTCAAATTACTTTATTATTTTTCACAAATTGTAAAATCAAATAAAGTGCAAGTTATAATCAATAATAGAGTAATTATTTTAATTACTTTATTATTTACTCACAATCAATTTTGCAAAAGCAAAATCATGCAAATTGATGAGTTGAGTTAACTAGACCACCTAGGGGATTTTTACATGATTTGAGGAGCATTTTTAGGGTTCTTGGTCAACTTTTGGGTCAAGCACATGGAGAGGTCCAAATTGGAGCTATTTTTGCTCGATTTGTGGCAGTTTGAGCCCTTATTTTTGGAGATTTTTGAGTTTTCTCATGGATCACTTTGGAGGACTTATTTTTAGAGGCAGCTAGCTGCAATTTTTTTTTGCATGCCTCTTAGTGAGAGAAAAGCTATATATTGTAAAGCAAAACTTTTTTTTGCTAGTTCTTGCCTTTTTGCTCTTATACACTTTGAGAGAAGAAGGTTTTGTACCTCATTTTTTACAATTTTATAGAGATCAACAGGTTATAGGTTCCATTTTTTGTCTCTCATGCCATATTTCCTTTATTTTTTGGAATCAAGTAGTTGCCTTTCCATTTAATGCAAATTGTATGAAGTGATTTGATGAAGTTTTACTATGTTTAATCATTAAAACCTTTAAAATTATTGTCTCACTATTACTTGAAGCATTGAGCATAGTCTTATTACAAGTCTTAGGTTGTGTTAATGAAAATAATCCTTTTTGTGTTGTGAGAAATCCTTTTCCTTCATAAAATAAGGTCTATTTTCAAGCCTCCCTTAGAAATACTTTTGTGATATTTGTGCCAAGATTGGATTGTGTGAGTTAGATTTCTGAGTTATATTGTGAACCAGATTGCATATTTTCTATCCATATTAGGTGCATCACCAGATTTTACAGTTTCATTTCCTTATAGTTTCCTTCTTATCCTTTTCCAAAATAAAAAATCATACATTCCAATAGAACATTGTAAGGGAACTAGCCCATAATCTGGAGGTTCAAACTCATTATAGGTCACCCACAGCCTGAGTTTGACCCCATGTTTCAAAGGATTGCAGAGTGTCACAGCTTTGCATAAGGGTGCAATCCTCATTGACAACAAGGGAAAGGAAAGAGCCATTTACTATATCAGCAGAACACTAGTGGGCTACGTGTTAATAGCAAGGAATACTGAGAGGGGGGGTGAATTAGTATTCCACAAAACCACTTCTTAACAAGTTTATTAATCCAATCTCAAAAATTAATAATATGAAAGAAGAATAAACATAGGAACAACAACTACAAAGACATAACACATGAACACCCAGATTTTTAAGTGGAAAAACCAAAAAGGGAAAAATCATAGTGAGTGTTAGCTCACAATATATTATTATAGTACAATACTGGATTACAAGAAGGTTCACTACCTTAGGGCTCATTGTCTAGAGAAATGCTCACTGTAAGAAAGGCTCATTGCCAAAATAGGCTCACTGCCTAGAGAAAGAAAGAAGGAAGAATGGCTCACTACCAAGTTGAACTGCTCATACTGCATCTACACATACATGGTTGCAACTCCAATGAAGCACAAAAATACCATTTCAAAACTCTTCATCTCTGACTACCCTGTATCACTGCTCTGCTTTTACATAGGAGTAAGATCTCTCTTTTTCTGTTCTTACACAATCGCTTTACTTTGCATGTCACACATTCACATTCGCACACACACATCAAACATTGAATTTGATCCCTTATATATATCCACAACACTTAGAATCTTCATATTAGGTCGGCATACTCAAATGAACTGTATAGTTAATAAACTTGTAGCTTGTCGGCCAAATCCATTTATCAAAATACATAGTAGACCTAAATAACATTTGAAACACCTTCTCATATGTTGGCTCCAACTATAGAACCACTTAGGATAAAGTTCTAATCAATAGAACTTACCCCACATAAATCAAACTATCATGTCAGCCTCAAACATGTACTATTACTGACAGTCTAACTGTCAGATCACAACTTTCACTATAGACCACAATACTTGCTAAAAATCATATCAAAGACTCCTTAAACATCACATATCATACCTTTAAAACCATAAAGCAAAATATCCTTTAGCGGCAAAATGCGGACCATTAGAACTCAGACTCTGTCACAGTCAAAGTCTGTCAAATAGTGTAGCGATACTCAGTAGCTTGTAACTATCTTTCCAGTGGACTTTAGAACTTACAACTTTGGATTTAGACACTTCATATAAGTGTTTACAACACCTCAAAATTGCACAATAAAGCATGCACTTACGAAGAAATGCGAATCATTTTACATTGCACTATATATTGTCCATGTCTTACTTATGTTCATTTAGACTTAGATATTTTCTTCAAATGACTTTCAGAGGAAGTCATGACCTAACACTAGAATATATCATCATCAAGTAGCTATGAGTCATCATACCTAAACTATATTTGTAGGTCTTCATTTGTGGAGGTGTACTGATCCACTTTATGTCCCTTACTCTAAATATTGTCCATACTTAGTCATTCTAGTCATCCAGACCAGAAGCCTTGCATGCCTTGATACCAGATCAGTTTGGTCTACTGGAGTAGAGTCTCTTTTCCTTGTTACCATCAATGACAACACTCAATTATTCAACATAGCAGTGTCTCTTGCCAACAATCTCCCCCTTTGGCATCGATGGCAACACTTAGAGAAAAATGCTTGACTACCTTGACTGCTCCCCCTTTCTATATACACTCTATATTTGTTCTCCCCCTAAGATGTTTGCCCATTTTTCACTAATCTTCTTCTCCCCCTTTGACATCAATGGCAAAGGTGTAGGTTCTGGAGTCAAAAATTGTCAAAACTGCAAAATTTGCTATTCTCTGCCGCATATGTACAGGTACAATCTTCAACTTTATTTTACATGTACTGGAGGATGTCATTGAAAATGTTCTTAATTTGGGCCAGCTCACCATCCCAACTTTTCTTGGCATTGTCCAAATTTTGAATATGACCACTATGTAGAAAAACTACAGTCTCTGCCTTGTGAAGATCAGAGGGTATGTCAGATTGTGAAGCTACTTGTGCTTCAGCTACTAGATTAAACATAGAATCTAACTTAGGACTGATTATTCCTCTTAGCTGACACATTTTATTTCTAATTTTATCCCTCTCATATATTAGATTGTTCAAATCATCATGAAGGTTGATGACTTGACTTTCCTTGCTGCTCACTGATTCTGTCACCGGATTGAATGACTTAGAAATATTTATTAGTTTTAGCTCTAAGTCCTTGATCTTCACTTCTATTTCCTTAGTGGTTTCCGACCAGGATAGGAAAAATTTGTATTTGTCACCAGCTTCTTTAATGGCACTTTGAATGTTTTTTATCCTATTATCTAGCTGGGTTTTGTCATTAGTTATCATTTCCTTCAACTTATTCAATCTTTTCTCATTAAACTCTTTCCTAACTTTTATGTCTGTAGATTTCTCAAAGGATTCAAAATGTTTACTTATAGACTTTATAAGTCCTTTGAGTTGATTTTCTGATGACAAAGAAGTGTCCTTCTGGTATGTTGGCATTAGCTTCTCCAAAATGCTAGATTCCTCACCAATAAGCTCACTATCCTCTATGTGAGACTTTAACATTTCCTCTCTTGCCTTTGCATGTACAATTGATGCCAATTTCAATTTTTGTACAAGGGACATTGTGTCCAAGTTTATTGGACCATGTAGAAACTTAGGCTCATCCAAAACTTGTTTCTCTTTCTCTAAAAGTTCTTTAACCAACTCTGCAGTGTCCCTTGGTGTAGTAGAGACTTCTTCTTTCAAGATCTATTCTGGATCATCTAGATCCATGTCCTTATTAAAATCCTTCTATTCTGGTGAAGGATTTTCCTTAGCCTATTCCTCCTCAGTCCTTTCATTGTCATTTGTTTGATGTCTTGGAGAGGATCTTGTTTCAGTGTTAGCAGCATATACTTCTTTCTCCTCAATCATTTTGACATCTTCATCTATTTCCTGATCAAGATTTATTTCTGGAGAAGATGTATCATTTTCAACATCTATTTTTTTATTGTCATAGATGGTAGGGAGATTAAATTCCCTTAATCTATATAGGGTGATTTCTTTAGTTTCCTTTACCACCTTTTCAATGTCTCCTCCCATGAGAGCATTCATTCTTTTCTTTGACCTGGAATTTTTGTGAATTGCTTTGGAAACTTTTACTTTTTCTTTTGGAGTGATTTCCAGACACAATTTTATCAAAGAGTGCTCTCTTAGTTCAACATCCTTTCCCATGGCTGCTTCCTTTCTTGCAGACATTATACTTGCCAGGCTATGTGTGAGATCATCAATTATTTCAATTAGGGCCTTGTTGTCGATGATCAGATATTCTACAACAATAGTTTCAATTATCTTCTTATCTGGATCATTATAGTCAGCATATAATTATGCAATAGGTTTTCAAATTGCCATCCATTGTTATGGCTTTGAGAACATCTTCAAGGATGATGGTAGCTTCCTCTGTGTGAGTCATATCTTGCTTTTGCCTTTTCCCTGGTTTACCCTTACCAGAGGGTTTCTTTTTACTGGTTCTGGAGGCTTCTGTAACCTTAGCTTTCATCTTTTTCACTTCTTCATCAGACTTTGTTTCTTCTTCATCAGTTCTTCCTATACTGACATACATCCTTCTACCTTTCATTTTCTATCTCTTTGTGCATTTATCAATGGATTTCTTGGATGGTTGATCAACACTTGTAGATGGTGTGGGACCGGAGAAAGTAGCAAAGCTTCTTATAGACCTTTGTGTTGCTTCATACTTTTCTTGTTTCCTTTTAGGCTCCTCTAGAGCCTTAACCGGTTCACTTCCTTTCTTTTCTCTTGCTTCCCTTCTGCTTGTGCTTTTTCTCTTGCTTCTTTGATTTGTTCTTTAGTGAAACCATGTTTCAATGCAACTTATTCTACCTCCTTTCTCACCTTCCTGGAGGTTTCAGGTTGTCTGAGTTCAACATGGAGTTTCACAGATAGCTCTTCTTAGGTTCCAAACCTTTCTTCTCTGCCGTCCTTGGGTTTGCTTAGCATGTGTTGAGCATAGTTATCTAATATTTCTCCATCCAATTCATAAACCATTGGCATTATCCAGACTGTCCCAGGCTCAACAGCCTCCATTAAGCATTGATCTATTGTAACCATAAAACATATAGTATGCTTATACTTCTCAACAATTTTCTCAGGGATTCTTTCTCTTGAATGCATCATGCTTTAAAAATTATTGAAGTATCCCCATAAGGCTACTTTTCACTCATCATGGCTTCCAATGCTATTTAAATGATTTCTAATTTGGACAACTACTAGTTTGCTAGTTAACCAGAATAGATTCTTGATGTTTGGCAACTCATTCATAAAATAGAAGAATAGACAGATAATCAACGTACCAAATTTGAAGGGATAGTTTTTTCTTTCCTTGATCTTCTTTAGATTCTTTAGTAGTTGGATTCTTAGTAACTCACACAAATCATAATCAACATTCTCTTTGACTATTTGATATGCAATGTATATCGCAGTACTGGAGACAGAGTTCTCCCAGTTTGAGAAATAGATCTTGTAGCCTATGACAATAGAAGCAAATCTTACTGCATGGTCTGTGATGTCATTTATGGTTAATGCCCTCTTGTCAAATTGGCCTCCGGTAGCCTTTGTAACAGTTTGGTTCTTCACATATTTCAACAAGGGCACACCTCTGGTGGAATTTAACCATGTTATTGCCCTAATCGCTTCCTTGGTGATTTTGAAGGGCTGCCCTAACCATATGAATTCATTGTGAATTCAACTTAGGATATATCAGACCCATTCATCCTCTACGAATGAAGGAAACTCTACATACTGGATGAATTTCTTCTCTTCTAAGACTTTGTATTCTTCCTTTAGGTCAAATTGATCATTGCTTAAATACTTCAAGTATAAATCTGAGAATTTTTCGCTGCCGAGCTCATCTAGGGCAACATGGATATATGCTCTAAGGTCTTCTACATACATAATTCCATATGATATTTTTGAAAATGCACCCATTGGATCAACTTTGATTGCTTTGAAGGGATGTTTCTTGAATTTGGGTCTTGGTCACTTAGTAATATCAACAACTTGTGGGGTTACCATTTCAAAGATTCAATAAAGTTCCAACGGTAAATACCTTGTTATGCCAAATTAGGGTTTTCTTCACCTAGATCACTCTAAGTTCTTTGAATCTATGTTGCCGCTTGAAATCTCACTTCAATCTCTCTTGGATATCTGATAGCTCGAATACAAAGTGAATTAGAATGCAAATGAGTTTTCTTTTTATCCTCTACACTTGACCCAATCGTCATAAATGCTCATTCTCAAAAGTTGTCTGACTTTTCTCTTATTGATACAGTCGATCAAAATTGCTCCGCAATGTACCACACTAAATTATTTTCTTCTAGATTTTCTTCCATAAGATCATTCATATCAGATTCCACCATACATCTTCGTGTCAGACTATAGCACTATTTATCTAGCTAGGGGTTTTAGATTTTCAACACTGCTCCCTGTTGGTCATGATGTTAGTCACAAACAAACATAGAATAAAAGTACACATTAACCTTTATTCATCTTGAAAGATACTATGAATTCAAAGAATTCAGGATCCCAAGTCTCTGGTGATTAGGTCTTAATCGTCTGAAGTCACTCAGAGGTTAATGTGAGTTGTTGTTTCCATTTTGGGGCCTTACGTGGAAATTTATCATCATCATGACATTCTTGCAGAAATTCCTTGCAGAGAAGTTATATTATGCAGTTATTTGGTGAGAAGATGCAGAAATACCTCAATCTTTGTGTGAGATTTTCAATTGTGCATGTTTTGTATTCAAATATGCTAAATATTTATGATTATCTATGAGATAACCGCATATCTGTGCTGTTTGCTTAAGATCATCAATTATTTGCAATTAT
Source organism: Cunninghamia lanceolata (assembly GCA_027924645.1). Classification (NCBI taxonomy): domain Eukaryota; kingdom Viridiplantae; phylum Streptophyta; class Pinopsida; order Cupressales; family Cupressaceae; genus Cunninghamia; species Cunninghamia lanceolata. The sequence continues at coordinate 4,413,099 of BSBN01000220.1, read as the reverse complement.
GGAGATGAAATGCTCTAAAATTTAAAAGAAATTGAAGAAATGCTTCTATTTAAGGTTGAACCTTCAGCTTTTGAACCACATGTATATTAGATACTGTCATGAAGAGAAGAAAACCAAACCATATTTTCACCAGGACATTCCACAGCTAGATATAGTTGATGCTAACTTCAAAGGAATTTGTATGAAGACAACACATGTAAGTAGACATGCACTCCAAGGGACACAGCAAATCACCACATATATCCAGAAATCATACATTGATTACTCAAGATTTACTATGAATTGTAATCGACACAGTCTTCTCATTCATTAAGCATGCAAGAATATAAATGTATACAAAAACTTTGAAATAATCTCTGAATATTTAAGCAGATGGATTTCAATTAAGTTTCAAATGTTTACAATAAGGCATTCCACCACCTTTTATAGAATAAGGTGAGGAATCCGTTACAAAAAGATCTACAATCTTGATTTATCAATACCAATCTACGGTCATGATTCACTTGACTTTGTCAACCTTTACAAAATGGCACAAGTTGCCAGCTGGCAACTATCTATACTACTTATGCTTATATCCCCTTCATGATGTATCTTCATCATGCTCCTCAGCTAATTCATGTGGGTCATCATCATGTGCTTCGCTTCCTGAACTTTCGCTATCCTGATGATGATGATGCTGCATATGGGGCTACATGCTGCTCCGAATCTGCTCATATGAATGCACAACTTGATCTATCCCTCCGCCATCTTGAGTTTTTGATTTGATGATGGCGTGCTTATGTGCTTCATACTTGTCTCTGCTATTATCCAGCTTGTTCTTCCTGTCCTGTAGTGTTTCATTATATTTCTCCATCTGGACCTTGATCCTCATTATTTTATCTATAAGTTCTTCTGTCAAGTGGACAGGTGGACCATCTATCTCTAATTGGAAATTACTGTGTATAGCTTTGATGGTAGATTCTTCATCTTGATTTTCTATTTTACCTTCCACCTTGCCTTCCAATGTTTCTAATATCACTGCCTCTTTTGCCATTAAATCACTTAGCCTCATGCTGATATCCCTCAGCTTATTATTGCATCTTTTGAGGACTCCACATTCGAACTGAATGTCCTTGTACCAGATGTCTACCAACAATGCGGTATTACTATTTAGCACCTGCTTACTGATAAGCAGTTGAGGATTTATCCCATTTATTTCTCTCAAAAGGCTCAAGACCTTTTCCAGTTTATAAGACCTTTTCCCGGTCTGCATCTGTAATTTATCCACCTTGGTCTTGGAATCGCTTAGAATACTCCACCTCTTCAAAGAGGCCTTCATTATTTCTACAGCATCATCCAATGTAGATGACATCCATTTCCTTATTACAGATGCCTCATGCTTCATGAGGTCTAATTTATTTACCTCTTCCTGAGAAATGGCAGTCAATGGGACTGCATGTTCAGTTGTGGTATCATCAGGATTGGTCAGTCCTTTAATGTAGGCATGCAACTGAGCAATGTGCTCTTTATGTTGCTTATTCTTCTCCTTCTCTCTTTTCACCTTTTGAATTAGAGAGTTAATAATGTCCTTGCCCTCCTGACCTTCTTGGTCTTCATTGGTAAAGCCCAAATCTACTGTGCTGATTTGAAATTCATCAACAGTGATTTTACCTTTTTCTTTCTCCACCACAGGTATGGCAATTTGTACGGTCCTTCTCCCAGTTGCAGGATCTCTCTTGATGGCCGATGTCATTCTGGCCTTCCTCCTAGGCTTCATTATATCCGTGGAGAATGAGGTGGAGACATCGAATTCCTGAATTTCAAACTCTTCCTCAATATTTACTTCTTTTGCTAACCACGGAGGCACCTGATCATGTCTTTTAGCATCATGATGATGTTCACCCATATCTCCCATTTCTATCAACAGATGTTGTGGAGATGGTGACTTTTCCTTTTCTTCTTCTTGATGCTCGCTTTGTTGTTGATCTTGCGGCACCTCCTCCTGTTGAGGAATTTCCTTCTCTGGGGGAGCATCTTCTTGGTGTGGGGAACCCTGTGGCGCATCTATATGCTGATCATGCTGATCATGATCTTTCTCCATCATTACTTCATCTATTTTCAATTCTTCCCCTTGTTGTTCATCTACTGCACTAGATACTGGGGATTTTGCCTGAGGTGCTGGCATTTGTTCCGCGGCCATTATTTGTTCTGGGCCTGCACTTCAACTTCTTGTATTTTGGCAGTTGGATCCTCTAGTGCTTCTTTCTTTTCATCAACCCTCGCTTCCTGAACCTCTACTATAGCAGGTTCCTCTGATGTATCATGTGGGCTTTGTTGGCCTAACTTGAGAGCATGGCCCTCTGACTCTGCCATCTCTATCTCTTATGTTGGGTGGCCTTTATCAGGTGATCCTGCTGGCTGTTCAGGACTTGCATCCTATTTCTCTGTCAGATCTACCACTACAGGACTTGTCACCTCTGTGATTAATGCTTCCAGCCCTATTTCTTAAGCTACCTGCTCTGGGCTTTTCTCTTGCTCATCTTCCACCTGCCTCATCTCCTCAAGTACAGTTTGAATTGGTGGAGGCTTATGAGGAGTCATAGATATTCTGGCAGCAAGTGTTTCCATCTTCTGTGTAGCCACATCCTGCACTACCTCATCGTCAGATAGATTTATTGTCTCATCAAGTGAGACATGTCCTTCTGCTTGTGTCTGAGAGGTTTCTTTCATTTGTTCTTCTGCAAGTTCAGTTTTGAACTTGACAATGGTAGGAAGTGAAACATTATGCTAAATTTCCTTTGGTGCTTCACTACCTGCCCCTTGTAATAGTGTAGGGGGTTGACTTATTCCACCTCTCATGGAGGTTGTTTGTTTCTTAGGTGTGGTAGAGATCGACACCTGTGGAGCTCTCCTCTTTCTCTTTATTACTAATGGAGCCTCTTCTTCTTCAGGCTCCTCCTCCATGAGGATATCCTCTGTATCACGTTTCCCTGAGGATTGACCCACTTCTAGGGTCTCAGTGATTCCAGCCTCTGCTATCTTACTCTTCTTGGGCTTTTCTTTCTTTGGAGGGGATCTTGACTCTAATCCTGATCCTGATCCTGATCCAGTTGCCTCCTCAGCTCTAAATACTGCCCTGTCGATATAACCCCTTTGGGTTGTTTATCCACTTTCTTGCCCCTTGGGGGTCTTTTGCTCTGTTGTTGTGGTGGAGGTAACTTATCTCCCTTAGTCTTCCTTTTCTCAAGCAGGAAGTCATCATATACCTCCCCAGGAATATCTTGTCCCTTTTTCTTGTTGTCCACCGTAATGGCAACACCTTTCTTTTTCAATGCCTCCACCTGATCGTCAACCCAAGCTTGAGTTAGTTGTATGGTCCTGCCAATGAATGGGTCCAAAGATATGTCTTCCTGCATGGTGAGGTCAGGTGTAGAGATGGTGTCATTGTATATCTTCTTTTGTTCATACTCATCTGCCATTATCCTGCCATCATCCTTCTTCAATTGTTGGGGAAGGGAGATGCAATCAAAAGTTCTAACTTGGTTCAGAGTCAACCTCTGATACCTTCTTCTCCTGGCTTCTGCCTCATCTTCGCAGTCAGCCAAAAAATCTTATAGGTGCCTCTGATGAATAGGCTTTCCTAGTATCTTATGTATCCTGTCGTAAGGATCATATGGTCTTGTTAGTGGGAAAGGCTGCAGATTCATTTTATTCAGGGTGACCATCACCTTCTTTATATTGTCAGAATCAGGGCACATATAGTTGCCAATGCTGACTGGGAACAAAATTGGTGGCAGCTTCTTGGCATCCTTGTACATTTTTATCATCACGGAGCCCTGCCTGATAAATTCCATTAATACTACTGCATCGGTAGGATACCTCAGCAGCATGAGGGGATGTTCCTCAAAACCCTCAACCCTTATGTAAGAAAAGGTTGCAAACTGGATGTACCAGGCTCCATGCCTGTAAACTACTTCTTGAGCTTCCATGCTCAATCTTTTTGTTCTGTCCTCTTCCATGGTCCTTACCAGATGCATAGAGAATGCATCATTGACCAGTTTGTAGTCTCTGAGGTAGTTGGTTCTCTGTAGCTAGGGATGATGATCCCAGATATATGTAGCATTTGTGCCTGTGAGCTTTCTATCTGTAACTAAGGCATCAAAAGTGCCTTTATAAGCACAAGAATAAACAATGTAAGATGTCATATAAAATGCACAATTTGAACCTCCCAGGTTCATTAGCTGCTCATGCAGAGCATCACTTATTATTTGGCCCCACAATGGCTTGATGTTTGAATACAGACACATCATTATAATTCCATACATCCAATCCTTGAAACTACCAGCATCAGGTTGGCCTGTTACTCGGTTCAGGAGTGCAATCATATATTGGTACTCCTCACTGAAATCATATTTAAACATGTGCACAGGGAGTTTGGCTGCCACAGGATATGTGCTGTTCTCTGCTCACCATTGATACATGTTCTTTTTGGCTGATTTCTTGTTGGCCTCATACTCCTTTTTTGCCTTCTTCAGGTCCACACTCTTAACCTTACTGCCCAACGGTAATCCAAATATCTGGGAGAGACCCTTGATGGAGAGGTCTGCATATATCCTCCCATGTTTTACCACTTGCCTCGTCTGAGGATTATAATTCTGGGCACATTCTATAACCAGCTCCAGAGATTCCATGGAATATGGGAAACCAGCAGCATTCCACATTCCTGACACAAATACTGCATCCAGCACAGGACTCTTGTCATGCCCATCATTCAGCTTAGCTGACCAGGCCTCTAGATTGGTGCTCCCCTGATGGGTGTCTGTAATTGCTCCATACTTGAACAGGACCCCCCTCTGAGAAGAAAACATAGGCCTACTGAATTCCTCTTGACACTTAACGAACCGCTTGTCTGCCATGAGTACCTGTAATTAACAACAATCCTATCTCACAATATGTATATACATGCATGCATATCACAATTAATTTCATGAATCACTAAGCCTACTGTATCTATTCGGCATTGCATAATCATATGGATGCATAAACCAAAACTTGCATCACCATACCTGAACAATAATAACATGATGAGGGTTTCATTTACTTACCTGGTTATGCAGATTTTTCTTTTATACCAATAGATTGCCAAGACGCTCTGAATTCAGCCGATGATCACCTACTTCCTTCTGTCTGTAAGCTCAAATCATGCAACAGTAGCTGGTATGCGGATATGGAAGCTGGTGCTCTGTAAAAATGATTTTATCGCAGGGTAAATGTGAAAATGGTGGTTGAATTACCTTTTAACCTCACAGTTAGGGTACATTTAGGGCAACTCTGACAAGTTAGATTACATTCCTTGATTATTCGTGTGAAAACGCAAGATCTCGCCAGGTGTTTCATTGGGTTCCGGGGTCGACGGGAACCACCTACCATGTCTGCACACATTAAATGATAATGGCAGCAACGAGAGCGGGGGGATATCCATATGACAGGATATCATGAGGGCAGGATGATATTTACCAATATCGGGTTGAGTTTCAATATCATCCTCCTCCCTTTATTGAAATTGTTATCGCGACAAGAATCGGGTGGCAAAAGCACTCTTTTTGTTGTGTTTGGTACATCAGGAGGATATTAAGATGTATCAGGTGATGTTTCAAAATATGATGATGATGAGACAAACTTACATGTCTCTCTTTTGGAATATCAGGATGACGTCATCATGATATTAATTATTTGTATCTAAAATGTATCATGACGTCATCATCATATTATGCGAACATGATCATGTTTAGAAAATATCTTGTCGAGATGTGAATATGATGATGATGTCATCGTCAAGTTGGTTCCTTCGTTTAATAGGCTTTGATGACATCATCAAGATATTGGCTTAAGGTGATATTTCGCGGTAGGAGGATAGTAAGAAATATCAGGTCACATTCGAAAACATGACGCTCGCGATACAAAAGACCGCTTGACGGGGAAGACTTACTGCCACTTAAAGTTGATGTCTGGATATTTGAGCCGCATGACGTATTGGGGGATGTTTCAAATATGATGATGATCTTCAAAAAGATGACAGGTTATAAAATATGATCCTCCACTTGCGAATATCAAGTTTGACCAAAACTTTGACTGTTCATAACTCTCACATCCTGAGGAATATCTGGGTGATGTAAAAGGCAAACCTGCATGGAATTTTAATACTCTTTCAAACTATGAGGTCACAGAAATGAAATACAAATTTTGACAAACTGACCTCATAATGGTGACTTACCTCATGCTGACTCTGTATGATCATGCACATGACTTACTTTTTACCAAACCGCCAAAAAGCAGAAACATAGGCCAAGCCAAAAAGTTGGGTCCCTGTTTTGCCAAGTCAAAATGGGGCATGTTGTGTAACCACACAACACTCCCCCTGAGCCAGAGCTCCCAATTTACTTCTCAGAGGAAGTATCTGCACCAGATGATGGTATGGATTCATCCTTGACTTCAATCACATCTTTCTTGATCCAAATCTTGCCCATTTCCTTCTTGGTTTCAACTGGATCAACCTTTTCTCTTACTTTATCATTCCTTTGCTTTGTTTTCCTATTTTTAATATGGTAGTTTCTTTTTACATTTTTGCTTCTATAGATTCTTGCAATATGTCCATACTTGTTGCAATTGTAGCATACCACATTCCTTTGTCTTTGATTCTTTCTATTGATTGGATTTGATCTGCATTGATTATCCATATGCCCAAATTTGTTGCATACAAAACACTTTCCATTGAATGATTGACTATTCCTTACATTGTAGGAACCATTTCTTACTAGATTTCTGTATTCATTTGATTTGTGACCAATTTTCTTGCAATTGAAACATTGACTAGAAAAGGATGGAACATTTTGCTTCTGGTTTATTCTACTCCTACACTAAGTAGCTTTATGACCAACCTTATTGCAATAAAAATAGTGGTCATTGAAAGATGGATACCTTTAAGCATTTGGTTGTCTGACCGAAGGTCTTCTAGGTCTTCTTCTTTGATTCCTAAATTGGTTGCCTTTGTTTTGTTTCAACTAAAAATTTTCTTGACCTGATTTTGAACTTTCTCCTTTCTCAAATCCTAAGCCTTGCTTGTCATCTGGATGTTTCTGACTATCAAGCAATTCCTTAAGATTTGTAGAGATTATTTTGAATTTTTCTTTATAACTATTGGCTGCTTCCAGATCAAATTTTAGAAATAGTACTTCTTTGTCCAATTTTTCACATTCCTCTAACTTATCCTTGACAACTTGATTTAGATACTTTTCAATCTCTTCTTTCTTTTCAACTTCCAAAGTAAAACTATTTAGGATTTCATGTGCTTCATCTAATTGATCATTTAGCTCCTTACTTTTCTCCTTAAACTTCCTAACTTGCTCTCTCAGATTTAGGATGCATTCATCAGCTTCTTGAACATTAGCTTTTAGATCCTTGATTTTTGCCTCAGATTTTTCTAGATTAGTAAGAGCTTCTTCCAGTTCAATTTTGTTTGAGAAATTTCCAAATATCCTGGCTGCCATGAGTGAACTCTCTCAAATCTTCCTCAAGCAGTTAGGATTCTTCTAAGGAACCTTACTCTGATACCAATTGTTGATAGAAAGGAATACTTAGAGGGGGGGTGAATCAGTATTCATAAAACCACTTCTTAACAAGTTTATTAATCTAATCTCCAGAATTAATAATATGAAAGTAGAATAAGCATAGGAACAACAACCACAAAGACATAACACATGAACACCAAGATTTTTACATGGAAAACCCAAAAAGGAAAAAAACACGATGAGTGTTAGCTCACAATATATTATTATGGAACAATACTAGATTACAAGAAGGCTCATTGCCTTAGGGCTCACTACCCAGAGAAATGCTCACTGCAAGAAAGGCTCACTGCTAAAACAGGCTCACTGCCAAAATAGGCTCACTACCTAGAGAAAGAAAGAAGAATGAAGAATGGCTCACTGCCAAGTTAAACTACTTAGACTACATCTACACATGCATGGTTGCAGCTCCAATGAAGCACGGAAATACTGTTTCAAAACTCTTCATCTCTGACTGCTTTGTTTCACTACTCTGCTTTTACATAGGAGCAAGATCTCTCTTTTTCTATTCTTACACAATCACTTTACTTCACATGTCACACATTCACATTCACACACACACACCTGAAACACTGAATTCAATCCCTTATATATATCTGCAAGACTTAGAATCTTCATATTAGGTCGGCATACTCAGATGAAGCATATAGTTAATAAACTTGTAGCTTGTCGGCCAAATCCATTCATCAAAATACATAGCAGACCTAAATAACATTTGAAACACCTTCTCATATGTCAGCTCCAACTATATAACAACTTAGGATAAATTTCTAATCAATAGAACTTACTGCACATAAATCAAACTATCATGTCAGCCTCAAACACAGACTGTTACTGATTCAATCTAACTGTCAAATCACAACTTTCACTATAGGCCACAATACTTGCTCAAAATCATATCAAAGACTCCTTAAACATCATAGATCATACCTTCAAAACCGCAAAGCAAAATATCCTTTAGTGGAAAAATGCGGACCATCAGAACTCATACTCTGTCATAGTCAAAGTCTGTCAAACAGTGTAGCGATACTCAGCAACTTGTAACTATCTTTCTGGTGGACTTCAGAACTTACAACTCTAGATTTAGACACTTCATATAATTGTTTACAACACCTCAAAACCACAGAACAAAACATGCACTTGCAGAGAAATGCAAATCATTTTACTTTGCACTGTACACTGTCATTGTCTTACTTCTATTCATTCAGACTTAGATAATTTCTTTAAATGACTTCTGGAGGAAGTCATGACATGAACACTAGAATATATCATCATCAAGTAGCTATGAGTCATCATACCTAAACTACATTTGCAGGTCTTCATCTGTGGAGGGATACTAATCCACTTTTTGTCCATTACTCTGAATATTGTCCATACTTAGTGATTCTAGTCATCCGGACCAGAAGCCTTGCATGCCTTAATACCAAATCAATTTGGTCTGCTAGAGTAGAGTCTCTTTGCCTTGTTTCCATCATTGACAACACTCAATTATTCAACATAGCAGTGTCTCTTGCCAACACTAGAAACTTAACTACACCTCTATTGAATGCTCATGGCTTGCATTGGTATTCACCACTCAGAAACTACGTCACTACATGTTGAATCATAAAACAAAACTAGTCACAAAGATTGAGCCTCTAAAGTACTTGCTCAATAAGGCAGCCTCACAAGATGCTTAGCTAAATGGGTCATGATACTGAGAGAATTTGATATAGAGTATGTGGAACAAAAAGTAATCAAGGTACAAGTTATCGCAGATTAGTTAGAAGAAGCACCTACAATAGCTAACCATCCTCTAATTCTAGATTTCCCTGATGAGTCCATTTTCGTCCTAGAGGTTCCTAATACATGTGTAGATTAGGTAAAAAAATGAGGTAAAAATACTTAACAAAATGCATAAAACACAAAGTTACACCTTCACAAATGTAGACCCAATCTCATCAAGGGAGAGGAACCTTGCACCCAAAACAAGCTCCTAAGACATGATTATTCCTAGACAAGTGATTCTAATGTGAAATGGTAACTAAATTTGCAACTCACTAAAGACTAGCTCAATTGATATTTTAGCATAATAACTTTGCATAAAACGTGGATCCCAAAATGGGTGGAGAGAGGTTCTATTTATAGATTTTTGGAAGGGATTTTGATCCAAGGGTGGAGGATAAAAGTGATGTGGAGGGCCTAGATTAGATCTTGGAGGAATGGAGGGCTAGGAATAAAAGTGAATCTTTTATTCATTTTGGGAAAATAAGTTATTAAATGAGCATGGGTGTGAAGGATTATTTTTGAATTAAAGATTCATATGGGGGAATGTAAATGAATTAAAAATTTATTTGGGGATAAGAGGAAATAAATGAGTATGGGTGAGGTAAGGGGTTGTAAGGAGAATTAAATGTGATGTGGGATGTTTTTAAATAAAAAATTGACTTAGGTGGAATTATTTCAATTTTTTATTTGAAGGATGTGGGGAAGGGTGTTAAACTAGGTTTGACCACCCAAATGAGAGGTTAGGATTAATTAAACATAGGTTTTATTTAATTAATCCTAGGGCTAGGATGAGGTAGGCTAGGGTAGGCAATTAAATAATAGCTATTTAATTGTCTAGGGTAAGGATAGGTCAATTACTAGGCTGCATTAATTGAGTTAACATGGTTTAACTAATTAATTGGATTTAATGAAAAGGGGAAATTGATTTAATAAATATTGCATATTTATTAAATCAATTGGCTAAGGTTGGGACTATTGAATTAAATGAAATTAATTCATTTTTGAGGATAAAATGAGGTGAATTTGGGAAATGGAGGGATAATTAATTAAATAAAAATTTAATTAATTGATTAGAAGGGAAAATGACAGTTTAGGGATCTTGGGAGTTGGTTTGATTGTAAGAGACATTTTTAGGTGTCTACAACATGGACACTATTCTTTGACAGTTCTTGTACCAATCATGGCTCAGGTGTAGGTATCTTGTTCATTACACCTCAAGGCGATGCTATTCCTAAGGCATTCCACATAGCCTTTCCATGCACAAACAATATTTCTGAATATGAGGCTCTACTTACAGGATTACGTATGGCTGTCAATTGGAAAATAAAGAAACTACAAGTCTTTAGTGATTCACAATTGGTCATGAAAGAGGTCAACAATTAATATGACACCAAGGATGAAAAACTTATGCCATACAAAAGAATGGTGGATAGTTTCAAGCTCTATTTTGACATAGTTTTCTTTGATCAAATTCCTAGGGTTCATAATTGAGCAGCCGATGCAATGGCAACAATTGGATCTCTCCTAGACATTCCAAGTAATGTAACTTAGTTTGAGTTCTTGGTGGAACAACTCTTGGTCCTCACCTTTGATATCCCAGAATCTGAGTTAGTTTGTGAAATTGTTGGTCCCATGTCACCTTGGTATAACAACATTTACACCTATTTGCATGACCAAATCTTACCTACTGACCTCTCATCTAACCAATGAAAAGCCTTCATCTACCAAGCAGCCAAATATGTCATCATCAGTGACACCCTCTATCACCATGGCTTTGATAATACCCTACTAAGATGTCTCGACACTAAGGAAGCACAAACAACCCTACGTGAAGTACACGAGGGTATATGCGGAGCTCACTCGAGTGGTCCTACCCTTGCCAAGAAGATCATTAGAGCTAGTTATTACTGACCTACCATGGAAAAGGATTGATGCAGAGGTAGGAGGACCAAAACTATCCTTAATAACTTTAACAAATCAAAGAACTAATCCAATTGCTTTGGTCAGGTTTAAGAGAATATTAATACATATTTTTCCTCCTATTTTCATGAAGATCCAATGGTAGGAGAGAAAGTTATGACTCTTTTCCCAAAACTACAAACCCTAGGCAGCATTCAGACCTGCCCTCACCAAAATTGTAATATCTCTCACAAAACTTAATTAAATTATACCAAACCAAAATAATTGTAAACTAGAAACATATATCTTTCCATCCATCTATTATATGTATCAATGTGAGGCCGTACCAAGTTGTACCATGCATATTTTCAGACTACATTTTCAAAAAACTAAACTCTGCAGACCTACCCTCAAACAAATGCCATAACTTATTCAAATATTAATGAAATTTGATGTAACAAAAAGAAATGGAAAGTAGACTCAATACTCTTTCCAACCATATATGGATTTCTCTAGTATATGTCCATATAGAACCGTACCAAATGCTGCAATGGGACTGTTGCAGGAAAAATTAGAAAATTACAGTCCATAAAACACTCATATCTTTCACAAAACTAAATAAAAATGCATGGGACAAGAAGAAAATGGAAGGTGGTTGAAGGATATAACATTTTAAATCCATTAGGCATCCATTCATTTCTATACAGGGCCATACAATAGCAAAAGACAACAAATTTTTTAAGGAAAATACAGGAAAACATTGTTTTTTCTCATTCCATGCTCAAATCTTCAACCACCCATGAATTCTTCATGGTTACAAGGCCTTTTAAAGGCATTAAAACATGTCTCTTTAGTTCATAACTGATTTGGAGTGAACCAAGAGCCAAATGATTTTTCACCTTCTAAGTTTGCATCTTTTTTCTAATTTTACATTGACAACCTTTACATAGTTTGCAATATTTTGCATTTTTGAAACTCCTAATGACCTAAACACATAAAAATGACTTGATAAACCTCATTACAATGTGGAAGCATACAAATTTAATCAAACTAAAAGATTTATCTAGGGCAATATTAATTTGCCAAGGTGCTCCTGCACCATACAACCAACCAACAAAATTTTCAAGTCCCTTGGAAATGTATCTGTAACAAAAGTCTCTTTCCTCTGTCTTTATCTTCAATCTTCTCAGCTACAATCTTTCAATCAATAGAAATGGTGACCAACCAACCAACAAAACAAACTACCATCTTCACAGAGCATCCTCAAGCTCTTTCTACTCCCATTAGTGGAGTACTCTTCGGGTTGAAACATCAAGTGCTTCTTCAGGTATCCATCTCTCTCACTAGTTCACAACAAACCAACTCACCAAACCATTCATCTCACCCAACAGTAGATCCTGGTGATGCAGCTACCACTCTCTCCTCAGTGGTTTCTCTATGCATCCTTCTCCAGCCAAATCTCTATTGGAGAATGGTCATGACATACCTCATCTTGTCTGCCCACACACAGTCTCAGAAAACATCCTTCTTGCAGCTAGATGGAACAAGCACCTGCAACCAAACAACTGATCAACACAAAATCCAAAAGGTGTAGATTGCCTCCCTCGGTGATCTATCTACACAATCAAGATCTTCTCGCTCTTCACCTGCCTTCTCAGTGACAGAAAAAAAAATACACACCACCCAAATCTTTCGCCAGCTCTGATACCAATATGATGCAGAGGTAGGAGGACCAAAACTATCCTTACTAACTTTAACAAATCAAAGAACTAATCCAATTTCTTTGGTTAGGTTTAAGAGAACATTAATACATATTTTTCCTCCTATTTTCATGAAGATCCAATGGTAGGAGAGAAAGTAATGACTCTTTTCCCAAAACTACAAACCCTAGGCAGCATTCAGACCTGCCCTCACCAAAATTGTACTATCTCTCACAAAACTTAATAAAATTATACCAAACCAAAATAATTGTAAACTAGAAACATATATCTTTCCATCCATCTATTATATGTATCAATGTGAGGCTGTACCAAGTCGTACCATGCATATTTTCAAACTACATTTTTAGAAAATTAAACTCTGTAGACCTACCCTCAATACAAATGCCATAACTTATTCAAATCTTAATGAAATTTGATGTAACAAAAAGAAATGAAAAGTAGACTCAATAATTTTTCCAACCATATATGGCTTTCTCCTGTATATGTCTATATAGAACCATACCAAATGCTGCAACGGGACTATTGCAGGAAAAATTAGAAAATTACAGTCCATAAAACACTCATATCTTTCACAAAACTAAATAAAAATGCATGGGACAAGAAGAAAATGGAAGGTGGTTGAAGGATATAACATTTTACATCTATTAGGCATCCATTCAATTCCATACAGGGCCATACAATAGAAAAAGATAGCAAATTTCTGAAGGAAAATACAGGAAAACATTGTTTTTTCTCATTCCATGCTCAAATCTTCAACCACCCACGAATTTTTCATGGTTACAAGGCCTTTTAAAGGCATTAAAACATGTCTCTTTAGTTCATAACTGATTTGGAGTGAACCAAGAGCCAAATAACTCTTCACCTTCTAAGTTTGCATCTTTTTTCTAATTTTACATTGACAACCTTTACATGATTTGCAATATTTTGCATTTTTGAAACTCCTAATGACCTAAACACATAAAAATGACTTGATAAACCTCATTAAAATGTGGGAGAATACAAATTTAATCAAACTCAAAGATTTGTCTAGGGCAATATTAATTTGCCAAGGTGCTCCTACACCAAGGATGCCTAACATTTTGGAAAGAAATGTAGACAATGCTAGATACACATAGATCTTGTACATGAACCAGCTCAGGACCTGTAGCCACTCACCTCTCTGTGACCTTTCTCTCAATGGGGACTTGACCTCATGGGAAAAATCCATTCTACTTCTGCTAACGTCCATAAATTCATCATCACCGCCACTGAGTATTTCACAAAGTGGATTGAAGCCATTCCCATGACATACATTACTGACAAACAAATTGCTAAGTTTATCCTCAACTATATCATATGTTGGTATGGTGTCCCTCAATCCATTGTAATGGACAATGGCCGCCCATTCAAAAATCAAGATGTCTGAGAACTTTTTGAAAAAATCTGCATTCAGCACCACTTTGTCAATCCATACTACCTACAAGGCAATGGTCAAGCTGAGGCATCGAACGAAACCATCATAAAAATCTTCAAAAAGACTATCAATGTCATTGGTCGTGACTAACATATCCAACTTAACCTCACCCTATGGGCTTACCGCACTAGCATTCACATGCCAACTAGAGCCACCCCATATTCTCTTGTTTATAGCTCTGAAGCCATCCTGCCCATCAAGGACAAGTTGCCCTCCCTGAGAATGTCATTGTAGCAATTGGTTGACGATGAAGAATCCAGAGCATCCCAGCTACATGAACTAGAGTTGTTCGATGAAAGGAGACAAAACATATTAACCCATTTATAGGCATATCAGAATCATCTCTGTCACAGCTACAACAAAAGGGTTCAAGTTTGACACTTCAATATTGGAGACCTGGTCCTAAAAGAAAACTCTAAAAATTAGATGGAATGGGAGAAGCCAGGGAAATTTGATCTGAATTGGCTAGGGTCTTATGTCATCACTGCAGCCTATGGATCTGGTACATATCAACTGGCCACTCTTGAAGGTGAACCATTACCAGAACTAATCAACAGCATGCAACTTCGGTGATATTACACCTAAAAAAGTACAAAAAAATAAATAAAAAATAAAAAATAAAAAAATATCCAAAATTGAAAACCACTTTGGTGGCACTATTAGACAACAAAAAAAATAGTAAAGATAAATAACCCATCCAAAAGTGAAAACCACTTCGGTGGCACTTTGGATAACTACCATGGTGAAAACCTGGCAAACAGGCACCATGTGTAGTTGATTTTTGCTCTTGTAGACACCTAAAAATGTCTTCACCATCAAGCCAATTCCTAGCATCCCTAAACATACCAATTTCCCTTCTAATCAATCAATTAAATTTTTATTTAATTAATTATCCCTTCATCACCTAATTTTTCATCATTTTATCCTCTAGAATTGGATTAATTTAATTAATTGAATAGTTCAACTTTAGCCAATTAATTAAATAAATATGCAATATTAATTTGGTTAATTCCCCCTTTTCACTAAATCTAATTAATTAGATAAATCATGTTTATCTAATTAATTCAACCTATTAATCAACCTATCCCTACCCTAGTTAATTAAATATCTATTATTTAATCACCTAGCCTAACCTATATGAACCTAGACCTAGGATTAATTATATAAAACCTTATTTAATTAATCGAAACACCTCACTAACCCATTCCCTAATTTTTTCCAGCCATATTAATTAGGCTAATCACCCTAATTAAGATGGTCAAACCTCAATTAACACTCCTCCCCACATCCTCCAAATAAAAAATTGAAATATATCTCATATAAATCAATTTTTTATACACGTGTCATAACCCTATGTTTAGGGTAAAATTTGATAGTTTGTTTAAACTAGGTTAAATACTACCATTTCCACCACTAAACAATGGGGATGACAAGGATCAAGCTTGTGAACAAGCTTCTAATCACTTTGCCTCCCTTTTATGCTCATGTGGTTGTAGAACCTAAGGCCCTAATCAAGATTTTATCAAGAGTTGTACTTTCTGTTGGCAAGAGACACTATATGTATTCATGGTTGTTGTAATTGATGGCAACAAAGGTCATCCCACATATCCGCAAGTCATGGTGTGTCTCTACCGGAAGTCAAAATGAAGATTGTTGTGGTCCGGTGAACAAGAACAGAGCATGTGGCAAGGTCTGACAGATTGGTCCGAATCTCTCAGAGGAAGTGTCTTGGTGCAGTGCAGATTTGGAGAAGTCAAGAGGACTACCTTGAGTAGTATATTCCAAGGATTTAGCCTCTGGTGATGGACAAGGAAAAAGATATGAATAGTTGAGTATCGGATTCCTAAGAGACAGTGAGAACGGAGGAAGAACTGACTGACAGAGCATCAGACTATTTTCCGGATGTGCTACTGTTGATGGTAAAGGTTAGGAAGACATGAATCATGTTAGGCTGACATGATTAATGACATCTACAAGTATATGCTTGATCCACATTACTTGATATGCAAGGATTCAGCCGACAGAACAGAGTTTGTGAGAAGATAGACTATTCCAGGTGCCGACTAGAAAGATAATGAAATCACTAGTGCAGATGTAAATAGAGGATGGATTTTGTTGTGAGAAGAAAAATTGTATATTGGTGTATGTGAATAAGTGAAGAACAGAGCAGAAGTAGTAAGAAAGATTCGGTATGTGAAAGGAAAGCAGAATAAAGAACAGAGGAAAGATGAAGTGCAGCAGATCAGTATACAGAGCCTAAACCAGAACTGAACTCCAGCATATGTAGATGCTTCCAATCAGTTCAAGTATTGTATAAACATTCTTTTGTAGACGGTGTGTCTCCTTGTAGGCAGTGTGCCTCTTTGTGAGCAGTGTGCTCAGGCAGTGAACCCTAATTGGCAAGTGCCATTTTGTAATTCCTTATTCTTCTAACAAAGAATAATCTTTGGGTTAATCACCCCATGGTTTTCTCCCTTAACCAGGTTTCCACGTCAAAAATACTGTGTCATGTGTTTCTCATTTCATGGTAATGTTTGTTTGTTTGATTCAATGCTGCTTTGATTAATAAGAAAGTTCAAAAAAAGAAATAATTAGGATAACTGATTCACCCCCCCTCTCAGTTATCAACAATTGGTATCAGAGCTAAGTTCCTCCTAATAGAGCCTAACAGCTTGAGGAAGATCTAGGAGTTCAAATGGATGCATATGGTTTAAGGGAGCAACTCAAGACTGCCCTTGAGGATCTTGAACAGTCAAACTCTGAAGTCAATGAATTAAAGGAAAGACTCAAACAGGCTGATGAATTCATGAGAGAACTAAAGGACAAATTAAGTCTCTCTATGAAAAAGAGAAAGGAGCTGCTCCAACAATTGGCAAGACAAAGTGAAGAAAGCAATACAAATGAAGAAATGACTAAGAAAACCAAGTTATGTGAAAAGTTATCAAAAGAAGTCATTATGTTAAGACATGAAATGGAATCAGGAACTATAAAGTTTACTCAAGAGATTGAAGAAAAAAGAAAAGCTGAAGACAATCTAAGACAATCTCTTAAAGAGAAATTAGAAGAATGCCACCAGATGGACAGGATTATCAGACATCTTGAATCTGATCTTGAAGATGCCAAAGATAATGAAGAAAAACTTGAGGATCAAATTGTCTCTCTCAAAAGAGATCTTCAAACAGCAAATGAATATAAAGAAAAATTCAAGATAAGTTCTGCCTAACTTGAAGTACTTCTTGGAAGTCAAAAGAGGACAGATGACAAGTATGGTTTGGGATATGAGAAAGGAGAAAGCTCCGGATCTGGTCAAAAGAATTTTGGATTAGAAAATCCAAGGAATAGGCCTAGAAGACCTCCGATAAGATAGCCCAATGCTCAAAGATATCCATCCTTCAATGGATACTGCCACAGCTGCAATCACTTTGGTCACAAAGCTAATTAGTGCAGGAAGAGAATGAATCAGACTAATTCATCCTTCTCCGAACAGTGCTTTAACTGCAAAAGGTATGGACACAAGTCTCATGAATGCAGAAATATGAAAATAAACAAATCATTCAATGGTAGATGCTTTGCATGCAATAGAGTAGGTCATATGGCTAATTAATGCATATCAAGAGGTTATCAGTCAAATATGCAAAGAAATGTTATTTGCCAAATCTGTAATAGGTCCGGTCATAATGCAAAAGTCTACAGAAGCAAGAACCAAGACAAAAGAGGTCTAGTATATAATTAGAATCAAGACAAGGGTAAACAAAAGATGAATGTGGATGAAGTTAAGAATCAGATGAAAAAGATTTGGGTGAAGAAAAGTTCAGAGAATGTAGAGGTTGGATCCGCACCAGACTCTGGTGCTGATATTTCTTCCAGAAATTAAAAAGTGAGCTCTGGCTCAGGGGGAGACTCAAAGAAAATCCTGTTCCCCCAGCCAATCAAGTGGTGTCGGATGTGGCACAAGATGCAGAGTAAAGGGTTTAAAGATATATGTCTTGAGATGATCCAGATAAGATTTTAGAGGTCCACATGAAGATGTAAAGAAGTTGTGATCGATCAAGTAAGACCTGTTCTGGGAGATGCTCCAGAATGACAGAAGATTACAAAAGGGTCCGGAGAGATCCGAAAGTGCATTGTCTTATTCTGCGGATTGGACAGAGTGTTTGGGATATTATTGTAATGTGTCATCTTGATTTGTTCATGATTGGAAGATCCGCATGATGTTCATAGATCAGGACTGATCCGGTACTCCAAGCTATCCAGATAAGGCAAACTGAAATAATGTAGGTTGAGCATTTATTGCCATCAGATATTAGGGTTTGCGGAGCAATATAAGGGATTTCTCATAAAATCACTTGCTCATTCTGCACTCAAGAAGAAGCGAAAAGTGGAGCTCTGCAAGAAGATTCATCAAGCTCACCAAAGATCTCCTGCTGAAGTCATTACATACAGAAATCAATCCAACCACTCTGTGTAACCGAAGACGCATAAGGTATTTTCCATTTTCGATATCTTGCTACAAATCTTTTGAGAAATGGCTACTCCAAATATAGTAAAAATCTCAGATAGGCCCCGACCTGAATTTAAGAAACATCCATACAAGTCATTGGAGGTAGATCCCTTAGGAGCATTCTCTAGTGTTCCTCATGGCATTTTACACACAGAAGACGTTAGGGTTTACATACATGCAAGCATTGAGGAATTCAGGGAATTCAAATTGAGAGATCTCTATCACAAAGAACTAATAGACAATGCTTTTGAGATTAAACCAGAGTATAAGGGTATCCAGAAGAAACAGTTTGATCAATTCATTCATTTCCCCTGATTTGAAGAAGATGAATGGGTCCGGTATGTATTGAGCAGGATGCATGACAACTTCCTATGGCTGGATAGACCTTGCAAGATCACAAAAGAGGCAATTAGGGTAGTAACTGGTCTATACTCTTCCGGAGGGATACCTATCCTCAAATCTATCAAAAATAACATTGTAACTGAGGCCACCGGATCAAAATTTGATAAGAGGGCAATGACCATTGAAGATATTTCTGATCTGGATATCAAGTATGCATCCATGATAATAGGATACAAGATCTATCACTCCAGCAGGGAGAATTCTGTATCCGGAACTGTAGTATATACTGCCTATGAAATGCTAAGGAAGAATGTAGATTATGATCTCTGTGAACTTCTCTTAAGCCAATTAATGGAAAATATACAGAAAATCAAGAAGGACAAAAAGAATTCTTTTAAGTATGGTACTCTTATATTATGTCTATTTTTCTACTTCATGAATGAGCTGCTCGGATCAAGTGGATGGGCATGGCAGAATGACAAACCTGTTGCAATCCAGATAAGAGATTATTTACATGGGCTTGGGGATGCCAAAGCAAGAAATACAGCCCTATGGGGATACCTCAAAAACTTCTAGAGCACGATGCAAGCAAGAGAAAGAATTCCCCAGTCTCTTGTTGAAAAATACAAAGACTTAGTTTGCTTTATGGTGGATACTGATCAGTGCCTAATGGAGGCAATGGAGCCAAGGACTGTCTGGATCATGCCCATGGGGTATGAGGTTGATGAACAGATTGTAGAACTGCATGTTCAACACATGCTTAGTCAGCCCAAAGATCCAAAGGCAGAAAGGTTCGGAACCTTTGAGGAGCTGAGTGTGAAGATCCATGTGGAACTCAGGGAACCTGAGATAAAAAGGAAAGTGAGAAAAGAAGTAGAGCATATTGCTCAAGGCCTAGGCATTCCAAAGGAGGAACTTGATGCCAACCGGGAAAAGAGAAGAAAGGCTAAGGAAGAAAAGAAAGAGGCAGAAAAGAAAAGCAAGAAAAGTGCTCCGGTGGAAACCTCAACCCGGACTGGATCATCAAAAGGATCTACACCTGTCAGAACCAAAAGCTCAAAACCAGAAGTCCAGGCATCCGGTAAAAGATCTAAGACAAAAGCCTCAAGAGCTTATGAAAGCCAAAAGGATGAAGAGGAAACTGAGTCAGATGAGGGAGTAAAAGAAATAAAGAAGCAGAAGAAGAAAGGATCTGGTAAACCCTCCACAGGCCAAGACAAGGAAGAAATGGTAGAGGTAGTTGTTGAAAATCCCACCTTGTCTCTAGAGAGTGTAATCAAGTCAGTCACGGTGGATGGAAACCTTCAACCAATGACTGAATTCTATGATGACTACAATGAGGCTGACCAAAAGATTCTGCAGGAAGCCATAGTCAAGTATCTGAACATATACAATAAGGCTTTCATTGAGATCATATCTCTAATTCCTAAAAGCCTAGAAAAGGAATTAGAAATAAGAAAGAATAATGCTCAGGCAAAAGATCTTGAGATCTGGGAGCAGATAGCTATTCAGCTATATCCTCAAATTGATCCCAAGACAATGAACATAATATTCAAAGACTGCAAAGATGAGTTCAGGAGTAAAGCAAGAATGAATCAACTCATGCTTGGTGAGACTGACAAGGTGGCCATAGAGACAGAAGAGATCCTCCGGAAGGCCTTCAAAAGGTTTAATCTTCCTGTTGTAGAGGACTTAGGTGCAGAAACAGCTCTGGACTTGGAATCATCTGCTCCGGAAGAAGTGCCCCTTGAACAGACTAACATCTCTCCTCTGGCTTCTCCTACAGTCTCCGGATCCCAAGAAGAAGAGAAATTACAGGAGAAAGAAGCAACAATAAAAGAAAAAGAGGTTGACAGCACCAAGGATGCAGAGAAAGAGAAGATTCCAACAGAGAAAACCACAACTGAAAGTGGTAAGAATGTGGAAGGACAAAAGACTCCAAAGGACAAAACTGCTGAAGAAAAGAAACATCTGTCTCCGGCAAGAGACACTGCACAAACTGTTCAAAAATTTTTGAGCCAAGAAACAATATAGATTGATGAACTGGAGCTTCTAAAAGGCCCATTCGACTTTGACTCTCTCTCTCCGGTAAAGACGATGAAGATAGCTTCATTTGCAAATGCTAAGGCAAATGAAAAACTCCTAAAGTCTCATATGGAAGACTGTGAGTTGATAGAGGCTGCTTCCGGAGTGCTTGAAAAGATTATGCCATCAGTCCAAATAGATCCGACAGCCTCCTCTTCTGGTAATCTCAAAACCTTAGTCAGCAGTGTTGATACACATTTTGATTCTCTAGAAAAATCAGCTGAAGAAAAGGTCTGGAAGGAATTTTTAGATAAGAGATTTTCAGAAGTACTAGGATTAATCTCTAATGATAGAAGAAATATGAGTATTAGAATAAAGAGCTTAGAAAATGCTCTTAAGGACGGCGGTGACATCTACAAATTTTGTATCTCCTGGTCAAAGGCAACAGCAGAAATTGATAAGAAAATAAAAGAGGAACAGGACAAACTACAAATTTTATCTCAAAGTTTTGATCCTCTCTCTTCCTCCATAGTGAATCAAGAATGTCAAACTATTGCAATCACAAATGCAATAAAGAACTTTGAGAAGGAAAGGAAGAATATAACTAACCGGATGGGAGAACTTAGAAGGATTATAATCCCTAAGTTAGAAACTATGCATGAAGCCATCAGTGATGCTCAGACTACCGCCCAAACAAATGATCTGACAGATCTCAAAAGGGCAGAAGCTTTTGCATTTTTGTTAAGTGGTCACATTTCAATTTTGGATAGAATGAAGCAAAGCTGGGCTACAGAACTGGTCCAATTGAAGACATCCTTTGCAGACATTCTTTAGTTTATGTGAGTATGTAAATATGCGGCTATGTATAGTAAATCTTTGAAAATTTTGGTGTGCGGACCCTACCCTTTGCCATTGATGTCAAAGGGGGTGTGAGGAGCAGTGAAAAATGAGGAATCCAACTAAGGGGGAGTTCTGAAAATTGTATATAAAGATAGAGCATCAGCCAAGGGCGAGCACAGTGTAAACACAGTCATTTTTCACTAAGTGTTGCCATCAATGCCAAAGGGGGAGATTGTTGGCAAGAGACACTATATGTATTCATGGTTGTTGTCATTGATGGCAACAAAGGTCATCCCACATATCCGCAAGTCATGGTGTGTCTCTACCGGAAGTCAGAATGAAGATTGTTGTGGTCCGGTGAACAAGAATAGAGCATGTGGCAAGGTCTGACAGATTGGTCTGGATCTCTCAGAGGAAGTGTCTTGGTGCAGTGCGGATTTGGGGAAGTCAAGAGGACTACCTTGAGTAGTATATTCCAAGGATTTAGCCTCCGGTGATGGACAAGGAAAAAGATATGAATAGTTGAGTACCGGATTCCTGAGAGACAGTGAGAACAGAGGAAGAACTGACTGACAGAGCATTAGACTATTTTCTGGATGTGCTACTGTTGATGGTAAAGGTTAGGAAGGCATGAATCATGTTAGGCTGACATGAATAATGACATCTACAAGTATATGCTTGATCCACATTACTTGATATGCAAGGATTCAGCCGACAGAACAGAGTTTGTGAGAAGATAGACTATTCCGGGTGCCGACTAGAAAGATAATGAAATCACTAGTGTGGATATAAATAGAGGATGGATTTTGTTGTGAGAAGAAAAATTGTATATTGGTGTATGCGAATAAGTGAAGAACAGAGCAGAAGTAGTAAGAAAGATTCGGTATGTGAAAGGAAAGCAGAATAAAGAACAGAGGAAAGATGAAGCGCAGCAGATCAGTATACAGAGCCTAAACCGGAACTAAACTCCAGCATATGTAGATGCTTCCAATCAATTCAAGTATTGTATAAACATTCTTTTGTAGACAGTGTGTCTCCTTGTAGGCAGTGTGCCTCTTTGTGAGCAGTGTGCTCAGGCAGTGAGCCCTAATTGGCAAGTGCCATTTTGTAATTCCTTATTCTTCTAACAGAGAATAATCTTTGGGTTAATCACCCCGTGGTTTTCTCCCTTAACTGGGTTTCCAAGTCAAAAATACTGTGTCATGTGTTTCTCATTTCATGGTAATGTTTGTTTTTTTAATCAATGCTGCTTTGATTAATAAGAAAGTTCAAAAGAAGAAATAATTAGGATAACTGATTCACCCCCCCTCTCAGTTATCAACACTTTCAACCTGTTAGGGTTAGCAGGCAGAAGATATCAATTAAATGCAAATAAAGATTAAACAAAGAAATGGAAATACACAGAATTAATAATAGTGAGAGACAAGATTTAATGTGGTTCACCCAAACTCGAGCTACATCCACCAAACAGAGAGTCCAATATTATTATCCAGTAAATCAAACCGATTACAATTAGCAATCCCTACAACTCAATACCACTGCAAATGCTACAATACAATATATCAAAACCCCTAACCCTTAGCCACTTTTATCAGGCCTTTTTCTCAGTTACAAAAATTAGGGTTTTCTTATGTCAGTCATAAAAATAGGATTTTTTAAGTCGGCCCCAAGAAAAAATTTCTCAAGGGCTATCGCCCCCGAACCCCCGCTTCTTGGGGGCTGCCACTCCCAAACCCCCATTCGGGGCCCGGCATGGCCCCGAACCCCGGCGAGAATACATGGCTAGTGTACAGTACTTTCTTGATTAGTTGCCATCTACCAACAATCTCCCACTTGGAGACTGATCAGGCTCCACACCAAACAATCTCCCTCTTGGAGACTGATCCTGGACGACACCGCTGTGCATGCAGCTCCCACTGGAAATAAGCACCCTAGACTCTACTGTTCTATTTTTGTTGTTTTCAGTCTAGAAGACCAACCGAAGCTGAAGAGGAGCTCAACTTCTCCCTTGTCAATGCCTTTGTAAACATATCCGATGGATTGTCATCTGTATGTATCTTTTCTAGCCTTAACTATCCATTATCCAACACCGACCGAATGAAGTGATACCTCAACTGTATGTGTTGGTCTTTGAATGCAAAGCAAAATTCTTTGCAAGATGTATGGTAGTCTGACTATCTGTATACAGAGAACTGTTAGACTGTTGTTTACCCAATTCTTCCATGAAAGATTGCAGCCATATCATCTCCTTACTTGCCTCTGTTGCAGCTACATATTTTGCCTCTGTGGTGGATAAAGCAACCACCTTTTGCAACCTGGAAATCCAACTCACCACTATTCCACCTATAATAAAGACATAACTTGTAGTACTCTGCCTGGTATCAATATCTCCTGCCAAATCTGAGTCTACATAACCTGCTAAATTAGCATTAGAGCCCCCAAAACATAAATGTTTATTAGATGTACCTTTCAAATATCTGAGAATCTATTTTACTGCATTCCAATGCTCCAATCCGGAATGACTCATACACCTGCTGACGACTCCTACAACATGTGTAATATCCGGTCTCGTGCATACCATGGCATACATTAAACTTCCTACAGCTGAAGCATATGGTACCTTGGACATTTTGTCTTCCTCCTCTTGTGTCTTTGGACACATCTCCTTAGTCAATTTCAAATGACTAGGCAAATGTGTGCTGACAACTTTTGCATTCTCCATATGGAATCACTGCAACACCTTTTCAACATAAGTAGCCTGAGATAGATTCAATTTTCTGTTCTTCCTATCTCTACAAATTTTCATACCAAGGATTTGTTTTGCTGCCCCCAAATCCTTCATATCAAATGACTGTGATAACTGATGTTTTAACTCTCTAATGTGATCCATGTTAGACCCAGCTACAAGCATGTCATCAACATATAAACATAAAATAATGTAGCTGTCATTATTCAACCTCTTAAAATAAACACAATGGTCAGAATTACACCTGCTGTAGCCTTGCTCAGCCATAAAACTATCAAATTTCAAATACCATTGCCGAGGTGCTTGTTTCAGGCCATACAAACTCTTCTTCAATCTGCACACTTGTTTCTCCTTACCTTTGACCTCAAATCCCTGTGGTTGTGCCATGTATATCTCCTCCTCCAAATCACCATGGAGAAAGGTAGTTTTCACATCTGGCTATTCCAAATGCAAATCTTTAGCAGCCACAATACTTAAAACAGTACGAATAGAAGTCATCTTGACAACCAGAGAAAATATCTCATCAAAATCAATGCCCTGTTTCTGTGCAAATCCTTTTACAACTAACCTGGCCTTAAATCTTTTCTTACCTCCATATTCCTCTTTTAGCTTGTAAACTCATTTGTTTGGTAAAGCCTTTTTTCCTACAGGTAACTTACATAATTCCTAAGTCTGATTTTTCAGCAAGGAGTCCATTTCTTCTTTCATTGCAAGCTCCCACTAAACCTGTATATTCACCTACATAGCTTCATCATACCCTTCTGGTTCACCAGCATCTATTAACAAAATAGAATACAAAGAGGGAGAAAACCTTTCAGGAGGTCTACTTAGCCTTGTTGACCGTCTAACATTCACTAGAGTGTGTGGTATGTTTGGTTGCTGTTGCGGAGCATAAGGAACCCTGGAACATCACTATTTGGAGTATCATCCAGCACCACATAATCTTTTGCTTTCTTCTCATGATGCTACAATTGATCTTTGTACAACATCTTCTCATTGAATATGACATCCCTGCTTCTCACAATTTTCTGATTTTTAAAATCCCAAAGGCTATAACCATATTCATCAATGCCATATTCAACAAAGGTACACTTTTTTGATTTTGCATCCAACTTGGTTCTATTTTCAGAATCTACATGTGCAAATGCTTCACATCCGAAGGTTTTGAGAAAAGAATAACTCACATTCTTACCTGTCCATGCTTCCTCTGGAATACCACAGCCCAAAGGAACTGAAGGACCTCTGTTAATTAAATATACAATAGTGTTGACAACCTCTGCCCACATGTTTAAAAGTAGCCCAGCATGCAATCTCATGGTCCTTACACGCTCCATTATTGTCCTATTCTTGTGTTCAGCCACTTCATTTCCCTGTGGAGTCCCTGGAATCATTTTTCGCCTATGAATTCCATTAAAGGAACAATAATCTTCAAATTCTTTACTGTAATACTCACCGCCATTATCAAATCTGAGAAATTTTAATCTTTTACGTGTCTCATTCTCAACCAAGCTTCTCCATTTCTTAATTGTTTCAAATACATCAGATTTCTGTTTAAGGAAATAAATCTAGACCTTCCTAGTTGCATCATCTATGAATGTAACATAATATCGAGAGCCACTGAGAGAAGATACCTGAGATGGTCCCCATACATCTGTATGCATAAGCTCCAATTTTTCATTTTTCTTTTGCTTCACATCTCTGAGAAAACTGACTCTCTTTTATTTTTCATACACACAACTTTCACAGAAATCCATATTAATACATTTCAGACCTAGTAAAACTTTCTTAGAATGAAGTACCTTCATACCTTTTTCACTCATATGCCCAAGTCTGTTATGCCACAGTGTTGTTTCAGAACCTGCAACAACTTTTCAAGTCTCTTCCTACAAACCTGTAGCAACTGTTCCTAAATCTGTTTGTTTATCCTCTGTAACAGCTAAAGTAGAAGGAACAGTATGACCTGTACAAAGATATAAGGTGCCTACTTTCACACCTTTTGCTACTACTAAGGCACCTTTTGAAACCTTCCAATTTTTATCAGTAAATGTAACAGTGCAACCTTGTTCAATTAGCTACCCTGCTGAAATTAAATTCCTACTGAGCCTTGGAACATGCCTTACCTCTTGTAGTAGCCAATGATTCCCATTCTGCAACTTAATCTTGATTCTTCCCTTTCCAACAATCTGACAAGGTTCGTTATCTCCCAAATAAACCAACCCAAAATCCCCTTGGACATAATCAAGAAAGTAACTTCTATGGGGCGTAGCATGAAATGAGGCCCCTGAATCTAAAACCCATGAATCATCAGCATTATCTAGGGAAAGAATCAAAGCATCATCTTTAGATTTATTACTTACCACATTTGCTTCCTTATTGCCTTCTTGTTTGTCTCCTTCTTTATTTTTCTGAGACCAACAATCTTTCTTTAGATGACCTGGTTTCCCACAGTACCAGCAATCCTTCTGTCCTCTGGTTTGGGATCTTTTGTCCCTTGATTTTCCTCGTGACTTCCCATGACCTCCAGAACCTTTTCCTCTCTCCTTTGATCTGCCCCTACTTTCTGCATTCAAAACACTACCTGATGTGGATCCACCTGAGCTTTTCTTACGAATTTCCTCACTCAGAATAACACCAATAACATCATCAAATTTTAGGGTATTTGAACCAGAAACAGAGTTACTAACTGCCATTACCAAACTATCCCAGCTTTCAAGCAATGAACATAATATCAAGAGAGCTCTAACTTCTTCATCGAATTTTACATTTAAAGAAGTCAATTGACTGACAATCATATTAAATTCATTTAAATGACCTCTCACAGATCTACCTTCAACCATTTTCAAATTAAACAAACGCTTCATGAGAAATACCTTATTTGAGGCTGAGGGTTTTTCATACAATTTCGCCAAAGCTTTCATTAGACCATCTGTTGTCTTTGCTTCTGTTATATTGAATGCCACCGATGGTGCCAGGCACAACAGAATGGTTCCCAGTGCCTTTCTGTCAAGAAGATTCCAATCCTCATCAAACATTGTTGCCAGTTTCTTGGCTGCTCCTTCCAACGACATCCATAAATCCTTTTGATAGAGGTAATCCTCCATCTGCATCTTCCATAACTGATAGTTCTGCCCATTGAATTTATCGACCTTCAATTTACCCTCATCTGCCATTGCTCCCACTCAACCATCAGACCTTCCTGTAGATGATAATCGAACACAACCCGCTCTGATACCACTTGTTAGGGTTAGCTGACACAAGATATCAATTAAATGTAAATAAAGATTAAACAGAGAAATGGAAATACATAGAATTAATAATAGTGAGAGACAAGATTTAACATGGTTCACCCAAACTCGAGCTACATCCACCAAATAGAGAGTCCAATATTATTATCCAGTAAATCAAACCGATTACAATTAGCAATCCCTGCAACTCAATACCACTGCAAATGCTACAATACAATATATCAAAACCCCTAACCCTTAGCCACTTTTATCAAGCCTTTTTGTCAGCTACAAAAATTAGGGTTTTCTTATGTCGGTCATAAAAATAGGATTTTTTAAGTCGGCCCCCAAAAAAAAAAATTCTCACGGGCTGCTGCCCCCGAACCCCCACTTCTTGGGGGCTGCCGCCCCCAAACCCCCGCTCAGGGCCCGGCCCAGCCTCGAACCCTGACGAGGATACATGGCTAGTGTACAGTACTTTCCTAATCAGTCACCACCTACCAACACAACCAAGTAAAACCCTAATTATGCCTCAAATCAAAAATCTACAGAAACTAATGAAGTGTCTGGTAAAACTGATCACAGAAGTGCAGAGGAGAGGTTTTAGAGATAATGTACCTAGATTTTGAGGGCTAGCTGGACTAGGATGCCCGCCCCAATGTCCTACAAATTCCCAAACAGGAAAACCTTCTACACATGGTGTCTGATACTGTTAAAGGTTCCCAAATCCTAGATAAAACACCTAGTTGGACTAGGGCACCCGCCCTAATGTCCCGCAAGTCTCAAAATCTAAAAATCTAAAAGTCCGTCGCGACTGTACCCACAATATCTTTCTTTCTATAGCTTCTTTTTGCCAGAACCTACAAAACATGATCTACACATACAAAAGAAGGAAATTGTTGTGGCTATATAGGAGCTTGCCTCAGTCAAGCCTCGTCTTTGGTATTTCTACCTCAACAATAGCCAAAGGAAAATATTTTTAGAAGTGTGTGCAAACCTAACAATGTGTGTATGCATAAAAATCAAACCCTAGATGTCTCAATCAAGGGAAGATCAACAACTTGCTTTGCATCAATAAACACATACAACATCACCTCAAGGAGATGAAACAAATGAAGTCTTGCATGAACAAGAAGGCTAATTAGCAATGTCCGCGAAGGATCTCCAACCTTGTTGTTGGAGGCTTCAACCCTTCTCCTGATCATGCAAATGGTGTACAAACCCTAGGAAGAGCAAGATAGACTCAAGATCTTGATTCCTAACCTTCATCCATTGTCTCCAAGATAGCAAATAAAGAATACTTCGAATAGCTTCAATAAGTCACTGATCTTCAATGGCAATTGTAGCAGAGTTTTGGCATCAATCTTGCATAAGAATTGTGTGTGATAAAATGATTTGCAAATGTCTTTTTATATCTAGCTTTAGGGAATTCAAATTTTGAAATAATGTCTCGATATCACGTGAAAATTAAGAATTTGAAAACAGAATCCTGAGGCACTCAGTGGGAACCGACACCCCACCAAAATTCAAAATCCCATGAAACCAGGGAGGACTAGGGCGTGGGTGCCCAAGTCCAAGCCCCCAATTTCAGCTCAAATTTGTATTTTTGGGGGTCCTAGGGACCCTAATCTCAAATCTCTTTTTAGGTTCTATCAACCAGTTACCTCAAAAAGTGAATAGACTGCTCCTAGACTAAGTCAATCAGGGTTTCAAGAAGGTTGGAAAAGAAAAGGTTGAGAGGTCACCAAGAGTGAGCAGCTAAACTGAGAGAAATTGTACCATTCCATATAGGAGGACAATTTTCAATGTTACATCCTCATTAAGACCTCTTACACATGTCATAAGCATTAATATCCACTCTTCCCCAAATGAATTTTAAATTTATTTTACCCTTCCCCATGTGAATTTTTAATTCACAAATAATCCATCTCACCCAACCTCATTTAATTCACCCCTTTCCCAAGATGAATTAAAAATTCATCTTTATTCCTAGCCCTCCATCTTTCAAGATAAAATCTAGGCCCTCCACATCACTTTCATCCTCCACCATTGATCTCCCAAATCAATCTCAACCATTGGATCAAAATCTCTCCAAAATACCTATAAATACAACATCCTCCAAGCCATTTGATCATCCAATTTCTAAGTAGAGTTATCATGACAAAAATTCTCTTGAGCTAGCTTGTGAGTCGTATTAGATTAAGTATTTCACATTGAATCCATTATCTAGGGTATATTTAGGAGCTCTTGGGTGCATGCTTCTACCACCCTATCTTGGATTTGTGAGTCATAGTGAGGTATAATGCTTGTTTATGCATTTGTTTTTGTGTCTTCTATCTCATTTTGATTTCACTAATCACATTGGCATGCCCGGTGGGACCCACAAGGTCTCAATCTAACAATCTTGTGTGAGTTTTGTTGCTTTTAGATATGTTTTATAGGTATTAGCGCTATCTTCCTATGTAGTGGCGCCATTTACATGCATTTTGGTGCTATTTTTGGCTGTAGTGGTGCCTTCCTGACATGGCATTGCTTGTTCATTTTGACTCACATGTTTATTTTTTAGCATTCTTAGCATCTTTTGGGTCGTTTACTCTCAGTTTTGCAAGATTTTGTGCAAGAACAAGGGGAGACTCTATCAAAATTTTCTTAAAATCAAACTTACATGCTCTTGTTTCCATCTTGCTTTGGCTCTTATTCAATAGGCGCTAGAAGATGGAAGCATGGGCCTTCCCGAAATAGAGAAAGTATACCCTGACAGATCAGTGATACTAGTAGAGCCATCATAAGAGATGAATCTTGGGATAGAAGAAACACGAAAAATCACCTTCAGAGTAGAATCCCTCACTGCAACAGAACGGAAGAATTTCTTAGCCTTCTTCAAACAAAGAAGCCACAACTTTGCATGGACCTATGAAGATATGCCAGGGATAGATCCTGCCTTAGTTGTTCATCATCTCGTAGTGCGGCTTGACATGAAACCTATAAAATAGAAACTAAGAAAGATGAATCCTTAGGTTGCACTTTTGGTTAAGGCAGAATTGAAGAAACTCCTGGATGTGGGGTTTATCCGACCAATAGATTATCCAGAATGGGTCTCTAATTTAGTCCCAGTGGCGAAGCCTGATGGTTGTATCTAATGTTGCATTGAATTCTGAGACCTCAATAAAGCATGCCCTAAGGATGACTTCCCATTACCTAACATTGACATCATAGTGGACCTCACCAGAGGACACGAGATGCTATCACTAATGGATGAATTTTTAGGGTACAATCAGATCAAAATTGCAGAGGAAGACTAGCATAAGACTTCTTTCATCTACCCGTGGGGGACATACTATTGCGTAGTGATGCCATTCAGCCTGAAAAATGTAGGAGCTACTTATCAATGTGCCATGACTGTCATCTTCCATGACCTTTTCTACCACATCATGGAAGATTATGTGGACGACTTGTTAGGGAAATCAAAGACAAGAGAAGAACACTTGGACGTGCTAGCAAAAAGATCTTTGACAAGCTAGAGCAATATAATGTGCGGCTAAATCCAAAGAAATATGTTTTTGGGGTTACCTCAGGAAAGCTTTTGGGATACATAGTCTCAAGAAGGGGAATTGAGGTAGATCTTGCTAAAGTCAAAGCCATCACAGAGATGCCTCCTCCAAAGACACTGAAACAACTATGAAGTATGCAAGGGAAACTCCAGTCTATCCATCGGTTTATTGCTCAGCTTACAGATAAGTGTCAGCCATTTTAGCACCTGCTTAGAAAAAATACGGCCTTTGTCTAGGATGATCAGTGTTAGGCTTGCTTCGATTAGTTAAAAGAGTACTTGGCTAATCCTCTTGTTCTCACTCTACCAAAGTAAGGAGAGCCCTTTCTTTCATACATCTCAATAACTGAAACCGCTATAGGTGCCTTGTTAGCACAACATGATGAAAAGGGGAAGGAAAGAGCTATATATTATATCAGCTGCACTCTGGTAACATATGAGCTAAATTACACACCCATTGAATGAGCATGTCTAGCCATGGTCTTTACTTCACAAAAGTTAAGGCACTATATGCTCAATCACAAAACCAAGCTAATCATCAAGATTGACCCACTGAAATATCTACTGAATAGAGCCGCTCTTACTAGAAGAATGGCCAAATGGGTCATGATCCTCAGCGAATTTGACATAGAATACACAGAGAGAAAGGCTATCAAAGATCAATTGGCTGAAGCACCTATTCCCTCAGAACATGCCACACTCGCAGAGTTCCCTGATGAAGCCATATTGATAGTAGCACCAGTAGCAGAAACATGGAAGATGTACTTCGATGGGTCGTATACACACCAAGGCTCAGGGGCAGGCATCTTGTTTGTCACCCCTCAAGGCAACACCATCCCTAAATCATTCAAAATTACATTTCCATGCACAAACAACATGGCAGAGTATTAGGCCCTCATCACAAGACTCCAAATGGAAATCAAGTGGAAAATCAAGAAGCTAACAGTATATGGCGACTCCCAACTAGTCATCTAATAAGTAAATAATGAGTACAAAACTAAGGATGACAAACTCCTTCCTTACAAAAAGATGGTCGATGACTTCAAAGACTATTTTGATGATATTCACTTTAAATAAATTCCAAGGCTAAACAACAAAGCTATAGATGCCATGGCAACAATCGGATCCCTGGTTGATATGAAGAAAGATAGTAAGAAGTGTGAGTTCCTGATCGAAGAGCTCCCTATTCCAGCATATGATGTTCCCCAATCAGAGCTAGTGTGCAAAATTGTTGGTCCCTTATCCCCATGGTATCAAGAAACCTATCTATACCTCCATGATAACATCATTCCCCCCAGCTTATCTACCTTGCAATGAAAAATCTTCATTCATCGAGCCTCCTGCTTCACCCTCATAGGAGACACCCTATATAAAAGGAGTCTTGATGGCACGCTTTTACGATGTTTAAACTCTAGGGAAGCCAAAGTGGCCTTGTAAAAGGTACATGAAGGCATTTGTGGGGCATATTCAAGTGGACCTACTCTAGCTAAGAAGATTCTAAGAACCGGATACTATTGACCAACCATGGAACGAGATGCCTACCAGTTTGTAAAGAAGTGCCTGCCATGTCAACAACATGGAGATCTCATTCATGCACCATCACAAGAATTGCAACCAATTACAACTCCGTAGCCCTTCTCACAGTGGGGGTTCGACCTCATAGGGAAGATCCATCCACCATCATCTAATGGCCATAAATTCATCATCACTGCTACCGAATACTTCACTAAGTGGGTGGAAGCAATACCACTCACTTTCACCACTAGAATAGAAATATCCAAGTTCATCCTCCATTATATCATATGTCATTACGGCATCCCCCATTCCATTATCACATATAACAGAAAACTGTTCAAGAACCAGGAAATCTGCACCCTATGCGAGAAATTTCAAATCCAACACCATTTCTCCACTCCATACTACCCCTAAGATAATGGTCAAGCAGAAGCTTCAAACAAAACCATCTTCTGTATTCTGAAGAAGACAGTTAATGAAGCTGCTTGTGACTAGCACCTTCAACTTAATCCTTCCCTATGGGCCTATCACATAAGCATCTATACACCCACAGGAGCCACTCCATATTCTCTTATATTTGGATCTGAAGCTATCCTACCTATCAAGGTCGAGTTCGCATCCTTAAGAGTATCTCTGCGAAACATAATCACTGATGAGGAATACCAAGTTGCAATGTTGCATGAGCTAGAATTACTAGATGAGAAAAGACTGGATGCACTTAACCATCTGCAGGCTTACCAAAACCACTTGAGAAGAAGCTACAACAAGAAAATCAGGAACCGTAAGTTTGAAGTAGGTGACCTTGTCCTCATGGAAAACTAGAAGAATCTACAGGAACACCCTAAGAAAGGAAAATTTGAACCCAATTGGTTAGGGCCCTCTGTCATCACTGCCAGCTATGGATCAGGAGCATATTAGCTTGAAACACATGACCGACAACCTCTAGATGAGCCTATGAACATTCTGCATCTTAAGAAGTTTTATGCATAACCCTTTGAGTATCCCAAGCAAAAATATAAAAAAATAAAAATATACAAAAATCAAAAAATTAAAAAAATCAAGAAAAACCTGAGTGCAATAAAAATGTCCAATGGTGAAAATCACTTCGGTGATGCCTTGGATTGGTACCATGGTGAAAACCTACTTCAGGTGCCATGTGTAGTGCCTGGTTCTACCATCTAATAAGTTCTCCTTCCATCACTCCATACCAAAAACACCTTCCATGGCTTGGAATTTGGAAACATCAAATCACCCATCCCCACATCATCCCACCCAAGGCTAATCCATGGTACAAAGATCCTTGTAAGCTTCCTTCTATACAACAAAAATTAGAAAATTCCAAAAACATTAGAAAACTCAAAAATCCAAAAACATAAAAAAATTCAAAAATCCAAAAACATTAGAAAAATAAAAAACCCAAAAAACATTAGAAACTCAAAAAAATCCAAATTTTTTTTCAAATCCACTCCCATGACATCATCATGATTTCCAACATCCTTGCAATCACCCAAAATCATCATTACTTCATCCTCAAACATCCATCCTAAACCATTCCCACATCATCAAGTCTTGCTAGAACTACATATTCATCTCACCCACATCTTGAAAGTACCTTGACCCCGTGGACACAGAGTATGTAGGCAGTCTGGAATATGAAGGAAGTATCCAGTACTTAGGTACATAAGATGAACCCATCCAACCCATTTGGATGGTCCCTATTTACTGAGCTTGCTAGATCCAACAAGTGATACACATGCTAAGTATACACTTGAAACATCATACCTCATGTAAAAATCATCAATCAACATACCAACTATAGTCCAACACATGGCCTAACTGTCCTTTTGCCCAC
The DNA here is from genome assembly GCA_027924645.1 of Cunninghamia lanceolata. Taxonomy (NCBI): domain Eukaryota; kingdom Viridiplantae; phylum Streptophyta; class Pinopsida; order Cupressales; family Cupressaceae; genus Cunninghamia; species Cunninghamia lanceolata. The sequence continues at coordinate 4,378,060 of BSBN01000220.1, read as the reverse complement.
CTTTAAAAAATTATCCAAAAAAATCCAACCGATTCTCATCCTAGGATATATCGTTCCTACAATGGACAAGAATCTATCATCCTATCAACACTTATCTTGGCAAGAGAACACAATAGCTATTTGTAACTTTTTGTTGGTCTTTTTGATTATTGATTTTTATCTTCTTGTCTTGCTCTAGATCATTTCCAAAGCTACCTTGATCTCATTATATCATGGTATGTGGCAGATAACACCTAGAGTAGACATGGTCATTGTTTCTATATGGTGTGTTTGTGGGTTGGTTTCATTACTCCAAAAATAGTATTCATATATTGAAGCATGGGTCGGTTCTAGCATAATGCACCTCATGTACATATACAGGCATTAATACCTTATGTGTACTATGAGCACTCATGGCTATGAGTCCCCTTCCTCGGCTAGGCAAGGTTATACTACCTTGGACATACATGAAATTAACCTATTGTTTGTGGGTCTAGTCCATGCAATTGTGGGATATATATCATCACCTAGGTCATCTCATACCTTTGTGAAGTATATCCTATATTTCTATAATAAACTAAGAAATGCTCTCCCTTAACTTTATGCAACTACTATTGCTAGCTCAAATCATCTTCCTATCACTTATCTAATCATACTATCTGGGCCTAGATTTTTATTCCCCCCCACCCTCCATTCCCCCCATCTTCTCCCATGCATCCCAACCAACCTAACACATCCTGAACTGAAACAAATCTCCCCTCAATGATGTGGTGTGTCATGACCTAGCAACTCCCTTATACCCCCCACTTCCTTCCCCAATCTAACCATAACCAATACTACCCTTACCCAATCCATAAACCATTCACCCTCCCTACCTCAACCCCTACCAACCAAGCCCCATCATCCAGGGTTGTACAAAAACATTATGTGTATCATGACTTGATCACTGCATAAATCATTTACATTAGGCCATTAGTTGCATTATCATAATCATCTAAACCATTGCATTTTCATTTTTCCATTTGCATACATAATATGTGTTTATTAAGATAAGCATATATTTCCATTCCATTACATTTTGCATCCATAATAAATGTTTATTAATCTGAGCATTTATTTGCATTTTACATTCACATCATAATCCATAGTTAAAACATGCATACATATCACATAGATAAAACATATAACATACGAAATCTATCATTGCCATAAATCCTACTGTTATTACATGCGTGTGGAAATCTAACTAATAACACATGGAAGGTATTGATTTAGTATATGATATGATATGATTGATCAGACAAATTGTAGAGCTAGTAATTTACAGTCTGCATCCATCTAACTGAACCTCCATTATACGTAAATCATAACAATTATATCCATCACATAACATTAGTAGTACATCAATAGCATCTCATAAAATCATCACATCATCATCACATATACATATAATCCATAACTACATGCCATCCATAAACATAAACATAATGCATCCATAAACATAATCATCATTAGGAAACATAAGCATCAATACATACATCCATACATAACACATCATAAATGCATAAGTCACCATCATCATAGATCATCAAATGTCATAATACATCATCATAATCATAATGTACATTGCTCAAAATAATACAAAGTCATGATATAATAGGCCTCAAAGGGCTCAAAATGTACAACACATATATGTCGTCCCTAGACTTATGAACCTCTGCCTGAATCAGTAGGGGATCATGGCTGTCACTGTGGCTATGGCTATAGTTGTGGTTGTACCTACTGCTGTTGTGGTACCTGTGATGGAGGGCCTATCGACTGCTACACTAACTGATAAATCAAGATCTGTGGGACCCAGACCTTCGAGACCCACTCTGCTGGCTGTAACTCAGGATCCTCTAACCCTCTGGAATAGCTGAACTATAAGCAACATGGTAATACCCAGCTCATTGACTCTGATCCAAAACTTGCACCTGTAACTAAGTAATCTATGTCTACATCAGTGTCAATACAGGGCCCATGCCTGTCCTTGCCACAACCCCGTGTAAGATGGCTACCAATCTCTCTGCTTCTTGAGCCCTCATCTCTGCCTATTGAGCCCTCATCTCTGCCTATTGAGCCCTCACCTCTACCTGCTAAGCTCTAGCCTCTGCTACCTATCGTTGAGCCCTCTCTCATCTCTCTCGCCTATCAAGGTCGCTATCTCACCCTGTGCCTAGGTCAGCTGTACATGCAATGCACTCATCTATCCATCTGATCCGTCCAATAATGCAGCCATGCCCCGCAACTACACTAACTTAGCATCCTGGCTTTGTAAGGTCTTCTCTAGGCTGGCGACCTGTCCCCATAGGGTCTCTATCTCCTCCTCATCCGCACTCCAAGGCTGCCATCAGGATGAATGCTCTTGAGGCCCCGAACCTCCACCAACCCCTGAACCTCCACCAACCCTTGAACCTCCTACCTCTGATCCAGGTACCTACTATTCTACTACAGCTACCTGCCCCTGCTGAAGTGGTACCTATGGTGGGGGCATAAGCTCCCTATCAGTTCTCTACCTCTCCTACCTAAACCCCTGCTATAAGGTGCCCTCTACCTTGGCACTTCTCCTATTTGTACCTACTATACAGGTACCTACTATATAGGTACCTATTATTGTACCTGCTGCTAGGGAAACTGCTGAGTCCCACCTACCTATCCCCCTCCTCCAAACCCTGCCTACCCAGCCACTACTACTGCCAAAACACCAATCAGATCATCCTCATCCGCAACCTACCTCCTCCTCCACAATGTAATCCTCAATGATCTCATCCCCCTTTGATATACCCTCTGTATCTCCCTCTAAGCGACTCTCCTCATCCCCCTCATCTCCAGCCTCATCAGCCATGACTATCTTCTCCGTGGGATCTATAAACCATGTAGGCCGCCACATTTACCACCAAGTCTCACATGCAGGCGTGGTACTTGCATCTCTGACGTCACTCCTCTAATCCCATACCTATGGCTATATGGTTGGGGGCCACAAATGTTCATCTCAAGGAGTCTACGCAAAAATTGTAATAGGCTGCGAAACATCCTGCCGTAGTCCAAACTACTGCATGACCCACGACGACAGATACATGTCTATAGTACGGTCACCTCAACCCATCAAATACCACTACTTAAATGTGTACGACATATGAACATCCTCATCTGGCCATGTCTCCACTCTAATATAGGGTCACCAGGTAACCCAAATCACGTCATCCAACCCAAATCACGTCATCCAAAACCTAACACCAGTATCAAACCTATCCTGTATATGTGTACTCTGCATCTTGATACAAAAAGACAAAAAAATTGAAAGGATGGTGATAATATCCACATCTCAGCCTGGTGACCGTAATATGCTCCCAAGCCCAAACATGTAGTAGAGTAACTTCGGCTGATAGCACTGAATCACAATGATAAATGATTGTATTCATCTCATGGTATAGTTGTGCTAGCATACAGGGCCCCCAAGCATATACCATCCCATGTCAAACCATCCCCTTAATAACCTCCCCCCATCCAACTGGAAAGCCTCTCCCCCACCGATCTGGCATCACTATGCCACCAATCAATGCACACAGGAACAACACGAAATGTTCTGCACCCGCAACAAGTGTCCCCTCATAGCTCATCTCTCGACTATCTGAAACCAACACAATCCGACCACGGGTAAAAACTCTAAGTAGAGCCCTCCGTCCCTTCCTCGTATCATATATCACTTGCTACCTATGAATGGGTATCTTGAGGATGTGATAAACATCCTCAAGTGTGATAGTGATCTCTCCCATAGGAAGTAGAAAAGAACATGTCTCATGGCGATAATGCTCTAGGAGAGCCACCATTAGAGCTCTATAAGCTTGTAACATTAGCATCTGTGTAGGTGTCAAATGCCCTAGCTACTCCAGTCGACCGCAGGTAGCATCATCAAAAGCATTAGAAGCTCCATCACTGAAGGCACCTGTCACTTTCGAGAGTACACAATAAAATATCTCATCACCTGCATCCATAAACACTTGTCAAAAACCTACCCATTATTCTAAAATCAAACTTTTCATATCACATTTCTTCTATTGGAAGCCAAATCAATGTTGGTGCCAAAATTCTTTGCTTTTACGCCAACTTTATAGATGGTGCTGCTTAAACCCTCATATGGCACTAAAACAGAGTATAGTGTCACTACAAAGAGTTTCTACACCATTCCAGACCATTGCGCCACTTTTCCTTTTGGCACCAATCCATAGGATGGTGCCGCTTTACCAGATAGTAGTAATCTAGAAGATCGTGCTACTTCCTAATTTAGTTCTAATAAAAAAGATGGCACTTTTCTAGACCTTTACTCTGATCCAGAGGATAGTGCTACTCGAGCCCATTTTTGGCACTAATTCACCAAACCCCATCCTGACGCGACATTGCACTAAAACAGACAATCGCACCAAAACGTAATGATTTGGTACCAATTTGTGCCTTTCCTATCCCAAGCGGATAGTGCCAAACCAGAGCATGGTGCTAATCCACACCCCTTTTGTGCTAGATGACAGCCTAATAGCACTAAAACCAAAAAACCCCATTTCTTGAATAAAAAATGCAACAAAAACAAAAAAATGACAAAGCCAGGGTTGGGACCTACCTGTGGTCTAGCCTCTTGTGACCTCCTGTACGGTCGGAAGCACTCATAAATGTGCGTGTATCACGGGAACATTGGATTGCACTTCAGCCATCTCCTCTTCTCTCCTTCTTCTAAGTGGCTTGATGTGTGCAAATGTGGCACTCTTGGGGCCCACTCTCCTAATTATACTAAGCCATGTCATCCCTCCACGTAGCTTTTCTTCCCCAGGGTGTAGATCACAACCATTTTTCCCCATTTTTCTTCCTATCAACTTGATTTTCTCTCCCCTATCCAAATCTCACCCCCGTCTCATCCTTTCGAGAGCTCGCTTGGAAAAAAAATATTTTTTTCGCCAACCTCTCAAGAGGGCATCCCTCACTCATTTTGTTCCTTCCTGGCAGCTGGGGCATATTTTTCTTTGACCTGATGCCACTTCCCTGCTAGGTCTTGACACCACGTCAAAGAGGGGCAAATGTAGACACCTAAAAATATCTTCACCATCAAATCGACTCCTGGCATCCCTAAACATACCAATTTCCCTTCTAATCAATTAATTAAATTTTTATTTAATTAATTATCTCTTCATCACCTAATTTTTCATCATTTTATACTCCACAATTGGATTAATTTAATTAATTCAATAGTTCAACCTTAACCAATTAATTAAATAAATATGCAATATTTATTTGGTTAATTCCCCCTTTTCACTAAATCCAATTAATTAAGTAAATCATATTTATCTAATTAATTCAACCTATTAATCAACCTATCCCTACCCTAGTTAATTAAATATCTATTATTTAATTACCTAGCCTAACCTACATGAACCTAGACCTATGATTAATTAAATAAAACCTTATTTAATTAATCTAAACACCTCACTAACCCATTCCTTAATTTTTTCCAGCCATATTAATTAGGCTAATCACCCTAATTAAGATGGTCAAACCTCAATTAACACTCCTCCCCACATCCTCCAAATAAAAAATTGAAATATATTTCATATAAATCAAGTTTTTTATACACGTGTCATAACCCTCATTAAGACCTCTTACACTTGTCATAAGCATTAATGTCCACTCTTCCCCAAATGAATTTTAAATTTATTTTACCCTTCATCGTGTGAATTTTTAATTCACAAATAATCCATCTCACCCAACCTCATTTAATTCACCCCTTTCCCAAGATGAATTAAAAATTCATCTTTATTCCTAGCCCTCCATCTTTCAAGATGAAATCTAGGCCCTCCACATCACTTTCATCCTCCACCATTGATTGCCCAAATCAATCTCAACCATTGTATCAAAATCTCTTCAAAATGCCTATAAAATACAACATCCTCCAAGCCATTTGATCATCTAATTTATAAGTAGAGTTATCATACCAAAAATTCTCTTGAGCTAGCTTATGAGTTGTATTAGATTGAGCATTTCACATTGAATCCATTATCTAGGTTATATCTAGGAGCTCTTGGGTGCATGCTTCTACCACCCTATCTTGGATTTGTGAGTCATAGTGAGGTATAATGCTTGTTTATGCATTTATTTTTGTGTCTTCTATCTCATTTTGATTTCACTAATCACATCTCTATTGTCTACCATCACTCTATTCTGTCTTCCATCTTCCGCAATAAACCCTATATGATCCATATCATAACCCACATTCCAAATCCATAATATATCACACTGATCCCCCCATGGCCTAAGAATAAATTAACATTTAGTGTCTCCACACCCCACCCTGCCTTGGTCATAACATTATCATGCACCTGACTTGGGGCAATTCCTAATCCTGAAATCAATATTGGAGGACACCTATTTTCAAAAAACACAAAAACATCCAAATATTCCTCAAAAAACATAAAAACACCCAAATATCCTCAAAAAAGTACAAAAACATCCAAATATTTTCAAAAATTCCAAAAACATCACAAAATGTTAGAAAAACCACAAAAAAATCAATTAGTTAGCCAAAATTCCCAAGCAATAAATAATGCAAACTAGTAAACTAAACTACAATGCCTCTGAGATTTCACATAGGCAAGGCCATCTTCGATGCACCCCCAAGGCACCCCCTAGGTTTTAGTTCATGTCATCCACCCACATGGTTGAACTACGACACCTCTGAGCTTTCACATAGGCAAGGTCATCTTTGATGCGCCCCCGAGGCATTCCCCTTAGGTCTTAGGTCAAACCATGTCCACCCTTGTCTAACTATGGCGCCTTTGAGCTTTCACATAGGCAAAGCCATCTTTGATGCACCCCTGAGGCACTAGGTCAGTCCCTTAGGGCCCGTTAAGTCAAGCCATCATAGTAAGTTGTAATTTAACAAGATGGACACTTTGAGAAGACAAAACAATCAATATTTCACAAGACAACTATTGTTATATGGACCTAATCAGACTCTGAGGTTAAATTTACCTCACTTTTATCAACGTGGTTTCACCCCAAATTATTTAATGAGGTCAAGGGGTAGCGCCCCTGAAACCTCAAACAAATTTTATTATTTTATAAAGGTGTCAGGAGTTATTTTTTCTATTGGCTGACATAAAAAAACCTATTTTGTAACTGACACAAGGCTTGATAAAAGCGGCTAAGGGTTAGGGTTTTCCGTTGATGTATTGTATCATTTTTGCAGCGATATTGAGTTGCAAGGATTGCTGGTTGTAATCGGTTTGATTTACTAGATAATTATATTAGACTCTCTATTGGTGGATGTAGCCCGAGTTTGGGTGAACCACGTTAAAACTTATCTCTTGCTATTATTATTTCTGTGTATTTTCATTCCTCTATTTAATCTTTATTTGCATTTAATTGATATATTCTACATGCAATCCCTAACAAGTGGTATCAGAGCAGGTTGTGTTCGATTATCATCTGCAGGAAGGTCTCACAGTTGAGTGGGAGTCTCATGGTTAAGTGGGAGCAATGGTGGATGAGGGTAAATTGAAGGTAGATAAATTCAATGGGTAGAACTATCAATTATGGAAGATGCAGATGGAGGATTATCTCTATCAGAAGGATTTATGGAGGCCATTGGAAAGAATAGCCAAGAAACTGATAGTAATGACTGATGAGGATTGGAATCTTCTGGATAGAAAGGCACTGGGAACCATTCGGTTGTGCCTGGCACCATCTGTGGCATTCAATATAACAGAAGTGACAACAACAAGTGAACTGATGAAAGCTTTGGCTAAATTATATGAAAAACCCTTAGCCTCAAATAAGGCATTTCTCATGAAGCGTTTGTTTAATCTAAAAATGATTGAAGGAAGATCTATGACAGATCATTTAAATGAGTTTAATACAATTACCATTCAGTTAACTTCTATAAAAGTGAAATGTGATGAAGAGGTGAGGGCTCTCTTGGTTTTATGTTCTTTTCCAGAAAGTTGGAATAGCTTGGTAATGGTTGTAAGTAACTCTGTCTCTGGTTCAAACACTTTGAAATTTGATGATGTTGTTGGTGTTATCCTTAGTGAGGAAATGTGATGGAAAAGCTCAGGAGGGTCCACATCAGGCAGTGTTTTGAATGTAGAAAGCAGGGGTATATCAAAGGAGAGAGGAAAAGGTTCTGGAGGTCATGGGAAGTCATGAGAAAAATTAAAGGACAAGAGGTCCCAATCTAGAGGACAGAAGGATTGCTGGTACTATGGGAAACCAGGTCATCTGAAGAAAGATTGCTGGTCTCAAAAGAATAAAGAAGGAGACAAACAAGAAGGCAATAAGGAGGCAAATGTGGTAAGTAATAAATCTAAAGATGATGCTTTGATTCTTTCCCTAGATAATGCTAATGATTCATGGGTTTTAGATTTAGGGGCCTCATTTCATGCTATGCCCCATAGAAGTTATTTTCTTGATTATGTGCAAGGGGATTTTGGGCTGGTTTATTTGGGAGATAATGAACCCTGTTAGATTGTTGGAAAGGGAAGAATCAAGATTAAGTTGCAAAATGGGAATCATTGGCTACTACAAGAGGTAAGGCACATTCCAAGGCTGAGTAGGAATTTAATTTCAACAGGGCAGCTAGCTAATGAAGGTTACATTGTTAAATTTATTGATAAAAATTGGAAGGTTTCAAGAGGTGCCTTAATAGTAGCAAAAGGTGTGAAAGTAGGCACCTTATATCCCTATATAGGTCATACTATTCCTTCTAGTTTAGCTGTTGCAGAGAAAAAACAAACAGGTTCAGGAATAGTTGCTATAGGTTCGTAAGAAGAGACTGAAACAGTTATTGTAGGTTCTGAGACAACACTGTGGCATAATAGACTTGGGCATATGAGTGAAAAAGGTATGAAGGTACTTCATTCTAAGAAAGTTTTAGCAGGTTTGAAATGTATTAATATGGATTTTTGTGAAAGTTGTGTGTATGGAAAACAAAAGAGAGTCAGTTTTCTCAAGGATGGGAAGTAAAAGAAAGATGAAAAGTTGGAGCTTGTGTATATAGATGTATGGGGACTAGCTCAAGTATCTTCTCTCAGTGGCTCTCGATATTATGTTACATTCATAGATGATGCAACTAGGAAGGTTTTATTTCCTTAGGCATAAATCTGATGTATTTGAAACATTTAAGAAATGGAGAAGCTTGGTTGAGAATGAGACGGGTAAAAGATTAAAATGTCTTAGATATGATAATGGTGGTGAGTATTGTCGCAAAGAATTTGAGGATTATTGTTCCTTTAATGGAATTTGTAGGCAGCAAATGGTTCTAGGGACTCCATAGGAAAATGGAGTGGTTGAACACATGAATAGAACAATAATAGAGCATGCAAGGACCATGAGATTGCATGTTGGGCTACCTTTAAACATGTGGGCAAACGCTGTCAACACTACTATATATTTAATTAATAGAGGTCCTTCAGCTCCTTTGGGCTGTGGTATTCTAGAGGAAGCATGGACAGGTAAGAAGGTGAGTTATTCTTTTCTCAAAACCTTCAAATGTGAAGCATTTACACTTGTAGATTTTGAAAATAGAACCAAGATGGATGCAAAATCAAAAAAATGTACCTTCGTTGGATATGGCATTGATAAATTTGGTTATAAGCTTTGGGATTTTAAAAATCAACAAATTATGAGAAGCAGGGATGTTGTATTCAATGAGAAGGTGTTGTACAAAGATCAGTTGCAAGAGCATGAGAAGAAAGAAAAGGATTATGTGGTGTTGGATGATACTCCAAATAGTGATGTTCCATTGGTTCCTCATGCTCCACAATAGTAACAAGAAATACCACAAACTCTCGTGAATATTAGACGGTCAACAAGGCTAAGTAGACTTCTTGAAAGGTTTTCTCCCTCTTTGTATTCTATTTTGTTAACAGATGCTAGTGAACCAGAAGGGTATGATGAAGCTATGCAGGTGGATACAAAGGTTCAGTGAGAGCTTGCAATGAAAGAAGAAATGGACTCCTTGCTGAAAAATTAGACTTGGGATTTATGTAAGTTGCCTGCAGGTAAAAAGGCTTTACCAAACAAATAGGTTTATAGGCTGAAAGAGGAAGTTGGAGGTAAGAAAAGATTTAAAGCCTGGTTAGTTGTAAAAAGATTTACATAGAAAAATAGTATTGATTTTGATGAGATTTTTTCTCCGGTTGTTAAGATGACTTCTATTCGTACTATTTTAAGTATTGTGGCTGCTAAAGATTTGCATTTAGAACAACTAGATGTGAAAACTGCCTTTCTCCATGGTGATTTGGAGGAGGAGATATATATGGAACAACTATAGAGATTTGAAGTTAAAGGTAAGGAGAAACAGGTGTACAAATTGAAGAAGAGTTTGTATGGCTTGAAACAAGCACCTCGGCAATGGTATTTGAAATTTGATAGTTTTATTGCTGAGCAAGGCTACAACCAGTGTAATTCTGACCATTGTGTTTAATTTAAGAGGTTGGATAATGACAGCTAAAAGGAAAGCATAGGTGCGGAATACAGCTTCCCTAATGTCAATTCAAAGGGGATAATGTAGATAGGTAACGTTTAATACAAATACATAGATGAATACACCAGAAAAATAGAATAAACATGCAAGATAATGGAGAACAACACCATATGTACATGGGAAAACCCTTTTGGGTAAAAAACCCACCACCACAAGAGAGACAATCTTTATTTACAGTAAGCTTAGAAAGATTACAATAAAGATCCCAGCCTTCTAGCTTAGGTATCGATTCTCAAATCATACAAAATAGTTCACTTCCACTGTACATCTACAAAATGAACAATATGATCGAATCTCTTCATCATCATCTTCTGACGACCTCACCAAATCTGTATATATCACCATCTTCAAGAGCAAGACCGTTTGAACTTCTGCCCTAACTATTCGTTCCAACTTGTTGATGATTGTTTTTACACATTCATAACAAAAGTTAAAATTCATAAAATGAACCTAACTGTCTTGAAAGATATGAAGAATCAATTAAGATTGGTTAATCCCAAGTTTCCTTATGGTCAAGTCTTGACCTGTGGGACAGTTTAGTAGGTTACTATGAAGCTATTAATAAGTAAGGGGCCTTACGTGATTTAAGGTGATTATTGTTTACTGGACTCTACTTATGCAAATTGTTGCAAAATCAATAAATTATTCATTACTTTGCACAAATCCGTTATTGTCTCTTGAAGCTTTGTATGATTTTACACTAAAACATGCTTTCCTTTTCAAATATGTATAAAGACTGTCAAATATCAACTCAATTACTCTTAATTCTTTCAACTGTAAGACAATCTTCTTTAGATTTCTGCGTTCAAGCTAATTATTTCAAAGTTTGGGAAAAGTTAGAGAAAATTCAAATTCAACTTCACTTGCTACAGGATCTAAACACTCTATTATGCACATAGTAAAGATTATAGCAAATTCAATTAACTCAGCAGATCAAATCATTAAATGCAAATGTCCTAAATATTTTCACAAACAAGCATTCAAGACTGCGAGCTTTAAGAGAAACTGTTTCAAATATACAGAAGAGCTAGAAGACACTCAGAAAATAGACACAGACTTCCAGATTCATTTATATTCAAAACACATAGCCATATATGGTTTAAAATGTAGGTATGACTTTTAGCTTTATTAATCAAATTCACAAAACAAACTTACAAATGCTTTACAGTAAATAAGAAAGCTGGACATTTCCACACGTTCCTTAATACAGACACAGGCGACCTCCTCTATACTAAAATACTCCCTCTATTCAAAAGTTTCAGAATGAATTACAATTCGCTATGCTAATTTCTACAAATCCCTGTGTAAATAATATACAAGTAGCCATGTCTCTTATATAGAATTTGAACTTTCAAATGGCTACAGCTACTACTTTAATCCACGGTTGAGATCCCCCTATTTCTGATCAACGGTGTATTCTTGTTTCTAACCGTCTACCCAAAATATCTATTTGGCATCTTTATCCTCACTCAAAGGATGCCATTGGAATCTTTACAAAATAAGATTCCCCTTTCTCTTTGTTGGCTCTTTCTCACCAAGGCATCTTTACTTGACCTTTTCAAAAACCTTTACACTTGTTTGTCCTCTCACTTTTTCAAATATTTTCTGAAATTATCAATTACACCTTCTACAAAGGTGCGGTCCGCTTCTGGACTTTTTGCTAAAATATACTCTTGCATCACCACCCTTTCTTTCAACCTTTTCTCTTCATTCTTCGAGCCTCCTCTTTTCTTCTTGTATTTGTTCATTTTAGCCCACTCTTCCATTAATGTATCTATCATTTGCTTGCTGAGAATTGCATCAGGATTTTCTATACAGGGTGTGAATATGGCCTTGAATTCTATTAAGGCCCTCTCCAAATCATATGCTAGCATCTCAACACATTCATGCTATAGGAGTCTTTCTATGATCTTTTTATGAATTTTTATCATGTCTTCTACTTTTTCTTCCAACTCCTGTATAATTTTTGTACATCTTTTGAGATTATCTTCCTCAAATTGAAGCTCCATTATTGTTCCTGGCAATTTATTCGTCAATGCAACACTAAGTGCTCCCTCATGAATCAATTCATCTACTCTTCTTTCCATTTCCATCAACTGCCTAGCTCTTCCTTTTCACTCATGAAGTCATTGGAGTCTTCCTCTATTTCAATCTCTTTCCCTTTATACATTACTCCTTCACTATCACTGCTATCAATATTCACAGTTTCCACAGCAGTTTGTTTGGCTTTGTATGTTTCTAACTCTTGTAGCTTCTCTCCAGCCAATTCTATTTTTACCTTAATGAATGTTTCTCTTTTCTCAGGTGATGTGGAAGCACTACCTATATTTTTTAGCTTTTCCCTTACTTCCTGCATTCCAATCACATCAACTGGCCTAGAAGTTTCCCCTTTTGATAAACTTATGGGAATTGCCCTTCTTACTATTTGTCCTGCTGATTCTTTTGCAGCCTGTACCTCTTCTACACTCACTTCATGGCTTATTGACTTTGCATCAACAAAAGTATCAGATGCCATTGCTATTGTAATGCCTAAAGCATATGGATCCATTAATGTGGCATTTTGTCCTTTTCCCTAATTTTATCCTCCACAATTTTTCTCTTCTTTTCATAAAAATACTGCAAATCCTTAGTAGGTTCCACTTTTCTTTTCCTCCCCTTCTTTGGATATGTGACCTCCTTGCCTTCAACTTTTAGCTCTTCAACTCTGTCCTTCAACCATGTTTTTGAAAACAAAATTATAGGTTTAGATAATACATCCAATGATGTATTCCAAGGCTTTGACCAATCAGGCTCTGTAATAGGAGCCATCCTTACTTCTGCATAACTTTGATGTAATAATTAATCATCCCCTCGAACCTCTGGAGGAACATATATATTGCCAATATATTTCATTTGTACAACAGTCAATCTTTTGTGAGCTCTTTTCCTCACCTCCCTGTCATTTTGGTAGTCAGCCCAGAAATCTTCAATATGTACTTGCTGCTTATATTTCTTATCTACAAAATTCTAAATTTTGTGGAAAGGGTCAAATCTTCTTTCTAAATCAAATTCCTTAAAGCCATAAAACCTCAACTCCTGCTCTAAATATGTTGCAACTTCTTCACTATAGCATGAATACCTGCCAATAGCCCAGGGCAGTCTCACATTTCCCCTGTTATTAAATTTTCTCTTGTACATCCTAAAAACATTCAGGTTTTGTCTTGAAAATTCCAACACAATTAGCTTGTCAGATGGATATCTAGGCAACATAAATGGTTTCCCTTCAAAGCCCTCAATTCTTATATAAGTAAAATGTTCAAATTGTATAAACCAAGAACTGTGCAATCCAATTGCATTTTCTACATCCTTAGATAACCTCTTGTCAGGTTCTTCTCTCAATATTCTTACCAGGTATGTATAAAAAACATCATTCACCAAAGCAAAATTCTTTAAGGCATTCTCCTCCTGTAAGATAGGGTAATGTTCATACACCAACCTTTGATTAAGACCACTTCCCAGGCTACCTACTCTTTCTATTCCATGAATGTAAGGCCTGATTTCTACAACACAAGAGTATAACACATAAGAAGACATAAAAACTGGCAACATCTTTTGTTGTCTCTGCATAGCTTGCCTCCAAATGGCTGTGCTAATGGTCATGGCCCAGTGGATTTGTCCTCGTTCCTTTTCCCATGTTCTTATGAATTCTATGACAGTGAACATCCAAGGCTCACATTTTGTACCATCTCTTAATCCAACTAGTTTTCTTAGCATAGTGATCATCAAATGAATCTCTTCCTTGAAATGTATCCCCATCAGATTTTTAGGAATTTTGGTCATAGCTTTATGTTTATTTTCAGGACTGTACCAGTTGCAGAATATTTTACCTTTACATTCTACCTCATTTGTGTAGAAACTCTCATTATACTGATCAATATCAATATCACTCATCTTCTCCTTAATTTCTAAGCCAAATGTTTTTGCAATCCCCTCTGGAGTCAGATCAGCAATTAATTTGTCATGTAACATCACCTTTCTTGTATTAGGGTCATACAAAATTATACAATCCAAACATAAATCTCTAGCCTCCATTGCTAGAGGAAATCTTGCAGCTCTGTATAGTCCGCTATCCCAAATACATTTCATATCTGGTGAGGCATCCATAGCAATGATTTTCTTTAATACATCTTCTACGTCATAATGGCCTATGTTTGTATCCGTGCCTATCCCACCTGTGCTTATTAGGGACAAACAACCTCTGTATAGCGGCAACTCCTCTTTCTCTATCTCCTTCCTAGGTTTTCTTTCCTTTTTTATATCTTCCCCTATATCTTTCTTCAGTTTAGGGGCCATCCTGTAAAAGCATACATCCTTTAACTTCTCATTTTGCTTCATGTTTAGGGTTTTTTACTGTGAAAACCTACTTTTACCATTTACCCTATCTTGTTTGCTTTTTCTATTTTAACTTCTTTGAATTCGCTAAACTCTACTCATCTAATTAACCATCTAAAACAGTAATTTAACCGATGTTTACTTTTTTCAATGAAATTACTGAAATTAACAGTTCATTTTAACAACTAAAAATAAATGGCGTTTTGGGTAAATACCTGTCTTCCATGAGTGTTTACTCGTTGACTTACTTTACCATTTTCACCTTCCATCCAGCTACTATAACTTTCTTCTCCTCTGGTAAATTTTGCTCTTTCACTGCAACAGCTCTCTTTTCTACAATTTTCACTCTCCACAATATATTCAACAACGAAATAACATTAAAATGATTCTAATCCTCATTAAATTCCCCTTTGTTTGAGTGTTAAATTTGCATTAATTACAGTAATTAATGCATTACATCCTCAGCCTTTATTACAGTGTTTATGTCTTTCAAACTCTTTACCGTTAGCCCAATTTGACATACATACTTTTTTGTTTGTATATTTCCTTGTATGTTTCTGTTGTACATTTTCGTTGTATCTCTTAACACACAAGCCCTTTTATGCATATAATCAACTAACGCTCTTACCCTTTTGCTTTTCCGTACACATTTGTACCCTTGGTTTTGTATATCTCGCTTGTATATTTTGTTGTATAAATGCACATACAAACACCATATACATTCATTTCCTTGCCCCTTTTCTCCTTTGTGATGCATTGATTCTTTGTATATCAAGAATGTATATTATAAATATACAAATGCCAAATATACAAAGACTTTACCATTTTTAACTTCTGCAACAAATCCGCCTTGCATATCCGCCTTGCATATGTACAACTGCTTGTATATCTTAAAATATACATGGTTATTATACAAGAAAACATATACATACAATGGGGTCCACCTTACCTCTCAATAATGCCTTTTCACGATGCTTTTACCTCTCATTGAACTTTCAGACTTCAAACTATTATAAATCATACTGCATTTACTTTTGCATCTGCAATGTATATAAAACTTTTGTATATTTTGCCTTGTACATTCTGAAACATATAAAGACAAAACATACAACAATTTAACTTTATTCCATAATGCTTTTAGTTCTGGCTTGTATAAAGTGCAATGTATATCGACGTTGTATATAAGAGATATACAAAGCGCAATATACGTTGACTTAATTGTCTTTGATAATTCTTCGGTTTCGACTTGTATAAATCAATGTATCACAAAATATACATTAAGTCCAAATGCATCATTTATACTGTATTTCAATTTACCTTCAGTTCTGTGTTGTATATATCACACTGCATGTCCCCCGATACCTTATATGCAAACCCAAAATATATAACAATTATTCGTTATTTCATACCTTTTCGATTCTGCTTTGTATATAAATGCAATGTATATAACCAAACATACATATACAAAGTGCAAAACATACAAAGACTAAGTCCAATTTAATACCTTTTCAGTTCCGCGCTATGTATAACCTGATGTATATTTTGTTTGTATGTCTATCACTTGCCAAATATACAAGCCAAAATATACATAGCAAACTTCAATGTTTATTCATTCCAATTTTGACTATTTTTGGGCCCGACTTGTATATTAAAATAAAACGTTAGCCAAAAATGTATACAAGTAACAACATTTTCAAACCCAATGACCTCCCTTTTGTGACTAAGGCAACAACCCGATATACAAACGCATTTGTATATGAAATGACCTTGTACATACAAAGAACTTTTGTATATACAAAACACAAACCCTCTAATTGTATATTTACCAAAAACCTTATAACTTGCAAAATACAGGGAATTTTGAGATGGTTCAAAAAGCAAACCCTATTCATTTTTCACAAAGAATTCACCCATACTATGCACTGGTGCTCAATGTTATTTTTTCTCTATTTTCACCAAGTTTATTCTTTCAGTTACCCTTTTCTCTTTACCACCAAGCAAGCCCACACACAGAAGCAACCAAAAGCTAGCTACAGTAGGGGTCCTCATTTTGCTAGGGAGTAAAATGGGGCATGTTGTGAGCATCACAACACAACTGACTCAGCATTGCTATCTTCCAATTATCGCATAACTGCCGTCTGACTGTTCACATTGAAGAGGACTCATTAGTCCCACATGCACCAGACATCGGTCATAGCCATAATATATATACATGACCACAAGAATGTTAACTATCAACACTTATGCCGACAAGACCAACCAGTCTACTGGAAGACTCTAGCTGATATCTTTCATCAGAGTGACTTAAGCAATTGGAGTGATATCACCAAACAGTGTCGATGGATCTTTTCTTGCGATGTCAAACCCATCAATCTCCATCGGAGTAACAAAGACCATCGAAGTGACATTTTGAAATTGCACTGATAGTTATGGTCTTGCCGATCCAAACTTTCATCGGAAAGACACAAGACTATTGGAGTGACTTCTTAAGGCTGGGTCGATAGTGGTTCTCATGCCGATGTCAGCAACCCTTCATCGGAGTGACAGTTAACATCGGAGGGACTTCCAAACCTTAGACTGACAATGCTTCTCACACCGATACATTGATCTCTGATGCTAACTTCCATCGGAGTAACTCAAAACTATCGGAGTGACTTCCACAAGCTTTGTCGATGGCCAACCTTATACCGATAAACATATCTTATCGGTATGACACATATCAATCAGAGAAGATAGAGCATGTCAGTCCGATAGAGCATGTCAACCCAATGGCTATGAACAAAACTAATGAAACGAATGAATGAGGTTCCAAGCAGTAATTTGAGACATTAGGTCTCTTCAATCTCCCACTTGTCGAAGAGATTACTGCTACCTCTTAAACCTCATTCGATTACTGAGAATTATGGGCCCGAAGACCCATTTCATCTGAACACCATTTGAACTTGGCTGTGCTCACTAGTTTAGTCAAGGCATCTGCAACATTTTCCAAAGTATCAACCTTTTCCAGCTTTACCTTTTTGTCTTCCACCATATCATGAACAAAGTGATATTGGACATCAATATGTTTTGTCCTAGTGTGAAAAGTAGGATTTTTTACCAAACAGATAGCACTTTGACTGTCACAATGAATTTGTATCTGCCCTGCATCAAAATTGACATCAGAACACAACCTCTTCAACCAAACAGCTTCTTGGCATGCACAAGTAGCTTCCATGTACTCTGCCTCTGTTGTGGACAAAGGGACTACAACCTGCCGCTTGCTCATCCAACTGATAGCACCACCATTTAACGTGAATACATATCCACTGGTGGATCTTCTACTGTCAATGTCCCCTGCCCAATTAGATTCAACATATCCCTGAATGCTAATAGATTTTTGAGATTCAACTGAGTTTCCATGATAGCAAATAGCATAATCAGAAGTTCCCTTCAAATACCTCATGACTCTCTTCACAGCATCCCAATGTGATTTGCCTAGATTTGCCATAAATTAGCTTAAAACTCCCACTTCTTGGGCAATGTCTGGTCTGGTACAGACCATTGTGTACATTAAACTGCCAATAGCACTTGCATAAGGCATTTTTTTCATGTCGTCAATTTCATTCAAAGATTCTAGACAATCTTCAATAGATAGTTTCGTTCCTTGTAAAACTGGAACAACTAACTATTTGCAATCAGACATATTAAATTTATTAAGAACATTAATAATATACTTTCTTTGGTTGAGCCAAAGCTTTCTCTTAGATCTGTCCCTTTTGATTTCCATTCCCAGAATGTACTTCGCTACCCCCAGATTCTTCATTTCAAATTTCAAGGACAACTAAGATTTTAAATCTGAGATCATTCCCTTAACATTGCCAATGAATAACATGTCATCCACATACAGTGCAATTATAAGAATCTGATCACCATCAGTTTTATAATAGACACAATGATCAGATTTAGATCTCACATATCCCAAAGATAAAACATATGTATCAAATTTCTGATACCACATTCTGGGAGATTGCTTCAAACCATAAAGAGACTTTTTAAATTTACATACCAGATGTTCTTTACCTTTTACTACAAAATGCTCTGGCTGGGACATAAATTTCTTCTTCAAGGTCCCCATAAAGAAATGTTGTCGTCACATCCATCTGCTCAATTTCAAAGTCATACGCTATTGCAAGTGACAACATAAATCTAATGGATGTCAGCTTAGGTATAGGAGAAAATATTTCTCCATAATCTATACCTTCCTTTTGAGAATACCCCTTAGCAACCAGTCTTGCCTTGTACTTATCAATACTACCATCTGGACCATATTTCTTTTTAAATACCCACTTACAACCCACATGTTTTCTACCTTCAGGCAAGGGCACCAGATCCCAGGTTCCATTTTTCTCCAATGATGTTATTTTGTTATCCATGGCTTCCAACCAAGAATCTGAATCAGGTAAACTAATAGCTTCTTTCACAGTCCTAGGTTCATCAGTATTAGTAAGCAAAGCCTATGCACAACTTGAATCAAGTACTAAAAATCTATACCTATCTGGTTGTCTTCTTTTACGTGTAGACTACCTCAATGGCTGAGGTGCAGGTTTAGGTTCTTGTTCTAGATCTGAATCTTCGGAGCTACTCAAACTCACTTCTGAATCATCTACACTTGGTGTTTGTTGTTCCTCTTTTATAGGGGTCAGGGGAATATTAACAACACTCTTTTCTTTCTTTTCTTCTATCTTCTCCAGCTGAGGATCAATAACCAAAGGTTTCAGTTCTCTGAAATTACATTCCTGCTGTAAATTACTTTTTCAATTTTAGGATTCCAAAGCTTGTACCCTTTAACACCGACTCCATAGCCAATAAAGATATATTTGACTACCTTGCAATCCATCTTAGATCTTTTTACCTCAGGAATATGAGCATATGCCTCATAGCCAAAGACATGAAGATGTCTTAGAGAGGGCTTCTTTCTAGACCATGCTTCCATAGGCGTCTTATCAACCAATGCTGAAGTAGGAGAACAATTCAGCAAGTAACAAGTTGTAGCAACTGCCTTAGCCTAGAACCTTTGTTCAAGACTAGCATAACTCAACATACTTCTTGATTTCTCCATCAATGATCGATTCAACCTTTCAGCAACTCCATTTTGCTGTGGAGTATAAGGTATAGTCTTATGCCTTTTTATTCCATGATAAAGACAAAATTTATCAAAATCTGCATTGCAATATTCACCACCGTTATCCATTCTTAAACATTTTATTTTTCTACCAATCTAATTTTCCACAAGATTTTTAAAATCTTTAAACCGATTGAACACTTCTAATTTATTTTTCAAAAAATATATAAATGCCCTCCTTGAATAATCATCAATAAATGATACGTAGTATCTTGATTTAGACAGAGAAGGAACATCAACTGGACCAAAAACATCAGAATGTATATAGTCCAGAACACCAAAAGATTTATGAGAACTAGAGTAAAAAGAAACACAGTTCTATTTTCCATATATACAATGTTTGTAGAAATCAAACTCCAGATTACAATCAATCAGCCCATCTACCAGGTTTTTTCTTTTCAAAATTTTTAAACCTTGTTCACCTATGTGACCAAGTCTATGATGCCAAAGCATTATTTTCTTTGCAAGAAGTTTAACTTCCATAGAGTTTCATTATGTGTTACAATATTAGCTTTTTCAGATTTTACAGAGACATTATTACAGCACACTGGTTTAGCATCTAACCTATACAAAGTTCCAATGCATTCACCCTTTGCCAATACAATAGAACCTCTAGTCATCTTACAGCTACCATTCACAAAAGTAACTTGCACTCCAACATCATTAAGCTTACTAATAGAAAGTAAATTTTGAGCCAGACCTGGTATGTGTAATACTCCATTCATTCCATTTATTCTGCCATCCAGGAACTGGATTCTGACTCTTCCTCGACTAACAATTTCCAGTGTCGAATCACTTACCAGGAACACCTTCCCACCAGCATATAGTTCATACTTTGTCAACCATTCTTTGTGAGATGTCATATGAAAAGATGCTCCAGAATCCACTAGCCATACATCTTTAGATGCAGGCATTGCCAAGGCAGCAATGAAGGCATCAGCATCACTTTGAGAAGAATCATTGTTAGAGAAGTTCTTCTTCTTCTTCTTTTTCTTGTCTTCGCAGTCTCTTCTGATGTGTCCTTTCTACCCACAATTCCAACACTTCACCTTAGACTTTGTGCCATGAGATTTTGATCTCCCCTCTGATTTGGACTTAGACTTCTTCTCCTTCTTCTTGCCTCTTTCCTTTGATGTACCTCGAACAGACAGGGCCTCTTTGGCCATCTTAGAAGATTTCCTCCGCATCTCTTCAAATAACAGTGAGGTAACAACTGTTTCAGTTGTAAACATGGTTGTTGTACTTCCAATAGCCATCACAAGATGATCCCATGAGTCAGGTAAGGAACACAACAGAAGCATACAACAGTCCTCCTCTTCTATTTTTACACCTACAGACATTAGTTGTGCAACAATCATATTAAATGAGTTTAGATGGTCTACTACCGATGCTTCTTCATCCATCTTTAGAGAGTATAACTTCTTTCTGAGGAAAAGTTTATTCACCAAGGACTTGCCCTGATAAATATCTCCCAACTTCTTCCACAAAGCGTTTGTAGTCTTCTCCTCATGGACGTTCAACAAAATAGAATCCTCTAAACTTAATCTTATCAGTCCTCTGGCTTTCCTATCTGCCAGGTCCCAGTCTTGTTGCTTCATGGCTGAGGTTTAGTCCTAGGCACAACAACCCAAAGATCTCTGTTGACCAGCATATCTTCAACTTTAAGCTTGCACAACTCAAAGTTTGTGCCATTGAACTTTTCAATGTATATTTTTATTGATGTACTTGCCATCTTATTTAATAAAATAGACCTCTACAAAACTCCCACTCACAGAACTAACACAAAAAACCCAACCTACCAACAAGGATAACACAACTGGCCAAGTTCTGATACTACTTGAAAGGAAAGTAGAGGTGCAGAATACAACTTCCCTAATGTCAATTCAAAGGGGATAATGTAGACAAGTAACATTTAATACAAATACATAGATGAATACACTAGAAAAATAGAATAAACATGCAAGATAGTGGAGAACAACACCAGATGTACGTGGGAAAACTCTTTCAGGTAAAAACCCCACCACCACAAGAGAGACAATCTTTATTTACAGTAAGCTTAGAAAGATTACAATAAAGATCCCAGCCTTCTAGCTCAGGTATCGATTCTCAAATCATACAAAATAGTTCACTTCCACTGTACATCTACAAAATGAACAATATGATTGAATCTCTTCATCATCATCTTCTAATGACCTCACCAAATCTATATATACCACTGTCTTCAAGAGCAAAACTGTTTGAAATTCTGCCCTAACTGTTTGTTCCAACTAACTCAGCATCACTGTCTTCCAACCATTGCATAACTGTCGTCTGACTGTTCACATTCAAGAGGACTCATTAGTCCCACATGCACCAGACATCAGTTGTAGCCATAATATATATACATGACCACAAGAATGTTAACTATCAACACTTATGCCGACAAGACCAACCAGTCTACCAGAATATTGTATCTGATATCTTTCATCGGAGTGACTTAAGCAATCGGAGTGATATCACCGAACAACACCGATGGATCTTTTCTTGCTGATGTCCAACCCTTCAATCTCCATCAGAGTAACAAAGACCATCGAAGTGACATTTCGAAACTGCACCAATAGTTATGGTCTTGCCGATCCAAACTTTCATCGAAAAGACACAAGACTATTGGAGTGACTTCTCAAGGCTGGGCCGATAGTGGTTCTCACACCGATGCCAACAACCCTTCATCAGAGTGACAGTTAACATCAGAGGGACTTCCAAACTTTAGACCGACAATGCTTCTCACGTCGATACATTGATCTCCAATGCTAACTTCCATTGGAGTAACTCAAAACTATCGGAGTGACTTCCACAAGCTTTGCTGATGGCCAACCTTATGCTGATAAACATATCTTATCGGTATGACACATATCAATCAGAGAAGCTAGAGCATGTCAACCCGATGGCTATAAACAAAACCAATGAAATGAATGAATGAGGTTCCAAGCAGTAATTTGAGACATTAGATCTCTTCAACAACTACATTATTTTATGTTTATATGTTGATGACATGCTTGTAGCAGGGTCTAACATGGATCACATAAGAGAGTTAAAACAATAGTTAGCACAATCATTTTCTATGAAGGATTTGGGGGCAGAAAAACAAATCCTTGGTATCAAAATTTGCAGAGATAGGAATAATAGAAAATTGACTCTATCTCAAGCTAATTATGTTGAAAAGGTGTTGCAAAGATTCCATATGGAGAATGCAAAAGCTGTCAGCAAACCTTTGCCTAGTTATTTGAAATTGACTAAGGAGATGTGTCCTAAGACACAAGAGGAGGAAGACAAAATGTCCAAGGTATCATATGCTTCAGCTGCAAGAAGTTTAATGTATGCCATGGTATGCACAAGACCATATATTGCACACATTGTAGGAGTCGTAAGTAGGTATATGAGTAATCCCAGAATGGAGCATTGGAATGCAGTAAAATAGATTCTCAGATATTTGAGAGGTACATCCAATAAACACTTATGTTTTGGGGGATCTAATACTGATTTAGCAGGTTATGTAGACTTAGATTTGGCAGTGGATATTGATACCAGGTGGAGTACTACATGTTATTGTTGATGTCAGTTTTATTCAACATACAGAGATAAAATTCACAAAGAATCTTAGCTTATCTAGAAGAATATGGAGAATTATTGGAAATATTTCTCAATTCCAAGTCTACGTAAACCAGGTCATGGTTGTGTTGTATTCGCTCAGGGTTCAATGCAAAGTTATTTTTATTCAAGGGGCCTTACATGATTTAAGTGTCTTTGTGATGACTATACTAGCTTATTGTATGCAAATAACTTCAAATTTCAACAAAGTATACATTCCTTTGTATGTATTTACTATTTCTTTCAAAAGCTTTGTATGAATATTGACAAATCAAATTGTGCTTCCTATCATATATGAAAACTGTCAAAGCTCCTTACAATTTCTTATGCTTTATTCAAATACATGACAATTTCCTTAAGATTTCTACGTTCAAGCTATTTATTTATGATTTTGAGAAAAGTTAGGAAAGAAAGGGTTTAGAAACTTCAATTCTATAGGAATTAATTTTCTACTATGCATGTATATAAGTTCAACCAACTGTAATGATTTCAAAGAGTAAATTTCATGTATATTTATCCTGAATGATATCATGAATTAGCATACACAAATGCAATCATCAAAGGAGATATATTAAAGAACACTTGAACCTAAGGCACTCTGGAATAGACAAAGCAAAAGATGTTTGTATTCAGTAATATATGAAAAGTCTTTTGAATTTACAATGTATTTGGACTTTAGATTCATTGAAAGCATTAACAATCAATCAAAAAACTTACAGGCACTTCACAAATACAACGGAGAAACTAGATATTCCACATTATCCCCGTTGTAGACATAGGTGCATTCCCCTTCACATAGGAATTTTCTCAAAGTCTAATACTTCCTTTTGCCTAATTGTAATGTATGTCTTCTCTTACAAAACTCTGTGTAACTAAAATACAAGTAGCAGGGTCCTTTTATAGATTTTGAATCCCCTTTTGCTACGGTAACAAAAAAACAATCAAATGTCCTATTTCAAATTAATAAGATCAGCAGTGGGAATCCTTTCCCAACCATCCTTCAAAAATATCTGTCAGAATATTCTTTCTGGTGCAAAGGATGCCATAAGAATCCTTCAAATGTGGAATCCTCTTTGACCTTTCCTTTGCTGACTTCGGTTGTAACAACATAACAAAATACCACAGCATATGCAAATGGAGAAATAAAAGAAATCCCCACTGCCACTAGTATTTTTCCTCCTCACTCCTCTCCCTTTTCACTTTCTCTCCTCCCTCAGCCACGATAGTTACCTTCTTTTGTCTTGGTGCCATCCTGTGGAAAGAAATTATACCCTTTTTACCCTTCCGTTTGTGCATAGTTCTAGGGTTTTACCATAGTTTCATGCCCTTTTAACTTTTTTCACACTATGTTTGCATAAATGAATATAGTAATGATTAACACTTTTGCATTATTTTTGTAATCAAATTACTGTAATTAACCTTAATTTACCCTAACTGTAATTCAACGACGTTGTATGTACATACCTGTAATTCGTAACCTCCTTTTGGATAGTGATTTACCATTTAAACTTCTTGTCGTTGACCATTCCGTTCTTGAATCATGTTCTTCGACTAAGTAAACTCTATGCAATTTTTACCTTTGAAAACAATTGTGAAATAACATAGTTGATTTTAGCTTTTATCATGTTTAAATTTGCATCTCTACTATTAGTTGTGAATTAAATATAGTAATAAATGCATACAACTCAAATAACACCCTTTTCTCAATTTGATTTTGCATTTTAGACTTTTGTATGCTTTATTACTCATACCCATTCTCTCTATATTTTGCATTTTGCATATGAGTTTTCATACCACTTTGCACATACCTTTGTATATTGCAAAAAAACATACATGTTCGAACTTGTGTCGGTTTATATAACAAATTGTATTTAATTTCAAGTCCAACCCTATATTCAATCTTTTGTATCCAACAATGTATATATGATACATACATTTCGACATACAACTGTGGACCTGAAGAAATTATCAACTTCGTACTAATTTTGTGCCCATTACGTAGTTGTATCTTAACCCTCTTGTATATCGCGCTTGTATGCATACAATATTTCATACATACAAAGCGCGGACACTGGTTAGTTTAGACCACTTTTAAATCACCGTCGGGTTTTACATTTATCCTATTTGTATCTTTTTTTGTATCCCACGATGTACATGTAACATGTATTCTTTAATATACAACCATGGACCTAACAGATATTTAACTATTTTTAACCTTTTTCTACTTCTAATTTTGTATCCTTGTATCCTTGCCTTTTGTATATCTTTTTGTATATCACCTACATACAAAATGTGGAACCCGCTTTATTATATATCATCACCTAATTCATCTTCAGGTCCAATTTTGTATAATCTCAATACTTAACCCCTTTTTGCCTAGTGAAACCTTTTATGACCATGAGTTGTGGGTCCCACCAACTTTAAACCATTTTTAACCCTCGTTTGAAATCTGCATTTGTATGTGTATTTAAGATGCAAAAGTTAATACATACAAAAAGTGATGCAACATAAAATAATACTTCAATTCTTATAAATCGCATTACATATTCATTTCAGGTTCAGGTATGTATATTTGTCACTTTGTATATTGAATGCAGTAGTCTTGAATATACATACAAACTCAAATGCAAGCATGGACTTGCCACTTTATTCACTCAACTTTTGAACTCAATCAGGTCCAATTTTGTATATAAAAGGGTATGAACATTCAAAATATGCATTCAACCAACAAGATACAAAAGCCCAATTAAACATACAAAGACCCTATATACAAATAAATTTGTATACGACCTACAAATTCCAAAACAGTGCATTTTATCAAAACCTTCATATTTCTCAAAATACTAGGAATTTCAAGTCGGTTCAAAAAGCAACCCTAAATCATTTTACACAAAGAATTCACTAGTATCTTCTATTTTTTTCTCTATCCCTGGGTATTTTAATTTTTAATATTTTTTGTAACACTTACCCTTTTCCCTTTTACCACCAAGTAGGACCAAACACACCAACCAAAAGCAACTGCCATAGCAGGGGTCCTAATTTTTGCTAAAGGGTAAAATGGGGCGTGTTGTGAGCATCACAACAACTAGCAACCAAATAAAATAAATAAATTTAAATCATTAAAGAAAACAAAATGAAATAAATTCATAACTTCTAACATCCTCATATGTAAAAATATTATTCAATCTAGATTGAATGTATTCAATAAGGTGTATGAATCTTTCAATAGAGTATAAGTGTGTGCATGTGATTAATAATCCTCATCTTGAAGATGAGTTGAAAACACTAGTGACTGTGTTAAACTACGTAGTTGATTTCATCCCTCATAGCCAACCGGATAGAGCCTTGCTACCAACAGGCATCTATAGCCCCAGCAAGGTTATCGTTACAATTCTCCTAAGTAGAGCCCTACTATCAGCAGGCGTCCATAGCCCTGATAGAGTTACTTAGATGACTTAATTTGGATTTTCAGTGTAATCCTTCTTTCTTTTGTATTTTTAATTTTGTATAACATATAAATTCATGAGATATTATCATTGTAAGTTCATAATGCAAGGTGTGGTCACTTGCTAAAATTAAGTTGAGAATTGCAATGGTAGCAAGGGTGACCTCTGATTTTTCACATAACACCTACATTGGTATGTTCAACAAACCCAAGGATTTTAGGTGTGTCATTGTGAGAAACTCTCTTTGAATATTTAATTCACAATTATTGAATAAAATCCTTCACAAGATAAACAACACCTTACATTCATGAAAGTCCTAACAAGTTATGCATAAATTTCAAATAATTTACCTAAATTCCCCAATTTTTTTGTTGTTTTTAGTAGTTACTAATCTTCTCCTGCATACCTTAAATCAAAACAAACATCCTTGCCAAAGAAACACAACAAACCAAAAAAACACAAAATAACCAACAGAATAAACAAACAAACCAAAAAACCACACACCTATACATTATTTACATTATGATACACAGTAGGGCTGACTTACCTTCTAAGCTTGAAAATAATGCTTAAGATGTTGACCATTAACAAGTAATGGCAAATCTTCGCCAGTTAAGGTTTTGAGCCTAAAAGTATTATCCCCTATTATTTCTACAACCTGTAGTGGACCCAACCACAATTTATCAAATTTTCCATGGTTCCCTTTCTTTTCATGGGTTTGATCCAAACACAATACCAGATCTGATATTTTGAAGATTTTGACTCTTGCTCTCTTATGGAACCACCTTTTAACTACAACTTGATGCTTTGCAAAATTATCTATAGCTTGGTCTCTTTCTTCATCCAATTGTAACATCTGGACCAACCTAACTTCTCTATGATCATCAAAGCCTAGGTACTCATTAGAAAATTTCCAAGTAGGTATTCTTAAGTTTATAGGAAGTATGGGATCAGTCCCATATACTAAGTGATATCGTGCATTGCCTAAGGCAGATTTAACTTTCGTCCTATCCACCCACAGTGCATATTTTAGCAGTGTATTCCACTCTTTAGGATTTTTGACATTTAATTTTTTGATGATGTCTAACAGGATTTTGTTAGTAGATTCAGCTAACCCATTACCCTGAGGATAATAATTAGAAGAAAATGTAAGAACTATCCCATATTCAAACGCCCATATAGAAAATTTCAAAGAAGAAAATGCAGGGCCATTGTCACATACCAGAGAATACGGAGCTCCAAACCTTGTGATGATGTTCTCTTCAAGGAATATAATGACGACCTCAGTAGTGGAGAATTTACAACACCCTGCCTCTGTCCACCTTGTATAATAGTCCATCATAGTCAGTATGAACTTGTGTCCTACAGATGATGGAGGATTAATGACTCCAATAAAATCTAGTCCCCATTGTGCAAATGGCCTCAACTCTATAACTGGATGTAGTGGATTAGCCTGATTTCTCCCTTTGTCTGCTGTAGTTTGACATATGTGACAACTTCGGATATGGTTTTCTGTATCCTTAAATATTGTTGGCCAATAGTACCTTGACCTTAGAATTTTATGAGTAGTTGCCAAATGGGAACCATGAGTTGTTCTGTATTTATCATGCAATTCTAAAAACACTTTATCTGCTTCATTTATGTTCAAGTACCTTAAATATATACCTTCATGATTCTTCTTAAATAATAAACCTCCTTGTACCATATATCTCTGTGCTTTTATCTTCAGGGCTCTCCTCTAAGAAGACTTCATTTTATTGGGATACTTTACAGATATCAGGAATGTGTTCAAGTCATCATACCAACCTGGTTCGTCTTTAGTGATCAACACATATTGCCGTTTTACCAAATTGGGGTCAGTATTAGCTATTGTCTGTACCAAGGCTTGACCTCTAACCAACTTCATAGGAATAATCTCCATATCAAACTCCTGCAACACTATGATCCACTTTGCTCTTTTCTCTCCAGGTTCATTTTGCATTAATAACATTTTCATTACTACATCAGGTACTATGGCTTTTACCTAGCTTCTCAAGATGTAATGCCTAAAATTTTTCACTGCCCGCACTAATGCAAAAGCCTACCTTTCTGTGTCTAAATATTTCAATTGTGCATCTTTTAATGGAACACTCATGAAAGCGATGGGTTTCTCTTCATTCTCTTCCCCCTTTTGTGTTAGAGCAGCTGCAACTGAATGCACAGATGCAAATGAATAGATGTAAAATGATTTAGCATAATTTGGACTAGTTAACATAGGAGAATCAGAAATAGCCTCTTTAATGTCCTCAAATGCAGCCTTAGCTACTGGCGTCCACTCTATTTTTGCATCCTTTTTCAGCATTGCATTTAATGGCTGCACAATTTCTGCAAATCTTGTAATAAACTTTCTAACAAAGTTAATTTTACCAAAGAAAGATTTCAATTCCCTTTTATTGTTAGGCAATTGCAACTTTTTAATTCCTTCTACTCTGTTTGGGTCAATGGAAATTCCATTCTCAGAAATAATGTGGCCTAATCGCTTTCCTTTAGTTACACCAAATGAACACTTCTTTGGGTTAAGAGAGATTCCATACCTTTCACACCTTTTTAGTACTCTCCTTAAATCTTCTGCATGAGTGGAAGTATCTTTAGAATATATAGTCAAATCATCCATGTAGATAACAATACACTTACCTGACAATCCATGGAAGCCCTTTGAAACATGGCACCTACATTTATTAGACCAAATGGCATTCTCCTGTATGCATAGTTACCCCATTTGCAAGTGAATGTTGTTTTCAACCTATCTTCCTTGTCAACTAAAACCTGGTTATACCCTAAGAATCCGTCCAAAAAGGACATCATCTTAGCTCCATTTACTCCTTGCAACACTTCATCTATTGGAGGCAACGGGTAGTTATCTTTTTCAGAAGCTTTATTCAGGTTTCTAAAGTCTACACACAATCTGATGTCTCCACTTTTCTTCCTTATAGGCACTAAGTTTGCTACCCAGGTTGAATGCCTCACTAGGAAAATTATTCTGATAGACAACAACTTTTTGACTTCTTCAAAGATTAGAGGCTCTAAAATAGCATTCACTGGCCTTTGTTTTTGTCTGAAAGGTTTCACATCTGGTTTCAGTGATATGACATACGTTATAATAGAGGTATCATAAGTTTTCAAATCTTTATAGGTCCAAGCTATCACATGTTTATACTCCTTTAAAACCTCTACAATTTCTTTTCTTAATTCCTCAAAACAAGCCTTTCCAATCAACACATTATGTGGGCTTTGTTCTATTCCTAAGTTAAAGGGATCACACTTACCCCCTTCCATTTTAGGCAGATCCTTTTGTCTAACTACCCCATCAAAATCAAAGATCTTCTCTAGTTCTATTACCCCTTTGGGTAGGAAATTGCTTTTCAGGGTTATTATGTCCTCCTCATCCCAAGATACATTAGGTCTTTCATATTCATCAATGATCTGAGTTTCAAATACTTCATTACAAGTGAGAAAGTCTACAATCTATTGGTCTCCTTTAAATACTTGGAAATGAGTGACATTGTCAGGTATACTTGGTACATTTACCAATTCAACCGCAAATCATTTTAAACCTGATAATGTTAAAGGTTCTAAGGTGCTAGCAGTAACTGCTAACGCATCTGGTCTTTGATTCAATTATCTAGGGATATGCTCAATGTTAAAGGCATCAAAAGATTTGATCAAGTCCCATATCCTATGTCTATAACTAACCATTTTCCTGTAATTACATGCATACAATTTCCTGACTTGTTTAACCACTAACTCAGAGTCAAAAAATACCTTGATCACTTTTACCTTCTTCTTGATAGCCATAACAAGTCCATAAATCAAAGCCTCATACTCTGTTGTGTTATTGGTGCAAGGAAATTGAAGCCTATATGTTGTCAAAAAGGATTTATCATTTGGATCAATGAGTTTGACCCCTGCTCCTGCCCCTTGCTGGATTTAGATCCATCACATTTTAATGTCCAGGTGCCACTCTTGTTTTTTTGACCTTGACATTTTACCTTAGCAGGAATCACTTTGTTTGTCGTCTGTCTTGCAACAACATACCTATTTTCATGTGTCTCTGTCTGAATTAAAGGTACACCTGCATTTTCAATTTGTAAGTCAAAATAATTGACACTCTTTACTCCTACTTCTACCTTTGGAGCTTGTATTGCCCCATCTGTATTTTAATGAAAACACAATTCAAGTTTAGCAAGAATAGACCTTCCTTTTTTCTATTCCATCCTTTCTATGCATTTTCCATAGTGATAGTCTATGATATCCCTACACATTCCACAATTTTCTTCAGGATGGGGAGTATTATGAACTCTACATAGACCTTTGTACAACTTACACTAAATTGGAGATTCCTGTTGAATGCACTTTTCCATCTCCTGTCTTATGGTTCAACCAAAGCTACTTACAACATTATCTTCTTCCTTGGAAGAGTTACAATCAGATTCAATGAATACAACTATTTCATCATTAGTATGCTTTGTCTTAAAGACTAAGACTAGGATTTCTTCTAATTGTACTCCTCTATTTGACACTCTATAGACACCTAGCTCAACAGAAGCATACAATATCTCACTCATCCTATTATACTCTGTAATCATGTGTTTCATCCTAGGTTTATCCTCTATTATAATCTAATTTGGGACACCTCTCCATGGTAACCACGTGCAAAAAATTAGTGGCCATGTATCCATTCAACATTTTGGACCAGTCTCTACTTAACAGCATACCATAATTGACTGGTATATCTACTACTTGAATGTCAATAAATTGGCTTACCCTGGGATCAGATGCTAACTCTATTTGGATATGTATTAGCTCACCTATCACATTAACCTCTATTTTGTCTAAGTAACAACTTTAGCAGATTTTATGGGAGTAAGTCCTAAATTTTTGCATATTCCCAGTGGCATAACATTAGCTGAGGCTCCTGAATCCACCATACAATTATGTATATTTTTTCCAAATATTCTTATAGTTAACAAATAAGGAGGGGCTTCCTTCTTTTCTGCATACATGACAACATTAGTGTTTGAAGGCTATTTAGTTTTCTTGCCTTTATTTTTGGACTGTACATCTCTACTATGAACATCTATGTCAACTAAGTTCTCTTTCGGTGCTGACTCATCTAGGGATTTTATAAAGGAATTATGTACCCCAGGAATTTTCAACAATTCGTATAGGGGTACATTAACCTTGATCTTTCTTATCTCCTCACACAAGTAATTCATTAATTTCGTTGTTTTACTAGACTCTGTCTTCCCTACCTAACCTTTTGGTGCTACTGTCCCACCAGTACCTTGATAATTAGCCTTTAGGGACACTGGATTATTGCTAGCATGCTGATCTAGCAGGGTATTGAAGTTATTAGGAGGAGTGGAGGTGGTAAAAGGACCTCCAAGCTTACTGTTGCTTCTCAAATTATAGGTGTGATTCTTATTGGATTGTTGGAAAGCCTGCACTTCTTTCGGTTCACCTAACACCTCATTTTTAGTCTCAAAGGGAAATTGAAAGGCCTCTAGTACTAGGGCTGACTCTGGATATAATGTCTCACAATAATAAGGCTTATTTTCTGCTATTTGATTTTCTTCTTCCCTGGTTGTACAATTTGAGAATTAGGATAAAATTTCTAAGACCATAGCAGAGTCAAATCCTGAAGGTACAATTTTATTTCCCTTAAGAATTAGGAGCTCAGACGAAGGAGCTTGTACTTCCACATTAAAGATACAAGCAGCAAGATGAAATTGAGGACAATCAAGCTCAGCGTGTGCATTCGTGTTATGAATCCTACACCAATTTTTTAATACTACATTAGCCATTTGGATTCTAGCTAGCTGTTTTAACTCTTGAATGTGTGGATTCTCAAATGGAGAGGCCAGAGTACCATTGTTTGGTCTTGTATTTCACATCCTAGAATTCTTAGGCTGATTTGGATTTCTATTGTTGTTACTCCAAGCCTTATTATCTCCATTGTGTCCCCTATTTTGCATCCCCTGTCCCTAATTATGATTCTATCCTTGGTTATGATTTTGATTTTGATTTGAACCCTGACCTTGACTATAGTTCTAATTCAGGTTATAGTTTTGATTCTGGTTCTGACCTTGAATTTGATAATTTCTACCATAAAAGTTTTCATTTCGCAATTCAGTCATCTCTGTGGTTAGTCTCCTTAGATGTGCAGTAATTTCCTTTATTTCCTCCCTATCGTCCTATGTTTTGACCATAAATGTATCCTGAGGAGGTTGAAAGAATGACTTACCATTAGTCAGATTACCATTGGCACTGTTACCTGTGTAAGGAACTATAGCTTGAATGGGAGCCAAATTATACACTAGTGTATAAGTAGGGACTGGATTCAATAATGGAGTATTATGCATTGGACCACCACTCCATAACTGCATTTGGTTTGGAATTCTTGGATTTCCTACACTTAGAAAAGGATTGTATGTCGTTTGTCTCATCTCTTGGTTCACTGCAACTGCTTCCTTGTAAGTTTTGACAAACTATCTACATTGGCTTGTCTCTTAACAAACATTGCAGTTAAAGGATCTAAAGCAGCATAATACATTGTCAGTATTGCCTATAAGGAGCAATCAATTTAGAAAATGTTTTCTAGAACCTATCACTGAAATTGTTGATAAGTTCTCCTTCACTTCTTTTAATTGCTGCTAATTTGTGATACAAAGTAGAAAGCTCAACTGGTCCTCTAAACCTAGACAAGAATGTCTCTTCCATGAGCTGCCAGGTAGTGATGTAACCATTCGGTAAGTCGACATACCAATTAGAAGCTTGTTCATTAAATGTGTATGGGAACAATCTATAAACTACATCCTGATGTTCTAATCTTGCCCTGAAGCAAGCTTCCTTAAAAATTCTGATATGATCTTCTGGATCCTGATGCAATTGGTACATAGGGCAGATCTTCTTAGGATTCTTAGGCATTTCATGATAAGCAGTGAATGATATGGGAGAATTGACATTAAAGTATTGTTGTGCCTTGCACACATGCCCCATTTTGCCAAATGGAGACCCCCTCTTTTGCTTTGGGTTGGAGTCTCGACCTTTCTGCCTTATGATGATTAGAAGGTGAAATTGTGCTTAGAATGCAAGATTTGCTTCAGATTTGAGTACTTTGTATGTTCAGAGTGATTTGATGTCTTTCATGATTGATTTGGAAGTGTCTTGAGTAGTCTTGTGCTTAAAAATAGTCATTTGTTGCCTTCTGCATAGGAATTGGGTGTTACTACATTTTGCTCAAAAATCTTATGTCACTGGATATTGCCCTTGAACTTGCTTCTGCAGGATGTTTCATGTTGAAATTCCTAGTTTCTAGGTCTTACAGTTGCAAAATCATGTTAAATTCCACAAGATTTCACTAAGGGGTTTACATGCTTTCATTCTGTCGCATGGTCCTGAAGCCTTGATTTGGCTAAGTCTGAAACCCTGAAAATCTTGAAAAATGGCTAAGTCTGAAATCTGGTGGAAACACAAAATTCTAGAATCTGCATATGAAATCCTATGGATCTAGAACCTATCTCAAACATCCTGAAAGTATATTTCAAAATTGGCACTAAAAACACTCCCTACTGCAAAAAGCGCTAAAAATGCCTTCTACCGACCTTAGTGCTAAATTTGTCTCCCACCAACCTCCCTCCAAGCTATCGCTAAGTCAGTCGGAACAAAAATCCCCGCCGAGACAATTTCAAAGAAAAATGCTAAAATTGCCCTCTACCGACTTGCGCTGAAATGGTCTTCCACCGACTTAAGTTGCACAGGTCGGTCAGTGCTAAAACTCGCGCAGGTTAGTTGCATTGAAAATCCCCGCCAATGAAGTTAGCGCTAAAAATAGGCCTCACAGACCTGCGCTGAAAACTGCCTTCATTGACTTTAATCGGACAGACCTAAAATCTGCGCTAAGGTTGGTTGGACCCCAAATCAGTGCCAAAATCAT
This sequence comes from Cunninghamia lanceolata, assembly GCA_027924645.1. Taxonomy (NCBI): domain Eukaryota; kingdom Viridiplantae; phylum Streptophyta; class Pinopsida; order Cupressales; family Cupressaceae; genus Cunninghamia; species Cunninghamia lanceolata. The sequence goes on along the minus strand of BSBN01000220.1, from coordinate 4,342,934 downwards.
TTTGTGCTAGAATTGCACCTCACGGACCTATGCTAAATTTGACCTCCATCGACTTTTAGTCCCTAACACCCAAAACCTGCGCTTTTTGGTATTTTGGCCCAAAAAATTAAGTTTTTCAAGGTACAACTTGGATTTTCTTGATGGATTTGAATTGCACATCTATTTGTCACATCATGATGAACATTTTATCAAGTTTGTGTAGATTTTTGGCATGTTTTACGATAATTAATGCTACTGCACATGAAAAGTCCGTGACCCCCAAAAATCCCGTTTTTTACAGAAAAGGCTAGAAAAACATGAAATAAAAGTCTGCAAATGGATTCTATTGACCCCAAAAACTTCCCTAATCATCATATTGGCCAAATGGGTACTCAAAAATGATGAAAAATGCAGAAAATCATGTGAAAATCACTAGATTTAAGAGGTTGTTTATAAGAAGGTGACATTGACAATGAGTTGTTTTTTATTGATCCCTGACTGCAAATGGACATGTTTTGATCCAAATTGATGGAAAATGACTTGTTTATGATGAACTTGATGCTTGGTCTTGTTTATTGTAGGTCTAAGAGTACAAAGGAGCCAACTAGAGCCGTCTTGGAAGGATGAACATACAGAGGTACCCTGTTGATCCAGAGATGCAGAATTGACATTCTATTAACCAAATTACTGTTGCACATACAAAAGGAAGTCGGTATAATGTCCAAGATGATAAAGATGAGTCTCAGGAGCTGAAAGACATAGAAGATCATGTGAAATCATTGCTATTCCTACAGATCCATTCCATTGTCTAAGTGATCCAGTTCGGTGGTCATAACTCCTAGCTATTCTATCAGAATTTAAACTTCTTGGACTCGTTGGAAAGATAAAATGATTATCTAGTTTGAGCTACTCGATTGCTAAGGCGATAAGTTGCAAGCCCCCATTTCACTTTGAAGGCCTCCGGAACTGCAATTAACTGCGATGTAGAAAATACCAAAAAATTATATTTTTGATATTTTCCCAAAAATACCAATCAAATGACCGTAGACTGGATCACCAAGACATGCATATAGCTGTTCCAGCAGTCCAGTCATCGAGAATCAGTCCAGCAAGCATCCAGTTGGATATATCTTCACTAATAATGTGCCACATACACCTCTTGATCCATTCAGCACTTGGAATCTCATGAATCTACATCAGCTCAAGTTTCAAGCATCATGTGACTCTATTTTGGCTTTATTAGGCCTTGAAAATTGACTTATCATCATGTGCAACCAAATGGGTATCCATTTTGTCTAGATTCAATGTATTTGCAAGCTGTATTTTGTCTTTTTCCTACAAGACAAAGGCAAATCCAAAAATTTAACAAACTAATGTATCTCATTAAATGCCATGTAATATGAACCGTTGGTGCCAAGTTAATCTCCACCGTACATTGAAAAACTCGGTATGGTGCCTTGTCTATAAAAGGGCCATCCTTTGCTCTCATTTGCAAGTAAGATTAGATACTGAATTACTGAGACTTTGCCAAAATACAGTCAATACAAAGCAAGTTTTGCAAGTTGCTGGGAATTTGTGATTATGTGTTGTCTCATTTTGGTCTTCATGGTTCATGTCAATATGAAACTAGTTGATATTCAGTTGCACTTGTGATTAATTATTTAGATATTTGATAGATTTCCTGTCTATACCATTAATGGCTTGTTGATTGTATGTCATTGTGCATGGTTAGTCTGGGCATAGTTTATGAGATAAGTTCGATTGTATGATTTCATTGAGCTGCGCCAAGGATTGGGTGTTTGAAGAACCCTCTACAATTTGAAAATCATTACATCTCCTTAGAAGATTGCACATTCTCTATGGCATTATGGGCTGCCTAGTTAAGCAGAGATTTGTTTATTGTTGGGAATCTATCTATATGGTTATTGATCATCTCTGCAATTGTCTATAGGATCTCTTATCCCTTCTCCCTCTCCTTTTCCTTTTTCATTTTATTAACATAAAGTTTGGTAGATTTAGGATTTGAGCAGCATCACATTGATCATTTGCTAAAATTTTAGACTTTACAATCTGAACCACTAGGGTTTCTGCATATACATTGCTGCCATCTTCCATAAACCTTACATTTCGTGTAAGACCCCTTGCTGGCATAGCTAGACATTCCACTGAAGTTATTCCAAGCAAGCTAAGACCTAGTTGTATTATCCTTGGGGCAGTCCTATCTTGGATAGGATACCTTTTTCAAGAGAGGTGTGATGCCAGCAATCATACCTACGTTGTTGTGTGCTAAAACCACCATCAACAAGTACGCCATGGCTGGACCTTTAGGTGGACTAGGACTTCTTGGAGGACTTGGATTTACAGGTGGGCAAGGACTTCTAGGAGGACTTGGACCTCTAGGGGGTCCTGAACTGAGATTTAACAATCTGAAGGCAAAACCGTCAGGGCTCAATATGTTATGTATATTAAAAGGTGATCTAGGGGGAGTCCCTGATGAACTTTCTACGTGCGATACTCTAGGATTCCAAATTAAAGGACTCTTATTCTACCTTCTGTCAGGTAAATGTATAAAAATATCACCTGAATTGGACCTGGACTTGGTCACTCGACCACTATTATGAGCCATCTTTACACAAATCCTACTTTAACTCAAATCAAGCACTCCTTCTAGTGCCAAAAAACTGTTGATGTTGGCTTTATTCAACATACAGAGATAAAATTCACAAAGAATATTAGCTTATCTTGAAGAATATGGAGAATTATTGGAAATATTTCTCAATTCCAAGTCTACATAAACTAGGTCATGGTTGTGTTGTATTCACTCAGGGTTCAATGCAAAGTTGTTTTTATTCAAGGGGCCTTATGTGATTTAAGTGTCTTTGTGATGACTATAATGTCTTATTGTATGCAAATAACTTCAAATTTCAACAAAGTATACATTCCTTTGTATGTATTTACTATTTCTTTCAAAAGCTTTGTATGAATATTAACAAATCAAATTGTGCTTCCTATTATATATGAAAACTATCAAATCTCCTTATGATTTCTTAGGCTTTATTCAAATACATGACAATTTCCTTAAGATTTCTGCATTCAAGCTATTTATTTATGATTTTGAGAAAAGTTAGGAAAGAAAGGGTTCAGAAACTTCAATTCTACATGAATTAATTTTCTGCTATGCATGTATATAAGTTCAACCAACTATAATGATTTCAAAGAGTAAATTTCATGTATATTTATCCTGAATGATATCATGAATTAGCATACATAAATACAATCATCAAAGGAGATATATTAAAGAATGCCTGAACCTAATGCATTCTGGAATAGACAAAGCAAAAGATGTTTGTATTCAGTAATATATGAAAAGTCTTTTGAATTTACAATGTATTTGGACTTTAGATTCATTGAAAGCATTAACAATCAATCAAAAAACTTATAGACACTTCACAGATACAATGGAGAAACTGGATATTCCACATTATCGCCATTGTAGACACAGGTGCATTCCCCTTCACATAGGAATTTTATCAAAGTCTAATACTTCCTTTTGCCTAATTGTAATGTATGTCTTCTCTTACAAAACTCTGTGTAACTAAAATACAAGTAGCAAGGTCCTTTTATAGATTTTGAATCCACTTTGCTACGGTAACATAAAAACAATCAATGGTCCTACTTCAAATTAATAAGATCAATGATGGGAATCCTTTCCCAACCGTCCTTCAAAAATATCTATCAGAATATTCTTTCTAGCACAAAGGATGCCATAAGAATCCTTCAAATGTTGAATCCTCTTTGACCTTTCCTTTGTTGACTTCGGTTGTAACAACATAACAAAATACCATAGCATATGCAAATTGAGAAATAAAAGAAATCCCCACTGCCACTGGTATTTTTCCTCCTTACTCCTCTCCCTTTTCACTTTCTCTCCTCCCTCAGCTGCGATAGTTACCTTCTTTTGTCTTGATGCTATCTTGTGGAAAGAAATTATACCCTTTTCACCCTTCTGTTTATGCATAGTTCTAGGGTTTTACCACAGTTTCATGCCCTTTTAACTTTTTACCCTAGGATTACTTCATCTTTATGCTAACAAAGATTTAACAGTATCACACTATGTTTGCATAAATAAATATAGTAATGATTAATGCTTTTGCATTATTTTAATAATCAAATTACTATAATTAACCTTAATTTACCCTAACTGTAATTCAACGGCGTTGTACGTACATACCTGTAATTCACAACCTCCTGTTGGTTAGTGATTTACCATATAAACTTCTTGTCATTGACTGTTCCGTTCTTGAATCACGTTCTTCAACTAAGTAAACTCTCTGCAATTTTTACCTTTGAAAGCAATTGTGAAATAACATAGTTGATTTTGCATTTTAGACTTTTGTATGCTTTATTACTCATACCCATTCTCTTTGTATTTTGCATTTTGCATATGAGTTTGTATATCACTTTATACATACCTTTATATATTGCAAAAAACATACATGTTCAGACTTATGTCAGTTTATAGAACAAATTTTATTTAATTTCAAGTGCAACCCTATATTCAATCTTTTGTATCCAGCAATGTATATATGATACATGCATTTCAACATACAATTGTGGACCTAAAGAAATTATCAACTTCACACTAATTTCATGCCCATTATGTATTTGTATCTTAACCCTCTTGTATATCGTGCTTGTATGCATACAATCTTTCATACATACAAAGCGCAGACATTGGTTAGTTTAGACCACTTTTAAATCACCGTCGGGTTTTGCATTTATCCTGCTTGTATCTCCTTTTGTATCCCGCGATGTACATGTAACATGTATTATTTAATATACAACCGCGGACCTAACAGATATTTAACTATTTTTAATCTTTTTCTACTTCCGATTTTGTATCCTTTTATCCTTGCCTTTTGTATATCTTTTTGTATATCACCTACATACAAAATGCAGAACCTGCTTTATTATATATCATCACCTAATTCGTCTTCGGGTCCAATTTTGTATAATCTCAATACTTAACCCCTTTTTTCCTAGTGAAACCTTTTATGACCAAGACTCATGGGTCCCACCAACTTTAAACTATTTTTAACCCTCATTTGAAATCCACATTTGTACGTGTATTTAAGATGCAAAAGTTAATACATACAAAAAGTGATGCAGCGTGAAATAATACTTCAATTCTTATAAATCACGTTGCATATTCATTTCAAGTTCAGGTATGTATATTTGTCACTTTGTATATTGAATGCAGTAGTCTTGAATATACATACAAACTCAAATGCAAGTGCGGACTTGCCACTTTATTCACTCGACTTTTGAACTCAATCGGGTCTGGTTTTGTATACAAAAGGGTATGAACATTCAAAATATGCATTCAACCAACAAGATACGAAAGCCCGATTAAACATACAAAGACCCTATATACAAATAAATTTGTATAAGACCTACAAATTCTAAAATAGTGCATTTTATCAAAACCTTCATATTTCATAAAATACTAGGAATTTCAAGTTGGTTCAAAAATCAACCCTAAATCATTTTCCACAAAGAATTCACTAGTATCTTCCATTTTTTTTCTCTATCCCTGGGTATTTTAATTTTCAACATTTTTTGTAACACTTACCCTTTTCCCTTTTACCACCAAGCAGGACTAAACACACCAACCAAAAGCAACAGCCACAACAGGGGTCCTCATTTTTGCTAAAGGGTAAAATGGGGCGTGTGGTGAGCATCACAATAGTTATGTCTTTACTATAGGTGGGACAATAGTGAGTTGGATCTCACAGTTGCTAAAGGTGGTTGCTTTATCCACCACGGAGGCAGAGTATGTAGCTGCAACAGAAGAAAGCAAGGAGATGATATGGCTGCAATCTTTCCTAGAAGAATTGGGCAAACAATAGGCTAACAATTATTTGTTTATAGATAGCCAGAGTGCCATACATCTTGCAAAGAATTTTGCCTTGCATTCAAAGACAAAACACATACACTTGAGGTATCACTTCATTTAGTCAGTGTTGGATGATGGACAATTATGGCTGGAAAAGATACATACAGATGAAAATTCAATATTATTAGTCTGCAAGAATTACAGCGCGCCTTTGGCTCCCAAGTCATTCCATTTTCTTGTGATCAACTTGTTACCACACTATTATCATTGTTGTGAAGCTCATCTTCATTACAAAGCAATATCATAGCCATTCTCCATTGACAATCTTGGAATAGCAAGGAAGTGCACTCTCTGAGGGCCTTATTCATGCATGCAAGATCAATTGAGATAGGCAATCAATGGAAGCTATGAAGTATTGAGGTTTGCAAAGGTTTTATCTTTATTTGTTTGATCTTGATTATTTCCCTTTTCGTTGAGTTTTGGGTATTATTGATATTGATATATTGATTATTCATGTTTACTCTAATTTTTCCTTAACATTTTTGGCACCCCTTACATTGGGGTTCTTTTAGGTATAGAACTAGCAAAGATTCATACTATTAATTGGGTTGTCGAATAGCTCACCTTTTGATGTTGCCAACTGATATGCCCTCGATCCATAGGCAGCAATGGTCACATAAGGCCCAAGCCAGTTGGGGGCATCCTATCGTCGTAACCTATACCAGGAGCAAACTGGAGCATGTATCTTTATCAGAAATTCTATTCTTTGAAGTAATGTCATAAACTATATTGCATCAAAGAGGGGCAAAATGTATATGCCTAAAAATGACATGACTTTGTCCAAATAAATATTCTTAATATTTATTTTTAAGTCAAATTCCTCTATTAATAAATAAACAAACAAATTTATTTATTTGATTCATATTCTCCCAATTTAACCCAAAAACTAAGTTTTTGTACATTAGGAAGCCGTACATAGGAGGAATCTATGCATTTGACCCATCCTAACATGCATCTGCTGTCTATTCTAGCGCATCAAATCTTTCGGTGCATATAGGCTCTATTTCGATGCATATAACCTCTGATATGATGCATCTGCTAATTCTGCGCATATACTCTGTATTCCTGTGCTTTTGACCTCTGTCTCAGTGCATCTGTACTCCTATGCTTCTGAGCTCTATTTCTGCGCATTCAAGCTCTAAAGCTGCACATCTGATCTAAGTAGTGATTTTTAGGGTTTTTCTTGTGGTTTTCGCTAATGCTAACACTTTTTCATAGGAATACTCTTGGATCTGTTTTGCAGGCTAGGCACTAGTTTAGTCATATAGTTGCTTTTGTTAACTCACATTGTGATTTCTAAAAGACAAGTAAATTGATGTTCATGCAATCTCACGTAGTCTTAACTAGGAGGGTGGTAACTGAATCATTGCTATATTGCTATCTTTCAAAGTTAGACACATTGCTATCTTGGTAAAATTGAACCATTGCTATCTTGTTATCACTTCAAAGTTAACAAATTTTTGTGCATGCCCAAGTAGATAGCTCATTTAGTTTTTGTCATTTTAATTAGGGGAAAAGAACCACTGTCTTTCGTGTTTTTGGAAATGATACTAGGCCTATGCTCTCCCCTATCTTGGGTGACCAAAATGCCAGACATATCATTTTCACTTGTGTTTTACCTTTAGAGAGGCCCTTTCTTGGATACCCGTCCATCCTTGGGGAACAACCTTAAGTGGTAACAAGCTAAAGCCAAGCTCTTCCAAGCCACTATAAATAAATTGTGTTTAGAGCGAAAGCTTCAAACAACGATTGAAGTTGTGTTATACTTGTAGACACCTAAAATTGTCTTCATCGTCAAACTGACTCCCAACATCCCTAAACATACCAATTCCCCTTCTAACCAATTAATTAAATTTTTATTTAATTAATTATCCCTTCATTGCCTATTTTTTCATCATTTTATTCCTAACAATTGAATTAATTCTATTAATTCAATAGTTCAAACTTTAGCCAATTGATTAATTAAATATGCAATATTTATTTGGTCAATTTCTCCCTCCTCACTAAATCCAATTAATTAGCTAAACCATGCTTAACTAATTAATTCAACCTATTAATTGACCTATCCCTACCCTAGGTAATTAAATAGCCATTATTTAATTGTCTACCCTAGCCTATCTCATCCTAGCCTTAGGATTAATTAAATAAAACCTTATTTAAATTAATCCTAACCTCTTATTAGAGTAGTCAAACCTAGCTTAACACCCTTCCCCACATCCTCCAAATAAAAAATTGGAATATATCCAAATAAGTCATTTTTTAATTAAAATATGTCCAACATCTCATTTAATTCCTCTTACACCCCTTACCCATGCCATACCTCATTTGTCTCCACTTATCCCCAAATGAATTTTTAATTCATTTTACCCTTCCCCATGTGAATTTTTAATTCACACATATTCCATCTCACCCATACTCATTTAATTCACCCTTTTCCTAAAAATGAATATAAGATTTATATTTATTCCTAGCCCTCCATTCCTCCAAGATGAAATCTGGGCCCTCCACATCACCTTCATCCTCCACCATTGATCTCTCAAATCAATCTCAACCCTTGGATCAAAACCTCTCCCAAAATGCCTATAAATACAACATCCTCCAACCCATTTTGGGATCCAATTTTCAAGTAATGTTACCATGCCAAATTATCTATTGAGCTAGCTTTGTGAATTGCCTTTGAGAGAGCATTTCACAGTTGAATCCTTATCTATGGTACATCTTAGAAGCTCTTGGGTGTAAAGCTTCTTTCCCTTTGATGATATTGGGTCTCCTTATTAAGGTATAGCTTCTTGTTTGTATGCATTTAGCTTGTGTTTCACCTTTGATTTAGATTTCCTAATCTACATTGGCTGACACCACTTTCTTGCTAGGTCTTGACGCCACGTCAAAGAGGGGCAAATGTAGACACCTAAAATTGTCTTCATCGTCAAACTGACTCCCGATATCCCTAAACATACCAATTCCCCTTCTAACCAATTAATTAAATTTTTATTTAATTAATTATCCCTTCATCACCTAATTTTTCATCATTTTATTCCTAACAATTGAATTAATTCTATTAATTCAGTAGTTCAAACTTTAGCCAATTGATTAAATAAATATGCAATATTTATTTGGTCAATTTCTCCCTCCTCACTAAATCTAATTAATTAGCTAAATCATGCTTAACTAATTAATTCAGCCTATTAATTGACCTATCCCTACCCTAGGTAATTAAATAGCCATTATTTAATTGCCTACCCTAACCTATCTCATCCTAGCCTTAGGATTAATTAAATAAAACCTTATTTAAATTAATCCTAACCTCTTATTAGAGTAGTCAAACCTAGCTTAACACCCTTCCCCACATCCTCCAAATAAAAAATTGGAATATATCCACATAATTCATTTTTTTATTAAAATATGTCCAACATCTCATTTAATTTCTCTTACACCCCTTACCCATGCCATACCTCATTTATCTCCACTTATCCCCAAATGAATTTTTAATTCATTTTACCCTTCCCCATGTGAATTTTTTAATTCACACATATTCCATCTCACCCATACTCATTTAATTCACCCTTTTCCCAAAAATGAATATAAGATTCATATTTATTCTTAGCCCTCCATTCCTCCAAGATGAAATCTGGGCCCTCCACATCACCTTCATCCTCCACCATTGATCTCTCAAATCAATCTCAACCTTGGATCAAAACCTCTTCCAAAATACCTATAAATACAACATCCTCCAACCCATTTTGGGATCCAATTTTCAAGTAATGTTACCATGCCAAATTATCTATTGAGCTAGCTTTGTGAGTTTCCTTTGAGAGAGCATTTCACATTTGAATCCTTATCTAGGGTACATCTTAGAAGCTCTTGGGTGCAAGACTTCTTTCTCTTTGATGAGATTGGGTCTCCCTATTAAGGTATAGCTTCTTGTTTGTATGCATTTAGCTTGTGTTTCAGCTTTGATTTTGATTTCTTAATCTACATTGGCACGCCTGGTGGGACCCACAAGGTCTAAATCTAATCAAATTTTGTGAGTTTTTGTGCTTGAGACGTGCTTTTGCAGGAGTGGCGCTATCTACCTTCGCAACGGCACTATCTTTGGTGCATTTTAGTGCTATATTCTATTTTAGCGCTATTTCCCAGAGCTCTCTCTCTCTTAAATCTCACTCACATATCTGTTTGACCTTTGTTCTTCCTGTTGTTTTTCAGATTTACCTGCTCTCTATTTTTGCAGGCGTCTTGTACGAAGTGTGGGAGGTTATGCTGAAATTTTCTAAAAGACTAAACATACATGTTGATGATTGTTTTGTACACATTCATAACAAAAGTTAAAATTCATAAATGAACCTAACTATCTTGAAAGATATGAAGAAATCAATTAAGATTACTTAATCCCAAGTTTTCGTATGGTCAGGTCTTGACATATTAGATAGTTTAGTAGGTTACTATGAAGCTGTAATATTCAAATAGCCACCTTCCTTATATAGATTTTGAACTTTTAAATTGCTACGGCTACTACTTTAATCCATGGTTGAGATCATTCTATTTTAGATCAACGGTGTATCTTTGTTTCTAACCATCTGCCAAAATATCTATTTGGCATCTTTTCCCTCTCTTAAAGGATGCCTTTGAAATCTTTTACAAAATAAGATTCCCCTTTTCTCTGTTGACTTTCTCTCACTCAGGTTCTTTATTTGACTTTTTCTCAAAAAGCCTTTATACTTGCTCACTTTTCACTTTTTTAAATATTTTCTGAAATTGCCAATTACTCCTTCCACAAAGGTGTGGTCCCCTCCTAGACTCTTTGCCATTATGTACTCTTGCATCACAACTCCCTCTTTCAACCCCTTTTCTTTATTCTCTGAGCCCTCTCTTCTCTTTTGGTATTTCTTCATTTTACCTCACTCTTCCATCAATGTATCAATCATCTGCTTACTGAGATTGGCATCAAGGTTCCCTATGCATGGTGCAAATATGGCATTGAACTCTATCAATGCCCTTTCTAAGTTATACACTGGCACTTCCATACACTCATGTTGCAGTAATCTCTCTGTTATCCTCTTATGTATCTTGATCATTTCGTCTGCTTTATCTTCTAAATTCTGTATTACTGCTGCACATTTTTTGAGGTTATCTTCCTCAAACCTGAGTTCTAATATTATTTATGGCACTTGATTTGCCAATGTGAGAGTAAGTGCTCCTTTATTAATCAGTTCTTCTACTCTTCTTTCCACTTCTTTCAACTGTTCAATATCAGACCTACATTCTTATTTTCTATTTTGGCATTTATGTGTAAGTATTAGACATTTATTCTTTTCTTCTGCACTTACCTTCCAACTTTTTATAGCTTGCCTTATTATTTGCTCTCCTTCTTGCATGGAATCACTAAACCATTCATCAAATATATTAGCCTTTAGCCCTTTATTTTTCATGTCTTGTATTTCTTCCTTTGACACCATTACTATGTTATCAGGCAATTCTGGTACTGTGGCACTGGGATGAAATATCCCTTTCATAAGTTGTTGAAGCTGGACAATGTGTCCCTTCAAGTAAACTTGTTTATCTTGTCTTTCTTCAGCATTTCTGCTGTCACCTGGTGCATGTCTTCCCATTCATGAATATGTTGTTCTCTTGTGCTATGCCCCAGGTCCAAATAAAATATTTTGTATTCCTCTAAAGTTATTTCTCCTTTCACCTTTTCTTTCTGTGGAATTGCTACGTTCAACATTCTGGATCCATCTAGACCTCTCTTTATTGCTGACATTGTCCTAGCTCTCCTCTTTTCTTTTCTTCGAGTATCACCACCTGTCAAGCTTTTAATATCTATTGGTACTAACTGTACCTCTTTATCCTTTTTTCTTATTTTCTTTTCCAACCATGCAGGAACCTCCTTTGTACCTTCTGCAACTTTATCTTCATCAATCACCTCTTCATGAGGTTTCTTTGTTTCAACTTCTTCCTGTTCTTGTTGTTCCTGCTGTTGCTCTTGTTGTTCTTCTTCTTGTCTTTGTTGTTGAATTGGTTCTTCTTGTTGCGATTGTTGCTGAAGTGGAGGCTCCTATTCTGTAGGATTATTTAGTTGTTCTTTTGATTCCACCTCTTCTTCTTCTTCTTCTTTTTTAGTATCCCCTCTAGCATTACTCTCCTTTTCATGATCGTCTCCTTCTGATGATCCTTTCTCTTGATCATCTTTTTCTTGTTTATCAAGTTCATTCTCATCCATTTTTTCTTTTGCCTTTGTATCTTTAGGCTTCTTAATTTCTTCTTCCACCTTATCTATACTTCATGTCTGTACTTGTTCTGGATGTACTGGTGAACTGGCCTTTACCTCATCCTCTTTTACTTCTTCTTCTTGCTCTTGCATATCTTCTGTATTTTTCTCTTCTTCACCTTGTTCACCATACATATTCAACATATTTAGAGCATCCACACCTGAGGTATCTTCTTTTGTTCCCTCTTCTACTGAAGCAGGTGTTTCTCTAACAATTTCTTCCAATATCTTCTCCTTTTCAGCCTCCTCAATTTTATGTGCTTCTTCGTGCACATCCTTAATAATTTCAGGTGGCACCAAAGTACCAAAGGGATCTATTGATCCTACTTCCTCCTGTACTTTTTCTTCTCCATGTTCCATGCCATGTTCAATTCCTATTTCAGCTAAATGGCTTGGCCCTTCCCATTCACTCAGAAAATCACTGGATCCTCTTCAATGTTAATTTCTTTGCCTTTGTACATTACTCTTTCTTCACTATCACTGCTCTCAATATTCATAGTTTCCACTGTTTGTTGAGCCTTGTGAATTTATGACTCCTTTTGTATTTCTTTGGCCAATTCTACTTTCACTTTCCTAAATGCTTGTCTTGGTTCTAAAGATGTGGAGGTGCCAAGTACATTGGTCAATTTTGCACCTACCTTTAGTGCTCCAATCACACCACTTGGTTCAGACGTTTCACCTTTTGACATACTTATTGGAATGGTCCTTCAGACTGGTTGTACTATAGTTTCTTTAGTAGTCAGTGGCTCCTCTATACTTATTTCATGACTCATTGATTTTGCATCAACAAAAGTGTCTGATGCTATTGCTATCGTTATCCCCAAAGCATATGGATCCATCAATGTAGCATTTTTCTCCTTTTCTATAATTTTAGCCTCAACAATTTTTCTCTTCTTCTTATAAAAACATTGCAAGTCCTCAGTAGGTTCCACCTTTCTTTTCCTCCCCTTCTTTGGGTAGGCGACCTCTTTGCCTTCAGGTTTGAGTTCTTCAATTCTATCCTTCAGCCATGTTTTTTGAAAATAATATTATTGATTCAGATACTTCTTCTAGAGATGTATTCCATGGTTTTGACCAATCCGGCTCTGTAATAGGAGCCAACCTTGCTACTGCATAGCTGTGATGTAACAATCTGTCATCATCCTGAACCTCTGGGGGCACATATATAATCCCTATAGATTTCATTTGCTTAATAGTCAATCTTTTGTGAGCTCTTTTTATTACCTCCTTGTCATTCTTACAGTCAGCCCAAAAATCTTCAATATGTATCAGATGTTTATAATTTTTATCTACAAAATTCTGAATCCTATGGAAGGGATCAAATCTCCTTGTTAAATCAAACTCTTGAAAACCATAGTATCTTAGTTCCTGCTCAGAATACCCTGCAACCTCCTCACTATAGCAAGAATATCTGCCAATAGCCCAAGGTAGATTTACATTTCCTCTATTATTGAACTTCTTTTTGTACATTCTGAAAACATTTAAATTCTGTCTTGAAAACTCCAACACAATTAACTTGTCAGAAGGATACCTTGGCAACATAAATGGCTTTCCTTCAAAGCCCTCAGTTCTTATGTATGTAAAATTTTCAAACTGTATAAACCAAGAACTGTACAATCCAATTGCATCCTCTGCATCTTTAGACAACCTCTTGTCAGGCTCTTCTCTCAATATTATTATCAGGTAAGTATAAAAAACATCATTAACCATAGCAAAATTCTTTAAGGCATTTTCCTCTTGTAGGATAGGGTAGTGTTCATACACTAGTCTCTGATTAGGACCATTTCCTAAGATGCCTATCCTTTCTATCCCATGAATGTAGGGCCTGATTTCTATAGCATAGGAATATAATACATAAGAAGACAAATAAAAGGGCAACATTTTCTATTTTTTCTGCATGCCATGCCTCCAAATGGCTGTGCTTATTGCTTTGGCCCAATGGATCTACCCTTGCTCTTTTTTTCCTATTCTTATGAATTCAATTATAGTGAACATCCATGGCTCACATTTAGTACCATCTCTCATTCCAACCAACCTATTCAGCATGGTTATCATTAGATAAATCTCCTCTCTGAAATATATCCTCATCAGGTTTTTTGGTATCCTGGCTACAGCTTTAGGTTTGTTTTCTAGGCTATACTAGTTGTGAAATATTTTACTCTTACATTCTTTCTCATTTATTTGGAAAGCCTCATTATATTGGTCAATGTCAATATCACTCATCTTGTCAGTAATCTCCAACCCAAAAGTCCTTGCAATGCCTTCTATGGTTAAGTCAGCAATCAATCTGTCATATAGCATGATCATTCTTGTAGACGGATCATATAAAGTAACACAATCCAGACACAAATCCTTAGCCTCCATGGCCAGTAGGAAATCTGAAGCTTTGTATAATCCACTTTGCCAAATATAATTCATATCAGGAGAGGCATCAGCAGCAGTGATTTTCTTCAACACATCTCCTACATCATAGTTTCCAATACTCGTGTCCGTGCCCATTCTACTTGTACTAATCAGGGATGGATAACCCTTATGAATGGGCAATTCCTCTTTCTCTACTTCTTTCCAAGGTTTTCTTTCCTTCTTCACCTCTTCCCCTGTATCTTTCTTCTATTTAGGGGCCATCCTGTAGAAACATACTTCTTTTAACTTTCATTTCAATTTCTAGTTTAAGGTTTTTACCATGAATTTCTATTTTTACTATTTACCCTAACTCGTCTTTTTCCCTTTTTATTTTAACCTCTAAATTCATTAAGCTCTATTCAGCTAATTAACAATTAAAATAGTAATTTGCAAAAATGCATACATTTTAATGAAATTACTGAAATAACAGTATTAAACCAACCAAAAATAAACGGCGTTTTGGATAAATACCTATTGTTAGCGACCGTTTACCCGTTGACTTACTTTACCATTTTCACCTTTGTCCAGCTACTGTAACTATTGTTTCTCTGGTAAATTCTGCTTAACCACTGCAACAACTCTCTTTTCTGCAATTTTCACTTTAAACAGTATATCTTGCAATCGAAATAGCATAGAAATTACCCTAACCCTCGTTAAAATTCCCTTTGTTTGAGTGTTAAATTTGCATTAGTTACAACAATTAATGCGCTATGCCCTCGGCCTTTATTACAGTGTTTATGTTTTTCAAACGTTTTACCATTAGCTTGATTCAACATGCATACCTTTTCTTTTGTATATTTCGTTGTATGTTCCCTTTGTATGTCTTCATTGTATCTCTAAACATACAAGCCCCTTTATGCATACAATCAACTAACGCTCTTTTACCCTTTTTACCCTTTCCGTACATCTTTGTATCTTCAGTTTTGTATATCCCACTTGTATATTATGTTGTATAATCGCACATACAAACCCCACATACAAACATTTCATTACCTTTTCTCTTTCTGCAATGTCTTTGTTTCTTTGTATCTCGTCATTGTATATTGTAAACATATAAACACCCAAACATACAAAGAATTTACCATTTTTAACTTCTATGACAAATCCGCCTTGTATCTCTGCCTTGCATCTTTTAAATGTACATCTACTTATATATCACAAAATATACATGGTTATTATACAAGCAAACATGTACATACAGTGGTGTCCACCCTACCTCTCAATAGTGCCTTTCCGCGATGCTTTTAGCTCTCATTGAACTTTCAGACTTCAAACTATTATAAATTGTACTGCATTTACTTTCGCATCTGCAATGTATATAAAACCTTGTATATTTCGCATTGTACATTCTGAAACATACAAAGACCAAAACATACAACAGTTTAACTTTATTCCATAATGCTTTCGGTTCCGGTTTGTATAAAGTACAATGTATATCGGCATTATATATAAGAAATATACAAAGTGCAATATACATCGACTTAACTACCCTTGATAACTCTTCGGTTCCAGCCTGTATAAATCAAATGCATCCTGCAATATACACTAAAATCTGTTGCATTAATTATACCGTATTTTAATTTTTCCCCAATTCTGCGTTGTATGTTAAACAATGCATACCTCCTGATACACACATACAAAGCCCTAAATATACAACCATTATTCCATATTTCATACCCTTTTTAGTTCCGCTTTGTATACAAAACTTTGTATATAACCAAACATGTACAAACTGGAAAACATACAACGAATATGTCAACTTTAATACTTTTTCAATTCTGCGCTATGTATAATCTCTTGTATATTTACCTTGTATGTCTGTCACCTGCCAAATATACAAGCCAAAATATACATAGTGGATCTCAATGTTTATTCATTCCAATTTTGACTATTTTCGGGCCCGACTTGTATATTAAGATAAAGCGTTAGCCAAAAATGTATACAAGTAACAACATTTTTCAAACCCGATGACTTGCCCCTTTTTTTTGCGACTAACACAAAGACATGATATACAAACATATTTATATATGAAATGACTTTGTATATACAAAGAACTTTGTATATATAAAACACAAACCCTCTAATTGTACATTTACCAAAACACTTATAACTTGCAAAATATAGTGAATTTTGAGATGGTTAAAAAAGCAACCCCTATTCATTTTTCACAAAGAATTCACCCATATTATGCACTGGTACTCAATGTTATTTTTTTCTCTATTTTCACCAAGGTTTGTACTTTCAGTTACCCTTTTCCCTTTACCACCAAGCAGACCCACACACAAAAGCAACCAAAAGCCAGCTACAGTAGGGATCCTCATTTTGCTAAGAAGTAAAATGGGGCATGTTGTGAGCATCACAACAACTAGCAACCAAATAAAACAATTAAATTAAAACCATTAAAGAAAACTAAAATGAAATAAATTCATAATTTCCAACTATCTTTTCTGCAAATCATCATTTAACTTGAAACCTAATGTATTCAATAAGGTGCATAAATTTTCCTTTTCAGTTTAAGTGGGTGCACGTGATTAATAAGCCTCATCTTGAAAATCAGTTGAACAAACCAGTGACTGACATTAGACTACCTAGTTGATGTCATTCCCTCATAGCCAACCAGATAGAGCCTTGATGCCAGTAGGCATCTATAGCCCCGACAAGGTTATCATTACAATTCTCCTAAGTAGAGCCCCACTGCCAGCAAGCATCTATAGCCTCGGTAGAGTTACTTAGATGACTTAACCTGGATTTCAGTAAAATCTATTTTATTTATTATATTTATTTTTTATTTTGCGTTTGACAGATATTTCATAAGATATTTCAATTGTAACTCCATGATGCAAGGAACAGTTACTTGCTAAAATTAAGCTGAGAATTGTAATGGTAGCAAGGGTGACCTCTGATTTTTCACCTAATATCTACACTGGTAGGTTCAACAAATCCAAGGATTTTAGTTGTGTCATTGTGAGAACTTTCCTTGAATACTCAACCCATTCTTATTGAATACAAAATTTCACAAGTTAAATAACTTTCTACATTCATGACAGTCACAACAAATTATGCATAAGTTTCAAATAATTAACTTAAATGTTCTAAATTTTATATTGTTTTCAATGATTGTTAGTCTGCTCCTTTATACTCTAAAACAAAACAAAGATCTCTACTAAAGCAACACAACACACAAAACAAAAACAAACCAAACCCAAAACAAGAGAAAACAAAACTATAAATTATTCACATTATGATACAATAGCCCAACAACCCTCACCTCAAGCCTGAAAGTAGTGTTTCAAGTGCTGGCCATTAACTGGTAATGGCACATCTTCTCCAGTCAAGGTCTTAAGCCTAAAAGTGTTGTCTCCTATTATTTTTGACACTTGTAATGGACCTAACCATAACTTGTTAAATTTCCCATGATTTCCCTTTTTCTCATGTGCTTTATCCTAGCACAGCACTAAGTCTAAAATTCTAAATGTTTTGACTCTTGCCCTTTTGTCAAACCATCTCTTTACCACTACTTGATGCTTAGTAAACTTCTCAATGGCTTAATCTCTTTTCTCATCTAATTCCAACAGTTGGATTATTCTGGCTTCTCTGTGATCATCAAAGCCTAGGTATTCATTAACAAATTTCCAAACTGGTATTCTTAAATTAACTGGAAGTATGGGATCAGTCCCATAAACTAAGTGATAGGGTGCATTGCCTAAAGCTGATTTTACCCTGGTCCTATCTACCCACAGCGCATATTTCAATAGTGTGTTCCATTCTCTTGGGTTCTTTTCAATGAGTTTCTTGATTATGTCTAATAAAATTTTATTTGTTGACTCAGCTAACCCATTCCCCTGAGGATAATAATTTGAAGAAAACTTTAAAACAATTCCATGTTCAAATGCCCATTTAGAAAATTTTAAAGAAGAAAATGCAGGGCCATTGTCACATACCAGTGAATAAGGAGCTCCAAACCTAGTTATGATGTTCTCTTCAAGAAACTTGATGACTACCTCAGTAGTAGAAAATTTACATGTGGCTTTAGTCCACCTTGTACAATAATCAGTCACTGTCAATATAAATTTGTGTCCTATAGATGATGGAGGATTAATGACTCCAATGAAATCTAGGCCCCACTGTACAAATGGCCTAGACTCAATGACTGGCTATAATGGATTAGCTTGATTTCTCCCTTTATCTGTTGTAGTCTGACAGATATGGCAACTTCTAATGTGACTCTCTGTATCCTTAAACATAGTAGGCTAGTAATAGCCCACTCGCAATATCTTATGTGTTGTGGCTAAATGGGAACCATGAGCAATTCCATACTTATCATGCAAGTCCATCAATACTTTATCAGCTTCATCTCTATTCAAACATCTTAAATATATTCCCTTGTAGTTCTTCTTGTATAGAAGACCTCCTTGTACAATGTACTTTTGTGCTTTGATCTTTGAAGCCCTTCTCTGTGAAGATTTCATCTTGCTTGGGTATTTTCCTGATATTAGAAAAGTGTTTAAATCATCATACCATCCTGATGCATCACTATTGTTCAACACATATTGTTGTTTTACCAAATTTGGATCTGTATTGGCTATGGTTTGCACTAGAGCTTGTCCTTTGACCAGCTTCATTGGAATGATCTCCATATCAAATTCTTGCAAAGTGGTGATCCACTTAGCTCTTTTCTCTCCAGGTTCATTTTGCATCAGCAGCATCTTCACTGCTGCATCTGGTACTATAGCCTTAACCTGACTGCGTAAGATGTAATGTCTAAACTTTTTTACTGCTCTTACCAGTGCAAATGCTTGTCTCTCTGTATCAAGGTATTTCAACTGTACATCTTTAAGAGGTGCACTCATAAAAGCTATTGGCTTCTCTTCATCATTTTCTCCTTTCTGCATCAAAGCAGCTGCAACTAAATGTGTGGATGCAAAAGAATAAATATAGAATGGCTTTGTGTAATCTGGACTAGCCAATACAGGAGCATCAGAAATTGCTTCCTTGGTATCTTCAAATGCATCTCTTGCTATTGGTGTCCACTCTATATTTGCATCCTTCTTCAACATGGCATTTAATGGTCGCACAATCTCTGCAAACCCTGTAATGAACTTCCTGACAAAATTAATTTTACCAAAAAATGATTTTAATTCCTTTTTAGTGTTTGGTAATTGTAATTTCTTAATTTCTTCTATTCTATCAGAATCAATTGATATCTTGTTCTTAGAAATGACATGTCCTAATAGTTTACCTTCTGTTACTCCAAACACACACTTCTTAGGGTTAAGCGAAATTCCATACCTTTCGCATCTCTTGAGGACTCTTCTTAGATCCTTGGCATGAGTGGACACATCTTTAGAATAAATAGTTAAATCATCCATATAAATTACAATGCACTTACTCGTCAGTCCATGAAAAGCAATATCCATGGCTCGCTGAAAAGTGGTACCTGCATTGGTTAGACCAAACGACATTCTTCTATAAGCATAATTACCCTATTTACATGTGAAAGTAGTTTTCAACCTATCCTCTTCATCAACCAAGACCTGGTTATACCCTGAAAATCCATCCAGGAAAGACATCATCTTAGCCCCATTCACTGCTTGTAGCACTTCATCCATGGGAGGCAAAGAATAATTGTCTTTCTCAGATGCTTTGTTTAAATTCCTAAAATCTACATATAACCTGATATCTCCAATTTTTTTTGTAATAGGTACTAAATTAGCTACCCAGGTTGAATGTCTGACAGGGAAAATTATCCTAGCAGACAACAATTTCTTCACTTCCTCAAATATCAAAGGCTCTAAAAGTGCATTCACAGGCCTTTGCTTTTGCCTGAATGGTTTGATATCTGGCTTTAAAGGTATCACGTGAGTGATGATGGACGTGTCATAAGTCTTTAGATCTTCATATGTCCATGCTATAACATGTTTATAATCTTTTAGAACATCACTAACTTTAGCTCTAATCTTCTCAGAACAGGCCTTTCCAATTTGTACATTCTGGGGATTCTGCTCTGTTCCTAAGTTATAGGGATCACACTTACCTCCCTCTGTTTTAGGTAAGTCCCTCTGTTTTACTACTCCATCAAAATCAAAGATCTGTTCTGACTCTATAACTCCTTTAGGCATATCCCAAGACATATCAGGCCTCTCTTGTTCATCAATAATGTGGGCCTCAAATACCTCATTGCAAGTTAGAAAATCTACAATTTCCTGATCCCCCTCAAATATCTAAAAATGAGTTACATTATCTGGCACACTGGGCACATTCACTAATTCTACAACAAATCTTTTCAATCCTGACAGTGTCAAAGGTTCTAAAGTACTAGCAGCAACTGCTAGTGCATCTAGCCTATGGTTCATTTCTCTAGGGATATGCTCTATATTGAAAGCATCAAATGACTCTATTAAATCCCATATCCTATGCCTGTAACGCACCATCCTATTATAATTGCAAGCATATACTTTCCTTACCTGTCTGACTACTAGATCAGAATCTGAAAAGACTCTGATCATTTTTACCTTTTTCTTTATAGCCATGACCAGTCCATAAATTAGAGCTTCATATTCTGCAACATTGTTAGTACAAGCAAACTGTAGCCTATATGCTGCTAAATATGATTTGCCATGAGGATCTATAAGTTCTACACCAACACCTGCACCTTGTTTAGATTTGGAACCATCACATTTTAAGGTCCACATGCCATCCCTATTCTTTTGACGTTTTGCTTTAGCATGTTTTACCTTTTCAATCACCTGTGCAGTGTGATCTTGTTCATTCAATGGCAATTCATTTTGGCTCACTTGTACAGTTATCTTTTCAGTTTGAAGATCAGAATGACAGACATTTTTACCTTTTGACTCTTTTCCTAAATCTGGAGTTGATCCACTTACGTTGTTCTAAAAATAACTCTCTAGGTGATTAACCTTTCCTTCTTGGGCTTCTATCCCCTTTGTGCATTTTATATACTCATATTCAATAATATCCCTACACATTCCACAATTCGCTTCAGAATGTGGCTTCTCATGAACTCTACACTTATTTTTGTATAACTTTCATTGAACTGGAAGATTTTGTTCTATGCACTTTTCTATTTCTTGTCTGATGACCTGACTAAACATATTCAATGCATTATTTTCTTCATCCGAAGAATTTCCATCAGACTTAATAAATAACACTGTTGCCTTATTGACAGGCTTCTCTCCAAAATTCAGCATTAAAATTTCCTCAATCTAAACCCCTTTATTAGTAACCCTGTAAACACTAGGTTCAATAGAAGCATACAATATTTTGTTAGTCCTATTGTACTCTGTGATCATATGTTTCATCCTAGGTTCAGCTTCTATTCTAATCTGATTTGGCACACCTCTCCAAGGTAACCACATATGTGAGAAATTGGTGGCCATGTATCCATTCAAAGTCTTTGACCAGTCTCTACTCAATAACATCCCATAATTTATAGGTATATCCACTACTTGGATGTCAATGAACTGACTAACTCTGGGGTCTGAAGCTAACTATATCTGCATATGCATTAATTCTCCAATTACATTAACTTCAATTTTGTCTAACTGTGTAACAACTTTGGCAGATTTAGCAGGGGTCAGCCGTAAAGTTTTACATATCCCTAAGGGCATTACATTGGCTGAGGCACTTGAATCTACCATACAATTGTGTATGTTCTTTGCACATAGTCTAACAGTTAGCAAGAAAGGAGGAGCATCCTTCTTATCTGCATACATTACAACATTGGTGTTGGATGGCTGCTCTATTTTCTTACTCTTTTCTTTGGACTGTGTATCCCTATTAGGAACATTTACTTCAGTAGAAACTTCACCTGTCACAGATGTATCTAGGGATTTAATAAAAGCATTTCTAACCTCTGGAGTTTTCAACAATTCACACAAAGGTATACTAACCTTAATTTTCTTTATTTCCTCTGACAGATAACTCATCAGTCTCATTGTCTCTATACTCTCTATTTTACTTGTTTGAACCTTTTGTACTAATGTTCCATTATTTGCATTGTGATTGACTTTTAGTATAGTAGGATTATTGCTAGCATTCTGGTCTGGAGGGGTATTAAAATTGTTAGGAGGAGTGGAAGTGGTGAAAGGACCTCCTGGCCTAGGATTATTTCTCAGGTTGTAAGTATGATTCATACTTGACTGTTGGAAGGCTTGCACCTCCTCTGTCTCATACAACACCTCATTTTCAGTTTCAAATGGAAATTGAAAAGCATTTAGTACTAAGGTTGTCTCAGGATATAAGTGTATCTTGAGGCGGTTGGAAGAAAGATTGGCCATTATTCTAATTAAGATTGGTAGTATTACCAGTGTAAGGTACTATATCCTGAATTGGAGTAGGATTATACATAGGTGTGTATGTAGGGATTGAATTTAGCAATGGAGTATTCTATGTAGGAACTCCATTCCAAGGTTGTGCTTGATGTTGCATTCTAGGATTTCCTCCATCGAGGAATTGATTATATGTTGTCTACCTCATTTCCTGATTTACAGAGGCTGCCTCTTTATAGGCTTTAGATATTGTATCTATGTTAGGCTTTCTCTTGACAAACATGGCAATTAATGGATCTAAAGCAGCATAATACATAGCCAACAATGTATCTGGAACTACTGTGTATGGTGCTACCAACCTAGAATAAGCTTTTTGAAACCTGTCATTAAAGTTATCAATTAGTTCTCCCTCTCCTCTTTTGATTGTGGCCAATTTATGATACAAGATAGAAGGATCTACTGGTCCCCTAAATCTAGACAGAAATGCTTCTTCCATAAGTGTCCAGGAAGAAACGTAACCACTAGGTAGATTGACATACCTGTTAGATGCTTGTTCATTGAAAGTGTAAGGAAATAATCTACACACCACATCTTCATGTTCTAGTCTAGCTCTAAAGCATGCCTCTTTAAATATCTTGATATGATCTTCTGGATCCTGATGTAATTGGTATTTAGGACATATTTTTTCAGGGTTTTTAGGCATCTCATGATAGTCAACAAAATATATGGGAGAATTGACATTGAAATAAGCCATTGCAGGTACCTGTGCCTGACCTAGACCTGTAGGAATACCTAGAATTCTAGGTGGACTAGGATTTCTGGGAGGACTGGGACCTCTAGGAGGATTAGGACCTCTAGGAGGACCTGAACCAAGATTTAAGAATCTATATGAAGAACTGTCAGGACTCACAATATTGTGGATGTTAAAAGGTGATCCAGGAGGCGTTCCAGATGAACTTCGTGTATGTGATAGTTTAGGATTCCACACTAAAGGACTTTTACTCTATCTTCTGTCAGGTAATTGCACAAATATGTCCTTTGAATTAGATCTAGACCTAGTCACTCTACTACTATTATAAGCCAACTTTACTTAAATTCAACCTTAACTCTGATCAGGCCCTCCTTCTAGCGCCAAAAACTGTTGATGATTGTTTTTACACATTCATAACAAAAGTTAAAATTCATAAATGAACCTAACTATCTTGAAAGATATGAAGAAATCAATTAAGATTACTTAATCCCAAGTTTCCATATGGTCAAGTCTTGACCTGTTAGATAGTTTAGTAGGTTACTATGAAGCTGTAATATTCAAGGGACCTTACGTGATTTAAGGTGATTGATTGCTTACTGGACTCTAATTATGCAAATTGTTGCAAATATCAACAAATGATTCATTCCTTTGCACATATCTGTTATTGTATCCTAAAGCTTTGTATGATTTTATACTAAAACATGCTTCCTTTTCAAATATGTATAAAGATTGCCAAATATCAACTCAATTGATCTCAATTCTTTCAAATGTTAGACAATCTCCTCTGGATTTCTGCATTTCAGCTAATTATTTCAAAGTTTAGGAAAAGTTAGAGAAAATTCAAATTCGACATCACTTGCTACAGGATCTAAATGCTCTGTCATGCACATGGTAAAGATTATAGAAAATTCAATTAAATCAACAGACTAAATCATTAAATGCAAATGCCTTGAATATTTTCACAAACATGCATTCAAGATTGCGAGCTCTAAGAGAAACTGTTTCAAATATAATGAAAAGCTAGAAGACACTCAGAAAATAGACGCAGACTTCCAGATTCACTTATATTCAAAACACATAGCCATATATGGTTTACAATGTAGGAATGACTCTTAGCTTCATTAATCAAATTCACAAAACTTACAATGCTTTATAGATACAACAAGAAAGCTAGATATTTCCACGCATTCCTTAGTGTAGACACAGGTGACCTCCTCTATACTGAAATACTCCTTCTTACTCAAAGTTTCAGAACAAATTACAATTGCTATACTAATTTCTACAAATCCCTGTGTCAATAATATACAAATAGCCACCTTCCTTATATAGATTTTGAACTTTTAAATTACTACGGCTACTACTTTAATCCATGGTTGAGATCCTTCTATTTCAGATCAACGGTGTATCTTTGTTTCTAACCGTCTACCAAAATATCTATTTGGCATCTTTTCCCTCGCTTAAAGGATGCCTTTGGAATCTTTTACAAAATAAGATTCCCCTTTTCTCTGTTGACTTTCTCAAGCTCAAGTTCTTTATTTGACTTTTTCTCAAAAAGCCTTTATACTTGCTTGCTTTTCAGTTTTTTAAATATTTTCTAAAATTGCCAATTACTCCTTCCACAAAGGTGCGGTCCCCTCCTGGACTCTTTGTGGTGCAGGAGCACCTAAAAGAACATCTTGGAGCAAGAAGACACAAATGATTATAGGAGGATCCCATGGAGCAAATCAAATCAACTGGAATATCCTAAGACCAATTATGGCATATTATAATGGGCAAAATGATGTAATGATCAAATGTCCTGAGGGTCCTGGTAAGGACCCTAGGACCAAAAATGATGTAAGTGGGCCAATAGTGCCTCTAGAGTCAAATAAGAGTCAAGTATAGGTGTCTGAGATTAGGAATAAGGTATAATGATCCTAAGAAGATCAACCATGAGGAACCATGATGATTTGGTAGGGTAAAAGTCACTTAAAACAAAGTTTAGCTTTCAAATTTTTGAATAATGCATTTGGGCGGGAAAATCAATAATGGACAATTTTGGAAGTTTAACCATCTCCAACCGATGGGAATTGGTTGTGGGAGTTAGGAAAAATCTATATAAGCCTTCCCAAGGCATGAGATGGTACGGAAGAATCATTTTGAGGCCTAGATTGTACGACAGATTGGGAAGTAACAATAAAATTCAGTTTTCTTGCATTTTCCTTATCATTTCTGTTGATTCCTTGATTGTTGGTGTTTGGAAAATGTATTTAGTCTCATCTAACTATAGTGGACTTTGTTTTCATGCTCTGAGAAGGTTTTTTGAAGGTAGTTTATTTGCTATTTATTTGACTGTCACAAGGAACAGCAGGATGTGCTATGCATCTTGAGAGGTTTCCATGCCTCATAAGACCTTTCCATGGATGTAGGATCCTGGTTCTCATGGAATAGGTCCTTGATTTCATGTATAATATGTTTCTAACCCTGAAAAAGTAGGAGGAGTGTAAATGGGAGAGGTGATCACCATTTGAAGTCAAAGTTTGCATGTGGAAGAGCATTGAAATGGTGGCATGGTTATAGCAGCAGGAGATCGGCCTTAACAAGGTGATGGTTTTATGTTTTTTGTTGTTTAATATGGTCAAGGACATGGTGTTAGACCTTTGAATGAGGTCTAGAAGTGACTGGACATGGGAGATCTAGTAAAACCTAGGTTTTGAGGCCTAGAAAGGGGGGTTTTGTATTTCAAACCTTAAATGAGAAAACCACCAGTTGAAACCTTGAAAATACTTTGTTTTTAATCCTTTCCTAAGACTGTTTCAAGGTTTGGAGTGGATTTGACAAGTTTGTCATAGGGTTCCTTTGTAAAATGGGCAATTTAGGCCTTGTGGAAAGGCAGCAGGGTGTTAGGACAGTCACGTTTGGTCTAAAACAATAGTAGGTGAGTTTGAGATATGTTATAGAGCTTAGTAGAGGGTATCCATATCAGCCATTAGGTTTGGAAGTTCTTTGGGAAAGTTTGGAGAAAAGTACAGTTTAGTCGCTAAATAGGGCTACTAGGATTAGGCCTAGTGAAGAGGAGTTATCAAGAACCAATCAAATTGGTTTGTGAAACCTATTGAATCTTATTGGTTGGGGTAGGTTGAGACACTAGAAGGTGCAATATTTCATCTGAGAAGTTGGAACCCAAATTTGAGCCCTTCGATGGAGTTTAAGGCAAAGGGAAGACTAGTGAAGTCTTAGTGATTGAAGCCCACAAGCCATTATTATTTCAAATCTTTTGATCTTGTTAAATTACCTTTGGAGACCTGACACCTTTGCATCACTTTTCCATTATGTACTCTTGCATCACAACTCCCTCCTTCAACCCCTTTTCTGTATTCTCTGAGCCCTCTCTTCTCTTCTGGTATTTCTTCATTTTACCTCGCTCTTCCATCAATGTATCAATCATCTACTTACTGAGATTGGCATCAGGGTTTCCTATGCATGGTGCAAATATGGCATTGAACTCTGTCAATGCCCTTTCTAAGTTATACACTAGCACTTCCATACACTCATGTTGCAGTAATCTCTCTATTATCCTCTTATGTATCTTGATCATTTCATCTGCTTTTTCTTCTAAATTCTGTATTATTGCTGCAGATTTCCTGAGTTTATCTTCCTCAAACCTGAGTTCTAATATTATTTGTGGCACTTGATTTGCCAATGTGAGAGTAAGTGCTCCATCATTAATCAGTTCTTTTACTCTCCTTTCCACTTCTATCAACAGTTCAATTTTAGACCTGCATTCTTCTTTTCTGTTTTGGCATTTATGTGTAAGTATCAGACATTTATTCTTTTCTTCTGCACTTACCTTCCAACTTTTTATAGCTTGCCTTATTATTTTCTCTCCTTCTTGCATGAAATCACTAAACCATTCAGCAAAGATATTACCCTTTAGCCCTTTATTTTTCATGTCTTGTATTTCTTCCTTTGACACCACTACTATGTTATCAGGCAATTTTGGTACTGTGGCACTGGGATCAAATATCCCCTTAATAAGTTGTTGAAGCTGGACAATGTCTCCCTTCAAGTAATCTTGTTTATCTTTGTCTTTCTTCAGCATTTTTGTTGTCACCTGGTGCATGTCTTCCCATTCATGAATATGTTGTTCTCTTGTGCTATGCCCCAGGTCCAAATTCAATATTTTGTATTCCTCTAAAGTTATTTCTCCTTTCGGCTTTTCTTTCTGAGGAATTGCTAGGTTCAGCATTCTGGATCCATCTGGACCTCTCTTTATTGCTGACATTGTCCTAGCTCTCCTCTTTTCTTTTCTTGGAGTATCACCACCTATCAAGCTTTTAATATCTATTGGTACTAACTGTACCTCTTTATCCTTTTTTCTTATTTCCTTTTCCAACCATGCAGGAACCTCCTTTGTACCTTCTGCAACTTTATCTTCAACAATCACCTCTTCATGAGGTTTCTTTATTTCAACTTCTTCCTGTTGTTGCTGTTCCTGCTGTTGCTCTTGTTCTTCTTCTTCTTGTCTGTGTTGTTGAATTGGCTCTTCTTGTTGTTGTTGTTACTAAAGTGGAGGCTCCTGTTCTGTAGGATTATTTAGCTATTCTTTTGATTCCACCTCTTCTTCTTCTTCTTCTTTCTTAGTATCCCCTCCAGCATTACTCTCCTTTTCATGATCTTCTCCTTCTAATGATCCTTTCTCTTGATCATCTTTTTCTTGTTTATCAAGTTCATTCTCATCCATTTTTTTATTTGCCTCTGTATCTTCAGGCTTCTTAATTTCTTCTTCCACCTTATCTATACTTCTTGTCTATACTTATTCTGGATGTACTGGTGAACTGGCCTTTACCTCATCCTCTTTTACTTCTTCTTCTTGCTCTTGCATATCTTCTGTATTTTTCTCTTCTTCACCTTGTTTGCCATACATATTCAACATATTTAGAGCATCCACACATGAGGTATCTTCTTTTGTTCCCTCTTCTGCTGAAGCAGGTGTTTCTATAACCATTTCTTCCAGTATCTTCTTCTTTTCAGCTTCCTCAATTTTATGTGCTTCTTCGTGCACATCCTTAATAATTTTAGGTGGCACCAAAGCACCAAAGGGATCTACTGATCCTACTTCCTCCTGTACTTTTTCTTCTTCATGTTCCATGCCATGTTCAATTCCTATTTCAACTAAATGGCTTGGCCATTCCTCTTCACTCAAAAAATCACTGGAATCCTCTTCAATGTTAATTTCTTTGCCTTTGTACATTACTCTTTCTTCACTATCACTGCTCTCAATATTCATAGTTTCCACTATTTGTTGAGCCTTATGAATTTCTAACTCCTTTTGTATTTCTTTGGCCAATTCTTCTTTCACTTTCCTAAATGTTTGTCCTGGTTCTAAAGATGTGGAGGTGCCAAGTACATTGGTTAATTTTGCACCTACCTTTAGTGCTCCAATCACACCACTTGGTTCAGACGTTTCACCTTTTGACAGACTTATTGGAATGGCCCTTCCGACTGGTTGTCCTATAGTTTCTTTAGCAGTCAGTGCCTCCTCTGCACTTATTTCATGACTCATTGATTTTGCATCAACAAAAGTGTCTGATGCTACTGCTATTGTTATCCCCAAAGCATATGGATCCATCAATGTAGCATTTTTATCCTTTTCTATAATTTTGGCCTCAACAATTTTTCTCTTCTTCTTATAAAAACATTGCAAGTCCTAAGTAGGCTCCACCTTTCTTTTCCTCCCCTTCTTTGGGTAGGTGACCTCTTTGCCTTCAGCTTTGAGTTCTTCAATTCTATCCTTCAGCCATGTTTTTGAAAATAATATTATTGGTTTAGATACTTCATCCAGAGATGTATTCCATGGTTTTAACCAATCCGGCTCTGTAATAGGAGCCAACCTTGCTATTGCATAGCTGTGATGTAACAATCTGTCATCATCCTGAACCTCTGGGGGCACATATATATTCCCTATAGATTTCATCTACTCAATAGTCAATCTTTTGTGAGCTCTTTTTCTTACCTCCCTGTCATTCTTGCAGTCAGCCCAAAAATCTTCAATATGTATCACATGTTTTGTAATTTTTATCTACAAAATTCTGAATCCTATGGAAGGGATCAAATCTCCTTGTTAAATCAAACTCTTGAAAACCAAAGTATCTTAGTTCCTACTCGAAATACCCTGCAACCTCCTCACTATAGCAAGAATATCTGCCAATAGCCCAAGGTAGCTTTACATTTCCTCTATTATTGAACTTCTTTTTGTACATTCTGAAAACATTTAAATTCTGTCTTGAAAACTCCAACACAATTAACTTGTCAGAAGGATACCTTGGCAACATAAATGGCTTTCCTTCAAAGCCCTCAGTTCTTATGTATGTAAAATGTTCAAACTGTATAAACCAAGAACTATGCAATCCAATTGTATCCTCTGCATCTTTAGACAACCTCTTGTCAGGCTCTTCTCTCAATATTCTTACCAGGTAAGTATAAAAAACATCATTAACCAAAGAAAAATTCTTTAAGGAATTTTCCTCCTGTAGGATAGGGTAGTGTTCATACACTAGTCTCTGATTAGGACCATTTCCTAAGATTCCTATCCTTTCTATCCCATGAATGTAGGGCATGATTTCTGCAACACAGGAATATAATACATAAGAAGACAAATAAAAGGGCAAAATTTATTGTTTTCTCTACATGGCTTGCCTCCAAATGGCTGTGCTTATTGCTTTGGCCTAATGGATCTGCCCTTGCTCTTTTTTTCCTATTCTTATGAATTCAATTATAGTGAACATCCGTGGCTCACATTTAGTACCATCTCTCATTCCAACCAACCTATTCAGCATGGTTATCATCAGATAAATCTCCTCTCTGAAATATATCCTTATCAGGTTTTTTGGTATCCTGGCTACAGCTTTAGGTTTGTTTTCTGGACTATACCAGTTGTGAAATATTTTACTCTTACATTCTTTCTCATTTATTCAAAAATCCTCATTATATTGGTCAATGTCAATATCACTCATCTTCTCAGTAATCTCCAACCCAAAAGTCCTTGCAATGCCTTCTGTGGTTAAGTCAGCAATCAATCTTTCATATAGCATGATCTTTCTTGTAGACAGATCATATAAAGTAACACAATCTAGACACAAATCCTTAGCCTCCATGGCCAGTGGGAAACCTGCAGCTCTGTATAATCTACTTTGCCAAATACATTTCATATCAGGAGAGGCATCAGCAACAGTGATTTTCTTCAACACATCTCTTGCATCATAGTTTCCAATACTCGTGTCCGTACCCATTCCACTTGTACTAATCAGGGATGGATAACCCCTATGAATGGGCAATTCCTCTTTCTCTAGTTCTTTCTGAGGTTTTCTTTCCTTCTTCACCTTTTCCCCTGTATCTTTCTTCTGTTTAGGGGCCATCCTGTAGAAACATACTTCTTTTAACTTTCATTTCAATTTCTGGTTTAGGATTTTTACCATGAATTTCTATTTTTACTATTTACCCTAACTTGTCTTTTTCCCTTTTTATTTTAACCTCTAAATTCATTAAGCTCTATTAAGCTAATTAACAATTAAAATAGTAATTTGCAAAAATGCATACGTTTCAATGAAATTATTGAAATAATAGTATTAAACCAACCGAAAATAAATGGCATTTTGGATAAATACCTGTTGTTAGCAACCGTTTACCCGTTGACTTACTTTACCATTTTCACCTTTGTCCAGCTACTGTAACTATTGTCGCTCTGGTAAATTCTGCTTAACCACTGCAACAACTCTCTTTTATGCAATTTTCACTTTAAATAGTATATCTTGCAATCGAAATAGCATAAGAATTGCCCTAACCCTCGTTAAATTTCCCTTTGTTTGATTGTTAAATTCGCATTAATTACAACAATTAATGCGCTATGCCCTCGGCCTTTATTACAGTGTTTATGTTTTTCAAACTTTTTACCATTAGCTTGATTCAACATGCATACCTTTTCTTTTCTTCGTTGTATCTCTAAACATAGAAGCCCATTTATGCATACAATCAACTAATGCTCTTTTACCCTTTTTACCCTTTCTGTACATCTTTGTATCTTTGGTTTTGTATATCGCACTTGTATATTATGTTGTATAATTAGACATATAAACCCCACATACAAACATTTCATTACCTTTTCTCCTTCCACAATGTCTTTGTTTCTTTGTATCTTGGCATTGTATATTGTAAACATACAAACACCCAAACATACAAAGAATTTACCATTTTTAACTTCTGTGACAAATCCACCTTGTATCTCCGCCTTGCATCTTTTAAATGTACATCTGCTTGTATATCGCAAAATATGCATGGTTATTATACAAGCAAACATGTACATACAGTGGGGTCCACCCTACCTCTCAATAGTGCCTTTCCGTGATGCTTTTACCTCTCGTTGAACTTTCAGACTTCAAACTATTATAAATCGTACTGTATTTACTTTTGCATCCGCAATGTATATAAAACCTTGTATATTTCGCCTTGTACATTCTGAAACATACAAAGACCAAAACATACAATAGTTTAACTTTATTCCATAATGCTTTCGGTTCTAGTTTGTATAAAGTGCAATGTATATTGGCATTGTATATAATAAATATACAAAGCGTAATATACATCGACTTATCTACCCTTGATAACTCTTCGGTTCCGGCCTGTATAAATCAAATGCATCCTGCAATATACACTAAAACTTGATGCATTAATTATACCATATTTTAATTTTTCCCCAATTCTGTGTTGTATGTAAAACAATGCATACCTCTCGATACACACATACAAAGCCCCAAATATACAACCATTATTCCATATTTCATACCCTTTTCAGTTCCGCTTTATATACAAAACTTTGTATATAACCGAACATGTACAAAGTGGAAAACATACAACGAATATGTCAACTTTAATACTTTTTCAATTCCATGCTATGTATAATCTCTTGTATATTTACCTTGTATGTCTGTCACCTGCCAAATATATAAGCCAAAATATATATAGTAGATCTCAATGTTTATTCATTCCAATTTTGACTATTTTCGGGCCCGACTTGTATATTAAGATAAAGCGTTAGCCAAAAATGTATACAAGTAACAACATTTTTCAAACCTGATGACTTGCCCCCTTTTTTTGGCGACTAACACAAAGACATGATATACAAATGTATTTGTATATGAAATGACTTTGTATATACAAAACACAAACCCTCTGATTGTACATTTACCAAAACACTTATAACTTGCAAAATATAGTGAATTTTGAGATGGTTCAAAAAGCAATGCCTATTCATTTTTCACAAAGAATTCACCCATATTATGCACTGGTACTCAATGTTATTTTTTTCTCTATTTTCACCAAGGTTTGTACTTTTAGTTACCCTTTTCCCTTTACCACCAAGCAAAACCACACATAAAAGCAACCAAAAGCCAGCTACAGTAGGGGTCCTCATTTTACTAAGATGTAAAATGGGGCGTGTTGTGAGCATCACAACAATACATTTTTGGCATTTATCTTGTCTTGTTTTCCATTCATTAGGCTAACAAGCCCCTTTCTTTGGAGTCTAACCTTCTATTTTGATTAGGATGACCTCTGTTTTGTAGGATTGACAATTTCAAGCTCATATCGGCACTATCGGTACCCAGAGTGGTGCTATTTTCAACTGTTGACCAGACCCTTCAATCACACGCGCAGTGGCACCTTGTCATAGTCATATTAGCGCTATTAACAGTTTTAGCACTTTCTTTGTATTAGTTTAGTGCTATTGTCTGTATTAGCACCTTATGTATAATTTTTTAGCGCTATATTCTATTTTGGCGCATTCTGTACATGGTTTTAGCACATCTTTGTATATCAGTGCTATTATCTAGGGTGTAAGGTTTTCTTGGTCGGTATCTCTCAGTAGCACCATTTTTTGTCCGTAGTGGTGCCATTTTCTCTCTGTTTTAGCACTATGTTTATAGGCTAACTTTGGGTTCTGTGTAGGGACTGATATGTTGTTTGGAGGTCATCGCCATCATTTTGCGGCCACTAACAAGTTTTTGCAGGGTGTTTATCTTTAGTTTAAAACAAACACTTCAACTGGGACTTAAAAAGAACCCTTGCATGTTAGCTTAGAAACAAACATTTCAATTTGGTGCAATAAAATTGATCAACAACCAACAAACAAATCTTTGTGTGCCCTACCTTAAACAACATTTGAATTTGGTGCTCTTAAACTCACAAGTGTTTGCCAACAAATCCACAAACATTTCAATTTTGGGCTTTAAAAAGAACCACAAAGTGCATCAATAAACTCATTGGATTAAAAAGAATAACAATCTGCATTTTTCACTCATCTAAACAAGAAAACAAATTAAATTTGTGTGAAGTGTTTTCGTGATTATGTTTGTAGTGTGAAAATTGTATGCTCTTCCCTTGAACCATTGGTGATCTTGGGAATCAAAAGCTTCTCACAACACTTGCATAAATCACCCCCAACATAATCCAAAGAACTAAAATAAACCTTGTTTAGCATGATACAAGTACAAAATATACGTATGCTATCCCCTCGCATCCTTGTATGAACTTGGGGATCAAAAGTATTTTTGTGGTTGTGTCACTTTTGTTAATCCTTAGAGGGCCTGCCACCCTGCTTCGAAAGGTGGGAATGACCCAAGCGGCAACAAGCTAAAGCCAAGCTCTTTTGAGCTGCTATATAAAATAATGTGTTTGTGATGAAAGTCACAAGCAACAGGTGTTGTTGTGTCATACTAATAGCCAACCTCCCCCAAAACGCTCCAAGGCGTAACCCTTGGAGGCTGGGAGACTCCATAATGAAGAGTAGCGCTACCACACATATGGCCACCTAAACAAATGCACTTACTATGAACCTTTGTTTTAGCAAGCCAAAAACCTTCTATTTGTTGACGCAGAAGGGAAACCTTTGAAGCGGCCCCGATTCATGCGGTTCTTAGCCGAGGTAATAGGGACAATCCTAAGGTTTGGTGAGGGACAAGCCTTCATGGAAACCTAGATCTTGGTATGCATGAGAAGTGAGTGCACTTGTAAGGAGGAGCCGGTGCTACCAAGATCCTGGAGCTACCCGCTTTGAATAGGCACAGCTAGGGGATTCAACAAATACTGTCATATCTTCGCCTTAGGTTGTGCAAAGTGCTTGTTTAAGAAAATCACACATCTTTTCACAAACAAAATCTTGGTTATTGTGTGTTATTATGCTTGAAGTGCTTTTAAGAAACTTGCCAAGAGATAATAAAAATCATTTGATCAAACTTCATATCAAAACAAATCCAAAACTGCCAACAAAATCTAACTTTTTCAGAGCCTCAACCAACACTGACCTGTTTTAGCACCATATATGTCTGCTTTTGGCACCATTTCACCTGTGGATTGGCACTATTTCTAGATTGACTTGCCTGAAACTAGAGAAAATTCCATTGTGATCTTTAGGGCCTACTTTGCCATAATCCATAATCAACTTCCAAAAATCTGTCCATACCCCACTCATTTTATTCAAATTTTTCCTTCATTTTGACCTTGGAGAATCAATCATTATCATTATTGGACCCTTTTCTATGCCATAATCCACTCAATATCATATCCATTTATCTTCATTAATCTTTGCATACCTTTTGGACCAAACAAACATCCTTTTTACAAGAAATCATTCCAAAATCATCTCGTTTCTCTCATCAAAAACATATCCAAAATCTTCAAAAACCCAAAACACCCATAAAAAAACCATCAATCAAAATCCAAAACTTGTCATCCCTTTGAGCTAAGGCTAGATCTACATTTCATCTTTTACATCATATTTTGTTTGAAGAGTCATTAGTCAACCTTTCAAGTGAAATAATCATCCTTCTTTGTGTAAGGTCATTAGTCTACCCTAAACAAAGAGAAACATCCATTTGTGCAACACAAAACTATATCTTACTAAAGCTCATTAGTTGACCATCAAATCCTCTTCAAAAAACATCATCCTAATCTCTCATACCAAACATCTAGTTCATCCAAAAATCTCACCATCCAAATCAACATCAAAATCCCTTTCGTCAAATCATCCTCAAGCAAACTCCATCTCTCATCCACCATTTTGGTCCAAAACATTGTAAACATCAATATCACCCACTCGTATCATCCCTAGATTGACACCTTTTTGGAGAATCATCTTAGAAGTGAGA
Source organism: Cunninghamia lanceolata (assembly GCA_027924645.1). Lineage (NCBI taxonomy): Eukaryota > Viridiplantae > Streptophyta > Pinopsida > Cupressales > Cupressaceae > Cunninghamia > Cunninghamia lanceolata. Next base: position 4,307,113 of record BSBN01000220.1, on the reverse strand, counting down.
AATCTATCCTTTATCATGCTACAATCACCCTATCATCTTCCATTCCACTACCACATCCTCTTTTGGGTGCAACAAATCAATCCGGATTCTCTAAGGTCTCCATCCCCTTTTCATCCACCTCAAAATCAAATCCATACTCTTGCATGCCCATAACTAGATCACAACACAAGAAGAATCAAGCAATGGCAGATTTTGGACAATACATGGACATAGGAATGCCTAATACCAATGACAATAACCTACCAATCAACCAAACACACAACCTACCTACGGTCTTTCAAATCTTGACATATAATCCCAATGAAAATCCCTTCCATTTCTTGCAACCACCACCACCACCACCACAAAATGTCCCTACCATGTCCCAAGATGATCTAGATGTCTTGAGCTTTACACAAGACGCCGATAGCATGGACCTACTTGACAAAATCCTAAGGTCGGATCCAAATAGATATCTTGACTACCTCCTCAAAATTGGTGCCCAACCACTCCACAACATGACATTATCCCAACAATCTACCTCTAACAACAATCCTACAACATCCTCCCAACCATCTACATCAAACACCAAACCTATCGTCTCACAAACCTCAACTCCCACCGTATCTACCACCACCACAAGATCTAATGTTACCACATCCACAATCCCCGCAAGTGTCTCTAATCCTACCACCTCCCAACCTGTCATCACATCCACTACCACAACTACCGTAAACTCTTTTGTTCCACAAATCACCTTGGGCATACAAGGGAACCTCACACACGTAAGTGCTTCCACAAGTGTGCCTCCACTTAATCCACAAACCATAGCCTACATGTGACAATTCTTTTCACAACCACCTTTAAACATGACCAACCCATCCAACATCAATCCATCTCATGTCAAGCCATCTAATGTCAACCCATCCAATGTCAACCTTCTCATCTCACATATCTACAAAATCCCATAGCATTATCAACACATCATAATCCCAACCCTCAAATACCTCCCCATATTCTCTAACAAATCCACTCTTACCAACAACACCTCACACAACTCAACCAAAATACCACCCCATAGTACCAAAACACAATCTCCCAAAACCTCCAACATCAAACACCACCTAATCTCCAACACCTCATCCATCAGTAAACCCACACACCTCAACCGCCACCAACCCCAGACTCACAACCGTTGTACAGGCCTTGATTCAAAAGGTAGACAATATGCAAACTGGGGGCAAATGCAAGGATTACTCTTTTGAGGATATTTGCCCCTATCCATTTGATCAGACATTGTACATGCTCCCTTTCCCCAAAAATTTTGAAACGCCCAAATTTGACAAATACAAGGGAAAGGGAGACCCTAGGGATCATCTTAGGGAGTTTTACCTCACTTGTTTAGAAGTCTCAAACAACGATACATATCTAATGAGACTATTTCCAAGAAGCCTCGGTGGTCAAGCCGTTGAGTGGTTCGTACATCTTCCCCTGGGCATTAGGTCTTTCCCTGAGCTTGCAGAAAAAATTGTGAATCATTTCTCCTATAACTTCAAGCATGAAATATCTATGACAGACCTTTGCAACACAAAACAAAAAAGCAGAGAATTCTTCACTTCCTTCTTGCAGAGGTGGAGAAGCTTCGAAAGCAAACTCCCTTGGCCAATTCTTGAAAAACAACTCGTCACCATGTTTGTGACTAACCTCCATCAGGAAATAGGGTTCCATTTACAGATCCTTTGTGTGTCTACCTTTGAAAAAGTCATCGACAAAGGTACTACCATAGAATGGGCCCTCATCACCAAGGGCTCGATCAAATTATATGACAACAAGTCCAACAACAACAGCAACAACAACAACCACAACAACAACAACAATAACAAACTAAACAACAACGTCCCCAATACAAACAACAACAACAACAACATGCAATCAAACGAAAAGCCATGTTATTGGGGAAAGAACAAAAACACCTTGAATGATGGCATCACTGATGTGAAGGCCATCCAACATGTGCAGAATCAAACATCCTCAAGTACATATGCCGCCAATGTAAATACCCAAAGGGGGCAATTCAAACAAAACAAGCCTCGAAGACAATTCACATCTTTAGGGGAACCAATCAAGGATATCCTCGATCAATGTCTAAAGAAGGGTTTGATAACTCTACCACCTGTTAAGCCCTACCAAGAGAATGAGCTCAAAGCTACGTGGTACAATGAAAATGATTACTGCAACTACCACTGCATTATGGGCCACAAGACCGCTGATTGCATGAAGTTAAAGCATTGTGTGCAAGACCTCATCAATCAGAACAAAGTCAATCTTGAGCAAAGCATCCAACCATCACCTAATGCTAATCTAGGAGCTTACAAGGATCCATTGCCCAATCATAACAAAGCTTCCTCATCCAATCAAGCCTATAACATCACCCCACCTCCTGCATCCTATGACTCTATCATAGGGCGGATAGAACCATCCTCTAACCATATCAACACAATCACCATTCGAGCTCAAGCAGTCAATTGCACCGTCACAACCCGTCGTGGCCGCATATCCATCCGCACCACTCCTACCACTGATCAAACTCCCGCATCCATGTCAAATTCCCTACCCAATCATCCAACTATGCGCCCATCACCTACCAATCAATACAAGCTCCTAGAACATCTAGGAAAGACCCCTGCACACATATCCATACTTGAGCTACTTCACACATCACCTCTCCATAAAGACATCCTTGATAAAGCACTCTTGGAGACCCAAGTTCTCGCCAACCTCAATGTAAATCAATTCCAAGCCATGGTCAGCCATATCGTCGTGCCTCACCATCTCACCTTCTTAGAAAAAGATCTCCCCACATTCGAAAACCCACATAATGACGCCTTACACATTGAAGTTCATATGCACAATCATATCATCAAGAGAGTCTTAATAGATGGTGGCTCTGGCCTAAACCTGTGCACTCTTAAATTACTAAAACAATTGGGATACTCGGATGTGGTTGTAGACACCGGTGAGTGCATAACAATCAAAGGATATGATGACACTGAACGACTATCTGAGGGCACTATGAAGCTACCTATTCAAGTGGGACAAAAGATAATGGAAATGAAATGTCAGGTCCTTGATCTTGATCTCCCATACAACATTCTTCTCGGCCGCCCATGGATCCATGCCATGCAAGCGGTCCCCTCGACATTCCATCAATGTCTAAAATTCCCTCACAATGGCACGTAAGTAACTATCTATGCTGATCCTCACCCCTTCCAGTACTACAATTTCTTGGAAGGCCATGACCACACCTTCTATCCATATAACAAAGCCATCACAAAAGCCAACCCCACAACATCCACTTTGTACATCAACCCCGCCAACATTGCCACCACTTCATCCCAAACACCTCCACCACCTGAGATCAAGATCAAGCTTAGTGACATTGGATGTGGGGAATATGACCTACACGGTACCTTTTGTGTGGGCACGTTACCCAACCCTAAAATGTTCGGCATCCCAAAGAAAGAAGAAGCTAATATAGTGGTCATCAAATGTAAACCATCACCTACCTTTGAAAAGAAACATCTCATAGATCAAGATGTGCTCGAAGACATATCATCCTAGCTATATAAAGATGAGGAAACTGCCCAACAAGCTCCCCCAATACCAATAGAGTTCTATGGTAAAGGGTCAGAAATTATCAAAAACATGGGCTATAAAGGACAAGGTAGTATTGGCCTTTATGAACAAGGGATCGTGGAACCAGTCCAAGAAACAAGAAATCCTTATACCCAAGGGTTAGGATATGGTCAGTGACAACGTATCCTCACCACGGGTGAATGTATCCTAGCTGAGGTCACTACAGTCTCCCCTGAAGTCGATAATGTCAATGAAATGGGCCATCAAGATTCCTTTAGTGACTTCACTGATTTCTTCAACTCATCCATATGCACCCTATACACGGTCACCACCCTAGCCTCTTTATCCAATGACTTACCCCTTGTATACCTAGACCTCATAGATTGGGACCAACAGGGACCTCCTGTCTTCAATGTAGCACCAAACGATGAGGCCATCACTAAAATGATGGGGGTTAGAGATCACTTCCCCTTGGGAGATCATAGAGCGGGATACATCATGGAACTTGATATGGCTGCCTATTTCGAGGAGACAACCCCTACTTCTAGTCATAAAAATATAAAAATCAAACATGGATCTGATGGTGAAAACTATTCCGTGGCAGTGTCAGATCCCAAAAAAGTAAAAATAAAAGACGTATCTCCTGGTGAAAACCTCCATGAGACGCCAGGAGATGGAAGCATGGGCCTTCCCAAGATAGACAAGGTATATCCCGACAGATCACCCGTCCTGGTAGAGCCAGCTCAAGGGATGAATCTTGGGATGGAAGAAGAGCCAAAAATCACCTTCAGAGCAGAATCTCTCAGTACACTAGAGCAGGAAAATTTCTTAGCCTTCTTCAAATGCAGAAATCACAATTTTGCGTGGACTTATGTAGACATGCCAGGGCTCAATCCCACTTTGGTTGTCCATCACCTTGCAGTAGGGCCTGATGCAAAACTAGTAAAACACAAGCTCAGAAAATGAACCCTCAAGTGGCCCTCCTAGTCAAAGCATAATTGAAGAAACTACTGGACATTGGCTTCATCCGACCAATTGATTATCCTGAATGGGTTTCCAACCTAGTACCACTAGCCACACTAGATGGTCGAATCCGCTACTGCACGGACTTCTGAGACCTTAACAAACCCTACCCGAAGGATGACTTCCCATTACCAAACATTGACATGATAGTGGATCTTACGGTAGGATATGAGATGTTATCCCTCATGGATGGTTTTTCAAGGTATAATCAAATTAGAATCACCAAAGAGGATCAACATAAGATAGCCTTTATATGTCCATGGGGAACATACTGCTAGGTGGTAATGTCATTTGGCCTCAAGAACGTCAGAGCTACATATCAACGAGCCATGACTGTCATCTTCCATGATCTTTTCCACCACATAATGGAAGACTATGTGGATGACTTGCTAGGAAAATCAAAGACACGGGAGGAACATCTAGATGTATTAGCGAAGATCTTTGACTGACTGGAACAATACAATGTTCTCTTGAATCCAAAGAAATGTGTCTTCGAGGTCACCTCCAGAAAACTTTTGGGATACATAGTCTCTAGAAGGGGAATTGAGGTAGATCCCGCAAAAGTCAAAGCCATCATTGAAATGCCTCCTCCAAAAACCCTAAAATGATTGAGAGGTCTGCAAGGGGAACTCTAGTCCATTCAATAGTTTATTGCTCAACTTGCTGATAAATGTCAACCATTCCAACATCTACTCAGAAAGGATATAGAATTGCATAGAACACTTAGTGTTAGGCTGCCTTTGACCAGCTAAAAGATTATCTAGCTAATCCCCCTGTTCTAACTCCACCAAGGCAAGGAGAACCCCTCCTATTATACATCTCAGCGACAGAAACAACTATTGGAGCTTTACTAGCACAACACAATGAACAAGGAAAGGAAAGAGCCATCTATTACATTAGTCACACCTTGATCTCATACGAGCTAAACTATATAGCAATTGAATGAGCATGTCTGGCCCTGGTCTTTACTTCACAAAAACTAAGACACTACATGCTCAATCACAAAACTAAGCTCATCACCAAGATCAATCCACTGAAATATCTGCTAAATAGAGCTACTCTTACTAGGAGAATGGCAAAATGGGTCATGATCCTCACTAAATTTGACATTGAATATACTAAAAGAAAAGCCATCAAAGGACAGGTTATCGCTGATCAGTTGGCCGAAGCACCCATTCCTGCAGAATATCCTATACTAGCATAATTCCCTGATGAAGCCATCTTGACATTAGCACCAGTAAAAGAAACATGGAAAATGTACTTTGATGGATCATACACACACAAAGGCTCAGGGGCAGGTGTCCTATTTGTTACCCCTCAAGGTGACACAATCCCCAAGTCATTCAAAATCACATTCCCATGTACCAACAATGTGGCAGAGTATGAGGCCCTTATCACTGGCCTCCGAATGACAATCAAATGGAGAATTGAGAAGTTGACTGTGTATGGAGACTCTCAACTGGTCATTCGGCAGGTAAATAATGAAGACAAGACCAAGGATGATAAACTCCTGCCTTATAAAAAGATGGTCGATGACTTCAAAGACTATTTTGATGACATCCACTTTGAGAAAATCCCAAGGCTAAACAACAAAGCTGCAGACGCCATGGCCACTATCGGGTCCTTGGTCAACATGAAGAAAGACAGCAAGAAGTGTGAGTTCCTGATAGAAGAACTCTCGATTCCAGCATATGATGTTCCCTAATCGGAGCTAGTGTGCGAAATCATTGGTCCCCTATCCCCGTGGTATCAAGAAGCCTATCTATATCTCCATGATAATATCATCCCTCCCAACCTATCCACCTCACAACAAAAATCTTTCATCCATCGAGCCTCCTGCTTCACCCTTGTAGGAGATACCCTATACAAAAGGAGTCTTGATGGTACACTTTTACGATGTTTAGACTCTAGGGAAGATAAAGTGGCCTTGCAAGAGGTACATGCGGGCATCTATGGGGCACATTCAAGTGGACCCACCCTTGCTAAAAAGATCCTCAGGACCGGATACTATTGGCCAACCATGGAACGAGACACCTACTGGTTTATAAAAAAGTGGTGCAGGAGCACCTACCTGACAGCTGGTCTTGATAAGGCAGTTAGTTGTTTTAGGTCTTGTTTGTGTTTCCAAGAAGGTCTGGTAAGACCAAATGCATGTAATAAGGTCATGCTGATCATGATAAGATCATGCTGACCAGGCTTTTGCTATTTTTAGTTAGTTGGTTATAACAGCTGTCATGCTGTAGGGTCCGGTTGGCTCTCCCAGCCGCCTGGAGAGTTCCCAGCCGCTTGGAGTCGGGTCAGTAGTACTCGTAGGATAATCTATTTAAGCTTGAGATCGGTTGATATTGCATAGACAGAGAGATATCATCGATCGGTAGTATAGTATTGTATTGCGCAGAGGAGCTTGAGTGTGCTGTGTGAGGAACATCATATTGTATTGCATCTTTGAAATCAATAAAGATCCTGTTTTTGGTTTCCTGTTTGATCCCCTTTGTGTAATTGATTTGCTGGTTTGGGTGGCTTCATGGATTTACTGATCCATTCCACCGGTTGATCCGTCTGATCGGTGGAATGGCGATGTACAGTAGGTTAGTAGTTAGTTAGTTTGTTTGCATGCAGGTGTGCAGGATCGTGGTCGACAGATGTTGAAGACCCTAGCATGGGTATGTGCTAGGTCGAGCTGATAAGATAGAGTGTGGAAGATCACCCTGAGAGTGGATCGGGTCATCCCTGGAGGATCGGCGAAGTGAAATTTTGCTAAGGCTGGAAATTGGTCAAGACGGCATCATCAGGATATTTCTGCAAATATCCTGCAGTCGGGTTAGGCATCGTCATCCAGATAAGTGGAGGAGAGCATGATGTTGTCGATTGCATGAAGTGTAAGTGCGTCGGGGTGATCATCATCAGGAGGGCCGAGGAGGAGCGTATCGGCATCAGGTTGAAGATCGGGTTGATCAAGTTGATCGCGGGCCAAAAAGACTAAGTTTGGCCAACAGCAGGATATGACGTCATCATCATGATATACGTCATCAGGACATTTCGGAGCGGCAGGATATTGAGAAGTTGCGGGTGACGTCATCGTCATCAGGATCTACGTCATCAGGATATCGGGTGACGCAAGCATCGAGAGGAAAGGTGCGAGGAGTTAAGGTTTTGTCATCATTAGGATAAATGGGAAGAACCGGATGTTTGTTATCCTGTTGAATATCATGATGTTGAATATCATGATGCTGAAGGAAGAGAAGATGGAAGTTGTCGCTGAAGTGAATAGTGGACGTCAGGAGGAGGTTTGCGCTGGTCGAACATGAGGATGCTGCCGAACATGATGATGCTGCCGATAATCGAGTAAGGTGATGCTGTTGACAGGCGAAAGTGCGAAGGCTTGTCTGCAGGAGGATATCGGTCGGCAGGTGAAATATGATGATGATGCTGACAGTGAAGTCAAATATGATGATGATGAGGATGAATATGATGATGATGATGGGCTGCAGACATCCATGCTGTATGCGAAGGTTATAGTGTGGATGCCTCTGCATCATAGTGGTATCAGAGCTCAGCAAAAGGTCTGGGCTGTTGTGTGTTGATTCTGTCATCGAAAGGGCAGAGGTAGAGTTGAATTGTGTGTTGTGTGTTGATTGAGAGGTTGACAAAATGCCTCCGAAAGGTAGTGGTACTGCAAGGGAATTGCAGGAACTGAAGGAGAAACATGCTAGAGAGATGAGGAAGATAAAGGAGCTTACTGAAGCACTTCAAGCCAGGCTGACAGCCCTGGAAAAGAACAAAAAGAGGGAAGTGGAAGACAGTGAGTCTGAAGAAGATGAAGATACTGTAGAAGAGTATGAAGAGGTAGCTGAAGATCTGGATGCTGAAGACCAGAGATTGGCAAAACTGTTAAAGGCAGTGCAGAGTGAAAAACCTAAGGTAAAGGTTGATGTTACCAAATATACTGGAAGCTTGAATGAAGATGAGTTGTTAGATTGGATTGCTGCACTTGATAATCACTTTGAATGTGAAGATGTTGCTGAGGATCAGAAAGTCAAGATTGCAAAGACCAAGTTAGGAGGTCATGCTTTGGTATGGTGGGATTATGTACAATCTGAGAGAAGGAAACAAGGGAAGTCTAAGATCACTTCATGGGATAAGATGGTAGCAAGGATCAAGGGTAAATTCTTGCCAAGGGATTATGAAATCCAGATGTTTAAGAAGCTGCAATTTTTAAAGCAGAAAGACAGGGATGTGAAAGCATATACTGAGGAATTTTATCTGTTAAGTATGAGATCTGGTCATCATGAGAATGAGGTAGAAAAGGTGGCTAGGTACTTGGCTGGTTTGAGGTTTAACATACAGGATGAGTTAGTGTTAGCTAACCCTAAGAATGTGGAGGATTGTTATCAAATGGCAATCAGGATTGAAGAAAAGATGAATAGAGGACATGATAAGTCCATGAGAGGAAGAGGAAACCATAGGGGAAGAGGAGCAGCCCCTGCACAAAAGCAAACCAATGAGGGTCAAGAAGACACTGGTAAAGGACAGGGACAGTCTGATTTCAGGGGTGGATGGAAAGGTAATAGAGGAAGATTTGGAGGTGGTAGAGGTTCTACTACATTTTCAGGAAAGTGTTACACCTGTGGTGAGTTTGGTCATCCATCTTTCAAATATCCAGAAAACAAAGGTTCATCATCCAGAAATGATAGAACTAGTGACAAGAGAGTACAACTTGTACAAGAAGAGAAAGTAGAAGAAAGTGCACAGAGTTCAAACAGAGATCCTAATAATGTTGGATATCCAGAGAGTGGAGAATCATTGATGTTAAGGAGAATTAGTTTGCAGGCATCAAAGGATATGATGCAAAGAAGAGCTCTTTTCAAGACCACATGTAAGAGTAAAGGTAAGGTATGTAAGGTTGTCATTGATACTGGTTCAACAGACAACATGGTATCCCAGGAAATGGTGGATAAACTGCATTTGGAAAGGATTCCACATCCACACCCTTACAAGACATCTTGGGTGAGTGATAGTCAATCACTTTTTGTCTCTGAACAGGCATATGTGGATTTCTAGATTGGAGCATATCATGATAGAATTTTGTGTGACATATTGCCTATGGAATGTTGTCACCTACTGTTGGGTAGACCATGGCAATTTGACAGAAGGGTACTGTATGATGGGTATGCTAATACCTACACCATCAAGAAGGATGGGAAGATTATTAAGTTGATGCCATTGCAGGCAAAAGCTGCAGTACAGAAGGCAGCCCAAATCATTTTAATGGGAAAGAAGGAATTTGTGCAGATGCCTAGAGGAGCAGGCATAAAGGCAGTTGAAGACACTGCAGGGAAAGGAGTTGTTACAGACAACAAGCTGAAGGAAGTTTCAGTTGTGACTGACAGAGGTCAGCAGCAGGTTCAGAAACAGGGGTGCAAACAGCAACCAGTTGAGAGGAATGACAAGGATGTTGTCATAGTTGGGACTATTGCTTGTCCTATAAAGATTGACAGGAAGATAAAGTTGAACATTTCAGAAGTTCAAGAGGCAGTTCAGACAGAGGTTCTGGTCAGGCAACCTGACAAACACAGGGTATGTGAGAAAAAGGCCTACATCAACAGGCATGAGGATTTACTTGCCAGAAAGCAAGTTACAGTTCAGAAGTCTTGGAGCAGCCAAGAGACAGCAGCAGATACAGCTGGAACAGGTCAGAAGACTGACAAAGCAAAGTGTAAAGGTGGAGGACTTCCACATACTAAACTCATGGGACATGAGTTCTTTTCTGTTGGGGAGTATGGTGCAGGAGCACCTACCTGACAGCTGGTCTTGATAAGGCAGTTAGTTGTTTTAGGTCTTGTTTGTGTTTCCAAGAAGGTCTGGTAAGACCAAATGCATGTAATAAGGTCACGCTGATCATGATAAGATCATGCTGACCAGGCTTTTGCTATTTTTAGTTAGTTGGTTATAACAGCTGTCATGCTGTAGGGTCCGGTTGGCTCTCCCAGCCGCCTGGAGAGTTCCCAGCCGCTTGGAGTCGGGTCAGTAGTACTCGTAGGATAATCTATTTAAGCTTGAGATCGGTTGATATTGCATAGACAGAGAGATATCATCGATCGGTAGTATAGTATTGTATTGCGCAGAGGAGCTTGAGTGTGCTGTGTGAGGAACATCATATTGTATTGCATCTTTGAAATCAATAAAGATCCTGTTTTCGGTTTCCTGTTTGATCCCCTTTGTGTAATCAATTTGCTGGTTTGGGTGGCTTCATGGATTTACTGATCCATTCCACCGGTTGATCCATCTGATCGGTGGAATGGCGATGTACAGTAGGTTAGTAGTTAGTTTGTTTGTTTGCATGCAGGTGTGCAGGATCGTGGTCGACAGATGTTGAAGACCCTAGCATGGGTATGTGCTAGGTCGAGCTGATAAGATAGAGTGTGGAAGATCACCCTGAGAGTGGATCGGGTCATCCCTGGAGGATCGGCGAAGTGAAATTTTGCTAAGGCTGGAAATTGGTCAAGACGGCATCATCAGGATATTTCTGCAAATATCCTGCAGTCGGGTTAGGCATCGTCATCCAGATAAGTGGAGGAGAGCATGATGTTGTCGATTACATGAAGTGCAAGTGCGTCGGGGTGATCATCATCAGGAGGGCCGAGGAGGAGCGTATCGGCATCAGGTTGAAGATCGGGTTGATCAAGTTGATTGCGGGCCGAAAAGACTAAGTTTGGCCAACAGCAGGATATGACGTCATCATCATCATGATATACGTCATCAGGACATTTCAGAGTGGCAGGATATTGAGAAGTTGCGGGTGACGTCATCGTCATCAGGATCTACGTCATCAGGATATCGAGTGACGCAAGCATCAAGAGGAAAGGTGCGAGGAGTTAAGGTTTTGTCATCATCAGGATAAATGGGAAGAACCGGATGTTCGTTATCCTGTTGAATATCATGATGTTGAATATCATGATGCTGAAGGAAGAGAAGACGGAAGTTGTCGCTGAAGTGAATAATGGACGTCAGGAGGAGGTTCGCGCTGGTCGAACATGAGGATGCTGCCGAACATGATGATGCTGCCGATAATCGAGTAAGGTGATGCTGTTGACAGGCGAAAGTGCGAAGGCTTGTCTGCAGGAGGATATCGGTCGGCAGGTGAAATATGATGATGATGCTGACAGTGAAGTCAAATATGATGATGATGAGGATGAATATGATGATGATGATGGGCTGCAGACATCCATGCTGTATGCGAAGGTTATAGTGTGGATGCCTCTGCATCAAAAAGTGCCTACCATGTCAACAACATGGAGATCTCATTCATGCACCAGCACAGGAATTGCAGCCAATCATGACACCGTGGCCTTTCTCACGATGGGGACTCAACCTTGTAGGAAAAATACATCCACCATCATCCAATGGCCATAAGTTCATCATCACAGCTACTGAGTACTTCACCAAGTGGGTGGAAGCAATACCACTCACCTTCACCACTGGAACCCAGATATCCACGTTCATCCTCCATTATATCATCTGTTGCTATGGTATCCCTCATTCCATCATCACCGACAATGGAAAACCATTCAAGAACTAGGAAGTTTGCACTTTGTGCGAAAAATTTCAAATCTAACACCACTTCTCCACTCCATACTACCCTCAAGGAAATGGTCAAGCCAAAGCTTCAAATAAAACCATCCTCCGCATTCTAAAGAAGATGATTAATGAATCCAGTCGTGACTAGCACCTCCAGCTCAATCCCGCCCTCTAGGCCTATTGTACAAGCATCTGCACCCCCACAGGAGCCACTCCATTTTCCCTTGTATTTGGATCTGCAGCTATTTTACCTATTGAGGTTGAGCTCCCATCCCTAAGAGTATCCCTGCAAAACATAATCAATGATGAGGAATACTGAGTCGCACAGTTGCATCAGCTTGAATTACTGGATGAGAAACACCTGAATGCATTGAACCACCTGCAGGCCTATCAAAATCACCTCAGAAGAAGCTACAACAAGAGGATCAAAAACCAAAAATTTGAAGTAGGTGACCTTGTCCTTATGGAAAACCAGAAAAACTTGCAGGAGCGTCCTAAGAAAGGAAAGTTTGAGCCCAATTGGCTAGAACCTTATGTCATCACAACCACCTATGGATCAGGAGCATACTAGCTTGCAACACCCGAGGGGCAGCCTATGAACATTCTACACCTGAAGAAATTCTATGCATAACCCATCCATTACCCCAATCAAAAAATAAAAATACTAGAAAAATAAAAAAATACAAAATCAAAAAAAAAATTGAAAAATTGAAAAAAATCAAGAAAACACCCGAGTGCAATAAAGACTTCCAATGGTGAAAATCACTTCGGTGACACCTTGGATTGGTACCATGGTGAAAACCTATCTCAGGCACCATGTGTAGTGGCCGGTTCTACCATCTAATAAGTCCTTTTTCTGTCACAACATATCGCAACATCCCATGGCTTGGAATTCTAAAACATCAAATCCTATCGCCCACCCCACAATATCCCATCCAAAGGCTAATCCATGGAACGAGGATCCTTGTAAGCTTCCTTTTGTATAGCAGAAAATCACAAAATCCAAAAATAATAGAAAAATTGCAAAAATCCAAAAACAATACAAAATCACAAAATCCAAAAACAACAGAAAATCACAAAAATCCAAAAACAATACAAAAATCACAAAATCACAAAAATCCAAAAACAATACAAAATCACAAAATCCAAAAAAATAACACAAAATCAAAAAAATCCAAAAACAATACAAAATCACAAAATCCAAAAAATAGCACAAAATCACAAAAAATCAAAAAATAATACAAAATCAAAAAATCCAAAAAATAGCACAAAATCATAAAAATCCAAAAATAATAGAAAAATTGCAAAAATCCAAACAATTCACTGCAAATCATCCCCACACATCGATCTCTCTGCAAATCACAAGCATCAGCATCCATCAATCCTCACCATCACACCCATCCCAAACCATTCCCACATCATCAAGTCATGCCAGAACTACATATTCATCTCCCCTGCATCTTGAAAGTACCTTGATCCCATGGACACAGGGTATGTAGGCAGTCTGGAATACGAACGAAGTTTTTGGTACTCAGGTACCTAAGATGCACCCATCCAACCCATTTGGGTGTTCCCCATTCACTAAGCTCAATATATGATTGAAGCATGGTCCCTAACGCAAAAATCATCAATCAACATACCAACTATAAATCCCACACATGGCCTGACTATCCTGTTGTCCACCTTTCAAAAATTATCCAACAATGGACAAGAATCTATCATTCTCTCAACATGTATCTTGGCAAGAGCACACAAAGGCTATTTGTATCTTTTTTGTTGGTCTTTTTTATTATTGATTTTTATCTTTTTGTCTCACTCTAGGTCATCTCCAAAGCTACCTTGATCTCATTATATCATGGTGAGTGGAGCACAACACCTGGCGTAGACATGGTCATTGTCTCTATATGTTGTGCTTGTGGGTTGGTTTCATTACTCCAAGAATAGTATTCATATCTTGAAGCCTGGATCGGTTCTAGCATGATGTGCCCCATTTGCATATACAGGCATCAAAACCTTATATGTACTATTAGCACTCATCGTTATGAGTCCCCTTCCTAGGCCAGGCTAGGTTATTCTACCTTGGGCAAGCATGAAATCAACCTATTGTTTGCAGGTCTAGTCCATGCAATTGTGGGATATATATCATCACCTAGGTCATTTCATACTTTTGTGAACTGTATCCTATATTGCTATAATAAACAAAGAAATGCTCTCAATTAATGTTATGCAACTACTGCTACTAGCTCAAATCATCCTGCTAATCATTTATTCAACTACACCATCTTGGTCCAGATCTCGTAATCACCTAGCCTATTTTCACCCCCTTCCCAAATCCCCTCACTAATTCCATCCCTCCAACTTACTCTCACTCAACACATCCTGACCCAAAATAAATCCCCCCTCAATGATGTGGTGTCTTATGACCTAACAATTCCCTCATCCCCCCCACAATCTAGCTACACCCAATCCTATCTGTACACCATCCATCCACCCTTATCCTCTCCCCACCTATTCCCCTATCACACAGCCCCACCACCCAGGTTCCAACAAACAATATCATGTGTATCAAGACTTGATCATCTCATGTATCATCTAGTTTGCATCTTACATATCATTTAGTTTAAATTGCATAATCATTTAGGTTCATTTTAGAATCTTTAGTTTGCATATCATCTCATTTAAATTGCATAATCATTAGGTTCATTTTAGAATCTTTAGTTTGCATATCATCTCATTTAAATTGCATAATCATTAGGTTCATTTTAGAATCTTTATTTGGATATCATAATCATTTAGGTTCATTTTAGAATCTTTTAGTTGAATATCATATCATTTAGGTTCATTTTAGAATCTTTTAGTTGCATATCATCTCATTTACGTTCATTTTAGAATCCTTTAGTTTGCATAATCATTTAAATTGCATAATCATTAGGTTCATTTTATAATCCTTTCGTTGCATATAATAATCATTTAGTTACAATCATTTAGGTGCATTTCAAAATCATTTAAGTGACATTTTATAAATCATTACATTGCATTTCATAATCATTACATTCCATTCCATAATCATTACATTGCATTCCATTTATCATTTCATAATCATAATCAATAAACATTTAGCTGCATATCCATATTTCCATACATAACATGTGTTTATTAAGATAAACATACATTTACATTACATTTTACATCCATAATAAATGTTTATTAATCTAAACATTTATTTGCATTTTACATCATCATCCATAAATCACACACATGCATATATCAAAATAAGTAAACCATCATTACATCCATCATGTTACATCAATAGGTACATCCATAACATCAAAATCATACATCGCATAAACACAACACATCCATAGCATATAATCCATAAAGCATACTGCATCCATCAACATAAGCATCATCATAATCATATAAAAGCATCATAAATAAACAAATAGGCCATCAAACAACATCATATCATATATCATCATCGCAAAAATATACATCGCTCATGAATACACATCAAAAAATATAATGTAATGATACAATACCTCTAAGGGCCAAAATGATACAACTATCACATAGAGGACCCTCTCTTTGATGCGTTCGGGGATCTTGGTCCTAGGGTGGCTGTGGTCCTACCTATGGCTGTGGTTGTGGCTGCGGCTGTGGCTATACCTATACCTGTGTAACCTGCTAGGGTACATGTGATGGGGGACCCATCGCCTGCTGAACCGACTGAATTGATCTAATCTGTGTGACCTAGATGCCTAGGATCCACTGACCTGACTATAGCTCAGTGCACATTGATCTGTAGGCACTGCCGCATGATATAGGGCCCGATAATAGTCCATCTGTCCTCTAGCCTCCAATAACTATGTCTGTACCTGAGACAACTGTGTCTGCATCAATGTCAAAACTAGGGCCATACCAACACCTAACACTTGCAAACTACCCACCATAGCCTCTACCTGCTATGCCCTGGCAAGTGCCACATCCTGCTCTCTGGTCAAAATAACTATATCACCCTGAGCTTGGGCTAACTGTGCCCGCAATGCAGCCACCTGTCCATTTGAACCATCTAATAAGGCCACTGTCCCCCATAAGTAAACCAACTCTACCTCATGGCTCTCCAAAGCCTCCTGTAGGCTGGCTACCTATGCCCGCAGGGTCTCAACCTCCTCCTCCTCTCCACTCCAAGGCCACCAACAAGATGTGGACCCTCGAACCTCTGCCTCTCCACCTGCCCTTGATGGGCCTGCCTCTGCCTGCTGCAATAGCCTGCTACTACTGCAAAACCTGTGGTGGGAGCATAGCACCCCTGTCCACCCTCAGCTGTCCCCCACACCGACAAGGTCCTCCCTATCATCACACCACTCCAATTTGAACCTGCTCAATAGGCACCTGCTATACAGGTGCCTGCTGTCTCACCTGCTAATGGGGCACCTATCCAGCTACCGCTGCTGCCATCACATCCATCGACTACCCATCCCTCCCAATCTCCCTCTCCTCCCTATCCCCTCCAACCTCCATGAGGTAATCTGTAATGATCTCCTCACCCTCCTCTAGGAAATCATCCCCATCATCCTCAGAATCCTCATCCCCTGATCCTACCGCCTCCTCCGCAGGGACTACCTCCTCTGTCGGATTAGTGAACCGAGTCAGTCGCCACATCTGCCACCATGTCTCATATGTAGGAGTAGTGCCTGCATCCCTAACTATACTTTGCCAATCC
Source organism: Cunninghamia lanceolata (assembly GCA_027924645.1). Lineage (NCBI taxonomy): Eukaryota > Viridiplantae > Streptophyta > Pinopsida > Cupressales > Cupressaceae > Cunninghamia > Cunninghamia lanceolata. The sequence continues at coordinate 4,290,174 of BSBN01000220.1, read as the reverse complement.
CACTGTAATGGCTGCAAAGCTGCAAAATCCTCTAGGACAACCCATGGCTGTATGGCTACAGGCCAATAACGCACATCCCGACGGGTCTGTGCAAAAATAGCCATCTACTATGGAGTATCCTACCACAACCTAAATTGTCGCATAACCCGTGATGGTAGATACATGTCAATCATATGGTCTCCACAACCTATCAAATAATGCTACTAAAAAGTAAAAGGTAGGTGAACATCATCATCTAGCCATGGCTTCACTCTGATGTAGGGTCGCTAGGTCACCCGAATGACATCATCCAACACCCGTCACCAATACCGAACCTGACCAGTGTATGTGTACTCAGCATCCCAATATAGGAACACAAAGGCCTCGAACGGACAGTGATAGTACCCACATCTCGGCCGAGTGACTGCGATATGCTCCCAAATCCACACATGCAATAGAGTAACCCTCGCTGATAACCCTGAATCATAATGATAAACAACTGTATGCATCTCATGATATAGATGCGCCAACATTGCTGGTCCCCAGGCATACATGGTCTCATGTCTGACCATCCCCTCAATCACCTCCCCCCATCCAACTAGAAATCCCCTGCCCCTCCTATCGGGCATCACTATGCCACCAATCAATGCACATAGGAATAAAGCAAATAGATCTGCATCCACCGCTAGTGTCCCCTCATAGCTCATCTCCCTCCTATCTGCTGATAAAATAATGTGATCAGCGCCAAATACTCTGATCAAGGCCCTTTGTCCCCTTCTCATGTCGTATGTCACCCGATAGCCATGAATAGGTAGCTTGAGGATGCGATAAACATCCTCAAGAGTGATAGTGATCTCCCGAGTAGGTAGCAAAAATGTGCAAGTCTCTAGCCGATACTGCTCCACAACCATGGTAATCATAGCTCTATGAGCTCGTAGCATTAGCATGATGCAACTGTCAAGAGCCCTAACCTCACTAGTTGAGCCTGGGTGGCATCATCAAACTAGTCAAATAATGCCATCACAGATGGCACGCGTTGCTCTCGCGAGTACACTATAAATGAACTTAGATCCTGTATTCACAACTTTTTGGTCAGAAATCTACCTATCTTCTTCCAAAAACCCTCCTTCTCTTCTAGTGTTGAAAGCCAAAAACACTTTGGCACCACAACAGATAATATTTCTTGCCATTTTTACATATGGCGCTACCAAACTTCCCCCAGGGCACTAATTCACAAATGGTGCCACTGCACAAACCACTTTGTGCCATTTTCAAACATGGTGCCACTGCGCAAACTACTTTGCGCCATTTTCACAAATGGCGCCACCCTGCCACTTGGTGCTAATCTAAAGAATAGCACGAGTTCTCCCAAAAGCTCACATATCAAATATGGCGCTAATCCTTTGCATGGCACTAAACATAAATATAGCACCACTACCTAAACTAGTGCTAGTCGAGAACATAGCACTACCCTAACAACCATTTGGCGCTAAAATGCCAAAACCCTACCTCTTTCACACATGGCGCTACTATAGAAGATAATGCCAAAATGATAAACACATGGCAACAATCTACCTCTATTCTACCCTAGCGGATAGCACCAATCCAGAGGATTGCGCTAATCTGCTTCTTTTTTGCACTACGCGATCTTGTGATAGTGCCACAATCCCTAAACCCAATTCTTGAACCCAAAAAATATGACAAAATTAAAAAATCACAAAGCCAGGGTTAGACCCTACCTGGGGTCCAACCTCCAGTGCCTAGCCAAACGATCAGAAGTGCTCAGAAATGTGTAGGAGTCACGAGAATTGGGGATTACGCTCTGCCATCTCTCCTTTGCTCCTTCTTCTCAAGAGGTCAATGTGTGCAAATGTGGCACTCTTAAGGCCCACTTGTCTTAATATAGCAAGCCATGTCATCCCTCCGCCCACTCTTTTTCCCCTCCAGGGTGCAGATCACAACCTTTTTCCTCCATTTTTCTTCCTGTCATCTTCTTTTCCCATCCTCTATCCAACCTTCACTCCCATCACGTCCTTTTGAGAGCCCACCTAAATTTTTTTTATTTTTTCAGTGACCTCTCGAGGGGGCATCCCTCACCCATCTTATTCCTTCCCAGCAGCTAGGGCATATTCTTTCTTTGACCTGACACCACTTCCCTACTAGGTCCTGATGCCACGTCAAAGAGGGGCAAATGTAGACACCTAAAATTGTCTTCATCGTCAAACCGACTCCCGACATCCCTAAACATACCAATTCCCCTTCTAACTAATTAATTAAATTTTTATTTAATTAATTATCCCTTTATCACCTAATTTTTCATCATTTTATTCCTAACAATTGAATTAATTCTATTAATTCAATAGTTTAAACTTTAGCCAATTGATTAAATAAATATGCAATATTTATTTGATCAATTTCTCCCTCCTCACTAAATCCAATTAATTAGCTAAATCATGCTTAACTAATTAATTCAGCCTATTAATTGACCTATCCCTACCCTAGGTAATTAAATAGCCACTATTTAATTGTCTACCCTAGCCTATCTCATCCTAGCCTTAGGATTAATTAAATAAAACCTTATTTGAATTAATCCTAACCTCTTATTAGAGTAGTCAAACCTAGCTTAACACCCTTCCCCACATCCTCCAAATAAAAAATTAGAATATATCCACATAAGTCAATTTTTTATTAAAATATGTCCAACATTTCATTTAATTCCTCTTACACCCCTTACCCATGTCATACTTCATTTATCTCCACTTATCCCCTAATGAATTTTTAATTCATTTTACCCTTCCCCATGTGAATTTTTAACTCACACATATTCCATCTCACCCATACTCATTTAATTCATCCTTTTCCCAAAAATGAATATAAGATTCATATTTATTCCTAGCCCTCCATTCCTCCAAGATGAAATCTGGGCCCTCCACATCACCTTCATCCTCCACCATTGATCTCCCAAGTCAATCTCAACCCTTGGATCAAAACCTCTCCCAAAATCCCTATAAATACAACATCCTCCAACCCATTTTGGGATCCAATTTTCAAGTAATGTTACCATGCCAAATTATCTATTGAGCTAGCTTTGTGAGTTGCCTTTGAGAGAGCATTTCACATTTGAATTCTTATCTAGGGTACATCTTAGAAGCTCTTGGGTGCAAATCTTCTTTCCCTTTGATGAGATTGGGTCTCCTTATTAAGGTATAGCTTCTTGTTTGTATGCATTTAGCTTGTGTTTCACCTTTGATTTGGATTTCCTAATCTATAATATCAATAGCCAACCTCCCCCAAAACCCTCCAAGGTGCAACCCTTGCAAGCTGGGAGACTCCATAACAAAGAATAGTGCTTATTAATCATCCTTTATTTCTAGTGGCCAAAAACCACTATAATTCAGTACAAGGAAGGGAGATTATCACCTCCCGAAGATGTTTCACTAGAGATAGTGAGAATTCAGTTTATATTGTCCCTTGAAGCCTAGGATTGTACTTGTTTTTGTATCAAAAAAAGTCAAAAAATCACAAAAAAATCTTTAAAACCATGAAAACATTCTTTGTGTTTGTTGTGTCTTCTTGCCATAATTAAGAAAATTAGATAAAAAAGACCATCTTGCAACCAAGAAACCCAAAACATCAAAAAATGTGCAAAAAATTGCAAAAACAATCAGAAAAACTAGAGTTGCACATCTGTCCTGCAAAGCTGTGCATTTAAACCAACTTGTTGTGCTTCTATATCGACTTCCTGTGCTTTTATCACCTGTTACTGTGCATCTACATTTTACCAGTACTACGTATTTGTATCAACTTTCTACACTTATATCCTCTGCTACTACCCATTTGTTTCTACGCATCTGTGACAGTGAGTATTTCCACACATTTCGAGAAAAATTTGTTCACCTTTCTGCGTACCTTTTTCAGCCTAATTCTAAATTCTGAGATCAGATTTTACCTTGCAGTCACTTTCCCATCTGCTTTGCATCAAACCCTCTCTTTTGTCAGTCATCTCATCCACCTTCTACTAGGTCTCCCTAAAGCAAAGTCAAAGTATTCTATATCAGATTAGTGCAAGACTTTTCAGATCATTTCAGATTCAAGTCACCCTAGTAGGTCACAGAACTTTGCTAGTGATCTTCGTGCATGACTAGTCTCTACATAGTAAATGGGTATCAAGTACCCTTACTTGTGGCTATCATCTTGTATCAGCCATCTTACTTGGAATCATTGATCAAAAGAGTCCCTTGTTCAAATCTCATCACAAGTATCCTCTTCTCAGCAATCTCCACTAGCACCTTACCAAAGTCTCTAGTTTCATCCCACCGCTTCCCATGTCGCCTTGCATGGTTTTAACTAGATCTCAATACAAAAAACAACTTGAAATGGTCGGATCATCCAACCGCATTGTCACCCCTCACAATAGTGATGAGAAAATCTCTCATGAAGAGTACCAAGGAACCCTCGAAGATCAAAAATTTCAATGCTTGCTAGAAAAAGTGCTCCACAAGGACCCTCACAAGTACTTTATGCATCTTACAAATCTAGGACTTAAACTCCCCACTGACTTCGATCTCAACAAACTAAAAGAGACTATGGAGGAAACTCATGAAAACCACATTGGGGAGGATAAAGGAAGGAAAGTCATAGTCCTGAACATACCTATAGAAGAAATGAGGGAACAAATCGAGGGCCTAATGCAACAAATGATGGATCTCAAAATAGGAACCAACACTAAAACTTACTCCTTAGAAGACATCGCACCATCCCCCTTTGACAAAAGTTTGAACATGGTGGTCTTCCCCTTTCGGTTCGAAGTTCCTAAGTTTGACAAATACAAAGGGAAAGGAGACTCAAGAGATCACATTAGGGAATTTACCACTGCATGCATGGAAGTAGCTCACAATGAAACTTTCTTAATGAGACTATTCCCTAGATCTCTAGGTAGTCAAGCCATGGAGTGGCTCTCACGACTTCCGTTGGGTATCAAAACTTTTGATGAGCTAGTAAACAAGTTCATCATGTACATCTCATATAACATTAAATATGAAGTCTCCATGCTCAACCTATGCAATACAAAACAAAAGAGTGGCGAATCCTTTGCCTCCTTCTTACAAAGGTGGAGACAACTCACAAGCAAATGCTCATATGACGTACCTAAGAAGCAATTGACGGAGATGTTTGTCCACAACCTTAACTCTGATCGAAGCTACCAAATCCAAATTCAATGCCCTACCTCATTTTCGAAGGTCATTGAGATGGGATTATTTATCGAGAAAGCTATGATCGCCAAGGGGCAAATAAAGTTGTACAAGGACACCCCTAACTCTAACCATGCTACGGACAAGTCAAAATTTTAGACAAAGAATAAAAATGACATAAATGATGGAGTGGTTGATGCCAAAGTGGTGGCTCCCAAACAACAACCAATATTCACTCTCAAAGGAGAGGCAAGCAATGCTACGTACAACAAAACATTCTCTTGGGAGTCAAAGCCATGGTACAACTCCAATCCTAGGTGAAAGTTCACACCGCTAGGAGAGTCCCAATAGTCTACGTTAAGAAAGGTATTGGCCAATAATGAGATCACTCTTCCACCAACTAGCGACTATGAACCTCAAATAAAACCTCACTATTGGAAAGACACCAATTTCTACGAGTATCATAGGGGAAGAGGCCATACGACCAACAATTGTATCCATCTCAAACATGTCATTCAAGACATACTGCACCAAAATCAAGTAGGTTCTCAACAACATACCTCTAACGAGATGCATGTGGTGTACAAGGATCCACTTCTCAACTATGATAGGCCATACAACAACAACAACAACAATGACAACAACAATAACAACTGCAACAGACAAAATTAGAATAATGGGCATAATAATGCTAACTATGCGAGCATGTCATTCGACTATACTATCAATTGCATATCAGAGCACATCCCACAAGTCAATGTGGTCATGTCCAACCAACAGTCAGGACCTAACAAAACTAATTGTAGCATCATCACCCGCAGTGGTAGGGTCATGTTGAACACCCTCCCTCCAAGGTTGTTTCCTTCTCAGTCCAACTCCCATCAGTATAGTGTCATAGACTAACTACGAAAAATTCCTGCCCACATTTCTATCTTAGAGTTGTTGCGTCTGTCTCCTTCCCACAAACAGATTCTTGATAAAGCCCTAGTGGAAATGATTGTGCCCACAAACTTGGACCAAGAGAAGTTTCAAGTCATGGTAGGAAATCTAACCTCCTCTAGTACCATATTGTTCACCAAATAGGATGACCTCTCAGTGTCTTAGCCTCATAACACACCCTTGCATATCATCGCTTTCATCCATAAGCACCACATCAAAAGAGTCCTCATTGATGGGGGAGCCAGTTTAAATATTTGCATGCTCAAGCTAGTCCTTACATTAGGGTTCTCTAAAAATGCGGTGGATCTAAGGAAAAAGATCACTATTAAAGCCTATGATGAAGAGGAAAGAACTACTAAAGGAATAGTGGTATTACCAATACAAGTGGGACCAGTGATAAAGGACGTTGTTTGCCAAGTTCTAGATAGGGAGATAGCCTATAACATTCTCCTAGGTAGACCATGGATTCATGCCATGAAATTTGTGCCTTCTACCTACCACCAATGCATAAAATTCCCTCATAACAGAAAATAAGTCACCATCCAAGGTGATCTCGACCCCTTCCAACATTGAAACTCTATCTACTCAAAACCTGATTACATCATACCCAATAATAGAGCTTCTACATCCCCTACCCCACAGCATGATTCTACCTTTGAAGCTTCCTCATCCAATCCCAAAGAGTAGAAAAATACCATCAAAGAAATAAGAGTAGGGGAATACTCCATCGAGGACAGCCTCAACTTAGCCAAAATGTATCTATCTTCTATATCCTTTGGGTGACCCAAACATTTTCCAAATCCATATTCTCCTCTTAAACCTCCTATAGCTCCCTTTGTAAAATGGGCGACCCTATTAGATGAAATAGAGGAAAGAGATATCTTACAATGGCTCTACATAGAAGAAGAAGAGAACACACATCAAGAACCACCTAAGCTCCCAACAAAAATCTATTGGCGAGGTGAGTCTATCTTACACAGAATGGGTTATGAAGGAAAAGGTCCCATTAGCCTAAGAAAAGAAGGAATAATAGAACCCATTCAACCTTCTTCATCCTCATTGGCAAGAAATACAAAAGGTCTAGGATACAAAGACAAGGGAAAAGCTAAAGCAAATGCTTGTCTTGTGGAAATGATCCATAACTTTCAAGATGACAGTGACATAGATTCCAATGAATATGAGTGGGATGAGCTGACAGAGTACTCCTATGATGACAAGGAAGTTGATACCATTCAAACTTATAGCCCCTACCGTGAGGGACAAATGCTAATGCATAGACCATTAGAGTGTGATTCACCAATTCCTGAGAATACATCTTTCGAGGAAGGTTCGAGTTCTATCGCAATAAACAATTTAAAGGAAAGTACCATCCTGGACCCTATCCCTACCAATACCCCTCACATATCCATTCAAACTATCAATGAATCAGATCTATCCTCTGACTCCCTCCCCCTTTTGCATCCTGAACTTATCAACTGGAATCTACAAGGAACCCCGCAACTAGACATGTTCCAAAACGATGATGCCTACATTGACTACATGGAACTTAGGGACCACCTACCTACAGGAGATCATAAAGCTAGCTTCGCTATTGAGATCAATATTGTGGCTTATTTTAGAGAGGGTACCAAGCCTTCCAGTCACAAAAATATCAAAATAAAAACTGGATCTGATGGTGAAAACCGCTCCATGGCAGTATCAGATCCTAAAATAGTAAAAAGAAAGGATGCATCTGATGGTGAAAACCCAACTGTGGCACCTGATGATGGAAGGCTTGACACTCTCCCTGATGACATGCACCAGGAGAAGTCTTAGATTGTTGTAGAACCTATAGAACCGGTTAACATTGGAACAGAGGAACAACCTAAGATCATTCACTTTGCTAAGTCTCTAACTCCACCAAAAAAGACTAAGTTTGTACCATTCTTCAAGAAAAAGCAAGTCAACTTTGCTTGGTCATATGCAGATATGCTAGGATTGGATCTAGATTTTATTCTACATCATCTTCCACTAGACCTGGGAGTGAAACCAGTCAAACAGAAACTTAGAAAGATACATCCACACATTGCACTACTAGTGAAGAAAGAACTCAAGAAACTACTGGATGTAGGATTCATCAGAGCAATAGACTATCTAGAGTGGGTCTCCAACATAGTTCCAGTATCCAAACCTGATGGCCAAGTCAGATTATGTAATTATTTCTGAGATCTAAACAAAGCTTGTTGCAAGGATGACTTTCCGTTGCCAAATATAGATATCATAATCGACTTAACAGCTGGGCATACCATGTTATCTCTCATGGATGGCTTCTTGGGATACAATCAAATCAGGATAGCACTAGAAGACCAACATAAGACAACTTTCACTTGTCCATGGGGCACTTTCTGCTGGAATGTCATGCCATTTGGGCTAAAGAATACATGAGCAACATATCAACGGGCTATGACCACTATCTTCCATGATATGATGCACGCGACAATGGAGGACTATGTAGATGATATCCTTGCAAAGTCACTCACAAGAGAATCACACCTGGATGTGCTAGAGAAGGTCTTTTAGAGACTAGAACAATTCAAAGTCAAGCTGAACCCAAAGAAATGTGTGTTTGGAGTCACCTCAGGCAAACTCTTAGGCTTCATTGTATCAGCAAATGGGATTGAAGTGGATCCTGCCAAAGTCAAGGCCATCATGGAAATGCCACTGCCAAAGAATATCACTCAACTGCGGTCTCTACAAGGCAAGTTACAAGCAATCCATCGGTTCATATCACAATTGGCAGACAAGTGTTAACCTTTCAGTCATCTCCTACATAAGAACATTTCATTTAGGTGGGATGAGAAGTGCGAAGAGGCATTTGGCAAACTGAAGGAATATCTTATGAACCTGCCTATCTTGATGCCTCCTATCCAAGGAAAGCCATTGTTACTTTACATATCTGCTACGCCAACAGCTCTTGGGGCCCTCCTAGCACAACAAGATTATGAAGGTAAATAAAGATATCTCTACTACATTAGTCGTACATTGGTGGGCTATGAACTGCAATACTCTCAAATAGAAAGATCATGTCTTGCTGTGGTTTTTGCTTCCCAAAAAAATGACATTACATGCTAGCACATCCAGTCAAGCTTATTACAAAGATAGATCCACTAAAATACCTACTAAGCAAAGTAGCTCTAACAGGTCACCTAGCCAAGTGGGTAATGATCCTAAGTGAATATGACATTGAGTATGTAGATAGAAAGGCTATCAAGGGACAAATCATTACTATTCAATTAGCAGAAGCACCATCATAGGATACCACACCAATGAAATTTGAGTTTCTAGATGAATCCTTATTTAATATCACAACACACTCATGGAAGCTCTACTTTGATGGCTCCTATACAAACTACGGATCGGGGGCAGGAATCTTGTTAGTCACTCCTCATGGCAACACCATACCTAAGTCTTATCATCTATTATTCCCATGCACAAACAATATAGTAGAGTATGAGGCCTTGTTCATTGGTCTCAAAATGGCAACATAATGGAAAATCAAAGAGCTACATGTCTATGGTGATTCTCAACTAGTGATCAACCAAGTCAATGATGAATACCAAACGAAAGATGAGAAGCTTATCCCATACAAGTGCATGGTTGATGACTTTCAAGAGTACTTTGTGATCATCTCCTTTGAGCATATACCTCGTATTGAAAACAAAGCGGTAGATGCCATGGCAACCATTGCCTCGATCCTTGAGATCCCAGTACGAGTTCTTGATGGAGTCAATTCAACAACCAGCTTATGATCATCCTGAAACACACTCCATATGCCTATTAGTTGGATCTAATTCACCTTGGTATAGTAAGATTTACACTTACCTCAAGGACAACACCCTCCCACCTGACTTGTCTTCAAACCAATGTCAAACCTTCATCTGCCAAACCTCTCGTTATACCATTATTACTGACACCCTATACCGACGTGGTCTGGATGGTACTTACTCCATTGTTTAGAATGAGAAGAATCTCAAACCACCTTACAAGACATGCACGAAAGAATTTGTGGAACACACTCTAGCAGTCCTTCCTTAGCTAAGAAACTCATGTGTTTGGGATACTATTGGCTGAACATGGAAACAGATTCATAATAGTTTGTGAAGAAGTGCAAGTAGTGCCAGATACATGGAAACCTGATACATGCACCATCTCAAGAGCTGAGACCTTTAACGACACCTTGGCCCTTTTGTTAATGGGGACTTGACCTTGTGGGCAAAATCCACTCACCCTTGTCCAATGGCCACAAGTTTATAATAACTACCACTGAATACTTTACCAAATGGATTGAAGTCATTCCCCTCACCACCATCACAGGTAAACATATTTCCTCATTCATCCTCAATTACCTCATCTGTAGATATGGAATTCCCTCATCCATTATCATGGATAATGAAAGACCCTTAAAGAACTAGGATGTACAAGAGCTTTGTGATAGATTCAAAATCCAACACTGTTTCTCCACACCCTATTACCCCTAAGGCAATGGCCAAGCAGAATCATCCAACAAAATAATCTTGAAACTCCTCAAGAAGATAGTCAATGATGCTGGCCATGATTGGCACATCCAACTCAATCCTGCTCTGTGGGCCTATCGAACTAGGATGTGGACTCCCACAGGTGCTACCCTTTACGCCTTTGTCTATGGATCAGAAGCCATTTTACCCATCAAGGTCAAGTTACCATCTCTAAGGGTGTCATTAAAAGGTCTCATAACTAATGAAGAGTACAGAGTTTCTAGATTGCAAGAGTTAGAGATGCTAGAGGAAAAGAGACAGAAGGCCTTCAATCATCTCAAGGCATACTAACAAATGATGTCACGAAGCTACAACCATAGAGTCCATCCAAGAGTCTTTAAGTTTGGAGATTTAGTACTTAAAGAAAATCCCCGCAATCAATAGGATGGGGAAAAGAAAGGCAAGTTTGAACCAAACTGGCTTGGGCCTTATGTGATCGTTGTTTCCTATGGATTGAAGGCATATCAGTTGGCAACATCAGAAGGTGAGCTGTTCGATGACCCAATTAATAGTATGCATCTTCACCGGTTCTATACCTAAAATAAACCCAATGTAAAGGGGGCATAAAAAACAAAAAAAATTGAAAAATTGAAAAAAAGAAAAATAAATAAAAAAAATCAGAAAAAAGCAAAAAAATAAAAAAAGTAGAAAAAACAACAAAAAAATCATCCTTTGGTGAAAACCTAGCAAACAAGTGCCTTGGAAGGATATCATGATGAAAACCTAGCAAACAAGCATCATGTGTACTCTTAGCTTTTGCGCAAATAAAAGCAAGTGGTGAAAACCTGGTAAACAAGCATTACTTGTGATAAACTGCTTCCTCCATATTTGGGAAACCAATCACCTTATGTCCATTCTTCCATCCATCGTTCCTCATTCGATCCATATTTGTTCCATAATAAAACCTAATGATGACCTATCATGGATTGATACTCTATCTCTTTTGTCACCTTGTCAACCAAGGTCTTATCCAGTATCCTATCCATAGTGTCAGCGTAGTGTAGCATCTATCGTCAGTGCCCACATGGTCCAAGTCCATGAACTACATTGCCTCTACATCGTCATGTAGGCAAGGCCATTTCTGAAATGCGCCCCTGAGGCTCCCACTTACCCATCCATCCTATGTCTAGTCCTTCTATCTATCTGAGTCTGCGCCACTTTCTATCACCTAGGTCTTAGGTCCATTAGGGTTCACCCTAAACTACATTGCCTCTGTGTCATCACATAGGCAAGGCCATTTAGCAATGAGCCCCCGAGGCACTAGGTCAGTCCCTTAGGGTCTGTCTCACCAATAAGGATTGTGGAACCTTTCACAAGGCAAGCAAGCACAAGCAAAAACCCACTTTCAAGCAGAAATCTTGATGCAAAACATCAACCTATCTAAAGCAAAGCAAACAAGCACCTAAAGCACTCAAACTGATTCTATCCAAATTATGTCAAGAAAAACACATCTAAATGCAAGATTATTTTGTGTTTGTGATCAGGTTAACTTATAGAGTCTTGATTTTTGTTATCATGTCTTTCTATGCTACTCAAGGATGCCAAAAGCTAGAGATGCTATGATGGGGGCATGATTATTTTCTTTGTTCACTATTTGTGGATTAAACTTTAGTAACGTGATGCCTTGTCTAAAGACATGATCGGCAAAAAGATCATCAAGGACATCAAAGGTCTGAACATGAACAGGGGAAATCCTTGTTTGTTGATACACAAGAAATACTCAGTTCATCTCGGTCCAATTATACCTCGATGCTTGTATTAACTTGCTAAATCAAAATCCATGTAAGCAATACTCAGGTCATCTCGGTTCAATTATACCTAGATGCTTGTACTAACTTACAACATTCGAAAAAAGTACCAAAAAAAATCACCCAATGATGAAATAAGCACATCAAAATACTTGCATGATCAAGATGTCAAGAAAGTAAACACCATTCACATCCATTATACATCCATAAAAACATCCATATCCCATGCAATAACAGATCCACAAAATGTAGAGTACCAATACAAATAAAAGCTTATGAGTCTTTCTACCAAGTCAGTCTTCAATCAATCTTCTGTCTATCATTGTGTCATCTCTGTGTCGATTGCGTACATTTGAACATAACAAACACATAGTATAGTTTGCATATCATATCACATGAGATAGTCATTAACATGATTAAATCACTTGCATACATAATAAATGCATTAGATCATCCATATCCATTTACATCCTACATAGCACAATACCCACAGAAAAAATCAAAAACATAGGCAAAGACATGTAGAGCATCGTATAAATTGCATCATCATATAGATCGCATAACACATTTTCCATCACATAGAATCATAAATCACATAAGTCAGCATTAGATAACATCACATAGCATCATAATCATATAACTCAGCATTAGATAACATCACATAGCATCATAAATCACCTAAGTTTGCATTAGATAAACATCACATAGACATAATCAAAGTAGGCGTCACATGAGTATCATCATAAAATAGAAATGCATCCATAACATATAGTATGAACAACTACGTATAGAGATCATCAATAGCTGCATCATCATATAAATATCAAATAAAACATGTCCAAATGTACAATATATCAAAAGTCTACCAGGACCATCTCTGAGTCAAGTTATACAAAATGAATACATTGCATAAATAGTGATACATGTCTCGGTACAAAAATGATACAAGTATACACATGCTAGGATATCTGAGCCATCAAAAGGTCTGTACATAAAAGCTAAAATCTGTACAAAGTGTTGGCTAACCCTATTGTTGTGGGCCACTGCTCCCAGCACTACCCTCTCCATCCCCTCCTCTGCTGGTCCCAGACTGCTATGGTCCCATCATAGAGGCTCCTAACCTTGAACCCCCTACTCTCTGTGAGGCCACAGACTAGCTCCTATAGCTAGGTGCCCTCTGCTCTGCTGGCATGACACCATGATACAACCCTCGGTAGTACTGCGTTTAAGCCTACACTTTGGCAAGCTCACCCTGTACCTATGTTAGTTGTGCATGTACTTGTGCTAGTTATGCCTATACCTGTGTAAGTTGTGTCTGTGCCTGCTGCACCTGTCCAACTAAAAAGCTACTAGTACCATCTATGCCTAGGGCTACCACTGCCGCATCTATCTCCACTTTGATAGCCCGCACCCTTGCCAGGGCTGAGTCTCACTCTCTAAAGAGCTCCGACACGCGTCCTGCATCTAACTCCCACCGAGACTCAGCCATCCTGAGCTATGCCCTCAGCTGTCTAACCTGTCCCCTCAACATGGTGATAGCCCACTCCTAAGCATCTGGCTACACCGGACCCTGAGGAACCTATCCCTATCCCTGTACCTGCTACTGGGGCACCTACTACTAGGCCACCTGCTGTGGTGGCAGCATCTTAGCCTACTGTGTAACCTGTGGCTACATTACCTGCTGTTGCTGGGAGGGTCCCTCCCCAACTCTCTTCCTCTGCCTCTGTCTACCTTCTCCAGCACCTCCCCCATTTCCCCCATCCCCTCCATCACCTCTGTCTCCCCGTCCACCTCTACCCCTCCTCTGTCTCCTCCTCCTTCTGCCAGCCCCATCCTCGTTGTCTAAATCCTCCTTGTCTAAGTGAGGAACCAACTCTTTGGGCCCTGAGTACCTTAGAAAAGGGTGCACTATGAGCCACTCCTCATAGTCTGGAGTCATCCCTGCGTCTACCACCTCTCTCCTCATAGGCCAGGCAACATAGGGAGTCTGCCGAAACTCTGCCAATGCCTCCTCATACGATGCAACTAGACCCCATTAGAACCTCTCTGCGTGTGTCCGTACAAACTAGCCCTGCCCCTGTGGCATGCCCTGTCTCCTCCCAAACTGACTCCACACTCTGCTGACAATCTGTCTCTCTAGTATAAACTAAGTCTTGCCAATAAGCCATCGCGTCTAAAAGTAGTAGGGTAGCTCATCGTCCTCATCCTCCCAGTACTCACACTCCAGGTAGGGGTGCCAGATAACTCTATCCACATTATCCAGCACTTGCCTCCAGTACTCTAGCTTCCCTAGCTTGTGCTGGGAAATAACTCCTACATATCTATAGCTATAAGGCTCACCCCTCTATCTAGAAAAGATGCATATCAGCCGCGTGATGACAATATGCTCCCATAGCCAAAACTACAATAATGAAACACCTGCCGATAGACTGGCACCCCTATGGTATACCACCTAATGCATATCATGGTATAGGTGCACCAATACATAGACACCCCATGCATAGCGGGTGCTCTCTATGATCATCCTCTCCATGATCCATCATCATCCAATCGGGAACCCATGCGATCTCCTATCGGGGCATAGAATGCCTCCGATCAGTCCTGCCACTATACGAGGCAAGTAGTCATAATAATCATGTATATCCCGCGAAGAGATAACCTGACAATCTAGGTCAGGGTCATCAAACACCCACCTACACTTTGCAAGTCCTGCATCTTGCT
Source organism: Cunninghamia lanceolata (assembly GCA_027924645.1). Classification (NCBI taxonomy): domain Eukaryota; kingdom Viridiplantae; phylum Streptophyta; class Pinopsida; order Cupressales; family Cupressaceae; genus Cunninghamia; species Cunninghamia lanceolata. The sequence goes on along the minus strand of BSBN01000220.1, from coordinate 4,275,042 downwards.
GAGGATCGTACTCTACAAGCTCACCCTGTATCGGCAAGTGTAAAATCCTATAGACATCCTCAAGAGTAACCGCCATCTCACCAGTCAGAAAGTGAAAAGTCCCATCCTCACTATGGAATCTCTCCACTGCTGTAGTCAATTAACTGAGGTTCGTATGAACTTTAGGCATGAAGCAAACGTAATCAAGGCCCATAGCACCAAGAGCCTCTTGATCTATCTCTGTAAGCATATACCGCTACAACATTAGTAAGGGAAACTTCTCCCTCGACATAAGTATGTCTTGAATATCCTCCTGCAAAGCATGCAAGGCAATGCGTCAACCTAAAGCTACCAAAAACCTACTCAACATATCTAAAGAATCATATCAACTAACTTAGCATATCAAATTGATCAAAACAACATACAACGTCTCTTTACTAGATTCCTGCAATATCGAAGATAGCTTATCAATTAACGCATCGAGCAAGATGCCAATCGAGTCAATTTTGTTAAGAAAACTAACTAGCCTATGCATATGCACTGAAATAGAAGGTAAATGTGCAATTTCTTAGCAAATATGCCACTTCTGGCAGATACGCCGTGGCATTTCTTAAATGCGCAGATCAATATCAAAAGCATAGCTATACCTTGTATATGTGCAGCCTATTCACATGCACCAGAAGACATCATGCATGCGCCGACTTATAACATGCATATGCAGGACTCATGCATGCACAATTTCATAGCTTAAATGCACTACAGGAAATCAAATGCGTAGTTCCGCATGGCATATGCGCCGAATTGCTTTCCTGCGCATTTACTTTACCTTCTTTTTCTAGCATTTATTGCACTCATAAATGACCCTAGGTGAAATTTTTTGAGATACATACCAGTGGTCCTGCCTCAGCTGGCCGATCAAATCGATGAACTCGCTCAAAGCGGTGCTCCTCACATGGAATATCAATCTCAGTGCCAACTGCTCTATGCTCCTATGCTCTCCTAAGTTCTCAAGGACAAATCAACTAAAGCTAAGTGTGCAAATGACTTGTCTTGTGGACCCAGCTCCTATATATAGCACATGGAACCCTAACTGGCTATGTGATGACTATGACTACTTCCTGGGCCCGTTTGTTCCCATTTCTCTGAAACGTATCCTGTTTTCTTCAATCCTAACCTAGTTTTCCCTTCTTCATCATGAGATTGTCTGCCTCCTATCCTTCTGCCTTCTTCCCATCCAATCTCCTGAGGGGGCATCCTATCGTCGTAACCTATCCCAGGGGCAAATTGGAGCATGTATCTTTATCAAAAATTCTATTCTTTGAAGCAATGCCGTAAATTGCATTGCATCAAAGAGGGGCAAAATGTATACACCCAAAAATGACATGACTCTATCCAAATAAATATTCTTAATATTTATTTAAGTCAACATTCTCTATCAATAAATAAACAAACAAATTTATTTATTTGATTCATATTCTCCCAACAATTAAATAAAATCAATTTATTTAATTAAAATTCTTAAAATTCTTCTAATTCCTCCAACAAATTAAATAATATCAATTATTTAATTAGTTCTCTCAAATTTATTCTAAATTAAACAATATCAATCATTTAATTGTTTCTTCCAATAATATCTTCTCTAAATTTAAATAAATCAAATATTTATTTAAGTTTTCCATTTCTTCTAAATTAAGTTATCTCTAAATATAATTCAATCCGTGTGCACATGCAATTGAATATTCTAAATATTTAATTGAGCTAAAATATCTTCTCATCCTCATGCAAATTTCATTCTCTAGTTCCATTCTCTTAACTAATTGATCTATTCTTTTAATTGATTAATCTTTTCAGTTAACTCAATCTTCTATTTTAATAATTCCTCTCATGCAAAATAGAGCAAGACACTTGTCTTCTTCTTATTCGCGCACATTCCTTAACCGTTCTATACCATTGATCTTCTCATTATTTCTATACCATTGATCTTATCTCTCTCAACTCTATAAATTGAACCCTCTTCTTCCATTTCATTCATCCAAGCATTTAATATTGTTACTCTGCAGGAATTACAGCGTGCCTTTGGCACCCAAGTTATTCCATTTGCTTGTGATCAACTTGTTACCACACTATTATCATTGTTGTGAAGCTCATCTTCATTACAAAGCACTATCATAGCCATTCTCCATTGACAATCTTGGAATAGCAAGGAAGTGCACTCGCTGAGGGCCTTATTCATACATGCAAGATCAATTGAGATTGGCAATCAATGGAAGCTATGAAGTATTGAGGTTTGCAAAGGTTTTATCTTTGTTTGTTTGATCTTGATTATTTCCCTTTTCGTTGAGTTTTGGGTATTATTGATATTGATATATTGATTATTCATGTTTACTCAAATTTTCCCTTAACACTTCGATGCATCAGGACATGCACACCTTAGGTTGTTCTCATCACATGTTCCAACAAGGTGCCTTAGTGACTTAGTCTGAGCCTGACATTCCTTGTTTGCCTTGTGCCTGTTTCACAAGGGACTGCACTTTGTGCCTTGGCCCTGATATGCCATGGCATTTGTCGTCCTTTGATATAATAAGCACGATGATGATAAGTAGTAACTTCATAAAAGAAGCTCAAAATCTATCACAGCAAAGTTTGGATCCATTCTTCTAAACCGATATTCGTCATTCTTCATCTCCATTTCTTCTGACCTTTCCTACTGTGACACACCAAAAAAAACTACATTAGATCATAAAGCCTACAGACACACATGTTAGTCCATCATGTAACATCATTATCATAATCATCATCCTCATAATAAATCATCATTATCATAATCATCACAATATGCATTACATTAAATCACATAAAACCATCATCATCATCTGCATAAACCGTACATCTAGCATATAGGTATTTATCACATACGCATTTACATCCATATATGAGCATCACATAGAAATAAAGTACCATCACATAACATCATACATCACATAATAAACATCATATAAACATCATAATATCTAGAAATACATCATCATAAATAATAAATCATAACACATAACATCATAATCATAAAACATCCATCACATCATGCGCATATAGGAAAGATCGATCATAATGGTCCATCTCATATATATATATATATATATATATATATATATATATATATATATATCATCATAAAAAATGAGGATTATGGGCCCCCCAAGGGTTATTTATAGGACCTTTTGACCTAGGTGGGGCCCCATTTCACAAAATTGACCAATTGACGACTTCTTTTCATGCGTCGAGCGCCTTTTATGGCCATTTTCGCACTCCTAGACCACTTTGGGGCACCCCTGCATAACGTTTTGGAAAATTTTACAAATTTTTTGAAATTTTTTATAGAAATTTTGAAAAATTTCCTGAGGGGGCATAAGGCCATCACGCTTCACCTGGAATACACTGGGGCATGTTTAGAGAACATTTCTTGAATTTTCTTGGATACAACGCTGGAATCAACATTGTATCAAAGAGGGCCAAAATGTAGACACTTAAAAATGTCCCAAGCTTGCGAACATCATTTTTACACATAATTCATCTCAATTTTGTATTATGCTATTAATTAAATAATTTTAATTATTTAATTAATTCATTTCCTCTCTTACACTTTTAATTAAATAAAATTTATTTATTTAATTACTTAAGATATTTTCTTCCAATTTCCTCTATAATTAAATAATTTAATTATAATTTAATTATTCATTATTCCAACGTCCACATTCCCCTTTTAATTTAAATAAATACCTATTTATTTAAATTATCAACCTTACCCTAATTAAATAAGTCCCCACTTATTTAATTAAAATCCCATTACATTACCCCTTCCTCAAATAAATTGAATAAATGCATACAATTTATTTAATTTAAAATCATTTCCCACCTCACCATTTCTTCTAATTTAAAATTACCTTTTGTCTTCTAGTGGCTGCGAACCCTAATTAATCTCAACCCTTGATCTTGGATCCAAGTCAACTCTTCATCAGAGCTGTTCATTCAAATTCCCTCTTCTATAAAACTACCCTCACCCTCTCATTTTCACATCTTACCACTTGCATAATTTGACTTTACCATTGCCAACTCTTGAGCTCTTCATAGCATTTGCAGGTCTATAAAATCTGAGTGCATTTGTGAAGCATAGCTTGATAGCAACAATGGAGGATTTGCACTAACATCCTAGGGTTTCATTTTACATGCTTTATTTGCATTGATTCTAGGTTATTAGGGCTCCATTGGGTAGTTAGGGTTTGAAAATATTGTTTGTAGGGTTTTAGAGTGTTTTTCCTCAACTTCAAAAGAATCCTATGGATAAAGTGTTTAGAGGTTGTGCGAATGTTCTTGGTGATTGTAACGTGCTTGTGGGAGTATCTAGATCGTGTTCCTAACTTTTGATTGGTCCGCAATACATAATATGGATTGTGCATGAAGCGTGTTCCTAAAAGTTTTAGTGTTAACTCCAGTCTTGACCGACTTGGTTGTTTTCACTACTTGCAGTTATGATTTGAAGATTGTGGAAGCGTGTTGTGTGGAGGATTACATTTGAGTCCTAGCTAAGGCTTGGTGCGATTCACATTCATTTCTCTTCTCCCCTAATTGATTTAGGTCTAGACCTATATTAATGTATGCATGTATGTTTGCCGACCTTGGGGATTATTCCAATGGTTGATGATTGTAATGCCAACCTTGATGTAAATTCCAAGGTTGATGAATTGTATAAAAACATGAAATGGAGTCATGAATTTGTATGAGGATGTGAAAATGAAAAGATAAGTGTGAAGTGTAAAAGCATAGTAGAGCAGAAGATACTTATTGTGCTTTAATGGAACTGAACCTTGGCATAGTGTAGATGCTACTATCTCAGTTCACCAATTTGACAGTGAGCCACCCATCAGCAGTGAGCCTCTTCATTTGTAGTGAGCATTTTGGGCAGTGAGCCTCTAATTTTTGGTATTGTTATAACATATTATATTGTGATCTGACACTCATTATGGTTTTTCCCCTATGGGGTTTTCCAAGTAAAAATCTGGTGTCTCCTGTGTTGAATGTATTTAAGTTTATGTTTTCATGCTTTCATGGTTAAGATACAAATTTAGTGTTAATTGGTTGATGTGTTAATGGTTTTGAAATATTGGTTACAATGGATTCACCCCCCCTCTCAGTTGTATTGCACTTTTCAACAATTGGTATTAGAGCGGGGGTTCCTCGGTAAAGAGTCTAATGGCTCAAGGTAGATTCAAGATGGCACACAGAAAGGAGTCAATGCAGTTTGATGGAATGGATTATGCTCTATGGAATGAACAAATGAAAAGTTATCTCATTTCACTCAGTTATAATGTTTGGAAAAGGGTAGAGAATAAGTATACTATTCCTTAAAATGGACCAGCAGATGAAGATGAAGTCAAATAGTATCAGTTTACTGGAAAGGCTAGAGATGCTTAGTTAAGCACTTTATCCAACATTGAGTTGGTGCAAGTTATGGATCTGGAAACTGCTCATGAGATCTGGGAAAAGTTGAAAATTTTGTATGAAGGAGATGATTTTGTGAAGAGTGCAAAATTGCAAAATCTGATGGTGAAGTATGATGGCCTAAAAATGAGTGATGATGAGAACATAACAATCTACATGCAAAAGGTTGATGAAATTGTCAATGGAATCAAAGGTCTTGGAGGAACTATCGATGAAGATGAGGTTGTGTTGAAGATTCTTAGGTCTTTGCCTAGATCCTATAGTCACAAGGTGGCAGAAATTGAAGAGGTTATGACTCTGAAAAAGATTTCAAAGGATTATTTGCTTGGGAAGATTACATCTTTTGAAATGATGGAGTTTGGTGATGCTCTACCAAATATTGAGACTACTTTCAAAGACAACACTTCAGAAAAGACTTCAAGAGCTCAGAAATATGCTGTGGAATCTAATGATGACTTAGATGAGGGTGAAGCCAACTTTGTGGACAAAATGCAAAGAGGTTCTAGTAAGTTCAAAGGCAAATTACCATTCAAATGCTTTTCTTGTGGTAATATTGGTCACTATGCATCCAGGTGTCTGGAGAGAATTGAAAGAGGTAAGATGAAATTTTAAAGTAGACCTAGAATTATCAAGAAATGCTATTATGTTAGAGATCTTGATGATGATGGTGTAATAGATGATGAATCTAATGATAATAGTACAAGTACAAATGAATGCTTATTTATTTCTATTAAAGAAGAACCCATGTCTACTAATCCTACTAGCTATGTGAAGGAAGAAAAACTAGTGGAAGAAAGTGCTCTATCTATTCAGGTTGAGAAGGATAAGGATGAATGGATTATTGATAGTGGATGTTCACATCACATGACCGATGACAAAAGTAAGTTTGTAAGTTTGGAAAAGTATGATGGTGGATTGGTTAGGTTTGGAGATAATGCAGTTGGTAAGATCTGTGGAAGAGGATCTATTTCTTTTGATGGCAAGCATAATACAGATGATGTTCTCTATGTGAAAGGTCTAAAGCATAATCTTTTAAGTCCTGGTTAGATGTGTGATAAAGGGTATGATCTAAGATTCAAGGACAACACATGCAAGATCATGGGAAGCTCTGAAACAGTGATTGCAACTGGTAAGAAAACTAGAGGTAATATTTATTACTTGAGGGGAATTGATAACTGTTGTTTATTGGCTTAGATAGATGAGAGTTGGCTGTGGCATAGAAGGATGTGTCATATCAATTTTGATAACTTGGTGAAGAGAAGCTGAGTACAAGTTGTGAGAGATTTGCCTAAATTAATGAAGCCTGCAAATACTATTTGTAAGGAATGTCAACTGGGAAAACAAACAAAGTGTTGGAGTACAGGACCACTTAGAGGGGAGGTGAATCAGTGGTCTATAATATTTTAACAAGATTTTGCACCTTTAACCTACTAGATAGAAAATAAGAGAGACCTAAAAGATTCATCAAATACATATACAAAAGTATAATGAACAAGTAGTATATTCAAGACCTTGATAAAAAATAAGACATTAGGACACAAACATAGGGACAATCAACAAGAACCATAACCCATGATTTATGAGTGGAAAACCCTTAAAAGGAATAAAAAACCACTCTTGAATGTTTTTACTTTATTATGCCTCACTGGAAAAAACCAAAGCCTTCACTAGGTACAATTTGTGTCTCACTGACATAACATTTGTCTCACTGACAAAAACCCGATTGCATCAATGGTTTGAATAAAAAAACTTAGAGGTATACTCTAATTCACTATAATGCACTATTCACCAAATCCCTTAATGTTGCACCTTCTTTAACATAATGACAGTATAAATATCAATTCAAGACACCTATTTCCTCTGTAGACTAAACATATAAACACTCTTTTACATACTACAAGTGTTATACAAACAATTCCTTTGTATACATTAAAGACAACCATTAAACTCAAGCCTTTCAAATACCCTCATTTTATTCACCAAACTTTATAATCTGCATATACATGTGTAGGTCTATCTCTCCTCAACATGAATCACCAATCCAACCAAACAGAAACATCTCACGGTCCCTTAAAAGAATTTTCCTGGCCACCTGGTCATTAAGAAAAACTGCTAAAAATAGTTAAAAGCTTTTTATACTACAACTTCCCATCAAGTTTTAGAAATAGAAAGTAACCGTTTGAGTTTAAGAATTATTTGAATCTCCACCATTTGTTCTTCTATTCACACCTTCGAATTATTTAAACAGATCCTTTGATCACTTTTTGAGCACCCATCTTACTGGGATTGTCATTTTCACTAGGTCAAGGGGCCAGTGAAACCATGACCTCAGCACCCTCAAAGTTGTGACTTAAGTCACTTCCACCTGCTATAATAAGTCACCTTCAAATTAGATATAAAGTGTATACTCTTGAATACGGGTGTTTTGAGCCTTCACATAACTTAAGGTTTTTAGGAGGGTTTATGTCTCTAAACCCTAACTAAATGAAACAACCCTTTGTATGTAGTAATGATTTTGCATTAAGCATTAACATCTTCCAACTTGCAACTCTCTGAATCAACATCAACTCTAATGGTAATATAATTCAATCCTCAACCTTGTATCATGTCTAAGCACCTTTGTATCATGTCAAAGCATGAATCATAGAATGAGACAATGAACAATACCCCAAGCTTATCATGAATTTCACACTGAATCAATGAAGAACATGAAGATAAATGTCCTCCATACATTTGAAAACAAAGAACAAATACTTCTACCGTGAATGACCTCTAAATTATAAGGGCATGAAACTTGAATGGACTCTGAACCATGAAGAAAGATGACTTGCACCAATGCACCAAATATCAACCTCACCTGACCATGAGCATATCAACATCATGTTTATGAAGCATGAGAGATGTGACAAGCCTTATGCAACATGAGAAGTCTTATGTAGTATGAGAGATTAATCAAACTAATACCAAACATTGCCCAACTGAGATCCTCTTGAAACATCTGATGATCCACAACAACCTGAGCATGAACATTATCATGATCAAAGCAACCTCAAAGCACATCCTGACAACTCAACCTAACCTCAACACAACTGAACGTTTGACATCAATGACAAACAATACCAATGCCAACAAGCTCCCCCTTTGGCATTGATGTCAACTTCCCTGTGACAAACAATTTCCCCCCCTTTGACAATAATGACAAAGGGTAGCTCCAAATTGAGATTGAAATATTTGAAATAGATAGCCCTTTCCATACAAGCACAGTGTAGGAAGATACATTCACTATTATTGCAAAACATTACTCAAGGCAAATCACCATCAAACTGTGACAAATAATCAAACTTCCCCTATCTCCAAGCCATCAACGAACAACTGTCTAAGCAAATAAGTTTGTTGCTTAACCTTTAATTGTCATTGTCCTTTGCATAAATAATCACAATTGAAGATGGGAGTTACAAGTATTATAGGCTATTCTATTGTCACAATGTCCTGTTATAATATACCAAACACTATCATAATGACTACTATCCAATTCAAGCAAGCTCCCCCTGACTGTGATAGAAATACTTCATTTGAGTAGAAGGAATACCACCAACTAAGCCAAAAAATACTGACCTAGATTTTGTCAAATCAAATGGAACCATGAAAAACTTTGAATGTACTCACATATGTAAAAATGTATATGAAGATTACTACCAAATACCATAAAATTACTACACACTATAACATCATAAAGGCAGTAGAACAAAAAAATGAAAATATTGTAACACAAGAAATCACAGTCACAACCAAAACACTATTACCATACCACTATGTCCACTGTATTTGAAGCACTGAAACACTGAAACATTGGCAAAATAGTTATCACTGATTTGAAAGAGCATAGCAATATTCCACATTAATATCACACATTGATTTCATGATTTCAATGTGATTTCACTATGTATCCACTATCTCCCACTATCATGTAACCTTGTCAATCACAATACAAATGACTATCAGACCTAGGTGAGTCTGTAACCATTCACCCAACACTGTATTAGGCAGTATGAAGCAAAACAAACACAAAATATCTGATTGGACTTTAAGACTGCAAGAAACCACACAATAACTCCCCCTGAATCCAATACCATGATGAAATCACTGAAGAGAAGATAGTGACAATACCCCTAACCTTTGTCTCAAGGACTCAAACACTTCTTTAGGCAAAGGCTTTGTAAAGATATCAGCAATTTGATTTGAGGTATGTACATAATCTAGCACCACATCATTTGTAAGAACATTCTCTCTTAAAAAATGATATCTAATGGAGATATACGTTTAGTCCTAGAATGCATGACTGGATTCTTGGAAATATTAATTGAGCTAGTGTTGTCACAAAGAATGGAAATAGGTTTAGTAACAACCACTTTGATGACTTGAAGTGACTGAATCATCGAAAGGAACTGATTGCAACAAGAGGATGTTGCAACATACTCAACTTCTACAGTTGATAAAGAGACACAATCTTGCTTTTTACTATGCCAAGACACTAGTCTGCCACCAAGAAAGAAGGCTGCTCCACTTGTACTCTTCCTATCATCAGAACATTCTACCCAATCAGCATTAGTATAGGCAAGAAGAGTAAAATCATTATGTCTAGGATACCACAATCCAAAATCAAGAGTCCCTTTAAGGTATCTAAAGATCCTTTTAACTACATTTAAGTGAGATTGTTTAAGACTAGATGATTGAATCCTTGCCACCAAGCACACAGCCTACATAATATTAGGCCTAGAAGCTATTAGATATAAGAGGCTACCTATCATCGATCTATATAAAGACTGATCTACCTTAGTTGAATCATCATTTTTGCTTATTTTGCATCCTGTTTCCATAGGAGTACCAACTGGTCTACTCTCATCCATCCTATTTATGAATGGACTCTGAACCATGAAGAAAGATGACTTGCACCAATGCACCAAATATCAACCTTGCTAGACCATGAGCATATCAACATCATGTTTATGAAGCATGAGAGATGTGACAAGCCTTATGTAGCATGAGAAGTCTTATGCAGTATGAGAGATTAATCAAACTAACACCAAACATTGCCCAACTGAGATCCTCTTGAAACATCTGATGATCCACAACAACCTGAGCATGAACATTATCATGATCAAAGCAACCTCAAAGCACATCCTGACAACTCAACCTAACCTCAACACAACTAAATGTTTGACATCAATGACAAACAATACCAATGCCAACAAGCTCCCCCTTTGGCATTGATGTCAACTTCCCTGTGACAAACAATTTCTCCCTCTTTGACAACAAAGACAAAGGGTAGCTCCAAGCTGAGATTGAAATATTTGAAATAGATAGCCCTCTCCATACAAGCACAGTGTAGGAAGATACATTCACTATTATTGCAAAACATTACTCAAGGCAAATCACCATCAAACTATGACAGATAATCAAACTTCCCCTATCTCCAAGCCATCAACGAACAACTATCTAAGCAAACAAGTTTGTTGCTTAACCTTTAATTGTCATTGTCCTTTGTATAAATAATCACAATTGAATATGGGAGTTACAAGTATTATAGGCAATTCTATTGTCACAATGTCCTGTTATAATATACCAAACATTGTCATAATGACTACTATCTAATTCAAGCAAGCTCCCCCTGACTGTGATAGAAATACTTCATTTAAGTAGAAGGAATACCACCAACTAAGCCAAAAAATCATTGACCTAGATTTTGTCAAATCAAATGGAATCATGACAAACTTTGAATGTACTCACATATGTGCATATGTATATGAATATTACTACCAAATACCATAAAATTACTACACACTGTGTAGACACCCAAATTTGTCCCAACTTTGTCCATGTCTTGCAACACCTTGATAAAAACATTATTAAGACATCATGTAACATTTTGTCCTAAATCCCACTCTTAATCCCATTTATCCATTAGCCAATTAATTAAATAAATTTTATTTATTTAATTAAAATCCCATTCAATCCCATCCTAATCCCACTTAGCCAATTAATTAAATAAATTTTATTTATTTAATTAATTTCTCAATCATATCCTAATCCCACTATCCAATTAATTCAATAAATTTTATTTATTTAATTAATATCCAACTCATATCCCAACTAATTCAAATATTTTATTTGAATTAAGTTCTCACATTTCATTATAAGCCGACCTTTCCAATTAATTAAATAAATTTTATTTATTTAATTAATTTATCTTATCATTTAGCCGACATGTGTGCCTCTTTCATTTAAAAAAGATAAGTGGTACTACAACCTTTTATTTAATATCTTTTACATGTAGTACTTTTTATGTACACAAGCACACATGAGCCCTATCCTCCTTGACACTTGTCAAATGACTACAACTCCCTTGAAGAGTGGGAATACCTAATCAATCCTAGCCGTCCACATCAATCAATTAGCTTTTTAATCTCAACCATTCATTTGAACCAAGCCTTTCCTATAAATCAACCCCCTCATAAGCCATTAGCATGCATTAAGCCTCAAGTACCCACATGCTATTGAAATATCATCAGAGCCTTTGCATCATTCATTCTAGCATCTTCATCTTAATGTTATGCTACAGAATCGAGCAACCAACACAACAAATTGATCAATCAAGCTCATCTTGCATCTTCGAGGTATTGAATTATTTGGGTTTAGGTTATGCATTTCAATTGTTTGATCATTTCCATTTATAAATCCAAATTTTTTGATATACATTTGGCACGCCCGGTGGGACTCACGTCCTTGATTAACCTCTCTTTTTTGAGTCATTTTTATGAAGTTTAGATATCTTGGAGCGCGAATCTTTCATTTTCGCAAGCTTTTGTAGCAAAAATTTGCATTTTTCTAACCCTAGTTTGCAAAGATTTGGCTAAATATGTATGTAGATGATCTCTTAGCTCAAATCTAACCTCACCATTGCGTCCGGGAGGCCGTTTCCATAAACTTTGAGTACAAATTTGCCTAAATTTGATGAAAAATGGAGCGTTTGGTGAAGAAAACAACAACCGGACTGCAACAATGTGCTTCTGGTAATTCAGGTCGCTTCTGATCAAACAGCAGTTGCCTGGGCTAAATCAGCTCGCCTTTGGGCAAACAGTAGTCACTTATGGTCAAATTTGGTCCGCTTTTGAACAAACAGTGCTCACTTTTGAACAAAAAGAGACCGCATATGGTAAAATTGGTCGCTTATGGTTAACATTTGCATTCCGTCTCCTGAAACTCTCTAGATCGCTTTTGGGTTATTATGCATCACTTTTGGTCTTTTGTTGGTCGCATATGAACTATTATTTGGCACTTTTATCCATTTTTGCATCACTTTTGAGCAAAAATCAGCCGCTTTCTGTATCTTTGCGTCGCTTCTACATTGAAATCGACCGCCTGCAGTGTTTTGTGGATCGCTTTTGTAATAACAGTGGTCGCCTCTAACCCTATGTGCATCGCTTATGAACTAAAAATAGCCACTTTTAATCTGATATGCATCGCTTCTGAACTGACAGAGCTCGCCTTTGCAGAATAGGGTTTTTTTGTTGCAACTGTCATTTTGCAGGTACAGGTCGCCTATAGGCTGAAATCGATTGCTTAAGGGTTTATCCGGATCACCTATAACCTTACAGGAGTCGCATTTGGTGTTTTTGCATCACATTTAATATGCAAGGGCTTGCATGTTGCTAAAAGGAGATCGCTTATGATTAACAATAAATCGCCTCTGCACTTTTCTTAACCGCCAAGGTTAACCCGTACCTCTTGCATGCCAAAGGAAGCTATTTTTTTTCAAACTTGTATAACTTTCACATACGGAGGCCAAATCACACAAACAAGGACTTGTTGGAAAGCTGGGAGGACAAACTTCACAACTGTACCACTTTTATCAGGTGACTATACTGTTTTTCAGGCTTTTTTATCAGTCAAAGTTTAGGTTCATTGCAAACTTCATTTGAGCATAACTTGAGCAATTTTGATCGTTTTTCAGCGAAACTTTTTTTCAAATTGCTTAGAATCTCCTGAACTTTCTGTTTATGCAATCCATTTTTCTGTATCAGATCATTTTCATCAAAATTCTCAGATTTCATCTTTTTCATGTAATCATCTTCTTTGCAAGTTTACTTGTTTCTTTTTGGAATTTGGTGACTTGTAGGAGCATCTAAAGAGCTGGAGCAGCATTGGCATCAACATCTATAGCAAATTGGAAAGCGATTATATTAGGTGCACTTATTCTAATCTTTCATCCCTTAATCTTGTTTGATCACACATTTGGACTTTGGGACTAAAACGAACAATTGTTTGCAAATTCACATCAAAACATTGGGCTAAAACAAACCATTGTCTTTCATCACATTTGGATTTGGGTTTTAAAACAAACAAGTGCTTGCATTGTCTTCCACACATGGAACTTCTAAGGTTAATGAACCCCATGCGAGTGTGACCAAGTAAATGTGTATGCTCTCTCCTCGCGTCCCAACACGAACTTGGAGATCAAAAACATTTACTTGTGTTGCTTTTGTTTAGCCTTAGAGAGGCCTGCCTTGGTATCCACCCCAAGGGAACGACCTCAAGCGGTACTTTCATCCCGTCCGCTATAAAAATCAGAGGATAAGGTGAAAGCCAAGTCTAACCGGTATTAGCGCTCACCATACAGTGCTAACTCGAAAGGAGGTGTACCTTTGTGTATATTAAAACTCCTAGTAGGGTTAGTTAAAGTCTTAAGTGGCTTGCTGGATGCTCGTGGGGTGCCGGTCCCCCGGATTTTCACTAGAACCTCCTTGTGATAGTGGCCTTGCCTTGACTAGGACTTGTTGAAGTGTTTTCACATGCTTGCTTAACCATCATCACATTCTTCCAAACTAACAACTTACTTATGTGTCTTGCGTGAGTGATTCATGTGTGTCTATGCATAATCATTTGTTTGAATATTGCCACATCAAGCTATAAACACCCAAACACATAAAGACAAGTCATCCTACACATTCTTCCAATAACATTCAAACCCAATCACTTTCATCCCAAACATAGCCAAGTCATCCAAACAAGCCACATCATCATCCAAATCCCTAAGCAAGCACTTGTTAAAAGGACTTAAGACAAACACTTGGTGACAACATGTCTACACTAGAGGACCTAGAAATCAAATTCCAAAGATTCCTCCAAAATCTTTATCAAGGATCACAACCCCTAAACCAAGATGCCATTAAAACATTACAATTCTTCATCCAAAGCGCTCAACCCCATGCAAGCCAATCACCTCAACTACAACACTTCATAGCCCAAGTCCAACACCTTTTAGCCACTAGTCAAGCTCGACAAATACAACAATCCTTAGCCACTTCCTATCAACCTAATCCACCTCATAGCCACATGTCATATCCATCCACTTCCTATCACCTTAATCCACCTATCCACCAAGTCAATACCACATCAACCTATGAACATCCACCTCAAGTTTATCCAATCCCTCATGCCACCGTTCCACTGCACTATCAAGCCCATCCACAAGGCAATCAAGTGATATTACAAGAACGACATCTAAGTCCCAATAGCGCGCTGTACATAAATCAAGCACGTCCAAGTACACCTTTTCAACAAAACCATCAAGCACCATTGATAGACCTAAGTCCACCTCTGCAACAAGAAACACATGCAAATCCTAATGGCCCCTTGTACATAAATCAAACAAGCCCAAGTTATCCTATGCAAGATCCAATAACCTTTGATAAGGGAGATACCAATCTAGAGTGGCCTTCATCATCTAATCACACACCAACACATGAGCCTACTAGCCCTATCACAACACCACCATGTGATCCTACTCCTAGTCCATTAATTCCTCTACCTTCCAAACCACCAAGCCCTCCATTACCTTCATCACCATGTCATTCTAATCGTTCACCAAAGGATGCGGCTGAGAGAGTTTTACAAAGGATGCTTGAAGCAAAACTCATTGAACTTCCCCTCATCAACCCATGTGAAGAAAGTCCATATGATGAACATGATTATTGTGCATACCATAGGACCAAAGGCCATAATACAAATCAATGCCCAATATTTGTCTCAATTATTTACAAGGTGTACCCACCTATAATGGGAAATCATGCCACATCATCCCCATCCTATGTGTCACCCCCATCTAGTCCAAATCCTAATCCATCCAATCCAATTAGCTCTCAACCTAATCCTTGTCCTAATCCTAATCTAACACCATCTACCATTATCATCCATCCATTATATTTCCCATCCACTCATACCCTTGCAAAGGATGTGATCCATTGGCTACTAGATAGGAATATACTACCCCTATGTCAAACACCAATTCATGAGCCTACCAATGAACTTCCAAAGGTCATGTCCAATCCTATAATCTCATCATGTGGTTCACATATCCTTGAGCCTCTTCAAGAGCCTTCGATTAACATGCCTAGCCCTTTAAGCCCATCATGTGATCTACAAGCTGACAAGTCTATTCAAGAGTCTCCAACCACAAGCCTAAGTCAAGAACCTATCAAGTCCACTCAAGAACCTTCCACTTCCATCCAAAGTCAAGAGGTATGTCAAGAGCATAATCTTAAACATGTGGAAATATCAAACCCTAGTCTTAATCAAGATCAAAGCACCTCTAAGTTCCACCTATCCATGACCTACTTATGGGTTGCCCTCAAGCTATTAGCCATCACCATGACCTCATTCATGAGCAAATTTATCCCTTTTATAGCCCACTTAATCCTACTTTTGCTCATAGTTATGATCAAGTTTCTAGCTAAAATCATGAAAACCATGATGATCCATTTGGCAAAACTTTATCTATCTCATGATCAAGATGATATTTGTGATGAAGAACCTATTAAAAAGTACCTTGATCCTATCCATAATCCCATAACCATTCATGAGCAAGAAATCCAAATTGCTCCTAGTCATCCTCCATCTTGCCCTATCCATAATGAGCAAACATCCACTTGTCATAATGAGACATGTGCCTCTCAAGAACACATAAGCATAGAAGATCAAACAAATAACTTGGGTCTTAGTGAACACACTGCTAATGATCCTCCCTCCACATCTACCATCGATCCCGTTTCAAGTCCACCATCATGTCCTAGTGGTCTTACCACCTTCCTCCTTGAATGTTCTTCCTTAGGACAACAACAACCTTTGTCCTCCATTTCATCTTCTCCATCTAATAAAGAACTTAAGTCTAGTTCCCAAAACACATCTAGTCCCATTGTTCATCGCATACTCCAAAACATGAACTACAAAGGTAAAGGCCTAGGTCTTTATGAACAAGGCATTTTGGAGCCAAACCATGTCAAGATCCCTTCATGCTCATATGGCCTTGGATACACACCCAAAGATAAACAAGCTAAAGATGTTGGTAATCCCTTCATGCATCCTAAACCTACCACTTTCCATCGTACCCCCCATCCTCTACCCAAAACATATGTAGCCATTTCACCTCCATCATCCTATAAATGTCAAAAGCATGTGACCAAACACCTTCCACCATCCACCTTGCCTCCACTTTTACCAACTCCAAATATCCCTCCATCCACCTTGCCACCATTGCTTCCAACACCTAACATACCTATCATTCACAAGTATCCTTACATCCCTAATCATGGCCAACAAAAGCACACATCGTTTAAGCATAAAGCTTCCAATCATTCCATCCACTGCACCCACCCCATGGGATTCCAAAATAAACATTTGGATGCCTTTATCTATAAAGCCAAAAATCCAACTAAAACTCCTAAGGACCCTCATGCCTTAGGAAATCAATGTGAAAAGTCTCTAAATCATCCATCTTCTAAGCAAAGTACATTCACAAAGCTATCCAAGCCCATACCTCCAAAAGCAAAGCCCAAAAGCAAAATGGTTTGGGTTCCTAAGCAAATAGCTAGCAAAATGAATGAGGCATCCTCATCCACATCTCAAGAATCCCAACCACCTATATCCATCCAAGAGCCTATATCCACTCAAAACTTCCATTCCCTTCAAAAATCTCGCAAGCAAAGAAAAAGCACTAAAAATACTAAATCTATGTGGGTTCCTAAATCACTTTATCACCCATCTACTAAGAAAACATCCCCATTGCTTCCTACACCACCATCCAATCAAAAGCTTCAATGTTTATCACAGTGTGTGCAACCATTGGTCATGGTTCCCTTCCATTCCAAAACATTCCCACATGCCTCCATCTCCCCATTCTTCATCCATTATCCTACATATCTCCTCAATCACCTTCCTATGGTCCATGCTTTTGCATAAGCCTTTTATCCATCCATCCTTGCATGAACCTTCCATAATCCACATTATAATCCATTATCTACCTAATCCATCTCCCATCCATGCAATCCCTTATCAACATCTATGAGCATAATGACATGGTCCATGTGATAACATCCATCTCCAATGGGACTACCAACATTCATAGCACTAAACACTTGAGTCCCTCCTATCCATTACCATGGTGAAAACCTAGCAAATAGGTGCCATGTGTAATTGTCAACCCATCTAAAAACAAAAAAAAAAGCAATCAAAATAGTAAAGAGAAATCCCTTCATCCAATGGTGAAAACCTGGTAAACAGGCACCTTGGATAAGCACCATGATGAAAACCTAGCAAATAGGCTTCATGTGTAGGTTGCTCTTCTATGTCACTTACACTTGGGGGCACATTGTCTCATCCAACCTATCATTTTCCATCTTATCATGTCCTATCTTGCCATATCCTATCCTACCATCATTAGCCATTACATCCATGCCTCTCTTATTGAGCCCATTTATCCATCCTCCACCTTTTGATCTTGATGAAGATATAGGGGAAAAATATTGAAACATGTTCGGATATTTCTTGACATACCCCCTTTTCAAACCAAGTCCTATCCATTGACCATTTATCCATCCCATTTAAACCAATCCATCATGTCATCCCTTGGTCATGAATTTTGTCATGTAAGAATCCTAAGCATTACCACCTAGAATGGGGCAAGTTATTCCTCCTATGCAACATAGCCTTTGGAGATCACCTCCTAGCTCCCTTATGATCCATCCACTATGGCGTATCCTTATCACGAGCTTTCCATCTTATAGCTTATCCCCATCCATTTATCATGAAGCTTTCCACTACAACCTACCTATCCATTTATCATGAGGCATGCATCCATCCCTTATATGGCCTATCCTCTCTTCTATCCATCCAACTCTCATGAGATTTCCATCCCATTTACTATGAACCCATCCTTTTATGCATCCAATCCCATTCATCCATCCTTTCACCTAGACTTGGTTTTCTCCCTTGTCATTGGTATCAAGCACAAAGGCTACCCAAATTGTAAATCCATTGACATCCCAAACATTCAAAAACACAAAAAAATTAAAATATTCCAAAAAACACAAAAAAATCAAAACATTTCAAAAAAATTCAAAAAAAATCAAATATCCAACGAAAAATTCAAGCAATATGATCGATTCAATCCCATCATCCGAAACAATCCACTCCATCAACATCAAAATCAAACTCATCATCATCAATTCTTCCTATCAATAACATAACATTCATCCATTTCAATCAATCACTTCTTCCAATCATATCAATCAAATCAATCTAAGCGATGATCTTAAATCCAAGCCATACTAATCCATATCAAGCAAGCCAATCAATCAAGGAACATTATCTAATCAAATCAATAGGTTTTTTGATCCTAATCTTGTCATGAGCCAAATCAATAATCATCAATCATTATCAATGGTATATATCGTTCCCACAACATCCTTGTGTTGATCTAGGGATATAGCTTTCCCCGCAATGACAACACTACTATCATTATCAATAATCAATCAATCATTGGTTTATGACTTGACAAGGGCAATACATTGTTTTTTTTACATCCTTTGAGCACACTGCGAACACTTGCTTATGCTTAGATTGAGTAGATACTCTCATCATCACACCATCACTATCATCATTCAAAACAATCCAATCATCAAAACAATCAACCCAGCAATAGCAAACATCACAACCAAAGTACATCAAGCCAATCCTCAAAACAAATCCTATCAATCATCACCATCAACACCAAATCCAATCAACTCAATCACATCAAATCCAATCGAAACAAATCCAATCACTTCAGCAAATCAGAAGTAGCTCAATCCACCACATATCATCACATCATCAACATTTCATCAATCTCAATCCATTTTTATCATCTCATCAATAAAACACAACATCAGAACTACCTCTCATTTCCATCGTTAAGTGCCTTGATCCCGTGGATACAGGGTATGTAGGCAGTCTGGAGTATGAAGGAAGTGCCCAGATTCAGGCACAAGCGATTTTTCTTTTTCTCCTCTCATCATTTCTTCTATCATCTATCTTCTACATCATCAATAAACAACTTCTTCTAATCAATCATCAACATTTCATCAATCCAGTCATCCTTTCATCCAATCAAATCAATCCAAAGAATCCAAGCAATGATCCAAATGCAAGCCCATCCTTAATCCATACCAATCAAGTTAATCAATCAAGCCAAGTTATCCAAACGCAATCCATGGTCTTGATCCAAGCCTTGTTGTAAGCCAAATCAATCAGCCAATTAGCGAACCAACTCAGCAAAAAACTCTATGTTGATCTAGGGATATAGCTTTCCCCACCATGACAACACTCTCAACTATCATCAATTGACAATCAGCAATTAATCATTGGTTTACAGCTTGACAGGGGCAATACCTTGTTTGTTTTTGTATCATTTGTGCATGCTTGCTTGCTTGCTTGTGTGTGTTATTATTTTATCCTGCATTTGCATCACATCGATATCATTCCAGCTAATATTCATATCTTGTATCCAGACAAGGTTGTATTATGCTGGGGCACAAGACACATCGTTACCTTGGTTCTTATACCTTGGTGCATAATGTCTAGTGTTATATCAAACATTATGGTTGCTCACTTTAATTGCAGCATAACGCATCATCCATTTCTTCTATCTATCCCCTTATCTTTCTTTTGTAGCCAAGCCATTTCTTTTCGAGAGCATACCCATGTTTGTCCAACCCACCTATCCTCTCGAGGGGGCATCACCAACCTATTCTTTCTATCATCATCATCATCATCATCATCATCCCCATCAATTATCCATACCTTAGCTTCTTTGAAATGATGTTACTCGACATAAAGCTTATCATCTCGAACATCATCTCAAAGAGGGGCAAAATGTAGACACCCAAATTTGTCCCAACTTTGTCCATGTCTTGCAACACCTTGATAAAAACATTATTAAGACATCATGTAACATTTTGTCCTAAATCCCACTCTTAATCCCATTTATCCATTAGCCAATTAATTAAATAAATTTTATTTATTTAATTAAAATCCCATTCAATCCCATCCTAATCCCACTTAGCCAATTAATTAAATAAATTTTATTTATTTAATTAATTTCCCAATCATATCCTAATCCCACTATCTAATTAATTCAATAAATTTTATTTATTTAATTAATATCCAACTCATATCCCAACTAATTCAAATATTTTATTTGAATTAAGTTCTCACATTTCATTATAAGCCAACCTTTCCAATTAATTAAATAAATTTTATTTATTTAATTAATTTATCTTATCATTTAGCCGACATGTGTGCCTCTTTCATTTAAAAAAGATAAGTGGTACTACAGCCTTTTATTTAATATCTTTTACATGTAGTACTTTTTATGTACACAAGCACACATGAGCCCTATCCTCCTTGACACTTGTCAAATGACTACAACTCCCGTGAAGAGTGGGAATACCTAATCAATCCTAGCCGTCCACATCAATCAATTAGCTTTTTAATCTCAACCATTCATTTGAACCAAGCCTTTCCTATAAATCAACCCCCTCATAAGCCATTAGCATGCATTGAGCCTCAAGTACCCACATGCTGTTGAAATATCATCAGAGCCTTTGCATCATTCGTTCTAGCATCTTCATCTTAATGTTATGCTACAGAATCGAGCAACCAACACAACAAATTGATCAATCAAGCTCATCTTGCATCTTCGAGGTATTGAATTATTTGGGTTTAGGTTATGCATTTCAATTGTTTGATCATTTCCATTTATAAATCCAAATTTTTCGATATACACACTGTAACATCATAAAGGCAGTAGAACAAAAAAATGAAAATATTGTAACACAAGAAATCACAGTCACAACCAAAACACTCTTACCATACCACTGTATTTGAAGCACTAAAACACTGGCAAAATAGTTATCACTGATTTGAAAGAGCATAGCAATATTCCACATTAATATCACACATTAATTTCATGATTTCAATGTGATTTCACTATGTATCCACTATCTCCCACTGTCATGTAACCTTGTCAATCACAATACAAATGACTATCAGACCTAGATGAATCTGTAACCATTCACCCAACACTGTATTAGGCAGTATGAAGCAAAACAAAAACAAAATATCTGATTGGACTTTAAGCCTACAAGAAACCACACAATAACTCCCTCTGAATCCAATACCATGATGAAATCATTGAAGAGAAGATAGTGACAATACCCCTAACCTTTGTCTCAAGGACTCAAACACTTCTTTAGGCAAAGGCTTTGTAAAGATATCAGCAATTTGATTTGAGGTATGTACATAATCTAGTACCACATCATTTGCAAGAACATTCTCTCTTAAAAAATGATATCTAATGGAGATATCTCTAGTCCTAGAATGCATGACTGGATTCTTGGAAATATTAATTGAGCTAGTGTTGTCACAAAGAATGGAAATAGGTTTAGTAACAACCACTTTGATGACTTGAAGTGACTGAATCATCCAAAGAACCTGAGTGCAAGAAGAGGATGCTACAACATACTCAACTTCTGCAGTTGATA
Organism: Cunninghamia lanceolata; assembly: GCA_027924645.1. Lineage (NCBI taxonomy): Eukaryota > Viridiplantae > Streptophyta > Pinopsida > Cupressales > Cupressaceae > Cunninghamia > Cunninghamia lanceolata. The sequence continues at coordinate 4,252,654 of BSBN01000220.1, read as the reverse complement.
AAGAGACACAATCTTGCTTTTTACTATGCAATGCCACTAGTCTGCCACCAAGGAAGAAGGCTGCTCCACTTGTACTCTTCCTTTCGTCAAGACATTCTGCCCAATCAACATTAGTATAGGCAAGAAGAGTAAAATCATTATGTCTAGGATACCACAATCCAAAATCAAGAGTCCCTTTAAGGTATCTAAAGATCCTTTTAATTGCATTTAAGTGAGATTGTTTAGGACTAGATGATTGAAACCTTGCCACCAAGCACACAACCTACATAATATTAGGCCTAGAAGTTGTTAGATATAAGAGGCTACCTATCATGGATCTGTATAAAGACTGATCTACCTCAGGTGAATCATCATTTTTTCTTAGTTTGCATCCTATTTCCATAGGAGTACCAACTGGTCTACTCTCATCCATCTGAAATCTTTTGAGCATTTCTTTGGCATACTTAACTTGTGAGATAAAAATCCCTTTTTCAAGTTGTGAAACCTGTAAACTAAGGAAGAAGGACAATTCTCCAAGTATAAACATCTCAAACTTAGATTTTATAATATCAGGAAAATAATGACACATGTTATCATTATTTCTTCCAAAAATGATATCATCAACATAAACCACAACAACCAAGATATCCTCACCTTTGGTAATAAAATACAAGTTGTTGTCCACTCCACCTTTGGTGAATCCTTTCCCTTGCAAGTACTTATCCAATCTATAGTACCATGCTCTTGGGGCTTGTTTTAGGCCATACAAAGCCTTTTTCAACCTATACAAATGATCTAGTTTACCTTCACACTCAAAACCCTCGGCTACTCCATATAAACCTCTTCCTCAAGATCACCATTGAGAAAAGCATATTTGACATCCATTTGAAATACTTTGAAATTTTTGTAAATAGAAAAAGCTAAAATCATTCTTATTGCTTCTAGCCTAGCCATAGGTGCAAAAGTTTCATCAAAATCAATCCTCTCAACTTGAGAATAACCCTTACAAACAAGTCTATCTTTATTTCTAATTACTTTTCCCTTATCATCAAGTTTGTTCCTAAAAACCCATTTTGCTCCAATGACATTCTTACCATTAGGTCTAGGAACAAGTTCTCATGTATTGTTCTTCTCTATATGATTTATCTCTTCTTCCATGGCTTTAATCCAGAACTCATCCTTGTTGGCCTCCCCATAGGTTTTTGGCTCCATTTATGATATTAAGCATACATGTGCTTGATCACTTGTGGTAGCAAGTCTCCTCCTTGTTAGAACACCAATATTTCTATCTCCAATTATTAGCTCTTGTGGATGATCTCTTTGTAGTGTCTTTGAAGGAGTTTTGGCTATCGTTTCCATAGGATTTTTAGGAGTACCTTCTTGCTCTTGAACTTCCACCTCTTTTTCTGAAATATGACCTTCTTCTTTATCTTCAATATATTGTACACAAGGTTGCAAATTTTCATCCACTTTGAAATTAGTGATTTCTATTGGTGCAGGAGCACCTACCTGACAGCTGGTCATGATAAGGCAGTTAGTAGTTTAGGTCTTGTTTGTGTTTCCAAGAAGGTCTGTTAGACCATTTGCATGTAATAAGGTCATGCTGATCAGGATAAGATCATGCTGACCAGGCTTTTGCTATTTTTAGCTAGTTAGTTATAACAGCTGGCATGATGTATGTTCGGTGGGATCTCCCAGCCGCTTGGAGAGTTCCCAGCCGCTTGGAGTTGGGTCAGTAGTACTCATATTGAAATCTTTATAAGCATGGGATCGGTTGATTGTAGAGAATCGATCGGCAGTCTAGTATTGTATTGCGCAGAGTAGGTTGAGTGTTCTGTGTGAAGAACATCATATTGTATTACATCTGTGAATCAATAAAGATCCTGTTTTGTTTTCTGTTTGATCTCCTTCCTGTAATCGATCGCGGGTTTGAGAGTTTTTCATGGATTTCCTGATCCATTCCACCGGTTGACTCACTTGATCGGTGGAATGGTAATGTACAGTAGGTTAGATGTTAGGTTGTTTTCTGTTTGCATGCAGGTGCACAGGATCGCGGTCGACAGATGCTGAGAAGCCTAGCATCCTCATGTGCTAGGTCAAGTCGATAAACTGGAGTTGGAAGATCACCCTGAGGTTGGATCGGGTCATCCCTGGTGGATCGGCGAAGTGAGATTTCGCTAAGTGCAGAAGTTTGCCGAAACGGCATCATCAGGATATTTCTGCAAATATCCTGCAGACAGTTTGGACATCATCATCCGGATAAGTGGATGAGATCAGCATGATGATGTCGATTTCATGAAGAGTGAGTTCGTTGGGGTGATCATCAGCAGGAGGAGCCGAGGAGTGTATCGGCATCAGGATCATCATATAGGGAATGCCAAACATCCGCATATCGCGAGTAGATGCGGGAGTGGAAGTTGTGGTTTTTTTGACTAAGTATTGAGAAGGTCATCAGGATATGACGTCATCATCATCATGACATACGTCATCAGGACATTTCGGAGCAGCAGGATATTGTGAAACTGCGGGTGACGTCATCGTCATCAGGATCTACGTCATCAGGATATCGGGTGACGTCAGCATCGAGTGAACGGTGCGAGGAGTTAGGGTTTGACATCATCAGGATAATTGGGAAGAACCGGATGTTCGTTATCCTGTTGAATATCATGATGCTGTTGCTTGTATCATCGGGCAGTGGAGCGTCGAAGGGAAGGTGTTGAAGGTCGTCATCAGGATATTTGGAGCAACCGGATGTTGAATATCCTGCTGACGAAGGTGATGTTAAATATCATGATGAGGCCGCTAGAGCTTGGCGCCCGATGAACAGTGCAACCGGAGGATGTTTGCGCCTGTTGAACATCATGATGATGTTGAAGGTAGAGAAGACAGAAATTGTCGGTGAGGTGAACAGTGGACGTCAGGAGGATGTTCGCGCTGGTCGGACATGATGATGATGCTGTTGGTTTTCGGAAACATGATGCTGACAGAGTAAAGCCGAAATATGATGATGTTGGTGGCTTTAGGAAATATGATGATGATGGCGAAGATGATGATGATGAGGTTGGTCTGCAGACATTCATGCTATATGCGAAGGTTATAGTGTGGATGCCTCTGCATCATAGTGGTATCAGAGCTCAGCAAAAGGTCTGGGCTGTTGTGTGTTGATTCTGTCACCGAAAGGGCAGAGGTAGAGATAGAGTTGATTGTGTGAGTTGTGTGTTGTGATTGAGAGGTTGACAAAATGCCTCCTAAGGGTAATGGTACTGCAAGGGAATTGCAGGAAATGAAGGAGAAACATGCTAGAGAGATGAGGAAGATGAAGGAGCTTGCTGAAGCACTTCAAGCCAGGCTGACAGCCCTGGAAAAAAACAAAAAGAGGGAAGTGGAAGACAGTGAGTCTGAAGAAGAGGCAGATACTGTTGAAGAGTATGAAGAGGTAGCTGAAGATCTGGATGCTGAAGACCAGAGATTGGCAAAACTGTTAAAGGCAGTGCAGAGTGAAAAACCTAAGGTAAAGGTTGATGTTTCCAAGTATACTGGAAGCTTGAATGAAGATGAGTTGTTGGATTGGATTGCTGCACTGGATAATCACTTTGAATGTGAAGATGTTGCTGAGGATCAGAAGGTAAAAATTGCAAAGACCAAGTTAGGAGGTCATGCTTTGGTATGGTGGGATTATGTACAATCCGAGAGAAGGAAGCAAGGGAAGTCTAAGATCACTTCTTGGGATAAGATGGTAGCAAGGATAAAGGGTAAATTCTTGCCAAGGGATTATGAAATCCAGATGTTTAAGAAGCTGCAATTTTTAAAGCAGAAAGACAGGGATGTGAAATCATATACTGAGGAATTTTATCTGTTGAGTATGAGATCTGGTCATCATGAGAATGAGGTAGAAAAGGTGGCTAGGTACTTGGCAGGTTTGAGGTTTAACATACAGGATGAGTTAGTGTTAGCTAACCCTAAGAATGTGGAGGATTGTTATCAAATGGCAATCAGGATTGAAGAAAAGCTGAATAGAGGACATGATAAGTCCATGAGAGGAAGAGGAAACAATAGAGGAAGAGGATCAGCCCATAGAACAAAGCAAACCAATGAAAGTCAAGAAGACACTGATAAAGGACAGGGACAGTCTGATTTCAGAGGTGGATGGAAAGGTAATAGAGGAAGATTTGGAGGTGGTAGAGGTTCTACTACATTTTCAGGAAAGTGTTATACCTGTGGAGAGTTTGGTCATCCATCTTTCAAATGTCCAGAAAACAAAGGTTCATCATCCAGAAATGATAGAACAAGTGACAAGAGAGTACAACTTGTGCAGGAAGAGAAAGAAGAAAGTGCACAGAGTTCAAACAGAGAACCTGATAATGTTGGATATCCAGAAAGTGGAGAATCACTGATGTTAAGGAAAACAAGTTTGCAGGCATCAAAGGATCTGGTGCAAAGAAGAGCTCTTTTCAAAACCACATGTAAGAGCAAAGGTAAGGTATGTAAAGTTGTCATTGATACTGGTTCAACAGACAACATGGTATCTCAGGAGATGGTTGATAAACTGAAGCTGGAAAGGATTCCACATCCACACCCTTACAAGGCATCTTGGGTGAGTGATAGGCAATCACTTTTTGTCTCTGAGCAGGCATATGTGGATTTCCAGATTGGACCATATCAGGATAGAATTTTGTGTGACATATTGCCTCTGGAATGTTGTCACCTACTGTTGGGTAGACCATGGCAATTTGACAGAAGGGTACTGTATGATGGGTATGCTAATACCTACACCATCAAGAAGGATGGGAAGACTATTAAGTTGATGCCATTGCAGGCAAAAGCTGCAGTACAGAAGGCAGCTCAAATCATTTTAATGGGAAAGAAGGAGTATGTGCAGATGCCTAGAGGAGCAGGCATGAAGGCAGTTCAGGACACTGCAGAGAAAGGAGTTGTTACAGACAACAAGCTGAAGAAAGTTTCAGTTGTGACTGACAGAGGTCAGCAGCAGGTTCAGCAACAGGGGTGCAAACAGCCACCAGTTCAGCGGAATGACAAGGATGTTGTCATAGTTGGGACTATTGTTTGTCCTATGAGAGTTGAAAGGAAGATAGACTTGAACACTTCAGAAGTTCAAGAGGTAGTTCAGCCAGAGGTTCTGGTCAGACAATCTGACAAACACAGAGATAACCAGAGAAAGGCCTACATCAACAGGCATGAGGATTTACTTGCCAGCAAGCAAGTTACAGTTCAGAAGTCTTGGAGCAGCCAAGAGACAGCAGCAGCTAAAGCTGGAATAGGTCAGAAGATTGACAAAGCAAAGTGTACAGGTGGAAGACTTCCACAGACTAAACTCATGGGACATGAGTTCTTTTCTGTTGGGGAGTATGGTGTAGGAGCACCTACCTGACAGCTGGTCATGATAAGGCAGTTAGTAGTTTAGGTCTTGTTTGTGTTTCCAAGAAGGTCTGTTAGACCATTTGCATGTAATAAGGTCATGCTGATCAGGATAAGATCATGCTGACCAGGCTTTTGCTATTTTTAGCTAGTTAGTTATAACAGCTGGCATGATGTATGTTCGGTGGGATCTCCCAGCCGCTTGGAGAGTTCCCAGCCGCTTGGAGTTGGGTCAGTAGTACTCATATTGAAATCTTTATAAGCATGGGATCGGTTGATTGTAGAGAATCGATCGGCAGTCTAGTATTGTATTGCGCAGAGTAGGTTGAGTGTTCTGTGTGAAGAACATCATATTGTATTACATCTGTGAATCAATAAAGATCCTGTTTTGTTTTCTGTTTGATCTCCTTCCTGTAATCGATCGCAGGTTTGAGAGTTTTTCATGGATTTCCTGATCCATTCCACCGGTTGACTCACCTGATCGGTGGAATGGTAATGTACAGTAGGTTAGATGTTAGGTTGTTTTCTGTTTGCATGCAGGTGCACAGGATCGCGGTCGACAGATGCTGAGAAGCCTAGCATCCTCATGTGCTAGGTCAAGTCGATAAACTGGAGTTGGAAGATCACCCTGAGGTTGGATCGGGTCATCCCTGGTGGATCGGCGAAGTGAGATTTCGCTAAGTGCAGAAGTTTGCCGAAACGGCATCATCAGGATATTTCTGCAAATATCCTGCAGACAGTTTGGACATCATCATCCGGATAAGTGGATGAGATCAGCATGATGATGTCGATTTCATGAAGAGTGAGTTCGTTGGGGTGATCATCAGCAGGAGGAGCCGAGGAGTGTATCGGCATCAGGATCATCATATAGGGAATGCCAAACATCCGCATATCGCGAGTAGATGCGGGAGTGGAAGTTGTGGTTTTTTTGACTAAGTATTGAGAAGGTCATCAGGATATGACGTCATCATCATCATGACATACGTCATCAGGACATTTCGGAGCAGCAGGATATTGTGAAAATGCGGGTGACGTCATCGTCATCAGGATCTACGTCATCAGGATATCGGGTGACGTCAGCATCGAGTGAACGGTGCGAGGAGTTAGGGTTTGACATCATCAGGATAATTGGGAAGAACCGGATGTTCGTTATCCTGTTGAATATCATGATGCTGTTGCTTGTATCATCGGGCAGTGGAGCGTCGAAGGGAAGGTGTTGAAGGTCGTCATCAGGATATTTGGAGCAACCGGATGTTGAATATCCTGCTGACGAAGGTGATGTTAAATATCATGATGAGGCCGCTAGAGCTTGGCGCCCGATGAACAGTGCAACCGGAGGATGTTTGCGCCTGTTGAACATCATGATGATGTTGAAGGTAGAGAAGACGGAAATTGTCGGTGAGGTGAACAGTGGACGTCAGGAGGATGTTCGCGCTGGTCGGACATGATGATGATGCTGTTGGTTTTCGGAAACATGATGCTGACAGAGTAAAGCCGAAATATGATGATGTTGGTGGCTTTAGGAAATATGATGATGATGGCGAAGATGATGATGATGAGGTTGGTCTGCAGACATTCATGCTATATGCGAAGGTTATAGTGTGGATGCCTCTGCATCATCTATTACTCTTTTGAGTCTTTTGTTAAAACATTTATAGGCTTTACTATGTGTAGAATAGTCTAAAAATATGCCCTCATCACTCCTAGACTCAAAACTCTCCAAATTATCATCATCTCTCTTAATGAAACATTTACTACCAAAAATTCTAAAGTATCCAACATTTGCTGACCTACCATACCATAATTCATAAGGAGTATGATTAGATTTTACCCTTAGTTGTACTCTATTCAAAGTATACACTATTGTATGAACTATTTCCTTCCAATAAGTGTTAGGCAGATTTGCATCATGGAGCACTGTCCTTTCCATCTCCTTCATAGTTCTATTTTTTATTTCAGCCACTCCATGTTGTTGTGGGGTTCTAGAGGTTGAATACTATCTCTTGATGTCATGACTCTCACAATAATCTTCAAACTCTTTGGATGTATACTCTCCACCCTTATCTGATCTTAGACATTTGATCTTGAAATATGTGATGCAGAGGCATCCACACTAGAACCTTGACATACAGCATGGATGTCCGCAACCCTTCATCCTCATCATCATATTTCCCTTTCGCTTGTCAACAGCATCATCATATCCGACTATCGGCAGCATCATCACATTCGGCAAGTGCAAACATCCTCCTGATGTTCACTGTTCATCTTACCGCCAACCTCTATCTTCATCATCATGATGTTCAACATCATGTTCATCAGTAGGATATAGAACATCCAGTTCCTCCCATATATCCTGATGATGACAACCTCTTGCACCTTTCCTTTGATGCTTACGTCACCCCGATATCCTGATGACGATTATCCTGATGACGATGACGTCACATGCAGTTCCTTCAATATCCTGCTGCCCCGATATCCTGATGACGATGACGTCATATGCAGCTCCTCCAATATCCTGCTATCGGCCAAACTTAACATTATCAGCCCGCGATGGTTTTATCAACCCGATCTTCTACCTTATGCCGATACGCTCCTCCTCGGCAACACCTGATGATGATCACCCCAATGCACATTCACTTTATGCAAACGATTGCATCGTGCTCATCTTCACTTACTCAGATGACGCCTGAAGTACCTGCAGGATATACACAGAAATATCCTGATGATGCCGTTGCGACGAATTTCCAACCTTAGCGAATTTCGATCCGCCGAACCTCTTGGGATGACCCGATCTGCTTTCAGGGTGATCTTCCAAACTCTAACAACCAGCACGACCTAGCACATACCCATGCTAGGGTTCTCAACACCTCTTGATCGCGATCCTGCAAACATGCACATGAACAAACAGAAAAAGCAAACTACTTCCTAAACTACTGTACATAGCCATTCCACCGATTCGATGAATCAACCGGTGGAATGGATCAATGAATCCATGAAACCACCAAAATAGCAACTCGATTTCACAATGGAGATCAAACAGAAAATGAACACAAACAGGATCTTTATTGATTTCAAAAGATGCAATACAATACTCAGTCTCTCTCTGCAATCTAACTCCTCTGCTCAATGCAATACTATCTCTAAAACCAACTGATCCTCAAGCATAAATAGGATCTCTTGCGAGTACTACTGACCCGACTCCAAGTGGCTGGGAAATCTCTCCAGGCGGCTGGGAGATCCAACCGGACCTACAGCATAACAGCTGTCTTAACAAACTAGCTAAAAATAGTAAAGCATGGTCAACATGACCTTATTACATGCATTGGTCTTATAAGACCTTCTTGGAAACATTAACCAGACCTAAAACAAACTAACTACCTCATGGAGGCCAGCTGTCAGGTAGGTGCTCCTGCACCATACTCCCCAACAGAAAAGAACTCATGTCCCATGAGTTTGGTTGTGGAAGTCCTCCACCTTTACACCTTGTCATGTCAGTGTTCTGACCTGTTCCAGCTTTATCCTCTGCTGTCTCTTGGCTGCTCCAAGACTTCTGAACTGTAACTTGCCTTCTTGCAAGTAAATCCTCATGCCTGTCAATGTAGGCCCTTCTCTCACATACCTTGTGTTTGTCAGGTTGTCTGACCAGAACCTCTGTCTGAACTGCCTCTTGAACTTCTGTAATGTTCAACTCTGTCTTTCTTTCAACCTTTATAGGACAAACAATAGTCCCAACTATGACAACATCCTTGTCATTCCTCTCAACTGGTTGCTGTTTGCAAACCTGTTTCTAAACCTGCTGCTGACCTCTGTCAGTCACAACTGAAACTTTCTTCAACCTGTTGTCCTTAACAACTTCTTTCCCTGCAGTGTCCTCAACTGCCTTTGTGCCTGCTCCTATAGGCTTCTGCACAAACTCCTTCTTTCCCACTAAAATGATTTTGGCTGCCTTCTATATTGCAGCATCTTCCTGCAATGGCATCAACCTAATAGTTTTCCCATCTTTCTTGATGGTGTAGGTATTAGCATACCCATCATACAGTACCCTCCTATCAAATTGCCATGGTCTACCCAACAGTAGGTGACAACATTCCATGGGCAAAATGTCACACAAAACTCTATCATGATATGCTCCAATCTGAAAATCAACATATGCCTGTTCATAGACAAAAAGTGATTGACTATCACTCACCCAAGATGCCTTGTAAGGGTGTTGGTGTGGAATCCTTTCCAAATGCAGTTTATCCACCATTTCCTGAGATACCATGTTGTCTGTTGAACCAGTATCAATGACAACCTTACATACTTTACCTTTGCTCTTGCATGTGGTCTTGAAAAGAGCTCTTCTTTGCATCATATCCTTTGATGCCTGCAAACTAATTCTCCTTAGCATCAATGCTTCTCCCTCCTCAGGATATCCATAATATTCAGGAACTCTATCTCCTTGATAAGTGTTTGAACTCTGCACACTTTGCTCTACTTTCTCTTCTTGCACAAGTTGTACTCTCTTGTCATTTGTTCTATCATTTATAGATGATGAACCTTTGCTTTCTGGACATTTGAAAAATGGATGACCAAACTCACCACATGTGTAACACTTGCCTGAAAATGTAGTAGAACCTCTACCACCTCCAAATCTGCCTCTATTACCTTTCCATCCACCTCTGAAATCAGACTGTCCCTGTCCTTTACCAGTGTCTTCTTGACCCTCATTGGTTTGCCTTGTTGTAGGGGCTGATCCTCTTCCCCTCACATTGTTTCCTCTTCCTCTCATGGTCTTATCTTGTCCTCTATTCATCTTTTCTTCAATCCTGATTGCCATTTGGTAACAATCCTCCACACTCTTAGGGTTAGCTAAAACTAACTCATCCTGTATGTTCAATCTCAAACCAGCCAAGTACCTAGCCACCTTTTCTACCTCATTCTCATGATGACCAGATCTCATACTCAACTTATAAAACTCCTCAGTATATGCCTTCACATCCATTTCCTTCTGCCTTAAAAATTGCAGCTTCTTAAACATCTGAATTTCATAATCCCTAGGCAAGAATTTACCTTTGATCCTTGCTACCATTTTATCCCATGAAGTGATCTTTGACTTCCCTTGTTTCCTTCTCTCGGATTGTACATAATCCCACCATACCAAAGCATGACCTCCTAACTTGGTCTTTGCAATCTTTACCTTCTGATCCTCACCAACATCTTCACATTCAAAGTGATTATCAAGTGCAGCAATCCAATCCAGTAACTCATCTTCATTCAAACTTCCATTATACTTGGAAACATCAACCTTTACCTTAGGTTTATCACTCTGCACTACCTTTAACAGTTTTGCAAATCTCTGGTCTTCAGCATCCAGATCTTTAGCTACCTCTTCATACTCTTCAACAGTATCTTCATCTTCTTCAGACTCACTGTCTTCCACTTCCCTCTTTTTGTTCTTTTCCAGGGCTACAAGCCTGGCTTGAAGTGCTTCAACAAGCTCCTTCATCTTCCTCATCTCTCTGGCATGTTTTTCCTTCATCTCCTGCAATTCCCTTGCAGTACCACTACCTTTCGGAGGCATTTTGTCAACCTCTCACTCCTCTACCTCTGTCCTTTCAGTGACAGAATCAACTATATCTCTGCTCTTTCGGTGACAGAATCAACACACAACAGCCCAGACCTTTTGCTGAGCTCTGATACCACTATGATGCAGAGGCATCCACACTAAAACCTTGACATATAGCATGGATGTCCGCAACCCTTCATCATCATCATCATATTTCCCTTTCGCCTGTCAGTAGCATCATCATATCCGACTATCGGCAGCATCATCACATTCGGCAAGCGCAAACATCCTCCTGATGTTCATTGTTCATCTTACCACCAACCTCTATCTTCATCATCATGATGTTCAACATCATGTTCATCAGCAGGATATAGAACATCCGGTTCCTCCCATATATCCTGATGATGACAACCTCTTGCACCTTTCCTTTGATGCTTACGTCACCCCGATATCCTGATGACGATTATCCTGATGACGATGACGTCACATGCAGTTCCTTCAATATCCTGCTACCCCGATATCCTGATGACGATGATGTCATATGTAGCTCCTCCAATATCCTGCTGTCGGCCAAACTTAACATTATCGGCCCGCGATGGTTTTATCAACCCGATCTTCTACCTTATGCCGATACGCTCCTCCTCGGCAACAACTGATGATGATCACCCCAATGCACATTCACTTTATGCAAACGATTGCATCATGCTCATCTCCACTTACTCGGATGACGCCCGAAGTACCTGCAGGATATACACAGAAATATCCTGATGATGCCGTTGCAACGAATTTCCAATCTTAGTGAATTTCGATCCGCCGAACCTCCTGGGATGACCCGATCTACTTTTAGGGTGATCTTCCAAACTCTAACAACCAACACGACCTAGCACATACCCATGCTAGGGTTCTCAACACCTCTCAATCGTGATCCTGCAAACATGCACATGAACAAACAGAAAAAGCAAACTACTTCCTAAACTACTGTACATAGCCATTCCACCGATTCGACGAATCAACCGGTGGAATGGATCAGCGAATCCATGAAACCACCAAAATAGCAACTCGATTTCACAATGGAGATCAAACAGAAAATGAACACAAACAGGATCTTTATTGATTTCAAAAGATGCAATACAATACTCAGTCTCTCTCTGCAATCTAACTCCTCTGCTCAATGCAATACTATCTCTAAAACCAACCGATCCTCAAGCATAAATAGGATCTCTTGCGAGTACTATTGACCCAACTCCAAGCGGCTGGGAAATCTCTCCAGGCGGCTGGGAGATCCAACTGGACCTACAGCATAACAGCTGTCTTAACAAACTAGCTAAAAATAGTAAAGCATGGTCAACATGACCTTATTACATGCATTGGTCTTATAAGACCTTCTTGGAAACATTAACCAGACCTAAAACAAACTAACTACCTCATGGAGGCCAGCTGTCAGGTAGGTGCTCCTGCACCAATATGATTCTTTCTCAACCATTTTTCTAAAGATCTTGAATCTGTCAAATGCTTCTGACTTATGCTTCAAAAAGGTCACCCAGGTCATTCTAGAGTAGTCATCAATAAAAAGCATAAAATAGCTTTCACCACTTAATGCCTTTGTCCTTGTTGGACCACACAAATCAGTATGAACAAGTTGTAAAGGCTTAGAAGAAGAGTACTCTTTGGATTTAAAATTGACCTTGGTTTGCTTACCTAGTTGACATTCTTTTCAAGTGGTGGTGTTTGGCTTGGAGATGTGAGGTATAATTCTTACATTTTGATTTTTGTTGATCTTGGCAAGATTATCAAAATTGATATGACCAAGTCTTCTATGCCATAGCCAACTTTCTTCAACCTGACCCATGAAGCAAATATATCCATCTGTATCTTTGTTTTCAGTCTCATGAAGGTTATAGATATTTCCACTTGTCCTTAACCCTACTGCAACTACTTTTCCAGATTTCTTCTTAATTTCACAACCATGAGCATTAAATAATACATTGCAACCATTGTCACAAATCTGGCTCACACTCAAGAGGTTATGTTTTAATCCTTCTACATAATACGCATCATGTAATGGAGTATTGTCATCTAAATATATAGTACATTTTCCTTTGATCAGAATGCAAACATTGTTTCCAAACATGACTGAACCTCATGTGTAGTCTTCAAGCTTGATGAACTTGCTTTTATCTCCTGTCATATGGTTAGAATATCCACTATCTATAACCCACTATTCTTTCTTCTTGACATGAAAGGTAGTTTGAACAATCATAGCTTCAACATTCTTATTCATCATCTTAGGCCTCCAAACTAGTTTTGTCTTATCAGCACTAGAAGTAGACATTTTGGAATGAACATTCATTCTAGCTTGTTTTACTTCCAAGTTAGGTCTACAAAACTTAGATATGTGCCCAAAGTTATTGCAATTAAAACATCTCAACCTATTTAAGAACTCAAAAGGATTCCTTCTCAAAAAGCTTGTTCTTGTTCTAGAATCAAATCTACACTCATTTGCCTTGTGTCCATATCGATTACAATGAAAGTAATAACCAAGAAAATATTGATTATATCTGAAATAATTACTCCTTTTGATGCTTGATGGTTTCATGACACCTTTGTTGGTGATATGAGTATGTTGAAGACCCTTGGAATGTGAGCATTGTCCTTCTTCAAACCCTAGACTAGTTTTGTCCTTATATCCCTTTTGTTTTCCCAAGAGATCTTCTAGTTTGTCACTACTGCTACACATGTCAAGTCTTCTCCTCAAAGAGACAACTTCTACCTCTAAAGAATGGCATTCCTTTTCTTTGGTATCTAACTCTTTTCTTGTGACTTCAACCACTCTCTTGTTCTCTTCAAGTTTCAACTTTAGGTCTGCAATTAGTTTTTCAATATCAAAGACTTTGCTGATCAGATTTTCACTATCCTTTTGAGACTGATTTCTTTGAGCAACTTCCTCCTTTTTGAGCCTTTTGATTTCACCAAGTCCACATTTCAATTCACCTTCAAGATCAACCTCTACTTCACCATTTTTAGATTGATCTTGACACCTATCATTCTGATTTTCACTTATAACTACCATGAACAATGTTTCCTCTCCTTCAAGTGACTCCTCTAAATAACTATCTGTCATATCAGCATATTTTGTGAACAGACTTTTCTTCTTTTTTAAGGTGTTTTTCCTTTTTGGATTGAATTGTTTCTTCTTAATTTGTTTTCTAGTTCCCTCTTCATCACTATCAGGATCTTTGTAAGGACATTGAGTAGCATAGTGTCTTATCCTACCACAACCAAAAAAATTGAATGGAAGTTTACCCTTATACTTTCCTGATGACCCCTTTTACAATCTACTAACAAAAGAAGACTCTTGATCATTCAACTCTTCTAGATCAGAATTTGTCTCTTTGTCCCTTTTAACAAATTTGAAAGCAACTTCCTTACTTGTAGACACATCATTATAAACTCTCATCTCATAGGTAGTAACAGTGCCATGAAATTCATCTAGGATGACTTTATTTATGTCTCTCTCCTCTACAGCAGATACCTTAGAATCATACTTAGGTGTTAGAGACATAAGTGCCTTCTTGACAACTACTTTTTATTCCAAGGTCTCACCAAGACAACAAATAGTATTGACAATCTCTTATACTCTCAAAAGATAAGCAACCACCTTCTCTTCTGCACTCATTTTAAAACTTTCAAACTTGGCTCTAAAGGTTTGCAATTTGGCTTCCTTGACTTTTTCATCACCCTGATAGATACTAGATAACTTATCCCAAATAGCCTTAGCAGACTTACAATCCATAATTTTGACAAGGATCTCATTAGTCAAACCACAACAAATAGCATTTTTGGCCTTTGCATTACTTTCATAGGCCTTCTTTTCATCAATAGTTGAAGGAGGTTTTGTTTCTTTATACTAATTTTCTATTGCTTCCCAAACATCATAACCCAGTGAAGAAAAGTAGGACTCCATTCTAAATTTCCAAAAGGCATAACTAGAGCCATAAAAAAATGGTGCTTTGTATGTAGAAAAACCTTCTTGACTAGCCATGGAAAGTACTCCACTGACAGGATCTCCTAAGTTGATTAAACTTTGAACAAGGAACTCAAGGCTCTAATACCACTTGTTGGAGTACATGACCACTGAAAGGGGGAGTGAATCAGTGGTCTATAAAATTTTTAACAAGTTTTTGCACCTGTGATCAATGAGAACAAAATGAAGATTAAATATGAATCAAATGCAAAATACAATGATTATACCTTCATAATGACCCATAAATCCAAGAGGGAAGGAGTTGTACCCACGAGCTCCTCAGATTTTACCCATGACTAGTGTGTAGATGTGGATTGCTCAATTCTTTTCAACACAATGTAGATGAGAGACAAGTGGATTCAGATAGATTAGATGGAGATGAGGCAAGATTTTGACATTATGGTGGTATGATGAGGAGATTGTGGAGTGATTTTGGCAGAGGTTTGATGCATGAAGAAGTTCTTCTAAATGGCTTAGAGAGGGGTCTTATTTATAGAGTTTCTGAAAGGAGGATGGAGGGTGAGGATTGAAAGATGAGATCAAGGGCTAGGAATAAAAGTAAATCTTTTATTCAATTTTGGGGAAATGGGTGATAAATAAGGTATGGGTGTGAAAGAATGGGAAATGAATTAAAAATTCATTTGGGGAATGGGAAATGAATTAAGAATTCATTTGGGGATAAGAGGTAATGAATGAGGATGGGTGAGGTAAGGGGTGTGTAAGAGAAGTAAATGTGATGTGTGATTTGTTTTAATTTTATATTTGGAGGATGTGGGGAAGGGTGTTAAACTAGGTTTGACCACCCAAATGAGAGGTTAGGATTAATTAAATAGAGGTTTTGCTTAATTGATCCTAGGGCTAGGATGAGGTAGGCTAGGGTAGGTTAGGGTAGGTCAATTAGTAGGCTAGATTAATTAGATAAGCATGATTTATCTAATTAATGAGGATTAGGGAAAAGGAGAATTGAACCAAATAAATATTGGGCATATTTATTTGATTAATGAGGGATAGTGTTGTAAGGTCTAGTGATAAATTAAGTGAGGTAATTGATCACAAGGGATAGACAGATGGTTAGGGATAACTTAATTAAATAAAATGAATTTATTTAATTAATAGGAGGGATAAATTGGTATCGAGACATGGGAAATTGTTTTGCGAAGCAAGCCAATTTTAGGTGTCTACATATGCCCCTCTTTGAGATGGTGTTGTGGCTAAGTAACATCATTTCAAAGAAGTTAAAACATAGAGTTGGATTGGATAGAAAAAAAGATTTTGGCTTCAAAGAATAGGGTAAGATTTTGGGGATAATTGGTAAGGATGATGCCCCCTCGAGAGGATAGGCGGGTTGCAAGAACACGGTTGTGCTCTCAAAATGGATGGAAGAGATTGGTTGAAGTGATTAGAGGATAAGTGGTGAGATGAAAGGATGATGATGGTGGGAGATTGATTGGTGGATGATCATTGTGCTGAAAATGATTTAGAGCAATCCTAGGTCTGATATAGCAAAGTGGATATTTTCACCAAGGTATAGAAGACCAGGGTGATGATGTTTATCCAACATTTACATGGACTAGACACACAGACAAAGGGATGATCCCATGCATGCAAAAGATAGTACAACCTTGTCCTGATGAGGGAAGGGGACTCATAGCATAAGTCCTTAGTACATAAAAGGTATGATGAACCTTAGATGCATAAGGGGATCAATATGCTAGAACCGACCCTATGATCAACAAGATATGAATACTAGCTTGGAGTAATGAAACCAACCCACAAGCACAACATACAAAAGTAAGACTATGCCCCATTCTAGATGTTTTCACCACATACCATGATATAGTGAGATCAAGGTAGCTTTGATGTGATCTTCGAATAGGACAAAAGATAAAAATCAAAAACGAAAAGACCAATGAACCAAACAAGTGACCATTGTATCTCTTGCCAAGATGGATGATGATTGGATAGATTCTGCCTATCGTAGGAATGATATATCCTAAGGTAGGAATCAATTGATGATTGGATCATGTTTAGTTGATGTTGTAAGATTGGCTCAAGATATGATGGTGACAAGTTGTGGTCGATGCTGATTTGATAGTTGATGACTTTTGTTAAGGGATGATGCTTTGATAGGTAATGTGATGCTTGGATCTAGTGTAAGCTCAGTGGGTTGGATGGGTGCATCTTATGTACCTGAGTACTGGAAACATCCTTCATATCCCAGACTACCTACATACCTTGTATCCACGGGATCAAGGCACATTAAGATGCAAGTGGTTATGATATGTAGTTCTAATTGGTGGTGATGATGTGGGATGATGATAGATGTGATGATGTTGGAAGATGATGTGTTGGATGATGAGATGTTGATGGAGCAATGTTGATTTTGTGATGGATAAATTATTTTTGGAATTTTGTGTGTTTTCTATTGTTTTGGTATTTTTTTATTTTTGTGATTTTTTTGGATTTTTTGATTTTTGATTTTGTGATGTTTTTGGATTTTTTGATTTTGGAAAAGGAATGGTTTATTATGAGATGGTTGTATTGGATTTCATGTGGATAACCTTTATGCTAGATAGCAATGACAAGGGAACACCAAGTCTAGAGGTGAGGGTGATGGGGTTGGAGAGGGAGGAGATTCATGATAGATGGATTGGAAGAGAGAGATATGGATGCAAGATAGATGGATAAGAGATGGGGATAAGGATTTTCTCCAAGGGCTAGGTTGCAAGGAATCATATGTCCCAATGCTTAAAGAATTTTGTATGATGGGCTCATGTTTGAATGGATGGTCTTTGCAATAGATGGATGGAGGATGTACTTGTTGATGATGGTTTTGATGTAATCATAACAATTAGTTAAAATTCACATAAAATGAACCAAAACTGACTTGAAAGATATGAAGGAATCGGTTAAGATTCACTTAATCCCAAGTTTAATATGGTCAGGTCTTGACCTATTGGGCAAATTCAGTTGGTCAATGTGAAGCTGTAATGTTCAAGGGGCCTTACGTAGTTTAGGGCTTCTTATTGGTTAACTGGACTTAAACTATGCAAAAGATCATCAATATTAGCATGTTGTTCATTCCTTTTGCATAAAAAATGTTACTATGCTGCAAATCTTTAAATGGTTTTCTTGAATTATTGTAGCTTTCGCCACTTCGATATTATGAAAACTGTCTACTTTCAACTCTGTTATGCATGTTTCTTTCAAATATGAGACAAATTTCCTTCAAATTTCTACGTTTTAAGCTAAGTATTTTCAGATGGGTTGGGAAAAGTTAGAAAGATCTAATCTACACTTCATTCACTCTATTCGAAGGATCTAATTATTCTGTTATGCACTTTATAAATCATAGAGTAACTTGATCAAATCCACAAAAAAAAACCTTAAGTGTAAGTTCTGAGCATTTTCACAAACATACACCTAAGATTGCAAGCTCTAAGAGAAAATGTTTCAAACACAAAGAAGAGCAGGAAAACACTCAAAAGATAGATGCAGAATTCTGGATTCAATTGTATTAGAAATAGATAGTCATATAAGATTTACAATGTTTGAATGACTCTTAGCTTCATTGACCAAACTACAGAAAACTTACAAGCTTTACAGATATAGCAAGGAAGCTAGATGTTCCACGCATTCCTTATTGTAGACACAGGCGACCTTCTTCTTCTACTTCTAAGCTAAACTAAAATGCTATTTTTACAAATTCTTGCTACTACAAATCTCTATGTAGCCCCTATGTAAAGTTTTATAGTGCATAGAGGCACAATATATAGACTTTAATTGTCCTCAATACAGCTCAAAACCCTAGTTAAACAATGGTTCAAACCTCTGGTTACAATATAAATGCTGGAGATCAAATCTCCCAAAATATCTCTGAGCATACATCCAATCTAGGTGAAATATGCCATTCTGGAAACCCTAGCAGCTCAATAATAACTCCTATGGTCTGCTGCAATAATGTCTTCAGCTACATTTTATCTTCATCAGTGAAGACCCTTGACTTCCTTGCCCTTCATCCTTATCTTCCTCTACTCCTGAGATCTGATTTCCTCCTCCATGATGTCATCACCATTAAGTTTCAACTCCTTCCTCAACTGCAAACCTACAAAAAAAATGAATAAGCAATAAGTATCATCATTTAATAAACCTTCAGGAAGAAAACAACTGCCAAATCTAGTCATGACTGTGTGAACGCATCAATAGGGCCCTAAAACTATGAAAAAATGTAGGTCAAAAATGCATATACAGTGCTTAGAAAAGTCAGATCAACTATCGTTGACCAAAAAAAAATATGCATTCAGGCCCCAAAATTGCCTCCAAATTTCAATCACTTCATCTTTTCCCACCTATTTCTTTATTTAAATCCATGTATAATTTGCTATACAAGCTGGATGTGACGCCTCCGTTAAATCAGATTTCAATCCTTCTTTCGATTTCGTGTTGTATGTAACGCTTGTATATTTGCAATGTATGTCGGTTTGTATATTGCAATATACAAACGCAAAATATACAAGCGCCTAACTCTATTTTATAACTTTCTCAATTCCGCCTAATGTATAAATGCATGTATCTTTTAGATATTCAATTTGGACGTGATACAACCATTTAACCAAATTCAACTTCCCCTTTTGATTCCGCGTTGTATGAGCGCAATGTTTATCGGCTTGTATATAAGAATATACAAGTGCAAAATATTCATTGAATTAACTCTTCTATATGAAATTTCAGTTCTGGGCAATGTATAAAACACTTGTATCATTCGATATACATTTTGGACGTGAAGCCTTATATATATCATATTTTGATTTACCTTGAGTTCTACATTGTATGTTACTTTGTACCTTTCGGAACATACATACAAACACAGAAATATACAATGAATTAACTTCCTTTAACAATTGCCTCAGGTCTGCAATGTATACCTCGATGTATGCTGAGTGATGTATATTTCAATATACATTTTGGACATGATACATCCATTTAATCGGATTCTAATCTTTTTTTTGGATTTTGGCTTGTATTCAACGATGTATGTTTGATAATATACAAGTCGGATGCGATACAATGACTTCACTCTGGTTTATAACTTTTTGGATTCTGCGCGATGCATATTTCGTTGTATGTTATAATGTATGTATGAAATATACGTTGTGCCAAATATACAATGATTTAACATTGTTTGATAACTCTTTTAAGTCTACCATTGTATATTTCGTATTGTTTGTAACAATATACAAGGCTCGAATATACAAAAAATTTACTCATTTTAATAAGTCTGTCAGGTCCGCTCAATGTATATGTGTTTGTATCTTGGCAATGTATGTAAGATATATACATTGCGGATACATGCAATGAATTAACCACTTTTAATAAACTTCAAGTCTGCGCAATGTATATTTTACCTTGTATGTCCAAATATACAAGCACTGAATGTACATCGATTTAACAATGTTTAATGACTTTTTTGGGTCCGCTATGTATATTGGCATCGTATATTGACTTGCATGCTCCACTTGTATGTGTTTTCTGATATACAAGGAATTTTCTAATTTGGACCCGTATTTCAAATCCGGCTTGTATGTAACCCTACATGTATCGTTTGTATGTATGAAACATACAAATGCTGAAACATACAACCATTTAATTATGCTTAAATAACACTTTAGGTCCGCAGCTTGTGTGTAACCTTTACATATAACCTTTGTATGTTTGAACATACAAACCAAAAGATGCAAGCGGCGGACGTAAACTTTTATACCTTTCAACTGTGAGTTCCGTTGGGTCCACTTTGTATGTATGAAGAAAATAAAGTATTTGTAAATGCATACAAGTAAAACAAAGCACCCGATATATACAAGCAGACTTGTATATACAGACAACAAACCCTTCCCTTGTACATTTTACCAAAATGATCATAACTTGCAAAATATAGTGAATTTTAAGATGATTCAAAAAGCAACCCTAGCTCATTTTTCACAAGGAATCCAACCATATCATGCCCTAGTACTGAAAATGCATTTTTCTTCATTGCTATCAAATTTTGTAATTTTAACCCTCTTTTCCCTTTACCACCAAGCAAACAAAACACACAAAAGTAGAAGCAACAGCCACAGCAGGGGTCCTCATTTTGCTAAAGAGTAAAATAGGGCGTGTTGTGAACATCACAACAACTAGCAACCAAACAAAACAATTAAATTCAAAGTGTTCAAGAAAACTAGATGAAATGAATTCATAACTCCCAACTATCTTTCTTGTAAATTATTATCCAACTTGAGACCTAAGGTATTCAATAAGGATGCATGAATTTTCATTTTTAGTTTAAGTGTGTGCACGTGATTAATTATCCTCATCTTGAAGATCGGTTGAACAAACCAGTGACTAATATTAGCCTACATAGGTGAGGACATTCGCTCATAGCTGACCGGATAGAGTCTTGCTGCCAGCGAGCGTCCATAGCCCTGACAAGGTTATCGTTACAATTCTCCTAAGTAGAGCCCCACTGCCAACGAGTGTCTATAGCCTCGGTAGAGTTACTTAGATGGCTTAATCTAGATTTTTAGTATAATCCACTTTATTCATTTTATATTTTATATTTTCTAATTTTTTAAAGAGATTTCACAAGATATTGCAGTTGTAACTTCATGATGCAAGGAGTGAACACTTGCTAAAATTAAGCTAAGAATTGTAATGGTAGCAAGGGTGACCTCAGATTTTTGACCTAATATCTACAATGGTAGGTTCAACAAACCCAAGGATTTTAGGTGTGTCACGTGAGAAACCTTTTTCAAACTCTCAATCACTGTTATTGAATACTAAATTTCAGAAGCTAAACAACTCTCTACATTCATGACAGTCACAACAAGTTATGTATGAATTGCAAATGATTAACCTGAATATTCTAAATTTTATACTATTTTCAATGGTTGTTAGCTTGCTCCTTAATACTCTAAAGGAAAACAAAGATCCCTACTAAGGAGAAAACAACAAACTAAACAACAGACTGTACAAGAAAAAACAAAACAAAGCAAAAGAAGACTGTACAAACAAAAGAACAGAACAAAATAACAAATAGAAAGAAACAAAATAACAAACAGAAAGAAACAAAAATAAAACTATACAAACAACTAACCTACAAAAGAAAACAACAAAAAAAGAAAACAAAAAACAAAGCAAAGAAAACTGTACAGTACCCACACTATATTACACAAAATGGACTGCCCTTTTACCTCAAGCCTGGAAGTAGTGTTTCAAATGTTGGCCATTAACTGGTAATGGCACATCTTCCCCTGTCAAGGTCTTGAGTCTAAAGGTGTTGTCCCCTATTATTTCTAAGACTTGTAATGGACCTAGCCATAGTTTATCAAATTTTCCATGGCTCCCCTTCTTTTCATGTGCTTTGTCCCAGCACAACACTAAGTCTGATATCCTGAATGTCTTGACTCTTGCCCTCTTATCAAACCACCTCTTAACTACTGCCTGGTGTTTTACAAATTTCTTGATGGCTTGACCTCTTTTCTCATCTAATTGTAACATTTGTACTATCCTAGCTTCTCTATGATTATCAAAGCCTAAATACTCATTGGCAAACTTCTAGATTGGTATTCTCAGATTTACTGGAAGTACGGGATCAATCCCATAAACTAAATGATAAGGTGTACTACCTAAAGCTGTTTTGAACTTGGTCCTATCTACCCACAGTGCATATTTTAACAAGGTATTCCACTCTCTAGGACTCTTAGCAATTAGCTTTTTGATTATATCTAATAAATTTTTGTTCGTAGACTCAGCTAATCCATTACCTTGAGGGTAATAATTTGAAGAAAACTTTAAAACAATCCCGTATTCAAATGCCCATTTAGAAAACTTTAAAGAAGAAAAAGTAGGGCCATTATCACATACCAATGAATAGGGAGTTCCAAACCTGGTGATGATGTTTTCTTCAAGAAAATTGATAACTACCTTAGTTGTGGAGAATTTGCAGCATGTGGCCTCAATCCACCTTGTACAGTAGTCCATCACTGTTAGTATGAACTTGTGTCTTGCAGAAGATGGAGGATTGATGACTCCAATAAAATCCAGGCCCCACTATGCAAATGGTCTTGATTCAATCACAGGTTGTAATGGGTTGGCCTGATTTCTTCCCTTATCTACTGCAGTCTGATAGGTGTGGCAACTTTTGATGTGACTCTCAGTATCTTTAAACATCATGGGCCAGTAATAGCCCACCCTTAATATCTTGTGTGTTGTAGCTAGATGGGAACCATGACCAGTTCTGTACTTATCATGCAGTTATGTCAACACTTTATCCACTTCAGCTCTATTTAGACATCTCAAATAAATTCCATCATGGTTCTTCCTAAATAGAAGACCTCTTTGCACCATATACTTCTGTGCTTTAATCTTCAAAGCTCTCCTCTGAGAAGCTTTCATCCTATTTGGGTACTTTCCAGCTATTAGAAAAGTGTTTAAGTCACTATACCAGTCTGATGTGTTCTAGGAATTCAATACATACTATTGTTTTATCAAATCTTGATCTATATTTGCTATTGTTTGTACCAACGCCTGCCCTCTGACCAGCTTCATGGGAATGATTTCCATGTCAAATGCATGTAGTGTGGTGATCCACTTGGCTCTCTTTTCTCCAGGTTCATTTTGCATCAGCAACATCTTCACTGCTGCATCTGGCACTATGGCTTTGATCTGGCTGCGCAGAATGTAATGTCTAAATTTTTTCATGGCTCTCATTAATGAAAATGCTTGTCTCTCAGTGTCTAGATATCTTGACTGTGCATCCTTTAGAGGCACACTCATGAATGCGATGGGCCTTTCTTCATTGTCCTCACCTTTCTGTGTTAAGGCAACCGTGGTTGAATGGGAGGATGCAAAGGAATAGATATAAAATGTTTTGGTGTAGTCTGGGCTCGCCAATATAGGAGCATCAGAAATTACCTCCTTGATATCTTCGAATGCAACCCTAGCCATATGCGTCCACTCCATCTGTGCATCTTTCTTCAACATGGCATTTAACGGCTACACGATCTCTGCAAAACCCATGATAAACTTCCGAACAAAGTTAATTTTACCAAAAAATGACTTCAACTCTTTCCTACTATTTGGTATTTGCAAATTTTTTATTGATTCTATTCTATCTAGGTCAATCAATATTCCATCTTCAGAAATGACATGCCCTAGTAATTTACCTTTAGTAACTCCAAATGAACATTTTTTAGGATTAAGGGAAATTCCATACCTTTCACATTGCTTGAGTATTTTCCTGAGATCTTCAGTGTGAGTGGATGCATCTTTGGAATACACAGTCAAATCATCCATATACACAACAATGCACTTACCTGATAACCCACTGAATGCAATGTCCATGGCTCTCTAAAAAGTGGCACCTGCATTGATCAGACCAAAAGGCATTCTCCTATATGCATAATTTCCCCATTTACAAGTGAAGGTGGTTTTTAATCTATCATCCCTAACTATTAAAACCTAGTTATAACTCGAGAAACCATCTAGAAAAGACATCATCTTTGCCCCGTTTACTGCTTGCAGCACTTCGTCTATAGGAGGCAGAGGATAATTGTCCTTTTCAGATGCTTTATTCAAATTTCTAAAATATACGCATAATCTGATGTCTCCATTTTTCTTTCTTACTGGTACTAAGTTAGCTACCTAGACTGAATGTTTGACTGGAAAAATTATTCCAGCAGATAGCAATTTCTTTACTTCTTTGAAGATTAAAGGCTCTAGAATGGCATTTATAGGCCTTTGTTTCTGCCTAAATGGTTTAATCTCTGGTCTCAAAGGTATTACGTGAGTTATGATGGACGTATAATAGGTTTTCAAGTCTTCATATGTCCATGCTATTATGTGTTTGTATTCTTTCAGAACGTCTAAAATTTCATTTCTAATTTTCTCAGAGCAAGCTTTTCCAATTGGCACATTTGGTGGATTTTGCTCTGTCCCTAAGTTGTGTAAATCACACTTACCTCCTTCTGTTTTGGGCAAATCTTTCTGTCTTATTATTCCATCGAAGTCAAAAATATGCTTTAGTTCAATTACCCCTTTGGGTAAAAAGTTGCTCTTCAAGTTGATTATATCCTCTTCCTCCCATGTTATCTCAGGCCTTTCCTGCTCATCAATGATTTGAGCCTCAAATACCTCATTACAAGTTAGAAAATCAATAATTTGTTGATCCCCTCCAAATACCTGAAAGTGTGTAACATTGTCTAGGATACTGGGAACATTAACTAGCTCAACAGCAAATTGTCTCAATCCTGACAGTGCCAAGGGTTCTAGTATGCTAGCAGCAACTGCTAGTGCATCCGGCCTATGGTTCAACTCTCTAGGGATGTGCTCTATGTTGAAAGCATCAAATAAATCTATTAAACCCCATACTCTATATCTGTAACAAATCATTTTCTTGTAGTTGCAAGCATATAGTTTCCTTACTTGTCCGACTACTAGTTTAGAGTCTGAAAATACCTTAATCGTCTTCACCTTTTTCTTAATGGCCATGACAAGTCCCAAAATTAAGGCTTCATATTCAGCAATATTGTTAGTATAGGAAAACTGCAGTCTATATGCTGCTAGATATGACTTACCCTGAGGATCTATAAGTTCAACACCTACACTCGCACCCTGTTTTGATTTGGACCCGTCACATTTTAATGTCCACATGCCACGTTTACTTTTCTGATCTTTCCCCTTGGCATGCTTCATCTTCTCTATTACTTGTGAGGTGCTGGTATATTTATTCATGGGTATTTCTGTTTGGTTAACTTGCATATGTGTATTTTTAGCTTGCAAATCAGAAGGACAACTACCCTTGTCCTTTATTCCCTCTTCTAAATTTGAAATCAGAGCATCTACATCACCCTGAATGTATTTCTGTGTTTGATTAGGATTCACATTTTCCTCTTGTGACTCTACCCTCTTTATGCATTTTTTTTATTCAAATTCAATGATGTCTTTACACATTCCACAACTCTCCTCAGAGTGTGGCCTATCGTGAACTCTACATTTGTTTTTATACAATTTTACATTGGGTGGGCAGACCTTGTTTAATGCACTCATCCACCTCTTATCTAATGGCATGACCAAATTTTTCCATTGCACTATTTGCTTCATCCGAAGAATTTCCATCAAACTCAATGAATAATGTTGTCTCCTTGCTGACACATTTTTCTCTAATGTTTAACATCATGATCTCTTCAATTTGCACCCCATTGTTAGTAATTCTATAAACACCAGGTTCAATAGTAGCATATAATATTTCATTCATTCGATTATACTCTGTTATCATGTGTTGCATCCTGGGTTCTACCTCTATTCTAATCTCGTTTGGGACGCCTCTCCAAGGTAGCCACATATGTGAAAAGTCAGTGGCCATATATCCGTTTAATGTCTTGGACCAATCCCTACTTAACAACATTCCATAATTCACGGGTATGTCCACTATTTGAATGTCAATGAATTGGCTTACCCTAGGGTCTGAAGCTAATTGCATCTGAATGTTCATGAGTTCTCCTATCACACTAACCTCAGTCTTATCTAACTATGTGACAACCTTAGTAGATCTGGTGGGAGTCAGCCTGAGAGTTTTGCATATTCCTAAGGGCATTACGTTGGCTGATGCACCAGAGTCTACCATGCAGTTGTGTATGTTCTTCCCACACAATCTAACAGTTAACAAGAAAGGGGGAGCATCCTTTTTATCAGCATACATTACTACATTTGTATTGGAAGGAAGCTCAACTTTCTTACTTTTCTCTTTAGGCGGTGAATCTCTATTAGGAACAATTATATCAGCAGCAACCCCATCTATTATGGATGCATCCAGAGATTTTATAAAAGTATTCCTGATCCCTAGAGTTTTCAATAATTCATTCAGAGGTATACTGACCTTTATTTTCTTTATTTCTTCTGACAAGTAACTCATTAATCTTATTGTCTCTACTGTTTCAGCTTTACTTGTTTGGGCCTTTTCTAATGTTGTTCCACTGTTTGCATTAGCCTTAAGTATGGCAGGATTGTTGCTAGCATTCTGATCTGGGGGTGTATTGAAGTTGTTAGGATGGATGGAAGTGGTGAAAGGTCCTCCCGGCCGAGTGTTGTTCCTTAAATTATAGGTGTGGTTTTTATTTGTCTATTGAAAGGCCTACACCTCTTCTGTTTCAGTTAATACCTCATTTTCAGTTTCAAAGGGAAACTAAAAATCATTTAACACAAAGGCTGATTCAGGATAAAGACTTTCACAAAAGTATGGTTCATCTTCTAACAATTCATCTTCCTTCTCTTTTGTAGTTGCAAAGGTAAAGGTTTCTAAAACTAAAGTTGTATCATACCCTGAGGGTACTACCTCATTACCCTTGGGAATGAGAAACTTAGAAGTAGGAGGCTGCACATCTATATTAAATATGCTGGCTGCTAAATGGAACTATGGATAGTCAAGCTCAGCATGGGCATTGGTATTGTGGAATCTACACTAGTTTTTTAGTGATGTATTGGCCATTTGGATGCCAACCGCTTGTTTTGCATCATGATTATCTACATTCTCAAAAGGAGAAGCTAGGGTACCATTGTTTGGCCCTGTGTTCCATGTTTTGGATGACCTAGGCTAATTCTAATTTATGTTATTGTTACCCTAGGCCCTATTATCTATCACTGGCCCTCTATTTTGCATTGGTTTCCCTTGGTTATGACCTTGATGCTGATTATAGTTTTGACTCTGATTTAAACATTGGCCCTGGCTATTATTTTGGGTATGGCTTTGATTATAATTCTGATTGTAATGCTTATTTTGATTTGAACTATAGTTTTGATTTTGGCCCTGGTTATAATTCTAATTTTGATTGTATCCCTGGTTACCTCTTCCATAGAGGTTCTCGTTTCTTAGTTGTGTTACTTCAGTGGTCAATCTTTTCAAATGTGTAGTGATCTCTTTGATTTCTTCCCTTTCCTCTTGTGCTTTTGCCACAGTTGTATCCCTAGGAGGTTGGAAGAAAGGCTGACCATTATTTTGACTATTATTAGAATTGTTACTCGTGTAAGGAGCTATGGCTTGGATTGGGGTAGGACTGTACACAGGTGTGTAAGAAGGAACCAGATTTAGTAATGGAGTGTGATGCATAGGGACTCCATTCCATGGTTGTGCCTAATTTTGCATCCCAAAATTTCCTCCATTAACAAATGGGCTACAAGTTGTATGCCTCATCTCTTGATTTACTAAGGCTACCTCTTTATAGGCTTTGGATATTGAATCTATGTTAGGTTTTCTTTTGAAAAACATGGCAGTTAAAGGATCCAAGGCAGCATAGTACATGGCTAACAAGGTATCATCATCTACTGTGTAAGGGGCTACTAGCCTAGAGTAGGCCTTTTGAAATCAATCATTGAAATTATCAATTAGCTCCCCCTCACCTCTTTTTATGGTAGCCAATTTGTGATACAGGATGCAAGGATCAATGGGTCCTCTAAATCTTGATAGAAATGCTTCTTCCATAAGTGACTAGGAAGAAACATAGCCATTGGGTAGGTTCACATACCAGTTAGAGGCTTGTTCATTAAAAGTGTAGGGAAACAATCTACACACAACGTCCTCATGTTCTAATCTTGCCCTAAAACATGCTTCCTTGAATATTCTAATGTGGTCTTCCAGGTCTTGGTGTAACTGATATTTAGGACATATCTTTTCAGATTTTTGGGCATCTCATTATAATCATTGAAGTGTATGGGAGATTGGACATTGAAATTAGCCATTGTGGGTGCTTGAGCCCTACCTGAACTTGTAGGAATACCTGGATTTATTGGTGGGATAGGATTTATAGGAGGATTAGGACCTTTAGGAGTACTTGAACCAAGATTTAAAGATCTAAATAGTGATCTGTCAGGACTTACAATGTTACGGATGTTAAAAGGTGACCCAAGAGGTGTTCCAAATGAACTTCCCGCTTGCAATATTTTAGGATTCCAAATCAAAGGGCTCTTACTTCACCTTGTATCAGGTAATTGCACAAAAATATACCCTAAACTGGATCTAGATCTAGTCACTCTATCACTGTTGTTAGCTAGTTTTGAAACAAACCCTAACTCAAGTCAGGCCCTCCTTCTAGCACTAGAAAAACTATTGATGATGGTTTTGATGCAATCATAACAATTAGTTAAAATTCACATAAAATGAACCAAAACTGACTTGAAAGATATAAAGGAATGGGTTAAGATTCACTTAATCCCAAGTTTAATATGAGAGGCTCTTGACCTGTTGGGCAAATTCAGTTGGTCAATGTGAAGCTGTAATGTTCAAGGGGCCTTATATAGTTTAGGGCTTCTTATTGGTTAACTGGACTTAAACTATGCAAAAGATCATCAATATCAGCATGTTGTTCATTCCTTTTGCATAAAAAATGTTACTGTGTTGCAAAGATTTAAATGGTTTTCTTGAATTATTGCAACTTTCTCCTCTTCAATATTATGAAAACTATCTACTTTCAACTCTATTATGCGTGCTTCTTTCAAATATGAGACAAATTTCCTTCAAATTTCTATGTTTTAAGCTAAGTATTTTCAGATGGGTTGGGAAAAGTTAGAAAGGTCTAATCTACACTTCATTCACTCTATTCGAAGGATCTAATTGTTCTGTTATGCACTTTATAAATCATACAATAACTTGATCAAATCCACAGACAAAAACCTTAAGTGTAAGCTCTGAGCATTTTCACAAACATACACCTAAGATTGCAAGCTCTAAGAGAAAATGTTTCAAACATAAAGAAGAGTAGGAAAACACTCAGAAGATAGATGCAGAATTCTAGATTCAATTGTATTAGAAATAGACAGTCATATAAGATTTACAATGTCTGAATGACTCTTAGCTTCATTGACCAAACTACAGAAAACTTACAAGCTTTACAGATACAACAAGGAAGCTAGATGTTCCACGCATTCCTTATTGCAGACACAGGCAACCTCCTTCTTCCACTTCTAAGCTAAACTAAAATGCTATTTTTACAAATTCTTGCTGCTACAAATCTCTATGTAGCCCCTGTGTAAAGTTTTACAGTGCATAAAGGCACAATATATAGACTTTGATTGTCCTCAATACAACTCAAAACCCTAGTTAAACAATGGTTCAAACCTCTGGTTACAATATAAATGTTGGAGATCAAATCTCCCAAAATATCTCTGAGCATACATCCAATCTGGGTGAAATATGTCATTCTGGAAACCCTAGCAGCTCGATAATAACTCCTGTGGTCTGCGGCAATAATGCGTTCAGCTGTATTTTTTCTTCATCAGTGAAGACCCTTGACTTCATTGCCCTTCATCCTTATCTTCCTATGCTCCTAAGATTTGATTTCCTCCTCCATGATGTCATCACTATTAAGTTTCAGCTCCTTCCTCAACTGCAAACTTGCAAAAAAATGAATAAGCAATAAGTATCATCATTTAATAAACCTGCAGGAAGAAAACAGCTGCCAAATCTAGTCATGACTGTGTGAATGCATCAATCAGGCCCTAAAATTGTGAAAAAACATGGGTCAAAAATGCATACACAGTGCTTAGAAAAGTCAGGTCAACTATCGTTGACCAAAAAAAATATGCATTCGGGCCCCAAAATCGACCTCCAAGTTTCAATCGCTTCATCTTTTCCTGCCTATTTCTCTATTTAAATCCATGTATAATCCGCTATACAAGCCAGATGTGATGCCTCCGTTAAATCAGATTTCAATCCTTCTTTCGATTCCGTGTTGTATGTAGCACTTGTATATTTGCAATGTATGTTGGTTTGTATATTGCAATATACAAACGCAAAATATACAAGCGCCTAACTCTATTTTATAACTTTCTCAATTCCGCCTAATGTATAAATGCATGTATCTTTTAGATATTCAATTCGGACGTGATACAAGCATTTAACTAAATTCAACTTCCCCTTTTGATTCCACGCTGTATGAGCGCAATGTTTATCAGCTTGTATATAAGAATATACAAGCGCAAAATATTCATTGAATTAACTCTTCTTTATGAAATTTCAGTTCCGAGCAATGTATAAAACACTTGTATCTTTCGATATACATTTTGGATGTGAAGCCTTGTATATATCGCATTTCGATTTACCTTGATTTCTGCGTTGTATGTTACTTTGTACCTTTCAGAACATACATACAAACGCGGAAATATACAATGAATTAACTTCCTTTAACAACTGCCTCAGGTCTGCAATGTATACCTCGATGTATACTGAGCGATGTATATTTCGATATACATTTTGGATGTGATACATCCATTTAATCGGATTCTAATCTTTTTTTTTGGATTCCAGCTTGTATTCAGCGATGTATGTTTGATAATATACAAGTTGGATGCAATACAATGACTTCGCTCTGGTTTATAACTTTTTGGATTCTGCGCGATGCATATTTCATTGTATGTTATAATGTATGTATGAAATATACATTGTGCCAAATATACAATGATTTAACATCGTTTGATAACTCTTTTAAGTCTGCCATTGTATATTTCATATTGTTTGTAACAATATACAAGGCTCGAATATACAAGGAATTTACTCATTTTAATAAATCTGTCGGGTCCGCTCAATGTATATGTGTTTGTATCTTGGCAATGTATGTAAGATATATACATTGCAGATACATGCAATGAATTAACCACTTTTAATAAACTTCAAGTCTGCGTGATGTATATTTTACCTTGTATGTCCAAATATACAAGCACCGAATGTACATCGATTTAACAATGTTTAATGACTTTTTCGGGTCCGCTATGTATATTGGCATCGTATATTGACTTGCATGCTCTGCTTGTATGTGTTTTATGATATACAAGGAATTTTCTATTTTGGACCCGTCTTTCGAATCCGGCTTGTATTTAACCTTGTATGTATCGTTTGTATGTATGAAACATACAAATGCCGAAACATACAACCATTTAATTAAGCTTAAATAACACTTCGGGTCCACAGCTTGTGTGTAACCTTTACATATAACCTTTGTATGTTTGAATATACAAACCAAAAGATGCAAGTGGCAGACGTAAACTTTTATACCTTTCAACTGTGAGTTCCGTCGAGTCCTCTTTGTATGTATGAAGAAAATAAAGTATTTGTAAATGCATACAAGTAAAACAAAGCACCTGATATATACAAGCAGACTTGTATATACAAACAACAAACCCTTCCCTTGTACATTTTACCAAAATGATCATAACCTACAAAATATATCGAATTTTAAGATGATTCAAAAAGCAACCCTAGCTCATTTTTCACAAGGAATCCAACCATATCATGCCTTGGTACTGAAAATGCATTTTTTCTTCATTTCTATCAAAGTTTGCAATTTTAACCCTCTTTTCCCTTTACCACCAAGCAAACAAAACACACAAAAGCAGAAGCAACAGCCACAGGGTCCTCATTTTGCTAAGGAGTAAAATGGGGCATGTTGTGAACATCACAACAGTACTTATAAAGGGAGTATACCAAGAGGTCTCCAAAGCATGTTGTTGATATTTTTTCCCTTGTCTTTATCAAGATCTAACATGGGAGATATAGTGGATAGAATGGATGGTGAATGATAGGATAAATAGGGGATGGTGGATAGGAATATGATAGGATAAGGATAAGATAGTGGATAAGATGTGCAAAGGATATTATGGATGTGGATGATTAGATTGTTTTGCCCCCAAGTGTAGGGATGCAAAATGGATGGAGAAGGGGTTACGCATGACACCCACAAGGGGTTTTCATCATGGTACTTGCCCAAGGCTCCACGTGGAGTGGTTTTCACCATTGGACAGATTTTTTTTTTTTACTATTTTCTTGATTTTTTTTTTTTGCTTTTTTTCTTTTTTGATGGAAGGAGGACTCTAGCGTCTATTTCCATAGCAAGGAGAAGATGGTGCCATGTTGGATAGCATTATGGATGATGATTGCATGGATTGTTGGTAGATAGGAGAAGATGGAATGGATTATGATGTGGATTGTGTGGATTATGATGTGGATTATGCAAAAGCATGGACCATAGGAATGTGATGGGGAAGATATGTAGGATAGTTAATGAAAGATGGAGAGATGGGGGTATGTGGGAATGTTAAGTGGTGGAGGGGAACCAAGACCAATGGTCGCACACACCATGATGTATTTGGAAGCTTGTACTTTGGATGTGGAGTTGGGAGTAATGGGGATTGGGATGGGGGATTTTTGTATGATCGATTTGGGGTTTTAGGGACCCAAATAGACTTAGGATTTATGGGATTTTTAGATGTGGAGCAAGATGTTTGGGAGTTTGGAATGGATTGGGATGTGGATGCCTCATTAGAGTTTGGTGCTTTTTGTTTAGGGACCCACACCATTTTTGTTTTTTCTTTTTCTTGTGATGGTGTGGGCTTTGATAGCCTTTTGGATTTTTCATTTTGATTGGAAGGGATAATATCTTTAGGCTTTTGTCGTTTATGCATTGAGGCATTCAAATTATTACTTTTGAATCCCATGGATTTGGGGGAAGCTTCATGTTTGAAAGATGTGTGCTTTTGTTGGTCTTGATTGGGAATTTTAGGGGGTTTATGGGTGGAGAAATTAAAAGTGGATTTATGGATAAATGGATGAGGAGATTTGAGGATAGGGATATTAGGAGTTAGTAGGAATGGAGGTAAAGTGGATTTGATAGAGATATTTGGAGTTGGAAGTAGTGGAGGTAAAGTGGATTTGATAGAGATATTTGGAGTTGGAAGTAGTGGAGGTAAATTTGATGGAGGGAGATGGATGGTCACATGCTTTTGTAAATGATAGGATGATGGAGGAGGGATGGCGACATATGTTTTGGGAATGCGATGAGATGCACCATGTTTGGGATTGGATGAATGGATTTTAGAAGGTGTGTGGGTGGTACCAACATGTTCATTTTGTTTGTCTTGGGATGTATAGCCGAGGCCATGCGAGGATGGATGGAATGTGGTGTGGATGGGCTCCAAGATGCCTTGCTCATGAAGGCCTAAGCCTTTTCCTTGATAGTTCATGTGTTGGAGTATATGACATGCGATGGGATGTTTAGTGCATTGGAAACAAGACGCGAGTCCATTATTTGTTGGAGAAAGATAGGTGGTGGATGGAAGTTGTTCACCTCTTACAAGGGAGTCACCATGGATGAAAGTGCTTTGTCCAAGTGGATAAGGGGATGGATTTGGGATGGGATTGGTTAATGGAGGTAAAGGATTAATGGGGGATGGTTAATGGGTGGTAGAAGATGGTGTAGGATCAATAAGTTGACCAATAGATGGGAGGGGATCGAGGATGGGATTAGATGGGATGGTTAGATCTTGATTAGGAGAAGGGGTTGATGTTTCAACATGCTTTGGGTTTGATTCTTGACATGGTTCATGGGTTTGGATAGAAGTGGGAGTGACTTGGATAGATGTGATGGGTGCTTGGATGGATGTGATAGGTGCTTGGTTGGATGTGATAGGTGCTTGGTTGGATATGATAGGTGCTTGACTTATGGGTTCTTGAACATGGCTGCATGATGGTTCTTGAGTTATGATAGGGGATTGTGCAAGAGGTTTGGTGGGTGTAGGATTGCATGAGGGTATTTGATTCCTTGCTCATAGCCAATGGATGGTATCCTTCATGAGTTTATGGGTTGAAGAACAATGTAATGGATGGATAATGATGGTGGATGGTGTAGGATTAGGATTGGGATTGGATAGGGGGGTGATGGGATTAAGTAATGATGGTTTGTGGGTAGGTTCAAGGATAGGTGTTGGATTAGATGGTGGTGTTGGAGGGGTGAAGGATTGGGGGGATTCCTTTGCTTTGCTTTCATTTTTAGGTGATGTTCTTTTGAGGAAATCCCACAAGGATTCTTTGGATGTGATAGTGTTGGGACTTGGAAGATTTGATGGTGGATTAGATGGTGGATGGGTGATAGGGATTGGTGGATTGGGAGATACATAAGGTGATGGATTAATGTTGATAAGGTTAGAAGGATATTGTGATGGGGGGATTGGAGGATGGGGATTAGGATATGGGGGATTTGGTTGTTGATATAAGGTTTGGATTTCGGATATAAGGTGTGCTAGATTGGTGTTCCCTTGATCAAAGTTAGCATGACAAAGGTTGGGGGATGGATAAGTTGGAGGTATTGATTGGTTGGATAAGTATGATGGCATGGATGTGTAAGGGGATGGTGATTGATATGAGGGTAAAGGTTGATATGATGAAGGTTGATAGATGGAAGTTGGTATGACTTTGAAGGTTGATATGAGGTTGATGGAGTGGATATGTAAGATGTAGGTTGGTATGAGTTTGAAGGTTGATATGAGGTTGAAGATTGATATGATGAAGGTAGGTATGATGAATGTTGAAAGAATGAAGATTGATGTGATGTGGATGGGGGTGATATGTAGGATGTTTGTTGATATGATGAAGGTTGGGTAGGGTTTTGGGATTCTCCAATGATAAGGTGTGCTAAGGGTATATCCTTAATGTCATTTTTGCATTTTTCCTTAGCATTAGGATCCATGTTCTCATAGACTTTTCTAAGTCTTTGTAAGTGTTGCATTGCTTCATAAGGATCCATTTTGTTGGAGAGTTATGAGATGAAATGGAGGATACTGGGTGATTGTGATGTTGGGAATCAAAATTTCAAGACCTTAAGATGATTTGATTTGATTTGTTTTTTTTTGGATGGTTCTCTATGCTTGTGATAGACTAATGATCTTAAGTGAGAGGGTTGATGTGATCAACTAAGGTCTTGATTTTTTTTTATTGGGTTGATTTGGATTTGGATTTTGATAATGATGTTGGGAGACTTGGATAATGATTGGGATCAATTCTGATGTGGTGTGATAATGACTTGGATAGGATTAAGGTTTGATGTGGAATGATTAGGGAGGATTAGGAGAATGATTAAGATGATGTTGATAGGATGAGGATGAAGGATGAAGATGTGACTAGGATGTGTTTAGGGATGATTGGGATTGAAGTTGATTTGACAAGAATGGAGGTAATGATGATGTGTAATGGTTAGAATGATGTTGTTTGGATAATGATTTAGATAGAATGATGATGATTTGATGATGTAGAGTGACAAGGATGTGATTAGGAATGAAGTGGCAAAAAATGGGTGATTAGGATGAGTGTGATTGGATTTGCATGAGTTGAATGATTTGTCTTATGTGTTTGATGTTTAGCTTGTTTTGGCAATGTTCAATGAAATGATCACACATGCACACACATGATTCACTCACACAAGACACAAGCAAATTTGAATTTTGAATTTGAAGAATATGATGATGATTAGATAAGCACACATGCAAGACACATCAACAAGCCCTAATGTCTAGTTTGATGGGGTATGGCTAATTGGGTTTGGGCAATGTTTACACGAGGTTGACTAATGAATTGAAAGTGAAATCCTATCACACAGCTGGGAGAAGGGGGTAACCCACCCTTCACCTTCACTTCCAAAAGGTAGAAAGTTCTTTGGTGCTTAGCCAAGAGTGACAAGATTCTGATTTCAATGAGGGTTTCTTTCGATTTAGCCTTGGATAAGGTTGTCCCTAGGGGTGATGAAATCCCCTAGTAGGCCTCCTAGGAAAGGGTAAACAAAAGCGAATCAAGTGAGGTGTTTTTGATCTCCAAAGTCACCTTGTGGTGTGAGGAGAGAGCATACACACACACACTTGATTCACACTTACAATGGTTAATTGACCCTTAAGCAAATGAAATGTGAGGAAGACACATCAAACAATGATTCTTTTTAGCCTAATTTCAAGATGTGATTGAAGACACTGGTTGATTTTATGCTTAATTTCAATGAAGTGTGATCAAACAATGATTCATTTTATGAGCCCAAATTGAAATGTGTTTGCAAACAATGATTCATTTTATGTCCTAAATCGAAATGTGTGATGAAAACAAGATTGGAGATGAAAGATTAGAATGAATGTATCTGGATTGTTTTCATTGTCCAAGCTACTATGTTTTTCTAATTCTGATGTTGGTCCAGGCCCGAATGATCACCTGCAAGTCACAAGAATGAAAATGGAGCAAGTAGACTAGCTAAGATGATCGTTATGTGAAAATTGAGAATCTGATAAAATATGATGAAAAAAGAATTGATATAGGAGAAAGAAGTGCATAAGAAGATTCTACACGAAATTCTATGCAATTTGAAAAAAAATTTTGCTGAAAAAGGATCAAATTTGCACTAGATATGAGCATTTGAAGTTTTGAAGCATCTTTGACTTTGACTACGAAAAAATGTTGGAAAAAAGTATAGTCACCTGAAAATTTCTTCACAACTGCGTAGTTCACTGAGTCCTCTTTTTGACGACTATTCATTTGCAAAATTTTGCCTCTTGTTTGCTCCAGTTATGCTCAAGAGAAGAAAACAGCCTCCTTTGGTATGTGGAGGCAAGACAAGGCTAGCTGACTATTAAAAACTAACCACTAGCGGTTAGAAAATATCTGGTCACATGTTACTATTTGTTTGCTGGTGGCTAAGGGTTTTCTTGGTAGTTAAGTGACCATGGCGGTTTATGTCTCTACTGGTCACATGTTAAAATTTTCTCCTGGTGGTTTTGTTGGGCAGTTAGTGTTAGATTGGGTGAGATAGGCAAAATAGGCCCCTGGTCACTGATATGACTAGGGGCTAGACCCGAGCAAAAAAAATAAAAAGAAATTTGAGAGATGTTGGTGATGTTAACATCTTAGCTGATAGGTTAGGGATTCATGTTGGGGATTTGGAGTGTGGTGGTTTAGGGCTTCAGAGCCGGTGACAAAGATGGAGCTCGGGTGGAGTTGGGAGGTGCAACAAAGGGTGAAGTTGATAGGTGCATCAGAGGGTGGTTGAATGGTTGTGGATAGGGTGTTGACTCGGAGACAGAGGTGGATGTGGAGGAGACAGGAGTGGTGGAGGATGGGGAGACCAGGGGGTGTGAGTAGTGATGGAGGGATTGTTGCTTAGAAGAAGAGAAGGGAGGTTTGAGATGGAGCGGTGGAGGAATATAGGAGGCGGCGGCAAAGGAGTGGCGGTCGGGAGATGCAGGTGGCAGGAGAATGGATGGTGGTGAAGGGATTTGGATGATGGCAGTGGGAGAGAGTGCTAGCGGGTAGAGGGGAGTGTTGGTCGCACTTCAGAGTGATGTCGATAGTTTCAGGTTGCCACCACTGGTGGCGACAGGAGGTGGGATGTTTGAAAATGGCGGAGAGTTTATGGTCGAGAGCCAAAAGATGGCTTAGGGTTTGAGGGCTGGCGGTGAAGCGGTGGCGGATTGGTTGATTCAAACAAAGACCACAAAAACTCAAACCTGCAAACCACCGATTACAGCAAATAGGCAAGTGCACAAATCAGTATGGCAGGGGGTATAGTTTTGTACGATACGGATTCGTACGGTATAGACTGTACCCTAAAAAATTTTCAATTTTTGTCAAAAAATTTCATCACAAAACCTAGCCAAATTTACTGTCAAAATTCACAGAAACAGTGACCTAATCGCAATAATGCAGTCTGTTTTTGCCCAAGACGCAACCTGTAACAGTTTAGTCCCAAAACTTGCAAAACTTCATAAAACAAGGGTTAGAAAATGAAGCTTTTGACAACAAAACCTGCAAAAGTGACGATTAGATCCAAGACCGGGCATGCCAATGTGATCTATGAGGACAAAATGAAGATTAGAATATGAATCAAATGCAAAATACAACGATTATACCTTCATAATGACCCATAAATCCAAGAGGGAAGGAGTTGCACCTATGAGCTCCTCAGATTTTACCCATGACTAGTGTGTAGATGTGGATTGTTTAATTCTTTTCAACATAATGTAGATGAGAGACAAGTGGATTCAGATAGATTAGATGGAGATGAGGCAAGATTTTGACATTATGGTGATATGATGAGGAGATTGTGGAATGATTTTGGCAGAGGTTTGATGCATGAAGAAGTTCTTCTAAATGGCTTAGAGAGGGGTCTTATTTATAGAGTTTCTGAAAGGAGGATGGAGGGTGAGGATTGAAAGATGAGATCAAGGGCTAGGAATAAAAGTAAATCTTTTATTCAATTTTGGGGAAATGGGTGATAAATGAGGTATGGGTGTGAAAGAATGGGAAATGAATTAAAAATTCATTTGGGGAATGGGAATGAATTAAGAATTCATTTGGGGATAAGAGGTAATGAATGAGGATGGGTGAGGTAAGGGGTGTGTAAGAGAAGTAAATGTGATGTGTGATTTAATTTAATTTTATATTTGGAGGATGTGGGGAAGGGTGTTAAACTAGGTTTGACCACCCAAATGAGAGGTTAGGATTAATTAAACAGAGGTTTTGCTTAATTGATCCTAGGGCTAGGATGAGGTAGGCTAGGGTAGGTTAGGGTAGGTCAATTAGTAGGCTAGATTAATTAGATAAGAATGATTTATCTAATTAATGAGGATTAGGGAAAAGGAGAATTGAACAAAATAAATATTGGGCATATTTATTTGATTAATGAGGGATAGTGTTGTAAGGTCTAGTGTTAAATTAAGTGAGTTAATTGATCACAAGGGATAGGCAAATGGTTAGGGATAACTTAATTAAATAAAATGAATTTATTTAATTAATAGGAGGGATAAATTGGTGTCGAGACATGGGAAATTGTTTTGCGAAGCAAGCCAATTTTAGGTGTCTACAGCACCTTTAATCCACTAATAGAAAATAAGAGAGACCTAAAAGATTCATCAAACACATATACAAAAGTATAATGAACAAGTAGTATATTCAAGACCTTGATCAAAACTAAGACATTAGGACACAAATATAGGGAAAATCAACAAGAACCATAACAAATGATTTATGAGTAGAAAACCCTTAAAAGGGATTAAAAACCACTCTTGAATGTTTGCACTTTATTATGCCTCACTGGTAAAAACTAAAACCTTCACTAGGTACAATTTGTGTCTCACTGACATAACATTTGTCTCACTAACAAGAACGTAATTGCATCAATGGTTTGAATTAAAAAACTCAGAGAGATATTCTAATTCACTATAATGTACTATTCACCAAATCCCTTAATGTTGCACCTTCTTTAACATAATGACAGTATAAACATCAATTCAGGACACCTATTTCCTCTGCAGACTAAACATATAAACACTCTTTTACATACTGCAAGTGTTATACACACAATTCCTTTGTATACATTGAAGACAACCATTAAACTCAAGCCTTTCAAATACCCTAATTTTCTTCACCAAACTTGATAATATGCATATACACATGTAGGTCTATCTCTCCTCAACATGAATCACCAATCCAACCAAACAGAAACATCTCACAGTCCCTTAAAAGAATTTTCCTGGCCATCTAGTTGTTAAGAAAAACTGCTAAAAATCGTTAAAATCTTTTTATACTACAACTGCCCGTCAAGTTTTAACCATTTGAGTTTAAAAAATATTTGAATCTCCACCATTTGGTCTTCTCTTCGTGCCTTCAAATTATTTAAATGGAGCCTTTGATCACTTTTTGAGCACCCATCTTATTGGGATTATCAGTTTCACTAGGTCGAGGGGCTAGTGAAACCACAACCTCAACACCCTCAAAGTTGTGACTTAAGTCACTTCCACCTACTATAATAAGTCACCTTCAAATTAGATATAAAATGTATACTCTTGAATATGGGTGTTTTGAGCCTTCACATAACTTAAGGTTTTTAGGAGGGTTTGTGTCTCTAAACCCTAACTAAATGAAACAACCCTTTGTATGTAGTAATGATTTTGCATTAAGCATTAACCTCTTCCAACTTACAACTCTTTGAATCAACATCAACTCCAATGGTAATATAATTCAATCCTTAACCTTGTATCATGTCAAAGCATGAATAATAGAATGAGATAATGAACAATACCCCAAGCTTATCATGAATTTCACACTGAATCAATGATAAACATGAAGTTAACAGTCCTCCATACATTTGACAACAAAGAACAAATACTTCTGCCATGAATGACCTCTAAACTATAAGGGCATGAAACTTGAATGAACTCTGAACCATGAAGAAATATGACTTGCATCAATGCACCAAATATCAACCTCACCTAACCATGAGCATATCAACATCATGTTTATGAAGCATGAGAGATTTGACAAGCCTTATGCAGCCTGAGAAGTCTTATGTAGTATGAGAGATTAATCAAACTAACATCAAACATTGCACAACTGAGATCCTCTTGAAACATCTGATGATCTACAACAACCTGAGCCTAAACATTATCATGATCAAATCAACCTCAAAGCACATCCTAACAACTCAACCTAACCTCAACACAACTGAACCTTTGACATCAATGACAAATAATACCAATTCCAACACAAAGACAAGTTTCAAGAGAAAAGAATAATTTTTAGCTCAATTGCTTGAGCTGGTGTATATAGATCTATGTGGTCCTACAAGAAGAAGGAGTTTGCAAGGAGACATGTACTTTATGTTTCTTACTGATGATTATTCCAGAATGACTTGGGTCACTTTTCTAAATGAGAAATCAGAAGCACTAGATAAGCTCAAAGCTTTTAAGGCAATGGTTGAGAATGAGTTAGAACTAAGGATCAAATGATTAAGGTTTGATAGAGGAGGTGAGTTTACATCAAATGAATTTAACATTTTCTGTGAAGAGCATGGGATAAAGAGACAATTTTCTGCTCCTAGAACTCCTAAGAAAAATGGAGTTGTTGAAAGAAGGAACAGGTCAGTTCAAGAGACTACTAGGTCAATGATGATGGAGGCTAACCTACTGAAAGTGTATTGGAGAGAAGCTATACACACTACTGTCTACATTCAAAACAAAGTCTAAGTCAAAGGTAATGGCACTAAAACTCCTTATGAATTATGGTATGGAATAGTTCCCAAAGTAAACTATTTCAAAGTTTTTGGAACCAAATGTTATATCAGAAGAGATGAAGAATCAGGCAAGTTTGATGCTAGATGTGATGAAGGTATTTTCCTTGGATACTCTATTAAGAGTAAGGCCTACCAATGCTACAATAAGAGATTGAAGAAGGTCATTGAATGTGCTAATGTGAAGGTTGATGAAGACAAAGAAATAACATCAGATCTAAGAGGTTATGAATCAGATGAACTTGTTGTCACAGTCATTAAAGAAAAGGTGGAACATGAACAAAAGGACAGTCAAGCTGAAGAAGAAAATTGTGAAGAAGAAAAGGTTCAGGAAAGTGTTGCTAAGACTCCCAGGTATGTAATAATTAATTATTCTGAACAAATCATTGCTGACAAAAGAAAAAGAGTATTGACAAGGAAAAGAGCTATAGAGGAACAAGTGAACTACTGTTTGCTTTCATAGATTGAACCTAAAACTATAAGTGAAGCCTGCAAAGATGAAAATTGGGTAAAAGCCATGGAAGAAGAGCTGATGCATATAGAGAAAAATCAAACTTGGGAATTGGTTCCTAGACCTGCTGATAAAAATGTGATTGGAACAAAATGGGTTTTCAGAAAGAAAATGAATGGAAGTGGTGAAGTGGTAAGAAACAAAGCAAGACTGGTATACAAAGGATATTCTTAGGTTTAGGTCATTGATTTTGAAGAGACTTTTTCTCCCGTGGAAAGGATTAAGCTATAAGAATGTGTTGTACCTTGTACACATACCCCATTTTACCAAATTGAGACCCCCTTTTTTTTCTTTGGCTTAGTCTCAACCTTTCTTCCTTATGACAATGAGAAGGTGGATTTGTGCTTAGAATATAGGATTTGTTCAAATTTGAGTATTTGGCATAAATGGAGTCATTTGATGTCTTTCATGACTGATTTGGAGGTGTCTTGAGTGGGTTTGTGCTTAAGAAGTAGTCATTTGTTGCCTTTTGCACTGAAACTGGGTGTTACTGCACTTTGCTCAAAAATTTTGTCACTGGATATTGTCCTTGAAACTGCTTCTACATGATGTGTCATGTTGAAATTCCTAGTTTCTAGGTCTTAGAGTTGCAAAATCATGTCAAATTCCACAAGGGTTCACTAAGGGGTCCATATACTTTCATCCTGATGCATAGCTCTGGCACCCTGATTTGGCTAAGTCTGAAACCCTAAAAACCCTAAAAAAAATGGCTAAGTCTAAAATTTGGTGGAACCTCAAAAAATTAGAATTTGCATGTTAAATCCTATGGATTTGGAATCTATCTCAAACATCCTGACAATATATTTCAGAATATTTAAAGTATAGGAAATTTAAGTCACCCAACTGATGAATATGAGATCCATGACTGGTTAAAATCTCTTTCTCAATCAGACAAATCAGAAGAATATGTTGTTCCATCCTAGTTAAAACTTAGTTTTCAATCACAGGACAATGAACATAGCAATATACAGGATCATATTTCTACTATTGAGGATGTCGATAAGATAGATGATGAATCAG
This sequence comes from Cunninghamia lanceolata, assembly GCA_027924645.1. Taxonomy (NCBI): domain Eukaryota; kingdom Viridiplantae; phylum Streptophyta; class Pinopsida; order Cupressales; family Cupressaceae; genus Cunninghamia; species Cunninghamia lanceolata. The sequence goes on along the minus strand of BSBN01000220.1, from coordinate 4,209,302 downwards.
AGCTCATGAACGACCATGATAAGGATGTAGATCAGCAATCAAATGCTTCATGGATATCAAGTTCTGAGTCTAAAGTTGTTGCTACAGAGGTGGAGAACAATAGTTCATGTCAGTTGGTTGATAATTCTAAGTTTGAACAACTTAATCAGATCATATATATGCAAGAACAAGAAGAAATCAGTCCTCTAGATGAAGAATAGTCATGGACAACAATGCAAAATCTGGTTCAATATGACATATCTGAGCCATAATTAGATTATCCAGAGAAAAGTGATCAGACTCTTGACTTTACCAGCCATGTATACCATCATGACCAATCATATCAGGCTGATATAGTTGCTCCAATAGAGTTTTCAGCTAAGTCAGATGAACAAAATCAAGATGATACATCATTTCAAGGTGACATTGACATTAAGGATCCATTTGTAGAGGAAGAAAGAGGCCCTATTATTGCTGCAGACACTAAGTTGTCAACCTGATGCCAGCCCTTACTTGAAACACAAAGGTTGCCAATTGATGCAAAGGAAGTTTTTTCAGAACATGTGACTAATATGGAGGAAGTAGATTCAAGTATATCATATCTTCATCAGGTTGAAGCTATTCATTCTTGCATAAAAGAAGACCTCCACATGGTTGATGCTAACCTCGTAATGACAGATGAGAGAAAAGGTATGCAATTAGAGAATAAAAATCAAACTGTCATCTAGAGTGATGGCTTGGAAGCTTTTTCGTGTCAATCACTTGATCACATCATCGAGGTGGTGTCAACAATGAGCAAGGATATGCTACTACATTTGAAATTCACCACACATGTCGGGCTTTGTTTTGACTGATTCATACAGAATTCATCTAGATGATCCACATTCTGAAGAAGATTGTCCGGACTTCCTGTTTGCTTGGGAGATTGTTGTAGCATTTAGTGATCTAGAGGTATCTAATACACAAGACATGATCCACGATGAACTAAGACCCCCTAAAGATGAGAAGGTATTTGGTGCAATGCAATAAGGTGATGAACTTACAATCCTGACTGATGGTACTGCAAATCAAGTTGTGTCTTCCCTCTCTTCACTCAATTTCAATAGTTATCAATTTGATTATGATGATTTAGGTAAGACAACTTGCATTTGGATTGATCATGGCCCTAATGAGTTGCCTCGACTACTAATCTTATGTGACTGGTACCTCAAACATGAGCCCAACCTGCCTATACCCTACTTTTCAGAGTACAAAGATGAATTTGCCAGACTCAGAGCATTAACCCGCACCATGTTACTCTTGCATGTCCTAAAAAATAAATCATGGGGAAGTGTAAATACTTGTGGTCCAAAGGTCTTTGTACATAGTTCTGCTTGTTTTTAATTAGGTTTTTTGTTGTTTTAGCTTAGGTTTCTACTTTCTATTTTTGCTTTTCCTGAGATGTGAGTTGTTGCTTTCTATTTGTTGTTTTCCTTTGGTTAGAGTAGTTTGCTTTGCTTGGGTTAGTTCCTTTGCTTGCTTTGGTTTTGTTTCCTGTGCTTGTTTTTGCTGGGGTTCTCCATTTCTTGAATGTGGTGGCAGCTGTGCAACCCTTCAAAAGGCCCTGTTTGGGTAAGTAATCTGGAGGATTTCTTTGAGAAGATTTGGTTTTTTACTCAAGTCTTCCTGTGGGTTCTATTGTTACTCTTGGATGGTATGATGCTTGTTCATGGGAAATGAGTCATTAGTTTGGTCCACTTGAAGTATTTTCTATTTATATATCTCTCACATCTTTAAATAATCTTGAAGCTTTCAAAGGAATCTTCGTGATCTTGGGTTAAGTATAAAATCTATAGGCTCACCTTTTCTACCACTATGATCCCCAACCTAGCAAAGTTGAACCAATTCGTAGCCCATGTGATATTTATCATGTGTTGCAAGGGTATGCGGTGCTTTTTAGAACTCATATCAAGAGCTAAGCTTAAATGAATTATCAAATGAATACTTTGCTAAATTAATACTTTCTAATTTCCTTATCAAAATGTTTAATTAGTTGGAGGATTCAAGTAACTCTATCAGGGGATATGGATGCCTAACGGATAGTAGAGCAATGCTTGAGGGAATCATAGAGACAACTCTGTCAGGGCTATAGACACTTGTTGGTAGTGGGACAATGTCCAGGTAGTTCCAAAAGGTGTGTATCATTACATAACTTAATGCAAGTGATCTTGATGATTTTGGACGTGGAAGGATGGGAACGAATGCAATTGCACACACTCATACTTTCAGGATATGGATAGTTGTATTGATCTAGTGTTCTCCGCTTCTTTGATATTGTATCATGCTGTCTAGTTTAATATGTGGGAACACAGAGATTCTAGGTTTGAAACTATCATTTATCTTTGAAATGCTTTAGAGCATTTTCCCAGTAGAGTTGCCATTTATTGTGCCTTGCACACACACCCCATTTTACCAAATGGAGACCCCATTTTACCAAATGGAGACCCCATTTTTTTTTTCTTTGTCTTAGAGTCTCAACCTTTCTTCCTTATGACAATGAGAAGGTGGATTTGTGCATAGAATGCAAGATTTGTTCAAATTTGAGTATTTGGTATAATTGGAGTCATTTGATGTCTTTCATGATTGATTTGGAGGTGTCTTGAGTGGGTTTGTGCTTAAGAAGTAGTCACTTGTTGTCTTTTGCACTGAAACTAGGTGTTACTACAATTTGCTCAAAAATTCTGTCACTAGATATTGTCCTTGAAACTACTTATGCAGGATGTGTCATGTTGAAATTCTTAGTTTCTAGGAAATTCAATATCTAAACATATACTTAAATATATTTTGAAATATACTGTCACCCAGGATATTTCAAAATTTGGTGCCATAAACAATCCCCACTGCACTTTGTGCCAAAAACAACCCCTACTGCACTTGGCACTAAAAATCAATCCCACTACCTAGCGCTAAAAATAGACCTTACTGATTTGTGCTAAAAATCACTTCCACTGCCTTTGGTTGGTAGGTCCTAAAAACCTCGCTCGATTAGTAGCACCCCAAATCCCCGCCAGAAGGTATAGCACTAAAAACTAAGGGTACCAACTTGTGCAAAAATAGGATGCACTACCTTTAGTCAGTAGACCCCAAAATCAGCGCTAGGTCAGTTGGTGCCAAAATTAGTGCTAAGTCAGTACACCCTAAAATCAATGCTTTTTGCCAATTTGGGCCAAACAACACATTTTTTTGAAGAGGAAACTTGGATTTTCTTGATGAATTTGAATTGCATACAAATCTATCACATCATGACCAACATTTTTACCAAGTTTGTGTTGATTTTGGGCATGTTTTACAACAATTAATGCTACTGCACCTTAAAAGTCAGTACCCCCCAAAAATCTCGCTTTTTGCAAAAAGGCTATAAAAATACAAAACAAATGTCTCCAAATGGATCCTAATGGTCACAAAAACTTCCTAGATCATTATATTGGTCAAATGGGTACTTGAAAATGATGAATAACCTAGAAAATCACGTAAAAATCACTAGATTTATAAGGATGTTCATAAGAAGGTGTCATTGACAATGAGTTGTTCCTGACAGATCCATGGCTGCAAATGGATATATTTTGACTTATCTTGATGGAAAATGATTGTTTATGATGAAATTGATGCTTGATATTGCCAATTGTAGATTTAAGAGAACAAATGAGCTTGTTGGAGCTTGTTGAAGCTGTCTTGGAAGGATGAACACATAGAGATGCAGTGCTGACTTGAACATGTAGAATTGACATTCTATCAACCAAATTGGTGTTGCACATGCAAGAGGAAGTCAGTATGACATCCAAGATGATGAAGACAAGTCCCAGAATCTTGAAGACACTAAAGATTAGGCCTATATCACTATTGTTCCTGCAGATCTAGTTTAATATTCATGACATGTTCACAATTGTTCCAGTAGTCCAGCCATCAAGAATTGATCCAACAAGCATCTAGTTGGATATGCCTTCAAAAACAACATGCTACATACTCTTCTTGACAAGTCAACACCTTGGAAAAGTTATTTGTCCTAATAGACAACTCAAAAAGTTGCTATTTCATCTTGTTCACATGAGCTAAAAAGCTATTTTTTTGTCTTTTTCCTACAAGATAGACAAATCTGAAAATGTAACTAACTGATGTATCACATTAAATGCCATGTAATCTAGACCCTTAGTGTTGATTTAATCTCCATTGTCCATTAAAAAACTTGGTATGGTGCCTTTTCTATAAAGGGCCATCATTTTCTTCTCATTGTAAGTTAGATTTGATGGTGAATTGTTGAGACTCTGCCAAAATTTAGTCAATACAAAGCATGTTCTACAAGTTGTTGGGTATTTGTGTTTATGTGTTGTGTCATTTTGGGTTTCATGGTTCATGTCAATCTAAAATTATTTATTTAATTGTATTTGTGATTAATCATTTAGATATTTGATGGATTTCTTGTCCATACCATTAATGACTTACTGATTGTATATCATTTTGCATTGTTAGTCTGGGCATATTTCATATGAGCTGAGTTCAATTGTGTGAATTCATTAAGTTGCGCCAAGAGTTGGGTGTTTGATGAATCCTCCATAGTTTGAAAATTATTATGCTTCTAATGAAGGAGCATCCCTAGTTCAAAAGCAATCTTGCATCAACCAAAAACATTTGCTTTTCAATTTTTTTACAGTTCAGTGTAGACAATTCAGTCAGAAGTAGATTCTATATTTTGGTCTAGTAGCATTTTCAGATCTTGTGAATATGGATTTAACAGCTACATTCATTCATCTACATCATATCCAAAATTTAGAGATCCACACTTCAATACCAGAAAGATATCACTATCAGAAGTTTAACTGTTTCTTAGAACATAGCATTCAGATAATCACAGACAACCAGCTGAAGGAGAAACTTGTAGAAGCATTTCCTGATCTTTGGAGCCTAATGAAACATCATTCAATGATCTCTGGTTCATGGATGACGTTCCTCAAATATCCACACATCATTCCATTCATTTTCTAGAAGTCTTCTATGCATTTAGGTCTGACCTATCTGTGCACACATGTTACATCTCTTCTTTGGAATTTGTGATCTTCCTTGGCCAACGCAGAGGAATCTATTGATCTGGACTTGATATATATTGAAGTAATAGATCCTTAGGGAAGTAGTTAAGAAGTTACCAAGTTCTAGATAGATAGCTTATTAATTTTATGGTGAAGGAGCTTCAAAGTTGTATCTTGTGCATGTATGTAATTAGGCCTATGACCCCTAATTGTAAGCTCACATGTTGCCGACCAATCTCTATTTGAATTCTATGATATACTAAATGACTAGATCTGCATTTGTTCTATTTCTTTGAGTTGTTTTAGTTGTGTTTACTCTTGCTCTACGGTCTAGATAGTTCATTCTATGAACTCTCCTACCGTGACTGCACCAAGTGGTATCAGAGCAAAAGTTTGAATCTTTGGAAGCAAATTGAGTGACTTTGGCGAGGGAATTCCATAAGGTCTTGTTGTAGACAAATCACCAAAATGAGGTAGGTTACCTATGTTTCAACTGATCACCAATTGAGAGGTAGTTGTCACCTTGTAGCCTGATTGCCAAACCTGAGGTAGTTTACACTTGATCCTAGGAAGAATGCCACTGAGGAGAGTTACTGTTGTTGGAACAATGGCTAGTAGAATAGAAGAGATGATGGAGATAATGAAAACAATGTGAATTCATTTGGATGTTGTTGCAGAAGATAGGCGAAGAGGATTGACACCAAGACCTAATGTTGAAAGCCATGAGGAAGAAGAATTTCAATTTGTTGAACAAACTAGCGAAACCCTAGAAGGTGATGAAGAAGAAGAATTAGATCAAGTAAAGACGTTGCGAGCTATTTCAAAGATTGGAAAGAGACCTAGAGTTGATGTGCTGGACTATACTGGTAATTTGAACCTTGAATAATTGATTGACTGGATAAATGACATGGAAGAATATTTTGAATATGAGAAAATTGAAGATTTGGAGAAGGTGAAATTTGCAACAATAAAGTTGAAAGGACATGCTGCTATATGGTGGAAACAAGTTCAGTTGGAAAGAAATAGAAGAGGAAAAGAAAAGATTACAAAATGGGATAGGATGGTGACAAAATTGAAGAATCAGTTTATACCTGCTGACTATGAGTTGGAACTATTGAAAAGATTACAAAACGTGAGACAAAAGGAGAAATCTATGGAGTACACTGAAGAATTTCATAAGATTATCATAAGGATAGGACATAGTGAAGAAAGCAAGGAGAAAGTGGCTAGATACATCAATGGACTGAGATTGAACATTCAAGAGGAACTAAGTTTGGTGAGGATGACATCTTTGGAAGAAGCATATCAATTTACGTTGAAAGTTGAAGAGAAGTTGAATAAAAGACATGATCAGAGACAAAGAGGAAGAGGAGGTAAATTTCAAAAAGGTAGGACTTATTCTGGAGGAGACAGATCATATCCAAAGTAGAACAAGTTTGATATCCCATTTAAGAAGGATGACATAGATAACAGTGCTTACCCAAGAGATGACAGAAATTTTTACCACAGAGGAAACCCTAGTACATACCGAAATGAAGGATATAGAAGAGAAGGAAGAGGATTGGATAAGAGAACATTCAGAGGTACTTGTTTTAAGTGTGGAGGTGAAGGACATAGAGCATTTGAATGTAATCAGGGTAGTACAAGTAAGAGGATAGAAAATAGTTGAAGAGCAGCCTATGTTGAAGAAGAACTTGTTGAATTAGATGACCCCTGTTCTATTGGAAAACCTAAGAAAGGAGAATCACTTGTGATGAGGAGAGCACTATTTCAAGTAGAAACAAATGAGGAACCACCACAGAGGAAGAGTCTATTCAGAACCAGATGTAAATCCAGAGGTAAGTGTTGTCATGTTGTAATTGATAGTTGTAGTTCAAATAACATAGTTTCAGAGGAGATGGTGACTAAGCTAAAGTTGGAAAGATTGAAACACCCTAAGCCATATCAGATAGCATGGACCTAGGATGATCATAAGGTACTGGTGAGTGAACAATCTTTGGTGAAATTTCATATTGGATCTTATCATGATGAAGTCTTGTGTGATATTATGCCTATGGATGTTTGTCATATCTTGTTGGGTAGACCTTGGCAGTATGATATAAAAGCTATACATGATGGGAGAAAGAATACATACACTATAAGAGCAAATGGAAAGAGAATTACTTTGATTCCTTTGGAGGATCATTCGAAGAGTGAAGTATGTGGAAATTCTAGAATTTGTTTGGTAGATGGAAGAAAATTTATGTATGGTTTGAGACATGAGTGTTGATAACTGAGACGGGGGGTGAATCAGTTATCCTAATTATTTCTGCTTTCTAAACTTTCTTAATAATCAATGCAACATTAATTCAAATAAGCAAACATAACCATGAAATGGAAATACACATGACACAATATTTTTGACATGGAAACCCTGTTAAGGGAAAAAACCATGGGGTGATTAACCCAAGATTGTATTCTCTATTAGAAGAATGGAAATAAAAAATGACACTTGCCAATTAGGGCTAACTGCCCGAGCACACTGCTCACAAAAGGCACACTACCTACAAGAGACACACTGTCTACAATTTATAAAGAGTGTAATACAATACTTGAACTGATAAGGAGCATCAATATATACTGGAGTTCAGTTCCGGTTAGGCTCAGTATACTGATCTGCTGCACTTCATCTTTCCTCTTCTTTTGTGCTGCTCTCCTTTCACATACCGGACCTTCCTTTTTGCTTTTACTCAGCTCTACTGCTTTTCTTCACACATCACCAAAAAACCACGACACTTCTCACAACTAAATCCATCTTATATATATATACGCATAAGTGATTTCATCACCTTTCTAGTTGGCACCCAGAATAGTCAATATTTTCCACAAACTCTGATCTATCGGTTGAATCCTTGCTTACCAAGTAATGTGGATTAAGGATATACTTGTAGAAGTCGTCAATCATGTCAGCCAATCATAACTTATGCCTTAATAATCTTTACCATCATCAGTAACACATCCAGAATAATGTCTGATGTTCTGCCTGTCAGTTCTTCCTCTGTCCACATTGCCAATCAGGAACCCAATACTCAAGTATTCATATCTTTTTCTTCATCTATCACCAGAGGCTAAATCCTTGGAATCTATCACTCAAGGTAGTCCTCTTGACTTCCCCAAATCCACACTTCACCAAGATACTTCCTCTGAGAGATCTAGACCTGACTATCAGACCTAGCCACATGCTCTGTTCTTGCTTACCGGACCACAACATTCTTCACTCTGACTTCCAATATAGACACACCATGTCCTGCGGATGTGTGGGATGAACTTTGTTGCCATCAATGACAACAATCATGAATCCATATAGTGTCTCTTGCCATCAATCTCCCCCTTTGGTATTGATGGTAACACTTAGTGAAAAATGACTAAGTGTTTACACTATGCTCCCCCTTGGCTGATGCTCTGTTTTTATATACATTTTTCGGAGCTCCCCCTTAGTTGGATTCCTATACTTCCAGTATAGACACACCATGTCCTGTGGATGTGTGAGATGAACTTTGTTGCCATCAATGACAACAATCATGAATCCATATAGTGTCTCTTACCAACAATCTCCCCCTTTGGCATTGATGGCAACACTTAGTGAAAAATGACTAAGTGTTTACACTATGCTCCCCCTTGGCTGATGCTCTATTTTTATATACATTTTTTGGAGGTCCCCCTTAGTTAGATTCCTCATTTTTCACTACTCTTCACTCCCCCTTTGACATCAATGGCAAAGGGTGGGAACCGCGCATCAAAATTTTCAAAATTTTAACTATACTTAGCCGCATATAACATACTCATATAAACTAAAGAATGTCTGCAAAAGTTGTCTTCAATTGGACAAATTCTACTGCCCAACTTTGCTTCATTCTATCCAAAATTGATATATGACCACTCAACAGGAATACAAAAACTTTAGCCTTCTTCAGATCTGTCAGATCATTTGTCTTGGCGGTGGTTTGAGCATCACTTAGGGCCTCATGCATGGCCTCCAACTTAGGAATGATTATTCTTCTAAGCTCATTTAACCTGCCGATTCTGTTTTCATTTTCTTTCTCTAGATTCTTAATTTCATCCAAGACTGCAATGGTCTGACATTCTTGATTTACTATGGATGAGGTAAATGGATCAAAATTTTGAGAAAGTTTTGTTAGTTTGATCTCCTGTTCTTTCATTTTCTTCTCAATCTCCATTCTTGATTTGGACCATGATAAACAAAATTTATATATTTCCCCACCATCTTTAAGAGCATTTTCTAAGCTCTTTATCCCTATATCCATATTTCTTCTATTATTGGATATTAGACTTAGTACTTCAGAGAATCTTTTATCCAAAAACTCTTTCCAGACCTTTTCCTCAGCTAATTTCTCTAAGGACTCAAAATGAGTGCTGACTGAACTAACAAGAGCTTTAAGATTACCTGATGAGGAGGCTAAGTGATCCTTCAGAAAAGATGGCATGATCTTTTCTAAAATGCTGGATGCAACTTCTATTAGCTCACAATCTTCCATGTGAGACTTCAAGAGTTTTTCTTTTGCCTTTGCATTTGCAAATGAAGCTATCTTCATTGTTTGAATCGGGGAGAGAGAGTCAAAGTTAAATGGACCTTGAAGTAACTCCAGTTCATCAATCTCCAACATTTCTTTTGTCAAGAAGTCCTTGACAGTTTCTGTAGTGTCTCTTGCCAGAGACAGAGATTTCTTCTCTTCTGCACTGTTACTTATGTTTTTCTCAGCTTGACTTTCTCCTCTCCCTTTCGCTTCTTCTTCTTTCTCCTTTATTCTTTCTTCTCCTTTAGATCCAGAGACTATAGGGGAAACTGGAGGAGAGATGTTTGACTATTTATGAACTTCCTCTTCTGGAACAGAGGATTCCAAGTCCTTATCCTTTTCTGTACTAGTGTCCATGACTTCTTCTGCCATTTCCTCGGTGGATTCATTTTCAACACCTGTGGCCAAAGGATCAACACCCAAGTCCTCTATAATACGAAGATTGAATCTTTTGAAGGCATTCATGAGGATCTCTTCTATTTCTTTGGCTATCTTGTCAGTTTCACCAAGCATGAGCTGATTCATTCTGGCTTTGCTCTAAAATTCATCCTTGTAATCCTTGAAGATCATGTTCATTTGTTTTGAATCGATTGAAGGATATAGCTGAATGGCTATCTGTTCCTGGATCTCAAGATCTTTGGCCATGGCAGTATTCTTTCTTATTTCTAACTCTTTTTCTAGGCTTTTAGGAATAAGAGATATAATTTCAATAAAAGCCTTGTTATATATGTTCAGATACTTGACTGCTGCTTCCTGCAAGATCTTTTGGTCTGCTTCATTGTAATCATCATAGAATTCAGCCATTGGCTAAAGGTTTCCATCCACAGTGACTGATTTGATGACATCATCTAAAGACAGAGTGGGCTTTTCTACAAAATCTTCTACCTTTTCTTCTTGACCGGTAGAAGGTTCACCAGATGTTTTCTTCTTCTGCTTCTTCATTTTCTTTATCTCCTCATCTGATTCAGTTTCTTCATCATCCTTTTGACTGACATAAGACCTTGTGGCCTTTGTTTGGTTCTTTTCTCTCCTTTGCCGGATGATTTTACTTCTAGTTTTGATGTCTTTGAGCTTTTAGCAGTGATAGGTACTGATCTCTTTGATGATATTGTCCAGGTGGAAGATTCTACCAGAGCACTTTCCTTGCTTCCCTTTTCTACCTCTTTCTTCTCTTCCTCGGACCTTTCCATCTTTTCCCTATTGGCATCAAGTGCCTCATTTGAGATGCCTAAGCCTTTGGCAATTTCTTCAACTTCTTTTCTCACTTTCCTCTTTATTTCTAGTTGTCTGAGTTCCACATGAACTTTTACGCTTAGCTCTTCAAAGGTTCCAAACCTTTCTGCCTTTGGATCCTTTGGCTGACTTAGCATGTGTTGAACATGCAGCTCCACAATTTGTTCATCAACTTCATACCCCATAGGCATGATCCATACAGTTCTTGGTTCTACTGCCTCCATTAGGCACTGATTAGTCTCTACCATAAAGCATACTATGTCTTTGTATTTCTCAACAAGAGACTGGGGAATTCTCTCTCTTGCTTGCATCATGTTCTGAAAATTCTTGAAATATCCCCAGAGAGCTATATTCTGTGCCTTGGCATCACCAATCCCATGTATATAATCTCTGACCTAAATGGCTACTAGCCTATCATTCTGCCATACCCAACCACTAGATCTGGGAAGCTCATTCATGTAATAAAAGAAAAGACAGAGTATCAAACTGCCGTATTTGAAGGAGTTCTTCTTATCCTTCTTTATCTTCTGTAGATTCTCCAATAGTTGGTTCAGAAGGAGCTCACAAAGATCATAGTCTACATTCTTCCTTAACATTTCATAAGTAGTGTATATAGCAGTTTCGGAAATAGAATTATCCCTGCTGGAGTGATATATCTTATATCCAATTATCATTGATGCAAATTTGATATCCGGATCTGTGATATCCTCAATAGTCATAGCTCTTTTATCAAACTTTGATCCAATAGTCTCATTGACGATTTGGTTCTTGACAGATTTGAGCGTAGACATTTCACCGATTGAGTGTAATCCGGTTAAAACCCTAATGGCATCCTTAGTGATCTTAAACGGCCTGTTCAACCACATGAAGTTGTCATGTATTCTTCTCAGGATATACCAGACCCATTCATCTTTCAGAAAATAGGGGAAATGAATGCATTGTGCAAAATGCTTATCCCAAATGGCTTTATACTGAGGTTTGATCTCAAAAGAATCATCTATTAACTACTTGTGATAGATATCCATTAATTTTGACTCTCTAAATTCTTCAATATTTGTGTGAATGTAAACCCTAATATCTTCTGTATGTAGAACACCATGTAGAACACTGGAAAAAGCTCCTAGGGGATCTACTTCCAAGGATTTGTATGGATGTTTCTTAAATTTGGGGTGAGGCCTATTAGAGATCTTCACAATATTTGGAGTACCCATCATTCAAGGATTTATAGAGAGTTATTTGATAAAGGAGAATACCTTTTGCACCTTTCAGTTTCACGGAGTTAGCCGGATCGATTTCTAGATGAGTTGACTTCTGTAAATGATCTTGGATGAGCTTGAGGAATTTTGTTGCAGAGCCTCTTTTTTCATTTCTTCTTGAATGGAGAATGAGCAAATGCTTAGTGAGAAAACCCTTATATTGCTTCGCAAACCCTAATGTTAAGTTGCAATGAATGCTTGACCTAAGTCATTCTGGTTTGCCTTATTCGGATGACTTGAAGAACTGGATCAATCTTGATCTTAAACATCTTGTGGATCTTCCAAATCTTAACCATAGTTTATTTGGATGTTTCTCTTAAGAACCCTTTAATCCGCAACTCGTCTTGTGCCAGTTCCAGCACCAATTGATTGGCTGAGGGAACAAGGTTTTCTTTGTGTCTCCCCCTGAGCCAGAGCTCACTTTTTAATTTCTGGAAGGAATATCAGCACCAAAATCTAGTGCAGATCCATCCTCTACATTCTCTGTACTTTTCTTCACCCAAATCTTGTTCATCTCACTTTGAACTTCATCCGCATTCACTTTTTGTTTTCCCTTATCTTGATTTTGATTATGATATACGGGACCTCTTTTGTCCTGATTCTTGCTTTTATAAAATTTTGCAATATGACCGGATCTATTGCAAATTTGGCAAACAATACTTCTTTGCATATTTGATTGATATCCTCTTGATCTGCATTGATTAGCCATATGACCTATTCTATTGCATGCAAAGCATCTACCATTGAATGAATTGTTTATTTGCATATTTCTGCATTCATGAGATTTGTGACCATACCTTTTGCAGTTGAAACACTGTCTGGAGAAGGATGTATTAGTCTGATTCATTCTCTTTCTACACTGTTTAGCTTTATGATCAAAGTTATTGCAGTTGTGGTAGCATCCATTGAAGGATGGATATCTTTGAGTATTAGGCTGCCTTACCGGAGGTCTTCTAGACCTGTTCCTTGGATTTTCTGATCCAAAATTTTTCCTGACCAGATCCGGAGCTTTCTCCTTTCTCATATCCCAAACCACACTTGTCATCTACCCTCTTTTGACTTTCAAGAAGAACTTCAAGTTGAGCAGAACTTATCTTGAATTTCTCTTTATATTCATTTGCTGTTTGAAGATCCCTTTTGAGAGAGACAATTTGATCCTCAAGTTTTTCTTCATTAGCTTTAGCATCTTCAAGATCAGATTCAAGATGTTTGATAATTCTATCCATCTTGTGGCAATCTTCTGATTTCTCCTTAAGAGATTGTCTTAGATTATCTTTAGTTTTTCTTTTCTCTTCAACCTCTTGGGTAAACTTCATAACTCCTAATTCCATTTCATGTCTTACCATAATGATTTCTTTTGATAACTTTTCACATAACTTGGTTTTCTCCTTTAGATCTTCATTTGTATCATTGGCTTCACCTTGACTTGCCAATTGCTGAAGTAGCTCCTTTCTCTTTTTCATAGAGAGACTTAATTTGTCTTTTAGTTCTCTCATGAAATCATCAGCCTGTTTGAGTCTTTCCTTTAATTCATTGACTTCAGAGTTTGACTGCTCAAGATCATCAAGGGTAGTCTTGAGTTGCTCCCTTAAACCATATACATCCATTTGAATTCCCAGATCTTCCTCAAGTTGTTAGATTCTGTTAGGAGGAACTTGGCTCTGATACCAATTGTTGATAACTAAGAGGGGGGTGAATCAGTTATCCTAATTATTTCTGCTTTCTGAACTTTCTTAATAATCAATGCAGCATTAATTCAAATAAGCAAACATAACCATCAAATGGAAATACACATGACACAATATTTTTGACGTGGAAACCCTGTTAAGGGAAAAAACCACGGGGTGATTAACCCAAGATTGTATTCTCTGTTAGAAGAATGGAAACACAAAATGGCACTTGCCAATTAGGGCTAACTACCCGAGCACACTGCTCACAAAAGGCACACTGCCTACAAGAGACACACTGTCTACAATTTATAAAGAGTGTAATACAATACTTGAACTGATAAGGAGCATCAACATATGCTGGAGTTCAGTTCTGGTTAGGCTCAGTATACTAATCTGCTATACTTCATCTTTCCTCTTCTTTTGTGCTGCTCTCCTTTCACATACCGGACCTTCCTTTTTGCTTTTAGTCATCTCTACTCCTTTTCTTCACACATCACCAAAAAACCATGACACTTCTCACAACTAAATCCATCTTATATATATATATACGCATAAGTGATTTCATCACCTTTCTAGTCAGCACCCAGAATAGTCAATATTTTCCACAGACTCTGATCTGTCAGCTGAATCCTTGCTTACCAAGTAATGCAGATCAAGGATATACTTGTAGAAGTTGTCAATTATGTCAGCCAATCATAACTTATGCCTTAATAACCTTTACCATCATCAATAACACATCCGGAATAATGTATGATGTTCTACTAGTCAGTTCTTCCTCTGTCCACATTGCCAATCAGGAACTCGATACTCAAGTATTCATATCTTTTTCTTTATCTATCACCGGAGGCTAAATCCTTGGAATCTATCACTCAAGGTAGTCCTCTTGATTTCCCCAAATCCTCACTTCACCAAGATACTTCCTCTGAGAGATCCGGACCTGACTGTCGGACCTCGCCACGTGCTCTATTCTTGCTTACCGGACCACAACATTCTTCACTTTGACTTCCGGTATAGACACACCATGTCCTACGGATGTGTGGGATGAACTTTGTTGCCATCAATGACAACAATCATGAATCCATATAATGTCTCTTGCCAACAATGAGAATATGTGTTATGCCTTGATTCCTAAGAAGCCTGACATATTGAAGGAGACTGAAGAGACACAACCGGAGGAAATAAGAGAATTGCTGACAGAGTATGAAGACATCATATCAGATAATGTACCTGATGGATTGCCACCTATAAGGAGTATTAGTCATCACATGGACCTTATACTAGGAGAAAGTTTGCCTAATAAAGAAACACATAGAATGACACCGACAGAGAATGAAGAATTGAATAGACAGATACAAGAGTTGTTAAAGAAAGGTTTGATCAGAGAAAGTTTGAGTCCTTGTGTAGTACTTGAAATATTAGCACTAAAGAAAGATGGAGAATGGAGAATGTGTACTAACTCTAGAGCTGTTGGGATAAGGTGCCATTAACCTTGTAAATCCCATTATTGTATTATTCCATTTATTATTTGTAATTACCCATAAGGGATGTACAAGTTTCACCGGCAATGGTAAAAATTATTTACTGTCCATGGTAATTATGGAGTTACTGCATGGTAAGTCCCGGAGTTACCGGCGGTAGTTACGGGATGTCATTTACTATGGTAAATGGTAATTGGTCAAAGTAGGGTGCACATGTGGAGGAATAATCTATTTTTAGTGTTATGACACACATCATAGATGCTGTAAGGTGTAAGAGATTCTATGACAACTATAAGTTGTCATAAGAATCTATGACACTTACAATAGCATATGATGCATCATAAGATGCTATAAGTGGCTATTTTTGGCCCCAAGGCATTCAAGCTTACATGGGTACATTTTTCCAAGTGTAGGATGCATGTATGACAACATTTATGACCCCGTAAGAGCCTATTCTTGGCCATGGATGCCCAAGGTTGTATTGTTGACTCTTGACAAGTGTTATGGGCTTGTAAGAAGTCATTTAATGTCTTGAGGTTGTGTAAATTCTATATATACCATAGCATAGTAGATGAGATGGATATAACAATTTACAGGTACCTAGGTTTTGCTGGAGTGAAGGTTGGAGGATAGAAGAAGTGAATGTATTTGTAATCTTCTTTTATGAAGATAATACAACTTGACCTCTTTTCTTGGTGGAGTTTTTTACTCGAAAGGGTTTTCTCCACATTAAACACTTGTGTTATGTGCTTCATTTTTGCTTCTGATATATTTTTGTATTGTGGGTTTATGTTTTGTTACAATGTCCATTGTTAATAGCACACAGTTAAAGATTGTTAAAATATATCTCGAATCAGATTTCCATTGAAGTAGTATTGATTTCATTTCTAACAAGAGTAATAAAAAAGATCACAGTTAAGTATAGATTTCATTTACCTAGGTGTAGACACCTAAAAATGTCTTCTACCATTGAACTGACTCCTGACATCCCTAAACATGTCAATTTCCCTCCTAACCAATTAATTAACTTTTTATTTAATTAATTATCCCTTCATTACCCTATTTTCCATCATATTATCCCCAAAATTGAATTAATTTTATTAATTCAATAATCTAAAACCTTAACCAATTATCCCTTCATTACCCTATTTTCCATCATATTATCCTCAAAATAGAATTAATTTCATTAATTCAATAGTCCAAGCACCTATCACATCTATCCAAGTCACTCCCACTTCTATCAAACCACATGAGCTATCCCAAGAATCAAATCCAAAGCATGTTGAAACATCAACCCATTCTCCTAATCAAGATCTAACCATCCCATCTAATCCCATCCACGATCCCCTCCCATCTATTGATCAACTTATTGATCTCACCCCATCTTCTACCACCCCTTCACCATCCCCCATGAATCCTTCACCTCCATCTACCAATCCCATCCAAAATCCATCCCCTTATCCACTTGGCATAAGCACTTTCATCTATGGTGACTCCCTTGTAGGAGCTGAACACCTTCCATCCACCACCTATTTTTCTCCAACAAATAATGGACTCACGTCTTGTTTCCAAAGCACTAAACATCCCATCACATGTCGCATACTCCAACACATGAACTATCAAGGAAAAGGCTTAGGCCTTCACAAACAAGGAATCTTGGAGGCCATCCACACCACATTCCATCCATCCTCATAAGGCCTCAGCTATACATCCCAAGACAAACAAAATGAACATGTTGGTACCACCCACACACCTTCTAAAATCTATTCATCCAATCCCACACATGGTGCATCTCATCGCACTTCCAAAACATATGTCACCATCCCTCCTCCATCATCCTATCATTTGCAAAAGCATGTGACCATCCATCTCCCTCCATCAAATTTACCTCCACTACTTCCAACTCCAAATATTCCTATCAAATCCACTCTACCTCCTATCCTACCAACACCAAACATCCCTATCCACAAATCCTCTTATCCTCCCATCCTCCCAACTCCTAATATCCCCATCCTCAAATCCCCTTATCCATTTATCCATAAATCCACTTTTTACCCCTCCACCCATAAATCCCCTAAAATTCCCAATCAAGACCAACAAAAGCACACATCTTTCAAATATGAAGCTTCCCCCAAATCCATGGGATTCAAAAGAAATAATTTGAATGCCTCAATGCATAAAGCACAAAAGCCTAAAGATGTTATCCCTTCCAAGCAAAATAAAAAATCCAAATGGCTATCAAAGCCCACACCATCACAAGAAAAAGCAAAAGAAAAAATGGTGTGGGTCCCTAAGCAAAGATCAATCAAAACAAATGAGGCATCTACATCCCAATCCACTCCAAACTCCCAAACATCTTGCTCCACATCTAAAAATCTCATAAATCCTAAGTCTATTTGGGTCCCTAAAACCCCAAATCGATCATACAAAAATCCCCCATCCCAATCCCCATTACTCTCAACTCCACATCCAAAGTACAAGCTTCCAAATACATCATGGTGTGTGCAACCATTGGTCTTGGTTCCCTTTAATCACTTAACATTCCCACATACCCCCATCTCTCCATCTTTCATTCACTATCCTACATATCTTCCCCATCACATTCCTATGGTCCATGCTTTTGCATAATCCACATCATAATCCATTATCCACCATCCATTCCTTCTTCTCCTATCTTCCAACTATCCATGCAATCATAATCCATAATGCTATCCAACATGGGACCATCTTCTCCTTGCTATGGAAATAGGCGCTAGAGTCCCCATTCCATCAAAAACACAAAAAAATCAAAAAATCAAGAAAATAGTAAAGAGAAAAAATCCATCCAATGGTGAAAACCACTCCGTGTGGTGCCTTGGGCAAGTACCTTGATGAAAACCCCTTGTGGATGTCATGCGTAATCCCTTCTCCATCCATTTTGTATCCCTACACTTGGGGGCAAAACCATCTAATCATCCACGTCCATAACATCCTTTTGCATATCCTATCCATATATCCTTATCCTATCATATTCCTATCCACTACCCCCTATTTATCCTATCATTTTCCATCCATCCTATCCATTAGATATTTCTTTTACCATCTCCCACCTTAGATCTTGATGAAGACAAGGGGCAAAATATCAACAACATGCTTTGGAAACCTCTTGGCATACTCCCTTTGAAAGTATATCATCCATCCACCTACTATAAAATCCATCCATTCAAACATGAACCCATCATGCAAAACCCTAAGCATTAGGGCATATGATTCCTTGTAACTCCTTCCCTCCTGAATTAGTGAGTTCATTATGAAGGTATAATTGTGTATTTTTGCATTTGATTTATATTATAACCTTTGTTTTGATTTCACTAGGATTGATGATATGAGTCAGTGCAAGAAGTTGGGTCCACTTTTTGGCTAAAAAGTGGGAGTGTTTTCCTTGATTTTTAGAATTTGTCACATTTGACCTTCAAATTTGAAGCACTTAGAGATGGAATCTTTAAAAAAGCCACTAAATATAAAATGTAGTACTTAGAGTCTAGTTTCCAAATATGTAGATTATTTCAATACCCAGATGATACAAATTGATTTTCAATAGGCATTTCTAAAAACCACTGTTTAAAAGTGACTTTTTTTAACCATACCATGCATGTGTATGACCAACATAATTTGACCTAAATAATATTATTTTTCAAAATCCTTTTGGGAAAAGATGTGTAGTACAGTGAAGTTTGATGAGGATATTTTTTTATAATTTTTTTCCAAATAATTTTTTTTATTAATTTTTTATTAGGCCTAATTGCTACTTTTGAAAACCCCTCGTGTATGGCCAACATAATTTGAGCAAAAAAAATCATAAATTTTTTTTTTTCATTGTGTAAAGAATGATGTGTAGATTGATGACATATAATTTGTTTTTAAAAAAATTTAAAAATTAAAAGTTATTAAAAAAATACAAACACCTGTCATTTCAAGTTTTTGGACCAGTTTGCTCATAAATTAAATAATAAATAGAAAAACATGTCCAATAACAAAAAAAGATTACATATTTGAAAACTAGACACTGTCATCTGTAATGAATTTTCATTTCATAAAAAAATTCAGAAAAAAAGGTTGTCAGCCATACAGGTAAACTCAATCTTTCCTCTTGTTCTATACTTAGAAAAAAACTTGCAGGTTCAAGGCTCAAGGTCAGCTAACCATGCCTATCCTGAGCCTAAAACCCAAGCAAAGGGAAGGGAAAAGGTGGTCGGTGATTTCAAAATTCATAGAACGGGTACCCGTTATATAACGAGTACTCGTTATGTTTAAGAATGGGTACCCTTTTTATAACGGGTACCCATTTCTATTATATCTATTATATAACGGGTACCTGTTTAGGCTCGAGTACCCATTACTAAACAGGAACCTATTTAGCTTCGGGTGCCCATTCCTAAATGGGTACCTACTTCTTTGAAAACGGGTACCCGTTCCTATCAGGATTTTTTTTGCCCGCGTAACTTCCCCTACATGTGCACCAAGTTTCTTGCTTTTACCCATATTATGGATTATTTGAGTGGAGCAAGATATTTCACAAAGATAGACTTGAAGAGTGGATACCATCAGATTAGAATCAGAGAAGGTGATAAAGGGAAGACTGCTTTTAAGATGAATGAAGGATTGTATGAGTGGTTAGTGATACCTTTTGGATTGACAAATGCACCAAGTACTTTCAGGAGATTGATGAATGAAGTCTTGAAGAAATTCTTGGGTAAGTTTGTGATTGTATACTTGGATGATATTCTAATTTTCAGTAAGACAAAAGAGGAACATTTGTGGCATATTAGACAAGTTTTGTAGAGGTTGAGGGAAGATAAATTGCTGATAAACATCAAGAAATGTAGTTTCATGAAGGAAGAATTGGTATACTTGGAATTTGTGATTTCTGCAGAAGGATTGAAGATGGACCTTGAGAAAATGAAAGCAATTGTTGAATGGCCTACACTGGAGAGAATTGGAGAAGTTAGATCATTTCATGGATTGGCTTGTTTCTACCGGAAGTGCATCAGAAATTTCAATTCAGTTTGTAACCCTATGAGATAGACAATGAGAGGTGACAGAAAAGATTTCAAATGGACATCAGGAGCAGATAATGGTTTTGAGTTGTTGAAGCAGAAAGTGATAGAGCAACCTATTTTGGTGTTACTGAACTTCAATAAGGTATTTCAAGTTGATTGTGATGCAAGTTGAAATGTAATTGGAGCAGTGTTAAGTCAAGAAGGTAAACCTGTAGCATATTTTAGTGAGAAGTTGAATGATGCAAGGAGAAGATATTCAGTTTATGATCAAGAGTTCTATTCCATAATTCAAGCCTTGAAGAAGTGGAGACATTACTTGTTGCCTAAGGAGTTTGTGTTGTATACAGATCATCAAGCTTTGCAATATTTGAACAGTCAAGGTAACTTGAATCAGAGACATATGAGATGGGTAGATTTCATGGGTAAGTGCAAGAAGTTGGGTCCACATAGAGGGGAATTCGTGGGCAAAAAAAACATCCCGATAGAAATGAGTACCCGTTTTAAAAGAAACGGGTACCCATTTAGGAATGGGTGCCCGCTTAGAAATGGGTACCCGTTTAAGAACGGGTGCTCGATCTTAAATAGGTGCCTGTTTAGGAGCGGGTACCCGTTTCTATAAAGATATTTGAATTTGAAAAAAAAGCCTGCGCGCTTTTTTTTCCTATACAAAAGGAACGGGTACCCGTTCCTAAAAGCTTAGGCTTGGGAAAGGCATGGTAAGCCAACCCCTTGCCTTGGACCTGCAAGTTTTTTTCTAAGTACAGAACAAGAGAAAAGACTGAGTTTACCTATATGGCTGATGACATTTTTTTGTAAATTTTTTTATGAAATTAAAACCCATTACAGATGACAGTGTCTAGTTTTTAAATATGTAATTTGTTTTTTGATTGGACTTGATTTTCTATTTATTATTTAATTTATGAACAAACTAGTCTGAAAACTTGGAATGATAGGTGTTTGTATTTTTTTAATAACTTTTAATTTTTAAAGTTTTTTGAAAAAAAAATTATATGTCATCAATCTACACATCATTCTTTACATAATGAAAAAAAAAAATTCATTTTGTGATTAGTTTCGCTCAAATTATGTTGGCCATACACGAGGGTTTTTGAAAACAGTAATTAGGGCCAATAAAAAATTAATAAAAAAAAATTATTTGGAAAAAAATTATAAAAAAACATCCTCATCAAACTTCACTGTACTACACATCTTTTCCCAAATGGGTTTAGAAAAATACTTTTATTTAGGTCAAATTATGTTGGTCGTACACGTGCATGGTATGGTAAAAAAAAATGACTTTTAAATAGTGGTTTTTAGAAATGCCTATTGAAAATCAATTTGTGTCATCTGGGTATTAAAATAAATTACATAATTGAAAACTAGACTCCGAGTACTATATTTCATATTACTAACTTTTTTTAAGATTCAATCTTTAAGTGCCTCAAATGTTTAGGTCAAATGTGACAAATTCTGAAAATTAGGGAAAACACTTCCACTTTTTGGCCAAAAAGTGGACCCAACTTCTAGTACTGACCCTCATGCAGAGTTATACCTTTATGTTCAACCATAGGAGTGGTAAATCAAACAAATTTGTTGATGCCTTGAGTAGGAGAAGAAACTTGTTGACATAAATGAGAATTAAAGTGTTGGGCTTTGATGAATTTAAGAACATGTAAGAGGGAGACACTAATTTTGCAGAACCTTGGAAAGCATGTAAGGAACCTGTTGTGATAGATAGGAGTAAGTGGTTGGACTATTTCAATCAAGAATATATGTTGTTCAAAGGAAATTAGTTGTGCATACCTAGAAGTTCAATGAGAGATAACTTGATCAAGGAGAAGCATAGTGGTGGATTGGCAGGACATTTTGGCATTAATAAGACAATGGATTTGGTATGTGAAAATTACTTTTGGCCTCAGATACATAAGGATGTTCAGAGATTTTTGCAAAGTTATAGAGTTTGTCAAGTTGCAAAAGGGAGTAGTCAGAATACTGGATTGTATAAACCTTTGACAGTACTGGAGAGACCTTGGGAAGACATAAGCATGAATTTTTTGATGGGATTACCTAAGACACAGAGAGGACATGATTCAATATTTGTAGTGGTGGATAGATTTTCAAACATGGCTCATTTCATACCTTGCAAGAAGATAACCGATGCAGTGCATGTAGCTGACCTATTTTTCAAGGAGATTGTGAGATTGCATGGATTACCTAAGAGTATAGTTTTAGATAGAGAAACAAAGTTTGTTGGATACTTTTGGAGGACACTTTGGAAAAAGATGAAGAAAGATTTGAAGTTCAGTTCAGCTTTTCATCCATAGACAAATGGATAGACAGAGGTAGTGAATAGGAGTTTGGGAAACTTGTTGAGATGTTTGGTTGGAGAGAAGACAGGAAGTTCGGATTTGACTCTTTCACAAGCAAAGTTTGCATATAATAATTTAGTGAACAGGAGTACCAGAAGAACATCTTTTGAGATTGTTACCAGAGTGAACCCTAGAGGAGTGGCAGAACTAAGAGACATCAGTATCAAGGAAAAGGAGTGTAGAAGCAGAAGAATTTGTAGATCATCTGAAGACAGTGCATAATCAGGTGAAGAAGCATTTGGAGAATATGAACAATAAGAATAAGGAAAAGGCTGATGAGAAGAGAAGACATAAGGAATTTGAAGTTGGAAAGGAAGTGATGGTGTACTTGAGAAAAGAAAGATTTCTAGTTGGGACATATAACAAGTTGAAGATGAAGAAGTTTTGACCTTATAAGATACTCAGGAAATTTGATTTAGGGAATGTCTATGAAGTGGAATTGCTAGAGACATTGGGTATATCATCTATTTTCAACATTGCAGACTTATATCAGTATCATGAAGTAGAGTTTAGTGACAGCATGGAAGAAGACTTGAAGAAGGAGTTACCACAACAAACACTAGAGCAAATTGAAGACATCTTGGACAGCAGAGTTGGACGCAACACTAGAGGAAGACAATACAAATAATATCTTGTGAAGTGGAAAGGCAAACCAAAAGAAGATTCATCATGGATTTCTCAGGCTGAGGTGGACCATCTTGGTTCTCCCCTAGCCTCAGAAAAGTGAGGGACTCACTTTTTTCAATAACCCCAGATGTCTGATGCAGGAGCATTCCGGTTCAAGAGCAATCTTGCATCAACCAAAAATATTTGCATTTTAATTTGTTTGCAGTTTAGTTTGTTTTTTTCCTAGTTCAGTGTAGGCAGTTTAGTTAGAAGTAGATTATATATTTTGGTCCAATAACATTTTCAAATCTTGTGAAGATGGATTTAACATCTACATTCATCCATCTACATCATATCTAGAATTCATAGATCTGCACTTCAATACTAGAAAGATATCACTATCAGAAGTTTGATTATTTCTCAGAACAGAGCATCTAGATAATCATAGACAACCAACTGATGGAGAAACTTGCGGAAGTGTTTCTTGATCTTTGGAGCCTAATGACACATCATTCAATGATCTTTGGTTCGTAGCTGACCTTCGTCGAAGATCTGCACATCATTCCATTCATTTTCTGGAAGTGTTCTATGCATTTAGGTTCTATGCACACACGTTACATCTCTTCTTTGGAATTTGTGATCTTCCTTGGCCGACGTAGAGGAATCTATTGATCCAGACTTGATAAATATTGATGTAATAGATCCTTAGAGAAGCAATTAAGAAGTTACCAAGTTCTAGATAGATATCTTATTCATTTTTCGGTGAAGGAGCTTCAAAGTTGTATCTTACACATGTATGTAATCAAGCCTATAAGCCCTAATTGTAAGCCCACATGTTGCTAGCTGATCTCTATTTGAATTCTATGATATACTGAATGACTAAATCTGCATTTGTTCTATTTCTTTGAGTTGTTTCCATTGTGTTTACTCTTGCTGCATGGTCTAGATAGTTCATTCTATGAACCCTCCTACCGTGACTGCACCAACTTCCTTAGAAGATTACACAATCTCTATGGCATTGTGGGTTGCTTGGTTAAACAAGGATTCATTTGTTCTTGGGAATCTGTCTATCTAGTTATTGATCATTTCTACAATTGTCTATAGGCTCTCTTATCCTTTCTCTCTCCCCCTTTCCTTTTGCATTTTCACAAACCCTATGTTATATGTAAGACCCCTTGTTGGCATAGCTAGACATACCAACTAAGTTATTCCTGCAAGCTAAGATCTAGTTGTAGAATCCTTGGAGTAGTCTTAACTAGGGTAGGATAATTTTTCAAGAGAGGTGAGATACCTGTATTTCACCTGCATTGTTGCGTGCTAAAAACACCATCAACAAATTTTTTTGGCTTTTGCTTCTCACAAAGATTTTAAGGTGTACCAGATGGATGTAAAGTCTACCTTCTTAAATGGAGACCTAGAAGAAGAAGTTTACATTGAACAACTGGAAGGATTCCAGTTATAAAGCAAAGGTGACATGGTGTGCAGAATGAAGCAAGCCCTGTATGGACTCAAGAAAGCTCCTAGAGCTTGGTATGCAAGGTTGGACAAGTAATCGATGCAATTAGGGTTCAACAAAAGTATTGCAGATAGTAATCTCTATTTCAAAATCAACAATGATCAAATTCTGATTGTTGTAGTCTTTGTTGATGATATTATCTTTGGAGTCAATGAAGGTATGTGTAAGAAATTTGTAGAGGAAACGCAAAAGGAATTTGAGATGTCCATGTTTGGTGAAATGAATTTCTTTTTAAGGTCCTGCAAATTACTCAATCAGAAAAAGAAATTTTCATTTCTTAGTCCAAGTATATGAAAGAATTGTTGAAAAAGTTTGGAATGGAGGATTCTAAACTAGTATGTACTCCCATGGTAACTGGTTGTAAGTTGAGCAAGAATGATGAATCACCTAAGATTGATTAGAAAAAGTATAGGTCTATGATTGGAGGACTACTCTATCTGACCCATACCAAACTAGACATAATGCATGCAATCTATCTTGTGGCAAGATTTCAAGAAAATCCCAAAGAGTCACATGTAATGGAAGTCAAAAGGATCATGAGGTATTTAAAAGGCACTTCAGATTATGGATTGTGCTATCCCAAAGATACTGATTTCACTCTCAATGCCTATACAAATGCAGATTGGGCTGGAGATGCTGATTGTAGAACAAGAACAAATGGAGGTGCTTTCTTTTTGGGTAACAGATTGGTTTCATGGCTGAGCAAGAAGCAAGAATCAATTTCTTTGTCTACTACAGAAGTAGAATATATTGTTGCAACATGTTGTTGCACTCAAGTGCTCTGGATGAAGCAAACATTGAAGGATATAAGAGTTATTTATGAAGAACTAATTTCAATCTTTTGTGATAACAGAAGTGCCATAAACATTTCAAATAATCCAGTGATGTACTCAAGAATAAAGCATATATCAATAAGGTATCACTTTCTAAGAGAAAAGGTAACAAAAAATGAAGTAAAGATGGAGTATGTGTCTGCAAAGGATCAGATTCTAGATATTTTACTAAGCCTCTACCTAAGGATACTTTTGAGTATCTTAGGGAGAAATTAGGCGTTATTACCCCTCCTACTCTAAACTAAGATGAATAAGGAATGCATTAGTCTAGTGGTGACTAAAGTTTCATCTTTTGATCTCGATTTATGTTTTGAAGGCTACCTCTTAGGGGGAGCAGGTAGAAGTTGTTGATATGAGTTCCTGATAAAGAGCAGTAAATGTTGTAGTGTTCATGAAAGGGGGAGTTGTGTAGTAAAAAGAAATAAAAGGTATGGCACCCTTTTCCATTGATGTCAAAGGGGGAGAGAAGTTCATGTGAAAAACCTAAGAAGAAAATTGTAGACAGAGAAAGTATCAAGTAAGGGGGAGCAAAGAAGCAAAACAAGATTATATGTCTTGATGGTTTTTCACATCTTGTGTTTGTTGATAACTAAGAGGGGGGGTGAATCAGTTATCTTAATTATTTCATCTTTCTAAACTTTCTTAATAATTAATGCATCATCAATTCAAATAAGCAAACATAACCATGAAATGGAAATACACATGACACAATATTTTTGACGTGGAAACCCTGTTAAGGGAGAAAACCACGGGGTGATTAACCCAAGATTGTATTCTCTGTCAGAAGAATAGAAATACAAAATGGCACTTGCCAATTAGGGCTCACTGCCTGAGTATACTGCTCATAAGAGGCTCACTGCCTATAAGTTATAAAGAGAGTAACAAGATACTTGAACTGATGAGAAGCATCCACATATGCTGGAGTTTAGTTCTGGTTAGGCTCAGTATACTAATCTACTGCACTTCATCGTTTCTCTTCTTTAGAGGTGCTGTCCTTTCACATTTTGGACTTGCCTTACTACTTCCACACTGATCTTCTACTTGTCTTTGTACTTTTCAATTATACCACTCAACCTTCTCATCGAAATCCATTTGGTATATATATCCGCACAAAGGATTTCATCCTCTTTCTAGTCAGCATCTGGAATAGTTAGTATCTCCCAAACTCTAGTCTGTCGGCTGAATCCTTGCTTACCAAGTGATGCGGATCAAATAGATACTTATAAAAGTCATCTAACAAGTTGGCCAATCATGAATGATACCTTAAGAATTTTGATCACCACCAACATCTCATTCAGAATAATGTCTGAAGCTCTTCCGGTAAGTTCTTCCTCTGTCTGCTCTGCCAAATAGGACCCCAATACTTGAATGCTCATATCTCTTCACTCTTTCATCACCGGAGACTCAATCCTAGAATCTATTAGTCAAGGTACTCCTCTTGACTTCCCTAAGTCTGCACTTTCCAAAGATACTTCCTCTGAGAGATCCAGACCTGACTGTTGGACCTTGCCACATGCTCTGTTCTTACTTACCGGATCACAACATTCTTCAATCTGACTTCCGGTATAGGCACACCATGTCCTACGGATGTGTGGGATGAACTTTGTTGCCATCAATGACAACAATCATGAAGCTACAATGTGTCTCTTGCCAACAATCTCCCCCTTTGGCATTGATGGCAACACTTAGTGAAAAATGACTAAGTGTTATACTATACTCCCCCTTGGTTGATGCTCTCTTCTAATGTACACTTTACCAGAGCTCCCCCTTAGCTGGATTCCACATTTTTCATTGTTCCTCAGTCCCCCTTTGACATCAATGGCAAAGGGTAGGGTCCACACACCAAAATTTCCCAAAAATTGTTGATAACATAGCCGTATAAGTATATAAACATGCTTATACTTACATATACTGAAGTATATTTGCAAAAGATGTCTTCAACTGGGCAAATTCTGTTGCCCAACTCAGCTTCATCCTATCCAAAATTGAGATGTGACCACTCAACAGGAATGCAAAAACTTCTGCCCTCTTGAGATCTATCGGATCACTGGTCCGGGCTGTGGCCTGAGCATCAGTTAGGGCTTCATGCATGGCCTTTAACTTAGGGATAATCATCCCTCTAAGTTCACCCATTCTTCTTAATATGTTCTTCCTCTCCTTCTCAAGCTTCTTAATCTCATTCATAATTACAATAGTTTGACATTCCTAGCTTATTATGGATAAAATGAGAGGATCAAAATTTTTAGAGAGGTTTGATAGTTTATCCTCTTGTTCTTTTACTTTCTTCTCAATATCCTTTGTTACTTTAGTCTAGGATATACAAAATTTATATACTTCTCCTCCATCCTTAAGAGCATTTTCTAAGCTCTTCATCCCAATGTCCATATTTCTTCTATCATTGGTTATAAGCCCTTGTAACTATGAGAATCTCTTATCCAAAAACTCTTTCTGGACTTTCTCTTCTACTGCTTTCTCTAAAGAATCAAAATGTGTACTAACAGAATTTACAAGAGACTTTAGATTACCAAATGTGGATGCTGTAGGATCCTTTTGGAAGGATGGCATGACCTTTTCTAGTACACCGGATGTAGTTTCTATGAGTTAATAGTCTTCCATGTGAGACTTCAGCATTTTTTCTTTTGCCTTTGCTTGAGTGAAGGTAGCTAGCTTCATGGTTTGCACCAGAGAGAGGGAATCAAAATTGAATGGACCTTGAAGGAACTCCGGTTCATCAAATTCCATCATCTCTTTGGTCAAGAAATCATTGACTGTTTCTACTGTGTCTCTTGCGGGAGACGAATTTTTGCCCCTTCTGCAGCCTTACCACTGTCATCTGTAGCTTTTTCTGTCCTTGACTCTTCTTCTCTTCCCTTTCCTTGTTCATCTTGACTGTATTTTTCTTTTATAATTTCTTCTCCTTTAGATTCGGAGACTGCTGGAGAATCCAGATTTACTTCTCCTTGGACTTCCTCTTTCGAAGCAGAGGAATCTAAGTCCTTACCTTTTTCTTCACCTATCTCCTTTACCTCTTCTACCACTGTCTTAGTATATTCATCTATAGCTGAGGGATCATCACCTAGGTCCTCTACAATGGGAATGTTGAATCTTTTGTAAGAATTCTGGAGAATCTCTTCTGTCTCTTTTCCTATTTTGCCAGTTTCATCGAGCATAAGTTGATTCATTCTAGCTTTGCTCCAGAACTCATCCTTGCAATCTTTGAAGATCATATTCATTTGCTTCAGAGTGATTGAAGGAGCTAAATGGCTATCTGTTCCTGGATCTCAAGATCCTTTTCCCTAGCATTATTCTTTCTTATCTCTAATTCCTTCTCTAGGCTTTTGGGAATGAGAGATATGATTTCAATAAAAGCCTTATTGTATATGTTTATATACTTAATTGTGGCTTCCTCTAGAATCTTTTTATCTGCATCATTGTATGCATCATAGAATTCTGTTATTGGTTGCAGGTTCCCATACATAGTGACTTCTTTAACTACATCATCTAATGATAGAGTGGGTCTTTCAACAAACTCTTCTGCCTCTGCCTCCTTATCTTCATTGGATACTTTCTTCTTCTTCTTCATTTTCTTGATCTCTTCATCAGATTATGTCTCTTCTTCATCCTTCTAACTGATATAAGACCTTGTGGCCTTTGTCTTAGTTCTTTTCTCTGCTTTACCAGATGGTTTTGCTTTTGGTTTTGATGCCTTTGAGGTCTTAGTAGTTGTAGGTGCAGACCTCTTGGAGGATCTGGTCTGGGAGGGGGCTTCTATCAGACCACTTTCCTTTTCTGCTTCTTCCTTCTCTTTCTCTGCCCTTTTTGCCTTCTCTCTATTTGCATCAAGTGCTTCTTTTGAAATTCCATGCCTCTTGGCAAACTCTTCTACTTCCTTCCTCACTTTTCTTTTTATTTCCGGTTGTCTTAACTCTACATGGATCTTCACACTTAATTCTTCAAAGGTTCCAAACCTTTCTGCCTTGGGATCCTTGGGCTGACTTAGCATGTGCTGAACATACAACTCCACAATTTTCTCATCCACTTCATACCCCATAGGCATGATCCACACTATTCTTGGTTCCACTACCTCCATTAGGCACTGATTAGTTTCTACCATAAAGCATATTGTATCTTTATATTTTTCAACTAAAGATTGGGGGATTCTCTCTCTTTCTTGCATCATGCTCTGAAAATTCTTGAAATAGCCCCAGAGAGCTGTATTCTATGCCTTGGCATTACCAAGCCCATGTATATAATCTCTGATTTGAATGGCTACTAGTCTATCATTTTGCCATACCCAGCCACTGGATCTGAGAAGCTCATTCATGTAATAAAAGAATAGGCAGAGTATCAAACCACCATATTTGAAAGAGTTCTTCTTATCCTTCTTTATCTTCTGCAGATTCTCCAAGAGTTGGTTCAGAAGGAGCTCACAAAGATCATAGTCTGCATTCTTCCTCAACATTTCATAAGCAGTTTATATAGTAGTTCCAAATACTGAATTTTCCTTGCTAGAGTGATATATCTTATATCCAATTATCATTGATGCAAACTTGATATCCAGATCTGTGATATCCTCAATAGTCATTGCTCTTTTATCAAAATTCGATCCAGTAGCCTCACTAACAATTTGGTTTTTGACAGATTTGAGTGTAGGCATTCCACCGATTGAGTTAATCCAGTTACTACCCTAATGGTATCCTTAGTGATCTTAAATGGCCTGCTCAACCACATGAAGTTGTCATGCATTCTGCTCAAGATATACCAGACCCATTCATCTTCCAAAAAATAGGGGAAATGAATGCATTGTGTAAAATGTTTGTCCCAAATAGCTTTATACTAGGTTTTGAGTTCAAATGAGTCATCTATCAGATTCTTGTGATAGATATCGACCAGCTTAGATTCCCTAAATTCTTCAATACTTGCATGAATATATGCCCTAACATCTTCTACATGAAAAGGGGCCTAGGGGATCAACTTCCAGGGATTTATATGGATGCTTCTTAAATTTAGGGCATGGCCTATCAGAAATCTTCACCGCATTTGGAGTAGCCATCTTTCAAAGATTTGCAGAGAGATATTTAAGAATGGAAAATACCTTTTACGCTTCTAGATTTTACGGAGTGATCCAGATCGATTGCTGGATGAATCAACTTCTGTAGATGATCTTTGATGGGCTTGAGGAAATTTGTTGCAGAGCTCCTTTTTGCTTCTTATTTAATGCAGAATGAACAAATGCTTAATAAGAAAAACCCTTATATTGCTCCGTAAACCCTAATACCAAGTTGCAATAAATGCTCAACTTAAGTCATTCCAGTTTGCCTTGTTTTCCTTATTCGGATGACTTGATGAACCAGATCAATCTTGTTCTAAACATCTTGCGGATCTTCCATATCTTAACCACAGTTTATTTAGATGTTTTTCTTATGAACCTTTTAATCCATAACTCTCCTTGTGCCAGTTCCAGCACCAATTAACTAGCTGGGGGAAAATATTTTTCCTTGTGTCTCCCCCTAAGCCAGAGCTCACTTTTTAATTTCTGGAAGGAATATCAGCACCAGATTCTGGTGCGGATCCATCTCCTATATTTTCTATACTTCTCTTCACCCAAATCTTGTTCATCTCACTTTGAACTTCATCCACATTCACTTTTCTTTTTCCCTTGTCTTGATTCTGATTATGATGTACCGGACCTCTTTTGTCCTAATTCTTGCTTCTACATAATTTGGCAATATGACCAGATCTATTGCAATTGTGGCAAACAACATTTCTTTACATATTTGATTGATGTCCTTTTGATCTACATTGATTAGCCATGTGACCCATTCTATTGCATGCAAAGCATCTACCATTGAATGAATTGTTCATTTGCATATTTCTGCATTCATGAGATTTGTGACCATACCTTTTGCAGTTAAAACACTATCCAGAGAAGGATGTATTAGTCTGATTCATTCTCTTTCTACACTAATTAGCTTTGTGACCAAAGTTATTGCAGTTGTGGCAGTATCCATTGAAGGATGCATATCTTTGAGCATTAGGTTGCCTTACTGGAGGTCTTCTAAGTCTATTCCTTGGATTGATCCAAACTTCTTTTGACCGGATCCAGAGCTTTCACCTTTCTCATATCCCAAGCCACACTTGTCATCTACCCTCTTTTGGCTTTCAAGAAGAACTTCAAGTTGAGCAGAGCTTATCTTTAATTTTTCTTTGTATTCATTTGTTGTTTGAAGATCCCTTTTAAGAGAGACAATTTGATCCTCAAGTTTTTCTTCATTATCTTTAGCATCTTCAAGATCAGATTCAATATGTTTGATTATTCTATCCATCTTGTGGTAGTCTTCTGATTTCTCCTTGAGAGATTGTCTTAGATCATCTTTAGTTTTTCTTTTCTCTTCAATTTCTTGGGTAAATTTCATAACTCCTGATTCCATTTCATGTCTTACCATAATGATTTCTTTTGATAACTTTTCACATAACTTGGTTTTCTCCTTCAGATCTCCATTTGTATCATTTGCTTCACTTTGACTTGCCAATTGTTGGAGTAGCTCCTTTCTCTTTTTCATAGAGAGACTTAGTTTCCCTTTTAGTTCATGTATGAAATCATCAGCCTGTTTGAGTCTTTCCTTCAATTCATTGACTTTAGAATTAGATTGTTCAAGATCATCTAGGGCAGACTGAAGTTGCTCCCTCATACCATACACATCCATTTTAATTCCCAGATCTTCCTCAAGCTGTTAGGCTTTGTTTGGTGGAACTTGGCTCTGATACCAATTGTTGATAACTGAGAGGGGGGGTGAATCAGTTATCTTAATTATTTCAGCTTTCTAAACTTTCTTAATAATTAATGCATCATCAATTCAAATAAGCAAACATAACCATGAAATGGAAATACACATGACACAATATTTTTGACGTGGAAACCCTATTAAGGGAGAAAACCACAGGGTGATTAACCCAAGATTGTATTCTCTTTCATAAGAATAGAAATACAAAAGGGCACTTGCCAATTAGGGCTCATTGCCCAAGCACACTGCTCACAAGAGGCTCACTGTCTACAAGTTATAAAGAGAGTAACAAGATACTTGAACTGATGAGAAGCATCCACATATGCTGGAGTTCAGTTCCAGTTAGGCTCAGTATACTGATCTACTGCACTTCATCCTTTCTCTTCTTTAGAGTTGTTGTCCTTTCACATTCCAGACCTGCCTTACTACTTCCACACTGATCTTGTACTTTTCTTCGCACTTTTCAATTATATCACTCAACCTTCTCATCAAAATCCATTTGGTATATATATTCGCACAAAAGATTTCATCCTCTTTCTAGTCAGTATTTCCCAAACTCTAGTCTGTCGACTGAATCCTTGCTTACCAAGTGATGCAGATCAAATAGATACTTATAAAAGTCATCTAACAAGTCAACCAATCATGAATGATACCTTAAGAATCTTGATCACCACCAACATCTCATCTGAAATAATGTCTGAAGCTCTTCCGGTAAGTTATTCCTCTGTCTGCTCTGCCAAACAGGACCCCAATACTTGAATGCTCATATCTCTTCACTCTTTCATCACCGGAGGCTCAATTCCTAGAATCTATCAGTCAAGGTACTCCTCTTGACTTCCCTAAGTCCACACTTTCCAAAGTTACTTCATCTGAGAGATCCGGACCTAACTGTCAGACCTTGCCACATGCTCTGTTCTTGCTTACCAGATCACAACATTCTTCAATCTAACTTCTGGTATATGCACACCATGTCCTACGGATGTGTGGGATGAACTTTGTTGCCATCAATGACAACAATCATGAAGCTACAATGTGTCTCTTGCCAACAGTGTTGCCATCAATGACAAAGGGGGAGATTGCTACAAGTATGAGTAGTAAGTACTGTCATTGATGTCAACACCTAAGAAAGTCATTTGAATAAGTTTGAACAAGTATTTGAGGAATTAGAACAAAGTGCAAAATCACTTTATCTACCAAAGCAGTGCAGTGTTTTGCTCCGCATATCCTATAGACTGAATATCTCTTCCTGTGGATTAGAAGTAATGTTAAGGGATGTCCATAGATGTTATGTTCCAAGTTTGAGCCTCCGGTATGAAGATTTTTCACCAGAGTAAAAACTATTTTTCTGTGTATTTAATGGTGACAAGGAGAATGTATTATGCTTCACATTTAAGTTTCATAGTTTGTAGTTCTAGAATTAAGTTTGTGATGATGATATGTGCCTTTAGTTCAAATGGTTTGTGATTTGGTGCTCTGTAAATGATCTTTCCTTTATGACAGTGGCTAACAATAATGTTCAAGTGCTCCAGTTGGAAGAATCTTATGAAAAAAGTGTTTAGAGGTTGTGCAGATGTTCTTGGTGATTGTAACATGCTTGTGGGAGTATCTAGATCATGTTCCTACCTTTTGATTAGTCTACAATACATAATCTGAATCGTGCATGAAGCGTGTTCCTAAATGTTTTAGTGTTAACTCCAGCCTTGGCCAACTTGGTTGTTTTCACTACTTGTGGTTATGATTTGAAGATTATGGAAGCGTGTTGTTGTGTGGAGGATTGCATTTGACTCCCATCTAAGGCTTGGCATGATTCACATGTGTTTCTGGTGCAGTCACGGTAGGAGGGTTCACAGAATGAACTATCCAAACTATGCGGCAAGAGTAAACACAATGGAAACAACTCAAAGAAATAAAACAAATGCAGATTCAATCATTATATATCCTAGAATTCAAATAGAGACTAGTCGGCAACATGCGGGCTTACAATTAGGGCTCACAGGCCTGATTACATACATACGCAAGATAAAGCTTTGAAGCTCCTTCGAACAAAATCTAAACTATGAACTTATGCGTATGCTCACAACTTGATAACTACACCACTACCTTTGTAAGGATCTATTACATCAATATATATCAAGTCCAGATCAATAGATTCATCTGTGTCGGCCAAGGAAGATCACAAATTCCAAAGAAGAGACGTAATGTGTGTACACAGATAGGTCAGGCCTAAATGCATAGAACACTTCTAGAAAATGAGTGGAATGATGTGCAGATCTTTGAGGAAGGTCAAATAGGAACCAAAGATCATTGAATGATGTGTCATTAGGCTCCATAGATCGAGAAACACTCCCACAAGTTTCTCCTTCAGCTGATTGTCTGTGATTATCTAGATGCTCTGCTATGAGAAATAGTCAAACATTTGATAGCAATATCTTTCTGATATTGAAGTGTAGATCTCTGAATTATGGATATGATGTAGATGAATAAATGTAGATGTTAAGTCTAGCTCCACAAGGTTTGAAATGCAATTGTGGTAAAATGCCAGACCAAGATGCAAAAACTACTTTTGACTAAATTGCCTGAACTAAATTAGAAAATGAAAAGAAACAAACTGAACTAAAAACAAACTGAAATGCAAATGTTTTTGGTTGATACAAGATTGCTCTTGAACCAGGGATGCTCCTGCATCAGATGACATCTGGGGTTATTGAAAAAGTGAGTCCCTCACTTTGCTGGGGCTAGGGGAGAACCAAGATGGTCCACCTCAACCTAAGAAATCCATGATGAATCTTCTTCTGGTCTACCTTTCCACTTCACAAGATATTCTTTGTATTGTCTTCCTCTAGTGCTACGTCCAACTCTATTGTCCAAAATGTCTTCAATCTACTCAGGTGCTTGTTGTGGTAACTGCTTCTTCAAGTCTTCTTCCATGCTGTCACTAAACTCTGCTTCATGATACTGATATAGGTCTACAATTTTGAAAATAGGTGATATACCCAATGTCTCCGGTAACTCCACTTCATATGCATTTCCTGAATCAAATTTCTTGAGTATCTTACAAGGTCCAAACTTCTTCATCTTTAACTTGTTATATGTCCAAACTGGAAATCTTTCTTTTCTCAAGTACACCATCAATTCCTCTCCAACTTCAAATTCCTTATGTCTTCTCTACTCCTCAGCCTTTTCCATATACTTACTATTCATATCCTCAAAATGCTTCTTCACTTGATTATGTACTATCTTCATATGATCTGCAAATTCTTCTGCTTTTGCACTTCTCTTTTCTTCCACGCTGATATCTCTTAATTCTGCTACTCCTCTAGGGTTTAATTCTGTAACAATTTCAAAGGGTGTTCTTTTGGTACAACTTTTCACTGAATTATTATATGCAAACTCTACTTGTGAAAGAATCAAATCCCAACTTCCTGTCTTCTCTCCAACCAAACATCTCAACAAATTTCCCAAACTCCTATTCACTACCTCTATCTGTCCATCAGTCTATGGATGAAAAGATGAGTTGAACTTTAAATTTGTCTTCATATTCTTCTAAAGTGTCTTCCAAAAGTATCCAACAAACTTTGTGTCTTTGTTTGAAACTATACTCTTAGGTAATCCATACAATCTCACAATCTCCTTGAAAAATAGGTCAGCTACATGCACTGCATCAGTTGTCTTCTTGCAAGGTATGAAATGAGCCATCTTTGAAAATCTATCCACCACTACAAATATTGAATCATGTTTCTCTATGTCTTAGGAAATCCCATCACAAAATCCATGCTTATGTCTTCCCAAGGTCTCTTCGATACTGTCAAAGGTTTATACAATCCAGTATTCTGACTACTCCCTTTTGCAACTTGACAAATTCTACAACTCTGCACAAATCTCTGAACATCCTTATGTATTTGAGGCCAAAAGTAGTTTTGACTCACCAAAGCCACTGTCTTATCAATGCCAAAATGTCCTGCCAATCCACCACTATGCTTCTCCTTGATCAAATTATCTCTCATTGAACTTCTAGGTGTGCACAATTGATTTCCTTTGAAAAACATATCTTCTTGAATGAAATGGTGAAACCACTTACTCCTATCTATCACAATAGGTTCCTTACATGCTTTCCAAGGTTCTACAAAATTAGTGTCTCCCTCATACATATTCTTCAATTCATCAAAACCCAACACCTCAATTCTCATCTTTGTCAACAAGTTTCTTCTTCTACTCAATGCATCAACAACTTTGTTTGATTTTCCACTCCTATGGTTCAACACAAAAGTATAACTCTACATAAACTCTACCCACCTCATATGTCTCTGATTCAACTTACCTTGACTATTCAAATATTGCAAAGCTTAATGATCTGTATACAACACAAACTCCTTAGGTAACAAGTAATGTCTCCACTTCTTTAAGGCTTGAATTATGTCATAGAACTCTTGATCATAAATTAAATATCTTCTCCTTGCATCATTCAACTTCTCACTGAAATATGCTACTGGCCTACCTTCTTTACTTAACACTGCTCCAATTGCATTTCCACTAGCATCACAATCAACTTGAAATACCTTATTGAAATCCGGTAATGCTAAAACAAGTTGCTCTGTCACTTTGTGCTTCAACAACTCAAAACTTTTATATGCTCCAGATGTCCACTTAAAATCCTTTCTGTCACCTCTCATTGTCTCTGTCATAGGGTTACAAACTAACCTGAAAATTCTGATGAACTTCTGGTAGAAACTAGCCAACCCATGAAATGGTCTAACTTCTCCAATGCTCTCCAGTGTAGGCCATTCAATAATTGCTCTCACTTTCTCAAGGTCCATCTTCAATCCTTCCACAGAAATCACAAATCCCAAATATACTAACTCTTCCTTCATGAAACTACACTTCTTGATGTTTATCAACAATTTCTCTTCTTTCAACCTTTGCAAAACTTGTCTAATATGCCACAAATGTTCCTCTTTTGTTTTACTAAAAATTAGAATATCATCAAAGTATACAATTACAAACTTACCCAAGAATTTCTTCAAGACTTCATTCATAAGCCTCATGAAAGTACTTGGTGTATTTGTCAATCCAAAAGGCATCACTAACCACTCATACAATCCTCCAATTGTCTTAAAAGCAATCTTTCATTCATCTCCTTCTCTAATTCTGATTTGATGGTATGCACTCTTCAAATCTATCCTTGTGAAATATCTTGCTCCACTCAAATAATCCATAATATCATCCATTCTAGGTAAAGGAAATCTATACTTAACTATAATCTTGTTTATTGGTCTAGACTCAGTACACATTCTCCATTCTCCATCCTTCTTCGATGCAATCACTGTAGGTACTACACAAGGACTCAAGCTTTCTCTGATCAAACCTTTCCTCAACAACTCTTGTATCTGTCTATTCAGTTCTTCATTCTCTGCTGGTGTCATCCAGTGTGCTACTTTATTAGGTAAACTTGCTCCAGGTATAAGATCCATGTGATGATTGATACTCCTTATAGGTGGCAATCCATTAGGCACATTATCTGATATGATGTCTTCATACTCTATCAACAACTCTCTTGTCTCCTCTAGTTGTGTCTCTTCAATCTCTTTCTTCAATGTTTTAGGCTCTTAGGAATCAATGCATAACACATATTCACATGTCTCAAACCATCCAGAAATTTCCTTCCATCTACCAAATAGATTCTAGCATTTCCACATACCATATTTTTAGGATCATCTTCCAAAGGAATTGTTGTGATGCTCACAACATGCCCCATTTTTACCCAGAGGCAAAATGAGGACCCCTTGTTCACTTTCACTTTTTGGCATGGGTTTTGTGTGTGGGGGCAGTGTAGGCAAAAGGTCCTTGGTTCTTGATAATTAGCATGAACATGATGCATGATAAAACTGATGAAATCCATGTACTCTATGTGGAAATCTAATTTGGGTTTCTCTTTTGGATTATTTAAAAATTCCTTGTATATTGAAGGTTATGCCCTTATGAGTTAAGTCAAGGCAGGCTTGGTGGTCTGTAGTCAAAATGTGTATGGTATACATTTTCATTTTAGTATATCTGGTATGCATTGTTGCTTGTGTCTGTCAAGTTGTATATTGCGGTTGGTCGGTCTTGCTTTTGTTATTCGATATACTGGTCAAGATATGCATTCATAAGGTATATTTTCCTGGACTTAATAGCATGTTATGGTATAGTGTGTAAAAGGATGAAATCTGAGGGCAATTGTATAGGGTATACATTCTTATAACGTATACATACATTTCTATATGTATTTCCATAAATCTGTAGGTGGGAATCGATATCCTTTCAGGCACTTTGTAGAGATTGCTAGATCTAGGGTTGTATACATTGTCTAGGGTAGAATTTCATAGAACAAAATCTCAAACCCAAAAACAAATTTAAATTGAACATAAACAAGGGAGCATAGGTTGATTTTGTATATTTGTATGTTTTGCATGATACAAGGATAGAACATAAACTAATTTCAATTTATTTCATGAATCAGGGAGTTCTATTTTTTATGGTTGTTGTTTTGTATGGGATATACATGGGTTTATGCAGTAACTAATATACAAGGGTGTAATGCATATATGAGATTGGAGTCAAAATAGATTACAAAGTATTTCATTAACTTTTGATTCTATTTTTGTATCTCGTATTAGATGTGATATGAAATGTGTGGTGTATAGTGTGACATGCAAAGTGTGTAGGGATATACAAAATGGAGCCATACAGTTTTAAATTCAAGTTATTAACCGAGAGGTCCAAATTTATTTTATATAGGTGTTAGTTTGTATCTGAGATAAAAAACTCATTGTATATGCAAGTGGACATACAACATCAAAATTAAAAGGAGGGTTTTAATTCATTATATAAAGTTCTTGTGGCCGGATCTATGTGCATTAGGTAGTAATCTAGTATACAAAGTGAAATATAGTGATATACAAATGTAACATGTAGTGCAAATATAATAATATATACAAATGATGGAATCAAGGGTGAGTTCAAATGTAATCTATATGCTTAATGAATATCATTTTGTATAGTGTTTGTATACAATATAAACAAGGATGATATAGAATAGGTAACGATATATAGATTGGTTTATGTACAAGTTTAAAACTTAAAATAGTTTCAAATGTAGTTTATAAACTTGTGGCACCCGGATGTTGTATATCTTTAGAGACAACGAGATATACAAAGGAACATATGCAACATGTGATACAATGTACAATGCAGTGAGCCATACAATGAATTTTGCATTCGAATGTGCAAAATAATATATAATATGATATAATGCAAAACAATATACTGTGGGATATACAAATATGGTATACATGTTAGTATGCATACAAATTTAGAATGATACGTACATGGCCAAATCTGTGAGGAGATTACTATATGATTGATAATATGTTGAAATATGGAGTTGATTATATGTACAAGGCACTCTATAATGTAGTATGTGGTGTTGTGTATAAGGAACAATATAAATAGCGAAACTGAGAGGCTTTAATTCATTAAATAAATTGTGATGTCCATTTTTATTGGGTCATTAATATTCGATGGGATGTATGCAGGAAATGTGATAGAATGACGGAGCTGAAGGTAATCTCCATTTATTTCTAAATTCAATGAGTTCCATTTTGGATATGGTCATTTTGTGCAACTTTCATATATGAAATTGGAGGGATAAAGATGGCATCAAAGGTGATTCCCATTTAATAAATAAACTGTGTTGTCTGTTCTTACCATTTTGTATCATATACCAAAGCAAAATCGTAGATGATTCTAAGGCATTGTATAAATGGACTGATGGTATTCATTGTTTATGTTTGGTATCAGGTATACGTAGGGGATATGCAGAGGGCATAGGTATATGAAGGTGAATGTGAAGGAGGTATCTACAGGGGCGACTGTGAATCAATGACATCCCAAAAGGTGAAATCAACAAAGAGCAAAAGTGAGGAAATTACAAGGGCTTATAAATGTACAATATGAGATCTAATCAAGACTAGATTTGTAGGTCATGATACATGACAAGTGAGGTGCAATGTGTTGGGTCTCAAAAATGTAGGTTGTGGATTCTAAGGGGATGCCAAACCCTATGGTCAAATCCACAACGTTTTTGAACCAATGACTGGAGTTTGACCTTATCGATCAACTTCTCCCTACGCTTTAGGTCCTGCTACAACCTAGGCGGGTGAACCTTTGATTATCAAAGCAGGTTGTATGATTAAATCAATGTTGGTTTGCTGCTAGTTTATCCAATTACAAAGGCATACTTGTAAATTAGATGAGATATTGTAAACTATTTCTAAAGAAAGCAAATGATTTAATCTAAATTCTAACAGAAATAAATAACAACTAACATGAAATGAATCTAAACTATAGCGATAAAACAGAGTAAAGATTTTAAACATAAAATGAATCAATAGTTAAACTGGTGCTTTGTCCATTTGGGCAACAGAGTCAGGATGTCAGAAACAAATAACTCGATCTGATTGGCACATATAACTGTTTGCAACTTGTACAAACGTGCAAGGAAGAAATTATTAATTCATTCTTAATAATCCAAAGGACATAATTGTATTAAATGCAAAATATTAAAAGGATTTTAATCTTTCCAGAAAGAACCAATTTAACTTTGCAAAATAATAAATTAGATCAACTCTGGAGACAAATTAATAACCCTAATCAATTAATCGTACTTAGTAATCCATTCAACATTCTAAGATTACTATAATTGATGAGAAAGGATTTAATTCTCTCTGAGAAACGAATCAAATCAACTATACTGGATTAGCAAATGTAATCAGACAATTTGAACATATCCTTAACACATTCAAATTGAATAATCAGAAAATGAATGACATGGAGATAATTAAATTGATTGAATTAAAAACAACAAATAGATGATACCGTCATAAATGTATTTCAAATTTGAATCCTCAACTGCTGCCTCAAAATGTATCATGCACCATAGCCTTTCTCAGAATGAAATTGCATAGAAGGATCAAATTTGCATCAGATTGAATCAAATCTAACCTAATCTAATCCTAAAATGTTTCAATTGTCTTTTTGTAAAAATATCTATTTCTAACCTAATTCTAACTCTTATTCCAGGTCCTGGGATCTCTATTTAAAGAGATGCAACAAGCCTCAGACCTGTTACATTCATTTTGGTGACGGTTAATAATTGGTTGAACCAACCATAAGAACTGACCTTATTCATCACATAAATTGACTTGATTTGAAAGACTTAACAATCCTCGGAAGTTGGGATAAGATATTTAATCTTCCATGATGAGATCATTTAACCACTAGTCGAGAACCACTTCATTGCATTCAACACAACCCTAATCCTGCAAAGAAAACAAATTAATCATTAGATAAATAGTATATAAACAATATATGATTTGTATTCTTGTGAACCTTAGGACCTGTGTCGTGAGGTATCATTTCCTTGTTTCCGTATATTTTATCATTGACGTGTATTTAGGGTTTTCTGTCACCAATTATCACTTTATTATACCCAAATGTTTTAATAATAAATTTCTTCAACATACTGTTTACGGCTGCAATACTTTTAAAAAAGGACTTTGGAATGACTATTCAATTCGTTATGGGAAAAATAAAACATTTAATTGGTTGCTTTTGCTAGATTAAATATTTTAAATTAATCTTCGTCATTTTTTATGATAAAATATTTAATCCCATGCCTTATTAGCCTTTCTTCATGTCTTTATATTTACTCGCATATTTTTTCACTTACGTTGGACAAAAATATTTATTTGGGTAAATATAATTACCCTTTCTGCATTCGCTCAGTGAAAATGTCCCTGACCATTTGCATATTACTTCCTCAAAATATTTTTCAGGTAAAATAATTACCTATGTAGTGAATTCCTTGAAGATCTTTAAAAAACGTCAAAATCTATTGTTAGATTGGGTTTAATTTTTAGAAGACAATTCACCTCCGATTTAAAAACAATTTCCCATTTTGATCTTTTTATTTCCCGTTCTATTTTACCTTTTGTGAAATCTGCAAGTAAATGTGCTTTGCAACCTTGTTTTATATCAAGAGGTTATTATAGTAAATGTTTACTTGTGATTTTATCTCTCATGATACGATTTGTTTTATAAAAAAAATGATTTCCTCCTTGTCATCTTTAATAACATTGTGTGTTAGCTGCGTTCCTCACTGGTTGATTTTGTTTCTACAACATTTGAATGGGAATCCTAATCGCTCTTGAATTCCGGTTGCGGCTACTACTCAAAAAATCCCTCCATTTCAGAGTCATTGGCATCTGGTAATGCCAATGGCAGCTGAACTATTTTGTTTATATATTTCAGAGCCAAGTCTTTAGGATATTTGTGATCCTTTTCTATCTTACATGATTAGCTTAGTTACACATCAATTAATGTGATAATTAATTCTATCTAATGGTGTCGTACAACGTCAAATGATATTTATGCAATAATGAATACTTTGGTGATTTTCATTTGATTTGTGAATGAATTATGAGGCAAGATCGAATGTAATGAATGGCACTTGAGCAACTACCTTTTCCGTTGATGTGGCACTAATGTTGTAAGGCATTAATCTTATAAGAGATGGCATGTTGATTCCGAGAGAAACCCTAAAATCCAACGGCCCACATAGGAGAAGCCATTTTAAATATTCTAACCATATATAATTTGGTACTGTGTCTCATTGTATGTTTCAGCTCTGAACATTTTCTGTCTACAATTGATGGTTGAGGAAAAAATGAGTAAAAGGGATCTCATGAATTTTCTAGATGCCCTGTTATGTTCTCAGATTCTAACAAGACTCCTTCTAAAGGAAGCCGTTCACTTTTCTACAGTTTCTTGAAAATGGTGTAGAGCCTGGACGTAGTTACCCCATCTGAAGTTTTCTGAGGAGTTTTTTTTTAACTTGATTTGTAAGGCTATGTCTGAATTGGCTCGTCAAAATATGGCTTTAGACATAATTAACAAGATTGTTCTTATGCAGTGTGTTGGCCCGGAAACTTTTGAGCTTCACAATTGTGACTGGTGTGAAAGTAACGTTCACTAGTGTTTTTGACAGAAAACTAAATAGTTCTACTACCCTTTCTTTAACCCTTAGATCAGTAGATGTCATCCACAGATTTATGAGCAACTTAAATGCCTCTTTCTCTTTCATCTTTGTTTTGGCAGTTAAGCTTATTTTATTTCCATTTGCTAATCCTATCATCCCTTGTAATATGTAATAACGAACATCTGGTGCTGTGATAGGCCCCATCAGAGACAAGAACATGATGATTAGCTCTTCCAGCTCAGCCTCTCAATCAGACTTCCCTGCATAGTCCTCTACAGTGGCACTAAATATGTTGGTAAGTACATGTATTTATATTATTAGTTCATTTTATCATACTATCAAGTTTTAAGGAAGCTCTGACTGAATGATACACATATCCCAATTTCCCTTATATTTATTACATAAGGTATTAATACTTGAGTAGAGAACCACATGACCC
Organism: Cunninghamia lanceolata; assembly: GCA_027924645.1. NCBI lineage: Eukaryota > Viridiplantae > Streptophyta > Pinopsida > Cupressales > Cupressaceae > Cunninghamia > Cunninghamia lanceolata. The sequence goes on along the minus strand of BSBN01000220.1, from coordinate 4,165,391 downwards.
CTTTATTGCATATGAGCATAAATATTCCAGGAGAGATGAACTCTCAGCACATAGCTTCAATTGTGGATATGTAGGAGACTACTAGTTGTAACCATTTATATCAAAGTTGCTTCTTTAGTTACAAGTCATAAGCAAGAAGAAAAAGCTTAATTTGTTGGAAAGATGGTTGGAGTGTTCCACAGAAATAGAGCTTCATCATTAAGGATAGCATTTCACTATAAAAGCACAGAGACATTGCATGGTATTGTATTGGAACGGTAATTTCATACGTATTATATGTTTGTATAGTTAATTTTACAAATATTAATAAGGTTACTTGATTAGCACCGAAGGCATTATCAACACCCAATTTGCTTCTGATATCAAGTTCATCATTAATAACATATTCAGGTTCTAATTAAGTTATGGCCTTTGTAGGACCACCTCCCACACCAGTTTATCGGCAGTTTGAGTCGATCAGCACTGAACAATGTGAAATTGTTGATTTTGGCTTTGATATCCTTCCTAAACATGATCAAATTATATAATCTAGCTTAGACAACCTGACTTGAAAGTAGAGTCAACCTCAATCGTGAACAAACAAAAAGGTATCATAACATCGTGAAATATTCGCCAATCTCAAACTAGATGTGACAGAAAATGAATTCTATTTAATTTGGATCCAAGATTCAAAATCTGATTATTACTTCCCTGTGCTTGGTAAATCCAAACTTCTGTCTTCTCAATCATTGCACCTCCATGGGTCATGGTAATGTTATTGCTACAAGCTAGTATATTCTAGTTGGTGGTGCCAACAGGATTTGGGAGCAGCTGAGTGGTAGTGATTATGTCGTTAACAACTAGTGCATCTTCAGTGGTAGAACTTATTTTGCAAAGCCAACTTGAATTCTCTGATAGTGCTTCAAAATCCTTGTCATCTTGCTGTGTCATGATATTTGACATTCCTAGATTAGTGGATATAATGAAATATATCTTCCTGAATGTCATTGTAGGCAACTCTTTAGAATCTAAATTTTCAGCAGCCTTGATTATTTTATTAGTGTCTTGGGAAAAATTAACATTAGGAATTCGCCTGTTGTCTGCATTAAGGATTGTGTGGAATGTCCTGTCTCCTTTGTGTATCTATGAAAACATTTGTAAGTTTTCTAGTAATTTGGATTAATGAAACATAAGTCATTATTACATTGTAAATTTTATATGACTTTATACTTCGAATAAAGGTAAACTCAGAATTCTGCATCTATTACAGAGTGTTTTCTGATTCATACTTTTACTTGATGTATTGTTCTTTGAAATATTGCAATCTCCTATATACATTCATGAAAGTTCTTAGGACTTTACATTTGTAGATTTGATTGTGTTGAATTTTTCAAATTACTATATTCTTTAATACGTGAGTAACAAAACATTTAGATCTTGTATGGAATGGTATTTTAATTTGAGTTTTTCTAAATTTTCTCTAACAATTGGTAAATAATTAGCTTAAACACAAAATCTGAAGGAAATTGCCATACATTTGAGTAAAGAATAAGGAATTGCAGTGATCTTTGACAATTTTCATATAAATTTGAAAGGCAAAGTTTGTTTTACTGAAATTCATGCAAAGCTATAATATAATAATGAATGTATGCAAAAGAATGAATACTTTGTTGATATTTGTAACAATTTGCATAACTTGAGGTCCAGTAAATCATTGATTACTTTAATTTGTGTAAGGTCCCTTGAATATAACAACTTCACATCAACCTGCTGAATTATCCACAAGGTCAAGAACTGACTATATAGAAACTTGAGATTGAGAATTACTAGTTAATTCTGCATATCTTCCAAGATAGCTAAGGTTCTTTTGTGAATTTTTACTATGTTGTGAGTGTGTAAAAACTCCCATCAATAGTATTTTGGTGCTAGAAGGAGGGCCGGAGTGGAATTGAGGTGGGATTTGTGGAAAGATGGCTTATAATAGTGGTCGAGTGACTAGGTCTAGGTCTAATTCAGATGATATTTTTATACAATTGCCAGACAGAAGACAAAATAAAAGTCCTTTGATCTAGAATCCTAGAATATCACACGTAGGAGGTTCATCAAGAACTCCTCCTGGATCACCTTTTAACATACATAATATAGTGAGTCTGACAGTTCTTCGTTTAGGTCCTTAAATCTTCATTCAGGAACTCCTAGAGGTCTGAGTCCTTCTAGAGGTCCTAGTCCTCCTTTAAATCTAGGTACTCCCAAAGGTCCTAGCCCACCCTGAGGTCCAGTCATGGAGTATTTTGATGTCAATTCTCCTATATCATTTAATGATTATCATGAAATGCCAAAGAATCCTGAGAAGATCTGTCCTAAATATCAATTGCATCAGGATCCAGAAGATCATATTAGGATATTCAAGGAAGCATGCTTTAGAGCCAGATTAGAACATGAAGATGTGGTGTGTAGGTTGTTCCCTTACACCTTCAATGAGTAGGCTTCCAATTGGTATGTCAACTTGCCAAATGGTTGTCTCTTCTTGGGCACTCATGGAAGAGGCGTTCTTGTCTAGGTTTAGAGGACCAGTCAATCCTTCTACCCTATATCAAAAATTGGCAGAAATTAAAAGAGGTGAGGGGGAACTTATAGACAATTTCAATGATAGGTTCCAGAAGGCTTTCTCTAGCTTAGCCGCTCCTTATACTGTAACTCCTAAGGCCATGTTAGCAATGTATTATGCAGCTCTAGATCCATTGACTGCCATGTTTGTCAAGAGAAAGGTTGATATAGATACTATATCAAAAGCTTATAAAGAAGCAGCCACTGTAAACCAGGAGATAAGACAAATGACATATAATCCTTTTCTAAATGTAGGAAACCCTAGAATGTAGAATCAAGCACAGTCGTGGAATGGAGTTCCAATGCATCATACTCCATTGTTGAATCCAATTCCTACATATACACCAATGTATAATCCTTCCCCCATTCAGGCTATAGTTCCTTATACCTATAATAGTACCAGTAATAATCAGACTAATGGTCATTCTTTCTTCCAGCCTCCTCAGGATACATTTGTGGCAAAGGCACAAGATGATAGAGAGGAAATAAAGGAAATTACTGCACATTTAAGAAGATTGACCACTGAGATGACACAATTGAGAAATGAAAATTTCTATGGTAGAAATACTCAGGGATATAGTTAGAACCAGAACCAGAACTATAGTCAAGGTCAAGGTTCAAATCAAAATCAGAATCATAACCAAGGACAAAATCATAATCAAGGATAGGGGATGCAAAATAGGGGACATAATGGAGATAACAAAGCCTAGGGTAATAATAACAGAAATTAGAATCAACCTAAGCCATCTAGGACATGGAACACAAGACCGAATAATGGTACTCTGGCATCTCCATTTGAAAGTCCAGACAATTAGGAAATGAAACAACTAGCCAGAATTCAAATGGCTAATGTAGCATTAAAAAATTGGTGCAGGATTCATAATACGAATGCACATGCTGAGCTTGATTGTCCTCAGTTTCATCTTGCTGCTAGCATTTTCAATGTTGAAGTACAAGCTCCTACATCTAAATTTCTCATTCCCAAAGGGAATGAAATAGTACCTTCAGGATTTGAGTCTGCTTTGGTCTTGGAAAGTTTCACCTTCGCAACTAGAGAAGAAGAGAATCAAATAGTAGAAGATGAACCTTATTTTTGTGAGAGTTTGTATCCTGAGTTAGCTCTAGCATTGGATGCTTTTCAGTTTCCCTTTGAAACTAAAAATGAAGTATTATGTGAACCAGAAGAGGTGCAGGCTTTTTAACAATCTAACAAGAATCATACTTATAATCTGAGGAGTAACATTAAGCTCAGAGGTCCTTTTACTACTTCCACTCCTAACAATTTCAATATTCCTCTAGATCAATATGCCAGTAATAACCCTACAATCTTAAAAGCTAATCATCATGGGATTGGTGGGACAACAGCATCAAAGGTTCAAATAGGGAAAATAGAGTCTATGGAAATATCAAAATTAATGAACTATTTGTCTGAAGAAATAAAAAAATCAAAGTCAGTGTACCTCTATATGAGTTATTGAGAAGTCTAGGGGTACGGACTGGCTTCATGAAATCTTTAGATACATATGTGGCAAAAGAAACTTCTGTTGACATAGATGTTCCTAGTAGAGATGTACAGTCCAAAGATAAAGGTAAAAAAACTGAACAACCTTCCAACACTAATGTTGTCATGTATGTAGAAAAGAAGGAAGCTCCTCCTTTTCTACTAACCATAAGAATGTTAGGAAAGAATATACACAATTGTATGGTAGATTCAGGAGCCTCAGCCAATGTTATGCCCCTAGGGATATGTAAAACTTTAGGGTTGACTCCCACCAAATCTGCTAAGGTTGTTACTCAACTGGACAAAATTGAGGTTAATGTGATAGGTGAATTGATGCACATTCAGATGGAGTTAGCCTCTAATCCTAGAGTAAGCCAGTTTATTGATATCCAGGTAGTGGATATACCAGTTAATTATGGCATGTTACTAAGTAGGGACTGGTCCAAGACATTGAACGGATATATGGCCACTAATTTTTCACACCTGGTTACCTTGGAGGGGTGTCCCAAACCAGATTAGGATAGAAGTTGAGCCTAGGATGAAACACATGATTACAAAGTATAACAAAACAAATGAGATATTGTATGCCTCTGTCGAACTAGGTGTTTATAGAGTTACTAACAAGGGAGTACAAATTGAGGAAATCTTGATGTTGGATTTTAAGACAAAGCCTACTAATAAAGAGACAGTCACATTCATTGAATCTAATGGGAATTCTTCTTCTGAAGAAGATAATGATGTAAGTAGTTTTGGCCAAATTATAAGATAGGAGATAGAAAAGTGCATTAAAAAAAATCTCCAATCCATTGTAAGTTATACAAAAATTTGTGTAGAAGCCATAATACTCCTCATCTCGAAGACAACTGTGGAATGTGCAGAGATATCATAGAGTATCAATATGGAAAATATGTGAAGAAAATGGAACAACAAGGGGAAAGGTTTATTCATGATAAACCTGAGTTGTGTTTTCCTAATGATACAAATGAGCCAATCCAATCTCTGAAGGGAGGAACAAGAGAGAAAAGAATTAATTATTCTGGTCTACAAATCAAAAATATAAATGTGCAGGTAATTCAAAAAGAGGCACCCAGAGATAAATAGAATGTTACAACACAGGTAATAGATAAATTATGGTGTGCTAAAGTGAAAGGTCAAGGTCAAAAGAGTAAAAGTGGTATTTGGACACTAAAATGTGATGGATCTAAGTCTAAGCGAGGAGTAGGAGCTAGGGTTGAACTTATTGATCCAAGTCGTAAGTCATTTTTAGCAATATATAGGCTACAATTCCCTTGCACTAATAATGTAGCAGAGTATGAGGCCCTGATTAATGGACTTGTTATGGCTATTAAGAAGAAGGTAAGAGTGATCAGAGTTTTTTCTGATTTTGAGTTAGTGGTCAAATAGGTCAAGAAACTATATGTGTGTAATTACAAGAAAATGGTGTGTTGTAGGCATAGGGTATGGGATTTAATTGAATCATTTGATGCCTTTAACATTGAGTATATCCCTAGAGAACTGAATCAAAGACCAGACGCATTGGCAGTTGTTGCCAATTCATTAGAGCCTTTAACATTGTCAGGTTTAAAATGATTCACTGTTAAATTAGTGAATGTCCCAAGTATACCAGATAATGTTACTCATTTTCAAGTATTTGAAGAAGATCAACAAATTGTAGACTTTCTCACTTGTAATGAGGTATTTGAAGCTCAGATCATTGATAAGTAGGAAAGACCTGATGTATGTTGGGATAAAGAAGACATAGTAAATTTGAAGAGCAATTTCTTACCCAAGGGGGTAATAGAGTTGGAGAAGATTTTTGATTTTGATGGAGTAGTCAGACAAAAATATTTGCCCAAAACTGAAGGGGGTAAATGTAATCCCTTTAACTTGGGAATAGAACAAAGTCCACAGAATGTATTGATTGGAAAGGCTTTCTCTGAAGAATTAAGAAAAGAGATTGTTGAGGTTTTAAAAGAGTATAAGAACATAATAGCTTGGACATATGAAGATTTAAAGACTTATGATACATCCATTATAACTCATGTGATACCTTTGAGACCAAGAGTTAAACCATTTAGGCAAAAACAGAGGCCTGTAAATGCTATTTTAGAGCCTCTAATCTTTGAAGAAGTTAAAAAATTGTTGTCTGCTAGAATAATTTTCCTAGTGAGACATTCAACCTAGCTAGCAAACTTAGTACCCGTAAGGAAGAAAAATGGAGACATTAGATTATGTGTAGATTTTAGAAACCTAAATAAAGCTTTTGAAAAATATAATTATCCATTACCTCCAATAGATGAAGTACTGCAAGCAATAAATGGATCCAGAATGATGTATCTTTTAGATGGATTTTTGGGGTAGAATTAGGTTTTAGTTGACAAAGAGGATAGGTTGAAAACTACATTTACTTGCAAATGGGGTAATTATGCATACAGAAGAATGCCTTTTGGTTTAATTAATGCAGGTGCCACTTTTCAACAAGCCATGGACATTGCATTTCATGGATTGTAAGGTAAATGTAATGTCATTTATATGGATGATTTAACCGTATATTCTAAAGATGTATCCACTCATGCAGAGGATCTGAGAAGAGTGCTCAGAAGGTGTGAAAGGTATGGAATTTCTCTCAATCCAAAGAAGTGTTCTTTTGGCGTAACAGAGGGAAAATTGTTAGGGCATATCATTTCTAAAAATGGGATATCCATTGATCCAGATACAGTAGAGGGAATTAAAAAGTTGCAATTGCCTAATAGTAAAAAAGAGTTAAAGTCTTTCTTTGGTAAAATTAACTTTGTCAGGAAGTTTATTATAGGATTTGCAGAGATTATGCAGCCATTAAATGCAATGCTAAAGAAGGATGCAAAAATAGAATGGACACCAGTAGCTAAGGCTGCATTTGAAGATATTAAGGAAGCCATTTCTGATGCTCTGGTGTTAGCGAGTCCAAATTATACCCAACCATTCTACATCTATTCTTTTGCTTCTACACATTTAGTTGTAGCTACTTTGACACAAAAGGGAGAAGAAAATGAAGAAAAATCCATAGCTTTTATGAGTGCCCCTTTGAAGGATGCACAATTGAAATATTTAGATATAGAAAGGTAGGTGTTTGCATTGATAAGGGCAATAAAAGTTTAGGCATTACATCCTGCGAAGTCAAGTTAAAGCCATAGTACCAGATGCGGCAGTGAAAATGTTGCTGATGCAAAATGAGCCTAGAGAGAAAAGGGTCAAATGGATTACAGTATTGCAAGAGTTTGATATGGAAATCATTCCAATGGAGTTAGTTTGGGGTCAGGCATTAGTACAGACAATAGCCAATATGGATCCAAATTTAGTGAAACAACAGTATGTACTAAAATCCAATGATGCATCATATTGGTATGATGATTTAAACACATTTTTGATATCAAGAAAGTATCCAAACAAAATGAAGTCTTCTCAGAGGAGAGCCTTGAAGATAAAAGCACAAAGATATATGGTACAAGGAGGCCTTTTTTTCAAAAGGAATCATGAGGGAATATACTTGAAATGTTTGAATAGAGTTGAAGTAGACAAGGTGTTGTCAGAACTGCATGATAAGTATGGAACAACTCATGGTTCTAATTTGGCAACTACTCATAAGATTTTGAGGGCTAGATATTATTGGCCAACAATATTTAAAGATACAGAGAACCATATTCGAAGTTGTCACACCTATCAAACTATAGTAGACAAAGGGACGAATCAGGCTAATCCATTACAACTAGTTATTGAGTCTAGGCCATTTGCACAATGGGGCTTGGATTTCATTGGAGTCATTAATCCTCCATCATCTGCAGGACACAAGTTCATATTGACAGTAATAGACTATTGCACCAGGTGGACAGAGGCAACATGCTGTAAGTTCTCTACTACTAAGGTGGTTATAAAATTTCTTGAAGAGAACATCATTATAAGGTTTGGAGCTTCATATTCTCTGGTATGTGATAATGGTCCTACATTTTCTTCTCTAAAATTTTCTAAATGGGCATTTGAATATGGAATAGTTTTAAAGTTTTCTTCAAATTATTACCCTCAGGGTAATGGGTTAGCTGAGTCCACAAATAAGATCCTGTTGGATATCATCAAGAAGCTAATCGTAAAAAGTCCAAAAGAATGGAATACCCTATTGAAATATGCATTGTGGGTAGATAGGAGGAAGGTTAAGACAACCTTAGGTAGTGTGCCTTATCACTTAGTTTATGGGACTAATCCCATACTTCCAATGAACTTAAGAATACCTACCTAGAAATTCGTTAATGAGTATTTAGGATTTGATGATCATAGAGAGGCTAGGTTAGTCCAAATGTTACAATTGGATGAGAAGAGAGATCAAGCCATAGATAAATTTGCTAAGCATCAAGTGGTAGTTAAAAGGTGGTTTGATAAGATTTCAAGGGTCAAAACATTCAAAATATTAGATCTGGTGTTGTGTTGGGATAAAGCACATGAAAAGAAGGGGAACCATGGCAAATTTGACAAATTATGGTTAGGTCCATTACAAGTTGCATAAAGAATAGGAGACAATACTTTTAGGCTTAAAGCCTTAACTGGGGAAGATGTGCCATTACCTATTAATGGTCCACATCTGAAACATTATTTTCAAGCTTAAAGGGCAGGTTAGTCTCATTGTGTATCATATTGTACAAACTGTATAGTGTGGGGTTTTGTTTTGGTTTGGTTTTGCTCTTGTTTTGTTTTGTGTTGTTTGTCAGTTTTGTGTTTGTTTTTCTTTGTGGGTTGGTTGTTTGGTTGGTGGGTTTGTTGTGTTTTCCTAGTAGGAATGTTTGTTTTGATTTGAGGTATGCCGAAGTAGACTAACAACCATTGAAAACAACAGAAAATTTGAAAATTTCAAGGTAATTACCAGAAACTTATGCATAATTTGTTGTGACTTTTGTGAATGTAAATAGTTGTTTAGTTTGTGAAGGTTTTTATTCAATAATTGTGAATTGAGTATTCAAAGGAAGTTTCTCACAATGACACACCTAAAATCCTGGGGTTTATTGAACACGCCAGGGTAGGTGTTAAATCAAAAATCATAAGTCTCCTTTGCTACCATTGCAATTCTTAGCTTAATTTTAGCAAGTGACTATACCTTGCATCATGAACTTACAATGGTGATATCTTATGAATTTGTTTATGCTACACAGAATTATAAATATAAATATAAAAAAAAGGATTATACTAAAAATACAAATTAAGTCATCTAAGTAACTCTACTGGGGCTATAGACGCTTCTTGGCAGTGGGGCTTTACTTAGGAGAATTGCAACGATAACCTTACCGGGGCTATGAATGCGTGCTGGAAGCAAGGCTCTATTTGGTTGGCTATGAGGGAATGACATCAACTATGTAGTCTAATGCCAGTCACTAGTTTATTCAACTTATCTTCAAGATGAGTATATTAATCACATGCACACACTTGGTCCCTTATCATTACATGGTTATACTGATGAACATTGTACCATTTAGTTTAGGATACTCATGTTTAACTAGAATTTGAATATTATGTTTTATCTTATCCTCACCTCTTGAATTATTAGAATTTTGTCATTTTCTTTTGTTGCTAGTTGTTGTGATGCTCACACCACGCCCCTTTTTACCCGGAGGCAAAATGAGGACCCCTTGTTTGCTTTCACTTTTTGGCGTGGGTTTTGTGTGTGGGGGCGGTGTAGGCAAAAGGTCCTTGGTTCTTGATAATCAACATGAATACGATGCATAATAAAACTGATGAAATCCATGTATTCTGCGTGGAAATCTAATTTGGGTTTCTCTTTTGGATTATTTAAAAATTCCTTGTATATTGAAGGTTATGCCCTTATGAGTTAAGTCAAGGCTTGGTGGTCTATAGTCAAAATGTGTATGGTATACATTTTCATTTTAGTGTATCTGGTATGCATTGTTGCTTGTGTCTGTCAGGTTGTATATTATGGTTGGTTGGTCTTGCTTTTTGTATTGGATATACTGGTCAAGGTATGCATTCATAAGGTATATTTTCTTGGACTCAATAGCATGTTATGGTATAGTGTGTAAAAGGCTAAAATATGAGGGCAATTGTATAGGGCATACATTCTTATAACATATACATACATTTCTGTATGTATTTCCATAAATGTGTAGGTTGGAATCGGTATCCTTTCGAGCACTTTGTACAGATTGCTAGATCTAGGGTTGTATACATTGTCTAGGGTAGAATTTCATAGAACAAAATCTCTGACCCAAAAACAAATTTAAATTGAACATAAACAAGGGAGCATAGGTTGATTTTGTATATTTGTATGTTTTGCATGATACAAGGACAGAACTTAAACTAAATTCAGTTTATTTCATAAATCGGGGATTTTTATTTTTTATGGTTGTTGTTTTCTATGGGATATACATGGGTTTATGTAGGAACTAATATACAAGGGCGTAATGCATATACAAGATCAGAGTTGAAATAGATTACAAAGTATTTCATTAACTTTTGATTCTATTTTTGTATCTCATATTAGATGTGATATGAAATGTGTGGTGTATAGCATGACATGCTTAGTGTGTAGGGATATACAAAATGGAGCCGTACAGTTTTAAATTCAATTTATTAACTAATAGGTCTAGATTTATTTTGCATAGGCATTAGTTTGTATCTGATATATAAAACTCGTTGTATATGCAAGTGAACATTCAACATCAGAATTAAAAGGAGGGTTTTAATTCATTATATAAAGTTCTTGTGGCCGGATCTGTGTGTTAGGTAGCAATCTAGTATACAAAGTGAAATATAGTGATATACAAACGTAACATATAGCACGACATACAAAGTAACATGCATACAATATCACATACAACAAATGATAAAAAAGAAAATACAAACATAACATGTTGTGCAAATACAATAATATATACAAATGACAGAATCAAGGGCAAGTTCAAATGTAATCTATATGCTTAATGAATATCGTTTTGTATATAGTGTTTGTATACATTATAAACAAGGATGATATGTAATAGGTAATGATATATAGATTAGTTTATGTACAAGCTCGAAACTTTAAACAGTTTCAAATGTAGTTTATAAACTTGTGGCGCCTGGATGTTGTATATCTTTAGAGACAATGAGATATACAAAGGAACATATGCAACATGTGATACAATGTACAATGCAGCGAGCCAAACAATGAATTATGCATTCGAATGTGTAAAATAATATAAAACATGATATACAATGGTGCAGGAGCACCTACCTGACAGCTGGTCTGGATAAGGCAGTTAGTAGTTTAGGTCCAGTTTGTGTTTCCAAGAAGGTCTGTTAGACCAAATGCATGTAATAAGGTCATGCTGATCATGATAAGATCATGTTGACCAGGCTTTTGCTATTTTTAGCTAGTTAGTTATAACAGCTGTCATGATGTATGTTCGGTGGGATCTCCCAGCCGCTTGGAGAGTTCCCAGCCGCTTGGAGTCGGGTCAGTAGTACTCGTAGGCAAATCTTTATAAGCATGAGATCGGTTGATTGGAGATCATCGATCGGCAGTGTAGTGTTGCATCAAGTAGAGGAGTTGAGTGTTCTGTGTGAGGAACATCATATTGTATTGCATCTTTGAATCAATAAAGATCCTGTTTCGTTTTCTGTTGATCTCCTTTGTATAATCGATCTGCTGGTTTGCGTGGCTGCATGGATTTCCTGATCCATTCCACCGGTTGATCTGTCTGATCGGTGGAATGGTAATGTACATTAGGGTAGGTAGTAGTTTGTTTGTTTGCATGCAGGTGTGCAGGATCGCGGTCAAGAGATGTTGAAGACCCTAGCATCCTCATGTGCTAGGTCGAGTTGATAAGCTAACTGAGTTGGAAGATCACCCTGAGTTGGATCGGGTCATCCCTGGTGGATCGGCGAAGGGAAATTTCGCTAAGTGAAGAAGTTCGTGAAGACGGCATCATCAGGATATCTTGGTGAATATCCTGCAGACAGTTCGGACATCGTCATCCGGATAAGTGGAGAAGATCGGCATGATGTTGTCGATTGCATGAAGTGTGAGTTCGTCGGGGTGATCGTCAGCAGGAGGAGCCGAGGAGTGTATCGGCATCAGGATCATCATATCGGGAGTGCCAAACATCCGCATATCGCGAGTAGATGCGGAAGAGAAAGTTCATGTTTTTGGCTAAAGAGGTCATCAGGATATTGGGTGACGTCATCGTCATCAGGATATGACGTCATCGTCATCAGGATATTGAGATATCCCCCTTATGCGAGTTTATCCTGTCGTCGTTAAAGTGCTAAGGTATCGGCAGAAGTCTGTGGCAGAAGGTTGTATTAGCATCATCAGGAGGTTTCGAAGACAACCGGATAAAGTAGATCATGATGCTGTTGCTTGTATCGTCGGGTAGCGGAGCGTCGAAGGTAAGCTGCTGAAGGTGATCGTCATCAGGATATTTGGAGCAACCGGATGTTGAATATCCTGCTGACGAAGGTAGTGTCGAAGGTCATGATGATGACGATAGTGTCTCGAGCCCGATGAACAGTGGAACAGGAGGATGTGTGCGCCCGCTGAACATCATGATGATGATGTTAGAAGGAAAGCGGAGATGAACAGTAGTCGGCAGGCGGATGTTTGCGATCGTCCGAAATATGATGATGCTGACTGTGTAACGCAGAACATGATGATGCTGTTGGTAGTTCTAGGGAATATGATGATGATGGCGAAGATGATGATGATGAGGTTGGTCTGCAGACATTCATGCTATATGCGAAGGTTATAGTGTGGATGCCTCTGCATCATAGTGGTATCAGAGCTCAGCAAAAGGTCTGGGCTGTTGTGTGTTGATTCTGTCACCGAAAGGGCAGAGGTAGAGGTAGAGTTGATTGTGTTGATTGTGAGGTTGACAAAATGCCTCCTAAAGGTAGTGGTACTGCAAGGGAATTGCAGGAGATGAAGGAGAAACATGCTAGAGAGATGAGGAAGATGAAGGAGCTTGCTGAAGCACTTCAAGCCAGGCTGACAGCCCTGGAAAAGAACAAAAAGAGGGAAGTGGAAGACAGTGAGTCTGAAGAAGATGCAGATACTGTTGAAGAGTATGAAGAGGTAGCTGAAGATCTGGATGCTGAAGACCAGAGATTGGCAAAACTGTTAAAGGCAGTGCAGAGTGAAAAACCTAAGGTAAAGGTTGATGTTTCCAAGTATACTGGAAGCTTGAATGAAGATGAGTTGTTAGATTGGATTGCTGCACTGGATAATCACTTTGAATGTGAAGATGTGGCTGAGGATCAGAAGGTAAAGATTGCAAAGACCAAGTTAGGAGGTCATGCTTTGGTATGGTGGGATTATGTACAATCTGAGAGAAGGAAACAAGGGAAGTCAAAGATCACTTCTTGGGATAAGATGGTAGCAAGGATAAAGGGTAAATTCTTGCCAAGGGATTATGAAATCCAGATGTTTAAGAAGCTGTAATTTTTAAAGCAGAAAGACAGGGATGTGAAAGCATATACTGAGGAATTTTATCTGTTGAGTATGAGATCTGGTCATCATGAGAATGAGGTAGAAAAGGTGGCTAGGTACTTGGCTGGTTTAAGGTTTAACATACAGGATGAGTTAGTGTTAGCTAACCCTAAGAATGTGGAGGATTGTTATCAAATGGCAATCAGGATTGAAGAAAAGATGAATAGAGGACATGATAAGTCCATGAGAGGAAGAGGAAACAATAGGGGAAGAGGAACAGCCCCTGCACAAAAGCAAATCAATGAGGGTCAAGAAGACACTGGTAAAGGACAAGGACAGTCTGATTTCAGAGGTGGATGGAAAGGTAATAGAGGAAGATTTGGAGGTGGTAGAGGTTCTACTACATTTTCAGGAAAGTGTTACACCTATGGAGAGTTTGGTCATCCATCTTTCAAATGTCCAGAAAACAAAGGTTCATCATCCAGAAATGATAGAACAAGTGACAAGAGGGTACAACTGGTACAAGAAGAGAAAGAAGAAGAAAGTGCACAGAGTTCAAACAAGGGTCCTGAGAATTTTGGCTATCCAGAGAGTGGAGAATCATTGATGTTAAGGAGAACAAGTTTGCAGGCATCAAAGGATCTGATGCAAAGAAGAGCTCTTTTCAAAACCACATGCAAGAGCAAAGGTAAGGTATGTAAGGTTGTCATTGACACTGGTTCAACAGACAACATGGTATCTCAGGAAATGGTGGATAAACTGAAGTTGGAAAGGATTCCACATCCACACCCTTACAAGGCATCTTGGGTGAGTGATAGGCAATCACTTTTTGTCTCTGAGCAGGCATATGTGGATTTCCAGATTGGACCATATCAGGATAGAATTTTGTGTGACATATTGCCTATGGAATGTTGTCACCTGCTGTTGGGTAGACCATGGCAATTTGACAGAAGGGTACTGTATGATGGGTATGCTAATACCTACACCATCCAGAAGGATGGGAAGACTATTAAGTTGATGCCATTGCAGGCAAAAGCTGCAGTACAGAAGGCAGCTCAAATCATTTTGATGGGAAAGAAGGAGTTTGTGCAGATGCCTAGAGGAACAGGCATGAAGGCAGTTCAGGACACTGCAGGGCAAGGAGTTGTTACAGACAACAAGCTGAAGAAAGTTTCAGTTGTAACTGACAGAGGTCAGCAGCAGGTGCAGAAACAGGTTTGTACACAGCAACCAGTTGAGAGGCATGACAAGGATGTTGTCATAGTTGGGACTATTGCTTGTCCTATGAAGATTGAAAGACAGGTACAGTTGAACACCACAGAGGCAGTTCAGCCTGAGGTTCTGGTCAGACACTCTGACAAACACAGAGACAACCTGGGAAGGGCCCACATCAACAGGCATGCAGATTTACTTGCCAGAAAGCAAGTTACAGTTCAGAAGTCTTGGAGCAGCCAAGAGCCAGCAGAGGATAAAGCTGGAGCAGGTCAGACTATTGACACGGCAAAGTGTAGAGGTGGAGGACTTCCACATACTCAACTCATGGGACATGAGTTCTTTTCTGTTGGGGAGTATGGTGCAGGAGCACCTACCTGACAGCTGGTCTGGATAAGGCAGTTAGTAGTTTAGGTCCAGTTTGTGTTTCCAAGAAGGTCTGTTAGACCAAATGCATGTAATAAGGTCATGCTGATCATGATAAGATCATGCTGACCAGGCTTTTGCTATTTTTAGCTAGTTAGTTATAACAGCTGTCATGATGTATGTTCGGTGGGATCTCCCAGCCGCTTGGAGAGTTCCCAGCCGCTTGGAGTCGGGTCAGTAGTACTCGTAGGCAAATCTTTATAAGCATGAGATCGGTTGATTGGAGATCATCGATCGGCAGTGTAGTGTTGCATCAAGTAGAGGAGTTGAGTGTTCTGTGTGAGGAACATCATATTGTATTGCATCTTTGAATCAATAAAGATCCTGTTTCGTTTTTTGTTGATCTCCTTTGTATAATCGATCTGCTGGTTTGCGTGGCTGCATGGATTTCCTGATCCATTCCACCGGTTGATCTGTCTGATCGGTGGAATGGTAATGTACATTAGGGTAGGTAGTAGTTTGTTTGTTTGCATGCAGGTGTGCAGGATCGCGGTCAAGAGATGTTGAAGACCCTAGCATCCTCATGTGCTAGGTCGAGTTGATAAGCTAACTGAGTTGGAAGATCACCCTGAGTTGGATCGGGTCATCCCTGGTGGATCGGCGAAGGGAAATTTCGCTAAGTGAAGAAGTTCGTGAAGACGGCATCATTAGGATATCTTGGTGAATATCCTGCAGACAGTTCGGACATCGTCATCCGGATAAGTGGAGAAGATCGGCATGATGTTGTCGATTGCATGAAGTGTGAGTTCGTCGGGGTGATCGTCAGCAGGAGGAGCCGAGGAGTGTATCGGCATCAGGATCATCATATCGGGAGTGCCAAACATCCGCATATCGCGAGTAGATGCGGAAGAGAAAGTTCATGTTTTTGGCTAAAGAGGTCATCAGGATATTGGGTGACGTCATCGTCATCAGGATATGACGTCATCGTCATCAGGATATTGAGATATCCCCCTTATGCGAGTTTATCCTGCCGTCGTTAAAGTGCTAAGGTATCGGCAGAAGTCCGTGGCAGAAGGTTGTATTAGCATCATCAGGAGGTTTCGAAGACAACCGGATAAAGTAGATCATGATGCTGTTGCTTGTATCGTCGGGTAGCGGAGCGTCGAAGGTAAGCTGCTGAAGGTGATCGTCATCAGGATATTTGGAGCAACCGGATGTTGAATATCCTGCTGACGAAGGTAGTGTCGAAGGTCATGATGATGACGATAGTGTCTCGAGCCCGATGAACAGTGGAACAGGAGGATGTGTGCGCCCGCTGAACATCATGATGATGATGTTAGAAGGAAAGCGGAGATGAACAGTAGTCGGTAGGCGGATGTTTGCGATCGTCCGAAATATGATGATGCTGACTGTGTAACGCAGAACATGATGATGCTGTTGGTAGTTCTAGGGAATATGATGATGATGGCGAAGATGATGATGATGAGGTTGGTCTGCAGACATTCATGCTATATGCGAAGGTTATAGTGTGGATGCCTCTGCATCATACAAAGATATGTAAAATGATATACTATGGGATATACAAATACGGTATACATGTTAGTGTGCATACAAATTCAGAATGATACGTACATGGCTAGATCTATGAAGAGATTACTATATGATTGATAATATGTTGAAAAACGAAGTTGATTATATGTACAAGGCATTCTACAATGTAGTATGCAGTTTTGTGTCTAAGGAATAGTATAAACGGAGAAACTGAGAGGCTTTAATTCATTAAATAAATTGTGATGTCTATTTTTATTGGGTCATTCATATTCGATGGGATGTATGTAGGAAGTGTGATAGAATGACGGAACTGAAGGTAATCTCCTTTTATTTCTTAATTTAGTGAGTTTTGTTTTGGATATGGTCATTCTGTGTAGCTTTCATATATGACCTTGGAGGGATAAAGATGGCATCAAAGGTGATTCCCATTTAATAAATAAATTGTGTTGTCCATTCTTACCATTTTGTATCATATACCAAGGCAAAATCATAGGTGATTCTAAGGCATTGTATAAATGGACTGATGGTATTTGTTGTTTATGTTTGGCATCAGGTATACATAGGGGATATGCAAAGGGCATAGGTATATGAAGGTGAATGTGAAGGATGTATCTATAGGGGTGATTGCGAATCGATGGCATCCCAAAAGGTGAAATCAACAAAGGGAAAAAGTGAGGAAATTACAAGGGCCGATAAATGTACAATATGAGATCTAATCAAGACTAGATTTAGAGGTCGTGATACACGACAAATGAGGTGCAGCGATGGCATTAAAAGGATATACAGAAGTATACAAAGGTGAATGTGATGTAAATGTGGAGGATATGCAAAGGATTTGTGAAGAAAAGTGATACAAGGGCACAAGCGACAAAATTATAAGGCAAGGAGAACTCATGAGGATTGAACTGGAAGATCACAGAGGGTGAAAGGAGGGCCAAGGCAGAGAACAACAATGTGAAGGATATTTCAACTGTAAGATGATTCCAGAGGCATCTTTGCAGTTAAGAGAGAATATGTTGTTTGGAGATTTTGGCGGGCTTCTCTGTCCACCGTCTATTTTGTGGGTGAGGGTGGACCATTGATTAAGGAATTTTGTAACCGTATTGGGGATAATTAAATCTATATATTGAGCCCCTTTACTCTATAATAAGACACACAGGAATACACAAAGGTCTCAAAAGTGAACAAAGTATGCAAGAGAGGTGACTGAAGAGCAGTGCCTTGAGCAAAATTAACATTAGGAATTTGCCTGTTGTCTGCATTAAGGAGTGCGTGGAATGTCCTGTCTCCTTTGTGTATCTGTGAAAATGTTTGTAAGTTTTCTAGTAATTTGGATTAATGAAATAGAAGTCATTATTACATTGTAAATTTTGTATGACTTTATACTTTGAATAAAGGTAAACTCAGAACTCTGCATCTATTATAGAGTGTTTTCTAATTCAGACTTTTACTTGACGTATTATTCTTTGAAAGATTGCAATCTTCTATGTACGTTCATGAAAATGCTTAGGACTTTACATTTGTAAATTTGATTGTGTTGAATTGTTCAAATTACTGTATTCTTTAATATGTGAGTAACAGAACATTTAGATCTTG
The DNA here is from genome assembly GCA_027924645.1 of Cunninghamia lanceolata. Lineage (NCBI taxonomy): Eukaryota > Viridiplantae > Streptophyta > Pinopsida > Cupressales > Cupressaceae > Cunninghamia > Cunninghamia lanceolata. The sequence continues at coordinate 4,147,137 of BSBN01000220.1, read as the reverse complement.
TATGGAATGGTATTTTAATTTGAGTTTTCCTAACTTTTCTCTAACAATTGGTAAATAATTAGCTTAAATGCAAAATCTGAAGGAAATTGTCATACATTTGAGTAAAGAATGAGGAATTACAGTGTTCTTTGACAATTTTCATATAAATTTGAAAGGCAATGTTTGTTTTACTAAAATTCATGCAAAGCTTTGTGATATAATAATGAATGTATGCAAAAGAATGAATACTTTGTTGATATTTGTAACAATTTGCATAATTTGAGGTCTAGTAAATCATTGATTACTTTAATTTGTGTAAGGCCCCTTGAATATAATAGCTTCACATCAAATTGTTGCATTATCCACAAGGTCAAAAACTGACCATACAGAAACTTGAGATTGAGAATTACTAGTTAATTTTGCATATCTTCCAAGATAGCTAAGGTTCTTTTGTGAATTTTAACTATGCTATGAGTGTGTAAAAACTCTCATCAATAGGAGTCAAAGTAATTCTTTTCCCATTTGTTGTTATAGTGTGAGTATTCTTTCTCCCATGATGTATAGATTTTCTATCACACTGCCAAGGTCTACCCAACAAGATATGACATAGATCCATAGGCATAATATCACACAAGACTTCATCATTATAAGATCCAATATGAAATTTCACCAAATATTGTTCACTCACCAATACCTTATGATCATCCTGAATCCATGCTATCTGATAGGGCTTAGGGTGTTTCAATCTTTCCAACTTCAGATTAGTCACCATCTCCTCTGAAACTAGGTTATCTAAACTACCACTATCAATTACAACTTTACAACACTTACCTCTGGATTTGCATCTAGTTCTGAACAGACTCTTCCTCTACGGTGGTTCCTCATTTGTCTCCACTTGAAATAGTACTCTCCTCATCACCAAGGATTCTCCTTTCTTAGGGTTGCCAACTGAATTGGGTGATCCAATAGGTTCTTCTTCAACATAGGTTGTTCTTCCACTATTTTCTATCCTCTTACTTGTACTACTTTGATTACATTCAAATGATGTATGTCCTTCACCTCCACACTTGAAACAAGTACCTTTGAATGTTCTCTTATCCAATCCTCTTCCTTCTCTTTTGTACCCTTCATTCCAGTATGAATTATAGTTGCCTCTGGGATAAAAATTTCTATCATTTCTCTGGTATGCATTAGTATCTCTGTCATCCTTCTTAAATGGGCTATCAATCTTGTTCTTCTCTAGAAATGATCTGTCTCCTCTAGAATAAGTTCGACCTCTCTAAAATTTACCTCCTCTTCCTCTCTGTCTTTGATCGTGCCTCTTTTTTATCTTGTCTTCAACTTTCAGGGCAAACTGATATGCTTCTTCCAAAGATGTCATCCTCACCAAGCTTAGTTCCTCTTGAATGTTCAATCTCAGTCCATTGATATATCTAGCCACTTTCTCCTTGTTTTCTTCACTATGTCCTATCCTTATGATCATTTTATGGAATTCTTCAGTGTACTCCATAGATTTCTCCTTTTGTCTCAGGTTTTGCAATCTTTTCAACAACTCCAACTCATAATCAGCAGGTATAAATTGATTCTTCAATTTTTTCACCATCCTATCCCATTTTGTAATCTTTTATTTCCCTCTTCTATTTCTTTCCAACTGAACTTCTTTCTACCATATAGCAACATGTCCTTTCAACTTTGTTTTTGCAAATTTCACCTTCTCTGAATCTTTAATTTCCTCATATTCAAAGTATTCTTCCATGTCATTTATCCAGTCAATCAATTCTTTAGGGTTCAAATTACCAGTATATTTCGGTACATCAACTCTAGGTCTTTTTCTAATCTTCAAAATAGCTCACAACATCTTCACTTGATTTGATTCTTCTTCTTCATCACCTCCTAGGGTTTCACTGGTTTTCTCAATAGATTGAAATTCTTCTTCCTCGTCGCTTTCAACATTAGGTCTCGGTGTCAATCCTCTTCGCCTATCTTCTTCAACAACATCCAATCAAATTCACATTATTTTCATTATCTCCACCATCTCATCTATTCTACCAGCCATTGTTCCAATAGAAGTAACTCTCCTCGGTGGCATTCTTCCTAGGATCAAGTGTAAACTGCCTTAAGTTCGGCAATCAAGCTACAAGGTGACAACTACCTCTCAATCGGCGATCGGTTGCGACACAAGTAACCTACCTCAATTTAGTGATCTATCCACAACAAGATCTTATGGAATTCCTTCACCAACTTCACTCAATTCACTCCCAAAAGATTCAAACTTTCACTCTGATACCACTTGGTGCAGTCATGGTAGAAGGGTTCACAGAATGAACTATCTAGGCTATGTTGCAAGAGTAAACACAATGGAAACAACTCAAAGAAATAGAACAAATGTAGATTCAGTCATTATATATCATAGATTTCAAATAGAGATCGGCCAACAACATGCGAGCTTACAATTAGGGCTCACATGCTTGATTACATACATGAGCAAGATAAAGCTTTGAAGCTCCTTCGCATAAAATTTGACCTATGAACTTATGTGTATGCTTACAACTTGATAACTTCACCAATGCCTTCTTAAGGATCTATTACATCAATAAATATCAAGTTCGGATCAATAGATTCCTCCGCGTCGGCGAAGAAAGATCACAAATTCCAAAGAAGAGATGTAACGTGTGTACACAGATAGGTCAGGCCTAAATGCATAGAACACTTCCAGAAAATGAGTGGAATGATGTATGGATCTTTGAGGAAGGTCGGCCATGAACCAAAGATCATTGAATGATGTGTCATTAGGCTCCATAGATCAGGAAACGCTTCCGTAAGTTTCTTCTTCAGCTGATTGTCTGTGATTATTCGGATGCTCTGCTTTGAGAAACAGTTAAACTTCTGATAGCGATATCTTTTCGGTATTGAAGTGTGGATCTCTGAATTTTGGATATGATGTAGATGAATGAATGTAGATGCTAAGTCTAGCTCCATAAGGTCTGAAATGCAATTGTGGTAAAATGTCAGACCAAGATGCAAGAACTGCTTCTGACTGAACTGCCTAAACTGAACTAGAAAATGAAAAGAAACAAACTGAAATGCAAATGTTTTTGGTTTATGCAAGATTGCTCTTGAACCAGGGATGCTCCTACATCAATTTATCTTCTCCCCTAATTGATTTAGGTCTAGACCTATCTTAATGTATACATGTATGTTTACTGACCTTGGAGATTGTTCCAATGGTTGATGATTGTAATGCCGACCTTGATGTAAATTCCAAGGTTGATGAATTGTATAAAAACATGAAATGAAGTTGTGAATTTGTATGAGGATGTGAAAATGAAAAGATAAGTGTGAAGTGTAAAAGTAGAGCAGAGCAGAAGATACTTATTGTGCTTCAATGAAACTGAACCTTGGCATAGTGTAGATGCTACTATCTCAGTTCACCAATTTGGCAGTGAGCCACCCATCGGCAGTGAGCCACCCCATTGGTAGTGAGCCTCTTCATTTACAATGAGCATTTTGGGTAGTGAGCCTCTAATTTTTTAGTAGTCTTATGACATATTATATTGTGAGCTAACACTCACTATGGTTTTTCCCCTATGGGGTTTTCCGTGTAAAAATCTGGTGTCTCCTATGTCTCTTGTGTGAATGTATTTAAGTTTCTATTTTCATGCTTTCATGGTTAAGATACAAATTTAGTGTTAATTGGTTGATGTGTTAATGGTTTTGAAATATTGGTTACAACTGATTCACCCCCCTCTCAGTTGTATGGCACTTTTCAACAAACATGTCATCACTGACTCATACACAAGTATTGGCACCTATACCAACTACTGGAATGTCTACTTTTCCATCAATAGTTCTGACTACTAATACACATGCTTGTAGTAATGCTACCACTAGTATTGGAGGATCTAATGGCACTAATTCAAAAAATTACAAGTCTTTGGGATTCAACTATCAAAACAAACCACCTAGGGTAACTTCTTTTATGAATAATCACTCTCAACCACCACGCAATCCCATGTATTCTCAACCACCTTTCACCTACAACTAGTCTCAACCACCTTTCATTACCACTCACAATCAATCTCCTCAAGTTTTCATGACAATGACTTCAAATTCGCAAACGACATCTCCTAATGATGCCCTCCTAAACCAACTCTTGCAGGGCATGACTTCTTTACAACAAAATGTGACAATCTTGACAAATTTTTCACAACCTAATATACCAACTTATCATGCCCATAATCCTCTATCTTGTGCAATCTTGAGAACACCTATGCCTGAAAAGTTTGAAACTCCTTGCTTTGAAAAATATGGTGGTCATGTGGCAGCATTCACAGCTATGTGTAGTGATTTCTACTTTGAAGAGGACTTGTTCGTGAAACTTTTCCTACGATCTCTCAAAGATACTACTTTGGAATGGTTTTCCTCTTTAACTTTGAATCCAATACACTCTCTCTCAACTAGTTGATCAAATTTTACAACATTTTTAAGCAAACATTGGACTTCAAGTCTCATTGATTGATTTAGTTCATTGGAAACAAGGTCTAAAAGAGAAGTTAACTAAATTTATTAGTCGGTATCAATCTCTTTATGCAAAAATTCAATACTAGATGAATGATGAGGATGTTCAGAAGGTATTTATTACAAATCTACAACCTAACATCCATGATAAGATTCTCTTGATGAAGTATAACTCTTTTCAACATTTATGCACAGCCCTTAATGATTACCAACTTTCGTCTAGTTAATATGAAAACCAAAACTCATCAGCTCAAGTTGGTCAATCCATGGGTGGACTTTCACAAAACAACTTTAAGAGGAATAATAAGATTTTCATCAAGGTTAATAGACAAAATTCAAATAACTTTTCACAAGTGTTCGCTATCACTAATCCGAAGAGGGCACTGTTTTAGTATCGATAACAACAAAGATAATTTACTCTAATATATGACTCCTTACATTCTATCATGAATCAAGCTATGAGTAATAATCTCTTGAAGATCCATCCAATTTAACTATTAGACAATCATAGAATGGAAGGACATCACTTCGATGCTAATGCTTTTTGTCATTATCATCGACAACAAGGGCATGATACTGAACGATGTATGTGTCTTAAACATGAAATACAAGACCTCAACGACTTGAATGTTATACAGTTAAGTGGAGTGAATGAAAATAGAAATAAGTTGGTTGCTCCTTCAAATTAGAATTTACAAATCTTTACTAATCTATTTCCTAAGCATAGCGATAACAACATGGTAGAACAAAATACAATAGAGCAAGAAGATGACTATCTTGATTATGATGAAATAGTTGGTATGATAGAAGTGGATAAGGAGAAGATTGAAATCTCACCTCATCCACTAAAACAAGGTATTTATGTTGAGGTTCCTCCACCTTTATCCCTTCAAGGATCAAGAGTTAACCAAAATGTATTCGAAAGACAAATTGAACAACCAAAACAAGAGATTATGATACAGGAAAAGGTTGCTACAGTAGAAGATGAAAGGAAGCAAGGTGTGCAGAAATTGCTTCCTACACTAATCTAATGAGGAGAGATGGGTGAAAATTCATTTTAACCTTTACAATTATAGAATGTTTAATACAACAACAAAGATATTGCAGCAATGCACCACATAATAATGTAAGACAGAAGAGAGAGAGACAAGATATAATGTGGGGAAAACCCTTTCGGGTAAAAAACCCCACACTCCAAAACCTGCACAATGTATTATCAAAACAACAATGTTTACAACACACTTGCAATTCAAATCTTCTCAGGAGTCTTTGACACTCGTATCTAGAGATAAACTAGTAGCATAACAACACCTGCTAATCACTCTCTTACATCTCCTCTCTAAGCACCTGTATATAAAGAAATGTAGTACGAATGGAGGTAGCTTCTAGAGCAAGTCACACAAGGAACTCGTCCAAATCCATGTGGCCCAATTTCCAAGGCTATAAAACATGCGTATGACACTCGTAATTGATTCTCTTTCATCCCTTACAACCCCCCAACTTGGGAACACTAAATTTACCCAATTAAGGTATGACAGATGCTCTTACAATGTCATAAAATATGTCATATATGACAACTCTTACAGTTGTAAGAGAATCTGTCATAACTATCTATTAATAGCATATTCTCTTACAACCTTGTCATAGTCAAGCTTGGGTGCCTACTTTCCCATGCAATATTCTTTTGGACACTTTTCTTCACCTGTCATATAATCTTCCATTTCTGGCCCTTACATGTCATAGATTCTATCATAGCTCTTACGCATCATAAACCTCTTACAACACCTAAAAGATGCTGACACATGGTAAAACTCTTCTACCACAAGGTGGAATGCCTATCTCCTCATATGAGGACAAAAATACATGTGGTCACCTTCCATGTAGGATGACACATCACCGTGCCAACTCCCACAAAGTGACGAAATATGATTTGCATCCAAATTACAATAATAGGCAAAAAATAAATACAATTAAATAATAAATGCTAGAAACTTGCAAAGGTTGAGACACCTTAATTCCCAACATTCTCCCACTTGTCAAACACCTTTCAAGAGCCAATGGAAATAACAGGGTTTAACTGCTATAGGCCGAGAGGCCCATAGAATTTGAACAACATCTGAACTTCTCTGTGCCCACTGGTTTTGTTAATACATATGCAACATCGCACTCTGACTGTCACAATAGATAGTAAACTATCTTGCACTAACACCAATATATGAACACAATATCTTAAGCCAAATGGCTTCCTTGCAAGCATGAGTAGCTGCCAAATACTCAGCTCAAATGAACACTATGCTCACCAGTTTTACAGAAGCACCTGTAACATCTTCCAAGTGATCACCAACATGACAAAAGATTAGAATGCCAAAAATATGATGAAACACTAAATTCCACATAGACACACCAATGTATCCAACTTCAAACCGGTTAACAGAACATAACTTTGAAGTCCAAACATCTTCAAAACAAGATCGAGAATGTAAGCTCCAAGATAGTTAGAATAACAACCACAACTAGTTGTTTATATCCAACTAAATAACCACCATTGATAGAACTTTTACACATGACATATTCAACCCATACTGCAACTCTCATCCCTGTATAATCCACTATCCTGCACAAATTTACCATCTCCCATGATAACAAACACACCAAAACCATTGATGTGCAAAAAATTTGAAGACCTTTGATACTGTAGTCCAATGAAAAACCATCTACCAAAGATATACATATATCCTAGGAATCAAACTGCATGAGCAATGCCAACTAAAGTAACTCAAAGTCTACCAATTAGAACTTACATAAAAAGATGGCTTATAATACAAGCATATAATGCAAAGAACAATTACAATGATTTGCAAACTACAACCAACTACTACAAAACAGAGCGTACTTCCACAAACAGTTTTCTACTCACTCTCTCACCTCTGATCTCCTCCACTTCTCCCAAGTCCACATCAAAAAGAACACATACTGTTGTTAAAAAACAATAAAGTACAATAGTAGATGACCACAAAACCCAGTGATCAAACTAGATGAATAAGAACTTCTAGGAAGAAATATGAGACCATAAAGAGAAACTGCAAACCATATCATGTCCTTCTTCCAACACCACCAAGTGCTAAGTTGTGCCAAGTATGATCTCGTTTACAAAACCCCAACTGAAAAGCCTTAACAACACCCAACCATTCAATCTCATAAGATCAAATAAGCATCACCATGGATGTAAGCCTCTCTAATCAAGGTAGATCAAACTCATAATCATTCAATGACAAGGAATACACCCAATCACATCTCCTAAACTACTCATAAATGAACATCATAAACCGAACCATATGAATCAAGAAGATAACCATGCTAACATCCCTCAAATGAGACCTCCAAAACCAATAATTGTAGCTCAAGATTCATATCCATGAGAAATCAAAGCATAAAACAAAATGAATCTGAAATAACATGGGTAATACTTATCAGATCATTTTCTGCCAAGTGAACTGAGAGTGGGGAATGAGAATGATCCACTGAGATACACAGAGTCTCATATACTCTCTCCAAGAACAATCTCCTCTCAAGTTCAAATATGAACTCGTGTCCATAACAAGTGAAGGCTCCTTGGTCTTTTTGCTGAAAATTTCACCATTCCAACAAATGATCCCTTTAGCAAGAGATCTCAAGCCTCACCTCAAGTCTCTCTAGTATCCATGAGCATCCATCAACCAATACATGCCAACTTCAAATTCATCTTGCAAAATCATGAAGCTTCAAGCAAATAATTAATACTCAAAACCAAAGAGAACAAACAAGATCACTGTCAAAACTCCTACTACATATCTGTATGATCAAGAAGCTCATCATGACATCATGATCTAACCATCTCCTCGTAAGAAGATCACATACAACGAAGCATACAATGATGTATACATCCTATCTCAAGAGAACATGCATCATGCCAAAACTTTAAGCTAGCATCAAGAGTAAACCATGACACAATAACAACATCTCTAAACAAAGGATAAACATGTCATACTGACAAATCATAGACTTGACACCTCAATCAAGATGTCAACATCTCCAAACATATGAAGATAACCATCTCCTAATAACAAAACTGAAAATGTCAAAGAACTCTCAGAACCAAGAGCTCCTCCATGAGACCAATATCCACTGCAGAAGATCATCCATCACTTATGATGAATCCAACATCATTGCCAAAGCTCCCACTGAAACTATGATACTGAGCTTATATAGGGATCATGATAACCATCCTCTCAATGAAGATCATCCATGGCTCTAACACAATCAAATAATTGTCCTGTACAATATCAGCAACACAAAAGAATAAAGTAGAACCAAGATCTCCAAGTCAAGAAGATAAAACCATCACTGTCAAAAGCTTACACTAAACTGTGTAACCAAGCTATCCGTGACATTGAGATAAACATGCTGTAAGTCCTAATAACTGACTATCCATGCACTCAAATTATCCATCCTCTTATCCCAAAGCAACATACCAAATACAAAAATGACCACAGACAAGGCCAACTAACAAAGTCTGCATAAACACTAAATCAATCTTGTGGATATAGACATTCCACATCTGAGTCATCCCACTACAATCAAATAGGTGATCAGTCCACAAAACTACATAACTCATAGATCCCAAACATGAAACATGCAAACTCATCATCACATTAGTAACTTGCAAACTGAGATACCAAAGAAGACAATCTGTAGACTTCAAGACTCAACCATCAAATCAATTCTAGATTCAATTTGCCAACAAGTCCACAAACGAGTGATCGTAGTCAAGGAACTAATCAAGCATATGCTATAGAAATGATGAGTGATAAATCACATACCAACTTCTCCACACTAAGAAAGATACAAACCTCCTCACATTGTGCACGAAGCATACATACAAATCTGCAACTATCTTACATCCAGAAACACTCTCAATGAATCATAATCTGAAAAATAGTTTCTCTGTAGATTTACAAAACCACAAGTTTTTATTAACCATGTAAAACCTACAAAACCACCATGTTACTGACATACATGTAGATCCATATCCACTTATCATCTGGAAAACACACAGGTCTGAAAATCACCAATATAGTTAAACCAAAATAATGGAATAACATAGATAAGCATAACCATAGATTTTTGAACGGAATATCTACAAAACCCTCAAATCAAATCAATATGAAACTGAGACATGCAAGTACAGCCAACTAAATGAAATAGAGGTCCAGGAACTTCAGTCCCACTTGTAAGCCAACTCCACAACCATCACCATGTATAAGCATACAGAGGAACTAGGTTGTTCCAGAAGCTTTCAAACCATCCAAGGATTAACTCCATAGCCTACATGCATTTGGGGTTAGCAAGACAATGTCTTCCAATGCCAAGGACTAAAACCAAGCACCCAACATAAGCACATCAAACCATAGTCATAACAACCTAAGTTTCTCCATGTGATTAGGGAGTCAAGAAAAAACACCCAACATGAATACTTTGCTACAAATGACCATAGAATGATAGCACATAACCACCATGCATGAGGGTTATTGCATACTGTCAAATAGAAGCTCCAAATCAATATCATACTAAATGTAACCACATGATCAACTCCATAACACTCCATCTTAAGTTTCTGTAACTCAAAATTTGTGTCGTTAAACATCCCCATCTCTATTCTTCTGGATGTGCCTGCCATCTCATTCTTGCAAAAAGATTTCAGAATACTCTGCACGGACTCCCACTCAACCTAAGATTAGTACACAAAACCCCTATCCAACAACTAGGACCAAAGTTAATAGCTTTGATACCAACCGAAAGGAAGAAAGGTGTGCAGAAATCGCTTCCTACACTAATCTAATGAGGAGAGATGGGTGCAAATTCATTTTAACCTTTACAGTTACAAAATGTTTAATACAACAACAGAGATATTGCAGCAATGTACCACATAAGAATGTAAGATAGAAGAGAGAGAGAGAGAGAGAGAGAGAGAGAGAGAGAGAGAGAGAGAGGATATAACATGGGGAAAACCCTTTCGGGTAAAAAACCCCACACTCCAAAACCTGCACAATGTATTATCAAAACAACAATAGTCTTCTCAGGAGTCTTTGACACTCGTATCTGGAGATAAAACTGGCAACATAACAACACCTATTAATCACTCTCTTACATCTCCTCTCCAAGCACATGTATATAAAGAGAAGTAGTATGAATGGAGGTAGCTTCTAGAGCAAGTCACACAAGGAACTCGTCCAAATCCATGTGGCCCAATTTCCAAGGCCATAAAACATGCCTATGACACTTGTAAGTGATTCTCTTTCATCCCTTACAATCCCCCAACTTGGGTACCCCAAATTTACCCAATTAAGGTATGACGGATGCTCTTACAATGTCATAAAATATGTCATATATGACAACTCTTACAGTTGTAAGAGAATCTGTCATAACTATCTATTAATAGCAGATTCTCTTACAACCTTGTCATAGTCAAACTTGGGTGCCTACTTCCCCATGCAAGATGCTTTCGGATACTTGTCTTCACCTATCATATAATCTTCCATTTCTAGCCCTTACATGTCATAGATTCTGTCATACCTCTTACAACACCCGAAAGATGCCGACACATGGAAAAACTCTTCTACCACAAGGTGGAATGCCTATCTCCTCATATGAGGACAAAAATACATGTGGTCACCTTCCATGTAGGATGACACATCACCGTGCCAATTCCCACAAAGTGACGAAATAGGATTTGCATCCAAATTACAATAGAAGATAGTCCATTTCATTACGAAAGACTGACTCACCAAAATAAGAAAGTAAAGGATTGGAAAAGAACAAGGAGGTTATCATCAGTAGGAAATAATAGTGGTTCTCCCCCTCACAAGAAACAAAATATTTCAAATATACAAGGATTTGAGAAATAAGCAATGCATGGACATTTTGAAAACAAAGATCGATATAATATGAACCACTCAAGCTTCACACAACACTTGATGGAGCATCTTTCTAAGATGCTCACAAGCTACAAATTCTAGTATGGGTGTGCCTTTAGGTAAGTATTTCTAATCCTTTACCTTTGTTTTGTGATCTCCCCATGATGTGTTAGGTGTTGTTTAGGCCTCCAAGGATGGCCCTTGATACTCTTGGTGTTGTAAGTTTGAGCAGTAAGTGTTGTCATTGATGTCAACACCTAAGGTTAGCATCTAAGGAAGTTATTTGGATAATTCTGAGCAAATGTCTGAGAAGAATAGTATATTGTTTTGCTTCACATATTTTATAGATTGAATATCTTTGTCTGCGGTTTGGAAGTTATGATAAGAGATGTCTGTATTTGCTATGTTTCAAGTTTGAGCCTTCGGTATGAAGATTTGAGTGAGTTCTGTTCACCAGAGTAAAAACTATTTTTCTGAGTATTTAATGGTGACAGGGAGAATGTATTTTGCTCCGCATATCTCTGCATTTAATTTTTATACTTTGTGGTTCATGAATTAAGTTTGGGATTCTGTTATGTGCCTTCAGTTCAAATGGTTCATGATTTGGTGCTCTGCAAGCGATCTTTCCTTTATAACAATGGTTTACAGCAATGTTTAAGTGCTCCAGTTTGAAGAATCTTCTGGATAGAATGTTTGGGGGTTGTGCGAAAGTTCTTGATGATTGTAATGTTCTTGTGGATGTCTTTAGATCATGTTCCTTCCTTTTGATTGGTCTGTAAAGTGTAATCTGGATCGTGCATGAAATATGTTCCTAAAGGTCTTAGTGTTAACACCAGTTTTGGCTAACTTGGTTGTTTGCACTACTTGCGGTTATGCTTTGAAGTTTGTAAAGCATTTTGTTGTGTGGAAAATTGCATTTGAGTCCCAGCTAAGGTGTGGTATGGCCTGCATTAATTCTTTTCCTCTGTAAAACTATTTAGATCCAGACCTATTCTAATGTATGTGTGTATGCCGACCTTGGAGATTGTTCAAATGGTTTATGTTTGTAATGCCGACCTTGATGTACATTCCACGATTGATGAATTGTATAAAAACATGTAACAAAGTCATGAATTAGGTATGATTGCCTGAAGATGAGAAGGTAAAGTGCAAAGTGTAAAAGAAGAGCAAAGAAGAGGAGATATATTGCGCTTGAATGGAACTGAACCTTGGCATGATGTAAATTCTATTATCTCAGTTCACCAACCTCTAGCAGTGAGCCCTTTTGGCAATGAGCCTAACCTTTTGGCAGTGAGCCTTTTCATTTGAGCAGTGAGCTATGGGAAGTGAGCCATAAGGCAGTGAGCCTCTAATTTTTGATATTGTTATTACATTTTATATTGTGAGCTAACACTCACCGTGGTTTTTCCCTATTTAGGATTTTCCAAGTAAAAAATCTAGTCTCTCATGTGTTGAATGTGTGATTGTGTTTAAGTTTCTGATTTCATGCTTTCATGGTTAAATCATAACAATATTGATTAAGTGATTGATGTGTTGATGTTTATAAGAAGTTAAGTTTTGGTGACAACTGATTCACCCCCCCCAGTTGTCTTGTACATTTCAACAATTGGTATCATAGCGAGGTTCCTCAGAAGAAAGCCTAATAGCTTGAGGTTGATCCGGGATGGCGCACAAGAAGGAGTCTCCACAGTTTGATGGAGTGGATTATGCTCTCTGGAAGGTATGAATGAAAAGTCATCTCATTTCTCTTGGTTATAGTGTTTGGAAGATGGCAGATACAAAGTATACTATTCCTCAAAATGGTCCATCATCTGAAGATGAAGTCAAACAATATGAGTTAAATGGAAAAGCTAGAGATGCTCTATTAAATGCCTTATCTAATACTGAGTTAGTGAAATTTATGGATTTGGAAACTACTCATGAGATCTAGGATAAGTTAAAAAATTTGTATGAATGAGATGATTCTGTAAAGAGTTCAAAATTACAAAATTTGAAGGCAAAGTATGAAGCCTTGAAGATGAGTGATGATGGGAACATAACAATATACATGCAAAAGGTTGATGAAATTGTCAATGGCATCAAAGGTCTTGGAGGAACTATTGATGAAGATGAGGTTGTGCTGAAGATTCTTAGGTCTTTGCCTAAATCCTATAGTCACAAGGTGTCAGCAATTAAAGAAGTTATGAGTGTGAACAAGATTACAAAGGATCAATTGCTCAAGAAGCTTATTGCTTTTGAGATGAGAGAGTTTGGTAATGCTTTGACAAAGACTGAGATGGCTTTCAAATCCAACACTTTAGAAAAGACTTCAAGAGATCAGAAGTATGCTATGGAATCTGATGATGACCCTAATGATATTGAAGCTAACTTTGTGGATAGAATGCAAAGAGGTATCGAAAAGTTCAAAGGCAAATTACCATTCAAATTCTTTTCTTATGGAAAGATTGGTCACTATGCCTCCAGGTGTCCAGAAAGAATTGAGAGAGGTAAGAAGAAATTTGAAAGTAGACCTAGAACTATAAACAAATGCTATTATGTTAGAGATCTTGATGATGATTATGTGTGGTGCAGTCACGATAGGAGGGCTCACAAAATGAACTATCCAGACCATGCAGCAAGAGTAAATACAACATAAACAACTCAAAGAAATAGAATAAATGCAGCTTTAGTGGTGCAGGAGCACCTACCTGACAGCTGGTCTTGATAAGGCAGTTAGTTGTTTAGGGTCTTGTTTATGTTTCCAAGAAGGTCTGATAAGACCAAATGCATGTAATAAGGTCATGCTGATCATGATAAGATCATGCTGACCATGCTTTTGCTATTTTTAGGAAGTTTGTTAGAACAGCTGTCATGATGTATGTTCGGTTGGATCTCCCAGCCGCCTGGAGAGTTCCCAGCCGCCTGGAGAGTTCCCAGCCGCTTGGAGTCGGGTCAGTAGTACTCGTAGGGAAATCTATTTAAGCATAAGGATCGGATGGTATTGCATATCATCGACCAGACTTTGCGAGAGTGAGGCAGAGAGAGAGAAACTGATCATTGTATTTACATCTTTTGAAATCAAATAAAGTGTTCCTGTTTGTGTTCATCCTCTGTTGCATTCCATTGCTTGATCGATTTGCTGGTTTGGTGGCTGTATGGATTCACTGATCCATTCCACCGGTTGATTCGCCTGATCGGTGGAATGGTTATGTACAGTAGGTTAGTAGTTAGTTTGTTTGTTCGCATGCAGGTGTGCAGGATCGCGGCTGAAAGGTGTTGAAGACCCTAGCATGGGCATGTGCTAGGTCGAGCTGATAAGTTTGAGTTGGAAGATCACCCTGGAAGTGGATCGAGTCATCCCTGGAGGATCGGCGAAGTGAAATTTCGCTAAGGCTAAAAGTTCGTAAAAATGACATCATCAGGATATTTCAGCAAATATCCTGCAGTCGCGTTGGGCATCGTCATCCAGATAAGTGGAGGAGAGCATGATGCTTTCGATTGCATGAAGTGAAGGAGCGTCGGGGTGATCATCATCTGGAGGAGCCGAGGAGGAGCGTATCGGCATCAGGTAGAAGATCGGGTCATGAAACTGTTGAAGTTTGCATGTCGCAAGTGCATCAGGATGTTTTAAGTCGGATATATACTCAGCGTATCTATCGCCGTCAGGATCATCTCTCGGGAGTGCCCATCATCCGCGTATCGCTAGCAGATGCGGGAGTGAAAGTTCGTTTTTTTGACTAAGTGTTGAAGAGGTCATCAGGATATTGGGTGACGTCATCGTCATCAGGATATGACGTCATCATCATCAGGATATTGAGATATCCCCCTACGCAAGTTTATCCTACTGTCGCTAAGGATTTAGGTATCGGCGTAGGCAGAAGGTTGTGTTAACATCATCAGGAGGTTTCGAGAGAACCGGATAAATCATATCACGATGCTGTTGCTTGTATCGTCAGCTATCGGGGCATCGAAGGGAAGGTGCTGAAGGTGATCGTCATCAGGATCTTTGGAGCAACAGGATATTGGATATCCTGCAGACGAAGGAGGTGTTGCATATCATGATGATGCCGATGGAGCTTGGCGCTCGATGAACAGTGTAACAGGAGGATGTTTGCACTAGTTAAACATCATGATGATGATGATAGGCGGAAAACGGAGGAAGTGAACGGTAGTCGGCAGGAGGCTAATTGTGCTCGTCCGAAATATGATGATGATGCTGACAGTGTAAAGCAAAATATGATGATGATGGTGATGATGATGATGATGAGGATGGGCTGTAGACGTCCATGCTGTATTGTAAGGTTATAGTGTGGATGCCTCTGCATCATTTAGTCATTCAATATATCATACAATTCAAATACAATCTAGTCGGCAACATGCGGGCTTACAATATGGGCTCAAAGGCCTGATTACATACATGCACAAGATAAGGCTTTGAAGCTCCCTTCATACAAAATCCAAACTAAGAATTATGAATCAATTGCTAACTTCTAAACTGCTTTCCTAAGGATCTATTACATCAATATATATCAACTCCAAACTATAGACACCCAAATTTGTCCCAACTTTGTCCATGTCTAGCAACACTTTGTCAAAAACATTATTAAGACATCATGTAGCATTTTGTCCTAAATCCCACTCTTAATCCCACTTATTCCATTAGCCAATTAATTAAATAAATTTTATTTATTTAATTAATATCCAACTCATATCCCAACTAATTCAAATATTTTATTTGAATTAAGTTCTCACATTTCATTATAAGCCGACTTTCCAATTAATTAAATAAATTTTATTTATTTAATTAATTTATCTTATCATTTAGCCAACATGTGTGCCTCTTTCATTTAAAAAGATAAGTGGTACTACAGCCTTTTATTTAATATCTTTTATATGTAGTACTTTTTATGTACACAAACACACATGAGCCCTATCCTCCCTCCACTTGTCAAATGACTACAACTCCCTTGAAGAGTGGGAATACCTAATCAATCCTAGCCATCCACATCAATCAATTAGCTTTTTAATCTCAGCCGTCCATTGAAACCAAGCCTTTCCTATAAATCAACCCCCTCACAAGCCATTAGCAATGCATTGAGCTTCAAGTACCATTATTCTATCAAAATATCATTAGAGCCTTTGCATCCTTCAACTATCATCCTCATATCATCTTCATCTTAATGTTATGCTGCAGAAGTGAGCATCCAACATTCCTCCAACAATAATCCTTCAAAATCTTGCATGCTCATGCGAGGTGGAGAAGAGCAATGGAGATAAATCAAGCATAGCATGGAGATCGGTTTGCATTTACATTTGTTATTTTGATTTTCATGTTGTCTTGTGCTTCATTGTGCATTGCTAGGGTTTTTATCATTGTTGTTTATTCATTTGCCCTGATTTGCAATTTTACCCTAACTACATTTGGCACACCCGGTGGGACTCACTTCGCTTGATCTTTTTTTTTTGCAGGTTTTTGTAGTAAAAAATTGCATTCATATAACCCCCATTGTTGAGTTTTGCAGGTTTAATTAACTTTTTGTTGCAGATCCGCTGTTTTTTCGACAAAACCCTAGGTTTTAAAGATTTCATCATATCTTCCAAACGGCTATAAATTTTTCTACAATATTTTAGCAAATGTTTGTCCATAAAATAAGGAAGCTACAGCAGAAAAGTTTTGGGTTTATTGCAATTTTTGCGGGATTTATCATGTTTTTATGTTTTTTCATAAAATTGTAATTCTAGTCGCAAATTAGTGAATTTTTTAGAAATTTTTACATTTCTAGAAATCTCCTGAAATTCTAATAGGGATCCATGTTTTACAGAATTAATTTGGAGGTCGTTTACAGTGCAAAAAAATTAGATCTTTACCGACTGTATTGTTTTCATAAATCCGCATTTTTGGGCGCAAATCAGGGAATTTTTTTGATTTCTTTACATTTTCGGAAAGCTCTCTAAAAATTAATAGGGGTCAATTCTTTGATTTTTTAATTTTTGAACCAAAAATCTATCAAAATAATCAAATCTAATTCAGCTATGCATCTAAAATTACAATTTTCCTTGCCTGATGAGCCTATTTTTTATGCCTGCATTATAATATCATTTTTTTTTATGTTGTAGGTGATCATAAGGAGCTGGAGCAACATTGACATCAACATTTATAGCAATTTGGATAGCGAATTAACCAAGTGCAATCATTTCATTTCTCATCTTCTAATCATTGTTTGCAAACACATTTGGATTTTGGGCATAAAATGAACAATTGTTTGCAAATTCACATCAAAAAATTGGGCTAAAACAAACCATTGTCTTTCATCACATTTAGATTTGGGCTTTAAAACAAACAAGTGCTTGCATTGTCTTCCACACATTGAACTTCTAAGGTTAATGAACCCCATGCGAATGTGACCAAGTAAATGTGTATGCTCTCTCCTCGCGTCCCAACACGAACTTGGAGATCAAAAACATTTACTTGTGTTGCTTTTGTTTAGCCTTAGAGAGGCTTGCCTTGGTACTCACCCCAAGGAAACGACCTCAAGTGGTACTTTCATCCAGTCCGCTATAAAAATCAGAGGATAAGGCGAAAGCCAAGTCTAACCAGTATTAGCGCTCACCATACAGTGCTAACTCGAAAGGAGGTGTACCTTTGTGTATATTAAAACTCCTAGTAGGGTTAGTTAAAGTCTTAAGTGGCTTGTTGGATGCTCGTGGGGTGCCGGTCCCCTAGATTTTCACTAGAACCTCCTTGTGATAGTGGCCTTGCCTTAACTAGGACTTGTTGAATTGTCTTCACATGCTTGCTTAACCATCATCACATTCTTTCAAACTAAAAACTTGTTTATGTGTCTTGCGTGAGTGATTCATGTGTGTATATGCATAATCATTTGTTTGAATATTACCACATCAAGCTCTAAACACCCAAACACATAAAGACAAGTCATCCTACACATTCTTCCAATAACATTCAAACCCAATCACTTTCATCCCAAACATAGCTTAGTCATCATCCAACCCAAACATAGCCAAGTCATCCAAACAATCTGCATCATCATCCAAATCCCTAAACAAGCACTTGCTAAAAGGACTTAAGACAAACACTTGGTGACAACATGTCTACACTAGAGGACCTAGAAATCAAATTCTAAAGATTCCTCCAAAATCTTTATCAAGGATCACAACCCCTAAACCAAGATGCCATTGAAATATTACAATTCTTCCTCCAAAGAGCTCAACCCCATGCAAGCCAATCACCTCAACTACAACACTCCATAGCCCAAGTCCAACACCTTTTAGCCACTAGTCAAGCCCAACAAGTACAACAAACCTTAGCCACTCCCTATCAACCTAATCCACTTCATAGCCACATATCATATCTATACACTCATCAACCCAATTCAATACCAACTTATTCCATTTCTTCTAATGTTATCCCTTATCCACATCAACACATCACTTCACAACAACCCATTCAACAATTCCAACAACAACAAATCATATCACAACAACAAATCCAAATGCCATCCCAACCTCAACAAATTCTACCTCAATCCTATGTGTCATCCACCTTAACTTCATACCAACCTCATCTATCTACACATCAAGTCAATGCCACATCAACCTCTCAACCTCCACCTCAAGCTTATCCAATCCCTCATACCACCATTCCAATGCACTACCAAGCCCATCCACAAGGCAATCAAGTGATATCACAAGAACAACATGCAAGTCCAAATAGCTCTTTGTACATAAATCAAGCAAGTCCAAGTACACCTTTTCAACAAGACCATCAAGCACCATTGATAGACCTAAGTCCACCTTTCCAACAAGAAGCACATCCAATTCCAAGTGGTCCCTTGTACATAAATCAAATGAGTCCAAGTTATCCTATGCAAGATCTAATAACCTTTGACAAGGGAGATACCAATCTAGAGTGGCCCCCACCATCCAATCACATGCCAACACATGAGCCAACTAATCATATCATAACACCATCATGTGATCCCATTTCTAGTCCATTGATCCATCAACCTTCCAAACCATCAAGCCCTTCATTACCTTCATCACCATGTCATTCTAATCCTTTACCAAAGGATACAGTTGAGATAGTTTTACAAAGAATGCTTGAAGCAAAACTCATTGAACTTCCTGAAGTCAAACCATGTGAAGAAAGTCCATATGATGAACATGATTATTGTGCATACCATAGGACTAAAGGCCATGATACAAATCAATGCCCAATATTTGTCTCAATTGTTTACAAGGTGTACTTACCTATAATGGGAAATCATGCAACATCATCCCAATCCCATGTGTCACCCCCATCTAGTCCAAATCCTAATCCGTCCAATCCAATTAGCCCTCAACCTAATCCTAATCATAAGCCTACAACACCATCTACCCTTATCATCCATCCATTATATTTCCCATCCACTCATACCTTTGCAAAGGATGTGATCCATTGGCTACTAGCTAGGAATAAACAACCTCCATGTCAAACACCCATTCATGAGCCTACCAAAGAACTTCCAAAGGTCATGTCCAATCATATATCCCCATGCCAAACACCTATCCTTGAGCCTATCCAAGAGCCATCAATTAACAAGCCCAATCCTTCAAGCCCATCATGTGACATACAAGCCATCAAGCCTATTCAAGAGTCTCCTATCATTAATCCAAGTTGAGAGTCATCAAGTTCTCATGTTGTTGACCAAGAGCCTATCCAAGAGTCATCTACTTCCATTCAAGCAACCCAAGAGGTATGTCAAAGGTTTAATCCTAAGCATGTGGAAACATTAAGCCCTAGTCTACCTCAAGATCAAATCACTTTTATGCAACCCATCCATAACATGTATCTTGTCCATGATCAAGATGATAGCCATACTGATGAATCTATCCATGAGCCACTTGATCCTATCCATCTCCCAACAACCATTCATGAGCAAGCTATCCAAATTCAACCTATCCATAATATATATCTTTTCCATGATCAAGTTGATACCTATGAAGAAGCTATCCATGAACACCTTGATCCTATCCATAATCCTATATTAATCCATGAGCAAGATATCCACATTTATCCTAGTCATATGCCATCTAGCCCTATCCATAATGAACAAACATCCACTTGTCATGATGAGATGCTTGTCCCCTAAGTAAGCATAAAAGATCAAACAAATAACTTGGATCTTAGTGAACACAATGCTAATCAAGATCCTAATGATCCTCCTTCCACATCCACCATCGATCCCATTTCAAATCCATCATGTCCTAGTGGTCTTATAGCCTTTGTCCATGAATGTTCTTCCTTAGGACAACAACGACCTTTATCCACTTCACCTTCTCCATCTAATAATGAACTCAAGTCTAATGTTCAAAACACATCTAGTCCTATAGTCCATCGCATACTCCAAAACATGAACTACCAAGGCAAAGGTTTAGACCTTTATGCACAAGGTATTTTGGAGCCAAACCATGTCAAGATCCCTCCATGCTCATATGGCCTTGGATATACACCCCAAGGTAAACAAGGCCAAGATGTTGGTAATTCCTTCATGCATCCTATGTCCCCTTTCCATCACAAACCACATCATCTACCCAAAACATATGTAGCCATTCCAACTCCATCATCCTATAAAAGTCAAAAGCATGTGACCATACACCTTTCGCCATCCAATTTGCCTTCACTTTTACCAACTCCAAATATCCCTCCATCTACCTTGGCACCATTGCTTCCAACACCTAACATACCTATCATTCATAAGTATCCTTACATCCCTAATCATGGCCAACAAAAGCACACATCGTCTAAGAATAAAGCTTCCAATCATTCCATCCACTCCACCCACCCCATGGGATTCCAAAATAAACATTTGGATGCCTTTATGTATAAAGCTAAAAATCCAACTAAAACTCCTAAGGACTATCATGCCTTAGGGCATCAATGTGAAAAGTCTCTAAATCATCTATCTTCTAAGCAAAGTACATTCACAAAGCTATCCAAGCCCATACCTCCAAAAGCAAAACCCAAAAGCAAAATGGTTTGGGTTCCTAAGCAAAAAACTAGCAAAGCAAATGCGGCATCCTCATCCACATCTCAAAAATCCACTTCCATCCAAAACTTCCATTTCCTTCAAAAATCTCACAAGCAAAACAAAAGCACTAAAAATACTAAATCTATGTGGGTTCCTAAATCACTTCATCAACCATCTCCTAAGAAAACATCTCCATTGCTTCCTACACCACCATCCAATCAAAAGCTTCAATGTTTAACATGGTGTGTGCAACCATTGGTCATGGTTCCCTTCCATTCCAAAACATTCCCACATGCCTCCATCTCCCCATCCTTCATCCATTATCCTACATATCTCCTCAATCACCTTCATATGGTCCATGCTTTTGCATAAGCCTTTTATCCATCCATCCTTGCATGAACCTTTCATAATCCACATCATAATCTACTATCTACCTAATCCATCTCCCATCCATGCAATCCCTTATCAACATCGATGAGCATAACAACATGGTCCATGCGATAACATCCATCTCTAATGGGGCACTATCAACCTTCATAGCACTAGCCACTTGAGTCGCTCCTATCCATTACCATGGTGAAAACCTGGCAAACAAGCGCCATGTGTAATTGTCAACCCATCTAAAAGCAAAAAAACAAAAAAACAAGTAAAAAAATAAAAAAACAAAAAAAAGTCAAAATAGTAAAGAGAAATCCTTTCGTCCAACGGTGAAAACTTGGTAAACAGGCACCTTGGATAAGTACCATGATGAAAACCTAGCAAATAGGCATCACGTGTAGGTTGATCTTCCATGTCACTTACACTTGGGGGCACATTGTCTCATCCAACCTATCCATTTCCAAACTATCCATCCCATTATATCATACCAACCTATCTTATCCTATCTTGCCATCCTACCATCCTTAGCCATTACATAAACATGCCTATCCTATTTATCCATCCTTCCACCTTTTGATCTTGATGAAGACATAAGGGCAAAATGTTGAAACATGTTTGGATATTTCTTGACATACCTTCTTTCCAAACCAAGTCCTATCCATTGATAATTTATCCATCCCATTTAAACCAATCCATCATGTCATCCTATCGTCATAAGCGTCATGTAAAATCTATCATGTCATCCCTTTGTCATGAATTTTATCTTAAGCATAACCACCTAGAATGGGGCAAGTTCTTCCTATGCAACATAGCCTTTGAAGATCACATCCTAGCTCCCTTATGATCCATCCACTATGGCGTATCCTTATCACGAGCTTTACATCTATCATGAGCTTTCCACTATAGCCTACCTATCCATTTTTCATGAGGCATGCATACATACCTTATATAGCCTATCCTCTTATCTATCCATCTATCATGAGCTTTCCCTTTTATGGTCTATCCATTTATCATGAGCTTTCCATTCCACTATAGCCTATCTCTTTATCCACCCATTTATCATGAGCCTTCCATCCTTGCACCTAGACTTGGTTTTCTCCTTTGTCATTGGTATCTAGCACAAAGGCTACCCAAATTGTAAATCCATTGGTGTTTTCCAAAACATCCCAAAAACACACAAAAAAAAAATATTCTCAAAAATCCAAAAAAATCAAATATTCTCAAAAATCCAAAAAAATCAAAATATCCCAAAAAAATTCAAAAAAATCAAAATATGTCGAAAAATCTAAAAAATTAAATATCCAACGAAAAATCCAAGCAATAATCATCATCAATCCAAAACAATCCACTCCATCAACATTCAATCAAAATCAAATCCTCATTATCATCAATTCTTCTTATCAATAACATCCATTCATCCATTTCAATCAATCACTTCTTCCAATCATATCAATCATATCAATCTAAGCAATGATCTTAAATCCAAGTCACACTAATCCTTATCAAGCAAGCTAGTCAATCAAAGAACATTATCCAATCAAATCAACAGGTTTTGATCCTAATCTTGTCATGAGCCAAATCAATCATCATCAATCATCATCAATGGGATATAGCGTTCCCACATCCTTGTGTTGATCTAGGGATATAGCTTTCCCCACAATGACAACACTATCATCGTCAATCAAACAATCAATCATTGGTTTATGACTTGACAAGGGCAATACCTTGTTCATTTTACATCCTTTGAGCACATTGAGAACACTTGCTTATGCTTAGATTGAGTGGACAGTCTAATCATCACACCATTACTACCATCATTCAAAACAATCCAATCATCAAAACAATCAACCCAGCAATATCAATCATCAGCATCAACACCAAAGCAAATCAACTCAATCACATCTAACAAATCCAATCACTTTAGCAAATCAAAAGTAGCTCAATCCACCACATATCATCAATCATCAACATTTTCATCAATCTTCATCCATCATTTCATCATCTTCACATCATTCTAAACAATGATCCAAGTGTAAGCCCATCCTTAATCCATACCAATCAAGTTAATCAATCAAGCTAAGTTATCCAAACGCAATCCATGGTCTTGATCCTAGCCTTGTTGTAAGACAAATCAATCAATCAACCAGCCAACCAACTCAACAAACAACCTTGTGTTGATCTAGGGATATAACTTTCCCCGCAATGACAACACTCTCAACTATCATCAATCAACAATTAATCAATGGTTTACAGCTTGACAGGGGCAATACCTTGTTTGCTTTTGTATCATTTGCGCATGCTTGCTTGCTTGCTTGTGTGTGTTATCTTTTTATCTTGCATTTGTATCACATTTGTAACTTTCCAGCTAATATTCATATCTTGTATCCAGACAAGATTGTATTACGCTGGGGCACAAGACACATCATCACCCTGGTCCTTATACTTTGGTGCATAACGTCTCATGCTATATCAAACATCATGGTTGCTCACTTTCATTGCAGCATAACGCATCATCATTTCTTCTATCCATTCCCTTAGCTATCTTTCTTAGCCAAACCATTCTTTTCGAGAGCATACCCGTGCTTGTCCAACCCGCATATCCTCTCGAGGGGGCATCATCATCCTATCTTTCCATCATCATCATTATTCTTTTCCTCTATCCATACCTTAACTTCTTTGAAATGATGTTACTCGACATAAATCTTATCATCTCGAACATCATCTCAAAGAGGGGCAAAATGTAGACACCCAAATTTGTCCCAACTTTGTCCACGTCTAGCAACACTTTGTCAAAAACATTATTAAGACATCATGTAGCATTTTGTCCTAAATCCCACTCTTAATCCCACTCTTAATCCCACTTATTCCATTAGCCAATTAATTAAATAAATTTTATTTATTTAATTAAAATCCCATTCAATCCCATCCCTATCCTACTTAGCCAATTAATTAAATAAATTTTATTTATTTAATTAATTTCCACATCATATCCTAATCCCACTATCCAATTAATTAAATAAATTTTATTTATTTAATTAATATCCAACTCATATCCCAACTAATTCAAATATTTTATTTGAATTAAGTTCTCACATTTTATTATAAGTCGACTTTCCAATTAATTAAATAAATTTTATTTATTTAATTAATTTATCTTATCATTTAGCCAACATGTGTGCCTCTTTCATTTAAAAAGATAAGTGGTACTACAGCCTTTTATTTAATATCTTTTATATGTAGTACTTTTTATGTACACAAGCACACATGAGCCCTATCCTCCCTCCACTTGTCGAATGAATACAACTCCCTTGAAGAGTGGGAATACCTAATCAATCCTAGCCGTCCACATCAATCAATTAGCTTTTTAATCTCAGCCGTCCATTGGAACCAAGCCTTTCCTATAAATCAACCCCCTCACAAGCCATTAGCAATGCATTGAGCTTCAAGTACCATTATTCTGTCAAAATATCATTAGAGCCTTTGCATCCTTCAACTATCATCCTCATATCTGTTGGCAAGAGACACTATATGGATTCATGGTTGTTGTCATTGATGGCAACAAAGGTCATCCCACATATCCGCAAGACATGATATGTCTCTACCGGAAGTCAGAATAAAGAATGTTGTGATCCGGTGAAGAAGAACAGAGCATGTGGCAAGGTCCGACAGATTGGTCCGGACCTCTCAGAGGAAGTGTCTTGGTGCAGTGCGGATTTGGGGAAGTCAAGAGGACTACCTTGAGTGGTATATTCCAAGGATTTAGCCTCCGGTGATGGACAAGGAAAAAGATATGAATGGTTGAGTACCGGATTCCTGAGAGACAGTGAAAACAGAGGAAGAACTGACTGGCAGAGTATCAGACTGCTTTCCGGATGGGTTACTATTGATGACAGAGGTTGTGAAGGCATGAATCATGTTTGGCCGACATGATTAATGATATCTACAAGTATATGCTTGATCCGCATTGCTTGGTGAGGAAGGATTCAGCCGACAGAATGAAAGTTTATAAGAAACTAGACTGTTCCGGATGCCGACTAGAAAGGTGATGAAATTACTTGTGCGGATATATATAGAGGATGGATTTAGTTGTGAAGGTGTTGTTGATGTGGAGTGATATGCGAATAAGTCCAGATAAAGAGCAGAGGTAGCAAAAAGGATCCGGTATGTGAAAGATAGCAGAATAAAGAACAGAGGAAAGATGAAGTGCAGCAGATCAGTGTACTGAGCCTAACCGGAACTGAACTCCAGCATATGCAGATGCTTCCAATCAGTTCAAGACTGTGATTCTCATCACTTTGTAGACAGTGTGTCTTCTTGTAGGCAGTGGGCCTCTTGTGAGCAGTGTGCTCGGGCAGTGAGCCCTAATTGGCAAGTGCCATCTTTGTAATTTCCTATTCTTCTAACAGAGAATAAGTTTTGGGTTAATCACCCCGTGGTTTTCTCCCTTAACAGGGTTTCCACGTCAAAAATACTGTGTCATGTGTTTCTTGTTTTATGGTTAATGTTTTATGTTTGATCTTATGCTGCATCAATTAAAAGGAAAGTTCAATAAAAGAAATAATTAGGATAACTGATTCACCCCCCCGTCTCAGTTATCAACAATTGGTATCAGAGCCAAGTTCCTCCTAATAGAGCCTAACAGCTTGAGGAAGATCTGGGATTTCAAATGGATGCATATGGTTTAAGGGAGCAACTCAAGACTGCTCTTGAGGATCTTGAACAGTCGAATTCTGAAGTCAGTGAATTAAAGGAAAGACTCAAACAGGCTGATGAATTCATGAGAGAATTAAAAGACAAATTAAGTCTCTCTATGAAAAAGAGAAAGGAGCTGCTTCAACAGTTGGCAAGACAAAGTGAAGAAAGCAATACAAATGAAGAATTGACTGAGCAAACCAAGTTATGTGAAAAGTTATCAAAAGAAGTCATTATGTTAAGACATGAAATGGAATCAGGAACTATAAAGTTTACTCAAGAGATTGAAGAAAAAAGAAAGGCTGAAGACAATCTAAGACAAACTCTTAAAGATAAATCAGAAGAATGCCACCAGATGGACAGGATTATCAGACATCTTGAATCTGATCTTGAAGATGCCAAAGATAATGAAGGAAAACTTGAGGATCAAATTGCCTCTCTCAAAAGAGACCTTCAAACAGCAAATGAATATAAAGAGAAATTCAAGATAAGTTCTGCTCAACTTGAAGTTCTCCTTGGAAGTCAAAAGAGGACAGATGACAAGTATGGGTTGGGATATGAGAAAGGAGAAAGCTCCGGATCCGGTCAGAAGAATCTTGGATCAGAAAATCCAAGAAGCAGGCCTAGAAGACCTCCGGTAAGACAGCCAAATGCTCAAAGATATCCATCCTTCAATGGATACTGCCACAGCTGCAACCACTTTGGTCACAAAGCTAATCAGTGCAGAATGAGAATGAATCAGATTAATTCATCCTTCTCCGGACAGTGCTTCAACTGCAAAAGGTATGGACACAAATCCCATGAATGCAGAAGAATGCAAGTAAACAAATCATTCAAAGGTAGATGCTTCACATGCAATAGAGTAGGTCATATGGCTAATCAATGCAGATCAAAAGGATATCAGTCAAATATGCAAAGAAATGTTATTTGCCAAATCTGCAATAGGTCCGGTCATAATGCTAAAGTTTGCAGAAACAAGAATCAGGACAAAAGAGGTCCGGTGTATAATCAGAATCAAGACAAGGGTAAACAAAAGATGAATGCGGATGAGGTTAGGAATCAGATGAGCAAGATTTGGGTGAAGAAAAGTTCAGAGAATGTAGAGGTTGGATCCGCACCAGACTCTGGTGCTGATATTTCTTCCGGAAATTAAAAAGTGAGCTCAGGCTCAGGGGGAGACTCAAAGAAAATCTTGTTCCCCCAACCAAACAAGTGGTGCCGGATGTGGCACAAGATGCGGATCAAAGGGTTTGTAGATATGAGTCTTGAGATACTTCAGTCAAGTTTTCAGAGGTCCGCATGGAGTTATGAAGAAGCTGTGATCGATCAAATAAGACCTGTTCAGGGAGATGCTCCGGTATGATAGAGGATTACAAAAAGGTCCGGAAAGATCCGGAAATGCACTATCTTGTTCTGCGGATTGGACAGAGTGTTTGGGATGCTCGTGTAATATGTTACCTTGATTTATTCATGATTGAAAGATCCGGATGATATTCTCAGATCAGAACCAATCCGGGATACTCCAAACTATCCAGACAAGGCAAACCGGAATGATGTAGGTGAAGCATTTATTGCAGACAGATATTAGGGTTCGCGGAGCAATTTAAGGGATCTCTCAAAGGTCATTTGCTCATTCTGCACTCGAGAAGAAGCGAAAAGTGGAGCTCTGCAACAAGGTTCATCAAGCACCAAGGATCTCCTGCCGAAGCTAGTGCATAAAGAAATCAATCCAACCACTCCGTGCAAACTGAAGGCGCACAAGGTATTCTCCGTTTTTCATTACCTCACTGCAAATCTTTGAAGAATGGCTACTCCAAACATAGTTAAGATCTCTGATAGACCTCGCCCCTCATTCAAGAAACATCCCTACAAATCATTGGAGGTAGACCCACTAGGAGCCTTCTCTAGTGTTCCCCACGGAGTTTTACACACCGAAGACATTAGGGTTTACATACATGCAAACATTGAGGAATTTGGGGAATTCAAATTAAGAGACCTCTATCACAAGCAGCTGATTGACAATGCTTTTGAGCTTAAACCAGAGTATAAGGATATTCAGAAGAAACAATTTGAGCAATTTATTCATTTCCCCTGTTTTGAAGAGGATGAATGGGTCCGGTATGTACTGAGCAGGATGCATGACAACTTTCTATGGCTAGATAGACCCTGCAAGATCACAAAAGAGGCAATTAGAGCAGTAACTAGCCTATACTCTTCCGGAGGAGTACCTATCCTCAAATCTGTCAAGAACAACATTGTAACTGAGGCCACCGGATCAAAATTTGACAAAAGGGCAATGACCATTGAAGACATCTCCGATCCGGATATCAAATATGCATCAATGATAATAGGATACAAGATCTACCACTCCAGCAGGGAGAATTCTGTATCCGGAACTGCAGTATACACTGCCTATGAGATGCTAAGAAAGAATGCAGAGTATGATCTCTGCGAACTACTGCTAAGCCAATTAATGGAAAATATACAGAAAATCAAGAAGGATAAGAAGAATTCCTTTAAGTATGGTACTCTGATTGTATGTCTATTCTTCTACTTCATGAATGAGCTACCCGGAACAAGTGGATGGGTATGGCAGAATGACAAACCTGTTGCAGTCCAGATAAGAGACTATTTGCATGGACTTGGGGATGCAAAAGCGAGAAATACAGCTCTATGGGGATACTTCAAAAACTTTCAGAGCATGATGCAAGCAAGAGAGAGAATTCCCCAGTCTCTCATTGAGAAATACAAGGACTCAGTGTGCTTTATGGTTGACACTGATCAGTGCCTAATGGAGGCAGTGGAGCCAAGGATTGTCTGGATCATGCCCATGGGGTATGAAGTTGATGAACAGATAGTGGAGCTGCATGTTCAACACATGCTAAGTCAGCCCAAAGATCCTAAGGCAGAAAGGTTTGGAACCTTTGAGGAGCTGAGTGTAAAAATACATGTAGAACTCAGGGAACCTAAGATTAAAAGAAAGGTAAGAAAAGAAGTAGAGCACATTGCTCAAGGCCTAGGTATCTCAAAGGAGGCACTTGATGCCAGCCGGGAAAAGAGGAGGAAGGCTGAGGAAGAAGAGAAAAGCAAAGAAAGTGCTCCGGTTGAAACTCCCACCCGGACCTGATCATCAAAGAGACCTGCACCTTCCACAACCAAAAGTTCAAAACCAGAAGTTCAGGCATCCGGTAAGAGATCAAAGACAAAAGCCACAAGGGCTTATGGAAGCCAAAAGGATGAAGAGGAAACAGAATCAGATGAGGGAGTAAGAGAAGTAAAGAAACAGAAGAAGAAAGGATCCGGTAAGCCCTCCACAGGCCAAGACAAGGATGAAATGGTAGAGGTAACTGTTGAAAAGCCCACTCTGTCACTAGAGAGCATAATCAAGTCAGTCACGGTAGATGGAAACCTTCAACCAATGACTGAATCATATGATGACTTTAGTGAGGCCGACCAAAAGACTCTGCAGGAGGCCACAGTAAAATATCTTAACATATATAATAAGGCTTTCATTGAAATAATATCTCTTATTCCTAAAAGCCTAGAGAAGGAAATGGAAGTAAGAAAGAATAATGCTCATGCTAAAGATCTTGAGATCCGGGAGCAGATAGCTATTCAGCTATATCCTCAAATTGATCCCAAGACCATGAACATTATCTTCAAAGACTGCAAAGATGAGTTTAGAAGCAAAGCCAGGATGAATCAACTCATGCTTGGCGAAACTGACAAAGTGGCCCAAGAAACAGAAGAGATCCTCCGGAAGGCCTTCAAAAGGTTCAATCTTCCGGTTGTAGAGGATTTAGGTACAGAAACAGCTGAGGACTTGGGACCCTCTACTCCAGAAGAAGTGGCTCATGAACAAACTAGCATCTCTCCTCCGGTTTCCCTTACAGTCTCCGGATCCAAAGAAGAAGAGCAATCACAGGAGAAGGAAGCAGTGGTGAAAGACAAAGAGGTTGACAGTTCTAAGACTGCAGAAGAAAAGAAACATCTGTCTCCGGCAAGAGACACTGCACAAACTGTTCAACAATTTTTGAGCAAAGAAACTCTAGAGATTGATGAACCGGAGCTTCTAAAAGGCCCATTTGATTTTGACTCTCTCTCTCCGGTACAAACAATGAAGATAGCTTCATTTGCAAATGCCAAGGCAAATGAAAAGCTCCTGAAGTCTCATATGGAAGACTGTGAGTTGATAGATGCTGCTTCCGGAGTACTTGTGAAGATCATGCCATTAATCCAGATAGATCCGACAGCCTCCTCTTCTGGTAATCTAAAAACCTTAGTCAGCAGTGTTGATACACATTTTGATTCTTTAGAAAAATCAGCTGAAGAAAAGGTCCGGAAGGAATTTTTGGATAAAAGATTTTCAGAGATATTAGAATTAATCTCTAAAGATAGGAAGATTGTAAGCATTGGAATAAAGAGCTTAGAGAATGCTCTTAAGGATGGTGGTGACATCTATAAATTTTGCATATCCTGGTCAAAGGCAACAGCAGCATTTGACAAGAAAATAAAAGAGGAACAGGATAAGCTACAAAGCTTATCTCAAAGTTTTGATCCTCTCTCTTCCTCTATAATAAATCAAGAATGTCAGACCATTGCAGTCTTGAATGAAATAAAAAATCTTGAGAAGGAAAGGAAGAACATCACCAACCGAATGGGAGAACTTAGAAGGATTATAATCCCTAAGTTGGAAACAATGCATGAGGCCATCAGTGATGCTCAGACCACCGCCCAAACAAAAGATCCGACAGATCTCAAGCGGGCAGAAGCGTTTGCATTTTTGCTAAGTGGTCACATTTCAATTTTGGATAGAATGAAGCAAAGTTGGGCTATAGAAATGATCCAATTGCAGACATCCTTTGCAGACATTCTTCAATATATGTGAGTATGTAAATATGCGGCTAAGTATAAGAAATTTTTGAAAATTTTGATATGCGGACCCTACCCTTTGCCATTGATGTCAAAGGGGGAGTGAGGAGCAGTGAAAAATGAGAAATCCAACTAAGGGGGAGTTCCAGAAATTGTATATAAAGACAGAGCATCAGCAAAGGGGGAGCACAGTGAAAACACTTAGTCATTTTTCACTAAGTGTTGCCATCAATGCCAAAGGGGGAGATTGTTGGCAAGAGACACTATATGGATTCATGGTTGTTGTCATTGATGGCAACAAAGGTCATCCCACATATCTGCAAGACATGATATGTCTCTACCGGAAGTCAGAATAAAGAATGTTGTGATCCAGTGAAGAAGAACAGAGCATGTGGCAAGGTCCGACAGATTGGTCCGGACCTCTCAGAGGAAGTGTCTTGGTGCAGTGCGGATTTGGGGAAGTCAAGAGGACTACCTTGAGTGGTATATTCCAAGGATTTAGCCTCCGGTGATGGACAAGGAAAAAGATATGAATGGTTGAGTACCGGATTCCTGAGAGACAGTGAAAACAGAGGAAGAACTGACTGGCAGAGTATCAGACTGCTTTCCGGATGGGTTACTATTGATGACAGAGGTTGTGAAGGCATGAATCATGTTTGGCCGACATGATTAATGATATCTACAAGTATATGCTTGATCCGCATTGCTTGGTGAGGAAGGATTCAGCCGACAGAATGAAAGTTTATAAGAAACTAGACTGTTCCGGATGCCGACTAGAAAGGTGATGAAATTACTTGTGCGGATATATATAGAGATGGATTTAGTTGTGAAGGTGTTGTTGATGTGGAGTGATATGCGAATAAGTCCAGATAAAGAGCAGAGGTAGCAAAAAGGATCCGGTATGTGAAAGATAGCAGAATAAAGAACAGAGGAAAGATGAAGTGCAGCAGATCAGTGTACTGAGCCTAACCGGAACTGAACTCCAGCATATGCAGATGCTTCCAATCAGTTCAAGACTGTGATTCTCATCACTTTGTAGACAGTGTGTCTTCTTGTAGGCAGTGGGCCTCTTGTGAGCAGTGTGCTCGGGCAGTGAGCCCTAATTGGCAAGTGCCATCTTTGTAATTTCCTATTCTTCTAACAGAGAATAAATTTTGGGTTAATCACCCCGTGGTTTTCTCCCTTAACAGGGTTTCCACGTCAAAAATACTGTGTCATGTGTTTCTTGTTTTATGGTTAATGTTTTTATGTTTGATCTTATGCTGCATCAATTAAAAGGAAAGTTCAATAAAAGAAATAATTAGGATAACTGATTCACCCCCCCCCTCTCAGTTATCAACAATATCATCTTCATCTTAATGTTATGCTGCAGAAGTGAGCATCCAACATTCCTCCAACAATACTCCTTCAAAATCTTGCATGCTCATGCGAGGTGGAGAAGAGAAATGGAGATAAATCGAGCATAGCATGGAGATCGGTTTGCATTTACATTTGTTATTTTGATTTTCATGTTGTCTTGTGCTTCATTGTGCATTGCTAGGGTTTTTATCATTGCTGTTTATTCATTTGCCCTGATTTGCAATTTTACCCTAACTACACAAACCAATAGATTCCTCCATGTTAGCCAAGGAAGATCACAATTTCCAAAGAAGAGGTGTAACGTGTGAATACAGATAGGTCAGACCTAAATGCATAGAACACTTCGTAAAATGAATGGAACAACATGCAGACCCTTGGGGAAGGTCAGCCATGAACCAAAGAACATTGAATGATGTGTCATTGAGATCCACAAGTCAAGGAATGATCTGCAAGCCTTCTCCTTTAGCTGATTATCTTAGGCTGTCAAGATTCTCTACTATGAGAAAACAATTGATCATCTCATAATGATATCTTTCTGGTAACTGATCCAAATGCTCTAAAATCTTGATATGATGTAGATGAATGAATGTATATGCTAAGTTCAGATCTGTAAGATGTGAATTGTCAAAACTAAACCACAAGTTGAAACTGCTTTTGACTGAATTATTTAAACTAAACTAGAAAAAGAAACAAATTGAACTACAAATAAACTAAAATGCAAATGTTTTTGGTTGATGCAATATTGCTCTTAAATTAGGGATGCTCTTGCATCAGACATCTGGTGTTATTGAAAAAGTGAGTCCCTAACTTTGCTGGGGCTAGGGGAGAACCAAGATGGTCCACCTCAACCTGAGAAATCCATGATGAATCTTCTTCCAGTCTACCTTTCTATTTCACAAGGTATTCTTTGTATTGTGTTCCTCTAGTGTTGCGTCCAACTCTGCTGTCCAATATGTCTTCAATCTACCTTTGGTGCTTGTTATGGTAACTGCTTCTTCAAGTCTTCTTCCATGTTGTCACTAAACTCTAATTCATGATATGGATATAGATCTACCATATTGAAAATAGGTGAAATACCCAATGTCTCTGGTAATTCCACTTCATATGCATTTCTTGAATCAAATTTCTTGAGTATCTTACAAGGTCCAAACTTCATCTTCAACTTGTTATATGTCCCAATTGGAAATCTTTCTTTTCTCAAGTACACCATCACTTCATCTCCAACTTCAAATTCCTTATGTCTTCTCTTCTCAATAGCCTTCTCTTTGTACTTACTGTTCATATCCTCCAAATGCTTCTTCACCTGATTATGCATTGTCTTCATATGATCTACAAATTATCCTCTTTTCTTCTATATTGATATCTCTTATTTCCGCCACTCCTCTAGGATTCACTCCGGTAACAATCTCAAAAGGTGTTCTTCTAGTACTATTTACTAAATTATTGTATGCAAACTCTACTCGTGAAAGAATCAAATCCCAACTTCTTGTCTTCTCTCCAGCCAAACATCTCAACAAATTTTCCAAACTCCTATTCACTACCTCTGTCTATCCATCTATCTTTAGATGAAAAGCAAAACTAAACTTCAAATCTATCTTCATATTCTTCCAAAGTGTCCTCCAAAAGTACCCAACAAACTTTGTATCTCTATCTGAGACTATACTCTTAGGTAATCCATGCAATCTTACAATCTCTTTGAAAAATAAGTCAGCTACATGTATTGCATCAGTTGTCATCTTATAAGGTATGAAATGAGCCATCTTTGAAAATCTGTCAACCACTACAAATATTGAATCATGTCCTCTCTGTGTCTTAGGCAATCCCATCACAAAATCCATGCTTATGTCTTCCCAAGATCTCTCTGGTATTGTCAAAGGTTTATACATTCCAGTATTCTGACTACTCCCTTTTTCAACTTGAAAAACTCTACAACTCTGCACAAATTTCCTAACATCCTTATGCATCTGAGGCTAAAAGTAGTTTTCACTCACCAGAGCCACTATCTTATTAATGTCAAAATGTCCTGCCAATCCACCACTATGCTTCTCCTTGATCATATTATCTCTCATGGAACTTCTAGGTATGCACAACTGACTTCCTTTGAATAACATATCTTCTTGAATGAAATAGACCAACCACTTGCTTCTATCTATCACAACAGGTTCCTTACATGCTCTCCAAGGTTCTACAAAATTAGTATCTCCCTCATACATGTTCTTCAATTCATCAAATCCCAACACTTCAACTCTCATCTCTGTCAACAAGTTTCTTCTTCAACTCAAGGTATCAACAACTTTGTTTGATTTACCACTCTTATGCTTCAACACAAAAGTATAACTCTGCATGAACTCTACCCATCTCATATGTCTCTGATTCAACTTACCTTGACTATTCAAATATTGCAAAGCTTGATGACTTGTATACAACACAAACTCCTTAGGCAACAAGTAATGTCTCCACTTCTTCAAGGTTTGAATTATGGCATAGAACTCTTGCTCATAAACTAAATATCTTTTCCTTCCATCATTTAACTTCTCACTGAAATATGCTATAGGTCTACCCTCTTGACTTAACACTACTCCAATCACATTTCCACTTGCATCACAATCAGCTTGAAATACCTTATTGAAATCTGATAATGCCAAAATAGGTTACTTTGTCACTTTCTGCTTCAACAACTCAAAACTTTTATCTTCTCTAGATGTCCACTTAAAATCCTTTCTATCACCTCTCATTGTTTCTGTCATAGGGTTACAAAATGAACTAAAATTTCTGATGAACTTCCGGTAAAAACTAGCCAATCCATGAAATGATCTAACTTATCCAATGCTCTCTAGTGTAGGGCATTCAATAATTGCTTTCACTTTGTTAGGGTCCATCTTCAATCCTTCCACAGAAATCACAAATCCCAAATATACCAACTCTTCCTTCAGGAAACTACACTTCTTGATGTTTATCAGTAATTTCTCTTCTCTCAAGCTCTGTAAAACTTGTCTAATATGCCATAAATGTTCTTCTTTTGTCTTACTGAAAATCAAAATATCATCCAAGTATACAATCACAAACTTACCCAAGAATTTCTTGAGAACTTCATTCATCAATCTCATGAAAGTACTCGGTGCATTTGTCAATCCAAAAGGCATCACTAACCACTCATACAATCCTTCATTTATCTTAAAAGTAGTCTTCCATTCATCACCTTCTCTAATTCTGATATGATGGTATCCACTCTTCAAGTCTATCTGTGTGAAATATCTTTCTCCACTCAAACAATCCATAATATCATCCATCCTAGGTAAAGGAAATCTATACTTAACTGTGATCTTGTTTATTGCTATGGAATCGATACATATTCTCCATTCTCCATCATTCTTAGGTTGAAGTACTGTAGGTACTGCACAAGGACTCAAACTTTTCCTCAACAACTCTTGTATTTGTCTATTTAGTTCTTCATTCTCTATCGGTGTCCTCTGGTGTGTTGCTTTGTTAGGCAAACTTGCTCCCGGTATAAGATTCATGTGATAACTAATACTCCTTATATGTGGCAATCCATCAGCTACATTATCTGATATGATGTATTCATACTTTGTCAACAACTCTCTTATCTCCTCTGGTTCAGTCTCTTCAGCTTCTTTCTTCAATGTTTCAGACTTTTTAGGAATCAAGGCATAGCACATATTCTCATGTCTCAAACCATCCAAAAATTTCCTTCCATATACCAAACAGATTCTAGTATTCCCACATACTTCACTCTTAGGATCATCCTCCAAAGGAATCAAGGTAATTCTTTTTCCATTTGTTGTTATAGTATATGTATTCTTTCTCCCATCATGCATAGCTTTTCTATCATATTACCAAGGTCTACCTAACAAGATATGATAAACATCCATAGGCATAATATTACACAAGACTTCATCATGATAAGATCCAATATGAAATTTCACCAAACATTGTTCACTCACCAGTACCTTATGATCATCCTAAATCCATGCTATCTGATAGGGCTTTGGGTGTTTCAATCTTTCCAACTTCAGTTTAGTGACCATCTCCTTTGAAACTAGGTTATCTGAACTACCACTATCAATTATAACTTTACAACACTTACCTCTTGATTTGCATATTGTTCTGAACAAGCTCTTTCTCTGTTGTGGTTCCTCATTAGTCTCTGTTTAAAATAGTGCTCTCCTCATCACCAATGATTCTCCTTTCTCAGGTTTGCCAACAGATTAGGGGTCATCCAATTCAACAAGTTCATCTTCAACATAGGCTGCTCTTCCACTATTTTATGTCCTCTTACTTGTCCTACCTTGATTGCATTCAAATGCTCTATGTTCTTCACCTCCACACTTGAAACAAGTACCTATGAATGTTCTCTTATCTAATCCTCTTCCTTCCCTTTTGTATCCTTCATTTCGGTATGCACTAGGGTTTCCTCTCTGGTAAAAATTTCTGTTATCTCTCCAGTAAGCATTGTTATCGCTGTCATCCTTTCTAACTAGGCTATCAAACTTGTTCTACTCTGTAAATGGTTGATCATATATGGAAACTATTCTCCCTCTATAAAATTTACCTACTCTTCCTTTCTATCTCTGATCATGCCTCTTATTCAGCTTCTCTTCAACTTTCAGGGAAAACTAATATGCTTCTTCCAAAGATGTCATCCTTACTAGACTTAGTTCTTCTTGAATGTTCAATCTCAACCCATTGATGTATCTAGCCACTTTCTCCTTTCTTGCTTCACTATGTCATGTCCTTATGATCATCTTATGAAATTCTTCAGTGTACTCCTTCATAGATTTCTCCTTTTGTCTCAGGTTCTGCAATCTTTTCAACAGCTCCAACTCTTAGTCAACAGGTATAAACTGATTCTTCAACTTTGTCACCATTCTATCCCATTTTGTAATCTTTTATTTTCCTCTTCTATTTCTTTCCAACTGAACTTCTTTTGACCATATAGCAGCATGTCCTTTCAACTTTGTCTTTGCAAATTTCACCTTCTCTAGATCTTCAATTTCTTCATATTCAAAGTATTCTTCCATATCATTTATCCAGTCAATCAATTCTTCAGGGTTCAAATTACTAGTATAATTTGGTACATCAACTCTAGGTCTCTTTCCAATCTTTGAAATAGCTCGCATTGTTTTCATTATCTCCATCGACTCATCTATTCTACCAACCATTGTACCAATAGTAGCAACTCTCCTCAGCAGCATTCTTCCTAGGATCAAGTGTAAACTGCCTCAGGTTTGGTGATTGGGCTACAAGGTGACAACTACCTCACAATCGGCGATTGGTTGCAACACAGGTAACCTACCTCAATTCGGTGATCTGTACATAACAAGATCTTATGAAATTCCATCACTAACTTTTCTTAATTCATTCAATTCACTCCCAAAGATTCAAACTTTTGCTCTGATACCACTTGGCACAGTCACGGTAGGAGGGTTCACAAAATAAACTATCTGGACCATGTAACAAGAGTAAACACAATAGAAACAACTCAAAGCAATAGAACAAATGCTGCTTTAGTCATTCAATATATCATAGAATTCAAATACAATCTGGCTAGCAACATGCGGGATTACAATATGGGCTCAAAAGGCCTAATTACATACATGTACAAGATAAGGCTTTGAAGCTCCCTTCGTACAAAATCTAAACTAAGAATTATGAATCAATTGCTAACTTCTGAACTACTTTCCTAAGGATCCATTACATCAATATATATCAACTCTAAACCAATAGATTCCTCTGCATCGGCCAAGGAAGATCACAATTTCCAAAGAAGAGGTGTAATGTGTGAATACAGATAGGTCAGACCTAAATGCATAGAACACTTCCTCAAATGAATGGAAAAACATGCAGACCCTTGGGGAAGGTTAGCCATGAACCAAAGAACATTGAATGATGTGTCATTAAGATCTGCAAGTCAAGGAATGATCTGCAAGCCTTCTCCTTTAGCTGATTATCTAAGACTGTTAGGATGCTCTGCTCTGATAAACCAATTGATCTTCTGATAGCAATTTCTTTATGGTAACTGATCCAAATGCTCTAAATTATTGATATGATGTAGATGAATGAATGTATATGCTAAGTCTAGATCTGCAAGATGTGAAATGCCAAAACCAGACCACAAGCTAAAACTGATTCTGACTAAACTTTATGAATTGAACTAGAAAAAGAAACAAACTGAACTGCAAACAAACTAAAATGTAGATTTTTTTGGTTGATGCAAGATTGCTCTTGAACTAGGGATGCTCCTACATCAGTGTGACAGATAATGAGTCTAATGATACTAGTGCAAATGAATGCTTGTTTATTGCTATTAAGGAAGAACCCGTGTCTACTAATCCTAGTAGCTGTGTGAAGGAAGAAAAATTAGTGGAAGAGAGAATGCTTTGTCTATCTGTCAGGTTGAGAAAGCTAAGGATGAATGGATTATTGATAGTGGATGTTTACATCACATGACCGGTGATAAAAGTAAATTTGTAAGTTTGGAAAGGTATGATGGAGGACTGGTTAGGTTTAGAGATAATGCAGTTAGTAAAATTTGTGGAATAGGATCTATTTCTTTTGATGGTAAGCATAACACAGATGATGTTCTATATGTGAAAGGTTTAAAGCATAATATTTTAAGTGTTGGTTAGATGTGTTACAAAGGATATGAGCTAAGATCAAGGATAATTGATGCAAGATCATGGAAAGCTCTAGATCAGTGATTGCTACTGGTAAGAAGATTAATGGTAACATTTATCATTTGAGATGAACTAATGATTGTTGTTTGTTGGATTAGACAGATGAGAGTTGGTTGTGGCATAGAAGGATGTGTCATATCAATTTTGACAACTTGATGAAGATAAGTTGAGTACAAGCTGTGACAGACCTGTCTAAGCTTGTGAAGCCTGCTAATACTATTTGCAAGGAATGTCGATTGGGGAAACAGACAAGGACAAGTTTCAAAAAGAACAATTTTCTACCGGATTACTTGAGTTGGTGCATACAGATTTGTGTAGTCCTACAAGAACAAGAAGTTTGCAAGGAGATAGGTACTTTATGTTTCTTATTGATGATTATTCTAGAATGACTTGGGTCACCTTTTTGAAAGATAAATCAGAAGCCGTAGATAAGTTTAAAGATTTCAAGGCAATGGTTGAGAATGAGTTAGAATTGAGGATCAAATGCCTAAGGTTTCATAGAGGAGGTGAGTTTACATCAAATGAATTAAATATTTTCTATGAACATGGAATAAAAAGATAGTTGTTGTTAGAAATAAAAGCAACACTACTTCAATGGAAATTTGATTCAAGATAAATTTTAGCAATCTTTAACTGTGTGTTATTAATGGAGATTGTAACACATAAACAAAAATATGCTTCATAGAAATGCAAAATCAGAAATATGAACACATAACACAATGTTTAACATGGAGAAAACCCTTTTGGGTAAAAAACTCCACACAGGAAAGAGGCTCAATGTTTGTATTAATCTGAAAATGATTTACAATACAACACTTCAACTCTCTCCACCAGTCTTCAATCTAACAACATTCTGGTAGCACCTGAGTACCTAAAATCTATATTGCAGAAACAAATACATGGAAAATACTTATAGAAATGTTTTCCACTCCATTCTAGGCATTCACCTCTCTCTCCTAAGATTCTCCAACCTATAAACATTAATTACCATCTTACAAGCATCTTACACTTGTCCAAGAAACAACCATGCAAAGGTTGGGCACCCAAGACTAAATCTAGCCTCTTACAACATCTTATGATGTGTCATAATAGTCATAGATTCCACAAAAGAGTGTCTTTCCAAGATAGGAACCTTGGACTAAATATAGCAAATATACAACTAACATATCTATCATATACGTCATAGAATCTCAGAATCTTATGATAACTTGTAGTTGTCATGGATTCACTTACCAAACATTATGACAATTGTCATACATGCCAAAAATAGTAGATTCCTCAAGGGAGCACGCCTACCCTCATTTACTTTGATTTTTTACATTTACCAATAGTAAAAGTCACTCCATAATTACCTCTGGTTACTCCGAAATTACCCTTGCCGGTGAAACTAGTACATCTCCTCATGTATAATTACAAATTACATATAATAAATGGAATAAATACA
Organism: Cunninghamia lanceolata; assembly: GCA_027924645.1. Taxonomy (NCBI): domain Eukaryota; kingdom Viridiplantae; phylum Streptophyta; class Pinopsida; order Cupressales; family Cupressaceae; genus Cunninghamia; species Cunninghamia lanceolata. Next base: position 4,106,240 of record BSBN01000220.1, on the reverse strand, counting down.
ATATTGGGATTACAAAGTTAATGGCACCTTATCCCAACATTCTCCCACTTGACATTATACATTGTAAATTAACCCATAGGAAATCAAATGAAAATAATTAGGTATTAGAAACAAGGCCCATGGCCTCTCTGCACCATACAAACTTCTCTATGCTCACAAGCTTGGTCAAAGAATCTACAACATTCTCATGAGTGTTTATCTTCTTCAGCTCAATCTATCCATTTGCAACCAACTCTCGAATAAAGTAATACTAAACATCAACATGCTTAATCTGAGCATGATACATGGGATTCTTAGCCAAACAAATAGCACTCTGGCTATCACAACCAATCTGAATGATCCTGCAATCAAAACCAATACCTGTACACAGTCTCCTCAACCAAACCGCCTCCTTAGAGACATGAAAAGCAGCTATATACTCTTCTTCTATGGTGGAAAAAGCAACTATGGGCTGCCTCTTACTCATCCAACTCACTGCACCTCCAAACAAAGTAAACACATAGCCACTAGTGGACCTTCAACTATCCAAGTCACCTGCCCAATCTGCATCAACAAAACCCTATGTGTCCAAAGATTTATCAGCATTATCAGTACTAGAATAAACCAAACAATAATCATGAGTACCTACAAGATATTTAAACACCCTCTTCGCATAATTCCAATGCTGTCTACCAGGGTTAGACATAAATCTGCTCAAAACTCCCATTGTTTAGGCAATATCTAGTCTAGTGTAAACCATTACATACATCAAACTCCCGACAACACTAGCATATGGCACATTAGACATATCCTCAAGATCATCCTCAATCTTTGGACACATATCTAATGAAAGCTTAGTACCAATGGGAAAAGGAACTCTAACTGGATTACAGTCCTACAAACTAAACCTCTACAAAATAGTATTCACATACTTTGTGACAACCAAATCTTTTTGTTAACTCTATCCCTCCTTATCTCCATTCCTAGAATATACCTAGCAGCTCCAAGATCATTCATATCAAATGCACCTAAAAGTTGGGCTTTAATCTCACTGATCATACCCTTAGTATTGCTGAAAAACATGTCATCAACATACAAAGTAATAACCAGTATAGAATCATCAACACAATAAATGTAAACACAATGATCCTCTTCGCTTCTAACAAAACCCAACTTCAAAACAAATGAGTCAAACTTTTGATACCACATTCTGGGGGACTATTTTAGACCATAAAGAGACCTCTTTAACTTGCAAACCTAATGTTCTTTTCCTTTTACCTTAAAACCTATAGGCTGTTGCATATAAATTTCTTCTTCAAGATCTCCATGCAAGAATGCAATCTTAACATCCATGTGCTCAGTCTCCCAATCATAAGCTGCAACAATGGATAAAAGAAATCCAATAGAAGTCAATTTAGCAACAAGAGAGAATATCTCACCAAAACCAACTCCCTCTATCTAGGAGTAGCCCTTGGCTACTAGTCTAGCCTTGTACTTCTCCAATGACCCATCTACTCCAAACTTCTTCTTGAAGATCCACTTACAACCTATGGCCTTTCTTCCTTTGGGCAAACAAACAAGATCCTAGGTGTTATAAGAGTCTAAAGCCATCATCTCCTCCTGCATGGCTAACTGCTAAGACTCACTATCATCTGCAGAAATAGCTTCCCTGTAGGATCTAGGTTCATCATTAGTACTCAATAAAGCATATACACAACAAAAATTTGGTGGGCTATACCTGTCAACTAGATTTTGTTGTCTTGTGGATCTCGTCAAGGGTGGAGTAAGAGACTCTACTCATTCTTCTACATGATCATCTGCACCGACTTCTTCTATCACAATAGATTCATCTTCATTAGAACTACTTGAATCTTCTTCTTCTTCACCCCCAAGCTATCATTCTGTTCTTCCTGAGGTGCATCTTGCTGCTCTAAATGAAAGTGCACCTTCTTTACCTTTTTTTCTTTTTCTTTTGGCTGCTCAGGTTCAGAAATAGCTCTAAGTTCCCTGAAAATAACATCTCTAGAAAAGATAATCTTGCATGTTAGTGGATTCCAAAGCTTATAACCTTTCATGGTGCATTATCACCATATCCAATGAATGTACACTTTTCAGCCTTTGGATCCAACTTAGATTGCTTTTCCTTAGGCACATGAACAAAAGCCTCACAACCAAAAACCCTTAAATGTGAAACAGAAGGTTTCTTACCTGTCCACACTTCATAAGGTGTCAAATCAAGAGCCTTATAAGGAGATATGTTTATCAAGTAGAAAGTAGTACACACAGCCTCTGTCTAAAAGCATTTATCCAACTATGCATCACTAAGCATACTTCTAGCCCTTTCCATAATTGTTCAGTTCATCCTTTCTACAATACTATTTTGTTGTGGTGTATATGGAGTTGTCTTTTGTCTGATTATACCTGCATGCTTGCAAAACTCATCAAATTCCTTAGAGCAATATTTTCGTCCATTATCAGATCTTAATATTTTTATCTTTAAACCTGATTGGTTCTCTACTAAGACCTTGAATTCCTTAAACTTAGTGAAAACTTCATATTTATGCTTCATAAAATAAATCCATGTAAATATGGATACATCATCAATGAAGGTTACAAAATAACAAGATTTTCTGATAGATTCATTATCCACAGGTCCAAATACATATGTATGAATAATTTCTAACTTCTCTTTTGTTCTATTGCTTCCTGAAGGAAATGATTTTTTGTTTTGTTTACCAAACACACAATTCTCACATAAATCAAAGTGCTCATCAGAATAGGAGAAACCATCCAACAAATGTTTATTCTTAATAGTTTTTAATACATTATTACTTGTGTAGCCCAATCTACGGTGCCACAACATACATGTATTTTCAGTAGTGGCCTTAGATACATAGGAGGCATTTCAAACTTTAGTGGCTTCAAGCTTAAACAAGTTCCCAAATCTTTTCCCTTTCACTACCACCAAGTTCCCTCTCACCAATCTGTAGCCATGCTTGTCAAATGTCACATGCATTCCCAAATCATTCAACTTCAAAATTGAAATCATATTTCTAGGTAATCCAGGAAAATGCAAAACACCAGGGAGGGTTTTAATCCTCCCATCACTGAAACACAACAATACCTTTCCTTTCCTGACAATCAAATATGAAGAGTTGTCACCAAGGTAGATATTACCTCCATCATATTCTTCATATGTGGAGAACCATTCCTTATGCGGGGTCATATGAAATGAGCATCTTGAGTCAACCAACCAGTGATCATTAGACACAACATTACATGCTGAAAGTAAAACATCTTCACCTGCATTCGAGGACTTATCCAAAGCACTCTCCCACTATTTCTTGTGGTTTCTGCACTCCTTCTTCACATGTCCCCTTTTACCATAGTTCCAACACTTAACTCTATTCTTTTTACCAGGAATCTTAGACTGTCCCTTGGACTTGCGCTTAGCCACTTTCTAATCTCCTTTAGGTCCCCTTTCCTTAGACCTTCCCCTGACATTGAGAGCATCCCCTAAACTATCCAAACTCTTCTTCCTCAATTCCTGTGACAGTAGCACTGAAACAAGAGGATCCAACTTTGAATCTGCAAGGTTAGCAGTGATAGCAAGGATAACATTCTCCCAAGACTCAGGTCAAGAACAAAGAAGTAAGATACATTTATCTTCCTCACTAACTTAAACATCTACTGAATCAACCTGACTCAATAACAAATTAAAAGAATTTAAATGCTCTGCAACTGATTCACCTTCTCACATGTTCATGGAAAACAATTTTCTTTTTAAATAAAGTTTATTTACCATACTCTTGGCTTGATAGATCTCACCCAACTGATTCCACAACTTGTGTGCGATCTCCTCCTTTGTGACATTCAATAAGACAAAGTCTGAAAGACACAACCGGATGGTTCCTCGTGCCTTCTTATCTAGTCTATCCCACTCATCTTGAGAGACATCATCAGGTTTCTTCTCTTTTTGAACAGCCAACCATTGGCTTCTTTCTTCCAACAAATCTTCCATTTTCAGCTTCCACAACTCATACCCCGTTTTGTTAAACTTCTCAATGTCCATTCGAGAGGTTGATGCAACAGTGGATGCAGCCATAATAACAACACAAGATCTGCAAAACAAACATAATCAAATCTCCCACTATAGCTACAACTTCCACACTACTACCCAAGAGTCAAAGATGGCCAGGCTCTGATACCAAATGTTAGAAATGAAATCAATGCTACTTTAATGGAAATCTGATTCAAGATAAATTTCAGCAATCTTTAACTGTGATGGAGATTGTAACACATAAACAAAACTATGCTTCACAGAAATGCAAAATCAGAAATATGAACACATAACACAATGTTTAATGTGGAGAAAACCCTTTTAGGTAAAAAACTCCACATAGGAAAGAGGCCCAATGTTTTTATTTATCTAAAAAAGATTTACAATACAACAACATTTCAACTCTCTCCACCAGTCTTCAATCTGACAGCATTCCGACAGCACCTAAGTACCTAAAATCTATATTACAGCAACAAATACATGGCAAATACTTATAGAAATGTTTTCCAGCATTTATCTTCTCTCTCCTAAGATTCTCCAACCTATAAACATTAATTACCAATCTTACAAGCATCTTACACTTACCCAAAAAATAGTCATGCAAAGTTTGGGTGCCCAAGACTAAATCTGGCCTCTTATAGCATCTTATGATGCATTATAATAGTCATAGATTCCACAAAAGAGTATCTTTCCAAGATAGGAACCTTGGGCTAAATATAGCAAATATACGACTAACATATCCGTCATAGAATCTTAGAATCTTATGACAACTTGTAGCTGTCATAGATTCACTTACTAAATATTATGATAGTTGTCATACATGCCAAAAATAGTAGATTCCTCAAGGGAGCATGCCTACCCTCATTTACTTTGAGTTTTTACATTTTCCAATAGTAAAAGTCACTCCGTAATTACCTCCGGTTACTCCAAAATTACCCCTGCCAGTGAAACTAGTACATCTCCTCATGGATAATTACAAATTACATATAATAAATGGAATAAATACAATATTGGGTTTTACAAGGTTAATGGCACCTTATCCCAATAGTTGTCTGCTCTTAGGACTCCTCAGCAGAATGGAGTTGTTAAAAGAAAGAACATGACAGTTCAAGAGGCTGCTAGGTCAATGATGAAAGAGGCAGACCTACCAGAAGTATATTGGAGAGAAGCTATACCTACTGTTGTCTACATTCAAAACAAAGTTCAAGTCAAAGGTAATAGCACTAAAACTCCTTATGAATTGTGGTATGGAAGAGCTCCTACAGTGAAATATTTCAAAGTTTTGGATGCAAATGTAATATCAAAAGAGAAGAAGAGTTAGGCAAGTTTGATGCTAGGCGTGATGAAGGAATTTTCCTTGGATACTCTACTAAGAGTAAAGCCTACCAGTGCTACAATGAGAGACTAAGAAAGATCATTGAGAGTGCTAATGTGAAGGTTGATGAAGACAAAGAAAGAATATCATATCAAAGTGGCTATGAATTAGATGAACCTGCTATTACAGTCAATGAAGAAAAGATTGAACAAGAAGATAGTCAAGTTGAAGAAGAAAAGGCTTTGGAAAGTGCTGTTAAAACTCCCAGGTATGTAAGAATTAATCATTCTGAAGATTAGATTATTGGTGACAAAATCAAAGGGGTATTGACAAGGAAAGAGGTGTAGAGGAACAAGTGAACTACTATTTACTTTCACATATTGAACCTAAAACTATAAGTGAAGCCTACAAAGATGAAATTTGGGTAAAAGCCATGGAAGAAGAGCTGATGTAGATTGAGAAAAATCAAACATGGGAATTGGTTCCTAGACCTATTGATAAGAATGTGATTGGAACTAAATGGGTTTTCAGAAATAAGATGAATGAAAATGGAGTAGTAAGAAACAAAGCAAGACTACTATGTAAAGGATATTCTCAGGTTGAAGGTATAGAATTTGAGGAGATTTATGCTCCTGTGGTAAGGATTGAAGCAATAAGAATATTTTTGGCATTTTCAACACACAAAGATTTCAAGGTGTACCAGATGGATGTGAAGTCTGCATTCTTGAATGTAGAGCTAGAAGAAGAGGTTTACATTGAACAACCAGAAGGATTTCTGTCATCAGACCAAGGTGACATGGTATGCATATTGAAGAAAGCCTTGTATGGACTCAACCAAGCTCCTAGAGCCTGGTATACAAGGTTGGATAAGTATTTGTTGCAATTAGGGTTCAGTAAAGGTACCGCAGATAGTAATCTCTACTTTAAAATTAATGATGATCTGATTCTAATTGTTATTGTCTTTGTTGATGATATTATCTTTGTAGGTAATGAATGCATGTGTAAGAAATTTATAGAGGAAATGCAAAAGTAGTTTGAGATGTCTATGTTTGGTGAAATGAATTTCTTTCTAGGACTATAGATTACTCAATTAGAAAAAAGAATTTTCATTTATCGGTCCAAGTATGTGAAAGAATTGTTGAATAAGTTTGAAATGGAGGATTCTAAGCCAGTATGTACTCCTATGGTAACTAGTTACAAGCTAAACAAGAATGATGAATCACCCAAGACTAATTAGAAAAAGTATAGGTCTATGATTGGAGGACTACTTTATCTAACCCATACAAGACCAAATATAATGCATGCAGTCTATCTTGTGGCAAGATTTCAAGAAGATCCTAAAGAGTCACATGTGATGACAGTCAAGAGGATCTTGAGGTATTTAAAATGCACTTCAGACTATGGATTGTGGTATCCTAAAGATACTAATTTCACTCTTAGTGCTTATACAAATGTAGATTGGGCTAGAGATGTTGATAACATAAAAAGTACAAGTGGAGGTACTTTCCTCTTCGGTAACAGACTGGTTTCATGGTTAAGAAAGAAGCAAGAATCAATTTCTTTGCCTACTATAGAAGCAAAATATATTGCTACAGCATGTTGTTGTACTCAAGTGTTATGGATGAATCAAACATTGAAGGATATAAGAGTTGTGTATGAAGAACCAATTTCAATATTTTGTGACAACACAAGTATTATAAACATTTCAAATAATCTAGTGATGCACTCAAGGACAAAGCATATATCAATAAGGTATCACTTTCTAGGAGAAAAGGTAACAGAGAATGAATTGAAGATGGAATATGTATCTACCAAGGATCCGATTGCAGATATTTTTACCAAGCCTCTGCCTAAAAATACTTTTGAGTATCTCAGGGAGAAGTTAGAGGTTATCATCCCTCCTACTCTAAACTAAGATGCATAGGAAGTGCATTAGTCTAGTGGTGTCCAAAGTTTCATCTTTTAATCTAGATTGATGTTTTGATGGCTACCTCTCAGGGGGAGTAGGTAGATGTTGTTGATATGAGTTCTTGATATAGAGTAGTAAGTGTTGTAGTGTTGCTGACAGGGAGAGTAGTGCAGCGATAATAAAATATGAGTTGAGCCTTGTTAACTAAATAAGGATAGAAGGTCTGGCACCCTTTGCCATTGATGTCAAAGGGGGAGAGAAGTTCATGTGTAAAACTTAAGGAGAAAGTTGTAGCTAAAGAAAGCGTAAAGTAAGGGGGAGCAAAGAAGCAAACCAAGTTTACTTGTCTTGATGGTTTTTCACATCATGTGTTGCCATCAATGACAAAGGGATAGATTGTTGCAAGTATGAGAAATAAGTGTTGTCATTGATGTCAACACCTAAGGTCAGCATCTAAGGAAGTTATTTGGATAAGTCTAAGCATATGTCTTAGAAGAACAATATAGTATTTTGCTCCACATATTTTACAGTTTGAATATCTTTGTTTGTGGTTTAGAAGTTATGATAAGGGATGTTTGTAGTTGCTATGTTTCAAGTTTGAGCCTTTAGTATGAAAATTTCAGTGAGTTCTATTCACTAGAGTAAAAACTATTTTTCTAAGTATTCAATGGTGACATGGAGAATGTATTTTGTTCCGCATATCTCTGCATTTAAGTTTTACACTTTGCGGTTTTGGCATTAAGTTTGGGATTCTATTATGTACCTTTAGTTCAAATGGTTTATGATTTGGTGCTCTGCAAGTGATCTTTCCTTTATGAAAGTGGTTGACAGTAATGTTTAAGTGCTCCAGTTTGAAGAATCTTCTAGATAAAATGATTGGGGGTTGTGTGAAAGTTCTTGATGATTGTAATGTGCTTGTGGATGTCTCTAGATCGTGTTCCTACATTTTTCTTGGTCCACAAAGTGTAATCCAAATCGTGCATGGAACGTGCTTCTAAAGGTCTTAGTGTTAACACTAGTTTTGACTGACTTGGTTGTTTTCAAGTTACTTGTGATTATGCTTCGAAGTTTGTAAAGCATGTTGTTGCATGGAAAATTGCATTTGAGTCCCACCTAAGGCATGGTATGGTCTGCATTCATTCTTTTCCTCTGCAAATCTATTTAGATCTAGACTATTCTAATGTGTGTGTATGCTAACCTTGGAGATTGTTCCAATGGTTGATGCTTGTAATGTCGGCCTTGATGTACATTCCAAGGTTGATGAATTGTATAAAAAACATGTAATGAAGTCATGAATTAGGTATGATTACCTGAAGATGAGAAGATAAACTATAAAGTGTACAAGTAGAGCAAAGTAAAGGATATATATTGTGCTTCAATGGAACTGAACCCTGGCCTGATGTAGATTCTCTTATCTTAGTTCACCAACTTCTGGAAGTGAGCCCTTTTGGCAATGAGCCTAAACTTTTGGCAGTGAGCCTTTTCATTTGAGCAGTGAGCTCTGGGTAGTGAGCCCTAAGGTAGTGAGCCTCTGATTTTCAGTATTGCTATTACATATTATATTGTGAGATAACACTCACCGTGGTTTTTCCTTGTTTAGAGTTTTCCACATAAAAAATCTAGTGTCTCATGTGTTGAATGTGTGATTGTGCTTAAGTTTCTGATTTCATGGTTAAATCATAACAACAATCATTAAGTGATTGATGTGTTGATGTTTATAAGAAGTTATGTTTTGGTGACAACTGATTCACCCCCCCACCTCTCAGTTGTCTTGTGCATTTCAACACTTGTAAGGTCAATAATACCGAGAGATAGTCTCTATTGTGACCATTATTCTATTTGTATCATCATTATTCTATCTTGCTTCTCCTCTATTTTATTATTTTGTATCATGCCTTAGGGGCATAGCATTGTGGTTGATGACTCGGGGGCATCCTCCTACGTGATTATTCCTAAGGAACTTGTTCTCCTCTCTCATTTTATTGTTTACCTTCTTCTAGTGATTCTACCTAGTTAGTGGATAACAAAAAACAAACATATACTAATACAGACCGTGTGTCCCTTCAGTAAGCAAAGAAAAAATGGACCTAGTACATATATGAAGACGGGGTTGATTTATATATCCAACACTCTACTAGTAGAATCACTCTGTGTGATATTTTGATGTTGTCTTATCTTTGATAATAAATCATAACAATACGTCTTCTCTGTGCACTTTGATTGTTTTGGGTTTCTCACCTTATTGTTATACTCAGTTCTAAGATGCCTACAGTATAAGCCCCACAGCTATACTCAGACTCAAACTTGTTTGTTTAGCATTGGATTCTTTGTTTTTATGCATAGCTTTCATGTCTTTCTTAGATTAAGATGTGTTTGTGGGAACATTCAAAGATCGTAAGCACATGTCACCTTTAGGGACATGGGCTTTGCAAAATCTCTTATTCCCTTGTGTGTTTTCTCTCTACCTTAATGTGCTTGATATCAGTACACGACAACCACCTTATGGTGGGGGCATATATAAGGTAAGTTGTCTAATGATTTTGGTACTAACGAAGTGTGTTTATAAGCACTCTATGGACACGGGATGTTGTATCTCTGGCACAAGTACACATCTTTATTCTATATTGCAATACAAAATCCCTCTATGGAGGTGGGATATCATGCATATCCTTTTATTCAAAATCCATCTGCGGAGGTGGGGGTGATCTGTCTCTTGATCTACTGCACATCCTTTTTATTTCAAAAGTCCTTCGAGTAGGCGGGGTTGGATCTGAGACTATCCTCCCTTAAGCATATTTTTGGTGGTTGTTGTGGCATAAGCCCAACCGTCAAGTGTGCTTGTAGCATGTTTGACATGGTGGGAACTTAGTGATAAGCTCCTTCCATCAGCTTGTTTTTTGTGTTTAAGACGTATAGTATGCCTTTGGCATACTATACGACACTCATGTTTTCTATGTGTCTTTCATGTGTTTTCCCCTATGTGTAGTTTCAAGGGTGTGGCAAAATGCCCCTCCTACACTTGAGATTTGTATGACATGTTTTCTCCTAAGCATAGTCTCAGGGGTGTGGTGAAATGCCCCTCCTATGCTTTGGGTTTTGTATGGTGTGCTTTCTCTCAAGTGTAGTCTCAAGGGTGTGGCGAAATGCCCCTCCTACCATTTGAGATTTGTTTGGTGTGTCTTCTCCCCCATATGTAGTCTCAAGGGTGTGGCAAAATGCCCCTCCTACATTTTGGGGTTGTGTGTTGCATTTTTACTTCCCATGTATCTACATTCATATATATGTGAAAATGAAAAAGAAATATCATTGTATTCATCATGTTTTATGTGTCTTCAATATTGTCTTCTCCATGTCATGCATTCCTGTTACTGTCTTCTCCATGTTTTGTTTGCATATTACTATCTTCAATAGGTTTGGTGTGTCTGCAATGTGTTTTCTCTAATGTCTACATGAGACTCGGGGCTAGAAATAGTTCCTCAATCTTTGTGCATACATTAGCTTCAAGTGCTTGACATGTTTTCTATGTTTTTGACCATAGTTTAATGCATGTATGGCTCGTAAGATCATACATACATTAAAGTGGGGGCTAAATGTTATGTCATAAAATGGCCCCCTAGGACTTTTTGTTGATAACTGAGAGGGGGGTGAATCAGTTATCCTTAATTCACTTTTAGTTCAAACACTTAAATCTACTTTGTTAATCAATAGCATAGCAATTAATCATTCATGAAAGTATAAGACATAAACACCAGAGCAGATACACATCAACACATGAAACACCAAGATTTTGACGTGGAAAACCCAGTTAAGGGAAAAACCATGGGGTGATTAACCCAAGGATTATTCTCTGTTAGAAGAATAAGAAAAATAGATGGCACATGCCAATTAGGGCTCACTGCCCGAGCACACTACTCACAAGGAGGCACACTGCCTACAAGAGACACACTGTCTACAAGATAACAAGTATTACAAACTTGAATTGGAGATTGACATCTTTACCATGTCTGGATCAGTTCCATTTAAGCCCAAAACTCCTGCTCTGCCTTTCACACTTCTCTTCGCTATATCACTCTCATCACTACAAGACACACTTCAAAATGAATTCACAAACCCTTATTTATACAAGGCATCGACTTAGGAACAATTATCTAAGTTGACAAACACCTACAAGATCATTCGTAAGACATGTAATACATCCAGTCGGCCAGTCTTAAGAAGAACACCAAAATCCATGGTTATTCTTTAAATACAAACTCTAACTTCAATGCGGACCACCAACATGAACTGGACATAATCCACAGATCACCACAATCTTTCCTGAATCACCAAGAACATCCGCACTTCATCTGCTTACTAGAATCCTTCTCTCCATCTAGAACTTCAAGAACATAGTCTGTCATCACTGTCATAATGCAAAAAGTTCTTCTGGACCTCCAAATCATTCACAAATCTAGTTGTCACTTCACACTAATGTCTTCAACACTCCCTCCAATCTATAGAATGAGAGAATGTAATTCCAGAACTCACTGGACCAATCTGTGACACTCTGTCACTACTAAACGCCTGCCAGAACCGGTTCTACTTGAGCAAACATAACTTCTTCAGATTTTCATGTGGACCTCTGAAATCTTAACTGGAACATCTCAAGACTCATATCTACAAACCCTTTAATCTGCATCCTCTGATTCTCAACCCATTGAGTACTTTTGCCTTCTTCTTATCACTATTCTTCACTGTTCCTGATTGAGACTAATTTTCTCAATATCTTCAGCACACAGCTCATCCAATCCTTCTTATCAATGCAATATGAGTATGTTGACATCAATGACAACACTGGTTAACCTCATACTTGCAAAATCTCCCCCTTTGTCATTGATGGCAACATATGGTGTGAAAAACCATCAAGACAAAAACTTCTCCTTTCTGTCATAGCTCCCCCTATCAACAACAACTCTTCACATGTCTTCTCTTCCTTTACTACTCCCCCTTTGATCATCAACCACTTGTTTTTCACATGTCTTCTCTCCCCCTTTGACATCAATGGCAAAGGGCTCATACTTGCAATTCTAACACATCAGAATCATACCAGCTGCTCCCCCTTAGTAGCAGCTCCCCATCATCAATCTGGATCACAAGATATGACTATGATATCCATCAGACTGATGCACATCAGTAAATCCTAGTTCATCACTAGAGGGGCCATGACCCCTAACTTCTCCCTGAGGTACTCAAAAGAGTCCTTGGGAAGAGGTTTAGTAAAAATATCTGCAAGCTGATCCTTGGAGGGCACATACTCCAATCTGACATCACCCTTGTTCACTTGTTCTCTCAAAAAGTGAAATTTGATAGATATATGCTTGGTCTTAGAATGCAATACTAGATTCTTGGAAATATTTATTGCACTTGAATTATCACAGAAAATTGTGATAGGCTCCTCATATTCTACTTGAATATCTCTTAGTATTTGCTTCATCCATAAAAGTTGAGTGCAACTACCTGCTGCTGCAATGTATTCTGCTTCTATTGTAGACAGGGATATTGCTTCTTGTTTCTTGCTTAGCCAAGAAACCAACCTTTTTCCCAAAAAGAATGCTCCTCCACTTGTACTCTTCCTATCATCCACATCTCCTACCCAATCTGCATCTGTATATGCTTGAAGAGAAAAGTCATCATCTCTGGGATACCATAGGCCATACTCAACTGTTCCTTTCAAGTACCTAAAAATTCTTTTGATTGCCATGACATGAGATTCTCTAGGATCAGCCTGGAATCTCGCCACAAGACCAACAACCTGCATTATATCTAGTCTAGTCTGAGTGAGAATCCACCAATCATTGATCTATACTTTGTCTGATCTGTCTTAGGAGAGTCATCATCTTTGCTCAACTTACATTCAGTAGCCATGGGAGTGTTCATTGGCTTTGAATCTTCCATTCCAAATTTCTTCAATAGTTCTTTCACATATTTGGTCCAAGAGATAAAGATTCCTTTCTCTGTCTGAGTAATTTGCAGACCCAAGAAGAAATTCATTTCACCGAGCATTGACATTTGAAACTCACTTTTCATTTGGTTTGCAAAGGTTTTACACATACTGTCTCTTCCTCCAAAGATGATATCATCAATAAACACTTCAACAATCAAGATGTTTTCATGATCAATTTGGAAATATAGGTTACTATCAGTAGTACCTTTGTTGAAACCAATCTTCAAAAGATGTTTATCCAGCCTCTCATACCATGCTCTTAGGGCTTTCTTTAGACCATACAATGCCTTCTTTAATTTGCAGACCATATCACCATGCTCAGATAACTGAAATCCATCCGGTTGTTCAATGTACAGCTCTTCTTCTAGGTCACCATTCAGGAAAGCACATTTGACATCCATCTGATACACTTTGAAATCTTTGAAGGTAGAAAATGTAAGAAATAGTCTGATTGCTTCAATTCTTGCCACTGGAGCAAAGGTTTCCTCAAAATCAATCCCTTCTATTTGAGAGTAGCCTTTGCAGACTAGTCTGGCCTTATTTCTGATCACTTCACCAACTTCATTTAGTTTGTTCTGGAAGACCCATTTGGTTCCAATCACATTCTTGTTTCTAGGTCTAGAGACAAGATCCCAAGTGTGATTTTTCTTAATTTGTATTAATTCTTCTTCCATTCCTTTTGTCCAATTTTCATCATTGCATGCTTCATTTATTGTCTTAGGTTCAATCTTTGAAATCAGACAACATTCATTTGAATTTTGAGGAACATTCCTTCTAGTTTGCACACCTTTGCTTTTGTCACCTATGATCTGATCTTCAGAGTGGTTCAGTCTTACATACCTTGGAACTTTGGGAGTTTCTTGCACTTCTGCTTCTTGATCATGCTCATTCAAACCTATCTCTTCTTCTTGATTTACCATATCAGTCTGAATCTGACTTTCAGGAGAGGATGGAGCACCTTGAACCAGAACATCATTCTGATTATCTTCATCATACTCATAAAATCTTGAGGGCTTCTCAATACCTTCATCAACCTTCACATTTGTACTTTCTATCATCTTTCTCAGTCTCTTATTGTAACACCGGTATGCTTTGCTTTGAGTGGAGTAACCCAAGAAAATTCCTTCATCACTTCTAGCATCAAAATTTCCTAGATCTTCATCTCTTTTAATGTAACACTTGCTACTAAATACTCTGAAATATCTCACAGTAGGAGTGATGCCAAACCAAAGTTCATAAGGAGTCTTACCGGTATTGTTTCTGATTTGAACTCGATTGAGAGTGTAGACTACAGTGCTGACAACTTCTTTCCAAAACATCTGGGGAACATTTGCTTCCATCATCATTGTCCTGGATGGTCTAGTTCTTTCTCTCAACTACTCCATTCTGCTGTGGAGTCCTAGGAGCAGACAACTATCTCTTTATACCATGCTTCTCACAAAAGTCTATGAATTCACAGGATGTGAATTCACCACCTCTATCAGACCTTAGACATTTTAGTTTCAATCCAGTTTGATTCTCTACCATAGCCTTGAAGATTTTGAACTTCTCAAAAGCTTCTGATTTCTCTTTTAGAAAGGTAACCCACATCATCTGGGAATGGTCATCAATTAGTAACATGAAATATCCATCACCTTGCATACTCTTGATTCTTGTTGGACCACATAGATCAGTATGAACTAACTCCAATAATCCAGTAGAGGATTGATCCTTGCTTTTGAATGAAACTCTACTCTATTTACCTAGCTGACATTCTTTGCACATACTGTTTGTAGGTTTTACCAACTTTGGAATATCTCTTACAGCCTGAGTATTGCTTATCTTGATGATGTTATCAAAATTTACATGACACATCCTTCTATGCCATAACCAACTCTGATCAACTTGAACAAACAGACAACTTTTATTAGTACCAACTAGATGGAAGATATTACCTTTTGTTTGAGTACCGGATGCAATCTCAGTTTTGGAGCTTCCAAAGATCCTGCATCTTCCATTCTTGAACCAGAGATCATAGCCTTTGTCCACCAACTAACTAACACTGAGAAGATTGTGCTTCAATCCTTCAACATACAGTAGATTACTAGTTTTGTTCTTTCCATCAAAAGAGATAGTTCCCCTACCTCTGATTCTACCAGCAGAATTGTCACCAAACTTTACCATTCCTCCTTCATACCTTTCCAAATCTAAGAACTTGTTCTTGTCACCAGTCATATGGTGAGAGCATCCACTGTCAATAACCCAATCATCCTTTTCTTCAACTTAGGCAGCCAAATCTTTTTCTATAACCTTATGATTGATAGATTCAGGGGATATTAGATCTTCTTCCTTGATGGCAATGAACACCCATTTCTGAATTTGTCTCCTATCTCCGATTCATCATCTGTTACTCCTTCATTATCATCTTCTTCATGAACATAATAACAATTCTTTTGGAACCTTTGTCTGTTAGAATTTGATCTTGTGGATCTTTCCAGACATCTTGAGGCAAAGTGACCAATTTTATTGCAGTTGAAGCACTTAAAGGGTAATTTTCCTTCATACTTACCGGATCCCCTTGGTAGTCTTTTTGCAATGAGGGCTTCAAGTTGAGCTATTTCTGCTTCTTCCTCTTCCATGTCTTTTCTTGCTTGATCATACCATGACAGCTTCCTTAAAGAGTTTTCTCTCGGATCAAATCTTTGTTTGGCTTTCACATAGGCACTAGCTTTGAATGCACATTCAATCTTGGGGGGATCATCTCCAAACTCAGTCATTTCAAATGCAGCCAGCTTGCCAGCCAATTGGTCTCTTGTGACACTTGTATGGGCTCTGAATTCATCAATGGCAGCAACCTTGATTTTGTAGGCAGTAGGAAGGGATTTGAGAATTTTGCAAACAATCTCATTTTCATCCAAAACTCCACCAGCATTCCTAATTCCACACACCAGCTCATTTACTCTTGGCATAAAGGTAGTGATATTTTCATCAACTCTCATCTTCAATCTTTCAAATTTCCCTTTGAGACTCTGCAACCTTGCACTCTTAACAAACTCATCTCCTTCATGCAGAAGTTCTAGTTTAATCCATATCTCATAGGCAGTTGGTAGGTCAATAACATTTGAGAGCTCTGAGTCAGTTAAAGCACTTAGAAGAGCCTCTTTAGTCTACAGATTGTTTTTAGCATCTGTGATTTCATTTAGAGTTGTCGAACCACCCTGTGGAGGTGTATATGCTTTTGTGACCATGGACAAGTATGCCTTTCCCATACACTCCAAGTGACATTTCATGCGGCCTTTCCAAAGAGTGAAGTTGGTTCCATCAAACTTCAGACTGTCCTTCTTGTATGATAACATCCTGGATCTCCTCAAGCAGTTAAGCTCCTTTTAGAAGAACTTAGCTCTGATACCAATTGTTGATAACTGAGGGGGGGGTGAATCAGTTATCCTTAATTCACTTTTAGTTCAAACACTTAAATCCACTTTGTTAATCAATAGCATAGCAATTAATCATTCATGAAAGCATAAGACATAAACACCAGAGCAAATACACATCAACACATGAAACACCAAGATTTTGACGTGTAAAACCCGGTTAAGGGAAAAACCACAGGGTGATTAACCCAAGGATTATTCTCTGTTAGAAGAATAAGAAAAATAGATGGCACATGCCAATTAGGGCTCACTTCCTGAGCACACTACTCACAAGGAGGCATACTGCCTACAAGAGACACACTGTCTACAAGATAACAAGTATTACAAACTTGAACTGGAGATTGACATCTTTACCATGTATGGATCAATTCCATTTAAGCCCAAGACTCCTGCTCTGCCTTTCGCACTTCTCTTCGCTATATCACTCTCATCACTACAAGACACACTTCAAAATGAATTCACAAACCCTTATTTATACAAGGCATCAACTTAGGAACAATCATCTAAGTCGAAAAACACCTACAAGATCATTCATATGACGTGTAATACATCTGGTCAGCTAGTCTTAAGAAGAACACCAAAATCTATGGTTATTCTTCAAATACAAACTCTAACTTCAATGTGGACCACCAACATGAACTAGACATGATCCATAGATCACCACAAGCTTTCCTGAATCACCAAGAACATCCACACTTCATCTGCTTACTGGAATCCTTCTCTCTTTCATCTGGAACTTCAAGAACACAGTCTGTCATCACTATCATAATGCAAAAGGTTCTTTCAGACCTCCAAATCATTCACAAATCTAGTTGTCACTTCACACTGACATCTTCAACACTCCCTCCAATCCACAGAATGAGAGAATGTAATTCCGGAACTCACCAGACCAATCTGTGACACTTTGTCACTACTGAACGCCTGCCAGAACCGGTTCTACTTGAGCGAACATAACTTCTTTAGATCTTCATACGGACCTCTGAAATCTTAACTGGAACATCTCAAGACTCATATTTACAAACCCTTTAATCCACACCCTTTGATTCTCAACCCATTGAGTACTTTTGCCTTCTTCTTATCACTATTCATCATTGTTCCTGATTAAGACTAATTTTTTCAATATCCTCAGCACACAGCTCATCCAATCCTTCTTATCAATGCAATATGAGTATGTTGACATCAATGACAACACTGGTTAACCTCATACTTGCAACACTTTTACCTCCTAAGTTTAGCTCCCAAGTCCCTTGAATTTGATCTTGCATGTTAGATTTGACTCCCAGAACAAAATAGCCTAAAACCCATGACAAATGGGGCTAGAAGGACATTGTGGAGCTTAACCTTAACCCAAAATATGTCCCAAGGCTTGGATGCTCATGCCCTTGTCCTACCCTATTTGGTGGGGTCCCAAATTTCAATGTCAGTAAAGTGACCATTAAAAGGTGTCCGTTGTCGACATCTTAAGTTTGAATTACTAAATTTGTAGCGAGAATGCATATATAAGCATGTTTAGGGTTTCATTTTAAAACTAGAAGATGAATAGAAGATGATTATAATATTTTGGTGATCTTATGATCTTAGAGCATTCAAGACATTCATTGTGTTGCACAGGATAATATTGTTGTTGTGTTTATTATTGTAGATTTGACTTCATCTTCTCATGTTGTGAAGGATCTTCATCTATGTGAGAGCTACACCTATGAGGTGATATCTATTTGTATTTGAATCAATCATTTATCAATTTGTTTTTTCCTTTGTTCTGCAAGGATACACCCTCTTTATCTAACAAGGGTGTTGGAAGGATTGAATGCCATTTCGCGGCTTGACTGAGGCAAGCTCCTAAACACCACAACCCCCAACCCCTCTCCTTGTGATTGTAGGTAACAGGTATTGAATCTCGAAGAGTGGAGTTGTAGAGGAGTGTGGTAGATGATAAGGATCCCAGATCTGATGAAAAGAAGTAGAAAAGAGTACTATCAGGGCTTGGGTGCTAGTCCCTTTTCCCCCCAAGTTTGTAGAGTCTGAAATCTCTAGAACATGGATAATCAGTGACAGGAGTCTAGAAACCCTTGAAGAAAACCCTACCTTGGGCTTGGCCACAAGTGCCTTTGCCCCTAATATTTTAGAATTCTAAACTTCAAAATATGATATGTATCTGATCTTCATTTAGTACCTCTATGTGCAAGCATTTGTCATAATTCGTTTGTTTGTTTACGATTTTGCATAATTAGGGTTTTGAGCATAATTGGGCTTAAATTAACACATTGATCAATAATTTCCAAATTTCCCTATCATTACAAGTGACAACCAACTTGTACATAAATCCTCTTGTAGAAGTTGTGATTCAACTTTGTTAAATGTCCTTGAATGTGTGTAGTGAAAGGAGGATCTAGACATATCATCAAATCAACCCTATCCCCCTTTTTCGTACATAAAAGTTTCCTTGAGGAATGTTGCAATACATTTTGCCACTTTCTTTTACATCTTATTTAGTTCCCAACTGATTGGAAGAACTGGTGGTGTAGATGAAGATAAAAATAAGGAAGCCACTACAAGACAAAATACTTTGTTGAAACTGAAGATAACCCCATGCTGATGTTGAATGGGTGAAAGAGACCAGAGAAGCATATTCACATTTGACAAGAAGAATCAAATGATCAATAACAAAATACCAAATGTTATGACATTTACAATCCTACAAATTAGGCAAATTATTATACTTATCATCCTAGGCCTTATATTGTTCCTCTATAGGCCATTGAAATGCTAAGAATTCATTAACACTAGGTATATATTTGTTATCATATTTTGCTAGTATTGACTCAGCTTCCCTTACAAAGTCTTCAATATGTTGACACATATCCCATAGTCTACTTACACTATTTGTAAAAAGATAAACACCAATTCTATTATCCTTGAAAATAAGAAAAGAAAGAGTTGGAATAATAGCTTTAAACTGAAAGAGCCATATCTGATAAGGCTTAACCTCATCATCCTCCTTTTTAATCTAAGGCATCAATCTTGCACTTTTATTTTCAAACTCCTTAATCTTAGCTAGTGCCTTTTCTTCGAGTTGGTTTACAAATCCTTGTAATTGGGTGTGTAATTCTTGCAAATGCCCCCTTGTAAGAGGCATCCCTCTATCTTTTCCTATCCTCATATTTCAAGAATGTTGTCCATTTCACCTTTCTTATCTCAATTTCCTTTTCAACACTACAATTTCTGATAACATCCTTAGTATCATAGGTGTGTTGGGTAAATGAGGATCTCTTTATGCTTTTCCTGAGGCTATTTATGAAACCCTCAGGATCACAATTTCTTACACACTCCTGCTTCATCCTGAATACTTTGAGCTTGAAATTCAATTTGTCAAGACCTTCTCTGTTCATTCTCAAATTAGAGAAAACTATCAAAAAAGGACAGAAAGAGCCCTTCCTCTGATTTGGCAGATGAGCTTTATCTAACTCAGCAAGTTGCCAAATAACTCTCAAGAAGCTGACCCTCAAGGGTACAAATCTTGGTAATATATGGGGACCCATGAGAATCCATAAACTCTTAAAATTGTACAATTGGGGTGGAGAATGAAATCTCCCAAGTTATGTTGAATTCCCATAAAAGGTTTTCTTACCAACGGCCTCAAAAACTCTAGTATCTAGCTTGGGATTCTGTCAACTGGTTCTTGTAGGAAAGACATCACTCTACCAACAAAATAATCCTTGAAGATAATGTAATTAGCCTTAGAGCAATCCCTATCCCAAATGTGTCTCCAACACTAGACTGGATGTTGGTTTCCTTTTTATCAACCTGATGAACCAATAGTTTTGGGTCCCATTTTGTTCTTCCTTCATACAGAAACATATGACACAATAAAGAAAACCACTAGAATTTCATGGCTTCCTTTCCCCTCTTGATACCTACTAGCCCATTATGAATGTGACTGACCAGGTAACTAGTATAATCAAATTGCTCATTCAACTATACATGTTGAATGTCTATAGCCATGTAAGTGTATGAAATAGGAATTCTCTCATTCTTGTTCGCCTCCAAAACCTGACACATTGCATAATATGTCATTGCAAAGTAATTCTCAAAAGTTTCAAGTCTGAAAGGTTCAACTTCACTTGGTGGAATCCTCATACATCTGCCATTTTGATATTTTTCTCTATGCAGAGGCAAATGCACAACTCTATAGCTGCTCTTATCTTGTAGGTATTTTCTTCTGAAGACATCAAGGTCTATGGGTGTACTGGCAGCGAAGTTGAGTCTGAAGATTTTAGAGATTAACTTCTTACTAATTTCTACCATGGGATGTCCCACTATATTTCTTATCACCTTACTAGTCTCATCATATCAGGATGCCATAGCCATCAGAAAATTAATATCCTCAAAGACATTTGTGACCACCAATTTACCCAGGTCAAGGTTCCATACATTTGAGAGCAGGGATGATGCATTTATTTTGCCCCACCAATGGCAGAATAAATTCCACCCTATTATTGGGATATCTGCATCTCTATAGGCATGGAAATCATCAACTAATCCTTCATTCAATTTAGGGCCTTGGACCTTAATCTTTTGAGTAGAAGAATTGGGGACCTGAGCCACAAGGTCTTCATGCAAGGCCCAGCCTTGAGAATAGGAAAGAACTTGGGCTCGTGAGGGAGTCATTATTCAATTTAGACTTGAGAAACAAGTGTTATTTTTACTATTCTAGGGTTTTTCTTTTTAGATGATTCAGACAAAAACTTAGGCAAAGGTTAGGGCAATTCAACATATGATGGTACCCTAAAATCAAAACAAACTTTCAGAATGTAGTTATAGAGCACTAAACCTCATAAAATCAACCAAATATAGAGGATATAATGTTGGCAAGAGACACAATGTAGCTTCATGATTGTTGTCATTGATGGCAACAAAGTTCATCCCACACATCCGTAGGACATGGTGTATCTATACCAGAAGTCAGATTGAAGAGTGTTGTGGTCCGGTAAGCAAGAACAGAGCATGTGGTAAGGTCCAACAGTTAGGTCCAGATCTCTCAGAGGAAGTATCTTAGTAAAGTGCGGACTTGGGGAAGTCAAGAGGTGTACCTTAACTAATACATTCTAGAGATTGAGCCTCCGGTGATGAAAGAGTGAAAAGATATGAGCACCTCAGTGTTGGGTTCCTGTTTGGTAGAATTGACAGATGAAGAACTGACTGGCAGAGCATTAGACCTTAATTTGGATGAGTTATTGGTGGTGAGCAAGTTTCTTAAAGTATCACTCATGATTGGCTGACATGATTGATGACTTCTATAAGCATCTCCTTGATACGCATCACTTGATAAGTAAGGATTCAGCCGACAGATCAGAGTTTGGGAAAAATATTGACTATTCTGGAAGTTGACTAGAAAGGTGTTGAAATCATTGGTACGGATATATATATTAGATAGATTTGGATGTGAAGGTGTGAGTTGTGTGTTGTTGTGTGCAAAGAAAAGTAGAAGAGCAGTGTGGAAGCAGTAAGGTAGGTCCGGTATGTGAAAGGATAGTAGCACAAAAGAAGAGAAAGAATGAAGTGCAATAGATCAGTATACTAAGCCTAAACAGAACTGAACTCTAGCATATGTGGATGCTTCTCATTAGTTCAAGTATCTTGTTACTCTCTTTATCTCTTGTAGGTAGTGAGCCTCTTGTGAGTAGTGTGCTCGGGCAGTGAGCCCTAATTGGCAAGTGTCATTTTGTATTTCTATTCTTCTAACAAAGAATACATTCTTGGGTTAATCACCCCATGGTTTTTTCCCTTAACAGGGTTTCCACGTCAAAAATATTGTGTCATGTGTACTGAGTTTATTTCTTCTTTCATGTTCATTTAAGCTTATGGTTTTTGATACTGTACTAGTTGCTAAAGAAGAACATAAAGTTCAATTAATTAAGATAACTGATTTACCCCCCCTCTCAGTTATCAACAATTGGTATTAGAGCCAAGTTCCTCAAAACAGAGCCTAATAGCTTGAGGAAGATCTGGGAATTCAAATGGCTGTGTATGGTATGAGGGAACAACTTCAGTCTACCCTAGATGATCTTGAACAATCTAACTCTGAAGTCAATGAATTGAAGGAAAGACTCAAACAGGCTGATGATTTCATAAATGAACTAAAAGGGAAACTGAGTATCACTATGAAAAAGAGAAAGGATCTACTTCAGCAATTGGCAAGTCAAGGTGAAGCCAATGATACAAATGAAGACCTAAAGGAGAAAACCAAGTTATGTGAAAAGTTATCAAAAGAGATCATTATGGTAAGACATGAAATGGAATCAGGAGTTATAAAATTCACTCAAGAAATTGAAGAGAAAAGAAAAACTAAAGATGATCTAAGACAATCTCTCAAAGAGAAATCAAAAGACTGCCACAAAATGGATAGAATAATTAGGCATCTAGAATCTGATCTTGAAGAAGCTAGAGATAATGAAGAACAACTTGAGAATCAGATTGACACTCTTAAAAGGGATCTTCAAATAGCAAATGAATACAAAGAGAAATTCAAGATAAGCTCTTCTCAACTTGAAGTTCTTCTTCAAAGCCAAAAGAGGGTAGATGACAAGAAAATCATGGGGTATGAAAAAGGTGAAAGCTCTGGATCCAGTCAGAAGAACTCCAAATCAGAAAATCCAAGAAACATACATAGAAGACCTCTGGTAAGGCAACCAAATGCTCAAAGATATCCTTCCTTCAATGGATATTGCCATAATTACAATAACTTTGGTCATAGAGCAAATCAGTGCAGAAAGAGAATGAATCAGACTAATTCATCCTTCTCCGGATAGTACTTCAACTGCAAAAGGTATGGTCACAAATCTCATGAATGTAGAAATATGCAAATGAACAACTCATTCAATGGTAGATGCTTTGCATGCAATAGAATGGGACATATGGCTAATCAATGTAGATCAAGAGGATATCAGTAAAAAATACAAAGAAATGTTGTTTTCTACAATTGCAATAGATCTGGTCATATTGCCAAATTTTGCAGAAGCGAAAATTAGGATAAAAGGGGTCCGGTACATCATAATCAGAATCAAGACAAAGGAAAAGGAAAAGTGAATGCGGATGAGGTTCAAAGGGAGATGAACAAGATTTGGGTAAAGAGGAGTATAGAGAATGTTGGGGATGGATCTGCACCAGAATCTGGTGCTGATATTCCTTCCGGAAACTAAATAGATGAGCTCTGGCTCAGGGGGAGTCACAAAAGAAAATATTTTCCCCCAGTGAGTCAATTGGTGTCTAAAATTGGCACATGGAAGGTTACTGACTAAAAGGACTCTTAGAGAAACATCTAAATGACCCTTGGGGAAGATATGAAAAATCTGGAATGAATTTGAAGAGGTTAATGATCTGAGATTAATACAGTTTAACAGTCATCCGGTAAGAACAAGATTTTCACAGTTAAATCTGGTATGACTCAAATTTGAGGTAGTTTGATCTATGGATAGATCAAATGTTTGGGAAAGAAAGATAGATTGTAATCAATCACTGAGAATAATTCTAAGTATATCTCAATAATCTCGAAAAGATCCTTCTTAGAACAAGGAGAACAAGACAACTAGAATAACTTAAGTTGCACATTTATTGCAATGTAGAATTAGGGTTTGCTCAAAGATAAAAGGGTTCATTTGATCATCATTTACACATTTGCACTCGAGAAGAAGAGAAAAAGAGCTCTAGAAACAAATTATCTCAAGCCTCTCAAAGATCAACCACAGAAGACAACTCTTCCAACTATTTGATCCAGCTCATTCAGTGAAACCTAGAAGCGTAAAAAGGTATTTTTCACTCTTGATCAAACCTTATCTGAATCTTTAAGATGGCTACTCTGAATGTTGTAAAGATTTCTGATAGGCCTTGCCCCAAATTTAAGAAACATCCCTACAAATCTCTAGAAGTGGATCCCTTAGGGGTATTTTCCAGCATTCTGCATGGGGTTTTGCATATTGAAGATGTTAGGGCATATGTTCATGTGAACATTGAAGATTTTGGGGAATCCAAGCTGGTAGATATCTATCACAATTAGTTAATAGATGACTCATTTGAACTCAAACCACAGTATAAGGCTATCTAGGACAAACATTTTGCATAATGCATTCATTTCCCCTATTTGGCAGAAGATGAATGGGTCCGGTGTGTTCTAAGTAGAATACATGATAGCTTCATATGGTTGACAAGGCCATTCAAGATAACCAAGGATGCCATTAGGGCAGTTACTAGATTGCACTCATCCGGTGGGATACCTACTCTCAAATCTGTCAAGAATTAGACAGTGAGTGAGTCAACCAGATTAAAATTTGACAAGAGAGCTATGACAATTGAAGATATCACTGATTCGGATATCAAATTTGCATCCATGATAATTGGTTACAAGATATATCACTCCAACAAGGAAAACTCAGTACCCGGAACTGCAATTTATACAGCTTATTAGATGCTAAAAGAAAATGTTGACTATTATCTTTGTGAACTTCTTCTAAGCCAACTGTTGGAGAATCTTCAAAAGATCAAAAAGGACAAGAAGAACTCATTCAAGTACGGAGGGCTGATATTATGTTTATTCTTCTACTTCATGAATGAGCTTCCCAGATCCAGTGGTTGGGTATGGCAGAATAATAGACCTGTAGCCATTCAAATCAGAGATTATATACATGGGCTTGGTGATGCCAAGGCACAAAATACAGCACTCTGGGGCTATTTCAAGAATTTTTAGAGTATGATGCAAGCAAGAGAGAGAATTCCCCAATCTCTAGTTGAAAAGTATAAGGATATAGTATGCTTTATGGTAGAAACTGATCAGTGCCTAATGGAGGCTGTGGAGCCAAGGATAGTTTGGATCATGCCAATGGGGTATGAAGTAGATGAGAAAATTGTAGAGCTACATGTTCAACACATGCTTAGTCAACCCAAGGATCCCAAGGTAGAAAGGTTTGGAACCTTTGAAGAGTTGAGTGTAAAGATTCATGTGGAACTTAGACAACCGGAGATAAAGAGAAAAGTGAGAAAAGAAGTGGAGAATGTTTCCAAAAGGTATGGCATATCAAAAGAGGCACTTGATGCCAATAGAGAGAAGATAGTAAGGGCAGAGAAAGAAAAAGAAAAAGTAGAGAAAGAAGGTGCTCCAGTGGAAGTCCCCTCCCGGACCAGATCCTCTAAGACCTCTGCACCTACCACTACTAAGAGCTCAAAGGCATCAAAACTGGAAGCAAAATCATCCGGCAAAGGAGAGAAGAGAACTAAGACAAAGGCCACAAGATCTTATGCCAGCTAAAAGGATGATGAAGAGATTGAATCTGATGAAGAAGTTAAGAAAATGAAGAAGAAGAAGAAAACATCTGGTGAACCCTCTACTGATCAAGACAAAGAAGAGAAGGTAGAGGAATTTGTTGAAAAACCTACTCTTCGCATTGATGATGTAGTCAAGGAAGTTACTGTGGATGGAAATCTACAACCAATAATAGAATCATATGATGAATATAATGATGCAGATAAAAAGATTTTGGAGGAAGCCACAGTTAAGTACTTGAACATATACAATAAAGCATTTATTGAAATCATCTCTCTAATTCCCAAAAGTTTAGAGAAAGAACTTGAAATGAGAAAGAACAATGCCCAAGCAAAAGATCTAGAAATCTGGGAGTAGATTGCTATTCATCTCTATCCATCCATCACCCCAAAACAAATGAACATCATCTTCAAGGACTGCAAGGATGAGTTCCGAAGCAAAGCTAGAATGAATCAACTTATGCTTGGAGAAACTGACAAAGTTGCAGAGGAAACACAAGATATCCTCCAAAATGCCTTCAAAAGATTCAACCTTCCTATTATAGAGGACCTAGGTGATGAAACCTCTGCCATGGATGACAAAGAAGAATCCACTAAGACAGTAACAGAAGAGGCAAAGGAGACTAGTGAAGAAAAACCTAAGGACTTAGATTCCTCTGCTCCGAAAGAGGAAGTTCATAAAGAAGAAGACACTTCACTTTCGGATCCTCTTGCATACTCTGGAATTGAAGAAAGAAAAGAAGAGAGCATCAGTCAAGAAGAAAAAGTAAAGGGAAGCAAAGAAGGTCAAACAGAAAAGACCACAAATGACAGTGCTAAGGCTACAGAAGGGGAGAAAACCCTATCACCAGCAAGAGACACAATAGAAGTAGTCAAAGATTTCTTGACCAAAGAGATGATGGAATTTGATGAACCGGAGTTGCTTCAAGGTCCATTCAATTTTGATTCCCTCTCTCCAGTGCAAACCATGAAGCTAGCATCCTTCACTCAAGCAAAGGCAAAAGAAAAACTTCAGAAGTCTCACATGGAAGACTGTGAGCTCATTGAAGCTGCATCCAGAGTATTAGAGAAGATTATGCCATCCTTCCAAAAGGATTCTTTGGCCTCCACATCTAGTAATCTAAAGTCTCTTGTAAATTCTATTCATACACATTTTGATTCCTTAGAGAAGTCAACAGAAGAAAAGGTCTAGAAGGAATTTTTAAGAAAGAGATTCTCTGAAGTTCAAGGTCTAATAACCAATGATAGGAGAGTTATGGATATTGGAATAAAGAGCTTAGAAAATGCTCTTAAAGATGGTGGAGATATCTATAAATTTTGTTTATCCTGGCCTAAAGTGATCAAGGATATTGAGAAGAAAGTAAAAGAGCAAGAGGAAAAACTGTTAAGTTTATCTCAAAGTTTTGATCCTCTCTCCTCCTCCATAATAAATCAAGAGTGTAAGACTATTGTAGTCATAGATGAAATAAAGAAGCTTGAGAAGGAGAAGAAAAATAGAATAAATAGGTTGAGTGAACTTAGAGGGATCATCATCCCCAAGTTAGAGGCCATACATGAGGCCCTAACTGATGCTCAGGCCATAGCTTGGACCAATGATCTGACAGATCTTAAGAAGGCAGAAGCGTTTGCATTCCTGTTGAGTGGTCACATCTCAATTTTGGATAGGATGAAGCAGAGTTGGGCTACAGAAGTTATACAATTGAAGAATACTTTTGCAGATAAATTTAAGTACATGTAAGTACAACTTGTATATACACTTATGCAGATATGTA
Source organism: Cunninghamia lanceolata (assembly GCA_027924645.1). Taxonomy (NCBI): domain Eukaryota; kingdom Viridiplantae; phylum Streptophyta; class Pinopsida; order Cupressales; family Cupressaceae; genus Cunninghamia; species Cunninghamia lanceolata. The sequence goes on along the minus strand of BSBN01000220.1, from coordinate 4,078,497 downwards.
TAGATTGTTTTACTTGAAAATTTTGGTGTGTGGACCCTACCCTTTGCCATTGATGTCAAAGGCAGAGTGAGGAACAGTGAAAAATGTGGAATCCAGCTAAGGGGTAGCTCCAATAAAGTGTACATTAGAATAGAGCATCAACCAAGGGGGAGTGTAGTATAACACTTAGTCATTTTTCACTATGTGTTGCCATCAATGCCAAAGGGGGAGATTGTTGGCAAGAGACACAGTGTAGCTTCATGATTGTTGTCATTGATGGCAACAAAGTTCATCCCACACATCTACAGGACATGGTGTGTCTATACCGGAAGTCAGATTGAAGAGTGTTGTGGTCTGGTAAGCAAGAACAGAGCATGTGGTAAGGTCTGATAGTCAGGTCCGGATCTCTCAGAGGAAGTATCTTAGTAAAGTATGGACTTGGGGAAGTCAAGAGGTGTACCTTAATTGATACATTCTAGAGATTGAGCCCCCAGTGATGAAAGAGTGAAAAGATATGAGCACCTAAGTGTTGGGTTCCTATTTGGTAGAATTGATAGAGGAAGAACTAACCGGCAGAGCATCAAACCTTAATCTGGATGAGTTATTGGTGGTGATCAAGTTTCTTAAAGTATCACTCATGATTGGCCGACATGATTGATGACTTATATAAGCATCTCCTTGATATGCATCACTTGATAAATAAGGATTCAATCGATAGATCAAAGTTTGGGAAAAATATTGACTATTCTGGATGCTGACTAGAAAGGTGTTGAAATCATTGGTGTAGATATATATACCAGATGGATTTGGATGTGAAGGTGTGAGTTGTTGTGTGTGAAGAAAAGTAGAAGAGCAGTGTGGAAGTAGTAAGGCAGGTCCGGTATGTGAAAGGACAGCAGCACAAAAGAAGAGAAAGAATGAAGTGCAGTAGATCAGTATACTAAGCCTAACCGGAACTAAACTCCAGCATATGTGGATGCTTCTCATTAGTTCAAGTATCTTGTTACTCTCTTTATCTCTTGTAGGCAGTGAGCCTCTTGTGACTAGTGTGCTCGAGTAGTGAGCCCTAATTGGCAAGTACCATTTTGCATTTCTATTCTTCTAACAGAGAATACATTCTTGGGTTAATCACCCTGTGGTTTTTTCCCTTAACAGGGTTTCCATGTCAAAAATATTGTGTCATGTGTACTGAGTTTATTTCTGCTTCATGTTCATTTAAGCTTATGGGTTTTGATACTGTACTAGTTGCTAAAGAAGAACATAAAGTTAAATTAATTAAGATAACTGATTCACCCCCCCTCTCAGTTATCAACATATAATGTATGGGGCCACATACAAATTACTAGATTTTTACTTAGAAGACCTTGAGTTGAGATGAATAGGCTTCAGATGGCTGCTAATTCTCTTATATTGATACTTCAAATGCTTAGATATGTCTGCAAAATACTTGATTTAGGGGCTCTATAGAGAGAGCCATTAATTATGGGGCTGAGAACTGTCTCGTTCACCATTATTGCCAACTTGTGTGAACTAGATTTTGTAATCACTCATTCTCTATATTTTTGAATGTAAGTCATTGATTATGAAACAACAAAGTACATCTGATGGCATAGATTTGTCAAGAAGATTTGAAAATATTTGACATGTCCTATGAGAACTGTCGAACTAATGAGAACACTTTACTTTCATCCACCTTTATGACTCAAAAAAAAGGCATGTCGTAAAAAATTTGACTCATCCATAGCCACCTAGCAGCTTCCCATGGTTTTGTAGTTCTAAAAAGAACCTGATATGGAATGGAGAGAATGCCATAAAACACCCCACATGGCAACCAGTTTGAACATTCAGGATGATGAAATGTCAATTGTGTCATATGTCTCTCTTCTGCACTTCCAAAAAATGACTATGGGTCCCCTAAAAGGGCTTCGCGGAATGGCAAAAAGCCCGAAAGCTCACCATGTGAACCTTATGAGACCCACAAATGGGTTCTATTGTATAACTTGATCAAAACATTCCACATGTCATTCTTTTGCACTTCTGTGGGTGCCCTTTGCTCGATGAAAAACTCTCCATGGAATGGTGGAACCAATCGAAGCACGCCATGTAGACCTTCTTAATGTTGAAGGGGTAAGGCAGGGTTAATAACGCACATGCTTTTAACAACCTTCATTAAACTAGGTAAAGAGGGTCCATATTTTCATTAAGGGGCTTGGATAAAAACTTAGGCACATAGATTAAAATTTATGCACAGGTAGTGAGCAGTGACGCAAAAGGAGGGGGCAAGTAAAAGGACAATGCCCTAGACACATAGTACTGACTTAGTAACTAGCAATGGGTGACAAGTGGTCAATTGTAAATTATAACAAAGGTATTTTGATGCTTGCATAAACCCCTAGGGTTTAGGGTTTTAGACCTAAGGAAAAGATTTCTCAACATTTTTAACACTAAACCCTAGCAAGGGACTCTCAGATTTGATGCTTGAAGCATGACAAGAGTAAAGAACCAAGGAAAATTTATTAGAGTCCTATCATAACCTAGGGGGATATTGACAAATTTGTTCTCATTGACAAATGATAGTTCTTCTCTCTAGGAGTCTATGACATCATTTGCATCTACAAACCATCTCAAGCCCAAAAGTGCATTGAAAGCTTCTCCTTGATCCTTCATGGCTATGACAATGAAATCTAAGACATGCTTGATCCTCATCAGGTTAACTTCAGCTTGCTTCCATGTTCCCATTGTCTTCATGTTAGATCCATCCTCCAAGATTATGTTGTAAGTGGCTTCTGCTAGCTTAGGTCTTCCTAATTACTCCCATAGCTTCTTTGTGATAATGTTCACATCTGTTCCCAAATCTATCATGACATTTTAGAACTTTTTGTGATTAATGTAAACATGCACCATCAATGGTTTTGTCTTCCATTCTCTATCTATCCTTCCCATCCCCTGTAGTTAACCTTTTTGACCTTGATCCTTATTCCAACACTTATAGAATTGCTCCATTTTGTCAATCAGTCTGTGTTGTTGTGTCAATTGGGCTAGTTGCTTGAGAGCATCCATTTCTTCTTCGATGAAATATTGCTTGTATCACTTCTCTATTTATTGCTCCTTCCTTATTGTTTGTTTAGCCTCCTTCACAACTTCTTCATGTTGTTTCTTGGTGGGAACAAATTCTTCCTCCTCCTCACTATCTTCCTGCTCTATCTCAGTGATATAGTGTCTTTCGGTATTGGTTCCTTGTCTTGTTACTACCATAGGCTTCCCCTTCCTTTTCATTCTCTCTTTTCTGGTATGTCTTGGTGTGCTCTTCTAGTATTCTTCATCTTATTCTATGGATTTAGTTGAAGATATGTCTGTCTCCTCTCTATTGTTCTTCTAGCAAGTTCTTGTTCCTTGATCTTTTGGTGCTCTTCTTATGATCCTTGCTCCTTTTTTATTGTTCAGGTTTTGTAACTCATCACTCTTAGACTATAGCTTTGTATTCTGGAAGTATTGTTATGCTCTCTCACAAGAAAATAGGTCATGCTTTGTGCTATTACAAAATGAACACTATGTCTTCTTTTCAACCCAACATTCATTAGCAAAATGTCCCTACTTACCACAATTGAAGCATGTGGAATCCTCCCTCCTTTTATTTCTTCCATGGCCTCTGCCTCCTCTATAGCCTCCAAACTAGTCTTTGTCATCATTATTATAGCTATTTCCATATGATGGACCTCCATAATTTGAATTTTGTATTGCATTAATATTCTTTTGATTTCTCCAACTTGGCTGCTTGTAGTCCTGATCATATGAATTTATTTCTTTCATGTATGACATATTATTTCTCTTCATAGAGTTTGTATTGTTTTCACCATACCATGCTTCATCTTCTTCATTAGAAATGTCTCTTTTCCTCCAGAAGTTCTGTGAAGGACAATCCAGTGTTTCATGGTCATCCCATTCTCTACATAATCCACAGTATACTAAATTAACATTTTTCATTGGTTCTTTGGTATCTTCTTTTATTTCAGTAACTTATCTTTCACCTCTCAGCATAGGGAATTCATTTCTCAAGTGGACTTCTCTTGTGCAGTATGAACATCAAACATTAGGTATTTCCTTTTGTGTATTCCCCTCTTGCTTAGCTAATATTTCCTTCCTCAGCGTCAACTGCTCCAATTCCAACTTTAGCTTCTCTAATTCTAGGTTTTCCTTCATCTTATCTTGTCTACGCTAGGATTGAGACTCTATTTGGCAAGCCAATGTTACTACTTTTACATATGTTTCAAAAATCCTTATGTTTAGGGCGAAACTTTTTTCAAGGCTTATTCCAAAAATAAACCATTCTATCTTACATTTCTCGATCAATGGTTCCTCCAATCTCCTAGTTGTCTCCTTGAATCTCTTATCAAACTCCTTTATTGATTCTTTCTCCAATTACTTTAGATCTCTCATCTTACTTACTCCTTTTGGAACATGTCCAGAACTCCAAAGTTCTCCAAAAATAGCATCTTGATCTCATTCCATTCCTTGTCACTATCTGGGCATGTTTGTGATGTTCCTTCCTTAAATGGCTATTGAAACCATAAGGAAATCTATGTCGTTCATGATCAGTTCAAATGCAGAGATCTCAAATACATGAACCATTTTATATTATTACACATATGATAACCAAGGCCCAGATCCATGATAGAGAAAGACGTTACCTATTCATTCATCAAGTTGAAGATAAGTGATCTACAAATAACAAGATGATCAACTAAGTCTTCGTGCCAGTAATTAACATTAAATAAATAACGCTTATATGCCAAGTCACAAATAAGACAAGTAATAATGAATGGTCAAAGCAACATCATAGTTAATCAAAATCATTAACGAAAAGGACAGATCGATCCCTTAAGGGACATGACTACTCATGCACTAGAAAAAGTATAAGAATAGTGAGACGTGGTCTCAAAAGGGAAGTGAATAGGAAGAAGAGAACATAATACATATGAATCAGAAGTTGGTCAGCCATACTACATTCATCGATCATGTCACAACAACATCAATACACATCTTCACAGAAATAGCAAAAGAAACACAACTTCAACCATATATTATTATGATACAGTCACATCTGGATTATCTACTCACACTCCAGCAATTAGCAAGGAAATATAGATCGACTCACCAGTTGACTGAGGCATCAAACAAATCTGATGTTTGTATCAGTCACAAATTAAAGTGCAACACAACCATTAAATCTGCCTCAGTGATTGCATTTCTCAGTCTTTGACAGTGAATTAATCAATAACAAAGGTAAATCTATCCCTTATGTCAAGTATGCATTTTCTAATAGGATTCATATCAAAATGAATTAATATAACCATACATGGATAATATAGGCATGACTGACATATATATGAAGAACAACATATAGATTGCATGGTCATATGAATAACATAAATTAGATCATATAGATAAGATGACATAGGATTATGGCATGTTATAGATAAGATAAGCATGTGAATAACATATAGATAGCCTAATCACCTATGCTAAATGCTTGGAATGAATAATATGATGATGGATGAATAACATGACTAAATGTATTATAGGACTATGTCCAAACAAGAAATGACTTTACTTGACCTATAAGGATCTATAAGGATATAAAGGCAAGTCCATAAAAATGAGCTCATGATATACTAGGGTCTAAAGGTATCAAGTTATAAAATTAATCTATCAACTGCCCGTGAGAGAATGGGTTAGATCAGGGAAGAGTGGTATGTTATGATAAGTCTCTTTTGAGTAGGTGACTCTCAAGTTTAGTGAGGAACCATCGGGCGTGTGGCAAAGCTAATGGTGAGTAACCGTCAGGAGTGTGGCGAAGCCAACTTGAGCCAAACAGTGAGGAACCGCCAAGAATGAGGTGAAGTCTTCAATGGGCCTACAACAAGTAGAGATAGGATTTACTCAAGTTTGGTCAGGAACCACCATGTGTGTAGTGAAGACAACTTGAGCCAAATGGTGAGGAACCACCGGGCGTGTGGTGAAGCCTTTGGGTCAAATATCTATACCCCGTCTCCACTAGGGCTTATAAATGATTAAGATTAAGGCATAGTGGACAACCCTAAGTATATCATGAAACTAAAATGGAATGATTAAGAATTGAATTAAGAAAATGAATAATTGAATTATTGATTTATGATGAGATTTATTATGAGGTTACTAACCCTAATTTGATATTCTAATATTGATTTATTGATCTTATTTATTACTAATGTTACCTTTAAGAATTCATTCTTGTGTGCAAGGTTAAAAATAAGAATCTTCTTATAAGGGACATTACAAGTGGTATCAGAGCAATCATCCTACCATCCTATGAAGAAAAATTAATGCAACATTACATAAGACATTCCGCACGTAACAACACCAACAACATGGAAATGAACAATGATTTAAGAGCCTTCATGGAGATGACCACTATAGAAATGATGGACCAAAATGACATAACCACTAAAGCCATGATGGAGCAAGGAGAAAAGACAACACAAATACTTATTGTAGCACTCCAAAAGGTGGGAAACACCGTGGACAATCTCAAGACTCATTCAACAAATGGGAAGGAAGTAGGCTCCAATCAAGCTGAGAATAGCAACACTTCATCTAGCTCAAGAATTTTGAGACCATCTTTTCTACCCAATGAAGAAACTTCAAGGATGGAAGATACTACTCCATAAGTTGTGAGTGTCGAAGACATTGCTAGGGCTTATGCAAGATGTAGACACCTAAAATTGACTTGTTTCACAAAACCAATTTCCCATATCTCTACACCACCAATTATCCATCCTATTAATTAAATAAATTCATTTTATTTAATTAATTTCTCCCTAATCATATACCTTTGACCATTTACCCATCCTTGGTGATCAATTAATTCATTTAATTTATCACTATACCTTACAACTATATCATCATTAATTAAATAAATATTCTCAATATTTATTTAGTTAATTTGTCCATCTCTCTAATCCTTGTTAATTAGATAAATCATGCTTATCTAATTAATCTAGCCTATTAATCAACCTATCCCTATCCTAGTTAATTAAATATCAATTATTTAATTAGCTACCCTAGCCTACCTATCCCCTAGACCTAAATTAATTAAGCTAAAAACTTAATTAACTTTTCTTAGCCCATCCTCCCACACACCTTTGGATAAAAATCAATTTTTTATTCAAAGGGCCAAATCTTCCTTACACCTCATTTATCACCCTCTTACACATGTAAGTGTACATGTGTCCTTCAACCTTCACATCTCCACATAAAAGTGAATTTTCAATTCACACTCCCCCATGAGTTGAATTTGTATTTCACTTGTCATATCCACTCTTCCCAAAAAATGAATTTTTAATTCATTTTTATCCTCCACACCTTTCCCCATGAGAATTTAAAATTTACAAATAATCCTCACCCCTCCAATCTCATTTGACCAAACCTCAACCCTTGATTTCTCTCATCCACTCCCCTTGTGACACTTGTCACAAGGCTATGACTCCAATCCAAACCCTAACTCTCAATCATTCCTAGCCCTTGATCTCAACTTTTAATCCTCACCCTCCATCCATTTTCTAAAAATCTATAAATGAAACCCTCACCCAAGCCATTCACAACAACTTCTTCTTGCATCCTTACTATGCCAAAATCTCTCCAAAATTTTCTTATCCCAACATCATAATGCCAAAATCATTCCTCATCCCCATCTCAATCTCCATCTAAATCCAAATCCTTCATCCTATTGTGTTGAATCTCAAAGAGCCATCCACATACATCAACTTGGGCAAATATACGAGAGCCTTTCCACCCTATCTTGGATTTGTGGGTCATTTGTGAAGGTATATCATTTGTTTTTGCATTTGATTTATGTTTTTGGCTTTCATTTTGACTTCATAGATCACATTTGGCATGCCTAGTGGGACCCACAAGGTCTCAATCTAACAATCTTGTGAGTTTTTTGTTGTTGTGAAGATGTGTTTTTGCATATTAGCATTATCTTCCTACATAGTAGTGCCATTTTACTAGCATTTCGACGCCATTTTTCAACTGTATTAGCACCTTTTGCACACGGCCTTTTACTAGATCATTTGAACTCACATATTTTATGTTTTTCATCTTTTCAACATCTTTTATGTCTTTTGCTCTCTGTTTTTGCAGATTTTATGCAAGGACAGGGGGGTACAATGTTAATTTTTTCCTAAAATCAAACCCTTGACCATCACTGCATCATTTTGGCACTAACTCACCCAGTTCAGCACTATCTTTCTCACTGTAGACTGTAAACTAAGGCAAAAACATAGTTTAGCACTATGTTGCCTCTGTATTGGTGCTATCTTGCCTATGTATTGGTGCTATCATTTATATTAGTGCTATCATGTATATTGGTGCTATCTTGTATATTGGTGCTATCTTTCCTCTGTATTGGCACTATCTTGTATAATATCACTATCTTGCCTCTTGATTGGCTCTATTTTCTGTATTAGCGCTATCTTGCCTCTAGATTGGTGTTATTTTCTATACTAGCTTAGGGATCTGTGCAAGGTTGGGTCTCTATTCTATAGGGTATTTCAGATCATCCTAGACCATCATCTTGAAACTACTAACATCTTTTGTAGGGATTTAGTAGATTAGACACATCTTCTTTTGGTGCACTAAAAAGAACCTTTGTGTGCCTTAGCATAGACAACATTTGACTTTGGTGCAACTAAAATTAATCATTGCTTTCAACAAAAAACCTTAGGCACATTTTTTATTTGGGCTTAAAATGAACATTAGCTTTTGTTTGCAATGTCTTGTGCACTTGCACATGTGTGTTATCACATAGGGTAGAATCAAAGTATCCTCTCCCCTTGCCTTCAAAGGGATCTTGGGTGAAGAGAAATAGTTCTATTCTATTTTTCTTTTTAGGACATGGGCCTACCCTTGAGACACATCCATTCAGAAAACTCATTTGGTGACCCCAAGTGGTTCTTTCATCCGGTCCGCTATACAAAAAAGGATAAGGCAAAAGCCAAGTTCGAATCGGTATGAGCACTTACCATTTGATGTTAGCTTGAAAGGGAGTAGTACCTTGTGTATATGAAACCCCTAGTAGAGCTAGTCAAAACCTTAAGTGGTTTATCAGATGCTGGTAAGGTGCCGATCCCCCATATGTTCCCCCACTACAAACCTTTGTTTTGGTGGCCCAAATCCCTCTACTTGTTCCGAAAGTATTGTCCTTGCTTCGCCTTAGGTTGTACATGCTTGATTATCACATTTTCATAAATCAAACCTTTGGCCATTATATTCTCTTGTGTGAAGTATTTGCATGCTTGCCAAGAATCCCATCAATTGAACTTATCCAATCCCTTTATCTGAGCTTAATCAAAATTCGTCATAATCCACTTTCTCTCTAGTCATAATCTATCTTCATCATCCTAATCATTCTTATCCAATTCATCTTAATCCAATCACCCATCTATCCTAATCATCCTAACCACCTATCTTATATGTATCATTATCCAAACCATTCACTTCAATCTTATCTCAATCACCCTCATCATCCTTAATCCAATTCATCACCATCATTTTAAATCCCATTTTCCTCATCCACTTGACCAATCTCATCCAAATCAAATCCAAAACCCAACCAACATCAATCCATAATCTTCCAAACCATAGTCCAAATCCAATCCAAAATCAACATCGATCCTAATCATTATCCAAATCCCCCAACATCATTATCAAACTCAAAATCCAAATCAACCCAATCAAAAATCAAGACTTTAGTTGATTACATCAACCCTCTTTCTAAAGATCATTAGTCTATCTTAAGCATAATAAAAACAAATCAAATCATCCTAAGGTCTTGAAATTTGCTCCCCAACATCACAAACAAAATGGATCCTTATGTAGCAATGCAACAATTACAAATACTTAGAAAAATCTATGAGAACATGGATCCTAGTGCTAAGGAAAAATGCAAAAATGACATTAGAGATATACCCTTAGCACACCTCATCATTAGAGAATCCCAAACCCCTACCCCATCTTCATCATATCAACCCTCATCATATCAACCTTCAACATCCTACATATCCACACCATCAACCTCATACCAACCTCCATCATATCAACCTTTACCCTCATATCAATTTTCATCCCCCTATACATCCATACCATCATACCTATCCAACCAATCAATACCTCCAACTTATCCATCCCCCAACCTTTGTCATGCTAACTTTGATCAAGGGAACACCAATCTATCGCACCTTATATCTGAAATCCAAAGCTTATATCAACAACCATTTCCCCACGTGAATCCCCAATCCCCCAATCCCCATCCTCCAATCCTCCCATCATAATATCCCTCCAACCTTATCAACCTTAATCCATCATCTTATGTATCTCCCAATCCACCAACCCCCATCACCCATACACCATCTAACCCTCCATTAAATCCTCCTAAGCCTAAGACATCCAAAGAATCCTTGTGGGATTTCCTCCAAAGAACATCACCTAAAAATGAAAGCAAAGCTATAGAATCCCCCAAATCTCCCACCCTACCAACATCACCATCTAATCCAACACCTATCCTCAAACCCATCCAAGAACTATCACCATCTAATCCCATCACCCACCTATATAATCCCAATCCTAATCCTACACCATCCACTATCATTATCCATCCATTATATTATGTTTTAACCCATACACTCATGAAGGATGTCGTCCATTAGCTATTAGCAAGGAATCAAACACCCTCATGCAAACCAACACCCATCAAAGCTCCTATCACATCCATCCAAGCATCCACCACATCTATCCAAATCACTTCCACTTCTACCCAAACATGTGAGCTATGTCAAGAATCAAATCCAAAGCATGTTGAAACATCAACCCCTTCTCCTAATAAGATCTAACCATCCCATCTAATCCCATCCCCAATCCCCTCCCATCTATTGATCAACTTATTGATCCCACCCCTTCTTCTACCACCCCTTTACTATCCCACATTAATCCTTTACCTCCATCTACCAATCCCATCCCAAATCCATCCCCTTATCCACTTGAACAAAGTACCTTCATCCGCGGCGACTCCCTCATAGGAGGTGAACAACTCCCTTCCACCACCTATCCTCTTCCAACAAATAATAGACTCACGTCTTGTTTCTAAAGCACCAAACATCCCATCGCATGTCACATACTCCAACATATGAACTATCAAGGCAAAGGATTAGGCCTTCATGAACAAGGCATCTTGGAGCCCATCCACACCACATTCCATCCATCCTCGCATGGCCTTGGCTATACATCCCAAGGAAAACAATCTAAACATGTTGATACCATCCACCCACCTTCCAAAATCCATTCATCCAATCCCAAACATGGTGCATCTCATCGTACTCCCAAATCATATGTCGCCATCCCTCCTCCATTATCCTATCATTTGCAAAAGCATGTGACCATCCATCTCCTTCCATCAAATTTACCTCCACTACTTCCAACTTCAAATATCCCTATCAAATCCACTTTACCTCCTATCCTACCAATGCCAAACACCCCTATCCACAAATCCTCTCATTCTCCTATCCTCCCAACTTCTAACATCCCTATCCTTAAATCCCCTCATTCATTTATCCATAAATCCACTTTTAACCCCTCCACCCATAAATCCCCTAAAATCCCCAATCAAGACCAACAAAAGCACACATCATCCAAACATGAAGCTTCCATCAAATCCATGGGATTCAAAAGTAATAATTTGAATGCCTCAACTCATAAAGCACAAAAGCCTAAAGATGTTATCCCTTCCAATCAAAATGAAAAATCCAAAAGGCTATCAAAACCCTCACCATCAAAAGAAAAAGCAAAAACAAAAATGGTGTGGATCCCTAAGCAAAGATCAATCAAAACAAATGAGGCATCCACCTCCCAATCCACTCCAAAATCCCATAAATCCTAAGTCTATTTGGGTCCCTAAAACCCCAAATCAACCATCCAAAAATCCCCTATCCCGATCCCCATTACTCCCAAATCCACATCCAAAATACAAGCTTCCAAATACATCACGGTGTGTGCAGCTATTGGTCTTGGTTCCCCTCCACCACATGACATTCCCACATACCTCCATCTCTCCATCTTTCATCCACTATCCTACATATCTCCTCCATCACATCCCTATGGTCCATGCTTTTGCATAATCCACATCATAATCCACATCATAATGCACATCATAATCCACTATCCACCATCCATGCCATCTTCTCCTATCTACAAACATCCATACAATCATCATCAATAATACTATCCAACATGGGACCATCTTCGCCTTGCTATGGAAACAGACGTTAGAGTCCCTATTCCATCAAAAAAGAAAAAAATCAAAAATCAAGAAAATAGTAAAGAGAAAAATCCATCCAATGGTGAAAACCACCCCTTGTGGCACCTTGGAAAAGTACCATGATGAAAACCCCTTGTGGGCATCATGTGTAAGTCCCTTTCCCATCCATTTGTACCCTACACTTGGGGGCAAAATCATCCACATCCATAACATCCTTTTGCATATCATATCCATGTATCCTTATCCTATCATATTCCTATCCACTATCCCCCTATTTATCATATCATTTCTCATCCATCCCACCTACTATATCTCCCTCCTTAGATCTTGATAAATACAAGGGGCAAAATATCAAAAACATGCTTTGGACACTGCTCAACATACTCCCTATTCAAGTAGATCCTCCATCCATCTACTATAAAATCCATTCATCCAAACATAAGTCTATCATGTATGGGGCATATGATTCCTTGCAACTTAAGCCCTTGGAGAAAATCCTAAAACTCCCCATCCTTACAACTCATGTATCCCTACCCAATCCTTTATCCCGCCATCCTATCCCTTATCCGCATGTATCTATCTATCTATCAAAAATATTCGATCCATTTTCCTTTCATCGCCAATCCCCCAATCCAACCCCATCAACTTCACCCCTAGACTTGGTGTTCCCTTATCATTGGTATCTAGTGCAAAGGCTATCCAAACGCAATCCAATACAACCATCTCATAATAAACCATTCCCTATCTAGAAAATCCACAAAAAAATATAAATAAATAAATAAAAATATCAAAATAACCACAAAAATCCTAAAAACAATCCCACAACATCATCACAAACATTCAACTCATCCAACATCATCACATCTATCCTCAATCATCCCACATCATCATCACAAATCAGAACTACATATCATCACCACCCACATCTTGATGTCCCTTGATCCCATGGAAACAGGGTATGTAGGCAGTTTGGAATACGAAGGAAGTTTCCAGTACTCAGGTACATAAGATGCACCCATCCAACCCACTTGGATGGTCCTTATCCTCTGATCCTACGCTACATCCAAGCATCACATTACCTATCAATCATCCCTTAACAAAAATTACCAACTATCAAATCAGCATCAACCACAACTTGTCACCATCATATCTTGAGCCAATCTTATGACATCAACTAGGCATGATCCTGTTGATAACTGAGAGGGGGGGGGTGAATCAGTTATCCTAATTATTTCCCTTATTAAACTTTCCTTTTAATTGAAGCAGCATAAAATCAAACACAAATCATAAACCATGAAATAAGAAACACATGACACAGTATTTTTGACGTGGAAACCCTGTTAAGGGAGAAAACCACGGGGTGATTAACCCAAGAATTATTCTCTGTTAGAAGAATAGGAAATTACAAAAATGGCACTTGCCAATTAGGGCTCACTGCCCGAGCACACTGCTCACAAGAGGCTCACTGCCTACAAGAAGACACACTGTCTTACAAAGTGATTAGAATCACAGTCTTGAACTGATTGGAAGCATCTGCATATGCTGGAGTTCAGTTCCGGTTAGGTTCAGTATACTGATCTGCTGCACTTCATCTTTCCTCTGTTCTTTAGTCTGCTGTCCTTTCACATACCGGATCTTTCTTGTTACTTCTGCTCTACTCTGGACTTGTTCGCATATTCTCACATACATTCGCACACTTTTACAACTAAATCCATCCTCTATATATATCCGCACAAGTAATTTCATCACCTTTCTAGTCGGCATCCGGAACAGTCTAGTTTCTTACAAACTTAGTTCTGTCGGCTGAATCCTTGCTCACCAAGCAATGCGGATCAAGTGTATACTTGTAGATATCATCAATTATGTCGGCCAAACATGATTCATGCCTCCGCAACCTTTATCATCATCTGTAACACATCCGGAAAGTAGTCTGATACTCTGTCAGTCAGTTCTTCCTCTGTTTTCACTGTCTCTCAGGAATCCGGTACTCAACTATTCATATCTTTTTCCTTGTCCAACTCCGGAGGCTAAATCCTTGGAATATACCACTCAAGATAGTCCTCTTGACTTCCCCAGATCCGCACTGCACCAAGACACTTCCTCTGAGAGAACCGGACCAATCTGTCGGACCTTGCCACATGCTCTGTTCTTGTTCACCGGACCACAACAATCTTCAATCTGACTTCCGGTAGAGACATATCATGACTTGCGGATATGTGGGATGACCTTTGTTGCCATCAATGACAACAACCATGAATCCATATAGTGTCTCTTGCCAACAATCTCCCCCTTTGGCATTGATGGCAACACTTAGTGAAAAATGACTAAGTGTTTACACTATGCTCCCCCTTTGCTGATGCTCTGTCTTTATATACAATTTCCGGAACTCCCCCTGAGTTGGATTCCTCATTTTTCACTGCTCCTCACTCCCCCTTTGACATCAATGGCAAAGGGTAGGGTCCGCACACCAAAATTTTCAAAAATTTTCTATATATAGCCGCATATTTACATACTCACATATACTGCAGAATGTCTGCAAAGGATGTCTGCAGTTGAACCATTTCAGTAGCCCAACTTAGCTTCATTCTGTCCAAGATTGAAATGTGACCACTCAACAAAAATGCAAAAGCTTCTGCCCGCCTGAGATCTGTCGGATCTTTTGTATGGGCGGTGGTCTGGGCATCACTGATGGCCTCATGCATAGTTTCCAACTTAGGGACTATAATCCTTCTAAGTTCTCCCATCCGGTTGGTAATGTTCTTCCTCTCCTTCTCAAGATTCTTTATTTCATTCAAGACTGCAATAGTCTGACATTCTTGATTTATTATAGAGGAAGAGAGAGGATCAAAACTTTGAGATAAGCTTTGAAGCTTGTCCTGTTCCTCTTTTATTTTCTTGTCAATTGCTGCTGTTGCCTTTGACCAAGATATACAAAATTTGTAGATGTCACCGCCATCCTTAAGAGCATTTTCTAAGCTCTTTATTCCAATGCTTACAATCTTCCTATCCTTAGAGATTAAATCTAATATTTCAGAAAATCTCTTATCCAAAAATTCCTTCCGGACCTTGTCTTCAGCTGATTTTTCTAGAGAATTAAAATGTGTATCAATACTGCTGACTAAGGTTTTTAGATTACCGGAAGTGGAGGCTGTCGGATCTATTTGGATTGATGGCATGATCTTTACAAGTACTCCGGAAGTAGCCTCTATCAACTCACAGTCTTCCATATGAGACTTCAGGAGCTTTTCATTTGCCTTGGCATTTGCAAATGAAGCTATCTTCATTGTTTGTACCGGAGAGAGAGAGTCAAAATCAAATGGACCTTTTAGAAGCTCCGGTTCATCAATCTCTAGAGTTTCTTTGCTCAAAAATTGTTGAACAGTTTGTGCAGTGTCTCTTGCCGGAGACAGATGTTTCTTTTCTTCTGCAGTCTTAGAACTGTCAACCTCTTTGTCTGTCACCACTGCTTCCTTCTCCTGCAATTGCTCTTCTTCTTTGGATCCGGAGACTGTAGGGGAAACCGGAGGAGAGATGCTTGCTTGTTCATGGGTCACTTCTTCTGGAGCAGAGGGTCCCAAGTCCTCACTTGTCTGTTCAGGGCTCACTTCTTCCGGAACAGAAGATTCCAAGTCAGCAGCTGTTTCTGCACCTAAGTCCTCTACAACAGGAAGATTGAACCTTTTGAAGGCCTTCCGGAGGATCTCCTCTGTCTCTTGTGCCACTTTGTCAGTCTCACCAAGCATGAGCTGATTCATCCTGGCTTTACTTCTGAACTCATCTCTGCAGTCCTTGAAGATCATGTTCATTGTTTTGGGATCAATTTGAGGATATAGCTGAATAGCTATCTGCTCCCGGATCTCAAGATCTTTGGCATGCGCATTATTCTTTCTTACTTCCATTTCCTTCTCTAGGCTTTTAGGAATGAGAGATATGATCTCAATGAAAGCCTTATTGTATGTGTTCAGATATTTAACTGTGGCTTCCTGCAGAGTCTTTTGGTCTGCCTCACTGAAATCATCATAGGATTCAGTCATTGGTTGAAGGTTTCCATCCACCGTGACCGACTTGATTATGCTCTCTAGTGACAGAGTGGGCTTTTCAACAGTTACCTCTGCCATTTCCTCCTTGTCTTGGCCTGTGGAGGGCTTACCGGATCCTTTCTTTTTCTGTTCCTTTACTTCTCTTACTCCTTCATCTGATTCTGTCTCCTCTTCATCCTTTTGGCTTTCATAAGCCCTTGATGCTTTTGTCTTGGATCTTTTACCGGATGCCTGGACTTCCGGTTTTGAGCTTTTGGTTGTGGAAGGTGCAGATCTCTTTGATGATCTGGTCCGGGTGGGGGTTTCAACCGGAGCACTTTCTTTGCTTTTCTCTTCTTCCTCAGCCTTTCTCCTCTTTTCCCGGCTGGCATCAAGTGCCTCTTTTGAGATGCCTAGGCCTTGAGCAATGTGCTCTACTTCTTTTCTCACTTTTCTTTTAATCTCAGGTTCCCTGAGTTCTACATGTAATTTCACGCTCAGCTCCTCAAAGGTTCCAAACCTTTCTGCCTTAGGATCTTTGGGCTGACTTAGCATGTGTTGAACATGCAGCTCTACTATCTGTTCATCAACTTCATACCCCATGGGCATGATCCAGACAGTCCTTGGCTCCACTGCCTCCATTAGGCACTGATCAGTGTCAACCATAAAACATACTGAGTCCTTGTATTTCTCAATGAGAGACTGGGGAATTCTCTCTCTTGCTTGCATCATGCTCTGAAAGTTTTTGAAGTATCCCCATAGAGCTGTATTTCTCGCTTTTGCATCCCCAAGTCCATGCAAATAGTCTCTTATCTGGACTGCAACAGGTTTGTCATTCTGCCATACCCATCCACTTGTTCCGGGTAGCTCATTCATGAAGTAAAAGAAGAGACATACAATGAGAGTACCATACTTAAAGGAGTTCTTCTTGTCTTTCTTGATTTTCTGTACATTTTCCATCAATTGGCTTAGTAGTAGTTCACAAAGATCATAATCTGCATTCTTTCTTAGCATTTCATATGCTGTGTATATTGCAGTTCCGGATACAGAATTCTCCCTGCTGGAGTGATAGATCTTGTATCCTATGATCATTGATGCATATTTGATATCCGGATCCGAAATATCTTCAATGGTCATTGCTCTCTTATCATATTTTGATCCGGTGGCTTCAGTTACAACGTTGTTCTTGACAGATTTGAGGATAGGTACCCCTCCGGAAGAGTATAGACCAGTTACTGCTCTAATTGCTTCTTTTGTGATCTTACAGGGTCTATCTAGCCAAAGGAAGTTGTCATGCATCCTGCTCAGTACATACCGGACCCATTCATCTTCTTCAAAGCTAGGGAAATGAATGAATTGCTCAAATTGTTTCTTCTGGATACCCTTATACTCTGGTTTGAGCTTAAAAGCATTGTCTATCAGTTGCTTGTGATAGAGGTCTCTTAATTTGAATTCCCCAAATTCCTCAATGTTTGCGTGTATGTAAACCCTAATATCTTCAGTATGTAAGACTCCGTGGGGAACACTAGAGAAGGCTCCTAGTGGATCTACCTCCAATGATTTGTAGGGATGTTTCTTGAATGAGGGGCGAGGTCTATCAGAGATCTTAACTATGTTTGGAGTAGCCATTCTTCAAAGATTTGCAGTGAGGCAATGAAAAACGAAGAATACCTTATGCGCCTTCGGTTTGCACGGAGTGGTTGGATTGATTTCTTTATGCAATAGCTTCGGCAGGAGATCCTTGGTGTGCTTGATGATCCTTGTTGCAGAGCTCCACTATTCGCTTCTTCTCAAGTGTAGAATGAGCAGATAACTTTTGAGAAATCCCTTATATTGCTCCGCAAACCCTAATATCTATCTGCAATAAATGCTTCACCTGCATTATTCCGGTTTACCATGTCTGGACAGCCTGGAGTATCCCGGATTAGTCCTGATCACTGAATATCATCCGGATCTTTAAATCATGAATAAATCTAGGTAACATATTACAAGAACATCCCAAACACTTTGTCCAATCCGCAAGACAAGATCGTGCACTTCCGGATCTCTCCGGACCTTTTTGTAATCCTTTATCATACCGGAGCACCTCCCTGAACAGGTCTAACTTAATCGAACACAGCTTCTTCATAACTCCATGCGGACCTCTGAAAACTTGACTGAAGCATCTCAGGACTTATATCTATAAACCCTTTAATCCGCATCTTGTGCCACATCCGGCACAACTTGTTTGGCTGGGGGAACAGAATCTTCTTTGAGTCTCCCCCTGAGCCTGAGCTCACTTTTTAATTTCCGGAAGAAATATCAGCACCAGAATCTGGTGCGGATCCAACCTCTACATTCTCTGAGCTTTTCTTCACCCAAATCTTGCTCATCTGATTCCTAACTTCATCCGCATTCATCTTTTGTTTACCCTTGTCTTGATTCTGATTATACACCGGACCTCTTTTGTCCTGATTCTTGTTTCTGCAGACTTTAGCATTATGACCGGACCTATTGCAGATTTGACAAATAACATTTCTTTGCATATTTAACTGATATCCCCTTGATCTGCATTGATTAGCCATATGACCTACTCTATTGCATGTAAAGCATCTACCTTTGAATGATTTGTTTACTTGCATAATTCTGCATTCATGGGATTTGTGTCCATACCTTTTGCAGTTGAAGCACTGTCCGGAGAAGGATGAATTAATCTGATTCATTCTCATTCTGCATTGATTAGCTTTGTGACCAAAATGGTTGCAGCTGTGGCAGTATCCATTGAAGGATGGATATTTTTGAGCATTTGGCTGTCTTACCGGAGGTCTTCTAGGCCTGCTCCTTGGATTTTCTGATCCAAGATTCTTCTGACCGGATCCGGAGCTTTCTCCTTTCTCATATCCCAAGCCATACTTGTCATCTGTCCTCTTTTGACTTCCAAGAAGAACTTCAAGTTGAGCAGAACTTATCTTGAATTTCTCTTTATATTCATTTGCTGTTTGAAGGTCTCTTTTGAGAGAGGCAATTTGATCCTCAAGTTTTCCTTCATTATCTTTGGAATCTTCAAGATCAGATTCAAGGTGTCTGATAATCCTGTCCATCTGGTGGCATTCTTCTGATTTTTCCTTAAGAGATTGTTTTAGATTGTCTTCAGCCTTTCTTTTTTCTTCAATCTCTTGAGTGAACTTTATAGTTCCTGATTCCATTTCATGTCTTAACATGATGACTTCTTTTGATAACTTTTCACATAACTTGGTTTGCTCAGTCAATTCTTCATTTGTATTGCTTTCTTCACTTTGTCTTGCCAACTGTTGGAGCAGCTCCTTTCTCTTTTTCATAGAGAGACTTAATTTGTCTTTTAATTCCCTCATGAATTCATCAGCCTGTTTGAGTCTTTCTCTTAATTCACTGACTTCAGAATTTGACTGTTCAAGATCCTCAAGGGCAGTCTTGAGTTGCTCCTTTAAACCATATGCATCCATTTGAAATCCCAGATCTTCCTCAAGCTGTTAGGCTCTATTAGGAGGAACCTCGCTCTGATACCAATTGTTGATAACTGAGAGGGGGGGGGTGAATCAGTTATCCTAATTATTTCCCTTATTAAACTTTCCTTTTAATTGAAGCAGCATAAAATCAAACACAAATCATAAACCATGAAATAAGAAACACATGACACAGTATTTTTGACGTGGAAACCCTGTTAAGGGAGAAAACCACGGGGTGATTAACCCAAGAATTATTCTCTGTTAGAAGAATAGGAAATTACAAAAATGGCACTTGCCAATTAGGGCTCACTGCCCGAGCACACTGCTCACAAGAGGCTCACTGCCTACAAGAAGACACACTGTCTTACAAAGTGATTAGAATCACAGTCTTGAACTGATTGGAAGCATCTGCATATGCTGGAGTTCAGTTCCGGTTAGGTTCAGTATACTGATCTGCTGCACTTCATCTTTCCTCTGTTCTTTAGTCTGCTGTCCTTTCACATACCGGATCTTTCTTGTTACTTCTGCTCTACTCTGGACTTGTTCGCATATTCTCACATACATTCGCACACTTTTACAACTAAATCCATCCTCTATATATATCCGCACAAGTAATTTCATCACCTTTCTAGTCGGCATCCGGAACAGTCTAGTTTCTTACAAACTTAGTTCTGTCGGCTGAATCCTTGCTCACCAAGCAATGCGGATCAAGTGTATACTTGTAGATATCATCAATTATGTCGGCCAAACATGATTCATGCCTCCGCAACCTTTATCATCATCTGTAACACATCCGGAAAGTAGTCTGATACTCTGTCAGTCAGTTCTTCCTCTGTTTTCACTGTCTCTCAGGAATCCGGTACTCAACTATTCATATCTTTTTCCTTGTCCAACTCCGGAGGCTAAATCCTTGGAATATACCACTCAAGATAGTCCTCTTGACTTCCCCAGATCCGCACTGCACCAAGACACTTCCTCTGAGAGAACCGGACCAATCTGTCGGACCTTGCCACATGCTCTGTTCTTGTTCACCGGACCACAACAATCTTCAATCTGACTTCCGGTAGAGACATATCATGACTTGCGGATATGTGGGATGACCTTTGTTGCCATCAATGACAACAACCATGAATCCATATAGTGTCTCTTGCCAACAGATCCAATCATCAATCGATTCTTGCCTTAGGATATATCATTCCTACGATATGAAGAATCTATCCTATCATCATCCATCTTGGCAAGAGATACAATGGCTACTTGTTTGGTTTGTTGGTCTTTTCATTTTTGATTTTTTATCTTTTATTCTATTTGAAGATCACATCGATCTCACTATATCATGGTATGTGGCGAAAACATCTAAAATGGGGCATAGTCTTGCTTTTGTATGTTGTGCTTGTGGGTTGGTTTCATTACTCCAAGCTAGTATTCATATATTATGGATCATAGGGTCTGTTCTAGCATATTGATCTCCATGTGCATCTAAGGTTCATCATACCTTTTGTGTATTAAGGGCTTATGCTATGAGTCCCCTTTCCTCATCTAGACAAGGTTGTACTATCTTGGGCATGCATGAGATCAACCTCTTGTTTTCATGTCTAGTCCATGTAAATGTTGGATAAACATCATCACCCTGGTCTTCTATACCTTGGTGAAAATATCCACTTTGTTATATCAAACCTAGGATTGCTTTAAATCTTTTTTTCAGCACAATGATCATCCACCAATCAATCTCCCAACATCATCATTCTTTCATAACACCCCTTATCCTCCAACCAGTTCAACCAATCTATTTCATCCATTTCGAGAGCACACCCATGTTCTTGCAACCCACATGTCCTCTTGAGGGGGCATCCCCCTTACCAATCATCCCTAAACCTTACCCTCTTCTTCTAAGCCAAAATCTTTTTTATCCAATCCAACTCTATGTTTTAACTTCTTTTAAATAGTGTTACTTAGCCGCAACACCATTTCAAAGAGGGGCAAATGTAGACACCTAAAATTGACTTGCTTCGCAAAACCAATTTCCCATATCTCTACACCACCAATTATCCATCCTATTAATTAAATAAATTCATTTTATTTAATTAATTTCTCTCTAATCATCTACCTTTGACCATTTACCCATCTTTGGTGATCAATTAATTCATTTAATTTATCACTATACCTTACAACTATATCCTCATTAATTAAATAAATATTCTCAATATTTATTTAGTTAATTTGTCCATCTCTCTAATCCTTGTTAATTAGATAAATCATGCTTATCTAATTAATCTAGCCTATTAATCAACCTATCCCTATCCTAGTTAATTAAATATCAATTATTTAATTAGCTACCCTAGCCTACCTATCCCCTAGACCTAAATTAATTAAGCTAAACACTTAATTAACCTTGCTTAGCCCATCCTCCCACACACCTTTGGATAAAAATCAATTTTTTATTCAAAGGGTCAAATCTTTCTTACACCTCATTTATCACCCTCTTACACATGTAAGTGTACATGTGTCCTTCAACCTTCACATCTCCACATAAAAGTGAATTTTTAACTCACTCCCCCATGAGTTGAATTTTTAATTCACTTGTCATATCCACTCTTCCCAAAAAATAAATTTTTAATTCATTTTTATCCTCCACACCTTTCCCCATGAGAATTTAAAATTCACAAATAATCCTCACCCCTCCAATCTCATTTGACCAAACCTCAACCCTTGATTTCTCTCATCCACTCCCCTTGTGACACTTGTCACAAGGCTATGACTCCAATCCAAACCCTAACTCTCAATCATTCCTAGCCCTTGATCTCAACTTTTAATCCTCACCCTCCATCCATTTTCTAAAAATCTATAAATGAAATCCTCACCCAAGCCATTCACAACAACTTCTTCTTGCATCCTTACTATGCCAAAATCTCTCCAAAATCTTCTTATCACAACATCATAATCCCAAAATCATTCCTCATCCCCATCTCAATCTCCATCTAAATCCAAATCCCTCATCCTATTGTGTTGAATCTCAAAGAGCCATCCATATACATCAACTTGGGCAAATCTAGGAGAGCCTTTGGGTGCACTCTCCTCCACCCTATCTTGGATTTGTGGGTCATTTGTGAAGGTATATCATTTGTTTTTGCATTTGATTTATGTTTTTGTCTTTCATTTTGACTTCATAGATCACACAAGCCTAGAACCGGAAGTAAGAAGAGTAACTGTGGATGAATATATAATTGAGTTTGAGAAGATAGCCATATGAGTTTCAAGAGTGGAAGAAGATAGGCTCACATATTTATTTATTGAAGGATTAGATGAAGCAATCCAAGGCTTAGTAGGAGCACTTAAACCCTCCACACTTGGTGATGCCATTGAAATGGCAATTCAGTTAGAAAGAACCAAACCCTCTCACTCATACACCAAACCATTTCATAAAAAAAGGGAAGTTTGACAAATCATTCCACCTCAAGGATAAGAAGAGGGATAGAAGCCTATGCTATAAATGTAAGGAACCTTGGAAACTAGGTCACACTTGCATAGGTAGAGAACCCCGTGACAAAAACCAATGTTATAGATGCAAAGAAAAGTGGGAACCTGGACATAGGTGTGAAAAGAGGAGTCAAGCCCATAACCTAGAAGTTCTATTCGATGAAGAAGTAGGAGATGAATTCCCAAATAAAAGAACCAAACATGATGATCAAGTACAAGGAGCCATAGCTGCCATATCCAAAATATCAAAACATCATCCCTTTAGGATTAGATGTGTTCTCAAAGGGAAAAAGGTAACAACCTTAGTGGATAGTGGGGCCACCCATAATTTTGTGGATGAATCATTGGAAAAGAGGATCAAACTAGAAACCAAAGACTTTGAAGGGTTTAAGGTAGCCTTAGATGATGGGACAACCAAAAATTGTACCAAAAGACTACCACAATTAAACTTAATCGTAGGTAAACACCCTATACAAGAAGACTTCTACGTGGTCAACATGGGTGAAATGGGTGTGATTTTGGGAATGACGTGGTTACACTCATTGGGACGCATCACTTTAGACCTTCCCAAATTGGAACTCATCTTTGAAAGTAAGGGAGAGAAAGTTGCCTTACATGGGTTGTTTGATGGATCACCAAGAGTGATCTCCTCTAAAAGAATTGAAAGAACCTTTAGACACAACCAAGTGGAATGGGCTGCACAATGTTTGATCCTAGCTAAGTCAACTCCATTAGGAAAATACATACACATAGACATCAAGCCAATCCTCAAGAAACATAAAAAGGTTTTTGATGAAATACCACCTGGCCTTCCCCCAAAGCAAGGTTTTGAGCACATTATTGAAATGGAAAAGGATGCAAAACCCGTTATCACCACTCCATATAGGCATCCCCAAAAATTGAAGGAAGAAATTGAGAAAACAATCAATGAACTTTTGGAGATGGGACATATACAACCAAGTTCTAGTCCATTTGCATTCTCTGTGGTATTAGTAAAGAAAAAAGATGGTACAATGAGAATGTGTGTGGACTACAGAGCCTTGAACAAACAAACCATCAAGAATCGGTATCCTATACCGAGAGTGGATGAACTCATTGATGAGTTGCATGGACCAAAGTATTTTTCAAAGATTGATCTAAGATCAGGATATCACCAAATCTGAATGAGGGAAGAAGACATTCCAAAAACTGCATTTAGATGTCACTATGGTCATTTTGAATTCCTGGTTCTGTTGTTTGGATTGACGAACGCTCTGGCCACATTTCAATCATGTATGAATCACACCTTTTGAAAGCAATTAAGGAAGTTCTTACTGATATTCTTTGATGATATCTTGATCTATAGTAAGAGATGGGAAGATCATCTCAAACATAGTGATGAAGTATTGTCCATTCTTGAGCAAGAATCCTTATATGCAAAGGCATCCAAGTGTGAGTTTGGAATGGAAGAAATCCTCTACCTGGGACATAAGATAAGTGCACAAGGAGTCCAAGTAGATGAAGAAAATATCAAATTTATTAAGGAGTGGCCAACTCCAAGAACATTGACTCATCTCAAGGGATTCTTAGGTTTGTGTAGCTATTATCAAAAATTCATCAAGAACTTCTCCAAGATTGCAGCTCCACTCACCAATTTGACCAAGAAGGGATCCTTCCTATGGGATGAGAAAGAAAAAAAAGCATTTGAAACTTTGAAAGAGGCAATGAGGACTTGTCCGGTACTTGCCATTCCGGACTTCTCACTCCCCTTCAAACTTGAATGTGATGCATCCGATGAAGGTATCAGAGATGTACTAATGCAAGATAAACATCCTATTGCCTTTGAGAATCGTAAGCTATCTCCTGCTGAAAAACTATATTCTACCTATGATAAAGAGATGTTGGCTATTATGCATGCATTGGCAAAGTTTTGGGCAATATTTGGTTTATGGAAAGTTCATGGTTAAAACCTATCATAATAGTCTCCAATTCTTCTTAAAACAAAGGGATTTGAATGACAATCAATAGAAATGGGTGAATAGATTGCAAGCCTACAATTTTGACATTGCCTATGTGAAAGGGAAAAACAATGTGATTACTGATGCATTATCTAGAAGGCCATCATTATGCACCATGTCAAGTATTTCACCAGATTGGAGAGGCACTATTATAGCCAAGTATGTTAAAGACCCTCTCACCAATAACATACTTGAAGTAAATATACCAAATGAGGAATTTAGAGTAAGGGATGAAATTCTCTTCTACAAGAATAGAGTGTATGTTGTAGCCGGGTCCAAATTGAAGGAAAAAATCATTAGAGAATTTCATAATTCCTTTAGCTGGGCACCAAGGATATTTTAAGACATACAAACAAGTTAGAGAGAAGTTTTCTTGGAAGGGTTTAAAAAGATACGTAGTCAAGCATGTTCAAGAATGTGATACATGTCAAAGAAACAAGTTAGAACAAACCCATCCCTGAACAAAAGAGTAGTATTTCCATGGATTTCATAATCAGCCTTCCTAAGGTACAAGGAAGAGATTGCATCTATATGGTGGTAGATAGACTTACAAAATATGCACACTTCATGGCTATCTCATCTAAATACAAATCTCCTCAAGTTGTTGAGTTATTCTTCAAGGAAATCTTTTGACTTCATGGGTTACCAAAAAACATAGTTAGCGATCGAGATAGTCACTTTATGATTTTATTTTGGCAAAAATTATTTTGATTATCTAGGACAGAACTTACACCTAGTACAAGTTATCACCCTCAAACCAATGGACAAATAGAAATAGTGAATAAATGGATCGAGGATTATCTAAGGAATTATGTAACAGGACAACAAAAGGCATGGATAAAATGGTTGCATCTTGGAGAATATTATTACAACACAACTCACCATATGTCAATTCAACTGAGTCCATTCAAAGCACTATATGGTTATGAGGTTGTTTCCTTTGGGAGTTTGATTCTCCAAGAAAGCCAAGTACCCAAGGCTAAGGATTTCATCCAACAAAATGAAGATATCATGAAAGCTCTCAAAGACAACCTATACCACGCTCAGAACCAACAAAAGATATATGCTAATAGGAAGC
Source organism: Cunninghamia lanceolata (assembly GCA_027924645.1). Taxonomy (NCBI): domain Eukaryota; kingdom Viridiplantae; phylum Streptophyta; class Pinopsida; order Cupressales; family Cupressaceae; genus Cunninghamia; species Cunninghamia lanceolata. Next base: position 4,052,134 of record BSBN01000220.1, on the reverse strand, counting down.
ATGTGGAAAGGACATTTGAAGTAGAAGACATGGTATTCCTAAGATTGTAACCTTACAAACAATCTTCCATCAAAACTAGTGGTACTGAGAAGCTCAAACTCCAGTTCTATGGACCTTATAAGGTACTAAGGAGAGCTGGGGAAGTAGCATATGAACTAGACTTGCCCATGAATAGAAAGATTCACAATGTATTCCATGTCTCCTAGATCAAGAAAGTGCTTGGTCAAACAATAACTCCATGTGAAGAACTACCTCCTCTCAATGATGAAGGACAATTAGTCCTAGAACCTAAAAGGATATTAAGCAAGAGAGAAAGAAAGTTAAGAAGTAGAACTATCATGGAATATCTCATCAAGTGGAAAGGATTACCCATAGATGATGCCACATGGGAAGTAGATGAAATTAGGAATCATCCAAACTTGAATATTGCTTGAGGACAAGCAAGCTTTGAGTGGGGACGACTGTGATGTTCCTTCCTTAAATGGCTATCGAGACCATAAGGAAATCTAAGTCCTTCATGATCAGTTCAAATGTAGAGACCTCAAATACATGAGCCATTTTATATCATTGCACATATGATAACCAAGGCCTAGATCCACAATAGAGAAAGACATTACCTATTCATTCGTCAAGTTGAAGACAAGTGATCTACAAATAACAACATGATCGACTAAGTCTTGGCACCAATAATTAACGTAAAATAAATAGAGCTTATATGCCAAGTCATAAATAAGAAAAGTAATAATGAATGGTCAAAGCAATGTCATATTTAATCAAAATCATTAATGGAAAGGGCAGATTGATCCCTTAAGGGATGTGACTACTCATGCACTGGAAAAAGTATAAGAATAGTGAGATGTGGTCTCAAAAGGGTAGCAAATAGGAAGAAGAAAACATAATACATACGAATCAAAAGTTGGTCAGCCATCCTACATTCATCGATCATCTCACAACAACATCAATACACATCTTCACAAAAACAGCAAAAGAAACATGACTTCCTCCAACCATATATTCTTATCATATAGTCACATCTGGATTATCTACTCACACTCCAGCAATCAGCAAGGAAATATTGATCGACTCACTAGTTGACTAAGGCATCAAACAAATCTGATGTTTGTATTAGTCACAAATTAAAGTGCAACACAGCCATTAAATCTACCTCAATGATTGCATTTCTTAGTCTTTGACAGCGAATTAATCAATAACAAAGGTAAATCTATCCCTTATGTCAAGTATGCATTTTCTAATGCAATTCATATCAAAATGAATTAATATAATGATACATTGATAATATAGGCATGACTGACATGTATATGAAGAACAACATATAGATTGCATGGTCATATGAATAACATAAATTAGATCATATAGATAAGAGGACATAGGATTATGGCATGTTATAGATAAGATAAGCATATGAATAACATATAGATAGCCTAATCACCTATGCTAAATGCTTGGAATGAATAATATGATCATGGATGAATAACATGACTAAATGTATTATAGGACTAAGTCCAAACAAGAATTGACTATACTGGAAGTATAAGGATCCATAAGGATATAAAGGCAAGTCCATAAAAATCAAGTCATGATATACTAGGGTCTAAAGGTCTCAAGTTATAACATTAATCTATCAACCACCCATGAGAGAATGGGTTAGACCAGGGAAGAGCAGTATGTTATGATAAGTCTCTTTTGAGTAGGTGACTCTCAAGTTTAGTGAGGAACCACTGGGCATGTGGCGAAGCTAATGGCGAGGAACCGTCAGGCATGTAGCAAAGCCAACTTGAGCCAAATAATGAGGAACTGTTGGGAGTTCAACGAAGCCTTCAGGCCTACAACAAGTAGAGATAGGCTTTACTCAAGTTTGTTCAGGAACAACCGAGCATGTGGGAAAGCCAACTTGAGCCAAATGGTGAGGAACCACCAAGTGTGTGGCGAAGCCTTTGGGCCAAATATCATTAACCTGCACCCTATATCTATAGTACCCCATCTCCACTAGGGTTTAGAAATGATTAAGATTAAGGCATAGTGGACAACCCTAAGTATATCATGGGACTCAAATGGAATGATTAAGAATTGAATTAGGAAAATGAATAATTGAATTATTGATTTATGATGAGATTGATTATGAGGTTACTAACCCTAATTTAATATTCTAATATTGATTTATTGATCTTATTTATTACTAATGTTACCTTTACAAAGTCATTCTTGTGTGCAAGGTTAAAAATAAGAATCTTCTTATAAGGGACATTTTAGTGTCTTCCTATACCACTTCAACACTTCATTCCTCAAGGTGCCTATGAAATCAAATAGCTTAATTTCATTCCTTCTTACTCCCTTCCAGTTCCAAATAGACTCCAAAACAAAAATGTGCTTTGCTGCTTCAGTAGTGTCCTTCTCAAACATAGGTAACTTAACTAGGGTATCCATGATTGCTTTCCTCCCACTCTCTGGTACTTTGCAATAGATTTTCTCTAGTCTGCTTCTCTGGTTCAACTATCTTCTATTGACTTGCTTCCCTTATCTTCCCTTCTCTCTCTATAATTGGATCTTAAAGTACTCTTCTTCTAAAACCTCTACAAAATTGCTCCAAGTCTCTGCTATTTTCTCTACTTCTTTGTTTGCTTGAATACCTTCCCTCTCAACTAAACTTCTTTTAGATTTATATGGCACTTGGGGTGGGTCATGGTCCCTAGGTTGTGTCTCTTCATAGTGTCTCTTCAATTTAGGAGATTCTCTTACCTTTGTAAATGACATCATGTCAGCATCTAATGCTGATTCAAATAACCTTCCAAAACCCTCAAAACTCCTCTTAATGTTTATCGTGTCTTCTCCTTCTTCTCTTATCTTCTCTATGCTTCAACAAATTAGCTCCTCTATATATTCCTCATCCACCTTGAAAATATCTAGTGTTACTTCATCTTCTCCTACACTCTGTGACATAAAACCTAATTCACTTGTTCCTTCTCTTTCTCTTCAACATTCATCTCCAGCAGCACCCATAGTGGCACACTCTTCTGCATTCTCCATCACATCCTCTATGCCATCACCATCCACCCTCCTTTCTCCAGCAGTACCTTCAATGACGCGCCCAGTAGCATCCTTCATGATGCTCTTGTCCTCTTCCTCCCTTTTGGAAGCACCCACAGTGGTGCGCTCTTTAAATTCTTCTATCTTTTATTCTGTACTTTCCATTATCCTTCTTGCCTCCATCATTAGTGCCCTTTTCATTCTTCTACGGTAATGCTCTTGTCTTTCTTGAGTCTACTTCAATATTTCCTCTTCTCTTATCCCCATTCCAGTCCTAATTTTTTTGCCGATCTCTCTTTTTCTCCGATTCTCCCCTTTCTCCATGAGATTTCTTGATTTGGTGTTCCATTAGTCCTTTATACCCCATGGAATCATTATTTAAAGAGTCACATCATTTGAAAGGTCCCTCTAGACCCTACCCCCTTCCAACTTTCCATATCCTTAAGTGCCTTCCCCCATCTCATAGAGGTAGAAACCTAAGGAGATGTGAATTTGTTCACAATTTGATAATTTTTCCCGCTAACCTTGCCTTTTCTCCTTTCTGGAACTCTGCGCTACCTCTTAAGGTTTTTTTCCCTTTCAATCTTTAACTACCCTCTTCCAAGGTCCCAGAAACAAAACCAAATGTTAGCAAGAAATGAAGAGGGATACTGGTCCAGAGATCTGATCCTCAGTCAAGTCTTTGTAGTCAATTTATACCCCAGTAGGTAGCTAGAGATTGATAGAAAAACATAAAGAATAATAGAAAAGAACATCACATATATATCATAATAAGATAGCACACATAATTACCTAGTATTAGTAGACTCCACACACACACACAGATATATATATTAGCAGCAATCAAATGTATACATCAATATCCATCCTCTGACATAGTTACATCCATGACTTCTATGTCATTGCTTACATCAGAATATATATCTATTCTCCTACAATACTCTCTTACTACATTCTACTATCTCCTATCTTTATATATACGATATCTATTACATAGGGATGTGTCTTCTATCAGCTTCTGACCTCCACATATTGTGCTATCCCCTTTGGTCAGCTCTGTTCTCTATCAAGTAACATACTAACATGCATTATTAGTTTAAACCTATTATTTTGTTGTCATTGAGCTTCTTAAGGGAGGTGGTATAGTTGTAAATTAAATTCAAACAAATTCATGTTAGTTGGATTCTTGAATCCTTTACTCCATGATAGTTTAGGAGAGTATGGACAAGCTTTTGATCAGTTTGGGAGTGGTCTTAATGACTAGTAACTCTACTATTTATTTGCATGCCACTACTTTAGAGAGTTTATAGGCACCGTTATGGGAAGGACTCAAACCTATTTAGGTTGAATGATCGAACTTAGTCAAAAGATTATTTAAGATAACAATAGTATTTTTTTAGATCTATATGAAGATGATAAACCTTGTGTTCTATGTTTATACGTGGTATGAGAAATGTGAATTCAAACAATGCCAAGAGGTCAAGAGTAGACTAGAGGTTATTATTTCCATATTATATTATTATAAATTTTGGAAAACAAGAGTATTTAATATTTCAATGTATTGGGTTAGAGAAGTTAAAACCCTGGAATCACCCCAGAAGGATTTAGGAAACTTGAAAACTCTTAAATCAGTTATAACATCAAATTAGTCTGTTGTTTAGTATGGTTGATAGTGAATAGTAAAGAAACCAAATATCAAGACATGTATATTTTTTGAAGATTATATGAAGCACTTATAGTAAATAAATGATTTCTTGTTAGAGTCAGAAACTTGATAGATAGCATAAGAGTGCTCAATCGTTGGATCATTGAGTAGAATGATAGGAAGTCATAGACCCTAGTATTTACAAGTATGCAATGAGGGAATCTCTAAAAGGTTAAAATCATATAAACCTACATATTGCATATATCCTAGAATAAGGATTAAATCCAAAGTCAGATTGACTAGGATTTGAGTTTAGTCAAGACAAATTATGTCTAGAGATACCTGTCAAGCTAGTCAAACTGTAGGAGGAGGTAGTTTCAAAGTTGTGTTAGAGGTATGTGAACACACGACAACATTTATTTCAAACATATATTTATAGAGAAACTTTGGTGAAAGTAATGCATTTGTCTCTGCATGCATTAGTCGGTTCACCATATCTAGATTATGTGACCTATCAGAATGATCATACTTAGCTAGAAGATTGTCTAGAGTTGTATGGTCGATTGAGTTATGTAGGACATGACACTAGGACTTAGATGGAAACAAGTTTGTTCCTTATGTGTATACTCTTTGTGAAGGGTAGGGTAACTTCCAAGAAGGAAGGTGTGTGAGGGACCTGTAGTCTGTGGTTGGAGGAAAAGCACTCGAATGATGCTCTCCCTCTACAACAAAAGACTCACCGAGACTTGTGTGATAGATACCAAGATCCTAGATGCAGTATACTTCATGCTATGACTTATGATTGTCAAACTTATGTAAAACTATTCTTTTTTTCCAAGTGCAGACTATTTGTAAATGTAAAGTGAAAGGATTTCACTATGATTTTTATCTTTGAATATATTGTAAATTCAAGGTTTAAAAATATTTAGAAAAGATATGCATTTAATTCTGTGAGATTATGCAAATGATAAAATTTAATTTCTTTCCAAAACATGTTCATTTACTTTCTTAGTAAATTTTATGAGTAATTCCAAGTTATATGAGTTGGTATGTTACAATGAGGCATCCACGTAGGTCACCTACTCAGATGGATCCCTATCATCTTGTAGGTATCCCATCACCAAATGATTTGGAATGTATTACACTCAAGGGTTAGATGTAGAGGGTAGCTTGTTGTTTGTCTAAGGACTTGATGAGAGTGTACCAAGTGACATCATCATAGTTGGGGATCCCTCTAGCAAGTGGTATCTCATGTGTGGCTTGCATCATGGTAGATTCACAGAGCCCAGTAGCTGACATGTGGTGTTCTGATGCAGAGCGTATAGTTAGATATGCTAGTGGAGTACATGTATCAAATTATAGAGTAGAAAATCCATCTAATAATCATTATGTCACTCTAGAGACTTAGCATATGGGATCTGATTCACTAGAGCATATTATTGGTGGTATGGGTTTTACATAGATTCTGGTGCAGAGGCATTAGGAGCCTCATAAGATTAATTTTGTCATTTTTGGGTTTGTAGTTTGATGGTGTGTTTTAGTGTTTAATAAGGTCATTTATGAACATTTGGAATCATATTAATCCATTTTGGAGTGTTAATGGGGTCGTTGGTTTAAAAATGTAAAAGTTGTCAAATGTTGCTAAAAAGTTTGGCAAGGTGGCAAAAAAAAGCAAGAAATGGTTACATGCAAATCAAGAAACCATTACAAATAGTTGGAATGAGTTGTAATATGATAAATATACACTCTAATTTGAGCATATGGGTTAGAGAAGGTTGGAGAAGAGTTTGAATGAAAAAAAAATGAACATTTTGGAAGTAATTTGTTTTGTGTTTTTCATGATGAAATAGATTATAAATTGGATACTATGGCCATGTACAATACAATATGGGCCTAAAAATAATGGGAAAAGTTGAAGACATGAATCTATTTTAATATGCTTTTGGTTTGAGTGAATTTCATTAAGTTTGTCAAAAGTTATTAGCAATTTGGTGCAGGTTGTGTGGAACCTGCCTAGGGTTTCTAGTTTTGGGAAAAAGGTCATAACTTTCTGTTCCACTGTTAGATCTTGATGAAATATAGAGGGAAAGTGTATATTAATGTTATCTTCAGTCTCACTAGAGAGATTGGCCTCATTATTTGTTTTGTGAAAGTTATTAATGACTGTTCCTTTCATTCTTGCACACCAAAACTATGTTTTCTTGCATAAATTTCATGTTCTGTCATGTGGTATGATACTATACTTGTTGTTACAGCTTGGAGGATGATTGGAGAGGTTGAAGGTGTTGACAACTGAGAGGGGGGGTGAATCAGTTATCTTAATTAATTTAACTTTCTATTCTTCTATAACAACTAGTGCAGCATCAAAGCAAATGAGCATCCATAAGCATGAAAGTAGATACAAAATCAATACACATAACACAATGATTTTGACGTGGAAAACCCTATTAAGGGAAAAAACCACAAGGTGACTAACCCAAGAATGTATTCTCTATTAGAAGAATAGAAGTACAAAAATGGTACTTGCCAATTAGGGCTCACTGCCCTAGCACACTGCTCACAAGAGGCTCACTGCCTACAAGAGACTCACTATCTACAAGTTTATAAAGAGAGTAACAAGATACTTGAACTGATGAGAAGCATTCACATATGCTAGAGTTCAGTTCTGGTTAGGCTTAGTATACTGATCTACTACACTTCATCCTTTCTCTTCTTTAGTGTTGTTGTCCTTTCACATACCGGACCTACCTTGCTGCTTCGACACTACTCTTCTGCTTTTCTTCGCACTTCACAAAACACAAAACACACCTTCTCATTGAAATCCATTTGGTATATATATATCTGTAGAAAGGATTTCATCCTTTTTCTAGTCGACATCCAGAATAGTCAATATTTTCCAAACTCTAGTCTGTCGGCTGAATCCTTGCTTACCAAGTGATGTGGATCAAAGAAATACTTATAGAAGTCATCTAACAAGTCGGCCAATCATGAATGATACCTTAAGAATCTTGATCACCATCAAAATTTCATCCGAAATAATGTCTGATGCTCTGCCGGTCAGTTCTTCCTCTGTCTGCTTTGCCAAATAGGACCCCAATACTTGAGTGCTCATATCTCTTTACTCTTTCATCACCAGAGGCTCAATTCCTGGAATCTATTAGTCAAGGTACTCCTCTTGACTTCCCCAAGTCCATACTTTCCAAAGATACTTCCTCTAAGAGATCTAGACCTGACTGTCAGACCTTGCCACATGCTCTGTTCTTGCTTACCGAACCACAACACTCTTCAATCTTACTTCTGGTATAGGCACACCATGTCCTACGGATGTGTGGGATGAACTTTGTTGCCATCAATGACAACAATCATAAAGCCATAATGTGTCTCTTGCCAACAATCTCCTCCTTTGGCATTGATGGCAACACTTAGTGAAAAATGACTAAGTGTTATACTACACTCCCCCTTTGTTGATGCTCTGTTCTAATGTACACTTTACCGGAGCTCCCCCTTAGCTGGATTCCACATTTTTCACTGCTCCTCACTCCCCCTTTGACATCAATGGCAAAGCGTAGGGTCCGTACACCAAAATTTCTCAAAAACAATCTATACTTAGCAGCATAAGTATATATACATTCTATACTTACATATACTAAAGTATATCTGCAAAAGTTGTCTCCAGCTGGACAAGTTCTGTTGCCCAACTCTGCTTCATCCTGTCTAAAATTGAGATGTGACCTCTCAATAGGAATGCAAAATCTTCTGCCCTCTTTAGATCTGTCGGATCACTGGTCCGGGCTGTGGTCTGAGCATCACTTAGAGCCTCATGCATGGCTTCTAACTTAGGGATAATTATCCCTCTAAGTTCACTCAACCTATTTATCCATTTTTCTTCTCCTTCTCAAGCTTCTTTATTTCATTTGTGACTACAATAGTCTGACACTCTTGATTTACTATGGAAGAGGAGATAGGATCAAAACTTTGAGATAAACTTAACAGTTTATCCTCTTGCTCTTTTACTTTCTTCTCAATATCCTTGATCACTTTAGGCTAGGATAAACAAAATTTATAGATATCTCTGCCATTTTTAAGAGAATTTTCCAAGCTCTTTATTTCAATATCCATAACTCTCCTATCATTTGTTATTAGACCTTGTACTTCAGAGAATTTTTTGCCCAAAAACTCCTTCCAGACCTTTTCTTCTGCTGACTTCTCTAAGGAATCAAAATGCGTATGAATAGAATTTACAAGAGACTTTAGATTACTAGATGTGGAGGCCGAAGAATCCTTTTGGAAGGATGGCATAATCTTCTCTAAAACATCAGATGCAGCTTCTATGAGCTCACAGTCTTCCGTGTGAGACTTCAGAAGTTTTTCTTTTGTCTTTGCTTGGGTGAAGGATGCTAGCTTCATGGTTTGCACCAGAGAGAGGGAATCAAAATTGAATGGTCCTTGAAGTAGTTCTAGTTCATCAAAATCCATCATCTCTTTGGTTAAGAAATCCTTGACTGCCTCTACTGTGTCTCTTGTTAGAGACAGAGTTTTCTCCCCTTCTACACTCTTACCACTATTATCTTTGGCCTTCTCAGTTGGAGTTTTCTTTCCTTCTATAGCCTTACTATTTTCATCTTCTTTTTCTTTCTCCTCTGCTTCTTAACTGATCTTCTCTTTTACTCTTTCTTTTTCTTTGGATCCAGAGTCTATAGGGGAAACCAAAGGAGAGATGTTTGCTTGATCATGGACCTCCTCTTCCAGAGCATAGGAATCTAAGTCCTTACCTTTTTCTTCACTTGTCTCCTTTACCTCTTTTGCCACTATCTCAGTAGATTCTTCTTCAACATTTGTAGCTGAGGGTTCATCTCCTAAGTCCTCTACAATGGGAATGTTGAATCTTTTGTAAGCATTCTGGAGAATCTCTTCTGTCTCTTTTCCTATTTTGTTAGTTTCGCCAAGCATAAGCTAATTCATTCTAGCTTTGCTCCAGAACACATCCTTGCAGTCTTTGAAGATCATATTCATTTGCTTCAGAGTGATTGAAGGAAAGAGTTGAATGGCTATCTATTCCTGGATCTCAAGATCATTTGCCCTAGCATTATTCTTTCTTATCTCTAATTCCTTCTCTAGGATTTTGGGAATGAGAGATATGATTTCAATAAAAGCCTTATTTTATATGTTCAAGTACTTAACTGTAGCTTCCTCCAAGATCTTTCTATCTACATCATTATATGCATCATAGAATTTTGTTATTGGTTGCAGGTCCCCATCCATAGTAACTTCTTTAACTACATCATCTAAGGACAGAGTGGGCCTTTCAACAAATTCTTCTGTTACTTCTTCAGTAAAGGGTTCACTAGATGTTTTCCTTTTCTTTTTCATTTTCTTTACTTCCTCATCTGATTCTGTCTCTTCATCATCCTTCTGATTGAAGTAAGACCTTGTGGCCTTTGTTTTAGTTCTTTTCTCTACTTTACTAGATGATTTTGCTTCCAGTTTAGATGCTTTTGAGCTTTTAGCAATTGCAGGTGCAGAGCTCTTAGAAGATCTGGTCCAGGAGGGGGCTTTTACCGGACCACTTTCCTTTTTTGCTTCTTCCTTCTCTTTCTCTGCCCTTTCCATCTTCTCTTTGTTAGCACCAAGTGCTTCTTTTGATATGCCAAATCTTTTGGCAACATTCTCTACTTCTTTTCTCACTTTTCTCTTTATCTCTGGTTGTCTAAGTTCCACATGAATCTTTATACTCAATTCTTCAAATGTTCCAATCCTTTCTGCCTTGGGATCCTTGGGCTAACTTAGCATGTGTTGAACATGCAGCTCTACAATTTTCTCATCCACTTCATACCCCATTGGCATGATCCATACTGTTCTTGGCTCCATAGCCTCCATTAGGTACTGATCAGTTTCTACCATAAAGCACACTGTATCTTTGTACTTCTCAACTAGAGATTGGGGGATTCTTTCTCTAGCTTGCATCATGCATTGTAATTTTTTAAAGTAGCCCCATAGTACCGTGTTTTGTGCCTTGGGATCACCAAGCCCATGCAAGTAATCTCTGATCTGAATTGCAACCGGTTTGTTGTTTTACCATATCCATCCATTGGATCTGGGTAGCTCATTCATGTAGTAAAAGAATAGGCAAAGTATTAAACCACCGTATTTGAAAGAATTCTTCTTATCCTTCTTTATCTTCTGCAGATCCTCCAAGAGTTGGTTCAGAAGGAGCTCACAAAGATCATAGTCTGCATTCTTCCTTAACATTTCATAAGTAGTATATATAGCAGTTCTAGATACTAAATTCTCCCTGCTGGAGTGATATATCTTATATCCAATTATCATTGATGCAAACTTGATATCTGGATCTGTGATATCCTCAATTGTCATTGCTCTTTTATCAAACTTTGATTTGGTAGCCTCACTTACAATTTGGTTTTTGACAGATTTGAGAGTAGGCATCCCACTGGTTGAGTGTAATATGGTTACTGCCCTAATGGCATCCTTAGTGATCTTAAACGGCCTATTCAACCACATGAAGTTGTCATGCATTATGCTCAATATATACCGGACCCATTCATCTTCCAAAAAATAGGGGAAATGAATGCACCGTGCAAAATGTTTATCACAGATGGCCTGGTATTGTGGTTTGAGTTCAAAAGCATCATCTATTAACTAATTGTGATAGATATTTGCCATCTTGGATTCACCAAAATCTTCAATGTTTGCATGAATATATGCCCTAACGTCTTCAATATGTAAAACCCCATGCAGAATGCTGGAAAATGCCCCTAAGGGATCCACTTCTAGAGATTTGTAGGGATGTTTCTTAAATTTGAGGCAAACCCTATCAGAGATCTTTGCCACATTTGGAGTAGCCATCTTTCAAAAGATTCAAAATGAGATATCAAAGAATGGGAAATACTTTTTTAGCTTCTAGGGTTCACACAATGAACCGGATCGGATTGCTGGATGAATCGATTTCTATATTTGATCCTCGAGATGTTTGAGGTGATTTAGTTGCAGAGCTCTTTTCCTTTTCTTCTTGAATGTAGAATGAACAAATGTTTAATAAGAAAAACCCTTATATTACTCCACAAACCCTAATACCAAGTTGCAATAAATACTCAACTTAAGTCATTCCGGTTTGCCTTGTTTTCCTTATTTGGATGACTTAATGAACCAGATCAATCTTGTTCTAAACATCTTGCAAATCTTCCATATCTTAACCACAGTTTATCTAGATGTTTCTCTAAGAACCCTTTAATCCGTAACTCTCCTTGTACCAATTCTGGCACCAATTAATTGGCTGGGGGAAAATGTTTTTCCTTGTGTCTCCCCTTGAGCTAGAGCTCACTTTTTAATTTCCAGAAGGAATATCAGCACTAGATTCTGGTGCGGATCCATCCCCTACATTTTTTGTACTTGTCTTCACCCAAATTTTATTCATCTCACTTTTAACTTCATCCGCATTCACTTCTCCTTTTCCCTTGTCTTGATTCTGATTATGATGTACCGGACCTCTTTTGTTTTGATTCTTGCTTCTATAGAATTTGCCCTTATGACCAGATCTATTGCAATATTTGATTGATGTCCTCTTGATCTACATTGATTATCCATATGACCCATTCTATTGCATGCAAAGCATCTACCATTGAATGAATTGTTCATTTGCATATTTTTGCATTCATGAGATTTGTGACCATACCTTTTGTAGTTAAAACACCGTCCGGAGAAGGATGTATTAGTCTAATTCATTCTTTTTCTGTATTGATTAGCTTTGTGACCAAAGTTATTACAATTGTGGTAGTATCCATTGAAGGGTGGATATCTTTGAGCATTAGTTTGCCTTACCGGAGGTCTTCTAGGCCTATTCCTTGGATTTTTTGATCTAAACTTCTTCTAACTAGATCCAGAGCTTTCACCTTTCTCATATCCCAAGCCAACTTGTCATCTACCCTCTTTTGGCTTTCAAGAAGAACTTCAAGTTGAGTAGAACTTATCTTGAATTTCTCTTTGTATTCATTTGTTGTTTGAAGATCCCTTTTAAGAGAGACAATTTGATCCTCAAGTTTTTCTTCATTATCTTTAGCATCTTCAAGATCAGATTCAAGATGTCTGATCATTCTATCCATCTTGTGGCAGTCTTCTGATTTCTCCTTGAGAGATTGTCTTAGGTCATCTTCAGTTTTTCTTTTCTCTTCAATTTCTTGGGTAAATTTCATAACTCTTGATTCCATTTCATGTCTTACCATAATGATCTCTTTTGATAACGTTTCACATAACTTGGTTTTCTCCTTCAGATCTCCATTTGTATCATTTGCTTCACTTTGACTTGCCAATTGCTGAAGTAGATCCTTTCTCTTTTTCATAGAGAGACTTAGTTTCCCTTTTAGTTCATTTATGAAATCATCAGCCTGTTTGAATCTTTCCTTCAATTCATTGACTTCAGAATTAGATTGTCAAGATCATCTAGGCAGACTGAAGTTGCTCCCTCATGCCATACACATCCATTTTAATTCCCAGATCTTCCTCAAGCTGTTAGGATCTATTTGGAGGAACTTAGCTCTAATACCAATTGTTGATAACTGAGAGGGGGAGTGAATCAGTTATCTTAATTAATTTAACTTTCTATTCTTCTTTAACAACTAGTGCAGTATCAAAGCAAATGAGCATCCATAAGCATGAAAGTAGAAACAAAATCAATACACATAACACAATGATTTTGACGTGGAAAACCCTGTTAAGGGAAAAAACCACGAGGTGACTAACCCAAGAATGTATTCTCTGTTAGAAGAATAGAAGTACAAAAATGGCACTTGCCAATTAGGGCTCACTGTCTGAGCACACTGCTCATAAGAGGCTCACTGCCTACAAGAGACTCACTGTCTACAAGTTTATAAAGAGAGTAACAAGATACTTGAACTGATGAGAAGCATCCACATATGCTGGAGTTCAGTTCCGATCAGGCTCAGTATACTGATCTACTACACTTCATCCTTTCTCTTCTTTAGTGTTGCTGTCATTTCACATACCGGACCTGCCTTACTACTTCCACACTACTCTTCTATTTTTCTTCTCACTTCACACAACACAACACACACCTTCTCATCGAAATCCATTTGGTATATATATATCCATACAAAGGATTTCATCCTTTTTCTAGTCGGCATCTGGAATAGTCAATATTGTCCAAACTCTAGTCTGTCAGCTGAATCTTGCTTACCAAGTGATGCGAATCAAAGAGATACTTATAGAAGTCATCTAAAAAGTCGGCCAATCATGAATGATACCTTAAGAATCTTGATCACCATCAACATCTCATCCGGAATAATGTCTGATGCTCTACCGATCAGTTCTTCCTCTGTCTGCTCTACCAAATAGGACCCCAATACTTGAGTGCTCATATCTCTTTACCCTTTCATCATCGGAGGCTCAATTCCTAGAATCTATCAGTCAAGGTACTCCTCTTGACTTCCCCAAGTCTGCACTTTCCAAAGATACTTCCTTCGAGAGATCCGGACCTGACTGTCGGACCTTGCCACATGCTCTGTTCTTGCTTACCGGACCACAACACTCTTCAATCTAACTTCTGGTATAGGCACACCATGTCCTGAGGATGTGTGGGATGAACTTTGTTGCCATCAATGACAACAATCATAAAGCCATAATGTGTCTCTTGCCAATAGAAGGGGTCTCTTAAATTTATTATTCTTTTTATTTTAGTCAAATCCATTGAGTTTTGTAAAAGTTACAAGAGATTTGGTAAAAATTGTCCCAAACCCTGCCTCGGGTTTCTAGACATTAAAAAAATGCTATATCTTGAGTTCCCACCATGGGAAAATGATGAAACCTTGAAGGAAATTTTGTTTTTATGTGTTCATCATCCATGAAGGGTTTGGAGTCTCGATTTACACATGGGAAGGAGAACTTTAGGACAGTTTGCTGCATTTTTTTGCTTCATTTATAGTCATAAACCTTCATTGTAATTGATGGTCAAAGTCTTTGGTAGTGTCTCACAAGTTTGTATTTGTTGAATGATTTTAGGCTTCATGGACAAGGTTGCCAAGTTATATTAGAGTGCACCAAAGCATGATTGCAAGTGGAACAGTCTTTTGAAGGTGTCATGTTGGTTTAGTTAAGTCTTTCTCTGCATCATTTTGATATCAGAGTGCAAAAGATCTGGATGGTAGGAAGAAATAAGTGAAAGGTACAAGAGGCTATAATAGTTTTGTTGTATGGATCATTTTGCAAGGTGTGCTTTGTGTGGCAAGTTGTGTGGCTGGTTCAGACAGGAGAAACCTAGATAGGCTTGAATGAAGGAGAAGGGCACAAGTGATGCTCAAAAGAGAAGTTGCCAACAGACTGAGGTGAAAAGACTCAGGTGAGGTAGAAAATGGAACTAAAAAAATTGCTTACAGTGATGAATCTTATGGAAGAGATACTACATAAGGAAAGGAAAAGGAACTAGCCCAAGCCAAAACAGGATGTTGAAGCAGACATAAAAGAGATAAGAGAGAGTTTGGACAAGTTGGACATCATATTGGAGCTACTGTAGGGAATAAGATCACATGGATTCTTTATAGAGGTTAAGAAAAAGGTGAAATAGCCTCTTAAGAAAATGATGGAAAAGAGAAGGAAGCAGCAGGAAGCTAACAGATTGAGAAGGTGGTTGAAAGTACTTGACAAGCCATCCAAGGAAAGACATGTGGAGGCAAGTAAGTCTCATTGTTTTGAAATTAATGAAATCTTTGAGTGTGTAAATGCAGGCATAACAGTAAATGAAGAAGAAATCCTAAGTGAAGAAGATGAAATAATGTCATCCTGAGGAAGGTGAGATACTTGTTGAATGCATATTCAATTCTATTTTTGATAGTGAAAGATTTATGAATAAAGAATATGTTTTGTGTTCTCTTAGAGAAAGACTAGTGTTTGATGACATGCATGATGAATTGGATGCTTTATTATTGGAAGAAATGGATATGAATGATAATTTGTGTGCAGCAGTAGGACAAACTGAAAAGTTCAATGATGAAGGTAGCCCTGAAGTGCAGCAGGAAGTATTTAGTCCATATACAGAGATTGATCACATCCTTTAGAAGGAGATGGCAGGTTTGGCAAAAGAGGAACACTACTTTGTGTATGAAAGTCAAGAGCAATTAACAACTAATATGGAAGTTTTAGAATTTGTTATTTATCAAAGGAGACCCTTAGAGGACAAGTTCAGTCCTAAGACAACCATAGCACACATGAGGATCTCTTAGGTGTTGAAGTGGAGTGTATGGTACAAAGAGATAAGGAAGAGACCTCAAGGTCTCAATATTTTATTTCTAATCTTTCATTGGACTATGTGTGTACAGATTTGTTAGACAAGGAGATAAAAAGCAATAAGAAGCATGCTCTTGAAAGAGATCAAGTTCAGAGGAGGATGCCAAAAAACAATACCTTGCAAGGAAGGAAGAAGAGAAGAAGCTGAGAAGACAACCTAGAGAAAACAAGTGGAAGACACAAAGACAAAGCCAAGAAGACATCAAGACAATAGTGCAGAAGAATTGGAAGACCAAGAAGAAAAAGAAGACCTACACTCAAGTGGGACTTGAGTCTTCTTCTCCTTGGGTGTATGGTGCAGGGGCATCAAGAGCCTCATAAGCTTAATTTTGTCATTTTTGGGGTTTTAGGTTGATGGTGTGTTTAAATGTTTAATAAGGTCATTTATGACCATTTAGAATCATATTAATCCATTTTGGAGTGTTAATAGGGCCGTTGGTTTAAAAATGTAATAGTTGTAAAATGTTGCTAAAAATTTTGGCAAGGTGGCAAAAAAAAGCAAGAAACGGTTACATGCAAATCAAGAAACCATTACAAATAGTTGGAATGAGTTGTAATATGATAAATATGCAATGTAATTTGAGCATAGGGGTTAGAGAAGGCTAGAGAAGAGTTTGAATGAAAAAAAATGAACATTTGGGAAGCATGTTTCTTGTGTTTTTCATGATGAAACAGACTGTAAATTGGATAGTACGGCCATGTACGATATAGTATGGTCCTGAAACCAATGGGAAAAGTTGAAGACATGAATTGTTTAATATGTTTTTAGTTTGAGTGAATTTCATTAAGTTTGTCAAAATTTATAAGCAATTTGGTGTAGGTTGCTTGGAACCTGTCTAGGGTTTCCAGTTTTGGGAAAAAGGTCATAACTTTCTTTTCCACCATTGGATCTTTATGAAAAATGGATTAAAGTTTGTATCAATGTTATCTTCAGTCTCACCAGAGAGATTGGCCTCATTATTTGTTTTGTGAAATTTATTAATGACTTTTCCTTTCATTCTTGCACATCAAAACTATGTTTTCTTGCATAAATTTCTTGTTCTATCACATGGTATGATATTATACTTGCTGGTATAGCCTGGAGGCTGGTTGGAGAGATTGAAGGGATCTCTTAACTTTATTATGCCTTTTGTTTGACTCAAATCCATTGAGATTTGCAAAAGTTACAAGTGTTTTGGTAAAAACTATCCCAAACCCTATCTAGGGTTTCTCGACATTAAAGAAATGCTATATCTTGAATTCCCACCATGGGAAAACATTGAAATGATGCAGGAGAATCTGAAAGAATTAAAGATAGTTGAGATAGTTGACAGTGAAGTTGCAGATTGCAAAGAAAGTGACATGGGAGATTCTGGATTTTGAATATTAGAGGCTATGGATCTAGACTTAGCATCTGGACATAGGAAATTACAACATATCAAGAATTCAGATTGTTTGAATTTGATTCCTAAAAGTTATCATTGTTTGAAGATTGATTGTTTTGACATAACAAAGCCGACTGTGTTTAGTGAAGTGGAATCGGCTTGCAGATCAATCCCGTGACTTGTAGAGCGAAAAGAAGAATTGGTTGATGAAGTTTAAGGCCCTGGCCGACCTTCAGTAAGGTCTGCGTGAAGTTTTATGCATTTGTGAAGCTATGCCTTATGTTTAGGCCTAACCTATTTTGTGTACACATTACCCTAACTAGCCATTACAATTATGCTGACTTAATGATGATCCAAAAGTTTGCAGATGATATAAATAAGAGATAAAGGATTGTTTCTAAGGGGATCGATAGCACAAAGACAGGAAGCAAGATCTAAAGGTGTTTTGATCTGGAGGAGTAACAAAACAGAGTCGAAGGTAGAGCAGGAAGAAGAATGAGTTACAGAGCAGAGAATTGAATTATAGAGGAACAAAATCATGAAAAAATATTGTTGTATGAATTTTTTTCCCTAGGCTATGGCCTAGCATTTGTAAAGCCCTTGAGGCATGTGTATTGTGTTTTGAAATCAAATATATATGAAGGATGAGCTTTGAAGGCTGGGTTTTTCCCTGTTAGGGTTTTCCCAGGATATATCTTGTGTTAAGTGTTCATGAATATCTTTTATTTAGTTGTAAGCTTCCGTTGCATATCTGTATGATCATGGTATTAATTGTTTAAGGCTGCAAGGATGGACAGTCCCTCACCAGACCATCCTACCTTGACTGCATCAAGTGGTATCAGAGCTAGTTTCGAATCAGATGGGTTGGTTGTGAATTTGTTAGTTAGTGGTGAATCTGATAAAGTGTTGTGTGAAACCCTAGAAGTAACAATTGTCATCGCCGAAGAAGATCAAGGTAGGAAAGATTCAGTAAGTTTTCAAATTTAGTTGTTTATCTAATTTGTTTCAAATGGGGAAGATAGGAAAGAGGATGAAGAAAGAGAATAAAAACCTAATATGTGAAAAAGATATTTTGGAAGATGAATTGTGCGAAATCAGGAAGTATAATGAAAAATTGTTGGAGAAGATGAAAGATCTAAGAGTGGACAAGTTTGATGCCCTTGAAGAAGAACTGAAAGATGTAAAGAGTAGAAATGAAGACCTAGAAGTAGAGCTAAAACTGTTTGAGAATGTTGAAAAGAAATTTGCAGAATTGGAGAAAGGATTTAAGTTGTTTTATAAGGTTGAACAGAAGAATAGAGATCTAAAAGACATTATGGAAGAATTGAAGAAGGAGAATAGTTTGCAAAAAAATGAAATATCAAAATTAAAAGAGCAGAAAGATTAGTTAGAGTAGTTACTTATAGCATGCAGAAAGGAGAATGAAAATTTGAGATCTAAGCCTAAACTTTGTGATGTTTCTTTTGATACTAATGATTTGTGTGATGATGTAGAAGTTTCTTTAGGAAGTGATGATGAAAATGATAGTGTGACTAAACCTGGAGTGGTTGGTGATGGTATTGGTTTTAAAATCATGCAAAGAATGGGATATGAAGGACAAGGATTGGGAAAGCAGCAACAAGGAATTATAGAACCTATTGAACCAGTGATCAGATCAAGAAGTGAAGGGATTGGATATGACATAGCTAAGGAGGTTATGACAAACTTTAAATCAAATCAAAGCAGAAAAGGTATGTTTTGTTCACATTGTAATAGGAATGGACATGAAGAGGAATCTTGTTGGGATATACACCCTTGAAAGTTATGTGGATTGAGGAACTATTCTGAAAAGTTACGTTGGAATAAGTTAAAGAGAATAAAGCCTATGACAAGTTGTATACAAAAGAACTATGGGTGGATTGATGGATAGGAATGGAGACATGTTACTGGTATGTTTAGAGGAAGATATAGACTTAAGTGTTTACATGTTGGATCAGGATGGAAAGAAAGAAGACCTTTTGTGGAGTAGAACAAGGACAGTAATTCAAACTACAAAGGGAGAAGTGGCAGGAGTCATCACAATGAAAGATACCAGAGGAATGAAAGAGGATTTGCAAGAAGAAGAACCTATTTTCAAGTTTGGAGGAGAAAAGAATCAAGCAAGGAAAGTCATCAAGAACCTATAACTAAAGAAGTTGATAAAGGAGAAGAAATAAGTAATTTAGAGATAGTTTGAGTAGAGGTTGAAAAGCCTATTGATACAAAAATGATTTGTATAGAAGAAGAAGAGCTTATTGAATCACCAAGTTTGATAGAGGAACCAGAAGAAAGTGATGCAGAGATAGTTTATGTAGAAGAGGAAGGAGAACCTTTTGAATCATTGAGTATAATAGAGAAACTGGAAGAAGGAGAAGCATTAATCTTAAGAAGAATCATGTTATAGACTAATCAGTAGAGAAATAATACAAAGTTGTGTGAACAAGTGTAAAGCATAGCAGAGAAAAGAAAAGCTCATGTGATAAAGAAAGAAGAAATGATAAGACAGTCTACCGGAGGAGAAAGATTGTGTACCAAAATATGGATAAAGAAATAGAGAAAAGTATTGAAGCAATATATTCTGAGCAGAAGATGTAAGAGAAACCATGTCTGAAAATAGAGATCAGAAAAATGTTGCAGAGAAGTTCATGGATGTATTGACATAATCAAAGGAAGTAACTGATTGTTCCAAAGGATGCAAGTATTTAATGATTGACTCTTAATTTGATTGAAACAGACATTGATCTTGAGGCAACTTGCGGAGAAGACTTTCTCAAACTGCTAATCATGAGGCAGTGCAAGGCTTGCAGATAGACCGCCGAACCTAGACCATGACAAGATGACAAACTTGAGGTAGTTTTGCAGGGTGGACTTGAATAGACCACCGACCTTGAGGCAGTTGCAAGTACCTGAAAATAGATCACCGAACCTTGAATCTAACTCAATACTGAACTAAGTGAAGGGGCTTACTTTTCATATAACCCCAAGAGTCTGATGCAAGAGCATCCAAAAGAATTCAAGATAGTTTAGACAATTGACAGTGAAGTTGTAGATTGTAGAGAAAGTGACCTGGGAGATTCTGGATTTTGAATATTAGAGCCTACGGATCTAGACTTAGCATCTAGACATAGGAAATTATAGCATATCAACAATTTAGATTGTTTGAATTTGATTCCAGAAAGTTATCGCTGTTTGAAGATTGATTGTTCTGACAGAACAAAGCTGACTATGTTTAGTGAAGTGGAATTGGCTTTCAGATCAATCTCGTGACTTGCAGAGTGAAAAGAAGAATTGGTTGATGAAGTTTAAGGCCTTGGCTGACCTTCAGTAAGGTCTGCATGAAGTTTTATGCATTTGTGAAGTTGTGCCTTATGTTTAGGCCTGGCCTATTTTGTGTACACATTACCCTAACTAGCCGTTACAATTAGGTCGACTTAGTGATGATCTGAAAGTTTGCAGATGATATAAATAAGAGATAAAGGATTGTTTCTAAGGGGATGAATAGCACGAAGACAAGAAGCGAGATCTGAAGGTGTTTTGATCTAGAGGGGTAAAAAAATAGAGTAGAAGGTAGAGCAGGAAGAAGAATGAGTTGCAGAGCAGAGAATTGAGTTGTAGAGGAAGGAAATCATGAAATAATATTGTTGTATGAATCTTTTTCCTTAGGATGTGGCCTAGCATTTGTAAAGCCATTAAGGTATGTGTATTATGTTTTAAAATCAAATTTATATGAAGGATGAGCTTTGAAGGCTAGGTTTTTCCCTGTTAGGGTTTTCCCAGGATATATCTTGTGTTATGTGTTCATGAATATCTTTTATTTAGCTGTAAGCTTCCGTTGCATGTCTGTATGATCATGGTATTAATTGTTTAAGGCTGCAAGGTTGGATAGTCCCTCACCGGACCCTTCTACCTTGACTACATCAAGTGGTATTAGAGCTAGTTTTGAATCTACTGGGTTGGTTGTGAATCTGTTAGTTGGTGGCAAATCTGATAAAGTGTTGTGTGAAACCCTAGAAGTAACAATTGTCATCATCGAAGAAGATCAAGGTAGGAAAGATTCAGTAAGTTTTCAAATTTAGTTGTTTATCTAATTTGTTTCAAATAGGGAAGATAGGAAAGAGAATGAAAACCTAATATGCGAAAAAGATATTTTGGAAGATGAATTATGCGAAATCAGGAAGTATAATGCAGAATTGTTGGAGACGATGAAAGATCTAAGAGTGGACAAGTTTGATGCCCTTGAAGAAGAACTGAAAGATGTAAAGAGAAGAAATGAAGACCTAGAAGTAGAGGTGAAACTGTTTGAGGATGTTGAAAAGAAACTTGCAGAATTGGAGAAAGGATTTAAGTTGTTTTATAAGGTTCAACATAAGAATAGAGATCTAAAAGATAGTATGGAAGAATTGAAGAAGGAGTATACTTTATAGAAAAGTGAAATATTAGAATTAAAAGAGCAGAAAGATCAGTTAGAGTAGTCACTTATAGCATGCAGAAAGGAGAATGAAAATCTGAGATCTAAGCATGAACTTTGTGATATTTCTTTTGATACTAGTGATTTGTGTGATGATGCAGAAGTTTGTTTAGGAAGTGATGATGAAGATGATAGTGCGACTAAACCTAGAGTGGTTGGTGATGGTATTGGTTTTAAAATCATGCAAAGAATGGGATATGAAGGACAAGGATTGGGAAAGCAGTAGCAAGGAATTATAGAACCTATTGAACCAGTGATTAGATCAAGAAGTGATGGGATTGGATATGACAGAGCTAAGGAAGTTATGGCAAACTTTAAATCAAATCAAAGCAGAAAAGGTGTGTTTTGTTCACATTGTAATAGGCATCGACATAAAGAGGAATCTTGTTGGGATATACACCCTTGTAAGTTATGTGGATTGAGGAACCATTCTAAAAAGTTGTGTTGGAATAAGTTAAAGAGAAGAAAGCCTATGACAAGTTGTATATAGAAGAACTATGGGTGGATTGATGGATAGGAATGGAGACATGTTACTAGTATGTTCAGATGAAGATATAGATTGAAGTGTTCTTATGTTGGATCTGTTAGTGCCTGAATTGACTGACAGTTTTTGAGTAATTTTCATGCAGGCACCTTCCTTAAAAATGTTCTAAGTGTTGGACCTCCTCGGCATTTTTCAGCTGCATCATCATATTTTCTTTGAGGAGGAGGTCATCATCATCATCTTGTCTTCGATGATGGTCCGCATCATCATGTGTTCTGTCGACTTGTTTTTCATCAGGATCATCATATTTCAATATCGGGTGATGTCTGGATATCACCCTGATCCTGCTGATGAGCTACAGTGTGCCCTGATTTGCTTGCGGGGGTGATTTTTCAACTATCCGGTGATCTTCCAATTATCACCTTGCCCTTTTATGATGATGATGTCACCCCGATCTTCTGAGGGGTTATTCTCTGAGTTGTTCGACCTGACTTGTTTTTTCTTAAGGGTTGTCATCATCATGATCATATTTCCAGTTATCGCCGTGTTGCTTGCGAGGGTCATCATATTGTCTACCTGCATGATCTTTCGCTGGGGTGATATTTTAACATCGGGTGATCTTTGTTAAGATCATCCTGATGATGTTGCTGTAAAGTTCTAAGTGTGACCCGATTTTCATCGTGGTCATCATATTTTGGACGTCAGGATGATCTTAGTCAATATCATCCTGATGTTGTTGTATCACTTCATGTTCATTGTTTTATCATCCTGATGATGCTGACGTCATTCTTATGTCGGGGTGATATCTATTTCTCTGCCTATCTGCATCATGATATTTCCGAAGGAGGGGGTGATATTTTCATTTTTGAATATCACCCGGATGTATGTTTGTTCCAGCGTCATGATGATGCTGATATCAAGGAGATATCCGCCTGCCGACTTCGTGTATTATCTAGTGGGGGGTGATCTTTTCAAATATCTGGCGTATTCATCTATCACCCCGATCTTATAGTGGAGCTACAGTGCAGCATGATATTTGTGCATCAGGATGATATTTCCAAATATCCGGTTATCTTCCGAATATCATCCTGATGTCGATATGATGATGACGTCATCAAGGTCCGGGGGGGTCATATTTCTAACACTGATCATCTTGTGGAGATCCCCCGATATTTACAAACATGATGATGATGTCATCTGGATATGAGGAGGTGCGCAGTAGGTAGATATGCTGATGACGTCAGCAGGATATGACGGTGACGTCATCAGGATGTTCATCAGCCAGACTTTTGGTATTGGCTAAGCAGGAGGATCTTCCTCCGATGGATCAGGTTGTGCCGATGAAGGCGATTATCATGCAGGTTATATTGCGATATGATGCTGACGTCAGGGTGATATTTCAAGCGACAGGATATCATGCTGTTGGAGGATGATGATGAAGTCTTATACTAGTGTCGTCAGGAGCAAAAGCACCGACATTATATATGCTCGTGGCCTAGTATATAAAGTGTTGAAAAGGTCACCGCGGGGTGCATGTGGGATAATTGATATCCTGCATATTTGAAATATCATGACGATGAGGTATCTTGGAGGGAAATGGTTGCGATGCACAGTTTGACGTTTTCCCGAGGCTGCGGGTTGGTGCGCCATTAATGGCGAAGGTTGCAGAGGTATGGACGGATTGGTACCTGATTGAAGGTGTACATCAACGGACAGTGGTGCAGGGCTCGAGGTTTCTTCCTGTCTCCTCCCCTACCTGCTGCATTCATGTTTGGGCGCCAATCTGGTAATGCGTTGAGCGCCATTTTTCTGATACTGTGTATCTGGCAGGATTTTTGGTCAACCATGTAATTAATTGCTGTGGTACACTACCTGGCTGTTATAAGCAGGAAGTGTTACTCATTTTTGGTTGTTGAAAGTTGAAGATTTTTGGCTCTGTAATTCAAAACAAACTAGTTTTGGTTGCTCTGTGCAGCAAAACTTGTGAGTTTATGTATCTCCTGTTGTACGATTTGGCATGAATCCACTGATTTCATGGTTAATCTTATATGAATAATGCTGTGTTTGCATGTGTTATGCTGATTCTGTCTCCAGTTTTGCATGTATCTTTCTTACTGCAATAGGGATGCCATAAGTATAGACAGCTTAACACTCTTTATTGGGAGATATCTGTAAGGCAGATATCATGTGTATCCCCTTGAAATCCAGTTTTAGCTATTCATGCTGATCACTCATAGGTGTATGTCTACCGACTCCAAGCCCTGGATAGGCACCAATCTAGCTCTGTGTTGAGGTTATACACCATGTCCAGCTTTGCATCCAAAATCCAAACTAAACCATTTCATACTTCCACCTGTTAGTTGTAGGAGTAGGATTAGGAACCCCCTGCATGCTCTCATACCCAACCAGACATTATGTCCAAGAACGTTGCCCACCTTGTGATCTATCATACAGATCTTGGTCCATACATGAGAGTATTCTGCCTGTTGTTGTCAAGTTAGATCTTTCTATCTTTGAGCTAGTCAAGGTTACATCTTGAGTTATAGGGATACCCCCCTTGGTGCGGCAGAACCAGAAGTGAAGGGGAGGCAGCTCACGCAACCTCCTGTATTTAGTTGGCTGAATCTGCCTGTGCATTAGAAGTGGCAAACCCTAATGCTGATTCAGAAGAAAAGTCAACAAATGGCGACTCTGCTGGGGAGAAAATTCATGAAAAAGTGTTATATCTTGTGGCCTATCTGAGTCACCAACAAAATGATGCTCTGCTGGTGGAATGAACCTGGAAAAGTAGCTTTCAGCTATTGAAAATTTTGTCCTCTCTGGAGAGGTGGCGACTCTGCAAAAAAGATCTGAATGCACATGAAAGATGGATGTATGTGATGTGACAAAAATGTGTTGTTCATTTTTCTGCATCTGTATGAGAAAAGGTACCTTGTTCCTTCCCCTTTATATTTGTTGTTTTGCTGCATAAGTTAGATGCCAGGGGAAGCCTTAGGTCTTAGACAGACAAAGGATGTCTAAGAGTAAGATTTTTATGAATCCAAGTATGAATTATCCCATACTCAGTGGTGAAATGTCGAATAAAAGACTAGAAGAGATAAGAAATAGGTTGATATTCTTAGAGGCTGAGCAGGCCCAGTTAAAAAGCAGTAACCCTGTTGTGTCTGCCAGTCAGAAGGCTAAACCTCTTCTCAGCCCTTTTGATCCTTTGTATGACCAACTGGATTTGTCATGGGTGGATTATAAAGTAGAAACTATGCCTGCTAGGATATATTGTCAGATGCCTAGATTTAGTGGTCACAATGTATGTGATGGGAATGCACATATCCAAAATTTTCACAGTTTTATGGGAAAATATTCATTCAGAGATGAGGATATGTGGATGAGGTTTTTTGTTAGGTCCTTTGATGCAAAAGCAAAAGACTGGTATTTGAGCTTTTCAAAGAAATCCTTTGCCTGTTGGGATGAGCTTGCTGACTGTTTCAAGGAAGAATTTGCAAAAGAACCGGCTGATCTTGTTGCAGAATTGATGAGAATCAGAAAACAAGATGAAGAGCCATGTGTTGATTTCAGTCATAGGTTTGCAATAGCCCTTTCACAGATCCCAGAAGTCTTCAGACCTGATATTTCAGCCTGTGTTGGCATATTCTTTGAAGCTTTTGAGGAGGGCTTTAGTGCAATACTGAGGGATTTCAAGGTGACAAGTATGCAGATGGCATACAGGTTCATAGAAAAGATAGAAAAAATTAGAAATGTGTACCTGCTGAAACCCCTGTCCCCAGGCCTTGGTGTGAGAAATGGTTATGAAGCTGCAAATGACCAAATGATTATGGCATCATGTGCAGATAAAAATGAAAATAAAAGCATAGAGGTTGAGACTGCTGTGTTTGAACATAATGCTAACAATACTGCTCAACTAGATTGTTCACCAGTTGAGGATGCCAGTGAAAGGACTAATGAGGATTCCCATTGCAATGATGAGGCAGCTGACCATGAAAACAATAACGAGGTTGTGGACAGCAATGAGCAATTTTTGGAATGGACCTATGGAGACAATTGTGAGTATTGTACTCAAGACAGAGAAGATATAAGCAAACAGAGAAGCAGTCCTATGTGTGACCCATTGCCTACCTTTCAAACACATGGAGATCATGAAGAGCAGTCAGAAATTGAAATAAGTGCTAGTTCAGAGCATGATTGTTTTTCATTTGATGGCTGTTTTGCTTATGACACACAGGCTGATACTCCTCCACAGAGTGAATCCATTGGTGATGAAGATGTGTGCTCTGCTGCCCATGAACAAATGGCATACTATGATGAAACTGATGCACCTAGGTTACCCATTTATGACACATATGGTGATGAGGATCTGTCTGAGTATGGTGAGGATCTAGACATTATTTTTGGCTTGGATTCTGTTTCTCATCCTGATGAAAGAGGAAACAACATACATCAGGTAAGTGACTGTGAAAATGTGCCTGATTTGAAAGAGATGCCAGAGCCTGATCTTTTCCAGCCTGGTGCTGCTGATTGTTGTGTACATGATGTGCACAATTGTGATTTTGAAAGCTTTTCTTTTGATGTGCCAGTATATACAATGAGTTCTGATCTTCCTAGCTGTGTGGTGGACTTTGAGTGTTTCCTATTTTTAGTCCAGCTAGGAGATCATGTTGCAATGCATGATGATGATATAAATGATAAGTGCTATATGCCATATGAGTATGCATTGCTTGATATATTCTGCACCCACATGTCACATGATGTTGAAGGTTATCTGCACAGGGGTGATAATGACAAGCCAAATTAGAGGGTTGAATATGCAGATGACAAGATTTGTTTGTGGGTGGATCTTTGTAGTATCTCCAAGCTTGACCCAATGTATGTAGATGAAAACGAAGTGTTTGACAAAGGGAGATACATGTTTTTCTTTTCTTGGTGGCCTTAGGCCATCAAGTGTGTTTGGTGATGCAGGTCGGAGCAGTATTTGACTCTGTGCCCAATGGATAAGGGGCTGGTCTACATCCCAGAGATCTGGGGTTCTCGCTGCAGTCTTGCACCTGCACATCCCCAGACAGAGCCAGTGTTAGTGCCTAAATTGATTGACAGTTTTTGAGCAATTTTCATGCAGGCACCTTCCTTAAAAATGTTCTAAGTGTTGGACCTCCTCGGCATTTTTCAGCTGCATCATCATATTTTCTTTGAGGAGGAGGTCATCATCATCATCTTGTCTTCGATGATGGTCCGCATCATCATGTGTTCTGTCGACTTGTTTTTCATCAGAATCATCATATTTCAATATCGGGTGATGTCTGGATATCACCCTGATCCTGCTGATGAGCTACAGTGTGCCCTGATTTGCTTGCGGGGGTGATTTTTCAACTATCCGGTGATCTTCCAATTATCACCTTGCCCTTTTATGATGATGATGTCACCCCGATCTTCTGAGGGGGTTATTCTCTGAGTTGTTCGACCTGACTTGTTTTTTCTTAAGGGTCGTCATCATCATGATCATATTTCCAGTTATCGCCGTGTTGCTTGCGAGGGTCATCATATTGTCTACCTGCATGATCTTTCGCTGGGGTGATATTTTAACATCGGGTGATCTTTGTTAAGATCATCCTGATGATGTTGCTGTAAAGTTCTAAGTGTGACCCGATTTTCATCGTGGTCATCATATTTTGGACGTCAGGATGATCTTAGTCAATATCATCCTGATGTTGTTGTATCACTTCATGTTCGTTGTTTTATCATCCTGATGATGCTGACGTCATTCTTATGTCGGGGTGATATCTATTTCTCTGCCTATCTGCATCATGATATTTCTGAAGGAGGGGGTGATATTTTCATTTTTGAATATCACCCGGATGTATGTTTGTTCCAGCGTCATGATGATGCTGATATCAAGGAGATATCCGCCTGCCGGCTTCGTGTATTATCTAGTGGGGGGTGATCTTTTCAAATATCTGGCGTATTCATCTATCACCCCGATCTTATAGTGGAGCTACAGTGCAGCATGATATTTGTGCATCAGGATGATATTTCCAAATATCCGGTTATCTTCCGAATATCATCCTGATGTCGATATGATGATGACGTCATCAAGGTCCGGGGGGGTCATATTTCTAACACTGATCATCTTGTGGAGATCCCCCGATATTTACAAACATGATGATGACGTCATCCGGATATGAGGAGGTGCATAGTAGGTAGATATGCTGATGACGTCAGCAGGATATGACGGTGACGTCATCAGGATGTTCATCGGCCAGACTTTTGGTATTGGCTAAGCAGGAGGATCTTCCTCCGATGGATCAGGTTGTGCCGATGAAGGCGATTATCATGCAGGTTATATTGCGATATGATGCTGACGTCAGGGTGATATTTCAAGCAACAGGATATCATGCTGTTGGAGGATGATGATCAAGTCTTATACTAGTGTCGTCAGGAGCAAAAGCTCGTGGCCTAGTATATAAAGTGTTGAAAAGGTCGCCGCGGGGTGCATGTGGGATAATTGATATCCTGCATATTTGAAATATCATGACGATGAGGTATCTTGGCGGGAAATGGTTGCGATGCACAGTTTGACATTTTCCCGAGGCCGCGGGTTGGTGCGCCATTAATGGCGAAGGTTGCAGAGGTATGGACGGATCTGGTACCCGATTGAAGGTGTACATCAACGGACAGTGGCGCAGGGCTCGAGGTTTCTTCCTGTCTCCTCCCCTACCTGCTGCATTCATGTTTGGGCGCCAATCTGGTAATGCGTTGAGCACCATTTTTCTGATACTGTGTATCTGGCGGGATTTTTGGTCAACCATGTAATTAATTGCTGTGGTACACTACCTGGCTGTTATAAGCAGGAAGTGTTACTCATTTTTGGTTGTTGAAAGTTGAAGATTTTTGGCTCTGTAATTCAAAACAAACTAGTTTTGGTTGCTCTGTGCAGAAAAACTTGTGAGTTTATGTATCTCCTGTTGTACGATTTGGCATGAATCCACTGATTTCATGGTTAATCTTATATGAATAATGCTGTGTTTGCATGTGTTATGCTGATTCTGTCTCCAGTTTTGCATGTATCTTTCTTACTGCAATAGGGATGCCATAAGTATAGACAGCTTAACACTCTTTATTGGGAGATATCTGTAAGGCAGATATCATGTGTATCCCCCTGAAATCCAGTTTTAGCTATTCATGCTGATCACTCACAGGTGTATGTCTACCGACTCCAAGCCCTGGATAGGCACCAATCTAGCTCTGTGTTGAGGTTATACACCATGTCCAGCTTTGCATCCAAAATCCAAACTAAACCATTTCATACTTCCACCTGTTAATTGTAGGAGTAGGATTAGGAACCCCCTACATGCTCTCATACCCAACCAGACATTATGTCCAAGAACGTTGCCCACCTTGTGATCTATCATACAGATCTTGGTCCATACATGAGAGTATTATGCCTGTTGTTGTCAAGTTAGATCTTTCTATCTTTGAGCTAGTCAAGGTTACATCTTGAGTTATAGGGATACCCCCCTTGGTGCGGCAGAACCAGAAGTGAAGGGGAGGCAGCTCACGCAACCTCCTGTATTTAGTTGGCTGAATCTGCCTGTGCATTAGAAGTGGCAAACCCTAATGCTGATTCAGAAGAAAAGTCAACAGGATCAAGATGCAAAGAAAGAAGACCTTTTGTGGAGCAGAACAAGGATAGTAATTCAAACTATAGAGGGAAAAGTGACATGAGTCATCACAGTGAAAGATACTAGAGGAATGAAAGAGGATTTGCAAGAAGAACCTATTTTCATGTTTGGAGGAGAAAATAATCAAGCAAGGAAAGTCATCAAGAACCTGTAACTAAAGAAGTTGATAAAGGAGAAGCAATAAGTAATTCAGAGATAGTTTGTGCAAAGGTTGAAAAACCTATTGATACATAAATGATTTGTGCTGAAGAAGAAGATCTTATTGAATCACTAAGTTTGATAGAGGAACTAGAAGAAAGTGATGAAGAGATCGTTTATGTAGAAGATGAAGGAAAACCTTTTGAATCATTAAGTATAATAGAGAAACCAGAAGAAGGAGAAGCATTAATCTTAAGAAGAATCATGTTATAGACTAATCAGCAGGGAAATAGTACAAAGTTGTGTGAAAAAGTGTAAAGCATAGTAGAGAAAAGAAAAGATCATGTGACAAAGAAAGAAGAAATGATAAGACTGTCTACCAGAGGAGAAAGATTATGTACCAGAATATGGATAAAGAAACAAAGTAAAGTATTGAAGCAGTATATTCTGAGTAGAAGATGTAAGAGAAACCATGTCTAAAAATAGAGATCAAAAAAATGTTGCAGAGAAGTTCATGGATGTATTGACATAATCAAAGGAAGTAACTAATTGTTTCATAGGATACAAGTATGTAATGATTGACTCTTAATTTGATTGAACAGACATTGATCTTGAGGCAACTTGTGGAGAAGACTTGCTCAGACTACCGATCATGAGGCAGTGCAACGCTTGCAGGTAGACTGCCGAACCTAGACCATGACAAGATGACGAACTTGATGCAGTTTTGCAAGGTGGACTTGAACAGATTACTGACCTTGAGGCAGTTGTAAGTACCTGAAAATAGATCGCCGAACCTTGAATCTAACTCAATACCAAACTAAGTGAAAGGGCTCACTTTTCAAATAAACCTGAGAGTCTGATGTAGGAGCATCCAATATAATTCAAGACAGTTGAGGCAGTTGATAGTGAAGTTGCAGATTGCAGAGAAAGTGACCTGGGAGATTCTAGATTTTGAATATTAGAGGTTGCGGATCTAGATTTAGCATCTGGACATAGGAAATTACAACATATCAATAATTTAGATTGTTTGAATTTTATTATGAAAAGTTATCGTTGTTTCAAGATTAATTGTCCTGACAGAACAAAGTTGACTGTGTTTAGTGAAGTGGAATCGGCTTGCGGATCAATCCCGTGACTTGTGGAGCGAAAAGAAGAATTGGTTGATGAAGTTTAAGGCCCTGGCCAACCTTTAGTAAGGTTTGCATGAAGTTTTATGCATTTGTGAAGATGTGCCTTATGTTTAGGCCCGACCTATTTTGTGTACATGTTACCCTAACTAGCCATTACAACTAGGCTGACTTAATGATGATCTGAAAGTTTGCGGATGATATAAATAAGAGATAAAGGATTGTTTCTAAGGGGATTGATAGCACGGAGATAGGAAGCAAGATTTGAAGTTGTTTTGATCTGGAGGTGTAACAAAATAGAGTAGAAGGTAGAGCAGGAAGAAGAATGAGTTGCAAAGTAGAGAATTGAGTTGTAGAGGAAGGAAATCATGAAATAATATTGTTGTATGAATCTTTTTCCCTAGGCTGTGGCCTAGCATTTGTAAAGCCCTTGAGGCATGTGTATTATGTTTTGAAATAAAATATATATGAAGGATGAGCTTTGAAGGCTAGGGTTTTCCCTATTAGGGTTTTCCCAGGATATATCTTGTGTTATGTGTTCATGAATATCTTTTATTTAGTTGTAACCTTCTGTTGCATATCTATATGATCATGGTATTAATTATTTAAGGCTACAAGGTTGGACAGTCCCTCACTGGACCCTTCTACCTTGACTGCATCATGAAACCTTGTAGGAAATTTTGTTATGATGTGTTCATCATCCATGCAGGGTTTGGAGTCTCCATTTGTACATGGGAAGGAGAACTTTACGACAGTTTGCTACATTTTTTTCTTCATTTACAGTCATAAACCTTCATTGTAATTGTTGGTCAAAGTCTTTGGCACTATCTCACAAGTTTGGATTTGTTGAATGGTTTTAGGCTTCATGGACAAGGTTACCAAGTTGCATTAGAGTGCACCAAAGCATGTTTACAAGTGGAATAGTCTTTTGAAGGTGTCAAGTTGGTTTAGTTAAGTCTTTCTTTACATCAGATTCTTTCTACTAGATCTATGCCATCTACCTGAATAGTCCTTTGCACATGTCCCTTTTACAACTATTTGATGATAGAACAACACAAGAGTTAGTAGATTCCATTATTGTAGGAAAGGATGGTGATCATATTCAGTGGCCTGGTACAACACAGGTATATTGTAAAATTTAAAAATGTGTGTAGCTTGTAACTTCCTATGGTACAAAGAAATTATATTTGAAATATTTTTTTTCTTTTTACGTGCATGTCTAGCTTGAGGTTGTAGTTGTTGTAGTTAGGGTAAAAATTGCAAATTAGGGTAAATGTATAAATAATGATAAAACCCTAACAATGCACAATAGAGAACAATACAACATGAAAATCAAAACAATAAACACAAATGCAAACCGAAATCTCCATGCTATTCTTGATTGACCTCCATTGCTCTTCTCCACCTCGCATGAGAATACAAAATTTTGAAGGTTTGATTGTCAAAATGTATGTTGGTTGCTTGAGTCAGTAGCATAACACTGAGATGAAGATGATAGAAGAAAATAGATAGATGAAGGTGAGAAGATTAGAGGAATTTTGGTAGAGTGAGGATACTGGAAGATGGATATCAAATGGCGTGTGTGAGGCTAGATTTATATGATGGGGCTGATATGATTCGATGGCTAAGATTAAAAGTCAATTATGTGATGTATATGGCTAGGATTAAAAGTTGATTTTAGTGCCTATGACGCACATTAAGTGGGTTATGACATGAGGCTAAAATTAGGATGTGAAGGAATAAGTGGGATTCTTTTATTTATTGTGGAGGAAAATATGCTTATGACACACAAATGAGTGGGGCTAAAAATAGGATGTGAGTGGGAATCTCATAATGTAAATAATAAAATTATTTAAATTATTTGTACATGTGAATAATTGTAGTCATGTGACACATGTTGCAATGTGGAAAAAGTGAGGGATTAATTCAAATATTTAATTTGAATTATTTTGAGACATGTGAAGGGGAATTAATTAAATAAAGGGGTTTATTTAATTAATTGGAAAGGTGATCAAGTGGGATTTATAAGTGGGATAAGTGGGATAATGTAATGACCTAGGATAAATATTACAAGATGTTTTACAAGGTCAGGTAATGTTATGACATGGACAATTTTGGGTGTCTACATTTTTCCCCTCTTTCAGATGATGTTTGAGATGATGAGATTTATGTCGAGTAACATCATTTCAAAGAAGCTGAGGTATGGATAGAGGAAAAAAGATGGGATGGTGTAAAGATAGGATGATGATGGAAATATAGGATGAGGAATGTAAAGATAGGATGCTGATGGAAAGATAGGATGACGATGCCCCCTTGAGAGGATAGGCAGGTTGGAAAAACATGGGTAGGCTCTTGAAATGAAATAGATTAGTCAAGAAGAAAGATAAGGGAATGCATAGAAGAAATGAATGATGTGTTATGCTGCAATGAAAGTGAGCAACCATGATGTTTGATATAGCACTAGACATTATGCACCAAGGTATAAGGACCAAAGTGACGATGTGTCTTGTGCCCTAGCATAATATAACTTTGTCTAGGTACAAGATATGAATATTAGCTGGAAAGATACAGATTGGATGCAAATGTAAGATAAAAATGATAACACACACAAGCAAGCAAGCATGCACAAATAATACAAAAACAAACAAGGTATTGCCCCTGTCAAGCTGTAAATTGATGATTAATTGATTGATTGATGATGATGATAGTGTTGTCATTGCGGGGAATGATATATCCCTAGATCAACAAAAGGATGATTGATTAATTGATTGGGTTTACAACAAGGCTAGGATCAAGACCATTGATGCAATTGGATAATTTGGCAAGATTGATTAACTTTGTATGGTTTAAGGATTGACTTGCATTTGGGTTTATTGCTTGGATTAATTTGATGATGAGATTGATTGGAAGAAGTGATGGATTGATGATGTGAGGAAGTGATTTGATTGGAATGAAGTGATGATTGATTGGATTGATTTGATTGATTTGATGATTTAATTGGATGAAAGGATGTGAATAATTGATGATTTGAGGAAGTGATTTGATTGGAATGAAGTGATGATTGATAGGATTTTAGGTGTGGGAGATAGATGATAGAAGAAATGAGATTGATAAAGATGATGATTGGCAAAGATTAGAAGAAGGATGAAAATGATATATCGCCTATGCCTGAATCTAGGTACTTCCTTCATATCCTAGATTGCCTACATACCAGGCTGTATCCATGGGATCAAGACTTTTAATGATAAAGATGAGATGTAGTTCTGATTTGTGTTTTATTGGTGGTGATAATGAAGGTGGATGGATTGACCGAGTTATGGATTGATTGGGATTGATTGGATGTTTGATGATATATGATGTTATTTATGGGATGATATGGATTGGATTGATGTGACTTTGATTGATTGATAAATTGGCTTGATTTGATTTGATGATTTGATTGCATTTGTTTTGATTGGATTTGATGTGATTGATCTTATTGCTTGGATTTTTTGTGTTGGATATTTGATTTTTTTGGATTTTTGAAATGTTTTGATTTTTTTAGATTTTTTTTTGGAAATGTTTTGATTTTTTTAGATTTTTTGGAAATGTTTTGATTTTTTTTTGGATTTTTGAAATGTTTTGATTTTTTTTTGGAATATTTTTTATTTTATTTTATTTTATTTTTGGGAATATTTTGATTTTTTTTGGATTTTTGGGAATATTTTAATTTTTTTGGATTTTGGAAATGTTGTAATTTTTTTTGGATTTTTGGAATGTTTTGATTTTTTTTTTGAATGTTTTGATTTGTTTTTGGAATGTTTTGATTTTTTTTTTGGAATGTTTTGATTTTTTTGGATTTTTGGAATATTTTGATTTTTTGGATTTTTTCAGGACCTTTTTCAATTTTTTTGTATTTTGAATTGTTCTGGGAATGGCATTGGATGATAATACGGGTAGCCTTTGTGCTAGATACCAATGACAAGGGAGAGCCAAGTCTAGGTGCAAGGATAATGTAGGATTGGATTAGATAGATGGATAAAAGGATGGGCAATATGAAATGGGACAAAAGGCTCATGATAGATGGATAGATAAAAGGATAGGCTATAGTGGATGGATGTATGCATAAGAGAAAGGATGTGATCTCAAAAGGCTATGTCGCATCAGAATAACATGCCCCATTCTAGATAATATGCTTGGGATTTTTCATGATGATAGGATAGATTGGAAGGGATGAGGTACATCGAGACATATCCAAAACCTGTTTCAACATTTTTTTGTTTTTGCCCCTATATCTTCATCAAGATCAAAAGAGGAAGGAAGGATGATTGGACTCAATAGGATAGGTATGTGTATGAATAAGGATGGTAAGGTAGGATATGGTGTAAAATGATAGAAAGTGATATGATAGGATAGATAGTGCGGATGAGACAAGGTGCCCCCAAGTGTAAGTGACATAGAAGATCAACCTACACATGATGCTTGTTTGCTAGGCTTTCATCATGGTACTTATCCAAGGTGCCTATTTACCAGGTTTTCACCGTTGGATAAAGGGATTTCTCATTACTATTTTGATTTTTTTTTATTTTTTTGACTTTTTTTTACTTTTGGATGGGATAGGTGGATATGAGGGACTCAAGTGTCTAGTTCCATGAAAGGTGATAGTCCCTCTAGATGGATGTTGTCACATGGACCATGTCAAATGTGCTCATAGATGTTGGTAAGGGTTTATATGGAAAGTGATGGAGTAGGTAGATAATGGATTATGGTGTGGATTATGTAGGGAAGATGGTGGATTATGATGTGGATTGTATAGGACATATGAAAAAGATAAATGGGGAGGCTTAGCCAAAAGCATGGACCATAGGGATAGGATGAGGAAGATATGTAGGATAATAGTTGAAAGATGGGGTGAAGGAGTTATGTGGAAATGTTGTAGAATGGAAGGGAACCATGACCAACGGTTGTACACACTGTGTTAAACATTTAAGCTTTTGATTTGGAGGTGGTGTAGGAAGCAATGTAGATGTTTGCTTCGGAGATGGATGATGAAGTGCTTTAGGTACCCACATAGACTTAGTATTTTTATGATTTTTTCTTTGGATGTGGGATTGTGTGGATGCCTCATTTGACTTGTTTACTTTTTGCTTAGGTACCCATACCATTTTACTTTTAGACTTTTCTTTTGGAGGTATGGGCTTTGCTTGTTTTTTGGATGTACCTGGATTTGACTTTTTACAATTGTATCTTAAGGAATTAGGACCTTTAGGATTTTTAACTTTGTGTAGAGGCATCCAAATTTTTATTTTGGAATCCCTTGGCTTTGGTGGAATGAGTGGAAGCTTTATGTTTAGACAATGTGTGCATTTGTTGGTCATGATTAGGATTTTTAGAAGATTTATGGATAAATGGATAAGGGGATTGAATTATAGGGCTATGAGGTGTTGGAAGCAATGGAGGTAAAGTGGATGGAGGGAAATTAGGAGTTGGAAGAAGTGGAGGTAACATGGATGGTGGAAGGTGTATGGTCACATGCTTTTGACATTTGTAGGATGATGGAGGTGGAATGACAACATATATCTTAGGAGTATGATGGGACTTATGGTGGAAAGAGGTGGACATAGGATGCATGGGGGAAGTACCAACATCTTTAAATTGTTTACCTTGGGGTGTGTGTCGAAGGCCATATGAGCGCCGAGGGACCCTATCATGCATTGACTCCAAAATGACTTGTTCATGAAGGCCTAAGCCTTTACCTTGGTAGTTCATGTTTTGGAGTATGCAGTGGACAAGGGGACTCGATGTGGTTTGGGAACTAGACACGAGTTCCTTATTGGGTGGAGGAGGTGAAGGGGAAGATAAACGTTGTTGTGTTCCTAGGGATGAACATTCATGGATGAAGGTGGAAAGACCAATAGGATGTGATGGTGGAATTGAAATAGGGTGGATAACGGATGTGGAAGGATCATTAGGATCTTGATCATGCTCATTAGGATCCAAGGTATTTGTTTGATCTTCTATGCTTATGTGTTCTTGGGAGGCATGTGTCTCATCATGACAAGTGGATGTTTGTGGATCATGGATAGGACTAGGTGGAGGTGTATTTGGGATATCTTGCTCATGGATAGGTATAGGATCAGGTTTCTCATGGATAGATTCTTCATTGGTACTATCTTGGTCATAGAAAATATATAGGTTATGGATAGGTTGGATGAAAGTGATGTGATCTTTAGTAGGACTAGGGCTTGATGTTTCCACATGTTTAGGATCATATTCTTGACATAACACTTGTGGCTTCATGGAAGCGAAAGTGGGAGACTCTAGGATAAGTTTGATAGACCTTCTTGATATTCATCACTAAGAGAGTATGATGGACTTTGACTTGGGCTCATGATAGGAGGCTCTTGAATAGGCTCGATGGCTTGTGGGTCACATGATGGGCTTGAAGGGCTAGGCATGTTAATGGAGGGCTCTTTAAGAGGCTCAAGGATAGATGTTTGATGACATGGAGATGTTTTATTCCTTGCTAATAGCCATTGGATCACATCCTTCATTAGGGTATGTGTGAAAGGTCAATATAGTGGATGGACAATAATGGTGGATGGTGTTGTAGGCTTAGGATTAGGGCTTGTGAGATGGATAATGGGATTAGATGGGCTAGGATTTGGTATAGATGGAATGGTAAGGGGATTAGATGGATTTGACATATTAGGATTTGGATTGGATGGGGGGATAGTAAGGTTGGATGGATTAAAAGATTGGTGGATCAATGGACTAGAAGTAGGATCACATGGTGGTGTTGGGATAGGACTAATAAGCTCATGGATTGGCATTTGAGTGGATGGTGATGGGGGATTCTCATAGGATTCAAAGTCTAGATCGGTATCTCCCTTGTCAAAGGTTATTAGGTCTTGTAGCATAGGTGGACTTAAGTCTATTAAGTCTTTCTACAAAAATGAACTTGACCTCACTTGATTTATGTACAAAGGGCCACTTGAATTTGCATGTGGTTCTTGTGAGGACACTTGGTTGCCTTGTGGATGGGTTTAGTGGTGTGTTGGGATGTTGAAATGAGGAAGTGGATAATTTTGGGGTGGACATTGATAGGTTAATATAGCATTGACATGATGTGTAGATAGATTAGGTTGGCCTAATGGTGAAGGTGACACATAGGATTGTGGTTGAATGTGTTGGAAGTTGCGATGGTGTTGTGGTGGAGGAATTGTATAGGATAATGGTTGTTGAGATATAGATTGATATATATAATGTTTGAGATTAGAAGAGGTTTGATAGGTTGATGAAGGATTGATGTGACATGTGGATGGATGAGATTGATATGAAGTGGAAGGTAATGACATGTAAGGTTGAGGTGGCATTGGTTTTTGATAGTGAATGGATAGAGGATGATGTGCTTGTTGGGTTTGTGATTGACAAGTGGCTATGATGCATTTGGCTTACATGTTATGAGTTGTCGCATTTGAGGTGATTGACTTGCTTGAAGGTGAAGTTGTTGAATCATGCCATGGACCTTTTGAGTGATTTGTTGATCTAGAGATTTTGGTGCTTGGTGAAATAGGTGAATGAGTTCTTGTGCTAGGTCTTCTAATTGTTTATTGGTAGTTTGACTTGGGCAATATCAAACACAAAATATCACATGTAAATGCACGAACACACACACCAAACACAATGTTCAATTTTCCTTCAAGATTAAATGTTATGATTAAGAAAATGCTTGAAGACACATCAACAACCCCTAATGATTAGTCAAGTGGGGTATGGCCAATTAGGTCTTAAGCTAGGATTCACAAGGTTGACCTAGGAAAATGGATTGAAAGCAAAATCCTGCCACACAGCCGGGAGAAAGGGGTAACCCACCCTTCACCTTCACTTCCAAAAGGTATAAAGTTCTTTGGGGCTTAGCCAAGAGTGACAAGATTTATTAATATGGTGTGTCTCCAAGCAGGCCTCCTAAGATAGGGTAAACAAAAGCAAACCAAGTGAGCTATCACTTGATTCACACTTGCAATTGTAAATTGACCCTTAGAAATGAAATGTGTGATCAAATAGTCCAAGCACTTGTTCTTTTTAGATCCCAAATCAAGATGTGATGCAAGACAATGGTTAATTTTAGACCTAATTTTTGATATGTGATTGAAGACAAGATTTGTTTTAAGAGCCCAAATCCAAATGTGTGATCAAACAAGTTGTTCCTTTTATACCCAAATTCAAGTGTTTTGACAAGCAATGATTAAGAGATGAAAGATGGAATGTGTGCACTTGATTATTTTCTCTTTCCAAGTTGTTGTTTTGACTGATCCAAATGTTGCCTAGCTCCTTTGATTCATCTGAAATCCACCAAGACCAAGAAAGAACATGTAAACTTCAATGTCATTTCAGATACATTTTTTTTTGACATAGACGAATTAGATTTGATTGTTTCAAGACATTTTTTATCTGAAAACTAAAAATTTAAAGAAGTGACCCTGCTAATTTTATGAGAACTTTCCAAAAATGTAAAGAAGCTAGAAAAATTCCTTGTTTTGCACCTAGAAATGTGGATTTATGAAAACCCTAGAGAAAACAAAGATTGGATCATTTAGCACCTTATTTTTCCTCAAATTCAAATCTGTAAAAAATAGACCCCCATTATAATTTCAAGAGCTTTCCAGAAATGTAAAAATTTCTAAAAATTCACTGCTTGTTGCGAAGAAACGTGATTTTATGAAAAAACTTAAAATTGTGATAACTCCTACAAAAATAGTGATAAACACACAATTTTTCTATAGTAGCCTCTTGAGATGATGCACAAATTTCTATGAAAATCTTGTAGAAAAATTTGTAGTCATTTGAAAGATATGATAAAATCTTTAAAACCTAGGGTTTTGTCTAAAAAATGACAGATCTGCAACAAAAAAGTTACTAAAACCTACAAAAAAAGCTAGTAGATCTGAAAAAAGGCAAGGGTTAGAAAATATGCAAATTTTTACAACAAAAACCTACAAAAAAAATCAAGAGACGTAAGTCCCACCGAGCGTGCCAGATGTAGTTTGGGTAAAAATTGCAAATCAGGGTAAATGTATAAATAATGATAAAACCCTAACAATACACAATAGAGAACAAGACAACATGAAAATCAAAATAATAAACACAAATGCAAACCGAAATCTCCATGCTATTCTTGATTGACCTCCATTGCTCTTCTCCACCTCACATGAGAATGCAAGATTTTGAAGGTTTGATTGTTGAAATGTATGTGAGTTGCTCGAATCAACAACATAACACTAAGATGAAGATGATAGAAGAAAATAGATAGATGAAGATGAAAAGATTAGAGGAATTTTGGCAGAGTGAGGATACTGGAAGATGTATATCAAATGGCCTATGTGAGGCTAGATTTACAGGATGGGGCTGATATGATTCGATGGCTAAGATTAAAAGTCAATTATGTGATGTGTATGGCTAGGATTAAAAGTTGATTTTAATGCCTATGATGCACATTAACTGGGTTATGACATGAGACTAAAATTAGGATGTGAGGGAATAAGTGGGATTCTTTTATTTATTGTGGAGGAAAAGATGCTTATGACACACAAATGAGTGGGGCTAAAAATAAGATGTGAGTGGGAATCTCATAATTTGAATAATAAGATTATTTAAATTATTTGTGCATGTGAACAGTTGTAGTCATGTGACACATGTTGCAACGTGGAAAAAGTGAGGGATTAATTCAAATATTTAATTTGAATTATTTTGAGACATGTGAAGGGGAATTAATTAAATAAAGGGGTTTAATTATTTGTAAAGGTGATCTAGTGGGATTTATAAGTGGGATAAGTGGGATAATGTAATGACCTAGGATAAATATTACAAGATGTTTTACAAGGTCAGGTAATGTTATGACATGGACAATTTTAGGTGTCTACAGTTGTCACTCCTAGTTTGAAGGCACAACATGTACATACAGGTGATTTAGGTGACCATAGTGGATAGGTGAGTTGATTATCATTTATTTAAATTCATATATATATCTCATGTTTGTATATTCAAATATCTCATGTTTGTATGTATGTATGAAACACACACACAGAGATTCTAATTTAATTATACTTTTGTAGGGTTCGTTGCATCTATCAGGGCATGGATCTCACTCTAAGGGTTAGTCATAGGAGTCGACATGATGATTGAGTAGCTAGTTTACATATTTCATAGATTTAGTATTTATGAACTTGAGATATCCAAACATTTATGTTTATGAACTTATGTTTGAGATATATCTTGTGGACATGGACATGTGTTTGTGTTTATGTTTATGTTTGAGATATGGACATGTGGACATTTGTGCTTATGTTTATGTCTGAAATATGGACATGTGGACATTTGTGTTTATGTTTATTTTTCAGAT
Organism: Cunninghamia lanceolata; assembly: GCA_027924645.1. Taxonomy (NCBI): domain Eukaryota; kingdom Viridiplantae; phylum Streptophyta; class Pinopsida; order Cupressales; family Cupressaceae; genus Cunninghamia; species Cunninghamia lanceolata. Next base: position 4,010,466 of record BSBN01000220.1, on the reverse strand, counting down.
ATATGGACATGTGGACATTTGTGTTTATGTTTATGTTTGAGATGTATTGACATGGACATTTGTGTTTATGATTATATGTTTGAGATATATGGACAACTGAGTTGCAATCATATGTTTGAGATCTATGGACATTTATACATGTTTATATGTTTAAATATAAATGGCATGTATGGACATTTATGTTTATATATCTGACATGTGTATGGATAGATATGCATTTATGTATGGACATTTATATGTTTATATTTGACACATGGATGGAAATTTACATGTTTGAAATATTTAAAATAATTTTTTTGAATATAAATGCTTCTTGATATTTACAATAGATCTCCCTATTTCATATTTACAGATACAATTTGTGTATTAAGACATGTAATATGTAAGTTTCAATAATAAAATATTAACTTCAAAAATAGTATGCTTATCTTAATAATACATGTCATTTACTTATTAATCATGTCATTTACAAGTTATTAATCACATAAATCATTTACTTAAATTAAGTTGTTACATATCTCAAACTTGAAGTTTAAAATAAACTTTATAACTCTACATAATGATACAACATTCAAATAGAGATCTTAGAAAGGACAAGAATGGACCTACCTATATATTCAATGAAATTTAACATAACTTAAAGGCAATCACCTTTAAGTAGCATATGAACATGTAAATTAACTAGATCTATCTAATGTAGGCTTGTTAAGTTTGAGACCTAGAAATGATAATGATACAAAAAAGTTAAAAGAACTCAATAAAAATTTAAATAATGATACCAAACAAGCACATGATGAAATAACATAACTTAAAGGCCCACCTAAGTAGCATATTAATGTATGTAAATGAACTAGATCTATCTAACATGTAGGCTTGTTGAGTTTGAGGCATAAATGATAATGATACAAAAAAGTTAAAAGAACTCAATAAATTTACATAATGATACCAAATTCACAAGATGAAATAGCATAACTTAAAGTCCCACCTAAGTAGCACATGAACATGTAAATTAACTAGATCTATCTAATGTAGGCTTGTTAATTTTGAGACCTAGAAATGATAATGGTACAAAAAAGTTAAAAGAACTCAATAAAAATTCATAATTTGATACCAAACGAACACATGATGAAATAACATAACTTAAAGGCCCACCTAAGTAGCATATGAATTTATGTAAATGAACTAGATCTATCTAACTCATAGGCTTGTTAAGTTTGAGACATAAACGATAATGATACAAAAAAGTTAAAAGAACTCAATAAATTTACATAATGATACCAAATTCACATGATGAAATAACATAACTTAAAGGCTTGCCTAAGTAGCATATGAACATGTAAATGAACTAGATCTATCTAATGTAGACTTGTTAAGTTTGACACCTAGAAATGATGATACAAAAAATTTAAAAGAACTCAATAAAAATTTGCATAACTTGATACCAAATGAGCACATGATGAAATAACATAACTTAAAGGCCCACCTAAGTAACATATGAATGTATGTAAATGAACTAGATCTATTTAACATGTAGGCTTGTTAAGTTTAAGACATAAATGATAAAGATACAAAAAAGTTAAAAGAACTCAATAAATTTACATAATGATACCAAACTTACATGAGAACTAGGAAACATTACTAGGGTTTCCTAACTTCTACTCAATACAAAAAAGAGCTTCCCATACCTTCAAGAAATATTTATTCTATACTGACAAGGCCAACCACATGAAGGTGGAAGCTCACGTGGCCTCACCTAAGACCTAAGAAACCTAAGACCTAAGACACCTAAGACACCTATATAAATTATACCTTATAATTCTAGGACCTCTCTAGACCTAAGACATATTTCAATTTTCTAGTAGACATAGTAGACCTAAGACACCTACAAATTTTATACCTGAAATTCTAACTTCTAGAGCTAAGACATATCTAATCTACACCTGTATTTGATGTGCTTATTCTAGAGTCTAGACCTAAGACTAAGTAGTAGACTTAAGACACCTAGATTTTATACCTTGTTATAGTCTATAGCTACAGAATATTATATAATCTACACCTAGATCTTATATTTTAAATTTTCTAGTATAGGCCTAAGACACCTAGATTCTATAAAAAAGACACCTATATATATATATATATATATCATTCTAAGACATGCCCAGATAGTGTAGAGATCACATACCTGAAATGAAACAATAACTTGAAATTCTCTAAGTGACATGATTCCAAAAACTTATCTCCTACCACATGATGAAATGTAAAAAAAATTAGAACCTAAACATCATGAATCTATAAATTTTAGGAACTAGACTAAAATTATAATTAAACATTAAAAGACAGTTATTGAAGCATAAATTAAAATAATTCAAGACACCTAAGTTACATATAGACGTAAGCCAATAAATTCTACATATTAGGTCTACTAAATACCTAAAATTAAAGGAAAAGAACCATTTGAGGTCCACATATTTCATACCACATCCCTTGGTTCATCTCGCTCTTCAATAAAATCTAATATTTTCTAATGGTCATCTCTATCCAATCTCCACTTATGAGGTCCATGTGCATGTGGAACTTGATGAAGAGACATGCCAATAACAATTACCAGATGGCTATACTGATACACTAGGTTATGAGTTTGGTAATCAATAAAATGAATCCCACTTTGAACAATTTTGACTTGTTTGAGATATGTCCCTTGCACTACAACTGAACCTATGGGAAACAACATTCCGTCACTCGTTTCTAGTTTTGTTAACTTATTCCTCTCTTCTATGCAACATAACAAATAATAATCAACACCCTATGTTTCCGACCTTGGCAATGACTAGAAAAACATCTTTTGCACCACAATGAAATTTGTAAAAAAAATAGAATTTTTCATGTCATGAATTGTAATATTTAATAATGAAAAATTTAAAATTAAATTTTATCAATACATATGTATATTTTAAATTAAAAAACTGAACTACAAGTTGCACAAATAAATACATTTTTTAACCAATCCTAAAATATGGTCATAATCATTTAAAATCAAAGGAATATCTTCAAATCTTTTATCTTCATCTTTGTCACATGTGTCAGTAACAACTAGTGGCACCAAATTCCATTCACTGACATATCCACATTGTTGGTTGTTATAATTCTCATAATTTACCAAAATGCAGACATAATAAAAACAAGAGTAATCCCTAGTGCACAATATCCATGTGTGCCTATTTGTACTCATGACATAATGCAAAGATCTTGTTTTCTCTACCCTCTTTCATCCATGCATTGTTCTTCTACTCACACCTACAAATTTTATATATACATCAAACATGATTTACAATAATAATTTTTTTGAAATTATAAAACTTTAAACATGATGTATGAAATAAAATAAATAAATTTCTAAGTACTAAATATTAAACAAGTGAATTTTTTTTTCAAACAATATACACGTACCTGATATCTCCTAGAACACTCTATTTGGATGTGGGTTCCTCCCTAAAGATGTGCTGACCTCAGATTGATGTGTTTCTTACACCATTTAATAAAATCATTTACATCATTTATATGGTCTCCCTCTAATTCATTTGATGTTTTTGTTGACCCATTTTCCTCTGTCCAGAGCTAAACAGTTCACCTGGTTTTTTCCTTGAAAAGCCTTTGGAAAATGTTCTCTAAAAACAAAGGTGCCAAATTTCCCAAAAAACATTACCTAAAAAACCTTACCATTGGAAAGAGCTTGAAAAAATAGGCAGGTTTGCTTTTTACATCCCCCTGAAATTCGGCCAAATAAAAAAGTTATCCATGGTCAAAGTTTTGGTCAACATACAGTTCAAATGTACATTTGGTGGGCTTACAAATCTACATCGGCCTTAGAAAATATAGAAAAATTGAGTTTTTATGCATTTCAGAATGTATATTGGGCCAAGGAAATGCATGTGCAAAGGGGGAATCTTTCGCAGATTCCCAGAATATTCCTGGTTTGTATATCGGGTTGCATGAGAATATACAAGGATGGAATGTATTTTTGGTTTGTATATTCGCATGTACAAGTGAAAGATACAAAGAAATATGCAAGGAATATACAAGGTGATATACATTAAATATTCTTCAAAATATTCCGTGCCTGCATATCAAAAGGGTTTGTATATTGCTTTGTATGTTCGCACATACAAACACCAATGTACAATGAAAAGATACACCACGGGCATATTCCGTCAAGATTCCCTATTTGTATGTAAGGAGTTTGTATATTATGTTTGTATATTTGACATACAAAGGTGCCAATATATTTTCTATAGTGCTGTGAGGGGAGATACATTGCAAGAATATTCCATCAAAGATTCCCGCTTGTATATGGGCATTTGTATATCGCCGAGATATAAGAGGTGGGGCCCGTGCACATACAAGGCCAGTTTATATGCATCAGCTACAATGAACATTCAAAGGAAGGTGCATCTAGTGGAATCTGTGATATACAAAGGGGTTTGTATATCCGCAATATACAAAGAAGGATGATACAAGTCGGACCCCACCCAACAGTCAAATGCACTTTTTAATTTTTTGAAGTCTGTGGTTTGTATATTTGGCATTTGTATATCTTGTGATATACAAACAGACATACATTGCAATATACAAACTAGATTTCACAGAGGTCTGCAGTCTACTTTATAAAATTCTCAGGTCTGCCTTGTATGTATAGGTGTTTTGTATATTGCGATATACAAACAAATGTACAGTGGGATACATACAACCCGGACCCAACCCAAAAAGTTAATTCTCACAAATTCAAGCATGGGGTCCACGACTTGTATGTTTGCATATTCAGAGGGGGAGATGCAAATGGTGGGGCCCGCACATACAAGGGAAATTATATGCATATGCAAATTTGAAAATACAAGGCATGTACAAGGCCTGATATACAAAGCGCCATGCATGTACAAAGGAATTGCAAGAAAGGTTTTTGAATGCCGATTTAGGTGGCAAATGCAAGTGATATACACATAGATGTAGAAGTGATATATAGAGGTAGTTGACCAAATCTTTGACCGCCTGTATCTCCTCCATTTTGGGGAATTTTGACCTGCTGTAAGAGGCAAAGTTGCATATTTTGGTCCCCTCTTTCATTTGGCAGGGTTTTTAGGAGTTTTTGTCACTTTTTCAAATTCAGATCTGGAGTTGCATATTTTGGGTGACTGGACGTTTTAGTGACTTCTTGAACATGATGTAGATAGTTTTTACATTCATTTCTACAGGTATGGAAGCTACTCGCATTCATGATCAAAATATCTCCTCACTGATGCGTTGGTTGAAGATTGGTGATGAGTAAGCAGCTGCAATAAAGACTCTAAATATCTCCCCATCCTCCCAGTTCCAGATTTTGACGCCATAACTGATGCAGCTAGACAGTCATCGATTAAGATATTTTCTGTGACGGCTCTTGGAACAAATTTTGTAACCGCCCTAGGATAGTTTGGAATGATATATATATAGGCATTCGAATGATGTAAATAAGGTTGAAATTTTTTTGGCATTCTGGCTTTTCTATTTCCAAACAGAGTTTTCATATACTGTAACCTTGCCTTTCATTGGATATATGCAAGTTATTTTACCTCCTTTGCTGAATTTTCTAGTTCTGTGTAAATCTGCATATGGTTGTCTATGAATTTCTTTTATTCCTCTCAATCATATTGCTTCTTGCCTCTGCTAGGGTCATTTGAATCTGTGTATGTTTAATTGCTATATCTGATCATATTGTGCATTTTCTCAGTGTTCTAAAAGTCTCTTTTAATCTGTCTAGTGCATCACCCTTTATTTTTCAAGTGTTTTATTTCATTTCCATTACAAGCATTTCCTCTCCCTTTTCCCCTCAAAATTTTAGTAGTTTTAGGTGATAATCAGGCAAGGAAGCCAGCCTTCTCTGGAGGTCTGATCTCATTTAGCAAAGTCCCACACTTAGAGATCATTCCCATTATGTCATTGGAATGATTGGAATCCTTCTAAGCAGGGTGCAATTTCATGTGACAATAGTTTCTGGCACGCCTGATGGGACCATATAATTTTATCATTGGTTTTGATGTGCAGCCAGTGATTTCAGACCTGTAAGAGGTTAAATTTGCATATCTGGTGACTCACACTGAGGGGGAACAAATAGATCAGTCTCGCTGATACATGTTTTATGAGACAGATTCAAACTAGGAGTTCAAGCTCATTTGACTAGTTGTAGCTATATCCACCTAGAAGGTCGAGTAGAGTTGTAGCAAGGACTCCAATTTCTAAAAGGATACATTTAACTCCACCAAATTTTAGACCAGTTGCTTTTGTAGTTCCTGTAGCAACTCAAGTAAATCTACCCCCAACTGCTCAAATGGCAAGAAATCAGCCATTCGTGGCTTTTGATGGGGGTAGCCCTTTAAATTTGACAGTTCATGATGTTAGACCCATGGCAGCTTTGAAGAGCCTACCTTATTTCATAGGGGAAAATCAGACTAATCCTATTGAGCACATTAGAGACATAGCCTCTCTGTGTGGTGTACATCATGTCACTTAAGAAAATGTAGCCATCAGGCTGCTGGCTGCCTCATTCAAAGGGAAGGCATTGCAATGGTTCAGGAGTCTACCAATGTAGACTATTACAACCTGGGATGACCTCGGGGAGAAACTAAATAAACAATTTCAAGATAAATCAGACAACCTATCATTGGTTGAACAAATGACAACTATAAAGAGAGCTCCTTAGGAGCAAATGATGGATTTCAAGTTTAGATTTCAGAAGACATGGGACAGAATTCCTGCCATGGTAAGGCCTCTAGTTGAATATGCATTTTTATATTTTTTGAAAGCTTTAAATAGTGATGTTTTAGTAATGATTCAATCACTAGGAGGGACTAGTTTACCAGATGCTTATGAATTAGCTATTAGGGCAGAGAATAATCTGATACAAGCCGAAAAAATAGCACCTAGACCGCCAGTACCTATCTTTCCCGAAATTCAAGCTTCCATGCCCTTACCAATTCCATGTTTTACCCCTGTGCCTACTATCGCAGCATTACCTAATACTGTCAATTCTCAACCTTCTACCTCTAGTTCATCTCAAGAGTTGAAAGAGATTAAAAAGAGTCAACAAAAGATTGAGGGCATCCTTCAAACTTTTGGAAATGAGCTAGTGAACATAAAGAAACAGCAATTCCAGAGGCCTTTTTAGCCTTATCAACAATCATATCAAGGGTAGAATCAATCATATCAAGGCCAGAATCAGCCTTACCAAGCCAACAGACCACCATATCAAGGTAATTATCAGGGTCCCAGGTAGAATGTCAATCAAAGGCCTTTTCAGCCTTATAATCCAGTGCCCATCAATACAGTAAGAGACTTAGTCCCTACTCAGAACAACCTTGCAGTTGAATATGAGTGGTGCTATCCATACAATCAGCCACACAATCAGTCAGCCTGCTCAAATGGAGTCATAAATCAGGCGCTAATGGTACAGAATGTTTTAGTCCCACAGCCAAATACACCTCATGATGGAGCTATGTAGCAACAAGAGCAACCTCAGGGTGATTCTGCCTTCATGAATTGGCAGCAAGGTGAATTTTGTGGCATGAATAGAGAGGATACACTGGTGGCAGCAAATACAAGGGCCAAGAAGAGGGGTTATGAGGTAGAGCAAGCATCAAATAAAGAGAAAGGACATGTTGGTGCTTCAACATCACATATTCCCCACATTTTATAAAGGAGTGACCCAGCAAAAGCAAGGGAGATGCCTAATTTGCAGGCAGAGGTTGCTGCTACAAAGTCAAATCAGAAAGTGAGTGCCATTCCACCTTTCAATATTATTGAAAATATGAAAAAGATGAATGTGACAATGTCCATGTGGGACTCATTAGCCATCCTAAGCCAAAAGGACATATTGCAATCTGCCTTGTCTGATTTGAAAGTATCCAAAGATACAACTGTTGACCCAAATAGGGCTGTCTTGACCAATTCATCCAAGAATAACAACAAGCAGCCAAACAAAAGTGCTAAGCCCCTCCCATTCTATGTATCTTTGATAATTGGAGACAAGTTAGTACACAATTGTATGGTGGACAATGGTGCAAGCAGTTATGTGATGCCTAAACAGATTGTAGACCAATTAGGATTGAAATACCAGCCTCTTGAAAAGGGTGTACTTCAATTAGATAGCACATCTGTTAATACTATGGGTGTAATAAAAGACCTAGGCCTCACTCTGCACACTTGTCCCAATGTTTCCATTTCATAGGAGGTGTTCATAATAGATTTGCCTCCTTATTTTGCCATGTGCTTATCAAGAGAATTTACAGCCAAGATAGGAGGATATTTATCCTCAAACTGGTCCCACATGTTTTTTAGGACTAGATATGGCACCAAAGTAACTTTAAAATCTGAGTTACTTTCAAATCATCACATAGAGCCTTACACACCCAGTGTTGTTAATGCAAATTGAATTATTTCTGATGACCCTAAACTTGTTGCTGCCTAAGAACTACAAGCTGAAAGCATACCAGAGGTACTCTTAAGGGAGTGGTCCTTAGAAAATGTTGTGGATGACCCTAAGGCTCACATTCAAGAAACTAGTATGGGAACTTACATACTACATGAGCCTGAAACAGTAATTCTGAATCTGGTAAAGGATGTAGGACAACACATAGAGTAGCAAAATGAAGTATGGAAAATGTATTTTGATGGCTCTAGGGGCAAAAATGGATCCAGTGGTGGTGTAGTGCTTGTGTCCCCACAAGGTGAGAGATATTATGTTGCTTTCCATTTTACCTTTTCATGCACCAATAACACTGCTGAATATGAGGGATTGATCCAAGGCTTGCAGTGGGCCAGAAAGAGAAAGATTGGTTGTTTGCAGGTATTTGGGGATAGTGAACTAATTGTAAATCAGGTAAGAGGTCTGCATCTCACAAAGAATGATACTTTAAAGTGCTATAAGCATAGGGTCTAGAACATGATTGAAGAGTTTGACACTTTCAATCTGATTTCCATTCCAAGAAATCAGAACTCTCATGCTGACAGGTTAGCTACAATTGGGACTCAGTTTGACATCCCCAGTGACATCCAAAGGGAGAAGGCACAACCTCATGTAAAAATAGTTGATAGGCCCTCTATCCCTAACAATAATATCCATTGGTAGGTTTTCAAAAGTGATGAGCAGATTCTACGTTTCTTATTGGAAGAAGATGAGTTTTCTGTGATAAATCAGGATAAGCTCAATTAGCAATATGGCAATGATCAAATTGTTCAGTTGAGAACAAACAAGTTGCCCAAGGGATTGGTAACCTTGGAGTCTATTTTTGGCACAGATGATCAGATGAAGAAGACTAAAAATGACATGCAGATAAAGGAGGAGCATTATGAGGAGCTAGAAATTTTCAAAGGAAAGCTTCTCAAAATCGGTAAAATCTATTCAGCTGAGGATAGAAGAGCTTTTATTGCTCTTTGTCAAGAGTTTGAAGAAGTGTTTGCTTGGGATTATTCAAGCCTAAAGGGATTTGACCCTCATATTGCCCAGCACACCATAGAGTTAGAACAAGTACTAAACCTATGAGGCAGAAGTAAAGGCCTCTAAATCCAAAGTTAGAGCCCCTAATGATTAAAGAATTGACCAAGTTGATCGAGGGAAAGATTATTTTCCTGATCAAGCATACTTCTTGGGTCTCCAACCTCGTCCCTGTGAGGAAAAAGAATGGAGAGATTAGGCTATGTGTCGACTTCAGAGACCTTAACAGAGCCTCCCTAAAAGATCACTACCCGTTACCCTCAATGGAGCAAATTTTGCAGGTGGTAGCTGGCTCAGAAAGATTTTTCTTGCTTGATGGTTTTTCTGGTTACAATCAGGTGTTAGTCAAGGAGGAGGATCAGTTCAAGACTGCTTTCATCACCAAGTGGGGCACCATGGCCTATAGAAGGATGCCTTTTGGCCTCTCAAATGCTGGTTCAACTTTTCAGTGAGCCATGGATATGGCATTTAAGGGTTTGTTGTATAAATTGGTACTAGTATATCTTGATGATATCATGATTTTTTCCAAGAATGCATCTAAGCATTTATCTCATTTGAGGTTGGTAATTGAAAGATGCAAAGAATTCAGGATATCTCTCAATCCTAGGAAATGCATATTCGATGTGCATGAAGGCAAGTTGTTAGGACACGTTGTATCAAAGGAAGGCATTACCATTGATCCTGAAAGGGTAAGAGCTATTCTAGAGCTGCCTTTACCTAGCCACAAAAGGGGACTGCAAAGTTTTATTGGTAGAATTAATTTTCTGTGAAGATTTATCCCCAACATAGTGAATCTTTTGAAGCCTTTGACGTCTATGTTGAAAAAGAACACAGTCTTCAGTTGGACAAAGGAGGCCAAACTTAGTTTTGAATCCATCAAGGAGGCATCAGCGGCTGCACCAACTCTGGTAAACCCTAACTTCTCCAAAGACTTTATCTTGTATGCTTATGGTGGCCTGGATACCATCTCTGCAATTTTGGTACAGCAGCAGAATGAGGGTTTTGAGTAACCAATCACTTTCTTTAGCCAAGGGTTGGAAGAGTATGAGCAGCAATATAGCTTCATGGAAAAACATGTCCTGGCAGTGATAAGGAGCCTTAAGAAGTTCAAGCATCTTGTTTCTAATAACAAGATACACTTGATGGTCGCTCATCCCAGTGTGAAGGAGTTCCTGTTGAGTAAAGATGTGAATGAGAAAAGGGCTGGTTGGATCACTAAAGTCATGGAATATGACATACAGATCAAGATAACCGAGCTTGTCAGAGGTAGGGGACTTAGTGAACAACTTGCTACCAGTTCAAAGAATGAAATAGAAAAAGAAGAGGAGGTGCTTCTGACTATTGAGGAAGAGCATCATAATGATACAGCAGCAATAGGCACTAGTTGGGTTAATGACATGACTAAATTTTTGCAAACTGGTGAATGTCTAGTGGGTCTAAATAGAACTAAAAGAAGGTATTTTAGACTGCAATCCATTCCATATGTTTTAATAAATGGCATCCTTTTCAAAAAGGATTTTAATGGTGTATTACTAAGATGCATTGATTATGATCAGACTGATAAAGTGCTTCATGAGTTTCATGATGGAATAGCAGGGGGTCATTTTGCCCCAAGGACTACTGCTTGGAAAGTAATGAGAGCTAGCTATTATTGGCCCAGCTTATTTAAGGATGCCCATGCTTGGGATAGAAAATGTAAAAAGTGTGCCATTTTTGCTAGCAAAGAAAGGCTGCCAGCTTTACCTTTGCAGCCAATTTAGGTAGAGCAGCCCTTTATGAGATGGGGCATTGATTTTATAGGTCCTATTAACCCACCATCAAGTGCAGGCCATAGGTGGATACTTATAGCTACGGATTATTTCACAAGGTGGACTGAAGTAGTGGCTTTGAAGGAATCCAATGAAAGTGTTGTTTTAAATTTCTATCATGATTTGGTTTCTAGATTTGGAGTGCCTGAGTCTATTATCTTAGACAATGCTTTGGCCTTTGTAGGATTGAAAATAACTAACTAGGCTGTTCAGAGTGGGATCTATCTGAATACTTCATCAAATTATTACCCACAGGGTAATGGTTTGGCTGAATCTACAAACAAAAATCTCATAAGGATTATTAAAAGGTCAATGGAGGATAACCAGAGGACCTAGCACACTAATCTAAAGTTTGTCCTATGGGCAGATAGAATAACTCCTAAAAGGTCTATTGGGAACTCTCCATATCTGCTAGTTTATGGAAAAGAGGCAAGATTGCCTATATCTATGGAGCTGCCAACACTAGACATCATGAATCAGCTAGAGATGTTTGAAGAGGAAGACCCCATGGCTGTCAGATATGCTCAACTGATGGAGCTTGAAGAAAGCAAAGATAAATCCATGAAGACCTTGGAGTATCATCAGTCTCAAACAAAAAGAAATTTTGACAGAAAGGCCACCCCCAGAAATTTTAGAATGGGTGATATGGTGCTCAAATGGGATGAATTAAAAAGCAGACCAGGAAAGCATTCCAAGTTTGATAGCATGTGGAGTGGCCCATTTCTCATTACTGAATGCAAGGAGCACAATGCATTTTAGTTATCAAGCATGAATAGACAAAATCTGCCTATCCCAGTCAATGGGATACATTTAAAGAGGTGTTTTGAGGTATGAGTGCTTTGTAAATCAGTAAATTAGGTCTCTATGCTTTCAATAAGTGCTACTGCACCTTAGTTTAGATTTTTTTGTTTTCCCTAAGTGCTTCTGCACAGGCTGCATTGTCATTAGGAGAATGCAAGCCTCTTCCCTTTTTATGTTTTGGGGGTAGGTTTCAACTTTCCAGCATGATTTAGGCTTGACCCCATGCCCAATGGATATTTAAGGCCATTGATCCTTTGTTTAGTAGGCAAACATCCCATAGAGGTTGCCAAATTGTTGACCCATTTTTCTCTGTCCAGAGCTAAACAGTTCACCTAGTTTTTTCCTTGAAAAGCCTTTGGAAAATGTTCTCTAAAAACAAAGGTGCCAAATTTCCCAAAAAACATTGCCTAAAAAACCTTACCATTGGAAAGAGCTTGAAAAAATAGACAGGTTTGCTTTTTACATCCCCCTGAAATTTAGCCAAATAAAAAAGTTATCCATGGTCAAAGTTTTGGTCAACATACAGTTCAAATGTACATTTGGCGGGCTTGCAAATCTACATTGGCCTTAGAAAATATAGAAAAATTGAGCTTTTATGCCTTTCAGAATGTATATCGGGCCAAGGAAATGCATGTGCAAAGGGGGAATCTTTCACAGATTCCTGGAATATTCCCAGTTTGTATATCGGGTTGCATGAGAATATACAAGGATGGAATGTATTTTTGGCTTGTATATTCGCATGTACAAGTGAAAGATACAAAGAAATATGCAAGGAATATACATGGCAAGGAATATACAAGGTGATATACATTAAATATTCTTTAGAATATTCCACGCCTACATATCAAAAGGGTTTGTATATTGCTTTGTATGTTCACACATACAAATGCCAATATACAATGAAAAGATACACCGTAGGCATATTCCGTCAAGATTCCCTATTTGTATGTAAGGAGTTTGTATATTATGTTTGTATATTTGACATACAAAGGTGCCAATATACATTTGCTACAGTACCGCGAGGGGAGATACATTGCAAGAATATTCCATCAAAGATTCCCGCTTGTATATGGGCATTTGTATATCGCCGAGATACAAGAGGTGGGGCCCATGCACATACAAGGCCAGTTTATATGCATTAGCTATATTGAACATTCAAAGGAAGGTGCATCTGGTGGGGTCTGTGATATACAAAGGGGTTTGTATATCCACAATATACAAAGAAGAATGATACAAGCCGGACCCCACCCAGCAGTCAAATGCACTTTATAATTTTTTGAAGTCTGTGGTTTGTATATTTGGCATTTGTATATCTTGCAATATACAAACAGACATACATTGTGATATACAAACCAAATTTCATAAAGGTCTGTAGTCTACTTTATAAAATTCTTGGGTCCGCCTTGTATGTATAGGTGTTTTGTATATTGAGATATACAAACAAATGTACAGTGGGATACACACAACCCGGACCCAACCCAAAAAGTTAATTCTCACAAATTCAAGCATGGGGTCCGTGGCTTGTATGTTTGCATATTCAGAGGGGGAGATGTAAATGGTGGGGCCCGCACATACAAGGGAAATTGTATGCATATGCAAATTTGAAAATACAAGGCATGTACAAGGCCTGATATACAAAGCACCATGCATGTACAAAGGAGTTGTAGAGAAGGTTTTTGAATGTCGATTTAGGCAGCAAATGCAAGCGATATACACATAGATGCAAAAGTGATATATATAGTTGGTTGACCAAATCTTTGACCACCTGTATCTCCTCCAGTTTGGTGAATTTTGACCTGCTGTAAGAGGCAAAGTTGCATATTTTGGTCCCCTCTTTCATTTGGCAGGGTTTTTCAGGAGTTTTTGTCACTTTTTCAAATTGAGATCTGGAGTTGCATATTTTGGGCGACTAGATGTTTCAGTAACTTCTTGAATGAGATGTAGATAGTTTTTGCATTCATTTCTACAGGTATGGAAGCTGCTCGCATTCATGATCAAAATATCTCCTCACTGATGCGTTGGCTAAAGATAGGCGATGAGTAAGCAGCTATAATAAAGACTATAAATATCTCCCCATCTACCTAGTTCTAGATTTTAACGCCATAACTGATGCAGCTGGACAGTCATCGATTGAGATATTTTCTGTGATAGCTCTTCGAGCAAATTTTGTAACCGCCCTAGGATAGTTTGGAATGATATATATAGGCATTCAAATGATGTAAATAAGGTTGAATTTTTTTTGGCATTCTAGCTTTTCTATTTCGAAACAGAGTTTTCATATGATGTAACCTTGCCTTTCATTGGATATATGCAAGTTATTTTACCTCCTTTGCTAAATTTTCTAGTTCTGTGTAAATTTACATATGGTTGTCTGTGAATTTCTTTTATTCCTCTCAATCATATTGCTTCTTGCCTCTGCTAGGGTCATTTGAATTTGTGTATGTTTATTTGCTATATTTGATCATATTGTGCATTTTCTTAGTGTTGTGAAAGTCTCTTTTAACTTGTTTGGTGCATCACCCTTTATTTTTCAAGTGTTTTATTTCATTTCCATTACAAGCATTTCCTCTCCCTTTGCCCCTCAAAATTTTAGTAGTTTTTGGTGATAATCAGGCAAGGAAGCTGACCTTCTCTAGAGGTCTGATCTCATTTAGCAAAGTCCCACACTTAGAGATCATTCCCATTGTGTCATTGGAATGCTTGGAATCCTTCCAAGTAGGGTGCAATTTCATATGATAACAGTTTTCTTAGAGCACATTTGATGCAAGCTCCTTCACCATCATGTTCACCCTTTCCATGCCCACTCTCAATGAAAATTCAAACATGTGGTATATTGTCATGTCGATCATACCTACAAAGTGCATTAAATGGCCTTGATGATTTGAATTGTGACACACACCCATCTGACGATACAAAATGTTTTTCAATCTTGACACCCCTTGTTGCAAAATCTTCAAAAAACTTCTTAGAGAAATGTTGTAAAAAATGTGTGTCATGCTCTTTATCATCACTAATATAAAAGTGATATTCTTTTTTAATGACTCATTTTAGATATGTACTCTGAACACCATCCAAATCCAATTGTGCATGTCGATAACACACATGCACCATAATAGTGACCTATTCTGAATAATAATACTGTGTTTGAATCTCCTTTTGATGTGTAAAAGAGTAATTTTGTGCAAATTCCACTACTGATAAAACTGTTCCAAGTGGGAAAATGTCTCTCAACAACTAAAATTGTTTTTCTTGCCACTTAGAAAAAAATGCATGACGTATGTATGGTTATATCAATTTATGAAGATTTTCTATAAATGTTCTAATAGATAGTTACTCTTCTACATAATCTAACCTTGTGGATTCCTTCCCAAATTTTGTTTCAGACTTTATGTACTTGTAACTCTTACAATTTACCATCTTCATTTCTCGAAGGCATTTTAGCCAAATCTCCACATGTTTCACAATGTCCTTTATGCATTTCATTGGACCATCTGCATCATCATTAGATTTATCACATAAGATGGATGCTATGAATTCACTTACCCATTTAGGAGGTGTGTTTTGAACACCATCACTTTCTTCTTTGATCTTTCAAAACACCTGATAGTAAAGATCAAATTCAATATGATAACAACAACAACAAGCTTCAAAAACTTTGTTTGCCTTCACATAATGAGGCCTTAACATTTCAAACATTGTTTGCCCAATCTTTATATGAGGATTTGTATCACAAAACATCACGTATATCTCATGTTGTGTTATGTCTAACCAATGTTTTGTATGTAGTTCATAACTATTTGGTCGATATGGTGTTTGAGAACATATCTACTATTTGATAAAGGGCAGGTATGATCATGCCAAAAATCTGAGATCAACTTCCTAACACCATCTTCAATCTTGTCAAAACAAGGATCCCTACACATAATTACCCAATTGCCTTTTGCAGTACTATCAATCAAAACCTTTCTCCTTTTCACATATCTTGTTAGTGTCTTTCTACTTAAGCTAATTTCACTTGAAATTGAAGAGATCTGACATTTTCTTGACATTTGTGGACTTACAATAGATGTCAACATCACTCTTCTTGAAATGCTCTTATCAATTGATTGAGACTTTTTTACAATGAAAGTCAAACCTTTCATAACATTTTGAACAATGTCTTTTTCTATGTGTCCTCTCCTCTTTTTTGTGAAATCTACATGTAACAATTATAATTCTTATTTTATCTCATCACAAAGAACCATACATGATAATAGTTGGGCTTGACCAAGTGTGTCACGATGATTGAAATATTTATCAAGTTTTCCTTTGAAGTTCTACTCAATGACCTCTTAGTAACATGAGCAGGTTGTCCAACATAAAATTTCAATTTCTCTACATCCATTTCAAGTAAATGATCTATATTTCTATACAAAATTTTTCTCTTAACCTCATTAATTAAATTCATAGACATATCTATAGAAGGAAGTGATCCTAACCCCTCTCCAACATCAAAGTTTGTTTGGGCCTCCTACCTAATGTCCACTATGTGCATGGTTGAGCATCCTCCCTGACATCAACTGTGTGGTTGGGCCTCCTCCCTAACATTAACTATGTGTGGTTGGGCCTCCTCTACTATAATATCTAAATTAGATTCAACTTCTACTCTAGTTGTGTATGTTGAGACCCTACACATATCATATAAAAGAAAGAAGATTTAAGAATTTATTTAAGGGACATGGATATATAAATTCATTTTCAATAAACTAGACATGTAAGTTTTAAAATAACAAATTTTAGTATTATATATTATAATATTAAATATATGCTTAAATGTGCATAGCATTTTTTTTTCTATTTAGAGCTCAAATTACTATAAAATTGAACGCATGTGTACATAAAATTCTAACATCATTGCCCTCATGTTCTATCTATATATACAAACAAGTGCAACATTACAATGGTAGCTCATATATTAGGTGCACAAAGATAGTTTGAGGTTACTCAAGCATATATCATTTTAAATAATTTAATATAACATACACTTGATTGAATCCAATAATTGGTGCCCATGATGTGGGAAAGAAATTTTACTTGAAACTCCATGAATATATGAAATATTGTACTTTTCCATGTGCATATATGAAAGATGAATGTAGGATGCATATGCATTCCAATAGATAATTCTACTAAATTAAAATTAAATTTAATTTCTAGTATACCCATAATTTCTAGGATTAAATTATAGAACTATACATTACAAACATCTCTAAAAGAACTTCAAAAATCATCACTTGTACACACATTTTTTAAACAATTAAAAACTTTGAGAATATTTTTAGGAGTTTTGTCACAAAATTAAGTAACAATATTTTATAGCTCAATAAATATAGAAAAAGGTTTGTACATGTATAAACTAGATATTGAGCTCCTACTCTTTCCATTCCTATGCAACAACACATTATTTAAGGGTCCATATTGAAATAGCATGTTATTTGGTTATATGTACATAATAATGGAATGCCATAAGACTTTTAAGATCAAAATGATACTCACCAAAACTATAAGAAATAAAATCTGATGGACCCCAATCATCTTTTTGTTAAGACACAATGATCATGTTGACTAGGGGTTCATTTTGTGTAACACAATTGTTAGACATGTATTAATCAAGTACATGGTAACTATGTCAAATACTAAATAATGAATATTAGATTACATAGTGACTACACAAAACTTGAGATTTATGCTTTGAAGTGTGCAACTGAGCTAGGAAAATTTGGAAGCACTTTTTTTTTACCTTAAATCTATACCATTGCTTAAATGGACCATTGACCATTCTAATGAGCTCACAAGACCAGTATAAGGTTGAGAAAGCACACTGGACACATGTGTTAACACAAGGGGACATTTTTTCTTGAACAATTCCATTTAGTCATAAAATTGTATATATAGATTTATAATGACAACAACAACAAATATGATGCTAGTATCCCATTGGTATATCAACAACATTAGTAGATGGAGGAAGGGTTGCACCCTTATCCTTTAGGGCATGACAACAAAATTTTGATAGATTAGTGTCAAGCGATATCATGTGGGGGCCCTACTAATAACTAGCCATATAGATGAGGATGCCAAATTCTAGTTAGGTCATATTAGGCACCGTCATGGTGGTTCCTCAGTCATCAAACAATTATGATGGATTTATCTATTTGGTAGATTGTTTCCCTTGACCATATTTTTTATACGTGTCAACAATAGTTTCCCTTCACTTGAGAGGGGAGAAGGATTGGCCTACATTGACAAATTAGGTTGGAACCAAAGATAATGAGGTGTATCTTACTACAACTGATAACTATGAGTGGTGATGTAGTGGTATCTTGTAGAATTTCCTTGCATAGCTAGATAGGGAGAGGCCTTGATCATTGTACATGCATTAGATGGTCCTAAAAAATAGCCCATCATGGAAGGAGTTGATACATAAGGTGCCAGTGATATTTTCCCTCTACAACAAATTCTAAACTATTGAAAACTATTTAAAACATACATATCTAAATCTAATATTTTTGAAACATTTTTATACAAAAGAAAAAATGTACATACTTTGTTTTTTGTAGTATCTTTGTGACCTTTCATGTGATAATTGTTTTTCCTTTTCTTTAGAAAATGATCACATAGCTTTATTTTTCCTTGTCCTTTTAATACCCATTTCCCCCTTCAAAAAATATGAGTTGAAAACTCCTTCACCAGATATATTGTCTTTAAAATCCTTCCAAAATTGAAAATGTTAATATAATTCAAGACAAATAATTTTTAATTAAATTACTTATTTATATATATGCAACTTTACTTAATTTGTTTTTAAAATTTGGCTTCAAGGCCTTCGAACAAAGGTCTCTTGTTATGATTTTTTAATTATTTTTGTAGTCAACCACCTTTGTTCGAAGGTGGAAAATTGTGATTTTTTTATTTTTTAAGCAGCCCAAAGGACCTTTGAACAAAGGTACCTTTGTGTGAAGGTACATTTGTTCAAAGATACTATCAAACAAGGTCCTTGGATGGCCTCGTCCAGTCTAGGCCTTAAGATTTCCTTAGAATTTTTAGTTTCAAACCTTGGGTTGGACCTCTAAATGGAATGAACTTGAGAAGATAATTTGTAGGGTTGTAGCCCTCGAAATGAGCTTTCCAACAAGTATAATTTTGAATATATATAAT
The DNA here is from genome assembly GCA_027924645.1 of Cunninghamia lanceolata. Taxonomy (NCBI): domain Eukaryota; kingdom Viridiplantae; phylum Streptophyta; class Pinopsida; order Cupressales; family Cupressaceae; genus Cunninghamia; species Cunninghamia lanceolata. Next base: position 3,991,140 of record BSBN01000220.1, on the reverse strand, counting down.
TTGATTGTTATATTTATTTTGTATTTTTATTGAACATAGGTTTTTCACTGAACATCAAGCTTTCTATTCTACACATATGGAAAATAGTAAAATTTTGAAAAAAATTTGCACACTAGCTATTGGTCTCCTGGTTTCAACAAAAAAAAATTGAGTTTGGATACATATAGAAAAAGTTACGCTATATGATTCAAACCTGTGTCTAAATTATAATAAGATCACTTAAGAAATTAATTTTAAAAACATGCTTCAAAAAGTTATAAGAAAATATCCACACACTAGATATTGGTGCTATAAATCTATATTTAAAAATTTAGAATTTTATCTTTTCTATTTAAAAAGTTATACTATATGGTTTGAACAACACTTTTTAAAAATACTATTAACTATAAAAAACAACTTATTAAAATTTATGTAAAAAAATTCACAATTTGTTTTTAAATTTTGAAAAAAATATATTTAGAATCTACACACAAAATCGCAAAAATCACTTGTTCACATCATCTTCAAATTCTTAATGGTTTAGTTGCTAAAATTTAGTTAAAAAATGTTGATTTCAATGTCCTACTTTGGTCAAAAAGTGGAACATAGTATTGTGGGATCACCCCAATACCAAAGTGCAACCAATAGTATCCTTATTTGATGTTATTTTGAACTATGTGAAAAAGAACAATGCTTATGAGTTACTCACACAACCATTCATCCTTGTATAAAATTAAATAATTGTTTTGTGCTATGTTATAAATTTGGAAATAAATAAGAAAGTAGTAGAAACAACAACAAATGAAAGAAAAATTAAGGCAAGTGATTTATCATAGAGAAGGTTGACTTGGGAGAAAAAACTAGTAAATAATCCATTATCACTCAAATTGTACAAGATTGCTCACAATATGATGGTCACTAAGAACACCAACAATAATTCATCCTCCCACCTTGACTTGGTGAACTTAGTGACTAAGAATGAAAAAAATCACTACAAACATGGCTATGGATTAAAACATTCAATTTTTGAACATCGATGATAACAATTTGGAATACATTCAAATTTCTTGAGTGCCTTCTTATAATCTCTCTAACCTCAAAAGTGTGTATTAATTCCAAAGGATGGTCAAATGAGTCAACATGAGTAGCTTGTGTCCCATATGAAGAGAGAGAAGAAGAAACCATTCAAATCCCCAAAAGAGTCTCAACCCCACAATTTTTTTGTACAATGAAGATGAATTCCTCTACTACCAAAAAATGTTAGTTGATCCTAATCCTTGTCATGATGTTTTCAGCCCTACATGAAAATATAATAATTTTTAATTCTTAGAAAAAGATGATATTGATATAATGTCCTAAAACTCACTAAGGTTGTAAAATTCACGCATGGAATCAAAATGAGGTATGTCACTTCATGTTGAATAATTATAATAAGTAACTCTAAAACGTGCCTGGAAATTTAAAACATGAAAATTACGAATTTAAATGGATCATTCATTTCATCAATAATTCTAATTATTTTTATTGACTGTTATATACCAAATTGATCTTGGCTCTTTATTATCTTCTATACACGTAAGTAGATCCCCATTCATCTACCTTCATCTTCCTCATAGGCCATACACATCATCAATGTCAACCACTTTGATAACACTTTGAAGAGATTTGTGCCCCAAAAACTAAAAAGGATTTATTTCTAAATATTATATACAAATGAGGAAAGAGGAGGATAAATCCCCTAACAAAATTCTAATGCAAAATTTAGAATTTAAATACATATTCAAAAGTTATAACATTGTAACCAAGACTAAGTATCTACTACCCTAATTACCCAAAAATAATATATAAATAATTTTATTTTGTGGTCCTGGTTTACATTTATTTTATTACTATAGCCTATATGCTATATGAAATATAGGAGTTTTGGATCACTACCCTAGTTGGTGTAAAGCCTTCTTATTTCTCTTGGGCCTCCATTTTGTCCTTGCCTTCAGAAGTTCTAATCCATTGTCTTGCAATGAAAGCAAATGCATAAATTGTAGTTTAGGAGGGGATTTACAAGTGATTGGAGGCTCATCTACACATGTATGCCATGTAGAATCCATCACTTCACAAACTTGTGGACTTGATAATGATTGAAGAGTATGTGATAGCATGCATTCATGCCTATACTCCAAAGTTATACTAGCAAGTTCATTGTTCTGTAGAATAGCAATGGGTATACTCTGCAAATATCTAGATAATAATATTAAAAACATTATTCTCATGAGCCACTACTTGCTATTTTTCCACAAAATTGCTACTTAAAAGTAAATAGAATAAAAATTATAATTAATTATTTAAACATATAATTATGTAAGAAATAAGCTAGCACCCATATTTGAGAGAAATCCAATGATCTCTTGAAAACAACATTATAACCATCTTTATGGAATGCAATTAAAGAACCCAAACATGCATAATTCATCAAAAGAATTATTTAAACTTAACCTCCAAAATCCAGTTAATATATTCGATATTGTTGACATGTTGATTTGCATCTAAATCACTCCAACATCCCTACAAATAAAATTAAAAGAAAGATAATGTTAAGGCATTATAGGGGACACATTTCATATTTCATAATATAGAAATTTTGTAGCTTAAAATACCTTTTCTAAAATTTATTAAAGTACTTACAGTTAAATTTGAACAGATATATGGAGCACTACTATCATCAAGCTTGATTAAATTTTGAGTATCTTCTTACCCAATAACTTTTCTAGTAGTGAAATAAGGTTGTATTTCTTCTCTCACTCCATTTGGAATCTTGGAAAGTTTTCTCATCTTTTTATTCATCATAACCCAAGTGCTATATGAAAAATATGATCAAATGAGACTCAAAATTATGTTGATCTATTTACTAAACCAAATGCATTTGCGAACAAAACAAACAAACTAGGGGACAACATATGGATATATAAGCAATCTCACCTAGTTGCTCGTATAAGAACAACATTTGTCTTTATATCACGAACAATCACATCCCACCACAAACCATTTTTACCTAATGCATCCACCCATGTATCTATCTCCATAATATCACCCCTATATAATCCAAATAATAATCTTCAAAAATTATAATAATGCAATGTAAACAACAAAATGATGATAACCTTCACCAAGGCTACAAAATTTTTAATGAAAACTTGTTAGTGTAGGTTTTTATTTCCTAGTGGGTTATTTATTTTTTCCCTATATTCCTAGGTTTTTCCTACACTTCTATTAATCTCTCTTAGGTTAATAAAGCATGTCTTATTAGGTGAGTGGTTACGAGGTGTCACCTTCCTACATGTGAGCATCCATTAGCTATCTTGGGAAGATACTTTGCTATCTTTAGTCTAATAGATGGTTGCTCCTCATTGGTCGATGTTGCCACCTCCTCCCTCTCCCTGGTCTATATAAGCATGCTAATTGGCTTGTATTTTGCATCTTTTGCTTTTGCATCCTCTTAATGCTATTTTGATTCTAGCATTTGCATTACTCTCTTGGAGACTAACTCTATGTTGCTATTTTGATTTTGTATCATTTGCATTCATAGTTTAATATCTATTCTTTTGCACTAGTTTTCTGGGTTAATGATCTTTTCAGATTCTAACATGGTATTAGAGCTATTCTATGTGCAAGAGTAGATTTTAGTTTCCATATTTGAGAGATTCAGGGGGGCTAATAAATCTTATTACATTTTTTCAAAAAACCTAGTATGCTCTTCTCTTACATCTTCGGATGATCTTGAGAATTAGAAAAGTTTGACGTAAACTTTTTTAATCTTTGGGGTTTGCACATGTGTTTTATGAAATTTGGATGATTGCAGTGTTTTTGGTTATACTGGTAGCATTTCTGGCTGTTCCAACGCATCCAGGAGGCTTGAAAAAGTCAGATTTGGCTTTCATTTCACCGATATCAGAGATCATCATACACTGTTGCGGAACAAGGGTTTCAAGCTCAAATCTAACAACCAACTTGCATATTTGGTGTTTTCAATCAATATTGCAGGTTCCAACATGCCATTGTTTGTCTTAGGTAGCTGATTCAGCCTTTGCATGTCATTTTTTGGTTGCTCGGATCATTTTTTGTAGCTAAAGGCATTTTATTTACACTAGATCAACATCTTCTGTACATCAACAAGAAGAACACCTTTTGAGTTTTGTTCACAGCATCGAAAAACCATCTGCATATGTTTTAGTTTTTGCATGAAGCTCATATATTTTGGAAAAATGCACTCATAAAGCTACAATAGGACCCCTCTCCGTTGGTAGTTGCAGTTTTGAAGGCAGTTTTCAAATGCTCTGTTCTTGCTCATACGGACTCCGTTTCCCACAAATGTTTTTTTGATTTTGGCTATTTTTTCTTTCTCTATGCACTAGTGCAGATGTTTTTTGATTTTGATGTAGAGAGTTTTCAAAAATTGCACATTCTCAATTGTGACACTGCACAGTTCTCATTTTGGGAACTTCAGAGGATCATAACTTTCACATACGACCTCGTATCGAGGCGATTCATTTTTTGAAAGTGCATGATTTTTCGAGTAGATCACAGTGGTGCTGTTTATTTCTCTAGTTATTGTGCCAAAGTTATATTTTCAGCATATGCTCTTCACGAGGGTTTTGTAATGCATTGAAATCAAGACCACTTAGTATTTCTTGCTAGTGGTAGTTGTAAATGCACTAATATAAAGTGCCAAATCATATTTTCTTGGGGGATTCTTTGATTGAGTGAAAAGGGGGGGTTGTCTTGGTTGGGTTCTCTTCTTTTTGGTATTTCTTCTCTACATTTCTTCATCATGGATCAAACAAATGTGTCCATCCTAACTCCATACAATTACTTTGAGTGGAAATCATGCATGACAATTCACTTAAGGAAAGCTGGATTAAATAGGATAACTATGGGACTTGAAACTAAACTTGCTAAAGATGAAGATAAGCCTAAGTGGTTTAACAAATGTGATGAGGCATATGGAACATTGTGTTTGTCTATTTCTCTTGATTTGCTCTTTCACATTGAGTCTTTGAATTCACCAAATTAAATCTGGACAAAGCTAGAAACACTATTTGGCACACAAGATTCAATGAGGGGTCATATGTTGGAAAATGAACTAATTAGTTTAAGTCCAGGCAATTTCAACACAATCCAGGATTTCTTCACCAAATTGAAATCACTAAGGCTACAGTTAAAACAATGTGGAATTGAAAAGAAAGATGAACAACTGATTCTTAGTATTCTCTCTAAGCTAAGTTCAGAATATTCTGTGTTTGTTTCTACCTTCTATTCTACTAAGGGTGTAGTTGGTACTCAATTCACCATGCCATCTTTAGATGATTTTGCTGTCAATCTCACTTGAGAACAGGACAAGCTAATCCAAATGGGCACTCTTAAGTCCTCTAAGTCACATGCCTTGGCTGCCAACCAAGGTACAAAAGAACAGAAAGGACAAAGTAGTAATAACAATAGTAAGGATAAGAAACATAAGAATAGCAAGGAGAAGAAGGATCAGATACCAGTTGCTTCAAAAGCAACTAATGAGACCCAATCTTCCAAGGGTGACAAGCCTAAGAAAGAGAGGGTCCAATGTGCCTATTGTAAAAGACCTGGTCATGATGAACATAAATGTCTGAAGAAAAAAATTGATCACTTGACACACATTTTTGAGATGAATAATATCAGTGTTCCTGAGTCTATCAAACAGAGTTCTAATGAGGGGTCTAACAAGGCAAAAGAAAATGGCAAGGGGAAAGGAAAGGGCAAGGCCCTTGTTGCAGTTGCTTCTTCACCATCCACTTGGGTTCTCGATTTAGGTGCTTTGCACCACATGGCTTCATCTAAGGAAGAACTTGCATCTTTGGAGCCGTGTACTATGCCTTCTATTTTGATGGGTGATGACACTCCTATTGAGGTGTGTGGGAGAGGGTCTGTTGATGTGGGGGATGGCACATTCCATGATGTTCTTTGTGTGCCCTCATTATCAACTAATCTCCTATCGGTATACCAGATCACTCACACAGGTTCAGGCAAGCGGGTTGAGTTCACTCCTGATTCAATGGAGATTCGTGAGTTGCACAGTGGTTCTATAGTTGCAGTTGGGAGAGAAGATCATCAGTCACAGCTCTATCTATTTTCTAACTTTGTTCCTGATCCTCCTTCGACTGTTTTGCTCACTCATTCTGATGATGTGAGTAGATTATGGCATGAACGGTTTGGCCATCTTAACTTCCACTACTTGAAGCAGCTCAACCAGCAGAGCATGGTCATAGGGTTGCCTTCAGTTCAATTTTTAGGCAGTGTTTGCCAAGGTTATATTCTTGGTAAGAATCCTAAGGAAAAGTTTGACAAAGGTAAGGCATGGAGAGCTTCACAGATACTAGAGTTAGTTCACAGTGATTTGGCTGGTCCATTTTAGCATCCTTCTTTCAACAGGGCCAGATATGTCCTCACATTCATTGATGACTTTTCTTGATATACTTGGGTGTACTTTCTCAAACAAAATTCAGAGGTATTTGATCATTTTTAGGACTTCAAAACTTTTGTAGCAAAGCAATCTAGGAAAGCCATCAAAGTTTTACACACTGACAATGGTGGTGATTATGTCAACCATCAGTTTGAGAGGTTTTGCACTTCAGAGGGGATTGATTTGCAGCATTTAGTTCCATACAATCCTCAACAGAACAGTGTTGTAGAATAGAAGAATAGGTCCTTGAAGGAAATGGTGAACTGCATGATTCACTCCAAATCTCTTGCACTACAGTATTGGGCAGAGGCCATTAACTATGCTTGTTATATCCAGAACCATGTTCCTCACCAAGCCTTAAAGGGAGTCACTCCTTTTGAATCTTGGAGCAGTCAGAAACCATCAGTTAAGCACTTTTGAGTTTTTGGTTCGCCTGCATGGGCCCACATTCCTGCAGAGAAACACAAGATCTTGGATCTGTAGCGCAGACCTTACATATTTGTAGGTTATCCTAATGGTGTGAAGGGTTATCGGTTGCTCCACCCTACTACATTTGAGTTGTTCATTGAGAAGAGTGTTCAGTTTGAGGAGGGCTCTTTGAGCTCACTTTCTATCACTTCTCCAACTCCTTCTACTTTGACATTAGAGTCACTTGGGATACATGATAGATCTTCTGATGAGTCAGATTCACCTGAGCAGTCTTCTACCTCCACTTCCAATGTAGAGAGTGATTCAGAGGACTCACCTCCTTCCTCTCCTAGTCATCATTTAGAGGTTGATGATTCTCCTCTAGATTCTCCATCTTCTGGTCCACTTTGGGGTAGACAGACCTTGCAGTCTACAGGTGATTGGGTTGGGGATCCATCAAACACCAGGTAGACTTGTTCACAGTTCTAGGATGCTCCACATGTCTTCATTGCTACTGCCTCAGATCCACAATCTTTTCGTGAGGCTTATGGTATTCCTAAGTGGGATACAGCTATGTAGGAGGAGTATAGTTCCTTGATGAGGAACCACACTTGGGATCTTGTCCCTCTTCCTAAGGGAAGAAAACTTGTTCAATGTAAGTGGATCTATCAGACAAAATTTGTAGCAGATGGGTCGGTTGACAAGCATAAGGCTCACTTGGTTGCCAAAGGATTCTCCCAGGTTCCTCGAATTTACTACTCTGAGACTTTTGTGCTAGTTTTCCAAATGAATTCCATCTGACTTGTTCTTGTCATTATTGCAGCCAATCGTTGGGAAGTACACCAGATGGATATGAAGAGTGCTTTTCTTCATGGTGGCCTTCAAGAGGAGATCTACATGGAGTAGCCACATGGGTTCATTCAGGATTCTTCACTTGTGTGCCATCTTCAGAAGTCTCTCTATGGCCTCAAATAGGCTCCTCGGGCCTGGTATGCCAAGATGGACTCCTTCCTTCTATCTGTTGGGTTCACTCGGTGCCATTCTGATCCCAATGTCTACATTCTACAGTAGGATGATTCACTCCTATTTCTGGTTCTGTATGTTGATGACTTGCTGATCACAGGGAGTTCTTCATCCACCATTGGGGCTGCCAAAACTGCCCTTCATGATAGGTTTTTGATGATTGACTTGGGCTTGTTGCATTACTTTCTCAAGATTGAGATCTACCAATCTACTTCTGGGATTACCATCACACAGTCCAAGTATGCTCTAGATTTGCTCTTGAGGTTTCATATGGCTGACTGCAAGCCTGCTCCGACTCCCTTTCTTTATGGAGTCAAACTTGAGGCTCAGTGTTCTTCTCCACTTGTTGATGGTAGTTTATACCGACATCTTGTTGGGAGTCTCATTTATCTGACTCATACGAGACCTGATATTTTATATGTTGTAGGCATGGTCTCTTGATTCATGCAGAAGCCTCATGAGCTGCACTGGAAAGCGGCCAAGCGGATCCTTCACTACATTTAGGGTACTCACAGTTTTGGGATTCACTACGTAGCGGGCATTGAGATTGACTTGGTGGGCTACATAGATTCAGATTGGGTGGGTGATTCTCAGGATTGTAAGTCTACTTCAGGTTACAACTTCTCACTTAGTTCATGTCCTGTTGTTGGTCGAACAAGAAGCAATCTGCTATTTCTCTATCTTCTACTAAGGCCGAGTATCAGGGGGCTGTGAATGTCACCACTAAGTTTGGTATCTAGATCAGACAGCCATCAATCATATTTTGTGACAACCAGAGTGCCATTCAGATCTCATGGAATCCGGTCCATCATCAGCAGACCAAACACATCGAGGTCCACATGCACTACATCTAGGAGCTCATCCATGGCCACATCATCAACCTTCGCTATTGTCTAACTTCCAAGTAGGTTGCTGATATCTTCACCAAACCCTTCACTAAGAGCAAGTTCCTTCATTTGTAAGCTTTGTTGGGGGTGCGGGATGCTTCATCTTTTGGGGGGCTTCTTCCTCTCACTTAGAGTCCTGACTCTCTCTACTTTGGGGGGTCTCTTCTCTCTCTATTTTGGGGGGGGATTTTCTCTCTCTTTGGGGGGAATTTTATGTACATGGGTACCTCATCAGGCTTGATTTGTCAGGACCCATTTCTACATCCACCTAAGCTTCTCTTATGGGGGGGTGTTAGTATAGGTTTTTATTTCCTAGTGGGTTATTTATTTTTTCCCTATATTCTTAGGTTTTTCCTACACTTCTATTAATCTCGCTTAGGTTAATAAAGCATGTCTTATTAGGCGAGTGGTTGTGAGGTGTCACCTTCCTACATATGAGCATCCATTAGCTATCTTGGGAAGATACTAAGCTATCTTTAGTCCAATAGACGATTGCTCCTCATTGGTCGGTGTTGCCACCTTCTCCCTCTCCTTGGTCTATATATGCTATCTGGCTTGTATTTTGCATCTTTTGCTTTTGCATCCTCTTAATGCTATTTTGCTTCTAGCATTTGCATTACTCTCTTAGAGACTAACTCTATGTTGCTATTTTGATTTCGTATCATTTGCATTCATAGTTTAATATCTATTATTTTGCACTAGTTTTCTGGGTTAATAATCTTTTCAGATTCTAACAAAACTTTCTTTCAATAATTCATAAATATTCATTTATAACTATTTGACGTTATTATTTACTTTTGTGAGAGATTTTGCTATCCAAGATTTATTCACACTTCAAAAGTAACCTTCAAAATATTAAAGAACAAGTAGTATTGTTTAGGTTATTGCTAATTGCCTTGTAAAAGAACTCAGCAAAAAAAATACCATGAGGGATAACTTTCGAGTTGAAATTGAGAACGAGCAACAACCCATATAAGATTTCTTTGACTCATCTCAAGTGTAGTACCAAGCCCATCTCCTGCTAGCCCAAAATGTAAAACACAATTCAAGGTTGTTTCCTAGATTGCAGAGATAAACAATATATGATTAGTTAAATAATAAATGATTTCTTAACCATAAATGTATTGGATTATTTGAATTCATACGAAAAAACCTTGAAGCCATTCATAAGTACAATATTGGTAATAATGGCAGAGTCTTCACATACCTGAAGCTGGCTCACCAAGGTTTCAATAGAGGTTATTTTATCTGGACCAACCTCATATGACCTTATTGCAAAATGCTACTTGAACACCAAACTGTCTTCCACAAACCTCCCCAACCAATTTGGAATTACCTTTATCCTGCTTTCTTCTCCAACAAAATCCTTCAACCTAACATTATTATTGTTCACATTCAGGCTATCACTAACACTCCCATTGATCTCTATATCAAATGGAGAATTTCCATAGACTTTAACTCCCTTTTAGAGTGTTGATGATTTCTTCATCTTCATATCAAAAATCCCAGAAGCATTCAAGGAAGGAGATGAAGAGATCTTGTTTTGTATTGTGTATTGATGACTTGTAGAAGATATCATCATTGCTGCTATAGTTACTACCATTTTGGCCCCTTCAAAGTTCACAGCTTTAAAGACACAAAAGAGCATTAATTGTGTTGATATCTCTTTCAAGATAACAAAAAGAATATAGAAGAAAAATTAAAAAAAAAGAATTAATTTGTACTCTTCTTCTGTGAGAAAAAGAATTAATGATGGTACTACTTATACAGGCCAATCTACTTCATGCTTACCGCTTAATTTTATTTATTGATTGTTATTATTATTAGTTTTATGTTGTTGCTGTGTAATTATCTGAAGGCAATCTGGGAATTATCTAAAAAACAATCAAGACATCTGATTCAAACTGTTTCTTGTGGAGTAGCTTAGATATAACAAAATCATAACGATGATTCCAAATAATATAAAATGATATATATAATTAAGCCTAAACAACAACTAAAAGGTACTCTACTTTCTTGGCGGTTGTAATTTTATTCTTTATCTTTAATTTTTTTAATTAAATTAAATTATTATTATTCCTTTTAATTTAAGATTTTTAAATTGTATTTTATTTGTAATTTTATCATGTGTGGATAATATAATTTAATTATATTTTTTAAAATAATATTTTTAATGTAATAATTATATTTTTTTAAAAAGATTTGTATAATTTTGTGTATTTATTTTAAATACAATTATTATTATCTCTTCAGCCTTCAGGGTGCAATGTGGTGGTGAGTTCACTTGGTTGTGGTGAGCACCACCAGGGTTCAAATATGTGCCTCCGTTGGGTTGTTGTGCTTGCAGGATATGTACCTTCACGGATCTTTCGCTGGGCTGGCTTGCTTACAGGCTATGGGCCTTCGCTGGGCCAACGAGCTCGTAGATTTGAACTAAATGGGCATTAATGTCTGGGTGATAATGCCCTTGGGAATTGAGACTCCCTAGTTGTGGTCTTAGCAATAAAGCCATGGGAAGAGATCCCCCATAAGGGTCTCTCTGGGCTCGGACTAGGCTAAAAACCTGAGTTTCCCAAATCAAAAAAATATATTATTATCACTTCTCAACAAATTAAGGGTCATATAAAATACACATGCTCCTTAATACATCATGTTGTTTATTACCAGTATTTTCATCTCAGAAACTACAATTTTAAAATTAGTTTAACAAAAGCTTAAAACCTCTATCCACAACTTTAATAAAAATGCTAATTACTACTAGTTCATTTTAGACATAAAATTAGACAGAAAAGAAATTAAAAATTCACATTTTCATATAAATACATACACATACATTATACATATGTAGATGTGTATATATACATGTACATGTACATATATACATATATATGTGTGTGTGTGTGTAATATCCATGTAAATATATATGTGTGTGTATATATACATATACATATACATATATGCATACACACATAGATATATATATATATATATATACAAGTGACAACATGATAGTGTGGCTAAGGAGGGTTGCCTTCAATCTTTTCTCTTTGGCTTGAGGAGGATAATGTTCTTCCTTATGAAGCCCCCTTCTTGCCTTTAGTCTTATGGAGGGTTTTGCCTTAACTGGGTTAAAGAGGAGGGAAATTGACGTAGTCATGGATAGGGTCTAATGAAGGAAAATCTATTCATGCGACCCAAACATAGAAAAGATTACTAAAAAGGGTCACAACAGAATAAAGTTTAGAGAATATATAAGATGGCATAGATCATATTATTATCAAATGCTCTGACATGACAAGTAATTACAAAATTCAACAAGTATACATCCTTGTAGGATATATACCCATTATAATAGTTGAGATCCCAAAATGCTCTATTTGAATCTATCTCCTCTATTCGTTACCCTCTCTCTAATGAATTCATCCTCTATTTATAGTGGATTCTTTAAGGAATAGGGTATTGTTGACCAAAATTAGTGACCCTTCTATAATTCCTCTTCGGACAAACATAAAATACTACACTAGGCATTTCACTCAAATTATGACATGGAATCTTAAAGTAGGTCTCATTAAACATAACAACATGCTCCAACATCACACAAGAATTTTTTTTAATCAAGATATTATGTGGAGATATGTTTTTGCATTCAACAATCCTTATACTAAACATATTTTGAAGAGTTGGGAAGTGAATGTTTAGGCTTGGAAAAAATACTACCGAATATATTGGGGCAAACAATCAATGAACGTGGTTGAAGGTGCATTGTCATCATATAGTTTTTTCTCTTTTTTATTTTATTCTTTGAAGATACTGTGTCAATGATGAGTGGTTGTAGATGCTATCATGATGCAAGAGCATACGGGTCCATGAGCAATCCTCATTAACCAAAAATATTTCTTTCCTTTCTTTCTTGTTTGTTTTCCTTCTTGTTTTTTCTTGTAGGAGTTAATCAAATTTCAGAGAATGATCATGGGCAATTGATGACCTCACCTTGAAGAGAAGCTAAATGGGTGTCTGCATTTCAAGTTTGGTGAGATTCTGAGATAAATTGAGCAAGTTATGCAAATGCAAGACTTTTGCCTATATTTGGATGTAGGTCTTAGGCTTGCATCTACATTTGTAGGTCTTTCAGATCCTACCAGACATATCCTGATGACCTTTGTATCAATGCTAACTCCAAAACCCTGCCTAAGCCGTTTAACACCTTTAGTGGAACTTTGGTCTACATACGGATTTGTGGGACTCTTGAGCCCTACTAGATATATCCCAGACCCTACCGGATCTCCGCAAGTCTTGATGAACTTAAAACCTCCACCTCACACTTTCTTATATTTGCAAAACTTTTCTTTGGCACAAGATACATCCTAATGACTCAATAAATCCTACAATATCTTGTTACCCTCCAAATCTCCACCGACCTAAATTCCTCACATTTCCTGTGGAGTTTTCTATCTGCATTGGATATATAACGATGACCTAGCTATCCACACATATTCCAATGAATCAATTTTTTTCGCATATGCCGATGACTCAATTTCTTCCGCAATATCTTGATGGGTCTGATTTTTCTACTGCATTGCCTGAAAGTGCTCAAAAATGACAAAAATCATTATAAATGGCTTGCACTACGGATCAAAGGAGCCAATTGATGAATGGAACATGTCTCATTCACATGATGAATGTTGGTGGCTGCTTCTTTTGCATTTAAAAGTGAAATTTCATGCTTTTGGGGGTATTCTTCTTCATCTAGAGAGTTTTTGCTTCTATTCTAATAGGACTTCTACAACTTTCAAATTCGGAGGCAGATTGTTTTGGGTTTTCAAGTGAGGATTGAAATGTTGATCTAAATCACTCCCTGATTGATTGTAAGGCTTAGGTCAATGCATGTATGCATGAATGTAAGATTGGAAGGTCATTTTACTCTTGTTGTAATGTTTTACTAAAAATGAATAAATGAAGTTTCAGATTTATTGTTTGTGTAAGATCATATTGATGTCTGGTTCATTAGTCTGTCAAGACTCCTAGACCTTGACCTGCATCAAGTGGTATCAAAGCTTAGGTTTGGAATTTCTTGAGGTTGTGGAGGTGTTATACAAGGGACCCTAAGGATATTGTTGTAGGAAGAGTGAAGAAGAGAAAACTTGGAACTACAGAGGGTCTCTAGACATGGCACACTAAGAAAGAGGTATAAGAGGAGTTGCTCCAAGAGCTGGAGATGCAACACTGATAGAGATGCTGAGAGACATTATAGCTAGACTAGATGCAATGGAAATTACACAATTCAGAGGAGTTCTTGTAGAGGATGTGAGTGATAATGAGGAAGAAGCTAGTGAGGAAGAAGTAGAAGAAGAAGGAAATGAACATGACAGAAGGTTTCTGAGTGCAATGACAAAAGATTTCAAGTAAACCCCATGTAGAACTACCCAGTTATAGTGGTAGTCTGAATCTAGAGGAGTTGATAGACTGGATCTCAGAGGTGGTTGAGTATTTTGAGTTGGAATCCATTAAAGACCCTAGGAAGGTAAATCTTGCAGCTACAAAGCTGAAGGGACATGCATCTCTATGGTCAGTTCATGTATAGGTTGAAAGACAAAGAAAAGGAAAGGAAAATATTAAAATTTGAGAGAGGATGATAACTAAGTTGAAGGCAAAGTTTTTTCTAGCAGATCATCAAATCACCATGTTCAAGAAGTTATAGAACCTCAAATAGATGGAGAAGAGTGTGCAAGACTATACAGAGGAGTTTTACAGATTGAACATCAGGGCTGGTCACATTAAAGATGATGTTGAGAAAGTCTCTAGGTATTTAAATGGTTTGCATTATTCTATCCAAGATGAAATTAGCATGATTAGAATTACCAGTGTAGAAGAAGCCTATCAATTTTCATTGAAGGCAAAGGAAAAGATATCTAGAAAGTAGAACAGTTCAAGGGGAAAAGGTAAACCCTCAAGAGGAAGAGATCAATTGAATCCTAGCCATGATTCTTAAGATAAGCCAAGAGAAGCAAATTTTTCTTAGACCAGTACCCAAGGAGGTAGAGGAAGGGGTGGTTACTCCTGAGGTAGAGAAAATTCTAGAAGAGGAAGAGGATTTAGTGGAATATGTTTCTAGTGTGGATAGGTTGGACATAGGGAATTTGAATGTCCTCATGTACAATAGAGTAGTGGCAAAGGAAAATATACTAGAGTCCATATAACACAAGCTAAGGAGGAGAATGTGGAAAGTGTAGCCTCACCAAAAAATGGAGAAGAATCGGAGGATAGAGAATCCTTGATGTTGAGGAAAGTTCTTCTAACACCAAAGAAGGTACAAGAGGAACTAGAATAGAGGAGAAATCTATTTAGAACCAAATGTAAGTTTGGAGGAAAATGTTGCAAGGTCATTGTGGACAGTGGTAGCACTGTGAACTTAGTATCAGAAGAAATGGTGGAAAAGCTAAAACTAAAAAGGTTGAAACACCCAACTCCCTACAAGGTTTCCTGGCTACAAAGGGGGCATTATTTATTGGTAAGTGAACAATGGGTAAAAACACAAACTTGTGTCACACTTTTAAAAAGGAAACAACCAACATTGAGCTAACTTTTTAACTTGAATCACTACAAAGTGACATATATGCTCTGAATTTTAAAATGATGTAAACTAATAAAATGTAGATTTTTTAGTGAATTTTATGTTTCTATTTTTCAAAAAAAATTTAAAATATTATTTAAATGTAGTATTTTATAAAATTGACACTATAATTTAGTTGCTGATAAAATGCTGAAAAATAAAGTTGAATGGGATTTCACACTTTATATAGTAAATTTCATTTATTTTCCTTTGATATTTTTTTGTGTATTCATAGCTCAAAACTTTAGTGCATGGATTATTTTCTTCCCCAATTTGATAAATATATTTTTAAATAAATCTTAGAAGTTGTGTGTAATGAAAACACAATTGTTTCGATGGGACATGAACTTTTGTCTTCATTATTTATCCAAAATAGGAAAAAAATGTCATCTTGACAAGAAATCTCTCTTCTAGTGCATCATATTTTTTTCAATTTTTTTGATAAACTTTACTATTTTCTCTTGAGAGGACAATCGACACCATATTTTGGTGATGATGACATACTTTTAGTAAAAATAAAAAATAAAATATAAACACTAATTGAAATGTTTAAAAAATTATATTTTTACAAAGTAGATTGATTGACCTACAAAGGGGTATTTTTAGATTCTTTTAAAATGATTATTTGCATGAGTAGGAGTTAGAGCATCAAGCTTTTCAAATAATTTCATTTTTTTGGTAAATAAGCCCCAAAGTGATCCTACATATGTTTTTAGTAGATTGTTCCAATTGGAAAAGTTGTGGCCTAGATCTAATTTAGCTAGAATGAATCCAGGTAGAACATAAGTTTCACCAAAATTGACTTTTAGTTGAAAATACTTAAATTCATTTATGTTGATAAGTTGGCCCAAAGTGTGACATAGCTTTGAACTTTTACCCCATTGATGACTTGTTAAATTTCATATTAGGAATTACAAAGATGAGATAATGTGTGATGTTATGCCAATGGATGCATGCCACATTCTATTAGGCAGACCTTGGCAATATGATAGGAAGACCATTCATGATGGAAATAGTAATAGCATTAAAATTAAGAAAGATGGAGTAGACTATGTGTTGAACCCTCTGAAGGATAAAGATGAGGAGGTTGAGAAAACCAATAGAGTGTCTAGTGACTAGAAAATAGTTTCTAAAGGACATCAGAAAGAAGAAGGTATGTTTTTCCTTCCTACCTAAGGCTATAGAGGTTAGAACATCAGAAAAGGGGCAGAAGTTCCCATAGAAGTCCAAGCAATTTTGAATGAGTTTAATGACATTCTAAAGAAGGACTTACCTGATGGATTACCTCTAACAAGAAGCATAATTCATTGCATGGACTTGATACTGAGTACAAGCCTACCAAACAAGGCACCATACAGAATGACACCCATGGAAAATGAGGATGTGAGTTCAAACAAGTGCAAGAGATGTTGGATAAAGGGTCGATTAGAAAGAGTCTCGGTCCATGTGTTGTACCTACTATATTGGAACCTAAGAAAGATGGGAAATGGTGAATGTGCACTGATTCAAGGGCCATAAACAAGATAACCATTAAGTACATGTTTCCATTGCCTCGACTGGATGACTTGATGGACTGTTTGACTGGAGCAAACTACTTCAGCAAGATTGATTTGAAGAGTGGATGCCACTAAATCATAATTAGAGAAGGTGATGAATGGAAGACAATTCAAGACCAAGGATGGAGTGTATGAGTGGATAGATATGCCATTTGGGTTGACAAATGCACCCAACACCTTTATGAGACTGATGAATGAGGTAATGAAGCCCTTCCTTGGAAAGTTTGTTATTGTTTATTTGGATGAAATTTTACTTTTTAGTAAAATAAAAGAGGAACACCTATTGCACCTTAAGGCAATTTTGTAGAGATTAAAGGAAGAAAACTTGCTAGTAAACTTGGATAAATGTAGTTTTATGTAGAGGGAATTAGTATATCTGGGTTTTGTAGTGTGTGAAGAAGGATTGAAGATGGATCCCGAGAAGGTTAAGGAAATAATGGATTGGCCTTCACCCAAAAATAGGTTTTAGGCTAGAAGTTTCCATGGCTTGGTGAGCTTCTACAAGAATTTCATTAGAAAATTTAGTGGAATATGTACACCAATCACCGAGACAATGAAGGGTGTTAAGAAAGAATTTCAGTGGATAGTTGTAGCAGAAAAGAGCTTTCAGTTGTTGAAGAAAAATGTGATAGAACAACTAGTGTTGGCATTGCTAGACTTTGGAAAAGTGTTTCAAGTGGATTGTGATGCCAGTGGTAGTGTAATTGGGGTAGTGTTAAGTCAATAAGGTAGACCCATTGCCTACTTAACTGAGAAACTAAATGAAGCAAAGTGAAAGTACTCAGTTTATGACCAAGAATTCTATGCTATAGTGCAAACCTTGAAGAAGTGGAGGCATTACTTGTCAAATGAGTTTGTATTGTACATAGACCACCATGCCTTGCAATACATTAATAGTCAAGGTAAGTTAAACTAGAGACATATGAAATGGGTGGATTTATTGCAAAGTTATTCTTTTGTCTTGAAACATAGGAGTGATAAGTCAAACCGGGTAGCATATGCACTTCGTAGAAGGTTTTTTTGATGAATGAGTTAAGAATCAACATTGTTGAGTCCTTTGATACAATAAAGGAGTTGTATCCTGATGATCTTGACTTTAGGGAAGCATGGAAATCTAGTAGAAGTCAATTGGCCAGAGATAGGACTCCATGGTTAGAATATTTCATTGAAGATGGCTTGCTATTCAAAGGACATAAATTATGTATATCTAGAGGTTTAATGAGATAGAATTTAATAAGATAAAAGCATAGTGGAGGCTTGAGTGAACTATTGACCTATTTTCTTCTGCCTAGAGTTAAATAATTCACCTTGTATTTTCCTTGAAAATCCCTTAGAAAATGACCCTACAGGGCTTAGATCCTTCAATATTCATGCTGTGCCTTGTCAAAAATCTAAAAAACAAAAAAAAAATCTAACCTTGAGAATCCTTGCAGAAAACCCAGAAAAACCCATAAATCTTTTGGCTTCAAGTATTTTCCATCGTAGAGATTTCTCAATTTTATACTTAGTATTTGTATATGCATTTTTGAATGTATGTCTGCATGTACATTCACCATTGTATGTTCGCATATGCAAAAGAAATGTACGTCAACGAGATACAAGAAAATATACAAAGGCAAAGACATGCAAGGCCGACATACAAAGGGAAACATATTGTGAGGACCGCCCTTTTTACTACTGTTGTCATGACTCTTTACAGTGCTGTTATTGTTACTTTCATATTTGTGGGATAGCAGTTCCCGAAATTTGTCAGACTATTTAACTTTATTATGTTTTCGGAAAAACTAATTGGGTGATGTTTGGATAAGTTACTTTTCAGAAAAAATGAATTAGAGATGTTAGAGATGATGGAAAATTGTAATATGATTTTTAATTATGTTAGATTGTACTAAGGCATGAGAATGCATGTGTTATTTAAGTTGCTTCGGCTATGATGAATTTATGTGGTTACTGATCTTGTAATTGAGTGTGCAGGGACTACTAATCAAACCACAGATTTCGGAGATCATTCCACACCTTGTTAATTGTTATTCCCTGTTAAGCTGATCTGGTTCCACGATGAACCAAGATCTCTTTGTGTTTGATGTCATGATGTAATGTGGTCTTTTGTATGGTCGAGTGGGTTAGGTTACCCTCATGTAATATTATTTTTATAAGTAAGTGTTGTAAAGAGATTGAATTTGAAATTTCTATTTTTATTTAAATTATGAGGCCCTTTTTCTTGTGCTTTACCTTGACCTGGGGTGTCTTGTATGGGTTAAAATTGACCCTGGGTTCTACCCCATGGGTCTAGGGGCCTATTTGGCATGGGTAACCCTTGAGTAACCTCCATCTAGTCAACTTAACCTCCCCCTGAAGTTAAGTGGCGAAAATTGGAGGTAGGAGGGGACATGATGGGTTGTACCAACACTCAACCCATCCCCTCTACTTTTCCCTAGATAAGAGATGCCATCCATTAGTGAAAGTTACCTCTTCTTTAGTAAGATTCCCCCATGTACTATGGGGACACCCATGTGAAGAAAGGAGAAAGAGGCATGGGTCACCTGTCTTGTTCCCATTTAACTCTTTTTTTTATTTCTCCTATGAGAAAGTGGAGTCACATGAAAGGAATAAGGAGTACCCTTGGGAATGGAGAGTGACATAAGCCACCTGGACAGAATAGTGATTTTTGGGAAGGGTGAGGAGGTGACAAGTGTCACTTCCCCATTTCTCAAAATTAGAAAGAAAGAGAATTTTGGGTTATTTATTTTCAAATTTTGGGATGAGAGGGAGTTAGTTGAATTTTGGGGAAAATCTTTCATCTTTGGCCTTACCCAAAATAGAGAAGTTAGTTTGGAAGATAGAGAAGGGAGAGGGAGTTGGTGGCTAAGCTTGGGAGTGAACTCTGTGGACTCTGCAACAACTTCATTCCAGGAGGGCTTTGCAAGGTTGGTCTGAATTTTACCTTTGTTTTGGTAGAACTGAAATGTGTATGAAATGTGTTTGGAATATGTGTTTAAATTTGTTTTCTGTGGGGTTCTTGTCGGGTGTTTGACAGAGCGTCTCCCACTTGGGAGAAATGCTCATCAAGTTTGGGGTAGGGGAGGAGAGATCCTCCTCGGGTGCATACCTGTTCCATCTTTTGGGATGTTGAAAGCCTTGAGGGCATGTATCTGTGACTGTATTTTTGACTTGAGAGTCATATACAGATTTCTTGCAAAATGTGATCACACTTGGTTGAGACCAAGAGATATTTATATGAGTTCATTTATCTGTCAGGGTGACACTCTGGAGTCGAGTGTATCCACTCTCCTGCCCCTTATGAAACTCACTGTAGTTGAGTTTCCGTATTGTGTAAAATAGCCACGGGTGTATGTGTGCTTTGGGATTGTTGTTGTTTTCTGTTGTGAAGTGGAGTGTTTGAATACCCAGGTGTGAGTATGGTCTCCCTAGCTCGGGGGTGACCCTCTTGCGGGTCTACGGTAGGGAGGAGAGCTAGACAAGTGGTATTTTCTTCTTTGTTTGTCTTTGATATGCAGGTTTTTCCCTTGGAGCTTTCTGGTTGGCTATTTTATGAAGAAACAGATCATCTTCTTGTCATGAGAATTAGGCCTGGATTATTTCATAGAAATGAAGAGAGAACACCTCTCTTGTTATTGTTGTAAATTACTGATATTCTGGGAGTGAAGAAAATCACCTCCCTGGTCTTGTTATTATTGGACTTTTATTGGTTGTCATAAGTTTTCAGTTGTATACTGTTTGGGAGGAGAAAGTTCATATCTGGGAAGTTGGTATTCATGTTTGAGAAGTTGTAATCTGACTGTGCTTAAATTTTTAAGTTGATGTTTGCAACCTTTGTTCAATAGCAATTTTTGTGTTTCAAGTATTACTGAAAGGAATAAGTTCGTTTTTGCAACTTAATCTGAGTTGTTTACATTGAAAGTTTGGAATTGCTTCACTAGTTGAAATGCTGATTTTCTATTCAATATTAAAATGGAAAAGACAGTTTTAAATATTTGTGTTATCCTCCCTATTTAATGGATTCTGTTAAATTAGAAGGATTAGAGGAAATCTAGCATGTAAATATAATCTGGTTGTAAATTTACAAGTCTTGTATGTTTATAAAAATGGGCTTAGAGTAGTGAATTTTGAGAAAATTGTGGAAATTGGAATTATAAAAATCTATAAAGAGTATTTCTTTTTCTCTCAATAAATTTATAAATATATATATAGAGCTATATATATATTTCTCATTTTGAGTAATTATCATTTTAAGAAAATAAAAGAGTAATTGAAAGTAATTATAACTGTTATATATATATATATAAAAAAAAAAAGGGGATATATATATATATATATATATATATATATATGAACTATATAAATATAGATATATATAAATATATTATTGTTGAAATATATATATATATATATTTATATATGAATATATATAAATATATATATATATATATAATATATTATTATTATAAGAACCAACGAATGGTGAAAGACTGTCAACATGTTAGCCGCGGATAAAAGAAACACAGTCGAAATTTTATTTGGGCGGTGGGGAGTAAACCCCACCGCGAGCTGTTATTACATATGGAGGTGTGGAGTGGGGCGGAGCCCCACCCACACCCCACGTCGTGGGAATGTGGGTGGGGCTCCGCCCCACTCCACATCTCCCCCCCCCTCCAAACCCTTATGCCTCCCGCGAAACCTTTCCGCCGCTCTGCGGCCACCGCGAAGTCTTGCCCACCGCTCTGCGGCCACCACAAATCCCCGTCCGCCGCTCTGCGGCCACCAGAAATCCCCGTCCGCCGCTCTGCGGCCACCACAGATCCCCGTCCGCCGCTCTGCGGCCACTGCCGCCCATGGCCGCCATCTGCTGTGGGTTGAAAGCAATAAAAAATGTAGGGCTTGGGCCCTAACATAAGAATGGGTTATTTGGTAAATAAATTCAGTTTATTTTTATATAGCTCTATATAAAGGCATATATATATATATATTATATATGTCTATGTATATAGCTATATATATATAATATAAGAATGATTATATATATACATATATATATATATATATATATAGGTTTATAAGTTGTGGGAAACCAATTTGTTCATTATTGAGATATTAAAATAAATATATTATATGTAAGTATGTATATATATATATATATATATATATATATATATATTTATATATATATATATATTTATTGGGCCCTCGTTTAAAATCGTTAATAACTATGTTTCATGGATATAGAGAAAAAAAAAATATATATATATATATAACAATTATAATCTCACAGGAGATGTTATTAAGTGTTGAACACAACAACCAAAGAAGCTATATTACCATGAACAGAGTTTTATAAAGTGGTGAACCACCTACATCTATTGACAACGTCATACGAGTTACAAACAGTGTATGAATCGTAATTAAGAGTAACAGTAACAACAGTAATTCTAAACAAGAGAAAATAAAATTAGATGTAAAGTGAGTTTAGGAATATTCAGTGATACTCTGGAAAGAGTTTCTCGGAAGTTTCATCTGTTAACGTACTTATAAACACCCGGAAAATGAAGAGGAAAATTACTCAACTCCTTGTGCAAAAGAACACTGGAAATAAACTTATGATGCCACCACTAACAATCCATGTGGCCATATTAATCTCAACTGTAGCAAACAATCTCATATGTAAACCTGTAAGAGGTTCCGAAGAAGGAAAAACCAACATTGGAAAACACAGAGGAGAAAATGCGCGACGTATCTCACACGGGATAAGAGAACTAAGTTGACGGACCCTTCTGTCAATTGTGCTTAGGTACAAGTTGACTAAGTATTTACGAAGAGAAGGAACCTAGATCGGGGAAGATTAGGAGACTGAGTCCAGCGAAATAGTAAACCAGCCTTTGTGGCCTAGATCATCCTGAAATTGGGTT
Organism: Cunninghamia lanceolata; assembly: GCA_027924645.1. Lineage (NCBI taxonomy): Eukaryota > Viridiplantae > Streptophyta > Pinopsida > Cupressales > Cupressaceae > Cunninghamia > Cunninghamia lanceolata. The sequence continues at coordinate 3,968,269 of BSBN01000220.1, read as the reverse complement.
TAATATCAACAATAACTGCAGTAATAACCCTGATTGACGTAAATCACGAAGAAAGGACAGGATGCACATAAAGAAAGTATAGAAAATGAAAGAGAGAGAGAGACCGAAATATAAACACACTAAATGAACTAAGAGATAGTTAAGGTAAGGGCGATAAAGTTATAATCCAACTTAAGAACTTGTGGAAAGGGAAGAGAGGGCAACCAAGCCGCCTTGTTGAAAATGCTAAGTCATAGGAGTAGTATGTTTCAGGAAACAAGAGAGGAGACAGACAACCGTGCCTGGCTGAAAAATGACTAAATAGGGAGATCACTAGCCGGTTTAGTTGGAACAAGGCGTCGAGGGGAGTGGTTCCTCTATCAGCGAACCACGTGCGTAAATGAGTGCAGCGTAATTCCCACTAACGCCGTAAGGCATTTTGCTACCGAACATTGCCGAGGGTTCGATTTAAGAACTTGGGTAATCTCACTCTTGCAATGACGTTAGCAGCGTTGTATCGACCCTCTTGTTGATCTATATGTTTCCGTTTGCACGCCATTGTACTTGTATTCCGTCGATGAGTATAGTGTTTCGCCATGAGAGAACACCGTTGAGCATGCGTACGCATGCGAAAGGGGTTTTTAGGACGGTGTGAGAAAAGTTTTTCATATCTCGTGTCATAACCACATGACAGATGTGGCTATGACACGTGCGAAGTGTGTTGTGACCACAAGGAAAATGTGGGCATGACATTTGGTATCAGAGCCAAGTTTGTAAACACTGGGCGTATTTGGGCACGTTATTATTCCGCAACTTTGGCTAATTAGTTTCTACCTTGTTTTGTAGGATGCCTCCCCGACGTGTTCGACGAGCGCGATCACGCCACACAGCGTCAGTCGAGGTGCACAGCGATTCCTCAGCCGAGGGACTGGCACCTGCAGATTCAGCAGCACCACCTGCACCACCTGTGCCACAAGCACTACTAGTACCACAGGCGACACCAGTAGCGGATATAGGTCCACAGATCTTACAGGCACTACAGACTATGCTAGACAGGTTACCACCAGTGATTCCTGAGCCACGTATAGAGCCTCGTGTTGCTCCGCGAGAGGAGCCACGTGCCGAGTCACGTATTGAGCCACGTATGGAGCCCCGCGTTGATCCACTAGCGGTGAGACGTGTGGAGCCCTTCGTTGAGATTCCTGACACAACAGTAGAGGAGGTAGGGTCAGCCTCCCGAGCACGGAGCAGGAGTCCTCCGAGACTTTTGAGACAAGAACAGGTTCAGCAGGGAGTATATGAGGATGGTGTGGAAGAGCCACTTGGGAGACTTAGAGACAGAGGGGACCCTATCAGAGATCTACTGAGGCTCAACCCACCCACCTTCGCAGGAGCTACAGAGGGAGCTGTGGCCGAGGCTTGGCTAATTAGCTTAGACAGGTGTTTCGCATTGCGACCATATGAGAGCAACACGAAAGCACGAGTGGCAGTTCATCTTCTTAGGGATACAGCAGCCACCTGGTGGCGTACAGAGGAGTGCAAGCGCCGACTCTCCGTGGATACACTCACATGGGACATCTTCATTGAGCGCTTCAATGCGCGGTATTTGTCCGAACATTATAGACAGCGCAGAGTCGATGAGTTTCATGATCTACAGCAGAGGGGACTCACCGTTACTCAGTATGAGAGCCGATTTATAGAACTTTCTCGTTATGCGGAATACCTCCATGACGAGAAAATCTTAATACACAAATTCATCAGGGGGCTAAATCACGGGATATCAGGACCAGTTCGTATGGCAAATCCCCAAACCATGAGCGAGGCTGTTGAAAAGGCCCTTATATCAGAGGAAATTCAGGGACGAGGATAGAATTCACGCCCACAGTACCAGGAACGAAATCCCCAACAACAGCAAAATTTCCGAAGGCCTCAAAACACAACACAGAGAGGAGGGTATAATGCTTCATCATTACCTCCTAGGCCTCCACAGCAACAGCAACATCAGCAAAAATCCAAATTTCAACAGAGGGGACAGGGAGGACAGAACCGTGGATGGCAGCAGCAGGGACCACGCAGGGATCAGAGACAGCAGGGTTCATCGGTAGGACCCGCAAGGTCCCAGCAGTCTTACAGAGGCTCACAGGGATCCACCGGACGGACCGGGCAACAACAATCGGGCAGAACACAGTCAGGGCAGTTACAGGTTAGAGGACCATGTTATGTATGTGGTGGGGCAGGGCATCTGGCTAGAGAGTGTCCGCAGGGATTTACTGCAGGGGGTCAGCCCCGATCAGGAGGGTCTGAGCAGACCGTAGGTGACGTGGGCAGATCTCACCACATGTTTGCAGCGGTTGATAACCGCCAGGCCGATTTTCAGGCTTCTGTCATCGAGGCAGCAGGTACGATTAGAGACTTTCCCATCTCGATCCTTTTTGATTCAGGAGCTACTGACTCTTTTTTGTCTACATCGTTAGTGGAGCGTTGCAGGCTGGTGGCTTCTAGGCAAGACATTAGGTGGGAAGTTGAGTTGGCCTCAGGGGCCAGGATGTCAGTAGATACCTTGGTTAAAGACTGTGAGATCACATTGGGACCCTTCACCACAATATGCGACCTTAGGATTATGCCATTAGGGTCTTACGGAGTAGTTCTGGGTATGGATTGGCTTGCGGCACATAGAGCCAAGCTTGATTGTCGCCAGAGAACGATTAGCTGTTTAGATGATCATGGTTCGTCGGTTGAGATAGTGGGCATTCAAAAGCCCACGGCGGTTCGTATGATATCCGCACAACAGCTTAAGCACTGTATGCGGAGGGGATGTCAGATGTTTGCCATCACAGTCAGTGATAGAGCAGAGGATGAACCTGAGGCTACTTTAGGTGATCACCCTATCCTTAGAGAGTTTGCCGATGTGTTTCCACCAGAATTACCTGGTATGCCTCCACGTAGAGAAGTGGACTTCCACATTGACTTAGTGCCAGGTGCAGAGCCGATATCCCGCGCACCCTATAGAATGACGACCCATGAACTCACAGAACTTAAGCTGCAGTTGGAAGAATTACTTGAGAAGGGACACATCCGACCTAGCGTTTCACCATGGGGCGCACCAGTGATCTTCGTGAAGAAGAAGGATGGGTCTCTTCGGCTATGCATGGACTACAGGCAGTTGAACAAGGTGACGGTGAAGAATCGTTATCCTCTACCTAGGATTGACGACCTTTTTGATCAGATGCAGGGAGCCAGAGTGTTCTCGAAAATCGATCTAAAATCTGGGTATCATCAATTGCGCATCACGGAGTCAGATATTCATAAAACTGCTTTTCGAACCAGATATGGCCATTATGAATTCACAGTGGTACCTTTCGGGTTGACGAACGCTCCTGCAGTATTCATGAGTCTCATGAACGGGGTGTTCCGTACATACCTAGACCGGTTCGTGATCATATTCCTAGATGACATTCTGATTTATTCACGGACTGAAGAGGAGCATGTAGAGCACTTGCGTCAAGTTTTGCAGAAATTACGAGAGCAACAACTTTTTGGCAACTTGACGAAGTGTGCCTTCTTCAGGACAGAGGTGCAGTATTTGGGACACATTTTATCAGGCGATGGCATCTCTGTAGATCCATCTAAAATTAGAGCAATCCAGGAGTGGCCGGCACCCACGAACGTGACAGAGGTCAGAAGCTTTATGGGGTTAGCTGGGTATTATCGTCGGTTTGTCGAAGGTTTCTCTAGGATAGCACATCCCATTACTTCCCTTCAGCGAAAAGGGAAGGGTTTCACTTGGACCGAGCAGTGTGAAAAGGCTTTTGGAGTCCTCAAAGAACGTCTTACGAGCGCTCCTATTTTAGCAGTTCCAGATCCGTCGGAAGAGTTTGTAGTTTGCACGGATGCATCATTAGAAGGTTTGGGAGCCGTGCTTATGCAGGATGGACGAGCGATCGCATACGAATCGCGGAAACTAAAGACACATGAGTTAAACTATCCTACGCACGACTTAGAGCTTGCAGCTGTTGTTCATGCCTTGGTTCGTTGGAGACACTTTCTTTTAGGGCGACGCTTTGAACTCCATTCAGACCATCATAGTTTGCAGTATATTTTCACACAGCCTAATTTGAACGCCCGCCAACGACGTTGGATGGAATTCCTATGCGAATATGACTTCGATGTCCATTATATAAAAGGGAAGGAGAACGTGGTCGCTGATGCTCTGAGTCGAAGACGCCACGAGATCCAGACCCTGACCTTGAAGATGGACTTGAAGGATCGCATCTTACAGCATCTGCCGGAGGACGAATGGTTTCTTGAAGTGCAGCAGGCAGTACTAAATCAGAAGGCCCTTGAGGGCAAATTTACAGGATATACCCTTGATTCTGATGGAATGCTTCGACATCGGCAACGCATATATGTACCCCATGCGGGTAAACTTCGTACAGTAATCCTATCAGAGGCTCATAGAGCACCCTACGCAGCACACCCAGGAGTGAAGAAGATGCATGCTGATTTACGACAGCTTTATCATTGGGCTGGGATGAGGCGTGACATTGCCGAATTTGTTGCTCGTTGCCTGGAATGTCAGAGGGTCAAGGCCGAACATCAGCATCCAGCGGGACTGTTGTACCCTCACGAGATACCTGAATGGAAATGGGATACCATTTCTATGGATTTTATCGTTGGTCTACCTATGTCATCACGTCGCCATGATGCTATTATGGTGACAGTTGACAAGCTGACCAAAGTGGCGCATTTTTCACCAATATGTACAACATACAATGCACCATCAGTGGCAAAGGTGTTTCTTGATCAGATTGTTAGACTTCATGGGATACCTCGCCGCATTATATCTGACAGAGACTCCGTATTCACTTCATCGTTCTGGAAAGCCTTACATCAGGCGTTGGGCACACAGCTCAACTTCAGTTCTGCATATCATCCGGAAACCGATGGACAAACAGAAAGAGTTAACCAGGTGTTAGAAGACATGCTTCGCATGTATGTGATGGACCACCAGTCTAGATGGGAGGAGTACCTGTATCTAGTTGAATTCGCCTACAATAATGGGCATCATAGCTCGTTGGGTATGCCTCCTTTCCAGGCATTATATGGCAGACCATGCAGAACACCTTTGAGTTGGGATCGTATAGAGGACAGAACAGTCATCGGCCCAGAGATAGTTCAGAATATGGAACTGCAAGTTAAACAGATAAGACAGAGGCTTCTGGAAGCACAGGACAGGCAGAAAAAGTATGCTGATGCTAAGAGGACAGACCGAAGCTTCACTGTGGGGGAAAGAGTATTTTTGAGAGTGCGGCCGCACAAAAGTCCAATCCGTTACGGAAAAGGCTCTAAACTCGCACCTCGATTTGTAGGACCTTTCGAAATCTTGGAGCGGATAGGACCAGTAGCCTATCGTCTAGCCTTGCCACCTAGCCTGTCACGTATCCACGATGTATTTCATGTATCAGTTTTACGTCAATATGTTTCTGACTTATCTCATGTGTTGGATTGGAGTGCTCTTCAGGTAGAGGCAGACGGACAACTGGCGTTGGAGCCAATTCGCATATTGGCTCGACGGAAGCTGGCCCTTCGAGGTCGAGAGCTGGACCAGGTTAGAGTCCAATGGGACTTATACGACGAAGTCACTGCAACATGGGAAGATGCAGAGAGATTGAAGACCCTGTATCCTCACCTTTTTGACGACTTCCAGGAGGAAGTACCGTCTTAGGGGGAGAGGATGTGAGGACCGCCCTTTTTACTACTGTTGTCATGACTCTTTACAGTGTTGTTATTGTTACTTTCATATTTGTGGGATAGCAGTTCCCGAAATTTGTCAGACTATTTAACTTTATTATGTTTTCGGAAAAACTAATTGGGTGATGTTTGGATAAGTTACTTTTCAGAAAAAATGAATTAGAGATGTTAGAGATGATGGAAAATTGTAATATGATTTTTAATTATGTTAGATTGTACTAAGGCATGAGAATGCATGTGTTATTTAAGTTGCTTCGGCTATGATGAATTTATGTGGTTACTGATCTTGTAATTGAGTGTGCAGGGACTACTAATCAAACCACAGATTTCAGAGATCATTCCACACCTTGTTAATTGTTATTCCCTGTTAAGCCGATCTGGTTCCACGATGAACCAAGATCTCTTTGTGTTTGATGTCATGATGTAATGTGGTCTTTTGTATGGTCGAGTGGGTTAGGTTACCCTCATGTAATATTATTTTTATAAGTAAGTGTTGTAAAGAGATTGAATTTGAAATTTCTATTTTTATTTAAATTATGAGGCCCTTTTTCTTGTGCTTTACCTTGACCTGGGGTGTCTTGTATGGGTTAAAATTGACCCTGGGTTCTACCCCATGGGTCTAGGGGCCTATTTGGCATGGGTAACCCTTGAGTAACCTCCATCTAGTCAACTTAACCTCCCCCTGAAGTTAAGTGGCGAAAATTGGAGGTAGGAGGGGACATGATGGGTTGTACCAACACTCAACCCATCCCCTCTACTTTTCCCTAGATAAGAGATGCCATCCATTAGTGAAAGTTACCTCTTCTTTAGTAAGATTCCCCCATGTACTATGGGGACACCCATGTGAAGAAAGGAGAAAGAGGCATGGGTCACCTGTCTTGTTCCCATTTAACTCTTTTTTTTATTTCTCCTATGAGAAAGTGGAGTCACATGAAAGGAATAAGGAGTACCCTTGGGAATGGAGAGTGACATAAGCCACCTGGACAGAATAGTGATTTTTGGGAAGGGTGAGGAGGTGACAAGTGTCACTTCCCCATTTCTCAAAATTAGAAAGAAAGAGAATTTTGGGTTATTTATTTTCAAATTTTGGGATGAGAGGGAGTTAGTTGAATTTTGGGGAAAATCTTTCATCTTTGGCCTTACCCAAAATAGAGAAGTTAGTTTGGAAGATAGAGAAGGGAGAGGGAGTTGGTGGCTAAGCTTGGGAGTGAACTCTGTGGACTCTGCAACAACTTCATTCCAGGAGGGCTTTGCAAGGTTGGTCTGAATTTTACCTTTGTTTTGGTAGAACTGAAATGTGTATGAAATGTGTTTGGAATATGTGTTTAAATTTGTTTTCTGTGGGGTTCTTGTCGGGTGTTTGACAGAGCGTCTCCCACTTGGGAGAAATGCTCATCAAGTTTGGGGTAGGGGAGGAGAGATCCTCCTCGGGTGCATACCTGTTCCATCTTTTGGGATGTTGAAAGCCTTGAGGGCATGTATCTGTGACTGTATTTTTGACTTGAGAGTCATATACAGATTTCTTGCAAAATGTGATCACACTTGGTTGAGACCAAGAGATATTTATATGAGTTCATTTATCTGTCAGGGTGACACTCTGGAGTCGAGTGTATCCACTCTCCTGCCCCTTATGAAACTCACTGTAGTTGAGTTTCCGTATTGTGTAAAATAGCCACGGGTGTATGTGTGCTTTGGGATTGTTGTTGTTTTCTGTTGTGAAGTGGAGTGTTTGAATACCCAGGTGTGAGTATGGTCTCCCTAGCTCGGGGGTGACCCTCTTGCGGGTCTACGGTAGGGAGGAGAGCTAGACAAGTGGTATTTTCTTCTTTGTTTGTCTTTGATATGCAGGTTTTTCCCTTGGAGCTTTCTGGTTGGCTATTTTATGAAGAAACAGATCATCTTCTTGTCATGAGAATTAGGCCTGGATTATTTCATAGAAATGAAGAGAGAACACCTCTCTTGTTATTGTTGTAAATTACTGATATTCTGGGAGTGAAGAAAATCACCTCCCTGGTCTTGTTATTATTGGACTTTTATTGGTTGTCATAAGTTTTCAGTTGTATACTGTTTGGGAGGAGAAAGTTCATATCTGGGAAGTTGGTATTCATGTTTGAGAAGTTGTAATCTGACTGTGCTTAAATTTTTAAGTTGATGTTTGCAACCTTTGTTCAATAGCAATTTTTGTGTTTCAAGTATTACTGAAAGGAATAAGTTCGTTTTTGCAACTTAATCTGAGTTGTTTACATTGAAAGTTTGGAATTGCTTCACTAGTTGAAATGCTGATTTTCTATTCAATATTAAAATGGAAAAGACAGTTTTAAATATTTGTGTTATCCTCCCTATTTAATGGATTCTGTTAAATTAGAAGGATTAGAGGAAATCTAGCATGTAAATATAATCTGGTTGTAAATTTACAAGTCTTGTATGTTTATAAAAATGGGCTTAGAGTAGTGAATTTTGAGAAAATTGTGGAAATTGGAATTATAAAAATCTATAAAGAGTATTTCTTTTTCTCTCAATAAATTTATAAATATATATATAGAGCTATATATATATTTCTCATTTTGAGTAATTATCATTTTAAGAAAATAAAAGAGTAATTGAAAGTAATTATAACTGTTATATATATATATATAAAAAAAAAAAGGGGATATATATATATATATATATATATATATATATGAACTATATAAATATAGATATATATAAATATATTATTGTTGAAATATATATATATATATATTTATATATGAATATATATAAATATATATATATATATATAATATATTATTATTATAAGAACCAACGAATGGTGAAAGACTGTCAACATGTTAGCCGCGGATAAAAGAAACACAGTCGAAATTTTATTTGGGCGGTGGGGAGTAAACCCCACCGCGAGCTGTTATTACATATGGAGGTGTGGAGTGGGGCGGAGCCCCACCCACACCCCACGTCGTGGGAATGTGGGTGGGGCTCCGCCCCACTCCACATCTCCCCCCCCCTCCAAACCCTTATGCCTCCCGCGAAACCTTTCCGCCGCTCTGCGGCCACCGCGAAGTCTTGCCCACCGCTCTGCGGCCACCACAAATCCCCGTCCGCCGCTCTGCGGCCACCAGAAATCCCCGTCCGCCGCTCTGCGGCCACCACAGATCCCCGTCCGCCGCTCTGCGGCCACTGCCGCCCATGGCCGCCATCTGCTGTGGGTTGAAAGCAATAAAAAATGTAGGGCTTGGGCCCTAACATAAGAATGGGTTATTTGGTAAATAAATTCAGTTTATTTTTATATAGCTCTATATAAAGGCATATATATATATATATTATATATGTCTATGTATATAGCTATATATATATAATATAAGAATGATTATATATATACATATATATATATATATATATATAGGTTTATAAGTTGTGGGAAACCAATTTGTTCATTATTGAGATATTAAAATAAATATATTATATGTAAGTATGTATATATATATATATATATATATATATATATATATTTATATATATATATATATTTATTGGGCCCTCGTTTAAAATCGTTAATAACTATGTTTCATGGATATAGAGAAAAAAAAAATATATATATATATATAACAATTATAATCTCACAGGAGATGTTATTAAGTGTTGAACACAACAACCAAAGAAGCTATATTACCATGAACAGAGTTTTATAAAGTGGTGAACCACCTACATCTATTGACAACGTCATACGAGTTACAAACAGTGTATGAATCGTAATTAAGAGTAACAGTAACAACAGTAATTCTAAACAAGAGAAAATAAAATTAGATGTAAAGTGAGTTTAGGAATATTCAGTGATACTCTGGAAAGAGTTTCTCGGAAGTTTCATCTGTTAACGTACTTATAAACACCCGGAAAATGAAGAGGAAAATTACTCAACTCCTTGTGCAAAAGAACACTGGAAATAAACTTATGATGCCACCACTAACAATCCATGTGGCCATATTAATCTCAACTGTAGCAAACAATCTCATATGTAAACCTGTAAGAGGTTCCGAAGAAGGAAAAACCAACATTGGAAAACACAGAGGAGAAAATGCGCGACGTATCTCACACGGGATAAGAGAACTAAGTTGACGGACCCTTCTGTCAATTGTGCTTAGGTACAAGTTGACTAAGTATTTACGAAGAGAAGGAACCTAGATCGGGGAAGATTAGGAGACTGAGTCCAGCGAAATAGTAAACCAGCCTTTGTGGCCTAGATCATCCTGAAATTGGGTTTAATATCAACAATAACTGCAGTAATAACCCTGATTGACGTAAATCACGAAGAAAGGACAGGATGCACATAAAGAAAGTATAGAAAATGAAAGAGAGAGAGAGACCGAAATATAAACACACTAAATGAACTAAGAGATAGTTAAGGTAAGGGCGATAAAGTTATAATCCAACTTAAGAACTTGTGGAAAGGGAAGAGAGGGCAACCAAGCCGCCTTGTTGAAAATGCTAAGTCATAGGAGTAGTATGTTTCAGGAAACAAGAGAGGAGACAGACAACCGTGCCTGGCTGAAAAATGACTAAATAGGGAGATCACTAGCCGGTTTAGTTGGAACAAGGCGTCGAGGGGAGTGGTTCCTCTATCAGCGAACCACGTGCGTAAATGAGTGCAGCGTAATTCCCACTAACGCCGTAAGGCATTTTGCTACCGAACATTGCCGAGGGTTCGATTTAAGAACTTGGGTAATCTCACTCTTGCAATGACGTTAGCAGCGTTGTATCGACCCTCTTGTTGATCTATATGTTTCCGTTTGCACGCCATTGTACTTGTATTCCGTCGATGAGTATAGTGTTTCGCCATGAGAGAACACCGTTGAGCATGCGTACGCATGCGAAAGGGGTTTTTAGGACGGTGTGAGAAAAGTTTTTCATATCTCGTGTCATAACCACATGACAGATGTGGCTATGACACGTGCGAAGTGTGTTGTGACCACAAGGAAAATGTGGGCATGACACATATAAGGCCGAATGTATATCAGCGAGTTACAAGGGTACATACAAAAGAGCATGTATATCGGTGCACATGACATACAAGGCCAAATATACAAAGGAATGTGGGGTCCACTTTGATACAAAGGTGATTGTATATTGGGCAGTTGTATCTTACATACAATCAGCAATATACAAAGCGCATATACAAAGGTAATATGCAATTGGTGGGGTCCGCTGAATGCACAATGGCGATTGTATCTAATATACAAGTCGCATTGTGTATGCGATATGCGAAGGAAAGCATACAAAGGTGACATACAAGGATACATCGAAGGAAAGATACAAGGCCGAGATACAAAGCCTCGGTCCCACCAAGTGCACATACAAATGAAATATGCAAAGCGCAAGTTACAAGTGGGAGGTACAAGTTCAAATGCATGTTGGTATGCAAGGTTTGTATGCATGTTTTCCTTTGTATATTTCGCATTGTATGTTCGTACATACAAAGGGTCATATACAAGGGCGATATACAAAGATTACATGTATATGTCAAAATAAAGTTTTACAACGTACAAGGATTGCATGTATGTTTTGCTTGTATGTTGCGATTGTATATGTGATATACAAAGGAAATGTGCAAAGGGATAGATACAACAGCAACATACAAGGCGGACTTGACTGGAAGATCAAAAGTAGTTGATAGTCTCTCGAGTTCCATAGTTTGTATGTTTGCATGTATATACGATATACAAAAGAAAGATACATTGGCGATATGCAAGGCAGACCCAATTGGGAAGTCAAATTTGACGAATTCAACGTTGGGGTCCACGACTTGTATGTATGTTGCAATTGTATATGCAATATACAAGGGAAATATGTAATGGGAAAACATACAAGGCGGATCTGACTGGGGAATCAAATGCAGCGGATAGTCATTTTGGGGTCCGTGACTTGTATGTATGTTTTGCTTGTATCTTCTGATATGCAAAAGAAAAGATACAAAGGTTGGACCCGATGTCAATTTCAACTTGCTTCATAATATTTTGAGTTCCATGTTGTATGTATATTCACAATTGTATGTTTGCATATACAATGCAATATACAAGGGAAATGTACAAAGGAAGGATACAAGCTGGACTTGTCCTGAGGAATCAAATGCGGCTTATAAAATGTTGGAGTCCGCAGTTTGTATGTTAAGTGCTTATATGTTTAAACATACAAATAGAGATACAAAGGCGATATGCAATCAGCTACATACAAACTGGACCCGACTGGGAATCAAATATAGTGGATAATTATTTAAGGTCCGCAGGAATGAATTCAAATGCATATACAAAGGCACCTCAAAGACTGATTCAAATGCATATACAAAGCACAGTTTCAAAGGGTCATTCAGATACTGATTCAGGTCACAGATGTAAAGCGATATACACAGGTAGTTGACCGCAACTTTGACCGCGAATATCTTGCACATCTTTGCGAATTTCTACATGCTGCAAAACGCAAAAATGCTTGTTTTTGCCTCCTCTTTCATTTGGCAGGGCTTTTTTTTGGGGGGGGATATTCTCACTTTCATTTTTGGATCTGGATTTGCATGTTTTTGGTAGCTGGACATTTCAATGACCATTTTTTGAGCAAGATTTAGATATTTGTTGCATTCATTGCTGCCAGTATATGTTCAGCAGCTTGCATTAATGACCGGAAATATCTCTCAACCACCTTGCTTCAGATATTTTATGTATTCGTTGTTGAAGATGGATGTTTGGAGTTGCTGACATTCTTATCCCTAGAAACTATCTTCCATTTGCCCTGTGCCAGATATTTCACGCCATAACTTCTTGCAGATGGACATCCTTTCAGAGGCAGATATTTTTCTGTTACAGCTCATGGAGCAAATTTTTGTAACCGACTTAGGTCAGATTGAAATGCTATATATGCATAGCATGAAATGTAAATAGGGTTGGAAATTTTTAGCATTGAGGCTTTTCTATTTCCAAACAGAGCTTTTTGCTACTGTAACTATGCCTTCTTATTGAATAAATGCAAGTTACTTTTACCTCTTTTACTGATTTTGGTTTTAGTGTAAATCTGCATGTGACTGTTTGTGAACATCTTTGTTCCTCTCAATCATAGTGTTTCTTACCTCTGCTAGAATCAGTTGAATCTGTGTATGTCTACTTGCTCTATCTAGTTATGTTGTACATTTTCTCAATACTGTGAGGGTTCTTCTATTCAACTTGGTGAATCACCCCTTTATTTTCAAAGTTTTTCTATTTATCTTTCATTTAAAAGCATTCCTTCTCCCTTTTCCTCTGAAGATCTAGTAGATTTTAGGTGATAACCAGTTAAGGAAGTTGGCCTTCTCTAGAGGTCTGATCTCATTTCGCAAGGTCCCACACTTTGAGATCATTCCCATGTTTCTCTAGATTGTTGAAGTTTGACAACTATAGCAAGGGTGCAAATCTGAGATACAATAGTTGTTGGCATGCCCGGTGGGACTAGAAAAATAATCAAATACTATTTTTATTGCTAGTTTTGATGTTTAGCCAGTGATTTTCAAACCTGTAAGAGGTTAAAACCTGCATATCTGGCGACTCATACTGAGGAAGGACAAGCAAACTAGTGCTGTTGTTATATTTTATGAGAAAAATTCAAACTCAGAGTTCAAGTTCATTTGATTACTTGCAGCTGTCTCTGCCTAGAAGGTAGGGTAGAGCTGTGGTAAGGACTCCAGTTTCTAAAAGAATACAATCAACTCCACCAAGTTTCAGGCCAACAGCACTTGTAGTACTTATACCGGCTCAAGCAAACCCACCTCTAGCTGCTCCAATGGCAAGAAATCAGCCATTTGTGGCTTTTGATGGGGGCAACCCATTGAATTTGATAGTGCACGACAACATACCCATGGCAGCTTTGAAGAGCCTGCCTTATTTCACTGGGGAGGATCAAACTACCCCAATAGAGCATATTAAAGACGTAGCTTCTTTATGTGGAGTTCATCATGTCACCCAAGAAAATGTAGCTATCAGGGTGTTTGCTGCCTCTTTTAAAGGAAAGGCATTACAATGGTTCAGGAGTTTACCATTGCAAACCATAGGAACCTGGGATGATCTGGGTGATAAATTAAAGAAGCAATTTCAAGATAAGTTAGACAACTTGTCATTGGTTGAACAGATGACTACAATAAAAAGAGCTCCCCAAGAGAACATGAGGGACTTCAACTTCTGGTTCCAGAAGACATGGGACAAAATTCCTGCCATGGTAAGGCCTCCATCAGAATATGCTTTTCTATATTTTTTGAAAGCTCTAAATAGTGATATTTCAGTAATGATACAATCATTGGGAGGTACAAGTTTACCTGATGCATATGAAATAGCTATTAGAGCAGAAAATAACTTGATTCAAGCTAGGAAAATAGCACCTAGACCACCAGTGCCCTTTTTTCTCGAGATTCAAACTTCAAAGTCTTTGCCAATCCCATCTTTTGCCCCTTTACTTGTTATAGCAACATTGCCAAATACTGTCAATTCTAAAAATGCTGCTTCTAGCTCATCACAAGAGTTAAGAGAGATAAAAAGTAGCCAACAGAAAATAGAGAACATCCTACAAACTTTCAAGAATGAGCTACTAAACATCAAAAAGTAGTAGTCCCAGAACATACAGCCTTATCAGTAACCTAGCCAAGGGCATAATCAGCCTTATCAAGGGCAGAATCAGCTTTATCAAGGGCAGAATCAACCTTATCAGGGGCAGAATCAACCATACCAAGCTAACAGGCCTCCATATCAAGGCAATTACCAGGGTACTAGACAGAATGTCAACTAGAGGCCTTTTCAACCTTACAATCCGGCACCCGTTAATGCAGTTAGGGACCTTGTCCCTGTTTAGAATAATCTTGCAGCTGAATATGAATGGTGTTTTCCATGCAATCAGCCACATAGTCAGGCAACCTACTCAAATGGGGTAATAAATTAGGTTCTGATGGTACAAAATGTTGTAGTCTCACAGCCAAACACACCTAATGATGGGGCTATGAAACAGTAGGAGCAACTTTAGAGTGATTTTGCCTTTATAATTTGGCAAGAAGGTGAATTCTATGGCATTAACAGAGATGATGCCTCAGTTGCAGCAAATACAAGAGCCAAAAAGAGGGCTATGAGGTAGATCAAGTAGCAAACAAAGGAAATGGACCTGCTGACGCTTCTACATCCCAGATTCCCCATATTTCATAAAGAAATACTCAAGCAACTACAAGGGAGCAGCCTCATTTGTAGGCTGGTGCTACTGCTACAAAGTCACACTAGAAGGTAAGCATCACTCCACCTTTCAATATCATTGAAAATATGAAGAGGATGAATGTGACAATATCTATTTGGGATTCCTTAGCAATCCCAGGTCAAAAGGACATGTTGCAATCTGATTTAAAAATGTCAAATGATGTAACTGTTGACCCAACTAGGGCTGTCCTTACCAATTCATCCCAGGATAATAGCAAATAGCCAAACAAAGGTGCTAACCCACTTCCATTTTATGTATCTTTAATAATTGGAGACAAGATAGTACATAACTATATGGTGGATAGTGGTGCAAGTAGTTCTGTGCTGCCAAAATAGATTGCAGACCAATTAGGATTGAAGTACCAACCCCTGGAGAAAGGTGTGCTTCAGTTAGATGGCACAACTGTTAACACTGTAGGTGTGATAAAAGATCTAAATCTCACCTTGCACACTTGCCCAAATGTTTCCATTTCCCAGGAAGTATTCATCATAGACTTACCTCCTTATTTTGCCATGTGTTTGTCAAGAGAGTTCATAGCTAAGATAGGAGGATATTTATCCTTTGACTAGTTCCACATGTTTTTTAGGACCAGATATGGCACAAAGGTGACCCTAAAGTCTGAATTGCTTACCCAGTATCATATAGAGCCTTATACACCAAGTGTTGTTAATGTAAATTGCATTATTTCTAATGATCCTGAGCTTGTTGCTGCTCAAGAGCTGCAAGCTGAAAGTATACCAGAGGTGCTGCTAAAGGAGTGGGCCTTGGAAAATGTTGTAGATGATCCTAAAGGGCACATCCAAGAAATCGGTATGGGTGTTTACATACTACATGAATCTGAAATAGAAATTTCAAACCTTGTAAAGAGTGCAGAACAACAGATAGAGCAATAAGAGGAAGTATGGAAAATGTACTTTGATGGCTCTAGGAACAGGAATGGATCTAGTGGTGGTGCAATGCTTGTGTCTCCACAAGGTGAAAGATATTATTCTGCTTTCCGTTTTACTTTTTCATGTACAAATAACACTGCTGAGTATGAAGGATTGATCCAAGGTTTGTAGTGGGCAAGAAAGAGGAAAATTGGCTGCTTGCAAGTGTTTGGGGACAATGAACTTATTGTAAATCAAGTGAGGGGACTACATGCTACAAAGAATGATGTCCTAAAATGCTATAAACATAGGGTATGGGATATGATTGAAGAGTTTGATGCTTTCAATCTAATCTCCATTCCAAGAAATCAGAACTATCATGCTGATAGGTTACCTACAATTGGGGCTCAGTTCGATATCCCCAGTGATATTCAAAGAGAAAAGGTGCAGCCTCATGTGAAAATAGTTGGTAGGCCTTCTATCCCTGACAATAACATTTATTGGCAGGTTTTTGAGAGTGATGAGTAGGTCCTGCATTTCCTATTAGAAGGAGATGAGTTTTCTATGGTGAATCAGGATAAACTCATATAGCAATATGGCAATGATCAAATTGTTCAGTTAAGGACAAATAAGCTGCCCAGGGGATTGGTAACCTTGGAATCTATTTTTAGCACTGATGATCAACTAAAAAAGAGTAAAATCACCATGCAAGTCAAAGTGGAACATTATGAGGAGCTGGAAATTTTCAAGGGTAAGCTTCTCAAAATTGGTAAAATCTGTTCGCCTGAAGATAGGAAAGCCTTCATTGCTCTATGTCAAGAATTTGAAGATGTATTTGCTTGGGATTATTTAGACCTAAAGGGGTTTGACCCTCATATTGCCCATAATACTATAGAGTTAGAACCAGGTACAAAACCTATGAGGCAAAAGCAAAGACCTTTAAATCCAAAGCTTAAGCCTCTAATGATTAAAGAATTAATTAAGCTAATCGAGGGAAAGATCATTTTCTTGATCAAGCATACTTCTTGGGTCTCCAACCTTGTCCCTGTGAGAAAAAAGAATGGAGAGATTAGGCTGTGTTGATTTTAGAGACCTTAACAGAGCCTCCCTGAAGGACCACTACCCGCTGCCCTCAATGTAGTAAATTCTACAAATAGTGGCTGGTTCTGAAAGATTCTCCTTGCTTGATGGATATTCTGGCTATAATCAAGTGTTAGTCAAGGAGGAGGATCAGTTTAAAACTGCTTTTACTACCAAATGGGGCACCATGGCCTATAAAAGGATGCCTTTTGGTCTGTCAAATGCTGGCTCTACTTTTCAGAGAGCTATGGATATGGCTTTTAAGGGTCTGCTGTATAAATTGGTACTTGTGTACCTTGATGATATTATAGTTTTCTCTACAGATCAGCCGAACATTTATCCCACTTGAGGCAAGTATTCGAGAGATGTAAAGAGTTTGGGATATCTCTCAATCCCAAGAAATGCATATTCATTGTACATGAGGGCAAGCTTTTGGGGCACATTGTGTCAAAGGAGGGCATTACCATTGATGATGAAAGGGTAAGAGCTATTTTGGAGCTGCCTTTACCCAATCACAAGAAGGGACTACAAAGTTTTATTGGCAGAATTAATTTTCTGTGAAGATTTATACCTAATATTGCAAATCTATTGAAGCTGTTGACCTCTATGCTAAAGAAAAATATAGTTTTTAGTTGGATAAAAGAGGCCAAACTCAGCTTTGAGTCCATAAAAGAAGCATTGTCAGCTGTGCCAACTCTGGTAAATCTCAATTTCTCAAAGATTTTATCTTGTATGCTTATGGTGGTCTAGATACAATCTCTGCGATTTTGGTACAACATTAGAGTGACGGCTTTGAACAGCCAATCGCTTTCTATAGTCAAGGACTGGAAGAGTACAAGCAAAGGTATAGCTTCGTTGAAAAACATGTTCTTGAAGTGGTAAGGAGCCTCAAGAAGTTTAGGCATCTTATTTCTAATAATAAGATACATTTGATGGTTTGTCACCCTAGCGTGAAAGAGTTCCTGTTAGGCAAAGATGTTAATGAGAAAAGGGTTGGTTGGATCACCAAAGTCATGGAATATGATGTAGATATCAAGATAACCAAACTGGTCAGAGGCAGAAGACTCAATGAATAGCTTGCTACCAATTCTGAAATTGAAATAGAAAAAGAAGAGGAGGTGCTTCTGATCATTGAAGATGCACATTAGAATGATACAGCAGCAGTGGGCACAAGTTGGGTTAATAGCATGACTCAATTTTTGCAAACTGGTCAATGTCCAGTAGGTCTAGATAGAACCAAAATAAGATATTTTAGACTGTAGTCCATTCCATATGTTTTAATAAATGGCATCCTTTTCAGAAAGGACTTTAATGGTGTGTTGTTAAGATGCATTGATAATGATTAGACTGACAAGGTGCTACATGAATTTCATGATGGAACAGCAGGGGGTCATTTTGCCCCAAGGACTACTGCTTGGAAAATAATGAGAGCTGGATATTACTGGCCCAACTTATTTAAGGATGCCCATGCATGGGCTAGAAAATGTGTAAAATGTGCCATTTTTGCAGGCAAAGAAAGGCCGCTAGCTTTACCTCTACAACCAATTCAAGTAGAGCAGCCCTTTATGATATGGGGCATTGATTTCATAGGTCCCATTAACCCACCATCAAGTGCAGGCCACGGGTGGATACTTACAGCTACAGACTATTTCACAAGGTGGACTAAAGCAGTTGCTCTGAAGGAATCCAATGAGACCACTGTTTTGAGCTTCTATGATGATTTGGTATCCAGATTTGGGGTGCCTGAGTCAATTATCTCAGATAATGCTTTAGCCTTTATTGGATTCAAGATAACTGATTAGGCTGTTAAGAATGGAATCTATTTGAGCACTTCATCAAATCATTACCCACAGGGTAATGGTTTGGCTGAATCTACCAATAAGAATCTCATAAGGATTATTAAAAGATCAATGGAGGACAACCAGAGGACCTGGCACACTAATCTAAAATAAGCCTTATGGGCAGATAGGATAACTCCTAAGAGGTCTATTGAAAACTCCCCATATATGTTAGTTTATGGGAAAGAGGCAAGATTGCCTATGTCTATGGAGTTGCCAGTACTAGATATCATGAATCAGCTAGAGATGTTTGAAGAAGAAGACCCCATGGCTATCAGATATGCCCAACTTATGGAGCTGGAAGAGAGCAGAGATAAAGCTATGAAAGCTATCGAGTATCATCAGCTTCAGAGAAAAGGAGTTTTTGACAAGAGAGCCACTCCTAGAATTTTTAGGGAGGGTGATATGGTGCTCAAATGGGATGAGTTGAAAAGTAAGACAGGAAAGCACTCCAAGTTTGGCAGCATGTGGAGTGACCCATTTATCATTACTAAATGGAAGGAGCACAATGCATTTCAGCTATCAAGTATGGATGGAGAAAAATTTGCATATCCCAGTCAATGGGATACACTTGAAGAAGTGTTTTGAGAAAAAAATAGTAGATTAGGTTTCTTGCTTTCAATAAGTGCTGATGCACAATAGTTTAGATCCCTTTTTGTTTTCCCTAAGTGTTGTCTAGCACAGTTAGAGGGTTACTTTCAGGCTTTTGGTTCTGTTTTGGTCTTTCCAATGTTCTTCATTGCTGATATGCTGAGTTGCTAAAGTCAAGATTGTTTGTCAAAGTATATTTTTAGTCTCTGTATGACTCCATGCCCAATGGATGCTTAAGGCCACTGGACTAATTGTTTAGTAGGCAAATGGTGCAGGAGCACCTACCTGACAGCTGGCCTCCATGAGGCAGTTAGTTTGTTTTGAGTCTTGTTAATGTTTCCAAGAAGGTCTGAGAAGAGCAATGCATGTAATAAGGTCATGTTGACCATACTTTGCTTTTTTTAGCTAGTTTGTTAAGACAGCTATTATGCTGTAGGTCCGGTTGGATCTCCCAGCCGCCTGGAGAGATTTCCCAGCCGCTTGGAGTCGGGTCAGTAGTACTCGCAAGAGATCCTATTTATGCATGAGGATCGGTTGGTTTTAGATATAGTATTGCATTGAGCAGAGGAGTTAGATTGCAGAGAGGAGAGACTGAGTATTGTATTGCATCTTTTGAAATCAATAAAGATCCTGTTTGTGTTCATTTTCTGTTTGATCTCCATTGTGTAATTGAGTTGCTGTTTTGGTGGTTACATGGATTCGCTGATCCATTCCACCGGTTGATTCGTCGAATCGGTGGAATGGCTATGTACAGTAGTTTAGGGTTTAGTCTGCATTTTGTGTTCGTTTGCATGCAGGTGTGCAGGATTGTCGTCGAAAGGTGTTGAGGACCCTAGCATGGGTATGTGCTAGGTCGTGCTGGTTGTTAGAGTCTGGAAAGTTGTCCAGGAAGCAGATCGGGTCATCCCAGGAGGTTCGGCGGATCGAAATTCGCTAAGGGTGGGAAAATCCATCGCAACGGCATCATCAGGATATTTCTGTCAATATCCTGCAGTTACTTCAGGCGTCATCTGAGAAGATGGAGATGAGCATGATGCAGTAGATTGCATAAAGTGAATGTGTTTTGGGGTGATCATCATTAGGTGTTGCCGAGGAGGAGCGTATCGGCATCAGGTAGAAGATCAGGTTGACAATTCCTTCGCGGGCCGATAATGTTAAGTTTGGCCGACAGCAGGATATTGAAGGAACTGCATGTGACGTCATCGTCATCAGGATAATCGTCATCAGGATATCGAGGCAGCAGGATATTGAAGGAGCTGCATGTGACATCATCGTCATTAGGATAATCGTCATCAGGATATCAGGGTGACGTAAGCATCGAAGGAAGGGTGCATGAGGTTGTCGTCATCAGGATATATGGGAGGAACCGGATGTTCTATATCCTACTAATGAACATGATGTTGAACATCATGGTGATGAAGAAAGAGGTTGGCGGTAAGATAAACAGTGAACATCAGGAGGATGTTTGCGCTTGCCAAATGTGATGATGCTGCCGATAGCCGAATATGATGATGCTGCTGACAGACGAAGGGTCGAAGGTTTGTCTGCAGGAGGATATCGGTCGGCAGAGAAAATATGATGATGCTGACAGTGTTAAGGAAAATATGATGATGATGATGGGTTTTAGACATACATGCTGTATGTCAAGGTTTTAGTGTGGATGCCTCTGCATCATAGTGGTATCAGAGCTCAGCAAAAGGTCTGGGCTGTTGTGTGTTGATTCTGTCACTGAAAGGGCAGAGGTAGAGTTGATTCTGTCACTGAAAGGACAGAGGTAGAGAAGTGAGAGGTTGACAAAATGCCTCCGAAAGGTAGTGGTACTGCAAGGGAATTGCAGGAGATGAAGGAAAAACATGCCAGAGAGATGAGGAAGATGAAGAATCTTGCTGAAGCACTTCAAGCCAGGCTTGTAGCCCTGGAAAAGAACAAAAAGAGGGAAGTGGAAGACAGTGAGTCTGAAGAAGATGAAGATACTGTTGAAGAGTATGAAGAGGTAGCTGAAGATCTGGATGCTGAAGACCAGAGATTTGCAAAACTATTAAAGGCAGTGCAGAGTGATAAACCTAAGGTAAAGGTTGATGTTTCCAAGTATAATGGAAGTTTGAATGAAGATGAGTTACTGGATTGGATTGCTGCACTTGATAATCACTTTGAATGTGAAGATGTTGCTGAGGTTCAGAAGGTAAAGATTGTAAAGACCAAGTTAGGAGGTCATGCTTTGGTATGGTGGGATTATGTACAATCCGAGAGAAGGAAACAAGGGAAGTCAAAGATCACTTCATGGGATAAGATGGTAGCAAGGATCAAAGGTAAATTCTTGCCTAGGGATTATGAAATTCAGATGTTTAAGAAGCTACAATTTTTAAGGTAGAAGGAAATGGATGTGAAGGCATATACTGAGGAGTTTTATAAGTTGAGTATGAGATCTGGTCATCATGAGAATGAGGTAGAAAAGGTGGCTAGGTACTTGGATGGTTTGAGATTGAACATACAGGATGAGTTAGTTTTAGCTAACCCTAAGAATGTGGAGGATTGTTACCAAATGGCAATCAGGATTGAAGAAAAGGTGAATAGAGGACAAGATAAGTCCATGAGAGGAAGAGGCAGCAATATGAGGGGAAGAGGATCAGCCCCTACACAAAGGCAAACCAATGAGGGTCAAGAAGACACTGGTAAAGGACAGGGATAGTCTGATTTCAGAGGTGGATGGAAAGGTAATAGAGGCAGATTTGGAGGTGGTAGAGGTTCTACTACATTTTCAGGAAAATGTTACACCTGTGGTGAGTTTGGTCATCCATTTTTCAAATGTCCAGAAAGCAAAGGTTCATCATCCAGAAATGATAGAACAAATGACAAGAGAGTACAACTTGTGCAAGAAGAGAAAGTAGAGCAAAGTGTGCAGAGTTCAAACACTTATCAAAGAGAGAGGGAACCTGACGGTTATAGATATCCTGAGGAGGGAGAAGCATGATGCTAAGGAGAATTAGTTTGCAGACATCAAAGGATATGATGCAAAGAAGAGCTCTTTTCAAGACCACATGCAAGAGCAAAGGTAAAGTATGTAAGGTTGTCATTGATACTGGTTCAACAGACAACATGGTATCTCAGGAAATGGTGGATAAACTGAATTTGGAAAGGATTCCACATCAACACCCTTACAAGGCATCTTGGGTGAGTGATAGTCAATCACTTCTTGTCTATGAACAGGCATATGTGGATTTTCAGATTGGAGCATATCAGGATAGAGTTTTGTGTGACATTTTGCCCATGGAATGTTGTCACCTACTGTTGGGTAGACCATGGCAATTTGATAGGAGGGTAATGTATGATGGGTATGCTAATACCTACACCATCAAGAAAGATGGGAAAACTATTATGTTGATGCCATTGCAGGAAGATGCTGCAGCACAGGGGGCAGCCAAAATCATTTTAGTGGGAAAGGAGTTTGTGCAGATGCCTATAGGAGCAGGCATAAAGGCAGTTGAGGACACTGCAGGGAAAGGAGTTGTTCAGGACAACAGGTTGAAGAAAGTTTCAGTTTTGACTGATAGAGGTCAGCAGCAGGTGCAGAAACAGGTTTGCAAACAGCAACCAATTGAGAGGAATGACAAAGATGTTGTCATAGTTGGGACTATTGTTTGTCCTATAAAGGTTGAAAGGAAGCTAGAGTTGAACATTACAGAAGTTCAAGAGGCAGTTCAGACAGAGGTTCTGGTCAGACAACCTGACAAACACAAGGTATGTGAGAGACAGGCCTACATTGATAGGCATGAGGGTTTACTTGCAAGAAAGCAAGTTACAGTTCAGAAGTCTTGGAACAGCCAAGAGCCAGCAGAGGATAAAGCTAGAACAGGTCAGAACACTGACATGACAAAGTGTAAAGGTGGAGGACATCCACAACCTAACTCATGGGACATGAGTTCTTTTCTGTTGGGGAGTATGGTGCAGGAGCACCTACCTGACAGCTGGCCTCCATGAGGTAGTTAGTTTGTTTTGAGTCTTGTTAATGTTTCCAAGAAGGTCTGAGAAGACCAATGCATGTAATAAGGTCATGTTGACCATACTTTGCTATTTTTAGCTAGTTTGTTAAGACAGCTGTTATGCTGTAGGTCCGGTTGGATCTCCCAGCCGCCTGGAGAGATTTCCTAGCTGATTGGAGTCAGGTCAGTAGTACTCGCAAGAGATCCTATTTATGCATGAGGATCGGTTGGTTTTAGATATAGTATTGCATTGAGCAGAGGAGTTAGATTGCAGAGAGGAGAGACTGAGTATTGTATTGCATCTTTTGAAATCAATAAAGATCATGTTTGTGTTCATTTTCTATTTGATCTCCATTGTGTAATTGAGTTGCTGTTTTGGTGGTTACATGGATTCGCTGATCCATTCCACCGGTTGATTCGTCGAATCGGTGGAATGGCTATGTACAGTAGTTTAGGGTTTAGTCTGCATTTTGTGTTCGTTTGCATGCAGGTGTGCAGGATCATCGTCGAAAGGTGTTGAGGACCCTAGCATGGGTATGTGCTAGGTCGTGCTAGTTGTTAGAGTCTGGAAAGTTGTCCAGGAAGCAGATCGGGTCATCCCAAGAGGTTCGGCGGATCGAAATTCGCTAAGGGTGGGAAAATCCATCGCAACGGCATCATCAGGATATTTCTGTCAATATCCTGCAGTTACTTCGGGCATCATCCGAGTAGATGGAGATGAGCATGATGCAGTAGATTGCATAAAGTGAATGTGTTTTGGGGTGATCATCATCAGGTGTTGCCGAGGAGGAGCGTATCGGCATCAGGTAGAAGATCAGGTTGACAATTCCTTCGCGGGCCGATAGTGTTAAGTTTGGCCGACAGCAGGATATTGAAGGAACTGCATGTGACATCATCATCATCAAGATATCGAGGTAGCGGGATATTGAAGGAGCTGCATGTGACGTCATCGTCATCAGGATAATCGTCATCAGGATATCAGGGTGATGTAAGCATCGAAGGAAGGGTGCATGAGGTTGTCATCATCAGGATATATGGGAGGAACCGGATGTTCTATATCCTGCTGATGAACATGATGTTGAACATCATGGTGATGAAGAAAGAGGTTGGCGGTAAGATGAACAGTGAACATCAGGAGGATGTTTGCGCTTGCCGACTGTGATGATGCTGCTGATAGCCGAATATGATGATGCTGCTGACAGACGAAGGGTCGAAGGTTTGTCTGCAGGAGGATATCGGTTGGCAGAGAAAATATGATGATGCTGATAGTGTTAAGGAAAATATGATGATGATGATGGGTTTTAGACATACATGCTGTATGTCAAGGTTTTAGTGTGGATGCCTCTGCATCAGCAAACATCCCATAGAAGTCACCAAAATGTTGACCTATTTTCCTCTGCCCAGAGCTAAATAATTCACCTTGTATTTTCCTTGAAAATACCTTAGAAAATGACCCTATAGGGCTTAGATCCTTCAATATTCATGCTGTGCCTTGTCAAAAATCCCAAAAAAAATCTAACCTTGAGAATCCTTGCAGAAAACCCAGAAAAACCCATAAATCTTTTGGCTTCAAGTATTTTCCATCGCAGAGATTTCTCAATTTTATACTTAGTATTTTGTATATGCATTTTTGAATGTATGTCTGCATGTACATTTGCCATTGTAAGTTCGCATATGCAAAAGAAATGTACATCAGCGAGATACAAGAAAATATACAAAGGCAAAGACATGCAAGGCCAACATACAAAGGGAAACATACAAGGCAGAATGTATATCGACGAGTTACAAGAGCACATACAAAAGAGAATGTATATCGGCGCACATGACATACAAGGCTGAATATACAAAGGAATGTGGGGTCCGCTTTGATACATAGGTGATTGTTTATTGGGCAGTTGTATCTTACATACAATCGGCAATATACAAAGGTAATATGCAATTGGTGGGGTCCGTTGAATGCACAATGGTGATTGTATCTAATATACAAGTCACATTGTATATGTGATATGCGAAGGAAAGCATACAAAGGTGACATACAAGGATACATCAAAGGAAAGATACAAGGCTGAGATACAAAGCCTAGGGCCCACCAAGCGCACATACAAATGAAATATGCAAAGCACAAGTTACAAGTGGGAGGTACAAGTTCAAATGCATGTTGGTATGCAAGGTTTGTATGCATGTTTTCCTTTGTATATTCCGCATTGTATGTTCGCACATACAAAGGGTCATATACAAGGCTGATATACAAAGATTACATGTATATGTCGAAATGAAGTTTTACAATGTACAAGGATTGCATGTATGTTGCGATTGTATATGCGATATACAAAGGAAATGTGCAAAGGGATAGATACAATGGCAACATACAAGGTAGACCTGACTGGAAGATCAAAAGTAGTTGATAGTCTCCTAAGTTCCATAGTTTGTATGTTTGCATGTATATGCGATATACAAAAGAAAGATACATCAGCGATATGCAAGGCGGACCCAACTGGGAAGTCAAATTTGACAAATTCAGTGTTGGGGTCCGTGACTTGTATGTATGTTGCAATTGTATATGCAATATACAAGGGAAATATGTAATTAGAAAACATACAAGGCAGATTCGACTGGGGAATCAAATGCAGCAGATAGTCATTTTGGGATCCGC
Organism: Cunninghamia lanceolata; assembly: GCA_027924645.1. Taxonomy (NCBI): domain Eukaryota; kingdom Viridiplantae; phylum Streptophyta; class Pinopsida; order Cupressales; family Cupressaceae; genus Cunninghamia; species Cunninghamia lanceolata. The sequence goes on along the minus strand of BSBN01000220.1, from coordinate 3,942,288 downwards.
AACTTGTATGTATGTTTTGCTTGTATCTGCCGATATGCAAAAGAAAAGATACAAAGGCTAGACCTGATGTCAATTTCAACTTGCTTCATAATCTTTTAAGTTCCATGTTGTATGTATATTCGCGATTGAATGTTTGCATATACAATGCGATATACAAGGGAAATGTACAAAGGAAGGATACAAGCCAGACTTGTCCTGAGGAATCAAATGCGGTTTATAAAATGTTGGAGTCCACAGTTTGTATGTTAAGTGCTTGTATGTTTAAACATACAAACAGAGATACAAAGGCAATATGCAATCGGCTACATACAAATTGGACCCGACTGGGAATCAAATATAGCGGATAATCATTTAAGGTTCATAGGAATGAATTCAAATGCATATTCAAATGCATATACAAAGGCACCTCAAAGACCAATTCAAATGCATATACAAAGCATAGTTTCAAAGCGTCATTCAGATGTCGATTCAAGTCGTAAATGCAAAGCGATATACACATGCAGTTGACCGCAACTTTGACTGCGAATATCTTGCACATCCTGGTGAATTTCTACATGCTGCAAAAGGAAAAAATGCTTATTTTTGCCTCCTATTTCATTTGGCAGGGCTTTTGGGGGGAATATTGTCACTTTCATTTTTGGATCTAGATTTCCATGTTTTTGGCGGCTAGACATTTCAGTGACCATTTTTTAGCAAGATTCAGATATTTGTTGCATTCATTGCTATAGGTATATGTTTAGTAGCTTGCATTAATGACCGAAAATATCTCTCAACCGCCTTGCTTTAGATATTTTATGTATTCGTTGTTGAGGATGGATGTTTGGAGCTGCTGACATTCTTATCCCTAGAAAATATCTTCCATTTGCCCTGTGCCAGATATTTCACACCATAACTTCTTGTAGATGGACGTCCTTTTAGAGGTAGATATTTTTCTATTACAGCTCATGGGGCAAATTTTTGTAACCGACTTAGGTCAGATTGAAATGCTATATATGCATAGCATGAAATGTAAATAGGGTTGGAAATTTTTAGCATTGAGGCTTTTCTGTTTCAAAACAGAGATTTCTACTACTGTAACTATGCCTTCTTATTGAATATATGCAAGTTATTTTTACCTCTTTTACTGATTTTGGTTTTAGTGTAAATCTGCATGTGACTGTCTATGAACATCTTTGTTCCTCTCAATCATAGTGATTCTTACCTCTACTAGAATCAGTTGAATCTGTGTATGTCTACTTGCTCTATCTGGTTATGTTGTGCATTTTCTCAGTACTGTGAGGGTTCTTCTATTCAACTTGGTGAATCACCCCTTTATTTTCAAAGTTTTTCTGTTTATCTTTCATTTAAAAGCATTCCTTCTCCCTTTTCCTCTGAAGATCTAGTAGATTTTAGGTGATAACCAGTTAAGGAAGTCGGCCTTCTCTGGAGGTCTGATCTCATTTTGCAAGGTCCCACACTTCGAGATCATTCCCATGTTTCTCCAGATTGCTGAAGTTTGACAACTATAGCAAGGGTGCAAATCTGAGAGACAACATGAACATTTTGGAATAGATAAGACATTGGCACAACTGAGTGAAGGTTATTTTTGGCTTAGAATGAGTGCAGATGTGAAGAGACTAGTACAAGGTTGTAGAGTTTGTGAGCATGCTAAAAGAGCAACACAAATCACAGGGCTATATCAATAATTGCATATACGAGAAAAACTATGGGAGCACCTAAGTATGGATTTTGTTTTGGGTTTGCCTCAAACATAGAGAGGTAATGACTCAATTTTGGCTGTAGTGGAAAGATTTTCAAAGATGGTTCAAATCATATCATGTCATAAAACTAGTGATTCATCCCACATAGCTCCATTATTTTTCAAAGAGGTAGTCAGGCTACATGGACTGCCTAAGAGCATAGTTTCTGATAAGGACATAAAGTTTGTTGGCTATTTTTTGCATACATTATGGAAGAAGATGGGCATTCAATTAGGATTCAGTTCATCTTATCATCCTCAGACTGATGGATGGACTAAGGTTGTGAATAGAAGTTTTGGAAACTTAATAATATGTTTGGTGGGAGACAAACCACATCAATGGGATCTTGTCTTGGCACAAGCAGAATTTTCTTACAATAATTCAGTGAACAAAAGTGCAGGAAAGAGCCCATTCCAAATAGTTTATGGGTTTAACCCAAGAGGTGTTGATGATCTAAGAGATAATGTAGATTTAAGTAAGAAAAGTTTTGTAGTAGATGATTTTGTAGAACACATTCATGAGGTTCACAAGGAGGTGAAGGAAAAGTTGGAGAAAAGTGCCAACAAATACAAAGAACATGTTGATATGCATAGAAAGGAACAAGAGTTCTACATAGGTGAATTAGTTTTGGCACATTTGAGGAAAGAAAGGTTTCCACAAGGAACATACACTAAGTTTAAATTTAAGAAAATAGGCCGATGCAAGGTGTTGAGGAAATTCTCATCTAATGCCTATGAGATTGAGCTGCCAGCAGGGATAAACATATCTTCTTTTTAAATGTTTTTGATTTGTACAAATTCCATGAAGTATAGACAAGTCTACAAGGGGGTACACAATCGCATTTGCATGATGCACAAGGATGATTAGATCAATTTCCTGTAAAGAAGATGGAAGAAGTAGATAGAGTGATCAACTCTTGAGTGGCTAAGAAGATGAGAGGAAAGGACTACATGGAATACTTGGTCTGATAGAAGAACAAAACTACAAATGTAGCTTCTTGGCTAAGTGTTGCAGAGCTAGACACGTATGGAATTCTAGTTCTAGACTTGCCAAAATGTTCATGAAACATTTTAGTTACTCAATGTGTTTGATGCAGGAGCATCTTGGTCCATGAACAATCCTCATCAACCAAAAATATTTCTTTGCTTTCTTGCTTCTTTGTTTTCCTTTTTATTTTTCTTTGCAAGGGTTAATGATAAAATTTTAGAGAAATTCTAGTTGGTCATGGCCAAGTGATGAATTCACCTTGAATGGAAGCCAAATGCATGTCTACATTTCAAGTTTGGTGAGATTTGAGCAAAATTGTGCAAGTTATGCAAATGGGGAACTTTTGTCTATGTCTGGATTCAGGTCTTAGGCTTGCATCTGCATTTGTGGATCTTTGGGATCTTACCAGACATATCTTGATGACCTTTGCATCCGTGCTAACTCCAACACCTTGCTTAATTTGTTTAACACCTTTAGCAGAACTTCAGTCTGCATCAAGATTTGCGGGACTCTTGAGCCCTACCAAATATATCTCAAACCCCACTAGATCTCCACAAGTCTTGATGGACTTAAAACCTCTGCCTCACACTTTATTATCTTTGTGGAACTTTCTTTTGGCACAGGATACATCCTCATGACCTGATAAATCCTACAATATCCTATTACCCTCCAAATCTCTGCCGACCCAAATTCCTCACATTTCCTATGGAGTTTCCTATTTTTATCAGACATGTCCTGATGACCCAGCTATCCCTACATATGCCAATGGTAGTTTCTTCCACATATGTTGATGATTTAGTTTCTTCCACATATGACGATGACTCAGTTTCTTCCATAATATCCTGATGGGTCTCATTTTTCTATTGCACCAACTGAAAGTGCCCAGGAATGACAAAAATCATTATAAATGACCTGCACTATGGATCAAAGGATCTAATTGATGAATGACATGTCCCATTCACGTGATGAATGTTGGTGGTAGCCTCTTTTGCATTTAAAAGTGAAATTTCATGCTTTTGGGGGTAATCTTCTTCATAGAGAGTTTTTGCTTCTACTGTAACAGGACTTCATCTACAGATTTTAGATTTGGAGGAAGATTGTTTTGGGTTTTCAAGTGAGGGTTGAAATGTTGTTTTGAATCACTACCTAATTGATTATAAGGCTTAGGCCAAGACATGTGTACATGAATGTAAGACTGGAAGGTTATTTTACTCCTATTGTAATGTTTGACTACAAATGAATAAGGTAAGTTTTAGATTTGTTGTTTGTGTAAGATCATATTGCTACGTAGTTCAGTAGTCTATCAAGACCCCTGGACCTTGACCTACATCATATCATAGATTTTTTCTTCTTTGGTGTAGATGATGCACCTATAAAGAGTGATTGAAGTTAAATTTTGGAGTGCATATAATAACATATTTGAGTTCTAAGATTTATTTTTTCGGGAACTGATTAAATATAAACATTTTTAGTTTTCTTTAGCAAAAAAATACCTTCTATTTATTGGGATTATTAAATTTTGTTCATTATTCTTAGTTAATAATATCATATTTATTCAATTGAGCCACATTAGTAATTGTAAAGAAAAATATAATTTTCTAGAGTTAATTTAGATTAATTAAATTAGTATAAATATTTTAAATATATATATATTTAAAGGATTTTTAGAAACATTATTTTGGAATGTGACAATTTTAATATAATTGTCATGAGATTGATGTTTTTCTACATTCTATAAATAGCTATACTAATATATTTGTGCTAGTAGTTATACTTATTTTTCATGTTAATGAGAATGCCTATATACTTTGAAATGTATGCTCATGTTATATTTACACACACATCAAAGTGGAAGCAAAATATTTTTTTGTTAGCATATTGACAAGTTTTTGTATACTATTTTTAGCTTGCCTCAACAAAAAATACCTTCTATTTATGGGATGTACTAAAGTTTGTTCATTTTTATTATCTAACAAGATCACACTTACTCTATCATAAGCCACATTAGTAATTGTAAAGGAAAAAACAATTTTCTAGAACTAATCTAGGTCAATTAAACTATCATAAATATCTTAAATATATCTATCTAAAATGTTTTGAAAGATATAACTCTCAAAGCTCATCTAACCTATGTGAAAAATTTATTTTAGGTGTTTCAAAAGTGATATATCTTGGCACCTTTTAGATAGATGTATTCAAGATATCTATGCTACTAGTTATACTTACACTTCGTGTTAGTTGAGAATGTTGATATATTTTGAGATACATGTTCATGTTAAATTTATACACATATCAAAGTGGAGGAAATGTACTCTTGTGCCTGTTACAATTTGTAAAATAGATTATAACCCATAATCAATTGAAAGAGTTAGAAACATAAACTGCAAATGCAAAAGCAATTGAAACATCATAACAGTGATACCAAGAGATTGATGTAAAATGCTCAAATGGCTAAATAGCATCAGATAACTATCTCCAATATCGAATGAAAATACACGCTAGGTGGCATGCTTATATAGACAAGGGAGAAGGAGGAGGTGGCAAAACCAACTAATGAGGAGTAACCATCTATCAGACTAAAGATAGAAAAGTATCTTCCCAAGATAGCTAATGGATGCTCACATGTAGGAAGGTGACACCTCATAATCCTTTCACCTAATAAAACATGCTTTATTAACCTAAGAAAGCTTAAATAAATGTGTAGGAAAAAACCTTATAAAAAGGAATAAAAAACCTACACTAACACCCCCCTTAAGTGTAGCTTAGGTGGTTAAAGAGATGGGTCTCGACAAATGAAGCCTAATGAGGTACCCATGTATAATGAATCCCCCCCCAAAAGAGAAGGAAAGAAAGAAGGAGATAAGAAGCCCCCTCAAAGGAGGACACCTACCGCACCCCAAGCAAAGCTCGCAAATGAATGAACTTGCTCTCAGTGAAGGGTTTGGTGAAGATGTCTGCAGTCTGATCTGATGTTGAACAGTACTGAAGATCAAGAACCTACTCATGAATCAACTCCTGAATGTAGTGCATGTGAATCTCAATGTGTTTGGTCCGCTGATGATGGACCGAATTGTGAGAGATCTGACTAACACTCTAGTTGTCACAAAAGATGATTGTAGGATTCCTGAAGGAAATGCCAAACTCAGTGAGAATGTGTTGAAGCCAAATGGCCTCAGTAGCAGCATTAACTGCTCCTTGATACTTAGCCTCTGTAGATGAAAGAGCAATAGAAGACTGCTTCTTGCTTGATCAAGAAATCAAACTAGAACCAAGAGAGAAGAAATACCCTGAAGTAGACTTGTAATCCTGAGAATCGCTCGCCCAATCTGAATATGTGTATCCCACCAAGTCAATATCCACGCCCGTTGCATAATGAATCCCATAACTATGAGTGCCCCATACATAGTGAAGAATCCGCTTAGCTACTTTCCAATGTAGCTCATGTGGCTCCTGCTGAACCTAGAGACCAGGCCCATGACATATGAAATAGCAAGCCTCGTGTGAGTCAAGTATATGAGACTCCACACCAATTGGCAATACAAGGTAGCATCTACCAAAGGTGAAGAACAAGAAGCCTCAAGTTTGACCCCTAATAGAAATGGAGTTGGCACAGGCTTACAATTAGCCATGCGAAATCTGGAGAGCATATCAAGAGCATACTTGGGCTGAGAATGAAAGATACTAGCCGAAGACTATGTAATCTCAATACCCAAGAAGTAGTGAAGAAGAACCAAGTCAGATATCAAAAATCAATCATGAAGGGCAGTTTTCACTACCTTGATGGTGGATGAGGAACTCCCTGTAATGAACAAGTCATCAACATAGAGAACAAGGAAAGTGAGAGTTTCATCCTGCTAAAAAATGTAGATGTTCAGATTAGAATGGCATCAAGTGAACCCAACTAATAGAAGGAAGGAGTCCAGCTTGGCATACCAAGCTCGAGGGGCCTATTTAAGTCCATAGAGAGACTTCTGAAGTCGGCAAACAAGTGAAGGATCCTGGACAAACCCATGTGGCTACTCCATATATATCTCCTCCTAAAGGTCACCATGAAGAAAAGTACTCTTCACATCCATCTGATGACCTTCCTAGCGATGGGCTATAGTAATTGCAAAGACAAGTTAGATTGAATTCATCTTGGTAACCGATGCAAAAGTCTCAGAGTAGTCAATCCCAAGAACTTGGGAGAATCCTTTTGTGACCAAGTGAGCCTTATGTTTATCGACCGACACATCTGCAGAAAATTTTGTTTAATAGACCCACTTGTGCCACATCGAACAAGTTTTCTTCCCTTAGGAAGTAGGACTAAATCCCAAGTATGGTTCCTTTCCAAGGAACTAAACTCTTCCTGCATAGTAACATCCCACTTAGGGACACCAGAAGCTTCCTTGAAGGACTGTGGATGTGAAGCTTAAGAAAAGAAGAGATGAGGAGCCTACTCAAACTATGACCTTATTCTTCTTGCATCTGAAGGATCACCAACCCAATCACCTGCTGACTCCAAAATCTGACGAGCCCAAAGAGGCCCAGTGGCAGGAGAATCTGGAGGAGAATCAACATCCTCTAATTGATGACTAAGAGAGGAGGAATATGAATCCTCATCATCACCATCTGAAGTGGAGGAAGAAGACTCCTCAGGAGGATTAAGATCCTCAGAAGAACTATCATCATGAAGTCTTGGTGTCTCCATGGGAATGAATGATGGAGAAGTAGTAGAAAAAGTATCCTCCTCAAAACAAACACTCCTCTCAATGAAGAGCTCATGTGTGGTAGGGTGGAGTAGTCTGTAGCCTTTGACACCATCTGGATAGCCAACAAATATACAAGGCCTGCTCTGCAGATCCATAGCCGTGCATTTCTCTGCTAGAATGTGGGCCCATGCAAGAGACCCAAACACTCGGAAGTGCTTGACTGTGGGTTTCTGACTAGTCCAAGCTTGAAAAGGAGTTACCCCTTTCACAGCTCTATGAGGAACTCGGTTCTGGATATAACATGCATAGTTGATTGTCTCTACCCAATATTCAGGTGCCAATGATTTGGAGTGATAATCAGTCCATTTTGGTGACTAAACAAGCATTAGTAGAGTTCAAGATTGGAGCATATGAGGATAGGGTACTTTGTGACATTTTACCTATGGATTGTTGTCATATGATACTTAGAAGACCCTGGTAGTTTGATAGGTCTATAATTTATGATGGAAAAGCCAACACCTACACCATAAGGAAGGATGAGAAGACTTTTATGTTGATTCCATTGCAAGAAGAAGCCAAGGAGTAGTCAAGGACAACAAAGATGATAATGTTTGGTAAGAAGGAGCTAGTGAGGCTTGAGGAGAATGGAACCAAGGAGTATACATCCTTTTCAAGGCATAAAGTTGTTGAGACAACATGGAGGAGGAGTGAAGATGATTTGTAGACAGTTGTGAAGAAGAATGTCTTCATGTGGAAGGAGGTGAGTGAAAATGTGTCTTGGTCTGAGATGGAGAAGAGTAAGAGTGAGAAGCTTGAAATGCATTAAGTAATTATGGTTGGGACAATCAAGTGTCCTATAAAGAGGAAGTTAGATAATGTGAGGACAAAGATTTCTAAAGGTAATAGGACAGAGAACAAGCTGATGACATGTCTGACAGAGGTTGCAAATGGTGATGGTACAGTTGGTAGTGAAAAGAATGAAGACAAAAAGAGCATGGGGTAGAGGACTATGCAAGACATGAAAGGTAAAGTGATGACAGTTGCTAAGAGGTTGAGAACAGAGGTAAAAGAGAGTGAGATAGTAGAGTTTATTGACAGGAAAGTTGAGAAACATCCCACAGGGCAGATTGTACAGTTGGAGCAAGAACAAGTAATGATGATGGCAAATACACCAAGGATAGTGAAGAATCCAAGCAAAATGAACCTATTGAAGACAAACATGGAGGACATACACAAGCAATGGAGGACAAATTACAACAAACTTTCCAAGGGACTTGGAAAAAAATACAAGTTAGGGTGTATGGTGCGGGGGCACCTAGGACCTAGTTAGAAAATTTTGTATTTTTGGTGTTGAATTTTATATTTTTGGTTTGAATGTGGATTTTAAGGGGAGCTATTTCATTTATTAGTGCAATAAATCCCACTAGGGGCACCTTCATGTAATGGAACTTCACAATTAGAATGTTCTCTTCTTTATGTTAAAAACTGCCATATTGGACAGAGTTAAGAAAAGGCTAAGTTTAGCATTATCCCTGATTTTTCTCCATGATGGGAGTAGTGGAAAAAGGGGAATTAATGCAAAAATAAGTGTTTTTATGCCTTTTAAGGATTGAGCAAAGGCATAGAGGATATGGATGTATGAGGAAAGATTTTGAAAAGACAGTTTTTACCCTGTTTCATAAGCTTTCTCTATTTTCATTGTTGCACACTACATTTTTTTTATATAACTGTAACACAAATCAAGCCTCCTAGGATTGGAAAATGGAAGAATATGTGCTCTTAGTTTAATTTTGATGCAGATTGAAAGGAGTTCAAAACAACAAAAGTAGCTTGTAACTGATTTCAAGGAGAATACACTATTTTTTTCATATTTTTGTTGTTGTTATCTTCGTGGTACTTGACCGTACAATGTTGTCAAGGATACAAATGTATATGGCTATGTAAAGGATCAAGTTACCTATCAAATAATCCTTGTTGGAGGATTTAAGAACATAGGAGAAGCACTTTATTACTATTTTTGTGTAACTAGGTCTGTAAGTAGGGTTTTAAGAGGGTTTAGTAGGGTTTATTAAAATTGATGGTTTCTTGACTTCCCACACTTGCTCCTTAGGTGTAAATAAAGGGGATAGGTTTAGTTTATATGTCTATGAATTGGGTTTTGTGTGGAAGCAAGCGTATGGAGCATCAAGGCAATTTTGAGGTAGTGTAGGTCCAATATCTTCAGGTATTAGACAGTTTCAAGGTAGGTATAGTAGATTTTGGGTGAAAGAATTGTCTGTGGGTTGTATAAATCCCTAAAATCATCTTTGTCCCTCCTAATTGAAACACTCAAATCATTTAGGACAAGAGTTTGCATTGTAGGGCATAGTTTCCATGGGCTTGTGGAGTAGAAGGAGGCCTAATTGGGCTTAGGACAACAACAATAGTCCTAGTTTGACCCATATGTTGAAAAACAATCTACCTTGGAGGAAAGATATGTTATAGAGGAGCTCAATGGGTACTAGAAAAGTTTATTTTTTCATGGGTTTTCCCTTGTTTCTATGAATTATGCCCTAAAAACCACATTCCAAGGGCTAATAGCAAGAAGTTGCATTGTGAAGGAATGATTGGTGAGCAAAGCATTTAGGGAGTTTGGTGAGTTTTATGAGCATCTCCTAGTCAAATCAGAGTGGTTCAAGGTGGTTGGAAGATTTGGCAAGTGGGTTATGTATTCAAACCATGAAATGCTCTTTTGCCTACCATGTAAGCTATACATGTCAAGAAGACAGTCAGTTATGACCATGACCAATCAACAAACCTTTGAAGACATAAAAGATACATCCCCTGCTCTGCATCACCATTTCCTTTAATGAATGATTCTTTCATTCTGTAACTCTGTTTTTCTATGGACTATAGGGAATTATGTGCTGAAGATCAATGCCCTCTGAGGCACAAAACTACTCAAGCCTCTGGTTGACATATTCCCCGCCATTATCAGTGCACAAAATCTTGACAACCTTCCCAGATTGTTTCTTTTCAAAAGCTTTAAAGTCCTGAAAAGACTCAAAGACTTCAGACTTTTGTTTAAGAAAGTATACAAAGGTGTATCAGGAAAGATCATCAATGAAGGTCAATACATATCTCGCTCTCCTGAATGAAGGATGCTAAAACAGACCAGCCAAATCACTGTGTACTAACTCCAAGAGCTATGTGGATCTCCATGGTTTACCTTTATCAAATGTTTCTTCAGGATGCTTGCCAAGAATGCAGCCTTGACAAACTCCATCTTAAAATTGAATAGAAGGCAACCCTGTAACCATGTCATGCTGACTGAGTTGCTGCAAGTAGCAATAGTTCAAGTGGCCAAATCGTTGATGCGACAAATGGCTCACCTCATTTGAGTGAGTGAGCAATGCAAGTGAAGGAGAATCGGGAACAAAATGAGAAAAGTGATAGAGCCATTAATGGTTATCAACTTTTCCTACAACAACTGTAGACCCACTGTGTAGATCACTAATAACCACTGAGTCAGGTGTAAATTCAACTCTCTGGCTAGAACCTGTATGGGTGATCTGGTAGACAGATAGGAGATTAGTTGACAAAGAAGGTACACAAAGAACATCATGGAATGTCCCATTACCAATGTCAACAGATCCTCTCCCAAGAACTTCTTCTGTTGTATCATTACCCATAAGAATATCAGGCACAGAACATGAATCTAAGGATGAGAAACTTTCCTTTGCATTGGCCATGTGGTGAGAAGCACCTAAGCCAATTACCCAACTATCTAGTAGTGTAGCAACTGCAACAAGGGCCTTGCCCTTCCCCTTACTATTTTTTGTGTCCTTTGAAGATTCTGAAGAATCTTCCTTAGCTGAATCTGGCACTTTGATATTATTCTTCTAAAGAAGATGAGTAAGATAAGCTATTTTCTTTTTCAAACACTTATGCTCATCGTGACCAGATTTCTTACAAAAGGCACACTTTGTCTTCTCCTTTTTAGACTTGTTGTCTTTAGAGGAAGACTCAAGAGCCACATTGGTTGCATCTTGTTTTGGACCTTGTTTTATCTCTCCTTGATCCTTTTGTTTCTTATTTTGCTTTCCATTGCCTTTCTGATCTTTAGTACCCTAATTTGTAGCCAAGACATGAGACTTAGAATGCTTAATAGTGCCCATGTGAACCAATTTATCCTATTCTTTAGTGAGTTCAGCAGCAAATTCATCTAAAGAAGGCATTTTGTAGGTAGTCCCAAGAGCACTTTTGGTGGCATAAAATGTAGAAACAAACACTGAGTAGTTAGGACCAAGCTTAGAAAGAATACTTAAGATCAATTGTGTGTCTTTATTCTCAATCCCACATTGTTTTTGTTGCAAATATGTGTCTAATTAGTGTTGTCATTGATGTCAACATATCCTTGTTGCCATTGGTGTCAACTGTATTCCATTTTGTTGCCTGTTTAGAAGACTGGAATGTTGAGGATATTGAGAAAATTAATGAACATAAATGTATGCAGACCATATGGCTATGTAGAAGATTCTCTGAAGTAGCTCCACTTAAGATTTGAGAGGACCACATGAAGATTTGAAGAAGTTATGGCCATCTGAGTAGAACCAGGTTTTAGCAGTTGTTCAAAAGAGACAGAGTGACAGTAAATTAGTCTGGATTGCTCCACATTGAAATATTATGATCTACGGATCTAGAGGCTTGTTTGGGAAGTCAATATGTATCATCAACTCAAGTGGTTCATTGTTTGGAGGTCCGCAAGCAATCTTTCTAGTGTGATAGTCATAGAAGACAGTGTTCTTGAGGTTCTAGATGAAGATGCAAGTGATTCTAGTGATTTGGAGGAGTGCAGATGTTTTTGTTGAATTCAATGTGCTTGTGGAGGTCTCTAGATCATGTGACTGCTATGTTGGAGGTCCGCATTGAAATTTGAGCTCGTTGGTAAAGATTTTCTTCTTGGTATTGTTGTTCTTCCCATTCTTGGCCAACGGATGTTTCAAGCATGTTGCGAATGATCTAAGAGCAATTCTATGGAGTGTGGCATGTTGATCGAGGAAGATTTGAATCCCAGTTATGTTTGGTTGACAGCTTAGTGATTCACATTAAGTCAGATGTTTGGAGTGTCGACCTTGATTCCAAGGTTGATGAAGCATATAAATACTTGTTGATGAGTTATGGAAAATCATCCTTGGGCAAAATAATCAAATTCAAAGAAAGGATCAGAGGCAGAACAAAGAAAAGGAGGAGTAGAGGAACAAGAACAGTAAAGGATGAAGTGATAGTGAAGAAGTATTTGGGAGAAGAGTAGAAGTTTTATGAACATTCAATGAGACTGAACCAAGCATGAAGAAGATGCTATTTCTCAGTTAATTCCTTCTGTATTAAACATAAATTTTGTAGGCAGTGAGCCTCTTTTGAGCAGTGAGCTCTAGGCAGTGCACCAGAAGGCAAGTGCCTTCCCATTTTCAAGTACTTTTAATAGGGTACGAATCTTGTGGGTTAACCCCCACCGTGGTTTTCCCTTAACCAGGTTTCCACGTCAAAAATCTTGGTGTCAAGTGTGTTAATTGTGTTTCTGCTCATATATTATTGTTTCATGCTTTAATGTTTACATCATAAATCTATTTGTAAGTTGTGAAAGAAGATTAAAATAGAAAAGGTTAATTTTGTGGGACAATTGATTCATCCCCCCCTCTCAATTGTCCAGCCTAATTCCAAATATTGGTATCAGAGCCAGTTCCTCTAAAAGAAGCTTAATCGCTTGAGGAGATCCAAGATGTTAACTTACAAGAAGGAAAGTCTGAGATTTGATGGAACAAATTACTCCCTCTAGAAGGTATGCATGCAATGTCATTCAAAATGTATGGGTGATGCCTTTTGGTTGATAACTAAGAATGAGTATAAGATTTTGAAGAATGGCCCTACAACTCTAGATGAACTTAGGGAAGCTGAATCCAATATTCGAGCTAAAGAAGCATTATTGAGTGCCCTGACTACTACAGAATTGGCAAATGTCCTGGTGTTATCACCCAGTTTTGCACCCTTGCATACAGTTGTGAAACTTTTGCAAACTGGAATAACATGGGAATGATTTCTAAGTGTGGGACTTTGCTAAATGAGATCAAACCTCTGGAGAAGGCCAGCTTCCTTGTCTAGCTATCACTTGAAACTACTAAATTTTGGGGGGAAAAGGGAGAGAGAATGCTTGTAATGAAAATGAATAAAAGCTTGAAAACATAAAAGGGTGATACACTAGACAGATTTAAAGAAACTTCCACAAAACTGAAGGATGCACAATACAATCAGAATATGGCAAGTAGGCATACATAAGTTAGATGACTCTAGCAGAGGCGAGAAGCAATATGATTGAGAGGAATACAACATTCACAGACAAACCATATGCAGATTCACACAAAACCAGAAAAATCAGTAAAGAGGTAAAAATAACTTGCATATATTTGACAGAGAGGCAAGGTTACAGTATCTAAAAACTCTGTTTGGAAATAGAAAGACCAAGATGCCAAAAAATTTCCAACCTTATTTACATCATTTGAATGCCTATATATAGCATTCTGAAACTATCCTAGGTCGGTTAAAAAATTTGCTCTAAAAGCTGTCATAGAAAAATATCTCAATCAATGACTGTCCAACTGCATCAATTATGGCATCAAAATCTGGAACTGGGTGGATGGGGAGATATTTAGAGTCTTTATTGCAGCTACTTACTCATCGCCATTCTTCAGCCAACGCATCAGTGAGGAGATATTTTGATCATGAATGCGAGCAACTTCCATACCTGCATAAATGAATGCAAAAAAAACTATCTACATCTCATTCAAGAAGTCGCTAAAATGTCTAGTCACCCAAAATATGCAACTCCAAATCTGAAAATTGAAAAGTGAAAAAACTCTTGAAAACCCTGCCAAAAGAAAGAGGGGACAAAAACATGCATCTTTGCCTCTTGAAGCATATTGAAATTTGCCAAAATGGAGGAGATACAGGTGGTTAAAGTTCTGGTCAAATGCCTGTATATATCGCTTCTGCATCTGTGTATATATTGCTACATCTTGGCGCCTGAATCGGCATTCAAAACTTCATTCTGCAACTCCTTTGCATATGCATGGCACTTTGTATATCAGGCTTGTATATGCTTTGTATTTTCAAATTTACATATGCATACAATTCCCCTTATATGTGTGGGCCCCACCATTTGTATCTCCTCCTCTGCATATGCAAAAATATACAAGCTGCGGACCCCAAAATGACTATTATCTATATTTGATTGTGTGGCTCGGGTCTGGCTTGTATATTTGACTTGCATCCTTCTTTGCACATCACTGATATACAAACCCCTTTGTATATCGCGGACCCCACCAGATGCACCTTCACTTATATGTTCACTGTAGCTGATGCATATAAACTTTGCATATCGGCCGTGTATGTAGAAGACATACAATCTTCTTTATATATGCGAGAGCCTCGTCTCATGCATCTTGGCGATATACAAACGCCTTTGTATATTTTTCCCTGCGGCACTTTTATGAAGCAGATCGGAAGCATTTTTGAAATCCGGCTTGCATATGTCTTTGTATCTATTCCTTTGTATGTCAAAACATACAAACACCTTTCAAACATGGCAGACCCAAGAAAAACATAGAATAGATTGAAACTTATATCGGGTCTAGACTGTATATGTTAGCTTTGTATATCAGCTTGTATGTGCGAACATACAAACACAACATACAAACCCCTTATATACAAATGGGGAATCTTGAGGAATATTCCCGCAATGCATCTTTTGATTGTATCTTTCCACTTGTATGTGTGAACATACAAAGTAATATACATTCCTCCCAAATACAAATAGGGAATCTTTATGGAATATTCTAGGAATGTATAACCGATATGCAAACCTTACCTTGCATGCAATCTCATTTGAACCTGCAGGCCCCACCACTTGTATGTTTCACCGGCACTATAGCAAATGTATATATTGGCCTTGTATGTCAAAAATGTAAAGGCAAAATATACAAACCTCCCAAACATATAAATGGGGAATCTTTGAGGAATATTCGATGAATGCACATTGAACCTTGTATGTTTCACTTGCACCTTTCCTTGTATATCGCTGATATACAAACCGGGAATATTCCCGGGGACCTGCAAAAGATTCCCTGAATGTATATGCACCTTTGGAGCCTGATATACATTTAGAAAAATGCATATAACCTAATTTTTTCATCATTTTCCAAGGCCGATGGAGATTTTCAAGCCCACCAAATGAACATTTGAACTGTATGTTGACCAAAACTTTGACCATGAATAACTTCTTTGTTTGGTCGAATTTTAGGGTGATGTAAAAAGCAAACCTGCCTATTTTTTCAAGCTCTTTCCAATGCTAAGGTTTTTTTAAGGTTTTTTTTTGGGTACTTTAAGCTTTATAGGAACATTGACCAAAGGATTTTCAAGGAAAATACCTGGTGAACTGTTTAGCTCTGTACAGAGGAAAATGGGTCAACAATTTGGTGACCTCTATGAGATGTTTACCTACCAAACATAAGATCAGTGGCCTTATCTCTATTCATTGGGCATGGAGTCACACAGAGACTAAAATTTAGATATTTCTGACCTTAACAAAACAAGATAGAAGCAATGAAGAACACTTGGAAGACCAAACCAAGACAAAATGTTGAAAGTGAAACCTTTCAACTATGCTAGACAGCATTTAGGGAAAGCAAAAAAGATCTAAACTAATGTGCAGTAGCACTTATTGAAAGCATAGAGACCTAATTTATTGATTTACAAGGCACTCATACCTCAAAACACCTCTTTAGGTGTATCCCATTGACTGGGATAGGTAGATTTTGTCCATCCATATTTGATAACTGAAATGCATTATGCTCCTTGCATTCAGTATTGAGAAATAGACCACTCCACATGTTGTCAAACTTGGAATGTTTTCCTGGTATGCTCTTCAATTCATCCCATTTGAGCACCATGTTACCCATTCTAAAGTTCCTAGGGGTGACCTTCTTATCAAAATTTCTTTTTGTTTGAAGCTGATGATATTCCATAGTCTTCATAGCCTTGTCTCTAATCTCTTCAAGCTCCATAAGCTGAGCATATCTGACAGCCATGGGATCCTCTTTTTCAAACATCTCCATCTGATTCATGATGTCTAGTGCTGGTAGTTCTACGAAGATAGGCAATCTTGCTTCCTTCCCATATACTAACGTGTATGGAGAATTTCCAATGGACCTCTTAGGATTTATTCTATCTGCCCATAAGGCATACTTCAAATTAGTGTGCCAGGTCCTCTAGTTATCTTCCATTGATCTTTTAATAATTCTTATGAGATTTTTGTTTGTAGACTCAGCCAAACCATTACCCTGTGGGTAATAATTGGAAGAAGTATTCAAATAAATCCCATTCTTAACAGCCCAGTTAATTATCTTTAGGCCAACAAAGGCTAAAGCATTATCAGAAATTATTGACTCAAGCACTCCAAATTTGGAAATCAAATCATGATAAAAATTTAAAACAACACTTTCATTTGATTCCTTTAGAGCCACTGCTTTAGTCCATCTCGTGAAAAAATCTGTAGCTGTAAGAATCCACTTGTGGCCTGCACTTGATGGTGGATTAATGGGTCCTATGAAGTCAATACCCCATTTCATGAAGGGTTGCTCTATTTGAATTGGCCGTAGAGGTAAGGCTGGTAGCCTCTCTTTTTCTACAAAAATAGCACACTTTATACATTTCCTAGCCCATGCCTAGGCATCCTTAAATAAGCTAGGCCAGTAATATCCAGCTTTCATTATCTTCCAGGCAGTAGTCTTTGGGGCAAAATGACCCCCCACTGTTCCATCATGAAATTCATGCAGTACCTTATCAGTCTGATCTTCAACAATGCATCTTAGCAATACACCATTAAAATCCTTTCTGAAAAGGGTGCCATTAATCAAAATGTATGGAATAGACTGCAGTCTATAATATCTTCTTTTGGTTCTATCCAAACCTGCTGGACATTTGCCAGTCTGCAAAAATTGATCATATCAGTAACCCAACTTGTGCCCACCACCTCTGAATTATCTTGAGGTGCATCCTCAATGGTCAAAAGCGTCTCATCCCATTCTTCAGAACTGGTAGCGAGCTACTCGCTAAGTGCCTTGCCTCTGACAAGCTTGGTTACCTAGATATCCACGTCATATTCCATGACCTTGGTGATCCAGCCGGCTCTTTTCTCATTTATATCTTTGCTCAACAGGAACTCCTTCATGCTAGGATGAGCCACCATCAAATGTATCTTGTTATTAGAAATAAGATGCCAAAATTTCTTGAGGCTCCTTATCACTGCAAGGACGTGCTTCTCAACAAAGCTATACCTTTGCTCATATTCTTCCAGCCCCTGACTGAAAAAAGTGATTGGCTGCTCCAATCCTTTGCTCTGTTGTTGTACCAGGATTGCAGAAATGGTATCCAGACTGCCATAAGGATACAAAATAAAATCCTTAGAGAAATTAGGGTTTACCAGAGTTGGCATAGTTGACAATTCTTCTTTTATAGACTCAAATCTTAGCTTGGCCTCCTTCATCCAACTAAAAATTGTATTCTTCTTCAACATGGCTATCAAGGGTTTCATATGGTTCGTAATATCAGGGATGAATCTTCACAGAAAATTAATTCTGCCAATAAAACTTTGCAATCCCTTCTTATGACTGGGTAAGGGAAGCTCCAAAATGGCCCTTACTCTTTCAGCATCAATGGTAATGCCTTCTTTTGACACAACGTGCCCTAACAGCTTGCCCTTATGCACAACAAAAATGCACTTTTTGGGATTGAGAGATATTCTGAACTCTCTGCGTCTCTCAAACACTTGCCTTAAATGAAATAAATGCTCATACACATTCTTGGAGAAGACTATTATGTCATCCAGATACACCAGCACCAGCTTATAGAGCAAACCCTTGAACGCCATATCCATGGCTCTTTGAAAAGTCAAGCCAGCGTTAGAGAGACCAAAAGACATTCTCCTGTAGGCCATGGTCCCCCATTTGGTAGTGAATGCGGTTTTAAATTGATCCTCCTCCTTGACTAACACCTGATTGTAACCATAAAATCTGTCGAGCAAGGAAAATCTTTCTGAGCCAGCTACCACCTGTAGAATCTACTCCATTGATGGAAGTGGGTAGTGGTCTTTTAGGGAGGCTCTGTTTAAGTCCCTGAAATCAACGTACAGCCTATTTTCTCCATTCTTCTTCCTCACAGGAACAAGGTTTGAGACCCAAGAAGTATGCTTGATGGGAAAAATGATCTTTCCCTCAATTAGCTTAGTCAATTCTTTAGTCATCAGGGGCTCTAGCTTTGGATTTAGGGGTCTCTGCTTCTGCCTTATAGGCTTGTACCTGGTTCCAACTCTATGGTATGCTGGGCAATATGAGGATTGAACCCCTTCAAGTCTGAATAATCCCAAGCAAATACCTCCTTACATTCTCGACAAAGAGCAATAAAAGCTCTCCTGTCCTCAACTGAATAGATTTTACCTATTTTGAGGAGTTTTCCCTTAAAAATATCTAACTCCTCACAATGTTCCTCTTTTATTTGCATACCGGTCTTAGTCTTCTTCATCTAATCATCAGTGCCAAAAATAGACTCCAAAGTTACCAATCCCTTGGGCAGCTTGTTCGTCTTCAGCTGAATAATCTGATCATTGCCATATTGCTGTTTGAGTTTATCCTGATTCATCATGGAAAACTCATCTTCCTCTAATAGGAATCTCAGAATCTATTCATCACTTTCAAAGACTTGCCAATGAACATTATTGTCAAGAATAGAGAGTCTGTCAACTATTTTTACATGAGGCTGCATTTTCTCTCGTTGGATATCACTGGGAATATTGAATTGTGCCCCAATTGCAACCAATCTATTAGCATGGGAGTTCTGATTCCTTGGAATGGATATCAAGTTAAAAGCATCAAACTCCTCAATCATGTTCTAGACCCTATGCTTATAGCACTTCAAGGTATCATTTTTGGTAAGATGCAGTCCTCTTACCTGATTTACAATTAGTTCACTATCCCCAAATACTTGCAAACAACCAATCTTTCTCTTTCTTGCCCATTGTAAACCCTGGATCAATCCTTCATATTCAATAGTGTTATTGGTGCACGAGAAGGCAAAATGGAAAGCAGCATAATATCTCTCACCCTGGGGAGATACAAGCATGGCACCACCACCGGATCCATTTCTACTCCTAAAGCCATCAAAATACATTTTCCACACTTCATTATGCTGCCCTGTCTGCAGTTCTGCATCCTTTACCAGATTTGGAATTGTTGTTTTAGGCTCATGTAGTATGTAAGTTCCCATACCAGTCTCTTGTATGTGTGTCTGAGGATCATCTACAACATTTTCTGAGGCCCATTCCCTTAAGAGTACCTCTGGTATGCTTTCAGGTTGTAGTTCTTAGGTAGCAAGAAGTTCAGGGTCATCAGAAATAATGCAATTTGCATTAACAACACTAGGTGTGTAAGGCTCTATGTGATTATTTGAAAGTAACTCAGATTTTAAAGTTACTTTGGTACCATATCTGGTCCTAAAAAACATGTGGGACTAGTCTGAGGATAAATATCCTCCTATCTTGGCTATAAATTCTCTTGATAAGCACATGGCAAAATAAGGAGGCAAATCTATGATTGGGGTTTAGGGTGCAGAGTGAGACCTAGGTCTTTTATTACACCCACAGTGTTAACAGATGTGCCATCTAATTAGAGTACACCCTTCTCAAGAGGCTGGTATTTGAGCCCTAATTGGTCTACAATTTGTTTAGGCATCACAGAACTGCTTGCTCCACTATCCACCATGCAATTATGAACTAATTTGTCTCCAATTATCAATGATATATAAAATGGGAGTGGCTTGGTACTTTTGTTAGGCTATTTGCTATTATCCTCGAAGGAATTAGTAGGGACAACCCTATTTGGGTCAATAGTTGTATCATTGGATACTTTCAAATCAGATAAAGCAAACTGCAACATTTTCTTTTGACCAGGGATGGCTAGGGAATCCCACATGGACATTGTCACATTCATCTTTTTCATATTTTCAATAATATTGAAAGGTGGAATGACACTTACCTTTTGATTTGATTTTGTAGCAGCGACCTCTGCTTGCAAACAGAGCATCTCCCTTGCTACTGTCGGATTAATTCATTGTAGAATATGGGGAATATATGAGGTAGAAGCACCAACATGTCCTTTCTCTTTGTTTGCTACTTGGTCTACCTCATAACCCCTCTTCATGGCCCTTGTATTTTCTGCTACTGGAGTATTATCTCGATTCATGCCACAAAACTCACCCTCCTGCCAGTTCATGAAAGCAAAATCACTCTAAGGTTGTTCTTGTTGTTGCACAGCCCCATCATTTGGTGTACTTGGCTGTGAGGCTGACACATTTTTCACCATTAAAGCCTAATTTATGACTCCATTTGAATAGGCTGCTTGACTGTGTGGCTGATTGCATGGATAGCACCACTCATTTTCATCCACAAGGTTGTTCTTAGTAGGGACTAAGTCTCTTACTGCATTAATAGGTGCTAAATTATAAGGCTGAAAAGGTCTTTGGTTCACATTTTGCCTAGCACCTTGATAGTTGCTTTGATAAGGTGGCCTATTAGCTTGATATGGCTGATTTTGGCCTTGAAATGGTTGATTCTGCCCCTAACTAGGTTGCTGATAAGGCTGAAAGGGCCTCTATGATTATTGTTTCTTTATGTTTATCAGTTCATTTCCAAAAGTTTGAAGGATGCCCTCAATCTTTTGTTGACTATTTTTAATCTCTTTCAACTCTTGAGATGAACTAGAGGCAACAAGTTTAGAATTGGTAATATTAGGTAATGCTGCGATAGTAGGCACAGAGGGAAAATATGGAATTGGCAAAGGCATAGAAGCCTGAATCGCAGAAAAAATAGGCACTGGTGGTCTGGGTGCTATTTTTCCAGCCTGAATTAGATTATTCTCTGCCCTAATAGCTAATTCATAAGCATCTGGTAAACTATTACCTCCTAATGATTGAATAATTACTGAAACATCACTATTTAGGGCTTTTAAAAAATACAAGAATGCATATTCAGCTAGAGGTCTTACCATGGCAGGAATTATGTCCCATGTCTTCTGAAATCTAAAGTTGAAATCCATCATTTGCTCCTGTGGAGCTCTCTTTATGGTGGTCATCTGTTCGACCAATGATAGATTATCTAATTTTTCTTGAAATTGCTTGTTTAATTTCAGTCCTAGATCATCCCAGGTTCCTATAGTCTGCACTGGTAGACTCCTAAACCACTGCAATGCCTTCCCTTTGAATGAGGTAGCAGCAGCCTGATGGCTACATTCTCTTGAGTAACATGATGTACACCACATAGAGATGATATGTCTCTGATGTGCTCAATAGGGGTAGTCTGATTTTCCCCTATGAAATAGGGCAAATTCTTCAAAGCTGCCATGGGTATAACATCATGTACTGTTAGATTTAAAGGGCTGCCCCCATCAAAAGTCACAATTGGCTGATTCCTTGCCATTTGAACTGCTAGAGGTAGATTTACTTGAGTTACAACAGGAACTACAGAAGCAACTGGTCTGAAATTTGGTGGAGTTGACTATATCCTCTTAGAAACTGGAGTCCTTATTACAGCTCTACCTTTCCTTCTAGGTGGGGAGAGCTGCAAATATTTGAATGAGCTTGAACTTGAACTCTTGGTTACTATCTTTCTCATAAAACATGTATCAGCAAAACTAGTCTGTTTGTCTTTCCTCAGTCTAAGTCACCAAATGTGTAAATTTTAACCTCTTAAAGGTCTGTAATCACTGGTTGCACATCAAAACTAGCAATAATAATTGTTAATTTAATTGTTCCTCTAACTCTCGAGTCCCACTGGGCATGCCAAAAGTTGTTATCACCTAGTTTTGCGCCCTTGCATATAGTTGTGAAACCTCTACAAACTGGAATAACATGGGAATGATTTCTAAGTGTGGGACTTTGCTAAATGAGATCAAACCTCTGGAGAAGGCCAGCTTCCTTGTCTAGCTATCACTTGAAACTACTGAATTTTGGGGGGAAAAGGGAGAGAGAATGCTTGTAATGAAAATGAATAAAAGCTTGAAAACATAAAAGGGTGATACACCAGACAGATTTAAAGAAACTTCCACAAAACTGAAGGATGCACAATACAATCAGAATATGGCAAGTAGGCATACACAGGTTAGATGACTCTAGCAGAGGTGAGAAGCACTATGATTGAGAGGAATACAACATTCACAGACAAACCATACGCAGATTCACATAGAACCAGAAAAAAGAGGTAAAAATAACTTGCATATATTTGACAGAGAGGCAAGGTTACAGTATCTAAAAACTCTGTTTGGAAACAGAAAGACCAGGATGCCAAAAACTTTCCAACCTTATTTACATCATTTGAATGCCTATATATAGCATTCTAAAACTATCTTAGGTCGGTTACAAAATTTCCTCTAAAAGCTGTCATAGAAAAATATCTCAATCGATGACTGTCCAACTGCATCAATTATGGTGTCAAAATTTGGAACTGGGCTGATGGGGAGATATTTAGAGTCTTTATTGTAGCTGCTTACTCATCGCCAATCTTCAGCCAATGCATCAGTGAGGAGATATTTTGATCATGAATGCGAGCAGCTTCCATACCTACAGAAATGAATGCAAAAAAAAACTATCTACATCTCGTTCAAGAAGTCGCTGAAACGTCCAGTCGCCCAAAATATGCAACTCTAGATCTAAAAATTGAAAAGTGACAAAACTCTTGAAAACCCTGCCAAAAGAAAGAGGGGACAAAAACATGCATCTTTGCCTCTTGAAGCATCTCAAAATTTGCCAAAATGGAGGAGATACAGGCGGTCAAAGTTCTGGTCAAATGCTTGTATATATTGCTTCTGCATCTGTGTATATATCGCTACATCTTGGCACCTGAATCGGCATTCAAAAATTCATTCTGCAACTCCTTTGCATATGCATGGCGCTTTGTATATCGGGCTTGTATATGCTTTGTATTTTCAAATTTGCATATGCATACAATTCCCCTTATATGTGCAGGCCCCACCATTTGTATCTCCTCTGCATATGCAAAAATATACAAGCTGTGAACCCCAAAATGACTATTAGCTGTATTTGACTGTGTGGCTCAGGTCTAGCTTGTATATTTGACCTGCATCCTTCTTTGCACATTGCTGATATACAAACCCCTTTGTATATTGCGGACCCCACCAGATGCACCTTCACTTATATGTTCACTATAGCTGATGCATATAAACTTTGCATATTGGCCATGTATTTAGAAGACATACAATCTTCTTTGTATATGCGAGGGCCTCATCTCATGCATCTTGGTGATATACAAACGCCTCTGTATATTTTTCCCTGCGGCACTTTTATGAAGCAGATCGGAAGCATTTTTGAAATCCGGCTTGCATATGTCTTTGTATCTGTTCCTTTGTATGTAGAAACATACAAACACCCTTCAAACATGGCAGACCTGAAAACAACATAGAACAGATTGAAACTTATATCGTGTCCGGACTATATATGTTAGCTTTGTATATCAGCTTGTATGTGCGAACATACAAACACAACATACAAACCCCTTATATACAAATGGGGAATCTTGAGGAATATTCCTGCAATGCATCTTTTGATTGTATCTTTTCGCTTGTATGTGCGAACATACAAAGCAATATACATTCCTCCCAAATACAAATAGGGAATCTTTATGGAATATTCTAGGAATGTATAACCGATATGCAAACCTTACCTTCCATGTAATCTCATTTGAACCTGTAGGCCCCACCACTTGTATGTTTCATCGGCACTGTAGCAAATGTATATATTGGCCTTGTATGTCAAAAATGCAAAGGCAAATATACAAACCTCCCAAACATACAAATGGGGAACCTTTGAGGAATATTCGATGAATGCACATTAAACCTTGTATGTTTCACTTGCACCTTTCCTTGTATATTGTCGATATACAAACCAAGAATATTCCTGGGGACCTGCTAAAGATTCCTTGAATGTATATGCACCTTTGGAGCTTGATATACATTCATAAAAATGCATATAACCTAATTTTTTCATCATTTTCCAAGGCTAATGGAGATTTGCAAGCCCGCCAAATGAACATTTGAACTGTATGTTGACTAAAACTTTGACCATGAATAACTTCTTTGTTTGCTCGAATTTCAGGGTGATGTACAAAGCAAACCTACCTATTTTTTCAAGCTCTTTCTAATGGTAAGGTTTTTTAGGCAAGACTTCTAGGAAATTTGGCACTTTAAGCTTTATAGGAACATTGACCAAAGGATTTTCAAGGAAAATACCTGGTGAACTGTTTAGCTCTATACAAAGGAAAATGGGTCAACACCTGGATTTGAAAACTGCCCATGAAATCTAGAAAAAGTTGGAAAATCTGTATGAAGGTGACAAATATGTCAAATGTGCCAAGATGCAGAGCTTCAAGGGTAAATATGAAAGGTTGGTAATGAGTGAAGATGAAAACATTACTTCCTACATGCAGAAAGTGAATGAACTTGTGACCAGTGTCAGAAATGCTAGTGGAGTATTGGAAAAATTAGAGATTGTTGCCAAAGTGCTCAGATCCTTACCTGCAGCATACAAACATAAAGTTGTTACCAGAAGAGATTAGGACAATGACAACTATTACAAGGATTAGTTAGCTAGGAAGCTCTCAGCATTTGAAATGAGTGAGTTTGGTGATTCTCTTCCTAAGTCTGAATCTACATTTAAGGCTAGTGTATATGGAGAACAAAGATATGATCCAGGTGAAAGCTCTTTAGGAAGATCAAACAGATTTGCTAAGGCAAGGAAGGATCTTGAAGATGATGAAATTGAGTCTACAGAACTTGAAGCTCTTATTTCTAAAAGAATGCCAAGAGGATCTAGTAAGTATGAAGGAAAGTTGCCATTCAAATGTTTTTCTTCTAATAAGATTGGTCATTTTGCCTCAAGATGTTTAGAGAAATTTTCAAAGCCAAACCCTAACATATATAAAGGTCAAAAGAAATGTTACCATGTCCAAGAAGCTGGAGAAGGAGTCACAGATGATAAATCTGATCATGGAGGTTCCACTAAAAGTTATTGGGTGTTCATTGCTATCAAAGAAGAATATTCGGTGTCTACTGAATCTGTTAGCTATACAAATGTGGAAAGTGCCTTGGCTGCTTAGGTTGTTGAAAAGGATGAATGGGTGATTGATAGTGGATTCTCTCATCATATGACAAGTGATAAAAGTAAGTTTGTAAGCTTTAAGAAATACGAAGGTGGAATTGTGAAATTTGGAGACAACTCGGCTGGTAGAATCCGTTGCAGAGGATCCATCTCTTTTGATGGTAAGAATAATACTAATGATGTTCTCTATGTGGAAGGACTGAAGCATAATCTTCTCAGTGTTGGATAGTTGGTTGACAAGGGTTATGACCTCAGATTCAAGGATGGAAAATACTAAAACTTGGAAAGCTCTGAAATTGAAATTGCATCTGGTACTCAGACTAGAGGTAACATCTTTCATTTAAGTAGTTCTAGTAAGAGTTGCCTGATTGCTCAAATTGATCAGAGTTAGTTATGGCATAGAAGAATGTGTTATGTAAATTTTTATAACATTGTCAAGATAAGTTCTACTCAGGCTGTGAGAGATCTTCCAAAACTTATGAAACCTGATAGCATGTGTAGAGAATGTCAATTGGGTAAATAGAACAGAACTTCATTCAAGAGTAAAGAACAATTTTCAAGTGGACTACTGGAACTTGTGCATACTGATCTATGTGGCCCTGCTAGAATGAGGAGTGTGCAAGGAGACATATATTTTATGTTGTTGATTGATGATTACTCCTGGATGATGTGGGTAACCTTCCGAAAAGAAAAATCAAAAGCTCTTGACAAATTCAAGGTGTTCAAGGTTATGGTGGAGAATCAGATTGGTGTGAAAATAAAGTGTCTAAGATCCGACAGAGGTGGAGAATTTACCTCCAGTGAGTTTGATTCATTTTGTGAAAAGCATAGAATAAAAAGATAGTTATCTGCTCCTAGGACTCCTCGGCAGAATGGAATTGTGGAAAGAAAGAACCGGACCATTCAAGAAGCTGCTAGGGCCATGATTATGGAAGCAAATATTCCACAAGTCTATTGGAGAGAGGCTGTGAGTACTATTGTCTACACTCTTAACTAGGTGTAGATCAAAGGTAATTCTGGTAAGACACCTTATGAACTATGGTTTGGTCATCCTCCTACTATGAGATATTTCATATTTTTTAGTAGTAAATGCTATATCAAAAGAGATGAGGATCTAGGCAAGTTTGATACAAGAAGTGATGAAGGAATATTTTTGGGTTACTCTACTCAAAGCAAGGCATACCGGTGCTTTAACAAGAGATTGAAAAGATTGTTGAAAGTGCAAATGTTAGAGTTGATGAAAGCAAAGAAGGACATTACAGGTCTTGCGGATATGAATCAAGTGATCAAGATGAAAGTCAAAGTCAAGGAAGGCAAGTTCAAACCTAGACCCAAATCCAGTTTGATCTAGAAAATCCAATGACTCAAGAGGATAATGTAGAAGTTGAGGAACAAGTTCAAGAAAATCCCAAAACTCCTAAGTATGTAAGGATGAATCATCCTGAAGATCAGATCATAGGAGATAGAAATAAAGGTGTTCAAACTAGGAGATGAATTGCTAAAGATCAAGAAGAGATTTGTTTGATTTCAAAGATTGAACCAAAATCAGTAAGTGAAGCCTGTAATGATGAAAACTGGATAAAAGCAATAGAAGAAGAATTAATGCAAATTGAAAAGAATCACACTTGGGATCTTGTTTCTAGACCAGAGGACAAAAATCTGATTGGAACTAAATGGGTCTTCTAGAATAAACTAAATGAAGATGGTGAAGTTGTAACAAACAAAGCAAGGTTGGTATGCAAAGGATGTTCTCAAGTGGAAGGAATTGATTTTGAAGAAACTTTTGCTCCGATAGAAAGAATAGAAGCAGTCAGATTATTTCTTGTATTTGCTACTTTCAAAGATTTCAAGGTATACCAGATGGATGTCAAGTCAGCATTCCTGAATGGAGAGATAGAAGAAATCTACATTGAGCAACCGAAAGTATTCCAGTTGTCTGATCAAGAAGATATGGTCTGTAGATTGAGAAAAGCTTTGTATGGACTTAAACAAGCCCCAAGAGCCTGGTATGCAAGACTAGATAAGTATTTGCTAAAGATAGGATTTAGCAAAGGCACTGCTGATAGTAATCTTTATTTCAAGATTGATCATGAGCACATATTAATTGTTGAGGCATTTGTTGATGATATCATTTTTGGTGGAAATGGAAGCATGTGTAAGAAATTTGTTGATCAGATGCAAAGTGAATTTGAAATGTCCATGTTTGGTGAGATGAATTTCTTCTTAGGTCTGTAAATCACTCAGTTAGATAAAGGTATCTTCATATCTCAGTCTAAACATGTGATAGAATTGTTGAAAAAGTTTGGAATGGAGGACTCAAAACTAGTAAGTACTCCTATGGTAATGAGATGCAAGTTGAGTAAAGATGATAATTCACCTAAGGCAGATCAAAAAAGGTATAGATCAATGATTAGGGGACTGCTCTATCTGACTCAGACCAGACTTGATATCATGAATGCAGTTGGACTTGTTGCTAGATTTCAAGTTGATCCTAGAGAATCCCATGTAGTAGTAGTCAAGAGAATTTTTAGATATCTTAAAGGGACACTTGACTATGGTTTGTGGTATCCAAAGGACAATGACTTCACTCTTCATGCATATACTGATGTTGATTGGGTAGGAGATGTGGATGATAGGAAAAGTACTAGTGGTGGTGTATTCTTCTTGGGAAGAAGATTAATTTCTTGGTTGAGCAAAAAGTAAGAGGCAATATCTTTGTCTACTGCAGAGGTAGAGTACTTAGCAACAACAAGTAATTGCACTCAAGTTTTGTGGATGAAGCAAATGTTGAAGGATACCAGAGTGGTATTTGAGGAGTCTGTTACAATCTTCTATGATAATTCAAGTGCATAAACATCTCCAAGAATCTGGTGTTGCATTCAAAAACAAAACACATATCCATCAAGTTTCATTTCTTGAGAGAAAAAGTAAGTGATAATGAAGTCAAAATGGAGTTTGTTTCTTCAAAGGATCAAGTTGCAGATATATTCACCAAGCCTTTGCCTAAGGATACTTTTGAGTATGTTAGAGAGAAGTTAGGGGTTATTACCCCTCCTGTTCAGAACTAAGATGCACTAGGGTGCATCAGTCTGGTGGAATTCATAGTCATATCTTGTGATCTAGATTGGTGTTAAGGAGATACTACTTAGGAGGAGTAGTTAGTATACAAATTCTAGAGATCAGTCTGAAACAAAAAGGGGGAGAAAAGATTGCAAATATGTGCCCTTTTCCATTGATGTCAAAGGGGGAGAGAAGTCATGTGAACAACTAGTTGCTAATGAAAGGGGGAGCAATGAATAAAGTAATTGTAGAAGTGATAAGAGAAAGGGGGAGAAGTTCTTGTCTTGATGGTTGAATAAGTTTTTCACATCATATGTTGCCATCAATGACAAAGGGGGAGATTGTTGCAAATATGTGTCTAATCAATGTTGTCATTGATGCCAACATATCCTTGTTACCATTAGTGTCAACTATATTCTATTTTGTTTCCTATTTAGAAGACTGGAATGTTGAGTATATTGAGAAAATTAATGAAGATAAATGTATACAAACTGTATGGCTGTGTAGAAGATTGTCTGAAGTAGCTCCACTTAAAATTTGAGAGGACTGCATGAAGATTTGAAGAAGCTATGGCCATCTGAGTAGAACTAGGTTTTGGCAGTTGTTCATAAGAGACAGAGTGATAGTAAATTGGTCTGGATTGCTCCACATTGAAATATTATGATCTACAGATCTAGAGGCTTGTTTGGGAAGTTAGTATGTATCATTAACTCAAGTGGTTCATGGTTTGGAGGTCTGCAAGTAATCTTTCTAGTGTGACAGTCATAGCAGACAGTGTTCTTGAGGTTCTGGATGAAGATGCAAGTGATTCTAGTGATTTGGAGAAGTGCGGAAGTTTTTGTTGAATTCAATGTGCTTGTGGAGGTCTCTGGATCGTGTGACTACTATGTTGGAGGTCTGCACTGAAGTTTGAGCTCATTGGTAAAGATTTTCTTCTTGGTATTGTTGTTCTTCCCATTCTTGGCTGACCAGATGTTTCAAGCATGTTACGGATGATCTAAGAGCAATTCTATGGAGTGTGGCATGTTGATTGAGGAAGATTTGAATCTCACTTATGTTTGGCCAATAGCTCAGTGATTCTCATTAAGTTAGATGTTTAGAGTGCCGACCTTGATTCCAAGGTTGATGAAGCATATAAATACTTGATGAGTTGTGGAAAATCATCCTTGGGTGAAATAATCAAATTTGAAGAAAGGATCAGAGATAGAGTAGAGAAGAGGAGTAGAGGAACATGAATAGTAAAGGATGAAGTGATAGTGAAGAAGTATTTGGGAGAAGAGAAGAAGTTTTATGAGCATTCAATGAGATTGAACCAGGCATGAAGAAGATGCTATTTCTCAATTAATTCCTTCTGTATTCAACAATTTTTTTGTAGGCAGTGAACCTCTTTGAGCAGTGAGCTTTGGGCAATGCACCTGAAGGCAAGTGCCTTCCCATTTTTAAGTACTTTTAATAGGGTATGAATCTTGTGGGTTAACCCCCACCGTGGTTCTCCATTAACCGGGTTTCCACATTAAAAATCTTGGTGTCAAGTGTGTTAATTATGTTTTTGCTCATATATTATTGTTTCATGCTTTAATGTTTACATCATAAATCTATTTGTAAGTTGTGAAAGAAGATTAAAATAGAAAAGGTTAATTTTGTGGGACAACTTATTCAACCCCCCCTCTTAGTTGTCTGGCCTAATTCCAACAGTTTCAACTATAATCTAATGGCCTTTAGCTTTGTGAAGAAGTCTTGTATTGTATCAAAATTTCATGGATTTAACCCTATTAGCTCATTCTCCAATTGATGTCCCCTTAATTCATCTTTTTTACCAAAGAGATTTTCTAAAGTAGTCCATACATCATTTGGTGTTGTAGCAAATTCAACATGAAAAAGAAGATCAGGAGATACAGACATGCATAGAGTTCCAAAAGCTTCATCAGCCTATTGTGAAATTTAGGCCTTTCTACAATTAAGGTTGGTTCATTTTCTAAACCCATCGTTACTCTATATAGTCCTAACTTCTTAAGTTAGATAGGCATCTTGGAATTCCACTCATAGTAGTTGTAGGGTTTTAGAACAAGCACTGTTAATTGATCCATCTTAATGTAGAAATAGATTGTTGTTGTTGTTTTTGTTGTGAGGAAATAAAAGATGCAAGAAAGAACACACAAGACACCCCCCCTTTTTCACTCAATTAAATAACCCCCCCAAGAAAATTTGATTTGGCACTTTATATTTAGTGCGTTTACAATTGCCACCAGCAAGAAATACTGAGTGGACTTGATCTCAATGCTATTAGAAATTCTCAAAAAAGAGCATATGCTAAAAAATATAACTTAGGCACAATAACCAGTAAAATAAACAACACCATTGTAAGGTACATGAAAAAACATCCACTTTCAAAAAAAGAATCACCTCAATCTTAGGTTTTCTAGAAATGTTATCCTTCTTCGAAGTTCCCAAAATGAGAACTGTACAGTGTCATGATAGAGAATTTGCAATTTCTAAAAATTCTTTGCATAAAAATAAAAAAATGTCTACACTAGTACATAGAGAATGAAAAATTAGCCAAAATCAAAAAATATTCTTGAGAAATGGAGTCCGTATGATCAAGAACGGAGCATTTGAAAACTGTTTTCAAATCTACAACTACTAAAGAAGAGGGATCCTACTATAGCTTTCCGAGTTCATTTTTGCAAAATATATAAGATGTATGCAAAAACTAAAAGATACCTAGATGGTTTTTTGATGCTGCAAATAAAACCTAGAAGGTGTTTTTCTTGCTAATGTATAGAAGATGTGGATCTAATGTAAACATAACACCTTTAGCAACAAAAAAATGACCCCAGCAACCAAAAAATGGAAAGAAAAGGATGAATTAGCTAGCTAAGACTAGAAAAGGTATTCTGCAACCTAAAATACTGATTAAAACAAAAAATATGCAAGCCGGTTGACAGATTTGAGCTTGAAAACCCTTGTTTGCAGGTATGGCCAACGATCTTCCAAAAAGAGTGAAACAAAAGCCAAAAATGCCTTTCAAGAGCCTCCTAGATGCAATGGAATAGTAAAAAATGCTTCTAGACTACCTGAAGATGCTACAATCACCTAGATCTCATACATGCAAAAACAAGATTATTGGATCTTCATAAATCCTTTCTGTTTCTCCAAATCATTCGAAAATGCAAGAGAAGAGCATACGAGATTTTGCAAGATCTCTACAAAGAATCTAACCTTACAAAACTCACTTTGATACCATGTTAGAATCTGTAAAACACATTATAACCCAGAAACAATTGAAAAAGTTAGAAACATAAACTATAAATGCAAAAGTAATTGAAACAACATAACAACGATTCCAAGAGATTGATGTGAAATGCTTGAATGGAAAAATAGCATTAGATAACTATCTCCAATATTGAATAAAAATACAATCTAGGTAGCATGCTTATATAGACTAGGGAGAGGAAGGAGGTGACAACACCGACCAATGAGGAGCAACCATCTATCAGACTAAAGATAGCAAAGTATCTTCCCAAGATAGCTAATGGGTGCTCACATGTAGGAAGGTGACACCTCATAATCCTCTCACCTAATAAAACATGTTTTATTAACCTAAGCAAGCTTTAAAAAATGTGTAGGAAAAAACCTTATAAAAAGGAATAAAAAACCTACACTAATAGTGCCATCCTATGGACAAGTGTTTCCTATACATGTTTAAAGTTTGCCTTAACAAAAAATACCTTTTATTTATTGATACAGTTTCTAGTTAGCCTCAACAAAAATTACCCTATATTTATTTGGATGTATTAAATTTTGTTCATTATTCTTACCTAAAAGGACCACACTTAATCATGAGCCACATTAGTAATTGTAGGGGAAAATACAATTTCCTAGAGTTAATATGGGTTAATTAAATTTACATAGATATCTAAAATATATCTATCTAAAAGATTTTGAGAGATATTACTCTTAAAAAATATTTGACCTATGTGAAAAATTTAATATATAGGCACCTTGAGAATGATATCTTTAAACATCTTTTCAATATATTTATGCTAGTCGTTATACTTACTTTCAATGTTAGTTGAGAATGTCCATATGCTTTGAAATGCATGCTCATTTTAGATTTGTACACACATCAAAGTGAGGGGTAAATACTCTTGCACCAACATATCAATGATTCACATACTTTTGTCCCAAGTTTGGCACATGGCAAGATGTCTATCCATCTCTATTTAATCTCTATTTACATATAATCCATTTGTTGATGATCATTTTGGCACATGTAACTCAAGCATAATGAAGATCAGTCTACTTCTCCTGAAAAGGTGGTTGATCTAGTGGATCAATTGCCTCCAAGGTCCTTATTAGCTGGGTCATAGCAATGTTGGAGTAGCTAAGTGGTCAATGTGATTTATTTGTTCAAGGGGTCTATATAGGTAGTCTAAGTCAAAAATTAGACCAAATTTGTTAGATCTCATTTTATCTTGTAGATTTGATCTTAAGTTCAGATATTCTTAAACCATAACCCCGACCTAACTTGATTGAAAGAAAATGTAAAAGATAAAGGGTTTTAAAGGAATGATAAAAAATAAAAGGACAACTAATTTTCAAACTCACTTGATGGTTCTGACAAAATTCAAATTAACCTATAATGCAATGATTAGTATTTAACTTTATCATTAACACCACATATGCAAGATTCTAAGGAGCTGATGAGAAATTGGAATGAAGAACATGAGATCACCATATTACATGCACATAAATCATACTCTATCCTTCAATCTCATTGTTAAAGAAATAAATCATTAAAGAACTTACTAGAATTTTGCCAAGACAAATCAAATATTGAATTGAAAATGCAAATAAATTACCACCAAAGGTCGGAACACATGGAGAAAGAAAAATATATTGTATTAATTGGAAACATAATTGAAAAATCACATATGTTTAGTAGGAACTCCACACTAAAAATGTGTTGGAATTGCTCTATATTCCTTCTCTAGAGATTACAAAATGATATATTCTTGCAAAATTTCTCCTAGATTCCCCCCATTATAGTGCTTTTAAATTGTTCTTAAATACCCAACCTGAGCACCCAAACTTTTGATTACATCACAAGTTAGCCTGTCCTATATTGATGCATGGGCCTAAAACCTTAATTTACAAGTTACAAAAATTTTATTTGATAAATAGGAACTATATTACATTTAAATTCTTTTTGAATTGAGTCATTACATTTCCAAAGAATAATGAATAAATAGAATGAGATGCCTCAACTCCACACTTCAATATTGTAGCTCCTAAAGCCAATTGATCATGATAAGTGATACCAAGGAAATATCTCTAACAGGAAGTAATGGCCTCATTTAAATCATTTTGATTTGGCCCTTTATGATACTTGTTTTGCACCATCTAGGAAAAGATTGTCCTCTTGATCTTTCTAGGTAGCTCTTTGAGTTCAAATAGTTCCTCTTGAAAAATATGGAACCTAGACTTCATCCTCATCATATCATCAATGTTTTTCTTTGTTAGTGTCTTATGAAGGAACCTAGTAAATTCCTGAACAATCCATGTTGTGAGGTATACTAGAGATTTATTCTCCCAAAAAAGCACAAGGGATGCCTTCTATGAACTTTTCTATCTTCACCATGGCCATATTAGCTATATTATTCCTGATGGAAAATTTGTCCTTGCAACCCTTCAATATCTTCATCATTAACTTAGTAGCTTGGAGACACTCAAGTAGGAAGTCTTGATCATCCTTGTCAAAAATCCCTAACTTATTTAGTTCATCAGGGGGAGTTTCCCTCATTGTCTTCAAAACTAGGAGGTACTCCTCCCACACTAGGATCTCCTCACCAATGGACTCCTCAAACTTTATCATAGTGCTTTCCTCGGCTCTGATTGTGTGATACAATCTCAGTGCCTCCTTGATCACTTTGCTACCTAAGGTTTCTAGTGAGTCTCTCCATGTGGAGGTAGGAAGGATTACTCCTCTCACATCTGCATGTTGCATGTCTTTGTCAAGGGCTATTAGTATGGTTGGGACTAGAGCACTTGAATCTTTTGGGCCCACTAGGTGATTGATGTAGGTAGTCAACTATCCCACCTGATTCTTCAACTCTTCCTTAGTGACTCATATACCTTCATCCGCTTAAGGATGGTGGAGATAGCTACCTATAGTGAATGTTTGTCCTCTTCCCTAGTCTAGTGGTCAAGGTTGACCTACTTTACTTAGTAGTCATCAGGTGTCATTTGTGACTCTTCTTTGTCTACCATAGGATTTGTTACCTATTGTTATGTCGTAAAATGTCCCCCTAGGACTTTACCTCCTAATTTTTGCTCCCAGGTCCCTTCGATTTAATCATGTATGTTAGAAATTAATCCTAGAAAAAAATCCCCTAAAACCCATGTCAAAAGGGACCTAGGGCCTTGAGCATATTTTGGGCCAAAAATAGGCCCCTGGACTTGGGTGCCCGCACCCTAGTCCTGCCCTAATTTGTCAGGGTAACAAATTCATATGTCATCTTATGACAGTTAAAAAGGTTCATGGGTCGACCTTGTTAATTTGAATTACGAATGTTTAGCAAGAATGCATATATAAACATGTTTAGGACTTCATTTGTAAACTAGAAGATGATAGGAAGCTTAAGGCAAACTTATGATTATTGAGCAAAGAGCATTCAAGGCATTCAATTGTGCTGTAGAATAGAATTGTGTTGTTGTTGTGTTTATTATTGCAGATTTGGTTTCATCTTCTCATGGTGTGAAAGATCTTCATCTCCTTGAGAGCTAAACCTCTGAGGTGATATCTATTTGTGATTCAATCTATCTACTTTATCATTGCTTTTGCCTCTATCCACCAAGGACATACAGTCTCTATCTAACAATGGTGTTGGAAGGCTTGAATGACATTCAGAGGCTTGACTGAGGCAAGCTCATAAACACCACAACCCCCAACCCCTCTCTTGTGATTATAGGTTACAGGTGCAAGATCTTGTGGAGTGGAGTTGCAGGAAGTCAGAGTAGAGCATAGAGATTCCAAATCTAAAGAAAACAATAGAAAAGAACCCTAACTAGACAAGGGCACCTGCTCATTTGTCCCCCAGTTTTGCAATGTCAGAAACCTCTAAGCAGATCATAGCTTGAAGTACATTTAGATCCCATTTAGTCAGAAAAAGTACTACCTTAGATAGGGCTCCCACGCTTTTGTCCCTGAAGTTTCCACCTTCTAAAATCCAAAATCTGATGCGTATCTAATCTGTATTCTGTGCCTTCCTATGCGAGCATTTGTTGTGTTTCATCTGTTTGTTTACGATTTTTCATAATTAGGGTTTTAGGCCTAATTAGACTAGGGTTTAACAAATCAATCAAACAAATTCTAAATTTCCTTATCATTCCAAGTGACAGTAAACCTAATAGCTAAGTCCTCTTACAAAAGTTGTGACTTGGCTCAATTTAATGTCCTTGAATGTATGTAGTGAAAGGAGGATCCAATCAAACTATTAATCAAAACATTTTCCCCTCTTTTTCTACATACCATTTTGGTGAACCTGTGTTTTTCTAAACATTGCATCTTTTTGAGTGTTCTAAATCAGATTTTTATTCATACATTTCATTTTCATCATTCTACATTTGAAAATCTTGCATAAAAATTGAAAAGTTTGAAAAAAAAAAAGCATTTTTAGCTTACATTTAGATAGTTTGCACTATTTTCTTTGCATATCATTGAAAGCATCTAATTTTTTGATATTTACATCAGATCTGAGATAAATTACAGTAGTTCATCTTTTCATCATCATTTACCTTGCATTTGCATCTATCATTTGCTAGGGTTTTGCTTGAAATTTGCATTTTTCATATAACCTAGTCTTTGCAAAAGCTAGGGCTTGTAGTTAAAATCTTGTTTTAGATTTTACTACTCCTTTCAACACTATTTCAAATCTAATTTTGGACTATAGTATTGCTGCATTGTAAGTCTTTACATTTGCATTTACATTTTTAGTACATTTACATTGAAAAAAAGGTGAAAAATTCAAGCATTTTAGGTCATAAAAAAGCATAGTTTTGCATTTGCTTCCTTGCATATGTTTTAAACACCTTTCAAATCAGATATTGAACTCATTTTAAAACATACATTTATATCCCATCTAAAAATTTGACATCATTTCACACTTGTTTGAAAATTGACAATTTTTGTTAAATTACACATTGTATATTTCAACAAAAATAAGCATATTTGTTCATCTTGCCTTAGTTTTGACTTTGCATTGAGAATTGAAGCATGTTGGCATCATTTTCAAATCTGATCTGAGTTAGTATATATTTTTGATACAATACATTCCATGATGGCATCCTCATGTTGTTCTTCTTTGAAATCTTTGCATAAGTATATCCTAGATTTTGAAAATTTCTCTAAATTCACTGATGTGAACCCTCATATTCTAGAACACATAGCATCTTTAACTGATATTGATGTTTCTAAATGTTCTACATATGAACTCAAATTATTTTGTTATATACATGATTTTGATAGCTTCACATTGATCGTGGATGCACATCCTTTGATATTCAAAGATTTAACCAAATTCATCTCTATGAATACTCTTGAGAAAGATGAGTGTGAAAATTCTTCTCCTAATGCTTTGGAACTAATATCTCAAATATATGATGATGAGGATGACTCCATGAGTTACACTATTCCTCCTCCTTTGATGGGATGTTTAAATACATTGGATATCCCTAAGGATGTGAAGACCTTGGGTAGCTCTCTTTTGGTTACAAGATCTATTCCATTGGACATCACTAAAGATCAAACCATCAACAATCAAAATCAAAGAAATGTGAATTCTGTTACCTTTCATAGGTTTCTTCCGCTCACTAAGGGGTTATTAGAAGCATGTAGTAATATTCCTAAGATAATTATGTGAGGGGTACCTAATGCACCTTCTTGCTTAAAACCAATGATTACGGTCCAAGGTGATCAAAAACCACCTCGACCCCTGGATTACATTCTAAACAATGCAAAGAAAATCACTCAAAGACGTCAAGGTGTTCAAAATGTGTCACATCATCCCATGATTGCTCACACCTACAACACCCATAATAACAAGCAAAGTAAGCAAACACCACATGTGACTATCTCTCTTCCAGCCTCCCAATCTATGCTCCCTCCACCACCTCACCTTACTCATAAAAGTGGTCAAGAATATGATCTTGTTGAGTAGCTTCACGCTACTCTAGCTAAGATCTCTCTTTGGGATTTAATACAAACATCACCTACATACCATGGAATGCTCCAAGAGGATTTACAAAAAGTGATTGCACCACCTACCGTTAAGTCAAATGATGTAGCAGCTCTATTAGATTGTATGCATGCGACAAAAATGGATATTATGTTTCAACCACATGAATTATCGTCAACCAAAGTTCAAAACCAATATGATCCTCTTATAATCTTTGTCATGGTAAATAAAAAATTGATAAAGAGAGTTATGATTGATAATGGATCGAATCTTAATGTTTGTGGCATAGACTTACTACACATAATCAAGATCGACACTTCTTTAATCAAACCAGATAGGAATAGCATCCACGACTTTGATAATGTTGGTAGATAATCCCTGGGTACTATAACTCTACCTGTAAAGGTGGTACCTATGACATAATCTACCCTTTTTCATGTCATGCCCAGATCAATTTCATATAATATGATTTTTGGTAGACCATGGATTCATGCCATGGGGCAGTTCTGTCTACCCTTCATCAATTGATAAAGTTTATTCATGAAAACAGTCTCTAGACCGCTGAAGCCGATCCTGACCCAAATAATTGTTTACATATTGAAACACAAAAACAAGTTAACAATCATATGAGTCTAAATAGATTTAGAGTTAATTCATCAACACATCTTGCCAAAGATAATATGGTGCAAGACCCTAAACCATCAAATGCACTTTTTAGTTGTGATTGGGGTTCATTAGATTTTACTCCTCATGGGCCAGGGGAATATACACTTAATAGCTCTGATACATCAAAAATCACATCGATCTCATCTAAGAAATCTTTGGAAACACCTAAGAAACCTAAAGTCTCCTTGGTAGAAAACAAAGACATACTCTTACCTATTCTACAGATTATGACACCTACGAGGCCTTGCCATCTTCTAAGGAAATGACATCCCTCTATCGTTGAGGATTTGAAATCCTTTATAACAATTGTGACTATGTAGGTAATGGTTGTGGTGTAAATAAAAAAGGAATCAAGGTACCTTTACAAGTTGTTGGAATTAAGTACATGGCCGATATTGGATATCGTTCTTTGAAGCCAACCAAAGCCTCTTGTCATCCCAAACTCAATGTTAATACAATATCAACAAGACCAAAATGTCATGCGAGATATCCTGGGCTGATAGACAAGGATTCTCCACCAAGAAATATCCCTTTGAATCAGGTAAGTATTTCTCCATATTTAAGCCACACTCTTTGTAGCACCTATTCTAGTTGCTCTCAAGGGTGGCATCCTCCTAGATATATGTTAATAGTTTTGTGTTGTCTAGGTTTCTTT
Organism: Cunninghamia lanceolata; assembly: GCA_027924645.1. Classification (NCBI taxonomy): domain Eukaryota; kingdom Viridiplantae; phylum Streptophyta; class Pinopsida; order Cupressales; family Cupressaceae; genus Cunninghamia; species Cunninghamia lanceolata. The sequence goes on along the minus strand of BSBN01000220.1, from coordinate 3,903,002 downwards.
GGATGACCCTTGATACTCTTGTAAGGTCAAGGATACTGGGAGACCACCTTTGTTGTGACCATTCTTCTATTTGTTTCATCATTCTTCTATCATTCCTCCACTTTATTTTATTGTTGGGTGTCATGCCTTAGGGGCACAACATTGCGGTTGATGCCTTAGGGGCACCCTCCTACATGGTGTTTCTAAGGTACTTGTTCTCCTTTCTCTCTTTTATTGTTTAACTTCTTCAAGTGATTCTATCTAGTCAACGAATGATGAAAAACAAACAAATAACTGATATGGACTATGTGTCCCTTCAGCAAGCAAGCAAAAATAGACCTAGTCCATACATAAAGATGGGGTTGATTTATATATCTGACGCTTGGCTAGTAGAATCACTCCATGTGATATTTGATGTTCTCTTATCTCTTCTAACAAACCATTAAAATACATCTGCTCCATGTACTTTTGATTGTCTTGTATCTCACCTTGTTATTACACTCAATTTTTGAGGTGCCTGCAGTATAAGCCCAATGGCTATACTTGGATTCGAACCCATATGTGTAGCCTTGGTTTCTTTGATGTGATCTCATATATGATTCATGCATATTTTTTATGTTGTGATATGGTTGTTATCTTAGAGTAATATTTTCTAACCATATTGTTGTTTATCTTTGTATATCTTATCAATGTGTTTGTGGGAACATTCGGCGATCGTAAGCACATGTCACCTTGGGGGCATGGACCTTGCGAGAGCTCTTTTTTCTTTGTGTGTCTTCTCTCTACGTTAATGTGCTTGATATAGGTACATGACATCAACCACCCTAAGGTGGGGGCATATATAATGTTATCTGTCTACTGATTTTGGTACTAACAAAGTGTGTTTGTAAGCCCTCTCCATGAAGCGGGATGCTATGTCTCCACCGTGAGTGAACATCATTATATCAATTGCAATAAAAAATCCCTCTCCATGAGGTGAGATAACGTATCTCTTGAGATAGTGCGTATCCTTTCATACAAAATCCCTCATTGCGAGGCAGGATGGTGTATCTCTTGAGCTAGTGCACATCCTTTTATACAAAGTCCTCATTGGGAGGTAGGGTTGGATCTTGAGCTATTGATGTAGGAGCATCTGGAAGCATTCAGAACAATGGAGACAGTTGACAGTGAAGTTGCAGATTGCAGAAAGCAACCTTGGAGAATTTTGGCATTTGAATATTAGAGGCCATAGATCTAGAATTAACATCTAGACATAGTCAGTTATAACATATCAAGAATTTAGATCATTTGGCTTTGATTCTGAAGAGTTATCGCTATCGGAAGATTGATTGTTTTTGCAAAACAGAGCTGACTATGTTTAGTAGAGTCTAAATCATCTTGTGGATCAAACCCGTGACTTGCAAAGAAAAAAGGATCATTATTCGATGAAGCTTAGGGCCTGGCCAACCTTCAATGGTGATCCACACAAAGTTCTATGCAATTGTGGAGTAGTGCCTTATGTTTAGGCTCGACCTATTTTGTGTACACGTTACATAAGCTAGCCATTGCAATTAGGCTGACTCGATCATGATTAGAAGTCTTGTGGAGGATATAAATGAAGGATAATGATTTGTTACAAAGTAGTAGTGAGGAAGTAATTGATAGAATGAAGGTATGAAGTGAGATCTGAAGTTGTTTTGATCCGAAGGAGTAGCAGAACAGAGTAGAAGGCAGAGAAGAAAGCAGAATGAGTTGCTGAGTAGAGAATTGAGTTGTATAATATTGTTGTACAATTCTTTTGTAATCCCTAGGTTGTGACCTAGCATCTGTAAAGCACTTGAGGCATGTGTAAATCAATTTAAAGTATAATATATGAAGAATGAGCTTTGAAGGCTGGGTTTTTCCCTGTTAGGGTTTTCCCAGGATACATCTTGTGTTATGTGTTCATGAATATCTTTTATCTTTCTATTGTTTGGCTATTAGCTCCCATTGCATATCTATTATGATCATGGTGTTGTTTGGATAAGGTTGCAAGGTTGGACAATCCCTCACTAGACCCTCCTACCTTGACTGCATCAAGTGGTATCAGAGCTAGTTTCAAATCTGCTAGGCTGGTTGCGAACTTGTTAGAAGTGGTGAATTCGATAAAGTGTTGTGCGAAACCCTAGAAGTAATGAGTGTCATCACTGAAGAAAGATCAATGCAAGGAATATTTGGTAAGATTTTCAATTTTAGTTGATTATCTAATTTGTTTTAGATGAGGAAGATTGGAAAGAGGACGAAGAAAGAAAATGAAACCCTAATGTGCAAAAGAGATATATTGGAAGAAAAATTATGCAAGGTTAAGAAATGTAATTCAGAATTGCAGGAAAGGATGAAAGATCTAGGAGTAGACAAGTTTGATGCCCTAGAAAAAGAACTAAAAGATGTAAAGAGCATAAATGAAGACCTAGAAGCAGTGCTGAAATTGTTTGAGGATGTTGAAAAGAAATTTGCAAAACTAGAAGAAGGATTTAAGTTGTTTTATAAGGTTGAACATAGGAACAGAGATCTAGAACGAAGTTTGGAAGAATTAAAGAAGGAGAATAGTTTGTAGAAAAGTGAAATATCAGCATTAAAAGAGTAGAAAGATTAGTTGGAGCAGTCACTAGTAGAATGTAGAAAGGAGAATGAAAGTTTGAGATCTGAACCTGAATTTTGTGATGTTTCTTGTGATACTAATGATTTGTGTGATGTGTTTAAGCTTCTTTAGAAAGTAAAATTAAAGATGATAGTGTGCCAGAACTTAGAGTTGTTGGTGATGGTATTGGTTTCAAAATCATGCAAAGAATAGGATATGAAGGACAAGGATTGGGAAGGCATCAACAAGGAATTACAGAACCTATTGAACCAGTAATCTGATCAAGAAGTGAAGGCCTTGGATATGACAGAGCTAAAGATGTTGTGGCAAATTTAACAAATCAAGTCAAAGTAGAAAAGCTATGTATTGTTTACATTGTAATAGACATGGACATGAGAAGGAGTTGCATTGGGATCTTTGCCCTTGTGAGTTTTGTGGATTAAGGAATCATTCTGAAAAGATTTGTTGGAATAGAATGGGAAGGAGAAGATCTATGGTAGGTTGTATACAAAAGAATTATGGATGGATTGATGGACAGGAATGGAAACATGTTACTGGTATGTTTAGAGGAAGATATAGATTGAAGTATTCATGTGTTGGAAGACCTTATACAGAGTAGAACAAGGATAGTAATTCAAACTACAGAGGGAGAAGTGATAGGAGTCATCATAGTGAAAGATACCATAAGAATGAAAGAGGTTTTGTTAGAAGAGTTTGGAGAAGAAAAGAATCAAGCAGTGAATGTCATCAAGAACTTGTCATCAAAGAAGCTAATGAAGGAGAAGCAGTAACTAATTCAGAGATAGTTTGTGCAAAGGAAGAAGAGCCTATTAGTACAGAGATAGTTTATACAAAAGAAGAAGATCTTGTTGATACAAAGATAGTTTATGTGGAGGTAGAGGAACCTTTTGAGACATCAGATTTGATAGAAAAACTGGAAGAAGGTGAAGCATTAATCTTGAGAAGAATTGTGTTTTAAAACTAATCATCAGAGAAAACAGTGCGAGGCATATCAGAAAAAGAGAAGTTTATGTGGCAGAGAAAGAGGGAATGACAAGATATTCTATCGGAGGAGAAATTTTGTGTACCAGAGTAAAGTAAAAGTGGGTAAAAAAATAGAGAATAGTATAGGAGAAAATATGAGACCCTGATGAGTGTAGAGGAAATTGTAACTGAAATTAGAGATCAGAATGTGTGCAGAGAAATTTAGGACTGTGTTGATTGTATCAAAAGAAAGTAACTTAGTGTATCGAAGGAGAAGGATTGAGTACCAGATTGAAGTGATTATGCTAAAGGAAACAAAGTGAAGTACATAAGCAGTGTAAGAAGAGTGGAACCTGTAAGATTTTGATGAGTGCAGAGGATTAGAGAGTAGACAGTGTTACATAGAAATTAAGAAAGTGTATTGACCGAATCAGAAAGTAAGTTGATTGTTCTGGAGGATGCAAGTATGTATGTATTGACTCTTAATTGATTGAAATAGACATTGATCTTGAGGTAACTTGCAGAGAAGACTTGCTCAGACCGTTGATCATTGAGGCAGTGCAAGCCTTGCAAGTAGACCGCCAAACCTATACCATGACAAGAACTTGAGGCGGCTTGTGGAGAAGACTTGCTCAGATTGCCAATCATTGAGGCAGTACAAAGTTTACAAGTAGAAACGCAGACCTTAGAAGAATTTTAGGTAGTTGTGCAGGGTGGACTTGAACAGACCGCTGACCTTGAGGCAGTTGCAAGTACCTGTGAATAGATCACCGAACCTATTCAAAGCAACAACATTGAATTTGACATAATACAGACCAAAGTGAAGAGGCTCACTTTTTCAAATAACCCTAAGAGTCTAATGCAAGAGCATTCAGAAGCATTTAGAACAATGGAGACAGTTGACAATGAAGTTGCAGATTGCAGAGAGAGTGACCTTGGAGAATTTTGGCATTTGAATATTACAGGCTAAAGATTTGGAATTAACATCTAGATATAGTCAGTTATAACATATCAAGAATTTAGATCATTTGGCTTTGATTCTGGAGAGTTATCGCTACCGAAAGATTGACTATTTTTGTAGAACAAAGTTGATTGTGTTCAGTAGAGTCTAAATCGGCTACGGATCAAACCTGTGACTTGTAGAGAAAAAAGGATTATTCTTCGATGAAGTTTAGGACCTGGTTGACCTTCAATGGTGATCCGCATGAAGTTCTATGCAATTGTGGAGCAGTGCCTTATGTTTAGGCCTGACCTATTTTGTGTACACATTACATAAGCTAGCCATTGCAATTAGGCCAACTTGATCATGACTAGAAGTCTTGCAAAGGATATAAATGAAGGATAATGATTTGTTACAAAGTAGAAGTGAGGAAGTGATCGATAACATGAAGGTATGAAGCAACATCTGAAGTTGTTTTGATCCGAAGGAGTAGCAGAATAGAGTAGAAGGCAGAGCAGGAAGCAGAATTAGTTGCTGAGCAGAGAATTGAGTTGTATAATATTGTTGTATGAATCTTTTGTAATCCTTGGGCTGTGGCCTAGTATTTGTAAAGCCCTTGGGGCATGTGTAATTTGATTTGAAGTATAATATATGAAGAATGAGCTTTGAAGGCTGGGTTTTTCCCTGTTATGGTTTTCCCAGGATACATCTTGTGTTATGTGTTCATGAATATCCTTTATCTTTCTATTGTTTGGTTGTTAGCTTCGTTACATATCTATTATGATCATGGTGTTGTTTAGATAAGGCTATAAGGTTGGATAGTCCCTCACCAGACCCTCCTACCTTGACTGTATCAGCTATCCTCCCTTAAGCATGTTTTTGGCAATTGTCATGGCATAAGCCCAACCGTTAGGTGTGCCTGTGGCATGTTTTAGATGGTGGGACTTAGCAATAAGCTACTTCCATCACCCGTGTTTGCTATGTATAAGACGTATAGTATCTCTCTAGCATGCTATATGGTGCTTGTGTATTTTGTGTCTCTTTTGTGTGTTTTCCCCCTTGTGTGATTACCCCCCACTAGGGCTTTGTATGGCATGTTTTCCCCTCTTTTGTTTGTAGCGATGAGCTCCACCTACACTCGAGGTTTGTTAGGCATGTTTTCCCCCTTCTGTGGTCTCCACCCACACTCGGGTTTTTTTTTGATATTTGATTTCCATGCATATATATAAATGCTATGAAAATGTTATATCTTATATTCATCATGTTTTACATGACCACTCTCATGTATTCATCGTGTATTGTGTGTCTTCAATACTATCTTCTCCATGTTTTGTGTGCTTCTTACTATCTTCATTGTGTCTTGCATGTCTGCGATGTGTTTTCTAATGCTTACCTAAGACTGGGGGGTAGAAATAGTTCCTCAATCTTTATGTATGCCTTAAATTCAAGTGCCTGGTGTGTTTGATGTGTTTACTATACTTTAATGCATGCATGGGTCATAAGATCATACATACATTAAAGTGGGGGCTAAATGTTATGTCATAAAATGGCCCTCTAGGACTTTTATCTCCTAAGTTTAGCTCCTGGGTCCCTTAGATTTAATCATGCATGTTAGAAATGAATCCCAGAATAAAATCCCCTAAAACCCATGCTAAATGGGACCTAGGGGTGAACCTTGAGCATACTTTGGACCAAAAATAGGCCCTTGGACTTAGGCACCCATGCCATAGTCCTACCCTATTTTGTCGGGGTCCCAAATTCATATGTCAGCTTATGGCCATTAAAAAGGTTCCTGGGTTGGCCTTGTTGATTTGAATTATGAATGTTTAGTGGGAATACATATACAAACATGTTTAGGACTTCATTTCTAAACTAGAAGATGATTGCAAGCTTAAGGAAAACTTATGATTATTGAGGAAAGAGCATTCAAGGCATTCAATTATGTTGTTGTTGTGTTTATTATTGTAGATTTGGATTCATCTTCTATGGTGTGAAAGATCTTCATCTCCTTGAAAGGTAAACCTCTGAGGTGATATCTATTTGTGATTCAATCTATCTACTTTATCATTGCTTTTGCCTCTGTCCAGCAAGGACACACAATCTCTATCTAACAACGGTGTTGGAAGGCTTGAATACCATTCTAGGGCTTGACTAAGGGAAGCTCCTAAACACCACAACCCCCAACCCCTCTCTTGTGATTGCAGGTTATAGGTGCAGGATCTTGCGGAGTGGAGTTGCAAGAAGTCAGAGAAGAGCATAGAGATTTGAGATCTAAAGAAAATGACAAAAACAAACCCTAACTAGACAAGGGTACCCACTCTTTTGTGCCCCAGGTTTGTAGTGTCAGAAACCTCTAAGCATATCACAGTCTAAAGCACATTTGGATCTCGTTTACTCAAAAAAATTACTACCTTGGATAGGGGTGCCCTCTCTTTTGTCCCCAAAGTTTCCACCTTCTGAAACCCAAAATCTGGTGTGTATCTTGTTGAACACCTAAAGTACTAAGAGGGGGGTGAATCAATACTTTATTAAACTTCTTACTTATTGAACTAATAATCCATTTACCACATGCAATAACAAAGCAAATTAAACATAGAACAAACGACCAAACTTCATCACACATGAACACAAGGATTTTTATGTGGAAAACCCCAAACTGGGAAAAGCCATGGTGAGCATTAGCTCACAATATATTATGTAGGATCAATACTGAATTACAATAAAGGCTTAGTTCCTTAGGGCTCACTGCCAAAGGCTCACTACCAAAAAGAAGTGCTCACTGCAAGGAGGCTCACTGCCTAGAGAAAGAAAGAAAGAAGAAGGGTGTCTCACTACCAATTTGAACTGCTCAAATTGCATCTAATCATGCATGGATGTAGCTCCAATGAATGCTCAAAATACTATCTCAAAACTCTTCATCTTGACTGCTCTATTTCACTGCTCTGCCTTTACATTAGACAAGATCTCTCTTCTTCTACTTTTTGTCACCTACTCTGCTATTCACATTATACACACATTCATGTTCACACACCTTACTTCAAACATTGAATTCAATACCATATATATATCCGCAACAAACAAAATCTTCATATTAAGTCAGCCTAATAAAGTGTATCATGTAGTCATGCATTATGTGCTCTATTGGCCAAATTCATTCTCCAAAGTCTATGGTAGACCCCAAAAATATTTGAAACACCTTTAGACATGTCAGCCTTACCTGTTTCACCAATTAGGATTAAGTTCCAAACACCAAAACTTACCGCACACACATCATACTGTTATGTCGACCTTATCCACAGATTGTTCACTGGATCAGTTCAACTGTTAGACAACATCTTCCACTGCAGACCACAAGACCTACTCAAATCCATATCAGAGACTCCTCACATGTCAAAGATCACACCTCTAGAACTGCAAAGCAAAATATTCTTCTACAGTAGAATGCAGACCACTGGAACACATGCTCTGTCACAGTCAAACTGTACCATATCAAGTAGTGATACTCAGATAGTCCTAACTGACTCTCTGGTGGAGCTAAGAACTTGTAACTCTAGATTTGGATACTTCAAACAAGTGTTTAGAACACCTCAACTCCGCATAGCAAGATATTTAATAGCGGAGTAATGTGGACCAACATTGTTTAGTGTTCTGTTATCATTTCCTCTGCTCACTACACTACCAGACTTAGGCTTCTTGAAGATGAACTTCTAGTACTCATCAAAGACTGAACTCTTGGACTATTGATCTTCTAAGGACTATGAACACAACACTAGATATGCATGATGTGATCTTCTACTGTGGACCAATGTCATCCATTATACTATTGCTCTATTGCTATCTCTTATATACTGCTAACACTTAGACAAAATAGCTAAGTCTTCTTCTCCAGATGAAAACACTATTCCAATCTTGTTCCTTTGCTTGTTTCCATCAATGACAACATCTTCAAAAATCATACACATGCCAACAATTGCCCCCTTTGGCATTAATGGCAACACATGATGTGAAAAACTTGCTACAACCCCCCTATCTCTTTATACACTACTCCCCCTATCTTCATGTTTCCTTTATTATTTTTCAAAAAAAAATTTCACATGCTTCATTTCTTCTCCCCCTTTGACATCAATGCAAAAGGTGTACATGATACAAGGATATGTACAAGTTGCCAAAAACTATTTTTCTACTTTATCGCATATATACAAATGATGTTAAAAATGCTTACTGTTGTAGTTGTTGTTCTGGAAGAATATATTTATAGATTGTCTTTAGTTGTACCATTTCTTCATCCCAACTAGTCTTAGCATCACTCAACATTAGTATGTGCCCATTAATCTAGGACACCAAGTCTTCTACTTTCTTCACTGTATTAGGGACTTCAGTGCTTTGCCTTGTTTTGTTTACAACTGCTATTAACTTGGTCAAGGATGTAATTTTGAAACTTGCTACTTATCTAAGCTGACTCATTCTATGCTTTATGATTTCCCTCTAGGTCTGCAACTTATGTATATTATAATGAATGGTTTAAACTTGAGCCCTCTGATTACCAATAGCATCTTTTCTCAGATCATAAGATCTGGATATCTTCATTATCTGAGCTTCCCATTTATCTATTTTATCTTTTATATCCTTAATCTTAACTGGCCATGTGAGACAAAATTGATACAATTCACTGGCATCTTTGAGGGATGACAATGCATATTATATACTTTTATCTAACAAAATTTTGTCTTGAGAAGCCTTATCTTTTAGCTCCACTAATCTCTTGTTATCTATTTCAGCTCTTACCCTTTTATCAGTAGTTTTCTCAAATGATTCAAAATGGGAATTCATAGACTCTATAAGCTTTTCCATTTGCTCTGTGGGAGAGAGTGTTCTATCTCTCTAAACTCTGGGCATGATGCTTTCAAAAATATTTATTGCTTTGCCAAGCAGCTCACTATCTTTCATGTGAGACTTTATTATTTCTTCTTGAGTAGTTTCTTGAAACATTGTGCCCAATTTTCATTTCTACAAAGGAGACATAGTGGTCAAGTCTATTTGTCCTTGTAGTAAATCTGATGTGTCTACACTTTGAGCTTCTTTTTGCTTCAATAGAAATTCCCTTAATGAATCAACAATATCTCTTTTTATCTCGTCACTATGAGACACTACAACTTCTTGTCTTTCCAAAGGGGGATCGTGAATGTTTTCTTATTCATTTCCTTTAGGATCCATTGTAGGAACGTCCATCATTTGTTCATTTTCCTCTTTTCTCTACTCTTCTTGTTCCTCAGAGATATCTTGTTCAGGGACTATTCTTGTTTCCTCAAACTTCTTCTCTTTTATTTTTTTCTTTGGTTCCTACTCTTCTAACTTTTCTTTCTCAGGTCTAGAGCTCTTGGAAGTAGTTTCTACAATGGTGGAAGCTCTTGTTCTTCTTCTAGAGCTTGTTGTGGGCTTTTCTTGCTCAGATTTTTCCTTTCTTTTCTGGAGTCTTTGATGTTTTCCCTTTCTGAACATTTGATGATTGTTCTACCAGAGCACTTGTAGCTTTTGAAGCCTCTGTTTTGTCTCTTGCTTCATGTATTTCTTCATCTATAAATCCTTTGCTTTTAGCAAACTCCTCTACCATTTTTCTTGCATTCTTATTTATTTTAGGTTGTTTGTGTTCCATGTGCACTTTGGGAGATAGTTCCTCAAAAGTGCCAAACCTTTCTTCCTTGGGATCCCTAGGTTTTGTCAACATTAGATCTGCTAAACCAATTAGGACTTCTTCTATCACCTCATAAACCATAGGTGGGACCCAAACTATTTTGGGTTCAACAGTTGCCATGAGGCATTTGTCCTTATCTACCATGAACACTATTTCCTTCTTATACTTTTTTACAACATTTTCAGGGATTCGGGCCCTATTTTGCATTTTCTTTTGAATTTTTTTGAAATATCTCCATAAGATTGCATTCTGTTTGTCAGCATTTCCTGAACTGCTTAGGTGATTTCTGATTTGTGCAGCTACAGGTGCATGATCAAGCCAATCAATGTTCCCCATGCCAGGTAGCTCTCTCAGGAAGTAGAAGAATATGCAAGTGATCAAAGTTCCATATTTGAAAGGATATTTGTTTCCTTTGTTCTTTTCAAATTCTCCATTAGTTCACCCTAGAGCAATTCACATAGATCATAATCTGTGTTATTTTTTACCATGTCATATGCTATGTATATAGCAGTTGCAAAAACAAAATTCTCCCTGTTGGAGAAGTACACTTTGTATCCAATGACCATCGATGCAAATCTGACTGTTGGATCCTCAATGTCATTTATGGTGAGATCTCTCTTATCAAATTTAGCTCTTGTTAGCTGCATTACCACATTGTTCTTCATTTTCTTCAAAGCTGGAACCTTTTTGGTGGAGCACATACTAGTTATAGTCTTGATGGATTCTTTTGTTATCATGTATGGTTCATCAAGCCATAGAAACTCATCATGAACCCTGCTCAAGATATACTAATTCAGGCATCATTCAGAATCACAAGAAAATCCAACTAGGTATCTAATTTCTTCTCATTCAGAACTTTGTATTCTACTTTCAATTCAATATTAACAGTAGTTAGTTCATCCAAGTACAATTTTCCTAGTTTCATGTGATCATATTCCTCTAGGTTGGCATGAATGTATGCCCTAACATCTTCCGTATACATAACAATGTATGGAACTTCAGAAAATGCACCATCTGGATCAGTCAATGTTGATTTAAAAGGATGTTTCTTGAATTTAGGGCAGGGCATTTCAGTGATCTCAACTACTTGATGAATATTCATCTTTCAAATTTCAACACAGAGAATTTTTTGAGAGAGATAACGATAAATAGCTTTTGCCTCCACTAGGGTTTCTTTGGTTTGAATTGTTGGAAATCACTGAAATTGCTTAGGGTCTCACTTCAGATCTTCTTGAATTCTTGGAAAATTGAATGCAAAGTGATTATTCCTTCAAATGCGATATTTTTATCCTTTATTCACCAAAACCTAATCGTAATAAATGTCAACTTCCAAAAAGCTATCAAACACTTCATTGTTAAGCACAGTCGATCTAGATTGCTCCACAATGCATCACATTAGATCTTTTTCTGCTGGTAACTTCTTCAAAAGATTCATAAAATTGTTCTTTAACTCATATCCTTGTGTTGGATCTTAGCACCAACTATCTTGCTAGGGGATCAAGATTTTTCATTAAAGCTCCCCATGAGCCAGAGCTCCCAATTTACTTCTCAGAGGAAGTGTCTACACCAGTGACTAGTGTGGATGCATCCTTGACCTCATGTACCTCCTTCTTAACCCATGTTTGATTCATCTCTTTCTTGATCTCTGTTAAATCTATCTTTTGTACCAATTTCTTTATTTCAGCCTAATTATTCTTCTTCACATTCCTGATTCTACAGAATCTTGCAAAGTGTTCAAGCCTATTGCAATTGAAACATACAACATTTCTCTATCCATTGTTGCTTTAATTCATCCTTGATCTACATTGGTTAGCCTTATGACCATATCTATTGCATGTAAAACAATTCCCACTAAAAGATTGAACATTCCTTCCATTGTTATATTTGTTCCTAATCTGACTTCTGCATTCACTAGCTCTATGACCAAATGTCTCGCAGCTGAAGTAGTTACCTTTGAAAGTTTCAACATTCCTTCTATTGTTGTAATTATTCCTTATCTGAGCTCTGGATTCATTAGCTTTGTGACCTACTTTGTTGCAAGTGAAACAATGACCGGAGAATGATGGAACATTTTGATTCACTCTACTCCTACACTGCATAGCCTTACCACTAAATTTATTGCATGTATTACAATAACCATTGAAAGAAGGGCACCTTTGAGCATTTGGTTGCCTTACCAGTGGTCTTCTAGGTCTATTCCTCTAATTTTGGATTTGTTTGCTTTTATCCTTCTTGATTTCAGCACTCTTTTCTTGACCTATTTTGGAACTTTTGCCTTTCTTAAATCCCAAACCTTCTTTATCATTAGGACACTTCTAACTAGCCATAATTATGTCAAGTTGAACAACACTTACTCTAAAGTTTTCTTCCCAACTCCATGCATGTTTTAGATCAACTTTTAGATCCACAACTTCTTGTTCAAGTTTTGTGTAGTCTTCAGTTTTTCTTTTCACCAAATGATTTAGGCCTTCTTCTACTTTTGTTCTTTTTACAACTTCTACTTTCAGATTACTCAAGTTATCTTCAATAGATATCAATTGTTCACTAACCTCCTTGTATTTTTCCTTCAACCTCTTGACTCGCTCCCTTAATTTTTTTATGCACTCATTTGCTTCCTTGACATTATCTTTCAGATCTCTGTTTTCCATTTCTACCTTTTCAAGATCCTCAAGAGCAACTTTGAGTTCTTCTTCCTGGACAAGCATGCATTCTTCTTCAGTTTCAGATGCATGAATTTCTTTAGGAGGAGTAGGACATTTTTACCTACCATGTGTTCACTTCCCAAGATCTTCCTCAAGCTGTTAGGCTTCTTCCAAGGAACTTGGATCTGATACCAATTGTTGAACACCCAAAGTCCTGAGGGGGGTGAATCAGTACTTTATTAAACTTGTTACTCATTGAACTAACAATCCATTTACCACATGCAATAATAAAGAAAATTTAAAATAGAACAAACAAGCAAACTTCATCACACACGAACACCAGGAATTTTACGTGGGAAACCCAAAACTGGGAAAAACCACGGTGAGTGTTAGCTCACAATATATTATGTAGGATCAATACCGAATTACAATAAAGACTCACTACCCAAAAGAAGTGGTCACTGCAAGGAGGCTCACTACCTAGAGAAATAAATAAATAAGAAGGGTGGTTCATTGCTAATTTGAACTGCTTAGATTGCATTTACTCATGCATGGATGCAGCTCCAATGAATTCTCAAAATACCGTCTCAAAACTCTTCATCTTGATTGCTCTATTTCACTGCTCTACCTTTACATTAGACAAGATCTCTCTTCTTCTACTTTTTGTCTCCTTCTCTGCTATTCACATTCTACACACATTCATGTTCACACACCTTACTTCAAACACCAAATTCAATCCCATATATATATATATATATATATATATATATATCTGCAACAAACAAAATCTTCATATTAGGTCAGCCTAATAAAGTGTACCATGTAGTCATGCATTATGTGCTCTATCAGCCAAATTCATTCTCCAAAGTCTATGTTGGACCAAAACAATATTTGAAACACCTTTACACATGTCATCCTTAACTGTTTCACCACTTAGGATTAAGTTCCAAACACCAAAACTTAGCACACACACATCATATTGTTATGTCAGCCTTACCCATAGACTATTCACTAGATCAGTTCATCTGTTAGGTCCAACATCTTCCACTACAGACCAAGAGACCTACTCAAATCCATATCAAAGACTCCTCACATGTCATAGATCACACCTCCAGAACTACAGAGCAAAATATTCTTCTATGGTAGAATGCGGACCACTGGAACACATGCTCTGTCACAGTCAAACTATACCATATCAAGTAGCAATACTCAGATAGTTGTAACTGACTCTCCGGTGGAGCTAAGAACTTGCAACTCTGGATTTGGATATTTTAAACAAGTGTTTACAACACCTCAAATCCACATAGAAAATATGTAATAGCGGAGTAATGTGGACCAACACAGTTGAGTGTTTTGTTATCATTTCCTCTGCTCAATACACTATCTGACTTAGGCTTCTTGAAGATGAACTTCTGGTACTCATCAAAGACTAAAATATTGGACAATTGATCTTCTGAGGACTGTGAACACCATACTAGATCTATGTGATATGATCTTCTACTACAGACCAATGTCATCCATTATACTGTTGCTTTGTTGCTATCTCCTGTATACCGCTAACACTTGGCCAAAATAGCTAAGTCTTCTTCTTAGGATCAAAACATTGTTCCAATCTTGGTCCTTTACTTGTTGTCATCAATGACAACATATTCAAACATCATACACATGCCAAAATATCTAATCCATATTTTGTACCTTCCTGTGTAAGCATTTGTCGTGTTTCATCTGTTTGTTTACGATTTTGTATAATTAGGGTTTTAGGCCTAATCAGACTAGGGTTTAACAAATCAATCAAACAAATTCCAAATTTTCTTATCATTCCTGTTGGTCATGATGTTAGTCATTCGCAAACATAGAATAAAAGTTACACAACAACCTTTACTCATCTTGAAAGATACGATGAATTCAGAGAATTCATGATCCCAAGTCTCCGTTGATTAGGTCTTAATCTACTGACGTTACTCAGTGGTTGATGTGTGTTGCTATTTTCCATTCAAGGGCCTTACATGTTTCTGCAAAGTTCATCATTATTTCTTCAAATATCCTGCTCTATATGCCTGCTCTGCATAAATCTCCAACAATTCTACCTCTGCACTGTGAATTTAGTCAAATAATGTGCCCACAGGCTGATATTTGCATGATTTCTACCATTATTTATGATTCTTTGCATGATATTTTCAATACTACATGCATTTAACTCAAATATGCTAATGATTTTCAGTTACCTACGGGATTTCAGCATATTTCTCTGTTCTGCTTGTTATTTATCATGATTTGCAGTTATGGTGATGAATTTATGAAATTAAAAAAAAAGGAAAAGGGTTAAAGAATAGGATTCCCAAAACTACTTGACTTAGATCACTGATTCACATACAAGCTCCCATACATGCAATGAAAAGAAGGAAACTAGAATCATACTTCACCAGGACATTCCACAAATCTGCATGATCTAGTGCAAATCTTCAAAGGAAAAGTTGATAACAACATGTAATGAAATGAAAGCGCTTCTAGTTGAACACAGCATTCACCAGTACATATCCAGAAACCAACAGAAAGATTACGTAAAATTTACAATCAGGATGTAATCTGAAACTTCATATCCATTCAGTATGCTCAAGAACAGGTACATTTACAGTGATCTGAAGAAAGAACCTTGACATTTCAACAATTCTATCCTCATTAGTCTCAGTAATCCGATCTCCTAATTGATTCTACAGTAATCGGCTTTAATGCACCAGATGCGTCTGTGTATTTTTTTTTTTATCTCTCTAGGATCTGGCTCTTATATAGAACAAATGCCAGAAAATAGTTACAATAATCCAAGGATCAGGATCCTCTCACAATAATCAACGGTCCAGATGAAAAGCACATGCTTCGCCAGTTGGCAAATGCACAGCTGGCACAGAATATTCCAGCATCTTTGATTTGATTCGGTCTCCAGCTAGCAAACAGCATATTTGACAATATCCTCCTCACTTCTGGTTCATGTTGCCTCCATGTGCAACCATACAATGCTCAGCTTCAGCAGCATCATGACTTCCTGCAAGTAAACAGACAAACATTAAGTTCATCATCATGTGGATAAACAATAGGAATTTAAACGTTTTATTAAACATGCCTCAAAATGTGCAGCTACAGGCAATAGGGCTTCATACCTGTGGAAAATATGCACTAAATGCATAAACAGCGTAAAAAAAACACTCAGGTCAACCATCGTTTCATTTTCCCGCCCATTTCCTTGTATATCAGGCTCCAAATATGATCATGTATCTCAAAATATACAAGGAAATAACCGCTTTTAACAAATTATTTCAAATCCGGCTTTGCATGCTCTGTTTGTATGTTTCGGGTCATCATCATATTCGCATCGGTGTGACCACATATGATCGGGGTGACAAAATTAGACTTGGCCGATGGCAACAGTTATACCGACGCCAAAAATCATGATGATGCCCAACTCTATGTCTTCTATCTAGCTGCAGGATATCATGAAATATGATGCTCCTCCCTTCTGAATGCTCTAATGAAAAGCACATCAGGATGTTTCGCTTCTGCATATTGGGGAAAGAAAGACATCATCGTCATCATCATGTCGAAGGAAAATAGGAGGATTTGGAATATGATCCTGCTGCTGAGGAATGGAATATGATGGTGACGTCATCATCATATTCGGGCTTCAATAAAATGCAAAAGATGATGTCACCATCATGTTTCGTTAAAATCAGGGGATAAATGTAATATCGGGTCACCTAAGGAAGATGATCGGGTGGTGAATGAAATATGACCCCTTTTGCGGCCAAGGTAACCCTCTCGAAAGATCAGGATGATGATGATCATCATCATCATATCCGCACTAGGTGATTTAAAATATGATCCTGCTGAATGTCCAGATGACGTCATCAGGATATCCGGGGCTTTCGTTAATCTTAGAACATGACGTCATCGTCATATTCGTGAACCGGATCATGTTTTGGGAAATATCCTGCCGAAGGAGAAATGTGATGGTGATGTCATCCTGATATTTGCTTCTTCGTTTATCAGGTCGTGATGACGTCATCAGGATATTTGCAAAAGGTTATATTTCTCGGCAGGAGGACATTACGAAATGTCGGGTAGACAAACAAGATCATGATGATCTTGACAACATGACTTAGGAATGGAATATCACTCTCCTTAAAAGATAGGGTGATCATCATGATCATGCAAAAGGAGATCAGGAGGATATGAAATATGATCCTGCCTTGAAAGATCAGGATGATGATGATCATCAGGACTTTGACGTGCGCATGCAATTTATGCAGATGGTGGATTTTCTAAGTAGGGTGATATTATAATATTAGCATGATATTATAATATCGGGTGATGTTAAAATATCATGATGCTCGCGATGTGCCCAAGGTCATTTGACAGGTAAAACACACTATCACTTAAGATTGACATCCGGATATTGGGACTGCATGATTTTTATCGGGTGATAGACCAAGATCATGATGATGACCTTTCGCGATACAAAAGAGCGCTCGACGGGGAAAACTTACTATGACTTAAAGTTGACGTCTGGATATTTCGACCTCAGGATATTATCGGGGGGCATTTCAAATATGATGATGATGTTCTTCATACAACAAAACTGAGTTTATAAAATATGACCCTCTTCTTGCGAATATCAGGTTTGACCAAAACTTTGACTGTGCATAACTCCCTCATATGGACGAATTTTCAAGTGATGTAAAAGGCAAACCTGCATGGAATTTCAAGCTCTTTCTAACTATGAGGTCATAGAAACAAAATATGAACTTTGACAAACTAACCTCATGATGATGACCAACCTCATCGAATATCATGATGATGATGCACCTGACCTATTTTTACCAAACCGCCAGAAAGCAGACAACACAAGCCAAGCCAAAAATTGGGTCCCTGTTTTGACAAGTTAAAATGGGGCGTGTTGTGTAACCACACAACAACTTGCCACCAAAGAAAATAAACAAATTCCAATGATTCAAGTGATGTGATCACATTTATCTATAGTGTTCTAATTCTGTCTAAGTAAAATCATCATGATCTTTGAATGATAAAATTTTATTATGGTGATAAAGCTAACAAAGGATCAGGTGTGTGCATATGATTAATTATCCTCATCTTGAAAGCAAGTTGAAAATATAAGTAACTGGTGTTAAACTACATAGTTGGAGATCATCCCTCATAGCCAACCTAGATAGAGCCTTGCTGCCAGCAGGCGTCCATAGCCCCGGCAAGGTTATCTATACAATCTCCCTAACTAGAGCCCCACTGCCAGCAGGCATCTATAGCCCCGGTAGAGTTACTTAGATGGCCTAAGTTTATTGTTTATATATATATCTGATATCATCATGTCAGCTCATTTGTACAAGGTATGGTCACTTGCAGCTTGAGGTTGGAGATTGTATTGGTAGCAAGGGAGTCCCTTTAGATTTTTCACTTAACACCTATACTCATATCTTCAACAAGCCCAAGGCTGTTAGGTGTTTCATTGTGTTTGATTCACTTTGGACAAGAAAAGGCACCTGATGAAAAGATATTATAAAACCTGATCATGAATATTTATCAGAATGAATTACAATCTATATCTAAATCTGATCTCATCACTTGAATCCTAACAATTTAGTTATTTTCTTAGGGTGATGAAGTGCATCATCCTGACTTACCAGAACAAGGTCCCAACCAACAAAACAACAACAACAACAAACAAACTGTACAAACAACTATACAAATATACAATATGATACATGTGACTGTGACGAAGTCATTCAGGCCTGGAAATAATGTTTGAGGAATTGTCCATTGACTGGCAACGGGACATCCTCACCTGTCAGGTTCTTAAGCCTATAAGTGCTGTCTCCTAAAATTTCAGAAATCTGAAAGGGACCTATCCATAATCTATCAAACTTACCATAATCACCTTTCTTTTCATGGGCTTTATCCCACATCAGGACTAAATCGGATATCCTGAAAGCTTTAATTCTGGCTCTCTTGTCAAACCAGCATTTTACAACAGCCTGATGTTTTGCAAATTGGTCAATCGCTTGACTTTGTTTTTCTTCCAGATGCATCAACTGAAGCAACCTGACTTCCTGTTTATTATCTATGCCTAGATATTCTTGGGCAAACTGCAGAGTAGGAATTTTCAAGTTTACAGGGAGGATAGGATCTACCCCATATACTAGTTGGAAGGGTGAGTTTCCTAATGCAATTTTCATTCTAGTTCTGTCTACCCATAAGGCATATTTCAGAAATGAGTTCCATTCCCTGGGATTTTTCTCTATCAATTTTCTTATGATACTCAGTAAATTCTTGTTGGTGGATTCTGCAATCCATTTCCCTGGGGATAGTAGTTGGATGAGAACTTAAGTATGATCCCATGATCAAAAGCCCAACTTGACAATTTGGTGGAAATGAAGGCAGAACCATTATCACTTACCAATGCATAAGGAATTCCATACCTGGTGACAATGTTGCTTTCCAGAAATTTAATGACATCATCCGTAGTACAAGCTTTGGTGCTAATAGCCTCAGTCCATCTGGTACAATAATCAGTAATCGTTAGGACATACCTATGGCCTGAGGAAGACGGAGGATTGATCGGTCCTATGAAATCCATGCCCCACTGTGCAAATGGGCGCTCTTCCATCACTGGCTGCAACGGTTGTGCAGCATATTTTTCTCTGTTGGCAGCAACCTGGCAAACATGGCAACATTTAACATGATCAGCTGTGTCTTTAAAAATTGTAGGCCAGTAATATCCTGCTCTGAGGATTGCATGTGTTGTGGCTAATGCTGATCCGTGTGCAGTACCAAACTTGTCATGTAACTATGTTAAAACTTTATTTGCTTCTGGTTTCTCTAAGCATCTCAGGTATATTCCTTCATAATTCTTCTTGAACAAGGTTCCTCCCTTCATCATATACCTCTGGGATCTTATCTTTAAGGCTCTTCTCTGTGAGGCTTGCATTCTTGAAGGACATCTTCCCGTGATCAGGATGTGCCTGATGTCTAAATACCATTCCCCATTGTCTTTCTCATTGATCACATACTGCTGACTGATGATGTTTGGATCAGTTTCAGATATCATCTGGCTCAGAGCTTGTCCTCTTACTAGCTTCATTGGTGTGATCTCCATGTCATATTCTTGTAATACAGTAATCCATTTGGCTCTTTTTTCACCGGGTTCACTCTGCATCAGCAGCATCTTTACTGCTGCATCTGGTACCACAGCAATCACTTTGCTTCTCAGTATATAATGTCTGAACTTTTTTACTGCTCTAACTAATGCAAGTGCCTGTCTTTCAACATCTACATATCTCAACTCAGCATCCCTGAAAGGACAGCTCATGAAAGCAATTGGTTTCTCTTCTTTCTCTTTATTTCTTTGAGTTAACACTGCTGCAGAAGTATGTTCTGAGGCAAATGAGTAGATGTAGAAATCTCTTGTATAATCTGGACTAATGAGGACAGGAGCATCTGAAATGGCCTTCTTTATATCTTCAAAGGCAGCCTTGGCTTCTGGTGTCCACTCAATTTGTGCATCTTTTTTCAACATGGCATTTAGTGGTCTGACAATCTCAGCAAAGCTGGTGATGAACTTCCTCACAAAATTTATCTTACCAAAATAAGATTTAAGTTCCTTTTTGCTTCCTGGAAGTTGTAACTTCATAATAGATTCCACCCTGTCAGGATCAATGATAATTCCATCTTCTGTGATCAGGTGGCCTAGTAATTTTCCTGTTGTGACTCCAAATATGCACTTCTTAGGATTCAAAGATATTCCATATTCTTCACATTTCTTCAGTACACTTCTGAGATCAGCAACATGATTTCCTCTTTCCTTCGAGAATACTGTTAGGTCATCCATGTAGATGACTATACATTTTCCTATTAAGCCTCTGAAGGCTATGTCCATTGCTCGCTGGAATGTAGCTCCAGCATTTATAAGTCCAAATGGCATACGTCTATATGCAAATATCCCCCACTTTGTGGTGAAGGCAGTTTTTAATCTGTCAATTTTATCAACCATCACTTGGTTGTATCCTGAAAAACCATCCAAGAAGGTCATCATCTTGGCTCCATTCACAATCTGTAGAACTTCATCCAAAGAGGGCAAAGGATAATTATCTTTTTCTGATGCTCTGTTCAGGTTCCTGAAATCTACACATAATCTGATGTCTCCATTCTTCTTTCTGACCGGCACAAGATTCGCCACCCAAGTGGAGTGCCTTACAGGAAATATTATCCGGGCATTTAACAATTTCTTGACTTCTTCAAGGATGATTGGTTCAAGCAGAGCATTGACTGGCCTCTGCTTCTGTCTGAAAGGTTTTGCATCTAGCTTGAGAGGTATAGTATGAGTTATGACAGAAGTGTCATATGTCTTTAGCTCATCATAAGTCCATGCAATTACATGTATGTAATCCTTAAGGGCCTGAGTTATTCCTTCTAACTCTTCAGGTGTACAAACATTACCCAATAAGACATTTCTCTTGTCATCAGCTTGTCCAATATTCACCTGTGAATATTGACCTCCATCTGCCTTAGGCAGATCTTTATGTTTAAGCATATTATCTAGATCAAAGGCTCTTTCTAATTCAATCATACCTTTGGGAATTCTGTTGCTAGGCAACTCTAATATCTCATCTTCTTCCCAGACATGATCTTCCGTATCATTCTCATCTATAATCTGAGCTTCAAATATGTCTCTGTTTGGTATGAAGTCCAGGATGTGCTGATCATCATCAAACACTTGGAGATTAGTCACATTGTCAGGTACTGAAGGTACTGACACCAATTCTACTGAAAATCTCTTTAGACCAGATATAGACAGCGGTTCCAACGTACTGGCGGCCTGGGCAAGTGCATCTGCCCTCTGGTTCTGTTCCCTTGGTACGTGAACGATATTAAAGGCATCAAAGTCTTCAATCAGGTCCCACACACGATGCCTGTAATTTGATAGCTTTCTGTAATTACAAGAGTAAATTCCTCTTACTTGTCTCACAACTAGTTCTGAATCTCCAAAGACATGCAAGATCTTCACTTTCTTCTTATGGGCAAACAACATTCCATGAATCAGAGCTTCATACTCTGCGACATTATTGGTGCAGGGGAACTGTAGTCTGTAAGCTGCTAAGTAGGATTTCCCTGATGGATTAATAAGGTCAATTCCTACCCCGGCACCTTGCTTGGATTTGGATCCATCAAACCTCAGGATCCAAGGCTTATCTTCAGCAGGACATTTGTCTTCAGCAGGATATTTACTTGAACTTCCTTTCTTCTTTGCAGCTCTGGCTGCTGCCCCGCCTGATATCCACTTTAACTTGGGGATGTCATCCTCAAGTTTCTTCTTTCCTTTATTTGGTGAGCCTGATGGCTTTTCTGTTTTCTCTTCCATCTCAGCAGGAGGATGATGTTCAGCACATACAGCTGCATGCTTCTTCAAAATATGTAAGCATAGTGAGCAAGTTGTTTCTGAGTGAGGTGCCTCATGCAGCCTACACCAACCTCTAATTAAAACCTCCTGGGGAGATTTACGCTGTTGTGTCATCTTTTCTATTTCTTTTTCCAGAAATTCTTCAAACTTTGTCAGGTCACTGCCTTTATCTTCATCAGACAACTCATAATCTGATTCCATGAAGCAATCACTACCAGGAGTGATCTTTTCTTTTCTCATATCATTTATCGGATCTGACCCCAGGACCTCTTCTGTTTTTCGGATATGATCTTCATCAGGATCCGTCGGTGCCTCTGCTCCTGCAGAAGACAAATAAGAATTAGTACCATCATCATCATCAGACATAGCACTCACCTTGGAATATGATGATGATGCTTCACTATACGTTTGCTCTAGTATCATCATGTCTAAGCATGGTTCACAAGTCTTTTCTGAATGTGCTTCGCCATGTAATCTGCACCATCCATCAATCAAAATATCATTAGCAGATATATTCAATAATTGGCAACGTTTTACCTGAGTAGATAAATGCATCTCAAAATCTCTGAAGCGATCTATTTCATTCTCATTATCTAGATCATTACCAAACTCCAGACTTGGCATGTCCTCATGATAATCATCATCATGATGATGATGAACATCCAGCATCAGGATCTCTTCTATTTTAACAGTCTGTGGCCTAATGTGATAAACTCCAGGTTCTACGTTTACATACATGATCTCATTTGTTTTGTTATATTCCGTGATCATATGTCTCATCCTAGGCTCAACATCAATCCTGATCTGATTAGGTATACCTTTCCATGGTAACCACATGTGACTGAAGTCTGTGGACATATATCCGTTAAGCGTTTTAGACCAGTCTCGGCTAAGCAACATCCCATATGTATCAGGTATGTCCACTACCTGAATGTCAATGTAATACTGGATCCGAGGATCAGATGCTAGCTGCATGTGAATGTGAGTTAGTTCTCCTACGACACTTACTTCTGTCTTGTCCAGTTGAGTGACCTTCTTTAAGGATTTAGCAGGATGCAGTCCTAATGCGTTGCATATTGACAAAGGCATAACATTCGTTGAGGCTCCTGAATCAACTAAACAGTTGTGCAAGTTCTTGCTGAACATTCTTATAGTGAGGAGAAACGGAGGTGATTCAGTTTTATCTCTATACAAGGTCATGTGGGAGGTTTCAGCAGCTTGGACTGTAGCTAACACTTTGGGCTTGATAAAGTTATCTTTAGCAGCATGATCTTTGCCATTAGATTGACTTGAAAGATGATTATCCTCTTTAGGAGCAGCATCATCTAGTGACTTCATGAATGCCCTTTTGATGGCAGGAGTTTTCAGTAACTCAGATAGGGACAGGCTAATCTTGATTTTCTTCATTTCATCAGCCAAATAGCTGACTAACTTGTCAGACTCCTGAGGTGCATTTATGACTTTTGTTACTGTGTTTTAAGGAGACAAGTATTGAGCATTCACCTTAGGGAATCCAGGGTTATTGCTAGCCTTAGGATCAGGAGGTGTGTTGAAGTTGTTTGGAGGTAGAGATGATGTCAATGGACCAGCAGGTCTGTTGGCATTGCTCCTCAGGTTATAATTGTGCTTACCAGGATATTGCTGCTGGTATGCATGTACTTCCTCATGCTCTCTTGCAGGTTCATTTTCATCCTCAAAGGGGAAGACATAGTTTGTTTCAAAGGTTAAGGCAGATTCTTCACATGTCTGATTATAATCCTGATGAGGTTGATTTGTGTACGTTTCTAACACAAAAGCTGAGTCATATCCACAAGGAACTATTTCATTTCCTTCTGCCTGAGGTGGATTTCCAGAAGTATTAGACACTTCAGTCTGAAAGATGCTGGCAGCAATCCTAAATTGTGGACAATCTAATTCTGCATGTGCATTGGTATTGTGAATCCTGCACCAATTGGTAAGGGCTGCTTCAGCAAGATTGACTCTAGTAGTCTGTTTGGCTTCACCAGGAGGCTGATTGTCTAGGGGTGATGGTAATGAACCATTATTTGGCCTGGAGTTCCACACTCTGGGCTGTCTAGGAGGATTATTATTGTTTCCACCATTATTGTTGAAGTTATTGTTGTTATATCCTCTGTCAGGGTAGTTTGGTCTGTCATTGGAATAACTCCTATTCTGACCTGACTGCGAATAAAACCCTTGATTTCTCAAATGTGTTACTTCTGTGGTGAGTTTTCTGAGTTGAGCAGAAATTTCTTTGATTTCCTCCTCCTCTTGAGCTTTGGCCACTACATTTTCAGTCTAAGGCTTGAAAAAGGAAGATCCATGGTTATTGTTGGATAGATCTGTACCCTGAGGTGTCTGAGCATGTGCAAGATATTGTGGCAATTGGCTATTTCCATTAGGAGGAGGCATAATACTCAATGGAGGTACTTGCAAAGGTGCAGGCATGACTGCTAGGGGTATCAATGATCCATTTGGATATTGTGCAGGATATTGTGAAGGATAAGCTGCAGGATATTGTGCTGGATATTGTGATTGCATGCCAGGCAAAGTAGGGAATGCTATATTTGGAGTAGGAGCAGGTATCAACTGCTGATTTACCTTGATAGCTTCTTGAAAAGATCCTGTCAAAGTAGTGATCTCAGGATGTGTTCTCCTGATGAACATGGAAGTTAATGGATCCAGGGCTGAATAATAGATACTCCTAGCAGCAGCATCAGTCACCACATATGGGGCAACTAGCTTGGACAACATTTTCTGAAACCTAGCATTGAAATTGGCAATAGGCTCATTCTCAAATCTTTTGATTGTGGCAAACATGTGGTAATTCATGGATGGATCAATAGGGACTTTGAACCTATCAACAAAGGCTTTCTCTAAGACAGCCCACGAACCGACAGAAGCTTGGCCAAGACTGATGAACCAATTATAAGCCTCTTCCCCTAGGGAAAAAGGAAATAATCTGCACACCACGTCCTGATGTTCTATTCTGGCTCTGCAGCACGCTTCTTTAAATGTCCTGATATGATCATCAGCATCTTGATAAGGATGATACCTTGGGCAAAGTTTGTTCGGATTCTTTGGTAACTCATGATATGCAGTAAAAGTCAAGGGTGACTCCGCTGCAAAGAAAGACATTGCAGCCTGAGGGGGCTGAACTGGTGGTGCAGTTGGCTAAGGTTGAACTAAAGGGATACCCTGGGTTTGAACAGGAGGTGTCACGGATATACCGGAAGGTATTTGCAAACCGACAGGGGTCACAGGAGGAGGTCCCGGTGAAGTTCTGGACGCACTAGACCTTGGAGTATGGTGAATGTCCACAGTCCTAGGTCTGAAACCTCTAACAGGCAATTCTTCAAAAACTTCACTAGGTCTAGACTTGGTATTTATCGTGTAAGCCAGGATTTCTTGATTTGGAGGCAAATTGGCTAAAACTTTGCAAATATTGGCTGGATTCCACCGGATGAGGTGATATTTGCGGTTAAACGGTAAATCAGACTGGATATTTACGAAATATTTGCGAAGATACTGCAAATGTGACAGTATATTGGGATATCCTGACCCGTAGCACAAGATCTCAAGTGTTTAAGGCTCAAATTCTCAAAGCTTGAACAAATTTACTCATCTTTAGCCGATATTAGTGAATTCAGAGAGATCTACTGTAAAGCTTGCAATATTTAGGTGAGATCTGGAAATCTTTACATAGAATGTGCATATACAATCTTGTCACAGCAAATATTTACGAAATTTACTGAAATTCACGAGTGATCTGAGGATACCTTACTCTTATACGTCATCAAACCTGAAAATACTGATGATGTTGCGTCATCTTCCGGTCGGGCCCCTCCTTCTAGCGCCAATTTATGTTGGTCATGATGTTAGTCATTCGCAAACATAGAATAAAAGTTACACAACAACCTTTACTCATCTTGAAAGATACGATGAATTCAGAGAATTCATGATCCCAAGTCTCCGTTGATTAGGTCTTAATCTACTGACGTTACTCAGTGGTTGATGTGTGTTGCTATTTTCCATTCAGGGGCCTTACGTGTTTCTGCAAAGTTCATCATTATTTCTTCAAATATCCTGCTCTATATGCCTGCTCTGCATAAATCTCCAACAATTCTACCTCTGCACTGTGAATTTAGTCAAATAATGTGCCCACAGGCTGATATTTGCATGATTTCTACCATTATTTATGATTCTTTGCATGATATTTTCAATACTACATGCATTTAACTCAAATATGCTAATGATTTTTAGTTACCTACGGGATTTCAGCATATTTCTCTGTTCTGCTTGTTATTTATCATGATTTGCAGTTATGGTGATGAATTTATGAAATTAAAAAAAAGGAAAAGGGTTAAAGAATAGGATTCCCAAAACTACTTGACTTAGATCACTGATTCACATACAAGCTCCCATACATGCAATGAAAAGAAGGAAACTAGAATCATACTTCACCAGGACATTCCACAAATCTGCATGATCTAGTGCAAATCTTCAAAGGAAAAGTTGATAACAACATGTAATGAAATGAAAGCGCTTCTAGTTGAACACAGCATTCACCATTACATATCCAGAAACCAACAGAAAGATTACGTAAAATTTACAATCAGGATGTAATCTGAAACTTCATATCCATTCAGTATGCTCAAGAACAGGTACATTTACAGTGATCTGAAGAAAGAACCTTGACATTTCAACAATTCTATCCTCATTAGTCTCAGTAATCCGATCTCCTAATTGATTCTACAGTAATCGGCTTTAATGCGCCAGATGCGTCTGTGTATTTTTTTTTTATCTCTCTAGGATCTGGCTCTTATATAGAACAAATGCCAGAAAATAGTTACAATAATCCAAGGATCAGGATCCTCTCACAATAATCAACGGTCCAGATGAAAAGCACATGCTTCGCCAGTTGGCAAATGCACAGCTGGCACAGAATATTCCAGCATCTTTGATTTGATTCGGTCTCCAGCTGGCAAACAGCATATTTGACAATATCCTCCTCACTTCTGGTTCATGTTGCCTCCATGTGCAACCATACAATGCTCAGCTTCAGCAGCATCATGACTTCCTGCAAGTAAACAGACAAACATTAAGTTCATCATCATGTGGATAAACAACAGGAATTTAAACGTTTTATTAAACATGCCTCAAAATGTGCAGCTACAGGCAATAGGGCTTCATACCTGTGGAAAATATGCACTAAATGCATAAACAACGTAAAAAAAACACTCGGGTCAACCATCGTTTCATTTTCCCGCCCATTTCCTTGTATATCGGGCTCCAAATATGATCATGTATCTCAAAATATACAAGGAAATAACCGCTTTTAACAAATTATTTCAAATCCGGCTTTGCATGCTCTGTTTGTATGTTTCGGGTCATCATCATATTCGCATCGGTGTGACCACATATGATCGGGGTGACAAAATTAGACTTGGCTGATGGCAACAGTTATACCGACGCCAAAAATCATGATGATGCCCAACTCTATGTCTTCTATCTAGCTGCAGGATATCATGAAATATGATGCTCCTCCCTTCTGAATGCTCTGATGAAAAGTACATCAAGATGTTTCGCTTCTGCATATTGGGGAAAGAAAGACATCATCGTCATCATCATGTCGAAGCAAAATAGGAGGATTTGGAATATGATCCTGCTGCTGAGGAAAGGAATATGATGGTGACGTCATCGTCATATTCGGGCTTCATTAAAATGCAAAAGATGACGTCACCGTCATGTTTCGTTAAAATCAGGGGATAAATGTAATATCGGGTCACCTAAGGAAGATGATTGGGTGGTGAATGAAATATGACCCCTTTTGCGGCCAAGGTAACCCTCTCGAAAGATCAGGATGATGATGATGATCATCATCATATCCGCACTAGGTGATTTAAAATATGATCCTGCTGAATGTCCAGATGACGTCATCAGGATATCCGGGGC
The DNA here is from genome assembly GCA_027924645.1 of Cunninghamia lanceolata. NCBI lineage: Eukaryota > Viridiplantae > Streptophyta > Pinopsida > Cupressales > Cupressaceae > Cunninghamia > Cunninghamia lanceolata. Next base: position 3,874,751 of record BSBN01000220.1, on the reverse strand, counting down.
TTTTGTTAATCTTAGAACATGACGTCATCGTCATATTCGCGAACCGGATCATGTTTTGGGAAATATCCTGCCGAAGGAGAAATGTGATGGTGATGTCATCCTGATATTTGCTTCTTCGTTTATCAGGTCGGTATGATGTCATTAGGATATTTGCAAAAGGTTATATTTCTCGGCAGGAGGACATTACGAAATGTCGGGTAGACAAACAAGATCATGATGATCTTGACAACACGACTTAGGAATGGAATATCACTCTCCTTAAAAGATAGGGTGATCATCATGATCATGCAAAAGGAGATCAGGAGGATATGAAATATGATCCTGCCTTGAAAGATCAGGATGATGATGATCATCAGGACTTTGACGTGCGCATGCAATTTATGCAGATGGTGGATTTTCTAAGTAGGGTGATATTATAATATCAGCATGATATTATAATATCAGGTGATGTTAAAATATCATGATGCTCGCGATGTGCCCAAGGTCATTTGACGGGTAAAACACACTATCACTTAAGATTGACGTCCGGATATTGGGACTGCATGATTTTTATCGGGTGATAGACCAAGATCATGATGATGACCTTTCGTGATACAAAAGACCGCTCGACGGGGAAAACTTACTATGACTTAAAGTTGACGTCTGGATATTTCGACCTCAGGATATTATCGGGGGGCATTTCAAAAATGATGATGATGTTCTTCATACAGCAAAACTGAGTTTATAAAATATGACCCTCTTCTTGCGAATATCAGGTTTGACCAAAACTTTGACTGTGCATAACTCCCTCATATGGACGAATTTTCAAGTGATGTAAAAGGCAAACCTGCATAGAATTTCAAGCTCTTTCTAACTATGAGGTCATAGAAACAAAATATGAACTTTGACAAACTAACCTCATGATGATGACCAACCTCATCGAATATCATGATGATGATGCACCTGACCTATTTTTACCAAACCGCCAGAAAGCAGACAACACAAGCCAAGCCAAAAATTGGGTCCCTGTTTTGACAAGTTAAAATGGGGCATGTTGTGTAACCACACAACAATTCCAAGTGACAACAAACTTGATAGCTGAGTCCTCTTGCAAAAGTTGTGACTTGGCTCAGTTTAATGTCCTTGAATGTATGTAGTGAAAGGAGGATCTAATCAAAATATTAATCAAAACCTTTTTCCCTCTTTTTCTACATAGCATCTATGATACATGAGACCCTTGTACATCAATCATAATGGTTAATAGTGTTATTTCCCTCTTCTTCTTAAACACTTCCACCATACTAGAGAAGTCATCATCAACTAGCAAGTAAGTCCTTTTTCTCTTCTCTAGTGTGTGTTTCAACCATATTGGTAGGCCCAACACTTGCAGATTATGTGTGATGAGGAGGCTCAAGAGCTTTTTCCCTCCTTGAAGTGGAAACTAGGGAACAAGGAGGATAAAGGATCACCACAACTATTTGAGAAGTGTCTTGTCACCATTCATCTACAACTCCTTAGACATAATGATCCAAATTTTTAATATTTGCATTAGGGGCCAAATGATATTCAATTCTATTCTCCTCTAGATGTTGTTCATCACCACCTTCAATTTGAGTTTACTGCTTTATGGCCTAAGAGGGTTGTATAACCTATGACTATTCATTAGAAGGAGGAGCAAGAATCATAGGTGGTGGTGAGATAGGTGGAGTGGTTTACTATTGAGATGGTGGTTGTGATGAATTATGTGGTGCATGATGAAATGGAGGGGGACTTGGAGGTGGATTGACTTGAGGGATTTGTTAAGATGGAGGTTGGGATGGAAGGGGAGAGGTAGGATGGGATGATGGGATAGACTCTTGAGTGGTTGATGAGAGTGGGATCTTAGTGGTGGATGTAATTTGGGATGCCACTCTCCCCCTCCTAATTAGAGGCACTAGGTCCTCTTCTTCCTCATCCTCACCTAAGATGATCTCTATTACTACTTCCTTCTCCTTTCTCTTGGAGGTGGCTCTAGTTTCTCTGGCTGCTCCTATTCTTGCCTCTTTGATTGTCCCCTTTTCTTTTGGTGGAGTAGAAGGCTCCCTTGCTGCAATATCTCCTTCTTTTGAGCCTTGGGGGATTTTGATGTAGGGTGAGGGTAAAGCATAAGATAGGGCTTTCTCATCCACTTGATTGATCTATCTATCTATTGCATTTGTGTTGTCATTTATGTCAACAGTATGAGGTTCTATGATGGATAGGATTGATGGCAATAGTATTGAAGGCTAAAAGTAATGATTAGTGATGTTTAGAGATGCCGAAGGATAGTGGTGACTAAAGGGAGAGTGTTGTAGATTGTTGACAGAGAAGCAAGGTGATGATTATATGTTGAGGTGATAAAAGAAGAAGAAAAAAATACGATGATCAAAGATGGATTAGAGAAGTTGTAGGGTGAGGTAATGGAATTCATGTACTACGTATACTGATTGGATCAGTATCACTCTATACATAATTGTAAGCTATCTTCTAAAGTTCATGCAGACGTAAAAGTTATGAGCAGAAGAATGTGCCAACATGAAGATTCTAGTTGTGTTGAAAAAGAGTTGTGATTATTGTGCATGATATTGAGAATGAAGTCTCTAATGTGGTGAATATTGTGTTCTTTTTTTCCTAAGGAAAGGCATTGCTTTAGTCTTGAAACAAAGATTCAGGAGGTCCAAGGCATTGAAGTTTGCACTGAAGTAGGTTGGGAGAATGCTCTGCATTCCTCTGCATTTGAAGGTATGGCCTTGCAATTTGAAAGTGTGAAGATAGTATGTTCCTAATTTTAGAGCTTGGAAGTGACTACAGAAGATTCTAGAGCTCGTAGAGTGAAGATAGGGTTCCTATGCTAGTGCAGTCAAAGAGAAGTCGGTGAAATGCTCCACATTTCTTTGCAATTGGAGTTGTAATCCTATGGTTTGAATCCTAGACAGATACTACTAAGAACAATGATATATTCAAGTATCAGATGATGAGTTGTACCACAAAGGTTATCTAGAGTCAGTAGAAGAAAGACATATCATGTTTCTGATTGGAGCTGTCTAGAGGAGAAAGCAAAAGATACCGCATTTCACCGCAGTTCATCTTTTGGCTTTGATGTTTGGAGGATGAGTTCAGATATTTAGTATGATTGTTTATTTCAGGTTTTTGGTGCTGAAGTGCACTGCAAGTTGGTTTTTCAATGCTCTATTTCAAGACTATGTGTTTTGTGTTTGTGAGTGATGCCAGGGTCAGTTTCTGTGTGTTTGCACTAGAAAGAAAACATATATTTCAGAGGAAGGAAGGGTTGAGAAGGTTTGTGTGAGTGGTAGTGATCTGCATGATGCTAATTACTCTCTCTTGTACCACTTTATGTCTGGATCTATTTTGTGAAGGATAGGTGCTTGTTGGGTCAACTTCATGTGTTTTGATGATCCTACCAGATGTTTTGAAGTATACACCAGCTTGGAAGAATGTGTTAAGGAAGAATAGGTCCTAGTTATCACTTAGCTTGACTCACATTGGATTTCTACATCTTTTGATCCCAACTTGTAGTGGTCGTTGCACGTTTCATGTTTACATATTTCATCTTGGCTCACATAGGAGAAAGATATTGTAATTTGCAGAATATATAAATGAAAGTTTTTGTTTGGTGTGGAAAGTAAGAGAGTGTGTGAGTGTGTGAGGATGTGTGTGAAAGTGGAAGAAAGTGAGTATGTATGTGAAGGTGTGTTGAAGGTAGAAATATTCGTTGTGCAGAGAAAGTGAAGGTTTGTGTCAGAGTGAAGTGTACGGAGGTGGTTATCAGTGAGATCTATGAAGAGTGATTCTGTAAGTGTTGATTGAATTACATTTCAGGGAGTTTGTCCTCCCTTGGATTGAAGCCCCTAAAACTTGTTGTAATACGTTTCATCTTTATTTGTGAGGCTAGATTTGGACAGTAGATCCAAGCAACTTATTCACCATAGTTTTTCCTTTCCTAGGTTTTCCATGTAAATCTAGTGTTGTGGTTCTGTGCTTATGTATTTTGCTTTAATTTGTTGATCATCAGTTTAAGGCAATTAGAAGATTTGGTTGACAAGGTTAAATTGGGATAAGTTTTGGTATATACTGATTCACCCCCCCTCTCAGTATATCCTCATGTTCTAACAATTGGTATCAGATCCAAGTTCCTTGGTGCAACCTAATAGTTGAAGGTAGATGTTGGAGTAGAACACATGGCTCAGAAGGAGTCCTTTTCTAAAGCTTGGCTATTTGGTGGAAGTAACTTTGATTTCTAGAGTGTAAGAATGGAAGCCTATCTGACCTTGCTAGGTTATGATATTTGGAGTGCTATCATGAATGATTATGTTGAACCTAAACATCTTATTACAAATTTTAATGAGAAGAAGGCTCACGAAAACAATGCTAAAGACAAAAATGCAATCTTGAATGGTTTGAACAATTCAAAATTAGTCAAGGTTGTGTGGTGCAGGACTACAAAGGAGATATGGGACAAACTCAAAAATCTCTATGAAGGAAATGACACTATAAAGGAAGAAAAACTGCAATCTTACAAAACAATATTTGAGAATCTAAGGATGAAAGAAGAGGAGAACATAGCTAACTATTTGTATCAGGTAGATGAAGCTATCAATGGAATCAAGAGTATGGGTGAGGATATAGCCGACTCATTGGTTAAATTATCTTGTTTGTGTTATTATACTTAGTGATCATGTGTTTCATTTGAGGTTCAACATCTATCCTAATTTGATTGGGAATCCCTTTCCAAGGTAGCCACATGTGGTTAAAATCTGTGGACATATATTCATTAAGTGTTTTGGACCAATCCCTTCTAAGCAACATTCCATATATATCAGGGATATCTACCACCTAGATATCAATATAATATTGGATCATGGGATTTGATGCTAGTTGCATATGAATGTGAGTTAACTCCCCCACAACACTCACTTTAGTCTTGTCTAATTGTGTCACCTTCTTGAGTGACTTAGTAGGATGTAACCCTAAGGCATTATAGATGGACAATGGCATCACATTGCTAGATGCACTTGAATCCACTAAGCAATTATGTAGGTTCTTACCAAACATCCTTATGGAAAGGAGAAATGGAGATGACTCTGTCCTATCCATATAAAGGGTCATATGTGAAGTTTCAGTAGCCTAGACAGTAGCTGGGACTTTGTGCTTAAGATTATTATCTTTAGCTGCATGACCTTTACTTAAAATCTAACTTGGATTAGGGGGATGACTATCTTCTTTTGGTGCAGGGTCATCTAAGGACCTCATGAAAGGTTTATTAATGGCTGGAGTTTTGAGTAGTTCTGACAATGATAAACTAATCTTTCCTCTTCTCATCTCCTCTGCTAAATAATTGACCAACTTATCAGATTCAGGAGGTTGATTGCTAGTTTTTGACACTACATTTTGTGGTCCAAAGTACTGGGCATTGACCTTAGGAAGACTAGGGTTATTACTTGCCTTTGGATTAGGAGGGGTATTGAAATTGTTAGGAGGCAAAAATGTAGGCATGAATCTCTTCATGCTCCACTGTTGGTTCATTCTCATCTTCAAAAGGAAATACATAATTTGTTTCAAATACCAAGGAGGATTCCTCACATGCTAATGCATAATTCTCATGGGCTGAAGGTACCTAATGGTGAGGGTGATTAACAAAAATTTCTAACACAAGGGCTGAGTCATATCCACAAGGGACAATTTCATTTCCTTCTATGATGGGAGGATTTCCAATGGTATTAGACACTTCAGCCTGAAAGATACTAGCTGCTATCCTAAACTAAGGACAATCTAATTCCACATGTGTGTTGGTGTTATGTATCCTGCACCAATTTGTAAGGGTTGCTTCAGCCAAGTTCACCCTAGTGGTTTGCTTAGGTTCACTAGGAGGCTGGTTATCTAGGGGTGATGGCAATGATCCATTATTTGGCCTAGTATTCCACACTCTAGGATGCCTAGGTACATTATTGTTGCCACTATTATTGTTATTATTATAGCTCTTATCATTATTGTAACCTCTGTTAGGATATCTTGATCTATCATTATTATATCCTCTATTTTGATTTGGCTGGGAATAGAAATTCTGACCCCTTAGGTGTGTGATTTCAGATGTTAATTTCCTCAATTGTACATACATCTTCTTGATATCTTCTTTCTCTTCTTGAAATTTAGCTACTACATTCTCTTGTTGTGGCTTAAAGAAAGAAGAACCATTATTATTATTTTTCCCTGCATCCTGAGATGTTTGGGCATGTCCTTGATATTGCACTATCTGACCATTTCCATTTAGAGGAGGCATGATGCTAAGCAGAGGTACCTGTAAAGGACCGAGCATTACAATAGGAGGCATCATAGCTCCATTGGTTTGCTACTGAGTAGGATATGTAGGATATAAAGGAAATGCTATGTTTGGTGTTGGAGTAGGGATTAGTTGCTAATTAGCTTTTAGTGCTTCCTCAAAAGCTCCTGTTAAAGTTGTGACACTAGGATGTGTTCTTCTGATGAACATAGAAGTCAGGAGATCTAAGGCTGAGTAGTATATACTTCTAGCTATCTCATCTACTACATTATATGGAGCTACCAGCTCAGAATACAGTTTCTGAAATCTAGCATTGAAGTTTGAAATAGGTTCCCCTTCAAATCTCTTGATTGTGGCAAAAAGATGATAATTCATTGAAGGATCTATAGGTATCTTAAATCTATCCTTAAAGGCTTTCTCTAAGGTAGCCCATGAACCAATTGAGGCTTGACCAAGACTTATGTACCAATTGTATGCTTCCTCTCCTAAGGAGTATGGAAATAATCTGCATACCATAGCCTGATGCTTAATCTTGGCTCTGCAATAAGCTTCTTTAAAGGTTCTGATATGATCTTCTGCATCCTGATATGGATGATATTTAGGGCAAATCTTGTCAGGATTCTTAGGTAAAGGATGATATGTAGTGAAAGTTAAGGGTGAGTCAGCAGCAAAGAATGACATTGTAACTGGTGGTTGATGCACTGGAGGTGTAATAGATGATTCTGTAGGTGTTTGCAACACAGCAGGGGATATCAAAGGTGTCAAAGTATGTCTTGATAAGGATACTAAAGCACCTAAATTAGGAGTGTGGTGAATGTCTATAGTTCTAGGTCCAAGTCCACGGATAGGTAATTCTTTCAAGAGTCCACCTGATCTAGACATGGTATTAGGCCTGTGGGTTAGGGTTCGGATAATTTATGACAAACTTATGGAAATTTGAGCTGATTTATGTAAAGATCAACAAAATTGACTAAGAAAAAATGATATTTATGAAAAAGAAACAAAACTGACTAGATATTTATGCAATATTTGCATGGAAATTGCAAATATGAGCAAAGATCAAACTTCTAGACATGGACATCAGGACATCCAGTAATACAAGCAAGTCACAACAAGGATGTAAAAGGAAAACTCAAGAAATGACCCAATCTTCAAGGATTTCAAGGATTGACTGTATAGATTAGAGTATTTATGCTTGATTCTAAAATATTTATGATAGACATACTTGAAATAGCATATAACAAGCAAACCTTTGCACAAACACTCAAAGGATGAGCAATTATGATGAACTTTGAGAAGATTACCTTGTTCTGAAACAAGAAAATATATATCCAATCGATTCACCTACCAGACAAGAGAGCTAGCCCTCCTTCTAGTGCCAATTTATGTTGATGATGATTGTTAGTCATAACAACATGCATAAGAATGTAGGAGTCAAGGACAACACTGAGAGGGGGGGTGAATCAGTGTTGTGTAAATTTTTAAATCTTTTTCAAAATTTAACTTGCAGAGCACAAATGAGAGAAAGCTATTATTGATTTGTCAACCACATATACACAAAACTAAGAATGAAGAAGGAGAACAAAACCTTATAAGCAAAGTATTAGCATACACCCATACAAGATGAAAACAATATGAGACATAACACAAGTTTGCATGAGTGGAAAACCCTCCTAGGGTAGAAAAACCACTCCAAAACTGCCTCACTGACTTTATCAAAAATCTCACTGATTACAATGTTTAGAAGCACCAACTTCAAGGAGTACCAACCCCTAATCCATTTAGAAGCATCAACTTCAAGGAGCACCAACCCCTAATACATAACAAACTGAAAAGTGTGCAAGAAGTGATTGCCACTCAATCTGATTTGCACCATTATATAACTTGTCTTTTCTTTTGTATATCTCTGTTCAATTACACTCAATCTGATCTGCATATTAATCTCATGATCACTGATTATTTCTGCATAAGAATTCACTTGATGCATTCAATTGCATACGGATGATCTTGTCAATCGCTGTGTCTGTATTTGATCCTGTCAATGTCATTCAAATTGTCTTGAATTTTTCATTTGAATTCACATCCATTTCAACTGTATTATTTTATCATTGATCTGTACACTCACTCACACACACGTCAATGTACCTGAAAAACCATTATATACAATTTGAATGTCTTTTCACTTTTATATCCTGTATGTTTCATCTCTATCCAATTATGAAGTTGCATCAAAATAACCCTTCATAGTCTATGATCTGAAGAAAATGATTTATGATTGAGACCTTTCAATTTCCTTTTCTCAAAGAAAATTAAAACAATCACAAAAATTCATCTTCATAAAAAATTGAAGATCCTTTCATCTTCTCAAACAAAATCTCTTTCATATTCTCCAAATTCATGAAACCAAAATCCCATTTATATTTCCTCTTAGAGATGAAAGAATATCTTTTCATATTTGAGACCTTTCATTTCAATTCTCTTCAATTTCCTGATCATTTGCCATTTTTAAGATCTCACACAAAAATTATTTTCTTCATCTACAAAATGATATCAAAATGAGCCTTCAATCAATCTGCAAAATAAGAGTTAGAAATCATATTTATTTTTGCACCAATCTGCCCTGAAAATATTTTCTCTTAATATTCCTACAAGAAAATTTAATCATCAAACTCTTTATCTTCTCTTCAATCCATAAAATTTGTCTTCAAAAAAAAATTTGTATCAAATCTGCCTTATTCTCAAACAAAACTCTTAAACTTCATCAAAAATATCTTCAAAAGATAATCTCCTGTAAAATAAAAGAACTTTTCAACTTCTTCTCTTCTCTTTAAGAAAAATCTTCTCCTTCACAATATTCTATATCAAATCTGACTTCTAAAGAAAACTTCCATTTATAATGCACCTACAGAAAAGTAATAACCCTTTAATTTCCTTTGCATTGCAAATATTTATTCATCTTCTGTGCAAAGGAAAATAAATGATGTCGACCATAAAAATGTCTTCATTTTTCTTCATACCCATTCAATTCCCTATCAGAATCTCTTCAATCTTTGATATTCTTCAAAAATATTATTCAATTTTTTCTTCTCTGTAGTAAAAATTTCTGTCTTAAAAAAAAATTCTTCAATCTGTATCAAACAACTTTTCAAAAAAATGTTCCACTTGTTCAATTTCATCTTCTCATAAAAATATTCAATCTACAAAATAAAATATCTTCAAGAAAAAACTTCCATGCTTCTCTTCATTTTCTTCTTCAAAAAAAAACCATCTGCAAAATAAAAATATTCTCCACAAAAAAAACTTTTAACCTTCTCATCAAAATAAGAAATATCTCTCAAAATAACTTTCCTTCTTTTTAAAAAAAAAAAAAACTACTCCTTAATATTCTTCTTGCCATGAAGGAGAGTTTAAAAAATAGAAAGAAGAAAAAAATCTTCATAAAAACTCTCACAAAATCTCCCACAAAAATCTCCTTAAAAATAGCTTTGAAAATCTCCTTAAAATCTCCTTAAAAGTAGCTTTGTAACTTCACATTTTTATTTATGTCATAAAATATGGCATTTAAAGGGGATCAACAAAATAGGATAAAAATCAAACTTTATATATTTAAATATTCAATGTTTTTGCTCCCCACTTTTTAAGCATATAAAGTCCACTTTATTTAAATAAAGCAATTTGAGCTCTCCTTCCAGATTGCTCCCATTAAATATTGATCTTCAAATATATTTGGATGCTTTTTAATAAATGGAGCTCCCATTAAATAAGGTTCTTCATAAAACAAAGTCCTTTGAATATTTAAACAAGTTAGCATTTCCTGACTTAGCCATGAAGCAACATATTAACCTGAAGTATATGAACAACTCCTATCAATACCAACACCTTTTTGACATCAATGACAATCTACTTTCATCAATCTCCCCCTTTGTCATTGATGGAAAAACTACCTGATACATTTTTCTTTCTCCCTCTTTTTGACATCTGATGACAAAGGCTATTATCTCCCCCTTATCATCCTTCATACCAACCAAGAATTGAAATACCACTTAAGGCACTGATTATTTTTCAATTTGCTGTCCAAAACTTTTCCTGAGAGCTCTGAGCTCTTTCCATGTTCATCTGCATATTGAACAACCATAAAAACTTGAGAGCAATAAGACATCAAACAATCATGTAAGGCATATCAAACCAAGCACCAAACCACTATTACAAGCTGCCCATAGACTGCACTATACCACTTCTAATCACAACACAAATTTGTAGATGAAGATGATACACTAACATCAATGAGATCCTCTGATTACTTCCTTTAACAAACTCCTGAACCAACACTTTTTGACCTGAAATAACAAATCTCCAAGATCTCCCATGTGTTAAAGTTCACAAACAAAACACTGCTCAAAAATACCATTGGTAAACACTAACAAGACTAATCAACATAACTCAACTCAACTCAGCACTTATCCACTTCCTGAATTAGTCCTGACAAGAAATACCAATATGAGCATGAAGAAAACATATCTCTCTTCAAATCTCCCAAGATAGTGACAACTCAATCCTCTAATTAACTCCCCCTGAGAACAACTCCACTTAAAGATGTTATAGCATGATCATAACCATTATAAGCATATTGAATTATGAACACTTTGAAGGCATAAACTCCTGTTAACCTTTCAACAATTAATCTATTATTTCTAATGCAAGATATACCTTTAACTTCCTCTGATTTAAGAATTTGATGTAATACAAGGCTCACCATCAATGTCATAAGCAACTCTAAATTGATATAGTTTGAAGCATATACCTGATAACACAATTTGCACATACCTTTCTAAAACATATTAATGAGAAAGAACATGTTAAATTATTATACCAAAGACCACTTCTCAATGAACATTCATTTTGCAACCAAGAATGAAGATCATCCTTCTTGACATGAAAGGAATGAAGACAATCTTGTTGTTCCTACACATCTTTTTACAACATACTGTCAAATCTGATTTATACATAACTGCATCTTGCAACCAACAAGAACTTCTGCCTCTTGACTTTGTCATTCAAACAACAACAAACAAACTGCATGAACAAATTCTTCCTGTAACAACACTTTGCACAAATCAAAAGCAGAGATAATTGTTATGAATTGAATCTTCATTTTCAGCCACCTTAGCCAACACATGCTAACTTCTGATAAGAGCTTCTTGAGAGCATCTTAAGCTCTTTGCCCTGACAAGCAAGATCACACAGAACTACAACACAATTTTTTAAGTACCAACATGATATGAATAGTATACAAATAGGATCAAGTCACAACAACATCATCCTCTTTATGCAGAGAGCTTCTGAAACACCTTTTCAATATCTTGTATGCTTACTGAACCAAAGATTACCTGTATCACTGATACACACTAAAAATTAACTTAGTTAGCAACTTCATCATCAACTATTTCACAAGATTTGCAAGAATGATAAATATAACAAGATCATCATCTCCTCCTAAAACTTCTTGGGGATAACTGATAGAACATTTGATACCTCCCCCTTACTTCATGCCATGTTATGCAACAGATGAAATGACTTGTGCAAGATGCACAAGCTTAAATTCTGACTTCTCTTTATTTTCTTTCTTCTTCCAAATTTTCACAGGTGTTTTCTTCCTCCAAACCTTTTCAACCTTTTTCTTTTCCCAACCTTTCAAATTAGGTGATGCTCTCCTGCAACTGTGTGCTTTATGACCAAGAGAGTTGCAATTATAACAAATTATGTTGTAATCAAAATCAATTGATTGATAATACCTTTGAGCACTCATATTAAGCTTCCATGAAGAATCATACACTTTGTTCATTTTGCAGTATCTTTGAATATGTCCAACATTATTGCACTTGTAACAAACAATATCAGTATTCCTTGTATTTCTTCGACAAACAACTGATTTGTGTCCAAATTGATTACAACTATAACAATAACCATTAAAAGAATAGTTATACCTGTACATGTATGCTTGTCTTACAGGAACATTTCTTCTTCTTTGATTATGCACAAATTCATCTCTGGTTTTCTGTTCAACTTCACTCTTCCTTTTACTTTCTATGGCAACAACATGATGACTTAAATCAATTTTCCTTTTAGGTGTCTGTCTAGCTTTTGAACATTCTCCTTCTTCAAAACCAAGTCCAGTAGTGTCTCCATATAGTTTTTGTTTACCAAGCATCTCTTGTAGCTTGCTTGTACTTTCTTCAAATTCCTTATACTTCTTAAGACCATCATACTCTTTTCTTAGATTGATAATTTCACCTTCCAGTTTTAGATTCTCAATCCTTGAAACTTCAAGGTTAGAAATTGAGACATCAGCTATCCTCTTAGCTTCTTCAATTTCTGTCTTCAGTCTAGCAATTAGTTTGTCTGAATCATCAATATATGTCTTTAAACTTACAATTTCACATCTAGCCTCTTCAAGATCTATAGATACAATTTCAAGTTCTAAAAGTACATTGTCTTTAGATTCTCTTTCTTGCTGCAACTACATCATTAATTTATTGTTCTCCTTCTTATAATTCTTGAGCTCACTCAGAGCATATATGAGCTCTCCTTCCAAATCAATCTCGCAATCTTGTTCATTATAATCCTGATCATCATCACTTGTGATGCTAGCTTCTTCTAAATTTGATTGGGATTGAACTTCAACTCCTTCATTTGAAAGTCTCTTTTTATTGCTACTTTCTTCACACACTAGAGTGTCCCCTTCTTTATCATTATCCTGATAAATCCTTTTCAATCTCCTCCACATATCCTGAGCTGTAACACAATCCATAACTTTACAAATAACATCATTAGACAGAGCAGATAATATAGCCTTCTTTGCAATATCATTATATTCAAGAACTTCTTTGTTATTTGCAGAATTACCATTTTCAACTGACATTAAAACATCATATCCTAAGGAGGATAAATATACTTGCATTCTAACATACCAAACTGAAAAATTTGAGCCATCAAACTGAGGAACATCTGAAACCTTTTCTTCTAAGATAATATCAGACTCAACATGGAGAACATCTTTATCAACTAACTTTATATCAACATTTGGATTTGATAATGTCTTTTGTGTCTTCTGACCAGAAAGTGTCTTAACATTTCTCATGTTCTTATTTCTCCTACACTTACCCATTGAACTCCACACACAGGACCTACCCAAGCTGGTTAAGCTACAAAAGGGAAACTGGCTCTAATACCAATTGTAGGAGTCAAGGACAACACTGAGAGGGGGGGTGAATCAGTGTTGTGTAAATTTTTAAATCTTTTTCAAAATTTAACTTGCAAAGCACAAAGGAGAGAAAGCTATTATTGATTTGTCAACCACATATACACAAAACTAAGAATGAATAAGGAGAACAAAACCTTATAAGCAAAGTATTAGCATACACCCATAAAGGATGAAAATAATATGAGACATAACACAAGTTTGCACGAGTGGAAAACCCTCCTGGGGTAGAAAAACCACTCTAAAACTGCCTCACTAGCTTTATCAAAAATCTCACTGATTACAATGTTTAGAAGCACCAACTTCAAGGAGTACCAACCCCTAATCCATTTAGAAGCACCAACTTCAAGGAGCACCAACCCCTAATACAGAATAAACTGAAAAGTGTGCAAGAAGTGATTTCCACTCAATTTGATTTGCACCATTATATAACTTGTCTTCTCTTTTGTATATCTCTGTTCAATTACACTCAATCTGATCTGCATATTAATCTCATGATCTCTGATTATTTCTTCATAAGAATTCACTTGATGCATTCAATTGCATACTGATGATCTTGTAAATCTCTGTGTCTGTATTTGATCCCGTCAGTGTCATTCAAATTGTCTTGAAATTTTCATTTGAATTCACATCCATTTCAACTGTATTATTTATCATTGATCTGCACACTCACTCACACACACATCAATGTACCTAAAAAACCATTATATACAATTTGAATGTCTTTTCACTTTTATATCCTGTATGTTTCATCTCTATCCAATTATGAAGTTGCATCAAAATAACCCTTCATATTCTATGATCTGAAGAAAATGATTTATGATTGAGACCTTTCAATTTCCTTTTCTCAAAGAAAATTAAAACAATCACAAAAATTCATCTTCATAAAAAATTGAAGATCCTTTCATCTTCTCAAACAAAATCTCTTTCATATTCTCCAAATTCATGAAACCAAAATCCCATTTATATTTCCTCTTAGAGATGAAAGAATATCTTTTCATATTTGAGACCTTTCATTTCAATTCTCTTCAATTTCCTGATCATTTACCATTTTTAAGATCTCACACAAAAATTATTTTCTTCATCTATAATATAATATCAAAATGAGCCTTCAATCAATCTGCAAAATAAGAGTTAGAAATCATATTTATTTTTGCACCAATCTGCCCTAAAAATATTTTCTCTTGATATTCCTGCAAGAAAATTTAATCATCAAACTCTTTATCTTCTCTTCAATCCATAAAATTTGTCTTCAAAAAAAAATTTGTATCAAATCTGCCTTATTCTCAAACAAAACTCTTAAACTTCATCAAAAATATCTTCAAAAGATAATCTCCTGCAAAATAAAAAATCTTTTCAACTTCTTCTCTTCTCTTTAAGAAAAATATTCTCCTTCACAATATTCTATATCAAATCTACCTTCTAAAGAAAACTTCCATTTCTAATGCACCTACAGAAAAATAATAACCCTTTAATTTCCTTTGCATTGCAAATATTTATTCATCTTCTGTGCAAAAGAAAATAAATGATGTCCACCATAAAAATGTCTTCATTTTTCTTCATACCCATTCAATTCCCTATCGGAATCTCTTCAATCTTTGATATTCTTCAAAAATATTATTCAATTTTTTCTTCTCTGTAATAAAAATTTCTGTCTTAAAAAAAAATTCTTCAATCTGTATCAAACAACTTTTCAAAAAAATGTTCCACATGTTCAATTTCATCTTCTCATAAAAATCTTCAATCTACAAAATAAAATATCTTCAAGAAAAAACTTCCATGCTTCTCTTCATTTTCTTCTTCAAAAAAAAACCATCTGCAAAATAAAAATATTCTCCACAAAAAAAACTTTTAACCTTCTCATCAAAATAAGAAATATCTCTCAAAATAACTTTCCTTCTTTTTAAAAAAAAAAAACTACTCCTTAATATTCTTCTTGCCATGAAGGAGAGTTTAAAAAATAGAAAGAAGAAAAAAATCTTCATAAAAACTCCCACAAAATCTCCCACAAAAATCTCCTTAAAAATAGCTTTGAAAATCTCCTTAAAATCTCCTTAAAAGTAGCTTTGTAACTTCACATTTTTATTTATGTCATAAAATATGGCATTTAAAGGGGATCAACAAAATAGGATAAAAATCAAACTTTATATATTTAAATATTTAATGTTTTTGCTCCCCACTTTTTAAGCATATAAAGTCCACTTTATTTAAATAAAGCAATTTGAGCTCTCCTTCCAAATTGCCCCCATTAAATATTGATCTTCAAATATATTTGGATGCTTTTTAATAAATGGAGCTCCCATTAAATAAGGTTCTTCATAAAACAAAGTCCTTTGAATATTTAAACAAGTTAGCATTTCCTGACTTAGCCATGAAACAACATATCAACCTGAAGTATATGAACAACTCCTATCAATACCAACACCTTTTTGACATCAATGACAATCTACTTTCATCAAAGAATTTGTACAATAAACCTTTACTATCTTGAAAAGTATGATTGATTTGGAACAAACTGATGACTCCAAGGCTCTATTGATTAGGTCATGGAATGATTATTTGTAATCAAAACAACTTCTCTTTCATTAGGTATGCAAAAGACATGTATACTTACAATGAACTTTGAAATTCGTCCTAAGAACTTCAGCAATCTAACTTCAATTAAGTTTCTAATAATCTACAATGTGCACTCCATCTCCTTTTATAGGATAAGGAGAGGAGGTGGTTACAAGTGATCAACGCTCAAGATTTGTCTATTTAGATCAATGGTCAATATTCTCTCTTTGACTGGGTCAACACCTGTAGACGTGGCACAAGTTGCCAACTGGCAACTATCTAGCAAAACTCGATCATCTTGTTATCTAATTATGCACATGACTCTATCATCATGCATCTCTACTTACTATTCATCTTCTACCTCTTCTTCATTTTCATCTTCTTCTTCATCCTCATCATTACCATCATCACTATCAGACTAGTAGTCCTCAAGGTGTTTTTGATGTACTTGCTTCTTTAGTAATATCTGCATCCTGCCATATGGATCATATGACCTAGCTATTGAAAATGGCTGTAAGTGCATTAGATTTAATCATCCTATTGCATCCTTGATACTTTGTTTGTCAGGGCATATATACCAACCAATTAAGATTGGAAACAACACAGGTGGAATCTTTCTCTTCTCTTTATGAGCCTCAAATGAGGTGAATACCTGTCTAGCAAACTCCATCAAAATGACCATGTCATTGGGGTATCTAGGTAGCATGAGGGGATTTCCCTCAAAGCCTTCTATTCTCATGTATGAAAATGTGGGGAACTAGATAAACCAAGCCCCATGTTTGTATATCACAGCTTGGGCTTCAATACTTAATCTTTTCAGTTTGTCTTCTTCCATAGACCTGACAAGATGCATAGAAATGGAATCATTGACCAATTTATAGTTTTGGAGGGACTCCCTCCTGCCCAATTGTGGATAGTGTTCCCATATGTTTACATCACTAGGATTGTTTCCAACCCTGCCTACTATTTGCAACCCATTGAAAGTTCCTCTAAAGGCACAGGCATATACAACATAAGAAGTCATATGGAACATGCACATCTGACCACCCAACCTAAACATTCCTACACCTAGACTATCACTTATGATTTTGGCCCAGAGAGGCATATCATCTGAATATTCCACCATCCTGATAATTCCATACATCTAGTTTTCAAAGTTTCCAGCATGTTGTCTTCCTGTCATTCTAGCAAGCATGACCATCATGTATTGATACTCTTTAGCAAAATCAAACTTAAACAAGTACACTGGTAGTTTAGCTGAGGCCTTATAGGTGCTTCTCTTGGATCTCCACTGATACATGACCCTCCTAGCCTCTTTCTCATTACCACAGTATTTCTTTTCTAGTTGGCTCAAGCTCAGTTTGACCACATTAGACCCTAAAAGCAAATTGAATGCATCGGTGATACTTTTAGTTGAGAAATCCGCATATACTCTGCCATGTTTCTCCACTTTTCTTGTTTCAGGGTTATAATTCCATGCACATTCAACTACTAGCTCAGTATCTTCCACGGTGTATGGAAATCCTCTGGCGTGCCACATCCCTGTGGAGTATATTCTTTGGAGTATAGGGTTTCCACTTCCATTGTTTAACTTTCTCGTCCATGCATCTAGGTCTGTACTTCCTTGGTGTGTGTCATTTATCATATCATATCTGAATCCTATCCCTCTGGGTTGTATGAACATGGGTTTTAGAAACTCTATTTTGGACCTATTCCTTCTAGCTGCCATTGGATCTTGCAATAAAACCATGTATTTCTTACCCTAACATGTTTGTACGCAACAGGGGTAAGGGATCACATATATTCTATAGCAGTAATTTAACTATTCTAACTCATTTCATGCATCACCATGTTAATTAACTTAGCAAATCATCTTTTACCTCACAATTCACCACAAATGACAAAAGAGAGGGTTTTAATTACATACTTGATAACTGCTTTCCCCTTTTTCTCATATAAGTGACAACAAAATAAGGGTGATTACGTTGTGTTTTCCATCCACTATTCTATTTGCAGGTTCAAGTCTGTTCTGTTTGTAGGTGACTATGATGCTTTAACTTTCAGAGCTCTGTAATTTTCACTAAACATAACGTAAATGTAAATAAACCCCCTAGATTACTATTTAACTGATCAATATGACAAATTAGGGTGCGTTTATTCTTTTTGTTTAGGTTCCTCGATCAATGCATGATGCTCATGGATGTTGCCAAGTGTCGGGTTTACATTTGAAATTAGAGGGTGTGACCTACCATTGGACTTACATTTAATGTGGGAGGGTGATCTCTTAGAAGATCAGGTATATTTTAAAAATATGACTGATGAGGAGCCAAAAAAGAAATAAATATTCTTACTCTTTCAACTTAGGAGAGGATGGGTAAATATTTTATGTCTTTCATATAGTTCTATTAGAACTTCCTTCTTATTGCCATCGGCAATAGATTAGACTATCGGTGGCCTTTGGAACTGTTTTGCCAAACACCAAGTCTGCTTGATACCTCCTATCGGTGAGACTCCTTCTTTTGGGCCAATGGTTAGTTCAACAATGACCAATCCCTCATCGCTACTCACAAGAGTGCTTTCCCCATGGTATATTGTTCCTCCGATGGATGATGGCCCTCAATATCGGCAAGGCTTGACTTCTTTTCACCCTGATGTGACTAAGACAAATTAGCATTTGCCGTCACGGTTTCGGTAAGACAACGCCTATTAGTGGAGCCAAATATTATCAACATGATACTCTGATAACATCCTCTCTTTGCTATCGATGGAAGTCGATTGCATCATTGGAACCTGACTCTACGACATAGCGATACACCACTAGGGTTGTCAACTCTCACACAATCTGATCTACACTCTATGCCTAGCACATAGAGATGCTAGGACATGCTACTGTGCACACTCCTTAGTCTAGAACATCTACCCTGTCAAATAGGTAAATGAAAGGAAAAACAAACAAAAATATGTACAGACCGATATCATTCCACCAATTTCTTTGGAAATCCACCAGTACAATGGTTATTGACTCATCTTCGACAATTTAGACTAAACTATTTCAATTGCAAAGAACAGAAAGCTATTATGAATAGTTAGGAAATATTTACAACACAGATCAAACACAGAAAATGATGGATAGAAGTTATTATTGCTCAGATGATTTCTGAATCACAATCTTCAAATCTAGAGAACCCCCTTCTTGGTTGCTCCCCTGTGCTTTTATTAAGCCAGAGTTGGAAGATCAACGGTTGCTCAACAGTTAGGGAAGGACAACTGCCCTAAATCCCAACCAACTCCTATTGACCTTTTCAGATTCTATTACATACAAAATGTGTCCATTATTTGCCAAATGGAATACAAAAACTTCTAGGTTTTTAGAACACAAAACATGAACAAGATGACATGGCCAAATAGGCCTTATTTCAACATAGTAGATTTTACTATGGTGCCCCTGCACCATACTCCCTAGAAGAAAAATGTCTCAAGTCCTCTTAGAGACCAATTCTTATACATCTCTACCTTGCTTTAGAATGTCTTCCTCCAGCATCCATGTAGCTTGTAAATCTGGAAGCCCTTGCCACTTAACCAGATGTTCAAAGTATGTTTTGTGCCTAGTCTTCCTGGCTTCTCTGCTTTCCAAAATGTACTCCATTGTTAGCAGCTCCCTAGAAGGTAAGTGCTTCAACCAGTCTTCATTTTCCTGGATAGGGTCTTCTGCATTCTCCCCTGTATTAGGACTTCTGTAAAATGTCATATCAACAATGTTGAATATGGGTGAAATGGTAATATCATCAGGAAGCTCAATATTTTAAGCATTTGGACCGTACTTCTCTAGAATCTGACAGGGTCCAATCTTCCTCATCATCAGTTTGTTGTGGCCTCCTTTTGGCAACTTGTTTTTGTTCAGATGAACCATGCCCAAGTCACCTATCCGATACTGCACATCCCTCCTCCTTTGATCCATGTGAGCCTTCATCTTCTGACTATTCTGGTGTAAAGTATCTCTAACCTGTTGGTGTATTTCTTTCATGGTTTCTGCAAATGCATCAGCATGACCACTCCTTTTGTCCAACCCCTAGACATCTCTCAATTCAAAAATACCCCTGGGGTGACTGCCATATACAATTTCAAAGGGACTCAGACCTGTGCTCTTGTTTGTTGAGTCATTATAAGCATATTCTGCTTGTGGGAGTATCACATCCCAACTACTGCCATGTTCTTTTGTTAAGCATCTAAGGAGATTGCCCAAAGATCTATTGACCACCTTGGTTTGCCCATCAGTCTGAGGATGATAGGCTAAACAGAAAGACAAATTTGTTCCCAATATTTTCCATAAATTCCTCCAAAAATGTCCTACAAATTTGCTATCCCTATTAGACACAATGCTCAAGGGTAGCCCATGAATCCTGAAAATTTCTTTAAAGAACAAACCTGCAATGTAGCTAGCATCATTAGTGGTCCTACAAGGAATGAAATGAGCCATCTTGTTGAATCGGTCTACCACTACAAACACACTGTCACAACCTGCCCTTGTTTTGGGTAACCCCATCACAAAATCCATACTCAAACATTCCCAAGGCCTATTCGGTATTGGCAAAGGTTGATACAATCCTGCATTGGTCGAGACTCCTTTTGCTCTTTGGCATACTATGCAACTTTCAACAAATTTTCTGATGTTAGACTGCATTCTTGGCTAGAAATAAAATATCCTTACCAGATCTAAAGTCTTATTCAACCCAAAATGTCCACCCAGTCCACCACTATGTTTTTCCTTCACAATATTATCCCTCATTGAGCATTTAGGGATACACAACTGATATCCTTTGAACAATAGTCCATATACAATGTAAAATCTAAAAACTCACTATGAAAAGTATTAGAAAATTCATTGCATACCTTGTAGATTTCTCTGAAATCCTCATCTTCTTCATACAATTCCTTGAGTGACTCAACACCCATGCTTTGCAACTGCACTTCTTGGACTGTCACCACCCTCCTACTGAGAGCATCTGCCACCTTGTTTGTGACTCCTTTCTTATGCTTAATGGTGAAAGTGTATGCTTGCAGACTTTCCACCCATTTCATATGTCTGTGGTTGAGTTTGTCCTACCCATTCAGAAAACTAAGAGCATGGTTATCTATATACACAATAAATTCTTTGGGAAGTAGGTAATGCCTCCACTTTTTTAGAGCTTGTACCATAGCATACAACTCTAAGTCATAAGAGGAGTATTTCCTCTTGGCTTCATTTAACTTTTCACTGAAAAAGGCCACTGGTCTCCCTTCTTGGCTCAACACTGCTCCAATGGCCAGCCCACTTGCATCACATTCAATTGTGAAAACCTTATTGAAATCAGATAACACTAAGATAGGGAATTTAGCAACTTTCTATTTTAGACTCTCAAATCTCCTATCTACTTCTCTTGTCCACACAAACTTCACCTTGCAACCACCCTTGATGGTTTCCAACATAGGTGCACAGATGTCACTGTAGTTCTTAATGAATTTCCTATAGAATGTGGCCAAACCATGGAAACTCCTTACCTCCACTACTGTCTTAGGTGTGGGCCAATTTAGAATAGCCTCCACCTTGGAAGAATCCATTTTCAAATCACCCTTTGAGATGACAAAGCCTAGGTAAACCAATTCTTGTTTCATGAAATCACATTTGTCCAATTTTATCAACAACTTCTGGTCTTTCAGCCTCCTCAATACTATCTCTATATGTTTCAAATGCTCTTCTTTACTTTTACTGAATATCAAAATGTCATCTAGGTATACTACCACAAACTTACCTATGAAATCCTGCAATACTTCATTCATTAGCCTCATGAAAGTACTAGGAGCATTAGATAGACCAAAAGGCAATACAAGCCATTCATATAACCCTTCATTAGTTTTGAATGCTATTTTCCACTCATCACCTTCTCTTATCCTTATCTGATGGTACCCACTCTTCAAGTCTATCTTAGAGAAATAGGTAGCACCCCCCAAATAGTCCATTAGGTCTTCAATTCTAGGAATAGGAAACCTGTATCTAATGGTTATCCTATTTGTTGCCCTAGAATCAGTACACAGTCTCCATTTCCCATCTTTCTTTGGTGCCAAAACAGTGGGGACTGCACATGGACTCAAGCTCTTTCTTATTAACCCTTTGTCTAAAAGTTCTTGAACCTACCTGGCTATCTCCTCATTCTGCTGAGGGGTCATCTTATAGGCTGCCTTGTTGGGAAGTACAGCTCCCAGTATGAGATCAATCTGATGGCTGATATCTCTAATAGGTGGTAGGGAGTCTAGTATATCTACTGCAATTACTTCTTTATAACTCTCAATTAGTTCTCTGACCTCCCTAGGTCCTACCTCTCTCATATTTTCTCTTTTCTTCTCCTTAGGTTTCACAACCAGAGAAAAACCTACTCCACCTGATTCTTCTAGTGTTTCAAGGAATTCCTTCTCTCCTACCATCATTATACTAGACCCTACCTACTATTGGTTTTCCTCAATCAATGATTGTATCTTATAGGTTACTCCATCTTTCTTGAAAGAATAAGATTTTGTTTCTCCATCATGGCAAGCTTTGCTGTCAAACTGCCATGGTCTGCCTAACAACAGATGACAAGCATCCATTGGAAGGATGTCACATAAGATTTTATCTATATACCCCCCAATACTAAATTTTACCCATGCTTGTTCATTGATGAGTATGTGTTGTCCATTATTCAACCAACTGACTTTATATGGACTGCTATGGGGTATCCTCTCTAACTTCAACTTATTCACTGCTTCTAAAGATATGATATTATTAGTAGAACCAGAGTCAATAATAATTTTCAAAACCTTACCTTGGATCTTGCAATTGATTCTAAACAAATCCCTTCTTTGAGATGGTTCAGTCTGCACTAGTTCCTTAAGCACCATCCTCTTGATCATTAGATTTTCTCTCGTCTTTGATGTTAGATTCACTTCAGGAGATGTCACACTCCTTGCATCCTCTTGAATCAAAGTGGTTCTCTTCTCACCACCATGAGAAGTTGAGGCCTTCTCTCGACACTTGTATGTTGGGTGCCCTATCTGATTACAGTTATAACATCTCATATTTCAGAACTTGGATCCTCTACTTCATCCATTTGTCCCACCTCCTCTGCTACTTGAGTCTCCAACTTGCTATTCTTGGATAGACTCACCACTAGGCCTCTGGTTAGGACTTCTTCCTTTAAAACTACCTCTACCTCTAAAACTTCTTCCTCCTCTACCTCTATTATTCTGGTCACTCTTTCTCTTCATCTTCTCTTCAGCCCTTAAGGCCATTTGGAAACACCTGTTCACTGTTTCTGGTGCTAAGATGTTGATCTCATCTTGGATGGTCATCCTTAGGCCATTCATATACCTTTCCACCTTCTCTGACTCTTCTTCTTGTCTCTTTGATCTGAGACTGAGTTTATGAAACTCTTGTGTGTATGCATTCACATCAAGGTCTCTTTGTCTAAGGTTCTATAATTTCTTATACATCTACACGTTATAGTCCTGCGGTAAGAATTGTGCCTTGATTTTGGTCTTCATCCTTTCCTAGGAGGTTATCATATTCCTCCCCTCCTTGACTCTCTCTCTCCTTGCTCATAATTCCACCATGCAAGAGCAAACCCCTTCAACCTTACCTTTGCCAACTTAACCCTCCTATCATCAGGGATTTCTTTGTACTCAAAATGATTGTTCAATGCCTCAATCCAATCAATCACCTCTTCAGCTTCCATACTTCCACCATACATAGGTAACTCATCCATGGTGTCCCTATTGACTAACTTCAAAGCATCTACAAATGCCCTCTAGTCTGCTAGTATCTCCTTTGTCCTCTTATTGGTTCCATCAATTTCTGTATCTCCTTCATCATTGTCACTTTCATCTTCCCTATCTTTTCCTTTGGACTCCTTGAACTCTCCCAACTTGGATTAAGGCATCTCCTCAATCAGCTTCTTAATGGCGTCCTACGACATACTTTTGGGAGGCATCCTCTCTGTCTCTGTCTCACTTTCTCTATCTAACATACACTATTCACAGATAGCAGCGAAATGCCAACACTCCTGCAAATCCTCAATTCGACTTGCTACCCAAATCTTTTCGGGCTCTGATACCAATATGATGAGGAGCCAAAAAAGAAATTAATATACTTACTCTTTCAACTTAGGAGAGGATGGGTAAATATTTTATGTCTTTCATATAGTTCTATTAGAACTTCCTTCTTATTGCCATCGGCAACAGATTAGATTATCGGCGGCCTTTGGAACTATTTTTTCGAACACCAAGTCTGCCTGATACCTCCTATTGGCGAGACTT
Source organism: Cunninghamia lanceolata (assembly GCA_027924645.1). NCBI lineage: Eukaryota > Viridiplantae > Streptophyta > Pinopsida > Cupressales > Cupressaceae > Cunninghamia > Cunninghamia lanceolata. Next base: position 3,850,317 of record BSBN01000220.1, on the reverse strand, counting down.
CTTCTTTTGGGCCAATGGTTAGTTCAACAGTGACCAATCCCTCATCGCTACTCGGAAGAGTGCTTTCCCCATGGTATGTTGTTCCTCTGATGGATGATGGCCCTCAATATCAGCGAGGCTTGACTTCTTTTCACCCCGATGTGACTAAGACAAACTAGCATTTGCCATCACGGTTTCGGCAAGACAACGCCTATTGGTGGAGCCAAATATTATCAACCTGATACTTCGATAACATCCTCTCTTTTCTATGGGTGGAAGTCGATGCCGTCGTTGGAACCTGACTCTATGACACAGCGATACACCGCTAGGTTTGTCAACTCTTACACAGTCTAATCTACACTCTACGCCTAGCACATAGAGATGCTAGGACATGCTACTGTGTACACTCCTCAGTCTGGAACATCTACCCCATCAAATAGGTAAATGAAAGGAAAAACAAACAGAAATATGTACAGACTGATGCCATTCCACTGATTTGTTTGGAAATCCACCAGTGGAATGGTTATTGGCTCATCTTCGACAATTTATACTAAACTATTTCAATTGCAAAGAATGGAAAGCTATTATGAATAGTTAGGAAATATTTACTACATAGATCAAACATTGAAAATGATGGACAAAAGTTATTATTGCTTAGATGATTTCTAAATCACAATCTTTGAATCTAGAGAACCCCCTTCTCGGTTGCTACCCTATGCTTTTATTAAGCCAGAGTTGGAAGATCAACGGTTGCTCAACAGTTAGGGAAGGTCAGCTACCCTGAATCCCAACTGACTCCTGTTGACCTTTTCAGATTCTATTAGATACAAAATGTGTCCATTATTTTCCAAATGGAATAAGAAAACTTCTAGGTTTTTAGAAAACAAAACATGAACAAGATGACATGGCCAAATAGGCCTTATTTCAACATAGTAGATTTTACTATGGTGCCCCTGCACCATACTCCCCAGAAGAAAAATGTCTCAAGTCCTCTTAGAGACCAATTCTTGTACATCTCCACCTTGCTTTAGAATGTCTTCCTCCAGCATCCATGTAGCTTCTAAATCTGGAAGCCCTTGCCACTTAACCAGATGTTCATGTGCCTAGTCTTCCTGGCTTCTCTGCTTTCCAAAATGTACTCCATTTTTGGTGGCTCCCTAGAAGGTAAGTGCTTTAGCTAGTCTTCATTTTCCTGGATAGGGTCTTCTACATTCTCCCCTGTATTAGGACTTCTGTACAATGTCAAATCAGCAATGTTGAATATGGGTGAAATGACAATATCATCAGGAAGCTCAATCTTGTCAGCATTTGAACTATACTTCTCCAAAATCTGACAGGGTCCAATCTTCCTCATCATCAGTTTGTTGTGGCCTCCTTTTGGCAACCTATTTTTGTTCAAATGAATCATGACCAAGTCGCCTACCTAATATTGCACATCCCTCCTCCTTTGATCCATGCGAGCCTTCATCTTTTGACTATTCTGGTGTAAAGTATCTCTGACCTATTGGTGTATTTCTTTCATGGCTTCTACAAATGCATCAGCATGACCACTCCTTTTGTCCAACCCCTGGATGTCTCTCAATTCAAAAATACCCCTGGGGTGACTACCATATACAATTTCAAAGGGACTCAGACTTGTGCTCCTATTTGTCAAGTCATTATAAGCATATTCTGCTTGTGGGAGTATCACATCCCAACTACTACCATGTTCTTTTGTTAAGCATCTAAGGAGATTGCCCAAAGATCTATTGACCACCTCAGTTTGCCCATCAGTCTGAGGATGATAGGCTGAACTGAAAGACAAATTTGTTCCCAATCTTTTCCACAAAGTCCTCCAAAAATGTCCTACAAATTTGCTATCCCTATCAGACATAATGCTCAAGAGTAGCCCATGAATCCTGACAATTTCTTTAAAGAACAAACCTACAATGTAGCTAGCATCAGTAGTGGTCCTGCAAGGAATGAAATGAGCCATCTTGCTGAATCGGTCTACCACTACAAACACACTATCACAACCTACCCTTGTTTTGGGTAACCCCATCACAAAATCCATACTCAAACATTCCCAAGGCCTATTGGGTATTAGCAAAGGTTGATACAATCCTACATTGGTCAAGACTCCTTTTGCTCTTTGGCATACTATGCAACTTTCAACAAATTTTCTGATGTCAGACTACATTCTTGGCTAGAAATAAAATATCCTTACTAGATCTAAAGTCTTATTCAACCCAAAATGTCCACCTAGTCCACCACTATGTTTTTCCTTCACAATATTATCCCTCATTGAGTATTTAGGGATACACAACTGACATCCTTTGAACAATAGTCCATTCTGCAATGTAAAATCTAAAAACTCACTATGAAAAGTATTAGCAAATTCATTGCATACCTTGTAGATTTCTCTAAAATCATGATCTTCTTCATACAATTCATTGAGTGACTCAACACCCATGCTTTACAACTGCACTTCTTGGACTGTCAACACCCTCCTGCTAAGAGCATCTGCTACATTGTTTGTGACTCCTTTCTTATGCTTAATGGTGAAAGTGTATGCTTGCAGACTTTCCACCCATTTCATATGTCTGTGGCTGAGTTTGTCCTACCCATTTAGAAAACTAAGAGCATGGTTATCTATATACATAATAAATTCCTTGGGAAGCAGGTGTTGATAACTGAGAGGGGGGGGGGGGTGAATCAGTTATCCTAATTATTTCCCTTATTGAACTTTCCTTTTAATTGATGCAGCATAAAATCAAACATAAAACATTAACCATAAAACAAGAAACACATGACACAGTATTTTTGACGTGGAAACCCTGTTAAGGGAGAAAACCACGGGGTGATTAACCCAAAATTATTCTCTGTTAGAAGAATAGGAAATTACAAAAATGGCACTTGCCAATTAGGGCTCACTGCCCGAGCACACTGCTCACAAGAGGCCCACTGCCTACAAGAAGACACACTATCTACAAAGTGATGAGAATCACAGTCTTGAACTGATTGGAAGCATCTGTATATGCTGGAGTTCAGTTCCGGTTAGGCTTAGTACACTGATCTGCTGCACTTCATCTTTCCTCTGTTCTTTATTCTGCTATCTTTCACATACCGGATCCTTTTTGCTACTTCTGCTCTTATCTGGACTTATTCGCATATATCTCCACACCATCACTCCCTTCACAACTAAATCCATCCTCTATATATATCCGCATAAGTAATTTCATCACCTTTCTAGTCGGCATCCGGAACAGTCTAGTTTCTTACAAACTCTCATTCTGTCGGCTGAATCCTTCCTCACCAAGCAATGCGGATCAAGCATGTACTTGTAGATATCATTAATCATGTCGGCCAAACATGATTCATGCCTTCACAACCTCTGTCATCAACAGTAACCCATCCGGAAAGCAGTCTGATACTCTGCCAGTCAGTTCTTCCTCTGTTTTCACTGTCTCTCAGGAATCCGGTACTCAACCATTCATATCTTTTTCCTTGTCCATCACCGGAGGCTAAATCCTTGGAATATACCACTCAAGGTAGTCCTCTTGACTTCCCCAAATCTGCACTGCACCAAGACACTTCCTCTGAGAGGTCCGGACCAATCTGTCGGACCTTGCCACATGCTCTGTTCTTCTTCACCGGACCACAACATTCTTTATTCTGACTTCCGGTAGAGACACATCATGACTTGCGGATATGTGGGATGACCTTTGTTGCCATCAATGACAACAACCATGAATCCATATAGTGTCTCTTGCCAACAATCTCCCCCTTTGGCATTGATGGCAACACTTAGTGAAAAATGACTAAGTGTTTACACTATGCTCCCCCTTTGCTGATGCTCTGTCTTTATATACAATTTCCGGAACTCCCCCTTAGTTGGATTCCTCATTTTTCACTGCTCCTCACTCCCCCTTTGACATCAATGGCAAAGGGTGGGGTCCGCACACCAAAATTTTCAAAAATTTTCTATACATAGCCGCATATTTACATACTCACATATACTGAAGAATGTCTGCAAAGGATGTCTGCAATTGAATCATTTATGTAGCCCAACTTTGCTTCATTCTGTCCAAAATTGAAATGTGACCACTTAACAAAAATGCAAACGCTTCTGCCCACTTGAGATCTGTCGGATCTTTTGTTTGGGCGGTGGTCTGAGCATCACTGATGGCCTCATGCATAGTTTCCAACTTAGGGATTATAATCCTTCTAAGTTCTCCCATCCGGTTAGTGATGTTCTTTCTTTCCTTCTCAAGATTCTTTATTTCATTCAAGACTGCAATAGTCTGACATTCTTGATTTATTATAGAAGAAGAGAGAGGATCAAAACTTTGAGATAAGCTTTGTAGCTTATCCTGTTCCTCTTTTATTTTCTTGTCAAATGCTGCTGTTGCCTTTGACCAGGATATACAAAATTTATAGATGTCACCGCCATCCTTCAGAGCATTCTCTAAGCTCTTTATTCCAATGCTTACAATCTTCCTATCTTTAGAGATTAATTCTAATATTTCTGAAAATCTCTTATCCAAAAATTCTTTCCGGACCTTTTCTTCAGCTGATTTTTCTAGAGAATCAAAATGTGTATCAACACTGCTGACTAAGGTTTTTAGATTACCAGAAGAGGAGGCTGTCGGATCTATCTGGATTGATGGCATGATTTTTACAAGTACTCCGGAAGCAGCTTCTATCAACTCACAGTCTTCCATATGAGACTTCAGGAGCTTTTCATTTGCCTTGGCATTTGCAAATGAAGCTATCTTCATTGTTTGTACCGGAGAGAGAGAGTCAAAATCAAATGGGCCTTTTAGAAGCTCCGGTTCATCAATCTCTAGAGTTTCTTTGCTCAAAAATTGTTGAACAGTTTGTGCAGTGTCTCTTGCCGGAGACAGATGTTTCTTTTCTTCTGCAGTCTTAGAACTGTCAACCTCTTTGTCTTTCACCACTGCTTCCTTCTCCTGTAATTGCTCTTCTTCTTTGGATCCGGAGACTGTGGGGGAAACCGGAGGAGAGATGCTAGCTTGTTCATGGGCCACTTCTTCTGGAGCAGAGGGTCCCAAGTCCTCAGTTGTTTCTGTACCTAAATCCTCTACAACAGGAAGATTGAACCTTTTGAAGGCCTTCCGGAGGATCTCTTCTGTTTCTTGGGCCACTTTGTCAGTCTCACCAAGCATGAGTTGATTCATCCTGGCTTTGCTTCTGAACTCATCTTTGCAGTCCTTGAAGATAATGTTCATTGTCTTGGGATCAATTTGAGGATATAGCTGAATAGCTATCTACTCCCGGATCTCAAGATCTTTAGCATGAGCATTATTCTTTCTTACTTCCATTTCCTTCTCTAGGCTTTTAGGAATGAGAGATATGATCTCAATGAAAGCCTTATTGTATATGTTCAGATATTTAACTGTGGCTTCCTGTAGAGTCTTTTGGTCAGCCTCACTGAAGTCATCATAGGATTCAGTCATTGGTTGAAGGTTTCCATCCACCGTGACCGACTTGATTATGCTCTCTAGAGACAGAGTGGGCTTCTCAACAGATACCTCTGCCATTTCATCCTTGTCTTGGCCTGTGGAGGGCTTACCGGATCCTTTCTTCTTCTGTTTCTTTACTTCTCTTACTCCCTCATCTGATTCTGTTTCCTCTTCATCCTTTTGGCTTCCATAAGCCCTTGTGGCTTTTGTCTTGGATCTCTTACCGGATGCCTGAACTTCCGGTTTTGAACTTTTGGTTGTGGGAGGTGCAGGTCTCTTTGATGATCTGGTCCGGGTGGGAGCTTCAACCGGAGCACTTTCTTTGCTTTTCTCTTCTTCCTCGGCCTTCCTCCTCTTTTCCCGGCTGGCATCAAGTGCCTCCTTTGAGATACCTAGGCCTTGAGCAATGTGCTCTACTTCTTTTCTTACCTTTCTTTTAATCTCAGGTTCCCTGAGTTCTACATGTATTTTTACACTCAGCTCCTCAAAGGTTCCAAACCTTTCTGCCTTAGGATCTTTGGGCTGACTTAGCATGTGTTGAACATGCAGCTCCACTATCTGTTCATCCACTTCATACCCCATGGGCATGATCTAGACAGTCCTTGGCTCTACTGCCTCCATTAGGCACTGATCAGTGTCAACCATGAAGCACACTGAGTCTTTGTATTTTTCAACAAGAGACTGGGGAATTCTCTCTCTTGCTTGCATCATGCTCTGAAAATTTTTGAAGTATCCCCATAGAGCTGTATTTCTCACTTTTGCATCCCCAAGTCCATGCAAATAGTCTCTTATCTGGACTGCAACAGGTTTGTCATTCTGCCATACCCATCCACTTGTTCCGGGTAGCTCATTCATGAAGTAGAAGAATAGACATACAATAAGAGTACCATACTTAAAGGAATTCTTCTTATCCTTCTTGATTTTCTGTATATTTTCCATTAGTTGGCTTAGCAGTAGTTCGCAGAGATCATATTCTGCATTCTTTCTTAGCATTTCAAAGGCAGTGTATACTGCAGTTCCTGATACAGAATTCTCCCTGCTGGAGTGATAGATCTTGTATCCTATTATCATTGATGCATATTTGATATCCGGATCCGAAATATCTTCAATGGTCATTGCCCTCTTATCAAATTTTGATCCGGTGGCCTCAGTTACAATGTTGTTCTTGACAGATTTGAGGATAGGTACCCCTCCGGAAGAGTATAGACCAGTTACTGCTCTAATTGCCTCTTTTGTGATCTTGCAGGGTCTATCTAGCCATAGAAAGTTGTCATGCATCCTGCTCAGTACATACCGGACCCATTCATCTTCTTCAAAACAGGGGAAATGAATAAATTGCTCAAATTGTTTCTTCTGGATATCCTTATACTCTGGTTTAAGCTCAAAAGCATTGTCTATCAGCTGCTTGTGATAGAGGTCTCTTAATTTGAATTCCCCAAATTCCTCAATGTTTGCATGTATGTAAACCCTAATGTCTTCGGTATGTAAAACTCCGTGAGGAACACTAGAGAAGGCTCCTAGTGGATCTACCTCCAATGATTTGTAAGGATGTTTCTTGAATGAGGGGCGAGGTCTATCAGAGATCTTAACTATGTTTGGAGTAGCCATTCTTCAAAGATTTGCAGTGAGGTAATGAAAAACGGAGAATACCTTATGCGCCTTCGGTTTGCACGGAGTGGTTGGATTGATTTCTTTATGCAATAGCTTCGGCAGGAGATCCTAGGTGTGCTTGATGAACCTTGTTGCAGAGCTCCACTTTTCGCTTCTTCTCGAGTGCAGAATGAGCAAATGACCTTTGAGAAATCCCTTAAATTGCTCCGCGAACCCTAATATCTGTCTGCAATAAATGCTTCACCTACATCATTCCGGTTTGCCTTGTCTGGATAGTTTGGAGTATCCCGGATTAGTCCTGATCTGTGGATATCATCCGGATCTTTCAATCATGAATGAATTGAGGTAACATATTGCAAGAACATCCCAAACACTCTGTCCAATCCGCAGAACAAGATAGTGCATTTCCGGATCTTTCCGGACCTTTTTGTAATCCTTTATCATACCGGAGCATCTCCCTGAACAGGTCTTATTTGATCGATCACAGCTTCTTCATAACTCCATGCGGACCTCTGAAAACTTGACTGAAATATCTCAAGACTCATATCTACAAACCCTTTGATCCGCATCTTGTGCCACATCCGGCACCACTTGTTTGGCTGGGGGAACAAGATTTTCTTTGAGTCTCCCCCTGAGCCTGAGCTCACCTTTTAATTTCCGGAAGAAATATCAGCACCAGAGTCTGGTGCGGATCCAACCTCTACATTCTCTGAACTTTTCTTCACCCAAATCTTGCTCATCTGATTCCTAACCTCATCCGCATTCATCTTTTGTTTACCCTTGTCTTGATTCTGATTATACACCGGACCTCTTTTGTCCTGATTCTTGTTTCTGCAGACTTTAGCATTATGACCGGACCTATTGCAGATTTGGCAAATAACATTTCTTTGCATATTTGACTGATATCCTCTTGATCTGCATTGATTAGCAATATGACCTACTCTATTGCATGTGAAGCATCTACCTTTGAATGATTTGTTTACTTACATAATTCTGCATTCATGGGATTTGTGTCCATACCTTTTGCAGTTGAAGCACTGTCCGGAGAAGGATGAATTAATCTGATTCATTCTCATTCTGCACTGATTAGCTTTGTGACCAAAGTGGTTGCAGCTGTGGCAGTATCCATTGAAGGATGGATATCTTTGAGCATTTGGCTGTCTTACCGGAGGTCTTCTAGGCCTGCTCCTTGGATTTTCTGATCCAAGATTCTTCTGACCGGATCCGGAGCTTTCTCCTTTCTCATATCCCAAACCATACTTGTCATCTGTCCTCTTTTGACTTCCAAGAAGAACTTCAAGTTGAGCAGAACTTATCTTGAATTTCTCTTTATATTCATTTGCTGTTTGAAGGTCTCTTTTGAGAGAGGCAATTTGATCCTCAAGTTTTCCTTCATTATCTTTGGCATCTTCAAGATCAGATTCAAGATGTCTGATAATCCTGTCCATCTAGTGGCATTCTTCTGATTTTTCTTTAAGAGATTGTCTTAGATTGTCTTCAGCCTTTCTTTTTTCTTCAATCTCTTGAGTAAACTTTATAGTTCCTGATTCCATTTCATGTCTTAACATAATGACTTCTTTTGATAACTTTTTACATAACTTGGTTTTCTCAGTCAATTCTTCATTTGTATTGCTTTCTTCACTTTGCCTTGCCAACTGTTGAAGCAGCTCCTTTCTCTTTTTCATAGAGAGACTTAATTTGTCTTTTAATTCTCTCATGAATTCATCAGCCTGTTTGAGTCTTTCCTTTAATTCACTGACTTCAGAATTTGACTGTTCAAGATCCTCAAGAGCAGTCTTGAGTTGCTCCCTTAAACCATATGCATCCATTTGAAATCCCAGATCTTCCTCAAGCTGTTAGGCTCTATTAGGAGGAACTTAGCTCTGATACCAATTGTTGATAACTGAGAGGGGGGGGGGGGGGGGTGAATCAGTTATCCTAATTATTTCCCTTATTGAACTTTCCTTTTAATTGATGCAGCATAAAATCAAACATAAAACATTAACCATAAAACAAGAAACACATGACACAGTATTTTTGACGTGGAAACCCTGTTAAGGGAGAAAACCACGGGGTGATTAACCCAAAATTATTCTCTGTTAGAAGAATAGGAAATTACAAAAATGGCACTTGCCAATTAGGGCTCACTGCCCGAGCACACTGCTCACAAGAGGCCCACTGCCTACAAGAAGACACACTGTCTACAAAGTGATGAGAATCATAGTCTTGAACTGATTGGAAGCATCTGTATATGCTGGAGTTCAGTTCCGGTTAGGCTCAGTACACTGATCTGCTGCACTTCATCTTTCCTCTGTTCTTTATTCTGCTATCTTTCACATACCGGATCCTTTTTGCTACTTCTGCTCTTATCTAGACTTATTCGCATATATCTCCACACCATCACTCCCTTCACAACTAAATCCATCCTCTATATATATCCGCATAAGTAATTTCATCACCTTTCTAGTCGGCATCCGGAACAGTCTAGTTTCTTACAAACTCTCATTCTGTCGGCTGAATCCTTCCTCACCAAGCAATGCGGATCAAGCATGTACTTGTAGATATCATTAATCATGTCGGCCAAACATGATTCATGCCTTCACAACCTCTGTCATCAACAGTAACCCATCCGGAAAGCAGTCTGATACTCTGCCAGTCAGTTCTTCCTCTGTTTTCACTGTCTCTCAGGAATCCGGTACTCAACCATTCATATCTTTTTCCTTGTCCATCACCGGAGGCTAAATCCTTGGAATATACCACTCAAGGTAGTCCTCTTGACTTCCCCAAATCCGCACTGCACCAAGACACTTCCTCTGAGAGGTCCGGACCAATCTGTCGGACCTTGCCACATGCTCAGTTCTTCTTCACCGAACCACAACATTCTTTATTCTGACTTCCGGTAGAGACACATCATGACTTGCGGATATGTGGGATGACCTTTGTTGCCATCAATGACAACAACCATGAATCCATATAGTGTCTCTTGCCAACAGCAGGTAATGTCTCCACTTTTTTAGAGCTTGTACCATAGCATACAACTCTAAGTCATAAGAGGAGTATTTCATCTTTACTTCATTTAACTTTTCACTGAAAAAGGCCACTGGTCTCCCTTCTTGGCTCAACACTGCTCCAATGTCTAGTCCACTTGCATCACATTCAATTGTGAAAACCTTATTGAAATCAAGTAACACTAAGACAGTGAATTTAGCAAATTTCTATTTCAAACTCTCAAAGATCCTATCTGCTTCTCTCGTCCACACAAACTTCACCTTGCAACCACCCTTGAGGGTTCCAACGTAGGTGCACAGATGTCACTATACTTCTTAATGAATTTCCTATAGAATGTGACAAAACCATGGAAACTCCTTACCTCCCCTGCTATCTTAGGTGTGGGCCAATTCAGAATAGCCTCCACCTTGGAAGAATCCATTTTCAAATCACCCTTTGAGATGTCAAAGCCTAGGTAAACCAATTCTTGTTTCATGAGATCACATTTATCTAAGTTTATCAATAGCTTCTGGTCTTTCAGCCTCTTCAAGACTATCTCTATATGTTTCAAATGTTCTTCCTTACTTTTACTAAATATCAAAATGACATCTAGGTATACTACCACAAACTTACCTATGAAATCCTGCAATACTTCATTCACTAGCCTCATGAAAGTACTAGGAGCATTAGACAGACCAAAAGACAATACAAGCCATTCATATAACCCTTCATTGGTTTTGAATGTTGTTTTCCATTCATCACCTTCTCTTATCCTTATCTAATGGTACCCACTCTTCAAGTCTATCTTAGAGAAATAGGTAGCACCCCCCAAATAGTCCATTAGGTCTTTAATACTAGGAATAGGAAACATGTATTTGATGGTTATCCTATTTATTGCCCTGGAATCAGTACACAGTCTCGATTTCCCATCTTTCTTTGGTACCAAAATAGTGGGGACTGCACATGGACTCAAGTTCTTTCTTATTAACCCTTTATCTAAAAGTTCTTGAACCTACCTGGCTATCTCCTCATCCGCTGAGGGGTCATCTTATAGGCTGCCTTGTATGAGATCAATCTGATGGCTGATATCTCTAATAGGTGGTAGGGAGTCTGGTATATTTGTTGTAATTACTTTTTTATAACTCTCAATTAGTTCTCTGACCTCCCTAGGTCCTACCTCTCTCATATTTTCTCTTTTCTTCTCCTTAGCTTTCACAACCAGAGCAAAACCTACTCCACCTGATTCTTCTAGTGTTTCAAGGAATTCCTTCTCTCCTACCATCATTATACTAGACCCTACCTGTTGTGGATTTTCCTCAATCAATGATTATATCCTATAGGTTACTCCATCTTTCTTGAAAGAATAAGATTTTTTTTCTCCATCATGGCAAGCTTTGGTGTCAAACTACCATGGTGTGCCTAACAATAGATGACAAGCATCCATTGGAAGGATGTCACATAAGATTTTATCTATATACCCCCCAATACTGAATTCTACCCATGCTTGTTCATTGATGAGTATGCATTGTCCCTTATTCAACCAAATGACTTTATATGGACTACTATGGAGTATCCTCTCTAACTTCAACTTATTCACTGCTTCCAAAGATATGATATTATCATTAGAACCAGAGTCAATAATAACTTTGCAAACCTTACCTTGCATCTTGTAGTTGATTCTAAACAAAGCCTTTCTTTGAGATGGTTTAGTCTGCACTAGTTCCTTGAGCAGCGTCCTCTTGATCATCAGATTTTCTCCCATCTATGATGTTAGATTCACTTCAGGAGATGTCACACTCCTTGCATCCTCTTGAATCAAAGTGGTTCTCTTCTTACCACCATGAGAAGTTGAGGCTTTCTGTGGACACTTTAATCCTGGGTGCCCTATCTGATTGCAATTATAACATCTCATATTGGAGAACTTGGATCCTCTACTTGATCCATTTGTCCCACATGTTCCATTAGGCCTTCTTCCTTGGTAGCCTCCTCTGCTACTTGAGTCTCCAACTTGCTCTTCTTGGCTAGACTCACCACTAGGCCTCTGGTTAGGACTTCTTCCTCCAAAACTGCCTCTGCCTCTAAAACTTCTTCCTCCTCTACCTCTGTTATTCTGCTCACTCTTTCTCTTTATCTTCTCTTCAGCCCTTAAGGCCATTTGGAAACACTTGTTCACTGTTTCTGCTGCTAAGATGTTGATCTCATCTTGGATGTTCATCCTTAGGCCATTTAGATACCTTGACACCTTCTCTGACTCTTCTTCTTTTCTCTTTTATCTGAGACTGAGTTTATGAAACTCTTGTGTGTATGCATTCACATCAAGGTCTCTCTATCTGAGGTTCTACAATTTCTTATACATCTACACGTTATAGTCCAGAGGTAAGAATTGTGCCTTGATTTTGGTCTTCATCCTTTACCAGGAGATTATCATATTCTTCCCCTCCTTGACTCTCTCTCCTTGCTCATAATTCCACCATGCAAGAGCAGACCCCTTCAACCTTGCCTTTGCCAACTTAACCCTCCTATCATCATGGACTTCTTTGTACTCAAAATGATTGTTCAATGCCTCAATCCAATCAATCACCTCTTCAACTTCCATACTTCCACCATACATAGGTAACCCATCCATGGTGTCCCTATTGACTGACCTCAAAGCATCTACAAATGCGCTTTGGTCTGCTAGTATCTCCTTTGTCATCTTATTGGTTCCATCAATTTCTGTATCTCCTTCATTGTTGTCACTTTCATCTTCCTTGTCTTTGCCTTTGGACTGCTTGAACTCTCCCAACTTGGATTCAAGCATCTCCTCAATTAGCTTCTTAATGGCATCCTGCGACATACTTTTGGGAGGCATCCTCTCCACCTCTATCTCGCTTTCTCTGTCTGAGATACATTATTCATAGACAACACCCAAACGCCAACACTCCTATAAATCCTCAATTCAACTTGCCGCCCAAATCTTTTTGGGCTTTGATACCAATATGATGAGGAGCCAAAAAAAAATATATATTCTTACTCTTTCAACTTAGGAGAGGATGGATAAATATTTTATGTCTTTCATATAGTTCTATTAGAACTTCCTTCTTATTGCCATCGGCAACAGATTAGACTATCAACGGCCTTTGGAACTATTTTCCCGAACACCAAGTCTACCCGATACCTCCTATCAGTGAGACTTCTTCTTCTTTTGGGCTGATGGTTAGTTCAACAGTGACCAATCCCTCATCGCTACTCGAAAGAGTGCTTTCCCCATGGTATATTGTTCCTCCGATGGATGATGGCCCTCAATATCAGCGAGCCTTGACTTCTTTTCACCCCAATGTGACTAAGACAAATTAGCATTTGCCATCACGGTTTCGGCAAGACAACGCCTATCAGTGGAGCCAAATATTATCAACCCGATACTATGATAACATCCTCTCTTTGCTATCGGTGGAAGTCGATGCCATCATTGGAACTTGAATCTGTGACACAGTGATACGCCACTAGGGTTGTCAACTCTCACACAGTCTGATCTACACTCTATGCCTAGAACATAGAGATGCTAGGACATGCTACTGTGCACACTCCTCAGTCTGGAACATCTGCCCCGTCAAACAAGTAAATCAAAGGAAAAACAAATAGAAATATGTACAGACCGATGCCATTCCACTGATTTCTTTGGAAATTCACCAGTGGAATGGTTATCGACTCATCTTCAACAATTTAGACTAAACTATTTCAATTGCAAAGAACAGAAAGCTATTATGAACAGTTAGGAAATATTTACGACATAGATCAAACACATAAAATGATAGACATAAGCTATTATTGCTCAGATGATTTCTGAATCACAATCTTCGAATCTAGAGAACCCCCTTCTCGGTTGCTCCCCTATGCTTTTATTAAGCCAAAGTTGGAAGATCGACAGTTGCTCAACAATTAGGGAAGGCCAACTGCCCTGAATCCCAACCAACTCCTGTTGACCTTTTCAGATTCTATTAGATACAAAATGTGTCCATTATTTGCCAAATGGAATATAAAAACTTCTAGGTTTTTAGAAAACAAAACATGAACAAGATGACATGGCCAAATAGGCCTTATTTCAACATAGTAGATTTTACTATGGTGCCCCTGCACCAATGACCCTCTGAAACATGCATTTGCTAATGATCGGGGTGATACGACCATCCATATGGTCAGCTTTTTGACCAATGACCAAGATCAGGTCATATTACATTTGTTAATAAATCATGATAATACTGTATTCATATGACCCCAAGGGTTTTTCCACGTAGTATGATTTAATTGGTTATTATGAAACCAAGCATATCGGGTGATAAAGTTCAAAATGAGGGATATATGAGAATATCTGGATCCTTAGTATTCATAAATAATACCCTCATTTTGAGAATGTAAGGGTGATGTCATCACTTTATGGGCTTCTAAAGTTACTTGATAAAGATGATGTCATCATCATATTTGTTAAGGTCAAGGATATTTTGAAATGTGACCTTTTCAAGTTGGATCATGATGACATCATCATAATGTCATGTACTCTTTGTTATCAGGTTATGGTGACATCATCGTCATATTGAGGAATATGACGGATGTTTGGAAATATGACCCTCTGAGGATCAGGTGTATTGATGACATCATCATCAAGGTGATCTCTTCTATATACCAAAACTTGATGACATCATGGTCATGTTTGCAAAGGGTGATATTCACAAAGGGTGACTTTTTTTTGTAAGATGACGGATGTTTGGAAATATGACCCTCTGAAACATGCATTAAGGTTATGACAAGCATATGCCTTATCTCACTTAAATTTGATGTTCGCATATCAGGGAATAAATGGATATCAGGTGATCTTCTAAGTCGGGGTCATCTTAATGAATATGACTGATATTTGGAAATGTGACCCTATGGGAAATATTCGGGTTGACCAAACTTTGACTGAGCATAAATTTCTATCCTTAAACAATATCAAGGTGATCCAAAAGGCAAATTTGCTTAGAATTTTATACTCTTCCTGATTATGAGGTTTGTGATAGGAAATTCTAAT
The DNA here is from genome assembly GCA_027924645.1 of Cunninghamia lanceolata. Lineage (NCBI taxonomy): Eukaryota > Viridiplantae > Streptophyta > Pinopsida > Cupressales > Cupressaceae > Cunninghamia > Cunninghamia lanceolata. The sequence continues at coordinate 3,835,230 of BSBN01000220.1, read as the reverse complement.
TTTCATAACTGACCCCTCTTTGTGATGCACATGCATAAGCAAGGGTGTTATACTTGACTAACTTTTGCCAAACCGCCCAAGGCAAGAAAGCAACAACAAGCAGTAGCAAAAAAGTTGGGTCCCTATTTTGCTATGGTAAAATGGGGCATGTTGTGTAACTATACAACAAATTTCCACCAAAGAAATCAACCAAATTTAAATGATTCAAGTGATGAGGTCACATTGGAACATAGCATTCTGACTCTCTCTAAGTATAAGTATCATGACCTTGTGAATGATATCATGTTCATAAGTGCAACATTGTTGATAAGGGATCAAGTGTGTGCATATGATTAATTATCCTCATCTTGAAAGTAAGTTGAAAACACAAGTAACTAGTGTTAAGCTACATATTTTGAGTTCATCCCTCATAGACAATCAGGATAGAGCCTTGTTTCCAACAGGTGTCCATAGCCTTGACAAGGTTATCTTTATAATCCACCTAAGTAGAGCCCCACTGCTAGCAGGCATCCATAGCCCTGATAGAGTTACTTAGATGGCTTAATTTTATCCTCTTTGGATTTTCAATATTCATCTTTTTTTTTATTCATATGATATCATCATTTAAGCTCAATATGCAAGGTGTGATCACTTGCTGATTTAGGTTGGGGATTATAATAGTAGCAAGGGTGACCCTTTAGATTTTTCACTTAACACCTATACTGATGTATTCAACAAACCCAAGGCTATTAGGTGATTCATCATGAAAATCTCCTTGATCAAGAAAAGACATCACTAATGAAAAGGATGTCATAAACCTAATCAAGGACACTTCTCGAAGTGAATCACAACCTATGTAGAAATTTGTTCTCATCACTTATATCCTAACAATTTTGTTAGTTTCTAGGGTGATAAGGTGCTTCATCTTGACTAAACAAAACATAACTCAACAACAACAAGCAAACAAGCAAACACACAAAACAAAATTACAAAAAGCTATACAACATATATACACTATAATACAAATGACTTACATGACCTTGTTTTAGGCTTGAAAGTAATGTTTGAGGAACTACCCATTGACTGGTAATGGGACATCCTCACCAGTTAGGGTCTTAAGTCGGTATGTACTATCTCCTAGGATCTCTAAAATTTAAAAAGGACCTATCCAAAGTTTGTCAAATTTCCCATGGTCACCTTTCCTTTCATGTGCTTTATCCCATGCCAAGACTAAGTCTAAAATCCTAAAAGCTTTTATTCTAGCTCTCTTATCAAACTAGTATTTGACAATAGCATGATGTTTAGCAAACTAGTCAATTGCTCTCTCTCATTTTTGCTCTAGGTGCATGAGCTGAAGTAATCTAACTTCTTGCTTGTTATCTATACCTAGATATTCTTGTGCAAACTGCAATGTCAGGATCTTCAAGTTAATAGGGAGGATAGGATCCACCCCATACACTTACTGATAAGGAGAATTTCCTAATGCAGCCTTCATCCTGGTTCTATCTACCCACAAGGCATACTTCAATAGGGTATTCCACTCTCTAGGGTTCTTCTCTATCAGTTTCTTTATGATATTCGGTAAGTTCTTATTTGTTGACTCTGCTAAGCCATTCCCTTGGGGGTAATAATTTGAAGAGAATTTTAAAATAATTCCATGATCAAAAGCCCAACTAGATAGTTTTAATGATGCAAAGGTAGGTCCATTATCACATACTAAAGCATATGGAACTCCATACCTGGTCACTATGTTTCTTTCTAAGAATTTGATCACATCCTCTGCATTGCATGTCTTACTGCTGATAGTTTTAGTCCATCTAGTACAATAATCAGTGATTGTTAAGACATACCTATGGCCTGAAGATGATGGAGGATTAACGGGTCCTATGAAATCCATGCCCCATTGAGCAAATGAGCACATCTCCATCACTGGTTGCAAAGGTTGAGTAGCATATCTTTCTCGGTTAGCAGCAACCTGACAAGTATGGCCAAATTTAATATGTTCTATTGTATCCTTAAAAATGGTAGGCCAATAATATCCTACTCTCAAGATAGCATAGGTAGTAGCTAGGTGTGATCCATGTGCAGTCCCAAACTTGTCATGGAATTCTGCTAAAACTTTATCAGCTTCTTGTCTATCCAGGTATCTAATATATATTCCTTCATAGTTTCTTTTGAAAAGGACTTCTCCTTTTATCATATACTTCTGTGATCTTATTTTTAGGGCTCTCCTCTGTGAAGCCTGCATCTTTGAGGGACATCTTCTAGTAATCAGGACATGCCTGATATCTGAATACCAATCTTTATCTTCTTTGGAATTAACTACATATTGTTGACTCAAGGTTAGGGTCAGTCTCATAAATCATCTAGATTAAAGCTTGTCCCTTTACTAACTTCATGGGTGTTATATCCATATCATATTCCTGGAGTACTGTTATCCATTTGACCCTCTTTTCTCATGGCTCACTTTGCATTAGGAGCATCTTCACTGCTGCATCTGGTACTACAACGATGGTCTTACTTCTTAAGATGTAATGTCTAAATTTATTAACTGCTTGAACTAGAGCAAGATCTTGTCTCTCAACATCCATGTATCTAAGATCTGCATCCTTGAATGGAACTCATGAAGGCTATAGGTTTCTCTTCTTTGGATTCATTTATTTGTGTCAGTACTGTTGTAGATGTATGCTTCGAAGCAAATGAATAAATGTAAAAATCTCTTGTATAATCTGGACTAATCAGAATAGGGGCATGAGATATGGCTTTCTTGATATCTTCAAATGCTGCCCTTGCTTCAAGAGTCCATTCAATCTTCTCATCCTTCTTGAGCATTGCATTAAGTGGTCTAACAATCTCTGCAAACCCAGTAATAAACTTTCTAGAAAAATTTATCTTACCAAAGTAAGATTTGAGCTCTTTCTTACTTCCTGGAAGTTGCAGCTTCATGATAGATTCTACCCTAGCAGGGTCAATGATGATTCCATTTTTTGTTATCAGATGGCCTAGTAGTTTTCCTGTGGTCACTCCAAATATGCACTTCTTGGGATTTAGTGAAATGCCATATTGTTCACACTTCTTAAGCACCTTCCTGAGGTCTTCTATATGATTCCCCCTTTTCTTTGAAAAGCTGTCAAGTCATCCATGTAAATGACTATAAATTTACCAATTAAGCCTCTAAAAGCTATGTCCATTGCCCGCTGGAAGGTAGCTCCAGCATTTATCAATCCAAAAGGCATGCGCCTATAGGCAAATATTCCCCACTTTGTGGTGAATGCAGTTTTCAATCTGTCTATCTTATCTACCATCACCTGGTTATACCTTGACAAACCATCCAGGAATGACATCATCTGAGCACCATTTACTATTTGTAAGAGCTCATCTAGTGAAGGTAAAGGATAATTATCCTTTTCAGAATCTCTATTCAGGTTCCTGAAGTCTACACATAGCTGGATATCGCCATTTTTCTTTCTTGCAGGGACCAAATTCACCACCCAAGTTGAATGCCTCACAGGAAATATGATTCTAGCATTGAGAAACTTCTTCACTTCTTCAAAGATGATGGGTTCTAACAAGGCATTAACAGGTCTCTACTTTTGTCTAAAAGGTTTAGCATCCGACTTCAATGGTATAGTATGGGTGATTATTGAGGTATCATAAGTCTTCAACTCATCATAGGTCTAGGCAATAACATGGATGTAATCCTTCAATGCTTGGGTTATCCCTATCAATTCTTCTTCTGTACAAACTTTGCCAATTAGGACTTTCTTCACTTCTTCATTTTTTCCTATATTGATTGGTGAGTACTCTCCTCCATCAGTCTTTGGGAGATCTTTCTGTTTCAGCATATTGTGTATATCAAATTCTCTCTCTACTCTATCATACCTTTGGGAATCTTGTTACTGGGCAGATCCATAATCTCCTCTTCTTCCCAAATATGATCTTCTACATTCCTTTCATCTATAATCTGAGCATTAGATATATCTTTATTTAATATGAAGTCTAAAATGTGATGGTCATCATCAAATACTTGGAGATTGGAGACATTATCTAGTATGGAAGGCACTGATACTAATTCAACTAAAAATCTCTTTAAACTAGAAATGGACAATGGCTCTAGAGTGCTTACAGCCTGTGCCAAGGTGTCTACCCTGTGATTATGTTCTCTAGGTACATGGGTGATATTGAATGCATCAAAATCCTCTATCAAATCCCATACACTATGTCTGTAATTTGACAATTTCTTGTAATTGCAAGAGTACATATTTCTTACTTGTCTTACCACTAATTCTGAGTCTCCATAGACATACAAAATTTTTACTCTTTTCTTCAAAGCAAACAACAACCCATGAATCAAAGCTTGATACTCTGTCACATTATTGGTACATGGGAACTGCAATCTATATGCTGATAAATAGGATTTTCTAGCTAGATCAATAAGATTTATCCTTACTCCAGCTCCTTGTTTTGACTTGGATACATCAAACCTAAGGATCCATGGTTTATCTTCTATCAAGGGCTTGTCAAGACCTCTTTTCTTTTTGGCTCTGGCGGCTGCACCGCCTGATATCCATTTTAACTTTTGTGACTCATTCTTTTACACTTTTATTTTCTCTGACTGATGTGAAGCTGATACTTCCTTGCTCTCTTTATTTATAATACCATGAATATCAGCATCTATTTGTACTTTGTCATCTTTCTTTTCATCATTGAGCATGCTTCTGCTATCATATATCTAATCCTTTAAACAAAGCTTCCTCTGCTTGTTCAAAATGTGAAAGCATAATAAGAAAGTACTCTCTAAACATGGTGCTTCATGCAACCTACACCAACCTTCAATTAAAGCATTATGTGGAGGAGTATTCTGCAACATCATCCTCTAAATCTGTTTTGATAAGAATTCCTCAAACTTGGTTAGATTACTCCCTTTATCCTCATCAGACATTTCATAATCAGACTCAATTAAATAGTCAGTCCCTGGGGTGATATTACTTTCATTTCTAACAATATTCTCAATGTTCATCAGGATCTCCTCTGAATTATGAGTGTAACTTTTATCTTGATATGTATCTTCTTATGTTCTTGTAGATGACAAACAAGAATCAGTACCATTATAACTATCTATATGACTTACCTCGAGTGATGACAATCCTTCCTTGCTACATGCTTGTTCTAGCTTCATCATATCTAGGCAAGCATCACAAGTTTTTTTTTCAGAATGTGCCTCATCATGCAACCTGCACCATCCCTCAATTAGGATGTCTTCATTAGATACGTTCAACATTTGTCAATGTTGCATTTTTCTTGATAAGTGTAATTCAAAGTTCTTGAAATGATCTACTTCCTCACTATCACTAGAACTATGATCAAACTCTAAAATCACCTTGTCATCTTGATGATCATCTCTATGTACATAAATATCATACATAAGAATTTCCTCTGTCTTAACTGTTTGGGGTCTAATGGTGTAAATTCCTGGTTCAACATCCACATACATTATCTCATTTGTGTTATTATACTTAGTGATCATGTGTTTCATTCAAGGTTTAGCATCTATCCTAATTTGATTGGGAATCCCTTTCCAAGGTAGCCACATGTGGCTAAAATTTGTGGACATATATCCATTAAGTGTTTTGGACCAATCCCTACTAAGCAACATTCCATATGTATTAGGGATATCTACCACTTGGATATCAATATAATGTTGGATCCTAGGATCTGATGCTAGTGGCATATGAATGTGAGTTAACTCCCCCACAACACTCACTTTAGTCTTGTCTAATTGTGTTACCTTCTTGAGTGACTTAGCAGGATGTAACCCTAAGGCATTACAGATGGATAATGGCATCACATTAGTAGATGCACCTGAGTCCACTAAGAAATTATGTAGGTTCTTACCAAACATCCTTATGGAAAGAAGAAATGGAGGTGACTTGGTCCTATTTGTATAAAGGGTCATATGTGAAGTTTCAGAAGGCTAGACAGTAGTTGGGACTTTTTGGTTAAGATTATTGTCTTTAGCCGCATGATCCTTAGTCAAAATCTGACTTGGATTAGGGGGATGACTATCTTATTTTGGTGTAGGATCATCTAAGGACCTCATGAAAGCCTTCTTAATGGCTGGAGTTTTGAGTAGTTCTAAAAATAATAATCTAATATTGACTGTTCTCATCTCCTTTGTTAAATAATTGACCAACTTATCAAATTTAGGAGGCTAATTGTTAGTTTTTGACACTGCATTTTGTGGTGCAAAGTACTCAGCATTGACCTTAAGAAGACCAGGGTTATTACTTGCCTTTGGATCAGGAGGGGTATTGAAATTGTTAGGAGGCAAAGACATAGTCAAAGGACCAGAAGGTCTGTTTAAATTATTCTTGAGGTTGTAATTGTGTCTACCCTAATACTACTGCTGGTAGGCATTAATCTCTTCATGCTCCACTGCTAGTTCATTCTCATCTTTAAAAGCAAAGACATAATGTGTTTCAAATGCCAAGGAAGATTCCTCACATGCTAATGCATAATTCTCATGGGCTAAAGGTAGTTGATGGTGAGGGTGATTAACAAAACTTTCTAACACAAGGGCTAAGTCATATCCATAAGAGACAATTTCATTTCCTTCTATGATGGGAGGATTTCCAGTGGTATTAGACACTTCAACCTAAAAGATACTGCCTGTTATCCTAAACTAAGGACAATCTAATTCCACATGTGCATTGGTGTTATGTATCCTACACTAATTTGTAAGGCCTACTTCTACCAAGTTCACCCTAGTGGTTTGCTTAGGTTCACTAGGAGGCTGGTTATCTAGGGGTGATGGAAATGATCTATTATTTGGCCTAGTATTCCACACTCTAGGCTGCCTAGGTGCATTATTGTTGCCACTATTATTGTTATTGTTATAGCTCCTATCATTGTTGTATCCTCTGTTAGGATATCCTGATCTATCATTATTATATCCTCTGTTTTGATTTGGCTGGGAATAGAAATTCTAACCCCTCAGGTGTGTGACTTCAGTTGTTAATTTTCTCAATTGTACAGACATCTCCTTGATATCTTCTTTCTCTTCTTGAACTTTAGCTACTACATTCTCTTGTTGTGGCTTAAAGAAAGAAGAACCATTATTATTATTTTTCCCTGCATCTTGAGATGTTTGGGCATGTCCTAGATATTGCACTATCTGACCATTTCTATTTGGAGGAGGCATGATGCTAAGCAGAGGTACCTATAAAGGACTGGGCATTGCAACATGAGGTATCATAGCTCCATTGGTTTGCTGTTGAGTAGGATATGAAGGATATAAATGAAATGTTATGTTTTGTGTTGGAGAAGGGATCAGTTGCTGATTAAATTTTACTGCTTCCTCAAAAGTTCCTATTAAAGTTGTGACACCAGGATGTGTTCTTCTGATGAACTTAGAAGTCTGGGCAGCTAACGCTGAGTAGTATATACTTCTAGCTACCTCATCTGCTACATTAGATGGAGCTACCAACTTGGAATACATTTTCTAAAATCTAACATTGAAGTTTGAAATAGGTTCCCCTTCAAATCTCTTGATTGTGGAAAAAAGATGATAATTCATTGAAGGATCTATAGGTATCTTAAATCTATCCTTAAAGGCTTTCTCTAAGGCAGCCCATGAACCAATTGAGGGTTGACCAAGACTTATGTACCAATTTTATGCTTCCTCTCCCAAGGAGTATGGAAATAATCTGCATACCACATCCTGATGCTCAATCCTTGCTCTGCAACAAGCTTCTTTAAAGTTCCGATATGATCTTCTGCATCCTGATATGGATGATATTTAGGGCAAATCTTGTTAGGATTCTTAGGTAAACGATGATATGCAGTGAATGTTAAGGGTGAGTTAGTAGGAAAGATTGACATTGTAACTTGTGTTGATGCACTGGAGGGGTAATAGGTGATTATGTGGGTGTTTGCAACACAACAGGGGATATCAGAGGTGTCAAAGTATGTCCTGATGAGGATACTGAAGCATCTGAATTAGGAGTGTGGTGAATGTTTATAGTTCTAGGTCTAAGTCCATGGATAGGCAATTCTTCCAACAATCCACCTGATCTGGACCTAGTATTAGGCCTGTGAGCCAGGGTTCTGACAATTTATGATAAAGTTATGGAAATTTGAGCTGATTTTTGTAAAGATCAACATAATTGACTAAGAAAAGCTGATATTTATGATCATGACTCAAGACTGACTAGATATTTATGCAATATTTGCATGGAACTTGCAAATATGAGCAAAGATCAAACTTCTGGACACAGATATCAGGATATCTAGTAATACAAGCAAGTCACAACAAGGATCTAACAGGAAAACTCAAACAATGACCCAATCTTCAAGGATTTCAAGGATTGACTATAAAGATTAGAGTATTTATGCTCGATTCTAAAATATTTATGATAAACATACTTGAAATAGCATAGAACAAGTAAACCTTTGCACAAACACTCAAAGGATGAGCAATTACGATGAACTTTGAGAAGATTACCTTGTTCCAACACAAGAAAATGTATATACAATCGATTGACCTACCAGACAAGAGAGATGGCTCTCCTTCTAGCACCAATTTATGTTGATGATGACTGTTAGTCATAACAACATGCATAAAAATTTGCACAACAAACTTTAACTATCTTGAAAAGTATGATCAATTTGGAAGAAACTGATGACTCCAAGGCTCCGTTGATTAGGTCATGATTGTTTGACGTTACTCAGAGGTTGATGTGATATGTTGTTTCTCATTCAAGGGTCTTACACTATCCCCTAACCTAAATTGATGTCTAAACATCTGGTTATACATTTGCTTCCTATAAATTTACTTCACAAACAAGTTAATCTTGCTATGCTCAATAGATAATGATGATCTTTGATAATTTTGATCAATTCTTCTAATCATTAACTATAATTTGATTATTCTCACTCTTACACTATGAATATGCTCAAATGATGTGTCTATTAATTGATATTTGCATGATATTTTCAATTATGCATGCATTAAGCATCAAAATATGCTACTGATGTTCAATTCTCTTCAGGATATCTACATATTTGTGTATTTTGCTTATGATTATCAGTCTATTTGCAATTATGGAGGTGATTTGTAATGAAATTAAAGAAAATTAAAGAATACTTTCTAAATTTAAATAACCTTCAGCTACTGATTCACATACATTCCAGATACTTTCATGAAAGGAAGAAATCAAACCATAATTTCACCAGGATGTTCCACAGCTAAGTATGGTTGATGCTAACTTCAATAGAACAAGGAATGAAAACAACACATGCAGACTGATAAGCACTCCAAGAGACGTAGCTAATCAATGCATATATCCAGAATTCATCCACTAAGTACTCAAGATTTACAATTATTTGTAATCAAAACAACTTCTCTTTCATTAGGTATGCAAAAGACATGTACATTTACAATGAGCTTTGAAATTAGTCCTGAGAACTTCAACAATCTAACTTCAATTAATTTTCTAATAATCTACAATGTGCACTCCATCTCCCTTTATAGGATAAGGAGAGGAAGTAGTTACAAGTGATCAACGCTCAAGATTTGTTTATTTAGATCAATGGTCAATATTCTCTCTTTGATTGGGTCAACACTTGCAGACGTGGCACAAGTTGCCAGCTAGAAACTATCTAGCAAAACTTGATCATCTTGCTATCTGATTATGCATATGACTCTGTCATCATGCATCTTTTCTTACTCTTCATCTTCTACCTCTTCTTCATTTTCATCTTCTTCTTCATCCTCATCATTATCATCATCACTATCAGACTAATAGTCCTCAAGGTGTTTTTGATGTACTTGCTTCTTCAGTAATTTCTACATCCTGCCATATGGATCATATGACCTAGCTATTGAAAATGGTTGTAAGTGCATTATCTTTAATCCTCATATTGTGTCCTTGATACTTTGTTTGTCAGGGCATATATACCAACCAATGAAGATTGGAAACAACACAGGTGAAATCTTTCCCTTCTCTTTATGAGCCTCAACTGAGGTTAATACTGTTGGCAAGAGACACTATATGGATTCATGGTTGTTGTCATTGATGGCAACAAAGGTCATCCCACATATCCGCAAGTCATAATGTGTCTCTACCAGAAGTCAGAATAAAGAATGTTGTGGTCCGGTGAAGAAGAACAGAGCATGTGGCAAGGTCCGACAGATTGGTCCGGATCTCTCAGAGGAAGTGTCTTGGTGCAGTGCGGATTTGGGGAAGTCAAGAGGACTACCTTGAGTGGTATATTCCAAGGATTTAGCCTCCGGTGATGGACGAGGAAAAAGATATGAATGGTTGAGCACCGGATTCCTGAGAGACAGTGAAAACAGAGGAAGAACTGACTGGCAGAGTATCAGACTGCTTTCCGGATGGGTTACTATTGATGACAGAGGTTGTGAAGGCATGAATCATGTTTGGCTGACATGATTAATGATATCTACAAGTATATGCTTGATCCGCATTGCTTGGTGAGGAAGGATTCAGCCGACAGAATGAGAGTTTATAAGAAACTAGACTGTTCCGGATGCCGACTAGAAAGGTGATGAAATTACTTGTGCGGATATATATAGAGGATGGATTTAGTTGTGAAGTGTGGTGTGGATGTGGAGAGATATGCGAATAAGTCCAGAGAAAGAGCAGAGGTAGCAAAAAGGATCCGGTATGTGAAAGATAGCAGAATAAAGAACAGAGGAAAGATGAAGTGCAGCAGATCAGTGTACTGAGCCTAACCGCAACTGAACTCCAGCATATGCAGATGCTTCCAATCAGTTCAAGACTGTGATTCTCATCACTTTGTAGACAGTGTGTCTTCTTGTAGGTAGTGGGCCTCTTGTGAGCAGTGTGCTCGGGCAGTGAGCCCTAATTGGCAAGTGCCATTTTTGTAATTTCCTATTCTTCTAACAGAGAATAATTCTTGGGTTAATCACCCCGTGGTTTTCTCCCTTAACAGGGTTTCCACGTCAAAAATACTGTGTCATGTGTTTCTTATTTCATGGTTAATGTTTTTGTGTTTGATTTTATGCTGCATCAATTAAAAGGAAAGTTCAATAAGGGAAATAATTAGGATAACTGATTCACCCCCCCTCTCAGTTATCAACAATTGGTATCAGAGCCAAGTTCCTCCTAATAGAGCCTAACAGCTTGAGGAAGATCTGGGATTTCAAATGGATGCATATGGTTTAAGGGAACAACTCAAGACTGCTCTTGAGGATCTTGAACAGTCGAATTCTGAAGTCAGTGAATTAAAGGAAAGACTCAAACATGCTGATGAATTCATGAGAGAATTAAAAGACAAATTAAGTCTCTCTATGAAAAAGAGAAAGGAGCTGCTTCAACAGTTGGCAAGACAAAGTGAAGAAAGCAATACAAATGAAGAATTGACTGAGCAAACCAAGTTATGTGAAAAGTTATCAAAAGAAGTCATTATGTTAAGACATGAAATGGAATCAGGAACTATAAAGTTTACTCAAGAGATTGAAGAAAAAAGAAAGGCTGAAGACAATCTAAGACAATCTCTTAAAGAAAAATCAGAAGAATGCCACCAGATGGATAGGATTATCAGACATCTTGAATCTGATCTTGAAGATGCCAAAGATAATGAAGGAAAACTTGAGGATCAAATTGCCTCTCTCAAAAGAGACCTTCAAACAGCAAATGAATATAAAGAGAAATTCAAGATAAGTTCTGCTCAACTTGAAGTTCTTCTTGGAAGTCAAAAGAGGACAGATGACAAGTATGGTTTGGGATATGAGAAAGGAGAAAGCTCCGGATCCGGTCAGAAGAATCTTGGATCATAAAATCCAAGAAGCAAGCCTAGAAGACCTCCGGTAAGACAGCCAAATGCTCAAAGATATCCATCCTTCAATGGATACTGCCACAGCTACAACCACTTTGGTCACAAAGCTAATCAGTGCAGAATGAGAATGAATCAGATTAATTCATCCTTCTCCGGACAGTGCTTCAACTGCAAAAGGTATGGACACAAATCCCATGAATGCAGAAGTATGCAAATAAACAAATCATTCAAAGGTAGATGCTTCACATGCAATAGAGTAGGTCATATGGCTAATCAATGCAGATCAAGAGGATATCAGTCAAATATGCAAAGAAATGTTATTTGCCAAATCTGCAATAGGTCCGGTCATAATGCTAAAGTTTGCAGAAACAAGAATCAGGACAAAAGAGGTCCGGTGTATAATCAGAATCAAGACAAGGGTAAACAAAAGATGAATGCGGATGAGGTTAGGAATCAGATGAGCAAGATTTGGGTGAAGAAAAGTTCAGAGAATGTAGAGGTTGGATCCACACCAGACTCTGGTGTTGATGTTTCTTCCGGAAATTAAAAAGAGAACTCAGGCTCAGGGGGAGACTCAAAGAAAATCTTGTTCCCCCAGCCAAACAAGTGGTGCCGGATGTGGCACAAGATGCGGATCAAAGGGTTTGTAGATATGAGTCTTGAGATACTTCAGTCAAGTTTTCAGAGGTCCGCATGGAGTTATGAAGAAGCTGTGATCGATCAAATAAGACCTGTTCAGGGAGATGCTCCGGTATGATAAAGGATTACAAAAAGGCCCGGAAAGATCCAGAAATGCACTATCTTGTTCTACGGATTGGAGAGAGTGTTTGGGATGTTCTTGTAATATGTTACCTCGATTTATTCATGATTGAAAGATCCGGATGATATCCACAGATCAGGACTAATCCGGGATACTCCAAGCTATCCAGACAAGGCAAACCGGAATGATGTAGGTGAAGCATTTATTGCAGACAGATATTAGGGTTCACGGAGCAATTTAAGGGATTTCTCAAAGGTCATTTACTCATTCTGCACTCGAGAAGAAGCGAAAAGTGGAGCTCTGCAACAAGGTTCATCAAGCACACCGAGGATCTCCTGCCGAAGCTATTGCATAAAGAAATCAATCCAACCACTCCGTGCAAACCGAAGGCGCATAAGGTATTCTCCGTTTTTCATTACCTCACTGCAAATCTTTGAAGAATGGCTACTCCAAACATAGTTAAGATCTCCGATAGACCTCGCCCCTCATTCAAGAAACATCCCTACAAATCATTGGAGGTAGATCCACTAGGAGCCTTCTCTAGTGTTCCTCACGGAGTTTTACACACCGAAGACATTAGGGTTTACATACATGCAAGCATTGAGGAATTTGGGGAATTCAAATTAAGAGACCTCTATCACAAGCAGCTGATAGACAATGCTTTTGAGCTTAAACCAGAGTATAAGGATATCCAGAAGAAACAATTTGAGCAATTTATTCATTTCCCCTGTTTTGAAGAAGATGAATGGGTCCGGTATGTACTGAGCAGGATGCATGACAACTTTCTATGGCTAGATAGACCCTGCAAGATCACAAAAGAGGCAATTAGAGCAGTAACTGGTCTATACTCTTCCGGAGGGGTACCTATCCTCAAATCTGTCAAGAACAACATTGTAACTGAGGCCACCGGATCAAAATTTGACAAGAGGGCAATGACCATTGAAGATATTTCGGATCCAGATATCAAATATGCATCAATGATAATAGGATACAAGATCTATCACTCCAGCAGGGAGAATTCTGTATCCAGAACTGCAATATACACTGCTTATGAAATGCTAAGAAAGAATGCAGAATATGATCTCTGCGAACTACTGCTAAGCCAATTAATGGAAAACATACAGAAAATCAAGAAGGATAAGAAGAATTCCTTTAAGTATGGTACTCTTATTGTATGTCTATTCTTCTACTTCATGAATGAGCTACCCGGAACAAGTGGATGGGTATGGCAGAATGACAAACCTGTTGCAGTCCAGATAAGAGACTATTTGCATGGACTTGGGGATGCAAAAGCGAGAAATACAGCTCTATGGGGATACTTCAAAAACTTTCAGAGCATGATGCAAGCAAGAGAGAGAATTCCCCAGTCTCTCATTGAGAAATACAAGGACTCAGTGTGCTTTATGGTTGACACTGATCAGTGCCTAATGGAGGCAGTGGAGCCAAGGACTGTCTGGATCATGCCCATGGGGTATGAAGTGGATGAACAGATAGTGGAGCTGCATGTTCAACACATGCTGAGTCAGCCCAAAGATCCTAAGGCAGAAAGGTTTGGAACCTTTGAGGAGCTGAGTGTAAAAATACATGTAGAACTCAGGGAACCTGAGATTAAAAGAAAGGTAAGAAAAGAAGTAGAGCACATTGCTCAAGGCCTAGGTATCTCAAAGGAGGCACTTGATGCCAGCCGGGAAAAGAGGAGGAAGGCCGAGGAAGAAGAGAAAAGCAAAGAAAGTGCTCCGGTTGAAGCTCCCACCCGGACCAGATCATCAAAGAGACCTGCACCTCCCACAACCAAAAGTTCAAAACTGGAAGTTCAGGCATCTGGTAAGAGATCCAAGACAAAAGCCACAAGGGCTTATGGAAGCCAAAAGGATGAAGAGGAAACAGAATCAGATGAGGGAGTAAAAGAAGTAAAGAAACAGAAGAAGAAAGGACCCGGTAAGCCCTCCACAGGCCAAGACAAGGAGGAAATGGCAGAGGTATCTGTTGAGAAGCCCACTCTATCTCTAGAGAGCATAATCAAGTCGGTCACGGTGGATGGAAACCTTCAGCCAATGACTGAATCATATGATGACTTCAGTGAGGCCGACCAAAAGACTCTGCAGGAGGCCACAGTAAAATATCTTAACATATATAATAAGGCTTTCATTGAAATAATATCTCTTATTCCTAAAAGCCTAGAAAAGGAAATGGAAGTAAGAAAGAATAATGCTCATGCTAAAGATCTTGAGATCCGGGAGCAGATAGCTATTCAGCTATATCCTCAAATTGATCCCAAGACAATGAACATTATCTTCAAAGACTGCAAAGATGAGTTCAGAAGCAAAGCCAGGCTGAATCAACTCATGCTTGGCGAGACTGACAAAGTGGCCCAAGAAACAGAAGAGATCCTCCGGAAGGCCTTCAAAAGGTTCAATCTTCCGGTTGTAGAGGATTTAGGTACAGAAACAGCTGAGGACTTGGGACCCTCTGCTCCAGAAGAAGTGGCTCATGAACAAACTAGCATCTCTCCTCCGGTTTCCCCTACAGTCTCCGGATCCAAAGAAGAAGAGCAACTACAGGAGAAGGAAGCAGTGGTGAAAGACAAAGAGGTTGATAGTTCTAAGACTGCATAAGAAAAGAAACATCTGTCTCTGGCAAGAGACACTGCACAAACTGTTCAACAATTTTTGAGTAAAGAAACTCTAGAGATTGATGAACCAGAGCTTCTAAAAGGCCCATTTGATTTTGACTCTCTCTCTCCGGTACAAACAATGAAGATAGCCTCATTTGCAAATGCCAAGGCAAATGAAAAGCTCCTGAAGTCTCATATGGAAGACTGTGAGTTGATAGAGGCTGCTTCTGGAGTACTTGTAAAAATCATGCCATCAATCCAGATAGATCCGACAGCCTCCTCTTCCGGTAATCTAAAAACCTTAGTCAGCAGTGTTGATACACATTTTGATTCTCTAGAAAAATCAGCTGAAGAAAAGGTCCGGAAGGAATTTTTGGATAAAAGATTTTCAGAAATATTAGAATTAATCTCTAAGGATAGGAAGATTGTAAGCATTGGAATAAGGAGCTTAGAGAATGCTCTTAAGGATGGCGGTGACATCTACAAATTTTGTATATCCTGGTCAAAGGCAACAGCAGCATTTGACAAGAAAATAAAAGAGGAACAGGATAAGCTACAAAGCTTATCTCAAAGTTTTGATCCTCTCTCTTCCTCTATAATAAATCAAGAATGTCAGACCATTGCAGTCTTGAATGAAATAAAAAATCTTGAGAAGGAAAGGAAGAACATCACTAACCGGATGGGAGAACTTAGAAGGATTATAATCCCTAAGTTGGAAACTATGCATGAGGCCATCAGTGATGCTCAGACCACCGCCCAAACAAAAGATCCGACAGATCTCAAGCGGGCAGAAGCTTTTGCATTTTTGCTAAGTGGTCACATTTCAATTTTGGATAGAATGAAGCAAAGTTGGGCCACAGAAATGATCCAATTGCAGACATCCTTTGCAGACATTCTTCAATATATGTGAGTATGTAAATATGCGGCTAAGTATAAGAAATTTTTGAAAATTTGGATATGCGGACCCCACCCTTTGCCATTGATGTCAAAGGGGGAGTGAGGAGCAGTGAAAAATGAGGGATCCAACTAAGGGGGAGTTCCGGAAATTGTATATAAGGACAGAGCATCAGCAAAGGGGGAGCATAGTGAAAACACTTAGTCATTTTTCACTAAGTGTTGCCATCAATGCCAAAGGGGGAGATTGTTGGCAAGAGACACTATATGGATTCATGGTTGTTGTCATTGATGGCAACAAAGGTCATCCCACATATCCGCAAGTCATAATGTGTCTCTACCGGAAGTCAGAATAAAGAATGTTGTGGTCCGGTGAAGAAGAACAGAGCATGTGGCAAGGTCCGACAGATTGGTCCGAATCTCTCAGAGGAAGTGTCTTGGTGCAGTGCGGATTTGGGGAAGTCAAGAGGACTACCTTGAGTGGTATATTCCAAGGATTTAGCCTCCGATGATGGACGAGGAAAAAGATATGAATGGTTGAGCACCGGATTCCTGAGAGACAGTGAAAACAGAGGAAGAACTGACTGGCAGAGTATCAGACTGCTTTCCGGATGGGTTACTGTTGATGACAGAGGTTGTGAAGGCATGAATCATGTTTGGCCGACATGATTAATGATATCTACAAGTATATGCTTGATCCGCATTGCTTGGTGAGGAAGGATTCAGCCGACAGAATGAGAGTTTATAAGAAACTAGACTGTTCCGGATGCCGACTAGAAAGGTGATGAAATTACTTGTGCGGATATATATAGAGGATGGATTTAGTTGTGAAGTGTGGTGTGGATGTGGAGAGATATGCGAATAAGTCCAGAGAAAGAGCAGAGGTAGCAAAAAGGATCTGGTATGTGAAAGATAGCAGAATAAAGAACAGAGGAAAGATGAAGTGCAGCAGATCAGTGTACTGAGCCTAACCGCAACTGAACTCCAGCATATGCAGATGCTTCCAATCAGTTCAAGACTGTGATTCTCATCACTTTGTAGACAGTGTGTCTTCTTGTAGGCAGTGGGCCTCTTGTGAGCAGTGTGCTCGGGCAGTGAGCCCTAATTGGCAAGTGCCATTTTTGTAATTTCCTATTCTTCTAACAGAGAATAATTCTTGGGTTAATCACCCCGTGGTTTTCTCCCTTAACAGGGTTTCCACGTCAAAAATACTGTGTCATGTGTTTCTTATTTCATGGTTAATGTTTTTGTGTTTGATTTTATGCTGCATCAATTAAAAGGAAAGTTCAATAAGGGAAATAATTAGGATAACTGATTCACCCCCCCCTCTCAGTTATCAACAAATACCTATCTAGCAAACTCCATCAAAATGACCCTGTCATTGGGGTATCTAGGCAGCATGAGGGGATGCCCCTAAAATCCTTCTATTATCATGTATGAAAATGTGGGGAACTGGATAAACCAAGCCCCATGTTTGTATATCACATCTTGGGCTTCCATACTAAATCTTTTCAGTTTGTCTTCTTCCATAGACCTGACAAGATGCATAGAAAAGGAATCATTCACCAATTTATAGTTTTGGAGGGACTCCCTCCTGCCCAATTATGGATAGTGTTCCCATATGTTTACATCACTAGGATTATTTCCAACCCTGCCTACTATTTTCAACCCATTGAAAGTTCCTCTAAAGGCACATGCATATGCAACATAAGAAGTCATATGGAACATGCACATCTGACCACCCAACCTTCTCATTCCTACATCTAGACTATCAGTTATGATTTTGGCCTAGAGAGGCATATCATCTAAATATTCCACCATCCTGATAATTACATACATCTAATTTTCAAAGTTGCCAGCATGTTGTCTTCCTATCATTCTGGCAAGGATGACCATCATGTATTGATACTCTTCAACAAAATCAAACTTAAACAAGTACATTGGCAATTTAGCTAAGGCCTTATATGTGCTTCTCTTGGATCTCCACTGATACATGACCCTCCTGGCCTCTTTCTCATTACCACAGTATTCCTTTTCTAGTTAGCTCAAGCTTAGTTTGACCACATTAGATCCTATAGGCAAATTTAATGCAGCGGTGATACCTTTAGTTGAGAAATCCGCATATACTCTGCCATGTTTCTCCACTTTTCTTGTTTCAGGGTTATAATTCTGTGCACATTCAACTACTAGCTCAGTAGCTTCCATGGTGTATGGAAATCCTCTAGTGTGCCACATCTCTGTGGAGTATATTCTTTGAAGTATAGGGTTTCCACTTCCATTGTCTAACTTTCTCATCCATGCATCCAAGTCTGTACTTCCTTGGTGTGTGTCATTTATCATACCATATCTGAATCCTACCCCTTCAGGCTATATGAACATGGGTTTTAGAAACTTTATTTCAGATCTGTTCCTTCTAGTTTCCATTAGATCCTGCGATAAAACCATGTATTTCTTACCCTAACATGTTTGTACACAGTAGGGCTAAGGGATCACATATATTCTATAGCAACAATTTCACTATTCTAACTCATTTCATGCATCACCATGTTAATTGACTTAGCAAATCATCTTTTACCTCATGATTCACAACAAATGACAAAAGAGAGGGTTTTAATTACATACATGATAACTGCTTTCGCCTTTTTATAGTATAAGTGATGACGGAATGAGGGTGATTACGTTGTGTTTTCTGTCCACCGTTCCATTTGCGGGTGACTATGATGCTTTGACTTTCAGATCTCTGTAATTTTCACTTAACGTAGGGTAAATGTAAATAAACCCCAAAAATTACTATTTAACTGATTAATATGACAAATTAGGGTGTGTTTATTCTTTTTGTTTAGGTCCGTCGATCAATGCATGACACTCGCAGATGTTGCCAAGTGTCGAGTTTACATTTGAAATTTGAGGGCGTGACCTACCATTAGACTCACATTTAATGTGAGAGGGTGATCTCTTAGAAGAACAGGTATATTTTGAAAATATGACCCTCTGAAACATGCATTTGCTAATGATCAGGGTGATACGACCATCCATATGGTGATCCTTTTGACCAATGACCAAGATCGGGTCATATTACATTTGTTAATAAATCATGATAATACTATATTCATATGAGTCTGAGGGTTTTCCACGTGGCATGATTGAATTGGTTATTATGAAGTTAGGCATATCGGGTGACAAAGTTCAAAATGAGGGATATATGAGAATATCTGGATCCTTAGTATTCAGAAATAAAACCCTCATTTTGAGAATGTAAGGGTGATGTCATCACTTTATAGGCTTCTAAAGTTACTCGAGAAAGATGACATCATCATCATATTTGTTAAGGTTAGGGATATTTCAAAATGTGACCTTTTCAAGTTGGATCATGATGACATCATCATAATGTCATGTCCTCTTTTTTATTAAGTTATGGTGACATCATCATCATATTGAGGAATATGATGGATGTTTGGAAATATGACCCTTTGAGGATCAGGTGTATTAATGACATCATCATTAGGGTGATCTCTTCTATATACCAAAACTGGATGACATCATGGTCATGTTTACGAAGGGTGATATTTACAAAGGGTGATTTTTTTTGTAGGATGATGAATGTTTGGAAATATGACCCTCTGAAACATGCATTAAGGTTATGATGAGCATATGCCTTATCTCATTTAAATTTGACATTCACATATCGGGGAATAAATGGATATTAGGTTTTCTTCTAAGTCGTGGTCATCTTAACGAATATGACTGATATTTGGAAATGTGACCCTATGGGAAATATTCGAGTTGACCGAACTTTAACTCAGCATAACTTTCTATCCTTAAACAATATCAGGGTGATCCAAAAGGCAAACTTACTTAGAATTTAATACTCTTCCTGATCATGAGTTTGTGATAGCAAATTCTAACTTTCACAACTGGCCCCTCTTTGTGATGCACATGCATAAGCAAGGGTGATATACTTGATTGACTTTTGCCAAACCACCGAAGGCAAGAAAGTAATGACAAGTAGTAGCAAAAAAGTTGGGTCCCTGTCTTGCTAAGGCAAAATCGGGCGTGTTGTGTAACTACACAACAAGTGGTTTATGGAGATGGTTTGGTTTCTATAAAACTACTTCTACTCATATTGGTATGTATAAATGTGTTTGAAAGATTTCTCTAGTAGAGGAAGTAGATATCTCAGAGGAAGACTTGATTATTTATGCATATCTTAGTGGGGGAGTAGTTGTAAGCTCCTTTGTCATTGGATGTCAAAAGGGGGAGAGAGAAATTAGTTTGGTTTCATCAGGAGTAATGTGGTGGTTTTTCCATCAATGAGAAAGTGGGAGATTGTTGAGAAGTTTGTCATTGATGTCAAAAGGTAAGGATGCTATTCATGGTGCAAAGGTAAAGATGCTATTCATGGTGCATTTCATTGATGGATTCATGATGCTTCATTGCTTATTGTATTCATGATGCTTCATTGCTTATCATATTCATGATGTTTCATTTCTTATAATATTCATGATGCTTCATTGCTTATCATATCATGTTATCACATCATGCTGGTCCAATCTTCAGTCTTCATGATTAGATGTTATGATGGTTTAGTGTTCATGATAAGGGTGTTGGCCAGAGACACTATGTGGCTTCATGAATGTTGTCATTGATGGCAACAAAGTCCATTCCACACATCCACAGGACATGGTATGACTATACCGGAAGACAGACTGAAGTGTATTTTGGTCCGGTGAGCAAGAACAGAGGATGCAACAAGGTCCGACAATCAGGTCCGGATCTCTCAGAGGAAGTATCTCAGTAAAGTACAGACTTGGGGAAGTCAAGAGGAGTACCATGATGAATACATTCCAGAGATTGAGCCTCCGGTGATGAAAGAGTGAAAAGATATGAACACCTAAGTGTTGGGTTCCTGTTTGGTAGAGTAGACAGAGGAAGAACTGACCGGCAGAGCATCAGACCTTAATCCAGATGAGATATTGATGGTGATCAAGTTTCTTAAGGGATCATTCATGATTGGCTGACATGATTGATGACTTCTATAAGTATCTCCTTGATACGCATCTCTTGGTAAGCAAGGATTCAGCTGACAGACCAGAATTTGGGAAAATATTAAGTATTCCAGATGTTGACTAGAAAGATGTTGAAAACTTTGGTGTGGATATATATACCAGATGGATTTCGTTGAGAAGGTGTGAGTGGTGTATTGTGTAGTGTGAAGAAAAGTAGAGAATAGTGTGGAAATAGAAATAGAGGTCCAGTATGTGACAGAACAACAGCACTAAGGTAGAGGAAGAATGAAGTGCAGTAGATCAGTATATTGAGCTTAACCAGAACTAAACCTAAGCATATGTGGATGCTTCTCATCAGTTCAAGTACTTGGTTTCCTTCTATAAACTATTATAGGCAGTGAGCCCTAATTGACAACTACCATTTTGTACTACCTTATTCTTTTAACAGAGAATACAATCTTGAGTTAATCACCCTGTGGTTTTTTCCCTTAACAAGGTTTTCCACATCAAAAATATTGTGTCATGTGTGTTGAGTTCATTTCTACTTCCATGGTTATGTATGCTTATATGATTTGATATTGCACTAATTGTTAAAGAAGAAAAGAAAGTCAAATAATTAAGATAATTAATTCACCCCCCTCTCAATTATCAAAAATTGGTATCAGAGCTAAGTTCCTTCTAACAGAGCCTAACAGCTTGAGGAAGATCTAGGAATGTCAATGGATATGTATGGTATGAGGGAACAACTTTAGTCTGCCCTAGATGATCTTGATCAATCTCACTCTGAAGTCAATGACTTGAGGGAAAGACTCAAACAAGCTGATGATTTCATAAATGAACTCAAAGAAAAACTAAGTATCTCAATGAAGAAAAGAAAGGAACTTCTTCAACAATTAGCAAGTCAAAATGAAGCCAATGATACTAATGAAGATCTGAATGAGAAAACCAAGTTATGTGAGAAGTTATCAAAAGAGGTCATTATGGTAAGACATGAAATGGAATCAGGAGTTATGAAATTCACCCAAGAAATTGAAGAGAAAAGAAAAAGTGAAGATAATCTAAAACAATCTTTCAAGGAGAAGTTAGAAGACTACCACAAAATGGATAGAATAATCAGGCATTTGGAATTTGATCTTGAAGAAGCTAGAGACAATGAAGAACAACTTGAGAATTAGATAGACACTCTTAAAAGGGATCTTCAAATAGTAAATGAATACAAAGAGAAATTCAAGATAAGCTCTACTCAACTTGAAGTTCTTCTTGAAAGCCAAAAGAGGGTAGATGACAAGCAAGGATTGGGGTATGAAAAAGGGGAAAGCTTTGGATTTGGTCAGAAGAACTCTGGATCAGGAAACCCAAGGAACAGGCCTAGAAGACCTTCGGTAAGGCAACCAAATGCTTAAAGATATCCATCCTTCAATGGATACTGCCACAACTACAATAACTTTGGTCATAAAGCAAATCAGTGTAGAAGAAGAATGAATCAGACTAATTCATCCTTCTCTGGATAGTGTTTTAACTGCAAAAGGTATAGTCACAAATCTCAAGAATTTAGAAATATGCAAATGAACAATTCATTCAATGGCAGATGTTTTGCATGCAATAGAATGGGACATATGGCTAATCAATATAGATCAAGAGGATATCAGTCAAATCTACAAAGAAATGTTGTTTTCTACAATTGCAATAGATTCAGTCATATTGCCAAATTATGTAGAAGTAAGAATCAGAATAAAAGGGGTCCAGTGCATCATAATCAAAATCAAGACAAAGGAAAAGGAAAAGTGAATGCAGATGAAATTCAAAGGGAGATGAACAAGATTTGGGTAAAGAGAAGTACATAAAATGTTGGGAATGGATCCGCACTAGAATCTAGTGTTGATATTCCTTCTGAAAACTAAATAAGATGAGCTCTAGCTCAGGAGAAGTCTAAAAGAAAAACAAATTCCTCTAGCTAGTTAATTGGTCCCTGAAATTGACACATGAAAAGTTGTGGATTAAAGGGTTCTCAGAGAAACATCTAAATAAGCCTTGGTAAAGATATGGAAGATCTACAAGAAGTGCAGAAGAGGTTAATCTTCCAAGATTGATCTGGTTTAACAGTCATCCGATAAGAAGCAGGATTTTCACAGTTAGATCCGGTATGATTCAAAATTGAGGAATCTTGATTTGCCGATAGATGAAATGCTTGGGGAAAGGAAGATAGATTGTCAATAATCACCAAGAATAACTCTAAGTGCATCTCAGTGATCCAGAAAATATGTTTCTCAGAACAAGGAGAACAAGGCAACCAGAACAACTTAAGTTGCACATTTATTACAATGTGGAATTAGGGTTTGTACAGAAATATAAGGGTTCTCTTATTTACACAATTACATTAGAGAAGAAGAGAGAAGGAGCTCTGCAACAAAATTGTCTCAAATCTCTCAAAGATCAACTGCATAAATTGATTCAACTAGCAATCCGATCCGGCGCATATCGTGAACCCTAGAAGTGTAAAAGGTATTTTCTGCTCTTGAATATCTCTCTGAATCTTTGAAAGATGGCTACTCTGAATGTTGTGAAGATTACTGATAGGCTGCGCCCTAAATTCAAAAAACATCCTTATAAATCCCTAGAAGTTGATCCCCTAGGCGCATTTTCTAGCATTCCGCATGGAGTTCTGCATGTAGAAGATGTTAGGATTTACATACATGCAAACATTGAAGAATTTGGGGAATCCAAGCTGATGGATATCTACCACAAGAAACTGATAGATGAATCATTTGAACTCAAACCTCAGTACAAGGTCATCCGGGATAAGCATTTTGGACATTACATTCATTTCCTGTATTTTGCTGAAGATGATTGGGTCCGGTATATTCTGAGCAGAATGCATGCCAACTTTATGTGGTTGATGAGGCCATTCAAGATAACCAAGGATGCAATTAGGGTGGTAACCGGATTGCATTCATCTGGTGGGTTGCCTGCTCTCAAAGCAGTCAAAAATCAAACTGTAAGTCAGGCTACTAGATCAAAATTTGACAAGAGAGCAATGACTATAGAAGATATCACTAATCCGGATATCAAGTTTGCATCTATGATAATTGGCTATAAGATATATCACTCCAGTAGGGAGAATTCTATATCCAGAACTATAATCTATGCTGCTTATCAGATGTTAAGGGAGAATGCAGAGTATGATCTTTGTGAACTTCTTCTAAGCTAACTGTTGGAAAACCTACAAAAGATCAAGAAGGACAAGAAGAACTCATTCAAGTATGGTGGGCTAATACTGTGTTTGTTCTTTTACTTTATGAATGAGTTACCCAAATCTAGTGGTTGGGTATGGCAAAATGACAGACCTGTTGCTATTCAAATCAGAGATTACTTGCATGGGCTTGGTGATGCCAAGGCTCAAAATACAGCTCTTTGGGGATACTTCAAGAACTTTCAAAGTATGATGCAAGCCAGAGAAAGAATCCCCCAATCATTGGTTGAGAAGTACAAGGATATAGTGTGCTTTATGGTAGACACTGACCAATGTCTAATGGAGGCAGTAGAGCTAAGGATAGTCTGGATTATGCCAATGGGGTATGAAGTGGATGATAAAATTCTAGAACTGCATGTCCAACATCTACTAAGTTAGCCCAAGGACCCTAAGGCAGAAAGGTTCAGAACCTTCCAAGAGTTGAGTGTAAAAGTTCATGTTGAATTAAGACAGCCTGAGATCAACAGAAAAGTGAGAAGGGAAGTAGAAGAATTTGCCAAGAGGCATGGAATATCAAAGGAGGCACTCAATGCCAACAGAGAGAAGATGGAAAGGGTAGAGAAAGAAAGGCAAGAAATAGAAAAAGAAAGTGCTTTGGTGCAAGCCCCCTCCCGGACCAGATCCTCCAAAAGCTCTACACCTGCCACCTCTAAGAGCCCAAATGCATCAAAATTAGAAGCCCAAACATCCGGAAAGGGAGAGAAGAGAACAAAGAAAAAGGCAACAAGGTCCTATACAAGTCAGAAGGATGATGAAGAGATAGAATCTGATGAGGAGATCAAGAAAATGAAGAAGAAGAAGAAAACATCTGGTGAACCCTCTACTAGTCATAACAAGGAAGAAGAGGCATAAGAATTTGTTGAAAGGCCTACTCTCTGCATTTATGATATCATCAAATCAGTCACTGTGGATGGGAACTTGAAACCAATGACTGAATTTTATGATAATTATAGTGAAGCTGATTAGAAGATCCTGCAAGAAGCTACAGTCAAGTATCTAAACATAAACAACAAAGCATTCATTGAAATCATCTCCTTAATCCCCAAAAGCCTAGAGAAGGAACTTGAAATAAGAAAGAACAATGCTAAGGCAAAGGACCTGGAGATCCGGGAACAGATAGCTATTCAGTTCTACCCTTCCATCACTCCAAAACAAATGAACATGATCTTCAAGGATTGCAAGGATGAGTTCCAAAGCAAAGCAAGAATGAATCAGCTCATGCTTGGAGAGACTGACAAAGTGGCAAAATAAATTGAAGACATCCTCCAGAATGCCTTCATGAAATTCAATCTCCCTATTATAGAGGACATAGATGATGAACCTACTAAGAAAAATGCAGAAGATCCAAAGGAGATAAGTGAAGAAAGGACTCAAGACTTGGATTCCTCTGTTCTAGAAGAGGAAGTCCATGAAGAAGTAAATATCTCTCATCCAGATTCCCCAGCAAACTCTGGATCTAAAGAAGAAGAAAAGATAGAGGAGAAAATCAGTCAAGAAGAAGAGGTAAAGGGAAGAGAAGAAGTTCAAACAGAGAAGACCCCAGGAGATAGTTTTGAGACTACAGAAGGAAAGAAGACTCTATCTCTGGCAAGAGACACTGCAGAAACTGTTAAAGATTTCTTGACCAAAGAAATGCTAGAGATTGAGGAACCGGAATTGCTTCAAGGACCATTCAATTTTGATTCCCTCTCCCTGGTTCAAATAATGAAGATAGCATCCTTTGCTCAAGCAAAAGCAAAAGAAAAACTTCTGAAATCTCACATGGAAGATTGTGAGATGATAGAAATTGCATCTGATGTATTGGAGAAGATCATGCAATCCTTCCAGAAGGATCTTTCAGCCTCTTCATCTGGTAATCTCAAATCTCTTGTTAATACTATGAGCACACATTTTGATTCCTTAGAAAAATCAGCAGAAGAAAAAGTCTGGAAGGAGTTTTTGGGAAAGAAATTCTCTGAAGTACAAGGGCTAATAAAAAATGATAAGAGAAATATGGATATTGGGATAAAGAGATTAGAAAATGCTCTTAAAGATGGTGGAGAAATATATAAATTTTGTTTATCCTGGTCTAAAGTGACAATGGATATTGAGAAGAGAGTGAAAGAACAAGAGGGAAAACTTTCAAGTATATCTCAGAATTTTGATCCTCTCACCACATCCATAATAAGCCAAGAATGTCAGACTATTGTCATTCTAAATGAACTAAAGAAACTTGAAAAGGAAAGGAATAATATAATAAGTAGGATGGGTGAACTTAGAGGGATAATTATCCCTAAGTTAGAAGCCATGCATGAGGCCCTAATTGATGCTCAGACCACAGCCCGGACCAGTGATCTGATAGATCTAAAGAGGGTAGAAGCTTTTGCATTCCTGTTGAGTGGTCACATCTCAATTTTGGACAGGATGAAGTAGAGTTGGGTGGTAGTTGTACAGTTGAAAAATACTTTTGCAGATATACTTAAGTATATGTAAGTATAACTTGTATATATACTTATGCAAATATGTATAGGCTGATTTTTGGAGATTTTGGTGTGTGGAGCCTACCCTTTACCATTGATGTCAAAGGGGGAGTGAGGAACAGTGAAAAATGTGGAATCTAGCTAAGGGGGAGCTCTGGAAAAGTGTACATTAGAATAGAGCATCAACTAAGGGGGAGTGTAGTATGACACTTAGTCATTTTTTACTAAGTGTTGCCATCAATGCCAAACGGGGAGATTGTTGGCAAGAGACACTATGTGACTTCATGAGTGTTGTCACTGATGGCAACAAAGTCCATTCCACACATCCGCAGGATATGGTATGACTATACTGGAAGGCAGACTGAAGTGTATTTTGGTCCGGTGAGCAAGAATAGGGGATGCAACAAGGTCTAACAATTAGGTCCAAATCTCTCAGAGGAAGTATCTTAGTAAAGTGCGGACTTGGGGAAGTCAAGAGGAGTACCATGACTAATACATTCTAGAGATTGAGCCTCCAGTGATGAAAGAGTGAAAAGATATGAGAACCTAAGTGTTGGGTTCCTGTTTGGCAGAGTAGACTGAGGAAGAACTGACCGACAAAGCATCAGACCTTAATCCGGATGAGATATTGATGGTGATCAAGTTTCTTAAGGGATCATTCATGATTGGTTGACATGATTGATGACTTCTATAAGTATCTCCTTGATACACATCTCTTGGTAAGCAAGGATTCAGCTGATAGACCAGAATTTGGGAAAATATTGAGTATTCCAAATGTCGACTAGAAAGATGTTGAAATCTTTGGTGCGGATATATATACCAGATGAATTTCATTGAGAATGTGCACGTGGTGTATTGTGCAGTGTGAAGAAAAGCAGAGAACAGTGTGGAAATAGAAATAGAGGTCCGGTATGTGACAGAATAGCATCACTAAGGCAGAGGAAGAATGAAGTGTAGTAGATCAGTATATTGAGCTTAACTAGAACTGAACCTAAGCATATGTGGATGATTCTCATCAGTTCAAGTACTTGGTTTCCTTCTATAAACTATTGTAGGTAGTGAGCCTCTTGTGAGTAGTGTGCTCGGGCAGTGAGCCCTAATTGGCAAGTGCCATTTTGTACTACCTTATTCTTTTAACAGAGAATACAATCTTGGGTTAATCACCTTGTGGTTTTTTCCCTTAATAGGGCTTTCCACATCAAAAATATTGTGTCATGTGTGTTGAGTTCATTTCTGCTTCCATGGTTATGTATGCTTATATGATTTGATATTGCACTAATTGTTAAAGAAGAAAAGAAAGTCAAATAATTAAGATAACTGATTCACCCCCCCTCTCAGTTATCAACAAAGGGTTAGTATACTTCATGTCTCACATGTTTCAAGAAGGCATGTGCTTTAAGTGCAGATGGTAGTCTAGAAATGGTGTCTTGTAATCTTGGTTCAATGTGACCTTTACCTTCAATGAACTCATAAAAAAAACAAAGTACAATATTAAAATTTTGGGGCACTTTCCAATGGCAAATCATAGGTTAATTGTGTGGGATGTTCATATCAATATCTAGATGAGGACTTGATTGGAGTCTAGGGTTTGTCACTCAAAACAAAAAACCCTTAAAATTTTATATGTTAACATTAAAAAGCTTGAAGTGATGAGAGTTATTTCTTTCTTTTTTAAAAGTTACTTGAAGTCACTAGTGGCAAGGTGACTTAAGCCACAACTTAAGCCACCTTTATCATTGGGCAACTGGCCCCTTCATCCTAGGGCACTGGTGTCACTTGTTGACACTAAGAGTATCAGACGTGAAAGAAGAATCAATGATGCTAATTGAAATTTCTCTGCCCGTGAACCTCAACATTAGCGCTCGACATTTAAACAATTTTGTGTGCCCTAAAGGATTTGTTGTGACATGAAATTTGATGGGCTCTATTTCAAAGCTTCTTGTTTGAAAATTTTATAACTGTCCAAAAACTGTAGAATGGTCAAAGGTGTTATGGTTTTTATTTACACATAAGATGGTGTATTTCAGAGGTATGTGATGACAAAATAAGATGCTGTTGTGATTAGTGAAATCAAAATGAAGCATAAAACACAAATCTAATGCCTAAAACAAAGATTATACCTCACTATGATCCACAAATCCAAGATAGGGTTGTAGAAGCTTGCACCCAAGAGCTCCTAGATATACCCAAGATGATGGATTCTATGTGAAATGTGCTCTCAAATGCAACTCACAAACTAGCTCAAGAGATTTTTTAGCATGGTAACTCTACTTAGAAATTGGATGATCAAATGGCTTGGAGGATGTTGTATTTATAGGCATTTTGGATAGATTTTGATCCAATGGTTGAGATTGATTTGAGAGATCAATGGTGGAGGATGAAAGTGATGTGGAGGGCCTAGATTTCATCTTGGAGAATGGAGGGCTAGGAATAAAGATGAATTTTTAGTTCATCTTGGGAAAGGGGTGAATTAAATGAGGTTGCGTGAGATGGATTTTATGTGAATTAAAAAATTTACATGGGGAAAGGTAAAATGAATTTAAAATTCATTTGGGGAAGAGTGGATAGTAATGCTTATGACATGTGTAAGAGGTTTTAATAAGGGTTATGACACGTGTATAAAAAATTGATTTATATGAGATATATGTCAATTTTTTATTTGTGGGATGTGCGGATGAGTGTTAATCAAGGTTTGACCATCTTAATTAGGGTGATTAGCCTAATTAATATGGCTGAAAAAAATTAGGGAATGGGTTAGCGAGATGTTTAGATTAATTAAATAAGGTTTTATTTAATTAATCCTAGGTCTAGGGTCATGTAGGTTAGGCTAGGTAATTAAATAATAGATATTTAATTAACTAGGGTAGGAATAGGTTGATTAATAGGCTAAATTAATTAGATAAACATGATTTAACTAATTAATTGGATTTAGTGAAAAGGGAGAATTAACCAAATAAATATTGCATATTTATTTAATTAGATGGCTAAGGTTGAACTATTGAATTAATTAAATTAATCCAATTGTAGGGGATAAAATGATGAAAAAGTAGGTGATGAAGGGATAATTAATTAAATAAAAATTTAATTAATTGATTAGAAGGGAAATTGGTATGTTTAGGGATATTGGGAGTTAGTTTGACGATGAAGACATTTTTAGGTGTCTATATTTTCCCCTCTTTGATGTGGCGTCAGGTCAAAGAAAAATATGCCCCAGCTACCGAGAAGGAATGAAATGAGTGAGGGATGCCCCCTCAAGAGGTCGGCAAAAAATTAAAAAAAAATTAGGTGAGCTCTTGAAAGGACACGACAGGGGTGAAATTTTGATAGGGAAAAGAAAATCAAGTTGATAGGAAGCAAAACAGGCGAAAACGATTGTGATCTGCACCCTGGGGAAGAAAAACTGCATGGAGGGATGACATGGCTTACTATAATTAGAAGAGTGGACCCTAAGAGTGCCACATTTGCACACATCAAGCCACTTAGAAGGAGAGAAGAGGAGATGGTGGAGTGCAATCTCATGTTCCTGCGATATACCCACATTTATGAGTGCTTCTGACCATACGGGAGGTCACAGGAGGCTAGACTACAGGTAGGCCCTAACCCTAGCTTTGTCACTTTTTGTTTCTGTCACACTTTTTCATGTCGAGTAAAGGGATTTTAGGTTTTAGCACTATTAGGCAATCACCTAGTGTAAAACAGGGCATGGATTAGTGCCATCCTCTAGATTGGCCCTATCCGTTTAGGATAGAAAAGGGGTGAATCGGCACCAAAACATCACGTTTTGGCACCATCCTCTATTTTAGCGCAATACTGTGCAGGGCTAGGGTTTGGTGAATTAGTGCCAAAAGGGGGCTTTGGGTAGCACGATCCTCAGGATCAATGCAATGGTCTAAACTAGCACTATCGTTTAGATTAGCACTATATTGGAAAGTAGCGCCATCCTCTGGATCAGCGCTATCAGGAAAAGGGATGCCATCCCTTGGATTGGTGCAAAAATGTGAAGTGGCACAATGTTCTAAAATATCATAGAAACTCTGCACAGTGGCACTATAGTCTGTTCTAGTGTCATATGGGAGGTGGGCAATGCCATCTGTAAAGTTGGTGCAACAGAGAAGTATTTTGGCACCAAAATTGATTTGGCTTCCAACAGAAGAAATGTGATATGAAAGGTTTGGTTTTGGAAGAATAGGTAGGTTTTTGACAAGCGTTGGTGGATGCAGATGATGAGGTCTTTTATTGTGTACTCTCAAGAGTGACGGGTGCCTTCAGTGATGGAGCTATTTGATGCTTTTGATGATGCTATGCGAGGTCGATTGGTGTGGCTAGGGCTTTTGACACCTACATAGGTGCCAGTGCTACGAGTTCATAGAGCTTTGATGATAGCTCTTCTAGTGTGTTATCACCCCAAGACATGTTCTTTTCTGCTTCCTACGGGTGAGATTACTATTACTCTTGAGGATGTTTATCGCATCCTCAAGATACCCATTCATGGCCATTGAGTGATATATGATATGAGGAGGGGATGGAGGGCCCTACTTAAAGTATTTACCCATGGTCGGATAGTGTTGGTATCAGAGAGTCAGGAGATGAGCTATGAGGGGACACTGGTGGCAGGTGTAGAACATTTCTCATTATTTCTATGTACATTGATTGGTGGCATAGTGATGCCAGATCCGGGAGGTAGAGGATTTCCGGTCAGGTGGGGAGAGGTTATTGAGGGGATGGTTCAACATGGGATGGTGTATGCCTAGGGGCCTTGTATGCTGGCGTAGCTATACCGTGAGATGCATACAATTTTTTATCATTGCGATTCAGCACTATCAGTCAAAGTTACTTTGTTACATGTTTGGGCTTGGGAGCTTATTGCAGTTACCAGGTTGAGGTGTGTATATTATTGCCGTTGATTTGAGGCCTATGTCTTTTTGTATCAGGATGCAGAGTACACATACACAGGGTAGGTTCGATATTGGTGGCGGGTTTTGGATGACGTGATTCGGGTTACCTGGTGACCCTATATTGGAGTGGAGCTATGGCCAGATGATGATGTTCATATTCCCTATACATTTTAGCTGCGGTACCTGATGGGTCGAGGCAACCGTACTATTGACATGTATCTGCCATCGTGGGTCATGTGATAGTTTGGATTATGGCAAGATGTTCCGTAGTCGATGGCGATATTTGTATGGACTCCTCAAGATGCACATTTGTGGCCTTTAGCCATATAGCCACAGGTTTCCATAGGAGACTTTACGGCCTTAGAGCCGTTGATGTGGGATTGGAGGAGTGAGGTTAGAGATGCAGGTACTACACCTGCATATGACACATGGTGGCAGATGTGGTGGCCTACCCAGTTTACAGATTTGACAGAGGAGATAGTCATGACAGATGAGATAGTCATGATAGATGAGATAGTCATGGCAGATGAGGCTAGAGCGGAGGGAGATGAGGAGAGTGGATTGGAGGGGGATGAGGAGGGTGGATCAGAGGGGGATGAGGTTCTTGAGGATTATATTGTGGAGGAGGAGGTAGAGGTCAGGGATGATGATATGATTAGTGTTTTGGCAGAAGCAGCAGCTAGGCAGGTAGGGGTTGGAGGAGAGGGACATGCAGAGGTACCACAGGTATCAGGATAGGGACAGGCAGGGGGATCAGTAGTTTCCCTAGCAATAGGTACAGAAGTAGGTACCTATACAATAGGTACAAATAGAAGAGGTGCTGAGGTAGAGGGCACCTCGGCAGCGAGGGTCTAGGCAACATAGGCAGAGAGCTGATAGGGAGCTTATGCCACTGCCACAAGTACCACAGCAAAAGCTGAGATAGATAGCTATTGCGGTACAACAGGCACTGATATTAGAGCTGAGGTAGAGGAATGTACAGTAGCACATTCCTGAGACTACTATGGGTTTCACAGGATCAGGATGAGATGAGGTAGGGAGCTAGGGGGCAGGCAGGGGTTCAGTGCCAGGAGAGAGTTCATCATGTTGGCGGTCTCAGAGCGAGGATGAGGATGAGATAGAGAGCCTGTAGGGCCAAGTCGCTAGTTTACAGGAGATCTTAGAGAGCTGAGATGTTGAGTTAGTGTAGTTGTGGGGCATGGATGCATTACTGGATGGGTCAGATGGGCAGATGAGTGCACTGTAGGTGCAGTTAGCACAGGCATAGGGTGAGATAGTTACCCTGACAGGTGAGAGGGATGCAGAGAGGGCTTAGTGGCAGGTGGCAAAGGCTAGAGATCAGCAAGCAGAGGGGAGAGCTCAGCAGGTAGAGGGGCTAGTGGCCAGCCTATAGGGGGTTGTGGTAGGGATAGGCATGGGTCCTATATTAACACTGATGTAGACACAAATTGCTCAGTTATAGATGCAGGTTGGGGAGTTGCAAGGACAGGTGGGAAAGTAGAGGGCTCAGGCTGAGTATTATCATGTAGCCTATTGCTCAGTTGTTCCAAAGGGACAAAGAATGCCTAGCTATAGCCAGTAGCGGAGTGGCTCTCAGGTGTCTAGATCACGCAGGTCCAAATCCATTCAGTCAATTCAGTAGCCAATGGGCCCCCCATCACAGGTGCCACAACAGGTTCCATAGGTACAACTCCCACAACCACCACCATAGCAGCACCAACGACAACCTAGATCTCCCACCGAGTCAGGGAGGGGATCATTAGCCCAGGGTTGATACATATATGTGTTGTACATTTTGAGCCCTTTGAGGCCTATTGTATCATGACTTTTATTTTTTGAGAGATGTACATTATGTATTATGAGACT
The DNA here is from genome assembly GCA_027924645.1 of Cunninghamia lanceolata. Classification (NCBI taxonomy): domain Eukaryota; kingdom Viridiplantae; phylum Streptophyta; class Pinopsida; order Cupressales; family Cupressaceae; genus Cunninghamia; species Cunninghamia lanceolata. The sequence goes on along the minus strand of BSBN01000220.1, from coordinate 3,801,684 downwards.
TGATGATCTATGATGATGATGATTTATGCATTTATGATATGTTATGGATGTATGCATTTATGTTTCCTACTGATGCTTATGTTTATGGATTATGCATGTTATGATGATGTAATGATGTTATGAGATGTTATGGGTGTACTAATGTTGTATGTGATGGATATATGTATGATTTGCCTATGATGATATCATGATGGATGTTCAGTTAGATTGGGTGGATGTAGAATGTGAATTATAGCTATACAATTTGTGTGATCAATCATATCATATCAAGTACTAAATCAATACCTTCCATGTATTATTAGTTAGATTTCCACATGTATGTAATAACAACAGTATTTATGATAATGATAGATCATGGATGTTATATGATGATGTAATGATTTTATCTATATGATGTATGTATGTTTTGATTAAGGATTATGACGTGGATGTGGAATGCAAATAAATGTTCAGATTAATAAACATTTATTATGGATCCAAAATGTAATGGAATGGGAATATATGCTTATTTTAGTAAACACATATTATGTATGCAAATGGAAAAATTAATATGCAATGGTTTAAATGATTATGATAATGCAACTAATGACCTAATGTAAATGATGTATGTAGTGATCAAGTCATGATACACATGATGTTTTTGTTCAACCCTGGGTGATGGGGCTTGGTGGTAGGGGGATAGGTTGGGAGGGGGAATGGTTTATGGACTGGGTAAGGGTAAGATTGGTTCTTATTAGATTGGGGAAGGGAGTGGGATGGGTAATGAGGGCGTTGCTAGGTCATGATACACCACGTCATTGAGGGGGGATTTGTTTCATAGGTTGGTTGGAATGAGTGAGAGAGGGGGGTTAGTTAGAAGATTGGGGGGGGGGGGAATAAAAATTTAGGCCCAAATAGTATGGTTGGATGAGTGATAGAAAGATGATTTGAGCTAGCAATAGTAGTTGCATAAGATTAAGTGAGAACATTTCTTAATTTATTGTAGCAATGTAGGATACACTTCACAAAGGTATGAGATGACCTAGGTGATGATATATATATATATATATATATATATATATATATATATATATATATATATATATATATATATATATATATATATATATATATATATATATATATATATATATATATATATATATATATATATATATATATATATATATATATATATATATATATATATATATCCTACAATTGCATGGACTAGACCCACAAACAATAGGTTGATTTCATGCATGCCCAAGGTAGTATAACCTTGCCTAACCGAGGAAGGGGACTCATAGCCATGAGTGCTCATAGTACATATAAGATATTAACATCTATATATGTAAATGAGACACATGATGCTAGAACCGACCCAAGATACAAGATATGAATACTATTCTTGGAGTAATGAAACCAATCCACAAGCACAGCATACAAAAACAATGACCATGTCTACTCCAGGTGTTGTCCGCCACTTACCATGATACAATGAGATTAAGGTAGATTTGGAAATGACGTAGAGTGTAACAAGAAGATAAAAATCAATAATAAAAAAGACCAACAAAAAGATACAAATAGCTATTGTGTCATCTTGCCAAGATAAGTGTTGATAGGATGACAAATTCTTGTCCATTGTAGGAATGATATATCCTAGAACATGAACCAGTTGGATTTTGTTGGATAATTTTCAAAAGGTGATCAAAAGGATAGTTAAGCCATGTGTTGGATTATAGTTGGTATGTTGATTGATGATTTTGGCATGAGGCGCGATGTTTTAGGCATATGCCTAGCATGTGTATTACTTGTTGGATCTAGCAAGCTTAGTAAATAGGGGCCATCCAAACAGGTTGGATGGGTGCATCTTATGTACTTGAGTACTAGATACTTCCTTTGTATTCCAGATTGCCTACATACCTTGTGTCCATGGGATCAAGGTACTTTCAAGATGCAAGTGAGATTAATATGTAGTTCTAGCAAGACTTGATGATGTGGGAATAGTTTAGGATGGATGTTGAGGATGAAGTGATGATGATTTTTGGTGATTGCGAGGATGTTGGAAATCATGATGATGTCATGGAAGTGGATTTGGAATTTTTATTTATTTTCTAATGTTTTTGGATTTTTTATTTTTCTAATGTTTTTGGGTTTTTTGATTTTCTGATGTTTTTGGTTTTTTTGATTTTCTGATGTTTTTGGATTTTTGATTTTATGATGTTTTTGGATTTTTCAATTTTAGATGTACCGAAGGAAGATTACAAGGATCTTTGTACCATGGATTACCCTTGGGTGGGATGATGTAGGGTGGGTGATTGATCTTTCTAAATTTCAAGCCATGGAAGGTGTTTTTTGTATGGAGTGTTGTGATGGAAAGAGGACTTATTAGATGGTAGAACCAACCGCTACACATGGCACCTGAAATAGGTTTTCACCATGGTACCAATCCAAGGCATCATCGAACTGATTTTCACCATTGGACGTCTTATTGCACTCAGATTTTTCTTAATTTTTTAATTTTTTCCATTTTTTTGTATTTTTTGCTTGGGATACTCGATGGGTTATGCATAGAACTTTTTCAGATGCAAGATGTTCATAGGCTCATCCAGAGGCTGCCCCTCAGGTGTTGTAAGCTGATATGCTACTGATCCATAGTTGGCAGTGATGACATAGGGCTCTAACCAATTAGGTGCAAATTTTCCTTTCTTAGGGCATTCCTGTCGATTCTTCTGGTTTTCCATGAGGACAAGGTCGCCTACTTCGAAATTGTAGTTCTTGATTTTCTTGTTGTAACTTCTTCTCAAGCAATTTTGGTAAGCCTGCAGATGGTTAAGTGCATCTAGGTATTTCTCATCTAGTAATTCTAGCTCATGTAGCCTTACAACTCGGTATTCCTCATCAGTGATTATTTTTTGTAGGGATACTCTTAGGGATGGGAGCTCAACCTCAATAGGTAGGATGGCTTCAGATCTATAGACAAGGGAGTATGGAGTGGCTCCTGTGGGTGTATGGATGCTTGTGCGATAGGCCCATAGGGCGGGATTGAGTTGAAGGTGCCAGTCATGGCCAGCTTCATTAATTGTCTTCTTCAGAATACGGAGGATGGTTTTGTTTGAAGCTTCAGCTTGACCATTACCTTGGGGGTAGTATGGAGTGGAGAAATGATGTTGGATTTGGAATTTCTTGCACAGGATGTAGACTTCCTAGTTTTTGAATGGTTTTCCATTATCTGTGATAATGGAATGGGGAATGCCATAACAACATATGATGTAATGGAGGATGAATTTGGATATTTACATTCCAGTGGTGAAAGTGAGTGGTATTGCTTACACCCACTTGGTGAAGTATTCAGTAGTAGTGATGATGAATTTATGGCCATTAGATGATGGTGGATGGATCTTCCTATGAGGTTGAGCCCCCACTATGAAAAGGGCCACGAAGTCATAATCGGTTGCAATTCTGGTGATGGTGCATGAATGAGATCTCCATGCTTTTGACATGGCAGGCACTTTTTTACAAACTTGTAGGCATCTCACTCCATGGTTGGCTAATAGTACCCTATTCTTAAAATCTTCTTAGCTAAAGTAGGTCCCCTTGAGTGTGCCCCACAAATGCCTTCGTGTACCTCTTGCAAGGCCACTTCAGCTTTCCTAGAGTCTAAACATCATAAAAGCATACCATCAAGACTCCTTTTGTATAGGGTATCTCCTACAAGCGTGAAGTGGAAGGCTTGGCGGATGAAGCTTTTCCATTGTGAGGCAGATAAGTTGTGGGGAATGATGTTATCATGGAGGTACATATATGTTTCTTAATGTTGCAAATATGTGCCTGATGTGTTATCATTGATGTCAACATATCCTTCTATTAGAAATAGTGAAGACAATACAGAGGAGTGATCAGTATTTTTGGTAAGGTAAAGATCAGAGTTCATGGATTAAAGGGTTTGTATAGGGTTGTCTAGTGTTTCTCCAATTAAGATTTGAAAGGTCTGCATGAAGTTTTGGTGAAGTTATGGCCCTCTAACTAGAACAAGTTTTTGTAGCTATTCTATGATGACAGAGTGGTAAGAAGTTGGTCTAGATTGGTCCGATATGAGAATATTTTGATTTGCAGATCTAGAGGCATGCTAGGATGTTGGTGTGTTCCCTCAACTTGAGTGGCTCATGGTTTGGAGATCCAACAGTAATCTTTCTAGTATGACAGTCATGGCAGTGTGTGTTCTTGAGCTTCAGTGTGAAGATGCAAGTGATTCTAGTGATGCGAAGTGGTGTGGTTATTCCTGATGACTAAATTGTGCTTGTGGTGGTCTCTAGATCGTGTGGCTATTGTGTTGATGGTCTGCATTGACAAAGTAGCTCGTGATTGAAGGTTTCCTCTTGGTTGTTGTTGTTCTTGCCGACTGGATGTTCTTAGCATGTTGTAGATGATCTAAAGATCATTTTATAAAGCATGACGTGTAAATAGAGGAAGATTCAAGTCTTAGCTATGATTGGCCGACAGTGTAAAGATTTGTATTAAGTTTAGCTGACCTTGTTGATCATTCCAAGATGGATGAAGTGTATAAATACTTGTTGAAGAGTTGTCAAACATTATCCTTGTGCAAAATAGATAAAATATGAATAAAGGATCAGAAGTAGAGTAGAGAAGAAAAGGAGCAAGAGCAGTATAGAGTGTGAAGTTACTAAAGAATAATCTGGGGCAAAGCAAAAGTTTTTGAGCATTCATTGAAATTGAACCAAGCATGAAGTAGATGCTATTTTTCAATTAATTCATTATGTTCTAAATTATTTTTGTAGGCAGTGAGCCTCCTCTTTTGAGCAGTGAGCTCTGGGCAGTGTGCCCAAAGGCATGTGCCTTCTATTTTTCTTAAGTACTTTTAACACGGTACAAATCTTTGTGGGTTAACCCCCACCGTGGTTTTTTCCTTAATCAAGTTTCCACGTCAAAATCTTGGTGTCAATTGTGTTGATTATGTTTCTTCTCTTATGTTGTTGATCTATACTTTAATGTTTGCATCACTAATCTCATAGTAAGATAATAAAGAAGGTTAAAAGCAGGAAAATATTAAATTGTGTGACAACTGATTCACGCCCCCTCTTAGTTGTCTGGTATAATTCCAACAATTGGTATCAGAGCCAGATCCTCTTATAAAAGCCTGACTGCTTGAGGAGATCTAGGATGCCAATCTAAAAGAACGATAGTCTGAGATTTGAGTGAACAAATTATTCTATTTGGAAGAATCGCATGGAGTGCCATTTACAATGCATGGGCGATGCCTATTGGGCAATAACTAGTGGTGAGTATAAACCTCTAGAGAAAGGTCCTTAAACTCTAGATCAAGTCAAAGATGTAGAAAATAACCTTCGAGCTAAAGAAGCCTTATTGAGTGCCCTGACTGATTCTGAAATGACAAATGTGTTTGGTCTAAAAATTGCTTATGAAATCTGGAAAAATTTGGAACTTCTATACGAAGGTGATCAATATGTCAAATGTGCCAAGCTGCAAAGTCTGAGAAGAAAATTTGAAACTATGAGGATGAGCAAAGATGAAAACATCACAATCTATATGCAAAAGATAAATGAACTTGTGTGTGGTATTAGATGTGCTGGTAGAACTTTGGAAGAATTAGAGATTGTATCAAAAGTACTCATATCTTTACCTAATTCATACAAACATAAGGTTGTTTCTATAGAGGAGATTAGGACTATCTCAGATGTTACAAGAGATCATCTAGTTGGAAAAATTTCAACTTTTGAACTAAGTGAGTTTGGTGATTCTCTTCCCAAATCTGAATCTGCATTTAAGGCCAGTGTATATGGAAAATAAAGATATGATTTGAGTGAAAGCTCTTCTGTAAGATCAAATAGATTAGTGAAGACAAGGAAGGATCTTGAAAATTTAAAACTTGAAACTGCTGATCTTGAAGCTTTTCTCGCCAAAAGATTACCAAGGGGATCTAGGAAGTATGAAGGAAAGTAATAAGATTGGTCATTTTGGCTCAAGATTCCTAGAAAGGTTTTCAAAACCAAACCCTAACAGATATCGAAATCAGAACAAGTGTTACTATGTCCAAGAAACTGGTGAAGAAGGAGTTACGGATGATGAATCTAATCATGGAGGTTCCCCTGAAAATGATTAGGTGTTCATTTCCATTAAAGAAGAAGATCTAGTGTCTACTGAATCTAATAGCTATATGGAAAGTGCCTTGGCTACTCAGGTTGTTGAGAAAGATGAATGGGTGATTGATAGTGGATGTTCTCATCATATGACTGGAGATAAGAGTAAGTTTGTGAATTTTGAAAATTATGAAATTGGGCTTGTGAAATTTGGAGATAACTCAGTTGGTAGAATCCATGGTAGAGGATCCATCTCTTTTGATGGTAATAATAACACAAATGTTGTTCTGTATGTGGAAGGACTGAAACATGATCTTCTCAGTGTTAGACAGTTGGTTGATAAAGGTTATGATCTTTGATTTAAAGATGGAAAGTGCAGAATCTTGGAAAGTTCCAGAACTAAAATTGCATCTAGTACTCAAACCAGAGGTAACATTTTTCATTTAAGTAGCTCTGGAAAAAGTTGTTTGATTGCTCAGATAGATCAAAGTTGGTTATGGCATAAGAGGATGTGTCATGTGAATTTTGATAATATTGTCAAAATAAGTACCACTCAGGCTGTGAGAGATCTTCCAAAACTTGTGAAACCTAATAGCATGTGTAGAGAATGTCAATTGGGGAAATAGAGCAAGATTTCATTCAAAAGTAAGGAACAAGTCTCAAATGGATGATTGGAACTGGTACATACTAATCTCTGTGGTCCTGCTAGAATTAGGAGTGTGTAAGGAGATAGATATTTCATGTTGCTGATAGATGACTACTCCAGGATGATATGGGTAACCTTCCTAAAAGAAAAATTAGAAGCTCTTGAAAAATTCAAGGTGTTCAAAGTGATGGTGGAAAATGAAATTGGTGAAAATTTGAAATGTCTGAGATCTGACAAAGGTGGAGAATTTACTTCCCACTAGTTTGATGCTTTCTGTGAAAAGCATGGCATAAAAAGACAATTATCTACTCCTAGGACTCCCCAACAAAATGGAGTTGTGGAAAGAAAGAACCAGACCATTCAAGAAGCTACCAGAACCATGATGATGGAAACAAATGTTCCTCAAGCTTATTAGAGAGAAGCTGTAAGTACTGTTGTCTACACTCTTAACTGGGTGCAGATCAGAGGCAATTCTGGTAAGAACCCTTATGAACTATGGTTTGGTCATCCTCCTACTGTGAGATATTTTAGAGTTTTTGGTAGTAAATGCTATATCGAAAGAGATGAGGATTTAGGCAAATTTGATACAAGAAGTGATGAGGGAATTTTTTGGGATACTCTACTCAAAGGCTTATTGGTGCTTTAACAAGAGGTTGAAAAAGATTATTGAAAGTGCTAATGTTAGAGTTGATGAGAGCAAGGAAGGACATTCTAGGTTCTGCGGATATGATTTAGATGATCTGAGAGTCAAAATCAAGGAAGGTTAGTTCAAACTCTGATGCAGACTAATCTAGAAACTCTAGAGACTCAAGGAATTAATACTGATGTTGAGGAACAAGCTCAAGAAACAAAAGCTCAAGCAATTCCCAAAACCCCTAAGTATGTAAGAATGAATCATCCTAAAGATCAAATCATAGGGGATAGAAATAAAGGTGTTTGAACTAGGATAAGAGTTGCTAAAGATCAAGAAGCGATTTGTTTGATTTCAAGGATTGAACCTAAATCAGTTGGTGAAGCCTGCACTGATGAAAATTGGGTAAAAGCAATGGAAGAAGAATTAATGCAAATTGAAAAGAACCACACTTGGGATCTTGTTCCAAGGCTAGAGGACAAAAATGTAATTGGAACCAAATGGGTCTTCCGGAATAAACTAAATGAAGATGGTGAAGTTGTAAGAAACAAAGCAAGGTTGGTATACAAAGGCTACTCTCAAGTAGAAGGAATTGATTTTGAAGAAACTTTTGCTCTGGTGGCAAGAATAGAGGCAGTTAGATTGTTTCTTGCATTTGCTACTTTCAAAGATTTTAAAGTGTATCAGATGGATGTCAAATCAACATTCCTGAATGGAGATTTGGAGGAAGAAGTCTACATTGAGCCACCAGAAGGATTTCAATTGTCTGATCAGGGTGACATGGTTTGTAGAATGAGAAAAGAATTGTATGGACTCAAGCAAGCTCCAAGAGCCTGGTATGCAAGATTGGATAAATATTTTCTCAAGATAGGTTTTAGTAAAGGTACTACTTATAGTAATCTTTACTTCAAGATTAATCATGAGGACATCCTGATTGTTGAAGTCTTTGTTGATGATATCATTTTTGGTGGAAATGAATGTATGTGCAAAACATTTGCTGACCAAATGAAAAGTGAATTTGAAATGTCTATGTTTGGAGAGATGAATTTCTTCCTAGGTCTGCAAATTGTTCAATCAGACAAAGGTATCTTTATATCTCAATCGAAGTATATGAAATAATTATTGAAGAAGATTGGAGTGGAAGATTCAAAGCTAGTAGGCACACCTATGGCAACCAGATGCAAGTTAAGTAAAGATGATGATTCACCCAAGGCAAATTAGAAAAGGTATAGATCAATGATTGGAGGATTGCTCTATCTGACCCAGACTAGACCTGACATCATGAACACCATTGGACTTGTTGCTAGATCTCAATCTGATCCAAAAGAATCCCACGTTGTGGCAATCAAAAGAATTTTCAAGTATCTCAAGGGGACAATTGATTATGGATTGTGGTATCCAAAAGACAATGACTTTACTCTTTATGCATACACAAATGTTGATTAGGCAAGAGATGTGGATGACAAAAAAAGTATTAGTGGTGGTGCCTTTTTCTTGGGAAAGAGATTGGTCTCTTGGATGAGAAAAAAGCAAGAGACAATATCTTTGTCTACTACATAAGAAGAATATATACCAGCAACAAACAATTGTACTCAGGTTCTATGGATGAAGCAAATGTTGAAGGACATCATAGTTGTGTTTGAGGAGCCAGTCACAATCTTTTGTGATAATTCTAGTGTAATAAGTATAACAAAGAATCCAGTGTTGCATTCAAAGACAAACCATATATCTATCAAATTTCATTTCTTGAGAGAGAAGATAAATTAGAATGAAGTCAAGTTAGAGTTTGTGTCATCCAAAGATCAGATTGCAGATATCTTCACTAAGCTTATTCCCAAGGATTCCTTTCAATATCTTAGAGAGAAGTTAGGGGTCATTACCCCTCCAAATTAGAACTAAGATGCACTAAGGTGCATTAGTCTGGTGGAATTCTCAATCATATCTTGAGATCCAGATTGATGTTGAGAGAATACTACTCTAGGGAGTAGTCAGCATGTAAATGTTGGAGATCAGTCTGAAATAAAAAGGGGAAGAGATGATTGCAAATATACACCCTTTGCCATTGATGTCAAAGGGAGAGAGAAGTCATGTGAAAAACTTGGAAGCAAGTAGTTGCTGGTGAAAGGGGGAGTAGTGAAGAAAGTGGTTGCAGGTGTGACAAGAGAAAGGAGGAGAAGTTCTTGTCTTCATGACTAAATCTATTTTTCACATCATATGTTGCCATCAATGAAAAAGGGGGAGATTGTTGCAAATATGTGCCTGATGTGTTGTCATTGATGTCAACATATCCTTCTGTTAGAAATAGTGAAGACATTGTAGAGGAGTGATCAATATTTTCAGTAAGGTGAAGATCAAAGTTCATGGATTAAAGGTTTGTATAGGGTTGTCTAGTGTTGCTCCAATTAAGATTTGAAAGGTCGGCATGAAGTTTTGGTGAAGTTATGGCCCTCTGAGCAGAACAGGTTTCTGCAGCTGTTCTGTGATGACAGAGTGGCAAGAAGTTGGTCCAGATTGGTCTGGTATGAGAATATGGTGATCTATAGGTCTAGAGGCATGTCTGGGATGTTGGTGTGTTCCCTCAACTCGAGTGGCTTGTGTTTTGGAGATCTGAAAGCAATCTTTCTAGTATGACAGTCATGGCAGTGTGTGTTCTTGAGGTTCAGTGTGAAGATGTGAGTGATTCTGGTGATACGAAGTGGTGTGGTTATTCCTAATGACTTAATTGTGCTTGTGGTGGTCTCTGGATCATGTGGCAATTGTGTTGATGGTCCTCATTGACAAAGGAACTTGTGATTGAAGGTTTCCTCTTGATTGTTGTTGTTCTTCCCAGTCTTGGCCGACCGGATGTTATTAGTGTGTTGTAGATGATTTAAAGATCATTTTATGAAGCATGGCATGTAAATAGAGGAAGATTCAAGTCTCAGCTATGATTGGCCGACAGTGTAAAGATCTGTGTTAAGTTTGGCTGACCTTGTTGATCATTTCAAGATGGATGAAGTGTATAAATATTTGTTAAAGAGTTGTCAAACATTATCCTTGTGTAAAATAGCTAAAATCCGAATAAAGGATTAGAAGCAGAGTAGAGAAGAAAAGGACCAAGAGCACTATAGAGTGTGAAGTTAGTAAAGAAGAATCTGGGGCAAAGCAGAAGTTTTTGAGCATTCATTGAAACTGAACAAGGCATGAAGTAGATGTTATTTTTTAGTTAATTCAATCTATTCTAAATTATTTTTGTAGGCAGTGAGCCTCCTCTTTTGAGTAGTGAGCTTTGGGAAGTACACCTAAAGGCATGTGCCTTCTATTTTTCTAAAGTACTTTTAACAGGGTACAAATCTTTGTGGATTAACCCCCACTGTGGTTTTTCCCTTTCACTTTCTGTTGCGCATTTGTTCTAACTGACTATGCATTTGTACCGACTTGCTACACTTATATCACCTATTACTCTGCATCTACTTTTTACTAGTACTATGCATTTGTGTCAACTTTCTGTACTTGTATCCTCTGTTGTTGCACATATGGTTCTACACATGCGTAACAGTGAGTACTTCCACATCTTTTCAAAGAAAAATTTTAGGTTTTCTAGGTACCCATTTCAATCTTGTGTCAGTTTCTATTGAAATGACAAACCAATTAGAAGTAATTTCTCAAGAACTCCAATACCTACGAGAGCAATTAGACTTCGACACCTCACCCCAAGATCATATAGCAATTTCTCAAGAACTCCAAGTCATACAACAAGAAATGGCAATCTTACAAGTTGAACGTGTTAGTACTAGCTATGCCTCACCCCAAACTCATACATATGTTTCCTGTCTTAATGATACTCATGACAAGGAAAGCACCACCTCAAGTTGGAAATCGTATACCACTCTATCTACTAGTCCTCCTTCACCATCTACTAAGACACATATCCCAAAGCATACCAATCCTACACCAACACTGCCATCAAGTTCCCCGAGCTCTAAATGGACAACCAAAAAAGCCTCAAATGATTTTTGGGAAAGATGTTTTCCAGATTTACACAGCAAAAGAAAAGCTAGGGAGAACTCCAAATCCACTCATCCAATACCTCATTCATCTACCCAAATGCCTACAAAGGATGTGATCCAAGGACTACTAGCAGAGAGTCAACCATGTCCCCAAATTCCGGTCCTTGACCTTATCAAAGAGTCTCCAAACATGTCAAATCCTACAACCCCTTAAATATATTGAAGAACCTCCTACCATGCACCAAAGTCAAGGTCCATCACACCTTCATGTTGTTGACCAAAAGCCTATCCAAGAGTCTTCTACCTCAACTTTGATTCAAACAACCCAAGAGTTATGTCAAGAGCACATTTTAGAACATGTGGAAACATCAACCCCTTGTCTAAATCAGGATCAAAGCACTCCCATCTAACCCTTACATAACTTTTACCTTTTTGATGATCCTATACCTATACATGAGCAAGAAGTCCAATTTAAAACCATTCATAACCTATATCTTTTCCATGATCAAGATACTACCTTTGATGAAGAAGCTATCCATGAGCAACTTGATCCTACACATGAGCTAAAGATCCAATTTCGACCCCTCCATAACCTCTATCCTTTCTGTGATCAGGTTATTATTATTGATGAAGAACCTATACAAGAGAACATTAATCCCATCACACTAAATCCTATCTATGATCAAGATCCCATCTATGATGAAGAGCCTATCTATGATCAAGCAGACCATGATGATCCTCTTAGCCCACTTTATGCATTCCATGGTCCTGAGCTTATAACCCCATCTAGTCCTATCCAAGATTCAATAACTTCCTCTTCCTTTGATGAGACACTTGCCTCCCAAGAAAGCGCAGAAGATCAAACCAATAATACCCATCCATCATCCATTGTCAACCATGCTACAGATTCCCCACTATATATCCTTGGTCTTACCACCTTCATTCATGAGTGTTCCTCCTTAGAACACCAGCCACCATTATCCTCTATCCCACCTTCTTCATCCAATAAGGAACTTGTGTCTTGTGTTCCACCTACACATAATCCACCTGTCCACCGCATACCCCAACATATGAACTATCAAGGTAAAGGCTTAGGCCTTCACGAACAAGGTATTTTAGAGCCCGTCCATGTCAATGTTCCTCCTCCTTCATATGGCCTTGGATACACACCCCAAGGTGAACAATCTCGAGATGTTGGTACTTCCTCCACTCCTAAATCTCCCACTTTTTAACGCAAACCCTATCCTATCCCCAAAACATATGTCGCCATTCCACATCCATCATCCTACAATTGTCAAAAGCATGTGACCATACACCTTCCACCATCCAATCTACCTCCACTACTTCCAACTCCTAATATCCCTCCATGCATTTTACCACCACTTCTTCCAACACCTTATCCATCCATTTATGAATCTTTTAACAATCCCAATCATGACCAACAGATGCACATGTTGTCTAAACAAAGAGCTTCCACCCACTCCACTTCCACCATCTCAAGAGAATTCACCAGCAAAAATCTGGATACCTCTACCCCTAAAGTAAAGAATCCTAAGAGTCCTCATGACCTAGGATACAAAATCCAAGAATCAAAGAAGCATCATTCTCAAGAGGGGCATACACCCACACACCTATACACCAAGCTGAAAAAGGTGTGGGTCCGCATCCAACAAATTATTACTCCAAAAGCTACATACACCCAAACCCATACCTTCACAGGTACTATCTAAAAGCAAAATCATTTGGGTACCTAAGCAAAAAGCTATCAAGTCAAATGAGGCATCCACCTCTCGAGAATCTCAACCACCCACTTTCTCTCTTTCCATCCAAAAGTCTCCAATTCTTCTATCCCATGACAAGTAAAAATTAGAAAAATACTCAGTCTATGTGGATCCCTACATGCCTAAGTCATTCATCCACAAGCAAAAGTCTTTGTTGCTTCCTACACTACTTTCCCATCACTAGCTTCAATGTTTATCATGGTATGTGCAACCATTGGTCACGATTCCCTTCCATCCAAAAAAATATTTTCATATACCTCCATCTCCCCTTCCTTCCACTATTATCCTACATATCTTCCTCATCCTATTCCTATTGTCTATGCTTTTGCATAAGCCTTCCCTCCATATTCTACATCATTAATCCACTGTCTACCTACACCATATCACTTTCATGCAATCCCCTACCAACATTTGTGAGAACACTTGACCTTGTCCATGCAACAGCATCCAACTAGCGGGACTATCACCTCTTAGGGAACTAGATACTTGAGTCTCTCCCTTCCATATCCATCTTCTCCCATCCAACTATTTCAAAAAACAAAAAAAGTAAAGAAACCTTCGTCCAACGATGAAAATCTGGCAAATAGGTGCCTTGGATAAGTACCATGATGAAAACCTAGCAAACAGGCATTGTGTGTAAGTTGATCTTCTATGTCACCTACACTTGGGGGCACCTTGTCTCATCGGCATATCACTCTTTTCCCTATCCTATCCTTCTATCCGTTACCTACCTATACTGTCCAGTCTGTCTATCCTAATCTTCCTTTCCTCTATCTTTCTTTGGTCTTGATAATGATTGGGGACATAATGTTGAAAAATGTTTTAGGTGTCTCTTGACATACCTTATCCCTCCCAAACCAAGCAAATCCTTAATTATCCTCCTATCCTCCTATTGTCATAAGTGCTTCCATGAAAAGTCCTAAGTATTTACCTACAATGGGGCACATTATTTCTATCTGACATAGTCCTTGGAGATCACATCTTTAGTTTCTTCTATCTACACATTTGACAAGGTGTTGTTGTACCTCATCATTTAATCTATTTTTAGATGTCAAAAACTAAGGTTGTGTCCATGGCTGTCTGCAACTAGGGATTCTATAGTTACCAGTTTATAGCTAATCCTAATTTAAAAAAGAGAGATTAATCTATCTGCTTGTTGAATAAATGTAATGAATGTTGGAAAACTGAATAAAATAGGAAATTTGCTTAAAGCAAAGAAACAATAACATGCATCTATCTATTAAAATAGGAAACACCTTTATAAGAGAAAACTGAAACAATAAAACAGTGGTACTAGCCTCCTACCTGAGTGGTGAGAGTGGGCCCTTGCTCCACACCCTTGAGGCTGAAGGCTATAGCAGGAAATCAGCACAAAAGATGAGCACAACTTAATTCAGTCCAATTCATTCATTTCTACATTCATGAAAATATGGCTATCACAGAACTGAGACCTCTGAGAGTCAGAATAATTTTATCATTGTTTTTCTTCTACTATTACTAAGAGTATATATAAAAATGAGTGATGATATATCACTGAACTTATCTACCAGTCTTTCTATGAGATGACACCATCTCTTTATTGTACTTAACTGTCTAACTTATGAAAAATCACCATGCGAGAAAGGTAGACTTGAGTGGAACAGAAGTCCACTCAGAGGTCTAAGTTTAAGTCTTAATATACTTGGGCATCAAAGCCCTGAAAATAAAGATATTAGATTAGTTCAATTCATAACTCATGCAAAATCTTTGAAAAGATAAAACTTCAGCAGTTTAACTAATAGTTGACCCTTCACCACTCAGGTGATGATTTGAGTGAAGTGAGGAGTATTAAGATCACTGCTGAAAGTGTCTGGTCGGCAGCTCTACTTGGAAACATGCCCTGTTCTTAGGAGGCATCAGAAACAACTGTTCCTGTCTGCAGCTTTGGAGATACTTCAGACTCTTGCAGAGCTCCGGAGAGGCATTCCCCATATCTTCAAAACTTCAGGTGTCATGGTTCTTTGTTATTGTCTCCGGAGATGCACAAAATTGTTGTTCCTGGCACCTACACCTGTTGATTCAAAAAGAGAGAAGTTTTGCATTTTTCCATCAATTCCACGCACATTAGTTACTTAATCAGAAATTCTAATCTTAAGTAATCTATCTTAATTAATCACAAAATAGAACAATCTTGTTAACTTATTTGGGTGCAGACAGTAGGAAGATGAACTGA
Source organism: Cunninghamia lanceolata (assembly GCA_027924645.1). Lineage (NCBI taxonomy): Eukaryota > Viridiplantae > Streptophyta > Pinopsida > Cupressales > Cupressaceae > Cunninghamia > Cunninghamia lanceolata. The sequence continues at coordinate 3,786,324 of BSBN01000220.1, read as the reverse complement.
GGGAGGGGAAAAAGAGAGGCAAAAAGATGTATTTCATGAGTGCAATTTGGCACTCATCATCCCCCCCATACCTAAGGTTTGGCAGGTCCTCCTGCTTTTCACATTCTGGATTTATTTTGGCGAAGCAGCCTGTCAGTCAGTCTATAATCCTGGAGATAGGTGGTCCAAGTGGTTCTGTTGGTGTTACCATTTCCTCTGTACTTATCAACTTGCTTCAACTAGTTCTTCAATTTTTCATCTTCTAGTTGATCTACCCAGACAGGGAGTGGTTCAATTATTAGAGGGGGCCTGAACTATCCACCTATCCATTCCTATTTATGTGTATCCATCAGTTTGGATATCAACTTTGCCTTTCGCATGAATAATCTCAGGTTTGTAGGGGTGACCACCTCTCTAAGTTTCTGCTCTGGGGTCAAAATATTCCATCTCCTCTTTGCTACAGCAAGTACAGAATTTGATGAATTAACCATAAAAAGACCAAAGTCAATGGAGCATTCCTGCAAACGTTTTAGGTATAATGGCAACATTCTGGTTCTATTTTCAGGATGATAGACAAGGGACCTGAATTGGGTTTGAAGAGAAAAAGGATTGGGACATTCTTTCTTGATGAAGAGATTTGTTTTAAATCCTTTTGAAGATGATCTTCCATCCTTTCATTCCAGATCTGGTGGTTTCTCATTAGGGACATGAATGCCTTAAGCTGGCATTCTCCCACAAAGTGATTAATAATGAAGGATATATCATTAATACAGAATCCATGCAGGTATAATTCACATAGGAAGTTTTTGTCCTCATCATTGCTCCTGGTGTAAGCTGCCATGAATCCTTCTGCTATTTCAGTATCCTCAGTTATGTCAAACAGGACTAAGGAGAGTTTCCTTTATAGTACCCTCTCCTATAAGAACATTGAATAACTGGCACTTGGAGGCCTACAGGATAGAATTTCTGAGGAAAGGGAGGCCATTTTAATGATTTTGCCTTCCAAAGTTGCTATTCTTTCTGCTCTGGCAGTGACTGCCCTTTGTAACTGCAACATCAGCTTGGAGCCCTCAAATTCTCTACACCTTTTCTCCCAATGAAACAGGGCTTTGGGAATGTCAATGGGGATTCGACCCACATAGGCGTCTGTTTGAATTTCCTGCTCATTGGTTGCCCTTGGGCTAGACAATTCTTGAATATATTCTTCTTGGTCATCCAGGCTGTTATTGGCCCAAGTTAACTATTTATCCTGGCTTTGTACCTTCTCAATTAGTGCTGCCATTATTGTGAGGCCATTGTCTCTGGCCATGGTGAGCTCAGAAACCTTCTATGCTGCTTCTTTCTCTTTTTCTTCCATCCATTTGGCTGCCTCACATTTCTGTGCTTCCAATTCTGCCTCTTTCTCCTGGATGATTTTATCCTTGCTTTGGAGGTCTGTTTGGATATTTGCAATAGTTTGTTTCAGCTCCATCTCCACCTCTTCTCTAACCTTCTTGAGGTCAGTAATAATCAAATTCTTTCCCTAGAGCATTCTTTTTAAATTTTCAATTTATTTCATCAATTGTTGTTCTGTTGAGATTTCTATATCCTCTTGGTCAGAGGGATGAGATAGAGTTTCTGCCTCTGTTTCTGTGGCTGTTGGCTGATCATCAATGTTATCCATGGCCATTTGTCCTACTCTTCCTAATGTATCCATTTGCCCTGTTCCTCCTTCTTTAGTCTTCCTGTCCTAAGGATCCTCTGTTGTTACTGGCACTGATGAAGGCCCAGCTTTATCCTCACATGTTCTCAATTCCAGGAGTGCCTCAGTGAGTAGGGAAGTATCCTTCTCAACTTGTGAGAGTTGTCTCTTCCTTTTGCTTCTCCAGAGAAAAGGTGGGGCTGTTACCTCCGGAGCAGGTCTCCCTTCCTTAGAATCTGAGGAGATAGTAAAAGTTTGTAAGTTTCCTATCTCCGGAGCACATGGTGGTATTGAAATTAGACTTGACTCCACATGAATAGATGGTGCTGGAGAATTTTTACTTTGCTTCCTCTTCCTGACCAGAGGGATCTCACCTGAATCATGGGATGGTTCTTCAGCCCACCACTTTTCCTCTATTAATTCTTTAGGCCAAGATTCCTCAAGTAGAGTCATCTTTCACCTGACTGACCGAGTCATGTATAGGGGTCGTGTAGGAGCAAGTTCTACAATTTGTTTGTCTTTCCTCTTTTTGTCAGGAACAGGGGCTGCAGATGAAGTGGCCTCTTGTGAGGGTGACTTCCCTTTGTGAGCAGTTGTGGAAGAGGCTGAAGGCTCAGTTTCCTCATCTTGGTGAGAAGGAGAACTCTCACCTTCTGGTTGTGCTATCTCTGGTTCTCTGACCTGGGGGTTGTGCTCAAGAAAGTTTTGCAATAGTTCTTCTCCATTAGCCTGAGATAGGAAGTGGTGCTTGACTACCAGAAAGATGAGGCCATGATGTTTCATGGGTCCCTTATTCTACTGATATCTCTCTGCAGTTGCCCTGATGGCAGAATACGGGAAATTGGGGATATTTATGCTATACTCAGGGTGCCTATTTCCATGTCTAAGAAAAATTAGTATTTTCATTATTGGCCCTAAAACTATAGAGAATTGGCCATCACAAGTAAAGTACTTCATTAACCAGGTAGCAATAGATGCCCAAGGGTTTAGGAGTGTGGACCTCAAAATTCCTTTGACTTCATTCTTATTCGTATGTAATTGAATAGCAGATTCACCACGAACAGAAAAATTTCTAATTAAATCAGTGTATAAGGCTTTCAGGTGGTAGAACCTCTCACCTTGTTCAGGAAGTCCAGAAATGTGGCTAATAGTTGCTGAGGAGAGATTGATTTGGTTTCCTCTCACAGTTGTCTGGTTGTCTCTTAAATTCCTAAGGAATTCGTCCACAATATCCTCCTGAAACCCTTTGAATTTGTCTAGGAAATCTAACCATCCAGCAGCCCTTAAAATATTTGCTGCAGCTACATCCTTCAGAAGACCCGCAGTATTTTCTGGCTCAGACTTTTTCTTGACTCCCATTGTTAAATTGATGCCACCTTCTATGTTTATTCTTTTACCTCCCCAATCTATAGTTTATCTTTCCCTCTTATCTCTGTGGGCTCCGGAGTATTGTTCAAATTGCTCTATAGACTCTAGAGAATTGTTTAATTTACCTTATGCTTCAGTCTATTCCAGAGGTTTGAATGAGGGATGCTATTTTTTTAGACTGGGCTTATGCAGATGGGTTAAGGGACCAAGGCAGCCATAAATGTAGCAGACTGACAAGGCACTTCAAAGGTAAGGTGGCATTAAGGCACAGATGGCGGCATGCTTGGATGTGAAGAAGGAAATGATGACGGAAGGACGTGTCATCATGGCAGTACCCAAAACAGAAAGATAGGACAGTTACTAATAATGATTAATTAAAAATAGGTTTACCTAGATCAATTTTAATGATGAGGTGATGTACATGGTAGAAATGCTACGTCATTTTGGAAACTACATGCGTCGTGGCAATTGAGCAGTAGCTTGAGATGACGTCCACTTTCCACTTGCACGTGACCTGCAATCAATGCGTTGAGTGGCTCAGAAATCCACGCCCTTAGGTGATGTCAGCGCCGGCTCGTGGACACTCCTGCAAATTATTATTATTCTAATTTAATTACTCTTTGTGATGAAGTAGAGGATGAGTCATGATGACCTCATCATATGATTTATCTACTTTACCACCTGGAGAGGTGGGTCCCTCCCTTATTATGGAGATTGACGGCGTTATTAATAGAGCACCAGAGGTGTTCCTAATTGGAAAGTACTAGAGGTGCTCTCATTTGAGAAGCACCGGAGGTGCTCCTAATTGGAAAGCGCCAGAGGTGCTCCCGCTTGAGAAGCTCCGGAGGTGCATTGGGCCAACTTTTGGCAACTAATCATATCCGGAGCTTAATTATTTCAACTGCCCTAAAGAAGGGAACCACCATTTTACTAGTTTTCAACTCCCTTGGTCGAGAAAGACAGCCATTTGCTGGTTTTCCATCTTTCTCTTTTTTTTTTTTTTTTTTAAGAAGGCAGCCATTGCTAGTTTTCAACCTCCTTTTTTTTTTTTTTTAAAGAAGGCAGCCATTGCTGGTTTTCAACCTCCTTTTTTTTTCTTTTTTTTTTTCAATTTTAGAATAATTCAATCCAACACCATGACAGAGGAGGTATCCCCTGTATCAAAACACAGATTATTCAGAAACTCTTCTTTAGTAGATAGTCTTTTATAGAGCCTGATTCAGTGACCATTTACTAGAAATGTGTCTGTGCTCCCATCAATTGGTTGCAATAATACAGTTCCATTTTCAAACACGTCCTTTATTTGATAAGGACCCAGCCAGTGAGTCTGCAATTTCCCTTTGAATTCTTTGAATTTAGAATCATAAAGGAAAACCCAATCTCCTTGTTGAAATGTCCTCCTCTTAATGTGTTGGTCATGCCATTGCTTCCTCTGGTATTGAACCAGTTTCGTTTGTTGAATGGCTTCTGTCTGAATCTCATCCAACTCGTTGAGCTGAAGAATTCTGTTCTACTGAATTAAAGACAATGGTAGACCAACATCCAATACAGTTTTAAGTGTCTGGAGTTCAAATTCTATAGATAATATAGGCTTTTTCCCATAAACCAATTCATATGGTGAAAACTTTGTTGTTGACTTCCAAGTGGTGTTGTAAGCCCAAACTACTTCAGGTAATCTACTAGCCCAATCTTTTATGTTCATTGCCACTGTCCTTGTTAGAATATTCTCAAGTTCTCTATTAGTTACTTCTACCTGCCCATTTGCTTGAGGATGGTAAGGTGAAGATTTTCTGTGCTTGACTTGGTATAAATCTGTGAATGCCTTGATTACTTGTGAAGTAAACTGAGGTCCCCTATCTAAAACTATTGATCTTGGGGCTCCAAATCTCAAGAAAATTTTGTTGTAGAGGAAATCAGCAACTTTTTCTTCTCTTACAAATTGTAATGTTTGAACCTCAGCCCACTTAGTAACATAGTCTATGCACACTAGAATATACTCCTTGCCTGATGATGGTGGTGAAATTAGTCCCACAAAGTCTAGACCCCATTGCTCAAATGGTTCTGTTAGCACTCATTTTGACCTGGAGGTTGATTTTTCATGTTTAGGGGGTTTCTTCATTTGAACCCTATATCTTCTTGCCCATTTTCCTAAGTGTTGGACCTCCTTGGCATTTTTCAGCTACAGCATCATATTTTCTTCGAGGAGGAGGTCATCATCATCATGTTTGCTTCGATGATGGTCAGCATCTCATGTTTTCTGTCGACTTGTTTTTCATCAGGATCATCATATTTCAATATCGGGTGATGTCTGGATATCATCCTGATCCTGCTGACGAGCTACAGTGTGCCTTAATTTTCTTGCGGAGGGTGATTTTTCAAATATCCGGTGATCTTCCAATTATCACCCTGCCCTTTTATGATGATGATGTCACCCCGATCTTCCGAGGGGGTCATTTTCTAAGTTGTTCAACCCGGCCTATTTTTTCTTAAGGGTCGTCATCATCATGATCATATTTCCAGTTATCGCCGTGTTGCTTGCGAGGGTCATCATATTGTCTACCTGCATGATCTTTCGCTGGGGTGATATTTTAACATCGGGTGATCTTTGTTAAGATCATCCTGATGATGTTGCTGTAAAGTTCTAAGTGTGACCTGATTTTCATCGTGGTCATCATATTTTGGACGTCAGGATGATCTTAGTCAATATCATCCTGATGTTGTTGTATCACTTCATGTTCGTTGTTTTATCATCCTGATGATGCTGACGTCATTCTTACGTCAGCGTGATATCCACTTTTCTGCCTGTCCGCATCATGATATTTCCGAAGGGAGATATCCGCCTGTCGGCTTCGTGCATTATCTAGTGGGGGGTGATCTTTTCAAATATCTGGCATATTCATCTATCACCCTAATCTTATAGTGGAGCTACAGTGCAACATGATATTTGTGCATCAGGATGATATTTTCAAATATCCGGTTATCTTCTGAATATCATCCTGATGTCAATATGATGACATCATCAAGGTCCGGGGGGGTCATATTTCTAACACTGATCATCTTGTGGAGATTCCCTGATATTTGCAAACATGATGATGACATCATCCGGATATGAGGAGGTGCGCAGTAGGCAGATATGCTGATGACATCAGCAGGATATGATGATGACGTCATCAGGATGTTCATCGGCTAAGCAGGAGGATCTTCCTCCGATGGATCAGGTTGTGCCGATGAAGGCGATTATCATGCAGGTTATATTGCGATATGATGCTGACGTCAGGGTGATATTTCAAGCGACAGGATATCATGCTGTTGGAGGATGATGATGAAGTCTTATACTAGTGTCGTCAGGAGCAAAAGCACCGACATTATATATGCTCGTGGCCTAGTATATAAAGTGTTGAAAAGGTCACCACGGGGTGCATGTGGGATAATTGATATCCTGCATATTTTCAAATATCATGACGATGAATCCTGGCGGGAAATGGTTGCGATACAGAATTGACGTTTTCCCGAGGCCGCGGGTTGGTGCACCATTAATGGCGAAGGTTGCAGAGGTATGGACGGATCTGGTACCCGATTGAAGGTGTACATCAACAGACAGTGGCGCAGGGCTCGAGGTTTCTTCCTGTCTCCTCCCCTACCTGCTGCATTCATGTTTGGGCGCCAATTTGGTAATGCGTTGAGCGCCATTTTCTGATACTGTGTATCTGGCAGGATTTTTGGTCAACCATGTAATTAATTGCTATGGTACACTACCTGGCTGTTATAAGCAGGAAGTGTTACTCATTTTTGGTTGTTGAAAGTTGAAGATTTTTGGCTCTGTAATTCAAAACAAGCTGAACTGGTTGCTCTGTACAGCTAAACTTGTGAGTCTATGTATCTCTTGTTGTATGTTTTGGCACGAACCCACTGATTTCATGATTAATCTTATATGAGAAATGTTATCTTAGCATGTGTTTTGTTAATTCTGTCTCCAGTATTGCATGTATTCTTCTTCTGAATCTGGATATTTGGGTAATGTTTAGATTCTAGAGCATAGAATTCCTATGTTGAATGTCTGATCTTTTAACTTCTGCTCAAGGGGTAGATTAAACTGTTTTCAGGTTGAACATTGGGAAGGGTATACTGCAGTAGGGATGCCATAAGTAGAGATAACTTAACACTCTGTATTGGGAGATATCTGTAAGGTAGGTATCACATATATCCCCCTGAAATCTAGTTTTAGCTGTTCATGCTGATCATTCACAGGTGTATGTCTACTGACTCCAGGCCCTGGATAGGCACCAATCTTGCTTTGTGTTTGTGTTACAACCATGTCCAGCTTTGCATCCAAACTTAAAATCAAAATCTAAATCTAAAACAATCTTTAGGACATTAGAATTAGTTTTAGGATCCTCAGTCCTCTGTCTACAACTGCAAATAGGCCCAAAGCTAGCCCCTTTCCTCTTATCTTTCAGTTTTGGTCTACTTACAGGAGGACTTATCTGCTTTCTGTCAGCATCCCAGCCTTTGTATGCATATCCTCATGGATGTTGAGTAGGGAATACCCCCCTAGGTTTTGCAGAGCCTGAAGAAGAAGAGGAGATAAAATATAGAGTCTATCTCCTACACTGTTGGCCCCTGGCCCAGAGATCCTGTTGATCACTGATGGCTACCTTGTAGGGAAATCTGGGAATAAGCATCCAGTCTGGGAAAAAGTCAACAGGTTCCATCATGACTTGAGGATGTAGCAGCATTTCTTGGGTAAAGGTTGGCTGCCCCATCCTTTGGCAATGGTCACAGTGCTGCACATACTTCTTTGTGTCTTTATGAAGAGAAGGCCAGTAGTAACCAGCTCCAAGGATCTTGTGGACTGTTCTGTGGAAAGAGTAGTGGCCACCAGATGGTTCATCATGACATGCTCTCAACACATCAAAAGTCTCATCAGCCTTTAAGCACCTGCGTAGAATGAAATCAGGACCACATTTAAATACTAAACCATTCAACCATTTGTAGGATAAACTTTCTTTAACTAAACATTTTCTTTGCTTTGAAGTAAAATGGGATGCATACAAGACTATAGCTAAAAGATTAGCTATGTCAACAAACCAAGGTGTAGTAGTGGATATGGCAAAAAGATGTTCATCTAGGAATTTGTCCTCCACTGGTTGGTCTTCTCCTCCTTTATGCAATCTTGATAGAAAATCAGCAACCAAATTAAACTTCCCTGGATTATCAACTATGGTAATATCAAATTCCTGCAATAGCAATAACCACCTGATGATCCTTCCACCTACTACTGGTTTATTCATTAGGTACTTGATGGCTGCATGATCAGTGTGCACAAATATTTTATATCCAGTTATATAATGCCTGAATTTGTTTATAGCATAGATAACTGCCAAGAATTCTTTTTCAGTTGTTGTATAATTTCTTTATGCAGGGGTAAGGTTTTTGCTGATGTAATAAATGACATTCATACTTTCTCCTTCCTCCTTTTGTCCTAAAACTGCCCCAATGGATTCATTTGAAGCATCAGTTTGTATGTGAAATGGTAAAGTCTAATTAGGTCCCCTTAAGATTGGTGTGATAGTAAACTTCTCCTTCAAAGTTTCAAATGCTGATTGACAGTCTTCTGTCCACAGAAATTCTTTTTCCTTGTTAAGCAAGGTAAATAGGGGGCAACTATTCTGCTAAAATTTTCTATGAACCTCTTATAGTAGCCTGCATGACCTAGAAAACTTCTAACGTCAGTCTGATTTTTGGGTGAAGGCAATTGTGTGATTACTTCTATCTTGTTCTGATCCACTCTAATCCCTTTCTCTGAAATGTGGTGTCCCAAAACAATTCCTTCCTCCACCATCATAAAACATTTCTCATGGCTAAGGGACAGTTGATTTTTATCACGGCATTTTAGAACTTTTCCAAGGTTTGTGAGAGATTCCTCAAAGTTATCCCCATACACAGTAAAGTCATCCATGTAGACCTCCATGCATTCATTAGCTAGTTCAGCAAAAATAGCTAGAACCAGTCTCTGAAATGTAGCTGGGGTGTTGCATAGCCCAAAGGGAAGAACTTTGTAAGCAAAGGTTCCCCAAGAGCATGTGAAGGTGGTTTTGTCTTGGTCTTCAGGTGCTACTTGAATTTGATTATACCCACTGAATCCATCTAGAAAAGAAAAATACTTTCTCCCAGCAAGGTTGTCCAAAACTTGGTCAATAAATGGTAAGGGAAAGTAATCCTTTTTTGTGGCCTTCTTGAGTTCTCTATAATCAATACACACCCTCCATTTCCCATTCTTTTTAGGCACAATGACAAGGGGTGAGATCCATTGACTGTCTGAGATTGGATATATGAACCCTGCCTGGAGTAATTTTTCTATTTTAGTTTTGACAATGTCCTTTAAAGCAGGATTCAATCTTCTTTGTGGTTGCCTGACAGGTTTAATATCCTTAGTGTAGATATGATGGGTATAGATCTCAGGAGGTATGCCTTTCATATCTTGGTATTCCCAGGAAAAAGATGCTGAGTGGGAGACCAAAAACTGGATAAGTTTTTCTTCCTGACTTGCTGTTAACTGAGTATTTATATTAAGTGTTTTCCCTGGTAGAATCATGACCTGTTTTGTGATTCGATCCATCGATGTAGTGGTTCCATACATTGGTGTCATGGTATTGAGAGGACAAGAATGTGGGAGTAACATGTGGAAGGTGGCTAAGTCCCTATAGAAGGTTTCCCTACAAGGAATAATGTTGGCAAGGATACAATGAGAAGAAATAAGAAGTTCTCTCTGAGGATCTTGGGTGAGTTCCATCACATCTTTATTGATTAGGATGCGAGTGAAGTCTTCTATTGTATCATAGTATACTTCTTCTTCTAATTCTCTCAGATGTTCCCTAATGGTTACCATAGCTAATGAGGCACTGTTGTCCATGTTCTCTGGTTCATCCACCCATACTCTTCCTGTGTAATGCACAGATGGTTTAGCTGGAGGATACAGAGATATTTTCTTTAGATCTATCCCATTAGAAATGACCATATCTCCAGTTTGACAATCAATAGATACTGCTACAGTAGCCAGCCATGGTCTTCCTAAAATCAGCGGATAAGTATTTCTCTGGTTTCGATGTTCTAGTATTAAGAAATCCACTGGGAATTCCCATGAATCTATCACAACAGGTACATCAGTGATTACTCCTTTTGGAATAGCTACTGACTGATCAGCAAGTTGACGAATTGTAGTTGTGGATTGGATACCTGATAGAGCTAACCTATCCATTGTATGAACTGTCATCACATTAATTGCTGCTCCTAAATCAACCAGAACATTTAAAATTTCTACCCCCGAGATGAAAATAGTTATGACAGGATTTCCAGGGTCTCCATATTTTGGGAGGAGAATTTCTCCCATCAATAGATCCACTACTTTTCCTTCCACTTGTATTGTGGAGGGAAAGCTTTTCTTTCTACCCTATGTTTTGATACAATACTGTTTAATGAACTGATTTAGTTCTGGTACATCTCTGATTACCTAGAGAAGAGGAATTTCAATGTTTAGCTACTTGATTTCTTGTAAAAGTTATGATTCCAGATTAGTTTGGATTTGTTTTTATGGAATCTTTCTCTGGGGAGCATTCTGTTTAAGCTGTTCTGGGTATGGTGCTAGCTTTTCCATCTCCGGAACATCTCCGGAGCTCTTATCAGAATTGTGTTCAAGATTGTTCTCCGGAGCTGGCCTTTTAGGAGTAAATCCGGAGTTGTCTGTGGATGATTTTTCTAGCACTTTTTCATTAGTAATCTCCACTGGGGGTTGATTGGATGGATTTTCAGGTTCCTCATCATTGGTTATTTCAACTATAGTTGGAGGAGAAGGTCTTGGGAATGCTTTCCCAGAACGCAGCTAGAGATTATTTGAATATATAGCATTAATTCTAGCTAGATTTTCTTGCTCTGTCATGTAGATAGTTGCTCCCTATTTATTCCATGGGTTTGGTATAGGCTGAGTTGGTAAAGGTGGTTGAGTAACTGGTTCATTTTGTGGTTGACCCTGTGTGTTGGAGGATCCAGTTAGTAAAGCCTACTGTTGAGGTTGGAAATGTCTAGGTTGTCCTTGGTATTGTTGATGATATCCCTGTTGAGGACCCCATTGAGGTTGCATGTTTTGTGATCCAAACTGTGGTGGCCACTGTTGATTTCTCCAAGGCTGATTTTGCCAGTTTTGACTTGGCCAATCTTGCTGTCCCCAAGGAGGATTATTTTGAGGGCCATGCCAAGTTGGATTCCACTGATTATTTCCCCAATTAGAAGGACCCCTATAAGAGGATTGGTTTGGATACTGATTATAAGGGAAATTCCTGGTTTGTTTATGTCACACATAGTTCAACTCCTCTTCTATCACAACATTCTTTTTACTCAATCTTTTCAAGGCTGGAAGTTGACTACACTAACTGGTAGGATGTTCCCTATCACAGATCTGACAAATCTCTAATTTGTCCAAGGGGCATTCTCTCAATAGGTGTTTGTTTCTACACCTAGGACAATAGATGGAGAGTGGTTCAGTTGCTCTATTTTGATTAGTTGTTCTGGTTTTTGCTTGAATCCCATCCAATGTGGTATTTAGTTGGACCAGAATGTCTATTTTTAGATTTGTAATTTCCTCCATCAACTGTCCTATTTCATTCTTCCCTTTAAAGGTTTTGGATGGCCTTACTCCATCTTGGGTTCTGGAATAGTTCCTGCAGAGTTCCTCTATATCAGGTATTTCTATTTTGTTAATGTTCCCTTTTCCCATTAGGTCCAGTGCCTATTTTGATTCTTTATCAAATCCTTTTATAAACAGGGTTCTAGCCAAGGAGTGATCCACTAGATTGCCAAACCTTCTCAAGGCAAAATTAAACCTATCCACATAGTCTTCTAAGGATTCTTCCTCCCCCTACCTAATTTTAAATTCATTTTTATTATTGGATCTGCAATAATCTTGGTATTTTTCCAAAAACTCTGTTTCCATTTGATCCCAAGAACGAATAGAATCCTGGGGTAAACCCATAAACCATCTCATCGCAGAATCTTTTAGGGTTGAAGGGAACAGTTTGAGTTTCTGGTTATCTGATCCATAATCATAAGTTTGGTAGACTACTTTGAATTCAAACAAGAACTGATCTGGATCCTCAGAAGAAAGTCCTCTGAAATTTGGCAGATGTGCTGGTGAGATATTTTTCATAGGAGCATTGTCTCCAGCAACCAAAATAATAGGATAAGAGAAGGTTCTTGGAGCCTGATTTTCCTATTCCCTATGATTATCATTTTCCATGTTTAGTACTAGTTCTTCTTCCTGAGGCTCTAGGAAATTAGGTTCTACCAAAGGATCTGCCTCAACTTTTTGTTGTAATTCTTGGATGTAATTGGTAAGTGGAATGTCTGGAGGATCTAAGGGATTGCTGTTTTGAAGTGCAGGTTCCAAATTAAGATCTAGGTTTCCTTCTTCAACAAGATTTTGTACCACCCCACTACTTTCCCCTATGGTGTGTTGTTGGGGTGTTTGCTTAATATATCTTCCTTTTAGATCTCTAGCTCTAACTATATAGATCTATTCTAAAAACTGTTTTAACTCAGTGTCCCTAATTAACACAAACTTATCCCCGGCAACGGCACCAAAAATGACAAGGTGTCACTGTACCTCATCATTTAATCTATTTTCAGATGTCAAAAACCAAGGCTGTGTCCATGGCTGTCTGCAACTAGGGATTCTATAGTTACCAGTTTATAGCTAATCCTAATTTTAAAAAGAGAGATTAATCTATCTGCTTGTTGAATAAATGTAATGAATGCTGGAAAACAGAATAAAACAGGAAATTCACTTAAAGCAAAGAAACAATACCATGCATCTATCTATTAAAACAGGGAACACCTTTATAAGAGAAAATTAAAACAATAAAATAGTGGTACTAGCCTCCTGCCTGAGTGGTGAGAGTGGGCCCTTGCTCCACACCCTTGAGGCTGAAGGCTATAGTAGGAAATCAGCCAAAAGATGATCACAACTAAATTCAGTCGAATTCATTCATTTATGCATTCATGAAAATATGGCTATCACAGAACTGAGACCTCCGAGAGTCAGAATAATTTTATCATTATTTTTCTTCTACTATTTCTGAGAGTATATATAAAAATGAGTGATGATATATCACTGAACTTATCTACCAGTCTTTCTATGAGATGACACCATCTCTTTATTGTACTTAACTATCTAACTTATGAAAAATCACCATGCGAGAAAGGTAGACTTGAGTGGAATAGAAGTCCACTCAAAGGTCAAAGTTTAAGTCTTAATACACTTGGGCATCAAAGCCCTGAAAATAAGGATATTGGATTAGTTCAATTCGTAACTCATGCAAAATCTTTGAAAAGATAAAACTTCAGTAGTTTAACTAATAGTTGACCCTTCACCACTCAGGTGATGATTTGAGTGAAGTGAGGGGTATTAAGATCACTGCTAAAAGTGTCTGGTCGGCAGATCTGCTTGGAAACATGCCCTATTCTTAGGAGGCACCGGAGACAGCGGTTCCTGTCTGTAGCTCCAGAGAGGCATTCCCCATATCTTCAAAACTTCAAGTGTCATGGTTCTTTGTTATTATCTCCAGAGATCATTGAAGACGATCTCCGGAGATGCACAAAATCGTTGTTCCTGGCACCTACACCTGTTGATTCAAAAAGAGAGAGAAGTTCTGCATTTTTCCATCAATTCCATGCACATTAGTCAATTAATTAGAAATTCTAATCTTAAGTAATCTATCTTAATTAATCACAAAATAGAACAATCTTGTTAACTTATTTGGGTGCAGACACTAGGAAGATGAACTAAGGGAGGGGAAAAAGAGAGGCAAAAAATGTATTTCATGAGTGCAATTTGGCACTCATCAACATTCGTGTCTACTATTACCCATCCTCATACCTACCTGCTCCATTCTTTATCACCCATACATCTATCTATCCATGGTGTTTCCTTGTCATCAGTATCATCTAATTCATATCTGTTCCATATTGTGTCATATCTATTCCATATTTGATCCATATCTATTTTCATATTGTGTCCTATATAATCCATATCTGTTCCATATCATGTCTCATCAGATCCATATCCATTCCATATCTGATCCATAGCTATTCCATATCGTGTCTCATCAGATCCATATTTGTTCCATATCTGATCTATATTTGTTTCATATCATGTCTCATCTGATCCATATCTTAGGTCATAGGGTTAACCTTGAACTACATTGCCTTTGCGTTGTCATGTAGGCAAGGCTATTTTCAATGTGCTCCCGAGGCTCCACCTTCTCGTCCATCCCATATCTTGTCATTTATCCTCTAGTCCATCCATGGTCCAAGTTCTTGAACTACGTTGCCTCTGCGTTGTCACTTAGGCAAGGCCATTATCAATGCGCCCCTGAGGCACTAGGTCAGTCCCTTAGGGATAGTTTTACCAGGCATGCATGCAAGCACAAGCAAAGCCTGCTCCCAAAGCAAAAGTCCTAACGCAAGACATTAACCTATCCAAAGCAAAGCAAGCAAGCACCTAAGGCCTTCTAAATGATTTTACCCAAATTATGGCAAGAAACAAACACATCTAAATGCAAAAATCTTTTGTGGATTGGAATCATGGTTAAGATATGAGAGTCTTGATTTTTTTCTATCATGTCTTTCTATGCTACTCAAGGATGCCAAAAGATAGAGATGCTATGATGGGGGCATAATTATTTTCTTTGTTTGTTGTTTGTGGATTAAAATTTAGTAATGTGAAGCCTTGTCTAATGACATGATCAACAAAAGATCATCGAGGACTTCAAAGGTCTAACATGAATAGGGGCAATCCTTAACTATTGATATGCAAGAAATACTCAGGTCATCTTGGTTCAATTATACCTAGATGCTTGTATTAACTTGCTAAATCAAAATTCATGTAAGCAATGCTTAGGTCATCTCGGTTCAATTATACCTAGATGCTTGTATTAACTTACAACATTCAGAAAAAGTACCAAAAAATAGCCCGATGATGAAATAAGCACTTCAAAATACTTGTACTATCAAGATGTCAAAAAACCATTCACATCCACTCACATCCACAAAGCATCCATACCATTCACATCCATTATACATCCATACATCCATATCCCATGCAAATAGAAGATCCAACAATGCAGAGTATCAATACAAATAAAAGCTTGTGAGTTCTTCTGTCGAGTCATTTTTCTATCTATCATCATATCTTTCATCCTTGTCCAGTCAATCTAAGTAGTGATCAAAATGCAAGTCCATCCTTAATCCATACCAATCAAGTCAAGTCAATCTTGTCAAATTATCCAAGCGCCCTTAGTGGTCTTGATCCTTGTCTAGTTGTAAACCAACTCAATCAGTTAATCAATCAAATTGTCTTATACAGGATGTAACAATGTCAAAATCAGACCAACACATGCGTCTTACACGACATGCTTCATTTCTTGAAACCAGACACTATCCTTCATGTTGCTCTAGGGATCTATTGTTCCCCACCATGACAACATGCCTACTGTGTTGGTCTAGGGATATATTGTTCCCCGCCATGACAACATTGTCGTATATCATTGGTTTACCACTCGACAGGGGCAATACCTTGCTTGTTCTTGTATCATTTGTGCATACTTGCTTACTTGCTTGTGTGTGTTTTCATTCTATCTTGCATAGCATATCATTCAACTCTTTCTTCATCCTTCTTCTTTGTGAGATTGTCCATCTCACGCCTTCTGCCTTCTTCTCCTCCAATCTCTTGAGGGGGCATATTGTCGTCATAACCTATACCAGGGGAAAACTGGGGCATGTATCATTATTCAAACAATCAATTTCTTTGAAGCAACGCCGTAAACTGCATTCCATCAAAGAGGGGCAAAATGTATACGCCTAAAAATGACACGATTTAGTCTAAATAAATATTCTTAATATTTATTCCATCTAATTCTTCTATCAATAAATAAATAACCAAATTTATTTATTTGATTCATATTCCTCTAAGTTAATTAAATATCAAAATATTTAATTACCTCTTCTAAAGTCAAAATTAAATAAAATCCTTTATTTAATTAAATTCTTCCAAGCAATTAAATAATTCTTAATTATTTAATTAAATCAAGATCATTCTTCCAAATTTGAATAAATCAAATCAAATTTATTTAAATCCTCTCGATCTCTAAAAATAAAATACAATCAAATATTTTATTTATTCTTCCAAATCATGCACAAACAATTAAATAAATTTATTTAATTTGCTTT
Organism: Cunninghamia lanceolata; assembly: GCA_027924645.1. Classification (NCBI taxonomy): domain Eukaryota; kingdom Viridiplantae; phylum Streptophyta; class Pinopsida; order Cupressales; family Cupressaceae; genus Cunninghamia; species Cunninghamia lanceolata. The sequence goes on along the minus strand of BSBN01000220.1, from coordinate 3,770,018 downwards.
CCTATTCTTCAAATATCTTCCAAATCTTCTAAAAATAAGTCTTCTTCTTCATGCACACACAATTAAATAATTTATTATTTAATTTCTCTCAAATCATGCAAAAGCAAATCTCAAGTTGAGTTATCTATTCAATCAACCTTGTTTTTATCAATATCTCTTAAATTAGAAAAAAGCTTTCTAATTTATGAAGTCATATCTTATCTTAAGAAAAGAAAGTAGTTAACTCAAATAAAACAACTTTTGTGTGACACTTGTCTTCTTCTTATTCGTGCATGTTCCTCAACCATTCTCAACCGTTGATCTTCTCATTCTTTCTATACCATTGATCGTCATTCTCTCAAGTCTATAAATTGAACCCTATTCTTCCATTTCAATCATCCAATCTTTAAGTATCGTTACTCTGCAGGAATTACAGCGTGCCTTTGGCACGAATTCCTTCATTGCTTGTGTTCACACTCGTTACTACACACTACTACCATTGTTGTGAAGATCCTCTTCATGGAGATATTATCATAGCCATTCTCTATTGACAATCTTGGAACCATAGCAAGGAAGTGCACTCTCTGAAGGCCTTATTCATACATGCAAGATCAATTGAGATAGGCAACCAATGGAAGCTATGAAGCTTTGAGGTTTGCAAAGGTTTTTGAAGTTCTTTTGTTTGGTTGATCTCTCTGTTTCTGTATTTCGTTGTGTTTTGGGTATTTTGATATTTTTTATATTGATTATTCATTTAGATCCAATTTTCCCTTAACAAGATGTTCTTCAACCTTTGTTTTTTCTTCAACTAGCATAGATAGATTGTCTAAGGATTCATTTTCTACTTTTAATTGTTCATTTATCTCTTTCCTTCTATCCTGAGACTTCTTGACTTGCTCTTTTAGTTTTAGAATACAATCATCAACTTCTTTGACATTTTCCACTAAATCTTTGATATCTACCTCATGATGCAGAGGCATCCACACTATAACCTTCGCATATAGCATGAATGTCTGTAGACCAACCTCATCATCATCATCTTCGCCATCATCATCATATTCCGCTTTATACTGTCAGCATCATCATGTTTCCTAAAACCAACAGCATCATCATATTGCGGGCACTCGCAATCATCCTCCTGCCGACTACTATTCACCTCCTCCGCTTTCCTCCTAACATCATCATCATGATGTTCAGCGGGCGAACACATCCTCCGGTTGCACTGTTCATCGGGCTCCGAACTCCATCGTCATCATCATATGCAACACTTCCTTCGTCAGCAGGATATCCCACATCCGGTTGTTCAAATATCCTGATGACGTCCACTTCAGCAGCTTACCTTCGATGCTCCGCTACCCGACGATACGAGCAACAGCATCATGATATAATTTATCCGGTTCTCTTCGAAACCTCCTGATGACGCTAATACACTTTCTGCCGATGCCGATACTTAACAACAGCAGGGTGAACTCACATAGGGGGGATATCTCAATATCCTGATGACGATGACGTCATATCCTGATGACGATGACATCACCCAATATCCTGATGACCTCTTCAACACTTAGCCAAAAACACGAACTTTCTCTTCCGCATCTACTCGCGATATGCGGATGTTTGGCACTCCCGATATGATGATCCTGATGCCGATACACTCCTCGGCTCCTCCTGCTGATGATCACCCCGACGAACTCACACTTCATGCAATCAACAACATCATGCCGATCTCCTCCACTTATCCGGATGACGATATCTGAACTGTCTGCAGGATATTTGCAGAAATATCCTGATGATGCCATTTTAACAGGCTTCTTCACTTAGCGAAATCTCGCTTCGCCGATCCTCCAGGGATGACCCGATCCAACCTCAGGGTGATCTTCCAACTCTAGTTTATCAACTTGACCTAGCACATGAGGATGCTAGGCTTCTCAGCATCTGTCGACCGCGATCCTGCACACCTGCATGTAAACAGAAAACAAACTACAATCTAACCTACTGTACATTACCATTCCACCGATCAGATGAGTCAACCGGTGGAATGGATCAGGAAATCCATGACACCCTCTCAAACCAGCAGATCAATCAAGTAATGGAATGCAACCAGAGCAAGAACACAAACAGGATCACTTTATTGATTTCAAAGATGCAATACAATATGATCAATCTCTCTCTTAGTCTTACTCAAGCTTGATCGATGATATCTGTCTGTCTGTCCAACATCAACCGATCTCATGCTTATAAAGACTTTCCCTACGAGTACTACTGACCCGACTCCAAGCGGCTGGGAACTCTCCAAGCGGCTGGGAGATCCCACCGAACATACATCATGACAGCTGTTATAACTAACTAGCTAAAAATAGAAAAAACCTGGTCAGCATGATCTTATCATGATCAGCATGACCTTATTACATGCAATTGGTCTAACAGACCTTCTTGGAAACACAAACATGACCTAAACTACTAACTGCCTTATCAAGACCAGCTGTCAGGTAGGTGCTCCTGCACCATACTCCCCAACAGAAAAGAACTCATGTCCCATGAGTTTAGTATGTGGAAGTCTTCCACCTCTACACTTTGCTTTGTCAATAGTCTGACCTGTTCCAGCGTTATCTGCTGCTGACTCTTGGCTGCTCCAAGACTGCTGAACTGTAACTTGCTTTCTGGCAAGTAAATCCTCATGCCGGTTGATGTAGGCTTTCCTCTCACCTACCCTGTGTTTGTCAGGTTGCCTGACCAGAACCTCTTTCTGAACTACCTCTGTGGTGTTCAACTGTATCTTCCTGTCAATCTTCATAGGACAAGCAATAGTCCCAACTATGACAACATCCTTGTCATTCCTTTCAACTGATGGTTGGTTGCACCCCTGTTTCTGAACCTGCTGCTGACCTCTGTCAGCCACAACTGAAACTTTCTTCAGCTTGTTGTCTGTAACAACTCCTTTCTCTGCAGTATCCTGAACTGCCTTTATGCCTGCTCCTCTAGGCATCTGCACAAACTCCTTCTTTCCCATCAAAATGATTTGAGCTGCCTTCTGTACTGCAGCTTTTGCCTGCAATGGCATCAACTTAATAATCTTCCCATCCTTCTTGATGGTGTAGGTATTAGCATACCCATCATACAGTACCCTTCTGTCAAATTGCCATGGTCTACCCAACAGTAGGTGACAACATTCCATAGGCAATATATCACACAAAATTCTATCCTGATATGGCCCAATCTGGAAATCCACATATGCCTGTTCAGAGACAAAAAGTGATTGCCTATCACTCACCCAAGATGCCTTGTAAGGGTGTGGATGTGGAATCCTTTCCAGCTTCAGTTTATCCACCATTTCCTGAGATGCCATGTTGTCTGTTGAACCAGTATCAATGACAACTTTACATACCTTACCTTTGCTCTTACATGTGGTTTTGAAAAGAGCTCTTCTTTGCATCAGATCCTGTGATGCCTGCAAACTAATTCTCCTTAACATCAATGATTCTCCACTCTCTGGATATCCAAAATTCTCAGGACCTCTGTTTGCACTCTATGCACTTTCTTCTTCCTTCTCTTCTTGTACCAATTGTACTCTCTTGTCACTTGTTCTATCATTTCTGGATGATGAACCTTTGTTTTCTGGACATTTGAAAGATGGATGACCAAACTCTCCACAGGTGTAACATTTTCCTGAAAATGTAGTAGAACCTCTACCACCTCCAAATCTTCCTCTATTACCTTTCCATCCACCTCTGAAATCAGACTGTCCCTGTCCTTTACCAGTGTCTTCTTGACCCTCATTGGTTTGCTTTTGTGCAGGGGTTGTTCCTCTTCCCCTATTATTTCCTCTTCCTCTCATGGACTTATCATGTCCTCTATTCATCTTTTCTTCAATCCTGATTGCCATTTGGTAACAATCTTCCACATTCTTAGGGTTAGCTAACACTAACTCATCCTGTATGTTAAACCTCAAACCAGCCAAGTACCTAGCCACCTTTTCTACCTCATTCTCATGATGACCAGATCTCATACTCAACAGATAAAATTCCTCAGTATATGCTTTCACATCCCTGTCTTTCTGCTTTAAAAATTGCAGCTTCTTAAACATCTGGATTTCATAATCCCTTGGCAAGAATTTCCCTTTGATCCTTGCTACCATCTTATCCCATGAAGTGATCTTAGACTTCCCTTGTTTCCTTCTCTCAGATTGTACATAATCCCACCATACCAAAGCATGACCTCCTAACTTGGTCTTTGCAATCTTGACTTTCTGATCCTCAGCAACATCTTCACATTCAAAGTGATTATCCAGTGCAGCAATCCAATCCAACAATTCATCTTCATTCAAGCTTCCAGTATACTTGGTAACATCAACCTTTACCTTAGGTTTTTCACTCTGCACTGCCTTTAACAGTTTTGCCAATCTCTGGTCTTCAGCATCCAGATCTTCAGCTACCTCTTCATACTCTTCAACAGTATCTGCCTCTTCTTTAGACTCACTGTCTTCTACCTCCCTCTTTTTGTTCTTTTCCAGGGCTGTCAGCCTGGCTTGAAGTGCTTCAGCAAGCTCCTTCATCTTCCTCATCTCTCTAGCATGTTTCTCCTTCATTTCCTGTAATTCCCTTGCAGTACCACTACCTTTAGGAGGCATTTTGTCAACCTCTCACAACACACAACACAATCAACTCTATCTCTACCTCTGCCCTTTCGGTGACAGAATCAACACACAACAGCCCAGACCTTTTGCTGAGCTCTGATACCACTATGATGCAGAGGCATCCACACTATAACCTTCGCATATAGCATGAATGTCTGCAGACCAACCTCATCATCATCATCTTCGCCATCATCATCATATTCCGCTTTATACTGTCAGCATCATCATGTTTCCTAAAACCAACAGCATCATCATATTGCGGGCACTCGCAATCATCCTCCTGCCGACTACTATTCACCTCCTCCGCTTTCCTCCTAACATCATCATCATGATGTTCAGCAGGCGAACACATCCTCCGGTTGCACTATTCATCAGGCTCCGAACTCCATCGTCATCATCATATGCAACACTTCCTTCGTCAGCAGGATATCCCACATCCGGTTGTTCAAATATCCTGATGACGTCCACTTCAGTAGCTTACCTTCGATGCTCCGCTACCCGACGATACGAGCAACAGCATCATGATATAATTTATCCGGTTCTCTTCGAAACCTCCTGATGACGCTAATACACTTTCTGCCGATGCCGATACTTAACGACAGCAGGGTGAACTCGCATAGGGGGGATATCTCAATATCCTGATGACGATGACGTCATATCCTGATGACGATGACGTCACCCAATATCCTAATGACCTCTTCAACACTTAGCCAAAAACACGAACTTTCTCTTCCGCATCTACTCGCGATATGCGGATGTTTGGCACTCCCGATATGATGATCCTGATGCCGATACACTCCTCGGCTCCTCCTGCTGATGATCACCTCGACGAAATCACACTTCATGCAATCGACAACATCATGCCGATCTCCTCCACTTATCCGGATGACGATATCCGAACTGTCTGCAGGATATTTGCAGAAATATCCTGATGATGCCGTTTTAACAGGCTTCTTCACTTAGCGAAATCTCACTTCGCCGATCCTCCAGGGATGACCTGATCCAACCTCAGGGTGATCTTCCAACTCCAGTTTATCAACTTGACCTAGCACATGAGGATGCTAGGCTTCTCAGCATCTGTCGACCGCGATCCTGCACACCTGCATGTAAACAGAAAACAAACTACAATCTAACCTACTGTACATTACCATTCCACCGATCAGATGAGTCAACCGGTGGAATGGATTAGGAAATCCATGACACCCTCTCAAACCAGCAGATCAATCAAGTAATGGAATGCAACCAGAGCAAGAACACAAACAGGATCACTTTATTGATTTCAAAGATGCAATACAATATGATCAATCTCTCTCTTAGTCTTACTCAAGCTCGATTGATGATATCTGTCTGTCTGTCCAACATCAACCGATCTCATGCTTATAAAGACTTTCCCTACGAGTACTACTGACCCGACTCCAAGCGGCTGGGAACTCTCCAAGCGGCTGGGAGATCCCACCGAACATACATCATGACAGTTGTTATAACTAACTAGCTAAAAATAGCAAAAACCTGGTCAGCATGATCTTATCATGATCAGCATGACCTTATTACATGCAATTGGTCTAACAGACCTTCTTGGAAACACAAACATGACCTAAACTACTAACTGCCTTATCAAGACCAGCTGTCAGGTAGGTGCTCCTGCACCACCTCAGACTTGTCAAGATCACCAAGAGAAATTTGTAGCTGTCCATCAATGCTACTTGGATAACTTGATTCTAAAGAAGCAAGATATCTTCTTGTTGCCATGTGTTCACCTTTCTAGATCTTCCTCGAGTTGTTAAGCTTCTTCCAAGGAACCTTGATCTAATACCAATTGTTGAACACAAAGAATACTGAGAGGGGGGGGGTGAATCAGTATTCTACAAAACCACTTCTTCACATAATCTATAATCCAATTACCAAATTTAATAACATGAAAGCATAATAAACATAAGAACAGCAACCATAAAGTCATAACACATAGACACAAGGATTTTTACGTGGAAAATCTAAAAAGGGAAAAACCATGGTGAGTGTTAGCTCACAATATGTTATTATAATAATACTGAATTACATGAAGGCTCACTGCCCAAGGACTCACTGTCCAAGAAGTGCTCAGTGAAAAAAGGCTCATTGTCAGGAAGATAGAAGAGAAGATAGAAGAAGAATTGGCTCATTGCCAAGAGATGATTGATATAAATACATCTACAGAATGCTGAGGTGCAGTTCCATTTACAGGTTAGTATACAAACTCAAATGTCTTCATCATGTTTGCTCTACGTTTTTTGTTCTGCTTCACATATGCTCTGCTTTTCTATACTTACTATCTTTTTCTAGTCATAAGACTGCCTTAAATTGCACACACATTGAATTCACACACTTGAATAACTTTCTTCCATCTAATGCTGAAATACATTGAGTATATATATTCGCATCAAGAATTATCTCACAATCAGGTTGGCAAGCCAAACATGAAATGTGTATACAAATGTTATACCTTGTCGGCTTGAACTTGTGCACAAACAACAATGTGGACCCAAATAAACATACAAAAGTCTTCAAATAGGTTAGGACCAAACATTCTATCACTTAGATTGATTGTTCAAACAATATATTTGTTTCGCATATAGATCCAACATACTTGTCGACCTATCCCTTAAGTACCCACTTGACCAATTCAACTGTCTCATCATAACTTCCACTGCAGACCATATGAGACTCTAAAAATCATATCCAACATTCATCATTAACCTCTTAGGATACCTTCAGGACCACAGGACATAATAGTCATTTATAGAAAAATGTAGATCTTGGAACTGTTACTCTGTCATAGTGAAATACTGTCAAACTAGAAGTCGATACTGGAGAACTTGTAGAATGTGATCTGTTGAGCTTCAGAAGCTATAACTCTGGATTTAGGTAGTCATGGTATGTATCTTTGCTGCCTCAGAACCGTAAGACAAAAAGTGCCACAGTGGAGGAATGCAAACCTTTTTACTCTAGTACTATGCACTATTCCTGACTTAACTCTGTTCACCCGGACTTAGATATTTCACCATATGACTTCCTGAGGAGATCAGAACTTGAACACTGGAACATGTGATCACTAGGTAGCTATGAACAACATACCTGAACTGCATACAAATGTCTTTAACTGTGTAGGCATACCATCTCAAACACTATCACTTACTTTATATAATGTATACTACCCATACTTAGTCATTTATTCTTCTAGAGTAAAGTCTCTTTGCCATGCCAATAGAAACCCTTTTCCTTGTTGCATCAATGACAACATTCAACATTCATTAGAGTAGTGTCTGTTGCCAACAGGTTGGGTGACTTGTCACATCCAATCTGACAACCCAAGTTTCATGTAAGTTCTTGGGAAGAGAACCCCTAGTGCTTCCAAGTTTCCCATGCCTCACACATGTGTGAGGAGGTGGGTGGGGAGATGTACTCTTGAGGAGGAATGGGGAGGTGACAAGCTTCTCAATACCTCACACATGTGTGAGAGCACATATGGGGAGTGGTGCTTGAGAGAGTCAAGGAGAAGGTGAAAAGTGTCACCTCCCTACTCATTATTTCACACATCTGTGAGAGCACATATGGGGAGTGGTACTTGTGAGAGTGAATGAAAAGGTGACAAGTGTCACCTCCTCATTCATGGGGATGGTTTTTGAAACCTTATTTATCTCCCTCTTGTTGAGGTGAGAGGGGTTCTTTTCTTTTGGCTTTTGTTATTTATTTTGGAAATGAGCTTAGTCTTGGAGAGGAAGATTTGTGCAAGGAACTTGGAGTTGGCTCTTGGAGGTCTTCACCAAACATCCTTCTTCACTTGAGACTTGAAAGGTAGCCTCTCAAGGCTTAAAGTTCTTTTTATTCTTGTTTATTTTTGCATCTATGCTTGTAGTTGTGTTATGCAAATTGGTTCATGTGATTTTTGTGGTGTTGTAATGGGTTTATGGGTTGTAGTAGTCAGCTCTCCATGTGAGAGATCTCACCATGTGTTGGGTAAGAGAGGAGAGAACCTCCTAGGGGAAAACCTCTCCTTGAAAAGGAGGTTTGATGGCTATGGCCTTGTTTATGGGAAGATTTGATAGTTTTATGTATGGCAAGAGTGACTCGGCTATATTTGGAGTTATAAGTGGTTTTGATAGCAAGAGGCTATGAGATTTGGGTGTTATGAGTTTTGAGTACTTTTTTTTAGTTTGGTTTTCCCCTAGAGGTTAGTGAGTCCACTCTCTCTCCCTTAAAATCCATTTGTATGGATGTAGTGTGTTGAGTCTCCTTGGGTGGGTTTTCTTGTGTATTATTTTGAGTGTGTGTGTGTTTGGAATCCATTGTGTGAGTATGAACCTGATTATATTGTGGGTCTCCTAGATCGAGGTTGGCTTGCTTGCAAGCCAACAATTGGGAGGTGAGCTTCCCTTAGCCTTGGGAAGATATTCATTGTATTATAGGTTTGACTCTTGGAGAAGAGCTTGGCAGAAGGTTTTATGAAGTGATAGAGTGTTTTCTGTTTGTGTTGTAAAATTAAGGCAATGTAAATGCCTTGGCTCGTTTGAGCCCTGTAAGGGTTGGGTGAATGAGAGAGAGTAAACCTATCTCTTGAAAATGTCCTATTGTTGTAATGATCCTCTTGTAAAAATAATTATTTCAATTTGTAAATAAAGTTTTTGGCATTATAGTTGTATTATCTTGTTGTCATTATGGAATGAATTACTCTCTCTCTCTCTCTCTCTCTCTCTCTCTCTCTCACACACACACACACACACACACACGTTGTATTTTCTTATGAAAGGAAAAAAGAAAATATCTATCTTAGTTTTGCACTTCTATTATGTAAAATTATTAAGTTAGCCTTTCAAACAAAAAAAATGTAGTGATGTGTCTTATTTATCTCTACCCTTTAGTAATGAAAAGAAAAAAAGAGATTAATTACATTATATTACAAAGATTTTTTATATATAGAGAGAGGGTTTCTACTTTATTATTCTAGTTTCTTTTTATAATATTAATCTCTATTTTTTTATTTAAAAAAAGATCAATATATATATATATATATATTGACTTGCCTTGCAACTTAATATATTTTATACATGCATAAAGCAATGATGAAATGTTTTTTTCTTGCAAACATTTTTTAGGGTATATATTTGTTTTTTTGTTGCGAAGAATGGGGACAGTGGGGGCCTCGATGCTATCGAACGATAGGCCAAGGGCAGGGTCTAGGGGACCCCATCCCCGGCCAGGATCGCTAGCGGCAGGCAGGCCGCTTGGCCCTGCTGCCCAGACCACAGCCTATGAAACCCCTGTGTTTGGCTCTTTTGTGTGGCGCCTATATTGTTTATTTTACCACCTATGTATTGTAGCTTCAACAGTGTTCTCTATGGGGCATTAACAATATTTGTTGGATTCATTTTTATATATGTATATATATATATATACTTATATATGTATATATATACACTCTACCTTTGTATATACACAACACTATGTATATACATATCTCTCTATATATACACAGTCTTGTGTATACACAGAGAGTATCCTTCCTTTATTCTTTTATTTAACCTATATCTATATCACTGTGAATTGTTTTAGAACCTATTTAACTTGAAATAAAATAAAGAGAGCTATTTGTAAACTTTTGTATAAGCTTTATTGAAAAGAAGAGTTGTGCTTATAATATATTTTCTCCCTTTAAACCATTTCTATTTTTTCTAAACAAGTATTTGCAATGGTTGGAGGGAAAACGTATTTGAAACTTTAGACAAAAATACATGAGAAATGAAACATAAACTTTGTAAACTTTAAACTTGAAAACAAGAAAAAACTTTATAAACTTGAACTTTGGAGAAATAGTCTTCCCTTGGGGGAAGAGATTTCTCTTTCCATCTTTCTCTCCAACCTGCCATCAAATCAAACAAAAATAAACTTGTGAGGTTTTGTCATTCTTTTATAAACCCTTTTAGGGCTAGTAGTGTTGCCCTAAAATTGGGATGTTAATCAAACTTTAAAACTTATTTACTTTTCTAACTCACTTATGGGATTAATTTAATTTATTGCTTTAGTTCTATAGTTGGTGTTGTATATTTAATTTTAATTTAATTTTTACATAGTTCTTTAAGTGACATTATGTTGCCAAATTTTTAGTAAATTTATTCCCCGAGAGATGTCATGCTGGCAAATTTTTTGGAGACCTAGCATTAGAATGTTGGTGTATTTTAATGGAATTTATTTTGAGATGAATAAATTAATTAATTTATTTAGTTGGTTAAGCCTTTCTGTTTTAATTTATTGCAATTTAATGTTTTAGAAAGGCTTTAAATTTAACTATTTTCATGGTTAGATTATGGTGGTTAAAATAGATTTATCTATCATTAGTTCCTTTATTTTTCTACATTTTAGTTCTAATTAAATTTGATAGATTATTCAACTTAGGTCCAAACTGATCTTCACCTTCACCTAGGAAACCCTAGGGATGGTTCCTTGATGGAGACCACCCCTCTTAGAGACACTTGTTGCGATGCACACCCCCTTAGTTTCTATCATCATCATAGGGATTGTGAAAGGATTTTTGCATCATCCTGCACCTTGTATGACTTCCTTGCCTTTGTGCGACGCACCTAACATGTGTTACGAATATAACCATGTTACATGTGTACCACTGAGCACGCATGTTGCATGCAAGGGGGTTTTAGAGTCAAGTGGAATTTTTTTTGATATTTCATGTTTCATGACCACATGACAAATGTGAACATGACAGGAACAAGTATAGCTATTAGGTTATATACTTTAGGTATCTCAGTACTAATTGTAGTTACAAGGTGAGACAAAAGAAATTCAAAGTGTATAGAACCAGATTTAGAGTATTGTAAAGGTTTGTTACAACAATTTCACAATATGATGCACGATCACATCACAACACAAAGTGATTCTACTAGTCAAATGTTAGTAACAAATTACCCCCATCTTCATATATAGACTAGGTCCATTTTTTTTCTTGTTAGGGATGCATGGTCCTTATTAGAAGTGTATATTTGTTGTCATCATCTGCTGACTAGTAGAGCCACAAGTACAATAGAAGAATGAAATCATGAAAAATGAGAGAGGAGACAAAAGTGACTTAGGGTCACAACATGGAAAGATGCCTCCAAGACAACCTCCACAACGTTATGCCCCCAGGCACCACACATAACAATTGCAACAATAGAAGATTAAAAGAATAGAGAAATAAATAGAAGGAATGTCACAACGGAGGTAGTCTCCTTGTATCATTGACCTTACAAGAGTATCAAGAGTCATCCAAGGAGGCCTAAACAAACATTTAACAATATATGAGGAAATACAAAACAACACTTAAGATGAGGCCACCTGAGAGAGCAATTCAAAGAGGTGCTACATCAAGGGTGGATGAATGAGTGAGAAATACTTCTTGCTAGCAGTTTTCTTTAATCAAATCATCTTCTTCCCAATCTTGATATTCGTATGAAATTGGTGGTACATAGGGCACTATAGACCAACATGAAACTTCTTCTTTTAGCTCTTCTTTTGGTTCCATTTCTATTGGAGGGATGTTCTCTTCCTGCTGAGACATCTTTCGAGCTAAGGCTTGACGCTTTCTTCTTCTTTCCCTTGCATTTCTATTTCTTCTAGTTTTGTTAGTTATGTTTTCCAAGGGAGTTTCTTTATCTACCATCAAAGGTTCATGTTTTTCTGTATTCTTGGTCATTTCAAAAGAGGAAGTTGGTGCAAAATTGATTTTATGATTTTTTCATGAATAGCTTCACTCTTGAAGGTTTTCTCTCGATCCTTGTAAAGATGGCGGAGGAGGAACCTCAAAAAAAAATCCTTTTCCTTTCAGTCGAGGTGAATCCTTCAACTCATGTTGTTTTTCGCTCTCTATTTGTTCGATAGGGGGAATTGTAGCCTTAGAGGACTGAGAGGGTCCGAGAGTGTTTTTTCCATATGATAGTTCTTCTATTTTCTTTGCTTTGTACTTTTTATATGCTAAGAAGAATTGATCTTGTCATGGTTGATTTGCTTTGATAGGTTGTGGCCAAAAATAATCTAGATTGAAATTTCCATGAGTGGCTAATGGTTTCCATGCACTGTGATGAATAACATGCACTTGACCTTTATGAGGGAATTTAAGCACTTGTGAATAGTAGAGGGAACTACCTTCATGGATTTTAGCCAAGGATGTCCTAACTTCACACAAAAGAGATCTGAAGTGGGAATGATAACAAATGATGCTTCTAGGGCTTTTTCAACCACCTTAATTAAAAGTTTTATCTTTCCAATTGCCAAAAGAAAGTAACCATTATGTTCTTTTATCATTATATCCATTGGATTATAAGTATCTTGTGCTAGATCATTCATGTATTTTTTTTTCTATGATCACATTTTTCATGCAATCAGGATCAATAAGAACTCCTCCTGTAGGATTTCTACTTATTCTTGTTGTTATATAAAGAGGGCCATCAATGTCTCTAATAGTTACTTCATGTGGTGTGAAGGAAATGATGGATTCAGGATCCTTCCTTTTCTTGTTATATCAGGGAGGAGCCACACCACCCTTGTTATGATTGGATGCCATATATGTGATCCTTTTGTACACTAAGACACTAGTTTGAGGAAACTGGGTTTTTGAAGATTTTACAAAGATAAAAAACACACTAGTGTCACTACAAACAAATTGATCCCAATGTTAAAGTGCTGCACACAAAAAAAAATATAGACCACTTTAAGATTTCTTGCATAATGTGAAAGAGATGTTATCTTCTTATGTTGAAATACACAATGTGAAATTGCAAACGTATGAATTTTCAAATCAAGGATATGGAATGATACAAGATTACTATGTCAAATAAGATTTGATGAATATTTAATGCAACCAATATGATCATGCAAGAGAATTTTTAAAAAATCTAATGCAAAACTTTTCCAAAATTCAAGTATTTAAAGGCCTAAATATGTACTTTTTCCAAACTTATGCAAGATTTTCAAATGAAAATTGATAAATATGTACTAAATCAATGCAAGATCTGATTTGAACAATTAGCAAGATGAATATTCTTGAAATTATGAGTTCACCAAAATGTTAGGTATGAAAAAGGTGAATGATGACAACTAGAATGCACACTAGATCAAACCCTTTTCCATATAACATTCAAGGACAAGGCTGAGCCAAATCACTACCACATGAAGTTGGACTCAACTACAGATCTTATACTCAAGTATGCTATAGAGGAATCATATTTAATTTATCCTTTCTATCAAACCCTAGTTCTATAATGATCAACTTGTAACAGAATAAGTACAATAGTAACCCAAAAACTAGTTGCACAGGGATGATCAGGAAGATGATAGAACCTATCTCTCAGAAGTAGAGGTATTGGAGGAGTAATTTGGGACCACCCAAGTCATGACTAGAAGATTCTACTCTAGGTCTGAACTGGGATGATATTGTAGATGCTATCTTGAGGCTAGATCTAAAGTTAGAAAGGGAAGAAAGACTAGGGCACCACCACCCAAGTCTTGGATAGAAGAATATTCTATAACTGTTGACGAATCTTGAAACCCTAATCTTCACTTAGTCTTCTTATATCTTCATATTCTCCAGATCTCGCTCCTATAACCTTCACACAAGATGACGAGAGGGTTTGGGGGTTATGGTGTTTAGGGACTTGCCTCAGTCAAATCCCAGGATAGCATTCAAGCTTCCCAACATCATTGATTGATAGAGAGTGCGTGCCCTCATGGGGAAAGAGGATGAAAACAATGATAATAATGATGATAAACAACAATGATATCACCTATGTGATGATTCCTTAGAAGGATGAAGATCTCTCAACTCCTAAGGTGGATAGATGATAGCTTCATGCCTGCAACAACCACACAATAACAACACACAAATTTGCTCTAGAATCACAATGAATTCTCTTTCTTGCTTTCCTTCAATATCTTAAGTTAGCTCATTTCAACCTAGTAACAAATGAACTCATAAACACACTTATATATGCTTTCCACTCATAATCGTGAAATTAAATCAAAAGAGCCAACAAGGAGAAGCTTTTTGAAAGGTCCTAGATCGACATAAACTTAATTTTGCCTCGACCAATCAGGAGGGACTTGGGCAAGACCGCCCAAGTCTTTTGTCTCTTTTTGGGTTTGGGATAAGATACTTGTGAGAGGGCCCATATTCCCAATTTACCTTGGTGCAAACAATTTTGCATCGGGATGAATATTTAGAATGCATAATGTAATAAATCAAACCTAGGAGCTAAACAAGGAGGTAAAAAGACAAGTGGATACTTTTTACTCCATAACACATGTTATTTGTTCATATGTACATAATAATGGAATACCATAAGCCTTTTAAGATCCACATGATACTCACCAAAACTATAAAAAATAAAGTCTAATGGACCCCAATCATCTTCTTGTTGAGACATTATGATCATGTTAACTAGGGGCTCATTTTGTATAACACAATTGTTAGACATGTATCAATCAAGGTCATGGTAACTATGTCAAATACTAGAGAATTAATATTAGATCAAATAGTGACTAAACAAAATTTGAGATTTATGCTTTGAAGTGTGCAACTGACCGAGGAAAATTTGGAAGCACTATTTTTTGACCTTAAATCTAGACCATTGCTTAAATGGACATTGACCATTCCAATGAGCTCACAAGATCAATATAAGGTTGAGAAAGCACACTGGACACATGTGTTAACACAAGGGGAAATTATTTCTTGAACAATTCCACTTAGCCATAAACTTGTATATATAGATCTATAACAACAACAACAAATATGATGCTAGTATCCCATTGGGATATCAACAACATTAGCAGATGGAGGAAGGGTTGCACCCTTAGGGAATGACAACAAAATTTTGATATATTAGTGTCAAGCAATATCATGTGGAGGCCCTACTAATAACTAGCCATATAGACGAGGATGACAAATTCTAGTTAGGTCATATTAGGCACCATCATGGTGGTTCTTCAGTCATCAAACAATTATCATGGATTTACTCTAATTTGACTATGTTTTGCATATTTTTCTATTTGGTAGATTGTTTTCCTTGACCATATTTTTTATATGTGTCAACAATAATTTTCCTTCACTTGAAAGGGGAGAAGGATTGGCCTACATTCACAAATTAGGTTGCAACCAAAGATAATGAGGTGTATTATGCTACAACTAATAACTGTGAGTGGTGATGTAGCGGTATCTCCTAGAATTTCCCTACATGGTTGGATAGGGAGAGGCCTTGATCATTGCACATGCACTAGATGGTCCTAAGGAATAGCCCATCATGGAAGGAGTTGATACATAAGGTGCCAGTGATATTTTCCCTCTACAAGAAATTCTAGACTATTGAAAACTATTTAAAACATACATATCTAAATCTAATATTTTTGAAACATTTTTATACAAAAGAAAAAATGTGCATACCTTTTTTTTTTGTAGTATCTTTGTGACCTTTCTTGAGATAATTGTTTTTCCTTTTCTTTAGGAAATGATCACATAGCTTTATTTTTCCTTGTCCTTTTATTTCCCATTTCCTCCTTCAAAAAATTTGAGTTGAAAACTCCTTCACTAAATATATTGTCTTTAAAAACCTTCCAAAATTGAAAAATGCAAATTAGATTCAAGATAAATAATTTTTAATTAAATTACATATTTATATATATGCAACTTTAATTAATTTATTTTTAAAATTCATCTTCAAGACCCTCGAACAAAGGTCTCCTGCTATAATTTTTTTAATTATTTTTTTAGTCTGCCACCTTTGTTCGAAGGTGGACAATTATGATTTTTTTTTATTTTCTTAGGCAGCCCAAAGGACCTTGGAATAGAGGTACCTTTGTGTGAAGGTACCTTTGTTTGAATATACCTTTGAACAAAGGTCCTTGGATGGCCTCTTCCACTCTAGGCCTTAAGATTTCCTCGAAATTTTTAGTTTCAAACCTTGGGTTGGACCTCCAAATGGAATGAAATTGACAAGATAATTTGCAGGGTTGTAGCCCTCAAAATGAGCTTTCCAACAAGTATAATTTTGAATACATTTAATTTGATTGTTATATTTATTTTCTATTTTTTTCTGAACATAGGTTTTTCACCAAACATCAAGCTCTCTGTTCTACACATATGAAAAAATAGTAAAATTCTAAAAAATATTTACACAATAGCTATTGATCTCCTTGTTTGAACAAAAAAAATGAATTTGGATATATACAGAAAAAAGTTATGCTATATGGTTCAAACCTGTGTCTAAATTAGAATAAGATCACTTAAAATATTAATAAAAAAATGCTTCAAAATATTATTAAAAAAATATCTGTGCACTAGATATTGGTGTTATGAATCTATATTTAAAAATTTAGAATTTTATCTTTTTCTATAAAAAACGTTATACTATATGGTTTGAATGACACTTTTTAAAAATATTGTTAACTATAAAAAACAACTTATTAAAAGTTACGTAAAAAAATTCACAATTTTTTTTAAATTTTGAAAAAAATATATGTAGAATCTACACACAAAATCGCAAAAATCACTAGTTCACATCATCTTCAAATTCTTAACGGTTTAGTTGTTATAGGTGTTAGAAAGTGAAAATTTAATTAAAAATGTTGATTTCAATGTCCTACTTTGGCCAAAAAGTGGGAGAGAGTATTGAGGGATCACCCCAATACCAAAGTGTAATCAATAGTATCCTTATTTGAGGTTACTTTGAACTATGTGAAGAACAAGAACAATGGTTAAATGAGTTATTCACACGACCATTCATTCCAGAACAATGATTAAATAATTTTTTTGTGCTATATTAGAAATGTGGAAATAAATAAGAAAGTAGTAGAAACAACATCAAATTAAAGAAAAATTAAGGCAAGTGATTTATCATAGAGAAGGTTGATTTGGGAGAAAAAACTAGTACATAATCCACTATCAAGTTCAAATTGTACAAGATTGCTCACAATATGATGGCCACTAAGAACGCCAACAATAATTCATCCTCCCACCTTGACTTGGTGAACTTAGTGACTAAGAATGAAAAACATCACTAGAAACATGGCTATGGATTACAACATTTAATTTCCAAACATCAATGATAATAATTTGGAATACATTCAAAATTCTTAAGTGCCTTCTTATAATCTCTCTAACCTCTTGCATTACTTCACTTCATACCTCAAAGTATGTATTAAATCCAAAGGATGGTCAAATGAGTCAACATGAGTAGCTTGTGTCCCATATGAAGAGATAGAAGAAGAAACCATTCAAATCCCAAAAAGAGTCTCAACCGTACTATTTTTTTGTATAATCAAGATGAATTCCTCTACTACCAAAAAATGTTAGTTGATCCTAATCCTTTTCATGATGTTTTCATCCCTACATGAAAATATAAGAATTATTAATTCTTAGAAAAAGATGTTATTGATTTAATGTCCTAAAACTCACTAAGGTTTTAAAATTCATGCATGGACTCAAAATGAGGTATGTGACTTCATGTTGATTAATTATAATAAGTAACTCTAAAACTTGCCTGGAAATTTAAAACATGAAAATTATGAATTTAAATGGACCATTCATTTCATCAATAATTCTAATTCCTTTTACTAACTATTATATACCAAATTGATCTTGTCTCTTTATTATCTTCTATACATGTAAGTATCCTTATTCATCTACCTTCATCTTCATCATAGGCCATATACATCATCAATGTCAACCACTTTGATAACACTTTGAAGAGATTTGTGCCCCAAAGAATGAAGAGGATTTATTTATGAATATTATATACAAATGAGGAAAGGGGAGGATAAATCCCTTAACTAAATTCTAATGCAAAATTTAGAATTTAAATACATATTCAAAAGTTATAACCTCATAACCAAGCCTAAGTATCTACTACCCTAATTACCCAAAAATAATATATAAATAATTTATTTTTTGGTCTTGGTTTACATTTATTTTATTACTATAGCCTATAAACTATATGAAATCTAGCAATTTTGGATTACTACCCTAGTTCGTGTAAAGCCTTCTTATTTCTCTTGGGCCTCCATTTTGTCCTTGCCCTCAGAAGTTCTAATCCATTGTCTTGCAATCGAAGCAAATGCATAAATTGTAATTTAGGAGGGGATTTACAAGTGACCAAAGGCTCATCTACACATGTATGCCATGTAGAATCCATCACTTCACAAACTTGTGGACTTGATAATAATTGAAGAGTATGTGATAGCATACATTCACGCCTATACTCCAAAGTTATACTAGCAAGTTCATTGTTTTGTAGAATAGATATGGGTATACTCTGCAAATATCCAAATAATAATAATATTAAAAAATATTATTCTCATGAGCCACTACTTGCTATTTTTTCGACAAAATTGTTACTTCCTTACAAATAAGTAGAATAAAAATTATAATTTATTATTTAAACATGTATATAATTATGTAAAAACTAAGCTAGAACCTATATTTGAGAGAAAGCCAATAATATCTTGAAAAACAACATTATAACCATCTTTATGGAAAAAAACTCAAACTCATCAAAAGAATTATTCAAACTTAACCTCCAAAATCCAGTTAATATATTTGATATTGTTGACATGTTGATTTGCATC
The DNA here is from genome assembly GCA_027924645.1 of Cunninghamia lanceolata. Lineage (NCBI taxonomy): Eukaryota > Viridiplantae > Streptophyta > Pinopsida > Cupressales > Cupressaceae > Cunninghamia > Cunninghamia lanceolata. Next base: position 3,750,772 of record BSBN01000220.1, on the reverse strand, counting down.
TAAATCACTCCAACATGCCTGCAAATAAAATTAAAAGAAAGTTAATGTTAAGGGACTATAGGGTACACATTTCTTATTTCATAATCTAGAAATTTTGTAGCTTAAAATACTTTTTCTAAAATTTATTAAAGTACTTACAGTTAAATTTGAAGAGATATATGGAGCACTACTATCGTCAAGTTTGATTAGCTTTTGAGTATCTTCTTCCCCTATAACTTGTCTAGTAGTGAAATAAGGTTGTAATTCTTCTCTCACTCCATTTGGAATCTTGGAAAGTTTTCTTGTCTTTTTATTCATCATAACCCAAGTGCTATATGAAAAATATGATCAAATGAGACTCAAAACTATGATGATATGTTTACTAAACCAAATGCTTTTGCGAACAAAACAAACAAACCAGGGGACAACATATGGATAATTAAGCAATCTCACCTAGTTGCTCATATAAGAACAACATTTGTCTTTATATCACAAACAATCTCATCCCACCGCAACCCATTTTTACCTGATGCATCCACCCATGTATCTATCTCCACAATATCACCCCTATATAATCCAAATAATAATCTTTTAAAATTATGATAATACAATGTAAATAACAACATAATGATAACCTTCACCAAAGCTACAAAATTTTAATGAAAACTTGCTTTCAATAATTCATAAATATTCATTTATAAATATGTGACATTATTATTTGCTTTTGTAAGATTTTTTGCCATCAAGATTCATCCACACTTCAAAAGTAGCCTTCAAAACATTAAAGAACAAGCAGTATTGTTTATGTTACTGCTAACTGGCTTGTAAAAGAACTCAGCAAAAAAATACCACGAGGGATAACTTTCCACTTGAAATTGAAAATGAGCAACAACCCATATAAGATTTCTTTGACTCATCTCAAGGGTGGTACCAAGCCCATCTCCTGCAAGCCCAAAATGCAAAACGTAATTCAGGGTCATTTCCTGGATTGCAGAGACAAACAATATATGATTAGTTGCAACTATCTCTTTTTATTAGCATGAACCGACTTCTTGATTTAAAAAAATCACTTAGTCATAAATGTATTGGATTATCTAAACTCATATGAAAAAACCATCCATAAGTACAATATTGGTAATTATGGCAAAGTCTTCACCTACCTGAAGATGGCTCACCAAGGTTTCAATAGAGGTTGTTGTATCTGGACCAACCTCATATGACCTTATTGCAAAATTCTTCTTGAACACCAAACTGTCTTCCACAAACCTCCCCAACCAATTTGGAATTGCCTTTATCCTGCTTTCTTCTTCAACAAAATCCTTCAACCCAACATTATTATTGTTCACATTCAGGCTATCACTAACACTTCCATTGATCTCTAAATCAACTGGAGAATTTCGATAGACTTGAACTCCCTTGTGTTAATTTTAGCAATCATAATTGCAGTAAGGAACAAGAAGACACAAATGCACACATAACACAAAGATACCCTGGGAAAACCTCTCTCTTAAAGGTGAAAAACCCAGCAAGAAAAACTTAGATCTGATTATATTAATGGCAGAGGCAGATTACAACTTTGCCTAGCTAGGGCACAAAATGAATAAATCAAGTTATCAAATCACATAACCAATTGAACTATTGAACTCCTTGAATCATCGAACCCATCGAACTGTTGAACCAGTTGAACTGTTGAACCCATTGAACCATTGAACCTATCGAACAGTTCAGCTATTGGTAGGATTCCTTGAACCGCCGAACTCGTTGAACTGTTGAACCAGTTGAACTTGTTGAACCTATCGAACGGTTCAACTATCGGTAAAACTCCTTGAACCGTTGGACCTGTTGAATTGTTGAACCATTGAACCTATCAAACGGTTCAACTATTGGCAGAACTCCTTGAACCGCCAAATCCATTGAACTGTTGAACCAGTTGAACCATTGAACCTATCGAATGGTTCAACTATCGGCAAAACTCCTTGAAGATTGCAGATGAATATTGCTAAACTTGAAGTAGATTGCTGGTGGATAGTTTTCGCAGAGCAGAATTCAATGTGTTGCTATATCAATTATGACTACAAGTCACTTTACATTTATAGGAGATCGCTCAAACAATAACCTTGGTCAGCCTGATACAATTTGGTGCCAAGTTATAATAATTCAAATTACATACACGTTACATTGAAATAGGTCCTGACCTATTTGCAATTTCAAGATACATCGAATAATGAATTCGCCCAATTAGGGCCTACCTTAAATCAGATAATACAACTGAGATTCTTGAAATGCTAAGGCTGATAGGGCATTCAGCATTTTATGACTAGGTCAGTATCTAGAAGGGATCTGACCTAGCTACCAAAATCAACACTCCCTCTTAGCTAGGGAGGATTCCTTCATAAGGATCAAGTCACATAGTGACTACCATCACATGTGGCTACTCCCATAGATGAAAAGATAAGTGTTTATTGTCATCTCTACATGATGTTTACCATAGATACTCCTAGAGGGTGAACAAACACACCATGGAATTTCTCCCATGATATCCACCATACCTACTTGTAGAGGGTGGATTCACCATGCCTACTCATAGAGGGTGGAAGAGGGCTTTCACCTCAAACTTCTCCCAGAGAAGAGTGCATTACCACCATGCCTACTCATAGAGGGTGGATCCACCATGCCTACTCACAGAGGGTGGAAGATATAGTATAATGTATCATTGATGCTAAGACTCCCTCTCAACTAGGGCTTCATTCTCTACAACTCCAAGCTTGTCTTGAAAATATGCAACCTTTACTCGAGCAAGAGGTTTGGTGAGAACATCCGCTGTTTGCTAATTAGTGCTGATGTATTTCAACTGAATAGCATTCCTTTGCACCATATCCCAGATATAGTGGTACTGAGTTTCCACATGCTTTGATTTGTCATGAAACACAAGATTGGCAGAGAGCTTCACACAGCTCTGGTTATCACTATGAATAATTGTAGGCTCCCAAGGTTGTCCAAACAATCCTGCAAGGAGTTTTCGAAGCCACACTGCTTCTCAAGATGCCACACAAGCTGCAATATATTTTGCTTCAGTAGTACTCAATGCTACTAAAGACTGTTTCCTACTACACCAGGATATCATGGTGGATCCTAAGCTAAAGCAAACTCCAAAAGTGCTCTTTCTATCAGTGGTACTTCCTGCCAAATCAGAATCAGAATAGCCTTCCAAGGTAATAATTGTATTGGAAGAGTACTTCAATCCATATCCAACTGTACCATGCAAATATCTCAAGATATGCTTGGCTGCAACAAGGTGAATCTGCCTTGGTTCACACATGAACTGGTTGAGGGCACTCACTGGATAGTAAATGTCAGGTCTAATGTTAACTAGATACATCAAGGATCCAATCAGCTGCCTGTATTCAGTAGGATCCACAAGATCAGACCTAGCTGTAGATTCACTCAACTTCTTTAAGTTAGTTTCCATAGGAGTAGGCATAGGTTTACAATCTAACATTCCAAATCTCTTCAAAATATCAATGGTATATTTTCCTTGAATTAGAATAATTTCATTGGCTCTTTGCCATACTTCTAACCCTAGAAAGAAATTCATGAGACCTAGATCTTTCATTTCAAACTCTGAAGTCAATTCTTCCTTACATCTAAGAATGAGATGATCTTCTCCAGTTAGGAATAAGTCATCAACATATAAAACCAGAATCAACATTTCACCATTGAATACCTTGAAGTAAAGGTTAGGATCAGCATCATTCTTACAGAATCCTAGGCTTACCAAGTACTTGTCAATTCTTTCATACCAAGTATGGGGGGCCTACTTAAGGCCATATAATGCTTTCTTCAATCTGCATACATGAGATTCTTTCTTATGGATCACAAAGCCTTCAGGTTACTCAATGTAGACCTCTTCTTCAATAACACCATTAAGGAAGGTTTTCTTTACATCCATCTGGTGCAACTTCCATCCCTTAGCTGTAGCAATAGCAATGATAGTCCTAATGAAAGTGGATCGAGCAATAGGGGCAAAGGTTTCTTCATAATCTATGCTTTCTTTCTGAGAGAAGCCATGAGACACAAATCTAGCTTTGTATTTCTGAATACTTCCATCAACAACATGTTTAATTTTAAGCAACCATTTGGAAGATACGATAGACTTACCTTTGGGTCTAGGCACAATATCCCAAACATCATTCTTGATGATAGACTGATATTCTTCATCCATAGCATTCTTCCATGCTTGTTGTTTCATGGCCTCTTCAACGCTGGAAGGTTCAGTCTCAATGAGATTGCACATAAATGCAACATAGTCAGAGAATTTCTGTGGCCTCCTACTTTTTCTAAATGTGCCACTTGGAGCTACAAACTTTTCTGCCTCTTGAATCTAGAGAGGTCTCTTCTTACTCACGGTAATGTCCCTAGGCCCATCGGTAGGATCCAAAGGTTCACTTGGATCATCATAATTTTTAGATTCTGTAGACTCTGTTAGGACAGTTAAAATTTTGAAAATTTTACTATCTTTTCACTCCATTATACTTGAACAAATCCTAAAAAAACACCCCAAAAGAACATAATAAAAATGTATCTCACAAGGTGTCTATGGATGAGCAGTTCCAAATTTCTTCAAAGTCAATCCATCGGCAAGACATTGTTTTGTTTACACCGATACATAAGGAATCATTTCAAAATAGCCATCGGCGTGAGAAGGCAGATCGGAAGGAGATCTATGGAAGTCACCGATGGAATAAGTAATACCGATGACTTTACATCGGTGAGAGAAATGAGTGGTCATACCGATCGGTATGACAGACAACTATTGGATGCCTTTTAAAAGTTGCCCCGACGGTATATATCATACCGATAAAGTATTTCGGCAAGAGTCTCACCGAACATCCTGTGGAGGTAATGAAGCAAACGACCATCGGCAAGAAGTAAACTATCGAGATAAGATACAAAGAAGTTTCTGATACTAAATGTCTTGGCGATAAGAGAGCTTTCGGCAAGACTCACAGCGATACAATTATCTGTCGGGGTGACTCAACATATTGGGACAAGGGAATTAGGTCTCGCCGATTCACAAGTCACGGCGATCAAAAGGTATCGGTGATACTTTGACATACTCTGTCTGATAAAGAATACGAAAGGACCATCGGTGAGATGATTCGGATCGGGTTATCTTTTGAAAGCTATCCCGATAGTATGTTTCACTCCGATGGGTATACTCTAGCGGCAAGACATTAAAACAGTCATTCCAATCCAAAGTAACATGACTATCGGTGGGACAACAAAAGTCGGGGAAACATAATTATGTTATCCCGATAGTATTAATCACCCCGATAAACAAATTATATCGGTAAGACTCATTACTTCGGAGCGAAATCTAAATCACATGGCGATGAAGGAAGTCATGCCGATGGTCGCGCCCACTTGAAGATATGACATTACATAGCGTCGGGAATACAATTGAGGGGTCACGTCGATTGACTGTTCGTGCCATAAAAGCATTAAGGTCGCCCAGACATTTTAAAATTCACACCGATAAGAAGAGTTATGGCAATGTGACATTTCACAGCGATGAACATTGAATTGATCAGATAATTAAATACAAATGGCTACGAAATTTATATGATCATTATAGTTGCAAAAAAACTGTCCGAGAAGAGAATACAGAAGAACTCTTAAGGTGAAAGCAGAGGATTCCAATTCCAGCCACCAAACGACAGGTACATATACACAAACCACTGTATAGCCTGTATTTAAATTCTCTGCCAAAGTTTTAAAATGGAAACTCCGGGAAAGGGAAAAGGAAGAAAGTTACAAGGGGAAACTAGTAAGCCTAAGAAACAAAAAACTGAACAAACCCCTGAGGAGAAAGTGAAAGAAAGAAAATTGAATCAGGACTTAATTGACCAATTGCCTGGGTCAACTCCCAAGGCTAGAAGGTCTGCCCAACTCAGGGAAGAAGTGGAGAAATTAGAAGATAAACACAAACACCTGGGAGATATCTGGACCCCAATTCAGGGATATGAACTTTTCAGATTTCACTATAATAGAAGGTTTAGGAATGCTCCTGTGTCAAACCCATGGCACATAAATTTAGGAAAATTGGTTGTACCCAATGTATTCCTGAATGTGGAACTCCTTCAATTGCTTGCCAGACATTATAATTCAAACCTGAAAGCCATCTGCAACCCACAGGGAGAACCAATTGTGCATTTGTCAAAAAATGCTATTTGTGAGGTTTTTGATTTAGATGATTTATGCACTGTCCCTATCATTTATGAAGATCTGGATAAGGAGTATTGGAGAATGGACACAACTTACAATGGATGGAGGTTGCCCATTCATAGGCCCAGGGTTGAAGGAGAAGTGATGCCCTTAACTGAAAATGATGGCCCTCCCTTTCATGTAGCCATATTTGAACCATATATACAATATACCTATTTCTCTGTAGGCCAAATCCTGGGTTCAGAGGTCCCTGATTTCATGACTATTCCTCTGATGGTCATAGCCTCTGACATTCAGTGTCATAATGCAAGGCAATTTGATTATGCTTCCTATATTGCTAATAGAATGGACTCTGGTCTATCTACAATAAAAAATAGTGCTCCAGCATGCTCTTTTGAGCATTACTCAATGCTTATGCACATGGTGTTATATTATGGCCAGGAGGTAGGGTTATGGCCAACTGAGTTTCAAGTTGTTGCTGAAAATAAGAAAGGGGAAAAGATACCTGTACAACTGTGGACCAGAATTTGGGATAGTAGATATGCCCATTCCAGCTATGCTCAATTTGAAGAGCATTGTGTAAAAGTACTGTATAGGTATTTTAATCACCCCTGTGAATATTCAATTTCAACTGAAATAAAAAGATACCTCAGACCAAAAGATTTTGGTGGCCCCCTACTGTCACTCATAATTGGGGAGACTGGTATTGTTTTGAAGATGCTACTATGATCAGAGTTTATGGTTTTGAGGATGCTCCATTCATATTGCCAAAGACTGTCCCTGATAGGCTTGCATATCTGGAGATAATCAGGCAAATGCATTGTTCAAATGTGATGCATTTGAGTTCACATGACAAACAATCGTTTATGCCCAGCACCTTATGTTTCGGAGATTTTACTGTAGTTTCAAAAGAAGGTTACAATCTCATTCTAGATAAATTGATGCATTATAACATGATGACTGCTGAGATGAGAAAAGGATTTGACCCTAAAGGCTTTATTGACTCTGCAAGAAGAAAACAGAATCTCAGTGGGTACATGCACACACATTATCCACATGATGATGTCATTAGAAATTTAGAAGAAGCAGAAGTCGAATTGGTGGTAGAAAAATATAACAGGGATCTAAATGAAAAGAAAAAGCAGTTAGCAGAAATTGAGGTTGTATCCTCTGAAGATGAAGAACTGGCAGGGCAGGAACAACCACCAGATAAAAAGGTAGAGATGTCCAAGAGAAAAATGCAACAATATCAGCCTCCTGTTGTACTACATAATGAGGAGGGGTCTGCTGATGAGGATCCACGCCAAACAGCCTATGATTCTTTCATTTTAGATGATAAGTTTATTCAATCAAAGGAATTTAAATCATTTTTGTATAAATACAAAGGGAAAGAAATCAGAGAGTCAGTAGATGATGTCTCTGCTGATAATGAAAAACAATTATTAGATATGCTGAAGGAAACAATAGATAAAGAGATGCAAGACATGACACCTAGCAAGGGTAGACAGTTACTTAAAGATGCAGGGGTTATGATTTTTCCTGGTCTGGATTTAAATTCTGCTTTGGTTTTTGACAGTTTTCTGAATAACACAGATGATAAGTATAAACTTACTCCAGAAGGAGTTAATGAAGTATATATGGGAACAAGGTATAATAATGATGAAAATTCCTTGATGATATGGGCATTATACCCTCCCCATAAGAAGACGGCCATCATAGATACTGAAAAGACTTTTGGCCATGTTATGACTTTGAAAGCAGGGGAAACTGACCCTATAATTACAGTAGACATTGGTATCAATGTTGCAAAATTGAATAAAGCACAAGCTCAAATGTTGATCAAAGAAAGAGATGCATACAAATTGAGTTGTGAAAGACTGACAAAAGAAAATGATTACTTGAAGGACACTGTTAAGAGTACTTTTGGCTAGCCCACAAAAAGAATAACTCAAGGTGAGAGCTCACAGGGCATTCAAGTGTTATCCCCTGATCAGGCAACCCAAATTCAGATGGATGCATTTGTTACAATACTGCAGAGCAGGTATGCAAACATGGTGCAGTGGTTAAACCAATTTTAGGATAATTTCTCAAAGAATCATAAAGCAGTTCAAGAACATGAAAGACTTGAAAAGAGAATACGAGAAAAATTGACTGAGCTACAAAACAGAAGTACTGCTGATAGTACAGATATCTCTGATGCAAAAGCATTTCTCAAACAACACCAAAATTATTATGACAAACTTAAAGCTGATGCTAAGGAAGGAAATGATGCCTCGAACACAGGAGTGCCTAGGATATTTAAAGACAATGGAGAGGTAAAGAGTGAGGAAGAATGGATTATTGATTGTCAAAGTATATTACACAAAGCCACAGGAGCTCTGAAAGACAAAGCCTCTGCGTCTAAACAAGTTTGCAAACAATTGGAGAGCATGATCACACTTGATATAATTACCAGAAGTGCTGTTGACCTTACTGATTCTCATTGTGAGCAGGATTACTTGGATTACTTGGCAAAAGTCTACTTGTGGCTAAATAGAGCCTAATCATAATTATGTTATAGTTGTTAATGTTTGTTAAAGTTCCCAAAAAACTTATTGAAGAGTTATGACTCTTCATAGAAATATCTATATAAGTCCAAACAATCGATGCTGAGAGATCATCAGCAATAGAATATATTCAGATATATCATATATACAATGTTTCAAAATGACTATGTTGCATATCTTATTTGAAGAAAAAGTTTGAAGTTCTCTGATTCAGTGGTTCTGCTTTGGTATCAGTTGTTTGTTAAGATTATTCAAATTGTGTGGCTATCTCCATTTCTACATTTCCTTGATATTCAGATTAAACATATCAAGTATATATTTGATCTGTCAATACACATTTGCTGTATCTATGTGATTAAATAGGTTGGTATCCATTTGAGGAATTAAACCCTTCTGATTTAGTTATAGTAGCCTGGAAGTATTAAGTTTGGATTACTAAGTAGGGCCATACAATTAGATTGCCATTCTGTCTCCAGTAAAATATTATCTATTAATCTTGTCCATTCATTTCATTTGGTTCCTTCAAGTAAGGATTAAAATACCTTCTGGTGAATTATAAGATATCTGATTTTATTTGGTTGGATTATCAAGGAGAGTTTGTCAGTCATTTACTTGCACGTTTATACAAGTTATAAACTAAAACTGTGCCAAACAACTGGAATTATTACCATTAAGAAACCATTAGTCCTGGTCCTTCAAACTGACTCTGTTACCCAACAAGGCACTACTCTTATTTTACTTAAAACCTTTTACCTTGATATTGCTTATACAATTTCTACCAATTACTCATTAGACATTAAACCTAAAGTCAGTTAGCAAGCATTTCATCTATCCTACATCTTGTGCCACTGTAGATAGATTTAGTTAGTCCATGCATTCACATTCAATCTGCTTTAATTTTCCAAGGTTTACCCACCTAGGTGTAGCAGGACCTAAAGCGAAGGAAATCAACTAACCTTGAAGGTTGATTTCGTCAAGTTAGTTCAGAAACGTTGCCAATCTAAACATAGAGCTTGGCATCCCCTTAGGATTGACAACCTGCATTTCTGAGACCTAACAAATTGGCGACTCTGCTGGGGAACTAGTAAAAGACCTTAGAAATTAATCCTTTCTTTCATAGAGTCATTTCAGAACATTTAAGTTGGTAACTCTGTTGGTGACAAGAACGCTACAGATAAAATATAAACTTTTCCTATTTAATAGGTGGCAACTCTAGTTACAATTATAACAAAAAATTCAATATCAAATTGATGGTAGGAGATCCAAGATGGAAGGCAGAAATTTGCAGTCATCTCCACCACTTAGAAACATTTCCAAAAGAAATGTGAATCCAAAGCATTCCCACCAAGATAATAATCTGTACATCCAAAAGAATGATGCAGAACAAAATATTTCAATTCACAACAAATTCACACTCTGCATGATTCAAACGAGAACCTCAGTGGAGCAACTGATGATATTTTGGCAAGGTACAGACCTACTCCTCAAGAACAGCATGATCATGATGCAAAGGTCATGAGGGATATTGATAGGAACCAAGCTGAACATGATTTCAAGATGTCATTACATCAGGGAGAAGGGATAGGATATGAATTTTCAAATCAAGGAATGAATGATAATCCAGAACATTAGGAAATAAATAATCAGGACATGAGTAAAGAACAATAGGAAATACTCATGCTCCGAAAGGAACTTGAAAGGTACAAGATACAGGAAGAGAGGGAGTTGTTGCAGCAAGAAATTCAACAGAGGAAAAATAAAGCCAAAACAACTCCCCCAAAATATGTACCCCCGCATAGAGGGAATATTTCAAGAAATACATAGCAAAATACAAGTGGTGCTCAAAACTCACATGCTTCTGGAAGTCATCAGAACATTATTCCCCAAAACCCTAGACCACCTCCCATACATAATGTATCTCAACACATAGTAAATACTTACCCACCCCCTGGTCAACAATACTATAGACCACAAAATCATCACACAAACCCCCACATGAACCAACATCAACAATATACATATCATCAGCCACCAAGTGGATACAATTATTATCCCAATCCACCACCTTTGAATTTCCCACCCCAAAACCTTGCAAATATATGCAGTCAATTTGATCTAACTAGATATCAGTTGTATCCATATCCTATGGATAGTACTTGGAGAAATATGGTTCCCAAGTTTACTAGAAATAATGCAATATCTGCGGAAGATCATATCAGAAGTTTTAATGCTTTTGTACAGGATATTGGTATGGATTGGGAAGACATTAGAATGAGGTTATTTATGATGTCCCTCACTGAAGATGCCAGAGATTGGTTTAACAGCTTGCCTGATGCATCAATCAATTCAATAACTGATTTCCATAACCAGTTTAAGGATCAGTATGGTAACCAATATGCTCCTGAGTTTGCACTACATGAATTAATAAGTATACAGAAGTATCAAAATGAGTCAGTATTTGATTTCAACTTGAAGTTTTCCAAGTTACATAATAAGGTACCACATGGGGCTAAGTTATCTAACCAGGCAGCACTAAGTATCTATATGAAAGCATTTGACCCTAAAACAGGATATGAACTTAGAAACAGGTGTCCTACAACCTTGGCCGAAGCACAGAAAGTGGCCATAACTATTGAAAATAATAGGAAGGCTGCAGGAATGGTCAGTAAGAGGGATAATCATAGAAATCCTCAAAATCCAAATGTTCAACAAACTAAACCAGAGGGTCAGCATATACATGATAGACCTAGGTTACATGATATGCCTGTTGATGATTTGTTTTGATGCAATCATAACAATAAGTTAAAATTCACATATAATGAACTGAAACTATACTTGAAAGATAAGAAGGAATCATTTGAGATTCAACTAATCCCAAGTCTACAATGGTTCGGTTGGTCAAGTTCAGTCGGTCAATGTGAAGCTGTAATGTTCAAGGGGCCTTACGTAGTTTAGGTTTGTTTGGTGGTTTACTGGACTAAGAATATGCAAAAAGGTCATGAGATATGTCAATACTTTTCATTCCTTTGCATAAAAGTGTTACTGTGCTGCAAGTTTTAGATGGTTTTCTTGAATTTTTGCAGCTTTCTTCTTTATCTATTTATGAAAACTGTCTACTTATAGCTCTGTTATGCATGCTTCTTCAAATTTGAGACAATTTCCTTTAGGTTTCTACGTTTTTAGCTAAATATTTCAGATGGGTTGGGAAAAGTTAGAAAGATCTAATTTATACCTCATTTAATCTACCGAAGGATCTAATTGTTTCTGTTATGCACTATGTAAATACCACAGTAATTTGATCAAATCCACAGTAAAAACCTTAAATGCAAGTTCTGAGCATTTTCACAAACATACATTTAAAATTGCAAGCTCTCAAAGAAAATATTTCAAAACACAAAGAAGAGCAGGAGAACACTCAGAAGATAGATGCAGAACTCCAGATTCTATTGTATTAGAAATGAATAGTCATACATGATTTACAATGTAGGAATGACTCTTAGTTTCATTGATCATACTACAGAGAACTTACAAGCTTTACAGATACAGTAAGGCAGCCAGACATTCCACGCGCACCTTACTGCAGACAGACAGGCGACCTCCTTCTTCTACCTCTAAACTATGCTAAGCTAACTCTCTGTGTGCTTCTAAAGAAAAAATCTCTGTTGTAGCCCCTGTTGTAAAGTATTTACAGTGTAGAGAGGCACAATATATAGACTTTCTGGTTGTCCTCACTACAGCAAAAAAAACCTAACTGAACCCCTGGTTCAAACCCCTGGGTTACAGCAATAAATACAGCTGAACCAGCTCCTCAAAATATCTCTGAGCAGTGTCAAATCTGGGCGAAATATTGCCCCTTCTGAGAAGTTCCGGCAGCTTGGCAATAACTTTCATTTATCTGTTGTAGTAATACCCTCAGCTGCAACTTTGTCCTTTAGTTGAATGGCCTTGACTTCTTCGCACTTCATCTTTATCTTCCTACTCCTGAGATCGGATTTTCTTCCTCCATGAGGTCACTGTGTTGACTTTCCAGCTGCTTCCTCAACTGCAAGCCTACAAGACAAGACAAGCAATAAGTATTTCATTTATCACATAAACAGCAGGAAATTAAAATAATCGTTTAAATCCAGGTGACTGCGCAAAATTGTGGAAATCGGGTCCAAAATACTCTTAAAATGCGTTCAAAACGCATTCAGACCGCTCAAAACCCATGGGGTCAACTATCGTTGACCAGAAAAATGCCACGGGCGCCAAAAAAATGGTTTAAAACTCAATCGCATTCCATTCCCTCCCATCGGCGTGTCAAGAAACCGCTCGGCCGATGTTTGCTTCATCTGCATGATATTTTGAAAATAATGATGCTCTTCCTTCCGAAGGTCCAGATGACGTCATCAGGATGTTTCGCTTCTGTATATGGGGAAAAGAATGACAATCAACATCATCATCATGTCGAAGGAAAAAGGAGGATATGAAATATGATCCTGCTGCTGAGGAAAGGAAAATGATGGTGACGTCATCGTCATATTCGGGCTTCATTAAAATGCAAATGATGACGTCATCGTCATATTCGGTTAAGATCAGGGGAGAAATGCAATATCGGGTCACCTAAGGAGCATGATCAGGTGGTGAATGTAATATGACCCCTTTGCGGCCAAGGTAACCCTCTCGAAAGATCAGGATGATGATGATCATCAGGATATCCGGGGCTTTCGTTAAACTTAGAATATGACGTCATCATCATATTCGCGAACCGGATCATGTTTTGGAAAATATCCTACCGAAGGGAAATGTGATGATGATGATCATCAGGATATTTGCAAAAGGTCATATTTCTCGGCAGGAGGACTTTATGAAATGTCGGGTTGACAAACAAGATCATGATGATCTTGACAACAGGACAGGATAAAAAATATGATGATCCTTCTCATCGAATATCATGATGACGTAACCATCATATTTCGTCTTTGGAGCATGAGGATGAGTTGAGGTCATCATCAGGTTAGCGCTAGGGTGATATTAAAATATGATCATGCTGTTGAAGAATGGAATATCACCTTCCCTTAAAAGATAGGGTGATCATCATGATCATGCAAAAGGAGATCAGGAGGATATGAAGACGTCATCATCATCTTAGCGAATTTCAGCAAATATGACCCTCTTGTGAAAGATCAGGATGATGACCCTCCGATAGGATTTTGGCATGCGCATGCAAATTATGCAGATAGTGGATTTTCTAAGTCAGGGTGATATTATAATATCAGCATGATATTATAATATCCGGTGATGTAAAAATATCATGATGCTCGTTGTTATGAAATATCGGGTTACACTCAAATTATGATGCTCACGATGCGCATAAGGTCTTTTGACGGGTAAAGGGCACTATCACCTAAGATTGACGTCTGGATATTTCGACTGCATGATTTTATCAAGTGATAGATCAAGATCATGATGACCTTGACAACATGACTGAGGATAAAAATTATGATGATCACCTTGCGAATATCAGGTTTGACCAAAACTTTGACTGTGCATAACTTCCACATATGGACGAATTTTCAAGTGATGTAAAAGGGAAACCTGCATGGAATTTCAAGCTCTTTCTAAATATGAGGTCACAGAAACAAAATATGAACTTTGACAAACTGACCTCATGATGATGATGCACCTCATCCTGACCTTCATGATGATGATGCACCTGACTCATTTTTACCAAACCGCCAGAAAGCAGACAAACACAAGCAGAAGCAAAAAGCAAAGCCACAACAGGGGTCCTCATTTTGCTGAGGGGCAAAATGGGGCGTGTTGTGAACATCACAACAATGCCCTACAATACAAATTGGAAGGATGGAAGACCTATCGATAACAACAGAAAGCAACCATATGGAAAAGATACTCCTGATCCCCTGAAAAGAAACATGGCACGCATGGCAGAAAATAAGCCTTGGTGTTTTGTATGTAATTTACCACATTTACCTGAATATTGTGAGGTAGCTAAATCCATACAGCAAGAGGAAATGCTATACAACTATAATAGGGATAATCATACCATCAATATGATGCAGGATACACCATGTGTGGTGACAGAAGATTATTCTTCTTCAGAAGAAGAAGGATATGAGTATGATGTAGGGAACCAGAAGTATCATATCAACATAGGAGAACAAGAGGTATTCTAGACCAAGAAGATAGTTATAACAACAAGTCATATGGTCAATGGAGAAAACCTACTAAGGATGAAAGGGAAGCTCTCACAGTGGCTGTAGTGGCTCAAGCTAGAAACACTTATAACTTAAGGAATAGAACAACAAATGTTGGGCAAGGAACTCCTGGGAGTGTATTTATAAAAGACCAGAATAACAAAGGGAATAACACAAAATCATCATCTAAAGAACCAGAAAAAGGGGACAAAAGTAAAGAAAATCAAGAAAAAGAGAACACAAAAATAGAAAAAAATGATCAGATCATAGCCCATTCTTTTGACATTGCACATGCAGTATCTCAGGTGAAGATATCAGTCCCACTTCTAGAGATGATGAAAATAGATAAATATAGGAGTACAGTTGTCAAGATGATTTCTGATACACCAAATCCAAAACATAAAGGGTTTGAAAAAACAACGAATAATGTGCATCAGGAAAATTTCAAGATGCCTGAGGTATACCTTGGTGACACGCTTACAAAAAATCCCTCATAGGTAGACCCATTCTATACCACATTAGTAATCAAGAACAGGATAGTTAGAAATTGCATGATTGATTCAGGTGCTGATATGAATATCATGCCTATAGCAGTTATGAAAGAATTGGGAATGTGGGTTGATACTACGTATGGCCAGTGTTATGCAATGGATAACAGATCTATTCCAGTAGTAGGTATCATGAAGGATGCAGAGATAAAACTTGCCTCACATCCTGAAGCCACTTATAACATTGACATTACTGTGGTTGACATCCCACCGTATTATGGGATGCTTTTATCAAGGCAATGGGCTGCAATGGCAGGAGGCAATGTTCAGTTAGATTTATCATATGCCACCATACCAGTGGGTGACAAGGAAATCAAATTGTGCAGAGAGCCAAGGTATGACAATATCATAGAAAGAATGGACTGGCATCAGGTGAATTTCTTTTGTGACACAGATTTGGGAGTTTTCAAAGTTGGAGAAACTACACCAGAGTTGCATAACACTGATCCAATACACACTGAATCTATGAAAGAAGAAAATGAGTTGTGGAAAATGTATTTTGATGGTGCATGCAGCAAAATAGGAAATGGGGCTGGAGTAATTTTCATTTCACCAGGAGGTAAAACTTTTAAATACTCTTTCCTATTGACATTTGAATGCACAAATAATGTAGCTGAGTATGAAGCCCTGCTCATTGGCCTAAACATAGCCACCAAACACAAAATAAAAAAGTTGGCTGTCTATGGTGATTCTGAACTGGTCATCTCCCAAATAAGAGAAAAATACTTATCTAAAAATAAAAGATTAAGACAGTACAGAAATGCAGTTTGGGATAGTGTTGAATTATTTGATGCCTTTTCAATCAGCTGGGTTGATAGGTCTAAAAACATTATGGCAGACTTTTTAGCAAACATTGCATTAAAGAGAGATGATGTCACATTGGGAGGAATCACAGAAGTTGAATTTAAAACTAGACCTACCATCCCTGATAATATATAGAACTGGCAAGTATTTGATAGTGATGCTGATATAATCAATTTCTTGCATTGTGCTGATTATTATGAAAATCAAGAAATTGATTTCAGTGCATTTGTGGAGGAACATGATGGGAAGGAAACCCTTTTTGGCCAAGAAGTGGTTCAGTTGAAAACGAATAAGATACCCAAAGGACTTATTGCATTAGAAAAGACATTTGATGGCCATGACAGATATAAAAAGAAAGACACACCAGTGATGCCTAGTAACCTTGAAGAAATCAATTTGGGGACACAAACAACTCCAAAAAATGTGTATATTGGAAGATGTCTTGACCCAAAAATCAGGAGCAGACTTATCAACCTGCTCAGGAAGTACAGGCATGTATTCGCTTGGTCATATGATGACTTAAAGGCATATAGAGAGGATCTATTTCAACATGAGATACCACTGAAGCAAGATGCTAAACCATTCAGACAGAAATAGAGGCCGATTAATCCTACATTGGCTCCTAAAATGTTAGAAGAACTTACAAAGTTAAGGGATGGAGCTATAATCAAACCTATTAGACATTCTTCCTGGGTTTCAAATTTAGTGCCTGTCAGGAAAAAGAATGGTGACATTAGACTGTGTGTGGATTTCAGAAACTTGAATAAATCTTCCCTCAAAGATAATTATCCTCTTCCCAATATGGAGGCAATATTGCAGAAAGTCACTGGATGCGAATTGTTGTCAATGATGGATGGTTTCTCCGGTTACAATCAGGTAAAGGTTAAGGAGTCTGAACAATTTAAGACTGCATTCACCACTCCGTGGGGAACATATGTATATTTGAGAATGCCATTCGGATTAACTAATGCTGGAGCAACATTCCAAAGAGCAATGGATGTAGCTTTTGCTGAATTGATCAATAAGATTATGATAGTATATCAAGACAACTTGACAACATATTCTAAAAGGGCCGAAGATCAATGCACACATTTAGAACAAGTATTTATCAAAGCCCTAGAATATGGGATATCATTGAACCCTAAAAAATGCCATTTTGCAGTGACAGAAGGAAAATTGCTTGGCCATATAGTCTCGAAGGAAGGAGTTAAAATAAATCCTGAAAGGGTGAAAGCAATTGATCAGCTCCCTATTCCAAAGAATGTAAAAGCCATACAATCATTTTTTGGCCAGATAAATTTTGTCAGAAGATTTATACCAAATTTTGCAGAAATTGTTTGTCCTATATCAAGAATGCTGAAGAAGAACTCAGAAATAAAATGGACAACAGAAACACTAGAAGCATTTGGTAATATTAAGGAGGCAATCAAGCAAGCTCCAGTCTTAGTATCCCCTGACTTCAGTAAAACTTTTCAACTTTTCTCATTTGCTTCCTATCATACAGTAGCAGCAGTGTTATTACAGAAAAACAATGATGGATATGAACAGCCTATCTCATTCTTCAGCAAGTCCCTTCAGAATACAGAGTTGAAGTATGACATTATTGAAAAACAAGCATATGCATTGGTAAAAGCAGTTAAAAATTTTAGACCATATTTGGTGGGAGCTAAAATCATAGCATATGTTCCTAATGCTACAGTGAAGGATGTATTGGTCCAAACTGAAGTCACCGGTAGGAGATGTAGGTGGATCAATAGGATTCAGGAATTCAATATTGAAATCCAAATCACTAATTTGGTAAGGGGACAGGGTCTTGCCAAATTGATGGCTGAAAGTAATCTAGAAGCCTCTCAGATATGTAAGGTTGATGCAAGTACCAATATTGAACACACTCCATGGTATACTGATATAATATATTATCTAAATCATATGAAGTGTCCTGAAGGATATGATGATAACAAAAGGAGGACACTCAAACTACAAGCTTCAAAATATGTACTCATCAGTGGGGATCTTTATTGGAAAAATAGAGATGGAGTTCTACTATTATGCTTGGATGAATATCAGTCAAAACGTATTATGAAGGAGTTGCATGAAGGCATGTGTGGAGGTCATTTCTCAGTGAAAACTATAGCCCACAAAATCTTGAGGGCAAGATATTATTGGCCTAAAGTTTTTAATGATTCATTCCAGTACACTAGAAAGTGTGAAGCATGCCAGAAATTCTCAGGCAAGTTAAAATATCAAGGAGCACTACCCTTAAAACCTATACAGGTTGAGGCTCCATTTTATCAATGGGGTATTGATTTTATAGGTGAAATCTTAGAAAAATCAAGTGGGGGGCACAGATGGATTTTGGTGGCTACTGATTACTTTACAAAATGGGTGGAAGCAATCCCAACCAAACAGGCTACAAGTAAAGTTGTGATTAATTTTCTAATGGATAATATCATATGCAGATTTGGTACTCCAGTAAGATTGATTACAGATAATGGGATATGTTTTAGATCTGATGAATTCAAAGGTTTTTGCAGTACACATGGTATCACTATTTCTTATGCTACTCCCTACCATCCACAGGCCAATGGACAAGCTGAATCAAGTAATAAGAGCCTCTTGAAAATCATAAAAAGAATGTTGGATAGAAATAAGAAGGCTTGGGATTCAAAATTAAGAATGGCAGTATGGGCCGATAGAATTACTATAAAAAGAGCAATTGGGAGATCTCCTTATGAGTTGGTATATGGAACACAAGCAAGATTACCATTGGACAATCTTATACCAGTGTATAAATTCATTCTCCAGGAAGACTTGAATATTCCTGAACCAATGGAGGAAAGGTTGGAACAATTGGCAGAGCTTGATGAAACAAGAAGAATAGCTCAGAGGCAGAATGTTAAATTACAATCACAGGTAAAATATCTCTTTGACAAGAAGGCCAAAGACAGAAAGTTTGAAATAAATGATCTGGTACTGATGTGGAATGCAAGATGTCAGGACAAAGGAAAACATGGAAATTTTGAAGCCCTGTGGTTGGGTCCTTTCGTTATCACTGGCAAGGGAGGTGATGATTCTTACTATGTACAGAATATGTTAGGAGAGGAGCAGGAATTGCCTATACATGGGCAATATTTGAATCAGTTCTTTTCATAAACATGTACAAAGAGAATTGAGCATTGCCAGTGCATGGACAACCTTCAAATAATTCTCAAAATATCTTATTCCATGCACAGTAGTTTAGGAATCATTCCCGCTCCCCATCATTTGTTACTTTCCTTTTCCCATTTTCATAAAAACCTCACCCTGAAATAAATAAAATATGTGGACTACTTCCCCAAGAGATCTGGATCCTTGTTATACTCACAGAGAGTATACATCCCAGACAGAGCCACTATTAGGACAGTTAAAATTTTGAAAATTTTACTATCTTTTCACTCCATTATACTTGAACAAATCCTAAAAAAACACCCCAAAAGAACATAATAAAAATGTATCTCACAAGGTGTCTATGGATGAGCAGTTCCAAATTTCTTCAAAGTCAATCCATCGGCAAGACATTGTTTTGTTTACACCGATACATAAGGAATCATTTCAAAATAGCCATCGGCGTGAGAAGGCAGATCGGAAGGAGATCTATGGAAGTCACCGATGGAATAAGTAATACCGATGACTTTACATCAGTGAGAGAAACGAGTGGTCATACCGATCGGTATGACAGACAACTATCGGATGACCTTTTAAAAGTTGCCCCGACGGTATATATCATACCAATAAAGTATTTCGGCAAGAGTCTCACCGAACATCCTATGGAGGTAATGAAGCAAACGACCATCGGCAAGAAGTAAACTATCGGGATAAGATACAAAGAAGTTTCCGATACTAAATGTCTTGGTGATAAGAGAGCTTTCGGCAAGACTCACAGCGATACAATTATCTGTCGGGGTAACTCAACATATCGGGACAAGGGAATTAGGTCTCGTCGATTCACAAGTCACGGTGATCAAAAGGTATCAGTGATACTTTGACATACTCTGTCCGATAAAGAATACGAAAGGACCATCGGTGAGATGATTCAGATCGGGTTATCTTTTGAAAGCTATCCTGATAGTATGTTTCACTCTGATGGGTATACTCTAGCGGCAAGACATTAAAATAGTCATTCCGATCCAAAGTAACATGACTATCGGTGGGACAACAAAAGTCAGGGAAACATAATTATGTTATCCCGATAGTATTAATCACCCCGATAAACAAATTATATCGGTAAGACTCATTACTTCGGAGCGAAATCTAAATCACATGGCGATGAAGGAAGTCATGCCGATGGTCGCGCCCACTTGAAGATATGACATTACATAGCATCGGGAATACAATTGAGGGGTCACGCCGATTGACTGTTCGCACCATAAAAGCATTAAGGTTGCCCAGACATTTTAAAATTCACGCCGATAAGAAGAGTTATGGCGATGTGACATTTCACAGCGATGAACATTGAATTGATCAGATAATTAAATACAAACGGCTACAAAATTTATATGATCATTATAGTTGCAAAAAAACCGTCTGAGAAGAGAATACAGAAGAACTCTTAAGGCGAAAGCAGAGGATTCCAATTCCAGCCACCAAACGACAGGTACATATACACAAACCACTGTATAGCCTATATTTAAATTCTCTGCCAAAGTTTTAAAATGGAAACTCCGGGAAAGGGAAAAGGAAGAAAGTTACAAGGGGAAACCAGTAAGCCTAAGAAATAAAAAACTGAACAAACCCCTGAGGAGAAAGTGAAAGAAAGAAAACTGAATCAGGACCTAATTGACCAATTGCCTGGGTCAACTCCCAAGGCCAGAAGGTCTACCCAACTCAGGGCAGAAGTGGAGAAATTAGAAGATAAACACAAACGCCTGGGAGATATCTGGACCCCAATTCGGGGATATGAACTTTTCAGATTTCACTATAATAGAAGGTTTAGGAATGCTCTTGTGTCAAACCCATGGCACATGAATTTAGGAAAACTGGTTGTACCCAATGTATTCTTGAATGTGGAACTCCTTCAATTGCTTGCCAGACATTATAATTCAAACCTGAAAGCCATCTGCAACCCACAGGGAGAACCAATTGTGCATTTGTCAAAAAATGCTATTTGTGAGGTTTTTGATTTAGATGATTTATGCACTGTCCCTATCATTTATGAAGATCTGGATAAGGAGTATTGGAGAATGGACACAACTTACAATGGATGGAGGTTGCCCATTCATAGGCCCAAGGTTGAAGGAGAAGTGATGCCCTTAACTGAAAATGATGGCCCTCCCTTTCATGTAGCCATATTTGAACCATATATACAATATACCTATTTCTCTGTAGGCCAAATCCTGGGTTCAGAGGTCCCTGAGTTCATGACTATTCCTCTGATGGTCATAGCCTCTGACATTCAGTGTCATAATGCAAGGCAATTTGATTATGCTTCCTATATTGCTAATAGAATGGACTCTGGTCTATCTGCAATAAAAAATAGTGCTCCAGCATGCTCTTTTGAGCATTACTCAATGCTTATGCACATGGTGTTATATTATGGCCAGGAGGTAGGGTTATGGCCAACTGAGTTTCAAGTTGTTGCTGCAGATAAGAAAGGGGAAAAGATACCTGTACAACTGTGGACCAGAATTTGGGATAGTAGATATGCCCATTCCAGCTATGCTCAATTTGAAGAGCATTGTGTAAAAGTACTGTATAGGTATTTTAATCACCCCTGTGAATATTCAATTTCAACTGAAATAAAAAGATACCTCAGACCAAAAGATTTTGGTGGCCCCCCTACTGTCACTCATAATTGGGGAGACTGGTATTGTTTTGAAGATGCTACTATGATCAGAGTTTATGGTTTTGAGGATGCTCCATTCATATTGCCCAAGACTATCCCTGACAGGCTTGCATATCTGGAGATAATCAGGCAAATGCATTGTTCAAATGTGATGCATTTGAGTTCACATGACAAACAATCGTTTATGCCCAGCACCTTATGTTTTGGAGATTTTACTGTAGTTTCAAAAGAAGGTTACAATCTCATTCTAGATAAATTGATGCATTATAACATGATGACTACTGAGATGAGAAAAGGATTTGACCCTGAAGGCTTTATTGACTCTGCAAGAAGAAAACAGAATCTCAGTGGGTACATGCACATACATTATCCACATGATGATGTCATTAGAAATTTAGAAGAAGTAGAAGTCGAATTGGTGGTAGAAAAATATAACAGGGATCTAAATGAAAAGAAAAAGCAGTTAGCAGAAATTGAGGTTGTATCCTCTGAAGATGAAGAACTGGCAGGGCAGGAACAACCACCAGATAAAAAGGTAGAGATGTCCAAGAGGAAAATGCAACAATATCAGCCTCCTGTTGTACTACATAATGAGGAGGGGTCTGCTGATGAGGATCCACGCCAAATAGCCTATGATTCTTTCATTTCAGATGATAAGTTTATTCAATCAAAGGAATTTAAATCATTTTTGTATAAATACAAAGGGAAAGAAATCAGAGAGTCAGTAGATGATGTCTCTGCTGATAATGAAAAACAATTATTAGATATGCTGAAGGAAACAATAGATAAAGAGATGCAAGACATGACACCTAGCAAGGGTAGATAGTTACTTAAAGATGCAGGGGTTATGATTTTTCCTGGTCTGGATTTAAATTCTGCTTTGGTTTTTGATAGTTTTCTGAATAACACAGATGATAAGTATAAACTTACTCCAGAAGGAGTTAATGAAGTATATATGGGAACAAGGTATAATAATGATGAAAATTCCTTGATGATATGTGCGTTATACCCTCCCCATAAGAAGATGGCCATCATAGATACTGAAAAGACTTTTGGCCACGTTATGACTTTGAAAGCAGGGGAAACTGACCCTATAATTACAGCAGACATTGGTATCAATGTTGCAAAATTGAATAAAGCACAAGCTCAAATGTTGATCAAAGAAAGAGATGCATACAAATTGAGTTGTGAAAGATTGACAAAAGAAAATGATTACTTGAAGGACGCTGTTAAGAGTACTTTTGGCCAGTCCACAAAAAGAATAACTCAAGGTGAGAGCTCACAGGGCATTCAAGTGTTATCCCCTGATCAGGCAACCCAAATTCAGATGGATGCATTTGTTACAATACTGCAGAGCAGGTATGCAAACATGGTGCGGTGGTTAAACCAATTTTGGGATAATTTCTCAGAGAATCATAAAGCAGTTCAAGAACATGAAAGACTTGAAAAGAGAATACGAGAAAAATTGACTGAGCTACAAAATAGAAGTACTGCTAATAGTACAGATATCTCTGATGCAAAAGCATTTCTCAAACAACACCAAAATTATTATGACAAACTTAAAGCTGATGCTAAGGAAGGAAATGATGCCTCAAACGCAGGAGTGCCCAGGATATTTAAAGACAATGGAGAGGTAAAGAGCAAGGAAGAATGGATTATTGATTGTCAAAGTATATTACACAAAGCCACAGGAGCTCTGAAAGACAAAGCCTCTACGTCTAAAGAAGTTTGCAAACAATTGGAGAGCATGATCACACTTGATATAATTACCAGAAGTGTTGTTGACATTATTGATTCTCATCGTGAGCAGGATTACTTGGATTACTTGGCAAAAGTCTACTTGTGGCTAAATAGAGCCTAATCATAATTATGTTATAGTTGTTAATGTTTGTTAAAGTTCCCAAAAAACTTATTGAAGAGTTATGACTCTTCATAGAAATATCTATATAAGTCCAAACAATCGATGCTGAGAGATCATCAGCAATAGAATATATTCAGATATATCATATATACAATGTTTCAAAATGACTATGTTGCATATCTTATTTGAAGAAAAAGTTTGAAGTTCTCTGATTCAGTGGTTCTGCTTTGGTATTAGTTGTTTGTTAAGATTATTCAAATTGTGTGGCTGTCTCCATTTCTGCATTTCCTTGATATTCAAATTAAACATATCAAGTATATATTTGATCTATCAATACACATTTGTTGTATCTGTGTGATTAAATAGGTTGGTATCCATTTGAGGAATTAAACCCTTCTGATTTAGTTACAGTAGCCTGGAAGTATTAAGTTTGGATTACTAAGTAGGGCCATACAATTAGATTGCCATTCTGTCTCCAGTAAAATATTATCTGTTAATCTTGTCCATTCATTTCATTTGGTTCCTTCAAGTAAGGATTAAAATACCTTCTGGTGAATTATAAGATATCTGATTTTATTTGGTTGGATTATCAAGGAGAGTTTGTCAGTCATTTACTTGCACGTTTATACAAGTTATAAACTAAAACTGTGCCAAACAACTGGAATTATTACCATTAAGAAACCATTAGTCCTGGTCCTTCAAACTGACTCTGTTACCCAACAAGGCACTACTCTTATTTTACTTAAAACCTTTTACCTTGATATTGCTTATACAATTTCTACCAATTACTCATTAGACATTAAACCTAAAGTCAGTTAGCAAGCATTTCATCTATCCTACATCTTGTGCCACTGTAGATAGATTTAGTTAGTCCACACATTCACATTCAATCTGCTTTAATTTTCCAAGGTTTACCCACCTAGGTGTAGCAGGACCTAAAGCGAAGGAAATCAACTAACCTTGAAGGTTGATTTCGTCAAGTTAGTTCAGAAACGTTGCCAATCTAAACATAGAGCTTGGCATCCCCTTAGGATTGACAACCTGCATTTCTAAGACCTAGCAGACTCTCTTTGAATCTCAGTATCATGCTCAATATCCATGTCTTAAGGGTTATCCTGGACTTCATTGTCAATCTCTATATTTGAGCCTTTAGATCTTTTGAGTGCAATATTTTCTTCAAAAGTGACATCTCTACTAACCTCAATAAATGTCTGACCTGGAATGTAAATCCTAAATGCTTTGGATGTTTCATTGTAGCCCACAAGAATGCCTCTTTTGCTAGAAGGTTCCAACTTGGTTCTCTTCTCTTTGGGTACATGGATATATACTGGACACCCGAAGATCCTCAAGTAACTGATATCAAGTTTGATCCCTGAAAATGATTCTTTTGGAGTCATATCTTTCAATACACGGTGAGGGCATCTATTCTGAATGTGGACAGTGGTCCTCGATGCTTCGGCCCATAGGAAAGTCTGCAAATCCTTATCATGAATCATAGCTTTTGCTGCCTCAACTATGGATCTGTTCTTTCTTTCTGCAACCCCATTTTGCTAAGGGTTGTAGGGGACACAAAACTCCCTCTTGATCCCTGCCTGAACACAAAAATCATGAAAACTACTCTAGCACCCAGTCGAGACTCTTCTTGAATACAGTCAGCCCTTAATCTGTCAAACTTGGGCAGATCAACTCTTGCACTAATTCCTTGAATGTAGGATTCCCAAGATGCTGGAAGACCATTGAGGGCTAGCATAGTTAAATCATTTTCATCAACAATCTTTCCAATAGATGAGAGCTGATCTCTCAAATCAGAAATCCTCATGAAGTAAGCCATGACGGATTCACCTTTAGCCATCTTGATGTGATGAAGCTGCTGCTTCAAAGATAGAACACAACTAGTGTTGTTGATTTCATACATCTCCTCCAAGGTTCTGAACATTGTGCTTCCTGTCTTCAGCTTGGAGATGATGAGAACAATGTGGTTCTTTACTGAATCAATTAAGATCTTCTGAGCTTGAAGATCTTTCTTCCTCCATTGGGTCTTTTCTCCTTCTGCCTCAGGCTCGGAAGATTCTTGGTCACAGAGTCTGCAAGGTCATTTTCATTCAACGCAAGCATGATGCGGACTCTCCATGATGTGAAATTGGAAGCCCCATCCAATCTATCTTCCACCTTGAGAACCATCTTGAAGAAGTGATAAGAGCAAAAGTAGATAATTGGTTACTATAAATCCGATTATACTAATTCAAACTTGGCTCTGATACCATGTTAATTTTAGCAATTAGATTTACAGTAAGGAACAAGAAGACACAAATGCACACATAACACAAAGATACCCTGGGAAAACCTCTCTTAGAGGTGAAAAACCCAGCAAGAAAAACTCAGATCCGATTATATTAATGGCAGAGGCAGATTACAACTTTGCCTAGCTAGGGCACAAAATGAATAAATCAAGTTATCAAATCACATAACCAGTTGAACTATTGAACTCCTTGAATCGCGTCGAACCCGTTGAACTGTTGAACCCATTGAACCGTTGAACCTATTGAACGGTTCAACTATCGGCAAGATTCCTTGAACCGCCGAACCCGTTGAACTGTTGAACCAGTTGAACCTATTGAACCATTGAACCTATCGAATGGTTCAACTATCGGCAGAACTCCTTGAACCGCCGAACCTGTTGAACTGTTGAACCCGTTGAACCATTGAACCTATCGAACGATTCAACTATCGGCAGAACTCCTTGAACCGCCGAATCCATTGAACAGTTGAACCATTGAACCTATCGAATGGTTCAACTATCAGCAGAACTCCTTGAAGATTGCAGATGAATATTGCTAAACTTGAAGTAGATCGCTGGTGGATAGTTTTCGTAGAGCAGAATTCGGTGTGTTGCTATATCAATTGTGACTACAAGTCACTTTACATTTATAGGAGATTGCTCAAATAATAACCTTGGTCGGCCTGATACAATTTGGCGCCAAGTTATAATAATTCAAATTACATACACGTTACATTGAAATAGGTCCTGACCTATTTGCAATTTCAAGATACATCGAATAATGAATTTGCCCAATTAGGGCCTACCTTAAATCGGATAATACAACTGAGATTCTCGAAATGCTAAGGCTGATAGGCCATTCAGCATTTTATGACTAGGTCGGTCTCTAGAAGGGATCCGACCTAGCTACCAAAATCAACACCTTGTAGAGTGCTGATGATTTCTTCATCTTCATATCAAAACTCCCAGAAGCATTCACCCTCACTGTTCCTTTCAACAAAGGAGACAAAGAGATCTTGTTTTGTATTGTGTATTGATGACTTGTAGAAGATATCATCATTGCTGCTGCAGTTACTACCATTTTGGCCCCTTCAAAGTTCACAGCTTTAACAGACACAAAAGAGCATTAATTGTGTTTGTATCTCTTTCACAATAAAAGAAAGAATATCTAGAAGACAAATAAAACAAGAACAGCTTGGCAGAGAAACCCAAGCTTAGCTTGTTCAGGTCGCCAATGTTTGATTAGAGCAAGAAAAGGCCTTACTCTGATCATATACTAGACAAATTTTGAAGAGTTGAAAAGTGAATGCTTAGAAGAAGGAAAAACTGCTACCAAATATATCGAGCAAACAATCAATGAATGTGGTTGAAGGTGCTTTGTCATCATACAACTATTCATTTTTTTCTTCTCTAGTGTAAATGATGCGTCTGTAAAGAGAGTGATTGAAGTTGAACTTTAGAGTGCATACAATTACATATTTGAGTTCTGCGATTTATTTCTTCGGGAATTGATTAGATATACACGTTTTTAGTTTAGATCAACAAAAAATACCTATTATAAGGGAAGAATTTAAACAGCCAGCATGTTGTGCCGACTGTTTTTTTTCATGTTCATCGAAATCTTGCCAACTAATTGTTTTTAGTTGAAATTGAGCCGATTGATGCTGTTAAAAACATGAAGGGACTGTCGATTGAACACGTCGGTAGAAAGAGTCACAGAATTTGCAGGTCAAAAAATGAAAACAAAACAGTCGGCACAACGTATTCTAAGCTACACTTACTCTATTATAAGCTACATTACCAATTGTAAAGAAAAATATAATTTTCAAGAATTAATCTAGGTCAATTAAACCATCCACCAATAGTCGCCACGTTGCTTGCCCACTATTTTTTCATATTTTTGACCTGCAAAATTTTCGACAGATCTCACAGACTTGATCAAACAACTACTCTGTACATTTCGACTGCTCTGATTTGTCGATGAATCCGTTGACCAGCTAGTCGTTTTACAATGTGCAGCTGTTAAGGTTTACTATTTTAAATATATCTATCTAAAATATTTTGAGAGATATAACTTTCAAAATCCATCTAACCTATGTAACAAATTTAATGTAGGTGTCTCAAGAGTGATATCTATTGACACCTTTTATATAGATATATTCAAGATATCTATGTTAGTAGTTATACTTACATTTCATGTTAATTGAGAATGTTCATATATTTTGAAATACATGATCATGTTTAATTTACACACATATATCAAGGTGAAGACAAAATACTCTTGTGCCAACATTTCAACAAGTTTTTGGTATACATGTTTCTAATTTGCCTCAACAAAAAAAAATACATTTTATTTATTGATACATATTTCTAGTTAGCCTCAACAAAAAACTGCTACCGAATATAATGGGGGCAATCAATCAATGAATGTGGTTGAAGGTGCTTTGTCATCATATAGCTGTCCTTTTTAATCTTCTCCAGTGTCAATGATGCGTGGTTGTACGTGCTATCATAGACATTTTTTTTCTTCTCTCGTGTAAATGATGCGTCTGTAAAGAGAGTGATTGAAGTTGAAGTTTAGAGTGCATACAATAACATATTTGAATTCTGAGATTTATTTCTTCGGGAATTGACTAAATATTCACGTGTTTAATTTGCTTCAAATAAAAATACCTTCTATTTATTAGGATGTATTAAATTTTGTTTATTATTTTTAGTTAATAACATCATATTTATTCAATTGAGTCACATTAGTAATTGTAAAGAAAAAAATAATTTTCTAAAGTTAATTTAGATTAATTAAATTAGTATAAATATTTTAAATATATATCAATTTAAAGAATTTTTAGAAACATTATTTTAGAATGTGACAAGTTTAATATCATTGTCTTGGGATAGATGTTTTTCTACATTCTATAAATAGATATATTAAGATATTTATGCTAGTAGTTATATTTATTTTCATGTTAGATTTGTACACACATTAAAGTGGAGACACAATATTTTTGTGTTAACATATGGACAAGTTTTTAGTATACTATTTTTAGCTTGCCTCAACAAAAAAATACCTTCTATTTATGGGATGTACTAAAGTTTGTTGATTGTTTTTTATTAAAGGGGTAAAACGGGTTTTGAAGGGGCCCCGAAACCCTACAACCAAATGCTGCCCCAAAGATTAAACATAGTAGGATAGCAACCAAACATAAAAAAAACACAACACAGAGTGAAAGAGCCTAGATATTATTAAAAGTTTGTTGATTGTTATTATCTAACAAGGTCACACTTACTCTATCATAAGCCACATTAGTAATTGCAATGGAAAATACAATTTTCTAGAATTAATCTAGGTCAATTAAACTAACATAAATATCTTAAATATATCTATTTAAAAATTTAATGTTGGTGTCTCAAGAGTGATATCTCTTGGTACCTTTTAGATAGATGTATTCAAGATATCTAGGCTAGTAGTTATACTTACATTTCATGTTAGTTGGGAATGCCCATATATTTTGAAATACATGATCACGTTAAATTTGCACACATATTAAAGTGAAGGCAAAATACTCTTGTGCTAACATATCCACAAGTTTTTAGTATATATATTATATGTTTTCCTCAACAAAAAATACCTTTTATTTATTGATACATATTTCTAGTTAGCCTCAACAAAAATTACCTTATATTTATTTGGATGTATTAAATTTTGTTCATTATTCTTACCTAAAAGGACCAAACTTACTCAATGATGAGCCACATTGGTAATTATAAAGGGAAATACAATTTCCTAATATAGATGTTAGAACACATCTTACACACCCCACCTGATCTCTAGAATAGTAAATCATATGCCTCTGCCCTAACACAATAAAAGGTTGCATCTTTAATTAGAAAATTTAAAGTAGCTAAAATGAGGAAATTCGTTGACCCGTCACTAGTGTTGGACACCCTATAAATTGTCAAAGACTACAAAGGCTTTGATAGAAGGAGTCCATGAAAGAAAACCTCAAATACGAGTGGGAAAACACTAGACCTTTGGGATAAGGATTTGGAGTTCCACTTTGGCACAATACATGGTTACATAGGTGCACCTTTTCCTTGAACTCATACACATCTGTTCAAAGTGCTATGATGCCAAGAGAGGAATTTGTATTGGGGAAGGGTGAGTGCAAGAAGTTGGGTCCACTTTTTGGCCAAAAAGTGGAAGTGTTTTTCTTGTTTTTAAAATTTTGTCATAGTTGGAGTAAAATTTTGAAGAACTTACACAGAGTATTAATATGATTTAAAAATATGAAATACATAGGATTTTGTTTCTAGTTTTTAAATATGTAATTTATTCTAATACCCAGATGATAAAATTTAGTTTTATATAGGATGTACAAAAAGTGTCTTTTTAAAAGTCCCTTGTTTTGGGCCAAAGCATGGATGTGTATGGCCAACATAATTTGACCTAAATGAAGGTATTTTCCTAATTCCTTTTTTGAAAAGATACATATGATGCTGAAGTTTGGTCAAGATATTTTTTGTAATTTTTGACAGATATATTTTTTTAATCTTTTTCTCACCCTAATTTGTGTTTTTAAAACCCCTCATGTACGACCAACATAATTTAAGTTAAACTGATCATAAAAATAATTATTCTCTCATCATGTAGAGAATGATGTCTAGATTGGTTGGACATATTTTTTCAAGAAACATTTAAAATCATAAGTTATTAAAAATAGTAATGTATGTCATCTGAAGTTTATGAGTATCTTTGTTTAAAACTTGATTAATAAATAGAATATGTCCAATGGTAAAAGAGTTACATATTTGAAAACTAGACATTGTGATCTATAATAGGTTTTAATCTGGTCTAAAAATTCTAAAAAAAGTCATCAGCCATATTGGTAAAGTTATTTTTTTCTCTTGTTGTTAATATGACCTTGTACTTGTAGGTTCAAGGCTAAGGGTTGGGTTTTCAAGCCTAAAACTAATGCAAAGACACCAGTTTCAAAATTTAATTTTTTTGGCACGCGTACCCGCTTAGAAACGAGCACCTATTCTAAAATGAAACGTGCACCTATTCTAAAATGAAATGGGTGCCCATTCTAAAATGAAATGCTTAGGGAAAAAACCTAATAGAAATGGACACCTATTTTTAAAATAATGGGTGCCCATTTAGGTTTAGGCACCTGATCCTAAATGGGTGCATGTTCCATACAAGCTCCTATATAGGCTTAGGTGCCCATTCCTAAATGGGCACCCATTATTTTAAAAATAGGCAATAATTTCTATTGGGTTTTTTGTGCCTACATGACTTCCATGAAAAGTGGACTCATCTTCTTGCGGGCACCCAAAAGAACATTTAGTTGATGATAAGTGTTGTTGCCATTAGGCAGATTTTGTGTATCCCTTACTCAGTTGAAGCCTTCCATTATAGCCACAACAAGCTAAAGAAGACACGAGACACAAGGAACAACCAACTAGGTTTCCTCAATAAAGAGCTAAACAAAGAACATGGGAACATTGTGTTAACTAAGCTGCTAATTACACTTGGAGCATTCCAACCAAATTTGCAAGATGCCTATTCCATGTTGGATTTCATTTTTGGGATGGACAATGATAATCAAGTCCACAAATTCCAACTGGGAGCCCTACACAAATTAAAGACTATCTCTCATGAGCAAGACTTGAAAATTGATCTTGTAGAAGTTATAGCTAACATGCTCCATTACTAGCTAAGTAGTTTTGCCTCTCAACAAATGTTTAGGTATTCCTCTTTCTTGGTGCATCTTTTTTTTTGGGTAAAAATAAAAACTTTATTCAAGGAATATTACTTACAGATACATAAATAAGACTTCCAGATAGTAACCACCATCAAGACATACACTAAAAGAGGAACCCAGTGGGGGCAATTTAAATACCACCCCAAATTACAAACATTCAAACAAGCACCACTAACAAGATTTTAGTCCTTCCTATCCATCCAACATGTCCTAAGTTTCTTGATCATGATGGAGAATCTACAACAGCTGTTGAACTTTAGTCTAATCTAAATGTCTCAAATCCACAACATGCCACATATCCATTTCTTCAGAGGCCCACTTGGCTAGAAAATCAACCACTTTGTTCCATTCCCTAGGTATATGAACAAAGGAGATAATATCAAAGTTTGAGGCTAGATGAAGGATTTGATTAGCAATCAATTATAGTCTCTATGAGGAGTCCTGAAGATTTCTCTTATTAAGTAGAGAAATGCGGATCATAGAATCTGTTTCACAAACCACCTTCCTCCAACCCAAATCACAAGCTTTATCCAAAGAATTTAGCAGCCCAAGCCTCCATATAATTATTTGAGTGCACACCCATGTAAGTGGAGAAGAAGAACTGAGTAGAGCCACTACTATCTTGTCGAACTCCATAAATCCCAAACGCACCCAAGTTGCCCTAAGCAGAACCATCAGTATTAATCTTATAAGAGCTATCCGGAGGAGGACTCCAATTACCTAATCTATTCACCTTTCTAGAAGGTTGCAATCCATGTCCAGGATGAATCTGTAATGCATCGAGTAGGGAAATCTCTAGGAGATTAGCTATAGAAGCATCTGAAGAAAATAGAGACTCCTCAAGATCAAACTTGGCCTTAATAGTCTCCTTGAGCATACTCTTAACCTTATACCAAACCTGCAGAATCACACTTCGGCACTCCTAGAAGATACAATGATTGCACTTCAACCAAATTTTCCAAATGACAAAGGAAGGATCAAACTCCTAATCTACCACAAGGAAGAAAGCAACGTGGCTGGTGGGTAGTCCATATTATTCCAAAAGTTAAACAAAGAGGTGGCTTGAAAAAAGGCCTCTTCCATAACTTCCACCATAAACCCCAAATTTCCACAGAGAAAGGACACTAAAAAAAATATGATTAGTACTTTCTTCACTGCATCCATAAACAAAACAAATGGAAGGTCCACAGAAACCTCTTTTCCTGATATTCTCCTATGTAAGGCATTTATTTTGACTCAAAAGCCATAAGAATACGCTGCACTTAGGCCGACTAAATTTGTTCCAAATGCGTCTCCACTAAGGAAATTCTCTATGGTCCTGTCAGTACTACTCTAAAAATGTGTAGTCCAGAGCAACTAAATTAAAACCTTTAGAATCATGTCCCAAGAAAAGCATATCCTTGTCCTCTAAAGAATAACAAGGCTACTCAACAAGAATAGAAACCAGAGTATCTTGCTCTCCTCTAGGCCAATTGCTAGAATCATGCCAATGACAAATGAAGGATCTCCCCATACCAGTAGAGGATTTGAAATCAACCACTCTTGACCACCCAGATTCCAAAAAAGTTTCACTCAAAGGATGGAGCTAGGGAAAAGAAGAAAGGATAAAGGTCGATTGTCCTAGGAGTTAGTTCAAAAGAGCACATTATCGCCCTGGTGAATAATCCAAAAACAGACCTTCCTTAATAAGAGCGGCCCCCTTTTAATTGTGTTCCAAATCATGGATCCCTTCCCTATAAACTTGATCCTTGGAATATCCTCATTATCAACTCCTCCCAAATACTTACAGTTAAGGATTCTTCCCTAAGGTTGATCCATATATTTGTACCAATGCCAATATAATTTTTCTACTATAGCCTGACTATTGATTTTAGACTATCTAAGCCAAAGACCACCAACATATTTTGGTTTGCACACTTGATCCTAGATTGTGCAAGACTTCATTTCTGATTTTCAAGACTTCCTAAAGAGCACCAAATTCTTTGAGAAAACTCTTAGGAGTATATAGAACCAAAAACCTATATAAAGGAAGAGCCTTCAAGATAGATTTTAGAAGAGTCAACCTACTAACAAAACATAACCACTGAAAAGTAAAATGGTTAACCCTTGACCTGAATTTGTCTAGAATCTTCATCCAGTGGATCTTATTTAGTGTACCCGAAGATAAATGAATACCCAAATAATCCATGAGAAGCCTTCCAATCTAAAAATGAAGAATATTAGGAATTATGTGCTAAATAGGCTCATACATATTCAAGAAGAAGATACTAGATTTTGTTGGGAATTAAGGTGTCTCAACCTTGGTAATTCCTTGTATTATTTCATTGTATTTATTTATTTATTGCCTACTGTATAATTAGGATGCAAATCCTATGTTCTCATATTGTGGGAGTTGGCACAGTGATGTGTCATCCTACATGCCATATGATCACATGTAAATTTGCCCTCACATGAGGAGATAGGCATCCCACTTAGTGGTAGGAATATTTTGCCATGTGTCGGCATATTGGAATGTGTGTAAGGGAATATTGACTGAAATGGTCATGATAGATTTCTATGACAAAGTTATGACATGTAAGAGTCAGAAATAGAAGATCCTATGATAGGTATGGACATGTGTCGAGAAGCATCTTTGAAAAAGGCATCTTAGGGTACCCCAAGGTGGACTATGACATGTTGTAAGAGAATATGCTATTTATAGCTTGTGTATGACAGATTCTCTTACAGCTGTAAGTTATGACAACTATGACAGATTCTATGACAGTTGTAAGAGTCGTAAGAGCATCTGTCATAGCCCATTTTCGAAATAGTCAACCTCCTTGGGATGGGGTGACTTGACAAGTGTCAGGAACATCCTACAGTGTTGGACAAGTGTCCATAGGTGTGGGTTTTGGGCCATGAGGCCATGTTGGACGCCCATCTCAATGTGGACCCATTTTTGCCTTGTATTTTCTTTATAAACAATTGCTTTGGAGAGGTGATGCATTATGTGATTGACAGGTACTGTAATACTTCTAGATCATCTCTAGATATGAGTGTTGAAGACTCTTGCAAGAGCATTGGCTCTGTGACAGTATTGTAACCTTCATTGTTTACGGAATACATTTGAGCTGTATTTTAGAGTGTGGGATTTTTCACCCGATAAGGGTTTTCCCCACGTATATCTTGTGTCTCGCTTCTTCTATCTTAAATTCTTGTGTATGTGTTTGCTGCAATATCTCTATTAGTGGGTTAACATAATATGTAATTGTAAAGATAAAATTGAATTTGCACTCTTCTCCCCTCATTAGATTAGTGTAGAAAGTAATTTCTGCACACCTAGCTTCCTTTCAGTTGGTATCAGAGCCTGGCCAGTTTTGGTTCTAGCTGCTGGGTAGGGTTTTTTTGAGCTAATATTAGGTTGTGTGGGAGTTTGTGTAGAGTATTATGTATCTTGTTGTAGGAAGGAGATGGCAACCACATCTGGAAGATTAGAGGTGGAGAAATTTAATGGCACTAATTTCGAGTTGTGGAAACTCAAGATGGAAGACCTACTTGTTGATCATGACCTATGGGAAACTATATCTAGTGTAAAACCTACAATAATGTCACAAGCTAATTGGGGCCTGAAAGATCAAAAGGCTAAGGGTCTCATAAGACTCTGTCTGTCCTGCTGAATGTCCACGAGGAGAAGAGCACAAAAGACCTTTGGAAGAAGCTGGGTGATGTTTATCAGGCCAAGTCCTTAGTGAATAAGCTTTTTCTGAAAAAGAAGTTATTTTCTCTGAAGATGGAAGACAGAGGATCTGTTGCAATCCATATGAATGCTTTCAACATGATTGTTGCACAATTGACATCTGTGGGTGTGAAAATGGAGGAGGATCGGTGTATGACCCTACTTTATTCTTTGCCAGATTCATGGGATCACCTTGTCATGGCTATCAGAAGCACCACTACCACCTTCAAGATGGAAGATGTGGTGTCCTTGCTATAATCTAAAGAAATGCAGAGGAAGTCTTCTGAGGTAGCCAAAGAGGCTCTTGCAGTTCATGGAAGACCCAAGGAGAAAGGGAAAAAGAAGGACAAGAAAGGTGAAAAGGGTAGATCCAAATCCTGTGGGAGATCCAAATCTCCTGGAAAGTCCAGGGCTCTCTGTTTGAACTGTGGAAAAATTGGGCATTTCCAAAAGGAATGCAAAGAGGAGAAGAAAAAGAAGAAGAATGCTCTTGATTCAGATTCTAACAAGTCACAACATGATGGTGATGCCTTCATCGCAGCCCTAGCCACCCATGAATCTGATGATGTGTGGTTGATTGATTCTGGTGCATCATTCCACATGACCTCGCATCGAGACTGGTTCACGAAATATGAAGAGTTTGATGGTGGAAGAGTGTACCTGGGTGACAATTCTCATCTAAAGATTGTTGGTCGTGGAAGAGTCTTAATTTGATTCCCTGATGGATGAGTGAAGGGGATCACTGGGGTTATGCACATCCCAGGCCTAGCACGGAACCTACTTTCTGTAAGTATGTTGAATGATGCAGGTGTGCAAGTTGTCTTTTTGAAGGATGGATGCAAGATGACTAGAGGATCTATGGTGCTTGCGAAGGGTACTCAGAGAGGTACTCTGTTTCAGTTGGAGGCATGAAACTAACTCGAATAAAAGAGCTACAGTCACTTCATCCCCACCATCTGAACAAGTACTGAAGAAATCTGTTGTAACACTTTCTAATGGTAGTGCACATGCTTTGGAAGTTAAACTTCCTGTTGAAAAGACTATGTTATGGCATTTGAGATATGGCCACATTGGTGAGAAGGGTCTTAGAACCCTGAAAAATAAAAACCTTTTTGAGGGGTTAAATGATTGTAATCTCAAGTTTGACTTTTGCAAACATTGTGTATATGGAAAGCAAAATCGTGTTCAGTTTTACTCTAGTTCTTACAAGTCTTCTGGTGTTTTGGATCTTATTCATTCTGATGTGTTTGGTCATGTTAATGATCCTTTGATTTCAAAATCTGTATATTTTGTATCTTTCATAGATGATTACAGTAGAAGGACACGGGTTTATTTTATCAGAAGCAAGACTGAAGTCTTTAGTTGGTTTAAGGAGTTTAAAGCCTTTGCTAAAAATCAGACTAGTAAAAAGATTAAGTGTTTGAGAACTAACAATGGTGGTGAGTTTTTTTCGACAGAGTTCAATAAGTTCTATAAAGAGCAAGGGATTGAAAGACATAAGATAACTCCATACACCCCGTAGCAAAATAGAGTTACGGAGAGGATGAACAGGACATTGATGGAGAAGGCTAGGAGTATGCTTAGTGGAGCAAGCCTCGAACAAACATTTTGGGCTGAAGCTGTTGCCACTACTTGCTACCTGGTAAACAGGTCTCCTACATCAGCTCTTGTTGGTAAGACACCTATGGAGGTGTGGTCTGGTAAGAAGTCTTTAGTTAGATATCTTGATGTTTTTGGTTGTGAGACATATGCACATGTGCCTAGGGAGAAACGGTCTAAATTGGAGAACAAGGATGTTAAATATATTTTTATTGGCTATGGTGTCAGTGTGAAAGGATAGAAGCTTTGGGATCCTGTGGCTGAAAAAGTGTTGTATAGAAGAAGTGTTATCTTTAGAGAGCTAACACCTTCTTTCATTGTTCTACAGCCAGAACAGACAGAAAAGAAAGAGGATGTGGTTCAGTTTCCTTCTACCCCTAAGAAGACTGAACCGACAGACCTTGTGAGACCTGATGATGAGGACATCTCTAGCAGCTCTAAAATCTCAGAAGAAGAAGTAGAACCTCAACCTCAGCCATTGAGGAGGTCTACATGAACAAGAAAGCAACCTGATAGGTTTGGTTATTCATTACTTGATTCTAGTTGTGCTTTTGCTTTACTTACTAACACTGATGAGCCTAGAACTGTGAAAGAGGATATGGGCATGAAAGATGTAGGTTCCTGGAAGGAGACCATGGAAGATGAGATGGCTTCTTTATAGAAGAATAAAACATGGGACTTGGTGCCTTTGCCTGAAGGATGGAAACCTGTTGGATGCAAATGGGTGTTCAAGAAGAAATTCGGTGCAGATGGCAGTGTTGAAAAGTATAAGGCTAGATTGGTTGCGAAGGGGTACTCACAAGTGCAGGGAATTGATTATGGTGAATTTTTCTCTCTCGTTGCAAAGCTAACATCCATTCGATTTCTGTTATCTCTTGCAGCTGCTT
Source organism: Cunninghamia lanceolata (assembly GCA_027924645.1). Lineage (NCBI taxonomy): Eukaryota > Viridiplantae > Streptophyta > Pinopsida > Cupressales > Cupressaceae > Cunninghamia > Cunninghamia lanceolata. The sequence continues at coordinate 3,712,547 of BSBN01000220.1, read as the reverse complement.
ATGACTTAGAGGTAGAACAGATGGATGTGAAGATAACTTTCCTTCATGGTGGTTTGGAGGAAGAGATTTACATGTCACAGCTAGCACATTACATAGAGAAAGGTAAAGAAAATTTGGTTTGCAAGTTAAAGAAGTCTTTGTATGGTTTTAGGAAGTCTCCTAGGATGTGGTACTTGAAGTTTGATGCCTTTGTGTTGTCGATTGGATATCTGAGATCGAAATCAAATCATTGTGTGTATTACAAATTTGACAATGATCGCATTCTCATTATTGCATTGTATGTTGATGTTATGTTGTTGATTGGGAATGGTAAGAATATGATTTCTGATTTGAAGTCTCAGTTGTCAGCATAGTTTGAGATGAAAAATCTAGGGGCAGCCAGGTATATTTGAGGAATGGAAATCAAAAGAGATAGAGCTAATAGAAAACTTTGGTTAAGCCAGAGTGAGTATGTGAAGATCATGTTGGATAGGTTCAGCATGGCAGATTGTAGACCATTGTGTGTTCCTATTTCATTGGGGACAAAGTTGTCTATTAATGATTGTCCAAAATCCCCTAGTGAGGTGGAGGACATGAGCAGAGTACCTTATGCTAGTGTTGTTGGTAGTTTGATGTATGCTATGGTCTGTACAAGACCAAACATTTCCCAAGCAGTGGAAGTCCTTAGTCTATTTATGGCTAATCTTGGATGGGTACATTGGGATATAGTTAAGCAAGTGTTTCGATATTTGAGGGGTACTTCTGAGTATTCCATTTTCTTTCATGGAAATGCTACAGGACATCCACATTTAGTTTGTATTCGTGGATTTGTGGATTCTGATTGGGCAGGTGACATTGACAGCAGGAGATCCACCAGTGCCTATGTGTTCACTATGTTTGGTGGTGCAATTAGTTGGATGAGTAAGTGAAAACCTATGGTTTCTTTGTCCATGACAGATGTTGAGTACACATGGCAGCAACTCATGCTTGCAAGGAAGCCATTTGGCTTAAGAGATTGTGTTCAGATATTGATGTTGATGCAGGACATATTACGATTTTTTGTGATAGTCAGAGTGCGATTTGCCTTGCGAAGAATCTAACTTTCCATGCCAGAACAAATCATATTGATGTATAGTTTCACTTCATGCAAGACATGGTCGAGGATAGGAATAAATTTGGAGAAGGTAGATACTTTGAAGAATGTTGTAGATGCATTGACGAAGCCAGTGGGCACAGAGAAGTTTAGATGGTGTTCAGAGTCTATGGGCCTCTCGACCTATAGCAGTTAAATCCTGTTATTTCTATTGGCTCTTACAAAGTGTTCGACAAGTGGGAGAATGTTGGAAATTAAGGTGTCTCAACCTTGGTAATTCCTTGTATTATTTCATTGTATTTATTTATTTATTGCCTATTGTATAATTAGGATACAAATCCTATGTTGTCATATTGTGGGAGTTGGCATGGTGATGTGTCATCCTACATGGCACATGACCACATGTAAATTTTTCCTCACATGAGGAGATAGGCATCCCACTTAGTGGTAGGAATATTTTTCCATGTGTCATCATCTTGGAATGTGTGTAAGTGAATATTGACCAAAACGGTCATGATAGATTCCTATGACAAAGTTATGACATGTAAGAGTCAGAAATAGAAGATCATATGACAAGTGTGGACATGTGTCGATAGGCATCTTTGAAAAAGGCATCTTAGGGTGCCCCAAGGTGGACTATGACATGTTGTAAGAGAATATGCTATTTATAGCTTGTGTATGATAGATTCTCTTACAGCTATAAGTTATGACAACTATGACAGATTCTATGATGGTTGTAAGAGTCGTAAGAGCATCTGTCATAGCCCATTTTGGAAATAGGTGACCTCCTTAGGATGGGGTGACTTGACAAGTGTCAGGAACATCCTACAGTGTTTTACAAGTGTCCATAGGCATGGGTTTTGGGCCATGAGGCCATGTTGGACGCCCATCTCAATGTGGAGGCATTTTTGTCTTGTATTCTCTTTATAAACAGGTGCTTTGGAGAGGTGATGCATTATGTGATTGACAGGTACTGGTGTGCTGCTGGATCATCTCCAGATATGAGTGTCAAAGACTCCTACAAGAGCATTGGCACTGTGACTATATTGTAACCTTCATTGTTTATGGAATACATTTGAGCTGTGTTTTGGAGTGTGAGGTTTTTCACTTGATAAGGGTTTTCCCCACGTATATCTTGTGTCTCTCTTCTTTTGTCTTACATTCTTGTGTATGTGTTTACTGCAATATCTCTGTTAGTGGGTTAACATAATCTATAATTGTAAAGATAAAATTGAATTTGCACTCTCCTCCCCTCATTAGATTAGTGTAGGAAGCAATTTCTGCACACCTAGCCTCCTTTCAGATTTTTCTTCATTAATTTGTTTCCTATAAGATGATAAATTTAGATATCAAGAGCTTTCTTGAAATTGATAGCTTCTCCAAGCCTAGCAAGACCCATAAGAGTTGTGTCATCCATGAAGTGAAGGTGAGTGTGAGTTCTAGCCAAATCTTCATCCCAACTCTAACCATGAGTGAAGCCTTTCTCTTTATTCTACTGTAACAAACACCTTAACCCTTCCACCATTAAAATAAACAAATAAGGAGATAAAGTATCTCCTTGTCTGATTCTCCAAGAGGTAGAAAGAAGAGAGGAAGGAATACCATTGATCAGAATAGAAAACGAGACCTATAGAAGTGACATAACTCATGATCCACCTAACCCACTCTGAACGAAAGCCAAATGCTGATAAAATGTGTTGGAGAAAAGACCACTTAACCCTATCATAGGCCTTAGACATATCCAATTTAATGAACATGGCCTTTTCCTTGAAAATAGACATGGAATGGATAGCCTCAGCCGCCGCCACTTTACCATCCAGAATATGTTGCCCTTTCACAAAACCCCCATGTTCCAGAGAAATCAAGGGAGTCAAACATTTTTCAACCTCTCTGCAATGAGCTTAGTAGGTATCCTATAAGTTACATTACATAAAGTGATAAGATGTGTTGGTGTATCTAACTGATTGCTTAATTATCTCTATAAAGTAGCCATCTTTAATGCTTGAGACATTCATATCAGTGGCCAATGAACAAGATTCAATCAAATAATCTCCTCTGCACTTCAAGTTCTGCTAGACCTAGGGGTATTCCTTTACAACAATATGAATTGATCAAACACTAATCACCATAGGATATTGTAAAAGCAAAAATCTTCTCATAAATATGCACCAAGACTGTGAGATTAAATAAAAAACTGGATAAGTCCTTGGAGATTAAATCATTGTTACCTTTGAGAACATATATTGCAATTACCTACACTAATGAAAAATAAATAAAACAAAATGATTCAAATGATTGATCTTTTTAGGGTTATGGTTCTAGGTTTTGGGTAAGATAAATTTTAGATCGATGCATATTTAGGGTACAAAGTCCAACTATTCCTTGCAAGTACCTCTTTCTGACATACAAAACTTCAAATACCAAGGATGTACTATATCATTGCCTTACAATGACATATCCAAGAAAAAGTATCTCCCACAATTCTTCTTACTGATCCTTAATGTAATACATAACTCCCTATATCTCATTCAAAGCATTTTAATCTATTACTTGCATAGAAGCAACAAACAAGATACACAATACATCAAATGTGTAAACACAAATTCAAGAACCCTTGATACCTTTATTTATTAGAGGGATGCATACATTCAAGGAGAGAAATGTTAATGATACATGCTAGAAGCATTTTTCATATGATTCGTTTTGAATTGAAAAATGTCATACAGAGATTTTCACAAGCAAGATTTATATCTACAACCCAAAATATTTTTATTTCATGATATATCTACCCTAAAAATGGTATCCAAAATCCTTTTACAATGAAAATACAAGGTCTTATATAGAATATAAGAATCATTTCGGCCTAAGGCTTAATTCAATATGTTTAGTTACAATTTTGTCTTTTACATTTAATGAATGGGGAAACAAAAATTGCACCCACTTTACAACAAAATATTCTAACTAAAAGAAAACCATTGGAGTGATTGTAACTGTTGAAGGAGACCAATCTTGATGTTGATGAAGAATTTTGAAGCCAACTTTACTAAAATTAGACCTCCTGCCATCTTGAATTGCAATTACCCATGCTTTAATCATTATATTTCTCAATCCATGTGAAGATGATGGAAATGTAAAGAAGTATAAAACCCATAATTATACCTCAAATCTTCACACAATCCATTCTCCTAGATAAGATGGAGGAATGCATGCACCCAAGAAGCAATTCCTAGCTATATCCAATGCAAAATGAATGTGGAGTGCTTTATTCTAACTAGCACAAGTGAAGGAAAGGATTTGGCAATGGGATGAGAGGATTTTGGCTAAGATTTTGACATAAATTGGATGCTTGAAGACTTGTTGAAAATAATTGGAGATGGCTTGTAGTTATAGACTTTTGGAGGATTTTTTTTTATCAATGGTGGATGTTTGAAGTGGAGATCCAATGTTGTAGATTTCATAGTGAAATCAAGGGCTAGGGTTGCATCATCAAACTTGGAGGGCTCACAATATTTTGGAATTTTAAACTCCATCTTGGGAAGGCTTTGCATTAATTAAGATAATGACTTATGAATGAATTAAAAATTCATTTGTGTCAGGGGAGTGAATTAAAAATTAGTTTTTATGGATGAATGGGATGAGAATTGACACATGAATGGATTTGGAAAGGTGAGGTAGGGACATGTGTGAGCTTTATTATTTAAATAATGTTGTTGTATGAATGAGGAAATATGAGGTGGAGACACATGTGACTCCCCTTAATTTAAAAATGTTAATTTTTTAATCAAGTGTGGGGAGATGGGATAATGGGGGTTAGGCTAATTAATTAAGTGATTAACTTAATTAATATGACTATTGGAAATTAGGAGATGGGTTAATTAGTGGCATAAATGAATTAAGGTCTTAATTAATTTGGGTCTAGGGGATAGGTAGGGTATGATAGCTTATTAAATAAATGATATTCATTTAATTAGCCTAGGTTTAGTCATGGGCTAGGTGGATTAATTAAATAAATGTATTTTATTTAATTAATTTAGGTTAGTGGTAAAGGATGGAATAATCAATTAAATAAATTGTGACATTTATTTAATTAATTATAAACAAGGGACTATGGGGAATTGTTAAATTAATTAAATAAATTGATTTTATTTAATTAATTAGGGAAGGGGATAAGTTGGTGTAAGCATGTCAGGGAATCATAGCATGGGTTATGCCATTTTCAAATGTCTACATTTTGCCCCTCTTTGATGTGGCATCATGACCAAGTGGAAGTGGCATTAGATCAAAGAATTTTGGATTTTTGCCCCAGCTGACAAGGAGAGGAAGAATGGATGAGTAATGCCCCCTTGAGAGATTGAGCAAAAAAATAAAAAAAAATTGGGTAAACTCTCGAAAAGGAGGAAATGGTGATAAAGATAGGATTAAGGATGAAAAATGAGGTCAATAGGAGGAAAAATAGGTGAAAATGGATATTTTTTATGGCCTAGGGTGAAAAGGTAGGGTGGCTATGGGGGCCCAACATGCCACATTTGCACACCTAATCTTGCTAACTAGGAGAGAGAAGAGAGTGACAGTGATGGCACAGAGGAGGATTCCATGCAAGGTGCACCAAGTTGAGAGGATTCGAGAGTACTAGTGACCTCCACAAGTTGGCAAGCCGGTATGTCTCCTAACCTCACTTTGTTGTTTTCAGGTTTTAGGTCATTTTGGGTGTTGAATGTCAGTAGGTTTGGTGTCATAGCACTTGCGTACAAGCATGTGGCACTAGGGGCCAGGTGATTAGTGCTTGTGTCTCGTTCCACACTTTTGGTGTGGGCAAAAGGTGTCAGTGTTGTTTTAGCGCTTAGGGTAGGTGAAGTAGCACTTGGGGTTGGGCTTGCACCTAGTTAAGCGCTTACGTCTAGAATGGCACTAGCATGGAGGGGAATGACACATGCATCCAGATTGATGTTGGTAGGGGATAGGGTAGCGCTTGTGTCCAAAGTGATGCTAGCATAAAGTGATGCTAGCATCCAAAATGGTGCTAGCGTGAAATGGGATAGTGCTTGTGTCTGTAATGATGCTAGCGTGAAATGGGATAGTGCTTGTGTTTGTAATGATGCTAGCACAAAGTGGAATAGTGTTTGCATCTAGAATGGTGCCAATGTGAAATGGGGAAACACCTTCATTTGGAATGGCATTAAGGGTTTATCTGTTACCTTAAGCAAGCCAAATGGCGTTCGTGGTTGGTTTGTTAGCACCTACATGCAGCTTGGCACTTTAGTGAAGACTATTAGCACTTCCGCATGGTTTGTAGAAAAAGGTTTGACTTGATGACTTGGTGGATGCAGGATGTGTTTCCTTCTGTTTAGTCAAGGGAGTGCCGGAGACCAATGCTATCAATGAGGGATATATTGATGTAGGCAAAGCATAGTCAATTGAGGGTGATTGGTTTGATGTAGATTACAGAGATGTCAGCCCTTCAAGCCAATTGAGCCATGATGGTTTTTATAGAGCATTGGCATAGTGAGAGCTATTAATTTGTGTTTCTGACAGGGGAGATGAAGATCACCCTTGAGGACATTTGGAGGATTTTATATATTCTCATCTGTGGTGAGTGGGTTGTATATGATCAGGCTATCAGATTGGCAGTGCTGTGTCATGTGTTTGTCCCTACTTAGGTCCCTATGAACCGGTCATGGAAGGAGTTGCTATGGAGAGATGCTATGGGGGTATTGAGAGGTTTTGAGTTATTCACTTGTGGTGTCATAGCTAGGTTATTACTACCAGATAGGCAATTACGTGGATACCCCATGGGGTAGGGGGTTGTTTTGGAGTAGATGATGGTAGAGAGTGTGGTTTATGCATGGGGATCATGTTTACTGGTCGAGTTATACCATGATATGCATCTAATAGTATATCATTGTGAGACAAGTGTTGGCTATGGAGTGACACTCCTCCATGTTTGGGCTTGGGAGCATATTGTGGTTACTCAACCATAGTGTTCATAGGTATGGCCTTAGTTTATGCCATATGTATATGGGTATTGAGGTATATTGGTACATCAGGGGTTGGGAGGCCAGCCATCAGTATTGGAGACATGCCTTTTATCATTTGACAATAGTGGTATGGCAGCCATGGATAGGCTATGAGATGTGGATCGATGATGATGTTCATCTACCATTAGTCTACCAGCCTTAAAATTTGATAGGCAGGACAGAGCATATCCTAGATCGTTACGTTCCTGAGTGGGTACTGCAATAGTTTGGTTTGCAACAGGATGTACCTCAGGTAGAGGTAGTTTTTGCTCAGGTGAGATGGGAGACTGGACAATGGGGAGCGGGACTAGATGTAGCCATGGTAATTATAGATTTCTAGTGTTTTGTGATAGTGGCTTGGGACTGGGGGTCAGTTGTGGCTGATGTGAGCACAACTCTAGAGTATGATGCTTGGTGGGTGAGATTCAAGCCTGTTCAGCTAACCCTTCCAGAGGGTCAACTGGTGGCAATAAAGATAGATAGTGAGGAGGAGGAAGAGGATGATGATGTAGGGAATGAGAGTGATGGGGGTCATTGTGGTGGTGGTGGTGGTGGCGGTGATGGTGGTTGTTAGATGCATATTTTGGTAGATGTTGCAGCAAGGAGACTAGATAGGGGGTGTCAAGTACATCCTAGGGTGGAGGTACTAGTAGGAGGGGGTGGGGATGGAGAGGATATTGATACCCTGAGGGCTTGGGTGGTGAGCTTGGAGGATGAGGTGGTGATGTTGACAGTGGAGCGAGATGGGGAGAGGGTAATCTATTAGAGTGTCGATACCATGAGGCAGAGGGTTGAGGCATAGGTGTCTTAGCTACATCAGCAGGTGAGGCAATTGTAGGGGTTGGTGGATGGTAGCAGGATGACATAGATGTGGAGTGATTACCTCATGTACAAGGAAAGTTGGCCACAACTATAGGGCATGCTGAGTGCTACCATGCCCTATATCATGGAGTGGTGCCAACAGATCAGAGGATGGCTAGCTATAGCCACTCACACTCAGGGGCGAGTAGGTCCATGAGGACACGAACACCATCGGTTACAAGGCCAGTTAGGCATCCTCCTTCATTGATGCCTCCACCATCTATGACACTAGGGGATAGAGGAGTAGCTAGGAAGCCTCCACTAGTTGTGACACCAGGGACTACAGGGGCAGGGCCTTCTACAGCACTGCAATCATCACCACCTCATTATCCTACTCCTTCTTATCAGGGGAGTTCAGTTTAGTGATATTGTATATGCCTGTGGGCTTATGTATTGTAGACATTTGATGGATTTGGCCCTTTGGGCACATTTTTGTATCATGACCAGTTATGTATATATGAGATCAAGATGTATATATTTGTTGGCGGCCTATATGTGTTTTATGATGTATGTTTTTGATATTATAAGGTAGAAAACCAAGGGCCAATCCCTTACAAAACATAACCCAAAAAGGGCAAAAGAGGCTCAGAAAATAGAAAGAGCCAGAACCACCATCGACAGCTTACATATAGCCAAAATATAGCAAAAAGGGTCTAATAGTAAAAAGCCATCTAATAGAAAGCATAGAAGGACTAGGAAGGGATATCCTCCTCTCCCTTAGAAAGAAACTCTAGCATTTTATCAAATTCTTTGACCTTGTCATTATCAGCACCATGAATGAGAACCTCATGTTCCCTCAGCAGAGAGAGATTGGCCATAGCAGTCTTGCATAACATGCTAGTAATGAAATTACCAAGAGAAAAGACCCTTTTTTCCAAGAACTCCACCCACTCCTTCAGCTGAGACAGATCATCAGCATCATTAACTTCCTCAATATTGTCTTCCTCTCTACCCTCTTGAGCATTGTTACCATCCTTTTGAAATAGATCAGGATCAATATGCATAACAATGGGAATAGAGTGGGCATCTTCCCCAGTGTTATCAACAATATCATTCACCTTCATCTGAGTAGTAATATCTCCCACATTCACACAGTCACCAATGGGGACAGAATTATGAACCCCAATATTATCTTTAGTATCAAAGGCCTCCACAGGAAAATCTTGCCCATCAATTTCTTCTTCACCACCAGAATCTTCAATATCAATATCCTGAACATCACTCTTGGGATCTTCCTCCTCATGGGTAGAGGCTTCAAAATTGCTTTTAGAATAGTCAATCAGTTTCAGCTTGGGAGCCCGTTTGCCAGCAATTTGATCGGACCGCCTAACAACATCATACTTACCCTCCAATTTAACTTTTTTGAAACTTCATGAGGGTCCCTCCCTATCCTGATTTTGCTCGTTCTAGGTCCCAGAATCCCCAATATCTTATTTCAAAGGGTTAGACTCCATGTCAACATCTGTAATACATCTTTTAGCTTTCAATTTGAATTTGGAAGGAGGGCTTTGAACACTCTTGGCCATAGACTTGGAAGTACTAGAATAAGGATCACCTACAGGGAGCCTTTTAGGAGTAGCAAGACAAATTTTCATAGAGGCAGTAGGGGTATCCTGACCAGAGGGTTGAAGAGAAGAAGGAGGAGAAAGAGCTATGTATAACTAGTATAATCTATGAATGAGCCATTGATGCAAGGGTATAGGTTTCTCATCAGGCTTCTTTAGCATAGTCTTCTTAACATGTTGTACAGAGTGCTCAAGAGAAGAAAGCAAGTAGAAAGGGAAGCTAATAGTGGCATTCCTTCTAAAATGATTTAACAAAGGGAGATGATAGTGATAAAACCTGGTAAAACGGCCCTCAAGAGTGAAATACTTCATCACCATGTAGCACATGTTAGCCCACGGTTCAGGAAGACAGGCTCTCTCAAAACCACCTTGGTAAGGCACCAACTCCTCTCCTTCACCAAGAAATAGTTTCTAATTCTGAGCATCAAAAACCCTAGACTTTTTCTACATCTTCATACCCTTTGGAGAAAGACCCGTAGCCATAGCAATATCTTTCTCAGAAACCACAAAACTGACATTCCCAATTTGCACCTTGTGATTATCCTAGGATTGAGCAAATTGAATAGACAGGTTTTCATCATGTCCATTCAAACATTCAAGGAAAGGGGTGACTCCTCCTTCTTTACAATAATGCCAGACCAAAGCATTCTTTTTAAATTCTCCACAATTGTTGGGTTCAGTTTGAATTCTGTTGCCACCCATGATGAAAAACTAGTGAAGCTGAGTTTTATGATGTATGTTACATGATGTATGATTATGGTTTTATGTGATGGATGTATGGGTAATGGATGCATTTATGGTTTCATGGATGTATGATATGGCTCATGATGTGGATTATGATATGGATTATATGTTTTATGGATGCATTTATGGATTGATGGATGTATGCTATGGCTCATTATGTGGATTATGATATGGATTATATGTTTTATAGATGTATTTATGGATTCATGGATGTAGGATATGGCTTATCATGTGGATTATGATATGGATTATATGCTTTATGGATGCATTTATGGATTCATGGATGTATGATATGGCTTGTGATGTGGATTATATGTTTTATGGATGCATTTATGGATTAATTGATGTATGATATGGATTATTTGTTAATGATTTTGTTATGGATATGGATTCTAAATGATTAATGATTATGCAATGGTAAGATGATGCAATATAATGGTGATATGATGATTATGGTTATGGTATATAGTAACAGTAATGATTATGGTAATACAATGATTATGATGTAATGGTAATGTGATGGTGATGATTATGATACAATACTAATGATGATTATGATTATGTGGATGCAGGTGTAATGTGGAGGCAATGGGAATGGATGATCTTGATCATGATACAAAATGTCCTCGATGGGGAGATGGGTAGATGGGTGGGTGGGGGAGATACATGCTTGCTCAGGGAGGGTTGGTAGTTAGTCGGTAAGAGTTATGGTTGTTTTGGTTAGGGGGTGTTAGGGTGGGATTTAGTCATTATTTTAATTAATGCAAAGCCATAGGTAGGAGTGTTATGGTGATTCTAATTTTTTGGTAGGTTGGATGGTAAGTGATGTATGATTGGGTGTTAGTGGAAGAAGATGTCACATTAGTTCTATAAAAAGAACATGATTTGGTAGGTGTAGGTCCAGTGGGGAATTTTTCTTGGTGGTTGGGTGGATACATGGGGGGATTGTGAGTCCTTGTGTTTTTTGAGGATGCAGGTAGGGGATGATCAGTTGATTTTATTTATATGATAGATTAGATAGGTTGGTTAAGGGTTATGTGTGTGTTTATTGCACGAATGGTTCAAAAGCAACATGAATAAGATTTCTAAAGGGGGATTGGGAGATGGGTAGGATTACTTAATCCTTATAAAGCTAGAAGAAGGCCATAGACTGTATTATTCCTAGGAGTGGGTAGTAAGAGAGATTTTCTACCAACCCTTGAAATAATTTCCTAAATCCTACTTGTAAGTGTATACACCTAAAAATGACATGCCTCTATATAAATAAATATTTTAAATATTTATTTCATCTTAAATATTTCCTCTATCAATAAATAAATCAATTTATTTATTTGATTCATTTTTCTCCCATTAATTGAATAAATTACATTTATTTAATTAATTTCATCAATATCAACTTTATTCTTCTAAACAATTAAATAATTTTAATTATTTAATTAAATCATTCATTACTCAAATTTAAATAAAATGCAAATTTATTTAAATCAAATCTCAGTCTCAAAAAATAAAATATAATCAAATATTTTATTTATTCTTCTAAATCTTGCACAAACAATTAAATAAATTTATTTATTTAATTCACTTTCTTATCTTCTAAAAAATCTTCCAAATCTTCTAAAAATAAATCTTCCTTGTCATGAAAAAGAAAAAGTTGAGTTAACTGATTTAAAGCAACCTTGTTTTTATCAACAAACTCTTAAATTAGAAAAATATATTCTAATTTATGAAATCAAAGCTCATCCTCATCAAGAAAGCAATTAACTCAAACAAAGTAACTTTTTGAATGACACATGTCTTCTTTCTATTTGCGCACATTCTCTCAAACATCCTCTACCATTGATCCTCTTATTTCTTCTACACCGTTGATCTTCTCTCATACAAGTCTATAAATACTCCTCTATTCTTCCATTTCATATCAAGAAGCTTTCAAGTAAGGTTACTCTACAGAATCCATAGTGCGCCCTTGGTACCTCCACTCTTGCATTATTCATTATCCATCTCACATTGTATCTAAGCTCATCTTTGATACAATAAGTATCTGAGCCATTTCTCCATCGTCATCTTGAGGAAACAAAGCAAGGAAGCAAGCTTCCTAAGGGCTACATTCATCACCAAAGATTAATCAAGAATAGGTGAACAATGGAAGCCGTGAGGTAACAAAGCTCTATAAGTTTGTTTATTTGTTTTAATCTTTGTTATTTGCATATTCCATTGAGTTATTGGGTTTTTATATTCATTTTAATATTATCCAACTTTACCCTTAACATTTCTGGCACCCACCGTGGGGCCTTTGCCCCAAATCTAATAAAAAAATTGAGTTCTTGAGTGACAGGTTCTGTATAGTCTCCGCATATGTTCATTCGGTACATACGAGCAATCTCGCAACACATCTTATCCTTGTTTCAGTGCATACATTATTTCGGTGCATATACCATTAGAAGCTGCACTTTTGACATCTGTTTCGGCGCATGTAATTCTTTGGTGCATTTGTTCCAAGAAGCTGCACATCTGACTTATTCTGTGGTACTTATACCTTTTCTGTGCATACATTCTTTCTTTTTGCACTTGTGACCTATCCTCCTGTGCATTTGTAATTACTGCACTTTTGAGCACTATTTTTGTACATTCAGTCTCTTAAGCTACACATATGTCTTGAGGACTAGTTTAGGGTTTTTTTTTAATGGATTTCTAACATTGACACTTGTCTTGCAGGATTGATTCTCTAATTTTCGTGTAGGGTTAAGACCTGGATAGTTTCATTTTCTTAAAACATACTTCATAGGTTAACTAGCAAGAAAAGTAAAAATATGCATGCAAATCTCACATAGTTCTTAACTAGGAGGGTAGTTGAAATCATGAAAAATTGACATGAAGGAAATGATAACAAATGCAAATCAAACAAATGCAAACCTCATATCGACTCATGATCCATTGATTAGGTTGAGAATGCCGCACCCATGAACATTCTAGCTTTACCCAAAGAGATGAATGTTGATTTCTCGATTCTGCAGCATAATGGTGAGATAGGGATGGATAGATGAATGATTGGATGAATGTAAGATAGATGGATAAGAGATTGAGAAGAAATTTTGATAGCATGTGCATGCTAGAAGAAGATTTTTTATCAAATATCTCAAGAGAGGCTACCTTTATAGAAAAAGGCAAATTTGAATGGATGGTTGTGATTGAGAGTTATGTTGGAGGATATGAACGGTTGAGATCGATTAGGGTTGGATTAGGGTTTCCCACTCAAAGAGGGATTGTAGTCACATGACAAGTGTGCGATGGAGAATAAAGGGGAATCTAATTCAAATATTATATTTGAATTAGATTGCACATGTGAAGGGGTTAATTGGAAGATGAGACATGTGACATGTGTCACAATGTGATGAGAGGTGAGGGAATAATTCAAATATTTAATTTGAATTATGTGAGACATGTGACTAGGTGCAATTAATTAAATAAATGGGATTTATTTAATTAATTAGGAATGTGATCAAGTGGGATTAATTAAATAAAGTGGGTTTATTTAATTAATGAAGAAGGTGATTAAGTTGGACAAATGGGATGGGGAATTAATTAAATAAATAGGATTTATTTAATTAATTTGGCTAAGTGATTATGATAGGATTAGGAGTGGGGTAAGTGGGATGAGGTTAGATGAACTAGGATGAACTAGGACCTAGGGGAACATATACAAGTTCATGTCGACAATGTGTTGTGTAACTAGGACCTAGGGCAAAGACATACAAGGTCATGTGTAAACAAGACCTAGACAATTTCCAGTGTCTACATTTACCCCTCTTTGAGATGATGTTGCGAGATGATAAGATTTATGTCAAGTAACATCATTTCAAAGAAGTCAAGGAAATGGATAGAAGAAAAGGATAGGATGATGATGCCCCCTCAAGAGGATAGGCGGGTTGGACAAACATGAGTAGGCTCTCAAAATGAAAATGAATTGGACAAGGAAGAAAGGTAAGGTAATGGATAGAAGAAAGTGAAGGAGATTTTATGTTGCAATGAAGGTGAGCAACCATGATGTTTGATTTAGCACTAGACGTTATGCACCAAGGTATAAGGACCAAGGTGATGATGTGTCTCATGCCCCAACATAATATAACCTTGTATAGATACAAGATATGAATATTAGCTGGTTGGTACTGATGTGATACAAATGCAAGATAAAAAGATAACACAAGCAAGCAAGCAAGCATGCACAAATGATACAAAAACAAACAAGGTATTGCCCCTGTCTAGCTATAAACCAATGATTAAGTGATTGATTGATGATGAGGATAGTGTTGTTATTGTGGGGAACGATATATCCCTAGATCAACACAGGGATGCAGGAATGATATATCCCATTGATGATGATGATGTTTTGATTGATTGATTTGGTTTATGACAAGATTAGGATCAAGACCATTGATTGCTATTGGATAATTTGACAAGATTGATTAACTTGATTGGTATGGATAAATGATGACTTGCATTTGGATCATTGTTTGGAATGATTTGATTGGTTGAGATGAATAGATGAAGTGATTGAAGAATTGATTGATGAAGTGATGAAGATAGATGAAGAAGAAAGAGGAATATCGTCTTGGTGAAGATTAGAAGAAGGATGGAAGAAGTCTATCGTCTATGCATGAATCTAGGCACTTCCTTCGTATCCTAGATTGCCTACATACCCGTATCCGTGGGATCAAGGCACTTAATGATACAGATGAGATGTAGTTCTGATGGTGTGTTTTATTGATGTGATTATGATATGGATTGGATTGATAAAGTTATGGATTGATTGGGATTGATTGAATGATGTGATTTGATTTGCTTTTGATTGTTTGATGGATTGGATGATTGATAGATTGGCTTGATTTGATGATGTGATTGGACTTGTTTTGATTGATGATGATGTGATGGATTGTTTTGAGTTTGACAATTGATGATGTTGATGTGATGGGATGGTTTTATTGCTTGGATTTTTTTGTGGAGTATTTGATTTTTTTGTATTTTTGAAATGTTTTAATTTTTTTGGAGTTTTGAAATGTTTTAATTTTTTTGGATTTTTGAAATGTTTAGCTTTTTTTTTGGATTTTTGAAATGTTTTTCTTTTTTTGGGTTTTTGAAATGTTTTGATTTTTTTGTATTTTTTAAAATGTTTTAATTTTTTTGGGTTTTTGAAACGTTGGCACTGGATTATCATTTTGAGTAGCCTATATGCTAGATACCAATGACAAGGGGAACCAAGTCTAGGTGCAAGGGGGTAGGTAGGATGGATGGATGAAAGGATCATGATAAATAGATAGGATAAAAGGATAGGCTATGGAATAGAATGGATGTATGCATAAGGATGTGATCTCTAAAGGCTATGTCGCATAGGAATAACATGCCCCATTCTAGATAGTAGACTTAGGCTTTTTCATGACAATGCTTAGGACAATAAGGAATGATAATAGGATGATGTTGGATAGGACGAATAAATGGGTAATGGCAAGAGGATAATGATAGGATTATTTTGGAAGGATGAGGGTATGTCAAGAGATATCCAAAACATGTTTCAACATTTTGCCCCCAATGTTTGTCAATATCAAAAGAGGAAGGGAGGATGAATGGGTTTGATATGATAGGAATGTGTATGGATAAGGATGGTAAGATGGTATGGAAAATGATAGGAAGTTGTATGATAGGATAGATAGTGTGGATGAGACAATGTGCCCCCAAGTGTAAGTGACATAGAAGATCAACCTACACATGATGCCTATTTGCTAGTTTTTCATCATGGTACTTATCCAAGGCACCTGTTTACCAGGTTTTCACTGTTGGACGAAGGGATTTCTCTTTACTTTTTTGAGTTTTTTTTTTGGATGGAAGAAGGTGAATATGGACAAGAGGGACTCAAGTGTCTAGTGCCATGAAAGGTGATAGTCCTATTGGAGAGGAATGTCACATGGACCATGTCAAATGTGCTTGTCGATGTTGGTAGGGAGATGGCATGAAAGTGAGATGGATCAGGTAGATAGTGGATTATGATGTGGATTATGGAGGGATCAAAAGTGGATTATGATGTGGATTATGTAGGGGTGAAAGTGGATTATGATGTGGATTATAATGGACTTATGCAAAAGCATGGACCATAGGAAGGTGATGGGGGAGATATGTAGGATAATGAGTGAATGATGGAGTGATGGAGGTGTGAAAAGGAATCATGACCAATGGTTGTGTTGACTTTTTCCCAGACTGGATGCTTATTCCCAGATATCCCTACAAGGTAGCCATCAGTGATCAACAGGAGCTCTGGGCCAGGGGGTCAACAGTATAGGAGATAGACTCTATATTTTATCTCCTCTTCTTCTTCAGGCTCTGCAAGACCTAGGGGGGTATTCCCTACTCAACATCCATGAGGATATGCATGCAAGGCTGGGATGTTGACAGAAAGTAGATAGTCCTCCTGTAAGTAGACCAAAACTGAAAGATAAGGGCAAAGGGGCTAGCTTTGGGCCTATTTGCAGTTGTAGACAGAGGACTGAGGTTCCTAAAACTAACTCTAATGTCCTAATGTTGGTTTTAAATTTTGCTTTGGAGTTTAAGTATGGATGCAAAGCTGGATATGGTTATAACACAAAACAAAGCCTGATTGGTGCCTATCCAGGGCCTGGAGTCAATAGACATACACCTGTGAATGATCAGCATAAACAACTAAAACTGGATTTCAAGGGGATCTATGTGATACCTGCCTTACAGGCATCTCCCAATACAAAGTGTTAGGTTATCTCTACTTATGGTATCCCTACTGCAGTATATCCCTCCCAATGTTCAACCTGAAAACAGTTTAATCTACCCCTTGAATAGAAGTTAAAAGATCAGACATTCAACATAGGAATTCTATGCTCTAGAATCTAAACATTACCAAACATCCAGATTCAGAAGAAGGATACATGCAATACTGGAGACAGAATTAACACAACACATGCCAAACAGCATTTCTCATATAAGTTTAATCATGAAATCAGTGGGTTCATGCCAAAAACAAACAACAAGAGATACATAAACTCACAGGTAAGCTGTACAGAGCAACCAGATCAGCTTGTTATGCATTACAGAGCCAAAATCATCAACTTTCAACAACCACAAATGAACAACACAACCTGCTTATAACAGCCAGGTAGGTGCTCAGCAATTAATTACAACGGTTGACCAAAATTTCGCCAGATAGACAGTATCATGAAAATGGCGCTCAAACACAACCGGATTGGCGCCCAAACTTGAATGCAGCAGGTAGGGGAGGAGACAGGAAGATTTCTCGAGCCCTGCGCTCCTGCCCGCTGATTGACACCTCCAGTCGGGTACAAGATCGACCCACGCCATCGCCCACACCTCTGCAACAATCGCCATTAATGGCGCACCAACCCGCGGCCTCGGGAAGAACATCATACAGACTATCGCAAGCATTTCCCGCCGAGATTCATCATCATGATATTTGAAAATGCAGGATAACAATATCCCACATGCAGCCCGCGATGACCTCAATAACACCTTATATACTAGGTCATGAGCATATATCATGTCGGTGCTTTTGCTCCTGACGACACTAGTATAGACTTCATCATCATCATCTTCCAGCAGCATGATATCCTGTTGTTCGAAATATCACCCTGACGTCATCATGATATTTGAAATATACCCTTCATGATAATCGGCACAACCTGATCCTTCGGAGGAACATCCTCCTGCTGAGCTTATAACAAAAGTCTGGCCGATGAACATCCTGATGATGTCATCATCATATCCTGCTGACGTCATCATCATATCCGCCTACTGCGCACCTCCTCACATCCGGATGACGTCATCATCATGTTTGCAAATATCAGGAGGTCTCTTCAAGATGATCAGTGTTAGAAATATGACCCCCATGGACCTTGATGACGTCATCATCATATTTACATCATCATGATATTCGGAAGCCAACCGAATATTTGGAAATATCCTCCTGATGTTCAAATATCAGGTTGCACTGTAGCTCCTCTGTAAGATCGGGGCGAAAACTGAATATGATGATGCTGCTTGAAAATATCACCCTCAATAGATAACACGCGAAACCAGCAGGCGGATATCTCCTTGATATCAACATCATCATGATGTTCGAACAAAAAAACATATATCTGGGTGATATGAAAATATCACCCCCTCCTTCGCGAATATCATGATGCAGATAGGCAGAAAGAAAAATATCACCCTGATATACGGATGACGTCAGCATCATCAGGATGAGAAACAAAGAACAAGAAGTGATACAACATCATCAGGATGACATTGACTAAGATCATCCTGATGTTCCAAAATATGATGACCCTAGTGAATATCGGGTCGCAATTACAACTCTTCAACAACATCATCAGGATGATGTTAACCAAGATCACCCGATGATAAAAATATCACCCCGGCGAAATATCATGAAGGCAGAAAATATGATGACCTCCGCAAGCAGCAGGATGATAACTGGAAATATGATGATGATGGACACGACCCTTAGGAAAAAACAAGTTAGGTCGAGCAATTCAAAGAATAAGCAACATCATCATCATGCTCGCGCAAGGTGATAAATAGAAGATCACCGGAGACTTTGAAACATCACCCTCGCAAGCAGATCAGGGCGCACTGTAGCTCGGCAGCATCATCATGATAAAAACCAAACATCACCCGACAGTTGAAATATGATGATGACGTTGAAAAACAAGTCGACGAGGAACATGATGATGCAGATCATCATCGAAGACAAGATGATGATGATGACCTCCTCCTCAGGAAAACATGATGCTGCAGTTGAAAAATGCTGAGGAGGTCCAACACTTAGAAAAAATGGGCAAGAAGATAAAGGCTTCAAATGAAGAAACCTCCTGATCATGACAAATCAACCCCTGGTCAAAATGAGTGTCAACAGGTTGCACACACCGTGATAAACATGGAATCTTTTGAGTGGATGGAGGTGTAGGAAGCAATGGCAATGTTTGCTTAGTGGATGGATGACGTAAGCATTTAGGGACCCACATAGACTTAGTATTTTTATGATTTTTTATTTGCATGTGGGATGGAGGAATTTGAAACTTTGGAATAGAATGGCATTTTTGAATGGAAGAGGATGGTTGGGATTTTCGGGATGTGGATGCCTCATTTGATTTGCTTGATTTTTGCTTAGATACCCATACCATTTTGCTTTTGGACTTTTCTTTTGGAGGTATGGGTTTGGATGGATTTTTGAATGTACCTTGCTTTGAATTTTTGGAATGATTTCTTAAGGCATTAGGACCCTTAGGATTTGTGGCTTTTTGAATGGAGGCATCCAAATGTTTATTTTTGAATCCCATGTGGCAGATGAAATGAGTGGAATCTCCTTATTTATACAATGCGTGCATTTGTTGGTCATCATTATGATATTTAGGGTATTTATGAATGATTGAGTAAGGGCGTGTTTATAGTAATGGTGGCAAAGCAGATGGAGGAATATTAGGAGTTGGAAGGAGTGGAGGTAAAGTGGATAGTGGAAGGTGAGTGGTCACATGCTTTTGACATTTGTAGGATGAGGGAGGTGGAATGGCAATGTATGTTTTAGGAATATGATGGGGTTTATGATGGATGGAAGTGGATTTAGGAAGTGTGGAGGAAGTACCAACATCGTTAGAGTGTTGACCTTGGGGTGTGTATCCAAGATGGATTGGCTCCAAAATGCCTTGTTCATGTAGGCCTAAACCTTTACCTTGGTAGTTCATGTTTTGGAGCATGCAATTGACTATAGGACTAGGTGTAGTTTGGACACTAGAATTGAGTTGATTATTAGTGTTCTAAGGAGGAACACTCATGAATGAATGTGGATAGACCAAGTGGATATGATGGTGGATTTGAAATGGGAACAATGGTGGATGTGGAAGGATCATTAGGATCTTTCTTATGTTCATTGGGATCCAAATTATTTGTTTGATCTTCTATGTTTGCTTTGGAGGCACATGTCTCATCATGACAAGTGGAAGGTGTAAGATCATGGATTGGGCTAGATGGAGGATGACTAGGAGCAATTTAGATGTCTTACTCATGGATTATAGGATTATGGATAGGATCAAGGTGCTCATGGATAGCTTCTTCATAGGTATCATCTTGATCATAAAGAAGGTACATGTTATGGATAGATTGGATGGGGATGATTTGATCTTGATTAGATTTAAGGGCCATTGTTTCTTCATGCTTAGGATCGTGCTCTTGACATAACTCTAGGTTTTCTTGAATGAAAGTGGAAGACTCTTTAATAAGCTTGATAGCTTTTAGATCACATGATGGGGTTAGAAGACTAGACAAAGTGTTTAAGGAATCATAGGGAGGCTCAAGAATATGTGTTTGATGACATGGCAATATTTTATTCCTTGCTAGTAGCCAATGTATCACATCCTTTGCAAGGGTATGGGTGAATGGGCAATATAGTGGATGGATGATAATAGTGGAAGTTTAAGGCTTAGGATTAGGACTGGTTGGATGGATAATGAGATTAGGATTTGGGCTAGATGGAAAGATAATGGAATTAGAGGGATTGGTTTTATCCAAGACAATCTTACCGCCATCTTCTAGGTTCTTGACCAATTTTTGAAATCGGACACAAGTGGATATGGTAGGGCCTCTATACCTATGGTATGCACAATAATGGTTTTCATTATACCCTCTAGGCTTAATCATAAATGGAGAATATGCTTTGAATGGATATAGCTCAATCAAATTTGCTTGGACCAATTTCTCTAAAAGTATCTCCATGGAATCTTTTAATGATGGATTAGTGGAACATGGGGATGAAGATGATGAAGGTGATGAAAGGGTTGATAAAGGTGTTGGGATGGGACTAGTTGGCTCATGTGTTGGCATATGATTGGATGGTGAAGGTGACTCAAAGGAGGCATTTGCTAGGTTGGTTTCTCCCTTGTCAAAGGATTTTAGGTCTTGTATAAGATGACTTGAACTTTTTTGATTTATGTACATAGGGCCATTTGGACTTGCTTGTTGTTCTTGTAAGGACATTTGATTGCCATGTGGATAGGTTTGGTGATGAGGTGGCATGATAGGACTTGTAGGTGAAAGGTTTTGTGAGATGGATTGTTGTGGACATTGGTTGATGCTGGAGGTTTGTTGAGAAAGCAGTTGGGATATGATGGCAATGGAATTAGGATCATTGGATGGTAGACTTATGGAAGTACTTGTGTTTGTGGTGTTGTTAGGAATAGTGAGGGTGATTTGTGGTATAGATGTGGCATTGTTATGGAAAGATGTTATATAAGTGGATATGGAATGGCCTCAATAGGATGATGAAGTGGGATTAGGTGATGTGGCATGAATGTGAGAAGTGGGTGGATTAGATTGATATGATGAAGGTTGGTATGAGGTCGAGGGATCCATGTTGTTGGAGAGGTATGTGATGAAATGGATAAGGGGTGATTGGGATCAAGTTTCAAGACCTTAGGATGATTTGATTTGTTTTATTTCTTGATAGATGGCTCTCTATACTTAAGGTAGACTAATGACACTTAAGTAATAGAGGGTTGATTGGATTGATTTGATTGGTTGAATTACTTAAGATAGACTAATTATCTCAAGCAAGTTTGGATAACAGTTGATGATGATCAACTAAGGTCTTGATTTTTGATTGGGTTGATTTGGACTTGGATTGGGATGAAAGTAGATGGGATGTGATTTGGCTTGGAATGAATGGATGATGTGTAATGTTTAGAATGATGTTGATTGGATAATGATTTGGATAGAATGATGATGACTTGATGATGTAGAGTGACAAGTATATGATTAGGATTGATTTAGGATGACTTGGATGTGATTTAGAATGACAAGATTGTATGATTTGGATTGATTAGGATGATTAGGAGTTGATTAGAAAGAAGGTGGTTTGGAATGATTAGGGTTTGAATTATGGTGGCTTGGGTATGATTAGGATGAATGTGATTGGATTTGAATGTTTTGGAAGAATGAGTTGAATGACTTGTCTTTATGTGTTTGTTGTTTAGCTTGATTCAGAAATGTTTAATCAAATGATCACACATGTACAAACATGATTCACTCACGTAAGACACATAAGCAAGTTTGTATTTTGAAAATGAAATATAATGATGATTAAACAAGCACACGTGGAAGACACATCAACAAGCCCTATGACTAGTCAAGTGGGGTATGGCCAATTAGGTCTTGGGCTATGTATAGACGAGGTTGACTAAGGAATTGGAAGTGAAATCCTACCACACAGGTGGGAGAAAGAGGTAACCTACCCTTCACCTTTACTTCCCAAAGGTATAAAGTTCTTTGGGGCTTAGTGAAGAGTGACAAGATTCCAACTCCCAATGAGGGTGTCTTTCGATTCAGCCTCGAATGAGGTTGTCTCTAGGGGTGATGAAATCCCCTAGTAGGCCTCCTAGGAAAGGGTAAACAAAAGCAAATCAAGTGAGGTGTTTTTGATCTCCAAGATCACCTTGTGGTGCAAGGAGAGAGCATACACACACACACACACAATTGACTCACACTCGTAGTTGTAAATTAACCCTTAGAAAAAGAAATGTGTCTATGAAAATTGAATGGATAAGATGTGTTTTTGATTCTCAAGATCACATGAAGCGCATGAGAAGAGAATACACACCACTAATCACATGCAACTTCACCAAGCAATGAAGACACTTGTTCTTGTTTAACCCAAAGTCAATATGTGTGATTGAAGACAATGGTTAATTTTAGCCCAATTTTTTATGTGTGAATGCAAGCAAGTTGTTCATTTTAAGCCCAAATCGAAATGTGTGATGCAAGCAAGATTGATTGATCAAATGAAAGAGATGAATGATGAAATGGATACACCTGATTGTTTCACTATCCCAAGCTGCTATAGATGCTGATGTGAATGTTGTTCCAGCTCCTTGAGGTCACCTACAAGCCACAAAATCGAGAAAGAAGCAAGTAGACTAGAAAAGAAGATCGTTATGCACAAAAGATAAATCTGATAAAATATGATGAAAAATGAATTGATACAGAAAAATGAGTTTTATGAACAGATTCTTCAGGAAATTCTATGCAATTTGAAAAACAAATCGCTGAAAACTGATCAAAATTGCTCAAGTTATGTGGGTTTGAAGTTTTAAAGGACCTTTGACTTTGACCAAGAAAAAAATAGGAAAATGGTATATTCACCTAAAAATTTATGTACCATTTCAAAGTACTTTGAATCCTCTTTGCAACGAGTCCTCATTTGCATGATTTTGATGTTGTATGTGAAGGTTATGATCAAAAGAAAAAAATAGCCTCCTTTGGCATGTAGGAGGCACTAGTAAACCTTGACAGTTAATATCGAAGGCTAATAGTTTTCAAAATCTTGGTCACATACGGCGGTCTGTGCTCTAGAGGCTTTCTCTGGCAGTTGATGTTAGATTGGGTGAAATAGGCCCCTAGGCACTGATATGACCAGGGGCTCAAAATTTTGAATATATATATATAGATGCTTTTAATGGCCCCCAACCCCCGATTAGTAATGAGACCTGTTATCCTATTTTCCTCTACTCAGAGCTAAATAGTTAACCTGGTATTTTCCTTGAAAATCCTTTGAAGAAGTCCCTATAAAGCAAACCTTACCATTGGAAAGAACTTGAAAAAATAGGCAGGTTTGCTTTTGGCATCACCCAGAAATTTGACCAAACAAAGAAGTTATTCATGGTCAATGTTTTGGTCAACATACAATTCAAATGTACATCGGGCTTACAAATCTCTATCGGCCTTAGGAAATGTTGAGAAAAGTAAGTTATATACATTTTCTGAATGTATATCGGGCCAAGGAAAAGCATGTACATTTAGGGAATCTTTCGCAGGTTCTCAAGAATATTCTCGGTTTGTATATCGGCGATATACAAGGAAAGTGAAAGAGAGATGTGCAAGACAAATATACATCAAAGATTCCCCTGAATATTCTGCGTTTGCATGTCAAAGGCTTGTATATTGCTTTGTATGTTCACACATACTAGAGGAAATATACAATGAGAAGATACATCGCGGGCATATTCCGTTAAGATTCCCTGTTTGTATGTATGTGGGTTTGTATATTGTGTTTGCATATTTAACATACAAGGCACAAATGTACATTTGCTTAGTGCCACAGGGAAAATATACAAAGGCATTTGTATATCGCCAACATACAAGAGGTGGGGCCTACGCATATATAGGGAGGATTGTATGTTTCGACATACAAAGGATCACGTGAACAGTGGCTTGTATATCATGCATATACAAAGCGAATATACATTGGTGATATGCAAGTCAGATTTTCAAATGATTATCATTTCTAGCTCATTCAGGCTTCAGGTCTGATTTGTATGTATAGGTGTTTGTATATTTGCACATATACAGAAATATACAAGGAAAAAGTGATACAAGGTCGACCCGACAGAACAATGAAATGCAGCTGAGGGTCATTTTCGGGTTCATAGCTTGTGTGTTTGCACATGCGGGGGAGGAGACAAATGGTGGGGTCCACAAGATACAAGGGGTTTTGTATGTCGGCGATACACAAGGAATGCATGCAAGCCAGAAATGCAAAGGTAAATATAGTATAATGTATATTCAAAAGGTGCTACAGTGGTTTGTATATGCGGTTGCACATTTGCATATACAACCAAATATACAAAGGTTAACATACAACCCAGACCCGATTTACTTTTCCAAATGGTTTCATAGGGGTTTCAGGTCCGCACTTGTATATCGGTGTTGTATGTGCCGATATACAAGCAGAAGATGCAAATGAAAAGACAAGGCCGGGGCCCACCACTTGTATAGGTGCGGTTGTATGTTTGCACATACAACCAAGTATGCATTTCCATATGCAAGGCCAGATTTCAGGTAAAGTTCAAATGCAGCTCTTGCAGTTTCAAGTCCACAGTGCATTTTATATGTCATTGTATGCTTGTATATACATGCAATATACAAAGAGAGGATGTAGTTCTTCAGCACCGCTTCTTGGACCAACTCGACGGCAAATTAGGAGGTGCCACGTGGTAGCGGCGAGTAGATATACAAAGGTTCTTGCATATGCAAGGCAATTTCAAATGCTTTTTCTGAACGCGATTGCAGAGGCCTTTTGGTGCCAAAAGTAGAGATACATGCAAAGTGTTTTGTACATGCAAAACAGACTCAGATGTATTTTTAGAGGCCGATATATGCACAGATGTAGAAGCGATATATACAGGCATTTGACCATAACTTTGACTGCCTATATCTTCCCCATTTTAGCAAATTTTGACATGCTGTAAGAGGCAAAAATGCTTGTTTTTGCCTCCTCTTTCATTTAAGCAAGTTTTTTGGGGGGGGATTTTCCAGTTCATATTTTTCAGATTTGGCTTTGCATGTTTGGGTCGGTTGGATGTTTCAGTGGCCGCCTTGAAGTTTTGAAGGGTTTTTCTCCGCACGGTAGCTCGGGTTGGTGAAGTTCTGCAGGTGCATTCATGATGTATGGGCTCTTTGCCCTTCAGGGCCTTTTCCCTGTCCTTTCTTGCATCCTAGCTACGTTTTCTTGAGTTTTGGCCTGGCAGAGGCATGGCCCCTGTCCCTTCGCCATGCCTCTGCCCTTACTTTCCTTCTTCTTGCATTTATGGCCTCGTTCTGTGAACAAAGACTCCATGCTCTTCTGGTAGGAGCCTAGCTTATAAAAGACAATGTAAACTCTTTTGCAAGAGGATGGTTGATTTTTGGGGGCTATTATGCTGCTGATTTCGTTTTCTTAGTCAGACCTCTTAGTGTAATTGCAAGGGTATGGGAATGTGACTCACTATGCCTGAAATCTGGCCTCTGTTATCTTCCTTCTATCCATCAATTAGTGTAATTAGCTATGTTGGTGTAGCTCTGCTATGAAATATTTTTGCATTGTAACAGTTTTTCTGGACCTTCATGATTAATAGATGCTGATTTTTGCCTCTTTTATCTTTGGATTTCTATGTTTCAATTGGAGTTCTAGTCTGTTTTGTGGGTAAAATGACCCCTCTGCAGGTTTAGCTTTCATATCGAAGCCTCAAACCAGTCTTAAATCTGTGTGAATCTCCCCTTAGCAGCAAAAGAATCATTGTTGTGTCCACACCACGACCACCATTGCTCACTAAATTTGGTGTATCACCTCTCTTTCCCTTTCAGTTTTCCTTCTAACTCTTTCCCCTGCAAGTTAGTTAGCACTAGATTTAGTATCACCGCTCTCAATAATAGGATTAGAGCAAGGAACCAACCTTTTCTGGAGGTCTAATCTCAAATTGCAAGGTCCCACACTTCGAGATCATTCCAATGTTACCCCAGGTTCCTAAGGTTTCATAACTGCAGGAATGGTGCAAACCTGGGTGATAACAGTTTCTGGCATGCTCAGTGGGACAAAGGATTAAGAATAACAAGTTGAAGTACTACATTTGATTACTAGTTTTGATGTGCAGCTAGTAATATCCAGACCTGTGAGAGGTTGGAACTTTGCATATCTAGTGACTCCAACTTTGGTCTAGTAGAATCAGTGTATTTCTGCTTATGAGAAGAATACCTACTAGAAAAAGCTCTTCACCTTTCAAGTATCTACAATTATCCCCACCTAGGAGAAGAGGGGTAATAGCTGAGAAGCATAAGAGGACTCACGTCTAGTCTAGGAGAGCCAAGTCGACTCCCCCTACCGTTGGATCTCACTTTACCTCAAGGACTTCAGTCAAAATGATTCTTGCGGTTAGAAATCAGCCCTTTGTCACTTTCAACCAAGACAGCTCGTTGAATCTAGCTCAGCATGATGATATTCCTATTGCTGCCCTAAGAAGTTTACCATTATTTCATGGTGAAGATCAGACCACCCCAGCTGAGCATATCAAGGACATTGCAAACCTATGCGCTATCAATCACGTGACAGAAGAAAATGTAGCAATTAGGCTGTTAGCAGCTTCCATGAAGGGGAAAACATTGCAGTGGTTTAGAAGCCTGTCGGTGAATTCCATAGATTCCTGGGATCGCTTGGGGGAAGAACTGTGCAGCTTCTTCAAGGACAAATTAGACCATCTATTGCTAGTGGAGTAGCTGTCTACAATCGAAAGAGCCCCACATGAAGTAATGTCAGACTTCAACCACCGTTTCCAAAAAATGTGGGATAGAATCCCACCAATGGTAAGGCCTACAGCTGATCATGCATTCCTATATTTTTTGAGAGCATTAAATAGTGACATCTCTGTCATGATTCAATCCATGGGAGGGCTTTCCTTACCACAGGCTTATACCATAGCCATTAGGGCTGAAAATAGCCTCATTCAGGCAGGTAAAATTGCTCCTAGACCTCCTTTGCCAATTTTCCCCACTATTCAGCCACAAATCCCAACATATGTACCTCCCATAGCTGTTATACCTACTGCACCTGCATTACCAGTAGCTAATGTGCAGCCAAATAGATCAGAAAGTGCTGCTCAAAATTAGTCTTCTGAGTTACAAGAGATCAAGGGATTGTTGCAATCTTTTGGTAATGAGCTAACTAATATGAAAAAGCAGTAGTTCTAGAATAGACAGCCCTATCAGCCATATAACCAAGGGCAAAACCAGTCTTATCAGGGACAAAACCAACCCTACCAAGCTAACAGGCCACCTTATCAGAACAATTATCAAGGGGTTAGGCAGAACATGAACCAGAGGCCTTTCTAGCCTTACAATCCTGCATCCACCAGTGTCGTTACTGACATCATCCCTATTCAGAACAACCTAGCTACTGAGTATGAATGGTGCTCTCCAAGTAATCAACTGCACAGTCAGGTAGCATGCCCAAACGGAGCCATAAATCAAGCTCTGATAGTGCAAAATGTTGCAGTTGCGCAGCCAAGCACATCTAATGAGGGGGTTGTGCAGTAGATAGAACAGCCTTAGCATGATACTGCCTTCATAAATTGGCAAGAAAATGAGTTTTGTGGCATGAATAGAGATGACACTCTAGTTGCAGCAAACATGAGAGACAAAAGAAGGAATTACGAAATGGATCAAGGGGAAGCAAAGGAAGAGGACCTGATGATCCGTCTACAACCCAGTTTTCCTATGTGCTACAAAGGAATGCTCAAGCAATTACCAAAGAGCAGCCTCATTTATAGGCTAATATTGCTGCTTCCAAGCCACATCAGAAGGTAAGTGTTGTTGCACCTTTCAATATTGTTGAGAATATGAAAAAGGCAAATGTAACAATGTCCATGTGGGATTCCTTGGTGATCCCGGGCCAAAAAGACATATTGCAGTCTGCTTTGTCTAGTTTTAAATTGTCAAATGATGCTACTGTTGACCCAACTAGAACTGTCCTTACCAACTCACCTCAGGATAGTAGCAAACAGCCAAGCAAGAATGTCAAGCCACTTCCATTCTATGTGTCATTAATAATAGGCGATAAGTTAGTGCACAATTGCATGGTGGATAGCGGTGCAAGTAGTTTTGTGATGCCTAAGAAGATTGCAGACCAATTAGGACTGAACTACCAACCCCTAACAAAGGGTGTGGTCTAGCTAGATGGCACAACTGTTAACACTGTAGGTGTGATAAAGGACTTGAGCCTCACCTTGCATACATGTCCAAACGTTTCCATCACTCAGGAGGTGTTCATCATAGAACTGCCTCCTCATTTTGCCATGTGCCTGTCAAGGGAGTTCACAGCTAAGATAGGAGGATACTTATCCTTGGACTGGTCCCACATGTTTTTTAGGACCAGATATGGCACCAAAGTAACCCTAAAATCTGAGTTGCTTTCAAATCATTAGATAGAACCCTACACACCAAGTGTTGTTAATGCAAATTGCCTTATCTCTGATGATCCTGAGCTTGCTGCTGCTCACCAACTACAAGCTGAAAGTATACCAGAGATACTGTTAAGGGAGTGGGCCTTGGAAAATACTATTGATGGTCCTAAGGAACACATTCAAGAGACTGGTATGGGAGTGTACATACTGCATGAGCCAAAATTAGAAATCCCAAGCCTTGTAAAGAGTTCAGAGCTGCAGACGGAAGAGCAAGATCAAGTATGGAAGATGTACTTCGATGGCTCTAGAAGTAGGAATGGGTCTGGTGGCGGTGCAATGCTGGTGTCTCCTCTTTGTGACAGGTATTATTCTGCCTTTCATTTTGCCTTTTCAGGCACCAACAACACTACCGAATATGAAGGGTTAATCCAGGGATTGCAGTGGGCAAGAAAAAGGAGGATTAGCTGTTTACAAGTGTTTGGGGATAGTGAACTCATTGTAAATCAAGTAAGAGGGTTGCATGCTACAAAAAATGATACCTTGAAATGCTACAAGCATAGGGTGTGGGACATGATTGAAGAGTTCGATGCTTTAAATTTAGTCTCTATTCCCAAAAATTAGAATTACCAAGTAGATAGGTTGGCTACAATTGGGGCTCAATTTGACATTCCCAGTGATATTTGAAGGGAGAAAGTGTAGCCTCATGTGAAAATAGTTGATAGACCAGCCATCCCTGACAGTGACATTCATTGGCAGGTTTTTGAAAGTGATGAGCAAATCCTGCATTTCTTGTTAGAAGAGGATGAGTTCTCTGTGGTGAACCAAGATAAACTCAAATAGCAGTATGGCAATGATCAAATTGTTTAGCTAAGAATAAACAAGCTGCCCAAGGGATTGGTAACATTGGAGTCTATCTTTGGCACTGATGATCAGATGAAGAGGACCAAAACTGGCATGCAAATAAAAGAGGAGCATTACGAGGAGCTAGAAATTTCAAGATTGGAAAAATCTGTTCGCCTAAAGATAGAAAGGCTTTTATTGCTCTGTGCCATGAATTTGAAGATGTGTTTGCCTGGGATTATTTAGACCTAAAAGGATTTGATCCTCATATTGCCCAGCATACCATAGAATTAGAGCTAGGTTCAAAACCTGTAAGACAAAAGCAAAGACCCCTAAATACAAAGCTAGAGCCCCTGATGATTAAAGATTTGACTAAGCTGATTGAGGGAAAGGTCATTTTTCCAATCAAACATACTTCCTAGGTCTCCAACCTTGTCCCTATCAGAAAGAAGAATGGGGAGATCAGACTATGTGTCGATTTCAGAGACCTAAATAGAGCCTCCCTAAAGGACCACTACCCGCTGCCCTCAATGGAGCAAATCTTGCAGGTAGTGGTTGGCTCAGAGAGATTCTTCTTGCTTGACAGTTTTTTCGGTTATAACCAAGTGTTGGTCAAAGAGGAGGATCAGTATAAAACTGCTTTTACTACCAAATGGGGCACCATGGCCTACAAAAGGATGCCTTTTGGTCTATCAAATGCTGGCTCAACTTTTCAGAGGGCTATGGACATGGCTTTCAAGGGTTTGCTTTACAAGTTGGTGCTGGTATATCTTGATGACATAATAGTATTTTCAAAGAATGCATCAAAGCATTTATTTCATTTGAGGCAGGTGTTTGAGAGATGCAGAGAGTTTGGGATATCTCTCAATCCCAAAAAATGCATTTTCGCTGTGCATGAGGGCAAGCTGTTGGGGCACATCGTGTCAAAAGAAGGCATTACCATTGATGCAGAAAGGGTAAGGGCTATTCTGGAATTGCCCTTACCCAGCCACAAGAGGGGACTTCAAAGCTTCATTGGTAGAATTAATTTTCTGCGAAGGTTTATACCAGACATTGCAAACCTTCTGAAGCCTTTGACGTCCATGTTAAAAAAGAATGCAGTTTTCAGTTGGACAAAAGAGGCCAGACTTAGTTTTGATTCCATAAAGCAAGCATTGTCAGCTGCGCCAACCCTGGTAAATCTAGATTTCTCCAAGGATTTTATTCTATATGCTTATGGCGGCTGAGACACCATTTCTGCAATTCTGGTACAGCAACAAAGCGAAGGGTTTGAACAGCCAATGGCTTTTTTCAGCAAGGGCTTAGAAGAATATGAACAGAGATACAACTTTATTGAGAGGCATGTCCTTGCAGTGGTAAGGAGCCTCAAGAAATTTAGATATCTTATTTCTAATAATAAGATACATTTAATGGTCGCTCACCCTGGCATGAAGGAGTTCCTATTGAGCAAAGACGTCAATGAGAAAAGAGCTGGTTGGATTACTAGGGTTATGGAATATGATGTTGACATCAAAATAACCAAGCTTGTCTGAGGAAGAGGACTTAGCGAACAGCTTGCTGCTAGTCTTGAAAGTGAAGCTAGCAAGGAAGAGGCAGCACTTCTGGCCATAGAAGGTAAACACCAGATGGACACAGCAGTAGCAGGCACCAGTTGGGTTCATAATATGATCCATTTTTTGCAGACTGGTGAATGTCCAGCAGGGTTAGACAGGGCCAAAAGAAGATACTTTAGATTACAGTCTATCCCATACATCCTAATCAATGGCATCCTTTTCTGGAAAGATTTTAATGGCGTATTGTTGGTCATGATGTTAGTCATTCGCAAACATAGAATAAAAGTTACACAACAACCTTTACTCATCTTGAAAGATACGATGAATTCAAAGAATTCATGATCCCAAGTCTCCGTTGATTAGGTCTTAATCTACTGACGTTACTCAGTGGTTGATGTGTGTTGCTGTTTTCCATTCAGGGGCCTTACGTGTTTTTGCAAAGTTCATCATCATTATCTTCAAATATCTTGCTCTGGATGTTTGCTCTGCATAAGTCTCCAACAATTCTACCTCTGCACTATGAATTTAGTCAAATAATGTGCCTACAGGCTGATATTTGCATGATTTCTATCATTATTTATGATTCATTGCATGATATTTTCAATAATACATGCATTTAACTCAAATATGCTAATGATCTTCAGTTACCTACGGGATTTCAGCATATTTCACTGTTTCTGCTTGTTATTTATCATGATTTGCAGTTATGGTGATGAATTTATGAAATTAAAAGAAGAAAAAGGGTTAAGAAATGAGATTCCCAAAACTACTTGACTTAGATCACTGATTCACATACAAGCTCCCATACATGCAATGAAAAGAAGGAAACTAAAATCATGCTTCACCAGGACATTCCACAAATCCGCATGATCTAGTGCAAATCTTCAAAGGAAAAGTTGACAATAACATGTAATGAAATGAAAGCGCTTCCAGTTGAACACAGCATTCACCAGTACATATCCAGAAATCAACAAGAAGATTACGTAAAATTTACAATCAGGATGTAATCTGAAACTTCATATCCATTCAGTATGCTCAAGAACAGGTACATTTACAGTGATCTGAAGAAAGAACCTTGACATTTCAACAATTCTATCCTCATTAGTCTCAGTAATCCGATCTCTTAATTGATTCTACAGTAATTGACTTTTTGCGCCAGATGCGTCTGTGTATTCTAATGTATTCCTCTTTTTTTTTGATGAAAAGCTCTGGCTCTTATATAGAACAACTGTCAAAAATGGTTACAACGATCCAAGGATCAGGATCCTCTTATAACAAACAACGGTCCAGATGAAAAGCACACGCTTCGTCAGTTGGCAAATGCACAGCTGGCACGGAATATTCCAGCATCTTCAACTTGATTCGGTCTACAGCTGGCGAACAACATATTTGACAATATCCTCCTCATTTCTGGCTCATGTTGCCTCCATGCGCAACTTTGTAATGCTCAGCTTCAGCAGCAGCTCTAACAGCATCATGACTTCAATGCTCAGCTTCAGCAGCAGCATCATGACTTCCTGCAAATAAACAGACAAACATTAAGTTCATCATCATGTGGATAAACAACAGGAAGTAAACATTTTATTAAACATACCTCCCAATGCAGCTACAGGCAATCAGGCTTTACCTGTGGAAAATATGCACTAAATGCATAAACAGCATAAAACAACCAGGTCAACCCTTGTTGACCAAAATCAGGCAGTCGGGCTTTTAAATTTCTATCGTTTCAAATTTTCCCGCCCATTTCCTTCTGTATCGGGTTCAAATATGATCATGCATGTCAAAATATACAAGGAAATAACCGCTCTTAACAAATTACTTCACATCTGGCTTTGCATGCTCTGTTTGTATGCTTCGGGTCATCATCATATTAGCATCAGTGTGACCACATATGATCAGGGTGACAAATTTAGACTCGGCCGATGGCAACAGTTATACCTACGTCAAAAATCATGATGATGCCCAACTCCATGTCTTCTGTCTAGCCGCAGGATATCATGAAATATGATGCTCCTCCTTTCCGAATGCTCTGATGAAAAGCATATCAGGATGTTTCACTTCTGCATACTGGGGAAAGAAAGACATCATCGTCATCATCATGATGAAGACAAACAGGATTTGGAATATGATCCTGCCACTGAGGAAAGGAATATGATGGTGACGTCATCGTCATATTCGGGCTTCATTAAAATGCAAAGGATGACGTCACCGTCATGTTTCGTTAAGATCAGGGGATAAATGCAAGATCGGGTCACCTAAGGAAGATGATCGGGTGATGAATGTAAAATGACCCCTTTGCGACCAACGTAACCCTCTCGAAAGATCAGGATGATGATGATGATCATTATATCCACAATAGGTGATTTAAAATATGATCCTGCTGAAGGTCCAGATGACGTCATCAGGATATCCGGGGCCTTTGTTAATCTTAGAACATGACGTCATCGTCATATTCGCAAACAGGATCATGCCTTGGAAAATATCCTGCCGAAGGAGAAGGTGATGGTGACGTCATCCTAATATTTGCTTCTTCGTTTATCAGGTCAGGATGACGTCATCAGGATATCTGCAAAAGGTTATACTTCTCGGTAGGAGGATATTGCGAAATGTCAGGTAGACAAACAAGATCATGATGATCTTGTCAACATGACTTAGGAATGAAATATCACCCTCCCCTTTGAAAGATAAGGTGATCATCATGATCACGCAAAAGGAGATCAGGAGGATATTACGAAATGCGATCCTGCCTTGAAAGATCATGATGATGATGATCACCAGGACTTTGACGTGCGCGTGCAAATTATGCAGATGGCAGATTTCTTAAGCAAGGTGATATTATAATATCAGCATGATATTATAATATCGGGTGATGTTAGAATATCATGATGCTCGCGATGTGCCCAAGGTTGCTTGACGGGTAAAACACACTATCACTTAAGATTGACGTCCGGATGTTTCGGGACTGCATGATTTTTATCATGTGATAGAGTAAGATCATGATGATGACCTTTCGCGATGCAAAAGACCGCTCGACGGGAAAAGCTTACTACGACTTAAACTTGACGTCCGGATATTTTGACCTCAGGATATTATCGGGGGGCTTTTCAAATATCATGATGATGATGTTCATACAGCAATTACCAGGTTTGACAAAAACTTTGACTGTGCATAACTCCCTCATATGGACGAATTTTCAAGTGATGTAAAAGGCAAACCTGCATGGAATTTCAAGCTCTTTCTAACCATGAAGTCATAGAAACAAAATATGAACTTTGACAAACTAACCTCATGATGATGACCTACCTCATCCTGACCTTCATGATGATGATGCACCTGACCTATTTTTACCAAACCGCCAGAAAGCAGACAACACAAACCAGAACAAAAGTTGGGTCCCTGTTTTGCCAAGTCAAAATGGGGCGTGTTGTGTAACCACACAACAACTTGCCACCAAAGAAAATAAACAAATTCCAATGATTCAAGTGATGTGATCACATTTATCTATAGTGTTCTAATTCTGTCTAAGTAAAATCATCATGATCTTTGAATGATAAAATTTCATTATGGTGATAAAGCTAACAAAGGATCAGGTGTGTGCAGATGATTAATTATCCTCATCTTGAAAGTAAGTTGAAAACATAAGTAACTGGTGTTAAACTACATAGTTGGAGATCATCCCTCATAGCCAACCTGGATAGAGCCTTGCTGCCAGCAGGCGTCTATAGCCCCGGCAAGGTTATCTATACAATCTCCCTAAGTAGGGCTCCACTGCCAGCAGGCGTCCATAGCCCCGGTAGAGTTACTTAGATGGCCTAATTTTATTTCGTTTCTGATTTTCCTTTAAAAATTTAAATTTGATATCATCATGTCAGCTCATTTGTACAAGGTGTAGTCACTTGCAGCTTTAGGTTGGAGATTGTATTGGTAGCAAGGGAGTCCCTTTAGATTTTTCATTTAACACCTATACTCATATCTTCAACAAACCCAAGGCTGTTAGGTGTTTCATTGTGTTTGATTCACTTTGGACAAGAAAAAGTACCCTGATGAAAAGACATCATAAACCTGATCATGAACATTTCTTAGAATGAATCATAACCTATATTTAAACGTGATCTCATCACTTGAATCCTAACAATTTAATTATTTTCTTAAGGTGATGAAGTGCATCATCCTGACTTACCAGAACAAGGTCCCAACCAACAAAACAACAACAACAACAAGCAAACTGTACAAACAACTATACAAATATACAATATGATACATGAGACACTATACAAATATACAATATGATACACGAGACTGTCATGAAGTCACTCAGGCCTGGAAATAATGTTTGAGGAATTGTCCATTGACTGGCAACGGGACATCCTCACCTGTCAGGTTCTTAAGCCTATAAGTGCTGTCTCCTAAAATTTCAGAAATCTGAAAGGGACCTATCCATAGTCTATCAAACTTACCATGATCACCTTTCCTTTCATGGGCTTTATCCCACATCAGGACTAAATCTGATATCCTGAAAGCTTTAATTCTGGCTCTCTTGTCAAACCAGCGTTTGACAACAGCCTGATGTTTTGCAAATTGGTCAATTGCTTGACTTCGTTTTTCTTCCAGATGCATCAACTGAAGCAACCTGACTTCCTGTTTATTATCTATGCCTAGATAGTCTTGGGCAAACTGCAGAGTAGGAATTTTCAAGTTTACAGGGAGGATAGGATCCACCCCATATACTAGCTGGAAGGGTGAGTTTCCCAATGCAATTTTCATTCTAGTTCTATCTACCCATAAGGCATATTTCAGAAATGAGTTCCATTCCCTGGGATTTTTCTCTATCAATTTTCTTATGATACTCAGTAAATTCTTATTGGTGGATTCTGCTAATCCATTTCCCTGGGGATAGTAATTGGATGAGAACTTAAGTATGATCCCATGATCAAAAGCCCAACTTGACAATTTAGTGGAAATGAAGGCCGAACCATTATCACTTACCAATGCATAAGGAATTCCATACCTGGTGACAATGTTGCTTTCCAGAAATTTAATGACATCATCAGCAGTACAAGTTTTGCTGCTGATAGCCTCAGTCCATCTGGTACAATAATCAGTAATTGTTAGGACATACCTCTGGCCTGAAGAAGACGGAGGATTGATTGGTCCTATGAAATCCATGCCCCACTGTGCAAATGGGCGCTCTTCCATCACTGGCTGCAATGGTTGTGCAGCATATTTTTCTCTGTTGGCAGCAACCTGGCAAACATGACAACATTTAACATGATCAGCTGTGTCTTTAAAAATTGTAGGCCAGTAATATCCTGCTCTGAGGATTGCATGTGTTGTGGCCAACGCTGATCCGTGGGCAGTTCCAAACTTGTCATGTAACTCTGTCAAAACTTTATTGGCTTCTGGTTTCTCTAAGCATCTCAGGTATATCCCTTCATAATTCTTTTTAAACAGGGCTCCTCCCTTCATCATATACTTCTGGGATCTTATCTTTAAGGCTCTTCTCTGTGAGGCTTGCATTCCTGAAGGACATCTTCCCATGATCAGGATGTGCCTGATGTCTGAATACCATTCTTTATTGTCTTTCTCATCTATCACATACTGTTGACTGATGATGTTTGGATTAGTTTCAGATATCATCTGGCTCAGAGCTTGTCCTCTTACCAGCTTCATTGGTGTGATCTCCATGTCATATTCTTGTAATACAGTAATCCATTTGGCCCTTTTTTCACCAGGTTCACTCTGCATCAGCAGCATCTTTACTGCTGCATCTGGTACCACAGCAATCACTTTGCTTCTTAGTATATAATGTCTGAACTTTTTTACTGCTCTGACTAATGCAAGTGCCTGTCTTTCAACATCTACATATCTCAACTCAGCATCCCTGAAAGGACAGCTCATGAAAGCGATTGGTTTCTCTTCTTTATCTTCATTTCTTTGAGTTAACACTGCTGCAGAAGTATGTTCTGAAGCAAATGAGTAGATGTAGAAATCCTTTGTATAATCTGGACTAATGAGGACAGGAGCATCTGAAATGGCCTTCTTTATATCTTCAAAGGCAGCTCTGGCTTCTGGTGTCCAGTCAATTTGTGCATCTTTTTTCAACATGGCATTCAGTGGCTTGACAATCTCAGCAAAGCCGGTGATGAACTTCCTCACAAAATTTATCTTACCAAAATAAGATTTAAGCTCCTTTTTGCTTCCTGGAAGTGGTAACTTCATAATGGATTCCACCCTGTCAGGATCAATGATAATCCCATCCTCTGTGATCAGGTGGCCTAGTAACTTTCCTATTGTGACCCCGAATATGCACTTCTTGGGATTCAAAGATATTCCATATTCTTCACATTTCTTCAGTACACTTCTGAGATCAGCAACATGATCTCCTCTTTCCTTGGAGAATACTGTCAGGTCATCCATGTAGATGACTATACATTTTCCTACTAAGCCTCTGAAGGCTATGTCCATTGCTCGCTGGAATGTAGCTCTAGCATTTATCAGTCCAAATGGCATACGTCTATATGCAAATATCCCCCATTTTGTGGTGAAGGCAGTTTTTAATCTGTCAATTTTATCAACCATCACTTGGTTGTATCCTGAAAAACCATCCAAGAAGGACATCATCTTGGCTCCATTTACCATCTGTAGAACTTCATCCAAAGAGGGCAAAGGATAATTATCCTTTTCTGATGCTCTGTTCAGGTTCCTGAAATCCACACACAATCTGATGTCTCCATTCTTCTTTCTGACTGGCACCAGATTTGCCACCCAAGTGGAGTGCCTTACAGGAAATATTATCCGGGCATTTAACAGTTTCTTGACCTCTTCAAGGATGATGGGCTCAAGCAGAGCATTGACTGGCCTCTGCTTCTGTCTGAAAGGTTTTGCATCTGGCTTGAGAGGTATAGTATGAGTTATGACAGAAGTGTCATACGTCTTCAGCTCGTCATAAGTCCATGCAATTACATGTATATAATCCTTAAGGGCCTGAGTTATTCCTTCTAACTCTTCAGGTGTACAAACCTTACCCAACAAGACATTTCTCTTGTCATCAGCTTGTCCAATATTCACCTGTGAATATTGACCTCCATCTGCCTTAGGCAGATCCTTATGTTTAAGCATATTATCCAGATCAAAGGCTCTTTCTAATTCAATCATACCTTTGGGAATTGTGTTGCTAGGCAACTCTAATATCTCATCTTCTTCCCAGACATGATCTTCCATACCATTTTCATCTATGATCTGAGCTTCAAATACGTCTCTGTTTGATATGAAGTCCAGGATGTGCTGATCATCATCAAACACTTGGAGATTAGTCACATTGTCAGGTACCGAAGGTACTGACACCAATTCTACTGAAAATCTCTTCAGACCAGATATAGACAGCGGTTCCAGCGTACTGGCGGCCTGAGCAAGTGCATCTGCCCTTTGGTTCTGTTCTCTTGGCACGTGAACGATGTTGAAGGCATCAAAGTCTTCAATCAGGTCCCACACACGATGTCTGTAATTTGACAGCTTTCTGTAGTTACAAGAGTAAATTCCTCTTACTTGTCTCACAACTAGTTCTGAATCTCCAAAGACATGCAGGATCTTCACCTTCTTCTTATGGGCAAACAACAGTCCATGAATCAGAGCTTCATACTCTGTGACATTATTAGTGCAGGGGAACTGTAATCTGTAAGCTGCTAAATAGGATTTTTCTGATGGATCAATAAGGTCAATTCCTACCCCAGCACCCTGCTTAGATTTGGATCCATCAAACCTCAGGATCCAAGGCTTATCTTCAGCAGGACATTTGCTTGAGCTTTCTTTTTTCTTTGCAGCTCTGGCTGCTGCTCTGCCTGATATCCACTTTAACTTAGGGGTGTCATCTTCAAGTTTCTTCTTTCCTTTATCTGATGAGCCTGATGGCTTTTCTGTTTTCTCTTCCATCCTAGCAGGAGGATGATGTTCAGCACATACAGCTGCATGCTTCTTCAAAATGTGTAAGCACAGTGAGCAAGTTGTTTCTGAGTGAGGCGCCTCATGCAGCCTACACCAACCTTTAATTAAAACCTCCTGGGGAGATCTACACTGTTGTGTCATTTTTTTTATTTCTTTAACCAGAAATTCTTCGAACTTCGTCAGGGCACTGCCTTTATCCTCATCAGACAACTCATAATCCGGTTCCATGAAGCAATCACTACCAGGAGTGATCTTTTCCTTTCTCGCATCATTCGTCTGATTGGACACCAGGATCTCTTCTGTTTTTCGGATATGATCCTTATCAGGATCCGTCGACTCTTCTGTTCCTGCAGAAGACAAATAAGAATCAGTATCATCATCATCATCAGATGTAGCACTCACCTCGGAATATGATGATGATGCTTCACTATATGTCTGTTCCAGTATTATCATGTCTAAGCATGGTTCACAAGTCTTTTCCGAGTGTGCTTCGCCATGTAATCTGCACCATCCGTCAATCAAAATATCATTAGCAGGTATATTTAATAATTGACAACGTTTTATCTGAGTAGATAAATGCATCTCAAAATCCCTGAAGCGATCTATTTCATTCTTATTATCAGGATCATTATTAAGTTCTACAACTGGCATATCCTAATGATAATCATCGTCATGATGATGATGAACATCAAGCATCAGGATCTCTTCTATTTTGACAGTTTGCGGCCTGATGTGATAAACTCCAGGTTCTACGTTTACATACATGATCTCATTTGTTCTGTTATATTCCGTGATCATATGTTTCATCCTAGGCTCAGCATCAATCCTGATCTGATTAGGTATACCTTTCCATGGCAACCACATGTGACTGAAGTCTGTGGACATGTATCCGTTAAGCGTTTTAGACCAGTCCCGGCTAAGCAACATCCCGTATGTATCAGGTATGTCAACTACCTGAATGTCAATGTAATACTGGATCCTAGGATCAGACGCTAGCTGCATGTGAATGTGAGTGAGTTCTCCTACGACACTTACTTCTGTCTTATCCAGTTGAGTGACCTTCTTTAAGGATTTAGCAGGATGCAGTCCTAATGCGTTGCATATTGACAAAGGCATAACATTAGTTGAGGCTCCTGAATCAACTAAACAGTTGTGCAAATTCTTACTGAACATTCTTATGGTGAGAAGAAACGGAGGTGATTCAGTTTTATCTCTGTACAAGGTCATGTGGGAGGTTTCAGCAGCTTGGACTGTGGCTGACACTTTGGGCTTGACAGTATTATCTTTAGCAGTATGGTCTCTGCTATTGGATTGACTCGAAAGGTGATTATCCTCTTTAGGAGCAGGATCATCTAGCGACTTCATGAATGCTCTTTTGATGGCAGGAGTTTTCAGTAACTCAGATAGGGACAGGCTGATCTTGATTTTCTTCATTTCATCAGCCAAGTAACTGACTAACCTGTCAGACTCATGAGGTGCATTTGCGACTTTTGTTACTGTGTTTTGAGGAGACAAGTATTGAGCATTCACCTTAGGGAACCCAGGGTTATTGCTAGCCTTAGGATCAGGAGGTGTGTTGAAGTTGTTTAGAGGTAGAGATGATGTCAATGGACCGGCAGGTCTGTTGGCATTACTCCTCAGGTTATAATTATGCTTACCAGGGTATTGCTGCTGGTATGCATGTACTTCCTCATGCTCTCTTGTAGGTTCGTTTTCATTCTCAAAAGGGAAGACATAGTTTGCTTCAAAGGTTAAGGCAGATTCTTCACAGGTCTGATTATAATCCTGATGAGGCTGATTAGTGTATGTTTCCAGCACAAAAGCTGAGTCATATCCGCAAGGAACTATTTCATTTCCTTCTGCCTGAGGTGGATTTCCAGAAGTATTAAACACTTCAGTCTGAAAGATGCTGGCAGCAATCCTAAATTGTGGACAATCTAATTCTGCATGTGCATTGGTATTGTGAATCCTGCACCAATTGGTAAGGGCTGCTTCAGCAAGATTGACTCTAGTAGTCTGTTTGGCTTCACCAGGAGGCTGATTGTCTAGGGGTGATGGTAATGAACCATTATTTGGCCTGGAGTTCCATACTCTGGGCTACCTAGGAGGATTATTATTGTTTCCACCATTATTGTTGAAGTTATTGTTGTATCCTCTGTCAGGGTAATTTGGTCTGTCATTGGAATAACTCCTGTTCTGACCTGACTGTGAATAAAACCCTTGATTTCTCAAGTGTGTTACTTCTGTGGTGAGTTTTCTCAACTGAGCAGAAATTTCTTTGATTTCCTCTTTCTCCTCTTGAGCTTTGGCCACTACATTTTCAGTCTGAGGCTGGAAAAAGGAAGATCCATGGTTATTGTGGGATAGATCTGTACCCTGAGGTGTCTGAGCATGTGCAGGATATTGTGGCAATTGGCCATTTCCATTAGGAGGAGGCATGATACTCAATGGAGGTATTTGCAAAGGTGCAGGCATGATTGCTGGGGGCATCACTGATCCATTTGGATATTGTGCAGGATATTGTGAAGGATAAGCTGCAGGATATGTTGCTGGATATTGTGATTGTACGCCAGACAAAGTAGGGAATGCTATATTAGGAGTAGGAGTAGGTATCAGCTGCTGATTTACCTTGATAGCTTCTTGAAAAGCTCCTGTCAATGTGGTGATCTCAGGATGTGTTCTCCTGATGAACATGGAGGTTAATGGATCCAGGGCTGAATAATAAATACTCCTAGCAGCAGCATTAGCCACCACATATGGGGTAACTAGCTTGGACAACATTTTCTGGAACCTAGGTTCATGCTCAAATCTCTTAATTGTGGCAAACATGTGGTAATTCATGGATGGATCAATAGGGACCTTGACTCTGTCAAGAAAGGCCTTCTCTAAGACAGCCCACGAACCGACAGAAGATTGACCAAGACTGATGAACCAATTATAAGCCTCTTCCCCTAAGGAAAAAGGGAATAATCTGCACACCACGTCCTGATGTTCTATTCTGGCTCTGCAGCAAGCTTCTTTAAACGTCCTGATATGATCATCCGCATCCTGATAAGGATGATATTTTGGACAAAGTTTGTCCGGATACTTTGGTAACTCATGATACGCAGTAAAGGTCAATGGTGATTCTGCTGCAAAGAAAGACATTGCAACCTGAGGGGGCTGAACTGGTGGTGCAGTTGGCTGAGGTTGGACTAAAGGTATACCCTGAGGTTGAACAGGAGGTGTCACAGATATACCGGAAGGTATTTGCAAACCAACAGGAGTTACGGGAGGAGGTCCCGGTGAAGCTCTAGACGTACCAGACCCTGGAGTATGGTGAACGTCTACAGTCCTAGGTCTAAAACCTCTAACAGACAATTCTTCAAAAATTTCACTATGTCTAGACCTGGTATTTATCTTGTGAGCCAGGATTTCTCTATTTGGAGGCCAATTAGCTGAAACTTTACAAATATTGGCTGGATTCCACTGGACGAGGTGATATTTGCGGTCAAATTGCAAATCAGACTGAATATTTACGCAATATTTGCGAAGACACTGCAAATATGACAGGATATTGGGATATTTCGACCGGTAGCACCAAATCTCACGTGTTTAAGGCTCAAATTCTCAAAGCTTGAACAAATTTACACATCTTTGGCTAATATTTAGTGAATTTAAAGAAATCTACTATAAAGTTTGCAATATTTATGTGAAATCAAGAACTCTTTACATAGAATGTGCATATACAAACTTGTCGCAGCAAATATTTACGAAATTTACTGAAATTTGCGAGTGATGTGAGGATACCTTACTCTTATACGTCATCAAACCTGAAAATACTGATGATGAACGTGATCTTCTGAACAATGGCCCTCCTTCTAGTGCCAATTTATGTTGGTCATGATGTTAGTCATTCGCAAACATAGAATAAAAGTTACACAACAACCTTTACTCATCTTGAAAGATACGATGAATTCAAAGAATTCATGATCCCAAGT
Organism: Cunninghamia lanceolata; assembly: GCA_027924645.1. Taxonomy (NCBI): domain Eukaryota; kingdom Viridiplantae; phylum Streptophyta; class Pinopsida; order Cupressales; family Cupressaceae; genus Cunninghamia; species Cunninghamia lanceolata. The sequence goes on along the minus strand of BSBN01000220.1, from coordinate 3,669,192 downwards.
CTCCGTTGATTAGGTCTTAATCTACTGACGTTACTCAGTGGTTGATGTGTGTTGCTGTTTTCCATTCAGGGGCCTTATGTGTTTCTGCAAAGTTCATCATCATTATCTTCAAATATCTTGCTCTGGATGTTTGCTCTGCATAAGTCTCCAACAATTCTACCTCTGCACTGTGAATTTAGTCAAATAATGTGCCTACAGGCTGATATTTGCATGATTTCTATCATTATTTATGATTCTTTGCATGATATTTTCAATAATACATGCATTTAACTCAAATATGCTAATGATCTTCAGTTACCTATGGGATTTCAGCATATTTCACTGTTTCTGCTTGTTATTTATCATGATTTGCAGTTATGGTGATGAATTTATGAAATTAAAAGAAGAAAAAGGGTTAAGAAATGAGATTCCCAAAACTACTTGACTTAGATCACTGATTCACATACAAGCTCCCATACATGCAATGAAAAGAAGGAAACTAAAATCATGCTTCACCAGGACATTCCACAAATCTGCATGATCTAGTGCAAATCTTCAAAGGAAAAGTTGACAACAACATGTAATGAAATGAAAGCGCTTCCAGTTGAACATAGCATTCACCAGTACATATCCAGAAATCAACAAGAAGATTACGTAAAATTTACAATCAAGATGTAATCTGAAACTTCATATCCATTCAGTATGCTCAAGAACAGGTACATTTACAGTGATCTGAAGAAAGAACCTTGACATTTCAACAATTCTATCCTCATTAGTCTCAGTAATCTGATCTCTTAATTGATTCTACAGTAATTGACTTTTTGCGCCAGATGCGTCTGTGTATTCTAATGTATTCCTCTTTTTTTTTTATGACAAGCTCTGGCTCTTATATAGAACAACTGTCAAAAACGGTTACAACGATCCAAGGATCAGGATCCTCTTATAACAAACAACGGTCCAGATGAAAAGCACATGCTTCATCAGTTGGCAAATGCACAGCTGGCACGGAATATTCCAGCATCTTCAACTTGATTCGGTCTCCAGCTGGCGAACAACATATTTGACAATATCCTCCTCATTTCTGGCTCATGTTGCCTCCATGCGCAACTTTGTAATGCTCAGCTTCAGCAGCAGCTCTAACAACATCATGACTTCAATGCTCAGCTTCAGTAGCAGCATCATGACTTCCTGCAAATAAACAGACAAACATTAAGTTCATCATCATGTGGATAAACAACAGGAAGTAAACATTTTATTAAACATACCTCCCAATGCAGCTACAGGCAATCAGGCTTTACCTGTGGAAAATATGCACTAAATGCATAAACAGCATAAAACAACCAGGTCAACCCTTGTTGACCAAAATCAGGCAGTCGGGCTTTTAAATTTCTATCGTTTCAAATTTTCCCGCCCATTTCCTTGTGTATCGGGTTCAAATATGATCATGCATGTCAAAATATACAAGGAAATAACCGCTCTTAACAAATTACTTCACATCTGGCTTTGCATGCTCTATTTGTATGCTTCGGGTCATCATCATATTAGCATCGGTGTGACCACATATGATCAGGGTGACAAATTTAGACTCGGCCGATGGCAACAGTTATACCTACGTCAAAAATCATGATGATGCCCAACTCCATGTCTTCTGTCTAGCCGCAGGATATCATGAAATATGATGCTCCTCCTTTCCGAATGCTCTGATGAAAAGCACATCAGGATGTTTCACTTCTGCATACTGGGGAAAGAAAGACATCGTCGTCATCATCATGATGAAGACAAACAGGATTTGGAATATGATCCTGCTGCTGAGGAAAGGAATATGATGGTGACGTCATCGTCATATTTGGGCTTCATTAAAATGCAAAGGATGACGTCACCGTCATGTTTCATTAAGATCAGGGGATAAATGCAAGATCGGGTCAGCTAAGGAAGATGATCGGGTGATGAATGTAAAATGACCCCTTTGCGACCAACGTAACCCTCTCAAAAGATCAGGATGATGATGATGATCATTATATCCGCACTAGGTGATTTAAAATATGATCCTGCTGAAGGTCCAGATGACGTCATCAGGATATCCGGGGCCTTTGTTAATCTTAGAACATGACGTCATCGTCATATTCGCGAACAGGATCATGCCTTGGAAAATATCCTGCCGAAGGAGAAGGTGATGGTGACGTCATCCTGATATTTGCTTCTTCGTTTATCAGGTCGGGATGATGTCATCAGGATATCTGCAAAAGGTTATACTTCTCGGCAGGAGGATATTGCGAAATGTCAGGTAGACAAACAAGATCATGATGATCTTGTCAACATGACTTAGGAATGAAATATCACCCTCCCCTTTGAAAGATAAGGTGATCATCATGATCACGCAAAAGGAGATCAGGAGGATATTACGAAATGCGATCCTGCCTTGAAAGATCATGATGATGATGATCACCAGGACTTTGACGTGCGCGTGCAAATTATGCAGATGGCAGATTTCTTAAGCAAGGTGATATTATAATATCAGCATGATATTATAATATCGGGTGATGTTAGAATATCATGATGCTTGCGATGTGCCCAAGGTTGCTTGACGGGTAAAACACACTATCACTTAAGATTGACGTCCGGATGTTTCGGGACTGCATGATTTTTATCAGGTGATAGAGTAAGATCATGATGATGACCTTTCGCGATGCAAAAGACCGCTCGACGGGAAAAGCTTACTACGACTTAAACTTGACGTCCGGATATTTTGACCTCAGGATATTATCAGGGGGCTTTTCAAATATCATGATGATGATGTTCATACAGCAATTACCAGGTTTGACAAAAACTTTGACTGTGCATAACTCCCTCATATGGACGAATTTTCAAGTGATGTAAAAGGCAAACCTGCATGGAATTTCAAGCTCTTTCTAACCATGAAGTCATAGAAGCAAAATATGAACTTTGACAAACTAACCTCATGATGATGACCTACCTCATCCTGACCTTCATGATGATGATGCACCTGACCTATTTTTACCAAACTGCCATAAAGCAGACAACACAAACCAGAACAAAAGTTGGGTCCCTGTTTTGCCAAGTCAAAATGGGGCGTGTTGTGTAACCACACAACACGTATTATTAAGATGCATTGATGAAGCTCAGACCGACAAAGTGCTGCAGGAGTTCCATGATGGAGCAGCTGGGGGTCATTTTGCCCCAAGGACTATCGCTTGGAAGATTATGAGAGCTAGATATTATTGGCCCAACTTATTCAAGGATGCTCACATTTAGGCTAGGAAATGTGTGAAGTGTGCCATTTTTGCAGGCAAATCACAGCTGCCAGCTATGCCCCTGTAGCCAATTCAAGTTGAGCAACCCTTCATGAGGTGGGGTATCGATTTCATAGGCCCCATTAACCCACCGTCCAGTGTAGGCCATAGGTGGGTGCTTACATCAACTGACTACTTCACAAGATGGATTGAGGTAGTGGCTCTAAAAGAGTCCAATGAGGGTGTTGTTTTGAACTTTTATAGTGATTTGGTAGCTAGATTTGGGGTTCCTAAATCTATCATCTCAGACAATGCCTTGGCTTTTGTTAGATTAAAAATAACTGACTGGGCTATGAAAAATGGGATCTTTTTGGGTACTTCATCAAATTATTACCCTCAGGGTAATGGCCTGGTTGAGTCCACAAATAAAAACCTCATAAGGATCATCAAGAGAACAGTGGAAGACAACCAGAGGACCTGGCATACTAATTTAAGATCTGCTTTATGGGTAGATAGAATAACCCCTAAGAGGTCCATTGGGAACTCTCCATATATGCTAGTTTATGGAAAGGAGGCAAGATTGCCTGTATCTGCAGAATTGCCAGCGCTTGACATCATGAACTAGTTGGAGATGTTAGAAGAAGAGGACCCCATGGCTGTCCGTTATGCTCAGCTAATGGAGCTTGAAGAAACTAGAGACAGAACTATGAAGACTCTGGAGCATCATCAGCTTCAGACCAAGGGAGTTTTTGATAAGAAGGCCATCCCCAAAAACTTTAAGGAGGGTGATATGGTGCTCAGATGGGTTAAATTAAAAAGCAGGCCAGGGAAGCACTCCAAATTTGATTGCATGTGGAGCAGCCCATTTCTCATCACTGAATGCAAGGAGCACAATGCATTTCAGTTGTCAAGTATGAATGGACAAATTTTGCCTATCCCAGTCAATGGGATACACCTGAAGAGGTGTTTTGAGGTATGAGTGCTTTGTAAATCGATAGATTAGGTCTCTATGCTTTCAATAAGTGCTGCTGCACATTAGTTTAGATGCCTCTTTGTTTTCCCTAAGTGCTGTCTAGTGTAGTTTGTGGGTTGCTGTCAGCATTTTGTTTGGCCCCTTGTTCTCCTGTGTCTTTCATCACTGTCATGCTAGGTTTTGGGGTCAAGATGTTTGTCAAGGCACTTCTAGTTTCTTTTGATTCCATGCCCAATAAATGCAAGGCTACTGGTCTTTGGTTTAGTAGGCAAACACCCCATAGAGGTCGCCAAAAATGTTATCCTATTTTCCTCTGCTCAAAGCTAAATAGTTAACCTGGTATTTTCCTTGAAAATCCTTTGAAGAAGTCCCTATAAAGAAAAGGTGCCAAATTTCCCATGGAGCCTTGCCAAAAAACCTTACCATTGGAAAGAGCTTGAAAAAATAGGCAGCGTTGCTTTTTACATCACCTAGAAATTCGACCAAACAAAGAAGTTATTCATGGTCAAAGTTTTGGTCAACATATAATTCAAATGTAGATTTCACGGGCTTGCAAATCTCTATCGGCCTTAGGAAATGTTGAGAAAAGTAAGTTACATACATTTTCTGAATGTATATTGGGCCAAGGAAAAGCATGTACATTTAGGGAATCTTTCGTAGGTTCCCGGGAATATTCCTGGTTTGTATATCGACGATATACAAGGAAAGTGCAAGAGAGACGTGCAAGACAAATATACATCGAAGATTCCACTGAATATTCTGCATTTGCATGTCAAAGGCTTGTATATTGCTTTGTATGTTCACACATACAAGAGGAAATATACAATGAGAAGATACATCGCGAGCATATTCTATTAAGATTCCCTGTTTGTATGTATGTGGGTTTGTATATTGTGTTTGCATATTTAACATACAAGGTGCAAATGTACATTTGCTACAGTATCGCAAGGAAAATATACAAAGGCATTTGTATATCACCAACATACAAGAGGTGGGGCCCGCGCATATACAGGGAGGATTGTATGTTTCAACATACAAAGGATCACATGAACACTAGCTTGTATATCGCGCATATACAAAGCGAATATACATTGGCGATATGCAAGCCGGATTTTCAAATGATTATCATTTCTGGCTCATTCAGGCTTCAGGTCCGATTTGTATGTATAGGTGTTTGTATATTTCCACATATACAGAAATATACAAGGAAAAAGTGATACAAGGTGGACCTGGCAGAACAACGAAATGCAGCTAAGGGTCATTTTCAGGTCCGCAGCTTGTGTGTTTGCATATGTAGGGGAGGAGACAAATGGTGGGGTCCACAAGATACAAGGGGTTTTGTATGTCGGCAATACACAAGGAATGCATGCAAGCTAGAAATGCAAAGGTAAATAGAGTATAATGTATATTCAAAAGGTGCTACAGTGGTTTGTATATGCGGTTGCACATTTGCATATACAACCAAATATACAAAGGTTAACATACAGCCCGGACCTAATTTACTTTTCCAAATGGTTTCATAGGGGTTTCAGGTCCGCACTTGTATATCGGTGTTGTATGTGCCGATATACGAGTAGAAGATGCAAATGAAAAGACAAGGCCGGGGCCCACCGCTTGTATAGGTACGGTTGTATGTTCGCACATACAACCAAGTATGCATTTCCATATGCAAGGTCAGATTTCAGGTAAAGTTCAAATGCAGCTCTTGCAGTTTCAAGTCCTCAGCGCATTTTATATGCGATTGTATGCTTGTATATACATGTAATATACAAAGAGAGGATGCAGTTCTTTAGCGCTGCTTCTCAGACCAACTCGATGGCAAATCAATAGGTACCACGTGGCAATGGCAAGCAGATATACAAAGGTTCTTGCATATGCAAGGCAATTTCAAATGCTTTTTCTGAATGCAATTACAGAGGCCTTTTGGCGCCAAAAGCAGAGATACATGTAAAGTGTTTTGTACATGCAAAATAGACTTAGAGGTATTTTCAGAGGCTAATATATGCACAGATGCAGAAGTGATATATACAGGCATTTGACCGAAACTTTGACCGCCTATATCTTCCCCATTTCAACGAATTTCAACATGCTGTAAGAGGCAAAAATGCTTGTTTTTGCCTCCTCTTTCATTTAAGTAGGGTTTTGAGGGATTTTCTAGTTTACATTTTTTGGATCTGGCTTTGCTTGTTTGGGTCCATTGGATGTTTTAGCGGCCGCCTTGAAGTTTTGAAGGGTTTTTCTCTGCACGATAGCTCAAGTTGGTGAAGTTCTGCAGGTGCATTCATGGCATATGGGCTCTTTGCCCTTCAGGGCCTTTTCCTCATCCTTTCTTGCATCCTGGCTGCATTTTCTTGAGTTTTGGCCTGGTAGAGGCATGGCCCCTATCCCTTCGCCATGCATCTACCCTTACTTTCTTGCTTCTAGCATTTATGGCCTCGTTCTATGAATCAGAGACTCCACGCTCTTCTGGCAGGAGTTTGGCTTATAAAAGACAATGTAAACTCTTTTGCAAGAGGATGGTTGATTTTTGGGGGCTGTTATGCTGCCGATTTCTTTTTCTTAGTCAGACCTCTTAGTGTAATTACAAGGGTATGGGAATGTGACTCACTGTGCCTGAAATCTGGCCTCTGTTGTCTTCCTTCTATCCATTAATGAGTGTAATTAGCTATGTTGGTGTAGCTCTGCTATGAAATATTTCTACATTGTAACAGTTTTTCTAGACCTTCATGATTAATAGATGCTGATTTTTGCCTCTTTTATCTTTGGATTTATGTGTTTCAATTGGAGTTGTAGTCTATTCTGTGGGTAAAACAGCCCCTCTGCAGGTTTAGCTTTCATACCGAAGCCTCAAACCAGTCTTAAATCTGTGTGAATCTCCCCTCAGCAGCAAAAGAATCATTATTGTGTCCACACCACGACCACCATCGCTCACTAAATTTGGTGTATCACCTCTCTTTCCCTTTCAGTTTTCCTTCTAACTCTTTCCCCTGCAAGTTAGTTAGTACTAGATTTAGTATCACCGCTCTTAGTAATAGGCTTAGAGCAAGGAACTAGCCTTCTCTAGAGGTTTGATTTCAAATCGCAAGGTCCCACACTTCGAGATCATTCCAATGTTACCCTAGGTTGCTAAGGTTTCATAACTGTAGCAAGGGGTGCAAACCTGGGTGATAACAAGACCACCGACTAAGATTGGAGCAAAATCTAAGACTAATGGTTTATAGACTTCAAACCAAATTTAACATGGTGGTTAGGGTTTTCTTGGAGGTGCCAAACATTTTAGGTTGAGTGATAGTGCTTTAGATTAATGGTGACCGTGAGTGTTAGGGTTTGTGGTGACCAACGAGAATCTAAGGCATCGACGGGTATGTGGCCTCAGAATTACAGTTGTCCGAATGAAGTTTGCAAGTACTAGTCGGAAGAGGCAGACGGTGATGGTCAGACATTCTGTGGGTGGTTCGAGGAATGTGAGGTAGAGGTCAACATTGAGGGCATGCAGAAAAGCGGCCGGGAGTTGTAGGGTCGGCTGGGATGTGTCGACAGGAGTGGTAGAGAAGGCAAACACAGGTGGTGACCGAGTGGCTAGGATCTCAGAGGGGGTAGCGACTTGAACGGTGTTTATGGATAGCCTTCAAGGTGGTGGTATGAGGTTTGTATGGAGATCGACTGCAGATAAGATAACAAATATAACCGACCAGATATAGTCGACCAACCTTTACATGCACACAGTCACAATCAACCTTCAATTTAAAACAAAACCTCAAATTAACAAAGACACAGGGGAGCGATTGTTTTAGAGATACCCACAAATTGTATGGCAGATCCGTATCGTACGGATTTGTAAGGTATGGTCTGTGAGGTAAAAAATATTTTCAAATATTTTAAAAAAATTTAGTCACTAAGAATAGGCAAATTTACAGTCAAAAAACTCAGAAACAATGTCCTGATCGCGATGGTGGGGTTAATTTTCACCCAGGACGCAACCTGCAATAGCTCACCCCCAAAACTTGCAAATTTTGACAAAACTAGGGTTAGGAAAATGTAACATTTTGACAACAAAATCTGCAAAAAACTCACGATTAGATCTAAGACCGGGCGTGCCAAATGAAATCATTGAAAATCAACATTAATGGAAATGATAACAAATGCAAATCAAATGAATGCAAACCTCATATCGACTCATGATCCATTGATTAGGTTGAGAATGCCGCACCCATGAACATTCTATCTTTACCCAAAGAGATGAATGTTGATTGTTCGATTCTACAACATAATGATGAGATAGGGATGGATAGATGAATGATTGGATCAATGCAAGATAGATGGATGAGAGATTGAGAAGAAATTTTGACAGCATGTGGATGCTAGAAGAAGATTTTTTATCAAATGGCTCAATAGAGGCTGCCTTTATAGAAAAAGACAAATTTGAATGGACAGTTGTGATTGAGAGTTATGTTGGAGGATATGAACGGTTGAGATCGATTAGGGTTGGATTAGGGTTTCCCACTCAAAGAGGGATTGTAGTCACATGACAAGTGTGTGATGGAAAATAAAGGGGAATCTAATTCAAATATTATATTTGAATTAGATTGCACATGTGAAGGGGTTAAGTGGAAGATGAGACATGTGACATGTGTCGCAATGTGATGAGAGGTGAGGCAATAATTCAAATATTTAATTTGAATTATGTGAGACATGTGACTAGGTGCAATTAATTAAATAAATGGGATTTATTTAATTAATTAGGAATGTGATCAAGTGGGATTAATTAAATAAAGTGGGTTTATTTAATTAATCAAAAAGGTGATTAAGTTGGACAAATGGGATGCGGAATTAATTAAATAAATATGATTTATTTAATTAATTTGGCTAAGTGATTATGATAGGATTAGGAGTGCGGTAAGTGGGATGAGGTTAGATGAACTAGGATGAACTAGGACCTAGGGGAACATATACAAGTTCATGTCGACAATGTGTTGTGTAACTAGGACCTAGGGCAAAGACATACAAGGTCATGTGTAAACAAGACATAGACAATTTTTAGTGTCTACAGTAGTAACGAAAATCATTGCTATTTTTGCCATATTGCTATCTCTTTTAGTTAAGAATATTGCTATCTTACAAAGGAAAGAACCATTGCTATCTTCTAATCACTTCAAAGTTAACAACTATGTGTGTGCCCAAGTAGAGTAACGAATATAGTTTTTCTCATTTTAAATAGGATTGGATAAACCACTGTTTATTGTGTTTTCAGAATAACAATAGACTTATGGTCTCCCCTTTATTGGATGACCAGAATCCCAGACTTGTCATTTTTCGTGTACAACCTTTGTTGGGAATTAAGGTGTCTCAATCTTGGCAAATTCCTAATGTTGTATTTATTTATCCCATGTTGAGTTGGCATAGTCGGCACCTTGTGTACATGTAGCAGGATAAATTTTGGTGACTTTGGCAGCTACGGTTTTCGCCTTGAATAATTAATGGGGGTTTGGGGGCAACGCCCCCAAGACGGGGTCAAGGGGTGGAGCCCCTTGCGGGGTCTAGGGGTAATGCCCCTAGTGCGCTCCCTGTCGCGGTACAAGATGGGGTCGAGGGGCAGCACCCCCGTGGGGGCTCAGGGGCAACACCCCCAAAACCTCAACCAACTTTTATTTAATGACAAGTGTCGGTGAGTATCTTTGCATGAGAGAAAGGCATCTTTGGGTGGTCAAGGGAGGTTATGACAAGTTGTAAGAGGAATAAGATATTTTTAGTTAATGTATGATAGATTCTCTTACAATTGTAAGTGTTGTCAGTTATGATGGATTCTATGACAGTTGTAAGGTGCGTAAGAGCATCTGTCATAGCCTATCTTGGGACAAGGCACCCACATTGGGATGGGATGTTGGACAAGTGTCCTTAGGTGTGAGTTTTGGGGCATGAGTCCAAGATGGACGCCCATCTCTAGAAGGTTCCATATTTGCCTTGTAAACTCTATAAAAATAGGTGCTTGGATGGGAGATAAGTAGTGTGTTTTATAGGTATTGTTATGCTGCTGGAATATCTCCAGATTCGACATTTGAAGACTCCTGAAAGAGCATTGGTTCTGACACTATATTGTAATCTGTTATTGTTTACTGTAATACATTTGAGCTGTGTTTTGGAGTGTGGGGTTTTTCACCCGTAAGGGTTTTCCCCATGTATATCTTGTCTCTCTCTCTCTCTCTTTTGTCTACTTTCTATGTGTATGTGTATTGCTGCAATATCTCTGTTAGATGTTCTATGTTGTTGTAGTTGTAAGAATTAAAATTGAATTTGCATACATCTCTCCTCATTAGATTAGTGTAGGAAGTGATTTCTACACACCTAGCTTCCTTTCAGTTGGTATCAGAGCCTGGCTAGTTTTGGTCTTAGTTGTTGGGTAGGGGTTTTTTGAGCTGATCTTAAGTTGGGTAGGAGTCTATGCAGAGTATTTTGATTTCTATTGCAGCAAGGAGATGACAAGCACATCAGGAAGGTTTGAAGTGGAGAAGTTCAATGGCAGTAATTTCAAACTGTGGAAGCTCAAGATGGAAGACATGCTTGTTGATCGAGACCTTTGGGAAAGTGTTAATGGAACTAAACTAGCTGCAATGTCACAAGATGAGTGGGATCTCAAGGATCGGAAGGCTAAGGGTCTCATAAGACTTAGTCTTGCTAATTCTGTGTTGTTAAATGTCCATGAGGAGACTACTGCAAAACTACTTTGGAAAAAGTTGGGGGATGTGTATCAAGCAAAATCCCTAGTTAATAAACTTTTTCTGAGAAAGAAGTTGTATTCTCTTCGAATGGAGGATGGAGGATCCATTGCTGAACATATGAATGCTTTCAACATGTTGGTTGCACAATTGACATCTATTGGTGTAAAGATGGAGGAGGAGGATCGATGTATGACCTTGCTTTGTCCTTTGTCAAACTCATGGGATCCTCTTGTCATGGCTATTGGAAGCACCACATCCACATTCAAAATGGAAGAAGTGGTTTCTTCGCTGTTGTCTGAAGAAATGTGGAGAAAGTCTTTTGAGGCAGCCAAAGAGGCCCTTGCAGTTAGTGGAAGATCCAAGGAGAAAGGGAAGAAGAAGGACAAGAAAGCTGAGAAGGGTAGATCCAAATCTCGTGGGAGATCCAAATCTCTTGGAAGGTCCAAGACTCTTTGTTGGAACTATGGTAAAACTGGGCATTTCTGAAAGGAATGCAAAGAGGAGAAGAAGAAGAAGAAGAAAGCTCCTGATTCAGATTTTGATAAGTCACAAGATGACAGTGATGCTTTCATCGCAACCCTGGCAACCCATGCATCTGATGATGTGTGACTAATCGACTCTGGTGCATCATTCCACATGACCATGCATTGAGACTGGTTCACTAAGTATGAGGAGTTCGATGGTGGAAAGGTGTATTTTGGTGACGACTCTCATCTGAAGATTGTTGGTCATGGAAGACTCTCTATCTGATTCCCTAATGGTCGAGTGAAGGGGATCTCTGGGGTTATGCACATCCCAGGCTTAGAACAGAACCTACTTTCTATAAGTAGTTTGAATGATGCAGGTTTGCAGGTTGTCTTTCCAAAAGAAGGATGCAAGATGACTAGAGGAGCTATGGTGCTTGCTAAGGGTACTAGGAGAGGTACTCTCTTTCAGCTAGAAGCATGCATTTCACAATGTAATAGTTCTTCTAAGTCAAGGAAGAGGGCAGTAGTCACTTCATCCCCACCATCTAAATGAGTAGTGAAGAAATCTATTGTTTCTAGTTGTAGACACCTAAAATTGACTTGCTTTGTAAACCAATTTATCCCTCCTGTTAATTGAATAAATTCAATTAATCCCTGACCATTTGTCTATCCCTTGTGATCAATTAATTCATTTAATTTATCACTAGACCTTACAACACTATCCTCATCTATTAAATAAATATTTCTAATATTTATTTGTCTATTTTGTCCATCTCCCTAATCCCTATTAATTAGATAAATCATTCTTATCTACTTATTCTAACCTACTAATTGACCTACCCTACCCTACCCTAGCCTACCTCATCCTAGCCCTAGGATTAATTAAACAAAACCTATGTTAATTAATCCTAACCTCTCATTTGGGTGGTCAAACCTAGTTTAACACCCTTCCCCACATCCTCCAAATAAAAAATTGAAACATATCACACATCACATTTACTTCTCTTACAAACCCCTTACCACCCCCATACCTCATTTATCACCTCTTATCCCCAAATGAATTTTTAATTCATTTGCCATTCCCCATATGAATCTTTAATTCATAAATATTCCTTCACACCCATACCTCATTTATCACCCCTTTTCCCCCAAAATGAATAAAAGATTTACTTTTATTCCTAGCCCTTGATCTCATCTTTAATCCTCACCCTCCATCCTCATTTCAAAAAATCTATAAATGAAACCCTCACCTAAGCCATTAGGAGGGACTTTTGATTGCATCAAACCTCTGCCAAAATCTCTCCACAATTTCCTCATCATACCATCATGATGCCAAAGTTATCCCTCATCCCTATCTCCATCTCCATCTAATTCCAAATCATGCATCTACATTGTGTTGAAAGCATTGAGCAATCCACATCTTCATTCTGGTCTTGGATAAAATCTGAGGAGCTATCGGGTGCAACTCCTTCCCTCTCTTGGATTTGTGAGTTAATAGGAAGGTATAATCATTTTTTTTGCATTTGATTAATATTTAATCTTCATTTTGTTCTCATAGATCACATTAGCATGCCCGGTCTTGGATCTAATCGTCAGTTTGTGAAGTTTTTCTTGTCAAAATCTTCATTTTCTAACTCTCGTTTTGGCAAGTTTTGCAAGTTTTGGGGGTGTACTGTTGCAGGTTGCATCTTTGGAAGAAACTAACATCACCATCGTGATCAGGACATCAATTCCATGAATTTTGACAGTAAATTTGCCTATGTTCTATGACTTTGAATTTTTGAAAATTTTTTAGGGCCACAGGCTGTACCGTATGGAACCCACGACCCCTGGTGTACTGATCTCTGGTTCTATGGATTTTTCATGTTTTACAGTCTATTATCATCTATGTAGGTTTATGGCACTTCTGGCATTAAAACCGCTGCCCATACTACAGCTCATCCACTGCTTCTCCACCCTTTGCTCCCCATAGATCCAGTCGCCACCGCCTCCGTCGAACCCTACCACCGCTCAATACTCCCGTAGCCACCATTTGCAACCCTTACCTCTGTAATTGACACCCCAGACACCTCGTCACCACTGTTCATCCTTCCCGTCACCACCTATGTTTAAACCCTACCACCGCTTCACCTCCCGTCGCCACCAGTTGGAACCCCCACCAACCACTCAACTCTCTCCGCTTGGCCTTTCTACTGCCACCACCTCTGTCGACCCCCAGTGGACACCCTGCATCTCCCGCCACCTCTTGAACTCTGCAACCATACACTCCCTACCACCGCCTGCACCCAACCCTCTCTCCGCTCGGCCTATCTACCGCCACTTGCGACCCCTGCCTTTTCTGACCACCACCATTCAGCCCAACCCTATGGAAGGTCTCCTTGCACACACATCTAAGAAAACCCTAATTACACAATGTAATCCACATTAGTGACCACCCAATGCAGTTAAATCATCAACCCTAACTACCCAATGCAGGATTTGGTCCTATTAGTGACCGTGGGTGCAAGGAGGGAAAGGGGCTTATAAAGCCCATTTCATAAATCTTTTTTTAATTTTTTTGCTTGGATCTAGCCCCTGGTCGTATCAACGACCAGGGGCCTATTTCACCTCTAACCACCAACATACACTAAACCGCCAGCCTCATATCATTTTCATGTGACCAAATCTTTCTTTTAAACTGTTAACAATTAATGCAAACGGTCAGAGTTACCATCCTTTTGCCTCTGCATACCAAAATAGGCATTTTTTTTTAAACTCACACAACTTTTGCATACGAGTTTGAAATCACACAAAACTGGTGGCGTCAGAAAGCTGGAAGGATGAACTACGCAGTTATGAGAAAATTTTTAGGTGACAATACCCTTTTCTAGCCTTTTTCTCAGTCAAAGTCAAACATGCTTCAAAATTTCAAATGCTCACATCTATTGCAAATTTGATCCTTTTTCAGTGAATTTTTTTTTCAAATAGCATAGAATTTCCTAAATTTTCTGTTCATACAATCCATTTTCCTATATCTATTCATTTTTCATCAGATTTTATTAGATTATCAATTTTTGCATAACAATCTCCTATGCTAGTCTACTTGCTTTGTTTTCAATTTTGTGACTTGCAGGTGATTATACGAGGCTGGAACAACTTCAGGATTAGAAAATACAGCAATTTGGATAGTGAAAGAATTAGGTGCACTCATTCTATTGCTCATTTCTTCATAATCTTGTTTGCAAACACACTTCAATTTGGAATATAAAACGAATCATTGTTTGCATACACATTTCGATTTGGGCTCATAAAACAAACATTTGTCTTCATCACATATCAAAATTGGGCTTAAAATCAACTAGTGTCTTCCATTCACATCTTGATTTGGGCTTTAAAAAGAACCATTGTTTGACATGTCTTTCACACATTTCAATCTCTAAGGGCAATTAACCACTGCAAGTGTGAGTCAAGTGTGCATGTGTATGCTCTCTCCTCACACCGCAAGGTGATCTTGGAGATCAAAAACACCTCACTTGATTCTCTTTTGTTTACCCTTTCATAGGAGGCCTGCTAGTGGATTTCATCACCCCTAGGGATGACCTCATCCGAGGCTAAATCGAAAGACACCCTCATTGAAATCAGAATCTTGTCACTCTTGGCTAAGCCCCAAAGAACTTTCTACCTTTGCGAAGTGAAGGTGAAGGGTGGGTTACCCCCTTCTCCTAGCTGTGTGATAGGATTTCACTTTCAATTCTTAGTCAACCTCGTGTAAACATTACCCAAACCTAACTGGCCATACCCCATCAAACTAGACATTAGGGCTTGTTGATGTGTCTTCCACATGTGCTTGTTTAATCATCATCATATTCTTCAAATTCAAAGTTCAAAATTGCTTGTGTCTTGTGTGAGTGATTCATGATTGTACATGTGTCATCATTTCATTGAATATTGCCAAATCAAGCCAAACATCAAAACATATAAGACAAGTCATTCAACTCATTCTTCCAACACATTCAAATTCAATCACATTCATCCTAATCACTCATTTTTTGCCACTTCATTCCTAATCACATCCAAGTCATCCTAAATCAACCTTAATCATATCCTTGTCACTCTACATCATCAAATCATCATCAATCTATCTAAATCATTATCCAAACAACATCATTCTAATCATTACACATCATCATTATCTCCATTCTTGTCAAATCAACCTCAATCCCAATCATCCATAAGCACATTTTAGTCACATCTCCATCCTTCATCCTCATCCTATCAACATCATCCTAATCATTATCCTAATCATCCCTAATCATTCCATATCAAACCCTAATCATATCCAAGTCATCATCACATCATATCAACATTGATCCCAATCATTATCTAAATCCCCCAACATCATTATCAAACTCCAAATTGAAATCAACCCAATCAAAACAATCAAGACCTTAATTGATCATCCAATCAAATCAACCAAATCAATTCTATTACTTAAGTGTCATTAGTCCACCTTAAGTATAAACAATCATCCATCCTTTGAAGAAAATCAAATCATCCTAAGGTCTTGAAATTTTGATTCCCAACATCACAATCATCCATTATCCTCCATTTCATCTCACATCTCCCCCACAAAATGGATCCTTATGAAGCAATGCAACAATTACAAAGACTTAGAAAATTCTATGAGAACATGGATCCTAATGCTAAGGAAAAATGCAAAAATGACATTATAGATATGCCCTTAGCACACCTCATCATTGGAGAATCCCAAGCCCCTACCCAACCTTCATCATATCAACAACTACCCTACACATCATCCCCATCCACATCATACCAATCTTCATTCTTTCAACCTTCATACCAACCAACATCTTACATATCCACTCCATCATCCTCATATCAACCTTCAACCTCATACCAACTTCCATCATATCAACCTTCATCATATCAACCTTTACCCTCATATCAATCTTCATCCCCTTACACATCCATGCCATAATACTTATCCAATCAATCAATACCTCCAACTTATCCACCCCCCAACCTTTGTCATGCTTACTTTGATCAAGGGAACACCAATCTATCACACCTTATCTCTGAAATCCAAACCTTATATCCACAACCATTTCCCCATATAAATCCCCCATCCTCTAATCCCCATCCTATCAACCTTAATCCATCACCCTACCTACCTTACAATCCATCAATCCCAACCCCCCTAACACAATGTTCCTCCAATCTTAATCCATCACCCTATGTATCTCCCAATCCACCAATCCCTATAACCCATACACCATCTAATCCACCATCAAATCTTCCAAATCCTAACACTATCACATCCAAAGAATCCTTGTGGGATTTCCTCCAAAGAACATTACCAAGCAAAGCAATGGAATCCCCCAAATCCCCCATCCCTCCAACACCACCATCTAATCCAACACCTATCCTTGAACCCACCCAAGAACCATCACAACCTAATCCCATCACCCACCTATCCAATACCAATCCTAATCCCACACCAACCACCATCATTATCCATCCATTATATTGTTCTTCAACCCATACACTCATGAAGGATACCATCCATTGGCTATTAGCAAGGAATCAAACATCCTCATGAAATCCAACATCCACCAAGCCTATTGAACAATCTCCTATCATAACTCAAGAACCATCATGTAGCCATGTTCAAGAACACATAAGTCAAGCACCTATCGCATCCATTCAAGCACCTGTCGCATCCATCCAAACACCTATCACATCCATCCAATCACCCATCACATATATCCAAGTCACTCCCACTTAAATCCAAGCACATGAGCTAGGTCAAGAATCAAATCCAAAGCATGTTGAAACATCAACCCCTTCTCCTAATCAAGATCTAACCATCCCATCTAATCCCATCCCTGATCCCCTCCCATCTATTGGTCAACTTATTGATCTCACACCATCTTCTACCACCCCTTTACCATCCCCCATGAATCCTTCACCTCCATCTACCAATCCCATCCCAAATACATCCTCCTATTCACTTGGACAAAACACCTTCATCCACAGTGACTCCCTCATAGGAGATGAACAACTTCCATCCACCACCTATCCTCTTCCAACAAATAATGGACTCGCGTCTTGTTTCCAAAGCACCAAACATGCCATGGCCTGTCACATGCTCCAACATATGAACTATCAAGGAAAAGGCTTAGGCCTTCACGAACAAGGCATTTTGGAGCCCATCCACACCACATTCCATCCGTCCTCACATGGCCTTGGCTATACACCGCAAGAAAAACAATCTAAACATGTTGGTACCACCCACACACCTTCCAAAATCCATTCATCCAATCCCAAACATGGTGCATCTCATCGCACCCCCAAAGCATATGTCGCCATCCCTCCTCCATCATCATATCATTTGCAAAAGCATGTGACCATTCATCTCCCTCCATCAAATTTACCTCCACTACTTCCAACTCCTAATATCCCTATCAAATCCACTTTACCTCCTATCCTACCAACACCTAACATCCCTATCCTCAAATCCCTTCATTCATTTATCCATAAATCCACTTTTTACCCCTCCACCCATAAATCCTCTAAAATTCCCAATCAAGACCAACAAAAGCACACATCTTTCAAACATGAAGCTTCCCCCAAATCCATGGGATTCAAAAATTTGAATGCCTTAACTCATAAAGCACAAAAGCCTAAAGATGTTATCCCTTCCAAGCAAAATAAAAAATCCAAAAGGCTATCAAATCTCACACTATCACAAGAAAAAGCAAAAAAAAAAATGGTGTGGGTCCCTAAGCAAAGATCAATCAAAACAAATGAGGCATCCATATCTCAATCTACCCCACAATCCCAAACATCCCTCTCCCCATCTAAAAATCCCATAAATTCTAAGTCCATTTGGGTCCCTAAAACCCCAAATTGACCATCCAAAAATTCCCCATCCTGATCCCCATTACTCCCAACTCCACATCTAAAGTACAAGCTTCCAAATACATCATGGTGTGTGCAACCGTTGGTCTTGGTTCCCCTCCACCACTTAACATTCCCACATACCCCCATCTCTCCATCTTTCATTCACTATCCTACATATCTTCCCCATCACATTCTTATGGTCCATGCTTTTGTATAATCCACATCATAATCCGCATAACCACGTCAATATCTGCATAATCCACACCATAATCCACTACCCACCATACATTACATCTTCACCTTGCTATGGAAATAGACACTAGAGTCCCCCTTCCAAAAAAAAAAAAAGAAAAAAAGAAAAAAAAAGCAAAAAATCAAAAAATCAAAAAATCAAGAAAATAGTAAAGAGAAAAAACGTCCAATGGTGAAAACCACTCCTCGTGGTACCTTGGGCAAGTACCATGATGAAAACCCCTTTGTGGCCATCATGCGTAATCCCTTCTCCATCCATTTTGTATCCCTACACTTGGGGGCAAAACCATCTAATCATCCATATCCATAACATCCTTTTGCATATCCTATCCATGTATCCTTATCCTATCATATTCCTATCCACTACCCCCTATTTATCCTATCATTTCCCATCCATCCTATCCATTATATCTTTCTTTTACTATCCCCCTCCTTAGATCTTGATAAAGACAAGGGGCAAAATATCAACAACATGCTTTGGAGACCTCTTGGCATACTCCCTTTGTAAGTATATACTCCATCCATTCAAACATGAACCCATCATGCAAAATTCTAAGCATTGGGGAATATGATTCCTTGCAACCTAGCCCTTGGAGAAAATCCTTATCCACATCTCCCATCCATCTATCATGAGTTCCCTCTCTATCACCTACCACTGACAATCCCTCCATATACTTATCATGTATCCCTACTAGATCCTTTATCCCCATCCTACCCCTTATCCACATGTATCTATCCATCTATCAAATCTCCTATCCATTATCCTTTCATCGCCAATCCCCCTATCTAACCCCATCACTTTCACCTCTAGACTTGGTGTTTCCTTGTTAGTGGTATCTAGCATAAAGGTTATCCACACGAAATCCAATGCAACCATCTCATAATAAATCATTCCTTTTCTAAAAACATGAAAATCCAAAAAAATCAAAAATAAAAAAATCCAAAAATAATACAAAATCATGAAAATCCAAAAACAATACAAAATCAAAAAATCCATAAAATCCCAAAAAAACATCCATCACAAAATTGACATTGTTGCATCAACATCTCATCATCTTCCAACATCCTCAAAATCACCAAAATTGTCCAACACATTTCATCTTCCAAACATCATCACATCTATCATCATCCCACATCATCATCACAAATCAAAACTACATATCATCACCACCTGCATCTTAATGTGCCTTGATCCCGTGGATACAGGGTATGTAGGCAGTTTGAAATACGCAGGAAGTTTCCAGTACTCAGGCACATAAGATGCACCCATCCAACCCGCTGAGCTTACACTAGATCCAAGCATCACATCACTTATCAAAGCATTGTCCTTTAACAAAAATCATCAACTATCAAATCAACATCAACCACAACTTGTCATCATCATATCTTGAGCCAATCTTACAACATCAACTAATCATGATCCAATCATCAATCGATTCCTGCCTTAGGATATATCATTCCTACGATAGGCAGAATATATCAAATCATTATCCATCTTGGCAAGAGATACAATGGCTACTTGTTTGGTTCATTGGTCTTTTCATTTTTGATTTTTATCTTTTGTCCTATTCAAAGATCACATCAAAGCTACCTTGATCTCACTATTCATGGTATGTGGTGAAAACATCTAGAATGGGGCATAGTCTTGCTTTTGTATGCTGTGCTTGTGGGTTGTTTTCATTACTCCAAGCTAGTATTCATATCTTGTTGATCATAGGGTCGGTTCTAGCATATTGATCTCCTTGTGCATCTAAGGTTCATCATACCATTTGTGTATTAAGGGCTTATGCTATGAGTCCCCTTCCATCATCGAGACAAGGTTGTACTATCTTGGGCATGCATGGGATCACCCCTTTGGTTGCGTGTCTAGTCCATGCAAATGTTGGATACACATCATCACCCTGGTCTTCTATACCTTGGTGAACATATCCACTTTGCTATATCAAACCTAGGATTGCTCTAAATCATTTTCAGCATAGTGATCATCCACCAATCAATCTCCCAACATTATCACACTTTCATCTCACCCCTTATCCTCCAACCACTTCTACCAATCTCTTCCATCCATTTCGAGAGCACAATTATGTTCTTGCAACCCGCCTATCCTCTCGAGGGGGCATCACCCTTACCAATTATCCCCAAACCTTACCCTATTCTTCTAAGCCAAAATCTTTTTTCCATCCAATCCAACTCTATGTTTTAACTTCTTTGAAATGATGTTACTTAGCCGCAACACCATCTCAAAGAGGGGCAAATGTAGACACCTAAAATTGACTTGCTCTGCAAACCAATTTATCCCTCCTGTTAATTGAATGAATTCAATTAATCCCTAACCATCTGTCTATCCCTTGTGATCAATTAATTCATTTAATTTATCACTAGACCTTACAGCACTATCCTCATCTATTAAATAAATATTTCTAATATTTATTTGGCTATTTTGTCCATCTCCCTAATCCCTATTAATTAAATAAATCATTCTTATCTAATTAATCTAGCCTACTAATTGACCTACCCTAGCCTAGCCTAGCCTACCTCATCCTAGCCCTAGGATTAATTAAACAAAACCTATGTTAATTAATCCTAACCTCTCATTTGGGTGGTCAAACCTAGTTTAACACCCTTCCCCACATCCTCCAAATAAAAAAATGAAACATATCACACATCACATTTACTTCTCTTACAAACCCCTTACCACCCCCATACCTCATTTATCACCTCTTATCCCCAAATGAATTTTTAATTCATTTGCCATTCCCCATATGAATCTTTAATTCATAAATATTCCTTCACACCCATACCTCATTTATCACCCCTTTTCCCCCAAAATGAATAAAAGATTTACTTTTATTCCTAGCCCTTGATCTCATCTTTTGATCCTCACCCTCCATCCTCATTTCCAAAACTCTATAAATGAGACCTTCACCTAAGCCATTAGGAGGGACTTCTGATTGCATCAAACCTCTACCAAAATCTCTCCACAATTTCCTCATCATACCATCATGATGCCAAAGTTATCCCTCATCCCTATCTCCATCTCCATCTAAGTCCAAATCACTCATCTACATTGTGTTGAAAGCATTAAGCAATCCACATCTTCATTCTAGTCTTGGGTAAAATCTGAGGAGCTATCAGGTGCAACTCCTTCCCTCCCTTGGATTTGTGAGTCAAAAGAAAGGTATAATCATTTGTTTTTGCATTTGATTCATATTTAATCTTCATTTTGTTCTCATAGATCACACTAGTCTTGATGGTTGTAATCGTGCATTGGAAGTTAAACTTCTTGCTAAAAAGACAATGTTATGGCATAAGAGATTTGGCCACATTGGTGAGAAGGGTTTGCGTACCCTAAAAATAAGAACCTCGTTGAGGGGTTAGATGATTGTAATCTTGAGTTTAACTTTTGCCAACATTGCATTTATGGAAAACAAAACCGTGTTTAGTTTTACTTAGTTCTCATAAGTCTTCTGGTGTGTTGGACCTTATTGATGCAGAGAAAAAGAACACAACACAACTTCATACTAGCATATTGCATGATAAAGTGATACAATCACTCAGATGCTTCAAGTTTCATAAGAACTTCTCAAGACAAGGGTCTCCACAAAGGCACCATTTGGGAGTTTCTAACTCTTCTGACCCAAACAAGACTATCAAAGGCCTTCTTACCCTTTATTAACTCCAACACAATGATCTCTAACCATTCCCTAGTTCTGCACTACTCAAACTCCCACTATACCATTAACAAGCTGTCAAACGTTGTAGCCCTTCTTTGAAGGATAGTCACCCATAACTTTTAGAGGAGGCATCCTTTCAAGACTATCAAGGTATTTTCAAATACCCAATACTGAGCTTTAAAACATATCCAAGAATCAATATATGTTACTTTGTAAAGAATGTCTGAAAAATAGGATTGTCGCTATGTTAAACAGGCCTAATAGGCTTAGCATACACAAGGGCTTATTGATTCTTCTATCTTCACACCTAGACTCCAAAAACCAACACTTGGAGCAAGTGAGATTAGGTCTATCCTTGCTTATTCCTTCATTAGAAATCCCATTAGAAAGGTCTCTTAACAAACCCAAAACCCTATACCTCTTAACTGTCCTAGAAACTCTGTTTTTTTGGACTGTGATAGAAAAATAGCCATAAACTTTGATTTTTCCCTTCTAAAATCTCTACCATTTGATTCAAAACCTCTCAAATATCAAAGTAAATGTTACTACCATCATTTTCCACTAGGGATTGATAACATGCAAAGGACAAACAAGGAGAAAACACAGTTATTCATACCACTGTTTACCATAACAGAGGGTTTTTGACAGTTTTAGACAAAATGTAATATCTACCATAAAACAAAACCAAACTACGTGAAATAAAATACAAGTGGAAGGTGACTGAGAGAAGTTTCATTTGAAAACAAAACTAAATGCCTTCCTACCCGTATAGGGCCGTACAAAGCAAGGAAACAACAAATTTCTATAATAGAATATAGAAAAAACAGTTTTTTTAACATTCTAATTTCAATCTCCAATCACCTCTGATTAAAAAATGGTTACAAAGCCTATTTAAAGGCATTACAAAACTGTCCACTCCTCTTCCAACTATTTTCCAATGAATTGGAACAAGGTGACCCTTCACCTTCCCACATTTTGCATCTTTAGGAATTTTACATTTTGAAAGACAACTTTTACACATTATGTCCAAATGACTCCAACATATCTTCAAATGATCAAATTGATCCTATTACAACATTGAATCTCTAAAATGGAATCAAATTACAAAAATTTGTCTATGGAAGCATTAATTTGACAAGGTGCTCCTACACCATATAACCAACCAACAAAGATTTCCAAGTCCCTTGGAAATGTGTCTGCAACAAAAGTCTCTTTCCTCTGTCTTCAATCTTCAATCTTCTCAGCTACAATCTTCCAAATCTTCACATCAAAGGTGACCAACCAGCCAACAAAACAAACTACCATCTTCACAGAGCATCGTCAGGCTCCTTCTACTCCCATCAGTGGAGTACTCTTCAGGCTGTAACCTCAAGTGCTTCTTTAGATGTCCACACTACACGCTGCTTCACAACCAACCAAACCATTCATCTCACCCAACAGCAGATCTTGGTGATGCACCTACCACTCTCTCCTTAGTGGTTTCTCTATGCACCCTCATCCAGCCTAATCTCCATTGGAGAATGGTCATGACAGACCTCATCTTGTCTGCCAACACACACAACCTCAGAAAACATCCTTCTGCAACTAGATGGATAAGCACCTGCACCCAAACAACTTAGTAAACAAAAACAATGGTCATCAACAAAATCTTTCCTTTAGTTCTTCACCTGCCTTCTCAGTGATAGGAACAAATACAACATCTCCTCCCAGAGCTTTTGCTAGCTTTGATACCAATCTGATGTAGAGGAAAAGAACACAACACAACTTCATACTAGCATATTGCATGATAAAGTGATACAATCACTCAGATGCTTCAAGTTTCACAAGAACTTCTCAAGACAAGGGTCTCCACAAAGGCACCATTTGGAGTTTCTAACTCTTCTGACCCAAACAAGACTATCAAAGGCCTTCTTACCCTTTATTAACTCCAACACAATGATCTCTAACCATTCCCTAGTTCTGCACTACTCAAACTCCCACTATACCATTAACAAGCTGTCAAACCTTGTAGCCCTTCTTTGAAGGACAGTCACCCATAACTTTCAGAGGAGGCCTCCTTTCAAGACTGTCAAGGCATTTTCAAATACCCATTACTAAGCTTTAAAACATATCCAAGAATCAATATATGTTACTGTTGATAACTGAGAGGGGGGGTGAATCAGTTATCCTAATTATTTCCCTTTTTGAACTTTCTTATTAATTAATGCAGCATTGAATCAAACATAAAAACATTACCATGAAATAAGAAACACATGACACAATATTTTTGACGTGGAAACCTTGTTAAGGGAGAAAACCACGGGGTGATTAACCCAAAAATTATTCTCTGTTAGAAGAATAGGAAATTACAAAATGGCACTTGCCAATTAGGGCTCACTGCCCGAGCACATTGCTCACAAGAGGTCCACTACCTACAAGAAGACACACTGTCTACAAAGTGATAAGAATCACAGTCTTGAACTGATTGGAAGCATCTGCATATGCTGGAGTTCAGTTCCGGTTAGGCTCAGTACACTGATCTGCTGCACTTCATCTTTCCTCTGTTCTTTATTCTGCTATCCTTTCACATACCGGATCTTTCTTGCTACTTCTGCTCTGTTCTGCACTTATTCGCATATATACTAATACATTCACACCCTTCACAACTAAATCCATCCCCTATATATATCCGCACAAGTAATTTCATCACCTTTCTAGTCGGCATCCGGAACAGTCTAGTTTCATACAAACTCTGTTATGTCGGCTGAATCCTTGCTCACCAAGCAATGCGGATCAAGCATATACTTGTAGATATCATTAATCATGTTGGCCAAACATGATTCATGCCTTCACAACCTTTATCATCAATAGTAACACATCCAGAAAGTAGTCTGATACTATGTCAGTCAGTTCTTCCTCTGTTTTCACTGTCTCTCAGGAATTCGGTACTCAACTATTCATATCTTTTTCCTTGTCTATCACCGGAGGCTAAATCCTTGGAATATACCACTCAAGGTAGTCCTCTTGACTTCCCCAAATCCGCAATGCACCAAGATACTTCCTCTGAGAGATCCGGACCAATCTGTCGGACCTTGCCACATGCTCTGTTCTTGTTCACCGGACCACAACAATCTTTATTCTGACTTCTGGTAGGGACACACCATGACTTGCGGATATGTGGGATGACCTTTGTTGCCATCAATGACAACAGCCATGAATCCATATAGTGTCTCTTGCCAACAATCTCCCCCTTTGGCATTGATGGCAACACTTAGTGAAAAATGACTAAGTGTTTACACTATGCTCCCCCTTGGCTGATGCTCTATCTTTATATACAATTTCCGGAACTCCCCCTTAGTTGGATTCCTTATTTTTCACTGCTCCTCACTCCCCCTTTGACATCAATGGCAAAGGGTAGGGTCCGCACACCAAAATTTTCAAAAATTTTCTATACATAGCCGCATATTTACATACTCACATATACTAAAGAATGTCTGCAAAGGATGTCTGCAATTGGATCATTTCTGTAGCCCAACTTTGCTTCATTCTATCCAAAATTGAAATGTGACCACTCAACAAAAATGCAAAAGCTTCTGCCCGCTTGAGATATGTCGGATCATTTGTTTGGGCGGTGGTCTGAGCATCATTGATGGCCTCATGCATAGTTTCCAACTTAGGGATTATAATCCTTCTAAGTTCTCCCATCCGGTTAGTGATATTCTTCCTTTCCTTCTCAAGATTCTTTATTTCATTCAAGACTGCAATAGTCTGACATTCTTGATTTATTATGGAGGAAGAGATAGGATCAAAACTTTGAGATAAACTTTGTAGCTTGTCCTGTTCCTCTTTTATTTTCTTATCAATTGCTGCTGTTGCCTTTGACCAGGATATACAAAATTTGTAAATGTCACCGCCATCCTTAAGAGCATTTTCTAAGCTCTTTATTCCAATACTCACAATTCTCCTATCTTTAGAGATTAATTCTAATACTTCTGAAAGTCTTTTATCCAAAAATTCCTTCCGGACCTTTTCTTCAGCAGATTTTTCTAGAGATTCAAAATGTGTACTAACACTGCTGACTAAGGTTTTGAGATTACCGGAAGAGGAGGCTGTGGGATCCTTTTGAAAGGATGGCATGATCTTTTCTAGCACTCCAGATGCTACCTCCATAAGCTCACAGTCTTCCATGTGAGATTTCAGCAGCTTCTCTTTGACTTTCTCATTTGCAAATGAGGCTATTTTCATTGTTTGCACCAGTGACAAAGAGTCAAAATCTAATGGTCCTTTTAGCAGGTCCGGTTCATCAATTTCTACAGTGGCTTTTGTCAAGAATTCTTGAACAGTTTGTGCAGTGTCTCTTGCCGGAGACAGATGTTTCTTCTCTTCTGCAGTTTTGTCCTTTTGAATCTTTTCTCCTTCCTTACTCTTACCACTTTCAGTCGTGGTTTTCTCTGTTGGGGTGCTGTCAACCTCTTTTTCTTTAGCTGCTGCTTCTTTCTCCTATAGTTTCTCTTCTTCTTGGGATCCGGAGACTGTAGGGGAAACTGGAGGAGAGATGTTTGTCTGTTCAGGGCCCACTTCTTCCGGAACAGATGATTCCAAATCCGCAGCTGTTTCTGCACCTAAGTCCTCTACAATAGGAAGATTGAACCTTTTGAAGGCCTTCCGGAGGATCTCTTCTGTCTCTTGGGCCACTTTATCAGTCTCACCAAGCATGAGTTGATTCATCCTGGCTTTACTTCTGAACTCATCTTTGCAGTCTTTGAAGATTATGTTCATTGTCTTGGGATCAATTTGAGGATATAGCTGAATAGCTATCTGCTCCCGGATCTCAAGATCTTTTGCATGAGCATTATTCTTTCTTATTTCTAATTCCTTTTCTAGGCTTTTAGGAATAAGAGATATGATCTCAATGAAAGCCTTATTGTATATGTTCAGATATTTGACTGTGGCTTCCTGCAGAGTCTTTTGGTCAGCCTCATTGTAGTCATCATAACATTCAGTCATTGGTTGAAGGTTTCCATCCACCGTGACCGACTTGATTACACTCTCTAGAGACAGAGTGGGCTTTTCAACAGATACCTCTGCCATTTCATCCTTGTCTTGGCCTGTGGAGGGTTTACCGGATCCTTTCTTCTTCTGCTTCTTTATTTCTTTTACTCCCTCATCTGACTCTGTTTCCTCTTCATCCTTTTGGCTTTCATAAGCCCTTGTGGCTTTTGTCTTGGATCTTTTACCGGATGCTTGGACTTCCAGTTTTGAACTTTTGGTTGTGGGAGGTGCAAATATTTTTGATGATCTGGTCCAGGTGGGAGTTTCAACCGGAACACTTTCTTTACTTTTCTCTTCTTCCTCAGTCTTCCTCCTCTTTTCTCGGCTGGCATCAAGTGCCTCTTTTGAGATGCCTAGGCCTTGAGCAATATGCTGAACTTCTTTTCTTACCTTCCTCTTTATCTCCGGTTCCCTGAGTTCTACATGTATCTTTACACTCAGTTCCTCAAAGGTTCCAAACCTTTTTGCCTTTGGATCTTTGGACTGACTTAGCATGTGTTGAACATGCAGCTCCACTATTTGTTCATCCACTTCATACCCCATGGGCATGATCCATACAGTTCTTGGTTCTACTGCCTCCATTAGACACTGATCTGTTTCTACCATGAAGCATACTGTGTCTTTGTACTTTTCAACAAGGGATTGGGGTATTCTTTCTCTTGCATGCATCATGCTTTGGAAGTTCTTGAAGTATCCCCATAGAGCTGTATTTCTTGCTTTAGCATCCCCAAGTCCATGCAAATAGTCTCTGATTTGGATGGCAACCGGTCTGTCATTCTGCCATATCCATCCATTGGATCCGGGAAGCTCATTCATGTAGTAAAAGAAGAGACAAAGGATCAGATTGCCATACTTGAAGGAGTTTTTCTTGTCCTTCTTGATCTTCTGCAGATTTTCAAAGAGTTGGTTCACCAGAAGCTCACACAAGTCATAGTCTGCATTCTCCTTTAACATTTGATAAGCTGTGTAGATTGCAGTTCCCGGTACTGAATTTTCCCTACTGGAGTGATAGATTTTGTAACCAATTATCATAGCTACAAATTTGACATCCGGTTCAGTGATGTCATCAACTGTCATAGCTCTCTTGTCAAACTTGGATCCGGTTGCATCACTAACTGTCTGATTTTTGACAGACTTGAGAACAGGTAATCCACCGGATGAGTGCAAACCGGTTACAGCCCTAATTGCATCCTTGGTGATCTCGAAGGGCTTGTTCAACCATAGGAAGTTGTCATGTACTCTGCTTAGTACATACCGGACCCATTCATCTTCTTCAAAACAGGGGAAATGAATGCACTGTGCAAAGTGTTTGTCCTGGATGGCTTTGTACTGAGGTTTGATCTCAAAGGAGTCATCTATCAATTGTTTGTGATAGATATCCATCAGTTTTGATTCTCCAAAGTCTTCAAGATTCGCATGGATGTAAACCCTAATATCTTCCGTATGCAATACACCATGAGGAACACTAGAGAAGGCTCCTAGTGGATCTACCTCCAATGATTTGTAAGGATGTTTCTTGAATGTGGGGCGAGGTCTATCAGAGATCTTAACTATATTTGGAGTAGCCATTCTTCAAAGATTTGCAGTGAGATAATGAAAACGGAGAATACCTTATACGCCTTCGGTTAGCACGGATTGGTTGGATTGATTTCTTTATGCAATGACTTTGGCAGGAGATCTTTGGTGTGCTTGAAGAATCTTGTTGCAGAGCTCCACTTTTCACTTCTTCTTGAGTGCAGAATGAGCAAATGATTTTTGAGAAATCCCTTATATTGCTCCGCAAACCCTAATATCTATTTGCAATAAATGCTTTACCTATATTATTCCGGTTTGTCTTGTCCGGATAGCTTGGAGTATCCCGGATCAGTCCTGATCTATGAATATCATGCGGATCTTTCAATCATGAATAAATCGAGATGACACATTACAAGAACATCCCAAACACTTTGTCCAATCCGCAGAATAAGATAGTGCACTTCCGGATCTCTCCGGACCTTTTTGTAATCCTCTGTCATACCGGAGCATCTCCCGGAACAGGTCTTACTTGATCGATCACAGCTTCTTCATAACTCCATGCGGACCTCTGAAATCCTATCTGGATCATCTCAAGACTTATATCTTTAAACCCTTTACTCCGCATCTTGTGCCACATCCGGCACCACTTGATTGGCTGGGGGAACAGGATTTTCTTTGAGTCTCCCCCTGAGCCAGAGCTCACTTTTTAATTTTCGGAAGAAATATCAGCACCAGAGTCTGGTGCGGATCCAACCTCTACATTCTCTGAACTTTTCTTCACCCAAATCTTGCTCATCTGATTCCTAACTTCATCCTCATTCATCTTTTGTTTACCCTTGTCTTGATTCTGATTATACACCAGACCTCTTTTGTCCTGATTCTTGCTTCTGCAGACTTTAGCATTATGACCGGACCTATTACAGATTTGGCAAATAACATTTCTTTGCATATTTGACTGATATCCTCTTGATCTGCATTGATTAGCCATATGACCTACTCTATTGCATGTAAAGCATCTACCTTTGAATGATTTGTTTACTTGCATATTTCTGCATTCATGGGATTTGTGTCCATACCTTTTGCAGTTGAAGCACTGTCCGGAGAAGGATGAATTAATCTGATTCATTCTCTTTCTGCACTGATTAGCTTTGTGACCAAAGTGGTTGCAGCTGTGGCAGTATCCATTGAAAGATGGATATCTTTGAGCATTGGGCTGTCTTACCGGAGGTCTTCTAGGCCTGCTCCTTGGATTTTCTGATCCAAAATTCTTTTGACCGGATCCGGAGCTTTCTCCTTTCTCATATCCCAAACCATACTTGTCATCTGTCCTCTTTTGACTTCCAAGAAGAACTTCAAGTTGAGAAGAACTTATCTTGAATTTCTCTTTATATTCATTTGCTATTTGAAGGTCTCTTTTGAGAGAGGCAATTTGATCCTCAAGTTTTTCTTCATTATCTTTGGCATCTTCAAGATCAAATTCAAGATGTCTAATAATCCTGTCCATCTGGTGGCATTCTTCTGATTTTTCTTTAAGAGATTGTCTTAGATTGTCTTCAGCCTTTCTTTTTTCTTCAATCTCTTGAGTAAACTTTATAGTTCCTGATTCCATTTCATGTCTTAACATAATGACTTCTTTTGATAACTTTTCACATAACTTGGTTTGCTCAGTCAATTCTTCATTTGTATTGCTTTCATCACTTTATCTTGCCAATTGTTGGAGCAGCTCCTTTCTCTTTTTCATAGAGAGACTTAATTTGTCTTTTAATTCTCTCATGAATTCATCAGCCTGTTTGAGTCTTTCCTTTAATTCATTGACTTCAGAATTTGACTATTCAGGATCCTCAAGGGCAGTCTTGAGTTGCTCCTTTAAACCATATGCATCCATTTGAACTCCCAGATCTTCCTCAAGCTGTTAGGCTCTATTAGGAGGAACTTAGCTCTGATACCAATTGTTGATAACTGAGAGGGGGGGGGTGAATCAGTTATCCTAATTATTTCCCTTTTTGAACTTTCTTATTAATTAATGCAGCATTGAATCAAACACAAAAACATTACCATGAAATAAGAAACACATGACATAGTATTTTTGACGTGGAAACCCTGTTAAGGGAGAAAACCACGGGGTGATTAACCCAAAAATTATTCTCTGTTAGAAGAATAGGAAATTACAAAATGGCACTTGCCAATTAGGGCTCACTGCCCGAGCACACTGCTCACAAGAGGTCCACTACCTACAAGAAGACACACTGTCTACAAAGTGATAAGAATCACAGTCTTGAACTGATTGGAAGCATCTGCATATGCTGGAGTTCAGTTCCGGTTAGGCTCAGTACACTGATCTGCTGCACTTCATCTTTCCTTTGTTCTTTATTCTGCTATCCTTTCACATACCGGATCTTTCTTGCTACTTCTGCTCTGTTCTGCACTTATTCGCATATATACTAATACATTCACACCCTTCACAACTAAATCCATCCCCTATATATATCCGCACAAGTAATTTCATCACCTTTCTAGTCGGCATCCGGAATAGTCTAGTTTCTTACAAACTCTGTTCTGTCGGCTAAATCCTTGCTCACCAAGCAATGCGGATCAAGCATATACTTGTAGATATCATTAATCATGTCGGCCAAACATGATTCATGCCTTCACAACCTTTATCATCAATAGTAACACATCCGGAAAGTAGTCTGATACTATGTCAGTCAGTTCTTCCTCTGTTTTCACTGTCTCTCAGGAATTCGGTACTCAACTATTCATATCTTTTTCCTTGTCCATCACCGAAGGCTAAATCCTTGGAATATACCACTCAAGGTAGTCCTCTTGACTTCCCCAAATCTGCACTGCACCAAGATACTTCCTCTGAGAGATCCGGACCAATCTGTCGGACCTTGCCACATGCTCTGTTCTTGTTCACCGGACCACAACAATCTTTATTCTGACTTCCGGTAGGGACACATCATGACTTGCGGATATGTGGGATGACCTTTGTTGCCATCAATGACAACAACCATGAATCCATATAGTGTCTCTTGCCAACAGTTACTTTGTAAAGAATGTCTGAAAAATAGGACTGTAGCTGTGTTAAACATGCCTAATAGGCTTAGCATACACAAGAGCCTATTGATTCTTCTATCTTCACACCTAGACTCCAAAAACCAACACTTGGAGCAAGTGAGATTAGGTCTATCCTTTCTTATTCCTTCATTAGAAATCCCATTAGAAAGGTCTCTTAACAAACCCAAAACCCTATACCTCTTAACTGTCCTAGAAACTCTATTTTTTTGGACTGTGACAGAAAAAAACAATCATAAACTTTGATTTTTCCCTTCTAAAATATCTACCATTTGATTCAAAACCTCTCAAATATGAAAGTAAATGTTACTACCATCATTTTCCACCAGGGATTGATAACATGCAAAGGACAAACAAGGAGAAAACACAGTTATTCATACCACTGTTTACCCTAATAGAGGGTTTTTGATAGTTTTAGACAAAATGTAATATCTACCATAAAACAAAACCAAACTACATGAAATAAAATACAAGTGGAAGGTGACTGAGAGAAGTTTCATTTGAAAACAAAACTAAATGCCTTCCTACCCGTACAGGGCTATACAAAGCAAGTAAACAACAAATTTCTGTAATAGAATATAGAAAAAATTGTGTTTTTAACATTCTAATTTCAATCTCCAATCACCTCTGATTACAAAATGGTTACAAATCCTATTTAAAGGCATTACAAAACTGTCCACTCCTCTTCCAACTATTTTCCAATGAATTGGAACAAGGTGACCCTTCACCTTCCCACATTTTGCATCTTTAGGAATTTTACATTTTGAAAGACAACTTTTACACATTATGTCCAAATGACTCCAACATATCTTCAAATGATCAAATTGATCCTATTACAACATTGAATCTCTAAAATGGAATCAAATTATAAAAATTTGTCTATGGAAGCATTAATTTGACAAGGTGCTCCTACACCACTTATCCATTCTGATGTGTTTGGTCCTGTTAATGTTCCTTCATTATCAAAGTATGTATATTTTGTATCTTTTATAGATTATTACAGTAGAAGGACATGGATTTATTTTCTCAGAAGCAAATTTGAATTCTATAGCAAGTTTAAGGAGTTTAGGGCCTTTGCTGAAAATTAGACTGGTAAAAAGATTAAATGTTTGAGAACTGACAACGGTGGTGAGTTTTGTTCTACAGAATTCGATAAGTATTGCAAGGAGCTTGGGATTGAAAGACATAAGACAACTCCATACACCCCACAACAAAATGGAGTTGCAGAGAGGATGAACAGGACACTGATGGAGAAGGCTAGGAGTATGCTTAGTGGAGCTAGCCTAGAACAAAAGTTTTGGGCTGAAGCTGTTGCCACTGCTTGCTATCATATTAATAGATCTCCTACATCAACTCTTGTTGGAAAGACACCCATGGAGGTGTGGTCTGGTAGAAAGCCTTCAATAAGGCATCTTCATGTTTTTGGTTGTGAGGCATATGCACATGTGCCTAGGAAGAAGCGGTGAAAACTGGAGAACAAGGTTGTTAAGTGTATCTTCATTGGCTATGGTGTTAGTGTGAAAGGATACAAGCTTTGGGACCCTGTGGCTGAAAAAGTGTTGTATAGCAGAAGTGTCATCTTTAGAGAGCTTACACCTTCTTCCACTATTTTGCAGCCAGAATAAATAGTAAAGAAAGAGGATGTTGTTCAGTTTCCTGCTACCCCTGAGAAGACTGAATAGAAAGACAATGTTGGACCTGATGATGAGGAGAGCTCTAGTAGCTTTGAAATCTTAGATGAAGCTGAACCTCAACCTCAACTCTTGAGGAGGTCTACATGGATAAGAAAGCAACCTAAAAGGTTTGGTTTTATATTGCTTGATTCTAGTTGTGCTTATGCTTTGGTTACTAACAATGATAAACCTAGAACTGTATCAGAGGCTATGGACATAAAAGATGCAGGTTCCTCAAAGGAGGCCATGGAGGATGAAATGGCTACTTTGGAAAAGAATCAAACTTGGGACTTGGTGCCTTTGCCTCTTGGACAGAAACTCATTGGTTGCAAATGGGTGTTCAAGAAGAAATTTGGTGCAGATGGCAGTGTTGAGAAGTATAAGGCTAGATTGGTTGCGAAGGGGTATTCACAAGTGGAGGGTATAGATTATGGTGAGATCTTCTCTCCCATTGCAAAGATGACATCCATTCAATTCTTGTTGTCTCTCATAGCATCTTATGACTTGGAGGTAGAACAGATGGATGTGAAGACAACTTTCCTTCATGGTGACTTGGAGGAAGAAATCTACATGTCACAACCAGAGCATTACATGGTGAAAGGTAAAGAAAATTTGGTTTGCAAACTTAAAAAGTCTTTGTATGGCTTGAAGCGATCCCCTAGGAGATGGTACTTGAAGTTTGATGCCTTTGTGTTGTCAATTGGATTTGTGAGATTGAAATCAGATCACTATGTGTATTATAAATTTGATGGTGATCGTATTCTCATTGTTGCAGTGTATGTTGATGATATGTTGCTCATTGGGAAGGGTAAAAATATGATTTCTGATTTTAAATCTCAGTTGTCAGCATAGTTTGAAATGAAATATTTAGGGGCAGACAGGTACATTCTAGGAATGGAAATCATAAGAGATAGAACCAACATAAAAATTTGGTTAAGCTAGAGTAAGTATGTGAAGACCATGTTGGATAGGTTCAGCATGGTAGATTGTAGACTATTATGTGTTCCCATTTCCTTGGGGACAAAGTTGTCTGTTGAGGATTGTCCAAAATCTCCTAGTGAGGTGGAGGACATGAGCAGAGTACCTTATGCTAGTGTTGTTGGTAGTTTGATGTATGCTACGGTCTACACAAGACTAGACATTGCCTAAGCAGTGGGAGTCCTTAGTCGATTTATGGCTAATCCTGGATGAGTTCATTGGGATGTAGTTAAGTGAGTGTTCAGATATTTGAGGGGTACTTCTGAGTATTCCATTTGCTATCATGGTAATATTTCAGGACCTCCGCATTCTATTGATATTCATGGATTTGTGGATTCAGATTGGGCAGGTGACATTGACAATAGGAGATCCACTAGTGCTTTTGTGTTTACATTGTTTGGTGGTGCTATTAGTTGGACGAGTAAGTGACAACCTATTGTTGGTTTGTCCACAACAGAAGCTAAGTATATGGTAGAAACTCATACTTGTAAGGAAGCCATTTGGCTTAAGAGATTGTGTTCAGATATTGGTGTTCATGCAGGTCAGATCACGATTAGTTGTGACAGTTAGAGTACAATTTGCCTTGCGAAGAATCCAACTTTCCATGCTAGAACAAAGCACATTGATGTTCAGTTTCACTTCGTGCGAGACATGGTTGAGGATGGAAAGGTAAATTTGGAGAAGGTAGATACTTTGAAGAATGTTGCAGATGCATTGATGAAACCAGTGGGCATAAAGAAGTTCAGATGGTGTTCGGAGTCTATGGGCCTCTTGGCTCGTAGCAGTTAAATCTTGTCATTGATTTTGGTCCTTGCAAGGTGTTCGACAAGTGGGAGAATGTTGGGAATTAAGGTGTCTCAATCTTTGCAAATTCCTAATGTTGTATTTATTTATCCCATGTTGAGTTGGCATAGTCGGCACCTTGTGTACATGCAGCAGGATAAATTTTGGTGACTTTGGTAGCCGTGGTTTCCCCCTTGAATAATTAACGAGGGTTTGGGAGTAGCACCCCCAAGACGGGGTCAAGGGGTAGAGCCCCTTGCAGGGTCTAGGGGTAGCACCCCTAGCACACTCCCTATCGCAGTATAGGGTAGGGTCGAGGGGCAACGCCCCCGTGGGGGCTCAGAGGCAACTCCCTCGAAACCTCAACCGACTTTTATTTAATGACAAGTGTCAGTGAGTATCTTTGCATGAGAGAAAGGCATCTTTGGGCAGTCAAGGGAGGTTATGACAAGTTGTAAGAGGAATACGTTATTTTTAGTTAGTGTATGACAAATTCTCTTACAACTATAAGTGTTGTCAGTTATGACAGATTCTATGACAGTTGTAAGGTGCGTAAGAGCATCTGTCATAGCCTATCTTGGGACAAGGTGCCCACATTGGGATGGGATGTTGGACAAGTGTCCTTAGGCATGGGTTTTGGGGCATGAGTCCAAGATGGACACCCATCTCTAGAAGGTTCCATATTTTCCTTGTAAACTCTATAAAAATAGGTGTTTGGATGGGAGATAAGTAGTGTGTTTTACAGGTACTGTTATGCTGCTAGAATATCTCCAGATTTGACATTCGAAGACTCCTGAAAGAGCATTGGCTCTGAAACTGTATTGTAATCTATTATTGTTTACTGTAATACATTCAAGCTGTGTTTTGGAGTGTGGGGTTTTTCACCTGTAAGGGTTTTCCCCACGTATATCTTGTCTCTCTCTCTCCCTTCTGTCTACTTTCTGTGTGTATGTGTATTGCTGCAATATCTCTGTTAGATGTTCTATGTTGCTGTAGTTGTAAGAATTAAAATTGAATTTGCATACATCTCTCCTCATTAGATTAGTGTAGGAAGTGATTTTCGCACACCTAACTTCCTTTCAACCTTTAGAGGGGTCTACCCTTGGATGCCCACCTATCCAAGTGGGAACGACCCTAAGTGGTAACAGGCTAAAGCCAATCCCTATCTATCCACTATAAATTAATTGTACTTGAGGTGAAAGCTTCCTGCAACAGGTGCCACTGTGTCATACCGACAACCAACCTCCCCCAAAACCCTTCAAGGCCTAACCCTTGAAAGCTGGGAGAGTCCATAATAGAGAGTAGTGCTGCCACACGTATAACCACTCGAATGATTGCCCTGACTACTTAGCCATTGTCTAGAATACCAAAATCCTTCTATTTGTTGGCACAAAAGGTGGGACCTTTGAATTGGCCCTGATTCATGTGGTTCTTAGTAGAGATAGCAGGGACAATCCTAAGGTTCGGTGGGGGTACGAGCCTAAGGAAACCCAGATCTTGGTATGCGTGAGAAGTGTGTGCTATGGAAGGGAACTGGTGCTACCAAGATCCTAAAGCTATCCTCTTTGAATATGCACAGCTAGGGGACTCAACAAATATTATCTTTTCCAGCCAAGGATTGTAATTGTTCTTGTGTCAAAAAGTCCACAAAAATACAAAAAAATAATAAAAGATAGAAATCATGAAAACTTCTTTGCATTTGCTATGTCTTTATCTACCATAATTAAAGATCAAAAGCAAAAAAAAAGGACAAAGTTTTCAACCAAAAACAATTTTTTTAAAAAAAATGTGCCAAAAACTCTGCAAAAACAAACAGAAAACCAGACCTGTGCATGCATCACGACTTACTACGCATTCATTGTGACTTACTGCGCATTTACCCACTATTGCTATGCATACAAAGTTTGCCAGATCTACACATGTGCTTTGACTTGCTACGCTTTTGCCTTCTATTCCTGCGCATTTACTACTGCGCATCCATTCTAGAGAGTTGTTCCATACTTTCTTTGAGAAAAACATTCAACTTTTCAAGAACCTATTTCAAACTTGTTTTAGTTTTTCTAGATCTAATTAAAACCATGCAAGTCAGTCTTCTCATCTTTGTCCACACCATAGCTGCTTTTCCCACGCTCACATCATCCAAAACTTTGCAAAACTCTTCCAAAATCAAACCAGATATCAAAAACTAGGTTAGTACCAAGCTATTCTTGATCGCATCAACCTCAAACAAACCCAGTGAGTCTCCACTATCAAGGATCAATCATCCTTTTCTCTCAGAACTCCACTAGTGGGTTGTGCAAAACTAGTTTACATCAAGTAACCAGAGTTCTATCATCCTTACTTTTGGCTATCATTTTGTTCCAACCAACTTGTTTGACACCAATAGATCTAAGGAAAACCTTGTTCAAACCTTGACACATTCTGTCACCTCTTGTTCAAAAACTTTCAAGCTCACTCCATCCCATCTCAAATCACCTTGCATGGTCTTGACAAGGTCCCAAAAACAAAAGCAAATTGAAATGGCAGACAAAACTATTCCATCCCCTCACGATAGTGATGAGGAAATTTCTCAGGAAGAGATTCTACATACTCAGAAAGACCGAAGGTTTCAATGCATAATGGACAAGTTACTTGTCCAAGACCCTACTAGATTCTTTCTTCACTTAGCACAACTAGGAGTCAAGCTCCCTAAATATTTTGACGTGGAAGCATTAAAAGTACCTAAGGAAGAAAGAAACCCTGAGGGAAGCACACAAGAGGAAATGACCACAGACAAAAGTAAAGTAACCATTGATTCTACAAACGTACTAAACTTAATAACCCAATAGATCCAAGCTTTACAACAATAATTCACAGACATGCAAACAAGAACATCAACTTAGCATTATTACCTAGAGGATATTTCACCATATCCTTTTGATAGGACCTTGATCATGATACCTTTCCCCTCTAAATTTGAGGTACCAAAATTTGACAAATATCATGGAAAGGGTGATCCAAGAGACCACATCAGGGAATTTAACGCTGTGTGCCTTGAAGTCGCCCACAATGATACCTATCTTATGCGACTGTTCCCAAGAAGCTTAGGAGGACAAGCCATGGAATGGTTTTCTAGACTACCTCCTAACATTAGAACCTTTAACGAACTTGTGGACAAATTTGTCACACTTCTCCTACAATATTGAGCATGACACCTCAATTTTAGATCTTTGTAACACCAAGCAAAAAGGTGGAGAATCCTTCACCACCTTCTTACAAAGATGGAGATAGTTGGCAAGCAAATGGCCACATCAAATGCCTAAAAAACAATGCTGGAGATGTTTGTCCATAACTTACAAACTGACCTAAGCTACCAGATACAAATCCAATGTCCTACTTCCTTTAGTAAGGTCATTGAGATGGGTCTAATTATCGAAAAGGCTTTAATCGCCAAAGGTCAAATAAAGCTTTATAAGGACACTCCTAGTACCAATACCAACACAAATAAACCAAGATTCTGGACAAAGAACAAAAACATTGAGAATTATGGGGTGGTAGATGCCAAAAATTTGACACCAAAACAACCAATCTTCAACTTGTCAAACCCACAAAACAACCCCTCGCAAAATAAACCACGAAACATTGAATCACGGTTTATAAGTTATCAGCCTCGGAGGAAATTCACACCCCTAGGGAAAACATTGGAAACCACCCTACGGAAGTTAATCACAAAACTCATAATACTTCCAACAGCGTGGGAATATGAACCAAAAGTCAAACGTCCTTGGTGGAATGACAATGATTTCTGTGAGTACCACCGAAATAGGGGGCACAAAACCAATGACTACATTGCATTCAAGCACACTATCCAAGATTTAATAGATCAAAAAAAAGTATCACTTGATGGACATACCTCTAATAATGATCACCGGGAATTCAAAGATCCACTTCCCAACTATGATCAGGGAGGGTCTTCCAATCAAAACAAGGGTGGAACAAACAACTCCAATTACATAAACGTGTCATTTGACTATGTTGTTAATCACATCTCAGAAAGTGATCCACACATCAATGTGATCACTATAAACAAAGACTCAGATTGTAATGCTACCACTCGTAGTAATAGATTCACTCTTAGAGGAGTCCCAACCTCTCCGTCTAATTAGTACAATATCCTGGATCAACTCCATAAGACACCTGCACATATCTCCATTCTAGAACTTCTGTATCTATCCCCGTCCCATAGGGCCATACTTGACAAAGCTCTTTCAGAAGCCTCCGTTCCAATGAACCTTGCCGAAGAAAAGTTTCAAACCATGGTAGGTCACATTACCTCACCTCACTCCTTATCATTCACTAAAAAGGATGATATGTCAATTATCCAACCTCATAATGTATCTCTTCATATCTAAGCCTTCATCCACAAACACAAGATAAAAAGGGTCCTAATCGATGGAGGAGCCGGTTTGAATATTTGCACCTTGAAGATAATCCTTGCATTGGGGTTTGCGGAGAAAGCTATTGATCCCAAAAAGAAAATCACTATCAAAGCTTATGATGAGGAGAGAACTTCCAAGGGAACTGTTGTTTTACCAATTAGAGTTGAACCTATAGTAAAAGATGTGGCATGCCAAGTCCTCGACATGGAGCTAGTGTATAACATTATTCTTGGAAGACCCTGGATACATGCTCTGAAAGTGGTACCATCAACATACCACTAGTGTATCAAATTCCCCTATGAAGGCCAAGAGATCAAAATCCAAGGTGATCCCAATCCATTTCAATATTGCAACTCCATTCACTCTAAACCTAAAGTTGTGATTCCTCATAACTGTGCTTCTGCTTCAACTTCATCCAGGGTTGACCCACTTTCACTCACTTCCACATCAAAGGCTTCCCAACCTGACCTCAGACTCAAAGATAAGGGCCTAGGTGAGTACACAATGGCCCAATCTTTCTGCTTGGCACAACTCCCCCTATCTCCCAGATCATATGGAAGGCCTTCCATGAGCAAATCCAAAGCAGTCAAAACTACCAAAGGTCTGTTTATCAAATGGGGAAGCCTTGAAGATGAGAACAATGAAAAAGACATCCTTCAATGGTTATATAAAGATGATGTTAGTCTATCAACACAACAAGACCATCACTCCATGATACAAACTGAGCAATATGGTCAAGGATTCCAAATGCTACAAAGAATGGGGCATGAAGGACATGGTCCCCTAGGTTTGAGAAAGGAAGGTATCACTAAACCCATCCAACCTCATACTTTGACGGCTCGAAACACTACAGAGATAGGTTACACTGGCACAACAAGAACCAACAGAGCAAATAAGCATAAAAGCCTACAACCAAAAACATCTGCTACTAATCTGGTTGATCAAATTCACCAACTACAAATGGGGAGTGAGATTGACTCTAATGAATATGAGTGGCATAGTCTCTCTGAGCTATCTTGTGATGAAAAAGATATCGATGTGGTCCATGAGTATGACCCAACCCATGCAACTAAAGGACAAGGTTCAAGGGTTGTCATTGATGTCAACATACTCTTGTTGCATTGATGTCAAGGATTAGATGAGTTGTGTGCTGAGGATATTGAGAAAATTAGTCCTATCAGAAATAGAGAAAATCAGTGAAGACAGTGAAGCTCTATAAAGTGAATATCCCAGGTAGATGAAGATTAGAGAATGCACATCAAAGGGTTTGTAGATATGTGTCTTAAGATGATCCAGTCAAGTTTTGAGAGATCTGCATGAAACTTTGGAGGATTTATGGCCATGAGAGTAAAACCGGTTCTGGCAACTGTTCAGAGGTGATAGAGTAACACAAATAGGTCCAGTGAGATCCAAAAATGCAATATCTTGTTCTACGGATCTGGTGGCATGTTTAGGAAGCTAATGTGAATTGACAACTCAATTGGTTCATGGTTTGGAAGTCAACAAGAAATCCTTCTAATGTGACAGTAATGACCGACTATGTTCTTGAGGTTCTGGATGAAGATGTGAATGATTTCAGTAAGTAGAAGTGGTGTAGATGTTCTTGGTGATTCAAGAAATCTTGTGGGGATCTCTAGATTGTGTCCAATTCGTGTTGGTGGTCCGCATTGAAGATAGAGCTCGTAATTGAAGATTTACCTTCCAGTGATGGTGTTCTTCCTAATCTTGGCTGACCAGATGTCTTACACCTATTATGGATGATCTTGAAGATGTTTTGTGAAGCCTGGCGTGTTCCACAAAGAAGATTGAAGTCTCAGCTATGGGTAGCCGATAGTGTAATAGTGTGCATGAAGCTATTGTAATAAGTCAAGTTGTATTTTTGTATTTTCTCTATAATAAAATAAGTGTATGTTTTGCCAACTTTGATGATCATTCCAAATTTGATGTCTTGTATAAATAAGAATTGCGAAGTCATTCAAAAGCATCCAAGTAATGATGAGAAGGTGGTAGGAAAGAAGAAAGAAAAGTAGAGCAGAGGTGTTGAGCTTAAATGGAACTGACTCAAGCATAGTGAAGATGCTAATCTTTAGTTCAAGTATGTAATATTTATATTCTATAGACAGTGTGTCTCCTATAGGCAGTGGGCCTCTTGTGAGTAGTGTGCTTGGGCAGTGAGCCCTAACTGGCAAGTGCCATTTTATTCATCTTTATTCTTCTAACAAAGAATATAATCTTGGGTTAATCACCCCGTGGTTTTTCCATTAAATGAGTTTTCCACGTCAAAATCTTAGTGTTATATGTGTTGAATTTGTCTCTTCTCAAGAATTATTGCATTATGCTTCCATGATTAATCTTTGATATGCTATTGAATAATAAGAAGGCTCAAAGTAAATGAAGAACATAGATTTTGGTAACAATTGATTCACCCCCCACCTCTCAGTTGTTTGTCCTAAATCTAATAATTGGTATCAGAGCTAAGTTCCTCTAGAAGAAGCTTAACCGCTTGAGGAGATCTAGAATGTTGACCTACAAGAAGGATAGTCCAAGGTTTGATGGATCAAACTTCACTGCCTGGAAAAGTCACACGGAATGTCATATACAATGTATGGGATATCAGTATTGGAACATAACCTCTGATGAGTGCCAAGTAGTACCCATAAAATACATCTTTTTACCTCTCTTTTTCTCCTTTCTAATCCCATCTTTCTTGATGTCTACACCTGAATAGGCTAGAAAGATTGTTCTAAATAATGATTAATTGAAGATAAATTACTTAAGATCATAATTTTTGATTAAAGGACTAATGTGCATGAAATTGATGGAAATATGTAGAAAAACTTCTCTTTTTGAATCAACAGGTGTAGATGTTTGGGATGGCAATTTTGTGCATCTCCAGAGGTAGTCCTAAATGATCTCCAGAGACAATACTAGAATACCATGACATCAGAAGTTTTGAAGAGGAAAAGCCTCTTCAGAGATGGACTGAAGTCTGGAGCATCTCTGGAGCTGAGCAAGAAGGTTGCAATTATATCTCTGGAGCTACAAACATATCTTTGGAACTGCAAATAGAGACATACATTTCCAGTGCCTCTTTAGAATAGAGTAGATTTCCAACACTGTTGTCAGTTAGGCACTTCAGCAGTGATCATGATACCCCTCATATTACTCAAATCATCACTTGAGTGATTAAGGGCCATCTTGAGTTAACTGCTAGGAGTTTTTATCTCTTTTTAGTTTTTGTATGAGTTATTGATGAAACTGATTTAATATCCATATTTTCAGGGCCTCGCTGCCCAAATGTATTAAGACTCAAACTTAGATTTAGAGTGGACTTTTGTTCCACTCAATCTATTTTTATTTGCATGGTTATCTTCCATAGTTAGACAACTAGTATAATAAAGAGATGGATGTCATCTCATAGAAGAACTGGTAGATAAGATAAGTGATATGTAAATGCAAAGCGAATGGAATTGGACTGAATTAAGTTGTGATCTTATTCTTTTGTACTGATTCCTTACTATAGCCTTTAGTGCTAAGGGTGTGGAGTAAGGTCCCACTCTCACCACCAAGGCAGAACACTAGTACCACTGTTTTGTTGTTTCAGATTTTGCTTTATAGAATACTTGCTGATTTTGATAGATAGATGCATGTTGTAGATTATAGATTTTCTTTGGGTAA
Organism: Cunninghamia lanceolata; assembly: GCA_027924645.1. Taxonomy (NCBI): domain Eukaryota; kingdom Viridiplantae; phylum Streptophyta; class Pinopsida; order Cupressales; family Cupressaceae; genus Cunninghamia; species Cunninghamia lanceolata. The sequence goes on along the minus strand of BSBN01000220.1, from coordinate 3,625,826 downwards.
TTTACTATTCAATTCTTTTTTTAGCATTCGTTGAAATCATTTAGTAAGCCAATAGATCAATCTCTTTAAATTAGTAAAAGACTTTAGAATTAGCTAGAGAAATTGGTAACTGTAGAATCCCTAATTGCAGATAGCTGAGGACGTAGCCCTGGATTTTGACATTTGAAATATGATTAAATGATGATGTACAATGATACTTGTCATTTTTGGCGCCATTGTCGAGGATATTTGTGTTAATTAGGGAAACTTAGCTAAACAGTTTTAGGTTAGATTTGTATGGTTAGAGCTAGAGATTCAAAAGGAAGATACATAAAACATACACCCCATCAACAAACTATAGGAGAAAGCAATGGGGTGGCACAAGATCTTGTTGAAGAAAGAAACCTAGAACTTACCTTGGAAGCTACACCTCAAATCAATAATCCCTTAGATCCTCCAAATCTTCCACTCACTGATTACATCCAAGAATTACAATAAAAGTTTCAGGTAGATCCTTTGATAGAACCTAATTTCCTAGAACCTCAGAGAGAAGAACCAGTACTAAACATGGATGATAATAATGATAATCATGAAGAGGAGGAAAATCAGGCTCCAAGAACCTTCTCATATCCCATTGTGCTAGCTGCTGGAGACAATGCTCCTATGAAAAATATCTCACCAGCACACTTACCAAATTTCAGAGGTCTTTCTTCTGAAGATCCAGATCAGTTTCTGTTTGAATTCAAAGTAGTATACCAAACTTATGATTATGGATCCGATAACCAAAAACTCAAACTGTTCCCTTCAACTCTGAAAGATTCTACGATGAGATGGTTTATGGGTTTACCCCAAAACTCTGTTCATTCTTGGGATTAGATGGAAACAGAGTTTTTAGGAAAGTACCAAGATTACTGCAGAGTCAGTAATAAAAATGAGGAATTGTTTAAAATTAGACAAGGGGAGGAAGAGACCTTAGAGGACTATGTGGAAAGGTTCAATTTCACCTTGAGAAGGTATGGCAACCTAGTAAATCACTCTTTGGCCAGAACCCTATTTGTAAAAGGATTAGATAAAGGATCAAAACATGCATTGGACCTAATGGGAAAATGAAATATCAACAAAATGGATATATACCCGCTATAGAAGAACTCTACAGGAATTATTCAAGAACCCAAGATGGAGTGAGATCATCCAAAACCTTTAAAGGGAAGAATGAAATAGGACAGTTAATGGAAGAGATTGCAAATCTGAAAATAGATATTTTGGTCCAATTAAATACCACATTGGATGGGATTCAGGCAAAAACTAGAATAGCTGATCAAAATAGAACAACTGAACCACTCTCCATTTATTGTCCTAGGTGTAGAAACAAGCATCTATTGAGAGAATGCCCTTTAGACAAATTAGAGATTTGTCAGATCTGTGATAGGGAACATCCTACCAATCAATGTAGTCAACTCCCAGTCTTGAAAAGGTTGAGTAAGAAGAATGCCATAATAGAAGAATAATTAAACTATGTGGGACAAAAATATGCTAGGAATTTCCCTTATAATCAGTATCTAAACCAGCCTTCTTACAGGGTCCTTTTAATTGGGGAAATAATCAATGGAATCCAACTTGGTATGGGCCTTAGAATAATCCTCCTTGGGGACAACAAGATTGGCCAATCAACATTGGCAAAACTAAAATTGGCAAAATTAGCACTGGGGAAATCAACAGTGGCCACCACAGTTTGGATCACAAAACATGCAACCTTAATGGGGTCCTATATAGGGATATAATCAACAATACCAAGGACAACCTAGATGTTTCCAACCTCAACAACAAGGTTTACTAACTGGACCCTCCAACACACAAGGTCAATCACAAAATGGGCCAGTTAGCCAACCACCCTTACTAGCTTAGCCTATACCAAACCAACAAAATAAATAATGAGCAGCTGTTTACATGATAGAGCAAGAAAACATGGCTAGTATTAACGCTGTTGGAAAGAGACACTATATGGATTCATGGTTGTTGTCATTGATGGCAACAAAGGTCATCCCACATATCCGCAAGTCATGGTGTGTCCCTACCGGAAGTCAGAATAAAGATTGTTGTGGTCCGGTGAACAAGAACAGAGCATGTGGCAAGGTCCGACAGATTGGTCCGGATCTCTCAGAGGAAGTATCTTGGTGCAGTGCGGATTTGGGGAAGTCAAGAGGACTACCTTGAGTGGTATATTCCAAGGATTTAGCCTCCAGTGATGGACAAGGAAAAAGATATGAATAGTTGAGTACCAGATTCCTGAGAGATAGTGAAAACAGAGGAAGAACTGACTGACATAGTATCAGACTACTTTCCGGATGTGTTACTATTGATGATAAAGGTTGTGAAGGCATGAATCATGTTTGGCCGACATGATTAATGATATCTACAAGTATATGCTTGATCCGCATTGCTTGGTGAGCAAGGATTCAGCCGACAGAACAGAGTTTGTAAGAAACTAGACTGTTCCGGATGCCGACTAGAAAGGTGATGAAATTACTTGTGCAGATATATATAGGGGATGGATTTAGTTGTGAAGGGTGTGAATGTATCAAGATATATGCGAATAAGTGCAGAACAGAGCAGAAGTAGCAAGAAAGATCCAGTATGTGAAAGGATAGCAGAATAAAGAACAAAGGAAAGATGAAGTGCAGCAGATCAGTGTACTAAGCCTAACCGGAACTGAACTCCAGCATATGTAGATGCTTCCAATCAGTTCAAGACTGTGATTCTTATCACTTGTAGACAATGTGTCTTCTTGTAGGTAGTGTACCTCTTGTGAGCAGTGTGCTCGGGCAGTGAGCCCTAATTGGCAAGTGCCATTTTGTAATTTCCTATTCTTCTAACAGAGAATAATTTTTGGGTTAATCACCCCGTGGTTTTCTCCCTTAACAGGGTTTCCACGTCAAAAATACTATGTCATGTGTTTCTTATTTCATGGTAATGTTTTTGTGTTTGATTCAATGCTGCATTAATTAATAAGAAAGTTCAAAAAGGGAAATAATTAGGATAACTGATTCACCCCCCCTCTCAGTTATCAACAATTGGTATCAGAGCTAAGTTCCTCCTAATAGAGCCTAACAGCTTGAGGAAGATCTGGGAGTTCAAATGGATGCATATGGTTTAAAGGAGCAACTCAAGACTGCCCTTGAGGATCTTGAACAGTCAAATTCTGAAGTCAATGAATTAAAGGAAAGACTCAAACAGGCTGATGAATTCATGAGAGAATTAAAAGACAAATTAAGTCTCTCTATGAAAAAGAGAAAGGAGCTGCTCCAACAATTAGCAAGACAAAGTGATGAAAGCAATACAAATGAAGAATTGACTGAGCAAACCAAGTTATGTGAAAAGTTATCAAAAGAAGTCATTATGTTAAGACATGAAATGGAATCAGGAACTATAAAGTTTACTCAAGAGATTGAAGAAAAAAGAAAGGCTGAAGACAATCTAAGACAATCTCTTAAAGAAAAATCAGAAGAATGCCACCAGATGGACAGGATTATCAGACATCTTGAATCTGATCTTGAAGATGCCAAAGATAATGAAGAAAAACTTGAGGATCAAATTGCCTCTCTCAAAAGAGACCTTCAAACAACAAATGAATATAAAGAGAAATTCAAGATAAGTTCTGCTCAACTTGAAGTTCTTCTTGGAAGTCAAAAGAGGACAGATGACAAGTATGGTTTGGGATATGAGAAAGGAGAAAGCTCCGGATCCAGTCAAAAGAATTTTGGATCAGAAAATCCAAGGAGCAGGCCTAGAAGACCTCCGGTAAGACAGCCCAATGCTCAAAGATATCCATCTTTCAATGGATACTGCCACAGCTGCAACCACTTTGGTCACAAAGCTAATCAGTGTAGAAAGAGAATGAATCAGATTAATTCATCCTTCTCCGGACAGTGCTTCAACTGCAAAAGGTATGGACACAAATCCCATGAATGCAGAAATATGCAAGTAAACAAATCATTCAAAGGTAGATGCTTTACATGCAATAGAGTAGGTCATATGGCTAATCAATGCAGATCAAGAGGATATCAGTCAAATATGCAAAGAAATGTTATTTGCCAAATCTGTAATAGGTCCGGTCATAATGCTAAAGTCTACAGAAGCAAGAATCAGGACAAAAGAGGTCCGGTGTATAATCAGAATCAAGACAAGGGTAAACAAAAGATGAATGCGGATGAAGTTAGGAATCAGATGAGCAAGATTTGGGTGAAGAAAAGTTTAGAGAATGTAGAGGTTGGATCCGCACCAGACTCTGGTGCTAATATTTCTTCCGAAAATTAAAAAGTGAGCTCTGGCTCAGGGGGAGACTCAAAGAAAATCCTGTTCCCCCAGCCAATCAAGTGGTGCCGGATGTGGCACAAGATGCGGAGTAAAGGGTTTAAAGATATAAGTCTTGAGATGATCCAGATAAGATTTTAGAGGTCTGCATGGAGTTATGAAGAAGCTGTGATCGATCAAGTAAGACCTGTTCCGGGAGATGCTCCGGTATGACAGAGGATTACAAAAAGGTCCGGAGAGATCCGGAAGTGCACTATCTTATTCTACGGATTGGACAAAGTGTTTGGGATGTTCTTGTAATGTGTCATCTCGATTTATTCATGATTGAAAGATCCGCATGATGTTCAATAGATCAGGACTGATCCGGGATACTCCAAGCTATCCAGACAAGACAAACTGGAATAATATAGGTGAAGCATTTATTGCAAATAGATATTAGGGTTTGTGGAGCAATATAAGGGATTTCTCAAAAATCATTTGCTCATTCTACACTCAAGAAGAAGCAAAAAGTGGAGCTCTGCAACAAGATTCTTCAAGCACACCAAAGATCTCCTGCCGAAGTCATTGCATAAAGAAATCAATCCAACCACTCCGTGCTAACCGAAGGCGCATAAGGTATTCTCCGTTTTCATTATCTCACTGCAAATCTTTGAAGAATGGCTACTCCAAATATAGTTAAGATCTCTGATAGACCTCGCCCCACATTCAAGAAACATCCTTACAAATCATTGGAGGTAGATCCACTAGGAGCCTTCTCTAGTGTTCCTCATGGTGTATTGCATACGGAAGATATTAGGGTTTACATCCATGCGAATCTTGAAGACTTTGGAGAATCAAAACTAATGGATATCTATCACAAACAATTGATAGATGACTCCTTTGAGATCAAACCTCAGTACAAAGCCATCCGGGACAAACACTTTGCACAGTGCATTCATTTCCCCTGTTTTGAAGAAGATGAATGGGTCCGGTATGTACTAAGCAGAGTACATGACAACTTCCTATGGTTGAACAAGCCCTTCGAGATCACCAAGGATGCAATTAGGGCTGTAACCAGTCTGCACTCATCCGGTGGATTACCTGTTCTCAAGTCTATCAAAAATCAGACAGTTAGTGATGCAACCGGATCCAAGTTTGACAAGAGAGCTATGACAGTTGATGACATCACTGAACCGGATGTCAAATTTGTAGCTATGATAATTGGTTACAAAATCTATCACTCCAGTAGGGAAAATTCAGTACCGGGAACTGCAATCTACACAGCTTATCAAATGTTAAAGGAGAATGCAGACTATGACTTGTGTGAGCTTCTGGTGAACCAACTCTTTGAAAATCTGCAGAAGATCAAGAAGGACAAGAAAAACTCCTTCAAGTATGGCAATCTGATCCTTTGTCTCTTCTTTTACTACATGAATGAGCTTCCCGGATCCAGTGGATGGATATGGCAGAATGACAGACCGGTTGCCATCCAAATCAGAGACTATTTGCATGGACTTGGGGATGCTAAAGCAAGAAATACAGCTCTATGGGGATACTTCAAGAACTTCCAAAGCATGATGCATGCAAGAGAAAGAATACCCCAATCCCTTGTTGAAAAGTACAAAGACACAGTATGCTTCATGGTAGAAACAGATCAGTGTCTAATGGAGGCAGTAGAACCAAGAACTGTATGGATCATGCCCATGGGGTATGAAGTGGATGAACAAATAGTGGAGCTGCATGTTCAACACATGCTAAGTCAGCCCAAAGATCCAAAGGCAGAAAGGTTTGGAACCTTTGAGGAACTGAGTGTAAAGATACATGTAGAACTCAGGGAACCGGAGATAAAGAGGAAGGTAAGAAAAGAAGTTGAGCATATTGCTCAAGGCCTAGGCATCTCAAAAGAGGCACTTGATGCCAGCCGGGAAAAGAGGAGGAAGACTGAGGAAGAAGAGAAAAGTAAAGAAAGTGTTCCGGTTGAAACTCCCACCTGGACCAGATCATCAAAAAGATCTGCACCTCCCACAACCAAAAGTTCAAAACCGAAAGTCCAGGCATCCGGTAAAAGATCCAAGACAAAAGCCACAAGGGCTTATGAAAGCCAAAAGGATGAAGAGGAAATAGAGTCAGATGAGGGAGTAAAAGAAATAAAGAAGTAGAAGAAGAAAGGATCCGGTAAACCCTCCACTGGCCAAGACAAGGATGAAATGGCAGAGGTATCTGTTGAAAAGCCCACTCTGTCTCTAGAGAGTGTAATCAAGTCGGTCACGGTGGATGGAAACCTTCAACCAATGACTGAATGTTATGATGACTACAATGAGGCTGACCAAAAGACTCTGCAGGAAACCACAGTCAAATATCTGAACATATACAATAAGGCTTTCATTGAGATCATATCTCTTATTCCTAAAAGCCTAGAAAAGGAACTAGAAATAAGAAAGAATAATGCTCATGCAAAAGATCTTGAGATCCGGGAGCAGATAGCTATTCAGCTATATCCTCAAATTGATCCCAAGACAATGAACATAATCTTCAAAGACTGCAAAGATGAGTTCAGAAGTAAAGCCAGGATGAATCAACTCATGCTTGGTGAGACTGACAAAGTGGCCCAAGAGATAGAAGAGATCCTCCGGAAGGCCTTCAAAAGGTTCAATCTTCCTGTTGTAGAGGACTTAGGTGCAGAAACAGCTGCGGATTTGGAATCATCTGTTCCGGAAGAAGTGGGCCCTGAACAGACAAACATCTCTCCTCCGGTTTCCCCTACAGTCTCCAGATCCCAAGAAGAAGAGAAACTACAGGAGAAAGAAGCAGCAGCTAAAGAAAAAGAGGTTGACAGCACCCCAACAGAGAAAACCACGACTGAAAGTGGTAAGAGTAAGGAAGGAGAAAAGATTCAAAAGGACAAAACTGCAGAAGAGAAGAAACATCTGTCTCCAGCAAGAGACACTGCACAAACTATTCAAGAATTCTTGACAAAAGCCACTATAGAAATTGATGAACCGGACCTGCTAAAAGGACCATTAGATTTTGACTCTTTGTCACTAGTGCAAACAATGAAAATAGCCTCATTTGCAAATGAGAAAGTCAAAGAGAAGCTGCTGAAATCTCACATGGAAGACTGTGAGCTTATGGAGGTAGCATCTGGAGTGCTAGAAAAGATCATGCCATCCTTTCAAAAGGATCCCACAGCCTCCTCTTCCGGTAATCTCAAAACCTTAGTCAGCAGTGTTAGTACACATTTTGAATCTCTAGAAAAATCTGCTGAAGAAAAGGTCCGGAAGGAATTTTTGGATAAAAGACTTTCAGAAGTATTAGAATTAATCTCTAAAGATAGGAGAATTGTGAGTATTGGAATAAAGAGCTTAGAAAATGCTCTTAAGGATGGCGGTGACATTTACAAATTTTGTATATCCTGGTCAAAGGCAACAGCAACAATTGATAAGAAAATAAAAGAGGAACAGGACAAGCTACAAAGTTTATCTCAAAGTTTTGATCCTCTCTCTTCCTCCATAATAAATCAAGAATGTTAGACTATTGCAGTCTTGAATGAAATAAAGAATCTTGAGAAGGAAAGGAAGAATATCACTAACCGGATGGGAGAACTTAGAAGGATTATAATCCCTAAGTTGGAAACTATGCATGAGGCCATCAGTGATGCTCAGACCACCGCCCAAACAAATGATCCGACAGATCTCAAGTGGGCAGAAGCTTTTGCATTTTTGTTGAGTGGTCACATTTCAATTTTGGATAGAATGAAGCAAAGTTGGGCTACAGAAATGATCCAATTGCAGACATCCTTTGCAGACATTCTTCAGTATATGTGAGTATGTAAATATGCGGCTATGTATAGAAAATTTTTGAAAATTTTGGTGTGCGGACCCTACCCTTTGCCATTGATGTCAAAGGGGGAGTGAGGAGCAGTGAAAAATAAGGAATCCAACTAAAGGGGAGTTCCAGAAATTGTATATAAAGATAGAGCATCAGCCAAGGGGGAGCATAGTGTAAACACTTAGTCATTTTTCACTAAGTGTTGCCATCAATGCCAAAGGGGGAGATTGTTGGCAAGAGACACTATATGGATTCATGGTTGTTGTCATTGATGGCAACAAAGGTCATCCCACATATCCGCAAGTCATGGTGTGTCCCTACCGGAAGTCAGAATAAAGATTGTTGTGGTCCGGTGAACAAGAACAGAGCATGTGGCAAGGTCCGACAGATTGGTCCGGATCTCTCAGAGGAAGTATCTTGGTGCAGTGCGGATTTGGGGAAGTCAAGAGGACTACCTTGAGTGGTATATTCCAAGGATTTAGCCTCCGATGATGGACAAGGAAAAAGATATGAATAGTTGAGTACCGGATTCCTGAGAGACAGTGAAAATAGAGGAAGAACTGACTGACATAGTATCAGACTACTTTCCGGATGTGTTACTATTGATGATAAAGGTTGTGAAGGCATGAATCATGTTTGGCCGACATGATTAATGATATCTACAAGTATATGCTTGATCCACATTGCTTGGTGAGCAAGGATTCAGCTGACAGAACAGAGTTTGTAAGAAACTAGACTGTTCCGGATGCCGACTAGAAAGGTGATGAAATTACTTGTGCGGATATATATAGGGGATGGATTTAGTTGTGAAGGGTGTGAATGTATCAAGATATATGCGAATAAGTGCAGAACAGAGCAGAAGTAGCAAGAAAGATCCGGTATGTGAAAGGATAGCAAAATAAAGAACAGAGGAAAGATGAAGTGCAGCAGATCAGTGTACTGAGCCTAACCGGAACTGAACTCCAGCATATGCAGATGCTTCCAATCAGTTCAAGACTGTGATTCTTATCACTTTGTAGACAGTGTGTCTTCTTTTAGGTAGTGGACCTCTTGTGAGCAGTGTGCTCGGGCAGTGAGCCCTAATTGGCAAGTGCCATTTTGTAATTTCCTATTCTTCTAACAGAGAATAATTTTTGGGTTAATCACCCCGTGGTTTTCTCCCTTAACAGGGTTTCCACGTCAAAAATACTGTGTCATGTGTTTCTTATTTCATGGTAATGTTTTTGTGTTTGATTCAATGCTACATTAATTAATAAGAAAGTTCAAAAAGGGAAATAATTAGGATAACTGATTCACCCCCCCCTCTCAGTTATCAACAAACGCTATATATTCAAATAATCTCTAGCTGCATTCTAGGAAAACATTCCCAAGACCATCTCCTCTAATTATAGTTGAAGTAACCAATGATGAGGAACCTAAAAATTCATCCACTCAACTCCCAGAGGAGATTACTACCGAAAAAGTGTTAAAAGAATCATCCCTGGATAACTCTGGAGTTGCTCCTAAAAGATCGACTCCGGAGAACATTCCTGGACATAATTCTAATAAAAGCTCCGGAGTTGCTCCAGAGATGGAAAAACTAGCACCATACCAAGAACGGCTCAAATGACATGTTCCCCCAGAAAAAAATCTTACAAAAACAAGTTCAACCCAACCTAGAATCAAAACTTTTACAAGAAATCAGGCAACTGAACATTGAAATTCCTCTCCTCCAGGAAATCAGAGATGTACCAGAACTGAATCAATTCATTAAACAACATTGTGTCAAAACACAGGCCAAGAAGAAAAACTTTCCTTCTACAATCCAGGTGGAAGGGAAAGTAGTAGATCTATTGATGGGAGAAATGCTCCTCCCAAAATATGGAGACCTTGGAAATCCTATCATAACTATTTTCATCTCAGGGGTAGAAATTTCAAATGTTCTGGTTGATTTGGGAGCAACAATTAATGTAATGACGGTTCATACAATAGAAAAATTAGCTCTATTAGGTATTCAATCCACAACTACAATCCTTTTTGCCGACCAGTCAGTAGCTATTCTGAAAGGAGTAATCACTGATGTACTAGTTGTGATAGAATCATGGGAATTTCCAATAGACTTCCTGATATTAGAACCAAGAAACCAGAGAAATGCTATCCACTAATTTTAGGAAGACCATGGCTGGCTACAACAACAACATCTATTAATTTTTGAACTGGTGATATGGTCATTTCTAATGGGATAGATTTGAAGAAAATATCTCTGTATCCTCTAGCTAAACCATCAATACAATATACAGGAAGAGTATGGGTGGATGAACTAGATAACAATGACAACATTGCCTCAGTAGCTATGGTAACCATCAGGGAACATCTGGGAGAGCTAGAAGAAGAAATCTACTATGATACAACAGAAGACATTACCCACATCTTAATCAATGAGAATGTGATGGAGTTTGCCAAGGATTCTAGGAGAGAACTTCTTACTTCTACTCATTGTACCCTAGCAAATATCCTTCCTTATGGGGAGACCTTTTATCGAGACTTAGCCACATTCCACATGTTGCTTACACATTCTTGTCCCCTTAATACCATGACTCCAGTGTATGGATTAACTACATCCATGGATGAAATCACAAAACAGGTCATGATTTTACCAGGGAAAACACTTAATATCAATACTCAGTTAACAGCAAATCAAAAATAAAAACTTATCCAACTTCTGATTTCCCATTCAACAGCTTTTGCTTGGGAATACCAAGATATGAAGGGCATCCCTTATAAGATCTGTACCCATCATATATACACTAAGGATATTAAACCTATCAGACAACCCCAGAGAAGATTGAATCCCACTTTAAAAGACATTGTTAAGATTGAAATAGAAAAATTATTGCAAGCAGGGTTTATATATCCAATCTCAGACAGTTAATGGGTCTCACCCATAGTCATAGTGCCTAAAAAGAATGGGAAATGGAGGGTGTGTATTGACTATAGGGAGCTAAACAAAGCTACAAAAAAAGACTACTTTCCCTTTCCATTCATTGACCAAGTATTGGACAACCTTGTTGGGAGAAAGTATTTTTCTTTTTTGGATGGATTCAGTGGGTATAACCAAATTCAAGTAGCACCTGAAGACTAGGACAAAACCACTTGCACTTGCTCTTGGGGAACTTTTGCTTACAAAGTTCTTCCATTTGGACTATGTAATGCCCCAGCTACATTTCAGAGACTTGTTTTAGCTATTTTTGTTGAACTAGCTAATGAATGCATGGAGGTCTATATGGATGACTTTACTGTGTATGGGGATAATTTTGAAGAAGTTCACAAACCTTGAAAAAGTACTAAAATGCTGTGTGAAAAATCAATTATCCCTTAGCCATGAAAAGTGCTTCATGATGGTAGAGGAAGGAATTGTATTGGGACACTACATTTCAGCAAATGGGATCAAAGTGGATCAAAACAAGATAGAAGTGATCACACAGTTGCCTTCACCCAAAAATCAGACAGATGTTAGAAGTTTTCTGGGTCATGCAGACTACTATAGGAGATTCATAGAAAATTTCAGCAGAACAGCTGCCCCCTGTTTACCTTGCTTAACAAAGACATAGAATTTCTATGGAAAGAAGACTGTCAATCAGCATTTGAAACCTTGAAAGAGAAGCTTACTGTCACACTAGTTTTTAGAGGACCTAATTGGACTTTACTATTTCACATACAAACTGATGCTTCAAATGAGTCCATTGGGGTAGTTTTAGGACAACAGGAGGAAGGAGAGAGTATGCATGCTTTTATTACATCAGTAAAAACCTTACCTCTGCAGAAAGAAATTACACCACAACTAAAAAAGAATTCTTGGCTGTCATCTATGCTATAAACAAATTCAGGCATTATATCACTGGATATAAAATATTTGTACACACTGATCATGCAGCCATCAAGTACCTAATGAATAAACTAGTAGTAGGTGCAAGGATCATTAGGTGGTTATTGCTATTGCAAGAATTTGATATTACCATAGTTGATAATCCAAGCAAGTTTAATTTGGTTGCTGATTTTCTGTCAAGATTGCATACAGGAGGAGAAAACCAACCAGTGGAGGACAGGTTCCCAGATGAACATCTTTTTTCTATCTCCTCTACTGTACCTTGGTTCACTGACATAGCTAATCTGTTAGCTATAGGCTTGTATCCATCCCATTTTACCTCAAAACAGAAAAACATGTTTAGTTAAGGAAAGATTATCTTACAAATGGTTAAATGGATTGTTGTTTAAATGTGGTCCTGATTTCATTTTACGCAGGTGTTTGAAAACTAATGAAATTTTTTATGTATTAAGAGAATGTCATGATGAACCATCTAGTGGGCATTACTCTTCCCACAGAACTATCCACAAGATCCTAGGAGCTAGTTACTACTAGCCCTCTCTTCATAAGGATACTAAGAAGTATGTGCAGCAGTGTGACCAGTGCCAAAGGATGGGACAACCAACCTTCACCCAGGAGATGTTACTGCATCCTCAAGTCCTGATGTAACCATTTGAATAGTGGGGTCTAGACTTTGTGGGACCAATTTCTCCACCATCATCAGGCAAGGAGTATATTCTAGTATGCACAGACTATGTGACTAAATGGACTGAGGTTTAAGCATTGCAATTTGCAAGAGAAAAAAAGTTGCTGATTTCCTTTATAATAAGATTTTCTTGAGGTTTGGAGCCCCAAGATCCATAGTTTCAGACAGAGGACCTCAGTTCACTTCACAGGTAATTAGAGCATTCACAGATTTATATCAGGTCAAGCATAGAAAATCTTCACCTTACCATCCTCAAGCCAATGAGCAGGTAGAGGTAACTAATAGGGAACTTGAAAATATTTTGACAAGGACAGTAGCAATGAATACAAAAGATTGGGCTAACAGATTACCTAAAGTAGTTTGGGCTTACAATACCACTTGGAAGTCCACAACAAAGTTCTCACCATATGAATTAGTTTATGGGAAAAAGCCTATTTTGTCTATAGAATTTGAACTCCAAACAATCAAAACTACATTGGAAATTGGTCTACCATTGTCCATAGCCCAACATAACAAAATTCTTTAGCTCAATGAGTTGGATAAAATCCGGACAAAGGCCATTCAAGAAACAAAAATGGTTCAGTATCAAAGGAAGCAATGGCATGACTAACACATCAAGAGGAGGACATTTCAACAAGGTGATTGGGTTCTTCTTTATGATTCTAAATTCAAGGAGTTCAAAGGGAAATTACAAACTCATTGGATGGGTCCTTATCAGATAAAGGAAGTTTTTGAAAATGGAACAGTATTGTTGGAACCTATTGATGGAAGTACAAACACATTCTTAGTGAATGGCCACCGAATTAGACTCTATAAAAGGCCATCCACTAAAGAAGAATTCCTCAACGATCTATGCTTTGATACAGGGGATACCTCCTCTGTCACAGTTTTGGATTAAAAAAAAGGTTGAAAACTAGTAAATGGCAGCCTTCTGAAAAAAAAAAAGAAGGTTGAAAACTAGTAAATGACAGCCTTCTGAAAAAATAAAAAATAGAGGAAGATGGAAAACTAGTAAATGGCTGTCTTTCTTGATCAAGGGAAATGAAAACTAGCAAATGGCAGTTCCCTTCTTCATGCTAGTTGAGAATAATCAAGCTACGGAGGTGATCAGTTGCCGGGAGTTACTCAAACACACCTCCCATGCTTCATAGTTTAGGAGCACCTCCGACGCTCCACTAATAAAGAGTTATTTACAACCATAATAAGTGGGAAGAAACCCACCTCTCTAGGCAATAAAGTAGAAACGTCATTTGATAAGGTCATCATGACTCATCCTCTACTTTATGGCAGAAATAAAATAAAATCAACATGCATCTCGCAAGAAATCATTACTCTTGTTTGCATGGGTACTTGCAAAGACTGCGTTGATGTCACCCAAGATACATGGATTCTCCAACCACTCAGCGGGAATGATTGTAGGTTGCATGATAATGAAGGTGATTGACGTCATCTCAAGCCACAAAAAGGTACTTAGGTGCCACATCATGTCCAGTCTCATCAACGCCGCAACATCTTAGCCAAGTACATCGCACCTCATCATTAAAAATGGTTTAGGTAACGTTATCTTAATTAACCATTAAATAGAAACTGTCTTGTCATTCTATTTTTGGGTGCCATCATTATGACATGTCCTCCTGCCATCATTTTCCTTTCCAAATTCATGCATGCCGCCATCTTTGCTATGTTGTCACCTTGCCTATGGAGTGTCCCATCACTCTACTTCATTTATGACTACATAAACACTTTAACTGATTTTTAGTTCTTTCTCCATAAGCCTAAGTCGTTAATTGAATTGACATAACAATCCTCATATAAACTGTAACATACCCTAAAGAATAGAGTAAAGACCAAATAATTCAAGAGAGGGAAGCAGAACTGGAAGCCCAGAAAATAAAGATAGCAAAAATCATGAAGGAAAAGGAGATAGAGGTAGTACAAAGTATCTCTAATCTTACCAAGGCTAGAGACAATGGTCTCACAGTAATTGCAACATTAACTGAGAAAGTACAAAGCCAAGATAAACAATTGACTTGGGCCAACAACAAAATAGATGATCAAGAGGAGTATATTCAAGAGTTGGCTAGCGGAAGGGCAACCAGTGAATAGGAGGTACAAATAGATCCATATGTGGGTCCAATCCTAATTGATATTCCTAAGGCCCTATTTCATTGGGAAAGGAGATGTAGAGAATATGAGGCTTCTAAGCCTATGCTGCAACTACAGAGGGCAATTACTACCATGACAAAAAGAGTGGCTGGGGAAAAGAGTCATTCAGATAGCCTCCATTTCTTCTGAGATTTTATCTTGTAGACCTCCAAGTGCCAGTTATGCTATATTTTTACAAGAAAGGGTCTTGCAAAGAAAGTTGTCTTCAGTTCTGTCTAATCTGCCTGAGAACATAGAAACAACAGAGGGGTTCATGGAATCTTATTGTCACGTCTCATTTTTATGAACAATATTATTATTCTAGATTAGTGAACATTTACCATGATTGTTTTACTTCGATTAAGTTACACGTGTAAAGGTAATTATCATGATGATATATTTACATAAATTAGAAAGTTGATTTAATATTAAATATTATTGGTATGATTATGATGTTTTGCTTTGGCTATATTTTTGGGAACTAACCTATTGACGTCGAGTTGAGTGTGAATGAATGCAGGTACTCGTCGAAGACGAGAACATGGTTGAGGCAGAAGTGTTCTAGCCACTTGGCAAGCACTGATGGAATGGTTACCTTGATGCAATCACACACTCATGTAGTTGCATATGCATTTTTTGAATGGATTATTTTATGCATTGATGTGTGATTATTAATCGTGAATGATGATTAGATGTTAGAAAATTAGTGTGTTAAAAATTGCTTTCGAATGTATGATGTGATTACTTAAATTTAAATGTCTTTTCGAATTATATTTAAATGGTGTATTGTATTTTAAATAAGGA
Source organism: Cunninghamia lanceolata (assembly GCA_027924645.1). Classification (NCBI taxonomy): domain Eukaryota; kingdom Viridiplantae; phylum Streptophyta; class Pinopsida; order Cupressales; family Cupressaceae; genus Cunninghamia; species Cunninghamia lanceolata. The sequence continues at coordinate 3,610,230 of BSBN01000220.1, read as the reverse complement.
AATATATATGTTTGTAATTTATTAAATAAATAATAAATAATGTTTTCTATTTACATGATTATATATGTTTGGAAGATAATATGTTAATTAGATTTAAATAATTAGATTAAATTATAATAGATTTATATATATTATATTATATTCCACTTCTTGATTATTTAAAGAGATTATGTTCTATTTAAAATAGTTAAGTTATATTGAAATAGAATTGTTATATTTAGAGATTTGATAAAATAAATAAAAGATTAGTTACTGACATTTGCATGACAGTAAGCTAATTTAATTAACTATTATTTATTTTAATAGAAACTGTGAACATTTTTATTGGTTTAAATTCATGCAAATAGAAAATATAGACTTTAGTTCCAAAACCTGAAATAGGGTCGCCAAAATTAAAAAGGGGGTTTTTCTTTGGAAAAAAAAAAAAGAAAAAAAAACGAGGAAGGCATTTGGAAAGTCAGTCCGGAATAGAAATTGAAAAACAATGATAAATTTCTCATATCAAAATGAAATTTAAAACTGAAAAATGTTATAGAAAGCTAGAGAATAGAAGAACAAAACCCAGAAATCCTTTCAAGAAATTCATAGTTTTGGTTAATCGTTTTAACAAAGGAATATGACGTGTTCAGATGGGGCAGCGAATGGAGCAAAACGTGAGCAACTAAGGCAGAATCGCCATCTTCTTTCAGGAATAAACTCCGGGTATTTTTTTAATGCTTACATTACTTAATAAACTACTAAATGACTAATAAAATGATTCAACTCATATATCTTCTCTGTATGATGGCTGAGATCAAATTTAGACAAAACTGTAGGTTCTTGTAGCATGATCTTATGACCGTATTTTATTATCATGCTGGCCGAAATGAGAGAAAAACTAAGTAAATTGACCTCCTTTGAGTTAGTTAAATCAAACCTCTAGAATAGAGCTTGCTGTTGTTCTGTTAAACTTACATTATGACTATATTTTATTGCATGCTGGTAAAAGATCATGACTATATTTTGATTTCATGATAGCTGAAATGAACATTAGTTTACATAAATCGATCATCTGTGTAAAGACATCACTATAGTTTATGTGTTTTCCTCAGATCTAGACTTTTAATCTAGTTAAAAACTTATGAAAAATCTATATTGTTGTTAGTAAATGACTGGTAATATGATATATCTGCTTTCCTTCTCTATATACTGGTTGAATTGGCGACAGAAAGGTAGGAAATTGACCTTTGTTCTGATTGGACAGTAGATCTCTGAATTTTAGATCAAAATATAAACTTCCTATAGCTTCTATGCAAATGATTATTGTTGTTGTCAATTCCCTTAGTTCAACTGGAAAACCCTTGTCTTGTTGTAGCTAAAAAGAATGGTACTGAAACTATTTAACTGATAATCAGCACATCGACAAAGTCTGAGGCCATAGTTTAATAAGACTTATTTACTTAGAATGTTATTATTAAGTTATTTTCGATCTCATTTCACTGTTTCTCTTCCTGAAGCACCATATAATGATTGTAGCAAGTATGATGAAAACACAATACCAAAGATATTAGGTGACCGTTTAATTATGTTGAATGATTATAACTATTATCATTATGACTAAAAGGCTGAATATAACTTGTTTTTCATTCTGTTTTGAGCCATTATCTTGAATGATATATGTCTATTTTCATAACTCTGTTGTTAATCATTTTACTTTCATTTCTTGTGATGTTGTATTTAAGTGAATTATTATTCATTTTACTTTGTTTTACTTTTGTGATGGATTTGAGGGCTTTTACATTTGGTATCAGAGCGCGGTTCCAACATTGGGAGCTCTGGGTGTGTGTGTGTGTTGCTCAGTTTGATTGGGCATGTGTGGGTCCTTGTGTGTTGGCCTGCTGTGAATAGCATGTGCTTTCTTTTTTACGAGGTTAGATAGACCCTGATGATTGTTCTTGAGGATATGGTTGAGTGATGCTTGACATAAGTCTTCCCTTTGAGTGAAGTTGTAGTATTTTTGCATTACAGTTAGATGTGCATGCTATCTAAGCTATTCCTATCATGTCTTGAGTAAGTTAGCCATCAAGTAGATGGGATGTTGGGCGAGAACTTAATCACCAACCTAACTCTCCCTCTTGGTGTTTGTCTTTTATGTAAGTAGTGCATTAATGTATTACCCTTATGTTTGGGAGAAACATGACTACTCCCTATTGTGAGAGTGATGTGAATAGACATGTGGAACCTGATTCTGTCTTGAATTGATTTTTGGTTGCTAGATGTTGCATATGTATGGCTATATGTGTGTCATCGCATGATGATTGTGACTTCTTTGAATGAGATGCATTTTTTTATTTGCTTGGTATCTTTTGTTATGATTGGTTTAGTTATGTAGGAATAGTATTTTGTTTTATGCTGGATACCATTGTTTGACAAGGAAACTAAACTGAATATGTCATATACCCTATGAAACGACTTGAAATATGAACAAATATGCTGTGTAAAGCCACTGAGATTGACTTTATGGCTGCTTAGAACATTTGAGATTTGCTACTATAATAAGCATTGGACATTGAAAACCTTACTATTAAAAAAAAAATGATTAAGGACAACAAGTACTATGCCAAAAGTGTGAAAAATAGAGGTCATTAAATCTATTCTTTTTCTGTTTGTGAGTGATTATATATGTATTGTATATACTCCAAAGTTTTGAAAGATCATACATGAGGAAAACATCCATTTATAACATGACTAAAACTCCATCTTTTAAACCTGCAAAACAAAGGAGAAATAAACCATTATTAAGAGATAAAATTGAATATACACATTGGAACTATCTTATGCATTATTATAAAACAATTGCATTATGAGAAAGAAAATAGACATTGAATAGACAAAAAGATTAATTAATTTTTGTTTTATGAATCAAAGAAAAATGAAAGTTTTTATAGCCTTATTTGTTATGATTGTTTTGGTTTGGGGAAAGTTACACAAGTATGCTGAAATCAAACTTAACGATTTGTTTATTTCCTAAGTCATGCTTGAATGAAAACGAATTTTTTATTGAGAAAAGAAAGTGATTGCATTGTTTGCTATGCTTTATGTGTTTTGGGAAAGTTACCTTCCGGGACAGGTGCCAAATGAGGAGTTACAGAGAAGTAGATTTTCTTTTTCAAAATCTACACCACCGTAAAAATCGGTTTTGGACTTTGGCCAAAGTCAACTTTTGATGTTGAAATAGACGAATGGACCATTGAAATAGATGGACGTATGCCTAGTTTTTATTGATATAATTTTCTACCTCATCCTGTTAATGAGATGCTGCATTCATGTAGGGATGCATGTAGGTTAACAGGCACGCACTAGATTCCATCCTGCATATTGATATATATTGCTAGGCTCTATGAGCAGGATTGAGTATCTTTCATGTTGGAAGGATCCCATAAGCTTCGTGGTTGGGCAAAAAAGTGCCGAACCATATTCTCGTCCCTTGGCTCGTAGATGTAGCTAGAGACGTTGGATTGATATTGGATATTATTGATATTTCATACTTATATTGTAATCCATCATTGATGCTAGGGTGACTTGATAGGCTACAAGCCTAAGATGAATAAATTTTGGATTATGTATTAAATGTACTTCTTAGTAGATTAGGTTTATGTACATGTGAATTTGAAATTGAATAAGAAAGATTATATTATTCTTGTTTTACTTGGGAAACGTGGAGTTTGAGTTGATTCTTTAATTACGGTTAAGTTAGAAGGTTTAGGACCTTTATTATTAGAATTGCCAACTTAGTGTTGAAAATATGATGGCTTCCATTCTTTGATGTTGAATAACTTTTATTCAGATGTATTAGTTTCTTGTTGATATCTTCCTTTTGTATGACCTTTTACATATAAGTTACTTCTTTCTCTTTTGAGATTTGATTATCTTTGATTTAAATATCTTATTATTTATGCTTGGGACTTATGAATACCTCGAGTATGATAAGCTTAACCAAATGCAGTTTAGTACAAGTTCTTTTCAAAATTTAATGTTGACTTTAAATTTTGTAAATTTGGTGTTGATGAATTTTGTAAATTTAGTGTTGAAAACAAGTCAACATATGTAATTTTGATCTTTTGTGATTTACTGTTGAAATTATTTAATATTGATCTTCTATATTTAAATATTGACATTATGTCAAATTTTTCAAAAAAAAAAAAAAGATTAGATTTAGTATCGAAAACATATTGATCTACTTACCTTATTGTTGACTCTTTGAAAGTTTATTGTTGGAAACATGTTGATTTTTCTATGATTGACCATCTGATTGCAATCATGATTTAATATTGTAACTTTGAACATTTTGGTGTTGATAATCTTATTTTAATGTTGATGATCTTATTGTAGTGTTGATGATTCTAACTTTTCATTGATGGAAACATTCTCTTTTTATTGAGAGTTGATCTTGGATTTATTGCTGAAACCCTTACCTTTATTTAATGTTGATAAGTACTTGCCAATGATGATAACAAATAGTATGAGATGCTTGTTTATCATCCTTGGATGACAATATTCAGATGTCTCATGTGGGTAGGCATGCTTGACAAAACTGAACATATTGTTGATATCTTTATATGAGTAGTTATGTGTTTTGTAGAAGGTAGATATCCCTCTTGAGTTAGTATATGAGATAGAAATCATTATAGTGATAATGGAGGTTGAAAATGGAAATTAATAGAAAGGAAAAAGAATTATTGGTAATTTTCTTTACAATGAATCATTGCATAGACTCAGAATAACCTTAATTTCCTTAATCTAGTTGAGATACTTATTATGATACCATGTTGCACGATGTGTTACTTTTTATAACAGGAGTGTGTTTACTCTTTTTATTTCATGGTGATTGTAATAAGACATCGAGACGATGTCTCTTCCAACTGGGGAAGGATGTCATGTCTCATTTTTATGAACAATATTATTATTCTAGATTAGTGAACATTTACCATGATTGTTTTACTTCGATTAAGTTACACGTGTAAAGGTAATTATCATGATGATATATTTACATAAATTAGAAAGTTGATTTAATATTAAATATTATTGGTATGATTATGATGTTTTGCTTTTGCTATATTTTTGGGAACTAACCTATTGACGTCGAGTTGAGTGTGAATGAATGTAGGTACTCGTCGAAGACGAGAACATGGTTGAGGCAGAAGTGTTCTAGCCACTTGGCAAGCACTGATGGAATGGTTACCTTGATGCAATCACTTACTCACGTAGTTGCATATGCATTTTTTGAATGGATTATTTTATGCATTGATGTGTGATTATTAATCGTGAATGATGATTAGATGTTAGAAAATTAGTGTGTTAAAAATTGCTTTCAAATGTATGATGTGATTACTTAAATTTAAATGTCTTTTCGAATTATATTTAAATGGTGTATTGTATTTTAAATAAGGAAATATATATGTTTGTAATTTATTAAATAAATAATAAATAATGTTTTCTATTTACATGATTATATATGTTTGGAAGATAATATGTTAATTAGATTTAAATAATTATATTAAATTATAATAGATTTATATATATTATATTATATTCCACTTCTTGATTATTTAAAGAGATTATGTTCTATTTAAAATAGTTAAGTTATATTGAAATAGAATTGTTATATTTAGAGATTTGATAAAATAAATAAAAGATTAGTTACTGACATTTGCATGACAGTAAGCTAATTTAATTAGCTATTATTTATTTTAATAGAAACTGTGAACCTTTTTATTGGTTTAAATTCATGCAAATAGAAAATATAGACTTTAGTTCCAAAACCTAAAATAGGGTCGCCAAAATTAAAAAGGGGGTTTTTCTTTGGAAAAAAAAAAAAAAGAAAAAAAAAAGAGGAAGGTGTTTGGAAAGTCAGTCCGGAACAGCAATCAAAAAATAGTGATAAATTTCTCATATCAAAATGAAATTCAAAACCAAAAAATGTTCCGGAAAGCTAGAGAATAGAAGAAAAAAACCTAGAAATCCTTTCAAGAAATTCATAGTTTTGGTTAATCATTTTTACAAAGAAATATGACATGTTCAGATGGGGCAGCGAATGGAGCAAAATGTAATCAACTAAGGCAGAATCACCATCTTCTTTCAGGAATAAACTCCAGGTATTTTTTTAATGCTTACATTACTTAATAAACTGTTAAATGACTGATAAAATGATTCAACTTATATATCTTTGTATGATGGCTGAGATCAAATTTAGACAAAACTGTAGGTTCCTGTAGCATGATCTTATGACCGTATTTTATTATCATGCTGGCTGAAATGAGAGAAAAACTAAGTAAATTGACCTCCTTTGAGTTAGTTAAATCAAACCTCTAGAATAGAGCTTGCTGTTGTTCTGTTAAACTTACATTATGACTATATTTTATTGCATGCTGGTAAAAGATCATGACTATATTTTGATTTCATGATAGCTGAAATGAACATTAGTTTACATAAATCGATCGTCTATGTAAAGACATCACTATAGTTTATGTGTTTTCCTCAGATCTAGACTTTTAATCTAGTTAAAAACTTATGAAAAATCTATATTGTTGTTAGTAAATGACTGGTAATATGATATATCTGCTTTCCTTCTCTGTATACTGGTTGAATTGGCGACAGAAAGGTAGGAAATTGACCTTTGTTCTGATTGGACAGTAGATCTCTGAATTTTAGATCAAAATATAAACTTCCTATAGCTTCTATGCAAATGATTATTGTTGTTGTCAATTCCCTTAGTTCAACTGGAAAACCCTTGTCTTGTTGTAGCTAAAAAGAATGGTAGTGAAACTATTTAACTGATAATCAGCACATTGACAAAGTCTAAGGCCATAGTTTAATAAGACTTATTTACTTAGAATGTTATTATTAAGTTATTTTTGATCTCATTTCACTGTTTCTCTTCCTGAAGCACCGTATAATGATTGTAGCAAGTATGATGAAAACACAATACCGAAGATATTAGGCAACCGTTTAATTATGTTGAATGATTATACCTATTATCATTATGACTAAAATGCTGAATATAACTTGTTTTTCGTTCTGTTTTGAGCCATTATCTTGAATGATATATGTCTATTTTCATAACTCTGTTGTTAATCATTTTACTTTCGTTTCTTGTGATGTTGTATTTAAGTGAATTATTATTCATTTTACTTTGTTTTACTTTTGTGATGGATTTGAGGGCTTTTACACTTATACAAAGAGCTTTGATGAAGACAAAAATTTTCTGTGTGAATTATATCTACATGGATTCTATGTTGACGATATGACCTTCATTCTTAATTATTTTGTAGGAGATTGCCAGCTCAAAGCATTCATGTCAATGATGAGGAATCATCAGATTTGGAATGAGTGAATGGAGGCTCACCTCAAGAAGGATACATAAACAAATCTTTTCATCAAAAAGAAGTGTCCAAACCCTCGATCTTTTGAGATCAAATTCAGGGCATATGTCTATCACCCTGAAAGTCAGAACAAAATTTTACCATTAGACCTGAAACAATTGCAAGAGTGTTCCATTGATTTCAGTCTTTTTTATGAATAGTTCAGCTAATTCAGTGCTTGCAATAGCAAAAAAAAAGGTGGAATATTCTGACCTCAGAGCAGAAAATGAGAGAGGTGGTCACCCCTACAAACTTAAGGTTATTTATGAGGAAGGCAAGGTTAAAATCCAAAATGATGGATATGCATAAATAGGAGTGGATAGGTGGGCGTTTCAGGCCTCCTCTCATAATTGAGCTACTCCCTATCTGGGCCGAGAAGATGGAAGATGAGAAATTACAAGAGTGGTTAAAGCAGGTTGATTAGTACAGAGGAAATGATAATAGCAACCGCACCACTTGGTCTACCTATGCACAAGACTACAGCTTGATTGATAGGCTACTCCACCAGAATAAATCTAGATTGTGAGAAGTAGGAGGACCTACTAAACCTTACGTATGGGGAGGATGATGAGTACAAGTAGCACCCATAAAATACATCTTTTTACCTCTCTTTTTCTCATTTTTGATCCCATCTTTCTTGATGTCTGCACCCGAATAGGCTAGCAAGATTGTTCTAAATAATGATTAATTGAAGATAAATTACTTAAGATCATAATTTCTGATTAAAGGACTAATGTGCATGGAATTGATGGAAATATGCATAAAAACTTTTCTATTTGAATCAACAGGTGTAGATGTTTGGGATGGCAATTTTGTGCATCTTCAGAGGTAGTCCTAAATGATCTCTAGAGACAATACTAGAATACCACGACATTAGAAGTTTTGAAGTAAAGAGGAAAAGCCTCTCCGGAGATGGACTGAAGTCTGGAGCATCTCCAAAGCTGAGCAAGAAGGCTGCAATTATATCTCTGGAGCTGCAGACAGAGACATACATTTTCGGCACCTGTTTAGAACAGAGCAGATTTCTAGCACTGCTGTCGGTCAAACACTTTTAGTGGTGATCGTGATACCCCTCATATTACTTAAATCATCACCTCAGTGATTAAGGGCCATCTTTAGTTAACTGCTGGGAGTTTTTATCTCTTTTTAGTTTTTTGGATGATTTACTGATGAAACTGATTTAATATCCATATTTTTAGGGCCTCGTTGCCCAAATGTATTAAGACTCAAACTTAGATTTAGAGTGGACTTCTGTTCCACTCAATCTATTTTTATTTGAATGGTTATCTTTCATAGTTAGATAGCTAGTATAATAAAGAGATGGATGTCATCTCATAGAAGAACTAGTAGATAAGATAAGTGATATGTCATCACTCATTTTTATATATATTTATAGAAGCAGTAGAAAAGGGAGATTTTTGAATTATTCTGATTTTCTGTAATCTCAATTTGGATATTGATATTTATCTGAATGCAAAGCGAATGGAATTGGACTAAATTAAGTTGTGATCTTATTCTTTTGTGCTGATTCCTTACTGTAGCCTTTAGCCCTAAGGGCATGGAGCAAGGGCCCACTCTCACCACCAAGGCGGAAGGCTAGTACCATTGTTTTGTTGTTTTAGATTTTGCTTTATAGAAGACTTGTTGATTTTGATAGATAGATGCATGTTGCAGATTATAGATTTGTTTTGGGTAATTTACTGTTCAATTTTGTTTTCAGCATTCTTTGAATTCATTTAGTAATCCAATAGATCAATCTCTTTAAATTAGTAAAAGTCTTTAGAATTAGCTAGAGAAACTGGTAACTATAGAATCCCTAATTGCAGATAGCTGAGGACACAGCGCTGGATTTTGACATTTGAAATATGATTAAATGATGAGGTACAATGATACTTGTCAACCTCAACTAAATATGTTCCCCCAAAGAATGGCCCAACAACTATAGATGAAGTCAGAGATGCATAAAATAATCTTCGAGCTAAAGAAGCACTACTGAGTGCCTTGTCTGATTCAGAGCTGACAAATGTTATGGGATTGAAGACTACTTATGAAATTTGGACAAAACTTGAAAATCTATATGAAGGAGACAAATATGTTAAGTGTGCCAAGGTGCAAATTCTGAAAGGAAAGTTTGAAAACTTAAAGATGAGTGAAGATGAGAATATCACTTCTTATATGACAAAAGTAAATGAGCTTGTTTGTGGCATCAGATGTGCTGGTGGAGTACTAGATGAAGATGAAATTGTTGCTAAAATTCTCAGATCTTTACCCCCTACATATAAACACAAAGTTACAGCCATTGAGGAAATCAGATCTTTGACAACTATCACAAGGGATCAATTGGTTGGTAAGATATCTACATTCGAGTTAGCTAAGTTTGGTGATGCACTTCCCAAGACTTAATCTATATTCAAAGCTAGTGCCTCTACAAAAGGCAAACAAAGCTATGATCCAGGAAAAAGTTCCTCAAGAAAATCAACTCAGTATGAGAAAGCAAGAAAAGATTTGGAAGAGGATGAATTAGAAGCTAAACAACTTGAGGCCCTCATTGCAAAGAGATTGCCGAGAGGATCTGGTAAGTATGAAAGAAAATTACCTTTTAAATGCTTTGCCTGCAATAAGATTGGTCATTTTACCTCAAGATGTCCGGAAAGGTTTTCAAGGCTAAACCCTAATAGATCAAGGTTTCAGAAAAAGTGTTACTATGTTCAAGAAGATGATGATGAAGGAGTAACAGATGATTAATCTGAGATAGGAAACAAATCTGGAAGTGACTGGGTGTTTATTACCATCAAAGAAGAAGATCCAATGCCTATTAAATCTGCCAATCATAAGATGATAGAAAGTGCTTTGGCTGCCCAGGTTAAAGAAAAAGATGAATGGGTTATTGACAGAGGATGCTCTCACCATATGACTGGCGACAAGAGTAAGTTCTTAAGCTTGGAAAGATATGAAGGTGGAGTTGTAAAGTTTGGAGATAATTCTGCTAGCAAAATTAGAGGTAGAGGAAGCATCTCTTTTGATGGAAAGAACAAAACCAATGATGTTCTGTATGTTGAAGGTCTAAAGCATAATCTTCTTAGTGTTGGATAGTTGGTGGACAAGGGCTATGATCTTTGTTTCAAAAATGGAAAATGCAAAATCTTTGAAATCTCTGGAATTGAGATTGCATCTAGTACACAGACAAAAGGGAACGTCTTCCAATTAGTTGGTATTGGCAAAAGTTTCTTATTTGTTCAAATTGATCAGAGCTAGTTGTGGCATAGGAGAATGTGCCATGTAAATTTTGATAATATCATTAAGATAAGAAACACTCAGGCTGTAAGAGACCTTCCAAGACTGATGAAACCTGTTAATAGTTTGTGCAAAGAATGTCAGTTAGGTAAGCAGAGCAGAGTCACATTCAAAAGTAAGGAACAATCTTCAACTGGATTATTAGACTTGGTGCACACTGATCTCTGTGGTCTGGCAAGAGTCAAGAGTCTTCAAGGAGATAGGTACTTTATGTTGCTAATTGATGACCACTCCCAAATGATGTGGGTGACATTCTTAAAAGAGAAATCTGAAGTACTTGAGTAGTTCAAAATATCAAAGCTATGGTAGAAAATGAAACTAGCACAAACATAAAATGCCTCAGGTCTGATAGAGGTGGAGAATTCACATCCAGTGAGTTCATAACATTTTTGTGAGAAGTATGGGATAAAGAGACAATTATCTACTCCGAGGACTCCATAGTAGAATGGAGTAGTGGAGAGAAAGAATCGAACCATCTAGGAAGCTTCTAGGACCATGATGATGGAAGGAAATGTTCCTCACATCTATTGGAGAGAAGTTGTAAGCACTATTGTCTATACGCTTAATCGAGTACAAATCAGAGGCAATACTAGTAAGACTCCTTATGAACTTTGGTTTGACATCACTCCTACTATGAAGTATTTTAGAGTCTTTGTTAGTAAATGCTATATCAAAAGAGATGAATATCTTGGCAAGTTTGATGCTAGAAGTGATGAAGGAATTTTCTTGGGATATTCTACTCAAAGCAAAGCATACCGGTGTTACAACAAGAGATTGAGAAAGATTGTAGAAAGTACAAATGTGAAGGTTGATGAAGGCATGGAAAATCCCTCAATGTATTATGAATATGAAGTAGATGATCAGGATAATGTCTCAAATCAAGGAGAACTAGTCCCCACTCCAGTTTAGATTTAGACTGATCTAGAGAATCCAGATATACAAGAGGAAGAGACATGCTTGGAAGAACTTGTCCAAGAATTAGAAGTGCAAGAGAATCCCAAAACTCCCAAGTATGTAAGACTAAATCATTCTGAAGATCAAATCATAGGAGATAGAAGCAAAGGTGTTCAAACAAGAAGGAAAATTGCTCAAGATTCAGTAAAGTATTGTTTGATTTCAAAGATTGAACCAAAAATAGTAAGTGAAGCATGTAATGATGAAAGTTGGGCTAAAGCAATGAAGTAAGAATTGATGCAGATTGAAAAGAATCACACTTGGGATCTTGTTCCCAGACCTAAGGACAAAAATGTGATTGGGACTAAGTGGGTCTTCTAGAATAAACTGAATGAATATGGTGAAGTGGTAAAAAATAGAGCCTAATTGGTCTATAAGGGTTATTCTCAAGTGGAAAGAGTTGACTTTGAAGAAACTTTTATTTTGGTGGCAAGAATTGAGGCAGTCAGATTATTTCTTGCCTTTGCTGCCTTCAAGGACTTCAAAGTATATTAGATGGATGTCAAGTCTGCCTTCCTAAATGGTGATTTGGAAGAAGAGGTATACATTGAGCAACTGGATGGATTCCAATTGTTTGATCATGGTGATATGGTCTTCAAATTGAAGAAAGCATTGTATGGACTCAAACAAGCTCCAAGAGCCTGGTATGAAAGATTGGACAAACATCTTTTGAAGATTGGTTTCAGCAAAGGCACTGCTAACAGTAATCTATATTTTAAGATTAATCATGAAAGTATCTTGATTGTTCAAGTATTTGTTGATGATATCATACTTGGAGGTAAAGATAGCATGTGCAAGACCTTTACAAATAAAATGCAAAGTGAATTTGAGATGTCTATGTTTGGGGAAATAAATTTCTTCTTGGGTCTGCAAATCACTCAAATAGAGAAAGGAATCTTCATATAATAGACCAAGTATGTGAAAGAATTGTTGAAGAAATTTGGGATGGAAGACTCAAAGGCAATGAATACTCCCATGGTAACCAGATGTAAGCTGAGTAAAGATGATGAATCCCCTAAGATTGATTTGAAAAAGTATAGGTCAATGATTGGAGGACTTCTCTGCCTTACTCAAACCAGCCCTGATATTATGAATGCTATTGGTCTTGTTGCCAGATTCCAAGCTAATCCTAGAGAGTCTCATGTCATGGCAATCAAGAGAATTCTAAGATATCTGAAGGGAACAGTTGAGTATGGATTATGGTATCCTCAAGATCATGACTTCTCTCTTCATGCATACATAGATGCTGATTGGGCAGGAGATGTGGATGACTGGAAGAGTACCAGTGGTGGTGTATTCTTTTTGGGAAAAAGATTAGTTTCTTGGCTGAGCAAGAAACAAGAGGCAATATCTCTATCCACTGCAGAAGCAGAATATATTATAGCAACAAGAAGTTGCACTCAAGTATTGTGGATGAAGCAAATGCCAGGAGATATCAGAGTAGAGTATGAGAAACCTATCACAATCTTCTGTGATAACTCAAGTGGAATAAATATATCAAAAAATCTGGTGTTGCATTCAAAGACAAAACATATATCCATCAAGTTTCACTTTTTGAGAGAGCAGGTGAATAAGAATGAAGTCAGATTGGAGTTTGTGCCCTCAAAGGATCAGATTGCAGACATTTTTACTAAACCTCTACCTAAGGACTCTTTTGAGTATCTTAGGTAGAAGTTAGGGGTTATTACCCCTCCAGTTCTAAATTAAGGTGCACTGATGTGCATCAGTTCGGTGGATCCCACAGTCATATCTTGTGATCCAGGTTGATGTTAGGAGGCAACTACTTAGGGGAGTAGTTTGTATGATTTTGAAGCATGAGAAGTAGTTGCAAGTATGTGTCCTTTTCCATTGATGTCAAAGGGGGAGAAAAGACATGTGAAAAATAAAAAGTGGTTTCTGATCAAAGAGGGAGTAGTAAAAGAAAGAGAATACATGTGAATGGCTATTGTTGATAGGGGGAGCTATGTCATTCAGTAAGGAGAAGTTCTTGTCTTGATGGTTATAGCAGTTTTTCACATTATATGTTGCCATCAATGATAAAGGGGGAGATTGTTGCAAGTATGGGCCTAATCGGTGTTGTCATTGATGTCAACATACTCTTGTTGCATTGATGTCAAGGATTGGATGAGTTGTGTGCTGAGGATATTGAGAAAATTAGTCCTATCAGAAATAGAGAAAATTAGTGAAGACAGTGAAGCTCTATAAAGTGAATATCCCAGCTAGATGAAGATCAGAGAATGCGCATCAAAGGGTTTGTAGATATGTGTCTTAAGATGATCCAGTCAAGATTTGAGAGATCTACATGAAAATTTGGAGGATTTATGACCATGAGAGTAAAACTAGTTTTGGTAACTGTTTAGAGATGACAGAGTGACACAAATAGGTCTAGTGAGATCTAGAAATGCAATATCTTGTTCAGTAGATCTAGTGGCATGTTTGGGAAGCTAAAGTGAATTGACAACTCAATTGGTTCATGGTTTGGAGGTCCACACGTAATCCTTCTAATGTGACAGTAATGACTGACTATGTTCTTGAGGTTCTAGATGAAGATGCAAATGATTTCAATAAGCAGAAGTGGTGCAGATGTTCTTGGTGATTCAATCAAGCTTGTGGGGGTCTCTAGATTGTGTCCAGTTCGTGTTGGCAGTCTGCATTGAAGATAGAGCTCGTAATTGAAGATTTACCTTCCAGTGATGGTGTTCTTCCTAATCTTGGCCGATGTGATGTCTTACACATATTGTGGATGATATTGAAGATGTTTTACGAAGCCTGGCATGTTCCACAAAGAAGATTGAAGTCCCAACTATGGGTAGCCGAAAGTGTAATAGTGGGCATGAAGCTTTTGTAATAAGTCAAGTTGTATTTTTGTATTTGCTCTATAATAAAATAAGTGTATGTTTTGTCGACTTTGATGATCATTCCAAAGTTGATGTCTTGTATAAATAAGAATTGCGAAGTCATTCAAAAGCATCCAAGTAGTGATGAGAAGGTGGTAGGAAAGAAGAAAGAAAAGCAGAGCAGAGGTGTTGAGCTTAAATGGAAATGACTCAAGCATAGTGAAGATGCTAATCTTTAGTTCAAGTATGTAATATTTATATTATTCTGTAGACAATGTGTCTCTTGTAGGCAGTGGGCCTCTTGTGATCAGTGTGCTCAGGTAGTGAGCCCTAATTGGAAAGTGCCATTTTATTCATCTTTATTCTTCTAACAGAGAATACAATCTTGGGTTAATCACCCTATGGTTTTTCCCTTAACTAGGTTTTCCACGTCAAAATCTTGGTGTTATATGTGTTGAATTTGTCTCTGCTTATGAGTTATTGCATTATGCTTCCATGATTAATCTTTGATATGCTGTTGAAATATAAGAAGGCTTAAAGTAAATAAAGAACACAGATTTTGGTAACAACTGATTCACCCCCCCTCTCAGTTGTCTATCCTAAATCCAACATGACCCACATAATAACGATAGTGAAAGTCATGAGGAAAGAATGATACCCCCCTTGATAGATTAGGTAATGGAGAGTACCATCGCAGGCATTGTCCATGCTTATAATAACCACCATAACACTTCTATCTTGACCATCAATGCCATCAAACCAGACCAACCCAATGACCCTTTACCATTAGTGCACGTAGAACTCATAGATTGGGACTTGCAAGACACTACCCCTGATCTTGATATCTTTCAAAATGATGAAGCCATCATAGAGTATCTTGAGCTTAGGGATCACATACCCATAGGGGACCACAGGGCTGGCTATACCATAGAACTGAATGAGAAGGCCTATTTTGGAGAGAGTGCCAAGCCTTTCAGTCTCAAAAATGTCAAAATAAAGGAAAGATCTAATGGTGAAAAATGCTCTGCGACAGTGTTAGATCATGAAAAAAGTAAAAATATAGATGTATCCAATGGTGAAAACCTCTCTGAGGCACCAAAGGATGGAAGACTTGACCCTCTACCCAATCTCACACATCAGGAGAAATCTTCAATCTTGATAGAACAGCAGAGCCGATCAATGTCAACAAAGGTGACAATCCTAGAATGATTCACATGGCCCAGTCTTTAACCACACAAGAAAAGACAGCGTTCACTAAATTCTTCAAAAGAAAACAAATCAACTTTGCTTGGACATATGTAGATATGCCAGGGCTAGATCCAAATCTCATAATGCATCACTTATCCTTAGCTCTAGAAGCTAAGCCAGTAAAGCAAAAACTTAGGAAGATGCACCCGCATGTAGCCCTCATGGTTAAAGAAGAGCTGAAGAAACTGTTAGATGTCAGATTCATCAGACCAATAGACTATCTTGAGTGGATTTCAAACATAGTGCCAGTTGCCAAACCAGATGGAAGAGTTTAAATATGTAATGACTTCAGGGACCTAAATAAAGCTTGTCCAAAAGATGATTTCCCCCTGCCAAACATTGACATTATTGTAGATCTCATGGCAGGGCACACCATGCTTTCACTAATGGATGATTTCTCTAGATACAACCAGATCAAATTGCACTTGAAGACCAACACAAGACTACATTCACATGTCCATGGGGCACCTATTGTTGGTTTGTCATGCAATTTGGTTTGAAAAATGTCGGTACAACATATTAGAGAGCTATGACCACAATCTTCCATGACATGATGCACATTATAATGGAAGATTATGTTGATGACATCTTGGCAAAATCACTCACCAGAGAAGGATACTTGGCAATATTAGACAAAATCTTCACGAGACTGGAACAGTTTAATGTTCGCCTCAACCCGAAGAAGTGCGTGTTTGGAGTTACATTAGGTAAGTTGCTTGGATACATAGTGTCTGCCAATGGAATCAAAGTCGACCTAGCTAAAGTGAAGGCCATCATGGAAATGCCACCTCCTAAGAATCTCACTCAACTAAGGTCTCTATAGGGAAAACTGTAATCTATCAGAAGATTCATTTCTCAATTGGCAGACAAGTGCCACCCATTTTCCCACCTCCTACATAAAAATGTCCCTTTCAAATGGAATAATTCATGTGAATAGGCATTTCAGCAGCTAAAAGAGTATCTCATGAAACCACCTCTATTGATGCCACCAATTTAGGGTAAACCTTTACTACTATATATCTCGGCCACACCAACAACTCTGGGAGCTCTGGGCATGCAGCAAAATTATGAAGGGAAAGAATAAGTGATTTACTATATCAACTAAACACTTGTTGGGTATGAACTACAATACACGCCAATTGAAAGAGCAAGCCTCACTGTGGTCTTTGCTTCCCAAAAGTGGAGACATTACATGTTGTCACATTCTGTCAAACTAGTAGAAAAGATTGATCCACTCAAGTATTTACTCAACAAAGCTACCCTTATAGGTAGATTGTCCAAATGGGTCATGCTTCTCAGTGAGTTTGACATCAAATATGTAGATAGGAGGGCAATAAAAGGCCAAGAACTTGCAGATCAACTGGTAGATGTACCTCTAACAGATGACAACCCTTTTAGCTTTGAATTTCTAGACAAATCTATCTTTCACATAACCACAACAACCTGGAAAATGTACTTCGATGGATCATACACTCAGCATGGGTTGGGAGCAGGTATCTTGTTGATCACCCCTAGTGGCGACGCCATTCCTAAATCATACAGATTACTCTTTCCCTGCACTAAAAATGTGGTAGAATATGAAGCCCTAGTCATTGGCATCAAGCTAGCAGTTGAATGGAATATCAAAGAACTTTAGGTGTATGGTGACTCACAGCTGGTCATAAATCAAGTAAATGATGACTACTAGACAAAGGATGAGAAATTAATCCCTTACAAATGGATGGTAGATGATTTGAAGGAATACTTTGTCGAGATCTCTTTTGAGCAGATACCAAGGATTGAGAACAAAGCTGACGTCATGGCCACGATTGCATCTCTCCTTAATATTCCAAATAATCAATCACATTATGAGTTCTTGGTAGAGCTAGTGTCTCGTCTTGCATATGACACCCCTGAATCCCATATCATTTGCCACATTATCAGAATTGATTCCCCCCTCTATGGAAAAATATTTCCCTATCTTAAAGAGAATACCCTCCCACCTAATCTCCCTAGCAACCAAAAATGAACCTTCATTCGTCAGGCATCCTGGTATGCCATTGTCGCCAATACCCTATACTGCAGAGGTCTCGATGGTACTCTTCTTAGGTGTCTAGATAGTGAGGAATATCAAACAACCCTAAATGAAGTGCACGATGGTATATGCAGGACACACTCTAGTGGCCCTACCCTAGCTAAGAAACTCATACACATGGGATACTACTGGCCAACCATGGAACAAGATTCCTATCATTTTGTAAAGAAATGCAAGAAGTGCCAAATCCATGTGAATCTGATACATGCACCAACATAGGAGCTACAACCATTAACAACTCCTTGGCCTTTCTGCCAGTGGGGACTTGACCTAGTGGGCAAGATCCACCCTCCTTCATCCAGCGGCCATAAATTCATAATCACCACCACCGAGTACTTTACAAAGTGGATTGAAGTTGTGCCCTTAGCCAATATCATAGGTAAGAAGATTGCCTCCTTTATCTTGAACTATATCATTTGTCATTATGGTATCCCTTCGTCTATTATCATGGATAATGGATGACCATTCAAAAATCAGGATCTTAGGGAACTATGTGACAAATTCCAAATCCAACACTATTTTTCTACCCCCTATTACTCCCAAAGCAATGGCCAGGTGGAGGCATTGAATAAAACTATCTCAAAAATCTTGAAAAAGACTATCAATGATGCCAGTCGTGATTGGCATATCCAATTAAATCTAGCATTGTGGGCCTATCGTACAAGTATCCGCACACCCATAGGTGCAACGCCATACTCACTGGTCTACGGATCTGAAGCGATCTTGCCCATTGAAGTTGAGATCCCATCCTTGCGAATTTCATTAAAAGGTCTCATATTTGATGAAGAGTACAAAGTATCCAGAATTCAAGAGTTAGAGTTGCTCGAAGAGAGAAGGCAATAGGCCTCTAATCATCTCAAAGCTTATCAACAACAAATGTCTAGAAGTTACAACCACAGGGTAAAGCCCCAAGTATTCCAAGTTGGTTATCTAGTCCTCAGAGAAAATCCCTAGAAATCAGCAAGATCAACAAAAGAAAGGCAAGTTCGAACCCAACTAGCTGGTTCCCTATGTCATCGTTGCGGCCTATGGGTCAGGAGCTTATCAATTGGCTACATCTGAAGGTGAACTATTTGATGATCCTATCAACAACATGCATCTTCGCAAGTTCTATACCTAAACCCTAATGCAAGGGAGTAAAAAAATAACAAAAAAATTGAAAAAGTGATAAAAAAACAAACAAACAAAAAAATAAAAATGGAAAAATAGAAAAAAAAACATCCTCTGGTGAAAACCTGGCAAATAGGTGCCTTGGATAGGTACCATGCTGAAAACTTGGAAAATAGGCGTCAAGCATATTTTTAGCTATTGCACAAATAAAAGCAAGTGGTGAAAACCTGGTAAACAGACACTATCTGCGACTATCCGCTTCCCCCATCTACTGTGACCTCATTTCTCTTGTGTCCATCATATCGTTCATCCATTGAACCATAGTCGAAATATGTCGCCTCTGAGTTATCACGTAGGCAAGGCCATTCTCAATGCACCCCCGAGGCCCCGCTTCGCTTCTTTCCTATCCATTCCATCAAGTGTCGTCTATCCCACTATCCATGCCAATCCTGCATGTTTACCATCACCTAGGTCCTAGGTCCATCAAGTTCACCCCTAACTACATTGCCTCTATGTCATCATGTAGGCAAGGCCATTTAGCAATGAGCCCCTAAGGCACTAGGTCAGTCCCTTAGGGTCCATCTCTCATTTTCTATTTGTCTGGTCACCCATGATAAGTCGATCCTTTGTCTAAATTGGGGGAAACTCCTCGACCTAGTTGTAGATTTGGATTCTTGAATGCCCCATGTTCTAAAGAGGATACCAATAAGGATTGTGATACCTTTCACTAAACAAGCCCACGCAGCAAAACAAGCTTCCCAAAACAAAAATCATGGCACAAAACATCAACCTATCCAGAGCGAGGCAAAACATATACCAAAACACTCAAACAGATTCTATATCAATTATGGCAAGAAGACACATCTAATGCAAAAATGTTGTGTTTTATGAACCAGTTAACTTACAAGGTCTTGGATTTTTGTCATTATGTCTTTCTATACTACTCAAGGATCCCAAAAACTAGAGAAGCTATGATGGGGGCATAATCTTTTTCTTTGTCTATTGTTTGTGGATCAAACTTTAGTAATGTGACGACTTTTGTCTAACGACATGATCAACAAAAGATCATTGAGGAGTTCGGAGCTCTGAACATGAAAAGGGGCAATCCTTGTCTGTTGAAATGCAAGAGATACTCAGGTCATCTAGATTCAAGTTTGACTAGATGCTTGTATCAACTTGCCATATCAAAATCCATGTAAGGAATACTCAGGTCATCTCGGTTTAATTATACCTAGATGCTTGTATTTTCTTACAACATTTCAAAAGGAGAAAAGAAAAAAAAGTGCCCAATGATGAAAGCAAAGTACTTGCACTCTAATGATGACAAAATATCCACATCCATCTCATAGCCATAAATCCATATCATTCATGCAATAAGCAAATCTTGCAGAGTATCAATGTTTACAAATTGAAAGCCTGTGATCTTTTCATTCATTTTCTTCCACCTATCACTATGTCATCTCTATGTCGATTGAGTACATTTGGACATACCAAAAACATAGCATAAATTGCATATCATATCTCATGAGATAGTCATTCACATGATTAAATCATTTGCATACATAATAAGTGCATTAGGTCATCCATATACATTTGCAATAGTACATCATATCAACAACAAAATCAAAAACATAGGCAAGTACATATAGATCATATCACAAGCTACATAATCATATCGACAACAATCACATTTGCATTTGCATATCAGATCATCATAATCCACCTAAGACTGCATTAACATCGTATAAACATAATCAAAATATGCATAACTTGTGAAAACATCATAAGATAGATTACATCCATGGCATATAAACATAGAACAAGTGCATGTAGAACATCAATAGATGCATCATCATATAAACATAAAACATGTCCAAATGTACAATATATCAAAATATATGTCCATCTCTCGGAGTCATGTCATGAAATATATACAAAGTACAAAAGGATAATGATATATACATATCAAGCTATCTGAGCCATTAAAAATATGTATACATAAAGTCAAAAATTGGTACAAATGTCAAAAATTGGCTAGCCCTGCTACCGTGGAACACTGCTCCCTGCACTTCCCTCTCCTCTATCACCCCCTGACTACTAGGGGCCTCTCACTAATGCTCCAAAACAGGATCCACCTCCCCTTTGTGAAGCCACAGTCTGGCTCCTATAGCTAGGTACGCGCTGGTCTGCCAGCACTGCCCCATGATATAGCCCTCTGTAGTACTGTGTCTGAGCCTACGCTCTGGCAAGCTCACCTTGTACTTGTGCCAACTTCCCCTGTACCTATGCCAGCTATGCCTATGCCTTTAGAAGCTGTGCCTATGCCTGCTGCACCTGTGTAACTAAAATGCTAGTGGTACCATCCGTACCTAGGGCTATCATTGCTGCATCTCTCTCTACTTTGATGGCCCACACCCTCGCCAAGGATGAGTCTCGCTCTCTAGAAATCTTTGATACACATCCTGTGTCTGTCTCTCTCTGAGACTCTGCTACTCTAAGGTGTTCCCTCAGCTGCCTCACCTGACCCTGTAGCACATTAATGGCCTGCTACTATAAGTTAGGCTGTGGAGCTAGCTGTCCCTATCCCTGCACTTATTGTTGGGGCACGTGCTGCTATACCACCTATTGTGCCTGCACCTGTACCTGCCCTGCAGCTTGTGTCTGTGCAACCTGCTGCTGTCCTAAAGGTCCCTCCCCAGACCTCCTCCTCCTCCTCCTCCATCCCCATCATCACCTCCCTCTCCCTGACCCACTCCACCCCTCCTCTGTCTCCTCTTGTTGCCAGCCCCATCCTCTTCATCTGAATCCTCGTTTATGCAAGGAACTAGCTTTCCAGGTCCCGAATACTTAGGAAATGGATGAGTGGAAAACTACTCCTCATAATCTAGAGTCATCCCTTCATCAACTATCTCTCTCCTCATCGGCCAAGATGCATAAGGGATCTACTGAAAGTCTGCTAACACCTCCTCATAAGATACCACTGGACCCCACCTCAGTCTCTCTACATGGGTCCTCTCAAATTGAGCCTGCCCCTGTGGCCTACCCTATACTCTACCAAACTACCTCTGCACTCTGCCGACAATCTGACGCTCTAGTATGTACCATGTCCTGTCAATTACCCATTGGGTATAGAAACAGTATGGAAGCTCATCATCCTCATCATCCCATACCTCGCAGTCTAGGTATGGGCGCTAGATAACTGCATCTACATTATCTAGCGTGTGTCTCCAGTACTCGAGCTTTCCCAGCTTGTGCTGGGAAATAACTCTTACGTAACCATAACTATATGGCTCTCCTCGATGTCTCAAGAAAACACAGATTGGCCATGTGATCGCTATGTGCTCCCACAACCAAAATTACAAAAGAGACACACCTGCTAATAAGCTGGCCCCTCTGTGGTACACAACCTGGTGCATATCCCTATACAAGTGTATAAGCACACACACACACACCCCTTGAGTATTGAGTCCCATCAGTAATCATCCTCTCCATCGCCCTCCCCCAACCAATCAGGAACCCGTGTGATCTCCTATCAGGGCATACTACACCGCCAATCAATCCTACCACTTTCCCTAGGAAGTAGTCATAATAGTCATGTATGTCCTGCCATGAAATCACCTGCTCATCAAGCTCCAGCTCATCAAAAATGCGTCTGCACTCTGCCAATCCTGCATCACACTGCAGATCATACTCTACCAATTGTCCCTGAATAGGAAGATGCAGAATCCTGTAAATGTCCTCCAGAGTGATCACCATCTCCCTGGTCGGTAGATGGAAAATCCCATCCTCACTGTGGAATCGCTCCACCACCACAGTCAACAGACCAAGGTTCACGCGAACCTTGGGTATGAAACAAACATAATGCAGACCCATAGCACCAAGAGCCTCACGGTCCATCTCTGTAAGCATATACCACTGCAACAACGGTAAAGGGAACTTCTCCTGCGATATCAAAATGTCGTGAATGTCCTCTTGTAACCAAGCAAAAGCATAGCATCAAGCAAAAAAACTCATATCCAGACAAACCTACATAAAGCAATCAAACTATCATATCACTGACTTAATATATCAAAATTAATCAAAATAGCATATCATCTCTTGACTAGATTCCCAGCAATCTCAGAGATTGCTTCTCAATTGACACATCGATCAAGGTGCCATTTGGGTTAATTTCGTTAAGTCAGCTAACTATCCTAGTGCAAAAGCGTCCAACCAGGTAATCAATGCGCTGAATTATATCAGATGCGCTGCTTCACCGTGAATGTGTTGTTCCTTGACGTATATGCGCCATTCTGGCATATGTGCCACTTCTTGTGTCAAATGTGCGGTTCTATAGTGGATGCGCCGATTCCTGTCCTATATGCGCAAATTCATCATATGCATCGAAAGATCACTCAAATGCGCAGTTTTCTGGCATATGCACCATTTCGGGCGCATATGTGCCAAACTACAATTTAGCACATCTATCCTAACTAATTTTCCCTAGCATTTATTGCCCTAATAAATGACTTTAAGTGAGTTTTGTCGAAATACATACCGGTGGTCCTGCCTCGGGTGGCTGATCGAACCCTCGAACTCGCTCAAAGCAGTGCTCCTTGCACAAAATATCCATATCTCTGTCGACTGCTCTAGCTCCTCTGCTCTCCTAAGCTCTCAAGGACAAATCAACTAAGGACAAGTGTGAAAATGAATAGGACTTGTGGACCCAGCGCCTATATATAGCAAGTGAACCATAGCTGACTATGTGGCAACTGTGACTACTTCCCATGCCTGTTTTTCCCTGTTTCTCCAAACCATGTCCTGTTTTCTTCAATCTAACCTATTTTTCACCTTCTTCTTCATGAGATTGTCTGTCTCATGCCTTCTTCCTTCTTCCTGTCTAATCTCCCGATGGGGGCATCCTGTCGTTAAACTTGTACCAGGGGCAAACTGGGGCATGTATCATTGTTGAAAATTCTTATTCTTTAAAATAATGTGATAAACCACATTGCATCAAAGAGGGGCAAAATGTATACACCAAAAAATGACATGACTCTGTATAAATAAATATTTTAAATATTTATTTCATCTTAAATATTTCCTCTATCAATAAATAAATCAATTTATTTATTTGATTCATTTTTCTGCCATTAATTGAATAAATTACATTTATTTAATTAATTTCATCAATATCAACTTTATTCTTTTAAACAATTAAATAATTTTAATTATTTAATTAAATCATTCATTCCTCAAATTTAAATAGAATGCAAATTTATTTAAATTAAATCTCAGTCTCCAAAAATAAAATATAATCAAATATTTTATTTATTCTTCTAAATCTTGCACAAACAATTAAATAAATTTGTTTATTTAATTTGCTTTCTTATCTTCTAAAAAATCTTCCAAATCTTCTAAAAATAAATCTTCCTTGTCATGAAAAAGCAAAAGCTGAGTTAACTAATTTAAAGCAACCTTGTTTTTATCAACAAACTCTTAAATTAGAAAAATATATTCTAATTTATGAAATCAAAGCTCATCCTCATCAAGAAAGTAGTTAACTCAAACAAAGCAACTTTTTGAATGACACATGTCTTCTTTCTATTTATGTACATTCTCTCAAACATCCTCTACCATTGATCCTCTTATTTCTTCTACACCGTTGATCTTCTCTAACACAAGTCTATAAATACTCCTCTATTCTTCCATTTCTTATCAAGAAGCTTTCAAGTAAGGTTACTCTACAAAATCCATAGTGCGCGCTTGGCACCCCCACTCTTGCATTATTCATTATCCATCTCACATTGTATCAAAGCTCATCTTCAATACAATAAGTATCCGAGCCATTTCTCCATCGTCATCTTGAGGAAACAAAGCAAGGAAGTAAGATTCCTAAGGGCTACATTCATCACCACAGATTGATCGAGAATAGGCAAACAATGGAAGCCGTGAGGTAACAAAGTTTTGTAAGTTTGTTTATTTATTTTAATCTTTGTTATTTGCATATTCCATTGAGTTATTAGGTTTTTATATTCATTTTAATATTATCCAATTTTACCCTTAACAGTAAGTTTGGGTAGGTGTGAATTGGGGGTTACTTGGGGAGATCAGGGTTGGTTGGGGGGAAGGAATTTGTTGGATTTTGTTTATTGGGATGAGGTGATTGTGGGTGGTTTATGATCTGCTTGTTAGGATGGGAAAGTAGTTGAGTCTCTATCTTCATTAATGTAGATCCAAGGTTAGGGATGTTATGGGTGATTTTGGATATGGATCTAGTCATGGGTGGGTGATAATATATGGGTTGATTTGTGTATAGGATAGATTAGATAGGCAGACATTGTGTTGGACATATGTTATCTAAGGGTGTTACTATTGTGTTTGTCATTGATGTCAACACTCAGTTTTGGCTATTTGATGTCAACACTCAGTTTGGATTGTCATTGATGCTTATCTTAATGGTGTGCTAATAGTGATGTTGTTGATGTTCATGGTTGGATGTCATGCCTTGTTTAATGTCAATTAAGGTTGTATTATGTATGATTGTTATCAACAGAGATGATATCATGATGATATATTAAGATGGGAATTGGATGTATTAAGATGAGAAGTAGAAGCATTAAGATGGGAACTAGAAGAATTAATGATGATGTTGAGAAGATGTTCCTAATGGCTTGTAGCTTGTTTTATGCTCTTTCTTGATGATTCTAAGGAAGTATGTGTTGCTAGAAGAAGGTTCTAGTCTCCGAATGTTGGTAAAGGTTGATGTTGTAGGAAGCTGCATGGAAGACTACTTAGTAAAATGCTCCATATTCCTCTGCATTTGAAGATATGGTCATGCGGTTCAAAATATAAGTTTAGTATGCTGTAAAGGTGCTAAATCCAAAGTTTCACATCATTTGCTCCTCTGTAGTTAAAATTATAAGTGACAGAATTCTAGTCTGTGCTCTAGCAGAATAAAGTGATGATGAAGTTTGGTTGGAATACTCTGCATTCCTCTAGAAGTGAAGATTTGTTCATGCAATTTTGTTGAAATGTTTAGAGATGTTCAATGCATACTACTATGCAGTATCAAGTGATTTTGTGGTCTGCAAGTTAAATTTCTCAAACAACAGTGTATAACAGATGGTTTTGGATGCCTAATTGTTCTACAAAACATATATTTGAGTACTTGTGCCACTTCAAGAATGTACACATCATTTATATGAGCTTATGTGGACATTATACATGTCTCTATGTTTATCAAGTTTGAAGCACATGCATATGTTATGGAGTAAAAAGTGGACACATGCCTTTTTACCTCCTAGTTTAGCTCCTAGGTCCTATTTGTTAGATTTAGGACAGACAACTGAGAGGGGGGGTGAATTAGTTGTCCAAAACTTTTTTTCAATTAATCACTTAAATCCTTTTCTTAATTCAGTAGCATAATAATTACTTAATCATGGAAGCATTATACAACAATTCAAGAGCAGAAACACATCAACACATATGACACCAAGATTTTGACGTGGAAAACCCGGTTAAGGGAAAAACCACGGGGTGACTAACCCAAATTGTATTCTCTGTTAAAAGAATAGAAGAACAAATGGCACATGCCAATTAGGGCTCACTACTCGAGCACACTGCTCACAAGAGGCCCACTGCCTACAAGAGACACATTGTCTACAAAATAATAAATATTACATACTTGAACTGAAGAATAGCATCTTCACCATGCTTGAGTCAGTTCCATTTAAGCTCAATACTTCTGTTGTACCTTGCACTCTGCTCTTTTCTACCACATACTCATCTCCACATGATTCCTTTGAAATGGCTTTACAACTTATTTATACAAGACATCAACTTAGGGATAATCATCCAAGTCGGCATACACTACAGAGCAAATACATAAATACAACATGACTAATTACAAAAAGACTTCACGTGGATCAACACGTTGTCGGCCACATAGATTTGAGACTTCAATCTTCCTTTAGGAATGCACCAATCTTCACAGAACATCTTCAATATCATCTACAGGATGTGTAACTCATCCGGTCGGCCAAACATAGGAAGAACAACATCATCCAGAAGTAATTCTTCACTAACAAGATTAAAATTTAATGTAGATCACCAACACAAACTGAACACAATCTAAAGATCTCCACAAACTTTCCTAAATCACCAAGAACATCCACATTACTTCTTCTTACTGAAATCATTCTCTCCTTTATCCGAAACCTCAAGAACATAGTCTGTCATCACTATCATACTGGAATAGATGCTTGCAAACCTCCAAATAATGAATCAATTGAGTTGTCAATTCACATTAACTTCCTAGATACTCCACCAAATCCGCAAAACAAGATATTTCATTTCCAGATCTCACCAAACCTATCTATGACACTTTGTCACCTCTAAACATCTGCTAGAACTGGTTTTGCTCAAGTGGCCATAACTCCTTCAGATCTTCATGTGGACCTCTCAAATCTTTACTAGATCATCTTAAGACATATATCTACAAACCCTTTGAAGCGCATCCTCTGATCTTCATCTTAGCTAGGATTCTTCACCTTACTGACTTCATTGTTCTTCTCTGTTCCTGATAGGACTAATTTTCTCAATATCCTCAACATACAACTCATTCAATCCTTATCATCAATGCAACAGGAGTATGTTGACATCAATGACAACACCGGTTAGGCCCATACTTGCAACAATCTCCCCCTTTGTCATTGATGGCAACATATGATGTGAAAAATTGTTTTAACCATCAAGACAAGAACTTCTCCTCACTGACATAACTCTCCCTATCAACAACAACCATTCACAAGTCTTCTCTTCCTTTACTACTCCCCCTTTGATCAGAAACCACTTGTTTTTGACATGTCTTCTCTCCCCCTTTGACATCAATGGCAAAGGGCACATACTTGCATCACTTCATAATCATACCAGCTGCTCCCCCTGAGTAGTAGCTTCCCATCATCAATCTAGACCACACAAGATATGATTGTGAGATCCACTAGACTAATGCACATCAGTGCATCTTAATTTAGAACCGGAGGGGTAATAACCCCTAACTTCTCCCTGAGATACTCAAAAGAGTCCTTAGGTAGAGGTTTAGTAAAAATATCTATAATCTGATCCTTGGAAGGCACAAACTCCAATCTGACTTCATTCTTGTTCACTTGCTCTCTCAAAAAGTGAAACTTGATGGATATATGTTTAGTCTTTGAATGCAACACCATATTTTTTGATATGTTTATTGCACTTGAATTATCACAGAAGATTGTGATAGGTTCCTCATACTCTACTCTGATATATCCTAGCATTTGCTTCATCCATAATACTTGAGTACAACTACCTACTGCTTCAATATATTCTACTTCTGCAGTGGACAGAGATATTGCCTCTTGTTTCTTTCTCAGCCAAGAAACCAATCTCTTCCCCAAAAAGAATGCTCCACCACTGGTACTCTTCTGGTCATCCACATCCCCTGCCCAATCCGCATCTGTATATGCATGAAGAGAGAAATCATGATCTCTAGGATACCACAAACCATACTCAAGTGTCCCTTTTAGATATCTAAAAATCCTCTTGATTGCCATGACATGAGATTCTCTAGGAGCATCTTGGAATCTAGCAACAAGACCAACAGCATTCATAATGTCAGGTCTAGTTTGAGTGAGATACAATAATCCTCCAATCATTGACCTATATTTTTTCTAATCAACCTTAGGAGAGTCATCATCTTTGCTCAATTTACATCCAGTTTCCATGGGAGTATTCATTGGTTTTGAGTCCTCCATCCCAAATTTCTTCAACAATTCTTTCACATATTTGGTCTGTGAAATGAAGATTCCTTTCTTTGTTTGAGTGATTTGCATACCCAAGAAGAAATTTATTTCCCCAAACATGAACATTTCAAATTCACTTTCATTTGATTTGCAAAAAATTTGCACATACTATCTCTTCCTCCAAAAATGATATCATCAACAAACACTTCAACAATCAAGATATTTTCATGATCAATTTTGAAATACAAGTTACTGTCAGTAGTACCTTTGTTGAAACCAATCTTCAAAAGATGCTTATCCAGTCTTTCATACCAAGCTCTTGGGGCTTGTTTAAGTCCATAAAGTGCTTTCTTCAACTTGCAGACCATATCACCATGATCAGACAATTGAAATCCATCTGGTTGCTCAATGTAAACTTCTTCTTCCAAGTCACCATTTAGGAAGGCAGACTTGACATCCATCTAATAAACTTTGAAATCCTTGAAGGTAGCAAAGGCAAGAAATAATCTAACTACTTCAATTCTTGCCACTGGTGTGAAAGTTTCTTCAAAATCAACTCTTTCTACTTGGGAGTAACCCTCACAAACCAATCTGGCTTTGTTTCTGACAACTTCACCATCTTCATTCAGTTTATTCCAGAAGACCCATTTGGTTCCAATCACATTCTTGTTTTTACGTCTGGGAACAAGATCCCAAGTGTGATTTTTCTCAATTTGCATCAACTCTTCCTCCATTGCTTTAGTCTAGTTTTCATCATTGCATGCTTCATTCACTATCTTAGGTTCAATCTTTGAAATCAGAAAATACTCTTCTGAATCTTGAGCAATCCTTCTTCTTGTTTGAACACCTTTGCTTTTATCACATATGATCTGGTCTTTAGAGTGATTCAGTTTAACATACCTAGGAATTTTGGGACTTTCTTGCACCTCTATTTCTTGCACAAGTTCATTTAGACTTATCTCTTCTTCCTAATTCACCAGATCAGATTGAATCTGAATTTTAGAAGGGGCTTGGACTCCTTGAATCAAAACATCATTTTGATCATCTTCATCATATTCATAAAACCTTGAGGGTTTTTCAATACCTTCATCAACCTTCACATTTGTACTTTTTATAATCTTTCTCAATCTCTTGTTATAACTCCAGTATGCTTTTCTTTGAGTAGAATAACCCAAGAATATTCCTTCATCACTTCTAGCATCAAATTTGCCTAGATCTTCATCTCTATTAATGTAACATTTGCTACCAAAGACTTTGAAATACTTCACAGTGGAAGTGATGCCAAACCAGAGTTCATAAGGAGTCTTACCAGTATTGCTTCTGATTTGTACTCGATTAAGAGTGTAGACTATAGTGCTTACAACATCTCTCCAATAGATCTGAGGAACATTTGCTTCCATCATCATGGTTCTATATGCCTCCTGGATGGTCCAATTTTTTCCTCCACTACTCCATTCTGCTGTGGTGTCCTTGGAGTAGACAACTATCTTTTTATCCCATGTTTCTCACAGAATTCTATGAACTCACCAAATGTGAATTCTCCACCTCTGTTAGACCTTAGACATTTTATGTTCAATCTGGTTTCATTTTCTACCATAGCTTTGAATATTTTGAATTTCTCAAGGGCCTCAGATTTCTCTTTCAGAAAGGTTACCCATATCATCTGGGAGTGATCATCAATTAATAACATGAAGTATCTATCACCTTGCACACTCCTGATTCGTGTCGAACCACATAGATCAGTATGAACTAAGTCAAATAATCTGGTAGAAGACTATTATTTACCTTTGAATGAGACTCTACTTTGCTTACCCAACTAACATTCTTTGCACAAACTATTAGTAGGTTTCACCAGTCTTAGAAGATCTCTTACAACCTAAGTGTTGCTTATCTTGATGATATTATCAAAATTTACATGACACATTCTCCTATGCCATAACCAACTCTGATGAATTTGAACAAATAAACAACTTTTGCCAGTACCAACCAAGTGGAAGATATTACCTTTTGTTTGAGTACCGGATGTAATCTCTATTCCAGAGCTTTCAAAGATCTTGCATTTTCCATTTTTGAATCTGAGATCATAGCCTTTGTCCACCAACTGTCCAACACTAAGAAGATTGTGCTTTAGACCTTCAACATACAGTACATTACTAGTTTTGTTCTTTCCATCAAAAGAAATAGTTCCTCTACCTTTGATTCTGCCAACAGAATTATCACCAAATTTTACCACTCCTCCTTCATACCTTTCCAAGTCTATGAACTTATTTTTGTCACCTGTCATATGGTGGGAGCATCCACTGTCAATGACCCAATCATCCTTTTCTTCAACTTGGACAGCTAGAGCTCTTTCTACAGTTTTATGATTGATAGATTCAGAGGGCATTAGATCTTCTTCCTTGATGGCAATAAACACCCAGTCACTTCCGAATTTGTTTCTGATCTTTGATCCATCATTTGTTATTCCTTCATCATCATCTTCATGAACATAGTAACATTTCTTTTGGAATCTAGATCTATTAGGATTTGGCCTTTAAAATCTTTCCGGACACCTTGAGGCAAAATGACCAATCTTATTGCAATTAAAACATTTAAAAGGTAATTTCCCTTCATACTTACCAGATCCTCTTGGTAGTCTTTTTGCAATAAGGGCTTCAAGTTGAGCAGTTTCTGTTTCATCTTCTTCCAGATCTTTTCTTGCTTTTTCATACCATGATAGTTTCTTTGAAGAGTTCTCTCCCGAATCAAACTTTTGTTTACCTTTTATAGAGGCACTAGCTTTGAATGCAGATTTAGTCTTGGGGGGGCATCTCCAAACTCGGATAATTTAAATGCAGCTAATTTACCAACCAATTGATCTCTTGTGATACTTGAAAAGAATCTGAATTCTTCAATAGCAGCAACCTTGTATTTGTAAGAATCAGGAAGGGATCTGAGAACTTTGGCAACAATCTCATCTTCATCCAAGATTCCACCAACACATCAAATGCCACAAACAAGCTCATTTACTCTTGGCATAAATGTAGTGATATTTTCATCTTCTCTCATCTTCAGGTTTTCAAATTTTCCTTTGAGACTCCATAGCTTGGCACATTTAACATACTTGTCTCCTTCATGCAAAAGTTCCAATTTTTGCCAAATCTCATATGGAATTTTTAGATCAACAACATTTGTCAGCTCTGAGTCAGATAAGGCACTTAGAAGAGCTTCTTTAGTCCGCAAATTATTTTTAGCATCTCTGATTTCATCTATGGTACTCAGACCATTTTGTGGAGGAACATACTTCTTTGAAGCCATGATCCAATACTGCATTCCCATACATTGCAAGTGACATTCCATGCGACTTTTCCAAAGAGTGAAATTAGTTCCATCAAACCTCGGACTATCCTTCTTATAGGACGACATCCTGGATCTCCTCAAGCGGTTAATCTCTTTTAGAAAAACTTGGCTCTAATACCAATTGTTAGATTTAGGACAGACAACTGAGAGGGGGGGTGAATCAGTTGTCCAAAACTTTCTTTCAATTAATCACTTAAATCCCTTTCTTAATTTAGTAGCATAATAATTAATCAATCATGGAAGCATTATACAACAATTCAAGAGCAGAAACACATCAACACATATGACACCAAGATTTTGACATGGAAAACCTAGTTAAGGGAAAAACCACGGGGTGACTAACCCAAAATTGTATTCTTTGTTAAAAGAATAAGAACAAATGGCACATGCCAATTAGGGCTTTTTGCCTGAGCACATTGCTCACAAGAGGCCCACTACCTATAGGAGACACACTATCTACAAAATAATAAATATTACATACTTGAACTGAAGAATAGCATCTTCACCATGCTTGAGTTAGTTTCATTTAAGCTCAATACTTCTACTCTGCCTTCTGCTCTGCTCTTTTCTACCACATACTCATCTCCACACGATTCCTTTGAAATGACTTTACAACTCCTTATTTATACAAGACATCAACATAGGGATAATCATCCAAGTCGGCATACATTATGGAGCAAATACATAAATACAACATGACTAATTACAAAAAGACTTCATGCAGATCAACACGCTATTGGCCACATAGATCTGAGACTTCAATCTTCCTTTAGGAATGTGCCAATCTTCACATAACATCTTCAATATCATTTACAGGATGTGTAATTCATCCGGTTGGCCAAACTTAGGAAGAACACAATCATCTAGAAGTAATTCTTCACTAACAAGTTTAAACTTTAATGCAGATCACCAACACAAACTGAACACAATCCAAAGATCTCCACAAGCTTTCCTGAATCACCAAGAACATCCACATTACTTCTTCTTACTGAAATCATTCTCTCCTTTATCCGGAACCTCAAGAACACAGTCTGTCATCATTGTCATAGTAGAATAGATGCTTGTGGACCTCTAGACAATGAATCAATTGAGTTGTTAATTCACATTGACTTCCTAAATGCTCCACCAAATCTGCAGAACAAGATATTTCATTTCCGGATCTCACCGGACCTATCTGTGACACTTTGTCACCTCTAAACATCTGCTAGAACTGGTTTTGCTCAAGTGGCCATAACTCCTTCATATCTTCATGTGGACCTCTCAAATCTTTATTGGATCATCTTAAGACATATATCTACAAACCCTTTGAAGCGTATCCTCTGATCTTCATCTTAGCTGGGATTCTTCACCTTACTGACTTCACTATTCTTTTATGTTCCTGATAGGACAAAGTTTCTCAATATCCTCAGCATACAACTCATTCAATCCTTATCATCAATGCAACAGGAGTATGTTGACATCAATGACAACACTGGTTAGGCCCATACTTTCAACACTATTTGCTTCATTATGCATTCTAATTGAGCTTCTCAAAGAAAAGAGCCTCACACCCATGTGAATTTGGGACCTTGGACCCTTCATTTAACTTACACCTAACCTAATTTGGGGCCCTAGACTTGGCTGCCAACTGCCCAAGTCTCCCCTGATTGGTCAGAGCTAATGAATGTTATGTTGGCCTAGGACCTTTAAAAATCTTCCTCTTTGTCAGATTTTGTGATTTAATTTTGTGAATGTTAGTAGGAAAACATATATAAGTGATTTTTTGACTTCATTTTAAACCTAGATGGATATTGTGAACTTATGATATTGGAGCAAAGAGCATTCAAGGCATTCATTGTGTTATTGTTGCAGATTTGTGTTTGTATTTGTGTGTTTGTTGTAGATTTGGCATCATCATCCATCTCCTTATGTGTTGAAGAGATTCCATCCTCCTAAGGACTTCACCTCTGAGGTGACATCATTGCTATTTGAATCATTGGAATCATTTCATCATTTGGATTATCTTTATCATCTACCCTATAAGGGCACGCTCCCTCTAATAATGGTGTTGGGAAAGATTGAATGCTAACCTAGGATTTGACTGAGGCAAATTCCTAAACACCACAACCCCCAAAACCCTCTCTTTTTGTCTTGTGTGCAGGTTATAGGTATAGGTTTTGGGAAAAGTGGAGCTATAGGAAGGCAATGCAAGAATTAAGGTTTTAGGATCTAAAAATAGTTCTAGAATATCTCTCCAAAAAGACTTAGACAGTTGGAGCCCTAGTCTACAGGGATTCCAGGTTCTGGATATGGTTTCTGAGCATCATTTACAACACATTCGTAGTTTTGATGTTTGGTAGAATCTCACTTCTGGACTTGGGTGGTTACTGATTTTATCCTTTGACACCTCAGCTTCTGGGAGATAGGTTTTGACATCTTACTGATTACCTCTATACTTTTAGTTTCTAGATTTCTATTGTTAGTTGTTTGTTTCAAGATGATTATCTCATAACTAGGATTTCACTCATACTTAACCTAGGGTTTGATAAAAGGCTTGGTTGAATGTCATCTTTTCTTTACAAACAAGAGCACAAAATTAGTATTTGAGTCCTCTTCCATCTTGTAGTGACTTAAGCTCAGTTTTGTCCTTGAATATTGTAGTGAAAGGAGGGTTTGATCTAGTGTACTTACATACATGCATTCATCTGTCTTCTCCTTTTACTACTAAACATTTTGGTGAACCCGTAGAAATGAACATTTACATCTTGTTGAGTGTTGAAATTATTCTTTGCATTAATTCATATCATACTTATCATTCTACATTGGAAAATCTTGCATAAATTTGAAAAAATTTGGAAAAAATAAGGATTCTAGGCTTGCATAAAGGTATAGTTTTGCATTATTTTCATTGCATATCATTGGAGACATTTGAATTTCTAATTAGATCTGAGTCATATTACAGCAATCAACCATTTCATGATCTCACACCTTGCATTTACATATCTCATTTGTTAGGGTTTTGTTGAAACTTTGTATTTTTCATATAACCTAGTTCTTTTAAAAGCTAGGGTTAGTAGTCAAAATCTTATTTCAGATTTTGTTGCTTCTTTAAACACTCATTCAAATCTGATTTTGAGTTGTAGTGTTGTATTAATTAGAATTCTTGCATTAAAATTTCAATGATTGTAATTACATAGTGTGTATTTCAACATGAAGCATTTCAAACACTCTCTTCACACTTCTTGGAGCAAATTTTATAATCATTCACATTACCTTGTTGTGTAGCACTATATAAATCAAACTTATTTTGTTTGTAGTGAAATTAGTGCATTTTTTATGTCCAAAAATCCAATTTTCTCAAGCTAGTGTGCAACAAGATATCATACTTTCATCATGGATGCTTCTTGTTATTCATCTTTGGAAGCTTTGTTTGCATACATCATAGATATTGATAATTTCTCCAAATTCATTAATAAGCATCCTCAAGTATTAAAACAAATAGCATGCATATAAGATGTTAATATTTCTATGTGTTCCACATATGAAATCCTTTGTTATATATCTGATTTTGATAGTTTCATAACTCTCATGGGAATATATCCTTTGATATTAGACAATCTCACTAAATTCAAATATGATGTATCGTTTAGTAGTGATGACTTCAATATGTTATATGAAGATGAATTTATCTCTATTGGACATTCTACCACTACTACTATTGCTAAAGTGATGCAGAGGTGTCAAGTCTCCAAAGGTAATTTAACAAGATCAAAAGATTTGAAACAATAATGGCTTGTGGGCTTCAATCAATAAGACTTCACTAGTCTTCCCTTTGCCTTAAACTCCACCAAAAGGCTCAAATTTGGGTTCCAACTTCTCAGATGAAATATTACACCTTCTAGGGTCTCAACCTACCCCAACCAACAAGATTCAACATGTTTCACAAACCAATTTGACCGATTCTTGACAACTCCTCATAACTAGGCCTAATCTGAGTAGCCCTGTTCAGCGACTAAACTATACTTTTCTCCAAATTTTTGCAAAGTACATCCAAACCTAATGAATGATCTGGATACCCTTTATTGATTTCTATAACATACTTCAAACTCATATGCTGTTGTTTTGGACCGAATCTGACTGTCCTGACACTTTGTTGTCTTCCTAAAGGGCCTAATCCGCCCACTTTACAAAGGAACCCTATTAAATAATTGTCCCACTCACTCCAAACCTTGAAACAGTCTTAGGAAAGGATTCAAAACAAAAGATTTTCAAGGTCTCATGCAATGATTTGCTCATTCAAGTGTTTAAACACCAAGCCCCCATTTCTAGGCCCCAAAACCTAGGGCTTGCTAGATCTCCCACTTCCAATCACTTCCAGATCTCATTCAAAGGTCTAACACCATGTCCTTGACCATATTAGACAATACCAATAATAAAAACATCACCTTATTAAGGCCGATCTCCTGCTGCTATAACTGAGCCACCATTTCAATGCTCTTTCACATGCAATCTTTGACTTCCAACGGTGATCACCTCCCCATTAGCACTCCTCCTACTTTTTTAGGGTTAGGAAACATATTATACATGCAATCAAGGACCTATTCCATGAGAACCAGGATCCTACATCCATGGAAAGGTCCTATGAGGCATTGAAACCTCTAAAAATGCACAGGACAACCTGTTTTTCCTTGTGACAGTTAGATAAACAGCAATGAAACTACCTACAAAAACCTTCTTAGAGCATGAAACAAGTCTAATACTTATTCAATGAAGGTTTAAACATTTTCCAACCACCACAGATCAAAAGACCAATAGAAACAAGAAGGAGATGCAAGAAAAAACTAAATGTTATTGTTATTTGCAACTGCCGTACAACCCAGGCCTCCAAGTGCTTCCACCGTACCATCTAATGCCTTGGGAAGGCTTATATAACTTTTGTCCTAACTCCCACAACCAATTCCCATTGGTTGGAGATGGTTAAACTTCCAAAACTGTCCCTTCTTGATTTTCCCACCCAAATGCATTATTAAAAAATATTTGAATATTAAACTTTGTTTTAAGTGACTTCTACTCTACCAAATCATCATGGTTCCTCATGGTTGATCTTCTCAGGATCATTATACCTTATTCCTAGCCTTAGATACCTATATTTGACTCTTATTTGACTCTAGATGCACTATTGGCCAACTTACATCATTTTTTTGGTCCAAGGGTCCTTACCAGGATCCTCAGGACATTTGATCATTACATCATTTTGCCCATTATAATATGCCATAATTGGTTTTAGGATGTTCCATTTGACTTGATGGACTCCATGGGCTCCTCCTCTAATCATTTGTGTCTTCTTGCTCCAAGATGTTCTTTTAGGTGCTCCTGCACCATACTCCCCAGCATGATAAAAACTCTTGTCCCAAGAGTCATGTGATCTGCTCCAAACCTCCTATAGTCTTTTTGAAATGTTCCTCTGATTTGTGATAGGAAACATGAATTCTCCAAGGGTTATCCTCCTTCTTCTCCCACTTGCATGACTCTTACAAAAAATGTTAGCATCATAAAACATGTTTTGATGGCCTTGCCTAGGACCTTGCTGCTATAATGCTCTTGCACTTTCCATCTTAGAATTTTGATTTATTCCTTCCTGTACTATCTATTGTCTGCCTTGCTTCTTCTTCCTCCTTATAGGGCAGTCAATGGCCCTAATCCTGATATGACTCAAGTCCCAAACCTGCTGTTCCTGAGGACTGTCATAAACCTTCTTCTGCTGCAACTGTTCTTGTTGTTTCCAATCATCCTTAACCTACACATTCAACTGCAATTTCTCTCCAAAATAGACAATAGCATGTTCCTTCTTGTCTTCACAAGGTAAAGGTATTAGTTTAAACTTTTTACCATCTTTGTGCACCAAATGACTATTCGTATAACCATCATGAACTGTCCTTCTCAAATGTTGCCATGGTCTACCCAAAATTATATGCCCACATGTCATTGAAATAACATCACATAAAATAGACTCATGATATGGACCAATTGAAAAATCAACAAATGCCCTCTGATTAACACTTTCTTGATGTTCTTGACTTACCCAAGTGGCATTGTAAGGACTAGGATGATCAAATGTCTTCAATCCCAGTTTGTGTACCATATCCCAAGAGACTAAATTATCATGTGAACCTAAATCTATAATCAATTTGCACATTTTTCCATGGCTTAAACAATTAGTTTTAAAAATGGATACCTGTGGTGCTTGTTGTACCTTGCCTTTTTTCACCATGAGCAATTCTCCATCTGTTGTTGGATAGGCTACTGCTGGTTCTTGGTATTCTTTCTTTTCCTCTTCTTGTGCCAAATGAAATCTTCTATCCCTGCTCTTATCAACATCATCCTTCTTAGGACATTTGAAAAATGTGTGTCCCACTTCATTGCAATGATAACATCTGCCTGTGAATACTCCTCAACCTGATCCAAATCTACCTCCACCTCTATATCCACCTCTCTGATCTATAGAAAACTCTTTGCCTTTCTCATTGCTACTCTGTCCTTCATTAGTAGGTCTGCCCCTACCTCTATATCCTCTACCACTACCTCCTTGTCTTTCTTGCTTCCGCTTCACCCTTTCTTTAGCCCTTATGGCTAATTGAAAACACTCTCCAAGTGATTTTGGTATGGTCAAACCAATTTCATCTTGCAAGTTGTACCTAAGCCCATTAAGGTATCTTGCAACTTTCTCTTCTTCATCTTCCAATCCTTGATGCAGAGTGGGACGCAACGGAGGCTAACTAACAGGAAGGAGTAGCCAACAATACAAACAGCATGATAAAATTCTCTATCGGCTGAACATCATCATCATATTTCCTAGAGACACCAACAGCATCATCACATTTCAACATCATCATCATATTTCGGATGATCGCAAATATCCTCCTGTCGACTACTATTTACCTCCTCTGTTTGTCACCTATCATCATCATCATGATAATCAACGGGCGCAAACATCCTCTGGTTGCACTGTTCATCGGGTGCCAAATACAAGCGGCATCCTCATGATATTCAATATCACCTTCGTCAGCAGGATATCCAAATGTCCGGTTGCTCCAAATATCCTGATGACGTTGCACTTCAACAACTTGCCTTCGATGCTCCACTGCCCGACGATACAAGCAACAGCATCATGATATTGTTCATCCGGTTCCTCGAAACCTCCTGATGATGCTACTACAACTTCCTGCCTACGCCGATACCTTACCACTTAGTGACAACAGGATAAACTCGCATTGAGGGATTTCTTAATATCCTGATGACGATGACGTCATATCCTGATGAAGATGACGTCACACATCATCCTGATGAACTCTTCAACACTTAGACAAAAACTGAACTTTCACACCCGCATCTGTTAGCGATATGCGGATGATGAGCTTCTCTGAGAGATGATCCTGACTGTGATATATACACTGAGTATATATCCAACTCAAAACATCATGATGCACTTGTAACATGCAAACTTCAACAACTTCATGACCCGATCCTGATGGCGATGGATTCGCAGATGATGATGCGGCTTGCTCCGGCTGGGAACGCACATGCAGACTCCTGTGTATCCGTCCACTGCATGTAAACACTCAGAACCGCACAATTACATAAAGACAATATGACGACCGGGCCGGATCACCTTCAAACCAAAGTCTAACAACTTATCTTCTAGACCTAGCACATGAGGATGCTAGGCTGATTCACAGCATGCTCCTAACTGATCTCCTGAACAATGCAATGCATAAACAGAAAACACAAATGCAAACTAAACTATGATACAGGACCATTCCACCGATTTGCAGGATCAACCGGTGGAAGGGTTGAAAGTGCCCATTAACTTGCAAACAGAAAAGGAAATCAACACAGATACAACTGATCAACTCAAATACTGCAAAAGATGAGATCTTATTCAATTGAGATTCAAATGTCCTGCTTTTACAATTCTACTTCACAATATCTGGACTGATCACCAGTACAACATATCACCAGTACTACTCTCCTGAACATAACATCTATCAAACTCAATATGAACTATCCATATCAATCTCAATATCTCTAAACCCTAACAGATCGAAGGTATATATAACAAATCCTTCGAGTACTACCAACTCACTTCCCAGCGGCTGGGAGCTTCCAAGCGGCTGGGAGAGAGGACAGCTCAGACTACCTTATCCCGATCTCTAACTGCCTACACATACTCCTATGCTGATCTAATACATAGCATCGGTCCAATGGACCTTATTACATGATAAAGTCAAACATTACTAAAAATAGCCTACTGCCCTGTCATCATGCGGACAATTCACCTATATCCTGATCATGTTATCCCATATCCTGATCATGTATGTCATCATGCGGACCTATAACAAACTAACTGCCTCACGGAGGCCAGCTGTTAGGTAGGTGCTTCTGCACCATACTCCCCAAAAGAAAATAACTCATGTCCCATGAGTTAGGATATGGAAGTCCTCCACCTCTACACTTTGCCTGTGTAATGTTCTGCCTTGTTCCAGCTTTGTCTACTGCTGTCACTTGGCTGCTCCAAGACTTCTGAACTGTAACTTGCTTGCTGGCAAGTAAATCCTCATGCCTGTTGATGGAGGCTTTGCTCTCACATACCTTGTGTTTGTCAGGTTGCCTGACCAGAACCTCTGCCGCTTGAACTGCTGCAATGTTCAACTCTGTCTTCCTTTCAATCTTTATAGGACAAGCAATAGTCCCAACTATGACAACATCCCTGTCATTCTTCTGAACTGGTTGCTGTTTACCATCCTGTTTCTGAACCTGCTGCTGACCTCTGTCAGTCACAACTGAAACTTTCTTCAGCTTGTTGTCTTTAACAACTTCTTTCCCTGCAGTGTCCTGAACTGCCTTTATGCCTGCTCCTCTAGGCATCTGTACAAATTCCTTCTTTCCTATTAAAATGACTTTGGCTGCCTTTTGTGCTGCAGCTGCTTCCTGTAATGGCATCAACTTAATGGTCTTTCCATCTTTCTGGATGGTGTAGGTATTAGCATACCCATCATACAGTACCCTCCTATCAAATTGCCATGGTCTACCCAACAGTAGGTGACAACATTCCATGGGCAAAATATCACACAAAATTCTATCCTGATATGCTCCAATCTGGAAATCAACATATGCCTGTTCAGAGACAAAAAGTGAATGCCTTTCACTCACCCAAGATGCCTTGTAAGGGTGTGGATGTGGAATCCTTTCCAAATGTAGTTTATCCACCATC
Source organism: Cunninghamia lanceolata (assembly GCA_027924645.1). Classification (NCBI taxonomy): domain Eukaryota; kingdom Viridiplantae; phylum Streptophyta; class Pinopsida; order Cupressales; family Cupressaceae; genus Cunninghamia; species Cunninghamia lanceolata. The sequence goes on along the minus strand of BSBN01000220.1, from coordinate 3,568,972 downwards.
TCCTGAGATACCATGTTGTCTGTTGAACCAGTATCAATGACAACCTTACATACTTTACCTTTACTCTTGCATGTGGTCTTGAAAAGAGCTCTTCTTTGCATCATATCCTTTGATGCCTGCAAACTAATTCTCCTTATCATCAATGATTCTCCACTCTCTGGATATCCAACATTATCAGCCTCCTGATCCTTTTGATAAATGTTTGGACTCTACACACTTTTCTCTTCTTTCTCTTCTTGCACAAGTTGTACTCTCTTGTCACTTGTTCTATCATTTCTAGATGATGAACCTTTGTTTTCTGGACATTTGAAGGATGGATGACCAAACTCACCACAGGTGTAACATTTCCCTGAAAATGTAGTAGAACCTCTACCACCTCCAAATCTTCCTTTATTACCTCTCCATCCACCTCTGAAATCAGACTGTCCCTGTCCTTTACCAGTGTCTTCTGGACTCTCATTGGTTTGCCTTGTTCTATGGGCTGATCCTCTTCCTCTATTGTTTTGTTCTTGTTTTCTTTTCAGCTTTTCTTCCACTTTCAATGCCAACTGGAAACATTTCTGCACTGTATCTGGGTTATGCAGACTTAGATCATCCTGAATATTAAACTTCAATCCATTAAGGTATCTAGCTACCTTTTCCTCTTCACTTTCTTTCACCTTGGTCTTCATACAGAGTTTCATGAACTCTTCTGTATATGAGCTGACATCTAGCTCCTTCTGCTTCAGGTTCTGCTTCCTCTTGTGTAACTGGATACTGTAATCCAAAGGAATATAAGCCTCCTTTACCAATTCCATCATCTTCTTCCATGTGGCAACTCTACGTTTTCCCTCCTGCACTCTATCATCCTGAACAAAGTTCCACCATGTCAAGGCAGCTTCTTTCATCTTTGACTGTGCTATCTTCACTCTCTGCTGTTCTGGTATCTCCTCTGTTACAAAGAAATTGTTCAAACAATCTATCCATTCCATTACTGAATCAGGGTCCATCTTACCTGTAAATACTGGCAAATCCAGCTTCACATCCATGGTTCTCCTCTCCATGGCCTTGAGGGCGTTCAACAGTGGCCTCTGGTCTGCAGGAACGACCTCCTCGCTCCAATTAGGGATCTCTTCTTCTTCCCTATCATCTTCTCTACCAGAACCTACTCTGCTCCGCAACTTTGCTAACTCATCTTTCAACTCCTGATTCTGAGCCTTCACGGCCTTGCTTTCTGCAATCTGTTTCTTCACCAGAACTGCCAACTCAGCGTTGGTCATCCTTGCTGGAACCTCAGATGTTCCTTCTTCGTCTGACATCCTGCCTATCTTTTCCAAAAGATCCTAACCTTTGCTCTGATACCACTATGATGCAGAGTGGGACGCAACGGAGGCTAACTAATAGGAAGGAGTAGCCAACAATACAAACAGCATGATAAAATTCTCTATCGGCTGAACATCATCATCATATTTCCTAGAGACACCAACAACATCATCACATTTCAACAGCATCATCATATTTCAGATGATCACAAATATCCTCCTGTCGACTACTATTTACCTCCTCCGTTTGTCGCCTATCATCATCATCATGATAATCAACGGGTGCAAACATCCTCCGGTTGCACTGTTCATCGGGTGCCAAATACAAGCGGCATCCTCATGATATTCAATATCACCTTCGTCAGCAGGATATCCAAATGTCCGGTTGCTCCAAATATCCTGATGACGTTGCACTTCAACAACTTGCCTTCGATGCTCCACTGCCTGACGATACAAGCAACAGCATCATGATATTGTTCATCCGGTTCCTCGAAACCTCCTGATGATGCTACTACAACTTCCTGCCTACGCCGATACCTTACCACTTAGTGACAACAGGATAAACTCGCATTGAGGGATTTCTTAATATCCTGATGACGATGACGTCACACATCATCCTGATGAACTCTTCAACACTTAGACAAAAACTAAACTTTCACACCCGCATCTGTTAGCGATATGCGGATGATGAGCTTCTCTGAGAGATGATCCTGACTGCGATATATACACTGAGTATATATCCAACTCAAAACATCATGATGCACTTGCAACATGCAAACTTCAACAACTTCATGACCCGATCCTGATGGCGATGGATTCGCAGATGACGATGCGGCTTGCTCCGGCTGGGAACGCACATGCAGACTCCTGTGTATCCGTCCACTGCATGTAAACACTCAGAACCGCACAATTACATAAAGATAATATGACGACCGGGCCAGATCACCTTCAAACCAAAGTCTAACAACTTATCTTCTAGACCTAGCACATGAGGATGCTAGGCTGATTCACATCATGCTCCTAACTGATCTCCTGAACAATGCAATGCATAAACAGAAAACACAAATGCAAACTAAACTATGATACAGGACCATTCCACCGATTTGCAGGATCAACCGGTGGAAGGGTTGAAAGTGCCCATTAACTTGCAAACAGAAAAGGAAATCAACACAGATACAACTGATCAACTCAAATACTGCAAAAGATGAGATCTTATTCAATTGAGATTCAAATGTCCTGCTTTTACAATTCTACTTCACAATATCTGGACTGATCACCAGTACAGCATATCACCAGTACTACTCTCCTGAACATAACATCTATCAAACTCAATATGAACTATCCATATCAATCTCAATATCTCTAAACCCTAACAGATCGAAGGTATATATAACAAATCCTTCGAGTACTACCAACTCACTTCCCAGCGGCTGGGAGCTTCCAAGCGGCTGGGAGAGAGGACAGCTCAGACTACCTTATCCCGATCTCTAACTGCCTACACATACTCCTATGCTGATCTAATACATAGCATCGGTCCAATGGACCTTATTACATGATAAAGTCAAACATTACTAAAAATAGCCTACTGTCCTGTCATCATGCGGACAATTCACCTATATCCTGATCATGTTATCCTATATCCTGATCATGTATGTCATCATGCGGACCTATAACAAACTAACTGCCTCACGGAGGCCAGCTGTTAGGTAGGTGCTTCTGCACCAATCCTCCTCTAATACTAAGCTTATGAAATTGCTTAGTATAGGACATAACATCCATGTCCTTCTGCTTCAAATTCTGCCTCATCCTCTTTGTTTGAATAGAATAATCAGATGGAAGAAACTGATCCTTCATCATATCCTTCATCCTACCCCAAGAAGTGATTTTTGTTCCACCTCTGGCTACTCTTTCTATTTGTACACTACTCCACCATGTAAGTGTTGTCCCTCTCAACTTTTTTTTTGCAAATTTAACCTTCTTCTCATCACTCATTTCCTCATACTCAAAGAAATTTTCAAGGGCATCTATCCACCCTAATACCTCTTCACTATTCATCTTCCCCTAATAGATAGGTAACTCTATGTTTGCCTTTGTTCCACTGCCTTGAACTACCTTAAGCAATCTCATAAATTTCTTTTCTTCAAAATCCAATTCATCCTTAGGAGGATTCTCATCTACCTCCTCATCTCCTTCTGAATCATTTTGTTCATCCCTTCTAGGATTCTTCTCCAATGCTTCCAACCTTGCCAAGATTGATGCATTCTCTCTTCTCACTTGTCTTAACTCTCTTTCTCTTGCAGCATCCTATTCTTTTCTCTCCCTCAACTCTCTTTCTCTTGCCTCTAAGGCTTCTCTCAATTCATTATTCTCCCTAGCCATCTGATTCGTAGGGGGCATCCTTACAACTTTCACCAACCCTTACTCTTTCACAAGATCCTACTACTCCCTCATGGATCTACTTGCTTCTCTGATACCAATATGATGCAGAGGTGTTAGGTCTCTAAAGGTAATTTAACAAGATCAAAAGATTTGAAACAATAATGGCTTGTGGGCTTCAATCAATAAGACTTCACTAGTCTTCCCTTTGCCTTAAACTCCACCAAAAGGCTCAAATTTGGGTTCCAACTTCTCAAATGAAATATTGCACCTTCTAGGGTCTCAACCTACCCCAACCAACAAGATTCAACATGTTTCACAAACCAATTTGACCGATTCTTGACAACTCCTCATAACTAGGCCTAATCTGAGTAGCCCTGTTCAGCGACTAACTATACTTTTCTCCAAATTTTCGTAAAGTACATCCAAACCTAATGAATGATCTGGATACCCTTTATTGATTTCTATAACATACTTCAAACTCATATGCTATTGTTTTGGACTGAATCTGACTGTCCTGACACTTTGTTATCTTCCTACAAGGCCTAATCCACCCACTTTACAAAGGAACCCTATTAAATAATTGTCCCACTCACTCCAAACCTTGAAACAGTCTTAGGAAAGGATTCAAAACAAAATATTTTCAAGGTCTCATGCAATGATTTGCTCATTCAAGTGTTTAAACACCAAACCCCCATTTCTAGGTCCCAAAACCTAGGGCTTGCTAGATCTCCCACTTCCAATCACTTCCAGATCTCATTCAAAGGTCTAACACCATGTCCTTGACCATATTAGACAATACCAATCATAAAAACATCACCTTATTAAGGCCGATCTCCTACTGCTATAACTGAGCCACCATTTCAATGCTCTTTCACATGCAATCTTTGACTTCCAACGGTGATCACCTCCCCATTAGCACTCCTCCTACTTTTTTAGGGTTAGAAAACATATTATACATGCAATCAAGGACCTATTCCATGAGAACCAGGATCCTACATCCATGGAAAGGTCCTATGAGGCATTGAAACCTCTCAAAATGCACATGACAACCTGTTGTTCCTTGTGACAGTCAGATAAACAACAATGAAACTACCTACAAAAACCTTCTCAAAGCATGAAACAAGTCTAATACTTATTCAATGAAGGTTTAAGACATTTGCCAACCACCATAGATCAAAAGACCAACAGAAATAAGAAGGAGATGCAAGAAAAAACTAAATTTTATTGCTATTTGCAACCTACCGTACAACCCAGGCCTCCAAGTGCTTCCATCGTACCATCTAATGCCTTGGGAAGGATTATATAACTTTTGTCCTGATTGCCACAACCAATTCCCATCGGTTGGAGATGGTTAAACTTCCAAAACTGTCCCTTCTTGATTTTCCCACCCAAATGCATTATTCAAAAATTTGAATATTAAACTTTGTTTTAAGTGACTTCTACTCTACCAAATCATCATGGTTCCTCATGGTTGATCTTCTCAGGATCATTATACCTTATTCCTAGCCTTAGACACCTATATTTGACTCTTATTTGACTCTAGAGGCACTATTGGCCAACTTACATCATTTTTTTGGTCCTAGGGTCCTTACCCGGACCCTCAAGACATTTGATCATTACATCATTTTGCCCATTATAATATGCCATAATTGGTTTTAGGATGTTCCATTTGACTTGATGGACTCCATGGGCTCCTCTTCTAATCATTTGTGTCTTCTTGCTCTAGTATGTTCTTTTAGGTGCTCCTACACCATAAAGGTTAGGATCATGCCCTAGATATAGTCTCTCATACATGTGATGGTAACTTAGTTTTACCTTATATGATCTCTCTCCCAAAGTTGTTCCCGCTTATAAGGAAAATTTTGCTCAAGAGGATGAAATCATTGACACATCCCTTAACATAACCCTACCCCCTCTTCATTTCTATGCTCTCCCTTTGAAGGATGCAACATTAGTGAATGAAGAATACCCTCTAATGAAGAACACTCCATGGATAGATAATAAGCATTAATCTAACAATATTAAAAATTCTATCCCTACCATAGTGAATGAAGTCTCTATAGATCATCTTATCGATCTTCCTCCTTTAGTTGAATATTCAAGTCCCTTGGATATCACTAAGGGAGTGAAGACCCTTGACCTCCATCCTTTGGTTGAATGTCCAAGTCCCTTGGATATCACTAACGATGTGCAAACCTTGGATACCTCTCCTTTGGTTGCATGTTCTTTGAACATCACTAAAGATACAATCATCAACAATTCCCTTAACAACAACTTACCTTCCCTTCATTCCAATTCTCTCCCTTTGAAAGATGAAGCATTGGTGGTTGAAGAAAGGTCTCTCACATTAAATCCTTTAGGGATGGATGTTGAGCTCAATCAAAGTGAAAACAATGTTAATTTAATTATCATTAATAGACTTATTCCACCTACTAAGTGGATAGTGAATAAGTGTATAGTTAAAGTTAATACAATATCAACAAGTCAAAGACTAAATATGATATATCCTACGATGATAGACATGGATTGTTCACCAAGAAATATCCCATTGAAACATGTAAGTATTTCTCCCTCATTTAGCTACACTCAATGTAGCACCTATTCTAATTTCTCTCAAGGGTGGCCTCCTCCTAGCTATATATGTTGTTAGCATTGTGTTTTGTTCCCCCATATTGTGTTAAATGTTGTTTAGGTCTCTTTGGATGACCCTTGATACTCTTGTAAGGTCAAGGATATAAGGAGACAGCCCTATTGTGACCATTCTTCTATGTGTTCCTCTATTCTTCTATTATCCTCTCATCTATTTTATTGCTGTGTGTTGTGCCTTGGGGGCATAACATTGTGGAATATGTCTTGGGGGCATCTTCCCATGTTGTAAACCCAAGTCACTTTTGTCTCCTCTCTCATTTTTATTGTTTACATTCTTCAGTGACTCTACTAGTCGGCAGATGACGAAAACAAATGAATACTGATAAGGACTGTGTCTCCCTTCAGCAAGAAAGCAAAAATGGACCTATTCCATATATGAAGATGGGGTTGATATATATATCTAATGCTTGACTAGTAGAATCACTCCGTGTGATGTATCATGTTGAGAAATGTGTTGTAACAAACCTTTGCAATACTCTAAATCTACTTTTATGCACTTTGAATTGTTTTGTATCTCACCTTGTTGCCACACTCGGTTATGAGAAACCTGTACTATATCCCAACAACTATACTCTATTCCAAACCCACAAGTGTAGCCTTGGTCTTTGATATGATTTCAGCTTAGCTTTCAAGAATTGATTTGGTTGTTATCTTAGAGTAATATTTTATAACCAAAGCTTGTATCTTGTTGATTATCTTAGAAAATGATATTGATGTGTTTGTGGGAACACTCAGCGATCGTGACACATGTCACTTTGTGGGCATGGGATTTGCAAAATCTCTTGTTCCCTTGTGTGTTTTCACTCTACCTTAATGTGCTTGATACCGACAAGCGGGATCAACCACCTTAAGGTGGGGGCATATATAATGGTATCTATCTGATTACTTTTGACACTGACAAAGCATGTTTGAAATCCCTCATCATGAGACGGGATGGTGTATCTCTTGAGATAGTGCACATCCTTTTTAGAAAAAGGCCCTCATCATGAGGCAGGGTGGCATATCTCTTGAGCTAGTGTGCATCCTTTTATACAAAGCCCTCATCACGAGGTAAGATGATGTATCTCTTGAGGTAGTCCACATCCTTTTATACAAATCCCTCATCATGAGGCGAGGTTGGAGCTTGAGTCATTCACCCTTAAATGTGTCATTTGTGGTTGTGGTAGTGTAGCTCAGCTATCAGGTATGTTTGGTGTGTCTTAGATAGTGGAGTGTAGTGATGAGCTCCTTCCTATCACTCATGTTTATCATGTATAAGACATATAGTGTGTCTATGGCATACTATGTGGTGCTTGTGTATTCCATGTGTTTTACGTGTCTTCTTTGCATTTCTTGCGTGTTTGTGGCATGGTCTAAACACATGTGGTGATGAGCCCCCCACGCTATATGTGTTTTGTGTGTCTTCACATCTATGTTTTGTTTACTTTAATTAGTATTATATATATATAGATATGTAATTGCTTAATCAAGTCCTCTCCTCATGTCTTCTTTGTGTATTACGTGACTTTGTTCATGTCTTCTCTACATATTGCGTGCTTCTTTACTATATTCATTATGTCTTATGTGACTTTTAAGTGTTTTCTTATGTTTTCCTAAGCTTGGGGGCTAGCGATAGTCTTCAAACTTAGGATGTATTTGATGTGTTTGATGTGCTTTGATTGTAGTTTAATTCATGTATGGATCATAAGATCATACACACATTAAAGTGGGGGCTAAATGTTATGGAGTAAAAAGTGTACACATGCATTTTTACCTCCTAATTTAGCTCCTAGGTCCTATTTACTTCATTATGAAATCTAATTGAGCATCCCAAAGAAAAGAGCCTAATACCCATGTGAATTTGGGACCTTGGTCCCTTCATTTAACTTACACCTGACCTAATTTGGGCTCCTGGACTTCGGCACCAACTACCCAAGTCTCCCCTAATTGGTCAGGGGCTAATAACTATTATGTCAGCCTATGACCTTTAAAAATGTTCCACTTTGTTAGCTTTTGTGATTTAACTTGGTGAATGCTAGTAGGAAAACATATATAAGTGAGTTTTTGACTTCATTTTAAACTTAGATGGAGACTGTGAACTTATGATAATCAAGCAAAGAGCATTCAAGGCATTCATTGTGATCTTGTTGTAGATTTGTGTTTGTATTTGTGTGTTTGTTGTAGATATGGCATGATCATCCATCTCCTTATGAGTTGAAGAGTTTTCATCCTCCTAAAGGCTTCACCTCTGAGGTGACATCATCTCTATTTGAATCATTTCATCATTTGGATTATCTTTAGCCTCTGCCCTGCAAGGGCACGCTCTCTCTAACAACAGTGTTGGGAAAGCTTGAATGCTAATCTAGGATTTAATTGAGGAAAATCCCTAAACAACACAACCCCCAAACCCCTCTATTGTTGTCTTGTGTGTAGGTTAAAGGTACAACTTTTAGGAAAAGTGGAGCTATAGGAAGGCAGTACAAGAATTAAGATTTCAGGATCCAAAAATAGTTCTGAAATATCTCTTCGAAAAGACTTGGATGGTTGGCATCCTAGTCTATAGGGCTTCCAGGTTCTGGATCTAGTTTTTGAGCATCATTTATAGCACATTCTCAGTTTTGACCTCTGGCAGAATCTCACTTTTGGACTTGGGTTGTTACTGAATTTGTCCTCCGACACCTTAGCTTCCAGGAGATAGGTTCCGACATCTTACTGATCATCTCTATACTTTTAATTTTTGGATTTCTATTGTTGATTGTTTGTTTCAAGATGATTATATCATAACTAGGCTTTCACTCATACTTAACCTAGGGTTTGATAAAAGGCTTGGTTGACTCTCATATTTCCTTGATAAACAAGAGCACAAAATCAGTAGTTGAGTCCTCTTCCATCTTGTAGTGACTTAAGCTTAGTTTTTTCCTTAAATGTTGTAGTGAAAGGAGGGTATGATCTAGTGTACTCACATACATGCATTCATCTCTCTTCTCCTTTTACTACTAAACAACAGATCTTTCATGTTTCTAGTACTGTATAAAGTTTTCAAGTCAGTTTGTGAAGATTTATTATTGTTGAGGCCAAATTGGGAATGTTGGTGATGTGTGCCATAAAGTTGTTACTGTACAGAGTTCAAGAAGTGGTTGGAGATGTTGTATGGGTCATGTTCACTCATCTAGGAGAAGAGAAAGTTGTTTAATCTGAAAGGAAGCTAGGTGTGAGGAAATCACTTCCTACACTAATCTAATGAGGGGAGGAGAGTGCAAATTCAATTTTATCCTTACTATTACAACAATGTTAAACCCACTAATAGAGATATTGCAGCAAACACATAAACAAGAAAGTATGATAGAAGAAGAGAGACACAAGATATACATGGGGAAAACCCTTATCAGGTGAAAAACCCCACTCCAAAACTTGCACAATGTATTATCAAAACTGAAATGGTTTACGTAATGCAAGCTCTTAAGAGTCTTCGACACTCATATCTAGAGACAAACTGGCAGCATAATAGTACCTGTCAAACCTGTAATACTTCTCCTCTTCAAAGCACTTGTTTATATAGAATATACAAGGTAGAAATAACTCCACATAGGGATGGGCATCCAACATGGCCTCATGGCCCAAAACCCATGCCTATGGACACTTGTCCAACTCTATAGGATGCTCCTAACACTTGTCAAGTCACCCCATCCTGAGGAGGTTGCCTATTTCCAAAATTGGCTATGACAGATGCTCTTACAACTCTTACAACCATCATAGAATCTGTCATAGTTGTCATAACTTACAGCTCTAAGAGAATCTGTCATACACAGGCTATAAATAGTATATTCTCTTACAACATGTCATAGTCCACATTGGGGCACCCAAAGATGCCTTTTTCAAAGATGTTCTTCGACACATGTCTTCACCTGTCATAGAATCTCCTATTTCCAACTCTTACATGTCATAACTTTGTCATAGGAATCTGGCATGACTGTTATGGTCAATATTCCCTTACACAACATCCAAGATGCTGACACATGGCAAAATATTCCTACCACTAAGTGGGATGCCTATCTCCTCATGTGACAACAAAAATACATATGATCATATGGCATGTGAGATGACACATCACCGTGCCAACTCCCACAATATGATAACATAGGATTTGCATCCAAATTATACAATAGGCAATAAATAAATAAATACAATGAAATAATATAGGGAATTACCAAGGTTGAGACATCTTAATTCCCAACATTCTCCCACTTGTCGAACACCTTGTAAGAGTTAATAGAAATAACAGGATTTAATTGCTATAGGCCGAGAGGCCGATAGACTCCAAACACCATCTGAACTTCTCTATGCCCACTGGCTTCATCAATGTATCTGCAACATTCTTCAAAGTATCTACCTTCCTGTCCTCTACCATGTCTCGCATGAAGTGAAACTGAATATCAATGTGCTTTGTTTTGGCATGGAAAGTTAGATTCTTCACAAGGAAAATCACACTCTGACTGTCACAACAAATTGTAATATGTCCTGCATCAACACCAATATTTGAACACAATCTCTTAAGACAAATGGCTTCCTTGCAAGCACGAGTTTCTACCATGTACTCAGCTTCTATCATGGACAAAGCAACCACAGGCTATCATTTACTCATCCAACTAATTGCACCACCAAACATAGTGAACACATAGGCACTGGTGGATCTCCTGCTGTTAATGTCACCTACCCAATCAGAATCCACAAATCCATGAATACAAACTAAATGTGAAGGTCCTGTAGCATTACCATGATAGCATATAGAATACTCAGAAGTACCCCTCAGATATCTGAACACTCACTCAACTACATCCCAATGTACTCATCCAGGATTAGCCATAAATTGACTAAGGACTCCCATTGTTTGGGCAATGTCTGGTCTTGTGCAGACCATAGCATACATCAAACTGCCAATAGCACTAGCATAAGGTACTCTGCTCATGTCCTCCACCTCACTAGGAGTTTCTAAACAATCATTAATAGACAACTTTGTCCCTAATGAAACATGAACACACAATGGTCTACAATCTGCCATACTGAACCTATCCAACATGGTCTTCACATACTTACTCTAGCTTAACCAAAGTTTTTTGTTAGCTTTGTCTCTTCTGGTTTCCATTCCTAGAATGTACCTGGCTGCCCCAAGATTTTTCATCTCAAACTATGCTAACAACTAAGACTTCCAATCAGAAATCATATTCTTACCATTCCCAATCAACAACATATCGTCAACATACAATGCAATAATGAGAATGCGAACATTGTCAAATTTGTAATACACACAATGATCTAATTTCAATCTTAGATATCCAATCGATAATACAAAGGCATCAAACTTCAAGTACCACATCCTAGGAGACTGCTTCAAACCATACAAAGACTTCTTTAACTTGCAAACCAAATTTTCTTTACCTTTCTCTATGAATGCTCTGGCTGTCACATGTAAATCTCTTCCTCCAAATCACCATGAAGGAAAGTTGTCTTCACATCCATCTGTTCTACCTCTAAATCATAAGCAACTGTAAGAGATAACAGAAATCAAATGGATGTCATCCTTACAACGGGAGAGAAAATTTCACCATAATCAATTCCCTCCACTTGCGAGTACCCCTTTGGAACCAATCTAGCCTTGTACTTTTCAACATTGCCATCTGTACCGAATTTCTTTTTGAACACCCATTTACATCCAATGGGTTTCCATCCATCAAGCAAAGGCACCAAGTCCTATGTTTTATTCTTCTCCAAAGAAGCCATCTCATCTTCCATGGCCTCCTTCCAGGAACCTATATCTTTCATGCCCATAGCCTCTTTCACAGTTCTAGGCTCATCAGTGTTAGTAAGTAAAGAAAAAGCACAACTAGAATCAAGTAATGAATAACCAAACCTATTAGGTTACTTTCTCATTCGTGGAGACCTCCTCAATGGCTGAGGTTGAGGTTCTGCTTCTTCTTTTGAGATTTTAGAGCTGCTAGAGCTCTCCTCATCATCAGGTCTCATAGTGTCTCTCTGTTCAGTCTTCTTAGGGCTAGAAGGAAATTGAACCACATCCTCTTTCTTTTCTATCTATTCTGGCTGTAGAACAACAGAAGAAGGTGTTAGCTCTCTAAAGATAACACTTCTACTATACAACACTTTTTCAGCCACAGGATCCCAAAGCTTGTATCCTTTCACACTGACACCATATCCAATGAAAATATATTTAACAACCTTGTTCTCCAATCTAGACCGTTTCTCCCTAGGCACATGTGCATATGCCTCACAACCAAAAACATGAAGATTTCTAACTGAAGGCTTCTTACCCAACCACACCTCCATAGGTGTCTTACCAACAAGAGCTGATGTAGGAGATCTATTTACCAAATAGCAAGTAGTGGCAACAACTTCAGCCCAAAACTTTTGTTCAAGGCTTGCTCCACTAAGCATACTCCTAGCCTTCTCCATCAGTGTCCTATTCATCCTCTCTGCAACTCCATTTTGCTGCGGGGTGTATGGAGTTGTCTTATGCCTTTCAATCCCTTTCTCTTTACAAAATTTATCAAACTCTGCCAAATAAAACTCACCACTGTTGTCAGTTCTCAAACACTTAATCTTTTTACTAGTCTGATTTTCAGCAAAGGCTTTAAACTCCTTAAACCAACTAAAGACTTCAGTCTTGCTTTTGATAAAATAAACCCATGTCCTATTGTAATCATCTATGAAAGATACAAAATATATAGATTTTGAAATCTAAGGAACATTAATAGGACCAAACACATCAGAATGAATAAGATCCAATACACCAAAAGACTTGTGAGAACTAGAGTAAAATTGAACATGATTTTGCTTTCCATAAATGGAATGTTCGTAAAAGTCAAACTCGAGATTACAATCATTTAACCCATCAATGAGGTTTTTATTTTTCAAGGTACGCAGACCCTTCTCACCAATGTGGCCATATCTCAAATGCTATAACATATTCTTTTTAGTAGGAAGCTTAGCTTCCATAGCATGTACACTACCATCAGAACTAGTTACAACAGATTTCTTCACTGCTCGTTCAGATGGTGGGGAAGAAGTGACTGCAGCTCGTTTCTTTGAGTTAGAAGAATTATTGCACTATGAAGTGCATGCCTCCAGTTGAAACAGAGTACCTTTCAGAGTACCCTTTGCAAGCACCATAGATCCTCTAGTCATCTTGCATCCATCCTTCGAAAAGACAACCTGTACACCTGCATCATTCAACATACTTATAGAAAGCAGGTTTCGTGCTAGGCCTGGGGTGTACATAACCCCAGTGATCCCCTTGACTCATCCATCAGAGAATTAGATTGAGACTCTTCCATGACCAACAATCTTCAGATGAGAATCATCACCTAGGTACACTCTACCACCATCAAACTCTTCATACTTCATGAACCAGTCTCGATGTGAGGTCATGTGGAATGATGCACCAGAATCAATCAACCACACATCATTAGATGAATGGGTGGCCAGGGATACAATGAAGGCATCACCGTCATCTTGTGACTTGTTAGAATATGAATTAGGAGCATTCTTTTTCTTCTTTTTCTTCTCTTCTTTGCATTCCTTTTGGAAATGCTCAGTTTTCCCATAGTTTGAACAGAGAGCCTTGGACTTTTTAGGAGATTTGGATCTCCCACAAGATTTGGATCTACCCTTTTCACCTTTCTTGTCCTTCTTCTTCCCTTTCTCTTTGGGTTTTCCATGAACCACAAGAGCCTCTTTAGCTGCCTCAGAAGACTTTGTCTACATCTCTTTAGATAACAATGAAGACACCACATCTTCCATCTTGAAGGTGGTAGTGGTGCTTCCGATAGCCATGACAAGATGATCCCACAAATCTGGTAAAGAACAAAGTAGGGTCATACACCGATCCTCCTCCATTTTCACACCCACATATGTCAATTGTGCAATGATCATGTTGAAAGCATTCATATGGTGTGCAATAGATACTCCATTTTCCATCGTCAAAGAAAACAACTTCTTTTTCAGAAAAAGCTTGTTCACCAAGGAGTTGGCCTGATAAACATCACCCAGCTTCTTCCAAAGGTCTTTCGTGCTCTTTTCCTCATGGACATACAACAGGACAGAGTCAGCTAGATAGAGTCTTATGAGACCCTTAGCCTTCTAATCTTTGAGGTCCCAATCAGCTTGTGACATTGACGTAGGTTTTACACCGGATACGATTTCCCATAGGTCACGATCAACAAGTAGGTCCTCCATCTTGAGTTTCCACAACTCAAGATTAGTGCCATTAAATTTCTCAACTACCATCTCCTTGCTACAACAAGATATAGAATACTCTACATAGACTTCCACTCAACCTAAGATTAGCTCAAAAAACCCCTACCCAGCAGCTAGAACCAAAACTAGCTAGGCTCTCATACCAACTGAAAGGAAGCTAGGTGTGTAGAAATCGCTTCCTACACTAATCTAATGGGGGGAGGAGAGTGCACATTTAATTTTATCCTTAGTATTACAACAATGTTAAACCCACTAACAGAGATATTGTAGCAAACACATAAACAAGAAAGTATGACAGAAGAAGAGAGACACAAGATATACGTGGGGAAAACCCTTATCGGGTGAAAAACCCCACACTCCAAAACCTGCACAATGTATTATCAAAACTAAAATGGTTTACAATACATTTGCAAGGCAAGCTCTTAGGAGTCTTCGACACTCGTATCTGGAGACAAACTAGCAGCATAATAGTACCTATCAAACCTGTAATACTTTTCCTCTTCAAAGCACCTGTTTATATAGAATATACAAGGCAAAAATGACTCCACATAGGGATGGGTGTCCAACATGGCCTCATGGCCCAAAACCCATGCCTATGGACACTTGTCCAACTCTTTAGGATGCTCCTGACACTTGTCAAATCACCTCATTCCAAGGAGGTCATCTATTTACAAAATGGGCTATGACAGATGCTCTTACGACTCTTACAACCATCATAGAATCTATCATAGCTGTCATAACTTATAGCTATAAGAGAATCTATCATACACAGGTTATAAATAGCATATTCTCTTACAACATGTCATAGTCCACCTTGGGGCACCCAAAGATGCATTTTTCAAAGATGTTCTTCTACACATGTCTTCACCTATCATAGAATCTCCTATTTCTGACTCTTACATGTCATAACTTCATCATAGGAATCTGTCATGACTATTACGGTCAATATTCCCTTACACAACATCCAAGATGCCAATACATGGCAAAATATTCCTACCACTAAGTGGGACACCTATCTCCTCATGTGAGGACAAAAATACATGTGATCATATGTCATGTAGGATGACACATCACCATGCCAACTCCCACAATATGACAACATAGGATTTGCATCCAAATTATACAAGAGGCAATAAATAAATAAATACAATGAAATAATATAAGGAATTACCAAGGTTGAGACACCTTAATTCCCAACATAATCATCCAAGAGTTCCACCAAGTTGTAATGACTGATGTGCTACTAGGTTCATCTTTTCTTGCCTAAGGGTGACCTGATTTAATTGTGAAAAGTGTGCGGATGTTATTCTATGAAGGATGTGTTGGCAGTGAGCTACCCCCTTGTCAGTCAGGAGTTTAATGCTGACCTCGAGATTTGTGACATGGAAGTGAGCCTCCCATGCATCTAGGTTAAGTCTGGCATTTGTAGCGAATGTTGATAGCTTAAGCTTTTGGCGCAATGGCAAACGATTCCAACAATTGGTATCAAAGCCATGGGTCACGGGTTTGAATCCCTAAGGTTCCATTGAGGGGGGATTGTTGGCAGTGAGCTGCCCCCTTGTTAGTGAGGCATTCAATGCTGACCTTGGGATTTGTGACATGGCAGTGAGCCTCCCATGGATCTGGGTTAAGTCTGGAGTTTGTAGTGAGCGTTGATAGCTTGAGCTTTTGGCGCAATGGAAAATGATTCCAATAGGATGATGTTGTGGAGGATGTTTAGGACCATGTTAAGCATGTGTTGGGATCTGCAAGGTGTGTTCTTCTTCCTTGTGTTGCATGTGGTTCATGATAGGGCTTTCCCTCTACAAGTTTCATGTTGTTTGATCTTTGGCTGACTTGTAATTGTAATATTCTTATTGTATCCGGCTGACTTGTAATGTAATCAATGTATTATCATGTATATATTGTAAACCTAGTTGATCTAGATGAGGTATGATTGCAATGTGAATGTAAGGAGTAGAATATGGATGTGTAATGCATTATGATGTGCGACTGAAGGAGAAAGAGCAGAAGTGATAGTTCCTATCCAGATTCATCTTGAAGATATTTTGTGACAGAAGGGAAGTGAAGAGTGTGCCAAACTAATTCAATCATCAAAGAGAAGTGAAAAACAAAAGTGAAATTATTAAAAGGAGTGAGCTTCATTGTCAATTTTCAGATAGTAGGATTGTCATGCTGTAATCACTTCTGAGTTTGTTCTCAGTTTAGGGAGTAGTTGCTTCCTTGGGTTCTAGCCCTAAAAAAAAGTTTGTAGGGAGTTGTAGCTTCCTTGGGAGTGACCCTAAAACTTTTTCTTTAGGGAGTAGTTTCTTCCTTGGGTTGAAGCCCTAAAACAAAGTCAGCAGGGAGTAGTAGCTTCCTTGCGTTGTAGACCTAAAATAAAGTTGTAATTTTTATAGCACTGAGCTTCATATATTGTGAGTTAATCCTTGATGCAGCTTGTGGGGCAAGTGTATCTAACAACCTTTTCATAATTACATTTCCTCTCAGATCATGAACACAGTCCACCACCTTAGGTTGATTTATATTTGGGGCCATTGCTCATATCGCCAAGGTTTCAAACTTAAGATTAAAACCTAACCCAATGAAAGCTTGATCAACCTACTCTTCCGTTCTAAATACCTCTTCATCTTGTCTCCTTATTGTATCTAATGCACATGCAGTGGCTATATCCCAATGTGGTAGCAACAACAAACCACTATTTATGACCATCTGTCTCTGCTCCTTTAGAGTGATTTCGCTGATATCCTGACTTACCTCATGCAACACCTTTTGAGTGATTTCCTCATATTAATTAGGGTATGCCTTACTTTTAGCCTCCTAAACTCTTTTCTATAACTTTGCACTACTTAGCCTTAACACAAAACCCTTGAACTCTTGGGTTTTGACAAACTCATCATCAGAAAAACATTGTGTGCAAGCTAGGGCTCATATATCATTGTTTCATCCTTACCCTGTCTAAGACTTACATCCATCCTACTCTTAGGTGGAGGATTTACCACAACCCTTGTAGGTGAAGCCATGGGTTGATTAACCTCTTATTCTTCTCCAGGTGCACTCTCTACAGTACCCTCCAAATCATCCACTTCAATTTCTATCTCCCCTCCCTCAAGGTCAATTATCTTTCTCTTCTTGGCAGGAAACTGTGGAGGAACATCTACACCATGAGATTGTTCAGGAGAAACAAACTCACTTGTTGTAGAGACATAGGGTCAAAGTGGAGCATTACGGTCCCTTTTATATGTGGGCCTTTCCTTTATTGTAGGAGCTTTCCCAATCAATGTTTCAATATTATCCATTATTTTCTATATTCTGAGGATAAGATCCTTCTCCTCTACAAAAGCACCAAGATAATTTGCATGCATTTTTCTCCTCTGATTCTTTGCATCCATGACTTTTGACCATCTGACCCTTTTAGCCTTCACTTCCTCCAAAAGGCAATTTCTCATTATGTCCTCATTAATTAATTATGTGCAAATGCAGGCCTCTTGATACTCGTCTTATCTTATTGATGACTCCCTTGTTAGATCTAGGGCACATAACTAAGACGGGGGGTGAATCAGTTGTATAAAAACTTGCTTCTACTTTGAACACTTGATTCTTCTTTATTAGTTAATAGCATATCAGTTAATCATTCATGAAAGCATAATGCATAAACACAAGAGTAGATAAACATCAACACATTAGACACCAAGATTTTGACATGGAAAACCCGGTTAAGGGAAAAACCACGGGGTGATTAACCCAAGGATTATTCTCTGTTAGAAGAATAAGAAAAATGAATGGCACATGCCAATTAGGGCTCACTGCCTGAGCACACTGCTCACAAGAGGCACACTGCCTACAAGAGACACACTGTCTACAAAGTGATAAGAATCACAAACTTGAACTGGAGATTGACATCTTTGTCATGCCTAGATCAGTTCCATTTAAGCCCGAGATACTTCTGCTCTACCTTTCGCTCTTGTGCTATTCCACACTCATCCACTCCATGACATTCTTTGAAATGAACTCACAAACCTTTATTTATACAAGGCATCAACTTAGGAATGATCATCTAAGTCGGCAATCATCCATAAGAGCATTTGCAAGTCGGCAATCATCCACAAGAACATTCGCAAGATGAATATCTCATCCGGTCAGCTAGTCTGAATAAGAATATCTTCATTTGGAAGAATATCTTCAATTCTAGGCTCTAATACTAATATGGACTGACAACACAACCTCAACATGATCCAAGAACCTTTGCAAGCTTGCCTAAATGACCAGGTACATCCGCACTTCCTCTACTCATTGGAATCTCTTCTCCTCTTCATCCGGAACTTCAAGAACACAATTTGTCGCGACTATCAAACTGAAACAGGTTCTTCCAGACCTCCAAGCTTTGTACAAACTGAGATGACACATCACAAGGACATCCCAAACACTCCTTCCAATCCACAGAGTCTAACAATGCACCTTCGGATCTCACCGGACCTTTGAGTAACACTCTGTCCCTCCGGAGCATCACCTGGAATCGGTTCTACTTGACCGATCACAACTTGTTCATATCTTCATGTAGACCTCTAAAATCTTAACTGAATCATCTCAAGACTCATATCTACAAACCCTTTAATCCGCATCCTCTGATCCTCAACCTATTGAGTACATTTGCCTTCTTCTCATCACTATTCTTCACTGTTCCTGATTGAGACTAATTTTCTCAATATCCTCAACACACAGCTCATCCAAACCTTCTTTCCAATGCAATATGAGTATGTTGACATCAATGACAACATTGGTTAACCTCATACGTGCAATAATCTCCCCCTTTGTCATTGATGGCAACATATGATGTGAAAAACCATCAAGACAAGAACTTCTCTTTTCTGTCACAACTCCCCCTATCAGTAACAACTCTTCACATGTCTTCTCTTCCTTTACTACTCCCCCTTTGATCATCAACCACTTTTTTTCACATGTCTTCTCTCCCCCTTTGACATCAATGGCAAAGGGCTCATACTTGCACTTGTAACATATCAGAATCATACCAGCTGCTCCCCCTTAGTAGCAGCTCCCCATCACCAATCCGGATCACAAGATATGACTATGATATCCACCAGACTGATGCACATCAGTGCATCCTAGTTCATCACCGGAGGGGCCATGACCCCTAACTTCTCCCTGAGATACTCAAAAGAGTCTTTGGGAAGAAGTTTAGTAAAAATATCTGCAAGCTGATCCTTGGAGGGTACATACTCCAATCTGACTTCACCCTTGTTCACTTGTTCTCTCAAAAAGTGAAATTTGATAGATATATGCTTGGTCTTAGAATGCAATACCAGATTCTTGGAAATATTTATTGCACTCAAATTATCACAGAAAATTATGATAGGCTCCTCATATTCTATTTTCATGTCTCTTAGCATCTGCTTCATCCATAAGATTTGAGTGCAACTGCCTGCTGCTGCAATATATTCTGCTTTAGTTGTAGATAGAGATATTGCCTCTTGTTTCTTACTTAGCCAAGAAACCAATCTCTTTCCCAAGAAGAATTCTCCACCACTAGTACGCTTCCAGTCATCCACATCTCTTGCCCAATCTGCATCTATATATGCATGAAGAGAGAAATCCTGATCTTTAGGATACCATAGGCCATACTCAATTGTCCCCTTTAGATATCTAAAAATCCTCTTGATTGCCATAACATGAGATTTTCTAGGGTCAGCCTGAAATCTTGCCATAAGACCAACAACTTGCATTATATCTAGTCTAGTCTGAGTGAGATACAATAATCCTCCAATCATTGATCTGTACTTGGTATGATCTGTCTTAGGAGAGTCATCATCTTTGCTCAACTTACATCTGGTTGCCATAGGAGTGTTCATTGGCTTTGAATCTTCCATTCCAAATTTTCTCAATAATTCTTTCACATATTTGGTCTGAGAGATAAAGATACCTTTCTTTGTCTGAGTAATTTGTAGACCCAAGAAGAAATTCATTTCACCAAGCATTGACATTTCAAACTCACTTTTCATTTGATTTGCAAAGGTTTTACACAAACTATTTCTTCCTCCAAAAATGATATCATCAACAAATACTTCAACAATCAAGATGCTTTCATTATCTATTTGGAAATATAGATTATTGTCAGCAGTACCTTTATTGAAACCAATCTACATAAGATGCTTATCCAACCTTTCATACCATGCTCTTGAGGCTTGCTTCAATCCATACAATGCTTTCTTCAACTTGCAGACCATATCATCATGATTAGACAATTGAAATCCATCCAGTTGTTCAATGTATACTTCTTCTTCCAAATCACCATTTAGGAAGGCAGACTTGACATCCATATGATATACCTTGAAGTCTTTGAAGGTAGCATATGCAAGAAATAATCTGACTGCTTCAATTCTTGCTACTAGAGCAAAGGTTTCTTTAAAATCAATTCCTTCTATTTGAGAGTAGCCTTTGCAGACCAATCTGGCTTTATTTTTGATCACTTCACCAACCTCATTTAGTTTGTTCTAGAAGACCCATTTGGTTCCAATCACATTCTTGTTTCTAGGTCTAGGAACAAGATCCCAAGTGTGATTTTTCTCAATTTGCATCAACTCTTCTTCCATTGCTTTGGCCCAGTTTTCATCATTGCAAGCTTCATTTATTGTCTTAGGTTCAATCTGTGAAATCAGACAGTATTCATTTGAATTTTGAGCAATTCTTCTCCTTGTTTGTACCCCTTTGCTTTTGTCACCTATGATCTGATCTTCAGAGTGATTTAAAGTTACATACCTTGGAACTTTGGGAGTCTCTTGCACTGTTGTTTCTTGATTAGGTTCATTCAGACAAACCTCTTCTTTCTGATTTACCGAATCAGTCTAAATCTGACTTTTAGGAAGGGATTAAGTACCTTGAATTAGAACATCATTCTGATCATCTTCATCATATTCATAAAACCTTGAGGGCTTCTCAATTCCTTCATCAACCTTCACATTTGTACTTTCTATCATCTTTTTCAATCTCTTATTGTAACTGCGGTATGCTTTGCTTTGAGTGGAGTAACCCAAGAAAATTCCTTCATCACTTCTAGCATCAAACTTTCCTAGATCTTCATCTCTTTTGATGTAACACTTGCTACCAAATACTTTGAAATATTTCACAGTAGGAGTTATACCAAACCAAAGTTCATAAGGAGTCTTACCAGTATTGTTTCTGATTTGAACTTGGTTGAGAGTGTAGACTGCAGTGCTGACAGCTTCTCTCCAAAACATTTGAGGAACATTTGCTTCCATCATCATTGTCCTGGAAGCTTCCTGGATGGTCCGGTTCTTTCTCTCAACTACTCCATTCTACTGTGGAGTCCTAGGAGCAGACAACTGTCTCTTTATGCCATGCTTCTCACAAAAGTGTATGAATTCACCGGATGTGAATTCACCACCTCTATCAGACCTTAGACACTTTAGTTTCAATCCGGTTTGATTCTCTACCATAGCCTTGAAGATTTTGAACTTCTCAAAGGCTTTTGATTTCTCTTTCAAAAAGGTAACCCACATCATCCGAGAATGATCATCAATCAATAACATGAAATATCTATCACCTTGCATACTCTTGATTCTTGTTGGACCACATAGATTAGTATGAACTAATTCCAATAATCTGGTAGAGGACTGATCTTTGCTTTTGAAGGAGACTCTGCTCTATTTTCCTAGCTGTCATTCTTTGCACAAACTATTTGTAGGTTTCACCAATTTTGGAAGATCTCTTACAGCCTGAATATTACTTATCTTGATGATGTTATCAAAATTTATATGACACATCCTTCTATGCCATAGCCAACTCTGATCAACTTGAACAAACAGACAACTTTTATTTGAACCAACAAGATGGAAGATGTTACCTTTTGTTTGAGTAACGGATGCAATCTCAGTTCTGGAGCTTTCAAATATCTTGCATCTTCCATTTTTGAACCAGAGATCATAACCTTTATCCACTAACTATCCAACACTGAGAAGATTGTGCTTCAATCCTTCAACATACAGTACATTACCAGTTTTGCTCTTTCCATCAAAATAAATAGTTCCCCTACCTCTAATTCTACCTGCAGAATTGTCACCAAACTTTACCATTCCTCCTTCATACCTTTCTAAATCTAAGAACTTGTTCTTGTCACCTGTCATGTGGTGAGAGCATCCACTGTCAATAACCCAATCATCCTTTTCTTCAACTTGGGCACCCAAAGCTCTTTCTACAACCTTATGATTGACAGATTCAGAGGATATTGGTTCTTCTTCCTTGATGGCAATAAACACCCATTCATTTCTAGATTTGTCTCCTATCTCTGATTCATCATCTGTTACTCCTTCATTATCAGCTTCTTCATGAACATAATAATAGTTCTTTTGGAACCTTTATCTGTTGGAGTTTGACCTTGCAGATCTTTCTGGACATCTTGAAGCAAAATGACCAATCTTATTATAGTTGAAGCACTTAAAAGGTAACTTTCCTTCATACTTATCGGATCCTCTTGGCAATCTCTTTGCAATGAGGGCTTCAAGATGAACTGTTTATGCTTCTTCTTCTTCCATGTCTTTCCTTGCTTGATCATACCATGACAGCTTCCTTGAAGAGTTTTCTCCCGGATCAAATCTTTGTTTGCCTTTCACATAGGCACTGGCTTTGAATACAGATTTAGTCTTGGGAGGATCATCTCCAAACTCTGTCATTTCAAATGCAGCCAGTTTGCCAGCCAATTTCTCTCTTGTGACAGTTGCATGGGCTCTGAATTCATCAATGGCAACAACCTTGATCTTGTAGGCAGAAGGAAGGGATCTAAGAATCTTGCAAACAATTTCATTTTCATCTAGAACTCCACCAGCATTCCTGATTCCACACACCAACTCATTTACTCTTGGCATAAAAGTAGTGATATTTTCATCATCTCTCATCTTCAATATTTCAAATTTCCCTTTCAGACTTTGCAACCTTGCACTCTTAACAAACTCATCTCCTTCATGCAGAAGTTCTAGTTTAACCCAGATCTCATATGCAGTTGGTAGGTCAATGACATTTGAGAGCTCTGAATCATTCAATGCACTTAGAAGAGCTTCTTTGGTCCTCAAATTGTTTTCAGCATCTGTGATCTCATTCAGAGTTGTCAGACCACCCTGTGGAGGTACATATGGTTTTGAGACCATGGCCAAGTATGCTTTTCCCATACAGTCCAAGTGACATTTCATGTGACTTTCCTAGAGAGTGAAGTTGGTTCCATCGAACTTCAGACTATCCTTTTTGTATGACGACATCCTGGATCTCCTCAAGCGGTTAAGCTCCTTTTAGAGGAACTTGGCTCTGATACTAATTATTAGATCTAGGGCACACAACTAAGAGGGGGGTGAATCAGTTGTATAAAAACTTGCTTCTACTTTGAACACTTGATTCTTCTTTGTTAGTTAATAGCATATCAGTTAATCATTCATGAAAGCATAATGCATAAACACAAGAGTAGATAAACATCAACACATTGGACACCAAGATTTTGACGTGGAAAACCTAGTTAAGGGAAAAACCATGGGTTGATTAACCCAAGGATTATTCTCTGTTAGAAGAATAAGAAAAATGAATGGCACATGCCAATTAGGGCTCACTGCCCGAGCACACTGCCTATAAGAGACACACTATCTACAAAGTGATAAGAATCATAAACTTGAACTAGAGATTGACATCTTTATCATGCCTAGATCAGTTCCATTTAAGCCTGAGATACTTCTGCTCTGCCTTTCACTCTTTCACTATTCCACACTCATCCACTCCATGACATTCTTTGAAATGAACTCACAAACCTTTATTTATACAAGGCATCAACTTAGGAATGATCATCTAAGTTGGCAATCATCCATAAGAGCATTCGCAAGTCAGCAATCATCCACAAGAACATTCGCAAGATGAATAACTCATCTGGTCGGCCAGTCTGAATAAGAATATCTTCATCTAGAAGAATATCTTCAATTCTCGGCTCTAACACTAATGTGGACCAACAACACAACCTCAACATGATCCAAGAACCTTTGCAAGCTTGCTTGAATGACCAGGTACATCCGCACTTCCTCTACTCATTGGAATCTCTTCTCCTCTTCATCTGGAACTTCAAGAACACAGTTTGTCGCGACTGTCAAACTGAAACAGGTTCTTCTAGACCTCCAAACTTTGTACAAACTAAGGTGACACATCACAAGGACATCCCAAACACTCCTTCCAGTCCGCAGAGTCTGACAATGCACGTCCAGATCTCACCGAACCTTTTTGTAACACTTTGTCCCTTCGGAGCATCTCCCGAAACTGGTTCTACTTGACCGATCACAACTTTTTCATATCTTCATGTGGACCTCTGAAATCTTAATTGGATCATCTCAAGACTCATATCTATAAACCCTTTAATCTGCATCCTCTGATCCTCAACCTATTGAGTACATTTGCCTTCTTCTCATCACTGTTCTTCACTGTTCCTGATTGAGACTAATTTTCTCAATATCCTCAACACATAGCTCATCCAAACCTTCTTTCCAATGCAATATGAGTATGTTGACATCAATGACAACACTGGTTAACCTCATACTTGCAACATCTCTCTGGATCAAAATTTCTTGTTGACTCCTTCCCCATCTTGTATGAGTGCAAAAAAGGATAAATTTAATCTAGGATTTATTTATTTGTTGCCAAAAAATCACTTAACTTTGTAGAAGTGGGGAAAAAGGAACCCTTCTTCTACCCCCGGAAGTGAGTCTTATCTAACTCATTCAATTGCCACAACACTTGCAAATAATCGAACCTTTTTGGGACATATTTGGGTAATATATGTGGGCATACCATGCATCCATATAGCCTGATTGTAGTGGTGTTAGTGTGTAGAAACCAATCACCCTAGTTATGTTGAATTCCCAATTTAGGGGTTCTTTCCATGAGCCTCAAGAGATCCATAATTTCTCTTGGTGCTATGTCTTATGGTGGCTCAATGAAATTCAAGAGTCTTCTGATAAATTATTCCTCAAAAATTACATAACTAGCATTAGCACAATACTTATCCAGCATGTGTATCTAGCACTGAATAGGAAGGGGAGAACCTTTGTCATCTACCTCTTTTACTTGCAAGGCTCCATGCCATGACCCTTTTCTTGCATATAAGAGCATATGGCACATCAAAGAGTACCAACTGAATTCCATTTTAAACTCCATCTTGTCTTCATTCACCTTGGATACTCTCTATGATGATTCTCTCTAAAAATCTATATCTTTCTCTTGTCTACCTAAGATTTGGGATCCTAAGGTGAATGCACATTGTCCTAAAATACACCCAATCCCAGGTCCAAGGGACCTCAAGATTGGACCTAATTGCTAATGCACTAAACTATCTAATTTGCACCCTATCTAAGCACACTAACAATGATATGTCCTATATGACTATGAAACTACACTATGCTAACTTATTTTTGCACTATTTTAGATGGATGTGAGAACTCAATTTGTTAGAGTAACTTTGTATATGATGGCTTGTTCAAAATGGGAGGTGGAGGCCTCAATTTATAGATTTTTGGGGATGGAAATGGAGGGCTTGGATTAATTTGGAAGATCAATGGTTGAGATTGCTTGAGGGTCCTCAAGCAAGGAGAATTGGACAAGTGGCATGATTGGATTGGATGAGAATTTTGCTCCAAGATGCAAGTGATGATCAATGGTTGAGATTGCAAGTTTGAATAGATGGATGACTAGAATTGGGTAGGTGTATGACATGTAAGGCCTCATTTATGAAAAGGTAAGGCATAAACTTTGTGAAGAATTTTAAAGTGGATGGAGAGACAAGTGGAATTTTAAATTGGATGAATAGTGTTCATATAGTGCCACATGTAATTTTAAATTTGGATGAATAGAGGCACATGGTGTGGGGTGGAAGAAATAGGATAAATGTACACTTTATGGAAGATTTGGCCATGCTGGTGCAGGAGCACCAAGACATCTGGGTTTGGTTTGATCTTCAAGTAGTTGTTTTGTTTAATAAGGTCCTTGAGACCATTCAATGTTATAATAAGGCTTGAAAGCCATGCATGTAAATGGACTATGTCCAAAAGACTATAAGACTACTACTGTCATGTTAAAGAGGATAGTCATGTGGTAAAAAAGGTAGTCATAGGTTTCTTTTCTTTTGTAGCCCTCCTAAGGTATGCAGGAGGCAATCATATTGGTTGTTAGCATGTTTAAGGTTTGAAGATGAGTTAGAACCTTGTCCAAGGTTAAACCACATGTTAAAAAGCATTGTTAAAACATAAATATAGTCGAGGCAGTCCAAGAGGACAGTTACAAAGCAGTAGACAGTTGTGGGCCGGGCAGTGATGGTTTTGGAGCAGTTCTTTTCTCTCACAATCGGTTCAACTAACCTCCTGCATGTACAAGGCATCGAGGAGGCTTCAAAAATCCAAGAAACTTTTCATTTTGTATGGTGTGAAGGAAGGTTGAAGTATAATGAAATAAAGAACATGTTTTCCTGCATATTTCTGTGTTTTTTTCACTATTTCCAGTCCGTACCCATGCCTGTACGGAACAGTCATAGCCCAAGTTTGTAATGGATGGTTAGAGGGTTGAAGTAGCTTTGATTTGAATCTTGTTTGGGGTCTTGAAAATGATCTAGGTGGGAGAAATCATTGTTTTGCTTTAGACTGTCCTAAACCCTGTTGTTTCTTTCAGAGATTCGTTGTTTCCTACAATAATCCGTACCTGTACGGCCTAGTGGTGGTTGGTGACTGTGATGGTTGGTTAGTGTGGAGAGTTACCTATCATTTGCAAGTTGTTTGGGCTCTTGACACTCTTCTTTATCTCTGTATTTCTCTTTTATCTGCAAGTGGGTCTGAAAACCTAGCTTAGGGCTTTTTTTGAGTAGCCTGATGGATTTACCCTCATTCCACTGATCTTCTCTGTTTCTGATCAATGCAATGGGTTGTATGATAGCTAAAGCAAGGGTTTGTGAAGGTTTGGGAGGTAGGAGGATGGTTTAGGGTGAGTTTATCATGTTGATGACTCTACAAATCCATGTGTTAGAAGTTAGAGAAGGACAACAACATAAGGATGGTGATCAGTGACTGTGGGAGTGGACTCCTTGTGAAATTCCAGTCTTTAGTAAGTGTGCAAGATGCCCTTGGATCTAGCAATGGTCCTATGACAAGGAGTAGGAAGGGATTTCTCTAAGATAATAGTCTATTCTACCTTATGTTGTCTCTGACAGTCCTCTTGGAGATAGCCACCACAAGGAAGACACTAGGTAAGTGGTGTGTTATTGATTTGTGAAGGCATTAAGTATGTTGGCATGTCAAGGTTTGGTAGGTTGAACAAGATTGAGTTGTCCTAATAGAAATCACCATGAGAAGGATATTGTGACTGTTATCCCATTGGAGTAGTAAGGTTATGACTATCTTTTGAAGACATTGGCAAGATTACTGTCCCACAGACCCTGCACAGTGGGTTAGATGGAGTCTTGATTGGAGTTAGGCACCCTGAGATAAGTGTCTTGAAGTCTACTCCCTCTTATGTCCTAAACATGTATTGTGTTGAGTTAAAACCCTACCTTATGTGAAGTTTGATCTCTATAAAAGAAAACAGTGAATCTTGAGAATTATTGCATTAAAGTTTTGAAATATGCTTTTGTTGTCCTAGATGCTCTGCATCATTTGTGGTATCAGAGCAAGCAAGTAGATCCTTGAGGGTGTAGTAGGGTCTTGTGAAACAGTAAGGGTTTGTGAGAGTTGTAAGGATGCCTCCTAAGAATTAGATGGCTAGGGAGAATAGTGAGTTGAGAGAAGCCTTAGAGGCTAGAGAAAAGGAGTTGAGGGATAGAAGAGAGCAGGATGCTGCAAGGGAAAGAGAGTTGAGGCAAGTGAGAAGAGAGAATGCATCAATCTTAGCAAGATTGGAAGCATTGGAGAAGAATCCTAGAAGGGATGAGCAAGATGATCAAGAAGGAGATGAGGAGGCAGATGAGAATGCTCCTGAGGATGAATTGGATCCTGAAGAGAAGAAATTTGTGAGATTGTTGAAGGCAGTTCAAGGTAGTGGAACAAAGGCAAACATAGAGTTACCTATCTATCAAGGGAAGATGGATAGTGAAGAGGTATTAGGGTGGATAGATGCCCTAAAAATTTCTTTGAGTATGAGGAAATGAGTGATGAGAAGAAGTTCAAATTTGTAAAAACAAAACTGAGAGGAACAACACTCACATGGTGGAGTAGTGTGCAAACAGAAAGAGTGGCTAGAGGTGGAACAAGAATCACTTCTTGGGGTAGGATGAAGGATATGATGAAGGATCAGTTTCTTCCATCTGATTACTCCATTTAAACAAAGAGGATGAGGTAGAATTTGAAGCAAAAGGACATGGATGCTATGTTCTATACTGAGCAATTTCATAAGCTTAGTATTAGAGGAGGATTGGAAGATGAAGAAGAGAAAGTGGCAAGATACCTTAATGGGCTTAGGTATAACTTGCAAGATGAAATTAGTTTGACCATACCAAAATCACTTGGAGAATGTTTTCAGTTAGCCATCAGGGATAAAGAAAGGGTGAAGAGGAAGCAAGAAAGACAAGGAGGTAGTGGAAGAGGATATAGAGGTAGGGGCAGACCTACTAATGAAGTATAAAACAACAATGAGAAAGGTAAGGAGTTTTCTGCAGATCAGAGAGGTGGATATAGAGGTGAAGGTAGATTTGGATCAGGAAGAGGAGTGTTTATAGGAAGATGTTATCATTGCAATGAAGTGGGACATACATCTTTCAAATGTCCTAAGAAGGATGATGTTGACAAGAGCAAGGATAGAAGAGTTCACTTGGCACAAGAGGAGGAGAAGCCAAAAGAATCGGAAATGTTATCAGCCTCTCCAGTAATGGTTGGAGAAATGCTCATGGTGGAAAAAGGCAAAATGTAGCAACCACCACAGGTATCTATTTTTAAAACGAATTGTTTAAGCCATAGAAAAATATGCAAGTTGATTATAGATTCAGGTTCCCATGATAATTTAGTTTCTTGGCAAATGGTGCATAAGTTGGGATTGAAAACATTTGATCATCCTAGTCCTTACAATGTCACTTGGGTCAGTCAAGAACAACAAGTAATGGTTAATAAGAAGGCATATGTTGATTTTTCCATTGGTCCATATCAGGATTATGTTTTGTGTGATGTCATTTCAATGACATGTGTGCATATCATTTTGGGTAGACCATGGCAGCATTCGAGAAGGACAATTCATGATGGTTATACTAATAACTATTTGGTGCACAAAGATGGTAGAAAGTTTAAACTAGTACCTTTACCTTGTGAAGACAAGAAGGAACATGTTACTATCTGTTTTGGAGAGAAATTGAAGTTGAATGTGCAGGTTAAGGATGATTGCAAACAGCAGGAACAGTTGCAGCAGAAGAAGGTGGAAGACAGTCCTAAAGAATAGTAGGTTTGGGACTTGAGTTATGTCAATATTG
Organism: Cunninghamia lanceolata; assembly: GCA_027924645.1. NCBI lineage: Eukaryota > Viridiplantae > Streptophyta > Pinopsida > Cupressales > Cupressaceae > Cunninghamia > Cunninghamia lanceolata. Next base: position 3,538,906 of record BSBN01000220.1, on the reverse strand, counting down.
GGGACATTGATTGCCCTATAAGGAGGCAGAAGAAGGAAGGCAAATAGCAGATAGTACAAAGAGGAATAAATCAAAACCTCAAGTTGGAATAAATAGAAGCATTGCAGTAGCAAGGTCCTAGGCAAGGACATCACAACATGTTTTATGGTCCTAACACTGTTTACAGGAGCCATGCAGGTTGGAGAAGGAGGAAGATAACTCTTGGAGAGTTCATGTTTCCTAGTCAGAGGAACATTCCAACAAGATTGAAGAACGTTTGGAGAAGAAGCCATAACTCTTGGGATAAGAATTTTCATCATGCTGGGGAGTATGGTGCAGGAGCACCAAGACATCTGGGTTTGGTTTGAGCTTCAAGTAGTTGTTTTGTTTAATAAGGTCCTTGAGACCATTAAATGTTATAATAAGGCTTGAAATCCATGCACGTAAATGGACTATGTCCAAAAGACTATAAGACTACTACTGTCATGTTAAAGAGGACAATCATGTGGTAAAAAAGGCAGTCATAGGTTTCTTTTCTTTTGTAGCCCTCCTAAGGTATGTAGGAGGCAATCATATTGGTTGTTAGCATGTCTAAGGTTTGAAGATGAGTTAGAACCTTGTCCAAGGTTAAACCACATGTTAAAAAGCATTGTTAAAACATAAAAACAGTTGAGGCAGTCCAAGAGGATAGTTACAAAGTAGTAGACAGTTGTGGGCCGGGCAGTGATGGTTTTGGAGTAGTTCTTTTCTCTCACCATTAGTTCAACTACCCTCCTGCATGTGCAAGGCATCGAGGAGGCTTCAAAAATCCAAGAAACTTTTCATTTTGTATGGTGTGAAGGAAGGTTCAAGTATAATGAAATAAAGAACCCGTTTTCCTGCATATTTCTATGTTTTTTTCACTATTTCCAATCCGTACCCACACCTGTATGAAACAGTCATAGCCCAAGTTTGTAATGGATGGTTAGAGGGTTGAAGTAGATTTGATTTGAATCTTGTTTGGGGTCTTGAAAATGATCTAGGTGGGAGAAGTCACTATTTTTCTTTAGACTGTCCTAAACCCTGTTGTTTCTTTCAGAGATTCGTTGTTTCCTGCAATAATCCGTACCTGTATAGCCTGGTGGTGGTTGGTGCCTATGATGGTTGGTTAGTGTGGAGAGTTACCTATCATTTGCAAGTTGTTTGGGCTCTTGACACTCTTCTATATCTCTGTATTTCTCTTTTATCTGCAAGTGGGTTTGAAAACCTAGCTTAGGGCTTTTTCTAAGTAGCCTGATGGATTTACCCTCATTCCACTGATCTTCTTTGTTTTTGATAAGTGGAATGGGTTGTATGATAGCTAAAGCAAGGGATTGTGAAGGTTTGGGAGGTAGGAGGATGGTTTAGGGTGAGTTTATCATGTTGATGACTCTGCAAATCCATGTGTTAGAAGTTAGAGAAGGACAGTAGCATAAGGATGGTGATCAGTGACTGTGGGAGTGGACTCCTTGTGAAATTCTAGTCTTTAGTTAGGGTGCAAGATGCCCCTGGATCTAGCAATGGTCCTATGACAAGGAGTAGGAAGGGATTTCTCTAAGATAACAGTCTATTCTACCTTATGCTGTCTCTGACAGTCCTCTTGGAGACAGCCACCACAAGGAAGACACTAGGTAAGTGGTGTGTTATTGATTTGTGAAGGCATTAAGTATGTTGGCATGTCATAGGTTTGGTAGGTTGAACACGATTGAGTTGTCCTAATAGAAATCACCATGAGAAGGATATTGTGACTATTATCCCATTGGAGTAGTAAGGTTATGACTATCTTTTGAAGACATTGGCAAGATTGCTATCCTGTAGACCCTGCACAGTGGGTTAGATGGAGTCTTGATTGGAGTTAGGCACCCTGAGATAAGTGTCTTGAAGTCTACTCCCTCTTATGTCCTAAACATGTATTGTGTTGAGTTAAAACCCTGCCTTATGTGAAGTTTGATCTCTGTCAAAGAAAACATTGAATCTTGAGAATTATTGCATTAAAGTTTTGAAATATGCTTCTTCTGTCCTAGATGCTCTACATCACATGCTTCCAAAGTACCACTTGTCATGTACATGTATGTACATAGGATGACAAGTGGACTTCTGGAAACATGGGGGTTTGTAATGATAAATTAATTAAAATTAATTCATGTGCACATGGATTAGAAGAAGATAATGATGATTACAAAAAGTAATCACAAGTGAACAAAATAGGGAATTAAATAAATATGATAATTTATTTAATTTTTGAAATGTGATTTATGAACTATAGTAAAAAATATTAAATTTTTAAACTATAGTAGAGGATTTTGACTTCTGCGAAAGGGAAAAAGGTGTATGATAAATTAATTAAATAATTAAAAATTATTTAATTAATCATTGGGTCAAATGGAGTGATGTAGGCGAGATTAGATTTGGATTTCGTAGGTGGATGAAATTTGGTTGTGACCATTTTTCAGACGTCTACATTTTGCCTGTTGGCAAGAAACACTACTAGGCATGTCAAGTGTTGTCATTAATGGCAATTGAATCTATCCTTAACATCCACATTACATCATTTGATCATACCAGAAGTCAGAGTGCAGATTTATCTAAGTCCAAATAGACAGGAATAGAGCATTTGACAGGGTTCAATGTATTAGTCCGCATTTATCTACAGGTAATCACATTGTGCTACGGATATGAGGGAATGTTAAGGGATGTCAGGGCTACCTAAATCCAAAATTTTAGCCTCAGGTGATGAAGGGATTATAAGTTACAAGCATCTGAGTATCAGGTTTTGGTTAGACAGTTCAGTCTGGTGAAGAACAGGCCGACTAGGTGTTTGATACTTATGCGAATGAAGAGAAGTGGTTGGTCAAGCAATTTATGAGATCCGGTGGTGTTGGATGACATGTGAGGTGAATTGAACACATAAGTTTTGGTCTGCATTAATATGTGTGCATGGATTTTGTTAAAAATGATAATCTTCACTTGGTTAAGGATACTTAAATCCTTACTTTAGTAAAGATCATTAAATTATTTCTTTGTATTAAATACTTGTATTATTAAATACAAAGTATTTTTATTTTAGGTGAGTATCCTCACACATGTGTGAGAATAACTCATGTCAATAGTCCTCTTGAAGGAATATTTGATATATTTAGTTACCTCCTTATGAGGTTTACACATGACACTCACCCACATGAAGGTGGCATATGGGAGTTGAATACAACTCCCCTCTCACCTCTATTTATGATGTGCCCTCTCCTCTCATTTTATTATTCCTCTCTTATTTTCTCTTCTCGTTCATTTCTTGAGGATCTCCTCCCTCTTTTTCTGTAATATTTTATTTCATGGCTGCATGCCATCTTTAATAATGTATGGGGTTTTTTTCTTTGTTTTTCCCCCTTCAAAATGTCTAGTCTCCTTTGTTGAATCTTGGTAATGTTATCTTTCAAATGATGCTCCAGAAAATTAGTTTTTCTTTCATGTATTTACTTTTATTTCAATATATTTAATTTTCCTATCATGGTATCAGATCCATGCAACTAATATTTTTGTGAGTTGTTTTTTTTCAGCAACATTTTGTGGAGTTAATTGCAGATTGAGAGAGAAATTTTTTTTATGCAACATCAAGGGTTCTAAACCTTTCATTTTCATTTTTTTGGTAACTCTATTCATATTTTTTTTGGATGCAAGTTTCTTCCAGATCCATCCAACTGCTTGCTGTGCAAAGTTGATCTTTGTAAAAAATCAATATTTTTTAAAAATCCTATTGCAAAATCTATTTCATTTTCATCTAACCCATTTGCATGCAGATTATATCAATTTTTTGCTGCAAGGGTTTAACCATTTCATTTTTTTTATTCGAACCTTTTTTTATTCAGTTTTTCATAGCAAGGGTTTTAAAAAATTTTAGATCAGATTAAAAATATCAATTTGTTTTTTAAGCCTTTTTCAGCAATCTATTTTTAAATTTTTTGTTCATGGTATTTCCTTATTGTTTAAAAAAAATCATTTCAATCAAATCTCACTTTTTTTGTTTGGTTGCAGGTTTAGTTCTAACTTTTTTAAAATGCAAAAAAATTGTAACACAATTAATTTCATTCTATTTTTGTTTTTAATTTTTTAACAAAAACTTTTTAACAAAAAATCTTTGGCTTTTCAACCAAATTAAATTTATCTAATGTTTTTTAAGATTTCTTAAAAAATCTATAGTTCTATTAAAAATTTAAGGGGATATTCATGTAGTCTGGAATGCACGAATATCATCTTCTGCTATTTTTTAAAATTTTATTTATCTTTAATGACTCCATAGTCTGTGATCTGCATGTTAATCCACAAATATTGTGACTTTATTCAAACACACATTTTTGATATTATTTTTTTGTGACATATTAAGATGGCTTGATTTGTGCCCCTTCAAATTCCAATGTATCTCTAAGCTCTTTCTATCACAGCTTGTGTGAAATTATCATTCTACGTAAGTCTTGATTTATGACAATATTTAAAAAACACTCTAGAGTTTTCTTCTCAACTATGATTATGTTGTCTTGATAAAGGGAATCTAATATTTATTGTGCCTCAATTATCTGTTATAATTTTTGAGAAATTAAAAGCTCATTAGAGCACTAAAGCCTTTTATGCGCAAGATGCATTTGCAGTAATGTTGCATAGGGAGCCCTTTAAGTCTCATTGGAGTGCTTTTTTGGCCCCATGGAAAATATTTCCATACACTTTGATGGTATGCAATTACATTTTTTTGATGAACTGATCGTTGGGGATCAAGTTCTTAAAAATTGATGAAGACAATATGGTTGTTATACCATTTTATAGGGCTATTTTCAAAGTCCTTTGATATTAAAATTTTTGATAAAGGCACTATGGGTTTTATAACCATATATAGGATTGTTTTTCAAAGTCCGTAATATTGAATTTTCAAATGATGGCACTATGATCTCAGGACTAATTTTCAAAGTCCAATATTATTAAACTTGATATAAGTTCCCTTTACAATTCAACAAATGATGTAGTGAGAATCAACCTAGAACTATTATTGCTGTGCCTATATGTTGGCATTTTATAATTTGGGCTATAAGCCATGATTTGTGCTACATTTTTTTACTAGCACTCTTATTCAAGACTTAAGGTTATTTTATCTACATTGAATCATTCTTATGTTAGCTAAGCTAACTTTTACCTTCTTGGCTTTATGACTCAAATTTGGATTCATTTTATCCACAAACTTTTGTTATGCAATATGCAATTTATATCTCTTTATATGATTATACTAATTCAAGTTTAGGAAATGATCCCAATGATGGGAAATCCATTTGTGGTTATGGTTTCTTTGATGAAACAGGTGCACAAGAATCATCAATTCCTTTCTTTTGGCTCAATATTCAATTATTCTCAAGACAACTTGAAGACTTGAAGAGTTGTCTCCATCTCAAATCATATTCTTCACTCTTCTTCAAGCTTCTTTCTCAAGATATCTATTCTTCTTCATTGTAAAGGCTTTTATGCCATTCTTGTAAATGTTGTAATCATCCCATTTATGGATTCTTTGTAATCTTCCCCAAGTAAAGCTTAAGGGGGGATGTTAAAAATGATAATCTTTACTTGGTTAAGGATACTTAAATCATTACTTTAGTAAAGATCATTAAATTATTTCTTTGTATTGAATACTTGTATTATTAAATACAAAGTATTTTTATTTTAGGTGAGTATCCTCACACATGTGTGAGGATAACTCATGTCAATATTCCTCTTGAAGGAATATTTGATATATTTAGTTACCTCCTTATGAGGATTACACATGGCACTCACCCACATGAAAGGTGGCATATGGGAGTTGAATACAACTCCCCTCTCACCTCTATTTATGAGGTGCCCTCTCTTCTCATTTTATTATTCCTCTCTTATTTTCTCTTCTCATGCATTTCTTGAGGAGCTCCTCCCTCTTTTTCTGTAATATTTTATTTCATGTATGCATGCCATATTTCATAATGTATGGGGGTTTTTTCTTTGTTTTTCCCCCTTCAAAATGTCTAGTCTCCTTTGTTGAATCTTGGTAATGTTATCTTTCAAATGATGCTCCAGCAAATTAGTTTTTCTTTCATGTATTTACTTTTCTTTCAATATATTTAATTTTCCTATCATGGTATTAGATCCATGCAACTAATATTTTTGTGAGTTGTTTTTTTTTAGCAACATTTTGTGGAGTTAATTGTAGATTGAGAGAGAATTTTTTTTATACAACATCAAGGGTCCTAAACCTTTCATTTTCATTTTTTTTTTAAAGAAAAAGTGGCATAGCCACTAAAATTTATTAATTAAAAAAGGAAATTTACAAAAAGCCTGATTCAAAGAGGCATACCGATAGGAAAGAATCAGGCGAAGAAAACCTCTGGTTGTAGCCTTTTAAAACTTAACTAAATACAAAAGCAACTCAAGAGGATGAGTCTGCCAAGGCAAAGTCCATGACTGTTATACAAAATTGATTACTGTGTCACAAGGGAATTGTTAAAAAATTTTCATCTGACACTTTACAAAACTTATAGAGATCCACAAAAGAACTCCCACTACAGAAATTACCCATCAGTTAACATCTTATCAACCATCAGCAAATAAACCCTATTGTCGATGATCCTCCTCTTCAGCCGGCTGAAGGGGCAGCGGTGGAGGAGGAGTATAATGCAGAAGGAAAGATAGTGCATTAAAAACCCTCAAAACATCATCTATCATCTTCTTGCATAGCTCTTTCCTATGACAGTGAACAGAATTGTGAAAGGACATTACACAATTATTTTGAAGACCATGCAGCATAGCATTGTAAAGGCAATGAAGCGCAGGTCGATGGAAGAGATCCCTGCGAACAAACAAGACACCCACAAGAGCAATACTATTGTGTGGTTACACAACACGCCCCATTTTGACTTGACAAAATAGGGACCCAACTTTTTTGCTACTTTGGCTTGTGTTGTTTTTCTGCTCTTCGGCGGTCTGGTAAAAGTAAGTCATGTAGTGACCCTGCATAAGGGAAGTGGGTAAGTCATCATGATGAGGTTAGTTAGTCAAAGTTAATATTTCATATCAATAACCTCATGGTTGAAAAGAGTATAAAATTTCATGCAGGTTTGCCTTTTGGATCACCTTGATATTCCTTAGGGAACGAAAGTTATGACAAGTCAAAGTCCTGGTCAAACCTGATATTCCTGGGGGGGTCATATTCCTTAACATCAGTCACCTTACGTTAGATCACCCCAATGCCAGTTTATCACCTGATAATCATTTGGTCCGCGAACTCTAGACGTCAATTTTAGGTAATAATTGTATTTGCCCGTCAAACAGCTTCATATATTTTGTGGGGGTCATATTTCGAATATCACCCGATCTTTCGAATATCACCCGATCTTGCGAATATGACCTGATATTTCAAATATCACCTGATATTTCAAATATCACCCTGCTGCAGAACATCACCCCAGTGCCAATATGCCGATGACGTCATCCAATCCCAATGAACGAAGAAATCACCCTGACGGTGACGTCATCATCCTTTTTACCTCACGGAGGTATGTATCCAGTGATCACCCTTTTAAATAACATGACGGTGACGTCATCCTGATCTTTTGAAAGGGGGTCACATTGGTTAATATGACTCATCTTCGTTAAACATGATGATGACGTTAGCTTATCCCATTCCACAAAGGACCTGATATGACGATGACATCATCAATCAGCTTGAACTCTGAAGGTCATCTAATTTCTAACATCCGTCATCTTTTCTAATATGACTGATCTTTCCTAACATGACAGTGACATCATTCTGACCTTATATAAAAAGGTCAACATGACCGTGACATCATCTTATTCGGAGGGTGATATTCCTCAATATCAGGGTCATATTTCTTAACAACCCAATTTCCTTTAGTATGACTGTGACATCAACCTTTCACATTTTAACGAAGCCCATCCATGATGATGACATCATCATCATATCCTGATCTATGAAGAGAGTCATATTAGTTAATATCCCTCATATTAACTAATGTGCATACCCGGACCTGATAGTGTTATTCAATGGAATTTAGTGAACAAAAGCACATGTATTACATATGCATGATCTTATGCATGCAATATACACAGAGAGATACAAAACTAAAAATGCTTGCATATCATATGAAGGGTCACATTACCCTTGGTATACAAAAAAAAAGCTGCTGCGACGTGAAACTATTTGCAAAAAAATTCAGAGAACCTCAAAAATTAGGAATTTTTTGATCTTCCCCTTGGCAGGGTCATAACTCCTAGCTATGTTATCAGAATTTAAACTTTTTGGACTCATTGGAAAGATAAACTAGTTATCTAGTTTGAGTTTCTTGGTTATTAAGGCTTAATGCCTAGTAACTGACAAGTCTTGAGGTCTAATTCCGCTCCTAAGGCCTCTGAAAATGCAATTTACTAAGATGTAGAAAACACCAAAAATTAAATTTTTGATAGTTTTATCAAAAATCACTTAAATGACCCTAGACCTGATCAGATATTGGAGCCATTTTAGGGCTTGATAGCATGTTTTCTAGTCAATGATAGTCACCTAGACCCTCTTGACCACCTATGGACATTTAATTACGTGAATTTTCACAGATGCTCAATATTCATAACCCTATATATATGTTTGCACATTCACAGCCTGATAACATATAAATGTTTATTTTCCTGCTAGTTTATAGAATGATGATTCTTAATTCTTGTCTATTTGTTGCAGGAGGTTGAAGCTATTTGGAGTTTGGCTGAAAATTGCAGAGTTACGGATGCAGAGGCAACATGATCCTGATGATGAAGATGACAAACCTAAGGAGTAAATGAAGGTGTGCCATGAAGGAAAGCATACGCTTCAGGTACTTAGAAGAAAATAAGTCACCTAGATGGTTGCCAGTTGGTGACCTGTGCCACAAGGAAAGATGTTGACTAAGTCAAAAGTGATTGTGTACCATTGATCTTAATTGATAAATCTTGACCGTAGGTCATTTGTAACCGCTCCCTCACCTTGTTCTATAAAAGGTGCAGAGATGCCATGTTTTAAACATTCAGAAGCTTAATTGAAATTTGTTTGCTGAAATATCAGGGCCTATTTCAAAGTTGTTGTAAGCATACATGTCATTGCATACTTAATGAAAGAGAAGACCATTTGATTACAAATCATCATAAATCCTGAGTAATCAGTGTTTGAATTCTTGATACATGCTTTGATTTGCTGCGTCCCTTGGAGTGCTTATCAGTCTGTATGTGTTGTCTTCATTCCTTTTCCTTTGAAGTTAGCATCATCTATATCTAGCTGTGGAACATCCTGGTGAAAATATGGTTTGATTTCTTCTCTTCATGACTGTATCTGGTATGTATGTGGTTCAATAGCTAAGATTCACCAAATTTGAAGTATTCTTTTCAATTTCTTTTAATTTCAGGATAATTCACCATCATAATTGCAAATAACAGATAGTTAGAAGCAAGTAACATGAAATATGCTGACATCTCGTAGATAACTGAATATTATTAGCATATTTGAGCTAAATGCATGTAGTGTTGAAAATATCATGCAAAGAATTACAAGTAATGGTAGAAATCATGCAAATATCAACCTGCAGGCACATTATTTGAGTGAATTCATAGTGCAGAGGTAGAATTGTTGGAGATTTATGCAGAGTAGATATAAAGGACAGGATATCTAGAGAAATACTGATGAACTTTGCAGAAATTACTAAAGAACGTAAGGTCCCTGAATGATTAACAGCAACACACATCAACCACTGAGTAATGTCAGTAGATTAAGAGCTAATCCACGGAGACTCGAGATCATGAATTCTTTGAATTCATCATATCTTTCAAGATGAGTAAAAGTTGTTGTGTAACTTTTATTCTATGTTTGTTTATGACTAACATCATGATCAACAAGTACCCTCATACAAATCATATTCCTCTATACTTTCATTAAAAACATCCATAAAAAAATGATCATCATGGACAAACATAAAGCCCAAATTCCTTACCAGGTTGAAATTTTGCAATAAGTCTATAGCATTAGAAAGAAAATGTGATATAGCTTGGGAAGGATATAGAGAACTAGGAAAATATAAAACATCCCAACCACAAACCTGTATAATCGCTCTCTCTACATTTTCCTCATAAATCTTGAAAACTTCATGCATAGAATTTAGATTAATAAGGCCTAACGAAGGTCGTTCCCAATTCCGGATGGGTAGATGAATTCTTCTGTTTCACTAAGTAGAGGCCATACTAAAAAACTTATCTTATACAAACACCAGAATAGAAGATAGAAACAGAGAACAATAAACTAAAGAAGGAGATGACAAAAGAGAAGTGAAGAACAAGAATATAAACACTAATTCCCCCTAAATACAATGAATGAAATCATTACTAAAAAGATATACTGTTATGCAAGAGTTGCCACCCTGCGTGCAACATTAAAACAGAAGGACTACTCACCATATGCAAACTACCCACAGGACTAAGAACAATGTCAGCTGTCAGAACGGAGCCGTCGCAACTAGAGGACTCTCAGTTTAGTGACTAAAAATAAACATTTTGCCTTCTTTGAGGAACCTTCTATTAAGTTCTTCATAAATAGCCTCCAAATTAATTTAAACTTCCTTTTTCTAAAATGTAGTTAATCCCTGGGATCAACGAAATGGAGGTGGAATCCCACTCAGAGTAAGAGTCATTTAAACAAAAAGCATAGTTTGCTAAAAAATCTGCCAAAGAATTACCTTCCCTGTAGGTATGAACTATATTAAAAGATTGGAAAAGATCAAGCAAGTTCCTTCCGAATTGTAAAATGTACTCAATTTTCCAATTTGGCGAAGATTTAGAGGAAAATGCCCTAACAATATTCAAAGAATCCCCTTCCACAATAATATGAGGAATCTCACATTTTATTGGAAGATTAAGGCCTGCTATTAAAGCTAAGGCCTTTGCCTCATTATTTGAACACAAACCAAGTTTAACTAAAAGAGCTCTTAGAACTAAGCCATTGTGGTCTCTCAAAACACAACCAGCACTAGATTCCCCAGGATTCCCCTTACTTGCACCATCAAAATTTAATTTAACAAAAGAAATAGGCGGAGGGATCCACTTAATAGAAGATCTGTCCAAATTACTATCCGAAGTGAAGCAATTTGAATTAGGTAAAAGTAAACATTTCCATCTCTTTAGCATAAGATCATCCCAAGAAGTAAAAACTAGGGAACCTAACTTTCTGAAATGAAGAGAGGCTGAGACAATCTCCGAAATCAACTTCTCAAGTTTAACAATAATTACATCAAAAGGATTGTGAATGTTTCTAAAAATTCTACTATTTCTTTCAAGCCACAGAATCCAAATAACAATACTCGAAGAGACCACCCACAAATCAAAGAAGGTGGAATTTGAGAACAAAATAGGCCAGCTTTGAAAAACTTGAAGGAGAGAGAAAGGAAGAGGGCTTTGCCAACACAACTTCGAGAATAACCAATACCAAACTTTAGAAGAAAATTGACAATTTAGTAACAAATGATCCACAGTTTCCTCCATTTCAAAGAAAAAAGGACATAAGAAGGAATTAGTAATCCCAAGCCTGACTAACCTATCACTAGTAAGGATTCTATAATTCAAAGCTAACCATGCAAAAGCCCCTGCTTTAGGAAGGCAAGGGCCACTCCAACAAAGTTTATAAGGCCAATCAATTGGAGCAATAGAATCCTTACTAATGATACTTAGATAACCTTGCTTAACTGAATATCGATTAGACTTAGAAGGAACCCAAATCAGTTTATCTCTACCTCCTGATAAATTTTTTTTTCTCTCCTTCAAGATATTCCTAAGCAAGGCCTTCTGCTCTAAAGGAATCAGAAAATCATCAAAATTTTTCCACTTAACTTGACTAGTTACCATATCAGGATCTACTTCAATATAATCTTTAACTTTAGTACCCCAAACTTGACATAAAAATAACTTAATTTCCTGAAGACCTTCTATATTTTTCAGCGGCTGATAACTGTTCCAAGAATCATCCCAAAAAAGAACTGAGTTTCCATCCTGAATAACCCAAGATAGAAAAGGAGAGATTACCTCTCTACATTTTAAAAGAATATTCCAGATCTGAGAGCCCATATTTGGATTTAGAATAGTAAAAATTCTTTTAGGCAAAGATGAATCTAGATATTTAGCTTGCATTATTTTTCCCCATTTAGAGTCTAATTTTTCATATAAATTTCAAACCAGCTTGGCACCAAGAGCCTTGTTATGTGCTTCAGTGTTATGAATCCCAATAACTCCTTGCTGCTTTGGAGAACAAATTCTATCCCAAGAAATTAAAGGGATCTTCTTTCCATTTAGGTTGGACCCATTCCACAAGAATTTCCTCAATATATTAACAAGGTAGGAAAGAATGGCCTTGGGCATCATAAGCACTGAAAGCACATATACAGGCACTGCCGACAAGACTTATTTTATCATTAGAATTTTACCTGCCAAAGTTAACCATTTACCTTTCCAAGAAGAAATTTTAGACTTAATACTCTGAATAAGTTTATCCCAAAACATATTTTTAACTGAACTCGAGAAGAGAGGGATCCCCAAATATCTTGAAGGAAGGACATCCACTTTAAAACCCAAATATTTAGCAATTCTTTCTTGAACATGAGAGGAAGTAAAAAAGAAAAAAAAAATAGATTTCTCCTAATTAACTTTCTGGCTTGATACTAAAAAATACTTTGAAATTACTTCCTTAATACTTTTCGCTTCTGATAACACAGGTTGGCCAAATAATAAAGTATCATCTACAAATAAGGCATGAGTGATGGAAAAAGGGACTCAAGGAATTTTAATCCCTCTCCAATTCCCCAAGGAATTTTTCTACAAAATCAATCTACTCAAACCTTCAGCCATTATGATAAAAAGAAAAGGAGACAAGGGATCACCTTGTCTTATCCCTTGTGAGGATTTGAAAAATTTAGACTGGGAGCCATTATATAATACTGAAAAACTTGAACCAGAAATGCAAGAAGAAATCCACTTACACCATTTCGAAGAGAAACCAAACTTAAGGATAACTTGAAACAAAAATTCCCAAGACACTCTATCGTAAGCTTTTAACATATCTAGTTTAACCAACATAGCAGAAAGTTTATGATCATAAATTCAATGTAGAACCTCATGAGCCACCAATGCACCTTCAGATGTTTCCTTACCTGGAACAAAACCACCTTGTTCCTCTGAAACAATTTTTGGGATAAAACTAGCAAGTCTTAAAGTAATAGCTTTTGAAATGATTTTATACAGAGTATTACAAAGGGAAATGGGTCTGAATTCAACAAAGGAAGGAGCTGCAATTTTAGTAATCAAAGCAATGAAAGTAGAATTAATTTCCTTCAAAACAATATGATTTCTACGAGCTTCTTCTATTGTCAACCATACATCTTTGCCTATAAAATCCTAACATTTTTGGAAAAAAAGTGGAGCAAAACCATCTGGCCTGAGAGATTTGTCTGGATCTAGAGAAAAAACTACTACCTTAATTTCTTCTAAAGAAAACTATTTCATCAGTTCAAAATTATCCTCTTGCGAGATCAGAGGAGGAATGTGATCTATAACTTCAAGCACAGTCAAGTGTGAAACATTAATACTTTCCTTTGAAAGAAGCTTTTGAAAAAAATTAACTCCTTCATTCTGAATAAGAATATCATCTTGCAAAATATTCCCCATAGAGTCTTTAATTGCATGAATAGAATTCTTATGTCTTCTTACCAAAGTCGAAACATGAAAATTTTTTGTATTTCAGTCTCCTTCTCTAAGCCAAGTCTCCCTCGATTTCTATCTCCAAAAAATCTCTTCTCGAGCTAGAACTTCCTCCAATTGATATTGAAGAGATTTTACATATTCAAAAGAAGCAGAGTCCATACCATTTTTAATAATGACTTCATTTATCTATTCTAGTTGGGATTGCAAAACAGCTTTTTGAGAAAAGATATTACCAAAAGAAAGTTTATGCCATTTCTTGATTTTATTTATTATAAATTTCAATTTCTCATTAAGCCAAAACATGCGAGAACCTTTCACAAAAGGGGCATTCTTCCACCAAGACTCCAATAGAGGTAAAAAATTACAATTTCTAAACCACATAGCTTGAAACTTGAAAGAAGACCTATATTTCTTTTTAGTCGTGTTTAAGTCCAAATGAGTAGAAATAGGAAAGTGATCTAAAGCAGTAAAGGGAAGAACAGAGGTACCAGATATTTTAGACTCAAGACACCAGGCAGAAGAGAACAAAAATCTATCCAATCTTTCTGCTATATTTAAAAAATCCTTTCTCCGATTGGACTAGGTGAAATTCCCATTTAATAGAGGGCTATCTAGCAAAGCATTATCTGAAATAAAGTCATTAAAATCCTCAATTACCCTCTGGGGAGGACAGATACCTCCTGACTTTTCAGACAAACAAGTAATGGCATTAAAATCTCCTCCTAGTATAACTTTTTCTCCAGATAAATTTTCCAAAAGTGCAGACAAAATATCCCAGCATCATTTTTTATCATTAGTCGAGGTTGGTCCATAGACATTAAATAACCAGAAATTGAAAGTTGGGGAATTAATTTTAACTAATAAGAAATTTGGAGTAGAACAAATCAAGTCTGCATCACAAGTTTTATTATCCCAAAGAATAACCAAACCCCTTGATGCCCCCTGAGCTGGAGAATGGAGAAACTTCCATTTAAACCAATTTGAAAAAATATTGTCAGCTTGAATTTGAGACAGTTTAGACTCCTAAAGCATAATAATATCCATACCTGCTGAATCAATCTGATGCTTTACCAAGCATCTTTTGTTAGGGGCATTAATGCCCCTAACATTCCAGGATATGATCTTCATTGTTCCCAGGGAGAGTTTCTCACTCTCCCCGATCTCAAACAGGTTTCAAGGGTAGCCTACAACCCAACCTTAATTTCTTCCTGAGTTTTAAAAGATTTTGGTTTTCAACCTCTCTTGGAAGGGGAAATAGACCTAGAATTTGTAGGAGAATCTTGACTAGAAGTTTGGGAGATGGATAATTTCGTGGTAAAATCAAAAACCTCAGAAGCTTTAGAAAGAATCGGAGACACTAATTTCATTTTTTTGGTAACTCTATTCATTTTTTTTTAATGCAAGTTTCTTCCATATCCATCCAACTGCTTGCTGTGCAAAGTTGATCTTTGTAAAAAATCAATATTTTTTAAAAACCGTATTGCAAAATCTATTTCATTTTCATCTAACCCATTTGCATGCAGATTATATTAATTTTTTGCTGCAAGGGTTTTAACCCTTTCATTTTTTTTATTCTAACCTTTTTTTATTCAGTTTTTCATAGCAAGGGTTTTAAAAAATTTCAGATCAGATTAAAAATATCAATTTGTTTTTTAAGAATGTTTCAGCAATCTATTTTAAAAAATTTTGCTAATGGTATTTCCTTTTTGTTTTAAAAAAATCATTTCAATCAAATCTCACTTTTTTGTTTGGTTGTAGGTTTAGTTCTAACTTTTTTTAAAATGCAAAAAATTTGTAACACAATTAATTTCATTCTATTTTTTTTCTTAAATTTTTAACAAAAACTCTTTGGCTTTTCAACCAAATTAAATTTATCTAATGTTTTTTAAGATTTATTAAAAAATCTATAGTTCTATTAAACAATTAAGGGGATATTCATGTAGTTCGGAATGCATGAATATCATCTTCTGCTGTTTTTTAAAATTTTATTTATCTTTAATGACTTCATAATCTGTGATCTGCATGTCAATCCACAAATATTGTGACTTTATTCAAACACACATTTTTGATATTATTTTTTTGTGACATATTAAGATGGCTTGATTTGTGCCCCTTCAAATTCCAATGTATCTCTAAGCTCTTTCTATCACAACTTGTGCAAAATTATCATTCTACCTAAGTCTTGATTTATCACAATATTTAAAACCACTCTAGAGTTTTCTTCTCAACTATGATTATGTTGTCTTGATAAAGGGAATCTGATATTTATTGTGCCTCATTTATCTATTATAATTTTTGAGAAATTAAAAGCTCATTAGAGCACTAAAGCCTTTTATGCGCAAGACACATTTGCAGTAATGTTGCATAGGGAGCCCTTTAAGTCTCATTGGAGTGCTTTTTTGGCCCCATGGAAAATATTGCCATCCACTTTGATGGTATGCACTTACATTTTTTTGATGAACTGATTGTTGGGGATCAAGTTCTTAAATTTTGATGAAGACAATATGGTTATTATACCATTTTATAGGGCTATTTTCAAAGTCCTTTGATATTAAAATTTTTGATAAAGGCACTATGGGTTTTATAACCATATATAGGAGTGTTTTCAAAGTCCGTAATATTGAATTTTCAAATGATGGCACTATGATCTCAAGACTAATTTTCAAAGTCCATTATTATTAAACTTGATATAAGTTCCCTTTACAATTCAACAAATGATGTAGTGAGAATCAACCTAGAACTATTATTGCTATGCCTATATGTTGGCATTTTATAATTTGGGCTATAAGCCATGATTTGTGCTACAATTTTTTACTAGCACTCTTATTCAAGACTTAAGGTTATTTTATATACATTGAATCACTCTTATGTTAGCTAAGCTAACTTTTTCCTTCTTGGCTTTATGACTCAAATTTGGATTCATTTTATCCACAAACTTTTGTCATGAAATATGCAGTTTATATCTCTTTATATGATTATACTAATTCAAGTTTAGGAGATGATCCCAATGATGGGAAATCCATTTGTGGTTATGGTTTCTTTGATGAAATAGGTGCACAAGAATCATCAATTCCTTTCTCTTGGCTCAATATTCAATTATTCTCAAGACAACTTGAAGACTTGAAGAGTTGCCTCCATCTCAAAACATATTCTTCACTCTTCTTCAAGCTTCTTTCTCAAGATATCTATTCTTTCTTCATTATAAAGGATTTTATGCCATTTTTGTAAATGTTGTAATCATCCCATTGATGGATTCTTTGTAATCTTCTCCAAGTAAAGCTTAAGGGGGGATGTTAAAAATGATAATCTTTACTTGGTTAAGGATACTTAAATCGTTACTTTAGTAAAGATCATTAAATTATTTCTTTGTATTAAATACTTGTATTATTAAATACAAAGTATTTTTATTTTAGGTGAGTGTCCTCACACATGTGTGAGGATAACTCATGTCAATATTCCTCTTGGAGGAATATTTGATATATTTAGTTACCTCCTTATGAGGTTTACACATGGCACTCACCCACATGAAAGGTGGCATATGGGAGTTGAATACAACTCCCCTCTCACCTCTATTTATGAGGTGCCCTCCCCTCTCATTTTATTATTCCTCTCTTATTTTCTCTTCTCATTCATTTCTTGAGGAGCTCCTCCCTCTTTTTCTGTAATATTTTATTTCATGGCTGCATGCCATCTTTTATAATGTATGGGGGTTTTTTCTTTGTTTTTCCCCCTTCAAAATGTCTAGTCTCCTTTGTTGAATCTTGGTAATGTTATCTTTCAAATGATGCTCCAGCAAATTAGTTTTTCTTTAATATATTTACTTTTCTTTCAATATATTTAATTTTCCTAATAGATTTAGGCAATAGAACAATGTTCTTAAAAAGACTTTAAGTTTTTCTCAAAAGCTGACTGCAGTTGATGTTATTTCATGTAGTTGATATATATGATCAATGGATTTGAGCATTTGAAGGAGGAGTTGTGCAAATATGAAGGGATAAGTACGAAATATAGCAGAATCAAGTGCGAAAAGAAGAGATCTAAGCTCTGGATCATGGTAGAGCAGTAAAGCAAAGTAGAAGGAGATGAAGTGTGTAAAGTCAGTATATTGAGCATAACCAGAACTATAATTCTGCATTGTTAGATGTCATTTCTCAGTTCAATCATTCCAGTAAACTCTTGTAATTAATTTTGTAGGTAGTGAGCCTCTTTGAGCAGTGAGCTTTGGGTAGTGTGCCCGAAGGCATGTGCCTTCCCCATTTGTAATACTTTTAACAGAGTATAAATTCTTGAGGGTTAACCCCCACCGTGGTTTTTCTCTTAAATGGGTTTCCACGTAAAACAATTCTGGTGTTATGTGTGCTGATTTGTTTTTTCTCATGTGTTATTGATTCATGCTTTCATGGTTACATATTTCATGTGTTAATAAGTGGTAAAGAAGTTTAAATGCAGCAAAGGATAAAAGTTTTTGAGACAATTGATTCACCCCCCCTCTCAGTTGTCTGCCCTTATTTCAACAATTGGTATTAGATCCTAGTTCCTTAGAAGAAGTTTAACAACTTGAGGAAGATCTGGGAAGGTGTTTTCAATGGGTTCATTCAAGCATTCTGATGGTATCAATGAAGAACTAAAAGTAGCCTTACATGATCTTGACCTATCCAAAGCAGAAATTAGAGATTTGCAAGAGAACCTTAAAGATGCTAAAGATTTCATTGAGACCTTAGAAGAAAAATTGAGCAAATCTAATGAAAAGAGGAAGGAGCTACTTCTTCATCTGGCAAATCACAATGAAGACAATGACATGGATGAGGCCTTGAAAGAGAAGACAAA
Source organism: Cunninghamia lanceolata (assembly GCA_027924645.1). NCBI lineage: Eukaryota > Viridiplantae > Streptophyta > Pinopsida > Cupressales > Cupressaceae > Cunninghamia > Cunninghamia lanceolata. Next base: position 3,520,309 of record BSBN01000220.1, on the reverse strand, counting down.
GGAATGTGAGAAGTTAGAAAAAGAAGTTGTTGTCCTAAAACATGAGATGGAATCTAGGGTGATGAGGCTAACCAAGGAAATTGAAGAAAGGAAGAAGACTGAAGAAAAATAGAATCAATCTCTGAAAGAAAGAACAGAAGAATGCTGTAGAATATTGGACATAATAATTGGCCATCTAGAGTCTGATCTACAAGAAAGCAGGGAAAATGATGAATAACTTGAAAGGCAAATTGTCATTCTCAAACATGACCTAGAAGTTGCAAATGAATATAAAGAAAAATTCAAGATAAGATCAGCTAAACTTGAGGTGTTGCTTGATAGTCAGAAGAAGGGAGATGATAAGCATGGTCTAGGATTTGAGAAATGTGAAAGCTCTGGATCTGGTCAAACAAATCCTAAAGCAAGAAATCAAAGAAGGAATCCTAGAAGACCTCTGGTAAGACAACCTAATGCACAAAGGTATCCATCTTTCAATGGCAGTTGTTTCAAATGCAATAAGTATGGTCATAAAGCTAATCAATACAAAAGTCAAGTTAATCAAAATGCGTCATCTTTCTTTGCTCAATGCTTTAATTGCAAAAAGATAGGTCATAAGGCCGAGGAATGCAGAAGTGGATCAAGGAACCCTCCTAAGAACAAACAAGTGTTCAATGGAAGATGTTTTACTTGCAATAAGTTTGGGCATATTGCAATGCAATGCAGATCTAAACTAGCTCCAACATGTAATTGTTAGAAAAAGAAGATTGTGTGTTTCAACTGCAACAAATCTAGACACATTGCTAAATTCTGCAGAAGCAAAAAGGAGAACTCATAGGTAGGTAAAGGAAAAATAGAGTAGAAGTTGGACAAAGGTAAGGGAAAAGTTGATTTGAATGAGATCTAGAATGAAATGAACAAAACATGGGTGAAGAAAGGTGAAATGAAAGTTGACAATGGGTCCGCATCAGAATCTGGTGCTGATAATTCCTCTGGGAATTGAATCAGGAGCTCTGGCTCAGGGGGAACTGCATTGAAAATATAATTCCCCCTACCAGCAAGTGGGTACCTAAATCTAGTGTGAGGAATGAAGATAAAGAAGCCTATTGCAGACCTGTTGAAGCAAATTCCAAAAGAAAAGAAGCTAATGCAACTGATTGCGGAGCAATTGAAGATTGACTGTATGCAAAAATAGTGTAACCAGATGAACTAGGGCAAAGCATTTATTACAATGATGAATTAGGTTTTGTGGAGGATAAAAGATCATTCATTCAAACACTTGAATCACTTTACATTTGAAGAGATCAAGGAGAAGAGTGCTTGAGCTAAAATTTTAGAGAATTGAAGTGCAAAGAATGAATTTGGCAGCTAACCCTAACTCCGTAAAGAAAAGGTATTTTCCTGTGAAGCTTTGAACTTGTAATCTTTTGCAATGGCTACACTTATGGTTGTGAATATCACTAAGTGACCTAGGCCAAAGTTTAAGAAGCATCCCTTCAAATCCACTTAAGTCGATCCAATGGGAGCAATTTTCAGGGTTCCATATGGAGTTCTTCACATAGAAGACATTAGGGCTTACATTCACGTGCCTGTAGAGGAGCATGGTGACTCAAGGTTTATTGATCTATTCATGAATCACTTAAAAGGTGATGATTTTGAGCTCAAACCAGAATACAAAGCCCTAAAAGACAAGAAGTTCATACAATTTGTTGAGTTTCTAACTTTTGTAGAGGACAAGTGGGTCTGGTATGTCTTGAGCTGTATCCATGATGAGTTTCTATGGTTGAATCATACATTCAAAATCACAAAGGATGCAATAAGGGTAGTTATAGGACTAAATTCAACTGGTACCTTACCTTAGTTGAAGGCTGTGAAGAATCAAGAAGTCACCAAAGCAACCGGATCAAAATTTGACAAGAGAGCCATGACTATAAATGACATAGAGGATCATGGGGTCAGATTCACATCAATGGTGATAGGATACAATAAATATTACTCTAGCAAAGAAAATTCAATTTTTGGAGCAACCATCTATGCTGCATATAAGATGGTAAAAGAAGGTGTAGACTATGATCTTTGTGAACTATTTCTAAACTAGCTTATGGAGAACCTAAATAAGATAAAGAAGGACAAAAAGTACTCATTCAAATATGGCTAGGACAAGAATACCTAGGACTGTTGTTGAAATATACAAGGACACCATTTGTTTTATGGTTACTATTGATCAATGCAAAATGAAAGAAGTAGAGCCTAGAGTTGTGTGGATCATGCCCATGGGGTATGAAGTAGATGGACATGTGCTGGAATTATATGCACATCATTTGTTAAGTCAGCCTAGGGATTTGGCTGAAGAGAGATTTTGAACTTATGAAGATATTTCACAAAAACTGCATCTTGAATTCAAGGCTCCAGAAACCAAAAGGAAAGTAAGGAAAGAAGTTGAGCAGTTGGCCAAGAATCTAGGCCTTACTAAGGAAGGTATGTGGCAATTTAGGGAAAGAATAGAAAAAATTGAGAAAGAGAAATAGGATAGGGAATAGGGAACATGGAAGTGTTCCAATAGAACCTCCTTCCAAGTCAAGAACTACTAGAAGTTTTAGTTCATCCTTTGGTGCATCACCTTCTCCTGCTATAGAGAAATCCAAAGAAAAACCTACTGGTAAGGAAGGAAAGAGGACAAAAGTAAAGGGAAAAAGAACATATGTCAGTGTGGAAAAAGAGGATGAAGAAGAAATTGACTTAGATGATGAAGTTAAAGAGTTGAAGGCCTCAGGAACTAAAGCTGCCAAAGTGTCTAAGGAGAAGCCCTTTGAAAGCACAAAATCAAGAAAAAGGCATAAGTTAGAGACTGATGTTGAGAAGCCAATTACTTCTGTGGAGGACATCGTTAAAACAATCACTATAGATGGAAACCTAAAACCAATGACTAAATTTTATGATCATTGTAGTGATACTGACAAAAGAATTTTGGAGGATACTATTGTAAAATATTTGAATGTATTCAATAGAGCACTAGTGGAGATTTTGTCTAAAGTTCCTAAGAGTCTAAGAGACATTCTAGAAATAAGAAAAGAAGCTTCCAAATCAAAGGATATGGAGCTGAGGGAACATGTAATGTCCAGTCTGTGTCCAGTGATCTCTAGAAAAGAAGCAGATAAGATTCTTAAAGAAGTCAAGAATGAATTCAGAAGCAAGAAAAGGATGAATAAGCTAATGATTGGAGACATTGATGAAGTTGTTAAAGAAACATAACAAATTCTAAAGAAAGCATTGGACAAAAACAAGTTTTATGTGGTTACAAAAGAACCAGTTGATACTGAGGATGCATCAGTCCTGAATGATGAAGAACTGTAGAAAAATGAGCAACAAACTAGAGAAGTTGATGTCTCCATTCTGGAAGAAGCATTGAATAAAGAAGATGAAGCAATGATGAAGGAAGATCAAGTAAAAGAAACTATTGATGGAATTGATTCCTCCACTCTGGATGTTGAGGAATTTGACAATACTGCCACTGAGGATACACCAAATTATCCAGAAGAGAATGTAGAAGATATTTTTTAGATAGATAAAAGCAAGGATGCTTTCAATGATGATGCAAAGAAGGTAGAATCAGAGAAAAAGAATGAAAGTGATGGGCAGAACATTATGGTTGACTCCGAAAAGGAAGAAGATGGAGGCCTTGAAGAGCACAAGTCTGAAACATCATTTTGGGCAAGAGACACTATAGATGCAGTGAAAGAAATTTTGGAAAGAGATAAACATATTGCAGAAGATTAGGACATAATACAAGGACCAATCAATTTTGATACTTTATCACCGGTGCAGAAGATAAAGTTGGCCTCTATTGCACAACCTAAGGCTAGAGAGGAAATTTGAAGTCCCATTTAGAAGATAACGAGCTGCTTGGCCTTGCATCTGGGATTTTGGAGAAAATCATGCCCACATTTCAGAAGGATTCTTCAGTATCTCCCTCTGGTCAGATGAAAAGCTTGATAAACTCTGTAAGTTCTCATTTTGAAACCTTAGAGAATTCAATAGAAGTTAAAGTCAAAAATGAATTTAATGAGAAGAGGTTTGCTGAAATAAAGAAAATATTTAGCTAAGATTGAGCCAAACTTGATACCAGTGTAAAGAGTATTCAAAATGCCCTATCTGAAGGTGTAGAGATCTATAAGTTTTGTCTAAATAGATCTAAATCTATTGAAGATATTGAGAAAAAGTTTAAGGACATAGATCTCAAACTGTCTAATATTTCTTAGTCATATAGTCCTTTAACTAAGTCTGTAATTACCAAAGAATGCCAAGTAGTGAGTCTATGGAATGAAGTGAGTGATTTGGAGAAGGAAATGGCCAAAATTGTGGGTAGATTGGATGAGCTCTGGGGACTGATCTCCCCTAAGTTAGAAACTATGTATGATATACTGGCAGAGTCCCAAGCAACAGCTGCTACTAGTGATCCTACTGACCTTCAAAAGGTAGAATAACTAGCATTTTTGTTCAGTGGGTACATATCTATCTTGGGTAGTATTAAAAAGAACTGGGACAATGAATTGACAAAGTTGAAAAGCATTTTTGGTGATATCTTTTTGCTGATGAACAAAGACTAAAAGCTGTATGTTCATATGCGGAAGTATGTAGAATTTTGACCCTTGTACATAAAATTTTCTACACGAATTTTGGTATGCGGGTCCTAGCCTTTGCCATTGATGTCAAAGGGGGAGAGGAAAAGTAGTGAAAATTGAATAATTAATCTAAGGGGGAGCATTAGAAATCATAAGTGTATAAAGTAAGGGGGAGTTGTTCTAACACTTAGTCATTTTTCACTAAGTGTTGCCATCAATGACAAAGGGGGAGATTGTTGGCAAGAGACACTACTAGGAATGTCAGGTGTTGTCATTGATGGCAACTAAATCTATCCTACATATCTGTATTAAATCATTTGATCATACCGGAAGTTAGAGTGCAGATTTATCTAAGTCTGGATAGACAGGAACAGAGCATTTAATAGGGTTCAACATATTAGTCCGCATTTCTCCATAGGTAATCACATTGTGCTGCAGATTTGAGGGAATGTTAAGGGATGTTAGGGATACCTAAATCTAAGATTTTAGCCTCTGGTGATGAAGGGATTGTAAGTTACAAGCATCTGAGTATTAGGTTTTGGTTAGACAGTTCAGTCCGGTGAAGAACAGGCCAACTAGGTGTTTGATCCTTGTGCGGATGAAGAGAAGTGGTTGGTCAAGCAATTTATGAGATCTAGTGGTGTTGGCTGATAGGTGAGGTGACTTGAACACATAAGTTTTGGTCTACATTAATATATGTGTATGGATTTAGTTGACAGAACAGTGTTCTTAAAAAGACTTTAAGTTTTTCTCAAAAGCCAACTATATTTGATGTTATTTCATGTAGCGGATATATATGATCGATGGATTTGAGCATTTGAAGGAGGTGTTGTGTGAATATGAAGGGATAAGTGCAAAATATAGTAGAATCAAGTGCAAAAAGATGAGATCTAAGCTCTAGATCATGGTAGAGCAACAAAGCAGAGCAGAAGGAGATGAAGTGTGTAAAGTAAGTATATTGAGCATAACCGGAACTGTAATTCTACATTGTTAGATGTTGTTTCTCAATTCAATCATTCCAGTAAACTCTTGTAATCAATTTTTTAGGTAGTGAGCCTCTTTGAGCAGCGAGCTCTAGACAGTGTGCCCAAAGGCATGTGCCTTCTCCATTTGTAATACTTTTAACATAGTATAAATTCTTGTGGGTTAACCCCCACCATGGTTTTTCCCTTAACCGGGTTTCCACGTAAAAAATTCTAGTGTTATGTGTGCTGATTTTGTTTTTGCTCATGTGTTGTTGATTCATGCTTTCATGGTTACATTATTCATGTGTTAATAAGTGGTAAAGAAGTTTAATTGCAGCAAAGAATAAAAGTTTTTGAGACAACTGATTCACCCCCCCTCTCAGTTGTCTGCCCTTATTTCAACAATGCCCCTCTTTGATATGGTGTCATAGCTATTGTGGTTGATGGGTTATCAAATTTAACATCAAAAAATGTCCCCTTGGGGGCTTTTCCCTCTTTAGGTTTAGCTCCCAGGTCTTTTGTGTGCATTTAGGACATTTTACATCATATTTCAACATCTCGATGAGAAAATCCCTAAGTGTCTTGACAAATAGGACCTAGGGGGACTACTTAAGATAACCCCTACCCAAAATAGGAGGGAGGACTTGGGTGCCCATGCCCTAGTCTTGCCCTATTTTGGGGTAGTCCCAATTTTTGGGTGTCAACTTGTGACCATTATTTGGGTCCTATGCTGACACAGTAAGTTTGAATTACGAAATTGTTGGCGGGAGTGTTTGTAGTTGCATATAAAAGCATGTTTAGGCATTCATTTAGAAAGTAGATGATCATTGTGAATGTTATGTATTCTCAAGGTGATTCAAGGCTTTCATTGTGTTGCAAGATCAGATTTGTGTTGTCTATGTGTTTGTGTTTGCAGATTTGAGCATCCATTACCTCATGGAATGAAGAGCTTCTTCCTCTCATGAGATCTTCACTACAAGGTGACATTTATTGTGTTTATGATCATTATTCATTTTGTTTTTGCATCTGCCTCTCAAGGGTACACACTCTCTATCTGACAAAGGTGTTTGGAAGACTTAAGTGTCCTTCCGAGGCTTGACTGAGGCAAGCTCCTAAACACCACAACTCCCTCCCAAAGTTTATGATTGTAGGTTACAGGTTGATAATGTAGACAAAGTGAAGTTGCAGGAGGGCATGTTGGGGTGTCAAAATTGTAGAACAACAAAAAAAAGGACACCCTAGACTTGGGCACCCGCTCATTAGTCCTCAAAGTTTCATGATGGAAAAACCTTTGGTGTAGTAGGAACAAGTTGCAAATCTTGTTCGCAGATCCTGACAAAAAGTAGGGCATTGGACTTGGGCACCTACTCAATTGTCCCTGACTTTTCCACCTCAGAACCCTGAAAACAAGTGCAGAGTCATTTATAATTTTACATCTTTCTACAGAAGCATTTTCCGTTATTCATCTGTTTACTTCTGTATTTGTATAATTAGGGTTTTGATGTGTAATTAAGCATAAAAGAAGGAAAATTGATAATCAAGTACCCTAATCCATGTTTCCCTACATTTGTAAGTGACCAAGGATCTGATAGTGCTCTGCCACTCGATCTGAAGGTCCTTGAATGTAATAGGTGAAAGGAGGATTTAAACACTCAACTAAACAATCCAATTTTCTCATAAACATTTTGGTGAACCCATGTTTTTGGACTTAATTGCAACTTGCTCAGTGTTTTTCTTCAGATTTGGGTTGATTTCATTCATTCATATAGTCAGTCATCTTATTGCATTGAGAAAATTACAAAACAATTGAAAATTTTGGAAACCCTAACTTGCATTTTCATATAGGTTACTAATTTGCATCAGTTCATTCTAATTTTTCCTAATTTATGATTTTTGCATTAGATCTGATATAAACTACAGAAAACTACAAAAATTCAATAATTTGCATTGCATCTTCATCATATAATTGCTAGGGTTTTGTAGGAATTTTGACAATTTTCATATAACCTAGTAATTCCAAAACCTAGGGTTAGTAGGAAAAATTTTCTTTCAGATTTTTATATGTATTTTAGGGACTCATTCAACCTTGAATTTGGCTGTAGTCTTGCATTTTAGTGTAAATTTACATTTAGATTTCAAATATTTACATTTTTGCATAGAAAATTTCAACAAAAAACTAGCAATTTTCATGCATTTTCATTAGATTTGCACTTGCATTTTGCATATTAGGGTTTGGAAATCATTTTCATATCTGAGTATATTTCATTTTTCATCATAAATCAGTTTAAAAACATTCATATAGCATTTTGTGTCAAGATCTCAAACCTAGGGTTTCAAAAACATTGATTTTCACTAGATTTGGCCTTATCGACTCTCTAAATTTGCACCATAGGCATATTGTGAAGGGTATTCTTGCACTAATTGGTTTTTATCAGGGTAATTATCTTCTTCCACTCCTAAAAATCTTCACAACACCTTTTGATTGGGCTCTTGTATTGAAAAATTGGTGAAAAACTACACATTTTTGTTATTTTTGCCCCAGGGTTTGGCCTAGTTTGCACTCCAAGTGTGTTGTAACAAATTTTATGGATTGAGGTGACTGATATCATTGATATTATTTTCTTCACCTCCTAAAATTCATTACAACACACCTTTTGCAAGGTCTTGGAGTTGACAAACTGTGAAAAATAGCCTATTTTTGCTATATTTGCACTAGGGTTTGACCTTAAGTGGCACTAAAAGCATGTTGTGACAGATATTTTGACATTAAATGGCTATTATGACTGATATAATTTTTTTTCCATCATCATTTTCCTCACAACACCCTTTGTCATGCTCTTTTGCATCAAGATTTGGCGAAAAAATTGCATATTTTGACATATTTTCACTATATTTTGACTTGTCGTCATCTTAGATTTGCATCAAGAATGTGTTGTGAAGGATCTTATTGCTGTATTGGACTGATATCAGACATATAATTTTATTCCCCTGATCAATTTCCTTAGAACACCTTTTGTTTCATTCATTTGCATTGAAAAAGTACAAAAAATCAAGCATTTAGGTCATATTTGCATATAACTTTGCACTTGTCTTTTGCATACTTTTGGAAAAATTTTAAAATCTGATATTGCATTGATTTCAAAACATATATCATGGCTATTTCTTTGGAAGAGTTTTTTGCATACATTGTAGACATTGATCATTTCTCTAAATTCACTGATAAACATCCTCAAGTTCTGGAACAAATAGCATACATACATGATGTTGATATCTCTATGTGCTCCACATATGAAATACTCTATTATATATCTGATTTTGATAGCTTCACAAATATCATGGGAATATATCCTTTTATATTAGATGATCTCACTAAATTCATGATCAATAATATATATACTAGTGATGATCTTAAAATGTTAGATGAAGGCTTAGATGATCTTATGGAGCATTCCAATTCAATACCTATTGCTAAAATATATGATGATAACTTAGTGGTATCCTATGATCCTTCTCCCAAGGTTGTTCCTCCTCATGAGGACTCTTTGATGCAAGAGGATGATGTTATACCACTAAATCTTCATTCTAATTCTCACTCTAGCCAAGATGAAGCATTAGCAAATGAAGAGCCATCACCACTTTGCCATTCCAATGCTCTCCCTAGCCAAGAGGAAGCATTAGTGAATGATTAGCTCCCTTTAACAAAGGACATTCCATGGGTAGACAATGAGATTTCATCTAACAACAATAAAAACTCTCTCATAATGCATGAAACCTCTATGGATCATCCTACCAATCTTACTCCTTTAGTTGAGTGTTCACACACCTTGGATTTCACTAAGGAAGAGAAGACCTTTAATGTCCCTCTGTTTGAATATTCAAGTCATTTGGACATCACTAAGGATGTAGCCTTAGTTGATGAGGAGAAGTCTCTCACATTAAATCCCTTAAGGATGGATGTTGAGATCACTCAGAATAATTTGCTTCTCCCACCACCTAAGAGGATACTGAATATGTGTACTAATGAACTTCAACAAGAACACATTCCCCCTAACATTGAGTCAAACCAAGAAGCATTTAAGAATGAACAAAAGAATAATGACAAAGACTTGGAAATTGTACCTTATGTTTGTGATTGGAAAGAGAATGATTTGATTGTTGACGACTTCTAGCATGGACCTCCCTATAGGTAAGTATTCCTAACCCTTTACCTCTCTCATGATGTGCTTCCCCCATGATGTGTTATGTGTTATTTAGGCCTCCTAAGATGACCCCTAATTCTCTTGTAAGCTTCAGGATACCAGGAGACTACCTCTATGGTGACCTTCTTCTATTTTTATCGTCATTCTTCTATATTGCCTCTCTCTCTGATTTCATCATTGTGTGTTGTGTCTTACAGACATAGCGTTGCAGTTGGTGACTTGGGGGCACCCTCCTACGTGACTGTCTCTAAGACACTTGTTTCTCCTCTCTTATTTATTGTTTCCCTTCCTCTAGTGTTTCTATCTAGTGGGGAGATGACAAAAAGCATTTATACTAATGTGGACCAAGTGTCCCTTTTGAGAGCAATCAAAAAATGGACTTAGTTCCTAATATGACGATGGGGTTGTATATCTTATCCGATGCTTGGCTAGTGGAAGCACTCGTGCTTTCCACATAGTGAATTTGATGATGTTTTATCTCATTTACAAACCTTAACAATACTGCTACTCTGTGTACCTTTGTTGTCTTTGAATCTAGTCTTGGTGGTACTCGATTCAGAGAGCTTCGTGATATAGCCCTACGGTTATCCTTGAACTCCGAATTCATTGTATAACCTTGGCTCTTTGTGTGGTTAATCATATGCATTGATGTTATTGTTTATCGTGATTTTGTAGACACTAACATGTTTCTTGTAGGGATGTGTTTGTGGGAACATTTGGCTATCGTGAAGTACATGTCACCTCTGGGGGGCATGAGCTTTGCAAGAGCTTGTGTTCTCTTATGTGTTTTTTTCCTACCTTAACATGCTTGATATTGATACCTGATATCAACCACCTTAAGGTGGGGGCATATATAAGGTAAGCTGTCTATTATAGATGTTAGCTATGTGCTTGCCCTCAGATGTAGTTTAAAGACCAGCACGATGAGTTCTTCCTACATCCTGAGTTTGTTTGCAATCAATCAATCAATCATGTAAGCCCTTTGTGGAGGTGGGATACTGCATATATCCTTTTTATCTTAAGCCCTCTGCGGAGGTAAGGATGGTGTATTTCTCAGAATAGATTACATCATCCTGTCATTTTCAAAAGTCCTCTACGGAGGTGGGGAGTGGTTATGTGACTAACTCAACCCTTAAGCATGTCTTCGGCGATTGTTGTGGTGAAGCCCAATTGTCAATGTGTGCCTGTAATGTGCCTGAGATGGTGTTGAACCTAGAAATAGGAACACTCCATCACTTGTCTACCATGTTTTCTCTGTGTCTTCAAGTGTGTGTGTTTGGCGTGCTTTCTTTGTTTGACATGTTTGTTGCCCCATATGCAGTCTAAAGACTAGCGCGATGAGTGCTTCCTACATTTTGGGAGGTTTTGTGTGTCTTGCATGTGTGTTGCCCCATATATACAGTCTAAAGACCAGCACAATGAGTGCTTCCTGCATTATGGGAGGTCTGTTTACTTTCCACTACTTGCATCTGCATTTCATATATATGAGAAAAACAAAAGAAAATAAATCATGCCTATCTTCCATGCATTAATGTGTCTTTTATGCATCTATTGTATTCTTTGTGTTTTGCGTGACTGTAACTGTCTTCTCCGTGTTTTGCGTGCCTGTTACTATCTTCTATGTGCTTAGTGTGTTTGTTGTGTTTGTGACCATACTTTAATGCATGTATTGGCCTTGCGTTTATACATACATTAAAGTGGGGGCTAAATGTAACGTCAGAAAATATCCCTTTGGGGGATTTTCCCTCTTTAGGTTTAGCTCCTAGGTCTTTTGTGTGCATTTAGGACATTTTACATCATATTTCAACATCTCGATGAGAAAACCCTAAGTGTCTTGACAAATAGGACCTAGGGGGACTACTTAAGATAACCCCTGTCCAAAATAGGGAGGAGGAATTGGGCACCCACACCGTAGTCCTACCTTATTTTGGGGCAGTCCCAATTTTTGGGTGTCAGCTTGTGATCGTTATTTGGGTCCTATGCTGACATGGTAAGTTTGAATTACGAAATTGTTGGCGGGAGTGTTTGTAGTTGCATATAAAAGCATGTTTAGGCATTCATTTAGAAAGTAGATGATCATTGTGAACTTTATGCATTCTCAAGGTGATTCAAGGCTTTCATTGTGTTACAAGAGCAGATTTGTGTTGTCTATGTGTTTGTGTTTGTAGATTTGAGCATCCATTGCCTCATGGAATGAAGAGCTTCTTCCTCTCATGAGATCTTCACTACAAGGCGACATTTATTATGTTTATGATCATTATTCATTTAGTTTTTGCCTCTGCCTCTCAAGGTCATGCACTCTCTATTTGACAAAGGTGTTTCGAAGACTTAAGTGTCCTTCTAGGACTTGACTAAGGCAAGCTCCTAAAAACCACAACCCCCTCCCAAAGTTTATGATTGCATGTTACAGGTTGATGATGTAGACAGAGTGAAGTTGCAGGTGGGCATGTTGGAGTGTCAGAATTGTAGAACAATAGAGAAAAGGACACCCTGGACTTGGGTGCCCACTTATTAGTCCTTGAAGTTTTGTGACAGAAAAACCTTCAGTACAATAGGAACATGTTGCAGATCTTGTCTGTAGATCCTAAAAAAAAGCAGGGCACTGGACTTGGGTGCCTGCTCTTTTGTCCCCTACTTTTTTGCCTCAAAACCTCAAAAATTGGTGCATAGTCATTTATAATTTTACATCTTTCTATAGAAGCATTTTTCATTATTCATTTGTTTACTTCCGTGTTTGCATAATTAGTGTTTTGATGTGTAATTGAGCATAAGAGAAGGAAAATTGATAATCAAGTACCCTAATCCAAGTTTCCCTACATTTGTAAGTGACTAAGGACCTGATAGTGCTCTGCCACTCGATTTGAAGGTCCTTGAATGTAATAGGTGAAAGGAGGATTTAAGCACTAAACTAAACAATCTAATTTTCACCTAAACATCAAAGAATATGATTTTTTTTTATAAATATGCCCCGGTGGATGAATAGGAGGGAAGTGGGTGACCAGGTGATGCCCCCGTCGAGAGATCGGCAGAAAAAATATTTTTTCAGTGATCTCTTGAAAAAAGGGAAAAAAGACGGAAGCGAGGGAAAAAGGGTCCCACGACTAAAGAATAGGAAAAAAAGTTAAATGGAGGTAGAAAAGTGGAGTGGTGGGAGAAAAAAGAAATAAATAAAAGAAAAAAGGGGAGAGGAAAAAGAAAAAGGAAAAAAGAAATGGGGGTAAAAAAGAAAAATTAGGGTTGGGGGAGTTATAAATTGAAAAAAGGAGCTCATAAAGCTCATTTGGTTTTTGTGAATTGGAGGAGTGAGTGGAAAAGAGAAAAAAGAAGAGTGGAGTGATAGCGGGCATCCCATGAGAGGAGCATCAGGAGGAGCAGGTGAGGGAGTATCTACGACCCATGGCGGTAGGTGAGCCGGTAAATACACTGTGCCATCTCTATAATTTTTGTTTATATTTGTGTTTGTTTGGTTTTTTGGGCTAAGCTCCTAGGGTTAGGGTTTTGGGTAGGCATGCCAAAAATTAGCGTGAAAATAAGTTAGGGTAAGGGCACTGAAAATGGCATGAAAAAAGGGGGGCCGGAGCAGCACCTGGCCAGCGGTGTGGCATCCGGCCTGGCATCGTGGCGCCTGACCAGCACTTGACTTGATGCCATGGCGCCCTGCCAGTGCCCAATTTTTTTTTTTGATGATTTTTTTTGTTTGTTTGACTTTTTTAATTTTTTGACTTTTATGATTTTTTTATTTTTATTTATTTTATTTTTATTTTTGACTTTTTTGATTTTTTTATTTTTTTGACTTTTTTGAATCTAAGAAGGGGAATATAGATATGGGGGAACACATCAAAGGGTACGCCTCTTAGCTGAGGTTGTTGGGGGATGCTAAAGGCACACCATGGTTAAAGTGGATGTTTACATGGGTTGATGTGGTTTGATATAGGGGAAATTGGAAGTTTGAAAATAGAGGTTGACATGGTGTGTTTTTGGATGATGCAGGAGGATGAGGATGTTCTCCAGTCACGTGAGAGGCGGTTACCTATGTTCGAGCTATGGGGGAGCTAGATAGAACTAAGAGATTCTTCTTACAGATGGTGGGATTGCGGCATATCACAAAGATGTGAAAATGAGTAGATAAAGCAATGATGACCGCGTTAGTGGAGTGGTGGCAGACAGATCAGTGTGTCTTCCTGTTGTCGACAGGGGAGGCGACGATCACATTGGAGGATGTATGGAGGATCCTATGGGTTCCCATACATAGTGAGAGGGTCATGTATGATCACAGACATAGACGAGGATATGTGGATCAGGTGTTTGCCCCGAGGCGGGTGCCATATGGAGGTGACAGGATAGAGATGATATACCAACTAGCAATAGCTACGGGCCTATATCGGTTGCCCTTATTTCTGGAAGGATTGATAGCAGGGACCTTAGTCCTAGATAGGAGGTCCCGTGGGTTTCTAGTGGGGCGAGGAGTGGTTCTGTTATGGATGATCAGAGATGGCGTGACCTATGCAATGGGGCCATTCATATTGGCACATTTATATCATGACATGGATGCCGTAGTGTACAGGCATTCTGGGAGTTTGGGATGTGGGGTGATGTTGCTACATATCTGGGCATGGGAGCATATTCCAGTGACTTAGATATTGACAGTGCGAGCTAGGCTGAGACATCAGCCATTTGCTTATGCATACAGGGGACAATTGACCCACCGTCGTTTAGGGGATATGAGGTACTAGAGATGATTGATGGATGATATAGTGGAGTTCGTGTGGTGGCCATGGAGGGAGGTGGAGAGATGGCCGAAGGATAGACAATAGTTGGGTTATGTGTTGCAGTCTCAGTTCTTGATGGGGCGGACACATTTGATTATCAATAGATAACTGCCAGAGCAAGTATAACAACAATTTGGTTTAGTGCAGGATGTGCCACAAGTAGATGCGATGTTCACGCGGATATGAGAGGTACAGGGTCAGTGGGGATTGGCTCCTGATCCTCAGATGGTGATAACAGAGTTTGAGGGCCTCCAACCATAGGCATGGCATGTGAGATGGGATGTAGTGGAAGAAAGGACTACGGTGACATATGAGGAGTGGTGGGCTCGGTAGAGGCTAGTGAGACTCATGTTGCCAGTAGGATATGTAGCACCAGCTAAGGTGGCAGTAGGGGAGGCAGTAGTAGAGGAGGAGGGTGAGGATAGGGATGAGGATGAGGAGGATGGCGAGGAGGTGGAGGAGATTTGGGAGGATGAGATGGATGTAGATGGGGAGGTAGGTGGTGGAGATGATAGGATTGATGTTGGTGAGGGTGAAAGATCAGAGCTATTGAGCTCACAGGTTTTAGTATAGAAGCAGTAGGCACTAATAGCATAGTTATAAGAGGCAAGTGGTAGTGTTATAGGTGCAGGTGGTAGCATCACAGACATAGGTTATAGAGTCATAGGCACATGTGATGAAGTTACAAGCACAGGTGACAGAGTTGCAGTCCCAGGTGAGAGAGTTGCAATCCCAAGTGAGAGATGGGGGTTCTATAGATTTGGCAAGAGCACAAGCACAGATGGCCCAGTTACAGGGGTAGTTGGCAACAGTGCAAGCATAGGTGATACATGCACAGGGCTTAGCACAAAGATATGGCTAAGAGAGAGATCAGGCTCATCAGGCATTAGGGCCAGGGATGATGGAGATGATGCAGATGATGCAGTAGTAGATAGTAGAGGTTACTAGGGAGGCCCAGTACTATAGGTCACTATATGAGACTGTAGTACCAGCAGAGTAGAGAGCCATCTATTGGAGTAGGTCTGGGGCTTCTGGATCTAGGACAGGTTAGTTAGAGAGGTCTGTACAATAGCCCTCACTATTACAGGTAGTAGTGATAGCACAGATGCAACCTCCATAGGGACCGGCATAGTAGGGTATGGGACCCTCTCCTCAGAGGGATTCAAGACCAGCTAAGTCAGAGGTTTCAGGCAGGGATAGCTCCACCTAGGGGCACGATGTATGCATGTACTATTTTTTGATAGGTCTAAGGACCACATTTTGTATCATGATCACATTTGGATATATATATATATATATATGATAGATTATTTGATCGATATGTTGTGTTATGGATGGGTGGATGGATTTATGTTGTGTTATATATGATGGATGTATTTATTTATAATGTGATATATGTGATGGATGTATCGAGTTATGATGTGTTATATATGATGGATGCATTTATGTTATATATATGTGTGTTTATGATGGTTTTTGATAGAATGTGTTATGATTTGACTTGTGTGGATGAAGGATGGAGCATATATATATATGAGTTATGATGGATGTATTTGTGGATTGTATGTGATCCAGATATGTGGATGTTATGTTATATGATGGTGTATGGATGAGTGATATGTGAGGTGTTATATATTTGAATGATAATAGTTAGACTAACATGTTTGTGATGTAGGGTGGTGTGTGAGGATGGATGCGTAGGTGTTGGGAACGTGAGGTGAGTGATCATGATACTCAAATAGGTCCCTGAAAATGGTCACAAGATGGTAAGGGGAATATGGAATAATAAAAAATAGGTGATGATAGAAATGTAGGTGTGGATGAATCTTAAAGCAAAAGTAGAGGGATGGGGTGATAAGGGTAGATGTAAATGTGTAGGATAAAGGGCTGACATCATATTGAGACATTCTGCTAATAACAATTGAGTGTTACTATTGATGTGGAACCAAGGTGGCAAGGCATCCATGCATAGGACTTGACACTGCAAACAATAGGGTGAACCCATGCATGCCCATGATAGTACAACCTTGTCTAATGAATGAGGGGGATTTGAAGCATAAACCCTTAGTACACCAAAGGTATGAGGAACCTTAGATGCAAAATGGGGATGATTGGTAGAACCAACCCTACAATTCACAAGATATGAATACTAAGATGGAGTAATGAGAACCTCCCACAAGCACGGCATACGAAAGCAATGATTATGCCCCATTCTAGATTTTTTGCCACATGCCATGATATGATGAGATCAAGACAACTTTGAAATAACCCAAGAATGATGCACCAGATAAAAATCAAAGACCAAAAGACTGACTGACCCAAAACACATAGCCATTGTATCTCTTGCCAAAAATGGATGGAGGATTGATGATTTTTCCTATTGTAGGAAGGATGCATCCTATGACAAGAATCAATGATGAATTAAGATAAACTAAAGATACGCGGGGGGACATAGGCTGCTAGTTATAGAAAAGCCAATTTGTAGGTGAAAGATTTTTCATGAAATTTCTATGCTTTGATAGGATGCCTAGCAAGTGTATCATTTGTAGATCAAGTGTAATCAACAAGCTCATGAAAGTGGGACCATCCAAATGAGTTAGATGGGTGCATCGTATGTACCTGCATACTGGCTACTTCCTCCATATTCCAAACTGCCTACATACCTTGTATCCATAGGATCAAGGTACATTATAATGTAGGTGGTGATGATATGTAGTTCTGGGAGACTTGATGATGCAAGGATAGGGGTTGGTTCATGTGGAATGATGAGGTTTGTTTTAGAGGATGTGGATGTCAATTTTTTGACTGTGCCATGGTATAAAAACCATGGTGGGGATGGTGTTGGTGAGGTGAAACGGTAGCGTAAAGATGTGATGTCTATGTGAAACCACTAAAGGGACCAAGGTTAGGGATGGATGAGGAGAATCAGGTGTATGTTGGTGCCGTGGAATGATGTTTTGGGATATGAGAGATATTTTGAGAATAATGGACAATGGAAGCTCAGACGATGGGTTTGTTCTGAAGCTCAGATGAGGGTATCATGGGATACGTTGGATAGTGTGGATAATGATGAGAAGGTGGTTTGAACAATGGATCTAGGTTGAACCTACACATGACGCCTGTAAGCAGGTTTTCGTCATGGTACTTATCCAAGGTGCCACAAGAAGTGATTTTCACCATAGGATGAATTATTTCTCTTTACTATTTTTTTATTTTTTGGGATTTTTTGAATTTTTTGTATTTTTGACTTAGGGTATTTAGCAAGCCAACTGTGGATCCACCTTAATTGAATGATGTTCATGGGCTCATCAAGTTCTTCTCCTTCAAGGGTGGAGAGTCGATATACACTAGAGCCATACTTTGCAGTGACAATGTAGGGTCTGTTGATCACAAAGAATACTGAGAAGGGGGTGAATCAATATTCTATAAAATAATTCCTTTGCATGCTCATTTATCCATTTACCAAATTCAATCACATGAAAGCAAAATAAACATAGAAACCACAACCATAAAGACATAACACATAGACACCAGGATTTTTACGTGGAAAACCCAAAAAGGGAAAAACCACAGTGAGTGTTAGCTCACATTATATTATGATAACAATACCGAATTACATGAAGGCTCACTATCTTAGGGCTCACTACCCAAGGACTCACTGTCCAAAGAAGTGCTCACTTCAATAGGCTCACTACAAAATAAAAGAGAAGAGAATATAGAAAGAAATGGCTCACTACCAGGAGAGGACTACTACAGGTGCATCTACAAAATGTTGTGGTGTAGTACCAATTTTCTCAGTATACAGATTCAAAGGACTTCATACTATATGCCTTGCTTTTCTTCTCTGCTTCACATATACTCTATTTTTCTGCCTTTACTATCCTTTTGTTAATCACAAAACTGCCTTAGGTCGCACAATCATATAATTCACACTTTATTCACATTTTCACACATGCTCAACACTGAAATCCATCGAGTATATATATTCGCAACAAGATTCATCTCACAATCAGGTCGACAAGCCAAACATGAAACGTGTATACAAGTGTTATAACTTGTCAGCTTGATCTTGTGTACAAACATACAATTGTCTTCATATAGGTCAAGATCAATCATACAACCACTTAGATTGATGATTTTATTCATATACCTTCATGGCATATCAATCTAACATGACTGTCAGCTTATCCCTTATGTACACACTTGACCAGTTCAACTATCACGTCATAACTTCTAGTGTAGACCATGTGAGAATCTGATAATCATATCCAATATCCATTATTGTTTTCTTGTCATACCTTTGGAACCACAGAACATAGTATCCAACTACAAAAAAATGTGGATCTTCGAGCTATCACTGAGTCACTATGAAACATTGTCATATTGTAAGATGGTAAAGAACAACTTGTAGAAAGTGATCAAAGGAAATTCAGAAGCTATAACTTTGGATTTAGGTAGTCATAATAAGTATCTTTGTTTCCTCAAAACTGCAAATCAAAATACTCAGCAGCGGAGGAATGCGGACCCTTTTACTTTGGTACTGTGCACTATTCCTATCTTAACTCTGTTCACCTGGACTAGACATTTCACCATATGACTTCCAGAGGAAGTTAGAACTTGAACACTGGAACATGTGATCACCAAATAGCTATAAACAATAGACCTGAACTGCATATAATGATCTTCAACTATGGAGGCATACTGACCCAATCTCTGTCACTTTGTAGCTTGCCCATACTTAGCCATTTTGACTAAGTTAGTCTCTCGGACCTTTACCAAACCTTGTTGCCATCAATGACAACATTCTATCAGCAATGTCTCTTGACTATGTTGCCAACAATCTCCCCCTTTGGCATTGATGGCAACACTTAGTGAAAAATGTTTAACTACTCCCCCTTTCTATATACACTCTATTTTTCTTCTCCCCCTTAGGTCTTTGCCCATTTTTCACTGGTTTTCTTCTCCCCCTTAGGTTTTTGCCCATTTTTCACTTGTTTTCTTCTCCCCCTTTGACATCAATGGCAAAGGTGTTTGTACAAATACCAATATTGAATCAAAGTTTCAAGATCGTCAAATTCTTTCACATATGTACAAGTACAATTTTTCAAATCAGTTAGTTGCATGTGAAAGGATATCATTGTACACAATCTTTAATTGTGTTAACTCTCCAACCCAGCTATTTTTAGCACTATTCAAAATTTGGATGTTCTCATTTACATGGAATACCAGATCCTCTGCCTTCTGTACACTGATAGGCATGTCAGTTATTTCCTGAACCTTTAAGGCTTCTGCAGATAGACTTGTCATGAACTCAATTTTAGGGTTTATCATCCCTCTCAGCTAGCACATTCTACTTTTCATTTCTTCCTATCTACTAAGTAGACTACTTATGTTGTTTTGAGTATTTACAACTTGTATTTCCATGTGCTGACAGAGTCAGCTGCTAGATCAAAGGTCTTGAAAATATCTCCTAGTTGAAGCTCCATGCTTTTGACCTTATCTTTTATTTCAGAATTTATTAGACCTTTGAGCTGATCAATTGATGATGCTGATGTATCTTTCTGATATGATGACATCAACTTCTCCAGAATATTGGATGTTTCATCAATGAGTTCATTGTCATGTATATGTGTTTTTAGAATTTTTTCCTGAGCCTTAGATTGCACAATTGATACTAGTTTGAATTTTTGCATAGGAGACATAGAGTCCAGATTTATTGGTCCTTGTAGAAACTCAGGTAAATCTAAGATCTGTGTTCTTTGCTACTTTTCCAAAAAAATTCTAGCATAGTCAATTGAAACTTGAGTTGCAGCAGTGTCTCTTGCCACTTGTTCTTCTTCTTTCCAACTAAGTATAGCTTTCTTTATTTTCTTCTCTTCTACTAGTTTTTCTTTCTCTACTTCAGTGATGACTACTGCAATAGTTGGGGCCCTTGTTCTTTTCTTAGGGCTAGCTATAGGCTTTTCCTTTTTCAGATCTCTCATCTTTCCTTTCTGGAGTATTTGATGTCCATTTTACTAGAGCACTTGTGGGTTTTGATCTTTCTGCTTTGGTTTCTGCCTCACTTATTTGTTCATCTAATGGTTTCTCTGATTGCTCATGTTTTGTAGACATTTTGGAGGATAAATCTTTAAATATTCCAAATCTATCCTCTTTGAGATCTTTTGGTTTACTCAGTAGTACATTAGCTAATTCAGTCAAAACTTCTTCAGTAACTTCATACCCTAATACAGGGACCCATACAGTTCTTAGTTCCATGACTTCCATGAATCATTTATCTTTGTTTGCCATGAATACAATGTTCTTTTCATACTTCATCACTACATTTTTAGGTATCCGGACTCTACATAGCATTTTCCTTTGAAAGTTCTTGAATTATCCCCATAATATTTCATTCTGCTAGTCTGCATTTCCCAAACTATGCAAATGGTTTCTTATTTGAGTAGCCACAAGTGTGTGACCAAGCTAGACAATGTTCCCCAAGCCAGGTAGCTCTCTCAGAAAGTAGAAGAGTAGACAAGTGATCAATGTTCCATATTTCAAAGGATGATTAGTCTCTTTTCTTCTTTTCAAGCTCTCCATTAGTTCACTCCAGAACAATTCACATAGGTCATAATCTATATTATTTTTTATCATGTCATATGCTATGTATATAGCTGGTGCAGACACAAAATTTTCCTAGTTGGAAAAGTATATTTTGTATCCAATAATCATTGATGCAAATCTCACGGCCGGATCCTTAATATCATTTATGGTGAGGGCTTTCTTGTCAAATTTGGATCCTGTTAGTTGCATTACAACATTGTTCTTTATTTTCTTTAAACATGGAACCCTCCCAAAGGAACTCATACCAGTTATAGCTTTGATAGCTTCTTTGGTTATCATATACGATTCATCAAACCATAGAAACTCATCATGAATCTTGCTTAGAATATACCTAACCCATGTATCATTTGGGATCGCTGGAAAATCCAACCATGTGTCTAAATTCTTTTCTCCTAGAAATGTATATTCATCTTTCAACACAACATCAACAGTAGTCAGTTCATCCAAGTATAGTTTTCCTAGATTCATGAGATTATATTCTTCTAGATTGGTGTGAATGTATGCCCTAACATCTTCCACATACATAACTCCATGTGGAGTAATTGAGAATGCTCCAACACAATCATTTTCTGATGATTTGAAGAAATGTTTCTTGAACTTGGGGTGAGGCTTTTCAGTTGTCTCGATTACTTGAGGAGTAAACATTTTCTTAGAATAATTCAAACTTCATAGTAGGGTTTTCAAGATGTAAATACTTCTTTTGCCAAATTAGGGTTTCCTTTAGTTAAATCACTCTATGTCACTTTGAACCTTTGGAGATCATTGAAATCTCTTGGAAATCACTTTCAGTTTCTCTTGGACACTTGATAGCTTGAATGCAAAGTGAATTGTATGTCGAATGAGTTCCTTTTTAACCCTTGATATGAAAACCTAAGTCATCATAAATGCAGTCCTTCAAAAAGTTGTCAAAACTCTTCAATCTAGAACATAGTCAATTAGGATTGCTTTGCAATGCTCTGCACTTGAACCTTTTCTTCAAAAATTTCTTTCAAAAAAGATCTGTCATATAAGGATTTTCATCATGCTTTCATCCCAGATCTAAACACTGGCTATCTGGCTAGGGGATTTGAATTTTCAATACAACTCTCCCTGAGCCAGAGCTCCCAATTTACTTCTTGGAGGAAATATCTACACCAGAGACTGGTACGGATCCATCCCTGACATCATTAACATCCTTCTTAATCCAAATCATGCTCATTTCTTTCTTGCTTTCAATTGGATCAACTTTATTTTTTCCTTTATCTACCCTCTCCTTTTTTTTCTTCTCTTATGTATAGTAGTTTCTATTCACATTCTTGGTTCTACAGAATTTTGCCATATGTCTAGGTTTGTTGCAATTGTAACACACAATATTCCTCTGTCCTTGAGTCCTTCTGTTGATTGGATTTATCCTTGTTCTGCATTGGTTAGCCATATGACCAAATCTATTACATGAAAAACATCTTCCATTGAAGGATTATGTATTGTTAAAACCAATCCTCATTACACTTCTACATTCACTTGCCATGTGACCAATTCTTTTACAATTGAAACATTAACCAGGGAAAGATGGAATATTCTGATTTATTCTACTCCTACACTGAGTAGCCCTATGACCATACTTATTACATTTAAGACAATAGCCATTGAAAGATGGTTACCTTTGAGCATTTAGCTACCTGACCAGAGGTCTTCTAGGTCTTCTTCTATGATTCTAGAACTGGTTGCTTTTGTTTTTCCTCATCTCAAAGTTTTCTGGACCTAATTTAGAACTTTCTCCTTTTTCAAATCCTAAGCCTTGCTTGTCATCTGAACTCTTCTAACTTCCAAGCAACTCATCAAGCATTGTAGAGCTTATTTTAAACTTTTCTTTGTAACTTTTTGCCACTTCCAAATCAAACTTCAAAAGTATAATGTCTTTTGCCAACTTTTCACATTCTTCAGATTTGTCTTTCAACATTTGATTCAAATGTTCCTCAATTTTTGTTTCTCTTCAACCAACCTTGATAAATTATTTAGGGTTTTATTTGCTTCAATCAACTGATCACTTAGCTCTCAATTCATATCCTTTGATCTATTAACTTGCTCTCTTAGCTTCAGGATGCATTCATCTACTTCTTTGACATTTTCCATCAAATCCTGGATATCTGCTTCATACTTATCAAGATCTTCAAGTGTTGTTTTTAATTCTTGATCAATTGTGACATTGTATGGAGCAAGATACCTTATGGCTCCCATGGGTACTCTTTTCCAGATCTTCCTCAAGCTGTTAATCTTCTTCCAAGGGACCTTACTCTGATACCAATTGTTGATCACAAAGAATATTGAGAGGGGGGGTGAATCAGTATTCTATAAAACAATTCCTTTGCATGCTCATTTATCCATTTACTAAATTCAATCACATGAAAGCAAAATAAACATAGAAACAACAACCATAAAGACATAACACATAGACACCAATATTTTTACGTGGAAAACCTAAAAAGAGAAAATCCACGGTGAGTGTTAGCTCACAATATATTATGATAACAATATCAAATTACATGAAGGCTCACTACCTTAGGGCTCACTGCCTAAGGAATCACTGTCCAAACAAGTGCTCATTGCAATAGCCTCGTTGCCAAATAAAAGAGAAGAGAATATAGAAAGAAATGGCTCACTACCAGGAGAGGACTGCTATAGGTGCATCTACAGAATGTTGTGGTGCAGTACCAATTTGTTTAGTATACATATTCAAAGGACTTCATACTGTCTGCCATGCTTTTCTACTCTACTTCACATATACTCTATTCTTCTGCCTTTACTATCCTTTTGTTAATCACAAAACTACTTTAGGTTGCACAATCATAGAATTCACACTCTATTCACATTTTCACATACGCTCAACACCAAAATCCATCGAGTATATATATCCACAACAAGATTCATCTCATAATTAGGTCGGCAAGCCAAACATAAAATGTTTATGTTATTATATGGAGCCTAATTAGACTTAGAGGTTAAATTTTCCACACTTTTATCAGCGTGGTTTCCCCCCAAATTCTTTAATGGGGATTTGGGGGTGGCGCCCCTAAGACAGGGTCACTGGGCAACACCCCTTGCAGGGTCTAGGGGTAGTACCCCTAGAGCACTCCCTATCACGATACAGGGCAGGGTCAAGGGGTAGCACCCCCACGGGGGCTCAAGGGCAATGCCATAAGGCATCGAGAGTTATTGGCTGACATAAGAAAACCCTATTTTGTAACTGACATAAGGTTTGATAAAAGCAGCTAAGGGTTAGGGTTTCCGTGGAGATATTGTAATGTAGCATTTGCATTGGTATTGAGTTGCAATGATTGATGGTTGTAATCAGTTAGATTGTTAGATAATAATATTGGACTCTCTGTTGGTGGATGTATCCCGAGTTTGGGTGAACCACGTTAAAAATTGTCTCTCGCTGTTATTATTTCTATGTATTTTTCATCCCTCTATTTAAACTTTATTTGCATTTAATTGATGTGTTCTGGTTGTAATTCCTAACAAGTGGTATTAGAGCGGGTTGTGTTTGATTATCATCTGCAGGAAGGTCTCACAGTTGAGTGAGAGTAATGGCAGATGATGGTAAATTGAAGGTAGATAAATTCAATGGGCATAACTATCAGTTATGGAAGATGCAGATGGAGGATTATCTTTATCAGAAGGATTTATGGAGGCTATTGGAAGGAATAGCTAAGAAACTAACAGTAATGACTGATAAGGATTGGAATCTTTTGGATAGAAAGGCATTGGGAACCATTCGGTTGTTCCTGACACCATCTGTGGCATTCAATATAACGAAGCAAAGACAACAGATGAACTAAGGAAAGCTTTGGATAAATTGTATGAAAACCCTCATCCTCAAATAAGGTATTTCTCATGAAGCGTTTGTTTAATCTAAAAATGATTGAAGGTGGATCTGTGATAGATCATTTAAATGAGTTTAATACGATTACCAGTTAACTTCTATAAAAGTGATATTTGATGAAGAGGTGAGGGATCTCTTGGTTTTATGTTCTTTGCCAAAAAGTTGGAATAGATTGGTATTGGATGTAAGTAACTCTGTCTCTAGTTTAAATACTTTGAAATTTGATAATGTTGTTGGTGTTATCCTTAGTGAGGAAATGCGACGGAAAAGCTCGAGAGGGTCCACATCAAGTAGTGTTTTGAATGTAGAAAATAGGGGCAAACCAAAGGAGAGAGGAAAAGGTTCTGGAGGTCATGGGAAGTCATGAGGAAAATCAAAGGACCAGAGGTCCCAATCTAGAGGATAGAAGGATTGCTAGTACTATGGGAAAATAAGTCATCTAAAGAAAGATTGATGGTCTCGGAAGAATAAAGGAGACAAACATGAAGGCAATAAGGAGGCAAACGTGGTAAGTAATAAATTTGTAGAGGATGCTTTAATTCTTTCCCTAAATAATGTTGATGATTCATGGGCTTTAGATTCAGGGGTCTCATTTCATGCTACTCCCCATAGAAGTTATTTTCTTGATTATGTCCAAGGGGATTTTGGGCTAGTTTATTTGGGAGATAACGAACCTTGTTAGATTTTTAGAAAGGGAAGAATCAAGATTAAGTTGCAGAAGGGAATCATTGGCTAATACAAGAGGTAAGGCACATTCCAAGGCTGAGTAGGAATTTAATTTTAGTAGGGCAGCTAGCTGATGAAGGTTGAATAGTTACTTTAAGTGATAAAAATTGGAAGGTTTCAAGAGGTGCCTTAATAGTAGAAAAAGGTGTGAAAGTAGGCACCTTCTATTTGTGTATAGGTCATACTGTTCCTTCTACTTTAATTGTTGCAGAAAAAAACCAAACAGGTTCAGGAACAGTTGCTACAGGTTCGCAAGAAGAGATTAAAATAGTTGATGTAGGTTCTGAGACAACACTGTGGCATAACAGACTTGGGCATATGAGTGAAAAAGGTATGAAGGTACTTCATTCTAAGAAAGTTTTACAGGTCTAAAATGTCTTAATATGGGTTTATGTGAAAATTGTGTGTATTACAAATAAAAGAGAGTTAGTTTTCACAAGGATGAGAAGCAAAAGAAAGATGAAAAGCTGGAGCTTGTGCATACAGATGTATGGGGACCGACTCAGGTATCTTCTCTTGGTGGCTCTCAGTATTACATTACATTCATAGATGATGCAACTAGGAAGGTTTGGATTTATTTCCTTAGGAATAAATCTAATGTATTTGAAACATTTAAGAAATGGAGAAGCTTGGTTGAGAATGAGATGAATAAAAGATTAAAATGTCTCAGATCTGATAATGGGGGTGAGTATTGCAAGAAAGAATTTGAGGATTATTGTTCCGTTAATGGAATTCATAGGCAGAAAATGGTACCAGGACTCCACAAGAAAATGGAGTGGCTGAGTGCATGAATATGACAATAATGGAGCATGCAAGAAGCATGAGATTGCATGTTGGGCTGCCTTTAAACATATGGGTAGAGGCTGTCAATAATGCTATATATTTAATTAATAGCAGTTTTTCAGTTCCTTTGGGCTGTGGTATTCTAGAGAAAGCATGGACAGGTAAGAAGGTGAGTTATTCTTTTCTCAAAACCTTCAGAGGTGAAGCATTTGCACATGTAGATTCTAAAAATTGAACCAAGCTGAATGCAAAATCAAATAAGTGTATCTTTGTTGGATATGTCATTGATGAATTTGGTTATAGGCTTTCGGATGTTGAAAATTTGAAAATTATGAGAAGCAGGGATGTTGTATTCAATGAGAAGGTGTTGTACAAAGATTAGTTGCAGAAGCATGAGAAGAAAGAAAAAGGATTATGTGATGCTGGATGATACTCTAGATAGTGATGTTCCAGTGGTTCCTCATGCTCCGCAACAACAACAGGAAATACCACAAACTCCAGTGAATGTTAGACAGTCAATAAGGCTAAGTAGACCTCCTAAAAGGTTTTCTCCCTCTTTGTATTCTATTTTGTTAATAGATGTTGGTGAACTGGAAGGGTATGATGAAGCTATGCAGATGGATACAAAGGTTTAGTGGGAGCTTACAATGAAAGAAGAAATGGACTCCTTACTGAAAAATCAAACTTGGGAATTGTGTAAGTTACCTGTAGGTAAAAAGGCATTACCAAACAAATGGGTTTATAGGATGAAAGAGGAAGATGGAGGTAAGAAAAGATTTAAAGCCAGGTTACATGTAAAAGGATTTGCACATTAAAAAGGTATTGATTTTGATGAGATTTTTTCTCTGGTTGTTAAGATGACTTATATTCATACAGTCTTAAGTATTGTGGCTGCTGAAGATTTGCATTTGGAATAGCTAGATGTGAAAACTACCTTTCTCCATGGTGATTTGGAGGAGGAGATATATATGGAACAACCATAGGGATTTGAGGTCAAAGTAAAGGAGAAATTGGTGTGTAGATTGAAGAAGAGTTTATATGGCTTGAAACAAGCACCTTGGCAATGGTACTTGAAATTTGATAGTTTTATGGCTGAGCAAGGCTACAACCAGTGTAATTCTGACCATTGTGTTTATTTTAAGAGGTTGGATAATGACAGCTACAATATTTTATGTTTATATGTTGATGACATGCTTTTAGTAGGGTCTAACATGGATCACATAAGAGAGTTAAAACAATAGTTAGCACAAACATTTTCTATGAAGGATTTGGGGGCAGCAAAACAAATCCTTGGTATGAAAATTTGCAGAGATAGGAAGAACAAAAAATTGACTCTATCTCAGGCTAATTATGAAAATGTGTTGCAGAGATTCCATATGGAGAATGCAAAAGCTATCAGCACACCTTTGCCTAGTCATTTGAAACTAATTAAGGAGATGTGTCCTAAGACACAAGGGGAGAAAGAAAAAATGTCCAAAGTACCCTATGCTTCAGTTGTAGAAAATTTAATGTACGCCATGGTATGCACAAGACCAGATATTGCACATGCTGTAAAAGTCGTAAGCAAGTATATGAGTAATCCCAGATTGGAGCATTAGAATGTGGTAAAATGGATTCTTAGATATTTGAGAGGTACATCCACTAAAGAATTATGTTTTGGGGGCTCTAATGCTAATTTAGAAGGCTATGTGGACTCATATTTGGCAGGGGATATTGATACCAGATAGAGTACTATAGGTTATGTCTTTACTGTAGGTGGGACAGTGGTGAGTTGGATCTCCATGTTGCAAAAGGTAGTTACTTTATCCACCATGGAGGAAGAGTATGTAGCTGCAACAAAGGCAAGCAAGGAGATGATATGGCTACAATCTTTCATGGAAGAATTGGGCAAACAATAGACTAATAGTTATTTGTTTACGGACAGCCAAAGTGCCATACATATTGCAAAGAATTATGCCTTGCATTGGAAGACTAAAGACATATAGTTGAGGTATCACTTCATTCAATTGGTGTTGGATGATGGACAATTAAGGCTGGAAAAGATACATATAGATGAAAATCTAGCAAATATGTTTACAAAGGCAGTGACAAGGGAGAAGTTGAGCTCCTCTTCATCTTTGGTTGGTCCTCAAGACTGAAAATAATAAAATCAGAACAGTAGGGTCTAGGGTGCTTATTTCTAGTGGGAGCTACAGGGTTAGTGGTGTTATGATCAGTCTCCAAGTGGGAGATGATATGGTGTGGAGTTTGATCAATCTCCAAGCAGAAGATTGTTGTTATCTGGAGCCTAATTAGAGTCAAAGGTTAAATTTTCCTCACTTTTATCGGTGCAGTTTCCCCCCAAATTATTTAATGGAGGTTTAGGGGCAGCGCCCCTTACAGGGTCCAGGGGCCAACATAAAAAAAAACCCTATTTTGTAACTGACATAAGGTTTGATAAAAGCAGCTAAGGGTTGTAGACACCCAAATTTGGCCCATTCTGGATTTAGGGGTTTTGTCGTATTTTTATTTTTGGATATGTTATGTCATCTAACACACTTGCAATAAAATCCTATGTCTTCATAATTAATTAAATAATTTTATTTAATTAATTATTTTCACTGTCCTATCTTTCATTAATAATTAAATAACCTTAGGTTATTTAATTATATGACTACCTTTCTTCTAAGAAATAAATAAATCCTAAGTTTTATTTATCCCCTCCCACCAGATAAATAAATTAAATAAATTTTAATTTATTTAATTTATGCACCTTTTCTTCATGTCATTTAAATAAATTAAATAAACATTGTTATTTAATTTATTTACCCACCTTTCAAATAATAAATTAAATAAACATGTTTATTTAATTCATTTGTCCACCTTCCATTTCTTCTCAATGTACACATCACTTCTAAATTGGAAACAAATCAAAAATCAAAATTATAAAAAAATTAAAAGGCAACATGACTTTCAAATTGGCAATAAATCAAAAATCAAATATTGTGAGATTTTATCAAAATAGAAAAATTAAGTGATCTCCACCAAAAAGATAGAAACAACAAATTTTGAAAAAGCAACCTCATCCTCTCAAGGACACATGGTGCATGCATATTTGTTCCTCCCTCTCACTTGCTCTCAATCGTTGATCTCTCCTTTCCATCTCCACCGTCGATTGTTTATCCTCCAAGTCTATAAATGCACTCTTGGGTTCTTTTTCAACCTTCTTCTTCAATCTTCTAAGCATTCATTTTCGAATATCTACATCTTGTTATCACTTTTGCATGTCACTTTCTTGAGCATCTCATCACAATCAATGGTAGGTTTTTGTATCTTGGGTGCATGCACGAAGAAGCAATCCACATGCACACCAAAGAATCACATAATCTACTTGATTTTCTTCATTTCTACATTTTAGTTGTTTATCTAGGTTAGATTCTTTGAAGTTGTAGGTTGCATTGTTTGTTAGCACTAACAAATATCAAATTACCTGCAACAAAAGGGTTAGGGTTTTCGTGGAGATATTGTTGAAATTAGGGAAGACAACTGAGAGGGGGGGAGTGAATCAGTTGTCACAAAACTTTTATCTTTTGCTGCATTTAATCTTATTTACCACTTATTAATAGATTAATGATATAACCATGAAAGCATGAATCAACAACACATGAGCAGAAGCATAATCAACACACATAACACCAGGATTTTTATGTGGAAACCCGGTTAAGGGAAAAAACTTGATGGGTGCTAACCCACAAGATTTATTCTCCATTAAAAGAATAGAAAAATGGGAAGGCACTTGCCTTCAGGTGAACTACCTAGAGCTCACTCCTCAAAGGAGGCTCACTGCCTACAAGAACATTCACAATGTTAACATAGAAATATTGAACTGAGAAACAACATCTTCATGCAAGGTTTAGGTCCATTGAAGCACACAACACCTCTGCCCTACCCCCACTCACTTCCTCTCTACATTTACATCTTCACTCACCTCCACACATTTCCATGACTTCACAACACTTATTTATACATGTCATCGACTTTGGAATGAACATCAAAGTTAGCCAAACAATCATCTATCTGAAGCATTCTCCAAGATAGGCATTAGAAGAAATTACAATCACAAGACTTAACTTGATACAAAATTCCATATGTGAACCACTCCTCTATTAGCCAAGCATAGCTGGGACTCAAATCTTCCTCAAACAACATGTCACGCTCCATAGAACTCTTCTTAGATCATCCGCAACATGCACGAAGCATCCAGTTGGCCAAGACTAGAAAGAACAACAACACCCAAGGAGGAATGTTCAACCACAAGCTCAATCCTCAATGCGGACCACCAACACAATAGGCACACAATCCATAGACCACCACAAGCACAATGAAATCAACAAGAACAACTGCACCACCTCAAATCACCAAAAACACTTGCATCTTCATTCGAGAACTTAAGAACACTAACTGTCATGACTGTCACACTAGAAAGATTGCTTGCGGACCTCCAAACCATGAACCACTTGAGTTGAGGACACACACCAACACCCCAAACATACCTCTAGATCCATAGACCATAATATTCCAATGCGGAGCAATCCGGACCAGGTTTCTATCACTCTGTTACTTCTAAACAACTGCAAAACCCAATTCTACTTAGATGGCCATAACTTCACCAATCATCCATGTGGACCTCTCAAATCTCAACTGGAGCAACTTCAAACAATCTTCTATACAACCCTTTGGTCCGCAGACTCTGATCTTCATCTCACTGGAAATGCAGAGCAATCTACTTTGCTGAACTGCATTGTCTTCACTATTTTTGACAAAGAGATATGTAACTTCACTTGTTTCTTCCAAGGATGCTAAATTTCTCAATATCCTCAACATACAAGTATTCTAAACAAGTAATAGAATAAGATATAGTTAACACTAATGACAACAAGGATACGTTGACATCAATGACAACACCGATTAGGCACATATTTGCAACAATCTCCCCCTTTGTCATTGATGGCAACATATGATGTCAAACATTGTTTCAACCATCAAGATAAGAACTTCTCCCCCTTTCTCTTATCACAACTGCAACCACTCTCTTCACTACCCTCCATTTCACCAGCAACTACTTACTTCCAAATTTTTCACATGACTTCTCTCCCCTTTTGACATCAATAGAAAAGGGCACATATTTACAATCATCTCTCACTCTTTTTGTTTCTTAGACAAGGCCAAACTAAACTTAGAACATACTAACTACTCCCCGTGATTAGCATCCCCTTACAATCAATCTAGATCACAAGATATGACTGTAAGTTTCACCGGACTGATCCACACTAGTGCACCTTAGTTCTGAATAGGAGGGCTAATCACCCCTACCTTCACTCTGAGATACTCAAAAGTGTCCTTAGGTAGAGGCTTAGTGAAGATATCTGTAATCTGAACCTTTGAAGTAACAAACTCCAATCTGACTTCATTCTCATTTACCTTCTCTCTCAACAAGTGAAACTTGATGGATATATGCTTTGTCTTTGAATGCAACACTAGATTATTTGAGATGTTTATTGCACTTGAATTATCACAGAAGATTGTAACTAGCTCTTCAAACACAATTCTGATATCCTTCAACATTTTCTTCATCCACAAAACTTGAGTACAATTGCTTGCTATTACTATATACTCTACCTCTACATTAGACAAAGATATTGCCTCCTACTTTTTACTCAACCAACAAACCAACCTCTTTCCCAATAAAAATGCACCACCACTAGTACTCTTCATATCATCCACATCTCCTGCCCAATCAGCATCTGTATATGCATGAAGAGTGAAATTATCATCCTTAGGATACCATAAGCCATAATTAGATGTTCCCTTCAGATATCTAAAAATTCTTTTGACTACTACAACATGAGATTCTATAGGATCAGCTTGAAACCTAGCAACAAGGCCAACTGCATTCATAATATTAGGTCTGGTATGAGTTAGATAAAGTAGTCCTCCAATAATTGATCTATACCTTTTCTGGTTTGCCTTAGGGGAATCATCATCTTTACTTAACTTGCATCCGGTTATCATAGGGGTACTCACTGGTTTTGAATCTTCCATTCCAAACTTTTTCAACAACTCTTTTACATACTTAGACTAAGATATGAAGATGTCCTTATCTGGCTGAATGATTTATAGACCCAAGAAGAAATTCATTTCACCAAGCATAGACATCTCAAATTCACTTTGCATCTGATCAGCAAATTTTTTACACATGCTCTAATTTCCACCAAAGATGATATCATCAACAAATACCTCAACAATCAAGATGTGTTCATAATCAATTTTAAAATAAAGATTATTGTCAGTTGTGCCTTTGCTAAAACCTAAATTTAGTAGATACTTATCTAATCTTGCATACTAGGCTATTAGGGCTTGTTTAAGTCCATACAATGCTTTCCTCAACCTGTAGATCATATCCCGTTGATCAGACAACTGGAATCCTTCTGATTTCTCAATGTAGACTTCTTCTTCCAAATCTCCATTTAGGAATGCTGACTTGACATCCATCTAGTAAACTTTGAAATATTTGTAAGCAGTAAAGGCAAGAAATAATCTGATTGCTTCAATTCTTGCCACTGGAGCAAAAGTTTCTTCAAAATCAATTCCCTCTACCTGAGAATATCCTTTGCACACCAATCTTGCTTTGTTTCTCACAACTTCACCATTTTCATTCAATTTATTCTGGAAGACCCATTTAGTTCCAATTACATTTTTGTTTTCAGGTCTAGGAACAAGATCCCAAGTATAATTCTTTTCAATTTGCATTAATTCTTCTTCCATTGCTTTTACGCAACTTTCATCATTACAATCTTCATTCACTGATTTTGGTTCAATCTTGGAAATCAAACAATATTCCTCTTGTTCTTCAGCAAATTTTCTTCTAGTTTGAAAACCTTTATTTCTATCTCCTATAATCTGATCTTCAGAATGACTCAACCTCACATACCTGGGAGTTTTGAGATTTTCTTGAACTTTTGATTCTTGAACTTTTTCCTCAATATTTGCACTAGCTTCTTGAGTCACTAGATTCTCTGGAGCAATCTAAATCTGAGTTTGAGGACTTTCATTTTGATCATTTAATTCATATCCACAAGACTTGGAAGGCCTCTCCTTGCTTTCATCAACCTTGACATTAGTACTTTCAACAATCCTTTTCAATCTCTTGTTAAAGCACCAGTATGCCTTGCTTTGGTTAGAATAACCCATAAATATTCCTTCATCACACCTTGCATCAAACTTGCCTCGATCTTCATCTCTTTTGATATAGCATTTACTACCAAAAACTCTAAAGTATTTTACAGTAGGAGCATTACCAAACCATAGTTCATAAGGTGTTTTACCAATATTACATTTGATCTACACCCGGTTAAGAGTGTAGACAACAGTACTCACAACCTTTCTCCAATAGACATGTGGAACATTTTCTTCCATCATCATGGTTTTGGCAACCTCTTGAATAGTTTGGTTCTTCCTTTCCACAACTCCATTTTGCTGAGGAGTCCTAGGAGTAGATAAATGTCTTCCTATTCCATGCTTTTCACAAAATACATTAAACTGACCGGAGGTAAACTCTCCACCTTTGTTAGATCTCAAACACTTTATCTTCACACCAATCTCATTCTCCACTCTAGCCTTGAACACCTTGAATCTTTTAAGAGCCTCTGATTTCTCTTAAGAAAGTGACCCACATCATCCAGGAGTAATCATCAATCAACAACATAAAGTATTTGTCTCCTTGCAAACTCTTAACTCTGGTAGGACCACACAAATCAGTGTTCACAAGTTCCAACAAACCACTTGAAAATTGTTCTTTGCTTTTGAATGTAGTTCTACTCTGCTTGCCTAACTGACATTCCTTACACATGCTACTCACATGTTTTACAAGCTTTGAAAGATCTCTCACAACCTGAGTAGTACTTATCTTGACAATATTATCAAAGTTTACATGACACATTCACCTATACCATAAACAACTCTGATCAATTTGAACAATCAAATAGCTCTTACCAGTACCACCTAAATGAAAAATATTACCTCTAGTCTGTGTACCAGATGCAATCTCAGTTCTAGAGCTTTCCAAGATTCTGCATTTTCCATCCTTGAATCAGAGATCATATCATTTGTCAACCAACTATCCAACACTGAGAAGGTTATGTTTCAACCCTTCTACATACAAAACATCATTAGTGTTATTCTTACCATCAAGAGAGATGGATCCTCTACCACAGATTCTACCAGCTGAATTGTCTCCAAACTTCACAATTCCACCTTCATACCTTTCCATACTTACAAACTTACTCTTATCACCTATCATATGATGAAAAAATCCACTGTCAATCACCCATTCATCATTTTCTTCAACCTGAGTAGCCAAGGTACTTTCCACATTCACACAACTAGTAGATTCCGTAGGCACTAGATCTTCTTCTTTGATAGCAATGAACACCCATTCATTTCTAGAGATACTTCCCTTATTAGATTCATCATCTATAATTCCTTCATAAACAACTTCTTGGAGATAGTAGCATTTCTTCTGAAACCTATGTCGGTTAGGGTTTGGCTTTGAAACCCTCTCTAGACATCTTGAAGAAAAATGAGTAATCTTATTGCAAGCAAAACATTTGAAAGGCAACTTTTCTTCATACTTACCGGATCCTCTTGGTAATCTTTTGGCAATAAGGGCTTCAAGTTCTTCAAGCTCCATTTCATCTTCTTCAAGTTCCTTCCTTGCCTTCTCATATTTGGTTAGTCTTCTTGAAGAGCTTTCACCTGGATCAAATCTTTGCTTCTCGGAAACATTGGCCTTAAAAGTAGATTCTAAATTTATATGAAGAGAATCACCAAACTCACTCATTTCAAATGCTGAAAGCTTGCCAACCAACTGATCCCTTGTAACAATTGTCACAGTCCTGATCTCCTCAATAGAACCAACTTTATGTTTGTATGAAGCATGTAAGGATCTAAGTGTTGGCAAGAGATAGTATAAGGATTCATGATGTTGTCATTGATGGCAACAAAGGTTATCCCACACATCCGCAGGACATGATGAGTCTTTACCGGAAGTCAGATTGAAGAAGTGTTGAGGTCCAGTAAGCAAGAAGAAAGCAGTTAGTAAGGTCCGATAGACAGGTCTGGATCTCTTAGAAGAAGTATCTCAATGAAGTACAGATTTGGGGAAGTCAAGAGGAGTACCTTGACTAACAGATTCCAAGGATTTATCCTCTGGTGATAGATGAAGGAAAAGTTATGAATACTTGAGTGTCGGGTTCTTGATTGACAGTATGGACAGAGGAAGAACTGACTGACAGAACATCAAACATTATTCTGGATGTGTTACTGATGATGGTAAAGGTTCTTAAGGCATAAGTTATGATTGGCCGACATGATTGATGACTTCTACAAGTATATCCTTAATCCGCATTACTTGGTAAGGAAGGATTTGTTGTTCATGATGTTAGTCATTCACAAACATAGAATAAAAGTTGCACAACAACCTTTACTCATCTTGAAAGATACGATGAATTCAGAGAATTCATGATCCCAAGTCTCTGTTGATTAGGTCTTAATCTACTGATGTTACTCAGTGGTTGATGTGTGTTGCTGTTTTCCATTCAGGGGCCTTACGTGTTTCTGCAAAGTTCATCATCATTATCTTCAAATATCCTGCTCTGGATGTTTGCTCTACATAAATTTCCAACAATTCTACCTCTGCACTGTGAATTTAGTCAAATAATGTGCCTACAGGCTGATATTTGCATGATTTTTATCATTATTTATGATTCTTTGCATGATATTTTCAATAATACATGCATTTAACTCAAATATGCTAATGATTTTCAGTTACCTACGGGATTTCAGCATATTTCTCTGTTCTGCTTGTTATTTATCATGATTTGCAGTTATGGTGATGAATTTATGAAATTGAAAAAAGGAAAAGGGTTAAAGAATAAGATTCCCAAAACTACTTGACTTAGATCACTGATCCACATACAAGCTCCCATACATGCAATGAAAAGAAGGAAACTAGAATCATACTTCACCAGGACATTCCACAAATCCGCATGATCTAGTGCAAATCTTCAAAGGAAAAGTTGATAACAACATGTAATGAAATGAAAGCGCTTCTAGTTGAACACAGCATTCACCAGTACATATCCAGAAATCAACAAGAAGATTACGTAAAATTTACAATCAGGATGTAATCTGAAACTTCATATCCATTCAGTATGCTCAAGAACAGGTACATTTACAGTGATCTGAAGAAAGAACCTTGACATTTCAACAATTCTATCCTCATTAGTCTCAGTAATCTGATCTCCTAATCGATTCTACAGTAATTAGCCTTAATGTGCCAAATGCGTCTATGTATTCTAATGTATCTCCCTTATTTTCGACAAGCTCTGGCTGTTATATAGAACAACTGCCAAAAAACGGTTACAATGATCCAAGGATCAGGATCCTCTCATAATAATCAACGGTCCAGATGAAAAGCACATGCTTCGCCAGTTGGTAAATGTACAGCTGGCATAGAATATTCCAGCATCTTCAACTTGATTCGGTCTCCAGTTGGCGAACATCATATTTGATAATATCCTCCTCACTTCTGGTTCATGTTGCCTCCATGTGCAACCATACAATGCTCAGCTTCAGCAGCAGCTCTAACAGCATCATGACTTCAATGCTCAGCTTCAGCAGCAGCATCATGACTTCCTGCAAGTAAACAGACAAACATTAAGTTCATCATCATGTGGATAAACAACAGGAATTAAACATTTTATTAAACATACCTCAAAATGCGCAGCTACATGCAATCAGGTTTTATACCTGTGGAAAATATGCACTCAATGCATAAACAGCATAAAAACAATCAGGTCAACCATCGTTGACCAAAAATCAGGCAGTCGGGCTTTCAAATTTCTAATCGCTTCATGTTTTCCCGCCCATTTCCATGTGTATCGGGTTCAAATATGATCATGTATGTCAAAATATACAAGGAAATAACCGCTTTTAACAAATTATTTCAAATCCGGCTTTGCATGCTCTGTTTGTATGTTTCGGGTCATCATCATATTCACATCGGCGTGACCACATATGATCGGGGTGACAAAATTAGACCTGGCCGATGGCAACAGTTATACCAACGCCAAAAATCATGATGATGACCAACCCTATGTCTTCTATCTAGCTGCAGGATATCATGAAATATGATGCTCCTCCTTTCCGAATGCTCTGATGAAAAGCACATCAGGATGTTTCGCTTCTGCATATTGGGGAAAGAAAGACATCATCGTCATCATCATTATGAAGACAAATAGGAGGATTTGGAATATGATCCTGCTGCTGAGGAAAGGAATATGATGGTGACATCATCATCATATTCGGGCTTCATTGAAATGCAAAGGATGATGTCACCGTCATGTTCCTTTAAAATCAGGGGATAAATGTAATATCGGGTCACCTTAGGAAGATGATCAGGTCATGAATGTAATGCGACCCCTTTGCAGCCAAGGTAACCCTCTCGAAAGATCAGGATGATGATGATCATCATCATCATATCCGCACTAGGTGATTTAAAATATGATCCTGCTGAATGTCCAGATGACGTCATCAGGATATCCGGGGCCTTTGTTAATCTTAGAACATGACGTCATCGTCATATTCGCGAACAGGATCATGCCTTGGAAAATATCCTGCCGAAGGAGAAATGTGATGGTGACGTCATCCTGATATTTGTTTCTTCGTTTATCAGGTCGGGATGACGTCATCAGGATATTTGCAAAAGGTTATACTTCTCGACAGGAGGATATTACGAAATGTCGGGTAGAGAAACAAGATCATGATGATCTTGACAACATGACTTAGGAATGGAATACCACCCTCCCTTCGAAAGATAGGGTGATCATCATGATTGTGCAAAAGGAGATCAGGAGGATACGAAATATGATCCTGCCTTGAAAGATCATGATGATGATGATCACCAGGACTTTGACGTGCGCATGCAAATTATGCAGATGGTGGATTTTCAAAGTAGGGTGATATTATAATATCAACATGATATTATAATATCGGGTGATGTTAGAATATCATGATGCTCGCGATGTGCCCAAGGTCATTTGACGGGTAAAACACATTATCACTTAAGATTGACGTCCGGATATTGGGACTGCATGATTTTTATCGGGTGATAGACCAAGATCATGATGATGACCTTTCGCGATACAAAAGACCGCTCGACGGGGAAAACTTACTATGACTTAAAGTTGACGTCCAGATATTTTGACCTCAGGATATTATCGGGGCGTTTCAAATATGATGATGATGTTCTTCATACAGCAAAACTGAGTTTATAACATATGACCCTCTTCATGCGAATATCAGGTTTGACCAAAACTTTGACTGTGCATAACTCCCTCATATGGACAAATTTTCAAGTGATGTAAAAGGCAAACCTGCATGGAATTTCAAGCTCTTTCTAACCATGAGGTCATAGAAACAAAATATGAACTTTGACAAACTAACCTCATGATGATGACCAACCTCATCCTGACCTTCATGATGATGATGCACCTGACCTATTTTTACCAAACCGCCAGAAAGCAGACAACACAAGCCAAAAGAAAAGTTGGGTCCCTGTTTCGATAAGTCAAAATGGGGCGTGTTGTGTAACCACACAACAAGATTCAGTTGACAGATTAGAGTTTGTGAAAAATATTGACTATTCCGGATGCCGAGTAGAAAGGTGATGAAATCACTTGTGCGGATATATATACAAGATGGATTTAGTTGTGAGAGGTGTACTGGTTTTGAGATGTGTGAATAAAAGTAGTAGAGCAGAGTGAAAGCAGTAAGGAAGGTTCGGTATGTGAAAGGAGAGCAGCACAAAAGAAGAGGAAAGATGAAGTGCAACAGATCAATGTATTGAGCCTAAAAGGAACTGAACCCCTACATATGTGGATGCATCTCATCAGTTCAAGGATCTTGTTATTCTTCTTACAACTTGTAGATAGTGAGTCTCTTGTAGGCAGTGAGCCTCTTGTGAGCAGTGTGCTCAAGCAGTGAGCCCTAATTGGCAAGTGCCATTTTATATTTCCATTCTTCTAATAGAGAATACAATCTTGGGTTAATCACCCCGTGGTTTTCTCCCTTAACAGGGTTTCCATGTCAAAAATGTTGTGTCATGTGTATTTCAATATCATGGTTATGTTTGCTTAATTGAGTTGATGCTGCATTAATTAATAAGAAAGTTCTGAATGTTAAACTAATTGAGATAACTGATTCACCCCCCCTCTCAGTTATCAACAATTGGTATCAGAGCCAAGTTCCTCCCAACAGAGCCTAACAGTTTGAGGAAGATTTGGGAATTCAAATGGATATGTATGGTATGAGGGAGCAAATTAAGTCTGCCCTAGATGATCTTGAGCAGTCAAATTCTGAAGTCAATGAATTGAAGGAAAGACTCAAACAGGCTGATGATTTCATAAATGAGTTAAAAGAGAAACTGAGTCTCTCTATGAAAAAGAGAAAGGAGCTACTTCAGCAACTGGCAAGTCAAGTTGAAACAAATGATTCAAATGGAGATCTAAAGGAAAAAACTAAGTTATGTGAAAAGTTATCAAAAGAGATCATTATGGTAAGACATGAAATGGAATCAGGAGTTATGAAGTTCACCCAAGAAATTGAAGAGAAAAGAAAAACTGAAGATGATCTAAGACAATCTCTCCAGGAGAAATTAGAAGATTGCCACAAGATGGATAGAATAATTAGACATCTTGAATCTGATCTTGAAGATGCTAAAGATAATGAAGAAAAACTTGAGGATCAAATTGTCTCTCTTAAAAGGGATCTTCAAACAGCAAATGAATACAAAGAGAAATTCAAGATAAGTTCTGCTCAACTTGAAGTTCTACTTGAAAGCCAAAAAGGGGTAGATGACAAGTGTGGCTTGGGATATGAGAAATGTGAAAGCTCCGGATCCGGTCAGAAGAATTTTGGATCAGAAAATCAAAGGAACAGGCCTAGAAGACCTCCGGTAAGGCAGCCTAATGCTCAAAGATATCCATCCTTCAATGGATACTACCACAACTGTAACAACTTTGGTCATAAAGCTAATTAGTGCAGAAAGAGAATGAATCAGACTAATATATCCTTCTCCGGACAATGTTTCAACTGCAAAAGGTATGGTCACAAATCTCATGAATGTAGAAATATGCAAATGAACAATTCATTCAATGGTAGATGCTTTGCATGCAATAGAATGGGTCATATGGCTAATCAATGCAGATCAAGAGGATATCAATCAAATATACAAAGAAATGTTGTTTGCCAAATTTGCAATAGATCTGGTCATATTGCCAAATTCTATAGAAGCAAGAATCAGGACAAAAGAGGTCTAGTACATCATCAAAATCAAGACAAAGGAAAATGAAAAGTGAATGTGGATGAAGTTCAAAGTGAGATGAACAAGATTTGGGTGAAGAGAAGTACAGAGAATATAGGGGATGGATCTGTACCACAATCTGGTGCTGATATTCCATCCAGAAATTAAAAGGTGAGCTTTGGCTCAGGGGGAGTAACAAAAGAAAAACCAATTCCCCCAGCCAGTCAAGTGGTGCCTATAATCGGCACATGAAAGGCTGCAGATCAAAGGAGTTTTTAGAGAAATACTTAGATAAGCCATAGCAAATATTTGAAAGATCCGCATGAAGATTTAAAGAGTCTAATCCCTTCAGTTAGATCTGGTTTAACAGTCTTATGGTAAAAGCAAGTTTCTTACAAGTTTGGTCTGGTGTGATTCTAAAATTGAGACATCTTGATCTACGAATAAATGACTAAGGAAAGTAAGAAAGTTCATTATTAATCTCCAAGGATAACTCTAAGCATATTACAGTGATCCAGAAAAAGATCTATTTCAGAATAAGATATACAAAGCAAACGGAATAACTTAAGTTGGGCATTTATTGTAGTATGGATTTAGGGTTTCTCTTGCAAATAAAAGGGTTCATGTGCTCGTCATTTGCACATTCGCATTCAAAAAGAAAGAAAGAAGAGCTCTACAACAAATTGCTTCAAACTTCTCAAAGACCAACCGTTGGAGTTGATTCAATCAGCAAATCATTCAAGTTCATTCCATGAACCCTACAAGTGCAAAAGGTATTCTTCGTTGTCAAATATCTCTCTGTAAATCCAAAAATGATGGGTACTCCAAATATTGTGAAGATCTCTGATAGGCCTCGCCCCAAATTCAAGAAACATCCATACAAATCCTTGGAAGTTTATCCCCTAGGAGCATTTTCCAGTGTTTCGCATGGTGTGTTGCATACAGAAGATATTAGGGTTTACATACACATGAATATTGAAGAGTTTGGGGATTCAAAGTTAATGAATATCTATCACAATCAGTTGATAGATGATGCTTTTGAGCTTAAACCACAATATAAGAGCATCCAGGAGAAACACTTTCATCAATACATTCATTTCCCCTATTTTGAAGAAGATGAATGGGTCTGGTATGTACTGAGTAGGGTACATGATAACTTCTTATGGCTGAATAGACCTTGCAAAATCACTAAGAAAGCAATTAGGGCAGTAACCGGTTTACACTCCTCTAGAGGGATACCTGTCCTAAAATCTGTCAAAAACCAAATTGTAACTGAGGCCACTAGATCAAAATTTGATAAGAGAGCAATGACCATTGAAGATATCTCTGATCCGGATATCAAGTTTTTATCTATGATAATCGGTTATAAGATATATCACTCCAGCAGTGAGAACTCAGTATCCAGAACTGTAGTATATACTGCTTATGAGATGCTAAGAAAAAATGCAGAATATGATCTCTGTGAACTCCTTCTGAGCCAATTGATGGAAAACATATAGAAGATCAAAAAGGACAAGAAGAATTCCTTCAAATATGGAGGACTGATATTGTGTCTATTTTTCTATTTCATGAATGAGATGCCCGGATCCATTGGATGGGTATGGCAAAGTAATAGACCTATAGCAATTCAAATCAGGGACTACTTGCATGGACTTGGGGATGCTAAGGCAAGGAATACAGCTCTGTGGGGTTACTTTAAGAACTTTCAAAATATGATGCAAACCAGAGAAAGAATCCCTAAATCATTAGTTGAGAAATACAAAGACACAGTGTAGTTCATGGTAGACACTGATCAATGCCTAATGGAGGCAGTGGAGCCAAGGATAGTCTGGATCATGCCTATGGGATATGAAGTTGATGAGAACATTGTGGAACTGCATGTTCAACAAATGCTCAGTCAACCAAAGGATCCTAAGGCAGAAAGGTTTGGAACCTTTAAAGAACTAAGTGTGAAAATCCATGTAGAGCTAAGGCAGCCAAAGATCAAGAGGAAGGTGAGAAAAGTAGTTGAAGAAGTTTCCCAAAGCTTTGGCATCTCAAAAGAGGCACTTGATGCCAACAAGGAAAAGAGGCAAAGGGCTGAGAAAGAGAAGAAATAGGTAGAAAAGGAAAGTAAGGAAAGTGCTCTAGTAGAACCTTCCACTCAGACTAGATCATCAAAGAAATTTGCACCTACCACTGCTAAAAGCTCAAAGGTGTCACAACCGGAAGCAAAATCATCTGGTAAAGAAGAGAAGAGAACAAAGAAAAAGGCAATGAGGTCCTATGCAAGCCAAAAGGATCAAGAAGAAACTGAATCAGATGAGGAGATAAAGAAAATGAAGAAGTAGAAGAAGGAAGGATCCGGTGAATCCTCTACCGGTCAAGGTGAAGAAGAAAAGGCAGAGGAATTTGTTGAAAAGCCCACTCTGTCTTTAGATGATGTCATAAAATCAATCACTGTGGATGGAAATCTCCAACCAATGGCTGAATTCTATGATGATTATAATGAAGCTGACTAGAAGATCTTGTAGGAAGCTACAGTTAAGTATCTAAATATATATAATAAAGCTTTTATTGAAATCATATATCTTATTCCTAAAAGTCTAGAAAAAGAGTTAGAAATAAGAAAGAATAATGCCATGGCAAAAGACCTTCAGATCCGAGAGCAGATAGCTATTTAGCTATATCCTTCAATCACCCCAAAGCAGATTAGTATGATCTTCAAAGATTGTAAGGATGAATTCCGGAGCAAAGCCAGAATGAATTAGCTCATGCTTGGTGAGACTAACAAGGTAGCCAAGGAAATAGAAGAGATCCTCCGGAATGTCTTTAAAAGATTCAATCTTCCTATCATAAAGGACTTGGGTGCTGATCCCTCAGCCACAAGTGTTGGAGAGGAATCGACTGAGAAAATGGCAGAAGAAGTCATGGACACCAGTGCAGAAAAGGATAAGGACTTAGAATCCTCTGTTCTGGAAGAGGAAGTTCATAGACAGACAAACATCTCTCCTCTAGTTTCCCCTGCAGTCTCCGGATCTAAGGGAGAAGAAAGAATATAG
This sequence comes from Cunninghamia lanceolata, assembly GCA_027924645.1. NCBI lineage: Eukaryota > Viridiplantae > Streptophyta > Pinopsida > Cupressales > Cupressaceae > Cunninghamia > Cunninghamia lanceolata. Next base: position 3,476,359 of record BSBN01000220.1, on the reverse strand, counting down.
GAAAAAGAAGAAGATGTGAAAGGTAAAGAAGCTAACACTACAGAAGAGAAGAAGAATCTGTCTCCGACAAGAGACACTGCAGAATCTGTCAAGGACTTCTTGACAAAAGAGACTATGGAGATTGATGAACCAGAACTGCTAAAAGGGCCATTTGATTTTGACTCTCTTTCTTTGGTATAAACAATGAAGATAGCTTCATTTGCTAATGCAAAGGCCAAAGAAAAACTCTTGAAGTCTCACATGGAAGACTGTGAGCTTATAGCAGCCACATCTGGAGTGTTAGAAAAGATTATGCCATCTTTTCAGAAGGATCCCTCAGCCTCCTCATTTGGTAATCTTAAAACTCTAGTCAATAGTGTTAACACACATTTTGATTCCCTAGAGAAGTCAGCAGAAGATAAGGTCTGAAAGGAATTTTTGACAAAAAGATTATCAAAGGTACAAGGGTTAATAACTAATAATAGGAGGAATATGAATATAGGGATAAAGAGCTTAGAAAATGCTCTTAAAGATGGCAGAGAAATGTACAAATTTTGTTTATCATGGTCTAGAGTAACATTGGACATTGAAAAGAAAGTAAAAGAACAGGAGGACAAACTAACAAATCTATCAAAGAATTTTGATCCTCTCTCATCTTCCATAATAAATCAAGAATGTCAGACTATTGCAGTCTTGAATGAAATCAAGAAGCTGGAGAAGGAAACAAAAAATAGAATAAGCAGGTTGGGTGAACTCAGAGGGATAATTATCACTAAGTTAGAGGCCATGCATGAGGCCATAAAAGAAGCTCAGATCATAGCCTGGACCAGTGATCTGACAGATCTAAAAAGGGCAGATGCATTTGCATTCCTGTTAAGCGGTCATATATCAATTTTGGATAGAATGAAGCAAAGTTGGGCAATAGAATTTGTCTAATTGAAGACAACTTTTGTAGACATTCTTCAGTATATATAAATATGCCATATGTATATACTTATGCAGCTAAGTATAGTTGAAATTTTGAAAATTTTGGTATGCAGAACCTACCCTTTCCCATTGCTGTCAAAGGGGGAGTGAAGAGTAGTGAAAAATGAGGAATCCAACTAAGGGGGAGCTCCAGAAAATGTACATAAAGATAGAGCATCAGCCAAGGGGGAGTATAGTGTGACACTTAGTCATTTTTCACTAAGTGTTGCCATCAATGCCAAAGGGGGCGATTGTTGGCAAGAGACACTATAAGGATTCATGAATGTTGTCATTGATGGCAACAAAGGTTATCCCACACATCTGCAGGACATGATGAGTCTTTACCGGAAGTCAGATTGAAGAAGTGTTGAGGTCCGGTAAGCAAGAACAGATAAGTCAGTAAGGTCTGACAAACAGGTCCAGATCTCTCAGAAGAACTATCTCAGTGAAGTACGGATTTGGGGAAGTCAAGAGGAGTACCTTGACTAACAGATTCCAAGGATTTATCCTCCAGTGATAGATGAAGGAAAAGTTATGAATACTTGAGTGTCGGGTTCTTGATTGGCAGTATGGACAGAGGAAGAACTGACTGACAGAACATTAGACATTATTCTGGATGTGTTACTGATGATGGTAAAGTTCTTAAGGCATAAGTTATGATTGGCTGACATGATTGATGACTTCTACAAGTATATCCTTGATCCGCATTACTTGGTAACTAAGGATTCAGCCAACAGATCAGAGTTTGTGGAAAATATTGACTATTCTAGATGCCGACTAGAAAGGTGATGAAATCACTTGTGCAGATATATATACAAGATGGATTTAGTTGTGAGAGGTGTGCTAGTTTTGAGATGTGTGAATAAAAGTAGTAGAGCAAAGTGAAAGCAGTAAGGAAGGTCCGGTATGTGAAAGGAGAGTAGCACAAAAGAAGAGGGAAGATGAAGTGTAGCAGATCAGTGTATTGAGCCTAACTGGAACTGAACCCCTGCATATGTCGATGCATCTCATCAGTTCAAGGATCATATTATTCTTCTTACAACTTGTAGATAGTGAGTCTCTTGTAGGCAGTGAGCTCTAATTGGCAAGTGCCATTTTGTATTTCCATTCTTCTAACAGAGAATACAATCTTGGGTTAATCACCTTGTGGTTTTCTCCCTTAACAGGGTTTCCATGTCAAAAATATTGTCATGTGTATTTTAATTTCATGGTTATGTTTGCTTAATTGAATTGATGCTACATTAATTAATAAGAATGTTCTGAATGTTAAACTAATTGAGATAACTGATTCACCCCCCCTCTCAGTTATCAACACTGAGTACTTTGGCAACAATCTTTGATTCTTCCAGTATTCCACCAGCACTTCTGATACTCCTCACAAGTTCATTCACCTTCTGCATATAGGAAGTGATGTTTTCATCTTCACTCATCATCAAACATTCATATCTACCTTTCAGGCTCTGCAGATTAGCACATTTGACATATGCATCACCTTCATATAGAGTTTCCAACTTCTTCTAGATTTCATAAGTAGTTTTCAATTCCAGGACATTTGTCATTTTCGTATCAGTCAGGGAACTTAGCAATGCTTCTTTATCTCGAATGTTGTATTCAACATCTTTGAGTTCGTCTAGAGTTGAAGGGCCTTTCTCTAGAGGCTTATACTCATCCTTATTTATCAACCAATAAGGATCACCCATGCATTGCAAATGACACTCCATCCGATTCTTCCAAAGAGAGTAATTTGTTTCATCAAATCTCAAACTGTCCTTGTATGTCAACATCCTGGATCTCCTCAAGTGGTCAAGCTTCTTTGAGAGGAACTGGATCTGATACCAATTGTTGAAATTATGGTAGACAACTGAGAGGGGGGGTGAATTAGTTGTCACAAAACTTTTATCTTTTGCTGCATTTAATCTTCTTTACACTTATTAACAAATTAATGATATAACCATGAAAGCATGAATCAACAACACATGAGAAGAAACATAATCAACACACATAACACCAAGATTTTTACGTGGAAACCTAGTTAAGGGAAAAACCACAGTGGGGGTTAACCCAAAAGATTTATTCTCTGTTAAAAGAATAGAAAACTGGGAAGGAACTTGCCTTCAGGTACACTGCCCAAAGCTCACTACTTAAAGGAGGCTCACCACCTACAAGAACATTCACAATGTTAACACAAAAAGATTGAACTAAGAAACATCATCTTCTTCATGCAAGGTTCCATTCCATTCAAGCACACAACACCTTTGCTCTGCCCCCACTCACTTCCTTGCTACATCTGCATCTTCGCTCACCTCCACACATTTCCATGACTTCACAACACTTATTTATACATGTCATCGACTTTGGAATGAACATCAAAGTCGGCCAAACAATCATCTATCTAGAACATTCTCCAAGATAGGCATTACAAGCAATTAAAATCACAAGACTTGACTTGATACAAAATGCTATATGTGAACCACTCCTCTATTGGCCAAGCATAGTTGAGACTCAAATCTTCCTCAAAAAACATGCCATGCTCTATAGAACTCTTCTTAGATCATCCACAACACGCACCAAGCATCTGGTTGGCCAAGACTGGAAAGAACAACAGCACCCAAGGAGAAATCTTCAACCATGAGCTCAATCCTCAATGTGGACCACCAACACATAGGCACACAATCTAGAGACCACCACAAGCACAATGAAATCAACAAGAACAATCTCACCAGCTCAAATCACCAGAAACACTTGCATCTTCATCTAGGAACTTAAGAACACTAACTATCATGATTGTCACACTAGAAAGATTGCTTGCGAACCTCCAAACCATGAACCACTTGAGTTGAGGACACACACCAACACCCCAAACATACCTCTAGATCCATGGACCATAATATTCGAATGCAGAGAAATCCAAACCAAGTTTCTATCACTCTATTACTTCTAAACAACTGCAAAACCCAGTTCTACTCAGATGGCCATAACTTCACCAATCCTCAATGTGGACGTCTCAAATATTGACTAGAGCAACTTCAGATAATCTTCTACACAGCCCTTTGGTCAATAGACTTTGATCTTCATCTCACTGGAAATGTGAAGCAATCTACTTTTCTGAACTACACTGTCTTCATTGTTTCTGACAAAGAGATATGTAACTTCACTTGTTTCTTTCGAAGAGGCTAATTTTCTCAATATCCTCAACATGCAAGTCTTCTGAACAAGTAATAGAATAAGATACAATTGATAGTAATGACAACAAGGGTATTGTTATGTCTTGCACACACGTCCCATTTTTCCAAATGGAGACCCCCTCTTTTGCTTTGGCTTGAAGTCTCAACCTTTTTGCCTTATGATGATGAGAAGCTAAAATTGTGCTTAGAATGCAAGATTTGCTTCAAATTTTAGTTCTTGGCATGTTTGAAGTGATTCAATGTCATGCCTGATTGATTTGGAAGTGTCTTGAGTGGTCTTGTGCTTGAAAGATAGCTATTTGTTGCCTTTTGCACTAAAATTGGGTGTTACTGCATTTTGCTCAAAAATTGTATGTCACTGGATATTGCCCTTGAAATTGCTTTTGCAGGATGTTTTATGTTGAAATTCCTAGTTTCCAGGTCTTAGAGTTGCAAAATCATGCAAAATCTATTAGATTTCACTAAGGGGTTCATATACTTTCATTCTGTCACATGTTCCTGAAGCCCTGATTTGGCTAAGTCTAAAACCCTGAAAATCCTGAAAATAGCTAAGTCTGAAATCTGGTGGAACCTCAAAATTCTAGAATCTACATGTGAAATCTTATGGATCTAGAACCTATCTCAAACATCCTAAAAGTATATTTAAAAATATATTTAAGTATAAGTTTAAATATTTTTAAATATACTTTCACCCTGGCTAATTCAAAATCTGGCGCAAAAAATGACCCCAACTGCAGAAAGTGCTAAAACTGCCTCCTACTGACCTTTGCATTAAAAATGCCTTCTACCAACTTTTGCGCTAAATTTGCCTCTGACTGACCTCCCTCCAAGCTACCGCTAACTCAGTTGGACCAAAAAACCCCGCTGAGACAATTTCGAAGAAAAGTGCTAAAATAGGCTTCAACTGACTTGCGCTAATATTTGCCTTCACTGCAATTGGTTGGTAGATAGAGAAACCTGCGCTAGTCAGTTGCATTGAAAATCCCCGCCGACTGAGCCTATTATGTTTTGCGCTAAAAATTGACCTTACCGACTTGCACTACAATCCACTCGACCGACCTTATGCTATTAGTCGGTCTGAACTCAAATTCATGCAAGTCGGTGGCACCCAAAAGTAGCACAAAAGCATTTTGCACTAAAATGAACCTCTCCGACCTGTGCTAGAATTGCATTGCACCGACTTTAGTCTGTGACACCCAAAATCAACACTTTTTAGTATTTTGGCCTAAAAATTGAGTTTTTCAAGGAGCAAATTGGATTTTCTTGATGGATTTGAATGGCATAACTAGTTGTCACATCATGATGAACATTTTAGCAAGTTTGTGTGGATTTTTGGCATGTTTTATGACAATTAATGCCACTGCACATAAAAGGTCGATGACCCCCAAAAATTTTGCTTTTTGTAGAAAAGGCTAGAAAAACATGAAATTAAAGTCTACAAATGGATCCTAATGACTGTAAAAACTTCTTAGATCAATATATTGGTGAAATGGGTACTTGAAAATGGTAAAAAATGTAGAAAATCATTTAAGAATCACTAGATTTAAGAGGTTGTTCATAGAGAAAGTGACATTGACAATGGGTTGTTTTTTACTAATCCATGACTGCAAATGGACATGTTTTGATCCAAATTGATAGAAAATGACTTGTTTATGATGAAATTGATGCTTGTTCTTGTTTATTGTAGGTCTAAGAGCACAAAGGAACTTGTTGGAGCTAATTGGAGCCGTCTTGGAAGGATGAACACATAGAGGTACCTTGTTGACCCAGAACTGCAGAATTGACATTCTATCAACCAAATTGCTGCTATACCTATAAGAGAAGATCAGTATAATGTCCAAGATGATAAAGATAAATCTTAGGAGCTAGAAGATAGTAAAGATCATGCTTCTTTTATGGTAGTTCCTGTAGATCCAGTCCAATGTCCAAGACATACATGTAGTTGTCCCAGTAGTCCAGTCATCAAGAATCAGTCTAACAAGCATCCAGTTGGATATGTTTTCATCCAAGAATGTGCCACATACTCCTCTTGGTCCATTCAACACTTGGAATCCCATGAATCCACATCAGCTCAAGTTTTCAAGCATCATGTGACTTTATTTTGGCTTTATTAGGCCTTGAAAATTGACTTTTCATCATGTACAACCAAATGGGTATCCATTTTGTCCAGATTCAATGTATTTGGAAGCTATATTTTGACTTTTTCCTACAAGACAAAGGCAAATCCCAAAATGTAACAAACTGATGTATCTCATTAAATGCCATGTAATATGGACCGTTGGTATCGAGTTAATCTCCACCATCCATTGAAAAACTTGGAATGGTGCCTTGTCTATAAAAGGGCCATCCTTTTCTCTCATTTGTAAGTAAGCTTTGGTAATGAATTGCTAAGACTCTACCAAAATATAGTCAATATAGAGCAAGTTTTGCAGGTTGCTGGGAATTTGTGTTTATGTGTTGTCTTATTTTGGTCTTCATGGTTCATATCAATCTGAAATTAGTTGATATTCAGTTGCACTTGTGATTAATTATTCAGATATTTGATGGATTTCTTGTCCATACCATTAATGGCTTGTTGATTGTATGCCATTGTGCATGGTTAGTCTGGGCATAGTTTATGAGATAAGTTTGATTGTATAATTTCATTGAGCTGCTCTAAGGATTGGGTGTTTGATGAACCCTCTACAATTTGAAAATCATTACACCTCCTTAGAAGATTGCACATTCTTTGTGGCATTATGGGCTGTCTCATTAAGCAAAGATTTGTTTATTGTTAGGAATCTGTCTATCTGGTTATTGATCATTTTTGCAATTGTCTATAGTCTCTCTTATCCCTTCTCTCTCTCCCTCTCCTTTTGCATTTTCTTTACATCAAGTTGTTAGATTTAGGTTTCATAGCAACAAACAAATCTCGAATCTACTAAAAGTATCATAAGGGTTTCTGCATACATACTGCTATCATATTACATAAACCCTACATTTTATGTAAGACCCCTTGTTGGCACAACTAGACATTCCACTGAAGTTATTCCAAGAAAGCTAAGACCTAGCTGTATTATCCTTGGGGCAGTCCTATCTTAGATAGGATACCTTTTTCAAGAGAGGTGTGAAATCAGCAATCACACCTGCATTGTTGTGTGCTAAAACACTCATCAATAGGTATGTTGACATCAATGACAACACCAATTAGGCACATATTTGCAACATATATTGTATTGTAGCATTTGCAGCGGTATTGATTTGCAAGGATTGCTGGTTGTAATCAGTTAGATTGTTGGATAATAATATTGGACTCTCTATTGGTGGATATTGCCCGAGTTTGGGTGAACCATGTTAAAAATTGTCTCTTGCTATTATTATTTCTATGTATTTTCATTCATCTATTTAATCTTTATTTGCATTTAATTGATATCTTCTGCATGCAATTCCTAACAGTGTATACAAGTCTTATACCTTGTTGGCTTGATCTTGTGTACAAACATCAATGCTAACCCAAACAAACATACAATTGTCTTCATATAGGTCAGGATCAATCATACAACCACTTAGATTGATGATTTTAATCATATACCTTCACAACATATCGATCTAACATGACTGTCGACTTATCCCTTAAGTACACACTTGACTAGTTCATCAGTCACATCATAACTTCCAATGTAGACAATGTGAGACTGATAATCATATCCAATATCTATTATAGTTTTCTTGTCATACCTTTAGAACCATAGAACATAGTATCCAACTACAAACAAATGTGGATCTCCAAGCTGTCACTCAGTCACTGTGAAACATTGTCAAACTGTAAGCCGATAAAGAACAACTTGTAGAAAGTGATTAAAGGAACTTCAAAAGCTATAACTTTGGTTTTAGATAGTCATAATAAGTATCTTTTTTTCCTCAGAACTGCAAATCAAAATACTCAACAGTGGAGGAACGTGGACCCTTTTACTTTGGTACTATGCACTGTTCCTATCTTAACTCTGTTCATTCAGACTTAAACATTTCACTATATGACTTCCAGAGGAAGGCAGAATTTGAACACTAGAACATGTGTTCACCAAATAGCTATGAACAACAGACCCAAACTGTATATAATGATCTTCAACTATGGGGGCATACTAACCCAATGTCTGTCACTCTGTAGATTGCCCATACTTAGCCATTTTGACTAAGTTAGTCTTCAAGACCTTTACCAAACCTTGTTGCCATCAATGACAACATTCTATCAACAATGTCTCTTGACTATGTTGCCAATAGGGTCCTATCCAATTAGGCTCAAACTTCTCTTTCTTTTCTCGCTCTGATAGATTTCTTTGATTTTCTTTCAGGACCAGGTCTCCTATTACAAATTCCCTAGCATGGATCTTCTTGTTGTAGGATCTGTGAATCCGGTTTTGGTATGCTTGGAGGGGATTGAGGGTATTGAGGTGCAGTTCATCCAATAGCTTGAGCTCTTGAAGGCATGCAATATAGTATTCCTCATGAGTGATGACATTATGCAAGGAGATGCGCAATGAGGGCAATTCATTCTCTATTGGCATGATAGCTTTAGCTCAAAAGACTAGGGAATATGGTGTAGCTCCCATGGGTGTGCGAATGCTAGTGTGATAGGCCCAAAGGGCGGGGTGAATGTGGAGGTGCCAATCACAACCAGTTTCATTGACAACTTTCTTGAGGATTTTGAATAAGGTTTTGTTAGTTGCCTCAGCTTGGCCGTTACGTTGGGGATAATATGGAGTGGACCAATGATGTTTGATGTGGAATTGTTCACAAAGGTCCTGAACATCATGGTTTTTGAAAGGTTTACCATTGTCAGTGACAATGACAAATGGGATACCATAATGACAGATGATATGGTAAAGGATGAACTTGGCGATTTGGTTTCTTGTGGTAAAATTGAGAGGAATGGCTTCAACCCACTTAGTGAAGTATTTGGTGGTGGTGATGATGAATTTGTGTTTGTTGGAGGATGGGTAGATCTTGCCAACGGGATCTAAGCCCCACTGAGAGAATGGCCATTGTGTGGTGATAGGTTGCAACACCTGAGAGGGAGCGTGAATGAGATCTCCATGCTACTGACAGGGCTTACACTTCATCACGTACTCACATGCATCATGTTCCATAGTAGGCCAATAGTATCCAGTATGTAAGAACTTCTTGGCTAGGACAATACCACTTGTGTGCTCTCCATAGACACCTACGTGGTCTTCGTGTAAGGCAAGGCAAGCTTCTTTTGTGTTTAAACATCATAGAAGAGTGCCATCATAGCTTCGGTGATAGAGGGTATCAACGAGGATAGTGTAGCGAGCGGCTCAGCGAATGAGGGATTGTTGTTGTTTAAGAGTGGATTCAGGTGGAAAGGTGTAATGTTGGAGGTAGGTGTAGATGTTCTGATACCAAGGATTCTCCAAACCAACAATCTCACAAACGAATTCCAACTTTGCGACATGATATGCTAGTATTAGGAGTTGTTCCACAAGAAACTCACATTGATGGCTATCATGAGGGATATCTAGAAGAGAACCAATGGTAGCCATGGCATCAACTGCTTTGTTGTGAAGGCGAGGTACCTACTCAAACTATATGTAGGTGAAGAATAGTTTATATTCATCAACCATTTTCTTATAGGGCACTAATTTGTCAACCTTGGTGAGAAACTCATCATTGACTTGTTTGATGATCAATTGGGAGTCTCCATAGAGTTGTAGCTGCAGGATATTCCATTATACTATTGTTTTGAGACCAATGATCAAAAATTTGTATTCAGCCACATTGTTTATGCATGGGAAGGCAAGTCTATTGCAAGTATGTGCCTAATTGGTGTTTTCATTGATGTCAACATATCTGTGTTGTCATTGGTGTCAATTATGCTTCTATCTTGTTGCCTACTTGTAAGGAGTAAGATGATTTGTATTTACTTATGTAAGTGATCTTGATGTTGAGGATATTGAAAAAATTAGCTCCTTTGGTAGAAACAATAAGTTGCAATGGAAATAGTGTATTACATACAGAAGAACAGTTCAAGAGATGGCTCCACATTTCCTGTAGGATGAATATATTTGTATGTGGATTGGAAGATATTTAGAAGTCTGTTTGAAGATGTTATATTCCAAGTTTGAGCCTTCAGTATGAAGATTTGAATGAGTTATGTTCACTAGAGTGAAAACTACTTTTCCTATATGTTTGGTGGTGACAAGGAGAAAGTATTATGCTCTGCATTCCTCCACATTGAAGTATTTTGATCTACGGTTCTAGAGTTAAGTTTGAGATGATGTTATGTGCCTTCAACTCCAATGGTTCATGATTTGGTGGTCCGCAAGTGATCTTTTTCTTATGACAGTAGCTGACAATGTCATTCTTGTGCTTTGGTTTGAAGAATCTTCTTGACAGAGTGATTAGAGATCGTGCGATTGTTCTTGGTGATTACAATGTGCTTGTGGGTGTCTCTTGATTGTGTTCCTACCTTTAGATTAGTCCACAAAGAGTAATTTGGATCGTGGATGAAGTCTGTTCCTTGAAGACCTAGTGTTCTCACCAGTCTTGGCTAACTTGGTTGATTTCACTAATTGCGGAGATGCCTGGAAGATTGTGGAAGCATGTCGTGGCATGAATAATTGTGTTTGAGTCCCAGCTAAGGCATAACGTGATCTGCATATATATTTACCTTAAAAAATCTTGTTTAGGTCTAGACCTATTTCTTTGTATTATTGTAATGCCGGCCTTGGAGAATGTTCTAATGGTTGATGAATGTAATGCCGACCTTGATGTACATACCAAGGTTGATGAATTGTATAAAAGGATGTAATAGAGTTGTGAAAATGTGTGTGGTGCAAAAATGAAGAGATAAGTGCAAAGGTGTGAAAGAGTAGAGTAGAGAAGTTATATTGGGCTTCAATGGAACTGAATCCAAGCATGGAGTAGATGCTACTTAATCAATTCACCACTTTTGCAATAAGCCACCCCTTGGCCCAGTGAGTCGTTCTTTATAGTGAGCAATTTGGCCAGTGAGCCCTATAGCTAGTGAGCCTCTATTTTTTGGTATTGTTATAACTCATATATTTATGTGGGCTAACACTCACCATGGTTTTTCCCTTTTAGGGTTTTCCACATAAAAATCTAGTGTCTACTGTGTTGGATGTGTGATTGTGATTAAGTCTATGGTTTCATGCTTTCATGGTTAAATCTGATTATCAAAAATTAAGTTGTTGATGGTTTGATATTCATATGAATCTATGTTTTTGTGACAAATGATTCACCCCCCCTCTCATTTGTCCAGTGTATTTCAACAATTGGTATTAGAGCAAGGTTCCTCGGAGGTAAGCCTAACAACTTGAGGTTGATCTAGGATGTCATACTAGGATGAATTATTTTTCAATTGTTTCAAGTGTGGTGAAGCTGGACACTATGCATCCAGATGTCCAAAAAGAAACTCAAAAAATTATGATAAAGAAGACAAAAGTAGAAAGTCCAAGAGAACATTTTATGATGTTGAAGATGATGAAGATGATGACTATTATTTTAATTCAAAGGATGGCAATTGCAAAGATGATGAAAGTTTTGATCCAAAGGTAAGTATTGACAACGAAGATATAAAAAACTATTGGGTTATTGACAGTAGCTGCTCAAATCATATGACTGGTGATAAAGGCAAGCTTACTAATTTTGCGAAGAATGAAGAAGGATTAGTTAGATTTGGAGATGACCATACTGCTAAAATATGTGGAAAAGGTTCAATCAGTTTTGATGGAAGACAACATACAGATAATGTTCTCTATGTTGAAAGTCTAAGACAAAATCTCCTAAGGGTTGGACAATTGTGTAGAGAAGGATATAATTTCATATTTGAGAATGATACCTTTGAAATCAGAGACAAATTTGGAGTTGTAATGGCTAGTGGAAAAAGGAAAGAGGGAAATCTTTATCATCTTAAAGAAGGTAACATTATTTGCTCTATAACATAGAATCATGAAAGTTGGCTTTGGCATAGGAAATTGTGTCACATCAATCCTAATGATCTAGTAAGGATAACCTCAGCTCAAGTTGTGAAAGATCTTCTAGAGAGGATACATTTTAGCATCATCACCTGGAATAAGTGTCAAGCTGAGAAGCAAGCAAGAGGAAGTCTACAGGATGAAGAAAGATCCTCAACTGGACTGATGGAATTGGTTCATACAAACCTTTGTGGACCTACAAGTGTAAAAAGTCTCCAAGATGACATGTACTTTATGTTCTTTGTTGATGATTATTCTAGAATGAATCGGGTTAGTTTTCTCAAAGAAAGATCGGAAGCTCCAGATGCATTTAAAGCCTTCAAAACAATGGTTGAAGATGAATTAAATGTGAAAATCAGATGTCTAAAGTCTAAAAGAGGAGAAGAGTTTACCTTTGATACATTCAATATGTTGTGTGAGACTCATGGAATAAAAAGATATCTATCCAGAGGAAATAGAGTGATGGAAATAACAAGTAGGTCTATTTAAGAAGTTGCAAAGACAATGATAGAGGAAGCTGACCTACTGGAAGAATATTGGAAAGAAGCTATACATACTACTATCTATATTCAAAACAGAGTTCAAGTCAAAGGTAACGATACTAAAACTCCTTACCAATTGTGGTATGGAAGAATACCTTCGGTAAAATGATTCAAAGTTTTTGGAAGAAAATGTTATATCAAAAGAGAAGAAGAGCTAGGCAAGTTTGATGCTAAGTATAATGAAGGAACTTTCCTTGGATACTCTACTAAGAGTAAGGCCTACTGATGTTACAATAAAAGATTGAAAAAGATAATTGAGAGTGCAAATGTAAAGGTTAATGAAGACATACAAAAGTATTTAGAAATTAATAATCAAGCATCAGATTCAAATAGGCTTCCTTACAATACAAAAATGGAAAAGGTATTCACCAAAGAAGAAGATGATACTAAAGAAAAGAAAATAAAGAAAGATCACCAGTATGAAGTAAAAGGACAAATGAACTGGTGTTTGGTTTCCAATGCTAAGTCTAAATCCATGTTTGAAGCCTGCAATAATATAAATATCTCTCAAGATGAATATCTATCCACTGAAGAATTCAAAATTGCTCTTGAAAATCTTGAGAAATCTAAAAAAGAAAACATAAACTTAATAGTAAATACATAGAAGCAAATGAATGCACCAAAGAGTTTAAAAGGCAAATCAAGGAGCTTATACAAAGACTTCAGGAATGTAGTAAAGATTTGAAGTTAGCAAATGAAGAAAAAGTAAAAATTGAAGAATACTTGAAAAACAAAACAAATGATTGCTTAAATCTTGAAGAAGAAATTGTGGATCTGAAACATGCATGGGTTCAACAAGAAAAACTCACTATAAGTGTAGCCAAATTTGATAGACTAATGGCTGAAGCAAGTCAGAAAAATCCTGATGATATAAATAGTATAAGACCTAAGAAAGATGAAAGTTCTAGAACAAATCAAGAAAATAATTCTGAAGTCAAGGAGGACAAAGGCAAACTAACTCAGGACCAAAGGAACATATCAAGAAGATCTCCACTCAAGCAACCAAATGCACAAAGCTATCCATCTTTCAATGGTTATTGTTATTCATGTAGTAAATTTGGTCACAAGGCTACTCAATGTAGAAGTGGAATGAATCGAGATCAATGTTTCAACTGTAAAAGAACTGATGACATAGCAAGTGAATGTAGGGGTTGTTGGCAAAAGACACTATATGGATTCATTATTGTTGTCATTGATGGCAACAAAGTTCATCCCACACATCCGAAGGACATGGTGTGTATATACCGAAAGTCAGAGTGAAGAATGTTGTGGTCTGGTAAACAAAAATAGAGCATGTGGTGAGGTCCAACAGTCAGGTCCAGATCTCTCAGAGGAAGTATCTTGGTGAAGTACAGATTTGGACAAGTCAAGAGGACTACCTTGAGTGATAGATTCCAAGGATTTAGCCTCCGGTGATAGATGAAGAAAAAGATATGAATACTTGAGTATCAGGTTCCTGATTGGTAGTGTGGATAGAGGAAGAATTGACTGGCAGAACATCAGACATTATTCCAGATGTGTTACTAATGATGGTAAAAGTTAATAAGGCATAAGTTATGATTGGTCGACATGATTGATGACTTCTACAAGTATATCCTTGATCCGCATTACTTGGTAAGCAATGATTCAGCCGACAAGTCAGAGTTTGTGAAAAGATTGACTATTCCGGATGCCAACTAGAAATGTGATGAAATCACTTGTGCGGATATATATACAAGATGGATTTAGTTGTGAGAGGGGTCATGGTTTTTGATGATGAGTGAAGAAAAGTAGTAGAGCTGAATAAAAGCAGAAAGGAAGGTCCAATATGTGAAAGGAGAGCAGCATAAAAGAAGAGGAAAGATGAAGAGCAGTAGATCAGTGTACAGAGCCTTACCAGAACTGAACTCCAGCATATGTTGATGCTCCTTATCAGTTCAAGTATTGTATTACACTCTTTATAAATTGTAGATAGTGTGTCTCTTGTAGGCAGTCTGCCTCTTGTGAGCAGTGTGCTCGGGCAGTGAGCCCTAATTGGCAAGTGCCATTTTATATTTCCATTCTTCTAACAGAGAATACAATCTTGGGTTAATCACCCCATGGATTTTTCCCTTAACAGGGTTTCCATGTCAAAAATATTGTGTCATGTGTATTTCCATTTCATGGTTATGTTTGCTTATTTGAATTAATGTTGCATTGATTATTAAGAAAGTTCAGAAAGTAGAAATAGTTAGGATAACTGATTCACCCCCCCTCTCAATTATCAACAATTGGTATCAGAGCCAATTTCCTCCTAACAGAGTCTAACAGCTTGAGGAAGATCTGGGAATTCAAATGGATGTATATGGTTTAAGGGAGCAACTCAAGACTACCCTTGATGATCTTGAGTAGTCAAACTCTGAAGTCAATGAACTAAAGGAAAGACTCAAATAGGCTGATGATTTCATGAGAGAACTAAAAGACAAATTAAGTCTCTCTATGAAAAAGAGAAAGGAGCTACTTCACCAATTGGCAAGTCAAGGTGAAGCCAATGATACAAATGAAGATCTGAAGGAGAAAACCAAGTTATGTGAAAAGTTATCAAAAGAAATCATTATGGTAAGACATGAAATGGAATCAAGAGTTATGAAGTTTACCCAAGAGGTTGAAGAGAAAAGAAAAATTGAAGATAATCTAAGACAATCTCTCAAGGAGAAATCAAAAGATTGCCACAAGATGGATCAAATTATTAGACATCTTGAATTTGATCTTGAAGATGCTAAAGATAATGAAGAAAAACTTGAGGATCAAATTGTCTCTCTCAAAAGGGATCTTCAAACAACAAATGAATATAAAGAGAAATTCAAGATAAGTTCTGCTCAACTTGAAGTTCTTGAAATCCAAAAGAGGGTAGATGACAAGTGTGGTTTGGGATATGATAAAGGAGAAAGCTCCGGATTCGGTCAGAAAAATTTTGGATCAGAAAATCCAAGGAACAGGCCTAGAAGACCTCTGATAAGGTAGCGTAATGTTCAAAGATATCCATCCTTCAAATGGATACTGCCACAACTGCAATAACTTTGGTCATAAAGCTAATCAGTACAGAAAGAGAATGAATTAGACTAACTCATCCTTCTCTGGACAGTGTTTCAACTGCAAAAGGTATGGTCACAAATCTCATGAATGCAGAAATATGCAAATGAACAAATCATTCAATGGTAGATGCTTTGCATGCAATAGAATAGGTCATATGGCTAATCAATGCAGATCAAGAGGATATCAATCAAATATGCATAGAAATATTGTTTTCCAAATTTGCAATAGATCCGGTCATATTGCAAAATTCTATAGAAACAAGAATCAGGACAAAAGAGGTCCGGTATATCATAATCAGAATCAAGACAAAGGAAAAATAAAGGTGAATGTGGATGAAGTTAAAAGTGAAATGAACAAGATTTGGGTAAAGAGAAGTACAGAGAATGTAGAGGATGGATCTGCACCAAAATTTGGTGCTGATATGCCTTCTAGAAATTAAAGGGTGAGCTTTGGCTCAGGGGGAGTCACAAGGAAAAACTCTTTTCCCCCAGCCAAACTTTCGATGCCTAAATTCGGCACAAGAGGTATTGTGGATTAAAGGGTCTTCAGAGAATCATCTAAAATAGCTTTGGTAAAGAGGTGGAAGATCCGTAAGAAGTTTTGATCAGGCAAATCTTTCAAGTTTGATCCGGCTTATCATTCTTTCGGTAAGAATAGGAGCTTCTCAAGTTAGATCCAGTATTGAGGAATCTTAATATGTAGACAAATGGATTGTCTGAAGAAAGGTAGAAAGACTGCTTTTGCTCACTCTAGATGGATCTCAGTGATCCGGAAAAGATTTTTTTTTAAGAACAAGGTGAACAAGGCAACCGGAATAAGTTAGGTTGCGCATTTATTGCAGTATGAACTTAGGGCTTTCCTAGAAATATAAAGGCTCATTCGTTCGTCATTTGCACATTTGCACTCAAGAAGAAAAGAAAAGGAGCTTTGCAACAAAATTGTCTCATTCTCTCAAAGGTCTTTCCTTGAAGATGATTCAGCTAGCTCATTAATCCGTCTCATTTGGCGAACCTTAAAAGTGTAAGAGATATTTTCTGTTATTGAATTTTCTTCTGTGAATCCTTGAAGATGGCTACTCCAAATGTTGTAAATATTTCTGATAGGCCTCGAACCATTTTTAAGAAACATCCGTTTAAATCTCTAGAAGTAGATCCCTCAGGTGCTTTTTCTAGCATACCGCATGGTATTTTGCATGTAGAAGATGTTAGGGTTTACCTTCATGTGAACATTGAAGATTTTGGGGAATCCAAGTTGGCAGATACCTATCACAACTAGTTAATAGATGATTCTTTTGAACTCAAACCATAGTACCAGGCCATCTAGAATAAACATTTTGGTCCGTGGATTCATTTCCCTTGTTTTGAAGAGGATGAATGGGTCTGGTATGTGTTAAGTAGAGTACATAATAACTTCCTATGGTTGAATAAACCATTCAAAATCACTAAGGATGCAATTTGGGCAGTAACCAGTTTGCATTCATTTGGAGGAATACTAGATCTCAAATCTATCAAAAACCAGACTGTGAGTGAGGCCACCGGATCAAAATTTGATAAGAGAGCAATGACCATAGAAGATATATCTGATCTGGATATCAAGTTTGCATCTATGATAATTGGTTATAAGATATATCACTCCAGCAGGGAGAATTTAGTACCTGGAACAGTTGTGTATACTGCTTATGAAATGTTAAGAAAAAATGTAGATTATGACCTCTGTGAACTCTTTCTAAACCAACTAATGGAAAACTTACAAAAGATTAAGAAGGACAAGAAGAACTCTTTTAAGTATGGTGGACTGATATTGTGTTTGTTTTTCTACTTTATGAATGAGCTGCCTGGATCCAATGGCTGGGTATGGCAGAATGACAGACCAGTTGCCATCCAAATCAAAGACTATTTGCATGGGCTTGGGGATGCTAAGGCAAGAAATACAGCTTTATGGGGTTATTTCAAAAACTTTCAGAATACAATGCAAGTAAGAGAGAGAATTCCCAAATCTCTAGTTGAAAAGTATAAGGATACAGTTTGCTTTATGGTAGAAATTGATCAGTGACTAATGGAGGTTGTGGAGCCAAGGACAGTCTGGATCATGCCGATGGGGTATGAAGTAGATGAGAAAATTGTGGAACTGCATGTCCAACACATGCTTAGTCAACCTAAGGATCCTAAGGCAGAAAGGTTTGGAACCTTTGAAGAGTTAAGTGTAAAGATTCATGTGGAACTCAGACAACCGGAGATAAAGAGAAAAGTGAGAAAAGAAGTTGAGGATATTGCCAAAAGATATGGCATCTCAAAAGAAGCTCTTGATGCCAATAGAGAAAAGATGGAAAGGATAGAGAAAGAGAAGGAAGGAGCAGAAAAGGAAAGTGATCTGGTAGAAGTTTCCTCCCAGACTAGATCCTCTAAAAGGGCTACAACTACCTTTGTTAAAAGCTCTAAGGCATCAAAACTGGAAGTCCAGGCATCCGGAAAAGGAGAAAAGAGAACAAAGAAAAAGGCAACAAGGTCCTATGTTAGCCTAAAGGATGATGAATAAACTGAGTTAGATGAGGAGATAAAGAAACTGAAGAAGAAGAAGAAATCATCCGGTGAACACTCTACTGGTCAAGGAGAAGAAGAGAAGGAAGAGGAATTTGTTGAAAAACCCACTTTATCCTTAGATGTTGTAGTGAAAGCAATCACTGTGGATGGGAACCTACAACCCTTAACAGAATTCTATGATGCATATAATGAAGCAGATAAAAATATTCTGGAGGAAGCCACAGTTAAATTTTTGAACACTTACAATAAAGCTTTTATTGAAATTATCTCTCTAATTCCTAAAAGCTTAGAGAAAAGGCTTGAAATGAGGAAGAATAATGCTCAAGCAAAAGATCTCGAGATCCGAGAATAGGTCGCCATTCAGTTCTTTCCTTCAATCACTCCGCAGCAAATGAATATGATCTTCAAAGATTGCAAGGATGAGTTTTGGAGCAAAGCTAGGATGAATCATCTCATGCTTGGGGAAACTGACAAAGTGGCAAGAGAGACTGAAGAGATCCTTCGAAATGCTTTTAAAAAGTTCAACATTCCCATCATAGAGGACTCTGGTGAAGGTAAAGACAAGGGCTCAGAATCCTCTACTCCAGAAGAGGTGGCTCATGAACAAACAAATATCTCTCCTCCGGTTTCCCCTACAGTCTCCAGATCTAAAGGAGAAGAAAGAATAGAGGAGAAAGAAGAAGAAGCGAAAGAAAGAGAAGAAAGTCAAGCTGAGAAGAACAAAAGTAACAGTGCAGAAGAGAAGAAATCTCTATCTCCAGCAAGAGATACTGTAGAAACTGTTTAGGACTTCTTGACAAAAGAAATGTTGGAGATTGATGAACCGGAGTTACTTCAAGGTCCATTTAACTTTGACTCTCTCTCCCCGGTTCAAACAATGAAGATAGCTTCATTTGCCAATGCAAAGGCAAAAGAAAAACTCCTGAAGTCTCACATGGAAGATTGTGAGCTAATAGAAGTTGCATCCGGTGTTTTAGAAAAGATCATGCCATCTTTTTAGAAGGATCACTCAGCCTCCTCATTAGGTAATCTTAAAGCTCTTGTTGGTTCAGTCAGCACTCATTTTGAGTCTTTAGAGAAATCAGTTGAGGAAAAGGTCTGGAAAGAGTTTTTGGATAAAAGATTCTCTGAAGTACTAAGTCTAATCTCAAATGATAGAAGAAATATGGATATAGGGATAAAGAGCTTAGAAAATGCTCTTAAAGATGGCGAGGAAATATATAGATTTTGTCTATCATGGTCCAAAGCAACAATGGAGATTGAGAAGAAAATGAAAGAATAGAAGATCCAACTAACAAAACTTTCTCAAAATTTTGATCCATTTACCTCATCCATAGTAAATCAAGAATGTCAGACCATTGCAGTCTTGGATGAAATTAAGAAGCTAGAAAAAGAAAAGAAAAATAGAATTAGCAGGTTAAATGAGCTTAGAAGAATAATCATTCCTAAGTTAGAGGCCATGCATGAGGCCCTAAGTGATGCTCAAACCACCGCTAAGACAAATGATCTGACAGATCTGAAGAATGCTGAAGTTTTTGCATTCCTGTTGAGCGGTCATATATCAATTTTGGATAGAATGAAGCAAAGTTGGGTAGCAGAATTCATCCAATTGAAGTCAACTTTTGCAAACATTCTTCAGTTTATGTAAGTATGTTATATGCGGTTAAGTATAGTTAAATTTTTAAAAATTTTGGTGCGCGGTTCCCACCCTTTGCCATTGATGTCAAAAGGGGAGTGAAGAGTAGTGAAAAATGAGGAATCCAACTAAGGGGGAGCTCTGAAAAATGTATATAAAAATAGAGCATCAGTCAAGGGGGAGCATAGTGTAAACACTTAGTCATTTTTCACTAAGTGTTGCCATCAATGCCAAAGGGGGAGATTGCTGGCAAAAGACACTATATGGATTCATGATTATTGTCATTGATGGCAACAAAGTTCATCCCACACATCCGCAGGACATGGTGTGTCTATACCAGGAGTTAGAGTGAAGAATGTTGTGGTCTGGTAAACAAGAACAGAGCATGTGGTGAGGTCCAACAGTCAGGTCCAGATCTCTCAGAGGAAGTATCTTGGTGAAGTATAGGTTTGGGCAAGTCAAGAGGACTACCTTGAGTGATAGATTCCAAGGATTTAGCCTCCGATGATAGATGAAGAAAAAGATATGAATATTGAGTATCAGGTTCCTGATTGGTAGTGTGGACAGAGGAAGAACTGACTGGCAGAACATCAGACATTATTCTGGATGTGTTACTGATGATGGTAAAAGTTATTAAGGCATAAGTTATGATTGGCCGACATGATTGATGACTTCTATAAGTATATCCTTGATCCGCATTACTTGGTAAGCAATGATTCAGCCGATAGGTCAGAGTTTGTGAAAAGATTGACTATTCCGGATGCCGACTAGAAAGGTGATGAAATCACTTGTGTAGATATATATACAAGATGGATTTAGTTGTGAGAGGGGTCATGGTTTTTGATGATGAGCGAAGAAAAGTAGTAGAGCCGAATAAAAGCAGAAAGGAAGGTCCAGTATGTGAAAGGAGAGCAGCACAAAAGAAGAGGAAAGATGAAGTGCAGTAGATCAGTGTACAGAGCCTAATCAGAACTAAACTCTAGCATATGTTGATGCTCCTTATCAGTTCAAGTATTGTATTACACTCTTTATAAATTGTAGACAGTGTGTCTCTTGTAGGTGTGAGGGTAAAATAGTGATCAATCAAATGAATAACAAATGACCCAAACATCAACAGAATAGAGAAACAAAGAAGATTCAAATGAACAAAGTAATGAACAAACACAGCAAACCTCTTCCGTTTTGAAACTTCTGTTGTTCGCCTATCACGAATCGTCCTTTCGCAGATGAGATGAGCCCTCAGAGAGTACAATCTTTTAAAGTTGTTGGAGGAAGTCGATGGTGAACGGCTATAGTGTGATATGCAAGGAAGGTGAGCTCCAATGCAACAATGGTGATCTCAAGCTTGTGGATGACAAATGGGTGCCAAAGGCGTACTGGTGATATTTCTGCAGAGTAACGATGTCAAAAACCTGGATGATAAAAATGGAGGGATGAAGCTTCATTTATAGACTTGGAAGAATGGGAATCAACGGTTGAGAGGAGATATGAAGATCAATGGCTGAGGATGGTTGAGGAATGTGTAACCAGTAGAAACGTGACAAGTGTCCCAGCTCCATCATGAAAGGTGGGATGTGACAAAACTGATTGGAGAGTTAACTCCATTGACTGGTCTGTTAACAGAATTGACTGATCAGTTAGAAGAGTGGATTGTGGAACTGACTGGATTGATTGAGGGTTTGACTCAACTGACAGGTTAGTTAACAGATTTGATTGACTGGTTAACTGACCTCTGATTGGAGAAGAAATAGGCCATGTGGGTGAGGGGAAATAAGGTAATTAAATATTAAATATATTTAATTACATGTGCAACCTGATGAGGTGGACAAGGTGAGGTGGAAAAGGTGAGGTGTAAAGGTGATGTGGAATTTTGATTTTAGAACTTTAGGATAGAGGAATTTGGATTAATTAAATAATTTATGATTATTTAATTGTGAAGGACAAATAGAAGAATTTTAATTAAATAAATAGAATTTATTTAATTATGGGATAGTGAATTGATTAAATAAATTTAGAATATTTATTTAATTAATAGAAGAAGGGAATAAATATTTAGAATATTTATTTAGGATGATTCGTGTCATTTTTAGGCGTATACATTTTGCCCCTCTTTGATGCAATGCAGTTTACAGCGTTGCTTCAAAGAATAAATAGTCTGACAGTGATATATGCCCCAGTTTGCCCCTAGTACAAGTTTAACGACAGGATGCCCCCTCAGGAGATTGGACGAGAAGAAGGCAGAAGGATTCGGAGACGGACAATCTCACGAAGACGAAGGGGTTAGGATAGGTTGGAGGAAAAGGGATGAAGAAAAGAGTTGAATGATATGCGATGCAAGATGGAATGATGACACACACAAGCAAGCAAGCAAGTATGCACAAATGACACAAGAACAAACAAGGTATTGCCCCTGTCAAGCGGTAAACCAATAATATACGGATAATGATATACGACAGTGTTGTCATGGCGGGGAACAATATATCCCTAGACCAACACGGCAGGCGTGTTGTCATGGCGGGGAATGATAGATCCCTAGAGCAACATGAAGGATAGTGTTTGGTTTCAGGGAATGAAGCATGTCGTGTAAGACACGTGTATTGGTCTGATTTCGACAATGCAACATCCTGTATAAGACAATTGATTGATTAACTGATCGAGTTGGTTTACGACCAGACAAGGATCAAGACCACTGATTGTGAGTGGATCATTTGTGCAAGATTGACTTGACTTGATTGGTATGGATTAAGGATGGACCTTGCATTTGGATCATTGCTCAGATTGACTGGACAAGGATGAAAGATATGATGATAGATAGAAATCTGATTGATAGAAGAAAGACTCGATAGAAGGACTCACAAGCTTTTATAAACATTGATACTCTGCATTTTGTGGATTTTTTATTGCATGGGATATGGATGTATGGATGTATAAATGGATATAGGATTGATGCTTTGCTTTTAGAGTGCTTTATTTCATCATTGGGCATTTTGTTTTTGGTACTTTTCTGAAATGTTGTAAGTGAATACAAGCATCTAGGTATAATTGAATTGAGATGACCTGAGTACCGCTTACATGGATTGTGATTTAGCAAGTTAATACAAGCATCTAGTCAAAATTGAGTCTAGATGACCTGAGTATTTCTTGCGCTTCAACAAACAAGGATTTGCCCCTGTTCATGTAAGACCTTTGATGTCCTCGATGATCTTTTGCCGATCATGTCCTTAGACAAGGCTTCACATTACTAAAGTTTAATCCACAAACAACAAACAAAGAGAGTAATCATGCCCCCATCATAGCATCTCTAGCTTTTGGCATCCTTGAGTAGCATAGGAAGGTATGATAGCAAAAATCAAGACTCTGTAACTTAACCCTAGTTTCCAATCTACAAAAGCATATGTGCGTTGATATGTGTTTATTTCTTGCCTTAATTTGCATAAAATCATTTAGAAGACCTTGGGTATTTGCTTTGCATTGGATGGGTTAAGATGCTCATAGTCAAGGTTTCTGCTTGAAGCGCGGGTGTTTGCTTGCATTTGCTTACTTGATGAGAAGGTTGCACAATCCTTATTGAGAAGACTGACCCTAAGGGACTGACCTAGTGCCTCGGGGGCTCATTGCTAAATGGCCTTGCCTACGTGACGACGCAGAGGCAACGTAGTTCGGGGTAAACCCTAATGGACCATGGATGGACTAGAAGAAAGACGACAAGAATGAAGACAAGAAAGGAGACAAATGGGACCTTGGGAGAGATGGAAGCCTCGGGGGCGCATTAGAATAATGGCCTTGCCTACGTGACGGCGCAGAGGCAACGTAGTTCACGGATTCGGACCGCAGACACTGACGAGAGACACTACACTAGGCTTACATTGAGGAGACGGTATGGGACAAAACCTTGGTTGACAAGGCCACAAGGTGAGTATCAAGCCATGATAGGTAACTGTCAAGCGTTTATTGTGGGATGGATATGGGTCGAATGAGGAAAATAGAGGGAGAATGGGCTCAAGGTGATTGGATTCCCAAAGATGGAGAATGCGGCTTGTCACAAGTAACGCCTGTTTACCAGGTTTTCATCACTTGCTTTTATTTGCATGAGAAGCTAGAAAGTAACATGATGCCTGATTGCCAAGTTTTCCCCATGATACCTATCCAAGGTGCCTGTTTGCCAGGTTTTCACCAAAGGACGATTTTTTTGTATGCTTGCTACTTTTTTTTTTCGATTTTTTTGTATTTTCTCTTTGTAACTTTTTCTTGATTTTTTTTGATTTTTTGATTTTTTGACTTTATTGTACCCTCTTGCACTGGGGTTCTCTTAGGTATAGAACCGACAAAGGTGCATGCTATTGATTGGATCATCAAACAACTCACCTTCTGATGTGGCCAACTGATATGCCCCCGATCCGTAAGCTGCTACAATTACATAGGGTCCAAGCCAGTTAGGCTCGAACTTGCCTTTCTTTTCTCTGTCCTGCTGATTGCGAGGGTTCTCTCTTAGGACGAGGTCCCCAACCTTGAAGCATCTTGGTCTAACCTTGTGGTTGTAGCTTCTTGACATCATCTGTTGATAGGCTTCGAGATGGTCAAAAGCTTTCTGGCGCCTTTCCTCTAGCAGTTCTAGCTCTTGTAGTCTGGAGACTCTGTACTCTTCGTCTGATATGAGACCTTTCAACGACACCCGAAGGGATGGGAGTTCGACCTCAATGGGAAGGATGGCTTCGGAACCATAGACGAGGGCGTAGGGTGTAGCACCTGTGGGAGTGCGTATGCTGGTTCGATAGGCCCACAGAGCGGGATTGAGTTGGACGTGCCAATCGCGACCAGCTTCATTGACAGTCTTCTTTAGGATTTTCAGAATGGTTTTGTTTGATGCCTCCGCTTGGCCGTTACCTTGGGGGTAATATGGAGTGGAGAAGCGGTGTTGGATCTTGAAACGTTCACAAAGTTCCTGGACATCCTGATTTTTGAAGGGTCTCCCGTTATCCGTTATGATGGATGAAGGGATGCCATATCGGCAGATAATGTAATTCAGAATGAAAGAGGAAATTTGCTTTCCTGTGACGGTTGATAAGGGAACGGCTTCAATCCACTTTGTAAAGTACTCAGTGGCAGTTATGATGAATTTATGGCCGTTGGAAGAGGGCGGATGAATCTTTCCCACGAGGTCAAGTCCCCACTGGCAAAAGGGCCAGGGTGTCGTTAGAGGTCTCAACTCCTGAGCAGGTGCATGAATCAGGTTCCCATGTATCTGGCACTGTTTGCACTTTTTGACGAACTGATATGAATCCATTTCCATATTGGGCCAGTAATAACCCAAATGCATGAGTTTCTTAGCTAAGGAAGGACCGCTGGAGTGTGTTCCGCAGATCCCTTCATGCACGTCTCGCAAGGCAGTTATAGATTCTTCTTGTTCTAGACAACGAAGTAAAGTACCATCCAGACCACGTCGGTAAAGGGTATTGGCGATAATGGTGTAACGGGAGGCTTGTCGGATGAAAGTTCGTTTTTGGTTGGAAGAGAGGTCCAAAGGAAGGATATTGTCCTTGAGGTAAGTGTAGGTCTTACCGTACCAAGGCGAATCAGATCCTACTAGGTGGCAAATGGAATGGGTCTCGAGGAGATCATAAGCCGGTTGTCGAATTGTTTCTACTAAGAACTCATACCGTGACTCATGTTCAGGTATCTCAAGGAGAGAGGCTATGGTTGCCATTGCATCTGCTGCTTTGTTCTCTATCCTAGGTATTTGTTCAAACGAGATGGTCCCAAAATGTTCTTTGAGGTTGTCGACCATTCGCTTGTATGGGATGAGCTTCTCATCTTTGGTCTGATACTCGTCATTGACCTGGTTTATGACAAGCTGAGAATCACCGTAGACACATAGTGTTTGGATTTTCCACTCAGTGGCCATCTTGAGACCAATTACCAAAGCCTCGTACTTTGCTATATTGTTAGTGCATGGGAATAACAACCTGTAGGACTTTGGAATTGTGTCGCCTTGGGCAGTGATGAACAAGATACCTGCCCCCGATCCATGGTTGGTGTAAGACCCTTCAAAGTAGAGTTTCTAAGGAGATGTTGACAGAGTGAATAAAGACTCATCTGGGAACTCAAACTGCATTGGTGAAGTGTCCTGTAATGGTGCCTCAGCTAGTTGGTCTGCAATGATTTGCCCCTTGATGGCTTTTCTATCCACATACTCTATATCATATTCGCTAAGAAGCATAACCCATTTGGCTAGTCGACCTGTGAGAGCTGCTTTGCTGAGAAGATATTTTAGTGGGTCGATCTTGGCAATGAGTTTGACAGGATGTGCCAACATGTAGTGTCAGAGTTTTTGTGAGGCAAAAACCACCGCAAGGCATGAACATTCCACCTGTGAGTACTGCAACTCGTAGCCCACTAAGGTTCGACTGATATAGTACACAGCTCTTTCCTTGTTCTCATAGTCTTGTTGCGCTAGGAGAGCCCCAAGAGCAGTAGGTGTAGCAGATATGTAGAGAATCAAAGGTTTTCCTTGGATCGGAGGCATGAGTATAGGAGGATTCATGAGGTACTCCTTGAGCTTGTTGAATGCCTCTTCGCACTGCTCATCCCATTTAAATGGAACGTTCTTATGTAGGAGATGGCTGAAAGGATGGCACTCGTCTGCCAGCTGTGAGATGAACCTGCGGATGGCCTGTAGCTTGCCCTGTAAGGATCTCAACTGTGTTAGAGTTTTGGGCGGAGGCATGTCCATGATTGCTTTGACCTTGGCCGAGTCTACCTCTATGCCGTTTGCTGACACGATGAAGCCTAGCAGCTTGCCCGATGTTACCTCAAACACACATTTCTTAGGGTTCAATTTTACTTGGAATTGGTCCAGCCATTGGAAGACTTTCTCTAATGTGTCCAGGTGTGAGTCCCTGGTGAGTGATTTTGCCAAGATGTCGTCAACATAATCTTCCATGGTCACATGCATCATGTCGTGAAATATAGTTGTCATGGCCCACTGATATGTAGCACCTGCGTTTTTCAGCCCAAATGGCATGACATTCCAGCAAAAGGTACCCCATGGACAAGTGAAAGCGGTTTTGTGCTGATCTTCTGGTGCTATTTTGATCTGGTTGTACCCTGAGAATCCATCCATAAGTGACAGCATTGTATGTCCTGCCGTGAGGTCGACTATGATATCGATGTTAGGCAAGGGAAAGTCATCTTTTCGGCATGCTTTGTTTAAATCTCTAAAATCGTTGCATAGTTGGACCCTGCCATCTGGTTTAGACACCGGCACAATATTAGATATCCATTCAGGGTAATCTATGGCTCTGATGAACCCCACGTCTAACAATTTCTTGAGTTCTTCCTTGACCAGTAAGGCTCTATGGGGATGCATCTTTCTTAGTTTTTGCTTTACGGGCTTCACCCCTGGATCCAATGGCAAGTGATGTAGAATCAGGTTTGGGTCTAAACCTGGCATGTCGGCATATGACCAAGCAAAGCTGCCTCTCTTCTTCTTAAAGAATGGTACAAACTTGGTTTTCTCAGGCGGCGTGAGAGATTTTGCAAAGTGGATAATCTGAGGCTGCTCTTCGGTTCCGATGTTCACTGGCTCTGTTGGCTCTACCACGATCTGTGACCTTTCTTGATACATGTCACTTGGGAGGGTGTCAAGCAATCCATCGTCAGGTGCTACAGTTGGGTTTTCACCTTCAGATACGTCCTTTCTTTTTACTGTTTTATGATCTGACACTGCCGCATGGCGGTTTTCACCGTCAGATCCCTTTTTGATCTTTACATTTTTGCGACTAGAAGGCTTGGCACCCTCCCCGAAGTAAGCTACAGTATTGAGTTCGATAGTGAAACCGGCTTTATGATCTCCTTTTGGTAAATGATCTCTAAGTCCCATATAGTCAATGTAGGCATCATCGTTCTGGAACATATCTAATTGAGGGGTCCCTTGCAGGTCCCAGTCAATAAGCTCAGGGTGTAAGAGGGGAAGGGAGTCGGATGAAAGACCTGATTCGTTGATAGTGTGGATTGAAATACTAGGAGCACAGGTGGGGGTAGTGTTCTGGGTGGTACTTTCTTCCAGGTTGTTTATCGCAATGGAATCGAAACTTTCCTCGAAAGCCATAACTTCAGGGAGGGGCAAATCAGACTCCAGTGGTCTGTCCCGTTGTGTTTGTCTCTCATGATATGGGCTAAGGGTTTGGATGGTGTCAATCTCCTTGTCATCGTAGGAGTGCTCTGTCAGCTCGTCCCATTCATATTGATTGGAATCATCTGAATCTGCGTCACTGTCCACTTGGAGTGTTTGAATTGTCTCCACTAGGCAGGCATTTTCTTTGGCTTTACCTTTACCTTTGTACCCTAGGCCAGTCGTGTTTCTAGCCGAAGAGGAGGAAGAAGGTTGTATAGGTTTGATGATCCCCTCTTTTCTGAGGCCGATAGGGCCTTGTCCTTCATATCCCATCCTATGCAAGATGGTTTCACCCCGCCCATAGAGCTCTGTAGGGAGTCTAGGTGGCTCTTGGGATGTGCTTTCTTCTTCGGCATAAAGCCATTGCAAAAGATCTCGCTCCTCTGATTCATCGGATAAGGTCCCCCATTTTACAAAGGGGTTTGCGG
Organism: Cunninghamia lanceolata; assembly: GCA_027924645.1. Lineage (NCBI taxonomy): Eukaryota > Viridiplantae > Streptophyta > Pinopsida > Cupressales > Cupressaceae > Cunninghamia > Cunninghamia lanceolata. The sequence goes on along the minus strand of BSBN01000220.1, from coordinate 3,447,862 downwards.
GAGTTGTAGGAGGAGCAGAGGGCTTTGGAAAATGCCTGGGTTGATGCTTGGGCTGGCCAAAGGAGCGAGGAGACAAGGGCATTTTTGCAAGGTTGAGGCTGTGCTCAATCTGGTATTCCCCTACGCCATTTTCTTTTATGGTGATTTTCATTGGTTTGGGCCGTGAAGAGGAAGCTTCGGCAGTATGGTCTTGTGGCGGAGTAGGGGAGATATGGGCCCTATTGTTGGGAATGACGCATTCAGGTTTAGCTTGGAAAGAATTGCAGTGTTGGTAGGGATCCGGATCGCCGTGTATGGTGACCTGTTTGCCATCGTGCGGGAACTTTATGCATTGATGGTAGGTGGAGGGGATAGCTTTCATGGCGTGGATCCATGGTCTCCCTAGTAGAATATTGTAAGCAAGCTCCCGATCAAGGACTTGGCACACCACATCTTTAATTACCGGTCCCACTTGAATGGGTAGGACAACCGTGCCCTTTGTGGTTCGTTCCTCCTCGTCATAGGCTTTGATAGTAATTTTCCGTCTTGGATCTACCACCTGTTCAGAGAACCCCAATGCAAGGACTAGCTTCAAAGTGCAAATATTCAAACTGGCACCCCCATCAATGAGAACCCTCTTGATGCGGTGCCTGTGCACGAATGCGACAATGTGTAGGGGAGTGTTGTGGGGTTGAGACATGGAAAGGTCATCTTGTTCGGTAAACGAGATGGAAGTGGAGGATGTCAAATTACCCACCATGGTTTGAAACTTTTCTTGGGCTAGGTTAGTGGGGACAGTAGTTTCCACTAAGGCTTTCTCAAGAATCTCCTTATGAGAAGGAGATAGACGCAAGAGCTCTAATATAGAAATGTGAGCTGGAGTCTTTTGCAATTGGTCGATGACATTATATGGGCGGGAGTTAGACGGAGATGGCGACGACCTTGGAGGAGTGGTGTTGATCGTGACTCTACCACTGCGGGTAATTATACTACAACCAGTTCCGTTAGGTCCTGGTTGTTGGTTGGGGGATATGACGTTGACTTGCGGAACATGCTCAGAAATGCAGTTAATGGTGTACTCAAAGGGAACGCTTGCATAGTTAGCATTACTCGACCCACTGTTCTGGTTTGGCCTGTTATGATTGTTGTCATTATTGTTATGGCCATTGGAGTTGTTGCCATTGTGACCATTGTTGTGGTTGCAACCATTGTTGTTGTGGCCGCTGTGGTGATTGTTGTTATACGGCCGGTTGTGGTTTAGGAGAGGATCCCGGTAGGCCACATGAGATTCATTGGAGGTATGCTGTTGTGTCCCTCCCTGATTCTGATCCAGTATATCCTGTATGACGTTCTTAAGACGGATGCAATTATTGGTTGTGTGCCCCCTTCCTCGATGATACTCGCAATAGTCTGTGTCCTTCCAATAGGGAGGTTTGACTATAGGCTCATAGTCACTCGTTGGCGGTAGAGAAATTTCATTGTTAGCCAACAACTTCCTGAGAGCAGACTCTTGAGATTCGCCTAACGGCGTGAATTTTCTCCTTGGATTTGAATTGAACCAAGGTCTAGATTCCCGAGGGGGTGGCTTGTTGAGTGCACCGTTATTTGCTTCTTCCTTAAAAGTGAATATGGGTTGTTGTTTAGGGGCTGCCGCCTTGGCATACACTACTCCATCGTTGACCACATTCTTGTTCTTGGTCCAAAACTTTGACTTGTCAGTTATGTAATTGGAAGGAGGTGTGTCCTTGTAGAGCTTGAGAGTTCCTTTAGCGATCATAGCTTTCTCAATGAATAGCCCCATTTCAATGACTTTGGTGAATGAGGTAGGGCATTGTATCTGAATCTGATAGCTAAGATTGGGATTCAAATTGTGGACAAACATTTCCAATAGTTGTTTCTCAGGCATGTCGTAAGAACACTTACTAGCTAGCTGTCTCTAGCGTTGTAAGAAGGTGGCGAAAGACTCACCACCTTTTTGTTTGGTGTTGCATAGGTCTAGCATAGATACTTCGTGTTCGATGTTGTAAGAGAAGTGCGTTATGAATTTATTGACAAGTTCGTCAAAAGTTTTGATTCCTGGTGGAAGACGCGAGAACCACTCCATAGCTTGACCTCCTAAAGATCTTGGGAAGAGTCTCATTAAGTAGGTCTCATTGTGAGCTACTTCTAAACATGCTGCAGTGAATTCCCTGATATGATCTCTAGGGTCCCCCTTCCCTTTGTATTTGTCAAATTTTGGGATTCCGAACTGAAAGGGGAATGGTTTCATGACCACACTTCTGTCAAAGGGGTATGGTGCTATATCTTCCAAGGAGTAGTTCTTGGAACTGGTGCCGATCTTAAGGTTGGAGATTTCTAGCTTTAGACTCTCAATTTGTTGTCTCACATCCGCCATAGGAGCATTTTGATCTATGTGTTGCTTTCCTCTCTCATTGGCCTGGGGGACCGTGTCATTTGTGCCTCTTTCATGTGCATTTGGGACTGTGTCATTTGTCTCCCTCTCACGTTCATTGTCTGCATTTTCCATGATGGAGCTAATGTCAAAGTCTGCGGGGAGTTTGATTCCGAGACTAGCAAGATGATGGAAATATTTGGTGGGGTCCTCAAGGAGCACTTTCTCCACTAGGCGTTGGAATTTTCTATCTTGCATGTGTGCCACTAATTCTTCACGAGAAATTTCTTCATCATCATCGCGTGGTGGGGCGATGTGATCGGAAGAGTCGGCCATTTCAGTTAGCTTGTTGTATTGGGATCGAGTAAGAACCATGCAAGGTGGGGTGGGACGAAATGGACTAGGATTAGAAATTTTGGCAAGGTGTCGACTAAGACTGTAATGAATGGGATATCGAGGATAAGACTTGGACAAGGGGTTCTCTCGCTCAATGACTTCAGGTAAGACGGTTGACACAAGACTTTAGCCACTAGCAAGGGTAGTTGATACCAGTCTCACTGTGTAGGGCTTAGTCGTTCAACAAGACTACTAGCAAAAGGTACTACGACCTACTAGGCTTACGTGAATTCACGAATGAAACGAAAAAGGACCTATGTCGACTCGGTATGGGATAGAATGACGTTGGGGCAAGAGTGACTAGGACAGAAGGTGATTGGGATGACCGTCGAAAGAGAGAGAAATGGGTGAAATGGATGAAGATTGACTGCAAGGTTGATTCTGACCTCGGAAAATGAAACTAGGCTGAAATGGGTATTCTAAACAGCTAACGAAAATTTCTCAAAAATAGGGCAGATGCTCACTGTCACACATGCGTAGAAATAAATGCGCAGCAAGAATGGATAAATGCACCGCAAGTCGCTGTATATGCGCCGCTCTGGTGAAGTATGTATGCGCAGCAACAGTGTGCAAATGCGCAGCAGAAAAGTATATGCGCAGCAGGTCGGCGTAAAAGCGCAGCAAGTCGCTGTAAAAGCGCAGTAGAACAGTGTATATGCGCAGCAGAAAGGTTTAAAAGCACCGTAAGTTGGACAAAAGCGCAGCAAGTCGCTGTATATGCGCAGCAGAAAAGGGTATATGCGCAGTTCTGGTATTTTTTTGCAAATTTTTTTTTTTTTTTGGGATTTTTCTCTGTTTTTGGTTTTCTTTGGCTGGAAAAGGTCTTCCTGATCTGATATTATAAATTAATTTAGCAAGAAAACACAGCAAGCACAAAGAGTATTTTGTAGTTTTTCATTGTTTTTGTAGTTTTTCGACTCTATTTTGGACAAAAGCAAGCACAAAATCCTAGGCGAGAAATGGATTATAAGGGATTTGGGCCACTAAAACAAGAGGTAGTTAATTCAGGCAACCGTTCAAGTGGTTACACGTGCGGCGGCGCTACTCTCCGTTATGGAGTCTCCCAGCCTCACAGGGTTGCGCCTGAGAGGGTTTTGGGGGAGGTTGGCCGTCGGTGTAACATAACAGCACTCGTTGCAGGAGGTTTTCACCTCAAGCACAATTTATTTTAAGTGGCTCGATAGGGCTTGGCGTTAGCCTGTTACCACTCAGGGTCGTTCCCGCTTGGACAAGCATGCATCCAAGGGCAGGCCCCTCCTAAAGGTTAAATAAGTAGAATGACAAGTCTGGCACTCTGATCACCCAGAAGAGGGGAGAGCATAAGCCTATTGTCATTCGCAGGCACAGAATACACTGATTAATCCACCCTAGTTAAAAAGATAAAAACTAGATGGGCCAAGCTACTCAAACAAAACTTTGAAGTGATTTCAACAATATTGCAGTGGTTCGATTTTAAATCCCAGAAAGCAGTTGTGAGTTCAATTTTAAATCCACGTTGCACGAGGTTGTTAACTTTGAAATTCAGGTCTCACGATATAGCAATGGTTCATTTTAACTTCAGAAAGCAGTTTGTGAGTTCAATTTTAAGTCCACGTTGCACGAGGTTGTTAACTTTGAAATTTAGGTCTCACGATATAGCAATGGTTCATTTTAACTGCAAGATTAGTGATGAGTTCAATTTTAAATCTTAGATAGCAATAACTTGGAAGTTTGTTTGCAATGCAAGCATGAAATAAACCAGTTATTTCCTCCCTAATTAAGACTAGATGAAGATTTGTAATGAACAACCATTTTACTCTTTCCCAGAAAATGAGATGTGAGCTAGTTAGATGCAACTACATGTAGCTAAACCCGCGCCTATCCTGCAAAAACTGCTCTAGCAAACACCTACAAAAGGGTTAGCGTTAGCAAAATACTCTAGAAAAGTACTAAAACCTGAGCCAGTTACAAATGCGCAGCTTTAGTGATCAGATGCGCAGAAGTGATCAACAGAAGTGCAGCATTAACGAATGCGCTGTAAAAATAAACAGATGCGCTGTTAAAATGAACATATGTGCAGTTTTAACGTATGCGCAGCAATAGTCGTCAGAAGTGCCGTAACAGTCAACAGATGTGCCGTTTTGACGTATGCGCAGCAACAGTCTATGGAAGCGCAGTAACAGTCAACAAATGCGCAGTTTTAACAAAAGCGTCGTAACAGTCTTCAAAAGCGCCACAAGAATACACAGATGCGCAGGATTTTCAAAAGCACCGTAACAGTCTTCAAAAGCACCGTAAGAATGAACAGATGCGCCGAAAGAACCTGTGTGTGACTCTGCGGGACCTGTACGGAACCTGCCTTCAAAAAAGCTCAAAAACGGTGAAATAAAGGGGCAACGGCCCCACTGTGGGTGCCAAAAATGTGAGGGTAAAATAGTGATCAATCAAATGAATAACAAATGACCCAAACATCAACAGAATAGAGAAACAAAGAAGATTCAAATGAACAAAGTAATGAACAAACACAGCAAACCTCTTCTGTTTCGAAACTTCTGTTGTTCGCCTATCACGAATCGTCCTTTCGCAGATGAGATGAGCCCTCAGAGAGTGCAATCTTTTAAAGCTGTTGGAGGAAGTCGATGGTGAACGGCTATAGTGTGATATGCAAGGAAGGTGAGCTCCAATGCAACAATGGTGATCTCAAGCTTGTGGATGACAAATGGGTGCCAAAGGCGCGCTGGTGATATTTCTGCAGAGTAACGATGTCAAAAACCTGGATGATAAAAATGGAGGGATGAAGCTTCATTTATAGACTTGGAAGAATGGGAATCAACGGTTGAGAGGAGATATGAAGATCAATGGCTGAGGATGGTTGAGGAATGTGCAACCAGTAGAAACGTGACAAGTGTCCCAGCTCCATCATGAAAGGTGGGATGTGACAAAACTAATTGGAGAGTTAACTCCATTGACTGGTCTGTTAACAGAATTGACTGATCAGTTAGAAGAGTGGATTGTGGAACTGACTGGATTGATTGAGGGTTTGACTCAACTGACAGGTTAGTTAACAGATTTGATTGATTGGTTAACTGACCTCTGATTGGAGAAGAAATAGGCCATGTGGGTGAGGGGAAATAAGGTAATTAAATATTAAATATATTTAATTACATGTGCAACCTGATGAGGTGGACAAGGTGAGGTGGAAAAGGTGAGGTGTAAAGGTGATGTGGAATTTTGATTTTAGAACTTTAGGATAGAGGAATTTGGATTAATTAAATAATTTATGATTATTTAATTGTGAAGGACAAATAGAAGAATTTTAATTAAATAAATAGAATTTATTTAATTATGGGATAGTGAATTGATTAAATAAATTTAGAATATTTATTTAATTAATAGAAGAAGGGAATAAATATTTAGAATATTTATTTAGGATGATTCGTGTCATTTTTAGGCGTATACAGTAGGCAGTGTGCCTCTTGTGAGCAGTGTGCTCGGGCAATGAGCCCTAATTGGCAAGTGCCATTTTATATTTCCATTCTTCTAATAGAGAATACAATCTTGGATTAATCACCCCATGGTTTTTTCCCTTAACAGGGTTTCCACATCAAAAATATTGTGTCATGTGTATTTCCATTTTCATGGTTATGTTTGCTTATTTGAATTAATGTTGCATTGATTATTAAGAAAGTTCAGAAAGTAGAAATAGTTAGGATAACTGATTCACCCCCCCCTCTTAGTTATCAACAGGGGTATGACAAGAAATGGCTTCAACAATATAAGAAAAACTCAATCTCTCAATGAAATTGCTTTGCATGCAAAAGGATTGGTCATAGAACAAATGAGTGCAGGAACAAAATGGTAAACTCCTTCAATGCGTACTGTCATATATGTGGATTTGGACATAGAGCCAACCAATGTAGATCCAGAATGATTGAAAGGAACAATGGACAAAGGAATATTGTGTACTTCAATTGCAATAGACCTGGACATGTTGCTAAATCTTGCAGAAGCAAGAACATGAAGAAGGAGAATCAAGTTAAGTTAAAGAAGCCAATGGAAAAGATTGATCTAGTAGACATCACAAAGGAGATGAATAAGATTTGGGTAAAGAAGGATGTGTCAAAGATCAAGGATGTATCAGCACAAGTATTAGGTGCAGATGCTCACTTCAGATACTAAGACTAAAGCTTTGGATCAGGGGGAGTATTATTGGAAATTTTTCCCCTACCAAAGGATTGATGTTGATACCTCAGCATGAAAAGACAAGATCAAGGATTTGCAACAAAGGCCTAAGTCAAGAAAAGAGCTTGTGCAAAAGTAAGAAGCATGCTATGTAGAAAGAACTAAAAATCAAATCACTTTTGATTGGAAAGAAGAAAAGTTATAGAAAAATAGAAAACCAAACTTGGGAATATGTTCCTATATTCGTAGATAAGAATGTATTGTAGCTAGATGTGTTGGTAATAGTTTAGTTACATCAGAGCAATAGAATGCAAGTATGTGCCCTTTGCCATTGATGTCAAAGGGGGAGAGAAATCATGTGAAAAACTTAGGGGGAGAAAGAATACAGATGTGTAAAGAGAAAGGGGGAGAATCTTGTCTTGATGGTCTTTTCATTTTTTCGCATCATATGTTGCCATCAATAACAAAGGGGGAGATTGTTGCATGTGCCTAATTGATGTTGTCATTGATGTCAACATATCTGTGTTTTCATTGGTGTCAACTATGCTCCTATCTTGTTGCCTACTTGTAATGAGGAAGATTCTTTGTATTTACTTATGTAAGTGATCTTGATGTTGAGGATATTGAGAAAATTAGCTCCTCTGGTAGAAACAATGAGTTGTAGTGGAAATAGTGTATTTCATATAGAAGAATAGTCCAAGAGATGGCTCTACATTTCTTGTGGGATGAACATCTTTGTCTGTGGATTGGAAGTTATTTAGAAGTCTGTCTGAAGATGTTATATTTCAAGTTTGAGCCTCTGGTATGAAGATTTGAATGAGTTATGTTCACCAGAGTGAAAACTACTTTTCTTGTATGTTTGGTGGTGATAGGGAGAAAGTATTATGCTCTACATTCCTTCGTATTGACAACTCCAATTTTTCTTGATTTAGTGGTCTACAAGTGATCTTTTTCTTATGACAGTAGTTGACAGTGTTGTTCTTGTGCTCTAGTTTGAAGAATCTTCTTGACAAAGTAATTAGAGATCATGCAGTTGTTCTTGGTGATTACAATGTGCTTGTGGATGTTTCCTGATCATGTTCCTCCCTTTGAATTGGTCCACAAAGAGTAATGTGGATCATGGATGAAATCTATTCTTTGAAGACCTAGTATTCTCACTAGTCTTGGCCGACTTGGTCGATCTCACTAATTGCGAAAATGCCTTGAAGATTGTGGACATGTATCATGGCATGAACAATTACGTTTGAGTCCCATCTAAGGTGTAATGTGATCCGTATACATCTTTACCTTAGTAAATCTTGTTTAGGTCTAGACCTATTTCTTTGTATTATTGTAATGCTAACCTTGGAGAATGTTCCAATGGTTGATGAATGTAATGTCGACCTTGATGTACATTCCAAGGTTAATGAATTGTATAAATGCATGTAATAGAGTTGTGAAAATGTGTGTGGTGTGAAAATGAAGATATAAGTGTGAAGGTGTGAAAGAGTAGAGCAGGAAGTTATATTGTGCTTCAATGGAACTGAATCCAGACATGGAGTAGATGTTATTTAATCAGTTCATCACTTTGGAAATGAGCCACCCCTTGGCAGTGAGCCATTCTTTGCAGTGAGAAATTTGGGCAGTGAGCCTCTATTTTTCGGTATTGTTATAACTCATATATTTCTGTGGGCTAACACCCACCATGGTTTTTCCCTTTTAGGGTTTTCCACGTAAAAATTTGGTGTCTATTGTGTTGGATGTGTGATTGTGATTAAGTCTATGGTTTCATGTTTTCATGGTTAAATCTGATTATCAGTAATTAAGTTGTTGATGGTTTGATATTCATATGAAGATAAGTTTTTTGTGACAACTAATTCACCCCCCTCTAAGTTGTCCACTATATTTCAATAAAGTCTGTATGCTTGAGGTATATAGTCACCTTGTGGGGTCACCAATAGCATTCCTGCCCCTGAACCATGATTGGTGAAGGATCCATCAAAGTACAGTTTCCAGTTTGTTGATTCTATCATGGTTATGTTGGACTCATCTAGAAAATTGATGGAGAGCAGTTGATAATCTGTGAGGGGTGCTTCGGCCAACTAATTTTCTAGAACTTTTCCTTTGATTACTTTTCGGTCAACATACTCAATTTCAAATTTTCTCAACATAACCCATTTTGCCATTCTTCCTGTGAGTGACATCCTAGAAAGCAGGTACTTGAGAGGGTCGACTTTAGAGATGAACTTGATAAAATGGATTAAGATGTAGTGTCACAACTTTTGGGAATAGAAAATGATAGCTAGACATGCATGTTCCATAGGGATGTAGTTAAGCTCATAGCTTACTAGAGTCTTGATAATGTAGTATATAGCCCTTTTACAGCCGGTATCATCTTGTTGTGCTAAAAGTGCCCCCAGTGCTACTGAAATTGTTGATATATATAATAACATGGGTTTTCCAGATATAGGTGCCATTAGGATTGGTGGTAAAGCCAGATATTCCTTGATGCGGTTAAATGTCTGTTGACAATTTTGGTCCCATTTAAAGTGTACATCTTTGTGAAGAAAATGGGTGAAGGGATGACATTTATCTACGAGTTGAGCGATGAACATGCAAATAGCCTGTACTTTGCCTTGGAGACTTCAAAGTTGTTTGAGTGTCTTAGGAGGAGGCATTTCTATTATAGCTGTGACTTTAGTGGGATCCACCTCAATGCCCCTGTGGGAAACAATGAACCCTAAGAGTTTGCCTGATGTTACGCTAAAGACACATTTCTTGGGGTTGAGGCAAAGCTTGTAATCTTTGATCCATACAAAGATCTATCACAAGACCTCAGGATTTTCTTCCCTTATTCTAGATTTCCCTAGGAGATCATCTACATAGTCTTCCATTATCTTGTGTATCATGTCATGGAAGATGGTAGTCATTAGACATTAATAGGTTGCCCCCACATTCTTTAGGCCAAAGGGCATGACTTGCTAACAATATGTGCCCCAAGGATAGGTAAATGCGGTTTTGTGCTAATCTTCAGGGGCAATCCTAATTTGAATGTACCTGGAGAAGCCATCCATGAGGGAAATCATTTCATGTCCTTCTATGAGATCTACAATCATGTAAATGTTGGGGAACAAAAAATCATCGTTCGGACATGCTTTGTTAAGGTCTCAGAAGTCTGTGCAACAAAAAATACCCCAGGCTTCTTAGAAACTAGAATAATGTTGGAGACCCATTCCAAATAGTCAATAGGGCAAATGAAGCTAACATCTAATAGTTTCTATAATTCTTCTTTCATGAGCAAGGTGACTTGAGGGTGCATCTTGTGGAGTTTCTTCTTAACAGGTCTTGCATTGAGATGTACCACAAGATGGTGAACAACCAAGGATGGATCCATGATGTAGGAGTATCCCTAGTTTAAGAGTAATCTTGCATCAACCAAAAACATTTGCATTTTAGTTTCTTTGCATTTTAGTTTGTTTCTTTCATTTTCTAATTCAGTTCAGGTAGTTCAGTCAGTAGTAATTTCTTTATTTTTGTTTGCATTCTACCACAGTTGCATTTTAGATCTTGCAAAGCTAGACTTAGCATCTAGATTCATTCATGCACATCATATCCAAATTTTAGATCATTTGGATCAAGTACTGGTAAGATATCGCTATCAGAAGATCAACTATTTTCTCAAAACAGAGCATCCTGATAGTCTCAGATAATTAGCTAAAGGAGAAGACCTACATAGCTAAATTTCACATCATTCAATGTTGTTTGGTTTGTGGCCAACCTTCCCTGAGATTTGTGCATCATTCCATTCATTTGCAGAGGAGTACCATTCATTTAGGTCCGACCTATATGTGTACACGTGTTACAGTTCTTCATTAAAGTTTGTGACCTGCCTTGGCTGACGCGGAGGAATCTTATATTCTAAAGATGATATAAAATGATGTAATAGATGCCTAGGAAAGAAGATTGGGATATTTGATCATTAGTTCGCAATTGATAGTTGAATTATGTGTGAAGGAGCTAAAAAGCCATATCTTGTGCATATTATGTAAATAGGCCTGTGAGCCCTAATTGTAATCCTACATGTTGTCAACCAATTTGTATTTGAATTCTATTATATACTAAATGACTGAATCTAAATTTTATTTATATCTTTGAGTTGTTTCCATTGTGTTGCTCTAGTTGTACAGCCTGGACAGTTCATTCTATGAACCCTCCTATCATAACTGCACCAAGTGGTATCAGAGTGAAAGTTCAAATCTTTGGAAGTGAATTGAGTGAACTTTGATAAGGAATTCCATAAGATGTTTCCATGGATAGATCATCAATCTAAGGTAGGCTACTTGTGTCGCAACTGATCACCAATTGTGAGGCAGTTGTCACTTTGTAGCTCGATCGCCGAACTTGAGGCAATTTGCACTTGATCCTAGGAAAGATGCCGAGGAGAATCCTTGCTATTGGAATAATGGGTGGAAGAATGGATGAGATGATGGAAACCATGTGAGTTTTCTTGGATGTTGTTGAAGAAGATAGGCGAAGAGGACTTACACCTAGACCTAATATTAAAAGTGACGATGATGAAGAATTTCAATCCACTGATCAAAATGGCTAAACCCTAGGAGGTGATGGGGAAGAAGAATTAGATGAAGTCAAGATGTTGCAAGCTATTTCAAATATTGGGAAAAGACCTAGAGTTGATGTACCAAATTACACTGGCAATTTGAACCCTCAAGAGTTGATTGACTAGATAAATGACATGGAAGAATACTTTGAATATGAAGAAGTTGAAGATCTGGAGAAGGTGAAATTCGCAAAAAAAAAGCTGAAAGGACATATTGCTATATGGTGGAAATAAGTTCAGTTGGATAGAAACGTAAGAGGTAAAGAAAAGATTACAAAATGGGATAGGATGGTGACAAAATTGAAGAACTAGTTTATACCTACTGATTATGAGTTGGAACTGTTTAATAGATTGCAAAACCTGAAACAAAATGAGAAATCTGTGAAGGAATATACTGAAGAATTTCATAAGATGATCATAAGGAAAGGACATAGTGAAGAAAGAAAGGAGAAAGTGGCCAGATACATCAATGGACTAAGATTGAATATTCAAGAAGAATTAAGTTTGGTGAGGATGACATATTTGGAGGAAGCATATAAGTTTGCCCTGAAAGTTGAAGAGAAGTTGAACAAGAGGCATGATAAAAGATAGAGAGGTACAGGAGGTAAATTTTAGAGAGGTAGAACATTTTTCATAGGAGAGAGATCATATGTAGAGTAGAACAGACAAGAGAACACATTCAAGAAGGAGGATAAAGATAACAATGCATATCAGAGAGATGACATAAATTTCTACCATAGAGGAAACCCTAGTCCCTACCAGAGTGAAGGATAAAAAAGAGCAAGAAAAGGACCTGATAGGAGAACATTCAAAGGATCTTGTTTCAAGTGTGGAGGTTAAGGACATAGAGCATTTGAATTTAATCAGGGGAGTACAAGCAAGAGAACAAAGAACAGTGGAAGAGCAACCTATGTGGAAGAAGAACCTGTTGGATCACCTAATTCAGTTCGTAAACCTAACAAAGGAGAATCACTTGTCATGAGGAGAGAATTATTTCAAACAAAGATAGATGAGGAACCACTGTAGAGAAATTTTTTGTTCAGAACCAGATGCAAATCAATAGGTAAATGTTGTAAAGTTGTTATTGATAGTGGTAGTTCAGATAACCTAGTTTTAGAGGAGATGGTGACTAAGCTGAAGTTGGAAAGATTGAAACACCCTGAACCATATTAGATAGCATGGATTCAGGATGATCATAAGGTACTAGTGAGTGAGCAATATTTGGTGAAATTTCATATTGGATCTTATCATGATGAATTATTGTGTGATATTATGCCTATGAATGTATGTCATATTTTGTTGGGTAGACCTTGGCAGTATGATAGGAAATCTATACATGATGGGAGAAAGAATACATACACTATATCATCAAATGGAAATAGAATTACTTTGATTCCTTTGGAATATGATCCTAAGAGTGAAGTATGTGAGAATGCTAGAATCTATTTGGTAGATAGAAGGAAATTTCTAGATGGTTTGAGACATGAGAACATGTGTTATGCTTTGATTCCTAAGAAACCTGAAACATTGAAGGAGATTGAAGAATCACAACCGAAGGGGATAACTGAGTTGCTGAAAGAGTATGAAGACATCATTTCAGATAATGTACTTGAAGGATTGCCACCAATCAGGAGTATTAGTCATCACATGGATCTTATACCAGGAGCTAGTTTGCCTAACAAAGTAGCACACAAAATGACACTGACAGAGAATGAAGAACTGAATAGGTAGATACATGAGTTGTTAACGAAAGGTTTGATTAGAGAAAGTTTGAGTCCTTGTGTAGTACCTGTAGTATTAGCACTAAAGAAAGATGGAGAATGCAGAATGTGTACAGACTCTAGACCAATAAACAATATCACAATTAAGTATAGATTTCCTTTACCTAGGATGGATGATATCATGGACTGTTTGAGTGGAGTAAAATATTTCACAAAGATACATTTGAAGAGTGGATACCATCAGATCAGAATCAGAGAAGTAGATGAATGGAAGATTGCTTTTAAGACAAATGAAGGATTGTATGAGTGGTTAGTGATGCCTTTTGGATTGACAAATGCACCTAGTACTTTCATGAGGTTGATGAACAAAGTTTTGAAGAAATTCTTGGGTAAGTTTGTTATTGTATATCTAGATGATATTCTTATTTTTAGTAAGAAAAAAGAAGAACATCTGTGGCACTTGAGACAAGTATTACAGAGACTGAGAGAAGAGAAATTGCTGATAAATATTAAGAAATGTAGTTTCATGAAGGAAGAGTTGGTATATTTGGGATTTGTGATTTCTGCAGAAGGATTGAAGATGGACCCTGAGAAAGTGAGAGCAATTGTTGAATGGCCTACACTGAAGAGCATTGGAGAAGTTAGATCATTTCATGGATTGGCTAGTTTCTACCAAAAATTCATCAAGAATTTCAATTTAGTTTGTAACCCTATGACAGAGACAATGAGAGGTGATAGAAAAGACTTTAAGTGGACATCAAGAGTAGACAATGGTTTTGATTTGTTGAAGCAGAAGGTGATAGAGAAACCTATTTTGGCACTACTAGATTTCAATAAGGTATTTCAAGTGGATTGTGATGCAAGTGGGAATGCAATTGGAGTAGTGTTAAGTCAAGAAGGTATACCAGTAGCATATTTCAGTGTGAAGTTGAATGATGCAAGCAGAAGATATTTAGTTTATGATCAAGAGTTCTATGCCATAATTCAAGTCTTGAAGAAGTGGAGACATTACTTGTTGCTTAAGGAGTTTGTGTTGTATATAGATCATCAAGCTTTGTAATATTTTAACAGTCAAGGAAAGTTGAATCAGAGACATATGAGGTGGGTAGAGTTCATGCAGAGTTATACTTTTGTGTTGAAGCATAGGAGTGGAAAATCAAACAAAGTTGTAGATTCATTGAGTAGGAGAAGGAACTTGTTGACAGAGATGAGAATTGAAGTGTTAGGATTTGATGAATTGAAGAACTTGTATGAAGAAGATATTAATTTTGTGGAACCTTTGAAAGCATGTAAGGAACCTATTGTAATAGATAGGAGTAAGTGGTTAGACTTTTGCATTCAACAAGATATGTTGTTTAAAGGAAATTAGTTATGCATACCTAGGAGTTCAATGAGAGATAATTTGATCAAATAGAAATACAATGGTGGATTAGCAGGACATTTTGGCATTGATAAGACATTGGCTTTGGTGAGTGAAAATTACTTTTGGGCTCAGATACATAAGGATGTTGGGAAATTGGTGCAAAGTTGCAGAGTTTGTCAAATTGCAAAAGGAAGTAGTCTGATTATTAGATTGTATAAACCTTTGATAGTACCTGAGAGACCTTGGGAAGACATAAGTATGGATTTTGTAATGGGATTGCTTAAGACATAAAGAGGAAATGATTCAATATTTGTAGTGGTAGATATATTTTCAAAGATGGCACATTTCATACCTTGTAAGAAGACAATTGATGCAGTGCATGTAGCTAACCTATTTTTCAAAGAGATTGTGAGATTGCATGGATTACCTAAGAGTGTAATTTCAGAAAGAGACACAAGATTTCCTGGATACTTTTGGAAGACACTTTGGAAGTAGATGAAGATAGATTTGAAGTTCAGTTCAACATTTCATCCACAGACTGATTGACAGACAGAGGTAGTGAATAGGAGTTTGGGTAACTTGTTGAGATGTTTGGCTGGAGAAAAGATAGGAAGTTGGGATTTGATTCTTTCACAAGTAGAGTTTGCATATAATAATTCAGTAAATAGGAGTACTAGAAGAACACTTTTTGAGATTGTTATAGTAGTAAACCCTAGAGGAGTTGCAGAGTTGAGAGACATTAGTATGACAGAAAAGGGAAGTGCAAAAGTAGAAGAATTTGCAGGACATATGGAGATAGTGCATAATTAGGTTAAGAAGCATTCGGAGGAGATGAACAATAAGTACAAAGAGCAAGTAGATGAGAATAGAAGACACAAAGAATTTGCGGCTAGAGATGAAGTGATGGTATACTTGAGAAAAGGAAGATTTCCAGTTGGGACATATAACAAGTTGAAGATGAAGAAGTTTGGACCTTATAGGATACTCAAGAAATTTGATTTAGGAAATGCATATGAAGTAGAGCTACCAGAGACATTGGGTACATCACATATTTTCAACATTGCAGACCATTATCAGTATCATGAAGTAGAGTTCAGTGATAGAATTGAAGAGGACTTGAAGCAGCAGTTACCACAACAAGCACTAGAGTGGATAGAGGACATTTTGGATAGCAGTGTTGGAGGTAGCACAAGAGGAAGAAAGTACAAAGAATATCTTGTGAAGTGGAAAGGTAGACTGAAAGAAGACTCATCTTGGATTTCTCAGGCTAAGGTAGACCATTTTGGTTTCCCTCTAGCCCCAGCAAAGTGAGGGACTCACTTTTTCAATAACCCTGGATGTCTGATGCAGGAGCATACCTGGTTCAAGAGAAATCTTGCATCAACCAAAAACATTTGCATTTCATTTTGTTTCTTTCATTTTCCAATTCAGTTCAGGTAGTTCAATCAGTAGCAGTTTTTGTATTTTGGTCTACATTCTACTGTAGTTGCATTTTAGATCTTGCGGAGCTAGACTTAGCATCTAGATTCATTCATGCACATCATATCCAAATTTTAGATCATTTGGATTAGGTACTGGTAAGATATCACTATCAAAAGATCGACTGTTTTCTCAGAACAGAGCATCCTGACAGTCTAAGATAATCAGCTAAATGAGAAGACTTGTGGAGCATTTCATGACCTGTGGAGCTAAATTTCACATCATTCAATGTTGTTTGGTTTGTGGCTAACCTTCCCCAAGATCCACACATCATTCCATTCATTTGCAAAGGAGTACCATTCATTTAGGTCTAACCTATCCGTGTACACATGTTATATCTCTTCATTGGATTTTGTGACCTTTCTTGGCTAACGTAGAGGAATCTTATGTTTTGAAGATGATATAAAATGATATAATAGATGCCTAGGAAAGCAGATTGGGGTAGTTGATCATTAGTTTGTAATTGATAGTTGAATTCTATGTGAAGGAGTTGAAAATACATATCTTGTGCATATTATGTAAACAAGACTGTGAGCCCTAATTGTAGGACCGCATGTTACTAGCCACTTTGTATTTGAATTCTATGATATATACTGAATGATTGATTCTATATTTGCTTTATATCTTTGAATTGTTTCCATTGTGTTACTCTAGTTGCATGGCCTGGATAGTTCATTCTGATAACCATCCTATTGTGACAACACCAATCCAACCTCGGCATGTCAATGTAGGACCAAGCAAACACATCAGGTGCTTCATGATGCACAATGGAGAGGTTGGATTTTTCTTCAGTACCGAGATGTTTTTCTATGTGTGTAAGCTTGGGCAGTTCTTGTTGGAAAGAGACACTGCTTCAGTATGGATCTATATGTTGTCATTGATGGCAATAAGGCTCAGAGATCCTATGACCATGATAGGAAGAGATATCTCTAGAAGAACATATTAGATTCTAGGTTCGGTTGACTGAAAATGGATAAGTATGGAAAGTATGTAGAGTAGAGGATGGTAAGCTGGACAATATGCCTCCACAGATAATGATCTAGTAATGCAGTTCAGGTATGATGTCATTTGGTGCTTGATAATGTTATACCTCAGAGATTAAGTCCTGATCCTATCCGAAAGTCATCTTGAAGAAATGTCTAAGTCCAGGCAAGCAAAGGTATAGCAGGAACAGTGAACAGAGTCTAGTGTAGTGGTCTGCATTCCTCCACAGACAAGTATTTCATTATATAGTTTTGAGTGTTGTAAACACTTATATGAAGTGTCTTATTCCATAGTTAGGAGATCTGAAGTTCACTGGAAGGATAGCTACAAGCTATTAAGTATCATCACAGTGTTTGATAGAGCTTGACAGAGACAGAGTCTAAGTTCTAATGGTCTGCATTTCTCCGCAAGATGATATGATTCCTTATGGTTCTGAGGGAGAGATTGGGAATTTATAAAGAGTCCTTGATATTATTTTGGAAGTGTTTTGTGATCAACAGTAGGAGTTGTAAGTCAGAAGATGAACCTGTTAAGCATGCTCTTGAGGAACAGGTCAACTGGTGAGATAAATCATGATGCAGAGAAAGGTTAGCGTGTGAAAGATCTATGTAAGTAATTGAATGATTAGAGTTGACATATATGAACATGTTTGGGAGAAGATTTGGGTCCGTATGACACATAGTGTATTGGATTGAGCGACAAGGTACATATTTCTATGTACACATTTCACTTCTTGGATGCCAACCTGACTATGGATTAAATCATGATGCGGATATATATAAGAGAGATTCTCTGGTTGTGTGTGTGGTGTAAGTATATGTGTGTGATGCAAAGATGTGAATAGTGGAGTAGAGTTAGAGGATCAGCAGCGATGAAGACTTGGGATTCAGAATATAGTTGTTAAATGACTGCACCCTAGCATAGCGACAGATGCTTAAGCACTATCTAGTTATCATGTGTGATCTGATTGGAAGCAAGTTTTTGTCATCAAGGCAGTAAGTTGGTAGTGAGCCTTTAATAGGGTTTAACAACCCTCATTGTAATCTTTTCAGTTTTAGGGTTGAGGCAGTGAGCTTGCTAAACTTAGTTGTACACCATCGTTGTGAGCTAGCATGTTCTAGGCCCGTGGAGTGACCAATCCTGAACATCATTTTTGTAAAGATTGCAATATATATTTGAGAGCTAATCCTCTATGTGGTTTTTCCCTTTTTGGTTTTTCCATGTAAAATCTTGGTGTTATGTGTCATGCTTTTGTGGATGTTGATCAGTTGTATATTTTGCTTCTGTTTGATTATTCTTTTCAAATGGTTAAAAGTAAAAGTTCAAGAAAAGATTTATAGAACATTGATTCACCCCCCCTCTTAGTGTTCCTGAAGATCAATAATTGGTATTAGAGCAAGGTTTCTTGGAAGAAGTTTAACAACTTAAGGAAGATCTAGGATAGTGTGATCATGGCAGCAAGAAGGTATGAAAATTATGAGAGATACAACCAACTGGAAGCAGCCCTTATGGATCTTGAAAATTCTAAAGCAGAGGTCAGAGATCTAAAGGAAAATAAAAAACAAGCTGATGAATGCATCTTAAAGTTGAAGGAGCAAGTCAAGAAATTCAAAGATAAATACAAAGAAGCCAGTGACCAATTGTTATCAGCAAATGAAGCCCTATATGATTTGGAAGTAGAAGTTGTACAGAAAGAACAAAAGTAGAAGATGGTCTAAATTTGATTGTGAACAACAGATCAAAAGATTATGCCAAACTTGAAAAAAAAAATATAAGTTTAAAAATAGATCTAGAAAAAACCATAAGTTTTGAAGAAAAATTCAAGTTAAGTATTGCAAAGCTTGATGAAATGAATGCTAGCCAGAGGAATGATGATGACAAACATGGTTTAGGATTTGAGAAAGGAGAAAGCTCTAACTCTGGGCAAATGATCACTGAGCCAAAGCAAAACAAAGGATACCAATTCAAAAATCAAAGAAGAAGACCTAGAAGACCTCCAATCAGACAACCAAATGCTCAAAGGTACCCATCTTTCAATGGTTATTGTAATTCATGCAATAATTTTGGTCATAAGGCTACTTAGTGTAGAAGTAGAATAAATCAAAAGACTCCATTATTCTCCAGTCAATGTTTCAATTGTAAGAAAATTGGTCATAGAGCAAATGAATGTAGAAATCAGATCAGGAAAGGTTTCAACAATGGAAGGAATGAACAGTCATTGAAAGGTAAATGCTTCACTTGCAATAGGATTGGTCATAGATCAAATGCATGCAGAAGCT
Organism: Cunninghamia lanceolata; assembly: GCA_027924645.1. Lineage (NCBI taxonomy): Eukaryota > Viridiplantae > Streptophyta > Pinopsida > Cupressales > Cupressaceae > Cunninghamia > Cunninghamia lanceolata. The sequence goes on along the minus strand of BSBN01000220.1, from coordinate 3,428,511 downwards.
CAGTAAGAACTAATTTTCAAAATATCAGAAATAGTCAATCATTCAATGGAAAGTGTTTTGCATGCAATAGATTTGGACACATGGCTAATCAATGTAGATCAAATTCAAGCAATGGAAGGACTCAAGGACAAAAGAATGTGGTATGTTTCAATTGCACCAAATCTGGACATATTGCAAGGTTTTACAAAAGCAAGAATGTGAAGAGAAATCATTATTCTAAAGAAAGGAAAATAGAGTAGAGAAATGATAAGGGGAAAAAGAAAGTTAATCCAGTTGAAACCTGTTGATGATTGTTTTTACACGTTCATAACAAAAGTTAAAATTCATAAAATGAACCTAACTATCTTGAAAGATATGAAGAATCAATTAAGATTACTTAATCCCAAGTTTCCATATGGTCAGGTCTTGACCTGTTGGACAGTTCAATAGGTTACTATGAAGCTGTAATAAGCAAGGGGCCTTACGTGATTTAAGGTGATTGATTGCTTACTAGACTCTATTTATGCAAATTGTTGCAAAAATAACAAATTATCCATTCCTTTGCACAAATCTATTATTGTATCTTGAAGCTTCGTATGATTTTACACTAAAACATGCTTTTCTTTTCAAATATGTATAAAGATTGTCAAATATCAACTCAATTGCTCTTAATTCCTTCAAATGTTAGACAATCTCCTTTAGATTTTTGCGTTTAAGCTAATTATTTCAAAGTTTGGGAAAAGTTAGAGAGAATTCAAATTCAACATCACTTGCTACAGGATCTAAATGCTCTGTTATGCACATAGTAAGAATTACAGCAAATTCAATTAAATCAATAGAAGAAATCGTTAAATGCAAATGTCCTGAGTATTTTCACAAACATGCATTCAAGATTGCGAGCTTTAAGAGAAACTATTTTAAATGCAAAGAAGAGCCAGAAGACACTTAGAAAATAGATGAAGAATTCTAGATTCAGTTATATTTAAAACACACAGTCATATAAGATTTACAATGTATGTATGACTCTTAACTTCATTAATTAAATTCACAAACACTTACAATGCTTTACATATATAATAAGAAAGCTGGACATTCCACACATTCCTTAGTGTAGACACAGGCAACCTCCTCTAAACTAAAATATCCTTTCTACTCAAAGTTTCAGAACAAATTACAACTGCTAGCTAGTTTCTACAAATCCCTGTGTCAATAATATACATGTAGCAAAGTTCAATATATAGACTTTTGAACTTTCAAATTGCTACAGCTATACTTCCATCCACGGTTGAGATTTCCCCATTCTTAATCAACGGTACATCTTTGTCTCATAACCATCTGCCCAAAATATCTATTTGGCATCTTTTCCTTCGCTCAAAGGATGTTGTTGGAATCTTTACAAAATAAAATTCCCTTTCTCTTTGTTGACTTTTTTCCGCCAAGGCTCCTTATTTGACTTTTCACTTTTTCAAATAATTTTTGAAATTACTGATTACACCTTCTACAAAGGTGCGGTCCCCTCCTAGACTCTTAGCCAAAATATATTCTTGCATCACCACTCCTTCCTTCAACCTCTTTTCCTTATTCTTTGAGCCCTCTCTTCTCTTCTAGTATTTCTTTATTTTACCACGCTCCTCCATCACTGTATCTATCATCTGCTTGCTAAGATTGGCATCAGGGTTCTCTATGCATGGTGCAAATATGACATTGAACTCTTTTAATGCCCTTTCTAAATTATATGCTGGCATTTTCATACATTCATGCTGCAGGAGTCTTTATGTTATCTTCTTATGCATCTTAATCATCTCACCTGCTTCTTCTTCTAAATTTTGTACAACTGTTGTACATTTTCTGATGTTGTCCTCTTCAAATTTCAGCTCTAATATTGTTTGTGGTACTTGATTTGCCATTGTAATAGTAAGTGCTCCTTCATTAATTAATTCTTCTGCTCTTCCTTCCACTTCTGTCAGCTGTTCAATTTCAGACATACATTCCTCTTTTCTGGATTGGCATTTGTGTGTAAGTATCATACACTTATTCTTTTCTTTTGTAGCCACTTTCCAACTTCCCATAGCCTGCCCTATTGTTTTCTTACCCTCTTGCATGAAATCATTAAACCATTCATCAAAAATACTAGCTTTGAGCTTTTTATTTTTCATATCCTGTATTTCTTCTCTTAATACTACTGCTATGTTATCCAGCAATTCTGGAACTATGGCACTGGGATCAAATATCCCCTTAATAAGTTGTTGAAGCTGGACAATGTGTCCCTTCAAATAATCCTATTTGTCCTTGTCCTTCTTCAGCATCTTTGCTATCACTTGGTGCATGTCTTCCCATTCATTGATATGCTATTCTCTTGTAGAATACCCAAGGTCAAGATTCAATATCTTGTATTCCTCCAAGGTTATCTCACCTTTTGCCTTTTCTTTTTGTGGTATAGCTAGGTTCAGCATTCTGGATCCATCTGGACCTCTCTTTATAGCTGACATTGTCCTAGCTTTTCTCTTTTCTTTTCTTGGACTATTACCACCTATCAAACTCTTAATATCAATTGGCACTAATTGTACCTCCTTTTCCTTCTTTTCTATTTCCTCTCCTAACCATGTAGGAACCTCTTTTGTACCTTCTACAACCTTACCTTCATTAATTACCTCTTCATGAGGTCCTTCCATTTCCACCTCTTCCTGTTGCTGTTGTTCTTGCTCTTATTGTTGTTCTTCTTATTGTTGTTGAAGTGGAGGCTCTTGATCTATGGGATTATTTGGTTGCTCTCTTGATTTAGCTTCATTCTCCTCTTCTATCTCAGTATCTCCTCCACCTTCAACCTCTTCTTCATGAGCTTCTTCTTCTACATTTTCTTCTATATTTATTTGCTCTTCACCTTGTAGGTTAACACCCTCTGTTTCATCCTTACTTTCATGCATTTTTTCTATTTCTTCTTTATCTTCAGACTCCTTGGTTTCACCTTCTGATTTGTTTGTTTCTCCTATCTGTACTTGCTCTGTATGTATAGGGGAACCTTCTTTTGTGCTATCTTCATTTGCTTCCTTTTCTTGATCTTGCACATCTTCTGCATTCTTGTCTTCCTCACTGGGCTCATCATATACTTAGCAGGTTTAATGCATCCACCTCTGATGTATCTTCCTTTGCTTCTCCTTCTGTTGAAGCATACCCTTCTGTTCTTACTCCCTCATGTGTTTCCTCCTTTTCAAATTCTTCAATCTTATGTGCCTCCTCTTACACATCCTTAATGATTTCTGGTGGAACTAAGGTACCGAATGAATCCATTGATCTTGTTTCTTCCTATACTTGTTCTTCTTCATGTTCCTTGTTGTGCTCCATTTCTACTTTAGCTTGAGTGCTTAGCTCATCTTCCTCACTCAGGAAATCGCTTGAATCTTCCTCTATGTCAATAGCCTTTCATTTATACATTGTTTCTTCTTCACTATCACTACTCTCAATGTGCACAGTTTCCACGGTAGTTTGCTTGGCTTTGTATGTTCTGGACTCTTGCAGCTTTTCTTCAGCCAACTCTGCTTTTATTTTAACATATGTTTTTCTTTGCTTAGGTGATGTGGAAGCACTAGAAATATTACTCATCTTTTCACCTACTTCTTGTGCTCCAATTATATCAGTTGGTTTAGAAGTCTCACCCCTTGACAAACCTATGGGAATTGCCCTTCTTACTGGCTGTCCTACTGCTTCCTTTGCAGCTTGTGCCTCTTTTGCACTCACTTCATGGCTAATGGATTTTGCATCAACAAAAGTATTAGATGCCACTGCTATTGTTATGCCTAAGGCATATGGGTCCATCAATGTAGCATTTTAATCTTTTTCTACAATTTTAGCTTCCACAACCTTTCTCTTCTTTTCATAAAAGAACTGCAAGTCCTCACTGGGCTCTACTTTTCTTTTCCTTCCCTTCTTGGGATATGTGACTTCCTTTCCTTCAGCCTTTAGTTCCTCAACTTTATCCTTTAGCCATATTTTTGAAAACAATATTATTGGTTTAGATAATACATCCAATGATGTGTTCCAAGGGTTTGACCAATTAGGCTTTGTAATAGGAGCCATCCTTGCCTCTGCATAACTTTGATGTAATAGTTGATCATCATCCTGAACCTCAGTAGGAACATATATATTACCTATAGATTTCATCTGCTCCACAGTTAATCTTTTGTGAGCTCTCTTCCTCACCTCCCTGTCATTCTGGCAATCAGTCCAAAAGTCCTCAATGTGTACCTGATGTTTGTATTTTTTATCCACAAAGTTTTGAATTCTGTGAAAAGGATCAAATCTTCTGATCAAATCAAATTCTTTGAAACCATAGTATCTCAATTCTTGCTCTGAATAACTTGCAACTTCTTCACTATAGCAAGAATATCTACTAATGGCCCAAGGTAATCTTACATTTCCTCTATTGTTAAACTTCCTCTTGTACAACTTGAAAATCCTCAAGTTCGGTCTTGAAAACTCTAACACAACTAGTTTGTCAGAAGGATATCTGGGTAGCATGAATGGCTTCCCCTCAAATCCCTTAGTCCTTATGTAAGTGAAATGTTTAAACTGTATGAACCATGCACTATGCAATCCAATTGCATCTTCTGCATCTTTAGATAACCTCTTGTCTGGTTCTTCTCTCAACACCCTTACCATGTGAGTATAGAAAACATCATTCACCAAAGCAAATTTCTTCAAGGCACTTTCCTCTTGTAAAACAGGGTAATGTTCATATATTAGTTTCTGGTCTGGACCATTTCCTAGGGCTCCTACCCTTTCTATTCCATGAATGTAAGGTCTGATTTCTAAAGCACATGAGTATAACACATAAGAAGACAAATAACAGGGCAAGCTTTTCTATTGTCTCATCATGGCCTGCCTCCAAATGGATGTGCTAATGGCCTTGGCCCAGTGGATCTGCCCTTGCTCCTTTTCTCCTACTCTTATGAATTCAATGACAGTGAACATCCATGGTTCACATCTAGTGCCATCTCTCAATCCAACTAACCTTCTCAGCATAGTTATCATCAAATAGATTTCTTCTCTGAAATATACCCTCATCAGATTCTTAGGTACTCTGGCTGCAGTCTTTGGCTTGTTTTCTAGGCTATACCAGTTACAAAATATTTTACCTTTACATTTTGCTTCATTTGTGTAAAAATTCTCATTATATTGATCCATGTCAATATCTCTCATCTTTTCACTAATCTCTAATCCAAAAGTTTTGGCAATACCCTTAGGGGTTAAATCAGCAATTAATCTATCATGTAACATGATCTTCCTGGTGGATGGATCATATAAAATCACATAGTCCAAACATAAATCCTTAGCCTCCATTGCCAGAGGAAAACCTACAGCTCTGTATAATCCGCTTTCCCAAATACATTTCATATCCTGTGAGGCATTTGCAACATTAATTTTCTTCAATACATCATCTGCATCATAGTTTCCTATGTTTGTATATGTGCCTACTCCGCCTGTACTAATCAGGGATGGACAACCTCTATATAACGACAACTCCTCTTTCTCTACTTCTTTCCGTGGCTTTCTTTCTTTTTTTACTTCGTCCCCTATATCCTTCTTGTGTTTTAGGGCCATCTTGTAGAAGCATACATCTTTTAATTCTCATTTTACTTCCTACTTAGGTTTTTTACTGTGAATACCTCCTTTTACTATTTACCCTAACCTATTTGTCTTTTCTGCCTTTTACCCTTTAAATTCACTAAGCTCTACTCAACTAATTAACAATTAAAATAGTAATTTGCCAAATGCATATGTTTCAAACTGAATTACTGGAATTAACAATTACTTTAACAACTAAAAATAAATGGCGTTTTGAGGTAAATACCTATTTTCTGTCACTGTTTACCCGTTGACTTACTTTTACCATTTTCACCTTTTATCTACCTACTATAGCTCTGTCGCTCTAGTAAATTCTGTTCAATCCACTGTAACAGCTCTTTTCTGCAATTTTCCACTCTTAATAGTATATCTTGAAAGCAAAATAACATTAAAATTGCCCTAACCCTCATTAAATTTCCCTTTGTTTGAGTGTTAAATTCGCATTAATTATAGAAATTAATGCACTACAACCTTCGGCTTTCTCCCTCAATGTTTAAGTTTTTTAAATTTTTTACTGTTAGCTAAATTCTGCACGCATGCACACTTTTCTTTGTATATTTCATTGTATGTTTTCTTTGTATGTTTCTTTGTATCTTTAAACATACAAAAGCCTTTATGCAAAGAACTAACTAACGTTTTACATTTTTTTCTTTTCCATACACGTTTGTATATTTTGTTGTATAAGAGCACATAGAAACACAGCATACAAAAATTTCATTACCTTTTCTCTTTCACAATGCCTTTGATTCTTTGTATATCGAGATTGTATATTATAAACATACAAACGCCCAAATATACAAAGACTTTTATGTTATTTAACTCTTTTTGACATCCGGCTTGTATTTCCGCTTTGCATATGCCATTTGTATAAAACCATTAAATACAAGCAAATGCATACAACTCTCTTTCATATCACTTTCAGACTTTAACCTCTTATAAATCATATTCAACTTACCTTCAGGTCCGCAGCGTATATAACTCAATGCATCTTTTGATATACATTAAGTCCAAATGCATCATTTATATTGTATTTCAATTTTCTTTCAATTCTGCGTTGTATATTTCACAATGTATGTCTCCCGATACATTACATACAAACATGAAATATACAACCATTATTCCTTATTTCACTACCATTTCGATTCCACCTTGCATATAACTGCAATGTATATAACTGAACATACATATACAAAGTGTAAAATATACAACGATTATGCCAACTTTGATAACTTTTCAGTTCTGTGCTATGTATAACTTGTTGTATATTTACTTTGTATGTTTTCGTTTTGCCAAATATACAAACCAAATATACATAATGGACTTCAGCGTTTATTCATTTCAACTTTAACTCTTTCGGGCCCGACTTGTATATTAAAATAAATCGTTAGCAAAACATGTATACAAGTATAACAACATACATATATTAAACCTGATGACCTCCTTTTTGCGATTTAGGCAGCAACACGATATACAAATGCATTTGTATATGAAATGACTTTGTATATACAAAGAACTTTGTATATACAAAACACAAACCCTCTACTTGTACATTTACCAAAAAACCTTATAACTTGCAAAATACATAGAATTTTGAGATGGTTCAAAAAGCAACCCCTGTTCATTTTTCACAAAGAATTCACCCATACTATGCACTAGTATTTAATGTTATTTTTTCTCTATTTTCACCAAGGTTTGTACTTTTAGTTACCCTTTTCTCTTCACCACCAGGCAAGCTCACACACAGAAGCAACCAAAAGCCAGCTACAACAGGGGTCCTCATTTTGCTAGGGAGTAAAATGGGGCGTGTTGTGAGCATCACAACAACTAGAAACCAAATAAAACAATTAAATTAAAACCATTAAAGAAAACTTAAATGAAATAAATTCATAATTTCCAACTATCTTTTCTGCAAATCATCATTTAACTTGAAACCTCATGTATTCAATAAGGTGCATGAATTTTCATTTTCAGTTTAAGTGGGTGCACCTAATTAATAAGCCTCATCTTGAAAATTAGTTGAACAAACCAATGACTGACATTAGACTACCTAGTTGATGTCATTCCCTCATAGCCAATCGGATAGAGCCTTGCTGCCAGCAGGCATCTATAGCCCCGATAAGGTTATCATTACAATTCTCCTAAGTAGAGCCCCACTGCCAGTAAGCGTCTATAGCCCTGGTAGAGTTACTTAGATGACTTAACCTGGATTTCAATAAAATCCATTTTTTTTATTTATTTATTTTTATATTTTGTATTTAACAGATATTTCATAAGATATTTCAGTTGTAACTTCATGATGCAAGGAATAGTCACTTGCTAAAATTAAGCTGAGAATTGTAATGGTAGCAAGGGTGACCTCTGATTTTTCACCTAATATCTACACTGGTAGGTTCAACAAACCCAAGGATTTTAGGTGTGTCATTGTGAGAAATTTCCTTGAATACTCAACCCATTCTTATTGAATACAAAATTTCACAGGTTAACTAACTTTCTACATCCATGACAGTCACAACAAATTATGCATAAGTTTCAAATAATTCACCTGAATGTTCTAAATTTTATACTATTTTCAATGGTTGTTAATTTGCTCCTTTATACTCTAAAACAAAACAAAGATCTCTGCTGAAGCAACACAACACATAGCAAAACAAAACCAACCAAAAAAACAAAACAAACAAAACAAAAACTGTACATTATTCACATTATGACACAACAGACCAACAACCCTCACCTCAAGCTTGAAAGTAGTGTTTCAAGTGCTGGCCATTAACTGGTAATGGCACATCTTCTCTAGTCAAGGTTTTAATCCTGAAAGTGTTGTCTCCTATTATTTTTGACACTTGTAATGGACCTAACCATAACTTGTCAAATTTTCCATGATTTCCCTTTTTCTCATGTGCTTTATCCCAGCACAACACTAAGTCTAAAATTCTAAATGTTTTTACTCTTACTCTCTTGTCAAACCATCTCTTTACCACTGCTTGATGTTTAGAAAACTTCTCAATAGCTTGATCTCTTTTCTCATCTAATTCCAACAGTTGGATTATTCTGGCTTCTCTATGATCATCAAAGCCTAAGTATTCATTAGCAAATTTCCAAACTGGTATTCTTAAATTAACTGGAAGTATGGGATCAGTCCCATAAACTAAGTGATAGGGTGCATTGCCTAAGGCTGATTTAACCCTGGTCCTATCTACCCACAATGCATATTTCAAGAGTGTGTTCCATTCTCTTAGGTTCTTTTCAATGAGCCTTTTGATTATATTTAATAAAATCTTATTTGTTGACTCAGCTAACCCATTCCCCTAAGGATAATAATTTGAAGAAAACTTTAAAATAATTCCATGTTCAAATGCCCATTTAGAAAATTTTAAAGAAGAAAATGCAGGGCCATTGTCACATACCAACGAATAAGGAGCTCCAAACCTAGTTATGATGTTCTCTTCAAGAAAATTGATGACTACCTTAGTAGTAGAAAATTTGCAACATGTGGCTTCAGTCCACCTTGTATAGTAATCAGTCACTGTCAGTATAAATTTGTGTCCTACAGATGATGGAGGATTAATGACTCCAATGAAATCTAGACCCCACTGTGCAAATGGCCTAGACTCAATGACTGGCTACAATGGATTAGCCTGATTTCTCCCTTTATCTGTTGTAGTCTGACAGATGTGGAAACTTCTAATGTGACTCTCTGTATCTTTAAACATAGTAGGCCAATAATATCCCACTCTCAATATCTTATGAGTTGTGGCTAAATGGGAACCATGAGCAATTCCATATTTATCATGCAGGTCTAGCAATACCTTATCAACTTCATCTCTATTTAGACATCTTAAATAAATTCCTTCATGGTTCTTCTTGAATAGAAGACCTCCTTGTACCATGTATTTTTGTGCTTTGATCTTTAAAGCCCTTCTCTGTAAAGATTTCATCTTGCTTGGGTATTTTCTTGATATCAGAAAAGTGTTTAAATCGTCATACCATCCTGATGCATCACTAGTGTTCAACACATATTGTTGTTTTACCAAGTTTGGATCTATATTGGCTATGGTTTTCACTAGAGCTTGTCCTCTGACCAGCTTCATTGGAATGATTTCCATATCAAATTCTTGCAAAGTGGTGATCCACTTAGCTCTTTTCTCTCTAGGTTCATTATGCATCAGTAGCATTTTCACTGTTGCATCTGGTACTATAGCCTTAACCTGACTGCGTAAGATGTAATGTCCAAACTTTTTTACTGCTCTTACTAGTGCAAATGCTTGTCTCTCTGTATCAAGGTACTTTAGCTATGCATCCTTCAGAGGTGCACTCATAAAAGCTATAGGCTTCTCTTCATCATTTTCTCCTTTCTATGTCAAAGCAGCTGCAACTGAATGTGTGGATGCAAAAGAATAAATATAGAATGGCTTTGTGTAATCTAGACTGGCCAATACAAGAGAATCAAAAATTGCTTCCTTGGTATCTTCAAATGCAACTCTTGCTATTGGTGTCCATTCTATATCCGCATCCTTCTTCAACATGGCATTTAATGGTCGCATGATCTCTGCAAACCCTGTAATGAACTTCCTGACAAAATTAATTTTACCAAAAAATGATTTTAATTCCTTTTTAGTGTTTGGTAATTGCAATTTCTTGATTCCCTCTATTCTATCAGGATCAATTGATATCCCATTCTCAGAAATGACATGCCCTAATAGTTTTCCTTCTGTTACTCCAAATACACATTTCTTAAGGTTGAGCAAAATTCCATACCTTTCGCATCTTTTGAGGACTCTTCTAAGATCCTCAGCATGAGTAGACACATCTTTAGAATAAATAGTTAAATTGTCCATATAAATTACAATGCACTTACCCATCAGTCCATGAAATGCAATATCCATGGCTCGCTGAAAAGTGGCACCTGCATTGATTAGTCCAAACGACATTCTTCTGTAAGCATGATTACTCCATTTACATGTGAAAGTGGTTTTCAACCTATCCTCTTTATCGACCAAGACCTAGTTATACCCTAAAAATCCATCCAGGAAAGACATCATCTTTGCCCCATTCACTGCTTGCAGCACTTCATCCATGGGAGGCAAAGGATAATTATCTTTCTCAGATGCTTTGTTTAAATTCCTAAAATCTACACATAACCTAATATCTCCACTTTTCTTTCTAATAGGTACTAAATTAGCTACCCAGGTTGAATGTCTGATAGGGAAAATTATTCTAGCAGACAGCAGTTTCTCCACTTCCTCAAATATCAAAGGTTCTAAAAGTGCATTCATAGGCCTTTGCTTTTGCCTGAATGGTTTGATATCTATCTTTAAAGGTATCACATGAGTGATGATGGACGTGTCATAGGTCTTTAGATCTTCATATGTCCATGCTATAACATGTTTATAATCTTTTAGAACATCAATAACTTCTTTTTGAATCTTCTCAGAACAGGCCTTTCCAATTTGTACATTCTGGGGATTCTGCTCTATTCCTAAGTTATAGGGATCACACTTACCTCCCTCTGTTTTAGGCAAGTCCTTCTATTTTACTACTCCATCAAAATCAAAGATCTGTTCCAACTCTATCACTCCTTTAGGCAAGAAATTACTCTTTAAGTTGATTATGTCTTCTTCATCCCAAGACACATCAAGCCTCTCTTGTTCATCAATGATTTGAGCCTCAAATACTTCATTGCAAGTTAGAAAATCTACAATTTGTTGATCCCCCTCGAATACCTGAAAATGAGTTACATTATCTAGCACACTGGGCACATTCACCAATTCTATAGCAAATCTTTTCAATCCTGACAGTGTTAAAGGTTCTAGTGTGCTAGCAGCAACTGCTAGTGCATCTAGCCTATGGTTCATTTCTCTAGGGATATGCTCTATATTGAAAGCATCAAATGACTCTTTTAAATCCCATACCTTATATCTATAACAAACCATTTTCTTATAGTTGCATGCATATAACTTCCTTACCTGTCTAACTACTAGCTCATAATCTGAAAATACTCTGATCATTTTTACTTTTTTCTTTATAGCCATGACCAGTCCATAAATTAGAGCTTCGTACTCTACAACATTGTTAGTACAAGGAAACTGTAGCCTATATGCTGCTAAATATGATTTGCAATGAGGATCTATAAGTTCTACGCCAGCACCTGCACCCTGTTTAGACTTAGAACCATCACATTTTAAGGTCCACATGCCATCCCTATTCTTTTGACATCTTGCTTTAGCATGTTTTACCTTTTCTATCACTTGTGCAGTGTGATCTTGTTCATTCAAAGGCAATTCATTTTGGCTTACTTGTACAGTTATCTTTTCAGTTTGAAGATTAGAATGACAACCATTTTTACCTTTTGACTCTTTTCCTAAATCTGGAGTTGATCCACTTATGTTCTTCTAAAAGTAACTCTCTGGGTGATTAACCTTTCCCTCTTGTGGTTCTATCCCCTTTGTGCATTTTATATACTCATATTCAATAATGTCCCTGCACATTCCATAATTCTCTTCAGAATGTGGCTTATCATGAACTCTACACTTATTTTTGTATAACTTGCATTGAACTGAGAGATTTTGTTCTATGCACTTTTCTATTTCTTGTCTGATGACCTAACTAAAATTATTCAATGCATTATTTTCTTCATCAGATTCAATAAATAATACTGTTGCCTTATTAACAGGCTCTTCTCCAAAATTTAGCATTAAAATTTCCTCAATCTGTACCCCTTTGTTAGTAACCCTGTAAACACCAGGTTCAATAGAAGCATACAATATTTTGTTAGTCCTATTGTACTATGTGATCATATGTTTCATCCTGGGTTCAATTTCTATTCTAATCTGGTTTGGTACACCTCTCCAAGGTAACCACATGTGTGAGAAATTGGTGGCCATATATCCATTTAAAGTCTTTGACCAGTCCCTACTCAATAACATCCCATAATTTACAGGTATATCCACTACTTGGATGTCAATGAACTGACTTACCCTGGGGTCTAAAGCTAACTACATTTGCATATGCATTAATTCTCCAATTACATTAACTTCAGTTTTGTCCAACTGTGTAACAACTTTGGAAGATTTGGCAGGCGTCAGCCCTAAAGTTTTACATATCCCTAAGGGCATTACATTGGCTGAGGCACCTGAATCTACCATACAATTGTGTATGTTCTTTCCACACAGTCTAGCGGTTAACAAGAAAGGAGGAGCATCCTTCTTATCTGCATACATTACAACATTGGTGTTAGATGGTTGCTCTGCTTTCTTACCTTTTTCTTTGGACTGTGTATCCCTATTAGGAACATTTACTTCAATAGACACCTCACCTGTCACAGATGCATCCATGGATTTAATAAAAGCATTTCTAACCCCTGGAGTTTTCAACAATTCACACAAAGGTATATTGACCTTAATTTTCTTTATTTCCTCAGACAGATAACTCATCAGTCTCATTGTCTCTATAGTCTCTATTTTATTTTCTTGGACCTTTTGTGTTACTGCTCCATTATTTGCATTGTGATTGGCTTTTAGTATAGCAGGATTGTTGCTAGCATTCTGGTCTGGTGGAGTATTGTAATTGTTAGGAGGGGTAGAAGTGGTGAAAGGACCTCTTGGCCTAGGATTATTTCTCAGGTTGTAAGTATGATTCTTACTTGACTGTTGGAAGGCTTGCACCTCCTCTGTCTCATACAACACCTCGTTTTCAGTTTCAAATGGAAACTAAAAAGCATTTAGTACTAAGGCTATCTCAGGATATACGTTTTCACAAAAATATGGTTCATCCTCTAACAATTGGTCATCTTCCTCTTCTCTAAATGTGAAAGTCTCTAAGACTAAGGTAGTGTCATATCCTGAGGGTACTATTTCATTACCTTTAGGAACTAAGAACTTAGAAGTAGGAGCCTATACATCCACATTAAAAATACTTGCTGCTAGATGAAATTGAGGACAGTCTAATTCAGCATGGGCACTAGTATTATGGATTCTACACCAATTCTTCAGTGCTACGTTGGCCATTTGAATCCTAGCCATTTGCTTTGTATCTTGGTTAACCACATTCTCAAATGGAGAAGCCAGAGTGCCATTATTTGGCCCTATGTTCCAAGTTTTAGGTGGCCTAGGCTGACTTTGATTCCTGTTATTGTTATTCCAGGCTCTATTGTCTATAGCTAGTCCTTTATTTTGCATTTGTTGTCCCTGATTATGACTCTAATGCTGACTGTGATTTTGACCCTGATTAGAACCCTGACCTTGGTTATAACTCTGATTCTGATTTTGGTTCTGGTTGGGGTTATAATTCTGGTTTTGGTTCTCATTAAAGTTATGATTATATCCCTAGTTATTTTTACCGTAGAAATTCTCATTCCTCAATTGTGTCATCTCAGTGGTCAATCTTCTTAAATGTGCAGTGATTTCTTTGATATCTTCCCTTTCCTCTTGTGCTTTTGCTATAAATGTATCTTGAGGTGGTTGGAAGAAAGATTGGCCATTATTCTAATTAAGATTGGTAGTATTACCAGTGTAAGGTACTATAGCCTGAATTGGAGCAGGATTATACATGGGTGTGTATGTAGGGACTGAATTTAGCAATGGAGTATTCTGTGTAGGAACTCCATTCCAAGGTTGCACTTGATGTTGCATTCCAAGATTTCCTCCATTGAGGAATGGATTATAAGTTGTCTGCCTCATTTCTTGGTTCACAAAGGCTGCCTCTTTATAGGCTTTAGATATTGTATCTATGTTAGGCTTTCTCTTGAAAAATATGGCAGTTAATGGATCTAAAGCAACATAGTACATAGCTAACAATGTATCAGCAGCTACTGTGTATGGTGCTACCAATCTAGAATAATCCTTTTGAAACTTGTCATTAAAGTTATCAATTAATTCTCCCTCCTCTTTTGATTGTGGCCAATTTATGATATAAGATAGAAGGATCTACTGGTCCCCTAAATCTTGACAAAAATGCTTCTTCCATAAGTGTCCAAGAAGAAACGTAACCACTAGGTAAATTGACATACCAGTTAGAAGCTTGTTCATTAAAAGTGTAAGGAAATAATCTACACACCACATCTTCAAGTTCTAGCTTGGCTCTAAAGCATGCCTCTTTAAATATCCTGATATGATCCTTTGGATCCTGATGCAACTGGTATTTAGGACATATTTTCTCAGGGTTTTTAGGCATCTCATGATAATCAACAAAATATATGGGAGAATTGACATTGAAATAAGCCATTACAGGTACTTGTGCTTGACCTGGACCTGTAGGAATACCTAGATTTCTAGGTGGACTTGGATTTCTGGGAGGACTAGGACCTATAGGAGGATTAGGACCTGAACCAAGATTTAAGAATCTGTATGAAGAACTGTCAGGACTCACAATATTGTGGATGTTAAAAGGTAATCCAGGAGGTGTTCTAGATGAACTTCCTGTATTTGATATTTTAGGATTCCACACTAAAGGACTTTTACTCTGTCTTCTATCCAGTAATTGCACAAATATGTCCTCTGAATTAGATCTAGACCTAGTCACTCTATTACTGTTATGAGCCAGCTTTACTTAAATTCAACCTAAACTCCAATTAGGCCCTCCTTCTAGCGCCAAAAACTATTGATGATTGTTTTTACACATTCATAACAAAAGTTAAAATTCATAAAATGAACCTAACTATCTTGAAAGATATGAAGAATCAATTAAGATTACTTAATCCCAAGTTTCCGTATGGTCAGGTCTTGACCTATTGAACAGTTCAGTAGGTTACTATGAAGCTGTAATATGCAAGGGGCCTTACATGATTTAAGGTGATTGATTGCTTACTAGACTCTATTTATGCAAATTGTTGCAAAAATCAACAAATTATTCATTCCTTTGCACAAATCTGTTACTATATCTTGAAGCTTCGTATGATTTTACACTAAAACATGCTTTTCTTTTCAAATATGTATAAAGACAAATATCAACTTAATTGCTCTTAATTCCTTCAAATGTTAGACAATCTCCTTTAGATTTCTGCATTTAAGCTAATTATTTCAAAGTTTGGGAAAAGTTAGAGAGAATTCAAATTCAACATCACTTGCTACATGATCTAAATGCTCTGTTATGCACATAGTAAGAATTACAGCAAATTCAATTAAATCAGCAGACTAAATCGTTAAATGCAAATGTCCTGAGTATTTTCACAAACATGCATTCAAGATTGCGAGCTTTAAGAGAAACTATTTTAAATGCAAAGAAGAGCCAGAAGACACTCAGAAAATAGATGCAGAATTCTGGATTCAATTGTATTTAAAACACAAAGTCATATAAGATTTACAAAGTATGTATGACTCTTAACTTCATTAATTGAATTCACAAACACTTACAATGCTTTACAGATACAATAAGAAAGCTGGACATTCCACACATTCCTTAGTGCAGACACAGGCGACCTCCTCTAAACTAAAATATCCTTTCTACTCAAAGTTTCAGAACAAATTACAATTGCTAGCTAGTTTCTACAAATCCCTATGTTAATAATATACATGTAGCAAAGTTCAATATATAGACTTTTGAACTTTCAAATTGCTACAGCTATACTTCCATCCATGGTTGAGATTTCCCCATTCTTAATCAATGGTACATCATTGTCTCATAACCGCCTACCCAAAATATCTATTTGGCATCTTTTCCTTCGCTTAAAGGATGCTGTTGGAATCTTTACAAAATAAAATTCCCTTTCTCTTTGTTGACTTTTTTCCACCAAGGCTCCTTATTTGACTTTTCACTTTTTCAAATATTTTTTGAAATTACTAATTACACCTTCTACAAAGGTGCAGTCCCCTCCTGGACTCTTAGCCAAAATATATTCTTGCACCACCACTCCTTCCTTCAACCTCTTTTCCTTATTCTCTGAGCCCTCTCTTCTCTTCTGGTATTTCTTCATTTTACCACACTCCTCCATCACTGTATCTCTCATCTGCTTGCTGAGATTGGCATCAGGGTTCTCTATGCATGGTACAAATATGGCATTGAACTCTTTTAATGCCCTTTCTAAATTATATGCTGGCATTTCCATACATTCATGCTGCAGGAGTCTTTCTGTTATCTTCTTATGCATCTTAATCATTTCACCTGCTTCTTCTTCTAAATTTTGTACAACTGCTGTACATTTTCTGATGTTGTCCTCTTCAAATTTCAGCTCTAATATTGTCTTTGGCACTTGATTTGTCAATGTAACAGTAAGTGCTCCTTCATTAATTAATTCTTCTGCTCTTCCTTCCACTTCTGTCAACTGCTCAATTTCAGACATGCATTCCTCCTTTCTGGTTTGGCATTTGTGTGTAAGTATCATTCACTTATTCTTTTCTTCTATAGCCACTTTCCAACTTCCCATAGCTTGCGCTATTGTTTGCTTACCCTCTTGCATGAAATCATTAAACCATTCATCAAAAATACTAGCTTTGAGCTTTTTATTTCTCATATCCTGTATTTCTTCTCTCAATACTACTGCTATGTTATCCGGCAATTCTAGAACTATGGCACTGGGATCAAATATCCCCTTAATAAGTTGTTGAAGCTAGACAATGTGTCCCTTCAAATAATCTTGTTTGTTCTTGTCCTTCTTCAGCATCTCTGCTGTCACTTGGTGCATGTCTTCCCATTCATTGATATGTTGTTCTCTTGTAGAATGCCCAAGGTCATGATTCAATATCTTGTATTCCTCCAAGGTTATCTCACCTTTTGCCTTTTCTTTTTGTGGTATAGCTAGGTTCAGCATTCTAGTTCATGATGCAACTGGTATTTAGGACATATTTTCTCAGGGTTTTTAGGCATCTCATGATAATTGACAAAATATATGGGAGAATTGACATTGAAATAAGCCATTGCAGGTACTTGTGCTTGACCTGGACCTATAGGAATACCTAGATTTCTAGGTGGACTTGGATTTCTGGGAGGATTGGGACCTATAGGAGGACTAGGACCTCTAGGAGGACCTGAACCAAGATTTAAGAATCTGTATGAAGAACTGTCAGGACTCACAATATTGTGGATGTTAAAAGGTGATCCAGGAGGCATTCCAAATGAACTTCTTGTATTTGATATTTTAGGATTCCACACTAAAGGACTTTTACTCTACCTCCTATCTGGTAATTGCACAAATATGTCCTCTGAATTGGATCTAGACCTAGTCGCTCTATTACTATTATGAGCCAGTTTTACTTAAATTCAACCTTAACTCCAATCAGGCCCTCCTTCTACCGCCAAAAACTATTGATGATTGTTTTTACACATTCATAACAAAAGTTAAAATTCATAAAATGAACCTAACTGTCTTGAAAAATATGAAGAATCAATTAAGATTACTTAATCCCAAGTTTCCATATGGTCAGGTATTGACCTGTTGGACAGTTCAGTAGGTTACTATGAAGCTATAATATGCAAGGGGCCTTATGTGATTTAAGTTGATTGATATCTTACTAGACTCTATTTATGCAAATTGTTGCAAAAATCAACAAATTATTCATTCCTTTACACAAATTTGTTACTGTATCTTGAAGCTTCATATGATTTTACACTAAAACATGCTTTTATTTTCAAATATGTATAAAGATTATCAAATATCAACTCAATTGCTCTTAATTCCTTCAAATGTTATCTCCTTTAGATTTCTACATTTAAGTTAATTATTTCAAAGCTTGGGAAAAGTTAGAGAGAATTCTAATTCAACATCACTTGCTATAGGATCTAAATGCTCTGTTATGCACATAGTAAGAATTACAATAAATTTAATTAAATTGGTAGACTAAATCATTAAATGCAAATGTCTTGAGTATTTTCACAAACATGCATTCAAGATTGTGAGCTTTAAGAGAAACTATTTTAAATGCAAAGAAGAGCCAGAAGACACTCAGAAAATAGATGCAGAATTCTAGATTCAATTATATTTAAAACACACAGTCATATAAGACTTACAATGTATGTATGACTCTTAACTTCATTAATTGAATTCACAAACACTTACAATGCTTTATAGATACAATAAGAAAGTTGGACATTCCACGCATTCCTTAGTGTAGACACAGGCAACCTTCTCTAAACTAAAATATCCTTTCTACTCAAAGTTTCAGAACAAATTACAATTGCTAGCTAGTTTCTACAAATCCCTATGTCAATAATATACATGTAGCAAAGTTCAATATATAGACTTTTGAACTTTCAAATTGCTACGGCTATACTTCCATCCACGGTTGGGATTTCCCCATTCTTAATCAACGGTACATCTTTGTCTCATAACCACCTACCCAAAATATCTATTTGGCATCTTTTCCTTCACTCAAAGGATGTTGTTGGAATCTTTACAAAATAAAATTCCCTTTCTCTTTGTTGACTTTTTTCCACCAAGGCTCCTTATTTGACTTTTCACTATTTCAAATATTTTTTGAAATTACTGATTACACCTTCTACAAAGGTGCGGTCCCCTCCTGGACTCTTAGCCAAAATATATTCTTGCATCACCACTCCTTCCTTCAACCTCTTTTCTTTATTCTTTGAGCCCTCTCTTCTCTTCTGGTATTTCTTCATTTTACCACGCTCCTCCATCACTGTATCTATCATCTGCTTGCTGAGATTGGCATCAGGGTTCTCTATGCATGGTGCAAATATGGCATTGAACTCTTTTAATGCCCTTTCTAAATTATATGCTGGCATTTCCATACATTCATGTTGCAGGAGTCTTTCTATTATCTTCTTATGCATCTTATTCATCTCACCCACTTCTTCTTCTAAATTTTGTACAACTGTTGTATAGTTTCTGATGTTGTCCTCTTCAAATTTCAGCTCTAATATTGTCTGTGGCACTTGATTTGACATTGTAACAGTAAGTGCTCCTTCATTAATTAATTCTTCTGCTCTTCCTTCCACTTCTGTCAGCTATTCAATTTCAGACATACATTCCTCCTTTCTGGTTTGGCATTTGTGTGTAAGTATCATACACTTATTCTTTTCTTCTGTAGCTAGTTTCCAACTTCCCATAGCCTGCCCTATTATTTGCTTACCCTGTTGCATGAAATCATTAAACCATTCATCAAAAATACTAGCTTTGAGCTTTTTATTTCTCATATCCTGTATTTCTTCTCTTGATACTACTGCTATGTTATCCAGCAATTCTGGAACTATGGCACTAGGATCAAATATCCCCTTAATAAGTTGTTGAAGCTAGACAATGTGTCCCTTCAAATAATCTTGTTTGTCCTTGTCCTTCTTCAGCATCTCTTCTGTCACTTGGTGCATGTCTTCCCATTCATTGATATGCTGTTCTCTTGTAGAATACCCAAGGTCAAGATTCAATATCTAGTATTCCTCCAAAGATATCTCACCTTTTGCCTTTTCTTTTTGTGGTATAGCTAGGTTCAGTATTCTGGATCCATCTGGACCTCTCTTTATAGCTGACATTGTCCTAGCTTTTCTCTTTTCTTTTCTTGGACTATTACCACCTATCAAACTCTTAATATCAATTGGTACTAATTGTACCTCCTTTTCCTTCTTTCCTATTTCCTCTCCTAACCATGCAGGAACCTCTTTTGTACCTTCTGCAACCTTACCTTCATTAATTACCTCTTCATGAGGTCCTTTCGTTTCCACCTCTTCCTGTTGTTGCTGTTCTTGCTCTTGTTATTGTTCTTCTTGTTGTTGTTGAAGTGGAGGCTCTGATCTATGGGATTATTTGGTTTCTCTCTTGATTCAACTTCATTCTCCTCTTCTATCTCAGTATCTCCTCCACCTTCAACCTCTTCTTCATGAGCTTCTTCTTCTATATTTTCTTTTGCATTTATTTGCCCTTCACCTTGCAGGTTAACACCCTCTGTTTCAGCCTTACTTTCATGCATTTTTTCTATTTCTTCTTTATCTTCAGACTCCTTGGTTTCACCTTCTATTTTTTCTGTTTCTCCTATCTGTACTTGCTCTGTATGTATAGGGGGACCTTCTTTTGTGCTATCTTCTTTTGCTTCCTTTTCTTGATCTTGCACATCTTTTGCATTCTTGTCTTCCTCACTGGGCTCATCATATACATTTAGCAGGTTTAATGCATCCACGTCTGATGTATCTTCGTTTGCTTCTCCTTCTATTGAAGCATGCCCTTCTATGCTTACTCCCTCATGTGTTTCCTCCTTTTCAAATTCTTTAATCTTATGTGCCTCCTCTTGCACATCCTTAATGATTTCTGGTGGAACTAAGGTACCAAATGGATCCACTAATTCTGTTTCTTCTTGTACTTGTTCTTCTTCATGTTCTGTGTTGTGCTCCATTTCTACTTCATCTTGAGTGCTTGGCTCATCTTCCTCACCCAGGAAATTGCTTGCATCTTCCTCTATGTCAATAGCCTTTCCTTTATACATTGTTTCTTCTTCACTATCACTACTCTCAATGTGCACAATTTCCACAGTAGTTTGCTTGGCTTTGTATGTTCTTGACTCTTGCAGCTTTTCTTCAGCCAACTCTGCTTTTATTTTAACATATGTTTTTCTTTGCTCAGGTGATGTGGAAGCACTAGATATATTACTCATCTTTTCACCTACTTCTTGTGCTTTAATTATATCAGCTGGTTTAGAAGTCTCACCCCTTGACAAAGCTATAGGAATTGCCCTTCTTACTGGTTGTCCTGCTGCTTCCTTTGCAGCTTGTGCCTCTTCTGTACTCACTTCATGGGTAATGGATTTTGCATCAACAAAAGTATTAGATGCCACTGCTATTGTTATGCCTAATGCATATGGGTCCATCAATGTAGCATTTTTACCTTTTTCTACAATTTTAGCTTACACAACCTTTCACTTCTTTTCATAAAAGCACTGCAAGTCCTCACTGGGCTCTGCTTTTCTTTTCCTTCCCTTCTTGGGATATGTGACTTCCTTGTCTTCAGCCATGTTTTTGAAAACAATATTATTGATTTAGATAATACATTCAATGATGTGTTCCAAGGCATTGACCAATCAGGCTTTGTAATAGGAGCCAGCCTTGCCTCTGCATAACTTTGATGTAACAGTTGATTATCATCCTGAACCTCAGGAGGAACATATATATTACCTATAGATTTCATCTACTCCACAGTTAATCTTTTGTGAGCTCTCTTCCTCACCTCCCTGTCATTCTGGAAATCAGCCCAGAAGTCCTCAATGTGTACCTGATGTTTGTATTTTTTATCCACAAAGTATTGAATTCTGTGAAAAGGATCAAATCTTCTGATCAAATCAAATTCTTAGAAACCATAGTATCTCAATTATTGCTCTGAATAACTTGCAACTTCTTCACTATAGCAAGAATATCTACCAATGGCCCAAGGTAACCTTACATTTCCTCTATTGTTAAACTTCCTCTTGTACAACTTGAAAATCCTCAAGTTCTATCATGAAAACTCCAACACAACTAGTTTGTTAGAAGCATATCTGGGTAGCATGAATGGCTTCCTCTCAAATCCCTTAGTCCTTATGTGAGTGAAATGTTTAAACTGTATGAACCATGCACTATGCAATCCAATTGCATCTTCTACATCTTTAGATAACCTCTTGTCTGGTTTTTCTCTCAACACCCTTACCATGTAAGTATAGAAAACATCATTCACCAAACCAAAATTCTTCAAGGCACTTTCCTCTTGTAAAACAGGGTAATGTTCATATATTAGTTTCTGGTCTAGACCATTTCCTAGGGCTCCTACCCTTTCTATTCCATGAATGTAAGGTCTGATTTCTGAAGCACATGAGTATAACACATAAGAAGACAAATAACAGGGCAAGGTTTTCTGTTGTCTCATCATGGCCTACCTCCAAATGGCTGTGCTAATGGCCTTGGCCTAGTGGATCTACCCTTGCTCCTTTTCTCCTGCCCTTATGAATTCAATGACAGTGAACATCCATGGTTCACATCTAGTGCCATCTCTCAATCCAACTAACCTGCTCAGCATAGTTATCATCAAATAGATTTCTTCTCTGAAATATACCCTCATCAGATTCTTAGGTACTCTGGCTGCGTCTTTGGCTTGTTTTCTGGGCTATACCAGTTACGAAATATTTTACCTTTACATTCTGCTTCATTTGTGTAAAAATTCTCATTATATTGATCCATGTCAATATCTCTCATCTTTTCACTAATCTCTAATCCAAAAGTTTTGGCAATACCCTTAGGGGTTAAATCAGTAATTAATCTATCATGTAATATGATCTTCCTGGTGGATGGATCATATAAAATCACATAGTCCAAACATAAATCCTTAGCCTCCATTGCCAGAGGAAATCCTGCAGCTCTATATAATCCGCTTTCCCAAATACATTTCATATCCTGTGAGGCATCTGCAGCATTAATTTTCTTCATTACATGCATCATAGTTTCCTATGTTTGTATATGTGCCTACTCCGCCTGTACTAATCAGGGATGGACAACCTCTGTATAATGGCAACTCCTCTTTCTCTACTCTTTACGTGGCTTTCTTTCTTTTTTTACTTCGTCCCCTATATCCTTCTTGTATTTCAAGGCCATCTTGTAGAAGCATACATCTTTTAATTCTCATTTTACTTCTTGCTTAGGGTTTTTACTGTGAATACCTACTTTTACTATTTACCCTAACCTGTTTGTCTTTTTTGCCTTTTACCCTTTAAATTCGCTAAGCTCTACTCAACTAATTAACAATTAAAATAGTAATTTGACAAATGCATACGTTTCAAACTGAAATTACTAGAATTAACAATTACTTTAACAATTGAAAATAAACGGCATTTTGAGGTAAATACCTGTTTTCCATGACTATTTACCTGTCAACTTACTTTTACTATTTTCACCTTTTGTCTAGCTACTATAGCTCTGTCGCTCTGGTAAATTCTGTTCAATCCACTGTAACAGCGCTTTTCTACAATTTTCCACTCTTCACAGTATATCTTGAAAGAAAAATAACATTAAAATTGCCCTAACCCTTGTTAAATTTCCCTTTGTTTGAGTGTTAAATTCACATTAATTATAGCAATTAATGCACTACAACCTTCGGCTTTCTCCCTCAGTGTTTAAGTTTTTGAACTTTTTACCGTTAGCTAAATTCTACACACATGCACTTTTCTTTATATATTTCATTGTATGTTTTCTTTGTATGTTTCTTTGTATCTTTAAACATACAAAAGCCTTTATGCAAAGAACTAACTAACGTTTTACCTTTTTTTCTTTTCCGTACACGTTTGTATATTTTGTTTTGTATATCTTGCTTGTATATTCTGTTGTATAAGCGCACATACAAACACAACATACAAACATTTCATTACCTTTTTCTCTTTCGCAATGCCTTTGATTCTTTGTGTATCAGGATTGTATATTATAAACATACAAATGCCTAAATATACAAAGACTTTTCTATTATTTAACTCTTTTTGACATCCGGCTTGTATTTCTGCTTTGCATATGCCGTTTGTATAAAACCATTAAATACAAGCAAATGCATACAAATCTCTTTCGTATCACTTTCGGACTTCAACCTCTTATAAATCATATTCAACTTACCTTCAGGTCCGCAGTGTATATAACTCAATGCATCTTTTGATATACATTAAGTCCAAATATATCATTTATATTGTATTTCAATTTTCTTTCAATTCTGCGTTGTATATTTCACAATGTATGTCTCCTGATACATTACATACAAACATGAAATATACAACCATTATTCCTTATTTCACTACCATTTCGATTCCGCCTTGTATATAACTGCAGTGTATATAACCGAACATACATATACAAAGTGCAAAATATACAACGATTATGCCAACTTTGATAACTTTTCAGTTCCGCGCTATGTATAACTCATTGTATATTTACTTTGTATGTTTTCATTTTGCCAAATATACAAACCAAAATATACATAGCGGACTTCAGCATTTATTCATTTCAACTTTAACTCTTTTGGGCCCGACTTGTATATTAAAATAAATTGTTAGCAAAATATGTATACAAGTATAACAACATACATATATTAAACCCGATGACCTCCTTTTTGCGACTAAGGCAAAAACACGATATAAAAACGCATTTGTATATGAAATGACTTTGTATATACAAAGAACTTTGTATATACAAAACATAAACCCTCTACTTGTACATTTACCAAAAAACCTTATAACTTATAGAATACAGGGAATTTTGAGATGGTTCAAAAAGCAACCCCTATTCATTTTTCACAAAGACTTCACCCATATTATGCACTGGTATTTAATGTTATTTTTTCTCTATTTTCACCAAGGTTTGTACTTTTAGTTACCATTTTCCCTTCACCACCAAGCAAGCCCACACACAGAAGCAACCAAAAGCCAGCTATAGCAGGGGTCCTCATTTTGCTAGGGAGTAAAATGGGGCATGTTGTGAACAAGGTATGGATCAAAAAAGAAGTAATTAAAGTAAGGGATTAATCCACACCAGTATCTAGTGGAGATACTTCCTCTGGGAAGTAAATTGAGAGCTCTAGCTCTAGGGGAACAGTGTGAAAATCCAATTCCCCCAGCCTGAAAGTGGGTGCAAGAATCTGGCACAAAGATGTATCATGGAATCTGATGTGACACACCTATTAGAAAAAAAACTAGAAGAAAGAGGGTTAATGCAGTACATTGCAAAGCAATCCTTATCGACTATGTTCTACAGTAAAGGGTTTTAACAGCTTTTTGGAAATAATCATTTAATGACATCTAGGTGACGTCATGCGGAGGATAAAAGGGAACTTGTTTAATCTCAAATCACTTTACATTCGAAGCTATCAAGTACTCAGAGAGATCACAACAGACTTTGAGCCACAACAACCAAGATTTAAAGGGTTTGGAGAAATTTAGAAAAAGGAAACCCTAATTCAGCAGTACAAGGTAATGTTGTTCAAAACCTTCTTGTGAATCTTTTAAAATTAGTGAAATGGCATCACCACAAGTTGCTGATATTACTAAGCAAGCGC
Organism: Cunninghamia lanceolata; assembly: GCA_027924645.1. Taxonomy (NCBI): domain Eukaryota; kingdom Viridiplantae; phylum Streptophyta; class Pinopsida; order Cupressales; family Cupressaceae; genus Cunninghamia; species Cunninghamia lanceolata. Next base: position 3,402,983 of record BSBN01000220.1, on the reverse strand, counting down.
GACCAAAGTTTAAAAAACACCCATTGAAATCAACCGAGGTCGATCAGTTGGGTGCATTTTCAAGTGTTCCTCATAGAGTTATGCATGCAGAAGAGGTTAGGGCATATATTCATCTTGCCCTAGAAGAATTTGGTGATAGTAGGTTTACTGATCTTTACACGAAACATTTGAGAAATGAGAATCTCAAACTGAAGAATGAATATTTAGCATTGGTAGAAAAGAAATTTATTCAATATTTGAATTTCCCAACATTTATGGAAGATGAATGGGTTTGGTAAGTGTTAAGCAAGATTCATGATGAGTTCATATGTCTTGAGAGACCTTTTAAGATTACAAAAGATACTTTAGGGCAGTCACTAGATTGTACTCTACTGGATTAGTACCTATATTGAATGCCGTGAAGAATGGTACATTAATTATGGCTACCGGAGTGAAGTTTGATAAGAGAGCCTTGACGATAAATGATATTGAGGATCATGTTGTGAGATTTACCTCAATGGTATTGGGATATAAAGTTTATTTCACCAACCGAGAGAACTCTCTTTCAGGCATGGCCATTTACACAGCCTATCAAATGATTAAGGTGTAATGTCAAAAAATGTCCCCTTGGGGGCTTTTCCCTCATAAGGTTTAGCTCTTGAGTCTTTAGAGTGCATTTAGGACATTTTAATTCATATTTTAGCATCTCGATGGAATGAGACCTAAGTCCCATGGAAAATAGGACCTAGGAGGACCCCTTGAGCTTTACCCTACCTAAAATAGGGGGGATGACTTGGGTGCTTGCACCCTAGTCCTTCCCAATTTTAAGGCAGCCCCAATTTCTGGGTGTCGGTTAGTGACTGTTATTAGGTCCGTTTGCTGACACGGTAAGTTTGAATTTCAAATATCTTGGTGGGAGTGCTTGTAGATGCATATATAAACAGATGTAGGCATTCATTTGTAAACTAGATTTCAATTAGATGATTACTAGGAAGCTATTGTGTTCTCAAGGTGATTCAAGGCTTTCTATTGTGTTGCAAGAGCAGACTTGTGTGTTTTGTGTGTTGATATTTGTAGATTTGAGCATCAATTCCTTCATGGCATGAAGAGAATCTCCCTCCATGAAAGCTTCACTACAAGGTGACATATCATTGTGTTTTTATCATTAATTCCTTTGGTTTTAGCCTCTGCCTCACAAGGGCATGCCTTCTTTATCTGACAACGGTGTTCAGAGACTTAAGTGTCCTCCGAGGTTTGACTGAGGCAAACCTCTAAACACCACAACCCCCAAACCAAGTCTTGTGATTGCAGGTTATAGGTGTCACATTTAGGAAAAGTGGAGTTGTAGGAAGGTTGGGAAGACATCAAGGATTTAGGATCTGAATAAAAGTCAGACAAAGGAGCACTTCTGGGACTAGGGCGCTCGCTCCAATGTCCTCCACAGATAGATTCTGGAAAATAGAAGTTACAGGGCTGATCAGTGTTCGAAGGAGGTCCAGATTCCCTGAAAAAGTAGGTACCTTGGACTTGGATGCCTGCTCCAGTGTCCCTGACTATTCTTCTTTGGAAACCCTAAAACAAGTATTCTATATTTTGGTATTTTACTCCCGTCTGTAAGAGCTTTTTCTATCTTTCATCAATTTGTTGCCGTATTTGCATAATTAGGGTTTTAATGGTCAATTGAGCATAGGAGAAGGAAAAATTGATAATTAATTCCCTAATCCAAGCTTCCCCTCATTTTCAAGTGATCTAGGGTATGATAGTGCTCACCACTTGACCCTAGAACCTTCAATGTTAGGGTGAAAGAAGGATTTTAACATCTAAACCACAAATGATTAACAAATCCATTTTTACCCCAAACATTTTGGTGAACCCATGTCTTTGAACTTAAATTGCAACTTGCTGAGTGTTTGTCCATAGATTTGGTGTGATTTCATTCATTCATTTGGTCATTTAATTTATTACATTGAGAGAATTTCAAAAAAATTGAAAAATTGGAAAAATACAAAAAAATTGCATTGTTGGTTGTGTCAATTCTTCCTAAATTTTCCTAATTCATGATTTTTACATTAGATCTGATATAAACTACAGAAAAATACAAAAATTTAAAATCTTGCTTTGCATTTTCATCATTTAATTGCTAAGGTTTTGTGGAAATCTTGACAATTTTTAGATAACCTAGTAATTCCAAAATCTAGGGTTTGTAGGCAAAATCTTTTATCAGATTTTTCTACTGATTTTAGAGGCTCATTCAAATTGGAATTTGACTGTAGTCTTACATTTTAGTGTGAATTTGCAATTAAATTTAAATTATTTGCATTTTTGCATCAAAAATTTCAACAAAAACTAGCAATTTTGGTGCATTTTCATTAAATTTGTGTGCGGCTGATTTATTTCACTTCCCTATTTTGATCATTTTACATTATAGTTGGTGACATTATCAGACTTTTAGAGACTATTATTTCCATTATGCAGAATTAGACTATATTCCCTAATTTTGGACTAGCATTGCTTAGTCATGTGGTGATTAGATTAGATCATATTTTGATGCTATTTTGATGTTAGACATGTGAGATACATTTGATGATGATTATTGATGTGATTATGAGTTCATTATGTGGATTATTATTTGATGAGGATTATGAGACATTATATAGCAAATGTAATTTTAATCTTAATTATGTTAGAGATGATTAATATTGTATGCAATGACATGACTTTAATTTCAGTTGCTTCAGCTATAATTTATCCATGATGTGATTGACCGCTTGATCTAGTTGTGCAAGTTATATTCCCAGGCCACAAGAAATCAGAGGTAGTTTTCACACATATGTTATTCCCTGTAAAACGGATCCATTCCCAAGAGGGATGAGGATCACGTTTGATTAGATGATACTTTTGTGTATGCTTGATTTATTTATTTGGCCTAGTTACTCCCTTTTTAAATTGATTTATATCATGTGTTGTATATTTATATTTGATTTACACCATTTGGTGTTAATTTTATTTATGGGCTAGTTAAAAGTGATTTTTATACCTCCCTAGGTGTGTTTTAGTGTCCCAAACTTACCTTAGGTGGTAACCCTAGGGTCTAGGGTCCATTTGGACTTACTAAACCTTAGGGTAACTCACTTTTGGTCACTCTAAACTAGGGTTTAGTAAAAGTGACGAATTTTGAAATAGCTAAGGATGGGAGATGAGTCATGCTTTGGGAAAGACACATCTCCCTTCCCAAAGTTTGGGGATCCCTTCACCAAGAAGACTTGGGAGATCTTCAAGACCCCCAAGTGTGTGGGATCTCCCTCCAAGACTCTCACACATGTGTGAGAGCATCTTGGAGGGAGATGGCTCTCTTGGAGAATAAGAGGATGCCATGTGGCATCATGTATCCTCATGGAGGCTTGAAGGGAGTTGCCACCTCTCCACTTTGTCTCTCACACATGTGTGAGAGTACAAGTAGATAAGGTGAGGGTTTGAATGGATTGGAGGGTGACACTTGTCACCCTCACACTCCTTCTCCCTTGCAAGTGGCATGGGATGAGGAAGGAGAAGATGACAAGTGTCACCTTCTCATTCCTCAAGGCCAAATTGGAAGGCCTATATTATCTCCTCTTGGAGAGGAGTGTGGGGTTCTTTTTTTGAAATTTTCTTTCTATTCTTGGAGGTTTCAGGAGTGTTAGAGAAATTTTGGAGATTTGGAGACTTGGAGAAGCTTGGAGCTCTTCTTCAAATGTGCTTCCATTTTTAGGGCTTTTGAAGGTAAGCTCCATGGCAATAGCCATTTCCCTATGCATGTTTTATTTTTGTGAATGTGTTGGAAATTTATGCTTGGTGTTGTTTTCATTTTTGTGTGGGTTGGGAGTTGGTAAGAGCACCTCCATTTGGAGGTAAGGCTCAACTTGTATGGGGTGGGGGAGAGTGAACCTCCTCGAGGTCACCTCCTTATTGTTGTACTATTTACAGCCTTGAGGGCATTCTATGGTGTTTGGGAGAAAATTGGATGGCAAGAGTGCCATGATGGTTTTGAATTTTATGGAGATATGTATATTTTTACTATGGCTTGAGGCCTTGAGATTTTGTGGCTTTTGGAGTTCTTGGGGTGACCTCTTGAGTTGAGGGATCCACTCCCCTACCCCCTCCAAACTCAATTTATTGAGTTTGGTTATGTACAAATCCATGGGAGTAAATTTTATGTGTTTGGAAATTTCTTTGTTGTGGTGTGTTTGTGAGACCGTGTGAATTCCTACCTCCCTAGCTCGGGGGTGACCCACTAGCGGGTCTATGGTAGGGAGGAGGGCATTTCGTAGTGGCTTGGTTCTCCATTCTTGTGTTGTATTATTGTAAGTTTTATTGGAGAAAATGGTGTTTGGAGAAGTTCATTGTTATCTCACTTGCATTATCTTGTTGGTTGGTTTTGTAAGCCTGGCCTTGGAGGCCATAATGTTGGAATTGTAAAATAGTACTCCTTATTGTATTTTGGTGTGAAAGGAAAATTTAAATGTGAGTTACTCCTTATTGTTATTCAAAAGATGTTCCTTATGCTATGTTATTGTGCTTAAGTGTTTATAGAAATCTTCCTAAGAAAATATAAATTTGTTGTTAGGTATTTCTAAGAAAATAAATGTTTATAACTTGTTGTTTGCTTCCTTTCATCCAAGAAATTATATATGATGTAGTTTGATTGTTTGTATGCTAAATAGTAAGGTAAGAAAATAGTGCTGATGGAAATGAATTTTAGAATAAATAAATGTGTTTTATTCCCATTTTTTTTAAGAAAAAGTGGCAGAGCCACTAAAATTATATTAATTATAAAATAAAAATTACAAAATGCCAGATTCAATAAGGCATACCGGCAGGAAAGAATCGGCAAAGAAAACCTCTAGTTGTAGCCCTTTAAAGCAGATACAATACAAAATTGACTCAAAAGGATGAGTCAACCCAAAAAAAGTCTGTGGTTTAAAACCTTACAAGAATAAAACTTTGTACAAACAACACTTTTACAAGCTAGCCAACTAAACAGATAACAATGTTGTCTACAAAACACAAAGGTTTTAATTGCCCTCCCACAAATTTCATCATCAAGATCCTGCAGATCAAGTGCCTCTTCTTCTGCCAAAAGCCTCCCCAACTATCGCCTAAAAACTGGAAAAATCCTTGCACTCAAACAACCTCCCACAAGAGCAGTACCCAACTACAAAACAAAATCCTCTAAAACAATAATAAAAGCATCTACAGAAAAAAGAGCATTTTGATAACACCATAAAAATCAAATTTCTTACCATATCAAAGTTTTGCAAAAAAAAAAACTATAGCACAAAAGACTTACACTATCGGCCACCCAAAGACTTCCTTCGCCGTGTGATACAAAGGCATTATTTAATGCGCAGACCTAAGAAATGGGGAAATTTCAATGCTATGAAAATAAAAAGATAATCTATTAAATTTAGTTTCACAAAAAAAATAGCCTACTGGATTAATATGAGTTATGGATCTGGTTTTTTTTTTACCTTAGTAATGAGGTTTAATGTATAAATGATTTAATATATATATTAAATATATACATATATATATATATTATATATTCATTCTAGATTTTAGTTACATTTTGGACTACTGTCAAAACTGAGTGAAGCCGAATATATGTAACTGAGTGTATATATATATTTAAGGGTATATACGCTAGTATTAAATGTTTGTAAACTGCATTACAAACAAAGTAGACCAAAACCAAATATTATGAGTTAGGGCAAACTTAGGGTTATTGTTTTAGTTTTTCAAAACAAAAAAAGCCATATAGTGGACGGCAGCCTTGGGCTGCCGCCCACTGTTTTGTTTCAGATTGTATCAAGGGGTGTGGGGAGGAGGCCATGCCTCCACCCATACCCTTGGGTGTGGGTGGAGGCACGACCTCCTCCCCACACCTCCTCTCCTTAACACCGCGTCTAACACACAGTCGGTGGCGGCAGCACTGTCGATGGGTCGTCGGCCCAAACCCTCTTTTGGTCCCTTTTATTGCCCCCTTTAAACTTGCAGGCAATCCATCCATATTTACATTTAACAGTATTTTATATGTTAATATATATATATATATATATATATATATATATATATATATATATATATATATATATATATATATATATATATATATATATATATATTCCTTGCCTTCTCAGTATTCTATATTTTCAAAGCAAACACGAATTTAGATACAACTTTAGATTTGAATACATGTATATATTTATTTATATAAATATGTATATATATTCATATATATATATATTAACAAAAAAAAGATAAACAAATGAAACCCATGATATATACACTATATATACCTTTGTATCTTTTCTCCATGGCAGCCATGAGTAAACAAAACCTTCAACCTACAACATTGGAGGCAAAACATAATACAATAGAGAAGAAGAGAAAACAAAACAAAGAGGAGAAAAGGAAAGGAATGAGATAGGGTTTTTCCTTAAGGAAACAATCGAATAATATTAGGGCTTCCATTTAGAAATCAATAAAATATTGAATTAGGGCTTGATGGGTGAGAGGAATTTAGAAGTTTCTTTTTAATTTTTTTTCTTTTATTCTTTTCATGTACACGGTAATTCTTGTTTCCCTCTTTTTTTGCCTTTCAAGTCTTTTGATTATTTGACTTCCCTTGTGTTGATTTTAGTTGATTTAAAGTTTAATTTGAGGCTTGGATTCTATTCCATGTGGGATTTAATTAGTGGGATGGGTTGGTTTTATTCTAAATGGGAAGCTTTATTTTTTTTAAGTCATTTATTTTGGGGGCTTTCATTTTAATTGGCTAGTATGTTTTAATTTAGTGAGATGGGAAATCCCTTTATTGAATTTAATTTTTAATTTAATCAATTTTATCCCTAAGGGGATATTTTAATTCATTCTTTTTTCAATTATTTTAACTTGAGTTAATTAATAAATGTAATTGTCGAGATTATATTTATTAATGGACTTAAGTATTGAGTTTTAATTTGGTCATTATTTTAATCCGAATTTTATAATTTTGTCGAGTGATTCAATTTAATTAACCTTGGAAATTTATTTAATTTATCCTTATATTTACTTATTTTAATTTTTGCATTAATTAATTCTTAGGGTTTTCATTTTAAAATATTTATTTCAATTATTAAAAATGCGTTATGCTGTCAAATTTTTACCAAATTTTAGGGTTTTATTTTACGACTTCCATTTTACCACTCCATTTCATCACGCGACCACCATATCATTGGATGCGTCATTATATTCGATTTTATTATGCATTAGAGTTAAGGTTTGATTTTGATTCAGTCGAAATCATCTCTTTCACCTAGGAAACTTAGGGTTTGAATTAAATCTGTTCTAACCCTAGAAGCGGCGCACATCACGTCACATAACCCCCTAGTCAGCTTTCATCACGCAGAGGATTGCGTAGGTAGATGCACTTTCCTGAATATGCTTGATATGTTTACGTCTTATGCGTATTGCCACTAAGCATGTAGACACATGCAAGGGGGTTTATAGGGACACGCAGAAAAGTTTTTGATAGTTCGTGTCTTGACCACATGTCAAATGTGGACATGACACGTGTGTTGTGTGTCGTGACCGCATGGGAAATATGGGCATGACAATTTGCATGGGAATTTCACACGATTAAGCTTGAAAATCATTTTCAGATCTGAAAGTGTGTAATTTCCATCATAAATCAGAATTCAAACCATTCACATAGCATTTTGTTCCAAAATTTCAAACCTAGGGCTTTAAAAACGATAATTTTCGCTAAAATCAGCTTTATCGACTCTCTAAATTTGCACCATAGGTGTGTTGTGAAAGATATTTTTGCATTAACTTGCTTTTATCAGGGTAATAATTTGCTGCCCCTCATAAAAAGCTTCACAAAACCCTTTTAACGGGCTCTTGTAGTGAAAATTTTGCAGAAAACTACACATTTTACCTATTTTTGCCCTAGGGTTTGGCCTAGTTTGCACTCCAAGAATGTTGTGATCAATTTTATGGATTGAGGTGACTAATATTATTTATATTATTTTATTTGTCTCCTAAAATTCCCTACGACACCCCTTTTTCTAGGTCTTGGAGTTGAAAAATCGTGAAAAATAACATATTTTGCTATATTTTCACTAGGGTTGACCTAAAATTACACTACAATCGTGTTGTGTTGGGTATTTTTGCATCAAGTGGCTATTATTGCTGATATTATTTGCTTTCCAAACATCATTTTCCTCACATCACCCTTTGTTATGCTCTCTTGCATTGAATTTTGATGAAACAATTGCCTATTTTCACTATATTTTAACTTGGCATTATCTTAGATTAGCATCAAGAGTGTGTTGAGAGTGACTATACTATTGTTTTGGAGTAATATCAGTCATATAACTTGCTTCCCTTGATTAAAATCCTTACAACATCCTTTGTATCATTCATTGGCTTTGAAAAATTATTGAAAAGTCAAGCATTTTAGGCTACTTTTGCTCGTCTTTTGCACCAATTTTGCAAAAGCTTTCAAAAATCTGATTTTACATTTAGTTGGAGAAATATATCATGGCTACTTCTTTGGAAGAATTGTTTGCATACATCATAGGCATGGATCATTTATCTAAATTCACTGATAAATATCCTCAAGTTCTAGAACAAATAGCACACACTCATGATGTTGATCTGTCTATGCGCTCCACATATGAAATTCTTTGCCATATAGATGACTTTGATAGCTTCACAAATCTCATGGGAATATACCCTTAATTATTGGATGATATCACTAAATTCATGATCAATAATACATATACTAGTGATGATCTTAAAATGTTAGATGAAGCCTTGGATGATTTTATGGGAAATTATACTATGGCACCTATTGATAAAACATGTGATGATAACTCTGGTTTACCTTATGATCCCTCTCCAAAGGTCATTAACCCTCATGAGGACACTTTGATGAAAGAGGATTATTTCATTGACACATCCATTAACATCACACCATCAAGTCTTCATTCTAATGCTCACTCTAGCCAAGATGAAGTGTTAACAAATGAAGAGTCATCACCAGTTTGCCAGTCCAATGCTCTCCTTGGCCAAGAGGAAGCATTAGTGAATGAAGAACTCCCTTCAATAAAGAGAATTCCATGGATAGATGAGGAGCTTTCATCTAACATCAATCAAAACTTTATGCATGGAACCTCTATGGATCATCCTAGAAACCTTGTTCCTTTAGTTGATTGTTCACACACCTTGGATATCACTAAAGAGGAGAAATCCATTAGTCTCCTTCCTTCGATTAAAAATTCAGGTTACTTGGAACTTACTAAGGATCTAAAAACATCAATTACCCCTTGGGACATCACTAGAGACAAAAGTATTGATAATTGTCCTCACAACACCTTACCTTCCTCACATTCTGATGTTCTTTTCTCAAAAGGTCTAAGGTCTTCTACATTAAAGCTCTCTTGGATAGAGGCTGAAATCACTCCAACCAGATTCATTCTTCCATCTCTCAAGAGCATATTGCATACAATTCAACAAGAAAATACTCCATCTAATATTGAGTCAAATCAAGAAGAATTTAAAACTGAACATAAGAATAATTACAAAAATATGGCAATAGTACCTTACACACCTTTTATCTCTAACATTTGTGATTGGAAAAAAGATGATTTGATTATTGATGACTTCTAATATGAAGACCCTACAGGTAAGTATCTCATGATGTGCTTACCCCATGATGTGTTATGTGTTGTTTAGGCCTCCTAGAATGACCGTAGATTCTCCCATAAGGTTCGGGATACCAGGAGACCTCCTCTATTGTGACTTTCTTCTATTTGTATCATCATTCTTCTAATTGCTCCCTCTCTAATTTCATTGTTGTGTGTTGTGTCTGATGGACATAGCATCGTGGTTGGTGACTTGGGGACACCCTCCTATGTGACTATCCCTAAGACACTTGTTTCTCCTCTCTTATTTATTGTTTCCCTTCCTCTAGTGTTTCCATCTAGCAGGCGGATGACGACAAGCATTTATACTGATGCGGACCTAGTGTCCCTTTCGAGAGCAATAAAAAATTGGACTTAGTTCCTAATATGACGATGGGGTTGTATATCTTATCCAACACTTGGCTAGTGGAAGCACTCGTGCTTTCTGTGTAGTGAATTTTATGATGTTTCTGTCGCATTTACAAACCTTAACAATACTACTTCTCCATCCACCTTTGTTTGCCTTTAAATCTGGCCTTGGTGGTACTTGATTCAGAGAGCTTCGTGATATAACCCTTGGTTATCCTCGAACTTCAAATTTGTTGTATAATCTTGGCTCTTTGTGTGGTTAATCATATGCATTCATGTTGTTGTTTTTCATGATGTTGTAGACACTAACATGTTTCTTGTAGGGATGTGTTTGTGGGAATATTTGGCGATCATAAAGTACATGTCACCTCCAGGGAGCATGGGCTTTGCGAAAGTCAATGTTCCCTTGTGTGTTTTCTTCCTACCTTAACCTGCTTGATATCGATAACTGATATCAACCACCTTAAGGTGGGGGCATATAAGGTAAGGTACCTATTATAGATGTTAGCAATGTGTTTGACCTCATATGCATAGACCTGCACAAGAGTAGTGCATCATGCATCCTGAGCTTGTTTGCAATCAATCAATCAATCATATAAGCCCTCTGCGGAGGCATGATATCGAGCATATCCTTTTTCTTAAGCCCTCTGTGGAGGCGGGGATGGTGTATTTCTTGGAGCAGATTGCATCATCCTATCATTTTCAAAAGTCCTCTATGGAGGCGGGGAGCGATTATGTGACTAACTCAACCCTTAAGCGTGTCTTCGGTGATTGTTGTAGAGAAGCCCAATCATCAGTGTATGCCTATAATGTGCCTGAGATGGTGATGAGCCTAGAAATAGGGAACATACCATCACTTGTCTGTCGTGTTTTCTCTGTGTCTTTAAGTGTTTATGTTTTGGCGTGCTTGTTTTGTATGGCATGTTTGTTGCCCCATATGCATAGACCAGTGCCTTGAGTAGCTCTTCATGCATTTTGGGAGATTTTGCATGTATTGCATGTGTGTTGCCCCATATACAGATACCAACGCCATTGAGTAGTGCTTCTTGCATTTTGGGAGGTTTGTTTACTTTCCAGTATTTGCATTTGCATTTCATATATATATGAGAAAAAGAAAAGAAAAGATATCATTCCTATCTTCCATGCATTAACTGTCTTCTTCATGTTTTGCGTGCCTGTTACTACCTTTTATGTGGTTGGCGTGTCTTCTCTGTGTTTGGCGTGTTTGTTGTGTTTGTGACCTTACTTTAATGCATGTATGGGCCTCATGTTCATACATACATTAAAGTGGGGGCTAAATGTAATGTCAGAAAATGTCCCCTTGGGAGATTTTCCCTCATAAGATTTAGCTCCCAGGTCTTTAGAGTGCATTTAGGACATTTTATTTCATATTTTAGCATCCCGATGGAATGAGACCAAAGTCCCATGGAAAATAGGACCTAGGAGGACCCCTTGAGTTGTACCCTACCTAAAATAGGGGGGACGACTTCGGCACCCATGCCCCAGTCCTGCCCTATTTTAATGTAGCCCCAATTTCTGGGTGTCAGTTAGTGACCGTTATTAGGTCCCTTTGCCAACACAGTAAGTTTGAATTTCAAATATCTTGGCGAGAGTGCTTGTAGATGCATATATAAACATATGTAGGTATTCATTTGTAAACTAGATTTCAATTAGATGACTACTAGGAAGCTATTGTGTTCTCAAGGTGATCCAAGGCTTTCTATTGTGTTGCAAGAATAGACTTGTGTGTTTTGTGTGTTGATATTTGTAGATTTGAGCATCAATTCCTTCATGGCATGAAGAGCATCTTCCTCCATGAAAGCTTCACTACAAGGTGACATATCATTGTGTTTTTATCATTGATTCCTTTGGTTTTGGCCTCTGCCTCACAAGGGTACGCCCTCTTTATCTCACAACGGTGTTTCAGAGACTTAAGTGTCCTTCCGGGTTTGACTAAGGTAAACCTCTAAACACCACAACCCCTAAACCAAGTCTTGTGATTGTAGGTTATAGGTGTCGCATCTAGGAAAAGTGGAGTTGCAGGAAGGCTGGGAAGACATCAAGGATTTAGGATCTGAAGAAAAGTCAAAGGAGTACTTCCAAGTCTAGGGCACTCACTCCAGTGTCCTCCGTAGATAGATTCTAGAAAATAGAAGTTATAGGGTTGATCAATGTCTGAAGGAGGTCCAGATTCCCTTAAAAAGTAGGTACCTTGGACTTGGGCACCCACTCTAGTGTCCCTGACTATTTCGCTTCAGAACCCCAAAAATAGGTATTCTATATTTTGGTATTTTACTCTCGTCTGTAAGAGCTTTTTCCATCTTTCGTCAATTTGTTGCCATATTTGCATAATTAGGGTTTTAATGGTAAATTGAGCATAGGAGAAGGAAAATTTGATAATTAATTCCCTAATCCAAGATTCCCCTCATTTGCAAGTGATCTAGGGTATGATAGTGCTCGCCACTCAACCCTAGAACCTTAAATGTTAGGATGAAAGGAGGATTTTAACATCTAAACCACAAAAGATTAACAAATCCATTTTTACCCTAAATAGGAAAATGTTGATTATGACATCTGTGAATTACTCTGGTAGCAAGTAAAGGAAAATCTAAAGAAGACAAAGGAAAGTAAATACCCCTTTTAATTTGGCACACTGATCATGTGTTTATTTTGCTATTTTATGCAAGAGTTGCCTGGTATGAAGAACCTATTCTGGACCGGTGACAAACCTGTCACAACTCAAATTAGAAATTTGTTGAGTAGCATAGGCACCATTGATGCGTAGAATGCAGCCCTATGGGGCTATTTTAAGAATTTCCAAAGATCAATGCAAGCCAGAGAAAGAATTCCCAAAACAGTTGTTGAAAAATACAAAGGATACACTTTGCTTCATTGTGACAAAAGATAAGTGTTTGATGAAGGCTGTTGAGCCCAAAATGGTCTGGGTTATGCCTATGGGATATGAGGTAGATAGAGTTGTACTAGAGAACTATGTTGAATATATGTTGAGCAAACCCAGAAATCCTAAGGAAGAAAGATTTGGGACTTATGATGAATTGGATGCCATAATTCATGTTGAAGTCAGAAAACATGAAATCTCTAGGAAAATGAGGAAAGTAGCAGAAGAAATCACCATAAAAGTTGGCTTTACAAAATAAGAAGTGGCGAAGGCAAGGGAAAAGGCACAAGCCATCAAGGAAGCAAAAGAAAAGAGAAAAGGTGAATTCACTGGGGCTTCAAAATAACACAAAGATAAGTTAGAAAAGATAGAGAAGGCAAAAAGAAAAACCAGAGCTTCCACTTCTACTAAAGCCTCATCCACTCTCTCCGGTTCCACACCATCTGCAAATATGGAAAATCCTACCACCAGCTCCAAAAGAAAGAAGTTTAAGGCCAAAAGAATGCATGCAAGTATAAATGTTGATGAAGAAGAAACAAAATCAGATGAGGAAGTAAAGAAGATGAAGACTGAGGCCTCAAAAGCCTCAAAAACTAGCAAAAAGGGACCCTCTGGTAAGAATAGATCTTGGAAAGGATTAAAGCAAGATGAGCTTTAGACAGAGGAAGCTACTATAAGTCTTGAAGATGTTCCCAAATCCATAACAGTTGACAAAAATATGAAACCCATAGCTTAGTTGTATGATGAATACAATGATCCAGACAAGAGGATCATTGAGACTATTATTGTAGAATATCTAAACATCTACAACAAGGCCCTAATTGAAATTATTATTGATCTACCACACAGCCTAGGTAACATAATGAGTATAAGAAAAGAAATAGCTATGGCAAAAGATGTTGAGCTGAGAGAGAATTCTTTGATACGATTATGTCTAGGGATCACTCCTAAGGAGAAGATCAAAATCTAAAAAGAAATTAAAGATGCTTTCAGGACCAAGAAAAGAATGAACTCGTTGATGTTGGGAGAAATTGACAAAGTGGTTAATGAAACAGAGGAAATCATCCTAGAGGCATTAAAGAAAAACAATATTCCCACTATCTATGACAATAAAGAAGCAAATGATGAAGACATATCTCCACTGGAAATAAGCCAAAATCAAGAATCTAAAGAGAGTGATCAAGTCCCCAACACTGATACAGTGGATTTGACAGATCAAGGCGATATTGAAACTGATTTGCCTTCTATACAATAGGATAAAGGTGAAGAGATTAAGGAAGAGAGGAAGAGCCCCACTCTAGAGCAAAACACAGATCAATAGGAAATTATGGACATAGACCCTCCGGATCAAAGTCAAGGAGAAATATCAAAAATGGCAAGAGACATTGCAGATGTCTCTGACAGACAACAAATTGCAGAAGAATTTGAACTCCCTCAAGGTCCAATCAACTTGGCCTCATTGTCACCTTTCCAAAAGTTCAAGCTAGTATATGTGGTTCAGGCCAAGGCACAGGAAGAGTTGTTACAATCACATGGTCAAGATAATAAGCTGATCAACGAAGCATCCACTGTCTTGGAAAAGTTGTTGCCATCATTTCAAAGGGATATCTCATTATCTCATGTAACCATCTCAAGAAGCTATTAAATTCTATAAATGTACATTTTGAATCTTTTGAAAAATCTGTAGAAGTAAAAGTAAGGAAAGAAATTGATGATAGAAGATTGGTTGAGTTGAAGAGCATGATAGATCGAGACAAAGTTTTGTTTGATAATGGAATTAAGAACATACAAAGTGCCATTGAATAAGCTAGAAAAATATACAAATTTTGTTTATCCTGGCCAAAGATCACAAAGGAACTAGAAGATAAAATCAAAGACTTGGAACTCAAACTGTTGAATATCTCTGAGACATATAATCCAACAGCCAAGTCAATAAATACCAAAGAAACACAAGTTGTAAATATCCATAATGACCTGAATACTCTGATGAATAAAAAGGGAGAAATCAAAGACAAGTTGTGTCAGCTGAAAGGACTGATAAGTCCAAAGATTGATTCCATGACCAATTTGGTAGATGAGGCTATGAAATCTCAAGCACTAATTGACACACCATCAAATCTCTAGAAGGTAGAAAAGCTAGTATTTTTTATGAATGGCCACATCCAAATTCTAGAAAGTGCAAGAAATAGATGGAATGGAGAGATAGCGCTAATAAAGACTATCTATAGTGACCTTTTGCCTTCAATCATAAATTAAGATGAAGATTGTGCTTGTAAATATGCAGTAGAGTATATAAAATTTTGAAATTTTGGAATCACACTCTTTGTCATTGATGTCAAAGGGGGAGACGTGGATCAATGAAAAATGGATAATCATCTCAAGGGGAGCAAGAAAGTACAGTGTATATAGTAAGGGGGAGCAGTCAAGTATTTTTCACTAAGTGTTGCCATCAATGCCAAAGGGGGAGATTGTTGGAAAAAGACATTGCTATGGTATGGATCTGTTTGTTGTCATTGATGGAAACAAGGCTCAGAGATCCTATCACCATAATAGGAAGAGATATCTCTAGAAGAACATATTAGATTCTAGGTTCGGTTAACTAAAAATGGCTAAGTATGGAAAGTATGCAGAGTAGAGGACAATAAGCTGGATAGTATGCCTCTGCAGGTAATGATCTGGTAATGCAGTCTAGGTATGATGTCAGTTGGTGCTTGGTAGTGTTATGCCTTAGAGATTAAGTCTTGATCCTCTCCAGAAGTCATCTTCAAGAAATGTCTAAGTCTAGGCAAGAAAAGGTATAGCAAGAATAGTGAACAGAATCTAGTGGAGTGGTCTGCATTCAACCGCAGACAAGTATTTCATTATGCGGTTTTGAGGTGTTGTAAAAACTTATATGAAGTGTCTTATTTCAGAGTTAGGAGATCTGAAGTTCACCGGAAGGATAGCTATAAGCTATTAAGTATCAGCACAAGGTTTGACAGAGCTTGACAGAGATAGAGTCTGAGTTCTGATGGTCTGCATTTCTCTGCAAGATGATATGATGCCTTGTGGTTCTGAGGGAGAGATTGGGAATGTATAAAGAGTCCTTGATATGATTTTGGAAGTGTTTTTGATCAGCAGTAGGAGTTGTAAGTCAATAGATAAGCATGTTAAGCATGCTCTTGAGGAACAAGCCGACTGGTGAGATAAATCATGATGCGGAGAAAGGTTAGTGTGTGAAAGATCTATGTAAGTAATTGAATGATTAGATCTGACATATATGAACACATTTGGGAGAAGATTTGGGTCTGTGTGACACATAGTGCATTGGATTGAGTGACAAGGTACATCTTTCTATGTACACATTTCACTTCTTGGATGCCAACCTGATTATGGATTAAATCATGATGCAGATATATATAAGAGAGATGATCTTTGGTTGTGTGTGTGGTCTATGTATATGTGTGTGATGCGAAGATGTGAATAGTGGAGCAGAGTTAGAGGATCAGCAGTTATGAAGACTTGGGATTTAGAATACAGTTGTTAAATGACTGTACCCTGACATAGCGGTAGATGCTTAAGTAGTATCCAGTTATCATGTGTGATATGATTGGAAGCAAGTTTTTGTAATCAAGGTAGTAAGCTGGCAGTGAGCCTTCAATAGGGTTTAATAGCCCTCAAGGTTTAACATCCCTCATTGTAATCTTGCTAGGTTTAGGGTTGAGGTAGTGAGCCTGCTAAACTTAGTTGTACACCATGGTTGTGTGCCAACATGTTCTAGGCCCGTGGAGTGACCAAGCCTGAACATCATTTTTGTAAAGATTGCAATATATATTTGAGAGCTAATCCTCTTCGTAGTTTTTTCCTTTTTGGGTTTTCCACGTAAAATCTTGGTGTTATGTGTCATGCTTTTGTGGATGCTATTCAATTGTATATTTTGCTTCTGTTTGATTATTCTTTTGAAATGGTTAAAAGTAAAATTTCAAGAAATGATTTATAGAACACTAATTCACCCCCCTCCCTCTCAGTGTTCCTGACAATCAATAGTTCTTATGTGTCATGGTTGATTTCTTCGGTGCCTTCAATCAAAATGTTGGAATGCTCTTGCTAGTAGGATGGCATGGGGGGAATATGGAGATCCTCATCTACTAGTGCCTTGGAGAGGTTTTTACTAGGAGGTATGTCTCTATCTTTCTCTTTTGTGTCTAAAAGGGCCTCAAAGAGGTTTTCACTAGGAGACGATTTTCTATTTTTTATTTTTGCTTTTTTGGACTAAGGATCTCCTCTTCCCCAAAGTAGGCATGAGCGTGAAAGCATATGTCATACTGTGAGGTGTCATGGAGTTCTAGGAATGTGGAGAGGGCCTCATCATGTGGAAATACATCTAGAGATGGGGGTCCTTGATAATCCCAAGAAATGAGTTTGGGATGAATAAGGGAGAGGTCAATAATGAAGATGGCATTGTCGAGAAAGATGCATGAAAGATCAAGGTCTTTGCATGAAGCTATGATGACACTTAGAGTGATATTTCAAAATTATAAGAGGATTATGTTACCTATACCGATGTTTTAGAAGGTCCACAAATTGTCACAATTGGTGGAGTATATCCTAAACTGAAGTGTTGAGCATATTTCTTGGGAGATGTAAGATCAACTAGGATGGGTTCTATAACACCTTGTTCATCAAAAAGAAGTCTCATTCCATGGTAAGGCATTTTGGTACAAATTTGAAATAGTACGGGATATTTTTCTTTGAAGTATTCCATATTTACAGGTTCTGGGGTGGTTTCATCGCAGTATAACCAATCACTCAAAGTGGTTTCTTTGGCTTCCTCTTCTCTAGAGACATGTACTGGTATAAAGGGAATTTTATCATTGATCTTGTGCTACTGTTATTATTTCTTCTTCTAAAGATGATGACCATGGGAGCAGGAATGATAGTTGTCCCACGTGGAAGGCATTGTGAAGCTCATATTTGCCACATCCTTTGTCTATGGTCTTGACCTTTTGAGGTGTAGGGGTGGAGGATGAGGTGGAAGCTGGTGATGGATTAATGGTGACTTGTGGAGTGGATGATGACATGGATGGAGTGGATGAGGGTTCTTTGACATGATCCCCGTAGGTGCTCGAACAATGAAATTGTCGATCATAAACAACCTCTAAGGCCTTGCAATATTCAAAGGGTTGTTGATCGACGAAATAGTAACTTCTACATCATTATGAGGGAACTTGAGACATTGATGGTAGGCAGAGGAAATGGTTTGCATGGCATGCAGCCATGGTCAGCCAAGGAGAAGATTATATGGAAGGTCAAGATCAATCACATGACATAGAGTGGGCATGGTGAGTGGGCCCACCTTGATAGGAAGGCATATGGTACCTTTGTATTCTCTTTCTATGTTGTTGTATGCCTTGATGGAGATAACCAAAGACTCTAAGTCAGCCACTAAATACCCCATGAGTTTTATGAATTTTAAGGTACATATATTCAAATTGGATCGATTATCCAAAAAGGCCCTCTTAAACTTGTGGTTGGCGATTTGGACTTCGATGTGGAGTGCTTTATTATACGTGGGATCAATGGGTGGCATGTTGGCATGGCTAAAAGTAAGGTGGTAGGATGAAGATAATTAAGCGACAAGGTTTTGGAATTGAATGGGAGGTATGTCGATGGGGACATGAGACTCTTGGAGAGCTTTGTCAAGTATTTCTCAGCGAATAGTGGATGTCTTGAGGAGTTCCAAAATGGAGATTTGTGTGGGGCTTTTCCCAAGATGGTCAAGGAGGTTGTATTTGGAAGTGGTAGTAGTGGAGGATGAGGATGGTCCCTTTATGGTTACATGCCCATGATAGGTGGTAAAGACACATTCGGGGGTGGTATTTTTGAGTTTGATGGTGGCAACATGAGTAGAATCAAATACAATTCAACCCACTAAACTGTTGTAATGAGGTGGAACATTATCAGAGTTGATGTTGTTGGCATGGTTGTTAGGATTGATGTTGGAGGATGATGGTTTGGATGCGGTTTGGTTATTGTTGTGGTGGGGGAGAGGGTTTTGGTAGACACCTAGGCCATCATTGGGTGATGTGTTGTTTTTTTCCTTCTATTTGGATGTCACCGTGATCGACAAGGTCTTGGATATAGTTTTTCAATTTCATGCATTTTCTTGTGGCATGGCCCTTTATGCGATGATAGTTAATATTCATTTTCTTTGTACCACGTGGGTTTAGGTTGATTTTCATCAAATCGTTTCATCATGGGGAACTCAACCATGTTTGCTTGGAAAAGGTTTTGGAACATAACCTTAATTGGTTCACCCAAGGGTGTATACTTGCGTTTTGGATTGTTAGGGGGATTCCATTTTGGAGGAGCAAATGGGACCGAGACATTGTTTGAAACATTTTGGACAACATTTGTCTCTTTTGGTTTATGAGAAACGATTTGGATATACTTGGAATCATTAGCACCATCTCCTATGGTGTTCTTGCTTTTAGCCCAAAACTTAGGTTTATCATTGGATGTTTTCTCATTGTCATTCTTGTTGTAAATATTGACTAAACCTTTCGTGATAAGGGCCTTTTCAATGGTGACCCCCTTTTCTATGATTTCATCGAAGGTTGATGCGCAATGTACTTGCAAGTGGAAGGCCATTTCTTGGTTGAGATTTGGGATGAAAATGTCGACGAGTTATTTTTTGGGGGTTGTCCAAGGTAGCCTACTAGCGAGGGACCTCCATCTTTGTAGGTAAGCGGCAAAACTTTTGCCACTGCATTGTTTGGTGTTGCAAAGGTTGAGCATAGTGATTTCATGCTCTATGTTATATGAGAAGTGGGCTACAAATTTCTCTGAAAGATTGGTGAAAGTTGAGATGGAGCCATAGGGAAAGTGCATAAACCATTCCAGGGCTTGTCCTCCTAGGCTTCATGGAAAAAGATGGAGGAGGAATTGGTCATCCTAAGCTACTTCTTGGCATGCCATGAAGAATTCTTTGATGTGGTCATGAGGGTCTCCTTTTCCTTTGTACTTATCAAATTTTGGTATTTCTAAAGGTTGAGGAAAAGGTGTGATGGCGATGTTTCTATCAACTGGATAGGGACATAAAAATTTGAACTTATAATGTTTCTTGTGGGTCCCTAGTTGGATGTTTTTGAGTGTGTTTTTCATCTCTTTCCATTCTTGGTTGAAAGGATTAGCAAGAGGTGGTTGTGGCATGTATGGGGGTTGTTGTGATGATGATTGTTGGTGTTGGGGATATATGTATTGTTGTTGTTGGGTGTATGGGGTAGGCCTATGGTTTGTGTGTAAATGTGAGACCCATATGTTTGTTGTTGTAGGATGACTTGTTGATTTTGAAGTGGTAGTTGTTGTTAAGTGACGTATGGATTTTGCATCAAAGACATGTGGGGAGGTTGTTGATGCATGGAAGATTGATATGTGTGAGTGGGTGATGCAGAGGCATCCACACTATAACCTTCGCATATAGCATGAATGTCTGCAGACCAACCTCATCATCATCATCTTCGCCATCATCATCATATTTCCTAAAACTACCAACAACATCATCATGTTTCGCGTTACACAGTCAGCATCATCATGTTTCAGATGATCCCAATCATCCTCCTGCCGACTACTGTTCACCTCCTCCGCCTTCCTTCTAACATCATCATCATGATGTTCAGCGGGCACAAACATCCTCCGGTTGCACTGTTCATCGGGCTCCAAACACTATCGTCTTCATCATGATCTCCGACACTACCTTCGTCAGCAGGATATCCAAATATCTGGTTGCTCAAATATCCTGATGACGATCACCTTCAGCAGCTTACCTTCGATGCTCCGCTAGCCGACGATACAAGCAACAGCATCATGATCTACCGTCTCCGGTCCTCTCGAAACCTCCTGATGATGCTTCACACTTTCTGCCGATGCCGATACTTAACCACTTAACAACGGCAGGATAAACTCGCACAAGGGGATATCTCAATATCCTGATGACGATGACGTCATATCCTGATGACGATGACGTCATCCAATATCTTGATGACCTCTTCAATACTTAGTAAAAAAACCGAACTTTCTCTCCCGCATCTATTCGCGATACGCGGATGTTTGGCACTCCCGATAGATGATCCTGATGCCGATATATATATACTTAGTCTATGTCCGACCTAAAACATCCTGATGCACTCGCAACATGCAAACTCCAACAGTTTCATGACCCGATCTTCTTCCTGATGCCGATGCACTCCTCCTCGGCTCCTCCAGATGATGATGATCACCCCGACGCGCTTGCACTTCATGCACTCGAAAGCATCATGCTCTCCTTCACTTATCCGGATGACGATGCCTAACCCATCTGCAGGATATTTGCAGAAATATCCTGATGATGCCGTCTTCACGAACTTTCAACCTTAGCGAAATTTCACTTCGCCGATCCTCCAGGGATGACCCGATCCACTCTCAGGGTGATCTTCCACACTCTATCTTATCAACTTGACCTAGCACATGAGGATGCTAGGCTTCTCAACATCTTTCAGTCGCGATCCTGCACACCTGCATGCAGACAAAACACAAACTACAATCTAACCTACTGTACATTACCATTCCACCGATCAGAGGGATCAACCGGTGGAATGGATCAGTAAATCCATGAAGCCACCCAAACCAGCAAATCGATTACAGAAAGGGGATCAAACAGAAAATGAAACAGGATCTTTATTGATTCAAAGATGCAATACAATATGATGTTCCTCACACAGAACACTCAACCTCCTCTGCTTAATGCAATACTACTGCCGATCGATGATCTACAATCAACCGATCTCATGCTTATAAAGATTTGCCTACGAGTACTACTGACCCGACTCCAAGCGGCTGGGAACTCTCCAAGCGGCTGGGAGATCCCACCGAACATACATCATGACAGCTGTTATAACTAACTAGCTAAAAATAGCAAAAGCCTGGTCAGCATGATCTTATCACGATCAGCATGACCTTATTACATGCATTTGGTCTTAACAGACCTTCTTG
This sequence comes from Cunninghamia lanceolata, assembly GCA_027924645.1. Classification (NCBI taxonomy): domain Eukaryota; kingdom Viridiplantae; phylum Streptophyta; class Pinopsida; order Cupressales; family Cupressaceae; genus Cunninghamia; species Cunninghamia lanceolata. Next base: position 3,381,020 of record BSBN01000220.1, on the reverse strand, counting down.
GAAACATAAACAGGACCTAAACTACTAACTGCCTTATCAAGACCAGCTGTCAGGTAGGTGCTCCTGCACCATACTCCCCAAAAGAAAAGAACTCATGTCCCATGAGTTTAGTATGTGGAAGTCCTCCACCTTTATACTTTGCCTTGTCAGTCTTCTGACCTGCTCCAGCTTTGTCTGCTGCTGTCTCTTGGCTTCTCCAAGACTTCTGAACTGTAACTTGCTTTCTGGCAAGTAAATCCTCGCATATAGCATGAATGTCTGCAGACCAACCTCATCATACTCTTCAACAGTATCTGCTTCTTCAGACTCACTGTCTTCCACTTCCCTCTTTTTGTTCTTTTCCAGGGCTGTCAGCCTGGCTTGAAGTGCTTCAGCAAGCTCCTTCATCTTCCTCATCTCTCTAGCATGTTTCTCCTTCATTTCCTGCAATTCCCTTGCAGTACCACTACCTTTCAGAGGCATTTTGTCAACCTCTCAATCAACACACAACACACAACTCAACTCTACCTCTGCCCTTTCGGTGACAGAATCAACACACAACAGCCCAGACCTTTTGCTGAGCTCTGATACCACTATGATGCAGAGGCATCCACACTATAACCTTTGCATATAGCATGAATGTCTGCAGACCAACCTCATCATCATCATCTTCGCCATCATCATCATATTTCCTAAAACTACCAACAGCATCATCATGTTTCGCGTTACACAGTCAGCATCATCATGTTTCGGACGATCCCAATCATCCTCCTGCCGACTACTGTTCACCTCCTCCGCCTTCCTTGTAACATCATCATCATGATGTTCAGCGGGCGCAAACATCCTCCGGTTGCACTATTCATCGGGCTCCAAACACTATCGTCTTCATCATGATCTCCGACACTACCTTCGTCAGCAGGATATCCAAATATCCGGTTGCTCAAATATCCTGATGACGATCACCTTCAGCAGCTTACCTTCGATGCTCCGCTAGCCAACGATACAAGCAACAACATCATGATCTACCGTCTCCGGTCCTCTCGAAACCTCCTGATGATGCTTCACACTTTCTGCCGATGCCGATACTTAACCACTTAACAACGGCAGGATAAACTCGCACAAGGGGATATCTCAATATCCTGATGACGATGACGTCATATCCTGATGACGATGACGTCATCCAATATCCTGATGACCTCTTCAATACTTAGTCAAAAAAACCAAACTTTCTCTCCCGCATCTATTCGCGATACGCGGATGTTTGGCACTCCCGATAGATGATCCTGATGCCGATATATATATACTTAGTCTATGTCCGACCTAAAACATCCTGATGCACTCGCAACATGCAAACTCCAACAGTTTCATGACCCGATCTTCTTCCTGATGCCGATGCACTCCTCCTCGGCTCCTCCAGATGATGATGATCACCCCGACGCGCTTGCACTTCATGCACTCGAAAGCATCATGCTCTCCTTCACTTATCCGGATGACGATGCCTAACCCGTCTGCAGGATATTTGCAGAAATATCCTGATGATGCCGTCTTCACGAACTTTCAACCTTAGCGAAATTTCACTTCGCCGATCCTCCAGGGATGACCCGATCCACTCTCAGGGTGATCTTCCACACTCTATCTTATCAACTTGACCTAGCACATGAGGATGCTAGGCTTCTCAACATCTTTCAGTCGCGATCCTGCACACCTGCATGCAGACAAAACACAAACTACAATCTAACCTACTATACATTACCATTCCACCGATCAGAGGGATCAACCGGTGGAATGGATCAGTAAATCCATGAAGCCACCCAAACCAGCAAATCGATTACAGAAAGGGGATCAAACAGAAAATGAAACAGGATCTTTATTGATTCAAAGATGCAATACAATATGATGTTCCTCACACAGAACACTCAACCTCCTCTGCTTAATGCAATACTACTGCCGATCGATGATCTACAATCAACCGATCTCATGCTTATAAAGATTTGCCTACGAGTACTACTGACCCGACTCCAAGCGGCTGGGAACTCTCCAAGCGGCTGGGAGATCCCACCGAACATACATCATGACAGCTGTTATAACTAACTAGCTAAAAATAGCAAAAGCCTGGTCAGCATGATCTTATCACGATCAGCATGACCTTATTACATGCATTTGGTCTTAATAGACCTTCTTGGAAACATAAACAGGACCTAAACTACTAACTGCCTTATCAAGACCAGCTGTCAGGTAGGTGCTCCTGCACCAGTGGGGTTGTTGTAGCTCATCAATGGATTTTGTGTTTGATTGAGTGGATTAGAGGTTTGGACGATTGTTTATGTTGTGGGTGGTAGTACCATTTGAGTGATTATCGACCTTTGAGGAATATTCAAGGAGGAAGTGGTTGTGGGATGAGATTGGTGTTGGATGGGTCTCAAGGAACGTTGGTCATATTTTATGGAATGATAATTTTTGGATTGGCGGACATGTTGGGATCAGGCATCATATGAGAAGGCATTCCGTAGGGTTACTCTGATACTTTTGGTTGTGATACAACATTGCACTCCATGTTTTGATCAAGCGCATAAACAAAGTTGGTGTTAGATGCATAATTAGCCCATGGGTGGTCATAAATGGTCTCATTGGGATTAGGGACACATCCCCATGGTTGATCTTGAATGGATGATGGTGGTTTGTCATGGAAAATGTTTTTGAGTTTATCATGATCGAATGAGTATGGAGGGCGTACACCATATTCAATGAGACGTTCAAGGAATTCATCCTTATGGTTGTCAATGAATTGGTCAAAGTTGTCATGCAGCCCCTTTTCATTGAGAAAATCGATAAAGGTGGGGGAATATGGTCGAGGATGAGTGGATGTTTCACCACTTCGGATTGGTTAAAATATCCCTCTGTATTACTCGTGGTAGTCATGAGGAGAGAGAGGTTGGTAACACACATCCATTTTCTTCCTATCTTGTGATCGTGTGATGGGAGGCATAAAAGGTGAACTTAGATGAGATTTAGATGATGAGGTACCAATGATGATGAGTGGGGTTTGACTCTAAGTTTATAATCTAGATCAAATCGATTGAAGAACAAGGATTAATCCTATATACTTAGGGTGGACAAAGAGCCTAAGAAAAAGGATGTGTTGGTTGTTTTAAATTCCCAACCTAATCTCAAGAAAAATAGATCTATAAAATAGCCATTTCTAGTAATTGATCTATCTTGAGGGATTGGCCAACGAATAGGAAATGGGGTTTTCAATCCCTTTTCCTTTGCACTTTAGGCTCTGCGAGACCAAGGAGGGTGTTCCTTCTCTAAAATTAGTGTTTAATCAAATGGGGGGTTTTCTAAATAATTGCTCAAAACACTGCTGCTAAAACAGATATGTTCCTTCTAGATTGCTTAAAGAATTTCTCATAGAGTAAAGTAATGGGCTAGATTCTTAAGCTTTGACCTAATTCTTTGTAGAGGAACATGTAAATAAAATAGCACCTAAACCTAAGGCTGAAAGGGAAAACCATTTTGATATTTAAAATGATGAGGATAATCAAGGGGGTTAGGTATAGTATAACATTTCAAATGGATCAGTGCCTATTCCAAAGGTCATAGGGTCAAACAAAAGATGTAAATGAAAAGAACTACTTTGTGATTAATTTTAGCTTATTGTGAAAATAAAATAATGCCTTACATTATTTTATTTCACTAATTTCAGAGTTAACCATGCTTGGTTATCCTTGTGAAACAATATTACATTCAATACCTTCTTACAACCATTATTTTACTACTTGAGTAAATGCCATAAGAAGAATACACAAATACAGGAAAAACTATGATGATGAATAAATTAATCCTTAATTAGATTGTATTCACAAATGCAATAATGAGTACATGAGTAGGAGATAGTATACTTTGAAACTCAAGAATAACTTGTAAAGTAAACTGAGACTGAATTACAAGTAGCCTTGCAAATATATCACAAGTTTGAAACTCAAAATGAAGACTGAAATAGGACAACTAATATTTATTTCAGAAGCTAACTATGTACAACTCCTCCATGATCAGATTGATCCCACACTTCAGACTAAGTCTGGAAAATATGACCTCCAACCAATATTTTTTAACAAGCCCTGAATTCTATTTTATAAAATAAGGGAGTAGACAAGATACAAGCTTAAAGACAAAAGAAGTTACAATTGTTTAACCAGAAGATGAAGCTGCAACAAGATGTAGGTGTAACTATATCCCAATTGTAGAGATAGATGCCCCTGTAACAAAATACCCTCACATGCTGTGGTACCCATTTTTGAATTGTATGCTCTTTCGCTTTTGGAAGGCTTTTTTCTAGGCTGTGATGTTGATGGGTGGCCATTTGTCAGATGAATTTAGAGCTCACATACCCATCTTGTGCAATCTAATTTAAAATTAGAGCATTTTCTGCTCTTTTCATCCCTTCCAAATGTGAAAGAGTGAGAATACTTGCAAGGACAATATCAGAAGAAAACCCCATTAAGTGGAGTTCTTTGCATTATGTCTGTTATCCTTTGCATGGATCTGATTCCTCTTTCATGATTGAGTGCTTACCAACTAGCTTAGCCAAACAAAAACTAGACAAAATCACATCAAGCTAAACATGGCTACACCATTTATCAAGTGAGGGGAGCAGTAGAAACAACAAAAGGAGAGATTTCCATCTTCATATGCTAGATTCGAAGAGGAAACATTCCCACAACTAGAGTTGATTCTTTGTTAGGAAAAGTAGATGTGGGAGAAAGGCAGAGAGAGAAATGATTTCCCTCTGTATGAGACTCTAATCTACCAAATCACAGAAATAAGGAATGACTGCAATCTAGAGATTAAACTCAGGGTCCTAATCTGGATGAAATGACAGGAAGAAGAAATACTCATAGAAATTTAAAAATACTGTTACGGCCTCGGAATCTTTCCAATTCCCCCTATTCTATAGCAAAAGAATTTTCTAACTCTTTTAATTTTCTAGGGATAGATTGACAACCATGAGAACAAGGAAGAGAATCCAATAGAACAGGGGAACAAAAAGAACATACAGGAACAGGGGAAAGCCATACTATCAGCACGATCAAACAATGTCAGAGACAACATTAGCAATCACCTATTTATAGAAACTATGGAATATCTTGCACACATCCACACATCTTTGGTTGAATAAATTTTAGTCATTTCAAAGTATTTCTATCATAAATGGAAATCTCTTGAAGATTACCAAAATGAGCAGAAAGATAGAATTCCATAATTCTGCTTAATTGAAAACATCACTTCTTACATTGAAGATGCCAGGTCAGGTATCTTGATTTCATCATTTTAGCTCTGTCATCATGCCAAAACTCGTCGCATAGCAGATGAAAAGTCATTTCTAGTAGAAGCACAGATTTCCAAAGGTTGATCCTGCATAAGCCAATCTTTTAGTTAGTAAATTCCCTCGTAGTGGCGGCGATGGAGACTCTGCACATGCCTAATAAATTAATTTTGCAATGAAGTATCGTTAGATCTAGTGCCAACACATCACTCCATTAGTTTTTTGAATCCAAGTCATCTATCAGGACCTTAGCTGGCTTGAATCAATAGCATCAATTTGGTCCATTACGTAGAAGGAGATAGTTGTTGAACTTTCTACGATAATAGCTGGCCACCTGGACAGCCCTCTTAACTACAATCCTAAGAAAACATCCCTTAAGCAGTACAATTAGGACACTATCTGCAGTTCTACAATTGAAAGATATGGTAGAAGATTTGATCTTAGCGGAATGGCAGGGAACTGTTAGATCAACCGCATGCAAATGGGACAACTCTCAAAAAATAACCATTGCTCCTGAGGATTTTAACACATCATGATTTTTATCTTTTAAAAACACAATCCTGCCCTCTAGATACAACGTGTCACATTTCCATCCTTCTACGGCCATTTAGTGGGACCCTTTGGTGAGGCACAACAAAATGATGGAAACCATAAAATAAGCCACCTCATAGTGCCATGGACCCACCACTTTCTTTCTTTTTAACTAAAGACTATTTCCGGCTAGCTATCATGCCTTCTGCAGTTCTGCATGCATCTTCTTTGTTAATATTTTAATGCTGGTGGATTGGCAAAAGAGAATCCACAATCGCCACCTGTCAAACAAAAAGGGTTAGCAGGGTCGGACCTTGGTATATATCTTGTAAAAACATCCTTCCCCTACTAGGAAAAAGGGGCCATGGGGTCGTTTGAAATATAGTATTTTAGGCATGGGCCAGAGGTGGTGATTGTATGGCAAGGGGTCGATTAAACTTCTTGGAGGGCATAAAGAGGCAACTTAAAAGCTTGAATAATAGGCGATAGAGAGTCAACATGAAAACATAACGAATGTGACTTCGATCATGCTTGGCACAAGGGTTTAGGGTTTAAGGGGTGTTACTCAGAATATTTTTTAATATGCAACAAACCCTAGGCCAAAGACCTTCTAACCTAATGACACAAATCTTAAGGATAAAATATCAAAACTATGGAAAAAAATTATATGGTTCCATCAGTGGCTCTAGTTGGGGACATCTATTTAGTTTGAATAGGGTGAGATCACAGAAAGACTCTAGAGGAGCAGACCAAACAACAAAACACACAATAGCCCTGAACCATTATGGAAAGAAAAACCAGAGCCTGCCTCTCTCAAATATTATGTTTTCTAGTGACTTCATTAGGCTATTCCTAAGACCTTCATTGAAATCCATCTTACTTCTGACATGGATGTTTGGATAGTTCATAGGACAACTACATTCATCCTCTTCAAAATCTCACCAGCTGTTCTGAACCAATGGGGATTGAAATATATTGTTTCTAAATAAAGGATTAGCACATTGTTCAATCACATCCAACTAACTAAAATAACTATCATTTCCTAGTTGTTGGTGATGCAGAGGTAAACGCAACGGGAGCTTCCTAACAGGAAGGAGGAGTCAATAATACAAACAGCATGTTAAAAATCCCTATCGGCTCAGCATCATCATCATATTTCCTGCAAACACCAACAACATCATCATATTTCAGACAAGCACAATTATCCTCTTGCTGACTACTGTTCACTTCCTCCATCTTTCGCCTATCATCATCATCATGATACTCAGCTAGCGCAAACATCCTCCTGTTGCACTGTTCATCGGGCGCCAAACTCTATCGGCATCATCATGATATTCAACACCACCTTCGTCAGCAGGATATCAAATATCCGGTTGCTCCAAATATCCTGATGATGACAACTTTAGCACCTTCCCTTCGATGCTTACGTCACCCGATGTCCGTCTATACAAACAACAGCATCATGATATGACTTATCCGGTCCGATTGAAACATCCTGATGATGCTAACCCAACTTTCTGCCGAGGACTTACGCCGATGCCCAAAACACTTAGCGACAGCAGGATAAAATTGCATAGGGTGATATTCGCAATATCCTGATGATGATGATGTCACATCCTGATGACGATGACGTCACATCCTGATGACGATGACGTCATACAATATCTTGATGACCTCTTCAACACTTAGTCAAAAAAATTGAACTTTCACTCCCGCATCCGCTAGCAATATGCGGATGATGGGCACACCCGAGAGATGATCCTGACGATGATATATACACTGAGTATATATCTGACTTATACCATCCTGATGCACTTGAAATATGCAAACTTCATCAGTTTCATAACCCGATCCTGATGGTGATGTATTCACAGTTGACGATGCGATTCGCTCCGACTGTAAAAGCACATGCAGACTCCTGTATATCCGTCCGCTGCATGCAAACTCACAGAACTGCACAATTTCACAAAGACAATATGATGATCGGGCCGGATCACCTTCAGATCAAAGCTTAACAATTTATCTTTCTAAACCTAGCACATGAGGATGCTAGGCTGATTCACAGCATGCTACTACCTGATCTCTTGAACAATGCAATGCATAAACAGAAAACAAAAATGCAAACTAAGCTATAATACAGGACCATTCCACCGATTCACAGGATCAATCAGTGGAAGGGTTGAAAGTATCCATTAACTTGTAAACAGAATGGAAATCAAAATAGATACAGCCTATCAACCAGATAATGCAATTTGATGAGATCTTATTCAAATGAAATTCAAATGTCCTGCTTCTGCAATACTGTTAAACAACAGTGCTTCTCAATATCTTGACTGTTCTCCTGAATCTCAACTCAACACCAATACATAACACAACTAACATAACATAACCTCTTAAACCCTAACAGATCGAAGGTATATATAGCAATATCCTGCGAGTACTACCAACTCACTTCCCAGCGGCTGGGAGCTTCCAAGCGGCTGGGAGAAGGACAGCTCAGACTACCTGATCACGATCTCTAACTGCCTACACACTCTCCTAGGCTAATCTATTACATAGCATTGGTCCAATGGACCTTATTACATGATGAAGTCAAACATACTAAAAATAGACTAATGTCCTGTCATCATGTGGACAATTAACCTATATCCTGTCTTGTACGGGTGCTCCTGCACCATACTCCCCAGAAGAAGAAATCTCAAGTCCACTTGAGATGAGAGTATCAAGATCCGCACCATGTTTCTAGATCTGCTCTTCAGTCATCCATACTGCTTCAGAATGCGGTTTTCCCTTCCAAGAGACTAAATACTCCAAGTACTGTTTGTTCCTGATCTGTTTGACCACTCTTGTGTCCAAAACCTTCTGCAACTGTGGAGGATCATGCTTGGGAATGTCATCATCAACTGTTTCTTGTAGGAGATCCTGATCTACATCTGGATAAGACTTGTATGGAGTTAAATCACATACATTGAATATAGGGGACAAACCAAGATCAGGTGGGAGTTGTATCTCATAAGCATTCTGTCCATGCTTGTGCAAAATCTGACATGGTCCAACTTTTCTCTGCATGAGCTTAGTATACTTTCCCTTAGGAAGTCTGTCCTTCTTCAAATGAACCCATACCAAATCTCCAACATCAAACTGAACATCCTTCTTCTTTTTATCAGCATATTCTTTATACTTCAGGGTTGTGTGCTGCAGTTGGGTCTTGACTTGATCATGAACCTCTTTTATGGCTTCTGCAAAAGCTTCACCTTCTGCACTAACAGGGCCTACTGTAGGTAGATCTCTCAATTCCAAAATTCCTCTGGGATGCATACCATAAACTATCTGAAAAGGTGATTTCCCTGTGCTCCTATTGACAGTATCATTATAGGAAAATTCAGCTTGAGACAGAATATTATCCCATTTTTCTCCATGTTGTTTTGTCAGGCATCTAAGCAAATTCCCTAAGGAACGGTTCACTACTTCAGTCTGTCCATCCGTTTGAGGATGATATGCAGAGGAAAAAGACAAATTGGTTCCAAGTTTCCTCCAAAGAGTTCTCCAGAAGTGACCAATAAACTTCACATCCCTGTCTGACACTATGCTCAATGGCAATCCATGGATTCTTACAATCTCCCTGAAAAATAAATCGGCAATGTATGAAGCATCAGCAGTGGTTTTGCATGGCAAGAAATGTGCCATTTTGCTGAATCTATCCACTACAACAAAAACACTGTCAAACCCTTTCCTTGTCCTTGGTAAACCCAAGACAAAATCCATACTTATGCTTTCCCATGGTCTGGAAGGAATGGGTAAGGGTTGATATAAACCTGCATTAGTTGACCTGCCTTTAGCTTTCTGACATATCACACATGTCTCCACAAATTTTCTGACATCTGAGTGCAACTTGGGCCAAAAGTAATGCCTTCTGACCAGATCAAGAGTCTTATCTAGACCAAAATGACCTGCCATAGCTCCACAATGTTTCTCCTTGATGATATTTAACCTCATAGAACACCTTGGGATACATAACTATCCACCTTTGAACAACAATCCATCCTGAATCAAAAATTCAGAGAACTCAGCATGATATTTCTCCCCAAAAGAAGTACATACCTGATATATCTCTCCAAAATCTTCATCAGACTCATACATGGTCTTTAGTGAATCAATGCCAACACTCTCTAACTGAATCTGGTTGACTGTTAGAACTCTCCTGCTCAAAGCATCTGCAACTTTATTCTTGACCCCTTTCTTATGCTTCAACGTAAAAGTGAAAGCTTGTAAGGTTTCTACCCATTTCATATGTCTGTGGTTCGGCTTTTCCTGGCTGTTTATGAAACTCAGAGCCTGGTTATCTGTGAATACTATGAATTCCTTTGGCATCAAGTAATGCCTCCATTTCTTGAGTGACTGAACTAAAGCATACATTTCCAGATCATATGAGGAATACCTCTTCTTAGCATCATTGAGCTTCTCACTGAAAAATGCAATAGGTCTACCCTCTTGGCTGAGTACTGCTCCAATGGCCATGTGACTGGCATCACATTCTACCTGAAAGATTTTGTTAAAGTCTGGAAGTGCAAGGACTGGCTGTTGTGCCACCTTCTTCTTCAATGTTTCAAAAGAAGCATCTGCTCCTTGAGTCCAAACAAATCTGCACTTATGTCCTCCTTTGATGGTATCCAGCATGGGTGCACAAATATGACTAAACCCTCTGATAAACTTCCTGTAGAAGGTTGCTAACCCATGGAAACTTCTGACATCATTCATAGTCTGTGGAGTTTGCCAAGACAATATGGCACTTACCTTCTCCTTATCCATTTGTAACTTTCCTTGTGAAATGACAAAACCCAAATATGTGATCTCCTCTTGCATGAACAAACACTTGTCTAAATTTATCATTAGCTGCTCTTCATGTAGCCTCTTAAGAACCAAGTCTATATGTCTGAGATGTTCTTCTTTTGTGTTACTGAAAATCAGAATGTCATCTAGATATACTATGACAAACTTACCAATGAATTATTTCAAAACCTCATTCATCAACCTCATAAAAGTACTAGGTGCATTAGATAAACCAAAAGGCATAACCTTCCATTCATATAACCCTTCATGTGTTTTGAATGCTGTTTTCCATTCATCTCCTGGTCTAATCCTGATCTGATGATATCCACTCTTCAAATCTATTTTTGTAAAATACTTAGCACTTCCCAAACAATCAAGTAAATCCTCTATCCTAGGGATTGGAAACCTATACCTGATTGTGATCTTGTTAATAGCTCTAGAATCTGTGCAAAGCCTCCAAGTACCTTCCTTCTTTGGTGCTAGTACAGCTGGTACTGCACATGGACTTAGACTTTTCCCTATCAGACCTGAATCCAATAATTCTTCAATCTGTCTGGCTACTTCTACATTCTGTTCTGGAGTAAGCTTATAGGCTGCTTTGTTTGGAAGTGTTGACCCTGGAATTAAGTCTATGCAGTGACTAATATCTCTGACAGGTGGTAGGGATCTTGGCATTCCCTCTGAGATGACACCTTTGTACTTATCCAATAGCTCTTGGACAGCTGGGTCTATGAACCTTGGCTTCTTCTCTTTCTTGACTTCTTGCTGCTGTTCTTTATTCACACTCATACATGGGATTAGGGCATATGCAACTGCACCTTCTGCTGCTACTTCTTTCATGAACTGTTTACCTTCCATCAGCATGACCTTCACCTCTTTTCCTTTAGATTTCTCCTCCTTCTCTGCCAATGGGAATAACTGTACATCCTTACCATCTTTAGTGATTTTATAGGTATTTCTAACAGCATCATGTTGTGCCTTCAAATCATACTGCCATGGTCTACCAAATAAAAGATTGCAAGCATCCATCTTGGTAATATCAAACAACAACTTATCCTTATATGCACCAATCTGAAATTCTACCCAAGCCTACTCTTCTACAGTTGTCTGCTGACCTTGGGTAAGCCATGAGACTTTATATGGGGATGGGTGAGGTAATCTCCTAAGATTAATCTTTGTCACCATATGTTCAGACACAAAATTTTTAGTAGAACCAGAATCAATCAAAACTTTACATGCCTTACCTCCTACTTTGCAAATAGTCCTGAAAAGAGACTTTCTTTGAGGGGATTCTTTGTCAGGTACCTTCATGGTAGTCACTGTTCTTCTCATCATCAGAGACTCTCCACTTTCTGGGTATCCATAATTATCAGGAGCATTCACACTCTGAAAATCATTAGAGCTTGTCCTACTTTGATTATCAGGTTCTTGGACCAGATTTGTTCTCCTTTCTCCTGCTGAGCTTGTGGCCTTTTTTGGACATCTGCTGGCTATATGGCCTTCTTTGTTACAGTTATAACATCTGATGGATCCTCTACCCTGGGATCTTCCTCTGAAAGGTCTTCTACCTCTGTAGTTTCCTTGCTGACTATAATTTTCTCTCTGGTTCTGACTATTGTTTCCCTTACTATTGTCATGACTGGATTCTCCTTGATATCCCTGTCCATGTCCTCTGCCTCTAAAAGGACCTCTTCCACCTCTTTGTTGTCTTCCTCTTCCTCTATTGTGTTGTTCCTGTTTTCTCTTCAACTTCTCTTCCACTTTCAATGCCAACTGAAAACTTTTCTGAACTGTATCTGGATTATGCAGACTTAGATCTTCCTGAATGTTGAACCTCAATCCATTAAGGTATCTGGCTACCTTCTCTTCTTCACTTTCCTTTACCTTTGTTTTCATACAGAGTTTCATGAATTCTTCTGTATATGAGCTGACATCTAGCTCCTTCTGCTTCAGGTTTTGCTTCCTTTTGTGTAATTGGATACTGTAATCCAATGGGACATAAGCTTCCTTTACTAATGCCATCATCTTCTTCCATGTGGCAACTCTACGTTTTCCTTCCTGTACTCTATCATCTTGGACAAAATTCCACCATGTCAAGGCAGCTTCTTTCATCTTTGACTGGGCTATCTTCACTCTCTATTGTTTTGGTATCTCCTCTGTTTCAAAGAAATTGTTCAAATAGTCTATCCACTCCATCACTGAATCAGGTTCCATCTTGCCTGTAAACACTGGCAAATCCAGTTTCACATCCATGGTTCTTCTCTCCATGGCCTTGAGGGCGTTCAACAGTGGTCTCTGGTCTGCAGGAATGACCTCCTCGCTCCAATTAGGGATCTCTTCTTCTTCCCTATCTTCTTCTCTACCAGAACCTACTCTGCTCCTCAACTTTGCTAACTCATCTTTCAATTCCTGATTCTGAGCCTTCACGGCCTTGCTTTCTGCAATCTGTTTCTTCACCAGAACTGCCAACTCAGTGTTGGTCATCCTTGCTAGAACCTCCGATGTTCCTTCTTCATCTGACATCCTGCTTATCTTTTCCAGAAGATCCTAACCTTTTCTCTGATACCACTATGATGTAGAGGTAAATGCAACGGGAGCTTCCTAACAGGAAGGAGGAGTCAATAATACAAACAGCATGTTAAAAATCCCTATCGGCTCAGCATCATCATCATATTTCCTGCAAACACCAACAACATCATCATATTTCAGACGAGCACAATTATCCTCCTGCCGACTACTGTTCACTTCCTCCGTCTTTCACCTATCATCATCATCATGATACTTAGCTAGCGCAAACATCCTCCTGTTGCACTGTTCATCAGGTGCCAAACTCTATCGGCATCATCATGATATTCAACACCACCTTCGTCAGCAGGATATCAAATATCCGGTTGCTCCAAATATCCTGATGACGACAACTTTAGCACCTTCCCTTCGATGCTTACATCACCCGATGTCCATCTATACAAACAACAGCATCATGATATGACTTATCCGGTCCGATTGAAACATCCTGATGATGTTAACCCAACTTTTTGCCGAGGACTTACGCCGATGCCCAAAACACTTAGCGACAGCAGGATAAAATTGCATAGGGTGATATTCGCAATATCCTGATGACGATGACGTCACATCCTGATGACGATGACGTCATACAATATCCTGATGACCTCTTCAACACTTAGTCAAAAAAATTGAACTTTCACTCCCACATCCGCTAGCGATATGCCGATGATGGGCACACCCGAGAGATGATCCTGACGATGATATATACACTGAGTATATATCCGACTTATACCATCCTGATGCACTTGAAATATGCAAACTTCATCAGTTTCATAACCCAATCCTGATGGCGATGTATTCACAGTTGATGATGCGATTCGCTCCGACTGTAAAAGCACATGCAGACTCCTGTATATCCGTCCGCTGCATGCAAACTCACAGAACCGCACAATTTCACAAAGACAATATGATGATCGGGCCGGATCACCTTCAGATCAAAACTTAACAATTTATCTTTCTAAACCTAGCACATGAGGATGCTAGGCTGATTCACAGCATGCTACTACCTGATCTCTTGAACAATGCAATGCATAAACAGAAAACAAAAATGCAAACTAAGCTATAATACAGGACCATTCCACCGATTCACAGGATCAACCGGTGGAAGGGTTGAAAGTATCCATTAACTTGTAAACAGAACGGAAATCAAAACAGATATAGCCGATCAACCAGATAATGCAATTTGATGAGATCTTATTCAAATGAAATTCAAATGTCCTGCTTCTGCAATACTGTCAAACAACAGTGCTTCTCAATATCTGGACTGTTCTCCTGAATCTCAACTCAACACCAATACATAACACAACTAACATAACATAACCTCCTAAACCCTAACAGATCGAAGGTATATATAGCAATATCCTGCGAGTACTACCAACTCACTTCCCAGCGGCTGGGAGCTTCCAAGCGGCTGGGAGAAGGACAGCTCAGACTACCTGATCACGATCTCTAACTGACTACACACTCTCCTAGGCTGATCTATTACATAGCATTGGTCCAATGGACCTTATTACATGATGAAGTCAAACATACTAAAAATAGACTAATGTCCTGTCATCATGTGGACAATTAACCTATATCTTGTCTTCTACGGGTGCTCCTGCACCAGTTGGTCTTTGTATATATCTAAAAAATGAAAACATTCATAATCCATTTGATAGTTGATATTGAGGAGATCTTCATTTTTTGTTGGGTTAGTGTCAAACTTGAAACAATCATACTCAACCTTTTCTTTAAAATCTAACACTCTAATTTTATTCTCTAGCATTTGATCTAGCAATTTAACCTGTTGAAGAGTAGGGGACTGGGAAGCATTACTAGAATAGATATCTAAATCTTGATCCATTAATAAGGAGCTTGTATCCATAAATACTTCTACTTTCTGAGCTAATGTCAATTCATGCTTCTCCTAACTGTTGTCCTCTAAAGGGTATTCTTCAAAGAGTGGATTGTTTCTACACCCATAAGGCTCAACACTTCTTATTTCTGATGAATCTAAAGGCTCATCATAAATTGGATTATCTCTTATGTGCATTGTGTTCATATATTCTTCAATATCACTATCCTGATAACCTGTATCATCGTCTAACTCAGATTTTGCACAACTCTGATATGAACATTCTGATAACTGCTCATCACCTTTTGTGCTATTGGTAGAAACTAATCTCACCTGATATTCAGGCTCAAAACTAGCTGATTCTCTAGGAGATGAAATATCATTTTATGATATTAGATATACCTCTTCATGAACAAGGGAAACATCCTCAATTTTTTCCACACATTCATAAGACAAAGGAACCTCCCCATTTAATGTCTCCTTTTGCGCCTGAGTATTAGTTATCTCATGACTTGCCCTAAAGGGACCTGGGGTTATCCTTCCATCCTGACTATAAGGGGAACAATGAGCAATGGGGCTATATAAATTTTGAATTCCACTATTCTGATCACAAAACCTACCCCTTTCTATATTTTTCACATATTGAGTCCCATGTATTGATTGATTTGATATGGGCCTATTTGAACTATCCTATTTATTTCCCTCTTGGCAAATGAGAACACAATTAGATTCCTTCTTCTTCACATAACTACTTTCTACAGACTCACAATCTCTTACCCTTGTATGTTTTAAATTATTTTCCATATCTATGGCGAACGAATATGCTTGTCTCATAGTATTAGGGTCTCTATCTCTCAACAAATAACTATCTTTTTCATTGAATGCACCTAGATATATGATTAAACACATAGCCTCATTAGGTCTAGTATTTTCAAGAATATCCCTTATTGTTTTGGAAAATCTTAACTTAAAAGCTAGGATTGATTCCTTCTCCCTTTTCTCAATCTGAATGATCTTTCTAATTAACAAACTGACATCTATTCTTTCACCAAACTACTCCATTAAAGTAATTTTTAGATCTTGCCAGGAAAAAATACACTGATTGGGCAGACATGCAAACCAATCTCTAGCTTCTCCTTTAAGGGTATGAAAAAACAATTTTATGATCATGTTCTCATGATCTATTTCACAGTCTCCCATTAAGGCACAAAAATCTTATAAATGGATGCTAGTTGTTTTGAATATGTTATTATTGAACTTTGGTATCTAACCCCTAATTTCATTAGGAACATGGTTTGGAAACCCACAAATACTATTGAAATTTATAGCTTTATACCATTCCATGACAAACCCACCTTGATAAAAGAAATGTGGTTATTGAGTACTCATTTTAAGCTACTTAGTCTTTTAGAGAATGTAATCCTTTTATCCTATCTGCTTGCATATAGACTAAAATATTTAGAAAAAAAAAATCAAGCCATGTAAAATACCTAAAAAGAACTTGGCTACTGGTGTAAATTGTGTTTTGATTTATGAGAATCAAGAACACCAAACTGCATTACCAGGTTTCTTCTTTCATAGAGTTGCCACCTCTACACATAGAGCAATAAACTTTGAAAGCATACTGCTTCCTTCTAAAATCAACTTTTGTTTTGTATCCTATTCCAAAGTAGAGTCATGTAAAATATTCTGGCACATAAATCCTATGTAGCATGCTTATATCTATCTCAACTGTGAATGATAATAGTAGAGTCACCATCCTCTTTGTAAGGAACATAACAATTTGATGTCTGACTCTTAAATAAATATGGAGATCAATTGAGCTAAGACCTCATGATAAGACATAGTTCTATCTATAGCTCCCCAGTAGAGTCACCAATCTGTTGGTGACTCGAATGGGCAAACCATCACTAGAAACTCGAGGGAAACATTTGACAATATTTTCACTTCACGTCCCTAGTAGAGTCACCAATTTGTTCATTGTTTTAAATTCCCAACCTAATCTCAAGAAAAATAGATCTATAAAATAGCCATTTCTAGTAACTGATCTATCTCGAGGGATTGGCCAATGAACAGGAAATGGGGTTTTCAATCCCTTTTCATCTTCACTTTAGGCTCTGCGAGACCAAGGAGGTGTTCCTTCTCTAAAAGCAGTGTTTAATCAAATGGGGGATTTTCTAAATAATTGCTAAAAATACTACTACTAAAATAGATATGTTCCTTCCCGATTGCTTAAAGAATTTCTGATAGAGTAAAGTTATGGGCTAGATTCTTAAGCTTCGACCTAATTCTTTGTAGAGGAACATGTAAATAAAATAGCACCTAAACCTAAGGATGAAAGAAAAAATCGTTTTGATATTTAAAATGATGAGGATAATCAAGGGGGGTTAGGTATAGTATAGCATTTCAAACGGATCACTACCTATTCCAAGGGTCATAGAGTCATACAAAAGATGTAAATGAAAAGAACTACTTTGTGATTAATTTCAGCTTACTGTGAAAAAAAAATAATGCCTTACATTATTTTATTTCACTAATTTCAAGGTTAACCATACTTAGTTATCCTTGTGAAACAGTATTACATTCAATACCTCCTTACAACCATTTTTTTACTACTTGAGTAAATGCCATAAGAAGAATACACAAACACCAGAAAAATGTGATGATGAATAATTTAATCCTTAATTAGATTGTATTCATAAATGCAATAATGAGTACATGAGCTGGGGACAATATACTTTGAAACTCAACAATAACTTGTAAAGTAAACTGAGACTGAATTACAAGTAGCCTTGCAAATATATCAAAAGTTTGAAACTCAAAATGAAGACTGAAATAGGATGCTAATCTTTATTTCAAAAGCTAACTATGTCCAACTCCTCCATGATCAAATTGATCCCACACTTCAGACTAAGTCTAGAAAATATGACCTCCAACCCATATTTTTTTAACAAGCCTTGAATTCCCTTTTATAAAATAAGGGAGTAGACAAGCTATAGGCTTAAAGACAAAAGAAGTTACAATTGTTTTACCAAAAGATGAAGCTGCAACAAGATGCAGGCGTAATCGTATCCCAGTCGTAGAGAGATGCCCATGCAACAAAATACCCATGTTGAGGTACCCATTTTTGAACTATATGCTCTTTCACTTTTGGCGGGCTCTTTTCTTTGCTGTGATATTGATGGGTGGTCGTTTGTCAGATGAATTTAGAGCTCACATACCCATCATGTGCCATCTAATTTAAAGTTAGAGCATTTACTGCCCTTTTCATCCCTACCAAGTGTGAAAGAGTGAGAATACTTGCAAGGACAATATCAGAAGAAAACCCCATTAACTGGAGTTCTTCACATTATGTCTATTGTCCTTTATAAGGATGTAATTCCTCTTTCATGATTTCGTAGTTACCAACCAACTTAGCCAGACAAAAACCACATGAAATCACATCAGGCTAGACGACATTCATCCAGTGAGGGGAGCAATAGTAACATCAAATGGAGAGCTTTCCATCTTCATATGCTACATCCGGAGAGGAAACATTCCCACAACTAGAGTTGATGCTTTGTTAGGAAAAGTAGATGTGGTAGAAAGGTAGAGAGAGAAATGATTTCCCTCTGCACGAGACTGTAATTTGCCAAATCATAGAAATAAGAAATGACTAGAATTTGGAGATTAAAACTCAGGGTCCTAATCCAAACAAAATGAGAGGAAGAAAAATGCTCATAGAAATTTAAAGAATACTTCTACTACCCCGGAATCTTTCCAATTCCCCCTTTTCTATAGCAAAAGAATTTTCTAACTCTTTTAATTATGTAGGGACAAATTAATAACCATGAGAACAAGGAAGAGAATCCAATAGAATAGGGGAGCAAAAAGAATATGCAAGAACATGGGAAAGCCTTACTATCAACACGATCAAACAATGTAGGAGACAACATTAGCAACCGCCTATTTATAGAAACTATGGGATATCTTGCACACATCCGTACATCTTTGGTTCAATAAATTCCAGTCATTTAAAAGTATTTTTGTCATAAATGGAAATCTCTTGAAGATTACCAAAATGAGTAGAAGGATAGAATTACATAATTCCGCTTAACTCAAAACATCACTTCTTACATTGAAGATGCCAGGTCAGGTGTCTCAATTTCATCAGTTTAGCTTTGTCATCATACCAAAACTCATCACACACCAGATGAAAAGTCATTTCTAGTAGAAGCACAGATTTCCAAAGGTTGATCCTGTATAAGCCAATCTTTCAGCTAGTAAATTCCCTCATAGTGGTAGCAATGGAGACTCTACACACACCTGAGAAATTAATTTTTCTATGAAGTATCATCAGATCTAGTGCCAACACATCCCTCCATCAGTTTTTTGAATCTAAGCTGTCGATCAAGACCTTAGCTGGCTTGAATCAATGGCACCAATTTGGTCCATTACGTAGGAGACAGTTGTTGAACTTTTCCCAATAATAGCCAGCCACCTGAACAACCCTCTTAACTATGATCCCAAGAAAATATCCCTTAAGTGGTATAGTTAGGACACTATCCGTAGTTCTGCACTCAAAAGATATGGTAGAAGATTTGATCTTAGCGGAACAACGGAGAACTGTCAGATGAACCACATGCAAATGGGACAACTCTCAAAAAGCAACCATCAATCTTGAGGATTTTATCACGTCATGATTTTATCTTTTAAAAACACAATCACACCCTCCAGAGGCCACGTGTCACATTATCATCCTTCCACAGCCATTTAGAGAGACCCTTTGGTGAGGCACGGTGGAATGAAGGAAACCATAAAATAATCCACCTCATAGCGCTAGGGACCCACTGTAGATGAGAAATTTTGGATAAAATGAAAGATAAAAAAAAACATGCAATTACCTTTTACCCAAAACTTACAAATACATTAGATGATGCATGCATGATTGATTCCTCGAATGGTTGGATTGTTGGTTGCTCAGATCTGCAGCATAACGTTGGATTGAGATTGATGGATGAAAGATAGCTAGATTAATGATGGATGAAAGATTGATAGATGAGAGGGCTAGAGGAAATTCGACAGAGTAACGGTCCTTGAGAGTTCATCCATGCAAATGGCATGGTTGTGAATCAATTTATAGGCAAGTGTGAGAGGATGGAGGGATAAGATTTCCCATTTTGCATGTGATAGTTGAATTAGAAAGTTGCTTGTGCAACTTGGGAGAGAAAATGGAAGGTGAAAGAATGATTTGAGAGATGAGTTGAGTTCACTAGAGAGAGAATTAGAAGGTGAATCGAGTGATTTGAGAGATGAGTTGAGATGGAAATGGTAACCTATTTTAATTAATTAAAATAAAAATTTAATTAATTAAGTGGCATGAATGATTAAATAAATAATAACTATTAATTTAATCATAGAAGAAAAGGGGAGTAAATAAATAAATAAAATTTATTTATTTAATAATGTGAGGGATGGGATTATATTAAATAAATGTTAGATTTATTTAATTTATTAGAGGAAGTGCTAGGATGAAGAAGGGGTTATGATGGTGAGATGGGTACCCAGGGCAAAACATAAGGTGTTGCAAGAGGAAATTTTTAGGTGTCGACATTTTGTCCCTCTTTGAGATGATGTTTGAGATGATGAAATCTATGTCGAGTAAGATCATTTCAAAGGAGCTAAGGTGTGGATAGAAGAAGAAAGATGATGATGGAAAGATAAGATAATGATGTAAGATATGATGATGGGATGATGATACCCCCTCGAGAGGATAGGTGGGTTGGAAGAACATAGGTAGGCTCTTGAAATGAAATGAAATGATAAATAGGGATAAGATGACTGATGCAAGATAGGAAGTGGATGAAAGAGATGAAGGATACATTATGCTGAAATGAAAGTGAGCAACCATATGTTTGATTTAGTACTAGGCATTATGCACCAGGGTATAAGGACCAAGGTGATGATGTGTCACATGCCCCAGGGCAATACAACCTTTTCTAGATACAAGATATGAATATCAGTTGGGTTGGATTTGAAGCAAATGCAAGATAAAAATGATAACACACACAAGCAAGCAAGCAAGCATGCACAAATGATACAAAAATAAAACAAGGTATTACCCCTGTCAAGCTATAAACTGATGATTAATTGATTGATTGAGTGATGATGATAAAAGTGTTGTCATGGTGGGGAATGATATATCCCTAGAGCAACACAAGGATGCAAGAATGATGTATCCCATTGAAGATGAGGATTGATTGATTGTTGATTGGGTTTACAACAAGATTAAGATCAAGACCATTGATTACGATTGGATAATTTGACAAGCTTGATTGAATTGATTGGTATGGATTAAGGATGACTTGCATTTGAGTTTATTGATGATGAGAAGGATTGGAAGAAATGATGGAAGAAATGGATTTGATTAGAAGATGATTTGAAGAAATGATTTGAGAGATTGATTGGAAGAATTGTTTTGAAAGATTGATGAATTGATGAAGATAGATGATAGAAGAAGATGATGAAAGAAGAAAGAGGAATATCATCTTGTGCCTGATACTAGGTACTTCCTTTGTACTCTAGACTGCCTACATACCCTGTATCCACAGGATCAAGGCATTTAACAATAGAGACAAGATATAGTTTTGATTGTGTTTTATTGATGGTGATGATGAAGATGAGGATCGATGGGTTGATGAGATTTCCATTGATGTGATTAAATGTAGTGATGATTGGATTTGATGTGCTTTGATGTGATTGGTTTGATTTGCTTTGATTTGATAGGTTTGAAGTGATGATTTGGTTAAAATGATATGATTGGATTGAGTTTGAGGAATGGATGAATTGATTGGTTGGATTTAAGGGATCGATTTGATGGATTGAATTTGAATTGATTGATTTTATTGCTTGGATTTTTGTCAAATATTTGATTTTTTAAATTTTTTTAGGACTTTTTATGATGTTTTGGTATTTTTTTTCAAGGCTTTTTGTTATTTTTTTAGATTTTTTGATATGTTTTAATTTTTTTTTGGATTTTTGATGTTTTGATTTTTTTTGTATTTTTTGGAATGTTTTAGAATGGCATTGGATTTACAATTTGTGTAGCCTTTTGTGCTAGATACCAATGACAAGGGAGAAAACCAAGTCTAGGTGTAAGGATGGAAATGGGATTATAAATAAATGGATAGGCGATAGTGGATGGGATGAAATGCTCATGATAGATAGAGAGGTAAAAGGATAAGCTATAGTGGATGGATGTATGGATCGAAATAGAGCTAGGATGTGATCTGAAAGGCTACATCACATAAGAACAACATACCCCTTTCTAGATAGTATGCTTGGTATTTTTCATGACAACGCTTATGACAATAGGATAGTGATAGGATTGGATGGAAAGGATGAGGTATATCAAGAGTTTTTCCAAAGCATGTTTCAACATTTTGCCCCCAATCTTTATCAAGATCAAAAGGAGGAAAGGGAGGATGGATGAATGCAATGGGATAGGTGTGTGTATGTGGATTAATAAGGACATGGTAAGATAGGATATGAAATGGTATGAAATGATAGGTTGGATAAGACAGTGTGCCCCCAAGTGTAGGTGACATAGAAGATCAACTTACACATGACGCCTATTTACTAGGTTTTCATCATGGTACTTATCCAAGGCACCTGTTTGCCAGGTTTTCACCATTAGAAGAAGGGATTTCTCTTTACTTTTTTTCATCATTTTTTTTTTCTTTTTTTTTTGGATACTTGGATGGGATAGGTAGATATGTATGAAAGGGACTCCAGTGTCTAGTTCCATGAAAGGTGATAGTCCCACTACAGATGGACGTCGCCGCATGGACCATGTCAAGTGTGCTCATAGATGATGGTAGGGAATTGCATGAAAGTGAGATGAATTAGGTAGATGGAGGATTATGATGGGAAGGCTAGCGGATTATGATGTGGATTATCTAGGACTTGGTGGTGTTCACCTAGGGTTAGGGTTTTGACTTTGTGTTTGCGTATTCCTGTGTGTATTCCTTCAAACCCTTAGTGCCTTGGTTTAAATTGGTCCTCGGTCCACATTCATTGTTTAACCATTTTTTCCTGTCGCATTTGAGAAAATTGCTAAATTCTTTGTATGCAAATGCAAAATGTATGTTGGTGAGCTTGTGAAATCTCTATCGGCTTCCAAAAATGGTGAAAAATTTGAGTTATATGCATTTCTGCATGTATATCGGGTTGCATATACATTGGGGGAATCTTCTGTAACATTTCGGGAATATTCGCCATTTGTATATCGGCCTTGCTTGTATATTGGGCTTGTATGTAAAATATGCAAGCGAAACATACAAAGGAAAAAATACATTGCCGGAATATTCTAGAGAAGATTCCTTGCTGGTATGTGCAAGGGAATGTACATTGAAAAATATACAAAGGCTTGCGACATGCAAAGTGAATAGTGTAGCGGATATACAAGCAGGTTTGTACATGTTCGACATACAAGAGAGAATATATTTCGCATATTCTAGGAAAGATTCCCTGTTTGCATGTAAAGGGGAAATGCACATTTGGTGATATACAATTGAAGATACAAGCAAAATATACAAGGGGCCTTGTATGTTCCACAACATCCAAAGGCAGGAGGTGCATTTGATGGGGCCCGCCATTTGTTTAAAGTGATTGTATGTTCGAACATACAATGAAAGTGCATTCCAAAGATGCAAGGCGGACCCAAAGTCATTTTCATTTTGTTCTAAAAGCAGTGTGGCATCCGTGGCTTGTACATTACATTTGTATATGTGATGTGCAAGGAAATATGCAAAGGAGAGAGAAGATGGGTCAGGCCCACCATTTGTATATTTGCACTTGTATATGTGCTGATATGCAAATTCATGAGGATATAAGACCTGGACTTGAAGGTTTTTCAAATCTAATAGATAGATGCAATGAAGTCCGCCTTGTATATGTTTTGCGCTTGTATGTGTGTAATATACAAAGCGATGGATGCAGGATGGAGATACAAGCTGGACCCGAACTAAATTCCATTTTGTTCTATAACATTTGACATCTGCCTTGTATGTTGTATATGCATTAGGGTTTGCATATACAAGAGTGATAAAGGCGAAATAAAAGGAGAAGAGGTTAGCGATAGAGGGTCAAAGTGCCTACGTGGCACGATATCATTGGCTGGCAGCTCTTCATACGTGTTTTGGGACCATTGATTTTAGCGATGGGTTTTTGATCAACGGTCAGGTTTTGAACCTTTAGGGATGGTTTTTTCCTTGTGTCTGCGACCATTTTTGAGCGGGAAAATCTCCAGATGCATCTGTTGTTGCATCCCACGGGTAGTTGAGGTTTTAATGGTAGTCGTGTAGAGGCATGCGATGGATTGAGTGATGGGCCAACTACCAGTTTTATGAGGAATGTCCCCAAGCGGCAACATGGGGCTCGAGTTTTGTTCCTCCTCACCATTCCTTCTACCTGTTGCCTGCAGTGTTTTGAGCACCATTTTTATGGTGCATGGTCTAATGAAATTTTTGATGTGCCATGTAATTAATTTGCCGAGTACACTTTCTTTCTATATTAAGCAGACTGTGTTACTCATTTTGTTGTGTTAAAAACTTGACAATATTTGGGTGCTGTGACAAGATACAACCTCATTGGTGGCCCTATTTTGGATGTTTTTGTGAGTTTATGAATCTCATGTTGTATGTTTGATGCATAAATC
The DNA here is from genome assembly GCA_027924645.1 of Cunninghamia lanceolata. Classification (NCBI taxonomy): domain Eukaryota; kingdom Viridiplantae; phylum Streptophyta; class Pinopsida; order Cupressales; family Cupressaceae; genus Cunninghamia; species Cunninghamia lanceolata. Next base: position 3,356,255 of record BSBN01000220.1, on the reverse strand, counting down.
TACTGGTTTCATGTTGATTTAAATGAGTAATGCTTCATTGCATGTGTTCTGTTACTTGTCTCCAAATTGAATGTATTCTTCTTTTGAATCTAAATAGCTAAGGGGTGTCTAAGATTCTTGAATATGGATTTACTATATTGAATGCTTGGACTTTTACTTCTACTCAAGGAGTAGATTAAATGTTTTAGGTTACAGTGTTAAGAAGAATATATTGCAGTGAGGATCTTCTAAGCAGAGGTAACTGAATACTCAAATCTGGGAAGTATCTGTAAGGTAGATATTAAATGATCCCCTTGAAACTCAGTCATTAATATGGGTTTATGTGTACATTCACATGTGTATGTCTATTGACTCCGAGCTCTGGATAGACACCGATCCAGTCTTGTATTGAGGTCACAACCAAAGTCCTAGTTTTGCATCCAAATACAAATCAAACTCAAATTTTATATACAAACCTTTTAGGATTTTAGAAGTAGTTTTAGGATCCAAAATCCTCTGTCTACAACTGAATATATGCCCAAAGCTAGCCCCTTTGCACTTATCTCACAGTTTTGGTCTACATAAGAGAGGATTTATTTGCTTTGTGTCAGCATCCCAGCAAATTCATAGATGCATTTTATAGATGTTGAGTAGGGAATATCCCCCTTGGTTTTGCAGAGCCTAAAGAAGAAGAGGAGATATTTATAGAGTCTATCTCCTATACTGTTGGCCCCTGGCCTGGGAATCCTGTTGATCACTGATGGCTATTTTGTAGGGATTATTGGGAATAAGCAACCAGTCTGGGAAAATAACCAACATAAATTGGTGACTCTGCTGGGGATGGTGAAATGAAAGTATTATCTTTTCATCCCTGGTAAATTATTGCCCATCTGAGTCGCAATAGAAATTGGTGACTCTACTGGGGAATTTGTGAAAGAAACCTGATTAAAAAAGAAAACAATTCCTAGTTGTAGGTGGTGACTCTGAACCAATCTCCCAACTGGTAAAGTAAAAATTTGTATGCAAGGGAGAAGATCCCTGCGTAATTCTCTATCTACAGAATTACCCAGAAAAATGATGTATAGAAAAAAGGGGACTGCTCAAGTCAGTCATGAAGGTTCTCCCAGAAGTAATGATAATATTAAGACAATCCAGGATCTTCAAAGTGGACAATACCTTATTTTTCAAACACTGAGGCTGAAATCTAGAACATATATGAAAGACAACAGGGTGCTAGTTTGAGAATAAGGTCAAAAAATTTTCAAGAACGCCCTTTCTTGGATCCCAGTGATAGATTTGAAGAGGTTGAGTCTCCAAGGGATGAAGATAATGATGATCAGAATGGAATGGGACCATCCTCCTCTATGCCCAAAAAGGAATAGTTAGCTGAAGAAATTAAAAGCTTAAGAGCAGAATTAGAGTATCTACAGGCAGTAAAAATTAGAGATGACATGAAACAAAAAGTGCAAGCTTTGAGAGTTGCTTAGAATGATTCAGTTCCTACCCTTGAAAATGCGAATATGCAGAGAAATCAACACAAAAATGAAATGTAGGATCAACATAATGATCAAAGACAGAATGCAAATAATGCTAGAGTACCATTAAATAATGTGAGAAATCAGAATGCAAACAGAAATGCCAATGCTAATCAATTTGGTAGATAGCCAATGCAGCTAGATAGATTCAGATAGCTTATTTTTTATGGCATTCCTGGTTACCCAAATCCTATTGACAAACATGTGAGGCTGCAAGTGCCTAAATTTTCAGGAAATAATACTGTATCAGGTGAGGACCATTTAAAAGCTTTTCAGAATATCATGGACAACTTTGAGGTTGAGCATGAGGATGTTTTTATGAAATTATTTATGCAATCCTTAGTTGATGAGGCCAGAGAATGGTACAAGGGTCTGCCCAACAGAAGTGTTTCATCATGGGAGGACTTCAGGAGAATATTCAAAGAACATTATGGTGACAAAAACTGATCCTAGTTTTTTCATTAATGAATTCACTGGCATTACCAAAGGATCAAATGAACAAGTTGCTGATTTCAATGCTAGATTCACAAAAGTACTGAACAAATTGCCACACCATCTGAGGCCTAATGAACCTATGTGCATGGTGTTGTACATAAATGCTTTTGATGCCAAAACTGCTTATGGATTAAGAGATAAGGGTCCTCACAGCCTCAGAGATGCTTTCAAAATTGCAACAAATATTGAAAATAACAGAAAAGCGTCTGGTAAGACAAACAGAAGAGATGATGTGACAATTCTGCAAAATCTAAATACTAAATCTCAGAGTGTTCAGGGTAGTACATCTACTTCTGAGGATAAATTAGATAAATTGACAACTATTGTCAAGGACCTGAGTTATAGAATGGCTAAAAATGAAAAGGGAGTTGGTCCTGACAGACAGGTTTACCAAAGGCAAGAAAGAAGACCATCATTACATGACATGCCATATAATACCAATTGGCATAATGGTAAACCTGTCCTCCCACACCATAACACAAATCAAAGAGCTCATAATGCAAAGGAAACACCTAACCCTTTGAAGAAAACTGTTAATATGGTTGATGACACCCCATGGTACATCATATGTCAGATGCCTCACTCACAGTCACAATGCATGATTGCTCAGTCTCTATATAACAACGCTATTGCTTGTGATGAATGCAACGAGACACATTGCATGGAAGATGACAATGTCAATATGCTATCTACAAACAGGGAATGTCCCTCTCATGATGTTGATGCAGGTGTAAATGATGAGATTCATGTCTGCAAGCAGTTTCCCTATGATGATGATGAGGAAGACAACTATGCCTATGCTCAGGATTCACACAATTTTTTGAATAGCTTGAGGAGACCATCTGATGAAGAGATTAGGGCCCTCATAGCTGTAGCAGTGGCTCAAGTCAAAAGTAATTACAATCTCAGAGGCAAAGCTCAGGTAAGCAACTCACACCAACCAGAGAGTACTTTTATAAGCCAGCCAGTGCACAATCATAAAGGGAATGAACTACAAAAGAGACAATGGAATAATAATAAGAAAGGTTTTAAGAAAAAAATAGGTCATGATTCTCAAGGACCAGAAAATAGAATCCCCCAAATTGAGGATCAAAACAGAAATTTTTAGATTAAGAATGATAGTCAGAGAGCCATAAAAACAAAAGTTGGATCATCTCAGGATAGAAATAAAACTGCATATCAGGCTACAACTGTCATACAAAATTATGCTTAGTTTGACATAACTCAGGTCTTGTCCTAGGTAAAGGTCTCTATTCCACTGATGGAGCTGATGAAAGTTGAAGAGTTCAGAAATAAGGCAGTATCCCTGATTTCTAGAGTATCCTGTCAAGCCAAGCAGAATGATGAACCTCAGGGTAAGAAACAAGCCCTATGTATCGATGAAGATGAAGTTCCTAAGGTGTATCTGGGGATGACCATGACAAAATGCCCTTCACAAGTAGAACCATTTTATGTCTCCCTTGTCATAAATGAAAAAGTAATTAAGAATTGTATGCTTGACTCAGGAGCATCCACAAACATCATGCCGTTGGCTATCATGCAGCAAGCTGGGTTAAAAATAGATAGGGCATGTGGGAAGTGCTATGCCATGGATGATAGGGAGGTACCTGTCATTGGAATTATGAAAGATGTTGATTTCAGACTGGCAGCATATCCTCAAAAGGCATACAAAATGAACATAACAGTTGTAGATATCAAGCCACAGTATGGCATGTTGTTGTCAAGAAGATGGGTAGCACTCATTGGTGGAAGTATGCAATTAGATCTATCATATGCTATGATCCCTATGAATGGCAGGGATGTCAAATTGATTAGAGATGAAAGATCATCAGAAACAGTTGAGGACCAAGAGTTAGAAGAGCATATATGTTTTGTGGACACTAATTGTGAAAATTTTAGAGTTATCTCAGATGATCAAGGAGGTAAAGGGGGAGACATGTGCATTGAAGAGTCTGATCAACATGGTCTCTGGACCATGTACTTTGACGGAGCTTGTTCTAAAGAAGGCTCTGGTGCTAGAATTGTGTTTCTGTCTCCAACTGGTAAGCTTCTAAAATTCTCATTCTTGCTAAGGTTTGCCTGTACAAATAATATTGCAGAGTATGAAGCTTTATTGTTAGGATTGAATGTAGCTTTGAAGGATGGAATTAAGATGCTCAAAGTATTTGGTGATTCAGAGTTAGTTGTTTCCCAAGTTAGAGATAAGTATGCATCAGAAAATAAAAGGTTGAAACAATATAAGCATGCTATTTGGGATACAATTGAATTGTTTGATGCATTTTCAATAAATTGGATAGAGAGATCAAAAAATGTCAGGGCAAATTTTCTAGCTAATGTAGCTGTAAGGCTAAACGACATCACTCTATCAGATGTTACAAATGTTGAGGTCAAAATTAGACCTGCAGTGCTAGATAATATATGTAGCTGGCAGGTGTTTGATGATGATAAAGATTTACTGAGATTTTACATTGCATTGATGAGTATGAGAACCAAGAAATGGATTTCCAAAACTTTGTGGAAGTTGTAGATGGAAAATAAACTCTCCTAGGGAAGGAGATAATTCAACTCAAGACAAATAAAATCCCTAGAGGGCTGGTTGCTTTAGAGAGAGCTTTTGACAATAGGGAATAATTTGTTACAAAATCATCTCCAACAAACAAGAATGATTTAGAGGAGATAAACTTGGGAACATCTCATGCCCCCAAAAAGGTATACATTGGCAAACAGCTCAAGCCACATATTAGAACTATGTTCATTGCATTACTAAGGAAGTATAAGCATGTTTTTGCCTGGTCCTATGAGGACCTGAAAGCTTATAGAGAGGATTTATTCCAGCATGAAATCCCTTTGAAGCCCGAAGCTATACCATTTAGACAAAAACAAAGACCTATCAACCCAACCTTAGCTTCAAAAATGCAAGAAGAACTTATGAAGCTTAGGGAGGCTGGAATAATCATGCCCATCAGACACTCAACTTGGGTGTCCAACCTTGTCCCAGTCAGAAAAAAGAATGGAGATATAAGACTGTGTGTGGACTTTAGAAATCTAAATGTATCTTCTTTAAAGGACAATTATCCATTGCCAAACATGGAAGCTATGTTACAAAAGGTGACTGGCTGTGAACTTTTGTCCATGATGGATGGATTTTCAGGGTACAATCAAGTGAAAGTGAAAGAATCAAAACAATTCAAGACTACTTTCACTACTCCATGGGGAACATATGTATATGTGAGGATGCCATTTGGACTGACAAATGTAGGTGCCACATTTCAAAGGGTAATGGATGTTGCTTTTGTAGGATTAATTGATTCAATCTTGGCTATGTATCAAGATGATTTGACAGCTTATTCAAAAAAGGAAGAGCAGCATTGCATGCACCTGGAGCAGATTTTTATTAGAGCATTAGAATATGGCATCTCACTCAACCCAAAGAACTGTGCTTTTGGGGTAGTGGAAGGAAAATTGCTTGGACATATTGTTTCCAAGGATGGGGTCAGAATTGATCCAGAAAGGGTGGCTGCAATTGACAAAATCTAGATCCCTAAAATAGTGAAAGGTGTCCAGTCTTTCTTTGGACAAATTAATTTTGTTAGGAGATTTGTTCCTAACTTTGCAAAGACCACAAAAGATATCTCCAAGATGTTGAAGAAAGGTGCAACTGTCAATTGGGAAGAGGAAGCAACTAAATCATTCCAGAACATAAAAGAGGTTATAAAGATGGCTCCTATATTAAAATCTCCAGATTTTTCTAAGCCATTTCAGTTATTCTCATTTGCTTCTTTCCATACTATTGCTGCATGCTTACTACAGAAGAATGAAGAGGGGTTTGAACAACCTATAGCTTTCTTCAGCAGGTCATTGCAGCCTGCTAAATTGAAATATGACATCATGGAGAAGCAAGCATATGCACTGGTTGGAGTAGTCAAGAGCTTGAAGCCATATTTGGTAGGCTCTCAGATAGTTGCATATGTGCCTCATGCAGCAGTCAAAGATATATTTACTTAGCAGGAGGTAACTGGAAGGAGGTACAGATGGATAAATAAATTGCAAGAGTTTAACATTGAAATATAGATCACTAAGCTAGTAAGAGGACGAGGTTTGGAAAAATTGATGACACAGTCAAATCTAGAGGCGTGCCAAGTGAATCTAGTGCATAATGAAGTTATAAATGTGTTAGATTCTGAGTGGTATAAGGACATAGTATATTATTTGTAGAATTTAAACTGTCCTACCCACCTCAGTGATAATCAGAAGAGAACCTTGAAGCTACAGGCTATTAAATACATCATTGTTCAAGGAGAGTTGTATTGGAAAAATTCTGATGGCATGCTACTCAGATGTGTAGATGAAAATCAGGCCAGAGATATTCTCAGTGACATGCACAATGGAGTGTGTGGTGGACATTATGATGCCCATACAACAGCCCACAAAATTCTCAGAGCAGGCTATTGGTGGCCAACTCTCTTCTTAGATGCATAAAGAATGGTAAGAAAATGTGATCCTTGCCAAAGGTTCTCAGGAAAATTGAAATATGAAGGTGCATTACCCCTTAGGACTATAACTATAGAATCTCCATTTCAGCAATGGGGAATTGATTTTGTAGGGGAAATCTCAAAAAAATCAAGTGGAGGACACAGTTGGATTTTGGTTGCTACTGATTACTTCACTAAATGGATTGAGGCCATTCCAACTAAAAAAGCTACAAGCAAAGTGGTGATGGATTTCCTTCTAGAAAATATTATTATCATATTTGGAGTACCAGCCAAAGTGGTCACAGATAATGCAATGTGCTTCAGATCTGGTGAATTTGTTGATTTTTGCAACAACTATGGAATAAATTTGTTGCATGCATTACCATATCATCCACATGGAAATGGTCAAGCAGAGTCAAGCAACAAAAGCCTCATGAAAATTGTCAAAAGGATGGTAAGTAAAAACAAAAGGGCTTGGGATTCGAAGCTGAAAATGGCATTATGGGCTGACAGAGTGACAGTGAAAAGAGCAACTGGAAAGTCACCTTACGAATTAGTGTATGGTTCAGCAGCTAGATTGCCTGTCAACAACCTCCTACCAGTTTATAAATTCATACAAGAAAATGATGAGGAGATTGAGGACCCAATGATTGAAAAAATAAATCAGCTGGTTGCACTGGATGAAATCAGAAGGGAGGCACAGAGAACAAACATCAAGAGATAGCAAAAGGTAAAATATCTATTTGATAAAAGGGCTACAGAGAGAAAGTTTCAGATCGGTGATTTGATCCTTTTCTGGAATGCAAGGAACCAGGACAAGGGCAAGCATGGTAAATTTGAGCCCTTATGGATGGGCCCGTACCAAATCAGTGACACTCATGGAGAAGATTCCTATTTTCTCCAGGCCTTAAGTGGTGAATTGTTGGAATTGCCTATGCATGGTTAGTTCCTAAAACCATACTTCTCAAAAATAGGTAACTTCTGTGCACACTGTAAATTAGATGTAAATATTTTGTACACGCCTTTGTATAGTTAGTCGTGTTTTGTGTTTTGTCTGGTCTACCCCAGAGTTGCTTGGTTCTCGCTGTAGTCTTGTGTTTGCATGTCCCCAGTCGGAGCCACTGGTGGTGATCACCTAGGGTTAGGGTTTTAACTTTGTGTTTGCATATTCCTGTGTGTATTCCTTCAAACCCTTAGTGCCTTGGTTTAAATTGTTCCTCGGTCCACATGCATTGTTTAACCATTTTTTCCTGTCGCATTTGAGAAAATTGCTAAATTCTGTGTATGCAAATGCAAAATGTATGTTGGTGAGCTTGTGAAATCTCTATCGGCTTCCAAAAATGGTGAAAATTTTGAGTTATATGCATTTCTACATGTATATCGGGTTGCATATACATTGGGGGAATCTTCTGTAAGATTCTAGGAATATTCACCATTTGTATATCAGCCCTGCTTGTATATTGGGCTTGTATGTAGAATATGCAAGTGAAACATACAAAGGAAAAGATACATTGCAGGAATATTCTGGAGAAGATTCCTTGTTGGTATGTGCAAGGGAATGTACATTGAAAAATATACAAAGGCTCGTGACATGCAAAGTGAACAGTGCAGCGGATATACAAGAGGGTTTGTACATGTTCGACATACAAGAGAGAATATATTTCACATATTCTGGGAAAGATTCCCTATTTGCATGCAAAGGGGAAATGTATATTCGGCAATATACAATTGAAGATACAAGAAAAATATACAAGGGGCCTTGTATGTTCTGCAACATACAAAGGCAGGAGGTGCATTTGATGGGGCCCGCCATTTGTTTAAAGTGATTGTATGTTCAAACATACAATGAAAGTGCATTCCAAAGATGCAAGGCAGACCTGAAGTCATTTTCATTTTGTTATAAAAGTAGTGTGGCATCTACGGCTTGTACATTACATTTGTATAGGTGATGTGCAAGGAAATATGCAAAGGAGAGAGAAGATGGGTCGGGCCCACCATTTATATATTTGCACTTGTATATGTGCCGATATGCAAATTCGTGAGGATACAAGGCCCGGACTTGAAGGTTTTTCAAATCCGATGGATAGATGCAATGAAGTCCACCTTGTATATGTTTTGCGCTTGTATGTGTGTAATATACAAAGCGATGGATGCAGGATGGAGATACAAGCCGGACCTGAACTGAATTCTAGTTTGTTCTATAACATTTGACGTCCACCTTGTATGTTGTATATGCATTTGGGTTTGCATATACAAGAGCGATAAAGGTGAAATAAAAGGAGAAGAGGTCAGTGATAGAGGGTCAAAGTGCCTACATGGCACGATATCATTGGCTGGCAGCTCTTCATACGTGTTTTGGGACCATTGATTTTGGCGATGGGTTTTTGATCAACGGTCAGGTTTTGAACCTTCAGCGATGGTTTTTTCCTTGTGTCTGCGGCCATTTTTGAGCGGGAAAATCTCCAGATGCATCTGTTGTTGCATCCCTCGGGTAGTTGAGGTTTTAATGGTGGTTGTGTAGAGACATGTGATGGATTGAGTGACGAGCCAACTACCAGTTTTATGAGGAATGTCCCCAAGCGGCGGCACGGGGCTCGAGTTTTGTTCCTCCTCGCCATTCCTTCTGCCTGTTGCCTGCAGTGTTTTGAGCGCCATTTTTATGGTGCATGGTCTGACGAAATTTTTGATATGCCATGTAATTAATTTGCCAAGTACACTTTCTTTCTGTATTAAGCAGACTGTGTTACTCATTTTGTTGTGTTAAAAACTGGACAATATTTGGGTGCTGTGACAAGATACAACCTCATTGGTGGCCCTATTTTAAATATTTTTGTGAGTTTATGAATCTCATGTTGTATGTTTGATGCATAAATCTACTGGTTTCATGTTGATTTAAATGAGTAATGCTTCATTGCATGTGTTCTGTTACTTGTCTCCAAATTGAATGTATTCTTCTTTTGAATCTAAACAGCTAAGGGGTGTCTAAGATTCTTGAATATGGATTTACTATATTGAATGCTTGGTCTTTTACTTCTGCTCAAGGAGTAGATTAAATGTTTTAGGTTACAGTGTTAAGAAGAATATATTGCAGTAAGGATCTTCTAAGCAGAGGTAACTGATTACTCAAATTTGGGAAGTATCTGTAAGGCAGATATTAAACAATCCCCTTGAAACTCAGTCATTAATATGGGTTTATGTGTACATTCACATGTGTATGTCTATTGACTCTGAGCCTTGGATAGACACTAATCCAGTCTTGTATTGAGGTCACAACCAAAGTCCTAGTTTTGCATCCAAATACAAATTAAACTCAAATTTCATATACAAACCTTTTAGGACTTTAGAAGTAGTTTTAGGATCCAAAATCCTTTGTCTACAACTGAATATAGGCCCAAAGCTAGCCCCTTTGCACTTATCTCATAGTTTTGGTCTGCATAAGAGAGGATTTATCTACTTTGTGTCAGCATCCTAGCAAATTCATAGATGCATTTTATAGATGTTGAGTAGGGAATACCCTCCTTGGTTATGCAGAGCCTAAAGAAGAAGAGGAGATATTTATAGAGTCTATCTCCTATACTGTTGGCCCCTGGCCTGGGAATCCTATTGATCACTGATGGCTATTTTGTAGGGATTAATGGGAATAAGCATCCAGTCTGGGAAAATAACCAATAGACTTATAGATGGAGGGCTTAAAAAAGACATGGAACATAGGGAAGTGATGAGGAAGATATGTAGGATAATGGATGAAGGATGGGGAGATGGAGGTATGTGGAAGTGTTGAGGGATGGAAGGAAACCATGACCAATGGCTGCACACACTATGATAAATATTGAATCTTTTGGTGGGAAGGTGGTGTAGGAAGCAATGGGGTTGTTAGCTTAGGAGATGGTTGATGGATTGCTTTAGGGACCCACATAGACTTAGTGTTTTTATAATTTTTGCTTTGCTTGTGGGATGAAGGGTTTGGAGACTTTTTGATGGAGTGGATGGAAGTGGATGGTTGGAATTTTTTAGAGGGGGATGCTTCATTTGACTTGCTTGCTTCTTGCTTAGGGACCCACACCTTTTTCAGATTTGCTTTGAGGTGGGTGATTGTATGTAGCTTTAGAGATGGATTTGAAGTAATTGCTTGTTGCTTGGGGACCCACACCTCTTTCATTTTTTCTTTGAGGTGTGTGGGTGTATGCATCTTTTGAGGTGGATGTTTCTTTGAATTTTGGCTTTTGTGTCCTAAGGCTTGAGGATCCTTCAGATTTTTGACTTTATAGGTAGAGGCATCCAAATTTTTTCTTTGGAATCCCATGGGTATGGTGGAAGTGTAGTTGGTGGAAGCTCCTTGTTTAGATAATATGTGCATGTGTTGGCCATGATTGGGATTCTTAGAGGATTTATGGGTGGATGGATAAGGTGTTGGAAGTAATGGAGGTAGATTAGATGGAGGGATATTAGGATTTGGAAGAAACGGAGGCAAAGTGGATGGTGGGAGGTGTATGGTCACATGCTTTTGACATTTGTAAGAGGATGTAGGTGGAATGGCAGCGTATGTTTTATGAATGTGATGGGATTTGTGATGGAAAGTGGACTTAGGATGAATCGAGGTGGTACCAACATCATTAGATTGTTGTCCTTGAGGTGCGTATCCAAGGCCAAATGAGCATAGAGGGACCTTGACATGGATTGGCTCCAAAACACCTTGTTGATGAAGGCCTAAGCCTTTACCTTGGTAATTCATGTTTTCAAGGATGCGATTGACAATGGGACGAGGTGTAGGTGAAACACTAGACACGATTGTTGGAAACAAGGTAGATAACTAAGAGGGGGGTGAATTAGTTATCTTAAATATTTTAACTTTCTTTCCTTGTTAGCAATTAGTACAGCATCAAAACATATAAGCATACATAACCATGAGAGCAGAAATAAAATCAACACACATAACATAGTAATTTTTAAGTGGAAAACCCTGTTAAGGGAAAAAACCATGGGGTGACTAACCCAAGATTGTATTCTCTATTAGAAGAATAAGAAGTACAAAATGGCACTTGCCAATTAGGGCTCACTACCCGAGCACACTGCTCACAAGAGGCACATTGCCTACAAGAGACTCACTGTCTACAATGTTTATAGAAGGTAACCAGGTGTTTGAACTAAAAAGAGACATCCACACATGCTAAGGTTCAGTTATGGTTAGGCTTAATATACTGATCCAATGCACTTCATTCTTCCTCTGCTTTAGTGTTGTTGTTCTATCACATACCGGACTTGTAGTATTGCTTCCACACTTCTCTCTACCTTTTCTTGCTCCCTATTTCATCACACACACACCTTCATACTGAAATCCATTTGGTATATATATCTGCATCAAGGATTTCAACATCTATCTAGTCAGCAACCAGAATACTCAAGATATTTCTAAGACACTGATCTGTCAGCTGAATCCATGCTTAATATGTGATGTGTATCAAAGACATAGACATAGAAGTCATCAATCATGTCAACCAACCATGTATGATCACTCAATTAGCTTGATCACCATCAATTTCTCATCCGGATTAAAGTTTGATGCTCTGTCGGTCAGTTCTTCCTCAGTCTACTCTGCCTGTTAGGAACCCAACACTTAGATGCTTATATCTTTTCACTCATTCATCACCGGAGGCTCAATCTCTAGAATATAGTAGTCATGATACTCCTCTTGACTTGCCCAAGTCTGTACTTTGCTGAGTTACACCCTCTGAGAGATCCGGACCTGATTGTCAGACCTTGCTGCATGCTCTATTCTTACTCACTGAACCAAAACACTCTTCACTCTGTCTTCCGGTAGAGACATACTATGTGCTGTAGATGTGTGGAAAAGACTTTAATGCCATCAATGACAACATTCATGAAGCCACACAGCGTCTCTTGCCAACAATCTCCCCCTTTGGTATTGATGGCAACACTTAGTGAAAAATGACTAAGTGTCGTAGCAAACTCCCCCTTGGTTGATGCTCTGTCTTATGTACACTTTTACCGGAGCTCCCCCTTAGCTTGATTCCACATTTTTCACTACTCCTCACTCCCCCTTTGACATCAATGGCAAAGGGTGGAATCCATACACCATAATTCACAAAAATCAATCTATACATAGCCGCATAAGTATATAAACATGTTATATTTACATATACTTAAGTATATCCGCAAAGGTGGTCTTCAACTGTACAAATTCTATCGCCCAACTCTACTTCATCTTGTCCAAAATTGAAATGTGACCACTCAACAAGAATGCATAAGCTTCTGCCCTTCTTAAGTCTACCAGATCACTGGTCTGGGTTGTGGTCTGAGCATCAGTTAAGGCCTCATGCATGGCCTCTAACTTAAGGATAATTATCCCTCTAAGTTCACTCATCCTACTTATTATATTCTTCCTCTCCTTTTCAAGCCTCTTTATTTCATTTATAATGGTGATGGCTTGGCACTCTTGATTCATTATAGAAGTGGTGAGGGGATCAAAATTCTGAGATAAACTTGACAATTTATCTTCTTGTTCTTTCACTTTCTTTTCAATATCATTTGTCACTTTAGACCAGGATAGACAAAATTTATACATTTCTCCACCATCTTTAAGAGAATTTTCTAGGCTCTTTATCCAAATATCTAGGGTCCTCCTATCATTAGTTATGAGTCCCTGTATTTTAGTGAACCTCTTTCCCAAAAATTCTTTCCAGAATTTCTCTTCTGCCGATTTCTCCAAAGAATCAAAATGGGTGCTACATAGTTAACCAAAGATTTCAGGTTACTAGATGGAGAGGCCAAAGGATCCTTTTGGAAGGATGGCATGATCTTCTCCAGCATCCCAGATGCAATCTCTATCAGCTCACAGTTTTCCATGTGAGACTTGAGAAGCTTCTCTTTTTCTTTAGCTTGAGCAAAAGATGCTATCTTCATTGTCTGGACCAGAGAAAGGGAATCAAAATTTAGTGGTACTTGAAATAATTCTGGTTCATCTATCTCTATCATTTCTTTATTCAAGAAGCTCTTTACTACCTCTATAGTGTCTGTTGCTAGAGACTAAGTCTTCTTTCCTTTTGCAACCTCTTCTCTGTCATGAGGAGTCTTCTCTGTTTGATCTTCTTCTCTTCCCTTTACCTCCTCTTCTTGACTCAATTTCTCCTCTTTTCTTCCTTCTCCTTCAGTTTCAGAGTCTATAGGGAAATCTGGAAGAGAGATGTTAACTTCTTCATGGACTTCCTCTTCCGGAACAGAGGAATCCAAGTCCTTAGACTTCTCCTCACTTATCTCTTTTGACTCTTCTACATTTTTCTTAGTAGATTCTTCTTTTGATGTACTTAATCCTTCAACATCCATGGTAGAAGGTTCTTCATCTATTTCCTCTATGATATGAAGGTTAAATCTTTTGAATGCATTCCAAAGGATGTTTTCTATTTCTTTTGCTACATGATCAGTCTCTCCAAGCATTAGTTTGTTCATTCTTGCTTTGCTCCAGAACTCATCCTTGCAGTCCTTAAAGATCATGTTCATTTGTTTTGGAGTAATAGAATGATAGAGGTGAATAGCAATATACTCTCAGATCTCTAGGTCCTTAGCCTTAGCATTCTCCTTTCTCAGTTCAAGTTCCTTCTCTAGACTTTTGGGGATTAGAGAGATGATTTCAATGAATGCTTTATTATAAATGTTTAGATACCTAACTGTAGCATCTTCCAAGATCTTCTTGTCAGCGTCACTATATTCATCATAAAATTTAGTCATTGGTTGCATATTCCCATCCACAGTGACTCCCTTGATGACATCATCAATAGAGAGTAGGCCTTTCAACAGATTCTTCTGCCTCTTCTTCCTTGTTTTTACCGGTAGAGGATTCCCTAGAATTTTTCTTCTTCTTCTTCATTTTCTTAACTTCCTCATCTGACTCTATTTCTTCATCATCCTTTTGGCTTATGTAGGACCTTGTGGCCTTTGTTTTCATTCTCTTTTCTCCCTTTCCGAATGTCTTGGCTTCCAGTTTTGAGGCTCTTGAGCTCTTAGAGGTGGCAGGTGCAGAGCTCTTGGAGGATCTAATCTGGGAGGAGGCTTGCACCAGAACACTTTCCTTTTCTGCTTCTTGTCTCTCTTTCTCAGCTCTTTCTATTTTCTCCCTGTTTGCATCAACTACTTCTTTTGATATGCCATATCTTTTGGCAATTTCCTCTACTTCCCTTTTCATTTTTCTTTTTATCTCTGGTTGTTTCAATTCAACATGAATCTTTACACTTAATTCTTCAAAGGTTCCAAACCTTTCTGTCTTAGGATCCTTAGGTTGACTCAGCAAGTGTTGGATATGTAGCTCCAAGATTCTCTCATCAACCTCATATCCCATTGGCATAATCCAAACTATTCTTGGCTCAACTACCTCCATTAGTGATTGATCAGTGTCTACCATGAAGCATATTGTATCCTTATACTTCTCTACTATTGTTTGGGGAATTCTTTCTCTGGCCTGCATCATACCTTGGAAGTTCTTAAAATATCCCCAGAGTGTTGTGCTTTGAGCCTTGGCATCACCAAGCCCATACATGTAGTCTCTAATTTGTATGGCAACTGATCTATCATTTTGCCATACCCAACCACTTGATCCGGGTAGCTCATTCATATAGTAAAAGAATAAACACAGTATCAAGCCACCATACTTCAATGAGTTCTTCTTATCCTTCTTGATCTTTTGCAAGTTTTCTAACAGTTGGTTCAGAAGAAGATCACATAGGTCATAGTCAGCATTTTCCCTTAGCATCTGATATGTTGTATAAATTGCAGTTTTGGACACAGAATTCTCCCTACTGGAGTGATAGATTTTATAACCTATTATCATAGAGGCAAACTTTATATCCGGATCTATGATATCCTCTATTGTCATTACTCTTTTGTCAAACTTAGATCCGGTAGCCTCACTTACTGTCTGGTTCTTGACAGATTTGAGAGTAGGCAACCCACCGGTTGAATGCAATCTAGTTACTAGCCTAATAGCATCCTTTTTATCTTGAAGGACTTCATCAACCACATGAAGTTGTCATGTATTCTGCTAAGAACATACTGTACCCATTCATCTTCTACAAAATAGGGAAAGTGGATGCAATGTCCAAAATGCTTATCCCGGATGGCCTTGTATTGAGGTTTAAGTTCAAATGTTTCATCTATTAATTGTTTATGATAGATATCCATCAGCTTGGATTCCCCAAATTCCTCAATATTTGCATGTATGTACACCCTAACATCTTCTACATGTAGAACCCCATGCAGAATCCTAGAGAAGGCGCCTAAGGGATCAACTTCTAGGGATTTGTAGGGGTGTTTCATGAACTTTGGGCGCAGCCTATCAGAGATATTAACAACATTTGGAGTAGCCATCTTTGCAAAGTATTCAGAGAGAGATATTCAAGAATGGAAA
Organism: Cunninghamia lanceolata; assembly: GCA_027924645.1. NCBI lineage: Eukaryota > Viridiplantae > Streptophyta > Pinopsida > Cupressales > Cupressaceae > Cunninghamia > Cunninghamia lanceolata. Next base: position 3,340,359 of record BSBN01000220.1, on the reverse strand, counting down.
TACCTTTTTACTCTTCTAGGGTTCATAAAATGAGCCTAAAGAATCGTTGGTTGAATCAGATTCTGTCGTTGAACTTTGAGAAGGTTGAAACAATCTTGATGCAGAGCTCTTTCTTTCTTCTTCTCAAATGCAAGTGTGCAAATGATGAATAAAGAAACCCTTTTATCTCTGCACAAATCCTAATTTCCCATTGCAATAAGTGCACAACTTAAGTTATTCTAGATGCCTTATTCTTCCTTGTTCTGAGAGAGATCTTTCCGAATCATTGAGATACACATAGAATTATTTTTAGTGATAATTGACAATGTATCTCCTTTCCTCCAATCATGCCATTTATCCGTAGATCAAGATATTTCAATTTTGAACCATACCGGATCTAACTGTGAAAAATCCTGCTTTTACCAGATGGCTGTCAAATTAGATCAATCTTGGATGATTAAACTCTTCAAAACTCCTTGTGGACCTTTCATATTTTTACCAAGGATTATTTGGATATTTCTCTGATAACCCTTTAATCTGTAACATTCCATGTACCAAGTTTAGGCACCAACTGACTGGCTGGGGGGAATTTATTTTCCTTTGTGACTCCACCTAAGCTAGAGCTCATTTGCTTAGTTTCCGGAAGGAATATCAGCACCAGATTTTGGTGTGGATCCATCCCCAACATTTTTTGTACTCTTCTTCACAGAAATCTTATTCATCTCCCTTTGAACTTCATCCGCATTCATTTTTCCTTTTCCTTTATCTTGATTTTGATTATGATGCACCGAACCCTTTTTATCCTAATTATTACTTCTGTAGAATTTGGCAATATGATCAGATCTATTGTAATTGTAGCAAAAAATATTTCTTTGCATATTTGACTGATATCCTCTTGATCTGCATTGATTAGCCATATGTCCCATTCTATTGCATGTAAAGCATCTACCATTGAATGAATTGTTTATTTGCATATTTCTGCATTCATGAGATTTGTGACCATACCTTTTGCAGTTGAAACACTGTCCAGAGAAGGATGAATTAGCCTGATTCATTCTTCTTCTACACTAAGTTGCTTTATGACCGAAGTTGTTGCAATTGTACTAGTATCCATTGAAGGATGGATATCTTTGAGCATTTGGTTGTCTTACCAGAGGTCTTCTAGGCTTGTTCCTTAGATTTCTAGATCCAGAGTTCTTCTGACCAGATCTAGAGCTTTCACCTTTGTCATATCCCAAGTCATACTTGTCATCTACCCTCTTTTGGCTTTCAAGAAGAACTTCAAGTTGAGCTGAGCTTATCTTGAATTTCTCTTTGTATTCATTTGTTGTTTGAAGATCTTGTTTAAGAGTCTCTATCTGATTCTCAAGTTGTTCTTCATTATCTCTAGCTTCTTCAAGATTAGATTCCAGATGCCTGATTATTCTATCCATTTTGTGGCAATCCTCTGACTTCACCTTGAGAGATTGTTTTAGATTATCTTCAATTTTCCTTTTCTCTTCAATTTCTTGGGTGAATCTCATAACCCCTGATTCCATCTCATTTCTTACCATGATGACTTCTTTTGATAGCTTCTCACATATCTTGTTTTTCTCATTTAGGTCTTCATTAGTATCATTGGCTTCACTTTTACTTGCTAATTTTTGAAGCAGTTCCTTTCTCTTTTTCACAGAGATACTCAATTTTTCTTTTAGCTCATTTATGAAATCATCATCTTGTTTAAGTCTTTCTCTCAAGTTATTGACTTCAGAATGAGATTGCTCAAGATCATCTAGGGCAGACTGAAGTTGTTCCTTCATACCATAAATATCCATTCAGATTCTCAGATTTTCCTTGAGTTGTTAGGCTCTGTTTAGAGGAACTTAGCTCTGATACCAATTGTTGGAAACAAGGTAGATAACTGAGAGAGGGGGCTGAATCAGTTATATTAAATATTTTAACTTTCTTTCCTTGTTAGCAATTAGTGCAACATCAAAACATATAAGCATACATAACACAGTAATTTTTATGTGGAAAACCCTGTTAAAGAAAAAAACCATGGGGTGGCTAACCCAAGATTGTATTCTCTGTTAGAAGAATAAGAAGTAAAAAATGGCACTTGCCAATTAGGGCTCATTGGTCGAGCACACTGCTCACAAGAGGCACACTGCCTACAAGAGACTCATTGTCTACAATGTTTATAGAAGGTAACCAGGTGTTTGAACTGAAAAGAGGCATCCACACATGCTGAGGTTTAGTTCTAGTTAGGCTTAATTTACTGATCTAATGCACTTCATTCTTCCTCTGGTTTAGTGTTGCTATTCTATCACATACCAGACTTGTAGTATTGCTTCCACACTTCTCTCTGCCTTTTCTCACTCCCTATTTCATTACACACACACCTTCATACCGAAATCCATTTGGTATGTATATCTGCATCAAGGATTTCAATATCTATCTAGTTGGCAACCAGAATACTCAAGATATTTCTAAGACACTGATCTATCGGCCGAATCCATGCTTAATATGTGATGTGTATCAAAGACATAGACATAGAAGTCATCAATCATGTCAGCCAACCATGTATGATCCTTCAATTAGCTTGATCACCATCAATTTCTCATCTGGATTAAAGTTTGATGCTCTGCCGGTCAGTTCTTCCTTAGTCTACTCTGCCTGTCAGGAACCCAACACTTAGATGCTTATATATTTTCACTCATTCATCATCGGAGGCTCAATCTCTAGAACATAGTAGTCATGATACTCCTCTTGACTTGTCCAAATCTGTACTTTGCTGAGTTACACCCTCTAAGAGATCTGGACCTAATTATCAGACCTTGCTGCATGCTTTGTTCTTACTCATTGGACCAAAACACTCTTCACTCTATCTTCCGGTAGAGACATACTATGTGTTGCAGATGTGTGGGAAAGACTTTGTTGCCATCAATGAAAACATTCATGAAGCCACACAGTGTCTCTTTCCAACTTCCTTATTGGATGGAGGAGGTAAGGTGTAGGACAAAGGTTGTTGGTGTTCTAAGGAGGAACACTCATGGATGAAGGTGGTAAGATCAAGTGGATATGATGGTGGTTTTGAAATGGAGTTAATAGTGGAGGTGGAAGGATCATTGTAACATCAAAAAATGTCCCCTTGGGGGATTTTCCCTCATAAGGTTTAGCTCCCAGGTCTTTTATCTGCATTTAGGACATCTTACATCATAATTTGACATCCTGATGAGAAAACCCCTAAGTGTCTTGGAAAATAGGACCTAGGGGGACCACTTGAGATAAACCTTTCCCAAAATAGGGGGAGGAATTGGGCACCTACGTCCTAGTCCCACCCTATTTTGGGTTAGTCCCAATTTTTGGGTGTCAGCTTGTGACCGTTATTCGGGTCCTATGCCGACACGAAAGTTTTATTTACAAAATTATTGGTGGGAGTATTTGTAGTTGCATATAAAAGCATGTTTAGGCATTCATTTATAAACTAGATTTCGATTAGATGATTACTAGATGGACATTTGGATTCTCAAGCATTCTAAAGGTGATTCAAGGCTTTCATTGTGTTGCAAGAGTAGATTTGTGTTGTTTATGTGTTTGTATTTGCAGATTTGAGCATCCATCTCCTCATGGCATGAAGAGCTTCTTCCTTCCATGAGAGCTTCACTACAAGGTGATATCATTTGTGTTTTGAGCATTTATAATTTGGTTTTTGCCTCTGCCTCACAAGTGAATGCACTCTCTATTTGACAACAGTGTTCAGAAGGCTTGAATGTCTCTTCGGGGCTTGACTGAGGCAAGCCTCTAAACACCACAACCGCCTCCCAAAGTTTTCATGATTACAGGTTACAAGTGTCAGATCTAGAGAAAGTGAAGTTGCAGGAGGGTACAATAGAGTGTCAGAATTATAGATCAGAGAAGAAAATAGCTCCCTGGACTAGGGCACCTGCTCATTAGTCCTCAAAGTTCTGTGATGGGAAAACCTTTAGTACATCAAGAACAGGTTATAGATCTTGTTTACAGATCCTGACAAAAAGCAAGGCATTGGACTTGGGTGCCCACTCTTTAGTCTCGACTATTCCACTTCTAAACCCCAAAAATAGGTGCACAATTATTTATCATTTTACATCTTTCTGTAGCAGCATTTTCTATTATTCATTTATTTGCTATTGTATTTGCATAATTAGGGTTGTAAGGTATAATTGAGCATAATAGAAGATAAATGGAAATCAAATCATAAAAATCCAAGTTTCCCTACATCTCACAGTGACCTAGGGTAGGATAGTACATTGCAACTTGACCCTAGGTCCTTGAATGAAAGGGTGAAAGGAGGATACACATACAAAACTATAAAAAATGAAACTATCCAAATTTTGCCCTTTACAATCATTAAGATCTTTCTTATGTGCATTATGATCCAAGGTATTTGTTTGATCTTATATGCTTATGTGTTCTTGGGAGGCACATGCCTCATTATGAGAAGTGGAAGTTGTCTCATTAGGGTTAGATGGAGGATGGATAGGAGAAATTTGGATATCTTGCTCATGGATGGGTACAAGATTATGAATAAGATCAAGGTACTCATAGATAGCTTCTTCATAGATAATTTCATCTTGATCATGGAAAAGGTAAATGTTATGGATGGGTTGAATAGGAAGGATTTGATCTTGAATTGAATGAAGGCTCGATATTTCCACATGCTTAGGATAATGTTATTGATATAACTCTTGAGTTGCTTGAATGGAGGTATGACGCTCTTGGATGAGTTTAATGGGTTCTTGATATTCATCCATAATAGAGTATGATGAACTTTGGCTTGGGCTCATGATGGGAGGCTCTTCAATTGGCTCAATGGTTTGTGAGTCACATGATGGGGTTGTCAGAATAAGCATGGCATTTGAAGGCTCATTGCTAGGTGCTAAGATAAGTGTTTGACATGGGGATAAGTTGTTCCTAGCTTGTAGCCAATGGATCACATCCTTTGCAAGTGCATGGGTAGATGGACTATTAAGGGAAAATTGGATCTAAATGAATAATCAATATATAAATATCAATGATACCCAAAACTTAATGAAATAATGAACAAAATAGATCAATCAAAAAATAAACAATACAAAAGCAAACCTCCTTTAATTCTCAGCTTCCATTGATCGTCTATCACAAATGATCTTGTCTATGAATATGGCCCTCAGAAGGTGCACTTCCTTGCTATGATTCCAAGATCTTCAATGGGAACAGATATGATAGTATCGCCATGAATATGAGCTTCACAACAATGATGATAGTAGTGTGGTAACAAGTTTGATCACAAGCAATGAAGGAATTGGTGCCAAAGGTGCGCTGTAATTCCTACAGAGTAAGTTTACTTAAAGCCTGGATGAATGAAATGGAAGAATAGGGTTCAATTTATAGACTTGTTAGAGAGAAGATCAATGGTATAGAGAGAATGAGAAGATCAATGGTTGAGAAACCTTGAGAGAACGTGCGTGAATAGGAAGAAAACAAGTGTCTTGCTATATTTTGCATTAGAGGAATTAATAAAATAGAAGAATGAGTTAATTGAAGAGATAAATCAATTAAAAGAATAGATCAATTAGTTAAGAGAATGGAACTTAGAGAATGGAAATTGCATGAGGATGAGAAGATAATTTAGATCAATTAAATATTTGGAATATTCAATTGCATGTGCACAAGGATTGAATTATATTTAGAGATAACTCAATTTAGAAGAAATGGACAACTTAAATAAATATTTGATTTATTTAAATTTAGAGAAAATATTATTGGAAGAAACAATTAAATAATTGGTATTATTTAATTTAGAATGATTTTGAGAGAACTAATTAAATAATTGGTATTATTTAATTTGTTGGAGGAATTAGAAGAATTTTAATAAATTGATTTTATTTAATTAGTGGGAGAATATGAATTAAATAAATAAATTTGTTTTCTTATTTATTGATAGAGGAATTTGACTTAAATAAACATTAAGAATATTTATTTGGACAGAGTCGTGTCATTTTTAGGTGTATACATTTTGCCCCTCTTTGATGCAATGCAATTTACGGCGTTGCTTCAAAGAATAGAATTTCTGATAATGATATATGCCCTAGTTTGCCCCTGGTATAGTTTTAACAACAGTAGGATGCCCCCTCAGGAGATTGGATGGGAAGAATGCAGAAGGATGTAAGACAGACAATCTCATGAAGAAGAAGGTGGAAAACAAGTTAGGTTTGAAGAAAGAGATGAATGATATGATATGGAAGATATAATGATAACACACACAAGCAAGTAAGCAAGTGTGCACAAATGATACAAGAACAAACAAGGTATTGCCCCTGTCAAGCAGTAAACCACTGATAAATCAATATGGATTGATGATAGTGTTGTCATGGCGGGGAATGATAGATCCCTAGAGAAACATGATAGGTCAGTGTCTGGTTTCGGGAAATGAAACATGTCATGTAAGACATGTGTGTTGGTCTTATTTTGACAATGCAACATCCTGTATAAGACAATTGAATGATTATAATTGATTGAATTGGTTTACGACCAGACAAGGATCAAGACCACTGATTGTGATTGGATCATTTGACAAGATTGACTTGACTTGATTGGTATGGATTAAGGATAGACTTGCATTTGGATCATTGCTCAGAAGATACGATGATAGATAGAAAGTTGATCGATAGAAGAATGTCTCGACAAAAGGAATCACAAGATTTTATTTGATACTCTGCAGTTTGCATCTTTTATTGTATGGGATATGGATGCTTTGAAAATTTTTATTACATGGGATATGGATGCTTTGGAATTTTTTTTTGCATGGGATATGGTATGGATGCTTTGTCGATACGAAAGGGTTTTTCATCTCGATATTGCAAGTATTTTGAAGTGCTTATTTCATCATTGGGCTTTTTTTTTGTGTGTGTTTTTGAAATGTTGTAAGAAAATACAAGCATCGAGGTATAATTGAACCAAGATGACCTGAGTATTGCTTACATGGATTTTGATTTAGCAAGTTAATGCAAGTATTGAGGTATGATTGAACTGAGATGACCTGAGTATTTCTTGTGTATCAACAGACAAGGATTGTTCCCTTTCATGTTAGACCTTTGATGTCCTCAATGATCTTTTACTGATCATATTGTTTAGACAAGGCTTCACATTACCAAAGATTAATCCACAAATAACAGACAAAGAAAATGATTATGCCCCCATCATAGCATCTCTAATTTTTGACATCCTCGAGTAACATAGGAAGACATGATAACAGAAATCAAGACTCTATAAGTTAACCTAATCACGAACACAAAACATTCTTGCATTAGATGTGTTTTCTTGCCATAATTTAGATAGAATCAGTTTGAGTGCGTAGGTATTTGTTTGCTTTGCCTTGGATAGGTTAAGGTCTTGTGTCAAAATTCTGCTTGAAAATAGGCTTTGTTGCGCGTGCTTGTCTGGTGAAAGACTCCACAATCCTTATTGGTGAGACATAACCTAAGGGACCGACCTAGTGCCTTGGGGGCTCATTGCTAAATGGCCTTGCCTACATGATGATGCAGAGGCAACGTAGTTCAGGGTTGACCCTATGGACCTAAGATATGGATCAGATGAGGCATGATATGAAACAAATAAGGGTCAGATATGGAATAGATACATATCAGATATGGATTAGATGAGGCATGATATGAAATAGATAGGGTCAGATATGGAACAGATATGGATCAGATGAGACACGATATGGAATAGATATGGATCAGATATGGATTAGATATGGATTAGACATGGATCAGATGATACTGATGACAAGGAAACACCACGGATAGGTAGATGGATGGGTGACAGTAGATATGGATGGTCAGGTAGAAGGAATTTAACGATGTGATCTCCAAGGACTATGTCACATAGGAATAACGTGTCCCATTGTAGGTAAATACTTAGGACTTTTCATGGAAACTCTTTATGATGATAGGAGGATAAGAGGATAATGAAGGATTTTCTTGGTTTGGGAGGGATAAGGTATGTCAAGAGACACCTAAAACATTTATCAATATTGTGCTCCCAATCTTTATCAAGACCAAAGAAAGTAGAGGAATGGAAAATTAGGATAGATAGATTGGACAATATAGGTATGTAATGGATAGAAGGATAGGATAGGGAATGGTATGGAAGGGAACTAATAGGAGTAGAGTGATATGCCGATGAGACAAGGTGCCCCCAAGTGTAGGTGATGTAGAAGATCAACTTACACATGATGCCTGTTTGCTAGGTTTTCATCATGGTACTTATCCAAGGTGCCTGTTTGCCAGATTTTCACTGTTGGATGAAGGGATTTTTCTTTTCCTTTTTTTTTTTCTTTTGAAACAGTTAGATGGGAGAAGGTGGAATGGACAAGAGGAACTCAAGCATCTGGCTCCATGAAAGGTGATAGTCCCGCTAGATGGATGTTGTCGCATGGACAAGGTCAAGTGTTCTCATAGACATTGGTAGGGGATTGCATGAAAGTGAGATGGAGAATGGTAGATAACGGTTTATGGAAGGGTGTGATAGTGGATGATGATGCAGAATATGGAGGGAAGGCTTATGCAAAAGCATGGACCACATGAGTAGGATGGGGAAGATATGTAGGGTAATAGTGGAAGGAAGGGGAGATGGAGGTATATGAAAATGTTTGTGGGATGGAAGGGAATCATGACCAACGGTTGCACATACTATGAAAAACATTGAAGCTAGTGATGAGAAAGTAGTGTAGGAAGCAACAAAGACTTTTGCTTGTAGATGAATGACTTAGGCATGTAGGGATCCACATAGACTGGGTATTTTTCTGAGCTTTACTTGTCATTTGGGATGGAAGAAATTGAGACTTTTGGATGGAATGGGAGAAAGTGGACGGTTGGGATTCTTGAGAGGTGGATGCCTCATTTGACTTGATGGATTTTTGCTTAGGTACCCAAGCCATTTTGATTTTAGATAGTACTTGTGAATGTATGGGCTTGGGTGTATCAGTTTTTGTGCAGCTTTGGAGGTAATCATTTATTTGATGTGGACTCACACCTTTTCAGTTTGGCATATAGGTGTGTGGGTGTATGCAGCTCTTGAGAAGGATGCTTCTTTGATTCTTGGCTTTTGTATCCTAGGTCATGAGGACTCTTAGGATTTTTGGCTTGATAGGGAGAGGCATCCAGATTTTAATGGTTGGATTCTCTTGAGATGGTGGAAGTGGAGTTTGAGGAAGTTCTTTGTTTAAACAACATGTGCATCTATTGGTCATGATTGGGATTGTTAGAAGATTCATAGATGGATGGATAAGGTGTTGGAAGAAGTGGTGGTAAAATGCATGGAGGAATATTAGGAGTTGGAAGTAGTGGAGGTAGATTGGATGGTCGAAGGTGTATGGTCACATGCTTTTGGCGATTATAGGATGATGGAGGTGGGATGGCAACATATGTTTTGGGGATATGATAGGGTTTGCGACGGAGAGTGGGAGATTCAGGAGGAGTGGAGGAAGTACCAACATCTTGAGATTGTTCATCTTGAGGTGTGTATCCAAGGCCATATGAAGGAGGAGGAACATTGACATGGACGGGCTCCAAAATACCTTGTTCGTGAAGGCCTAAGCCTTTACTTTGATAGTTCATATGTTGGAGTATATGGTGGACAATGGGATTATGTGTAGGTTGAACACTAGACACAAGTTCCTTATTGGATGGAGAAGGTGAGATAGAGGATAATGGTTGCTGGTGTTCTAAGGAGGAACACTCATGAATGAAGGTAGTAAGACCAAGGATATATGGTGGGGGATTTTGTAGCATGGTCGATAATGGATGGCAGAGGAGTATTATTGGTTTGATCTTCTACGCTAGCTTGGGAGGCAAGTGTCTCATCAAGGGAAGTGGAAGTTGTTGGATCTTGGATAGGACTAGATGGGGTTATAGGCTCAGGACCATGGAACACATAAAGTGGGCTAAGAGGATCATCATGGTCTACTTGATCATAGATAGGCTCTTCATCATAGATGGGATCTTGATCATAGATAGGATTTAGCGTGATTGGATTAATGTTCTCTTGTATAGGTTCTTCATCAATGATAATATCTTGATCATAGAAAAGATATAGGTTATGGAGGGGCCAAAATTAGATCTCTAGCTCATGTATAGGATCAAGTTGCTCATGGATAGCTTCTTCATCAAAGGTGGTATCTTGATCATGGAAAATATATAGGTTATGCATGGTTGGAAATTGGATCTCTTGCTCAAGTATAGGTATAGGATCATCAAAAAGATAGAGGTTATGTATGGGTTGGATGGGAGTGCTTTGATCTTGATTTAGACAAGGGGTTGATGTTTCCACATGCTCTAAAGTGTGCTCTTGGCATAACGCTTGGTGTTCTTGAATTGAAGTTGAGGTAGAAGACTCTTGGATAGGCTATTGGTAAACAACATGAAGGTACGACGAACCTTGACTTTGGTGCATGGTACGAGGTTCTTCAATATGCTCAAGGGGTTGCAGGTGACATGACGAGGTTAGAGTAATGGACATGCTTGAAGGTTCTTTGATAAGGTCAAGGACCAGAATTTGGGGATATGGGTGACTCTCTTCTTGTAGCCCTTGGATCACATCATTGGTAGGTGTATGGGTAGATGAATGAGGTAAGGAATGGGTGGATTTGGAGTTCTCCTAGCTTTTCTTTTGCTATGTAAATCTAGAAAACATTTTTCCCAAAACTTATCGGAGGCTTCTTTGGTTGCCCATTTAGAGCTTGGGGAACTCGATGGCGGTGTTGGTGTAAGACTGGTATGCTTTGGGATATATGCCTTAGAAGATGGTGAAGGAGGACTAGTAGATGGAGTGGTATATGATTTCCCACTTGAGGTGGTGTTTGCCTTGTCAAGAGTATCATTAAGATGGGACAAGAATGTATGACTTTGGGACGAGGTGTAGCTAGTACTGGCCTACTCAGTTTGTAAGATTGCAAAGTGATGTTGTATGACTTGGAGTTCCTGACCAATTTCTATACGACCTTAGGGTGAGGTGTCTAAGGTTAATTGCAATTTCAGGTATTTGAGTTCTTGAGCCCGCTCTTCTAATTTGGTTGTCATATCTTTAGAAACTAACACAAGACTAAAGTGGGTACTCAGAAAGGTTGAAAAGTTTCTCTCAAAGTATGTGGAAGTACTCACTATTACACATGCAAAGGAACAGAAGCGCAGTAGAAAAGGATAAATGCACAAAAAGTTGACACAGATGCACAGTACTGGTAAAGGTCAAATGCACAAAAAGTCAACATAGATGCGCAACTGAAAATGATAAAAGTTTAGCTCTAGTTTTTGCAAATTTTTGGCAATTTTTCTAATGTTTTTGGTTTCTCTTGGTTGCAAAATGGTCTCTTTTGATCTAATTTTCTCTATTTATGGCAAGAAGACACAGCAAACACAAAGAATGTTTTCATGGTTTTTTTATTTTTTTGTGATTTTTTGACTCTTTTTGGACTAAAAAGAAAAGCAAGTACATCCTAGTCTTCAAATAGATTACAGGGGTTTTTGGCCACTAGAACAAAGGTGTTTAATGAAGGCAACCGTTCAAGTGGTTATACATGCGGCAACACTACTATCCATTATGGAGTCTCCCAGCCTGCAAGGGTTGTGCCTTGGAGGGTTTTGGGTGAGGTTGGCTGTCAGAATAACACAACTGCACTCGTTGTTTGAAGCTTTCGCTCCAAACACAATTTATTTATAGTGGATTGGTAGGGCTTGGCATCTAGCCTATTACCACTTAGGGTCATTCCTACTTGGATGAACGGTATCCAAGAGCAAGCCCCTCTAAAGGAAAAAAACACATGCAAAAATGATATGTCTGGCATTTTGGTCACCCAAGATAGGGGAGAGCATAGGCCTGGTATCATTCCCAAAACACAGAAGATAGTGGTTCTTTTTCCCCTAGTTTAGAAAAAAATAAATAAATGAGCTATCTACTTGGGCAAGCACAGAAGTTTTCTTAACTTTGAAGTGATAACAAGATAGCAATGGTTCAATTTTACCTAGATAGCATGGATTTGTTAAATTTGAAGTGATAATCAAGATAGCAATGGTCCATTTTTACCCAGATAGTAATGATGTGTTCAATTTTATCCAGATAGCACAGATTTGTTAACTTTGAAGTGATAACGAGATAGCAATGGTTTAGTTTTTACCCAGATAGTAATGATGTGTTCAATTTTACCCAGATAGCATGGATTTGTTAATTTTGAAGTGATAACGAGATAGCAATGGTTTAGTTTTACCCAGATAGCAATTATGTGTTCAATTTTACTAACTACGAAAGATAGCAATATAGCAATGATTCAATGATATGCAAGATAGCAATGATTCAATTACCACCTTCCTAGTTAAGACTATGTGAGATTTGTATGAGCATCCATTTACTTTCCTGTTAGAAATCAAAGTGTGAGTTAACAAGTGCAACTATATGATTCTAAACCAGTACCTAGCCTGCAAACAGATCAAGAGCGTTCCTACAAAAAGATGTTAGCGTTAGTGAAAACTTCAAGGAAACCCTAAAAATCACTACCTAGATTAGATGTGCAGCTTTAGAGCTTGAATTCATAGAAATAGAGATTAGAAGTACCACAGTACATATGTGCTAAGACAAAGGTCAAAAGCACAGGAAAATAGTATATATGCGCCAAATTGACAGATGCGTCGTATCGTAGGATATATGCACCGGAACAGAGTCTGTATGCGCCAAAAGAATGTATACACTAGAACAAACAGCAGATGCATGTTAGGATGTGTCAAATGCATGGTTTCCTCCTATGTACAACTTTCTAAAACACAAAAACTCAGTTTTTGGGTTAAAAATCAGGGCTAGACCCCATGGTGGGCGCCAAAAATGTTAAGGGAAAATTGGATCTAAATGAATAATCAATATATAAATATCAATGATACCCAAAACTCAATGAAATAATGAACAAAAGAGAATAATCAAACAATGAACAATACAAAAGCAAACCTCCTTTAATTCTCAGCTTCCATTGATCGCCTATCACAAATGATCTTGTCTATGAATATGGCCCTCAAAAGGTGCACTTCCTTGCTATGATTCCAAGATCTTCAAATGGGAACGGCTATGATAATATTGCCATGAAGATGAGCTTCACAACAATGATGATAGTAGTGTGGTAACAAGTTTGATCGCAAGCAATGAAGGAATTAGTGCCAAAGGCGCGTTGTAATTCTTGCAGAGTAAGTTTACTTAAAGCCTGGATGAATGAAATGGATGAATAGGGTTCAATTTATAGACTTGTGAGAGAGAAGATCAATGGTATAGAGAGAATGAGAAGATCAACGGTTGAGAAACCTTGAGAGAATGTGCACGAATAGGAAGAAGACAAGTGTCTTGCTATATTTTGCCTGAGAGGAATTAATAAAATAGAAGAATGATTTAACTGAAGAGATAAATCAATTAAAAGAATAGATCAATCAGTTAAGAGAATAGAACTTAGAGAATGGAAATTGCATGAGGATGAGAAGATATTTTAACTCAATTAAATATTTGGAATATTCAATTGCATGTGCACAAGGATTGAATTATATTTAGAGATAACTCAATTTAGAAGAAATAGAGAACTTAAATAAATATTTAATTTATTTAAATTTAGAGAAGATATTATTGGAAGAAATAATTAAATAATTGGTATTATTTAATTTGTTGGAGGAATTAGAAGAATTTTAATTAAATAAATTGATTTTATTTAATTGTTGGGAGAATATGAATCAAATAAATAAATTTGTTTATTTATTTATTGATAGAGGAATTTGACTTAAATAAACATTAAAAATATTTATTTGGACAAAGTCGTGTCATTTTTAGGCATATACATGGACAATATAGGGGATGGAGGATAAGAGTAGATGGAGTGGCAGGTTTAGAATTTGGATTGGATGGAAGAACAATGTGGTTGGAAGGATGGATAGTAGGACTAGATGGATAAGGATTAGGATCACATAGTGGTGCCAAGATAGGACTAGTAGGCTCATGTGTTGGCATGTGATTAGATGGTGAGGGAGGATGTTCATAGGATGCATTGGCTAGGTTGATATCTCCCATATCAAAGGATATCAAATCTTGCTCAAAAGATTGACTTAAGTAAGCACATGTGATTTATGTACAAGGGTCCACTTGGAATAGAAGTAGGTGACACATAGGTGTCTCCTTCGTCAAATGATATTAAATCTTGTTCCAAGAATGGACTTGAGGATGTTTGACTTATATACAAAGGGGTATTTGAATTTGCATGTGCCTCTTGTGAAAACACCTCTTGGCCTTGGAAATTGGTTTGATAGTGAGATGGCATGTTGGAATAGGTGGTTGAATGACCTTGAAGTAGATGTTGTTGGGTTGATATGGAATTGACATGACATGAAGATAGAGGTGATACATGAGATTGGGCTTGTTGTGATATTATTTGTTGTTGAATGTTTTGATGTTGGAATGGCTGAATGGGTTGTGGTTGTGGGTGTTGATGTTGTGTTGGTGGAGGAATCACATAGGCTAATGATTGTTGAGATGGAGATTGATATGGATAAGGGTTGCTATTAGAATAAGTGGGGTAGGTTGATAATGGATGACATGAAATGTATGCAGATGAGGTTGATATGATGGTATAAAGGACACATAGGATTGATGTGACATTGGTTGATGATGTGACTATTGGATTTGACAAGTGGCCAAGAGGTTTTGGATTTGTGCTAAGAGGTGTTGCATTTGAGGTGTTTGGCTTTATTGAATTTTTTGCATTATGTCATGGATGTCTTGGAGGGTTTTCTGATCCAAAGGTGACTGGCTTGCATGAATTCAATGAAGAAGGTGAATGACCTTTTGTGCTAGGTCCTCTAAGGTTGACATGGTGTAACTTTTAGCAAATGTTTGATTAGGGTTATGATAAAGACTTTAAATGTTTGGGATGTGATTGCTTAGGGTAGATTGATCAAATTGATAGGATGATTGGCTGACTTGATTGGTGACTACTTTTGACTTGGTCTAATTGACTAATGGGTTTGATTTTGATGGGTAGATTGCTTGATGGGGTGATTTGATTGATTTGGTAAAAAGATTGATCAAGGGATAGATTGACCAAGACCAAAAGTGGTTGATTGGTTGATGTTGTTTGGTTTGATTGATGTTAGACAGATGACTGGGATGATTTAATGACTGTAAATGATCAAATTTGATGTGAAAGGTTAACTGAATGGGATTTTGACCAGGACAATAAATTACAAATTGTGAAAAACCAAAGGTGACGCTCTGTGCTTCAAAGGTGACTAGGGATACTCCAGAGGTGATTTATTGCAATTCATAGGCGATAAGATACTATGCATAGGTGACAAAAGATAACTCATAGGCAACTGGAATTAGGCCAAAGGTGAGCTACTGTGACTCAAACGTGAGTTTGCAGAGATTAAAGGTGCATTTTGTAGAAGGATCAATGGCAATTTGCTGAGGTTCATAAGTGACTGGCTAAGGCACAAAAGCAACTGGATGCTGTTCAAATGTAGTTTCTGTGGTAAATTTTTTTTTTAGAGATTGTTTGTAGTGAATTTGGTAGAGAAAACACAATGGCAGACACTCATGCATAGCACATTCTTAAACATTGTAACATCCTAGGCTGACTGAGATAGTACCTGTTGGGTTCCCACTTGGATTTCTCCAGCCATGCCTATTCCTAGTGGATAGCTCCAGGAACTTGGGGCACGGACTCCCCCTTACAATGCACTCACTTCTCAGGCACACCAAGTTCCAAGTCCTCAAGACACACAGATCTTGAGGTACTTTTCTATCTCTGCTAAGAACCGCAAAAATGTGGGATGACTATCAGAGGCCTAATCAACTGTCCTCTTGTACCAATAGATAGAAGTTTTTTTGCTTCTAAAACACAATTTTTAATTAGGGTTTTCATTTGGGTGGCTATACATGCAGTGACTCGCTCTGTTAATGGAGGCTTCCTAGCTTGCAAAGGTTACGCTCTGCAGCGTTTTGGGGGAAACATTCGTCAGTATAGCTAAACAACACCCGTCATTTGCGACTTTTGGCACAAATGCATTATTTATATAGCGGCTTGGAAGGGCTTGGTTTTAGCCTATTTCCACTTGGGTTGTACCCCTTCTCACAATGGGAAGGCAGGCCCTCTAGAGTTAGTAACAGTTTCTCTTGCACCCCAGATCTATTAGATAGGCATGGGGAGAGGATACTTCTATTGCTAAATCGGGTTACACACAATCAAAGCAAGAAAGCCCAAGAAATGAAAAGTAGACACAATGAAGAAAAATTGTTCATTTTAGAGCACCAAATCGAAGTGTTTGAGTTGTGGGTTCATTTTAAAACACCAAAATTTAAGTGTGTCTACTTTAGTATAAAATATTGTTTAGAAACTTGGACCGATCGAATCTGTAAACAAGGTTAGCTTGTTTTCAACCTCTGGTCTTTAACAACCGAGAGAGACAAGCTACACCGAGAAGATGTTAGATTTTGAAAAGACCTTATTTTATGCAACAAAAACTAGATGCGTATAGAAAAGACCAAATGTGATTTGCTAATGACTAAAGGTGATTGACATTTTACTAAAGGTGACTACCTGTTGTGCGTATGCAAGCCTTTGTTGGACAGAGGTGATTCCCTGTTTACTAGATGCACATACATCTTGCCAAAGATAGAAGAAACATAAAACCAGAGGAAAACAAAGATCTAGTCATGATGAATAAGTGATATTAGCCCTAAAAAACAACCAGATGCCAGATCTAAGATTGCATGTAATGGAAATAGAGAAAAATCACCCTAGAACATGATCAAATCCAAGATAATTATAAATTCCATGTCAAATTAGCTTGCATGTCATAATGAAGACAAGGGTTAGCAAATACATCAGCTTGCAACCCTAATCTAAAAAACCTAGATGGTAAAAACCTTGAAAACACAAAAAAGGTAAGTCAGATTTCAAGTTAAACCAAAGGTGACTGGCCTACGACTAGAGGAAATTTTCTACAGGCCATATGTGATGTATCAGTGACCATATGCAACCTTCTCCATGTCAAAGGCATTAGAAAAATCTACAAAGGCAATTTCTTACCCACCAAATGCGAGTTGTTATTCAAATGCGCATCCGTGTACCTGGACCTCACAAAAAACTCAAATTTTTAGAAAAATAAAAAACAAGATTTGACTAGACGAGTGGTCCCACTAGGCGTGCCAGAATGTAGATTAGAAATTTTGGATAAAATGAAAGATAAAACAAAACATACGATTACATTTTACCCAAAACTTACAAATACCTCAGATGATGCATGCATGATTGATTCCTCGAATGGTTGGATTGTTGGTTGCTTGTATCTGTAGCATAATGTTAGATTGAGATTGATGGATGAAAGATAGGTAGATTAATGGTGGATGAAAGATTGATGGATGAGAGGGCTAGAGTAAATTTGATAGAGTAATGGTCCTTGAGAGTTCATCCATGCAAATTGCATGGATGTGAATCAATTTATAGGCAAGTGTGAGAGGATGGAGGGATAAGATTTTCCATTTTGCATGTGATAGTTGAATTAGAAAGTTACTTGTACAACTTGGGAGAGAAAATGGAAGGTGAAAGAGTGATTTGAGAGATGAGTTGAGTTCACTAGAGAGAGAATTAGAAGGTGAATTGAGTGATTTATAGAAGAAAAGAGGATTAAATAAATAAATAAAATTTATTTATTTAATAATATGAGGGATGGGATTAAATTAAATAAATGTTAGATTTATTTAATTTATTAGAGGAAGTGCTAGGATGAAGAAGGGGTTATGATGGCAAGATGGTTACCTAAGGAAAAACATAAGGTGTTGCAAGAGAGGACATTTTTAGGTGTCTACACACCACTTTCTTTCTTTTTAATTGAAGACTATTTCCAGCTAGATGTCGTCCCTTCCATGGTTCCACAGGTGTCTTCTTTGTTAATATTTTAATGCTAGTAGATTGGTGGAAGCGAATCCACAATCGCCACCTATCACATAAAAAGGGTTAGCGGGGTCAGACCTTGGTATATATCTTGTAAAAACATCCTTCGCCTACTAGGAAAAAGGGGCCATGGGGTCATTTGAAATAAAGTATTTTAGGCATGGGCTAGAGGCGGTGACAATATGGCAAGGGGTCGGTTAGAGAACATCTTGGAGGGCATAAAGAGGCAACTTAAAAGCTTGAATAATAGGCGATAAGCAGTCAACATGAAAACATAACGAATGTGAATTCTATCATGCTTGGCACAACGGTTTAGGGTTTAAGGGGTGTTACTCAAAATTTTTTTTAATATGCAACAAACCCTAGGCCAGAGACCTTCTAACCTGATGACACAAATCTTAAGGCTAAAATAACAGAGCTATGGAAAAAAATTATATGGTTCCATCAGGATGATGGAATTATCTTAATTGGGATAGACAAGATGCGCCAAGCAAAATGGGATTTCTTGAAGTCCACTAACTTAGGAGTTGTCTAAGTTCCCAAGCTAATTGATCCAAGAGGGCGGGTGATGCATAGTTTATACTAAACTTAAGATAAGCTTACCATAAACAAAAGGATAATTTGATCTAGATTCTAACCTTAGGATTTGGATTGATTATGGATTTGATTGGATAAGGATTGGATTTATTTGATGATAGTGATTGATTATGGATTGATGGGGATTGATTAAGGATGATATGATCGATTAGAGATGATAATGGGTGACAAACAAGTGTTTGAATAAGGATGGTTTAACGATAATGATTGATTATTACAACGATAATTCTATGGTTAATGATGGGGTTAACGACGGACTAGGGATAACTAACTATCGATGACTTGGCTGACCTATAAACTAATGAGGATGATGAAAAGGATAATGATCAATGATTAGGGTGGATCACAAGAAAAGAGGGACAAATGGGCATGGATGACGTGGTATGCGACGTAGAGGGATGATGTGGACAGGGGTTTTTTTGGGAATCAAAGGGACAAAATTTTGACCTTTTAAATGGCTTTCTAAATGGGTGTTCATTCAAGGGACTAGGTGCTACTTTAGGACACTAGGCACTGATTCAGGACAATGGGTGCTATTTTGGGACAGTGGTGATATGTTGTGATTTTCAAGTTATAGGATTAGATTTTTCAATTGATTCAAGTGGTTTTGGGCAATGTCAATGAGATTTCTGGGCAACTAGACAAACACACCAATCAAGAGAACACAATGGCCAAATGTTTGATAGGTAATGGTATAATGTTATGTGTATGTTCAATAGCACCTTTAAGGTCAAATTTCCAAGAGTCTAAACACAATCGAATACGCTTGAAAAATAATGCTTAATCTACCTAAGGTCAAAGGCAAATGGCAACTTGTTCAAGCCCACAACTTGGAATCTCTGTCGACTCATATGTCATCACACATAGATTGGGTGCATACAAATTTTTGTCTTTGCGAGAGAGGACAGGTAGGGGCCTCCAGGACTGGAAGGATGACCCAATCACCCTCTCCTCGAAAAGCTACAAGTAGATTATGCTAAGCCAGGGATTTCTATCTCATCTCAAGGGAGCCTTATGGTGAATAATCTTGGGGGAAAAACATTATATGCCCTTGCACTGAACAAGACACCGAGAGGTCAAAAAGGGGTAGGCTTCTAACCTAAGGTGTTTAGTGGGGGAAATTCAGGGACTTGACACTCATTGATGTGGCAGTGACTCACTTAAGAGACTATACAAACCACTTACATCAATCCTTTTGCAAGGAGAGCATGGGTTTGACGTATCTCACACACAAGTGTGTGGATACTAGGGAACTATCGGAATGAGAATACTTTGCCAAGAACCTTTAGCTTTCACCTAAGCCTTTTATATAGTAGACCGAATCGAAAGTACCGCTTAGAGTCATCCCTTGGGGTGAGTAACTCTTTTTCCACCAAGGAAGGCTCTTTCTAGAAAATGAAAAAGAAGATAGAACAATTTCTCTTACACCCAAGATCCTTTGAAAGGTGAGGGGAGAAGATACTCTTGTTCTACCTTTGGGATATACCTAACAAAAGTTGTACAAATGCATCAAGTATAGCAAACACTTGTTCATTTTATAACCCAAATTGAGATGTGCCTACTTTAAATACATAAGTTCGTTTTAATGCACCAAATCAACTATTCCTATGTTAAGCACACAAAACACACAAACAAGTGGAAAATCTTGTAAAGAAAGCATTAGTAGTTTGATCTTTTATCTTGGACAACTGAGAAAGCTACAAAACCCACATTAATTCAAGAGAAAAGAATGAAAAAATAATTTTTTTTTTCTAAAATAGAGACTAGGAACTGATACAGAGGACTAGGCACCACTTCAAACAGATAGGCACCCCTATAGAAAATGAGTGCTACTTTGAAGGATTTTTTATACCTGAGGCTAGGCATTGATATATTTGACTAGGCGCTTATATGTCGGTCTAGGCACTGATATATCAGGCTGGGTGCTAATTCAATTTGTACAAAGTTTCCCCCTTCTAAGATGCACTTTTTCTACAAAACAAAGAGTTAAACATGTAGTAAATGATGGTTAGAAGCATACAAACCCCTATTAGACACAAAGATCAGAAAAAACACACAAAAAATGTTAGTCCTATGCTAGATGAAATCAGGTGCTGATATACGTGTTGAGAATAAGGAATATTGAGAGGGGGTGAATCAGTATTCCACAAAACCACTTCTTAACAAATTTATTTATCCAATTTCTAAAGTTAATAATATGAAAGAAGAATGAACATAGAAACAACAACAACAAAGACATAACACATGAACACCAGGATTTTTTAAGTGGAAAACCCCAAAAGGGAAAAACCACAGTGAGTGTTAGCTCACAATATATTAATATAGCATCATACTAGATTGCAATAAGGCTAACTACCTTAGGGCTCGCTTCCCTGAGAAATGCTCACTACAAGAAAGGCTCACTACCTAGAGAAAGAAAGAAGAAAGAAGAATGGCTCACTGCCAAGTTTAGCTGCTTAGATTCCATCTATACATGCATGGTTACAGCTCTAATGAAGCATAGAAAAATTGATTCAACACTCTTCATCTCTGTTTTCCCTATTTCACTACTCTGCTCTTATTCTGGGATAAGATCTCTCTTCTTCTGCTAGTTATTGACTTATCATTACATGCTTTTCACACACACAATACTTCTTCATACAATATCCATCCCACCAAAATGAAATTCATTGTATATATATATATATCCTCAACAAGATTTATCTCTTAATCAGGTCAGCAAGCTAAACCTGAAACATGTAAACAAAGAGTTGTACTCTGTCAGCTTAATCTTGTGTAATCTACATTGCAGACTCAGCCAAATGTGTACAGGTCTTCACATAGGTCGGCCCTAATCATATAACCACTTAGATTAATTATCCAGATGCTAAAACTTCTCCTCATACAGATCTACCATGCCTGTCAGCTTGATCCTTAAGAACATACTATTGCAAGTATAGGCCTAATCGATGTTGTCATTGATGTCAACATACTCATGTTGCATTGATGTCAAGGATTGGATGAGTTATGTGCTAAAGATATTGAGAAAATTAGCCCCATCAGAAACATAGAAGAATAGTGAAGACAGGGAAGTTCTATGAAGTGAAGATCCCATCCAGATGAAGATCAGAGTACGTGCATCAATGGGTTTGTAGATATGTGTCTGAAGATCCTCCAGTCAAGATCTGAGAGGTCCACATGAATATTTGGAGAAGTTATGGTCATATGAGTAAAACTAGTTCTGGTAGCTGTTCAGGGGTAACAGAGTGACACAAATAGGTCCGGTGAGATCCATAAATACAATATCATGTTCTGTAGATTTGATGGCATGTTTGGGAAGCTAATGTTCATTGACAATTCAATTGGTTCATGGTTTGGAGGTCCACAAGCAATCCTTCTATTATGACGGTGATCATTAACTGTGTTCTTGAGGTTCTAGGTGAAGATGTGAATGATTACAGTAAGTAGAAGTGGTGTGGATGTTCTTTGTGATTCAAGCAAGCTTGTGGTGGTCTCTAGATTGTGTCCAGTTCATGTTGGAGGTCCGCATTGAAGATTGAGCTCGTGAATGAAGATTTACTTTTGGACGTTGGTGTTCTTCCTAGTTTTGGCCGACTGGATGATTTGCATATATTACGAATGATCTTGAAGATGTTTTGCGAAGCCTAGCGTGTTCCACAAAGAAGTTTGAAGTCCCAACTATGGGTAGCTAACAGTGTAGTAGTGCGCATGAAGCTCTTGTAATAAGTCAAGTTGTATTTTTATATTTACTTGTTGATCATGATGTTAGTCATAAACAAACATAGAATAAAAGTTACACATCAACCTTTACTCATCTTGAAAGATATGATGAATTCAAAGAATTCATGATCCCAAGTCTCCATGGATTAGTTCTTAATCAACCGACATTACTCAGTGGTTGATGTGAGTTACTGTTTTCCATTCAGGGGCCTTACACTAATTCATCAGCAGGATTTAGTCTCTGTTAAAGATGCAACACAAAAGGTTATCTACACAAGATATTTCCACAAATAATGTGTCTATATCAAATCTTTGCATGATATTTATCAATTGTAAATGCTTTAACTTCAAATTATGATATAAATCTTCAAGTATCTACAAGATGTCTACATATTTCATACATTTTTCTTCTGATTATCTATTATTTGCAATGGTGATGGTGAAATGTTTTAAAATTAAAAGAAAATGTAAACAAATACTTCAAATTATGATGAATCTTCAGCTATTGAGCCACATACACACTTGATACAGTCATGAGAAAGAAGAAATCAAACCATATTTTCACTAGGACGTTCCACAGCTAGATACAGATGATGCAAACTTCAAAGGATGATGAATAAAAACAATATATGCAGACCGATGAGCACTCCAAGGGACGCAGCAAATCAAAGCATATATCAAGAGTTCATCCATAGACTACTCAGAATTTATGATGATTTGTAATCAAATAGGTCTTCTCTTTCATTAAGTATGTGAAAATATGTATGCTTACAATAACTTTGAAATAGGCTCTGAATATTTCAGCAAACAAATTTCAATTAAGCTTTGAATGTTTAAAATAAAGCATCCTTGCACCTTTTATAGAATAAGGTGAGAGAGCAGTTACACATGATCTATGATCAAGATTTATCTAGCAAGATCAATGGTGCACATTTCCTTTTGACTTAGTCAAATGTATCTCATGGCACAGGTTGCTAGCTGGCAACCATCTAGGTAACTTATCTTCTCCTAAGTACCTGATGCATGTATTTCCCTCTGTAGCGCATCTTCACTCTACTCCTCAGGTTCTTCTTCTTCATCATCATGATCACCACTTTCCATATCTTCATCACCCTGATGGATGTCTCCTTGTATATGGACCTACATGGATGTCCGGATACTTTCATATGCTTCTACTATTCTTTCAACTTCCCCGCCATCCTAAGTTTTGGCTTTACTGATGGCATGTTTATGTACTTGGAACTTATCCCTGAGGGTCTCCAATTTATTTTTCCTGCTGCTCAATGTTTCATTGTAGTTCTCCACCTTGACCTTGATTCTCATGATCTTGTTCATTGCTTCTTCTGTCAGGTGGTTAAGAGGGTCATCAGCCATTGGCTGGAAATTATTATGTAGAACCTTTATTGCATAATCTGCATCTTGATTTTCAATCTTTCCTTCTACTTTCCCCTCTAGGGCCTCCAAGACTTCTGCCTCATAAGACATCATGCTATGCAACTTCATACTGATATCCCTTAATTAACTATTGCACTTCTTCAATATATCATATTCAAATCTGACACCTTTATACCAGATATCCATCAACACGGTAGTATTATTATTCAGTACCTGGTGAGTTATCAGGATTTGAGGATTAATCCTTCTTATTTCACTTAAAGCACTCAAGGCTTTCTCCATTTTGAATGACCTTCTTCCAGTCTCCGTTTGCAACATATCAACTTTTCTCCTTGAGACACTTAAAGAATTCCACCTCTGCAAAGAGGCCTTCACTACTTCCTCAGCTTCAATGAGTGCGGATAACATCCACTTTCTCATAACTACTAACTCATGTTTCATAAGGTCCTATTTATTGACCTCCTCTTGTGAAATTGCAGTCAATGGGACTACCTGATCTGATACTACGTTATTAGGGTTAATTAACCCTTTTATGTATGCATGCAGCTGGGCAATGTGCTCCTTATGTTGCTTATATTTCTCCTTTTCTCTCTTCACCCTTTGGGGTAAGGAATCAATTATATCCTTCCCCTCTTGGCCTTCCTGATCTTCATTGGCAAATCCCAAATCCACTGTAGTTATCTGGAATTCTCCTAGAGTGATCTTGCCCTTTTTTTTCTCAATTGTGGGGAGTGCACCTGAGTAGTTCTTCTGCCTGTAGCAGGATCTCTTCTTATGGCAGATGTCAATCTTGCCTTCCTCTTTGGCCTTATGATGGTTTCTGAAAATAATGTCAAAACATCAAACTCTTGAATCTCAAAACCAGATTCTGTACCTACTTCTTTCTCTAGCCATCGGGGTACTTGGGATCCATCATCATCATCATGTCCTCCATGATCCTCTGTACCCATCTCTATTCTTGATGGAGAGGGTGACTTCCTTATTTCTTCCTCATGAGGGTGATCTTGTTCTACTTCGTCCTCATGAGGAACGTCTTCTTGCGGCGGAGGATCTTGTGGTGCATCCACCTGATGATCTTGTCGCCGATCTTGTACTTCACCTTCCTTTGTTTCATCCACCTTGGCATTTTCCTCATCCTGAGGTATATTCATATCTGTGGATATCATTCCATCTCTATTAGGTGCATCTACCTGACCTTGGATCACATTCTGATCCACACCTGCTATGTCTACCTCCTGGATTTTAAGGTCATCCTGACCTGATGTATTTTTATTGGCTGAGGCCTCTTGGGTCTTAAGGCCATCATCACCTAATGTATCTTTATCTTCCCTACCCTTTTCTTCAACTTCCACTATTTTGGGCTCAACAGGTATTTCTTTATGTTGATTCATATCTAGAGTGCTACTTCCCGCTTCTATCGACATGACCTCTTCTATATTTTCTATTCTTTTAGGTGAACCTATTTGATGTTCCAGACTTGTATCCTCCCTATGTGTAGGTCAATCACCGTAGGGCCGGTCACCTGATCCACTAATTTATCAAGTCCTATCTGTTGGGCTGCCCTCTCTGGGCTAGCTTCCTTTTCTTGCTCTGCTTGCTTCAATTTTTCTAATATCACCCTTTGTGAGGATGGTGTTCCTTGTGGAGTTATGTGAGTACTTGAAGCAAGGGTCTCCATTTGTAGAGAGGTTACATATTTTACTACCTCATCATCAAATAAATCAACTATCTCTTCCAGTGAGACAGGACCGCCTTGACTTGCTCTAGTGGTCTCTCTTCTTTTCTCTTCAGGTTTCTCAGTTTTAAACTGTATGATGGCAGGAAGTGGTACTTCATGCTGCAATTCTTTCCTAAACACTTCACTACATGCTCCCCTTATCATCGCAGATGCATGTCTTATCTCTCCCCTCATGTGTGTTCTTGGTTTCTTAGGGGTGGATGCCATTAAGGGTGCCTTTCTCTTCCTTGTGAAAACCATAGGATCATCATCTGAAAGCTCCTTAGTTACTGGCTCCTCCTCAACAAGGATATCTTCTTCTTCATGTTGCCTTGAGGATTGGCCCACATCTTGTGTTTCTGTAGTCTCCATAGCCATCCTCAAGATTTTCTTGGTCTTTTTCTTATCCTCTGGAGGTGGTGCAGATGAGGCTAATGCATGTCCTGATGCGGATGCACCCTCAGCTGGCATATCTATTCTCTCAACTATTACTCCCTTAGGTGTATCTTCAGTTTTATTCTTTTTACTGGGAGGTCCTTTGCCTTGTTTCTGAGGTGGCAGCCTCTCTCCATTAGATTTCCTCTTCTCCACCAGAAAGTCATCATATTATTCATTTGAAATCTCTTTCCTTTTCCTTTTATTATCTACTGTGACTGCCACACCTCTCTTTTTTAGTGCATTAGTTTGTTCATTCACCCATGCTTGGGTCAACTGTAACATTCCACCTGTAAACCTATCCAATGCATTGTCCTCAAGCTGCATTAGATCAGGGGCTGAAATGGTGTCATTGTACACCTTCTTTTCTTCATACTCATTTGACAATAACCTGCCATCATCCTTCTTCAATTGTGCAGGTATTGGAATACAATCAAATGTCCTGATCTGGTTGAGGATGAGTCTCTGGTATTTTCTCCTCCTAACCTCAGCCTCATCCTCATAGTCTGTCCAAAAATCTTCCAAGTGCTTATGATGGATGGGCTTCCCTATGATCTTTTGCATTCTTCCATAGGGGTCATAAGATCTAGCTTGTGGGAATGGCTGTAAATTCATCAGGTTTAGACCACCTATGGCCTTCTTTATATTTTCTGAATTAGGGCATGTATACCACTCTACATTTATTGGAAACAAAACTGGGGGAATCTTATTATTTGCCTTGTATGCATCTAGTATTGTTGATATCTATCTTACAAACTCCATTAGGATTACCCCATCAGTAGGGTACCTGGGTAACATTAAGGGTTGGCCCTCAAAACCTTCTACTCTTATGTAGGAGAATGTGGCAAACTGGATGAACCAAGTGCCATGTCTGTATATTATTTCTTGAGCCTCCATTATTAATCTTTTAGTTCTATCTTCTTCCACTGTCTTGACCAAATGTATAGAAAATGCATTGTTTACCAGTTTGTAATAACGGAGATAGTGTGCCCTCTACAACTGAGGATAATGATCCCATATATGGGCATCATTCAAACTGCCACCTTTCTTTCCAACTATAGTAAGTGCATCAAATGTACCTTTATATGGACATGAATATACAATATATGATGTCATATAAAATGAACACTCCAGGCCTCCTAGGATCGTTAGCTGTTCATCTAGGGCATCACTGATCATTTTAGCTCATAATGGCTTATTATCAGTGTAAATGTACATTATGATAACCCCATACATCCAGTCCTTGAAGCTTCCAGCATTAGGCTGGCCTATCACTCTGCTGAGTAAGGCAATCATATATTGATATTTTTCATCAAAGAAATACTTGTACAAATGTACTGGCAATTTAGCAGCAGTAGGATAAGGACTGTTCTTATCTCTCCATTGATACATCCTTTTTCTTGCAGCCTTCTTGTTGTTTATATACTTAGTTTCCAATTTCTTCAGATCCATGCTGACTACCTTCTTTCCCAGTGGGAGGTTGAATGTAGATGAAATTCCTTTGATAGATAAGTTTGCATAAACCCTTCCATGTTTTTCTACCCTCCTTGTCTTAGGGTTATAGTTTCTGGCACATTCAATTACTAATTCTAAAGTTTCCATGGTGTAAGGAAATCTGGCCGCATACCACATTCCTGATATGAAAATGTTGTCCAGTAGGGTGCTATCTCTGTCTTCGCCCATTTTGGCTAACCATGCCGCCAAATCTGTGCATCCCTGGTGAGTATCTCTGATGACGCCAAACTTAAACTGCACTCCCTCTGGTTGAGAAAACATAGGTTTGAGAAATTCTGCATCGAACTTATTCTTCCTGACATCTACCGTGGCTTCCTGCAATAAACACAACTAGTCTTACAACAATATCTACATGCATGCATATACAACATCATACATTCATGGCATCATGCATATTATACTTATTGATCTCTATTTCATCATGATATGTCCAATTACAGAGCAAAACCAATAAAGGACTTACTACCTAGATATTACAAAAAATGACAGCATGAGGGTTTTAATTACTGACCTGATTATGCTTATCTTATGAATTAAGGAGATGGTTATGAAAAGGGCTCAAATGGTGGTGATGATCATGTGTTCTATTTTGCTGTAGGCTATCTGCGTCCGCAGGTAGCTCATACGAGGGTTTGAATGTTTTGTGCTCTGTAAAACTCGTTTCTTCACAAGGTAAATGTCAAATGAACCTGTAACTTCACTTTTAATCTCATCCTTAGGGTAAATTAGGGCAAATCCAGGTGGAATTGATTAAAACCATTGATCTTCTACCATGGATCTATGGATGTTGCCAGGTGTTCTCATTGTGTTCGCAATTGGCGGGAATCCACCTACTGTATTTATGGCATTTAATGTCATGGGGTAAGAGAAGGGGGTGATCTTCAGAAGATCGGGTGATATTCTAAATATCAGGTGATATTCGAAATATGACCCCCTGTGTGAAATATGCCCATCCGCCTTTGAGCGGGAAAGCTTACGTCGATAGATCGGGTGATGTTTTAATATCAAGTGATATCCAAATATCGGGTGATATTTAAATATCGGCATGTTTTAAAGATCAGGTGATGTTTGAGATATGACCCCTTAAGAGTAAAGTGACCCCCTTTCGAAAGATCAGGATGACGTCGCCATCATATTGTGTAAAAAGGGTGATCCTCAGAAATATACCTCCGTGATGTAAAAAGGATGATGATGTCACCATCAGGCATTCTCTTTGTTCATCAGGATTGGATGACATCATCAGCATATTGGCTCTAGGGTGATATTTTACGACAGGGTGATATTCAGAATATCAGGTGATGTTCTGAATATCAAGTGATGTTCGGAATATGACCCCCGCAAAATATATGAAGCTGTTAGATGGGTAAATATGACTATCACATAAAATTGACGTCCGGAGCATCGGACCAAATAGTTTATCAGGTGATAAAATTGGATCGGGGTGATCTTTCATAGGATGACTGATATTTGTAAATATGACCCCCCCCAAATATCAGGTTTGACGAGGAGTTTGACTTGCAATAACTTTCGTTCCCTAAGGAATATCAGGGTGATCCAAAAGGCAAACCTACATGAAATTTTGTACTCTATTCAACCATGAGGTTATTAACATGAAATATTAACTTTGACTAATTGACCTCATCATGATGACTTACCTAGCTTCCTTATGCAGGATCACTTGCATTACTTACTTTTACCAGACCGCCAAAAGCAGGGAAAACACAAGCCAAGCCAAGCAAAAAGTTGGGTCCCTATTTTGTCAAGTCAAAATGGGGCGTGTTGTGTAACCACACAACAACTTGCCACCAAAGAAAACAACAAAATTACAATGATTCAAGTGAGGGGATCACATTAGTATATAGTTTTCTAACTCTTTCTAAGTGTAAGTATCATAATCTTTCTGTATGACAAAGTTTTCATCATGGTAGCAATGCTTAACTAAGGATCAGGTGTGTGCAAATGATTAATTATCCTCATCTTGAAAGCAAGTTGAAAACATGAGTAACTGATGTTAAGCTACATAGTTGGAGATCATCCCTCATAGCCAACCTGGATAGAGCCTTGCTGCCAACATGCGTCCATAGCCCCAGCAAGGTTATCTATACAATCCCCCTAAGTAGAGCCCTACTGCCAGCAGGCGTCTATAGCCCCAGTAGAGTTACTTAGATGGCCTAATTTTATAATATTTTTTTGATTTTTCAATATTTTGTAAACTTTATATATCTGATGTCCTCATGTAAGCTCAGTGTGTAAGGTATGGTCACTTGCTAATTTAGGTTGGAGATTGTATTGGTAGCAAGGGAGTCCCTTTAGATTTTTCACTTAACACCTATACTTGTGTGTTCAACAAACCCAAGGCTGTTAGGTGAGTCATTGTGAAAGAATCACTTTGATCAAGAAAAGACACCCTGATGAAAAGATATCACAGACCTGATCATAAATACTTCTCAGAATGTGTCATAACCTATATATAAATTTGTTCTCATCACTTGAATCCTAACAATTTACTTATTTTCTAGGGTGTTGAGCTACATCATCCTAACTAACCAAAACAAAAACTCAACCAGCAAACAAAACAAAACACAAAACAAAACTGTATAAATGACTATACAAATATACACTATAATACACATGACTATCATGAAGCTAACTCAAACTTGGAAATAATGTTTAAGGAACTATCCATTAACTGGTAATGGAATATCCTCACCTGTCAAGTTTTTAAGCCTGTAAGTGTTTCCTAATATTTCAGAAATTTGGAAGGGACCTATCCATAATTTGTCAAACTTACTATGGTCTCCTTTCCTCTCATGTGCTTTGTTCCACATCAGGACTAGATCTGAGATCCTGAAGGCTTTAACCCTGTCTCTTTTGTCAAACTAGCGTTTGACAACAGCCTGATGTTTGGCAAATTGATCAATTGCCTGACTTCTTTTCTCTTCCAGGTGCATCAACTGAAGCAACCTGACTTCTTGCTTATTGTCTATGCCTAGGTATTCTTGGGCAAACTACAATGTAGGAATCTTTAGGTTAACAGAGAGGATGGGATCCACCCCATATACTAAGTGATAAGGTGAGTTTCCTAATGCAGCCTTGTTCCTGGTTTTGTCTACCCATAAGTCATATTTCAGAAGTGTGTTCCACTCCCTAGGGTTCTTTTCTATTAACTTTTTTATGATATTCAGCAAATTTTTATTGGTGGATTCTGCTAATCCATTCCCTTGGGGATAATAGTTGGATGAGAACTTCAGTATGATGCCATAATCAAAAGCACATCTTGACAATTTGGTTGAAGCAAAAGCAGAGCCATTATCACTTACCAGAGCATAAGGAACTCCATACCTGGTGACAATATTACTTTCCAGAAACCTAATGACATCTTTAGTGTTGCATGTCTTTTTGCTGATAACCTCAGTCCACCTGGTACAATAATCAGTAATCATTAAAACATACCTGTGACCTAAGGATGATGGAGGATTGATTGGCCCTATGAAGTCCATTCCCCATTGTGCAAATGGGCGCATCTCCATCACTGGCTGCAAAGGTTGAGTAGCATATCTCTCTCTATTAGCAGCAACCTGACATACATGACAACATTTAATATGCTCAGTAGTATCCTTGAAAATGGTGGGCCAGTAGTATCCTGCCCTGAGGATAGCATGAGTTGTGGCCAAGGGTGATCCATGTGCTATTCCAAACTTGTCATGTAGCTCTGATAACACTCTATCTGCTTCTAGCGTCTATAGGCATCTTAGATATATTCCTTCATAATTTTTCTTGCAAAGGACTCCCCCTTTCATCATATACTTCTGTGACCTTATTTTGAGGGCTCTCCTTTGTGAAGCCTGCAGTTTTGGAGGACATCTTCTAGTAATCAGGATGTGCCTGATGTCAGAGTACCACTCTCCATTGTCCTTAGCATTGATAACATACTGCTGACTCATGATATTTGGGTCTATCTCTGATATCATTTGGCTCAATTCCTGTCCTCTCACTAGCTTCATGGTGTAATTTCCATGTCATATTCTTGTAGGACTGTGATCCAGTTAGCCCTTTTTTCACCTGGCTCTCTCTACATTAAGAGCATCTTCACTGCTGCATTAGGCACCACAACAATAACTTTACTTCTCAGGATATAGTGCCTAAACTTCTTCACTGCTCTGACCAAGGCAAGTGACTGCCTTTCAACGTCCATGTATCTTAGTTTAGCATATTTGAAAGGGTAGCTCATGAAGGCTATGGGCTTCTCTTCCTTTTCTTCATTTCTCTGTGTTAGTACTGCTGTAGAGGTATGCTCTGAAACAAATGAATAAATATAGAAGTCCATGGTGTAGTCTGGACTGATCAAGACTGGAGCATTAGATATAGCTTTTTTGATGTCCTCAAAAACTACTCTAGCCTCTAGTGTCCACTCAATGTTTGTATCCTTTTTGTGCATGGCATTTAAAGGTCTAACAATTTCAGCAAAGCCAGTGATAAACTTCCTAACAAAATTAATCTTACTGAAGTAGGATTTAAGCTCCTTTTTGCTTCTAGGAAGCTGTATTTTGATAATGGACTCCACCCTGTCAAGATCAATGATAATCCCATTTTCAGTTATCAGGTGGCCTAGTAATTTTCCTGTTGTCACCCCAAATATGCATTTCTTGGGGTTCAGAGATATCCCATATTCTTCACATTTTTTAAGCACATTTCTAAGATCTGCTACATGGTTTCCTCTATCTTTAGAGAATACTGTTAAGTCATCCATGTATATGACTATACATTTTCCTATTAAGCCTATGAAGGCTATGTTCATTGCTTGCTGGAATGTTGCTCCAACATTTATTAGCCCAAACGGCATGTGCCTGTAGGCGAATATCCCCCACTTTGTGTTGAAGGCAGTTTTCAGTCTGTCTATCTTATCTACCATTACCTGGTTGTAGCCTGAAAAACCATCTAGGAATGACATCATTTTGGCACCATTTACAATTTGCAAGACCTCATCCAGGGAAGGTAAAGGATAATTGTCCTTTTTAGATGCTTTGTTCAAGTTCCTGAAGTCCACACATAATCTGATGTCTCCATTTTTCTTCCTTACTGGAACTAGATTGGCTACCCAGGTGGAGTGTCTTACAGGAAATATGTGTGAGGCCGATTATTTTACCTCCCTTATTTTGATCGTTATGCTATTCAGTAGATGACATTATCAGACCCTAGTGACTATGTTTCATTATGCAGACTTGATTTTATCACTGATTATGATAGGACATTGATTGACATATGTGATTTGATTTGATCATAGTGATGCTATCTTTGTGATTTGACATGCGAGTTATATAATTGATGATGTTTTGTGATGAGACTCTAGTTATTGATGTGATGTGGTCTAATTGACATGTGATTGGATAATGCAGTTTAATTTGGATTTATGTATTAATGTTTATTGTTGTATTCGATTGTGTGAATTTAATTCCAGTTGCTTCGGCTATCACTTTTCATGACAGAACTGACACTTGATCGAGATGTGCAGGTTTTACATTCCCTAGCCATGGGAAACTAGAGGTAGGATTCACACTATGTTATCCCCTGTAAAACTGATCCATTCCCAAGAGGGATAAGGATCACGTTTGAATTTGAATGATGAATTATAGTGCTTGATTTGATTTTATTTATTTCAGCCTTAGTACCCTTTTTATTTAAAATTGATTAATAATAAGTGTTGTACAATTTTATTTAATTTATGCCACTTGGTATTTATATAGATATTTTTTTAGGCCATTTAAATGTGGATTTTTAACCCCCTTCATGAACCCTAGGGTCCCAAAAGTTACCCTAGGTGGTCAACCATGAGTCTAGGGTCAACTTGGACTATCTAACCCTAGTTTTGACTCACCTTAGGTCACCCTAAACCATGGTTGAGTAAAAGTGACGAATTTAGAAAAGAGGGAAGATGGGGAATGGGCCTTGCCTTGGGAAGAATTCATCTCCCATCCCAAAGTTTTGGGAATCATTCCCAAGGAAGACTTGGGAGCTCTCCAAGAGTCCTCCCAAACTCCCAAGTGAGTGGGAGCACCACTCAAGACCCTTGTCTTCTTGAGGTGTGAGTGGGAATCCAACTCATCATTTGTCCCCCTCCCACTTGTGTGGAAGCACAAGTGGATGAGGTGGAGATGGAGGTGGAGTGAGAGGACATTTGTCATCCTCTTACCTTCTCACTCTTACAAGTGGTTTTGGAGGAGGGAGGAGATGGTGACAAATGTCACCTTTTCATTCTCTCAAGGCCAAGTTGAAGGCCTATAATAGCTCCTCTTGTTGAGGAGTGGGGGTTCTTCTTCTTTTGGTTCTTCTTTTCTAGTTCTCTTCCTTGCAATTTGAGAATTCTTGCAATTTTAGTTTCTTTTGTAGTTGGAGGAGTTGGGAGAAATTCTGGAAGTTGGAAGGCTTAGGAAGGCTTGGAGCTCTTCACCAATCATACTTCCATTGTCAGGGCCTTGAAGATAGGCCTCCTTACTTGCTTTCTTACCTTTTCTTATATGATGTGTTGTGTTTTAGTTTGTGGTTGATTTGTTATTTTGCATTGTGATGTTGGGATGGGTGTTATGGTGAGAGCACCTCTAATGGAGGTAATGCTCAACTTGTATGGGTAGGGGAAAGGAACATCCTTGGGGGCTCTCCCACAGTTGTATTTGTGCCTTGAGGGCTTTTATTTGTGGAGGAGAATGTTGAATGGCAAGAGTACCATGGAGATTTTATGTGATGTTTGTGGAGGTTGGTGTTATGGAGATTTTTGGCTTGAGGCCATGGGTTGTGATTTATTGGATGGCAAGAGTGCCATGGAGTATTTGTGATTTGGAGGATGGTGGTGTTTGGGTGATTTTGGCTTGAGGCCATGTGTTGAGATTTTTATCATTTGGGAGCCCTTTTAATTTGAGGGGTCTATTCCCTACCCTCACCAAACTCATTTACATGAGTTAAGTTATGTGTAAAACCTATGGGGATGTTCTATTTCTTTTGTGTTATTGTGATTGCTTTTGTTGTGGAATGAAACCCAGTGTGAAA
Organism: Cunninghamia lanceolata; assembly: GCA_027924645.1. NCBI lineage: Eukaryota > Viridiplantae > Streptophyta > Pinopsida > Cupressales > Cupressaceae > Cunninghamia > Cunninghamia lanceolata. Next base: position 3,305,992 of record BSBN01000220.1, on the reverse strand, counting down.
CCCCTACCTCCCTAGCTCGGGGGTGACCCACTTGCGAGTCTACAGTAGGGAGGAGAGATTTCCTTTCATAGTGACTGATCTTTTTGTTGTCTTGTTGTTGTGGATAGCTGCAGGTTATTAAGTGAAGAGATGAGATGTTTTGGAGCTCAATTGGTGTTCATATAGTTTCTTGTGTTGGCTGTTGGAGCCATGGTTATTTTGGCTTGTTGTAATGTAATTGTTGTAAGAAGCTACTATGTTAATTGCCATGTAGTTGGCTGAAAATAAAAAAAATCAATGTGACTTTCTATTATTGAGTTTAAAATAATTATACTCTTTATTACGATGTTAGCCTTGTGTATAGGGATGTATGGAAAAATAAACATAAATATCTTTTTCTGCCATTGTTTTCTTAAACAAAATATGCATGTGATGTAAAGTTTCTGTTTAGATCATGATGGGAATGAAAGAAAAGAATTGCATTCCCTAGTTATTTAATGCTGTCACTTCTTGTTTTGTGGATTGTGAAGTTGAGAACTGTTTGTGAAAACATATATTTATAATACCTTGTCATTATAGTTATCAAAAGGAAATATGCATTTGTTAAAAGGATGTTGTTCAGATCTTAGTTTAGATAAAATTAAAAAAAAAAACTGTTTTAGAAAGGGAAATCTGATTGCCTAAATGCTTGTACTCCTAATTGTAGAGTGGTGATTTGGATGTTGTTCTAATTTGATTTGTAATAATTATTTCATTGCAAGTCTTATGAAAATGATAAACTGGTTATTGTGAGTTGCTTAAAGTTGCAGTTTTGGTATTAGGGAAAGACACTTAGTTGTGAGAATAGTTTATGTTTTATAAAAAAAAAGGGGTATATACAAATATGAAAATGAATATATATATATTTGTTAAAAGTATATTTGTTTAAAAAAAAAAAAATAGAATATATGTATGTTGTTAATATTTGTATATATATATAAACATATATATATACATTGTTATTAATATATTCATTGTTAAATATATATATGTTGGTGAGTGAACACATATATATATAAAGTTTATTTATGTTAAAAATACATATCACAGTTTTGAATATTTCTTTTATGCAAAAAATAAAAATAAAAAATAAAAAATAAACCAAAAAAAATATAACAAAAAAAAAATTATTATTACCACAGGGGACTGTGGCGCTACCACAGCCCCCCCCTGATCCTTAGTGAGAGAGGGTGTGGGGGAGGCAAAGCCTCCACCCACACTCGTGGGTGTGGGTGAAGGCTCCACCTCCCCAACACCCCACACCCCCCATACTCCGTTGTGCCCACAGACCGCAGCTCCCCCAATACCCGAGCCCCAAACCTCCACCTTCTGCCGCTAGCTCTGCTGTGCCCCGCAGTCCCCCCTTTCCCTTCGCGCCACCTGAGCCCTTCTCCTGCGCGCCTCCACTCTCGTCACCCTCTGCGGCCAACACACCTCCGTCAGCCTCCACTCCCGCTGCCCTCCGCGGCCAACACACCTCCATCTGCCTCCACCTCCGCGGCCTCACCTCCACCCGCCCCTTCCACTGCCTCCTCACAGCGGCACCTCTGCCGTCCATTCCCTAAGCTCTGCCTCCACTATAGCATGAGCACCACCACCGCTGCTTTTTCCTCTCTCTCCCTCTTTTACCCCCTGTCCCTTCACACACAAAAAATAAATAAATAAATAAAGGGGTAAATACAGAGGGATTCATATTGCAATCAAGAAAAAAATAAATGAGTTTCTCCCTAGTACTCACCTCTGTGAGTTCTTCAATGGCTACCTCCAAACCCTACACCTGCATACAAATGAAGAACAAAACCAAACTGTGAGAAAGAAAAGAAAAAAAAAAGGAGACAAAACAAAACAAGAGATTAGGGCATAAAGGAGAGCAATAGAAAGTAGGGTTAGGGTAGCTTGTGTTTAGAGACTAATTTTAGATGTGAATAGGGTTAGTTCTGGTTTTATTTTTATTAATTTATTTGAGAGGGTTTTGTAAGGATGAGGCAATTAAACATTAGATTTTAATTTTTAAATCCTTGATAGGATTATTTTTACTTCTATTTTATATTGGTGGGAATTTATTTGATCCCTTATTTAAAACCTATCATTTCTCCTTTGTTTAATTTAATTTTTGGAAGAATTGTTTTATTAATTTTAATTCCTATATCTGAATGTGAAGTTATTTTGCATTGGATTTAATTATTGAGTTATCTCATCACTAAATTTCATGTTTATATTTAAAATCAATTTTATTATTATTAATTTATGGGGAGGGTTATTTGAACCCTCCTCCCTCATCCATTTAATTTTTGAGTGAATTATTAAACACTATGCCAAAATTAGGTTTAATAACGAACTCGGTTTGTCGGTTGATTTCAACCGTCGTCTTGTCGTTTTAATTTAATTTCATCATTTTACAAATATTGTTGATATCATTCTAAGTTAATTTAATGTTTAATTAATCGTTTATTTTATTAATTTTTCTTATTGGTGTTTTATGTAAATTTTGACCTTAAGTTTTAATTAATTTTACTTATAAATTTATTTTCTTGTTGGTGAATTAAGTTTAAAAATTTATATTTGCGTTTATCGATAACGCGTTATGCTGCCGAGATTTTGTTAGGCTTTTAGGGTTTATTTTATGCATTGTGTTAATTAATTTTTATTCCATCATCCAAAACTTAATCAAGCGCCATCATGACATCATATAACTTCACCTTTCGATTTGAGTAGTTAGGGATCGATGCCAGTGAACTATCTTCACCTAGGTAACTTAGGGGTACAGATGGAATCAACCTAACCCTAGAAGCAACACACTTCGTGTTGCTTACCCCTAGACGACCTTCACCAACATGGTTACGTCAACATGTCTACTCTGTTGCGTATAGCCACTAAGCATGCAGATGTGTGTGAGGAGGTTTCTAGGGTTAGAAAGAAAAAAATTTTGTGGCTCATGTCATGACCACATGGCGAATGTGGTCATGACACGGGAGGTGCGGGCATGACAATATGATCCTGGAGTTTAAGAGTTTCTTAACTTCCTCAAAGATAATAGGTTCCAGTAAAGCATTGACAGGCCTTTGCTTCTGTCTGAAAGGCTTGGCATCTAGCTTGAGGGGTATGGTGTGTGTGATGACTGATGTGTCATATGTCTTTAGCTCATCATAAGTCCAGGCAATGACATGGATGTAATCCTTGAGAGCCTGGGTGATTCCTTCTAATTCTTCTTCTGTGTAAACTTTTCCTATCAGGACATTCTTCTTTTCATCATTCTATCCAATGTTAATCTGAGAATATTGTCCTCCGTCAGCTTTTGGAAGGTCTTTCTACTTCAACATGTTATCTAGATCAAAAGCTCTCTCCAGCTCTATCATTCCTTTTGGAATCTTATTGCTGGGCAATTCTAAAATTTCTTCCTCCTCCCATACATGATCTTCTGTATTATTCTCATCTATGATCTGAGCATCAAATATATCTCTGTTGGAGATGAAGTCTAGGATATGCTGGTCATCATCAAACACTTGGAGGTTGGTTACATTGTCAGGCACAGAAGGTACTGATACCAGCTCTATTGAGAATCTTTTTAGTCCTAAAATAGACAGTGGCTCTAATGTACTAGCAGCCTGGGCTAAAGCATTAGCCCTATGGTTCTGTTCTCTAGGTATGTGGGTGATATTAAATGCATCAAAGGACTCTATCAGGTCCCACACCCTGTGTCTGTAATTAGACAGTTTTTATAGATGCAGGAGTAAATTCCTCTTACCTATCTCACTACTAATTCTGAGTCACCGTAGACATGCAGAATTTTTACTTTCTTCTTAAGGGCAAATAGTATCCCATGAATCAGAGCCTCATACTCTGCTACATTATTGGTACAGGGGAACTATAGTCTGTATGCTGCTAAGTAAGATTTTCCTAATGGATCAATGAGATCTATCCCTACTCTGGCTCCTTGTTTGGACTTGGATCCATCAAATCTAAGGATCCATGGCTTATCTTCAGCCAAAGTCTTATTTGAGCCTTCTCTCTTTTTTGCAGCTCTGGCAGCTGTACCACTTGATATCCACTTTAACTTTGGTGGTCCAACTCCATCAAACTTCACCTTTCCTTTCTTCTGTGAAGCTGAGGATTTTTCTTTCTCTTTACTATCATCCGGAGAATCTTCTAAACTAGATGATGTTTGTCCTTTCAAAATATGCAGACACAATGAGCAGGTAGTTTCTAAATGAGGTGCTTCATGCAACCTGCACCAGCTTTCAATCAAGGCATCTTGTGGAGGCTTCTGCTGCTGTATCATCTTCTGGATCTCTTTTTTCAGAAATTCCTCAAACTTAGTTAGATTGCTACCTCTGTCTTCATCAGATAGTTCATAATCTGACTCCATTAGATGATCACTCCCTGGGGTGATTCTCATTTTCTTCTAAACATTACTTTGGTTGCATACTAGCATCTCTTCTATTATTTGAACATGTTTTTCCTCTAATGGTATAGATTCTCATGTTCCTACAGGAAATAAACAATAGTCAGCATCACTATCATTATCACTCTCTGATGAACTTACCTCTGATGCCGATGATGATGCTGATGCATCATTGTATGCTTGTTCTAGCTCTAGCATGTCTATACATGCTTCGCAAGTTTTCTTAGAATGTGACTCATTATGTAACCTGCACCAACCATCAATTAGAATATCATGCAATGGTATTTCTAACAACTTACATCATTTTACCTCTCTAGACAAGTGCATCTCGAAATCTTTGAAGTGATCTATCTCATTCTCATTTTCAAGATCATTACCAGATTCTATAATTATTTCATCAACTGGAGGATCATGATGATGATGATGATGAACATCATACATTAGGATCTCTTCTATCATGGCGATCTAAGGTCTTATGGAATAAACTCCAGGTTCTACGTCTATGTACATGATCTCATTAGTTTTGTTATATTCGGTGATCATGTTCTTCATTCTTGGTTCAGCATCAATTCTTATCTGGTTTGGTATTCCCTTCCAGGGTAACCACATATGACTGAAATCTGTAGACATGTATCCATTTAGAGTTTTGGACCAGTCCCTGCTGAGTAGCATCCCATAGGTATCAGGTATGTCAACTACCTGAATGTCAATATAATATTAGATTCTGGGGTCAGATACTAGCTGCATGTGAATATGAGTTAGTTCTCCTACCATGCTTACTTCTATTTTGTCTAGTTGAGTCACTTTCTTTAAGGATTTAGTAGGATGCAGCGTTAAAGCATTGCATATGGATAGGGGCATCACATTGGTAGACGCTCCTGAGTCTACTAAACAGTTATGCAAGTTTTTGTTGAACATCCTTATGGTGAGGAGGAAAGGAGGTGACTCACTCTCCTCTCTATATAAGGTCATGTGGGAGGTCTCTGCAGATTGAACAATAGCTCGTACCTTTTGTTTAACATTAGGATCTCTAGCAGCATGGTCATTTCTACCAGACTGACCTGAAGGGTGAATATCCTCTTTGGAAGCAAGATCATCCAGTGATTTTATAAATGCCTTCTTGATGGCAGGAGTTTTGAGCAACTCTGACAAAGATAAGCTGATTTTGATCTTCTTCATTTCATCAGCCAGATATGTGACTAGTTTGTCAGATTCATGAGGCAGACTTATAGTCTTTGGCACATTATTTGGTGATGTTAAATATAGAGCATTCACCTTGGGGAAACTAGGGTTATTGCTTGCCTTGGGATCAGGAGGTGTTTTGAAATTATTTAGAGTCAAGGAAGAGGTCAATGGACCAGTAGGTCTATTGGAATTACTTCTCAGATTATAGTTATGCTTACCCTGATATTGTTGTTGGTATGCATGTACCTCCTCATATTCATTTGAAGGCTCATTTTCATCCTCAAAGGGAAAAACATAATTTGACTCAAAAGCCATGGCTGATTCCTCACATGCCAGGGTGTAATCTTGGTGAGCAGGCATTGTCTGCTGATAAGGATGGTGAGTGTAACTCTCTAGCACTAATGCAAAATCATATCCGCAAGGAACAAGCTCATTTCCCTCTATTTGAGGTTGACCTCCTGAAGTATTAGACACTTCAGTCTGGAAAATACTAGCAGCAATTCTGAATTGAGGACAATCTAACTCTGCATGTGCATTGGTGTTTTGAATTCTACACCAGTTAGTGAGGGTTACCTCTGCAAGATTGACTCTAGTAGTTTGTTTGGGTTCACCAGGAGGTTAATTGTCTAGGGGTGATGGCAAGGAACCATTGTTTGGCCTGGTGTTCCACACTCTAGGCTATCTTTGAGGATTATTATTTCCATTATTGTTATAATTATTGTTATTATACCCCCTATCAAGATAATTTGGTCTATCAATGTTATAGCCTTTGTTCTAGTTAGGCTAGGAGTAGAAGTTCTAACTTCTCAAGTGAGTGATCTCAGTTGTAAGCTTCCTTAACTGAGCTGATATTTCCTTGATCTCTTCTTTCTCCTCCTAAACTTTAGCAATGACATTTTCAGTTAAAGGTTTGAAAAAGGAAGATCCATTATTATGTTGGTTCTGGTCTACAACCTGAGGTGTTTGTATTTGTCTAGGATACTGCATCATCTGGCCATTCCCATTAGGTGGAGGCATAATACTCAATGGAGGTATCTGTAAAGGACTAGGTATTACAGTAGGAGGCATCATAGCTCCATTAGGCTATAGTTGGGTAGGATAACTTGGATAACCAGGTAGTGTTGGAAATGCTATGTTTGGTGTAGGAGCAGGAACTAGCTGTTGATTGACTTTGATAGCTTCTTGGAAAGCTCCTGTTAAAGTTGTGATTTTAGGATGTGCTCTCCTGATGAACATGGATGTTAAAGGATCCAGGGATGAATAATAAATGCTTCTAGCAGTTGCATCTGCTACAACATATGGGGCGACTAACTTAGATAACATTTTCTAGAACCTAGCATTGAAATTGGAAATTGGTTCTCCTTCAAACCATTTAATTGTGGCAAATAGGTGATAGTTCATTGAAGGATCTATTGGTATTTTGAACCTATCAGTGAAAGCTTTCTCCAGGACAGCCCATGATCTGACAGAACCTTGACCAAGGCTAATATACCAATTATAGGCTTCTTCCCCTAAATAAAAAAGAAATAATCTGCATACGTCTTGATGCTCTATTCTGGCCCTACAATAGGCTTCCTTGAAAGTTTTGATGTGATCATCTACATCTTGATATGGATGATACTTTCAACAAATTTTGTCAGGATTCTTCGGTAAAGCATGATATGCCAAGAAAGTTAACGGTGATTCAGCTGCAAAGAAAGACATAGCAACTGGTGGAGGTTGAGCCTAAGGTATCACTTGAGGTAGGATTGGCTGAGGTTGAACCTGAGGTTGAGGGTGGACCAGAGGTGTCACAGATAGTCCTGAAGGTACTTGTAAACCAATAGGAGTTACAGGAGGATGCTTTGGTGATGCTCCTGAAGCACTAGGATCAGGAGAGTGATGAATATCAACAGTAGTTCTTCAAAGATTCCACCAGATCAGGATTTGGTATTTGGCCTGTGAGCCAAGATGTCTCAAATTTAATCAAACCGGCTGGATTACTGTAAAGATTGGTTGGGATTTACCAGCAAAGGTTGTATTTATGGTCAGAAATAGTTACTGACTAGATATTTATGGAATATTTGCATGGACTATACAAATATGAGGTGTTATTGAGGTCTGGTGACACTTGCAACCGGATATCAGGTTTCTAAGGCTGATTACCTCAAAGCTTTGACAAATTTACTTGAAATAGACCTGATCTTTGCAAATTCATGAAGATCTAACACAAAGCTCACAATATTTATGGTTAATCTTGAAAACTTCACAAATGATTATCATGTACAAGCTTAAAATAGCAAATCTTTGCATATTATTCAAAATCTGGAGGTATTTTAGTGTTACCTCACAGTCTGCATCATCAAATTTGACTTACTAATGATGATTTTCTATATGATCTTTCCAGTTTGGCCCTTCTTCTAGCACCAATTTATGTTGATCATGATGTTAGTCATAAACAAACATAGAATAAAAGTTACACATCAACCTTTACTCATCTTGAAAGATACGATGAATTCAAAGAATTCATGATCCCAAGTCTTCATGGATTAGTTCTTAATCAACTGACATTACTCAGTGGTTGATGTGAGTTGTTGATTTCCATTCAGGGGCCTTACGTTAATTCATCAGCAGGATTCAGTCTCTGTTAAAGATGCTACACAAAAGGTTATCTACACAAGATATTTCCACAAATAATGTGTCTATATCAAATCTTTGCATGATATTTATCAATTGTACATGTTGTAACTTCAAATTATGATATAAATCTTCAAGTATCTACGAGATGTCTGCATATTTCATACATTTTGCTTCTGATTATCTATTATTTGCAATGGTGATGGTGAAATGTTCTGAAATTAAAAGAAAATGTAAACAAATACTTCAAATTATGATGAATCTTCAACTATTGAGCCACATACACACTTGATACAGTCATGAGAAAGAAGAAATCGAACCATATTTTCACCAGGATGTTCCACAGCTAGATACAGATGATGCAAACTTCAAAGGATGATGAATGAAAACAATATATGCAGACTGATGAGCACTCCAAGGGACACAACAAATCAAAGCATATATCAAGAGTTCATACATAGATTACTCAAAACTTACGATGATTTGTAATCAAATAGGTCTTCTCTTTCATTAAGTATGCGAAAATATGTATGCTTACAATAACTTTGAAATAGGCCCTAAATATTTCAGCAAACAAATTTCACTTAAGCTTCGAATGTTTAAAACAAAGCATCCTTGCACCTTTTATAGAATAAGGTGAGAGAGCAATTACACATGATCTACGATCAAGATTTATCTAGCAAGATCAATGGTGCACATTTCCTTTTGACTTAGTCAAATGTATCCCGTGGCACAGGTTGCCAGCTGCCAACCATCTAGGTAACTTATCTTCTCCTAAGTACCTGATGCATGTATTTCCCTCTGTAGCACATCTTCACTCTACTCCTTAGGTTCTTCTTCTTCATCATCATGATCACCACTTTCCATATCTTCATCACCCTGATGGATGTCTCCTTGTATATGGACCTACATGGATGTCCGGATACTTTCATATGCTTCTACTATTCTTTCAACTTCCCCACCATCCTAAGTTTTCGCTTTACTGATGGCATGTTTATGTACTTGGAACTTATCCCTGAGGGTCTCCAATTTATTTTTCCTACTACTCAATATTTCATTGTAGTTCTCCACCCTGACCTTGATTCTCATGATCTTGTTCATTGTTTCTTCTGTCAGGTGTTTAAGAGGGTCATCAGCCATTGGCCAGAAATTATTATGTAGAGCCTTTATTGCGTAATCTACATCTTGATTTTCAATCTTTCCTTCTACCTTCCCCTCTAGGGCCTCCAGGACTTCTGTCTCATAAGACATCATGCTATGTAGCTTCATATTGATATCCCTTAATTTATTGTTGCACTTCTTTAATATATCACATTCAAATTTGATATCTTTATACCAGATATCCATCAACATGATAGTATTATTATTCAGTACCTGGTGAGTTATCAGGATTTGAGGATTAATCCTTCTTATTTCTCTTAAAGCACTCAAGGCTTTCTCCAATTGGAATGACCTTCTTCCAGTCTCCGTATGTAACTTATCAGCTTTTCTCCTTGAGACACTTAAAGAATTCCACCTTTGCAAATAGGCCTTCACTACTTCCTCAACTCTGATGAGTGCAGATAACATCCACTTTCTCATAACTACTAAATCATGTTTCATAAGTTCCAATCTATTGACTTCCTCTTGTGAAATTGTAGTCAATGGGACTGCCTGATCTGATACTGCGTTATCAGGGTTAATCATGTTGCAAGTATGAGGTGAACCAGTGTTGTCATTGATGTCAACATACTCATATTGCACTGACAAGAAGGATTGGATGAGCTGTGTGCTGAGGATATTGAGAAAATTAGTCTCAATCAGGAATAGTGAAGAACAGTGATGAGAAGAAGGCAAAAGTACTCAATAGGTTGTGATTCAGAGGATGCGGATTAAAGGGTTTGTAGATATGAGTCTTGAGATGATCTATTTAAGATTTCAGAGGTCCACATGAAGATGTGAAGAAGTTGTGATCGATCAAGTAGAACTGGTTCCGGGAGATGCTCCGGAGTGACAGAGTGTTACAAAAAGGTCCGGTGAGATCCGGAAGTGCATTGTCCTATTTTGCGGATTGGACAGAGTATTTGGGAGGTCCTTGTAATGTGTCATCTCAATTGGTATGTGGTTTGGAGGTCTAGAAGCACCTTTGGCAGTATGACAGTGGTGATAGACTGTGTTCTTTAAGTTCTAGATGAGGAAGAGAAGAGATTCCAGTGAGTAGAGGAAGTACATATGTACTTGGTCATTCAGGCAGGCTTGTGAAGGTTCTTGGATCATGTTGAGGTTGTGTTGTTGATCCGCATTGGTGGTAGAGCCCAGAATTGAAGATATTCTTCTGGATGAAATTGTTATTCAGACTAGCCGACCGGATGAGTTGTTCATCTTGCAAATGTTCTTGTGGTGGCCGACCGGATGTGTTATTCATCCTGCGAATGTTCTTATGGTTGATTGCCGACTTAGATGATTGTTCCTAAGCTGATGTCTTGTATAAATAAAGGTTTGTGATTTCATTTCAAAGTGTGTGTGATGAAGCAGATGAGTGTGGTATAGCGGAAGAGCGAAAGGCAGAGCAGAAGTGTTTTGGGCTTAAATGGAACTGATCCAGACATGGTGAAGATGTCATTCTCCAGTTCAAGGTTGTGATCCTTATGATCTTGTAGACAGTGTGTCTCTTTGTAGGCAGTGTGCCTCCTTATGAGCAGTGTGCTCGGGTAGTGAGCCCTAATTGGCATGTGCCATTCATTTTATCTTATTCTTCTAACAGAGAATAATCCTTGGGTTAATCACCCCATGGTTTTTCCCTTAACCGGGTTTTCCACATCAAAAATCTTGGTGTCTAATGTGTTGATGTTTATCTACTCCGGTGTTTATGCTTTCTGCTTTCATGAATGGTTAATTGATATGCTGTTAACTAATAAAGAAGAATCAAGTGTTTCAAGTAGAAGCAGGTTTTTATACAACTGATTCACCCCCCCTCTCAATTGTGTGCCCTAGATCTAACAATTGGTATCAGAGCCAAGTTCCTCTAAAAGGAGCTTAACCGCTTGAGGAGATCCAGGATGTCATCATACAAGAAGGATAGTCTGAAGTTTGATGGAACCAACTTCACTCTCTGGAAAGGTTGCATGAAATGTCATTTGGAGTGTATGGGAAAAGCATACTTGACCATGGTCTCCAAACCATATGTTCCTCCACAGAGTGGTCTGACAACTCTGAATGAAATCACAAATGCTAAAAACAATCTGCGGACCAAGGAAGCTCTTCTAAGCACATTGAATGACTCAGATCTCTCAAATGTTATTGACCTACCAACTGCATATGAGATCTGAACTAAACTGGAACTTCTGTATGAAGGAGATGAGTTTGTCAAGAGTGCAAGGTTGCAAAGTCTAAAAGGGAAATTTGAAAGATTGAAGATGAGAGATGATGAAAATATCACTACCTTTATGCCAAGAGTGAATGAGCTAGTATGTGGAATCAGGAATGCTGGTGGAGTTCTGGATGAAAATGAAATTGTTTGCAAAATTCTTAGATCCCTTCCTGCTGCCTACAAAATCAAGGTTGCTGCCATTGATGAATTCAGAGCCCATACAACTGTCACAAGAAAGAAACTGGCTGGCAAACTGGCTGCATTTGAAATGACTAAGTTTGGAGATGATCCGCCCAAGACTGAATCTGCATTCAAAGCCAATGCCTATGTGAAAGGCAAACAAAAATTTGATCCAGGAGAGAACTCTTCAAGGAAGTTGTCATGGTATGATCAAGCAAGGAAAGACATGGAAGAGGAAGAAGTAGAAACAGCTCAACTTCAAGCCCTCATTGCAAAGAGACTGCCAAGAGGGTCTAGTAAGTATTAAGGAAAACTACCCTTTTAGTGCTTCAACTGCAATAAGATTGGTCATTTTGCTTCAAGATGTCCGGAAAGATCTGCAAGGTCTAATACTAATAGACAAATATTTCAAAAGAACTGCTATTATGTTCATGAAGAAGATGACAATGAAGGAGTTACAAATGATGAATCAGAAATAGGAAGCAAATCCATAAATGAATGGGTGTTTATTGCCATCAAGGAAGAAGAGTCAATACCCTCTGAATCTATCAATCATAAGGTTGTAGAAAGAGCTTTGGCTGCCCAAGTTGAAGAAAAGGATGATTGGGTTATTGACAGTGGATGCTCTCACCATATGACTAGTGACAAGAACAAGTTCTTAGATTTGGAAAGGTATGAAGGAGGAATGGTAAAGTTTGGTGACAATTCTGCTGGCAGAATCAGAGGTAAGGGAACTATTTCTTTTGATGGAAAGAGCAAAACAGGTAATGTACTATATGTTGAAGGATTGAAGCACAATCTTCTCAGTGTTGGTCAGTTAGTGGACAAAGGCTATGATCTCTGGTTCAAGAATGGAAAATGCAGAATCTTTACAAGCTCTGGAACTAAAATTGCATCTGGTACTCAAACAAAAGGTAATATCTTCCATCTAGTTGGTTCTAATAAAAGTTGTCTATTTGTTCAAGTTGATTAGAGTTGGTTATGGCATAGAAGGATGTGCCATGTGAATTTTGATAACATCATCAAGATAAGCAATATTCAGGCTATAAGAGATCTTCCTAAATTGGTGAAACCTACAAATAGTTTGTGCAAAGAATGTTAGCTAGGTAAACAGAGCAGAGTCTCTTTCAAAAGCAAGGATCAGTCCACTACCAGATTGTTGGAATTAGTACATACTGATCTCTGTGGTCTGACAAGAATCAAGAGTATGCAAGGTGATAGATATTTCATATTGCTAATTGATGACCATTCCCAGATGATGTGGGTTACCTTCCTAAAAGAGAAATCAGAAGCCCTTGAGAAGTTCAAAATCTTCAAAGCTATGGTAGAAAATCAAACCGGATTGAAACTGAAGTGTCTAAGGTCTGATAGAGGTGGTGAATTCACATCTGGTGAATTCATAGACTTTTGTGAGAAGCATGGCATAAAGAGACAGTTGTCTGCTCCTAGGACTCCACAGCAGAATGGAGTAGTTGAGAGAAAGAACCAGACCATCCAGGAAGCTTCCAGGACAATGATGATGGAAGCAAATGTTCCTCAGATGTTTTGGAGAGAAGCTGTCAGCACTGCAGTCTACACTCTTAACCGAGTTCAAATCAGAAATAACACCAGTAAGACTCCTTATGAACTTTGGTTTGGTATAACTCCTACTGTGAGATATTTTAGAGTATTTGGTAGCAAGTGTTACATCAAAAGAGATGAAGATCTAGGAAAGGTTGATGCTAGAAGTGATGAAGGAATTTTCTTGGGTTACTCCACTCAAAGCAAAGCATACCGGTGTTACAATAAGAGACTGATAAAGATGATAGAAAGTACAAATGTGAAGGTTGATAAAGGAATTGAGAAGCCCTCAAGGTTTTATGAATATGATGAAGATGATCAGGATGATGCTCTGATTCAAGGAACTCAATCCCTTCCTAAAAGTTAGATTTAGACTAATCCAATAAATCAAGAAGAAGAGGTTTGTCTGAATGAACCTGATCAAGAAACAGCAGTGCAAGAGGCTCCCAAAGTTCCAAGGTATGTAACTCTAAATCACTTTGAAGATCAGATCATAGGTGACAAAAGTAAAGGGGTACAAACAAGGAGAAGAATTGCTCAAGATTCAAATGAATACTATCTGATTTCAAAGATTGAACCTAAGAAAGTTAATGAAGCTTGCAATGATGAAAACTGGACCAAAGCAATGGAGGAAGAATTGATGCAAATTGAGAAAAATCATACTTGGGATCTGTTGGTCATGATGTTAGTCATAAACAAGCATAGAATAAATGTATACATTAACCTTTATTCATCTTGAAAGATACGATGAATTTAGAGAATTAGAAAAAGAATGACTTCGGTCATCATCATCATCTAAAACACAGCCTGATATTTTTGAATATCCTCCTGACATTTAAAGCACAGCCTAATGGCGCGAACATCACCTAATATTTAAACATGGCCCGATATTTTCAAATATCATCCTGTCGTTTAGATATCACCCCGCTCCTGTTGCTGCCATTAGCATTAAATGCACGCTGACGTGGTTGGTATTTCCCGCCGATCATTAAACCGGATGGAACACCTGGCGAAATCCTGACTTTCCATGCAAAAAATCAATGAATAAAATCTAATCTGTCAGGATTTTCCCTAAATTTACCCTAATTACAAGGTTAAAAGGTAAATCTAATGCCATTTTTACATTTACCTCGCGAAGAAATTACTTTTTACAGAGCACAGCTTCCATATCCTCCTACAGGCGATATTACGACGAGTGAAGTTTGTGAGTAGCTGAAAGTGCGTGATCATTAACTGAATTAAGAGCATTTTCTGAGAAGTCACTGGTATAAAATAAATCTACATAACCAGGTAAGTAAATGAAACCCTCATTATGTTGTTTCTGTAACAGTCAGGTATGATATTGTAAGTTCTAGTTTATGCATCCCCATGATGGGCTTATGCTGAATGAATGTAATATGCATGATGAATATTAAAGATAAATTGTTATATGCATGCCTGTGAGAACCCATTGTAAGACAAGATTTTGTTAATTGCAGGTAGTTATGGCTAACAAAAGGTTGGTAAGTGTGAGGCTAAATTTAGTAAGCCTATGTTCTCATCCCATAGGGGCGTCTTATTCAAATATGGCACCATTATAGATACCCATCAGGGGGATACCAATTTGGAGGCCTGGTTAGTTAAGCTGAATGACAAGAAAAATAGAAGTCCTGTGTTGGATGCAGTTTTTGTATCCAGGATGTGGAATGCCGCCGGTTTCCCATACTCCATGGAGTCTCTGGAGCTAGTCATCGAGTGTGCCAAGAATTACAACCTAGAGACCAGGCAGGTAACGAAGCATGGGAGGATATATGCAGAACTATCCATCAAAGGTCTCTCCAGGACATTTGGACTGCCATTGGGCAAGAAGGTCAAGAGTGTAGACCTGAAGAAATCAGAGAAAGAATATGAGAATAACAAAAAACAAGCCAGGAAAAACATGTACCACTAGAGGGCTGAGAACAGCACATATCCTGCAGCTACCAAACTTCCTATGCACTTGTTCAAATATGATTTTAGTGAGGAGTACCAGTACATGATTGCACTACTGAGCAGAGTCACAGGCCAGCCTGATGTTGGTAGCTTTAAGGATTGGATGTATGGTGTAATTATGATGTACATATACTCTGACATCAAGCCATTGTGGGGCCTATTAATAGATGATGCGCTGCATGAGCAGCTGATGAACCTAGGAGGTTCAAATTGTGCTTTCTATATGACATCCTATATTGTCTATTCCTGTGCATACCAAGGCACATTTGATGCACTAGTTACCGATGGAAAGCTTACAGGTACAAATGCTATGCATATCTGGGATCATCATCCCCAGCTACAAAGAGCCAATTACCTCCAAGACGACAAACTGGTCAATGATGCATTCTCTATGCATCTAGTGAGGACCATGGAGGAGGACAGAACAAAGAGATTGAGCATGGAAGCTCAAGAGATTATCTACAGGCATGGAGCCTAGTACATAGAATTTGCCACATTTTCCTACATGAGGATTGAGGGTTTTGAAGGACCTCCCCTTATGCTGCCCAGGTATCCCACTGATGCAGTGGTACTTATGGAGTTCATCAGGCAGAGCTCCACAATGATTAAAACATACAAGGATGCAAAGAAGCTGCCACCAATTTTGTTTCCAGTCACCATTGGCTGGTACATGTGCCCAGATTCAGAGAACATAAAGAAGCTGATGATCACCTTGAATAAAATGAATCTGCAGCCTTTTCCATTGATGAGACCATATGATCGTTATGGCAGGATGCAGAAAATAATAGGAAAGCCTATTCACCAGAGGCACCTAGAAGACTTCTAGGCCGACTGCGAAGATGAAGCGAAAGCAAGAAGAAGAAGGTATCAAAGGATAACACTGAATCAAATCAGAACCTTTGATTGCATCCCCATCCCTCAACAATTGAAGAAGGATGATGGCAGGATAATTGCAAATGAGTATGAACAAAAGAAAATATATAATGATACCATCTCTGCACCTGACCTCACCATACAAGAGGACATATCCTTGGACCCCTTCATTGCCAGGACCATACAGCTAACCCAAGCTTGGGTTGATGAATAGATAGAGGCTTTGAAGAAGAAAGGTGTTGCCATTACGGTGGACAACAAGAAGAAGGGGCAAGATATTCCTGGGGATGAGTATGATGACTTTGTGAATGAGAAAAGGAAGTCTAAGGGAGATAGGCTCCCTCCGCAACAACAACAGAGCAAAAGACCCCCAAGGGGCAAGAAAATAGATAAGGAACCCAAAGGGGTTATTATTGAAAGAGCAGTGTTCAATGATGAGGAGGCAGCAGCGTCAGGATCAGGATCAGGATTAGGATCCGCATCACCTCCACAGACAAGCAAAAGAAAGTCCAAGAAAGAAAAGACAGCAGAGGCTGGAATTATTGAGACCGAAGAATAGGGTCAATCATCAAGACAACCAGATAAGGAGGATATCCTCATGGAGGAAGAGCACGAGGAAGAAGAGGCTCCTTTGTTATTTAAGAGGAAAATGAGGTCTCCATAGGTGGTGGTGTCTACCCCACCTAAGAAACAAAGAACCTCTATGAGAGGTGAAATAAGACAACCCCCTACATTGTTACAAGGGGCAGGTAGTGAAGTACACAAGGAACTTCAACACAATGTTCCTCTTCCTACCATTGTCAAGTTTAAAACTGAGCTCACAGAAGAGCAGATGAAAGAAACTTCCAAGACACATGCAGGTCACATCTCGCTAGATGAGACAATAAATTTGTCTGATGATGAAGTTGTGCAGGAAGTGACTTCACAAAAAATGGAAACACTTGCTGCTGGTACAAGCATGACCCCTCACAACACTCTACTAGTTCAAACTATACTGGAGGAAATAAAGCAAGTAGAAACTGAGAAAGAGAAGAGCCCAGAGCAGATAGCCCAAGAAATAGGGCTAGATACATTAATTACATAGGTGACAAGTCTTGTAGTGGTAGGCCTGACAGAGAAACAAGATGTAAATCTTGAACATCCAGAAGGATCACCTAACAAAGGGCACCCAGCAGAAGAAATGGAGATGGCCGAACTAGAGAGCCATATTTCAGAAATAAACTAACCAAGCACACAAGATGCATTAACGGAACCTGCTATAATAGAGGTTCAGGAAACGAAGCCTGATGAAAAGGATGTATCTAAAGATCCTACTGCCAAAGCTCAGAAAGTTGATAGTACAGGTACGGAACAAATAATGGCTTCAGAACAAATGCCAGCACCGTAGGCAGACTCCACAATATCCAGTGTGGTGGATATGCAACAAGAAAAAGAAAAGCTGAAGGAGGATGCCATAATGTCCATTGGTGAAAATGTACCTCAACAAGGGGAAGATTCAAAAATAGATGAGGTAATGACAGAAAAAGATCATGATCATCATGATCAACAGATAGATACATCACAAGATCCCCCACCCTAGGAGGGTATTCCTCTAGAGAAAGAAATTCCTCAACAGGAGGACATGCCACAGGATCAACAACAAAGTGAGCATCATGAAGAAGAATTGAGAAAATCACCTTCTCCACCACACCTGCTGACAGAAATGGGAGATGAAGGTGAACATCATGATGATATAGAGAAACATGATCAGGTACCTCCATGGTTGGAGAAAGAGGTAAATACAGAAGTAGAATTTGAAATTCAGGAATTTGACGTATCTACTTTGTTTACTGAGAATATAATGAAGCCTAAGAGGAAGGCCAGAATGACTTCAGCCATCGAAAGAGATCCAACAACTGGGAGAAGGACTACACAGATTGCAGTACCTACTGTGGAAAAAGAAAAAGGTAAAATTACCTTAGATGAGTTTCAAATTAGCACAGTGGATCTAGGTTTTGCCAATGAAGACTAAGAGGGTCAAGAAGGCAAAGATATTATTGATTCTTTAATTCAAAAGGTGAAAAGAGAGAAAGAGAAAAATAAGCAACACAAAGAGCACATTGCTCAGTTGCATGCCTACATAAGAAGGCTAACTAATACTGAAGAAGCTTCAACTGAACATGCAGTCCCATTGACTGCTATTTCTCAAGAGGAAGTGAATAAATTAGACCTCATGAAACATGAGGCATCTATACTAAAGAGATGGATGTCATCCACATTGGGTGATGCAGAGGAAGTAGTAAAGGCCTCTTTAAAGAGATGGAGCACTCTCAGTGACTCCAAGACCAAAGTAGACAAATTGCAAATGCAGACAGGAAAAAGGTCTTACAAATTGGAAAAAGTACTCAACATCTTGGGAGAAATAAAGAGGATAAATCCTCAGCTGCTTATCAATAAGTAGGTACTAAATAGTAATACTA
This sequence comes from Cunninghamia lanceolata, assembly GCA_027924645.1. Taxonomy (NCBI): domain Eukaryota; kingdom Viridiplantae; phylum Streptophyta; class Pinopsida; order Cupressales; family Cupressaceae; genus Cunninghamia; species Cunninghamia lanceolata. The sequence goes on along the minus strand of BSBN01000220.1, from coordinate 3,287,379 downwards.
CCTTGGTGATTGACATATGGTATAAAGACATTCAATTTGAATGTGGAGTACTCAGAAGATGCAATAACAAACTAAGAGATATCAGCATGAAGTTGCATGATTTAATGGCTGTTGAGGCTGAAATATTGGAAACATTGGAAGGAAAAGTGGAAGGGAAAATAGAAAATCAAGATGAAGAGTTTTCCACCAAAGCTTTACATGGCAACTTCCAATCAGTAGCAGATGATCCACTTGTCAACTTGACAGAAAAAGTCATAGATAAAATAATGAGAATCAAAGTCAAGATGGAAAATTACAATGGGACACTGCAAGACAAAAAAGATAAACTAGATAGCAATAGAAACAAATATGAGGCACACAAGCACGCCATCATCAAAGCAAAGACTCAGGATGGCAGAGAAATAGATAAAATTGTGTAGTCATATGAACAGATCCGGAGCAGCATGTAGCCTCATATGCGACGCCATAATCATCATGATAATGAAAGTTCAGAAAGTGATGCACATGATGATGATCCACATGAATCAGACAAGGAACATGATGAAGATACATCATAAAGGGAGGTATAAGCGTAAGTGATCTAGATAGTTGCCAGCTGGCAACTTGTGCCACTTTTGATAGGTTTGACAAAGTCAAAGAAAATGGTGACCATAGATATGCATTGATAAATCATGATCGTGAATCTTTTGTAACAGAGGCCTCACCTTGTTCTATAAAAGGTGATGGAATGCCTTATTGTAAATATTCAGAAACTTAATTGAAATTTGTCTACTAAAACATTCAGAGCTCATTTCAAAGTTTTTGTATACATTTATATTTTTTCATGCTTAATGAATGAGAAGACTGTGTAGATTACAATTCATAGTAAATATTGAGTAATCAATGTATGAATTCTAGACATATATGGTGATTTGTTGTGTCCCTTGGAGTGCATATCTATTTACATGTGTTGTCTTCATACAAATTCCCTTCGAAATTAGCATCAACTATATCTAGCTATGGAATGTCCTGTTGAAAATATGGTTTGGTTTTCTTCTCTTCATGATAGTATCTAATATACATGTGGTTCAAAAGCTAAAGGTTCAACTTTAATTTGAAGCATTTCTTTCAATTTCTTTTAAATTTCAGAACATTTCATCCTCATAATTGCAAACATTTTATGATCTTAAGCAAATAACACAAATATGTCGACATCTCGTAGATAATTGCAAATATTTAGCATATTTGAATACAGAGCATACATAATTAAGAATATCATGCAAAGATTGAAGTATTTCCGCATGATTTCATCAAATAACTGTATAATATGACTTCTCTGTAAAGAACTTCTGCAGGAGTATTGTCATGATGATGAACTTTCATGTAAAGCCCCAAAATGGAAATAGCAACTCACATTAACCTCTAAGTAACATCAGACGATTAAGACCTAATCACCAGAGACTTGGGATCATGAATTCTCTGAATTCATCATATCTTTCAAGATGAATAAAGGTTAATGTGTACTTTTATTCTATGCTTGTTTATGACTAAAATCATGACCAACATAAATTGGTGCTAGAAGGAGGGCCTGATCCGAAAGACTACGCTCATCATCATTATTTTCAAGTTTGATGATGTAGAGAGTAAGGTAACCTCGAATTGTCTAAGAATTTCAAATATTACGCAAATATTTACTGTAGCAAGCTTGTTGATGCTCATTCTATGTAAAGATTTCTAGATTTAACATAAATATTGCAAGCTTTACAGTAGATCATTATAATTTCACAAATATCAGCCAAAACTACATAAATTTGTTCAAGCTTTGAAGAATTTTGGCCTTAGAAACCTGATATCTCGTGCCGAGGGTCATTATACTGCAAATATCATCTTATATTTGCACTGTCTTTGCAAATAGTTCATAAATATCCAGTCCGATCAGTCATCCGACCGCAAATATCACCTCATCTAGTGAAATCTAGCCAATATTTGCAAACGTTTCAGCTGATTTGCCTCAAAATTGAGAAATCTTGGCTCACAGGATAAATACCAGGTCTAGACCTAGTGGAATTTTTGAAGAATTGCCTGTTAGAGGTTTCAGACCTAGAACTGTGGACATCCATCATACTCCTGGGCCCAGTACATTAGGAGCTTCACCAGAACCTCCTCCTGTAACTCCTGTTAGTTTGCAAATACCTTCTGGGATATCTGTGACACCTCTTGTTCAACCTCTGGGTGTACCTTTAGTCCAACCTCAGCCAGCTGTACCACCGGCTCAACCTCCTCCACTTGCAATGTCTTTCTTTGCCGCAGAGTCACCTTTGACCTTTACTGCATATAATGAGTTACCAAAGAATCTGGATAAACTTTGTCCAAAATATCATCCTTACCAAGATGCTGAAGATCATATCAGGACCTTTAAAGAAGCTTGCTGCAGAGCCAGAATAGAACATCAAGATGTGGTGTGCAGATTATTTCCTTTTTTGTTAGGGGAAGAAGCCTATAATTGGTTCATTAGTCTTGGTCAGGGTTCTATTGACTCATGGGCCCTACTAGAGAAAGCCTTTCTTGATAGATTCAAGGTTCCTATCGACCCCTCAATAAACGATCATTTATTTGCCACTATCAAGAGATTTGAGAATGAGCCTATTGCAAATTTCAATGCTAGGTTTAAAAAAATGTTGTCCAGGGTGGTCACTCCTTATACTATGTTTGACGAAGCTGCAAGGAGCATTTATTATTCAGCCTTAGATCCTTTGACTTCCATGTTCATAAGGAGAATGCACCCTCAAATCACAACTTTAGCCTTAGCCTTTCAAGAAGCCATACAAGTAAATCATCAGTTGATACCTGCTCCTACTCCAAATATAGTATTCCCTACCTTACCTGGCATGCATCCACAATATCCTGCATCATATTTTGCACAATATCCTACACAATATCCTAACGGGGCAGTGATACCTCTAGTAGTCATGCTTGCACCTTTACAAGTACCTCCACTGAGCATTATGCCTCCTCCTAATGGAAAGGGCCAGTTGCCACAATATCCTGCACAAGCTCAGACACCTTAGGGTACTGATCTGTCCAACAATAACCATGGATCCTCTTTCTTCAAGCCTCAGACTAAAAATGTAGTGGCCAAACCTCAAGAAGAGAAGGAGGAAATTAAAGAAATTTCGGCTCAACTGAGAAAACTCACCACAGAAGTGACACATTTGAGAAATCAAGGTTTCTATTCCCAGTCAAATTAGAATAGAAATTATTCCAATGATAGGCTGAATTATCCTGACAGAGGATATAACACCAATAATTTCAACAATAATGGTGGAAATAACAATAATCCTCAGAGACAGCCAAGAGTATGGAACTCTAGGCCAAATAATAGCTCATTACCATCACCCCTGGACAATCAGCCTCCAGGGGAAGCCAAACAGACTACTAGATTCAATCTTGTTGAAGCAGCCCTTACTAATTGGTGTAAGATCCACAATACAAATGCACATGCAGAATTAGACAATCCACAATTTAGAATTGTTGCTAGCATCTTTCAAACTAAAGTGTCTAACACTTCTAGAAATCTACCTCAGGCAGAAGGAAATGAGATTGTTCCATGTGGATATGACTCAGCCTTTGTGCTGGAAACTTATACAAATCAACCTCATCAGAGTTATAACTAGGCATGTGAAGAATCTACCCTAACCTTTGAAACAAACTATGTATTCCCCTTTGAGGATGAAAATGAGCCTGCAAGAGAACATGAGGAAGTGCATGCATACCAGCAGCAATATCCTGGGAAGCATAATTATAACTTGAGAAGTAATGCCAATAGACCTATTGGTCCATTGACATCATCTCTACCTCCAAATAACTTCAATACACCTCCTGATCCCAAAGCTAGCAATAACCTTGGGTTCCCCAAGGTAAATGCCCAATACTTGTCGCCTCAAAACACAAGATCAAAGGTTGTAAATGCACCTCATGAATCTGACAAGTTGGTGAATTATCTGGCTGATGAAATGAAGAAAATTAAGATCAGCCTGTCCCTATCTGAGTTATTGAAAACTCCTGCCATCAAAAAGGCATTTATGAAGTCACTAGATGATCCTGCTCCTAAAGAGGATGGCCATCTTTCAAGTCAATCTAGTGGCAAAGATCATGTTGCCAGAGATAATACTATCAAGCCTAAAGTGTCAGCTACAGTCCAAGCTACAGAAACCTCCCACATGACCTTGTATAGGGACAAAACTGAATCACCTCCATTCCTCCTCACCATAAGAATGTTCAGTAAGAACCTGCACAACTGTTTGGTGGATTCAGGGGCCTCCACAAATGTTATGCCCCTGTCAATATGTAATGCTTTAGGACTGCATCCCGCTAAATCCCTAAAGTAGGTTACTCAACTGGACAAAATAGAAGTAAGTGTAGTAGGGGAGTTGACTCATATCCATATGCAATTAGCATATGATCCTAGGATCCAATATTATATCAACATTCAGGTAGTTGACATACCTGATACTTATGGGATGTTGCTTAGCCGAGACTGGTCCAAAATGCTTAACGGATATATGTCCACAGATTTCAGTCACATGTGGTTACCATGGAAAGGGATACCTAACCAGATCAGGATTGATGCTGAGCCTAGAATGAAACATATGATCACTGAGTACAACAGAACAAATGAGATCATGTACATAGACGTAGAGCCTGGAGTTTACTGCATCAAGCCACAGATAGTCAAAATAGAAGAGATCTTGATGCTTGACGTTCATCATCATCATGATGATGATCATCGGGAGGATGCACCAGTCGTAGAACCTGATAATAATCCTGAGAATGAGAATGAAATCAATCTCTTCAAAGACTTTGAGATGCATCTGTCTAACCAGGTAAAGCGTTGTCAATTGTTAAATATACCCGCTAATGATATTTTGATTGATGGATGGTGTAGATTACACGATGAGGCACATTCAGAAAGGACTTGTGAAACATGTTTAGATATGATGATGCTAGAGCAGACATGTAGTGAGGCATCATCATCATATTCCAAGGTAAGTTCTACATCTGATGATGATGATGATATTGATTCTTGTTTGTCTCCTGCAGGAACAGCAGAAGTGATAGATCATGATGAGGATCATGTCATGAGAACAGAAGAAATTCTAGTTTATGACCAGATAAATGATCAGAAGAAGGAAAAGATCACCCCTGGGAGTGATTGTTTTATGGAGCCAGGTTATGAATTGTCTGATGAAGACAAAGGTAGTGACCTGACTAAGTTTGAAGAATTTCTAGTGAAAGAAATAGAGAAGATGACACAACAGCATAGATCTCCCCACCAGGTCTTAATTAAAGGTTGGTGTAGGTTGCATGAGGCACCTCATTCAGAAACAACCTGTTCACTATGTTTACACATTTTCAAAAGGCATATAGCCACAGATCTAGAAGATCATCCTCCTCCTGATGTAAAACAGAAAATAGAAAAGCCATTAGGCTCACAAATGAAAGGAAAGAAGAAACTTGAGAATGATGAGATCCCTACATTAAAGTGGATATCAGGTGAAGCAGCAGCTAGAGCTGCAAAGAGGAAAGAAGGTTCAGCTAAGTATCGTGTTGAAGATAAACCTTGGATCCTAAGGTTTGATGGATCCAAGTCCAAGTAGGGTGCTGGGGTAGGAATTGACCTCATCGATCCATCAGGAAAATCCTATCTAGCAGCCTACAGATTATAGTTCCCCTGTACTAACAATGTAATAGAGTATGAGGCTCTGATTGATGGGATATTGTTTGCTCATAAGAAAAAAGTAAAGATTCTGCATGTCTTCAGAGATTCAGAACTAGTTGTGAGGCAAGTAAGAGGAATTTACTCTTGTAACTACAGGAAGCTATCCAACTACAGACATCGTGTGTGGGACCTGATTGAGGACTTTGATGCCTTTAATATCACCCACATGCCAAGAGAACAAAACCATAGGGCAGATGCACTAGCCCAGGCTGCCAGTACATTGGAGCCACTATCTATATCAGGTCTAAAGAGATTATCAGTAGAACTGGTGTCAGTACCTTCAGTACCTGACAATATGACCAACCTCTAGGTGTTTGATGATGATCAGCACATTTTGGATTTCATCTCAAACAGAGATGTATTTGATGCCCAAATCATAAATGAGAATGGTATAGAAGATCATGTCTGGGAGGAAGATGAAATATTAGAATTGCCTAGCAACAAGATTCCCAAAGGTATGATTGAATTAGAAAGAGCCTTTGATTTGGATAATATGCTTAAACAGAAGGATCTGCCCAAGGCAGATGGAGGTCAATATTCACAAGTGAATATTGGACAAAATGAAGACAAGAGAAATGTACTGATTGGTAAGGTTTGCACACCAGAAGAGTTAGAAGGAATAACTCAGGCCCTCAAAGATTACATCCATGTAATTGCATGGACTTATGATGAGCTGAAGACGTATGACACATCAGTCATAACTCACACTATACCTCGTAAGCCAGATGCTAAACCTTTCAGATAGAAGTAAAGGCCAGTCAATGCTTTGCTTGAACCAATAATTCTTGAAGAAGTTAAGAAGTTGTTAAGTGCCCGGATAATTTTTCCTATGAGGCACTCCACCTGGGTTGCTAATTTAGTTTCGGTCAAAAAGAAGAATGGAGATATCAGGTTATGCGTAGATTTCAAGAACCTGAACTGAGTTTCAGAAAAGGACAATTATCCCTTGCCATCATTAGATGAAGTTCTACAGATTGTAAATGGAGCCAAAATGATGTCATTCCTGGATGGCTTTTCAGGATACAATCAGGTCATGGTTGACAAGATTGACAGACTAAAGACTGCCTTCACCACAAAGTGGGGGATATTCGCATATAGACGTATGCCATTTAGACTTATAAATGCTGGAGCTACATTCCAGCGGGCAATGGACATAGCCTTCAGAGGCTTAATAGGAGAGTGTATAGTCATCTATATGGATGACTTAATAGTGTTCTCCAAAGAGAGGAGTGACCATGTAACTGATCTCAGAAATGTATTAAAAAAATGTGAAGAGTATGGAATATCGCTGAACCCCAAGAAGTACATGTTTGGGGTGACAATAGGAAAGTTACTAGGCCACCTGATCATAGAAGATGGAATTATCATTGACCCTGATAGGGTGGAGTCTATTATGAAGTTACAACTTCCAGGAAGCAAGAAAGAACTTAAATCTTACTTTGGTAAGATAAACTTTGTGAGGAAGTTCATCACCGGCTTTGCTGAGATTGTCAGACCATTAAATGCCATGTTGAAAAAAGATGCACAAATCAAGTGGACACCAGAGGCCAAAGCTGCATTTGAAGATATAAAGAAAGCTATTTCTGATGCTCCTGTCCTAATTAGTCCAGACTACACAAAGGACTTCTACATTTATTCATTTGCTTTAGAACATACCTCTGCAGCAGTGCTTACTTAGAGAAATGAAGAGAAAGAAGAGAAACCAATTGCTTTCATGAGCTGTCCTTTTAGGGATGCTGAATTGAGATATGTAGATGTTGAGAGACATGCACTTGCATTGGTCAAAGCAGTAAAGAAATTTAGACAATACATACTGAGAAGCAAGGTGATTGTAGTAGTGCCTGATGCAGCAGTGAAGATGCTACTGATGCAGAGTGAACCTGGTGAAAAAAGAGCCAAATGGATTACCATATTACAAGAGTATGACATGGAAATTACACCAATGAAATTGGTAAGAGGACAAGCTCTGAGTCAAATGATATCTGAAATTGACCCAAACATCACTAGTCAGCAGTATGTTATTAATGAGAAAGATAATAAAGAGTGGTATTCGGATATCAAGCATATCCTGATCACCAGAAGGTGTCCATCAAGAATGCAAGCTTCACAAAGAAGAGCCTTGAAAATAAGATCCCAAAAATACATGATGAAGGGAGGGACCCCATTCAAGAAGAATTATGAAGGAATATACCTGAGATGCTTAGAAAAACTAGAAGTAAATAAGGTTTTGTCAGAACTACATGACAAGTTTGGAACGGCACATAGATTAGCCTTGGCCACAACACATGCAATCCTCAGAGTAGGATATTACTGGCCTACAATTTTTAAAGACACAGCTGATCATGTTAAATGCTGTCATGTATGTCAGTTTGCCACCAACAAAGAGAAATATGCTGTGCAACCCTTGCAACCAGTGATGGAAGAGCGCCCATTTGCACAATGGGGCATGGACTTCATAGGACCAATCAATCCTCCATCCTCCTCAGGTCATAGGTATGTTTTAACAATTACTGACTATTGTACCAGATAGACTGAGGCTGTCAGCAGCAAGACCTGTACTGCAGATGATGTTATTAGATTTTTGGAAACCAACATTGTCACCAGGTATGGAACTCCTTATGCTTTGGTAAGTGATAATGGTTCTGCTTTCACTTCAACCAAGTTATCAAGTTGGGCTTTTGATCATGGCATCATACTCAAGTTTTCATCCAACTATTATCCCCAAGGGAATGGATTAGCAGAATCCACTAATAAAAATTTGCTAAGTATCATAAGAAAATTAATAGAGAAGAACCCTAGGGAATGGAACTCATTTTTGAAATATGCCTTGTGGGTAGATAGAACTAGAATGAAAACTGCATTAGGAAACTCGCCTTTCCAACTAGTATATGGAGTCGATCCTATCCTCCCTGTAAACTTGAAGATTCCTACTTTGCAGTTTGCCCAAGAGTACCTAGGTATAGACAATAAGCAAGAAGTCAGGTTGCTCCAGTTGATGCACCTGGAAGAAAAGAGGAGTCAAGCAATTGACCAATTTGCAAAACATCAGGCTGTTGTCAAACGCTGGTTTGACAAGAGAGCCAGAGTTAAAGCTTTCAGGATATCTGATTTAGTCCTGATGTGGGATAAAGCCCATGAAAGGAAAGGTGACCATGACAAATTTGACAGATTATGGATAGGTCCCTTTCAAATTTCTGAGATAATAGGGGACAACATTTATAGGCTTAAGAACCTAACAGGTGAGGATGTCCCATTGCCAGTTAATGGACAATTCCTCAAACATTATTTCCAAGCCTGAGTGACTTCACGACAGTCATGTGTATCATATTGTACATTTGTGTGGTTGTTTGTACAGTGTTCTTTTGTCCTGTTTTGTTTGTGTGTTGAGTTTTGTTTTGCCAAGTCAAAATGGGGCATGTTGTGTAACCACACAACAACTCATCACCCTAGGAAAATAACTAAATTGTTAGGATTCAAGTGATGAGATCAAATTTAGATATAGGTTATGATTCATCCTAAGAAGTAATCATGATCAGGTTTGTGATATCCTTTCATCAGGGTGCCTTTTCTTGGTCAAAGTGAATCAATCACAATAAACACCTAACAGCCTTGGGTTTGTTGAACACACAAGTATAGGTGTTAAGTGAAAAATCTCAAGGGACTCCCTTGCTACCAATACAATCTCCAACCTAGAGCTGCAAGTGACTGTACCTTATACAAATGAGCTGACATGATGATATCAGATACATAAAAAAAAAGAGATATAAACAATAATATTAGGCCATCTAAGTAACTCTACCGGGGCTATAGATGCTTGCTGGCAGTGGGGCTCTACTTAAGGAGATTGTATAGATAACCTTGCCAGGGCTATGAACGCCTGCTGGTAGTAAGGCTCTATCCAGGTTGGCTATGAGGGATGATCTCCAACTATGTAGTTTAACACCAGTTACTCATGTTTTCAACTTGCTTTCAAGATGAGGATAATTAATCATCTGCACACATGTGATCCTTTGTTAGTATTGTTACCATGATGAAATTTTATCATTCAGAAGATCATGATGCTTATGCTTAGATAGAATTAGAATACTATGAATGAATGTGATCACATCACTTGAATCATTGGAATTTGTTTGTTTTCTTTGGTGGCAAGTTGTTGTGTGGTTACACAACACACCCCATTTTGACTTGGCAAAACAAGGACCCAACTTTTGGTTTGGCTTGTGTTGTCTGCTTTCTGGTGGTTTGGTAAAAATAAGTCATGTTCTTCATGATGTAGAATCGAGATGAGGTAAGTCATCACTATCAGGTTAGTTTGTCAAAACTCAAATTTCATTTCTATGACCTCATATTTAGAAAGATCATCAAATTTCATGTAGGTTTGCCTTTTACATCACCCTGATATTCATCAGGATGTGAAAGTTAGGAACAGTCAAAGTTTTGGTCAAACCTGATATTCGCAAGAGGAGGATCATATTTTATAACCTAAGCCATGTTATCAAAGATCATCCTGATCTTAGTCCATCACCTGATAAGTCATGCGGTCCAAATATCCGGACGTCAACTTTAAGTGATGGTGACCCTTACCCGTCAAACAACGTTACATTTCGTGAGCATCATATTTCCAAATATAACCTGATATTTCTTAATATCCTCCTACCGTGAAATATCACCCTAAGCCAATATCCTAATGATGTCATTCAAGTCTGATAAATGAAGAAACAATATGACAATGACATCATCATCACATTTACCTCTCAGCAGGATATTTCATAAACATGATCATGTTCGCATAACATGACGATGACGTCATGATGCCTTTTCGATACGCTAAATGAATACCTGGATGATGTCACCCTGATATCCTGAGAGTTAGAAAAAGAATGACTTCGGTCATTGTCATCATCTAAAACACAGCCCGATAGTTTTGAATATCCTCCTAACATTTAAAGCACAGCCTAATGGCGTGAACATCACCCGATATTTAAACATGGCCTGATATTTTCAAATATCATCCTGTCATTTAGATATCACCCCACTCCTGTTGTCGCTATTAGCATTAAATGCACGCCGAGGTGGTTGGTATTTCCCGCCGATCATTAAACCTGATGGAACACCTAGCGAAATCCTGACTTTCCGTATAGAAAATCAATGAATAAAATCTAATCTGTCAGGATTTGCCCCAAATTTACCCTAATTACAAGGTTAAAAGGTAAATCTAACACCATTTTTACATTTACCTCACGAAGAAATTACTTTTTATAGAGCACAGCTTCCATATCCTCCTACAAGCGATATTACGACGAGTGAAGTTTGCGAGTAGTGGAAAGTGCGTGATCATCAACCGAATAAAGAACATTTTCTGAGAAGTCACTGGTATGAAAGAAATCTGCATAACCAGGTAAGTAAATGAAACCCTCATTATGTTGTTTCTGTAACAGTCAGGTATGATATTGTAAGTTCTGGTTTATGCATCCCCATGATGGGCTTATGCTGAATGAATGTAATATGCATGATGAATATTAAAGATAAATTGTTATATGCATGCCTGTGAGAACCCATTGTAAGACAAGATTTTGTTAATTGCAGGTAGTTATGGCTGACAAAAGGCTGGCTAAGTGTGAGGCTGAATTCAGTAAGCCTATGTTCTCATCCCAGAGGGGCTTCGCATTCAAATATGGCACCATTACAGATACCCATCAGGGGGATACCAATTTGGAGGCCTGGTCAGTTAAGCTGAATGACGAGAAAAATAGAAGTCCTGTGCTGGATGCAGTTTTCGTATCCGGGATGTGGAATGTCATTGGTTTCCCATACTCCATGGAGTCTCCGGAGCTGGTCATCGAGTGTGCCAAGAATTATAACCCAGAGACCAGGCAGGTAACGAAGCATGGGAGGATATATGAAGACCTATCCATCAAAGGTCTTTCCAGGACATTTGGACTGCCATTGGGCAAGAAGGTCAAGAGTGTAGACCTAAAGAAATCAGAGAAAGAATATGAGAATAATAAAAAACAAGCCAGGAAAAACATGTACCACTGGAGGGCTGAGAACAACACGTATCCTGCAGCCGCCAAACTTCTTATGCACTTGTTCAAATATGATTTTAGTGAGGAGTACTAGTACATGATTGCACTACTGAGCAGAGTCACAGGCCAACCTGATGCTAGTAACTTTAAGGATTGGATGTATGGTGTAATTATGATGTGCATATACTCTGACATCAAGCCATTGTGGGGCCAATTAATAGGTGATGCTCTGCATGAGCAGCTGATGAACCTAGGAGGTTCAAATTGTGCTTTCTATATGACATCCTATATTGTCTATTCCTGTGCATACCAAGGCACATTTGATGCACTAGTTACCGATGGAAAGCTTACAGGTACAAATGTTGTGCATATCGAGGATCATCATCCCTAGCTGCAAAGAGCCAATTACCTCCAAGACTACAAACTAGTCAATGATGTATTCTCTATGCATCTGGTGAGGACCATGGAGGAGGACAGAACAAAGAGATTGAGCATGGAAGCGCAAGAGATTATCTACAGGCATGGAGCCTGGTACATACAATTTGCCACATTTTCCTACATGAGGATTGAGGGTTTTGAAGGACCTCCCCTTATGCTGCCCAGGTATCCCACTGATGCAGTGGTAGTTATGGAGTTCATCAGGCAGAGCTCCACAATGATTAAAACATACAAGGATGCAAAGAAGCTGCCACAAATTTTGTTTCTAGTCACCATTGGCTAGTACATGTGCCCAGATTCAGAGAACATAAAGAAGGTGATGATCACCTTGAATAAAATGAATCTGCAGCCTTTTCCATTGATGAGACAATATGATCCTTATGGCAGGATGCAGAAAATAATAGGAAAGCCTATTCACCAGAGGCACCTAGAAGACTTCTGGGCTGACTGCGAAGATGAAGCAGAAGCAAGGAGAAGAAGGTTTCAAAGGCTAACATTGAATCAAATCAGAACCTTTGATTGCATCCCCATCCCTCAACAATTGAAGAAGGATGATGGCAGGATAATTGCAGATGAGTATGAGGAAAAAAAAATATATAATGATACCATCTCTGCACCTGACCTCACCATACAAGAGGACATATCCTTGGACCCCTTCATTGCCAGGACCATACACCTAACCCAGGCTTGGGTTGATGAACAGATAGAGGCTTTGAAGACGAAAGGTGTTGCCATTACAGTGGACAACAAGAAGAATGGGTAGGATATTCCTGGGGATGAGTATGATGACTTCATGAATGACAAAATGAAGTCTAAGGGAGATAGGCTCCCTCCGCAACAACAATAGAGTAAAAGACCCCCAAGGGGCAAGAAAATAGATAAGGAACCCAAAGGGGTTATTATTGAAAGAGCAGTGTTCAACGCTGAGGAGGCAGCAGTGTGAGGATTAGGATCAGGATCAGGATCTGCATCACCTCCATGGACAAGCAAAAGAAAGTCCAAGAAAGAAATGATAGCAGAGGCTGGAATTACTGAGACCCAAGAAGAGGGTCAATCATCAAGACAACCAGATAAGGAGGATATCCTCATGGAGGAAAAGCCTGAGGAAGAAGAGGCTCCTTTGTTATTTAAGAGGAAAAGGAGGTCTCCACAGGTGGTGGTGTCTACCCCACCAAAGAAACAAAGAACCTCTATGAGAGGTGAAATAAGACAACCCCCTACATTGTTACAAGGGGTAGGTAGTGAAGTACACAAGGAACTTCAACACAATGTTCCTCTTCCTACCATTATCAAGTTCAAAACCGAGCTCGCAGAAGAGCGATGAAAGAAACTTCCAAGACACATGCAGGTCACATCTCGCTAGACGAGACAATAAATTTGTCTGATGATGAAGTTGTGCAGGAAGTGACTTCACAAAAAATGGAAACACTTGCTGTTGGTACAAGCATGACCCCTCACAAGACTACCAGTTCAAACTATACTGGAGGAACTGAAGCAAGTAGAAACTAAGAAAGAGAAGAGCCCAGAGTAGATAGCCCAAGAAATAGGGCTAGATACATTAATTACATAGGTGACAAGTCCTGTAGTGGTAGGCCTTAAAGAGAAACAGGATGTAAATCTTGAACATCCAGTAGGATCACCTAACAAAGGGCACCCAGCAGAAGAAATAAAGATGGCCGAACCAGAGAGCCATATTTCAGAAATAAGCCAACCAAGCACACAAGATGCATTAACGGAACCTGCTATAATAGATGTTCAGGAAATGAAGGCTGATGAAAAGGATGTATCTAAAGATCCTGCTGCCAAAGCTTAGAAAGTTGATAGTACAGGTACAGAACAAATAATGGCTTAAGAACAAATGCCAGCACCGCAGGAAGACTCACAATATCTAGTGTGGTGGATATGCAACAAGAAAAAGAAAAGCCAAAGGAGGATGCCGCAATGTCCATTGGTGAAAATGTACCTCAACAAGGGGAAGAGTCAAAAATAGATGAGGTAATGACAGAAAAAGATCATTATCATCATGATCAACAGATAGATACATCATAAGATCCCCCACCCTAGGAGGGTATTCCTCTGGAGAAAGAAGTTCCTCAACAGGAGGACATGCCACAGGATCAACAACAAAGTGAGCATCATGAAGAAGAATTGAGAAAATTGCATTCTCCACCACACCTACTAACAGAAATGGGAGATGAAGGTGAACATCATGATGATGCAGAGAAACATGATCAGGTACCTCCATGGTTGGAGAAAGAGGTAAATACAGAAGTAGAATTTGAAATTTAGGAATTTGACGTATCTACTTTGTTTACTGAGAATATAATGAAGCATAAGAGGAAGGCCAGAATGACTTCGGCCATCAAAAGAGATCCAACAACTGGGAGAAGGACTACATAGATTGCAGCACCTGCTCTGGAGAAAGAAAAAGGTAAAATTAACTTAGATGAGTTTCAAATTAGCACAGTGGATCTAGGTTTTGCCAATGAAGACCAAGAGGGTCAAGAAGGCAAAGATATTATTGATTCTTTAATTCAAAAGGTGAAAAGAGAGAAAGAGAAAAATAAGCAACACAAAGAGCACATTGCTCAGTTGCATGCCTACATAAGAAGGCTAACTAATACTGAAGAAGCTTCAACTGAACATGCAGTCCCATTGACCGCTATTTCTCAAGAGGAAGTGAATAAATTAGACCTCATGAAACATGAGGCATCTATACTAAAGAGATGGATGTCATCCACATTGGGTGATGTAGAGGAAGTAGTAAAGGCCTCTTTAAAGAGATGGAGCACTCTCAGTGACTCCAGGACCAAAGTAGACAAATTGCAAATGCAGACAGGAAAAAGGTCTTACAACTTGGAAAAAGTACTAAACATCCTGGGAGAAATAAAGAGGATAAATCCTTAGCTGCTTATCAATAAGCAGGTACTAAATAGTAATACTGCCTTGCTGATTGACATATGGTATAAAGACATTCAATTTGAATGTGGAGTACTTAGAAGATGCAATAACAAATTGAGAGATATCAGCATGAAGTTGCACGATTTAATGGCTGTTGAGGCCGAAATATTGGAAACATTGGAAGGAAAACTGGAAGGGAAAATAGAAAATCAAGATGAAGAGTTTGCCATCAAAGCTTTACATGGCAACTTCCAATCAGTAGTAGATGATCCACTTGTCCACTTGACAGAAGAAGTAATAGATAAAATAATGAGAATCAAAGTCAAGATGGAAAATTACAATGGGACACTGCAAGACAAAAAAGATAAACTAGATAGCAGTAGAAACAAATATGAGGCACACAAGCACGCCATCATCAAAGCAAAGACTCAGGATAGCGGAGAAATAGATAAAATTGTGCAGTCATATGAACAGATCCGGAGCAGCATGCAGCCTCATATGCGACGGCATCATCATCATGATAATGAAAGTTCAGAAAGTGATGCACATGATGATGATCCACATGAATCAGACAAGGAACATGATGAAGATACATCATAAAGGGAGGTATAAGCGTAAGTGATCTAGATAGTTGCCAGCTGGCAACTTGTGCAACTTTTGATAGGTTTGACAAAGTCAAAGAAAATGGTGACCGTAGATATGCATTGATAAATCATGATCATGAATCTTTTGTAACGGAGGCCTCACCTTGTTCTATAAAAGGTGATGGAATGCCTTATTGTAAATATTTAGAAACTTAGTTGAAATTCATCTGCTAAAACATTCAGAGCTCATTTCAAAGTTTTTGTATACATTTATATTTTTTCATGCTTAATGAATGAGAAGACTGTGTTGATTACAATTCATAGTAAATCTTGAGTAATCAGTGTATGAATTCTGGACATATGTGGTGATTTGCTGCGTCCCTTGGAGTGCATATCTATTTACATGTGTTGTCTTCATACAAATTCCCTTCGAAGTTAGCATCAACTATATCTAGCTGTGGAATGTCCTGGTTAAAATATGGTTTAGTTTTCTTCTCTTCATGACAGTATCTAATATACATGTGGTTCAAAAGCTAAAGGTTCAACTTTAATTTGAAGCATTTCTTTCAATTTCTTTTAAATTTTAGAACATTTCATCCTCATAATTGCAAACATTTTATGATCTTAAGCAAATAACACAAATATGTCGACATCTCGTAGATAATTGCAAATATTTAGCATATTTGAATACAGAGCATACATAATTAAGAATATCATGCAAAGATTGAAGTATTTCCGCATCATTTCATCAAATAACTGTATAATATGACTTCTCTGTAAAGAACTTCTGCAGGAGTATTGTCATGATGATGAACTTTCACGTAAGGCCCCAAAATGGAAACAGCAACTCACATTAACCTCTGAGTAACGTCAGACGATTAAGACCTAATCACCGGAGACTTGGGATCATGAATTCTCTGAATTCATTGTATCATTCAAGATGAATAAAGGTTAATGTGTACTTTTATTCTATGCTTGTTTATGACTAACATCATGACCAACAGGATCTTGTTCCCAAACCTAGAGACAAGAATGTGATTGGAACCAAATGGGTCTTCTAGAACAAACGAAATGAAGTTGGTGAAGTAATCAGAAACAAAGCTAGATTGGTCTACAAAGGCTACTCTCAAATAGAAGGAATTGATTTTGAAGAGACCTTTGCTCCGGTGGCAAGAATTGAAGCAGTCAGATTATTTCTTGCATTTGCTGCCTTCAAAGACTTCAAGGTATATCAGATGGATGTCAAGTCTGCCTTCCTAAATGGTGATCTGGAAGAAGAAGTTTACATTGAACAACTGGATGGATTTCAATTGTCTGATAATGATGATATGGTCTGCAAGTTGAAGAAAGCATTGTATGGATTGAAGCAAGCCCTAAAAGCATGGTATGAAAGGTTGGATAAGCATCTTGTGTAGATTGGATTCAACAAAGGTACTGCTGATAGTAACTTATATTTCAAAATTGATCATGAAAATATTTTGATTGTTGAAGTGTTTGTGGATGATATCTTTTTTGGAGGAAGAGATAGTATGTGCAAAACTTTTGCAAATCAGATGAAAAGTGAGTTTGAAATGTCTATGCTTGGTGAAATGAATTTCTTCTCGGGTCTGCAAATTACTCAAACAAGGAAAGGGATCTTCATTTCTCAGACCAAATATGTGAAAGAATTGTTGAGGAAATTCGGTATGGAAGATTCAAAGCCAATGAACACTCCTATGGCAACCGGATGTAAGTTGAGCAAAGATGATGACTCTCTGAAGGTAGATCAGACAAAGTATAGATCAATGATTGGTGGATTGTTGTATCTCACTCAGACTAGACCAGATATAATGCAGGCTATTGGTCTTGTGGCAAGATTTCAGGTTGATCCTAGAGAATCTCATGTTATGGCAATCAAGAAAATTTTTAGATATCTAAAAGGGACAGTGGAGTATGGTTTGTGGTATCCTAGAGATCATGATTTCTCTCTTCATGCTTACACAGATGCAGATTGGGTAGGAGATGTGGATGACCAGAAGAGCACCAGTGGTGGAGCATTCTTTTTGGGAAAGAGATTGGTTTCTTGGCTAAGCAAGAAACAAGATGCAATATCTCTGTCTACAACTGAAGCAAAATACATTGCAGTAGCAGGTAGTTGCACTCAAATCTTATGGATGAAGTAGATGCTAAGAGACATTAAAGTTGAATATGAGGAGCCTATCACAATTTTCTATGATAATTCAAGTGCAATTAATAGTTCTAAGAATCCGGTATTGCATTCTAAGACTAAGCACATATCTATCAAGTTTCACTTTTTGAGAGAACAAGTGAACAAGGAAGAAGTCAGATTGGAGTATGTACCCTCCAAGGATTAGATTGTAGATATCTCTACTAAACCTCTTCCCAAGGACTCTTTTGAGTATCTCCAGGAGAAGTTAGGGGTCATGGCCCCTTCGGTGATGAACTAGGATGTACTGATGTGCATCAGTCTGGTGGATATCACAGTCATATCTTGTGATCCAGATTGATGATGGGGAGCTGCTACTAAGGGGGAGCAGTTGGTATGATTCTGATGTGTTAGAATTGCAAGTATGAGCCCTTTGCCATTAATGTCAAAGGGGGAGAGAAGACATGTTAAAAACAAGTGGTTGATGATCAAAGGGGGAGCAGTAAAGGAAGAGAAGACATGTGAAGAGTTGTTGTTGACAGGGGGAGCTATGACAGAAAGGAGAAGTTCTTGTCTTGATGGTTTTTCACATCATATGTTGCCATCAATGACAAAGGGGGAGATTGTTGCAAGTATGAGGTGAACTAGTGTTGTCATTGATGTCAACATACTCATATTGCATTGATAAGAAGGATTGGATGAGCTGTGTGCTGAGGATATTGAGAAAATTATTCTCAATCAGGAACAGTGAAGAACAATGATGAGAAGAAGGCAAAAGTACTCAATAGGTTGCGATTCAGAGGATGCGGATTAAAGGGTTTGTAGATATGAGTCTTGAGATGATCCAGTTAAGATTTCAGAGGTCCACATGAAGATGTGAAGAAGTTGTGATTGACCAAGTAGAACTGGTTCCGGGAGATGCTCTGGAGTGATAGAGTGTTACAAAAAGGTCTGGTGAGATCTGGAAGTGCATTGTCCTATTCTGTGAATTGGACAAAGTGTTTGGGAGGTCCTTGTAATGTGTCATCTCGATTGGTATGTGGTTTTGAGGTCCGGAAGCACCTCTGGCAGTATGACAGTGGTGATAGACTATGTTCTTGAAGTTCCAGATGAGGAAGAGAAGAGATTCCAGTGAGTAGAGGAAGTGCAGATGTACCTGGTCATTCAGGTAGGCTTGTGAAGGTTCTTGGATCGTGTTGAGGTTGTGTTGTTGATCCGCATTGGTGGTAGAGCCCGAAATTGAAGATATTCTTCCGGATGAAGTTGTTGTTTAGACTAGCTGACTGGATGAGTTGTTCAGCTTACAAATGTTCTTGTGGTGGCCGACCGGATGTGTTATTCATCCTGCGAATGTTCTTATGGTTGATTGCCAATTTAGATGATTGTTCCTAAGCTGATGTCTTGTATAAATAAAGGTTTGTGAGTTCATTTCAAAGTGTGTGTGATGAAGCAGATGAGTGTAGTATAGCAGAAGAGCAAAAGGTAGAGCAGAAGTGTTTCGGGCTTAAATGGAACTGATCCAGACATGGTGAAGATGTCATTCTCTAGTTCAAGGTTGTGATCCTTATGATCTTGTAGATAGTGTGTCTCTTTGTAGGTAGTGTGCCTCCTTGTGAGCAGTGTGCTTAGGCAGTGAGCCCTAATTGGCATGTGCCATTCATTCTATCTTATTCTTCTAATAGAGAATAATCCTTGGGTTAATCACCCCATGGTTTTTCCCTTAACCAGGTTTTCCATGTCAAAAATCTTGGTGTCTAATGTGTTGATGTTTATCTGCTCTAGTGTTTATGCTTTCTTCTTTCATGAATGGTTAATTGATATGCTGTTAACTAATAAAGAAGAATCAAGTGTTTCAAGTAGAAGTAAGTTTTTATACAACTGATTCACCCCCCCCTCTCAGTTGTGTGCCCTAGATCTAACAAATTAACCTTTTTATGTATGCATGCAGCTAGGCAATGTGCTCCTTATGCTACTTATTTTTCTCCTTTTCTCTCTTCACTCTTTCGGTTAAGGAATCAATTATATCCTTCCCCTCTTGGCCTTCCTGATCTTCATTGGTAAATCCCAAATCCACTGTAGTTATCTGGAATTCTCCCAGAGTGATCTTGCCCTTTTCTTTCTCAACTGTGGGGAGTGCCACCTGAGTAGTTCTTCTACCTATAGCAGGATCTCTTCTTATGGCAAATGTCAATCTTATCTTCCTCTTTGGCCTTATGATGGTTTCTAAAAATAATGTCAAAACATCAAACTCTTGAATCTCAAAACCAGATTCTATACCTACTTCTTTCTCTAGCCATCGGGGTACTTGGGCTCCATCATCATCATCATGTCCTCCCTGATCCTCTGTACCCATCTCTATTCTTGATGGAGAGGGTGACTTCCTTATTTCTTCCTCATGATGATCCTCATGAGGGTGATCTTGTTCTACTTCATCCTCATGAGGAACCTCTTCTTACGACAGAGGATCTTGTGGTGCATCCACCTGATGATCTTGTAGCTAATCCTGTACTTCACCTTCCTTTGTTTCATCCACCTTGGCATTTTCCTCATCCTGAGGTATATTTGTATCTATGGATATCATTGCATCTATATTAGGTGCATCTACCTGACCTTGGATCACATTCTGATCCACACCTACTGTGTCTACCTCCTGGATTTTAAGGTCATCCTGACCTGATGTATTTTTATCAGTTGAGGCTTCTTGGGTCTTAAGGGTGTCATCACCTGATGTATCTTTGTCTTCCCTACCCTTTTCTTGGACTTCCACTATTTTGGGCTCAGTAGGTATTTCTTGTTGTCGATTCATATCTAGAGTACTACTTCCCACTTCTATCGACTTGACCTCTTCTATATTTTTTGTTCTTGTAGGTGAACCTGTTTGATGTTCCAGACTTGTATCCTCCCTGTGTGTCAGGTCAATCACCACAGGGCCGGTCACCTGATCCACTAATTTATCAAGTCCTATCTATTGGGCTGCCCTCTCTAAGCTAGCTTCCTTTTCTTGCTCTGCTTGCTTCAATTTTTCTAATAGCACCCTCTATGAGGATGGTGTTCCTTTTGGAGTTATACGAGTACTCGAAGCAAGGGTCTCCATTTGTAGAGAGGTTACATCTTTTACTACCTCATCATCAGATAAATCAATAGTCTCTTCTAGTGAGACATGACAACCTTGACTTGCTCTAGTGGTCTCTCTTCTTTGCTCTTCAGCTTTCTCAGTTTTAAACTGTATGATGGCAGGAAATGGTACTTCATGCTGCAATTCTTTCCTGAACACTTCACTACCTGCTCTCCTTATCATCACAGATGCATGTCTTATCTCTCCCCTCATGTGTGTTCTTGGTTTCTTAGGGGTGGGTACCATTAAGGGTGCCTTTCTCTTCCTTGTGAAAACCATAGGATCATCATCTAAAAGCTCCTTAATTACTGGCTCCTCCTCAACAAGGATATCTTCTTCTTCATGTTTCCTTGAGGATTGGCCCACATCTTATGTTTCTGTAGTCTCCATAGCCATCCTCAAGATTTTCTAGGTCTTTTGCTTATCCTCTAGAGGTGGTGCAGATGAGGCTAATGCCTGTCCTGATGCGAGTGTACCCTCAGTTCACATATCTATTCTCTCAACTATTACTCCCTTAGGTGTATCTTCAGTTTTCTTCTTTTTACTGGGAGGTCCTTTGCTTTGTTTCTGAGGTGGCAGCCTCTCTCCATTAGATTTCCTCTTCTCCACTAGAAAGTCATCATATTCTTCATCTGAAATCTCTTTCCTTTTCCTTTTATTATCTATTGTGACTACCACACCTCTCTTTTTCAATGCATTAGTTTGTTCATTCACCCATGCTTGGGTCAACTATAACATTCCACCTTTAAACCTATCCAATAGAATATCCTCAAGCTGCGTTAGATCAGGGGCTGAAATGGTGTCATTGTACTCCTTCTTTTCTTCATACTCATTTGACAATAACCTACCATCATCCTTCTTCAATTGTGCGGGTATTGGAATACAATCAAATGTCTTGATCTGGTTGAGGGTGAGTCTCTGGTATTTTCTCCTCCTAACCTCAGCCTCATCCTCATAGTCTATCCAAAAATCTTCCAAGTGCTTATGATGGATGGGCTTCCCTACGATCTTTTGCATTCTTCCATAGGGGTCATAAGATCTAGCCTGTGGGAATGGCTGTAAATTCAACAGGTTTAGACCACCTATGGCCTTCTTTATATTTTCTGAATCAGGGCATATATACCACCCTACAGTTATTGGAAACAAAACTTGAGGAATCTTATTATTTGCCTTGTATGCATCTAGTATTGTTGATATCTGTCTTACAAACGCCATCAGGATTACCCCATCAGTAGGGTACCTGTGTAACATTAAGGGCTGGCCCTCAAAACCTTCTACTCTTATGTAGGAGAATGTGGCAAACTAGATGAACCAGGTGCCATGTCTATATATTATTTCTTGAGCCTCCATGCTCAATCTTTTAGTTCTATCTTCTTCCATTGTCCTGACTAGATGCATAGAAAATGCATCGTTTACCAATTTGTAATCATGGAGATAGTGTGCTCTCTGCAACTGAGGATAATGATCCCATATATGGGCATCATTCAAATTGCCACCAATCTTTCCAACTGTAGTAAGTGCATCAAATGTACCTTTATATGCACATGAATTTACAATATATGATGTCATATAAAATGAACACTCTAGGCCTCCTAGGTTCATCAACTGTTCATCTAGTGCATCATTGATCATTTTAGCCCATAATGGCTTATTATTGGTGTAAATGCATGTTATGATAACCCCATCCATCCAGTCCTTGAAGCTTCTAGCATTAGGGTAGCTTGTCACTCTGTTGAGTAAGGCTATCATATATTGATATTCTTCATCAAAGTCATACTTGTACAAATGTACTGGCAATTTAGCAGCAGCAGGATAAGGACTATTCTTAGCTCTCTATTGATACATCCTTTTTCTTGCAGCCTTCTTGTTGTTTATATACCCAGTTTCCAATTTCTTCAGATCTATGCTGACTACCTTCTTTCCCAGTGGGAGGTTGAATGTAGATGAAATTCCTTTGATAGATAAGTCTGTATAAACCCTTCTGTGTTTTTCTACCCTCCTTGTCTTAGGGTTATAGTTTCTGGCACATTCAATTACTAATTTTGGAGTTTCCATGGTGTAAGGAAATCCGGCCACATACCACATTCTTGATACGAAAATGTTGTCTAGTAGGGTGCTATCTTTGTCTTCACCCATTTTGGCTGACCATGCCACCAAATCTGTGCATCCCTGGTGAGTATCTCTGATGATGCCAAACTTAAACTACACTCCCTCTGGTTGAGCAAACATAGGTTTGAGAAATTTTGCATCAGACTTATTCTTCCTAACGTCTGCCATGGCTTCCTACAATAAACACAACTGGTCTTGCAACAATATATACATGCATGCATATACAACATCATACATTCATGGCATCATGCATATTATACTTATTGATCTCTATTTCATCATGATATGTCTAATTACAGAGCAAAACCAACAAAGGACTTACTACCTGGATATTACAGAAAATGACAGTAGGAGGGTTTTAATTACTTACCTGATTATGCTTATCTCCTAAATTAAGCAGATGGTTATGAAAAGGGCTCAAATGGTGGTGATGATCATGTGTTTTGTTCTGTTGTAGGGTGTATGCATCTACAAGTAGCATGTACAAGAATTTCAATGTTCTGTGCTCTGTAAAACTCATTTCTTCACAAGGTAAATGTCAAATGAACTTGTAACTTCACTTTTAATCTCATCCTTAGGGTAAATTAGGGTAAATCCAGGTGGAATTGATTAAAACCATTGATCTTCTACCATGGATCTACAGATGTTGCCAGGTGTTCTCATCGTGTTCGCAATCAATAGGAATCCACCTACTGTATTTATGGCATTTAATGTCATGGGGCAAGAGAAGGGGGTGATCTTCAGAAGATCAGGTGATATTCTAAATATTAGGAGATATTCGAAATATGACCCCCTGTGTGAAATATGACCATCCACCTTTGAGTGGGAAAGCTTATGTCGATAGATCGGGTGATGTTTTAATATCAGGTGATATCCAAATATTGGGTTTTATTGAAATATCAGGTCATGTTTTAAAGATCAGGTGATGTTTGAGATATGACCCCTTAAGAGTAAAGTGACCCCCTTTCGAAAGATCAGGATGACATCACCCTCATAGTGTGTAAAAAGGGTGATCCTCAGAAATATACCTCTATGAGGTAAAAAGGATGATGATGTCACCATCGGACATTTTCTTTGTTCATCGGGATTGGATAACGTCATCAGCGTATTGGCTCTAGGGTGATATTTTATGACAGGGTGATATTCAAAATATCAGGTGATGTTCAGAATATGACCCCCGCAAAATATATGAAGCTATCTGACGGGTAAATACGACTATCACGTAAAATTGATGTCCAAAGCATTGGACCAAATGGTTTATTGGGTGATAAAATTGGATTGGGGTGATCTTTCATAGGATGACTAATATTTGTATATATGACACCCCCCCAAATATTAGGTTTGACCAGGAGTTTGACTTGCAATAACTTTCATTCCCTAAGGAATATTAGGGTGATCCAAAAGGCAAACCTACATGAAATTTTGTACTCTTTTCAACCATGAGGTTATTAACATGCAATATTAACTTTGACTAATTGACCTCATCATGATGACTTACCTAGCTTCCTTATGCAGGATCACCTGCATGACTTACTTTTACCAGACCGCCAAAATCAGGAAAAACACAAGCCAAGCCAAGCAAAAAGTTGGGTCCCTATTTTGTCAAGTCAAAATGGGGTGTGTTGTGTAACCACACAACAACTTGCCACCAAAGAAAACAACAAAATTCTAATGATTCAAGTGAGGGGATCACATTCATATATAGTTTCCTAACTCTTTTTAAGTGTAAGTATCATAATCTTTCTGTGTGAGAAAGTTTACATCATGGTAGCAATGCTTAATAAAGGATCAGGTGTGTGCAAATGATTAATTATCCTCATCTTGAAAGCAAGTTGAAAACATGAGTAACTGATGTTAAGCTACATAGTGTTGATGATTGTTTTGATGCAATCATAACAATAAGCTAAAATTCACATATAATGAATTGAAACTATACTTGAAAGATAAGAAGGAATCATTTGAGATTCAACTAATCCCAAGTCTACAATGGTTCGGTTGGTCAAGTTCAGTTGGTCAATGTGAAGCTGTAATGTTCAAGGGGCCTTACGTAATTTAGGTTTGTTTGGTGGCTTACTGGACTAAGAATATGCAAAAAGATCATGAGATATGTCAATACTTTTCATTCCTTTGCATAAAAGTGTTACTATGCTGCAAGTTTTAGATGGTTTTCTTGAATTATTGCAGCTTTCTTCTTTATCTATTTATGAAAACTGTCTACTTATAGCTCTGTTATGCATGCTTCTTCAAATTTGAGACAATTTCCTTTAGATTTCTACGTTTTAGCTAAATATTTCAGATGGGTTGGGAAAAGTTAGGAAAATCTAATCTATACCTCATTTAATCTACCAAAGGATCTAATTGTTTCTGTTATGCACTATGTAAATACCACAGTAATTTGATCAAATCCACAGTAAAAACCTTAAATGCAAGTTCTGAGCATTTTCACAAACATACATTTAAAATTGCAAGCTCTCAAAGAAAATATTTCAAAACACAAAGAAGAGCAGGAGAACACTCAGAAGATAGATGCAGAACTCCAGATTCTATTGTATTAGAAACGAATAGTCATACATGATTTACAATGTAGGAATGACTCTTAGTTTCATTGATCATACTACAGAGAACTTACAAGCTTTACAGATACAGTAAGGCAGCCAGACATTCCACGCGCACCTTACTGCAGACAAACAGGCGACCTCCTTCTTCTACTTCTAAACTATGCTAAGCTAACTCACTATGCTTCTAAAAGAAAAAATCCCTGTTGTAGCCCCTATTGTCAAGTATTACAGTGTAGAGAGGCACAATATAAAGACATTCTGATTGTCCTCACTACAGCAAAAAAACCCA
The DNA here is from genome assembly GCA_027924645.1 of Cunninghamia lanceolata. Classification (NCBI taxonomy): domain Eukaryota; kingdom Viridiplantae; phylum Streptophyta; class Pinopsida; order Cupressales; family Cupressaceae; genus Cunninghamia; species Cunninghamia lanceolata. The sequence continues at coordinate 3,261,455 of BSBN01000220.1, read as the reverse complement.
ACCAAACCCCTGGTTCAAACCCTTGGTTACAGCAATAAATACAGGTGAACCAGCCCTTCAAAATATCTCTGAGCAGTGTCAAATCTGGGCGAAATATTGCCCCTTCTGAGAAGTTCCGGCAGCTTGGCAATAACTTTTGTTTGTCTGTTGTAGTAATACCCTCAGCTGCAACTTTGTCCTTTATTTGAATGGCCTTGACTTCTTCGCACTTTATCTTTATCTTCCTGCTCCTGAGATCAGATTTTCTTCCTCCATGAGGTCACTGTGTTGAATTTCCAGCTGCTTCCTCAACTGCAAGCCTGCAAGACAAGACAAGCAATAAGTATTACATTTATCACATAAACAGCAGGAAATTAAAATAATCATTTAAATCCAGGTGACTGCGCAAAATCGTGGGAATCGGGTCCAAAATACCCTTGAAACGCGTTCAAAACGCATACAGACTGCTCAAAACCCATCGGGTCAACCATCGCTGACCGGGAAAAATGCCACGGGTGCCAAAAAATGCTTTAAAACTCCACCGCTTATGTACATTCCCGCCCATCGACGTGAGAAGTTTCGGATGACGTCATCATCATGTTTCGCTTCTGTATATTGGGGAAAAGAATGACAATCATCATCATCATCATGTCGAAGGAAAATAGGAGGATATGATATATGATCTTGCTGCTGAGGAAAGGAAAATGATGGTGACGTCATCGTCATGTTCGGGCTTCATTAAAATGCAAAAGATGACGTCACCGTCATGTTTAGTTAAGATCAGAGGATAAATGTAATATCGGGTCACCTAAGGAGCATGATCAGGTGGTGAATGTAATATGACCCCTTTGCGGCCAAGGTAACCTTCTCGAAAGATCAGGATGATGATGATCATTAGGATATTTGGCATTTTTGTTGAACTTAGAATATGACATCATCATCATGTTCGCGAACTGGATCATGTTTTGGAAAATATCCTGCCGAAGGGAAATGTGATGATGATGTCGTCCTAATATTTGCTTCTTCGTTTATCAGGTTAGGATGACGTCATCAGGATATTTGCAAAAGGTCATTTTTTCTCGGCAGGAGGACATTACGAAATATCGGGTAGACAAACAGGATCATGATGATCTTGACAACATGACAGGATAAAAATATGATGATCCTCCTCATCGAATATCATGATGACGTAATCATCATATTCCGTCTTCGGAGCATGAGGATGAGCTGAGGTCATCATCAGGTTAGCGCTAGGGTGATATTTAAAATATGATCATGCTGTTGAGGAATGGAATATCACCCTCCCTTAAAAGATAGGGTGATCATCATGATCATGCAAAAGGAGATCAGGAGGATATGATAACGTCATCATCATATTGGCGAATATCAGTAAATATGACCCTCCCTTGAAAGATCAGGATGATGATGATCATCAGGATATTTGGCATGCGCATGCAAATATGCAGATGGTGGATTTTCTAAGCAGGGTGATATTATAACATCAGCATGATATTATAATATCAGGTGATGTAAAAATATCATGATGCTCGTTGTTATGAAATATCGGGTTACACTCAAAACATGATGCTCATGATGCGCATAAGGTCATTTGACGGGTAGAACACACTATCACCCAAAATTGACGTCCGGATATTGGGACTGCATGATTTTTATCGGGTGATAGATCAAGATCATGATGACCTTGACAACATGACTGAGGATGAAAATATGATGATCACCTTGCGAATATCAGGTTTGACCAAAACTTTGACTGTGCATAACTTCCACATATGGACGAATTTTCAAGTGATGTAAAAGGGAAACCTGCATGGAATTTCAAGCTCTTTCTAAATATGAGGTCACATAAGCAAAATATGAACTTTGACAAACTGACCTCATGATGATGATCTACCTCATCCTGACCTTCATGATGATGATGCACCTGACTCATTTTTACCCAAACTGCCAGAAAGCAGACAAACACAAGCAGAAGCAAAAAGCAAAGCGCCAACAGGGGTCCTCGTTTTGCTAAGGGGCAAAATGGGGCGTGTTGTGAACATCACAACACATAGTTGGAGATCATCCCTCATAGCCAACCTGGATAGAGCCTTGCTGCTAGCAGGCATCCATAGCCCCGGCAAGGTTATCTATACAACCCCCCTAAGTAGAGCCCCACTCCCAGGATGCGTCTATAGCCCTGGTAGAGTTCTTAGATGGACTAAATTTATGATGTCCTCATGTAAGCTTAGTGTGCAAGGTATGGTCACTTGCTAATTTAGGTTGGAGATTGTATTTTTAGCAAGGGAGTCCCTTTAGATTTTTCACTTAACACCTATACTTGTGTGTTCAACAAACCCAAGGCTGTTAGGTGAGTCATTGTGAAAGAATCACTTTGATCAAGAAAAGACAACCTGATGAAAAGATATCACAGACCTAATCATAAATACTTCTCAGAATGAGTCATAACCTATATATAAATTTGATCTCATCACTTGAATCCTAACAATTTAGTTATTTTCTAGGGTGATGAGCTACATCATCCTGACTAACCAAAACAAAAACTCAACCAGCAAACAAAACAAAACACAAAATAAAACTATACAAACAACTATACAAATATACACTATAATACACATGATTATCATGAAACTAACTCAAGCTTGGAAATAATGTTTAAGGAACTGTCCATTAACTGGTAATGGAATATCCTCACCTGTCAAGTTTTTAAGACTGTAAGTGCTATCTTCTAATGTTTCATAAATTTGGAAGGGACCTATCCATAATTTGTCAAACATACCACGATCTCCTTTCCTCTCATGTGCTTTGTCCCACATCAGGACTAGATCTAAGATCCTGAAGGCTTTAACCCTGTCTCTTTTATCAAACCAGCATTTGACAACAGCCTGATGTTTGGTAAATTGATCAATTGCCTAACTTCTTTTCTCTTCCAAGTGCATCAACTGAAGCAACCTGACTTCTTTCTTATTGTCTATGCCTAGGTATTCTTGAGCTAACTGCAGTGTAGGAATCTTTAGGTTAACAGGGACGATGGGATCCACCCCATATACTAAGTGATAAGGTGAGTTTCCTAATGCAGCCTTGTTCCTGGTTCTGTCTACCCATAAGTCATATTTCAAAAGTGGAACTATTTCAAAAGTGTGTTCCACTCCCTAGGGTTCTTTTCTATTAAATTTTTTATGATATTCAGCAAATTTTTATTGGTGGGTTCTGCTAATCCATTCCCTTGGGGATAATAGTTGGATGAGAACTTCAGTATGATCCCATAATCAAAAGCACAGCTTGACAATTTGGTTAAAGCAAAAGCAGAGCCATTATCACTTACCAAAGCATAGGGAACTCCGTACCTAGTGACAATATTACTTTCCAGAAACCTAATGACATCTTCAGTGTTGCATGTCTTGGTGCTGACAGCCTTAGTCCACCTGGTACAATAATCAGTAATTGTTAAAACATACCTATGACCTGAGGATGATGGACGATTGATTGGCCCTATGAAGTCCATTCCCCATTATGCAAATGGGCACATCTCCATCACTGGCTGCAAAGGTTGAGCAGCATATCTCTCTCTGTTAGTAGCAACCTGACATACATGACAACATTTAATATGCTCAGCAGTATCCTTGAAAATGGTGGGCCAGTAGTATCCTGCCCTGAGGATAGCATGAGTTGTGGCCAAGGGTGATCCATGTGTTGTTCCAAACTTGTCATGTAGCTCTGATAACACTCTATCTACTTGTGGCCTCTCTAGGCATCTTAGATATATTCCTTCATAATTTTTCTTGAAAAGGACCTCCCCTTTCATCATATACTTCTGTGACCTTATTCTGAGGGCTCTCCTTTGTGAAGCCTGCAATTTTGGAGGACATCTTCCAGTAATCAGGATGTGCCTAATGTTAGAGTACCACTCTCCATTGTCTTTAGCATTGATAACATACTGCTGACTCATGATATTTGGGTCTATCTCTGATATCATTTGGCTCAAAGCCTATCCTCTCACTAGCTTCATGGGTGTAATTTCCATGTCATATTCTTGTAGGACTATGATCCACTTAGCCCTTTTTTCACCTGGCTCGCTCTGCATTAAGAGCATCTTCACTGCTACATCAAGCACCACAACAATAACTTTACTTCTCAGGATATAGTGCCTGAACTTCTTCACTGCTCTAACCAAGGCAAGTGCATGCCTTTCAACATCCATGTATCTTAGTTCAGCATCTTTGAAAGGGCAGCTCATGAAGGCTATGGGCTTCTCTTCCTTTTCTTCATTTCTCTATGTTAGTATTGCTGCAGAGGTATGCTCTAAACCAAATGAATAAATATAGAAGTCCCTGGTGTAGTCTGGACTGATCAAGACTAGAGCATTAGATATAGCTTTTTTGATGTCCTCAAAAATTGCTCTAGCCTCTGGTGTCCACTCAATGTTTGCATCCCTTTTGAGCATGGCATTTAAAGGTCTAACAATTTCAGCAAAGCTAGTGATAAAATTCCTAACAAAATTAATCTTACCGAAGTAGGATTTAAGCTCCTTTATGCTTCCAAGAAGCTGTATTTTCATGATGGACTCCACCCTGTCAGGATCAATGATAATCCCATTTTCAGTTATCAGGTGGCCTAGTAATTTTCCTATTGTCACCCCAAAGATACATTTCTTGGGGTTAAGGGATATCCCATATTCTTCACATTTTTTAAGCACATTTCTGAGATCTACTACATGGTTTCCTCTATCTTTAGAGAATACTGTTAACTCATCCATGTATATGACTATACATTTTCCTATTAAGCCTCTAAAGGCTATGTCCATTGCTCGCTGGAATGTTGCTCTAGCATTTATCAACCCAAATGACATGCGCCTGTAGGCAAATATCCCCCACTTTGTGGTGAAGGCAATTTTTAGTCTGTCTATCTTATCTACCATTACCTGGTTGTAGCCTGAAAAACCATCTAGGAATGACATCATTTTGGCACCGTTTACAATTTGCAAGACCTCATCCAGGGAAGGTAAAGGATAATTGTCCTTTTTAGACAGTCTATTTAGGTTCCTGAAGTCCACACATAATCTGATGTCTCCATTTTTCTTCCTTACTGGAACTAGATTGGCTACCCAGGTGGAGTGTCTCATAGGAAATATGATCCTGGCATTTAACAGTTTCTTAACTTCCTCAAAGATAATAGGTTCCAGTAAAGCATTGACAGGCCTTTGCTTCTATCTGAAAGGCTTGGCATCTGGCTTGAGGGGTATGGTGTGTGTGATGATTGATGTGTCATATGTCTTTAGCTCATCATAAGTCCAGGTAATGACATGGATGCAATCCTTGAGAGCCTAGGTGATTCCTTCTAATTCTTCTTTTGTGCAAACTTTTCCTATCAGGACATTCTTCTTTTCATCATTTTGTCCAATGTTAATCTGAGAATATTGTCCTCCGTTAGCTTTTGGAAGGTCTTTCTGCTTCAACATGTTATCTAGATCAAAAGCTCTCTCCAGCTCTATCATTCCTTTTGGAATCTTATTGCTGGGCAATTCTAAAATTTCTTCCTCCTCCCATACATGATCTTCTATATTATTCTCATCTATGATCTGAGCATCAAATATATCTCTGTTGGAGATGAAGTCTAGGATATGATGGTCATCATCAAACACTTGCAGGTTGGTTACACTGTCAGGCACAGAAGGTACTGATACCAGCTCTACTGAGAATCTTTTTAGTCCTAAAATAGATAGTGGCTCTAATGTACTAGCAGCCTGGGCTAAAGCATTAGCCCTATGGTTTTGTTCTCTAGGTACATGGGTGATATTAAATGCATCAAAGGACTCTATCAGGTCCCACACCCTGTGTCTGTAATTAGACAGCTTTTTATAATTGCAGGAGTAAATTCCTCTTACCTGTCTCACTACTAATTCTGAGTCACCGTAGACATGCAAAATTTTTACTTTCTTCTTAAGGGCAAACAGTATCCCATGAATCAGAGCCTCATATTCTGCTACATTATTGGTATAGGGGAACTGTAGTCTGTATGCTACTAAGTAGGATTTTCCTGATGGATCAATGAGATCTATCCCTACTCCGGCTCCTTGTTTGGACTTGGATCCATCAAATCTAAGGATCCATGGCTTATCTTTAGCCAAAGTCTTATTTGAGCCTTCTCTCTTCTTTGCAGCTCTGGCAGCTGTACCACTTGATATCCACTTTAACTTTGGTGGTCCAACTCCATCAAACTTCACCTTTCCTTTCTTCTGTGAAGCTGTGGATTTTTCTTTCTCTTTACTATCATCTGGAGAATCTTCTGAACTAGACAATGTTTGTCCTTTCAAAATATGCAGACACAATGAGCAGGCAGTTTCTAAATGAGGTGATTCATGCAACCTGCACCAACTTTCAATCAAGGCATCTTGTGGAGGCTTCTGCTGCTGTATCATCTTCTGGATCTCTTTTTTTAGAAATTCCTCAAACTTAGTCAGATTGTTGCCTCTGTCTTCATCGGATAGTTCATAATCTGACTCCATTAGACAATCACTCCCTGGGGTGATTCTCGTTTTCTTCATGACATTACTCTGGTTGCATACCAGCATCTCTTCTATTATTTGAACATGTTTTTCCTCTAACGGTATAGATTCTCCTATTCCTGCAAGAAATAAACAATAGTCAACATCACTATCATTATCACTCTCTTATGAACTTACCTCTGATGCTAATGATGATGCTGATGCATCACTGTATGCTTGTTCTCGCTCCAGCATGTCTATACATGCTTCTCAAGTTTTCTCAGAATGTGACTCTTTATGTAACTTGCACCAACCATCAATTAGAATATCATGCAATGGTATTTCTAACAGCTTACATCATTTTACCTCTCTAGACAAGTGCATCTCAAAATATTTGAAGTGATCTATCTCATTCTCATTTTCGGGATAATTACCAGATTCTATAATTATTGAATCTGTCAATCGTAAGATGATAGAAAGTGCTTTAGCTTCCCAAGTTGAAGAAAAAGATGAATGGGTTATTGACAATGGATTCTCTCACCATATGACTGGCGACAAGAGTAAGTTCTTAAGCTTGGAAAGATATGAAGGTGGAGTTGTAAAGTTTGGAGATAATTCTACTGGAAGAATTAAAGGCAGAGGAACTATTTCTTTTGATGGAAATAACAAAAGCAGTGATGTTCTATATGTTGAAGGTCTGAAGCATAATCTTCTCAGTGTTGGATAGTTGGTGGACAAAGGCTATGATCTCTGATTCAAAAATAGAAAATGCAAGATTTTTGAAAGCTCTAGAACTAAGATTGCATCCGGTATGCAGACAAAAGGTAACATCTTCCAATTGGTTGGTACTGGTAAAAGTTGTTTATTTGTTCAAATTGATTAGAGTTGGTTATGGCATAGGAGAATGTGTCATGTAAATTTTGATAATATCATCAAGATAAGAAACACACGGGCTATAAGAGATCTTCCAAGACTGGTGAAACCTACTAACAGTTTGTGCAAAGAATGTCAGTTGGGAAAATAGAACAGAGTCACATTCAAAAGTAAGGAACAATCTTCAACTGGATTGTTAGACTTGGTACACACTGATCTCTATGGTTCGGCAAGAATCAGGAGTCTGCAAGGAGATAGGTATTTCATGTTACTGATTGATGACCACTCTGAGATGATGTGAGTAACTTTCTTAAAGGAGAAATCTGAAGCACTTAAGAAGTTCAAAATATTCAAGGCTATGGTAGAAAATGAAACTAGCATGAACATAAAATGCCTCAGGTCTGATAGAGGTGGAGAATTCACATCCGGTGAGTTCATATCATTCTGTGAGAAGCATGGGATAAAGAGACAGTTATCCTCCTCCAAGGACTCCACAGTAGAATGGGGTAGAGGAGAGAAAGAACTGAACCATCTAGGAAGCATCTAGAACCATGATGATGGAAGAAAATATTCCTCACATCTATTGGAGAGAAGTTGTAAGCACTGTTGTCTATACTCTTAATCGAGTACAAATCAGAGGCAATACTGGTAAGACTCCTTATGAACTGTGGTTTGGCATCACTCCTACTGTGAAGTATTTCAGAGTCTTTGGTAGTAAATTCTATATCAAAAGAGATGAAGATCTTGGAAAGTTTGATGGTAGAAGAGATGAAGAAATTTTCTTGGGATATTCTACTCAAAGCAAAGCATACCGGTGTTACAACAAGAGATTGAGGAAGATTGTAGAAAGTACAAATGTGAAGGTTGATGAAGGCATGGAAAATCCCTTAAGGTGTTATGAATATAAAGTAGATGATCAGGATAATGTCTCAAATCAAGGTGAACCAATCCCCACAAAAATTTAGATTCAGACTGATCCGGAGAATCCTGATATACAAGAGGAAGAGACCTGCTTGGAAGAACCTGTCCAAGAATCAGAAGTGCAAGAGAATCCCAAAACTCCCAGGTATGTAAGAATGAATCATTCTGAAGATCAAATCATAGGAGATAGAAGCAAAGGTGTTCAAACAAGAAGGAAAATGTCTCAAGATTCAGTGAAGTACTGTCTGATTTCAAAAATTGAACCAAAAACAATAAGTGAAGCTTGTAATGATGAGAGGTGGGCTAAAGCAATGGAGGAAGAATTGATTTAGATTGAAAAGAATAACACTTGGGATCTTGTCCCTAGACCTAAGGACAAAAATGTGATTGGGACTAAGTGGGTCTTCTGAAATAAACTAAATGAAAAAGGTGAAGTAGTAAGAAACAAAGCCAGATTGGTCTGTAAGGGTTATTCTCAAGTAGAAGGAATTGACTTTGAAGAGAATTTTGTTCCAATGGCTAGAATTGAAGTAGTTAGATTATTTCTTGCCTTTGCTACCTTCAAGGATTTCAAATTATATCAGATGAATGTCAAGTCTACCTTCCTGAATGGTGATTTGGAAGAAGATGTATACATTGAGCAACCAGATGGATTTGAATTATCCAATCATGGTGATATGGTCTGCAAGTTAAAGAAAGCATTGTATGGACTCAAACAAGCTCCAAGAGCCTGGTATGAAAGGTTGGACAAACATCTTTTGAAGATTGGTTTAAACAAAGGCACTACTGATAGTAATCTATATTTTAAGATTGATCATGAAAGTATCTTGATTGTTGAAGTATTTGTTGATGATATCATTTTTGGAGGGAAAGATAGTATGTGCAAGACCTTTGCAAATCAAATGCAAAGTGAATTTGAGATGTCCATGTTTGGGAAAATGAATTTCTTCTTGGGTCTGCAAATCACTCAAACAAAGAAAGGAATCTTCATATCATAGACCAAGTATGTGAAAGAGTTGTTGAAGAAATTTGGGATGGAAGACTCAAAGGCAATGAATACTCCCATGGCAACTAGATGTAAGCTGAGTAAAGATGATAAATCCCCTAAGGCTGATTAGAAAAAGTATAGGTCAATAATTGGAGGACTACTCTATCTTACTCAAACTAGACCTAATATTATGAATGTTGTTGGTCTTGCTACCAGATTCCAAGCTAATCCTAGAGAGTCTCATGTCATGGCAATCAAGAGGATTCTCAGATATCTAAAGGGAATAGCTGAGTATGGATTATGGTATCCTAAGGATCATGACTTATCTCTTCATGCATACACAGATGTTGATTGGGCAAGGGATGTGGATGACCAGAAGAGTACCAGTGGTGGTGCATTCTTTTTGGGAAAAAGATTTGTTTCTTGGCTGAGCAAGAAACAAGAGGCAATATTTCTGTCCACAGCAGAAGCAGAATATATTGTAGTAGCAGGCAGTTGCACTCAAGTATTGTGGATGAAGCAAATGTTAAGAGATATCATAGTAGAGTATGAGGAACCTATCACAATCTTCTGTGATAACTCAAGTGCAATAAATATATCAAAAAATCCGGTGTTGCATTCAAAGACAAAACATATATCCATCAAGTTTCACTTTTTGAGAGAGTAGGTGAACAAGAATGAAGTTAGATTGGAGTTTGTTCCCTTAAAGGATCAGATTGCAGTCATTTTTACTAAACCTCTACCTAAGGACTCTTTTGAGTATCTCAGGGAGAAGTTAGGGGTTATTACCCCTCCGGTTCTAAATTAAGGTGCACTGATGTGCATCAATCTGGTGGATCCCACAATCATATCTTGTGATCTGAATTGATGTTAGGAGGTAGCTACTCAGGGGGAGCTACTCAGGGGGAGCTATTTGTATGATTCTGAAGCATGAGAAGTAGTTACAAGTATGTGCCCTTTGCCAATGATGTCAAAGGGGGAGAAAAGACATGTGAAAAACAAAAAGTGGTTGCTGATCAAAGGGGGAGTAGTAAAAGGGAGAGAAGACATGTGAATGGCTACTATTTATTAGATTTAGGGCACACAACTGAGAGGGGGGTGAATCAGTTGTCCAAAACTTTCTCCAATTTTACACTTAAATCTTCTTAGTGATTAGCAGTATATTAATCATAAAACATAATGCAACTAAATCAAAAGTAGAAACTCATCAACACATGAGACACCAAGATTTTGACGTGGAAAACCTGGTTAAGGGAAAAACCACGGGGTGATTAACCCAAGATTGTATTCTCTATTAGAAGAATAGAAAGAACAAATGGCAGATGCCAATTAGGGCTCACTGCCTACAAAAGACACACTGTCTACAAAGTAATAAGTATCACAAACTTGAACTAGAGAATAGCATCTTTTCCATGCTTGAATCAGTTCCATTTAAGCCCAAAAACTTCTGCTCTGCCTTTCGCTCTCTTCCTCGCTACCACACTCTCATCACCACAAGACACACATTGAAATGACTTTACAATCCCTTATTTATACAAGGCATCAACTTAGGTATAATCATCTAAGTCGGAAAACATCTATAAGATCATCCACAAGATGTGTAATACATCCGGTCAGCCAGTTGTTGTGTGGTTACACAACACGCCCCATTTTGACTTGGCAAAACAGGGACCCAACTTTTTGGTTTGGCTTGTGCATCTGCTTCCTAGCGGTTTGGCAAAAGTAAGTCGAGTGCATCATCATGCAAAACCAGGATGAGGTAAGTCACCATGAGGTCAGATTGTCAAAGTTCGTATTTCATCTCTGTGACCTCATATTTTGAAAGAGCATTAAAATTCGGGCAGGTTTGCCTTTTACATCACCTTGATATTCATCAGGATGTAAGAGTTATGAACAGTCAAAGTTTCGGTCAAACCTGATATTCGCAAGAGGAAGGTCATATTTTTATATCCTCGGTCATATTGTTGAAGCTCATCATCATATTCGAAACATCCCCCCGATATGTCATGCGGTTCAAATATCCAGACGTCAACTTTAAATGATAGCAAAATCTTCCCATCAAATAGTCTTATCTATCGCGAGCGTCATACTTTGCATGTAACTCGATATGTCTTTATATCCTCCTGACGCAAATATCACCCTTAGCAAATATCCTGATGACATCATCTGAATACGATAAACGAAGGAACATACATAACGATGACATCATCATCACATTTATATTACCACAGGATATTTTCTAAAACATGATCATGTTCCCCTAATATGATGATGATGTCATGATGCACTTCCGATAAAAAGAGCGAATATTAGGATGACGTCATCCCGATATTCCAAAAAGAGAGACATGTAAGTTCGTCTCGTCATCATCATATTTAAAAACATCACCCGATTCACTGAAATATCCTCCTGATGTGCTAAGCATAAACAAGGGTGCTTTTGTCACCCGAATCTTGTCACGATAACAATGTCAATACGAGGGAGGAGGATGATATTGAAACTCAACTCGATATTTGTGAATATCATCCTGCCCTCATGATATCCTGTCATATGGATATCCCCCGTTCCCGTTGCCGCCATTATCATTTAATGCGCGCAGGCATGGTAGGTAGTTCCCACCGACCTCGGAACCTAACGAAACACCTGGTAAGATCCTGCATTTTTGCACGAATAATCAAGGAACATGATCCAATCTATCAGAGTTGCCCTAAATGTACCCTAACTGCGAGGTTAAAAGGTAATTCAACCGCCATTTTCACATTTACCTTGTGATAAACTTGTCTTATAGAGCACCAGCTTCCATATCTGCATACCAGCTACCGTTGTGCGATTTGAGCTCACAGGCAGAAGGAAAGAGGTGATCATCAGCTGAATTAAGAACGTCTCAGCAATCTACTGGTATAAAAGGAAATCTGCATAACCAGGTAAGTGAATAAAACCCTCATCATATTGTTTCTATTCTGGTACGATGATGTAAGTTCTGGTTTATGCATCCGTATGATTAAGTAGTGTTGGAATTGATACAGTAGGCATAATCATTTATAAAGTCAATTGCAATATGCATGCATATATGTACCTGTTGTGAGATAGGATTGTTGTTAATTACAGGTACTCATGGCTGAGAAGCGATTGGTCAAGTGTCAAGAAGAATTTAGAAAACCCATGTTCTCTGCTCAGAGGGGGGTCCTGTTTAAATATGGAGCAATTACAGACACCCATCAGGGAAGCACTAATTTGGAGGCCTGGTCAGCTAAGCTGAACGATGGACATGACAAGAGTCCTGTGCTGGATGCAGTGTTCATGTCGGGAATGTGGAATGCCGCCGGCTTTCCATACTCCATGGAATCTCCGGAGCTCGTCATGGAGTGTGCCCAGAATTATAACCCTCAGACAAGGCAAGTAGTGAAGCATGGGAGGATATATGCAGACCTCTCCATCAAAGGTCTCTCCCAGACGTTTGGATTGCCACTGGGCAGTAAGGTTAAAAGTGTAGACTTGAAGAAGTCTGAAAGAGAGTATGAAGCCAACAAGAAATCAGCCAGGAAGAACATGTATCCGTGGTGGGCTGAGAACAGCACATATAATGCAGCGGCCAAGCTTCCTGTGCACCTGTTTAAGTATGATTTCAGTGAGGAGTACCAATACATGATTGCACTCCTGAATAGAGTAACCGGCCAACCTGATACTGGCGGTTTCAGGGATTGGATGTACGGAATAGTAATGATGTGTCTATATTCAGACACCAAGCCACTGTGGGGCCAGATAATAAGTGATACTCTGCATGAGCAACTGATGAACCTAGGAGGTTCAAATTGTGCATTTTTCATGACATCCTATATTGTTTATTCTTGTGCTTATAGAGGCAATTTTGATGCCTTAGTTACAGATGGAAAGCTCACAGGCACAAATGCTGCATACATCTAGGATCATCATCCCCAACTGCAGAGAACCAACTACCTCAAAGATTACAAACTGGTCAATGATGCATTCTCTATGCATCTGGTAAGGACCATGGAAGAAGACAGAACAAAGAGATTGAGCATGGAGGCTCAAGAGGCAGTCTACAGGCATGGGGCCTGGTACATACAGTTTGCAACCTTTTCTTATATAAGGGTTGAGGGTTTCAAGGGAAATCCCCTGATGCTACCAAGGTATCCTACCGATGCCGTAGTACTAATGGAATTTATTAGGCAGGGCTCCACCATGATACAAATGTACAAGGATGCCAAGAAGCTGCCACCAATTTTGTTCCCAGTCAGCATTGGCAACTATATGTGCCCTGACTCTGATAATATAAAGAAGGTGATGGTCACCCTGAATAAAATGAATTTGCAGCCTTTCCCAATAACAAGACCATATGATCCTTACGGCAGGATACAGAAGATACTAGGAAAGCCTATTCACCAAAGGCACCTAGAGGATTTTTGGGCTGACTATGAAGATGAGGTAGAAGCCAGAAGAAGGAGGTATTAGAGGTTAACTCTGAACCAAGTTAGAACTTTTGATTGCATCTTCCTTCCCCAACAATTAAAGAAGGATGATGGCAGGACAATGGTAGATGAGTGTGAACAGAAAAAGATATATAATGACACCATCTCTGCACCTAACCTCACTATGCAGGAGGACATATCCTTGGACCCATTCATTGCCAGGACCCTACACCTAACCCAAGCTTGGGTTGATGAATAGATAGAGGCATTGAAGAAGAAAGGTGTTGCCATTACGGTGGACAACAAGAAGAAAGGGCAGGATATCCCCGCGGATGAATATGATGACTTCCTATTAGAGAAGAGGAAGACCAAGGGAGATAGAATCCCTCCACCACAATAGCAGAGCAAAAGACCCCCAAGGGGCAAGAGGGTGGAACAGGGACCAAAAGGGATTATAATTGAAAGGGCAGTATTTGCAGCTGAGGAGGCGACAGGGTCAGGATCAGAATCAGCATCCCCTCCAAAGAAAGAAAAGCCCAAGAAAAGTAAGACAGCAGAGGCTGGAATCACTGAGACCCAAGAAGTGGGTCAATCCTCTAAACAACCAGGAGGAGAGGATGCCCTCATAGAAGAAGAGCCTAAGGAAGAGGAGAGCTCCACAGGTGCTGGTGTCTACCACACCTAAGAAACAAAGAACCTCTATGAGAGGTGGAATGAGCCAACCCCCTACTTCATTACAAGGGGATGGTAGTGAAGTGTGCAAGGAACTTCAACATAATGTTCCACTTCCTACCATCGTCAAGTTCAAAACTGAACTTGCTAAGGAGCAACTGAAAGAAACTTCCCAAACACAAGCAGAAGGACATGTCTTGCTTGACGAGACAATAAATTTGTCTGAAGATGAGGTGGTGCAGGATGTGGCTGCACAGAAGATGGAAACACTGGCTGCTGGTATTAGTATGACCCCCCACAAGTCTCCACCAGTTCAATCAGTACTGGAAGAGATGAGGTGAGTGGAAGAAGAGTGAGAAAAGAGCCCAGAGCAAGTAGCTCAGGAAATAGGGCTAGATACATTGATCACAGAGGTGACAAGTCCTGTAGTGGTAGACCTCACAGAGAAACAAGATGCAAGTCCTGAACAGCCAGCAGGATCACCTGGTGAAGGCCAACCAACAAAAGAAATAGAGATGGCAGAATCGGAAGGCCATGCTCTGGAATTAGGACAACAAAGTCCATAGGATACATTAGCGGAACCTGCTATAGTAGAGGTTCAAGAAATGAAGGCTGATGAAAACAAAGAAACAAAAGAGGATCCAGCTGCCAGGGCACAGGAGGTTGACAGTGCAAGCTCAGAAGAAATAATAGCTGCAGAACAATCGCCAGCACATCAGGCAGAGTCCCTAGTATCTGGTGAAGTGGATAAGCAGCAAGGGGAAGAAGTGGGAACAGATGAAGGAATGATAGAAGAAGGTCATGATCATCATGATCACCAAATAGATGCGCCACAGGGTTTCCCACACCAAGAAGATGCTCCCCTAGAGAAGGAAGTTCCTCAACAGGAGGAGGAGCCACAAGATCAACAACAAAGAGAGCATCAAGAGGAAGAAAAAGAAAAATCACCATCTCCACAACATCTGTTGATAGAAACAGGAGATATGGGTGAACATCATGATGATGCTAAAAAACATGATCGAGTGCCTCCGTGGTTGGCAAAAGAGGTAAATGCTGAGGAAGAACTTGAAATTCAGGAATTCGACGTCTCCACCCTGTTCTCTGCGGATATAATGAAGCCAAAGAGGAAGGCCAGAATGAATTTGGCCATCAAGAGAGATCTGGCAACCGGGAGAAGGACCGCACAAATTGCCATACCTGCGGTGGAGAAGGAAAAAGGTAAAATCACTGTCGATGAATTTCAAATCAGTACATTAGATTTGGGCTTTGCCAATGAGGACCAAGAAGGTCAGGAGGGCAAAGATATCATTGACTCTCTAATTCAAAAGGTGAAAAGAGAGAAGGAGAAAAATAAGCAACATAAAGAGCACATTACTCAGTTGCATGCTTATATCAAAGGACTGACCGATCCTGATGATACCACAACTGAACATGCAGTCCCATTGACTGCCATTTCTCAGGAGGAGGTAAATAAATTGGACCTCATGAAGCATGAGGCGTCCGTAATAAGGAGATGGATGTCATCCACATTGGATGATGCTATAGAAATAATGAAAGCTTCTTTGAAGAGGTGGAGCATCCTAAGTGGCTCCAAGGCCAAAGTGGATAAATTGTAGATGTAGACCGAGAAGAGGTCTTACAAGCTGGAGAGAGTCCTGAGCCTGTTAGGGGAAATAAGGAATATAAATCCTCAACTGCTTATCAGTAAGTAGGTGCTAAACAGTAATACCGCATTATTAATAGATATCTGGTATAAAGACACTCAGTTTGAGTGTGGAGTCCTCAAAAGATGTAATAATAAGCTGAGGGATATCAGCATGAGGCTATGGGATTTAATGGCTGAAGAAGCGGTGATATTGGAGGCATTGGAAGGCAAGGTGGAAGGTAAGATAGAAAATCAAGATGAAGAGTCTGCCATCAAAGCTGTACACAGCAACTTCCAATCAGAGACAGATGGTCCACCTGTCCACTTGATAGAAGAACTGATAAATAAAATAATGAGAACAAGGTCCAGATGGAGAAGTATAATGAAACACTGCAGGACAGGAAAAATAAGCTTGATAACAGCAGAGACAAATATGAAGCACATAAGCACGCCATTGTCAAAGTAAAGACTCAAGATGGCGGAGGGATAGATCAGGTTGTGCATTCATACGAGCAGGTCCGCAGTAGTATGCAGCCCCACATGCAGCAGCATCATCATCAGGATAGTGAAAGTTTAGAAAGTGATGCACATGATGATGACCTGCATGAATCAGCTGAGGAGCATGATGAAGATACATCATGAAGGGGATAGTAGCATAAGTAGTATAGATAGTTGCCAGCTGGCAACTTGTGCCATTTTGTAAATGTTGACAAAGTCAAAAGAATCGTGACCGTAGATTTGTATTGATAAATCAGGATCATAGATCTTTTGTAACAGATTCATCACCTTATTCTATAAAAGGTGGTGGAATGCCTTGTTGAAACATTCAAAACTTAATTGAAATCTGTTTGCTAAAGTATTCAAGGCTCATTTCAAAGCTATTGTATATGTACATGTCTTTTTGCATACTTAATGAGTAGAAGAGTATTTCGATTACAAATCTTCGTAAATCTTGAGTAATCTGTGTCTGAATTCTGGATATGTGCTTTGATTTGCTGCATCCCTTGGAGTGCTCATCATGTTGCATGTATTGTTTTCATTCACCATCCTCTGAAGTTTGCATCAACTGTATCTAGCTGTGGAATGTCCTGGTGAACATATAGTTTGATTTCTTCTCCTCATGACAGTATCAAGTATGTATGTGGATCAATAGCTAAAGGTTCAACATTAAATAGAAGCATTTCTTCAATTTCTTTTAAATTTCAGAGCATTCCATCTCCATAATTGCAAATAATTGATAATCTTAAGCAAATAACATAAATATGCAAACATCTCGTAGGTAATCACAAATATTTAGCATATTTGAATGCAAAGCATGCACAATTGAAAAATATCATGCAAAGATTGAGGTATTTCTACATCTTTTCATCTAATAACTGCATAATATGACTTTTCTGTAAAGAATTTCTGCAGGAATGTCATGATGATGGCACAATTTCACGTAAGGCCCCAAAATGGAAATAGCAACACACATTAACCTCTGAGTAGCTTCAGACGATTAAGACCTAATCACCGGAGACTTGGGATCATGGATTCTTTGAATTCATAAGTATCTTTCAAGATGAATAAAGGTTAATGTGTACTTTTATTCTATGCTTGTTTATGACTAACATCATGACCAACACCAGTCTCAGGAAGAACACCATCATCCGGAGGTTATTCTTCAATTGTGAGCTCCAACTCTAATGCAGACCACCAACACAAACTAAACACGATCCTAAGACCACCACAAGATATCTTGAAACACCAACAACATCCGCACTTCATTTGCTTAGTGGAATCCTTCTCTCCTTCATCCAGAACGTCAAGAACATAGTCTGTCATTACTGTTATAGAAGAACAGTTTCTTCTAGACCTTCAAGCCATGAACCAAACTAGTTAACACTTCTCAGAGACTTCGTCAACACTTCCTCAAATCTGTAGAATAGGACAATGCATTTCCAGATCTCACTGGACCTATATGTGTTACTCTGTCACCTTTGAACATCTGTCGAAACCAGTTTTACTTGAGCGGCCATAACTTCTTCATATCTTCATGTGGACATCTGAAATATTTACTGGAGTATTTTAAGACTCATATCTACAAACCCTTTGAACCGTAACCTCTGATAGTCATCTTAACTTGGATCTTTACCTTACTGTCTTCACTGTTCTTCTCTATTCCTGATATGACTAATTTTCTCAATATCCTCAGTACATAGCTCATCTTATCCTTGTCATTTTTGTAACAGAAGTATGTTGACATCAATGACAACACCAGTTAGACCCATACTTGCAACACTATTGATAGGGGGAGCTATGTCAGTCAGTAAGGAGAAGTTCTTGTCTTGATGGTTAAAACAATTTTTCACATCATATGTTGCCATCAATGACAAAGGGGGAGATTGCTGCAAGTATGGGCCTAACCGGTGTTGTTATTGATGTCAACATACTCATGTTGCATTGATGTCAAGTATTGGATGAGTTGTGTACTAAGGATATTGAGAAAATTAGCCCCATCAAAAATAGAGAAGAACAGTGAAGATAGGGAAGTTCTATGAAGTCAAGATCCCATCCAGATGAAGATCAGAGTATGCACATCAAAGGGTTTGTAGATATGTGTCTGAATATCCTCAAGTCAAGATCTAAGAGGTCCGCATGAATATTTGGAGAAGTTATGGCCATATGAGTAAAACCGGTTCTGGTAGCTATTCAAAGGTAACAAAGTGACACAAATAGGTCCAGTGAGATCCAAAAATACAATATCATGTTCTGCAAATTTGATGGCATGTTTGGGAAGCTAATGGTCATTGACAATTCAATTGGTTCATGGTTTGGAGGTCCGCAAGCAATCCTTCTATTATGACAGTGATGATTGACTGTGTTCTTGAGGTTCCAGGTGAAGATGTGATTGATTACAGTAAGCAGAAGTGGTGTGGATGTTCTTTGTGATTCAAGAAAGCTTGTGGTGGTCTCTAGATTGTGTCCATTTCATGTTGGCAGTCTGCATTGAAGATTGAGCTTGCAAATGAAGATTTACTTTTGGACGTTGGTGTTCTTCCCAGTTTTGGCTGACTAGATGATTTGCACATATTATTGATGATCTTGAAGATTTTTTGCGAAGTCTAGCGTGTTCCACAAAGAAGATTGAAGTCCCAACTATGGGTAGCTGACAGTGTAGTAGTGCACATGAAGCTCTTGTAATAAGTCAAGTTGTATTTTTGTATTTGCTTTGTAATAAAATAAGTGTATGTTATGCCGACTTTGATGATCATTCCAAAGTTGATGTCTTGTATAAATAAGAATTGTGAAGTCATTAAAAAGTATCCTTGTAGTGATGAGAAGGTGGTAAGGAAGAAGAAAGAAAGGCAGAGCAGAGGTATTGGGCTTAAATGGAACTAACTCAAGCATAGTAAAGATATTGATCTCCAGTTCAAGTATGTAATATTTATATTATTTTGTAGATAGTATGTCTCTTGTAGGCAGTGGGCCTCTTGTGAGTAGTGTGCTTGGGTAGTGAGCCCTAACTGGTAAGTGTCATTTTATTCATCCTTATTCTTCTAACAAAGAATACAATCTTGGGTTAATCACCCTGTGGTTTTTCCTTTAACCGGGTTTTCCACGTCAAAATCTTGGTGTTATGTGTTGAATTTGTTTCTACTCTTGAATTATTGCATTATGCCTCCTTGATTAATCTTTGATATGCTGTTGAAATATAAGAAGGCTTAAAGTAACAGAGATTTTGGTAACAATTGATTCACCCCCCCTCTCAGTTGTCTGTCCTAAATCCAACACATACTTGATCAATTCATCTGTCATATCATAACTCATATTATAGACTACAGAAGACTTAATAAATCATATCCAACAATCATTACTGACCTCTTAACAAGCCTTTAGATCCGTGGAACTAGATAAACTTGTATGTCAAAATGCAGATCTTGGAACTGTTGCACTGTCACAGAGAAATATTGTCAAACTGGAAGCCGATATTGGAAATCTTATAGAATGTCAACTGTCAAACTTCAAGGGCTATAATCTTGGACTTAGGAAGTCATGACATGTCTCTTTATTGCCTCAACTACAGAACAAAATATGCACTTGCAGAGGAATGCGGACCCTTTTACTTTGCACTATATGCATTCCCTGTCTTACCTCAGTTCATCCAGACTTGACATTTTCTCCAAATGACTTCTAGAGGAAGTCATGACTTGAACACTAGAGTATATCATCATCAAATAGCTATGAGTCATCATACCTAAACTACATTTACAGGTCTTCAACTATGGAGGCATACTGATTTACTTTCTATCCTTTACTCTGAACATTATCTATACTTAGTCATTTTGGCCTTCCAGACTTGAATACTTTTGTTCTTTGTTGCCAATCCAAGTTGGTCTTCTAGAATGATGTCTTCTTGTCATGCTGATGTACTCTCTTTGCCTTGTTGCCATCAATTACAACACTCAATTATTCAACATAGCAGTGTCTCTTGCCAACAATCTCCCCCTTTGGCATTGATGGCAACACTTAGTGAAAAATGCTTGACTGCCTTGACTGCTCCCCCTTTCTATATACACTCTATATTTCTTCTCCCCTTGATATTTTTTCCCATTTTTCATTGATCTTCTTCTCCCCCTTTGACATCAATGGCAAAGGTGTAGGTTCCAGAGTCAAAAATTATCAAAACTACAAAATTTGATATAATTTGCCGCATATGTACACATACAATCCTCAACTTTATTTTACATGTGCTGGAGGATGTCATTGAAAATGTTCTTACTTTGGTCTAGATCACCATCCCAACTTTTCTTGGCATTGTCCAAAATTTGAATATGACCACTGAGTAGAAAAAATACAGCCTCTGCCTTGTGAAGATCACAAGGTGTGTCAGATTGTAAAGCTACTTGTGCTTCAGCTGCTAGATTAAACATAGAATCTAACTTAGGACTGATTATTCTTCTTAGCTGACACATTTTGTTTTTGAATTTGTTCCTCTCCCTTATTAGATTGTTTAAGTCATCATGAAGGTTGATGACTTGACTTTCCTTGCTGCTCGCTGATTCTGTCACCAGATCGAATGACTTAGAAATGTTTATCAGTTTCAGCTCTAAATCCTTGATCTTCACTTCTATTTCCTTAGTGGCTTCCGACCTAGATAAGCAAAATTTGTATATGTCACCAGCCTCTTTAATGACACTCTACATTTTTTTTATTATATTATCTAGCTAGGCTTTGTCATCAGCTATCATTTTCTTCAACTCATTCAAGCTTTTCTCATTAAACTCTTGCCTAACTTTTATGTCTGCAAATAACTCAAAGGATTCAAAATGTTTACTTACAGAGTTTAATAGTCCTTTGAGTTGATTTTATGATGACAAAGAAGTATCCTTTTGGTATGTTGGCATCATCTTCACCAAAATGCTAGATGCCTCACCAATGAGCTCACTATCCTCTATGTGAGACTTTAAGATTTCCTCTCTTGCCTTTGTCTATACAATTGATGCCAATCTAATTTTTTGTACAGAGGACATTGTGTCCAAGTTTATTGGACCATGTAGAAAATCAGGCTCATCTAAAACTTGTTTCTATTTCTCCAAAAGTTCTTTAACTGACTCTACAGTGTCTATTGGTGCAGTAGAGACTTCTTCTTTCAAGATTTGCTCTGGGTTATCTAGATCCATGTCCTTATTAGACTCCTTCTATTCTGGTGAAGGATTTTCCTTAGCGTGTTCCTCCTCAGTGCTTTCCTTGTCAATTTTATCCTTAGCTTGATGTTCTAGAGAGGATCTTGTTTCAGCAGGAACTTCTTTCTCCTCAGTCACTTTGTTATCTTCATTTATTTCCTGCTCAGGGTTTAGATCTGGAACAGATGTATCATCTTTAGCCTCAGTTTCTTTATTGTCATAAATGGTTGGGAGATTGAATTCCCTTAATGTGTTCAGAGTGATTTCCTCAGTTTCCTTTACCACTTTTTCAATGTCTCCTCTCATAAGAGCATTCATTCTTTTCTTTGACCTGAATTTGTTGTGAATTGCTTTGGAGATTTTTACTTTTTCCTCTGGAGTGATTTCCGGACATAGTTTTATTAAAGTGTGATCTCTTAGTTCAGTATCCTTTGCCATGGCTGCTTCCTTTCTTGCAGACATTATGCTTGCTAGGCTATGTGGAAGATCATCAATTATTTCAATTAGTGCCATGTTGTAGATGTTCAGATATTCTACAACAGCAGTCTCAATAACGATTTTATCTGGATCATTATATTCATCATATAATTGTGCAATTGGTTTTAGATTGCCATCCATTGTTATGGATTTGATCACATCTTCAAGACTTATAGTTGCTTCCTCTGTCAGGGGCACTTATTGTTTTTGCCTTTTTACAAGTTTACCCTTACCGGAAGGTTTCTTTTTGCTCATTCCAGAGGCTTTTGTAACTTTAGCTTTCATATTTTTCACTTCTTCATCAGACTCTGTTTCTTCTTCATCAGTTCTTCCTTTACTGACATACATCCTTCTTCCTTTCATTTTTTGTCTCTTTGTGCCTTTTTCAGTGGATTTCTTGGATGGATGCTCCACACTTGCAGATGGTATGGGATTGGAGAATGTAGATGAGCTTCTTGTAGACCTATGTGTTGCTTCAGACTTTTCTTGTTTCCTTTTAGGCTCCTCCGGAGCCTTGACTGGTTCACTCTCTTTCTTTTCTCTTGCTTCCCTTTCTGCTTGTGCTTTTTATCTTACTTCTCTGATCTGTTCTTTAGAGAAACTATGTTTCAATGCAACTTCTTCTACCTCCTTCCTCACTTTCTGAGAGATTTTAGGTTGTTTGGGTTCAACATGTAATTTCACTAATAGCTCTTCATAGGTTCCAAACCTTTCTTCTTGGTTGTCCTTGGGTTTTCTCAACATGTGTTGACCATACTTATTTAATATTTGTCCATCCACTTCATAAACCATTAGTATTATCTAGACTATCCTAGGCTCAACAGCCTCCATCAAGCATTGATCTTTTGTAACCATAAAACATATAGTATCCTTATACTTCTCAACAATTTTCTCAGGGATTCTTTCTCTTGAATGCATCATGCTTTGAAAATTCTTGAAGTACCCCCATAGGACTTCTTTTTTTCTCATCATGGATTCCAATGCTATTTAAATGATTTCTAATTTGGATAGCTACTAGTTTGCTAGTTAACCAGAACAAATTCTTCATGTTTGGAAACTCATTCATAAAATAGAAGAATAGACAGATAATCAACATACCAAATTTGAAGGGATAGTTTTTGTTGTCCTTGATCTTCTTTAGATTCTCCAGTAGTTGGATTCTCAGCAACTCACATAAATCGTAATCAACATTCTCTTTGACCATTTGATATGCAGTGTATATTACAGTACCGAAGACTGAGTTCTCCCAGTTTGAGAAATAGATCTTGTAGCCTATGACCATAGAGGCAAATCTTACTGCATGGTCTCTGATGTCATTTATGGTTAATGCCCTCTTGTCAAATTGGGCTTTGGTAGCCTCTGTAACATTTTGATTCTTCACATCTTTCAGCAAGGGCACACCTCTAGTGGAATTTAACCCTGTTACTTCCCTAATCGCTTCCTTGGTGATTTTGAAGGGCTTTCCTAACCACATGAATTCATCGTGAATTCAACTTAGGATATACAACATCCATTCATCCTCTACGAATGCAAGAAACTCTACATACTAGATGAATTTCTTCTCTTTTAAGACTGTGTATTCTTCCTTTAGGTCAAATTGATCATTCCTTAAATACTTCAGGTATAGATCTGAGAATTTGTCACCAGCAAGCTCATCTAGGGCAACATGGATATATGCCCTAACATCTTCCACATACATATCTCCATATAGTATTTTTGAAAATGCAGCCATTGGATCAACTTCGGTTGCTTTGAATTTGGGTCTTGGTCACTCAGTAATATCAACTTGTGGGGCTGTCATTGCAAAGATGCAGTAAAGTTCCAACGGTAAATACCTTGCTATGCTGAATTAGGGTTTTCTTTGCCTGGATCACTCTGAGTACTTTGAATCTCTGTTGACACTTGAAATCTTGCTTCAATCTCTCTTGAATATCTGATAGCTTGAATGCAAAGTGAGTTATAATGCAAATGAGTTTTCTTTTTATCCTCTGCACTTGACCTAATTATCATAAATGCTCATTCTCAAAAGCTGCATGACTTTTTTATGATAGATCCAGTCAATCAGAATTGCTCTGCAATGTACCGCATAGACTTATTTTCTTCTAGATTTTCTTTCAAAAGATTTTTATGTCAGATTCCACCATATATCCTCGTGTCAAATTCCAGCACTAACTATCTGGCTGGGGAGTTTTGGATTTTCAACACTGCTCCCCCTAAGCCAGAGCTCCCAATTTACTTCTTGGAGGAAGTATCTACACTAGATGCTGGTGCAGATCTATCCTTAACTTCAATTACTTCTTTCTTTATCTAGATCTTGTCCATTTCTTTCTGAGTTTCAACCATATCAACCTTTTCTTTTCCCTTATCATTCCTCTACTCTTTTTTCCTTTCTTTAGTAAGGTAGTTTCTTTTCACATTTTTGCTTCTACAGACTCTTGCAATATGTCCATACTTGTTGCAATTGTAGCACACCACATTCCTTTGTCTTTGATTCCTTCTATTGATTTGATTTTATCTACATTGATTAGCCATATGTCCAAATCTATTGCAAGCAAAACACTTTCCATTGAATGATTGACTATTCCTTGCATTGTAGGAATCATTCCTTACCATATTTCTGCATTCATTTGATTTGTGACTAAATTTCTTGCAATTGAAACATTAACCAGATAAGGATGGAACATTTTGATTCTAGTTTATTCTACTCCTGCACTGAGTAGCTTTATGAACAAACTTATTGCAATTAAAACAATGGTCATTGAAAGATGGATACCTTTGAGCATTTGAATGTCTGACCGAAGGTCTTCTAGGTCTTCTTCTTTGTTTTCTAAACTGGTTTCCTCTATTTTTCTTTAACTTAGTGTTTGTTTGACCAGATTTTGAACTTTCTCCTTTCTCAAATCCCAAACCTTACTTATCATCAGTACTCCTTTGACTAGCAATCATCTCATCAAGATTTACAGAACTTAGCTTGAACTTTTCTTCATGGCTTTTGGCTACATCCAGATCAAATTTTAGATGTAGCACTTCTTTTTCCAATTTTTTACATTCCTCTGATTTATCCTTAACAACTTGATTCAGATGCCTTTTAATTTCTTCCTTCTTTTCAACTTCCAGTGTCAACCCATTTAGAAACTTATGTGATTCATCTAATTGATAATTTAGCTCCTTACTTTTATCTTTGAACTTCTTGACTTGCTCTCTTAGATTTAGGATGCATTCATTAGCTTCTTGAATATTATCTTTTAGATCCTTGATTTCTACCTCAGATTTTTCAAGATCAATAAGGGTTGCTTCTAGTTCCTTGTTGTTTTCATAATTTCCAAATATTCTTGCTACCATGATTACACTACCCTAGATCTTCCTCAAGATGTTAGACTTCTTCCAAGGAACCTTGCTCTGATACCAATTGTTGAGAATAAGGAATATTGAGAGGGGGGGTGAATCAATATTCCACAAAACCACTTCTAAACAAATTTATTTATCTAATTTCCAAAGTTAATAATATGAAAGCAGAATGAACATGGAAACAACAACCACAAAGACATAACACATGAACATTAGGATTTTACGTGGAAAACCCAAAAAGGCAAAAACCACGATGAGTGTTATCTCACAATATATTAATATAGCATAATACCGGATTACAATAAGGCTCACTACCTTAGGTCTCACTGCCCTGAGAAATACTCACTGCAAGAAAGGCTCACTACCCAGAGAAAGAAAGAAGAAAGAAGAATGGCTCACTGCCAAGTTTAGCTACTTAGATTGCATCACACATGCATGGTTATAGCTGCAATGAAGCATAGAAAAATTGATTCAACATTCTTCATCTTTGTTTGCCCTATTTCACTGCTCTGCTCTTATTCGGGTATAAGATCTCTCTTCTTCTACTAGTTGTTGACTTATCTTAGCATTCTTTTCACACACACAATACTTCTTCTCACAATATCCATCCCACCAAAATAAAATTCATCAAATATATACCCACAACAAGATTTATCTCTTAATGAGGTTGGCAAGCTAAACCTGAAACGTGTAAACAAAGAGTTGTACTCTGTCAGCTTAATCTTGTGTTTAATCTGCATTACAGACTCAACAAAACATGTATAGGTCTTCACATAGGTCAGTACGAGTCATATAACCACTTAGATTAATTATCTAGATGCTATAACTTCTTCGCATAATGATCTACCATGCCTGTCGGCTTGTTCCTTAAGAACATACTTGATCAATTCATCTGGCATATCATAACTCTATTGCGGACCATAGGAGACTTAATAAATCATATCCAACAATCACTACTAACCTCTTAACAAGCCTTTAGATCTATAGAACCAGATAAACTTGTATGTCAAAATGCGGATCTTGGAACTGTTGCACTGTCACATAGAAATACTATCAAACTGGAAGTCGATATTGGAAAGACTATAGAATGTGAACTATCAAACTTCAAGGGCTATAATCCTGGATTTAGGTAGTCATGACATGTCTCTTAGTTTCCTCAGAACCATAGAACAAAATATGCACTTGCAGAGGAATACGGACCTTTTTACTTTGCACTATATGCATTCCTTGTCTTACCTCACTTCATCCAAACTTAGACATTTTCTCCAAATGACTTCTGTAGCAAGTCATGACTTGAACACTGGAGTATATCATCATCAAATAGATATGTGTCATCATACCTAAACTGCATTTATAGGTCTTCATCTATGGAGGCATACTGATTCACTTTCTGTCCCTTACTCTGAACACTGTCTATAGTTAGTCATTTTGGCCTTTTGGACTTGAATACTTTTGTGCTTTGTTGCCAATCCAAGTTGGTCTTCTGGAATGATGCTTTCTTGTCATGTTGATGTACTCTCTTTGCCTTGTTACCATCAATGACAACACTCAATTATTCAACATAGCAGTCACTAGGTGTTGATTCGTTATTGCAGGCACTGATCTAGGACAATCAGCACCTCCCCTTTGTAAAATTGATATTTCCTGCAAAAGAGAGAGTTAATATGAGACAAAAGGTTAGTAAAAAGGCATTTAGGACCTGATTCAATAGGTATAACTCAAAATTTTGACTTAAAACATAAAAAATGAAAGATTTTACCTTCACATGGATGGGCGCTGATATATTGGGCTATGCGCTGATATGCAGAATGGGCGCCACTTTGCAGAGATTGGGTGCTAATCTGACATGTCACAAAAAAGTCACACAAAAAACATGCAATTGTTTGTCTAAAAGTGGTGGGGGTCCCACCAAGCGTGCCAAGAATGTCTACCTAAGATTTGGGATCCCAAAGTGAATGCAAATTGTCCTAAAATGCACCCAATCCCAAGTCCAAGGGACTTCAAGATTGGACCTAATTGCTAATGCACTAAACTATCTAATTTGCACCCTATCTAAGCACATTAACAATGATATGTCTTATATGACTATGAGACTACACTATGCCAACTTATTTTTGTACTTTTTTTTATGGATGTGAGCACTCAATTTGGCAGAGTAACTTTGCATATGATGGCTTGTTCAAAATGGGAGGTAGAGGCCTCAATTTATAGATTTTTGGGGATGGAAATGGAGGGTTGGGATCAATTTGGAAGATAAATGGTTGAGATTGCTTGAGGATCCTCAATCAAAGAGAATTGGACAAGTGGCATGATTGGATTGGATGAGAATTTTGCTCCAAAATTTAGGGGGTGATCAGTGGATGAGAGTGCAAGTTTGAATGGATGGATGGCTAGGATTGGGTAGGTGTATGACATGTAAGGCTTCATTTATGAAAATTTAAGTCTTGGATTTTGCGAAGAATTTTAAATTGGATGGAGAGGACAAGTGGAATTTTCAATTGGATGAATAGTGTTCAAATAGTGCCACATGTAATTTTAAATTTGGATGAATAGTGGAACATGGAGTGGGGTGGAAGAAATAGGACAAATGTACACTTCATGGAAGATTTGGCCATGCTTCCAAAGTACCACTGGTCATGTACATGTGTGTACATAGGATGACAAGTGGACTTCTAGAAACATAGGGGTATGTAATGATGGATTAATTAAAATTAATTCATGTGCACATGGATTAGAAGAAGATAATGATGATTACAAAAATCAATCAAAAGTGAACAAAATAGGGAATTAAATAAATATGATAATTTATTTAATTTTTCAAATGTGATTTATGAACTATAGTTAAAAATAATTAATTTTTAAACTATAGTAGAGGATTTTGATTTTTGAGAAAGGGAAAAGGTGTAGGATAAATTAATTAAATAATTAAAAATTATTTAATTAATAATTGGGTCGAATGGAGAAATGTAGGTGAGATTGGATTTGGATTTTGTAGGTGGATGAAATTTGGTTGTGACCATTTTTCAGATGTCTACATCTCTCTCTCTCTCCCCCTACAAGCTCTCTATTTCTATAGATTACTATTGTATGAATTAACTCTTCTTGTAGGTCTTCAAGGAATCTTCTTCCTCCTTCAAGTTACTTGTGGATGATCCATGTTGCGACATATATCCACCTAGGGTTTCATGCTCATGGTAACTCTATTTCATTACATTTGATTACTATAATATTTATTGCATGTTTTTCCTCTTCTCATTGTGAGCATGCACTCTATCACTATTATCGCTAGTAGTGTGGAGGTGCGAACACCAACACAGGGTTTGATTAAGGAAAGCCCGTATACAGCATAACCATTTTCCCTCTTGTTGGTGATTGTTTTGATGCAATCATAACAATTAGTTAAAATTCACATAAAATGAACCAAAATTGACTTGAAAGATATGAAGGAATCGGTTAAGATTCACTTAATCCCAAGTTTAATATGGTCAGGTCCTGACCTGTTGGGCAAATTTAATTGGTCAATGTGAAGATGTAATGTTTAAGGGGCCTTACATAGTTTAGGGTTTCTTATTGGTTAACTGGACTTAGACTATGCAAAAGATCATCAATATCAACATGTTGTTCATTCCTTTTAGATAAAAAAATGTTACTATGCTGCGAAGCTTTAAATGGTTTTCTTGAATTATTGCAGCTTTCTCCTCTTAAATATTATGAAAACTATCTACTTTCAACTCTGTTATGCATGCTTTTTTAAATATGAGACAAATTTCGTTTAAGTTTCTGTGTTTTAAGCTAAGCATTTTCAGATGAGTTGGGAAAAGTTAGAAAGATTTAAACTAAACATCATTCATTCTACCAAAGGATCTAGTTGTTCTGTTATCCACTGTATAAGTATTGCAGCAATTTGATCAAATCCATAGACAAAACCTTAAGTGTAAGTTCTGAGCATTTTCACAAACATAAACCTATGATTGCAAGCTCTAAGAGAAAATGTTTCAAACACAAAGAAGAGCAGGAAAACACTCAGAAGATAGATGCAGAATTCCAGATTCAATTGTATTAGAAACAAATAGTCATATAAGATTTACAATGTTTGAATGACTCTTAGCTTCATTGACCAAACTACAGAAAACTTACAAGCTTTACAGATACAGTAAGGAAGATAGATGTTCCACACATTCCTTATTGCAGACACAGGTGACCTCCTTCTTCTACTTCTAAACTAAACTAAAATGCCATTTTTACAAATTCTTGCTGCTACAAATCTCTATGTAGCCCCTGTGTAAAGTTTTACAGTGCATAGAGGCACAATATGTAGACTTTCTGATTGTCCTCAATACAGGTCAAAACCTCTAGTTAAACAATGGTTCAAAGCTCTAGTTACAATATAAATGTTGGAGATCAAATCTCCCAAAATATCTCTGAGCATACGTCCAATCTGGGCGAAATATGCCATTCTGGAAACCCTAGCAGCTCAATAATAACTTCTGTGGTCTACTACAATAATGTATTCAACTGTATTTTGTCTTCATCAGTGAAGACCCTTGACTTCTTCTCACTTCATCCTTATCTTCCTCTGCTCCTGAGATCTGATTTCCTCCTTCGTGATGTCACCGCCATTAAGTTTCAGCTCCCTCTTCAACTGTAAACCTGCAAAAATGAATAAGCAATAAGTATCATCGATTAATAAAACTACAGGAAGGAAAACAACTGCCAAATCTAGTCATGACTGTGTGACTGCATCAGATCGGGCCTTGAATCTATGAAAAAAATGCGAGTCAAAAATGCATAAACAGTGCTTAGAAAAGTCGGGTCAGCTATCGTTGACCAAAAAAATACATTCGGGCCCCAAAATCGGCCTCAAAATTCCTATCACTCCGTCTTTTCCCACTCATTTCCTCATTTAAATCCATGTATAATCCACTATACAAGCCGAACGTGACGCCTCCGCTAAATCAGATTTCAATCCTCCTTTCGATTCCGCACTGTATGAGCGCAATGTATATCGACTTGTATATAAGAATATACAAGCGCAAAATATACATTGACTTAACTCTATTTTATGTCTTTTCAATTCCGTCATATAAAACAATGCACAAACCATTGTATACAACCCTCGGACCTATTGCCATTATAATCGGCAATTTATAACCTACAGAATCCGCAATGTATCTCTTCATATGTAAATCAGACGTGATACATAGGATAAATCTGCTTTATTATCGTTTGGATTCCGGCTTGCATGTGGTGCCTTGTATGTTTTTAAACATATATACAAGCATTGACATACAAGGATTTAGCTTCATTCCATAATTTTTTGGTTCTGGCTTGTATGTATGTGTTGTATGTTTTGGAACATACAAGCCACGAAATATACAACGAATTAACCATAATTCGTAACCTTTTGGATTCCGACCAATGCATACTCCACGATGCATATGTGCTTGTATCCTTGGATATACATTTGAATACATACAAGCACTTCATCATGTTTCATAACCTTTTCAGGTCTACGCTTGTGTATATAGTTGTATGTCATAATGTATATATGCATATACAAGCCAGACTTATTCAATGAATTAACAATGTTTCGAAAACCTTTTAAGTCCGCGTTGTATATGGGGCCCTGTATACTATGAAACCCTCCTTTTAAATCTATGGATATACAATGAATTTTCCATATTTAAACCCACCTCAAGTCCGTCATTATATATAACATTTGTATGCATCCTCTGATATACAAGTCGGATGCGATACAAAGTATTAATCGAATTCCAACCTCCTTTGGGTTCCGATTTGTATATGGACGTTGTATGTATATGTTGTATGTCTCGCTTATACAAATCAAAACATTCAAGGATTTAAGTCCATTTGATAAACCCTTGGGTCCGCGTTGTATATTGGGCCTTGTATATTGGAACATACAAGCGCCGAATATACGACTTAACTCTCTTTGACCTTCTCTTCACGTCTGTGTGATGTACATTTTCATTGTATTCCCTGCTTTGTATATTCTGAAACATACAAGCATTCAACCTTGTTTAAACAACTCCTCGGGTCCGCGACTTGCATATGGACATTGTATGTTCCAAATGTATGCATAAATATACAGGCCTGAAATGTACAACGAATTCTCTTGGATTCTGCTTTATGTATAAAATGTTTGTATCTTCTATCTGCCAAACATAAAAACGTAAAATATACAAAGCAGATTTTAAACATCAATTCATTTCTACTTAAGTTATTTCGGGTCCATCTTGTATGTATATATCAAAATCTTTATAAAAATGCATACAAGGAAAAAAAGACATACAATTGCCTTTGTATATGAAAGCGATGTATAAAGGGAAATGTATGTAATACAACGACCGAACATGCAAACAAAAAATGCATATGCAACCCGATAGCCCATGCAACTAAGTACAAAAACAAAACCCTTTGCATATACAAATGACCCTGTATCTGCAAAGTGATATACAAACTTGAATGTACATTTTACCAAAATGATCATAACTTGCAAAATATGGCAAATTTTAAGATGGTTCAAAAAGCAACCCTAGCTCATTTTTCACAAGGAATCCAACCATATCGTGCCCTGGTACTGAAAATGCTTTTTTTTCTTCATTTCTAACAAAGTTTGTAATTTTAACTCCCTTTTCCCTTTACCACCAAGCAAAACAAAATACACAAAAGAAAAAAAGCAAAGCCACAGCAGGGGTCCTCATTTTGCTAAGGAGTAAAATGGGGCGTGTTGTGAACATCACAACAACTAGCAACCAAACAAAACAATTAAATTCAAAGCATTCAAGAAAACTAGATGAAATGAATTCATAACTCCCAACTATCTTTCCTGTAAATTATTATCCAAGTTGAGACCTAAGGTATTCAATAAGGATGCATGAATTTTCATTTTCAATTTAAGTATGTGCACATGATTAATTATCCTCATCTTGAAGATCAGTTGAACAAACTAGTGACTGACATTAGCCTACATAGTTGAGGATATTCCCTCATAGCCAACTAGATAGAGCCTTGCTGCCAGCGAGCATCTATAGCCCCGGCAAGGTTATTGTTACAATTCTCCTAAGTAGAGCCCCACTGCCAACGAGCGTCTATAGCCCCGGTAGAGTTACTTAGATGGCTTAATCTAGATTTTTAGTATAATCCATTTTATTTATTTTTTATTTTTTTATATTTTTTGATTTTTGAAAGAGATTTCACAAGATATTGCAGTTGTAACTTCATGATGCAAGGAGTGAACACTTGTTGAAATTAAGCTGAGAATTGTAATGGTAGCAAGGGTGACCTCAGATTTTTCACCTAATATCTACACTGGTAGGTTCAACAAACCCAAGGATTTTAGGTGTGTCATCATGAGAAACCTCTCTTGAATTCTCAATCACATTTATTGAATACAAAATTTTAGAAGGTAAACAACTCTCTACATTCATGACAGTCACAACAAGTTATGCATAAATTGCAAATGATTAACCTGAATATTCTAAATTTTATACTATTTTCAATGGTTGTTAGTTTCCTCCTCAATACTCTAAAGAAAACAAAGATCCATGCTGATGAGAAAACAACAAACAAACAAACAGACTGCACAAGAAAAACAAAATAAAGAAAAAGAAGATTGTACAAACAAAAGAACAGAAACAAAACAACAGACAGAAAGAAACAGAAAACAAAACTATACAAACAACTAACCTACAAAAGAAACAACAAAAGAAAACTGTACATTACTTACACTATATTACACAAAATGGACTGCCTCTTTACCTCAGGCCTGGAAGTAGTGTTTCAAATGTTGGCCATTAACTGGTAATGGCACATCTTCCCTTGTTAAGGTCTTGAGTCTAAATGTGTTGTCTCCTATTATTTCTGAGACCTGTAATGGACCTAGCCATAGTTTATCAAATTTTCCATGGCTCCCCTTCTTTTCATTTGCTTTGTCCTAGCACAACACTAAGTCTGATATCCTGAATGTCTTGACTCTTGCCCTCTTATCAAACCACCTCTTAACTACTGCCTGGTGTTTTGCAAATTTCTTGATGGCTTGACCTCTTTTCTCATCTAATTGTAACATTTGTACTATCCTGGCTTATCTATTATTATCAAAGCCTAAATACTTATTGGCAAACTTCCAGATTGGTATTCTCAAATTTACTAGAAGTATGGGATCAGTCCCATAAACTAAATGATAAGGTATACTACATAAAGCTATTTTGAACTTGGTCCTATCTACCCACAACGCATATTTTAACAAGGTATTCCACTCTCTAGGACTCTTTGCAATTAGCTTTTTGATTATATCTAATAAAATTTTGTTCGTAGACTCAGCTAATCCATTACCTTGAGGGTAATAATTTGAAGAAAACTTTAAAACAATCCCATATTCAAATACCCATTTAGAAAACTTTAAAGAAGAGAAAGCAAGGCCATTATCACATACCAATGAATAGGGAGTTCCAAACCTGGTGATGATGTTTTCTTCGAGAAACTTGATAACTAACTTAGTTGTGGAGAATTTGTAGCATGTGGCCTCAGTCCACCTTGTACAATAGTCTGTCACCGTCAGTATAAACTTGTGTCCTACAGAAGATGGAGGATTAATGACTCTAATAAAATCCAGGCCCCACTATGCAAATGGTCGTGATTCAATCACAGGTTGTAATGGGTTGGCGTGATTTCTTCCCTTATCTGCTGCAGTCTGATAGGTGTGGCAGCTCTTAATGTGACTCTCTATATCTCTGAACATCATGGACCAATAATAGCCCGCCCTTAATATCTTGTGTGTTGTAGCTAGATGGGAACCATGACCAGTTCCGTACTTATCATGCAGCTCTGTCAACACTTTATCTGCTTCAGCTCTATTTAGACATCTCAAATAAATTCCATCATGGTTCTTCCTGAATAGAAGACCTCTTTGCACCATATATTTTTGTACTTTAATCTTCAAAGCTCTCCTCTAAGAAGCTTTCATCCTATTTGGGTACTTTCCAGCCATTAGAAAAGTGTTTAAATCGCTATACCAGTCTGATGTGTCATGAGAATTCAGCACATACTGCTATTTTATCAAATCTGGATCTGTATTTCCTATTGTTTGTACCAACACCTGCCCTTTGACTAGCTTCATGGGAATGATTTCCATGTCCAATTCTTACAGCGTGGTGATCCACTTGGCTCTCTTTTCTCCAGGTTCGTTCTGCATCAACATCTTTACTGCTGTGTCTGGCACTATGACTTTGATCTGGCTGCGCAGAATGTAATGTCTAAATTTTTTCATGGCTCTCATTAATGTAAATGCTTGTCTCTCAGTGTCCAGATATCTTAATTGTGCATCCTTGAGAGGCACGCTCATGAATGCAATGGGCCTTTCTTCATTGTCCTCACCCTTTTGCGTCAAGGCAGCCACGACTAAATGGGAGGATGCAAAAGAATAGATATAAAATGTTTTGGTGTAGTCTGGGCTTGTCAGTACAGGAGCATTAGAAATTGCCTCCTTGATATCTTCGAATGCAGCCCTAGCCACAGGCATCCACTCCATCTACGCATCCTTCTTTAACATGGCATTTAGCGGTTGCACAATTTCTACAAAACCCGTGATAAACTTTTGAACATAGTTAATCTTAACAAAAAATGATTTTAACTCTTTCTTATTGTTTGGTATTTGCAATTTTTTTATTGATTCTATTCTATCTGGGTCAATCGATATTCCATCTTCAAAAATGACATGCCCTAGTAATTTACCTTCAGTAACTCCAAATGAACATTTTTTAAGATTAAGGGAAATTCCATACCTTTCACATCGCTTGAGTATTTTCCAAAGATCTTCAACGTGAGTGGATGCATCCTTGGAATACACAGTCAAATCATCCATATACACAACAATGCACTTACCTGATAATCCATGGAACACAATGTCCATGGCTCTCTGAAAAGTGACACTTGCATTGATCAGACCAAAAGGCATTCTCCTATATGCATAATTTCCCCATTTACAAGTGAAGGTGGTTTTTAATCTATCATCTCTATTAATTAAAACCTGGTTATAACCTGAGAAACCATCTAGAAAAGACACCATTTACTGCTTGCAGCACTTCGTCTATAGGAGGCAGAGGATAATTGTCCTTTTCAGATGCTTTATTCAAATTTCTAAAATCTACGCACAATCTGATGTCTCCATTTTTCTTCCTTACTGGTACTAGGTTAGCTACCCAGACTGAATGTCTAACTGGGAAAATTATTCTAGCAGACAGCAATTTTTTAACTTCCTCGAAGATTAAAGGCTCTAGAATGGCGTTTATAGGCCTTTGTTTCTGCCTAAATGGTTTAATCTCTGGTCTCAAAGGTATTACGTGAGTTATGATGGACGTATCATAGGTTTTCAGGTCTTCATATGTCCATGCTATTACGTGTTTGTAATCTTTCAGAGCATCTTAAATTTCTTTTCTAATTTTCTCAGAGAAAGCTTTTCTGATTGGTACATTTTGTGGATTTTGCTCTGTCCCTAAGTTGTGTAAAACACACTTACCCCCTTCTATTTTGGGTAAATCCTTCTACCTTATTATTCCATCGAAGTCAAAAATATGTTCTAGTTCAATTACCCCTTTGGGTAAGAAGTTGCTCTTCAAGTTGATTATATCCTCTTCGTCCCATGTTATCTCAAGCCTTTCCTGCTCATCAATGATTTGAGCCTCAAATACCTCATTGTAGGTCAGGAAGTCAATGATTTGTTGATCCCCTC
Source organism: Cunninghamia lanceolata (assembly GCA_027924645.1). Classification (NCBI taxonomy): domain Eukaryota; kingdom Viridiplantae; phylum Streptophyta; class Pinopsida; order Cupressales; family Cupressaceae; genus Cunninghamia; species Cunninghamia lanceolata. The sequence continues at coordinate 3,225,204 of BSBN01000220.1, read as the reverse complement.
CAAATACCTGAAAATGTGTAACATTGTCTGGGATACTAGGAACATTAACTAGCTCAACAGCAAATCATCTCAATCCTGACAATGCCAAGGGTTCAAGTGTGCTAGCAGCAACTGCTAGTGCATCCAGCCTGTGGTTCAGCTCTCTAGGGATGTGCTCTATGTTGAAAGCATCAAATAAATCTATTAAACCCCATACTCTATGTCTGTAACAAATCATTTTCTTGTAGTTACAAGAATATAGTTTCCTTACTTGTCTTACTATTAGTTCAGAGTCTGAAAATACCCTGATCATCTTCACTTTCTTCTTAACGGCCATGACAAGTCCCAAAATTAAGGTTTCATATTTAGCGATATTGTTATTACAGGAAAACTGTAGTCTATATGCTGCTAGGTATGACTTACCCTGAGGATCTATAAGTTCAACACCTGCACCCGCACCCTACTTTGACTTGGACCCGTCACATTTTAATGTCCACATGCCATATTTACTTTTCTGACCTTTTCCCTTGGCATGCTTCATCTTCTCTATTACTTGTGAGGTGCTGGTATATTTAATCGTGGGTATTTCTATTTGGTTAACTTGCAAATCAGAAGGATAACTACCCTTGTCCTTTAATCCCTCTTCTAAATTTAAAATCAGAGCATCTACATCACCCTAAACATATTTTTGTGTTTGATCAGGATTCTCATTTTCCTCTTGTGACTCTACCCTCTTTATGCATTTTTTGTATTCATATTCAATGATGTCTTTGCACATTCCACAACTTTCCTCAGAATTTGGCCTATTGTGAACTCTACATTTGTTTTTATACAATTTACATTGGGCTGGCAGGTCCTTTTTAATGCATCCTTCCACCTCTTGTCTAATTGCATGGCCAAATTTGTTCATTGCACTATTTTCTTCATCCGAAGAATTTCCATCAGACTCAATGAATAATGTTGTCTCCTTGCTAACACATTTTTCTCTACTATTTAACATCATGATCTCTTCAATTTGCACCCCATTGTTGGTAATCCTGTAAACACCAGGTTCAACAGCAGCATATAATATTTCATTCGTTTGATTATACTCTGTTATCATGTGTTTCATCCTGGGTTCTACCTCTATTCTAATCTGGTTTGGGACACCTCTCCAAGGTAGCCACATATGTGAAAAGTCTGTGGCCATATATCCGTTTAGTGTCTTGGACCAATCCCTACTTAACAACATTCCATAATTCGTGGGTATGTCCATGATTTGAATGTCAATAAATTGGCTTACCCTAAGGTCTGAAGCTAATTGCATCTGAACATTCATGAGTTCTCCTATCACACTAACCTCAATCTTATCTAACTATGTGACAACCTTAGCAGATCTGGTGGGAGTCAGCCTGAGAGTTTTGCATATTCCTAAGGGCATTACATTGGCCGATGCACCAGAGTCTACCATGCAGTTGTGTATGTTCTTCCCACACAATCTAACAGTTAACAAGAAAGGGGGAGCATCCTTTTTATCAGCATACATTACTACATTTGTATTGGAAGGTTGCTCAACTTTATTACTTTTCTCTTTAGGCGGTGAATCTCTATTAGGAATAGTTATATCAGTAGCAACCTCATCTGTTATGGATGCATCCAGAGATTTTATAAAAGCATTCCTGATCCCTAGGGTTTTCAATAATTCATTCAGAGATATACTGACCTTTATTTTCTTTATTTCTTCTGATAAGTAACTCATTAATCTTGTTGTCTCTACTGTTTCAACTTTACTTGTTTGGGCCTTTTCTAATGTTGTTCCACTATTTGCATGATGATTAGCTTTGAGTATGGCAGGGTTGTTGCTAGCATTTTGATTTGGGGGTGTACTGAAGTTGTTAGGAGGAGTGGAAGTGGTGAAAGGTCCTCTCGGCCTAGTGTTGTTCCTTAAATTGTAGGTGTGGTTTTTATTAGTCTGTTGAAAAGCCTGCACCTCTTCTGTCTCACTCAATACTTCATTTTCTGTTTCAAAAGGAAACTGAAAAGCATTTAACACAAAGGCTAATTCAGGATAAGGATTTTCACAAAAGTATGGTTCATCCTCTAACAATTCATCTTCCTTCTCTTCTATAGTTGCAAAGGTAAAGGTTTCTAAAACTAAAGCTGTATCATACCCTGAGGGTACTACCTCATTACCCTTGGGAATGAGAAACTCAGAAGTAGGAGGCTGCACCTCTATATTAAATATGTTGGCTACTAAATGGAACTATGGACAGTCAAGCTCAGCATGTGCATTGGTATTGTGAAATCTGCACCAGTTTTTTAGTGATGTATTGGCCATTTGGATGCCAGCTGTTTGTTTTGCATCATGATTATCTATATTCTCAAAAGGAGAAGCTAGGGTACCATTGTTTGGTCCAGTGTTCCATGTTTTGGATGGCCTAGGTTGATTTTGATTTCTATTATTGTTAACCCAAGCCCTATTATCTATCACTGGCCCTCTATTTTGCATTGGTTGCCCTTGGTTATGACCTTGATGTTGATTATAGTTTTGACTCTGATTTGAACATTAGCCTTGGCTATTATTTTGGGTATGGCTCTAATTATAGTTCTGATTGTAATGCTGATTTTGATTTGAACTATAGGTTTGATTTTGGCCCTAGTTATAATTCTGATTTTGATTGTATCCCTGGTTACCTCTCCCATAGAGGTTCTTATTTCTTAGTTGTGTTACTTCAATGGTCAATCTTTTCAAATGTGCAGTGATCTCTTTGATTTCTTCCCTTTCCTCCTATGCTTTTGCCACAGTTGTATCCCTAGGGGGTTGGAAGAAAGGCTGACCATTATTTTGACTATTATTAGCAGTGTTACCTATGTAAGGAGCTATAGCTTGGATTGGGGTAAGACTATACATAGCTGTGTAAGAAGGAACCATATTTAATAATGGAGTGTGATGCATAGAGACTCCATTCCATGGTTGTGCCTGATTATGCATCCCAAAATTTCCTCCATTAACAAATGGGCTACAAGTTGTATGCCTCATCTCTTGATTTACTAAGGCTACCTCTTTATAGGCTTTGGATATTGAATCTATGTCAGGTTTTCTTTTGACAAACATGGCAGTTAAAGGATCCAAGCTAGCATAGTACATGGCTAACAAGGTATCATCATCTACTGTGTAAGGGGCTACTAGCCTAGAGTAGGCTTTTTAAAATCTGTCATTGAAATTATCAATTAACTCTCCCTCACCTCGTTTTATAGTAGCCAATTTATGATACAAGATGCAAGGATCAATGGGTCCTCTAAATCTAGACAGAAATGCTTCCTCCATAAGTGACCAGGAATAAATATAGCCATTGGGTAGGTTTACATACCAGTTAGAGGCTTGTTCATTAAAGGTGTAGGGAAACAATCTACACACAACATCCTCATGCTCTAATCTGGCCCTAAAACATGCTTCCTTGAATATTCTAATGTGGTCTTCCAGGTCTTGGTGTAATTGGTATTTAGGACATATCTTTTCTGGATTTTTGGGCATCTCATTGTAATCATTGAAGTGTATGGGAGACTGGACATTGAAATAAGCCATTGTGGGTGCTTGAGCTTGACCTGAACCTGTAGGAATACCTAAATTTCCTGGGGGATTAGGATTTATAGGAGGATTAGGACCTCTAGGAGTACCTGAACCAAGATTTAAAGATTTGAATAGTGATCTGTCAGGACTCACAATGTTACGTATGTTAAAAGGTGACCTAGGAGGTGTTCCAGATGAACTTCCTGCTTGTGATATTTTAGGATTCCAAATCAAAGGGCTCTTACTTTGCCTTGTATCAGGTAGTTGCACAAAAATATCCCCTAAACTAGATCTAGATCTAGTCACTCTATCACTATTGTTAGCCAATTTTTTTTTTAAACAAACCCTAACTCAAGTCAGGCCCTCCTTCTAGTGCCAGAAAAATTATTGGTGATTGTTTTGATGCAATCATAACAATTAGTTAAAATTCACATAAAATGAACCAAAACTAACTTGAAAGATATGAAGGAATCAGTTAAGATTCACTTAATCCCAAGTTTAATATGGTCAGGTCTTGACCTATTGGGCAAATTCAGTTGGTCGATGTGAAGCTGTAATGTTCAAGGGGCCTTACATAGTTTAGGGTTTCTTATTGGTTAACTGGACTTAAACTATGCAAAAGATCATCAATATTAGCATGTTGTTCATTCCTTTTGCATAAAAAAATGTTACTGTGCTGTGAAGCTTTAAATGGTTTTCTTGAATTATTGCAGCTTTCTCCTCTTAAATATTATGAAAATTGTCTACTTTCAACTCTGTTATGCATGCTTTTTTAAATATGAGACAAATTTCGTTTAAGTTTCTGAATTTTAAGCTAAGTATTTTCAGATGGGTTGGGAAAAGTTAGAAAGATCTAAACTAAACATCATTCATTCTACCAAAGGATCTAGTTGTTCTGTTATCCACTGTATAAGTATTGCAGCAATTTGATCAAATCCACAGACAAAACCTTAAGTGTAAGTTCTGAGCATTTTTACAAACATACACCTAAGATTGCAAGCTCTGAGAGAAAATGTTTCAAACACAAAGAAGAGCAGGAAAACACTCAGAAGATAGATGCAGAATTCCAGATTCAATTGTATTAGAAACAGACAGTCATATAAGATTTACAATGTCTGAATGACTCTTAGCTTCATTGACCAAACTATAGAAAACTTACAAGCTTTACAGATACAGTAAGGAAGCTAGATGTTCCATGCATTCCTTATTGCAGACACAGACAACCTCCTTCTACTTCTAAACTAAACTAAAATGCCATTTTTACAAATTCTTGCTGCTACAAATCTCTATGTAGCCCCTGTGTAAAGTTTTACAGTGAATAGAGGCACAATATGTAGACTTTCTGATTGTCCTCAATATAGGTCAAAACCTCTAGTTAAACAATGGTTCAAACCCCTGGTTACAATATAAATGCTGGAGATCAAATCACCCAAAATATCTCTGAGCATACGTCTAATCTGGGCGAAATATGCCATTCTAGAAACCCTAGCAGCTCAATAATAACTTCTGTGGTCTGCTGCAATAATGTCTTCAACTGCATTTTGTCTTCATCAATGAAGAGCCTTGACTTCTTCGCACTTCATCCTTATCTTCCTTTGCTCCTAAGATCTGATTTCCTCCTTCATAATGTCACCGCCATTAAGTTTCAACTCCCTCTTCAACTGCAAACCTGCAAAAATGAATAAGCAATAAGTATCATCGATTAATAAAACTGCAGGAAGGAAAACAACTGCCAAATCTAGTCATGACTGTGTGAACACATCAGATCGAGCGCTGAATCTGTGAAAAAAATGTGGGTCAAAAATCCATAAACAATGCTTAGAAAAGTCTGGTCAACTATCGTTGACCAAAAAAATGCATTCGGGCCCCAAAATCAGCCTCAAAATTCCTATCGCTCCATCCTTTCCCACTCATTTCCTCATTTAAATCCATGTATAATCCACTATACAAGCCAGACATGACGCCTCCGCTAAATCAAATTTCAATCCTCCTTTCGATTCTGCGCTGTATGAGTGCAATGTATATCAGCTTGTATATAAGAATATACAAGCATAAAATATACATTGAATTAACTCTATTTTATGTCTTTTCAATTCCATCATATAAAACAATGCACAAACTGTTGTATACAACCCTCGGACCTACCACCGTTATAATCAGCAATTTATAACCTACCGAATCTACAATGTATCTCTTGATATGTAAATCGGACGTGATACATAGGATAAATCTGCTTTATTATCGTTTGGATTCAGGCTTGCATGTGGTGCCTTGTATGTTTTGGAAAATATATACAAGCACGGACATACAAGGATTTAGCTTCATTCCATAATTTTTTGGTTCTGGCTTGTATGTATGTGTTGTATGTTTTGGAACATACAAGCCACAGAATATACAACGAATTAACCATAATTCCTAACCTTTTGGATTCCGACCGATGCATACTCCACAATGCATATGTGCTTGTATCCTTGGATATACATTTGAATACATATGAGCGCTTCATCATGTTTCATAACCTTTTCGGGTCCGCGCTTGTATATATAGTTGTATGTCATAATGTATATATGCATATACAAGCCGGACTTATTCAACGAATTAACAATGTTTCGAAAACCTTTTAAGTCTGCGTTGTATATGGGGCCCTGTATACTATGAAACCCTCCTTTTAAATCTGTGGATATACAACAAATTTTCCATATTTAAACCCACCTCAAGTCTGCCATTGTATATAACGTTTGTATGCATCCTCCGATATACAAGTCGGATGCGATACAAAGTATTAATCAAATTCCAACCTCCTTTGGGTTCCAGTTTGTATATGGACGTTGTATGTATATGTTGTATGTCTCGCTTATACCAATCAAAACATTCAAGGATTTAAGTCTATTTGATAAACCCTCAGGTCCGCGTTGTATATTGGGCCTTGTATATTGGAACATACAAGCGCTGAATATACAACGACTTAACTCTCTTTGACCTTCTCTTCATGTCCACGTGATGTACATTTTCATTGTATTCCCTGCTTTGTATATTCTGAAACATACAAGCATTCAACCTTATTTAAACAACTCCTCAAGTCCACAACTTGCATATGGACGTTGTATGTTCCAAATGTATGCATAAATATACAAGCTTGAAATGTACAATGGATTCTCTATTGTTCATAACTTTTGGATTCCGCGTTATGTATAAAATGTTTGTATCTTCTATCTGCCAAACATAAAAACGTAAAATATACAAAGCAGATTTTAAACATCAATTCATTTCTACTTAAGTTATTTCGGGTCCATCTTGTATGTATATATCAAAATCTTTATAAAAATTCATACAAGGGAAAAAAGACATACAATTGCCTTTGTATATGAAAGCGATGTATAAAGGGAAATGTATGTAATACAACGACTGAACATGCAAACAAATAATGCATATGCAACCCACTAGCCCATGCGACTAAGTACAAAAACAAAACCCTTTGCATATACAAACGACCCTATATCTGCAAAGTGATATACAAACCTGAATGTACATTTTACCAAAATGATCATAACTTGCAAAATATGGCAAATTTTAAGATGGTTCAAAAAGCAACTCTAGCTCATTTTTCACAAGGAATCCAACCATATCATGCCCTGGTACTGAAAATGCATTTTTTTCTTCATTTCTACCAAAGTTTACAATTTTAACCCCCTTTTCCCTTTACCACCAAGCAAAACAAAACACACAAAAGCAAAAAAGCAAAGCCACAGCAGGGGTCCTCATTTTGCTAAGGAGTAAAATGGGGCGTGTTGTGAACATTACAACACGTCTTTCATGTGTTCAGATTGCATTAGGAGTTTCAGACAATTGATGGACGATAGGAAGATAGAAGCATCAAGGATTGTCATGTACAGACTTCATTAGGGCCAAAACCCTAGGACTAGGGCATCCAACACCCTAGTCCTCCTACATTTGCTCCTATTTTTGGCTGTAGGCTCTAACAACTTTGCTCCTTCCTAATCTACCCTTTGTTCCTACACAGTTGATCTATAACACTTGTGACTTGTTCATTTTGTCATTTAGATCACTTAAAACCCTAGATCTTGCTATTGGCAAATCAACATTATGGTCGCTCTAATACTTGTGGTTGTGATACAACATAACACCCTATGTTTTGATCATGAGCATGAATGGCATTGGTGTTGGATGCATACCTAGCCCATGGGTGGTCATAAATAGGCTCATTGGGATTAGGGACACATACCCATGGTTGATCTTGAATGGGTGATGGTGGTTTGTCATGGAAAATGTTTTTGAATTTGTCATGATTGAATGAGTATGGAAGGTGTGCACCATATTCAATGAGATGTTCAAGGAATTCATCCTTATGGTTGTCAATGAAATGGTCAAATTTGTTGTGCAGCCCCTTTTCATTAAGAAAATCAACAAAGGTGGGGGAATATGGGGGAGGATGAGTGGATGTTTCACCCACTTGGGGTTGGTTGAGATATCCCTCCGTCTTACTTGTGGTAGTCATGAGGAGAGAGAGGTTGGTAACGTGCATCCATTCTCTTCCTATCTTGTGATGGGAGGCATAAAAGGTAAACTTAGATTAGATTTGGATGATGAGGTGCCAATGATGATGAGTGGGGTTTGACTCTAAGTTTATAATCTAGATCAAAACAATTGAAGATCAAGGATTAATCCTATATACTTAGGGTGGACAAAGAGCCTAAGAAAAAGGATGTGTTGGTTATTTTAAATTCCCAACCTAATCTCAAGAAAAATAGATCTATAAAATAGCCATTTCTAGTAACTAATGTGTCGCGGGGGATTGGGCAAAGAACAGGAAGTGGGGTTTTCACTCCCTTTTCCTTTTCACTTTAGGCTCTGTGAGACTAAGGAGGGTGTTCCTTCTCTAAAAGTAGTGTTTAATCAAATGGGGGGTTTTCTAAATAATATCTCAAAACACTACTACTAAAAAGAATATGTTCCTTCCAGATTGCTTAAAGAATTTCTGATAGAGTAAAGTAATGGGCTAGATTCTTAAGCTTTGACCTAATTCTTTGCAGAGGAACATGTAAATAAAATAGCACCTAAACCTAAGGCTAAAAGGGAAAATTGTTTTGATATTTAAAATGGTGAGGATAATCAAGGGGGTTAGGTATAGTATAGAATTTCAAATGGATCAATGCCTATTCCAAGGGTCATAGAGTCAAACAAAAGATGTAAATGAAAAGAACTACTTTGTGATTAATTTCATCTTACTGTGAAAATAAAATAATGCCTTACATTATTTTATTTCACTAATTTCAGAGTTAATCATGCTTAGTTATCCTTGTGAAACAATATTACATTCAATACCTCCTTACATCCATTATTTTACTACTTGAGTAAATGCCATAAGAAGAATACACAAACATAGGAAAAACTATAATGATGAATAAATTGATCCTTAATTAGATTGTATTCATAAATACAATAATGAGTACATGAGTAGGAGACAATATACTTTTAAACTCAACAACTTGTAAAGTAAACTGAGACTAAATTACAAGTAGCCTTGCAAATATATCACTAGTTTGAAACTCAAAATGAAGATTGAAACATGACAACTAATATTTATTTTAGAAGATAACTATGTACAACTCCTCCATGATCAGATTTATCCACACTTTAGACTAAGTCTAGAAAATATGACCTCGAACCAATATTTTTTAACAAGCCCTAAATTCCCTTTTATAAAATAAGTGAGCAGACAAGTTACAAGATTAAAGACAAAAGAAGTTACAATTGTTTAACCAGAAGATGAAGTTGCAACAAGATGCAGGTGTAACCATATCCTAGTCATAGAGATAGATGCCCCTGCAAGAAAATACTCTCACAAGCTAAGGAACCCGTTTTTGAACTGTATGCTCTTTCACCTTTGGCAGGCTTTTTTCTAGGCTACGATGTTGATGGGTGGCTATTTGTCGGATGACTTTAGAGCTCACATACCCATCTTGTGCCATCTAATTTAAAATTAGAACATTTGCTACTCTTTTCATCCCTACCAAGTGCAAAAGAAAACCCCATTAATTGAAGTTCTTATTATCTTTGTTGTCCTTTGTAAGGATGTGATTCCTCTTTCATGATTGAGTGGTTACCAACCAACTCAGCCAGACAAAAACTAGATGAAATCACATCAGGATAGACATGGCTATGCCATTTATCTAGTGAGGGGAGTAGAAGCAATAGCAAAAGGAGAGCTTTCCATCTTCATATGCTACATATGGAGAGGAACCATTCCCACAACTAGAGTTAATGCTTTGTTAGGAAAAGTAGATGTGGGAGAAAGGTAGAGAGAAATGATTTCCCTCTACACGAGACTCTAATTTGCCAAATCAAAGAAATAAGGAATGACTGGAATTGGAGATTAAAACTCAGGGTCCTAATCCGGATGAAATGACAGGAAGAAGAAATGCTCATAGAAACTTAAAGAATACTGCTACTCCCCTGGAATCTTTCCAATTCACCCTATTCTATAGAAAAAAGAATTTTCTAACTCTTTTAATTCTGTAGGAACAAATTGATAACCATGAGAACAAGGAAGACAATCCAATAGAACAGGGGAGCAAAAAGAACATACACGAATAGGGGAAAGCCATACTGTTAGCACGATCAAACAATGTAGGAGACAACATTAGTAATCGCCTATTTATAGAAACTCTAGGATATCTTGCACACATCTACACATCTTTGGTTCAATATATTCCAGTCATTTCAAAATATTTCTGTCATAAATGGAAATATCTTGAAGATTACCAAAATGAGCAAAAACATAGAATTCCATAATTTCGCTTAATTGAAAACATCACTTCTTGCATTGGAGATGCCAAGTCAGGTGTCTCGATTTCATCATTTTAGTTCTGTCATCATGCCAAAACTCATCACATAATAGATAAAAGTCATTTCTAGTAGAAGCACGGATTTCCAAAGGTTGATCTTGCATAAGCCAATCTTTCAGTTAGTAAATTCCCTCGTAGTGGCAGCGATGGAGACTCTGCACACGCCTGAGAAATTAATTTTGCAATGAAGTATCATCAAATCCAGTTCCAACACATCCCTCCATCCATTTTTTGAATCCAAGCCATTGATCAAGACCTTAGCTGGCTTGGATCAATGGCGCCGATTTGGTCCATTACGTAGAAGGAGACAATTGTTGAACTTTTCCCAATAATAGCCAGCCACCTGGATAGGCCTCTTAACTGTGATCCCAAGAAAACATCCCTTAAGCAGTACAGTTAGGACACTATCTGTAGTTCTACACTTGAAAGATATGGTAGAAGATTTGATCTTAGTAGAATGGTGGAGAACCATCATATCATACACATGCAAATGGGACAACTCTCAAAAAGCAACCATCACTCCTGAGGATTTTAACATGTCATGATTTTATCTTTTAAAAACACAATCCTGCCCTCTAGAGGCCATGTGTCATGTTTCTGTCCTTCCGCGGCCATTTAGAGGGATCCTTTGGTGAGGCACGACGGAATGACATAAACCATAAAATAAGCCACATCATAGCTCCAGAGACCCACCACTTTCTTTATTTTTAACTGAAGATTATTTTCGGCCAGCTGTCATCCCTTCCGTCATTCCACAGGCATCTTCTTTGTTAATATTTTAATGCTGGCAGATTGGTGGAAGCGAATCCACAATCACCACCTATCAAACAAAAAGGGTTAGCGAGGTCACACCTTGGTCTATATCTTGTAAAAACATCCTTTGCCTACTACGAAAAAGAGGCCATGGGGTCATTTGAAATAAAATATTTTAGGCATGGGCCGAAGGTGGTGACTATATGGCAAGGGGTCGCTTAGATGTCTTGGAGGGCATAAAGAGGCAACTTAAAATCTCAAATAATAGACGATAGGCAGTCAACATGAAAACATAACAAATGTGACTTCTATCATGCTTATCACAAGGGTTTATAGTTTAAAGGGTGTTACTTAGAATATTTTTTAATATGCAACAAACCCTAGGCTAGAGACCTTCTAACTAGATGACACAAATCTTAAGGCTAAAATATCAGAGCTATGGAAAAAAATCATATGGTTCCATTAGGATGATGGGATTATTTTACTTGGGATAGACAAGGCGAGCCAAGCAAAATGGGATTTCTTGAAGTCCACTAACTTAGGAGTTGTCTGAATTCCCAAGCTAATTTATCCAAGAGGGCAGGTGATGCATAGTTTATACTAAACATAAGATAATCTTACCATAAACAAAAGGATAATTTGATCTATAATCTAACCTTAGGATTTGGATTGATTATGGATTTGATTGGATAAGGATTGTATTGATCTGATGATAGTGATTGATTATGGATTGATGGGGATTGATTAAGGATGATATGATCAATTAGAGATGATAATGGGTGACAAACAAGTGTTTGACTAAGGATGGTTTAAGGATAATGATTGATTATTGCAAGTATAATTCTATGGTTAATGATGGACTAGGGCTAATTAACTATCAATGACTTGGCTAACCTATAAACTAATGAGGATGATGACAAGGATAATGAGTAATGATTAGGGTGGATCACAAGCTAAGAGGGAGAAATGGGCATGGATGACGTGGTATTCGACGTAGAGGGATCATGTGGACAGGGGTTTTTTTTGGAAACCAAAGGGACAAAATTTTAAATTTTTAAATGGCTTTGGAAATGGGCGCTGATTTAGGGGACTAGGTGCTACTTCAGAACATTGGGCATTGATTTAGGACAATGGGTGCTATTTTGGGACAGCAGTGATATGTTGTGATTTTCAAGTTATAGGATTGGATTTTTCAATTGATTCAAGTTGTTTTGGGCGATGTCAATGAGATTTCTTGGAAAGTAGACAAACACACCAATCAAGAGAACACAATGGCCAAATGTTTGATAGGTAATGGTATAAAGTTATGTGTATGTTCAATAGCCCATTTAAGGCCAAATTTCCATGGGTATAAACACAATCAAACATGCTTGAAAAACAATGCTTAATCTACCTAAGGTCAAAGGTGAATGGCAACTTGTTTGAGCCCACAACTTGGAATCTCTGTCGACTCATATGTCATCACATTTAGAGTGGGTGCATACATTTTTTTGTCTTTGCAAGAGAGGACAAGTAGGGGCCTCTAGGACTGGAAGGATGAACCAATCACCCTCTCCTCGAAAAGCTACAAGTAGCTTATGCTAAGCCGAGGATTTCTATCTCATCTCAAGGGAGCCTTATGGTGAGTAATCTTGTGGGCAAAACCTTCTATGCCCTTGCACTGAACAAGACACCGAGAGGTCAAAAAGGGGTAGGCTTCTAACCTAAGGTGTTTAGTGGGGGAAATTTGGGGACTTCACGCTCATTCATGTGATAGTGACTCACTTAAGAGACTATACCAACCACTTACATCAATCCTTTTCTAAGGAGAGAATGGGGTTGACGTATCTCACACACAAGTGTGTGGCTACTAGGGAACTGTCGAAATGAGATTACTTTGCCAAGAAGCTTTGGCTTTCACCTAAGCCTTTTATATAGTGGACCAAATCAAAAGTACCACTTAGAGTCATCCCTTGGGGTGAGTACCTCTTTTCCCACCAAGGAAGGGTCTTTCTAGAAAATGAAAAAGAAGATAGAACAATTTCTCTTACACCCAAGATCCTTTGAAAGGCAAGGGGAGAGGATACTCTTGTTCTACCTTTGGGATCTACCTAACAAACATTGTGCAAGCACACCAAGCATAGCAAACACTTGTTCATTTTATAACCCAAATTGAGATGTGCCTACTTTAAACACACAAGTTTGTTTTAATGCAACAAATCAAGTGTTCCTATGTTAAGCACACAAAACATAAAAACAAGTGGAAAATCCTGCAAAGAAAGCATTAGTAGTTTGATATTTTGTCTTGGACAACCAAGAAAGCTACAAAACCCACGTTAATTCAAGAATAAAGAATGAAAAATGGAAATGTTTTCTAAATAGAGACTAGGTGTTGATATAGAGGACTAGGCACCACTTCAAACAGACAGGCACCCCTATAGAAAATGAGTGCTACTTTGAAGGATTTTTTATACTTGAGGCTGGGCGTTGATATACTTGACTGGGCACTGATATGCCAGGCTAGGTGTTGATATGTCGAGTTGGGCGTTGATTTGATTTGTGCAAAGTTTCGCGCTGGTAAGATGAATTTTTTGTACAAAACAAAGAGTTAAACCTATAGTAAATGATGGTTAGAAGCCTACAAACCCCAATTAGACACAAATATCAGCAAAAACACACAAAAAATGTTAGTCCTATACTAGCTGAAATTGGGTACTGATATACGGGACTGGGCACCACACTGGACAATAGGTGTTGATTGGCTATTGCAAGCACTGATCTAGGATAGTCAGCACCTCCCCTTTGTAAAATTGATATTTCCTACAAAATAGAGAGCTAATATGCATAAAAGGTTAGTAAAAAGGCATTTAGGACCAAATACAATAGGTATAACTCAAAAGTTTGACTAAAAACATAAAAAATGAAATATTTTACCTTCATAGGGATAGGCGTTGATATACCAGGCTATGCGCTGATATGCAGAATGGGCACCACTTTGCAGAGACTGAGTGCTAATCCAAGCTATCACAAAAAAAGTCACACAAAAAGAATGCAATTATTAGTTTAAAAGTGGTGGGGTCCCACCGAGCATGACAAGAATATCTACCTAAGATTTGGGATCCTAAAGTGAATGCAAATTGTCTTAAAATGCACCCAATCCCAAGTCCAAGGGACCTCAATATTGGACCTAATTACTAATGCACTAAACTATCTAATTTGCACCCTATCTAAGAACATTAACAATGATATGTGTTATATGACTTTGAGACTACACTATGCTAACTTATTTTTGTTGGATTTAAGGCATACAACTGAGAGGGGGGGGTGAATCAGTTGTATAAAACTTCTTGTTCTTTCAAACACTTGATTCTTCGTTGTTAGTTAACAGCATATCAATTAATCATCCATGAAAGCATAATACATAAACACAAGAGCAGATAAACATCAACACATTGAACACCAAGATTTTGACGTGGAAAACCCGGTTAAGGGAAAAACCATGGGGTGATTAACCCAAGGATTATTCTCTGTTAGAAGAATAAGAAAAAGAATGGCACTTGCCAATTAGGGCTCACTGCCTGAGCACACTACTCACAAGAGGCCCACTGCCTACTAAGAGACACACTGTCTACAAAGTGATAAGAATCACAATCTTGAACTGGAGAATGACATCTCTACTATGTCCGGATCAGTTCCTTTTAAGCCCAAAAACTTCTGCTCTGCCTTTCGCACTTCTCTTCGCTATGCCACACTCATCCACACAATCCACACTTTGAAATGAACTCACAAACCGTTATTTATACAAGACATCGACTTAGGAACAAACATCTAAGTCGGCAAACAACCATAAGAGTATCTACAAGATGAATAACACATCCGGTCGGCCACCACAAGAACATTCGCAGGATGAACAACTCATCCGGTCGGCTAAACAGAGCAAGAACTTCATCCGGAAGAATAACTTCAATTCCGGGCTCTACTATCAATGCAGATCAACAACACAACCTCAACACGATCCAGAAAACTTCACAAGCCTGCCTGAATGACCGGATACATCCGCACGTCCTTTACTTGCTGGAATCTCTTGTCTTCCTCATCCGGAACTTCAAGAACACAGTCTGTCGCCACTGTAGAAGGTACTTCCGGACCTTCAAATCATACATTATCAATGCGGACCAACAACACAACCTCAACATCATCCAAGAACCTTCACAAGCCTGCCTGAATGACCAGGTACGTCCGCATTTCCTTTACTTACTGAAATCTCTTATCCTCCTTATCCGGAACTTCAAGAACACAGTCTGTCGCCACTGTCATAATGCAAGAGGTACTTCCGGACCTCCAAATCATACACAGCTCGAGATGGCACATCACAAGGACATCCCAAACACTCTTTCCAATCCGCAGATTAGGATTGTACAATTCCGGACCTCACCGGACCTTTCTGTGATCCTCTGTCACCTCTAAGCACTTGCCGGAACCGGTTCCACATAGATAGCCATAACTTCTTCAGGTCTTCATGCGGACCTCTGAAAACTTGACTGAAGCATCTCAAGACTCATATCTGCAAACCCTTTAATTCGCATCCTCTGGTTCTCAACCTATCCAATATATTTGCCTTCTTCTCATCACTGTTCTTCACTGTTCCTGACTGAGGCTAATTTTCTCAATATCCTCAACACACAGCTCATCCAATCCTTCTTGTCAATGTAATATGAGTATGTTGACATCAATGACAACACTGGTTCACCTCATACTTGCAACAATTTTTGCACTAATTTAGATGGATGTGAGCACTCAATTTGGCAGAGTAACTTTGCATATGGTGGCTTATTCAAAATGGGAGGTGGAGACCTCAATTTATAGATTATTTGGGATGGAAATGGAGGGCTAGGATCAATTTGGAAGATCAATGGTTGAGATTGCTTGAGGATCCTCAATCAAGGAGAATTGGACAAGTGGCATGATTGGATTGGATAAGAATTTTGATCCAAGCTTCAAGGGATGATAAATGGATGAGATTGCAAGTTTGAATGGATGGATGGCTAGAATTGGGTAGATGTATGACATGTAAGGCCTCATTGATGAAAAGTTAAGTCTTGGATTTTGTTAAGAATTTTAAATTGGATGGAGAGGACAAGTGGAATTTTAAATTGGATGAATAGTGTTCAAATAGTGCCACATGTAATTTTAAATTTGGATGAATAGTGGCACATGGAGTGGGGTGGAAGAAATAGGACAAATGTACACTTTATGGAAGATTTGGTCATGCTTCCAAAGTACCACTTGTCATGTACATGTGTGTACATAGGATGACAAGTGGACTTCTAGAAACATGGGGGTTTGTAATGATGAATTAATTAAAATTAATTCATGTGCATGTGGATTAGAAGAAGATAATGATGATTACAAAAATGAATCAAAAGTGAACAAAATAGAGAATTTAATAAATATGATAATTTATTTAATTTTTGAAATGTGATTTATGAACTATAGTAAAAAATATTTAATTTTTAAACTATAGTAGAGGATTTTGATTTTTACGAAAGGGAAAAGGTGTAGGATAAATTAATTAAATAATTACTAATTATTTAATTAATAATCAGGTCGAAAGGAGTGATGTAGGTGAGATTGGATTTGGATTTTGTAGGTGGATGAAATTTGGTTGTGACCATTTTTTAGACATCTACATCTATCTCTCTCTCCCTACAAGCTCTCTATTTCTGTAGGTTACTATTGTATGCATTAACTCTTCTTGCAAGTCTTCAAGGAAGCTTCCTCCTCCTTCAAGTTATGTGGATGATCCATGTTGCGACATACATCCACCTAGGGTTTCATGCTGATGGTAACTCTATTTCATTACATTTGATTACTACAATATTTATTGCATGTTTTTCCTCTGCTCATCGTGAGCATGCACTCTATCACTCTTATCACTGCTATTGTGGAGGTGGGAACACCAAAATAGGGTTTGACTGAGGCAAGTCCCTATACAACATAACCATTTTCCCTCTTTCATGTGTTCAAATCGCATTAGGAGTTTCAGACACCTGATGGATGACATGAAGATGGAAGCATTAGGGATTTTCATGTACAAACTTCATTGGGGCCAAAACTCTAGGACTAGTGCGTCCAACACCTTAGTCCTCCTAGATTTGCCCTTGTTTCTAGTTGTAGGCTCTGACAGCTCTGCTCCTTCCCAATCTACCCTTTTTTCCTACACAGTTGATTTATAACACCTATGAGTTGTTCATTTTGTCATTTAGATTACTTAAAACCCTAGATCTTTCTATTGTCAAATCAATCTCCACTATTACAACAAAAGAACAAATCCCAAGACAACTTGACACTCCCTTGAGGACTGTAGCCAAGTGCACAAGTCTTAGTCACCTTGTGTTCTAAATTTTAATAGAAATGATTGATCTAGTTAGTGCATAATTGATTAGGCTCTCCTTTTCTAACTGTTATGGAGTAAAATGTGGGCACATGCCTTTTTACCTCCTAGTTTAGCTCCTAGGTCCCCGTGTTTACACTTTATTAGCAAATTATTCATCCTGATGAGAAATCCCTCAAAACCCATGACAAATGGGGATTAGGGGCCCATTTTATATCCATGTCCTAACAAAAAAGACCCCTTGGGACTTGGGCATCTATGCCCAAGTCCACCGTAATTGGTTAGGGTAAAATCAAAGCTATGTCAGCCTAGGACTCTTAAATGGGTCCTCCCTTCTTGGCTCTTTCAATTAATTTACGGAAGTTTAATGAGATAGCATATATAAAGAAGTATTTGAATTCATTTGTAAATAGGTTGATGATAGCAAGGTTATTATATTGTGCAAACACAAATTCAAGGCATTCATTGTGTTTGTTGCAGATTTGGAATCATCATCAACATCCTTATGAGTTCAAGAATCTTCATCCTCCTAAGGACTTCACCACCAAGGTGACATTATTATGTTTGAATCATTTAATCATCATTTGGATTATCTTTAGCCTCTGTCCTTCTAGGGTACCCTCTCTCATTAACAATGGTGTTGGGAAAGATTGAATGTTAACCCAAGATTTGACTGAGGCAAATCCCTAAACACCACAACCCCCAAACCCCTTTCTTCATATGTGCATGTTACAGGTATGAGAGTTGCGAAAGTGAAGGTACAGGGAAGTTGTTTGAACGATAAAGATTCTAGATCCAAAAACAAAGTTTGGGAAATCCACTATAGAAGACTAGGGTGTGAGCCCTAATGTCTAGCAGGCCAAACAAACTTGAAATTTAGTATTAGAGCATCTTCTGTGACATTTTTGTAGTTTTGAGTTATCGGAGATCTAAACTCTCTGGGCTCGGCACTACCCCCTATGTCCTCCAACATTTTATCTTTTGAGGGACAAGTTTGGATATCTCACTAATCATTTTGGCACTCTCAAATCCTTATTTGTTGTTTCTATTTTACTGTTATAAGATGATTATCATAGATCTAGGGTTTAAAGCATTGATTGGCCTAGGGTTTGATAATAGGCTTGGTTGAATCACATATTTCCTCTAGAAATAAGAGCACAAAACTTGTTGCTGAGTCCTCTTTCATCTAGTAGTGACTTGGCTCAGTTTTGTCCTTGAATGTTGTAGTGAAAGGAGGGTTTGATCTAGTGTACTCACACACATTTACATCATCTCTCCTTTTATTATATAACATTTTGGTGAACCCAAATTTTAAATGAACTTGCATCTTGATGAGTGTTGAAATTAGATTTTGTATTACATCATATCATACTTATCATTCCTCATTGAAAAATCTTGCATACATTTGAAAATATAAAAAAATGCATTCTAGGCTTGCCTAAAGGCATAGTTTTGCATTATTTTCCTTGCATATCATTAGAAGAATTTAAAAATCTAATTTTTACATCATATCTGAGACAAATTACAGCAATTAATCATTTTGTGATCTCACACCTTGCATTTGCATATCTTGTTTGTTAGGGTTTTGTTGAAATTTTGCTTTTTGTAGATAACCTAGTTTTTGGCAAAAGCTAGGGTTTGTAGTCAAAATATTATTTCAAATTTTTCTACTCCTTTAAAGACTCATTCAAATCTGATTTTGAGTTGTATTGTTGCTTCATTGTGCGTTCTTGCATTATAATTTTAAACTTTGCAATTACACATTGTATATTTCAACAAACATAACTTGTTACACACACCAGGATACTGAGAGGGGGGTGAATCAATATCTAATCAAACTTCAAGTCCTCTGGAGCAGATTAAAACTTAAGCATTATAGTATCAACATAAACATGAAAGATTAATACAATGCACATCAACACATAACACCAAATATATGTGGAAAACCCAAGAAGAGAAAAACCACGATGAGGATTAACTCACAATATATGAAGCTCAAAATTACAACTTTGTTTTAGGGTGACAACCCAAGGAAGCTACAACTCCTTGAAGAAATTGTTTTAGGGTCACTCCCAAGGAAGCAACTACTCCCTGAATTGAGAACAAACTCAGAAAAGATTACAATATGATAGTCCTTCTACTGCCTAAAAATTGACATTGAAGTTCACACCTTTGATGATTACAATTCTACTTCTAATAATTGGATCAATTAGGCACACTCTTCACTTTCTTCCTATCACACAAATGTCTTCAAGATGAATCAGGACTTCTAACACATCTGCTTTTTCTCCTTCAGTCACACATCATAATGCATTCATTCTACTCCTTTTCTTGCTTACATACCTTATCAAACACCTCACCTAACTCAGTCTAATTTACAATTTATACATGATATTACATTGATTACATTGCTTGTCAGTCATAAACAACATGAAAAATACATTTAGAAGTTGGCCAGACTACACACAACATGAAATGTGTAGAGGACAAGTCCTAAAAAATACTACACGCTACACCAACAGAAGACCCATGCCTTGTAGACATAAACACTTTCTTAATGTTCAAGGTCCAAAAAATTATTCACGTCATAAAATACCAAGGAATTATATCCACACACTCTGCTTATTTGAAAATAGGACAGCCTTCAACAAAGATAAATGAAACTTGAAGCATAACAACCACAACAACTTGAAAACCTTGTGCAGTACTGGAAACAAGAAAGATCTTCATGAAACTCTTCCATGTGAGTCTAAAAGACTCATAAAACATATCCAAACACTCCTTTACCTATGCACATCAAATATTTTGTGTCATACATCTTCAACCTTGAACTCTGAGAACAACAAGTCATCTGAAACACACTACAATATACTGTCATTGAAAAACTGAGCTTGTGGGTCACCAAGAGACTTGAACTTCCAAGAATGCATGTAATCTACATCCATAAACATGTCCACAAAACCACAAAGACAAACATTCACATCCGAAGGAATGCGGAACATTCCAACTTGCCTTCAACACCACCTTACTCAGCCATAACACATGTTGATACTCTATCATGCGTAACTTTCACAGTGGAATGAGAAATGATCTGAAACTTTGGAATTATCACCTACACAACACCCTAAACATAGTTCTAGAACCACATAGCCATAACCATAAATGTCAAGGAATGTGGAGCATTCCATTTTCCTACTAAGAACACCTTCACAGAAACAACACTATCTTCACATTGTCAATTGCAACACACTCTTTCGATAATCCAAACACCATGAAACTTAGAACATACATGATTTGACACTATATGAAGTTATCTTCCAATCCATAGAGGCACAACATCAAAAGAATGAAAATGTGGAGCAATCGCCCAGACAGTCTTCAAAGGTAGTCATCTTGTAGCAGAAACTTTCACCAACTTCTGGAGGCTAAACCTTCTTTGTATCAACACATGCATTCTTAGGAATAGTAGGAGAGATCATACAATATGTTTCAGGCCACCAACAACACATCTAATCATCTTAGTGCTTCTAATTCCCATATTAATGTATCTTCTTGATGCTTCTAATTCCCATCTTAATATAACTTCATACTCAACTCTGCATTGATCAAGGCATGACATCCAACCATGAACTTCAATAACCACATGATAATATTCAATCATGACATTCAACCATGAACTATATCTTCTTTGTTGGATAGGACATGACATCCAACCATGAACATCAGCAACCCATTATGAACCTTAGGGACATCACTAGATATTAGAAACCCTAAACATCAACATCACCATTGTATCTCACTAGTATATCATCATCACAAGCTGAGTGCTAACCTTACTCTAAGTGCTGACAACAATGACACCACAATTGCAACACATATTGCCAACAATCTACCCCTTTGTCATTGATGGAAACATATACTCCCCCTTAGATATACATTTCTCTCTCCCCCTTTGACATCAAGGACAAAGGGCAACTACTTCTTCCCCTTGGGGCACAAAATCTCCTCCTAGGATGCACATTTTCTCTTTCTCTCCCCCTTCTTCAAGGCTCCCTCTGTCAACAATCATAGCTACATGTTCCCCCTGAGAGGTAGCCACCATCAGTCCAAGAAAAAAGGATATAGCATGGATTCCCCCTGGATAGATGCACCACTATGCATCTAGCAAGAAGGAGGAGGGGCAATTACCCCTAACCTCTATCAGAGATCCTTAAAAGTGTCCTTGCAAGAGCCTTTGTGAAAATATCTATAATCTAATCCTTTGTTGGAATATATTCCAACATTACTTCCTTATCTACAACCTTCTCTCTAAAAAGTGATACCTAATTTCTATATGCTTGGTTCTAGAATGCATTACTAGATTCTTAGAAATATTGATAGCACTTGTATTATCATACAAAATAGGAATAGGCTCGTAATAAAATACCTTGATATCCTTTAGGGTTTGCTTCATCCACAACACTTGTGTGCAGAAAGATTCTACTGCAATATACTTTGCCTCTGCAGTTGATAAGGACACTGAGTCTTGCTCTGCCATGAAACCAATCTGCTTCCTAAAAAGAAAGCACCACCACTTGTACTTTTTCTATCATCAACACAACCAGCCCAATCAGCATCAGTGTAGGCACTCAAATCAAAGTCATTACCTTTTGGATACCATAAGCCATAATCTAGAGTTCCCTTCAAGTATCTAAATATTCTTTTCACTGTCTTCTCATGTGTTTGATTGGGATTAGCTTGATGTCTGACAACCACACATACTGCATGCATGATATCAGGTCTAGAAGCAATCAAGTACAACAATCCTCTAATCATAGATCTATAGGAAGCCTGATCAACCTCTGGAGACTCATCATCCTTGATCAAATGACATCCAGTGACCATAGGAGTTCTCACTAGTTTTGAATCCTCCATACCAAACTTCTTCAACATCTCTTTGACATATTTAGCTTGAGAAATAAAGATACCATCATCTAGCTGAGTAATTTGAAGTCCAAGGAAGAAAGACATCTCACCAATCATAGACATCTCAAACTCTTTTTGCATCTCCTCTACAAACCTCTTACACATATCATCATCTCCACCAAATATGATGTCATCAACATATACTGCAACTATTAATATCATGTCTCCTTCTTCCTTGATGTAAAGATTTTTATCTATAGTACCTTTCTTGAAGCCTTGCTGAAGTAAGTACTTATCCAACCTAGCATACCAAGCTCTAGATGCTTGCTTGAGACCATACAAAGCTTTCTTGAGTCTGTACACAACGTCTGGATCTTCTGATATCTGAAAACCATCTGGTTGCTCAATGTAGACTTCCTCCTCTAGATCACCATTCAAAAATATTGATTTGACATCCATTTGATAAACCTTAAAGTTATTGTGAGTAGCAAGGACAAGAAACATCCCTATTGCCTCCATCCTGGCTACCAAAGCATAGGTTTCCTCAAAGTCAATGCCTTCAACTTGTGAACATCCTTTACACACCAATCTTGCTTTGTTCCTCACAACTTCACCTTCTTCATTCAACTTGTTCTAGAACACCCACTTTGTTCCTATGACATTCTTGTTGGCTAGTCTGGGAACCAATTCCCATGTCTAATTCTTCTCTATCTGATCCAATTCTTCCTCTTGGTGGCACCCTCAAATTTTGCAAATTTGAAGTGCCCATATCTCTTTTTGATGTGTCGACAGAGGTCAGGTCGACATGCTTCTCAATCTACCCCAGAGCCCACCTTCGCCAATTAAAATCACACAACTCAAGGATCATCTTGTAAATCCATATGGTGGGAAGTTTTTTGACACATTTGGTAACATGCCTACTCAGTTTCGTGCTTCCAGGATGAGTTTTGATGGGCTAATTATTTCTTTTCTGACTGCGATCGGGCTAAATTTGGTGTTCTAAAAAGTTTCAAATCTCATAATTTTGAGGGCAACCCATTTCTTGTTTTGGTATCAAACGTCTCCAATTCTAGTTTCATCAAAATCAGAGACCGTATGATGCATTATTTTAATGCATTTTAGTTGTGGCGAAGGCATCTAGCAAGCTAGTTTACAAAGGAGGTCCTTGAAATCATTAGGTGATGTGAATTCTGAGGAAATGGGTTTGCTCTAAATAAATGATAATATCCCTATGCAAATTTTCACAGCCCTTCGATAGCCTATCTGCCCACAGTGGAAATGCACCATTTGCCTAAAGGAGGAAATTCAAAAATTGCCATTTACCCAAAGTTAAAAATTATGATTTTCAAATCTTTTATTAGAAAATTTAATATTTAAAAGGCAAATATTATAAGTTTAATATTATAACTTTATGTTATAATGTTTGGGGCAAAAGAAAAAACATTATATTTGCCATTTCGCACGGCAGTTTGTCTTGCTTCCATGAAGCCATGTGATGATGCGAAATGGCTTGTTCTTTGCAGATTTGAGCTTGATGTCTCCTTTGTAGCAAGGATTGAATTCTTTCCTTCCCTTTGGAGGTCTCTCTGAGGCATTCGAATTCTCCTTCAGGCAGGATTTGTTGCAGTGAAGTTGTTCACGTTTTTGGGTTTCCAGGCAATTTTTGGGGGTCCATTTGAACTCAAAATTGATGATTTATGGTCTAAATTCATCCCCTAACCTTTCCTATTACCTTGGCAGTTGGCCAAAAAGTGTAACCCATTATTGTGGGAGGACCCTACAAAGACTTGACTGAGGATCAGATTTCTGAACCAGTATTCCTCTACATTTCTTGCTAACAATGTTAATGTATAAATTGGTGTAGGTTTCAGTGACATTTGATATGTTTCACCTTGGCTTGTTCCTTGTCTTATCATGGTTTTTGAGTGCCAGAGTGACAAAAAATGCCCTTGTATCAACAAAAATGACCCAGTGATGATGAAATTTGACATTGAAGCTATAGGATTGTGTTCTCTATTATCTCAAAGGATGGATGCAAGTAGGAGGAGTCTGAAGAGAAGACCACGCAGTGCCATATCATAGCCACACATAGGGATGAGAGAATCTTCAGGCAGGCCATGCGATGATGCAAAATGGTGATGCCCGGCACTTGCAAAGTTTAATGTGGACAAGTAAAAGGGGTGAAAAATAAATTAAAATATTTGGCTCCACATATTATACTTTATTCTCCTTTTTTGTGAATTTTTAATTCCCCAATGCTTATTTGCAGTAGCTTGCAATGTGGAAACTCACCTAACTACGAGGATGTAATTAATTTTTAGGGCAACATGCTCTTGTATCTATAAGAGAGCATGTTGTTCCACTTTGTAGGGGATTATTCTGGGCTTTGGATACAAGCTATCCACATATTTGTGAAGTAGATATCTGTAGAAGGTTGTGGAGTTTGGACTTCAAGGGAGAATGTTGATGTAGGTGAATAAATTCTTGTATGAATATTTTCTATTCAGATTGCAATATATGAAAAATACTTCTATGCGTGTTGTCTGTGACTGTCTCCTTGAGTATGAATGCTTTCTTTTAAAGTAAAGTTACCAAAGGTTTCTGAGCTTGTCTGCATGCATTTAATGTGTTGTATATTTGATTTGTTGCATATGTTCAAGAAATGGATTAAAACTGCTTTAAATTAGATATAGCTAAAAATATTTTGTATTAAAGGATAATTGAAGAAGAGTCACAGGTGATACTATTTCTTGGGCTATTACTATAAGGTAGCGATAATGGTTTCAACCCTCTAAATATGAAGTTTTAGACATCAAAAAGGAAACATTTGCATTATAGCCCTTTGACTCTATTGCCCTTGACAAAGCATCAGTCTAGGATTTACTTTCCCAAAGGTCCAGAAGAAAACCAAATTTAAAGACAAATCATTCAAGCCATTTTATGTTTTATTTTGTTTTAGGTTAGGGTCTTGCATGTTCTCTGATGTGAATGAGTTAGATAATCCAAGAACATTACCAATCTGGGTTTATCTTACAAATCTTGGTGCATACATGAGAGTATTTTGCCTAGTAATGAAAAGCTATATTTATTGATTGTGAATGAGGGATATCCCCTAGGTGCAAAAGAACCTCAAGTGAAGGGGAGATAAGAGAAAATCTCCCACTTTATTAGTTGATTCTTCCATTGAACTTGAGTATAAGAAGTGGCAAATCTTTAGAGTTTGATGTGTACTGATTTGGGAAACCAACAAAACTAGTGACTCTTCCAGGAAGAACACAGTTACTCATCTTTTCAGAGAGTCAAATGAGTTAAAGTGTTTTTACGGTTTGAGGTGGGAGGTGTTACAGCATTTTTAAAGACTTTTGAAGGGTGCTCTGCTAGTGAAATGAACCCAGAATACAATTGATCAGGCAAGAGCTTTTGGCTTGTGATGTTTTGTCCTCTTTGGAGAGGTGGTGACTCTATTGTTGAACTTATTTGAAGCTGCAATATATTCCTAGGTGTTTCATCTCTTCCATTCAAAATGATTAGATTAGAACAACAATGTTTCTCATGCCCTCAGAAAAGGTTATTCTCTATTGAAAGATACAAAGCCCTAAATTTCAATGGTATTAGTGGTTACCCAAATGCTATCCCCAGTAAAATAAGAAAGTGTTTGCCAAAATATAATGGACAGAATTCTAAATCAACAAACAAACATCTGCAAAATGTCTATGATTTGATAGAAGACTATGAGATTAAGGCTGAAGATGTTGTAATGAAACTCTTTGTTCAATCTTTGAAGGATGATGTCAGGGTCTGGTTTTAAGATTTGCCTATGTTCAATTTCTTCATGGTTAGATTTAGAGAATGCATTCTTAGAGCAGTTTGGTGAAAGGACTGATGTGGCCTCACTGATTACACAATTTATGAACATTAAAAAGTAAAATCATGAGATGGTCCCAGCCTTTAATTTAAGATTTACAAAGATGCTCAAGCATATTCCTAAATATATGAGACCAAATGATGCATTGTGCCTGGTAGTCTACCTAGGTGCATTTGATGAAGAAATGAGTTACCTCTTAAGGGATAAGGAGCCTGCAACACTTCATCAGGCATATTAGATTGCCATGGACATTGAAAACAATTGGAAGTATGGAATGCACAAGGGTTATTTCTCTACAAATGTTTGTTGCCCTAGGGCCCCCAATGATGATGAAAGGTGTAATTCAAGTTTTAAAAATGAGTGTCAGAGCACTTACACCCCTACTATCCCAGTTTATGTATCAGTCCATAATGTTGGTCGTGTAGAGCCCCAAACAAATTGCCAGTAAGTTGTATACAATGATGACCCTATGGTGTATGTTCAAGCATTGTTTGACATAAGGAGACTCATGGGAGAGTTAGCATACTCTTTGTTTGCCAGATTCTTAGATGCCTTCTTGTAGCTTCCTGATGGTTACAAGCCTAAAGAAGATACATGAATTGACTTGTTTATTAAAATATATGAATGAAGTCTGAGTTCATTGCCAAAGAAATTTAAGCATCAAAGCCTTGATCAGGTACGTGAATGGATTGGAATTATTGACAAGATCAAGTGTGATTATGTAAGGAATGATGAAATAATGGTACTGAATCAGCAAGAGCCTCACATGAATATAGTTGGAGAGGAGACAAAGGTATTCTTAGAAACTAAAAATAAATCAAAAAATTATATACAACTGCATGATGAAAATGATTTAGAAGTATATCTATCATATGAATTTTTCAATGGTTTGGGTGATAATGAGAGAAGTGATTCATACAGTGATCATGAAATTAGTAAGTTTACTCATATACCTTTATCTCATGAGATTAATCATGATGATCCTTATATTACTGCTCATGATAATTTGAATGAAGTTGAGTTGGAAGAATTCACAATGTGTGAAAATGACATCGATATGCCAGGGCTTTAACAAGGAATATTCATGCTTAAATGATTTAGTTGTGCATAGTTATGATCATATAGATCAAGATTCAATATCAATTTCATCATGAAGCATCATAGAGCTAGAAAGTGATATAGATCATGTAGTTTTAGAATGCATTTATGTGGTGGAAGTTTTGTATGTAAGGCAATTGGATGTTGAAGGTGAGGTCTATGATCAATTCATGGATGAGGTGTGTTCTTCTCTTGATTCTAGATTTGGTAATGCTGAAGAAGAGTGGGACTGTCATGTAGAAGAAGTAGAGACCTTTGTAATAAGAGTAAATCTCCTTTATGATGAGCCTTCAAATACATTGGACATTGTCAGTCATATTCCTTATTATTAACCCTCTTTTTGCAAATAACGATGAGTGTGAGGAGCTTGAAGAAAATCAATATGACGTACTAATGGACAACATTGAGGATGAATGTTTGAACTTGGCAATTGATTTTGTGCATGAAAATACTGTATGTTTTCATATGAATCATATTGATGATGTTGTGCAAAGAAATGAAAATCATATAATAGAGAAGGAAGAACTATTTAGTAGCACCGGTAATAATGAAAAGGTTGACTTGCTGATGGTTGAGAAGAGTGATAGCATCTCTTGTAGTGATAAAAATGTTTGTAATCAGGACATATGTGGAGGTGTGTCTTGTGGCAGCATTATTACTGAAAAGGTAAAGGAATGCATAAACATCCAATATGAAGAATCAATTTATGGAGTGAATGCTAGTGCTGATGTTTTATTGCAACCCAATCATAGTGATGATGTTCATCTTGAAGATTCTGAATATGAAAAGGGTATTGAAGGATTATATCCAGATAAGGAGCTAAAGAGGATAAAATTTGTGTGGATAAGAATGTTGGGAATTAAGTTGTCTCAATTGTGGTAATTCCTTGCATTATTTATGTATGTATTTATTAATTCATTGCCTATGTTATAAATAAATTGTAAATTCCATATTGTCATATTGTGGGATGTGGCACGGTGATGTGTCATCCTACATGGAATATGACAACTTGTAATTTTGTCCTCACATGAGGAGATAGGCATCCCACTTTGTGGAAGGAGCATTTTTCCATGTGTCAGCATCTTTCATGTTGTGTAAGGGAATGTTTGACTGAAATGGTTATGACGGATTCCTATGACAGAATTATGACATGTAAGAGTTAGAAATAGAAGGTTGTAGGACAGGTGAAGACGTGTCATGAAGCATCTTTGAAAAAAATATATTTGGGTGCCCCAAGGTGGACTATGACATGTTGTAAGAGAATATGCTATTTATAGCCTATGTATGATAGATTCTCTTACAGCTGTAAGTTGTAACTGCTATGATAGATTCTATGACAGTCGTAAGTGTCGTAAGAGTATCTGTCATAGCCCATTTTGGAAATAGGTGACCTCTTTGGGATGGGAGCTATGGACAAGTGTCAAGCACATTCTACAATTTTGACCAAGTGTCCTTAGGCATGGGTTTTGGGCCATGAGGCCAAGTTGGACGCCCATTCCAAGATCGGTCCAATATTGCCTTATATATTCTGTATAAACAGGTGCTTGGAGGAGGAGAAGTATTACAGGTTTTACAGGTACTGTTATTCTACCGGATTGACTCCAGATACAAGTGTCAAAGACCATTGAAGCTTGCATTGCAAGTGTATTGTAAACATTATTCAGTTTTGATAATACATTGTGCAGATTTCTGAGTGGGGTTTTTCACCTGATAAGGGTTTTCCCCACCATATATCTTTGTCTCTCTACTTCTGTCTTCTTCCTGGTTCCTATGTATTGCTGTAATATCTATGTTAGATGTTCTATGTTGCTGTAGTTGTAATGATTAATTTGAATTTGCATAGCCCTCTCCTCATTAGATTAGTGTAGGAAGAGATTTCTGCACACCTAGCTTCCTTTCAGTTGGTATTAGAGCCTGGCCAGTTTTGGTCTTAGCTATTGGGTAAGGGTTTTTTGAGTTTATCTTAAGTTTGAGTGGGAGTCTATGCAGAGTATTCTGAGTTCTATTGCAGCAAGGAGATGGCAAGCACATCTGGAAGAATAGAAGTGGAGAAATTCAATGGCACAAATTTTGAGATGTGGAAGCTCAAGATGGAAGACATGCTTGTTGATCAAGACCTTTGGGAAACTGTTACTAGAACTAAACTAGTTGTAATGCAACAAGCTGATTTGGATCTCAAGGATTGGAAGGCTAAGGGTCTCATAAGACTTAGTCTTGCTAATTCTGTCCTGTTAAATGTCCATGAGGAGAAAATTGCAAACTTGCTTTGGAAGAAGTTGGGAGATGTATATCAAGCCAAATCCTTGGTTAACAAACTTTTTCTAAGAAAGAAGTTGTATTCCCTTCGAATGGAGGATGGCAGATCTATTGCTAAACATATGAATGCTTTTAACATACTAATTGCACAGTTGACATCTATTGATGTGAAGATGTAGGAGGAGGATCGGTGTATGACCTTGCTTTGTTCTTTGCCGGAATCGTGGGATCACCTTGTCATGGCTATTGGAAGCACCACATCCAAATTCAAAATGGATGAAGTGGTTTCTTCCTTGTTATCTAAAGAGATGTGGAGAAAGTCTTCTGAGGCAGCCAAAGAGGCTCTTGCAATTCATGGAAGACCCAAGGAGAAAGGAAAAAAGTAGGACAAGAAAGATGAGAAGGGTAGATCCAAATCCCGTGGAAGATCCAAATCTCTTGGAAAGTCTAAGGCTATCTATTGGAATTGTCATAAATCTGGGCATTTCTGAAAGGAATGCAAAGAAGAAAAGAAAAAGAAGAAGAAGACCCTAGATTTAGATTCTGACAAATCACAAGATGATGGTGATACTTTCATCGTAGCCCTGGCAACCCATGCATCTGATGATGTGTGGGTGATCGACTCTGGTGCATCATTCCATGACCTCGCATCGAGACTAGTTCACTAAGTATGAGGAGTTCGATGGTGGAAAGGTGTACTTGGGTGATGACTCTCATCTAAAGATTGTTGGTCGTGGAAGAGTCTCTATCTGATTCCCTTATGGTCGAGTGAAGGGGATCTCTAGGGTTATTCATATCCCAGGTTTAGCACAGAACCTTCTTTCTATAAGTAGTTTGAATGATGCAGGTGTGCAGGTTGTCTTTTCGAAAGAAGGATGCAAGATGACTAGAGGAGCTATGGTGCTTGCTAAGGGTACTAGGAAAGGTACTCTGTTTCAGCTGGAGGCATGCATTTCACAATGCAATAGTTCTTCTGATTCAAGGAAGAGGGCAACAGTCACTTCACCCCCACCATCTGAATGAGCAGTTAAGAGATCTATTGTTTCTAGTTTTTAAGTTTGTAATCATGCCTTGGAAGTTAAACTTCCTGCTGAAAAGACAATGGTATGGCATAAGAGATTTGGCCACATTGGTGAGAAGGGTCTGTAGACACCCTAAAATGACCGTGTCGTCAAATCACTTGCATTCCGTTATCTGTCTAATCACTTGCATTGCAAACGTTAATTAAATAATCTAATTATTTAATTAATTATCATCAAATTCTTCTAAATCTCCTAAATTCAACATTCATTAAATAAATCCTCTTTATTTAATTAATTAAATTAAATTCATCTATATTCTTCCACAGTTAAATAATTTTAATTATTTAATTTGATCATTATCCTCCTTCCAAAATTCACATTCACATTAATTAAATATATCCCATTATTTAATTAATTCATCACAATTCTATGTTATCTACAATTAAATAATTTACATTATTTAATTAAATCAATTGTTCTTCTAAATTTAAATAAATCAAATCAAATTTATTTAAATTATCTCAATCCTCTAAAAATAAATAAAATCAAATATTTTATTTATAATCTTCTATTCTTCCAAAATCATGCACAACAATTAAATAAATTTATTTATTTAATTAGCTTTTAAAATCTTCTAAATTAAATAATTCCAATTATTTAATTATTTCTTCCAAAATATCTTCTCTAAATTTAAATAAATCAATTATTTATTTAAATTGCTTTTTCTTCTAATTTGAGTTATCTCTAAAATAACTCAAGCTTTCTTGCTCATCAATTAAATATTTCTATATTTAATAAAGCAAAATATCTTCTTTTCTCATGCAAATCCCTTCTTCTTGTTTTAAATCACTTAACTGATTGCTTTATTCTTTTAATTGATTTATCTCTTCAGTTAACTTATTCTTCTATTCTTGATAACTCCTCTCATGCAAAAGAAAGCAAGACACGTGTCTTCTCCTCATTCGTTGCACATTCCTCAACTTATCTCCTCCATTGATTCTTCTAAATTATCTGGACCGTTGATCGATTTTCCTTGAAATCTATATAAACCCCCCTCATCTCCTTCATTATCTCTCTCTTCGATCGTATTCTCAGGCATACTTAACAGAGCTTTGAGCATACAAAACGCGTCGATTGAGCACTATCACGATCTTTTGACATTGATCTCTTGAGCACACTACTTGCTTGTTGCAGCTATGGCTTCGCAACTTCATTAAGCAATCCACATTCAATCCAAAGGAAACAATACAGATTTCGGTAAAAGTCTTTATTTCATTGATTATTTGTCATTGCTTTTATTTAAATTCATTTTCTTTATGTTATTGGGTTCTTTGATTTTATTTAACTTTAGATTTAATCAATTTTTCCTCATACACATTCTGGCACGCCCGGTGGGACCCATTGGTCCTGATTTAATATCAAATTTGTGGAATTTTTAGTTTGATTTCACAGGTTTTTTTAACTCTTTTTTTGGAGAGATCCAAAAAAAAAAAATAAAGGAAGCTTACTGGGCAAAAACGAAGGTCACGGTTGCATTTGGAAGGGTCGAGAGACGAAGAAAAATATAAAATTTGGCCTATTTCGGTGAAGGTAAAATTTTTTACCTCAGGCACGCAACTCGAGGTCGTACAATCATTGTGAGGTACAAAAATATATATATATATTTTTTTTATTTTTAAAAAAAAAAAGTTTTCTCTCTTTTTTTTTTTTTTGAAAAAATAAAAAAAAGCAAAAAAATCCAAAAATAAAAAAAAGCAAAAGCAAAAAATAAAAAAAATAAAAAGACAACACAAAATTCCAAAAAAAAAACACAAAAGCCAAAAAAAGAAAGAGTACTGCTGCGTAGGCAGTATGTACCTACTAAGAGGTACGTCCTCTTCAAAGAGGACAGGCCTTTTTTATTTTTGTTGTCTCATGAAAAGACTTTTTTGTGTTAAGTTTAAAGTTTTTTTTTTTTTAAATGAAATCTTAAAAAAAACTTTTAAAAAAGAAACTTTTAGGAAATTAATTTTAGTTTTCTAAAAATTAAAAAAACAAAAAAAAGGTTTTTTTTGAGCCCTCCAGCCTAGCAGCAGGTCACATCAGTGACCAGGACCCAGTCACCAGGGGCTAAATCAGACCTCTCTCCGTTGAGCATTTTGATCTAATAGGCAATTTTCAAAACTCATTATCTTGGTCATACGGACACGTATTTTAGTGCTTTTTTTTTGAAATAGGCTAGACTTTCGTGATCTACATCGTGGTAAAATTGGTTTTTTCTCAAGATTCTCTGATTTTTCAGAAAATTAATTTTCTCACTACTGTCTATGTCTCGTCACAGTTTTTAGACCTTCCAAGCTGCATAACTTTCACAAACGGACTCGGATTCAGGTGATGTTTTTTTTTAAAGTTGATATGTTTCTGTCCTCTACACAGTGGTAATATTGTTTCAAGAATTTTCTAAGATTTATTTTTTAAAGACCACTCATTGGCCTATACTCAATCTATGACTCAAGCACTTGCTAACTTTTGAGTTTGTGTGGACCTAATATCACTTGTTGCAGCTTCTTATCACTCACACAGAGCAAATAAGTTTTTAACATATTCATGCAGGACGAGCATTGAAGACCTTTTGATTTATCTCACTAAGTCTTAGAAACACATTGCATGCTTAAAAGGATAATTGAACAAATCTTTTCTTGCAATCTAAGTCTTAGGAACATACTACTTTGCTTAAGGGACAATGGACATGTATGAACAAACACCTCAATTTTTCTAAAGGACAATGGACATGAATGCCAAACACTTCATTTCATAAGGGACAATTTACAACTACAAACGTGTGTGTGCCTAGTTTAGTTGCACCTTATTTTTCTTATAATGGGACAATTAAACCTTTGTTTGATGTGCTTGCTCTTACTTTTCTATACTTCCTTTAGAAGGGCCTGCTTTTGGATTGTGCTTCATCCAAAAGGGACGACCCTAAGCGGAGTTTTCTTTTGAACCGCTATATAAAAGGGATAAGGCGAAAGCCAAGTCCTAACCGACGTCAGCCTTACCTTGTGGTGCCAAACTGAAAAGAGGTGTACTAGCTCTTTGTGGAAACGATTTTCACATTGAGCAAAGTGTTTGAAACTCTTAGCAGGATTGGTTAAAGCTTTTAGTAGCTTGTCGCATTGCTCGTAAGGCGTTGGTCCTCAAAGTCACTAAAAACCATTTTTAGATAGAGACTACCTGACCTACCTCTGAACATTGCGGTAATCATCAGTGCAAGGGAAATCGATTTAAACCCTTAAGATACTCACCATTGGCTCCCTTGAGAAGAGATAGTATTCCCTTGGACATAAAGCTCTTGTGACCTACTTGAGCTTTCCAAGGGGAGGGTGAGATATCCCTACCTATTGTCTCTCGCAAAGATACTAAATATCCGACACCTTTATGGAATGATATTTTTATCGACGGAGTATTAAGCTGTGAGCTGATCTACTACAATGAAACCTTGTCTCTAGGGATAAAAAGTGCTTGTTATTGATTGCAACTGTCTTAGACCTGTGGAAACATTGGGCTTGTTTGGAGCCTTGAACATACACTATTTGTTGTGTCAGTCCGTGTGCCTTTTTTTTTTTGACCACTTGTTTGCTGTGTTTTCTCTTGCCAAACCAATCCAATCAGAAATAGAAAAATCTTGCCTTTGAAAAATATTAGACACTACTTCAGCGCCCCTGGTATTACAGCAGCTCGCCTTTGGTAATACAGTAGATCGCCTTTGTTCAGCAGTAACCCGCCTCTGGCAAAACTCTACTTCAGCGCCCTTGGTATAACAGTAGCTCGCTTTTGGTCACTGTAGCTCGCCTTTGGCATAGCAGTAACTCGCTATTGGTAGCTCAGTCCGTCGCCTCTGGTCCACAGTAGCACGCTTTTGGTAGCACAGTCTTGCGCCTCTGGTCAAATAGTATAGCACTTTTGGTCTAGTACTTTGTGCATCAGAAGCTTGTCCGTTTCTTAAAGCATCTCATAGATTCCCAGCATTACATTGTGTCCTAGTGTATCCCATGGTCACCACTAGGCTACATCAAACTATGAAATCCAGGCAAGTTGTCCCTAAGAAGCGCAAGTCACCCCCTCGCACACCACAATCAGGTCGTCTCAACATTACTCCCAAGGTGACTCCTAGTACACCCGCAGCAAAACCAAACAGCTCTCCGAACATGCCGCACATAGATGAACCAAGCAATCCTCATGAGGATAGAACCCCTTTGATAAATGCACCTCAGTATACCACAGGCTTGCCTCCGGATTTTGTCCCACAAGGTTATATCGTAGATCAAACCCCATCTCAAGAAGAGCGACACTTTGAAATAGGTCAATCCTCTCAAGAAGATGGGCAAGATCTTGATGAATTTATACAAGATCCTAGAGCTATAGCTGCCTTTGATAAAATCCTTAGTGAGAACCAGGATCATTTCTTTCGCTTGCTTGCAAAGCAAGGCGCCAAGTTACCTCAAGATTTTGATGTGTCCACTCTCAAGGAGAGCAACAACACCCAAGAAGCCATACAAGCGGTGCAAACCATGTCCACGGTAACTACGCCTTTACCTACTCAAGGCTCGCAGTATAGGAATCCCCTTTTTCAAAACCCAACAGGGGAGAGGCCCATATCACCGCTTTTGACTCCTATGGAGATCTATCAAAACCAACAAGAAACTCTCCAACGTCAAGCAGAGTTAGCTAAGCAAGCCACCTTAGCTCGATCGAATGTGCAACCACCTCCTAAAGTGTCCACCCCAATCGCAAGTGGAATCTTGGTTACCCCATCACGCGTAGGTTTCCCACCCAATTACAATCCGGGGAACACTTATGTAGCCATGCAACAAGGGTCTCAACAAATGCCACCTCCTATATCATCACACCTGCATGTCTCTCAACCAATTAGAGTCACGTAGCCCCAACCACAACATTCTTCTACTCTCATCCTCAAGTAGCCCCAACCACAACATTCTTCTACTCTCATCCTTAACCAACCCCAACCATTGCAAATCACTTCTACCTATGTTCCTCCTCGACAACGTTCATCCTCGCTCAACTTCTTTCATACATTGCCTAGCCACTCTCAACATTCCCAACATCAGGTTTCCCAAAGCTATGTGCCACTATCACAACCTAATCAAACGCACTTTAGCTTTCCTCCCCCCACTACTTTTCTTCAACCATCGCAAAGCCAACATTCCTACCTAGCGCCACCTCCACCTCTGCCTAATCACGGCCTCCAATTCCAACCCAATCTGAACCAATCGTACAACCCCTATGATCCCAATCAAACTTACAACCCTTATAATACCAGTGTGCATGGCTTACACTATAATCTTCCATATGGGCAACACCAACCACTCTTTGGACAACAGGAGATGTTACCAACCCCTCCCACGACTATGGAGCTAAAGATTGCATAAGTTCAACAGCAACTCTCTGATCTTACGTTTGGCCACACCAAAAAGACCTTCTCTTTAGAGGAAGTGTGTCCTTATCCTTTTGATCAGTCGTTACCAATGATCCCTTTTCCTCAAAATTTCACTATTCCCAAGTTTGATAAGTACAAAGGAAAAGGTGACCCAAAAGACCATCTTAGGGAATTCTATCTTGCTTGCTTCAAGGTCTCTCACAATGACACATATCTTATGCATCTCTTTCGTCGCAGTCTTGGAGGTCAAGCAATAGAATGGTTCTCACACTTACCTACGGGTATCAGGTCTTTCAACGAGCTAGCAGAGAAGTTTGCCACCCATTTTTCTTACAACGCAGAGCATGAGATTTCCATGACGGACCTATGCAACAATAAACAGAAAAATGGTGAAACTTTCAGTTTCTTTCCTTCAACAATGGAGACAAATGGCTAGTAAATTCCCTTTCAAGATTCCAGAGAAACAGCTTGTTAGCATATTTGTGCAGAACCTCAACCGAGAGTTAAGTTTTCATTTGCAAATTCTTAGTGCTACAACCTTCGATGAAATCACATACAAGGGTATCAACATTGAGAAGGACCTCATTGCTAAGGGTGTGGTCAAAATCTTTAAGGAGACGAAAGATAGTACTTCTCATCAACAATCGAACGATAAACCCAAGTATTGGAACAAAAACAAGAACGTGGTCAACGATGGGGTGGTCGATACTAAGCATGTCCAAACACTGCAAACACCGCTGCAGCTCTCCAAACCAAGTCAAGCTCCACCTCAACAACAGCAGCAACAAAGGCAGCCTTATCCAAACCAACAGCAACGACAACAAGAGCGGCCCCAACAAGATTACCCTCCGCGACGACAATTCACTCCTTTGGGAGTACCCATTGAATTAGTCTTACAGCAAGCTTTGCAGAAAGGGCTCATCACCTTACCTGATGCTCCCCCATATGGAGAACCTATCTACAAAACTACACGTTACAGAGACAATGAATATTGTGAGTTCCATAGGAGCAAAGGTCATAGAACCGCGTCTTGCATGAAGCTTAAGCACCTCATCCAAAACCTCATCGACAGTAATCAAATCACTTTTGAGGATGAATCACCAGCGCAACACACAAACAAGGATCTAGATATGTACAAGGAACCATTCCCTCATCACGGTCCACCTCCCCCTCAAGATAGAGATAAAGGTATCAATCATGCTTCCACGTCCTTCAATTCCATTGTCGGTTGTTTTGAAGAGAGTCGAGTGTCTACCCTCACGATCAAAGGCAAATCTACGGATTGTGTTGTTACTACTCATCGAGGTCATGTCACCATCCATGCACCTACACCTAGGCTTCCAGTTCAGTCTGATTATAATCTTGTCGAACATCTAGGGAGAACACCAGCACAGATCTCTATTTTGGACCTTCTACGGTCATCACCTGCACATAGAGTGGTCCTAGAAAAAGCCCTCCAAGAGTCTTCCGTTCCTAACAACATAGTAGTCATGGATTTCCAAGCTATAGTGGGTAATATTGCTTCGCCTTACAATGTGGTCTTCTCTGAGAAAGACCTCCCCTCCCATGATCCATGTCACAATGATGCCCTGCATATTGAAGTTCTCATCCATAAGTGCAAAATCAAACGCATACTCATAGATGGTGGTGCTGGTCTCAACATCTGTTCTTTAAAGTTACTAAAGCAATTGGGATACTCTGAGGATCACGTCAACACTGATCATAGTATTACAATCAAGGGGTATGATGATGCAGAATGCCGTTCAGAATGTGTTATTCACTTGCCTATACAACTGGGCCTAGTCATGCTTGAAACTAGGTGTCAAGTTCTTGATATTGAGCTGCCTTACAACATTATCCTAGGCCACCCATGGATCCATGCCATGAAAGCTGTTCCCTCCACGTACCATCAGTCCCTCAAGTTCCCATACAATGGTACGGAAATCACCATCCCAGGAGACCCTAATCCTTTTGAATTTTGCCGTGTCTTGCAAGGAAGCTATAAGAATTGCAACCAAGTGCCTAAAAATGACAAAGCCCTTGAATCCCCTCTCTATGTTGACCCTGAAACTCTCACGCAAGCCTCTACAAGTGAACCGACACCCCTCCCCAAAATCACAGCTTGCGTCCGAGATATAGGCTTTGGCACTTATGATATCTCAGAATCTTGTTGTGTAGGGCGGATGCCTTTATCTCCAAAATCTTACGGCAAACCACCCATTGCCAAAGTTACCAAAAAAGCAACTATTCCTCCCCCAACATTCCTAACCCAATTCCAACATGGATGGTTATTGGAAGAGGAAACTATTGAGGACATCTCTTCTTGGCTCTACAAGGAGAAAGAACCAGTCACGATACCAGTCAAGCAATATGGCAATGGCTTAAGGATAGTGAAAAACATGGGCTATAAAGGCAAAGGTGGCCTTGGGAAACAGAATCAAGGCACTATGGAGCCCATTGTGGTAACAAAGAAGCTAGACAAGAAAGGATTAGGATTTGGTAAGAAGGTACCATTCGCCTCGGACATCGAGTATATCCTCGACGAGGTAGCTGACACTTTTCTCACTGATACGACGTCTACAGAGGATATCACCGATGACTCTTCCCTCCACATGACCAATCTATTCGCTGAATCCTCCATTTTTACACTATCCTCCATCTCCTTAACTTCCACCACCAGCACCCAGAATGTCACGCTTGTCTACCCTAAACTTATCAATTGGGACCAACAAGGGGCCCCTGTTATAGATGTGTTTCAAAATGACGAGGCTTTAGCTGAGTTCATGGGACTTCGGGAAGGTATCCCTCTTGGCGATCACAAAGCAGGTTTTGTAATGGAACTAGAGCCCACGGCTTATTTTGGTGAGAATGCCAAATCCTCCAGTTGCAAAAGTGCAAATAAAGAAAGATCTCTAGGTGAA
Source organism: Cunninghamia lanceolata (assembly GCA_027924645.1). Classification (NCBI taxonomy): domain Eukaryota; kingdom Viridiplantae; phylum Streptophyta; class Pinopsida; order Cupressales; family Cupressaceae; genus Cunninghamia; species Cunninghamia lanceolata. The sequence continues at coordinate 3,186,179 of BSBN01000220.1, read as the reverse complement.
AACCACACTGTGGCACCTCCTGATCACAAAATAGTAAAAATAAAGGATGTATCCAAAGGTGAAAACCCAACTGTGGCATCTGAGGATGGAGGATTTGACCTTCCCTTACCATCTAAGTATCAAGAGAAATCAGCTCTCTTAGTGGAAGATTCTACAGAAATAAATCTTGGCACAGAATAGAATCCAAAGACCACATTCCTAGCGACATCATTATCTGACACAGAGCACAAAAATCTTAACAACTTCTTCTTGCAACGAACCATCAACTTTGCATGGACCTATGTAGATATGCTAGGGCTAGACCCTAAGTTGGTAGTTCATTATCTCACAGTTGATCCCAAAGTGAAACCAATCAAGCAGAAGTTGAGAAAAATGCACCTGCAGATAGCTCTCTTGGTGAAGGTGGAAATACAAAAGCTGTTAGACACAAAGTTCATACGACCTATTGACTATTCAGATTGGGTCTCAAACATTGTACCTGTGTCTAAACCTAATGGGTGCATCTGCATGTGTAATGATTTCAGAGATCTCAATAAGGCATGTCCTAAAGATGACTTTCCACTGCCAAACATTGACATTATAGTGGACTTGACAGCAGGTCACGAGATGCTTTCTCTCATGGACAGATTCTTGGGTTATAATCAGATAAGGATAGCTGAAGAAGACCAACATAAAACAACCTTTACTTGTCCTTGGGGCAATTATTGTTGGTGTGTCATGCCATTTGGTCTGAAGAATGCAGGAGCGACCTATCAGAGAGCAATGACAGTGATCTTCCACGATCTATTTCATCACATCATGGAAGACTATGTTGATGATATATTGGCTAAATCTTCTTGGGCGGATCACATACAGGTCCTAGGATAGATCTTTGACAGGCTTGAAAAATACCAAGTAAGACTCAATCCAAAGAAGTGTGTATTCAGCGTAACATCAGGGAAGCTATTGGGATACATTGTATCTCGTAGAGGCATCGAAGTAGATCCAGCGAAGGTAAAGGCTATAGTGGAGATGCCTCCACCAAAGAACCTAAAAGCATTAAGGAGCCTCCAAGGAAGGTTGCAGTCCATCAGGCATTTCATCTCACAGCTAGCAGATAAATGTCAACCCTTTCAGCACTTACTCCGAAGGATGTCTCGTTTCGATGGGACAACAAGTGTCAGGCAGCATTTAATCAACTTAAAGAGTATCTAGCTACACCTCCTGTATTGGTTCCACCAGTTGCGGACAAACCTTTGATCTTATACATCTCCACTACAAACTCGGCCTTAGGGGCCCTGCTAGCACAAAATGATGACTCATGAAAGGAGCATGCAATTTATTACATCAGTAGAACCTTGGTGGGATACGAGCTCAATTATTCACCAATGGAAAGGGCTTGTTTAGTAGTAGTGTTCGCCTCCCAAAAATTGCGGCATTATATGTTGAACCAACACACAAATCTGATAGCCAAGATTGATCCCTTAAAGTATCTACTAGCAAAAGCAGCTCTCACAGGCAGACTAGCTAAATGGGTTATGATCCTTAGTGAGTTTGATATTGAGTACATGGATCGTAAGGCAATCAAAGGACAAGCCCTCGCGGATCAACTAGCAGATGCACCTATGAAAGATACACATCCTATGGTAGTAGACTTTCCTGATGAGAATCTATTCACTCTTGCTACCTCCATAATGTGGAAGTTGTACTTTGATGGTTCTTACACACAGCATGGATCAGGAGCTGGCATCTTATTTGTTACACCTCAAAATGACTACATTCCAAAATCATATCGGCTTGCATTCCCTTGCACCAACAACATAGCCAAGTATGAAGCACTCCTCATAGGCCTCAATATAGCAGTTCAATGGGATATCACAGAATTACAAGTATATGGAGACTCACAGCTAGTCATTCACCAAGTCACAGATGAATACCAAACAAAAGATGAAAAGTTGGTCCCCTACAAGCTACTAGTGGATGCCTATAAACCACATTTTTCTACCATCACATTTGAGCAAATTCCAAGAGAGCATAACAAAGGTGCGGATTCTATGGCTTCTATAGGGTCACTGATAGACATGCCTGTAAATACACAGAAGTGTGAATTCTTGATCGAGCAATTGTTGATACCAGTCGTCGATGTTCCTGTTACTGAAATCATCTGCGAACTTGTTGGTCCTAATTCCCCATGGTATGAAGATATATATGAATACCTCAAGAACAAAACCTTTCCTCCTGACCTATCATCCACCCAATGCAAAACCTTTATCCGTCGATCCTCCCGTTACATCATTCTGGGTGATACACTATATCGTTGGAGTCTCGATGGTATCCTCTTACGATGTCTTAACGCGGAAGAAGCCAAAGCTACCTTACGAGACATACACGAAGGTGTCTGTGGCGCACATTCTTCCGGTCCTAATCTTGCTAAGAAGATACTCAGAACAGGTTATTACTGGCCTACAATAGAGCAAGATGCTGCACAGTTTGCTAAGAAGTGTCTATAATGCCAGCAGCATGGAGATCTAATTCACGCACCAGCTCATGAATTACAACCTGTGACAACTCCATGGCCTTTTTCTCAATGGGGTCTCAACCTCGTAGGACAAATCCACCCTTCCTCCTCCAATGGCCACAAGTTTATCATTACCGCCACTGAGTATTTCACGAAGTGGGTGGAAGCCATTCCTATGACCTATATCACCAGTAAGCAAATAGCCAAGTTTATTCTAAACTACCTCATATGCCAGTATGGTATTCCCCAAGCCATTGTCACTGATAATGGGAGACCATTCAAGAATCAAGATGTCTGTGCCTTATGCATACAATACAATATCCAACATCGCTTTTCAACTCCCTACTATCCGCAGAGTAACGGCCAAGCTGAGGCTTCCAATAAGACCATTCTCAAGATCCTCAAGAAAATGGTCAATGAAGCTGGTCATGATTGGCACTTGCAACTCAATCCCGCCCTATGGGCCTACCGCACTAGTATCAGAACACCAACTGGTGCCACACCATATGCCTTGGTCTTTGGCTCTGAAGCCATCCTACCTATAGAGGTCGAGATCCCATCCCTCAGAGTAGCCATGCAGGACCTGATCGGTAGAGATGAGTATCGCACTTCCAGATTAGCTGAGCTTGAACTACTAGATGAGAGGCGCCTTGCTGCACTTAATCATCTCTATGTCTATCAAAACTGCCTCCGGCGTAATTACAACAAAAAGATCAAAGAAAGACAGTTTCAAGTTGGCGATCTTGTACTTAAGGAAAATCAGAGAAATCAAGCAGATCGAGAGAAGAAGGGCAAGTTTGAGCCTAACTAGTTAGGTCCCTTTATTGTGACAGCAGCATATGGATCAGGAGCTTATACTTTTGCTACACCTGACAGCATTCCTCTGGATGAGCCACTTAACAGTGTCCATCTCAAGAAGTTTTATGCCTAATCCTTAGAGTATTCTAAAAAAAAAAAAAAAATCCAAAAAAAATCTATCCTCTGGTGAAAACCTGGCAAACAGGCGCCTTGGATAAGTACCATAGTGAAAACCTAGCAAATAGGCGCTATGTATAGAGTCAGCATCCATCGTCTATCGAATCATGTCCACTCCTTGTCCAGTTCGCAACAACACGCTTCATCCATCCATCCATAATAAAACCATTGACTTTGTTTGCCTTTCCATATCTAGTATAGCTTAGAAATTGGTCAATGTCCATCGTCGTCTTCCCATGTCTTGATCTGTGTCTACAGTTAACACTGTCTTGTCCTAGGTCAAAGCTTTCTGTGTCTGCTTCGACAGTCACCCCTACAGTTTCCTCTACCAGAATGGGGGCAACTCTTTCCTTAACTTAGGTCTAGGATTGGTTCCTTGTTCGTGGTTCGCAGCACATACTTCGATCTTTTCTCATTTCCACAGGTAACACCCTTTAACGGACACAGAGTTCCTACGATAAGATCACCTCTTCTCAACACTTTTCCCACATCATCACACTCACTAGAACTACATATTATCTCTTCTCAATCTTAAGGTACCTTGATCCCATGGATATGGGTATGTAGGCAGTCTGGAATACGAAGGAAGTATCCAGTACTCAGGTACATAAGATCCCCTCCTTTCACCTTGACCCATTCATCACTCTATCCAGAACTACATATTTATCACGTTCATCTTCCATCGTAAGTATGCCTTGATCCCATGGATACAGGGTATGTAGGCAGTCTGGAATACGAAGGATGTATCCAGTACTCAGGCACACACGATCCATCATTCTCCACCCATCCCAATCCATTAGCATTCCATCCTTCTAGTCTTCCGTTGTCAAAATCCATTTCGCCTCGACTTGACTAACTCAAGCAGCAAGCTAGCACATCCTTTCAAAGCAAAAGTCCTGAACAAACCTGAAGCAAAGAAGCTTCCTTCCAGAGTCTTCTACTGTCCTGCATACCGATTGCCAACATCAGCTAAGTACCGCTTAACCAAAGCCCTAGATCCACAAGCTTGTCTTCTGCGAAGTGTTCCATTGTCGAGACCAACACACGCGTCTCCTGCAACATGTGGCATTTCCCGTAGCAAGCCATTGTCTTTTTAGGTAGATAGCACCCTTTAACGGACACAGAGTTCCTACGATAAGGCTGTTATCTTTCCTATCCAATCTATCCTGAGCAACCTCTTTGGCAAGAGAATATGTTGGCTGTATGTTTACTTTGTAAGTCAGTCAATTTGTGTTATAGTTTATCTTTTGTTCCTTATCCATTACCTATTCAAGGCTACCTTGATTTATCTATACTCTTGGTATGTTGCGATGCAGTATAGATTGGGGGCATAGTCATTGCTTGTGTGTGCCGTGTTTGAGGAATGATCTTTAGCATCTTTCTTAGCATCATATTTATCTTGTGTGTGTTACGACCTAGCATCTTACATATTAATATTCTTCTTGCATTTACATGTATTGGAGTTTATTTTATGTTCAAGACTATGGCTCATTCACATATACCTACAAGGTTATATTATGTCTAAGGGATCTAAGTTCAAACCGCTTGCTTGCAGAGTCAATGTACACACACTCGGATATTACAGCACCTTGGTCTTTTATACCTTGGTGGCAAACTATCCACGTGCTATATCAAAAATAAGGATTTCTCTTTATAAACAAATGTGAAACCATTGCAACAAGCTCATCCATTTACACCATCCATTTTTCCATGGCCTTATATAGTTTTCCAGCAAAGATCAGTCAACAGTCTTTCTCTTATGTTCTCTCCTATCTCCTTTCTTCTATCTATCATCAACCCAACCTCGCCTATCTCCAACAAATCTTCTAGTTGAGCGTCAACACAGTTCTTCTATCGCTTCCCTATCTTTCCTCTCGAGGGGGCATCCTACGCTAACTACGCTGGGGCAACTACCTACACTGGGGCATCAAAAAATTGTATTTCATCTTCAACAATCATTTTCTTTCACGCAACGCTACATGCTACATTGCATCAAAGAGGGGCAAAATGTAGACACCCTAAAATGACCGTGTCGTCAAATCACTTGCATTCTGTTATCTGTCTAATCACTTGCATTGCAAACGTTAATTAAATAATCTAATTATTTAATTAATTATCATCAAATTCTTCTAAATCTCCTAAATTCAACATTAATTAAATAAATCCTCTTTATTTAATTAATTAAATTAAATTCCTCTATATTCTTCCACAATTAAATAATTTTAATTATTTAATTTGATCATTATCCTCCTTCTAAAATTCACATCCACATTAATTAAATATATCCCATTATTTAATTAATTCATCACAATTCTATCTTATCTACAATTAAATAATTTACATTATTTAATTAAATCAATTGTTCTTCTAAATTTAAATAAATCAAATCAAATTTATTTAAATTATCTCAATCCTCTAAAAATAAATAAAATTAAATATTTTATTTATAATCTTCTATTCTTCCAAAATCATGCACAACAATTAAATAAATTTATTTATTTAATTAGCTTTTAAAATCTTCTAAATTAAATAATTCCAATTATTTAATTATTTCTTCCAAAATATCTTCTCTAAATTTAAATAAATCAATTATTTATTTAAATTGCTTTTTCTTCTAATTTGAGTTATCTCTAAAATAACTCAAGCTTTCTTGCTCATCAATTAAATATTTCTATATTTAATAAAGCAAAATATCTTCTTTTCTCATGCAAATCCCTTCTTGTTTTAAATCACTTAACTGATTGCTTTATTCTTTTAATTGATTTATCTCTTCAGTTAACTTATTCTTCTATTCTTGATAACTCCTCTCATGCAAAAGAAAGCAAGACACGTGTCTTCTCCTCATTCGTTGCACATTCCTCAACTTATCTCCTCCATTGATTCTTCTGAATTATCTGGATTGTTGATCGATTTTCCTTGAAATCTATATAAACCCCCCTCATCTCCTTCATTATCTCTCTCTTCGATCGTATTCTCAGGCATACTTAACAGAGCTTTGAGCATACAAAACGCGTCGATTGAGCACTATCACGATCTTTTGACATTGATCTCTTGAGCACACTACTTGCTTGTTGCAGCTATGGCTTCGCAACTTCATTGAACAATCCACATTCAATCCAAAGGAAACAATATAGATTTCAGTAAAAGTCTTTATTTCATTGATTATTTATCAAGGCTTTTATTTAAATTCGTTTTCTTTATGTTATTGGGTTCTTTGATTTTATTTAAGTTTAGATTTAATCGATTTTTCCTCATACACAGGGTCTGCATACCCTAAAAAATAAAAACCTCATTGAGGGGTTAGATGATTATAATCTTGAGTTCAATTTTTGTGAACATTGCATTTATGGAAAGAAAAACCATGTTCAGTTTTATTCGAGTTCTCACAAGTCTTCTAGTGTGTTGGACCTTGTTCATTCTGATGTATTTGGTCCTATTAATGTTCCTTCATTATCAAAATCTATATATTTTGTATCTTTCATAGATGACTACAGTAGAAGGACATGGATTTATTTTCTCAGAAGCAAATCTGAAGTCTATAGTAAGTTTAAGGAGTTTAAGGCCTTTACTGAAAATTATATTTGTAAAAAGATTAAGTGTTTGAGAATTGACAACAATGGTGAGTTATGTTCTATAGAATTCGATAAATATTGCAAGGAACTTGGGATTAAAAGAAATAAGACAACTCCATACACCCCACATCAAAATGGAGTTGTAGAAAGGATGAACAGGACACTGATGGAGAAGGCTAGAAGTATGCTTAGTGGAGCTGGCCTAGAACAAAAGTTTTGGGTTGAAGCTATTGCCACTGCTTGCTATCTTGTTAATAGATCTCCTACATCAGCTCTTGTTGGAAAGACACCCATGGAGGTGTGGTCTAGTAGAAAGCCTTCAATAAGGCATCTTCATATTTTTGGTTGTGAGACATATGCACATGTGCCTAGGGAGAAGCAGTCAAAATTGGAGAACAAGGCTATTAAGTGTATCTTCATTGGCTATGGTGTCAGTGTGAAAGGATACAAGCTTTGGAACCCTATGGATGTAAAAGTGTTGTATAGAAGAAGTGTCATCTTCAGAGAGGTTACACCTTCTTATACTATTTTATATCCAGAAGAAAAAGAAAAGAAAGAGGATGTTGTTAAGTTTCTTGCTACCCTTGAGAAGACTAAATAGAAAGATAATGTTGGACCTGATGATGAGGAGAGCTCTTGTAGCTCTGAAAGTTTAGATGAAGAAGCTGAACCTCAACCTCAACTCTTGAGGAGGTCTACATGGATAAGAAAGCAACCTGAGAGGTTTGGTTTTACATTGCTTGATTCTAGTTGTGCTTTTGCTTTGCTTACTAACAATCATGAACCTAGAACTGTATCAGAGGCTATGGACATGAAAGATGCATGTTCCTGGAAGGAGGCCATGGAGGATGAAATGGATTCTTTGGAAAAGAATCAAACTTGGGACTTGGTACCTTTGCCTCCTGGATGGAAACCCATTGGATGCAAATGGGTGTTCAAGAAGAAATTTGGTGCAGATGGCAGTGTCGAGAAGTATAAGGCTAGATTGGTTACAAAGAGGTACTCACAAGTAGAGGGTATAGATTATGGTGAGATCTTCTCTCCCGTTGCAAAGTTGACATCCATTCGATTCTCGTTGTCTCTTGCAGCAGCTTATGACTTAGAGGTAGAATAGATGGATGTGAAAACAACTTTCCTTCATGGTGATTTGGAGGAAGAAATCTACATGTCACAGCCAGAGCATTACATGGTGAAAGGTAAAGAAAATTTGGTGTGCAAACTTAAGAAGTCTTTGTATGGTTTGAAGCAGTCCCCTAGGAGATGGTACTTGAATTTTGATGCCTTTGTATTGTCAATTAGATTTGTTAGATCAAAATTAGATCACTATGTGTATTATACGTTTGATGGTGATTGTATTCTCATTGTTGCACTGTATGTTGATGATATGTTGCTCATTGGGAAGGGTAAGAATATGATTTCTGATTTTAAATCTCAGTTGTCAGCATAGTTTGAAATGAAAGATTTAGGGGCAGACAAGTACATTCTAGGAATGGAAATCAGAAGAGATAGAACCAATAGAAAACTTTAGTTAAGCCAGAGTAAGTATGTGAAGACCGTGTTGGATAGGTTCAACATGGCAGATTGTAAACCATTGTGTGTTCATGTTTCTTTGGGGACAAAGTTGTCTATTGAGGATTGTCCAAAATCTCCTAGTGAGGTGGAGGACATGAGAAAAGTACCTTATGCTAGTGTTGTTAGCAGTTTGATGTATGTTATGGTCTGCACAAGACCAGACATTGCCCAAGAAGTGGGAGTCCTTAGTCGATTTATGGCTAATCCTAGACGAGTTCATTGGGATGCAGTTAAGCGAGTGTTTAGATATTTGAGGGATACTTCCAAGAATTCCATATGCTATCATGGTAATACTACAAGACCTCCGCATTCCGTTGACATATGTGGATTTGTGGATTTAGATTGGGCAGGTGACATTGACAGCAGGAGATCCACCAGTGCTTATGTTTTTACACTGTTTGGTGGTGCTATTAGTTGGATGAGTAAGCGACAACCTATGGTTGGTTTGTCCATGACAGAAGCTGAGTATATGGTAGCAACTCATGCTTGTAAGGAAGCCATTTGGCTTAAGAGATTGTGTTTAGATATTGGTGTTGATGTAGGTCAGATCACGATCAGTTGTGACAGTCAGAGTGCAATTTACCTTGCAAAGAATCTAACTTTCCATGCAAGGACAAAGCATATTGATGTTTAGTTTCACTTCGTACGAGACATGGTTGAGGATGGAAAGGTAAATTTGGAGAAGGTAGATACTTTGAAGAATGTTGCAGATGCATTGATGAAGCCAGTGGGTACATAGAAGTTTAGATGGTGTTCGGAGTCTATGGACCTCTCGGCCTACAGTAGTTAAATCATGTTATTCTATTGGCTCTTACAAGGTGTTCGACAAGTGGGAGAATGTTGGGAATTAAGGTGTCTCAACCTTGGTAATTCCTTGCATTATTTATATTTGTATTTATTAATTCATTGCCTATGTTGTAAATAAATTGTAAATTCCATATTGTCATATTGTGGGATGTGGCACGATGATGTGTCATCCTACATGGAATATGACAACTTGTAATTTTGTCCTCACATGAGGAGATAAGCGTCCCACTTTGTGGTAGGAGCATTTTGCCATGTGTCGGTATCCTTCATGTTGTGTAAGGGAATGTTTGACTGAAATAGTTATGATGGATTCCTATGACGGAATTATGACATGTAAGAGTCAGAAATAGGAGCTTGTAAGACAGGTGAAGACATGTGTCATGAAGCATCTTTGAAAAAGGCATATTTGGGCACCCCAAGGTGGACTATGACATGTTGTAAGAGAATATGCTATTTATAGCATGTGTATGATAAATTCTCTTACAGCTGTAAGTTGTAACCACTATGACAGATTCTATGACGGTCGTAAGTGTTGTAAGAGCATCTATCATAGCCCATTTTCGAAATAGGTGACCTCTTTGGGATGGGCATTGTGGACAACTGTCAGGCACATTCTACAATGTTGACCAAGTGTTTTTAGGCATGGGTTTTGGGCCATGAGGCCAAGTTGGATGCCCATTCCAAGATAGGTCCAATATTGCCTTGTATATTCTATATAAATAGGTGCTTGGAGGAGAAGTATTATAGGTTTTATAGGTATTGTTATGCTGCCAGATTGACTCTAGATACAAGTGTCGAAGACCATTGAAGATTGAATTGCAAGTGTATTGTAAACATTATTCAGTTTTGATAATACATTGTACAGGTTTCTGAGTGTGGGGTTTTTCACCCAATAAGGGTTTTCCCCACTGTATATCTTTGTCTCTCTTCTTCTATCTTCTTTCTGGCTCCTGTGTATAGCTGCAATATCTCTGTTAGATGTTCTATGTTGTTGTAGTTGTAAGGATTAATTTGAATTTGCATAGCCCTCTCCTCATTAGATTAGTGTAGGAAGTGATTTCAACACACCTAGCTTCCTTTCAAAGAAGCACATTTTAAGATTGAATCAGAGATATCTGTTTCCATGCATAAGACTGATTTTGGGGATAGAAGACATTATAAACATAGAAATGATATATTTGACCCTTGTTTTCTATACCTACTATTTGAAGAGGTTTTTCAACTACTCTAAGGTTGCAAAGAGCAGATTGATGGGAGTATGGTTGAATATAGCATAATCAGTAGTGTGGTGGTGTATTGGCAATACAATATCATTCTGGATGTAGTTGATATTAATGCCTTTGGTTTGAATCAGAAGCAATCAAATGAAAGTAGGGCATGTGATAGAGGAGGGTACTAGTTTTTCATTTTTGGGGGCCCGAGGCCACCTGATCAAGTTTCAAGATATCATTTTGATGCAAGATGGAGCAATTACTTAGAAGCCCAATGGAGTAGGCACTTGGTCTACATCCTGAAGATCTGGGATCTCACCATGTCTGCAAGAGGCATACATCCTGAGCAAGATCCACTAGTGGCACCCTCAAATTTTGCAAATTTGAAGTGCCTAGATCTCTTTTCGATCTATCGATAGAGGTCAGGTCGACATGATACTTAATCTACCCCAAAGCCTACCTTCACCAATTAAAATCTTGAAACTCAAGGATCATATTGTAAATCCATATGGTGGGAAGTTTTTGGCACATTTAGTAACATGCCTGCTTAGTTTCGTGCTTCCAGGATGAGTTTTGATGGGCTAATTAATTCTTTTCTGACTGCAACCGGGCTAGATTTGATGTTTCAAAAAGTTTCAAATCTCACAATTCTAAGAATGACCCATTTCCTTTTTTAGTCTCAAATGTCTCCAGTTCTAGTTTCATCAAAATTGGAGACTGTATGATGCATTATTTTAATGCATTTCAATTGCGGTGAAGGCATCCACTAGGCCAATTTACAAAGGAGGTCCTTGAAATCTTTATGCAATGTGAATTATGAGGAAATGGGTTTTCTCTAAATAATTGATAATGGCCCTGTACAAATTTTTGTGGCCCTCCAATATCCCATCTGCCGGCAGTGGAAATGTACTGTTTGCCTGAAGGAGGAAATTCAAAAATTGCCATTTACCTAAAGTTAAAAATTACAATTTTCAAATCTTTTAGTGGAAAATTTAATATTTTAAAAGGCAAATATTATAAGGTTAATATTATAACTTTATGTTATAATGTTTCAGGCAGAAGGAAAAACATTGTATTTACCATTTCGCACGATAGTTTGTCCTACTTCAATGAAGCCATGCGATGATGTGAAAAGGCTTGTTCTTTGCAGATTTGGGCCTGTTGTCTCCTCTGCAACAAAGATTGAAGTCTTTCCTTCCCTTTGGAGGTTTATCTGAGGTGTTCGGATGCTCCTTCAGGTAGGATTTGTTGTAGTGAAGTTGTTGTTCACGTTTTTGGGTTTCCAAGAAATTTTTGGGGGTCCATTTGAGCTCAAAATTGATGATTTATGGTCCAAATTCATCCCCTAACCTTTCCTATTGCCTGGGAAGAGGTTTTAACCATGTTTGTGATGGTTTCTGAGTGGCAGAGTGAGGAAAAATACCCCTGTATCAAAAAAAATGACCCAGTGATGATGAAATTTGACATGGAGGCTGCAGGATTGTGTTCTCTATTATGTCAGAGGATGGATACAAGTAGGAGTCTGAAGAGAAGACCACACAATGCCATATCTCAGCCACGCACATGGATGAGAGAATCTTCAGGCAGGTCATGTGATGGTGCGAAATGGGGATGCTCGGCACTTGCAAAGTTAAATGTGGAGAAGTAAAAAGGGGGAAAAACAAATTAAAACATTTGGCTCCACATATTATATTTTATTCTCCCTTTTTTATGAATTTTTAATTCTCCAATGCTTATTGGCAGTAGCTTGCAATGTGGAAACTCATCTAACTGCTAGGATGTAATTAATTTTTAGGGCAACATGCTCTTGTTTCTATAAGAGAGCATGTTGTTCCACTTTGTAGGGGATTATTCTGGGCTTTCGAAATAAGCTATCCACATATTTGGGAAGTAGATTTCTGTAGAAGGCTGTGGAGTCTGGACTTCAGGGGAGAATCCTGATGTGGGTGAATAAATTCTTGTATGACTATTTTCTATCCAAATTGCAATATATGAAAAACACTTATGTGTGTGTTGTCTGTGATTGTCTCCTTGAGTATGAATGCTTTCTTTTCAAGTAAATTTACCAAGGGTTTTTGAGCTTGTCTGCATGCATTTGATGTGTTGTATATTTGATTTGTTGCATCTATTCAAGGAATGGATTAAAACTACTTTAAATTAGATATAGGGGAAAATATTTTGTATTAAAGGATCATTAAAGAAGAGTCACGGGTGATACTCTTTCTTGGGCTATTACTATAAGATAGTGATAATGGTTTCAACCCTCTGAATATGAAGTTTTAGACGTCAAAGAGGAAACATTTGCATTGTAGCCCTTTGACTCTATTGCCCCTGACAAAGCACCGGTCTAGGATTTACTTGCCCAAAGGTCCAGAAGAAAACCAATTTAAAGATAAATCATTCGAGCCATTTTATGTTTTATTTTGTTTTAGGTTAGGGTTTTGCATGTTCTCTGATGTGAATGAGTTAGATAATCCAAGAACATTGCTAATCTAGGTTTATCTTACAAATCTTGGTGCATACATGAGAGTATTCTGCCTGGTAATGAAAAGCTATATTTATTGATTGTCAATGAGGGATACCCCCCTACGTGCGGCATAACCTGAAATGAAGGGGAGATAAGAGAAAATCTCCCACTTTGTTGGATGAGTCTTCCATTGAACTTGAGCATAGGAAGTGGCAAATCTTTAGAGTTTGATGTATGCTGATTCTGGAAACCAATAGAACTAGTGACTTTATAGGGAAGAACACAGCTGCTCATCTTTTGGGAGAGTCAAATGAGTTAAAGGGTTTTTACGGTCTGAGGTGGGAGGTGTTGCAACTTTTTTAAAGATTTTTGAAGGGTATCGTGCTCATGAAATGAACCCAGAATTCAATTGATCAGGCAAGAGCTTTTGGATTGTGATGTTTTGTCCTCTTTGGACATGTGGTGACTCTGTTGTTGAACCTATTTGAAGATGCAATATATTCCCAGGTATTTCATCTCTTCCATTCAAAACGATTAGATTAGATCAGCAATATTTGTCATGCCCTCAGAAAAGGTTATTCTCTGTTGAAAGATACAAAGCCCTAAATTTCAATGGTATTAGTGGTTACCCAAATGTTTTCCCTGGTGAAATTAGAAAGTGTTTGCCAAAATATAATGGACACAATTTTCAATCAGCAAACAAACATCTGTAAAATTTCTATGATTTGATAGAAGACTATGAGATTGAGGCTGAAGATGTAATGAAACTCTTTGTTAAATCATTGAAGGATTATGTCAGGGTCCGGTTTTCATATTTGCCTGTGTGTTTGATTTCTTCATGGTTTGATTTAGAGAATTCATTCTTAGAACAATTTGGCGAAAGGACTGATGTGGCCTCACTGATTACACAATTTATGAACATTCAAAAGTAAAATGATGAGATGGTCCCAGCCTTTAATTTAAGATTTACAAAGATGATCAAGCATATCCTAAATATATGAGACCAAATGATGCATTATGCCTGGTAGTCTACCTAGGCGCATTTGATGAAGAAATGAGTTACCTCTTAAGGTATAAGGAGCCTGCAACACTTCATCAGGCATATTAGATTGTCATGGACATTGAAAACAACTGGAAGTATGGAATGCACAAGTGTTATTTCTCTACAAATGTTTGCTTCCCTAGGGCCCCCAATGTCAATGAAAGGTGTAATTCAAGTTTTAAAAATGAGTGTCAGAGCACTTACACCCCTACTGTCCCAGTTTATGCATCAGTCCATAATGCTGGTCATGTAGAGCCCCGAACAAATTGCCAGCAAGTTGTATACAATGATGACCCTATGGTGTATGTTCAAGCTTTGTTTGACATAAGGAGACTCATGGGAGAGTTAGCATACTCTTTATTTTCCAGATTCTTAGATGCCTTCTTGTAGATTCCTGATGGTTACAAACCTGAAGAAGATACATGCATTGACTTGTTTATTAAAATATATGAATTAGGTTTGAGTTCATTGCCAAAGAAATTTAAGCCTCAAAGACTTGATCAGGTACGTGAATGGATTGGAATTATTGACAAGATCAAGTGTGATTATGTAAGGAATGATGAAATAATGGTAATGAATCAACAAGAGGCTCACGTGAATATAGTTGGAGAGGAGACAAAGTTATTCCCAAATGCTAAAAATAAATCAGAAAACTATATACAACTACATGATGAAAATGATTTAGAAGTATATCTATCAGATGAATTTTTTAATGATTTGGGTGATAGTGAGAGAAGTGATTCATACAGTGATCATGAAATTACTATGTTTACTCATATACCTTTATCTCATGAGATTAATCATGATGATCCTTATATTGCTGCTCATGATAATTTGAATGAAGTTGAGTTGGAAGAATTCACAATGTGTGAAAATGACTTTGATATGCTAGGTCTTAACAAGGAATATTCATGCTTAAATGATTCAGTTGTGCATAGTTGTGATCATATATATCAGGATTCAATATCAATTTCATTAGGAAGCATGAGAGAGATAGAAAGTGATACAGATCATGCAGTTTTAGAATGCAGTGATGTGGCAAAAGTTTTCTATGTAAGGAAATTGGATGATGAAGGTGAGGTCTATGATCAGTTCATGGATGGGGTGCGTTCTTCTCTTGATTCTAGATTCGGTAATGTTGAACAAGAGTGGGACTATCATGTAAAAGAAGTAGAGACCTTTGTAATAAGAGTGAATCTCCTTTATGATGAGCCTTCAGATACAGTGGATATTGTCAATCATATTCCTTATTGGTACAGGATTAACCTTCTTTTTTCAAATGATGATGAGTGTGAGGAGCTTGAAGAAAATCAATATGAGGTACTAATGGACAACATTGAGGATGAATGTTTGAACGTGGCAATTGATTTTGTGCATGAAAATAGTGTATGTTTTCATATGAATCATACTGATGATGTTGTGTAAAGAAATGAAAATCATATAATAGAGAAAGAAGAACTATTTAGTAGCACCGGTAATAATTAAAAGGTTGACATGCTGATGGTTGAGAAGAGTGATAGCATCTCTTGCAATGATAAAATTGTTTGTAATCAAGACATATGTGGAGGTGTGTCTTGTGGCAGCATTGTTACTGAAAAGGTAAAGGAATGCATAAACATCCAATATGAAGAATTAGTTTATGGAGTGAATGTTAGTGCTGATGTTTTATTGCAACCTAGTCATAGTGATGATGTTCATCTTGAAGATTCTGAATATGAAAAGGGTATTGAAGGATCATATCTAGATAAGGAGCTATCAGAGGATAAAATTTGTGTGGATAAGAAGCACATTTTTTAAAATAAGATTGAATTAGAGATATGTGTTTCCATGCATAAGACTGATTTTGGGGATAGAAGACATTGTAAACATAGAAATGATATATTTGACCCATATTTTCTATACCTATTTTTTGAAGAGGTTTTTCAACTACTCCAACGTTGAAAAGAGCAGATTGATGAGAGTATGGTTGAATATAGCATAGTCAGTAGTGTGGTGGTGTATTTGCAATACAATATCAGTCTGGATGTAGTTTATATTAATGTCTCCAGTTTGAATCAGAAGCAATCAAATGAAAGTAGGGCATGTGGCAAAAGAGGGTACTAGTTTTTCATTTTTGGGGGCTCAGGGCCACCTGATTAGGTTTGAAGATACCATTTTGATGCAAGATGGAGAAGTTACTTAGCAACCCAATGGAGTAGGTATTGAACTGCACTAGACAACTGAGAGGGGGGTGAATCAGTTTTCCTAAAACTTTTAACTAATTATGATCATCAACTTATCAATTACTTATATTTAGATATAACCATGAAAGCATAAAATGAGAAGCTCAACATAAAAGCATAATCAACACAAGAGACACCATATTTTTGCGTGGAAAATGCTAAAAGGGAAAAACCATGGTGAGTGTTAGCCCATAGAAATATATAAGTTATATCAATACTGAAAAACAAAGGCTTGTTGCCCAAATTGCTCACTGCAAAGAAAGACTCACTGCCTATGGGTGGCTCACTGCCAAAGGAAGGCTCATTACCAAAAGGAGGCTCACTGCCAAAAGGTTGACTGAGATAACAACATCTACTCCATGCCAAGGTTCAGTTCTATTGAAGCACAAACACCTTTGCTCTACTCTGCTACCTTACTTCTCTTTTATCTTCTCATCTATGCACTTGGATGCATTTACACGACTCAATTACAAGTATTTATACACTTCACTGGCCTTGGAATGATCATCAAGGTCGTCATTACAATCATCAACCATTGGAGCAAAATCCAAGGTTGGTAAACATACATTACATCATATAGGTTTGGACCTAAATAGATTTACAAAGAAAAGAAATGAATGCAGATCACACTAGGCATTAGCATAGACTCAAACACAATCTTCTACGCTACAACACACTATCACAATCTTCGATGCATCTCGGCAGATGATGAATTCAACCAGGTTGGCTAAGACTGATGTTAACACAAGTATTCTCAAGAACACGCTTCATGCATATCTGAATTACACCTTGCGGACCAATCTGAATGTAGGAGCATGATCAGGAGACATCCACAAGAACATTGTAACCACCAGGAATAACCACACGATCTCTAACCACTCTATCAATAAGATTCTTCAAACCAGAGCACAAGAACAACACTCTCAACCACTATCATAAGTAAAAGATAGATTGTGGACCACAAAATCACAAACCATTCCAGTTGAAGGCACTTAGCATCATCATTGACTTAATTCTAGAAGTACAGACCAAAATACTTCAATGCAGAGGAATGCAGAGCAAAACACTTTCACCCTGTCACCACCAAACACATAGAAAAATCTATTTTCACTCTGGTGAACATAACTCACTCAATTCTTCTTACTAGAGGCTAAAACTTAGAATATATCATCTTCAGATAGGCTTCTAAGTGACTTCCAATCTGCATGGAAAGATATTTATTCTATAGGAAATGCAGAGCATTTTTCTGGACTGTTCTTCTGCATGTAATGCACTATTTCTACTGCAACACATTGTTATCACCGAAGGGGCTAATTTTCTCAATATCCTCAACAAAGTAAGAGTACAGTTGACACCAATGACAACACAGATATGTTGACATCAATGACAACACCGATTAAGCACATACTTGCAATAATCTCCCCCTTTGTCACTGATGGCAACATATGATGTGAAAAACTGAAAAGACCACCAAGACAAGATTCTCGCCCTTTCTCTTTACACATCTGCATTCTTTCTCCCCTTGAGTTTTTCACATGATTTCTCTCCCCCTTTGACATTAATGGCAAAGGGAACATACTTGCATGTTGCTACTTATCAGAAACATTTAGCTACTCCCCTTGAGAGGTAGCCTTTTGAACATCAATCGAGATCAAAGAATGACACTTTTGAGCTCCACTGGATTGATACATTCCTGTTCATCTTAGTTCCAGACAATCCAAGGGTAATGACCCCTAACTTTTCTTTGAGATACTCAAAGGTATCTTTAGGCAAAGGCTTAGTGAAAATGTCTGCAATTTGATCCTGTGTGGATACATATTCCAACTTTACTTCATTCTCTGTCACCTTTTCTCTGAAAAAGTGATACCTTATTGATATGTGCTTTGTTCCTGAGTGCATCACTGGATTCTTTGAAATGTTTATGTCACTTGTATTGTCACAAAAGATTGCAATTGGATCTTCATACACAACTCTTATATCCTTCAAAGTCTACTCCATCCATAATACTTGAGTGCAACAACATGCTGCTACAATATGCTCTGCTTCTGCAGTTGACAAAGCTATTGAATCCTATTTCTTGATCAGCCATGTGACCAATCTATTACCCAAGAAGAAGGAACCTCCACTTGTACTCTTTCTATCATCAACATCTTCAGCCCAATCTGTGTCTGTATAACCACTAAGTGTGAAATCATTGTCCTTTGGGTACCATAAGCCATAATCTGAAGTACCTTTCAAATACCTCAGGATTCTCTTAATTGCCATCACATGTGATTCTCTTGGATTAGCTTGGAACCTTGCATCAAGACAAACTGCATACATAATATTAGGTCTGGTTTGAGTTAGATAAAGCAATCCTCCAATTATGGATCTATATTTTTTCTAATCAGCCTTAGGTGATTCATCAGTTTTGCTCAACTTGCAACCAGTCAGCATGGGAGTGCATACCAGTTTAGAGTCTTCCATCCCAAACTTCTTCAATAACTCTTTCACATACTTAGACTGAGATATGAAGATTCTTTTATCTGATTAATTAATTTGTAGACCCAAAAATAAATTCATTTCACCAAACATGGACATTTCAAATTCACTTTTCATCTCACCGGAAAACCTTATGCACATACCTTCATTTCCTCCAAAGATAATGTCATCAAAAAAGACCTCAATAATCAAGATCTGATCATCATTGATTTTGAAATACAGATTGCTATCTACAGTACCTTTACTAAATCCCAATTGTAATAAATACCTGTCTAACCTTGGATACTAGGCTCTAGGAGCTTGTTTGAGTCCAAACAATGCTTTCTTCACCCTGCATACCATCTCACCTTGATTTGACAATTGGAATCCCTTCAATTGCTCAATGTATACTTCCTCTTCTAACTCATCATTCAGGAAGGAAGATTTCACATCCATCTGATATACCTTAAAATCTTTGTGAGCTGTAAATGCCTGAAAAATTCTGATTGCTTCAATCTGAGCTACTGGGGCAAAAGTTTCTTCAAAATATATCCTTTCAATTTGAGAATATTCTTTGCATACAAGTCTTCCTTTATTCCTTACAACTTCTCAAATTTCATTCAATTTATTCCTAAAGACCCATTTAGTTCCAATAACATTTTTGTCAGTAGATCTAGGAACTAATTCCCAAGTTTCATTCTTCTCTATCTGCAATAGTTATTCCTCCATTGCCTTTACCCAATTTTCATCATTGCATGCTTCATTCATAGTTTTTGGTTCAATCTTTGAAAGCAAATAGTAATTGACTTGTTCCTCTACAGCTCTTCTTCTTGTTAGCACACCTTTGTTCTTGTCACCTATAATTTGATCTTCAAAATGATTGATCCTTACATACATAGGAGTCTTGACAACACTTGTCAGAGCCTCTTCCTCATCCTGACTGTCTTCTTTCTTATCTTTCTCTTCATTAGTTATGGTCACAGGTTCATCTAGTTCATAACAACTCAGGTCTGATATTCTTTCCTTGCCTTCATCTACCTTCACATTTACACTCTCAACAATCTTTTTGAGCCTTTTGTTGTAGCACCGGTAAGCCTTACTCTTGGTAGAGTATCCAAGGAAGATTCCTTCATCATATCTTGCATCAAACTTTCCTATGTCTTCATCTCTCCTGATATAGCATTTGTTTCCAAAGATTTTGAAATATTTTATTGTAGGAATTTTTACATACCATAATTCATAAAGAGTTTGGGTACCATTATCCTTCATTTGAACTCTATTTTGGATGTAAACAATAGTATGAATAGCCTCTTTCTAAAACACTTTCAGTAAATCTGCATGCTTCATCATTGTCCTAGAAGCCTCTTGAACTGTCCTATTTTTCCTTTCCACCATTCCATTCTGCTGAGGAGTCCTAGGTGCAGACAGCTGTCCCTTCATCCCATGCTCTTCATAGAAAATGTTGAATTCATTTGATGTGAACTCACCTCCTCTATTAGAGCTCAAGCATTTGATCTTCAACTCTACTTCATTCTCAACCATTGCCTTGAAAATTTTGAACTTCTCTAGGGCTTCTGATTTATCTCTTAGAAAAGTAATCCAAGTCATTCTAGAATAATCATCAATAAGAAACATGAAGTACCTGTCACCGTGTAGACTTCTCGCCCTTGTAGGACCATAGAGATCTGTATGCACTAGATCCAGCAAACTGGCAGAAAATTGTTCTTTGCTCTTGAAACTTGTCCTTGTCTACTTTCCCAAATTGACATTCCTTACAAATTGTGTTGGAGGGTTTCACAAGTTTTGGTAAATCTTTCATAGTTTGACCTGAACTTATCTTTACCAGATTATCAAAGTTTATATGACACATCCTTCTATGTCATAACCAACTTTCATCTGCCTTAGCCAATAAACAATAATCATTAGTTCATCTCAATTGATAGATGTTACCTTTTGTCTTCTTACTGGTAGCAATCACAGATCTAAAACTTTCCATGATCTTGCACCCATTATCTTTGAATCTTAGATCATATCCTTTGTCACACATCTGACCAACACTCAGATGATTATGCTTCAAACCCTTGACATATAGAACATTGTCAGTATTATGCTTTCCATCAAATGAAATAGATCCTTTTCCACAAATCTTACTAGCTACATTATCTCCAAACCTAACCAGTCCTCCATCATACTTTTCCAAAATTACAAACTTACTTTTGTCAATGGTCATGTGATGTGAGCATCCACTACTAATAATCCATTTATCCTTATCTTTCTCAACCTGAACAGCCAAAGCACTTTCTTCCACTAGTTTTTCATCCTTCACATAGCTAGCAGAATTAGTAGACGCAGGCTCTTCTTTAATAGCAATAAACAAGAATTCATTTGCACTAGTACTAGCATCATCAGATTCATCATCAGTCACCCCTTCATCATCAAAATCTCTGACATAATAGCATTTCTTTAGAAATCTAGGCCTGCTCTCATGTTTCTTCTTATTTTTTTCAATTCTTTCAGGACATCTAGAAGCATAATGACCTACTTTACCACAAGAGAAACATTTGAAAGGTAATTTACCTTTGAACTTATCGGAGCCTATTTGTAGCTTGTCAACAAAGTTAGCTTCAATTTCATCAAAGTCATCATCCACCTTGTACTTCTCAGCTCTGGAAATCTCTGCTGAAGTACTGGCTTTAAAAGCTGATTCAACTTTAGGCAGGGCATCATCAAATTCTCTCATCTCAAAGGCTATAAGCTTCCCAAGTAACTAATCTCTGTCAATAGTTTTCAAAGATAGGAATTCTTCAATTGCAGCTACCTTGTGACTATATGTCTTTGGTAGTGATATGAGAATTTCATCACAACTTCCTTATCACTGAGAGTTCCTCCCATACCCTTTATTCCAGTGACAAGGTCATCAACATTTTGCATAAAGGTTGTTATGTTTTCATCTTCATTCATCTTCAAACCCTCATATTTCACTTTAAGGCTTTGTATCTTGGCTTCTTTTATAGAATCATCTCCTTCATATAGATTTTTTAGTTTCTCTTATACCTCATTTGTAGTTTCAAGGTCCACAACTTTTGTGAATATTGAGTCATTTAAGGAACTTAACAGAGCATCCTTTGCTTTGACATCCACCTCATACTCTTTGATTTCATCTTCAGTCATCAAACCATTTGGAGGCATGGTATATTTTGTTTTTTCAGCCTTCCATACTTTATAACCAAGACAAAGAAGATGGATTTTCATTCGTACCTTCCAAAGAGCATAATTTGTCCCATCAAAATGTGGAGCTTCCTTCTTATAAGACATCCTAGATCTTCCTCAAGTTGTTAGGCTTTCCTCAGAGGAACTGGCTCTGATACCAATTGTTGGACTGCACCAAACAAATGAGAGGGGGGTGAATTAGTTGTCCTAAAAATTTTAACTAATTATGATCATCAACTTATCACTTACTTATATTCAGATACAACCATGAAAGCATAAAATGAGAAGCTCAACACAAAAGCATAATCAACATAGAGACACCAATTTTTTACATGGAAAACACTAAAAGGGAAAAACCACGGTGGGTGTTAGCCCACATAAATAAATAAGTTATATCAATACCAAAAAATAGAGGCTCACTGCCTATAGGGCTCACTGCCCAAATTGCTCACTTCAAAGAAAGTCTCACTGCCTATGGGTGGCTCACTACCAAAGGAAGGCCCATTGCCAAAAGGTTGAACTGGGATAACAACATCTACTACGTGCCAAGGTTCAGTTCCATTGAAGCACAAGCACCTCTTCTTTTCTTTGCTACCTTACTTCTCTTTTATCTTCACATATTTGCACTTCGATGCATTTACATGATTCAATTACAAGTATTTATACACTTCATCAACCTTGGAATGATCATTAAGGTCGGCATTACAATCATCAACCATTGGAGCAAATTCCAAGGTTGGTAAACATACATTACATCATATAGGTCTCGACCTAAACAAATTTACAAAGAAAATAAATGAATGTGGATCACCCCATGCCTTAGCAAGGAGTCAAACTCAATCTTCCATGCTACAACATGCTATCACAATCTTTGATGCATCTCTGCAGACAATGAATTCAACCAGGTCAGTTAAGACTAATGTTAACACAAGTATTCTCAAGAACACGCTTCATGCATGATCTGAATTACACCTTGCGGACCAATCCAAATGTAGGAGCATGATCAAGAGACATCCACAAGCACATTGTAATCACCAGGAATAACCGCACGATCTCTAACCGCTCTATCAATAAGATTCTTCAAACCAGAGCACAAGAACAACACTATCAACCATTGTCATAAGTAAAAGATAGCTTGCAAACCACCAAATCATGAACCATTGCAGTTGAAGGCACTTAGCATCATCACTAACTTAATTCTAGAACTGTAGACCAAAATACTTCAATGCGGAGGAATGCAAAGCAAAACACTTTCTCCTTGTGACCACCAAACACAGAAAAAGCCATTTTCACTCTGGTAAACATAACTCACTCAATTCTTCATATCAGAGGCTAAAACTTGGAATATATCATCTTCAAACAGGCTTCTAAATGACTTCCAATCTACAGGCAGAGATATTTATTCTATAGGAAATGCAGAGCATTTTTTTGGACTGTTCTTCTGCATGTAATGAACTATTTCTACTGCAACGCATAGTTATCACCAAAGGGGCTAATTTTCTCAATATCCTCAACAAAGTAAGAGCACAGTTGACACCAATGACAACACAGATATGTTGACATCAATGACAACACCAATTAGGCACATACTTGAAACAATCTCCCCCTTTGTCATTGATGGCAACATATGATGTGAAAAACTGAAAAGACCACCAAGACAAGATTCTCCCCCTTTCTCTTTACACATCTGCATTCTTTCTCCCCCTGAGTTTTTCACATGATTTCTCTCCTGCTTTGACATCAATGGAAAGAGCACATACTTGCATGCTACTGCTCTGATCCATTTACTTTATCCAAAACATTTAGCTACTTCCCCTGAGAGGTAACCTTTAGAACATCAATCCAGATCAAATAATGACACTTTTGAGCTACACTGGATTGATGCATTCCTATGCATCTTAGTTCCAGACAGGAGGGGTAATGACCCCTAACTTTTCTTTGAGATACTCAAAGGTATCTTTAGGTAGAGGTTTAGTGAAAATGTTTGCAATATTATCCTTTGTGGACACATTTTCCATCTTTACTTCATTCTCTGTCACCTTTTCTTTGAAAAAGTGATACCTTATTGATATGTGCTTTGTTCTTGAGTGCATCACTGGATTCTTTGAAATGTTTATGGCACTTGTATTGTCACAAAAGATTGCAATTGGATCTTCATACACAACTCTTATGTCATGCCCACATTTCCCATGCGGTCACAACATGCATCACATGTGTCATGTGGTCATGACATGAAATATCAAAAAATTTCCCACGCTTCCCTAGAAATCCCCTCGCACACATAAGCATGCTGGGTGGCGTACGCTTAAGGCGTAAACAATATAGTTGTCAGCAGGGTAATATGCACACATACACACACCCAAAAGCAAGAAGGCCAACAAGGGGGTCTTCATGACGCGGTTAACGTCACTACAAGGGTTGAACTTTCAAAGCTCCTAAACCCTACATTCTGGAATATTTCGGCAGCATAACGCCTCACGGGCGTGGGTGGGATTTACACTAACACTATCTTGATCACGTGGTTTCCTCACTTAGGTTAAGCTCACTAATTACATTGGTACAACAGTTGATTAAGGTGATTGATCATTTTTCAACAAAGCACGATCATTTGTTCTCCTTCCCGTTTTTTGAAATTTAATATTAATTTCTCCTCCTTCTAATCTTAGCATTTTCAACAAAGCCTGCACATTTGCCCTCTCTTCCGTTTCTCTAAAATTTAGTTTTGATTGTATTTCTATCACATTCTCTTTCCCATTGTGTAAGATTTCTTTATGTTTATCCTGCTTTTCCTCACGTTTCCTATCAATCAGAGTTATCACTGCATCCGTTACATTATTCCTAATTTCTTGGTAACCCAGATCAGTGCTCCATCAATCAGAGTTATCACTGCATCCTTTGCATTGTTCCTAATTAGGATTAACAGAGAGTTAATTCTTACTTAGTTCTCTTAGCCCAGTTCGGAAATGCCACGCATTTTCTCCTCTTTGTTTTCACTTTTCTCTTTCTTTCTCTTCTCTCTCTCTCTCTCAATTTGACGTTTTCTCAATCTACAGTTGAGTTTACAATGGTCACTCATGGAATTCCTGTGATGGCTTAATTTCATTTATAAAGATATGCATATCTATATAAATGCTAATAATAATATATATATAGATATATGCTTATTTGCATTTATATTTCTAAGTGTCTTTTGTTAATATGAAAGAACATATTTTTCTTTTCATTTTCTTGATATAATATTTGTTTAAACTTCTGAAATACATTTTCTTTTAATTAAAATAAATATATTTTTTTTCTAATTGTCGTTAATAATTCCCCTAATATGTTTTTCTTTTCTTTCTAAAAAAAATCATAGCCTCCCTTTTTAAATTTTTAACAAATAATTAATATATAAATAAATATATTAATATTAATACTAATATTTTATAGTATTTAAAAGTTAGGTTTTCTTTTATAAAATAAACCCCAAGCTTCATTTTTGTTTTCAAGTCATATTTTAAATTGATCTTCACAAAGAATCCTAACTTTTTTTCTTTGAGTATCAGTAGGGGGCTATGGATGCAAGGGCGGTGGTAGCCATGGAGGAGGCCATAGGTAGCAACTAGTCGCAGAGGTGGCAAAAGCCACAGGTGGAGATGGGGCCGCGGAGATGGGCGGAGGGGAGATACTTGGTGGTCGCAGAGGGCCTCAAGCAGAGGACGGGTGAAGGGAGGGGTGTTTGGTAGAGGCCGCAGGGAGCGGCTGTGGTGGTCTGCGAGGTCATAGGCGGTGAAGGAGTCTACGAGGAAGCCGCGGGAGTCATCTGTCTGCAGTGGGGGTTTAGTGTTGGTGAGGAGGGGGTGTGGGGAGGGGCGGAGCCCCCACCCACATCCCACTACGTGGGGTGTGGGTGGGGGCTCCGCCCCTCCCCACACCCATTTTGTAAAGCAACGGTGGTGGGGGATTCGAACCCCCCACCACTACTTTGTATAAAAAAAAATTTAAACTGTATTTACAGAATATTTGAAACTGCGAAAAGATAATATAATTTTCCCATTTGTTTTTTTGTTGTATATTAAAATTTAAACTGTATCTATATATATATGTATATATATATATATTTAACACAATACTCAAATCAAATTTACTCACAGTTTCATTAATTAATCACCTAACTCTAAAATGTAGAATTATATGTAATATATATATATATATAAAATTTAATGATTACTGTCAATTAATTTGCTAAAACATAATAATGAATTAATTTATATTTCATTCTCATACTAATTATAATTTCAATTGCATCACTAAAATAAACAATAAATAAAAAGAAACATTTTATAAGGATAATTAAGTCAGTTCTTTTCTCTTAATACATTTCACCTTCAAGTCAATAACTTCACTATTAAATATAGTAAGCATATAATTAATTTCAATTAAATTCAAATGCATAACTTTATCCCAAATTCCAATTATTTCAAAGTGACAAAATTACTACTTCATATAACTTATTAAATTTACTAATTTCACTAAATCTTTCAATGAAATAAGTTTTAACAAACTTTGTATTTTTCCATAGCAACTAACTTTCAACTTTACAAATAGGTTTACAAGGAAATAGACAATTCTAATATCCTTTTAAAAATAGATTTTCTTTTCTTAATCATTTCATAAATTGTAACAAAATGTAATAAACACTATAAATAAAACCTTTATTACAATGAAGAGGATTTCCTCAAAACTCAAAAATACAAAAATTACAACAATAGAAGGAGAAATCTCCCCTCTTGGGAATCAACCAGGATGTAAACAATAACAAGCCCAAGCTCTTCTATAGAGTAAAGGAAAATAAAATATTTTCCAAGTTTTAAGAAATCTTCTCCAAGATTCACAATAAGCTCCAAGAACCTGCATATCACACAAGGGGAGAAAACACCACTCGACTTGCTCTCCTCCCTACCGTAGACCCGCAAGAGGGTCACCCCCAAGCTAGGGAGATCATCCACACACCTAGGGTATTCCAAAATCCACTCCACAACAAAGCAATACAACATCCCAAAACACAATTACACCCATGGCTATTTACACAACACAAACTCATCCACAGTGAGTTTAACAAGGGGTAGGAGAGTGGACACACTCAACTCTAGAGTGCCACCCTTCAACTTTATTTCAACACAATTTTTCTCATGGCCTCAAGCCAACATATTAACAGACTTTCCAAGGAGATAATATTTTGGCTCTCAAGCCATATAACACAATTTCTCAAAGTCACACAAATGCCCTTAAGGCTTTCAACATCCCAAAACAAGGCATGAACTCGAGGAGGATCACTCCTCCCCTACCCCACACTTGATGAGCATTTATCCCAAGTGGAAGAAGCTCTGTCAACATCCCAATAAAATTTCCCCACAATAACAAAATTTACAACACAAGCAAAATAAATAACTTTCACACATCCTTCATGCAACAAATAGAAATACAAAGGAAAGGCCATGAAATCCAACCTTAAAAAGCCCTTTAATGGATGAAGTTGATGTAGAGCTCCACTAAAATCTCCTCCAACCTCTGTCACTAAAACTCCCTCCCACTTTTTTTTTTCCCAAAAGCTATTTTCAATAAACAAAAACCCTCAAAATTCAACCACCCCTCTACCTATCCCAAGTGGGATTAAAATAACCCAATTCCATGAGTTTAGAGGAATAGGGAGGTGACACTTGTCACCTCCTCACTCTTCCTCCAAACTACTATTGTGTCCCAAGGGATGAGTGTTGGCATATGTCACTCACCCATCCCTAAAGTCTTCCTTATCCCTTACCACATGTCATCTCTCTTACACATGGGAGAAAAAAAAGGAGTTAAAGGGGGAAAAGGGTGACACATGTCTCCCCTTTCTTCCTTCTTATGAATGACCACACAACTCCATGGGGACTCTCACCAATTGTGAGGGAGACTTGAAGTCAAGTCCTCCACAATTGGTGGGTCTTGGAGTCATCCCTTACCTTGGGAATTGAAAAGGGATGGGCTCGAGTGTTGGTACCACTCATCCTATCCCTCCCATACCTCCAAATTCGTCACTTAACTTTAGTGTGAAGTTAAGGTGACCATACGGAGGTTACCCAAGGGTTACCCAAGTCAAAAAGGACCCTAGACCCATGGGGTGTAACCCAGGGTCAACTTTAACCTAGTTAGGACACCCAGGGTCAAGTTAAGACACAAGAAAAGGGTCTCAAAAATTTAAAATTTAAAAAATAAAATTCAAATACATTTCTTACAACACAAATCATAATTCAAATTTACAAGAGGGCAGACCTAACCCATTCAACCTCATGAAAGACAACATTACAACATTAAATCAAACATAGAGTTGATCTCGGTTCCTAGTGGAACCAAATTGACTTCACAAGGGATCACAACATAAGGTGTGGAATAATCTCTTGTATCTGTGGTTTTGTTAGAAATACCTGCACACTCAATTTCAAAGTTAATTCCACATATAAATAACATAGCTGAAGCAAATTTAATACATGCATTCCTAAAACATACCACAGCTCTCATAAACATAATGAAATCACATTACAATTTTCTTTCTAATCATCACCCAATTAGTTTTCCTGTAATGTAAACATTAATCAAACATCACCCAATTAGTTTTCCTATAAAATAAACATTAATCTAACATCACCCAATTTGTTTTCTCTTAATGCAAACATCTATCCAACATCACCCAATTAGTTTTCCTTTAACATAATAAGGTTTAATAGTTTGAAAATCTGGGATCAACAGTCCCACAAATATAAAAGTATCAGCAACAGTAAGGTAAATAGTCACATGAATGGAAATGAAAGATGTAGGCCTCACATCTTATATCCTTCAAAGTCTGCTTCATCCATAATACTTGAGTGCAACAACATGCTACTACAATATACTCTGCTTCTGTAGTTGACAAAGATATTGAATCTTGTTTCTTGATCAGCCATGAGACTAATCTATTACCCAAGAGGAAGGCACCTCCACTTGTACTCTTTTTGTCATCAACATCTCTAGCCCATTCTACATCTATATAAGCACTAAGAGTGAAATCATTGTCCTCTGGGTACCATAAGCCATAATCTGGAGTACCTTTCAAATACCTCAGGATTCTCTTAACTACCATCACATGTGATTCTCTTGGATCATCTTGGAACCTTGCAACAAGACAAACTACATGCATAATATCATGTCTATTTTGAGTTAGATAAAGCAATCCTCCAATCATGGATTTGTATTTTTTTTATCAACCTTAGTTGATTCATCAGTTTTGGTCAACTTACAACCAGTCACCATAGGAGTGCATACTGGTTTAGAGTCTTCCATTCCAAACTTCTTCAATAACTCTTTCACATACTTAGACTGAGATATGAAGATTCCTTTATCTGATTGATTATTTGAAGACCCAAAAATAAATTCATTTCACCAAACATGGACATTTCAAATTCACTTTTCATCTCACTGGCAAACCTTATGCACATACCTTCATTTCCTCCAAAGATAATGTCATCAACAAAGACCTCAACAATCAAGATCTGATCATCATTGATTTTGAAATATAGATTGCTCTTTGTAGTATGTTTACTAAATCCCAATTACAATAAATACCTATCTAACCTTGCATACCAGGCTCTAGGAGCTTGTTTGAGTCCATACAATGCTTTCTTCAACCTGCATACCATATCACCTTGATTTGACAATTGGAATCCCTCTGATTGCTCAATGTATACTTCCTCTTCTAACTCATCATTCAGGAAGGTAGATTTCACATCCATCTGATATAGTTTAAAATCTTTGTGAGCTACAAACACCAGAAACATTCCGATTGCTTCAATCTATGCTACTAGGGCAAATGTTTCTTCAAAATCTATCCCTTCAATTTGAGAATATGCTTTGCATACAAGTCTTGATTTATTCCTTACAACTTCTCCAATTTCATTCAGCTTATTCCTGAAGACCCATTTAGTTCCAATAACATTTTTGTCAGTAGGTCTAGGAACTAATTCCCAAGTTTCATTCTCTATCTGCAATAGTTCTTCCTCCATTGTCTTTACCCAATTTTCATCATTGCATGCTCCATTCACAATTGTTGGTTCAATGTTTGAAAGAAAACAATAATTGTCTTGTTCCTCTGCACCTCTTCTTCTTGTTAGCACACCTTTGTTCTTGTCACCTATAATCTAATCTTTAGAATGATTGATCCTTATATACCTGGGAGTCTTGACAACACTTTCTGGAGGCTCTTCTTCATCCTGATTGTCTTCTTCATTATTCTCTTCATTTACTATGGTCACAGGTTCATCTAGTTCATAACAACTTAGGTCTGATATTCTTTCCTTGCCTTCATCTACCTTCACATTTTCACTCTCAACAATCTTTTTGAGCCTTTTGTTTTAGCACCGGTAAGCCTTACACTTGGTAGAGTATCCAAGGAAGATTCCTTCATCACATCTTGCATCAAACTTTCTTAGATCTTCATCTCTCCTGATATAGCATTTAGTTCCAAAGATTTTGAAATATTTTATTGTAGGAATTTTTCCATACCATAATTCATATGGAGTTTGAGTACCATTACCTTTCACTTGAACTCTGTTTTGGATGTAAATAGTAGTATGAATGGCCTCTTTCTAAAACACTTCTGACAGATCTGCTTCTTTCATCATTGTCCTAGCAGCCTCTTGAACTGTCCTTTTTTTCCTTTCCACCACTCCATTATGCCAAGGAGTCCTAGGTGCAGACAGTTGTCTCTCTATCCCATGCTCTTCACAGAAAATGTTGAATTCATTTGATGTGAACTCACCTCCTCTATCAGACCTCAAGCATTTGATCTTCAACTCTACTTCATTCTCAACCATTGCCTTGAAATATTTGAACTTCTCTAGGGCATCTGATTTATCTATTAGAGAATTAATCCAAGTCAATCTAGAATAATCATTAATAAGCAACATGAAGTACCTGTCACCTTGTAGACTTCTCACCCTTGTAGGACCACAGAGATTTGTATGCACTAGATCCAGCAAACTGATAGAAAATTATTCTTTGCTCTTGAAACTTGTCCTTGTCTACTTTCCCAACCGACATTCCTTACAAATTGTGTTGGAAGGTTTCACAAGTTTTGGTAAATCTCTCACAGTCTGACATGAACTTATCTTTACCAGATTATCAAAGTTTATATGACACATCCTTCTATGTCATAACCAACTTTCATCTGCCTCAGCCAATAAACAATAATCATTAGTTCCTCTCAATTGATAGATGTTACCTTTTGTCTTCTTACCAGTAGCAATCACAGTTCTGGAACTTTCCATGATCTTGTACCCATTATCTTTGAATCTCAGATCATATCTTTTGTCACACATCTGACCAACACTGAAAAGATTATGCTTCAAACCCTTCACATATATAACATTGTCAGTATTATGCTTTCCATCAAATGAAATAGATCCTTTTCCACAAGTCTTACCAGTTGCATTATCTCCAAACCTAACCAATCCTCCATAATACTTTTCCAAACTTACAAACATGCTTTTCTCACTGGTCATGTGATGTGAGCATCCACTACCAATAATCCATTCATCCTTATCTTTCTCAATCTGAACAGCCAAAGCACTTTCTTCCACTAGTTTTTCATCCTTCACACAGGTAGTAGAATTAGTAGACACAGGATCTTCTTTAATAGCAATAAACAGGCATTCATTTGCACTAGTACTAGCATCATCAGATTCATCATCAGTCACGCCTTCATCATCAAAATCTCTAACATAGTAGTATTTCTTTGGAACTCTAGGTCCGCTCTCATGTTTCTTCTTATTTCTTTCAATTCTTTCAGAACATCTAGAAGCATAATGACTTGCTTTACCATGAGAGAAACATTTGAAAGATAATTTACCTTTGATCATACCAGAGCCTCTTTGTAGCCTGTCAACAAAGTTAGCTTCAATTTCATCAAAGTCATCATCCACCTGTACTTCTCATCTCTGGAAATATCCACTGAAGTACTGGCTTTAAAAGATGATTCAACTTTAGGTAGGGCATCGCCAAATTCTCTCATCTCAAAGGCTATAAGCTTCCCAAGTAACTGATCTCTATCAATAGTTTTCATAGTCATGAATTCTTCAATTGCAGCTACCTTGTGACTATACGACTTTGGTAGTGATCTAAAAAATTTCTCACAACTTCCTTATCACCGAGAGTTCCTCCCATACCCTTTATTCCAATGAAAAGTTCATAAACTCTTTGCATAAAGGTTGTTATGTTTTCATCTTCATTCATCTTCAAACCCTTATATTTCAGTTTCAGGCTTTGTATCTTGGCTTCTTTTACATAATCTCCTTCATATAGATTTTTCAGCTTCTCCCATACCTCATTTGTAGATTCAAGGTCCACAACTTTTGTCAACATTGAGTCACTTAAGGAACTTAGGATAGCATCCTTTGCTTTGACATACAACTCATATTCTTTGATTTCATCTTCAGTCCTCAAACCATTGGAGGCATGGTATATTTTGTTTCTGCAACCTTCCATACTTTATAACCAAGACAAAGAAGATGGCTTTTCATTCGTACCTTCCAAAGAGCATAATTTGTCCCATCAAAATGCAGAGCTTCCTTCTTATAAGACATCCTAGATCTTCCTCAAGTTGTTAGACTTTCTTCAGAGGAACTGACTCTTATACCAATTGTTGGACTACACCAGACAACTGAGAGGGGGGTGAATCAGTTGTCCTAAAATTTTTAACCAATTATGATCATTAACTTATCAATTACTTTTATTCAGATATAACCATGAAAGCATAAAATGAGAAGCTCAACACAAAAACATAATCAAGACAAGAGACACCAAATTTTTACATGGAAAACCCTAAAAGGGAAAAACCACGGTGGGTGTTAGCCCACAGAAATATATAAGTTATATCAATACCGAAAAATGGAGGCTCACTACCTATAGGGCTCCCTACCCAAATTGCTCATTGCAAAGAAAGGCTCACTACTTATGGGTGGCTTGCTGCCAAAGGAAGGCTCACTACCAAAGGGAGGCTCACTACCAAAAGCTTGAACTGAGATAACAACATCTACTCCATGCCAAGGTTTAGTTCCATTGAAGCACAAACACCTCTGCTACCATACTTCTCTTTTATCTTCACATCTTCACACTTGGATGCATTTACATGACTCAATTACAAGTATTTATACACTTCATCAACCTTGGAATGATCATCAAGGTCAGCATTACAATCATCAACTATTGGAGCAAACTCCAAGGTTGGCAAACATATGTTACATCATATAGGTCTAGACCTAAACAAATTTACAAAGAAAAGAAATGAATGCAGATCATGCCATGCCTTAGCAGGGACTCAAACACAATCTTCCACGCTACAACATGCTATCACAATCTTTGATGCATCTCCGCAAATGATGAATTCATCTAGGTCAGCTAAGACTGATGTTAACACAAGTATTCTCAAGAACATGCTTCATGCATGATCTAAATTACACCTTGCAGACCAATCCGAATTTAGGAGCATGATCACGAGACATCCACAATCACATTATAATCACCAGGAATAACCACATGATCTCTAACCACTCTATCAATAAGATTCTTCAAACTGGAGCACAAGAACAACACTGTCAACCACTGTCATAAGTAAAAGATAGCTTGCAGCTGACCAAATCATGAACCATTGCAGTTGAAGTCACTTAGCATCATCACTAACTTAATTCCAAAACCACAGACCAAAATACTTCAATGCGGAGGGATGAGGAGCAAAACACTTTCTCCTTATCACCACCAAACATAGAAAAATTCATTTTCACTCGAGTGAACATAACTCACTCAATTCTTCATATCGGAGGCTAAAACTTGGAATATATCATCTTTAGACAGGCTTCTAAATGACTTCCAATCCATAGGCAAAGATATTTATTCTACAAGAAATGTGAAGCATTTTTCTAGACTGTTCTTCTGCATGTAATGCATTGTTTCTACTACAACACATTGTTATCACCAGAGGGGCTAATTTTCTCAATATCCTCAACAAAGTAAGCACACAGTTGACACAAATGACAACACATATATGTTGACATC
Source organism: Cunninghamia lanceolata (assembly GCA_027924645.1). NCBI lineage: Eukaryota > Viridiplantae > Streptophyta > Pinopsida > Cupressales > Cupressaceae > Cunninghamia > Cunninghamia lanceolata. Next base: position 3,152,042 of record BSBN01000220.1, on the reverse strand, counting down.
AATGACAACACTGATTAGGCACATACTTGTAATAGTAGACACCTGGTCTACGTCCCAAAGATCTGGGATCTCACCATGCCTGCAAGAGGCATAAGTCCCTGAGTAAGAGCCACTGGTGGCACCCTCAAATTTTGCAAATTTGAAGTGCCTATATCTCTTTTCGATGTGTCAACAGAGGTCAGGTCAACATGCTGCTCAATCTACCCCATAGCCCACCTTCATCAATTAAAATATTACAACTCAGGGATCATCTTGTAAATCCATATGGTGGGAAGTTTTTTGGCACATTTGGTAACATGCCTGCACAGTTTTGTGCTTCCAGGATGAGTTTTGATGGGCTAATTACTTCTTTCTTTACTGTGAACGGGCTAGATTTGGTGTTCTAAAAAGTTTCAAATCTCACAATTTTGAGTGAAACCCATTTCTCATTTTGGTCTCAAACATCTCTAATTCTAGTTTCATCAAGATCAGAGACTGTATGATGCATTGTTTTAATGCATTTCAATTGCAACGAAGCCATCCGGCAGGCCAGTTTACAAAGGAGGTCCCTAAAATCATTAGGTGATGTGAATTCTGAGGAAATGAGTTTGCTCTAAATAATTGTTGATAGCCTTGTGCAAATTTTTGCAGCCCTCCGATATCCCGTCTGCCTGTAGTGGAAATGCACCATTTGCCTGAAGGAGAAAATTCAAAAATTGCCATTTACCTAAAGTTAAAAATTACAATTTTCAAATCTTTGATTAGCAAATTTAATATTTTAAAAAGGCAAATATTATAAGGTTAATATTATAACTTTATGTTATAATGTTTGGGGCAGAAGAAAAAACATTATATTTGCCATTTCGCAGCATCGCACTGTAGTTTGTCTTGCTTCCATGAAGCCATGCGATGATGCGTAATGGCTTGTTCTTTGCAAATTTGGGCCTCCTGTCTCCTTTGCAGCAAAGATTGAAGTCTTTCCTTCCCTTTGGAGGTCTCTCTAAGGCGTTCGGATGCTCCTTTAGGTAGGATTTGTTGCAGTGAAGTTGTTCGCAGTTTTGGATTTCTAGACAATTTTTTGGGGTCCTTTGATCTCAAAACTGATGATTTATGGTCTAAATTCATCCCTTAACCTTTCCTATTGCCTGGATAGAGGTTTTAGCCATGTTTGTGATGGTTTCTAAGTGGCAAAGTGACAAAAAACGCCCCTGTATCAGCAAAAATGACCCAATGATGATGAAATTTGACATGGAGGTTGCAGGATTGTCTTCTCTATCTCAGTGGATGGATGCAAGTAGGAGGAGTCTAAAGAGAAGACCACATAGTGCCATATCACAGCCATGCACTGGGATGAGAGAATGTTCTGGCAGGTCATGTGATGGTGCGAAATGGAGATGTCCAGCACTTGCAAAGTTAAATGTGGACAAGTAAAAAGGGGGAAAAACAAATTAAAACATTTGGCTCCACATATTATATTTTATTCTCCTTTTTTTTTGTGAATTTTTAATTCCCCTGGGCTTATTGGCAGTAGCTTGCAATGTGGAAACTCACCTAACTGCCAGGATGTAATTATTTTTTAGGGTAACATGCTCTTGTTTCTATAAGAGAGCATGTGGTTCCACATTGTAGGGGATTATTTGTTCATAACTGAGAGGGGGGGGGGTGAATCAGTTATCCTTAATTCACTTCCAGTTCAAACACTTAAATCCACTTTGTTAATCAATAGCATAGTAATTAATCATTCATGAAAGCATAAGGCATAAACATCAAAGCAGATATACATCAACACACAAGACACCAAGATTTTGACATGGAAAACCTGGTTAAGGGAAAAACCATGGGGTGATTAACCCAAGGATTATTCTCTGTTAGAAGAATAAGAAAAATGGATGGCACATGCCAATTAGGGCTCACTACCCGAGCACACTGCTCACAAAGAGGCACACTGCCTACAAGAGACACACTGTCTACAAAGTGATAAGAATCACAAACTTGAACTAGAGATTGACATCTTTACCATGCTTGGATCAGTTCCATTTAAGCCCGAGAAACTTCTGCTCTGCCCTTCACTCTTTCGCTATTCTACACTCATCTGCTACTCAACACACTTTGAAATGAACTCACAAACCTTTATTTATACAAGGCATCAACTTAGGAGCTATCATCTAAGTTAGCAATCATCCATAAGAGCATTCGCAAGTTGGCAATCATCCACAAGAACATTCACAAGATGAATAACTCATCCGGTCAGCCAGTCTAAATAAGAACATCTTCATCTGGAAGAATATCTTCAATTCTGGGCTCTAACACTCATGCAGACCGACAAAACAACCTCAACATGATCCAAGGACCTTCACAAGCTTGCCTGAATGACCAGGTACATCCGCACTTCTTTTTCTTACTGGAATCTCTTCTCCTCTTCTTTCGAAACTTCAAGAACACAGTCTGTTGTGACTATCAAACTAAAACAGGTTCTTCCAGACCTCCAAACTATGTACAAACCGAGATGACACATCACAAGGACATCTTAAGCACTCCTTCCAATCCGCAGAATCTGACAATGCACTTCTGGATCTCACCGGACCTTTTTGTAACACTCTGTCACTCCGGAGCATCTCCCGGAACTGGTTCTACTTGATTGATCACAACCTCTTTATATCTTCATGCAGACCTCTAAAATCTTAACTGGAACATCTCAAGACTCATATCTACAAACCCTTTAATTTGCATCCTCTGATCCTCAACCTATCGAGTATTTTTGCCTTCTTCTCATCACTATTCTTCACTGTTCCTGATTGAGACTAATTTTCTCAATATCCTCAGCACACAGCTCATCCAATCCTTCTTATCAATGCAATATGAGTATGTTGACATCAATGACAACACTGGTTAACCTCATACTTGCAACAATCTCCCCCTTTGTCATTGATGGCAACATATGATGTGAAAAACCATCAAAAAAAGAACTCCTTTCTGTCACAGCTCCCCCTATCAGCAACAACTCTTCACATGTCTTCTCTTCATTTACTGCTCCCCCTTTGATCATCAACCACTTGTTTTTCACATGTATTCTCTCCCCCTTTGACATCAATGGCAAAGGGCTCATACTTGCAATTCTAACACATCAAAATCATGCCAGCTGCTCCCCCTTAGTAGCAGCTCCCCATCATCAATCCAAATCACAAGATATGACTGTGATATCCACTAGACTGATGCACAATAGTGCATCCTAGTTCATCACCGGAGGGGCCATGACCCCTAACTTCTCCCAGAGATACTCAAAAGAGTCCTTGGGAAGAGGTTTAGTAAAAATATCTGCAATCTGATCCTTGGAGGGTACATACTCCAGTCTGACTTCATCCTTGTTCACTTGTTCTCTCAGAAAGTGAAACTTGATAGATATGTGCTTGGTCTTAGAATGCAACACCGGATTCTTAGAAATATTTATTGCACTTGAATTATCATAGAAAATTGTGATAGGCTCCTCATATTCTACTTTAATGTCTCTTAGCATTTGTTTCATCCACAAAATTTGAGTGCAACTACCTGCTGCTACAATATATTCTGCTTCAGTTGTAGATAGAGAAATTGCCTCTTATTTCTTGCTTAGCCAAGAAACCAATCTTTTTTCCCAAAAAGAAAGCTCCTCCACTTGTACTCTTCCTATCATCCACATCTCCTACCTAATTTGCATTTGTATATGCATGAAGAGAAAAATCCTGATCTCTAGGATACCATAGACCATACTCAACTGTTCCTTTCAAGTACCTAAAAATTCTTTTGATTGCCATAACATGAGATTCTCTAGGATCAGCCTAAAATCTTGCCACAAGACCAACAACCTGCATTATATCTGGTCTAGTCTGAGTTAGATACAATAAACCTCCAATCATTGATCTATACTTTGTCTGATCTGTTTTAGGAGAATCATCATCTTTGCTCAACTTACATCTGGTTGCCATAGGAGTGTTCATTGGCTTTGAATCTTCCATTCCAAATTTCCTCAATAATTCTTTCACATATTTGGTCTGAGAGATAAAGATACCTTTCGTTGTTTGAGTAATTTGCAGACCCAAGAAGAAATTCATTTCACCAAGCATTGAACCTTTCGTTGTTTGAGTAATTTGCAGACCCAAGAAGAAATTCATTTCACCAAGCATTGACATTTCAAACTCACTTTTCATTTGATTTGCAAAGGTTTTACACATACTGTCTCTTCCTCCAAAAATGATATCATCAACAAATACTTCAACAATCAAGATGTTTTCATTATCTATTTGGAAATATAGATTACTGTCAGTAGTACCTTTGTTGAAACCAATCTGTACAAGATGCTTATCCAACCTTTCATACCAAGCTCTTGGGGCTTGCTTCAATCCATACAGTGCCTTCTTTAATTTGCAGACCATATAACCATGCTCAGATAACTGAAATCCATCCGGTTGTTCAATGTACACCTCTTCTTCTAAGTCACCATTCAAGAAGGCAGATTTGACATCCATCTGATATACTTTGAAATTTTTGAAGGCAGCGAATGCAAGAAATAGTCTGACTACTTCAATTCTTGCTACCGGAGCAAAGGTTTCCTCAAAATCAATCCCTTCTATTTGAGAGTATCCTTTGCAGACTAATTTGGCCTTATTTCTGATTACTTCACCATCTTCATTTAGTTTGTTCTGGAAGACCTATTTGGTTCCAATCACATTCTTGTTACTAGGTCTGGAAACAAGATCCCAAGTGTGATTTTTCTCAATTTGTATCAACTCTTCCTCCATTGCTTTTGTCCAATTTTCATCATTGCATGCTTCATTTATTGTCTTAGGTTCAATCTTTGAAATTAGACAACATTCATCTAAATTTTGAGCAACATTCCTTCTAGTTTGCACACATTTGAATTTGTCCCCTATGACCTAATCTTCAGAGTGGTTCAGTCTTACATACCTTGGAACTTTGGGAGTTTCTTGCACTTCTGCTTCTTGATCAGGCGCATCCGGACCTATCTCTTCTTCCTAATTTACCGGATCAGTCTGAATCTGACCTTCAGGAGAGGATGGAGCTCCTTGAACCAGAACATCATTCTGATGATCTTCATCATACTCATAAAATCTTGAGGGCTTCTCAATACCTTCATCAACCTTCACATTTGTACTTTCTATCATCTTTCTCAGTCTCTTATTGTAACACCGGTATGCTTTGCTTTGAGTGGAGTAACCCAAGAAAATTCCTTCATCACTTCTAGCATCAAACTTTCCTAGATCTTCATCTCTTTTGATGTAACACTTGCTACCGAATACTCTGAAATATCTCACAGTAGGAGTTATACCAAACCAAAGTTCATAAGGAGTCTTACCGGTATTGCTTCTGATTTGAACTCGATTGAGAGTATAGACTGCAGTGCTGACAGCTTCCCTCCAAAACATCTGAGGAACATTTGCTTCCATCATCATTGTCCTGGATGCTTCCTGGATGGTACAGTTCTTTCTCTCAACTACTCCATTCTGCTGTGGAGTATTAGGAGCAGACAAGTGTCTCTTTATGCCATGCTTCTCACAAAAGTCTATGAATTCACCAGATGTGAATTCACCAACTCTATAAGACCTTAGACACTTCAGTTTCAATCCAGTTTGATTATCTACCATAGCTTTGAAGATTTTGAACTTCTCAAAGGCTTCTAATTTCTCTTTTAGAAAGGTAACCCACATCATCCGGGAATGGTCATCAATCAGCAACATGAAATATCTATCACCTTGCATACTTTTGATTCTTGTCGGACCACATAGATCAGTATGAACTAATTCCAATAATCCGGTAGAGGACTGATCCTTGCTTTTGAAAGAGATTATGCTCTGTTTACGTAGCTGACATTCTTTGCACAAACTATTTGTAGGTTTCACCAACTTTGGAAGATCTCTTACAGCCTGAGTATTGCTTATTTTGATGATGTTATCAAAATTTACATGACACATCCTTCGATGCCATAACTAACTCTGATCCACTTGAACAAACAAATAACTTTTATTAGAACCAACTAGATGGAAGTTATTACCTTTTGTTTGAGTACCAGATGCAATCTCAATTTCGGAGCTTTCAAAGATCCTGCATCTTCCATTTTTGAACCAGAGATCATAAGCTTTGTCTACTAACTGTCCAACACTGAGAAGATTGTGCTTCAATCCTTCAACATACAGTACATTACCTATTTTGCTTTTTCCATCAAAAGAAATAGTTCCCCTACCTCTGATTCTACTAGCAGAATTATCACCAAACTTCACCATTCCTCCTTCATACCTTTCCAAATCTAAGAACTTGTTCTTGTCACCTGTCATGTGGTGAGAGCATCCATTGTCAATAACCCAATCATCCTCTTCTTCAACTTGGGCAGCCAAAGCTCTTTCTACAACCTTATGATTGATAGATTCAGAGGATATTAGTTCTTCTTCCTTGATGGCAATAAACACCCATTCATTTCTGGATTTGTCTCCTATCTCTGATTCATCATCTGTTACTCCTTCATTATCAGCTTCTTCATGAACATAATAACAGTTCTTTTGGAACCTTTGTCTATTAGAGTTTGACCTTGTAGATCTTTCTGGACATCTTGAAGCAAAATGACCAATCTTATTGCAGTTGAAGCACTTAAAAGGTAACTTTCCTTCATACTTACCGGATCCTCTTGGCAATCTCTTTGCAATGAGGGCTTCAAGATGAGCTGTTTCTGCTTCTTCCTCTTCCATGTCTTTCCTTGCTTGATCATACCATGACAGCTTCCTTGAAGAGTTTTCTCCTGGATCAAATCTTTGTTTGCCTTTCACATAGGCACTAGCTTTGAATGCAGATTCAGTCTTGGGGGGATCATCTCCAAACTCGGTCATTTCAAATGTAGCCAGTTTGCCAGCCAATTGCTCTCTTGTGATAGTTGCATGGGCTCTGAATTCATCAATGGTAGCAACCTTGATCTTGTAGGCAGCAGGAAGGGATCTGAGAATTTTGCACACAATCTCATTTTCATCCAGAACTCCACCAGCATTCCTAATTCCACACACTAACTCATTTACTCTTTGCATAAAAGTAGTGATGTTTTCATCATCTCTCATCTTCAATCTTTCAAATTTTCCTTTGAGAATTTGCAACCTTGCACTCTTAACAAACTCATCTCCTTCATACAGAAGTTCCAGTTTAACCAAGATCTCATAGGCAGTTGGTAGATCAATAACATTTGAGAGTTCTGAGTCAGTCAATGCACCTAGAAGAGCCTCTTTAGTCCACAGATTATTTTTAGCATCTTTGATTTCATTTAGAGTTGTCAAACCACCCTGTGGAGGTTTGTATGTTTTTTTGACCATGGACAAGTACACCTTTCCCATACACTCCAAGTGACATTTCATGCGGCCTTTCCAAAGAGTAAAGTTGGTTCCATCAAATTTTGGACTGTCCTTCTTGTATGATGACATCCTAGATCTCCTCAAGCGGTTAAGCTCCTTTTAGAGGAACTCATCTCTGATACCAATTGTTGATAACTGAGAGGGGGGGTGAATCAGTTATCCTTAATTTGCTTCAAGTTCAAACACTTAAATCCACTTTGTTAATCAATAGCATAGCAACTAATCATTCATGAAAGCATAAGGCATAAACATCAGAGCAGATATACATCAACACACAAGACACCAAGATTTTGACGTGGAAAACCTGGTTAAGGAAAAAACCATGGGGTGATTAACCCAAGGATTATTCTCTGTTAGAAGAATAAGAAAAATGGATGGCACATGCCAATTAGGGCTCACTACCTGAGCACACTGCTCACAAAGAGGCACACTGCCTACAAGAGACACATTGTCTACAAAGTGATAAGAATCACAAACTTGAACTGGAGATTGACATCTTTACCATGCCTGGATCATTTCCATTTAAGCCCGAGAAACTTCTGCTCTGCCCTTCGCTCTTTCACTATTCCACACTCATCCGCTACTCAACACACTTTGAAATGAACTCACAAACCTTTATTTATACAAGGCATCAACTTAGGAGCTATCATCTAAGTCGGCAATCATCCATAAGAGCATTCGCTAGTCGACAATCATCCACAAGAACATTCACAAGACGAATAACTCATCTAGTTGGCTAGTTTGAATAAGAACATCTTCATCCGAAAGAATATATTCAATTCTAGGCTCTAACACTCATGCGGACTGACAACACAACCTCAACATGATCCAAGGACCTTCACAAGCTTGCCTGAATGACCAGGTACATCTACACTTCTTTTTCCTACTGGAATCTCTTCTCCTCTTATTCCGGAACTTCAAGAACATAGTCTGTCGTGACTGTCAAACTAAAACAGGTTCTTCCGAACCTCCAAACTATGTACAAACCGAGATGACACATCACAAGGACATCTTAAGCATTCCTTCCAATCCGCAGAATCTGACAATGCACTTCTGGATCTCACCGGACCTTTTTGTAACACTCTGTCACTCTGGAGCATCTCCCGAAACTGGTTCTACTTGATCGATCACAACTTCTTCATATCTTCATGCAGGCCTCTGAAATCCTAACTGGAACATCTCAAGACTCATATCTACAAACCCTTTAATCCACATCCTCTGATCCTCAACCTATTGAGTATTTTTGCCTTCTTCTCATCACTGTTCTTCACTGTTCCTAATTGAGACTAATTTTCTCAATATCCTCAGCACACAGCTTATCCAATCCTTCTTATCAATGCAATATGAGTATGTTGACATCAATGACAACACTGGTTAACCTCATACTTGCAACATTATTCTGGGATTTGGATACAATCTATCCACATATTCGGGAAGTAGATTTCTGTAGAAGGCTGTGGAGTCTGGACTTTAGGGGAGAATGTTGATGTAGGCCAATAAACTCCTATATGACTATTTTCTATTTAGATTACAATATATGAAAAACAGTTCTGTGTGTGTTATCTGTGACTATCTCCTTGAGTATGAATGTTTTCTTTTCAAGTAAAGTTACCAAGGATTTCTGAGCTTGTCTGCATGCATTTGTTGCGTTGTATATTTGATTTGTTGCATCTGTTCAAGGAATGGATTAAAACTGGATTAAATTAGATATAGGGGAAAATATTTTGTATTAAAGGATCATTAAAGAAGAGTCATAGGTGATACTCTTTCTTGGGTTATTACTATAAGATAGTGATAATGGTTTCAACCCTCTAAATATGAAGCTTTATATGTCAAAAAGGAAACATTTTCATTGTAGCCCTTTGACTCTGTTGCCCTTGACAAAGCACTGGTCTAGGATTTACTTGCCCAAAGGTCTAGAAGAAAACCAAATTTAAAGACAAATGATTCAAGCCATTTTCTATTTTATTTTGTTTTAGGTTAGGGTCTTGCATTCAAGCCATTTTATTTTTTATTTTGTTTTAGGTTAGGGTCTTGCATGTTCTCTGATGTGAATGAGTTAGATAATCCAAGAACATTGGCAATCTGGGTTTATCTTACAAGTCTTGATGCATACATGAGAGCATTCTACCTGGTAATGAAAAGCTATATTTATTGATTGTTAATGAGGGATACCCCCTAGGTGTGGCAAAACCTGAAGTGAAGGGGAGATAAGAGAAAATCTCCCACTCTATTGGCTAAGTCTTCCATTGAACTTGAGCATAAGAAGTGGAAAATCTTTAGAGTTTGATGTGTGATAATTTGGGAAACCAACACCTCCATTGCTTTATCCATCCATCATATTTACTAGCATCAGCAAAGGTTTTGGCCTCAAATTTTGATAATAAGCACAAATTTACTTGTTCATGTAACTTAGCAAGCCTTCTACTACTCTGTACTCCTTCATTTTTATCTCTAATGATCTATTCTGGTGATTGGTTCTTCTGAACATACCTTGCTGGAGTCTTGGGTATCTGGTTTGATTCTTGTTTATTTTCTTCTTTCTCTTCTTGTTCTTCATCTTCAATGCATGGAAATAGGTCAGACCTAGAGTCCTCTGATTCTTGTGAGATCTAATACAAGTCTTCATCTACTTTGACATTTGTGATTTCAATCATCTTTCCCAATCTCTTGTTGTAGAATCTATAAGCCTTTCTTCTCATTAAGCAACCAAGAAAGATTCCTTCACTTCTTGAATCAAACTTTCCTAGGTCTTCTTCATCTCTTATGATATAGCATTTGCTACCAAAGATCCTGAAGTATTTGATAGTGGGAAGTCTTCCATACCATAGCTCATAAGAGGTCTTTGTACTATTGACCCTGAGTTGCACCCTATTAACTAGATAGACAACAATGTGAATTGCTTCCTTCCAGTACATATCAGGCAAATCTGCATTTTTCAACATTGCCCTTGGCATCTCTTTTATAGTCCTATTCTTCCTTTCAATTACCCCATTTTGTTGAGGGGTCCTAGGAGCTAAGAGATGTCTCCTAATACCATGATCTTCACAAAACTTTCCAAATTCATTTGAAGTAAACTCATCTCCTCTATTAGACCTTAGAAATTTGATCTTAGCATCCACTTCATTTTCAACCATATCTTTGAAAACCTTAAATTTATCAAGGGCATCTAATTTTTCTCTTAAGAAGGGAACCCAAGTCATTCTAGAATAATAATCAATGATCAACATAAATTACCTCTCACCATGTTGACTCTTTACTCTTGTAGGGCCACATAGATCAGTGTGAATCAGCTCCCATGGCATTAAAGAATAATACTCCTTTCTTTTGAAAATTGTCTTTGTCTACTTTCCCATTTGACATTCCTTGCATATTGTTTTTGTAGGATTGATTATCTTGGGCATGTCTCACTGCATGAGTAGAGGTAATCCTTACCATATTATCAAAATTGTTGTGTCCCATTCTTTTGTGCCAGAACCAACACTCACTGGATTGAGCCAACAAACATGTTCTTCTATTTATCTCCTTCAGATGATAGATGTCACCATGTGACTTGATACCTTCTGCAACTAGTTTTCCAGACCCTAGCTTCCTGGTTTCACAACCTTTAGCATGAAAGGTGAGATTGTAACCTTTGCTATACATCTGACTAACACTAAGAAGATTGTGCTTTAGCCTTTTGACATATAGGACATCCTTAGTCCTATTCTTCCCATCAATAGTTATGGCACTCTTTCCACATATTTGGGCTGACTCATCACCACCAAACTTGATAGCTCCACCATTCCACTTCTCAAGGATAATAAACTCTTTCTTATCATTAGTCACATGATTAGAGAAACCATTGTCAATTACCCAAGCTTTGGCTTCTTCTCTTGCATGAAAGCCAGTCCATACAACCATTGATCTATCATTGCTTTGATTAGCTTGCAAGGCATCAGTCTTTTCACTTTTTCTAGTATCATCCTTTTTGTTACCAATATTCAAGGACATGAAAAGTGTTTCATCATTTGAGTCATCATGATCCTCATCTCCTGAAGAACAACTTCCCACTATGGAATACAGGCTCCTTTTGAACTTATCATTTTTGTTACCTCCCCTAGATTCTTTAAGAGGACATTTAGAAGCAAAGTGACCAACCTTTCCACAATTGAAACATTTGAAAGGTAACTTACCTTTGTATTTTTTAGTGCCTTTCTTCAGTCTTCTCACAAAATTTTCTTCAACTTCATCAGGGATCTCATCTTCATCAGCAATTTCATCCTTTGTCTTCTTACTGAATTTGAAAGCAACTTCTTTCTTTGGAGCATCACTACCAAACTCTCTCATTTCAAAAGAAGTAAGGGTACTAAACAATTTGTCTACAGTGTATGTATCCAAGGCCAAATTATCCTCAATAGCAAATATCTTATGGTTGTAAGTGTTGCAAGTATGAGGTTAACTAGTGTTGCCATTGATGTCAACATACTCATATTGCATTTGATAAGAAGGATTAGATGAGCTGTGTGCTGAGGTTATTGAGGAAATTAGTCTCAATCAGGAACAGTGAAGAACAGTGATGAGAAGAAGGCAAAAGTACTCAATAGGTTGAGGATCAGAGGATGCGGTTTAAAGGGTTTGTAGATATGAGTCTTGAGATGTTCCAGCTAAGATTCAGAGGTCCATATGAAGATCTGAAGAAGTTATGTTCACTCAAGTAGAACCGGTTCTGGCAGGCATTCAGTGGTGACAGAGTGTCACAGATTGGTTCGGTGAGCTCTAGACTTGCATTATCTCATTCTGAAGATTGGAGAGAGTGTTGAATAAGTTCGTGTGAAGTGACAACTAGATTTTTTCATGGTTTGGAGGTCTAGAAGCACCTTTTTTATTATAGTGATGATAGACTGTGTTCTTGAAGTTCTAGATGAAGAACAAAAGAATTCAAGTAAGCTAATAAAGTGTGGATGTTCTTGATGACTCAGGAAAGGTTTTGGTTATCTTTGGATCGTGTTCTATTCTTATTGGCGGTCTACATTGAAGTTAGAGTTTACGTTTGAAGAATAACCACAGATATTGGTGTTCTTCCTAAGACTGGCCAACCGGATGTATTACACGTCTTGCGAATGATCTTGTATGTGTTTGCCGACTTAGATGATTGTTCCTAAGTCGATGCCTTATATAAATAAGGGTTTGTGAATTCATTTTGAAGTGTGTCTAGTGGCGATGAGAGTGATATAGCAAAGAGAAGTGTGAAAGACAGAGCAGGAGTGTTTGGGCTTAAATGGAACTGATCCAGGCATGGTAAAGATGTCAATCTCCAGTTCAAGTTTTTAATACTTGTTATCTTGTAGACAGTGTGTCTCTTGTAGGCAGTGTGCCTCCTTGTGAGTAGTGTGCTTAGGCAGTGAGCCCTAATTGGCATGTGCCATCTATTTTTCTTATTCTTCTAACAGAGAATAATCCTTGGGTTAATCACCTCGTGGTTTTTCCCTTGACTAGGTTTTCCACGTCAAAATCTTGGTGTCTAATGTGTTGATGTTTATCTACTCTGGTGTTTATGCTTCATGCTTTCATGAATGGTTAATTGATATGCTATTAAATGACAAAGAAGAATCAAGTGTTTGAAGTAAAAGAAAGTTTTTGTACAACGGATTCACCCCCCCTCAGTTGTGTACCCTAGATCTAACAATTGGTATCAGAGCCAAGTTTCTCTAAAAAGAGCTTAACTGCTTGAGGAGATCCAGGATGTCGTCATACAAGAAGGATAGTCTGAAGTTTGATGGAACCAACTTCTCTCTTTGGAAAGGTCGCATGAAATGTCACTTGGAGTGTATGGGAAAAGCATACTTGTCCATGGTCACAAAAGCATATGTACCTCCACAGGGTGGTCCGACAACTCTAAATGAAATCACAGATACTAAAAACAATCTATGGACCAAAGAAGCTCTTCTAAGCGTATTAATTGACTCAAAGCTCTCAAATGTTATTGACCTACCAACTACCTATGAGATCTGGAATAAACTGGAACTTCTGTATGAAGGAGATGAGTATGTTAAGAGTGCAAGGTTGCAGAGTCTCAAAGGGAAATTTGAAAGATTGAAGATGAGAGATGATAAAAATATCACTACCTTTATGCCAAGAGTAAATGAGCTGGTGTGTGGAATTAGGAATGCTGGTGGAGTTTTGGATGAAAATGAGATTGTTTGCAAAATTCTCAGATCCCTTCCTGTTGCCTACAAAATCAAGGTTGCTGCCATTGATGAATTCAAAGCTCATACAACTGTCACAAGAGACCAATTGGCGAGCAAACTAGCTGCATTTGAAATGACCGAGTTTGGAGATGATCCCCCCAAGACTGAATCTGCATTCAAAGCCAGTGCCTATGTGAAAGGCAAACAAAGATTTGATCCAGGAGAAAACTCTTCAAGGAAGCTATCATGGTATGATCAAGCAAGGAAAGACATGGAAGAGGAAGAAGCAAAAACAACTCAACTTGACACCCTCATTGCAAGAAGATTGCCAAGAGGATCCGGTAAGTATGAAGGAAAATTACCTTTTAAGTGCTTCAACTGCAATAAGATTGGTCACTTTGCCTCAAGATGTCTGGAAAGATCTACAAGGTCATATTCTAACAGACAAAGGTTCCAAAAGAATTGTTATTACATTCATGAAGAAGCTGATAATGAATGAGTAACAGATGATGAATCAGAGATAGGAGACAAATCCAGAAATGAATGGGTGTTTATTGCCATCAAGGAAGAAGATCCAATATCTATCAATCATAAGGTTGTAGAAAGAGCTTTGGCTGCCCAAGTTGAAGAAAAGGATGATTGGGTTATTGACAGTGGATGCTCTCACCATATGACAGGTGACAAGAACAAGTTCTTAGATTTGGAAAGGTATGAAGGAGGAATGGTAAACTTTGGTGATAATTATGCTAGTAGAATTAGAGGTAGGGGAACTATCTCTTTTGATGGAAAAAACAAAACCGGTAATGTACTATATGTTGAAGGATTGAAGCACAATCTTCTCAGTGTTGGTCAGTTGGTGGACAAAGGCTATGATCTCCAGTTCAAGAATGGAAGATGCAGGATCTTTGAAAACTCTAGAACTACGATTGCATCCGGTACTCAAACAAAAGGTAATATCTTTCATCTAGTTGGTACTAATAAAAGTTGTCTGTTTGTTCAAATTGATCAAAGTTGGTTATGGCATACAAGGATGTGTCATGTAAATTTTGATAACATCATCAAGATAAGCAATAATCACTCTGTAAGAGATCTTCCAAAGTTGATAAAACCTACAAATAGTTTGTGCAAAGAATGTCAGCTAGGTAAACAGAGCAGAGTCTCTTTCAAAAGCAACGATTAGTCCTCTACCAGATTATTAGAATTAGTTCATACTGATCTATGTGGTCCGACAAGAATCAAGAGTATGCAAGGTGATAGATATTTCATGTTACTGATTGATGACCATTCCCAGATGATGTGGGTTACCTTTCTAAAAGAGAAATTAGAAGCTTTTGAGAAGTTCAAAATTTTCAAGGCTATGGTAGAGAATCAAACTAGATTGAAACTGAAATGTCTGAGGTCTGATAGATGTGGTGAATTCACATCCGGTGAATTCATAGACTTTTGTGAGAAGCATGGTATAAAGAGACAGTTGTCTGCTCCTAGGACTCCACAACAGAATGGAGTAGTTGAGAGAAAGAAAACCGGACCATCTAGTAAGCATCCAAGACAATGATGATGGAAGCAAATGTTCCTTAGATGTTTTGGAGAGAAGCTGTCAGCACTGCAGTCTACACTCTCAATCGAGTTCAAATTAGAAGCAATACCAGTAAGACTCCCTATGAACTTTGGTTTGGCATCACTCCTACTGTGAGATATTTCAGAGTATTTGGTAGAAAATGTTACATTAAAAGAGATGAAGATCTAGGAAAGTTTGATGGTAGAAGTGATGAAGGAATTTTCTTGGGTTACTCCACTCAAAGCAAAGCATACCGTGTTACAACAATAGACTGAGAAAGATGATAGAAAGTACAAATGTGAAGGTTGATGAAGGAATTGAGAAGCCCTCAAGGTTTTATGAGTATGATGAAGATGATCAGGATGGTGTTCTGGTTCGAGGAACTCAATCCTCTCCTGAAAGTCTGATTCAGACTGATCCAGTAAATCAGGATGAAGAGATAGGTCTGAATGAGCCTGATCAAGAAATAGAAGTGCAAGAAACTCCCAAAGTTCCAAGGTATGTAAGACTGAACCACTCTGAAGATCAGATCATAAGTGACAAAAGCAAAGGTGTGCAAACTAGAAGGAAAATTGCTCAAAATTCAGATGAATGTTGTCTGATTTCAAAGATTGAACCTAAGATAATAAATGAAGTCAGCAATGATGAAAATTGGACCAAATAAATGGAGGAAGAGTTGATGCAAATTGAGAAAAATCACACTTGGGATCTTGTTTCTAGACCTAGTAACAAGAATGTGATTGGAACAAAATGGGTCTTCCAGAACAAACTAAATGAAGTTGGAGAAGTAATCAAAAATAAAGCTAGATTAGTTTGCAAAGGCTACTCTTAAATAGAAGGGATTGATTTTGAGGAAACCTTTGCTCCAGTGGCAAGAATTGAAGCAGTTAGACTATTTCTTGCATTTGCTACCTTTAAAGATTTCAAAGTGTATCAGATGGATGTCAAATCTGCTTTCTTGAATGGTGACTTAGAAGAAGAGGTGTACATTGAACAACTGAATGGATTTCAGTTATCTGAGCATGGTGATATGGTCTGCAAATTAAAGAAGGCACTGTATGGTCTAAAGCAAGCACCAAGAGCATGGTATGAAAGGTTGGACAAACATCTTTTGAAGATTGGTTTCAACAAAGGTACTACTGATAGTAACCTATATTTCAAAATTGATCATGAAAACATCTTGATTGTTGAAGTATTTGTTGATGATATCATCTTTGGAGGAAGAGACAGTATGTGCAAAATCTTTGCAAACCAAATGAAAAGTGAGTTTGAAATGTCAATGCTCGGTGAAATGAATTTCTTCTTGGGTCTGCAAATTACTCAGACAGAGAAAGGAATCTTTATCTCTCAGACCAAATATGTGAAAGAACTTTTGAAGAAATTTGGAATGGAAGATTCAAAGCCTATGAACACTCCCATGGCTACCGGATGTAAGTTGAGCAAAGATGATGACTCTCCTAAGACAGATCAGATAAAGTATAGATCAATGATTGGAGGATTATTGTATCTCACTCAAACTAGACCAGATATAATGCAGGCTGTTGGTCTTGTGCCGAGATTCTAGGCTGATCCCAGAGAATCTCATGTCATGGCAATCAAAAGAATTTTTAGGTACTTGAAAGGAACAGTTGAGTATGGTCTATGGTATCCTAGAGATCATAACTTTTCTCTTCATGCATATACAAATGCAGATTGGGCAGGAGATGTGGATGATAGGAAGAGTACAAGTGGAGGAGCATTCTTTTTGGGAAAAAGGTTGGTTTCTTGGCTAAGCAAGAAACAAGAAGGAATATCCCTGTCTACAACTGAAGCTAAATACATTGCAGCAGCAGCAAGTTGCACCCAAGTTTTGTGGATGAAGCAAATGCTAAGAGATATTCAAATAGAACATGAGGAGCCTATCACAATTTTCTGTGATAATTCTACTGCAATAAATATTTCTAAGAATCTGGTGTTACATTCTAAGACCAAGCATATATCCATCAAATTTCACTTTCTGAGAGAGCAAGTGAACAAGGGTGAAGTCAGATTGGAGTATGTGCCCTCCAAGGACCAGCTTGCAGATATTTTTACTAAACCTCTTCCCAAGGACTCTTTTGAGTATCTCAGGGAGAAGTTAGGGGTCATGGCCCCTCCGGTGATGAACTAGGATGCATTGATGTGCATCAGTCCAGTGGATATCACAGTCATATCTTGTGACCTAGTTTGATGATGGGGAGCTGCTACTAAGGGGGAGCAGCTTGTATGATTCTGATGTGCTAGAATTGCAAGTATGAGCCCTTCGCCATTGATGTCAAAGGGGGAGAGAAGACATGTGAAAAACAAGTGGTTGATGATCAAAGGGGGAGTAGTAAAGGAAGAGAAGGCATGTGAAGAGTTGTTGCTGATAGGGGGAGCTGTGACAGAAAGGAGTTCTTGTCTTGATGGTTTTTCACATCATATGTTGCCATCAATGACAAAGGGGGAGATTGTTGCAAGTATGAGGTTAACCAGTGTTGTCATTGATGTCAACATACTCATATTGAATTTGATAAGAAGGATTGGATGAGCTGTGTGCTAAGGTTATTGAGGAAATTAGTCTCAATCATGAACAGTGACGAATAGTGATGAGAAGAAGGTAAAAGTACTCAATAGGTTGAGGATCAGAGGATACGGTTTAAAGGGTTTGTAGATATTAGTCTTGAGATGTTCCAGTTAATATTTCAGAGGTCCACATGAAGATCTGAAGAAGTTATGTTCTCTCAAGTAGAACCGGTTCTAGCAGGCGTTCAGTGGTGATAGAGTGTCATAGATTGGTTCAGTGAGCTACGGACTTGCATTATCTCATTCTGTGGATTGGAGAGAGTGTTGAATAAGTTTGTGTGAAGTGACAACTAGATTTGTTCATGGTTTGGAGGTCCAGAAGCACCTTTTTTATGATAGTGATGACAGACTGTGTTCTTGAAGTTTCGGATGAAGAACAGAAGAATTTGAGTAAGCTGAAAAAGTGAGGATGTTCTTGATGACTCAGGAAAGGTTTTGGTGATCTTTGGATCGTGTTCTATTCTTATTAGTGGTCCGCATTAAAGTTAGAGTTTGCATTTGAAGAATAACCACGGATATTGGTGTTCTTCCTAAGACTGGCCGATTGGATGTATTACACGTCTTGCGAATGATCTTGTATGTGTTTGCCGACTTAGATGATTGTTCCTAAGTCGATGCCTTGTATAAATAAGGGTTTGTGAATTCATTTTGAAGTGTGTCTGGCAGAAATGAGAGTGATATAGTGAAGAGAAGTGTGAAAGACAGAGCAGGAGTGTTTGGGCTTAAATGGAACTGATCCAGGCATGGTAAAGATGTCAATCTCCAGTTCAAGTTTGTAATACTTGTTATCTTGTAGACAGTGTGTCTCTTGTAGGTAGTGTGCCTCCTTGTGAGCAGTGTGCTCAGGCAGTGAGCCCTAATTGGCATGTGCCATCTATTTTTCTTATTCTTCTAACAGAGAATAATCCTTGGGTTAATCACCCCGTGGTTTTTCCCTTGACCGAGTTTTCCACGTCAAAATCTTGGTGTCTAATGTGTTGATGTTTATCTACTCTAGTGTTTATGCTTCATGCTTTCATGAATGGTTAATTGATATGCTATTAAATAACAAAGAAGAATCAAGTGTTTGAAGTAAAAGCAAGTTTTTGTACAATGATTCACCCCCCTCTCAGTTGTGTACCCTAGATCTAACAATAAGATTTGGGAAGAGATCTCAGAACCTTCTTCACAATTTCATCCTCTTCCACTTTTCCACCAAGACCTATGATGCCATTGACCACTTCATTCACCTAGAGCATATACCTAGGAATGTCTTCATCCTATATAATTTTAAGGGTCTCAAATTTGGTTTTGAAGATTTTCATCTTTGCTTGCTTTACTTTCTTATCTCCCTCATAAATGGTATCAAGTTTATCCCAAACTTCTTTAACAAAACTACAACTCATTGCCTTTCAAATTTTTGAATCATCTAACTGACTCATGATAGAAAACTTTGCATTGGCATTGTTATCATACTCCTTAACTTCATCTAGATCTATAGGAATAGTAGCAGGAACTGTGTAACCAGTCTTGACAGAGTCCCAAATACCGCACCCTAGAGAATTGATATAGGTTTCCATCGTTAGCTTCCAAAAAGTATAATTTGTTCCATCAAACCTAGGTATCTTGCTGGATCCATTATATGCCATCCTAGACCTTCCTCAAGAGGTTAAGTTTCCTTCAGAGAAACTTGGCTTTGATACCAATTGTTACACACACCAGAATACTGAGAGAGGGGGTGAATCAGTATCAAATCAAACTTCAAGTCCTCCGAAGTAGATAAAAACTTAAGCATTACAGCATCAACATAAACATGAAAGATTAACACAATGCACATTAGTACATAACACCAGATATACATGGAAAACCTAAGAAGGGAAAAACTATGGTGAGGATTAACTCACAATATATGAAGCTCAAAATTATAACATTGTTTTAGGGCTACAAGCAAAGGAAGCTACTACTCCCTAAAAAATGTTGATTTAGGGTCACTCCCAAGGAAGCTACAACTCCCTAAAGACTTTTTTTTAGGGTCACTCCCAAGGAAGTAACCACTCCTAAAATTGAGAACAAACTCAGAAAAGACTACAGTATGGCAGTCCTTCTATTGAAATCTTGTTGGTGTTGTCATTGATGTCAACCTCTAGCAGAGGATCCACTTGATTTCCAAGTGCTTTTGAGAAAATTTTAGTAAAAAGGTGTGTAGTATGACAGAGGTATGTTTAGTATTATGCTCCACACTTCTTCATGGTTGAATATATGCTTGTACGATTTGGAAGTGATGATCATAGGTGTTCAGAGGTGTTATATCCAGAGTTTCAAGTTTTGGATCTGGCGGTAGTGGAAGATGAGTTTTGACAAAGTGTCTACCTGGGAAGAGGGTTGTTTGGGAGAAATGAGATTACTCCACATTTGTCTACATTAAGTTTTCTTGTCTTTCAGATCTAGGAACATGCTTATATTGTCTGTATCTACCTTCCCTTAAAGTTTCTAGTGTTGGGTTTCTCCGCAAGTTTAGTTCTTGTGTTGGTGTTTAGTGGTAGTGCATCCTGATGTGAAGAATGAAGACATTCTTTGTTTCAGGTGGTTGGGGTAGTGTTGCAGAAGATTATGATGATGCTAGATTATTCTAGAAAAATGTGTGGATGTTGTGGAATACTTCTTTGTGGTGCACATGTTGTTTTTGGACTTGGAGAGGCATGTATGTGGTCGCTTATAGTGTTTGTTCAGGTTTGGCTGACATGGCTTGCTAGTGCTATTTGTAGAGGTACCTCATGGATTATGGATGTGATGAGTATTATGGTGATGTAGATTTGAGTCCTAGCTAACCCTTGATGTAGTCCACCATGACTTCTCTCCACCATGGAAGTGTTTGGTGCCAACTTATTTCAGTGTTGCACATTTGAGGTGCACACATTTCATTAAGACCGACCTAATTGAGATTGTTTTAGGTCATGGATGGTATAAATGCAAGGTGAAGGTTGAGTGGAGTTACATAGAGAAGATAATTTGAATGTGAATCAAGGGTGGTGAATTGGGTGCAAGCTTAAATGCTTATGACTTCTAGATGTAGTGAGCAGAAGGTATCTAGATTTCAGTCTGCTAGAAGTTACAGGAGGCAATGGGTTGAAGGTTGCATATGGAATAAAGTTATAGTGGTGGATTTCTCATGTTGTCTTGAGATAGTGAATCTCTCTGTAACAGTCATCTATTCTTCTCTCTTTTGGATAGCAAGTTCTTTTTGGTAGTGAGCCCTTAGCAGTGAGCCTACTTGTATTTGGTGTTGCTATTCATATATATGTGATCTAATCCTCACCATGGTTTTTCCCTTCTTGGGTTTTCCATTTAAATATAGTGTTCTTATGTGTTTGGATGTGTTTGGATTGATGCTTCATATGTTTACATTATGCTAATGCATAATGAGAGTTTGAAGATTGGAATAGCATTGAGGGTTTAATGTTTTAATGTACAAGTAATTCACCCCCCTCTCAGTTGTCCTATGCATACTAATAATTGGTATCAGAGTGAGGTTCCTTGAAGAAGCTTAACTTCTTGAGGTAGATCTAGATGGCGCATATGAAAGGTATTGAGATTCCCTTGTTTGATGGAACAAATTATGCTTTTTTTGTGCAGTCACGGTAGGAGGGTTCACAGAATGAACTATTTAGACCATGGAGCAAGAGTAAACACAACACAAACAACTCAAGAAATGGAACAAATGCAGATTTAGTCATTCAATATATCAAAGAATTCAAATACAATCTGGCTAGCAACATGTAGGCTTACAATTAGGGCTCACAGGCCTAATTACATACATGCGCTAGATACAGCTTTGAGGCTCCTTCGCACAAAATCTAAACTATCAGATCTTTCTTTTGTCAATAGCTTACAACTTGATGACTACTTTCCTAAGGATCTATTACATCTTTATATATCATTTCTGGACCAATAGATTCTTCTGCGTCGGCCAAGGAAGATCACAAACTCCAATGAAGAGTCGTAACGTGTTCACAGATAGGTTAGACCTAAATGCATAGAACACTTCCTCAAATGAAAGGAACCACATGCGGATCCTTGGGGAAGGTCGGCCATAAACCAAAGAACATTGAATGATGTGTCAATGAGATCCGTAAGTCAAGGAACGATCTGCAAGCCTTCTCCTTTAGCTCATTATTAGGAACTGTTAAATGCTCTACTCTAAGGAAATAGTCAACTTCTGATAGAGATATCTTTCCAGTAACTAATCCAAATACTCAAAATTCTTGATATGATGTAGATGAATGAATGTAGATGCTAAGTCAAGATCCACAAGATGTGAAATGCAAAAACTGGACCACAAGCTAAAAACTACTACTGACTAAACTACCTGAACTGAACTGGAAAATAAAAGAACTAAAATGCAAATGTTTTTGGTTGACGCAAGATTTCTCTTGAACCAGGGATGCTCCTGCATCAGACATCTGGGGTTATTGAAAAAGTGAGTCCCTCACTTTTCTGGGGCTAGGGGAGAACCAAGATGGTCCACCTCAGCCTGAGAGATCTAAGATGAATCTTCTTCTGGTCTGCCTTTCCATTTCACAAGGTATTCCTTGTATTGTCTTCCTCTAGTGTTGCATCCAACTCTACTATCCAAAATGTTTTCAATTTGTTCCAGTGCTTGTTGTGGTAACTGCTTCTTTAAGTCTTCTTCTATGTTGTCACCGAACTATGCTTCATGATACTAATATAGATCTGCAATGTTGAAAATAGGTGAAATACCCAATGTCTCCGGTAATTCCACTTCATATGCATTGCTTGAATCAAATTTCCTAAGTATCCTACAAGGTCCAAACTTCTTCATCTTCAACTTGTTATAAGTCCCAACTAGAAATCTTTCTTTTCTCAAGTACACCATCATTTCATCTCCAACTTCAAATTCCTTGTCTTCTCTTCTCATCTACTTTCTCTTTGTACTTATTGTTCATGTCCCTCAAATGCTTCTTCACCTGATTATGCATTGTCTTCATATGGTCTGCAAATTCTTCTGCTTCTGTACTCCTCTTGTCTTCTGTACTACTATCTCTCAATTCTACAACTCCTCTAGGATTCACTCCGGTAACAATCTCAAAAGGTGTTCTTCTAGTATTCTTATTCACTGAATTATTGTATGCAAACTCTGCTTGTGAAAGAATCAAGTCCCAACTTCCAGCTTTGTCTCCAACCAAACATCTCAACAAGTTTCCCAAACTCCTATTCACTACCTCTGTCTGTCCATCTATCTGTGGATGAAAAGTAGAACTAAACTACAAATCTGTCTTCATCTTCTTCCAAAGTGTCTTCCAAAAGTAACCAACAAACTTTGTGTCTCTGTCTGAAACTATTCTCTTAGGTAATCCATGCAATCTCACAATCTCCTTGAAAAATAGGTCAACTACATGCACTGCATCAACTGTCTTCTTACAAGGTATGAAATAAACCATCTTTGAAAATCTATCAACCACTACAAATATTGAATCATATCCTCTCTATGTCTTAGGTAATCCCATTACAAAATCCATGCTTATGTCTTCCCAAGGTCTCTCCAGTACTGTCAAAGGTTTATACAATCCAGTGTTCTGACTACTCCCCTTTGCAACTTGACAAACTCTACAACTTTGCACAAATCTCTGAACATCCTTATGTGTCTGAGGCCAAAAGTAATTTTCACTTACCAAAGCCACTGTCTTGTCAATGCCAAAATGTCCTGCTAATCCACCACTATGCTTCTCCTTGATCAAATTATCTCTCATAGAACTTCTAGGTATGCATAACTGACTTCCTTTGAACAACATATCTTCCTGAATGAAATACTCTAACCACTTACTCCTATCTATCACAACAGGTTCCTTACATGCTTTCCAAAGTTCTACAAAATAAGTATCTCTCTCATACATGTTCTTCAATTCATCCAAACCCAACACTTCCACTCTCATCTCTGTCAACAAAATTCTTCTTCTACTCAAGGCATCAACAACTTTATTTGATTTACCACTCCTATGCTTCAATACAAAGGTATAACATTGCATGAACTCTACCCATCTCATATTTCTCGGATTCAACTTTCCTTGACTATTCAGATATTGCAAAGCTTGATGATCTATATATAGCACAAACTTTTTAGGCAACAAGTAATGTCTCCACTTCTTCAAGGATTGAATTATGGCATAGAACTCTTGATCATAAATTGAATATCTTTTCCTTGCATCATTCAACTTCTCACTGAAATATGCTACAGGTCTACCTTCTTGACTTAACATGGCTCCAATTGCATTTCCACTTGCATCACAATCAACTTGAAATACCTTATTGAAATCTGATAATGCCAAAATAGGTTGCTCTGTTACTTTCTGCTTCAACAACTCAAAAATCTTATCTGCTCCTAATGTCCACTTGAAATATTTTATGTCATTTCTCATTATCTCTGTCATAGGGTTACAAACTGAACTGAAATTCCTAATGAACTTCTGGTAAAAGCTAGCCAAACCATGAAATGATCTAACCTCTCCCATGCTCTCTGGTGTAGGCCATTCAACAATTGCTTCACTTTCTCAAGGTCCATCTTCAATCCTTCCGTAGAAATCACAAATCCCAAATATACCAATTCTTCCTTCATGAAACTACACTTCTTAATGTTTATCAGCAATTTCTCTTCTCTCAACCTTTGCAAAACTTGTCTAATATGTAACAAATGTTCTTCTTTTGTCCTACTGAAAATTAGAATATCATCCAAGTATACAATAAGAAAATTACCAAAGAATTTCTTCAAGACTTCATTCATCAACCTCATGAAAGTACTCGGTGCATTTGTCAATCCAAAAGGCAATACTCACCACTCATACAATCCTTCATTTGTCTTAAAAGCAGTCTTCCATTCATCTTCTTCTCTGATTCTAATCTGATGGTATCCACTCTTCAAATCTATTTTTTGTGAAATATCTTGCTCCACTCAAACAATCCATGATATCATCCATTCTAGGTAAAGTAAATCTATACTTAACTGTGATCTTGTTTATTGCTCTGGAATCAATACACATTCTCCATTCTCCATCCTTCTTAGGTGCAAGAACTATAGGTACTACATAGGGACTCAAGCTTTCTCTAATCAAACCTTTTCTCAATAATTCTTGTATCTGTCTATTCAGTTCTTCATTCTCTGCTGGTGTCATTCTATGTGTTGCTTTGTTAGGCAAACTTGCTCCCGATATAAGATCCATGTGATGACTGATACTCCTTATAGGTGGTAATCCATCAGGTACATTATCTGATATGGTGTCTTCATACTCTGTCAACAACTCTCTTATCTCATCCGGTTCAGTTTCTCTCTTCACCACTTTAAGCTTCTTAGGAATCAAGGCATAACACATACTTTCCTCTTTCAAACCATCCAAAAATTTCCTTCCATCCACCAAACAAATTCTAGCATTCCCACATACCACATTTTTAGGATCATCTTCTAAAGGAATCAAAGTAATTCTTTTCCCATTTGTTGTTATAGTATATGTATTCTTTCTCCCATCATGCATAGCTTTTCTATCATACTGCCAAGGTCTACCCAACAAGATATGACAAACATCCATAGGCATAATATCACACAAGACTTCATCATGATAAGATCCAATATGAAATTTCACCAAACATTGTTCACTCACTAGTACCTTATGATCATCCTGAATCCATGCTATCTGATAGGGCTTAGGGTGTTTCAATCTTTCCAACTTCAGCTTAGTCACCATCTCCTCTGAAACTAGGTTATCTAAACTACCACTATCAATTACAACTTTACAACACTTACCTCTAGATTTGCATTTAGTTCTAAACATACTCTTCCTCTGTGACGGTTCCTCATTTGTCTCTACTTGAAATAGTACTCTTCTCATCACCAATGATTCTCCTTTCTCTGGATTGCCAACTAAACAAGGTGATCCAATAGGTTCTTCTTCAACATAGGCTGCTCTTCCACTGTTCTCTGTCTTCTTGCTTGTACTATCCTGATTACATTCAAATGCTCTATGTCCTTCACCTCCACACTTGAAACAAGTACCTCTAAATATCTTCTTATCAAATCCTTTTCCTTCTCTTCTATATCCTTCATTCTAATATGCACTAAGGTTTCCTTTCCGGTAAAAATTTATGTCATCTCTCCAGTAAGCATTGTTATCTCTGCCATCCTTTCTAACTGGACTGTCAAACTTGTTCTGCTCCACCAATGATCTAATGATCTTCCCTTCTAAAATTTAATTCCTCTGCCTCTCTATCTCTGATCATACTTCTAATTCAACTTTCAGGGCAAATTGATATGTTGCTTCCAAAGATGTCACCCTTACAAAACTTAGTTCTTCTTGAATGTTCAATCTCAGTCCATTGATGTATCTAGCTACTTTCTCCTTGCTTGCTTCACTATGTCTTATCCTCATTATCATCTTATGAAATTCTTCAGTGTATTCCTTCACACATTTCTCCTCGTGTCTCAAGTTTTGCAATCTTTTCAACAATTCCAACTCATAGTCAGTAGGTATGAACTAATTCTTCAACTTTGTTACCATCCGATCACACTTCATAATCTTTTCTTTTCCTCTTCTCTTTCTTTCCAACTGAACTTCTTTCCACCATATAGCAGCATGTCCTTTCAATTTTGTCTTTGCAAATTTCACCTTCTCTAGATCTTCAATCTCCTCATATTCAAAGTATTCTTCCATGTCATTTATCTAGTCAATCAATTCTTTAGGATTCAAATTACCAGTATAGTTCAGAACATCAACTCTAGGTCTCTTTCTAATCTTTGAAATAGCTCGCAACATCTTTATCTGATCTGATTCTTCTTCTTCATCACCTCCTAGGGTTTTGCTAGTGTGTTCAACAGATTGAAATTCTTCTTCATCATCAATTTCAACATTAGGTCTCAGTGTCAATCCTCTTCACCTATCTTCTTCAACATCCAAATGAATTCACATTGTTCTCATCAATTCCATCATCTCATCCATTCTTTTAGCCATTGTACCAACAGGAGGAACTCTTCGCGGTGGCATCTTCCTAGGATCAAGTGCAAACTACCTCAGGTTTGGCGATCAGGCTACAAGTGACAACTACCTCTCAATCAACGATCGGTTGCGTACAAGTAACTTGCCTCAGATCAAAGATATTCTTACAACAAGATCTTTATGGAATCCCCTTCACCAATTCGCTCCAAAGAATCAAACTTTCACTCTCCAAGATTTGAACAATTTTCTCTCTGATACCACTTGGTGCAATCACGGTAGGAGGGTTCACAGAATGAACTATCTGAACCATGCAACAAGAGTAAACACAATGGAAACAACTCAAAAAAATGGAACAAATGTAGATTTATTCATTCAATATATCAAATAATTCAAATACAATCTAGCCGGCAACATGCAAGCTTACAATTAGGACTCACATGCCTGATTACATACATGTGCTAGATAAATCTTTGAGGCTCCTTCGCACAAAATCTAAACTATCAAATCTTTCTTTTGTGAATAGCTTACAAATTGATGACTACTTTCCTAAGGATCTATTACATCTTTATATATCATTTCCGGACCAATAGATTCCTCCGCATTGGCCAAGGAAGATCACAAACTCCAATAAAGAGTTGTAACATGTTCACAGATAGGTTGGACCTAAATGCATAGAACACTTCCTCAAATTAAAGGAACCACATGTGGACCCTTGGAGAAGGTCAGAAATGAACCAAAGAACATTGAATGATGTGTCAATGAGATGTGCAAGTCAAGGAATGATCCGCAAGCCTTCTCCTTCAGTTGATTATCAGGAACTGTTAGAATGCTCTGCTCTGAGGAAATAGTCAACTTCTGATGGCGATATTTTTCTGGTAACTGATCCAAATGCTCTGAATTCTTGATATGATGTAGATGAATGAATGTAGATTCTAAGTCCAAATCTGCAAGATGTAAAAAGCAAAAACTAGACCACAAGCTAAAAACTACTATTGACTGAACTACCTGAGCTGAACTGGAAAATAAAATAACTGAAATGCAAATGTTTTTGGTTGATACAAGATTTCTCTTGAACCAGGGATGCTCCTACATCATTTTTGAAAGATTAGAATGGATATCTTTCTTGTCTCATTAGGGTATAACGTATGGAAGTTAGTTGAGAAAAAATATACTATACCTACTAATGGCCCAAAGGATGATGATGAGCTTAAAGACTATGAGAACAATGGCAAGGTAAGGAGTGCTCTTCTGAATAGTCTTTCTGATTCAGAATTAGTGAAGGTAATGAGCCTCAAAACTACTCATGAGATCTGGAAGAAGCTGGAAAGTATCTATGAAGGTGATGACAAGGTCTAGCAAGCAAAGATGTAGAATTTGTAGACCAAGTTTGAAACCCTAAATATGTTAGGATGAAAATATTGTAAGATACATGTAGAGAGTGGATGAAGTTGTCAATTCCATCAATGGTCTTGGTGGAAAGCTGGAGGAAGCTGAAGTGGTATAGAAGGTACTAAGATCTCTTCCAAAATCTTATAGTGCTAAAGTTTCTACTATTGAAGAAGTTCAAAATTTGGATAATTATACTAGGGATCAATTGTTTGGTACTTTAACTACTTTTGAATTAAGAGAGTTTGGTCAAGATGATTCAAAAAATGAGACTATTTTTAAGGTCTAGAAAAATAGAAAAGAATGATGAATCAGACTCAGATGATTTTGATAAAATAGAAGCAAATTTTGTAAGAAGATTGAAAAAGGGCTCTAGAAAATACAAAGGTAAGTTACCCTTCAAATGTTTTAGCTGTGGAAAGATAGCTCATTATGCTTCAAAATATCTATTCAAAATTTCAAATGACAAATACAAGGATAACAAAGGTAAATCAATCAAGAGAAGTTATTATGTTAAAGAAGATGCTAGCATATCTGATGATGAGTCTGACTATCTGGATGATGAAATTGATGAATACTTGTTCATGGCTTTAAATGTTGGAACTAATTCTACTAATTCTGAAAGATGTATGAAGGAAATTTCTTCAAAAATAGAGTACAATATCGAGGGTGCTTTGGTAACTACTTTTCATGTAAGAGAAGAGGAAAACTACTGGATAATTGACAATGGATGTTCAAATCATATGACAGGTGATAAGAATAAGTTTGTCAAGCTTGACAAGTTTGATGGAGGTTTTGTTAAGTTTGGAGATGATGCATCTACTAAGATATGTGGAAAAGGTTCAATCAGTTTTGATGGCAAGCACAATACAAATGATGTTCTTTATGTCAGGGGTCTCCAACACAATCTTCTAAGTGTAGTACAAATGTGTAGCAGAGGATATAACCTTGTGTTTCAAGATGGTGGCTGTGAAATCAAAAAGAAAGCTCTGGAACTCTGGTTACTATAGGAACAAGGACAAAAGGAAGCATATATCAGCTCAAAGGTGCTAATGGTATGTGCTTTATGACTCAAATTAATGAAAGTTGGCTATGACATAGAAAAATGTGTCACATCAATTTTGATAGCCTAGTGAGGATCAACTCTACTCAAGTTGTGAGGGATCTGCCAAGAATTACAAAGCCCATCAATGCAATTTGTAAGGAATGTCACAACATGCTTCCACAATCTAGAATCCATGAATCACCTCCGTAACAAATGTAACTAACCAGGTCGGCCAGAATTAGTGTATACATCAAAAACACTTAGATACATATTTTCAAGATCTTCATTATAGCTTTTGGATCAAACACATGCCTTCAATACATTCTAGAGACATCTATGAACAACATAGAATCATTTGGGAGCCAACAAATCCAACCGCAATAAATCTCACTTGAGTACAACAAATATCACTTGAAGATATATCACAGAATGCTTCTCAACAAACACTATCAAACTCTGCTAATAAATAACTTTCTTTCTGGAGGACCAAATCACAAATCTTTTGGAATGAATATAGCTAAGGATCTTATAAGCTTAAGTCCAGAACCGCAAGACCCAAATCCAACCTGCGGAGAAATGCAGAGAAAAATACTTTATCCCTATCACTCTGCAAACACTGCTAGGCACAATCTTTAAACTAGTGAATAGAACTTTTTCTACATAGAGATCTGGACTACCAAATTATGGATTTAGCATCTTCAAACACTTCTCTAAAACATATCCAAAACTCATACTCCAGTCTTCAACACAGAGGGAATGTGGAGCAAAATACTCAAACAATGTCCTTAACATGACAACTCAATCTCTCAACAAACAACAATATCAGAAGACACAGTTGGCACCAATGACAACACAAACATATTGACATCAATGACAACACTAGTTAGCACATACTTGCAACAAGGTCATTATGCTTCAAAATTTCTAGTCAAAATTTCAAATGACAGATACAAGGATAACAAAGGTAAATCAATCAAGAGAAGTTATTATGTTAAAGAAGATGCTAGCATATCTGATGACAAGTCTGACTATCCAAATGGTGAAATTGATGAATGCTTGTTCATGGATTTAAATGTTGGAACTAATTCTATTGATTCTAAAAGATGTATGAAGTAAATTCCTTCGGAAACATAGCACGATATCAAGCGTGCTTTGGTAACTACTTTTCATGCAAGAGAAGAGGAAAATTACTGGATAATTGACAGTGGATGTTCAAATCATACGATAGGTGATAAGAATAAGTTTGTCAAGATTGATAAGTTTAATGGAGGTTTTGTTAAGTTTGGAGATGATGCATCTGCTAAGATCTATGGAAAAGGTTCAATGAGTTTTGATGGCAAGCACAATACAGATGATGTTCTTTATGTCAGGGTCTTTGGCACAATATTCTAAGTGTAGGACAAATGTGTAGCAGAGGATATTGTTACGTTGGAAAATGTTCCCTTGGGGGTTTTTCCCTCTTAAGGTTTAGCTCCCGGGTCCAATTTATGCATTTAGAGCATCTTTCATGATAATCTAACTTCCCGATGAGAAAACCCTAAAGTTTCATGGCAATTTGGACTCGAGGGTTGCACTTAACAATAACCCTACCTAAAATAGGGGGTGGACTTGGGCGTCCATGCCCTAGTTCTTCCCTATTTTAGGTCAACCCTAATTTTTAAGTGTTGGTTTGTGACCGTTATTTAGTTCCTATGCTGACACGATAAGTTTCAATTACGAAATTCTTGGTGGGAATGTTTGTAGTTGTATATATAATCATGTTTAGACATTCATTTGTAAACTAGATGGCAATTTTGATTCATGAGCTTGTGTAGAAGTGATCCAAGGCATTCATTGTGTGTTATAGAGTAGACTTTATGTTGTTATTGTATTTGTATTTACAGATTTGGCAGCCATCTCTTCATGGCATGAAGAACTTCTTCCTTCCATGAGATCTTCACTACAAGGTGATATCAATTGTGTTTTCAATCATTTATCATTTGGATTTTGCCTCTAACCTGCAGGGATACACATTCTTTCTCTAACAATGGTGTTCAAAAGACTTGAATGTCTCTCCGGGGCTTGACTGAGGCAAGCCTCTAAACACCACAACCCCCAACTTATTTTTCTGTGATTACAGGTTACAGGTTGTAGGAGCAGAAAAAGTGAAGTTGCAGGAGAGCAGTGTAGACTGTCGCATTGAAAATCTAAAGAGAAAATAGGGACTTGGACTCGGGGGCCCGCTCATTAGTCCTCTGAATCCCGCAACTGAAGAATCTCCAAAATAGCAGGAACATGTTGTAGACAAGTTTTCCAGATCCTGACAAAAAGCATGGCACTAGACTAGGGCACCCTCTCATTAGTCCCCAACTATTTCACTTCCTGAACTTCAAAATCTAGTACACATTTGATTATCATTTAGTATCTCCATGTGCGAGCATTTTCTATGATTTGTCCATTTGCTTCCAAATTTGCATAATTAGGGTTTTGAGCATAATTGGGCTTAATTGAACAACTAAATCACACAATTCCAATTTCCCTACATTCCAAGTGACTGAAAGCCTAATAGTAGACTTCCTACTCAGCTAAAGTCCTTGAATATTTAGAGGTGAAAGGAGGATTCACATAAACCATCAAATCAAATCCTCTTCATCAATTTTCACCCTAAACATTTTGGTGAACCCGTGTTTTATTGAATTTTGCATCTTACTGAATTTTTTTCTTCAGATTTACATTCATTTTATTGTTAATCTTATTGCATTTGGAAAATTTTGAAAAATTTGGCATTTTTAGCTTGCATTTTCATGTAATTTGGATTAATTGGCATTTTATTTAATTAAATTTATGTCATTATCATCAGATCTGATTTAGAATACAGAAATGTCCCATTCATCATTCATCATTCATTTATATTGCATTTTCATGCTTAAATTGATAAAAATTGCTTGAAATTATGTATTTTTTCATATAACCTAGTTTTGCATTAACTAGGGTTTGTAGACAAAATCTTGTTTCAAATTTTACTACCCTTTTAAAACACTCATTAGGACTAATTTCTAATTATAGTGTTTCATCATAATGGTTTGCTTGCAAAATTTCATGCCTAGGGTTTGAAAACCTAGATTTTTCACTAGATTTGGCCTTATCGTCTCTATAGATTTGCACCATAAGCGTGTTGTAAAAGATTTTTCTACACTAATTGGCTATTATCAGGGTTATTATCTTCTATCCCTCCTAAAATTCTTTACAACACCTTTTTATTGGCCTCTTACATTGGAAATTTGGTGAAAATTTGCATATTTTAGCTATATTTTCCCTAGGGTTTGACCTTGAGTTGCACTATAAGCATGTTGTGATGGATTTTTTGGAATTAGGTGGCTGTTATTACTGTTATAATTTTCTTTCCATCATCATTTTCCTTACAATACCCTTTGTCATACTCTTTTGCATTGAAATTTGTTGAAAAATTGCATATTTTTGGCTATATTTGACCTAGATTTGCACTTCAAGTATGTTGTGAAAGATTTTATGGCTTGAGGTGGCTTATATTGTTGATATAATTTTCTACACCTCCTAAAATTCTTCACAACACCCCTTTTACTGGGTCTTTGCATTGAAAATTTGTGAAAAAATGCATATTTGAGTGCATTTTCACTAGGTTTTGACTTATCATCATCCTAGGTTTGCATAAAAAGTGTGTTGTGAAGGATTTTATAGCTTTATTGGACTGATATCAGACATATTATTTGCTTCCCCTGATCAATTTCCTTACAACACCTTTTCTTTCAGTTATTTGCATTGAAAAAAGTTGAAAAAATCAAGCATTTTAGGTCATTCTCATACATAGTTTTGCACTTGTCTTTTGCATAAGTTTTGAAAAGCTTTTAAAATCTAATTTCACATTGATTGGAATACATATACCCATGGTTTCTCATGTCCCTATAATGATAATTTAAATTCTTATATATATATATAAACATAAATACAATATTATAATTTAATTATTATAAATATTATAAAGTCTATCATGTCCCGATATTAAGACATTGTTTAAATTAAAGATTTAAACAACATGATAAAAGTCGGTGAAATTGCTTTGGTAAAATATGGCTTTTAGTCAATTTAAATGATAGAGCTAATTACGTATATTTAAGTAAATACATATTATTATTAATACTTATTATTTAATAAGTAATATGAAATAATATTACTATAATTAAAATATAATATATCTATTTTAATTGACAAGAGTCATAAATGACAATGATAAATATAAATATTATTTTTTGTTTAAGTAATAATAGTAAGTACTTTTAGGGAGATGGCATCCATTTATACTGCTGCGAGGGCCGAGCTAGGGCATCCGAGCCCTAGCTCGTGATCCATCTTCCTGGGCTCTGCATTGTCTAGGTGGGATTGTTCTTGTGAGTGCGGGGGGGTCGTTTCTTTTTATCTGCTGGGTGCTCGCTAATCCTAGGGTTCGCGACCATTTTGGCTCTGGTTTTGCATGGTGAATCTATCCAGGAGTCTCCTTGCTGCCCTGTGTGGTGAGTCCGCCCCTGGTGGTTTTGCGGTTGGGAACATTGGTTCGTGCTTGGTCTTGGTTGATGCAGAGTGGTGCGGCAGGGTACGAAGGGAGTGTTGAGCCTGGGGTTTCTGTGGTGGGGTTTCTCCTTCTTTTCTGGCATGGGTAGGGCTAGTTTGGGTGGTAATTGCTTATGCTACAAGTGGGCAGAGGAGGTGGTGTGGGGTTACCCCACAGTTGTTCTTTTGTAGGTGGTGCATTTCTATTTAGGGCTTGATGGCCTTTTTGAAGGGGGAGGCTTCAGGGGTTTCTTCCGATTTGGACTTTCGGGCAGTGATAGGCTCGAAGTCTTTGGATCAAGGCATGAAGACTTTCGACAATAATCTTTTTACTCTGGAATCAGGGTTTCATGGTGCGGATGCGCCTAATGGTGCACAAATCCCTAAGGTTAATAGTTGTCTTGAGCAATGCAAGGAGAGGCCCAAGCTAGTCATTCCACTTGAAATGATTGCTGAGGACATTGAATATTATTCAAATCACTCCTTGTATTGCAAATTTTTGGGGATGAGGACTTTGCTACAGTTTTTGGAATCTTGGGCCCAGAGAACTTGGGCACCAGAAGGTGAAATGGACATTATGATGCTAGCGAGCAACTATTTTATGGTCACTTTTAACTGTTTGGCTTACTGCAATAAAGTCTTTGCCGGAGGCCCTGATTTCCATAACCAGGTGGGGTTGTTTATCAAGCCATGGCATGCAGGCTTTATCCCCTCAGAGGAGATGCCAAACCATGTTTCGGTGTGGGTCCGTTTACCCCGGTTTCTAGTGGAATGTTGTCGGGAAGATACTTTGTAGTTGCTAGCATCGTTGTTGGGGAAGCCAGTTGGCTCTTCACTATCAACCGTGGGGAAAAAGGTTATGACTTATGCCTGCATTTGTGTCGAAATTGATCTTAGCAAGCCCCTGCCAGATGTTGTGGATATGTGTGCGGGATCTTTCTCTTGGGTGCAGCAGTTGGACTACGAGACTCTTCCTTTCTGCTACCGTCTTTGTCATGCCTACAGTCACCTACAGCAGAGGTGTCCTAAATCAAAGCCCATAGACTCTCAGCCTTCTTAGCTTCCTTGCAACCCCCTTGGGGCTGATAAGGGGAAGGGCCTTGTCCCTGGTGAGGTGGCTGATGCTGAGGGTTTTGTTCTGGTAAAGGCTCGTAATAGGAATAGGGGTCTAAAGCAGACCTTAAAGGAGAGTCAGGTTGAGGATTCATATAATAGGTTTGAGATCTTGGATGATCTTAATCAGCAGGAAGTGAATCCGGGGTTGATGAGTGTCAATTAGGTGGTTGAGGTTCCAGCCTAGGAGGTCAATACTTCTGGTGCTTCATCAACACCATAGGATGATGAGGCTTTGCATATGGATACGAATCAACAGATGGTGGCTCCATTGGTGCTAGCTCCTTCCGTTGAAACCATGAAAGTTGGTCGAGATCCTTCTCTTTCAGGGAGGCCTGGGGGCTCTGGTGTAGCTAGGAGTAGTAAATCCACTCCTCTTTTGGGCCTTATGCAAAGGGATCTTAAGAAGGGTGGGGTGGAGAAAGCTGTCAAACCTGGTAGAAAGAAGGATCTGGAAAAGATCAAAATGATGGGTAAAACTTTGGTGGAGTTAGGGTCAGTAAAGACACTAGATTCTCACTTCTCGAGCCAATTGAAATGATTGCATTATCATGGAATGTAAGGGGCTTGAACAGTAGCCCTCGACAAAAAGTTGTTCATGATTTGGTTAAAAATCAAGGTCATGATGTTCTTTTTCTCTAGGAGACCAAGCTTACAATTGAGTCTATGTTTAGTCTGGTGCCTAAGTTGTGGCGGAATGGGGATTGTCAATGCACTGGGGCCCATGGATCTTTTGGGGGTTTAGCGTGCTTTTGGAACCCGCAGAAGATCTGTCCTCTTTGGTGGCTATCTTCTAAGTTTGCTATGACTATGATTGCTTCTAGTTTCGAGACGGGGGAAGTCTTACTCCTCTCTAATATCTATGCTCCTACTGACTTGCGTGGTAAACAATTTCTATGGGCCCATATTAGTTATGTCCACATTTTGGCTCCTCTCCATCCTTGGATCTTGGCTGGAGATTTTAAAGCTATTTTAGAGCTGGCTGAAAAGCGTGGGGGTATGGCAAGGCTGGATTCCTTGGCGCTGCTTATGCGCAATAACATTGATGCTTTGAATTTAGTTGATATCAAGCCCAATAATGGTCAGTTTACTTGGAACAATCGTAGGGTTGGGGATAATTGTATTTCTGAGAGATTGGATCATTTTTTGGTTTCCAGTTACTGGGTTGGGGGCATGTGGTCTTCGTGTTCTGAAATCCTAGATTGGAGGGGATCCAATCACTGGCCTATCAGAATTACCTATGTGTCATCTTATGTGCCTCGATCTCCTTCATTTAGATTTCAACTCATGTGGCTGCAGGACCAGTCTTTGTTTGATTGTGTGGCCAATTAGTGGTGGTGGGGCAAACCTGCTCATGGTACAGTGATGTATACCTTTGCTAAGTTGCTACAGTATGTGAAATATAAGCTCAAGCAGTGGAATTATCAATGCTTTGGGAATGTTTTTCATGTTAAGGTAGCGGCTCAGGCTAAGTTGGATGGTATCACAAGACTGATAAGGGAAGATGGGGTTACTGAAGAATTACTTCATGATGAAGCTCAGGCTCTGAAAGCTCTGGAGGAGTGTGAGCTTTGAGAGGAACTATTTTGGAAGCAAAAGGCCTGGATAGAATGGCTTCAAGAAGGGGATAAAAATACTGCCTTTTTCTTCAATTCAGCGAAAGCCAGAAGGCATGGAAATTCTATCTCAATTGGAAAGCCCTAATAGGGGTGAGCAGCTTTCCTCCTATCCTAAAATGGTGGGTGAGGCAATGCAGTACTTCTCCTCTCTTTTTAGGGAAGATTCTCATGGGGGTCTCCTGAAGAAGCTCTGGTTCTCTCCTGTATTCCCCCTCTGGTGACTAGAGAAATGAATGAGCTTTTTATGAAAGATATCACTCTTGAGGAACTAGAGGAGACTGTTTTCCAGATGAAGAAAGGGAAAGCCCCTAGTCCTGATGGCTTCCCAATTGAGTTTTACCAAGAATTCTGGGACATTATCAAGTTGGACCTCTTAGCGGTTGTCCAAGAATCTCAATAGAATAAGCAAATGCTTAGGGCTTCTAATGCGACCTTTCACGCCGTCATACCCAAGTGTGAAGGGGCAGATAGGCTAAGTCAATTCCACCCCATTTCTCTTTACAATGTTATTTATAAAATTATCTCCAAGATTATTACTGATAGGTTAAAAAATGGGCTAAAAGAGCTGATTTCTGAGGAGCAGAGTGGCTTTGTGGAGGGCAGGCAAATTTTGGATGGTATTGTTATTGCTACTGAGTCCATCTACTCTATGGCCAGCTCCAAATATAAGGCAATGTTCATTAAGTTGGATATGGCTAAGGCCTATGATAGGGTCAGGTGGTCCTTCCTTTGGAAGGCTCTCAGTGCTTTTGGTTTTGGGGATGCTTGGATCTAGTGGGTTATGAGCTGCATTACTTTAGTCTCCTTCTCGATGCTTATTAATGGGGAACACACGGAGTTATTTAGTGCTTCTAGGGGGCTTCGTCAGGGAGATCCCTTGTCTCCCTATTTGTTTCTTCTCCTTGCTGAAGGTTTGGGGAGGCTGATTAGAAAAAACCTGGAGGAGGGTCTTATTCAGGGTTGGTGGTGGGGTGGTCATTTGCCTCCGTAGTCTCACTTGCAGTTTGTGGATGACACTACTCTGATGAGCATGGCTACAATGAGAGAAGCTGTTAATATGTGCAGGGTGTTGGATTTACCTAATTGCTTCGGGTCAATTGATCAATGAAGACAAGTCTTCCATCTTCTTTTTAAATACTCCAGACCCCATCCACCAGAGGATTGCTCAGACTTTGCATTTTCAGATTGGGACTCTCCCTTTGGTCTATCTGGGTATTCCTATCTCGGTTGGCCATTTACCCAAGGAGTCTTGGAAGAATTTTTGGATAAATTTCGGGTGAAAGTTAATCACTGGACTCATCAGTGGTTATCTTTTGCTAGGCGTGTTTAGTTAATTACGTCAGTGGTGCAGGCTTTGCCCATTTATAGGTGTATGCTCCAGGTTGCCCTGATGGGTTTTGTTAAGAAGTTAGATTTGGTTGCTAGACAATTTTTATGGGCTGGCAGTCTGGTATCTTCCAAATGGAGTTTGGTTAGATGGGAGGTTGTTTGTAGCCCCAAGCAGTATGGGGGTCTTGGTGTTCGGCAGTCGGACTTGACTGGTGTTGCTCTGGCTGCGAAGCTGTATTGGCGTTGGTACACTAAACATGATAAGGCCTGGGCTAGGATTCTTACTCAGAAGTATTTTCTGGGGATCCCTCACTGTGATATTCCTCACTACCCCCTTTTGGGGAAAGGCTCAGTGATTTGGGGTACTCTCAAAAAAGGGGCGGCCCTTAGCAAGGAAGGCTTATTTTGGATTTGTAAGCAAGGATCCTAGGCTCTTTTCTGGACTGACTCCTGGGATGGTTATCCTCCCATTATCTCTTAGTCTCCTAATTTGTTGAATCTTTGCCAGCGATTCCTCGAGATGGGTTGGTCTCGAGTAAGTGACTTTAAAACCTTTACTTCCTGCAGGCACTTGGAGCTGGCGAGCTGGAAGTCTCCTGAGGCTTGGCCAGTTGTTAGTTCTCTTGAGGAGCATGCTGAGTTGCTCAGTACCCTCTCTAGTCGGTAGTGTAGTTCCCTCTAGGAGGACGATGTGCTTGCCTGGTCTCCCAATCCTAAGGGAGTCTATACTGTTGCCTCTAGATATCAGGTTTTACTGTCTCATAGATTAGATGGGGAGGAAGTTCAGTGGTGGAGGAAGGTCTGGAACAAGTTCCCTTGGCCTAAATGTAACTGCTTCATTTGGATGCTGGCATGGAATAGGTGTTTG
Source organism: Cunninghamia lanceolata (assembly GCA_027924645.1). Classification (NCBI taxonomy): domain Eukaryota; kingdom Viridiplantae; phylum Streptophyta; class Pinopsida; order Cupressales; family Cupressaceae; genus Cunninghamia; species Cunninghamia lanceolata. Next base: position 3,113,472 of record BSBN01000220.1, on the reverse strand, counting down.
ACCTAGGATAATATCTGGAAGAGAGGCTTCCAGGGCCCTTTTGTTTGTGTTATGTGTGGGACGCCCGAGGAAGACTCAGCTCACTTGTTTATTCGCTGTCCTTTTGCTTCTCAGATTTGTCATTTTTGGTGGGATGCCTGGCAGAGTCCCTACGTTCATGCTTCCTCTTTGATGGACTTTTGGAATGGTATGGGTAAATCCCCTTCTATGGCTTCTTTCTTGTAGGAAGTGTGGTTTGGGGGTCCTATCTTCATGTTGTGGCAACTTTGGCTTGAGTGGAATCAACAAATTTTTTGAGGCGAGAAGAAGATGGTGCAACAAGTCTGGCAGAAAATCTTGGGAATGATTCAAGAGATAGTGGAGGCTAAGAGTGAGGTAAGTTTTCCTTTAAGTAAGCGGGATGCTGAGGTGGTGGCGAGACTAGGGCTTTAGGGGCTATCTGTGACTTCGGCTTGTGTCAGGAGAGGTCAGAAGGCTAATAAGAAAATTCACAGGGTTGGGTGATGGCAGCTTCCTCCCATTGGGATTCTTAAGATTAATACTGATGGTTCCTCCAGGGACAATCCTGGGCCAGCTGGTATTGGGGGGATTGGCAAGGATTCTGTTGGCTCGATGATCTTTTTTTTCGGTCCCCGAGGGGATGCAGACCATCAACATGATGGAAGGGAAGGCTATTCTCTATGCTTTTGAGAAGGCTCATGCTCTAGGCTAGGGACAGATCATTTGTGAATCTGATTCCCAAGTTTTGATCAATTTGCTCATTAAGCGGAAAGTGGTGGATGTCAGTTGGCATCTGGCTTTGATTGTGCAGCAGATTTTCTAGGCTAGTTCTGTTGGTGCCTGAATTCAATGTCAGTTCTTAAGCATTTTTCATGCAGGCACCTTCCCTAAAATCCAAAAAATTTTAAGTGTTGGCACCCCTTCAGTATTTTGTAGCATCCACATCACCTTTCTTGATGGAAGGGGTCATCATGTTCTGCCCATCGGCATGAGTTTTCATGCGTCTTGGCGATCATATCAATAGCATGGTGTGTTCTTTGTTTATCGCCAAGACTTTGTCCTATCGGCTGGAGTATTTTTTTTTTTTTTTTGGTTCCACCGATGTGGTGGTGATGTGCCATCGGGATGACTTTTGTCATCGGCGTATCTTCTTTCTAGTTTCCCGATGGGCATATGTCTAGCCGACAAGGGGGCAGGGTGAGGCTTGTTGGTCATCGCTGTGACTAGTGCTATCGGCCAGGGTTCTTTTTGTTGCTCCAACGATATGTGTCTGGCCGATGGGAGCGAGCGTTCTGATGTGCCATCAGCACGACTTTGTATATCGGGTGAGCGGGCAGGTGTTGTTCCGATAGTCTAGGTCTGGCCGATGATGATTTAGCCATTGTGTTCATCAGCGTAACATGTGTGATCGATGAAGGATTTCTAAGTTGTGCTGACGGCGAAGGTTTGGATGATGAGTTGTCATCGGCGTGTGTCTCATCGAAGACCCGGATGTGGTATGTTGTCGGCGTGACTTGGTGCATCGGATGAGGTGTGGAAGGTTGGGCCGACAGGGGTACTCTGGCCGATGGAGCTGTATCGGCGTAACTTTTGATGTCGGCGGAGGAGTTTTCATTTGCTCCGATGGTCAATGTCTGGCCGACGGGAGATGCGAGGTGGTCATCGGTATGATCAGCGTATCGGTAGGAGAATTTTTGGGCACGCCGACGAAGTGGTATCATGCTGAAAGTTATGATCATCGGGGTGACTTTGTTCATCGGCAAAGGTGTTTTTTGTTGGACTGATAGTTGGTGGTCTGGCCGATAGGTGGTATTTGGCTTTTAGGCGTCGGCGAGACAACTGGAGTCGGCGGGAGTTTTTTGAGCAAGGCTGATAGTATATGTTTGGCCGATGGGCTGTGGACGAAGGGTCATGTGTCGAGCGCGACAAAATGCTTGACACCTATTATACATGCGGCCCCGTTTTTAAAGTAATAGAGTGGTCTCTGCAGGACGAATGTGGGATATTGATTTATACAGATGTGAAGGTCTTCCCGATGGTCTTGGTCACACCGATGGCGTGATATGCAAGGCAAAACGTGCATTTTCAGGGTGCCTACGTGGCACATTTTTGCAAGATAGTGACTTTTCAACATGGATTTGGTGCCATCGATTTTCAAGCGATGGAAGGATCGACGGCCATGTTTTAAAGTTGGAATATGAGTTTCCTTTGTGGCTTCAGGCACGTTTTGAGCAGGAAATTTCTGTATGTGTTGTGCAGGAGAAGACATGGGTGGTTGAGACCCTTATTGGCGACTGTGCTGGGGCATGGGCGAGTTGTTGCACAGTCAGGTACCAATTTTTTGACATAAAGACTCCTAGATGGCGGCGTAGGGCTCGAGGTTCCTCTGTCTGTTGTTGTAATAAATTTTGAGCGCCATTCCTTTGAAGGATCTGTATATGGCAGATTTTGTAAGAGTCATGTAATTAATGGCTGTGGTACACTCTCTATCTGTTATAAGCAGACTGTGTTACCATTGTTTAGGTTGTTGAAAACTGGACATTTTGGCTCTGTAATAAGATACAACTAGTTTTGGTTGCTCTGTGCAGCAAACTTGTGAGTTTATGTATCTCCTGTTGTACGTTTTTGCATGAATCCACTGATTTCATGGTTAATCTTATATGAACAATGCTATATTTGCATGTGTTATGCTGACTCTGTTTCCAGTTTTGCATGTATCTTTCTTCTGAGTCCAGGTATTCAAGGAATGTCTGAGATTCTAGAACATAGAATTCCTGTGTTGAATGTTTAATCTTTTAACTTCTTCTCAAGGAGTAGATTAAATTATTTTCAGATTGAATATTGGGAAGGGTATACTGCAATAGGGATGCCATAAGTATCGACAGCTTAACACTCTGTATTGGGAGATGTCTGTAAGGCAGGTATCATGTGTATCCCCCTGAAATCTAGTTTTAGCTGTTCATGCTGATCATTCACAGGTGTATGTCTACTGACTCCAAGCCCTAGATAGGCACCAATCTAGCTCTGTGTTGAGGTTATACACCAGGTCCAGGTTTGCATCCAAACATCAAATCAAACCACCTCATTCTTCCATCTGTTAGTTGTAGGATTAGGATTAGGAACCTCTGCATGCTCTCATACCCAACCAGACATCATGTCCAAGAATATTGCCAACCTTGTGATTTGTTACACAAATCTTGGTCCTTACATGAGAGTATTCTGCCTGCTGCTATCAAGTTATATCTTTCTGTCATTGAGCTAGTCAAGGTCATACTTTTATCAAATAGGGACCCCCCCTTGGTGCGGCAGAACCAGAAGTGAAGGGGAGGAGCTCATGCAACCTCCTGTATTCAGTTGGCTGAATATGCCTGTGCATTAGAACTGGCAAACCCTAATGCTGATTCAGAAGAAAAACCAACAAAATGGCGACTCTGCTGGGGACAGAGAGAGTCAAGTAACCTGAGGGCTGGAAAATCTAGTTTCTAGTGAAGTTGTTGCAGCAAAAAGGAACCATGTGGTGCTCTGCTGGGGTGATGAATCCAAAAAAAAAAAACAAAAGTGCCTTGCTGACATTCTGTCCTCTCTCTGAGAGGTGGCAACTCTGTTGAAAGAACATATCAGTGCTGCAACATATATCCAGGTATTCATCTTTAATTCAAAATGTTGAGTTCAGAACAGCAAGCCTGGTCGTGCTCTCAGAGAAGACCATTCTTTATTGAAAGATATAAAGCCCTAAATTTCATAGGGATATATGGTTACCCAAATATTATTCCCAATAAAATTAGAAGATGTTTGCCAAAATATAGTGGATCAGATTCTGAATCGGCAAACAAACATCTGCAAAAATTTTGTAACTTGATAGAAGATTATGAGATAGAGGATGAAGATGTAGTAATGAGACTCTTTGTTCAGTCATTGGAAGATGATGCTAGGATATGGTTTTCAGACCTGCCTATTTGTTCAGTTTCTTCATGGATGAATTTAGAAGTTGCATTCCTAGGGCAGTTTGGTGAAAGGTTTGATGTGGCCTCATTGATCATACATTTTATGAATATCCAAAGGGATGATGAGGAACTAGTTTCGGTCTTTAATCTTAGGTTTATTAAATTGCTCAGGCAAATCCCTGAATATATGAGACCTAATAATGCATTGTGCTTGACAATTTATTTGGCTGCATTTGATGAAGAAATGAGTTATCTGTTGAGAGATAAGGAACCAACCACACTTCACCAGGCTTTCCAATTTGCTATGGACATAGAAAACAATGAGAAATATGGAATGCCAGTAGGTTTCATGGCTGCAAGTTGTCAAAGCAGTTATCAAAATGAATATATTTCAGCTCTCCCAGTATGTGCATTAAGAGATGAGTGTATAGAGGGAAATATATTTCAGAATAATGTGTGCAGCCATGATGTGATACGTGAAGAAAATGTTGTAGAAAATGTAAGCACATCTTGTAATAATGAAAACAAAGATTGTTATCAGCCTTTAGAAAACAAGCCTGCAGACACAAGGTGCCCTCCAATTGATCAAATGAGAGACATACATGAAGTTGTGTCTTGCAGCAGTGTGCATATCCCAGTTATGCCTGATTATTTATATGAAGTGGATATGCAGAGCTTCACTCTGAATATAGAAAATATTGATTCAAGGGATGGGAGTGAATATGCTAGTGATTGCCAGCATTCAGATGCATATGTGAGCCTTTCAGATGATGAAATATATTTGGATGCTGATTATGAATGTTTCCTTGAAGATTTTGGCCACCTTCATAGTGCAGAGGTTGAAAACTTTGTTTTTGATTATCAGGGCACTGGTGAAGATAAAAAACAAGGTCGCTATTCAGAGATGGATGGAAAAATTGTAGATGTGTGTGCTCATACAGTTGGGAATAGTGTTGATTGCAGGGGTGACTATGAAGCTTTCATTGTAGGGCTGCATTCTGAGTTATTTCTGCCTTCTCTTGAGACATTTCAGGTGGACATTAATGACAAAACTGTCGTGCATGATGATGATAGATATCTGTATGTTCATCAAGATAATTTTGATTATGAGATGTTGCTTGTGCCTGAATATTGCATGTTTGATGCAGAGGAGCTCTTATTTTTTGAGGAAGGGCGAAATTCTAATATGGATTCATTTGTTTCATCTGAGTCTATTATTTTTCCAAGCAACATCAGTGACTCATATGATGATGACATTCTACAACTGATAATTATATATGCTGATGAAGCTAGTTGTAGATTTTTTGAAGAAAAAGAAATGAGCAGCAGCACAAATAATTGCCAAGGGGCTTGCTGCAGACAGTTAAATGCTTTTAGGCTTCATTTGAAGAAATCAAAAGAAAATCAGGTGTTTGACAAAGGAAAAGTCTGGTTTTCCCTTTTTGGTGGCCCTGGGCCACCATGTTTATTTTGAAATAATGTGTTTGATGATGTAGATTGGTGCAAGTTTGACTCTATGCCCAATGGATAAGGCACTGGTCTGCATCCCAGAGATCTGGGGTTCTCGCTATAGTCTTGCACCTGCACGTCCCCAATCAGAGCCACTGTTGGTGCCTGAATTCACTGTCAGTTCTTAAGCATTTTTCATGCAGGCACCTTCCCTAAAATCCAAAAAATTTTAAGTGTTGGCACCCCTTCAGTGTTTTGCAGCATCCACATCACCTTTCTTGATGGAAGGGGTCATCATGTTCTGCCCATCGGCATGAGTTTTCATGCGTCTTGGCGATCATATCAATAGCATGGTGTGTTCTTTGTTTATCGCCAAGACTTTGTCCTATCGGCTGGAGTATTTTTTTTTTTGGTTCCACCGATGTGGTGGTGATGTGCCATCGGGATGACTTCTGTCATCGGCGTATCTTCTTTCTAGTTTCCCGATGGGCATATGTCTAGCTGACAAGGGGGCAGGGTGAGGCTTGTTGGTCATCGCTGTGACTAGTGCTATCGGCCAGGGTTCTTTTTGTTGCTCCGACGATATGTGTCTGGCCGATGGGAGCGAGGGTTCTGATGTGCCATCGGCATGACTTTGTATATCGAGTGAGCGGGCAGGTGTTGTTCCGATAGTCTAGGTCTGGCCGATGCTGATTTAGCCATTGTGTTCATCGGCGTAACATGTGTGATCGACAAAGGATTTCTAAGTTGTGCCGACGGCGTAGGTTTGGCCGATGAGTTGTCATCGGCGTGTGTCTCATCAAAGACCCAGATGTGGTATGTTGTCGGCGTGACTTGGTGCATCGGATGAGGTGTGGAAGGTTGGGCCGACAGGGGTACTCTGGCCGATGGAGCTGTATCGGCGTAACTTTTGATGTCGGCGGAGGAGTTTTCATTTGCTCCGATGGTTAATGTCTGGCCGACGGGAGATGCGAGGTGGTCATCGGTATGATCAGCATATCGGTAGGAGAATTTTTGGGCGTGCCGACGAAGTGGTATCATGCCGAAAGGTATGATCATCAGGGTGACTTTGTTCATCGGCAGAGGTGTTTTTTGTTGGGCCGACAGTTGGTGGTCTAGCCGATAGGTGGTATTTGGCTTCTGGGCGTCGGCGAGACAACTGGAGTCGGCAGGAGTTTTTTGAGGAAGGCTGATAGTATATGTTTGGCCGATGGGCTGTGGACGAAGGGTCATGTGTCGAGCGCAACAAAACGCTCGACACCTATTATACATGCGGCCCTGTTTTTAAAGTAATAGAGTGGTCTCTATAGGACGAATGTGGGATATTGATTTATGCAGATGTGAAGGTCTTCCCGATGGTCTTGGTCACGCCGATGGCGTGATATGCAAGGCAAAACGTGCATTTTCAGGGTGCCTACATGGCACATTTTTGCAGGATAGTGACTTTTCAACATGGATTTGGTGCCATTGATTTTCAAGCGATGGAAGGATCGACGGCCATGTTTTAAAGTTGGAATATGAGTTTCCTTTGTGGCTTCAGGCACGTTTTGAGCAGGAAATTTCTGTATGTGTTGTACAGGAGAAGACATGGGTGGTTGAGACCCTTATTGGCGACTGTGCTGGGGCATGGGCGAGTTGTTGCACAGTCAGGTACCAGTTTTTTGACATAAAGACTCCCAGATGGCGGCGCAGGACTCGAGGTTCCTCTGTCTATTGCTGTAATAAATTTTGAGCGCCATTCCTTTGAAGGATCTGTATATGGCAGATTTTGTAAGAGTCATGTAATTAATCGCTGTGGTACACTCTCTGTCTGTTATAAGCAGACTGTGTTACCATTGTTTAGGTTGTTGAAAACTAGACATTTTGGCTCTGTAATAAGATACAACTAGTTTTGGTTGCTCTGTGCAGCAAACTTGTGAGTTTATGTATCTCCTATTGTACGTTTTTGCATGAATCCACTGATTTCATGGTTAATCTTATATGAACAATGCTATATTTGCATGTGTTATGCTGACTCTGTCTCCAGTTTTGCATGTATCTTTCTTCTGAGTCCAGGTATTCAAGGAATGTCTGAGATTCTAGAACATAGAATTCCTGTGTTGAATGTTTAATCTTTTAACTTTTGCTCAAGGAGTAGATTAAATTATTTTTAGATTGAATATTGGGAAGGGTATACTGCAATAGGGATGCCATAAGTATCGACAGCTTAACACTCTGTATTGGGAGATGTCTGTAAGGCAGGTATCATGTGTATCCCCCTGAAATCCAGTTTTAGCTGTTCATGCTGATCATTCACAGGTGTATGTCTACTGACTCCAAGCCCTGGGTAGGCACCAATCTAGCTCTGTGTTGAGGTTATACACCAGGTCCAGGTTTGCATCCAAACATCAAATCAAACCACCTCATTCTTCCATCTGTTAGTTGTAGGATTAGGATTAGGAACCTCTGCATGCTCTCATACCCAACCAGACATCATGTCCAAGAATGTTGCCAACCTTGTGATTTGTTACACAAATCTTGGTCCTTACATGAGAGTATTCTACCTGCTGCTGTCAAGTTATATCTTTCTGTCATTGAGCTAGTCAAGGTCATACTTTTATCAAATAGGGACCCCCCCTTGGTGCGGCAGAACCAGAAGTGAGGGGGAGGAGCTCACGCAACCTCCTGTATTCAGTTGGCTGAATCTGCCTGTGCATTAGAACTGGCAAACCCTAATGCTGATTCAGAAGAAAAACCAACAAGTTCATTGATGGATAAGGTCACCTTTGTTCATATTCCACGTGAATGGAATAGGGCAGCAGATTGCTTAGCGAAATGGGCATCTGAACACATAGATGGTAGGAGAATTGAGGAGTGGGAGCAGGTTCCTCTGGTGTTTCACCTTGATTTGGAGAGAATTCTGGATGAGGATAGGGAAAGTTATGGTGCTGGTTAACTCCAGGCTTGTGTAGTTCTTTTGCTTTAGTTGTTTCTTGGGCCTTTGTCCTCCGCTTTCTTTGTATTGCTCCTCTTTGATTTTCAATAAAGTTTTTACCCCTTGTCTTTTAAAAAAAAAATGATAAATATAAATATTTATAATTTATATATATATAATAAATATTAATATTAATAACATATAATATTATTATATTATATATAGGAATAAATATAGATAACATAAATATTGATATAAATATCAATATTGTTAATATAAATATAAATAATATTATCATTATCCTATACTATAATTATATAAACTATTATAAAGTGAGAAAAGTAGTTCCCATGAGATAAAGTCAGTGATCTTATATAAGGCAATCAAATATAAATAAAATTATGTATGTGGTGATTATAATTACAACTATTATAAGATAAGTTTATTAATAAGCAGCAAAATCACTAAAAGCCATGATCTTTGGTAAAAAACCCCTTGGAAATATATAAAAGGGCATAAAGGAGTATGATGGGAAAAGGGAGGTGAAAGTATATATTATATAATATATAAACAACAGAAATACAATAAAAATTATATTAGTCATTCCATTGAGCAAGGAAAACATTGGAAAATAGAAACAAGACCGCAGCAATAGGTAAGAAATCCGAGGTAAAGCTACAATAGGTAAGTAAGTATTTATATTTAATTTGTTCAATCTATAATTCGTAAAAATAAATGGTAAGATTATTATATATAAAAGAATATATATATATATGGAATGACTATATATATATATGCGATCCCTATATCAAAATAGAAAAATTAAATCGTAAGCATTGAATATAGAACTTAAGGGATCTTGTTAATATTAAATGATAGAATTAATCTATTAACTCTATCTAAGAGGTGTGATGCATGGGAATGTTTAATTAGCCAACATGGGTATGTTTTGTCCCTTGTCTCAGTTAGTGTAAGTGGCACCCCTTGGACAAACAGATATGGCCCTTGTCTTAGTTGGTGCAATGGCAACCCTTGAACAAGTGGAAGAGGCCTTCGGTTCAAGTTGGTGAAAAAGTCACCCCTCATACCAAGGATAGCCATAGAGGCCTTGACTCAGCTGGTGAGAAATCACCCCTCAAGTCAAGGATAGAATAGAGGACCCATAATGGTAATTGGCTTGAGACATTCTATCACATCCTCTCACATGGAATTAGTGATTAATGCATGAATCAAAATATGATAAAATGTGAAATCCATAACAGTGATATAATATCATGTGCCATGAAAGTAATACATTAGTCTCATATGGGAAAGTGAGCATGAGATGCCTAAGAGGCCAATCATGGGTATATAGATGCCTTTGTCACATGCTAGTAGAAAAGGTGCCCATAGTGCAAAGGATAATTATCATAGAGGCCTTTGTCACATGCTGGTACAAAATGTACCCATAGTGCCAAGGATATTGATATAGTGGCCTTGGCTACAAAGGGTACAAAAGGCATCCCTAGTACTAAGAAATCTCATAGAGGCCTTGGCTCCAAGGGTACAATAGGTACTCCTCGAGTCTAAGGATAGAGATAGAGGACCCATGATGGATAGTGGCAAGCGTCATCTCACCTCTCTCCTATGAAGCTAATGATTAATACATGGGAAAGTGATAGAGAATGTGAAATATATATTGATTGAGATCATGACATCAATGATAGAGAATGTGAAATATCATGATAGAGAATATGAAAGACATATTGATAGTGAACTTAAGAAGAACATGTGAAATATAAGTGATAGAAAATGTGTATTGAAAGTAATCATAAGATTATGGATAAAATATATGAAATGATAATTGATGTTGATCATAGAAATTATAAAGACAATGTTCTTATGTTCTTTGAATATTTCATATATCTATTGCTATAAGTAAAAACCAAAGAGGGTTTAGTGTACTAATGTTCTCTTTTTACGAGTTGAAATTTGTGTACAAAGTTGTGAAATTTGGTCTTGTGACAAGGGGACATTACAATTGGTATTAGAGCAGTCACCCTTCCATCCTGTGAATAATAATTAAATAAAAAAATAAAAAATAAAAATAAAAAATAAAAAAAAAAGAATCAATGAAAATTAAGTATGAATTTCATGAATTGCTGGAATAATGGTGTTGAATACATTGCTAAATGCAACATTAAAAAATTAAAATTTACTTACAAATATGTAATAAGTAATAAATAGTGAGTAAATAAAGAAAAAATAAAAAGAAAAAGAAAACAACTCTTGATATATATATATATATATTGTTGCAAGTATGAGGTGAGCCAGTGTTGTCATTGATGTCAACATACTCATATTGCATTGACAAGAAGGATTGGATGAGCTGTGTGCTGAGGATATTGAGAAAATTAGCCTCAGTCAGGAACAGTGAAGAACCGTGATGAGAAGAAGGCAAATGTATTGTATAGGTTGAGAACCGGAGGATGCGGATTAAAGGGTTTGTAGATATGAGTCTTGAGATGCTTCAGTTAAGATTTCAGAGGTCCGCATGAAGATCTGAAGGAGTTGTGGCTGTCGGTGTAGAACCGGTTCCGGCAAGTATTCAGAGGTGACAGAGGATCACAGAAAGGTCCGGTGAGGTCCGGAATTGTATAATCCCAATCTGCGGATTGGAAGGAGTCTTTGGGATGTCCTTGTGATGTGCCATCTCAAGTTGTGTATGATTTGGAGGTCCGGAAGTACCTCTTGCATTATGACAGTGGCGACAGACAGTGTTCTTGAAGTTCCGGATAAGGAAGAGAAGAGACTCCAGTAAGTAAAGAAAGTGCGGATGTACCTGGTCATTCAGGCAGGCTTGTGAAGGTTCTTGGATCATGTTGAGGTTGTGTTGTTGGTCCGCATTGATAGTAGAGCCTGGAATTGAAGTTATTCTTCCGGATGAAGTTCTTGCTCTGTTTAGCCGACCGGATGAGTTGTTCATCCTGCGAATGTTCTTGTGGTGGCCGACCGGATGTGTTATTCATCTTGCGGATACTCTTATGTTTGTTTTCCGACTTAGATGTTTGTTCCTAAGTCGATATCTTGTATAAATAATGGTTTGTGAGTTCATTTCGCTGTGTGGATTGTGTGGATGAGTGTGGCATAGCGAAGAGAAGTGCGAAAGGCAGAGCAGAGGTTTTTGGGCTTAAATGGAACTGATCCGGACATGGTAGAGATGTCATTCTCCAGTTCAAGATTGTGATTCTTATCACTTTGTAGACAGTGTGTCTCCTTGTAGGCAGTGGGCCTCTTTGTGAGCAGTGTGCTCGGGCAGTGAGCCCTAATTGGCAAGTGCCATTCTTTTTCTTATTCTTCTAACAGAGAATAATCCTTGGGTTAATCACCCCGTGGTTTTTCCCTTAACCGGGTTTTCCACGTCAAAATCTTGGTGTTCAATGTGTTGATGTTATCTGCTCTTGTGTTTATGTATTATGCTTTCACGGATGATTAATTGATATGCTGTTAACTAACAACGAAGAATCAAGTGTTTGAAAGAACAAGAAGTGTTATACAACTGATTCACCCCCCCCCCTCTCAGTTGTATGCCTTAACTCCAACATATATATATATATATATATATAAAGACATCTCTATTTAGTTCTTATAAGTAATATATTTCATAGTTATTTTCATCGATGGGTAACCTACGGGGTGAAAAAAGTAATATATTTCACCTATGGGTAACCTACAGGATGAAAAAAAATAAATTAAAATAAGGCAATCAAATATAAATAAAAGTATGTATGCGGCGATTATAATTACAACGATTATAAGATAAGTTTATTAATAAGCAATAAAATCACTAAAAGCCATGATCTTTGGTAAAAAAACACTTGAAAATATATAAAAGGGCATAAAGGAGTATGATGGGAAATAGGAGGTGAAAGTATATATTATATAATATATAAACAGCAGCAGCAATACAATAAAAATTATATTAGTCATTCCATCGAGCAAGGAAAACATTGGAAAATAGAAACAAGACCGTAGCAATAGGTAAGAAATCCTAGGTAAAGCTATAGCAGGTAAGTAAGTATTTATATTTAATTTGTTCAATCTATAATTGGTAAAAATAAATGGTAAGATTATTATATATAAAAGAATATATATATATATATATATATATATATATATATATATATACACACACATATACATATACATATACATATACATATATCTATGTATATGTATATATATATGTATATATGTATATGTATATACATATATATGTATGTGATCCCTATATCAAAATAGAACAATTAAATTGTAAGCATTGCATATAGAACTTAACTTAAGGGATCTTGTTAATATTAAATGATAGAATTAATCTATTAACTCTACCTGAGAGGTGTGATGCATGGGAATATATATATGCGATCCCTATATCAAAATAGAACAATTAAATTGTAAAATTACATATAGAACTTAACTTAAGGGATCTTGTTAATATTAAATTATAGAATTAATCCATTAACTCTATCTAAGAGGTGTGATGCATGGGAATGTTCAATTAGCCAACATGGGTATGTTTTTTCCCTTGTCTCAGTTGGTGCAAGTGGTACCCCTTGGACAAGTAGATATGGTCCTTGTCTTAGTTGGTGCAATGGCACCCCTTGGACAAGTGGAAGAGGCCTTTGGTTCAAGTTGGTGAAAAAGTCACCCCTTGTACCAAGGATAGCCATAATGGCCTTGACTCAGCTGGTGAGAAATCACCCCTCAAGTCAAGGATAGAATAGAGGACCCATAATAGTAATTGGCTTGAGACATTCTATCACATCCTCTCACATGGAATTAGTGATTAATGCATGAATCAAAATATGATAAAATGTGAAATCCATAACAGTGATATAATATCATGTGCCATGAAAGTAATACATTAGTCTCATATGGGAAAGTGAGCATTAGATGCCTAAGAGGCCAATCATGGGTATATAGAGGCCTTTGTCACATGCTCATAGAAAAGCTACCCATAGTGCAAAGGATAATTATCATAGAGGCCTTTGTCACATGCTGGTACAAAAGGTACCCATAGTGCCAAGGATATTGATATAGAGGCCTTGGCTACAAAGGGTCCAAAGGCATCCCTAGTACCAAGGAATCTCATAGAGGCCTTGACTCCAAGGGTACAAAAGGTACTCCTCAATTCTAAGGATAGAGATAGAGGACCCATGATGGATAGTGGCAAGCGTCATCTCACCTCTCTCCTATGAAGCTAATGATTAATACATGGGAAAGTGATAGAGAATGTGAAATATATATTGATAGAGATCATGACATTAATGATAGAGAATGTGAAATATCATGATAGAGAATATGAAAGACATATTGATAGTGAACTTAAGAAGAACATGTGAAATATAAGTGATAGAAAATGTGTATTGAAAGTAATCATAAGATTATGGATAAAAGATATGAAATGATAATTGATGTTGATCATAGAAATTATAAAGGCAATGTTCTTATGTTCTTTGAATATTTCATATATCTATTGCTATAAGTGAAAACCAAAGAGGGTTTAGTGTACTAATGTTCTCTTTTTGCAAGTTGAAATTTGTGTACAAGGTTGTGAAATTTGGACTTGTGACAAGGGGACATTACAATTGGTATTAGAGTAGTGACTTTGCTATCCTGTGAATAACAATTAAAAAAAATAAAAAATAAATAAATAAAAAATTAGAATCAATGAAAATTAAGTATGAATTTCATGAATTGTTGGAATAATGGTGTTTAAGACATTGCTAAATGCAACATTAAAAAAATAAAATTTACTTGCAAATATGTAATAAGTAATAAATAGTGAGTAAATAAAGAAAATAAATAAATAAAAAGAAAACAACTCTTAATATATATATATATTATATATATATATATTAAGACATCTCTATTTAGTTCTTATATGTAATATATTTTACAGTTATTTTCATCGATGGGTAACCTACGGGGTGAAAAAAGTAATATATTTCACCTATGGGTAACCTACAGGATGAAAAAAAACAAATTAAAATAAGGCAATCAAATATAACTAAAAGTATGTATGCGGTGATTATAATTACAACGATTATAAGATAAGTTTATTAATAAGCAGTAAAATCACTAAAAGCCATGATCTTTGGTAAAAAAACCCTTGGAAATATATAAAAGGGCATAAAGGAGTATGATGGGAAAAAGGAGATGAAAGTATATATTATATAATATATAAACAGCAACAGCAATACAATAAAAATTATATTAGTCATTCCATCGAGCAAAGAAAACATTGGAAAATAGAAACAAGACCGCAACAATAGGTAAGAAATCCTAGGTAAAGCTATAGCAGGTAAGTATTTATATTTAATTTGTTCAATCTATAATTGGTAAAAATAAATGGTAAGATTATTATATATAAAAGAATATATATATATATATATATATATATATATATATATATATATATATATATATATATATATATATATCTATGTATGTATGTATGTATGTATGTATGTATGTATATATACATATATATGTATATGTATATACATATATATGTATATGTATATACATATATATGTGTGTATATATATGTATATATGTATGTATATATGTATATATGTATGTATGTATGTATATATGTATATATATACATATATATATATATATCTATATATATACATATATATATGTATATATATATGTATATATATATACATATATATATATTTATATATATATATATATATACATATATATATATGTGTGTGTGATGCCTATATCAAAATAGAACAATTAAATTGTAAGCATTGCATATAGAACTTAACTTAAGGGATCTTGTTAATATTAAATGATAGAATTAATCCATTAACTCTATCTGAGAGGTGTGATGCATGGGAATGTTCAATTAGCCAACATGGGTATGTTTTTTCCCTTGTCTCAGTTGGTGCAAGTGGTACCCCTTGGACAAGCAGATATGGTCCTTGTCTTAGTTGGTGCAATGGCACCCCTTGGACAAGTGGAAGAGGCCTTTGGTTCAAGTTGGTGAAAAAGTCACCCCTCGTACCAAGGATAGCCATAGAGGCCTTGAGTCAACTGGTGAGTAATCACCCCTCGAGTCAAGGATAGAATAGAGGACCCATAATGGTAATTGGCATGAGACATTCTATCACATCCTCTCACATGGAATTAGTGATTAATGCATGAATCAAAATATGATAAAATGTGAAATCCATAACAGTGATATAATATCACGTGCCATGAAATAATACATTAGTCTCATATGGGAAAGTGAGCATGAGATGCCTAAGATGCCAATCATGGGTATATAGAGGACTTTGTCACATGCTGGTACAAAATGTGCCCATAGTGCAAAGGATATTTATCATAGAGGCCTTTGTCACATGCTGGTACAAAAGGTAACCATAGTGCCAAGGATATTGATATAGTGGCCTTGGCTACAAAGGGTGCAAAAGGCATCCCTTGTACCAAGTAATCTCATAGAGGCCTTGACTCCAAGGGTACAAAAGGTACTCCTTGAGTCTAAGGATAGAGATAGAGGACCCATGATGGATAGTGGCAAACGTCATCTCACCTCTCTCCTATGAAGCTAATGATTAATACATGGGAAAGTGATATAGAATGTGAAATATATATTGATAGAGATCATGCCATTAATGATAGAGAATGTGAAATATCATGATAGAGAATATGAAAGACATATTGATAGTGAACTTAAGAAGAACATGTGAAATATAAGTGATAGAAAATGTGTATTGAAAGTAATCACAAGATTATGGATAAAAGATATGAAATGATAATTGATGTTGATCATAGAAATTATAAAGGCAATGCTCTTATGTTCTTTGAATATTTCATATATCTATTGCTATAAGTGAAAATCAAAGAGGGTTTAGTGTACTAATGTTCTATTTTTGCAAGTTGAAAGTTGTGTACAAGGTTGTGAAATTTGACTTGTGACAAGGGGACATTACATGGCTTCTAATTGCAACAATAACAATAGGTTCCCTCCTAGGCCTTACATAAAAAGAAAGGTCCCCGAACCTGAAATTGTGTTTACACCTCATGATAGAACAATTGGAGAAACTTAAGGACCTCTCTATATCATTGTGAATATAATGGGAAATCTTGTGGATAGAACCCTTATTGATCCTAATTACATGACTAAATTCTCCATGGAAGAGTTCCTCTTTTCACATCAATTAATGCAAGGATCTTTTGACCCTTCAGATATGATGATCAAGACACATAAGAGAACCTTAGTAAATAGTTCTGGGAAAATATCTTTATTGATCATTGTATTTGCGAAACATGTAAAACAATGGTTTGATGTTGTCCCCGTTTCTGACCTGTTTTGCATAAAATTGGGATATCCATGGTTAAAGGCTATGAAAGTTGTCCCTTCAATAATTCATAACTGTATAAAATTTCCTTTGAATGGACAAGTGATTACTATCCCTTGCAATAAGTATAAAGCTTTGGTTACAAGACAACATTATACAATGGATTACTTTTGGGAATGATCTGAAAAGGAACTTGTAGGTCATGATGTTAGTCACAAACAAGCATAGAATAAAAGTACACATTAACCTTTATTCATCTTGAAAGATACGATGAATTCAGTGAATTCATCATCCCAAGTCTCTGGTGATTAGGTCTTAATCGTCTGACGTTACTCAGAGGTTGATGTGTGTTGTTGTTTCCATTTTGGGGCCTTACGTTGAGTTCATCATCATGACACTATTTCTGCAAAGATTCTTCACAGAGAGGTCATTTTATGCAGTTGTTTGATTAAATGATACAGAAATATTTAAATCTTTGCATGATATTTTCAATTATACATGCTTTAGCTTCAAATATGCTAAATATTTGCAATTATCTATGGGATGTCCACATATTTGTATTATTTTCTTGAGATTATCAATTATTTGCAATTATGATGGTAAAATACTCTGAAAATTAAAGAAATTGAAAGAAATGCTTCAAATTAATGTTGAACCTTCAGCTATTGAACCACATATACATCAGATACAGTCATGAAGAGAAGAAAACCAAACCATATGTTCACCAGGACATTCCACAGTTAGATACAGTTGATGCTAAATTCAAAGGAATTGTATGAAAACAACATATGCAAGTAGATATGCACTCCAAGGGATGCAGCAAGTCATAACAGATATCCAGAATTCACACACTGATTACTCAAAATTTACTATGAATTGTAATCAAACAAGTCTTCTCCTTCATTAATTATGCAAGGATATAAATGTATACAAAAAGCTTTGAAATGAGCCCTGAATATTTCAGCAGACAGATTTCAATTAAGTTTTGAATGTTTGAAATGAGGCATTCCTGCACCTTTTATAGAACAAGATGAGGAATCCGTTACAAAAGATCTACGATCTTGATTTATCTATGAATATCTACGGTGAGTATTTCTTTTGACTTTGTCAACTTTATCAAGTGGCACAAGTTGCCAGCTGGCAACCATCTGAGATACTTATTTTCATAAGTAAATAATGCTTATATTCCCCTTTTATGATGCATCCTCATCATGCTCTTTGTCATCATCATCACTCTCACCACTTTCGCTCTCTTCATCATCATGATGATGGTCTTCTTTGATATGGACCTGCATAGCTGTCCTGATATTTTCATATAGTTGTACTATTCTCTCTATTTCCCCACCATCCTGAGTTTTTGCTTTGATGGTGGCATTCTTATGGATTTGGTATTTGCCTCAGAGATTTTCTAATTTACTTCCCCTACTGCTGGATGTCTCATGATAATTTTCCATCTTGACCCTGATCCTCATAATTTTGTCCATGGTTTCTTCTATTAGATTGTTTAAGGGATCATCAGCTACCTGTTGGAAGTTACTATGTATAGCTTTGATTGCAAACTCCTCATCTTGATTCTCTATCTTCCCTTCCACCTTCCCTTCCAGCACATCTAAAATTTCAGCTTCATATGACATCATATCATGTAGCTTTATGCTGATATCTCTTAATTTAGTGTTGCATCTTTTAAGTACCTCACACTCAAATTTGATATCCTTATACCATTTGTCCACCAACAGTGCATTATTATTATTTAGCACTTGATTGCTTATTAGAACCTGAGGGTCAATTCTCCTTATTTCTTCCAAGATGATCAAAATTTTCTCCAGCTGAAAAGATCTCTTCCCAATCTCCATTTGCAATTTGTCAACTTTTCACCTGGAGACACTTAAAGAATTCCATCTCTTTAAGGAAGCTTTTACCACTTCCTCTACTTCATAAAATGTGGATAGCATCCAATTTCTCATTATAGATGACTCATGCTTCATGAGATCTAGTTTATTTACTTCATCTTGAGAAATAGCAGTCAATGGGACTACATGATCAGTTGACGTATCATCAGGGTTAATTAACCCTTTTATGTATGCATGCAGCTGAGCAATGTGCTCTTTATGCTGCTTATTCTTATCTTTCTCTCTCTTAATTCTTTGAGTTAAGGAATCAATGATATCCTTACCTTCCTGACCCTCCTAGTCTTCATTTGCAAATCCTAAGTCAACTGTATTAATCTGGAATTCTTCCAGAGTAATTTTACCCTTTTCTTTATCTATAGTAGGAATTGCTATCTCTACAGTCCTTCTTCCAGTTGTTGGATCTCTCTTAATGGATGAAGTCATTTTGGCCTTCCTCTTTGGTTTTATTAGATTTTCTAAAAACAAAGTGGATACATCAAATTCCTAAATCTCAAAACCAACATCTGTGTTGACTTCCTTTTCCAACAACTGAGGTACCTTATCATGTTTCTCAGCATCATCATGATGTTCACCTTGATCTCCGGTATCTGTCAGCATATGTGATGGAGAAGGTGATTTCCTTGTTTCTTCTTCATGATGCTCATCCTGAGAGCGATCCTATGGTATATCCTCTTGTTGAGGAATTTCTTTTTCCTGAGGAGCATCGTCCTGAGGTGGAGGATCCTGTGATGCATTGATATGATGATCATGATCCTTCTCCTTTATTACTTCATCCACTTTTGACTTTTCCTCTTGTTGAGGCATACTCTTAGTAGTGGATATTGTGGAATCTTCCTTAGGTGCTGGTATTTGTTCTGAAACCACAATCTGTTCTGCACCTGCATTACTTACTTCCTAAACTTTAGAAGAATGATCTTCTAATATATCTTTCTCATCAACCTTGTTTTCATGAACCTCTACTATAATGGGCTTAACTAATGTATCCTGTTGGTGTTTTTCTGAAGCATGGCCCTCTGGTTCTGCCATCTTCACTTCTTCTATATGTTCTCCTTTATCAGGTGTACCTGCCAAGTGTTAAGGACTTACATCTTGTCTATATGTCAAATCCACTACTGCAGGACTTGTCACCTGTTTCACTAATGTGTCTAGCCCCATTTCTTGAGCTATCCTCTCTGGACTCTTTTCCTTTTCAGATTCCACTTGCTTTATCTCCTCCAATATTGTTTGAACTAATGGAGTCCCATGAGGAGTCATGTGAGTACCTGTAGCAAGGGTTTCCATCTTCTGTGAAGTTACATCCTCCACTACCTCATCATCAGATAAATTAACTGTTTTATCCAGTGAGATATGACCTCTTTGAAACATTTGCGAGGTTTCTTTCATTTGCTCTTCTGCTTGTTCAGTCTTCAACTTCACAAT
Source organism: Cunninghamia lanceolata (assembly GCA_027924645.1). NCBI lineage: Eukaryota > Viridiplantae > Streptophyta > Pinopsida > Cupressales > Cupressaceae > Cunninghamia > Cunninghamia lanceolata. The sequence goes on along the minus strand of BSBN01000220.1, from coordinate 3,093,476 downwards.
GGTAGGAAGTGGAACATTGTGTTGAAATTCCTTATGGAAAGCTTCACTACCAGCCCCTTTCAACATTATAGGGGATTGCTTTATCTCACCTCTCATGGAGGTTATTTCTTTCTTAGGTGTGGTAGATACCATCACCTGTGGGGCTTTTCTTTTCCTTTTGAATAATAAAGGGGCTTCCTCTTCCTCAGGTTTTTCCTCTAGGGGAATATCCTCTTCTATTTATTTTTGTGAGGATTAACCCTCTTCTTGGGTCTCAGCAGTTTCTGTAACCATCTTTTGAATCTTTTTGGCCTTTTGTTTATCTGCCTGTGCTGGTGATGCTGATCCTGATCCTGATGATGTTGCATCTTCAGCTGGAAACATTGCTCTTTCAATAATCACCCCTTTGGGTTCATTATCAACCTTCGTACCCCTGGGGGGTCTTTTGCTTTGCTATTGTTGTGGAGGCAGCCTCTCTCCTTTAGATTTCCTTTTTTCAATTATAAAATCATCATATTCCTCATCAGGAATATCCTGCCCCTTCTTTTTATTGTCCACAGTAATGGCAACACCCTTCTTCTTCAATGCATCAATTTGTTCATCAACCCAAGCTTGGGTTAGCAGTAATGTCCTGGCAATGAAAGGGTCCAAAGATATGTCTTCTTGTATGGTCAAGTCAGGTGCAGATATTGTATCATTATATATTTTCTTTTCTTCATACTCATCTGCCATTATCCTGCCATCATCCTTTTTCAACTGTGAAGGAATGGAGATGCAGTCAAAGGTTTTGATTTGATTCAGTGTCAACCTTTGGTATCTTCTTCTTCTGGCTTCTGCTTCATCTTCACAATCCGTCCAGAAGTCTTCTAGGTGCCCCTAATGAATAGATTTCCCTATTATTTTCCGTATCCTCCCATAAGGATCATATGGTCTTACCAGTGGGAATGGCTACAATTGCATTTTATTCAAACTAACCATGACTTTCTTGATATTTTCTGAATCTGGACACATATACCAGTGAATGGTTACTGGAAACAAAATGGGTCGTATTTTCTGAGCATCCTTGTATGCCTTCAGTATTGTGGAGCTCTGCCTTATAAATTCCATTAATACCACTGCATTAGTGGGATATCTTGGCAGCATAAGGGGTTGTCCTTCAAAGCCCTCAATTCTCATGTAAGAAAATGTTGCAAATTGGATGTACCAGGCTCCATGACTATATATTACTTCTTGAGCTTCCATGCTCAATCTTTTTGTCCTATCTTCCTCCATGGTCCTGACCAGATGCATAGAGAATGCATCATTTACCAATTTGTAATCCTGGATATGAGCATCATTGGTGGTTCCACCAATCCTTCCAACCGTTGTTAATGCATCAAATGTGCCTTTGTAAGCATAGGAGTAGACAATTTATGATGTCATGTAAAAGGAATACTTTGAACCTCCCAGGCTCAGAAGCTACTCATGTAGAGCGTCACTAATCAATTGGCCCCATAGTGGCTTGGTATCTGCATATATGCACATCATGATGACACTGTACATCCAGTCTTTAAAACTACCAGCATTAGCCTAGCCTGTCACCCTGCTAAGCAATGCAATCATATATTGATATTCGTCATCAAAATCATACTTATAGAAGTGCACTGGAAGCTTGGCCGCTACAAGATATGTACTGTTCTTAGCCCTCCACCGATACATGTTCTTTCTTGCTTGTTTCTTATTGTTTTCATATTCAAGTTCAAATTTCTTCAAATCTATGCTGTTAACCTTCTTGCCCAATGGCAGTCCAAATGTCTTGGAAAGACCCCTGATGGACAGGGTCTACATATATTCTCCCATGTTTCACCACCTATCTTGTTTGTGGATTGTAATTTCATGCACATTCAATAACTAGCTCTGGAGACTCCATGGAGTACAGAAAACTAGCCGCATTCCACATTCCTGACATGAACACTACATCTAGCAAGGTGCTTCTATTCTTTTCATCATTCATTTTGGTGGACCAGGCTTCCAAATCAGTACTTCCTTGATGCGTATCCATTATGGCACCGTACTTGAACAGGATTCCTCTAGGATATGCAAACATAGGCTTACTAAATTCAGCCTCGCACTTAGCTAACCTCTTGTCAGCCGTGGATATCTACAATTAACAGGATTTGTCTTACAATGGATATTCACAAGCATGCACATAATGATTTATCTCTACTAACATCATGTATACTATACTTATTCAGCATTTACTTATGGGATGCATAAACTAACACCTACAACATCATACCTAATTATACAGAAGCAACAGGATGAAGGTTTCAATTACTTACCTGGTTATGCAGATCCCTTTGATTATACCAGTGGTTATCTGAAAGTATCTTTAATTCAAGTGATAATCTCGCGCTTCTTCCTACTTGTAAGCTCTGTGCATCCAAGTATCATCCGTACGAGGGTTTGGAAAGCTAGCACTCTGTAAAAATGGTTTTATCGCAAGGTAAGTGTAAAAATGACAATTAAATTTACCTTTTAACTTTACAATTAGGGCAAAATTAGGGCAAACCCTGACGGATTAGATTTCAATCGTTGATTTTTTATGGGAACTCAGGATCTCACCAGGTGTGTGATCGCGATTTGTGGTCGGCGGGAACTACCTACCACAACTGCATGCATTAAATGTCAATGGCGGCAATAAGAGCTGGGTGATATTTGCATGACAGGATGATATTCAAATACATGATGATATTTGGATATCGGGGTAGTGAACACACCATTAGGTTGTGCTTAATACATTAGGAGGATATTTTAATATGTCAAGTGATGTTATGAAATGATGATGACTAGGTAAACTATAATCCCTCTCTCTCAAAATATCATGATGACGTCATCCAGATATTGGCTCAGTATATCGCTATGACATCATGACGTCATCATCATGTTATGCGAGAAGGATCATGTTTAGAAAATATGCCCCTGAGAAGTAAATGAGCTGATTACGTCATTGTCATGTTTATTTCTTTGTTTATCGGACTCAAATGACATCATCAAGATAATGGTTTAGGGGGATATTTTGCAGTAGGATGATATTGAGAAATATCAGGTTACATTGATGAATATGACTCTCGCAAAATACACAAGGCTGTTGATGGGTAAAGGTCATTATCACCTAAAATTGATGTCCGCATGCCGCAAATCAAATGCTTTATCGGGTGATAAATTAGATCAGAGTGATCTTTCGAAAGATGACTGATATTAAGAAATATGATCTTCCCCCCCTGTGAATATCAGGTTTGACCAGGATTTTGACCATTCATAACTTTCACATCCTAATGAATATCAGGGTGATGCAAAAGGCAAACCTACATGAAATTTGATGCTCTTTCTAAAAATGAGGTTACTGGAATGAAATATGAATTTTGACAAACTGGCCTCATGATGATGACTTACCACATCCTCCTATAGAGGGTTATCTGCATGACATACTTTTACCAGACCACCAGCAAGCAGAAAACACAAGCAAAGCCAAAATGTTGGGTCCCTATTTTGCCAAGTCACAATGGGGCATGTTGTGTAACCACACAACTTGCCACCAAAGAAAACATCAAAATTCCAACGATTCAAGTGAGGTGAACACATTATAACATAGCATTCTAACTCTTTCTAAGCATGAGCATCATAATCTTTCTGAATGATAAAATGTCGTCATGGTAACAATGCTAACTAAGGATCAGGTGTGTGCAAATGATTAATTATCCTCATCTTGAAAGCAAGTTGAAAACATGAGTAACTGGTGTTAAACTACATAGTTGGAGATCATCCCTCATAGCCAACCTAGATAGAGCCTTGCTGCCAATAGGTGTTCATAGCCTCGGCAAGGTTATCTATACAATCTCCCTAAGTAGAGCCCCACTGCCAGCAGGCGTTCATAGCCCCGGTAGAGTTACTTAGATGGCCTAATTTTATTATATTTTTTGATTTTTCAATATTCATATTTCATATATATGACATCATCATGTAAGCTCAAAATGCAAGGTATAGTCACTTGCTGTTTTAGGTTGGAGATTGCATTGGTAGCAAGGGAGCCCCTTTAGATTTTTCACTTAACACCTATACTTGTATTTTCAACAAACCCAAGGCTATTAAGTGTTTCATTGTGGTTGATTCACTTTGGTTAAAAGGGGTACCCTGATGACAGGATATCACAAACCTGATCATGATGACCTCCTCAAAATGAGTCACAACCTATATATAAATGTGTTCTCATCACTTGAATCTTAACGATTTTATTATTTTCTGGGGTGATGAGCTGCATCGTCCTGACTTGCCAAAACAAAACTCAACAAGCAAACGAAGCAAAAAAAACAAAACAAAACACTGTACAAACAACTATACAAAATATACATTATGATACACATGACTATCATGAAGCACTTAGGCTTGGAAATAATGTTTGAGGAATTGTCCATTGACTGGCAATGGGACATCCTCACCTGTCAAATTCTTAAGCCTATAAGTGCTATCTCCTAGTATCTCAGAAATTTGAAAGGGACCTATCCATAATTTGTCAAACTTACCATGGTCTCCTTTCCTCTCATGGGCTTTATCCCACATCAAGACTAAATCAAATATCCTAAAGGCCTTGACTCTAGCTCTTTTGTCAAACCAGCATTTGACAATAGCCTGATGTTTTGCAAATTGGTCAATTGCTTGACTTCTTTTCACTTCCAGGTGCATCAGCTGAAGCAACCTGACTTCTTGTCTATTGTCTATGCCTAGGTATTCTTGGGCAAACTGCAGGATAGGAATTTTCAAGTTTACAGGGAGGATAGGATCTACCCCATATACTAAGTGAAAAGGTGAATTTCCTAGTGCAGTTTTCATTCTAGTTTTGTCTACCCATAAGGCATATTTTAGAAATGAGTTCCATTCCCTAGGGTTCTTCTCTATTAATTTTCTTATGATATTCAACAAATTCTTATTTGTGGATTCTGCTAATCCATTCCCTTAGGGATAATAGTTGGATGAAAACTTGAGTATGATCCCATGATCAAAAGCCCAACTTGACAATTTGGTTGAAGTGAAAGCAGAACCATTATCACTTACCAAAGCATAAGGAATTCCAAACCTAGTAACAATGTTGCTTTCTAGAAATTTATTAACATCATCTGTAGTACAAGTCTTGTTGCTAATAGCTTCAGTCCATCTGGTACAATAATCAGTAATTGTTAAGACATACCTATGGCTTGAAGATGATGGAGGATTGATTGGTCCTATGAAATCCATGCCCCATTATGCAAATGGGTGCTCTTCCATCACTGGCTGCAAGGGTTGTGCAGCATATTTCTCTCTGTTGGCAGCAACCTAACATACATGACAACATTTAACATGTTTAGCTGTATATTTAAAAATTGTAGGCCAATAATATCCTGCTCTGAGGATCGCATGTGTTGTGGCCAGGGTTGATCCATGTGCTGTTCCGAACTTGTCATGTAATTCTGATAAAACCTTATTTGCTTTTGGCTTTCCTAAGCATCTCAGGTATATTCCTTCATAATTCTTCTTGAATAGGGTTCCTCCCTTCATCATATATTTTTGTGACCTTATCTTCAAGCTCTTCTCTGTGAAGCTTGCAGTCTTGGAGGACATCTTCCAGTGATCAGGATGTGCCTGATAGTTGAATACCATTCCTTATTGTCCTTAGCATTGATAACATACTGCTGGCTTATAATGTTTGGGTCAATTTCTGATATCATTTGACTTAGAGCCTGTCCTCTTACCAGCTTCATGGGTGTAATTTCCATGTCATACTCTTGTAATACAGTAATCCACTTGGCTCTTTTTTCACCAGGTTCACTCTGCATTAGCAGCATCTTCACTGCTGCATCAGGCACTACTGCAATTACTTTGCTTCTTAGTATATAATGCCAAAATTTCTTTACTGCCCTGACCAATGCAAGTGCTTGTCTTTCAACATCCACATATCTCAGTTTAGCATCCTTGAAGGGACAGCTCATGAAAGCAATTAGTTTATCTTCTTTCTCTTCATTCCTTTGTGTTAATACTGCTGCAGAGGTATGTTCTGAAGCAAATGAATAAATGTAGAAGTCTTTTGTGTAATCGGGACTGATGAGAACAGGAGCATCAGAAATAGCCTTTTTTATGTCTTCAAAAGCAGCTTTAGCTTCTGCTGTCCACTCAATCTTGGCATCTTTCTTCAGCATAGCTTTTAAAGGTCTGACTATCTCTGCAAAACCAGTGATGAATTTTCTTACAAAGTTAATCTTACCAAAGTAAGACTTAAGTTCTTTCTTACTTCCAGGGAGTTGTATTTTCATAATAGACTCTGCCCTGTCAGGATCAATGATAATTCCATTTTTAGTTATCAGGTGGCCCAGCAATTTTCCTATTGTCACCCCAAATATGCATGTCTTAGGGTTCAAGGATATTCCATATTCCTCACATTTCTTCAGCACATTTCTGAGATCTACTACATGGTTCCCCCTTTCTTTGGAGACTACTGTCAAGTCATCCATGTATATGACTATACATTTTCCTATTAAGCCTTTGAAGGCTATGTCCATTTCTCGCTGGAATGTTGCTCCAGCATTTATCAGCCCAAATGGCATGCGTCTATAAGCAAATATCCCCCACTTTGTGGTGAAGGCAGTCTTCAGCCTATCAATCTTGTCAACCATGACCTGATTGTACCCTAAGAAGCCATCTAGAAAGGACATCATTTTAGCTCCATTGACAATCTGTAGAACTTCATCTAATGAGGGTAAAGGATAATTATCCTTCTCTGATGCTCTATTCAGGTTCCTGAAGTCTACACACAGTCTGATGTCTCCATTCTTTTTTTTTACTGGCACTAGGTTAGCCACCCAAGTGGAGTGCCTCACAGGAAAGATTATCCTGGCATTTAACAACTTCTTGACTTCTTCAAAAATTATTGGTTCAAGCAAAGCATTGACTGGCCTTTGCTTCTTCTGAAAGGTTTAGCATCTGGCTTGAGAGGTATAGTGTGAGTTATGACTGATGTGTCATATGTCTTCAACTCATCATAAGTCCATGCAATTACATGGATGTAATCTTTAAGGGCCTAAGTTATACCTTCTAACTCTTCTAGTGTGCAAACCTTACCAATCAAGACATTTCTTTTGTCTTCATTTTGTCCAATATTCACTTGTGAATATTGACCTCCATCAGCTTTGGGAAGATCCTTCTGCTTCAGCATATTATCCAGGTCAAAGACTCTTTCTAATTCAATCATACCTTTGGGAATCCTGTTACCAGGTAACTCTAATATTTCATCTTCTTCCCAAACGTGATCTTCCACATTGTTCTCATCTATGATTTGAGCATCAAATATATCCCTGTTAGAGATGAAATCAAGGATATGTTGATCATCATCAAAGACCTGAAGATTAGTAACATTATTGGGTACTGATGGTACTGATACCAGTTCTACTGAAAATCTCTTTAAGCCTAATATAGACAAGGGCTCTAATGGACTGGCAGCCTGTGCAAGTGCATCTTCCCTATGGTTCTGTTCTCTAGGAACGTGGTGATATTAAATGCATCAAAGTCTTCAATCAAATCCCACACTCTGTGTCTATAATTTGACAATCTCTTATAGTTGCAAGAGTAGATTCCTCTTACCTATTTAATAACTAATTCTGAGTCCCCAAAGACATGCAGAATTTTTACCTTCTTCTTGAGAGAAAATAGTATCCCATGAATTAGAGCTTCATACTCTATCACATTGTTAGTGCAGGGGAACTGTAATCTGTAGGCAGCTAAGTAGGATTTTCCTAATGGGTCAATGAGATCAATCCCTACTCCAGCTCCTTGTTTGGACTTAGATCCATCAAATCTTAGAGTCCAAGATTTATCTTTAGCAAAAGGTTTGGCTGAACTTTCTCTTTTCTTTGCAGCTCTGGCAGCTGCTCCACTTGATATCCATTTTAACTTAGGAATTTCAAGTTTCTCAGACTTCTTCTTTTCTTTCTCCTGGGAAGTTAATTTTTCTTCTTGTTTTTTTATTGTCAGGAGGATGATCTTTTGGATCATGCACTGTATGTCTCTTTAAAACATGCAAGTATAGCGAACAGGTAGTTTCTGAGTGAGGTGCCTCATGCAACCTACACCATCTTTCAGTCAGCACATCCTGTGGATGTCTCTTTTGTTCTATCATCTTCTTAATTTCTCCTGATAAAAACTCTTCGAATCGGGTTAAGTTACTACCACTGTCTTCATCAGATAGTTCATAATCTGACTCCATCAAACAATCACTCCCAGGGGTGATCTTTTCTTTCTTCTTAACATTTATCTGGTCATACACCAGAATTTCTTCTATTCTCAAAATTTGATCTCTGTCATGATCCGTCACCTTTTCTGTGTCTCCTGCAGAAGACAAACTAGAATCAGTATCATCATCATCAGATGTAGAACTTACCTCAGAATATGATGATGATGCCTCACTGCATGTCTGCTCTAGCTCCATCATATCTAGGCATGTTTCACAAGTTTTCTCTAAATGTGCCTCATCGTGTAATCTGCACCAACCATCAATCAGAATGTCATGAATAGGTATATCTAACAATTGACAACATTTTACTTGCTTGGACAGGTGCATCTCAAAGTTTCTAAAGCGATCTATTTCATTTTCATTCTCAAAATTACTATCAGGTTCTACAACAAGCATGTCTTCCTGATGATCATCATCATGATGATGATGAAAGTCAAGCATCAGGATCTCTTCTATCCTGATAGTCTATAGTCTAATGGCATAAACTCCAGGCTCAATATCAACGTACATGATCTCATTTGTTTTGTTGTACTCGGTGATCATGTGCTTCATTCTAGGCTCAGCATCTATTCTTATCTGGTTGGGTATACCTTTCCAAGGTAACCACATGTGACTGAAGTCAGTAGCCATATATCCATTCAAAGTCTTTGACCAGTCTCTACTAAGCAGCATCCCATATGTGTCAGGTATGTCAACTACCTGGATATCTATGTAATACTGAATCCTGGGATCAGATGCTAATTGCATGTGTATATGAGTCAATTCTCCTATTACACTCACTTCTGTCTTATCTAGCTGTGTCACTTTCTTTAGGGATTTAGCAAGATACAGTCCTAAAGTGTTGCATATGGACAAGGGCATGACATTTGTAGATGCACCTGAATCTACCAAACAGTTGTGTAAATTCTTGCTAAACATCCTTATAGTGAGGAGAAAGGGTGGTGACTCGCTCTTATCCCTGTACAAGGTCATGTGGGAGGTTTTTGCAGCTTGGACAGTAGCTGGCATTTTATGTTTGACAGTGTTATCTTTGATAGCATGATCCTTATTGTTAGGCTGACCTGGGGGATGACTATCCTCTCTGGGAGTAGGATCATCTAGTGACTTCATAATTGCTTTCTTAATTGCAGGAGTTTTCAACAACTCTGATAGAGACAGGCTGATCTTTACCTTCTTCATTTCATCAGCCAGATATGTGACAATTTTGTCAGACTCATGAGGTAGGGCAACAACTTTTGAGACTATATTTTGTGGTGACAGATATTGGGTGTTCACCTTGGGAAATCCCAGATTGTTACTTGCTTTGGGATCAAGAGGTGTGTTAAAATTATTCGAAGGCAAGGAACTGGTTAATGGACCAGTAGGTCTGTTGGAGTTACTTCTTAGATTATAATTATGCTTACCAAGATATTGCTGCTGGTATGCATGCACCTCCTCATGTTCAATGGAAGGCTCATTCTCATCTTCAAAGGGGAAAACATAATTTCACTCAAAAGCCATGGTAGATTCTTCACATGCCTGGGTATAATGCTAGTGGGATGACACAGTCTACTGATGATGATGATCATTATAGCTCTCCAATACAAATGCAGAGTCATATCCACAAGGAACAATTTCATTTCCCTCTACCTGAGGTGGATTTCCAGAAGTATTAGATACTTTTGTCTAGAAAATGCTAGCAGCAATTCTGAATTGTGGACAGTCTAGCTCTACATGAGCATTTGTATTGTGTATTCTGCACCAATTGGTGAGGGCTACTTCAGCAAGATTGACTCTAGTAGTCTGTTTGGCTTCAGCAGGTGGTTGACTGTCTAAAGGTGATGGTAGTGAGCCATTATTTGGCCTGGAGTTCCATACTCTAGGCTATCTTTGAGGATTATTGTTATTTCCACCACTATTATTGAAATTACTGTTGTTGTATCCTCTGTCAGGATAATTTGGTCTATCATTGGAATAACCTCTGTTTTGGTTAGGCTGAAAATAGAAGTTCTGATTTCTCAGATGAGTGACCTCTGTAGTTAGTTTTCTTAGCTGAGCAGAGATTTCATTGATTTCTTCCTTCTCTTCCTGAGCTTTAGCCACTACATTTTCAGTTTGAGGCTTGAAGAAAGAGGATCCATGATTATTGTTGGATAGGTCAGCACCCTGAGGTGTCTGAGTTTATGCAGGATATTATGGCGTCTAGCCACTCCCATTAGGAGGTGGCATGATACTTAATGGAGGAATTTGCAAGGGTGTTGGCATGACTGCTGGAGGCATCATAGCTCCATTGGGATATTGTTGTGCCGGATATGCAGGATATTGTGGAGGATAAGTTGGACACATGCCAGGCAATGTAGGGAATGCTACGTTTGGTGTCAGAGCAGGGACTAACTGCTGATTTACTTTGATAGCTTCTTGAAAAGCTCCTGTCAAGGTAGTGATTTCAGGGTTTGTTCTCCTGATGAACATGGAAGTCAATGGATCCAGAGCTGAGTAATAGATACTCCTAGCAGCGGCATCTACTACAGTATATGGAGCAACTAACTTGGATAGCATTTTTTGGAACCTAGCATTGAAATTGGCAATAGGTTCTCCTTCAAACCACTCGATAGTGGCAAATAGGTGATAGTTCATTGAAGGATCTATTGGTATTTTGAACCTATTAGTAAAATCTTTCTCTAGGACAGCCCATGAACCAACAAAACTTTGACCAAGACTAATAAACCAATTATAAGCCTCTTCCCCAAGGGAAAAAGGAAATAATCTGCATACAACATCTTGATGCTCTATTTTGGCCCTACAGTAGGCTTCTTTAAAGGTCCTAATATGATCATCAACATCCTGATAAGGATGATATTTTGGACAAAGCTTGTCCAGATTCTTTGGCAACTCATGATATGTTGAAGGTCAAAGGTGACTCAGTTGCAAAGAAAGACATTACAACCGGAGGAGGTTGAGCTTGAGGTACAGTTGGCTGAGGTTGGACCTGGGGTTGAGGTTGAATAGGAGGCGTCGCAGATATCCCAGAAGGTATTTGCAAACCAACAGGAGTTACAGGAGGAGGTTCTGATGAAGCTCCTGATGCACTGGATCCTAGAGTGTGATGGATGTCTACAGTTCTAGGTCTGAACCCTCTAACAGGTAGTTCTTCAAAGATTCCACTAGGTCTAGACCTGGTATTTATCCTGTGAGCTAGGATTTCTCAATTTTAAGGCAAATTGGCTGGAACTTTGCAAATATTAGTTGAAATTCACTAGCTGAGGTGATATTTGCAGTAAAATGGTGACACTAACTAGATATTTGTGAAATATTTGCAAAGATAATACAAACATGAGGTGATAATGGGGTATGATGATTCTCACCACAAGATATCAAGTTTCTACGGCAAAACTCTTCAAAGCTCTAACAGACTTACTTAACATTGGCTGATATTTGTGAATTCATGATGATCTACTATAAAGCTTGCAATATTTATGACTGATTTGGAAATCTTTACACAGAATGAGCGTCTATAAGCTTGCTATAGTAAATCATTAGGCAATATTTGAAATTCACAGGTGCATTCAGGGTTACCTTAGTATTTGTATCATCAAACCTAAAAATAATGATGATGAGCATCCTCCTTCAGATAAATGCCCTCCTTCTAGCGCCAATTTATGTTGGTCATGATGTTAGTCACAAACAAGCATAGAATAAAAGTACACATTAACCTTTACTCATCTTGAAAGATACGATGAATTCAGAGAATTCATGATCCCAAGTCTCCGGTGATTAGGTCTTAATCATCTGACGTTACTCAGAGGTTGATGTGTGTTGTTGTTTCCATTTTGGGGCCTTACGTTGAGTTCATCATCATGACACTGTTTCTGCAAAGATTCTTCACAGAGAGGTCATTTTATGCAATTGTTTGATCAAATGATACAGAAATATTTAAATCTTTGCATGATATTTTCAATTATACATGCTTTAGCTTCAAATATGCTAAATATTTGCAATTATCTACAGGATGTCCACATATTTGTATTATTTTCTTGAGATTATCAATTATTTGCAATTATGATGGTAAAATGCTCTGAAATTTAAAGAAATTGAAAGAAATGCTTCAAATTAATGTTGAACCTTCAGCTATTGAACCACATATACATCAGATACAGTCATGAAGAGAAGAAAACCAAACCATATGTTCACCAGGACATTCCACAGCTAGATACAGTTGATGCTAACTTCAAAGGAATTGTATGAAAACAACATATGCAAGTAGATATGCACTCCAAGGGATGCAACAAGTCACAGCATATATCTAGAATTCACACACTGATTACTCAAGATTTACTATGAATTGTAATCAAACAAGTCTTCTCCTTCATTAAGTATACAAGGATATAAATGTATACAAAAAGCTTTGAAATGAGCCCTGAATATTTCAACAGACAAATTTCAATTAAGTTTTGAATGTTTGAAATGAGGCATTCCTACACCTTTTATAGAACAAGATGAGGAATCCGTTACAAAAGATCTACGATCTTCATTTATCTATGAATATCTATGGTGAGTATTTCTTTTGACTTTGTCAACTTTATCAAGTGGCACAAGTTGCCAGCTGGCAACCATCTGAGATACTTATTTTCATAAGTAACTAATGCTTATATTCCCCTTTTATGATGCATCCTCATCATGCTCTTTGTCATCATCATCACTCTCGCCACTTTCGCTCTCTTCATCATCATGATGATGGTCTACTTTGATATGGACCTGCATAGCTGTCCTGATATTTTCATATAGTTGTACTATTCTCTCTATTTCCCCACCATCCTGAGTTTTTTCTTTGATGGTGGCGTGCTTATGCATTTCGTATTTGCCTTGGAGATTTTCTAATTTACTTCTCCTACTACTGGATGTCTCATGATAATTTTCCATCTTGACCCTAATCCTCATAATTTTGTCCATGGTTTCTTCTGTTAGATTGTTTAAGGGCTCATCAGCTACCTGTTGGAAGTTACTATATATAGCTTTGATTGTAAACTCCTCGTCTTGATTCTCTATCTTCCCTTCCACCTTCCCTTCCAGCACTTCTAAAATTTTAGCTTCATATGACATCATATCATGTAGCTTTATGCTGATATCTCTTAATTTAGTGTTGCATCTTTTAGTACCTCACACTCAAATTTGATATCCTTATACCATATGTCCACCAACAGTGCATTATTATTATTTAGCACTTGATTGCTTATTAGAACCTGAGGGTCAATTCTCCTTATTTCTTCCAAGATGATCAAAATTTTCTCCAGCTGAAAAGATCTCTTCCCAATCTCCATTTGCAATTTGTCAACTTTTCACCTGGAGACACTTAAAAGAATTCCATCTCTTTAAGGAAGCTTTTACCACTTCCTCCACTTCATAAAATGTGGATAGCATCCAATTTCTCATTATAGATGACTCATGCTTCATGAGATCTAGTTTATTTACTTCGTCTTGAGAAATAGCAGTCAATGGGACTGCATGATCAGTTGAGGTATCATCAGGGTTAATTAACCCTTTTATGTATGCATGCAGCTGAGCAATGTGCTCTTTATGCTACTTATTCTTATCTTTCTCTCTCTTAATTCTTTGAGTTAAGGAATTAATGATATCCTTACCTTCCTGACTCTCCTAGTCTTCATTTGCAAATCCTAAGTCAACTGTATTAATCTGGAATTCTTCCAAAGTAATTTTACCCTTTTCTTTATCTACAGTAGGAATTGCTATTTGTGCAGTCCTTCTTCCAGTTGTTGGATCTCTCTTAATGGCCGAAGTCATTCTGGCCTTCCTCTTTGGTTTTATTAGATTTTCTAAAAACAAAGTGGATACATCAAATTCTTGAATCTCAAAACCAACATCTGTGTTGACTTCCTTTTCCAACCACTGAGGTACCTGATCATGTTTCTCAACATCATCATGATGTTCACCTTGATCTTCGGTATCTGTCAGCATATGTGATGGAGAAGGTGATTTCCTTGTTTCCTCTTCATGATGCTCATCCTGAGAGCAATCCTGTGGTATATCCTCTTGTTGAGGAATTTCTTTTTCCTGAGGAGCATCATCCTGAGGTGGAGGATCATGTGATGCATTGATATGATGATCATGATGATCATGATCCTTCTCCTTTATTACTTCATCTACTTTTGACTTTTCCTCCTGTTGAGGCATACTCTTAGTAGGGGATATTGTGGAATCTTCCTTAGGTGCTGGTATTTGTTCTGAAACCACAATCTATTCTGCACCTACATTACTTACTTCCTGAACTTTGGAAGCATGAACTTCTAATACATCTTTCTCATCAGCCTTCTTTTCCTGAACCTCTACTATAACGAGCTTAACTGATGTATCCTGTTGGTGTTTTTCTGAAGCATGGCCCTCTGGTTCTGCCATCTTCACTTCTTCTATATGTTCTCCTTTATCAGGTGTACCTACCAGGTGTTCAAGACTTACATCCTATCTATATGTCAAATCCACTACTGCATGACTTGTCACCTGTTTCACTAATGTGTCTAGCCCCATTTCTTGAGCTATCCTCTCTGGACTCTTTTCCTTTTCAGATTCCACTTGCTTCATCTCCTCCAATATTGTTTGAACTAATGGAGTCGCATGAGGAGTCATGTGAGTACATGTAGCAATGGTTTCCATCTTCTGTGAAGTTACATCCTCCACTACCTCATCATCAGATAAATTAATTGTTTCGTCCAGTGAGATATGACCTCTTTGAAACATTTGCGAGGTTTCTTTCATCTACTCTTCCGCTTGTTCAGTCTTGAACTTCACAATGGTAGGAAGTGGAACATTGTGTTGAAATTCCTTATGGAAAGCTTCACTACCAACCCCTTTTAACATTATAGGGGATTGCTTTATCTCACCTCTCATGGAGGTTCTTTCTTTCTTAGGTGTGGTAGATACCATCACCTGTGGGGCTTTTCTTTTCCTTTTCAATAATAAAGGGGCTTCCTCTTCCTCAGGCTCTTCCTCTAGGGGAATATCCTCTTCTATTTTTTTTTGTGAGGATTGACCCTCTTCTTGGGTCTTAGTAGTTTCTGTAACCATCTTTTGAATTTTTTTGGCCTTTTGTTTATTTGCCTGTGTTGGTGATGCTGATCCTGATCCTGATGTTGTTGCATCTTCAGCTAGAACACTGCTCTTTCAATAATCACCCCTTTGGGTTCATTATCAACCTTCTTACCCCTGGGGGGTCTTTTTCTTTGCTGTTGTTGTGGAGGTAGCCTCTCTCCTTTAGATTTCCTTTTTTCAATTATAAAATCATCATATTCCTCATCAGGAATATCCTGCCCCTTCTTTTTATTGTCCATAGTAATAGCAACACCCTTCTACTTCAATGCATCAATTTGTTCATCAACCCAAGCTTAGGTTAGCTGTAATGTCCTGGCAATGAAAGGGTCCAAAGATATGTCTTCTTGTATGGTCAAGTCAGGTGCAGATATTATATCATTATATATTTTCTTTTCTTCGTACTCATCTGCCATTATCCTGCCACCATCCTTTTTCAACTGTGAAGGAATGGAGATGCAGTCAAAGGTTTTGATTTGATTTAGTGTCAACCTTTGGTATCTTTTTCTTCTGGCTTCTGCTTCATTTTCACAATCCACCCAGAAGTCTTCTAGGTGCCCCTGATGAATAGATTTCCCTATTATTTTCTGTATCCTCCCATAAGGATCATATGGTCTTACCAGTAGGAATGGCTGCAATTGCATTTTATTCAAACTAACCATGACTTTCTTGATATTTTCTGAATCTGGGCACATATACTAGCTAATGGTTACTAGAAACAAAATGGGTGGTATTTTCTGAGCATCCTTGTATGCCTTCAATATTGTGGAGCTCTGCCTTATAAATTCCATTAATACCACTGCATCAATGGGATAATTTGGTAGCATAAGGGGTTGTCCTTCAAAGCCCTCAATTCTCATGTAAGAAAATGTTGCAAATTGGATGTACCAGGCTCCATGACTGTATATTACTTCTTGAGCTTCCATGCTCAATCTTTTTCTCCTATCTTCCTCCATGGTCTTGACCAGATGCATAGAGAATGCATCATTTACCAATTTGTAATCTTGGAGGGAATTTACTCTCTGCAACTGGGGATAATAATCCTAGATATAAGCATCATTGGTGGTTCGACCAATCCTTCCAACCGTTGTCAATGCATCAAATGTGCCTTTGTAAGCATAGGAGTAGACAATGTATGATGTCATGTAAAAGGAATAATTTGAACCTCCCAGGCTCAGAAGCTGCTCATGTAGAACATCACTAATCAATTGGCACCATAATGGCTTGGTATCTACATGTATGTACATCATGATGACACCGTACATCCAGTCTTTAAAACTACCAGCATCATGCTAGCCTATCACCCTGCTAAGCAATGCAATCATATATTGATATTCGTCATCAAAATCATACTTATATAAGTGCACTGGAAGCTTGGCCGCTGCAGGATATGCACTGTTCTTAGACCTCCACTGATACATGTTCTTTCTTGCTTGTTTCTTATTGTTTTCATATTCAAGTTCAAATTTCTTCAAATCTATGCTGTTAACCTTCCTACCCAATGGAAGTCCAAATGTCTTGGAAAGACCCTTGATGGACAGGTCTGCATATATTCTCCCATGTTTCACCACCTATCTTATTTGTGGATTGTAATTTCATGCACATTCAATAACTAGCTCTGGAGACTCCATGGAGTATGGAAAACCAACCACATTCCACATTCCTGACACGAACACTGCATCTAGCAAGGTGCTTCTATTCTTTTCATCATTCATTTTGGTGGACCAGGCTTCCAAATCAGTACTTCCTTGATGCGTATCTGTTATGGCACCGTACTTGAACAGGATTCCTCTAGGATATGTGAACATAGGCTTGCTAAATTCAGCCTCGCACTTAGCTAACCTCTTGTCAGCCATGGATATCCGCAATTAACAGGATTTGTCTTACAATGGATATTCACAAGCATGCACATAATGATTTATCTCTACTAACATCATGCATACTATACTTATTCAACATTTACTTATCATGGGATGCATAAACTAACACCTACAACATTATACCTAATTATACAGAAGCAACAGGATGAAGGTTTCAATTACTTACCTAGTTATGCAGATCCTTTTGATTATACCAGTGGTTATCTGAAAGTATCTTTAATTCAGGTGATAATCTCACGCTTCTTCCTACTTGTAAGCTCTGTGCGTCCAAGTATCGTCCGTATGAGGGTTTGGAAAGCTAGCACTCTGTAAAAATGGTTTTATTGCAAGGTAAGTGTAAAAATGACAATTGAATTTACCTTTTAACTTTGCAATTCTGATGAAATTAGGGCAAACCCTGACGGATTAGATTTCAATCGTTGATTTTTTACAAGAACTCAGGACCTCGCCAGGTGTGTGATCGCAATTTGTGGTCGGCGGGAACTACCTACCACAACTGTGCGCATTAAATGTCAATGGTAGCAACAAGGGCTGGGTGATATTCATATGACAGGATGACATTCGAATACATGATGATATTTGGATATCGAGGTGGTGAACGCACCATCAAGTCGTGCTTAATACATCAGGAGGATATTTCAATATGTCGAGTGATGTTAAGAAATTATGATGACTGAGTAAACTGTAATCCCTCTCTCTTAGAATATTAGGATGACGTCATCCAGATATTGGCTCAGTATATCGCTATGACATCATGACGTCATCATCATGTTATGCGAGAAGGATCATGTTTAGGAAATATGCCCCCAAGAAGTAAATGTGCTGATTATGTCATCGTCATGTTTATTTTTTTATTTATCAGACTCAAATGACATCATCAGGATAATGGTTTAGGGGGATATTTCACGGCAGGATGATATTGAGAAATGTTGGGTTACATTGAGGAATATGACTCTCACGAAATACATAAGGTTGTTGACGCGTAAAGGTCATTATCACCTAAAATTGATGTCCGCATGCCGTGAATCAAATGCTTTATTGGGTGATAAATTAGATCGGGGTGATCTTTTGAAAGATGACTGATATTAAGAAATATGATCTTCCCCCCTGTGAATATTAGGTTTGACCAGGATTTTGACCATTCATAACTTTCACATCCTAATGAATATCAGGGTGATGCAAAAGGCAAACCTGCATGAAATTTGATGCTCTTTCTAAAAATGTGGTTATTGGAATGAAATATGAATTTTGACAAACTGACCTCATGATGATGACTTACCACATCCTCCTATAGAGGGTTATCTACATGACATACTTTTACCAGACCGCCAGCAAGCAGAAAACACAAGCAAAGCCAAAAAGTTGGGTCCCTATTTTGCCAAGTCACAATTGGAGCTATGAATAGACTTTAACTTTTTGACCTATAGAAACTACAAAACAACCCTATTACATCAAGTGGTCAGTCTTTCTTTGCATTAAATAACAAGAGACAAACAACCCGCATTTGAAGAGAATCATAGACCGAAAGGAAATGGACCCTATGCTGAGGTTCCTCCCTCACCATCCTTACAAGTTTCGAGAGGTAGTCATCGACAACAAAACATTCCACCTAGACAAATGAGATTTGATCCTGGTGCTTCCTCCTCTAGAACACAAAAACCTATGAAAGAGAAAAATACTATCTTACAAGAGATAAGTGGTAAGATAAAAATAAATAGACAAACAAGAGAAAGGAGGAAATGACAAGAATATGCCCAACAACTTGCATCTCAACAAGAAAACATCTCACCAAACATTGAACCAAACCAAGAAGATCTGAAAAATGGACAACTTGAAAACAAGAACAAGAGTTGGGCTATGGTACCTTATGTCCCAGTTTCCTCTAACATTCGGGAGTGGGAAGGTGATGATGATTTGCTTGATGACAACACTTAGTTCGATGACCCTACTAGGTAAGTATCTCTAACCCTTTATCTCCTGTGATGTGTTATGTGTTGATTAGGCCTCTTGGGATGCCCCTTGATTCTCTTGAAAGGTCTAAGATACCAGGAGACCATCTCTTTTGTGACCCTTCTTCTATTTGTATCATCATTCTTCTATATTGCCTCTCCTCTGATTTCATTGTTGTGTGTTGTCTTACGGACATAGCATTGTGGTCGGTGACTTAGGGGTACCCTCCTACATGATTGTCCCTAAGACACTTGTTTCTCTCTCTCAATTTATTGTTTCCCTTCCTCTAGTGTTTCTATCAAGCGGGCAGATGATGAAAAACATATTAGACTAATGCGGACCTAGTGTCCCTTTAGAGAGAAATAAAAAATTAGACATAGTTCCTAATATGACGATGGGGTTGATATATATTATCTGACACTTGGCTAGTAGAATCACTCCGTGCACTTTGTCGTGTGATCTTGATGGTGTCTTATCTCTCTTACAAAACATAACAATACTGTTGCTCCATGCACTTTGTTTGTCTTTGAATCTTGCCTTGGTGACCTCAGTTCTAAGATTTTCGTGATATAGCCCCACTGTTATCCTTGATCTCTTAATTCGTAGTATAACCTTGGCTCTTTGTGTGAATGATCATATGCATTGATGTTGTTGTTTATCATGATTATATGGATACTAACACTTTTCTTGCAGGGATGTGTTTGTGGGAATATTTGGTGATCGTAAAGTACATGTCACCTCTAGGGGCATGGGCTTTGCGAGAGCTCGTGTTCCCTTGTGTGTTTTCTTCCTACCTTAATGTGATTGATATTGATACCTGATATCAACCACCTTAAGGTGGGGGAATATATAAGGTAAGTTGTTTGATGTAGATGTTGGGAATCTGCTTGTTCTCAGGTACAATCTTAAAGACTGGTGGCGATGAGTGCCTCCTGCATTCTGAGATTTATTTGAAATCTATCATTTAAGCCCTCTGCAGAGGTGGGGATATCACATCCCTTTTCTATCTTAAGCCCTCTGTGGAGGTGGGGATGGTGTATTTATCGTGGAGAGTGCACATCCTATCATTTTCAAAAGTCCTTATCGCGATGCGGTGAGCGGTTCAATGACTAACTCAACCCTTAAGCGTGTCTTTGGTGATTGTTGTGGCGAAGTCCAATCATTGGTGTATGCCTGTAATGTGGCTGAGATGGTGTTGAACCTAGAAATAGGAACACTCCATCGCTTGTTTGTCATGTTTTCTCTATGTCTTCCAAGTGTGTGTCTATTGCGTGTTTGTTCTCAAGCATAGTTTAAAGACCGATGGCGATGAGTCCCTCCTATGCTTTGGGATTTGTATGGCATTCTTATTTTGTTTGGCATGTCTTGTGTGTGTGTTTCCCCATATGCAGTTTAAAGATCAGTGGTGATGAGTCCCTCCTACATTATGGGTGGTGTGTTTACTTTCCTATACTTGCATCTACATTTCATAAATGAAAATAAAAAAGAAAAGAAAATCATCACTATCTTCTTTGCATTCATTGTCTTCAATGTTGTATTCTCTATGTATTGCATGACTGTAACTGTCTTCTCCATGTTTTACGTGCCTGTTACTATCTTCTCTGTGATTAGCGTGTATTCTCTACACTTCGCATGTTTGCTGTGTTTGTTGACCATACTTTAATGCACGTATTGGCCTTGTGTTTATACATACATTAAAGTGGGGGCTAAATGTTATGTCACAAAATATCCCCTTGGGGGATTTTCCCTCATAAGGTTTAGCTCCCAGGTCCTATTTATGCATTTAGAGCATCTTTCATGATAATCTGACTTCCCGATGAGAAATACCTGAAGTTTCATGGTAATCTGGACTCAGGGTTTGTAATTAACAATAACCCTTCCTAAAATAGGGGTGGACTTGGGCGCTCACACCCTAGTCCTGCCCTATTTTAGGTCAGGTCCAATTTTTAAGTGTTGATTTGTGATCATTATTTAGGTCCTATGCCGACATAGTAAGTTTCAATTATGAAATTCTTGGCGGGAATGTTTGTAGTTGCATATATAAGCATGTTTAAGCATTCATTTGTAAACTAGATGGCAACTTTGATTCATGAGCTTGTGTAGAAGTGATCCAAGGCATTCATTATGTGTTGTAGAGTGATCTTTGTGTTGTTATTGTGTTTGTATTTGTAGATTTGGTAGTCATCTCCTCATGGCATGAAGATCTTCTTCCTTCCATGAGATCTTCACTACAAGGTGATATCAATTGTGTTTTCAATCATTTATCATTTGGATTTTACCTCTATCCCATAGGGATATGCACTCTTTCTCTAACAATGGTGTTTAGAAGACTTGAATGTCTCTCCGGGGCTTGACTGAGGCAAGCCTCTAAACACCACAACCCTCAACCCATTTTTCCATGATTGTAGGTTACAAGTTGCAGGAATAGAAAAAGTGGAGTTGCAGGAGAGCAGTGCAGACTGTCTGATGTTGGAGATTTGGTATGGGTTCATTTGAAGAAGGACAGACTTCCTAAGGGAAAATATACTAAACTCATGCAGAGAAAAGTTGGACCATGTCAGATTTTACACAAGCATGGACAGCATGCTTATGAGATACAACTCCCTCCTGATCTTGGTTTGTCCCCTATATTCAATGTATGTGATTTAACTCCATACAAGTCTTATCCAGATGCAGATCAGGAACTCCTACAGGATACAGTCAATGATGACATTCCCAAGCATGATCCTCCACAGTTGCAGAAGGTTTTGGACACCAGAGTGGTCAAACAGACTCGGAACAAACAGTACTTGGAGTATCTAGTCTCTTGGACGGGAAAACCGAATTCTGAAGCAGTATGGATGACTGAAGAGCAGATCCAGAAACATGGTGCAGATCTTCATACTCTCATCTCAAGTGGACTTGAGATTTCTTCTTCTGGGGAGTATGGTGCAGGAGCACCCGTACAAGACAGGATATAGGTTAATTGTCCGCATGACAGGACATTAGTCTATTTTTAGCATGTTTGACTTCATAATATAATAAGGTCCATTGGACCAATGCATATGTATTAGATCAGCCTAGGAGAGTGTGCAGGTAGTTAGAGTTCATGAGCAGGTAGTATGCGCTGTCCTCTCCCAGTCGCTTGGAAGCTCCCAGCCGCTGGGAATTGAGTTGGTAGTACTCGCAGGATATTGCTATAAATAACTCATATCAGTTAGGGTTTGAGATCATGTTGAGAGAGTAGTAGTTGTGTTATGTTATGTTGTACTGGTGATTGAGTGAGTTCCAGAGATCAGTCCAGACATTGTGAAACATTGTAGAAACAGGACATTTGTGTTTCATCTGAATAAGATCTCATCAATTGCATTATCTGGTTTTGTTGGTTATTTGTGTTTTGATTTCTGTCCTGATCACAGGTTAATGGATTCTTTCAACCCTTCCACCGGTTGATTCTGTGAATCGGTGGAATGGTCATGTATGATAGTTTAGTTTGCATTTTAGTTTACTGTTTATGCATTTCATTGTTTGAGAGATCAGTTGGTAGCATGCTATGAATCAACCTAGCATCCTCATGTGCTAGGTTTAGGAAGATAAACTGTTAAGTTTTGATCTAAAGGTGATCCGGCCCGATCATCATAATTTCTGTGTGAAATTGTGTGGTTCTGTGAGTTTGCATGCAGCGGACGGATACACAGGGTTCTGCATGTGCTTTTCCAGTCGGAGTGAATCGCATCGTCATCTGTGAGTATATCGCTATCCGGATCGGGTTATGAAGCTGATGAAGTTTGCATGTTTCAAGTGCATCAGGATGATATAGGTTGGATATATACTCAGTGTGTATATTGTCGTCAGGATCATCTTTCGTGTGTATTCATCATCCGCATATCGCTATCGTATGAGGAAGTGAAAGTTCATTTTTTTGGCTAAGTACCGGAAAGGTCATCATCAGGATATTGGAAAGGTCATCAGGATATTCATTTTCATGCTGCGGAAGATATAAGGATCTTATATCCGGATGACATCATCATCAAGTGCATTGACATCATCATCAAGTGCATGTGACGTCATCGTCATCAGGATATTGCGAATATCACCCTATGCAAGTTTATCCTGCTGTCGCTAAGTGTTTTGGCATCGGCGTAAGTCATCGGCATAAAGTTTGGTTAACATCATCAGGATGTTTCAATATGACCGGATAAGTCATATCATGATGCTGTTGGTTGAGTAGTCAGATATCGGGGTGACGTAAGCATCAAAGGAAAGGTGCTGAAGTTGTCATCATCAGGATATCGGAGGAACAGGATATTTTATATCCTGCTGATGAAGGTGATGCTGAACATCATGATGATGAAGATAGAGTTTGGCGCTAAGTGAATAGTGATCGTCAGGAGGATGTTTGCGCTGCCGAATGTGATGATGCTGCTGGTAGTCGAATATCATGATGCTGTTGATAGGCGAAAGGCGAAAGGTGATAAGGAAGTGAACAGTAGTCAGCAGGAGGATATTTCATGCTCGTCCGAAATATGATGATGCTGTTTGTGTTAGCAGGAAATATGATGATGATGCTAAGCCGATAGGGATTTTTAACATGCTGATTGTATTATTGACTCCTCCTTCCCATTTGTAAGCTCCCGTTGCGTTCTACCTCTGCATCATAGTGGTATCAGAGAAAAGGAAGGATCTTCTGGAAAAGATAAGGATATAGCAGGATGTCAGGTGACAAAGGAACATCGGAGGTTCCAGCAAGGATGACCAACGTTGAGTTGGCAGTTCTGGTGAAGAAACAGATTGCAGAGAGCAAGGCCGTGAAGGCTCAGAATCAGGAATTGAAGGATGAGTTAGCGAAGTTGAGGAGCAGAGTAGGTTCTGGTAGAGAAGAAGATAGGGAAGAAGAAGAGATCCCTAGTTGGAGCGAGGAGGTCGTTCCTGCAGACCAGAGACCACTGTTGAACGCCCTCAAGGCCATGGAGAGGAGAACCATGGATGTGAAACTGGATTTGCCAATGTTTACAGGAAAGATGGAACCTGATTCAGTGATGGAGTGGATAGACTGTTTGAACAATTTCTTTGAAACAGAGGAGATACCAGAACAACAGAGAGTGAAAATAGCCCAGTCAAAAATGAAAGAAGCTGCCTTGACATGGTGGAATTTCGTCCAAGATGATAGAGTACAGGAAGGAAAGCGTAGAGTCGCTACATGGAAGAAGATGATGGCATTAGTAAAGGAAGCTTATGTCCCATTGGATTACAGTATCCAATTACACAAGAGGAAGTAAAACCTGAAGCAGAAGGAGCTAGATGTCAGCTCATATACAGAAGAATTCATGAAACTTTGTATGAAAACAAAGGTAAAGGAAAGTGAAGAAGAGAAGGTAGCCAGATACCTTAATGGATTGAGGTTCAACATTCAGGAAGATTTAAGTCTGCATAATCCAGATACAGTTCAGAAATGCTTTTAGTTGGCATTGAAAGTGGAAGAGAAGTTAAAGAGAAAACAGGAACAACACAATAGAGGAAGAGGAAGACAACAAAGAGGTGGAAGAGGTCCTTTTAGAGGTAGAGGACATGAACATGGATATTAAGGAGAATCCAGTCATGACAATAGTAAGGGAAACAATAGTCAGAACCAGAGAGAAAATTATAGTCAGCAAGGAAACTTCAGAGGTAGAAGACCTTTCAGAGGAAGATCCCAGGCAGAGGATCCATCAGATGTTATAACTGTAACAAAGAAGGCCATATAGCCAGCAAATGTCCATAAAAGGCCACAAGCTCAACAGGAGAAAGGAGAACAAATCTGATCCAAGAACCTGATAATCAAAGTATGACAAGCTCTAATGATTTTCACAGTGTGAATGCTCCTGATAATTATGGATACCCAGAAAGTGGAGTCTCTTATGATGAGAAGAACAGTGACTACCATGAAGGTACCTGACAAAGAATCCCCTCAAAGAAAGTCTCTTTTCAGGACTATTTGCAAAGCAGGAGGTAAGGCATGTAAAGTTTTGATTGATTCTGGTTCTACTAAAAATTTTGTGTCTGAAGAAATGGTGACAAAGCTTAAGCTTAGGAGATTGCCTCACCCATCCCCATATAAAGTCTCATGGCTTACCCAAGGTCAGCAGACAACTGTAGAAGAGCAGGCTTGGGTAGAATTTCAGATTGGTGCATATAAGGATAAGTTGTTGTTTGACATTACCAAGATGGATGCTTGCAATCTTTTATTTGGTAGACCATGGCAGTATGATTTGAAGGCACAACATGATGGTGTTAGAAACATTTATACAATCACTAAAGATGGTACGGATATAAAGTTACTACCATTAACAGAGAAGGAGGAGAAATCTAAAGGAAAAGAGGTGAAGGTAATGCTGATGGAAGGTAAACAGTTCATGAAAGAAGTAGCAGCAGAAGGTGCAGTTGCATATGCCCTAATCCCATGTATGAGGGTGAATAAAGAACAGTAGCAAGAAGTCAAGGAAGAGAAAAAGCAAAGGTTCATAGACCCAGCTATCCAAGAGCTATTGGATAAGTACAAAGGTATCATCTCAGAAGGAATGCCAAGATCCCTACCACCTGTAAGAGATATCAGTCACTACATAGACTTAATTCCAGGGTCAACACTTCCAAACAAAGCAGCCTACAAGCTAACTCCAGAACAGAATGTAGAAGTAGCAAGACAAATTGAAGAATTATTGGATTCAGGTCTGATTGGGAAAAGTTTAAGTCCATGTGCAGTACCAGCTGTACTAGCACCAAAGAAGGAAGGTACTTGGAGGCTTTGCACAGATTCTAGAGCTATTAACAAGATCACAATCAGGTATAGGTTTCCAATCCCTAGGATAGAGGATTTACTTGACTGTTTGGGGGGTGCTAAATATTTTACAAAAATAGATTTGAAGAGTGGATATCATCAGATCAGGATTAGACTAGGAGATGAATGGAAAACAGCATTCAAAACTAATGAAGGGTTATATGAGTGGAAGGTTATGCCTTTTGGTTTGTCTAATGCACCTAGTACTTTTATGAGGTTGATGAATGAGGTTTTGAAAGAGTTCATTGGTAAGTTTGTCATAGTATATCTAGATGACATTCTGATTTTCAGCAACACAAAAGAAGAACATCTCAAACACATAGATTTGGTTCTTAAGAGGTTACATGAAGAGCAGCTGATGATAAATTTAGACAAGTGCTTGTTCATGCAAGAGGAGATCACATATTTGGGTTTTGTCATTTCACAAGGAAAGTTACAAATGGATAAGGAGAAGGTAAGTGCCATATTATCTTGGCCAACCCCAAAGACTATGAATGATGTCAGAAGTTTCCATGGGTTAGCAACCTTCTACAGGAAGTTTATAAGAGGGTTTAGTCATATTTGTGCACCCATGCTTGATACCATCAAAGGAGGACAGAAGTACAGATTTGTTTGGACTCAAAGAGCAGATGAATCTTTTGAAACATTGAAGAAGAAGGTGGCACAGCAGCCAGTCCTTGCACTTCCAGACTTTAACAAAATCTTTCAGGTGGAATGTGATGCCAGTCACATGGCCATTGGAGCAGTACTCAGCCAAGAAGGTAGACCTATTGCATTTTTCAGTGAGAAGCTCAATGATGCTAAGAAGAGGTATTCATCATATGATTTGGAAATGTATGCTTTAGTTCAGTCACTCAAGAAATGGAGGCATTACTTGATGCCAAAGGAATTCATAGTATTCACAGATAACCAGGCTCTAATTTTCATAAACAGCCAGGAAAAGCTGAACCACAGACACATGAAATGGGTAGAAACCTTACAAGCTTTTACTTTTACATTGAAGCATAAGAAAGGAGTCAAGAATAAAGTTGCAGATGCTTTGAGCAGGAGAGTTCTAACAGTCAACCAGATTCAGTTAGAAAGTGTTGGCATTGATTCACTAAAGACCATGTATGAGACTGATGAAGATTTTGGAGAGATATATCATGTATGTACTTCTTTTGGAGAAAAATATCATGCTGAATTCTCTGAATTTTTGATTCAGGATGGCTTGTTGTTCAAAGGTGGACAGTTATGTATTCCAAGGTGTTCTATGAGGCTAAACATCATTAAGGAGAAACATTGTGGAGCTATGGCAGGTCATTTTGGTCTAGATAAGACTCTTGATCTAGTCCGAAGACATTACTTTTGGCCTAAGTTACAATCAGATGTCAGAAAATTTGTAGAGACATGTGTGATATGTCAGAAAGCTAAAGGTAGGTCAACTAATGCAGGTTTATATCAGCCCTTACCCATTCCTTCCAGACCATGGGAAAGCATAAGTATGGATTTTGTCTTGGGTTTACCAAGGACAAAGAAAGGATTTGACAGTGTTTTTGTTGTAGTGGATAGATTCAGCAAAATGGCACATTTCTTGCCATGCAAAACCACTACTGATGCTTCATACATTGCAGATTTATTTTTCAGGGAGATTGTCAGAATCCATGGATTGCCATTGAGTATAGTGTCAGATAGGGATGTGAAGTTTATTGGTCACTTCTGGAGAACTCTTTGGAAGAAACTTGGAACAAATTTGTCTTTTTCCTCTGCATATCATCCTCAAACTGATGGATAGACTGAAGTAGTGAACCGTTCCTTAGGAAATTTGCTTAGATGTTTGACAAAACAACATGGAGAAAAGTGGGATAATATTCTATCTCAAGCTGAATTTTCCTATAATGATACTGTCAATAGGAGCATAGGGAAATCACCTTTTCAGATAGTTTATGGTATGCATCCAAGAGGAATTTTGGAATTGAGAGATCTACCTACAGTAGACCCTATTAGTGCAGAAGGAGAAGCTTTTGCAGAAGCCATCAAAGAGGTTCATGATCAAGTCAAGACCCAACTACAGCACACAACCTTGAAGTATAAGGAATATGCTGATAAAAAGAAGAAGGATGTACAGTTTGATGTTGGAGATTTGGTATGGGTTCATTTGAAGAAGGACAGACTTCCTAAGGGAAAATATACTAAACTCATGTAGAGAAAAGTTGGACCATGTCAGATTTTACACAAGCATGGACAGCATGCTTATGAGATACAACTCCCTCCTGATCTTGGTTTGTCCCCTATATTCAATGTATGTGATTTAACTCCATACAAGTCTTATCTAGATGCAGATCAGGAACTCCTACAGGATACAGTCAATGATGATATTCCCAAGCATGATCCTCCACAGTTGCAGAAGGTTTTGGACACCAGAGTGATCAAACAGACTCGGAACAAACAGTACTTGGAGTATCTAGTCTCTTGGACGGGAAAACCGAATTCTGAAGCAGTATGGATGACTGAAGAGTAGATCCAGAAACATGGTGCAGATCTTCATACTCTCATCTCAAGTGGACTTGAGATTTCTTCTTCTGGGGAGTATGGTGCAGGAGCACCCGTACAAGACAGGATATAGGTTAATTGTCCGCATGACAGGACATTAGTCTATTTTTAGCATGTTTGACTTCATAATGTAATAAGGTCCATTGGACCAATGCATATGTATTAGATCAGCCTAGGAGAGTGTGCAGGTAGTTAGAGTTCATGAGCAGGTAGTATGCGATGTCCTCTCCTAGCCGCTTGGAAGCTCCCAGCCGCTGGGAATTGAGTTGGTAGTACTCGCAGGATATTGCTATAAATAACTCAGATCAGTTAGGGTTTGAGATCATGTTGAGAGAGTAGTAGTTGTGTTATGTTATGTTGTACTGGTGATTGAGTGAGTTCCAGAGATCAGTCCAGACATTGTGAAACATTGTAGAAACAGGACATTTGTGTTTCATCTGAATAAGATCTCATCAATTGCATTATCTGGTTTTATCGGTTGTTTGTGTTTTGATTTCTGTCCTGATCACAGGTTAATGGATTCTTTCAACCCTTCCACCGGTTGATTCTGTGAATCGGTGGAATGGTCATGTATGATAGTTTAGTTTGCATTTTAGTTTACTGTTTATGCATTTCATTGTTTGAGAGATCAGTTGGTAGCATGCTATGAATCAACCTAGCATCCTCATGTGCTAGGTTTAGGAAGATAAACTGTTAAGTTTTGATCTGAAGGTGATCCGGCCCGATCATCATAATTTATGTGTGAAATTGTGTGGTTCTGTGAGTTTGCATGCAGCGGACGGATACACAGGGTTCTGCATGTGCTTTTCCAGTCGGAGTGAATCGCATCGTCATCTGTGAGTATATCGCTATCCGGATCGGGTTATGAAGCTGATGAAGTTTGCATGTTTCAAGTGCATCAGGATGATATAGGTTGGATATATACTCAGTGTGTATATCATCATCAGGATCATCTTTCGTGTGTATTCATCATCTGCATATCGCTATCGTATGCGGAAGTGAAAGTTCATTTTTTTGGCTAAGTACCGGAAAGGTCATCATCAGGATATTGGAAAGGTCATCAGGATATTCATTTTCATGCTGCGGAAGATATAAGGATCTTATATCCGGATGACATCATCATCAGGTGCATTGACATCATCATCAGGTGCATGTGACGTCATCATCATCAGGATGTGACGTCATCGTCATCAGGATATTGCGAATATCACCCTATGCAAGTTTATCCTGCTGTCGCTAAGTGTTTTGGCATTGGCATAAGTCATCAACATAAAGTTTGGTTAACATCATCAGAATGTTTCAATATGACCGGATAAGTCATATCATGATGCTGTTGGTTGAGTAGTCAGATATCGAGGTGACGTAAGCATCAAAGGAAAGGTGCTGAAGTTGTCGTCATCAGGATATTAGAGGAACAGGATATTTTATATCCTGCTGATGAAGGTGATGCTGAACATCATGATGATGAAGATAGAGTTTGGCGCTAAGTGAATAGTGATCATCAGGAGGATGTTTGCGCTGCCGAATGTGATGATGCTGCTGGTAGTCGAATATCATGATGCTGCTGGTAGTCGAATATCATGATGCTGCTGATAGGCGAAAGGCGAAAGGCGATAAGGAAGTGAATAGTAGTCAGCAGGAGGATATTTCATGCTCGTCCGAAATATGATGATGCTATTTGTGTTAGCAGGAAATATGATGATGATGCTAAGCCGATAGGGATTTTTAACATGCTGATTCTATTATTGACTCCTCCTTCCCATTTGTAAGCTCCCGTTGCGTTCTACCTCTGCATCACTGTCATAATTATAGATCTGAAGAGAAAACAAGGACCTGGACTTAGGAATCCACTCATTAGTCCTCTGAATCCCACAACTAAAGAATCTCTGAAACAACAAGAACAGGTTGTAGACAAGGTTTCTAGATCTTGACAAAAAGTGTGGCACTGGACTAGGGCGCCTGCTCATTAGTCCCCGACTGTTTCACTCCTAAACTTTGAAATCTGGTACGCATTTGATTATCATTTAGTATCTCTGTGTGAGCATTTTCCATGATTTTTCCATTTGCTTCCAAGTTTGCATAATTAGGGTTTTCAACATAATTGGGCTTAATTGAACAACTAAATCACACAATTCCAATTTTCCCTACATTCCAAGTGACTGAAAGCCTAATAGTAGACTTCCTACTTAGCTGAAGTCCTTGAATGTTTAGAGGTGAAAGGAGGATTCACATAAACCATCAAATCAAATCCTCTTCATCAATTTTCACCCTAAATAGATATAACCTTGTGTTTTAGGATGGTGGTTTTAAAATCAGAAAAGAAAGCTCTAGAACTCTGGTTGCTATAGGAACAAGGACAAAAGGAAATGTATATCATCTCAAAGGTGCTAATGGTATGTGCTTTATGACTCAAATTAATTAAGGTTGACTATGGCATAGAAGAATGTGTCACATCAATTTTGATAGCCTAGTGAGGATCAGCTCTACTCAAGCTATAAGAGATCTGCAAAGAATTGCAAAGCCTATCAATGCAATTTTCAAGGAATGTCAGATTGGGAAGCAACTAAGGAAGAATTTTAAAATCAAAGATTATTCTACCACAAGACCAGTAGACAATTGGACTTGGGAAATTGTCCCAAGACTAGCAGACAAAAATGTAATAGGAACTAAATGGGTATTCCGGAACAAATTAAATGAGAATGAAGAAGTAGTTAGAAAAAAGGCTAGGCTTGTGTATAAAGCCTACTCACAAGTGGAAGGAATAGATTATGAGAAAACATATGCTCCAGTGGCAAGAATGGAGGCCATTAGAATGTTCTTGGCCTTTGCAGCTCATAAGGACTTAAATTTTTATTAGATGGATATGAAATCTATATTCTTGAATGGAGAATTGGAAGGAGAAGTATACATTGAACAACCAGAAGGCTTTCAGTTATCAGATGATCCAAATATGGTCTACAAATTGAAGAAGGCATTGTATGGACTCAAACAGGCTCCTAGAGCTTGGTATGCAAGATTGGATAGATACCTGTTGCAACAAAGATTCAAAAAGGGCACTACAGATTGAAATTTGTACTTCAAAGTTGAAGAAGATCAAATCATGATTATGGAGGTATATGTTGATGATATAGTCTTTGGATGAAATGAAGGTATGTGAAAGAGATTTGTAGAAGAGATGTAGAAAGAATTTGAAATGCCAATGTGTGGGGAAATGAATTTCTTTCTTGGATTACAAATTAGTCAATCAAAAAAAGGCATTTTCATTTCACAGTCGAAGTATGTTAAGGAAATGTTAAAGAAGTTTGGAATGGAAGACTCCAAACCACTATGTACTCCCATGACTACTGGATGTAAGTTAAGGAAAAATGATGAATATCCTAAGGCTGATCAAAGCATGTATAGATCAATGATTGGTGGATGGTTATACCTAACTGCTACTAGACCGGATATCATGCATGTAGTTTGCCTTGTGGCTAGATTTCAAGCAGATCCCAAAGAATCACATGTTACAGCAGTAAAAAGGATATTTAGATACTTGAAAGGCACTCCAAATTTTGGCTTATGGTATCCCAAGGATACTAATTTATTTTTGAGTGCATATACAGATGCAGATTGGGCAGGATGTATAGATGATAGAAGAAGTACAAGTGGTGGTTTTTTCTTTCTTGGAAGAAGACTAGTCTCATGGTTGAGAAAGAAGTAGGATTCGGTGTCATTATCTACTACAGAGGAAGAGTATATTGTAGTAGTATCTTGCTACACATAGGTGTTGTGGATGAAGCAGACATTGAAGGATATCAAAGTATCATATGATGAACCTAGTCCTATCTTATGTGATAATACAAGTGCTATCAACATTTCAAAGAATTCGGTAATGCATTCAAGAACAAAGCATATTTCAATCTAGTATCACTTTGTAAGAGAGAAGGTTGCAGAGAATGAGGTAAAATTGGAATATGTGCCTACTAAGGATCAAGTTGTAGATATTTTTACAAAGGCTCTTCCTAGGGATACTTTTGAGTATCTTCAAAATAAGTTAGGTGTTATTTCCCCTCCTTTTAATTAGATGCATAAGTGTGTACATCTGTCCAGGAAGCATTTCAAGATACATTCTTAGTCCTGGACTGATGTTGTACACTACCTCTCACGGGGAGTAGGTAGTGATTCTGCTGGTTGGTGCAGTCAGATGGAGCATATCTTATGCCCATAAGGGGGAGAGTACAGAAAAGTGAAAGTAGTGGAGTGAGAAATTTCTTGCTGGTGTTGCAAGTGTTTCCCTTTTCGATTGATGTCAAAGGGGGAGAGAGTTAAAGTGGATGAAAAACCATTGTGCAGGAAAGATTCTGTAGGAAAGTGTGTGAAGAGTAAGAGTTGCTCTAGTTAGGGGGAGTACTACTGAGCTACTGATTGGTTGCTTTTGTTGTTGGTGGTTTTTAAGAAAGTTGGTGTTTCCATCAATGATAAAGGGGGGTATTTTTAAAATCTTGCTGGTGTTGTCATTGTTGTCAACCTCTAGCAGATGATCTACTTGGTTTCCAAGTTCTTTTGAGAAAATTTGAATAAAAAGGTGTGCAGTACCATAGAGGTATGTTTAGTATTATGATCCACATTTCTTCATGGTGGAAGATATGCTTGTGTGGTTTGAAAGTGATGATCAGAGGTGTTCAAAGGTGTTATATCCAGAGTTTCAATTTTTAGATTTGGTAGTAGTAGAAGATGAGTTTTGATAGAGTGTCTTCCTGTGAAGAGGGTTGTCTAGGAGAAATGAGATTTCTCTGCATTTCTCCGTATTAAGGTTTCTTGTCTTGTCAATCTGGGAACATGCTTATATTGTCTGCATCTACCCTCCCTTGAAGTTTCTAGTGTTAGGTTGCTCCACAAGTTTAGTTCTTGTGTTGGTGTTTAGTGGTAGTGCATCTTGATGTGCAGAATGAAGACATTCTTTGTTTCAGGTGGTTGTGGCAGTGTTGCAGAAGATTATGATGATAGTGGAATATTCTGGAAAGATGTGTGGATGTTGTGGAATACTTATTTGTGTTCCACATGTTGTTTTTGGACTTTGAGAGACATGTATGTGGTCACTTGTAGTATTTGTTCAGGTTTGGCCGACCTAGCTTATTAGTTCTATTTGCAGAGGTACCTCGTGGATTGTGGATGTGATGAGCAACTTGGTAATATAGATTTGAGTCCTAGTTAACCCTTGATGTGGTCCACCTTCACTTATCTCCATCGTAGAAGTGTTTGGTGCTAACCTATTACGGTGTTGCACATTTGAGGTGCACACGTTTCATTGAGACCGACCTAATTGAGATTGTTTTAGGTCATGGATGGTATAAATACAAAGTGAAGGTTGAGTGGAGTTTCTTAGAGAAGATAATGCGAATGTTAATCAAGGGTGGTGAATTGGGTGCGAGCTTAAATTCTTATGACTTTTGGATGCAATGAGTAGAAGGTGTCCACATTTTGGTTTGCTTGAAGTTACTGGAGGCAGTGAGCCGAAGGTTATAGATGGTGTAAAGTTGTAGTGGATTTCTTCTATTGCCTTGAACTAGTGAATCTCTTTGTAACAATCATCTTCTATTCTTAATGCAATCAAGGTAGGAGTGTCTGGTAAGGGACTATCCAACCTTATAGCCTTAAAAAACTGACACCATGATCATAACAAAGATTCAATGAAAACATATAGCTAACAACAAATGAAAGAGATATTCAAAAACTCATGACACAAGATATATCCTGGGAAAACCCTAATAGGGAAAAACTAAGCCTTCAAAGCTCATTCTTCTTATATTATGATCTCAAAAATATATCATAGTTGCCTCTTAGACTTTATAGATACTAGGCTGCAGCCCAGGGTTACAAAAGATTCATATGATAAAATTCTTTCATGATTTTCTTTGTCTGCTTCCTCTATTATATGCTCAGCTACTTACTTTGGTCATTTCTTTGCTCTTTGTTTCACTTTTACTTCTTCTTCAGATTAAAAGACTCATAAGCTTGCTTCATATCTTTGCATACTTAATCATTTCATCACTGGTGCTTTGTAACAAATCATTATCCTTCATTTATATACTCCACAAGCCTTCAAATCATTATCAAGTTAGCCTAATTGCAATGACTAGTATGAAACATGTGTACATGGATAGGTCAGACTTAAACATAAGGTGTTGCTCCGCTGGTGCATAGAACTTCGTACGGTTCCCCATGAAGCTCGGCTAAGTCCTATACTTCATTGAATAATATTCCTTTAAGCTCTGCAAGTCATGGAATTGCTCTACAAGCTGATTAGACTTCACTAAACACTGTCATCTCAGCTCTGTGAAAACATGTAAAAGCAGGTAATCTTATGATAGCGATATCTCTCTGGAATCGAGCCCAAATGATTTGAATTTTGGATATGTTGTAGATGACTATGTCTAGATGCTAATTCCAGCTATGTAGCCTCTAATATACAAACGTGGTAAAATGCAATATTCTTTAAGGTTGCTCTCTCAGTACTCTGCAACTTCACTGCTAACTATCCCAATTGTTTTGAATGCTTCTGGATGCTCCTGCATCAAACTCTTGGGGTGAATTGAAAAGTGAACCTCTTTACTTTGGTCTATACTATGTCAAAATCACTGGTGTTTCTTTAAAATAGGTTTGACAATTAGTTCATAGGTACTTGTAACTGCCTCAAGTTCAGTGGTCTATTCATGTCCACCCTACAAAACTGCCTCAAGTTCTTCTAAGTTTGGCGTTCTACTTGCAAGCCTTGCACTACCTCAATGATCAGCGGTCTAAGAAAGTCTTCTCTGCAAGGTGCCTCAAGTTCTTTATCTTGTCATGGTCTAGGTTCAACGGTCTACTTGCAAGCCTTGCACTAGCTCAATGATCAACAGTCTAAACAAGTCTTCTCCACAAGTTACCTCAAGCTCAATGTTTGCTTTAATCAATTAAGAGTCAATGAATACATATTTACATCCTCTGGAACAATCATGTAACTGCCCGTTGATACAGTCAATACATTCTTGAATTTTTCTCTACAACACTTTCTGATCTCTATTTTCAGATACAGTTTCTCTCACACACATCAAAATCTTACAGTTTATGCTCTACTTATACTTCTCCTATACTGCTCTCTATTTCCTCATCCACATCCACTTCACTCTGATACACAAACTTTCTCCTCTGGTAGAATTACTTGTCATTTCTCCTTTCTCTACAATATGACTTTCCTTTCCTGCTATGCTTCACACTATTTTACACAAACTTTCTCTTGCACCACTTTCTCTGATGATTAGTCTATAACATAACTCTTATTAAAATCAATGCTTCACCTTCTTCTGGTTTCTCTATCAAACTTACTGAGTCAATAGGTTCTTCTTCTACATAAACTTCCTCTACATCAATTATTGTTTCCTCACTATTAGCCTCTTTGGTAACAGGTTTTTGTTGACATTCACTACTTGATTCTTTTCTCCTTTAAACTTGAAAACAAGTTCCTCTAAATGTTCTTCTATCAAATCCTCTTTCATCTCTTCTGTATCCTTCACTATGATAAGAATTATGACTCATGTCCTCTCTCCCGTTGTAGTTTGAATTACTATCCTTGTTCTGCTCCACATAAAGTCTTCTCTCTCTGCAACCGGATCCATATCCTCTTTTCTCTCCAACATGTGAATACTTCCATCTATACAACCTTCTGAACATACAAGCAACATGTTTCCATTTTGCTCTATCAATCCATCCATAATCCATCTGCATACAATCTATCATAGGCTTTCTTCTTCTCATTTTATTCCAACACATTTTCTTAGAATGATTCCTCAATCCACAAAACTTACAAGGATGTAGATCCCAACACAATTCCTTTTCATGTCCATGTCTATTACAATGAGAACAACACATACCTCTTCTTCCCTGATTTGACTTGTTTGAACTTGTAACAACATCTTTACCTTTGTCATATCCAAGGCCTTCACTTCTTGATCTTATTACTGTTTCAATAGGTTCTGTAATTCCTTGCTGCTACTTTCCCAATCATTTTCCTTCATATCCCATTCTCTGCATGATTTTGAATCCAATACCATCACCAACAACTACAAGTTCATTTATATTGTCATCTTCATTCTCATTGTCTAAAGAAGCTTCTGCAACATTACGCATGTCATTAGTGTAACAAGAAATTGTTTAGAATTAAGGTGTTTCAACATTTGCAAATTCCTAGAATTATTGATTTAATTTTATATTTATTTATTACCTAATATTGTATTTACTTTCACATTCAGTTTGGTCACTTAGTTGAGGTGGCATCGTGACATGTCATCTTACTTGGAATGTGACTTGGATGGTCAAGTCAAACCTACATGGATTTGGGCATCCCATTTGAGTTGGCACTATTATGACATGTGTTGGAATCTTGTGATATGTGAAAGAGGATATTCCATATGACATAATCTATGACACATAAGAGCCAAGTTTGGAGATTCCTATGACAAGTAGTAACAAGTGTCAGTGAGTATCTTTGGATGAGGAAAATGCATCTTTGGGCACCCAAGTTGGGCTATGACATGTTATAAAAGGAATATGCTATATTTAGCATTGTATGATGGATTCTCTTACAACATTTAAGGTTGTTATGTTAGATAAATCTATGACAATTGTAAGATGCGTAAGAGCATCCATCATAGTCTATTTTTAGCCTTGGAGTGCTCCATGTTAGGAAAGTCAAATCCGCATGTATGACAAATGTAAGAGATGTATTTGCATCTTGGACAAGTATCCTTTGATGTGAGATAATGGCCATGTGGGAAAGGTGGATGCCTATCTCAAGAAGCTTCTAGAATATGCCTTGTATCTCTATAAAATGCATTATTTTGGAGTTGTATTTGCAAAGTGTTTTTGCATGTACTATTATGCTGCCGGAATGACCCCAAAATCAACATTTGAACTCTTGGTAGAACTTGCATTGCAAGTGTATTGTAAATTGTTATTGTTTCAGATAATACATTGTGCAGGTTTTAGAGTGTAGGGTTTTTCACCTAAAAAGTTTTTCCCCATGATACATCTTGTGTCTACTTCTCTCTATCGACATTCTTGTATTGTGTTTGCTATTGTAATATCTCTTATATATGTTTAATATTGCTGCAATTGTAAGGGTTAAAATGAGTTTGCATACCTCTCCCCTCATTAGATTAGTTTAGGAAGCAATTTCCGCACACCTAGCTTCCTTTCAGTTGGTATTAGAGCCTGGCCAGTTTTGGTCCTAGCTGCTGGGTAGGGGTTTTCTGTACTGATCTTAGATTGAGTGGGAGTCTGTACAGAGTATTCTATAATCTTGTTGCAGGAAGGAGATGGCAGGCACATCCAGAAGAATAGAGGTGGAAAATTTTAATGGCAGCAATTTCGAGTTGTGGAAACTCAAAATGGAAGATATGCTCGTTGATAGAGACCTATGGGAAATAATTTTTGGTACAAAACCAATGGAAATGGAATAGGAAGATTGGGATCTCAAAGATCATAAAGCCAAGGGTCTTGTGAGACTCTGTTTGGCTGATTTCATCATGTTAAATGTTCATGAAGAGAAAACTACAAAGGAGTTGTTGATGAAAATTGGTGATGTGTATTAGGTTAAGTCCCTGGTAAACAAGTTATTCCTATGGAAGAAGCTATATTCTTTGAGGATGGAAAATGGAGGATCTATTTTTGATCACATGAATGCCTTTAATATGTTAGTTGCACAATTGACATCTATTGGTGTGAAGATGGAGGAGGAGGATCATTGTATGACCTTGCTTTTTTCTTTACCGGATTCATGGGATCATCTTGTAATGGCTATCGGAAGCACTACAACCACTTTCAAGATGGATGAGGTAGTGTCTTCATTGTTATCTGAAGAGATATAGAGAAAGTCATCTGAGTTGGCCAAAGAGGCTCTTAAGTTCATGGAAGACCCTAGGAGAAAGGGAAAAAGAAGGACAAGAAAGCTGAGAAGGGTAGATCCAAATCCTATGGGAGATCCAAATCTCCTAGAAAATCCAAGGCACTGTGTTGGAACTGTGGAAAAACTGGGCATTTTTTAAAGGAATGCAAAGAGGAGAAAAAGAAAAAGAAGAAGAATGTCCCAGATTTAGATTCTAACAAGTCACAAGATGATGGTGATGCTTTCATTGCAGCCTTGGCCACCCATGCATTTGATGATGTGTGGCTGATTGATTCTAGTGCCTCTTTCCACATGACCTCGCATCGAGACCGGTTTACAAAGTATGAAGAGTTTGATAGTGGAAGAGTGTACCTGGGTGACGACTCTCATCTAAAGATAGTTGGTCATGGAAGAGTCACAATCTGATTCCTTGATGGACGCGTGAAGGGGATCTATGGGGTTATGCACGGAACCTGCTTTCTATAAGTAAATTGAATGATGTAGGTGTGCAGGTCATCTTCTCGAAAGAAGGATGCAAGATTGCTAGAGGAGCTATGGTGCTTGTGAAGGGTACTCAGAGAGGTACTCTGTTTCAGCTGGAGGCATGCATTTCACAATGCAATAGTTCTTCTGACTCAAAGAAAAGAGCTGCAGTCACTTCATCCCCACCATTGGAACCAGCAACTAAAAGATCTGTTGTATCAACTTCTGATGGTAGTGCATTTTGGGTACCTAAGGGTGCTCATGCATTGGAAGCTAAACTTCCTGTTGAGAAGACAATGTTATGGTATAAGAGACTTCGCCACATTGGTGAGAAGGGTCTTTGAACCCTGAAAAATAAAAACCTCGTTGAGGAGTTAGATGATTATAATCTCGATTTTGACTTTTATGAACATTGTATATATGGAAAGAAAAACCATGTTTAGTTTTACTCAAGTTCTCATAAGTCTTCTGGTGTCTTGGATCATATTCATTCTGATGTGTTTGGTTCAATTAATGTTCCTTCGATCTCTAAATTTGTATATTTTATATCTTTCATAGATGATTACAGTAGAAGGACATGGATTTATTTTCTCAGAAGAAAATCTGAAGTCTTTAGTCAGTTCAAAGAGTTTAAATCATTTGTTGAGAATCAGACTAGTAAAAAGATTAAGTGTTTGAGAACTAACAATGGTGGTGAGTTCTGTTCCACAGAATTCGATAAGTTCTATAAAGAACATGGGATTGAAAGACATAAGACAACTCCAAACACCCCACAGCAAAATGGAGTTGTAGAGAGGATGAACAAGACACTGACGGAGAAGGCTAGGAGTATGCTTAGTGGAGCTGGCCTTGAACAAAAGTTTTGGGCTAAAGCTGTTGCCATTGCTTACTACGTGGTAAATAGGTCTCCTACATTAGCTCTTGATGGTAAGACACCCATGGAGGTGTGGTTTGGTAAGAAGCCTTCAATAAGACATCTTCACGTTTTTGGTTGTGAGGCATATGCTCTTGTGCCTAGGGAGAAGAGGTCAAAATTGGAGAACAAGGTTGTTAAATGTATCTTCATTGGCTATGCTACTGGTGTGAAAGGATACAAGCTTTGGGATCCTATGACCAAAAAAGTGTTGTATAGTAGAAGTGTTATTTTCAAAGAGCTAACACCTTCTTCCACTATTCTATAGCCAGAAGAGAAAGAAAAGAAAGAGGATGTGGTTCAGTTTCCCACTACCCCTGAGAAGACTAAACTGACAGACCCTGCGAGACCTGATGATGAGGAGAGCTCTAGCAGCTCTGAAAGCTCGGAAGAAGAAGCAAAACCTCAACCTCAGCCTTTGAGGAGGTCTACACAAAACATAAAGCAACCTAAGAGGTTTGGTTATACATTGCTTGATTGTAGTTGTGCTTTTTCTTTTCTTACTAACATTGATGATCCTAGAACTGTGATAGAGGCTATGGGCATGATAGATGTAGGTTCATAGAAGGAGGCCATGGAAGATGAGATAGCTTCTTTGGAAAAGAATAAAACTTGGAACTTGGTGCCTTTGCCTGATGGATGGAAACCTATTGGATGCAAATGGGTGTTCAAGAATAAATTTGGTGTATATGGTAGTGTTGAGAATTATAAGGTCAAATTGGTTGCGAAGGGGTACTCACAAGTGGATGGAATTGATTATGGTGAAATTTTCTCTCCTGTTGCAAAGCTGACATCTATTCAGTTCCTGTTATCTCTTACAACAACTTATGATTTAGAAGTGGAGCAGATGGATGTGAAGACATCATTCCTTCATGGTGACTTGAAGGAAGAGATTTATATGTCACAACCAAAGCATTACATAGAAAAAGGTAAACAAAATTTCATTTGCAAGTTAAAGAAGTCTTTGTATGGTTTGAAGCAATCTCCTAAGATGTGGTACATGAAATTTAATGCCTTTGTGTTGTCGATTGGATTTTTGAGGTCAAAATTAGATCATTATGTGTATTACAAATTTGACAATGATCATATTCTCATTATTGCATTATATGTTGATGATATGTTGTTAATTGGGAATGGTAAAAATATGATTTCTGATTTGAAGTCTCAATTGTCAGTACAGTTTGAGATGAAAAACTTAGGGGCAACTAGGTACATTCTAGGAATGGAAATTAGAAGAGACTGAGCAAACATAAAACTTTAGTTAAGCCAGAGTAAGTATGTGAAGACTGTGTTAGATAGATTCAGCATGGTAGATTGTAGACCATTGTATGTTCCTATTTATTTGGGGACAAAGTTATCTATTAAAGATTATCCAAAGTCTCCTTCCAAGATGGAGGATATGAACAAAGTACCTTATGCTAGTGTTGTTGGCAGCTTGATGTATGCTATGGTTTGTACAAGACCAGACATTGCCCAAGCAGTGGGAGTCCTTAGTTAGTTTATGGCTAATCCTGGACAAGTACACTAGGATGCAGTAAAGCGAGTGTTCAGATATTTGAAGGGTACTTCTAAGTATTCCCTATGTTATCATGGTCATCCTATAGGACCTCCACATTCTGTATGTATTTGTGGATTTGTGGATTCTGATTGGGCAGGTGACATTGACAATAGGAGATCCACCAGTGCTTATGTGTTTACTATGTTCGGTGGTGCAACTAGTTGGATGAGTAAGAGACAACCTATGGTCTCTTTTTTCATGATAGAAGATGAGTATATGATAGCTACTCATGCTTGTAAGGAAGCCATTTTGCTTAAGAGGTTGTGTTCAGATATTGGTGTTGATGCAGGATAGATTACTATCTGTTGTGATAGTCAGAGTGTGATTTGCTTAGCGAAGAATCTGACTTTCCATGCAAAAACAAAGCATTTTGATGTACAGTTTCATTTTTTACAAGACATGGTAGATGATGGGAAGGTGATATTGGAGAAAGGAGACACTTTAAAGAATGTTGCAGATGCATTGATGAAACTAGTGGACACAGAGAATTTTAGACGGTGTTCAGAGTCTATGGGCCTCTTAGCTTCTAGCAGTTAAATCTTATCATTTCTTTTGGCTCTTACAAAGTGTTTGAAAAGTGGGAGAATGTTGGGAATTAAGGTGTCTCAACCTTTGCAAATTCCTAGCATTATTTATTTAATTGTATATTTATTTATTGCCTAATATTGTATTGACTTTCACATTCAGTTTGGTCACTTAGTTGAGGTGGCACGATGACATGTCATCTTACTTGGAATGTGACTTGGATGGTCAAGTCAAACCTACATGAATTTGGGTGTCCCATATGAGGTGGCACTATTATGCCATGTGTCAGCATCTTGTGGTATGTGGAAGAGGATATTCCATATGACAAAATCTATGATGTGTAAGAGCCAAGTTTGGAGATTCTTATGACAAGTGCTAACAAGTGTCGGTGAGTATCTTTGCATGAGGGAAAAGCATCTTTGTGTACCCAAGTTGGGCTATGACATGTTGTAAAAGGAATATTCTATATTTATATTGTATGATCGATTCTCTTACAACATTTAAGGTTGTTATGTTGGGAAAATCTATGACAACTGTAAGATGCATAAGAACATCCGTCATAGTCTATTTTTTAGCCTTGGAGCACTCCATGTTGGAAAAGTCAAATCTACATGTATGACAGATGTAAGAGATGTATTTTCAGCTTGGACAAGTGTCCTTTGATGTGGGATAATGGCCATGTGGCCAAGGTGGATGCCTATCTCAAGAAGCTTCTAGAATATGCCTTGTATCTCTATAAAATGCATTATTTTGGAGTTGTATTTGCATAGTGTTTTTATAGGTACTGTTATGTTGCCGGAATAACTCTAAAATCAACATTTGAAGACTCTTGGAAGAACTTGCATTGCAAGTATATTGTAAACTTTTATTGTTTCAGATAATACACTATGCAAGTTTTAGAGTATGGGGTTTTTCACCTGAAAAGGTTTTCCCCACAATGCATCTTGTGTCTACTCTCTATCTACATTCTTGTATTATGTTTTCTATTATAATATCTCTGATATATGTTTAATATTGCTGCAATTGTAAGGGTTAAAATAAATTTGCATACCTCTCCCCTCATTAGATTAGTTTAGGAAGTGATTTCCGCACACCTAGCTTCCTTTCAGAAACATCACAAAACTCAGGTTTAGATCTCAGACTTTCATTCTCTTTTTTGCATGCTACAAGTGAGTGCTCTAACTGATTAACTCACTCCTTCAATCCTGATATTTTACTCTTCTATAGACTGTTTTCTTTTTCAATTCTCCCAAACCTTCTTCTAGATCTATGTTCCTCTTTTCCACCTTCCCAAACAACTTGAATCCTTCTTCCAATTCTTCAAAACCCTTTTCAACATACTCAAACAATTTTAGCTCTACTTCTAATTCTTCATTCCTCCTTTTTAAATTTTTTAGTTCTTCTTCAAGAGCATCATACTTGTCTTCTCCTAATTCTTTTATCCTTTCCATCAATTCTGAATTACACCTTTTGATTTTTCACAATTCTTCTTCCAAAATATCTCTTTCGCATATTAGGTTTTCATTTTCTTTCTTCATCCTCTTTCCAATTTTCCCCATCAAAACCAATCAGATAAACAACTTAATTTTGAAAAGATTACCCTATTCTTTCTTGTCTTGATCTTCTTCACTGATGACACTTGTTACTTCTAGGGTTTTGTACTTCTTTCAGCACTGTCTTTCTTCCCAATAGATTCGTAACCATCCCAGCAGATTCGCAACCATCTCTGCTACCACTTAGGAGGGTCCGGTGAGGGACTGTCCAACCTTGCAACCTTAAACTATTAACAACATGATTAATTAGAGATAAAATGGAAGTAAATAACAAACAACAGAAAGAAAGAGACATTCATACACTCATGACACAAGATATATCCTAGGAAAACCCTAAAAGGGAAAAACCTAGCCTTCAAAGCTCATTCTTCTTTATATTATGATCTCAAAACACATTACATATGCCACTCGGGCTTTTATAGATGCCAAGATGTAGTCTAGGATTATAAAAGATTCATATAACAATACTCTTTCATGATTTCTTCCTTCTTCTTATCAATTCTCTGCTCTGTAACTTCTTCTAACTGTTATGCTCTCTGATTCACTTTTGCTTCTTCTTCAGATTAAAACACTTATGCTCTTGCTTCATATCTTTGCATACTTAATCATTTCATCACTGATGCTTTATAAAAAATCATTATCCTTCATTAATATCCTCTGCAAGCCTTCAAATCATTATCAAGTCAGCCTCATTGCAATGGCTAGTATGAAACGTGTGTACACAGATAGGTTGGACCTAAACATAAGGTGTCGCTTCGCTAGTGCATAGAACTTTGTGTGGATCCCCATGAAGGTCAGACAGGTCCTATACTTCATTCAATAATATTCCTTTAAGCTCCACAAGTCACGAAATTGCTCCGCAAAATGATTAGACTTCACTGAACACTATCGGCTCAGCTCTGTGAAAATAGGTAAAAGTAGGTAATCTTCTG
This sequence comes from Cunninghamia lanceolata, assembly GCA_027924645.1. NCBI lineage: Eukaryota > Viridiplantae > Streptophyta > Pinopsida > Cupressales > Cupressaceae > Cunninghamia > Cunninghamia lanceolata. The sequence continues at coordinate 3,049,101 of BSBN01000220.1, read as the reverse complement.
ATAGCGATATCTCTCTGGAATTAAGCCCAAATGATCTAAATTTTGGATATCTTGTAGATGACTATGTCTAGATGCTAATTCCATCTCTGCATCCTCTGATGTGAAAATGCGGTAAAATGCAGTATTCTCCAAGGTCACTCTCTCGGTACTCTGCAACTTCACTGCTAACTATCCCAATTGTTTTGAATGCTTCTGGATGCTCTTGCATCAATTCTTCTCTCTTCTAGATGGTGAGTCCTTTTGGCAATGAGCTTTTCTTCTAGACAATGAGCCCTTGGCAATGAGCCTACTTGTATTTGATGTTACTATTCATATAAATGTGAGCTAATCCTCACCCTAGTTTTTCCCTTCTGGGGTTTTCCACGTAAATCTACTGTTCTTATGTGTTTGGATGTGTTTGCATTGATGCTTCATATGTTTACATTCTGCTAATGCATAATAAGAATTTGAAGATTGGAATAGAATTTGAGGGTTTAATGTTTTAATGTACAACTAATTCACCCCTCCCCTCTTAGTTGTCTTGTGCCTACTAACACCTTCTACTACCTGAAAATTGACTCACTAATAATTGGATCAATTAGGCACACTCTTCACTTCCTTCTTGTCACATACATGTCTTCAAGATGAATCAGGATAGCTTCTAACACATCTTCTCTTTCTCCTTCAGTCACACATCATAATGCATTCATCTTGCTCCTTTTCTTGCTTGCATATCTTGTCAAACACCTTGCAATCACACCTCATCTAACTCAATTTGATTGACAATTTATACATGATATTGCATTGCTTGTCAGCCATAGACAACATAAAAAATACATTTACAAGTTGGCTAGACTACACACAACATGAAATGTGTAGAGGACAAGTCCTAAACAAGACTACATGCTACACCAACAGAAGACCCATGCCTTGCGGACATCAACACTTGCTTAAAAAGGTCCAAAACATTCTTGACAGTATCAAATATCTAGGAATTACATCCGCACACTCCGCTCATTTGAAAATAGGACAAACTTAAGCAAAGACATATGAAACTTGAAGCATAATGACCATAGCAACTTGAAAGCCTTGTGCAGTACTAGAAACAAGAAAGATCTTCATGAAACTCTTCCAAATGAGTCTACAGGAATCATAAAACATCTCCAAACACTCATTTACCTCCATACATCAAATATTTTGTGTCATACATCTTCAACCATGAACTCTAAGAATAAGGCATCTGGAACACGCTGCAATATATTGTGCAGATCACCAAGAAACTTGAACCTGCAAGAAAGCATGTAATGCACATCCTTAAACATGTCCACAAAACCACAAAGGCAGACATTCACATCTAGAGGAATGCATCAAAACATTCCATCTAGCCTTCAACACCACCTTACTTAGCAAGAACACATGTTGGTACTCTATCATGCATAACTTTCACAGCGGAAGGACAAATGATCTAAAACTTTGGAAATATAACCTCCATAGCACCCTAAACACAGTTCCAAAACCACAGTCATAACTACAATTGTAGAGGAATGCAAATCATTCCATTTTCCTACTAAGAACACCTTCATAGAAACAACACTGTCTTCACACTGTCAACTACAACACACTCGTCCGGTAATCCAAACAGCATGAAACATGGAACATACATGATTTGACACTATATGAAGCTATCTTCCAATCCGTAAAGGTACAACATCAAAAGAATAAAAATGCGGAGCAATCTCCCAGACAGTCTTCAAAGGTAGTCATCCTATAGTAAAAAAATTTCACCAACTTCCGGAGGCCAAACCTTCTTTGTATCAACACATACATTCTTAGGAATAGTAGGAGAGATCACACAATATTCTTTAGGCCACCAACAACACATCTGATCATCTTAGTTCTTCTAATTCTTGTATCTTCTTGATGCTTGTAATTTCCATCTTAATATAAATTCATACTCAACTCTGCATTGATCAAGGCATGACATCCAACCATGAACTTCAATAACCACATTATATTCAATCATGAAATTCAACCATGAACTATATCTGATCTGCTGGATAGGAGATGACATCCAACCATGAACATCAACAATCCATTATGAACCTTAGTAACATCATTGGATATCAACAACCCTAAACATCAGCATCACCACTATATCTCACTAGTATATCATCATCACAAGCTGAGTGCTGACCTTAGTCTAAGTGTTGACATCAATAACAACACAATTGCAACACATATTGCCAACATAACTACCTTAGACTTATTGATTATACTCTTAGTTTGTGCATTGAGTTCTGTTGAACTTTGCATGAGTTGTATAACCTGCTACTCTACTAGGAACATCTTTGTAAGAAGAAGTTGTAGACTAATGGGTTCTAATGCTATTGATAGCAACGGTGTGCAAACATTAGAAAATCCATTATACAACCACTTTATAAAGGGTGAATTAACACCTCTACATGACATCTTCAATGAAAACATGGAAGAACCAATAATTCCTCCTCTTGAAGAAATGAGTAACAAGAATGTACATGTTCCTAAGGAACATCTTAAAAAATTAGATAAACAACTAGTTGAATTTCAACAAATTGTAGAACATCTAGCTCAAGAAGTGGTACCTATTGTTGAAGGAATAAGAGGACTATTACACGAAGGGAAAGAAGGTGTTGACATGCTTCATTGATTAGCCCACATAGTGGATCATAACATTATGTATACAGCTAGTCGCATGAATAACATTGAAAATGTGTCAACACCGAGGTATATAAGTTCACCAATCTTGGTACCCATACCGACTACTAGTGTAGTTAGGGTAAAATTGCAAATCAGGGTAAATGAATAAACAACAATGATAAAACCCTAACAATTTCACAATGAAGCACAAGACAACATGAAAATCAAAATAACAAATGTAAATGCAAACCAATCTCCATGTCTCTTGTCCACCTTGCATGAGCATGCAAGATTTTGAAGGATGATTGTTGGAGGAATGTTGGGTGCTCACTTCTGCAGCATAATATTAAGATGAAGATGATAGATCAATGATTTGGATAGATGGAGATGAATGTGATAGATTCAAGAATGATTTTGATAGAATGAGGATACTTGAAGAATAGCCTCCTCAAATGGCTTGGGAGAGGGTTTATTTATAGGCAAGGCTTGGTTCAAATGGATGGTTGAGATTAAAAGGCTAATTGAATGAGGTGGACGGCTAGGATTGATTAGTTATTCCCACTCTTCAAGGGAGGTGTAGTCATGTGACAAGTGTACAAAGGAGGATAAAGCTCATATGTGACCATGCACACAAATACTAGAATTAGGTCCCATTAGTTTTACATGTGAAGGATATTAAATGAAAGTTGTACTACCACACATGATTCAAGTGAGAGGTGCACAAGTGTTGGAATGTGGTTAAAGGTGAGGACCTAATTCAAATATTTTATTTGAATTAGTTGGGATATGTGAGGGAAATTAATTAAATAAATAAAATTTATTTAATTAATTGGGAAGATGATTAGGATAGGATTGGGATATGAATAGGAAATTAATTAAATAAATAAAATTTATTTAATTAATTGGAAAGTGGGATTATGAACGTGAAATTATTTAAACAAATAAAATTTATTTAATTAATTGGCTAAGTGGGATAAGGATGGGATTAAGATGGGATTTTAATTAAATAAATAAAATTTATTTAATTAATTGGCTAATGGATAAATGGGATTAAGAGTGGGATTAGGAAAAAATATTACATGATATCTAAGATAATGTATTTGACTAGGTGTTGCAGGACATGAACAAATTTGGGAAAATTTTGGGTGTCTACTATTGCAAGTATGAGGTGAACCAGTGTTGTCATTGATGTCAACATACTCATATTACATTGACAAGAAGGATTGGATGAGCTGTGTGTTGAGGATATTGAGAAAATTACCCTCAGTCAGGAACAGTGAAGAACAGTGATGAGAAGAAGGCAAATATATTGGATAGGTTGAGAACCGGAGGATACAGATTAAAGGGTTTGCAGATATGAGTCTTGAGATGCTTCAGTCAAGTTTTCAGAGGTCCGCATGAAGACCTGAAGAAGTTATGGCTGTCTGTGTGGAACAGGTTCCGGCAAGTGCTTAGAGGTGACAGAGGATCATAGAAAGGTCCGGTGAGGTCTGGAATTGTACAATCCTAATCTGCGGATTGGAAAGAGTATTTGGGATGTCCTTGTGATGTGCCATCTTGAGTTGTGTATGATTTGGAGGTCCGGAAGTACCTCTTGCATTATGACAGTGGCGACAGACTGTGTTCTTGAAGTTCCGGATAAGGAGGATAAGAGATTTCAGTAAGTAAAGGAAATGCGGACCTACCTGGTCATTCAGACAGGCTTGTGAAGGTTCTTGGATCATGTTGAGGTTGTGTCATTGGTCCACATTGATAATGTATGATTTGAAGGTACGGAAGTACCTTCTACAGTGGTGATAGACTGTGTTCTTGAAGTTCCGGATGAGGAAGACAAGAGATTCCAGCAAGTAAAGGAAGTGCGGATGTATCCGGACATTCAGGCAGGCTTGTGAAGTTTTCTGGATCGTGTTGAGGTTGTGTTGTTGATCCGCATTGATAGTAGAGCCCGGAATTGAAGTTATTCTTCCGGATGAAGTTCTTGCCCTGTTTAGCCGACCGGATGAGTTGTTCATCCTGCGAATGTTCTTGTGGTGGCTGACCGGATGTGTTATTCATCTTGCGGATACTCTTATGATTGTTTGTCGACTTAGATGTTTGATCCTAAGTCAATGTCTTGTATAAATAACGGTCTGTGAGTTCATTTCGAGGTGTGGTGTGTGTGGATGAGTGTGGCATAGCGAAGAGAAGTGCGAAAGGCAGAATAGAGGTTTTTGGGCTTAATTGGAACTGATCCGGACATGGTAGAGATGTCATTCTCCAGTTCAAGACTGTGATTTTTATCACTTTGTAGACAGTGTGTCTCCTTGTAGGCAGTGGGCCTCTTTGTGAGCAGTGTGCTCGGGCAGTGAGCCCTGATTGGCATGTGCCATTCATTTTTCTTTATTCTTCTAACAGAGAATAATTCTTGGGTTAATCACCCCATGGTTTTTCCCTTAACTGGGTTTTCCACGTTAAAATCTTGGTGTTCAATGTGTTGATGCTTATCTGCTCTTGTGTTTATGTATTATGCTTTCATGGATGATTAATTGATATGCTGCTAACTAACAACAAAGAATCAAGTGTTTGAAAGAACAAGAAGTTTTATAGAACTGATTCACCCCCCCCCTCTCAGTTGTATGCCCTAGATCCAACAATTGGTATCAGAGCTAAGTTCCTCTGATAGGAGCTTAACCGCTTGAGGAGATCCAGGATGTCGTCATACAAGAAGGATAGTCCGAAGTTCGATGGAACCAACTTCACTCTCTGGAAAGGTCGCATGAAGTGTCACTTGGAATGTATGGGAAAAGCATACTTGGCTATGGTTTCAAAACCATATGTACCTCCACAAGGTGGTCCGACAACTCTGAATGAAATCACAGAAGCTGAAAACAATCTGCGGACCAAGGAAGCTCTTCTAAGCGCATTGAATGACTCAGATCTCTCGAATGTTATTGACCTACCAACTGCATATGAGATCCTGACTAAACTGGAACTTCTGTATGAAGGAGATGAGTTTGTCAAAAGTGCAAGGTTGCAAAGTCTGAAAGGGAAATTTGAAAGATTGAAAATGAGAGATGATGAAAACATCACTACCTTTATACCAAGAGTGAATGAGCTGGTATGTGGAATCAGAAATGCTGGTGGAACTTTAGATGAAAATGAGATTGTCTGCAAAATCCTAAGATCCCTTCCTGCTGCCTACAAAATCAAGGTTGTTGCCATTGATGAATTCAGAGCCCACACAACTGTCACAAGAGAACAACTGGCTGGCAAACTAGCTGCATTTGAAATGACTGAGTTTGGAGATGATCCTCCCAAGACTGAATCTGCTTTCAAAGCCAGTGCCTATGTGAAAGGCAAACAGAGATTTGATCCGGGAGAAAACTCATCAGGGAAAATGTCATGGTATGATCAAGCAAGAAGAGACATGGAAGAAGAAGAAGCAGAAACAGCTCAACTTGAAGCCCTCATTGCAAAGAGACTGCCAAGAGGATCCGGTAAGTATGAAGGAAAACTACCCTTTAAGTGTTTCAACTGCAATAAGATTGGTCATTTTGCTTCAAGATGTCCAGAAAGATCTGCAAGGTCTAATACTAACAGACAAAGGTTTCAAAAGAATTGCTATTATGTTCACGAAGAAGATGACAATGAAGGAGTAACAGATGATGAATCAGAACTAGGAAGCAAATCCGGAAATGAGTGGGTGTTTATTGCCATCAAGGAAGAAGATTCAATACTCTCTGAATCTGTCAATCACAAAGTTGTTGAAAAAGCTTTGGCTGCTCAAGTGGAAGAAAAGGATGATTGGGTTATTGACAGTGGATGTTCTCACCATATGACTGGTGACAAGAATAAGTTCTTGAATTTGGAAAGGTATGAAGGAGGAATGGTAAAGTTTGGTGACAATTCTGCTAGCAGAATCAGAGGCAGGGGAACTATTTCCTTCGATGGAAAGAGCAAAACAGGTAACGTATTGTATGTTGAAGGATTGAAGCACAATCTTCATAGTGTTGGTCAGTTAGTGGACAAAGGCTATGATCTCCGGTTCAAAAATGGAAAATGCAGAATCTTTACAAGCTCCGAAACTGAGATTGCATCCTGTACTCAGACAAAAGGTAATATCTTTCATCTGGTTGGTTCAAATAAAAGTTGTTTGTTTGCTCAAATTGATCAGAGTTGGTTATGGCATAGAAGAATGTGCCATGTAAATTTTGATAACATCATTAAGATAAGCAATACTCAGGCCGTAAGAGATCTTCCAAAATTGATGAAACCTACAAATAGTTTGTGCAAAGAATGTCAGCTAGGTAAACAAAGCAGAGTCTCTTTCAAAAGCAAAGATCAGTCTTCTACCGGATTGTTGGAATTAGTACATACTGATCTCTGTGGTCCGACAAGAATCAAGAGTCTGCAAGGTGATAGATATTTCATGTTGTTAATTGATGATCATTCCCGGATGATGTGGGTTACCTTTCTAAAAGAAAAATCAGAAGCATTTGAGAAGTTCAAGATCTTCAAAGCTATGGTAGAGAATCAAACCGGATTGAAACTAAAGTGTCTAAGGTCTGATAGAGGTGGTGAATTTACATCTGGTGAGTTCATTGATTTTTGTGAGAAGCAGGGTATAAGGAGACAGTTGTCTGCTCCTAGGACTCCACAGCAGAATGGAGTGGTTGAGAGAAAGAACCGGACCATTCAGGAAGCTGCCAGGACAATGATGTTGGAAGCAAATGTTCCTCAAATGTTTTGGAAGGAAGCTATCAGCACTGCAGTCTACACTCTCAATCGAGTTCAAATCAGAAACAACACCGGTAAGACCCACTATGAACTCTGGTTTGGCATCACTCCTACTGTGAAATATTTCAGAGTATTTGGTAGCAAGTGTTATATTAAAAGAGATGAAGATCTAGGAAAGTTTGATGCTAGAAGTGATGAAGGAATTTTCTTGGGTTACTCCACTCAAAGCAAAGCGTACCGGTGTTACAATAAGAGATTGAGGAAGCTGATAGAAAGCACCAATGTGAAAGTTGATGAAGGAATTGAGAAGCCTTCAAGATTTTATGAGTTTGATGAAGATGACCAAGACAGTGTTCAAGGACCTCAATCCTCTCTGGTGAGACAGAGTCAGCCTGATCCGGTAAATCAGGAAGAAGAGATAGGTTTGAATGAGCCTGATCAAGAAGCAGCAGTGCAGGATACTCCCAAAATTCCAAGGTATGTAAGACTGAACCACTCTGAAGATCAGATCATAGGTGACAGAAGCAAAGGTGTACAAACTAGAAGGAATGTTGCTCAAAATCAGGATGAATGTTGTCTGATTTCAAAGATTGAACCTAAAACAATAAATGAAGCCTGCAATGATGAAAACTGGACCAAAGCAATGGAAGATGAATTGATGCAAATTGAGAAAAATCATACTTGGGATCTTGTTCCCAGACCTAGAGACAGGAATGTAATTGGAACCAAGTGGGTCTTCCGGAACAAACTAAATGAAGCTGGTGAAGTAATCAGAAACAAAGCTAGATTGGTCTGCAAAGGCTACTCTCAAATAGAAGGAATTGACTTTGAAGAGACTTTTGCTCTGGTGGCAAGAATTGAAGCAGTCAGATTACTTCTTGCATTTGCTACCTTCAAATACTTCAAGGTATATCAGATGGATGTCAAGTCTGCCTTCCTAAATGGTGATCTGGAAGAAGAAGTCTACATTGAACAACCGAATGGATTTCAATTGTCTGATAATGATGATATGGTCTACAAGTTGAAGAAAGCTTTGTATGGATTGAAGCAAGCCCCAAGAACATGGTATGAAAGGTTGGATAAGCATCTTGTGCAGATTGGATTCAACAAAGGTACTGCTGACAGTAACTTATATTTCAAAATTGATCATGAAAATATTTTGATTGTTGAAGTGTTTGTGGATGATATCATTTTTGGAGGAAGAGATAGTATGTGCAAAACTTTTGCAAATCAGATGAAAAGTGAGTTTGAAATGTCTATGCTTGGTGAAATGAATTTCTTCTTGGGTCTGCAAATTACTCAAACAAAAGAAGGGATCTTCATTTCTCAGACCAAATATGTGAAAGAATTGTTAAGGAAATTTGGTATGGAAGACTCAAAGCCTATGAACACTCCTATGGCAACCGGATGTAAGTTAAGCAAAGATGATGATTCTCCAAAGGTAGATCAGACAAAGTATAGATCAATGATTGGTGGATTGTTGTATCTCACTCAAACTAGACCAGATATAATGCAGGCTGTTGGTCTTGTGGCAAGATTCCAGGCTGATCCTAGAGAATCTCATGTTATGGCAATCAAAAGAATTTTTAGGTACTTGAAAGGAACAGTTGAGTATGGTCTATGGTACCCTAGAGATCCAGATTTCTCTCTTCATGCTTACACAGATGCAGATTGGGCAGGAGATGTGGATGACTGGAAGAGCACTAGTGGTAGAGCATTCTTTTTGGGGAAGAGATTGGTTTCTTGGCTAAGCAAGAAACAAGATGCAATATCTCTGTCTACAACTGAAGCAGAATACATTGCAGCAGCAGGTAGTTGCACTCAAATCTTATGGATGAAGCAGATGCTAAGAGACATCAAAGTTGAATATGAGGAGCCTATCACAATTTTCTGTGATAATTCAAGTGCAATTAATATTTCTAAGAATCCGGTATTGCATTCTAAGACTAAGCACATATCTATCAAATTTCACTTTTTGAGAGAACAAGTAAACAAGGAAGAAGTCAGATTGGAGTATGTTCCCTCCAAGGATCAGATTGCAGATATCTTTACAAAACCTCTTCCCAATGACTCTTTTGAATATCTCCGGGAGAAGTTAGGGGTCATGGCCCCTCCGGTGATGAACTAAGATGCACTGATGTGCATCAGTCCGGTGGATATCACAGTCATATCTTGTGATCCGGATTGATGATGGGGAGCTGCTACTAAGGGGGAGCAGCTGGTATGATTCTGATGTATTAGAATTGCAAGTATGAGCCCTTTTACCATTGATGTCAAAGGGGGAGAGAAGACATGTGAAAAACAAGTGGTTAATGATCAAAGGGGGAGAGAAGACATGTAAAAAGTTGTTGTTGATAGGGGGAGCTGTGACAGAAAGGAGAAGTTCTTGTCTTGATGGTTTTTCACATCATATGTTGCCATCAATGACAAAGGGGGAGATTGTTGCAAGTATGAGGTGAACCAGTGTTGTCATTGATGTCAACATACTCATATTACATTGACAAGAAGGATTGGATGAGCTGTGTGTTGAGGATATTGAGAAAATTACCCTCAGTCAGGAACAGTGAAGAACAGTGATGAGAAGAAGGCAAATATATTGGATAGGTTGAGAACCGGAGGATGCGGATTAAAGGGTTTGCAGATATGAGTCTTGAGATGCTTCAGTCAAGTTTTCAGAGGTCCGCATGAAGACCTGAAGAAGTTATGGCTGTCTGTGTGGAACCGGTTCCGGCAAGTGCTTAGAGGTGATAGAGGATCACAGAAAGGTCCGGTGAGGTCCGGAATTGTACAATCCTAATCTGCGGATTGGAAAGAGTATTTGGGATGTCCTTGTGATGTGCCATCTCGAGTTGTGTATGATTTGGAGGTCCGGAAGTACCTCTTGCATTATGACAGTGGCGACAGACTGTGTTCTTGAAGTTTCGGATAAGGAGGATAAGAGATTTCAGTAAGTAAAGGAAATGCGGACGTACCTGGTCATTCAGACAGGCTTGTGAAGGTTCTTGGATCATGTTGAGGTTGTGTCATTGGTCCGCATTGATAATGTATGATTTGAAGGTCTGGAAGTACCTTCTACAGTGGTGACAGACTGTGTTCTTGAAGTTCTGGATGAGGAAGACAAGAGATTCTAGCAAGTAAAGGAAGTGCGGATGTATCCGGACATTCAGGCAGGCTTGTGAAGTTTTCTGGATCGTGTTGAGGTTGTGTTGTTGATCCGCATTGATAGTAGAGCCCGGAATTGAAGTTATTCTTCCGGATGAAGTTCTTGCCCTGTTTAGCCGACCGGATGAGTTGTTCATCCTGTGAATGTTCTTGTGGTGGCTGACCGGATGTGTTATTCATCTTGCGGATACTCTTATGATTGTTTGCCGACTTAGATGTTTGATCCTAAGTCGATGTCTTGTATAAATAACGGTCTGTGAGTTCATTTCGAGGTGTGGTGTGTGTGGATGAGTGTGGCATAGCGAAGAGAAGTGCGAAAGGCAGAACAGAGGTTTTTGGGCTTAATTGGAACTGATCCGGACATGGTAGAGATGTCATTCTCCAGTTCAAGACTGTGATTTTTATCACTTTGTAGATAGTGTGTCTCCTTGTAGGCAGTGGGCCTCTTTGTGAGCAGTGTGCTCGGGCAGTGAGCCCTAATTGGCATGTGCCATTCATTTTTCTTTATTCTTCTAACAGAGAATAATTCTTGGGTTAATCACCCCGTGGTTTTTCCCTTAACCGGGTTTTCCACGTCAAAATCTTGGTGTTCAATGTGTTGATGCTTATCTGCTCTTGTGTTTATGTATTATGCTTTCATGGATGATTAATTGATATGCTGCTAACTAACAACAAAGAATCAAGTGTTTGAAAGAACAAGAAGTTTTATACAACTGATTCACCCCCCCCTCTCAGTTGTATGCCCTAGATCCAACATCTACATTTTGCCCCTCTTTGAGATGATGTTCGAGATGATAAGATTTGTGTCGAGTAACATCATTTCAAAGAAGTTAAGGTATGGATAGAGGATGATTGAAAGATGGGATGAGGGTGAAATGGGATGATGATGCCCCCTCGAGAGGATGGGGGGTTGGACAAACACAGGTAGGCTCTCAAAATGAAAAGGATTTTCTAAGGAAGATAATGGAATGGATAGAAGAAATGAATGATGAATTATGTTGCAATGAAAGTGAGCAACCGTGATGTTTGATATAGCACTAGACATTATGTACCAAGGTATAAAGACCAGAGTGACGATGTGTCTTGTGCCCCAGCATAATACAACCTTGTCTAACGTATGAGGAAGAAAACTTAGAGCATTAAATTCCTAATGCACAAAAGGTATGATGTGACCTTAGATGCAAAGGTTAATGCAAAAATCTATTCCAACATACACAAGTTATGAATATTAGCTGGAAAGATACGGATTTGATACAAATGCAAGATAAAAAGATAACACATAGAAGCAAACAAGCAAGCATGCACAAATGATACAAAAACAAACAAGGTATTGCCCCTGTCAAGTTGTAAACCAATGATTAATTGCTGATTGTTTTGTGATGATGATAATAAAAGTGTTGTCATTGCGGGCAATGATATATCCCTAGATCAACACAAGGATTAGGGAACGATATATCCCATTGATGACAATGATGATGATTGTTTAATTATTGATTTGGTTTATGACAAGATTAGGATCAAGACCAAGGATGCAATTGGATAATTTAACTTGATTGATTAGCTTGATTGGTATGGACTAAGGATTGACTTGCATTTGGATCATTGTTTGGATTGATTTGATTGGATGAAAGGATTGATTTGAATGATGATTTGATTGGAATAGTTTGATGAATTTTGATTGATAAATTTGATGGATTGATATGAATGTGATTGATGTTATTGATGGGATGATATGGATTGGATTAATGTGATTTTGATTGTTTTATAGATTGGCTTGATTTGATGATTTGATTGGATATTTGATTTGCTTTGATGGATTTGAGATTTGATGATGATTGATCGTTGATGAATTTGATTTGATTTGATGATTTGATTGGATTTATTTTGATGGATTTGATGATTTGATTGGATTTGTTTTGATGGATTTGTGATTGGATTTGATCATTATGATTGATGATAGATGATAGTTGATTTGATTGGATTTGGTTTTTGATGAAGTGATGGATTTGATTTGATGATTTTGATTGATGATAGATGATAGTTGATTTGATTAGATTTGGTTTTTGATGAAGTGATGGATTTGATTTGAGGGTTGGTTTTATTGCTTGGATTTTTTATGGATATTTGATTTTTTTGTGTTTTTGGAATATTTGATTTTTTTGTATTTTTTTTTTTTTTTGGATTTTGGGGATTTTTTTTTTTTTGAAATGTTTTAGAAAATGCCAGTGGATTTACAATTTAGGTAGCCTTTGTGCTTGATACTAATGACAAGAGAAAAACCCAAGTCTAGGTGCAAGGATGGATGAATGGGATTGGATGGATAAAAGGATGGGTGATAGTGGATAAGATGAAAGGCTCATGATAAATGGATGGATACAAGGATAGGTCATAAAAGGGAGAGCTCATGATAAGTGGATAAATACAAGGATAGGCTATGGTAGATAGATGTATGCCTCATAATGGAGCTAGGATGTGATCTCCAAAGACTGTCACATAGGAATAACATGCCCCCATTCTAGGTATAGAATTAAGATTTTTACATGACAAGGTCTTATGAGAATAGGGTGACTTGATGGATTTTACATGACAAGACTTATGATAGGTGGATAATGATAGGACTATTTGGAAAGGGTGAGGTATGTCAAGGGATATCTAAAGCATATTTCAACATTTTGCCCCTACATCTTTATCAAGATCAAAAGGAAGAAGGGAGGATGGATGGATTCAATATGATAGGTATGTGGGTGTAATGGCTAAGGATGGTAGGATAGGATATGGCAAGATAGGACATGATAAGATGGAAAATGTAGGTTGGATGAGACAAGGTGCCCCCAAGTGTAAGTGACATAGAAGATCAACCTACACATGACACCTTTTTGCCAAGTTTTCATTATGGTACTTATCCAAGGTACCTGTTTACCAGGTTTTCACTCTTGGATGAAGGATTTCTCTTTACTTTTTTTTATTTTTATTTTTATTTTTTTATTTTTTTTATAAGATGACAATTACACATGGCACCTATTTGCTAGGTTTTCACCATGGTAATGGATAGGATGGACTCAAGTGTCTAGTTCTATGAAAGGTGATAGTGTCCCATTAGAGAAGGATGTCATCGCATGGACCATGTCATTATGCTCATAGATGTTGGTAAGGGTTTTCATGAAAGGGAGATGAAGTAGGTGGATAGTGGATTAGGATGTGGATTATGTTGTGGATTATGGAGGGAAGATAATGGATTATGATGTAGATTATGTAGGGCTTATGGATTGCAAAAGGATGGGTGAAAGTTTTATGCAAAAGCATGGACCAAGGGATAGGATGATGGGGGAGATATGTAGGATAATGGATGAAGGATGGGGTGATGGAAGTATGTGGGAATGTTGCAGAATGGAATCGAATCATGACCAACAGTTGCACACACTGTGATAAATGTTGAAGCTTTTGATAGGAAGGTGGTGTAGGAAGCAATGGGGATGTTTTCATAGGGGATGGGTGATGTAATGATTTAGGCACCCACATGGACTTAGTATTTGTATGTTTTTTTCTTTTCTTGTAGGAGTTTTGAGATATTTGAAACTTTTGAATGGAAGCATATTTTTGGATGGAAGTGGATGGTTGGGATTCTTGAGAGGTGGATGCCTCATTAGACTTTCTTGATTTTTTCTTAGGGACCCAAACCATTTTGGTTTTGGGTTTTACTTGTGAAGGTATGGGCTTAGGTAGCTTTTTAGATTTCTTTGCTTTGGTTCTTTGCATTGATTTTTCATGTTTGTACCCTAAGGCATGAGGGTCCTTAGGATTTTTGGCTTTATGGATAGAGGCATCCAAATGTTTACTTTAGAATCCCATGGGATCGATGGAATGAGTGGAAGCTTCATGTTTAGACAATATGTGAGTTTGTTGGTCATGATTAGGATTATAAGGGTACTTATGGATAAATGGATAATTAGGCATTGGTATCAATGGAGGCAAAGTGGATGGAGGGATATTAGGAGTTAGAAGGAGTGGAGGTAAAGTTGATGGTGGAAGGTGTATGGTCACATGCTTTTGGGGTTTGTAGGATAGTGGAGGTGAAAAGGCAACATATGCTTTGGGTATATGATGTGGTTTGTGGTGGAAAGTGGACTTAGGAGGGATGGAGGAATTACCAACATCTTTAAATTGTTTATCTTGGGGTGTATATCCAAGGCCATATGAGCATGGAGGAATCTTGACATGGTTTGGCTCCAAAATACCTTGTTCACGAAGGCCTAGGCCTTTACCTTGGTAGTTCATGTTTTAGAGTATGCGATGGACTATAGGACTTGGTTTGTTTTGAACATTAGACTTGAGTTCATTATTGGATGGAGAAGGTGAAGTGGATAAAGGTCGTTGTTGTCCTAAAGAAGAAAACTCATGTATAAGGGTGGTAAGACCAAGTGGACATGATGGCTTTGAAATGGTGTCGATGGTGGATATGGATGAAGGATCATTAGGATCTTGATCATCATTATGCTCACTAAGATCCAAGGTATTGATTTGATCTTCTATGCTTATTTGTTTTTAGGAGGCACATGTCTCATTATGACAAGTAGATGTTTGCTCATTATGGATAGGGCTAGATAGCGGATGACTAGGAGCAATTTGGATATCTTGCTCATGGATTATAGGATTATGGATAGGATCAAGGTGCTCATGGATAGCTTCTTTATAGGTATCATCTGGATCATAAAGAAGGTAAATGTTATGGATGGGTTGCATGAAAGTGATTTGACCTTGACTTGGACTAGGGCTTAATGTTTCCACATGCTTAAGATTAAACTGTTGACATACCTCTTGGGTTGTTTGAATGGAAGCGGATGACTCTTGGATAGGCTTGACATGTTCTTGAGGGTTATTGACATGAAGGCACAATAGCTCTTGACTTGGGTTCGTGGGAGGTCCTTGAATAGGCTTAATGGATTGTGGGCCACATGAAGGGCTTGAAAGGTTAGGCATGTTAATGGAGGACTCTTGGATAGGGTCAATGATAGGTGGACCACATGATGGGATTATAGGATTGGACATAACCTTTGGAAGTTCTTTGGTAGGTTCATGAATGGGTGTTTGACATAGAGATAGTTTATTCCTTGCTAGTAGCCAATGGATCACATCCTTTGCAAGTGTATGGGTGGATGGGTAATATAGTGGATGGACAATAAGGCACTACAACAAATCTTTGTGATTAGTTCCCTTTTTTTCTCTATTTTTTGCTTCCACCCACTATTTTAATGTATTTTTCTCCAATTTTTTGAAAAATTTGGCACTTTTTATCGGGATGGTTCTATTTTTGGCATTTTGTGCACTGATAAGAACACGTAGGCGCTAAATTAGGTACAAATTAGCGCCTAATTTAGCGTTGACATTAGTGTTTACATTAGCATCGCCTTTAGCGCCGACTTTAGTGCTGAATTTAGCACCGACTTCAACTCCTATCTATGTTAGATAAATGTCACATGGTGGAGGATGGTGTCAAGATGAGTGATTATTGTTGTGGCAATGTTATGGTCAAATGTGTTATGGAAATGAGGTGGCATGGGTAGTGGGCTATCAATATTGGGAAAGGGATTAGGGAGGATGTAATGGAGGAAGGAATGTGTGTCATGGTATGATGTCTATATATGGATATATATATGGAGAGAGAGAGAGAGAGATTGGAAGATTATAGAGAGAGATAGATAGATAGCAATAGAGAGAAACTAATTTGTGCCTAGTTATGATTTCAATGAAATTTAATTGATGTGCAATTTAATCAATTACATCTCTTTATAATTACAAGTCCTTGCTATTCCATCTACCTTGTCTAGCATAATCTACGAATTTGTTGTTATGATCTACTCCAAATGATATGCTATAGCAAATGAACCATTTAAGCACTCATGCTAACAAGAATTAGCCTATCATAAAAGAGTGATTGTAAGTCACTATACTAATTCACGATCTTCAGGTTGAGCTTATGAGCTAAATTACATGTATTTTGCATATGTACCTAAGACAAGTCAAGGTTTGAACAACTTACACAAATTTGTACCGAAAATTGAAGACTCTTGATATGAGTTATAGTATACAAAGATGCAAATTTCATGTGAAAAGTTTATTTAAAAATAAAGGAATAAAAACTTTTGTTATCAATGTCTTTAATTTCGAAGTGGGTATCATACATGAGAAGATACAATACAAAAACTAGAAAATGAACACAATTGGTGTCGATGTTCTATGCATATGATATTGATTAGTGATTTCATAGACACTTTTCTCCTCAAGCATGAGTGTTGACATTGGTTCTGATTCACAAGAAGGGATATTACTTCAAGCAACTCTAGATTCTTGTTGTCTCTCAGATTTGTACCCTTGTTGCAGTTGTCAAAACTTTAGCAATCTGGAGGAACATGGGAATGATCTCGAAGTGTGGGACCTTGTGAAATGAGATCAAACCTCTAGCAAAGGTTGGCTTCCTTAACTGGTTATCACCTAAGACTACTGAATGCTCAGAGGAAAAGGGAGAAGGAATGCTTTAAAATGAAAGATTAAATAGACAAACTTGAAAACAAAGGGGTGATTCACCAAGTTTAATAAAAGAACCCTCATAGTACTGAGAAAATGCACAGCATAACCAAATACAACAAATAGACATACACAGATTCAATTGATCCTAGCAGAGGTGAGAAACAAGACAATTGAAAGGAACAATATGTTCACAGGCAATCATATGTAGATTCACACTAAACTAAAACTTTGTAAAAGAGGTAAAATAATTTGCATATATTCAGTGGGAAGGCACAGTTACAGTAGCAGAAAGCTCTATTTGGAAAATAGAAAGCCTGAATGCTAAAAAAATTTCCAACCTTATTTACATCTCAAACTTATGCTTATATAGCATTTCAATCTGACCTAAGTTGGTTACAAAAATTTGCTCCATGAGCTGCATCAGGAAAATATCTATCTGAAGGGATGTCTATCTACAAAAATTCATGGCATAACATATCCAGAGCAGGGGCAGATAGAAGATATTTTGAATCTTCAATGCAAGTTGCTTTGTCATCGATCTGTAACAATGAAAACGGTGGAAGATATTTTGGGCATTGAATGCGAGCAGCTTCAATGGTTATCCAAACAAGGAAAAATAAAATATCTAAAACATGGTGGTCAAAGGGATATTTCTGGTCATCAATACAAGCTGCTGAAGATCTACCTGCAGCAATGAATGCAACAAATATCTGAAACTTGCGCAAAAATGGCTGCTGAAACGTCCAGTCGCCCAAAACATACAAATCTAGATCTAAAATTGAAAAGTGAGATTATTCCCCTGAAAAGCCCACCAAATGAAAGAGGAGACAAAAACATGCATTTTTGCCTTTTGCAGCATGTGGAAATTCACTAAAATGGAGGAGATACAGGTGGTCAAAGCTGCAGTCAACTGTGTGTATATATTGCTTTGCATCTATGCTTGTATTGGCCTCTGAAACTACCTCTGAGTCTACCTTTGCATGTACAAAGTGCCTGTATGTATCAGGTTGTATCGGGCTATCGGGATGACCTTCAGTCGAGCCGCCGATGTATAAAGTCATGCTGAAAATCTCTTGTATATGCCTTTCCTTTCGGTGCCTAAACGGCCCTTTGAAATCACCTTGTGTATATGCATTTGAATCTGCATACAAATGCGGGCCTTTACCTTTTTTGAATTGGCCTTTGTATCACCTACCATGTGGCACCACTTGATTGGTCGCTGAAACGTCCCTGCACCCATTGCTGAAAAACTGCATCCTCATTGGCCATCGGAAAGACTGTGAAATGAGTCACCAATGAGTAAAGTTTGGTCGATGTACATTCTTGTATGTGACCCCTTGTATGTTGTCTTTTGTATATCGGGATATACATTGCCATATGCATGCAAGCTACAGACCTAAAATCATTATCTAGCATATTGCAATCACCATCGGGTCTAAGCCATGCATGTTCCTCTTGTATATAACCAATGTATGTCGCATATACAATGCGACCATACCAGTAAATTATACATACAAACTGCATAATTCTGCCCTTTATCAACTGAAATGTATGCTCATTTCAGATCTGGCTTGTATATTAGGAATGCATATTTGATTGTATGTGCAAACATACAATCGCAAATATACAAGTGGTGGGCCCTAGATTTGAATCACTTTCCCTTGCATGTTGACCTTGCATAAGACTCTTTGCATCCTTGTCTTTGTATATGGCATTGTATATGCGAATATACAATCCGGATATACATGCAATGCCCCTTGTATGTGTGCCTTTGCATCCTTTAGATGTATCTTGCCTATGAAAACCCCCTTACATGTGTGCCTTGCATCTTTTCCTTGTATATCACATTGTATATGTGAGTATACAATGGCGATATACATACAACTGCCTGTGCCTTTACCTTGTTTCCTCTTGTATGTAGCCGTTGCCAATGTATATGCAAATCCGTTGGCCTATCGGCGGGAGCTTGGAAGGAGAGGCCGATGGGACTTGTCTCACCAATGGCGACCCTTGTACATTTCCTTATGTATCTTTCCAATGTACATTCTGCCTCTTGTATATCAGCCATCGGAAAGACAAAAAACTAAGCTGTCGATGTGCATTCCTTTGCCGATGAACCCTTTGCATGTTTGGCCTTGCATATCTTGCTTGTATGTTTCCATTGTATATCGAATATACAAAGCCGATATACAAGCAAAACCTTGTATTACCCTTTGCATATGTTGATTGTATGTTGCCAATGCATCTTTTCCTTTGCATGTTCCTCTTGTATGTAGCCGTTGCATGTCTAAACATACAACACAAATATACATGCAAACCATCTCATACAAGCAGGGAATATTCTCAAAATCTGCGATAGATTCCCTAATGCATATACAAACTTGATATGCATTGCGAAAAGCATACAACCAATTTTTTACTATTTTTGAAGGCCTACTGAGATTTTTGACCTGCCAATGTACATTTGAACCTACATGTACATACAAATGGCCTTGTATATACAAAGACACTTGCATGCAACCATTTTTTGCATTTTTGAACTGCGAAGGCCAAATGACTTAGAAATTTTTTGGGTTTTGAAGAAGAAAGCCTGTAGATGAATAATTGAAACCCAAAACCTAGGTGGGCACCACCACATACATTGGCGAATGTACATTTGGACATACATTGAAAAATGTATGTACAATTACTAAGTATAAAATTGAGATTTGTCTACGATGGGAAGCTCTTGAAGACAAAGGGTTTCTAGGTTTTTCTGGGTTTTCTGCAAGGATTCTTTAGACAAGATTTTGGGATTTTTGGTAAAGCATAGCATGAGTATTTGAAAGATTTAAGCTTTGTATGGACATTTTTCCAAAGGATTTTCAAGGAAAATACAAGGTGAACTCTTTAACTCTGGACAGAGGAAAATAGGTCAACATTTTGGTGACTTCTATGGGATGTTTGCCTGCTAAACAATTAGACCAGTGGCCTTAAGCATCCATTGGCCATGGAGTCATACAAAGACTAAAATATATCTTGACAAACAATCCTGACTTTAGCAACTCAGCATATTAGTAGTGAAGAACATTTGAAAGACCAAAACAGAACCAAAAGCCTAAAAGCAAACCTCTAACTGTGCTAGACAGCACTTAGGGAAAACAAAAAGGGATCTAAACTATTGTGCAACAACACTTATTGAAAGCAAGAAACCTAATCTATTGATTTACAAGGTAAGTCATACCTCAAAACACCTCTTCAAGTGTATCCCATTGACTGGGATAGGAAAATTTTTTCCATCCATGCTTGATAGCTGAAATGCATTATGCTCCTTATATTCAGTAATGATAAATGGGCCACTCCACATGCTATCAAACTTGGAGTGCTTTCCTGGCCTACTTTTCAATTCATCCTATTTGAGCACTATATCACCCTTCCTAAACACTTTGTGAGTGGCTCTCTTGTCAAAAACTCCTTTTGTCTGAAGCTGATGATACTCCATAGCTTTCATAGCTTTATCTCTGCTCTCTTCTAGTTCCATAAGTTGAGCATATCTGACAGCCATGGGGTCTTCTTCTTCAAACATCTCCAGCTGATTCATGATATCTAGTGCTAGCAGCTCCATAGACATAGGCAATCTTGCCCCTTTCCCATAAACTAACATATATGGGGAGTTTCCAATAGACCTCTTGGGAGTTTCCATTAGATTACTGTGCCAGGTCCTCTAGTTGTCCTCCATTGATCTTTTAATAATCCTTATGAGATTCTTATTGGTAGATTCAGTCAAACCATTACCCTGTGGGTAATAATTTGATGAAGTACTCAAATAGATTCCATTCTTAACAGCCCAGTTAGTTATCCTCAATCCAACAAAGGCTAAAGCATTGTCTGAGATAATTGAATCAGGCATCCCAAATCTGGATACCAAATCATCATAGAAGCTCAAAATAGCATTCTCATTGGATTCTTTCAGAGCCACTGCCTCAGTCCACCTTGTGAAATAGTCTATAGCTATAAGTATCCACTTGTGGCCTGCACTTGATGGTGGATTAATGGGACCTATAAAATCAATGTCCCATCTCATAAAGGGCTGCTCTACTTGAATTGGCTACAGAGGTAAAGCTGGTAGCCTTTCTTTGCCTGTAAAAATGGCACACTTTACACATTTTCTAGCCCATGCATGGGCATCCTTAAATATGTTGGGCTAGTAATATCCAGCTCTCATTATTTTCCAAGCAGTAGTCCTTGGGGCAAAATGACCCCCCATTGTTCCATCATGAAACTCATGTAGCACCTTATCAGTCTGATCATTATCAATGCATCTCAACAACACACCATTAAAGTCCTTTATGAAAAGGATGCCATTTATTAAAACATATGGAATGGACTTCAGTCTGAAATACTTTCTTTTGGTTCTATCTAAACCTGCTGGACATTGACCAATTTGCATAAATTGAGTCATGCTATTAACCCAACTTGTGCCCACTGCCTCAGTATCATCCTGATGTGCATTTTCTATGATCAGAAGCACATCCTCTTCTTTTTCTGTTTCATTTTTAGAACTGGAAGCAAGTTGTTCATTGAGTCCTCTCCCTCTGACGAGCTTGGTTGTCTTGATATCTACGTCATATTCCATGAATTTGGTGACCCAACCAGCCCTTTTCTCATTAGCATCTTTACCTAAGAGGAACTCCTTCACACTAGGGTGAGCAACCATCAAATGTATCTTATTGTTAGAGATAAGATGCCTAGACTTCTTGAGACTCCTTACCACTACAAGGACATGTTTTTCAATGAAGCTATACCTCTTCTCATACTCCTCCAGTCCTTGGCTGAAGAAAGCGATTGGTTGTTCAAAGCCATCACTCTACTACTGTACCAGAATCGTAGAGATTGTATCTAGACCACCATAAGCATAAAAGATAAAATCCTTTGAGAAATTAGGATTTACCAGAGTTGGTGCAGCCGATAACTCTTCCTTTATGGACTCAAAGCTGAGTTTGGCCTCTTTCATCCAACTGAAAACTGTATTTTTCTTTAGCATAGAGGTCAACGGCTTTAATAAATCTACAATGTTAGGTATGAATCTTCACAAAAATTTAATTCTGCCAATAAAACTTTGCAGTCCCTTCTTGTGACTGGGTAAGGGCAGCTCCAAAATGGCCCTTACTCTTTCAGCATCAATGGTAATGCCCTCCTTTGACACAATGTGCCCTAACAGCTTGCCTTCATGCACAACGAAAATGCACCTCCTGGGATTGAGAGATATCCCAAACTCTTTGCATCTCTCAAAAACTTGCCTCAAGTGGGATAAATGTTCAAACGCATTCTTGGAAAAGATCGTTATGTCATCAAGGTACACCAACACAAGTTTATATAGCAAACCCTTAAAAGCCATATCCATAGCTATCTAAAAAGTTGAGCCAGCGTTTGACAGACCAAAAGGCATCCTTTTGTAGGCCATGGTGCCCCATTTGGTAGTAAAAGCAGTTTTAAATTGATCCTCCTCCTTGACTAACACTTGATTATAGCCAGAATATCCATCTAGCAAGGAGAATCTTTCAGAACCAGCCACTACTTGCAGAATTTGCTCCATTAAGGGTAGCAGGTAGTGGTCTTTCAAGGAGGCTCTATTAAGGTCTCTAAAGTTGACACACAGCCTAATCTCTCCATTCTTTTTTTCTCATAGGGACAAGGTTGGAGACCCAAGAAGTATGCTTGATCGGGAAAATGATCTTTCCCTTGATCAACTTGGTTAACTCTTTAATCATCAGAGGCTCTAGCTTTAGATTTAGAGGTCTTTGTTTCTGCCTCACAGGTTTTGTACTTGGTTCTAACTCTATGGTATGCTGGGCAATATGAGGATCAAATCCCTTCAGGTCTGAATAATCCCAAGCAAACACATCTTCAAACTCTTGACAAAGAGCAATAAAAGCTCTCCTATCCTCAGGTGAACAGATTTTACCTATTTTGAGAAGCTTACCCTTGAAAATTTCCAACTCCTCATAATGCTCTTCTTTTATCTGCATGGTGGTTTTACTCTTTTTTAGCTAATCATCAGTGCTAAAAATAGATTCCAAGGTTACCAATCCCTTGGGCAGCTTGTTTGTTCTCAACTGAACAATTTGATCATTGCCATACTGTTGTTTGAGTTTATCTTGATTCATCATAGAAAACTCATCCTCTTCTAACAGGAATTGCAAAATCTGCTCATCACTCTCAAAAACCTGCCAATGAATGTTATTGTTAGGGATAGAAGGCCTACCAACTATTTTCACATGAGGCTGCACCTTTTCTCTTTGAATATCACTGGGGATATCAAACTGAGCCCCAACTGCAGCTAACCTATCAGCATGAGAGTTCTGATTTCTTGGAATGGAGATTAGATTGAAAGCATCAAACTCTTCAATCATATCCCATACCCTATGTTTATAGCACTTCAGGACATCATTCTTTGTAGCATGTATTCCCCTCACTTGATTTACAATAAGTTCACTATCCCCAAACACTTGCAAATAGCCAATTTTCCTCTTTCTTGCCCACTGCAAACCTTGGATCAATCCCTCATATTCGGCAATGTTATTGGTGCATGAAAAGGCAAAATGGAAAGTAGAATAATATCTTTCACCTTGTGGAGACACAAGCATTACACCACCACCAAATCCATTCCTGTTCTGAGAGCCATCAAAATACATTTTCCATACTTCCTCTTGCTGCTCTATCTGTTGTTCTGCACTTTTTACAAGGTTTGGAACTTCTGTTTTAGGTTCATGGAGTATGTAAACCCCCATGCCAGTTCCTTGAATGTGTGCCTCAGGATCATCTACAACATTTTCTGAGGCCCACTCCTTTAACATCACCTCTGGGATACTCTCAACTTGCAATTCTTGAGCAGCAATAAGCTCAGGATCATCAGAAATAAAGCAATTTGCATTAACAACACTTGGTGTTAGGGTTCTATGTGATTTTTGGCAAGTAATTCAGATTTTAGGGTCACCTTGGTGCCATATCTAGTCCTAAAAAACATGTAGGACCAGTCCGAGGATAAATATCCTCCTATTTTGGCTGTGAATTCTCTTGACAAACACATAGCAAAATAGGGAGGTAAATCAATGATGAACACCTCTTGTGAAATGGAAACATTTGGGCAAGTGTGTAGAGTGAGACCTAGGTCTTTCATCACACCTATAGTATTAACAGCTGTGCCATCTAACTGAAGCACACCTTTCTCCAAAGGTTGGTACTTCAATCCTAATTGGTCTATAATCTATTTTGGCATCACAGAACTACTTGCACCACTATCCACCATACAGTTATGTACTATCTTGTCTCCAATTATTAAAGATACATAAAATGGAAGTGGTTTAGCACTTTTGTTTGGCTATTTGCTATTGTCCTGGGGTGAATTGGTAAGGACAGCCCTAGTTGGGTCAACCGCTACCTCATTGGACACTTTTAAATCAAATAAGGTAGATTGCAACATCCCCTTTTGGCCTAGGATGGCTAGGGAATCCCACATAGACATTGTCACATTCATCTTCTTCATATTTTCAATAATATTGAAAGGTGGAGTGACACTTACCTTTTGTTGTGACTTTGTAGCAATAGTATCAGCCTGTAAATGAGGTATTTCCCTTGTTGTTGCTGAAGTATTTCTTTGTAAAATATGGGGAATTTCGGATGTAGAAGCATCAGCAGGTCCTTTTCATTTATTTGCTTATTGCTCAATCTCATAACCCCTCTTCTTGGCCCTTGTATTTTCTGTGACTGGAGTATTATCTCTATTCATGCCACAGAATTCACCTTCTTGCCAATTTATGAAGGCAGAATCATTCTAAGGTTGTTCCTGCTGTTGCACAGCCCCATCATGAGGTGTATTTGGTTGTGAGGCTACAACATTTTTCACCATTAATGCTTGATTTATCACCCCATTTGAGCAGGCTACCTGACTGTGTGGCTGATTGCATGGAAAACGCCATTCATATTCAGCTGCAAGGTTATTTTGTACAGGGACAAGGTCCCTTACTACATTAATGGGTGCTAGATTGTAAGGCTGGAAGGGCCTCTAGTTCACATTCTACCTAGGACCCTAATAATTGCCTTGATATGGAGGACTATTAGCCTGATAAGGCTGATTTTGCCCTCGATAAGGCTAATTTTGCCCTTGGCTAGGTTGCTGATAAGGCTATCTGTTCTGGGACTGCTACTTTTTGATGTTTACCAGCTCATTCCCAAAAGTTTGCAAGATGTTCTCTATCTTTTGTTGGCTATTTTTTATCTCTTTTAACTCTTGAGATGAGCTAGCAACAGCAGGTTTAGAATTGGTAGTATTTGGCAATGCTGCTACAGTAGGTAGAGGGGCAAAATATGGGATGGGCAAAGGCATTAAAACTTGAATCTCAGGAAAAATGGGCACTAGTGGTCTAGGTGCTATTTTTCTGGCCTGAATCAGGTTATTCTCTACTCTAATAGCTATTTCGTATGTGTTAGGTAGGCTTGTACCTCCCAATGATTGAATCATTACTAAAATATCACTATTTAGGGCTTTCAAAAAATACAGAAAAGCATATTCTGGTGGAGGCCTTACCATGGTAGGAATTCTGTCCCATGTCTTCTGAAATCTTAAGTTGAAATCCATCATTTGTTCCTGGGGAGCTCTCTTTATTGTAGTCATCTGTTCAACCAATGATAGGTTGTCTGACTTATCTTGAAATTGCTTGTTTAATTTATCACCAAGATCATCCCAAGTTCCTATGGTCTACACCGGTAAACTCTTAAACCATTGTAATACTTTTCCTTTGAATGAGGCAGCCAGCAGCCTAATGGCTACGTTCTCTTGGGTTACATGATGCACTCCACATAGAGAAGCTATGTCTCTAATGTGCTCAATTGGGGTGGTTTGATTCTCCCCTATGAAATAGGGCAGACTCTTCAAAGCTACCATAGGTATGACATCATGCACTATCAAATTCAATGGGCTGCCCCATCAAAATCCACAAATGGATGATTTCTTGCCATTGGAACAGCTAGGGGTAGGTTTGCTTGAGCTAGTGCAGGAACTACAGGTGCAACTAGCCTGAAATTTAGTGGAGTTGATTGTATTCTTTTAGAGATTGAAGTCCTTACCACAGCTCTACTCTGTCTTCTAGGTGGAGATAGCTGCAAGTAATCAAATGAACTTGAACTCTGAGTCTAAATCTTTCTGATAAAATGTGACAGCAGCATTGATCTGCTTGTCCTTCCTCAGTATGAGTCGCCAAATATGCAGGTTTTAACCTCCTATGGGTCTAAAAATCACTAGCTACACATCAAAACCAGCAAAAATAGTATTTGATTGTTTTTCTTGTCCCACCGAGTGTGCCAAAAATTGTTGTCTCTCATATTTGCACCCTTGCTGCAGTTGTCAAAACTTCAGCAATCTAGAGGAACATGGGAATGATCTCAAAGTGTGGGACCTTGCAAAATGAGATCAAACCTCCATAGAAGGCCGGCTTCCTTAACTGGTTATCACCTAAGACTACTAAATGCTCAGAGCAAAAGGGAGAAGGAATGCTTTAAAATGAAAGATTAAATAGATAAACTTGAAAACAAAGGGGTGATTCACCAAGTTTAATAAAAGAACCTTCATAGTACTGAGAAAATGCACAACATAACCAAATATAGCAAATAGACATACACAGTTTCAACTGATCCTAGCAGAGGTGAGAAACAAGATGATTGAAAGGAACAATATGGTCACAGGCAATCATATGTAGATTCACACTAAACTAAAATCTGTAAAAGAGGTAAAATAACTTGCATATATTTAGTGGGAAGGCACAGTTACAGTAGCAGAAAGCTCTATTTAGAAAATAGAAGGCTTGAATGCTAAAAAAAATTCCAACCTTATTTACATCTCAAACTTATGCTTATATAGCATTTCAATCTGACCTAAGTCGGTTACAAAAATTCGCTCCATGAGCTACATCAGGAAAATATCTATCTGAAGGGACATCTATCTACAAAAATTCATGGCATAACATATCCAGAGCAGGGGCAGATAGAAGATATTTTGAATCTTCAATGCAAGTTGCTTTGTCATCGATCTGTAACAATGAAAATGGTGGAAGATATTCTGGGCATTGAATGCGAGCAGCTTCAATGGCTATCCGAACAAGGAAAAATAAAATATCTGAAACATGGCGGTCAAAGGGATATTTCTGGTCATCAATGCAAGCTGCTGAAGATCTACCTACAACAATGAATGCAACAAATATCTGAAACTTGCCCAAAAATGGCCACTAAAATGTCCAGTCGCCTAAAACATGCAAATCTAGATCTAAAATTGAAAAGTGAGAGTATTCCCCTGAAAAGCCCGCCAAATGAAAGAGGAGACAAAAACATACATTTTTGCCTTTTGCAGCATGTGGAAATTCACTAAAATGGAGGAGATACAGGCGGTCAAAGCTGCAGTCAACTGTGTGTATATATCATTTTGCATCTGTGCTTGTATCGACCTCTAAAACTACCTCTGAGTCTGCCTTTGCATGTACAAAGCACCTGTATGTATCAGGCTGTATCGGGCTATCGGGATGACCTTCAGTCGAGCTGCCAATGTATAAAGTCATGCCAAAAATCTCTTGTATATGCCTTTGCTTTCAACACCTAAATGGCCCTTTTAAATCGCCCTGTGTATATGCATTTGAATCTGCATACAAATGCAGGCCTTTACCTTTTTTGAATTGGCCTTTGTATCACCTGCCATGTGGCACCACTTGATTGATCGCTGAAATGTCCCTGCACCCATCACTGAAAAACTGCATCCTCATCAGCCATCAAAAAGACTATGAAACGAGTCATCGATGAGTAAAGTTTGGCTGATGTACATTCTTGTATGTGACCCCTTGTATATCGGGATATACATTGCCATAAGCATGCAAGCTACGAACTTGAAACCATTATGAAGCATATTGCAATCACCATCGGGTCCGAGCCATGCATGTTCCTCTTGTATATAACCAATGTATGTCATATATACAATGCAAACATACAAGCAAATTATACATACAAACTACGTAATTCTGCCCTTTATCAACTGGAATGTATGCTCATTTTAGATCCGGCTTGTATATTAGGAATGCATATTTGAGTGTATGTGCAAACATACAATCACAAATATACAAGTGGGCCCTAGCTTTGAATCACTTTCCCTTGCATGTTGACCTTGCATAAGACTCTTCGCATCCTTATCTTTGTATATGGCATTGTATATGCGAATATACAATCCGGATATACATGCAATGCCCCTTGTATGTGTGCCTTTGCATCCTTTAGATGTATCTTGCCTATGAAAACCCCCTTGCATGTGTGCCTTGCATCTTTTCCTTGTATATCGCATTGTATATACAAGTATACAATGGTGATATACATACAACTGCCTATGCCTTTACCTTGTTTCCTCTTGTATGTAGCCGTTGCCAATGTATATGCAAATCTGTCGGCCTATCGGCGGAAGCTTGGAAGCAGAGGCTAATGGGACTTGTCTCACCGATAGCAACCCTTGTACATTTCCTTATGTATCTTTCCAATGTATATTCTACCTCTTGTATATCGGCCATCGGGAAGACAAAAAACTGAGCTGTCGATGTGCATTCCTTTGCCAATGAACCCTTTGCATGTTTGGCCTTGCATATCTTGCTTATATGTTTCCATTGTATATCGAATATACAAAGCCGATATACAAGAAAAACCTTGTATTACCCTTTACCTATGTTGCTTGTATGTTGCCAATGCATCTTTTCCTTTGCATGTTCCTCTTGTATGTAGTCGTTGCATGTCTAAACATACAACACAAATATACATGCAAACCATCTCATATGAGTAGGGAATATTCTCAGAATCTACCATAGATTCCCTAATGCATATACAAACTCGATATGCATTGCGAAAAGCATACAACCAATTTTTTACTATTTTTGAAGGCTGACTGAGATTTTTGACCCGCCAATGTACATTTGAACCTGCATGTACATACAAATGGCCTTGTATATACAAAGACACTTGCATGCAATTGTTTTTTGCATTTTTGAACTGTGAAGGCCAAATGAGTTAGAAATTTTTTGGGTTTGGAAGAAGAAAGCCTGCAGATGAATAATTGAAACCCAAAACCTAGGGGGGCACCACCACATACATTGGCGAATGTACATTTGGACATACATTGAAAAATGTATGTACAATTACTAAGTATAAAATTGAGATTTGTCTGCGATGGGAAGCTCTTGAAGACAAAGGGTTTCTAGGTTTTTCTGGGTTTTCTGCAAGGATTCTTCGGGCAAGATTTTGGGATTTTTAGCAAAGCATAGCATGAGTATTTGGAAGATTTAAGCTTTGTATGGACATTTTTCTAAAGGATTTTCAAGGAAAATACAAGGTGAACTATTTAACTCTGGACAGAGGAAAATAGGTCAACAATTCTAATGCTAAATTTGAATGGCAAATGCACAATTGAATACAATAGGATAACACTTTGGCAAAGAATTATAACAATATCCTAAAACAACTCTTCAATCTAAACACTTGAATCAATACTTTCTTCTCTAGGTCATCCATCTCTAATCAAAGGAGCCACTAATGCATAGAGTTAAAATAATGTTGTCAATTGTCATTTGAGAATTAATTACTTTCTATACAATTAATGAAAATAACTATTGCAATGAAATGTACAATTATATATATGCTCACACAATGACTCTTCCAAAGCCACTAAGTTTTGATTTAATAGCTACTAGAATCATGATAAAATCTACCATGACTTGTTAATTACAAATGTATTTCCCCTTCTGATACCCATGACTACATCTATGCCTATACATTTTGTTCCATGTTCCAGAAGTAAAAAATTAATTACATATCAATAACAACGTCCTTGCAAAAATATACCTAAGTATAGTTTATATAACCAAATTAACACTATTATCACCTCCAAATCTAACTACATTAGAGGTCATTTATTTGCAATCCCTTTCTTTTCTCATTGATATATCTATTTGTTGTATGTTTTGAATTCTATTTTTGGTCATTTGTTGACATTAATAGAATTATTTGGAAGGGTTTAATGTATCTAACATCTTGATAATTTTCTTTCTTGCAAACTAAATCAGTTTGCTATGTATTTGACAAATTCTCTACACACTTAACTTTTTCAAAATAGTCTTTTGAAAATAGTTTAAATCTTGTCCTAATCTCTAGACAACTAGAATTGAAGTAAAAGGTTGCCTTATTGCCTCAAGACTAAAGATGGTAAACAATATATAGTTACAAGGAACAGTATGCATTCTACTTTATAAGTAATTCACAAATGTCATCTATTAAGCCAACTACCATATGACTTGTTGATGCTTATTTTATTTTACTATTCTAATACATACAACCTTAGTCATATGCCTCCCATCATGAACTAGAATAACTACCATATAAATTGCATGACTCATTTTGTATAAGCACAAAATAATCTTGCACAGTTGATTGTTTCATGTTTAGTTTTCATCAATGACCTACTCTTAATTCATGTTTAGTCAGGGTGATTTGAAGGAAGATCAAAGTTGCACTCCAAGTAGATGTGTGGATAAAGAAGGGCTTAGCGGAATATGGAAACCTTTAGATTTTGTGATTTTTGTTTTTCCATTTCAAAACTATTTGTTTTCTTTCTTTACTAATGAACATTTGTTCAGAAGCCCTTTCCTACACTCAAATATTCAGTTTTAAACTCACTTGCATGGAAGATGCATTAAAGGTATCAATTTATATGTTCCATGATTTAAATCCATTATTTTGTGGTTCTTAGTATGACAGAAAGATGGATGTTGTTGCTTCTTAGACTTGTTGCACAACTTGCACTAGGTCCACAGGCTGGTGGAATGGTATCTAAGGACACAATGGCTCTCATATCAGATTTTTTTGTAAGGAATCAATTTAAAATGGTCTGAGGCCTACCTTTCATTCCAACCTAGGATTCCATCACAATAATGTCATATTACAGTCTTCAGATATGTGTATAGTTTATGTGCATGGTAGCAACCATTTAATAATAAATCCTCACACACCACACTGTAACTGAGATGTGTGAATGCCCTAAAACTATATAGGTTCAGTCCAAACACTATCATAAGATCATGCTTGATAAGATCACAGATACATCATAGTTTAGGTTTATGAATGTTTAAGTCCTCCTTTGTCAGATGTTGTAGTTGCAACTGCCCTGTTAGACATGTATGCAAAATGTGGAAGCATAGACAAGGCATGTGAACTGTTTGATAGAATGCCTCAAAGAAATGTGGTCTCATGGACTGCAATGACTGCAGGATATGCACAAAATGGATTTGTTGAAAAGGCTTTAGAAATTTTAAACCAAATGCAATTGGCTGGTGTAAAGCCAAATTCCACAACCTTTTCCAGCATCCTCCCTGCCTATGTCAAAATGGGAGCTTTGGAATAGGATATGGACATGTTGGATCTAGGGCATACAACTGAGAGGGGGGGGGGTGAATCAGTTGTATAAAACTTCTTCTTCTTTCAAACACTTGATTCTTCGTTGTTAGTTGGCAGCATATCAATTAATCATCCATGAAAGCATAATACATAAACACAAGAGCAGATAAACATCAACACATTGAACACCAAGATTTTGACGTGGAAAACCCGGTTAAGGGAAAAACCACGGGGTGATTAACCCAAGAATTATTCTCTGTTAGAAGAATAAAGAAGAATGAATGGCACATGCCAATTAGGGCTCACTGCCCGAGCACACTGCTCACAAAGAGGCCCACTGCCTACAAGGAGACACACTGTCTACAAAGTGATAAAAATCATAGTCTTGAACTAGAGAATGACATCTCTACCATGTCTGGATCAGTTCCATTTAAGCCCAAAAACCTCTGCTCTGCCTTTCGCACTTCTCTTCGCTATGCCACACTCATCCACACAAATCACACATCGAAATGAACTCACAAACCGTTATTTATACAAGACATCGACTTAGGAACAAACATCTAAGTCAGCAAACAACCATAAGAGTATCCGCAAGATGAATAACACATCCGGTCGGCCACCACAAGAACATTCGCAGGATGAACAACTCATCCGGTCGGCTAAACAGAGCAAGAACTTCATCCGGAAGAATAACTTCAATTCTGGGCTTTACTATCAATGCGGACCAACAACACAACCTCAACATGATCCAAAAAAACCTTCACAAGCTTGCCTGAACGACCGGATACATCCGCACTTCCTTTACTTACTGGAATCTCTTGTCTTCCTCATCTGGAACTTCAAGAACACAGTCTGTCGCCTCTGTCATAATGCAAAAGGTACTTCCGGACCTCCAAATCATACACAAATCAGGATGACACATCACAAGGACATCCCAAACACTTCCTTCCAATCCGCAGATTAGGATAATACAATTCTGGACCTCACCGGACCTTTTTGTGATCCTCTGTCACCTCTGAATACTTGCCAGAACCGGTTCTACACCGACAGCCACAACTCCTTCAGATCTTCATGCGGACCTCTGAAATCTTAACTGAAGCATCTCAAGACTCATATCTACAAACCCTTTAATCCGCATCCTTCGGTTCTCAACCTATACAATACATTTGCCTTCTTCTCATCACTGTTCTTCACTGTTCCTGACTGAGGCTAATTTTCTCAATGTCCTCAGCACACAGCTCATCCAATCCTTCTTGTCACTGCAATATGAGTATGTTGACATCAATGACAACACAGGCTCACCTCATACTTGCAACAATCTCCCCCTTTGTTATTGATGGCAACATATGATGTGAAAAACCATCAAGACAAGAACTTCTCCTTTCTGTCACAGCTCCCCCTATCAACAACAACTTTTCACATGTCTTCTCTTCCTTTACTACTCCCCCTTTGATCATCAACCACTTGTTTTTCACATGTCTTCTCTCCCCCTTTGACATCAATGGCAAAGGGCTCATACTTGCAATTCTCATACATCAGAATCATACCAGCTGCTCCCCCTTAGTTGCAGCTCCCCATCATCAATCCGGATCACAAGATATGACTGTGATATCCACCGGACTGATGCACATCAGTGCATCCTAGTTCATCACCGGAGGGGCCATGACCCCTAACTTCTCCCGGAGATATTCAAAAGAGTCCTTGGGAAGAGGTTTAGTAAAGATATCTGCAATCTGATCCTTGGAGGGAACATACTCCAATCTGACTTCTTCCTTGTTCACTTGTTCTCTCAAGAAGTGAAACTTGATAGATATGTGCTTAGTCTTAGAATGCAATACCGGATTCTTAGAAATATTAATTGCACTTGAATTATCACAGAAAATTGTGATAGGCTCCTCATATTCAACTTTAATGTCTCTTAGCATCTGCTTCATCCATAAGATTTGAGTGCAACTACCTGCTGCTGCAATGTATTCTGCTTCAGTTGTAGACAGAGATATTGCATCTTGTTTCTTGCTTAACCAAGAAACCAATCTCTTCCCCAAAAAGAATGCTCCACCACTAGTGCTCTTCCGGTCATCCACATCTCCTGCCCAATCTGCATCTGTGTAAGCATGAAGAGAGAAATCTGGATCTCTAGGGTACCATAGACCATACTCAACTGTTCCTTTCAAGTACCTAAAAATTCTTTTGATTGCCATAACATGAGATTCTCTAGGATCAGCCTGGAATCTTGCCACAAGACCAACAGCCTGCATTATATCTGGTCTAGTCTGAGTGAGATACAACAATCCACCAATCATTGATCTATACTTTGTCTGATCTGCCTTTGGGGAGTCATCATCTTTGCTCAACTTACATCCGGTTGCCATGGGAGTGTTCATTGGTTTTGAATCTTCCATACCAAATTTCCTTAACAATTCTTTCACATATTTGGTCTGAGAAATGAAGATTCCTTTCTTTGTTTGAGTAATTTGCAGACCCAAGAAGAAATTCATTTCACCAAGCATAGACATTTCAAACTCACTTTTCATCTGATTTGCAAAAGTTTTGCACATACTATCTCTTCCTCCAAAAATGATATCATCCACAAACACTTCAATAATCAAAATGTTTTCATGATCAATTTTGAAATATAAGTTACTATCAGCAGTACCTTTGTTGAATCCAATCTGCACAAGATGCTTATCCAACCTTTCATACGATGCTCTTGGGGCTTGCTTTAGTCCATACAATGCTTTCTTCAACTTGCAGACCATATCATCATTATCAGACAATTGAAATCCATCTAGTTGTTCAATGTAGACTTCTTCTTCCAGATCACCATTTAGGAAGGCAGACTTGACATCCATCTGATATACCTTGAAGTCTTTGAAGGCAGCAAATGCAAGAAGTAATCTGACTGCTTCAATTCTTGCCACCGGAGCAAAAGTCTCTTCAAAGTCAATTCCTTCTATTTGAGAGTACCCTTTGCAGACCAATCTAGCTTTGTTTCTGATTACTTCACCAGCTTCATTTAGTTTGTTCCGGAAGACCCACTTGGTTCCAATTACATTCCTGTCTCTAGGTCTGGGAACAAGATCCCAAGTATGATTTTTCTCAATTTGCATCAATTCATCTTCCATTGCTTTGGTCCAGTTTTCATCATTGCAGGCTTCATTTATTGTTTTAGGTTCAATCTTTGAAATCAGACAACATTCATCCTAATTTTGAGCAACATTCCTTCTAGTTGGTACACCTTTGCTTCTGTCACCTATGATCTGATCTTCAGAGTGGTTCAGTCTTACATACCTTGGAATTTTGGGAGTATCCTGCACTGCTGTTTCTTGATCAAGCTCATTCAAACCTATCTCTTCTTCCTGATTTACCGGATCAAGCTGACTCTGTCTCACCGGAGAGGATTGAGTTCCTTGAACATTGTCTTGGTCATCTTCATCAAACTCATAAAATCTTGAAGGCTTCTCAATTCCTTCATCAACTTTCACATTGGTGCTTTCTATCATCTTCCTCAATCTCTTATTGTAACACCGGTATGCTTTGCTTTGAGTGGAGTAACCCAAGAAAATTCCTTCATCACTTCTAGCATCAAACTTTCCTAGATCTTCATCTCTTTTAATATAACACTTGCTACCAAATACTCTGAAATATTTCACAGTAGGAGTGATGCCAAACCAGAGTTCATAGGGGGTCTTACCGGTGTTGTTTCTAATTTGAACTCGATTGAGAGTGTAGACTGCAGTGCTGATAGCTTCTTTCCAAAACATTTGAGGAACATTTGCTTCCAACATCATTGTCCTGGCAGCTTCCTGGATGGTCCGGTTCTTTCTTTCAACTACTCCATTCTGCTGTGGAGTCCTAGGAGCAGACAGCTGTCTCCTTATACCCTGCTTCTCACAAAAGTCAATGAACTCACCAGATGTAAATTCACCACCTCTATCAGACCTTAGACACTTTAGTTTCAATCCGGTTTGATTCTCTACCATAGCTTTGAAGATTTTGAACTTCTCAAATGCTTCTGATTTTTCTTTTAGAAAGGTAACCCACATCATCCAGGAATGATCATCAATTAACAACATGAAATATCTATCACCTTGCAGACTCTTGATTCTTGTTGGACCATAGAGATCAGTATGTACTAATTCCAACAATCCGGTAGAAGACTGATCTTGGCTTTTGAAAGAGACTCTGCTTTGTTTACCTAGCTGACATTCTTTGCACAAACTATTTGTAGGTTTCATCAATTTTGGAAGATCTCTTACAGCCTGAGTATTGCTTATCTTGATGATGTTATCAAAATTTACATGACACATTCTTCTATGCCATAACCAACTCTGATCAATTTGAACAAACAAACAACTTTTATTTGAACCAACCAGATGAAAGATATTACCTTTTGTCTGAGTACCGGATGCAATTTCAGTTCCGGAGCTTGTAAAGATTCTGCATTTTCCATTCTTGAACCGGAGATCATAGCCTTTGTCCACTAACTGACCAACATTGAGAAGATTGTGCTTCAATCCTTCAACATATAGTACGTTACCTGTTTTGCTCTTTCCATCAAAGGAAATAGTTCCCCTGCCTCTGATTCTGCCAGCACAATTGTCACCAAACTTTACCATTCCTCCTTCATACCTTTCCAAATTCAAGAACTTATTCTTGTCACCAGTCATATGGTGAGAGCATCCACTGTCAATAACCCAATCATCCTTTTCTTCCACTTGAGCAGCCAAAGCTTTTTCAACAACTTTGTGATTGACAGATTCAGAGAGTATTGAATCTTCTTCCTTGATGGCAATAAACACCCACTCATTTCCAGATTTGCTTCCTAGTTCTGATTCATCATCTGTTACTCCTTCATTGTCATCTTCTTCATGAACATAATAGCAATTCTTTTGAAACCTTTGTCTATTAGTATTAGACCTTGCAGATCTTTCTGGACATCTTGAAGCAAAATGACCAATCTTATTGTAGTTGAAACACTTAAAGGGTAGTTTTCCTTCATACTTACCGGATCCTCTTGGCAGTCTCTTTGCAATGAGGGCTTCAAGTTGAGCTGTTTCTGCTTCTTCTTCTTCCATGTCTCTTCTTGCTTGATCATACCATGACATTTTCCTTGATGAGTTTTCTCCCGGATCAAATCTCTGTTTGCCTTTCACATAGGCACTGGCTTTGAAAGCAGATTCAGTCTTGGGAGGATCATCTCCAAACTCGGTCATTTCAAATGCAGCTAGTTTGCCAGCCAGTTGTTCTCTTGTGACAGTTGTGTGGGCTCTGAATGGCAGCAACCTTGATTTTGTAGGCAGCAGGAAGGGATCTTAGGATTTTGCAGACAATCTCATTTTCATCTAGAGTTCCACCAGCATTTCTAATTCCACATACCAGCTCATTCACTCTTGGCATAAAGGTAGTGATGTTTTCATCATCTCTCATCTTCAATCTTTCAAATTTCCCTTTCAGACTTTGCAACCTTGCACTTTTGACAAACTCATCTCCTTCATACAGAAGTTCCAGTTTAGTCAGGATCTCATATGCAGTTGGTAGGTCAATAACATTTGAGAGATCTGAATCATTCAATGCGCTTAGTAGAGCTTCCTTGGTCCGCAGATTGTTTTCAGCTTCTATGATTTCATTCAGAGTTGTCAGACCACCTTGTGGAGGTACATATGGTTTTGAAACCATAGCCAAGTATGCTTTTCCCATACATTCCAAGTGACACTTCATGCGACCTTTCCAGAGAGTGAAGTTGGTTCCATCGAACTTCGGACTATCCTTCTTGTATGACGACATCCTGGATCTCCTCAAGCGATTAAGCTTCTTTCAGAGGAACTTGGCTCTGATACCAATTGTTGGATCTAGGGCATACAACTGAGAGGGGGGGGGTGAATCAGTTGTATAAAACTTCTTCTTCTTTCGAACACTTGATTCTTTGTTGTTAGTTGGTAGCATATCAATTAATCATCCATGAAAGCATAATACATAAACACAAGAGCAGATAAACATCAACACATTGAACACCAAGATTTTGACGTGGAAAACCCGGTTAAGGGAAAAACCACAGGGTGATTAACCCAAGAATTATTCTCTGTTAGAAGAATAAAGAAGAATGAATGGCACATGCCAATTAGGGCTCACTGCCCGAGCACACTGCTCACAAAGAGGCCCACTGCCTACAAGGAGACACACTGTCTACAAAGTGATAAAAATCACAGTCTTGAACTGGAGAATGACATCTCTACCATGTCTGAATCAGTTCCATTTAAGCCCAAAAACCTCTGCTCTGCCTTTCGCACTTCTCTTTGCTATGCCACACTCATCCACACAAATCACACATCGAAATGAACTCACAAACCGTTATTTATACAAGACATCGACTTAGGAACAAACATCTAAGTCAGCAAACAACCATAAGAGTATCCGCAAGATGAATAACACATCCGGTCGGCCACCACAAGAACATTCTCAGGATGAACAACTCATCCGGTCGGCTAAACAGAGCAAGAACTTCATCCGGAAGAATAACTTCAATTCTGGGCTTTACTATCAATGCGGACCAACAACACAACCTCAACATGATCCAAAAAAACCTTCACAAGCCTGCCTGAACGACCGGATACATCCACACTTCCTTTACTTACTGGAATCTCTTGTCTTCCTCATCCAGAACTTCAAGAACACAGTCTGTCGCCTCTGTCATAATGCAAAAGGTACTTCCGGACCTCCAAATCATACACAAATCAGGATGACACATCACAAGGACATCCCAAACACTTCCTTCCAATCCGCAGATTAGGATAATACAATTCCAGACCTCACCGGACCTTTTTGTGATCCTCTGTCACCTCTGAATACTTGCCGGAACCGGTTCTACACCGACAGCCACAACTCCTTCAGATCTTCATGCGGACCTCTGAAATCTTAACTGAAGCATCTCAAGACTCATATCTACAAACCCTTTAATCCGCATCCTCCAGTTCTCAACCTATACAATACATTTGCCTTCTTCTCATCACTGTTCTTCACTGTTCCTGACTGAGGCTAATTTTCTCAATGTCCTCAGCACACAGCTCATCCAATCCTTCTTGTCACTACAATATGAGTATGTTGACATCAATGACAACACAGGCTCACCTCATACTTGCAACAGGACATCCATCAAAACATAAAGAATAGAGGAATTTTGTTAGATGTTGTAGTTGCAACTGCCTTGTTAGACATGTATGCAAAATGTGGAAGCATTGACAAGGCACGTGAACTGTTTGACAGAATGCCTCAAAGAAATGTGGTCTCATGGACTGCAATGACTGTAGCATATGCACAAAATGGATTTGTTGAAAAGGCTTTAGAAATTTTAAAGAAAATACAATTGGTTGGTGTAAAGCCAAATTCCCTAACCTTTGCTAGCATCCTTCCTGCCTGTGTCAAAATGGGAGCTTTAGAATAGGGTATGGACATCCATCAATACATAAAGGATAGAGGAATTTTGTCAGAAGTTGTAGTTGCAACTGCCATATTAGACAAGACACATGAACTATTTGACAAAATGCCTCAAAGAAATGTGGTCTCATGGACTGCAATGATTGCAGGATATGCACAAAATATGGAATCAAAGACAAAAAATGCAAATTGTTTGATAGAATTAAAATATGTTGTAGTCATCAAATCCTCAATCATAACTTCCTCGCAATGAATCGAGGCCATTGTAGAGTTAAGCCTAAGGTTTCTTCTTGGTGCAAAATGAGGATTAGGTTGAGACCTTGACATTAAAGCAAAATATAAAGCAATGAAAAGGAAATTGCATCCAAGTAATCCTAATTTTTTCTGCCAACAATTCATACCAAAGATTGAATTTTTTAAGGATATTGCAATAGGTAATTTGTATCGACACAAATAATGTTACTGAAGCATTACAAAGTTTAGGCCATAAGAATCATCCTTTTTTAAACATGGATTGCAAATAATTCTAAAAATTTAATAATTCTAAAAATTTAGAAGTCTTGGTCATTAACATTATTGTCTACTACAATTTCATCAAGCGTATCATTGTCAATGTTCATATGTTCTTTCAAGCATTTAATATTATCATCATCCTCATCTTGACCTGCATCATCTTCATCATCATTGAAATTTGACTGTAGACCATCTATATTGTTACCAGATGTATTTGGATCATCATTTTATATACCATCCATATTGTTGTCTTCCATAACATCATCTAACTCTGGATTGTTGTCTTCTTGTGCCTGAACATAACCATCTCCAACATCATCATGGATGTCAATTTCTTTGATGTTCTCTAATCCCTCTCTCTCATTTTGTTGGCCATCATTATTTTTCTCAGTATCCACTAATGCATTGTCAAATACATGCCTTAATCTTGGATCATAATGTATGACAAATATCCATTTCAGGTCCAAAATATCTTCATAGAAAAATACCTGCACATGAATGACACATATATTAGATGTATGGTATAACAATTTTATTGATTAATAAACATGTGTATATATTCACAATAAACTATTAATTAATAGATAAATGATCACTACCACTTCTTGTTTGAGTTAAAGAAATAGCTACTCACAATGAATTGATAGAACATAAGGCTCCTTATCCTCTGCTAGGAAACATGAGGAATCTATAGAAAATAATCCACTATGGGTATCATGTCTTCGTGTCCTCTCAAATGCTTCATACCATCTACACTAAAAAACACAATATTTAAAAGAGCGGTAATCCAACTCAATAATTTCTTGTATTTTCCCAACATATTGTAGATTCCCTTCAATTATATTCTTATCTTTTGAGCTTGATCGACTGGATTTCTTGAAGTCAACCATGATGCCACAATCGAAGGATCGTCTCTTTACATCTACACTTTCTACACGATAATGTAGACCATATGACCACATTGTTAGATATTTCCTCGCCTGTGAAAGACCATTTATTTCAGTGAAAACAAATATAATTCAATGAATATTAAAATAGTTAAGTGTCAAAACTATAAGGAAACAACATTTTGTAAACTTCTAATTGTACCTTTCTTTCACATCCTCTAGACATGTTGATTTCATCTTCTGTTATGTTTGAATCTATACCTGCATCTTCTATTTGATTTTGAATTTGTTCAGTAACCCATTCTAGTGTGTAATCTTTGCCCCATTCTCCAAGAAGATCAGTGGGAAGTGGAGTATTCCTTGGGTTTGATCTCTTAAACTATCTCCTTGCTTCTAACACTTATTCTCTCTTTTTATCATACAGATCAATCCATTTGTTCATAAAGTCCATGTGGTATAGAATGAACTTGTCGAGTATAGCACTTTCGTCTACACCTATTACATGTCAACATGTTTATTCCAAACTCCAAATGTCATGCTGTTAATTTGACAAATAAATTACAGAGTAAATTAATGATTGCAAGAAAATAACCACACTGATCATGAATTTACTTACTAATTTCTACTTGAACACCATTAGATTGTGGTTTCTCTCCATCAATAATATCTGATGCTCATTCTTCATCCTAGAAGCGTGGCTCGTCTTCAAAATCCTTACCAAGGAATTCACACAGGATGAAAAATGCTTCATTCAATACATACCCTTCAGCCATGCAACCCTCTAGATGTTCCTTTTGTCAGACATATCTTTTTAGAGTTTTCATATACCTCTCAAAGAAAAACATCCACCTCGTTGATACGACACCCACCAATTCAATGTCATCGACTAGGTGTATAAGTAAATGGATTTGTAGGTCCATGAAACTTGTAGGGAGCTCCTTCTCAAATACACATACAATTTCTACAATTTCCTTCTTCCATTTTGGCACTTCACATTCGTGGATCTCCTTAGAGGTCACCCACCTAATATACGAATAGTAAATTAGTATGAACCTTTAGTCAAAAATTAAAATGCAATATAATATCTCTGTCTCTCACATATGAACATTTCATATAACCACGTACCTTGTAAATGCTGACAATTGACTTATGGCATTCCTTAAGTCAACTGTAAGACAGGAATCCCCCCTAATTGCCAATGGCATGATATGCTATCAAACACATTTATGAAAAGGTCATTAGTAATTTTTCCTCACACAACAAAATATCAAAATATATTTAGTACTTAATCAATGTTACCAGTAAATGTTAAATGATGATATATAATACCTTCATAAAATTATGAAAATCATGTGTTTTAAATCCTGTGATATCTCCATCAACTGTAAAAGCTTTAGTCAATAGCGACCCATAGCTAGTAGGTGTCCTTATTGAACGGATGACATTTTTTAGTTGCTCTAGCTCTTTTTTTCTTTAAATCCATGGAGCTTCTACATATGTTTCATTTTCCCTGTTTGGCCACAAATGTTTTCTATCAATTTTGGTACGCGAAAGAGCAATATCTCTCCTCGAAGACAAGGCATCCTTCTCTTTGCCTGATATATGTTGAAATATAGAATCTGGGACATTTTTGAAGATGTGCATAAGATCTAATAGGTGAGATATTAATAGATCCTTCTAGTAAGGGATCTCATAAAATATGGATTTCCTTTTCATTCCTTGTGGCATATTAACTACAACTTGTTCTGGTTCTTCAATTGAATCACCCTGATCAAAAAACTTCTCCCAAGATTTCAATTCAACATCTTCATACTTCTTAAGCCAATCACTTGGACCCATAATCATGGGAGGGCCTCTATTTTCAACTTTTCCATCAAATTGATTCTTTAGGCGATTTCTAAACTTATGATCTAGTGGTAGAAAAACCCTATTGTTTGCGTAAATAAATTTATGTAGATCTTTAGAATATTGCCCTTGAAATTTGTTTTGCAAATCTTGGACATGCAAATATCCCCTTTGTTTGAAGCCCTGCAATTCAATAAGTAATGTTAATAACATCAAAAAAATAGTATAAAACTAAGTATGAAAGTTGGGATGGCAATAAATTATGAGTGTAAATACGTAAATATTTTATCTTACCAGAACAAACACCAAGTCCTGGGAAATCATGAATAGTCCAACATAGCACACCATACAACATGAAGGACCTATTTGACAGGGGACGTGATAGGTCATACATTCTTATGCCTTTCCATAGCAGTTGCATCTCATCAATAAAAGGCACAAGATAAACATCCATGTTTTTAACTTGATGTTTTCTTGGAACAATTAGAGTCAGCATAAGGTGTTCCTTTCTAACACTCATCCATGGGGGAATATTGTATACTATCAATCTAACTAGCCAAACACTATAATTTGAGCTTAGGAAAGAGAATGGGCACACTCCATCAATTGCAAGACCAAACCTGATACTATGGGGTTCATCTTTGAATTTTCTTGGCCATTTTTCCTCTATGTATTTCATTGCTTTGGAGTCAGCTGGAATTCGCATGAATCCATTTTTAATCCTATTTTTTACATGTCAGTCCATCAATTGTGCAAGTGACTTGCAATGAAACATTCATTGAAGTCTAGGTATAATTAGCATGTGACGTAAAACCTTCTTTGGAACTGTAGGACCTTGTACATCTGTACGATATCTCTTCTCTTTGTATATAGGGCATTCTACCTTGTTTTCATATTCATCTCTATATAAAATGCAATCATTTTTACATGAATGAATTTACTTATATTCAATCCCCAACTCAACCAACAATAGACATGCCTCTC
Organism: Cunninghamia lanceolata; assembly: GCA_027924645.1. Lineage (NCBI taxonomy): Eukaryota > Viridiplantae > Streptophyta > Pinopsida > Cupressales > Cupressaceae > Cunninghamia > Cunninghamia lanceolata. The sequence continues at coordinate 3,005,935 of BSBN01000220.1, read as the reverse complement.
TACAAGTTGATGGCAACACATTATCTTCAGGGAATATTTTAGTTTTTAGTGCCCTGTAAGATTGCCAAAGATTAAAGCAATTGAATGGTTGACTTATGATGAACTTGTTTCATATGTCAATCTATACTAGGACTATTTATATACAATATATGGTTTTAAATTCCCCTTAAATAAATATAAATGAAGTTGATGAATGTTTATGAATTATGTACACCAATTGACAATGCAAAGTAAGAAATGTATTTCATCTCACTTTAGTAGGGTAGTGAATCCTTTGTCTGACCAACCAAATAGTGACTTGATTTCTAATAATATTAATGTGCATGCCAGTTTTGAAGTTCTACTTGCACCTGATTTGAACACGGGTGTCTTCCCTACTTGCTTGATGGAGTCTTTCAAGTTGTTATCATCAACATTACGTTGGTGTTAATTACCCCTTCTATCATCGTTGTTGTCAACCATATGATCATTATTGTCATCATTGTTTCCATCCCCAAAGAAACATGTAAGCATTTCATTCAATCCTTCTTCATGCACTGCATTTTCACTATCATGATCATCATCATTAAGTCTAGCTAGCATGTCATCAGTGTATGCAGATCTCATCAGCAGTTTAAATTTCTCAGCTACTAGTATTCTCTTCAATGTTGCTCTTTTCTGTCTGGTATGGTTTAAAGGATGGTTTGGATCATCTTATCCAAACCTTAATAACCCAGTTGGATCTTGGGTATTAGTATGTGTTTCATCAACATCTTCTACCTATCAACAAACACAAGCATTATTTAATGTTTGGCAACAATTGCACTAAATTCAAAATGTATCAATTTCAAAGAAATATAATCAAATATGGCTTAAAAAATAAAAATATAAATTGTATGAATATATATACATCAATTGAATAATGGAACATTATTTTATAGACTACCTTTTTTATACAATAATTTAAAGAAAACACAATTTTGACAACATAGTTTATAAAACATCAGTCCACACTCATTTATTATTCTTTGGTTTTCTGCCCTTAAGAACATCCTTAGGGAGACCTTGTTCTTCCCTTTTCTTTCACGCAGGAGTGCATTTTAAGGAGGGGTAATCAATCAATAACTCATCCCCAATGGTAAGGTCCATAATAGCCTCAACCATTATGAATCTATCAACCTCTCTTTCCATATCTCCATCTTTATCATTTATAACCTCAACAAATTGACAATTTGGTCTTACATTAAGGTCCCTTGCCTTACTACTATTTATAAATCCTACAATATTTTTGTGTGTGTATGCATGTCCATCTATATACATAAGATGACCTCTATTCATTTCTTTTCCACTTTCCAATTGGAGATGATGTGTATACATATTCAAATTTAAACCATATTCTGCTAGCCTTCTCCATTCACCACTGTAATATGATGGACCATAATATGGCATTAATCTCCTAGTGGTTTGTTCTGAATTATTTCTATGTTTAGATCCCACATGTACATTTTGGATGACAAAGAGGCCTAGATTCGCTCCATGAATATTGGAGGGTCATATCATGTAGTTGTATCCCCAAAATTGAAACACCTCGTACACTCTAGGTAGTTGTTGATCACTATAGGCCAAGCGCAATATAGTCGACGATCAAATGTCTCTTTGTAAATTGATCTCAAACTCAAGGGCAAGTCATCATCTCCATCACATTCATTCTCATAGGGTATGTAGTCCACCTTCCCCTTGTCTTTAAGAAAATTGTGCATCTTTAAACTAGTTCTTGTTCTATTACTTGTTTTCATCAATTCCTCATCTTCGGAGCTAGTATATTGGCACATATTTTTGTTAGATGTATCATTTGATGAATGATCATTGCCCTCTAGGCTGGAATTCAGTGATCCAGGAAAATTTAAACCAAGAACTTTATCCTACAAGTATCCATTAAGAAAAAAATTAGTTATTTAGATAATATAAAACAATGTTTAAACAAAGTATACATGTTATTTATATCAAATTGAAAAATTCCTTACCACAATTCCTATTGGATTTGAATCAATTGTAGGAGGCATACTACCGACTAGAAGCTCATCATATATGTAAAGTCTTTGTACAATCACTTGTTTGAATTGTTTCTTTCCACGACATACAGAACATCCACAAACAACAATTTTCTCAAAGTATTCATCCCATGTACTATAGTCATGACTAACCTCTTATTCAGTGCAATCATTTGTTGTGTCTGCAGGATCCATTTTCATATCCTCTTCCACCCACTGTCATCTATGTGATTTAACAGTTTTAGGTCCACATCCACGTACATATCTTTTTCTTTTTCTAGTTGAACGCTCAGGTTCTGCATTTGCTCCAATCTCCATCTAAAATAATCAACAACATGCATTAATTTATGTCAAGATTGGATAATACATTATAAATTTCAATTATACTGTGAAAAAAGATGGATGTATCACAATATGCCATCAGATCATTTTTTCCTAAGTTAAGTCAAAATTTGAGTAGCTGATGTCCCACTTCATCTGTTGTGTCCTCATTTGATATGACATGATCTGTTGCCATGGCCTCGTATGGCCCCTATAATACACAATATAGTAAATAATGTTTAGTACACCAATTATATCATTTAAACGAATATGCTCTCCAACACAAAACCTCACTTTAGTCATATATGTGACATATTCATATCATGTTTTGGCCATCCTAATTTTCAAACTTTTCCCTTGATCATAGAATCACATGTAATCATCATTCCTATGCATTTTCAACCAATAAGTTTGACCTCAGAGGCTTCATGGACAAAAAAATGATTGTATCTCCTCTATGTTGTAGCATTTGTGAATTCATAAACACCTTCCTCCTTTTGTTGAGGTTGCTTTCTCTTCTTACCTCTATTGTATTTGCAGATTCCGTTGTCATATCTATTTCCACCCACTTTCCTCTTTGTGATTTAGTAGTTCTACGTTGTCCACGTCCTCTCTCCATGGCCTCCTCTGGATCCTGTAATACACAACAATGACAATAGTCACATAACAGTTGTGCACACAATCAAGATAACCACACATGAATAGAAAATGTGTCCTGACATATTATATAAATTTGGACTATATGTTTGCATTTATCCTCTAACCTTTCTACATCAGCCCTCAATTGTGCAGACCTCCTAGTTGTTATATGCAAATGATTTGTTACCTTGCATTCCTATTGGCAAATATAGTGAATTGATTTGAATCCTTGTATAACCAATTTGCAGGTATAGTGAATTGATTTGAGTTTTTGCATTCACAATTAAAAAATCACAGCGAGATGGTTTGAGTCCTTGAGTTTTAAGTAAAATGAAATGGGTGAGACCAATGCCTTGTTGGGTAAATGGAGTCAAATGAAAATTTGAGATAAGTGGCTTATATTTGGTAGTAATTCTAACTATTTGGCACACTAATATTGGTTAATAACTTGTATAACCATGCAAGGAAATAATTGACAGACTCTTCTTAATAATCCAACTGACACAACCAGGTTACTTGTAATTTATCAAAAGGATCTTTAATCCCTACTTGAAGGAACCAATTGAATAAATCAAACAAGAACAGTAGATGATATCAACTTGAAAACATAATGCCAACCCTAATTATGTGGTTCTTCTTACTGATCCAATTAATATTCCTAGATTACTGTGATCTAAAAACAGTGTTGGTAATATTTTTGGGATATCTTCAATGGGGCTCTCGGTATCACTAAAAGTAACATAGGGGAGAGGACCCAATTGCTGAGCATTTCCAATAGCTGTGATAGTGTTTGTGGACTTAAGGCTCAATATTTTTAAAACTTTAGCACTAGTAGTTGTAACTTTAAGGTTGTTAGTGTTGACTATAAGTACCTATAATTGAACCATAAAAATAAAAAAAACATTTTGAACCATGCTAGATGGAAAAACAACATTTTTTTTTAATTTTTTACTTTTTTCCAATTAAATCCCAAATATTTGAATTACATTTATTCTTCTAGTTTGCTAGAAGTCAATCTTTATCCTAAGTAATGCTGCTATGGCCCTAGCAGAGATACAAACACATGGCTCCACAAAGGGATAGCAATTTTGGACTAAATGATACAAACTTCTTTCTACCATAATTCATGATTCCATAATATAACTTTTGTTTTTGATGCCATGGATATCATAATTGATAAGTTTTATATTCCTAAAACACTTTGACAATATTTATATATCTAAAAAATGATACAAACTTCATTCTACCATAATTCATGATTCCATATTATAATTTTTGTTTTTGATGCCATGGATATTATAATTGATAAGTTTTATATTCCTAAAACACTTTGACAATATTCATATATCTAAAAATGTTGTTTCTATTATACTTGATCTTAGTAGCTTCTATTAGATTAGTTTATTGTGTCTTTAAAATTTATTTAATAAAGGATGCATGAAACCGATTTTAAATCCTTAAAAATCTCTATATTTAATTGTCTAGTCTTCACTGAGTTTTGATCGAATCTGAGGTCAAAAAGAGTCCAAACCAGTCAAATTAAACCATCATAAATTTTTATATGGCAGGTAGCTGTGACAAGAGTCAATACTAGAACCTATAGTAGAGGAAATCACAATGAACCTATAGTAGAGGAGACCATCGTAAATTTTTATATGGTAGGCAGCTGTGATATATCAATTTAAATAATAAGGAAGCACTAAAATGGAGACAACCAAATAATTGAATACCTTTAACAAACAATTGATACCAATATGGCACCACAGAATCAAAGATTTTCCATTAACTTCTTCAAAATTATGCTTGCAACATGGTCTTTGAGTTTGTAAATATTATGGAACTTTTTCTACTATCTACCACTACTAGCTCACCTCTTCCCCCTATATCTTTTTATCAAGTCTTGGTCTCTCTTTTTATTGGAGAGGCAAACAAGCTTTAGACCCGTTACAATAGAAAAGACATAACTGTTCATAACTATTAAGAAAATACTTTTAAACTTAACAAAATGTTTTTAATTAGAAAAGACCAATCCGTTATTCACCGAATAGAGACCCATGACCATTCAAAGCATGAGCAAGGCATTCTATTTTCTGATGTGGTATCTCCTCTTCACATTCAATCCTCTTCAGAACCTAAATATGTTCATAATTGTTCATAACTGTTAAGAAAATACTTTTAAACTTAACAAAATGTTTTTAATTAGAAAACACCAATCTGTTAATTTGTGAAAGAAGCCCATGACCATTCAAGGCCTGAGCAAGGCTTTCTATTTTTCCATAAGGTGCTTCATTTGTCTGCTAGCTAATTTACTCCCTCTAAAGATTTCATGGCGGCATCAGTCGTATCAATTGCTCTGCACAAGAACAAATTAATTTTAGATAAATGTTCAATATACTCCTATTTTGCATATGTGTCAACATTAAGGGCTATCCCTTTCATTTCGTGCTCCATGTTCATCATTTTCTCAAGATACTTGTGAATATTCTGCATGATCATATCTTCATTATTGATTTCTTATAAAGCGGTATTTAGAACTATGGATACATCTTCCTTCCACTCTTCATATTTTTGTGGTTCTCTAGTATCATCATGAATTGAGGGAGAGATATCAAAAGAATTCAACTCCTTATTTAATTTATTATGATACTTTTCATGCATCTTGACCAACTTATCATACATCTACAATCCTTGTTTTGTTAAAAGTTTTTTGTCTGAAAGTTCCTCTTTCTTTTCCATCATCCTCTCCTGCAATCTTTTGTTTTCTATAATAGCTAAATATGTTTATTGGAATGATTTCCAATAGGTATCTGCACATTCCCACACCTTTTTGAAACTTTCTTTTATTATTTTAGAGGCCATGATGTATTTGAGGGTCTTTACTTCCCTAAAAAGCGTCTCACATTTTTTCTGGGATTTAGCATGGCATTCTTTCCAATAGATTACATTTGTTAATGCCTCTATCATTTCTTTGTCTTTCTAGATCCATGGGGAATGTACCTCAGATGTAGAAGAAGAAGCTCTTTCCTTGTGGTATATTAATTCTTTCTTCATCTTGTCATTTTCCTTGATTAATTTCTCAATCTGGGCCTTAGTGAACTTTGCTACATTAACATTTAGTTCAATAGTTTCCAAGGGATCTGTGTCTCTTATCCTTTTGACCAAGAGGTGACCAAACATTTGATTTGGGTCACTAGTTATTATTGGTCTCTTATCTTGGGGATAAAAAGACCAAATCAATAAAGTGGCTTCATCTGCATTATACCCCTACCATGAGTATACTTTGTCACTTGCTTCCTCTATCAAACTCAGTGTTTTATCTTCCCTCCTTTTGAATGTGTCAAATACAATGGCAGAGCTCATATCCCAACCTAGCACAAGTAATACCTTAGCTTCCTGGAGTAATTGTCTTCCTCTTTCTGGAGTAATAGACTCCATTTCTCTGTCAATCTCCTTTTTCAACTCCTCCAAGATAGTAGTTTCTTGCTCAGGGGTAGCATCTTTCATTTTTTGCCTCATTTTATTTTCTTTGGTATTCATATACAAAAGACTTGAATTCAGGAGTCTTGATAAATTCATCATTAGAGACAAACTTCTGAGCAATCATAACTCTGATGTCCTCATACAAATCATCAGAAGTCTCAAATTTTATATCATTTAATTCTATAGGAGGCTCATAATGTGGAACAACAAGAGCATTTATTGGTTGCATTTGTTTAATCTCATCATCACTCATTTCTTCATCTATGTCTGTATCTATAGAAAATGATACTTCAGGGGTTGGCTGTGAAGGTATGTGGGTCAAAGGTTGCACCTCTTGAGCTTGTGTCCCAGAGTATCATATGTAATCTGTATCAAAAGTAATTAAAGGCACACCCTCAATTATCTTATCTGCATGTGCAATAAGATGCTCAACTCTTAATAGTGGGTCTTTAATTTTAGAAAAGGCTCTTGAGTATGAAGGAACATAATTGCATTTCCAATCCTCTGTAAGTAGAATTTTATTAAAGATAGCCATTCTATTTTCAGGAGAGGCTTCGTCTTGATTTCTAATTATATCTACTTCTGAAAAAAGATGTTCATAACCAGATAGACCCTGTGAGACCCTGGCTCTGTGAATAAAACCCTCTATATCAAAACCTTTTCTTTCATCTCCTATTGGGAGATCATACTGTGCTAGTTTGGCATTGACTTCTTCATAACCCTCATTCATGACTATTGTGAATTCCCTGAAGCAGAAAGTGCTGGGCATGAATGTTTGTTTGTTGTTCCTCTTTAGATGAATAGCATCAAATTTAGCCAATTGTCTCACAATTTCTAAGTATGCAATTCTATCTGGGACAACCCTAGGCAATAGATAAGGGGAACCCTCAAATCCATAGACTCGTATCATGGTGCAGTCTGAAAAGGCATACCAATCTCCCCAGTTATGACCCACCTTAGCCTCTGGATCATTTTCCTTTGGCCTAAGAAACCTTTGTATCTTGGGAGAGAGGCTATAGTCATGAGAATGTCCTAATAGTTTCATTAGAGGATTCACAAAATATTCTTCAAAGAAAAAATAATGAGATCTTTCAAAACAAGAATCCCACAGTGAAGTCCACATTTGCACTGGTTTTGGGTCCCCATTTTCAAACGAGTCCCAAATTTTCATCTCTGAACTCCACCATCCTCTACCATTCCCTTTGTGCAAAAGCAGATGCATTAACAAAGAGTAGTGTTTGAAATTAATCTTATCACTATTATGTTTGATTTTCTTCAATCCATGGTTCAAAGCATTAGCTATGTAACTTGCATAATCAAAAGGCCTTACTCCCTTTGTTTGAATATCTGCAGCTAACACCATAGGTGCAATTGACATTTGTGGGGGAACCTCGAGACCTAAGACTTGACCAGAAACATAATAAGTGTAACGAAAGTACTCCTTAAATAATTCTTTAGAAAATGGAGGGTTCTCGGCATTGGAAAATTTCCTCATTTGACCCTTGTCATATTTTAGCCTGTGTAAAGCTAACTTGCCTCTCTTATAACTGGTGTCCATATGCCTGTAGTCCAGCAATAGGTCTTTGACTGTAATGGGTGTGTCAAATCCACATTCCAATTGAAAAAAATTCATAATGAAATCCTTGGAAAGCACCAGTATATTGTCACCAGTGTGTGATCTAATAGTTCTTGTTTTCGGGTCATATTTGCTAGCTAAGGCTTTAATCAAATCCACATTGATAAAGACATTAGACACTACTAGCCTTGCTAAATTTAACCTCCAAGGGTTGCAGACAAGATTATACCTATATTGTTTCTTGAAATGATACAGAAACAATTGATACCCTCGAAGAGGGGTCCAAACATCTCCTAACTCCTTATAGTCATCTATCAATTTATCTATGGAGGGATTAGTCTGGGCACTTCTTTTTGTTCTCAGCCTAGACCCTGGGCATTAGTCAATTAAATCTTGATTCAGTGATCTTTTCTCTACCTTCTACTTTTTAGCTTTATGTTTCTCTGGATTATTTTCCATAATGCAGACTCCAAAGCTTCTACACAGTATAAATTTATAGTCAAGACTGATATACTTACTTGAAATATATTTCTGGCTGGCCTTTTTCTGCTCCTTGCTCTACGAGAGGTCAAAATTCCTTTCTCCTTTTTCAGCCAAATCTTACAGGGGTGGAATAACTTATTTCAATCTCAACTCATAAATGCACCATCGATGTGTATCTTGCAATCTAGCCGGTTAATTAATTACAAATATTCAACCGATCTCTTGGAATGTCACATCAATCTGTTTGACAATCATCATTGTATCGCTGAGACTTTGTTTTATATTCCACCGAAGTCCATCCCTTCCATCGATAAATTTCCTTTTCTCGGTCCATCAGTGAGGTTCCATATGAAGTTGCCCCGATGTGCCCTAGTCCAGCTGATGTTCTTCATATCCTCAATGTTTTATAGTTATTTCAGGCTATTGGTGGAAATTCATCCTTAGTTCCACCGATCCTTACATGCTACAATGATGCTTTTGTCTTTGTTGTTTTTATCTGCATGTTGGGGGAACTCGTATATAAGTTCTGCTAAAGTTGACATGTTCCGGTGATATAACCTTCTTCAGCCAAATCTTACAGGGGTGGAATAACTTATTTCAATCTCAGCTCATAAATACACCATCGATGTGTATCTTTCCATCAAACCAGTTTATTGATTACAAATATTCGACCAATGTCTTGGAATGTCAGATCAATCTTGTCTGACAATCATCACCGTATCGCTAAGGCTTTGTTTTATATTCCATCGAAGTCCATCCCTTCCATCAATAAATTTCCTTTCTCAGTCCATCGGTGAGGTTCCATATGAAGTTGCCCTGATGTACCCTAGTCCAGCCGATGTTCTTCATATCTTCAATGTTTTACAGTTATTTTGAGCTATCGATGGAACTTCATCCTTAGTTCCACTGATCCTTACATGCTACAATGATGCTTTTGTCTTTGTTGGTTTTATCGGCATGTCAGGGGAACTCGTATATAAGTTCTGTCAAAGTTAACATGTTCTAGTGACATAACCTTTTTCAGCCAAATCTTATAGGGGTGGAATAACTTATTTCAATCTCAACTCATAAATGCACCATCAATGTGTATCTTGCCATTGAGCCAGTTTATTAATTGCAAATATTCGACTGATGTCTTGGAATGTCACATCAATCTTGTCTGACAATCATCGTTGTATCGCTGAGGCTTTGTTTTATATTCCACCAAAGTCCATCCCTTCCATCGATAAATTTCCCTTTCTCAGTCCATCGGCGAGTTTCCATATGAAGTTTCCCCAATATGCCCTAGTCCGGCTGATGTTCTTCATATCCTCAATGTTTTAGAGTTATTTCAAGCTATCGATGGAACTTCATCCTTAGTTCCACCGATCTTTACATGCTACAATGATGCTTTTGTCTTTGTTGGTTTTATCAGCATGTTGGGGGAACTCGTATATAAGTTCTACAGAAGTTGACATGTTCTGATGATAAGCTAACTCATGTCAAGTTCATCGGCTCATCGGTGAGGGTCTGATATGTATTCCACCAAAATCCACATGTTACAGTGATATAACCTTCTTCTACCAACTTTATCAGCCTGTCGGTGGAACCATGATGTGGTTTACACCGATGTCTGCACATTATCTCGATAATCTTATTTTATTCCATTTTGTTGGTCTATCGGTGGGATGACCTCAAAGGTTACCCTGATAGATCATTGTTTTGCCGATATAGTGATACTATATCTTTATCGAGCCATCGATATAGCAAAGTGAAAGGTTCCAACAATGGGGTCACATTGGGTTGATATGTTTTTAGGAAAGGCAAAGGGTACAATTCATGGAATGGATATGCAAGACTTAGGTTGATTATGGATTTTGTAACACAATTGATTACTATTATGAGATTAACGGTATAAGGTTCTGATCCTGGTTGAAAAGGGGATGGATAGAAGTACAAAAAAATTGTGAAATTTTCTTGTCCCAATAGGTTTAGGGTTTAGGGTTGAGGGTTTAGGGATTACGGTTTAGAGTTGAGGGATTAGGGTTTAGAGTTGAGGGTTATAGTCCCATTAGAGAATGATGTCCTTGCGCATGGACCATGTCGAGTGCCCTCATCGATGTTGGTAAGGGATACATGGAAGGCAAATGGATTAGGTAGATAGTGGATTATGACGTGGATTCTAGAGGGGAGAAAAGTGGATTATGACGTGGATTATGTAGGGAAAATAGTGGATTATGATATGGATTATATCAAACTTATGCCAAAGCATGGACCATAGGGATGGTATGTGGAGGGTATGTAGGATAGTGGATGAATGATGGTAGATTTATTGTAGAATGGAAGGGAACCATAACCAATGGTTGAACACATACCCATAAACGTTGAAGCTTGTGATGCAGAGGTGGTGTAGGGTACAATGGAGCTATTTGCTTAGGAGATGGATGATGAAGGGCTTTAGGAACCCACATAGACTTAGGCATTTTATTACTTTTGTTTTTCTTGTGGGATGGAATGTTTTGACACTTTTGAGTGGAATGGGAATTTGACATGGGAGTAGATGGTTGGGATTTTTTAGAGGTAGATGCCTCATTTAACTTGATTTGTTGTTGCTTAGGTACCCATACCATTTTGGTTTTGGACTTTGCTTGTGGAGGTATGGGCTTGGATAACTTTTTGGATTGATTTTTCTTTGACTCTTTGTTATTATGTCTTGAGGCATGAGGACCCTTAGGATGTTTGGCTTTATCAGTAGAGGTATCTAATTTTACATTTCTAGATCTCTTGAGGATGGTGGAATGAGTGGAAGCTTTAAGTTTAGCTTTAAGATTAGGGTTGAGGGTTGAGGGTTGAGGGATTAGGGTTTAAGGTATAGTGTTGAGGGTTGAGGGTTTAGGGTTTAGGGTTTAAGGTTTAGGGTTGAGGGTTTAGGGTTTAGGGATTACGGTTTAGAGTTGAGGGATTAGGGTTTAAGGCATAGTACTATTTTGGGTTGAGGGTTTAGGGATAGGGTTTAGGATTTAAGGTTCAAGTGTTGAGAGTTGAGGCTTTAGGGATAGGGTTTAAAGTTTAGCGATAAGAGATTAGGGTTTAGGGTTGAGGGATTAGGGTTTAGTGTTGAGGGATAAGAGTTTAAGGTATAGTGTTTAGTGTTGAGGGTTTAGGGTTTAGTGTTGAGGGATTAGAGTTTAAGGTATAGTGTTTAGGGTTGAGGGTTTAGGGATAGAGTTGAGAGTTTAAGGTTTAAGGGTTGGGGCTTCAAGCTTTAGGGATAGCGTTTACGGTTGAGGGATTAGGTTTTAGGGTGGAGGGATTAGGGTTTAAGGTATAGTTTTTAGGGTTGAGGGTTGAAGGTTGTGTTATGCTGATGTTTAGGGTAAAATTGGATTTTGTTAATCTTTGTTGTTTAGATGTTTGAATCCTCCTTTCATCCTAACATTGAAGGATCTAGAGTCGAGTGGCAAGCACTATCATACCCTAGGTCACTTGCAAATCAGGGGAAGCTTGGATTAGGGAATTTAATTATTAATTTTCCTTCTCTTGTGTCTAATTAACCATTAAAACCCTAATTATGCAAATACGGCAATAAATTGATGAAAGACAGAAAAAGCTCTTACAGATGGGAGTAAAATAACAAATTATAGAATACCTATTTTTGGGTTTCTGAGGCAGAACAGTCAGGGACACTGGTGCGGGCACCCAAGTCCAAGGTACCTACTTTTTTAGGGAATCTGGACCTCCTTCTGACACTGATCATCCCTATAACTTTTGTTTCCCAAGATCTGTCTGCAGAGGACACTTTTGCGGGTGCCCTAGTCCTGGAAGTGCTCCTTTGCCTGACTTTTCTTTAGATCCTAAATCCTTGATGTCTGTCACTCCTTCTGCAACTCCACTTCTTCCAAATGCGACACCTGTAACCTGCAATCACAAGACTTGGTTTGGGGGTTGTGGTGTTTATAGGTTTGCCTTAGTCAAACCCCGAAGGACACTTAAGTCTCCAAACACCATTGTTAGATAAAGAGGGCATGCCCTTGTGAGGCAGAGGCCAAAACCAAAGGAATCAATAATAAAAACACAATAATATGTCACCTTGTAGTGAAGCTCTCATGGAGGAAGATGCTCTTCATGCCATGAGGAGATTAAAGCTCAAATCTGCAAATATCAACACACAAAACATACATGTCTGCTCTTGCAACACAATAGAAGCCTTGAATCACCTTTAGAAAACTTGAACATCATACTTTCTATCTAATTGAAATCTAGTTTACAAATCAATACCTACACATACTTATATATGCACCTACAAGCATTCCCGCCAAGATATTAAAAATCAAACTTTACCGTGTCGGCAAAATAACCTCCTAATGGTCATAAACCGACACTCAGAGATTGGGGCTGCCCCAAAATAGGGCAGGACTAGGGCGCGGGCACCCGACTCCTCCCCCTCTATTTTGGGCAGGGTATAGCTCAAGGGGTCATCCTCCTAGGTCCTATTTGCGATGGGACTTAGGCCTCATTCCATCGGGATGCTAAAGTATGAACTAAAATGTCCTAAATGCACTCTAAAGACCCAGGAGCTAAACCTTATGAGGGAAAAGCCCCAAGGGGACATTTTTTGACGTTACATTTAGCCCCCACTTTAATGTATGTATGAACGCAAGGCCCAAACATGCATTAAAGTAAGGTCACAAACATGGTAAACACACCAAGCACGAAGAAGACATGCCAACCGCATAAAAGACAGTAACAGGCATGCAAAACACGGAGAAGACAGTGACAATCACGCAAAACATGGAGTAGATAGTCAATGCATAGACGACACATTAATGCATGGAAGATAGAAATGATATCTTTTCTTTTTTTTTCTTATATATATGAAATGCAAATGCAAGTACTGGAAAGTAAACAAACCTCCCATAATACATGAAGCACTACTTAGGGGTGTTGGTTTTTGTATATGGGGCAACACACACGTAATACATGCAAAACCTCCCAAAATGCATGAAGCACTACTCAAAGGTACTGGTCTTTGCATATGGGGCAATAAACACACCATACAAAACAAGCACGCCAAAACACACACTCTTGAAGACACGAAGAAAACACGGCAGACAAGTGAAGGAGTGTACCTATTTCTAGGTCCAACACCATCTCAGGCACATTACAGGCACACACTGATGATTGCGCTTCGCCACAACAATTGCTGAAGACATGCTTAAGGGTTGAGTTAGTCACAAAACCGCTCCCCACCTCCACAAAGGACTTTTGAAAATGACAGGATGATGCAATCTACTCCGAGAAATACACCATCCCCACCTCCGCAGAGGACTTAAGAAAAAGGATATGCTCGATATCCCATGTCTGCAAAGGGCTTATATGATTGATTGATTGATTGCAAACAAACTCAAGATACACAATGCACTTCTTTGGGGTGCAAGTCTTTGAATTTGAGGTCAAACACATTGCTAACATCTATAACAGATAGCTTACCTTATATACCCCCACCTTAAGGTGGTTGATATGAGTTATTGATATCAAGGACATTAAGGTAGGAAGAGAACACACAAGGGAACACTGACTTTCACAAAGCCCATCCCCCCCAGAGGTGACATGTACTTTACGATCACCAAATGTTCCCACAAACACATCCCTGTAAGAAACATGTTAGTGTCTGCAACATCATGATAAATAACAACATCAATGCATATGATTAACCACACAAAGAGCCAAGGTTATACAAGGAATTCAGAGCTTGAGGATAACTAGGGGCTATATCACAAAGCTCTCCGAATCGAGTACCGCCAAGGATAGATTCAAAGGCAAACAAAGGTGCACGGAGCAGTAGTATTGTTAAGGTTTGTAAATGCAACAGAAACATCATAAAATTCACTATGCGGAAAGCATGACTGCTTCCACTAGCCAAGCATCGGATAAGATATACAAACCCATCATCATATTAGGAACTATAGTCCATTTTTTTATTGCTCTCGAAAGGGACACTAGGTCCGCATTAGTATAAATTTTTGTCATCATTCGCCCGCTAGGTGGAAACACTAGAGGAAGGGAAACAATAAATAAGAGAGAAGAAACAAGTGTCTTAGGGACAGTCACGTAGGAGGGTGCCCCCAAGTCACCAACCATGACGCTATGTCTGTAAGACACAACACACAACAATGAAATCAAAGAGAGAGCAATTTAGAAGAATGATGATACAAATAGAAGAAGGTCACAACAGAGGTAGTCTCCTGGTATCCCGAACCTTACAGGAGAATCCGAGGTCATTCTAGGAGGCATAAACAACACATAACACATCACGGGGGAAGCACATTATGATAGAAATAAAATTTTATAGATACTTACTTGTAGGGTCTTCATAGTATATCTTGGAGCTCTTGAACCTCTTGGAGAGGTACTCGATCATGTTTAAAGCAAAATTTGAGTGGTTCTTATGAAAGTCTTGTTTGTTATCATATGATGCTTGTTCCTTAAATTCTTGTTTAAATGAGACTTTTTGTTGCTTATGAGGGGGAGAACCACTATTATTTCCATTTGTTGATTGTCGTCTTGCTCTTTTCTAATTTTTAGTGAATTTTCATTGTTGAATCTTCCTAGGATAGTAACAGGAATCATCATGTACCATCTTACTCGACTGTATCAGTTTTTGTTCTTGCTTTTTAAAGACATTCTGATTATCTCCCGATCCATATAAGGATAATGGAGGAGGAAACTCAACATAAATTATGTTTCTTCAAGGATGAGGTGGGTTATCCACTTGTTTCTTATCCACTTCAATCATACCCACGATACTATCATAGTCCAAGTAATCATCCTCATCTACTTCCACTAAATCTTGTTCCACCATATTATTTTCAGTATGTTTAGGAAAAGGATTAGTGAAGATTTGTAGATTCTGATTCGGCTGAGCAACTGACTTATTTGCATTATCATTCACACCTGATACCTAGATGACATTTGAATCAATAAGGCCCTGTATCTCATGTTTAAGATGCATACATCGTTCAGTCTCATGTCCTTGCATCCAATGATAATGACAAAAGGCATTAGCATCAAAGTAAGGTCCTTGTTTACTAGGATCAACATGCTTGATCGGGGGAAGCTTCAGAATGTTATTACTCACAGCTTGATTCATGTTAGAATGATAGGACTCAGATATCATAGTAAACTTTCTTGGTTGATATGATTCTTTCTTTGGATTATTTATAGCAGACACATTCGTATTTGGTCCATTGATCTTGATGAAACTCCTATTATTGTTCCTTCTAAAGTAGTTTTGCAATGATCCACCCAAGGATTGACCAACTTGAGCCAATGAGTTTTGGTTTTCATACTGACTAGATGAAAGTTGGTAATCGCGAACAGCGGTGCATAAATGTTGAAAGGAGATGTATTTCATCAAGAGAATCTTACCACAAATATTAGGTTGTAGATTTGTAATGAATATCTTTTGAATATCCTCATCTTTCATCTGATACTAAATTTGTGCATAAAGTCCTTGATACCGACCAATGAATTCAGTCAAATTTTTCTTTTGGACCTTGTTTACATTGAAGTAAGTCAATAAGGGTGACGTGGGGTCTGATATTTGCTTAAAAATGTCGTAAAAATTGATCAATCAACTGTGAAAAGGAGTGTATTGAATTTGGAGGCAATGAGAAAAACCATTCTAAAGCAATATCTTTGAGAGATTACGGGAAAAGTTTTGCTAACAAATCCTCTTCAAAATAAAAATCACTGCACATAGTTGTAAATGCTGCCACATGAGTATTAGGATCACCTTTTCCACCATATTTTTCAAAGCGAGGAGTCTCAAACCTCTCAGGCATAGGAGTTCTCAAGATTGCATAGGATAAGGGATTACGGGCTTGATATGTTGGTAGATTAGGCTGCGAAGAGTTTGTCAAATTTGTTACCTTTTGTTGCAAAGCAGTCATGTCCTGTAAAGGTGGGTTTAGGATGAAATCATTGGGAGATGCGGTTTGTTATGAGGAATTAGAACCAAGGTGAGGAGCTGATTGAGCTTGAGATATAAATAGGCAGAGGCTGAGAACATGTTAACGGTGGTTGGCCATAATGATAGGTGGAAGATGGTTGCACGTATGTGATAGGTAGTTGGAATTGAGTGGAATGAATAGGTGGTTGAGAACAATTATGCATAGAGGAGGTCCCTTTAGGAACCAAATTTTGATAATCAAATCCCACAACTTTGTAATTAGTGCCATTAGATACTCCCATACCAGTGGTAGCATTACTACAAGTGTTCACATTAGTTGTTAAGATCATTGATGTAAAAGTGGATACTCCTATATTTTGTATAGGTATAGAAACTTGAGTATGAGATGGTGAAAAAGTGTTATGCATCGCTTGCGGTTACTGGCATGATATTGTTTTGTACAATATATTCTAGACCATGAAGTGCATTTACACCATCTTATCCCTCTTTTATCAACTCTCTTATATTATGAATTGTAGGAACGACTTCTTTCGCTATTCTCTCATTTTCCATAAATGTTTGAAATTTAGCTAGGTCTTTATCCAACTTCTCTATTTGCTCATCAGATACATATCATGTTGCCTCAATAGTATTATCAACATCATGAAAAGTTTCTTCTTCCATTGAGGTTGGAGGATGAATACTATCTTGCACAATTTGAGTTTCTCCCTTTGTAAAAAAGGTGTCCAAAGTACCAACTTCTTCAAGAGTACTAGATCCCATTAATATTTTACTTCTTCTCAAAGGGATATTGTTTTTAGGATAGTGTGTCATAAAGGTTATACAAAAGCATACAACACACACTGCACAAACCAAGAGAACAAATCCTAGGAGAAGGGTACGACTCAACACCAATGAATGGGACAAAGGGTGCTGTAAGGATTTCAGTCAAGGGAAGCAAGTTATTTATCTAATATCAGTCCAAAACAGCAATCTAATCACTCTCAACACACTCTTGATGCAAATCCAAGATAATGCCAAGTCAAAATATAGTGAAAATATGTCAAAATGAGCACTTTTTCACCAAAATTCAATGCAAAAGAGCATAACAAAGGGTGTTGTGAGGAAAATGATGATAGAAAGAAAATAATATCAGTAATAGAAGCCACGTGATGCAAAAATATCAACCACAACATGCTTTTAGCACCACTTAAGGTCAAACCCTAGTGAAAATATAGCAAAAATAAGCTATTTTTCAAGATTTTTCAATTCCAAGACTTAGTAAAGGATCTGTTGTAAGGAATTTTAAGAGGTAAACTGAATAATATCAATAATATCAGTCACCTCAATCCATAAAATTGATTACAACATGCTTGAAGTGCAAACTAGGCCAAACCCTAGGGTAAAAATAGTTAAAATGTGTAGTTTTTCACTGAATTTTCACTACAAGAGCCCGTTAAAAGGGTGTTGTGAAGATTTTTATGAGGGGAAGAAAATTATTACCATGATAACAGAAAATTAATGCAAAAATATCTTTCACAACACACCTATAATGCAAGTTTGGAGACCCGATAAGGCCAAATTTAGCGAAAATTGTCATTTTTGAAGCCCTAGGTTTGAGATCTTGGAACAAAATTCTATGTGAAATCTTTGAAGTCTGATTTATGATGAAATTGACTTACTCTCATATATGAAAATAATTTTCAAGACTTGACATGCAAAATGCCCATGCAAATTTAATGAAAATGCACCAAAATTGCTAGTTTTTGTTGAAATTTTCTATGTAAAAATGCAAATATTTTAAATCTAAATGCAAATTCACACTAAAATGCAACACTACAATCAAATGCAAATTTGAATAAGCCTCTAAAATCAGTAGAAAAATCTAATAAAATATTTTTCCTACAAACCCTAGATTTTGGAATTACTAGGTTATATAAAATTGACAAAATTTCCACAAAACCCTAGCAATTAAATGATGAAAATGCAAGGCAAAATTTTGAATTTTTGTGTTTTTCTATAGTTTATATCAGATATGATGCAAAAATCATGAATTAGGAATTATTTAGAAAGAATTGATGCAATTTAGTAAGCCAAACAATGCATTTTTTTGTATTTTTCTAATTTTTCAATTTTTTTGAATTTTTCTCAATGCGATAAAATAAATGACCAAATGAATGAATGAAATCAATCCAAATCTGCATAAAAACACTCAGAAAGTTACAATTTAAGTCCAAAAACATGGGTTCACCAAAATGTTTAGGGTAAAATTGGATTTTGTTAATCTTTTTTGTTTAGATGTTTGAATCCTCCTTTCACCCTAACATTGAAGGATCTAGAGTTGAGTGGCGAGCACTATCATACCCTAGGTCACTTGCAAATGAGGGGAAGCTTGGATTAGGGAATTTAATTATTAATTTTCCTTCTCTTGTGTCTAATTAACCATTAAAACCCTTATTATGCAAATATGGCAACAAATTGACGAAAGACGGAAAAAGCTCTTACAGACAGGAGTAAATAACAAATTACAGAATACCTATTTTTGGGGTTCCGAGGTAGAACAGTTAGGGACACTAGTGCGGGCATCCATGTCCAAGGTACCTACTTTTTCAGGGAATCTAGACCTCTTTCTGACACTGATTAGCCCTGTAACTTTTGTTTCCTGAGATCTATCTGTGGAGGACACTTTTGCGGGCACCTTAGTCCTAGAAGTGCTCCTTTATCTGACTTTTCTTCAGATCCTAAATCCTTGATGTCTACCACTCCTTCCTGCAATTCCACTTCTTACAGATGTGAACCCTATAACCTGTAATCACTAGACTTGTAGTGAAATAGAGGCCAAAACCAAACACCATTGTCAGATAAAGAGGGCGTGCCCTTGTGAGGCAGAGGCCAAAACCAAAGGAATCAATGATAAAAACACAATGATATGTCACCTTGTAGTGAAGCTCTCATGGAGGAAGATGCTCTTCATGCCATGAGCAGATTGAAGCTCAAATATGCAAATATCAACACACAAAACATACAAGTCTACTTTTGTAACACAATAGAAGCCTTGAATCACCTTTAGAACACTTGAACATCACACTTGCTATCTAATTGAAATCTAGTTTACAAATGAATGCCTACACATGCTTATATATGCCCCTACAAGCCTTCCCGCCAAGATATTAAAAATCAAACTTTACCGTGTTGGCAAAATAACCTCCTAACGGTGATAAACTGACACCCGGAGATTGGGGCTACCCCAAAATAGGATAGGACTAGGGTGTGGGTGCCCAAGTCCTCCCCCCTATTTTGGGTAGGGTACAGCTCAAGGGGTCCTCCTAGGTCCTATTTGCCATGGGACTTAGGCCTCATTCCATCGGGATGCTAAAGTATGAACTAAAATGTCCTAAATGCACTCTAAAGACCTGGGAGCTAAACCTTATGAGGGAAAAGCCCCCAAGGGGACATTTTCCAATGTTATAGCTACAATGAAAGTTTATAGTCCCATTAGAGAATGATGTCCTCGCACATGGACCATGTTGAGTGCCCTCATCGATGTTGGTAAGGGATACATGGAAGGCAAATGGATTAGGGAGATGGTGGATTATGACATGGATTCTAAAGGAGAGAAAAGTGGATTATGACATGGATTATGTAGCGAAATAGTGGATTATGATGTGGATTATGTCAGACTTATGAAAAAGCATCGACCATAGGGATGGAATGTGGAGGGTATGTAGGATAGTGGATGAATGATGGTAGATTTATTACGGAATGGAAGGGAACCATAACCAATGGTTGCACACATCCCCATAAAATGTTGAAGCTTGTGATGCGGAGGTGGTGTAGGGTGCAATGGAGATGTTTGCTTAGGAGATGGATGTTGAAGGGCTTTAGGAACCCACATAGACTTAGGTGTTTTATTACTTTTGTTTTTCTTGTGGGATTGAATGTTTTGACACTTTTGAGTGGAATGGGAATTTGAGATAGGAGTAGATGGTTGGGATTTTTTAGAGGTGGATGCCTCATTTAACTTGATTTATTGTTGCTTAGGTACCCATACCATTTTGGTTTTGGACTTTTCTTGTGGAGGTATGGGCTTGGATAACTTTTTGGATTGATTTTTCTTTGACTCTTTCTTTTTATGTCCTGAGGCATGAGGACCCTTAGGATGTTTGGCTTTATCAATAGAGGCATCCAATTTTGCATTTATGGATCCCTTGAGGATGGTGGAATGAGTGGATGCTTTAAGTTTAGCTTTAAGATTAGGGTTGAGGGTTGAGGGTTGAGGGATTAGGGTTTAAGGTATAGTGTTGAGGGTTGAGGGTTTAGGGTTTACAGTTTAGAGTTGAGGGATTAGGGTTTAAGGCATAATATTGTTTAGGGTTGAGGGTTTAGGGATAGGGTTTAGGATTTAAGGTTCAAGTGTTGAGGGTTAAGGCTTTAGGGATAGGGTTTAAGGTTTAGTGATAAGGGATTAGGGTTTAGGGTTGAGGGATTAGGGTTTAGTGTTGAGGGATTAGAGTTTAAGGTATAGTGTTTAGGGTTGAGGGTTTAGGGTTTAGTGTTGAGGGATTAGAGTTTAAGGTATAGTGTTTAGGGTTGAGGGTTTAGGGATAGGGTTTAGGATTTAAGGGTTGAGGCTTCAGGATTCAGGGATAGCATTTACAATTGAGGGATTAGGGTTTAGGGTGGAGGGATTAGGGTTTAAGGTATAGTTTTTAGGGTTGAGGGTTGAAGGTTGCGTTACGCTGCAATAAAAGGTTATAGTCCCATTAGAGAATGATGTCCTTACGCATGGACCATGTCAAGTGCCATCATCAATGTTGGTAAGGGATACATGGAAGGCAAATGGATTAGGCAGATAGTGAATTATGACGTGGATTCTAGAGGGGAGAAAAATGGATTATGATGTGGATTCTAGAGGGGAGAAATGTGGATTATGTAGGGAAAATAGTGGATTATAATGTGGATTATGTCAGACTTATGCCAAAGCATGGACCATAGGGATGGTATGTGGAGGGTATGTAGGATAGTGGATGAATGATGGTAGATTTATTACGGAATGGAAGGGAACCATAACCAATGGTTGCACACATCCCCATAAATGTTGAAGCTTGTGATGCAGAGGTGGTGTAGGGTGCAATGGAGATGTTTGCTTAGGAGATGGACGATGATGGCACTAAATTAGGTGCACTTCACACTAGTTTTGGCATCCCAAAAAGATTACATTTAGGGTTGAAAGTTGGTGCAAAAGTTGGCGTTAGACACGCTGACTTTAGTGTCGACTAATGAATCCCAAAAAAAATTTAAAATTTGCGCCAGCATTAAAACATACCACATAAAAAAAACACAAATAAGTTAATACATTTAAGCCCACAACACAGTATACTCTGCCTCTATTTTAGGTTTCCTACTAAGAATTATAGGCTGCAAAGCGACGACTTTATTAGGTTGAAAATGAAATTTATTGAAAAGTTTCTACAATGGATCCGTGAATTTGTATTTTATTTATTTTTGGTTCTAGACATCTAGAAGATAAAAAATTGCTTTAGCTAGCTGCTAAATTTGGGGTTTCTAGCTACCTCAGCCATTCAATCAAGCTTGTTCATCTTCCTTTTAGCAAGTAAGTTCCAATTGATGAGCAATTAACTCTTGACCTAGGTTTTTATCAATTTTGATATAATTTTGAGCTCAAAGAAAGTTTTTCTAAGATGTTGTACTCACGCTTTAGGGTAAATTTGAGTAGTAATGTTGTTAATTATCCTTGCTTGCAGTATAACTTGCATTTACCATTTTTGGAAGGCCTGTTGAATAAGGTCTCTTTGTACATCATACCCAAAATACAAGCTATTAAGATTTGTTTTTGGCTATATATATATATGTTTTTGGCTACGATTGGTCAAGCACGTTGTTAATTCATACCTGGCTATGATTGTCTCCACAGACTGGACGAAAATAATTTGCCCTAGGTCACCTCAAAATGTCAAGCAATAGAGAGCAAACTCCAGCCACAATCAGGTAATTCACTATCAATTTATAGATTTGTAAATGTTTCCATTGTTTCTTTAATTTTTAGTATTTAGTTTTCTATTTCTAAATTTAAAAGAAGAATTTTATTTTATATATACATAGGGTCATGATACTGACAAAGATAAAGAGGCATTGGCTTCCATATTGGGGGTAGAGGCAGTGAACAAATTGGATGGTGTTGACTTGACAATGCTTGCCAGATACATAGAAAAATGATCTAGTAAAGCCCCTGAAACATTGCGACCAAATCAACAATGTCAATGGGAATCAATTGATTCCCCAACCAATCATGGACCGGGCAAAAGATCCAAGAGGAAATAAATAACAGTAACCTCTAAGAATGTGGAATAGGGAGTAGAGGTTTCCAATGTCCCAGCCACTCCTAGGACATAGACTTCTTCGACCACCATGCCATGTTTTGCATCTTGCATTGCTAGCTACGATACCAAGATAGAATACGATGTGGTTTTAGGGGAAGTCCGAATGACAGATGCTGGAAAAATGTTTATGAATAGGTTGAAGGAATCATGCCTCCAATGTCTCAAAGACCATCTACACTTGCCATTCTCAAAGATACCCATGCACCTGCAAAAAGCTATTATCCAAGATATGGAGACTGAATTTCGCACAGGTTGGTCTGTAAAGAAAATAAAGCTACAAATGTCTCAAAACTACAAGAGATTTCGGTGCAACCAAACAAAAAAGATAAAAAAAATTCCCTCCCGAGAAAAGGCTCAAAAAAAGGCCAATTGATGTAAGTCTCAAAGTATGGAAAGAGATTGTAAAAGCATATGAGAAGTCTGATGCACAAAGGAAGTTCGGTGAGGAGAGTACGCAGGTATTTGAATTTTCTTATAAGATTATATCAAATTTATTAAATGATTTTTAAATTTTATTTGTGCATAATTAAATTGAATTAGTATATGTTTCAGGACAAGGCCTCCACGGCTAGGCTTGACAAACTTCGTGCCACTCATCACAGTGGCCAGAAAGGTTTACAGGCCTTGATCTGTACATTTGTAAGTATATTTAATATGTTAAATGATATTTTTTTTATTTCCTAGGAAAAAGTAAATGATTACATATTAATTAGTTTAACTAATCCATGTGTCATGTTTTGACAGGAGGAGAAATATGGCTGGCAACCAACGCAATTTGAAAAGGAAATGTTACAAAGCAAAAAGTGGACCGATTTTGTAATCTGGATGGAGAACAAGGTATCAATAGTTGATTTTCAATAACTTAGTTGGATATTGTTGTGTTAATATGTCAATTTGCATTTCTTGTGTTGAGTTTCAATAATCTTTGAAGACATTATAGAGTGATACTTGAGACAAACAGTTACAGTTGTACTCTGTTTGTTGTGTTTGGTTTCTATTGGTCTTCTTGTCTTTTTTACTCAAGTCAATTGTTATTCATAGGTCGCTTGTCATTCTTGTTGATCATGTGGATGTAGTTATCATTGAGTTTTTAGGTGGTCTCCTAAGTGAATAGACCAATGGGTTTATCTCAAGTCTTTGTTTCCTAACCTTTTTATTATAAGACTTAAAGGGGGGCATGCATTACAGTTACGTTGTTGGTTATATTTCAAACCTTTGAAATATAATTGTGGACATTTAAATTTTAATATGCACATTTTTTTTTGAGAAGGAGCCATCATTGGTAGTAGGCATTAACTCTCCTCTACCATAATAGCTTTGGGAAGTACTAGTCTTTAATGTGCTTGGTTTTGGGGTATGTGAGGGAGAAAAGGAAGGAGTGGGGAACCATTTTGAGGGGGAATTCTTCTTTTTGCCTTGGGGTCAAGGAAGGAAGGTTGATGGTTGGACTATAAGTGATTTAGAGGAAGGGAAACTTTGGGTGTGCTCATCATGTTGGCTGAGTGTCTTGTTGTTTGGCTTGGAGACTAAGATTCAAATCGCCAACTGGTCTTCTTCAACTAAGCTAACCTTTCTTTGAAGTAAAGGTCCTTGTCATCCATTCTTGTAAAATTACACTGACCATTTTGGTGAAACATTTCCTTTAACTTGTGTAACTATATGTGGTCTTGTAAAAGCCTATGCTAAAGGGTTTGGATGAGGAAAATATTGTTAACTATGAGAGTTCAGACTTAAGGTCATGGGACTTACGAATTGTGGCAAACTGTTGGTTATTGTGTTTTGGATTTCTATCATGAAGGAAGCTACATTAATTTGGTCACAGTTTGAGGTGGAGTTTCAAACCCTGGCTAGAATTGCTAGAATGCTATCATTGCAACATACCATGAGTCTTGAGGAAACTTGGCCTGGTTCATGGTTATCTTTTTTGACATGGTTATAAACCCTAATGGTGTTGGTATTTCAACTATAAATGTCCACTCTCTCAATTATGGATGCAAGGTCTTCTTGGGATTAATAATGCCACTCCTAGGTGGGCTTTTGGGATGGTTTTGGATCCTTGGTTCAGGTCAACTTGCCCCCCAACACTCCCTCCAAGGTTATGAGGTTTACGTTACTGAAGCCACAATTGAATACAATGTTGAAACAACACTACATGATTGTATTTGATTACTAGTTGACTCTTGGAAATAATGGGTTTTGTGAATTGCATATAGTTGTGTAACATTGCAATAGTTACATATTGTACTTGTAACTAGAACAATCTATTATGAAGGCATTCATTTGATGAGAATGACCTTTGAGTTAATTGTAATGACTTGCACTAACTTAGAAATTTGATTTCAAACTAGTATTTATTAAATTGGAGATTGTGAACAAATTTATCTTAGTATGGACTTCCCTATGTTTGAATGTCTGAGCACTACCCCTAGAATAGTAGATATTATGTACTTGTGATCACTACATCATTTAGATAGAGGACTCATAAATGGAATATAGAACCTTCTATTTCATTGTCCATAAAATCCTAAGGGTTGATTAAGTTATTGTAAATGGAAACTTTAAGCTCTCCTAAGGCTTACTTATTGTTTGCAAAGTAGCATTAATTTCTTATTTTAACTATGGAAACATCTTGTGGACACTAGTATGGTGTTGACTAAGGAATTATCTTGTAAACACTAGAAAGGTCTATGCATGTTAATCATAGACTATAACCCTACATTTGGAAGGAAACTGTTACTATAGATGTGATACATACTGTACAGTTGTATCTGGTCTATGGCATGGCATCTTTAGTAGGAGGTACCTTCAGATTTCTATAGCATCATGTCTAGTCTAAGGTACCATAAAGTTAAGTGTGCATTGTATGGTGTTATTGTATTGGAGGTTGTTGTATGAAAATCTACAGTGATATAAGGAGACTCGACTCTCATCATTTCATTGCAAAAAGTGAGTGACAAAACAACTACCTACTTTAAAATTGGCCCTTCTTTAAGCAACATATGTAGCAATGAGACTCAGGATTCTTGAAAATGAGAAGCATCCTTCTCCCCATACAACCTGCTAACTAGGGCCTCTCTATTTATGTGCATGGTTGACCTCCTTTCCGTTTCTGGCTATCATGAAGACACCCTAAACTTTATCATTGAGATACCTGTTAAATATGTGCTGGTTGTATGCATGGTGCTGTAGATCAAATATGAATATAGGCTTAGGAGTATTTATAGAAACACTACTTTTTGATTTGGATCCTAAAAATGTTGCACAACTTATGTTCTTCTCTCAAACATCTATCCACAAGTGGGTAGGTGTGGTGAGGTAAGGAGATTGATGAAAGATAGAGGAATTAAAAAAATGCCTGGATGCAATTGGATTGAAGGGCATAAAATGGTACATGCTTTTTTGTGTAGGAGATAGATCACATCCATAGACAAAGGAGACCTATGCAAAGTTGGAGAAATGTGCTTGGAAGATGAAGGCGGCAAAGTATTTTCCAGATTCAAGAATTTACTTAATATTGTGGAAGGATGGGAAAAAGAATTATTTATCTTCCACCATGGTAAAAAGTTGGCAATTGCATTTGGTTTGTTAAACATGCCCCATGGAACAACTATTAGACCTTTATCTTAAGGTTACTCAAGAACCTTAAGATAAATAATTATTGAAAAAAAATTGTGCATTCATTAATGACATGTAAGAGAATTTAATCAACTGCTACTTAAAAACTCTTTAATGTTTCTGTCTAATGCAGGTTATTAGATTAATAGTGAAAAAGAACATACATTGACCACGCAATTTGTGGCACTTAAGGTTATGTAATAGAATTTACAGTTGATAGTTAAATTGTATAACAATTTTTTTTTATGATCTTTAGTAACGTTTATTAGAATTGTTGTATGTTTTACATCATTGGAATGACATATTAGCTGTAATGTTTTTGAAATTTTATTATGGTATGCGCACTTTGATATGATGCAATATGATTATGGTTTCGTTTCATATGTTGGAATATTAGATATATAATAGAAAAATTAATTATTACATGAAATAAATAATAACTTTTCATTTTAAATGTTTTTTTTGCAGAACACGGGTCTTCCAAAAGATGAAGATGATCCTGATGATATAGATCCAGATTATATTGGTTCTAGTATAGATCACATGGTAGAGGATGATGATGATGTAGATATAGAAGACAATGAGGCCAATGATGATGATGATGATGATGACGATGATGATGAGGCAGTTACTGGTAGTAGCCAGTGACATTCATGATCATATAGACTACATCATGGATCATTGTTGATATATCGTTATGATGCCTCTTTTCATGGTTACTATCATATGTATCATTTTCACAACCTGCAATACCATATTATTGAGTTGTATCATTTTCACATGTATCAATTTGACTTATATCATTTCGACATGTATCATATTGACTTGTATCATTTTGAGTTACATAATTTATCATTTTTACTTATATCATTTTGACTTATGTCAACTGTTGGACATGTATCATTTTGACATGTTATTGATCTACTGACATATTTAACTTTCACTTGTTTTAGTTATATATGATGATGATCTTATCAATATTGACTTGTTAATTTATATATATTGAAAGTGGTCGATGATTTTTGGATGGATATTTATTATGTATGATGATTTTAATTTACTACAGGATGGATGTTGTAAAATTCAATTAAATTATAGATATTTGACTCACTTGTTTTAATTATAGATGATGATCGTGTTATAATAATTATCTTGTTATTTTATAATAATTATCTTGTTTTTTATATAATTATCTTGTTAAATTGGAAGCAAAACCCAAAGCAACAAAGGAGGTCATAATGGAGGCAAAACTTGGCGTCAATTAGGAAGCCAAAAAAGAAGCTATTTTAGATGTCATACAAGAAGAAAAATATGAAGCATGACTAAGAGAAAAACTAGAAGGAAAAATGGGAGTAGACATGGAAGCAAAATTGGAAGCTAAATTGGGTGCCAAATCCGGTGCTAAATTGGAAGCAAAACTGGAAGCAAACTTGGAAGAACAAATGGAAGAAACTCTAGAAGCAAAACCCGAAGCAAACCTAGAAGCAAAATCAGAAGCAACATTGGAAGCAAACTTGGAAGCCAAATCGGAAGCAAAACTGGAAGAAACACAAGAAGCCAAACCAGAAGCAAAATTGGAAGCCAAAGTGGAAGCCAAATCCAGTGCTAAATTAGAAACAAATCTAGAAGGAAAATGGGAAGCAAAACTAGAAGCAAAACCAGAAGCAAAACTGGAAGCAAACTTGGAAGCAACACAAGAAGCAAAATCAAAAGCCAAACTGGAAGCCAAATTGGGTGCCAAATCTAACGCTAAATTGGAAGCAAATCTGGAAGAAAAATGGGAAGCAAAATTGGAAGCAAAACTAGAAGAAAACTTGGAAGCAAAAGCCAAAGCAAAACTGGAAGCAAACCTAGAAGCAACACAAGAAGCAAAACCAGAAGCCAAATTGGGTGCCAAATCTGGTGCTAAATTGGAAGCAAATCTGGAAGTAAAATCAGAAGCAACACTAGAAGCAAAAATGGAAGCAAAACAAGAAGCAAACCTGGAAGCCAAACCAAAAGCAAAATTAGAAGTCAAATTGGGTGTCAAATCCGGCACTAAATCTAGTGCCAAATCCAGTTATTGCTTTTCGGCACTAAAATCGGCACTAAATCTGGTGCAAAAGTCGACACTAAATCTGGCACCGAAGTAAGAATGCAAAGTTGCACTGAGTTTTATGCCGGGAAAAGTGTCCAATTTCTAAGCTCAATTACACTAAAATCTAGTGCTATTTTAGGCACTAATGGCCTATTCTATTGTAGTGAGGGTAGATGGTGTTGTAGGCTTAGGATTATGATTATGTTGAGGGCTAATTGGGTTGGATGGATTAGGATTAGGATTTGGTGGATGGATAATAGGGGTGGATATATATTGTTCTCTTATTGTATGTCGATACCCCTTGGAAATAATTGAGACAAATATTGGGCATCTATTTGTATTATGGCCTTTGGTCCTATGGTATACATAATAATCATGTTCATCATATGGACTTTCTTCACATGGGTTGACTTTGAGAAGTTCAATGAGTTTTTCTTCAAGCATCCTTTGTAAAACTATCTCAGCCGCAACCTTTAGTGAAGGATTAGAATGACATGGTGATGAAGGTAATGGAGGGCTTGGTGGTTTGGAAGGTAGAGGGATTAATGGACTAGGAATGGGATCACATGGTGGTGTTGGGATAGGAATTGTTGGCTCATGTGTTGGCATGGGATTGGATGGTGGAGACCACTCTAGATTGGTATCTCCCTTGTCAAAGGTTATTAGATCTTTCATAGGACAACTTGGGCTTCTTTGATTTATGTACAAGGGACCACTTGGACTTGCATGTGCTTTTTGTTGCAAAGGTGAACTTAGGCTCACTTGTGCTTGTTGTGGAGGCCATTGATAGTCTTGGTGGTTGGGTGAAATGGGATTGATATGAAGTTGAATACATTTGATCTTGTTGCCAAGGTGGACTTGGGCTTGCATGTTCTTGTTGTGATGACACTTGGTTGCCTTGTGGATGGGTTTGGTGATGAGATGACATGGTAGGATATGTAGGTAAAAGGTTTTGTGATATGAATTGTGGTGGAAGTTGGTTGATGTTGGAAGAAATGGGATATGGTGATGTGGCATTGGTTTGACATATGGTTGGATAAGATTGGTATGAAGTTGAAGGGAGTGACACATAAGATTGCTATGGAATTTGTTGAGATTGGAATGGTGTTTGGACTTGTTGTTGTGGTATGATTTGTTGTTGTGGAATGATTTGTTGTTGTTGTTGTTGGTAAATTTGTTGATGTTGTGGTTGGAATTGTTGAATGGATTGTTGTTGTTGATGAATTTGTTGATGTGATGATGATGGAGGGATTGCCACATAAGAATGAGGTGGAACTTGTTGATACAGAATGGATGGATGATGTGCTTGTTGATTTGGACATGTGGCTATGAGGTATTGGGCTAGTACTATGAGTTGTCACATTTGAGGTCAATGGATTGTTTGTTGAAGTTTTTGGATCATGTCATTGGCCTCTTGAATGGTTTGTTGGCTTAGAGGTGATTGGCTTGTTTGAGCTTTGTGAAGTTGGAGCATGAGTTTTAGTACTCGGTCTTCAAATTTTGGCATGGTGTCTCAAGTGTGTTTAAGTCTTAAGACATTTTTGGCAAGTTCTTGGTTATAATTAGATGATAATGTGAATTGTTTGGATGATGATTGGATGATTAGGATTGAAGGTTTATATTGACTTGTTTATGTGTTTGGTGTCTATAGCTTGATTTGGCAATGTTCAAACAAATGATTATGCATATACACACATGAATCACTCACGCAAGACACAAACAATTTTTTTTTTTACTTTGAAAATAAAATGTGATGCTTATTAAGAAAACACTTGAAAAAGACACATCAACAAGCCTAATGTCTACTCAAGTGGGTATGGCCAATTAGGTCTTAGGCTAGATTGTACAAGGTTGACTAAGTAATTGAAAGTGAAATCCTACCACACAGCCTGGAGAAAGGGTAACCCACCCTTCACCTTCACTTCCCAAAGGTATAAAGTTCTTTGGGGCTTAGCCAAGAGTGACAAGATTTACAACTCCCAATGAGGGTGTTTTTCGATTCAACCTCAATTGAGGTCATCCCTTAGAGTGGTGTGTCTCCAAGCAGGCCTCCTAAGATAGGGTATACAAAAGAGAACCAAGTGAGTTGTCACTTGATTCACACTTGCTGTTATTAATTGACCCTTTAGAAAATGAAATGTGTGGAAGACAATTCAAGCACTTGTTCATTTTAGACCCAAATCCAAATGTGTGATTGAAGACACTTGTTCATTTTAGCCCAATTTCAATGATGTGATTGCAAACAATGTTCAATTTAAATCCCGAATCAAAGTGTGTGATCAAACAAGATTAAGAGATGAAAGATGGAATGTGTGCACCTGATTATTTTTCTTTCCCACTTGTTGTTTTGATTGATCCAAACACTACTCCAGCTCCTTTGATTCACCTACAAGTCACAAAAATTGAAAAAGACCAAGTAAACTTGCACATGAAAGTGATATGCAAAAATGAAGAGTTTGATAAAATCTAATTAAAATGATCTGATACAACTGAATGGATTGCATAAATAGAAATGTTAGATTCTAATCAATTTGAAAAAAAAATCATTGAAATCTGATTGATTTTGCTCAAGATATGCTCAATTGAAGTTTAAAAACAAGTTTGACTTTGACTAATAAAAAAGATGGTAAAATGATATAGTCACCTAATAAAACCTACTTTGTTATGAAGTTTGTCATCTCAGCTTTCCAATGAGTCCTTGTTTGCATGATTTGGCTCTGTATGTGAAAGTTATGATAGAATGACCAAAATTCACAATGACAGCAACCAAATGTGATTTACAGTTACCAGAGGCAATCAGTTTCAGGCTAAAAGCAACGTAGATTTTGCCAAAAGTGAGGGACTACCATTTAAAAGTGATGCAGAATCTACCAAAAGCAAATAACTGTTGTTTAAAAGTGATTTGGTTTGGCTAAAGGAGAGAAGTTGTTGTTTAAAAGCGATCTGGGTTTCTAAAAGTGAGCAGTTATTGTTCAGAGGTGATCTGTATCTGATAGAGGGTGTTTTTGAATGATGTTTTTGACAAGAAAATAGTAATTTTAGTCACTCACACTTACAACAATCACAAATTTGTACAACCTAGGCTAGGAAAGGATTGTATTTGTTGAGTCCCCTTGCCGTGCCTATTCAAAGCGGATAGCTTCAGGATCTTGGTAGCACTAGCTCCCCTTTATGACACTCACTTCTCATGCATACCAAGATCTAGGTTTCCCAAGGCTTGTCCCCCCACCAAACCTTAGGATTGTCCCTACTATCTCTACTAAGAACCACGAGAATTGGGGCGACTTCAAAGGTCCCACCTGTTGCGTCAACAAATAGAAGGATTTTGGCTACTACACAAGGTTGCTAGTAAGGGCATCCATTAGGGTGGCTACACATGTGGAGATTCACTCCATTAATGGAGGCTTCCCAGCCCAAAGAGGTTACACTCTAAGGGGTTTGGGGGGAAACATTCGTCGGTGTAACACAGTTGTACCTGTTGTTTGTGGCTTTCAACACAAACACTTTTCTTATATAGCAGCTTGGAAGGACTTGGCTTTAGCCCGTTACCACTTGGGTCGTACCCCTTCTCACATTGGGAAGGAAAGCCCTCTAAAGATCATAAAAAGTTCTCATGCACCCAAGATCCATTTGATAGGCAAGGGGAGAGGATACTTTTTCTATTAAATTTGGGTTACAAACATGCACAACAAGGAATCCAAAAAAGATAAATCAAGCATGGAGAAAAGAATGATTCTTTTTAAGTACCAAGCCCAAATGTTCCTAAATTAGTGATAAAATGCAATGTCTTGGACTAATCAGAGCTGCAACAGATATGTTAGTAGTTTCACAACCTCCTTTTCTTGGACAATCCATAAGATGCTGCACAAAGAGAAGATTAATAACCAAGAAATTCCAACTGTGAATGATAAAACTGAAAGCGACACATAGTTACTAGAGGCGACTGATTGCTACTTGTTGTGTGGTTACACAACATGCCCCATTTTGACTTGGCAAAACAGGGACCCAACTTTTGGCTTGGCTTGTGTTGTCTGTTTCTGGCGGTTTGGTAAAAATAAGTCAGGTGCATCATCATCATGAAGGTCAGGATGAGGTAGGTCATCATCATGAGGTTAGTTTCTCAAAGTTCATATTTTGTTTCTATGACTTCATGGTTAGAAAGAGCTTGAAATTCCATGCAGGTTTGCCTTTTACATCACCTGAAAATTCGTCCATATGAGGGAGTTGTGAGCAGTCAAAGTTTTGGTCAAACCTGATAATTGCTGTGTGATGAACATCATCATCATGATATTTGAAAAGCCCCCCGATAATATCCTGAGGTCGAAATATCCGGACGTCAAGTTTAAGTCGTAGTAAACTTTTCCCGTTGAGCAGTCTTTTGTATCGAAAAGGTCATCATCATGATCTTACTCTATCACCTGATAAAAATCATGCAGTCCCGAAACATCCGGACGTCAATCTTAAGTGCTAGTGTGTTTTACCCGTCAAGCGAGCATCATGATATTCTAACATAGCGAGCATCATGATATTTTAACATCGCGAGCATCATGATATTTTAACATCGCGAGCATCATGATATTCCAACATCGCGAGCATATTATAATATCATGCTGATGATCATCGTCACATTGCTTAAGAAACCCGCCATCTGCATAATTTGCGCGCGCACGACCAAGTCCTGGTGATCATCATCATCAGGATCTTTCAAGGCAGGATCGCATTTCGTAATATCCTCCTGATCTCCTTTTGCGTGATCATGATGATCACCTTATCTTTCGAAGCGGAGGGTAATATTTCATTCCTTAGTCTTGTTGACATCATCATCATGATCTTTCTCCACCCGACATTTCGCAATATCCTCCTGCCGAGAAGTATAAACTTTTGCGGATATGATGATGACGATGACGTCACCATCACCTTTCTCCTTCGGCAGGGTATATTTTCAAGGCATGATCCTGTTCGCCGATATGATGATGACGATGACGTCATGTTCGAAGATTAACAAGGACCCCGGATATCTTGATGACGTCATCAGGACTTTCTGCAGGATCATATTTTAGATCACCCAGTGTGAATATGATGATGATGATGATCATCATCCTGATCTTTCGAGAGGATCACCTTCTCCACAAAGGGGGTCATAACACTTTCGTCAACCCGATCATCTTCCTTAGAGGTGACCCGATATTCCATTTATCTCTTGATTTTAACGAAACATGACGGTGACGTCATCCCTTTGCATTTTAACGAAGCCTGATGATGACGATGATGTCATCATGATATTTCTTTCCTCAGCGGCAGGATCATTTTCCAAGTCCTCCTGTTTGTCTTCATCATGATGATGATGATGTCTTCTTTCTTCCCCGAATATGCAGGAACAAAACATCCTGATGTGTTTTTCATCAGAGCATTCGGAGGGGAGGAGCATCATATTTCGCAGTATCCTGCAGCTGGATAGAGGACATAGGAGTTGGTCATCATCATGATTTTCGACGTAGGTATAACTGTTGCCGTCGGCCAAGTCTAATATTGTCAACCTGATCACATGTGGTCGCACTGATGCGAACATGATGATGATTGCCCGAAACATGCAAATAAGATATGACAGAGCATGCAAAGCCAGGTATGAAGGATGGTTGAAGGGCGATTATTTCCTTGTATAATTTGAGATCATCATGATCATATTTTGAACCCGATATACAAGAAAATGGGCAAAAACATGAAGCGATGGAAATTTGAAAGGGCCGACTGCCTGATGTTTGGTCAACGATGGTTAACCTGATTTTTTTTATGTTGTTTATGCATTTAGTGCATAAATTTCCATTGATTTGAAGCTCGTAGATGCACACTTTGGGGCTTGTTTAATGAAACGTTTTACTTCCTGTTGTTTATCATAATGATGATGAACTTAATGTTTGTCTGTTTACTTGCAGGAAGTCATGATGCTGCTGCTGAGGCTGAACATTGAGGTCATGTTGCTGCTGAGGCTGAGCATTACAAAGTTGCGCATAGAGGCAACATGAACCAGACATGAGGAGGATATTGTCAAATATGCTGTTCGCCAGCTGGAGACCGAATCAAGTTGAAGATGCTGGAGTATTATGTGCCAGCTGTACATTTGCTAACTGGCGAAGCATGTGCTTTTCATCTGGACCGCTAATTGCTATGAGAGGATCCTGATCCTTGGATCGTTGTAACCGTTTCTGGCATTTGCTCTATATAAAGGCCAGAGCCTGAAACTTTAAAGGAGGAATACATTAGAATACACAGACGCATCTGGCGCAAAAAGTCAATTACTGTAGAATCAATTAGGAGATCGGATTACTGAGACTAATGAGGATAGAATTGTTGAAATGTCAAGGTTCTTTCTTCAGATCACTGTAAATGTACCTGTTCTTGAGCATACTGAATGGATATGAAGTTTCAGATTACATCCTGATTGTAAATTTTACGTAATCTTCTTGTTGATTTCTGGATATGTACTGGTGAATGCTGTGTTCAACTGGAAGCGCTTTCATTTCATTACATGTTGTTGTCAACTTTCCTTTGAAGATTTGCACTAGATCATGCGGATTTGTGGAATGTCCTGGTGAAGTATGATTTCTAGTTTTCCTTCTTTTCATTGCAAGTATGGGAGCTTGTATGTGAATCAGTGATCTAAGTCCAGTAGTTTTGGGAATCTCATTCTTTAACCCTTTTCCTTTTTTCAATTTCATTAATTCATCACCATAACTGCAAATCATGATAAATAACAAGCAGAAATAGTGAAATATGCTGAAATCCCGTAGGTAACTGAAAATCATTAGCATATTTGAGTTAAATGCATGTAGTATTGGAAATATCATGCAAGGAATCATAAATAATGGTAGAAATCATGCAAATATCAGCCTATAGGCACATTATTTGACTAAATTTACAGTGCAGAGGTAGAATTGTTGGAGACTTATGTAGAGCAAACATCCAGAGCAGGATATTTGAAGATGATGATGATGAACAGTGCAGAAACACGTAAGGCCCCTGAATGGAAAACAGCAACACACATCAACCACTGAGTAACGTCAGTAGATTAAGACCTAATCAACGGAGACTTGGGATCATGAATTCTTTAAATTCATCGTATCTTTCAAGATGAGTAAAGGTTGTTGTGTAACTTTTATTCTATGTTTGCGAATGACTAACATCATGACCAACATAAATTGGCGCTAGAAGGAGGGCGAACTGTTTCTCAGCAAATAAATCCTGTTCAGTTGAAGTCATATCCCCTGCCTCTGTTTATTAGCTGCCCGCTTTCAATCTTGCTAACGTATATGCAGGCCCCTCGCTTCTAACGCAACATCAATTTTTGAGAAGGCAGGGCGTGAGCTGCGAATTTTTGGATTTCTGCAAATATTGCATAAATATTTCAGCATTTGAGCTAAATGTCTGCAAATATCTCTTACCTGAGATGTTTTGGTTGCACCTTTGCAAAGATCTAACCCAAAGCATCAAATATTTGTTTGATTTTCTGGACTTTCAAGTTTTAGTCTGAGATATGATAGATCTCATTAAAATTGCAAAATACAAAAAAAAAATTGAAGAATAGAATCTCATTTTGATGGATGTATATGAAAATAATTGTCAAATTAACATTCCTTTATTTCAGGAAACTTTAAATAGGCAAATTTACCCTCACAGTTTGTCTAACTTTGGTTTATCTACCTGTTGCAGGATACACCAGACTGTAGCACACAGTGAAATTAATTGTTTAACTTTCCTCACAAGGTTGGATTTATATTTGAAAGGACTAATATTCTTCCCGGATGTGTTCAGAGCCGAAACTTGCCAAGAAAATGAAGAGGTCCGGCAGAAAAATGAAGAAATTCTGGAGCAACAAGCAGATGCAGCACCAGAAGTTATTAATTGTCCAGACACTGAAGTGGACAGATCTGAAGATTTTCAATTATACTTGTCTAGAAATATACAGTGTAGTCAAATATTAGGTTTGCCCATTGATGATGTCTTGATTGAAAGCTGGTGCAGATTACATGATGAAGAGCATTCAGAGAGAGATTGCTACCCTTGCTTGGTCATGTTGAAAAAGATTCTAGAAAATACAATAGCTGAGTCAGTTCCAGAAGGTAATGAAGAGGAAACATCTTTCCTGGATTCATTTTATGGTGAGATGGATAGGAGTTCTCTACTTCCTAATACAAGTAAGGACCAGTCAGTATGCAGGTATGAATCTTGTGAAAATTTTAGAGAAGAAATCACTCATCAGGATAATATTTTTGATTCGGATCCTAATACTTTTGATAAAGAAGATGAAACATCTTTCCTGGAGTCATTCTATGGTAAAGAAAAGTGTAAACAGATAGTAGAGCAATTTAAATGCACTGCTGATGATGAAGTTCCTATGATGGTAATTCAGGAAGTCATAGAGAAGAAAATAAATGCTGATTTATTACCTAACTTCTTTGAATTAAATGATCAAATGCAAGAATGTTGCAGGTTAAAGGAACCAGATCCTCTAATAGATAGAAAATGTGAATTATTTAATGAACAATTCCTGAAAGATGAAGATGTAGAAGACTTTGGAGTTGTTGTGCATAATCAGGTGTCACTCCAGAAATATTTTGAAAATGAAACAGGGGAGTGTCCTCATCAAGTGAAAGTTGTTTCTCCTTTACAGTCAAATGGTTTAGAAATGATAAATTTCTGTATATCAGGTTGTGATGATAAAGATACTTATTTAGATGCTGATGTGCAGGAAATTGAAGAAAATATTGAGAAGTTTCCTGAACTGGAGGATAAACTGAACATCCAGAATGAAGGGATAAGGCTGGATAAAGATGAAGAATTAATACATCAAAAGTCATACATCCTTCAATTTGAGGAGGGACCAGGCACTGAGCCAAGCAGTGAAAATATAATGACGAATGGAAGACCAACTGCCAATGAAGAAGCATGTCCAACAGAATCAGAAATACACCAGGTTGTATTTCTCCTTTCCACAGTAAATGATGTTGAATACTATTTTGATTATGGAAATTCAGAAGATAAGACATGCATATGGATTAATCATGAACACGGTGAGCTTCCTCAGTTGCTGATCATCAAGAGTTGTTCTGTTGAATACAGTGAATTCAGAATATCAGAATATTCTTCAGAATATAAAGATAAATTTGCTAGGTTGAGAACCATAACTAATACCCTGATGCTCCTACACAATCAAAAGAAGTATGCAAATACAGGTGTCCTTAGGTCTTTTTCTGGTTTTTGTTTGCCTAGTAGTGTGTTGTATATAATTTTGTAGGTTAGTTGTTTGTACAGTCTGCTTGCTTGTTTTGCTTTCTTGTTCTGTTCCTGTTGTTTCCTTTTTGTAGGTTAGTTGTTTGTATAGTGTTGCTTCTGTTTTGTGTTGTTTTGGTTGAGTTTTGTTTTGGTAAGTCAAGATGATGCACTTCATCACCTAAGAAAATAACTAAATTGTTAGAATTCAAGTGATGAGATCAGATTTAAATATAGGTTATGATTCATTCTAAGAAATATTCATGATCAGGTTTATGATGTCTTTTCATCAAGGTGCCTTTTCTTGTCCAAAGTGAATCAAACACAATGAAACACCTAACAGCCTTGGGCTTGTTGAAGATATGAGTATAGGTGTTAAGTGAAAAATCTAAAGGGACTCTCTTGCTACCAATACAATCTCCAACCTAAAGCTGCAAGTGACTACACCTTGTACAAATGAGCTGACATGATGATATCAAATTTAAATTTTTAAAGGAAAATCAGAAACGAAATAAAATTAAGCCATCTAAGTAACTCTACCGGGGCTATGGACGCCTGCTGGCAGTGGGGCTCTACTTAGGGAGATTGTATAGATAACCTTGCCGGGGCTATAGACGCCTGCTGGCAGCAAGGCTCTATCCAGGTTGGCTATGAGGGATGATCTCCAACTATGTAGTTTAACACCAGTTACTTATGTTTTCAACTTACTTTCAAGATGAGGATAATTAATCATATGCACACACATGATCCTTTGTTAGCATTGTTACCTTAATGAAATTTTATCATTCAAAGATCATGATGATTTTAATTAGAAAGAATTAGAATACTATAGATGAATATGATCATATCACTTGAATTATTTGAATTTTGTTGTTTTCTTTGGTGGCAAGTTGTTGTGTGGTTACACAACACGCCCCATTTTGACTTGGCAAAACAGGGACCCAACTTTTGGCTTGGCTTGTGTTGTCTGTTTCTGGCTGTTTGGTAAAAATAAGTCAGGTGCATCATCATCATGAAGGTCAGGATGAGGTAGGTCATCATCATGAGGTTAGTTTCTCAAAGTTCATATTTTGTTTCTATGACTTCATGGTTAGAAAGAGCTTGAAATTCCATGCAGGTTTGCCTTTTACATCACCTGAAAATTCGTCCATATGAGGGAGTTGTGAGCAGTCAAAGTTTTGGTCAAACCTGATAATTGCTGTGTGATGAACATCATCATCATGATATTTGAAAAGCCCCCCGATAATATCCTGAGGTCGAAATATCCGGACGTCAAGTTTAAGTCGTAGTAAACTTTTCCCGTTGAGCAGTCTTTTGTATCGAAAAGGTCATCATCATGATCTTACTCTATCACCTGATAAAAATCATGCAGTCCCGAAACATCCGGACGTCAATCTTAAGTGCTAGTGTGTTTTACCCGTCAAGCGAGCATCATGATATTCTAACATAGCGAGCATCATGATATTTTAACATCGCGAGCATCATGATATTTTAACATCGCGAGCATCATGATATTCCAACATCGCGAGCATATTATAATATCATGCTGATGATCATCGTCACATTGCTTAAGAAACCCGCCATCTGCATAATTTGCGCGCGCACGACCAAGTCCTGGTGATCATCATCATCAGGATCTTTCAAGGCAGGATCGCATTTCGTAATATCCTTCTGATCTCCTTTTGCGTGATCATGATGATCACCTTATCTTTCGAAGCGGAGGGTAATATTTCATTCCTTAGTCTTGTTGACATCATCATCATGATCTTTCTCCACCCGACATTTCGCAATATCCTCCTGCCGAGAAGTATAAACTTTTGCGGATATGATGATGACGATGACGTCACCATCACCTTTCTCCTTCGGCAGGGTATATTTTCAAGGCATGATCCTGTTCGCCGATATGATGATGACGATGACGTCATGTTCGAAGATTAACAAGGACCCCGGATATCCTGATGACGTCATCAGGACTTTCTGCAGGATCATATTTTAGATCACCCAGTGTGAATATGATGATGATGATGATCATCATCCTGATCTTTCGAGAGGATCACCTTCTCCACAAAGGGGGTCATAACACTTTCGTCAACCCGATCATCTTCCTTAGAGGTGACCCGATATTCCATTTATCTCCTGATTTTAACGAAACATGACGGTGACGTCATCCCTTTGCATTTTAACGAAGCCTGATGATGACGATGATGTCATCATGATATTTCTTTCCTCAGCGGCAGGATCATTTTCCAAGTCCTCCTGTTTGTCTTCATCATGATGATGATGATGTCTTCTTTCTTCCCCGAATATGCAGGAACAAAACATCCTGATGTGTTTTTCATCAGAGCATTCGGAGGGGAGGAGCATCATATTTCGCAGTATCCTGCAGCTGGATAGAGGACATAGGAGTTGGTCATCATCATGATTTTCGACGTAGGTATAACTGTTGCCGTCGGCCAAGTCTAATATTGTCAACCTGATCACATGTGGTCGTACTGATGCGAACATGATGATGATTGCCCGAAACATGCAAATAAGATATGACAGAGCATGCAAAGCCAGGTATGAAGGATGGTTGAAGGGCGATTATTTCCTTGTATAATTTGAGATCATCATGATCATATTTTGAACCCGATATACAAGAAAATGGGCAAAAACATGAAGCGATGGAAATTTGAAAGGGCCGACTGCCTGATGTTTGGTCAACGATGGTTAACCTGATTGTTTTTATGCTGTTTATGCATTTAGTGCATAAATTTCCATTGATTTGAAGCTCGTAGATGCACAC
Organism: Cunninghamia lanceolata; assembly: GCA_027924645.1. Classification (NCBI taxonomy): domain Eukaryota; kingdom Viridiplantae; phylum Streptophyta; class Pinopsida; order Cupressales; family Cupressaceae; genus Cunninghamia; species Cunninghamia lanceolata. Next base: position 2,965,331 of record BSBN01000220.1, on the reverse strand, counting down.
TTTGGGGCTTGTTTAATGAAACGTTTTACTTCCTGTTGTTTATCATAATGATGATGAACTTAATGTTTGTCTGTTTACTTGCAGGAAGTCATGATGCTGCTGCTGAGGCTGAACATTGAGGTCATGTTGCTGCTGAGGCTGAGCATTACAAAGTTGCGCATAGAGGCAACATGAACCAGACATGAGGAGGATATTGTCAAATATGCTGTTCGCCAGCTGGAGACCGAATCAAGTTGAAGATGCTGGAGTATTATGTGCCAGCTGTACATTTGCTAACTGGCGAAGCATGTGCTTTTCATCTGGACCGCTAATTGCTATGAGAGGATCCTGATCCTTGGATCGTTGTAACCGTTTCTGGCATTTGCTCTATATAAAGGCCAGAGCCTGAAACTTTAAAGGAGGAATACATTAGAATACACAGACGCATCTGGCGCAAAAAGTCAATTACTGTAGAATCAATTAGGAGATCGGATTACTGAGACTAATGAGGATAGAATTGTTGAAATGTCAAGGTTCTTTCTTCAGATCACTGTAAATGTACCTGTTCTTGAGCATACTGAATGGATATGAAGTTTCAGATTACATCCTGATTGTAAATTTTACGTAATCTTCTTGTTGATTTCTGGATATGTACTGGTGAATGCTGTGTTCAACTGGAAGCGCTTTCATTTCATTACATGTTGTTGTCAACTTTCCTTTGAAGATTTGCACTAGATCATGCGGATTTGTGGAATGTCCTGGTGAAGTATGATTTCTAGTTTTCCTTCTTTTCATTGCAAGTATGGGAGCTTGTATGTGAATCAGTGATCTAAGTCCAGTAGTTTTGGGAATCTCATTCTTTAACCCTTTTCCTTTTTTCAATTTCATTAATTCATCACCATAACTGTAAATCATGATAAATAACAAGCAGAAACAGTGAAATATGCTGAAATCCCGTAGGTAACTGAAAATCATTAGCATATTTGAGTTAAATGCATGTAGTATTGGAAATATCATGCAAGGAATCATAAATAATGGTAGAAATCATGCAAATATCAGCCTATAGGCACATTATTTGACTAAATTTACAGTGCAGAGGTAGAATTGTTGGAGACTTATGCAGAGCAAACATCCAGAGCAGGATATTTGAAGATGATGATGATGAACAGTGCAGAAACACGTAAGGCCCCTGAATGGAAAACAGCAACACACATCAACCACTGAGTAACGTCAGTAGATTAAGACCTAATCAACGGAGACTTGGGATCATGAATTCTTTAAATTCATCGTATCTTTCAAGATGAGTAAAGGTTGTTGTGTAACTTTTATTCTATGTTTGCGAATGACTAACATCATGACCAACACTACTCAAAAGCAATATGAATTCTACTGAAAGAAAACTGTTACTACTCAAAAGTGATGCCAAAAATTTAGATGCGAACTGTTAATTCTCAAAAGCGACCTATTTCTACCATATGCATAAAATTCCCTGCAAGAATCAGATGTTAGCAGAAAAATCCCTAAATTGCAAGAAGCGACCCAGACAACCGAAAGCAATCCATTTCAGATTAAAAGCAATGCGAATAATGATAGAATGTGACTATTATGGGAAAAAGTGGATAATATCATAAATTAATATGAAACCCAAAAACATAATAAAACATGCAGATAACAAAAGCTCTAAAATAAGAATGAATCATATGATCTCTATTACCCCGTGGCTTCCATTGCTCGCCTAGTCTCAATCGATCTTTGTTGTGAAGAGTATGGCCCTCAGGAAACGCAATTCCTTGCACTTCTTCAAGATGGCGGTAGAGAGGTGGCTAGGATACTTTTTGCATAGAAGATGAACTTCAAATACAAATGAAGATGGTCACAAGCTATAGATTGGTATGGAATGATATGGAATGATATGAATTCTGCAGAGTAATGATATGGAAAGCTTGAATATCTGAAATCGAAGAAGAGGGTTGTATTTATAGAGTTGTGAGAGAGAAGATCAACGGTGTAGAAGTAAGAAGATCAATGGTAGAGGATGTTTGAGGGAACGTGAGTGAATAGAAGAAGGACATGTGTCATAGAAAAAGCTATTCTCTTTGAGTTAACTGCTTTCATGACAAAGATAAGATTTGATTTTACAAAATTAGAATGTTTTATTCTAATTTAAGAGTTTGTTGATAAAAACAAGGCTGTTTTAAATCAATAACTCAACTTTTACTTTTGCATGACAAGGAAGATTTATTTTTAAAAGATTTGGAAGATAAGAAAGAAAATTAAATAAATAAATTTATTTAATTAATTGCACATGATTTGGAAGAATAAATAAAATATTTAATTATATTTTATTTTTGGAGAGTGAGAGGATTTAAATAAATTTAAATGATTTATTTAAATTTGGAGGAATAGACTTTGACTTAATTAAATAATTTAGAATTATTTAATTGCTTGGAAGAATTTAATTAAATAAAGGATTTTATTTAATTTTGACTTTAGAAGAGATAATTAAATATTTTGATATTTAATTAACTTATAAGAATATGAATCGAATAAATAAATTTAATTATTTATTTATTGATAGAGGAAGGTAGACTTAAATAAATATTAAAAATATTTATTTAGACAGAGTCATGTCATTTTTAGGTGTATACATTTTGCCCCTCTTTGATGCAATGTGTTTTATCACATTGTTTCAAAGAATAAGATTGTCTAAAAATTATACATGCCCTAGTTTGCCCCTGGTACAAGTTTAACGATGATAGGATGCCCCCTCGGGAGATTGGACGGGAAGAAGGTAGAAGGCGTGAGATGGACAATCTCATGAAGAAGAAGGTGGTAGATAGGCTAGGATGAAGAAAAAAATGGTTTGAAGAAAGAACCGAATGATACGCGATGCAAGATAAAATGATAACACACACAAGCAAGTAAGCAAGTACGTACAAATGATACAAGAACAAACAAGGTATTGCCCCTATCAAGCGGTAAACCAATGATATACTGATAACGATATACAAGAGTGTTGTCATGGTGGGGAACGATAGATCCCTAGAGCAACATGAAGGACAGTGTCTGGTTTTAGGAAATGAAGCATGTCGTGTAAGATGCGTGTATTGGTCTGATTTCAACAATGCTACATCTTGTATAAGACAAATGTTTGATTATAACTGATCGAGTTGGTTTATCACCAGACAAGGATCAAGATTGTGATTGGATCATTTGACAATATTGACTTGACTTGATTGGTATGGATCTAAGGATAGACTTGCATTTTGATCACTGCTCGGATTGACAGCTAGAACTGTTGACGAGAGATATGAAGACAAATAGAAATTTGATCGATAGAAGAATGACTCAATAGAAGAAATCACAAGCTTTTATTTGTAAACATTGATTCTCTGCATAGAATTTTTATTGCATGGGACATGGATATGGATATGGATACAGATATGCGATGTAATTGGATACGTTATGGATATGGATAAGGAATGCTTTCTGGATATGTTATGGATATGGATATTTGCCATCTTGATATTGCAAGTATTTTGAAGTGCTTATTTCATCATTGGGCATTTATTATGTTGTAAGAAAATACAAGTATCTAAGTATAATTAAACCAAGATGACCTGAGTATTACTTACATGGATTTTGATACAGCAAGTTAATACAAGCATCTAGTCAAAATTGAATCTAGATGACCTGAGTATTTCTTGCATTTCAACGGACAAGGATTGCCCCTTTTCATGCTCAGACCTTCGAAAGTCCTCGATGATCTTTTACTGATCATGTCATTAGACAAAAGTCATCACATTACTAAAGTTTGATCCACAAACAATAGACAAAGAAAATGATTATGCCCCCATCATAGTATCTCTAGCTTTTGGCATCCTTGAGTAGCATAGAAAGACATAATAACAAAAAATCAAGACCTTGTAAGTTAACCGATATAAAAACACAAAGCATTCTTGCATTAGATGTGTCTTCTTGCCATAATTGATATAGAGTTAGTTTGAGTGTTTTGGTATGGTGTTCTGCTTTTGGATAGGTTGATGTTTTGAGTCAAGACTTTTGTTTGGAAGCATGTTTTGCTGCACATGCTTGCATCTAGTGAAAGGTGTGGACATGGATGGACCAGAGGATAGGTGATAAGGTAGGGAATGGATGGGTAGTAGAGCCTCGGGGGCGCATTGATAATGGCCTTGCCTACGTGACGACGCAGAGGCAACGTAGTTCAGGGTGAACCCTGTGATACTGAGATATGGACCAGATGAGACACGATAGGGAACAGATATGGATCAGGTATGGAATAGATATGGACCAGATAGGGATCAGATCATACTGATGACAAGGAAACACCACGGATAGGTAGATGCATGGGTGATAAGGAATGGAACGGGTGGTTAGGTAGAAGGAATCAAGGATGTGATCTCCAAGGACTATGTCGCATAGGAATAACTCAGGATTTGACATGACAAAGCTTACGACAAAGGAGGATGAGAGGATAATGAAGGATTTTCATGGTTTTGGAGGGATAAGGTATGTCAAGAGACATCTAAAACATTTGTCAACATTGTGCCCCCAATATTTATCAAGATCAAACAAATGGAGGAAGGGAGGATTAGGATGGATGGATTGATAGGATAGGTTCGTAATGGATAGAAGTATAAGATAGGAAATGGTAGGAGAAAAGGTGATATGTTGATGAGACAAGGTGCCCCCAAGTGTAGGTGATGTAGGAGATCAACTTACACATGACACCTATTTGCCAGGTTTTCATCATGGTACTTATCCAAGGTGCCTGTTTGCCAGATTTTCACCGTTGGACGAAGGGATTTTTCTTTACTTTTTTTTTTGAAATATTTGGATAGGAGAAGGTGGATATGTAAATGAGAAACTCAAGCATCTAGCTCCATGAAAGGTGATAGTCTCAATGGATGTCATCACATGGACCACGTCAAGTGTTCTCATAGATGTTGGTAGGGGATTGCATGAAAGTGAGATATGGAGAAGGTAGATATAGGATAATGGAAGGTGATAGTGGATGATGATGCAAAATATGGATGACTTATGCAAGGATGAAGGGAAGGCTTATGCAAAAGCATGGACCATAGGGATAGGATGGGGAAGATATGTAGGATAATAGTGGAAGAAAGGGGAGATGGAGTTATGGGTAAGTGTTGTGGAATGGAAGGGAACCATGACCAACGGTTGCACACACCATGATAAACATTGAAGCTTATGATGGGAAGGTGGTATAGGAAGCAATGGAGATTTTTGCTTGGTGGATGAGTGATTTAGGTATTTAGGGACCCACATAGTCTTAGTATTTTTTTTATTTTTGTTTGTCATGTGGGATGGAAGGATTTGATACGTGTGGATGGCATGGGAGAAAGTGGATGGTTGGGATGCTTTAGAGGTGGATGCCTTATTTGACTTCATGGCTTTTTGCTTGGGTACCCAAACCATTTTTTTTGTAGATTGTACCTGTGAAGGTATGGGCTTGGGTATATGCATCTTTTGTGCAGCTTTTGAGATAATTATTTGTTGCTTGGGGACCCACACCTTTTTCAATTTGGCATTGAGGTGTGTGGGTGTATGCATCTTTTGAGATGGATGTTTCTTGGATTCTTGGATTTTGTATCCTAGGTCATGAGGACTCTTGGGATTTTTGAATTTATAGGTAGAGGCATCCAGATTTATGCTTTTAAATCCCCTGGGGATGGTGGAAGTGAGGTTGGTGGAAGCTCGTTGTTTAGACAACATGTGCATTTGTTGGCCATGATTGGGATATTTAGAGGATTTATAGATGGATGGATAAGGTGTTGGAAGAAGTGGTGGTAAAATGTATGGAGGGATATTAGGAGTTGGAAGTAGTGGAGGTAGATTGAATGGTGGAAGGTGTATGGTCACATGCTCTTGACAATTGTAGGATGATGGAGGTGGAATGGCCACATATGTTTTAGGGATATGATAGGGTTTGTGATGGAAAGTGATGGACTTAGGAGGAGTGGAGGAAGTACCAACATCTTGAGATTGTTCATCTTGGGTATGTATCCAAGTCCATATGAGGGTGAATGAACTTTGACATGAATAGGTTCCAAAATACCTTATTCATGAAGGCCTAAGCCTTTACCTTGATAGTTCATATTCTGGAGTATCCAATGGACAATGGGATTATGTATAGGTGGAACACTAGACACAAGTTCCTTATTGGATGAGGAAGGTGAAGAGGTAGACAATGGTTTCTAGTGTTCTAAGGAAGAACATTCATTCATGAAGGTAGTGAGACCAAGGATATATGGTGGGGGATTTGTAACCTGGTCAATAATGGATGGTGAAGGATCACTAGAATCTTGATCATCATTATGCTCTATAGGATCTAAGTTATTGGGTTGATCATTCATGTGCACTTGGGAGGCAAGTGTCTCATCAGAGGAAGCAGAAGTTGTTGGATCATGGATAGGATTAGATGGTAGATGGATAGAAGTAACGAAGGTTTCTTGCTCATGTATAGGTATGGGATCAAATTGTTCATGAACATCTTCTTTGTAAAAGGTAGTATCTTGATCATAGAGAAGGTATAGATTATGGACAGGCTGGAATTGGATCTCTTTCCCATGTATAGGATCAAGTTACTCATGGATAGCTTATTCATAGGTATTATCTTAATCATGGAAGAGATAAAGGTTATGAATGATTTGAAATTGGATGGGGGTGTTTTGATCTTGATTTAGACAAAGGGTGGATGTTTCCACATGCTCTAAGGTGTGCTCTTGATATAGCTCTTGGTCTTCTTGAATGGAAGCGGATAGATCTTGGATAGCTTCTTGGTTGACAACATGGATGTTCGATGGATCTTGACTTGGGTTCATGGTAGGAGGTTCTTTGATAAGCTCAAGGGGTTGCGGATGACATAAAGGGGTTGTAGGATTTGACATGGCATTGGAAGAATCTTTGGTAAGGTCAAGGATCAGAATTTGAGGACATGTTTGGCTCTCTGCTAATAGTCCTTGGATCACATCCTTTGTAGGTGTAGGAGTACATGGATGAGTGGATTTGGCTTTCTTCATAGCTTTTCTTTTGTTGTATAAATTTGGAAAACATTTTTCCCAAAACTCATCCGATTCTTTCTTGGTTGTCCATTTAGAGTTTGAGGAACTAGATGGCAGTGTTGGTGTAGGACTGGTATGCTTTGGGATACATGTCTTAGAAGATAGCGAAGGAGGACTAGTAGACGGGGTGGTATATGATTTCTGACTTGAGGTGGTGATTGCCTGGTCAATAGTATCATTAAGACAGGAAAAGAAGGTATGATTTTGGTGCAAGGTGTAGCTTGTACTAGTACGTTCATCTTGCAAGATTGCCATTTCTTGTTGTAAGACTTAGATTTGTTGAGCAATTGCTATACAATCTTGGGGCGAGGGACCTAAGTTTATTTACAATTGCAGATATTGGAGTGTTTGAGCAATATATTCTAATTGGTTTGCCATCTATACAAAAATTGACACAAAACTGGAAAAGATTACTATGATAGATGCGCAGCTACCAATGCACAGAAATAGAGGATAAAAGTGCAGCAGGTCAAAGCACATGCATAGATCTGGTAAAGTTTGTTTTTGCAGAGTTTTTTGACACGTTTTTCAAAAATTTCTATTTTTGGTTGAATACTTGGTCTTTTTTTCTTTTGATTTTCAATTATGGCAAATAAAGACACAACAAACACAAAAGTTTTCATGATTTTTATCTTTTATTATTTTTTTATATTTTTTTGTAGAATTTTTGACAAAAGAAAAATTACAATCCTAGGTTGGAAAAGACAGTATTTGTTGAATCCCCTAGCTGTGCATATTCAAAGTGTGTAGCTCTAGGATCTAGTAGCACTAGCTCCCTTCCATGGCACTCACTTCTCACACATACCAGATCCAGGTTTCCTTAGGCTCTGTTAGGTCTAAAAAATGTAGGTTGCTAATCCTAAGAGAATGCCAGGCTCTATGATTAGATTCGCAACATTTTTTAACTAACGTCACGGAATTAACCTTTAGGGTTTGATGATTCCCTGTACTTTAGGTCCTGCTACACCTAGGTAGGTGAACCTTGGGAATTAAAGTAGACTAAATGTAAATGTATTGATTAATTAAATGGATCTACCTATAGTGGCAAATTGTATAGGATAGATGAAATCTTGCTAATGAATTCTATATCTAATATCTGATGAATGGTTGGTAGAAATTGTATAAGCAATATCAAGGTGAATTCTATGACTGTGCTTAACTAATAAAAGGGTTTTAAGTGATGAATTGAAATGAGACCAATGCCTTGTTCGGTAAACAAAGTCAAATGGAAGACTAAGACTAGTGGTTTATAGTTGGCAGTAACTCTAACTGTTTGGCACAATACTTTAGTTTATAACTTGTATAAACGTACAAAGAAATGACTGACAAACTCTTCTTAATAATCCAACCAATATAAGCAGATTTCTTATTATTCACCAGAAGGTAATTCAATCCATTCTTGAAGGAACCAATTGAATGAAATATGCAAGATAATAGATAATATCAACTTGGAGACAGAATGGAAATCCTAATTATATGATTCTTCTTAGTAATCCAAACTAACACTTCCAGGTTAATGTGACTGATCAGAAGGATTTTAATTCCTCGATGGAAACCAATTAACCCAATCACACAGATACAACAAATGTGTATTGACAAATTAACTATATACTTGATATATTAATTTGAATAACAAGGAAATACTGAAATGGAGACAACCATACAATTGAGTAACTTCAACAAACAATTGATGCCAGAATAAAACCACAAAGTCAGAGAACTTCAATTTACTTCTTCAATAAGATACTTGCAACATGGTCTTTTAGAAACATTGTAAACTTTATGTATTATATTCTACTACTGATGATTCTATGGATGATCCTTTTCTTTTCTGCCTTGGTTCCCTCATATATGTGTGAAGGAGACAAACTTCAGGCCTTAAATAGTGTGTCTATTCATAATTACACCCTTTCAAGTAACTAATGCATAATAATTAAGAAACAAGTGATAGACAAAGGCAAATGCAATGCTCATGTTCTGGGCTCTGTTAATCTTTGTAGAGGGGCCCGTGACTGCTGGCCTAGCAAGATCTTTCCTCCAATATTGCAGTAACTAATAAAATGTGCTTTGCCTATTCTCATTGTTGAAAGAAATACATCGATCTATATATTACAAAATATCAAGAAAATTTCATTCTTGCTTTCCCCGACCCTCTTCATATTGCTCTGGAAAAGAACAAATTCATCTCAGAGATACGATAAATATATATGTATCAGAAATTCCTTCGTATCAACTTTTGTATATACATTCGGGACATACATACAAATGCGGACTCCATCAGGTCTATAAAACAAATCTAAATTAATTACATATCCGGTCATGTATACTCTTGCCTTGTATATCGAATTCATGTCTCTTAATATACAACCCTAGATCTCACATAAAGTTCTTAGAATTTAGACTTTCTAATCAGGTCCGGACTTGTATGTATTCGTTTGTATCACCTTTTGTATATTGTATCCATACACTTTCTTATACAAGCATAGATTTTATTGGGTTTATGAAATAAATTGAAATTATCTTCAGATCCGCCTTTGTATATATCCTGTTGTATTACTTTCTTGCATATCGTATACATATATCTCCAACATACATATGTGGTCCCCACCCGATGTATGTAATGTTCAAATCTCCAATTATGTCAGGTTTTGTATATTTTATTTGTATATTGCCGTTTGTATGTTATCTTGTATAAGCGCACATACAAAGCATCTTATACAAACCCTCTCTTTACCTTTTATTCCTAGCGATGCTTTTTATTCCTTTGTATATCGGGTATGTATATTATAAACATACAAGCACCTCAAACATACAAAGACTTTTCAGTATTTAACTTTCTTTTCGCATCCGGTTTGTATCTCTTATGTGCATCCTTTTAACTTGTATATCGGCTTGTATATCGAAGATATATATTGTTATTTATACAAGCCCGATATGCAAACGGTGGAGCCCACATCACTTTTCTGATTGTATCTTCCGAAATGCAACAATACTTGTATCCAATTTTTAGATACAAAGCCGAATACATACAAACTCCTTTGTATCACCTCTTCAGACTTATCATTTTTATAACCACAGTTTACTTACTTTTCAGCTCCGCGATGTATATAAAGTGCAATGCATCTTCCAATATACTTTAAGTCATGATGCATATTTTAACCAAATTTCAACCTTTCTTGAGTTTTGCATTGTATGTATATTGAAATGTATAACCTGAAACATACATACAATGCACGAAACATACAACAATAAAACCTCATTTCATAATCTTTTCGGTTCCACGACATGCATATAGCTATGTATATCATCTTATATGTTTCCCTTTGCCAAACATACAAACTCAGAATACATCCGACGGACTTGACCAATTATTTATTTAAACTCTTAACTCTGTCGGGTCCGTCTTGTATGTAAAAATAAAGCGTTAGCCAAATGCATACAAGTATAATGATTTAATAAACCCGACTACTCCCTTATGCAACTCATACAATGACACAACATTCAAACAACTTTGTATATGTATCATACAAACCCTCCTATAGTACATTTTACCAAAAACATACATATCTTGCAAAATACTGGGAAATTCAAAATGGTTCAAAAAACAACCCTCACTCATTTTTGACAATGAATTCACCCATATTCAGCTCTGGTACTTAATGCTATTTTTTCTTTATTTTCAACAAGGTTTGTACTTTTCACTCCCTTTTCCCTTTACCACCAAGCAGACCCACACATACACAAACAAAAGCAAAACCACAGCAGGGGTCCTCATTTTGCTAAGGAGTAAAATGGGGCATGTTGTGAGCATCACAATAGGTACCTAAAATTTTTCCATAATTTTTAGGTTCCAACAATGGCTCTTATTGGGGATGTATGCCCCTTGTGAGCATAACAAGATCCTAGATCTCTGGGGAGCAGACCATATGTTTCATTTATTTGAGATTGCGATTTCATAGAATTGTATGAGAATGGGGGATGGGGTTGATAATGATGGGGAATGGGAATGATCTTATACTACTGTACATGGAAAAGATTTTTTTTATTTTTTACATATAGAGATTGATAGGACGGTCCATGTACTAGTAGATCCTAATCTCTTTTGGTTTTCCTAAACTACTGTGCATGGAATGAAATTGTTTTGAGAATTTTAAGGGTTGTCCATGCACTGGTAACACTTAATTCTCTTTGTGCATTTTATTCTATGAAAAGAAAGGTTTCAAATATTTCCCATGCATAGGCAATTCCTGCTCTTCTCCAGACATGTTTTGCAAATAGTAAGAATCATCACCTCCTTTGCTAGTTATAACAAAAGGACCTAACCATAAAGCTTCAAATTTTCCATGCTTTCCTTTGTCCTGGCACCTAGCATTCCACATCAGTACTAAATAATTTATTTCAAACTTCCTATCTTTGGCCTTTTTGTCAAAGAGGCATTTCACTTGTGATTGTAACTTAATATTCTGCCTTTGGGCTATTCTCCTTGTTTCATCAAGCTCTACAAGATGTTCTAATCTTTCCTCTATTGGTTCGGGAATGTTTAAATCTTCCTGAAGAATAAATTTGTAAACTGGTAGGAGATTTTCTAATGGTATTCTCGCTTGGGTTCCATATACTAGTTCAAAAGGAGATCTCCCAATTGCTCTTTTTATAGTAATCCTATCAGCCCATACAGCCATTCTTAACTTTGAATTCCATGCTTTCTTGTTTCCTTCCAACATTCTTTTTATGATTTTTAGAAGGCTTTTGTTGCTAGATTATGCCTGTCTGTTTGCTTGTGGATGATATGGGGCAGCATAGGACACAGATGCCATGTGTACTACAGAAATTTTTGAATTCATCAGACCTGAAACACATTCCATTATTTGTGATTAACCTTACTGGGGTGCCAAATCTGAATATAATATTTTCCATCAGAAAATTAATCACCACCCTACTTGTTGCTTGCTTGGTTGGTATTGCTTCCACCCATTTTGTGAAGTAATATGTCGCCACTAAAATCCATTTGTTTCCATCACTTGACTTCTTTGCAATTTCTCCTATGAAGTCAATACCCCATTGATAGAATGGAGCCTCCACTTGCATGGGTTTCAAAGTTAATGCTCCCTGATATTTCAACTTTCCTAAGAACTTTTGACATGCCTCACATTTCCTAGTGTAATAATATGAATCATTAAAAACTCTAGGCCAATAATATCCATCCCTTAGGATCTTGTGGGCTATAGTCTTTGCTGAAAAATGACCTCCACACATACCCTCATGTAACTCTTTCATGATATGTTTTGATTGATGCTCATCTAGGCATAATAATAGGATACCATCCCTATTCTTCTAGTAAAGATCTCCATCAATAAATACATATTTTGAGGCTTGCAATTTAAGTGTCCTTTTATTATCATCATACCCCTCAAGACATTTCATGTGCTTTAGATAATATATGATATATGTATACCACGAAGTATGCTCAATGCTAGAACTTGTATTATCAACATCATTAGTACTACATATCTGGGATGCTTCATGATTACTTTCAACCATCAACCTAGCAAGACCCTATCCTCTCACTAGTTTAGTGATATGGATTTCAATATTGAACTCCTGAATTCTATTGATCCATCTACATCTTCTACCTATGACTTCATTTTGGACCAATACATCTTTTACTACAGCATTAGGTGCATATGCTATGATTTCATCTCCCACTAAGTATGGCCTAAATGTTTTAACTACCTTCACCAATGCATATGCCTGTTTCTCAACAATATCATATTTTAGCTCTACATTTTGAAGAGATTTTTTTAAAAATGAAATGGGTTGTTCATGTCCATCGTTATTTTTCTACAATAGTACTGCTGCAACTGTATGATAAGAGGCAAATGAAAATAGTTGGAATGGTTTACTGAAATCAGGGGATATTAGGACAGGAGCTTCTTTGATTGCTCTCTTAATAGTGGTAAATGCTTCTATTATTTTTGTTGTCCACTTTATTTCTGAGTTTTTCTTCAACATCCTTGATACGGGACAAATAATTTCTGTAAAATTTGATATAAACCTCCTAAAAAAGTTAATTTGGCCAAAAAATGACTGTATAGCTTTCACATTTTTAGGGATAGGGACTTGGTCAATTACTTTTACTCTCTCAGGATCTATTTTCACTCCATCTTTTGAGACTATGTGACCAAGCAACTTCCCCTCTTTCACTGCAAAATAGCACTTCTTAGGATTCAATGAAATCCCGTATTCTAGGGCTTTAATAAATATTTGCTCTAAATGTGCACAATGGTCCTCATCCCTTTTGGAATATGTTGTCAAGTCATCTTGATATACTATCATGATTTTATTAATCAATTTAGCAAAGGCCACATCCATTGCTCTTTGGAATGTTGCTCTAGCATTAGTGAGTCTGAATGGCATCCTGAAATATACATATGTTCCCCATGGAGTGGTGAATGCAGTCTTAAATTGCTCTGATTCTTTGACTTTCACCTGATTGTAACCTGAGAAGCCATCCATCATTGACAATAGTTCACATCCAATAACCTTTTGTAATATTACTTCCATGTTGGGGAGGAGATAGTTGTCCTTAAGAGAAGACTTGTTTAAATTCCTGAAATCCGCACATAGTCTAATATCACCATTCATTTTCCTGACAGGTACCAAATTAGAAACCCAAGAGGAATGCCTGATGGGTTTAATGATAGCTCCATCTCTTAATTTTGTAAGTTCCTCTAGCATCTTAGGAGCTAATGTAGGATTGATAGGCCTCTGTTTTTGCCTGAATGGCTTAGCATCTGGTTTTAGTGGTATTTCATGCTGAAATAGATCCTCTATATATGCTTTTAAATCATCATATGACCAGGCAAATATGTGTCTATACTTCCTAAGTAAGTTGATGATTTTGCCCCTAATTTGGGGGTCAAGATTCTTTCCAATATACACATTCTTTGGGGCTGCATGTGTCCCCAAATTAATCTCCTAAAGGTCATTTTGCACCACTGGTGTGTCTTTCATTTTAAATCTATCATGTCCATCAAATGCCTTTCCAAATTCTATAAGTCCCTTAGATATTTTATTTGTTTTTAACTAAACTATTTCTTGACCAAAAGGGGTTTCCTTCCCATCATGTTCTTCTACAAATGCATTAAAATCAATCTCTTGATTTTCATAATGATCAGTACAATGCAGGAAGTTGATTATATCAACATCATTGTCAAATACTTGCCAATTATGTACATTATCTGGGATAGTGGGTTTGGTTTTGAACTCAACTTCTATAATACCTCCCAATGTGACATCATCCCTTTTTAATGCGATATTTGCTAAGAAATCTGCCATAATGTTTTTTGACCTATCAATCCAATTGATTGAAAAGGCATCAAATAACTCAATATCATCTCAGACTGTGTTTCTGTATTGTCTCAACCTCTTATTTTTTGACAGGTATTTCTCTCTTACTTGGGAAGTAACCAATTCAGAATCACCATATACAGCTAACTTTTTTATCTTATGCTTGGTGACTATGTTCAAACCAATGAGCAAAGCTTCATACTCTGCTACATTGTTTGTGCATTCAAATGTTAATAGAAAAGAGTATTTGAAAGTTTTACCTCCTAGTGAAATAAATACTACTCCGGCCCCATTTCCCACTTTGTTGCATGCACCATCAAAATACATCTTCCATACATCATTTTCTTCTTTCTTAGATTCAATATGTATTGGATCAATATTCTGCAATTCTAGCTAACTTTTCTCAACCTTAAAGGCTCCCAAATCTGTATCACAAAAGAAATTTTTTTGATCTTGATCCAAGCGTTCTATGATATTTTCATATCGTGGCTCCCTGCACAGCTTGATTTCTTTACCTCCCACTGGTATTGTGGCATATGATAAGTCCAATTGGACATTCCCTCTTGCCATTGCAGCCCATTGTCTCGACAGAAGCATTCCATAATATGGTGGGATGTCAACCACAGTAATATCAATGTTATAAGTTGCTTTAGGGTATGAGGCAAGTTTTATCTCCACATCCCTCATAATACCAACAACTGGGATGGATCTATTATCCTTTGCATAACACCTACCAAATGTAGTATCAACCCACATTCCCAGTTCTTTCATAACTGCTATTGGCATGATGTTCATGGCAGCACCTGAATCAATCATGCAATTCCTCACTATCCTGTTTTTGATCAATAATGTAGTGTAGAAAGGGTCCACCTGTGAGGGATTCTTTGTCAATGTATCACCTAGGTATACCTCAAGCATTTGGAATGTTTCTTGATGAACATTGTTTGTTCTATTTTCATATCCTTTATGTTTTTGACTTGGTATATCTGAAATCAGTTTAACTCCTGTATTCCTATATTTGTCTATCTTCATCATTTCTAAAAGTGGAACTGATATTTTTACCTGAGATATTGCATGAGCAATATCAAAAGAATGGGCCATAGTCTGATCATTCTTTTCTGTCTTTATATTTTCTTTTTCTTGATTTTGTGATTTTTCTTTTGTTTTACTCTTACCACCCTTTTCCAGTTCTTTGAATGATGACTTTGCATTATTCTTTTTGTAATTCTGATCTTTTATGAATACACTCCTAGGTGTTCCTTGTTCAACATTCATTGTCCTATTCCTTAAGTTATAAGCATTTTTAGCTTGAGCTATTGCAGCTATTGTAAGAGCTTCTCTTTCATTTTCAGTGGGCTTTCTCCATTGATTATATGGTTGATTGTTATAATAAGTAGGTTCCTCATAACCATCCTCCTGATCTAAGAACACTTCTTGTTCTCCCATATTGATATGATGTCTTTGGTTTCCCACATCATATTCATATCCCTCTTCCTCTGTAGAAGAATAGTCTTTAGTTGGAAAATATGGTGTATCTTGCATCATGTTTATAGTGTGATTGTCTCTATTATAATTGTATAACATTTCTTCTTGTTGTACTATTTTAGCCACCTCACAATACTCAGGTGAACGTGGTAAATTGCATACCAGACACCAAGGTTTATCTTCTACCATATGTTCCATATTTCTTTTTAGAGGGTCAGGGGTATCCTTGCCATAATGTTGTTTTCTGTTGTTATCAATGGGTCTCCCATCTTTCCAATTTGTATTATACGGCATATCATGCAACCTGGGCCTTTCATGCCTATGCTGACCTTCTTGTTTAGTCTATTGAATGTTTGGGTTCTGAGGATTTCTAGGGATATCCCTCTTGCTAACCATACCTACAGCTTTCCTATTGTTCTCAATAGTTAATGCCACTTTCTGTGTTTCAGCTAGGGTCATAGGGCACTAATTTCTAAGTTCATACCCTGTCTTGGGATCAAATGCTTTCATATAAATGCTCAATGCTGCTGGATTGGATAGTTTGGATCCGTGTGGTACTTTGTTGTGTAATTTGGAAAATTTTAGATTGAAGTCATACACTGATTCATTTTGGTATTTCTGGATACTTATCAATTCATGTAATGCAAATTCAGGGGCATACTGATTACCATACTGGTCCTTAAATTGATTATAGAAATCAGTTATTGAACTGATTGAGGCATCAGGTAAGCTGTTGAACCAGTCTCTTGCATCTTCAGTCAGGGACATCATGAATAACCTCATTCTAATATCTTCTGAGTCCATACCAATATCTTGTATGAAAGTATTGAAGCTTCGATGTGATCTTCAGCTGATATTGCACTGTTCCTAGTAAACTTAAGAACTATATTTCTCCAGTTACTATCCATAGGATATGGATACAACTGATACCCAGTCAAATCAAATTGGATACATATGTTTGCAAGGTTTTGAGGTGGAAAATTCATGGGTGGTGGATTAGGATAGTAATTATATCTGCCTCAAGGCTGATGATAGGCATATTGCTGATGTGGGTTTATGTGGGGATTTATGTAAGGATTTGGTGGTCTATAATATTGTTGGCCAGGGGGTGGGTAAGGATTAACCATATGTTGAGAGGTATTGTGCATGGGAGGTGGTCTAGGAGCTTTAGGAATAGTATTCTGATGATTTTTAGATGCTTATGAATTTGAAGCACCACCTGTATTTTGATGTAGATTTGCTGTGGATTCCTTGAAGTGTTTCCCCTATGTGGAGGTACATATTTCGGGGGGGCTATTTTAGCTCTACTCTTTATCTGTTGAATCTCTTGTTGCAACAACCTCTTAGTTTCCTCTATCTTGATCATTTCAAGTTCTTCCTGGAGCCTAAGAGATCCTGTTGTGCTTGATTCATACCTCCTAAAGTCTTTGGGCTGTCATTTACTTCGAGTTGAGAATCCATGTTTTACCCCTTCTCCCTGATGTAATAACATTTTGAAATCATATTCAGCTTGTCTTTGATCGATTTCCCTCATGGCCCATGCTTCACACTCAAGTTGTTCTTGAGGATCAGGTCTATATTTTGCCAATATATCATTAGTTACTCCATTGAGATTTTCATTTGAATCATGCAGAGGTGTGAACTTATTGTGAATTGCAATAGTTTGCTCTGCATTATCCTCTTGACCTTCTTGGTTATTATTCTAGTGAGAATAATTTGATGTTCCATTTCTTTTGGAGATGTTTCTAATTGGTGGAGATGATTGCAATTTCTTGCCTTCCATCTTGGATCTCCTACCATCCATTTGGTATCAATTTTTTGTTATAATAGTCACTAGAGTCGCCACCTATTTTGTAAATAGGAAATAGTTTGAAATTTATCTTTTCAGATTCTTCTTGCCAACAGAATTACCAAATTTAAAGTTTCTGAAATGACTCTATAAAAGGAATGGTTTGTTACTAAGGTCCTTTATTTATTCCCCAGTAGAGTCGCCAATTTTCTAGGTCTCAAAAATGCAGGTTGCTAATCCTAAGAGAATGCCAGGCTCTATGCTTAGATTCGTAACATTTTTGAACTAACGCGACAGAATCAACCTTTAGGGTTTGATGATTCCCTGCACTCTAGGTCATGCTACACCTAGGCGGGTTAACCTTGGGAATTAAAGTAGACTAAATGTAAATGTATTGATTAATTAAATGGATCTACCTACAATGGCAAATGGTGTAGGATAGATGAAAGCTTGCTAATGAATTCTATATCTAATATCTGATGAATGGTTGGTAGAAATTGTATAAGCAATATCAAGGTGAATTCTATGACTGTGCTTAACTAATAAAAGGGTTTTAAGTGATGAATTGAAATGAGATCAGTGCCTTGTTGGGTAAACAAAGTCAAATGGAAGACTAAGGCTAGTGGCTTATAGTTGGCAGTAACTCTAACTGTTTGGCACAATACTTTAGTTTATAACTTGTAGAAACGTGCAAAGAAATGACTGACAAACTCTTCTTAATAATCCAACCAATATAACCTGATTTCTTGTTATTCACTAGAAGGTAATTTAATGCTTTCTTGAAGGAACCAATTGAATGAAATATGCAAGATAACAGATAATATCAACTTGGAGATAGAATGGCAATCCTAATTATATGATTCTTCTTAGTAATCCAAACTAACACTTCCAGGTTACTGTGACTGATCAGAAGGATTTTAATTCCTCTATGGAAACCAATTAACCCAATCACACAGATACAACAAATGTGTATTGACAAATTAACTATATACTTGATATATTAATTTGAATAACAAGGAAATACTGAAATGGAGACAACCATACAATTGAGTAACTTCAACAAACAATTGATGCTAGAATAAAACCACAGAGTCAGAGAACTTCAATTTACTTCTTCAATAAAATACTTGCAACATGGTCTTTTAGAAACATTGTAAACTTTATGTATTATATTCTACTGATGATGATTCTGTGGATGATCCTTTTCTTTTCTGCCTTGGTTCCCTTATATATGTGTGAAGGAGACAAACTTCAGGCCTTAAACAATGTGTCCATTCATAATTACACCCTTTCAGGTAACTAATGCATAATAATTAAGAAACAAGTGATAGACAAAGGCAAATGCAATGCTCATGTTCTGGGCTCTGTTAATCTTCGTAGAGGGGCCCGTGACTGCTGGCCTAGCAAGATCTTTCCTCCAATATTGCAGTAACTAATAAAATGTACTTTGTCTATTCTCATTGTTGAAAGTAATACATCGATCTATATATTGCAAAATATCCAGAAAATTTCATTCTTTCTTTCCCCGACCCTCTTCATATTGCTCTGGCAAAGAACAAATTCATCTCAGAGATACGATAAATATATATGTATCAGAAATTCCTTCGTATCAACTTTTTTATATACATTCGGGACATACATACAAATGCGGACTCCATTGGGTCTATAAAACAAACTGGAATTAATTACATATCCAGTCATGTATATTCTTGCCTTGTACATCAAATTCATGCCTCTTAATATAAAACCCTAGATCTCACATAAAGTTCTCATAATTTAAACTTTTTAATCGGGTCTGGACTTGTATGTATTCATTTGTATCACCTTTTGTATATTGTATCCATACACTTTCTTATACAAGTGTGGATTTTATTGGGTTTATGAAATAAATTGAAATTATCTTCGGATCCACCTTTGTATATATCCTATTGTATTACTTTCTTGCATATCGTATACATATATCTCCAACATACATATGTGGTCCCCACCCGATGTATATAATGTTCAAATCTCCAATTATGTCGGGTTTTGTATATTATTCTCTTGTATATTTTCTTTGTATATTGTCGTTTGTATGTTATCTTATATAAGTGCACATACAAAGCATCTTATACAAACCCTCTCTTTACCTTTTATCCCCAGCGATGCTTTTTATTCCTTTGTATATCGGGTATGTATATTATAAACATACAAGCACCCCGAACATACAAAGACTTTTCAGTATTTAACTTTCTTTTCACATCCGGTTTGTATCTCTTATTTGCATCCTTTTAACTTGTATATCAACTTATATATCGAAGATATACATTGTTATTTATACAAGCCCGATATGCAAACGGTGGAGCCCACATCACTTTTCTGATTGTATCTTCCGAAATGCAACAATACTTGTATCCAATTTTTAGATACAAAGATGAATACATACAAACTCCTTTGTATCACCTCTTTGGACTTATCATTTTTATAAACCACAGTTTACTTACTTTTCAGCTTCGTGATGTATATAAAGTGCAATGCATCTTCTGATATACTTTAAGTCATGATGCATCATTTTAACCAAATTTCAACCTTTCTTGAGTTCCACATTGTATGTATATTGAAATGTATAACCTGAAACATACATACAATGCACGAAACATACAACAATAAAACCTCATTTCATTATCTTTTCAGTTCCGCGACATGCATGTAGCTTTGTATATCATCTTGTATGTTTCCCTTTGCCAAACATACAAACTCAAAATACATCTGACAGACTTGACCAATTATTTATTTAAATTCTTAACTCTGTCAGGTCCATCTTGTTTGTAAAAATAAAGTGTTAGCCAAATGCATACAAGTATAATGATTTAATAAACCCGATTGCTCCCTTATGCAACTCATACAATGACACAACATACAAACGACTTTGTATATGTATCATACAAACCCTCCTATAGTACATTTTACCAAAAACATACATATCTTGCAAAATACTAGGAAATTTAAAATGGTTCAAAAAGCAACCCTCACTCATTTTTTACAATGAATTCACCCATATTCAGCTCTGGTACTTAATGCTATTTTTTCTTTATTTTCAACAAGGTTTGTAATTTTCACTCCCTTTTCCCTTTACCACCAAGCAGACCCACACATACACAAACAAAAGCAAAAACCATAGCAGGGGACCTCATTTTGCTAAGGAGTAAAATGTGGCATGTTGTGAGCATCAAAACAGGTACCTGAAATTTTGCCATAATTTTTAGGTTCCAATAGGCTCGTCCCCCCACCGAACCTTAGGATTGTCCCTACTACCTCTACTAAGAATCACATGAATTGTGGCCTCTTCAAAGGTCCCACCTTTTGCGCCAATAAATAGAAGGATTTGGGCTACTAAAACAATGGTTCATAGTGGGGGAACATCTAGGGGACTGGCACCTCACAAGTATCTAGCAAGCCACTTATGGCTCTAACTAACCTTACTAGGAGTTTAATATACATAAAGGTACACCTCCTTTCAAGCTAGCAGTGTATGGTGAGCGCTCATACCGGTTAGACTTGACTTTCACCTTATCCTCAATTTACATATAGCAGACCAGATGAAAGTACCACTTGGGGTCACCAATGAGTTCTCCATATGGATGTGTCTCAAGGGTAGGCCCACGTCCTAAAAAAGAAGAGAATAGAACCGTTTCTCTTACACCTAAGATCCTTTTGAAGGCGAGGGGAGAGGATACTTCGATTCTAGCCCTTGGGTAATACAAAGCGTGCAAGTGTACCAAACACGGCAAAGAAGTGCTAATGTTCTTTTTAAGTGCAAATCCAAATGTTCCTAAGATGAAACAATGGTTCTTTTTAAGCCCAAATGAGATGTTTGCCTAACTAAACACACAAAGGTTCATTTTAAACCCCAAAACAAAGGTGTGCCTAATTTAGTGATAAATGATTGTTATTTGACTGCTTGAACCTGTAGAAGATATATCAGAAGTTTCTTTTCTCCTTTCTTTGACAAGCATTTAAGTCAAGATGCATAGATAAATCATTAGTTTCCAAGAAAAAACACTAGATTTAAGCTTGGAAAGATAGCTGAAGTTTGACTATAAAAATAGCTGATAAAATGATAAAATCACTTGATTAAACCTACTCCATTGTGAAGTTCACGGAATTACCTTTCCAACAAGTGTTTATTTGCGTGATTACAAGTTCATATGCTCCTGTTATGGTAAAAAGAAAAAGTACCACCCTTATGGCATGTAGAAGAAGGCAGGATGGAGGATTGTTGGATAAAACGATGCACCCTACAGAAGCACCCTTCTGACCGCTAGATAAAAGGACGCAGAAGCACCCTTCGGACCGCTAGATAAAATGATGTACCTTGTGGGACCACCCTTTGGACCGCTGGATAAAAGGATGCACCCTGCGAAAAAGCTCTTCAAACAGTTGGATAAAAGGATGTGGATGCACCCTTCAAACCGCTAGATAAAGTGATGCACCCTACGGAAACACCCTTTGGACCACTAGATAAAAGGATGCACCCTGCAGAAGCACTCTTCAGACCGCTGGATAAAAGGATGCACCCTGTGAAAAAGCTCTTCAGACAGTTGGATAAAAGGACATGGAAACACCCTTCGGACCGCTAGATAAAGTGATGCACCCTGCAGAAGTACCTTTGGACTGCTAGATAAAAGGATGCACCCTCAAAAAAATCACAGAAATTTTTTTCAGTCTCTGATTTTTGTGAATTAATAGGTGATTCTAAGGTTTTCGACCCTTCTGAGTACGTTGGTGATGTCAGTTTCAGCCCAGGAGGTCACCTTTTGATAGATCCTTGCAAAACTCAACAATGGGGTTTAGAGAAACACAAATTTTTACTACCAAAAATTGCAAAAAACATAAAATTGAACGGTGGGTGCCAAAAATGTTATGGGAAAAAGTGGATAATATCATAAATTAATATCAAACCCAAAAACACAATAGAACATGCAGATAACAAAAGCTTTAAAATAAGAATGAATCATACAACCTCTATTACCCCACGGCTTCCATTGCTCACCTAGTCTCGATCGATCTTTGTTGTGAAGAGTATGGCAATTCCATGCACTTCTTCAAGATGGCGGTAGAGAGGTGGCTAGGATACTTTTTGCATTAAAGAGTAACGATATGGAAAGCTTGGATATCTGAAATGGAAGAAGAGGGTTGTATTTATAGAGTTGTGAGAGAGAAGATCAATGGTGTAGAAGAAGTAAGAAGATCAATGGTAGAGGATGTTTGAGGGAACATGCACGAATAGAAGGACATGTGTCATAGAAAAAACTATTCTCTTTGAGTTAACTGCTTTCATAACAAAGATAAGATTTGCTTTTACAAAATTAGAATGTTTTATTCTAATTTAAGAGTTTGTTGATAAAAATAAGGTTGTTTTAAATCAATAACTCAACTTTTGCTTTTGCATGACAAGGAAGATTTATTTTTAGAAGATTTGGAAGATAAGAAAGTGAATTAAATAAATAAATTTATTTAATTACTTGCACATGATTTGGAAGAATAAATAAAATATTTTATTATATTTTATTTTTGGAGAGTGAGAGGATTTAAATAAATTTAAATGATTTATTTAAATTTGGAGGAATAGACTTTGACTTAATTAAATAATTCAGAATTATTTAATTGCTTGGAAGAATTTAATTAAATAAAGGATTTTATTTAATTTTGACTTTAGAAGAGATAATTAAATATTTTGATATTTAATTAACTTATAAGAATATGAATCGAATAAATAAATTTAATTATTTATTTATTGATAGAGGAAGGTAGACTTAAATAAATATTAAAAATATTTATTTAGATAGAATCGTGTCATTTTTAGGTGTATACAGCGACCACTGTCGGCTTAAAAGTGATCCTGAAAATACTAAAAGCGGTGTGGTAGATTAAAAGTGATGCAAATTTTCTGAAGGCGACTGGTTTTCACTTAAAAGCGACCACGATTTTCTATAAGCGCTCAAAAAATCTAATCTTCACAAAAAAACAACTTCAACAGTAACGTTAATCAAGGACGTGAGTCCCACCAGGCGTGCCAAATGTAGTTAGGGTAGAATTACAAATTGGGGTAAATGAATAAACAACAATGATAAAACCCTAACAATTGCATAATGAAGCACAAGACAACATGAAAATCAAAATAACAAATGTAAATGCAAATCGATCTCCATGCTATACTCAATTTATCTCCATTGCTCTTCTCCACCTCGCATGAGCATGCAAGATTTTGAAGGATGATTGTTCGAGGAATGTTGGGTGCTCACTTCTGCAGTATAATATTAAGATGAAGATGATAGATCAATGATTTGGAAAGATGGAGATGAATGTGATAGATTCAAGAATGATTTTGACAGAATGAGGATACTTGAAGAATAGCCTCCTCAAATGGATTGAGAGAGGGTTTATTTATAGGCAAGGCTTGGTTCAAATGGATGGTTGAGATTAAAAGGTTAATTGAATGATGTGGACGGCTAGGATTGATTAGTTATTCCCACTCTTCAAAGGAGGTGTAGTCATGTGACAAGTGTACAAAGGAGAATAAAGCTCATATGTGACCATGTACACAAATACTAGAATTAGGTCCCGTTAGTTGTACATGTGAAGGATATTAAATGAAAGTTTTACTACCACACATGATTCAAGTGAGAGGTGCACAAGTGTTGGAATGTGGTGAAAGGTGAGGACCTAATTCAAATATTTTATTTGAATTAGTTGGGATATGTGAGGGAAATTAATTAAATAAATAAAATTTATTTAATTAATTGGGAAGATGATTAGGATAGGATTGGGATATGAATGGGAAATTAAATAAATAAATAAAATTTATTTAATTAATTGGAAAGTGGGATTATGAATGTGAAATTAATTGAATAAATAAAATTTATTTAATTAATTGACTAATGGATAAATGGGATTAAGAGTGGGATTAGGACAAAATGTTACTTGATGTCTAAGATAATGTATTTGACTAGGTGTTGCAGGACATGAACAAATTTGGGACAATTTTGGGTGTCTACAACTAGAATATCTACTTTTACATCATCAATTCTCACCACCAATCCACATGCTTGTACTAATGCTACCACTACCATGGGAACATCTACTAGAAATTATAAAGTTGTTGGATTTAATTATCAAAACCCTGCACCTCATGTATCCATACCAATGCATACCTATTCTCAACCACCTATCACCTCTACCTATTCTCAACCACCCATCGCTTCCACTTATTACCAATCACCTCTCAATTTCACAACTACAACATCTAATGCACCTATGTCAAATCCACAAATTACCTCTTCATCTAATGATACTCTCTTAAATCAACTCTTGCAAAGTATGTCTTCATTGCAGCAGAAAGTGAAAAGTTTGACTAATGCTTCCTCTCAACCTGCTTTACAAACATATCATGCTCACGGTCCTTTATTCTATACAATTCTAAGAACTCCAATGCCTAATAAATTTGAGACTCCTCGCTTTGAAAAGTATGGTGGTAAAGGTGATCCTAACACTCATGTGGTAGCATTCACAGTGATGTGTAGTGATTACTTCTTTAATGAGGAATTGTTAGCAAAACTCTTTCTTCGGTCACTCAAAGATACTGATTTGGAATGGTTTGCTCTCTACCTCCTAATTCAATCAATTCCTTCTCACGGCTAGTTCATCCATTCTTGCAACACTTCCAAGAAAACATTGGACCTATTGTCTCCTTGATTGATTTGGTTCATTGTAAACAAGGTTTGAAAGAGAAATTAATAGAGTTCATCGGTCGATATAAGGGTCTCATCTCGCAAATACAATATCTAATTAAAGATGAGGATCTTTAGAAGGTATTCATTATCAATTTACAACCGAACATACGTGACAAGATATTGTTGATGAAGTATAGTTCTTTTCAACACTTAGACATAGCTCTCTGTGATTACCAACTTTTGGCTAGTCAGTATGAGAATCATACTTCATTGGCTCTTGTTGGTCAATCCGTAGCTAGACCATCTTAAAATTCATTCGATAAGAACAATAGGAATTTCATTAAGATCAATGGGCAATATTCAAATAATTTTCACTCACAAGTATCTACTATTACAAAACCTTCTCAGGCACCATTTCAATTCAAACAGGAACATCTAGACAATTCACTCCATTATCAGATTCTCTCCATTCGGTAATGACTCAAGCAGTGAACAACAATATTTTAAAGCTCCCTCATTCTCATCCTTTCGATAGCACTAGGCCACAAGGACCTCCATTCAATGCTAATGCTTATTGTCACTATCATTGCTTGTTGAGACATGATACTAAGAGATGTATGTGTCTTAAACATGAAATTCAAGACATGATCGATTCTAATATGATACAAGTTACTGGTGTGAATGACAATGGAAATAATTTGGTGGCTCCTTTGAGTCAAAATCTACAAATATTCACTGATCCTTTTCCTAAGCATAGCGATAATAATATGGTGGAACAAACTACATTGGAGATTGAAGATGACTATCTTGATTATGATGGCATAGTTGGTATTTTAGAAGTGGATAAGACAAAAAATGAAGATTTACATCACCCATACGAAAAAGGTATCTATGTTGAGGTTCCTCCTCCATTATCCCTCTATGGATCAGGAGATAACCAACATGCACAATATACACAACTAGAATAGCCTATATGTAATCACTTGAAGAAAGAGAAAGTGGTACTGATGATAAGCATTCCATTTTATCGTGAAAGGTTCATTAATTAGACTAAGAAGGCAAAAAAAAGGAAAAGAACAAGGTGACTGTCATCGGTGGGAAACAACAATGGTTCCCCTCCTTGTAAGCATCAAAAGATCTCAAACACAGGTTCTTGAGAAACAAGCACCGTATGGCCATTCTAGAAATAAGCATCAATCAGGTATGAGCTTCTCACTTAATTTGCCACACTTGATGGAGCACCTCTCTAAGATGCTTGAAAGTTTGGCTTCCTCTTAGATAAACACATTTATACATGTTGTGTTGTGCTCCCCCGTGATGTGCTATATGTTGTTTAGGTCTCTTTGGATGACCCTTGATACTCTTGTAAGGTCAAGGATACAAGGAGACTGCCTCTGTTGTGAGCATTCTTCTATTTGTCTCTACATTCTTCTACTTTCCTCTCATCTATTTTATTGTTGTGTGTCATGCCTTGGGGGCATAACATCATGGAGGATGTCTTAGGAGAATCCTCCCATGTTGTAAACCTAAGTCACTCTTGTCTCCTCTCTCATTTTATTATTTACATTCTTTAGTGGCTCTACTAGCTGGCAGATGATGAAAACAAACAAATACTGATAAGGACCGTATGTCCCTTTAGCAAGAAAAGAAAATGAACCTAGTCCATATATGAAGATGAGGTTGATATATATCAGACGCTTGACTAGTAAAATCACTCTGTGTTCTGATTCATGTTGTGAACATATCTTGTAACAAACCTTTGCAATACTCTCAATCTTCTTCAACACACTTTGAATCATTTTGTATCTCACCTTGTTGCTACACTCAGTTCTGAGATACCTATAGTATATCCCAATGGCTATACTTAGTTCTGAACCTATAAGTGTAGCCTTGGTCTTTGATGTGATCTATGATATGATTTCTACATAGCTTCTATGAATGATTTGGTTATTATCTTAGAGTAAAATTTTCTAACCAAAGCTTATCTCTTGTTGATTATCTTACGAAATTATATCAATGTGTTTGTGGGAACATTCGGTGATCGTGGCATATGGCACTTTTGGGGCATGGGCTTTGCAAAAGCTCTTATTCCCTTGCGTGTTTTCACTCTACCTTAATGTGCTTGATACCGGCAAGTGGCATCAACCACCTTAAGGTGGGGGCATATATAATGGTATATGTTTGATTACTTTTGACACTGACAAAGCGTGTTTGAAATCCTTCACCATGAGGTGGGATGGTGTATCTCTTGAGCTAGTGCACATCCTTTTAAAGCAAGAAAGCCCTCATCACAAGGTGGGATGGCGTATCTCTTGAGTTAGTGCACATCCTTTTATACGAAGCCCTCATCATGAGGCGGGATGGTGTATCTCTTGAGCTACTAGACATCCTTTTATACAAAGTCCTCATCGCGCGGCAGGGTTGGATCTTGATCTATTTACCCTTAAACATGTCTTTGGCAGTTGTGGTAGCATAGCTCAACTATCAGGTGTGTTTGGCATGTTTTAGATAGTGGAGTGCAATGACAAGCTCCTCCCTATCACTCATGCTTGTCGTGTATAAGACGTATAGTCTGTCAATGACATACTATGCGGTGCTCGTGTATTCTGTGTGTCTTCCGTGTGTTTTATGTGTCTTCTTTACTTGTCTTGCATGTTTGTGGCATGGTCTAAAGTGGTGTGGTGATGAGTCCCTCCCCACACTGTATGTGTTTTGTGTGCTTGTGTGTGGTATAAAGTTGTGCAATGATGAGTCCCTCCCCACACTGTGTGTTTTATTTACTTTAATTAGCATTTTATATACATAGACATGTAATTGCTTAATCATGTCTTCTCTTTATGTATACTCTGTGTATTTTGTGTTGTTATATGGAGCCTAATCAGACTTGGAGGTTAAATTTACCACACTTTTTTAGTGCGGTTTCCCCCCAAATTCCTATGGGGTCAAGGGGTAGCGCCCCTTGTGGGGGTTTGGGGGAAGCGCCCCTTGCGGGGTCTAGGGGAAGCGCCATAAAAAAACCCTATTTCGTAACTGACAAAAGTCATGATAAAAATGGCTAAGGGTTAGGGTTTTTGGATGATGTATTGTAGCATTTTGCAGCGGTATTGAGTTGGAAGGATTACTAGTTGTAATCAGTTTGATTTACTAGATAATAATATTGGACTCTCTATTGGTGGATGTAGCCTGAGTTTGGGTGAACCACGTTAAAACTTGTCTCTCACTGTTATTATTTTTGTGTATTTTTATTTCTCTGTTTAATCTTTATTTGCATTTAATTGATATCTTTTATCGGCTAACCCTAACAAGTGGTATCAAAGCAGGTTGTGTTCGATTATCGTCTGTAGGAAGGTCTCATGGTTTAGTGGGAGTCTCACGGTTGAGTGGGAGAAATGGCGAACAAGGGTAAATTGAAGGTAGACAAATTCAATGGGCAGAACTATTAGTTATGGAAGATGCAGATGGAGGATTATCTCTATCAGAAGGATTTATGGAGGCCGTTGGAAGGAGTAGCCAAAAAACCAGCAACAATGACTGATGAGGATTGGAATCTTTTAGACAGAAAGGCACTGGGAACCATTCGGTTGTGCCTGGCACCATTGGTGGCATTCAATATAATGGAAGCGAAGACAAAAGATGGTCTGATGAAAGCTTTGGCTAAATTGTATGAAAAACCCTCAGCCTCAAATAAGGTATTTCTCATGAAGCATTTGTTTAATTTGAAAATGATTGAAGGTGAATCTATAACAGATCATTTAAATGAGTTTAATATGATTATTAGTCAGTTAAATTCTGTAAAAGTAAGTTTTGATGAAGACATGAGGGCTCTCTTGATATTATGTTCTTTGCCAGAAAGCTGGAATAGCTTGGTAATGGCTGCAAGTAACTCTGTCTCTAGTTCAAATACTTTAAAATTTGATGATGTTGTTGGTGTTATCCTTAGCAAGGAAATGCGACGGAAAAGCTTAGGAGGGTCCACATCAGGTAGTGTTTTGAATGTAGAAAGTAGGGGAAGATCAAAGGAGAGAGGAAAAGGTTCTGGAGGTCATAGGAAGTCATGAGGAAAATCAAAGGACAAGAGATCCCAATCTAGAGGATAGAAGGATTGCTGGTACTGTGGAAAACCATGTAATCTAAATAAAGATTGTTGGTCTCAGAAGAATAAAGAAGGAGACAAACAAGAAGGAAATAAGGAGGAAAATGTGGTAAGTAATAAATATGAAGATGATGTTTTGATTCTTTCCCTAGATAATATTATTGATTCATGGGTTTTAGATTCAAGGGCCTCATTTCATACTACACCCCATAGAAGTTATTTTCTTGATTATGTCCAAGGAGATTTTGGGATGGTTTATTTGGGAGATAACAAAGCCTGTCAGATTGTTGGAAAGGGGAGAATTAAGATTAAGTTGCAGAATGGAAATTATTGTCTACTACAAGAGGTAAGGCACATTCCAAGGCTTAGTAGGAATTTAATTTCAGCAGTGCAACTAGCTAAAGAAGGTTGCATTGTTACATTTAATGATAAAAATTAGAAGGTTTCAAAAGTGCCTTAATAGTAGCAAAAGGTGTGAAAGTAGACACCTTATATCTTTGTACAGGTCATACAGTTCCTTCTACTTTAGCTGTTTCAAAGAAAAAACAAACAGGTTTAGGAACAGTTGTTGCAGATTAGCAGGAAGAGACTGAAACAGTTGCTGCAGGTTCTGAGACAACATTGTGGCATAATAGACTTGGGCCTATGAGTGAAAAAGGTATGAAGGTACTTCATTCTAAAAAAGTTTTACCAGGTCTGAAATGTATTAATATGGATTTCTGTGAAAGTTGTGTGTATAGCAAACAAAAGAGAGTCAGTTTTCTCAAGGATGGGAAGCAAAAGAAAGATGAAAAGTTAGAGCTTGTGCATACAAATGTATGGGGACCAGCTCAGGTATCTTCTCTCGGTGGCTCTCAATATTATGTTACATTCATAGATGATGCAACTAGGAAGGTATAGATTTATTTCCTTAGGCAGAAATCTGATGTATTTGAAACATTTAAGAAATGGAGAAGCTTGGTTGAGAATGAGACGGGTAAAAGATTAAAATGTCTAAGATCTGATAATGGTGGTGAGTATTGCAGGAAAGAATTTGAGGATTATTGTTCCTTTAATGGAATTCATAGGCAGAAAATGGTTCCAAGGACTCCACAGGAAAATGGAGTGGTTGAACGCATGAATAGGACAATAATGGAGCATGCAAGGATCATGAGATTGCATGCTGGAATGCCTTTAAACGTGTGGGTAGAGGCTGTCAACACTGTTGTATATTTAATTAATAGAGGTCCTTCAGTTCCTTTAGGCTATGGTATTCCAGAGGAAACATGGACAGGTAAGAAGGTGAGTTATTCTTTTCTCAAAACCTTCAGATGTGAAGAATTTGCACATGTAGATTCTGAAAATAGAACCAAGCTATATACAAAATCAAAAAAGTGTACCTTCATTGGATATGGCATTGATGAATTTGGTTATAGGCTTTGGGATTTTGAAAATCAAAAAATTGTGAGAAGTGGGGATGTCATATTCAATGAGAAGATGTTGTACAAAGATCAGTTGCAACAGCATGAGAAGAAAGAAAAGGATTATGTGGTGCTGGATGATACTCCAAATAGTGATGTTCCAGTGGTTCCTCATGCTCTGCAACAGCAACCAGAAATACCACAAACTCCAATGAATGTTAGACAGTCAACAAGGCTAAGTAGACCTCCTGAAAGGTTTTCTCCCTCTTTGTATTCTATTTGTTAACAAATGCTGGTGAACTAGAAGGGTATGATGAAGCTATGCAGGTGGATACAAAGGTTCAGTGGGAGCTTGTAATGAAAGAAGAAATGGACTCCTTGCTGAAAAATCAGACTTGGGAATTATGTAAGTTACCTGCAGGTAAAAAGGCTTTACCAAACAAATGGGTATATAGGCTGAAAGAGGAAGATGGAGGTAAGAAAAGATTTAAAGCCAGGTTAGTTGTAAAAGGATTTGCACAAAAAAAGGGCATTGATTTTGATGAGATATTTTCTCCAGTTGTCAAGATGACTTCTATTCATACCGTTTTAAGTATTGTGGTTGCTGAAGATTTTCATTTGGAACAGCTAGATGTGAAAACTACCTTTCTCCATGGTGATTTCGAGGAGGAGATATACATGGAACAGCCCCAAGGATTTGAGGTCAATGGTAAGGAGAAACTAGTGTGCAAATTAAAGAAGAGTTTGTATGGCCTGAAATAAGCACCTTGGCAATGCTACTTGAAATTTGATAGTTTTATGATTAAACAAGACTACAGCCGGTGTAATTCTGACTATTGTGTTTATTTTAAGAGGTTGGATAATGACAGCTACATTATTTTATGTTTATATGTTGATGACATACTTGTAACGGGGTCTAACATGGATCACATAAGAGAGTTAAAACAATAATTAACACAATCATTTGCTATGAAGGATTTGGGGGTAGCAAAACAAATCCTTGGTATGAAAATTTGTAGAGATAGGAAGAACAGAAAATTGACTCTATCTCAGGTTGATTATGTTGAAAAGGTGTTGCAGAGATTCCATATAGAGAATACAAAAGCTGTTAGCACACCTTTGCCTAGTCATTTGAAATTGACTAAGGAGATGTGTCCTAAGACACCAAAGGAGGAAGAAAAAATGTCCAAGGTAACATATGCTTCAGTTGTAAGAAGTTTAATGTATGCCATGGTATGCACAGACTGGATATTGCACATGATGTAGGAGTTGTAAGTAGGTATATGAGTCATCCCAGATTGGAGCATTGGAATGTGGTAAAATGGATTCTCAGATATTTGAGAGGTACATCCAATAAACACTTATGTTTTTGGGGGCTCTAATATTAATTTAGTAGGCTATGTAGACTTAGATTTGGCAGGGGATATTGATACTAGGTGGAGTACTATAGGTTATGTCTTTACTGTAGGTGGGACAGCGGTGAGTTGGATCTCATGGTTGCAAAAGGTGGTTGTTTTATCCACCACAAAGGCAGAGTATGTAGCTGCAACAGAGGCAAGCAAGGAGATGATATGGCTGCAATCTTTCATAGAAGAATTGGGCGAACAACAGGCTAATAGTTCTTTGTTTATGGATAGTCAATGTGCCATACATCTTGCAAATAATTTTACCTTGCATTTAAAGACCAAACACATACAGTTGAGGTATCACTTCATTCAGTTGGTGTTGGATGATGGACAGTTAAGGATGGAAAAGATACATACAGATAAAAATCCAGTGGATATGTTTACAAAGGTAGTGACAAGGGAGAAGTTGAACTCCTCTTCAGCTTTGATCGGTCTTCAAAACTGAAAACAAAATTAGAACAGTAGAGTCCAGGGTGCTTATTTCCAGTGGGAACTACAGGGTCAACGGTGTTATGATCAGTCTCCAAGTGGGAGATGACATGGTGTGGACTTTGATTAGTCTCCAAGTGGGAGATTGTTGTTATATGGAGCCTAATCAGACTCAGAGGTTAAATTTACCCTGCTTTTTTGGCGCGGTTTCCCCCCAAATTCCTATGAGGTCAAGGGGCAGCATCGCTTGTGGGGATTAAGGTGTCGAGAGTTATTTTTCATTGGCCATCATAAAAAAACCCTATTTTGTAACTGAGAAAAGTTGTGATAAAAATGGCTAAGGGTTAGGGTTTTTGGATGATGTATTGTAGCATTTTGTAGCAGTATTGAGTTGCAAGGATTGCTAGTTGTAATCTGTTTGATTTACTGGATAATCATATTGGACTCTCTATTGGTGGATGTAGCCTAAGTTTGGGTGAACCACGTTAAAACTTGTCTCTTGCTGTTATTATTTCTATGTATTTTCATTCATCTGTTTAATCTTTATTTGCATTTAATTGATATCTTCTATCAGCTAACCCTAACATTCTGTGATTGCGTTCATGTCTTCTCTGTGTATTGTGTGCTTTCACTATCTTCTCTATGTAATGTGTGCTTCCTTATTGTATTCATTGTGACTTATGTGACTGTTAAGTGTTTTCTTATGTTTGCCTATGTCTGGGGACTGGAAATAGTCCTTCAAACTTAGGGTGTGTCTTCATTCTTGAGTTTGATGTGTTTAGATATGCTTCCACCATACTTTAATGCATGTACTACATTGTAGGATCATATACACATTAATGTGGGGGCTAAATGTTATGGAGTAAAAAGTGGACACATGCCTTTTTACCTCCTAGTTCAGCTCCTAGGTCCCCATGTTTACACTTTATGAGCAAATTATTCATCCCGATGAGAAATCTTCCAAAACCCATGACAAATGGGGACTAGGGGCCCATATTATATCCAAGTCCCAACCAAAAAGGCCCCTTGGGACTTGGGCACCCATGCCCAAGTCCACCCTAATTGGTCGAGGTAAAATCAAATCTATGTCAGCCTAAGACTCTTAAATGGGTCCTCCCTTGTTGGCTCTTTCAATTAATTTACAAAAGTTTAACCAGATAGCATATATAAACAAGTGTTTGAATTCATTTGTAACTAGGTTGATGATAGAAAAATTGATGATAGCAAGGTTATGATATTGTGTAAAAGTGAATTCAAGGCATTCATTATGTTTGTTGCAGACTTGTGTTAGTATTGTGTTTATTACAAATTTGGAATCATCATCAACATCCTTATGAGTTGAAGAATCTTCGTCCTCCTAAGGACTTCACCACCAAGGTAACATCATTGTGTTTGAATCATTTCATCATCATTTGGATTATCCTTAGCCTCTGTCCTGCTAGGGAATGCTCTCTCATTAACAACGATGTTGGGAAAACTTGAATGCTAACCCAAGATTTGACTGAGGCAAATCCCTAAACACCACAACCCCCAAACCCCTTTCTTGATGTGTGTAGGTTACAGGTACAAGAGCTAAAGAAGTGAAGGTACAGGGAAGTTGTTTGTGAGGCCAATTATTTTACCTTCCTTATTTTGATCGTTATGCATTTCAGTTGATGACATTATTAGACTTTTAGTGACTATGGTTTCATTATGCAGACTTGATTTTTATCGCCTGATTATGATAGGACATTGATTAGACATATGTGATTCGATTTGATCATATTGATGTTATTCTGTGATTCGATATACGAGATACATATTTGATGATGCTTGTGATGAGATTCTAGTTATTTATGTGATGTGGACTATTTGACATATGATTGAAAAATGTAGTTTACTTTGGAATTATGTATTGATGATTATTGTTGTATTCGATTGTGTGAATTTAATTCCAGTTGCTTCGGCTATGATTATTCATGATATGATTGACACTTGATCGAGATGTGCAGGTTTTACATTCCCTAGCCACGGGAAATTGGAGGTAGAATTCACGCCTAAGTTATCCCCTATGAAACCATCCATTCCCAAGAGGGATAAGGATCACATTTGAATTTGAATGTGATTTAAGTACTTGATTTAATTTTTAATCTTTTGGCCTAGTACCCTTTGTTTAAATTAATCAATAATAAGTGTTGTATAAATTTTACTTGATTTACACCACTTGGTATTTTTTTTTTTTAGGCCATTTAAAGTAGATTTATGACCCCTTTGTGAACTTTAGTGTCCCAAAAGTTACCCTAGGTGGTTACCCATGGGTCTAGGGTCAACTTGGACTATCTAACCCTAGAATTAACTCACTTTTGGTCACTCTAAACTATGGTTTAGTCAAAGTGACGAAATTTGAACTTAGGCAAGGTGGGAGATGAGTCATGCCTTGGGAAAGACTCGTCTCCCTTCCCAAGGAAGACTTGGGAGGTCTCCAAGACTCCCAAGTGTGTGGGAGCTTCCTCCAAGACTCTCACACATGTGTGAGAGCATCTTGGAGGGAGATGGATCCTTGAGAGAATAAGAGGATGCCATATGACATCCCTTATCCTCTTGAAAGTGTGAGTGGGAATGCCACCTCACCACTTGTCCTCTCACACATGTGTGAGAGCACAAGTGGATAAGGTGAGGATTGAGATGGAATGAGAGGATGACACTTGTCATCCTCACACTTCCTCTCCCTTGCAAGTGGCATTGGAGAAGGAGAAGGTGACAAGTGTCACCTTCTCATTTCCTCAAGGCCAAATTGATGGCCTATATTATCTCCTCTTGTTGAGGAGTGTGGGGTTCTTGCAATTTTAAGTTCTTGTCTATTTTGGGAGGAAATTGAAGGAAAGTTAGAGGATTCTTGGAGGTTGGAAGGTTTGGGAAAGCTTGGAGCTCTTCACCAAATGAACTTCCATTATAGGGCTTTTGAGGTAAGCCTCTTAAACTATGTTTTCTCACCCTTGCATATTTATTGTGTTGTGATATGTTTTTGGTTATTGTTGTCTTCATTATTTTTGTGTGGGATGGGAGTATGGTAAGAGCACCTCCAATGGAGGTAATGCTCAACTTGTTTGGGTAGGGGAAAGGAACCTCCTTGAGGTCACTCCCACATTGTGTATTTATGCCTTGAGAGCTGTTATTTGTTGAGGAGATTATTGAATGGCAAGAGTGCCATGGAGGTTATTTTGTGATATTGTGGAGAGTGGTGTTTTTTTGGAGATTTTTGGCTTGAGGCCATGAGATTGATATTTTATCATTTGGCTGACCTTTGAAGTAAAGGGGTCCATTCCCTACCCTCAATAAACTCATTTCCATGAGTTGAGTTTTGTGTTAAACCTATGGCTGTTTGTGTTGTTGTGTTTGATATTTTGTTGTGGATTGTTCCACCTGTGTGAATCCCTACCTCCCTAGCTCAGGGGTGACCCTCTTGCGGGTCTACGGTAGGGAGGAGGGCATTTCAAAGTGGTTGGTGGTTATTCTTTTGTTGTGTTTTATTGCAGGTGTTTAAATGAAAAATGGAGTTGAGAGGAGTGCATTTTGGTGTTCTTATAGTCTCTTTGTGTTGGCTATTGAAGCCATGGCCATTATGGCCTCATTGTATTTTATTCTTGTAAAGTTTTATGCTCAAAGAGTTGGCTGTGGTAAATGTTGTAATGAAAACATTCTTTTCAGTTTATTAAAAAGTTGTTGTTCCCTTCTTGTGAAGTTGGTTTGAGTTGAGAGAGAGATGAGTTGATTAATGTTTCTGCCACTTTCTTTTCAAAAGATGTATATATGTGTGAATGTTGCTGAATAAATTTTATTGCACTCCAATGCTAAAAGAGAAAATGTATTTTACATTTCTATCATTATTCTTTGCAGAAAAAAAATATAAATGTGAATGTTTTAGATAAATTTTAGTGAATGCAAAGAAAGGGAGAGAATACTAAAGTAGTCTAATTTCTGTTGTTATATTGACTGTTACATTACTAGTTGTTGTTGGGGAAAAGAAAAAAGAGTTGTTAGAAACTCACATGGAATAGTAGCTTTCTGCCCTATTGTTGCACAAAAAAAATATATAACATACTCTGTGTATACTTATGCTTTAAAAAAAAAAGTGTTGTTGATTTATTAAGTGGTAGCTTGTAAGTTAGTATTCTGTTATTATTCAATGTTTTGAGAAAAGAAAAATGCTAAGGGAATACATATATGTCTGCATTTTTATAAACATATAAATATATATCTGGTTGTTTTATTTTTCAGAAAAAAAAATATATTGTTGTACTCTGTCTTATAACCTTATTGTGTATATGCTGAGTATAAAAAAAAAATAAAAAATAAATAAATAAATAGAATAAATACAGAAGTAAATCTTATTGCTGTATATTTTTTTTATAAATACAAATATTCTGTAGAAGAAAACGAATTTATATTCTGCCAGTTAGATAAGCTTATATATATGTATATGTATGCCTACATATATATACATATAAATATATAATATATATATATATATATATATATTATATATATCCAAAAATGAAATTAATTTTTATTTATATAAGACAGAGGTCGAATTTTTAACTGAGGGGATGGACTGGTTTTGTTTTGGGCATAGTAATAAACAAAAAAAATAAAAAAAATAAAAAAAGAGATTTGGGTGGGACTATGGGTGCCACGCCCACAACCCCACCCCCCCTTAATACAATGAATGGTGTGGGGACGAGGGTACACCTCCTCCCCACACCCCCATTTCCCCATCATCCCGCAGCTACCGCTGCTCTCTGCAGTCCCCGCCCCCCTTTGGCCGCGCTACCCGCGGAACACCTCACTCCTCTGCCCACAACCTCCGTGCCCCACTCCATGACCACCTCTCCAATGCCGCCCCTCTCAAAGCCACCGCCATCGGTCTTCCCTTCACTCCTCATCCTGCAAACATTTTTAAACTCTTTCATCTTTATTACTCTCATCACCATATCTAAAGCAAAAAAAAATAGTATAGTTACATTCTGATTACATATAGAAAATGGAGGCTATCTGTGTGTTGGATGCATACCTCCATGGGAGTAAATGGAAGCCTCTTCCATGGCTTCCCCAACATTCAAACCCTAACCTGCAATAGAGAGAGGCAAACAAAAAAAAAGAGAAGAGAAAATAAGATAAAGAAATTAGGGCAATGGAGAAAACAAATACAAAGTGTGATTAGGGCTTTTAGATTTAGAATTTTATATTTTATTTGAGAGGAATATGTGAGGATGTGGGTTTAAAATTTTAATTTTTTTTTTTAAAAAAAACCTCTATTTCCCTTTTGTTTTTTTTTATTTATCTCTTGGGGACTTTTAACTTGTTTCTAAAATTTAAATGCGGTAATTCTTTTTGTATTTCTGGTTTAATTGCTTGGAGATTTAAATTTTATGCTTGAGGGGGAATAATTTTATTGTTATTGGAGAGGGTATTTCCTCTTGTTCGAAATTCACCCTAGTTGGGGAATTTCTATTTCTAATTTACCTTAGCGGGATTTTTCTTAAATGTTTTAATTATTATCTCCTTTATTATTATTTTACAGGAGTGAGTATCTTATCCTCCTCCCTCAGCTATTAAATTTTTGAGTTAGTTATTAAATATAATTGTCAAAATTGTATTTAATAACGGACTCAATTTTCTCCTTAGATTTATTTGGCATCTTATCATTAATTTTTATTATTTTATTTTTGAATTTTTATTCCTTTATGCCAGGTCGACTTATTCGACCTTGGCAGAATATTTATTTTAATATTTTATTATTTTGTTTTTAAATCATATGAAATTTATTCTTAAGTTTTATTTAATTTTACTCTTAGATTTTATTTTCCTATTAGTGAATTATTTTTAAAAATTTTATTTTGCGTTTATCAAAAACGCGTTATGCTGCCAGAATTTTGCTAGATTCCTAGGGTTTATTTTATGCGGTGTTTTATTGATTTATTTTAATCCATCATTCCACTTCAATCATGCGCCATCATGCCATATTATTTAATCACTTTTTGATCTAAGTTAAATTAGGGTTCGATGTTGGTGGAATCTTCTTCACCTAGGAAACTTAGGGTTCAGATTAAAATCAGTCTAACCCTAGAAGCGACACACTACGTGTCGCATGCCCCCTAGACGACCTTCACCTTAGCGGTTATGTTGGCATGTTTACGCCTTAGGCGTATTACCACCGAGCACGCAGACACGTGCGAGGGGGTTCCTAGGGATAGGTAGAAAAGTTTTTCGTAGTTCATGTCATGACCACATGGCAAATGTGGACATGACATGTGTGTTGTGTGTTGTGACCGCATGGGAAATGCAGGCATGACACTGTTTGAAGGATAAAGATTCCATATCTGAAAAACAAGTTTGGGAAATCCACTATAGTAGACTAGGGTGTGAGCCCCAGTATCTAGTAGGCCAAACAAACTTGAAATTTAGCATCAAAGCATCTTCTATGACATTTTTGCAGTTTTGAGTTATCAGAGATCTGAACTTTCCAGACTCGGGCTCTAGCCCCCGTGTCCTCCGATATTTTAGCTTCTGAGAGACAGGTTTGGATATCTCACTAAACATCTTGGAACTCTTAGATCCTGATTTGTTATTTCTATTTCACTGTTATAAGATGATTATGATAGATCTACGGTTTAGAGCATTGATTGGCCTAGGGTTTGATAATAGGCTTGGTTGAATCACATCTTTCCTTTGTAAACAAGAGAACAAAATCTGTAGTTGAGTCCTCTTTCATCTTGTAGTGACTTGACTTGGTTTTGTCCTTGAATGTTATAGTGAAAGGAGGGTTTGATCTAGTGTACTCACACACATTTACATCATCTCTCTTTCTATCATATAACACTATCTTACAATTGTTATGTAGGAAAAGTGAATATAGGGTTGATTTGATGATATGCCTAGATCCTCCTTTCACTACACACATTCAAGGACATTTAACTAAGTTGAATCTCAACTTTTGCAAGAGGATTCACCTACAGGTTGGTTGTCACTTGTAATGATAGGGAAATTTAGAATTTTCTAATTAATGTATTAATTTAATGCCCAATTATGCTTAAAACCCTAATTACACAAAATCGTAAACAAATAGACAAATGCTCGCACACAGAGGTGTTATATTCAGAGTAAATACATACCAAATTTTGAGATTCAAGATGCAAAAAAGTCAAAGGCTAAAGAGCAGGAGCCCAAGCCCAAGGTAGGAACTTCTTTAGGGATTTTTGAAAGTTGTTTGCTACTGTTCACCACTGTCTCAAAGGTTTTCACCTCAGAAGATCCAGAGGGCTTCAGGATGGGTACCCAAGCCCTTGTAGTGTTTTTCTTCTTAGATCTAGACTCTGCACACTCTGTCATAGCCTTCTGCAACTCCACTACATAAGATACGACACCTGTCACTTGCAATCACAAGAAATGGGGTTGGGGGTTGTGGTGTTTAGGAGCTTGCCTTAGTCAAGCCCCGAAATGGCATTCAAGCCTTCCAACACCATTGTTTGATAAAGAGTGTACATCCCTGTGGGATAGAGGCAAAAACAAATTGATAAATTGATAAATGATTGATTCAACACAAATAGATATCACCTTAGAGGTGTAGCTTGCATATAGATGAAAATCCTTCAGCACATGAGAAGATGAAGCCAAATCTGCATAACAAACACAATAACAAGACAAGTCTGCTCTGCAACAATGAATGCTTTGAATTTTCTACAATCATAAGTTCACCAAAGTATCATAATCATCTTCTAGTTTACAAATGAAACCCTAAACATGTTTATATATGCATTCTCGCTACAAAATTTGTAATTCAAACTTAAGATGTCAACAATGGAACCTTTTAACGGTCACATAACCGACATTTAAAATTTAGGTCCTGACCAAATAGGGTAGGACTAGGGCACGAGTGCCCAAGCCCCAGGCTCCATTTTCAAGGTAGGATCAAGCTCAACAAGTTCCCCTTAGCACCATTTGACATGGGTTCCAAGGGATTTTGCATCAAGAGTTAAAATGAACATGCATGATGAAAAACAAGGGACTCAAGAGATAAAATTAGGAGGTAAAAGTCCTAGGGAGACATTTTACGACATAACATTTAGCCCCTAGTTTAATGTATGTATGATCTTACGACCATAACATTTTCAAGGTAGGATCAAGCTCAACAAGGTCTCCTTAGCACCATTTGACACGAGTTCCAAGGGATTTTGCATCGGGAGTTAAAATGAACATGCATGATGAAAAACAAGGGACCCGGGAGATAAAATTAGGAGGTAAAAGTCCTAGGGAGACATTTTAGAACATAACATTTAGCCCCCAGTTTAATGTATGTATGATCTTACAACCCATACATGTATTAAAGAACGCTCAACACATAGCAAACACGCCAGGCACTTGAAGCTAATGACTACACGAAGATTGAGGAACTATCTAGCCCCCAGTCTCAGGTAGACATAAGAGAAAACACACCACAAACACGCTAAACATAGTGAAGACAGTAGTTCAGGCACACAAAACATGGAGAAGATAGTAACATGCATACAAAACACGGAGAAGACAGTATTGAAGACACGCAAAACACGATGAATGCAATGATATTTCTTTTTTATTTTCATATATATATGAATGTGAATACATGGAAAGTAAAAATGCAACACACAACCCCAAAATGTAGGAGGGGCATTTCGCCACACTCTTTACACTACCTATGGGGGACAAGACACGCAATACAAATCTTAGAATGTAGGAGGGGCATTTCACCACGCTCTTTAGACTACACTTGAGAACATGCAAGCCATACAAAACCCAAGGTGTAGGGAGGGACTCATCGCCACATAGCTTTAGACTACACCAAGGAAAAACATGCCATACAAAACCCAAGTATAGGGAGGGACTCATCACCATACAGCTTTAGACTACACAAGGGGGAAAACACACAAAAGACACATGAAATACACGAGCGTCATATAACATGCCAAGGACATACTATAGTCTAAAACATGGAAAACAAGGTGATGGAAGGAACTTATTGCTAAGCCCCCACCATCTCAAGCATGCTATAGGCACACCTGATGATTGGGCTTATGCCACAATAACCTCCAAAGACACTCTTATGGGAGGATACACCAACCCCGCCTACTCGGAGGACTTTTGAATAAAAAGGATGTACACTAGCTCAAGAGATACACCATCCCTACCTCTGCAAAGGGCTTTGAATAAAAGGATATGCACGATATCCTGCCTCCATAGAGGGATTTTTGAATAAAAGGATATGCATGATATCCCGCTTCCATAGAGGGCTTTATGATTGTAATATAGAATAAAGATGTGCACTCGTGCTGGAGATACAACATCTCACCTTTGCAGATGGCTTACAAACATGCTTCGTTAGTACCAAAATCATCAAATAGCTTACCTTTATATGCCCCCACCTTAAGGTGGTTGATATCATGTACTGATATCAAGCACGTTAAGGTAGAGAGAAAACACATAAGGGAACAAGAGCTTTCGCAAAGCCCATGCCCCCAAAGGTGACATGTGCTTACGATCGTCGAATATTCCCACAAACACACACTTCTTAATCTAAGAAATGCATGAAAACAAAGAATCCAAGGCTACTCAAACATGTTCAAGTCCGAGTATAGCCATGGGGCTTATACTGTAGAGATCTCAGAACTAAGTGTAACAACAAGGCGAGGCACCTAAAACAATCAAAGTGCACAGAGCAGATGTATTGTTATGATTTATTAGCACAATAAGACAACATCAAACATCACACAGAGTGATTCTACTATCCAAGCATCGGTTATATGTATCAACCCCATCTTCATATATGGACTAGGTCCATTTTTGCTTTGCTTTCTAAAGGGACACGTGGTCCGTATCAGTATATGTTTGTTTTTCATCATCCACCGACTAGGTAGGATCACTAGAAGAAGGTAAACAATAAAATGAGAGAGGAGAACAAGTGTCTTAGGAACAATCACGTAGGAGGATGCCCCCAGGTCATCAATCGCAATGCTATGCGCCTAAGACACAACACACAACAATCAAAATAGAGGAGACAAAAGATAGATGAATGATGATACAAATAGAAGAATGGTCATAATAGAGGCGGTCTCCCAATATCCTTGACCTTACAAGAGTATCAAGGGTCATCCTAGGAGGCCTAAACAACACATAACACAACACGGGGGGAACACAACACGGGGGAACACAAAACAAGAGAGGAGGTCACATAAACGAGCCAATAATGCTACAACATAAGTGACCACCAGGGTTAGGAATACTTACATGTTGCACAACTGAACTAGCAGTTGTCAAAAAGAAAATCATCATCTTCCCAATCTCTAATGCCGGATGAAAGAGGTACATAAGGTACAATAGCCCAACGTTTGTCATTATTATTAATCTCTTTCTCTTTAAGTTTTTCTTTGTTTGGTTCAGTGTTAGGTGGAATGTTTTCTTGTTGAGGTGCATTTTGTTGGGCAAAAGTTTGTCTTCTCTTCCTCCTTTCTCTTTCTTGTCTATTCCTTCTTGTCTTATTTCTTATATCTTCAAAAGTAGTCTTATGTTTTTCCATAGGTTTTCCTACTTCAGAGGAGGAAGCTTGCTTAAATCTAATTTGTCTTGATGAAATACTTTGTTTTCTATGAGTCACTCCGGATCCTTCTAAGGATGACAGAGGAGGAGCCTCAACATAGAGTCCTTTACCTTTATCTCTAGGAAGTTCTTCTAATGCAGGTTGTTCTTCTCTTGTTTCTTGTTGAATAGAAGGTTCGGCCACTCTAGATAGAAGTTTTGCTTTGTATCTTTTGTATGCTAAGAAAGTTTGGTCTCTTCGTAGCTCAGGTTATGTATCAGGTCGTGGCCAAAAGTAATCAAGAGTAAAGTTCTTTTCCATAACCATGGGTTTCCATGTATTACGACGAATAGTATGCACTTGTCCAGGTAAAGGGAATTTTATGCATTTGTGTATTGTTGAGGGGACAACCTTCATAGCTTTTAGCCATGGATGTCCTAGTTTTATGCAGAATAGGTCAGATAAAGGGATGACAT
This sequence comes from Cunninghamia lanceolata, assembly GCA_027924645.1. Lineage (NCBI taxonomy): Eukaryota > Viridiplantae > Streptophyta > Pinopsida > Cupressales > Cupressaceae > Cunninghamia > Cunninghamia lanceolata. Next base: position 2,921,524 of record BSBN01000220.1, on the reverse strand, counting down.
CAAATAATTGATCCACATCTTTATCATCAACCGTAACCAATAAAGTTATCTTCCCAAAGGTAGTCATGAAAGCTCTAGTATGTGTCTTAATCATAAAGTTTGAAGGTTCATAAGAATCTTGTATCAAATCATGTGAGAGAAGAAAATATTTCGTTACCACATTAGTCATGCAATTAGGATCTATAAGTGTACCATGCATGGGAATCTCCATTACATTCACTGTAATGTAGAGAGGCCCCTCATTATCACTCATTGTTTTAACATGAGGTGTAAATGTTATCTCAGGTTGAAAAACATTGGCATCCTAGGCTCACAATTTTGCATAGTTTGCATCAATTTTATTAAATTTCACCCAATCTTTGATTTTTACATCAGATATGATATAAATTACATCACTACATCATTATACAATCATTTTCATTGCATTTTCATGCTTAAATTTTAGATTTTTCTTAAAATTATGCATTTTTCATATAACCTAGTTTTTTCCAAAAGCTAGGGTTTGTGGTTAAAATCTTGTTTCAGATTTTACTACTCCTTTAAACACTCTTTTAGGACTCATTTCTGATTTTAGTGTTTCATCATAGTGGGTTTTGCATTTACATCTTAGATTTTGCATTTACATCTTAGATTTTGCATTTTCACATAGTCAATTTCAACAAAAACTAGCATATTCATTCATTTTTCCTTAAACATTGCACTTGCATTGAGCATTGTAGAACTTGTGACATCATTTTTTCAATTTTTTGGTAAATTTTCAAATGCAATAAGATGAAAATGTAATGAATGAATGTAAATATGAAGTACAACACTCAGAAAGGTGCAAAATTAAATAAAAATATGGGTTCACCAAAATGTTATGTAGGAAAAGTGAATATAGGGTTGATTTGATGATATGCCTAGATCCTCCTTTCACTACACACGTTCATGGACATTTAACCAAGTTGAATCTCAACTTTTGCAAGAGTATTCACCTATAGGTTGGTTGTCACTTGTAATGATAGGGAAATTTGGAATTTTTTGATTAATGTATTAATTTAATGTCTGGTTATGCTTAAAAACCTAATTATGCAAAACAGTAAACAAACGGATGAATCCTGACAAATGCTCGCACACAGAGGTGTTATATTAAGAGTAGATATATACTAGATTTCAAGATTTGGGATGCAGAAAAGTTGGGGACTAAAGAGCAGGTGCCCAAGCCCAAGGTAGGAACTTCTTCATGGATTTCTGGAAGTTGTCTACTACTGTTCACCACTGTCCCAAAGGTTTTCATCTCGAAAGATTCAGAGGGCTTTGGGGTGGGAACCCAAGCCCTTGTAGTTCTTTTCTTCTTAGATCTGGACTTTGCACACTTTGTCACAGCCTTCTACAACTCCACTCCACATGATATGGCATATATCACCTGTAATCACAAGAAATGGGGTTGGGGGTTGTGGTGTTTAGGAGATTGCCTTAGTCAAACCCAGGAATGACATTCAAGCCTTCCAACACCATTGCCCGATAAAGATCATGTATCCCTTCAAGCTAGAGGCAAAAACAAATTGATAAATGATTGATTCAACACAAATAGATATCACCTCGGAGGTGTAGCTCGCATATAGATGAAAATCCTTCAACATATGAGAAGATGAAGCCAAATCTGCATAACAAACACAATAACAAGACAAGTCTGCTCTGCAACAATGAATGCTTTGAATGCTCTACAATCATAAGTTCACCAAATTATCATAATAATCTTCTAGTTTATAAATGAAACCCTAAACATGCTTATATATGCATTCCCGCTACAAATTTTGTAATTCAAACTTAAGATGTCAGCAATGAAACCTTTTAACGGTCACGTAACTGACATTTAGAATTTAGGTCCCGACCAAATAGGGCAGGACTAGGGAGCGAGTGCCCAAGCCCTAGGCCCCATTTTCAAGGTAGGATCAAGCTCAACAAGGTCCCCTTAGCCCCATTTGACATGGGTTTCCAAGGATTTGGTATAGGGAGTTAAAATGAACATGCATGATGAAAAACAAGGGACCCAGGAGCTAAACTTAGGAGGTAAAAGTCCTAGGGGAACATTTTATGACATAACAACAGTATCCTTCCTACAATAAGGCCTTATCTAATATGAGCACCCTCTTTTGGCAAGAGATATGATGGTTATGTATTTATTTTTTTAGTTGATAATTTTCTTTCATTTATCTTTAAATTGTCTCTTTCAAATACTTATTCAAGACTACCTTGATCTTTCTATATCTTGGTATGTTAAGATATTTATGGACTGGGGCATTGTTAATGCTTTCATATGACATGATGTTTGTGGGATGTTCTTGTTACCCTACCAAGTCTAATATTTATCTTGTATATGTTGGGATAGCTTCTTGCATGAACAATGTCCTTTGCATATAAGGTCATTCAAATACCTTTTGTACATTAGGATCATCATGCTCTAAGACTACCTTCCATTCATGTATCTGACAAGGTTTTATTATGTCTGATATGAATAAGGATATCCCTTTGTGTGCAGAGTCAATGCCCATGCAAAGGATACATTGTCACCCTAGTTCCTCATACCTTGGTGTATAATATCCACTTTCTATATCAAAATAAGGATTTCTCTTTATATTTTTCAAGAATAACCTAAGAAAATCATCCCATCCATCTCCCCATACATATTAATAAATATCTATATCTTTCACAGTTTGATCACCTATTATATTCTTCTACATCCTACATCGCTTCTTCTATCATACTAACATTTAGTCCATACATCATAATAATATCATATACATCACATAACACCCTATTTCATCCATGAATTCCCTACAAAACAAATATTCATCAAGCATCATACATCCATAGCATCATAAGTACATCATATATCTATCCATCAAATCATATATATCCATAATCATCATAAATGCTATCCATAACATGACATCATGCATACATCACACAAATCCATAACCATAATAAATTTCATCAATACCATCATCATCACATAAGACATGTAAGCATCATAAACATCATAACCATCACATATGCACAACAAAAACCATGTCATATCTCATATATACATCAAAAAATAAATGTGTCATGTACATGTCTATACAAAGGGCTATGTGATCCATAAATATAAAAATATATACACAAGCCCATAAGCATCATCATATACATCATGGTCATGTAATAGATTCTACATCATATACAATATATACAAATCATGTGGAGCTCTCCTCTAACTGAGAGGGATCTACCCCAGAAGCTGAGGGTTGTATCCCTATAGGTGGAGGTTGTACCCCTGATGGTCATACTAGTGGTGGAGGTCCCCTCGCTAATCCCCCTAATCTCCTAGAGGAGGAGGCCCCTAATTAATTCCATGCGTCAAAACTAGGCTCACACTCATCTGTTGGAACCACACTCTAATATAAACCTCTATAGTACTTTGCCTCCCTACTGACCCACACCACATCTCATTGTACTCGTGCCAACTCTGACACTAGCACCATAGTAGGTTGGTCTACCCCTATCATAGCCTGCACAGAGTCTCTCTCCTACCTTTGTCACTGCACCCTATCTTAGCCCTCAGTCTCAAGGCCACCACTGTATCCCTCTCTACCATAACTTGTGTTAGCTCACCATCTATAGGGGCCTATGATGGTTCCTCTCCCTATTCTTGTAGGGCCTCCCCCACCTCATCTCACTTCTCTTAGAGCCTCACTACTACAAACTCTACCTGTTGTTGCCGTTGTATCTCAGCATCTCTCTCAAAATCTGTCTGCTGAAGTAATCCCTCTAGTCTCTCAACCTCTAGCTACAACACATCTCACTCAGATAAGTCTCTGGCTAGTCATATCCCCATATCCTCCTCCTCATCCTCTCTCCCCACCTCCTTAGTCTATCTACCCACATCCTCCTCCTCATCTCTGCCAACCTCCTCCTCATCTCTACCAACCTCCTCCTCATCTTGTCTCATCTCCTTATCCCTCGACTCCTCCATTGATGCCTCCTCCATAGCCACATCTCCCACTACCGCCTCTTCTACCACCACCTCTTCTACTCTTCATCTCTGCCTTAGAGCTTTACCTAGCCCAACAGTTATACCCTAGGACCAATCTCCCCCTCTGTCTCCTGGCTACAGGTCATTAGGTACCGTCAACCGCACTAGCCTGTGAGCTAGCCACCATGCGTCATACTTTGGGGTAGTCCCTAAATCCACCCCACCTACTACTGGATCCCACTGTACTAGTGCTAAAGACTCAAAATCTGTAATAGTTGTATCCACCACAATCTCATGTCCCCACTCCACTACCTCTCGTGGAGTCCTCGCATAGATAGCCTCCTATACTAGCACTAGTTGGGGAAACCCAAATTGTCACAGTACCCTGTCTGGCATATGTTGGCAAGAGACACTATATGGATTCATGGTTGTTGTCATTGATGGCAACAAAGGTCATCCCACATATCCGCAAGTCATGGTGTGCCTCTATCGGAAGTCAGAATGAAGAACTGTTGTGGTCCGGTGAACAAGAACAGAGCATGTGGCAAGGTCCGACAGATTGGTCCGGATCTCTCAAAGGAAGTATCTTGGTGCAGTGTGGATTTGGGGAAGTCAAGAGGACTACCTTGAGTAGTATATTCCAAGGATTTAGCCTCCGGTGATGAACAAAGAAAAAGATATGAATAGTTGAGTACCGGATTTCTGAGAGACAGTGAGAACAGAGGAAGAACTGACTAATAGAGTATTAGACTATTTTCCGGATGTGTTACTGTTGATGGTAAAGGTTGTAAAGGCATGAATCATGTTTGGGCGACATGATTAATGATATCTACAAGTATATGCTTGATCCGCATTGCTTGGTGAGCAAGGATTCAGCCGACAGAACAGAGTTTGTAAGAAACTAGACTGTTCCAGATGCCGACTAGAAAGGTGATGAAATTACTTGTGCGGATATATATAGAGGATGGATTTAGTTGTGAAGTGTGTGTTATGTGATGGTATATACGAATAAGTGCAAGAACAGAGCAGAAGTAGCAAGAAAGATTCGGTATGTGAAAGGATAGCAGAATAAAGAACAGAGGAAAGATGAAGTGCAGCAGATCAGTGTACTGAGCCTAACCGGAACTGAACTCCAGCATATGTAGATGCTTCCAATCAGTTCAAGACTGTGATTCTTATCACTTTGTAGACAGTATGTCTCCTTGTAGGCAGTGGGCCTCTTTGTGAGCAGTGTGCTCGGGCAGTGAGCCCTAATTGGCAAGTGCCATTTTTGTAATTTCCTATTCTTCTAACAGAGAATAATTTTTGGGTTAATCACCCCGTGGTTTTCTCCCTTAACAGGGTTTCCACATCAAAAATACTGTGTCATGTGTTTCTTATTTCATGGTAATGTTCTTGTGTTTGATTCAATGCTGCATTAATTAATAAGAAAGTTCAAAAAGGGAAATAATTAGGATAACTGATTCACCCCCCCCCTCTCAGTTATCAACAATTGGTATCAGAGCTAAGTTCCTCCTAATAGAGCCTAACAGCTTGAGGAAGATCTGGGAGTTCAAATGGATGCATATGGTTTAAGGGAGCAACTCAAGACTGCCCTTGAGGATCTTGAACAGTCAAATTCTGAAGTCAATGAATTAAAGGAAAGACTCAAACAGGCTGATGAATTCATGAGAGAATTAAAAGACAAATTAAGTCTCTCTATGAAAAAGAGAAAGGAGCTGCTCCAACAATTGGCAAGACAAAGTGAAGAAATCAATACAAATGAAGAATTGACTGAGCAAACCAAGTTATGTGAAAAGTTATCAAAAGAAGTCATTATGTTAAGACATGAAATGGAATCAGGAACTATAAAGTTTACTCAAGAGATTGAAGAAAAAAGAAAAGCTGAAGACAATCTAAGACAATCTCTTAAAGAAAAATCAGAAGAATGCCACCAGATGGACAGGATTATCAGACATCTTGAATCTGATCTTGAAGATGCCAAAGATAATGAAGAAAAACTTGAGGATCAAATTACCTCTCTCAAAAGAGATCTTCAAACAGCAAATGAATATAAAGAAAAATTCAAGATAAGTTCTGCCCAACTTGAAGTACTTCTTGGAAGTCAAAAGAGGACAGATGACAAGTATGGTTTGGGATATGAGAAAGGAGAAAGCTCCAGATCCGGTCAAAAGAATTTTGGATCAGAAAATCCAAGGAATAGGCCTAGAAGACCTCCAGTAAGACAGCCAAATGCTCAAAGATATCCATCTTTCAATGGATACTGCCACAGCTGCAACCACTTTGGTCACAAAGCTAATCAGTGCAGAAAGAGAATGAATCAGATTAATTCATCCTTCTCTGGATAGTGCTTTAACTGCAAAAGGTATGGACACAAATCCCATGAATGCAGAAATATGCAAGTAAACAATTCATTCAAAGGTAGATGCTTTACATGCAATAGAGTAGGTCATATGGCTAATCAATGCAAATCAAGAGGTTATCAGTCAAATATGCAAAGAAATGTTATTTGCCAAATCTGTAATAGGTCCGGTCATAATGCTAAAGTCTGCAGAAGCAAGAATCAGGACAAAAGAGGTTCGGTGTATAATCAGAATCAAGACAAGGGTAAACAAAAGATGAATGCGGATGAAGTTAGGAATCAGATGAGCAAGATTTGGGTGAAGAAAAGTTCAGAGAATGTAGAGGTTGGATCCGCACCAGACTCTGGTGCTGATATTTCTTCCAGAAATTAAAAAGTGAGCTCTGGCTCAGGGGGAGACTCAAAGAAAATCCTGTTCCCCCAGCCAATCAAGTGGTGCCGGATGTGGCACAAGATGCGGAGTAAAGGGTTTAAAGATATAAGTCTTGAGATGATCCAGATAAGATTTCAGAGGTCCGCATGGAGATATGAAGAAGCTGTGATCGATCAAGCAAGACCTGTTCCGGGAGATGCTCCGGTATGACAGAGGATTACAAAAAGATCCGGAGAGATCCAGAAGTGCATTGTCTTATTCTGCAGATTGGACAGAGTGTTTGGGATGTTCTTGTAATGTGTCACCTTGATTTATTCATGATTGAAAGATCCGGATGATGTTCACAGATCAGGACTGATCCGGGATACTCCAAGCTATCCGGATAAGGCAAACCGGAATAATATAGGTCAAGCATTTATTGCCATCAGATATTAGGGTTTGCGGAGCAATATAAGGGATTTCTCAAAAAGCATTTGCTCATTCTGCACTCAAGAAGAAGCGAAAAGTGGAGCTCTGCAACAAGATTCATCAAGCACACCAAAGATCTCCTGCCGAAGTCATTGCATAAAGAAATCAATCCAACCACTCCATGCAAACCGAAGGCGCATAAGGTATTCTCCGTTTTCATTATCTCACTGCAAATCTTTGAAGAATGGCTACTCCGAATATAGTTAAGATCTCTGATAGACCTCGCCCCACATTCAAGAAACATCCTTACAAATCCTTGGAGGTAGATCCACTAGGAGCCTTCTCTAGTGTTCCTCATGGTGTATTGCACACGGAAGATATTAGGGTTTACATCCATGTGAATCTTGAAGACTTTGGAGAATCAAAACTGATGGATATCTATCACAAACAATTGATAGATGACTCCTTTGAGATCAAACCTCAGTACAAAGCCATCCGGGACAAACACTTTGCACAGTGCATTCATTTCCCCTGTTTTGAAGAAGATGAATGGGTCTGGTATGTACTAAGTAGAGTACATGACAACTTCCTATGGTTGAACAAGCCCTTCAAGATCACCAAAGATGCAATTAGGGCTGTAACCGGTCTGCACTCATCTGGTGGATTACCTGTTCTCAAGTCTGTCAAAAATCAGACAGTTAGTGATGCAACCGGATCCAAGTTTGACAAGAGAGCTATGACAGTTGATGACATCACTGAACCGGATGTCAAATTTGCATCTATGATAATTGGTTACAAAATCTATCACTCCAGTAGGGAAAATTCAGTACCGGGAACTGCAATCTACACAGCCTATCAAATGTTAAAGGAGAATGCAGACTATGACTTGTGTGAGCTTCTTGTAAACCAACTCTTTGAAAATTTGCAGAAGATTAAGAAGGACAAGAAAAACTCCTTCAAGTATGGCAATCTGATCCTTTGTCTCTTCTTTTACTACATGAACGAGCTTCCCGGATCCAGTGGATGGATATGGCAGAATGACAGACCGGTTGCCATCCAAATCAGAGACTATTTGCATGGACTTGGGGATGCTAAAGCAAGAAACACAGCTCTATGGGGATACTTCAAGAACTTCCAAAGCATGATGCATGCAAGAGAAAGAATACCCCTCTCGCTCGTTGAAAAGTACAAAGACACAGTATGCTTCATGGTAGAAACAGATCAGTGTCTAATGGAGGCAGTAGAACCAAGAGCTGTATGGATCATGCCCATGGGGTATGAAGTGGATGAACAAATAGTGGAGCTGCATGTTCAACACATGCTAAGTCAGCCCAAAGATCCAAAGGCAGAAAGGTTTGGAACCTTTGAGGAGCTGAGTGTAAAGATACATGTAGAACTCAGGGAACCTGAGATAAAGAGGAAGGTGAGAAAAGAAGTAGAGCACATTGCTCAAGGCCTAGGCATCTCAAAAGAGGCACTTGATGCCAGCCGGGAAAAGAGAAGAAAATCTGAGGAAGAAAAGAAAGACGCAGAAAAGAAAAGCAAGAAAAGTGCTCCGGTGGAATCCTCAACCCGGACCAGATCATCAAAAGGATCCACACCTATCAAAACCAAAAGCTCAAAACTGAAAGTCCAGGGATCCGGTAAAAGATCCAAGACAAAAGCCTCAAGAGCTTATCAAAGCCAAAAGGATGAAGAAGAAACTGAGTCAGATGAAGGAGTGAAAGAAATAAAGAAACAGAAAAAGAAAGAATCCGGTAAATCCTCTTCTGGCCGAGATAAGGAAGAAATGACAGAAGAACCTTCTGAAAAGCCCACCTTGTCTCTAGACAATGTAGTCAAATCAGTCACTGTGGATGGGAACCTTCAACCGGTGGCTAAATTCTATGATGACTACAATGAGGCAGATCAAAAGATCCTGCAAGAAGCCATAATAAGGTACTTGAACATCTATAATAAAGATTTTATTGAGATTATTTCTAAAATTCCTAAAAGCCTAGAAAAGGAATTAGAAATAAGAAAGAATAATGCTCATGCAAAAGATCTTGAGATCCGGGAGCAGATAGCTATTCAGCTATACCCTCAAATTGATCCCAAGACAATGAACATAATATTCAAAGATTGCAAAGATGAGTTCAGAAGTAAAGCCAGGATGAACCAACTCATGCTTGGTGAGACTGACAAGGTGGCCAAAGAGACAGAAGAGATCCTCCGGAAGGCCTTCAAAATTTCAATCTTCCTGTTGTAGAGGACTTAGGTGCAGAAACAGCTGTGGACTTGGAACCCTCTGCTCCAGAAGAAGTGGCCTATGAACAGGCTAGCATCTCTCCTCCGGTTTCCCCTACAGTCTCCGGATCCAAAGAAGAAGAGAAATTACAGGAGAAGGAAGCAGTGGTGAAAGATAAAGAGGTTGACAGTTCCAAGACTGCAGAAGAAAAGAAACATCTATCTCCGGCAAGAGACACTGCACAAACTGTTCAACAATTTTTGAGCAAAGAAACTTTAGAGATTGATGAACCAGAGCTTCTAAAAGGCCCATTCGACTTTGACTCTCTCTCTCCGGTACAAACAATGAAAATAGCTTCATTTGCAAATGCCAAGGCAAATGAAAAACTCCTGAAATCTCATATGGAAGACTGTGAGTTGATAGAGGTTGCTTTCGGAGTACTTGTAAAGATTATGCCATCAATCCAGATAGATCCGACAGCCTCCTCTTCCGGTAATCTAAAATCCTTAGTCAGCAGTGTTGATACACATTTTGATTCTCTAGAAAAATCAGCTGAAGAAAAGGTCCGGAAGGAATTTTTGGATAAAAGACTTTCCGAAGTATTAGGATTAATCTCTAATGATAGAAGAAATATGAGTATTGGAATAAAGAGCTTAGAAAATGCTCTTAAGGATGGCGGTGATATTTACAAATTTTGTATATCCTGGTCAAAGGCAACAGCAGAAATTGATAAGAAAATAAAAGAGGAACGGGATAAACTACAAAGTTTATCTCAAAGTTTTGATCCTCTCTCTTCCTCCATAGTAAATCAAGAATGTCAGACTATTGCAGTCTTGAGTGAAATAAAGAACCTTGAGAAGGAAAGAAAGAATATCACTAACCGGATGGGAGAACTTAGAAGGATTATAATCCCTAAGTTGGAAACTATGCATGAGGCCATCAGTGATGCTCAGACCACTGCCCAAACAAATGATCCGACAGATCTCAAGAGGGCAGAAGCTTTTGCATTTTTGTTGAGTGGTCACATTTCAATTTTGGATAGAATGAAGCAAAGTTGGCTTGCAGAACTGATCCAATTGAAGACATCCTTTGCAGACATTCTTCAGTATATGTGAGTATGTAAATATGCGGCTATATATAGAAATTTTTTGAAAATTTTGGTGTGCGGACCCTACCCTTTCCCATTGATGTCAAAGGGGGAGTGAGGAGCAGTGAAAAATGAGGAATTCAACTAAGGGGGAGTTCCAGAAATTGTATATAAAGATAGAGCATCAGCCAAGGGGGAGCATAATGTAAACACTTAGTCATTTTTCACTAAGTGTTGCCATCAATGCCAAAGGGGGAGATTGTTGGCAAGAGACACTATATGGATTCATGGTTGTTGTCATTGATGGCAACAAAGGTCATCCCACATATCCGCAAGTCACGGTGTGCCTCTACCGGAAGTCAGCATGAAGAACTGTTGTGGTCCGGTGAACAAGAACAGAGCATGTGGCAAGGTCCGACAGATTGGTCCGAATCTCTCAAAGGAAGTATCTTGGTGTAGTGTGGATTTGAGGAAGTCAAGAGGACTACCTTGAGTAGTATATTCCAAGGATTTAGCCTCCGGTGATGAACAAAGAAAAAGATATGAATAGTTGAGTATCGGATTTCTGAGAGACAGTGAGAACAGAGGAAGAACTGACTAATAGAGTATCAGACTATTTTCCGGATGTGTTACTGTTGATGGTAAAGGTTGTAAAGGCATGAATCATGTTTGGGTGACATGATTAATGATATCTACAAGTATATGCTTGATCCACATTGCTTGGTGAGCAAGGATTCAGCCGACAGAACAGAGTTTGTAAGAAACTAGACTGTTCCGGATGCCGACTAGAAAGGTGATGAAATTACTTGTGCGGATATATATAGAGGATGGATTTAGTTGTGAAGTGTGTGTTATGTGATGGTATATACGAATAAGTGCAAGAACAGAGCAGAAGTAGCAAGAAAGATTCGGTATGTGAAAGGATAGCAGAATAAAGAACAGAGGAAAGATGAAGTGCAGCAGATCAGTGTACTGAGCCTAACCGGAACTGAACTCCAGCATATGTAGATGCTTCCAATCAGTTCAAGATTGTGATTCTTATCACTTTGTAGACAGTATGTCTCCTTGTAGGCAGTGGGCCTCTTTGTGAGCAGTGTGCTCGGGCAGTGAGCCCTAATTGGCAAGTGCCATTTTTGTAATTTCCTATTCTTCTAACAGAGAATAATTTTTGGGTTAATCACCCCGTGGTTTTCTCCCTTAACAGGGTTTCCACGTCAAAAATACTGTGTCATGTGTTTCTTATTTCATGGTAATGTTCTTGTGTTTGATTCAATGCTGCATTAATTAATAAGAAAGTTCAAAAAGGGAAATAATTAGGATAACTGATTCACCCCCCCCCTCTCAGTTATCAACAGCATATCTCTCTCTATAATGTATGTTGTCTACCCAATGAGATATCGTGCCTGCCTGTAGTACATCAAATGCTTGGGATCATCTGTTTGTTTCTCACAATCTCTCCATGGCCTCCAGATAACTGTATCTATCTCATCCAGCACCTGTCTCCAGTAAGCCAACTCCCCCAGTGATCATTATGTCAATGCCCCCTCATATAGATACACATAAGGTAATCCAAGTCCCTTCCTCCTCACTGATATAGGTCATGTAATTGATATGTGCTCCCAAGCCTACACATGTAGTAATGTAACTCTACATGCTAGGCTCGAACCATATCTATATACAACATGATGCATGTCATGATATAGTTTCCCAAGTACACATGGTCCCCATGCATAGACCACTCCCTCGCTTATCATCCACTCTAACACGTGGCCCCAGCCAACTAAAAACCCCCTAGACCTCCGATTTGGCATTAATATCCCTTCAATCAGCCTTGCTAAGAACAATGTCAACTGATCAAACCTCACTTGCATTTGTCATGGCCTGATCTCACCATCCTCTATCCCCAAATCCTAGGTCATGTGTAACCTCACCAATGCACTCTCTCCAGTGTCAGTATCATATACCACACACTCTCCATGAATCAGGATGTGCAGTATCCTCCAAACATCCTCTAATGTGATGGTAATCTCCCCAATAGGCATCAAGAATGAACTATGCTCACTATGCCACCACTCTACCAACACTATCATCATCACCTGATGTGCTCTAATCTGGGGCATATGTGACACATGCCATAATCCCATCACCCCTAGGAACGTATGCTCTGCCTTTGTCAAATCCTCTTTGAGATCCATAGTCATTGGATGATGCTCCTGGGACATTAGTGGCTGAAGTACCTCCTGCATCCATCATGCATCATTCATCAGACACTCCATAAAAGACCCAAAACCCTAATTACATCATTAGCACCACTTTGTTCATCAATAGCAACTCTTTTTTATCAGTAGTGCCTAACTACTGCTCATTAGCCCCATTTTGGTTTTTTCCATCATTAGCACCATTCTGGTCATCATTTCCAGACCTAAACTATCAAATGTGCATTTATGCCTGCTACCATCAAAAGTGCTATTCTACTGATCATTTGCGACCCTAAAACTCAAAAACACCATTGCGCTCATTGTTTGTGTCATTGCACACCAAAAGCATGAAACTACCTATCATTAGGGCCAAACCCCTAAAGTTGTACTTTTGATTGCACATTTTTCTAGGCCCAATAAATGTTATCTATGACTACTCTAAAGACCCAAAGGTTAGGTACATACCGCCGTAGGTGCTTTGACTAGCCATTGGTAGGTTTGTACGTGCTCTGCCCGATGATCCACCCTTGGAATGCCTGACATCTCTGTAACTACTTCATGCTTTGGATGCTCTGGATCTCTTAAGCTCAAAATGTAAGTAAATAGCTAGGGAGAGTGCAAATGAATTTAAAATGACCCCCAATCCTATTTGTAGCCTCCCAAAACCTAATCTTCCCTTCCAAGCCCTTTTTCTTCATACCACATTCTTTCATTCTTCATCCCGTCATCTTTCGCGCTCGCTTTTCCTTCATTTCAACCCTATTTTCATCCCCATTTACTAAACCTAGCCTATCCTTCCTATCAAGAGTTCAACTAGAAACTTATTATTTTTCCTGGCTACTCTCTTGAAGGGGCACCCTACCTCCATCCCTTGGTACACTGGGGCACAACTATCAGTAAAATTTTGATACCACTATTAATTCTTTGAAATAACGTTGTAAAACACATTGTCTCAAAGAGGGGCATAACGTACACCTAAAAATGACTAATGCATTTCGTATCATTATTCACATAATTTCCTCATTAACCTTCTAATTCCAACATTAATTAAATAATTCCTAATTGTTTAATTAAATCCATCATTTCATCAATTTAACTCTTCATTTATTTTCCCTTCCAACATTAATTAAATAATTTCTAATTATTTAATTAAATCTAACATTTCATCAACTTTATTCTTCTATTCCACTTTGATTAAATAATTTTGCCCACCCTTTTCAATCTTCAATTTCACATTAATTAAATAATTCCTATTATTTAATTAACTCATCAATTTATTCCTCTTATCCACAATAATTAAATAATTTTTAATTATTTAATTAGCTAATATTTCCTCCACAATTAAATAAATTAAAATAATTTATTTAATTGACTTTTCTATTTTCTTGTCTCACAAATAAATAAAATCAAATATTTTATTTATCTTTTTTTTCTTCCATCATGCACATAAATTAGATAAATTTATTTATGTAATTCTATTCTTTCAAATCCATGTGCATGTAAAAAAGCAAATCACAATTTGAGTTAACTAATTGATCAAATCCTTATCTTTATCAAATCAATCATTAATTAGAAAAAATATTTTATTTATGAAAATCAAATAGTTTTATTATCCATGCAAGGAGTTAACTCATAAAACAAGTCTTTTTGCATGAACACATGTCACATGCACATTCTTCATGTCCTCTCAATTTATCTCATCCGTCAATTCATTCAATTATTCTCCATCGTTGATCAATATCATGTGAAAGCTATAAATACATCCATCCTCCAATTCGCAAACCCTTCATGATCATTGAACTTTAACTATCATATTGAGCTTTGAGCATTCATATCCACTATTGTTGAGCACTTATCATCCATTGCAATCAAGGTTATGCAAAGTAATTGAGCAATCCACATCTATTATACCAAGGAATATACATCACTTGTGGTAATTTCTTTGTTATTTTACATTGAGTTCATTGTTACTATCTTGTGATCATTCTTTGAAAGTGATGTAGAGTTGGAATAGGGTCTTTTATGCTTTTGTTTACATTCCAATTTCTTCCATATATACAAACTTCTATTTTGAAATATTGAGAAAGTTTTTCTAAATCCATATTTAGATCAATGAGTGGGGAATCCTTAAGAGCTGGCACACATACAACAGATCTTGGTTTTTACCAGTCGTATGAATTTCTTTTTCTTAAATAGAAGATCCACATCTAGATTCAACTATTGTATCTCTAAATGAACAAGAAGGGGTACACTCCACTCCTCCCCCTCTGCCAAGGGCCATTAAAAGTGAAACTAAAGAGAAAAAAACACTGTAAAAAATAATGCAAAATAGAGCCAAGAAAAATAGGGAATTACCAAATCTTAACAAAACTAATTTTCAATTAAATTAATATCATTAATCAACATTATTGGAATTTTTTTTAAAACATCCATCATTCACATTGAAATCACAAAACATAAAAACAACTTGTCAACTTAGTGGGACATTGGAGAAGGAAAAAACTATTACGACAAAGCACTTACAACCACGCGAGAGTTACAATCATTGATTGATTGTTATCGTGAAAGACCGAAAAAGGTTTAAATTTGGTACACGAGTCGTCACTTCGAAATTAATGATAAAAATATCGGCGCTTTGATTTGTGGGCAACGCATTTATGCTCTCCCTCCAAATTTGTTCGGTGGCACCTAATGTCATAAAGATTAAAGATGAAAAGACACCAATTTGTGGGCGAACAATGAATATGACGGTGGGACAATGTGAATTTTGAATGGTCGTCCGGCTGGGTATGGCGTTAATGGGAGAGACTCCACACATACGCTATGCATTTTTCGTTTTGGCGTTGTTTGATTTTAATACGCTAGGTATACTTTTTTAAGATTACCTAATATATAATGTTATATAATAATAAGATTACAACGTATATATACTTTTAGAATGTAGAGGGATATAAAATTATAAGATTATATCTTTAGATATATATTATAATTATATTATTAATAACAATGATTAACTACATTATAATTATAATTATAATTATATATAATATATTATATTGTCTCTCTATATTATTTATTAATTTGATATATTATTATATTATATCTATGTTATTTTAATTATGCCGAAAGGTGTTCTACAATGGCAGAAAGGGGCTGAAAGATTCAGATTTCCATAAATATGTAAACAAAATTCAAAAAATTCAAAAAATTCAAAAACTAAAATTTTTATTAAAAAAAAAAATACAAATTAGAAGTGGGGAAGGTGAAAGGACTGGGATTTCATGGCTGGGATGGAAATTAAAAATAATTCTTGTAATGGAGAGTTACATAACTGACGATTTGAGGTGAGTGCAGTAAATTGATAAAAAAATAGGAGAAAGATATATGTCTGCGGCCTATTTAGATATATTTTTTTAAATATAAATATACTAGTATAATTTAATATCTTTATTTGAGCCTATTAAATAATTAATATAATGTAATAAAGAGTAATTATGATTATTAATATTTATTTACAACTTGATTATACTTATTTTATATATAATATATAATATATAATTTTATTTCATATACATTATTTATTTATTGTTATTATATATAGAAATATATTTTTTAATTGCAAACAAATATATTTAATTATTTCTATAAATATTCGTTATAAAATCTAAATACTATTGTAATTATAGAGGTGTAAATGAAAATAAAAAATTATATAATAAAAATTAAGGATGATGTAGAATGCTGCATTGGTATATATATATAACACTACAAATTTATAGCTCTAATATATTTTATATTTATGATATATTTACAAATTTAAATTCTATTAAATGTATATATAATAACAATTTAGATTTTGATGAAAAATGAAGGGCATTTTGGGAATAAGAAGGGTTTGAACTAAGAGACATTATGTTTTTCATCAATATGTAACATATTTGAAAATGCCATGTTTTAGTGCTTATTGACTTAAAGCGTAGCCAAACAAACTAAACATGTGTAGTGGTTTCCTTGGACACCGATGGAGACTCTATCTTGTATGAAGTAGGGCACTTGAGAGACCGAAGGGTGCCAATGTATTTTACCAAACCCATGCATTTCAACAAACTTTACAAATTAATATTATGAATTGGATTCATGTTTGAACTTTAGGGTGAATATTCCAAACTTGAATGTCTTCTCCATCGCAAATATTATTTGAGAAATGGCTCCCAAAACTCCTAGTGAAACCCTTTCGACTTTGATTTCCTTGAACATCTCTATCAAATGAATAATCTTTACATAACTAGAAAGTGGGACATAGAGAAGGGAGAGATAGACAAAGAGAGAAGAGAGCTATATAGAGTGTAGATTGATATGGAGAGAAATGTGTGTGAGAGAGGGGGGAGGAGATAACGATAAATATAAAGATAAAGATAAAGATAAAGATAAAGAGAGATAAAGAGAAATAGGGAGCTAGAGAGGGAGATAGAGATACATAGAGAGAGGTAGAGATCTAGAGAGATAAAGAGAGATAGTGAGAGAGATCAACAATGGATCAAGATGAATGGGAAAAATTGGATAGAAGAGATAGAACTACTATTAGGTTGTCTTTCTACTTCACAAAAAGATATATATATATATATATATATATATATATATATATATATATATATAGAGAGAGAGAGAGAGAGAGAGAGAGAGAGAGAGAGAGAGAGATAAGAAGGGAGAGGGAGATAGAGAGAGAGATGAAGTGAGAAAGAGAAATAAAGTAGGAGAGAGATATATAATAGAGAGAGAGAGAGAGAGAGATCTCAAAGACATGAAGTGTGTGAGAAAGAAGGGGGAGGGAAAGAAGGGGGTGAAATAAAGAGAAAGAGAGAGAATGGCTTTCAATTGGTTGTTTCGCACCAAGAATCCAATGATGACACATGTGCATGGGGAGCTATGCTCATAACAACAGATTAAATATAATATAACTATATATTTTATAAATATAATACATTTAACTAAATAACAACTATCTATAAATATTTATGCCAAAGGTGTTCCCTCATTGAAACAGACTAGCTAAATTAGAGGATCATCGATCAAGAGCTTCCAAGAACAAGTATGGTGCATATAGTGGGGTAATAAGTGAGGTCAATTGTAATGCAATGTTTGGGTATACCACTCAATTATGTTCTATCCACAAAAAAATGTAAAGAAAACAAGCTTATCCTCAAAATTTGGGTGGAAAAATACATCAAAAGGGTAAATTGGTTGAGGTGGAAGATGTGCAGAATTTAACAAAAGAAAGACGATGAAATGATAAACTCATGTTCTCCCAAATTGAAGAGGTTAGCAAAAACAAATATTCAAATTTATGGACATTATTTGGATTATATGGAGAAAATTTGTTTGCACAATCAACATGGAACTAATTGTAGGCTTTGATGTTTCCAATTACAACCCTAGGTTATTTGTTTGATTAGTCATGATAACTATGGTTTTCTTTTTCAAGCATTTGGTGAAAGCCTAGAGGATGTGTACAAAATCAAATTTCATAAAAGAAAGCATTTAGATTTAGTAAAGGATTACTATGAAACCCATCACAAGAAACCATTTCATAAGATAAAGCTCAAAGAAAGTATGTCTTCCAAAGGTCTGTCTATAGAAATTGTTTACCACACCATTACTTTGAATATGTGTATACTATGCCAAAGGGCACGTATAGGAAAACCATATCCTTATTGTGTATGATGTAGAACTAAATTTTGTGGATTCAAAGTACTTTTCAATTTCAATTACAAAACATGGCTACATGCATAACCTTCCTATGAATAATTATTTTTAAATTTCTACCTTTACCACCCATGATAATTAAAGAGACATTTTCTAAAATAGAAAATCATTGGCTATAATGGGATTACAAAACTAAGCTTAATTGCATAAACATAGTGGAAAAAAGTGTTATGTTATGTGAAATACTTGGGCCTATGGTCAAGCAGTCTAATGGAAAAGCCTACATTATAAATTAGGCTATGGTACTTTTAGAATGTAAAAAGTGGAGCTTGGTATGGATTGGTCCAAATCATCTAGCTCTGTTGGAGCCTCATGAAATGACACTTTTACAAATATATATATATATATATATATATATATATATATATATATATAGAGAGAGAGAGAGAGAGAGAGAGAGAGAGAGAGAGTAATTTAAAATAGACTTGTACCTATAGTAGACCTTAATGGACCTCCAACAAATATGCAATAAATAGGGATAAATAGGGAGATTGATGGATGTTCGTTGGGCATTTGTAAAGCAACCACTTTTTACTTTTCACTCCACACAATCCTTGCATACCAATTGCACACTTTGCTTTAATTTTATTTCTTGCATAACTTTAATTTCTTATTTCTATGTAAAACAAATAGTACTGCATTCATTTGTATCATTTATGTTTGCAAACAAAAAATAGTTCGATGCTTCCAACTATTCATGGAGTCATAGGTTATGCATAAAAAAATACTCTATTAATAACCTTAGGCATTGCTCCACTATATACTAAAAGAATGATGAAATCAATAAATAGAATCATTGCTAGCATACTCCTATAAAGATTTTATTGTCCATACATTAATCTACCTAATTCCTCTACACTTTAGGATAGTTCCAAACTATTGCCAATATTTCTCACTAGGTGCTACATTTGAGGTATGCCGATGTATTGTTTTATTTCAATATTTTTTTTCTTCTTGTTTGGGTGATGTCTAAACTCTCAAATACAAATGGTAGGATGGTGATTTTTAAATAGGATTTCTACTATTCCTATTTCAAAATTTTAGTTTCTAAGATATTAAAATGTTGCTATTTCTACTAATTGTAGGCTTCGATGTTGCCAATTACAATCCTAGGGTTATTAGTTTGATTAGTTATGCTAACCATGGTTTCCTTTTGGAAGGATTGAATGAAAGGCTAGAGGATGTGCAGAAAATCAAATTTCATAAAAAAAAGCACTTAGATTTAGAAAATGATTACTATGAAACCCATCAAAAGAAACACTTTGAAAAGATAAATCTGAAATAAATTATCTTCCAAAGGTACCATGTTAAAGGATTGGTTGGATTTGGAGTTCCAAATTACCTTGTGGGTGGGTAGTAAAATCTTAAAGAGTTTGAGCAATGCCCACCAGAATTTTACTTTTAATATGTGTATAGTATGCCAAACGGTGTATGTACAAACCATATCCTTATTTATGTATGATGTTGAACTGAGATTTGTGAATTCAAAGTACCTTTTAGTTTCAAGTAGAGAACATGGCTACATTCATAACCTTCCTATGAATAATTATTTCAAATTTTACCTTTACCACCCATGACAATTGAAGAGACATTTCCTATAACACAAAATCATTGCCCATCATGGAATTACAATTTAACTAAGTTTAACTGCATAAACATAGTGGCAAAAATATTCCATTGTGTGATATACTTATGACTATGGTCAAGCATTCTAATGCAAAACCCTACATTAATGATTAGTCTATGACCTATTTATACAATGTAAAAAGTGTAGCTTGGTATGGGTTGGTCTAGATCTATGTAAAAAGTGTAGCTTGGTATGGGTTGGTCTAGATCATCTAGCTCCACTGGAGCTTCATGAAATGGAAAGAGAGATAAAGAAAAGAGAGAGTGACTTGGTATGGGTTGGTCCAAATCATCTAGCTCCATTGGAGTGGGAGAGAGAGATAGAGATAAGAGATATAAAGGGAAAGAGAGACTATTCAATCAATTGTTGCATGCCAATGATCCAAAGTGAAGTCCAAATTGGTATAAAATGAAGGTTTCATTATTTTGTCAAGTTACACTTGAATGAATTGCATGCCTTACATAATTCACAATTCATGAAAATCCATATAAAATAGAGAAATGCTTTCCCTCTATCCCATCCCTTGTGTTCTTGTTGTTTCCTATTAGACTATTATAGAGGCTTGGACACCTACTATCAAATCAAAACCTCTAATTTAATTAATAATTTCATCAAGTCTTCATTTTGTCAAATTCTAAACATCTTGGGAGGGAGGAGGGGAGAGAGTGAGAGTAGGGTGGACGAAGAGAGAAAGATAGATAGAGGGAAAAGGGAAGAGAGAGAGAGAGAGAGAGAGAGAGAGAGAGAGAGAGAGAGAGAGAGAGAGAGAGAGAGAGAGAGAGAGAGAGAGAGAGAGAGAGAGAGAGAGAGATGGTAAGAAAGAGAGATTGAGAAAGATAGAGAGACAAAGAGAGGAAAGAGAGAAAGAGAGAAGGGGAAATAGAGACATATACATTTGAGATAGAAATATAGAGAGAGATAAAGAGAAATAGAGAGATCAAGAGAGATAGGAGTGATAGAGAAAGAAATAAGGGGAGGTAGAGAGAGAGGGAGATATAGACCAAGATAGATAACGAGAAATGGATAGATAGATCTAGATAAAGAGATGGAAAGATAAAGATGGACAAAAAAGAGATATAGTTATATAGAGAGATAAAGAGGGAGAGAAATGAAGAGATAGTGAGAGAGACATGAAGAAAGAGAGGAAGAGAGAAGTAGAAAAAGATAGAGAGATATATAGAGAGGGAGACAAAGTGATAGAAAGATAAATACAAAGAGAGATAGAGATATAGAGAGATAAAGAGGGAGAGGAAGGAAGAGATAGTGAGAGAGAGAGAGAAAGAGAGGAAGAGATAAGTAGAGAGAGAGAGAGGGAGAGATAAATGGGAACTTAGTAATAAATCACTCTCCCCACCTTTTTAAAATATAGCATGCTTATATACATTTTTTATTTGGCAAAAATACAAATTTTAGAACATTGATAATTTTTTAAAATACATTTTTTCCTTCTCTATAGGTATTTGTCAGTTTTCCTTCTCTATACATATTTTGTAAAAATAGTGTGTATTCTATGTCATGTTCCTTTTACAAAAGTCTTGCCAAGAATGCACATCATTTTTGAGGTCTCGAGATCATATCCCCATATCATCTACAAATTCAAATCAATATTTTTAGATAATTAAAAATTCTCAATCTAAAATTATAACATGTCTAAATTTAATTTTAATCCATTTGACCTCTAAATTATGGAAAGGTGTACAATTATAAAAGTAATGAGGGTCACTAAGTTTGATCGATCTTTGTATCGTGTGATGTCCCATGAGAGGATATATGATGGTAGGCTAGATGACAAATAAACATGATGTAGGTGGTGGCCATGTTTATATTCGCAAGATAATGCCTATTAAATGATGATAAATATGAGGCTTGTGCTAAACAAACATACATACTTCAAATAATATACATATGTGATGATTAATATAATGCAACTGAACAATAAAATAGAAAGGGGATGCATCCAAATAGATACTAGACACCAAACATAGAAGCTCACACATTTGAAGTAGGTACTAAGAAAAACACAGGGATCTTGAAATCCATTAAAATTATGCAAATTAATTCATGACACTCGAGAAAACAAAAATAGCATGGGCCATAAGGATACAAGACAATCCTCATTCACTTAAAGACATGACAATTGAACTTCCACAAATATTCGGTGTACCCATTGCACACCAAGGTGCGATTGCTAGTATAAAATTATGGCACGCAAAATTGCTACAAGCTGAGACTCATGGACAGTATATGACCAAAGTAAGGCTGCTCTTGGTCTATTCAAAATTTATCGGCTTGCATAAGCTAAGCTCGAGTTTTCACTGCCAAGTCACTCTTGTTTTATTTATCTTCTATAGTATTTATTTAGTGCTGAAAGAGATATAAACACAACTAATGTTTCTTTTATGTCAGTTCAACTTGTGAACTTTGATTGGGCCAAAATGGTAGTAGTTGCAGCAACAATGATGATATCTTCCAGAAGTCATCAATACACAACACAAAATAAGATCTCTTTATCTCCTCCATCGAAAGGAATACTGAAGGTGAATGCCGAAGAAATCAGTAGCACTCTACAAGGGAGTTCAAGTCAATGGAATTTCTACGTGGGATGTAACCTAGATCTAAAAAAAGTTTCAACAGAGTAACCATGCTTAGAAAGAAATAAAGAAGAGAAGAATAATAGAACACATGGGATACTCCAGGAAAATCTACAGAGGGAAAAAACATAGCAAGAACAGAGTCTCCATGTATTAACAACAACATAATGATTACAATACATTTTCAGAGATGAACTCTTCTTAGAAGATCTTCAATCTCCAATCCAAAAGACATTTCCAACAGCATAACTCTTCAATATGATCTTCAAAACATTTATAGAATCTACCACTTATCTCTACTTGTAAAGATAACTTTTTTGAATGTATAAAGTACACCCCCAAGACTTGCTTATATAGGCAAGTAGCTCACTTGGAAACCATTAATGGTATCCAAAACCATGGGCTAACCATGACCCCTTACCAAGTGGCACATATTTGTGAAAGCTCCCTTAGAAGTATTCCAAGATGTGTCCAAACAAGTTTGTACATTATAACAACCATATCAAAAAAAGATGATTCTATCTTAATAGTTTTGTCGTCTCCTTAAGAAATTTGTCACATCTCAACCAAATTATTTCTTGTCTCCTTGTGGTTTTGTCTTTTAAAGCACAATCAACATTCCATACAACAATACTATGCAAGGTGTACAACACCTTCCTAAAATCTCCCACTTGTATACATTTCATAGATTGTAAAATTGCAATAACCATGAGATTACAAGATACCACTTATCAATACTTGGAAAGATAACCTTTTTGAATGAATAAAGTACTCCCCCAAGACTTTTTTTTATATAGAAAAGAATCTCACTTGGAAACCATTAACGATATCCAAAACCATGGGCTAACCAGCATGACCCCTTATCAAGTGGCACATATTCGTAAAAGCTACCTTAGAAGTATTCCAATATGTGTCCAAACAAGTTTGCACAATATAACAACCATATCAAAAATAGATGATTATATCTTAATAGTTTTGTGATCTCCTTAAGAAAATTTTCACATCTCAACCAAATTATTTCTTATATGTCTCGTTGTGGTTTTGTCTTTTAGCAAACTTAATCAACATTCCATACAACAATATTATGCAAGGTGTACACCACCTTCCTAACAATCTCCCACTTGTTGTATACATTGCATATGTTGTAAAACTGTAATAACCATTAGATTACAAGCTAGGGGATAAAAGACCCATAGCTTTCATGCATTAGGAAATCTTATTTACACTCATGGGCTTCATCAAATAATCTACAACTTTCTTTAAAGTGTCCACCTTCTTGATTAGAACCCACATGTCCTCCACCATATCTCAAACAAAATGATAATGCATAATGATGTGCTTTGTCAATATGTGAAATGTAGGGTTCTTGGACAAGCTTTAATTGCACATTGATTATCATAGCCAATCCATGTTGTATCATGTTTTAGCCAACATTTGAACATAATTGTCAAAGCTACACAACCTCTTTATGAGCTTGAGTAGCTACCATGTACTCAACTTTGGTAGTTGAAAGAGAAACAATATGTTGCATCTTGATCATCCAACTAACTACACCACCAAATATATTAAATGCATAACCATTAGTGGATCTCCTAAGATTAATATCTCCAACTTAGTCTACATAAACAAAGCCCTATATGTTTAAGAGCTCATCCAAATCAGGTCCTCCTTAGTAGGAAACTGAATACTTTGAAGTTTTATGATGATATATGGAGACAATTTTCTCTATATAGTCTAGTGTTATTTTCCTTGATTTCACATAAATCTATTGCAAGTATGGGCCTAATTGGTGTTGTCATTGATGTCAGCACACTCCTGTTGTATTGATGATAAGGATTGGATGAGCTGTATGCTGAGGATATTGAGAAAATTAGTCCTATCAGGAACAAAGAAGAACAGTGAAGACAATGAGGTAAAAGATCCTAGATAAGATGAAGATCAGAGGATGCACATCAAAGGGTCTATAGATATGTGTCTTAAGATGATCCAGTAAAGATTTCAAAGGTCCACATGAAGATCTGAAGAAGTTATGGCCACTTAAGTAAAACTGGTTCTGGCAGATGTTCAGAGGTGACAGATTGATACAGATCGGTCCGGTGAGATCCAGAAATTCAATATCTTGTTCTGCGGATTTGGTGGAGTGTTTAGGAAGTCAATGTGAATTGACAACTCAATTGGTTCATGGTCTGGAGGTCCGTAAGCATCTATTCCAATATAATAGTGATGACAGACTGTGTTCTTGAGGAAGAAGAGGGTGATTTCAGTAAGCAGAAGTAGTGTGGATGTTCTTGGTGATTTAGGCAAGCTTGTGGAGGTCTTTGGATTGTGTCTAGTTCATGTTGGTGGTCTGCATTGAAGATTGAGCTCGTAATTGAAGAATTACTTCTAGATGATGGTGTTCTTCCCAAGTCTGACCGATCGGATGGGTTACACATCCTACGGATGATCCTGAAGATGTTCTATGAAGAATGGTGTGTTCCTAAAGGAAGATTGAAGTCTCAGATCTGTGTGGCCAATAGTATGTTGATCCGCGTGAAGTCTTTTTGAAAATAGTCATGTTATATTTATGTATTTTCTTTGTAATGTATGCTGACTTGGATGATTATCCCTAAGTCGATGTCTTGTATAAATAAGGATTTGTAAAGTCATTTCAAAGGCATCTTGTGGAGATGAGAGTGTGGTAGAGAGGAGCAGAGCGAAAGGTAGAGCAGAGGTATTGAGCTTAAATGGAACTGACTCAAGCATGGTGAAGATGCTATTCTTCAGTTCAAGTATGTAATACTTATTATTCCATAGATAGTGTGTCTCTTGTAGGCAGTGGGCCTCTTGTGAGTAGTGTGCTCGGGCAGTAAGCTCTAATTGGCATGTGCCATTTTGTTCTTTCTATTCTTCTAACTGAGAATACAATCTTGGGTTAGTCACCCCATAGTTTTCCCTTAACCGAGTTTTCCATGTCAAAATCTTGGTGTCTTATGTGTTAATGTGTTTCTGCTCTTGAACTGTTGTATTATGTTTCCATGATTGAATTATTATTATGCTGCTGAATGAAGAAAAAGATTTAAGTGATTAATTGAAAGAAAGTTTTAGACAACTTATTCACCCCCCTCACAATTGTCTATCCTTAATCTAACAATTGGTATCAGAGCCAATTTCCTCTAAAAGGAGCTTAACCACTTGAGGAGATCCAAGATGTCGTCCTACAAAAAGGATAGTCCAAGGATTGATGGAACCAATTTCACTCTTTAGAAAATTTGCATGGAATGCCACCTACAATGTATGGGAATGCCATATTGGATCATGGCTTCAAAGAAGTATGATCCTCCTCAGAATGGTCCGCATATCGTAGATGAAATCAGAGATGCTAAAAATAATCTGCGGACTAAAGAAGCTCTTCTAAGTGCCTTATCTGATTCAAAACTAACAAATGTTATTGATCTAAAAACTGCATATGAGATTTGGCAAAAAATGGAACTTCTGCATGAATGAGACAAGTATGTTAAATGTGCCAAGCTACAGAGTCTAAAAGGAAAATTTGAAAACCTGAAGATGAGAGAAGATGAAAATATAACTACATTTATGCCAAGAGTAAATGAGCTTGTTTGTGGCATTAGATGTGCTGGTGGAATCTTGGATGAAGATGAGATTGTTGGCAAAGTTCTCAGATCCCTTCTTGATTCTTACAAATACAAGGTTGCTACTATTGAAGAATTCAAATCCTTTTCAGGTATCACAAGAGATCAATTGGTTGGTAAATTGGTTGCATTTGAATTAACCAAGTTTGGAGATGCCCCCCCCAAAATTGAATCTTCATTCAAAGTTAGTGCCTCTGTAAAATGAAAACAAATGTTTGATCTGGGAGAAAACTCTTCAAAAAAACTATCATGGTATGAAAAAGAAAGAAAAGATCCGGAAGACGATGAAGCAGAAGCTACTCAACTTGAAGCCCTAATTGCAAAAAAACTACCAAGAGGATCCGGTAAGTATGAAGGGAAATTGCCTTTTAAATGTTTTAACTGCAATAAGATTGGTAATTTTATCTCAAGATGTTTAGAAAGATTTTCAAGGCCAAATCCTAACAGATCAAGGCTCCAAAAGAAATGTTACTATGTTCATGAAGATGATGATGAAGGAGTAACAGATGATGAATCAGAGATAGGAAACAAATCTAGAAATGACTAGGTGTTTATTGCCATCAAGGAAGAAGATCCAATGCTCTCTGAATATGCCAATCATAAAATTGTAGAAAGAGCTTTGGCTGCCCAAGTTGAAGAAAAGGATGATTGGGTCATTGACAGTGGATGCTCTAACCATATGACAGGTGACAAAAATAAGTTCATAGATTTGGAAAGGTATGAAGGAGGAGTGGTAAAATTTGGTGATAATTCTATTGGCAGAATCAGAGGTAGAGGAACCATTTCTTTTGATGGAAAGAACAAAACTAGTAATGTACTATATGTTGAAGGTTTGAAGCACAATCTTCTCGGTGTTGGACAGTTGGTGGACAAAGGCTATGATCTCCGATTCAAGAATGGAAAATGCAAGATCTTTGAAAGTTCTGGAACAGGGATTGCATCTGGTACTCAAACAAAAGGTAATATCTTCCACTTGGTTGGTACTGGTAAAAGTTGTTTATTTGTTCAAATTGATCAGAGCTGGTTATAGCATAGAAGAATGTGTCATGTGAATTTTGATAATATCATCAAGATAAGCAACATTTAGACTGTAAGAGATCTTCCAAGATTGGTAAAACCTACTAATAGTTTGTGCAAATAATGTCAGTTGGGTAAACAAAGCAGAGTCTCATTCAAAAGAAAGGAACAATCTTCTACCAAATTATTGGACTTAATTCATACTAATCTATGTGGTCCGACAAGAATCAGGAGTGTGCAAGGTGATAGATACTTCATGTTATTAATTGATGACCACTCCCAGATGATGTGGGTGACTTTTCTAAAAGAGAAATCTAAGGCTCTTGAAAAATTCAAAATATTCAAGGCTATGGTAGAGAATGAAATTGGTTTGAACATAAAATGTCTAAGGTTTGACAGAGGTGGAGAATTCACATCCGGTGAGTTCATAGAATTTTGTGAGAAACATGGGATACAGAGACAATTATCTGCTCCAAGGACTCCACAGCAAAATGGAGTAGTGGAGAGAAAGAACCGGACCATCCAGGAAGCATCTAGAACCATGATGATGGAAGCAAATGTTCCTCAGATCTATTGGAGAGAAGTTGTAAGCACTGTAGTCTATACTCTCAATCGAGTACAAATCAGAAGCAATACCATTAAGACTCCTTATGAACTTTGGTTTGACATCACTGCCACTGTGAGGTATTTCAGAGTCTTTGGTAGCAAATGCTACATTAAAAGAGATGAAGATCTAGAAAAAATTGATGCTAGAAGTGATGAAGGAATATTCTTGGGTTATTCTACTCAAAGAAAAGCATACCAGTGTTATAACAAGAGATTGAGGAAGATTGTAGAAAGTACAAATGTGAAGGTTGATGAAGGTATTGAAAAACCCTCAAGGTTTTATGAATATGATGAATATGATCAAAATGATGTTTTTGTTTAAGAAGTCCAAGCTCCCTCTGAAATTCAAATTCAGATTGATCTGGTGAATCAGGAAGAAGAGATAAGTTTGAATGAACTTGTTCAAGAATCAGAAGTCCAAGAAATTCCCAAAATTCCTAGGTATGTAAGACTAAATCACTCTAAAGATCAGATCATAGGTGACAAAAGAAAAGGTGTTCAAACAAGAAGAAAGATTTCTCAAGATTAAGAAGAGTATTGTCTGATTTCAAAGATTAAACCAAAGACAGTGAATGAAGCTTGCAATGATGAAAATTAGACTAAAGCAATGGAGGAAGAACTGATGCAAATTGAGAAAAACCACACTTGGGATCTTGTTCCCAGACCTAAAAATAAGAATGTGACTAGAACCAAATGGCTCTTCTAGAACAAACTAAATGAAGATGGTGAAGTAGTCAGAAACAAAGCCAGATTGGTCTGCAAGGGTTACTCTCAAGTAGAAGGAGTTGATTTTCAAGAAACTTTTTCTTTGGTGGCAAGGATTGAAGTAGTCAGGTTATTTCTTGCCTTTGTTGCCTTTAAGGATTTCAAAGTATATCAAATAGATGTCAAGTCCGCCTTCTTGAATGGTGACTTGGAAGAAGAAGTATACATTGAGTAGCTGGATGGATTGCAATTGTCTAATCATGGTGATATGACCTGCAAGCTGAAGAAAGCACTGTATGGACTCAAACAAGCCCCAAGAGCCTGGTATGAAAGATTGGACAAGCATCTTTTGAAGATTGGTTTCAACAAAGGTACTGCTAATAGTAACTTGTACTTCAAAATTGAACATGAAAATATCTTGATTGTTGAAGTGTTTGTTGATGATATCATTTTTGGAGGAAGAGATAGTATGTGTAAAACTTTTGCAAATCAAATGAAAAGTGAATTTGAAATGTCCATGTTTGGGGAAATGAATTTCTTCTTGGGTCTGCAAATCATTCAAACAAAGAAAGGAATCTTCATTTCTCAAACTAAATATGTGAAAGAATTGTTGAAGAAATTTGGGATGGAAGACTCAAAACCAATGAGTACTCCCATGGAAACTGGATGTAAAATGAGCAAAGATGATGACTCTCCTAAGGCTGATCAGAAAAAATATAGGTCAATGATTGGAGGATTATTGTATCTCACTCAAACTAGACCTAACATTATGAATGTTGTTGGTCTTATTGCTAGATTCCAAGCCGATCCTAGAGAATCTCATGTCATGGCAATCAAAAGGATTTTTAGATATCTAAAAGGGATAGTTGAGTATGGCTTGTGGTATCCTAGAGATCATGATTTCTCTCTTCATGCACATACAGATGTAGATTGGGTAGGAAATGTGGATGACCAGAAGAGTACCAGTGGTGGAGCATTCTTTTTGGGGAAGAGATTGGTTTCTTGGTTGAGCAAGAAACAAGAGGCAATATCTTTGTCCACTACAGAAGTAGAATATATTACAGTAGCAGGAAGTTGCACTCAAGTATTGTGGATAAAGCAAATGCTAAGAGACATCCGAGTGGAGTATGAAGAACCTATCACAATCTTTTGTGATAATTCAAGTGCAATTAACATATCAAAAAATCTGGTGTTGCACTCAAAGACCAAACATATATCCATCAAGTTTCACTTTTTGAGAGAGCATGTGAACAAGAATGAATTCAGATTAGAGTTTATACCTTCCAAGGATCAGATTGCAGATATTTTAACTAAACCTCTACCTAAGGACTCTTTTGAGAATCTCAAGGAGAAGTTAGGGGTTATTACCCCTCTGGTTCTGAATTAAGGTGCACTGATGTGCATCAGTCTGGTGGATCTCTGGTGCAGGAGCACCTTCATAAACTGATGCTTCATAGACTAATTTTTGGAGTTTGAGTAGTGCAGACCTTGGGAATGGTTTGAGATCATTGTGTTGGAGTTAATGAGGGGTAAGAAGGCCTTTGATAACCTTGTGTGAGTGAATAGAAACAAAATCCTTAATTGTGCCCTTGAGAGTATGAGTTGTTTAGGAAGAGTGCTTGTGGAAAGGAGAACTTGCACTCATAAGCCTATTGTTGTAACACATGTTTCTAGAAGTTGAGTTTGTTCTTTCCCTCTACATCAGATTGGTATCAGAGCTGGTGAAAGATTTTGGTGTTGTATTTGTTCCTGTCACTAAGAAGGCAGGTGAAGAATTGAAGGAAAGAATGTGTTGGTGACCATTATTTATTTGCTAAGTTGTTTGGTTGCAGGTGCTTGGTCCATCTAGCTACAGAAGGATGTTTTCTGAGGTTGTGTGTGTGGGCAGACAAGATGAGGTCTGTCATGACCATTCTTCAATGGAGTTTAGGCTAGATAAGGGTGCAGAGAGAAACCACTGAGGAGAGAGTGGTAGGTGCATCACCAGGATCTGCTGTTGGGTGAGATGAATAGTTTGGTGAGTTGGTGTTGTGAAGCAGTAGAGAGATGGATACCAGACTGAAGAAGCACTTGATGTTGCAGCCTGAAGAGTACTCCACTAATGGGAGTAGAAGGAGCCTGAAGAAGCTCTAAAGTTGATAGTTTGATTTGTTGGTTGGTTGGTCATCATTTCTATTAGTCTAAAGTTTAGAAGATTGAAGCTGAGAAGATTGAAGATAGAGACAGACAGAGGAAATGCAGAAAAAGATTTCTATTGCAGGTACATTTCCAAGGGACTTGGAAATTTTGTTGGTTGGTTGTATGGTGCAGGAGCACCTTCATAAACTGATGCTTCATAGACTAATTTTTGGAGTTTGAGTAGTGTAGACCTTGGGAATGGTTTGAGATTATTGTGTTGGAGTTAATGTGGGGTAAGAAGGCCTTTGATAACCTTGTGTGAGTGAATAGAAACAAAATCCTTATTTGTGCCCTTGAGAGTATGAGTTGTTTTAGGAAGAGTGCTTGTGGAAAGGAGAACTTGCACTCAGAAGCCTATTGTTGTAACACATGTTTCTAGAAGTTGAGTTTGTTCTTTTCCTCTACATCAATCTCACAATCATATCTTGTAGTCTAGATTGATGTTTGGGAAGCTGTTATTTAGGGGGAGCAGCTGGTATGATTTTGAAGTGATGCAAGTATGTGCCCTTTGCCATTGATGTCAAAGGGGGAGAGAAGAGATGTGAAAAATAAGTGGTTGCTGATCAAAGGGGGAGTAGTAGAGGAAGAGAAGACATGTGAATGGTTGTTATTGATAGGGGGATTTGTGTAAGTGAGGAGAAGTTCTTGTCTTGATGGTTAAAACAATTTTTCACATCATATGTTGCCATCAATGACAAAGGGGGAGATTGTTGCAAGTATGGGACTAACCGGTGTTGTCATTGATGTCAAAACACTCCTGTTTCATTGATGATAAGGATTGGATGAGCTATATGCTGAGGATATTGAGAAAATTAGTCCTATCAGGAACAGAGAAGAACAGTGAAGACAGTGAGGTGAAAGTTCCCAGATAAGATGAAGATTACAGGATGCACATCAAAGGGTTTGTAGATATGTGTCTTAAGATGATCTAGTAAAGATTTTAGAGGTCCACATGAAGATCTGAAGAAGTTATGGCCACTTAAGTAAAATCAGTTCTGGCAGATGTTCAGAGGTGACAGAGTGATACAGATCGGTCTGGTGATATCCAAAAATACAATAGCTTGTTCTGTAGATTTGGTGGAGTGTTTAGGAAGTCAATGTGAATTGACAACTCAATTGGTTTGTGGTCTAGAGGTCCGCAAGCATCTATTCCAATATAACAGTGATGATAGACTGTGTTCTTGAGGAAGAAGAGGATGGTTTTAGTAAGCAGAAGTAGTGTGGATGTTCTTGGTGATTCAGGCAAGCTTGTGGAGGTCTTTGGATTATGTCCAATTTCTGTTTGTGGTCCGCATTAAAGATTGAGTTTATAATTGAAGAATTACTTCTAGATGATGGTGTTCTTCCTAAGTCTAGCCGACCGGATGAGTTACACATCCTACGGATGATCCTGAAGATGTTCTATGAAGAATGGTGTGTTCCTAAAGGAAGATTGAAGTCTCAAATCTGTGTGGCCGACGGTGTGTTGATCCACGTGAAGTCTTTTTTGAAAATAGTCATGTTATATTTATGTATTTGCTCTATAATGTAGGCTAACTTGGATGATTATCCCTAAGTCAATGTCTTGTATAAATAAGGATTTGTAAAGTCATTTCAAAAGCATCTTGTGGAGATGAGAGTGTGGTAGAGGGGAGTAGAACGAAAGGTAGAGCAGAGGTATTGAGATTAAATGGAACTGACTCAAGCATGGTGAAGATGCTATTATTTAGTTCAAGTATGTAACACTTATTATACTGTAGACAGTGTGTCTCCTGTAGGCAGTGGGCCTCTTGTGAGCAGTGTGCTTGGGTAGTGAGCCCTAATTGGCATGTGCCATTTTGTTCTTTCTACTTTTCTAATAGAAAATACAATCTTGGGTTAGTCACCCCGTGGTTTTTCCCTTAACCGGGTTTTCCACATCAAAATCTTGGTGTCTTATGTGTTAATGTGTTTCTGCTCTTGAACTGTTGTATTATGTTTCCATGATTGAATTATTATTATGCTAGTGAATTAAGAAAAGGATTTAAGTGCTTAATTGAAAGAAAGTTTTAGACAACTGATTCACCCATCCTCTCAGTTGTCTATCCTTAATCTAACAAAATCTACTTAGAAATCCCATTGTTTAGGCAATATCTAGTCTTGTATAAACCATTGCATACATTAGGCTACTCATGGCACTAGCATATAGAACATGACTCATGTCCTTAATCTTAGTAGGTACCTTAGGACATTGTCCCACTAACAACTTTATTCCCATAGGAATAGGAACATTTATTGACTTACTATCATGCATCTTGAAGCACTACAGATATATTTAACATACTTTTTCTAGCTTAACCAAAGTTTCTTGTTAACCCTATCTCACCTAATTTGCATTCCAAGAATGAATTTGGTAGTCCCTATGTCCTTCATATCAAATTGAGATGAAATTTGACATTTAAGCATCTACATCATATCCATATTATTACCAATTAACATGTCATAAACATAGAAAATGATATCAATAAATTGATTATCAAATTGCTTAAAATAAATATAGTAATTAGATTTTCCTCTTGCAATTCCCAACTTCAACACAAGTATCACAGTTCTAATTCCACATCCTAAGTGACTACTTTAAACCATAGAGAGACATTTTCCATTTGTAAACTAGTTTTTATTTGCCTTTTTAGCACAGTGCTTGAGCTGATTCATGTAGATTTCATCTTCTATTTCTTCATTAAAAAAGGTTGAAACATTTATGTACTTAATCTTAATATTATATGGAGTAGCAATAGATAATAGGGGTAAAAGAAAGAAATTATGTTTGATCAATCTAGACATCATTCTCTACACAATGAAAAAAAATCATGTTATATGTAGACATCCCAAATTTACCTCACTAATCTCCCCATATTTCTAAATTAACCACCTTTCCACCATTTAATCCCATTTTATGTAATTAATTAATATGACTAATTTAACATGTAATTAATTAATTTTCACCTCACATCACAATGAACGTGACTAGCCTAATTTGACTAGTTCCATCCCCATTGCAATTAACCCCCTTTCTCATCCCTAAGGTTAATTAAGTAATTAATTAATTAATTAACCTTAGTCCAAATTATTCCTCCAACTTAATTAATTAATTGACCCATGATTAGTTAATTAATGAAGACTAATTAATCCCCTTAGCATTTCTTCTAATTTAATAATTCACATAACCTTAATCCTTGTCCTTTTAATCCTAGCCATCTAATCCATTTACATGGATAAAGATCTAAACTATCCATCATCTGACATGTGTCCAAATCCCCTTAATCCTCACACGTGTAAACTTTCCCACTTGGAGGCATGTTAGCCCTCCACATCAACCCACTTCATTCTCCCACATGTGTGAGCTTGTTTGACTCATTCCACTCCTTTCTCACACATGTGTGAGCATGTTTGACTCATCCCACACTCCTTTCTCACACATGTGTGAGCATGCTCTTCACACATATCTGAGCATGCTCTTCACACATGTGTGAGCATACATGGTCTTCCATGTCATCAATCCATGAGAAAAGGAAATCTTCACCGTTGATTTCATCCTTGCATCCTAGCCCTCCATCTCTCATCCAAAAAATCTCCTTAAGAGAGGCTTGCCCCACTCATTTCATCAACTATTCATGCACTATCATAATGCTTCCAAAATTATCAATATTCAAGCACTTGAGCACCCACATTTACATCACATAGCAATAATCACATATAGTCATTAGAGCACATCCACAAGAACAATGGAGGTAATATGCTTTTCTTTGTGTCTTGCATTGTGATTTCTACTTCCATTATTGCTCAAACTAAAGGTAGTAGTTGAATTTGTATTGTAGGTTTGTTTATGACTCACTTGCACTTGTTTAATCCAATTTTAGCCTCTACATTATGATTATTTTTTCTCTAATTATGCTGGTCGCACACGAGGGGTTTTAAAAAAATAAATTAGGCCCAATAACAAATTAATTAAACAAATACATTTATTAAAATTACAAAAAATACCCTGACCAAACTTCAAAATCATACACAAAAGGAAAGAAAAATACTTTCATTTAGATAAAATTATGTTGGTTGTACATGTGCATGTTTAAACCTAAAACATACTTTTTCAAAAAGGCCACTTTTATACATCCTATACAAAACCAACTCTTATCATCTGGGTATTAGAATAAATTACATATTTGAAAATGAGTAACAAAATCCTACATTTTATATTTTTATACCATGTCAATATTTTATATGAAGTGCTTAGAATTTTTACCCCAACTATGACAAACTTTGATTTAAAGAAAAAGACTTCCACTTTTTGGCTAAAAAGTGGACCCCACTTATTGCACTCACCCATAGAAATCGAATGAAAGTTGTCATTAGGGAAAAACATTCAAACACCTGCAAACAGTATCATGCATGCCCTAACTACTCAATGGAGTACTAATAGCCTAAGAACAAGAAAATGCAAACAAAGGACATGAAACCCTAGACTACAAGTGTCGATCCTCCATTGTTTCTCCAAGATTTTATTGTACTTTGCTCTCAGATTTGCAGACCTATAAATATGATGAGAAGCTCAAGAGTGTATGAATGAAAAAATTAGAGAGATAGTGCTCAAATTATGCCAGTGGAAAGTGAGAAACTAAGGCTGAGAGAGTGCTTTTATAGAGTAGGGTTGAATGGATGGCTTTGATTAAATGTTGACTTTTGATGGAATGGAGGGTGTAGATTGATTAGGGTTTCTCTTTCACTAAAGGACAAGGGATAAGTTTTCAATTTGAAGAAATGATGAGGTGTAGGATGTTTTTAAATTAAATAAATTGTGTTCATTTATTTAATTTATTTGAGAAGGGGAATAATGTGAGAGCGTTTATTAAACAAGTGGGACTTATTTAATTAAGGCAAGGTCTATAATTTAAATAAATATTTATTTATTTAAATTAATAGGGTAAAGGGGACATTGAAATAGTGAATAATTAAATAATTAAAACATTATTTAATTATAGAGGAAATTTAGAAGAAAATAGCTAAGTAATTAAATAAATAAAATTTATTTAATTAGAAGCATAAGAGGAGAAATGAATTAATTAAATAATTAAAAATTATTTAATTAATAGTAGAATGTGAAATTGGGATGAATCAGGTGTAAAAATGGCATTCGCAGGTTCAAGACATTTTTAGGTGTCTACATTTTACCCCTCTTTGATACAATGTCGATTCCAGCATTGTGTCAAAGAAAAATTTAAGAAATATGCTCTGGACATGCCCCGATGTGCCCCTGAATGAGGCGTAATGGCCTTATGCCACCTCGGGAAATTCTTCAAATTTTCTTATTTTTTTTCAAAAAATTTGGAAAAGTTTCTGAAAAGGTGCACGGGATGTTAAAAAGTGATTCCTGAGTGAAAACTTGGTCCAAAAAGGTTTTTGGTGCATTCAAATGGGCTTTAGGTTGTTCAAATTTGCAAAGAGGGGCCCACCTACGTCAAAACATTCTATAAATAGCCCTTAGAGGGACCCATAGAACTCATTTGTGCACTTAGCTTTTAGGAATTTTAGAGAGGTGAGAGCAGCCAGTTGTGAGTTTTCTGCAGAGCACTTGCCATAATGTTGCCCGTTCCAACTCACCTGCATCGTGGATTGAGGGTTAGGATGTATGTTTGACTTCATGGGATAGGCATGGTGGTATGTATCTGATCCTCGCTTTTCAATTTTACCATTTTTTGCTAGATTTTAGGGCCCGAAAATAGGGCGCAAATGCGGTGGAGTTTTCTGCCCCACATGTGCATTCGCAAGTGACACATGTGTAGGGTATTGCGACGCATGCATTTTTGTGCGACACATCTTCTCTTTTGCAACACATGCATAGGTTAGTATGATGCATGCGCATTAGGTGCCATGCATCCACGGGATGCGATGCCTAGACATGAAAGTGCGACACATGCGCGAAATTGTGACACATGCATGAGGTAGTGTGACGCATTTGTGTTAGCAATGATTCATCATCCTAATAGTGTGACACATGTGCCAGTCTATTAGTTTAGTGATGAAATTGTGACCTGATTTGCCCCTATTTTTCCATGAATGATTTGCCTACTATTTTTAGATTTGACAGAGTGTGGTGCATTTGTGAATACACGTGAGATTGTCGCCTATCTACACTCCTGAGAGTCGTCTAGCCAATTATTTATTGCAAGATCATTTGTCTTGGGAGAAGAGGGATACCCTACATACCCTAGGGTTATTGATGTTGCCTTTATGCCCACTATTAGGGCTAACTGAGGTTTACTTCCTGCACTGGCCAAGCGGTGGCACTTGGAGACCAGTTTGTTCCACCTTCCCACAGGAGAGGTTACCGTTACTTTAGAGTACATTTGGTAGATTTTGTGGTTGACGATTTGTGATGAGTGGGTTATTTACAATTCAGATTGAGGATTACCTGAACTCTGGCGGTTGTTTGAGACCAATGATGATGCCAACCTGAGAATTGAAGATTATGAGATCCTGTTATACCTTAATAGATCGATATGACTGATTGATTGTAGTACTATGTATTTGCATTGGTGGCATTGTGATTCTTGATTGGTGTGGTCATAGTTTTCTAGTTGGCTGGGGTGAGATGTTGGAGGGTATGATGGTTGACATGACTATATATGCCTGGGGACCATGCCTTCTAGCGATGCTTTACTTTCAGCTGCATGGGGTTGCATATCAGGGTGACCAGTCTATTAGTTGTGACATCACTCTATTGATGATCTAGGCCTAGGAGAATATCCTAGTGTTTAGACCTTTGGTGGAGCATGAGATTCTAGAGGAGCTCCCCTATGTTTTTTGTTATACCAAAGTAGTTACTCAGATACGAATGGGAGATGTTGGGTTTT
Organism: Cunninghamia lanceolata; assembly: GCA_027924645.1. Taxonomy (NCBI): domain Eukaryota; kingdom Viridiplantae; phylum Streptophyta; class Pinopsida; order Cupressales; family Cupressaceae; genus Cunninghamia; species Cunninghamia lanceolata. The sequence continues at coordinate 2,883,887 of BSBN01000220.1, read as the reverse complement.
GGAGGCACAACATAGATCATCTAGATTTATTTGTTTGGAGGCCTTACAGACCCTGCCCTAGATGGATAGATGATGGGGAGCATTTACCATTTTGTAGACACACATAGTATTTGATTGGGCAAAAAGTGTAGAGTCAACACATTATAGAGTATCAGTTGCCAGAACATGTTTTGAGGTAGTCTGGTGAGTGGTAGGGTGAGCCAACATGGATTATAGAGTTTGCCTAAGCTTCTCGAGAGCTTTCAGATTGGGGACTGATGATTGTCATCCAGACAACAATTAATGAGATTGTGTGCCTGCAACATATTTAGTGGGGAGGAGATGATGTGGTAGATGCATGTACCACACATGAGTATGACACTTGATGGGCCACTCATAGGCTAGTTCCATACTTACATCCTGATGAGCTAACTCCAGTGGAGAGGTTGGGGAGGGGCCTGAGAGGCAAATTTAAGGGATGAGGCTGAGGGAGAGGTAGAGATTGAGGCAGTGGTGGTAGAGAGGATGATGGTGGAGGGGGTGATGATGGTGGAGCCAGTGGAGGCAGAGGAGACAAGGGTTGAGGAGACCTAGGGAGGGAGATAGAGGGAGAGAATGGGATGGGCCAGACATAGGTCCTCGACTTGCTCTAAATCATGAGGAGGGATAGAGGGTCATTGGTTAGGTTGTAGAGATAGTGGGGGAGATACAGATGGAAGAGAGAGAGAGGAGAGGGAGGAGGATGTGGCCATGGAGGATGTTGGTGGAGATGAGATGGGAGAGGATGAGGAGGAGACTGATGCAGAGGAGTGCATTAGATAGAAGGCACTCTAGGATGTGCCTATTACAGAGATAGAGGAGGGGATCAGGGAGAGAAGGTAGCTGAGATGCAGCATATGCAATTGCGCATTCAGGAGCTGGAGGGTCAGTTGGTATAGTAGACAGGCGAGAGGGACATGGCCATTATCAAGGCTCAGAGAGCCAAGCAACAGAGTATAGACTTTATATCTACAGTCCATGGGCCTACTGTAGATCTAGCATACGCTCTATATCAGGTCAGATTGGAGATAGACTATTACAAGTCCTTATATGAGAGTGTGGTGCCAATGGATTAGAGGGCACCCAGTTTTCAAAGAAGGAGTGCGAGAAGGTCCCATTCTCAGTGGTCACATAGCAGTGTGGGGGTTTCTCTCTCTCAGAGAGCTTGACCATATGAGAGGCCATTAGGTTCCAGGGTTGAGTCAGAGCATAGGGGTCCTCCTATAGGGTCAACATCATCTAGAGGCCATGATAGCACTTAGAAGGCTATTTTGATAGACATTATGTATATTTTTGATCGAGCCCATGAGCTCTAATTTTTGATTGAGCTTGCGAGCTCCATTTTTAACACACGGATTTAGATTTGTACTATGACACTTTTTGATGATATATATATATATATATATGAGACAGATTGCCCTGATGATGATCTCTTATTTCTATATGCATATGATGTGATAGATGTATGTGATATTATCTTTTAAGTTATGGTTCCATGTTTATGCTTTATGATTTATGATTCATGATGAGATGATGCAGTCCTATTTATCATGCATTTTATGTGATGATGTTTATGATGTGATGTACTATATGGTTCATATATGCATGTGTTGAGATGATACTATTGTTAGATTCAGGACAGACAACTAAGAGGGGGGGTGAATCAGTTGTCCAAAACTTTCTTCTTATTAATCACTTAAATCCTTCTTGTAATTCAGTAGCATAATAATAAATCAATCATGGAAACATAATGCAATAATTCAAGAGAAGAAACACATTAACACATATGACACCAATATTTTAATGTAGAAAACCCGGTTAAGGGAAAAACCACGGGGTGACTAACCCAAGATTGTATTCTCTGTTAAAAGAATACGAAGAACAAAATGGCATATGCCAATTAGGGCTCACTACCTAAGCACACTACTCACAAGAGGCCCACTGCCTACAGGAGACACACTATCTACATAATAATAAATATTACATACTTGAACTGAAGAATAGCATCTTCACCATGCTTGAGTTAGTTCCATTTAAGCTCAATACTTCTGTTCTGCCTTTTGCTCTACTCCTCTCTACCACACTCTCATCTCTACCAAGATACCTTTGAAATGACTTCACAACTTCTTATTTATACAAGACATGACTTTGAGATAATCAAACATGCTTTACAAAGAAAATACAACTTGACTAACTACAAAAGACTTCATGTAGATCATCACATTGTCGGCCACATAGATCTGAGACTTCAAACTTCTTTGAGGAACACACCATGCTTCGTAGAACATCTTCAAGATCATTTGCAAGATGTGTAACTCATCCGGTCAGCCAAACTTAGGAAGAACATCATCATCCGGAAGTAATTCTTCAATTATGAGCTCAATCTTCAATGCGGACCACCAACATGAACTGGACACAATCCAAAGACCTCCACAAGCTTGCCTAAATCACCAAGAAAATCCACACTACTTCTACTTAATGAAATCTTTCTCTCCTTGATTTGGAACCTCAAGAACATAGTATGTCATCACTGTCATATTGGAATAGATGCTTGCGGACCTCTAGACCACGAACTGATTGAGTTGTCAATTCACATTGACTTCCTAAACACTCCACCAAATCTGCAGAATAAGATATTGCATTTTCAGACCTCACCGAACCTATCTGTGTTACTCTATCACCTCTAAACATATACCAAAACTGGTTTTACTCAAGTGGCCATAACTTCTTCAAATATATATGCGGACCTCTCAAATCTTTACTGGATCATCTTTAGACACATATCTACTAACCCTTTGATGTGCATCCTCTGATCTTCATCTTAGCTAGGATCTTTACTTCACTGCCTTCATTGTTCTTCTCTGTTCCTAGTAGGACTAATTTTCTCAATATCCTCAGCATACAACTCATCCAATCCTTGACATCAATGCAATAGGAGTATGTTGACATCAATGACAACACCGGTTAGGCCCATACTTGCAACAATCTCCCCCTTTGTCATTGATGACAACATATGATGTGAAAAACTATTTTGACCATCAAGACAAGAACTTCTCATAACTCCCCCTATCAACAACAACCATTCATATGTCTTCTTTACTACTCCCCCTTTGATCAACAACCACTTTTATTTTTCACATGTCTTCTCTCCCCCTTTGACATCAATGGAAAAGGGCACATACTTGCATCACTTCAGAATCATACTAGCTGCTCCCCCTAAGTAGCAGCTTCCCATCATCAATCCAGACCACAAGATATGACTGTGAGGTCCACTGGATTGATGCACATCAGTGCACCTTAATTCAGAACCGGAGGGGTAATAACCCTAACTTCTCCCCGAGATACTCAAAAGAGTCCTTAGGTAGAGGTTTAGTAAAAATGTCTGCAATCTGATCCTTAGAGGGCACAAACTCCAATCTAACTTCATTCTTGTTCACTTGTTCTCTCAAAAAGTGAAACTTGATGGATATATGTTTTGTCTTTGAATGTAACACCAAATGTTTTGATATATTTATTGCACTTGAATTACCATAGAAGATTGTGATAGGTTCATCATACTCCACTCAGATGTCTCTTAGCATTTGCTTCATCCACAATACTTGAGTACAACTACCTGTTGCTACAATATGCTCTGCTTCTGCAGTGGATAGAGATATTGCCTCTTGTTTCTTTTTCAGCCAAGAAACTAATCTTTTCCCTAAAAGAATGCTCCACCACTGGTACTCTTCCGGTCATCCACATCTCCTGCCCAATCCACATTTGTATATGCATGAAGAGAGAAATCATGATCTCTAGGATACCATAAACCATACTCAACTATCCCTTTTAGATATCTAAGAATCCTCTTGATTTCCATGACATGAGATTCTCTAGGATCAGCTTAAAATCTAGCAACAAGACCAACAACATTCATAATGTCAGGTCTAGTTTGAGTAAGATACAATAGTCCTCCAATCATTGACTTGTACTTTTTCGGATCAGCCTTAGGAGAGTCATCATCTTTGCTCAATTTGCATTCAGTTGCCATAGGAGTATTCATTGGTTTTGAGTCTTCCACCCCAAATTTCTTCAACAATTCTTTCACATATTTGGTCTGTGAAATGAAGATTCTTTTCTTTATTTGAATGATTTGCAGACCCAAGAAGAAATTCATTTCCCCAAACATGGACATCTCAAATTCACTTTTCATTTGATTTGCAAAAGTTTTGTACACACTATCTCTTCCTCCAAAAATGATATCATTAGTAAACACTTCAATAATTAAGATATTTTCATGATCAATTTTGAAGTACAAGTTACTGTCAGCAGTACCATTGTTGAAACCAATCTTCAAAAGATGCTTATCTAGTCTTTCATACTAGGCTCTTGGGGCTTGTTTGAGTCCATATAATGCTTTCTTCAACTTGCAGACCATATCACCATGATCAGACAATTGGAATCCATCTAGTTGCTCAATGCAAACTTCTTCTTCCAAGTCACAATTCAGGAAGGTAGACTTGACATCCATCTGATATACCTTGAAATCCTTGAAGGCAACAAAGGAAAGAAATAATCTAACTGCTTCAATTCTTGCCACCAGAGTAAAAGTTTCTTCAAAATCAACTCCTACTTGGGAATAACCCTTACAGACCAATCTGGCTTTATTTCTGACTACTTCACCATCTTCATTTAGTTTATTCCGGAAGACCCATTTGGTTCCATCAAATTTTTGTTTCTAGGTCTAGGAACAAGATCCTAAGTGTGATTTCTCTCAATTTGCATCAGCTCTTCCTTCATTGCTTTAGTCCATCTTTCATCATTGCATGCTTCATTCACTATCTTTGGTTCAATATTTGAAATCAGACAATACTCTTCTAAGTCTTGAGCAATCTTTCTTCTTGTTTGAACACCTTTTCTTTTATCACCTATTATCTGAACTTCAGAGTGATTCAGTCTTACATACCTAGGAATTTTGTGAATTTCTTGCACTTCTGTTTCTTGAACAAGTTCATTCAAACTTATCTCTTCTTCCTGATTCACTGGATCAGTCTGGATCTAAATTTTAGAAGGGGCTTGGACTTTTTGGACTAAAACATCATTCTGATCATCTTCATCATATTCATAAAACCTTGAGGGTTTTTCAATACCTTCATCAACCTTCACATTTGTACTTTCTATAATCTTTCTCAATCTCTTATTATAACACTGGTATGCTTTGCTTTGAGTAGAATAACCCAAGAATATTCCTTCATCACTTCTAGCATCAAATTTACCAAGGTCTTCATCTCTTTTAATATAACATTTGCTACCAAAGACTTTGAAATACTTCATAGTGGGAGTGATGCCAAACTAGAGTTCATAAGGGGTCTTACCAGTATTGTTTCTGATTTGTACTTGATTAAGAGTATAGACAATAGTGCTTACAACTTCTCTCCAGTAGATCTGAGGAACATTTGATTCCATCATCATGGTTCTAGATGCTTCCTAGATGGTTTGGTTCTTTCTCTCCACTACTCTATTCTGCTATGGAGTCCTTGGAGTAGACAACTATCTTTTTATCCCATGTTTCTCATAGAATTCTATGAACTCCCCCGATGTGAATTCTCCACCTCTATCAGACCTAAGATATTTTATGTTTAATCTGGTTTCATTCTCTACCATAGCTTTGAATATTTTGAATTTCTCAAGAGCCTCAAAATTCTCTTTCAGAAAGGTCACCCACATCATTCGGGAGTGGTCATCAATTAATAACAAGAAGTATCTATCACCTTGCAAACTCCTGATTCTTGCCGGACCACATAGATCAGTATGTACTAAGTCCAACAATCTAGTAGAAGACTATTCCTTACTTTTGAATGTGACTCTGCTTTGCTTACCCAACTAACATTCTTTGCACAAACTACTAGTAGGTTTCACCAATCTTGGAAGATCTCTTACAACCCAAATGTTTCTTGTCTTGATGATATTACCAAAATTCACATGACACATTCTCCTATGCCACAACCAACTCTGATCGACTTGAACAAATAAACAACTTTTTCCAGTACCAACCATGTGGAAGATATTACCTTTTGTTTGAGTACCAGATGCAATCTCTGTTTCGAAACTTTCAAAGATCTTACATTTTCCATTTTTGAATCGGAGATCATAGCCTTTGTCCACCAATTGTCCAACATTGAGAAGATTGTGCTTCAGACCTTCAACATACAGTACATTACTAGTTTTGTTCTTTGCATCAAAAGAAATAGTTCCTCTACCTCTGATCTTGCCAGCAAAATTATCACCAAATTTTACCACTCCTCCTTCATATCTTTCCAAATCTATGAATTTATTTTTGTCACCTATCATATGGTGGGAGTATCCACTATCAATGACCCAGTCATCCTTTTCTTCAACTTGGGTAGCCAGAGCTCTTTCTATTTTATGACTAACAGATTCAGAGGGCATTGGATCTTCTTCCTTGATGGCAATAAACACCCAGTCACTTCTGGATTTGTTTCCTATCTCTGATTCATCATCTGTTACTCCATCATCATCATCTTCATGAACATAGTAACATTTCTTTTGGAATCTTAATCTATTGGGATTTGGCCTTGAAAATCTTTTCAGACACCTTGAGGAAAAATGACCAATCTTATTACAGTTAAAACATTTAAAGGACAATTTTCCTTCATACTTACTGGAACCTCTTGGCAGTCTTTTTGCAATAAGGGCTTCAAGTTGAGCAGCTTCTGCTTCATCTTCTTCCAGATCTTTTCTTTCTTTTTCATACCATGATAGTTTCTTTGAAGAGTTCTATCCCAGATCAAACTTTTGTTTTCCTTTTATAAAGGCACTAGCTTTGAATGTAGATTTAGTCTTGGGGGGTACATCTCCAAACTCAGCCAATTCAAATGCAACTAATTTTCCATCCAATTAATCTCTTGTGATATTTGAAAAAGATCTAAATTCTTCAATAGTAGCAACCTTGTATTTGTAAGAAGCAGGTAGGGATCTAAGAACTTTGGCAACAATCTCATCTTCATCCAAGATCCACCAACACATCTAATGCCACAAACAAGCTCATTTACTCTTGGCATAAATGTAGTGATATTTTCATCTTCTCTCATCTTTAGGTTTTTGAATTTTCCTTTCAGACTCTATAGCTTGGCACATTTAACATACTTGTCTCCTTCATGCAGAAGTTCTAGTTTTTCCCAAATCTCATATGCAGTTTTTAGATCAATAACATATTTTAGCTCTGAATCAGATAAGGCACTTAGTAGATCTTCTTTAGCCTGAAGATTGTTTTTAGCATCTCTGATTTCATCTACAGTTCTCAGACCATTCTGTGGAGGAACATACTTCTTTGAAGCCATGATCCAATATTGCATTCCCATACATTGCAAGTGACATTCCATGCGACTTTTCCAAAGAGTGTAATTGGTTCCATCAAACCTCAGACTATCCTTCTTGTAGGACGACATCCTGGATCTCCTCAAGCAGTTAAGTTCTTTTAGAGGAACTTACCTCTTATACCAATTGTTAGATTCATGACAGACAACTGGGAGGGGGGTGAATCAGTTGTCCAAAACTTTCTTCTTATTAATCACTTAAATCCTTCTTGTAATTCAACAGCATAATAATAAATCAATCATGGAAACATAATGCAACAATTCAAGAGCAGAAACACATTAACACATATGACACCAATATTTTAACGTGGAAAACCCGGTTAAGGGAAAAACCACAGTGTGACTAACCCAAGATTGTATTCTCTATTAAAAAAATAAGAACACAATGACACATGCCAATTAGGGCTCACTGCTCAAGCACACTGCTCACAAGAGGCCCATTGCCTACAGGAGACACACTGTCTATAGAATAATAAATATTACATACTTGAACTAAAGAATAGTATCTTCACCATGCTTGAGTCAATTCCATTTAAGCTTAATACTTCTGCTCTGCCTTTCGCTCTGCTCCTCTCTACCACACTCTCATCTCTGCCAATATACCTTTGAAATGACTTCACAACTTCTTATTTATACAAGACATTGACTTTGAGATAATCATCCAAGTCGACATACTTTACAGAGAAAATACAAGTTGACTAATTACAAAAGACTTCATGCAGATCATCACATTGTCAGCCACACAGATCTGAGACTTCAAACTTCTTTGAGGAACACACCATGCTTCATATAACATCTTCAAGATCATCCCCAAGATGTGTAACTCATCCGATCAGCCAAACTTAGGAAGAACTGTTGCAAGTATGAGGTGAGCCAGTGTTGTCATTGATGTCAACATACTCATACTGCATTGACAAGAAGGATTTGATGAGCTTTGTGCTGAGGATATTAAGAAAATTAGCCTCAGTCAGGAACAGTGATGAGAAGAAGGTAAATGTACTGTATAGGTTGAGAGCCGGAGGATGCGGATTAAAGGGTTAGTAGATATGAGTCTTGAGATGTTACAGTTAAGATTTCAGAGGTCCGCATGAAGATCGGAAGGAGTTGTGGCTGCCGGTATAGAACCGGGTCCGGCATGTAACCGGAGGTGACAGAGGATCACAAAAAGGTCTGGTGAGGTCCGGAATTATATTATCATAATCTGCGGATTGGAAGGAGTGTTTGAGATGTCCTTGTGATGTATCATCCTGATTTGTGTATGATTTCGAGGTCCGGAAGTACCTCTTGCATTATGACAGTAGCGACAGACTGTGTTCTTGAAGTTCCGGATGAGGGAGACAAGAGATCCCAGTAAGCAGAGGAAGTGCGGATGTATCCGGACATTCAGACAGGCTTGTGAAGGTTCTTGGATCATGTTTAGGTTGTGTTGTTGGTCCGCATTGATGGTAGAGCCCGGAATTGAAGTTATTCTTCCGGATGAAGTTATTGCTCTGTTTAGCCGACCGGATGAGTTGTTCATCCTGCGAATGTTCTTGTGATGGCCGACCGGATGTGTTATCCATCTTGCGGATACTCCTATGGTTGTTTGCTGACTTAGATGCTTGCTCCTAAGTCGATGTCTTGTATAAATAATGATTTGTGAATTCATTTCAGTGTGTGGTGTGGAAGATGAGCATGATATAGCGAAGAAAGGTGCGAAAGGCAGAGCAGAGATTGTTGGGCTTAATTGGAACTGATCCGGACATGGTAGAGATGTCATTCTCCAGTTCAAGACTGTGATTTTCATCACTTTGTAGACAGTGTGTCTCCTTGTAGGCAGTGGGCCTCTTTGTGAGCAGTGTGCTCGGGGCAGTGAGCCCTTATTGGCATGTGCCATTCATTTTTCTTTATTCTTCTAACAGAGAATAATTCTTGGGTTAATCACCCCGTGGTTTTTCCCTTAACCGGGTTTTTCCACGTCAAAATCTTGGTGTTCAATGTGTTGATGCTTATCTGCTCTTATGTTTATGTATTATGCTTCCATGAATGATTATTTGATATGCTGCTAACTAACAACAGAGAATTAAGTGTTTGAAATAGAAGAAGTTCTATACAACTGATTCACCCCCCCCCTCTCAGTTGTATGCCCTAGATCCAACAATTGGTATCAGAGCTAAGTTCCTCTGACAAGAGCTTAACCGCTTGAGGAGATCCAGGATGTCGTCATACAAGAAGGATAGTCCGAAGTTCGATGGAACCAACTTCACTCTCTGGAAAGGTCGCATGAAGTGTCACTTGGAATGCATGGGAAAAGCATACCTGGGTATGATTTCAAAACCATATGTACCTCCACAAGGTGGTCCGACAACTCTGAATGAAATCACAGAAGCTGAAAACAATCTGCGGACCAAGGAAGCTCTTCTAAGCGCATTGAATGACTCAGATCTCTCGAATGTCATTGACCTACCAACTGCATATGAGATCCTAACTAAACTGGAACTTCTGTATGAAGGAGATGAGTTTGTCAAAAGTGCAAGGTTGCAAAGTCTGAAAGGGAAATTTGAAAGATTGAAAATGAGAGATGATGAAAACATCACTACCTTTATGCCAAGAGTAAATGAGCTAGTATGTGGAATCAGAAATGCTGGTGGAACTTTAGATGAAAATGAGATTGTCTGCAAAATCCTAAGATCCCTTCCTGCTGCCTACAAAATCAAAGTTGCTGCCATTGATGAATTCAGAGCCCACACAACTGTCACAAGAGAACAACTGGCTGGCAAACTAGCTGCATTTGAAATGACCGAGTTTGGAGATGATCCACCCAAGACTGAATCTGCTTTCAAAGCCAGTGCCTATGTGAAAGGCAAACAGAGATTTGATCCGGGTGAAAACTCATCAAGGAAAATGTCATGGTATGATCAAGCAAGAAGAGACATGGAAGAAGAAGAAGCAGAAACAGCTCAACTTGAAGCCCTCATTGCAAAAAGACTGCCAAGAGGATCCGGTAAGTATGAAGGAAAACTACCCTTTAAGTGTTTCAACTGCAATAAGATTGGTCATTTTGCCTCAAGATGTCCGGAAAGATCTGCAAGATCTAATACTCACAGACAAAGGTTTCAAAAGAATTGCTATTATGTTCATGAAGAAGATGACAATGAAGGAGTAACAGATGATGAATCAGAACCAGGAAACAAATCCGGAAATGAGTGGGTGTTTATAGCCATCAGGGAAGAAGATTCCATGCTCTCTGAATCTGTCAATCACAAAGTTGTTGAAAAAGCCTTAGCTGCTCAAGTGGAAGAAAAGGATGATTGGGTTATTGACAGTGGATGTTCTCACCATATGACTGGTGACAAGAATAAGTTCTTAGACTTGGAAAGATATGAAGGAGGAATGGTAAAGTTTGGTGACAATTCTGCTGGCAGAATCAGAGGTAGGGGAACTATTTCCTTTGATGGTAAGAGAAAAACAGGTAATGTACTATATGTTGAAGGATTGAAGCACAATCTTCTCAGTGTTGGTCAGTTAGTGGACAAAGGCTATGATCTCCGGTTCAAGAATGGAAAATGCAGAATCTTTACAAGCTCCGGAACTGAAATTGCATCCGGTACTCAGACAAGAGGTAACATCTTTCATCTGGTTGGTTCAAATAAAAGTTGTTTGTTTGTTCAAATTGATCAGAGTTGGTTATGGCATAGAAGAATGTGTCATGTAAATTTTGATAACATCATCAAAATAAGCAATACTCAGGCTGTGAGAGATCTTCCAAAGTTGATAAAACCTACAAATAGTGTGTGTAAAGAATGTCAGTTAGGCAAACAAAGAAGAGTCTCTTTTAAAAGCAAAGATCAGTCTTCTACCGGATTGTTGGAATTAGTACATACTGATCTATGTGGTCCGACAAGAATCAAGAGTCTGCAAGGTGATAGATATTTCATGTTGTTAATTGATGATCATTCCCGGATGATGTGGGTTACCTTTCTAAAAGAAAAATCAGAAGCCTTTGAGAAGTTCAAAATCTTCAAAGCTATGGTGGAGAATCAAACCGGATTGAAACTAAAGTGTCTAAGGTCTGATAGAGGTGGTGAATTTACATCTGGTGAATTCATTGACTTTTGTGAGAAACAGGGTATAAGGAGACAGTTGTCTGCTCCTAAGACTCCACAGCAGAATGGAGTAGTTGAGAGAAAGAACCGGACCATCCAGGAAGCTGCTAGGACAATGATGTTGGAAGCAAATGTTCCTCAAATGTTTTGGAAAGAAGCTATCAGCACTGCAGTCTACACACTCAATCGAGTTCAAATCAGAAACAACACCGGTAAGACCCCCTATGAACTCTGGTTTGGCATCACTCCTACTGTGAAATATTTCAGAGTATTTGGTAGCAAGTGCTATATTAAAAGAGATGAAGATCTAGGAAAGTTTGATGCTAGAAGTGATGAAGGAATTTTCTTGGGATACTCCACTCAAAGCAAAGCATACCGGTGTTACAATAAGAGATTGAGGAAGATGATAGAAAGCACCAATGTGAAGGTTGATGAAGGAATTGAGAAGCCTTCAAGATTTTATGAGTTTGATGAAGATGACCAAGACAGTGTTCAAGGACCTCAATCCTCTCCGGTGAGACAGAGTCAGCCTAATCCGGTAAATCAGGAAGAAGAGTTAGATTTGAATGAGGCTGATCAAGAAACAACAGTGCTGGATACTCCCAAAATTCCAAGGTATGTAAGACTGAATCACTCTGAAGATCAGATCATAGGTGACAGAAGCAAAGGTGTACAAACTAGAAGGAATATTGCTCAAGATCAGAATGAATGTTGTCTGATTTCAAAGATTGAACCTAAAACAATAAAGGAAGCCTGCAATGATGAAAACTGGACCAAAGCAATGGAAGATGAACTGATGCAAATTGAGAAAAATCATACTTGGGATCTTGTTCCCAGACCTAGAGACAGGAATGTAATTGGAACCAAGTGGGTCTTCCGGAACAAACTAAATGAAGCTGGTGAAGTAATCAGAAACAAAGCTAGATTGGTCTGCAAAGGCTACTCTCAAATAGAAGGAATTGACTTTGAAGAGACTTTTGCTCCGGTAGCAAGAATTGAAGCTGTCAGATTACTTCTTGCATTTGCTGCCTTCAAAGACTTCAAGGTATATCAGATGGATGTCAAGTCTGCCTTCCTAAATGGTGATCTGGAAGAAGAAGTCTACATTGAACAACCGGATGGATTTCAATTGTCTGATAATAATGATATGGTCTGCAAGTTGAAGAAAGCTTTGTATGGATTGAAGCAAGCCCCAAGAGCATGGTATGAAAGGTTGGATAAGCATCTTGTGCAGATTGGATTCAACAAAGGTACTGCTGACAGCAACTTATATTTCAAAATTGATCATGAGAACATTCTGATTGTTGAAGTGTTTGTGGATGATATCATTTTTGGAGGAAGAGATAGTATGTGTAAAACTTTTGCAAATCAGATGAAAAGTGAGTTTGAAATGTCTATGCTTGGTGAAATGAATTTCTTCTTGGGTCTGCAAATTACTCAAACAAGAGAAGGGATCTTCATTTCTCAGACCAAATATGCGAAAGAATTGTTAAAGAAATTTGGTATGGAAGACTCAAAGCCTATGAACACTCCTATGGCAACCGGATGTAAGTTAAGCAAAGATGATGATTCTCCAAAGGCAGATCAGACAAAGTATAGATCAATGATTGGTGGATTGTTGTATCTCACTCAAACTAGACCAGATATAATGCAGGCTGTTGGTCTTGTGGCAAGATTCCAGGCTGATCCTAGAGAATCTCATGTTATGGCAATCAAAAGAATTTTTAGATACTTGAAAGGAACAGTTGAGTATGGTCTATGGTATCCTAGAGATCCGGATTTCTCTCTTCATGCTTACACAGATGCAGATTGGGCAGGAGATGTGGATGACCGGAAGAGCACTAGTGGTGGAGCATTCTTTTTGGGGAAGAGATTGGTTTCTTGGCTAAGCAAGAAACAAGATGCAATATCTCTGTCTACAACTGAAGCAGAATACATTGCAGCAGCAGGTAGTTGCACTCAAATCTTATGGATGAAGCAGATGCTAAGAGACATCAAAGTTGAATATGAGGAGCCTATCACAATCTTCTGTGATAATTCAAGTGCAATTAATATTTCCAAGAATCCGGTATTGCATTCTAAGACTAAGCACATATCTATCAAATTTCACTTTTTGAGAGAACAAGTAAACAAGGAAGAAGTCAGATTGGAGTATGTTCCCTCCAAGGATCAGATTGCAGATATCTTTACAAAACCTCTTCCCAAGGACTCTTTTGAATATCTCCGGGAGAAGTTAGGGGTCATGGCCCCTCCGGTGATGAACTAAGATGCACTGATGTGCATCAGTCCGGTGGCTATCACAGTCATATCTTGTGATCCGGACTAATGGGGAGCTGCAACTAAGGGGGAGCAGCTGGTATGATTCTGATGCATGAGAATTGCAAGTATGAGCCCTTTGCCATTGATGTCAAAGGGGGAGAGAAGACATGTGAAAAACAAGTGGTTGATGATCAAAGGGGGAGCAGCAAAGGAAGACATGTGAAGAGTTGTTGATAGGGGGAGCTGTGACAGAAAAGAGAAGTTCTTGTCTTGATGGTTTTTCACATCATATGTTGCCATCAATGACAAAGGGGGAGATTGTTGCAAGTATGAGGTGAGCCAGTGTTGTCATTGATGTCAACATACTCATACTGCATTGACAAGAAGGATTTGATGAGCTTTGTGCTGAGGATATTAAGAAAATTAGCCTCAGTCAGGAACAGTGATGAGAAGAAGGTAAATGTACTGTATAGGTTGAGAGCCGGAGGATGCGGATTAAAGGGTTAGTAGATATGAGTCTTGAGATGTTACAGTTAAGATTTCAGAGGTCCGCATGAAGATCGGAAGGAGTTGTGGCTGCCGGTATAGAACCGGGTCCGGCATGTATCCGGAGGTGACAGAGGATCACAAAAAGGTCTGGTGAGGTCCGGAATTATATTATCATAATCTGCGGATTGGAAGGAGTGTTTGAGATGTCCTTGTGATGTATCATCCTGATTTGTGTATGATTTCGAGGTCTGGAAGTACCTCTTGCATTATGACAGTAGCGACAGACTGTGTTCTTGAAGTTCCGGATGAGGGAGACAAGAGATCCTAGTAAGCAGAGGAAGTGCGGATGTATCCAGACATTCAGACAGGCTTGTGAAGGTTCTTGGATCATGTTTAGGTTGTGTTGTTGGTCCGCATTGATGGTAGAGCCCGGAATTGAAGTTATTCTTCCGGATGAAGTTATTGCTCTGTTTAGCCGACCGGATGAGTTGTTCATCCTGCGAATGTTCTTGTGATGGCCGACCGGATGTGTTATCCATCTTGCGGATACTCCTATGGTTGTTTGCCGACTTAGATGCTTGTTCCTAAGTCGATGTCTTGTATAAATAATGATTTGTGAATTCATTTCAGTGTGTGGTGTGGAAGATGAGCATGATATAGCGAAGAAAGGTGCGAAAGGCAGAGCAGAGATTGTTGGGCTTAATTGGAACTGATCCGGACATGGTAGAGATGTCATTCTCCAGTTCAAGACTGTGATTTTCATCACTTTGTAGACAGTGTGTCTCCTTGTAGGCAGTGGGCCTCTTTGTGAGCAGTGTGCTCGGGGCAGTGAGCCCTTATTGGCATGTGCCATTCATTTTTCTTTATTCTTCTAACAGAGAATAATTCTTGGGTTAATCACCCCGTGGTTTTTCCCTTAACCGATTTTTTCCACGTCAAAATCTTGGTGTTCAATGTGTTGATGCTTATCTGCTCTTATGTTTATGTATTATGCTTCCATGAATGATTATTTGATATGCTGCTAACTAACAACAGAGAATTAAGTGTTTGAAATAGAAGAAGTTCTATACAACTGATTCACCCCCCCCTCTCAGTTGTATGCCCTAGATCCAACAATTGGTATCAGAGCAATTGGTATCATCATCCAGAAGCAATTCTTTAATTATGAGCTCAATCTTCAATGCGGACCACCAACACAAACTGGACACAATCCAAAGACCTCCACAAGCTTGCCTGAATCACCAAGAACATCCACACTACTTCTACTTACTAAAATCTTTCTCTCCTTCATCCAAAACATCAAGAACATAGTTTGTCATCACTGTCATATTGGAATAGATGCTTGCGGACATCTAGACCATGAACCAATTGAGTTGTCAATTCACATTGACTTCCTAAACACTCCAAATTGCATTTCCGGATGTCACCGGACCTATCTATGTTACTCTGTCACCTCTAAACATCTACCAAAACTAGTTTTACTCAAGTGGCCATAACTTTTTCAAATCTTCATGCGGACCTCTCAAATCTCTACTAGATCATCTTTAGACACATGTCTACTAACCCTTTGATGTGCATCCTCTAATCTTCATCTCAGCTAGGATCTTTACTTCAGTATCTTCACTATTCTTCTCTATTCCTAGTAGGACTAATTTTCTCAATATCCTCAACATACAACTCATCCAATCCTTGACATCAATGCAACAGTAGTATGTTGACATCAATGACAACACCGGTTAGGCCCATACTTGCAACAACTATATGGTTATGAGATGTTGTTTTTTATTTCTATGTGATGCCTATATGTGTACTATGGATGTAGATATGTTTGTGTTAGATGTTTTATGATAGATGTAGGTTGTATGCAGATGATGATTCTATATGTTATAATGTAGTATTGATGATCTAACATGATGATGGTATTTGCGATGGTTGTGGTATTATGCTTATGATGGAATTTATATGATGGACTAACATGTATATGCACGCAAGCCTACGAGATCTAATGCCATTTTTTGGTGTGTCATAGTAGGATGAAAGATGATCACATGAAATAGAGATGAGAAATGCGCAAAGGATGAAGATTGGCTAGAAGAATGGATCCATATTTTGCCTTGATAGATTTTTGAGCTTCTTGCTTGCAGTTGCTGCTTATCATCATAGAGCTTATTATGCCAAAGGACAACAAACAACACAACATATCAAAGGGCAAGGCATACAGTGTGGTCCCTTGTGAAACGGGCACAAGAAAGATAAGGAGTGCCTGACGTAGACTAAGTAACCATGGTACCTTGTTGGAACATGTGATGAGATGACCCTGAGGTATGCAAGTCCTTATGCAAGGAAGTATTTATTCTTTCTAATGCATATGATGTCTTTGATTCACACCCAATGGAATCCTAATCACATGCAAGGAACTGAGTTGCCCCAGTCATTTTGTCAAGACAAACTGCAATCAGAAATCAAAGAAAAGGGTCCCACTCTATCCTCACTTCTCTTCATCACTTAGGGACTGCCTTGAGAAGCATAAGAATGAGACTACAAAACAAATAAGACAGATGAAACCCAGAGTCAACAGCCATGTAGATTGTTTGTTGAGTGTGTATGTGTTTGTTTGATTGATTATGATAGGTTGAATAATGCCTAGTTTCAGGATAGGAAGTATGTCATATAAGATGTTAAGTCTAGTTTTGGCAAAGTCCCTACCTCTCTAAGGCAAGTGACATAATTGTGACATCCTATGCAAGACTTTCCAAGATGTCACAAGGTGTGGAATGATTAATATGTGATGATTGATGATGCCTGAAAGATGAAACATGTCATCTAAGGCATAAAGCCTAGTTTCAACTATGCCCCATTCTTGTCATAAGACATGTAGTTGATAAGGATTGCTAATAGTGATTTGCGATCATCACTATATGAATGATTAAGGATAATTGCTTGGTTATTTTGATAAGTTGTCTTGTTGATGTTTGGGGTTGTTTTTCTTGTGAAAGATTGATTGTTTTTGTCTGATCAAAGTGTCGATCTCACCGAAGGATGACTTATTATGAAATTTGACTCAATGGGCCCTAAGGGACTAACCTAATGTCTTGGGTGCTCATCGCATATGGCCTTGCCTACGTGACAACATAGAGACACTGTAGTTCGACTGGGTGGATTCTGTGTGACCTAAGACCTAAGGGTGGGATGCCTTGGGGGCTCATCAGAGATGGCCTTGCCTATGTGAAAGCTTATAGGCAACGTAGTTCAACAAGGTGGGCTGACGTTGTTTATTGCTTGAAGTGTTTGGTTGATTATGTGATTTTTATTTTATTTTTGATGATATTAGATGTTTTTGGATTTTTGAGAATATTGGATGTTTTTGGATTTTTGGGAATATGTGATTTTTTGGATTTTTGAGATATTTGATTTTTATGGATTTTTGGGAATATGTGATTTTTTGGATTTTTGAGATATTTGATGCTTTTGGATTTTTGAGAATTTACGAGACGTGTCCTCTAATACTAAATTTTAGGATCATGAATTACCCCCAATCAAGTATAGGACAAAGTTATTACCAAGATGGAATGGGATGGGATGATGATGAAGTGCTTTAGGAAAGGTGGGAAGATGCTAAATGTCATCTTATTTCTAGGCCATGAAAAGGACAATGTGGTTTATTATGGATTATGATGGGAATTATGGTGTGGACTATGTGGAATTTATTACAGAAAGTGAAAGACAAGATAGAGTGATGGTAGAAAATGGAGCCAAGACCAGCTACACATGGTGCTTGTTTGCTAGGTTTTCCTTATGGTACTTATCCAAAGCACCACCAAAGTGGTTTTCACTTTTGGACGAATTATTTCTCTTTACTATTTTTTTACTTTTTTGCTTTTTTTTGTATTTTTTTTGCACTTTTTTGACTTAGGTATAATATCTCTAAAGGTGCATGCTGTTGATAGACTTTGGTAATGGTTCACCTTTGGGGGTAGAAAGTTTATATGCTCTTGATCCATATGTGTTAGGAATTAAGGTGTCTCAACCTTGCAATTCCTAGCATTGATTATTTATTTATTTATTTATTTATTTGCCTATGATGTAATCTATGTTGCACATCCTATTTTGTCATTTAGTGTGAAGTGGCATGGTGAGTTGTCACTCAACTTGGAAACTAACTAGGATGGTCAAATCATCCCATGTGGATATAGGCATCCCATTTGAGGTGGCACTAATATGCCATGTGTTAGCATCTTGTGGTATGACAGAGGTGTTATTGTGTATGATAGAATCTATGATGCGTTTAACAGTCAAGTATAGAGATTCTCGGGACAAGTGAAGACAAGTGTCGTAAAGTATCTTTGCATGTGGAGAAGGCATCTTTGGTTGCCCAAGTTGGGCTATGACATTTTGTAAGAGGAATATGCTATATTTAGCCTTGTATGAAGGATTCTCTTACAACATTTAAGGTTGTTATGTTGGGTAGATTTTATGACAGCTGTAAGATGCATAAGAGCATCTGTCATAGCTAGTTTTAGCCTGGAGTGCTCCAACCTTGGGAAGTCAAATCTGCCATGTATGACAGATGTACTTGAGAGGTATTTGTAGCTTGGACAAGTGTCCTTTGATGAAAGAAAATGGCCACATGGTCAAGATGGACGCCCATCTCTAGAAGCTCCTTGTTTATGCCTTGTAACTCTATATAATGCATTATTTTGGAGTTGTAGTTGTTGCAAGTATGGGCCTAACTAGTGTTGTCATTGATGTCAACATACTCATGTTGCATTGATGTCAAGGATTGGATGAGTTGTGTGCTGAGGATATTGAGAAAATTATTCCTATGAGAAACAAAGAAAAATAGTGAAGACAGTGAAGCTCTATGAAGTGAAGATCCTAGCTAAGATGGAGATCAGGGAATGTACATCAAAGGGTTTGTAGATATGTGTCTAAAGATGATCTAGTCAAGATTTGAGAGGTCCGCATGAAGATTTGAAGAAGTTATGGCCACTTGAGTGAAACCGGTTCTAACAAGTGTTCAGAGGTGACAGAGTGACACAAAATAGGCCTGGTAAGATCCATAAATGCAATATCATGTTCTACAGATTTGATGGAGTATTTAGGAAGTCAATGTGAATTGACAACTCAATTGATTCATTGTCTAGAGGTCTGCAAGCATCTATTCCAATATGACAGTGATGACAGACTGTGTTCTTGAGGTTCCATATGAAGGAGAGAATGATTTTAGTAAACAGAAGTAGTGTGGATGTTCTTGGTGATTTAGGCAATCTTGTGGGGGTCTCTGGATTGTGTCCAATTTGTGTTGGTGGTTCGCATTGAAGATTGATCTCGAAATTGAAGAATTACTTCTGGATGATGATGTTCTTCCGAAACTTGGCTAACTGGATGAGTTACACATCTTGCGGATGATCTTGAAGATGTTATGCGAAGCATGGCGTGTTCCTCAAAGAATATTGAAGTCCCAGATCTGTATGGCTGACAGTGTGGTGATTCATATGAATTCTTTTACAATTAGTCAATTTCTATTTGTGTATTTGCTCTGTAAAGTATGCCAACTTTGATGATTATTCCAAAGTTGATGTCTTGTATAAATAAGAGTTGTGAAGTCATTTCAAAAGTATCTTGGCAAAGATGGGAGTGTGGTAGAGAGGAGGAAAGAGAAAGGTAGAGCAAAAGTGTTGGGCTTAAATGGAACTGACTCAAGCATGGTGAAGATGCTATTCTTTAGTTCAAGTATGTAATATTTATCATTCTGTAGACAGTGTGTCTCTTGTAGGCAGTGGGCCTCTTGTGAGCAGTGTGCTTGGGCAGTGAGCCCTAATTGGCATGTGCCATTTTGTTCTTCTTATTCTTTTAACAGAGAATACAATCTTGGGTTAGTCACCCCGTGGTTTTTCCCCAGACCGAGTTTTCCACGTTAAAATCTTGGTGTCATATGTGTTAATGTGTTTCTGCTCTTGAATTGTTGCATTATGTTTCTATGATTGATTTATTATTATGTTGCTGAATTACAAGAAGGATTTAAGTGGTGAATAAAAGAAAAGTTTTGAGACAACTGATTCACCCCCCACTTCTCAGTTGTCTATCTTGAAACTAACAATTGGTATCAAAGCCAAGTTCCTCTAAAAGAGCTTAACCGCTTGAGGAGATCCATGATGTCTTCCTACAAGAAGGATAGTCTGAGGTTTGATGGAACCAATTGCACTCTTTGGAAAAGCTACATGGAATGCCACTTGCAATGCATGGGAATGCAATATTGGATCATGACTTCAAAGTAGTATGTCCCTCCAAAGAATGGTCCAAAAATTGTAGATGAAATCAAAGATGCTGAAGATAATCTTTAGGCTAAAGAAGCTCTACTAAGTGCCTTATCTAATTTAGAGCTGATAAATGTTATAGATTTAAAAACTACACATGAGATTTGGGAAAAACTAGAACTTCTGCATGAAGGAGACAAATATGTTAAATGTGCCAAGCTACAGAGTTTGAAAGGAAAATTTGAAAACCTGAAGATGAATGAAGATGAGAATATCACTCCTTTTATGCCAAAAGTAAATGAGCTTGTTTGTTGCATTAGGTGTGGTGGTGGAATCTTGGATGAAGATGCAATTGTTGCCAAAGTTCTCGGATCCCTACCTCCTGCTTACAAATACAAGGTTATTGCTATTGAAGAATTCAGATCTTTTTCAAATATCACAAGAGATCAATTGGTTGGAAAATTAGCTGCATTTGAATTGGCCAAGTTTGGAGATGCACCCCCCAAGACTGAATCTACATTCAAAGCTAGTGCCTCTATAAAAGGCAAACAAAAGTTTGATCTAGGAGAGAACTCCTCAAAGAAAATTTCATGGTATGAAAAAGAAAGAAAAGATCTAGAAGAGGATGAAGAAGAAGCTGCCCAACTTGAAGCCCTTATTGCAAAAAGACTACCAAGAGGTTCCGACAAGTATGAAGGAAAATTGCCCTTCAAATGTTTCAACTGCAACAAGATTGGTCATTTTGCCTCAAGATGTCTGGAAAGATTTTCAAAGGCAAATCCAAATAGATCAAGATTCTAAAAGAAATGTTACTATGTTCATGAAGATGATGATGATGAAGGAGTAACATATGATGAATCAGAGACAGGAAACAAATCTAGAAGTGACTGGGTATTTATTGCCATCAAGGAAGAAGATCCAATGCCCTCTGAATCTGTCAATCATAAAATGATAGAAAGAGCTCTGGCTGCCCAAGTTGAAGAAAAGGATGATTGGGTCATTGATAGTGGATGCTCCCACCATATGATAGGTGACAAAAATAAGTTTATAGATTTGGAAAGATATGAAGGAGGAGTTGTAAAATTTGGTGATAATTTTGCTGGCAGAATCAGAGGTAGAGGAACTATTTCTTTTGATGGAAAGAACAAAACCAGTAATGTACTATATGTTGAAGGTCTGAAGTACAATCTTCTTAGTGTTGGATAGTTTGTGGACAAAGGCTATGATCTCTAATTAAAAAATGGAAAATGTAAGATCTTTGAAAGTTCTGGAACAAAGATTGCATCCGGTACTCAAACAGAAGGTAACATCTTCCACTTGGTTGGTACTGGCAAAAGTTGTTTATTTGTTCAAATTGATCAAAGTTGGTTGTGGCATATGAGAATGTGCCATGTGAATTTTGATAATATCATCAAGATAAGCAACACTGAGGCTATAAGAGATCTTCCAAGACTAGTGAAACCTACTAATAGTTTGTGCAAAGAATGTCAGTTGGGCAAGCAGAGTAGAGTCACATTCAAAAGTAAGGAACAATCCTCTACCAGATTGTTGGACTTAGTACATACTGATCTATGTGGACTGGCAAGAATCAGGAGTTTGCAAGGTGATAGATACTTCATGTTATTAATTGATGACCACTCCCGGATGATGTGGGTGACCTTTTTGAAAGAAAAATTTGAGGTTCTTGAGAAATTCAAAATATTCAAGGCTATGGTAGAGAATGAAACCAAATTAAACATAAAATGTCTCAGGTCTAATAGAGGTGGAAAATTCACATCCGGAGAGTTCATAGAATTCTGTGAGAAATATGGGATAAAAAGACAATTATATGCTCTAAGGACTCCACAGTAGAATGGAGTAGTGGAGAGAAAGAACCAGACCATCCAAGAAGCATCTAGAACCATGATGATTGAAGCAAATGGTCCTCAGATCTACTAGAGAGAAGTTGTAAGCACTACTGTCTATACTCTTAATCGAGTACAAATCAGAAGCAATACTAGTAAGACCCCTTATGAACTCTAGTTTGGCATCACTCCCACTGTAAAGTATTTTAGAGTCTTTAGTAGCAAATGTTACATTAAAAGAGATGAAGACCTTGGCAAATTTGATGCTAGAAGTGATGAAGGAATATTCTTGGGTTATTCTACTCAAAGAAAAGCATACTAGTGTTATAACAAGAGATTGAGAAAGATTGTAGAAAGTAGAAATGTGAAGGTTGATGAAGGTATTGAAAAACCCTCAAGGTTTTATGAATATGAACAAGATGATCAAAATGTTGTTTTGGTCCAAGAAGTTCAAGTCCCTTTTGAAATTTAGATCCAGACTAATCCAGAGATTCAGGAAGAAGAAATAAGTATGAATGAACCTGTCCAAGAAATAGAAGTGGAAGAAACTCCCTAAACTCCTAGGTATGTAAGACTGAATCACTTTGAAGATCAGATCATAGGTGATAAAAGAAAAGGTGTTCAAACAAGAAGAAAGATTGCTCAAGACTCAAAGAAGTATTGTTTGATTTCAAAAATTGAGCCAAAAACAGTAAGTGAAGCATGCAATAATGAAAGTTGGACTAAAGCAATGAAGGAAGAGTTGATGCAGATTGAGAAAAATCACACTTGGGATATTGTTCCTAGACCTAGAAACAAAAATGTGATTGGAACCAAATGGGTCTTCTGGAATAAACTGAATGAAGATAGTGAAGTAGTCATAAACAAATCTAGATTGGTCTGCAAAGGTTATTCTCAAGTAGAAGGAGTTGATTTTGAAGAAACTTTTGCTCTGGTGGCAATAATTGAAGTAGTCAGATTATTTCATACCTTTTCTGCCTTCAAGGATTTCAAAGTATATCAGATGGATGTCAAGTCTACCTTCCTGAATGGTGACTCGGAAGAAGAAGTATACATTGAGCAACCAAATGGATTTCAATTGTTTGATCATGGTGATATGGTCTGCAAGTTGAAGAAAGCACTATATGGACTCAAACAAGCCCCAAGAGCCTGGTATGAAAGACTGGATAAGCATCTCTTGAAGATTGGTTTCAACAAAGGTACTGCTGACAGTAACTTGTACTTCAAAATTGATCATGAAAATATCTTGATTGTTGAAGTATTTGTTGATGATATCATTTTTGGAGGAAGAGATAGTATGTGCAAAACTTTTGCAAATCAAATGAAAAGTGAATTTGAGATGTCCATGTTTGGGGAAATGAATTTCTTCTTGGGTCTGCAAATCACTCAAACAAAGAATGGAATCTTCATTTCACAGACCAAATATGTGAAAGAATTGTTAAAGAAATTTGGTATGGAATACTCAAAACCAATGAATACTCCCATTGCAACTAGATGTAAATTGAGCAAAGATGATGGCTCTCCTAAGGCTGATAAAAAAAAATATAGGTCAATGATTGGAGGACTATTGTATCTTACTCAAACTAGACCTAACATTATGAATGTTGTTGGTCTTGTTTCTAGATTCCTAGCTGATCGTAGAAAATCTCATGTCATGGCAATCAAGAGGATTCTTAGATATCTAAAAGGAAGAATTGGGTATGGTTTATGGTATCCTAGAGATCATGATTTCTCTCTTCATGCATATATAGATGTGGATTGTGCAGGAGATGTGGATGGCCGGAAGAGTACCAATGGTGGAGCATTCTTCTTAGGGAAAAGATTGGTTTCTTGGCTAAGCAAGACACAAGAAGCAATATCTCTGTCCACTGCAAAAGCAAAATATATTGCAGCAGCAGGTAGTTTCACTCAAGTATCGTGGATGAAGCAAATGCTAAGAGACACCAGAGTGGAGTATGAGGAACCTATCACAATCTTCTATGATAATCCGAGTGCAGTAAATATATCAAAAAATCCAGCGTTACGTTCAAACACAAAACATATATCCATCAAGTTTCACTTTTTGAGAGAGCAAGTGAACAAGAATGAAGTCAGATTGGAGTTTGTGCCCTCCAAGGATTAGATTGCAAACATGTTTACTAAACCTCTACCTAAGGACTCTTTTGAGTCTCTTAGGGAGAAGTTAGGGGTTATTACCCCTCCGGTTCTGAATTAAGTTGCATTGATGTGCATCAGTCTAGTGTATCTCATAGTCATATCTTATGGTCTGGATTGATGGTGGCAAGCTGCTACTCAAGGGGAGCAGTCTGTATGATTCTAAGTGATGCACGTATGTGCCCTTTGCCATTGATGTCAAAGGGGCAGAGAAGACATGTGAAAAACAAAAAGTGGTTTCTAATCGAAGGGGGAGTAGTAAAGGAAGAGAAGACATTTGAATGGTTGCTATTGATAGGGGAAGTTATGTCAGTCAGAGAGGAAAAGTACTTGTCTTGATGGTTAAAACAATTTTTCACATCATATGTTGCCATCAATGACAAAGGGGGAGATTGTTGCAAGTATGGGCCTAACCAGTGTTGTCATTGATGTCAACATACTCCTATTGCATTGATGTCAAAGATTGGATGAGTTGTGTGTTGAGGATATTGAGAAAATTAGTCCTATTAGAAATAGAGAAGAACAGTGAAGACAATGAATCTCTATGAAGTGAAGATCCTAGCTAAGATGGAGATCAAGGAATGCACATCAAAGGGTTTGTAGATATGTGTCTAAAGATGATCCAATCAAGATTTGAGAGGTCCGCATGAGGATTTAAAGAATTTATGGCCACTTGAGTGAAACCAGTTCTGACAGGTGTTTAGAGGTGACAGAGTGACAAAATAGGTTCGGTAAGATCTGAAAATGCAATATCATGTTCTATGGATTTGATGGAGTGTTTAGGAAGTTAATGTGAATTGATAACTCAATTGGTTCATTGTCTAGAGGTCCGCAAGCATCTATTCCAATATGACAGTGATGACAGACTATGTTCTTGAGGTTCCGGATGAAGGAGAGAATGATTTCAGTAAGCAGAAGTAGTGTGGATGTTCTTGGTGATTCAGGTATGCTTGTGGGGGTCTCTGGATTGTGTCCAGTTCGTGTTGGTGGTTGTTGGTTATGATGTTAGTCACAAACAAGCATAGAATAAAAGTACATATTAACCTTTATTCATCTTGAAAGATACTATGAATTCAAAGAATTCATGATCCCAAGTCTCCGGTGATTAGGTCTTAATCGTCTGAAGTTACTTAGAGGTTAATGTGAGTTGCTGTTTCCATTTTGGGGCCTTATGTGAAAGTTCAACATCATCATGATTCTCCTGCAGAAATTCTTTACAGAGAGGTCATACTGTACCATTATTAGATGAAATAATGCAGAAATACTTCAATCTTTGTATGATATTTTCAATTGTGCATGCTTTGTATTCAAATATGCTAAATATTTGCAAGTTATCTATGAGATGTCCACATATTTGTGTTATTTGCTTAAGATCATCAATTATTTGCAATTATGAGGATGAAGCACTCTGAAATTTAAAAGAAATTGAAGAAATGCTTCTAATTAAAGTTGAACCTTTAGCTTTTGAACCACATTTATATTAGATACACCAAACCATATTTTCACCAGGACATTCCACAACTAGATATAGTTGATGCTAACTTCAAAGGGAAATTTGTACAAAGACAACATATGTAAGTAGACATGCACTCCAAGGGATGCATTAGATCACCACATATGTCCAGAATTCATACACTGATTACTCGAGATTTGCTATGAATTGTAATCAACACAGTCTTCTCATTCATTAAGCATGCAAAAATATAGATGTTTACAAAAACTTTGAAATGAGCTCTGAATGTTTCAGCAGACAGATTTCAATTAAGTTTCAAATCTTTACAATAAGGCATTCCATCACCTTTTATAGAATAAGGTGAGGAATCCGTTACAAAAGATCCACGATCTTGATTTACCAATGCACATCTACGGTCATCATTCTCCTTGACCTTGTCAAACTTTACAAAATGGCACAAGTTGCCAGCTGGCAACTATCTAGATTACTTACGCTTATATCCCCTTTATGATGTGTCTTCATCATGCTCCTCTCTTGATTCATGTGGATCATCGTCATGTACATCACTTCCTAAACTTTTACTGTCCTGATGATGATGATGCCGCATATGGGGCTGCATGCTGCTCCGGATATGCTCATATGACTGCACGACTTGATCTATTCCTCCGCCATCCTGAGTCTTTGCTTTGATGATGGCGTGCTTGTGTGCCTCATATTTATTCCTACTGCTATCCAGTTTGTCTTTCCTGTCCTGCAGTGTCTCATTGTATTTTTCCATCTTGACCTTGATCCTCATTATTTTATCTATAAGTTCTTCTGTCAAGTGGACAAGTGGACCATCTGCTTCTGATTGGAAGTTGCTATGTAGAGCTTTGATGGCAGACTCTTCATCTTGATTTTCTATTTTTCCTTCCACTTTTCCTTCCAATATTTCTAATATCTCTGCCTCCTCAGCCATTAAATCGTGCAACTTCATGCTAATCTCTCTTAGCTTATTATTGCATCTTCTGAGCACTCCACATTCGAACTGAATGTCTTTATACCAGATGTCCACCAACAATGTGGTATTACTGTTCAATATCTATTTATTAATAAGCAGCTGAGGATTTATCCTCTTTATTTCTCCCAGGACGTCCAGGATTTTGTCCAATTTATAAGACCTTTTCTCGGTCTGCATTTGCGATTTATCCACCTTGGTCCTAGAGTCACTCAAAATGCTCCACCTCTTCAAAGAGGCCTTTACCATTTCCTCAGCATCATCCAATGTGGATGACATCCATTTTCTTATCACAGATGCCTCATGTTTCATGAGGTCTAATTTATTTACCTCCTCTTGAGAAATAGCAGTCAATGGGACTGCATGTTTAGTTGTTGTATCATCAGGATTAATCAGCCTCCTTATGTAGGCATGCAACTGAGCAATGTGCTCTTTATGTTGCTTATTTTTCTCCTTTTCTCTTTTCACCTTTAGAATCAAAGAATCAATAATGTCCTTGCCCTCTTGACCTTCTTGGTCCTCATTGGCAAAACTGAGATCCACTGTGCTAATTTAAAATTCATCTAGGGTGATTTTCCCTTTTTCTTTCTCCACAATAGGTACTGCAATTTGTGCAGTCCTCCTCCCGGTTGTTGGATCTCTCTTGATGGCCGAAGTCATTCCGGCCTTCCTTTTAGGTTTCATTATCTTTTCGGAGAACAAGGTGGACACATCAAATTCTTGAATTTCAAATTCTTCCTCTATATTTACCTCTTTCGCCAACCACGGAGGCACCTGATCATGTTTTTTAGCATCATCATGATGTTCACCCGTATCTCCCGTTTCTGTAAGCAAATGTTGTGGAGACGGTGATTTTCCCATTTCTTCTTCCTGATGCTCACCTTGTTGTTGATCCTGTGGCACATCCTCCTATTGAGGAATTTCCTTCTCCGGAGGAGCATCCTCTTGGTGTGGGGAATCCTGTGGTGCATCTGTATGTTGATCATGATGATCATGATCCTTCTCCATCATTACTTCATCTATTTTCAACTCTTCCCCTTGTTGTTTATCCACTACACTAGATACTATGGATTCTGTCGGAGGTGCTAGCGTTTGTTCTGCAGCCATTATTTGTTCCGCACCTGCACTATCAACTTCTTGTGTTTTGGCGGCATGATCCTCTATTGTTTTCTCCTTTTCATCAGCCTTCATTTCCTAAACCTCTACTATAGCAGGTTCCGCTGATGTATCATGTGGACTTTGTTGGCCCAATTCAGGAGTATGGCCTTCTGATTCTGCCATCTCTATTTCTTCTATTGGGTGCCCTTTGTCAGGTGATCCTGCTGGATGTACAGGACTTGCATCCTGTTTCTCTGTCAGGTCCACCACTACAGGACTTGTCACCTCTGCAATTAATGTTTCTAGCCCTATTTCTTGAGCTACCTGCTCTGGGCTCTTTTCTTGCTCCGCCTCCACTTGCTTCATCTCCTCAAGGATAGTTTGAACTGGTGTAGGCTTGTGAGGGGTCATGCTTGTACCAACAGCAAGTGTTTCCATCTTTTGTGCAGCTACTTCCTGTATGACCTCATCATCAGACAAGTTTATTGTCTCATCTAGCGAGACGTGCCCTGATTGCGTCTGAGTAGTTTCTTTCATTTGTTCCTCTGCAAGTTTAGTTTTGAACTTGACGATGGTAGGAAGTGGAACATAATGCTGAAGTTCCTTAGGTACTTCACTACCTGCCCCTTGTAATAATGTTGGGGGTTGTCTTATTTCACCTCTCATAGAGGTTCTTTGTTTCTTAGGTGGGGTGGACACTAGCACCTGTGGAGCTTTTCTTTTCCTCCTTATTATCAATGGAGCCTCTTCTTCTTCAGGCTCTTCCTCCATGAGGATATCCTCTTTATCATGTTTCCTTGAGGACTGACCCTCTTCTAGGGTCTGAGTGATTTCAGCCTCCGCTGTCTTACTCTTCTTGGACTTTTCTTTCTTTGTCTTTGGAGGGGATGCTGATTCTGATCCAGATCCTGATGTTGCTGCCTCCTCAGCTACAAACACTGCTCTTTCAATAACAACCCCTTTGGGTTCTTTATCCACCTTCCTGCCCCTTGGGGGTCTTTTGCTCTGTTGTTGTGGTGGAGGGAGTCTATCTCCCTTAGTCTTCCTCTTCTCATTCAGGAAGTCATCATATTCATCCCCAGGAATATCCTGTCCCTTCTTCTTGTTGTCCACCGTAATGGAAACACCTTTCTTCTTTAATGCCTCTACCTGCTCATCAACCCAAGCTTGAGTTAGTTGTATGGTCCTGGCAATGAAGGGGTCCAATGATAGATCTTCCTGTATGGTGAGGTTAGGTGCAGAGATGGTGTCATTATATATCTTTTTCTGCTCATATTCATCTGCAATTATCCTGTCATCATCCTTCTTCAATTGTTGGGGAAGGGAGATGCAATCAAAGGTTCTAATTTGGTTCAGAGTTAACCTCTGATACCTTCTTCTTCTTGCCTCTGCCTCATCTTCGCAGTCGGCCCAATAATCCTCTAGGTGCCTCTGATGAATAGGCTTTCCTATTATCTTCTGCATCCTGCCGTAAGGATCATATGGTCTTGTTAGTGGAAAAGGTTGCAGATTCATTTTATTAAGGGTGACCATCACCTTCTTTATATTGTCTGAATCAGGGCACATATAGCAGCCAATGCTGACTGGGAACAAAATTGGTGGCAGCTTCTTGGTGTCCTTGTACATTTTTATCATTGTGGAGCCCTGCCTGATAAACTCCATTAGTATCACTGCATCAGTGGGATACCTTGTCAGCATTAGAGGATGTCCCTCAAAACCTTCAATCCTTATGTAAGAGAAGGTGGCAAACTGTATATACCAGGCCCCATGCCTGTAAACTATCTCTTGAGCCTCCATGCTCAATCTTTTTGTTCTGTCCTCCTCCATGGTCCTCACCAGATGCATGGAGAATGTATCATTGACCAATTTGTAATCTTTGAGGTAATTGGCTCTTTGCAGCTGGGGATGATGATCCTAGATATATACAGCATTTGTGCCTGTAAGCTTTCCATCTGTAACTAAAGCATCAAAAGTGCCTTTATAAGCACAAGAATAAATAATGTATGATGACACATAGAATACACAATTTGAACCTCCTAGGCTCATCAGCTACTCATGCAAAGCATCACTTATTATTTGAACCCACATGGGTTTGATATCTAAATATAGACACATCATTATTATTCGATACATCCAATCCCTGAAACTACCAGCATCAAGCTAGCCTGTCACTCTGTTCAGGAGTGCAATCATGTATTGGTATTCCTCATTGAAATCATATTTGAACAGGTGCACAGGAAGTTTGGCTGCTGCAGGATATGTGCTATTCTCAGCCCGCCATTGATACATGTTCTTCCTGGCTGATTTCTTGTTGGCTTCATATTCCTTTTCAGACTTCTTCAGGTCTACACTTTTGACCTTGCTACCCAGTGGTAATCCAAATGTCTGGGAGAGACCCTTGATGGATAGGTCTGCATATATCCTCCCATGTTTCATCACTTGCCTTGTCTCAGGGTTATAATTCTGAGCACATTCGATGACTAGCTCTGGAGATTCCATAGAGTATGGAAAACCGGCAGCGTTCCACATTCCTGATACGAACACTGCGTCCAGCACAAGACTCTTGTCATTCCCATCATTCAGCCTAGCTGACCAGGCTTCCAAATTGGTGCTTCCCTGATGGGTGTCTGTAATTGCGCCGTATTTAAACAAGACACCCCTCTGAGAAGAGAACATGGGCCTACTAAATTCCTCCTAACACTTAACTAATCTCTTGTCAGCCATGAGTACCTGCAATTAACAAAATCTTATCTCACAACGGGTATACACATGTATGCATATTGCCATTAACTTCATAAATCACCATGCCTACTATATCTTTTCAACATTACCTAATCATATGGATGCATAAACCAGAACTTACATCATCATACCTGAACAAAAACAACATGATGAGGGTTTCATTTACTTACCTGGTTATGTAGATTTCTCTTTTATACCAGTAGACTGTTAACAACACTCTTAATTCAGTTGATGATCCCGCACTTCCTTCTGTCTATGAGTTCGAATCGTGCAACAATCGCCTGTATGAGGATATGGAAGTTGGTGCTCTGTAAAACAATTTTATCGCAAGGTAAATGTAAAAATGACGGTTGAATTACCTTTTAACCTTGCAATTAGGGTAAATTTAGGGCAACTCTGACAAATTAGATTGTATTCATTGATTATCCGTGCGAAAACATAGGATCTCGCTAGGTTTTTCATTGGGTTCCAGGGTCGGCGGGAACCACCTACCATGTCTGCGTGCATTAAATGATAATGGCGGCAATGGGAGCGGGGGGATATCCATATGACAAGATATCATGAAGGCAGGATGATATTCGCAAATATCGGGTTGAGTTTCAATGTCATCCTCCTCTACCAAATTGGAATGGTTATCGCGACAAGATCCAGGTGACAAAAGCACCTTTTGGTTATGTTTAGTACCTCAGGAGGATATTTCGATGTATCGGGTGATGTTTCAAATATGATGATGATGAGACAAACTTACATGTCTCTCTTTTGGAATATCAGGATGACGTCATCCTGATATTCATTCTTTGTATCGGAAAGGCATCATGATGTCATCGTGATATTATGCGAACATGATCATGTTTAGAAAATATCCTGTTGAAATATAAATGTGATGATGATGTCATCGTCATGTTTGTTTCTTCGCTTATCAGATTTGGATGATGTCATCAGAATATTGGCTTAGGGTGATATTTCACGGCAGGAGGATATTAGGGAATATCGGGTTACATTTGGAAATATGACGCTCACGATATATAAGACCGTTTGACGGGAAGATTTACTACCACTTAAAGTTGACATCTGGATATTTGGGCCGCATGACTTATCGGGGGATGTTTCAAATATGATGATGATCTTTGACAACATGACTGAGGTTATAAAAATATGATCCTCCTCTTGCGAATATCAGGTTTGACCAAAACTTTGACTGTTTATAACTCTCACATCCTGAGGACCATCAAGGTGATGTAAAAGGCAAACCTGCATGGAATTTAATGCTCTTCCAAAATATGAGGTCACAGAAATGAAATACAAATTTTGACAAACTGACCTCATAATGGTGGCTTACCTCATCCTGGTTCCACATGATGATGCACATGACTTACTTTTACCAAACCGCCAAGAAGCAGACAACACAAGCCAAGTCAAAATGGGGTGTGTTGTGTAACCACACAACAGTGGTCCGCATTGAAGATTGAGCTTGAAATTGAAGAATTACTTTTGGATGATGACGTTCTTCCTAAACTTGGCCGACTAGATGAGTTACACATCTTGCAGATGATCTTGAAGATGTTCTGCGAAGCATGGCGTGTTCCTCAAAGAAAATTGAAGTCCCAGATCTGTATGGCCGACAATGTGGTGATTCACATGAAGTCTTTTGCAATTAGTCAAGTTGTATTTGTGTATTTTCTCTGTAAAATATGCCAACTTTGATGATTATTCCAAAGTTGATGTCTTGTATAAATAAGAGTTGTGAAGTCATTTCAAAAGTATCTTGGCAAAGATGAGAGTGTGGTAGAGAGGAGGAAAGTGAAAGGTAGAGCAGAAGTGTTGGGCTTAAATGGAACTAACTCAAGCATGGTGAAGATGCTATTCTTTAGTTCAAGTATGTAATAGTTATCATTTTGTAGACAATGTGTCTCCTATAGGTAGTGGGCCTCTTGTGAGTAGTGTACTCGGGCAGTGAGCCCTAATTGGCACGTGCCATTTTGTTCTTCTTATTCTTTTAATAGAGAATACAATCTTGGCTTAGTCACCTCGTAGTTTTTCCCTTGACCAGGTTTTCCACGTTAAAATCTTGGTGTCATATGTGTTAATGTGTTTCTGCTCTTGAATTGTTGCATTATGTTTCTATGATTGATTTATTATTATGTTGCTAAATTACAAGAATGATTTAAGTGGTTAATAAAAGGAAAGTTTTGAGACAACTGATTCACCCCCCTCTCAGTTGTCTATCTTGAAACTAACAGTAGTTGCATAGTGTTTGTACAGGTACTATTATGCTACCAGAATCACTCCAGAAATGACATTTGAAGACTCCTGGAAGAACTTGCATTTCAAGTGTATTGTAAACACACCATTGTTTTGATAATACATTGTGCATGTTTTGGAGTGTGGGGTTTTTTACCTGAAAAGGTTTTCCCCATGGTATACCTTGTGTCACTCTCTTTATGTGTTGTGTTGCTGCTATAATATTTATGTTATGTGTTTAACATTGCTGCAATTGTAAGGATTAAAAATAATTTGCATACTATTCCCCTCATTAGGTTGGTGTAACAAGTATGTTCCGTGTACCTTGCTTCCTTTCAGTTGGTATCAGAGATTGATCACCTTTGATCGTAGTTGTTGGGTAGGGGTTTTTTGAGCTAATCTTTGATCGAGTGGGAGTCTATGTAGAGTATTCTACAATCTTTTTGTAGAAAAAAGATGACAGCCACATCTGGAAGAATAGAATTGGAAAAGTTTAATGGCAGAAATTTTGATTTGTGGAAACTCAAAATGGAAGACATGCTTATTGACAGAGATCTATGGGAAATAATTTCCAACACAAAACTAACGACAATGCCTCAAGATGAATGGGATCTCAAATATCATAAAGCTAAGGGTCTTGTGAGACTATTTAGCTGATTCCATCCTATTTGATGTTCATGAAGAGAAGACCGCGAAAGAGCTATAGAAGAAACTTGGTGATGTTTATCAGGCCAAATCCTTGGTAAACAAGTTATTCCTAAGGAAGAAGTTATATTCTTTAAGGATGGAAGATGGAGGATCAGTTACAAATCACTTGAATGCTTTTAACATGCTAGTTGCACAGTTGACATTTGTTGGTGTAAAGATGGAGGAAGAGGATTGTTGCATGACCTTGCTTTGTTCTTTGCCAAACTCATGGGACCACCTTGTCATGGCCATTGGGAGTACTACAACCACTTTCAAGATGGATGAAGTGGTGTCTTTGTTGTTAGCTGAAGAGATGTGGAGAAAGTCTTCTGAATCAGAAAAGGAGGCTCTTGCGGTTCATGGTAGACCCAAAGAGAAAGGGAAAACGAAAGACAAGAAAGTTGAAAAAGGCAAATCCAAATCCCATGGGTGATCCAAATCTCCTAGAAAGTCCAAGGTAGTATGTTGGAACTATGGAAAAAATGGGCACTTCCAAAAGGAGTGCAAGGAGGAGAAGAAGAAAAAGAATAACACCTCTGATTCAAATTTTGACAAATTTCAAGATGATGGTGATGCTTTTATTGCTGCCCTGGCCACCCATGCATCAGAAGATGTGTGGCTGATTGAATCTGGTGCTTCCTTCCACATGACCTCACATTGAGGTTGGTTCATAAAGTATGAAGAGTTTGATGGTGGGAAGGTGTACCTGGGTGATGACTCTTACCTAAAGATAGTTGGCTATGGAAGAATCTTGATTCGATTCCCTGATGGATGAGTGAAGGTGATCAATGGGGTGATGCACATCCCTAGTTTAACATGAAACTTTCTCTCTGTAAGTAAATTGAATGATGCTGGTGTGTAGGTTGTTTTCTTAGGTGAAGGATGCAAGATGACAAGAGAAGCTATAGTGCTTGCTAAGGGTACTCAGAGAGGTACTTTGTTTCAGCTGGATACATGCACTACTCGATGCAATAGTTCTTCTATTTCAAAGAAAAGAGCTTCATATTCTTCATCCTCACCATTGGAACCTGCAACAAAAAAGTGTGTTGCTTCAACTTTCGATGGTAGTGCTTTCTAGGTACATAAGGGTGCTCATGCTTTGGAAATGAAACTTCCTATTGAGAAGATAATGTTGTGGCATAAGAGACTTGGTCACATTGGTGAGAAGGGTTGTAGAGCCCTGAAAAGTAAAAACCTTGTTGAGGGGTTAAATGATTGTAATCTCAAGTTTGACTTTTGCAAATATTGTATATATGGAAAGAAAAACCATGTTCAGTTTTACTGTAGTTCTCACAAGTCTTCTAGTGTTTTGGATCTTATTCATTTTGATGTGTTTGGTCCTATGAATGTTCCTTCAATTTCTAAATTGTTATATTTTGTATCATTCATCGATGATTATAGTAGGACATGGGTGTATTTTCTCAAAAGCAAATATGAAGTCTTTAGTCAGTTGAAAGAGTTTAAAGCTTTTATAGAGAATTAGACTAGTAAAAAGATTAAGTGTTTGAGAACTGATAACGGTGGTGAGTTTTGTTTCACAGAGTTTGACAATTTCTATAAAGAACATGGGATTGAAAGACATAAGACAACTCCTTATACCCATAGAAAAATGGAGTTACAGAAAGGATGAACAAAATGTTGATGGAGAGGGCTAGGAGTATGCTTAGTGGTGCTACCCTCAAATAGAAGTTTTGGGCTGAAGTTGTAGCCACTGCTTGCTACCTGGTTAATAGGTCTCCTACCTTAGCACTTGTTGATAAGACACCCATGGAGGTGTGGTCTGGTAAGAATCCCTCATTGAGACATCTTCATGTTTTTGGTTGTGAGGCATATGCACATGTGCCCAAGGAGAAGAGGCCAAAATTGGAGAACAAGGCAGTTAAATGTATCTTCATTGGCTATGGTGTCGGTGTGAAAGGTACAAGCTTTGGGATCCTGTGGCTGAAAAAGTGTTGTATAGAAGAAGTGTTATGTTCAGAGAGCTTGTAATGTCAAAAAATGTCCCCTTGGGGGCTTTTCCCTCATAAGGTTTAGCTCCTAGGTCTTTTAGTTGTATTTAGGACATATTACATCATAATTTGACATCTTGATGAAATGATCCCTAAGTTTCATGACAAATGGGACCTAGGGGGATCCCTTGAACCTAACCCTACCCAAAATAGGGGGGAGGACGTGGGTGCCCGTGCCCTAGTCCTACCCTATTTTGGGTCAGTCCCAAATTTTTAGTGCCGACTTGTGACTGTTATTTGGGTCCTATGCTGACACGGTAAGTTTGAATTACAAAATTCTTGGTGGGAGTGTTTGTAGTTGCATATATAAGCACATTTATGCATTCATTTGTAAACCAGAGATTATCATTGTGAACTTTTTGCATTCTAAAGGTGATTCAAGGCTTTCATTGTGTTGCAAGAGCAGATTTGTGTTGTCTATGTGTTTGTATTTGCAGATTTGAGCATCCATCTCCTCATGGCATTAAGAGCTTCTTCCTCTCATGACATCTTCACTACAAGGTGACATCATTTATGTTTTTGAGCAATTATCATTTAGTTTTTTCTTCTACCTCCAAGGGCACACACTCTCTATTTGACAACGGTGTTCAGAAGACTTGAATGTCTCTCCGGGGCTTGACTGAGGCAAACCTCTAAACATCACAACCCCCTCCCAAAGTTTTCATGGTTGTAGGTTACAGGTTGAAGCTATAGACAAAGTGAAGTTGAAAGAGGGTACAACAGAGTGTCAGAATTGTAGGTTAGAGAAGAAAACAACTCCCTCAACTAGGGCACTCGCTCATTAGTCCTCAAAGTTCCGCAACAGGAAAACCTTTGGTGTAGCAAGAACAAGTTGCTGATCTTATTTGTAGATCCTGACAAAAAGTAGGGCCTTGGACTTGGGCACCCACTCTTTAGTCCCTGACTATTCCGCTTCTGAACCCTTAAAACAATTGTGTAGTTATTTGTCATTTTACATCTTTTTGTAGCAATATTTTCCAATATTCGTCCGTTTGCTGTCGTATTTGTATAATTAGTGTTTTAAGGTATAATTAAGCATAAGAGAAGATAATTGTCAATCAAATCATAAAAATCCAAGTTTTTCTACATCTCATAGTGACCTAGGGTATGATAGAACATTGTATCTCGACCCTAGGTCCTTGATTGTGAAGGGTGAAAGGAGGATACACACACAAACTACCAAAAACTCAACTATCCAAATTCCACCCTTTACATTTTGGCAAACCTGTGTTTTTGGACTTGTTTTCACCTTGCTAAGTGTTTTGCTTCAGATTTGCATTGATTTTCATTCATTCATATAGTCATTCATCTTATTGCATTGGAAAACTTACAAAAAATTTGGAAAATTTGAAAAAAAAAATGGCATTTTAGGGTTTACATGTTGCATCAATTAATTTTTATTTAATAAAATTTATGATTTTTTCATTATCTCTGAGTTAAATTGTATAAAATTACAAAAATTCAATAGCTTGCATTGCATTTTCATCATAAAATTGCTAGGGTTTTGTTGAAAATTATGAATTTTGCATATAACTTAGTAATTGCAAAATCTAGGGTTTGTAGGTAAAATCTTGTTTCAGATTTTTATACTAATTTTCAACACTCATTCAAATTTGCATTTGGATGTAGTGTTACATTTTAGTACAAATTTGCATTTCTGGATAGAAAATTTCAACAAAACTAGCATTTTCATTGATTTTTCACTAGATTTGCACTTGCATTTTGCCTATTAGGGCTTGGAAATCATTTTCAGATCTGAGAGAATTTAATTTTCATCATACACCAGCTTTCAAAACATTCATATAGCATTTTACATCAAATATCTCAAACCTAGGGCTTGAAAAACATTGATTTTCACTAAATTTGGCCTTATCGACTCTCTAAATTTGCACTATAGACGTGTTGTAAAGAATATTTTTGCACTAATTGGTGAATATCAGGGGTATTATCTACTTTCCCTCCTAAAAATATTTACAACACCTTTCTATTGGCCTCTTGTATTAAAAATTTGGTGAAAAATTGCACATTTTTGCTATTTTTGCCCTAGGGTTTGGCCTAGATTGCACTCCAAGTGTGTTGTGACAAATTTTATGGATTGAGGTGACTGATATAAT
Source organism: Cunninghamia lanceolata (assembly GCA_027924645.1). Taxonomy (NCBI): domain Eukaryota; kingdom Viridiplantae; phylum Streptophyta; class Pinopsida; order Cupressales; family Cupressaceae; genus Cunninghamia; species Cunninghamia lanceolata. The sequence goes on along the minus strand of BSBN01000220.1, from coordinate 2,846,067 downwards.
TTCTATTATTTGCTGCACCTCCTAAAATTATTTACAACACCCCTTTTTCTAGGTCTTGGAATTGAAAAATCACATATTTTGCTATATTTTCACTAGGGTTTGATCTTGGGTGGCACTATAATTGTGTTGTGATGGATATTTTGGCATTAGGTTGCTGTTATTACTGATATAATTTTCTGTCCATCATCACTTTCCTCACAAAACCCTTTTTCATGCTCTTTTGCATTGAGATTTGGTGAAAAAAAATCACATATTTTAATGAATTTTCACTAGGTTTTGACTTGTCACCATCTTAGATTTGCATAAAGAGTGTGTTGTGATGGATATTATTGCTCTATTGGATTGATATTAGACATGTTATTTGCTTTCCCTGATCAAAATACTTACAACACCTTTTCTTTCACTTATTTGCATTAACAAAAGTACAAAAAGTCAAGCATCTTAGGTCATTTTTGCCTATAGTTTTACACTTGTCTTTTGCATAAAATTGAAAAATATTTTAAAATATGATCTCACATTGATTTGAAAGCATATATCATGGCTACTTCTTTGAAATCTTTGTTTGCATTCATCGTAGACATTGATCATTCTCTAAATTCACTGATAAACATCCTCAAGTTCTGGAACAAATAGCATACATACATGATGTTGATTTCTCTATGTGCTCCACATATGAAATCCTTTGTTATATATCTGATTTTGATAGCTTCACAAATCTCATGGGAATATATCCTTTGATATTATATAATCTCACTAAATTCATAATCAATAATATATATACTAGTGATGACCTCAAAATGTTAGATGAAGCCTTAGATGACTTTATGGAAAATTCCCCTATGGCAACTATTGCTAAAACATGTGATGATCACTTTGGTTTACATTATGATCCCTCTCCCAAGGTTGTTTCTCCTCATGAGGACACTTTGATGCAAGAGGATGATTTCATTGACACATCTCTTAACATCACACCACCAAACCTTCATTCTAATGCTCACTCTGGCCAAGATGAAGCATTAGCAAATGAAGAGCCATCACCACTTTGCCATTCCAATGCTCTCCCTGGCCAAGAGAAAGCATTAGTGAATGAAAAACTCCCTTCAACAAAGAACATTGCAAGGGTAGACGATGTAATTTCATCTAACAACAATAAAAACTCTATCATAATGCATGAAACCTCTATGGATCACCCTACCAACCTTGTTCCTTTAGTTGATTGTTCACACACCTTGGATATCACCAAGGAAGAGAAGACCCTTAATCTCCCTCCTTCGATTGAATACTCAAGTCATTTGGACATCACTAAGGATTTAAAAACATCAATTACCTCTTTGAACATCACTAAAGATACAAACATTGATAATTGTCCTCACAACACCTTACCTTCCCCTCATTCTGATGCTCTTTTCTTACAAGATGTAGCATTAGTGGATGAGGAAAGGTTTCCTATGTTAGAACTCTCTTGGATAGATACTAAAATCACTCAAACCAAATTCCTTCTTTCATCTCTCAAAAGCATAAGGCATACAACTCAACAAGAAAACATTCAACCTAACATTGAAGAGCTTAGAACTGAACAACATGAGAACAACAACAAAAGTTGGGCTATGGTACCTTACATACCTCTCTACTCTAGCATTCAGGATTGGGAGGAGGATAATTTGATTCTTGATAAAACCTAGCATAAGCCTCCCTACAAGTAAGTATCTCTAACCCTTAATCTCTCTCGTGATGTGCTTCCCTTGTGATGTGTTATGTGTTGTTTAGGCCTCTTGGGATGACCCTTGGTTCTCTTATAAGGTCCAGGATATGAGGAGACCACCTTTGTTGTGACCTATTTCTATCATCATTCTTCTATATTGCCTCTCTCTGATTTCATCATTGAGTGTTGTGTCTTACGGACATAGCGTTACAGTTGGTGACTTAGGGGCACCCTCCTACGTGACTGTCCCTAAGGCAATTGTTTCTCCTCTCTTATTTATTGTTTCCCTTCCTCTAGTGTTTATATCTAGCGGGCGGATGACAAAAAATTATTTATACTAATGCGGAGCTAGTGTCCCTTTAGCGAGAAATAAAAAATTGGACTTAGTTCCTAATATGACAATGGGGTTGTTTATCTTATCTGACGCTTGGCTAGTCGAAGCACTTGTGCTTTCTGCATAGTGATTTTGATGATCTTTATCTCATTTACGAACCTTAACAATACTGATGCTTTGCACACTTTGTTTGTCTTTGAATCTAGCCTTGGTGGTACTCAATTTGGAGATCTTCATGAAATAGCCCCATAGTTATCCTTGAACTCCGAATTTGTAGTATAACCTTAGCTCTTTGTGTGGTTAATCATATGCATTGATGTTGTTTATCTTGATTATGTAGACACTAACATGTTTCTTGCAGGGATGTGTTTGTAGGAACATTTGGTGATCATAAAGTACATGTCACCTATGGGGGGCATGGGCTTTACAAAAGTCTATGTTCCCTTGTGTGTTTTCTTCCTATCTTAACGTGCTTGATATCAATGCATTATATGAACCACCTTAAGGTGGGGGCATATATAAGGTAAGCTGTTTGTTGTAGATGTTAGCAATGTGCTTGTCCTCAGGTGCAGTTTAAAGACTGGTGGCGATGATTCCCTCCTACAATCTAAGTTTGTTTGCAATCAATCAATCAATCAATCAATCATCTTAATCCCTCTTTAGAGGTGGGGGTGGTGTATGTCTTGCGAAGAGTGCCCATCCTGTCATTTTCAAGAGTCCTTTGCAGAGATGGGGAGCGCTTCTGTGACTAACTCAACCCTTAAGTGTGTCTTCAGCGATTGTTGTGGTGAAGCCCAATCATTGATGTGTGCCTGTAATGTGGTTGAGATGGTGATGAGCCTAGAAATAGGAACACTCCATCACTTGTCTACCATGTTTTCTTCATGTCTTCAAAATGTGTGTGTTTGGCGTGCTTGCTTTCTTTGGTGTGTTTGTTACCCCATATGTAGTTTAAAGCCCTGCATGATGAGTGCATGCTGCATTATGGGAGGTTTGGTGTGTCTTGCATGTGTGTGGTCCCATATACAATTTAAAGACCTATGCAATGAGTGCATCCTGTATTATGGGAGGTGTGTTTACTTTCTTGTACTTGTATCTGCATTTCATATATATGAGAAAAAGAAAAGAAAAGAAATCATTCCTGTCTTTTATGCATTAATGTGTCTTCTATGCATTCAATGTATTCACTGTGTTTTGCATGACTGTAACTGTCTTCTCCATGTTTTGCATGCCTGTCATCGTCTTCAATGTTTCTAGTGTGTCGTCTCCATGCTTGGCGTGTTTGTTGTCCTTATTGACCATACTTTAATGCATGTATTAGCCTTGTGTTTATACATACATTAAAGTGGGGGCTAAATGTAACGTCAAAAAATGTCCCCTTGGGGGCTTTTCCCTGATAAGGTTTATCTCTGAGGTCTCTTATCTGCATTTAGGACATATTACATCATAAGTTGACATCCCAATGAAATGATCCCTAAGTTTCATACAAATGGGACCTAGGGGGATCCCTTGAACCTAACCTGCCCAAAATAGGGGGGAGGACTTGGGTACCCGCACCCTAGTCCTACCCTATTTTGGGTCAGTCCCAAATTTTTAGTGTCAGCTTGTGACCATTATTTGGGTCCTATGCCGACACGGTAAGTTTGAATTATGAAATTTGTGGCGGGAGTGTTTGTAGTTGCATATATAAGCACGTTTAGGCATTCATTTGTAAACTAGAGATTATCATTGTGAACTTTATGCATTCTAAAGGTGATTCAAGGCTTTCATTATGTTGCAAGAGCAGATTTGTGTTGTCTATGTGTTTGTATTTGCAGATTTGAGCATCCATCTCCTCATGGCATGAAGAGCTTCTTTCTATCATGAGATCTTCACTACAAGGTGACATCATTTGTGTTTTTGAGCATTTATCATTTAGTTTTTGTTTCTACCTCCAAGGGCATGCACTCTTTATCTAACAACGATGTTCAAATGACTTGAATGTCTCTCCGGGGCTTGACTGAGGCAAGCCTCTAAACACCACAACCCCCTCCCAAAGGTTTCATGGTTGCAGGTTACAGGTTGAAGCTACAGACAAAGTGAAGTTGTAGGAGCGTACAACAAAGTGTCAAAATTGTAGATAAGAGAAGAAAACAACTCCCTAGACTAGGGCACCTACTCATTAGTCCTCAAAGTTATGCAACAGGAAAACCTTTGGTGCAATAAGAATGGGTTGCTGATCTTGTTTGTAGATCCTGACAAAAAGCAGGGCGTTGGACTTGGGCACTCACTCTTTAGTCCTCGACTATTCTGCTTCTAAACCTTGAAAATAGGTGTGGAGTTATTTGTCATTTTACATGTTTCTGTAGCAGTATTTTTTGATATTTGTCTATTGGTTGTCGTATTTGCATAATTAGGGTTTTAAGGTATAATTGAGAATAAGAGAAGATAATTGTCAATCAAATTATAAAAATCCAAGTTTCTCTACATCTCATAGTGACCTAGGGTATGATAGAAGATTGTATCTCAACCCTAGGTCCTTGAATGTGAAGGGTGAAAGAAGAATACACACACAAACTACCAAAAATGCAACTATCCAAATTCGACCCTTTATAGAGATAACACCTTCTCCTATTGTTCTATAGCCAAAAGAGAAAGAAAAAGAAAGAGGATGTGGTTCAGTTTCCTTCTACCCCTAAGAAGACTGAACTGAAAGATTATGTTGGACCTGATGATGAGAAGAGCTCTAGTAGCTCTGAAAGTTTAGAAGAAGAAGTAGAATCTCCAACTTAGCCTTTGAGGAGGTCCACATGAATCAGGAAGCAACCTAAAAGGTTTGGTTTTACATTGCTAGATTCTAGTTGTACTTATGCCTTGATTACTAACACTGATGAGCCTAGAACTATGAGAGAGGCTATGGACATGAAAGATGCAGGTTCTTGGAAGGAGGCCATGGAAGATGAGATGGCTTCTTTGGAAAAGAATAAAACATGAGACTTGGTGCCTTTGCCTAATGGATAGAAACCTGTTTGATGCAAATGGGTGTTCAAGAAGAAATTTAGAGCAGATGGTAGTGTTGACAAGTATAACGCCAGATTGGTTGCGAAGGGGTATTCACAAATGGAGGGAATTGATTATGGTGAAATTTTCTCTCCCGTTGCAAGGATGACATCTATTCGGTTCCTGTTATCTCTTGCAACAGTCTATGACTTAGAAGTGGAACAAATGGATGTGAAGACAACTGTCCTTCATGGTGACTTGGAGGAAGAAATTTATGTCACAGCCTGAGGACTACGTGGTGAAAGGTAAAGAAAATTTGGTTTGTAAGTTAAAGAAGTCTTTGTATGGTTTGAAATAATCTCCAAAGATGTGGTACTTGAAGTTTGATGTCTTTGTGTTGTCCATTGGATTTATGAGATCAAAATCAGATCATTGTGTGTATTACAAGTTTGACAATGATCTTATTCTCATTATCGCACTATATGTTGATGATATGTTGTGGATTGGGAATGGTAAGAACATGATTTTTGATTTGAAGTCTTAGTTTTCATCATAGTTTGAAATAAAAAAAATAGGGGCATCCAGGTACATTCTAGGGATGGAGATTAGAAGAGATAGAGAAAACAAAAAACTTTGGTTAAGCCAGAGTAAGTATGTGAAGACCGTGTTGGAGAGATTCAACATGGTAGATTGCAGACCATTGTGTATTCCTGTTTCATTGGGGACAAAGTTATTTGTGAATGATTGTTGAAAGTCTCCTTCTGAGATGAAGGATATGAGTAGAGTAACTTATGCTAGTGTAGTTAGCAGCTTGATGTATGCTATGGTCTGTACAAGACTAGACATTGCCCAAGCAGTGGGAGTCCTTAGTCAGTTTATGGCTAATCCTGGATGAGTGCATTGGGATGCAGTTAAGAGAGTGTTTAGGTATTTGAGGGGTACTTCTTAGTATTATTTATGTTATCATGGTTATCTGATAGGACCTCAACATTTTGTGAGTATTTGTGGATTTGTGGATTTTGATTGGCATTGACAATAAGAGATTCACCAGTGCTTATGTGTTTACCATGTTTGGTGGTGCCATTAGTTGGATGAGTAAGCGACAACCTATGGTTGCTTTGTCCATGACAGAAGCAGAGTACATGGAAGAAACTCATGCTTGTAAGGAAGCCATTTGGCTTAAGAGGTTGTGTTTAGATATTAGTTTTGATGCAGGACATATTACTATCTGTTGTGATAGTTAGAGTGTGATTTGCTTAGCAAAGAATCCTACTTTCCATGCTAGAATAAAACACATTGATGTTCAATATCATTTTGTTTGTGATATGGTAGAAGATGGGAAGGTGATATTAGAGAAGGTTGACACTTTAAATAATGTTGCAGATGCATTGACTAAACATGTAGGCACAGAAAAGTTCAGATGGTGTTTGCAGTCTATGGGCCTCTTGGTCCCTAGAAGTTAAATCTTGTCTTTCTATTGGCTCTTGCAAGGTGTTTGACAAGTGGGAGAATGTTGAGAATTAAGATGTCTCAACCTTGCAATTCCTAGCATTGATTATTTATTTATTTGCCTATGATGTAATTTATGTTGCACATCATGTTTTGTCATTTAGTGTGAAGTGGCATGGTGAGTTGTCACTCAACTTAGAAGGTGACTAGGATGGTCAACTCATCCCATGTGGATATAGCCATCCCATTTGAGGTGGCCCTAATATGCCATGTGTTGGCATCTTGTGCTATGACAGAGGTGTTATTGTGTATGACAAAATCTATGACGTGTAAGAGACAACTATAGAGATTCTTGGGACAAGTGAAGACAAGTGTCATAAAGTATCTTTGCATGTGGAGAAGGCATCTTTGGGCATCCAAGTTGGGCTATGACATGTTGTAAGAGGAATATGTTATATTTAGCCTTGTATGACAGATTCTCTTACAACATTTAGGGTTGTTATGTTGGGCAGATTTTATGACAGCTGTAACTTGCGTAAGAGCATCTATCATATCTATTTTTAGCCTAGAGTGCTCCAACCTTGGGAAGTCAAATCTTCCATGTATGATAGATGTAAGAGAGGTATTTGCAGCTTGGACAAGTGTCCTTTGATGTGGGAAAATGGCCATTTAGCCAAGATGGACGCCCATCTCTAGAAGCTTCCTGTTTATGCCTTGTAACTCTATATAATGCATTATTTTGGAGTTGTAGTTGCATAGTGTTTGTACAGGTACTATTATGCTACTGGGATCACTCTAGAAATGACATTTGAAGACTCTTGAAAGAACTTGCATTGCAAGTGTATTGTAAACACACCATTGTTTTGTTAATACATTGTGTAGGTTTTGAAGTGTAGGGTTTTTTACCTGAAAAGGTTTTCCCCATGATATATCTTTTGTCACTCTCTTTATGTGTGGTGTTGTTGTAATATTTATGTTGTGTGTTTAACATTGCTGCAATTGTAAGGATTAAAAATAATTTGCATACTATTCCCCTCATTAGGCTAGTGTAGGAAGTGTGTTCCACATACCTTGCTTCCTTTCAATATGCAGCTGTGATGATATAGGGACCCAACTAGTTTGGTTCAAACTTTCCTGGCTTCTCTCATTCCATTTGATTCTTGGGGTTCTCCTTCAGGACTAGGTCTCAAATATTGAATTATCAAACTCCAACCCTCTTATTGTAACTATGCCAGAGATGATTCTGATACACTTGTAAGTAAACTAGAGCGTTCTACCTTCTTTCATCTAGTAGCTCAAGCTCATGTAGTCTGGATACCCTATAGTGTTTGTCATCCACAAATTGCTTCAGTGATACTCTTAGGGAAGGTAACTCAACCTTGATGGGTAGGATGGCTTCAGAACCATAGACAAGAGAGTATGGTGCCGCTCCAGTGGGAGTGTGGATGCTAGTGTGGTAGGCCCATAAGGTAGGATTGAGTTGTATGTGCCAGTCACGACCATCGTCATTGACAGTCTTCTTGAGGATTTTTATGATGGTTTTATTTGATGCCTCAGCTTGACCGTTGCCTTGGGGATAATATGGAGTGGAAAAATGGTGTTGGATGTGGAATCTTTCACATAGTTCATGGACATCCTAATTTTTGAAAGGGCGACCATTATCTGTGACAATAGATTGAGGCACACCATACCAGAATATGATGTAGTTGAGGATGAATTTAACAATTTGTTTACCGGTAATGTATGTCATGGGAATGGATTCAATTTACTTTGTGAAATACTCAGTGGCAGTGATGATGAATTTGTGGCCATTGGCAGAGGTGGGATGGATTTTGCCCATGAGGTTGAGTCCCCATTGCAAGAATGGCCATGGAGATGTAAGTGGTTGCAAGTCTTGAGCAGGTGCATGCAAAAGATCTCCATGTGTTTGACATTGTATGCATTTTTTGGTGAAGTGATAGGTGTCCTTCTCCATGGTGGGCCAATAGTATCTAGTTCTTATGATCTTTTTGGCTAGAGTAGGACCACTAGAGTGAGATCTACATATACCTTCGTGTACTTCACGTAGGGCCATTTGTGCTTCCTCGGCATTGAGACATCATAGGATGGTATTGTCAAATCCGCAATAGTAGAGGGTGTCACTGATGATGACATATTTGGAGGATTGGAATACAAAGGATTTACATTGATTGGAGGATAGGTTAAGTGGGAGGATTTGGTCATTTAGGTATGTATAGATGTCATGATACTAGGGAGACGTGGGACCAACAATTTCATAGATTAGGTCAGATTCAGGGACATCAAAGGCAGGGACTAGCAGTTGTTCCACCAAGAATTCAAATTGAGGTGCGTTCTTTGGGATATCTAAGAGAGACCCTATTGTTGCCATTGCATCAGCTGTTCTATTTTAAACCCTAGGAATTTGATCGAAGACCACTATGTCAAAATAGAGTCTAAAATTGTTGACCATTCTTTAATAATGGCATGATTTTTCATCTTTTTTGTCATATTCATTGTTGACTTGCTTGATGGTGAGCTGCGAATCATCAAAGAATTGTAATTTCTTGATTTTACAGTTGACAACCATGCGTAGTCCTATGAGCAATGCTTCATATTTAGCAATATTATTTGTACAAGGAAAGGCTATCCAAAATGATTTAGAGATGACATCTCCTTGAGGAGTAATTAATAGAATGCCTGCACCTGAGCCATGATTTGTGCAGGAACCATTAAAGAATAATGCCCATGTTTTGGGAACTTCTAAGAAAAAGATTGATTCATTTGGAAAATATGTGATCAAAGGATGATCCGCTATTGTAGGTACATCTACTAATTGGTGTGTGATCACTTGTCCCTTTATTTCTTTGTGGTCAACATACTCTATGTCAAATTCACTCAATATCATAACCCATTTAGCCAACCATCCTATCAAGGCTTCCTTGTTGAGTAAGTACTTTAGGGGGTCAATCTTTGTAATTAGTTTTGTCTCATGATTCAACATATAATTTCGTAGCTTTTGGGTGGAAAAAACTATGACAAGGCAAGCACACTAAATAGGACTATAATTTAGCTCGTATCCCACTAATGTTCTTCTGATATAATAGATTGCCCATTCTTTTCCTTCTTCATCATTTTGTGCTAAAAGTGCCCCCAGTGCTGAAGATGTTGATATGTACAATAAAAGGGAATTTTTTGGTATTGGAGGCATGAGCATTGGTGGTGATAGAAAATAATCTTTGATCTTCTTAAAGGCTTCCTGCCAATGTTTAGTCCATATGAAGGGTACTCCTTTGTGGAGTAAGTGTTGAAACGGGTGGCATTTATTAGTAAGTTGTGTAATGAACCTCCTGATGGATTGTAATTTGCCTTGTAGACTGTGTAGTTGTTTGAGACTTGTTAGTGGAGGCATATCCATGATGGCTTTCACTTTAGTGGGATCAACCTCTATAGCTCGGAGAGAAACAATATAGCCCAACAGTTTGCCTGATGTAACCCTAAACACGCATTTCTTAGGGTTTAACCTGACTTTTTACTCTTCCAACCATTTGAAGACCTTATCCAACACATCTAGATGATTTCTTCTTGTAACTGACTTGGCCAATAAGTCATCGGCATAATCTTCCATAAATGTGTGCATATAATCATGAAAGATTTTTGTCATTGCTCTCTGGTACGTAGCTCCAACATTTTTAATGCCAAAGGGCATGACATTCCAACAGATGTACCCCATGGAAATGTAAAGTGGTTTTGTGTTGATCTTCTAGATCTATCCTTATTTGATTATATCCTGAGAAACCATCCATCAGTGAGAGTATTTCAAATCCAGTGATGAGGTCGACTATAATTTCTATATTTGGCAATGGAAAATAATCTTTCGAACATTCCTTGTTCAGGTCCTGGAAATCTTCACAGATTTTGATATGACCATTAAGTTTTGTGATTGGTATGAGGTTAGATACCCACTCTGGATAGTCTATTGGTTTGATGAAACCCACATCAAGTAACTTTTTCAATTCTACCTTTACCAAGAGTGCAATCTATGGATGCATTTTTCTTAATTTCTTCTTCACCAGTTTGGCATCTGATAGCAATGGTAGGTGATGTAAGACAAATTATGGATCAAGAATAGGCATATCGGCGTATGACCAGGGAAAATTGAATTTCCTTTTCAAGAAGAAATCTTTGAATTCAGGCTTCTCTTGTTGTGTTAACGACTCGACAAAATGAATGATCCTGGGATTTTATTTTGTACTGAGGTTATTCTCAACAAATTTTTCCACCGGTAGTGGTGATCTCTCTTGTGTGATAGGTAGCACTTCCAATCCTCCATATTTGGGCACCTCCAAGAGGTTTTCACCCTTGAAAATGTCCTTTATTTTTTACTTTTTCATGGTCAAGAGGTGCCTTGTGGTTTTCACCTAGAGACCTTTTTATTTTTCACTTTTGCGACTAGAGGGTGGAGTGGATTCTTTGAAATGAGTAGTGTCATCAAGGTCCATGATGTATCAAACTTTGTGATCCCCTTGAGGTATGCCTTCATGAAGTCCCATGAGCTTGGCAATAGCTTTGTCATTCTCAAACATATCCAAGCTAGGTGGTGTTTGTTGATCCCAATCTATGAGTTTGGGGTGGACTAATGGCAAGCCATCATCTATGTTCATGTAACTTATGGTTATGAGAGTTAGGGTGCAAATGGAAGTATTGTCAGGATCCCAGAAGATGTTGATCCATGCTTCACCATTAGGTAGGTGAGGTTGGGAATATGTGGGCTCAGGTTCGGGAGGGTCCCTTTATGTCTTGACGTCCTTAGAAGTACTTGCATCCCTACTAAAAATTAACTTAGTACTAGGAGTACTTTCTCTTCATGATGTATACCCTAGCCCCCTATTACGAGGTCACATGGTTGGTTGAATGGGTTTTGTTCTCCCATTTTTGTTAGGTCCCAATCTACTATGTCCATCGTATCCTTGTTGTTTTACAAATTCATAGCCTTTTCCACATCGTTCCATGGGTAGTTGTACATGCTTGACCTCTTCTTCCTCCTTATAGAGCCACTTAGAGACATCATCATCTACATCCTCTTTGCTAAGCTCTCCCCATTTTGTGAAAGTGGTGGGGGCAGCATAAATAGTCTTCCTAGGTTTGATTGGGCCAGGTTTGCCATGAGACCTTGGTCATGTCAGGAGCTTGCCGATGCAATATGAGCCTTCTATCTTATATATTCTCCACATCCTTTATCTTGGATCTAAATGTTAGGGTTAAGTAGAGGAATGAAGGTGGTGGTGGATTTTGATAATGTGGATGGGTTGGCATAACATGATGAGGTGGAAGGTGAAATTCCCCTATTTACAGGTACTTGATGCTGTGGAACCTCTCTTAGCTGGCTGCAATATTAGAATGTGTCGAGATCACTAGGTATACTGATTTCCATGCCATTGTAAGGGAATTTAATTCATTGGTGGTAAGTGGATGACATAGCCTTCATGGCATGGATCCATGGTCAACCAAGGATAACATTGTAGGGAAGTTCAACATCCAAGATGTGAAAGGTAGTATTGAGAGTGGCCGACCCAACTCTTATGGGAAGTGAGATCACCCCCTTGTAGCAACGTTTAGCATCGTCATAATCCTTAATGACAATTCTTTTGGTGGGGTCCACACATGCTTTTGAGTATCCCAATATCATCACTAATTTTAGAGGACATATATTTAACCCATCTCCATCATCTACTAAGACCCGTCTAATCTTGTGCTTGTTAATGAAGACCTCTAGGTGTAATGGGTCGATGTGAGGGTACATCACATTTAGTGAAAGTGACATGGTTGGAGGTAGCCAAATGTCCTATCATGGCCTGAAATTGATTAACATTTTAGTCCATGGGGACAAAAGATTCCAACAAAGCCTTGTCCAGAATGGCCTTATGCTCCGGGGATAGGCAAAGCAATTTGAAGATGGATATTTGCACTAGAGTCTTTTTCAAATGGTCCAAGAGATTATATTGGGTCTTTGGTTGTGAATTAGATGGATTGGATGAGTTAGATGGAGCACCTTACAGTGTTATCTTGGCCTTACGAGTGGTGATGACACACTTAGGACAGGACTTGATGGTGATCATGGAGATGTTATCATCAAATGCATAGATACTATTAACAGTGTATTCATAGGTGACGTTATTGTAATTGACATGGTCATGTGGCTTGGTTCCTAGGGTGGAGGCTTTCCCCGATCCATGATTCTATAAAGGGTCTTGAAATATAGTGTAATCGGTATTAGAGGAACCTGGTGGAGTATCTACAATGAAATCTCCTCGGTTAATAAAATCTTGTATGATATTTTTTAGCTTGTAACAATTGGATGTTTTGTGACCCTTTATTCTATGATATTCACAAAAGTCATTATAATTCCATGAGGGAGGTTTAAAAGTTGGATCATATTGTTTGACCTCCAGTAGTTGGATGAGGTTGGATTGTAACAACTTCTTTAAGATTGTTTCAATAAGCTCTATCAAGGGTGTATAGTTTCACCGAGGGGTATTATTCTTTGGAGGCAGTCTTCTTTGGTTATTTTGAATTGCATTAGACATTTGTTGTTGTGGTTGTGGTTGTTGTTGAATGGATGGCTGGTTATTTTGTACTGGGGTGCTTTGAGTTTGAGAATGGGGCTGACCCTATTGATTTACTTTGCAGCTATGACCCCATCATTAGTGACGTTCTTGTTTCAAGACCAAAACTTGTTCTTGTCATAGGGAAAGTTTTGATTGTTTTGGTTCTTGTTGAAAATATTGATTGTACCCTTAGCTATGAGGGATTTCTCAATGGCTATTCCCTTTTGAACAACTTCTCCAAAGGAGGTACAACAATGGATTTATAGTTGGTGCATGACTTCTTTGTTAAGGTTCTCCATGAAAATTGGTAACAATTGATTCTCAGGAATATGACACAGACATTTGCCAGCTAGCATTCTCCACCTTTGGAAGAAAGAGATGAATGTTTTCCCATCTTCTTGTCTTGTATGACATAAGGTGGCAACATTCACATATGTCTCGATGTTATAAGAGAAATGAGATATGAATATGTCTGCATGACTTCTTTGTTAAGGTTCTCCATGAAAATTGGTACCAATTGATTCTCGGGAATATGACACAGACATTTTCTAGCTAGGATTCTCCACCTTTGGAAGAAGGAGACGAATGTTTTCCCATCTTCTTGTCTTGTATGACATAAGGTGGTGACATTCACATATGTCTCAATGTCATAAGAGAAATGAGATATGAATTTGTCTGCATGACTTCTTTGTTAAGGTTCTCTATGAAAATTGGTACCAACTGATTCTTGGGAATATGACACAGATATTTGCTAGCTAAGATTCTCCACCTTTGGAAGAAGGAGATGAATGTTTTCCCATCTTCTTGTCTTGTATGACATAAAGTGGTGACATTCACATATGTCTCAATGTTATAAGAGAAATGTGATATGAATTTATCTGCAAGTTCAGTCCATGTCCTTATTCTCGTGGGAATGTGCATGAACCACTCAAGTGCTTGACCTGTGAGGCTCCTTGAGAATAATCTCATCAAATATGTGTGCTCATATGCAATCTCAAGACATGCTGTGTGAAATTCTCGCACATTCTCTATGAGACTCCCTTTTCCCCTATACTTGTTGAAGTTAGGCACATTGTAGTTTGGTGGAAAAGGTGGCATGTAAATGCTTTTGTTGAAAGGATAAGGACATAAATCTTCCATGTAATATGCCTTCTTTGTGGTAGAGACTTGCATGTTTGAGAAGCATTGTTCTAGTGTCTGCATCTTGTGTGCCAAGGCTTCAAAGGTGGTCAATGATCTGTCCATGGCATTTGTGAGTGCATTTTGATACATGTTACCCATGTTTAATGCCGACATGTTTTGGGATCCCAAATTTGTACTAAGTGGGTTGGTATGTGTGTTGAAGGGGATGCATGATGAAGATGCATTTAGGTTTTTGTTGTTGGGTATGTACATGGTATTTGGATTAATGTATTAGAAGTGGGTTCAAGCACACTAGCATTTTGGTTTTTGATGTAGTTGGGATTTGTTTGGAAGAGGATGTTTTAGTCCACTTGTTGTAAGGGACTTAAATGGGTGTTTTGATGTGATACACTAGTATTTTGATTGACATTTAGGTGAGACACATGTTGATGATTTTAGGCAATATTTTGATGACTCAAGGTGTGATTTTGAGTGGCACCAATGTTTGTGTAAGTGTTGGGTATGGTGTTTACTATTTTGATAATTTGGGTCTACATATTGATGACTCAAAACATTGCCTTGTGTAGCCCCAAAATTCATGTTCACATTTGGTATAGTGTTATTGCTTTGACCAAGGGGGTCCATGTTTTGATTGCCTAAGTTGGTATTTATTTGAGGCCCAAGGTTCATGTTTGCATTTGATGTGGCATTGATTCCTTGTGTTTGTGCCCACGAAGTCACTATGTGTATCCTTTGTGTTCTTTTGTTTTCACCCACATTTGTAATTAAAACAAAGGAATTTGCATAATTTAGTAGTTGTGACATGGCGTTTGCATTGTTAGTGTCAAATGGAGGAAGCATATAGGAGATTATGGAATCTTGTGACTTTTCTCCCTGTAACATCAGAAAATGTCCCTTTGGGGGATTTTTCTTCATAAGGTTTAGCTCCTGGGTCTTTTGCATGTATTTAGGACACCTTAGTTCATAATTTGGCATCCTGATGGAATGAGCCCTAGGTAACATGACAAATGGGACCTAGGAGGACCCCTTGAGCTGTACCCTACCCAAAATAAGGGGGGAGGACTTAGACGCCCGCGCCCTAGTCCTACCCCATTTTGGGGCAGCCCCAATTTTTGGGTGTCAGTTTATGACCGTTATTTGGGTCCTTTGCCAACACGGTAAGTTTAAATTATGAAAATCTTGGCAGGAGTGTTTGTAGTTGCATATAAAAACATGTTTAGGTATTCATTTGTAAACTAGATTTCAATTAGATGATTACTAGCGAGCTATTGTGTTCTCAAGGTGATTCAAGGCTTTTATTGTGTTGCAAGAGTAGACTTGTGTGGTTTGTGTGTTTGTATTTGTAGATTTGAGCATCAATTTCCTCATGGAAGGAAGAGCATCTTCCTCCCATGAGAGCTTCACTACAAGGCGACATCATATTGTATTTTCATCATCATTTTCTTTTGTTTTTTGCCTCTACCTCACAAGGGCATGCACTCTCTATCTAACAATGGTGTTTAGAGACTTAAGTGTCCTCTGGGGCTTGACTGAGGAAAGCCTCTAAACACCACAAACCCCTCCCAAAGTCTTTTGATTGCAGGTTACAGGTGTCACATTTGGGAAAAGTGAAGTTGTAGGAAGGATTAGCAGACATCAAAGATTCTAGATCTAAAGAGAAGCAGGACACCAGAACATTTCTAGGACTTGGGCACTCCCTCTAGTGTCCTCCACAGCTAAATTTCTAGAAACAGGAGTTACAGTGCTGATCAGTGTCAGAAGGAGGTTAGGATCCCACAAAGAAATAGGTACCTTAGACTTGGACGCCCACTCCAATGTCCCGTACTGTTCCACCTCGAAACCTTGAAGATAGGTACTCTGTGATTTGCTATTTTACTTCCATCTACAAGAGCTTTTTCCATTATTTATCAGTTTATTATCATATTTACATAATTAGGATTTTAATGGTCAATTGAGCATAAGAGAAGAAAAATTGATAATTAAATTCCCTAATCCAAGTTTACCTACATCTCATAGCAATCTAGGGTATGATAGTGAATTTCCACTTGACCCTAGATCTTTGAATGTAAATTGGAAAGACGGATTCAAACATCAAAACACTAAAACATTAACAAATCCAATTTTCCACTAAACATTTTGGTGAACCCGTGATTTTAGAATTAAATCACAACTTGTTGAGTGTGTGTCTTCAGATTTAGATTGATTTCATTCATATAGTCATTCATTTTATTGCATTGAGAAAATTACAAAAAAATTGAAAAATTTGCAAAAATTTGAAAACCCTAGCTTGCATTTTCATATAGATCACTAAATTGAATCAATTCTTTCTAAATTTTCCTAATTAATGATTTTTGCATTAGATCTGATATAAACTACAGAAAAACACAAAAATTCAATAATTTGCATTACATTTTCATCATTAATTTGCTAGGCTTTTGTAGAAATTTTGACAATTTTCATATAACCTAGTAATTCCAAAATCTAGGGTTAGTAGGCAAAATCTTATTTCAAATTTTTATACTGATTTTAGAGGCTCATTCAAATTATAATTTGGCTGTATTCTTTCATTTTAGTGTAAATTTGCATTTAGATTCAAAATATTTGCATTTTTGCATAGAAAATTTCAACAAAAACTAGCAATTTTCATTAGATTTGCATTGACATTTTGCATATTAGAGATTGAAAATCATTTTCAGATTTGAGATTAATTCATTTTCATCATAAATAAGATTTCAAAACATTTACATATCATTTTGTGTCAAGATCTCAAACCTAGGACTTCAAAAATAATGATTTTCACTAAAATTGGCCTTATCAACTCTATAAACTTGCACCATAGGCATGTTGTGAAGAGTATTTTTGAATTAATTGGTTGTTATTAGGGTAATAATTTTCTGCCCCTCCTAAAAATATTCACAACACCCTTTTAATGGGCTCTTGTATTGAAAATTCGGTGAAAAACTACACATTTTTGACTATTTTCAAAATCTGATTTTACATTGATTGGAAGACATATACCATGGATACTTATTTAGAAGAGTTGTTTACATAGATCATAGACATTGATCATTTCTCTAAATTCACTGATAAACATCCTCAAGTTTTGGAACAAATAGCACACATTCATGATGTTAATCTCTCTATGTGCTCGACATACGAAATCCTTTGTTATATATCTAATTTTGATAGATTCACAAACTTCATTGGAATATACCCTTGGATATTGGATGATTTCACTATATTCATGATCAATAGTATATATACTAGTGATGACCTCAAGATGTTAGATGAAGCCTTAGATGACTTTATGGAATATTCCACAGTGACATCTATTGCTAAAACATGCGATGATAACTTTGGTTTACCTTATGATCCCTCTCCCAAAGTTGTTCCTCTTCATAAGGACACTTTGATGCAAGAGGATTTTTTTATTGACACATCTCTTAACATAATGTAATGTTAGAAAATGTCCCCTTGCGGGCTTTTCCCTCATAAGGTTTAGCTCCTGGGTCTTTAGTATGCATTTAGGATATTTTAGTTCATATTTTGGCATCCCGATGGAATGAGACCTAGGTTCAATGGCAAATTAGACATAGTTGGACCCCTTGAGCTATACCTTGCCAAAATAAGGGGGGAGGACTTGGGCGCTTGTGCCCTAGTCCTACCCTATTTTGGGGTAGCCCTAATTTCTGGGTGTTAGTTTATGACTGTTAGTTGGTTCTTTTGCCGACACGATAAAGTTTGATTTTTAAAATCTTGGCAGGAATGCTTGTAGGTGCATATATAAGCATGTTTAGGCATTCATTTGTAAACTAGATGATCATGGTGAACTCTAGGCATTCTCAAGGTGATTCAAGGCTTCTATTGTGTTGCAAGAGCAGTTTTGTATGTTTTGTGTGTTGATATTTGCAGATTTGAGCGTCAATTTCCTCATAGCATGAATAGCATCTTCCTCCATGAGAGCTTCACTACAAGGTGACATAATATTGTGTTTTCATCATTGATTCCTTTTGTTTTTTTCTCTACCTCACAAGGGCACTCACTCTTTGTCTGACAACAGTGTTTGGAGACTTAAGTGTCCTCCAGGACTTGACTGAGGCAAGCCTCTAAACACCACAACCCCCAAACTAAGTCTTGTGATTGTAGGTTACATGTGTCATATCCAGAAAAGGTGGAGTTGCAAGAAGGCTTGGCAGGCATCATGGATTGAAGATTTGAAGAAAAGTTAGACATAGGAGCACTTCCAAGACTTGGGCGCTCGCTCTAGTGTCCTCTGTAGATAGATCTCAAGAAATAGAAGTTACAGGGCTGATCAGTATCGGAAGGAGGTCTAGATTCCCCCAAAAAGTAGTTACCTTAGACCTGGGTGTCCACTCTAGTGTCCCTGATTGTTTCGCTTTGGAACCCTAAAAATAGGTATTCAGTAATTTAGTATTTTACTCCTGTCTGCAAGAGCTTTTTCCATAATTCATTAATTTGTTGTCGTATTTCCATAATTAAGGTTTTAATGGTCAATTAGACATAGGAGAAGGAAAATTTGATAATTAGTTCCCTAATCCAAGTTTTCCTACATCTGAAAGTGACTTAGGGTATGATAGTGCTCGCCACTCGACCCTAGATCCTTCAATGTAAGGTGGAAAGGAGGATTTAAACATCTAAAATCTAGAACATTGACAAATCCAATTTTCCACTAAACATTTTGGTGAACCCATGTTTTGGACTTAAATTACAATTTGCTAAGTGTTTTTCTTCAGATTTGGATTGATTTCATTCATTCATATAGTCATTCATTTCATTGCATTGAGAAAAATTCAAAAAAATTGAAAAATTAGAAAAATACAAAAAAATTGCATTGTTTGGCTTACTAAATTGCATCAATTATTTCTAAATTTTCCTAATTCATGATTTTTGTATCAGATCTAATATGAAATTACAGAAAAATCTAAAAATACAAAATTTTGCCTTGCATTTTCATCATTTAATTGCTAGGGTTTTGTGGAAATTTTGACAATTTTATATACCCTGGTAATTCCAAAATCTAGGGTTTGTAGGAAAAATCTTTTTTCAGATTTTTATACTGATTTTAGAGGCTCATTCAAATTAAAATTTGGCTTTAGTCTTGCATTGTAGTGTAAATTTGCATTTAGATTTAAAATATTTGCAATTTTGCATAGAAAATTTCAATAAAAACTAGCAATTTTGATGCATTTTCATTAAATTTGCATTGATATTTTGCATGTTAAGGCTTGAAAATAATTTTTAGATCTGAGAGTAAGTAAATTTCATCATAAATTAGACTTCAAAACATTCACATAGAATTTTGTCCCAAGATCTTAAACCTAGGACTTCAAAAACAACATTTTTCACTAAAATTGGCCTTATCGACTTTATAAACTTGCACCATAGGTGTGTTGTGAAAGATATTTTGGCATTATTTTTCTATTATTAGGGTAATAATTTTCTTCCCCTCATAAAAAGCTTCACAACATCCTTTTATCGGGCTCTTGTAGTGAAAAGTTTGCAAAAAACCACACATTTTGGCTATTTTGGCCCTAGGGTTTGACCTAGTTTGCACTCTAAGCATGTTGTGACAAATTTTACGGATTGAGGAAACTGATATTATTGATATTATTTGTTGGACCTCCTAAAATTCATTACAAAACCTCTTTTTCTAGGTCTTGGAATTGAAAAACTGTGAAAATTTACATATTTTGCTATATTTTCACTAGGGTTTAACCTCAAGTGGTGCTAAAATCATGTTGTGTTGGGTATTTTGACACTAAGTGGCTGTTATTACTGATATTGTTTTCTATCCATCATAATTTTCCTCACAACACGCTTTTTTATGCTCTCGTGCATTGAATTTTGGTGAAAAAAGTGCCTATTTTGACATATTTTCACTATATTTTGACTTGGCATTATCTTGGATTCACATCTAGAGTGTGTTGAGAGTGATCTTATTGCTATTTTGGACTGATATTAGACATATAAATTTCTTCCCTTGACTGAAATCCTTACAGCATCCTTTGCTTCAATCATTTGCATTGAAAAGAGTACAAAAAATCAAGCATGTTGGCCGTCAATCATATCCTTCTCCTAGGATTTGTTCTCTTAGTTTGTGTGTTTCATGTATTATTTTGTATAAGATTTATAACACACTATCCTAAAAACAATATCCCTTTGAGAAGAAGTAAAATATTAATGGTATCTAGTGCTCTTGAAGAAGTTGGTACTTTGGACACCTTCTTTACCAAGGGAGAAACTCAATTTGTGCAAGATATTACACATCTTCCAACCTCAATGGAAGAACAAACTTTTCATAATGTTGATAACAGTATTGAAGCAACAAGATATGTATTTGATGAGAAAATAGAAAAGTTGGATAAAGACCTAGCTGAATTTCAAACATTTATGGAAAATGAGAGAGAATAGCTAAAGAAACCGTTCCTATAATTCATAATATAAGAGAATTGATAAAAGAAGAACAAGATTGTGTTAATGCACTTCGTGGTCTAGCACATATTGTACAAACCAATATCATGCCAGTAACCAAATGTGCACAAACAATAAATAATATTTTATCACCATCTCAGACTCAAGTTTCCATACCTATACCAAATACAAGAATATCCACTTTTACATCAACGTTCTTAACAACTAATGTGAACACTTGTAGTAATGCTACCACTAGTATTGGAGTATCTAATGGAACTAATTACAAAGTTGTGGGATTTAGTTATCAAAATTTGATTCCTAAAGGGACAAGTTCTATGAATAATTGCTCTCAACCTCCTATCCATTCCACTCATTTCCAGCTACCTATTACATACTCGCAACCATCTTCCACATATTAATATGGCCAACTGCCATTAACATATTCTCAGACTCCACCTATTGTATCCCAAGCTCAATCACCTCGTCACCTTGTTTCTAATTCCTCACAACAAACTGCATCTCCCAATGATACCATCATAAACCAACTTTTACAGGGCATGACTGTGTTGTAAGTATGGGCCTAACTAGTGTTGTCATTGATGTCAACATACTCCTGTTGCATTAATGTCAAGGATTGGATGATTTGTGTGCTGAAGATATTGAGAAAATTAGTCCTATCAGAAATAGAGAAGAATAGTGAAGACAATAAAGCTCTATGAAGTGAAGATCCCAGCTAGATGAAGTTCAGAGAATGTGCATCAAAGGGTTTGTAGATATGTGTTTGAAGATGATCTAGTCAAGATTTGAGAGGTCCACAGAAAATGTGAAGGAACTATGGCCATGAGAGTAAAACCAGTTCTGGTAACTGTTTAGAGGTGACAGTGTGACACAAATAGGTCCCGTGAGATCTAGAAATACAATATCTTGTTCTACGGATTTGGTTGCATGTTTGGGAGGCTAATTTGAATTGACCACTCAATTGGTTCATGGTTTGGAGGTCCACAAGCAATCCTTCTAATGTGATAGTGATCGATGACTATGTTCTTGAGGTTCTAGATGAAGATGCGAATGATTATAGTAAATAGACGTGGTGCAGATGTTATTAGTGATTCAAGAAAGCTTGTGAGGGTCTCTAGATTGTGTCTAGTTCGTGTTGGCAGTTTGCATTGAAGATTGAGATCGTGATTGAAGATTTACCTTCGGGTGATAGTGTTCTTCCTAGTCTTGGTTGACCAAATGATTTATGCATGTTGTTGATGATCTTGAAGATGTTTTGTGAAGCATGGCATGTTCCTTGAAGAAGATTGAAGTCCTAGCCATGTGTGGCTGATAGTGTAGTGATGCACATGAAGTTTTTGTAATAAGTCAAGTTGTATTTTTGTACCTACTCTGTAATAAAATAAGTGTATGTTGTACTGACTTTGATGATCATTCCAAAGTTGATGTCATGTATAAATAAGAGTTGTGAAGTCACTCAAATGTATTCTTGAGGTGATGAAGAGAAGGTGGTAGTGAAGATGAGCGAAAAGCAGAGCAGAGGTATTGTGCTTAAATGGAACTGACTCAAGCATAGTAAAGATGCTAATCTCCAGTTCAAGTATGTAATACTTATATTCTTCTATAGATAGTGTGTCTCCTATAGGCAGTGAGCCTCTTGTGAGAAGTGTGCTCAGACAGTGAGCCCTAACTGGCAAGTGCCATTTTATTCTCTTATTCTTTTAATAGAGAATACAATCTTGGGTTAGTCACCCCGTGGTTTTTCCCTTAACTAGGTTTTCCACGTTAAAATCTTGGTGTTATATGTGTTGAATTTGTTTCTACTCTTGAATTATTGCATTATGCTTTCATGATTGAATTTTTGATATGCTGTTGAAATATAAGAAGGTTTAAAGTGAATAAGGAACATGAATTTGGTAACAACTTATTCAACCCCCCCTCTCAGTTGTCTATCCTAAATCCAACAATTGGTATCAAAGCTAAGTTCCTCTAGAAGAAGCTTAATCTTTTGAGGAGATCTAGGATGTCGACCTACAAGAAGGATAGTCCAAGGTTTGATGGAACAAACTTCACTGCTTGGAAGAGCTACATGGAATGTCACTTACAATGCATGGGAAATCAGTATTGGAACATAACCACAACTAAATATGTTCCCCCAAAGAATGGTCCAACAACTATAGATGAAGTCCAAGATGTAGACAATAATCTTTGAGATAAAGAAGCCCTACTGAGTGCTTGTCTGATTTAGAGCTAACAAATGTTATGGAATTGAAGATTGCTTATGAAATTTGGACAAAACTGGAAAATCTTTATGAAGGAGAGAAATATATTAAATGTGCCAAGATGCAAAGTCTGAAAGGAAAATTTGAAAACTTGAAGATGAGTGAAGATGAGAATATCACTTTATATATGTCAAAAGTAAATGAACTTGTATGTGGCATTAGATGTGCTAGTGGAATATTGGATGAAGATGAGATTATTGCCAAAGTTCTCAGATCTTTACCTCCTGCTTACAAACACAAAGTTGTTTCTATTGAGGAAATTAGACCTTTAACTATTACAAGGGATCAATTGGTTGGTAAGAAATCTACATTTGAGTTGGCTGAGTTTGGTGATGCACTTCCAAAGACTGAATTTGCATTCAAAGCTAGTGCCTCTACAAAAGGCAAATAGAGATATGATCCAGGAGAAAGTTCCTCAAGGAAATCAACTTGGTATGATAAATCAAGAAAAGATCTGGAAGAGGATGAATTCAAAGCTGAACAACTTGAAGCCCTCATTGCAAAGAGACTGCCAAGAGGATCTGGTAAGTATGAAGGAAAATTACCTTTCAAATGCTTTGTCTGCAATAAGATTGGTCATTTTGCCTCAAGATGTTTGGAGAGGTTTTCAAGGGGAAACCCTAATAGATCAAGGTTTCATAAGAAGTGTTACTATGTTCAAGAAGATGATGATGAAGGAGTAATAGATGATGAACCTGAGATAGGAAACAAACATGGAAGTGACTGGGTGTTTATTGCCTTTAAAGAAGAAGATCTAATGCCTATTGAATTTGCCAATCATAAGATGATAGAAAATGCTTTGGTTGCTCAGGTTGAAGAAAATGATGAATGGGTTATTGATAGTGGATGCTCTCACCATATGACTGGTGACAAGAGTAAGTTCTTAAGGTTGGAAAGATATGAAGGTGGAGTTGTAAAGTTTGGAGATAATTCTGCTAGCAGAATTAGAGGTAGAGGAACCATTTCCTTTGATGGAAAGAACAAAACCAGTGATGTTTTGTATGTTGAAAGTCTGAAGCATAATCTTCTTAGTGTTGGACAGTTGGTGGACAAAGGCTATGATCTTTGATTCAAAAATGGAAAATGCAAAATCTTTGAAAGCTCTGGAATTAAGATTGCTATCAGTACACAGAGAAAAGGTAACATCTTTCACTTGGTTGGTACTAGTAAAAGTTGCTTATTTGTTCAAATTGATCAGAGTTGGTTGTGGCATAGGAGAATGTGTCATGTGAATTTTGACAATATCATCAAGATAAGCAACACTTAGGTTGTAAGAGATCTTCCAAGACTAGTGAAACCTACTAACAATTTGTGCAAAGAATGTTAGTTGGGTAAGCATAATAGAGTCACATTCAAAAGTAAGGAATAATCTTCAACTGGATTGTTAGACTTGGTGCACACTGATCTCTGTGGTCTGGAAAGAATTAGGAGTCTACAAGGAGATAGGTATTTCATGTTGCTAATTGACGACCACTCCTGGATGATGTGGGTGACTTTCTTGAAAGAAAAATCTGAAGCACTTGAGAAGTTTAAAATATTCAAGGCTATGGTAGAAAATGAAACTAGCATAAACATAAAATGCCTCAAGTCTGATAGAGGTGGATAAATCACATCTGGTGAGTTCATATCATTCTGTGAGGAACATGGGATAAAGAGACAATTATCTGCTCCAAGGACTCCACAGTAGAATGGAGTAGTGGAGACAAAGAACTAGACCATCTAGGAAGCATCTAGGACTATGATGATGGAGGAAAATATTCCTCATATCTATTAGAGAGAAGTTGTAAGAACTGCTGTCTATACTCTTAAATAGGTACAAATCAGAGGCAATACTGGTAAGACCCCTTATGAACTTTGGTTTGGCATCACTCCTACTGTGAAGTATTTTAGAGTCTTTGGTAGTAAATGCTATATCAAAAGACATGAAGACCTTGGGAATTTTGATGTTAGAAGTGATGAAGGAATATTCTTGGGATATTCTACTCAAAGCAAAGTATACCGATGTTATAACAAGAGATTGAGAAAGATTGTAGAAAGTACAAATGTGGCAGTTGATGAAGGCATGGAAAGTCCCTCAAGGTATTATGAGTATGAAGTAGATGATCAAAATGATGTCTCAGACCAAGGAGAACAAGTCCCAACCCCAGTTCAGATTCAGACTAATCCAGAGATTCCTAAAATACAAGAAGAAGAGACAAGTTTGCATGAACCTATCCAAGAATTAGAAGTGCAAGAGCATCCCAAAACTCCTAGGTATGTAATACTAAATCATTCTGAAGATCAGATCATAGGAGATAGAAGCAAAGGTGTTCAAACAAGAAGAAAAATTGCTCAAGATTCAGTGAAGTATTGTTTGATTTCAAAGATTGAACCAAAAAAAATGAGTGAAACATGCAATGATGAAAGCTAGGTTAAAGCAATGGAGGAAGAATTGATGCAGATTGAAAAGAATCACACTTGGGATCTTGTTCCTAGACCTAAGGACAAAAATATGATTGGGACTAAATGGGTCTTCCAGAATAAATTGAATGAAGATGGTGTAGTAAGAAACAAAGCTAGACTAGTCTGTAAGGGTTATTATCAAGTAGAAGGAGTTGACTTTGAAGAAAATTCTGCTCTAGTGGAAAGAATTATAGTTAGATTATTTCTTACTTTTGCTGCCTTCAGAGATTTCAAGGTGTATCAGATGGATGCCAAGTCTACTTTCCTAAATGGTGATTTAGAAGAAGAGGTATACATTGAGCAACCAGAGGGATTTCAATTTTCTGATCATGGAGATATGGTCTGCAAGTTGAAGAAGGCATTGTATGGACTCAAACAAGCCCCAAGAGCCTGGTATGAAAGATTGGACAAACATCTTTTGAAGATTGGTTTCAACGAAGGTACTGCTGACAGTAATCTGTATTTTAAGATTGATCATGAAAATATCTTGATTGTTGAAGTATTTGTTGATGATATCATTTTTGGAGGAAAAGATAGTATGTGCAAGACTTTTGCAAATCAAATGCAAAGTGAATTTGAGATGTCTATGTCTAGGGAAATGAATTTCTTCTTGGCTCTACAAATCACTCGAACAGAGAAAGGAATCTTCATATCATAGACCAAATATGTGAAAGAATTGTTGAAGAAATTTGGGATGGAAGATTCAAAGCCAATGAATACTCCCATGGCAACTGGATGTAAGCTAAGTAACGATGATGAATCTCCTAAGGCTGATCAGAAAAAGTATAGGTCAATGATTGTAGGACTACTCTACCTTACTCAAACTAGACCTGATATTATGAATGTTGTTGGTCTTGTTTCCAGATTCCAAGATGATCTTAGAGAGTCTCATGTCATGACAAGCAAGAGAATTCTTAGATATCTGAAGAGAACAGTTGAGTATGGATTATGGTATCCTAAGGATAATGATTTCTCTCTTCATGCTTATATAGATGCTGATTAGACAGGAGATGTGGATGACCGGAAGAGTAGCAGTGGTGGTGCATTCTTTTTGGGAAAAAGATTAGTTTCTTTGCTAAGAAAGAAACAAGAAGCAATATCTCTGTTGACTACAGAAGCAGAGTGTATTGTAGCAGTAGGTAGTTGTACTCAAGTATTGTGGATGAAGCAAATACTAAGAGATATCAGAGTGGAGTATGAAGAACCTATCACAATCTTCTATGATAATTCAAGTGCAATTAACATATAAAAAAATCTGTTGTTGCATTCAAAGACAAAACATATATCGATCAAGTTTCACTTTTTGAGAGAGCAAGTGAACAAGAATGAAGTTAGATTGGAGTTTGTGCCCTCAAAGGATCAGATTGTAGACATTTTTACTAAACCTCTACCTAAGGACTCTTTTGAGTATCTCAAGGAGAAGTTAGAGGTTATTACCCCTCTGGTTCTGAATTAAGATGCACTGATGTGCATCAGTCTGGTAGATCCCACAGTCATATCTTGTGATCTGGATTGATGTTAGGAAACTGGTACTTAGGGGGAGCGGTCAGAATGATTTTGAAGTGTGAGAAGTGGTTGCAAGTATGTGCCCTTTGCCATTGATGTCAAAGGAGGAGAGAAGACACGTGAAAAACAAAAAGTAGTTGTTGATCAAAGGGGGAGCTGTAAAGGAAGAGAAGACATGTGAATGGTTGTTGTTGATAGGGGGAGCTATGTCAGTTAGTGAGGAGAAGTTCTTGTCTTGATGGTTAAAATAGTTTTTCACATTATATGTTTCCATCAATGACAAAGGGGGAGATTGTTGCAAGTATGGCCCTAACTGGTGTTGTCATTGATGTCAACATACTCCTATTGCATTAATGTCAAGGATTGGATGAGTTGTGTGCTGAGGATATTGAGAAAATTAGTCCTATTAGAAACAAAGAAGAACAGTGAAGACAATAAAGCTCTATGAAGTGAAGATCCCATCTAGATGAAGTTTAGAGACTGCGCATCAAAGGGTTTGTAGTATGTGTTTGAAGATGATCCAGTCAAGATTTGAGAGGTCTGCATGAAAATGTGAAGGAGTTATGGCCATGAGAGTAAAACTAGTTCTGGTAACTATTTAGAGGTGATAGAGTGACACAAATAGATCTCGTGTGATCTAAAAATACAATATCTTTCTCTGCAGATATGGTGGCATGTTTGGGAGGCTAATTTGAATTGACAACTCAATTGGTTCATGGTTTCGAGGTCCACAAGCAATCCTTCTAATGTGATAGTGATGGGTGATTGTGTTCTTGAGGTTCTGGATGAAGATGCGAATGATTACATTAAGCAGAAGTGGTGCGGATGTTCTTGGTGATTCAAGCAAGATTGTGAGGGTCTCTAGATTGTGTCTAGTTCGTGTTGGTAGTCTGCATTGAAGATTGAGCTTGTGATTGAAGATTTACCTTCGAGTGATAGTGTTCTTCCTAGTCTTGGATGAACGAATGATTTACGCATGTTGCGGATGATCTTGAAGATGTTTTGTGAAGGATGGCATGTTCCTTGAAGAAGATTGAAGTCCTAGCTATGTGTGGCCGACAGTGTAGTGATGCGCATGAAGTTTTTGTAATAAGTCAAGTTGTATTTTTGTAATTACTTTGTAATAAAATAAGTGTATGTTTTGCCAACTTTGATGATCATTCCAAAGTTGATGTCATGTATAAATAAGAGTTGTGAAGTCACTCAAATGTATCCTTGAGGTGATGAAGAGAAGGTGGTAGTGAAGAGGAGTGAAAAGTAGAGTAGAGGTATTGTGCTTAAATAGAACTGACTCAAGCATAGTAAAGATGCTAATCTCTAGTTCAAGTATATAATACTTATATTCTTTTGTAGATAGTGTGTCTCCTATAGGCAGTAAGCCTCTTGTGAGCAGTGTGCTTGGGCAGTGAACCCTAACTAGCAAGTGCCATTTTATTCATCTTATTCTTTTAACAGAGAATACAATCTTGGGTTAGTCACCCCATGGTTTTTCTCTTAATTGGGTTTTCCACATTAAAATCTTGGTGTTATATGTGTTGAATTTGTTTCTACTCTTGAATTATTACATTATGCTTTCATGATTGAATCTTTGATATGTTGTTGAAATATAAGAAGGTTTAAAGTGAATAAGGAATAGGAATTTGGTAACAACTGATTCAGCCCCCCTATCAGTTGTCTGTCCTAAATCCAACAGACTGCTTTGCAACAAAAGGTAACAAAATTGACAAATTCTTTGTAGCCTAGTCTACCAACATATCATGCTCGTAATCCATTATCTTATGCAATTTTGAGAACTGCTATGCCTAAGAGGTTTGAGACTCCTTGCTTTGAAAAATATGGTGGAAAAGGTGATCCTAATATTCATGTGGCAGTATTCATAGCTATGTGTAGTGATTTCTATTTTGAAGAGGATCTATTAGCAAAACTTTTCTTGCGATCTCTCAAAGATACTACTTTAGAATGGTTTTGCTCTTTGCCTCAAAATTCAATACACTCCTTTTCACAATTAATTGATCAATTTTTACAACATTTCAAGTAAACATCGGACCTCAAGTCACCCTTATTGACTTGGTTCAATGCAAACAAGATCCCAAAGAAAAGTTGACTGAATTCATTAGTCGATATCAAGGACTTTATGTACAAATTCAGTATCAAATGAAAGATGAGGATGTTCAAAAGATATTTATTACAAATCTACAACCTAATATTTGTGATAAGATTCTCTTGATGAAATATAACTCCTTTCAACATTTATGCACGCCCTTCATGATTATCAACTTTCATCTAGTCAGTATGAAAACCAAAACTCATTGGCTCAAGGTCGTCAATCCATGGGTGGATAATCACAAAACAATTTTAAGAGGAACAATAATAGGAGTTTTATCAAGATCAACGGACCAAATACAAATGTGTCTACTATAAATAATCCAAAGAAACCATTGTATCAACCAAGAAAGTTTACTCTGATATATGAGTCCTATCATTCCATAATGAATCAAGCCATGAGTAAAAACATTTTGAAGCTTCCCTTGATCAAGCCTGTTGATCCTAGTAAACAAGGAACTTACTTTGATGCTAATACCTTTCGTCATTATCATCAAATGCAAGGACATGACACTGAATGATGTATGCGTCTTAAACATGAGATACAGGCCTTATTGATTCAAATGTCATCTAGGTATCGGGTGTGAATGATAATGGAAATAAGTCAGTTGCTCCTCCGAATTAGAATTTACAAATCTTCACTAATCCTTTTCCTAAACATACCAAAAATAGTATGGTGGAAGAAGATTTAGTGGAAGTAGACAAGGATGATTACTTGGACTATGATAGTATCATGGGTATGATTGAAGTTGACAAGAAATAAATGGATAATCCACCTCGTCCACGAAGAAATGAAATTTATGCTGAGGTTCCTCCTCCGTTATCCTTATATGGATTGGGAGATAATCAAAATGCATCTGAAAGGAAAGAACAACAACCGATATAGATGAGTAAGATGGTACAGGATGATTCCTGTTACTATTCTAGAAAGATTCAACAACAAAAACTCACTAAAAATTAGAAAAGAGAAAGAAGACAATCAATAGTTGGAAATAATAGTGGTTCTCCTCCTCATAAGAAACAAAAAGTCCCATTTAAACAAGGATTTAAGGAACAAGCATCATATGATAGAAAATAAGACTTTCATAAGAACCACTCCAAGTTTGTATTAAACATGATCGAGTACCTCTCCAAGAGGTTCGAGAGCTCCAAGATATAATATGAAGATGCTACAGGTAATTATCTCTAACCCTTTATCTCTCTCATGATGTGCTTCCCTCATGATGTGTTCTGTGTTGTTTAGGCCTCCTGGGATGACCTCTAATTCTCCCATAAGGTTTGGGATACCAGAAGACTACCTCTATTGTAACCTTCTTCTATTTGTATCATCATTCTTCTATATTGCCTCTCTCTCTAATTTTATCATTGTGTGTTGTGTCTTATGGACATAGTGTCACAGTTAGTGACATGGGGGGACTCTCCTATGTGACTACCCCTAAGACAGTTGTTTTCTCCTCTCTTATTTATTATTTCCCTTCCTCTAGTGTTTCCATCTAGCGGGCGGATGACGACAAACATTTATGCTGATGTAGACCTAGTGTCCCTTTCGAGAGCAATCAAAAAATGGACTTAGTTCCTAATATGACGATGGGGTTGTATATCTTATCCGATGCTTGGCTAGTGGAAGCACTCGTGCTTTCCACATAGTGGATTTCATCATGTTTCTATTGCATTTACAAACCTTAACAATACTGCTCCTCCGTGCACCTTTGTTTGCCTTTGAATCTGGCCTTAGTGGTACTCAATTCGGAGAACTTCGTGATATAGCCCCACGGTTATCCTTGAACTTCAAATTCATTGTATAACCTTGGCTCTTTATGTGGTTAATCATATGCATTGATGTTGTTGTTTATCATGATGTTGTAGACACTAACATGTTTCTTGTAGGGATGTGTTTGTGGGAACATTTGGCAATTGTAAAGTACATGTCACCTCCAGGGGGCATGGGCTTTGCGAAATTTGGTGTTCCCTTGTGTGTTTTCTTCCTACCCTAACATGCTTGATATTGATGCATAATATCAACCAAGTTAAGGTGGGGGCATATATAAGGTAAGCTATCTCTTATAGATGTTAGTAATGTGTTTGACCTCAAATGCAAAGACTTACGCCCTAGGGTAGTGCATCGTTCATCCTGAGTTTGTTTGCAATCAATCAATCATGTAAGCCCTCTGTGAAGGTGGGATATCATGTATATCCTTTTTATCTTAAGCCCTCTGTGGAGGTGGGGATGGTGTATTTCTCAGAGTAGATTGCATCATCTTGTTATTTTGAAAAGTCCTCTGTAGAGGCGGGGAATGGTTCTGTGACTAACTCAACCCTTAAGCGTGTTTTTGGTGATTGTTGTGGGAAGCCCAATCATCGGTGTGTGCCTGTAATGTGCCTGAGATGGTGTTGGACCTATAAATAGGTACACTCCATCACTTGTCTGCCATGTTTTCTCTATTTCTTCAAGTGTGTGTTTTGGCGTGCTTGTTTTGTGTGGCGTGTTTTTTGCCCCATATGCAGAGACCATCACCCTTGGGTAGTTCTTCCTACATTTTTGGGAGGTTTTGTGCGTGTGTTGCCCCATATATACAGAGACCTACGCCCTAGGGTAGTGCATCCTATATTATGGGAGGTTTGTTTACTTTCTAGTACTTGCATTTGCATTTCATATATATATGAGAAAAAGAAAAGAAAAGATATCATTTCTGTCTTCCATGCATTAATGTGTCTTCTATGCATTGACTGTCTTCTCCATGTTCTGCATGACTGTAACTATCTTCTTCATGTTTTGCATGCCTGTTACTGTCTTCTATGTGATTGACATGTCTTCTCTATGCTTGATGTGTTTGTTGTGTTTATGATCTTACTTTAATGCATGTATTGGCCTTGTGTTTATACATACATTAAAGTGGGGGCTAAATGTAATGTTAGAAAATGTCCTCTTGGGGGCTGTTCCCTCATAAGGTTTAGCTCCCAGGTCTTTAGTATGCATTTAGGACATTTTAGTTCATATTTTGGCATCTTGATGGAATGAGACCTAGTTTCCATGGCAAATTGGACCTAGGTAGACCCTTTGAGTTGTACCCTACCCAAAATAGGGGGGAGGACTTGGGTGCCCGTGCCCTAGTCCTGCCCTATTTTGGGGTAGCCCTAATTTCTAGGTGTCAGTTTATGACCATTAGTTGGTTCTTTTGTTGACACGATAAAGATTGATTTTTAAAATCTTGGCAGGAGTGCTTGTAGGTGCATATATAATCATGTTTAGGCATTCATTTGTAAACTAGATGATCATACTGAACTCTAGGCATTCTCAAGGTAATTCAAGGCTTCTATTGTGTTGCAAGAGTAGACTTGTATGTTTTGTGTGCTGATATTTACAGATTTGAGCATCAATTTCCTCATGGCATGAAGAGCATCTTCCTCCATGAGAGCTTCACTACAAGGTGACATGATATTGTGTTTTCATCATTGGTTCCTTTAGTTTTTGCTTCTATCTCACAAGGGCACGCACTCTTTTTCTGATAACGGTGTTTAGAGACTTAAGTGTCCTCTAGGGCTTGACTGAGGCAAGCCTCTAAATACCACAACCCCCAAACCAAGTCTTGTGATTGTAGGTTACAGGTGTCACATCCAAAAAAGGTAGAGTTGTAGGAAGGCTTGGCAGGCATCAAGGATTCAAGATCTGAAGAAAAGTTAGACATAGGAGAACTTCTAGGACTTGGGTGCTCACTATAGTGTCCTCCACAGACAGATCTCAGGAAACAAAAGTTATAGGGTTGATCAGTGTCGGAAGGAGGTCCAGATTCCCTGAAAAAGTAGGTACCATGGACTTGGGTGCCCGCTCCAGTGTCCCTAACTATTTTGCTTCGGAACCTCAAAAATAGGTATTCTATAATTCAGTATTTTACTCCTGTCTGCAAGAGCTTTTTCTATAATTCATTAATTTGTTGTCGTATTTGCATAATTAGGGTTTTAATGGTCAATTAGACATAGGAGAAGTAAAAATTGATAATCAATTCCCTAATCCAAGTTTCCCTACATCTACAAGTGACCTAGGGTATGATAGTTCTCGCCACTCAACCCTAGATCCTTCAATGGAAGGTGGAAAGGAGGATTTAAACATCTAAAATCTAGAACATTAACAAATCAAATTTCCCCCTAAACACATCATACCACCAAGTCTTCATTCTAATGCTCACTTTGGCCAAGATGAAGCATTAGAAAATGAAGATCCATTACAACTTTGCCATTCCAATGCTCTCCCTGGCCAAGAGGTAGCATTAGTGAATGAAGAACTCCCTTCAACAAAGAACATTCCATGTGTAGACAATAAGATTTCATCTAACAACAACAAAAACTCTATCATAATGCATGAAACCTCTATGGATCATCCTACCAACCTTGTTCCTTTAATTGATTGTTCACATATCTTGGATTTCACTAAGGAAGAGAAGACCTTTAATGTCCCTCCTTTGTTTGAATATTCAAATCATTTGGACATCACTAAGGATGTAGCACTAGTGGATGCGGAGAAGTCTCTCACATTAAATCCTTCAAGGATGGATGTTGAGATCACTCAAAATAATTTTCTTCTCCCACCACCTAAGAGGATAGAGAATATGGATACTAATGAACTTCAACAAGAAAATATTCCACCTAACATTGAGTCAAACCAAGAAGCATCTAAGAATGAACAAAAGAATAATTACGAAGATTTGGCAATGGTACTTTATGTTTGCAATTGGAAAAAGTTTGATGACTTCTAGCATGAAGACCCTACAAGTAAGTATCACTAAAGCTTTATCTCTCTCATGATGTGCTTACCCTGTGATGTGTTATGTGTTGTTTAGGACTCCTGGGATGACCCCTGATTCTCTTGTAAGGTTTGGGATACCAGGAGACTACATCTGTTGTGACCTTCTATTTGTATCATCATTCTTCTATATTGGCTCTCTCTCTCTGATTTCATTATTGTGTGTTGTGTCTTATGGACATAGCGTTGAGGTTGGTGACTTGGGGGCACCCTCTGATGTGACTATCCCTAAAACACTTGTTTCTCCTCTCTTATTTATTGTTTCCCTTCCTCTAGTGTTTCCATCTAGTGGGCAGATGACGACAAACATTTATACTGATGTGGACCTAGTGTCTCTTTCAAGAGCAATAAAAAATTAGACTTAGTTCTTAATATGACAATGGGGTTGTATATTTTATCCAACACTTGGCTAGTGGAAGCACTCATTCTTTCCACATAGTGAATTTTATGATGTTTCTATCGCATTTACAAACCTTAACAATACTACTCCTTCGTGCACCTTTGCTTGTCTTTGAATCTGGCCTTGGTGGTACTCGATTTGGAGAGCTTTGTGATATAGCCCTATGGTTATCCTCAAACTTTGAGTTCATTGTATAACCTTGGCTCTTTGTGTGGTTAATCATATGCATTGATGTTATTGTTTATCATGATCTTGTAGACACTAACATGTTTCTTGCAGGGATGTGTTTGTGGGAACATTTAGCGATCGTGAAGTACATGTCATCTCTAGGGGGCATGGGCTTTGTGAAAGTTGGTGTTCCCTTGTGTGTTTTCTTCCTACCTTAACGTGCTTGATATCGATACCTAATATCATCCATCTTAAGGTGGGGGAATATATAAGGTAAGTTGTTTGTTATAGATTTTAGCAATGTGTTTGTCCTCAGGTGCAAAGACCTGCGCGATGAGTGCATCATGCACCCTGAGTTTGTTTGCAATGAATCAATCAATCATGTAAGCCCTCTACGAAGGTGGAATATCAAGCATATCCTTTTTCTTAAGCCCTCTATGGAGGCGGGGATGGTGTATTTCTTGGAGCAGATTGCACATCTTGTCATTTTCAAAAGTCCTCTGCAGAGGCGGGGAGTGGTTCTGTGACTAACTCAACCCTTAAGTGTGTCTTTGGCGATTGTTGTGGTGAATCCCAATCATCAGTGTGTGCCTATAATGTGCTTGAGATGGTGTTAGACCTAGAAATAGGTACACTCCATCACTTGTCTATCATGTTTTCTTCGTGTCTTCAAGTGTGTGTGTTTTTGCGTTCTTGTTTTGTTTGGTGTGTTTGGTGCCCCATATGCAGTATAAAGATCAGTACCTTAGGGTTGTGATTCCTACATTTTGGGAGGTTTTGCGTGTCTTGCGTGTGTGTTGCCCCATATATACAAACACCTACATGATGAGTGCATCATGTATTATGGGAGGTTTGTTTACTTTCCAATACTTGCATCTGTATTTTATATATATGAAAGAAAAAGAAAATAAAGAATCATGCCTGTCTTCAATGCATTGACTATCTTCTCCATGTTCTGCATGGCTGTAACTGTCTTCTCCATGTTTTGCATGCCTGTTACTATTTTTTATGCGATTCGCGTGTCTTCTCTGTGCTTGGTGTGTCTGCTGTGTTTGTGACCTTACTTTAATGCATGTATTGGCCTCATGTTTATACATACATTAAAGTCTAGGCTAAATGTAATGTCAGAAAATGTCCCCTTGGGGGCTTTTCCCTCATAAGGTTTAGCTCCTGGGTCTTTTGCATGCATTTAGGACATCTTAGTTCATAATTTGGCATTCTGATGGAATGAGCCCTAGGTAACATGACAAATTGGACCTAGGAGGACCCCTTGAGCTGTACCCTACCCAAAATAGGGGGGAGGACTTGGGTGCCTGCACTCTAGTCCTACCCTATTTTGGGGCAGCCCCAATTTCTAGGTGTCAGTTTATGACCGTTATTTGGGTCCTTTGCCCACACGGTAAGTTTGAATTACAAAAATCTTGGTGGATTTGTTTGTAGTTGCATATAAAAGCATGTTTATGCATTCATTTGTAAACTAGATTTCAATTAGATGATTACTAGCAAGCTATTGTGTTCTCAAGGTGATTCAAGGCTTTTATTGTGTTACAAGAGCTGACTTGTGTGGTTTGTGTGTTTGTATTTATAGATTTGAGCATCAATTTCCTCATGGAATGAAGAGCATCTTCCTCCCATGAGAGCTTCACTACAAGGTGACATCATATTGTATTTTCATCATCATTTCCTTTGGTTTTTGCCTCTGCCTCACAAGGGCATGCACTCTCTATCTGACAACGATGTTTGGAGACTTAAGTGTCCTCCAGAGCTTGACTAAGGCAAGCCTCTAAACACCACAACCCCCTCCCAAAGTCTTGTGATTGTAGGTTACAGGTGTCACATTTGGGAAAAGTGAAGTTGCAATAAGGATTAGCAGACATCAAAGATTCTAGATCTGAAGAGAAACAGGGTACTAGAGCATTTCCAGGACTTGGGTGCTCTTTCTAGTGTCCTCCCCATCAAAATTTCTAGAAACAAGAGTTACAGTGCTGATAAGTGTCGGAAGGAGGTCAGGATCCTATAAAGAATCTGGTACCTTTGACTTGGGCACTTGCTCCAATGTCCCTAGCTGTTCCGCCTTAGAACCCCAAAAACAAGTACTCTGTGATTTGCTATTTTACTTCCATTTGTAGGAACTTTTTCTGTTATTCGTCAATTTATTGCCGTATTTGCATAATTAGGGTTTTAATGGTCAATTGAGCATAAGAGAAGAAAAAATAATAATTAAATTCCCTAATCCAAGTTTCCCTACATCTCACAATGATCTAGGGTATGATAGTGAATTGTCATTCGACCCTAGATCCTTGAATGTAAAGTGGAAAGGTGGATTCAAACATAAAAACACTAAAACATTAACAAATCCAATTTTCCACTAAACACTCCCATAGGAATTGAGGCATGTTCTTGTGTCAGATTCATGTAGCTAGTGGATGGTGTTGTTTGACCTTGGCCTTGTGTGATATTGTTTGGTGATGATTCCACAATTGCATTGATGTCTACCCCTATGGGAAGTTTGGTGCTAGTTTGTAAAAGATGCACAATGTAGCTTTGAGCATTGGTACAGATCATTTCATCTAGGATGAATAACATTCTAGGATCTTAGGAGGCCTCCTCAATTTATTGTTGTGTAATCCCTTGATTGTTTTCTTGCAAAATGAGGTTTTCAAAGGAATTTGGCATGTTGTAGTGAGGTTCAGGTTGCCCATTGGATGATCTAAGGATTCTCCCCTCCTCTTCTTTTGCAACTGTGTCTTGACCATATAAGACCTACCACTTTGTGGAAAATGAGTTTGACTTATGGATGAAAATGCAAAGTGCTTATGCTATATTTTTGGTATTTTCTTGGAAGATATAGAGATGCAACAAAGGTTGGAAATATACCTATGTAAATGAGAATGACTTAATGGGGATATGTTATGTCAATGCTTTAACATGCAACTAAGGTAATGAGACCAAGACTATGGTAGAGGCTAATGGATATTAGTCTTCAAAAAGTTTAGCTCCAAGAGGGTACTAATTTGTACTTATGATTTCATCAAAGCACTAGTTGGATTTATCAAGACCTTAAAGTGTTGATGTAGAAGAAATGATTGATCAAAGTGAGCTCAAAATAGACAAATGAGTTGAAACCCACTTGTTGATTTGAAAGATGGACTTAAACTAGACATGTGAGTATTAAGCCCAAATTGTGATTGATTTGAAAAAGATATCAAGGTCTCTTGATCCAAGTTCGTACTTATAATGTAGTCAAGTTTCAACAATTTCTCCTTATGTTTCAACCTTAAGAAGACTAATTTTTGGGGAACCTCTTTAGATGTCAAGGGCTGATTTTTAATGTCTTTAGGTAAGCTAAATGATTTGGACAATATGGAATGCAATCTAAACCTAAAGGAGTGAAGTTGAGTATGCAATGGATGGACTAAACTAGCAGGTCTAAAATGTTTTGACACAGTTGTAATCAGATTTGATAGGGAAGGAAGATTTTTAAAAGATCCTCTAAGTGTCTTACCACAAGCAGATGTGTCATAAAAGGGCTCGATTGCGATTTAGCAGTCTACAGATGCATTACAGGGAGCTTTAGGTACATTTTACTGCTTATCAAATGTGTTGTAGGGTGTTTCAATTGTGGTCTATTTCTCAACAGATATGTTTTAGTACCCTACAGATGCGTTTCACTATTTATTAGGACCCTAAAATCAGTCTTCTATGTTTGTTTGAGAGTTTGTTGGGAAAACAAGAAAACACTTCACACATAAAAGACACTCTACATTCAATTTGGCTATGACTCTTGACTTGGTAAGTGTATGTGTATGTTTGGGGGCTATCCAACCCCAAATTTCCATGGGCCTTATGTTGGTATGTGGCAATTGATCATGCAAGTATTGTAAAAAAGTTATGTATCCTCGCCGGGGTTCAGGGCTAGGCCAGGCCTTGAGAAGCAAGGGTTTGCCCCCGAGAAGCAGGGTTTTTTGTATGATTAGAGTCAGTTGTTAATTTTTGTTAATCGACAAAAGGAAAAATGACATTCCAAAACCCTAATTCTAGAAGCTTCCAAAAAACTTGTTATAAGCGGTTGGGATGTATGGTACAGTGATGTATTCATGAGATTGTAATGTATTTTGCACTGGATAATAAAATCATTGGATGACTGAGTTTCTGTGGATGTAGCCCATATTGGGTGAACCACATTAAATTTCTATGTTGATCTCTTTTGTGTAATTCCTCATTGTTATATTTGGGTTATTTAATCTACATATAATTGTTAGTGTTTATTTCTTTGATCTTCTCTAACCCTAACAACTAGTATTAGAGCATGTTGTGTTTGTTTATCATCTACAGGAAGGTCTCACAGTTGAGTGGGAGTCTCATAGTTAAGTGGGAGCAATGGTAGATGAAGGTAAATTGAAGGTAGATAAATTCAATGGGTAGAACTATCAATTATGGAAGATGTAGATGGAGGATTATCTCTATCAGAAGAATTTATGGAGGCCATTGGAAGGAAAAGCTAAGAAACTGATAGCAATGATTGATGAGGATTGGGATCTTCTAGATAGAAAGGCACTAGGAACCATTTGGTTCTGTCTAGCACCATCTATGGCATTCAATATAATAGAAGTGAAGACAATAGATGGTCTGATGAAAGCTTTGGCTAAATTGTATGAAAAACCCTCAGCCTCTGATAAGGTATTTCTCATGAAGCATTTGTTTAATCTGAAAATTATTGAAGGTGGATCTGTGTCAGATCATTGAAATGAGTTTAATACGATTACTAGTTAATTAACTTCTGTAAAAGTGAAATTTGATGAAGAGGTAAGGGCTCTCTTGGTTCTATGTTCTTTGCTAGAAAGATGGAATAGCTTGGTAATGGTTGTAACTCTATCTCTAGTTCAAATACTTTGAAATTTGATGATGTTGTTGGTGTTATCCTTAACGAGGAAATGTGACAGAAAAACATAGGTGGGACTTGAACATATGGTAATGCTTTGACTGTAGAGAATAGGGGAAGAACAAAGGAAAGCGGAAAAATCCCTACAAATCATGGGAAGTCACGAGGGAAGTCAAAGAAAGGGAAATCTAAATCCAGAGGAAGAATGGATTGCTGGCACTGTGGAAAGCCAGGACACTTGAAGAAGGATTGCTGGTCTCGAAAGGGAAAACAAGGAGATGGACAACATGATGACAGTAAGGAAGATAATGTTGCAAGTAATAAATTACATGATGTTTTAATTTTGTGTTTAGATAATGCTAATGATTCCTAGGTAATAGATTCAGGGGCTTCATTTCATGTCACACCCCATAGGAAATATTTTGTGGATTATGTTCAAGGTGATTTTGGACAGGTGTATTTGGATGATGATGAACCCTATCAGATTGGAAAAGGAAAGATAAAATAAAGTTACAGAATGGAAATGAATGGTTGCTATAGGAGGTAAGACATGTTCCAAATTTGAGAATGAATTTAATCTCTGTAGGACAAATGGGTAGTGAAGCCTATATAGTTACCTTTTCAGACAAAGTCTGGAAGGTCACTAAAGGTGAAAAGGTAGGCACATTGTATTTGTGTACTGGTAATACTTATTCTACCTTAGTTGCTACATAAATAGTTGCTACTGAGACAGTTATAACACTTGCTACAGGGACAGAAACATAATTGTGGCACCATAGACTTGGGCACATGAGTGAGAAAGGGATGAAGATTCTTCACTCTAGAAAGTTGCTACCAGGTCTAAAGAAGATTGACTTGGAGTTCTACAAAAATTGTGTTTATGGAAAACATAAAAGAGTCTGATTTCTCAAAGTTGGGAAAGAGAAGAAGAGTGAGAAATTAGGGCTTGTGCATTCAAATGTATGGGGACCATCTCAGGTATCTTCTTTTGGAGGCTCTTGCTATTATGTTACGTTTATTGATGATGCAACTAGGAAAACATGGGTGTATTTCCTAAAACAAAAATCATAAGTATCTGAAACTTTTAAAAAGTGGAAAGCTTTGGTTGAGAATGAGATAGGAAAAAAGTTGAAGTGTCTTAGATCTGATAATGGAGGTGAGTATTGCAGTAGAGAATTTGAGAATTATTGTTCATATAATGGAATCCCTAGGCATAAAATTGTTCTTGGAACCCCACAAGAAAATAGTGTGTCTGAGAGGATGAATAGGACCATTATGGAGAGTAGGACCATTATGGAGCATGCAAGGAGCATGAGATTGCATGTTGGACTACCCTTAGACTTTTGGGTAGATGTTGTACATACTGCTATTTATTTAATAAATAGGGGACCTTCAAATCCTTTGGATGGTGGCATTCTAGAGGAGGCATGGATGGGTAAAAAGATAAACTATTCATTTATGAGAACCTTTGGTTGTGAAGCTTTTGTCCATGTTGATATTGAAAATAGAACGAAGCTTGAGGCTAAGTCTAAAAAATGTACCTTCATTGGATATGGAGTAGATAAATTTGGTTATCGGTTATGAGATTTTGAAAATCATAAAATCATTAGGAGTAGAGATTTTATATTCAATGAGAAGGTCATGTATAAGGATCAACTGTAGGAAAATAAGCACGAATAGGCCAGAAAGGAATATGTGGTGCTGGATGAGATTATAGAAAATACCAGTGGTACCTAATGCTCAGCAACAAAAACTTATCCCACAGACTCCTGCAAGTGTTAGACATTCTACAAGGATAAGTAGACCTCCAGAAAGATTTTCTTCATCATTATATTCTATATTATTAACTGATTCTGGTGAACCTAAAAGTTATGAAGAAGCAATGCAGGTAGATACCAAAAAGCAGTGAGAGCTAGGCATGAAAGAGGAAATGAATTCCTTGCTGTAGAATCAGACTTGGGACTTAGTCAAGTTGCCTGTAGGAAAAAGAGCATTGCCAAATAAATGGGTTTATAGGTTGAAGTAAGAAGATGGAGGCAAGAAATGATATAAGGCCAGACTCATGGTAAAAGGTTTTACACAGAAAAAAGGTATAGATTTTGATGAAATATTTTCTCTGGTTGTAAAGATGACTTCTATTAGAACAATTCTAAGTCTTGTGGCTATGAAAGACTTGAATCTTGAATAGCTAGATGTGAAAACAAATTTTCTACATGGGGATCTAGAAGAGGAAATATACATGCAGCAACCACAGGGATATCAGGTCAAGGGTAAGGAGGATTTTGTGTGTAGGTTAAAGAAGAGTTTTTATGGCTTGAAGCAAGCACCTTGGCAATGGTATTTGAAATTTGATAGTTTTATGGATGAACAAGGTTACAAAAGATGTCATTTTGATTATTGTGTTTATTTCAAGAAATTGGGTAATGGCAGCTATATTATCCTGTTGCTTTATGTTGATGACATGCTTGTTGCCGAGTCTAACATACAGCATATTAATGAAGTTAAGAAAAAATTAGCAAATTCATTTGCTATGAAGGATTTGGGTGCAACAAAACATATCCTTGGTATGAGGATCACATGGGACAAGACAAATAGAAAATTATTTTTGTCTCAAAGTGAGTATGTAGAGAAGGTGTTGAAAAGGTTTAACATGCAGAATGCAAAAGCAGTTAGTACACCTTTGCCCAGTCATTTTAGGTTGACTAAGAAGATGTGTCCAAAGACACAAGAGGAGGAAGAAAAAATGTCTAAGATACCATATGCATCAGTAGTTGGTAGCTTGATGTATGCAATGGTATGTACAAGACCATATATTGCACATGCAGTGGGAGTTGTGAGTAGGTATATGAGCAATCCGGGAATGGAACATTGGAATGTTGTAAAATGGGTTCTCTGATATTTGAGAGGTACTAGTTCAAAGAAACTATGTTTTGGAGGAACAAATTCTGCTCTAAAAGGATATGTTGACTCTGATCTGGCAGGTGATATTAATAGCAGGAGGAGTACTACAGGGTATGTTTTTACTATAGGAGGTATCGGTCAGTTGGATTTCAAGGCTGCAAAAGGTTGTTGCACTTTCAACCACTGAAGCTGAGTATGTTACTGCTATAGAAGCTAGCAAGGAGATGATTTGGTTACAACATTTTCTAGAGGAATTGGGGCAATGACAAGAAGATAGTCCTTTGTACATTGATAGCTAGAGTTCCATTCATCTTGCTAAGAACTCAGCTCTGTATTA
Organism: Cunninghamia lanceolata; assembly: GCA_027924645.1. Classification (NCBI taxonomy): domain Eukaryota; kingdom Viridiplantae; phylum Streptophyta; class Pinopsida; order Cupressales; family Cupressaceae; genus Cunninghamia; species Cunninghamia lanceolata. Next base: position 2,803,604 of record BSBN01000220.1, on the reverse strand, counting down.
AAAAACTAAGCACATACAGTTTAGATACCACTTCATTCAGTCAGTTTTGGAGGATGGACAGTTGAAGCTGGAGAAAATTCACACAAGTGAGAATCTTGCAAATATGTTCACAAAGGTAGTTACACAGGAGAAACTAATTTCCTCATTAGTTTCCATTGGCCTTCATGATTGATAATGTTGGACTTACTTGAAACTAGCCAAGCCTATAATCTAGTGGGAGCTGCAACTGCAACAGTGTTGTCTAGGATCAGTCTCCAAGTGGGAGATTGTTGGTATGTGGTGACTGATCATGCCAGTACTGTACACAAGTTATGTATCCTCACCAGGGTTAATTTTTTCCCTCTTTTTTACATGATTGAAGTCAGTTGTTAATTTTTGTTAACCGACAAAAGGAAAATGACATTGCAAAACCCTAATTCTAGAAGCTTCCAAAAATCTTGTTATAAGAGGTTGGGATGTATGGTACAATGATGTATTCATGAGATTGTAATCTATTTTTCATTGGATAATAAAATCATTAGATGGCTGAGTTTCTATGGATGTAGCCCATATTGGGTGAACCACGTTAAATTTTTGTGTTGATTTCTTTTGTGTAATTCCTCATTGTTATATTTGGGTTATTTAATTCACATATAATTGTTAGTGTTTATTGCTTTGATCTTCTCTAACCCTAACACCTTAATCCTAATTCAAAAATAATTCACACACATAAGATAGTTCCTATCCCCAAGGTCATTGGTCAATGGCTCGACACTTGGGCCCACAACTTGGAAACTCATTCAACATGATGTAGGGACACCCTAGAGTGGGGTGTGTACACTCTTGTCTTTCTGAGAGAGGATGGATAGGGGCCTCTTGGCCTAGAAGGATGACCCAATCACCCTTTCCCTAGAAAGCTATGTATTTAGCTTATGCTAAGCCAAGGATTTCCATCTCATCTCAAGGGAATCCATATGGTGAGTAACTTCAGGGTGTGGAACCCTTGCACTGAGAGTGACGCCAACAAAACTTAATCATAAAGGGTGGCTTCTAACTAATTTGTCTTCTAGTCACAACCTGGGGACTTACCACCTTGCGAGCATCTAGCAAGCCACTTAAGGCTTTAACCAATCCTACTAATTGTACTAAAAATACCTCACGTAATCGTGGGTAACTTGTACTTTTGGATTGGCACTGTACGATGAAGGCTAATGGTAGTTTAGACTTGGCTTTTGCCTTATCTATTTATATAGCGGCCTGAGGGAAATACCACTTTGGGTCGCTAATTAGTTCTCCATACGGTTGTGTCCCAAAGGTAGGCCCTATCTCAAGGGTTACAAAAGTGACACAAGTAAATGCTTTTGATCTCCAAGTTCATACGAAGATGCAAGGAGAGAGCATACACTTATTACTTGGCCACACTAAACAAAATTTCATTAACATTTAGAAATCAAATATGCGGTGTGATTATGAAAATGTTGAGAAGAGATTTTGATTCCCAAGATCACTAAGAGTGCGAGGGAAGAGCATACACTCCTTAAAACATAAACAAAGTCACAAGACAAAGAAGACAATGATGCAATTTGTTTGTTCTTTTTACCCCAATGAATGTGAAAATATGCAATTTGTTGTTCCTTTTAACCCAATGAATGAAAGTATGCAATTTGTTGTTCTTTTTAAACCAATGAGTGTGAATATGCAATTTTTTTTTCTTTTTTAAGCCAATGAGTGTGAAAGAAAACACATTGTTGTTCTTTTTATGCCTCAAATTTGAAGTGTTCCTAAATTAACCAAACACACATATGAATGAAAGGAACCTTGCAACAACTAAGTTAATGGATCTAAATAAGATTCTTTTTCCAATGGATGCCATAAAGCTGCAAACCATAAATCAATACTAGAATAAAACCTCGTAATCTACTGTGCATGTAGAGAAATTAAAATGAAGTCAATCTAAGAACTCCCTGTTTTATAGTAGTCGGATGCAGTTCAGAATGTCTTTGATGCATCACAAAAAGTAGCGACTGCATCACATAGAGGCACATATGTGGTTCACCCTTAGAGGAATGCATCACAGGGGGTCTCAGATGCATCACAAAAGATGGCAACTATGTTTTAGAAATTGGCAACTATGGTGCAGAAACCCTTAGATGCGTCGTTTTGTGCCTGCAATTTAAAAACAATAGAAACTATCTAGACAACATATGAAAAATAATATTTCAGTGATGAATGAGAAACCCTATGGTTGTAGAGTTGTTTGGACTTGATGTCAGAAAGATGTGAAACCTTCAGACATACATAGGAAATACTCAAATGATCAATCAAGTTTAAAGCAACCTAAATAAACCCTTGATACATAAAACCCTAATGCTTTGAAAAACCCTAATGAGATAAACAAATGAATAGAGGGTTAGTAAAGCAAATAAAGCATCCAAAAATATGATGAAAGCTTGCAAAACCAAATGGGTTAGCTGGATATAGAAAACAAAGAGATTATGTCCAATACACAGTCAAATGCATCACAAAACCCTTCTGATGCATGTTAGACTCCAGAGAATGCATCATGTCATACATTTCATGCATCAGTGAGAGTAGAAAATGCATTGTATGGACCTACAGATGCGTTGTACTATTCTTGCAAACCCTAAAATCACAAATTTGTGGAAAGTACGAATGTTTCACGTCAGGTTCACCAAATGTTGTCAGGGAAAAACATTCAAACACCTTCAAATAGTATCATGCATGCACTAACTACTTGATGGAGTACTAATAGCCTAAGAACAAGCAAATACAAATAAAGGAAATGAAACCCTAGACTACAAATGTCAATCCTCCATTGTTTCTCCAAGATTTTGTTGTACTTTGCTCTCAGATTTGTAGACTTGCAAATATGAGGAGAAGCTCAAGAGTGTATGAATGGCAAAATTAGAGAGATAATACTCAAATTATGCCAGTGGGAAGTGAGAAAATGAGGCTGAGAAAGTAATTTTATAGAGGAGTAGGGTTGAATGGATGGCTCGGATTGAATGTTGACTTTTGATGGAATAGATGGTGTAGATTGATTAGTGTTTCCCTTTCATTAAAGGACAAGGGATAATTTTTAAATTTGAAGAAATGATGAGGTATATGATGTTTTTAAATTAAATAAATTATTTTCATTTATTTAATTTATTTGAGAAGGGGAATAATGTTAGAGGGTTTAATTAAACAAGTGGGACTTATTTAATTAAGGAAAGGTCTATAATTTAAATAAATATTTATTTATTTAAATTAATAGGGTAACGGGGACATTGAAATAGTGAATAATTAAATAATTAATACATTGTTAATTATAGATGAAATTCAGAAGAAAATAGATAAGTAATTAAATAAATAAAATTTATTTAATTAGAAGCATAAGAGGAGAAATGAATTAATTAAATAATTAAAAAATATTTAATTAATAGTAGAATGTGAAATTGGGATGAATCAGGTGTAAAAATGGCATTCATAGGTTCAAGACATTTTTAGCTGTCTACAAAAGTTAACTTTGTAACTAGAGGGAATCTCACAAAATCCTATTATCTCAACCTAAAAATAATCATTCACCATTAGTCATGTCGTGAAGTTTTTTATATTGCCTTCTAAACTAAATTTCTTCTCAAAAAAATCCATGTGTAGTTAATAGGTTTTCTATCCTTATAAAGATTCACAAAGTCCCATGTACTATTATTTTCTACTATAGCCATCTCTTCATCCATGGCATTCTTCCAAGACTCTTTGTTTATAGACTCTAATGCCTCCTTTATTGTTTTGAGCTCATCAATGTTAGTAATAAAAGGAAAAATGCTTTTAAAATCTTATGGGATATAGTTATACCTTTCAAATGCTTTCCTTTGTTGATTAGACCTTTTGAGTAGTGGAGTATGAGATTCTTCTTCTAATTCTACTTCATCTGAACTTTCATCTTCTTCAACTCCATCAACAAGTGCATGTTGAATTTCTTGTTCAGTCTTTCCTGTAGCTTTCTCAAATTTTGGCTCTAGCTACATTATTTATTTCTCTTCATTTCTAGGTTTCTCCATAGAAGATGACATTGTAAGAGTTGGCTATGAAGGTAGCCACCCAAGATCTAGGACTTAGTGAAAGCACATGAGAGACCAAATGAGAGAATAATTCTATTCTATCAATGAATGCAAAATTATTATTATTATTATTATAATGTACATGATATACCTTGCTTATAAAGACAAGGATGAGATGTAGGATGAGTAGTCATATGACAAGTGTCTTAATCCTATGACACGAGACAACTAGAGGATAAGATGCCAACTAGTTGATAAGATCACATGTGTATGATAAGATCACATGACAAGCTAGAATTATCTAGACTTATCCTAAGTAAACTTAGCATGTGAACATGTGTGAATAGGACTAGCTAATGACTTGTTAGATGATGTGCCTTGTTCACACTACAAGAGGAAATCAGATAGGTAATTTATACCTATTCACACCAACAACCCCCTTAAGTGTAACTTAGGGAGAAGTAGACAAATGCAAAGATGCAAATATGGATGGGTCCTAGCTATTAGGCCATGTTAGGTATCCATGTAAAAACAATTCTCTCATAAATAGAGTAAAGGATAAAAATTTGTAGGAAAAAACCCCTCTCCAAAAGAGAAAAAAATAATAAAGTGAAAGAAGGAAGGACTCAACATGACCCCTCAAGGACTACTTATGTCACAAATATACAATCAATTACCCCCCATAGGAGAGATATAATGAGATGATTGATCCCCCCCACAAGGAAGTAGCTCCTATGTCAATGAATGCTTGAAGACAAAATACAATCCAATGCTTACAAACAACATCTCTCCCCTTGGGAAGAAACAAATCCAATGGTTAATGTAGAAGCAAATCCCATAATCTGGATGAAAAGGAAATCTAAATCAAAATGTGTGCCTCAGAATACAACTCTGATGTCCTCATGCTAGAAAATGACATCTTCTCCAAATCAGGAATGTAATGCTTAATCAAGGAAGTAGAACTAGGAGAGGAAAGACAGTGAACTACATCTGAAAACACTGAAGATGTGATGACATTGTAGACACCCAAAATTGACCCTTCACATCGTTTGTCAATTTCTTGCATTTTCATCATCGCATATGTCAATTTTGTCTAGCACATTTGCCTCAATCATCTATTTTCTTCTAAATCACCATCTTTCTATAATTAATTCCATCTAATTTCTTCTATTTTCATCTATAATTAAAAAAATCTTTAATTATATAATTATCTCATTATTACTCCAAAATTAAAAAAATTAATATTTTATTTATTTATCTTCTCATCATGCATATAAATTAAATAAATTTATTTATTTAATTTATGTTGATTCCTCCAATTTTCTAATTTTAGCTTTTCCTCTATCATTTAAAATAACTTAAATGAGTTTATTTGTTTAATTTATTTTTATCTTATCATTTCCCTCTCTTATCACATTCTTCTATGAGTACAAGATAGCTCCTATCCTAAATCAAATACAAAAATGATTTAATTGGTTCTAAAATCAATCATCCACATCATCCAATCCTTAAAATAGAAAAGCATCCTATTTTAAGAAAATCAATCTTACTACTACCAACAAACCAACTATAATCATTTAATAAAATATTTTTCTATGGACACATGTCTTGTACACATTCATCCATGCTTCTTGTTTAATCTCAACCATTCACATAGCCACCTAATCGCCACCATTGATCTATCTTAGTTGGGAGCTATATATACACCCTCTCACCTCATTCCATTCAATCCCACACAATCACATAGCATCCAAATTATCACCTCTTGCATATTGAGTCCATTGAACATTCATTGAGCACTTTTGAGTATATTATCTATCATCATGGCAACTTTGACAACTATGGTTGTTCACTATTGAGAAGCAATCCACATTACAACCAAAGAATCAATACAATATAGGTGACATTGTTCTTTGATTTGCTTTCATTTTGTGTCATTTAGATGGATTCTTTGAAGGTGGTAGGATTGGGTTTTGATTGTAATGCTTGATCTTATTAACCTAATTTTTTCTACTAACACATTCTAGCACACCTAGTGGGACCCACGTCCTTGATTAATCTTTTCATTTGAAAGTTGTTTTGAAGTCTAGATACATAGAGCACATTTGATCTACAGAGCATCGCATTTGAACAACAGATCATCGCTTTTGTACAATCTTGAATCATAGTTGGTACGTAGAAAATTGCATTCACATGATTCTCGATTGCCTTTGGTTTGCAGACATTTCTCTTTTGATCGATAGAAGATCAATTTTGGTTATCTAGGGTTTATTGATATTATTTTGTTTTTGTAGGGTTTTCTAGGCTTTTAGTTGATTTTTCTATGTCCAATATGGGTTGTAAGTTGGTTTATTTACTAACCCTAGGGGTCTTTTCTCATCCTCAAGCTGGTTTATTTGGGGTTTGATTTGTCTTTGACCTAATCATAGCATAGAGTGGAATCTTTTTTGTTGAGTTACAGATTATAGGATTCAGATTCAAGTAATTCATCTTCTGGGGTTAGCAGAGAGTTTCATATTTGCCCTTTGATTATTTATCTCACCCTAGGTTTTGAGCTTTTAGAAATTTCACAAGCTCTGAGTGCCTTTGGTGAACAGTCAATCGCATCTGCATGATCCTTGGTCAGCTTTGCATCACACAGACTCACCTTTGAGCAGAAAGTAATTGCCTTTGGTAAAATTATCATCACATTTGATTTGTAGATAGTTACATTTGATCATTTTTTATTCTCTTTTGGTTAATATTGTTGCAAATTGATTTCTTTGGCAGCTAACACTTGTCGTTGCAACATCTTATTGTTTGTCAAAGAAAGGTGGATTAAAACTACTGACGAATCTGTTTGTAGGATCGATCGGTCAAAGACTCATCATATTTTTCACTAATCTAGGAACATTTGGTTTTGGTGCTTAAAAAGAACCTTGTTTTCTCCATGTTTGTTTTATCTTTTTTGCTTGCTTGTTATGCATGTTTGTAACCCTAAGCTAATAACAAAAGTATCCTCTCCCCTTGCCTATCAAATGGATCTTGGGTGAAAGAGAACTTGTTATTATCTTTAGAGAGGCCTACCTTGGTGGGAAAAGAGGTGCTCACTCCAAGGGACGACCTCAAGTGATACTTTCATTCAGTCTGATATACAAAATAGGATAAGGTGAAAGCAAAGTCCAAACCGGTATTAACAATTACCGTACAGTGCTAGTTTGAAAGGAGGTGTACCTAGCATATTTAAGACTCCTAGTAGAGCTAGTTAGAGCTTCAAGTAGCTTTTTGGATGCACATAACATGCTAGTCCCCCAAATATCCACTAGAAACCATTTGTTTAGAGGCTAAAATCCCTTTACTTGTTGACACAGGAAGTCAAACCTTAGAAGCCGCGCTACATGTACTATTCATTGTCGAGACAAAAATTCCCTTGGTTCACACAATTTGAAGGGTAAGAGAAGTTGGTGTGCCTGTGTCATGTAAGGAGGAGATAGTTTCACCAACAGCTCTAGCTATCTGCTTTGTTTCAGTATTTGGAGAAATCCAAGTAGGGATTCAATAGGTAGTATTCTTTCTAGCTTTGTGAGTGTCCTATCTATGTGTGTTTTCTTTGTCATCTATTTTCTTGTCAAAAATAAATAAAAAATTGCCCAAAAACAATTCACTGTCACAAAAAATCACCTTTGAACAACAACAAATTGCATTTGAACAACAGTGAATCACCTTTGAACCATAGAATCTCAACTTTGGTTTGCTTCAAATTTATCCTTGAACATAACACATGCGCCTTTGAATTATCGAGTGTCACCTTTGAGCCATACATAGTCACATTTGAATTGTAGAAAGTCACCTTTGATCTATAAATAGTTGCCTTTGGCTTATCCTTAGTCTTATTTGAGCTATCGTGAGTCACCTTTAGTCTGAATAGTGTCACCTTTGGTAAATAGTAACCTGCCATCATTCATCCAGTCCAAACAAGATATTTTTAGTAAATCTTGAGCCTGTTGTTAGCTTCCAAACAAACCACCGATCATCTACAGTCAGAATTAATCCTATCCAGCCTGCTCATATCATACTCTTTAGACTTTTGAAGCCTTCCATCCTCTTGAGACTCTAAATCTGCCATCCATATTAATCAAACAATCAAATCAACATCATCTTTTGGCTTTGATCATAGCAACCATTTCTAGCTTGAGGGAGTGGTTTCTTTTGAGTTGGTCCATCACATCATCAATCAATCAAATCTTGTCTACCCTTGAGTTCATGAGTCTATCTCTTGGGGGATAATCAATCAACTAATCGAAACTTGATCAATCAATCAATCCAAATCAAAACGACCAATCAAACAACAATCAACAATCTAATCCATCGATCAAGCCAATCCAATCATCAACCTAAAATCAATCCAAACAACAATCAAACAATCCAAGGGTCTCAACTTTGTCACATTAGTCCAAAAATCACAGCCATCACCCAAACAATACCTTGAATAAGGAGCCAATACAAAGCAACCATGGAAGCCAATCTATAGCAATTTCAAGCCACTCCTCTTAAGGATGCTTCATAATTTATCACTGGAATGCCTTAAGACATGTTTGTACCTGAAGGTTATACCATTAGACCTTCATCAACAACTCAAATACCAAAATATCATTTCAAATCCTCATCGGCAACCCAAATACAACAATATCATTTTGGACCTTCATCATCAACTCATGTGCCACACTATCAACCTACCGAGGAGGAATCTTCGGATGATCTAGAGGACCTCAAATATGATGATGCTTTACTAAATGCTAGTAGAGTCATAAGGTCAAATCATGAACAAGTTTTCTTACAATTGGCTAAAGAAGGATTTGAATTGCCAAGCGACTTTAACATATCCAAAATCTGCAAACAAGATCCAACCAACAACATTGTTGTTACAAAGGAATCCCATAAGGCTATTATTACCATGTCCACCAAGCCTACAACATCCATACACAACACTCAAGCATCACCTTTTTCCCATCCATACATCCCTCCATTTCACACACCCACATCCACAGAGCCTTTGTTAACACCATCTAATTTCATTAGCTCATATATGTCTTAAGCACCTCAAGTTTCTACCCAAAATGTGCCTTATGTTACTCCATCTCATGTGTCTCAACCCACTTTAGCTTTCTCCATAAACATAACCTCTTCACATGTGTCCCAAGCATCTCAAGTCTCTAACCAAAGTGTGTCACATGTTGCTACATCTCATGTGTCCCATCCCATGGTATCCTCCTCCATGAACATCACTTCTCCGCAAGTATCACAAGAACCTCATGTCAATCTACTTGTGTCGCATGTTAAACCATCCCAACCATCCAATGTGTCTTCTCATCCCAAGACCTCATCCATGAATATCATCCAAACATCAGATGTGTTATCCAATCCTAATATACTAGTTATCGACCAAACTTTTGGATCACAACCATATATTGACCAGCTCAATTCACTTGAACCACAACCATCCAATCCTCCTATTGTATCCCAAGCACCACCATCTCACCAATATGTATCCTATGCTAATCCATCTATCACATCCCAAGCTCCACCAAACCCCAATCCTCAACATATATCCTATACCAATCCACCTGTCATATTCCAAGCTTCTAATCGACAAATGTCATACATTAATCCATCCTTTGGTTCACATGCGGTGCAAAATCAAGGTGTCAATCCATCTTCAAACACCTACACCTTTCCAAGGCCAAAACAATTACACCCCTCCATATAATCCATCCCAACAATATCCTCCAAATAACACCCTAGTGTATCAAATACCACACCCAAGCCATCAAAATCCTATTCAACAACAACACAATCTACCCATGATATGGAACATAAATTCAAACAATTACAACAAGAAGTCACAGACATTCCTATGGGTCAAACCAAGAAAACATTTTCTTTTGAAGATGTATGCCCATATTCTTTTGACAAGACACTTCAAATGATACCTTTTCCCCCACATTTTGAGATACCACAATTTGACAAATACAAAGGAAAAGGTGATCCAAATGACCATCTTCGGACATTCTATGTCACTTGTCTTGATGTTGCATACAATGACACATCTTTTGTGACTATTTCCTCGTAGTCTTGGAGGACAAGCTATTGAATGGTTTTCTCATCTACCTTTGGGAATCAAGTCTTTCCAAGAGCTTGCATGCAAATTTGTCTCACACTTTTATTTCAACATTAAACATTGAGTAACCATGAATGACCTCGTTAACAATAAACAACGCAACGGGGAAATATTTTCATCATTTATCCAAAGATGGCAAAACATGGCAAACAAACTCTTATGGCAAATCCCCAAAAAACAAGTGGACATATTTATTCAAAATCTGCACCCTGAGCTATCATTCCAATTACAACTCCAAAGTGCCACTACCTTTGACGAGCTCATTTCCAAAGAAACAAATACTGAAAAGGCTTTAATTGCAAAAGGTGTCATCAAGATTTTCAAAGAAACCAAAGACAATGCACAATCCTCAAATGACAAAACCCACTTTTGGAACAAGAACAAAAATGTTGTCAATGATCGTATTGTTGATGCAAAGAATGTCCAAACCATGAAGGCTCCCATCCATATCCAAGCAACATCTAAAAACACACCTTTTTTTACATGAGATCGACCAAAACCAAATCAAGCCCCTAGATGACAGTTCACTCCTTTGAGAGAACCCATTGAATCCATTCTTAAAAAGCTTCTACAAGCTGGCAAAATCACATTACCTGAGGTTCGACCAAATGAAGAACCATAGTATAAACCCAATTAGTACAAGGACAATGAATATTAATGTGAATTTCATAGAGTGAAAGGACATAATACAGCTGGTTGCATGAAACTGAAACATTTGATACAAAACCTTCTTGATCAGGGTGAAATCACTATTGATCCCCCCAAACAAACCACAAACTTGTTGGAATTAGTTTGGACAACTGAGAGGGGGGGTGAATTAATTGTCCCTAAATTTTAACCTTTTATTTGCTTTTAATCTTCTTTGTTAATTTACAAACAAATTAATGATGTAAACATTTAAGCATGAATCAACACATGAGCATAAATTGTATATCAAAAAATTTGGATTTACAAATGGAAATGATCAAATAATGAAATGCATAACCTAAACCCAAATCATTCAATACCTCAAAGATGCAAGATGAATTGTTTGATTGATTTGATATGTTGGTTGCTCACAATTCGGTAGCATAACATTTGCATAGGATTGAGATGATAAATGGAAGATGAATAATAGATGCAAGGCTCTAATGTGATTTCAACAGCATAATGATACTCCAACTCAATGCATCCTTCAAATGGCTTGTGAGGAGGTTGATTTATAGGAAAGGCTTGGTTCAAATGGATGGTTGAGATTAAAAAGCTAAATGATTGATGTGGACGGCTAGGATTGATTAGTTATTCCCACTCTTCAAGGGAGTTGTAGTCATGTGACAAGTGGAGGGAGGAGAATAGGTCTCATGTGTGATTGTGTACATAAATACTTTTATTTAATAAGTTTATATGTGATGGTGTTTACAAATACTAAAATTAGGTCCCATTAGTTGTACATGTGAAATATTTTAAATGAAAGTTGTACTACCACAAATGATTCAATTGAGAGATGGACAAGTGTCAAAATGTGATGAGAGGTGAGGATAATTAGCTGGAATATGTGAGGGAAATTAATTAAATAAATAAGATTTATTTAATTAATTGTAAAGGTGATTAGGATAGGATTGGGATATGATTTGAAAATTAATTAAATAAATAAAATTTATTTAATTAATTGGAAAGTGGGATTATGAATGTGAAATTAATTAAAGTAACTAAAATTTATTTAATTAATTGGCTAATGGATAAATGGGATTAAGAGTGGGATTTAGGACAAAATGTTACATGATGTCTAAGTAATGTTTTTGACTAGGTGTTGCAAGACATGGACAAATTTGGGTGTCTACATTTTGCCCCTCTTTGAGATGATGTTCGAGATGATAAGATTTATGTCGAGTAACATCATTTCAAAGAAGTTAAGGTTTGGATAGAGGAGAATGGATGATGATGGGAAAATAGTATAAGGATGCCCCCTCGAGAGGATAGGTGGGTTGGACAAACATGGGTAGGCTCTCGAAATGAAAGGGATTGGCTAAGAAAGAAAGATAAAGAAATGGATAGAAGAAATGATGATGTGTTATGCTGCAATGAAAGTGAGTAACCATGATGTTTGATATAGCACTAGAAGTTATGCACCAAGGTATAAGGACCAGGGTGAGGATGTGTCTTGTGCCCTAGCGTAATACAACCTTGTCTAACGTATGAGGAAGTAAACTTAGAGCATTGAAGTCCTAATGCACAAAAGGTATGATATGACCTTAGATGCAAAGGATAGTGCAAAAAGCTATTCCAACATACACAAGATATGAATATTACCTGGGAATGATTACGGATGTTATACAAATGCAAGATAAAGAGATAACACACACAAGCAAGCAAGTAAGCATGCACAAATGATTCAAAAACAAACAAGGTATTGCCCCTGTCAAGCTGTAAACCAATGATTAATTGTTGGATGATGATAGTTAAGAGTGTTGTCATGGCGGGGAAAGCTACATCCCTAGATCAACACAAGGTTATTTGTTAAGTTGAATGGCTAGTTGGTTGATTGATTAGGGTTACAACAAGGTTAGGATCAATACCATTGATTGTGCTTGGATAACTTGGCTTGATTGATTAACTTGATTGGTATAGCTTAATGATGACTTGCATTTGGATTATTGTTTGGAATGATTTTGAGGATGATGAAATGATGAATAAAGATTGATTTGATAAATTGGAGTAAATTGAATTGATATGAATGGATGATTTGATTGAAGGAAATGGATTGATTGAATGATAGATTGGTTGGAAGAAGTTGTTTATTAATGATGTAGAAAATAGATGATAGAAGAAATGATGAGAGGAGAAAGAGGAAAATCACCTATGCCTGAATCTGGGCACTCCCTTCGTACTCTAGACTACCTACATACCCTGTATCCACATGATCAAGGCAATTAATGATGGAAATGAGATGTAGTTGTGATTTGTCTTATTGATGATGATGAAAGATTGGGTTATGGATTGAGATTGATTGATGAAGTGTTGATGATGGGATGATATGTGGTGGATTGAGCTACTTTTGATTTGCTAAAGTGATTGGATTTATTTTGATGGTTGGCTTGATGTGCTTTGGTTTTGATGTTTGTTGTTGCTGGGTCGATTATTTTGATGATTGGATTGTTTTGAATGATGGTAGTGATAGTGTGATGATTAGAGTGTCCACTCAATCTAGGCATAAGCAAGTGTTCTCAGTGTGCTCAAAGGATGTAAAACAAACAAGGTATTGTCCTTGTCAAGTCATAAACTGAGGATTGATTGTTTGATTGATAATGATAGTGTTGTCATTGCAGGGAAATCTATATCCCTAGATCAACACAAGGATGTGGGAACACTATATCCCATTGATGATTTTTATGAAAAGATTAGGATCAAAAACTTGTTAATTTGATTGGATAATGTTCCTTGATTGATTAGCTTGCTTGATATGGATTAGTGTTACTTCGATTTAAGATCATTACTTAGATTGATTTGATTGTTATGATTGGAAGAAGTGATTGATTGAAATGGATGAATGAATGTTATTGATAGGAAGAAATGATGATGATGATGATGATGATTTGATTTTGATTGAATGTTGATGGAGTGGATTGTTTTGGATGATATGATTGGCTTTATTGCTTGGATTTTTCATTGGATATTTAATTTTTTGTATTTTTTGACATATTTTGATTTTTTTGGGATATTTTGATTTTTTTTTGTTTTGGGATATTTTGATTTTTTTGGATTTTTTTTGGGATGTTTTGAATGTCAATGGATTTATAATTTGGATAGCCTTTGTACTAAATATCAATGACAAGGGAAAACCAAGTCTAGAATGAAAGGATGGATGAATGGGATTGGATGGATAAAAGGATGGGCAATAGTAAATGGGATGGCAAGATTATGATAGATGGATAGATATAAGAATAGGCTATAGTGGATGGATGTATGCCTCATAATGGAGATAGGATATGATCTCTAAAGACTATATTGTATAGGAACAACATGCCCCATTCTAGGTGGTAATGCTTAGGATTTTTACATGACAAATCTTATGAAAATAGGATGACATGATGGATTGGATTTGGATGACAAGGCTTATGATAGGTGGATAATGATACGATTGTTTGGAAAAGGATAAGGTATATCAAGAGATATCAAAGCATGTTTCAACATTTTGCCCCTATGTCTTCATCAAGATCAAAAGGAGGAAGGGTGGATGAATAGACTCAATAGGATAGGTGTATGGGTATGATGGCTAAGGATGGTAGAATAGAATGATAGGATAAGATAGGATAAAAATGATAGGTTGGTATGATAGGATGGATAGTCTGGATGAGACAAGGTGCCCCTAAGTGTAAGTGACATAGAAGATCAATCTACACATGACGCCTATTTTCTAGGTTTTCATCATGGTACTTATCCAAGGCGCATGTTTACCAGGTTTTCACCATTAGATGAAGGGATTTCTCTTTACTTTCTTTTTTGATTTTTTTTTCCTTTCTTTTTTCCTTTTTTTTTGATGGGATAGCAATTACACATGGCACTTGTTTGCCAGGTTTTCACCATGGTAATGGATAGGAGGGACTCAAGTGTCTAGTGCTATGAGAGGTGATAGTGTCCCATTAGAGATGAATGTCATTGAATAGACCATGTCATTATGCTCCTAGATGTTGATAAGGGATTGCGTGGATGAGAGATGGATTAGGTGGATAGTAGATTAAATGATGTGGATTATGGAAGGCTTATGCATGGAAGGATAGGGGATAGTGGATTATGAAAGGTTCATGTAAGGATGGATGGATGGGGATAGTGGATTATGATGTGGATTATGTCAGACTTAGGATGAAAGGCTTATGCAAAAGCATGGACCATAGGAAGGTGATGGGGAAGATATGTAGGGTAATGGATGAAGGATGGGGAGATGGAGGCATGTGGGAATGTTTTGGAATGGAAGGGAACCATGACCAATGGTTGCACACACCGTAATAAACATTGAAGCTTTTGGAGAGATGGTGGTGTAGGACGCAATGGAGATGTTTTCTTAGGAGATGGTTGATGTAAGCATTTGGGGACCCACAAGGACTTAGGATTTTTAGTTCTTTTGTTTTGCTTGTGGGAGTTTTGAAGGGAATGGAAGTTTTGGGTGGAAGTAGGCTTTTGGATGGAGATAGGTGATTGGGATTCTTGAGATGTGGATGAGGATGCCTCATTTGACTTGCTAGCTATTTGCTTAGGAACCCAAACCATTTTGCTTTTGGCCTTTGCTTTTGGAGGTATGGGCTTGGATAGCTTTGTGAATGTACTTTGCTTAGAAGATGGATGATTTAGAGAACATTGATGCCCTAAGGCATGAGGGTCCTTAGGAGTTTTAGTTGGATTTTTGGATTTATAGATAAAGGCATCCAAATGTTTATTTTGGAATCCCATGGGTTTGGTAGAAGTGGCATTGGTGGAATGAGTGGAAGCTTCATGTTTAGGCAATGTGTGCATTTGTTGGTCATGATTAGGAATGTAAGGGTACTTATGGATAAGTGGATAATTAGGTGTTGGTAACAATGGAGGAAAAGTGGATGGAGGGATATTAGGATTTGGAAGGAGTGGGGGTAAAGTGGATAGCAGGATGTTAGGAGTTGGAAGTAATGGAGGTAAAGTGGATGGTGGGAGGTGTATGGTCACATGCTTTTGACATTTGTAGGTTGATGGAGGGGGAATGGCTACATATGTTTTAGGTATATGATGTGGTTTGTGATGGAAATTGGTGGGCTTAGGAGGGATGGAGGAATTACCAACATCTTTAGAGGGTTTACCTTGGGGTGTATATCCAAGGCCACACGAGCATGGAGGAATCTTGACATGGTTTGGCTCCAAAATACCTTGTTCATAAAGGCCTAGGACTTTACTTTGGTAGTTCATGTTTTGGAGGATACTATGGAAAATGGGACTAGGTTTGTTTTGAACACTAGACTTGAGTTCATTATTGGATGGAGAAGGTGAAGTGGACAGAGATTGTTTTGTTCCTAAGGAAGAACATTCATGGACAAAGGTGGTAAGACCACTAGGACATGATAGTGGATTTGAAGTGGAATCGATGGTGGATGTGGAAGGAGGATCATTAGGATCTTGATTAGCATTGTATTCACTAAGATCCAAGTTATTTGTTTGATCTTTTATGCTTACTTGGGGGACAAGTGTCTCATCATGACAAGTGGATGTTTTCTCATTATGGATAGGGCTAGATGGCGGATGACTAGGAGCATGTCATGCTCACATTTTCCATGCGGTCATGACATGCATCACATGTGTCATGTCCACATTTGGTATCTGGTCATGACATGAAATATAAAAAAATTTCTCACGCTTCCCTAGAAACCCCCTCGCATGTGTAAGCGTGCTCGGTGGTGTACTCTTAAGGCGTAAAGAAAATAGTTGTCAGTGGGGTAATACACACACGTGTGCATACCCAAATGAAAGAAGACCAACAAGGGGGTCATCGCGACGTGGTTAACATCGCTATAAGGGTTAAACTTACTAACCTACTAAACTCAAAATTCCAAGAAAATCTGGCAACATAATGCCTCACGGGTGTGAGTGGGGTTTATTGTACTAACATTAATCTTGATCATGAGGTTTCCAGATAGGGTTAATAAATTTCTTAAAAATCACTAATTACATTGGAATATAGATGATTAGGATAATTGTACATTTTCCAACAAGGTCCAAACATTTGTTCTCCTTCCCGTTTCTCTAAAATTTAATTTTAATTTCTCTTTTATGTTCTCTATCAATCAGAGTTATCACTGCATCCTTTACATTATTCCTAATTTCTTGGTAGATCAGTTATTTATCAATCAAAGTTATCACTATATCCTTTACGTTATTCCTAATTTCTTGGTAGATCAGATCACTTAAACATGACTTACTAACTTCGCTTGATGAAATCTACTAGGTTTCTGCTCTAGGTTTAATTCAACGTTTGAATTAATTAAATTGCTCCAATCAGGTTTAAGGGGATATAAAGTCTTAATTAGTACTCTTAGCCCTATTTCAGATTAGTAGTGCATTTTATCCTCTTTGTTTTCACTTTTATCTCGCTTTCTCTTTTTCTCTCATTTTTCTCAATTGGTCGTTTTCTCAAATTACAGGTTGAGTTTAAATGGCCACATATGAAATGCATATGTTGGCTTCAAATAAATGTGAAGTTATAAACACACACACACACATATGCTATTTGTATTTACAATACTACATTTTTCTTTAAAAAAATATATGTATATTTTTCTTTTTGTTTTCATTGTATTTCCTTTGAAAATGAAGTTATAAACCCCTAACACATTTTCTTTTAATTAAGTATAAATAAAATTATATATATATATATATTTATTTATATATATATTCTTATTGAATAATTGTTTTTACAAGATTTACTTTTATAAATATGTACCATACAATTCTTTGTATTTTCATTTGGGCAGATATTGAAACCCTTAAATATATTTTTGTTTGGCTTCCAATACAAAATCATTAATAAATTATATATATATATATAATATTTTATTGTGTTACAAAATTAGGTTTTCTTTATATACATATGAATATTGTTTATTTCATATTTTTTTTGAATGACATTGAAAAAAAACTCTAACATATATTTTGTTTTGATTGGGTAGGGTCAATGGAGGGCGGCGACACTGATAGGGCGATCGAAGCACAGAGTGGAGGTCGCAGGTGGAGGGGGCGGAGGTTCTAAGTGGAGGTGGGTGTAGAGATGGGCAGAGGACACCGGTGGCAAAAGGCACAGGGAGGTCCACAGTGAAGGAGGCCGCAGAGAAGTGTCAGGTGGCGGTGGTAGCTCGGCACAGGGGAGTTAAGGGCCGTTGGGGTTAAAGGGGGTAGTGGGGAGTGTGGGGAGTGTGGGGAGGGGGTGGAGCCCCCTCCCCACACCCATTGTAAATAACAACAGTGGTGGGGGGTTCGAACCCCCCCACCACTCTTTCATTTTTTTTACAATGTTTAAAAATTCCCCATACTGCGATATGTAAATCTAATTCCTCATTAAATTTTATTTATTAATATATATATATATATATATATATATATATTTATATAGACAACAATTTCTCAATCTAACATAATTCATAGTTTCATTAATAAAACAATAACTATATATATACAGAATATATATATATAAATATATAGTTATTAATGTCAATTAATTTTGTAAGGCAGAATAAAGAAATCAGTATATATATTTGATTTTCATACTATATATGTTTTCAAATGCACTTCTAAGATAAAATTAAAATTTCTTTCTTCTACCATATCAGATGGATAAATAAATCTATTTAAAAAAAAAAAAATCAATTCTACTTCAAGGCAATAACTCATTTTAAAATAGTTTCATTGGAATGCTATAAACTTTTGTATTTTTAAGGAATGAACATTGCAAATAAATAAACACTTCCACATTCATATCAACAACAATTTTTTTTTTTTTTAGAACTAAATTGCAAATTTTCTTGTTTAACTAAAAATTGAACCTACAACTTTACTATTTGGCAAATTTAAAATTTACAAACAATAGAATTGGCTTATAAAACAATTTTCTTCATTCCTCTTAACATAAATGATACAATTCAAATCAACAAATTATAGCTTTCTTTATTTACCACAACAACTAAATCACAACTTTACTAATAGAAGTATTAGGAATAATACAAAATCAATATCCTTTTAAAAACAAATTTCCTTCCTTCATCATTTCATAAATGGTAAAATTTAATTTAACAAACTAAAACTATCAATACAATGAAAGATGTTTTCTCACAACTTTAGAAGACAAAATTTTGCAACAAGAGAGAGAGAAGCTCTCCTCTTTGAAAATCAACAAGGATGAAGTTCTTAATAAGACCAAGCTCTCCTCAAGAGCCTTAAGAGTAAAGGAAAAATTTTTTTTTTCCAAGACAAGTAAATTCTTTAACTTCACACTAAGCTCCATCAAACCTGCATATCACACAAGCGAAAGAAACACCACACATCTTCCTCTCCTCCCTACCATAGACCCGCAAGAGGGTCACCTCCGAGCTAGGGAGGTCATCCACACACCTAGGGAACTCAAATACACTTCACAACAAGACAAAAAACATCTCAAAAAAACTCAATATACACCCATGGATATTTACAACACACAAACTCAAGCAAGGTGAGTTTCAAGGGGTGGGAGAGTGGACACACTCAACTCTAGAGTGCCACTTTCTCTTAAGGCCTCAAGCCAACATGTTTAGTAAAATTTCCAAAAGGATTCATATTTTGGCTCTCAAGCCATATAACAAATTGCTCAAAATCACATAAAATGCCCTCAAGGCTTTCAACATCCCAAAACCAGGTAATGACCTCGAGGAGGATCACTCCTCCCCTACCCCACACTTTTTGAGCATTCTCTCCCAAGTGGGAGAGGCTCTTACAACACCCTACTAAATATTCCCCACAATAACAAAATACAACACAAGCAAAAATACATCTCACACATTCATCATGCAAGCAAATTGAAATACAAGGGGAAGGCCTTAGCCTTGAAAATCAACCTTTAAAAGCCTTAATATGGAAGAAGTTGATGTAGAGATCCTCCAAAATCTCCTCCAACCTAAGCCCACCAAACTTCCTCTATCTTTTTCCCAAAACAATTTCAAAACAATTAAATATTTTTCAAAAATTCAATTGCTCACCTTATCCCAAGTGGGATTAAAATAAGCCCAATCCATGAGCTTAGAGGAATGGGGAGGTGACACTTGTCACCTCCTCACTCTTCCTCCCCACTACAATTATGTCCCAAGGGATGGGTGTTGACACATGTCACTCACCCATCCCCAAAGTATCCCTCACCCTTTACTACATGTCCTCTCTCCAACACATGGGAGAGAAAAGGGGAGTTAAAGAGGGAAAGGGTGACACATGTCTCCCCTTCCTTTCCTCTCATGAAGGACCACACAAATCCAAGGGTACTCTCACCAATTGTGAGAGAGACTTGAAGTCAATTCCTCCACAATTGGTGGGTCTTGGAGTCATCTCTAACCTTGGGAAGAGAAAAGGGATGGGTTTGAGTGTTGGTACCACTCATCCTATCCCTCCCATGCCTCCAAATTCATCACTAATCTTAAGTGTGAAGTTAAGGTGACCATATGGAGGTTTACCAAGGGTTACCCAAGTCAAAAGGGACCCTAGACCCATGGCGTATAACCCAGGGTCAAGTTAAATCACATGAAAAGGGTCTCCAAAATTTAATTTTTTTAAAAAATGTAATTTAAAGACAATTCTTACAGCACAGATCATTAAAAGAGGGTAGACTTAACCCAATTAACCTCATGAAAATTAACATTATAACATTACATCATACACAGAGTTGATCTTGGTTCCTCGTGGAACTAGATCGGCTTCACAAGGGATTACAACATCAAGTGTGGGATGATCTCCAGTATCTGTGGTTTGTTAGAAATACCTACGCACTCAATTGCAAAGTTGATTCCACATATAAATATCATAGCCAAAGTAATTTAAAACATGCATTCCCATAAAATATCACAAGTTCTCTTAAGCATAAAGGAAATCACATTACAATTTTCTAACTAACATCACCCAATTAGTTTTCCTTTAATATAGAGCACCTATCTAACATCACCCAATTATTTTTTTCTATAATATAAACATCTATCTAACATCACCCAATTTATTTTCTCTTAATACAAGCATCTAGCTAATATCACCCAATTTGTTTTCTTTTAACATAATAAAGTCTAATAGTTCAGAAATCTGGGATCAATAGTCCCACAAGTATAAAAGTATCAGCAACAGTAAGATAAATAGTCACATGAATGGAAATGAAAAGGGTAGGCCTCACATCCTCCCCCCTAAGACTGTACTTCCTCTTGGAATTCATCAAAGAGGTGAGGATAAAGAGTCCTCAATCTCGCTGTATCCTCCCATGTCACAGTGACCTTGTCATACATGTCCCACTGGACCCTAACCTGGTGCAGCTCTTGAACTCGAAGGCCCATTGTCCAAAAAGCCAATATGCAAATTAGCTCCAAAGCCATCTATCCGTCTGCCTCTACCTGAAGAGTACTCCAATCTAATACGTGAGATAGGTCAAAGATGTAATGATGTAAAACTGAAACATGAAAGACATCGTAGATACATGACATTTTAGGTGGCAAAGCTAGACGATAGGCTACAAGTCCTATCTGCTCCAAGATATTGAAAAGTCCTACAAACTGAGGTGCGAGCTTAGAGCCCTTTCCGTCACAGATTAGATTCTTGTGCGGTTGCACTCTCAAAAATACCCTGTGACCCAGTGAGAAGCTCCGATCAGTTCTCTTAGCATCGGCATACTTCTTCTGTCTATCCTATGCCTCCTAAAGTATCTGTCTAATCAGTGTGACCTATTGCTCCATATCCTAAACTATCTCTGGACCAATGGTGACCCTGTCCTATATCTGATCCCAAATCAATGGTGTCCTGCATGGTCTGCCATATAAAGCCTGGAAAGGAGGCATACCCAATGAGCTGTGATGCCCATTATTGTAGGCAAACTCAACTAGATACAGATACTCCTCCCATCTAGACTGATGATCCATAACATACATAAGAAGCATGTCTTCCAACACCTGATTAACCCTCTCTCTGTGTCTGTCGGTCTCTAGATGGTAAGCTGAACTGAATGAGCTGTGTGCCCAATGCCTACTATAAGGCTCTCCAAAATGCTAAAGTGAAAATGGAGTCTCTGTCAGAAATGATGCAGTGAGGTACTCCATGAAGTCTGACAATTTGATTTAAAAACACTCTCACCATAGATGTTGCATTGTACGTCATGCGTATAGGTGAAAAATGTGCCACCTTGGTCAACTTGTCAACTGTCACCATGATGGCATCATGGCAACATGATGACATAGGTAGACCAATGATAAAATCCATGGAAATGGTGTCCCATTTCCACTTAGGTATCTTGTGAGGGTACAACAGTCCTGCTGGATGCTAATGCTCAGCCTTGACCCTCTGGCACTCAAGGCAACGAGCAACATATTCTACAATGTTTTGTCTCATCCCAGCCTAATGATATAACTGTCACAAATCAGCATGCATCTTTTTCACTCTTGGGTGTGCTGCATAAGGTGCTCTATGAGCCTCTGAAAAAATCACTACATGTAGATCACCTACACAGGGTACATAGATGTGCTGCCGATGTCTAAGCAAACCATCAGGTTCAAGGGAATATCCTACGAATTTGCCCTTAAGGGCCCTCTGATTCTAAATTTCTTGCTGCACCTCAAGAAACCACTCATCCTCAAGAAGATGCTGTAAGATATGCACTCTCAAGTCCACCCTCACTGTCAAGGTCAAGATCTCGTGGTGCCTTCGACTCAAGGCATCAATGACCGCGTTCTGCTTCCCTTTGATGTAGTGGACATCAAAGTCATACTCGCATAAGAATTCCATCCAATGCCGTTGGTGGGTGTTCAAATTGGGCTGTGTGAAAATGTACTATAAGCTATGGTGATCCGAATGGAGGTCAAAGCATCGACCTAAAAGGAAGTGTCTCTAATGAACAAGAGCATGAATAACTGCTGCGAGCTCTAAATCATGAGTAGGGTAGTTTAGCTCATGTGTCTTGAGCTTACGTGATTCGTATGCAATCACTCTATGACCTTGCATAAGCACGGCTCCCAAACCCTCTAATGATGCATCTGTACAAACAATAAAATCCTCTATAGGATCTGGAACCTCTGATATGGGAGCACTGGTAAGATGCTCCTTGAGGACCCCAAAGGCCCTCTCACACTGCTCGGTCCAAGTGAAACCTTTCCCTTTCTGCTGAAGGGAAGTGATGGGATGCGCTAATCTAGAAAAGCCCTCAATGAATCTATGGTAATAACTAGCTAATCCCATAAAGCTCCTGACCTCTATCACACTAGTGGGTGTTGGCCAGTCCTGAATCACTTTGATCTTTGATGGATCTATGGAGATGCCATCGCCTAATAAGATGTGCCCCAAATACTGCACCTCTGTCCTGAAGAAGGCACACTTTGCTAGGTAGCCATAAAGCTACTGCTCTCATAAGCACTACAACACCTGACACAAATGATCCACATGTTCCTCCTCGGTCCACGAATAGATCAAAATATCATCAAGAAATATGATCACGAACCAATCCAAGTAAGTGTGGAACACCCTGTTCATGAGACTCATGAACACTATAGGGGCATTCGTCAAACCGAAGGGTACCACTGTAAACTCATAATGGCCATATCTGGTTCAAAAAGAAGTCTTATGAATGTCTGCCTTTGTGATGTGCAATTGGTGATACCCAGATTTTATATCAATTTTTGAGAACACTCTGGCTCCCTGCATCTGATCAAAGAGGTCGTCAATCCCAGGCAGAGGATAATGGTTCTTCACCATCACCTTGTTCCACTGCCTGTAATCCATGCATAATCAAAGAGACCCATCCTTCTTCTTCACGAAGATAACCGATGCGACCCATGGTGAAACGCTAGGTTGGATGTGCCCCTTCTCAAGTAACTCCTCTAACTGTAGTTTAAGTTCTATAAGCTCATGTGTAGTCATCCTATAGGGTACACGAGACACTGGCTCTGCACCCAGTACTAGATCGATGTGGAAATCTACCTCTCTGCGTGGAGGTATACCTTGTAATTCTGGCAGAAATACATTGGCAAAGTCTCTTAGGATAGGGTGGTCATCTAAAGTAGCCTCAGGCTCATCCTCTGATCTGTCGCTGACCGTGATAGCGAACAACTGACAACCCTTCCACATGCAACACTTAAGCTATTGAGCAGATATCATATGAATAGCCATGGGCTTATGAATGCTCGCTATCTCAACTGGTGAGCCATGATCATCTAAGCAACTAATCATCCTCTGGCAACAATCTAGCTTGGCTCTATGAGTTGCAAGCCAGTCCATACCCAAAACTACACCGTAGGATCCTAATGGCATAACTCTAAGGTCACATGATGTGGTGAAGGAACCCAAGGAAATCTATCAATCTCTAACCAAGGTATCTACTGACATCCTAGCCCCAGAGGCCAACTCAACCTCCCACCTAATGTCCTGCCTAGAAGCCACCAGCTTGCAACGTTTCACCAATGATGTAGACAGAAAAGAGTCAGTAGCTCTAGAGTTAAAAAGAATAGAGATGGAGAAATCCCCAATCATACTTGCTGTCTCAATAACTGAGGCGTGGAAGTTAGCCTGGCGGTTGTCAACTGCTGCAAACATGCGGTGGGACTTGCCCACATCCCCTACAATCTGCTCAGATCTTCCTGCACTGGGCTGTCCCCCTACTGTAAATCCCTGTGGACACTCTCTAGCCATATGCCCTGCCCCACCACATACATAACACAAGCCCCTAGCCTATAACTGGCCTAACTGAGTCCTAACCAACGGCTGATGTCCAGTCCGTCCAGTGGACCCCTATGAACCTCTGTAAGACTGCTGAGACCTTGCGGGTACCACAGATGATCCCTGCTATCTCTGATCTCTACCCAGGCCCTACTGCTGCCAACCATAGTTCTGTCCTCCCTGAACCCTCTGCTGGGGTCTAGACCTCTGTTGATGCTACTATTGTGGAGGCCTAGAAGGTAATAATGAGGAATTAAATCCTCCTCTCTATGGTGTGCATTGTGGTCTACGAAAGTTCTACTGGTGTTGGTGATTACAGTCCTGAAACTGCGGACGTGAATTCTACCCTTGTCTCTAAATTTTCTCTGTAATAAAAGCCTTTTCAACAACCTCACTCATAGTCTGGGGGTCTGCCATATGCACTGGCCCTGCTATCCCATGATTCAGACCTCTGATGAATTTGTGCACTAGGAGTTTCTCATCGTGGAGATACTCTGCATAACGAGAAAGCTCAATGAACTGACTCTCATACTGAGCAATTGTGAGTCCTCTCTGCTGTAAGTCATGGAACTCATCTATTCAGTGCTATCTATAATTATCTGACAAATATTGCGCATTAAAGCACTCTACGAATATGTCCCATGTGAGTGTATCTAAGGATAATCGGCACTTGCACTCCTTAGTGCACCACCAGGTAGCTGCTACATCTCTCAGAAGGTGTACTACCACTTGTGCTTTCGTGTTGCTCCCATAAGGTCGCAATACGAAGCACCTATCTAAACTGATAAGCCAAGCCTTCGCCACAAATCCCTCTGTAGCTCCTGCAAAGGTAGGTGGATTGAGCCTAACCAGGTCTTTGATGGGGTCTCCTCTGTCTCTAAGTCCTATAACCAGCTCATCCAACCCATACTCATACAGTCCATGATGTATCTGCTCTACTCTCATGGTCTCATCTCGTCTCGAAAGTCTCAGAGGAGTCCTACTTCATGCATGGTAGGTTGACCCTACCTCCTCTACTGTAGTATCAAGGATCTCTACGAAAGGCTCCATACGTGGCACCTCTTGCAGATCTATGTGGGGCTCCACACATGGCTCAACACGCAACTCAGTACGCAGCTCCTTACATGGCTCCTCTCACAGATCAACGCGAGGCTCATCATGTGGCTCTAGAATAGCTGGCGGTAACCTCTCTAACATGGCCTACAATGTTTGTAAAATCTATGGACCTATGTCAAATATTGGTGGTGCCTGTGGTACTGGTCGATCTGCTATGACTGCGGGTGCCTGTCCCTTTGTAGAGGAATCACTATGCACCTCAACGGACGCAGTGTTGCATGATCACGCTCGGCGAACATGCCAGGGAGGCATCCTACAAAACAAGGTAGGCACTAATTAATCAAAGTTGCAGAATAAATAACGTGCCCAAATATGCCTAGTGTTTAAACTTGGGCTCTAATACCAAATGTCATGCCCACATTTTCCATGTGGTCACAACACACATCACACGTGTCATGTCCACTTTTGTCATGAGGTCATGACACGAAATATAAAAAATTTGCCCACACTTCCCTAGAAACCCCCTCGCACACGTAAGCGTGCTCGATGGCGTACTCTTAAGGCGTAAACAAAATAGCTATCAGTGGAGTAATATGCACACGTGCGCATACCTAAACGTAAGAAGGCCAACAAGGGGGTCATCGCGACGCAGTTAACGTCGCTACAAGGATTAAACTTACTAACCTACTAAACCCTAAATTCCAGGAAAATCCGGCAGCATAACGCCTCACGAGCGTGAGTGGTGTTTATTGTACTAACACTAATCTTGATAATGAGGTTTCCAGATAGGGTTAATAAATTTCTTACAACTCACTAATTACATTAGAATACAGATGATTAGGATAATTGTACATTTTCCAACAAGGTCCGAACATTTGTTCTCCTTCCCATTTCTCTAAAATTTAATTTTAATTTGTTCTCTTTTACATTCTCTATCAATCAGAGTTATCACTGCATCCTTTACATTATTCCTAATTTCTTGGTAGATCAGTTCTCTATCAATCAGAGTTATCACTATATCCTTTACATTATTCCTAATTTCTTGGTAGATCAGATCACTTAAATAGGACTTGCTAACTTCACTTGATGAAATCCACTAGGTTTCCGCTCTAGGTTTAATTCAACGTTTGAAATAATTTTGTTAATTAAATTGCTCCAATCAGGTTTAAGGGGATACAAAGTCTTAATTAGTACTCTTAGCCCTATTTCAGAATAGTAGTGCATTTTCTCCTCTTTGTTTTTCACTTTTATCTTGCTTTCTTTTTTTCTCTCATTTTTGTCAATTGGTCATTTTCTTAAATTACAGGTTGAGTTTAAATGGCCACATATGAAATGCATATGTTGGCTTCAAATAAATGTGAAGTTATAAATACACACACACACACACACACACACACACACACACACACACACACACACACACACACACACACACACACACACACACACATATATGCTATTTGTATTTACAACACTAGGTTTTTCTTTAAAAAAATATATGTATATTTTTCTTTTCATTTTCATTGTATTTCCTTTGAAAATGAAGTTATAAACCCCTAACACATTTTCTTTTAATTAAGTACAAATAAAATTATATATATATATATATTGGATAATTATTTTTACAAGATTTACTTTTATAAATATGTACCATACAATTCTTTGTATTTTCATTTGGGCAGATATTGAAACCCTTAAATATATTTTTGTTTGGCTTCCAATACAAAATCATTAATAAATAATATATATATATATATATATATATATATATAATATTTTATTGTGTTAAAAAATTAGGTTTTCTTTATATACATATGAATATTGTTTATTTCATATTTTCTTTTGAATGACATTGAAAAAAAACCCTAACATATATTTTGTTTTGATTGGGCAAGGTCAATGGAGGGAAGTGGCGCTGATAGGGTGACGAAGGCACAGAGTGGAGGTTGCAGGTGGAGGGGTTGGAGGTTCTGAGTGGAGGTGGGTGCAGAGATGGGAGGAGGACATCGGCGGCGGAGGGCACGGGGAGGTTCGCAGTGAAGGAGGTCGTGGAGAAGTGTCGGGTGGTGGTGGTAGCTCTGCGCAGGGGAGTTAAGGGTCGTGGGGGTTAAAGGGTGTAGCGTGGGGTGTGGGTGGGGGCTCCACCCCCTCCCCACACCCATTGGTAATAACAACGGTGGTGGGGGGTTTGAACCCCTCACCCCCCACCACTCATTCAAATTTTTTTTTTAGAGTGTTTAAAAATTTCCCGTACTACGATATGTAAATCTAATTCCTCATTAAATTTTATTTATTAAAATCTAAATCTAAATATATATATATATATTTATATTTATATACACATCAATTTCTCAATCTAACATAATTCATAGTTTAATTAATAAAACAATAACTGTATATATACAAAATATATATATATATATATATATATATATATATATATATATATATATATATATATATATATATATATATATATATATATTACTGTCAATTAATTTTGTAAGGCAGAATAAAGAAATCAGTATATATATTTGATTTTCATAATATATATGTCTTCAAATGCACTTCTAAGGTAAAATTAAAATTTCTTTCTTCTACCATATCACATGGATAAATAAATCTATTTTAAAAATAAAAAGTAAAAAAAATCAATTCTACTTCAAGGCAATAACTCATTTTAAAATAATTTCACTGGAATGTTATAAATTTTTGTATTTTTAAGGAATGAACATTGAAAATAAATAAAGACTTCCAAATTGATATCAACAACAAATTCTTCGTTTCTTTTTTTTAGAACTAAATTGCAAATTTTCTTGTTTAACTAAAAATTGAACCTACAACTTTACTATTTGGCAAATTTAAAATTTACAAACAATAGAATTGGCTTATAAAACAATTTTCTTCATTCCTCTTAACTTAAATGATAAAATTCAAATCAACAAATTATAGCTTTCTTTATTTACCACAACAACTAAATCACAACTTTACTAATAGAAGTATTAGGAATAATACAAAATCAATATCCTTTTAAAAACAAATTTCCTTCCTTCATCATTTCATAAATGGTAAAATTTAATTTAACAAACTAAAACTATCAATACAATGAAAGAGGTTTTCTCACAACTTTAGAAGACAAAATTTTACAAGAGAGAGAGAGAAGCTCTCCTCTTTGAAAATCAACAAGGATGAAGTTCTTAATAAGACCAAGCTCTCCTCAAAAGCCTGAAGAGTAAAGGAATTTTTTTTTTCCAAGACAAGTAAATTCTTCAACTTCACACTAAGCTCCATCAAACCTGCATATCACACAAGGGAAAGAAACACCACACAGCTTGCTCTCCTCCCTACTGTAGACCCGCAAGAGGGTCACCCCCGAGCTAGGAAGGTCATCCACACACCTAGGGAACTCAAATACACTTCACAACAAGACAACAAACATCTCAAAAAAACTCAATATACACCCATGGATATTTACAACACACAAACTCAACCAAGGTGAGTTTCAAGGGGTAGGAGAGTGGACACACTCAACTCTAGAGTGCCACTCATTAAAATTACCTCACAAAATTTCTCTTAAGGCCTCAAGCCAACATGTTTAGCAAAATTTCTAAAAGGATTCATATTTTGGCTCTGAAGCCATATAACAAATTTCTCAAAATCACATAAAATGCCCTCAAGGCTTTCAACATCCCAAAACTAGGTATTGACCTCAAGGAGGGTCACTCCTCCCCTACCCCACACTTGTTGAGCATTTTCTCCCAAGTGGGAGAGGCTCTTACAACACCCTACTAAATATTCCCCACAATAACAAAATACAACACAAGAAAAAATACATCTCACACATTCATCATGCAAGCAAATTGAAATACAAGGGGAAGACCTTAGCCTTTAAAACCAACCTTTAAAATCCCTAATATGGAAGAAGTTGATGTAGAGATCCTCCAAAATCTCCTCCAACCTAAGCCCACCAAACTTCCTCTATCTTTTTCCCAAAACAATTTCAAAATGATTAAATTTTTTTCAAAAATTCAACAACCCCTCACCTTATCCCAAGTGGGATTAAAATAAGCCCAATCCATGAGCTTAGAGGAATGGGGAGGTGACACTTGTGACCTCCTCACTCTTCCTCCCCACTACAAGTATGTCCCAAGGGATGAGTGTTGACACATGTCACTCACCCATCCCCAAAGTCTCCCTCACCCCTTACCACATGTCCTCTCTCCAACACATGGGAGAGAAAAGGGGAGTTAAAGAGGGAAAGGGTGACACATGTCTCCCCTTTGATGCAGAGGCATCCACACTATAACCTTGACACACAGCATGGATGTCCGCAACCCTTCATCATCATCATCATATTTCCCTTTACACTGTCAGCATCATCATATTTACTCTGCCGACCGATATCCTCCTGCAGACAAGCCTTCGCCCTTTCGCGTGTCAGCAGCATCATCATATCCGGCTATCGGCAGCATCATCATATTCGGCAAGCGCGAACATCCTCCTGACGTTCACTATCCATCTTACCGCCAACCGCTTTCTTCATCATCATGATGTTCAACATCATGTTCATCAGCAGGATATAGAACATCCGGTTCCTCCCATATATCCTGATGACGACAAACCTTATGCACCCTTCCTTCGATGCTTACGTCACCTTGATATCCTGATGACGATTATCTTGATGACGATGACGTCACATGCAGCTCCTTCAATATCCTGCTGCTCGATATCCTGATGACGAATATCCTGATGACGATGACGTCACATGCAGTTCCTTCAATATCCTGCTGTTGGCCAAACTTAACATTATCGGCCCGCGAAGGTTTTATCAACCTGATCTTCTACCTTATGCCGATACGCTCCTCCTCGGAAACACCTGATGATGATCACCCCAAAACACATTCACTTTATGCAACCGACTGCATCATGCTCATCTCCGCTTACTCGGATGACGCCCGAAGCAACTGTAGGATATACACCGAAATATCCTGATGATGCCGTTGCGAAGGATTTTCCAACCTTAGCGAATTTTCGATCCGCCAAACCTCCTGGGATGACCCGATCTGCTTTCAGGGTGATCTTCCAGACTTTAACAACCAGCACGACCTAGCACATACCCATGCTAGGGTTCTCAACACCTCTCGACGACGATCCTACACACAGACATGCAAACGAACACAAAATGCAGACTAGACCCTAACCTACTGTACATGGCCATTCCACCGATTCGACGAATCAACTGGTGGAATGGATCAGCGAATCCATGAAACCACCAAAACAGCAAATCGATCACACAATGGAATCCAAAACAGAGAATTGACACAACAGGATCTCTTTATTGATTTCAAAAGATGCAAATACAATGCTCAATCTCACTCTCTGCAATCTAACTCCTCTGCTCAATGCAATACTTTGTCTAAAACCAACCGATCCTCATGCATAAATAGGATCTCTTGCGAGTACTACTGACTCGACTCCAAGCGGCTTGGAAATCTCTCCAGGCAGCTGGGAGATCCAACCGGACCTACAGCATAACAGCTGTCCTAACAAACTAGCTAAAAAATAGCAAAGTATGGTCAACATGACCTTATTACATGCATTGGTCTTACAAGACCTTCTTGGAAACATTAACAAGACTCAAAACAAACTAACTGCCTCATGGAGGCCAGCTGTCAGGTAGGTGCTCCTGCACAATACTCCCCAACAGAAAAGAACTCATGTCCCATGAGTTTGGATGTGGAAGTCCTCCACCTTTACACTTTGTCATGTCAGTGTTCTGACCTGTTCCAGCTTTGTCCTCTGCTGTCTCTTGGCTGCTCCAAGACTTCTAAACTGTAACTTGCCTTGTTGCAAGTAAATCCTCATGCCTGTCAATGTAGGCCCTTCTCTCACATACCTTGTGTTTGTCAGGTTGTCTGACCAGAACCTCTGTCTGAACTGCCTTTTGAACTTCTGTAATGTTCAACTCTGTCTTTCTTTCAACTCTTATAGGACAAACAATAGTCCCAACTATGACAACATCCTTGTCATCCCTCTCAACTGGTTGCTGTTTGCAAACCTGTTTCTGCACCTGCTGCTGACCTCTGTCAGTCAAAACTAAAACTTTCTTCAACCTGTTGTCCTTAACAACTTCTTTCCCTGCAGTGTCCTCAACTGCCTTTATGCCTGCTCCTATAGGCATCTGCACAAACTCCTTCTTTCCCACTAAAATGATTTTGGCTGCCCCCTGTGCTGCAGCATCTTCCTGCAATGGCATCAACATAATAGTTTTCCCATATTTCTTGATGGTATAGGTATTAGCATACCCATCATACAGTACCCTCCTATCAAATTGCCATGGTCTACCCAACAGTAGGTGACAACATTCCATGGGCAAAATGTCACACAAAACTCTATCATAATATGCTCCAATCTGAAAATCCACATATGCTTGTTCATAGACAAAAAGTGATTGACTATCACTCACCCAAGATGCCTTGTAAGGGTGTTGATGTGGAATCCTTTCCAACTGCAGTTTATCCACCATTTCCTGAGATACCATGTTGTCTGTTGAACCAGTATCAATGACAACCTTACATACCTTACCTTTGCTCTTGCATGTGGTCTTGAAAAGAGCTCTTCTTTGCATCATATCCTTTGATGCCTGCAAACTAATTCTCCTTAGCATCAATGCTTCTCCCTCCTCAGGATATGCATAATTATCAGGAACTCTATCTCCTTGATAAGTGTTTGAACTTTGCACACTTTGCTCTACTTTCTCTTCTTGCACAAGTTGTACTCTCTTGTCATTTGTTCTATCATTTTTGGATGATGAACCTTTGCTTTCTGGACATTTGAAAAATGGATGACCAAACTCACCACAGGTGTAACACTTTCCTGAAAATATAGTAGAACCTCTACCACCTCCAAATCTGCCTCTATTACCTTTCCATCCACCTCTGAAATCAGACTGTCCCTGTCCTTTACCAGTGTCTTCTTGACCCTCATTGGTTTGCCTTGTTGTAGGGGCTGCTCCTCTTCCCCTCATATTGCTGCCTCTTCCTCTCATGGACTTATCTTGTCCTCTATTCATCTTTTCTTCAATCCTGATTGCCATTTGGTAACAATCCTCCACATTCTTAGGGTTAGCTAAAACTAACTCATCCTATATGTTCAATCTCAAACCAGCCAAGTACCTAGCCACCTTTTCTATCTCATTCTCATGATGACCAGATCTCATACTCAACTTATAAAACTCCTCAGTATATGCCTTCACATCCATTTCCTTCTGCCTTAAAAATTGCAGCTTCTTAAACATCTGAATTTCATAATCCCTTGGCAAGAATTTACCTTTGATCCTTGCTACCATTTTATCCCATGAAGTGATCTTTGACTTCCCTTGTTTCCTTCTCTCGGATTGTACATAATCCCACCATACCAAAGCATGACCTCCTAACTTGGTCTTTGCAATCTTTACCTTCTGATCCTCAGCAACATCTTCACATTCAAAGTGATTATCAAGTGCAGCAATCCAATCCAGTAACTCATCTTCATTCAAACTTCCATTATACTTGGAAACATCAACCTTTACCTTAGGTTTATCACTCTGCACTGCCTTTAACAGTTTTGCAAATTTCTGGTCTTCAGCATCTAGATCTTCAGCTACCTCTTCATACTCTTCAACAGCATCTTCATCTTCTTCAGATTCACTGTCTTCCACTTCCCTCTTTTTGTTCTTTTCCAGGGCTACAAGCCTGGCTTGAAGTGCTTCAGCAAGCTCCTTCATCTTCCTCATCTCTCTGGCATGTTTTTCCTTCATCTCCTACAATTCCCTTGCAGTACCACTACCTTTCGGAGGCATTTTGTCAACCTCTCACTCCTCTACCTCTGTCCTTTTAGTGACAGAATCAACTCTACCTCTGTCCTTTCGGTGACAGAATCAACACACAACAGCCCAGACCTTTTGCTGAGCTCTGATACCACTATGATGCAGAGGCATCCACACTATAACCTTGACACACAGCATGGATGTCCGCAACCCTTCATCATCATCATCATATTTCCCTTTACACTGTCAGCATCATCATATTTACTCTACCGACCGATATCCTCCTGCAGACAAGCCTTCGCCCTTTCGCGTGTCAGCAGCATCATCATATCCGGCTATCAGCAGCATCATCATATTCGGCAAGCACGAACATCCTCCTGACGTTCACTGTTCATCTTACCGCCAACCTCTTTCTTCATCATCATGATGTTCAACATCATGTTCATCAGCAGGATATAGAACATCCGGTTCCTCCCATATATCCTGATGACGATAAACCTTATGCACCCTTCCTTCGATGCTTATGTCACCCCGATATCCTGATGACGATGACGTCACATGCAGCTCCTTCAATATCCTGCTGCTCAATATCCTGATGACGAATATCCTGATGACGATGATGTCACATGCAGTTCCTTCAATATCCTGCTGTTGGCCAAACTTAACATTATCGGCCTGCGAAGGTTTTATCAACCCGATCTTCTACCTTATGCCGATACGCTCCTCCTCGGCAACACCTGATGATGATCACCCCAAAACACATTCACTTTATGCAACCGACTGCATCATGCTCATCTCCGCTTACTTGAATGACGCCCGAAGCAACTACAGGATATACACCGAAATATCCTGATGATGCCGTTGCGAAGGATTTTCCAACCTTAGCAAATTTTTGATCCGCCGAACCTCCTGGGATGACCCGATCTGCTTTCAGGGTGATCTTCTAGACTTTAACAACCAGCACGACCTAGCACATACCCATGCTAGGGTTCTCAACACCTCTCGACGATGATCCTGCACACAGACATGCAAATGAACACAAAATGCAGACTAGACCCTAACCTACTGTACATGGCCATTCCACCGATTCGACGAATCAACCGGTGGAATGGATCAGCGAATCCATGAAACCACCAAAACAGCAAATCGATCACACAATGGAATCCAAAACAGAGAATTGACACAACAGGATCTCTTTATTGATTTCAAAAGATGCAAATACAATGCTCAGTCTCACTCTCTGCAATCTAACTCCTCTGCTCAATGCAATACTCTATCTAAAACCAACCGATCCTCATGCATAAATAGGATCTCTTGCGAGTACTACTGACCTGACTCCAAGCGGCTGGGAAATCTCTCCAGGCGGCTGGGAGATCCAACCGGACCTACAACATAATAGCTGTCCTAACAAACTAGCTAAAAAATAGCAAAGTATGGTCAACATGACCTTATTACATGCATTGGTCTTACAAGACCTTCTTGGAAACATTAACAAGACTCAAAACAAACTAACTGCCTCATGGAGGCCAGCTGTCAGGTAGGTGCTCCTGCACCACCCTTCCTTTCCTCTCATGAAGGACCACACAACTCCATGGGTACTCTTGCCAATTGTGAGAGAGACTTGAAGTCAATTCCTCCACAATTGGTGGGTCTTGGAGTCATCTCTAACCTTGGGAAGAGAAAAGGGATGGGTTTGAGTGTTGGTACCAGTCATCCTATCCCTTCCATGCCTCCAAATTTATCACTGATCTTCAGTGTGAAGTTAAGGTGACCATAGGGAGGTTTACCAAGGGTTATCCAAGTCAAAAGGGACCCTAGACCCATGGGGTATAACTCAGGGTCAAGTTTAGCCTAGTTAGGGTACCCAGGGTCAAGTTAAATCACATGAAAAGGGTCTCCAAAATTTAAAATTTTAAAAAAATGTAATTCAAAGACAATTCGTACAACACAAATCGTTAAAAGAGGGTATACTTAACCCAATTAACCTCATGCAAATTAACATTACAACATTACATCATACACAGAGTTGATCTTGGTTCTTCATGGAACTAGATCGGCTTCACAAGGGATTATAACATCAAGTGTGGGATGATCTCCAGTATCTGTAGTTTGTTAGAAATACCTGAGCACTCAATTGCAAAGTTAATTCCACATATAAATATCATAGCCAAAGCAATTTAAAACATGCATTCCCATAAAATATCACAAATTCTCTTAAGCATAAAGGAAATCACATTACAATTTTCTAACTAACATCACCCAATTAGTTTTCCTTTAATATAGAGCATCTATCTAACATCACCCAATTAGTTTTCCTATAATATAAACATCTATCTAACATCACCCAATTTGTTTTCTCTTAATACAAGAATCTATCTAACATCACCCAATTTGTTTTCCTTTAACATAATAAAGTCTAATAGTTTAGAAATCTGGGATCAAGAGTCCCACAAGTATAAAAGTATCAGCAACAGTAAGGTAAATAGTCACATGAACATAAATGAAAAGGGTAGGCCTCACAGAGCAATTTGGATATCTCACTCATGGATAAATATAGGATTATGGATAGGATCAAGGTGCTCATGGATAGCTTCTTCATAGGTATCATCTTGATCATAAAGAAGATAAATGTTATGGATAGGTTGGATTTGTATAGCTTCGTCATGAATAGTTGTTGGGAGATGGATAGGTTCATTATTATGGATATCATCTTGATCATGGAAAAGATAGATGGGGTGGATGGGTTGCATGAAAGTGATTTGATCTTGAGTTCAACTAGGGCTTAATGTTTCCACATGGTTAGGGTTAAACCTTTGACATACCTCTTGGGTTTCTTGAATGGAAGTGGAAGGCTCTTGGATAGGCTCTTGGTCAACAACATGAGAACAAGATGACTCTTGACTTGGGTTTATGATAGGAGGCTCTTGAATAGGCTTGATGGCTTGTAGGTCACATGATAGGCTTGGAGGGCTAAAAATGTTAATTGAGGGCTCTTGGATAGGCTCAAGGATAGGTGGACCACATGATGGGATTATAGGATTGGGCATGACCTTTGAAAGTTCTTTGGTAGGCTCATGAATGGGTGTTTGACATGGGGGTGTTCTATTCCTAGCTAGTAGCCAATGGATCACATCCTTCGCAAGGGTATGAGTGGATGGGCAATATAATGGATGAGCAATAATAGCGGATGATGTTGGGGGCTAATTGGATTGGGTGGATTAGGATTTGGATTTGATGAAGGGATAATCTTACCACAATTTATGAGGTTTGTGATCAATCTCTTAAGTTTGACACAATTAGTTGTTGTATGGCCCTTATACCTATGGTATGCACAATAATGGTTTTCATTATACCAAGGGGGTTTGAAGATTGGTTCAAAAGGTTCTATCGGTGGAAGCTCAATCAAATTTTCTTGAACAATTGTTGTATGGTTATGTCTAAGGGATCTTGTGGTGGAAGATTGGTAGAACATGAGAATGAAGGTGATGAAGGTTGGTGGACCAATGGACTAGGGGTAGGATCATGTGGTGGTCTTATGACAGGGCTAGTAGGCTCATGTGTTGGCAGGGGATTGGATGATGAAGGCCACTCATAGGATGCATTGGCTAGATTGGTATCTCCCTTGTCAAAGGTAATTAAGTCTTGCATAGGATAACTTGGGCTCACATAGTTTATATACAAAGGGCCACTTGGGGTTGTATATGCTTCTTGTTGCAAAGATGGATTTGGGCTCACTTGTGCTCTTTGGGGAGTCCATTGATAGTCTTGGTAGCTAGGTGTAATGGTAGGATATGTAGACAAAAGATCTTGAGGTGGACTCAAAGTTGAGGGCATTTCATCTTGTTGGTAAGGTTGACTTCTGCTCACTTGATTTATATACAAAGGTCCATTGGGACTTGGATGTTGTTCTTGTAATATCACTTGATTACTTTGTGGATGGGCTTGGTAGTGCATTAGAATGGTGGCATGAGGGATTGGATAAGCTTGAGGTGGATGTTCATAGGTTGATGTGACATTGACTTGGTGGATAGGTGGATTAAGTTGATAGGAAGTGGATGAATATGACATGTGGCTATGAGGTGGATTAGGTTGGTATGGAGTGGCTAAGGATTGATGTACTTGTCGAGCTTGACTAGTGGCTAAAAGGTGTTGGACTTGGGCTACGAAATGTTGCAGTTGAGGTGATTGGCTTGCATGGGGTTGAGCTCTTTAGATGAAGAATTGTAATGTTTTAATGGTGTGTTGGTTTAGGGTTGTGATCCTTGATAAAGATTTTGGAGGAATCTTTGGAATTCAATTTTTGGGTCTTCTGGTGTAAACATGTTGTCACCCAAGTGTTTGTCTTAAGTCTTTTTAGCAAGTGCTTGTTTAGGGATTTTAATGATGTGGTGGAAGTGATTTGGCTAGGATAAGGATGTGACTAGGATAAGTTTAGGATGGTTTGAATGACTTGGCTAGGAAGGGTTGGATGATGACTAGGCTATGTTTGGGATGAAAGTGATTGGGTTTTGAATGTTATTGGAAGAATGTGTAGGATGACTTGTCTTTATGTGTTTGGGTGTTTAGAGCTTGATGTGGCAATATTCAAACAAATGATTATGCATATACACACATGAATCACTCACGCAAGACACATAAGCAAGTTGCTAGTTTGGAAGAATGTGATGATGGTTAAGCAAGCACGTGAAGACACTTCAACAAGTCCTAGTCAAGGCAAGGTCACTATCACAAGGAGGTTATAGTGAAAATCTGGGGGACCGACACCCCACAAGCATCCAGCTAGCCACTTAAGACTTTAACTAACCCTACTAGGATTTTTAATATACACAAAGGTACACCTCCTTTCAAGTTAGCACTGTATGGTGAGTGTTAATACCGGTTAGACTTAGCTTTCGCCTTATCCTCTGATTTTTATAGTGGACCAAATGAAAGTACCACCTAAGGTCATTCCCTTGGGGTGAGTACCTCTTTTCCCACCAAGGCAAGTCTCTCTACGATTTAACAAAAGCAACACAAGTAAATGTTTTTGATCTCCAAGTTCATGTTAGGACACGAGGAGAGCATACACATTCATTTGGTCACACTCACATGGGGTTCATTAACCTTAGAAATTCAATGTGTGGAAGACAATGCAAGCACTTGTTTGTTTTAAAGCCCAAATCCAAATGTGATGAAAGACAATGGTTCATTTTAGCCCAATTTTTGATGTGATAGCAAATAAGTTGTTCATTTTATGCCCAAATCAAAATGTGTTTGCAAACAAGATTGATTGAAATGAAAAGATGAAAGATAGAAATGAATGCACCTGGATTATTTTCACTTTCCAAGTTGTTTTATATGATTGACATTGCTACTACTAAAGCTCCTTATGATCACCTACAACATCAAAAAATGATATTATAATGCAGGCATAAAAAATAAGCTCATAAGGCAAGGAAAATTGTAATTTTAGATACATAGCCAAATTAGATTTGATTATTTCAAGACATTTTTGGTTTGAAAATTAAAAAATCAAATAAGAAACCCCTATTAATTTTCTAAGAGCTTTCCAAAAATGTAAAGAAATCAGAAAAATTCCTTGTTTTGCACCCAGAAATATTGATTTATGGAAAAGATATAGTCAGCAAAGATCTGATTTTTCTGCACTGTATATGATCTCCAAATTAAATCTGTAAAACATAGACCCACATTATAATTTCAAGAGCTTTCCAGAAATGTAAAAATTTATGAAAAATTTATCGATTTGCGTCCAAAATTACAATTTTATGAAAAATATAAAAACATGATAACTCCCACAAACATGGTGATAAACCCAAAAATTTTGTATTGTAGCTTCCTTATATCATGGACAAACTTTTGTTAAAATCTTGTAGAAAAATTTGTAGCCATTTGGAAGATATGATGAAATGTTTAAAACCTAGGGTTTTGTCCAAAAAATAGCGGATCTCAATAAAAAGTTAATTAAACTTGCAAAACTCGACAATGGGGGTTAGATGAATGTAAATTTTTACTACAAAAACCTACAAAATAGATCAAACGAAGTGAGTCCCACCGGGCGTGCCAAAATGTATATCAAAAAATTTGGATTTACAAATAGAAATGATCAAACAATGAAATGCATAACCTAAACCCAAATCATTCAATACCTCAAAGATGCAAGATGAATTGTTTGATTGATTTGATATGTTGGTTGCTCACAATTCGGTAGCATAACATTTGCATAGGATTGAGATGATAAATGAAAGATTGATAGATGGAAGATGAATAATAGATGCAAAGGCTCTAATGTGATTTCAACAGTATAATGATACTCTAACTCAATGCATCCTGTAAATGGCTTGTGAGGGGGTTGATTTATAAGAAAGGCTTAGTTCAAATGGATGGTTGAGATTAAAAAGTTAAATGATTGATGTGGATGACTAGGATTGATTAGTTATTCCCACTCTTCAAGGGAGTTGTAGTCATGTGACAAGTGGAGGGAAGAGAATAGGTCTCATGTGTGATTGTGTACATAAATACTTTTATTTAATAAGTTTATATGTGATGGTGTACACAAATACTAAAATCAGGTCCCATTAGTTGTATATGTGAAGGATTTTAAATGAAAGTTGTACTACCACACATGATTCAATTGAAAGATGGACAAGTGTCGAAATGTGATGATAGGTGAGGATAATTAGTTGGAATATGTGAGGGAAATTAATTAAATAAATAAGATTTATTTAATTAATTGTAAAGTGTTGGTCATGATGTTAGTCATTCACAAACATAGAATAAAAGTTACACAACAACCTTTACTCATCTTGAAAGATACGATGAATTCAGAGAATTCATGATCCCAAGTCTCTGTTGATTAGGTCTTAATCTATTGACGTTACTCAGTGGTTGATGTGTGTTGCTGTTTTCCATTCAGGGGCCTTACGTGTTTCTGCAAAGTTCATCATTATTTCTTCAAATATCCTGCTCTATATGCCTGCTCTGCATAAATCTCCAACAATTCTACCTCTGCACTGTGAATTTAGTCAAATAATGTGCCTACAGGCTGATATTTGCATGATTTCTACCATTATTTATGATTCTTTGCATGATATTTTCAATACTACATGTATTTAACTCAAATATGCTAATGATTTTCAGTTACTTATGGGATTTCAGCATATTTCTCTATTGTTTGCTTAAGATTATCAGTTTATTTGCAATTGTGATAGTGAGATGCTCTGAAATTGAAAGAAATTAAAGGAAATACTTCTAATTAAGTTGAACCTTTAGCTTTTGATCCACATACATGCTTGATACTGTCATGAGGAGAAGAAATCGAACCATATGTTCACCAGGACATTCCGCAGCTAGATACAGTTGATGCAAACTTCAGAGGATAATGAATGAAAACAATACATGTAACATGATGAGCACTCCAAGGGACGCAGCAAATCAAAGCACATATCCAGAATTCAGACACAAATTACTCAAGATTTACGAAGATTTGTAATCAAAACACTCTTCTCTTTCATTAAGTATGCAAAAGACATGTACATATACAGCAGCTTTGAAATAAGTCCTGAATATTTCAGCAATCAAATTTCAATTAAGTTTCGAATCCATATAACAAGGCATTCCACCACCTTTTATAGAATAAGGTGAGGAATCCGTTACAAAAGATCCACGGATCTGATTTATCAATACCAATCAATGGTCATCACTTCATGACTTGTCAATTTTACAAAAGACACAAGTTGCCAGCTGGCAACTATCTATACTGCATATGCAAGATATTCCCCTTCATGATGTAGCTTCATCATGTTCTTCATCTGATGCATGTGGGTCATCATCATGTGTATCACTTCCTGAACTTTCGCTATCCGGATGATGACACTGCTGCATATGGGGCTGCATGCTGCTCTGGATTTGTTCATATGACTGCACAACTTGGTCTATTCCTCTGCCATCTTGAGTCTTTGCCTTGATAATGGCGTGTTTGTGCGCTTCATACTTATCCCTGGTGTTATCCAGCTTATTCTTTCTGTCCTGCAGTGTCTCAGTATAGGTCTCCATCTTGACCTTGATCCTCATCATTTTATTTATTATCTCTTCTGTCAAGTGGACTAGCGGACCATCATCTTCCACCTGGAAGTTAATACGTAGAGCCTTGAGGGCAGAATCTTCATCTTGATTCTCTATCTTCCCTTCCACCTTGCCCTCTAATGCTTCGAGCATGTCTGCTTCAATGCCCATTAAATCGCGTAGCCTCATGCTGATCTCCCTCAGCTTATTATTGCATCTCTTGAGGACTCCGCATTCGAACTGTACATCCTTATACCATATATCCACTAATAATGCAATATTATTATTTAACACCTGCTTACTGATAAGCAGTTGTGGATTTATCTTCCTTATTTAGTCCAGCAGGCTGAGGACTTTCTCTAGTTTATAAGACCTTTTCCCGGTCTACATCTGCAACCTGTCCACCTTGGTTTTGGAGACACTCAATATGCTCCATCTCTTCAAAGAACCTTTCATTATTTCAATGGCATCATCCAATGTGGATGACACCCATTTTCTGATTACGGACACCTCATGTTTCATGAGGTCCAGTTTATTTACCTCCTCCTGAGAAATGGCAGTCAATGGGACTGTAGCTTCACCTGTGGTATCCTCAGGGTTGGTTAAACCCTTAATGTATGCATGCAACTGAGCAATGTGCTCTTTATGTTGCTTATTCTTCTCCT
The DNA here is from genome assembly GCA_027924645.1 of Cunninghamia lanceolata. Lineage (NCBI taxonomy): Eukaryota > Viridiplantae > Streptophyta > Pinopsida > Cupressales > Cupressaceae > Cunninghamia > Cunninghamia lanceolata. The sequence continues at coordinate 2,761,409 of BSBN01000220.1, read as the reverse complement.
TCTCTCTTTTCACCTTCTGAATTAGAGAGTCTATAATGTCTTTTCCCTCCTGACCTTCCTGCTCTTCATTGGCAAAACCTAAATCAATTGTGCTTATCTGGAATTCATCCACAGTGATTTTGCCTTTCTCTTTCTCTACCGCAGGTACAGCAATTTGTGCGGTCCTTCTCCCTGTCGCCGGATCTCTCTTGATGGCCGAAGTCATCCTGGCCTTCCTCCTGGGTTTCATTATATCTGCAGCGAACAGGGTGGAGATGTCGAACTCTTGAATCTCCAGCTCTTCCTCAACATTCACCTCCTTTTCTAACCATGGAGGCACCTGATCATGCTTCTCAGCATCATGATGCTGTTCACCTCTATCTCCTGTTTCCACCAACAAGCGTTGTGGAGATGGTGACTTTTCTTTTTCTGGCTCTTGATGCTCTCCTTGTTGCTGTTGATCCTGAGGTGCCTCCTCCTGTTGAGGAGCTTCTTTTTCCGGGGGAGCATCTTCTCTATGTGGGGAACCTGGCGGTGTACCTGTAGGTAGATCATGATGATCATGATCTTTCTCCATCCTTTCTTCACCTGTCCCCAGTTCTTCCCCCTGTGGAGGTTGATCATCCTCCTTTTGTTTTTCTACTTCTGGTGGTATGTCCACCACCTTTGATATTGTAGGATCTGCCTGAGGTGATGGCATCTGCTCCACAGCGGCTATCTATTCTATACCTGCAGCATCCACCTCTTGTGCCTTGTTGGCAGGATCCTCTATCACTTCTTTCTTCTTATCATCAGCCTTTGCTTCTTCTCGGACCTCTACTATAGCAGGTCCTGCTGATGTATCCTGTGGGCTCTGTTGGCCTGATTCAAGAGCATGGCCTTCTGTTTCTGCCATCTCTATCTCTTTTATTAAGTGGCCCTTATCAGGTGATCCTGCTGGCTATTCAGGACTTGCCTCCTGCTTCTCTGTTAAGTCTACCACTACAGGACTTGTCACCTCGGCGATCAGTGTGTCCAGCCTTATGTCCTGAGCCACCTGCTCCGAGCTCTTCTCTGGTTCTGGGCTCTTTTCTCACTCCGCTTCTTCTTGTTTCATCTCCTCAAGCACTGTTTGAACCGTTGGAGGCTTGTGAGGAGCCACATTGATGCCAGCAGCGGCAAGTGTTTCCATTTCTTGTGCAGCTACATCCTGCACCACCTCATCGTCAGACAAGTTTATTGTCTCGTCTAGCGAGACATGCTTTTCTGCTTGTGCCTGAGATGATTCCTTTTGTTTCTCTTCTGCAAGTTCAGTTTTGAACTTGACAATGGTAGGAAGTGGAACATTGTGCTGAAGTTCCTTCTGCACTTCACTACCTGCCCCTTGTAATTGCACTGGGGGTTGACTGATCTCACCTCTCATGGAGGTTCTTGGTTTCTTAGGTGTGGTAGGAACCAACACCTGCAGAGCTCTCCTCTTTCTTCTGATTATCAATGGAGCTTCCTCCTCTTCTTCAGGCTCTTCCTCCATGAGGATATCCTTGCCTGGTTGTCTGGATGATTGACCCACTTCTTGGGTCTCTGTGGTTCCAGCCTCTGCTGTCTTGGCTTTCTTGGGCTTAGGAGGAGAATCTGATTCTGATCCTGCTCTGGCTACCTCCTCAGCCGTGAATACTGCCCTTTCAATTATGACCCCTTTGGGTCCCTTTTCCACCTTCTTGCCCCTTGGGGCTCTCTTGCTTGGCTGCTGTGGTGGAGGAATCCTCTCTCCCTTAGTCTTTCGCTTCTCCAGCAGGAAGTCATCATATTCATCTATGGGGATGTCCTGCCCCTTCTTCTTGCTATCTATTGTGATGGCAACACCCTTTTTCTTCAATGCCTCTACCTGTGCATCTACCCAAGCTTGGGTCAAGTGTATGGTTCTGGCAAAGAATGGGTCCAAGGACATATCCTCCTGCATGGTGAGGTCAGGGGCAGAAATGGTATCATTGTAAATCTTTTTCTGCTCATATTCTTCTGCCATGATCCTGCCGTCATCACTCTTCAGCTGCTGAGGGAGGGGTATGCAGTCAAATGTCCTGATCTGGTTCAGAGTTAACCTCTGATACCTCCTCCTCCTGGCCTCTGCCTCATCTTCGCAGTCAGCCCAAAAATCTTCTAGGTGCCTCTGGTGAATAGGCTTTCCTAGGATCTTCTGCATTTGGCCGTAAGGATCATATGGTCTCGTTACTGGGAAGGGCAGTAAATTCATTTTGTTCAGAGTGACCATCACCTTCTTAATATTATCCGAGTCGGGGCACATGTAGTTGCCGATGTTGACTGGGAACAAAATTGGTGGCAGCTTCTTGGCATCCTTATACGTCTGTATGATGGTGGAGCCCTGCCTGATAAATTCCATTAAAACTAATGCCTCAGTAGGATACCTTGGCAGCATCAGGGGATGCCCATCAAAACCTTCTATCCTGATGTAGGAAAAGGTGGCAAATTGGATAAACCATGCCCCATGCCTGTATACTGCCTCCTGAGCTTCCATGCTCAGTCTTTTAGTTCTGTCATCTTCGATGGTCCTTACCAGATGCATAGAGAATGCATCATTGACCAGTTTGTAGTCCTTGATGTAATTGGTTCTTTGCAGCTGGGGATGATGATCCCAGATATATGCTGCATTTGTGCCTGTTAGCTTCCCATCTGTGGCCAGGGCATCAAAAGTACCTATATATGCACAGGAATAAACAATGTAAGAGGTCATATAGAAGGCACAATCTGAACCTCCCAGGTTCAGCAGCTGCTCATGCAGAGCATCACTTATGATTTGGCCCCATAGTGGCTTGATGTCTGCATATAGGCACATCATTATTATGCCGTACATCCAGTCCCTGAATTCTCCAGTATCAGGCTGGCCAGTCACCCTGTTCAGTAGGGCAATCACATACTGATATTCTTCATTAAAATCAAATTTGAACATGTGCACAGGGAGCTTGGCCGCTGCATTATATGTGCTGTTCTCAGCCCGCCAAGCATACATGTTCTTTCTGGCCATCTTCTTGTTGGCCTCATACTCTCTTTCAGCATTCTTCAAGTCTACACTCTTTACCTTGCTGCCCATTGGCAGTCCAAAGGTCTGGGATAGACCTTTGATGGATAGGTCTGCATACACTCTCCCATGCTTCACCACCTGCCTCGTCTGAGGGTTGTAGTTCCGGGCGCACTCAATAACCAGCTCTGGAGATTCCATGGAGTAGGGGAAGCCAGCAGCGTTCCACATACCTGATACAAACACGACGTCCAATACTGGACTCTTATCTTCTCCATCATTCAGCTTGGCTGACCAAGCTTCCAGGTTGGTACTCCCCTGATGGGTATCTGTAATTGCCCCAAATTTAAACAGGACCCCTCTCTGTGAAGAGAACATAGGCCGGCTGAATTCTTCCTGATTCTTGACTGAGCATTTTTCAGCCATGGGTACCTGCAATTAACAACATTTCTTCTCACAACGGGATATGCATGTATACATATTGCAAATATCATGCCTACTGCATCAATTTCACATTACCTGCTTACATGGATATATAACCAGAACTTACAACATTATTTAGAAACAACATGATGAGGGTTTCATTTCACTTACCTGGTTATGCAGCTTTCTTTCTATACCAGTATATCGTTGAGATGCCCTTAATTTGGCTGCTGATCACCTTCTTTCCTTAGTTTATGAGCTCCAGTCGCGCAACGGTAGCTGTTATGTAGAAATGGAGGCTAGTGCTCTGTAAAACAATTTTAACGCAGGTGAATGTAACAATGGCGGTTGAATTACCTTTTAACCTCGCAGTTAGGGTAAACTTAGGGTAACTCTGACAAGTTAGATCGTAATCTTTGATCATTCGTGCGAAAACTCAGGATCTCGCCAGAAGTTTCATTGGGTTCCGAGGTCGGTGGGAATCACCTACCATATCCGCGCGCATTTAATGGCAATGGCGGCAAAGGGAGTAGGGGGATATTCATACGACAAGATATCATGAGGGCAGGATGATATTTCACAAATATCAGGTTGAGTTTCAATATCATCCTCCCTAGTCTTGAAATTGTTATTGCGACAAAATTTGGGTGACAACGCACCTTGCTTACACTTTAGCACATCAGGAGGATATTTCGGTCCATCGGGTGATATTTCAAAATATGATGATGACCTTCAAACTTACTCATTCTCCTTTCGGAATATCAGGATGACGTCATCATGATATTTGTTCTTTGTATTGGAAATGTCTTATGACGTCATCGTCATATTGGGTGAACATGATCATGTTTACAAAATATCCTGTCGAAATGTAAATATGATGATGATGTCATCAGGATGTTTGTCAAGGGTGATATTTTGCATCAGGATGATATTAACGAATATCGGGTTACTTTCAAAATATGATGCTCGTGATACAAAAGACCGTTCGACGGGGAAGACTTACTATCACTTAAAGTTGACGTCCAGATATTTGAACCGCAGGATATTATCGGGGGGATGTTTCAAATATGATGATGATGTTCTTCAAACAGCACAACTGAGTTTATAAGATATGACCCTCTTCTTGCGAATATCAGGTTTGACCAAGACTTTGACTGTTCATAACTCTCACATCCTGATGAATATCAGGGTGATGTAAAAGGCAAACCTGCATGAATTTTAATGCTCTTTCAGAATATGTGGTCATATATATGAAATATGAATTTTGACAAACTGACCTCATATTGGGACTTACCTCATCTTGACTCCACATGATGATGAACATGACTGATTTTACCAAACCGCCAGAAAGCAGACAACACAAGCCAAAAGAAAAGTTGGGTCCCTGTTTTGCCAAGTCAAAATGGGGCGTGTTGTGTAACCACACAACAACTTGCCACCAAAGAAAATAAACAAATTCCAATGATTCAAGTGATGTGATCACATTTATCTATAGTGTTCTAATTCTGTCTAAGTGTAAGCATGATAATCCTCTGAATGATAAAATTTCATCATGGTGATAAAGCTAACAAAGGATCAGGTGTGTGCATATGATTAATTATTCTCATCTTGAAAGTAAGTTGAAAACATAAGTAACTGGTGTTAAACTACATAGTTGGGGATCATCCCTCATAGCCAACCTGGATAGAGCCTTGCTGCCAGCAGGCGTCTATAGCCCCGGCAAGGTTATCTATATAATCTCCCTAAGTAGAGCCCCACTGCCAGCAGGCGTCCATAGCCCCAGTAGAGTTACTTAGATGGCCTAATTTTATTTCTTTTCTGATTTTCTCTTTCATATTTATATTTGATATCATCATGTCAGCTCATTTGTACAAATAGTCACTTGCAGCTTTAGGTTGGAGATTGTATTGGTAGCAAGGGAGTCCCTTTAGATTTTTCACTTAACACCTATACTAGTGTGTTCAACAAACCCAAGGCTGTTAGGTGTTTCATTGTGATGGATTCACTTTGACCAAGAAAAAGCACCCTGATGAAAAGACATCATAAACCTGATCATGAACACTTCTTATAATGAGTCACAACCTATATTTAAATGTGATCTCATCATTTGAATCTCAACAATTTAATTATTTTCTTAGGGTGATGAAGTGCATCATCCTGACTTACCAGAACAAGGTCCCAACCAACAAAACAACAACAACAACAAACAAACTGTACAAACAACTATACAAATATACAATATGATACATATGACTGTGACGAAGTCATTCAGGCCTGGAAATAATGTTTGAGGAATTGTCCATTGACTGGCAACGGAACATCCTCACCTGTCAGGTTCTTAAGCCTATAAGTGCTGTCTCCTAAAATCTCAGAAATTTGAAAGGGACCTATCCATAATCTATCAAACTTACCATGATCACCTTTCTTTTCATGGGCTTTATCTCACATCAGGACTAAATCGGATATCCTGAAAGCTTTAATTCTGGCTCTCTTGTCAAACCAGCGTTTGACAACAGCCTGATGTTTTGCAAATCGGTTAATCGCTTGACTTCACTTTTCTTCCAGGTGCATCAACTGAAGCAACCTGACTTCCTGTTTATTATCTACACCTAGATACTCTTGGGCAAACTGCAGAGTAGGAATTTTCAAGTTTACAGGGAGGATAGGATCTACCCCATATACTAGTTGGAAGGGTGAGTTTCCTAATGCAATTTTCATTCTAGTTTTGTCTACCCATAAGGCATATTTCAGAAATGAGTTCCATTCCCTAGGATTTTTCTCTATCAATTTTCTTATTATACTCAATAAATTCTTGTTGGTGGATTCTGCTAATCCATTTCCCTGGGGATAGTAGTTGGATGAGAACTTAAGTATGATCCCATGATCAAAAGCCCAACTTGACAATTTGGTGGAAATGAAGGTAGAACCATTATCACTTACCAATGCATAAGGAATTCCATACTTGGTGATAATGTTGCTTTCCAAAAATTTAATGACATCATCCGCAATACAAGTTTTGCTGCTGGTAGCCTCAGTCCATCTGGTACAATAATCAGTAATCGTTAGGACATACCTATGGCCTGAGGAAGACGGAGGATTGATCGGTCCTATGAAATCCATGCCCCACTGTGCAAATGGGCGCTCTTCCATCACTGGCTGCAACAGTTGTGCAGCATATTTTTCTCTGTTGGTAGCAACCTGGCAAACATGACAACATTTAACATGATTAGCCGTGTCCTTAAAAATTGTAGGCCAGTAATATCCTGCTCTGAGGATTGCATGTGTTGTGGCTAATGCTGATCCGTGTGCAGTACCAAACTTGTCATGTAACTCTGTTAAAACTTTATTTGCTTTTGGTTTCTCTAAGCATCTCAGGTATATTCCTTCATAATTCTTCTTAAACAAGGTTCCTCCCTTTATCATATACTTCTGGGATCTTATCTTTAAGGCTCTTCTCTGTGAGGCTTGCATTCTTGAAGGACATCTTCCGGTGATCAGGATGTGCTTGATGTCTGAATACCATTCCCCATTGTCTTTCTCATTGATCACATACTGCTGACTGATGATGTTTGGATCAGTTTCAGATATCATCTGGCTCAGAGCTTGTCCTCTTACCAGCTTCATGGGTGTGATCTCCATGTCATATTCTTGTAATACAGTAATCCATTTGGCTCTTTTTTCACCAGGTTCACTCTGCATCAGCAGCATCTTCACCGCTGCATCTGGTACCACAGCAATCACTTTGCTTCTCAGTATATAATGTCTAAACTTTTTTACTGCTCTGACTAATGCAAGTGCCTATCTTTCAACATCTACATATCTCAATTCAGCATCTCTGAAAGGACAGCTCATGAAAGCAATTGGTTTCTCTTCTTTATCTTCATTTCTTTGAGTTAACACTGCTGCTGAGGTATGTTCTGAGGCAAATGAGTAGATGTAGAAATCTCTTGTATAATCTGGACTAATGAGGACAGGAGCATCTGAAATGGCCTTCTTTATATCTTCAAAGGCAGCCTTGGCTTCTGGTGTCCACTCAATTTGTGCATCTTTTTTCAACATGGCATTTAGTGGTCTGACAATCTCAGCAAAGCCGGTGATGAACTTCCTCACAAAATTTATCTTACCAAAATAAGATTTAAGTTCCTTTTTGCTTCCTGGAAGTTGTAACTTCATAATGGATTCCACCCTGTCAGGATCAATGATAATTCCATCTTCTGTGATCAGGTGGCCTAGTAACTTTCCTGTTGTGACCCCGAATATGCACTTCTTAGGATTCAAAGATATTCCATATTCTTCACATTTCTTCAGTACACTTCTGAGATTGGCAACATGATTCCCCCTTTCCTTGGAGAATACCGTCAAGTCATCCATGTAGATGACTATACATTTTCCTATTAAGCCTCTGAAGGCTATGTCCATTGCTCACTGGAATGTAGCTCCAGCATTTATAAGTCCAAATGGCATACGTCTATATGCAAATATACCCCACTTTGTGGTGAAGGCAGTTTTTAATCTGTCAATTTTATCAACCATCACTTGGTTGTATCCTGAAAAACCATCCAAGAAGGACATCATCTTGGCTCCATTCACAATTTGTAGAACTTCATCCAAAGAGGGCAAAGGATAATTATCCTTTTCTGATGCTCTGTTCAGGTTCCTGAAATCTACACATAATCTGATGTCTCCATTCTTCTTTCTGACTGGCACAAGATTCGCCACCCAAGTGGAGTGCCTCACAGGAAATATTATCCGGGCATTTAACAATTTCTTGACTTCTTCAAGGATGATTGGCTCAAGCAGAGCATTGACTGGCCTCTGCTTCTGTCTGAAAGGTTTTGCATCTGGCTTGAGAGGTATAGTATGAGTTATGACCGAAGTGTCATATGTCTTTAGCTCGTCATAAGTCCATGCAATTACATGTATGTAATCCTTAAGGGCCTGAGTTATTCCTTCTAACTCTTCTGGTGTACAAACCTTACCCAATAAGACATTTCTCTTGTCATCAGCTTGTCCAATATTCACCTGTGAATATTGACCTCCATCTGCCTTAGGTAGATCCTTATGTTTAAGCATATTATCTAGATCAAAGGCTCTTTCTAATTCAATCATACCTTTGGGAATTCTGTTGCTAGGTAACTCTAATATCTCATCTTCTTCCCAGACATGATCTTCTCATCTATAATCTGAGCTTCAAATATGTCTCTGTTTGATATGAAGTCTAGGATGTGCTGATCATCATCAAACACCTGGAGATTAGTCACATTGTCAGGTACTGAAGGTACTGACACCAATTCTATTGAAAATCTCTTCAGACCAGATATAGACAGCGGTTCCAATGTACTGGCGGCCTGGGTAAGTGCATCCGCCCTCTGGTTCTATTCTCTTGGTATGTGAACGATATTAAAGGCAGCAAAGTCTTCAATCAGGTCCCACACACGATGTCTGTAATTTGATAGCTTTCTGTAATTACAAGAGTAAATTCCTCTTACTTGTCTCACAACTAGTTCTGAATCTCCAAAGACATGCAATATCTTCACGTTCTTCTTATGGGAAAACAACATTCCGTGAATCAGAGCTTCATACTCTGCGACATTATTGGTGCAGGGGAACTGTAGTCTGTAAGTTGCTAAGTAGGACTTCCCTGATGGATCAATAAGGTCAATTCCTACCCCAGCACCTTGCTTGGATTTAGATCCGTCAAACCTTAAGATCCAAGGCTTATCTTTAGCAGGACATTTGTCTTCAGCAGGATATTTACTTGAACTTTCTTTCTTCTTTGCAGCTCTGGCTGCTGCTCCGCCTGATATCCACTTTAACTTGGGGACGTCATCCTCAAGTTTCTTCTTTCCTTTATTTGGTGAGCCTGATGGCTTTTCTGTTTTATCTTCCATCTCAGCAGGAGGATGATGTTCAACACATACAGCTGCATGCTTCTTCAAAATATGTAAGCATAGTGAGCAAGTTGTTTCTGAGTGAAGTGCCTCATGCAGCCTACACCAACCTTTAATTAAAACCTCCTAGGGAGATTTACGTTGTTGTGTCATTTTTTCTATTTCTTTTACCAGAAATTCTTCGAACTTCATCAGGTCACTGCCTTTATCTTCATTAGACAACTCATAATCTGATTCCATGAAGCAATCACTACCAGGAGTGATCTTTTCTTTTTTCGTATCATTTATTGGATCCGACACCAGGACCTCTTCTTCTCTCCGGATATGATCTTCATCATGATCTGTCGACTCTTCTGTTCTCCGGATATGATTTTCATCAGGATCCGTCGGTACCTCTGCTTCTGCAGAAAACAAATAAGAATTAGTACCATCATCATCATCAGACATAGCACTCACCTCGGAATATGATGATGATGCTTCACTATACATTTTCTCCAGTATCATCATGTCTAAGCATGGTTCACAAGTCTTTTCTGAATGTGCTTCGCCATGTAATCTGCACCATCCATCAATCAAAATATCATTAGCAGGTATATTCAATAATTGGCAACGTTTTACCTGAGTAGATAAATGCATCTCAAAATCTCTGAAGCGATCTATTTCATTCTCATTATCTGGATCATTATCAAATTCCATACTCAGCATGTCCTCATGATAGTCATTATCATGATGATGATGAACATCAAGCATCAGGATCTCCTCTATTTTAACAGTTTGCAGCCTGATGTGATAAACTCCAGGTTCTACGTTTACATACATGATCTCATTTGTTTTGTTATATTCTGTGATCATATGTTTCATCCTAGGCTCAGCATCAATCCTGATCTGATTAGGTATACCTTTCCATGGTAACCACATGTGACTGAAGTCTGTGGACATATATCCGTTAAGCGTTTTAGACCAATCTCGGCTAAGCAACATCCCATATGTATCAGGTATGTCCACTACCTGAATGTCAATGTAATACTGTATCCTAGGATCAGATGCTAGCTGCATGTGAATGTGAGTCAGTTCTCCTACGACACTTACTTCTATCTTGTCCAGTTGAGTGACCTTCTTTAAGGATTTAGCAGGATGCAGTCCTAATGCGTTGCATATTGACAAAGGCATAACATTTGTTGAGGCTCCTGAATCAACTAAACAGTTGTGCAAGTTCTTGCTGAACATTCTTATGGTGAGGAGAAACGGAGGTGATTCAGTTTTATCTCTATACAAGGTCATGTGGGAGGTTTCAGCAGCTTGGACTGTAGCTGACACTTTGGGCTTGATAAAGTTATCTTTAGCAGCATGATCTTTGCCATTGGATTGACTTGAAAGATGATTATCCTCTTTAGGAGCAGGATCATCTAGTGACTTCATGAATGCCCTTTTGATGGCAGGAGTTTTTAGTAACTCCGATAAGGACAGGCTGATCTTGATTTTCTTCATTTCATCAACCAAATAGCCGACTAACTTGTCAGACTCCTGAGGTGCATTTATGACTTTTGTTACTGTGTTTTGAGGAGACAAGTATTGAGCATTCACCTTAGGGAACCCAGGGTTATTGCTAGCCTTAGGATCAGGAGGTGTATTGAAGTTGTTTGGAGGTAGAGATGATGTCAATGGACCAACAGGTCTGTTGGCATTGCTCCTCAGGTTATAATTGTGCTTACCAGGATATTGCTGCTGATATGCATGTACTTCCTCATGCTCTCTTGCAGGTTCATTTTCATCCTCAAAGGGGAAGACATGGTTTGTTTCAAAGGTTAAGGTAGATTCTTCACAGGTCTGATTATAATCCTGATGAGGTTGATTTGTGTACGTTTCTAACACAAAAGCGGAGTCATATCCACAAGGAACTATTTCATTTCCTTCTGCCTGAGGTGGATTTCCAGAAGTATTAGACACTTCAGTCTGAAAGATGCTGGCAGCAATCCTAAATTGTGGACAATCTAATTCTGCATGTGCATTGGTATTGTGGATCCTGCACCAATTGGTAAGGGCTGCTTCAGCAAGATTAACTCTGGTAGTCTGTTTGGCTTCACCATGAGGCTGATTGTCTAGGGGTGATGGTAATGAACCTTTATTTGGCCTAGAGTTCCACACTCTGGGCTGTCTAGGAGGATTATTATTGTTTCCACCATTATTGTTGAAGTTATTGTTGTTATATCCTCTGTCAGGGAAGTTTGGTCTGTCATTGGAATAACTCCTATTCTGACCTGACTGTGAATAAAACCCTTGATTTCTCAAATGTGTTACTACTGTGGTGAGTTTTCTGAGTTGAGTAGAAATTTCTTTGATTTCCTCCTTCTCCTCTTGAGCTTTGGCCACTACATTTTCAGTCTGAGGCTTGAAAAAGGAAGATCCATGGTTATTGTTGGATAGATCGGTACCCTGAGGTGTCTGAGCATGTGCAGGATATTGTGGCAATTGGCTATTTCCATTAGGAGGAGGCATAATACTCAATGGAGGTATTTGCAAAGGTGCAGGCATGACTGCTTGGGGTATCACTTATCCATTTGGATATTGTGCAGGATATTGTGAAGGATAAGCTGCAGGATATTGTGTTGGATATTGTGATTGTACGCCAGGCAAAGTAGGGAATGCTATATTTGGAGTAGGAGCAGGTATCAACTGCTGATTTACCTTGATAGCTTCTTGAAAAGCTCCTGTCAATGTAGTGATCTCAGGATGTGTTCTCCTGATGAACATGGAAGTTAATGGATCCAGGGCCAAATAATAGATACTTCTAGCAGCAGCATCAGTCACCACATATGGGGCAACTAGCTTGGACAACATTTTCTGAAACCTAGCATTGAAATTGGCAATAGGCTCATTCTCAAATCTTTTGATTGTGGCAAACATGTGGTAATTCATGGATGGATCAATAGGGACTTTGAACCTGTCAAGAAAGGCTTTCTCTAAGACAGCCCACGAACCGACAGAAGCTTGGCAAAGACTGATGAACCAATTATAAGCCTCTTCCCCTAGGGAAAAAGGGAATAATCTGCACACCACGTCCTGATGTTCTATTCTGGCTCTGCAGCACGCTTCTTTAAATGTCCTGATATGATCATCAGCATCTTGATAAGGATGATACTTTGGACAAAGTTTGTCTGGATTCTTTGGTAACTCATGATATGCAGTAAAAGTCAAGGGTGACTCCGCTGCAAAGAAAGACATTGCAGCCTGAGGGGGCTGAACTGGTGGTGCAGTTGGCTGAGGTTGAACTAAAGGTATACCCTGGGTTTGAACAGGAGGTGTCGCGGATATACCGGGAGGTATTTGCAAACCGACAGGGGTTACAGGAGGAGGTCCCGGTGAAGTTCTGGACGCACTAGACCCTGGAGTATGGTGAATGCCTATAGTCCTAGGTCTGAAACCTCTAACAGGCAATTCTTCAAAAATTTCACTAAGTCTAGACCTGGTATTTATCCTGTGAGCTAGGATTTCTCGATTTGGAGGCAAATTGGCTGAAACTTTGCAAATATTGGCTGGATTCCACCGGATGAGGTGATATTTGCGGTTAAACGGTAAATCAGACTGGATATTTACGAAATATTTGCGAAGATACTGCAAATATGACAGGATATTGGGATATCCTGACCCGTAACACAAGATCTTGAGTGCCTAAGGCCTAACAGTCTCAAAGTGTGAACAAATTTACGTATCTTTAGCCGATATTAGTGAATTCAGAGAGATCTACTGTAAAGCTTGCAATATTTATGTGAGATCTGGAAATCTTTACATAGAATGTGCATATACAATCTTGTCACAGTAAATATTTATGTAATTTACTGAAATTCACGGGCAATCTGAGGGTACCTTACTCTTATACATCATCAAACCTGAAAATACTGATGATGTTGCGTTAGAAGCGAGGAGCCTGCAGATATGTTAGCAAGATTTAAAGCGGGCTGATAAACAGAGGCAGGGGATATCACGTCAACTGAATAAAATTTCTTTGCTGAGAAACAGCTCAGCCCTCCTTCTAGCGCCAATTTATGTTTGTCATGATGTTAGTCATTCACAAACATAGAATAAAAGTTACACAACAACCTTTACTCATCTTGAAAGATACGATGAATTCAGAGAATTCATGATCCCAAGTCTCCGTTGATTAGGTCTTAATCTACTGACGTTACTCAGTGGTTGATGTGTGTTACTGTTTTCCATTCAGGGGCCTTACGTGTTTCTGCAAAGTTCATCATTATTTCTTCAAATATCCTGCTCTATATGCCTGCTCTGCATAAATCTCCAACAATTCTACCTCTGCACTGTGAATTTAGTCAAATAATGTGCCTACAGGCTGATATTTGCATGATTTCTACCATTATTTATGATTCTTTGCATGATATTTTCAATACTACATGCATTTAACTCAAATATGCTAATGATTTTCAGTTACCTACGGGATTTCAGCATATTTCTCTGTTGTTTGCTTAAGATTATCAGTTTATTTGCAATTGTGATAGTGAGATGCTCTGAAATTGCAAGAAATTAAAGGAAATACTTCTAATTAAGTTGAACCTTTAGCTTTTGATCCACATACATGCTTGATACTGTCATGAGGAGAAGAAATCGAACCATATGTTCACCAGGACATTCCACAGCTAGATACAGTTGATGCAAACTCCAGAGGATAATGAATGAAAACAATACATGCAACATGATGAGCACTCCAAGGGACGCAGCAAATCAAAGCACATATCCAGAATTCAGACACAGATTACTCAAGATTTACGAAGATTTGTAATCAAAACACTCTTCTCTTTCATTAAGTATGCAAAAGACATGTACATATACAATAGCTTTGAAATAAGTCCTAAATATTTCAGCAATCAAATTTCAATTAAGTTTCGAATCCATATAACAAGGCATTCCACCACCTTTTATAGAATAAGGTGAGGAATCCGTTACAAAAGATCCACGGATCTGATTTATCAATACCAATCAACGGTCATCACTTCATGACTTGTCAATTTTACAAAAGACACAAGTTGCCAGCTGGCAACTATCTATACTGCATATGCAAGATATTCCCCTTCATGATGTAGCTTCATCATGTTCTTCATCTGATGCATGCGGGTCATCATCATGTGCATCACTTCCTAAACTTTCGCTATCCGGATGATGACGCTGCTGCATATGGGGCTGCATGCTGCTCTGGATTTGTTCGTATGACTGCACAACTTGGTCTATTCCTCCGCCATCTTGAGTCTTTGCCTTGATAATGGCGTGTTTGTGCGCTTCATACTTATCCCTGGTGTTATCCAGCTTATTCTTTCTGTCCTGCAGTGTCTCATTATAGGTCTCCATCTTGACCTTGATCCTCATCATTTTATTTATTATCTCTTCTGTCAAGTGGACTAGCGGACCATCATCTTCCACCTGGAAGTTATTACGTAGAGCCTTGAGGGCAGAATCTTCATCTTGATTCTCTATCTTCCCTTCCACCTTGCCCTCTAATGCTTCGAGCATGTCTGCTTCAATGCCCATTAAATCGCGTAGCCTCATGCTGATCTCCCTTAGCTTATTATTGCATCTCTTGAGGACTCCGCATTCAAACTGTACATCCTTATACCATATATCCACTAATAATGTAGTATTATTATTTAACACCTGCTTACTGATAAGCAGTTGTGGATTTATCTTCCTTATTTCATCCAGCAGGCTGAGGACTTTCTCCAGTTTATAAGACCTTTTCCCGGTCTGCATCTGCAACCTGTCCACCTTGGTTTTGGAGTCACTCAATATGCTCCATCTCTTCAAAGAACCTTTCATTATTTCAATGGCATCATCCAATGTGGATGACACCCATTTTCTGATTACGGACACCTCATGTTTCATGAGGTCCAGTTTATTTACCTCCTCCTGAGAAATGGCAGTCAATGGGACTGCAGCTTCACCTGTGGTATCCTCAGGGTTGGTTAAACCCTTAATGTATGCATGCAACTGAGCAATGTGCTCTTTATGTTGCTTATTCTTCTCCTTCTCTCTTTTCACCTTCTGAATTAGAGAGTCTATAATGTCTTTTCCCTCCTGACCTTCCTGCTCTTCATTGGCAAAACCTAAATCAACTGTGCTTATCTGGAATTCATCCACAGTGATTTTGCCTTTCTCTTTCTCTACCGCAGGTACAACAATTTGTGCGGTCCTTCTCCCTGTCGCTGGATCTCTCTTGATGGCCAAAGTCATCCTGGCCTTCCTCCTGGGTTTCATTATATCTGCGGCGAACAGGGTGGAGACGTCGAACGCTTGAATCTCCAGCTCTTCCTCAACATTCACCTCCTTTTCTAACCATGGAGGCACCTGATCATGCTTCTCAGCATCATGATGCTGTTCACCTCTATCTCCTGTTTCCACCAACAAGCGTTGTGGAGATGGTGACTTTTCTTTTTCCGGCTCTTGATGCTCGCCTTGTTGCTGTTGATCCTGAGGTGCCTCCTCCTGTTGAGGAGCTTCTTTTTCCGGGGGAGCATCTTCTCTGTGTGGGGAACCTGGCGGTGTACCTGTAGGTAGATCATGATGATCATGATCTTTCTCCATCCTTTCTTCACCTGTCCCCAGTTCTTCCCCCTGTGGAGGTTGATCATCCTCCTTTTGTTTTTCTACTTCTGGTGGTATGTCCACCACCTTTGATATTGTAGGATCTGCCTGAGGTGATGGCATCTGCTCCGCAGCGGCTATCTGTTCTATACCTGCAGCATCCACCTCTTGTGCCTTGTTGGCAGGATCCTCTATCACTTCTTTCTTCTTATCATCAGCCTTTGCTTCTTCTCGGACCTCTACTATAGCAGGTCCTGCTGATGTATCCTGTGGACTCTGTTGGCCTGATTCAAGAGCATGGCCTTCTGTTTCTGCCATCTCTATCTCTTTTATTAAGTAGCCCTTATCAGGTGATCCTGCTGGCTGTTCAGGACTTGCATCCTGCTTCTCTATTAAGTCTACCACTGCAGGACTTGTCACCTCGGCGATCAGTGTGTCCAGCCCTATGTCCTGAGCCACCTGCTCCGGGCTCTTCTCTGGTTCTGGGCTCTTTTCTCACTCCGCTTCTGCTTGTTTCATCTCCTCAAGCACTGTTTGAACCGTTGGAGGCTTGTGAGGAGCCACATTGATGCCAGCAGCCGCAAGTGTTTCCATTTCTTATGCAGCTACATCCTGCACCACCTCATCGTCAGACAAGTTTATTGTCTCGTCTAGCGAGACATGCTTTTCTGCTTGTGCCTGAGATGATTCCTTTTGTTGCTCTTCTGCAAGTTTAGTTTTGAACTTGACAATGGTAGGAAGTGGAACATTGTGCTGAAGTTCCTTCTGCACTTCACTACCTGCCCCTTGTAATTACACTGGGGGTTGACTGATCTCACCTCTCATGGAGGTTCTTGGTTTCTTAGGTGTGGTAGGAACCAACACCTGCGGAGCTCTCCTCTTTCTTCTGATTATCAATGGAGCTTCCTCCTCTTCTTCAGGCTCTTCCTCCATGAGGATATCCTTGCCTGGTTGTCTAGATGATTGACCCACTTCTTGGGTCTCTGTGGTTCCAGCCTCTGCTGTCTTGGCTTTCTTGGGCTTAGGAGGAGAATCTGATTCTGATGCTGCTCTGGCTGCCTCCTCAGCCGTGAATACTGCCCTTTCAATTATGACCCCTTTGGGTCCCTTTTCCACCTTCTTGCCCCTTGGGGCTCTCTTGCTTGGCTGCTGTGGTGGAGGAATCCTCTCTCCCTTAGTCTTCCGCTTCTCCAGCAGGAAGTCATCATATTCATCTGTGGGGATGTCCTGCCCCTTCTTCTTGCTATCTATTGTGATGGCAACACCCTTTTTCTTCAATGCCTCTACCTGTGCATCTACCCAAGCTTGGGTCAAGTGTATGGTTCTGGCAAAGAATGGGTCCAAGGACATATCCTCCTGCATGGTGAGGTCAGGGGCAGAAATGGTATCATTGTAAATCTTTTTCTGCTCATATTCTTCTACCATGATCCTGCCGTCATCACTCTTCGGCTGCTGAGGGAGGGGTATGCAGTCAAATGTCCTGATCTGGTTCAGAGTTAACCTCTAATACCTCCTCCTCCTGGCCTCTGCCTCATCTTCGCAGTCAGCCCAAAAATCTTCTAGGTGCCTCTGGTGAATAGGCTTTCCTAGGATCTTCTGCATTCGGCCGTAAGGATCATATGGTCTCGTTACTGGGAAGGGCAGTAAATTCATTTTGTTCAGAGTGACCATCACCTTCTTAATATTATCCGAGTCGGGGCAAATGTAGTTGCCGATGTTGACTGGGAACAAAATTGGTGGCAGCTTCTTGGCATCCTTATATGTCTGTATGATGGTGGAGCCCTGCCTGATAAATTCCGTTAAAACTACTGCCTCAGTAGGATACCTTGGCATCATCAGGGGATGCCCTTCAAAACCTTCTATCCTGATGTAGGAAAAGGTGGCAAATTGGATATACCATGCCCCATGCCTGTATACTGCCTCCTGAGTTTCCATGCTCAGTCTTTTAGTTCTATCATCTTCCATGGTCCTTACCAGATGCATAGAGAATGCATCATTGACCAGTTTGTAGTCCTTGATGTAATTGGTTCTTTGCAGCTGGGGATGATGATCCCAGATATATGCTGCATTTGTGCCTGTTAGCTTCCCATCTGTGGCCAGGGCATCAAAAGTATCTCTATATGCACAGGAATAAACAATGTAAGAGGTCATATAGAAGGCACAATCTGAACCTCCCAGGTTCAGCAGCTGCTCATGCAGAGCATCACTTATGATTTGGCCCCACAGTGGCTTGATGTCTGCATATAGGCACATCATTATTATGTCGTACATCCAGTCCCTGAATTCTCCAGTATCAGGCTGGCCAGTCACCCTGTTTAGTAGGGCAATCACATACTGATATTCTTCATTAAAATCAAATTTGAACATGTGCACAGGGAGCTTGGCCGCTGCATTATATGTGCTGTTCTCAGCCCGCCAAGCATACATGTTCTTTCTGGCCGTCTTCTTGTTGGCCTCATACTCTCTTTCAGACTTCTTCAAGTCTACACTCTTTACCTTGCTGCCCATTGGCAGTCCAAATGTCTGGGATAGACCTTTGATGGATAGGTCTGCATACACTCTCCCATGCTTCACCACCTGCCTCGTCTGAGGGTTGTAGTTCCGGGCACACTCAATAACCAGCTCTGGAGATTCCATGGAGTAGGGGAAGCCAGCAGCATTCCACATACCTGATACAAACACGGCGTCCAATACTGGACTCTTATCTTGTCCATCATTCAGCTTGGCTGACCAAGCTTCCAGGTTGGTACTCCCCTGATGGGTATCTGTAATTGCCCCAAATTTAAATAGGACCCCTCTCTGTGAAGAGAACATAGGCCGGCTGAATTCTTCCTGATTCTTGACTGAGCATTTTTCAGCCATGGGTACCTGCAATTAACAACATTTCTTCTCACAACGGGATATGCATGTATACATATTGCAAATATCATGCCTACTGCATCAATTTCACATTACCTGCTTACATGGATATATAACCAGAACTTACAACATTATTTAGAAACAACACGATGAGGGTTTCATTTCACTTACCTGGTTATGCAGATATCTTTCTATACCAGTATATCGTTGAGATGCCCTTAATTCGGCTACTGATCACCTTCTTTCCTCAGTTTATGAGCTCCAGTCGCGCAACGGTAGCTGTTATGCAGAAATGGAGGCTAGTGCTCTATAAAACAATTTTAACGCAGGTGAATGTAACAATGGCGGTTGAATTACCTTTTAACCTCGCAGTTAGGGTAAACTTAGGGTAACTCTGACAAGTTAGATCGTAATCTTTGATCATTCGTGCGAAAACTCAGGATCTCGCCAGACGTTTCATTGGGTTCCAGGGTCGGCGGGAATCACCTACCATATCCGCGTGCATTTAATGGCAATGGCAGCAAAGGGAGCAGGGGGATATTCATACGACAAGATATCATGAGGGCAGGATGATATTTCACAAATATCAGGTTGAGTTTCAATATCATCCTCCCTAGTCTTGAAATTGTTATCGCGACAAAATTCAGGTGACAACGCACCTTGCTTACACTTTAGCACATCAGGAGGATATTTCGGTCCATTAGGTGATATTTCAAAATATGATGATGACCTTCAAACTTACTCATTCTCCTTTCGGAATATCAGGATGACGTCATCATGATATTTGTTCTTTGTATTGGAAATGTCTTATGACGTCATCGTCATATTGGGTGAACATGATCATGTTTACAAAATATCCTGTCGAAATGTAAATATGATGATGATGTCATCAGGATGTTTGTCAAGGGTGATATTTTGCATCAGGATGATATTAACGAATATCGGGTTACTTTCAAAATATGATGCTCGCGATACAAAAGACCGTTCGACGGGGAAGACTTACTATCACTTAAAGTTGACGTCCAGATATTTGAACCGCAGGATATTATCGGGGGGACGTTTCAAATATGATGATGATGTTCTTCAAACAGCACAACTGAGTTTATAAGATATGACCCTCTTCTTGCGAATATCAGGTTTGACCAAGACTTTGACTGTTCATAACTCTCACATCCTGATGAATATCAGGGTGATGTAAAAGGCAAACCTGCATGAATTTTAATGCTCTTTCAGAATATGTGGTCATATATATGAAATACAAATTTTGACAAACTGACCTCATATTGGGACTTACCTCATCTTGACTCCACATGATGATGAACATGACTGATTTTACCAAACCGCCAGAAAGCAGACAACACAAGCCAAAAGAAAAGTTGGGTCCCTGTTTTGCCAAGTCAAAATGGGGCGTGTTGTGTAACCACACAACATAAAGGTGATTAGGATAGCATTAGGATATGATGTGGAAATTAATTAAATAAATAAAATTTATTTATTAATTGGCTAAGTGGGATAAGGATGGGATTAAGATGGGATTTTAATTAAATAAATAAAATTTATTTAATTAATTAGCTAATAGATAAATGGGATTAAGAGTGGGATTTAGGACAAAATGTTACATGATGTCTAAGTAATGTTTTTGACTAGGTGTTGCAAGACATGGACAAATTTGGGTGTCTACAGAAACAACATGAACACTCAACACCAGAATTTTTGACATGGAAAACTTGATTAAAGGAAAAACGATAGTGGGGATTAACCCACAAAAATGTGTACACTATTAAAAGTACTTAAGAAAATAGAAGGCATATGCCTACGGGTGCACTGCCTAGAGCTCATTGCTCAAAAGGAGGTTCACTGCCTATAATAAATTAAGATTTACATAGAGATAATGAACTGAGAAATAACATCTATATTCATGCCTGATTCAGTCCCTTTTAAGGATCACAAAAACTTATGCTTCTATCTTCAAATTCTTCTTTACCGACTCTTCACTCTAAACTCGTTTTGCTTCTCTTCTTCTCTGCTCTGCTTTGGATCCTTTCTTCAGATTTAATTTATTTTGTACAATGATGATTTTTAACAATTCTTCAACAAGTATTTATGCACTTTATCAACCTTGGAATGACCAACAAGGTTGGCTAAACTTAATGTGGATATTTACACTATTGGCCAAACATAGCTGAGACTTAAATCTTCCTCTATTAACACACCACACTTCATAAAATGCTCTTTAGATCATCCGCAACACGCTAGGAAGATCCGATCGGCCAAGACTAGGAAGAATATCAACTTCAAAGAGGAAATCTTCAACAACAAGCTCAAACTTCAATTTGGACCTCTAACATAGTATCCACATGATCTAGAGACCTCCACAAGCACATTGAATTCACCAATAACATCCACTCTATACCAAATTTCTAGAATCATTTGTATCTTCCTCTAGAACCTCAAGAACACTGTCTGCCATGACTGTCAAACTAAAAAGATAGCTTGCGGACCTCCAAACCATAAACCACTGGAGTTAATGATATACACTGACTTCCCAAACATGCCTTCAGATCTATAAACCATAATATTTCATTGCGGAGTAATCCAGACCAACTTACTATCACTCTCTCTTTTGAACATAGCAAAATATGGTTCTACTAGATAGCAATAACTTCTTCAAATATTCATGTGGACTTCTCAATTTTTAACTGGAACAACCTCTGACAATCCTCTACATATCCATATGGTCCACGAACATTGATTCTTCATTAATTTTCTCAATATCCTCAACATTCTAGTCTCCTGAACAAGCAACAAAATAAGGCATAGAATTGACACCAATGACAACAAGAATATGTTGACATTAATGAAAACACCACTTAGGCACATATTTGCAACAATCTCCTCCTTTATCATTGATGGCAACATATAATGTGAAAAACTAATTCAACCATCATGACAAGAACTTCTCCCTCTAACTTCTGCAACCACTTCCTTCATTGCTCCTCCTGTCATCAGCAATTAGTTTTTCACAAGTCTTCTCTTCCCCTTTGACATCAATGGCAAAGGGCACATATTTGCAATCTTTACTCCCCCTTTTAATTTCAGACTGATCTCCACAATTTGCATACTGACTACTCCTTAGAGTAGTATCTTCTCAACATCAATCTGGATCTCAAGATATGATTGAGAATTCCATTGGACTAATGCACATAAGTGCATCTTAGTTCTGATTAGGAGGAGTAATAACCCCTAACTTCTCTTTGAGATACTCAAAAGTATCCTTGGGAAGAGGCTTAGTAAAGATATCCACAATCTGATCTTTAGAAGACAAAAACTCCAACTTGACTTTATTCTCATTTACCTTCTCTCTCAAGAAATAAAACTTGATAGATATATGCTTTGTCTTTGAATGCAACAACGGATTCTTTGAGATGCTTATTGCACTAGAATTATCACAAAAGATTGTGACTGGCTCCTCAAACACAATTTTGATGTCCTGCAACATTTGCTTCATCCACAGATCTTGAGTACAATTATTTTCTGCTGCTATATATTCTATCTTTGCAATAGACAGAGATATTGCCTCTTGCTTTTTGCTCATCCAAGAGACCAATCTTCTTCCCAAGAAAAATGCACCACCACTAGTACTTTTTCTATCATCCACATCTCCTGCCCAATCAGCATCTGTATATGTATGAAGAGTGAAATCATTGTCCTTTGGATACCAGAATCCATAATCATTTCTCCCCTTGAGATATCTAAAAATTCTTTTCTCTGCCACAATATGGGATTCTTTTGGATCAGCTTGAAATCTAGCAACAAGTCCAATGACATTCATGATGTCAGGTCTGGTCTAAGTCAGATAGAGCAATCCTCCAATCATTGATCTATACCTTTTCTGATTTGCCTTGGGGGAGTCATCATCTTTACTTAACTTGTATCCGTTTACCATAGGTGTACCTATTGGCTTTGAGTCTTCCATTCCAAACTTCTTCAATAACTCTTTCACATACTTGGACTGAGATATGAAGATACCTTTATCTGACTGAACAATTTGCAGACCTAGAAAGAAATTCATCTCTCCAAACATTGACATCTCAAATTCACTTTTCATCTTATCAGAAAATGTTTTACACATGCATTCATTTCCACCAAAAATGATATCATCAACAAAGACCTCAACAATCAGCATGTCCTCATGATTAATCTTGAAGTAAATATTACTATCAGCATTACCTTTGCTAAAACCTAACTTAAGTAGATATTTATCCAATCTTGCATACTAGGCTCTTGGAGCTTTCTTGAGTCCATACAAGGCTTTTCTTAGTCTACGAACCATATCTCCCTAATTAGATAACTTATATCCTTCTGGTTACTCAATGTAGACTTCTTTCTCGAAATCTCCATTCAGGAATGTTGATTTGACATCCATCTGGTACACTTTAAAATCTCTAAAAGCAATAAATGCAAGAAACAATCTAACTACCTCTATCCTTGCCATTGGAGAAAAAGTTTCTTCAAAATCAATTCCTTCCACTTGAGAATAGACTTTGCATACCAACCTTGCTTTGTTTCTTACAACTTCAGCATCTTCATTTAGTTTATTCTGGAAGACCCATTTGGTTCCAATCACATTTTTGTCCTTAGGTCTAGGAACAAGATCCCAAGTGTGGTTCTTTTCAATTTGCATCAATTCTTCTTCCATTGCTTTTACCCAGTTTTCATCATTACAGGTTTTACTTACTGATTTAGGTTCAATCTTTGAAATCAAACAAATTTCTTCTTGATCTTCAACAACTCTACTCCTAGTTTAAACACTTTTATTTATATCTCCTATGATTTGATATTCAAGATGATTCATTCTTACATACCTGTTGATGATAATTGTTAGTCATAAGAACATGCATAAAAATTTGCATACCAAACCTTTATTATCTTGTAAAGTATGATCAACGTAGGATAAGTTGATGACTCCAAGTTTTCGTTGATCAGGTCATGATCTTCTGACATTACTCAGAGGTTAATGTGACATGTTGTTTTCCATTTTAAGGGGTCTTACATTTGTCTTAATGATCAGTATTGTTCTGCTTCCTATAAATTTACTCCACAGAGAGGTTATTTCTACTCTATTTCCAAAGATAGCTGATGTACTTGCAAGTTTGATCAATTCTTTTGATTATTGATCATCATGAACCTGTTCTTTCTTCTACACAATGTATTTACTCAAATGCTGTGTCTATAAGTGGATATTTGTATGTATCTCTTGGATATTTGTATGAATTTGCATGATATTTGTCAATTTAACATGCTTTTACTCTAAATATGCTATGTATTTCCAATTATCTATGGGATGTTAGCATATTTCATGTTATTTGCTTTTAATTCTCTATTATTTGCAATTATGGTGATGAATTGTTATTAAATTGAAAGAAATTTGAAAGAATGCTTCTAAGTTTAGTGAATCTTTAGACATTGAACCACATACATACAAGATACATTCATGAGGAGAAGAAATCAAACCATATGTCACCAGGATATTCCACAGTTAGACATGGATGATGCTAACTTTAAAGGATAAGGAATGAAAACAACACATCCAGACTAACAAGCACTCCAAGGATGCAACTGATGAATGCATGTATCAAGATTTCAAACACAAATTACTCAAAATTTATGATGATTTGTAATCAAATTGTCTTCTCTTTAACTCAGTATGCATAACATGTACATTTACAACAACTTTGAAATGAGTCCTGGTATTTCAGTGATCAAATTTCAATTAAGTTTTGAATATTCAAAATATGGCACCCCTGTACCTTTTATAGAATAAGGTGAGGGAGCAGTTACAAATGACCTACGGTCAGGTTTTGTCAATTAAGATCAATGGTAGATTATCACTCTTTGACTCAGTCAACTTTCCTTCATGGCACAGGTTGCCAGCTGGCAACCATCTAGATGGCTCATTATCTTACGAATTCCTTATGCATATGTCTTCTTCATGATCCATCTTCATTCATGCTTCAGGTTCCTCCTCTTTATCTTCTTCTTCTTCATCATGATCATCATATTCATTACTTTCTGTATCGCTATCAATGAACATCATCCTGTATACGGACCTTCATTGCTGTCCTAATATTCTCATATGCCTGCATAATTCTATCTACCTCCCCACCATCTTGGGTTTTGGCTTTTGTTATGGCATGCTTGTGAAATTGGAATTTAGCTTTGATCACGTCTAGCTTACCTTTTCTGATGTTCAATGTCTCATTGTAAGTTTCCACATTGACCTTGATCCTCATGATCTTAATCATCATGTCTTCTATCAGGTGGGTGAGGGGGTCATCAGCTACTGGCTGGAAATTATCATGTAGAGCTTTGTTAGCAAAGTCTGCGTCTTGATTTTCTATCTTTCCCTCCATTTTCCCTTCTAATGCTTCAAGGATTTTTGCTTCATGTGCCATCATACTATGCAGCTTTATATTGATATCCCTGAGCTTGCCACTGCATTTCTTCAAGATATCACATTTGAACCTGATATCCTCATACCATATGTCTATCAGCAGGGCAGTGTTACTATTCAATACTTGGTTATTTATTAGGATTTGAGGATCAATCCTCTTCATCTCACCCAAAGAAGTTAGGTCCTTTTCCAATTGGAATGACCGTCTTCCTGTTTCATTTTGCATTTTGTCTACTTTTCTCTTTAAACTGCTTAAAGAATTCCACCTCTGTAAAGAGGTTCTCAATACATCCTTAGCTCCTGTGAGGGTTGACAACATCCACTTCTCCATGATCATGGCTTCGTGCTTCATGAGGTCCAACTTGTTAACCTCCTCCTGGGATATGATAGTCAATGGGACTGTCGGATCCACTGGTGTACTATTAGGGTTAATCAACCTCTTTATATATGAATGCAGCTAGGCAATGTGTTGCTTATGCTGTTTATTTTTCTCTTTCTCCTTCTTTACCCTTTGGGTCAAAGAATCAATGGTCCTTCCCTTCTTGACCTTCTTGGTCCTCATTAGCAAAACCCAAATCAACAGTTGTGATTTAGAGTTCCTCAAGGGTGATCTTGCCCTTCTTTTTTCTACAATGGGAAGTACTTCTTGGCCTGTCTTTTTGCCTATAGCAGGATCTCTTCTAATAGCTGATGTCAATCTGGCTTTCCTCTTTGGCTTCATGATTGTCTCTACAAACAAGGTGGAAACATCAAATTCTTAAATTTCAAAGCCTTGTTCTGTACCTATTTATTTCTCTAGCCACTAAGGTACTTCCTTTCTAGATCCTTGTTGTCCTTTGTCATCATCATGTCTGCCTTGTTCTCCAATATCTATCTCTATTCTGAGTGGAGAAGGTGACTTCCTAGTTTCTTCCTCATGGAATTCCTCATGAGGGGGATCTTGTTGCATCTCTTATTGTTGAGGGGTGTCTTTCTATGGGGGAGGATCCTGTGGAATCTCCACATGATGATCCTACACTTAATCCTACACTCCCTCTTTCTGTGTTTCATCCACTTTAGTATTTTCCTCATTTTGAGGCATGTTGACATCTATGGCTGTTTGTGTTTTCAGGCCTAGTGCATCAGCTTGATCTTAGGTTACTTCTTATTCCATACCTGATGCACCGATATCCTGTGTCTTAACATCCCCATGACCTGATTTATCTTTTTTACTTGTATCTCCCTGAGTCCGGGCGGCAACATCACCTGATGCATCTTTATCACCCCTACCTTTCTGTTGGACTTCCACTATCTTTGGCTTAGCTGGTACCTCATGTTGTTGCTGGCCCATATCTAGAGCATTGCTCTCTTCTTCTGCCTACTTGGCTACTTCAAATTTCTCTATTACATCGGGTGTACATACTTTGTCTTTGGGGCTCACATCTTCCCTATATGTCAAATCTATAACTGCAGGGCTAGTCACTTGAGCAACTAATTTGTCAAGCCTAATTTGTTGGGCTGCCCTTTCTGGGCTACTTTCTTTTTCTTCTTGAGCTGTTTGCTTTATCTCCTCCAATACCACCATCTGTACTAATGGGGTCCCATGTGGAGTCATGCGGGTATTGGAGACGAGAGTTTCCATCCTCTGAGAAGCTACATTCTGCACTACTTCATCATCTGATAGGTCCACGATGTCTTCCAAGGTGAAAGGACCACCATGATCTGCTTTGAAAGCTTCTTTTTTTTGTTCTACTCTCTCAGTCTTGAACTTGATAATGGTGGGAAGCAACACATCATGTTACATCTCCTTACTAAGAAATTCACCACCAGCTCCTCTTAATACTATTAGATCAGCCCTGATATCACCCCACATAGATGTTCTTTGCTTCTTGGGTGGTGACATCAGTGGCACTACCCTCCTCTTCCTGCTGACCATCATCGGGTCATCACCCACAGGCTCTTTATTTACTGGCTCTTCTTCAAATGGGATATCCTCTTCTGCTTCATGTTGTGAGGTTTGGCTTCCCTCTCGTACTTCTATGATTTCTATAGCTAGCCTTAGGATCCTCTTTGTCTTTGGTTTGTCCATCAGAGGCGGCGCAGATGAGGTGGATACCTATCCTGATGTTGATGCTGTTAGATCTAGGGCACACAACTGAGAGGTGGGGGGTGAATCAGTTGTACAAAAACTTGCTTCTACTTCAAACACTTGATTCTTCTTTGTTAGTTAATAGCATATCAATTAACCATTCATGAAAGCATAATGCATAAACATAGGAGCAGATAAACATCAACACATTGGACACCAAGATTTTGATGTGGAAAACCTGCTTAAGGGAAAAACCACGAGGTGATTAACCCAAGGATTATTCTCTGTTAGAAGAATAAGAAAAATGAATGGCACATGCCAATTAGGGCTCACTGCCCGAGCACACTACTCACAAAGAGGCACACTGCCTACAAGAGACACACTGTCTACAAAGTGATAAGAATCACAAACTTGAACTGGAGATTGACATCTTTACCATGTCTGGATCAGTTCCATTTAAGCCCGAGATACTTCTGCTCTGCCCTTTGCTCTTTCACTATGCCACACTTATCTACTCCACACACACTTTGAAATGAACTCACAAACCTTTATTTATACAAGGCATCGACTTAGGAACAATCATCTAAGTCGACAATCATCCACAAGAACATTTGCAAGTCGGCAATCATCCACAAGAACATTTACAAGATGAATAACTCATTCAGTCAGCCAGTCTGAACAAGAATATCTTCATCCGGAAGAATATCTTCAATTCCGGGCTCTAACACTAATGCGGACCAACAACACAACCTCAACATGATCCAAGAACCTTCACAAGCTTGCTTGAATGACCAGGTACATCCACACTTCCTCTACTCACTGGAATCTTTTCTCTTCATCCTGAACTTCAAGAACACAGTCTGTCGTGACTGTCAAATTGGAATAGGTTCTACCGGACCTCCAAACTATGTACAAACTAAGATGACACATCACAAGGACATCCTAAACACTCCTTCCAATCTGCAGAGTCTGACAATGCACCTCTGGATCTCACCAGACCTTTTTGTAACACTCTGTCCCTCCGGAGCATCTCCCGGAACCGGTTCTACTTGACCGATCACAACTTTTTCATATCTTCATGCAGACCTCTGAAATCTTAACTAGATCATCTCAAGACTCATATCTACAAACCCTTTAATCCGCATCCTCTGATTCTCAACCTATTGAGTACATTTGCCTTCTTGTCATCACTGTTCTTCACTGTTCCTGATTGAGACTAATTTTCTCAATATCCTCAGCACACAGCTCATCCAATCCTTCTTACCAATGCAATATGAGTATGTTGACATCAATGACAACACTGGTTAACCTCATACTTGCAATAATCTCCCCCTTTGTCATTGATGGCAACATATGATGTGAAAAACCATCAAGACAAAAACTTCTCATTTCTGTCACAGCTCCCCTTATCAGCAACAACTCTTCACATGTCTTCTCTTCCTTTACTGCTCCCCCTTTGATCATCAACCACTTGTTTTTCACATTTCTTCTCTCCCCCTTTGACATCAATGGCAAAGGGCTCATACTTGCACTTGTAACACATCAAAATCATACCAGCTACTCCCCCTTAGTAGCAGCTCCCCATCATCAATCCGGATCACAAGATATGACCGTGATATCCACCGGACTGATGCACATCAATGCATCCTAGTTCATCACCAGAGGGGCCATGACCCCTAACTTCTCCCTGAGATACTCAAAAGAGTCTTTGGTAAGAGCTTTAGTAAAAATATCTACAAGCTAATCCTTGGAGGGCACATACTCCAATCTGACTTCATCTTTGTTCACTTGTTCTCTCAAAAAGTGAAATTTGATAGATATATGCTTGGTCTTAGAATGCAATACTGGATTCTTAGAAATAATTATTGCACTTGAATTATCACAAAAAATTGTGATAGGCTCCTCGTATTCTACTTTCATGTCTCTTAACATCTGCTTCATCCATAAGATTTGAGTGCAACAGCCTGCTACTGCAATATATTCTGCTTTAGTTATAGACAGAGATATTGCCTCTTGTTTCTTGCTTAGCCAAGTAACCAATCTCTTTCCCAAGAAGAATGCTCCACCACTGGTGCTCTTCCGGTCATCCACATCTCCCGCCCAATCTGCATCTGTATATGCATGAAGAGAGAAATCCTGATCTCTAGGATACCATAGGCCATACTCAATTATCCCCTTTAGATATCTAAAAATCCTCTTGATTGCCATAACATGAGATTCTCTAGGGTCAGCCTAAAATCTTGCCACAAGACCAATAGCCTGCATTATATCTAGTCTAGTCTGAGTGAGATATAATAATCCTCCAATCATTGATCTATACTTGGTCTGATCTATCTTAGGAGAGTCATCATCAACTTACATCTGGTTGCCATAGGAGTGTTCATTAGCTTTGAATCTTCCATTCCAAATTTCCTCAATAGTTCTTTCACATATTTGGTCTGAGAGATAAAGATACATTTCTTTGTCTGAGTAATTTGTAGACCCAAGAAGAAATTCATTTCACCAAGCATTGACATTTCAAACTTACTTTTCATTTGATTTGCAAAGGTTTCACACAAACTATCTCTTCCTCCAAAAATGATATCATCAACAAATACTTCAACAATCAAGATGTTTTCATTATCTATTTAGAAATATAGATTACTGTCAGTAGTCCCTTTGTTGAAACCAATCTGCACAAGATGCTTATCCAACCTTTCATACCATGCTCTTGGGGCTTGCGTCAATCCATACAGTGCTTTCTTCAACTTGCAGACCATATCATCATGATCAAACAATTGAAATCCATCCGGTTGTTCAATGTATACTTCTTCTTCTGAATCACCATTTAGGAAGGCAGACTTGACATCCATCTGATATACCTTGAAGTCTTTGAAGGTAGCATATGCAAGAAATAATTTGACTGCTTCAATTCTTGCTACCGGAGAAAAGGATTCTTCAAAATCAATTCCTTCTATTTGAGAGTAGCCTTTGTAGACCAATCTGGCTTTGTTTCTAATTACTTCACCAACCTCATTTAGTTTGTTCTGGAAGACCCATTTAGTTCCAATCACATTCTTATTTCTAGGTCTGGGAACAAGATCCCAAGTGTGATTTTTCTCAATTTGCATCAACTCTTCCTCCATTGCTTTGGTCTAGTTTTCATCATTGCAAGCTTCATTTATTGTCTTAGGTTCAATCTTTGAAATCAGACAGTATTCATTTGAATTTTGAACAATTCTCCTCCTTGTTTGTACCCCTTTGCTTTTGTCACCTATGATCTGATCTTCAGAATGATTTAGATTTACATACCTTCGAACTTTGGGAGTCTCTTGCACTATTGTTACTTGATCAGGTTCATTCAGACAAACCTCTTCTTCCTGATTTACCAGATCAGTCTGAATCTGACTTTTAGGAAAGGATTGAGTTCCTTGAACCAGAACACCATTTTGATCATCTTCATCATATTCATAAAACCTTGAGGGCTTCTCAATTCCTTCATCAATCTTCAGATTTGTACTTTCTATCATCTTTTTTAGTCTCTTATTGTAACACCGGTATGCTTTGCTTTGAGTGGAGTAACCCAAGAAAATTCCTTCATCACTTCTAGCATCAAACTTTCCTAGATCTTCATCTCTTTTGATGTAACACTTGCTACCAAATACTCTGAAATATCTCACAGTAGGAGTTATACCAAACCAAAGTTCATAAGGAGTCTTACCGGTATTGCTTCTGATTTGAACTCGGTTGAGAGTGTAGACTACAGTGCTGACAACTTCTCTCCAAAACATCTGAGGAACATTTGCTTCCATCATCATTATCTTGGAAGCTTCCTGGATGGTCCAGTTCTTTCTCTCAACTACTCCATTCTACTGTGGAGTCCTAGGAGCAGACAACTGTCTCTTTATGCCATGCTTCTCACAAAAGTCTATGAATTCACTAGATGTGAATTCACCACCTCTATTAGACCTTAGACACTTTAATTTCAATCCGGTTTGATTTTCTACCATAGCCTTGAAGATTTTGAACTTCTCAAAGGCTTTTGATTTCTCTTTCAGAAAGGTAACCCACATCATCTAGGAATGATCATCAATCAGTAACATGAAATATCTATCACCTTGCATATTCTTGATTCTTGTCAGACCACATAGATCAGTATGAACTAATTCCAATAATCCGGTAGATGACTGATCTTTGCTTTTGAAGGAGACTCTGCTCTATTTACCTAGCTGACATTCTTTGCACAAACTATTTGTAGGTTTCACCAATTTTGGAAGATCTCTTACAGCCTAAATATTGCTTATCTTGATGATGTTATCAAAATTTACATGACACATCCTTCTATGCCATAACCAACTCTGATCAACTTGAACAAATAGACAACTTTTATCTGAACCAACTAGATGGAAGATATTACCTTTTGTTTGAGTACTGGATGCAATCTCAGTTCCAAAGCTTTCAAAGATCCTGCATCTTCTATTTTTGAGTTGGAGGTCATAACCTTTGTCTACTAACTATCCAACACTAAGAAGATTGTGCTTCAATCCTTCAACATACAGTACATTACTAGTTTTTCTCTTTCCATAAAAAGAAATAGTTCCCCTACCTCTGATTCTACCTGCAGAATTGTCACCAAACTTTACCATTCCTCCTTCATACCTTTCCATATCTAAGAACCTGTTCTTGTCACCTGTCATGTGGTGAGAGCATCCACTGTCAATAACCCAATCATCCTTTTCTTCAACTTGGGCAGCCAAAGCTCTTTCTACAACCTTATGATTGACAGATTCAGAGGGTATTGGTTCTTCTTCCTTGATGGCAATAAACACCCATTCATTTCCGGATTTGTCTCCTATCTCTGATTCATCATCTGTTACTCCTTCATTATCAGCTTCTTCATGAACATAATAACAGTTCTTTTGGAACCTTTGTCTATTAGAGTTTGACCTTGCAGATCTTTCTGGACATCTTGAAGCAAATTGACCAATCTTATTGCAGTTGAAGCACTTAAAAGGTAACTTTCCTTGATACTTACCGGATCCTCTTGGCAATCTCTTTACAATGAGGGCTTCAAGATGAGCTGTTTCTGCTTCTCTTCCATGTCTTTCCTTGCTTGATCATGTTGATAACTGAGAGGGGGGGTGAATCAGTTATCCTAATCTTTCTATCAATTCAAACATTTAGATCCACTTAGTTATTCATTAGCCTAGCAATTAATCATCCATGAAAGCATAAAGTATAAACATCAGAGCAGATAAACATCAGCACATTGAACACCAAGATTTTGATGTGGAAACCTGGTTAAGGGAAAAACCACGGGGTGATTAACCCAAGGATTATTCTCTGTTAGAAGAATAAGAAAAGATGGCACCTGCCAATTAGGGCTCACAACCTGAGCACACTGCTCACAAGAGGCACACTACCTACAAAGAGACACACTGTCTACAGAGTGATAAGAATCACAATCTTGAACTGGAGAATGACATCTCTACCATGTCCGGATCAGTTCCATTTAAGCCCAAAAACCCTTGCTCTACCTTTTGCACTACTCTTCGCTATGCCACACTTATCCACACAATCCATGCCTCAAAATAAATTCACAAACACTTATTTATACAAGACATCGACTTAGGAACAATCATCTAAGTCAGCAAACATTACAATAACATTCGCAAGGCATGTAGAACATTCAGTCGGCTTGTTACAGGAAGAACACCAACAACCGGTAGTCATAACATCAAATCCAACTCTAAATTCAATGCGGACTACCAACATGAACTGGACATGATCCAATGATCATCATAACCTTCCCTAAGACATCAAAAACATCCGCACTTCATCAGCTTACCAGAATTCTTCTCTTCATCATCCGGAACTTCAAGAACATAGTCTGTCGCCACTGTCACAATGCAAAAGGTACTTATGGACCTCCAAATCATACACATATCAAGATGAAACATCACAAGGTTATCCCAAATACACCTTCCAATCCATAGAATAGGATAATTCAATTCTGGATCTCACCGGACCTTTTTGTGACCTTCTGTCACCTCTGAACACCTGCCGGAACCGGTTCCACACAAATAGCCATAACTTCTTCACCTCTTTATGCGGACCTCTGAAATATTAACTAGAACATCTCAAGACTCATATCTACAAACCCTTTAATCTGCATCCTCTGATCCTCAACCTATACAGTACTTTGGCCTTCTTCTCATCATTGTTCTTCATTGTTCCTGATTGAGACTAATTTTCTCAATATCCTCAGCACACAGCTCATCCAATCCTTCTTGTCAATGCAATATGAGTATGTTGACATCAATGACAACACTGGTTCACCTCATACTTGCAACAATCTCCCCCTTTGTCATTGATGGCAACATATGATGTGAAAAACCATCAAGACAAGAACTTCTCCTTTCTGTCACAGCTCCCCCTATCAACAACAACTCTTCACATATCTTGTCTTCCTTTACTACTCCCCCTTTGATCATCAACCACTTGTTTTTCACATGTCTTCTCTCCCCCTTTGACATCAATGGCAAAGGGCTCATACTTGCAATTCTAACACATTAGAATCATACCAGCTGCTCCCCCTTAGTAGCAACTCCCCATCATCAATCTGGATCACAAGATATGATTGTGATATCCACCGGACTGATGCACATCAATGCATCCTAGTTCATCACTGGAGGGGCCATGACCCCTAACTTCTCCCTGAGATACTCAAAAGAGTCCTTGGGAAGAGGTTTAGTAAAGATATCTGCAATCTGATCCTTGGAGGGCACATACTCCAACCTGACTTCACCTTTGTTCACTTGTTCTCTCAGAAAATGAAATTTGATAGATATATGCTTGGTCTTAGAATGCAATACCAGATTCTTAGAAACATTTATTGCACTTGAATTATCACAGAAAATTGTGATGGGCTCGTCATATTCCACTTGAATATCTCTTAGCATTTGTTTCATCCACAAAAGTTGATTGCAACTACCTGCTGCTGCAATGTATTCTACTTTTGTTGTAGATAGAGATATTGCATCTTGTTTCTTACTTAGCCAAGAAACCAATCTTTTTCCCAAAAAGAATACTCCACCACTGGTGCTCTTCCAGTCATCCACATCTCCTGCCCAATCTGCATCTATGTAAGCATGAAGAGAGAAATCATGATCTCTAGGATACCGCAAACCATACTCAACTATTCCTTTTAGATATCTAAAAATTCTCTTGATTGCCATAACATGAGATTCTCTAGGATCAGCCTGAAATCTTGCCACAAGACCAACAACCTGCATTATATCTGGTCTAGTCTGAGTGAGATACAATAATCCACCAATCATTGATCTATACTTTGTCTGATCTACCTTTGGAGAGTCATCATCTTTGCTCAACTTGCATCTGGTTGCCATAGGAGTGTTCATTGTCTTTGAATCTTCCATACCAAATTTCCTCAACAATTCTTTCACATATTTGGTTTGAGAAATGAAGATCCCTTTCTTTGTTTGAGTAATTTGCAGACCCAAGAGGAAATTCATTTCACCAAGCATAGACATTTCAAACTCACCTTTCATCTGATTTGCAAAAGATTTGCACATACTATCTCTTCCTCCAAAAATGATATCATCCACAAACACTTCAACAATCAAAATGTTTTCATGATCAATTTTGAAATATAAGTTATTGTCAGCAGTACCTTTGTTGAATCCAATCTGCACAAGATGCTTATCCAACCTTTCATACCATGCTCTTGGGGCTTGCTTCAATCCATACAATGCTTTCTTCAACTTGTTGATAACTGAGAGGGGGGGGGGGTGAATCAGTTATCCTAATTATTTCTTCTTTTGAACTTTCTTATTAATCAATGCAATATTGAATCAAACAAACAAACATTACCATGAAATGAGAAACACATGACACAGTATTTTTGAGGTGGAAACCCTGTTAAGGGAGAAAACCACGAGGTGATTAACCCAAAGATTATTCTCTGTTAGAAGAATAAGGAATTACAAAATGGCACTTGCCAATTAGGGCTCACTGCCCGAGCACACTGCTCACAAAGAGGCACACTGCCTACAAGGAGACACACTGTCTACAAAAAGAAAGTTATACAATACTTGAACTGATTGGAAGCATCCACATATGTTGTAGTTCAGTTCCGGTTAGGCTCAGTACACTGATCTTCTGCACTTCATCATTCCTCTTCTCTTTATTCTGCTTTTCTTTCACATACTGGATCTTTCTTACTGCTTCTGCTCTGCTCTTCTCTTATTCGCATATCACACCATACAACCACACATCTCACAACTAAATCCATCATGCATATGTATCTGCACAAGTAATTTCATCACCTTTCTAGTCGGCATCTAGTATAGTCTATCTTCTCACAAACTCTGTTCTGTCGGCTGAATCCTTGCATATCAAGTAATGCGGATCAACCATATACCTGTAGAAATCATTAATCATGTCGGCCAAACATAATCCATGTCTTCATAACCTTTACCACTGTCAGAAACACATCCAGAAAGCAATCTGATGTTCTGTTAGTGAGTTCTTCCTCTGTTCACACTGTTACTCAGGAATCCGGTATTCAACTGTTCATATCTTTTTCCTTGTTCATCACCAGAGGCTAAATCCTTGGAATCTATTACTCAAGGTAGTCCTCTTGACTTTCCTAAATCCACACTTTACCAAGATACTTCCTCTGAGAGATCCAGACCTGTCTGTCAGACCTTGCCATATGCTATGTTCTTGTTTACCGGACCTCAACAATCTTTATTCTGACTTCCGGTAGAGACACACCATGACTTGCGGATATGTGGGATGACCTTTGTTGCCATCAATGACAACAACCATGAATCCATATAGTGTCTCTTTTTAACAATCTCCCCCTTTGGCATTGATGGCAACACTTAGTGAAAAATGACTAAGTGTTTACACTATGCTCCCCCTTGGCTGATGCTCTGTCTTTATATACATTTTCCGAAGCTCCCCCTTAGTTGGATACCTCATTTTTCACTGCTCCTCACTCCCCCTTTGACATCAATGGCAAAGGGTAGGGTCCGCACAACAAAATTTTCAAAAAATTTTACTATACTTGGTTGTATATTACATATTCACATAAACTGAAGAATATCTACAAAGGATGTCTTCAACTGGATGAGTTCTGTAGCCCAACTTTGCTTCATTCTATCCAAAATTGAAATGTGACCACTCAACAAAAATGCAAAAGCTTCTACCCTCTTGAGGTCTGTCGGATCATTGGTTTGGGCGGTAGTCTAAGCATCACTTATGGCCTCATACATGGTTTCTAACTTAGGGATAATAATCCTTCTAAGTTCTCCCATCCGGTTGATTATATTCTTCCTTTCCTTTTCAAAGTTCTTTATTGCATTTGTGATTGCAATAGTTTGACATTCTTGATTTACTATGGAGGAAGAGAGAGGATCAAAACTTTGAGACAAACTCAGTAGTTTGTCCTATTCCTCTTTTATTTTCTTCTCAATTTCTACTGTTGCTTTTGACCAGGAAATACAAAATTTGTAAATGTCACTGCCATCCTTAAGAGAATTTTCTAAGCTCTTTATTCCAATACTCATATTTCTCCTATCATTAGAGATTAATCCTAGTACCTCTGAGAATCTCTTATCCAAAAACTCCTTCTAGACCTTTTCTTCAGCTGATTTTTCTAGGGATTCAAAATGTGTACCAACACTACTGACTAAGGTTTTGAGATTACCGGAAGAGGAGGCTGTGGGATCTTTCTGGACCGATGGCATAATCTTCTCAAGCACTTCGGAAGCAGCCTCTATCAACTCACAGTCTTCCATATGAGACTTTAGGAGTTTTTCATTTGCCTTAGCATTTGCAAATGAAGCTATCTTCATTGTCTACACTGGAGAGAGGGAATCAAAGTTGAATGGACCTTGTAGAAGCTCCGGTTTATCAATCTCTATTGCTTCTTTGCTCAGAAATTTTTGGACAGTTTGTGCAGTGTCTCTTGCTAGAGACAGATGTTTCTTTTCTTCTACAATCATGAAGTTGTCCTTTGGAATTTTCTCTCCCTCTACATTCCCACCACTGACAGTTGTGGTTTTCTCTGGTGAAGTCTTCTGTTCTTCTGCAATCTTTGCACTGTCACCTTCTTTTTCCTTCACCGCTGCTCCTTTCTCTTGTAGTTTCTCTTCTTCTTTGGATCTGGAGACTGTAGGGGAAACCGGAGGAGAGATGTCAGTCTATTCAAGGGCCACTTCTTCTGGAGCAGAGGATTCCAAGTCCACAGTTGTTTCTACACCTAAGTCCTCTACAATATGAAGATTAAACCTTTTGAAGGCCTTCCGGAGGATCTCTTCTGTATCCATGGCCACCTTGTCAGTCTCACCAAGCATGAGTTTATTCATCCTTGCTTTACTTCTGAACTCATCTTTGCAGTCTTTGAATATTATGTTCATTGTCTTGGGATCAATTTGAGGATATAGCTGAATAGCTATCTGCTCCCGGATCTCAAGATCTTTTGCCTGGGCATTGTTCTTTCTTATTTCTAATTCCTTCTCTAGACTCTTAGGAATTTCGGAGATAATCTCAATAAAGGCTTTATTGTAAATGTTCAGATACTTGATTGTAGCTTCCTGCAGGATCTTTTGGTCAGCCTCATTGTAGTCATCATAGAATTCGGCCACTGGTTGAAGGTTCCCATCCACAGTGACTGATTTGATTACACTGTCTAGAGACAGGGTGGGTTTTTCAACAAATTTCTCTGTCATTTCTTCCTTGTCTTGGCTTGTGGAGGGTTTATTGGATCCTTTCTTCTTCTGCTTCTTTATTTCCTTTACTCCCTCATCTGATTCAGTTTCCTCTTCATCTCTTTGACTTTCATAAGCCCTTGTGGCTTTTGTCTTGGATCTTTTGCCGGATGCCTGGACTTCTAGTTTTGAGCTTTTGGCTGTGGCAGGTGCAGATCTTTTTGATGATCTGGTCCGGGTGGAGATTTCTACCGAAACACTTTCTTCACTTTTCTTGTCTGCCCTCTTCTTCTTCTTGTGAGCATCAAGTGCCTCCATTGAGATCCCAAGGCCTTGTGCTATATGTTCTACTTCTTTTCTAACCTTCCTCTTGATCTCTGGTTCTCTGAGTTCAACATGAATTTTTATACTCAGTTCCTCAAATGTTTCGAACCTTTCTGCCTTTGGATCTTTAGGCTGACTTAGCATGTGTTGAACATGCAGCTCCACAATCTGTTCATCCACCTCATACCCCATGGGCATGATCCACACAGTTCTTGGTTCTACTGCCTCCATTAGGCACTGATCTGTTTTTACCATAAAGCATACTGTGTCTTTGTACTTTTCAACAAGAGACTGGGGAATTCTTTCTCTTGCATGCATCATGCTCTAAAAGTTCTTGAAATATCCCCACAGGGCTATTTTTCTTGCTTTAGCATCGCCAAGTCCATGTAAATAATCTCTGATTTGG
Organism: Cunninghamia lanceolata; assembly: GCA_027924645.1. Classification (NCBI taxonomy): domain Eukaryota; kingdom Viridiplantae; phylum Streptophyta; class Pinopsida; order Cupressales; family Cupressaceae; genus Cunninghamia; species Cunninghamia lanceolata. Next base: position 2,722,686 of record BSBN01000220.1, on the reverse strand, counting down.
ATGGCAACTGGTCTGTCATTTTGCCATATCCATCCACTAGATCTGGGAAGCTCATTCATGTAATAAAAGAATAAATAAAGGATCAAACTACCATACTTGAAGGAGTTTTTCTTGTCCTTCTTGATCTTCTACAGATTTTCCAAAATTTGGTTTAGAAGAAGCTCACACAAGTCATAGTCTGCATTCTCCTTTAGCATTTTATAAGCTGTGTAAATTACAGTTCCCGGTACCAAATTTTCCCTACTGGAGTGACAGATCTTGTAACCAATTATCATAGATGCAAATTTGACATCCGGTTCAATGATGTCTTCAATTGTCATAGCTCTCTTGTCAAATTTAGATCTGGTTGCATTACTAGCTGTCTGATTTTTGACAGACTTGAGAATAGTTAATCCACCAGATGAGTGCAGACCAGTTACAACCCTAATTGCATCTTTGGTAATCTTGAAAGGCTTGTTCAACCATAGGAAATTGTCATGCACTCTACTTAGTACATACCAGACCCATTCATCTTCTTCAAAACAGGGGAAATGAATGCACTATGCAAATTGTTTATCTTGGATGGCTTTGTACTAAGGTTTAATCTCAAAGGAGTCATCTATCAACTATTTGTGATAGATATCCATCAATTTTGATTCTCCAAAGTCTTCAAAATTTGCATGAATGTAAACCCTAATGTCCTCCGTATGCAATACACCATGCGGAACACTAGAGAAAGCTCCTAGTGGATCTACCTCCAAAGATTTGTATGGATGTTTCTTGAATGTGGGACGAGGTCTATCAGAGATCTTAACTATATTCAGAGTAGCCATTTTTCAAAGATTTGCAGTGAGATATTGAAAACGGAAAATACCTTATGCACCTTCGGTTACACAGAGTGGTTGGATTGATTTCTGTATGTAATGACTTCTGCAAGAGATCTTTGGTGAACTTGATGAATCTTGTTGCAGAGCTCCACTTTTCACTTCTTCTTGAGTGCAGAATGAGCAAGTGATTTATGAGAAATCCCTTATATTGCTCTGCAAACCCTAATATCTGATGGCAATAAATGCTTGACCTATATTATTCCGGTTTACCTTATTCGGATAACTTGAAGAACCGGATCAGTCCTGATCTATGAACATCATGCGGATCTTCCAACCATAAACAAATCAAGATGACACATCACAAGGACATCCCAAACACTCTGTCCAATCCGCAGAATAAGACAATGCACTTCCAGATCTCTCTGGACCTTTTTGTAATCCTCTGTCATTCCGGAGCATCTCCCGGAATAGGTCTTACTTGATCGATCACAACTTCTTCACATCTTCATGCGGACCTCTGAAATCTTATCTGGATCATCTCAAGACTTATATCTACAAACCCTTTACTCCACATCTTGTGCCACATCCGGCACCACTTGATTGGCTGGGGGAATAGGATTTTCTTTGAGTCTCCCCCTGAGCTAGAGCTCACCTTTTAATTTTCGGAAGGAATATCAATACCAAAGTCTGGTGCGGATCCAACCTCTACATTCTCTAAACTTTTCTTCACCCAACTCTTGTTCATCTGATTCCTAACTTCATCCGCATTCATCTTTTGTTTACCCTTGTCTTGATTCTGATTATACACTGGACCTCTTTTATCCTGATTCTTTCTTCTGCAGACTTTTGCATTATGACCAGATCTATTACAGATTTGGCAAATAACATTTCCTTGCATATTTGACTGATAACCTCTTGATCTGCATTGATTAGCCATATGACCTACTCTATTGCATGCAAAGCATCTACCATTGAATGATTTGTTTATTTGCATATTTCTACATTCATGAGACTTGTGTCCATACCTTTTGCAGTTAAAGCACTGTCCGAAGAAGGATGAATTAGTTTGATTCATTCTCTTTCTACACTGATTAGCTTTGTGACCAAAGTGATTGCAGCTGTGGCAGTATCCATTGAAGGATGGATATCTTTGAGCATTGGGCTATCTTACCGGAGGTCTTCTAGGCCTATTCCTTGGATTTTCTGATCCAAAATTCTTTTGACCGGATCTGAAGCTTTCTCCTTTCTCATATCCCAAACCATACTTGTCATCTACCCTCTTTTGACTTCCAAGAAGAACTTCAAGTTGAGCAGAACTTATCTTGAATTTCTCTTTATATTCATTTGCTGTTTGAAGATCTCTTTTGAGAGAGACAATTTGATCCTCAAGTTTTTCTTCATTATCTTTGGCATCTTCAAGATTAGATTCAAGATGTCTGATAATCCTGTCCATCTGGTGGCAATCTTCTGTTTACTCTTTAAGAGATTCTCTTAGATTGTCTTTAGCTTTTCTTTTCTCTTCAATCTCTTGAGTAAACTTTATAACTCCTGATTCCATTTCATGTCTTACCATAATGGTTTCTTTTGATAACTTTTCACATAACTTGGTTTTCTCAGTCAATTCTTCATTTGTATTACTTTCTTCACTTTGTCTTGCCAATTGTTGGAGCAACTCCTTTCTCTTTTTCATAGAGAGACTTAATTTGTCCTTTAGTTCTCTCATGAATTCATCAGCCTGTTTGAGTCTTTCCTTTAATTCATTGACTTCAGAGTTTGATTGTTCAAGATCCTCAAGGGCAGTCTTGAGTTGCTCCCTTAAACCATATGCATCCATTTGAACTCCCAGATCTTCCTCAAGCTGTTAGGCTCTATTAGGAGGAACTTAGCTCTGATACCAATTGTTGATAACTGAGAGGGGGGGTGAATCAGTTATCCTAATTATTTCTTCTTTTGAACTTTCTTATTAATCAATGCAACATTGAATCAAACAAACAAACATTACCATGAAATGAGAAACACATGACACAGTATTTTTGACATGGAAACCCTGTTAAGGGAGAAAACCACGGGGTGATTAACCCAAAGATTATTCTCTGTTAGAAGAATAAGGAATTACAAAATGGCACTTGCCAATTAGGGCTCACTACCCGAGCACACTGCTCACAAAGAGGCACACTGCCTACAAGGAGACACACTGTCTACAAAAAGAAAGTTATACAATACTTGAACTGATTGGAAGCATCCACATATGCTGTAGTTCAGTTCCGGTTAGGCTCAGTACACTGATCTGTTGCACTTCATCTTTCCTCTTCTCTTTATTCTGCTTTTCTTTCACATACCGGATCTTTCTTACTACTTCTGCTCTACTCTTCTCTTATTGCATATCACACCATACAACCACACATCTCACAACTAAATCCATCATGCATATATATCCGCACAAGTAATTTCATCACCTTTCTAGTCGGCATCCAGTATAGTCTATCTTCTCACAAACTCTGTTCTGTTGGCTGAATCCTTGCATATAAAGTAATGCGGATCAACCATATACTTGTAGAAATCATTAATCATGTCAACCAAACATAATCCATGTCTTAATAACCTTTACCACTATCAAAAACACATCCGGAAAGCAATCTGATGTTCTGTCAGTGAGTTCTTCCTCTGTTCACACTGTTACTCAGGAATCCGGTATTCAACTGTTCATATCTTTTTCCTTGTTCATCACCAGAGGATAAATCCTTAGAATCCATTACTCAAGGTAGTCCTCTTGACTTTCCCAAATCTGCACTTTACCAAGATACTTCCTCTGAGAGATGTGGACCTGTCTGTCAGACCTTGCCATATGCTTTGTTCTTGTTTACCGGACCTCAACAATCTTTATTCTAACTTCCGGTAGAGACACACCATGACTTGCGGATATGTGGGATGACCTTTGTTGCCATCAATGACAACAACCATGAATCCATATAGTGTCTCTTGCCAACACAACTTGCAGACCATATCATCATTATCAGACAATTGAAATTCATCCAGTTGTTCAATGTAGACTTCTTCTTCCAGATCACCATTTAGGAAGGCAGACTTGACATTCATCTGATATACCTTGAAGTCTTTGAAGGTCGCAAATGCAAGAAATAATCTGACTGCTTCAATTCTTGCCACCGGAGCAAAGGTCTCTTCAAAATCAATTCCTTCTATTTGAGAGTAGCCTTTGCAGACCAATCTAGCTTTGTTTCTGATTACTTCACAAACTTCATTTAGTTTGTTCCAGAAGACCCATTTGGTTCCAATCACATTCTTGTCTCTAGGTCTAGGAACAAGATCCCAAGTATGATTTTTTTCAATTTGCATCAATTCTTCTTCCATTGCTTTGGTCCAGTTTTCATCATTGCAAGCTTCATTAACTGTCTTAGGTTCAATCTTTGAAATCAGACAACATTCATCTAAATTTTGAGCAATTCTTCTCCTTGTTTGTACCCCTTTACTTTTGTCACCTATGATTTGATCTTCAAAGTGATTTAGAGTTACATACCTTGGAACTTTGGGAGTTTCTTGCACTACTAATTCTTGATCAGGCTCATTCAGATAAACTTCTTCCTGATTTACCAGATCAGTCTGGATTTGAATTTTAGAGGAGGATGGAGCTCCTTCCACCAGAGGATCATTCTGATCATCTTCATCATATTCATAAAACCTTGAGAGCTTCTTAATTCCTTCATCAACCTTCACATTTGTACTTTCTATCATCTTTTTCAGTCTCTTATTGTAACACCAGTATGCTTTGCTTTGAGTGGAGTAACCCAAGAAAATACCTTCATCACTTCTAGCATCAAACTTCCCTAGATCTTCATCTCTTTTAATATAACACTTGCTACCAAATACTTTGAAATATCTCACAGTAGGAGTGATGCAAAACCAAAGTTCATAGGGGGTCTTACCGGTATTGTTTCTGATTTGAACTCGATTGAGGGTGTAGACTGCAGTGCTGATAGCTTCTCTCCAAAACATCTGAGGAACATTTGCTTCCAACATCATTGTCCTAGCAGCTTCCTGGATGGTCCGGTTCTTTCTCTCAACTACTCCATTCTGCTGTGGAGTCCTAGGAGCAGACAACTGTCTTTTTATACCATGCTTCTCACAAAAGTCTATGAACTCACCGGATGTGAATTCACCACCTCTATCAGACCTCAGACACTTCAGTTTTAATCTAGTTTGATTCTCTACCATAGCTTTGAAGATTTGGAACTTTTCAAAGGCTTCTGACTTCTCTTTTAGAAAGGTGACCCATACTATCCGGGAATAATCATCAATTAGTAACATGAAGTATCTATCACCTTGCATACTCTTGACTCTTGTCGGACCACATAGATCAATATGAACTAATTCCAATAATCCGGTAGAGGACTGATCTTTGCTTTTGAATGAAACTCTGCTTTGTTTGCCTAGCTGACATTCTTTGCACAAACCATTTGTAGGCTTTACCAATTTTGGAAGATCTCCAATAGCCTGAGTATTGCTTATCCTAATGATGTTATCAAAATTGACATGACACATCCTTCTATGCCATAACCAACTCTGATCAACTTGAACAAGCAGACAACTTTTATCAGTACCAACCAAGTGAAAGATATTACCTTTAGTTTGAGTACCGGATGCAATCTTTGTTCCAGATCTTCCTAGGATTTTGCATTTTCCATCTTTGAATCGAAGATCATAACCTTTGTCCACCAACTGTCCAACACTGAGAAGATTGTGCTTCAAACCTTCAACATACAACACATTACCAGTTTTGTTTCTTCCATTAAAAGAAATGGTTCCTCTTCCTCTGATTCTACCAGCTGAATTATCACCAAACTTTACCACTCCTCCTTCATATCTTTCCAACTCTAAGAACTTGTTCTTGTCACCAGTCATATGGTGGGAGCATCCACTGTCAATAACCTAGTCATCCTTTTCTTGAACTTGGGTAGCCAAAGCTTTTTCTTCAACCTTATGATTGATAGACATTGGATCTTCTTCCTTGATAGCAATAAGCACCCATTCATTTGCTATCTCTGATTCATCATCTGTTACTCCTTCTTTATCAGCTTCTTCATGAACATAATAACAATTCTTTTGAAACCTTTGTCTGTTAGAATCTGATTTGGTGGATCTTTCCAGACATCTTGAGGCAAAGTGACCAATCTTATTGTAGTTGAAGCATTTAAAAGGTAATTTTCCTTCATACTTACCGGATCCTCTTGGCAGTCTTTTTGCAATGAGGGCTTCAAGTTGAGCTATTTCTGCTTCTTCCTCTTCCATATCTTTCCTTGCTTGTTCATACCATGACAGCTTCCTTGAAGAGTTCTCTCCCGGATCAAATCTCTGTTTGCCTTTCACATAGGCACTGGCTTTGAATGCAGATTCAGTCTTGGGGTGATCATCTCCAAACTTAGTCATTTCAAATGCAGCCAGTTTGCCAGCCAGTTGTTCTCTTGTGACAGTTGTATGGGCTCTGAATTCATCAATGGAAGCAACCTTGATTTTGTAGGCATCAGGAAGAGATCTTAGAATTTTGCATACAATCTCATTTTCATCCAAAGGTCCACCAGAAATCCTGATTCCACACACTAGCTCATTTACTCTTGGCATAAAGGTAGTGATATTTTCATCATCTCTCATTTTCAATCTTTCAAATTTCCCTTTGAGACTTTGCAATCTTTCACTCTTAACAAACTCATCTCCTTCATACAAAAGTTCCAGTTTAACCAAGATCTCATATACAGTTGGTAGGTCAATAACATTTGAGAGATCTGAGTCATTCAATGCGCTTAGAAGAGCTTCCTTGGTTCGTAAATTATTTTCAGCATCTGTGATTTCATTCAGAGTTGTCAGACCACCCTGTGGAGGTACATATGGTTTTGAGACCATGGCCAAGTATGCTTTTCCCATACACTCTAAGTGACATTTCATGCGACCTTTCCAGAGAGTGAATTTGGTTCCATCAAACATCAGACTATCCTTCTTGTATGACGACATCCTGGATCTCCTCAAGCGGTTAAGCGCCTTTCAGAGGAACTTGGCTTTGATACCAATTGTTGATAACTGAGAGGGGGAGTGAATCAGTTATCCTAATCTTTCTATCAATTTGAACATTCAGATCCACTTAGTTATTCATTAGCATAGTAATTAATCATCCATGAAAGCATAAAGCATAAACATTAGAGCAGATAAACATCAACACATTAAACACCAAGATTTTGACGTGGAAGCCCGGTTAAGGGAAAAACCACGGGGTGATTAACCCAAGGATTATTCTCTATTAGAAGAATAAGAAAAGATGGCACCTACCAATTAGGGCTCACAGCCCGAGCACACTACTCACAAGAGGCACACTGCCTACAAAGAGACACACTGTCTACAGAGTGATAAGAATCACAATCTTGAACTAGAGAATGACATCTCTACCATGTCTGGATCAGTTCCATTTAAGCCCAAAAACCCTTGCTCTACCTTTCGCACTACTCTTCGCTATGCCACACTTATCCACACAATCCATACCTCAAAATGAATTCACAAACACTTATTTATACAAGACATCGACTTAGGAACAATCATCTAAGTCGGCAAACATTACAATAACATTTGCAAGGCGTGTAGAACATCTGGTCAGCTTGTTGCAGGAAGAACACTGACAACCAGTAGTCATAACATCAAATCCAACTCTAACTTCAATGCAGACTGCAACATGAACTGGACATGATCAAACAATCATCATAACCTTCCTTGAATCATCAAGAACATCCGCACTTCATCAGCTTACTGGAATTCTTCTCTTCATCATCTGGAACTTCAAGAACACAGTTTGTCGCCACTGTCACAATGCAAAAGGTACTTTCGGACCTCCAAATCATACACAAATCGAGATGACACATCACAAGGATATCCCAAATGCACCTTCCAATCCACAGAATAGGATAATTCAATTTCAGATCTCATCAGACCTTTTTGTGACCCTCTGTCACCTCTAAACACCTGCTGAAACCGATTCCACACAAACATCCATAACTTCTTCACCTCTTTATGCGGACCTCTGAAATATTAACTAGAACATCTCAAGATTCATATCTACAAACCCTTTAATCTGCATCCTCTGATCCTCAACCTATATAGTACTTTGGCCTTCTTCTCATCACTGTTCTTCACTGTTCCTAATTGAGACTAATTTTTTCAATATCCTCAGTACACAGCTCATCCAATCCTTCTTGTCAATGCAATATGAGTATGTTGACATCAATGAAAACACTAGTTCACCTCATACTTGCAACAGATCATACCATGATAGCTTCCTTGAAGAGTTTTCTCTCGGATCAAATCTTTGTTTGCCTTTCACATAGGCACTGGCTTTGAATGCAGATTCAGTCTTGGGGGGATCATCTCCAAACTTTGTCATTTCAAATGCAGCTAGTTTACCAGCCAATTTCTCTCTTGTGACAGTTGTATAGGCTCTGAATTCATCATTGGCAGCAACCTTGATCTTGTAGGTAGCAGTAAGGGATCAGAGAATTCTGCAAATAATCTCATTTTCATCTAGAACTCCACCAGCATTCCTGATTCCACACACCAGCTCATTTACTCTTGGCATAAAAGTAGTGATATTTTCATCTTCTCTCATCTTCAATCTTTCAAAATTTCCTTTGAGACTTTGCAACCTTGCACTCTTAACAAACTCATCTCCTTCATGCAGAAGTTTCAGTTTAACCCAGATCTCATATGCAGTTGGTAGGTCAATGACACTTGAGAGCTCTGAATCATTCAATGTGCTTAGAAGAGCTTCTTTGGTCTGCAAATTATTTTTAGCATCTATGATTTCATTCAGATTTGTCAGACCACTCTATGGAGGTACATATGGTTTTGAGACCATGGCCAAGTATGCTTTTCCCATACACTCCAAGTGACATTTCATGCAACCTTTCCAGAGAGTGAAGTTGGTTCCATCAAACTTCGGACTATCCTTCTTGTATGATGACATCATGGATCTCCTCAAGCGGTTAAGCTCCTTTTAGAGGAACTTGGCTCTAATACCAATTGTTAGATCTAGAGCACACAACTGAGGGAGGGTGAATCAGTTGTACAAAAACTTGCTTCTACTTCAAACACTTGACTCTTCTTTGTTAGTTAATATCATATTAGTTAACCATTCATGAAAGCATAATGCATAAACACAGGAGCAGATAAACATCAACACATTGGACACCAAGATTTTGACGTGGAAAACCTAGTTAAGGGAAAAACCACGGGGTGATTAACCCAAGGATTATTCTCTGTTAGAAGAATAAGAAAAATGAATGGCACATGCCAATTAGGGCTCACTGCCCGAGCACACTGCTCACAAAGAGGCACACTGCCTATAAGAGACACACTGTCTACAAAGTGATAAGAATCACAAAATTGAACTGGAGATTGACATCTTTACCATGTCTGGATCAGTTCCATTTAAGCCTGAGATACTTCTGCTCTGCCCCTCACTCTTTCACTATGCCACACTCATCTGCTCCACACACACTTTGAAATAAACTCACAAACCTTTATTTATACAAGGCATCGACTTAGGAACAATCATCTAAGTCGGCAATCATCCACAAGAACATTCGCAAGTCAACAATCATCCACAAGAACATTCACAAGATGAATAACACATCTGGTCGGCCAGTCTGAACAAGAATATCTTCATCCGGAAGAATATCTTCAATTCTGAGCTCTAACACTAATGCGGACCGACAACACAACCTCAACATGATCCAAGAACCTTCACAAGCTTGCCTAAATGACCAGGTACATCCGCACTTCCTCTACTCACTAGAATCTCTTCATCTAGAACTTCAAGAACACAGTCTGTCGCGACTGTCAAATTGGAACAGGTTCTTCTGGACCTCCAAACTATGTACAAACCGAGATGACACATCACAAGGACATCCCAAACACTCCTTCCAATCCGTAGATTTTGACAATGCACCTCCGGATCTCACTTGACCTTTTAGTAACACTCTATCCCTCCGGAGCATCTCCCAGAACCGGTTCTACTTGACCGATCACAACTTTTTCATATCTTCATGTGGACCTCTGAAATCTTAACTGGATCATCTCAAGACTCATATCTACAAACCCTTTAATCCGTATCCTCTGATTCTCAACCTATTGAGTACATTTGCCTTCTTCCCATCACTGTTCTTCACTGTTCCTGATTGAGACTAATTTTCTCAATATCCTCAGCACACAGCTCATCCAATCCTTCTTACCAATGCAATATAAGTATGTTGACATCAATGACAATACTGGTTAACCTCATACTTGCAATAGATGCACCTGCAGCCAGTATGACAATTCTTTCAATTATCACCCCCTTAGGCTCAGCATCATTTTTCTTTCCTCTAGGGGCACCTTTCCTCTGTTTCTGTGTGGGTAGCCTTTCTCCATTAGATTTCCTTTTCTCATTGAGGAAGTAATCATACTCTTCATCAGTTAATTCCTGCCTTTTCTTCTTATTGTCAATAGCAAGGGCTACACCCCTTTTCTTCAATCTATTTATCTGTTCATCTACCCAAGATTGGGTTAACTGCAGCACCCCACCTGTAAACTAATCCAAGGAAATATCCTCTGGATGTGTTAGATCAGGGGCTGAGATGGTGTGATTGTACACCTTCTTGTCTTCATATTCATTTGACATCATTTTTCCATCATCCTTCTTCAGCTGTGTAGGCATTGGGATGCAGTCATATGTCCTTATCTGGTTCAAAGTGAGCCTTTGGTATTTTCTTCTTATCACCTCAGCTTCATCCTCACAATCTGTCAAGAAATCCTCTAGATGTTTTTGATGTATAGGCTTCCCCATTATTTTATGCATCCTGCCATACGGGTCATAAGATCTAGCCAATGGAAATCGCTGCAGATACATCAATTTTAGACCTCCCATGACATGCTCTATGCTTTGTGAATTTGAGCACATATACCAGCCCATAGACACTAGAAATAGTACTAGAGGTATCTTCTTTTGTGCTTTACATGCCTCCATTATGGTAGACACTTGTCTAAGAAATTCCATCAAGGCCACCCCATAAGTAGGGTACCTGTGTAACATAAGGGGTTGTTCTTCAAATCCCCCTATTCTTATATATGAGAATGTGGCATGTGGCATACTAGATGAACCACGCTCCATGTCTGTAAACAACTTCCTGAGCCTCCATGCTCAATCTCTTGGTTTTGTCTTCCTCCATTGTTCTGACTAGATGCATAGAGAATGCATCACTCACTAATTTGTAATCCAGGAGGTAGTTCTTTCTCTGTAGTTGAGGATAGTGATCCCATATGTGGGCATCATCTACACCACTGCTAACCTTACCCACTGTAGTCAAGCATCAAATGTTCCCTTGTAAGCACATGAGCACACAACATATGAGGTCATATGGAATGAACATTCCTAACCTCCTAGGTTCCTTGTCTCTTCATCCAATACATAACTAATGACCTTGGCCCATAATGGCTTGTTATCTGTATAAAGGACCATCTAGATGATTCCAAACATCCAATTCTTAAAATTTCCAGCATGAGACTGACTTGTCATCCTGCTGAGTAGGGTAATCATGTACTGGTACTCATCATCAAAATTAGACTTATACAGGTGGACGGGTAACTTAGCTAAGGCAGTGTACGTGCTTCTCTTAGACCTCCACTGGTACATCCTCTTCCTTGCATTCTTCTTATTTTTATTATACTCTATCTCCAGTTTATGTAGATCCACACTTACCACCCTCTTTCCAACTGGCAGATTGAAAGTAGATGTGATGCTGTTAATTAAAAATTCAGTATATACCCTTCCATTTTTCTCCACCTGCTTGGTCTGAGGGTTATAGTTCCTGGCACATTCTACTACTAGTTATGGGGTTTCCATGGCATAGGGGAATTCGGCAGCATGCCACATTTCTGATACATATATTGCATCTAGAAGGGTATTGTCCTTATCATGATCTATTCTGGTTGACCATACTACTAAGTCTGTATCCCCCTGGTGATTGTCACCAATGATGTCGTACTTGAATTGTACCCCTTCGGGCTGAACAAACATGGGCTTAAGAAATTCTACATCATACCTATTCTATCTAAGATCTGTCATGGACTCCTACAATAACCATGCCTTATCTTACCATACGATATCCATATGCATTTATACAACATTATATATCCCTACGACAACATGCACACTCTATTCATTACTCTTTACTTCATCATGATATGCACATTTACAGATTCAAACCACAAGAAAGAACATACTACCTAAACATGCAGATAATGACAATAGGAGGGTTTCTTAATTACCTACCTGATAGCACTTTCCCCCTGGGTTAGATGGGTGATGACAGAAAAGAGTTGCAAATGCTGATGAGCACCCGTTCCGTTACACTAGAAGATCTCATCTGTTCATAGGTAGCTCATATGGGGGTTTGACTTCTCTACTCTGTAATTTCTTATTTTTTTGCAAGGTAAATGAAAATAACCTTGGAAAGTTACCTTTAAACACATCCGTATAGCAAATTAGGGTAAAACTATGTTAAATCGATCAAATCCATCGATATTCTACAGGGAATCCATGGATGATGCCAAGAGTTTGAATTGTATTCACAATCAGCGGGAATCCATCTACCACATTTATTTCCATTTAATGTTAGGAAATAGGAGGGGGGGTGATCTTTGAAAGATCAGGTGATATTGAAAATATGACCCCCTCTAGATAAAATGACCTTCCGCCTTTGAGTGGAAAAACGTATGCAAAGAAATCGGGTGATGTAGTCAACGTTGACCACATGTAAATCGGGTCATGAATTTAAGATCAGGGGATGTTCAAAGTATGACCCCGCAAAGTAAAATGACCCCCTCTAGAAAAGATCAGGGTGATGTCACCATGTCAGCGACCTTGTTTAAGCATTATGTTGTAATGACGTTTCACCATGTTATTGAATATGGTGGGCATCAGATATATACCTCCGTGAGGTAAAATGAAATGATGACATCATCATCAAGGTGATATTCTTTGTTCGTTGAGTTTAGATGACACCATCGTCATATTGGCATTGGGTGATATTTTGTGAAGAGGGTGATATTCATAAGATGACAGATATTAAAAATATGACCCCCCGCAAAATAAGTGAAGTTGTTTGACGGGTAGATAACAACTATTATGTAGAATTGACGTCCAGACCTCACGGACCAAGTGATTATCGAGTGATAAAATTATATCAGGGTGATCTTATATAATGTGACTGATGTTTAAAATATGAGCCCCCTCTTCGGAATATCAGGTTTGACCAAAACTTTGACTTAACATAACTTTCTCCCCTTAGAGAATTTTGGGGTGATCCAAAAGGAAAACCTGCTTGGAATTTCATACACTTTCCAACCGTGAGGTTAATAATATGAAATATTGACTTTGGCAACTAACCTCATCATGGTGACCTATCTACCCTCCTACAGGGTTACCTGCATGACTTATTTTACCAGACTGCCCAAAGTAGAAAAACAAGCCAAAGCAACAAAAAAAAGTTGGGTCCTTGTTTTGTCAAGTCAAAATGGGGTGTGTTGTGTAACCACACAACAATTTGCCACCAAAGAACATAACTAAATTCCAATGATTCAAGTGATGTGATCACATTCTAACATAGTATTTTAACTCTTTCTAAGTACAAGTATTATAATCTTTCTGAATGATAAGGTTTTCATCATGGCAACAGTGCTAACAAAGGATCAGGTGTGTGCACATGATTAATTATCCTCATCTTGAAAGTAAGTTGAAAACATGAGTAACTAATGTTAAGCTACATAGTTTGGGAGCATCCCTCATAGCCAACCTAGATAGAGCCTTGCTGCCAGTAGGCATCCATAGCCCCGACAAGGTTATCTATACAATCTCCCTAAGTAGAGCCCCACTACCAATAGATGACTATAGCCTCGGTAGAGTTACTTAGATGGCCTAATCTTATTTCTTTTGGATTTTCAATATTTATTCTTTCTATTCATATGATATCATCATGTAAGCTTAATGTGCAAGGTATGGTCACTTGCTAGTTTAGGTTGGAGACTGCATTGGTAGCAAAGGAGTCCCTTTGGATTTTTCACTTAACACCTATACTTATGTGCTCCACAAACCCAAGGCTGTTAGGTTAGTCATTGTGAAAGAATCACTTTGGTCAAGAAAAGGCACCCTGATGAAAAGATATCACATACCTGATCACCGACACTTCCCAAAATGAGTCATAACCTATATATCAATTTGTTCTCATCACTTGAATCTTAACAATTTGTTTATTTTCTTAGGGTGATGAGCTGCATCATCTTGACTAACCAAAACAAAACTCAACAAGCAAACAAGCAAACAAAACAAAACTGTACAAACAACTATACAATATGCACACTAGGATACACATGACTTGCATGACAATGTTTCAAGCTTGAAAATAATGCTTGATAAACTATCCATTAAATGGTAATGGAACATCCTCACCAGTTAAGGTTTTAAGCCTATAGGTGTTGTCTCCTAAAATTTCTGAAACTTGAAAGGGACCTATCCAAAGTTTATCAAATTTACCATGATCTCCTTTCCTTTCATGCGCTTTGTCCCACATAAGGACTAAATCTGAGATTCTAAAGGCCTTAACTCTGGGTCTTTTGTCAAACCATCACTTAACAACAGCCTGATGTTTAGCAAATTAGTCAATTGCTTTATTCCTTTTTTCTTCTAGGTGCATCAACTAAAGCAACCTGACTTCTTGTTTGTTATCTATGCCTAGATACTCTTGTGCAAACTGCAGTGTGGGGATCATTAGGTTAATAGGGAGGATGGGATCCACCCCATATACTAGTTGAAAAGGAGAATTTCTTAATGCAGCCTTCATCCTGGTTCTATCTACCCACAAGGCATACTTCAATAGGGTGTTCCACTCCCTTGGGTTCTTTTCTATCAATTTCTTTATGATGTTCAATAAATTCTTGTTTGTGGATTCTGCTTATCCATTCCCTTGGGGATAGTAATTGAGGAAAATTTGAAGATAATTCCATGGTGAAAAGCCCAACTTGACAGTCTTATTAAAGCAAAGACAGACCCATTATCACATACTAAAGCATAAGGAACTCCATACCTGCTTACTATATTGCTTTCCAAAAACTTGATTACATCTTCAACATCACATGTCTTACTGCTGACAGCTTCAGTCCACCTGGTACAATAATTAGTGATAGTCAAAACATACCTGTGGCTTGAAGATGATGGAGGGTTGATAGGTCCTATGAAATCCATTCCCCATTGAGTAAATGGCTGCATCTCCATCATTGGCTGCAAAGGTTGAGCATCATATCTTTCTCTATTTGTAGCAACCTAACACATATGACAACATTTGATGTATTCAACAGTATCTTTAAAAATAGTAGGCTAGTAATACCCTGCCCTGAGGATAGCATGAGTGGTAGCTAAGTATGATCCATGTGTAGTTCCAAACTTGTCATGTAATTCTGCTAGCACTTTATCTACTTCTTGCCTTTCTAGGCACCTAAGGTATATTCCCTCATAGTTCTTCTTGAAAAGGACTCCTCCTTTTATCATGTATTTCTATGATCTTATCTTTAAGGCTCTCCTCTGTGAAGTCTGCAATATTGAAGGACATCTTCCAGTAATCAAGATGTGCCTGATGTCTTAATACCATTCTCCATCTTCCTTTGTATTTATGACATACTGCTAGCTCATGATGTTAGGATCAATTTCAGATATCATCTGACTTAATGCTTGTCCTCTCACTAGTTTCATGGGTGTTATGTCCATATCATATTCTTGGAGGATAGTAATCCATTTGGCTCTCTTCTTGCCTAGTTCACTTTGCATTAAAAGCATCTTTACTGCTACATCTAGTACCACAACAATCACTTTACTTCTTAAGATGTATTTTTTAAACTTCTTAGCTGCTTGAACTAAAGCAAGTGCTTGTCTTTCAACATCCATGTATCTGAGTTCTGCATCTCTAAAAGGACAACTCATGAAGGCTATAGGCTTTTCTTCTTTAGCCTCATTTCTCTATGTTAATATTGTTGTAGATGTATGCTCTGAAGCAAATGAGTAAATGTAAGTCTTTGGTTTAATATGGATTGATTAGAATAGGAGCATTAGATATGGCTTTCTTGATATCTTCAAAAGTTGCTCTAGCTTCAGGTGTCCACTCAATTTTGGCATCCTTCTCGAGCATGGCATTCAATGATCTGACAATTTCTGCAAAGCCAGTAATAAACTTTCTAACAAAATTAATCTTACCAAAGTAATATTTGAGCTCCTTCTTACCTCCAGGAAGCTATATCTTCATAATTGACTCAACTCTCTCAGGGTCAATGATGATCCCGTTCTCTATTATCAGGTGACCTAATAACTTCCTTGTGGTTACCCCAAATATGCACTTCTTAGGGTTTAGGGATATTCCACGATGTTCACATTTCTTTAGTACATTCCTGAGGTCTTCTACGTGATTTCCTCTTTCTTTGGAGAAAACTGTCAAGTCATCCATGTATATGACTATGCATTTGCCAATCAGCCCTCTGAAGGCTATATCCATCTCTCGCTGAAATGTGGCTCCAACATTTATCAATCTAAAAGACATGCGCCTATAGGCGAATATTCCCCACTTTGTAGTGATTGCAGTCTTCAATCTATCTATCTTGTCTACCATCACCTGGTTGTAACCTAAAAACCCATCCAAGAATGACATCATCTTTGCACCATTTACAATCTGCAAGACCTCATCTAAGGAAGGCAAAGGATAATTATCCTTTTCAGAAGCTCTATTTAAAGTTATGAAGTCTACACACAATCTGATGTCCCCGTTCTTCTTTCTTACTGGGACCAAGTTGGCCACCCATGTGGAATGTCTCATAGGAAATATGATCCTGGCATTAAGCAATTTCTTGACTTCTTAAAAAATGATGGGTTCCAACAATGCATTAACAGGTCTATGTTTCTGCCTAAAACGCTTGACATTTGGCTTTAAAGGTATAGTATGAGTGATGATTGATGTCTCATAATTTTTTAACTCATCATATGTCCAGGCAATGACATGGATATAATCTTTAAGTGCTTGGGTTATTCCTTCCAACTCTTCTTCTGTACACACTTTTCCAATTAGGACATTCCTTTTTTCATCATCATGTCCAATGTTAACTTGTGAATACTCTCCTCCATTTGCTTTGGGGAGATATTTTTGTTTCATTATGTTGTCTAAGTCAAATGCTCTTTCCAACTCTATCATTACTTTAGGAATCTTGTTACTAGGAAACTCTAGGATTTCTTCTTCTTCCCAGATATGATCTTCCACATTTCTTTCATCTGTGATATGTGCATCAAAGACATCCCTGTTGGAAATGAAGTCTAAAATATGATGATCATCATCAAATACTTGAAGGTTAACTACCTTATCTGGCATAGAGGGTACTGATACTAATTCAACTAAAAATCTCTTCAAACTAGATATGAACAATGGTTCTAAAGTACTTGCGGCTTGGGCTAAGGCATCTGCCCTGTGATTTTGTTCTCTAGGTACATGGGTGATGTTGAATGCATCAAAATCTTCTATCAAGTCCCATACCCTATGTCTGTAATTGGATAGTTTCTTGTAATTACAAGAATATATACCTCTTACTTGTCTTACTACCAATTCTGAGTCTCCATAGACATGTAGAATCTTCACTTTCTTTCTGAGTGCAAACAACATCCCATGAATTAGGGCTTCATACTCTATCACATTATTTGTGCATGGGAATTGCAATCTGTATCCTGCTAAGTAGGATTTACAAGATGGGTCAATAAGATCTATTCCTAATCTAGCCCCTTTTTTTTATTTAGATCCATCAAACCTAAGGATCCATGGCTTATCTTCAGCTAAAGGCTTATCTAGGCCTTCTCTTTTCTTTTTAGCTCTAGCAGCTACACCATTTGATATCCATTTCAATTTTGGTATTTCAATTTTCTCAAACTTCACCTTATCTGGCTGATGTGAAGCTGATATCTCTTCTTTCTCTTTATCATTAAGAGGAAAATCTTCTGAATAGGGCAACATCTACCTTTTCAGAATATGAAAACATAATGAACAAGTAGTTTCTGAATGTGGTGCTTCATGTAACCTGCACCATCCCTCAATCAGGGCATCATGTGGAGATCTTTGCTGTTGTATCATCTCTTGAATTTGTTTTGATAAAAATTCTTCAAACTTAGACAAGTTGCTACCCCTATCTTCATCAGATAGTTCATAATCTGACTCTACCAAACAATCACTTCCTGGGGTGATTTTCTTGTTACTCTTAACATTACTCTTGCTACACACTAGTATCTCTTCCGTCTGAATAGGACTCTCATCATGATATGTGATTTTTCCTATTCCTGCAGATGACAAAAAAAAATAGTGTTGCTATCACTATCTGCAGAACTTACCACGGATGTGATGATGATGCCTCACTGCATGCTTGTTCTAGTTCCATCATGTCTAAGCAAGCATCACAAGTCTTTTCATAATGTGCCTCATCATGTAACCTACACCATCCTTCAATCAGAACATCATGAACAGACATTTTTAACAATTGACATTGTTGGACTTCTTTGGAGAAGTGAATCTCAAAATTCTTGAAGTGATCTACCTCTGTCTCATTTTCTAGATTACAATCAGATTGTAAAATTATTCTATCATCCTAGAGATTATCATCATGAACATGAACATCATACATGAGGATCTCCTCTATCTTGACGGTCTAAGGTCTAATGGAGTAAACTCTGGGTTCTACATCCACATACATGATCTCATTGGTTTTATTATATTCAGTGATCATATGTTTCATGCGAGGCTCAGCATCTATCCTTATTTGATTTGGTATTCCTTTCCAAGGCAACCACATATGACTAAAATCAGTGGACATGTATCCATTAAGTGTTTTTGACCAATCTTTGTTGAGTAGCATCCCATAGGTATCAGGTATATCAACTACCTGAATATCAATGTAGTATTGGATTATTGGATCTGATGCTAACTGCATATGAATGTGAGTTAGTTCTCCTACTACACTCACCTCTGTTTTATCTAATTGTGTTACTTTATTCAACAACTTACCAGGATGCAACCCTAAAGCATTGCATACAAAGAGGGGCATTACATTGGTAGATGCTCTTGAATCTACTAAGCAATTATGCAAATTTTTACTAAACATCCTTATGGTAAGGAGAAAAGGAGGTGACTCAGTTTTATCTCTATAAAGAGTCATGTGTCAAGTCTCTGCAGCTTGAATAGTAGCTAGGGCTTTGTGTTTAACATTAACATCCGTAAAAGCATGATCCTTATTCCCTATCTGACCTGAGGTATGATTATCCTCTTTTGGAACAAGATCATCTAAGAATTTCATGAAGGCTTTTTTGATAGCTGGGGTTTTGAGTAGTTCTGACAATGACAGGCTGATTTTGATCTTTTTCATTTCATCTACCAGATATGTGACTAACTTATTAGACTCAGGGGACATATTGCCAGTTTTTGGTACTGTATTTTATGGTGCTAAGTACTTAGCATTAACTTTCAGAAATCCAGGGTTATTGCTTGCCTTAGGATTAGGAGTGTTGAAATTATTTGGAGGCAAGGATGTAGTCAAAGGCCCAGCAGCTCTATTTGAATTATTCCTTAAGTTGTAATTATGCCTACTCTGATATTGCTGTTGATAAGAATGTACTTCTTCATGTTTAATTGATGGCTCATTTTCATCTTCAAATGGAAAAACATAATTAGTCTCAAAAGCCATGGCTGATTCTTCACATGCCTTATAATCCTGATGAGGTGACATTGTCTACTGATGAGGATGATTGATAAAACTTTCTAGCACTAGAGCAAAATCATATCCATAGGGGACAATTTCATTTCCTTCAACACAAGGTGGATTACCTGAAGTATTGGACACTTCAGTTTGGAATATACTGGTAGCAATCTTGAACTGAGGACAATCTAGCTCTGCATGAGCATTGGTGTTATGTATCCTGCACTAGTTTGTAAGGGCTACCTATGCCAGGTTCACTCTAGTGGTCTTCTTGGGTTCACTAGGAGGCTAATTATCTAGGGGTGATGGCAAAGAACCATTGTTTGGCCTAGTGTTCCACACTCTAGGCTGTCTAGGGGGATTATTGTTACCATTGTTGTTATTATAATTGTTGTTGTATCCCCTATCAGGATAATTAGGTTTGTCATTGGCATATCCTCTATTCTAATTTGGTTGAGAATAGAAATTTTGACTCCTCAAATGAGTGATCTCAGTGGTGATTTTCCTTAACTGTGCTGATATCTCTTTAATTTCTTCCTTCTCTTCCTGAACTTTGGCTACTACATTCTCTGTTTAAGGTTTGAAAAAGGAAGATCCATTGTTATTGTTGTTAGATTGTTCCACAACCTGAAGTACTTGTGTTTGTCTTGGATATTGTAACATTTGACCATTTCCATTTGGAGGTGGCATGATACTGAGTGGAGGTATCTGTAAAGGACTTGGCATTACAGCTGGAGGTATCATGGCTCCATTAGTCTATTGTTGAGCAGCATATGTAGGATAAGCAGGGAGTGTAGGAAATGCAATATTAGGAGTTGGAGTAGGGATCAGCTGCTGACTGACTTTGATAGCTTCTTCAAAAGCTCCTATCAAGGTTGTGACACCAGGATGTGCTCTCCTAATAAACATAGAGGTCAAGGGATCCAAGGCTGAGTAATATATGCTCCTAACAGCTTCATCTAATACAGTATATGGAGCAACTAGCTTAGAGAGAATCTTTTGGAATCTTGCATTGAAATTAAAAATAGCTTCTCCCTCAAATCTCTTGATTGTAGCAAACAAATGATAATTCATTGAAGGATCTATAGGTATTTTGAATCTATCCTTAAAGGCTTTCTCCAAGGCAGCCCATGAACCAAATCAACCTTGACCAAGACTGATATACCAGTTATATGCCTCTTCTCTTAAGGAAAATGGAAATAACCTGCATACCACATCCTGATGTTCTATTCTAGCCCTACAACAAGCTTCCTTGAATGTTCTAATGTGATCATCAGCATCCTAATATGCATGATATTTAGGACAAATCTTTTCAAGATTTTTAGGCAAAGGATGATATACCATGAAAGTCAGAGGTGACTCTGCAATAAAGAATGACATTGTGACTAGTGGAGGTTGGACCTGAGGTGTGACAGGTGGTCTTGTAGGTGTAACGGGTGGTCCTGTAGGTGTTTGCAACCCGATAGGAGTTACAGGAGCACGTTCTAGTGAAGCTCCTAATGCACTAGAACCAAGAGAATGATGAATATCTACTGTTCTAGTTCTAAATCCTTGGATAGGCAATTCTTCAAAGAGTCCACTAGATCTGGACCTGGTATTTGGCCTAAGAGCCAAGATTTCTTGAATTTAAGGAAATTAGGCTTGTTTACTATAAAGATTGACTGAAACACCTTAGCAAAGGCTATACTTATGATCATGATCTAAAACTAACTAAATATTTACGCAATATTAGCAGAAATAATGCAAATATGAGGTGATATGAGGCTTTGGGACACAAGCAACTAGATATCAGGTTTCTTAAGTAGATTACCTCAAAGCTTTTAGCAAAAAGACCTGAAATAGAGCTTATTTTAAAAATTGATGGTGATCAACCACAAAGCTTGCAATATTTATGATTAATTTCCAAAACTTTACAAAGCATAAGCATGCACGGACTTAAAACAACAAATCTTTGCATATGACTTGAAATACAGAGTGGCTTAAGTGTTACCTTTTAGTTTGCATCATCAAATCAAACAAATCTACTAATGAAAAGGCCCTCCTTCTAGCGCCAATTTATGTTGATGATGATTGTTAGTCATAACAACATGCATAAAAATTTGCATACCAAACCTTTATTATCTTGTAAAGTATGATCAACATAGGATAAGTTGATGAGTCCAAGTCTCCATTGATCAGGTCATGATTGTCTGACATTACTCAGAGGTTGATGTGACATGCTATTTTCCATTTCAAGGGGTCTTACATTTGTCTTGATGATCAGTATTGTTCTATTTCCTGTAAATTTACCCCACAGAGAGGTTATTTCTACTCTATTTCTAAAGATAGCTGATGTATTTGCAAGTTTGATCAATTCTTCTGATTATTGATCATCATGAACCTATTCTTTCTTCTACACAATGTATATACTTAAATGTTGTGTCTATAAGTGGATATTTGTATGTATCTCTTGGATATTTGTATGAATTTGCATGATATTTGTCAATTTAACATGCTTTTACTCTAAATATGCTATGTATTTCCAATTATCTACGAGATGTCAGCATATTTCATATTATTTGCTTTTAATTCTCTGTTATTTGCAATTATGGTGATCAATTGCTATGAAATTGAAAGAAATTTAAAATCATGCTTTTAAGTTTAGTGAATCTTTAGCCATTGAACCACATACATACAAGATACATTCATGAGGAGAAGAAATCAAACCATATGTCACTAGGATATTCCATAGCTAGATATGGATGATGCTAACTTCAAAGGATAAGGAATGAAAACAACACATGTAGACTGACAAGCACTCCAAGGGATGCAACTGATCAATGCATGTATCAAGATTTCAAACACAGATTACTTAAAATTTATGATGATTTGTAATCAAATTGTCTTCTCTTTCATTCAGTATGCATAACATGTACATTTACAACTTTGAAATGAGTCTTGATATTTCAACAATCAAATTTCAATTAAGTTTTGAATGTTTAAAATAAGGCACCCCTGCACCTTTTATAGAATAAGGTGAGGGAGCCGTTACAAATGACCTACGGTCAGGATTTGTTAATTAAGATCAATGGTAGATTATCACTCTTTGACTCAGTCAACTTTCCTTCGTGGCATAGGTTGCCAATTGGTAACCATCTAGATGGCTCATTATCTTACGAATGCCTTATGCATATGTCTTCTTCATGATGCATCTTCATTCACGCTTCGAGTTCCTGTTCTTTATCTTCTTCTCCTTCATCATGATCATCATCTTCATTACTTTTGTATCGCTATCACCTTGATGACCATTATCTTGTATATGGACCTTCATTGCCATCTTGATATTCTCATATTCCTGCACAATTCTATCTTCCTCCCTACCATCTTGGGTTTTGGCTTTTGTTATGGCATGCTTGTGAGACTGGAATTTAGCTTTGATCACGTCCAACTTATCTTTTCTACTATTCAACGTCTCATTGTAAGTTTCCACCTTGACCTTGATCCTCATGATCTTATTCATCATCTCTTCTGTTAGGTGGGTGAGGGTGTCGTCAACTACCAGTTGGAAATTATCATGTAGAGCTTTGATAGCAAAGTCTGCGTCTTGATTTTCTACATTTCCCTCCACTTTCCCTTCTAATGCTTCAAGGATTTCTGCTTCATGTTCCATCATACTGTGCAGCTTTATACTGATATGCCTAAGCTTGCCACTACATTTCTTCAAGATATCACATTCGAACCTAATATCCTCATACCATATGTCTATCAACAGGGCAATGTTACTATTCAATACTTGGTTATTTATTAGGATTTGAGGATCAATCATCTTCATCTCACTCAAAGAAGTTAGGTCCTTTTCCAATTGGGATGACCATCTTCCTGTTTCATTTTGCATTTTGTCTACTTTTCTCTTTAAACTACTTAAAGAATTCCACCTCTGTAAAGAGGTTCTCAATACATCTGTGATAGGTAAAAAATCAGGTTAATAAGATCAAGCATAGCCATGAAAACCTAACCCTACCATTATCAAAGAATCTAATCTAAATGAAATCAAAGAGTAATGCAATTCAAGCACAACATCACCTAGATTGTGTGATTCATTGTTTATGATGTGGATTGCTTCTTCGACAATGAACAATTATGAAGATAAAAGCTGCCATGATGGATTAATGATAATGATGATAAGCTCAATGGATGCTATGGATACTCAAATGCTCAATATGCTCAGAATGATAATGTAGACGCTATATGAATGTTGGATAGATGTAGTATGGAATGAGAGGGTGTTTATATAGAACTCAACCAAAATTAATCAACGATGGAGATTCGATGGCTATGTGAATGGCTAAGATTGAAAGATAGGCATAAGTGAATGTGAAGATGACAAGTGGTGGGAAGATAGGGCTTATGTGTTCTTGTGTACATAAAAAGTACTACATATGAAAGATATTAAATAAAAGGATGTAGTACCACTTATCTTTTTAAATGAAAGGGGTACACATGTCGGCTCATGAGATAAATGATAAGATAAATTAATTAAATAAATACAATTTATTTAATTAATTGGAAAGTGGGTTTATGAAAGGAATCTTTAATTAAATAAATAAGATTTATTTAATTAAAAATAGATAGAATGAAGATAATTAAATAATTGAAGATTGTTTAATTATAGTTTAGAAGAAATAGCTAATGAATTATTTAAATAAATTAGGATTTATTTAATTAATAGAAGAAATATATGTGTTAGGGATATTGCTCAAGTGTGTTAGACAAATGCAGATGTGTGATAATATGATATTTGAATGTTAATGATAATGAGTCAATTTTGGGTGTCTACATTTTGCCCCTCTTTGATATAATGTTCAATAGAGCATTGTGTCAAAGAAGATACGATACTTCACTTGATAAACAAGGTTATGCCCAGTGTAACTAGTAGGTGATGCCCCCTCAAGAGGTAAGCTAGGATAACCAGGAAGGGCTGGGTTGGCTCGCTATAGAAGAAAAGCTAGGATGCAAGGTTGACATGAAACAAACAAGGGTTTGGAGGGAATAGAATGGGATGATGCAGCTGAAAAAAGGCTTTGGCATAGAAGTAGGGTTTGGATAGGGCTATAAGTAGGTTCCTTAATGGCAAATAGGCTCATTTGTGCTCAGAAAGCTAGAGAGATCTGGAGCTCTATAGAGGTGGTGTGTGACGAGAGTTGGAGAGCTATTAGGATGGTGATTCCATGCGAGATCATCGTGTTGAGCGAGTGAGGACACATGAATGACCAAAGGGATCAGATGTATCTGTATGTATCAAAATTTTTCTAAAAGTGTGATTTTGATAGGCTAGAAGCATCATAAATGCACACACTTCACTAGAAGTGACTAGGGCTTAAGATAGGCAGTTCAGGTTGCTTGTGTAGGAAGATAGGTCACTTATGGTAGGTTAGATCACTTTTAGGCATGGCTTGGTTGCATAGGGTAAGAAGAGGTCGCTTCCAGTCGGTGAGGCAATAGGATAAGAAAAATGCACATATAGCTAAAAACAGGTCGCTTATGGTCAGACAGTAGGCGCATGCAGAGGTTAAGCTCGCTTAGAAAGAAAAAGTGCTCATTTAGGGTATACAGCTCGTGTATGGGCTAAAGAGAAGCGCATGTGGAGTTTAGCTCGTACATAGTCCAACAGCAATCGCATATGCAGAATAGATCACTTATGAACAAGATAGAAACACATATGGTAAAAGAGGTCGCTTGTGATCAACAAATAGACGCATATGGAAAACTAAACTGCTTATGGTAGATAGAAGCTAGGAGAGCAATAAATGGTCAAATTTTGATTTCATTTAAGTAGCGCAAGGGACTGACATGATAAATGGAATGATACGGGACATACTGCCACCTTTGTTATCACGGGAGCCACATCCTAGGGATTTGTGATTGGTGCGATTACTGGATGCAGAGGAGCGGCTAGTGTTAGAGATCCTCATATTAGAGCATGTTTTGAGATTGGAGTTGGTGCAGGCACATCGAGGACTGATGATGGCTATGGTGGAGTGATGGATAAGCGAGCATAGTTCGTTCTTATTATTGATAGGAGAGGCTACGATCATGCTGGAGGATGTGTTTTGGATTCTGTGGATTCTGATAGATGGAGATAGAGTTGATTATGATCTTGATTTGGGTCCAGCAGCGTTCAGGAGATTATTCGGGACACCAGACATTGGAGTAGAGGGCTTAGAGATCCTGATGGCAAGGATGGAGGAGCTATGTGATAGATTGCAATGAGTGGTAGTGGCTATCATCAGATGGCTAGTGGGAGATAGACAGGTGAGAGGCTTTCTAGTAGGATGGTGGACAGTGATGGAGGGGATGTTCTCCTATGGCACGAGATATGCATGGCCAGAGTGTGTACTGGGACAGCTTTATCATTACCTGCATGATTGTACGTATATGTTCAGAGCGAGTATGTCGGTAGGAGTTATAGTTTTGCATGTATGGGTTTATGAGCATATCCCAGTGACGAGACCAGAGGGATGGGTGGTGAGAGCTGTAGGAGAGCCGTATGCTAGGATGTATAGAGGAGCTCTGACATACCAATAGTAGTGAGGAGTAGTGTACTAGCAGAGGAGATTAGATGAGGTGGATAGCTTTGTATGGAGGCCATGGCTTGGATGTGAGAGATGGGATGAGGAGGATGCTTTGCTTATTTATGCTAGGTAGGCGAGATATATTTTTGGACGCAACATATATATTATAGAGCACTATTTGCCAGAGAGGGTTTTGAGACAGTTTGGGTTACCACAGACAATACCAGTTGGTGATGCCATTTTTGGGAGGACTCGACAAGAGGTTTTTGATTGGGGGCTAGAGGTTGTGGTTGAGATAGCTTTGGCGGAGAGAGATGGGCTACAGCTAGTTGTATGGCAATGGGGATAGGGTCTTATAGATCTAGGGATGCTACTAGACTATGATTCTTACGGGGTGACAACTAGACTGACTCGGCTGATGTAGGTTGGAGAGATAGGGGAGATTGGGATGGAGAGACTAGTTAGGAGGAGGCGACGATGGGATCCACTAGCGCAAGCTATTGTACTAGCAATGCCAGGGATATAGATGCCAAGACAGATGCCAGGATAGCCTCAGATACTTGTACAGCCTTAGGGATAGATATTGGTGGGTGATGATGTTGGGATTCAGCAGCTACGGAGATGAATTAGAGAGGAGAAGAGATGGAGCCAGTGAGCTTAGATGAGGTTGAGGAGGGTGGAGATAGATAGACATCAAGCAGTGATTGGCTTGCGGCATGCAAGAGCTCAGGCTTAGACATATCAGGTTCAGTTACAGTTGAGAGCACAGGCTAGGGATGGATAGGATGATGGTGCACTGGCTAGGGTGATAGGAGAGAGAGATGCAACTAGAAAGAGTGAGTAGATGATGAGGATAGAGCGTGATATGGTGGTGCAATAGGTGCAAGCTATGAGAGAGGAGAGAGATGGTCTACGAGTAGAGAGATATGGCTGTACAATAGCTGCAGGGGATGACTAGTGAGTGAGACAGAGTAGTGACTACATTGGGGATAGATGGGGCTACGATGTACTTGGCTACATAGTTGACATAGGTATAGGCAGAGCTACGGAGAGTATAGGGTGAGGCTGAGTACTATAGAGGCTTATATTATGGGGTTGTGCTAGTAGAGCAGAGACAACCTAGCTTCAGGAGCAGGTTAGGGGCTTTAGGTTCACAGAGGTCAGGTGGATCTCGATCAATAGCCTCAATGATGGGGCCACCGACAGATAGGGGCCCAGGTGTAGGACCTAGTGGTGGTTTTCAGGGTGAGGGAGCTGACAGTAGTCACTAGGGCTACCTTATTTTATGTTGTATCATGATGAGGTCTAGAGCCGATTGTACATACATTTTTTATGGCTCAGCTTGTATATGGAGACACTTGTATATTGACACATGTATATATATATATATGATGGAGTATTGGTGATCTATATGATGGTGTAATGGATGTACTGTTGGTATGATGATGGTTATGCATGTTGTATTTGTATTTTCATAGATTATGTATGGATGTTTATGCAAATGCTATGTATGGAAATGGTATGATAATGCAAATATGTAAATGGTAATGATATGATATGGACTTATGCATATGGATAGATGGTAATGAGATGATATATATGATAGACTTATGTATGTCTAATACACTTGTTTTGCAGGATAAGAGATGTGGAGAAAGGACAATGAAAATGATTGGTCTTGGCTGAGTTCTATATAGGCGAATAATAGGATGAACATATAATGCGATGGGTAGCTTTTTAAGTAATTGCTCAAAATGAAAAGAAATACAATCCTTATGTTTGGTATAGCATGTGGATGTTATGCACCAGGATATAGAAGACCAAGGTGTCGAGACATCCAATGCGGAACTAGCATGCTACAACCTTGTCTGAACACATGAGGTCAAGATGTTGAGCCAACATGCACAAGATATGAATAACAACTAGTGTTGTGAGATGGAATTTGATGCTACAAGCAATGGTTTGAGCTTATCACCACTACACATAGTGATAGCTTGTTGGTTATATGTATGGAGCTAGCCTTAACATAGGATAGTCTCAAGTGCATAAGAGACTATTTAGCTTCTTAGATGCTAGATATATTGATATGTAAGATGCTAATCCCAATACGTACAAGATACCAATACGCATAGGAAGAGAATAAGATCATCCCGCAAACACGACATATGAAAGAAATATGACTATGCTCCATTCCTTACTTCAGTGCAACATACGAAGATATAGATAGATCAAGGCAGTCTTGATTAGGCATAGAAAAGGGACAAAAAATAAATCAAAAGATAAAACAAAAGATACTATCATCATGTTCTCTTGCCAAATTTAGGTGCTCTTAGATGGATTTAAGTTGATGCCTTGTTGAGAGAAAACCTGTATCCTGTTGAAGGCTAAAGATGTTGATAAACTGTTATAGCAAATATTGGCTTAAGGCATGCGGACAAATAATTTCTGGCTTATTCTTGATTGGTTGAAGTGCTTGAGCTTTCAATATACACATAGTTTGCTTCCTGCTTGAGCTAATAAAAAAGAAGATGGAAGATGAAAGAAAATGAAGAAGATGGGGGTGGATCATCTGTTCTTGAGTACTGGAAACTTCCTTCGTATTCCAGACTGCCTACATACCTTGTATCCATGGGATCAAAGCACATTTATGATTAAGATGAGACATGATGAATATGTAGTTCTGGGTTTTATTGATGATGTGTGTGATGAAAAAAATTGAAGAATGTGTGATGAAAGATTGGAGGATAAATAGAAGAAAGATGAAAGATGGATGATGAAGAGAAGGGGCTATCATCTTAGCCTGAATCAGAGTGCTTCCTTCACATCTTAGATTGCCTACATACCTTGTATCCATGGGATCAAGGCTTTAATGATAGAACTGGGATGTAGGTCTTGCTTATTACGCTGGTCAGGTGATGTTGAAAAAATTGACATGATTGCTTGAATGTTTGCATTGGTGATGTCTTGATAATTTTCAAATATCAGATGAGAGTGAATTGATTGCAAAGATATGAAGCCTGGTTGCAAAATTGTTTTGCCACATTTGTTGTTGGATGAACACTATGGTTGAAGTCGAAAGTTTGTTGTGTTGTAAGCTAAAGTGTTTGATGTGTTGTGAGATAGAGATAGCAGTATCCACTTCTAAATTAGACTCAACAAAATGCCCCCAGTGCAAGATGAGGTTTATTATGAAGGAGCAACGATGGAGAAGGTGTGTGGTCAAGATGCTAAGGTGCCAAAAGATATAGTTATCGCAACAATGTCTTAAGTAGGATAGCTAGCATTAATAGAAGCGAAGGTGGAAAAGGTTGTTTATTGTGATGAAATGTGGATTATGATATGGACTATGTTGGATAGGATAGCAAAGTATGGTAGAACGAATGATGATCAAACAAACCAAGCAGACGATGGAAGCTGGTCACTACACATAGCGCCTGTTTGTCAGGTTTTCACTATGGTACTTATCCAAGGCACCTATTTACCAAGTTTTCACCAGAGGATAGATTATTTATCTTAGACTATTATTTTTTTGTTATCCAAAGTGCCACAAAGTGGTTTTCACTATTGGATGGATTTTTTTTTGGATAGCTGAGATTTAAGGATAAAACTTCTTAAGATGAACGCTATTAACTAGTTCATCCAAGGGAATACCTTCAAGTGTTGAGAGAGTGTATGCACCTGATCCATAAACTACTCTGATGATGAAAGGACCAAACCAATTTGGTTCAAACTTGCCCTGTTTCTCACAGTGTTGCTGATTCTTTTGATTTTCTTTAAGGACAAGATTTCCAACTTGAAATCAGTGTTCTCTAATTTTTTTGTTGTAGCTATAGTGTAGATGGTTCTGATAGACTTGGAGATGGTTGAGTACTGTAAGATGCTGTTCATCTAGAAGCTCAAGATCATGGAGTTTGGATACTTGATATTCTTCTTCTGAGATAGTATGTTGTAAGGATACTCGTAGTGAGGGGATCTCAACCTCAATAGGTAAAATAGCTTTAGTTCCATACACAAGAGCATAAGGTGTGGCTCTAGTGGGAGTTCTAATACTTGTTCTATATGCCCATAATGTAGGATGGAGTTGTAGATGCCAATCCCGACCAACCTCATTGACCATCTTTTTGAGAATCTTGATGATTGCTTTATTAGAAGCTTCAGCTTGGCCATTGCTTTGAGGATAGTAGGGAGTAGAGAATCGATGTTGGATATGGAACTTGTTGCAAAGATCTCTGACTTCTTGATTCTTGAAGGGATGACCATTATCTATGACAATAGCTTGAGGAACTCCATAATGGAAAATGATATAGTGTAGAATAAACTTAGATATTTACTTGCCTGTGATATAAGTCATTGGTATGGCTTCCACCCACTTTGTGAAGTACTCAGTGGTGGTGATAATAAACTTATGACCATTTGATGAAGTAGGATGGATTTTACCTATGAGATCAAGTCCCCACTATGAAAAAGGCCATGGAGTAGTGATAGGCTAAAGCTCATAAGCTGGTACATGTATTAAATCTCCATGTTTCTGACATTGTAGACATCTCTTTGCAAATTGCTGTGCATCTTTTTCCATGGTTGGCCAATAGTATCCTGCTCATAGAAGTTTCTTAACAAGACTAGGGCCAGCGGAATGTGAGCCACAAACACCTTCATGTACATCATGTAAGGCCACCTTTGCTTCCTCAGAATCAAGACACCTAAGAAGGATACCATCGAGACTCCGGTGATAGAGGGTGTCTCTAAGGAGAGTATAGTGAGAAGCTCGATGGATAAAGGTTTTGTGTTGGTTGTTAGATAGTTGGAGTGGAAAGGTTTGATTATGGAGATATTCGTATAAATCCTCATACCATGGCAAATTGGGACCAACAATGTCACAGATAAGCTCAGACTGTGGAACTTCAAATGATGGAATCAAAAGTTGTTTGACCAAAAACTCACATTTATGTGTATTAGGTGGCATGTCTAGAAGAGACCCAATCATAACCATAGCATCTGCTGCTCTGTTCTGTAATCTTGGGATTTGTTCAAAAGTGATATTGTCAAAGTACCTTTTAAAATCATCAACCATTAGCTTGTATAGAAGAAGCTTCTCATCTTTTGTTTGATATTCATCTAAGACCTATTTTATAACCAGCTGAGAATCACCAAAGACTTGTAACTATTTTATAGCCCATTGTACTGCCATGTGCAATCCTGTGATTAAAGCTTCATACTCTATTATGTTATTGGTACATGGAAATATAATTTTGTATGACTTGGGTATACAATCTCCTTGAGGGATAACAAACAAGATGCTTGCTCCTGATCCATGTGTATATGATCCATCAAAATATAGTTGCCATCATGTTAGAGAAGTTAAATTGAACAATCCTTCATCAGGGAATTCTGGATATATTGGATGAATGTCTGTGATGGGTGCTGCAGCTAATTGATCACAGATGACTTGTCCTTTGATGGATTTTCGATCCAGATATTGTATGTCAAATTCACTTAAGATCATGACTCATTTTGCTAATCTTCCCATGAGAATTGCTTTAGAAAGAAGATATTTAAGTGGATCAACATTTAATATGAGCTTGGTTGTTTGGTTTAGCATATAGTGTTGCAACTTTTGGGAAGCAAACACTAATGCTAAACATGCTTTTTCCATAGATGAATAATTGAGTTCATATCCTACAAGAGTTCTGCTGATGTAATAGATAGCTTGTTCTTTTCTTGAATCATCATGTTGAGCTAGAAGGGCACCCAATGATTCTATTGTTGATGATATGTAGAGCAATAATGGGTGGTTAAGCATAGGAGGTACTAACACAAGAGGTGTTGCTAGATATTCCTTTATTTTATCAAAAGCTTGATGACACTTTTCATCCCACTTAAAAGGTTCACCCTTACGTAGAAGATGTTGAAAAGGATGACATTTATCTGCTAGTTGTGAGATAAATCTGTGGATGGACTGTAACCTACCTTGTAAACTACGAAGATGCTTAAGATTTTATTGGCAAAGGCATTTCCATGATAGATTTTACTTTAGCTGGGTCTACTTCTATTCCTCATCAAGACACAATGTATCCCAATAGTTTTCTAGATGTTACACCAAATACACATTTCTTTGGGTTCAGTCTAACTTGATACTTTTCTAATCGATCAAAGATTTGTGCTAATACCTGTAGATGTCCTTCTCTTATCTTAGATTTTCCCAGGATATCATCAACATAGTCTTCCATGATAGTATGAAAAAGGTCATGAAAAATAACTTTCATGGCTCATTGATAAGTAGCTCCAGCATTCTTGAGACCAAAAGGCATTACAACCTAGCAATATGTGCCTCATGGACAAATAAAGGATGTTTTATCTTGATCTTCCTCTGCTATTCTGATTCCATCCATCAAAGATAGTATTTCATGTTCAGCTATAAGATCTACAATGTTGTCTATGCTTGGTAGTGGAAAGTCATCCTTAGGACATCCTTTGTTAAGATCTCTAAAGTCTGTGCAACAACGAACTTGTCCATCAGGTATTTCTATAGGTACCAAATTTGAAACCCATTCTGGATAATCAATAGGCTTTATGAACTTTGCTTCTAATAGTTTCTAAATCTCTACTTTGACCAATAAAGCTACTTGTGGATGCATTTTGCACAATGTTTGTTTGACAGGTTTTGCATTAGGAGATACTGCTAGATGATGTACCACGAGTGATGGATCTAGACCTAGCATGTCAGCATAAGTCCATGCAAAATTTATAGCTCTTCTAAGAAAAAATGCTGTGAAGTTTCTTCTTTCTTGCTCTGATAGTAATGCTACCAAAAAAGTGATCTTTGGATTCTGCTCTGTACCCAAGTTCATGTCTTATGATTGTTCAACTAGCATTGTTGATTTCTCATGATAATCAATGGAAACAAGAAGATCAAATCCCCCATCCTCAGGTGCCTTAGAAAGGTTTTCACCTTTGGATACATCCTTTATTTCTACTTTTTCATGGTCAAGAGGTGCCTTTAAGTTTTCACCTAGTGACCTATTTTGTTTGATTTTGTTTATTTCACTTTTGCGACTGAAGGATTTGATACTTCTGCCAAAATATGCTAGTTTAGGTAAGTCCATGAAACTTGCTTTGTGATCACTCAATGGAATGCCTTGTTGCAAGCCCATGAATTCTACAATAGCTTCATCATTTTCAAATGTATCTAATATCAGTGCCCTCTATTGGTCCCAATTGACAAGGTTAGGATATACGAGTGAAAGGTTAATGGAGGAATTGTTATGGCTAGAGGAGGCTGTGAAGATCATGAAGATGGAGTGTTCTTGGAAAAGGTTGATAATATGAAAGGGGGAGTCATTTATAGTATCTGAATTAGAAGTCTCTCCTACTGAGAAAGGTCCAGCGTCAGTATCAGAAATACACTTAATGTCCTTGAGTCGCGGTACCTTCGGCTGATAACCAAGGCCTTGCTTATTAAACTTCTTAGACACAATAATGGGTTCAAGAGGTCCTTGTTCCTATGATCCCAAGCCACCATGTCCTTTGTAGCCCATGTTCTTTATGATGCAAAACCCATTGTTGTATCGCTCTACTTCTAGTTGAACTTGGTCATTTTCATCAAAGAATATCCAAGAGTCTATATCATCAATGTCTTCATCATCTAGGAATCTGCCTTTAGGGAATACGGTAGGTGGAGCTTTGATAACAGCGAGGGCTGAAGTTGGTTTGGATGTGGAAGGTTTACCATAAGATTTAGGAGATAATGGAAGGGTACCTACACAACAAGAGTCTTGCAGTGTGTATTCACTAGGTCCATGTTTGGTGTACTTGATACAGAGATTGGAAGGGGTTTTACTAGATGATGGCTTGAGTAGGTCAGAGGGGTCTACATAGGATGAAGATGGATATGCCTCAGTGTTGATAGGAATATGGTTCAGGCTCTGATATTTAGCTTGGAAGGCATGACAAAATTCAAATGGATTAAGATCAGCTTGGATAGTAACTTCAACACTGTTGTGTGGGAATTTAAGACATTGATGGTATGTGGAAGGAACTGCCTTGAGGGCATGTATCCAAGGACAACCAAGGATGATGTTGTAAGGAAGGTTGATATCAACGACCTGACAATGGGTTTCTGTGGTGATCGTCTGAACTTGAATAGGCAAGAAAATGATTCCTTCAGTATCTCTCTTGGCATCATCATATGCTCTGATAGTAATAACCTTGGAGGTGTCAACATCTTTCTCAGAATATCGCAGTTGTTTTATCAATTTCAAAGAATATATATTAAGACCAGCTCCACCATCTACCAAGATTCATTTGATACAACATTGTTTAACAAACACTTCAATGTAGAGGGCTGAAGATCTTTGTCAGAAAAGGTTAAATGACAAGGGACTGCAATGCTAGCGACCATAGATTGGAATTGTGAGATACCAATATCATTGGACACTAAAGATTCTTTTAGAGATTTGTCAAGGATAACTTTGTGAGCAGGGGATATGCGAAGAAACTCAAGAATGGATATGTGCACGGGTGTTTTGCCAAGGTGATCCAAGACATTATAGTTAGGGAATGGTCGAGGAGGATGGACAGGTGCTCCTTGAATAGTGACTTGACCTCTGCAAGTGGTTACAATGCAATCAGTTGCTTTACCTTGGATAGTAATGGTAGAAATGTGAGCATGGTCAATGCGGCCAATGGTAGACAATTCATAGGTATACTGAATGGCATTTCTAGCATGAGGGTTACTTGTTTTGTCATGAGATGAAAGTGGATTCTTGAAAGTCTCTAGATCATAGTTTGATGTTTATTGTTGTGCAGGTTGAGTTATTGAAGGTGTAACTTTGATTAAACCTCGATCAATGCAATCTTGGATGACATGTTTTAAGCACATACAACCATTTGTTTTGTGTCTTTTAACTCGATGGAAATTGCAATACTCATTTTCTTTGTACCAAGGAGCTTTGAAGAGTGGTTCACCATTAGGTGGTGCATCTGGTAAGATAATTGCACCCACTTGGAGAAGCTTTCGAAAGAGAACTTCCATAGGTTCTGCTAATGGTGTAAATTGTCAATGCGGATTGGAAGTTTGGCATTGTCACACTCATTGAAAAGGTTGCATTGTTGTAGAAGCAACTTGGATGTTGATAGGAGCTTTCATAGCTTGGATGTTCTTTGCATATACAACACCATCATTGATAATATTCTTATTCTTGCTCCAAAAGAGAGACTTATCGTTGGAGTTTTGAGGATAATCTTTGTTATCACAAAAGATCTTGATAGTTCCTTTAGTAATTAAAGCTCATTCAATGATGGTTCCTTTGGAAACAAGTTCATCAAAGGTGCTAGCACTTTGCAATTGTAATTGGAATGATACCTCAGGATGAAGATTTTAAACAAAGATATCGAGCTGTTGTTTCTCAGGGATTTCCCATGATAGTTTACTAGTCATATTGCACCATCATTGAGTAAATGAAGAAAAGGCTTTGCCATTGCATTGTTTATTGTTGACAAGGTCATTCATGTTTATCTCATGGTCAATGTTGAAAGTGAAGTGTGATCAAAACTTATTGGCTAACTACGAAAAAGACTTAATTCCTGGAGGTAAATGAGAGAACCATTCAAGAGCTTGTCCTGCTAAGCTTTGAGGAAATAGTCTCAAAAGATATGTATCATCATAAGAAACATCGAGACATGCCACAAAGAATCCTCTAAGGTGGTCTTCCAAATTTCCTTTTCCTTTGTACTTGTTGAATTGGGGAATTCCAAAGTGTGGTGGAAAAGGTATCATATGAAGAGACTTGCAAATGGATAAGCGCATATGTTGTCTAGAGAAAATGTCTTCTTTCCTTTTCCTACTGCTCGGTTAGTCATTTGTTGAACATCTGCTGAAGATAATTGCTGTTGTTGCAAATGGGGTGAAACATGGTATGGTGTATATTGAGGTTACTATTGTGGAATATATGAATCCATGACCATTTGTTGAGGTTGTGTACTCACAATATATGTCAAAGGATTGGGATGTGACACATATGTAGTTGAGGATTGCTATCCTTGAGGTACAAGCGGTGGTTGAGTATATTGGGACGAATGGGCACTAAGATTTTGCATCACATGCGAAGTGGAAGATGGATTGACATCAGTTAATGGTTGGGAAGTTAGAGTTGGATCTGTAACATGGTAAGTGATGGAAGGATTGGAAGATGCGAAAGAAGGATGAATACTTGGGTTTGTATTTTGGACAACATGGGGATTGGTATGTGTCATGTGTTGGGTGACAATAGGCAAGCCTTGGGTAGCATAAGATGGATTGATGGTGTGTGAAGGATTGGAAGAGTATGATGGAATGGATGTAAGTTTCTCAACATAAGTGACTGTAGAACTAGGATTAGCATGAGAAATGATAGGAGGGTCACTCATTTCAATAAGACTAACATTGGGATTATATGTTGTAGTGGAAGGATTAGTAGAGATGGTGAAAATCGTATTAGCAGTTGGTATATGGGATATGGTAGGTTGTGATGGTCATGAAGTTTGGACTATTAGTGTTGTTGGTATAGTTTGAGAGGCTTGCACACTATGGGATATGGGGATAGCTTGTGATGTTTGGAGCATTTGCGCTTGGGCCACATGGACAGCTTGTGTTACTTGAGGCATGGAAATGGTCATGGTAGGAGGAGTATGTTGAGGAACATGGAAAGGTGGAAGGTTTAGATTCTGTGACATGAGAGGGAGCACATTGGTTGGTATGATCAAAGGTTCTAAAGTGTGCTTTGAGCGTGGTAGATCAAATGAAGTAACAATAGACAATGAAAGAGATGTGGTAGAAGATGGAGCTTGTGATATGGTGGTGGATGGTGTAACTATAGTAGATGGTCCCTTTGCAACAATGACAGGAGTGTTTGGATCATGCCCTCTAATAGCAGATATGTCAAAATATCTTGGTAATTTAGCATCCATATGAGCAAGTTGCAAGAAGTAGTGATTAGGCTCAGATAAAATAAGTCTCTCAACTTGATCCCACACATGGGTGTCCTAAAATTCTGATAAGTCTTCTTGGGATTGTTCTTCAAAAGTCTCCAAAGCTATTGGAGGTTGCACTTGTTATGAGGAGGATTCTCCAATGGTATACCCATGAGGTGTAAACATATAAGGAGGCATACTAGTCATGAATTGAGTTGTGTCCTTAAGAGGTGTCGATCTAAGTTGTTGCATCTCAGCTTGCAATTTGGCTTCCATTTCAGCTCTATTTTTGGCTTCCATTTCAGCTCTATATTGACTCCTAGTTTGGGGCATGATGTTGATGTTAAAAACTGAAGTTTAGCTTGTCAAAGTTTTGAGACCCAAAAGATGATGGTTTGCTGATTGGTTGGTTGGTTGGTTGGTTTGCTTGGTTGCTGATTTATTGTTGGCTAGTTTTCCCTAGAGAATAGCTCACACACTCAAGGGGACAGTTGTTTGCTAAAGATTGCTATGTTGTTGATGTTTGTTGAAGCTAAAGATGTTGTTTTTGCTAATGGATCAAAATGATTGATTTGATGTTTAGTTTGCTGATTTGGGATCTCAAAAAGATGAAAAGATCATGAAATCTAATTGATTGGTAAGCTCAAAATAGGAGACAAAGTCCAGGTATCTGCTAATGATCAGAGACAAGTCTGAAAGCTAATACTAAAGCTGAGCAAGCTGGATTTGTGGCTAATTCAGCTACGTCACTAAGATTTGCTGGTATTAGACAATAGGTGACAACTAATAGCTCATATGTGACTCAAAGAATGCTAAAGGTGATTGGTAATAGCTCAAATATAGACTGGTTTAGGTTCTAAAGTAGGTTATAGTGTTAACCAAACGTGATCCAAATGTTCAGAGGTGATAACTGTTTGCTCAAAAGTGATTTACTATTGATTAGAAGTGGTTCAGGTTAAGCTAAAGGTGAAAGACTATTGTTTAAAGGTGACCTGATTTAGATAAGAGGTGACTGACTGCTATTTAGATGCAAGCTGATTTAGATAAGAGGTGGCTGACTGCTATTTAGATGCAACTCTATTTATGCAAAAAGTAAATAGCTGTCGTTTAAAAGCGATTCGGTTGTCTGTATGTGGGCAGTTTAGGCTTAAAAGTGACTGTGTCTATCAGGAAAAATGTCTGATTTGTGATTTTTGACAAGAAAATAGTAATTGCAGTCACTCACACTCACAACAATCACAAACTTGTACAACCTAGGCTAGGAAAGAACTGTATTTGTTGAATCCCCTGGCCGTGCTTATTCAAAGCAGATAGCTTCAAGATCTTGGTAGCACCGGCTCCCCTCCACGGCACACACTTCTCACGCATACCAAGATTTGGGTTTCCTATAAGGCCTATCCCTAACCAAACCTTAGGATTGTCCTTGCTATCTCATCTAAGAACCATGTGAATCAGGGCCACTTCAAAGGTCCCACCTTTTGCATCAACAAATAGAGGGTTTTTGGCTACTACACAAAGTTGCTAATAAGGGCATCTGTTTGGGTGGCTATACATGCAAAAGTGCTACTCTCCATTGTGGAGTCTCCCAGCCTTCAAGGGTTATACCTTGGAGAGTTTTGGGGGAGGTTGGCTATCGGTATAATGCAACAACACCCATTGTTTGTGGCTTTCAATACAAACACTTTTCTTATATAGCAGCTCGGAAGGACTTGGGTTTAGCCCATTACCGCTTGGGTCGTATCCCTTCTCACACCGGGAAGGTAGGCCCTCTAAAGATAATAACAAGTTCTCATACACCCAAGATCCATTTGATAGGTAAGGGGAGAGGATACTTTTGTTATTAAATTTGGGTTACAATCAATCACATGCAAGCAATCAAAAAAGATAAATCAAGCATGGAGCAAGCAATGATTCATTTTAAGCACCAAGCCCAAATGTTCCTAATTTAGTGAAAAACCACAAGTCTTGGACTGATCAGAGCTGCAACAGATATGTTAATAGTTTTATAACCTCGTTTTCTTAGACAAATCGATAAGATGCTGCACAAATACCTAATTAGTAGCCAAGAAAATAAACTACAAATTATACAGACTGAAAGCGCATAGTTTACCAGAGGCGATTCACTGTCTATCAGAAGCGATCTCCATCATGTCAAAGGCAAAATACTGTAGATCAAAAGTGATTTTGAAAATGCTAGATGTGGATTTTTGAAGTTCTGAAGCGATACAAAAAAGCATGAGGTGACTAGTTAAGGCTCATAAGCGACCTAGATCTACAAAACATATAACACGTAACAAAAGCCTTAATTCTACAAAAAGTGATTAATTTATCTAAAAGTGGCCATTCTAAGA
Organism: Cunninghamia lanceolata; assembly: GCA_027924645.1. Classification (NCBI taxonomy): domain Eukaryota; kingdom Viridiplantae; phylum Streptophyta; class Pinopsida; order Cupressales; family Cupressaceae; genus Cunninghamia; species Cunninghamia lanceolata. The sequence continues at coordinate 2,683,182 of BSBN01000220.1, read as the reverse complement.
TCAAAAGTGATTAGGTTCAATGTAAAGGCAACCACTGTTAGTCTAAAAACAATGCAGAATAAAAAAAGTGATAACTGTCCGCTTATAAGCGATCCAGGAATGACTAAAGGCAGCAGATTTTAGTGTAGAAGCAACACAGGTATGCAAACAATGATAGGTTTTTTCTCAAAAGTGGTTGGAACTTGCCATAAGCTCTCAAAAAATCTGATCTTCATAAAAACAACTTCAAACAACAAATTTAATCAAGGATGTGGGTACCACCGTGCATGCCAAAATGTGATACGTAAAAAATTAGGTTAATAAAATCAAGCATAGCCATGAAAACCTAACCCTACCATCATCAAAGAATCTAATCTAAATGAAATCAAAGAGTAATTCAATTCAAGCACAACATCACCTAGATTGTTTGATTCCTTGTTTATGATGTGGATTGCTTCTTCAACAATGAACAATTATGAAGATAAAAGCTACCATGATGGATGAATGATAATGATGATAAGCTCAATGGCTGCTATGGATACTCAAATGCTCAATATGCTTAGGTTGATAATGTAGATGCTATATGAATGCTAGATAGATGTAGTATGGAATGAGAGGGTGTTTATATAGAACTCAACCAAAATCAATCAATGGTGGAGATTCGGTGGCTATGTGAATATGAAGATGACAAGTGGCGGGAAGATAGGGCTCATGTGTGCTTGTGTACATAGAAAGTACTACATATGAAAGATATTAAATAAAAGGATATAGTACCACTTATCTTTTTAAATGAAGGGGGCACACATGTCGGCTCACGAGATAAATGATAAGATAAATTAATTAAATAAATACAATTTATTTAATTAATTAGAAAGTGGGTTTATGAAAGGAATCTTTAATTGAATAAATAAGATTTACTTAATTAAAAATAGATAGAATGAAGATAATTAAATAATTGAAGATTGTTTAATTATAGTTTAGAAGAAATAGCTAATGAATTAATTAAATAAATTAGGATTTATTTAATTAATAGAAGAAATATATGTGTTAGGGCTATTGCTCAAGTGTGTTAGACAAATGCAGATGTGCGATAATGTAATATTTGAATGTTAATGATAATGAGTCAATTTTGGGTATCTACAACATCCTTAGCTCCTGTGAGGGCTTAAAACATCCACTTCTCCATGATCATGGCTTTGTGCTTCATGAGGTCCAACTTGTTAACCTCCTCCTAGGATATGACGGTCAATGGGACTGCTAGATCCACTGGTGTACTATCAGGGTTAATCAACCCCTTTATATATGAATGTAGTTGGGCAATGTGCTCCTTATACTATTTGTTTTTCTCTTTCTCCCTCTTTACCCTTTGGGTCAAAGAATCAATGATGTCCTTCCCTTCCTTACCTTCTTGGTCCTCATTAGCAAAACCCAAATCAACAGTTGTGATTTGGAATTCCTCAAGGGTGATCTTGCCCTTCTCTTTCTCTACAGTGGGAAGTACTACTTGGGCTATCCTTCTACTTGTAGTAGGATCTCTTCTAATAGCCAATGTCAATCTAGCTTTCCTCTTTGGCTTCATGATTGTCTCTGCAAACAAGGTGGAAACATCAAATTCTTGAATTTCAAAGCCTTGTTCCATACCTATTTCTTTCTCTAGCCACTGAGGCACTTCCTTTCTAGATCCTTGTTGTCCTTTGTCATCATCATGTCCACCTTGATCTCCAATATCTATCTCTATTCTGGGTGGAGAAGGCGACTTCCTAGTTTCTTCCTCATGGAATTCCTCATGAGGGGGATCTTGTTGCATCTCTTCTTGCTGAAGGGCCTCTTTCTATGGGGGAGGATCTTGTGGAATGTCAACATGATGATCCTACACTTGATCATGCATTCCCTCTTTCTATGTTTCATCCACTTTAGCATTTTCCTCATTTTGAGGTATGTTGACATCTGTGGCTATTTGTGTGTTTGGGCCTTGTGCATTAGCCTGATCTTGGGTTACTTCTTGTTCCATACTTGATGCACCGATGTCCTGTGTCTTAATGTCCTCATGACTTGATTTATCTTTTTCACTTGTATCTCCCTGAGTCCGGGTGGCATCATCACCTAATGTATCTTTATCACCCCCATCTTTCTGTTGGACTTCCACTATCTTTGGCTTAGCGAGTATCTCATGTTGTTGCTGGCCCATATCTGGAGCATTGCTCTCTTCTTCTGCCTACTTGGATACTTCAACTTTCTATGTTACATCAGGTACACCTACTTTGTCTTTGGGCCTCACATCTTCCCTATATGTCAAATTTATAACTGCAGGGCTAGTCACCTGATCAACCAATTTGTCAAGCCTGATTTCTTGGGCTGCCCTTTCTGGGCTACTTTCTTTTTCTTCTTGAGCTATTTGCTTTATCTCCTCCAATACCACCATATGTGCTAATGGGGTCCCATGTGGAGTCATGCGGGTACTGGAGGCAAGAGTTTCCATACTTTGAGAAGCTACATTCAGCACTACTTCATCATGTAATAGGTCCACGATGCCTTCCAAGGAGAAAGGACCACCATGACCTACTTTGAAAGATTCTTTCATTTGTTCTTCTGCTCTCTCAGTCTTGAACTTGATAATGGTGGGAAGTGGCACATCATGTTGCTTCTCCTTCCTAAATACTTCACCACCAGCTCCTCTTAATACTATAGGATCGACCCTGATATCACCCTGCATAGATGTTCTTTGCTTCTTGGGTGGTGACATCAATGGCACCGCCCTCCTCTTCCTACTGACCATCATTGGGTCATCACCTGCATGCTATTTATTTACTGGCTCTTCTTTAAATGGGATATCCTCTTCTACTTCATGTTGTGAGGTTTGGCATTCCTCTTATACTTTTTTGATTTATATAGTTGGCCTCAGGATCCTCTTTGTCTTTGGTTTGTCCAATAGAGGCAGTGCAGATGAGGCAGATGCCTGTCCTAATCTTGATGCACCTACAGCTGGTATGGCAATTCTTTCAATTATCACCCCCTTAGGCTCGTCATCAGTTTTCTTTCCTCTGGGGGGACCTTTCCTCTTTTTTTGTGTGGGTGGCCTTTCTCCATTGGATTTCCTTTTTTCATTGAGGAAGTCATCATACTCCTCATCAGTTAATTCCTGCCTTTTCTTCTTATTGTCAACAGTAAGGGCTACACCCCTTTTCTTCAATCTATTTATCTATTCATCTACCCAAGCTTGGGTTAACTACAGCACCCCACATGTAAACTGATCCAAGGAAATATCTTCTGGCTATGTTAGATAAGGGGCTGAGATGGTGTCATTGTACACCTTCTTGTCTTCATATTCATTTGACATCATTTTTCCATCATCCTTCTTCAGCTGTGCTGGCACTAGGATGTAGTCATATGTCCTTATCTGGTTCAAGGTGAGCCTTTGGTATTTTCTTCTTCTCACCTCAGCTTCATCCTCATAATCTATCTAGAAATCCTCCAGATGTTTTTGATGTATAGGCTTCCCTATTATTTTCTACATCCTGCCATAGGAGTCATAAAATCTGGCCTATGAAAATGGCTATAGATACATCAATTTCAGACCTCCCATGACATGCTCTATGCTTTGTGAATCTGAGCACATATACTAGCCCATAGACACTGGAAATAGTACCGGAGGTATCTTCTTTTGTGCTTTATATGTCTCCACTATTGTAGACACTTGTCTAAGAAATTCCATCAGGACCACCCCATAAGTAGGGTACTTGGGTAACATAAGGGGTTGTTCTTCAAATCCCTCTATTCTTATATATGAGAATGTGACATACTAGATGAACTAGGCTTCATGTCTATAAACAACTTCTTGAGCCTCCATGCTCAGTCTCTTGGTTTTATCTTCCTCCATTGTTTTGACTAGATGCATAGAGAATGCATCATTCACTAATTTGTAATCCAGGAGGTAGTTCTTTCTCTGTAGTTGAGGATAGTGATCCCGTATGTGGGCATCATCTACACCACCGCTAACCTTACCCACTGTAGTCAGGGCATTAAATGTTCCCTTGTAAGCACATGAGTACACAACATATGATGTCATATGGAATGAGCATTCCTGACCTCCCAGGCTCCTCATCTCTTCATCTAATGCATCACTGATGACCTTGGCCCATAATGGATTGTTATCTATATAAAGGACCATCTGGATGATTCTAAACATCCAATTCTTAAAATTTATAGCATGAGGTTGGCCTATCATCCTGTTGAGCAGGGCAATCATGTACTGGTACTCATCATCAAAATCAAACTTATACAGGTGGATGGGCAACTTAGCTGAGGTAGTGTAGGTGCTGCTCTTAGACCTCCACTAGTACATCCTCTTCCTTGCATTCTTCTTGTTGTTATTATACTTCGTCTCCAGTTTATGTAGATCCAGATTGACCACCCTCTTTCCAACTAGAAGGTTGAAAGTAGATGTGATGCCCTTAATTGAAAAGTCAACATATACCCTTCCATGTTTCTCCACCTGCCTAGTCTAAGGGTTATAGTTCCTGGCACATTCTACTACTAGTTATGGGGTTTCCATGGAATAGGGGAATCTAGTGACATGCCACATTCCTGATACATATATTGCATCTAGAAGGGTATTGTCCTTATCATGATCTATTCTAGTTGACCATACTGCTAAGTCTGTATCCCCCTAGTGAGTGTCACCAATGATGCCATACTTGAATTGTACCCCTTCGGGCTAAACAAACATGGGCTTAAGAAATTCTACATCAGATCTGTTCTGTCTAAGATCCACGATGGACTCCTACAATAAACATGCCTTGTCTTACCATACGATATCCATATGCATTTATACAACATTATATATCCCTACGACATCATGCATACTCTATTCATTACTCTTTACTTCATCATGATATGCACATTTACAAATTCAAACCACAAGAAAGAACATACTACCTGAACATGCAAATAATGACAATAGGAGGGTTTCTTAATTACTTACTTGATAGTGCTTTCCCCTTGGGTTAGATGGGTGATTATGGAAAACTGTTGCAAATGCTGATGATCGCCCGTTCTGTTATGCTGGAAGATCTCATCCATTCACAAGTAGCTCATATGGGGGTTTGACTTCTCTACTCTATAATTTCTTGTTTTTTCGCAAGGTAAATGAAAATAACCTTGGAAAGTTACCTTTAAATACATTCATATAGAAAATTAGGTTAAAACTGTGTTAAATCGATCAAATCCGTCGATCTTCTGCAGGGAATCCATAGATGATGCCAAGTGTTTGAATTGTATTCACAATCAGCCGGAATCCATCTACCGTATTTATGGGCATTTAATGTTATGAAATAGGTGGGGGGGTGATCTTTGAAAGATCAGGTGATATTGAAAATATGACCCCCTTTGGATAGAATGACATTCTGCCTTTAAGCGGCAAAACTTATGCAAAAGAATCAGTTGATGTAGTCAACGTTGACCACATGTAAATTGGGTCATGAATTTAAGATCAAGGGATGTTCAAAGTATGACCTCAAAAAGTAAAATGACCCCCTCTGGAAAAAATTAGGGTGATGTCACCATGTTGGCAACCTTGTTTAAGCGTTATGTTTTAATGATGTCATCGTCATGTTATTGAATATGGTGGGCATCAGATATATACCTCTATGAGGTAAAATGAAATGATGACATCATCATCAAGGTGATATTCTTTGTTCATTGAGTTTAGATGACATCATCATCATATTGGCATTGGGTGATATTTTGCGAAGAGGGTGATATTCGTAAGATGACGGATATTAAAAATATGAGCCCCCACAAAATATGTGAAGTTGTTTGACAGGCAGATAATAGCTATCACATAAAATTGATATCTAAACCTCGCAAACCAAGTGATTATCGAGTGATAAACTTATATCGGGGTGATCTTATATAATGTGACTGATGTTTAAAATATGACCCCCCTCTTCGGATACCAGGTTTGACCAAAGATTTGATTTAACATAACTTTCTCCCCTTAGAGAATTTCAGGGTGATCCAAAAGGTAAACCTACTTGGAATTTTGTACACTTTCCAACCATGAGGTTAATAATATGAAATATTGACTTTGGAAATTGACCTCATTATGGTGACCTATCTACCCTCCTGCAAGGTTACCTGCATGACTTATTTTAGCAGACCGCCCAAAGCAGAAAAACAACAAGCCAAAGGAGCAAAAAAAAGTTGGGTCCCTATTTTGTCAAGTCAAAATGGGGTGTGTTGTGTAACCACACAATAATACCTGGGGGTTTTGGGAATTGCTAGAGCTTCTATTTCTTGATCTTGTTCCTCATCATTTGCACTCACCTCTTGAGTTACTGGAGTTACTAGATTAATCTGGATCTGGATATGAGTTTGGACTTTCCTTTCTTGACTTTAACTTTCATCTTGATCATCTAAATCATATCCACAATGCCTAGAATGTCCTTCTTTTCTCTCTTAAACTCTAACATTAGCACTTTCAACAATCTTTTTCAACCTCTTGTTGAAGCACCAGTAAGCCTTACTTTGAGTAGAGTATCCCAAAAATATTCCTTCATCACTTCTTACATCAAACTTGCCTAAATCCTCATCTCTTTTGATATAGCATTTACTACCAAAAACTCTCAAATATCTCATGGTAGGAGGATGACCAAACCATAGCTCATAAGGGGCCTTACCAGAATTTCTTTTGATCTACACCCAGTTAAGAGTGTAGATAGCAGTACTTACAACTTCTGTCCAATAAACTTGAGGAACATTTGTTTCCATCATCATGGTCCTGACAGCTTCTTGAATGGTTCGGTTCTTTCTTTCCACAACTCCATTTTGCTGAGGAGTCCTAGGAGCAGATAACTATCTTTTTATTCCATTCTTTTCATAGAAAGCATCAAACTCTTCAGAGGTAAATTCTCCACCTCTTTCAGATCTTAGACACTTTAATTTCTCACCAGTCTCATTTTCAACCATCACCTTGAACACCTTAAACTTGTTAAGATCTTCTATTTTTTCTTTTAGGAAGGTTACCCACATCATCCGAGAGTAATCATCAATCAACAACATGAAATATTTGTCTCCTTGCACACTCCTAATTTTAGCAGGACCACAAAGATTAGTATGTACTAGTTCCAATTGTCCACTCGAAGCTTGTTCCTTACTTTTGAATGAAATTTTGTTCTATTTACCTAATTAACATTCTCTACATATGCTATCAAGTTTCACAAGTCTTGGAAGATCTCTTATAGGCTAAGTGGAACTCATTTTGACAATGTTATCAAAATTCACATGACACATCCTCCTATGCCATAACCAACTTTTATTTGTTTGAACAATCAAACAAATTTTACTAGAACTACTAAAATGAAAGATGTTACCTCTAGTTTGAGTACTAGATGCAATTTCAGTTCTGGAGCTCTCCAAGATTCTGCATTTTCCATCCTTGAATCAAAGATCATAACCCTTGTCAACCAATTGTCCAACACTGAGAAGATTATGTTTCACTCCTTCCACATACAGAACATCATTGGTGTAATTCTTACCATCAAAAGAGATGGATCCTTTGCCACAGATTCTACCAGCTGAGTTGTCTCCAAATTTCACAAGCCCACCTTCATATTTTTCAAAACTCACAAACTTACTCTTATCACCAGTCATATGATGACAACATCCACTATCAATCACCCATTCATCCTTTTCAACAACCTGAGCAGCCAAGGCAGTTTACACATTTGCACAACTAGTAGATTTAGTAGACACTAGATCTTCTTCCTTGATAGCAATGAACACCCAATCACTTTCAGTGGAACCTCCATGATCAGACTCATCATTTGTGACTCCTTCTTCTGTAGCTTTCTAGACATAATAACATTTTTTCTGACCTTTATATCTGTTAGGGTTTGGTTTTGAAAATCTCTCTGGACATCTTGAGGCAAAATGACCAATCTTATTACAAGAAAAACATTTGAGTGGAAACTTTCCTTCATACTTATCAGATTCTCTTGGCAATCTTTTGGCAATAAGAGCTTCAAGATCTGCAATCTTAATTTCATCATCTTCAAGATCCTTCCTTTTCTTCACAAATCTGTTTGATCTTCCCAAAGAACTTTCACCCGGATCATATATTTGCTTTCCATACACACTGGCCTTGAATGCAGATTCAGACATAGGGAGAGAATCACCAAACTCACTCATTTTAAATGCTGAAAGCTTATCAACTAGCTGATCTCTGTGACAGTTGTTACTGTCCTAATTTCTTCAATGGCTGCAGTTTTATGCTTGTATGCTACAGGTAAGGATCTGAACACTTTGGCAACAATTTATGATTCTTCCAATACTCCACCTACATTTCTGATACCGGTCACAAGTTCATTTACTTTCTGCATGTAGGAAGTAATGTTTTCATCTTCCCTCATTATCAATCTTTCATATTTACCCTTCAAGCTTTGTATCTTGGCACATTTAACATATTTGTCACCTTCATACATATTTTCCAGCTTTTTCTAGATTTCATTGGTAGTTTTCAAATCTAGGACATTTACCAATTTTGTATTAGATAGGACACTCAATAAAGCTTCTTTGGCTCGAATATTGCATTTAGCTTCCCTAAGTTCATCTAGAGTAGTAGGGCCATTCTTCATAATCTTATACTCATTCTTTGTTATCATCCAAAATTCATTACCAATACATTCCAAGTGACACTGCATGCAAACTTTCCATAGGGTGTAATTTGTTCCATCAAATCTTGGACTTTCCTTCTTGTAAGATGACATCTTGGATCTCCTCAAGTGGTCAAGCTTCTTTTAGAGGAACTTGGATTTGATACGAATTGTTGGAATTAGTCCAGACAACTGAGAGGGGGGGTTGAATCAGTTGTCCCTAAATTTTAAGCTTTTCTTCTCTTTTAATCTTCTTTGTTAATTTACAAACAAATTAATGATGTAAACATTTAAGCATGAATCAACACATGAGCATAAACAACATGAACACTCAACACCAGAATTTTTGACATCAAAAACCTAGTTAAGGGAAAAATCACAGTGGGGGTTAACCCACAAAAATGCATACCCTGTTAAAAGTACTTAATAAAATAGAAGGCAATGCCTTCGGGTGTACTACCTAGAGCTCACTGCTCAAAAAGAGGCTCACTACCTATAAGAAATTACAATTTACATAGAGATAATGAACTGAGAAATAGCATCTATATTCTTGCATGATTTAGTCCCTTTGAAGGCTCACAAAAACTTTTGCTTCTATCTTCAAATTCTTCTTTACTAACTCTTCACTCTAAATTCCTTTCGCTTCTCTTCTTCTCTACTATGCTTTCGATCCTTTCTTCGAATTTAATTCATTTTGTACAAGGATGATTTTTAACAATTCTTCAACAAGTATTTATACACTTTATCAACCTTGGAATGATCAACAAGGTTAGGTAAAATTAATCTAGATCTTTGCATTGTCGGCCAAACATTGAGAATTGAATCTTCCTCTACTAACACACCACACTTCATAAAATGCTCTTTAGATCATCCGCAACATACTAGGAACATCCAGTCGGCCAAGACTGGGAAGAATATGAACTTCAAAGAGGAAATCTTCAACAATAAGCTCAAACTTCAATGTGGACCTCCAACACAGTAGCCACATGATCTAGAGACCTCCACAAATACATTGAATTCACCAATAACATCCACTCTATACCAAATTTCCAAAATCATTTGTACCTTCCTCTGGAACCTCAAGAACACTGTCTGCCATGACTATCAAACTAGAAAGATAGCTTACGAACCTCCAAACCACAAATCACTAGATTTGATGATACACACTGACTTCCCAAACATGCCTTCAGATCTGTAAACCATAATATTTCACTGTGGAGCAATCCAGACCAACTTACTGTCACTCTGTCTCTTTTGAACATAGAAAAATCTGGTTCTACTCAGATAGCCATAACTTCTTCAAATCTTCATGCATACTTCTCAATTCTTAATTGGAACAACCTCTGACAATCCTCTACACATCCACATGGTCCATGAACATTGAGTCTTCATTAATTTTCTCAATATCCTAATCATTCCAGTCTCGTGAATAGGTAACAAAATAAGGCATAGCTAACACCAATGACAACAAGAATATGTTGACATCAATGACAACACCACTTAGGCACATATTTACAAAAAAACTATGATCTTGATGATTTCAAGAATCCACTCCCATCACATGACAAAGAAAGTACCTCCAATACGGGAAAGAATGTCCAATATACATATTACCAGAAATATTGTCAAAGTATTAAACTCAATCAATAAACCAATAATCTCAATAGAAATTGCAATTAACAAAGATCAAATAACAAAGAACAAACTATACAAGCCTTGTTACTTTGCTACTTCCATTGTTCACCTAGTCTTAATCGATCTTTTGTATGAATGAATCCCTTAGAAAGTGTACTTCCTTGCTTTTGTTTTTCAAGATGAGGATGGAGAGATGGCTATGATACTTCTTGTAGAGAAGATGAGCTTCAATACAATAAAAGGGTGATTGCAAGCAATGAATGGATTTGGGTGCCAAAGGCGTGCTATTAATTATGTAGAGTAAGGTTACTAAAAGCTTGGATGAATGAAATGGAAGAACAGGGTATAGAAACCTTGAGAGGATGTGTGCGAATAGAAAGAAGACAAGTGTCACACAAAATCTATTTTATTTGAGTTAACTGGTTTCTTTTATAAAGATAAGACATGCTTTCATAAATTATAATGCTTTTTTTTCTAATTTAAGAGTTGTTTGATAAAAATAAGGTTGATTGAGTCAGTTAACTCAACTTGTGATTTGCTTTTGCATGATTTAAGAGAAATTAAATAATAAATTATTTAATTTTGTGTGCATGAAGAAGAAGACTTATTTTTAAAAGATTTGGAAGATTTTTGAGGAATTAGAAGATAAGAAAGAAAATTAAATAAATAGATTTATTTAATTGTTTGTGCATGACTTGGAAGAATAAATAAAATATTTAATTGTATTTTTTTTCGGAGATTGAGAGGATTTAAATAAATTTGATTGATTTATTTAAATTTGGAAGAAGAATAATTTGACTTAATTAAATAATTAAGAATTATTTAATTGTTTGGAAGAATTTAATTAAATAAGGGATTTTATTTAATTTTGACTTTAGAAGAGGTAATTAAATATATTGATATTTAATTAATTTAGAGGAATATGAATCAAATAAATAAATTTGTTTATTTATTTATTGATAGAAGAATTAGATGGAATAAATATTAAGAATATTTATTTAGACTGAGTCGTGCCATTTTTAGGTGTATATATTTTGCCCCTCTTTGATGTAATGTAGTTTACATCATTGCTTCAAAGAATAAGAATTTCTGATAATGATACATGCCCCAGTTTGCCCTTAGTACAGGTTATGACAATAGGATGCCCCCTCAGGAGATTGGACATGAAGAAGGGTAGAAGGACATGAGATGGACAATCTCACGAATAAGAAGGTGAAAAATAGGTTAGAATGAAGAAAAACAGGTCATGATTCAGAGAAACGGGAAGAAACAGGCTTGGGAAGTAGTCACGGTCACCACACAGCCAGTTAGGGTTCACTTGCTATATATAGAAGCTGGGTCCGCAAATCTAGTCATTTGCACACTTGGCTTTTGTTGCTAGGTCCTTGAGAGCTTAGGAGAGCACAGGAGCATAGAGCAGTTGAGACAGATATAGATATTCCATGTGAGGAGCACCGCTTTGAGCAAGTCCGATGGTTCGACTGGCCAGCTGAAGCAGGACCACTAGTATGTAGTTCAAAAAAACTGACCTGGGTCATTTATTAGTGCAATAAATGCTAGGCAAAGTTTAACTAAGATAGATGCGTCGATCTGCATTTTAGTGCATATGTGCTCTGAAACCATGCATATGATATGTTTTGATGCATTTATGGTATGAAATGGTGCATATACAAGTTTTGTGCATGCATGATATGGGTTGGTGCATAAGGTATAGAACGACACATATGTCATGTGACTGTACTTTTATGTTGTATAGTTGCGCATGTGTGGAAAGTTGTGCATGTGTCAAGAAACTATGGATGGATGACATGTTATAGCTCATTCATTGCGAAACTGTGCTTATGATAGGAAGCTACGCATGTACTCAATTTGGCAGTGCATTTACTAGAAGTGGCGCATTTACTATGAAATAGCTCATGTACCTTTTGGTTTGGTGCATATGCTTTAGATAGTTAGTTTACTTCACAAAATTGACTCGATTGGCATCTTGCTCAATGTGTCAATCGATAGGCAATCTCTGAGATTGCAGGAATCTAATCAATAGATGTTTATGCTGTTTTGATTAATTTTTGACATGTTAAGTAAGTGATATGATGCTTTAGATAGGTTGAGTAGAATTTGTAGTTATGGTTGACACATTGCTTTGCTTGATTGCAAGAGGACATCCGAGATGTACTTATGTTGAGGGAGTAGTTTTCTTTGCCATTGTTGTAGCGGTACATGCTAACGGAGATTGATCAAGAGGCTCTCAGTGCTATGGGACTTGATTATGTTTGCTTCATGTCTGAGGTTCGTGTGAACCTCAGTTTGCTGATTGCTGCGGTGGAGCGATTCCATAGTGAGGATGGGACCTTTCACCTTCCTACTGGTGAGATGGCAATTACTCTCAAGGATGTTTATAGGATTATACACTTGCCGATACAGGGTGAGCTAGTAGAGTACTTGATGACCTAGAGTTAGAGGGGTAGGTGATATCTTGGCAGGAGATTCACGACTATTATGACTACTTCCCAAGGACAGTGGCGGGATTGATCGAAGGTGTTGTCTGCCCCGATAGGAGGTCACATGGCTTCCCTATTGGCTAGGGCTGAGTTACGGAGAGGATGGTTATAGAGGCTACCCGATTTGCATGGGGTGTCTATGTTTTGGCACATCTATATTGGGATATACATCAGGTGGTATACCACAGGGGTGCCAGTTTGTCTGTAGGCATTTCTCTTTTATAGTTTTGGCTATGGGAGCATATTGCGATCACCTAACTGATATGCATGTTTTCTAGGCAGAGGGGTGAGCCTTACAGCTATGGATATGCAGGTGTTATTTCCCAGCACAAGATGGGAAAGCTTGAGTACTAGAGGCACGCGCTAGACAATGTTGATAGAGTTGTTTGGCATCCCTATCTAGATTGTGAGCATTGGGATGATGAGGATGATGAGTTGCCCTACTGCTTTCAGACTCAGTGGCTCATTGATAGGACATGGTTTATATTAGAGAGATAGATAGTTCCCAAGGTTTAGTGACAATTTGGCAAGATATAGGGCATGCCCCAAGGGTAGGCCTGGTTTGTGAGGACACATGCAGAGAGGTTCAGATGGGGCCTAGTTGCATCATATGAGGAGGCACTAGCAGAGTTCCAATAGAATCCATATGTATCTAGGCTGATGCAGAGGGAGGTGATAGATGTAGGGATGACTCCTAAGTATGAGGAGTGGTTAGCTACTCATCTATTCCTGAGGTACTCAAGACTTGGAGAGTTGGTTCCTTGCTTGGATGAGGAGTATTCAGAGGATGAGGATGGTACAGCTAGGAGGAAGAGGAGACAAAGGAGGGGGAGAGGAGGATAGGGAGACGGAGATGATAGAGGCAATGGGGGAGGAGGATGAGGAGGAGGAGGAGGAGGAGGGAGGAAAATACAGAGGAGAGCTGGGGAGGGACCTTCCCACCAGTAACAAGTAGTGAAGCCACAGGTTGCACAATAGGTACATATGCCGGCACCATAGCAAGTACCCCAGTAGGTAGGTTAGTAGCAGGTACAGGGATAGGGTTAGGCACAGTAGGTGCCTCAGCAATAGGTGCCATAGGTTGCATAGGTTCCTCAGGCTCCTGCCTAGCTTGATTTATAGCAGTAGGCCATCATTACACTGCAGGATAGGTGAGATAGCTTCGAGCACACCTCAGAGTGGTAGAGTCTCGAAGAGAGTCTAATGCACGTGTGTTATCAAGGCTCATGATAGAGTAGGATGTAGTAGAGGTGAGGGTGTGGACCTTGAGACTAGAGAGAGACGCGACCCTAGCCACCTTGGGTATGGATGGGGCCACCACATTTTTGGTTACATAAGTACAACAAGGATAGGCCTAGGTACACCAGCTACAGACGTAGATTGCATAGATGCAGGGTGAGCTTGCTACAACATAGGCACAGACCCAATACTACAGTAGATTGTACCATGGGGCAGTGCCAGCGGATCAGAGGGCACCTAGTTTCTAGAGCCAGTCAGTAGCAGGCACACCCCAGAGGGTAGGTGGATCACAGTCAGGAGGGTCAGTGATGGGCCCACAATAGTCTGGGGCTAGTAGAGGAGGGGATGGAGAGGGCAGTGCTAGGAGCAATGTCCCATGGCAGCAGAGCTAGCCTACACACTTGTACTGATTTTGGCTTACGTATACACTTTTTGATGGCTTAGATAGCCTGATATGTATATACTTGTATCATTTTGTACCAGGACATGTATCATTATTTATGTAATGTATACATTTTATGACTTGAGTTAGAGATGACAAACATTTGATATATTGTACATTTAGACACATTTTTATGTGATATTTATATGATGATACAACTATATGATCTCTATATGCAGTTGTTTTATGCTATATGTCATGGATGCATTTACTTTTGATGTCTATATGATGCTATGTGATGCCTTGATGGATATATATTTATGTTTTTGACACTATGATGCTTACTTATGATTCTAGGACTCTGATATGATGATGATCTAATGTAAACTTAGATGGTTTCATGTATGCACCTAATATGCAACTATGGATATTATCTATATGGTTAAGTGGTTTATGTGATGATCTACATGTACTTGCCTATGTTTTTGATTTTTTTGTTGATACTATATTATGATGCAAATGGATATGGATGATCTAATGCACCTATTATGTATGCAAATGATTTAATCATGTTAATGACTATCTCATGTGATATGATATGCAACTTAATGCTATGTTTTTGTTATGTCCAAATGTACTCAATCAACACAGAAATGAGACAATGATAGATAGAAGACTGATGGGAAGAAGAAATGACTCTATAGAAGGATTCACAAGCTTTTATTTGTATTGATATTCTGCATAGGAATTTGTATTGCATGGAATATGGATGTAAATGGATATGATATGGATGCGAAATGGTTTTTCCATCTTGATATTGCAAGTATATTTGAAGTGCCTATTTTATCATATGGCAATTTATTTTGGTACTTTTTTTTAATGTTGTAAGTTAATACAAGCATCTAGGTATAATTGAACTGAGATGACTTGAGTATCGCTTACATGGATTTTTCTTAAGCAAGATAATACAAGCATCTAGGTATAATTGAACTGAGATTCCCTGAGTATTTCTTGCGTATCAATAGACAAGGATTGCCCCCTTTCATTTTAGACCTTTGAAGTCCTCGATGATCTTCTTTCCAATCATGTCGTTAGACAAGGCTTTACATTACTAAAGATTAATCCACAAACAACAGACAAAGAAAATAATCATTTTCCCCATCATAGCATCTATAGATTTTGTCATCCTCGAGTAGTATAGAAAGACATGAATAACAAAAATCAAGACACCGTAAGTTAACCTAATCACAAACACAAAACATTCTTGCATTAGATGTGTTTTCTTACCATAATTTAGATAGAATCATTTAGAGCGCTTTAGGTACTTGTTTTCTTTGCTTTGGATAGGTTGAAGTCTTACGTCAAGATTTCTGCCTGGAAGCATGCTTTTGCTTGCAATTGCTTGCCTAGTGAAAGCTTCCACAATTTGCATTGGTGAAACAGACCCTAAGGGACTGACCTAGTGCCTCGGGGGCTCATTGCTAAATGGCCTTGCCTACGTGACGACGCAAAGGCAACGTAGTTAGGGGACTTAGACCATGTGGATGGACTAGAGGATAGATGACAATGTATGGGATGGATGGGAAGCAGAGCCTCAGGGGCACATTGAAAAATGGCCTTGCCTACGTGACGACGCAGAGGCAATGTAGTTCAAGGTTAACCCTATGATACTGATGATAGACGCTATGCTAGGCCAACACTGTGGATAAGATACTGGATAAGACCTTAGTTGACAAGGCGACAAAAAGAGATAGAGTATCAAGCCATGGTAGGTCATCATTAGGTTTACACAAGGTGCTTTATGATGGAATAGATATGGATCAGATGAGAAACGATGGTAGGAAGAATGGACACAAAGTGATTGGTTTCCCAAACATGGAGAAGGCAGTTTATCACAAGTAGCACCTATTTACCAGGTTTTCACCACTTTATTTGTACAAAAGTTAAAAGTACACATGACGCTTGTTTTCCAAGTTTCCATCATGGCACCTACCCAAGGCACCTATTTTCTAGGTTTTCACTAGAGGACAATTTTTTTGTTGTTTTTCCATTTTTTGATTTTTTTGATTTTTTTTTGAATTTTTGCCCCCCTTACATTGGGGTTCTCTTAGGTATAGAACTGGCGAAGATGCATACTATTGATTGGGTCATCAAATAGCTCACCCTCTGATGTTGCTAACTAATATGCCCCCGATCCATAGGCAGCAATGATGACATAGGGGCCAAGCCAGTTGGGCTCAAACTTACCTTTCTTTTCCCAATCCTACTGATTGCAGGGATTTTCCTTAAGTACCAGATCACCAACATTGAAGAACCTTGGACAGACCTTGTGATTGTAGCTTCATGACATTCTCTATTGATAAGCCTTGAGATGATTAAAGGCTTGTTGCCTTCTCTATTCTAACAGCTCTAACTCTTGCAACCTGGAAACTTTGTAGTCTTCATCAGTAATGAGACCTTTTAATGACACCCTTAGAGATGGTAACTTGACCTCGGTGGGAAAAATGGCTTCTAATCCATAGACAAGGGCGTATGGGGTAGCACCTGTGGGAGTGACAATACTGGTTCGATAGGCCCACAGAGTGGGATTCAGTTGTATGTGCCAATCACAGCCAACATCGTTGACAGTCTTCTTGAGGATTTTCAAGATTGTTTTGTTGGATGCCTCTGCTTGTCCATTGCCTTGTGGATAGTAGGGGGTGGAGAAA
This sequence comes from Cunninghamia lanceolata, assembly GCA_027924645.1. Taxonomy (NCBI): domain Eukaryota; kingdom Viridiplantae; phylum Streptophyta; class Pinopsida; order Cupressales; family Cupressaceae; genus Cunninghamia; species Cunninghamia lanceolata. Next base: position 2,666,087 of record BSBN01000220.1, on the reverse strand, counting down.
CAGTGTTGGATTTTGAATTTGTCACAAAGCTCTTGGACATCCTAATTTTTGAAAGGTCTTCTATTATTCGTGACTATGGATGAGGGAATTCCGTATCTACAGATGAGGTAATTAATGATGAATGAGGCAATCTATTTGCCTGCGACGTTGGTGAGGGGAATGGATTCGATCAACTTGGTAAAATATTCAGTAGTGGTTATTGTGAACTTGTGGCCATTGGATGATGGAGGGTGAATTTTTCCCACAAGGTCGAGTCCCCATTGACAAAAGGGCCAAGGTGTCATTAAAGGTCAGAGCTCTTGAGCTGGTGCATGTATCAGGTTTCCATGTATCTAGCACTTCTTGTACTTCTTCACAAACTAATATGAATCAGTTTCCATGTTTGGCCAGTAGTATCCCAAATGCATAAGTTTCTTAGCTAAAGAAGGACCACTAGATTGTGTTTCACAAATTCCTTCATGTACGTCTCGTAAGGCTGTTTGAGATTCTTCCTCATCTAAACATTGGAGTAAAGTACTATCTAGACCTCGTCGGTATAGGGTATCAGTGATAATGGCGCAACGGGAGGTTTGGTGAATGAAGGTTTGGCGTTGGTTAGAGGACAAGTTAGGCGGTAGGGTATTATCCTTGAGGAAAGTGTAAACTTTACCATACCAAGCTAAATTAGATCCAACTAATAGGCATATGGAGTGTGTTTTAGGAAGATCATAAGCTGGTTGTATAACTATCTCCACCAAAAACTCATACTGTGACTCATTCTCTGGGATCTCAAGGAGTGAGGCAATGGTTGTCATGGTATCTACTGTTTTGTTTTCAATGCGAGGTATCTGCTCAAAGGAGATGATCACAAAGTACTCTTTAAAGTCACCGACCATATGCTTGTATGGTATTAACTTGTTATCTTTGGTTTGATAGTCATCGGTGACTTGATTGATTACTAGTTGGCAGTCGCCATAGACAGGTAGCTCCTTGATTTTCCATTCTACTACCATTTTGAGACCAATGACCAAGGCCTCATACTCTACTATATTGTTTGTGCATGGGAATAGCAGGTGATAAGACTTAGATATGATGTCATTGTGAGGAGTGACCAACAATATTCCTGCCCCTAATCCATGGTTTGTATAGGATCCATCAAAGTAGAGTTTCCATGAGTGTGTTGTGATACTGAATATGGCCTCATCTGGAAACTTGAATGTCATTGGTGTGGTATCTTGTAATGGTGCTTCTACTAACTAATCGACAATGATTTAACCTTTGATAGCCTTCCTTTCTACATACTCGATGTCATATTTCATGCATACAAACTCTTAACAAAGAAAGATTGCCACAACTAGTGCATTGTCCATAAATACATGAACTTCGCTTAAGAGCATTACCCACTTAGCTAGGTGACTTGTGAGAGCTGCTTTGCTTAATATGTATTTCAATGGATCTATCTTTGCAATACGCTTGACTGAATGTGGTAGCATGTAATGTCATAGATTTTGGGAAGCAAAAACCAGAGTAAGACAAGATCTTTCTATGTGAGAATATTGTAGTTCGTAGCCCACCAATGTGTGACTGATGTAGTAGATAGCCCTTTCTTTACCTTCATAATCTTGTTGTGCTAATAGGGCACCCAGAGCTATCTGTGTAGCAGATATGTAAAGTAATAGCAGCTTACCTTGGATAGGTAGCATTAGAATAGGAGGGTTTATGAGGTATTCCTTTAGTTTTCCAAATGCTTCTTCATGCTTCTCATCCCATCTAAATGGAATGTTTTTATGTAAGAGATGACTGAAAGGTTGGCACTTGTTTGCCAATTGTGATATGAACCTATAGATTGCTTGTAACTTGCCTTGTAGAGACCACAGTTGAGTGATGTTCTTTGGCAGTGGCATTTCCATGATAGCCTTGACTTTGGCAAGATCCACTTTGATCCCATTTGTTGATACAATGAAGCCTAGGAGCTTGCTGGAGGTGACTCCAAACACACATTTTTTTGGGTTCAACCTGAATTTGAAGTGTTCCAGTCTCTAAAAGACCTTCTCTAGTACATCTAGATGTGGTTCTCTTATGAGTGACTTTGCAAGGATATCATCTACATAGTCCTCCATTGTGACGTGCATCATATCATGGAAGATAGTGGTCATAGCACGTTGATATGTTTCTCCTGCATTCTTTAACCCAAATGGCATGATCTTCCAATAGAAGGTGCCCCATGGACAAGTGAAAGTAGTTTTATGATGGTCTTTTGGTGCTATCCTAATTTGATTATATCTGGAGAAGCCATCCATGAGAGATAACATGGTATGTCCCACTATCAAGTCAACTATGATATCAATATTGGGCAATGGAAAGTCATCCTTGCAACAAGCTTTGTTTAGATCTTAGAAATCATTGCACAATCTGACTCTGCCATTAGGTTTGGATATTGGCACTATGTTGGATACCCACTCTAGATAGTCTATTTCTTTGATGAACCCTACATCCAATAGTTTCTTGAGTTCCTCTTTTACTAGTAATGCAATGTGTGGATGCATCTTTTTGAGCTTTTGCTTGACTGGTTTAACCCCTAGATCTAGTGGGAGATGATGTAGAATCAAATCTGGATCTAAACTAGGCATATCTACATATGACCAAGCAAAGTTGACTTGATTTTTCTTGAAGAATGGTAGAAATTTGGTCTTTTCTAGTGGAGATAGAGACTTTGCAAAGGGAATGATCTTAGGATTATCCTTTGTTCTAATGTTGACAGGTTCTGTAGGTTCCACAACAATATAAGATGTCTCCTGATACATGTCGGTGGGGAGAGTGTCAAGCCTTCCATCATCTGGCAGCTCGGAGAGGTTTTCACCATTCAATGCATCCTTTCCTTTTACTAGTTTGGGATCTAATACTGTCGTAGACTAGTTTTCACCATTAGATCCAGTTTTGATTTTTATGTTTTTTCGATTGGAAGGCTTGGCACCCTCTCTAAAATAATCCATGGTGTTGAGTTTAATTGCGAAGCCAACTTTATGATCTCCTGTAGTTAGGTGGTCCTTAAGTTCCATGAAGTCAATATAGGCATCATCATTTTGGAACATGTCTAGTTGCGGGGTTCCTTGTAAGTCCCAGTCGATAAGTTCAGGATGCACAAGGGGAAGGGGGTCAGAAGATAGATCTAATTTGTTGGGTGTGATAGTTTGAATGGATATACGGTCAAGATTGAGATTGGTAGGGATAGTATCTAGAATGGTACTTTCCTCTATATTATTTATTGCGATGGAACTCTGACCTTCCTCAAAATTCATACTCTTAGGAGTTGGTGAATCAGACTCTAATGGTCTATGCATTAGAGTTTGTCCCTCATGGTAGGGGCTATAGGTTTGAATGGTGTCAATTCCTTCATCCTCATAGGAGTGCTCTATGAGTTCATCCCATTCACATTCGTTAGAATTTGTGTCACTATCTTCTTGTAGGGCATGGATCTATTCCACAAAACAAGCATTGGCCTTAGCTTTACCTTTGTCTTTGTATCCTAACCCTTTCGTATTTATTGCCAATGAGGATGAGGAGGGTTGGATGGGTTCTATTTTTCCTTCTTTTCTTAGGCCAATGGGACCTTTTCCTTCATAACCCATTCTGTGTAAGATAGACTCACCATGCCCATAGATTTCCATTGGGAGCTTAGGTGGTTCTTGCTGTGTATTATCTTCCTCTGTGTAGAGCCATTGCAAGACATCTCTCTCTTCACTTTCATCTGATATGGTCCCCCATTTTACAAAGGGAGTGGTGGGAGGTTTGGGAGAAGCAGAAGGTTTTGGCATGTACTTAGGTAGAGGTCATCCAAAGGATCTTGGAGATAGGGGTACTGTGGCTAAGTTGAGACTATGCTCGATGGAGTATTCCCCTACCCCTGTTTCTTTGATGGTGATTTTCTACTCTTTGGGCTTGGATGACGAAGCTTCAGAGGTAGAATCATGCTATGAGATGGGGGATGTAGAATCTCTACTATTAGGAATGATGCAATCAAGTTTTGAGTGGATAGTGTTGCAGTGCTGGAAAGGATCAGGATAACCCTGGATGGTGATCTGTTTGTCGTTATGAGGAAATTTGATGCATTGGTGATAGGTAGAAGGCACAAATTTCATGGCATGAATTTAGGCTCTACCTAGGAGGATATTATAGGCTAGCTCCCTATCTAGGACTTGACAAACAATGTCCTTCATCACTAGTCTGACCTGTATGAGTAACACCACTATTCCTTTAGTAGTTCTTTCCTCTTCATCATAGGCCTTAATAGTGATCTTTTTCCTTAGATCCACTTCAATTTCAGAGAACCCCAATGTAAGGACTAGCTTGAGCATGCAAATATTTAAATCAGCTCCTCTATCAATAAGAACTCTTTTGATACGATGTTTATGAATGAAGGCGATGATATGCAAGGGTGTGTTATGAGGCTGTGACACTGAAAGGTCATCCTATTTGGTAAACAAGATAGTGCTAGAGAAGGTTAGATTTCCTACCATGGCTTGAAACTTCTCTTGGGCCAGGTTTGTGGGCACAGTTATTTCTGCTAGGGTTTTATCAAGAATTTCCTTGTGGGAGGGAGACAGATGCAACAACTCTAAGATAGATATGTGGGAAAGATTTTTCCAAAGTTGGTCTATGACACTATATGTATAGGGGTTAGATGGAGAAGGTGACGACCTTGGAGGAAATGTATTTAACATGACCTTACCACTGTGGGTGATGATGCTGCAATTAGTTTTGTTGGGTCCTGATTGTTGGTTGAATGTGACCACATTGAGTTGTGGGATGTGCTCTGATATGTAGTTGATAGTATAATCAAATGGTATGCTCCCATAGTTAGAATTGTTGTTTCCATTGTTTTGATTCTACATGTTGTGATTGTTATTGTTGTTGTTGTTGTATGGCCTGTCGTGATTGAGGAGTAGATCCTTGTATCCCACATGCGTCTCATTAGAGGTATGTTCTTTAGTTCCTACCTGATTTTGGTCAAGTATGTCTTGAATGACATGTTTGAGATGGATATAGTTGTTGGTTGTGTGACCTCTTCCTCTATGATATTTGTAGAAATCTGTATCTTTCCAATAGTGAGGTTTTATTTGAGGTTCATAGTGTCTAGTTGGAGGAAGAGTGATCTCATTGTTGGCTAATAGCTTTCTTAAGGCGGACTCTTGAGACTCCCCTAGTGGTGTGAATTTTCACCTAGGGTTGGAGTTGAACCATGGCTATGGCTCACGAGAGAAGGTTTTGTTTGGTGTAGCATTGCTTGCTTCTCCTTTGAGAGTGAAGATTGGTTGTTGTTTGGGAGCTGCCACTTTGGCATCAACTACTCCATCATTGATGACATTTTTGTTCTTTGTCCAAAACTTAGACTTGTCCGTGGTGTAGTTAGAGTTAGGGGTGTCCTTGTACAACTTTATTTGTCCCTTGGTGATCATAGCTTTCTCTATAAATAATCCCATCTCAATGAATTTCAAAAATGAGGTAGGGAATTGAATTTGGATTTGGTAACTTAGATCAGGGTTAAGGTTGTGGACAAACATCTTTGTCAATTGCTTCTTAGGTACATCATATGAGCATTTGCTCATGAGTTGTCTCCATCTTTGTAAGAAAGAGGTGAAAGATTCACCACCCTTTTTCTTTGTATTACATAGGTCGAGCATGGAAACTTCATGTTCAATGATATATGAGAAGTGTGTGACAAACTTGTTTACTAACTCATCAAAAGTTTTGATACCTGGTGGAAGTTGTGAGAACCATTCCATGGCTTGACTACCTAGAGATCTAGGGAATAGTCTTATTAAGAAAGTTTTGTTGTGAGCCACTTTCATACACGCGGCATTAAATTCCCTAATGTGATATCTTGGGTCTCCTTCCCCTTTATACTTGTAAAACTTAGGAACTTTGAACCGAAAGGGGAAGGGTACCATGTTCAAACTATTGTCAAAGTATTAAACTCAATCAATAAACCAATAATCTCAATACAAATTGCAAGTAACAAAGATCAAATAACAAAGAACAAACCGTGCAAACCTTGTTACTTTGCTGCTTCCATTGTTCGCCTAGTCTCAATCAATCTTTTGTAGGAATGAAGCCCTCAGAAAGCATACTTCCTTGCTTTGTTTTTCAAGATGACGTTGGAGAGATGGCTATGATACTTCTTGTAGAGAAGATGAGATTCAATACAATAAAAGGGTGATCACAAGAAATGAATGGATTTGGGTGCCAAAGGCATGCTATTAATTCTACAGAGTAACATTACTAAAAGCTTGGATGCATGAAATGGAAGAACATGGTTCAATTTATAGACTTGTGAGAGAGAAGATCAATGGTATAGAAACCTTGAGAGGATATGCGAGAATAGAAAGAAGACAAGTGTCACACAAAAGTTGTTTTGTTTGAGTTAACTACTTTCTTTTATAAAGATAAGATATGCTTTCATAAATTAGAATGCTTTTTTTTATAATTTAAGAGTTGTTTGATAAAAATAGGGTTGATTGAGTTAGTTAACTCAACTTGTGATTTGCTTTTACATGATTTGAGAGAAATTAAATAATAAATTATTTAATTTTGTGTGCATGAAGAAGACTTATTTTTAGAAGATTTGGAAGATTTTTGAGGAATTAGAAGATAATAAAGAAAATTAAATAAATAGATTTATTTAATTGTTTGTGCATGATTTGGAAGAATAAATAAAATATTTGATTTTATTTTATTTTGGAGATTGGGAGGATTTAAATAGATTTGATTGATTTATTTAAATTTGGAAGAAGAAGAATTTGACTTAATTAAATAATTAAGAATTATTTAATTGTTTGGAAGAATTTAATTAAATATTTTGATGTTTAATTAATTTAGAGGAATATGAATCAAATAAATAAATTTGTTTATTTATTTATTGATAGAAGAATTAGATGGAATAAATATTAAGAATATTTATTTAGACCGAGTCATGTTATTTTTAGGTGTATACAATACCTATGAATCATCCACAATTGGTCACATTGAAAAAATTGCATCTCTACCATTAGCATACGTGCAAAAGAACCCATCACTGTCAAGGGAAAAGAACCTAATTGTGCCATCACTACCCATCGAGGCCATGTTACCATCCAAGGAGCCCCATCTACCATATGCCTCACCTCTAGTTACAATATCCTTAACCATCTTGGTAAGCCCCCGTTCATATTTCCATTTTGGAACTATTGTAGATATCACCTACCCATAAAGCCATCCTTGATAAAGCCTTACAAGAGTCATCGGTCCCAAATGATATTGATACTACACAATTCCAAGCCATGATAGTGAGTATTGTATCACCTTATCGCTTGAACTTATCTGACAAAGATCTTTCATCACTTGATCCATCCCATAATGATGCCCTCCATATTGAAGTTTACATAAACCAACGCTAAGTTAAACAAATACTAGTAGATGGTGGAGCTGGTTTAAAAATATGTTCTCTAAAGCTCATAAAATTATTGGGATATTCTGAGGATCGTATCAACACTAGAAAGAGCATAACCATTAAATCATATGATGATGCTGAGAGAGATTTAGAGGGGATAATTTATTTGCCTATCAAAGTTGGACATAGTACCACTAATACCCATTGCCAAGTCCTTGATATTAAATTACCATATAACATCATCCTTGGTCACCCTTGGATACATGTTATAAAAGCCATTCCATCCACATACCATCAATGTCTTAAGTTCCCTTATAATGGTGTTGAAATCACAATTCCCACCGATCCTAATCCATTTGAGTTTTGCTGAACCTTTTGAGCTAAATATCAAGATCACAACCTATACCTATCAATGTTGAAGCTTATCCATCCACATCCTATGTAGATCTGTTTGACTTGAACAAGCCTTCATCTAGTAAATCCATCCCCAACATCACTACCCAATACCAGGAGAAAGGATTTGGTGAATACACTATACAAGAATCTTGTTGTGTAGGAACCTTGCCCTTATCACCCAAATCTTATGGTCAACCATCCACCTCCAAAGTGTCATACCCACATTTCCCATGTGGTCACGACACATATCACACATGTCATGTCCACATTTGTCATGTGGTCATGACACGAAATATCAAAATTTTCCCACGCTTCCCTAGAAACCCCCTCGCATGCGTAAGCGTGCTCGGTGGCGTACGCTTAAGGTGTAAACAATACAATTGTCAATGGGATAATATGCACACATACGCATACCCAAACATAAGAAGGCCAACAAGGGGGTCATCGCGATGCGGTTATCATCGCTACAAGGGTTAAACTTACTAACCTACTAAACCCTAAATTCTAGAAAACTCTGGTAGCATAACGCCTCACAGGCATGAATGGGGTTTATAGCACTAACAATAATTTGATCACAAGGTTTCCAGATAGGGTTAATAAATTTCTTACAACTCACTAATTACATTGGAATATAGATGATTAAGATATTTGTACATTTTCCAACAAGGTCTGAACATTTGTTCTCCTTCCCGTTTCTCTGAAATTTAATTTTAATTTGTTCTCTTTCACATTCTCTATCAATCAGAGTTATCACTGCATCCTTTATATTATTCCTAATTTCTTGGTAGATCAGTTCTCTATCAATCAGAGTTATCACTGTATCCTTTACATTATTCCTAATTTCTTGGTAGATTAGTTCTCTATCAATTAGAGTTATCACTGTATCCTTTACAATATTCCTAATTTCTTGGTAGATCAATTCTCTATCAATCAGAGTTAAATCACTATATCCTTTACATTATTCCTAATTTCTTGGTAGATCAGATCACTTAAACATGACTTACTAACTTCACTTGATGAAGTCCACTAGGTTTCCACTCTAGGTTTAATTCAACGTTTGAATTAATTTTGTTAATTAAATTGCCCCCAATCAGGATTAACGAAATGTTAAATCTTCATTAGTACTCTTAGCCCTATTCCAGAAAAGCCACACATTTTCTCCTCTTTGTTTTCACTTTTATCTTTCTTTCTCTTTTTCTCTCATTTTTCTCAATTGCTCATTTTCTCAAATTACAGGTTGAGTTTAGATGGCCACATATGAAATGCATATGATGGCTTAATTTATTTAAAAAGATATAAATACACACACACACACACACACACATATATATGCTATGTATTATATCACCAAGTTTTCTTTTATGAATATATATATATATATATATATAAATATATATATATATTTATATACATATTGCTTTTTAATGAATCATGGTTTTTTTATAAATATAATATTTTTTGAATCACATTGAAACCCTAACATATTTTCATTTGGCTTATGCAGGGTCAATGGAGGGCGGCGGCGGCATGGAGGAGGCCGCAGGTGGAGGTCGTGGGTAGAGGGAGGCCGCACAGAGGTTTTGAGGGAGGTCATGGGCAGAGATAGCCACAGGGAGTGGCGACCTAAGAGCAGAGGAGGTTGCGGCAGTGGAGAGGCCTGCGTGGGGGTCACGAGAGTAGGGGAAGGTGGAGGTGTGAGGAGGGTGGACTTTGTAGAGGGCCGCGGGGTTAGCAGTTAGCAAGGAGTGTGGGGAGGGAGCGAAACCCCCACCCACATCCCACAGCGTGGGGTGTGGGTGGGGGCTCCATCCCCTCCCAACACCCATTGCAATGACAACGGCGGTGGGGGGGTTTGAACCCCCCACCACTCTATTTCAAATTTCATTTAAAAAATAAAATAAAACTCAAAACCACAATCCGTGGCTACAAATGCGCAGTCCCCTGTGTACACTCAGGAAATCATATATTTTTTTATATTATTATTTTATTTGTAATTTTTTTTTTATTAATTTAAGTTTCAATTATATATATATATATAATTTCAAATTTCACAGTTTACTATCTATTGAATACAAACAAACATAATTTTAAATTTCACGGTTTATTAATTATTAAATATACACAGTTTGTTTAATATAAAAAAAATCTAACTATATATATATATTCATAATATGACTTCTTAAGTGTTATAAGCAAAATACAAAAAGAATCCTTTTTCTACTTTAATTCTTGTAAATACATTCATTTAAAACACTCACTTAAATGTAATAATATACCTTTTTAACTTTAACCTTCCTTCTAAATATTCATAGACTTTCTAACTTAAACAAATTTGTAATATATATATATATATATATATATATATATATATATATATATATATATATATATATATATATATATATATATATATAAAGGAAAGAATAATACAATTAATTTAGATAGTCCAAATCTATCACAACTACTAATTTTCTCTTTTGCTACGATTATGGTATGCAATCTTCACTTTTAACACAAAATAAAACCCACAACTTCATAACTAACCAAATTGAGATTTCAACATGTCATCCAATGAAATAGATTATAACTAGCTTTCTTCATTTCATCCTTTGAATAATTATACATTTAAATTAACAATTTTCTAACTTTCATTTCAATGATAAGTGTCCAACACACACAACTTAAAGAATGTAATTTTACAACCAAAGGAGAGAACCAAGTTCTCACCCTGACAACTAACAATGGTAAGATCTCTACGAAGGCCAAGCTCTCTCATGAGCTTTAAGAGTAAAGGAAAATAAAATATTTTCCAAGATAAGAAATTTCTTCAACTTCACTCTAAGCTCCAAGGAACCTGCATATCACACAATGGAAAGAAACACCACATATCTTGCTCTCCTCTCTACTGTAGACCTGCAAGAGGGTCACCCCTGAGATAGGGAGGGCATCCACACACCTAGGAAACTCAAATCCACTTCACAACAAGACAACAAACATCTCAAAAACACAATATTACACCCGTGGATATTTACAACACACAACTCAACCAAGGTGAGTTTAAAAGGGGTAGGAGAGTGGACACACTCAACTCTAGAGTGCCACTCCTTCAAAATATCTCAACACAATTTTTCTCATGGCCTCAAGCCAACATGATAACAAAATTTCCAAAGGAGTTCATATTTTGGCTCTCAAGCCATATAACAAATTACTCAAAATCACATAAAATGCCCTCAAGGCTTTCAACATCCCAAAACAAGGTAATGACCTCGAGGAGGATCACTCCTCCCCTACCCCATAGTTGATGAGCATTTTCTCCCAAATGGGAGAGGCTCTTTCAACAGCCTACTAAATATTCCCCATAATAACAAAATACAACACAAAAAAAATACATCTCACACATTCATCATGCAAGCAAATTGAAATACAAGGGGAAAGCCTTAGCCTTGAAAACCAACCTTTAAAAGCCCTAATATGGAAGAAGTTGATGTAGAGCTCCTCTAAAATTCCCTCCAACCTCAGCCACCAAACTCCCTCTATCCTTTTTCCCAAAACAATTTCCAACCATAAAAATTCTCAAAAATTCAACAACCCCTCACCTTATCCCAAGTGGGATTAAAATAAGCCCAATCCATGAGATTAGAGGAATGGGGAGGTGACACTTGTCACCTCCTCACTCTTCCTCCCAACCACTAGCATGTCCCAAGGGATGGGTGTTGACACATGTCTCTCACCCATCCCCAAAGTCTCCCTCACCCCTTACCACATGTCCTTTCTCCAACACATGGGAGAGAAAAGGGGAGTTAAAGAGGGAAAGGGTGACACATGTCTCCCCTTCCTTTCCTCTCATGAAGGACCACACAACTCCAAGGGTACTCTCACCAATTGTGAGAGAGACTTGAAGTCAAGTCCTCCACAATTGGTGGGTCTTGGAGTCATCTCTAACCTTGGGAAGAGAAAAGGGATGGATTTAAGTGTTGGTACCACTCATCCTATCCCTCCCTAAATATCAAGATCCCAACCTATACCTATAAATATTGAATCTTATCCATCCACATCCTATGTAGATCTGTCTAACTTGAACACGCCTTCATCTAGTAAATCCATCCCCAACATCACTACCCAATACTAGGAGAAAGGACTTGGTGAATACACTATACAAGAATCTTGTTGTGTAGGAACCTTGCCCTTATCACCCAAATATTATGTTCAACCATCCACCTCCAAAGATACTTCATCTAAAACTATAATTAAAGCACCTCCAACCATGTTCATTAAATCAGGAATGCTAGAAGATGAAGACATTGATGATATCAACTCTTGGCTCTTCTTTGATGAGAATGATCAACTTACTCTAGAAGTGGAGTGCTATAATAATGGATTTAGGATTATCAAGAATATGGGATACAAAGGACAAGGTAGTCTCAGACCACAAGGACAAGGACCTATTGAACCTATTATTGTCACCAAGAAGTTTAATAAGCAAGGTCTAGGGTATGGTAAGGAGGTACCTGGTGCAGGGCACCATAGGTCTTACTAAAGAAAATTGCTAAGTGTTAGTATTTTGGTAGGATGAAGTCATGTTTTTATTTTTAATAAGGTCTCTTAGACCATTTTCATGTGGTAGGTGTCTTGGTAGGGTCATAAGAGTTAGAATATTGAGAAATTGTAAAAAAATTGTAAATGTTGTCAATGCAACCTTTCACATCTTTTGTGGAATATGAAGAGTCAAAGTGAGTTTTGTAATGTTGCAACTGAAAATTTGGTTGAAATTAATTGGTAGAGGAAGGGACATGTCTTAAAAAGATAAAACACATCAACCATAAGCAATTTGGTGGAAGTTTTGAAGAAGAAGCAATGAAAAAGCTCTATTTTTCTATGTTTTTGGAACTTCCTTACTAAACTGGTGAATAGTACAGATTTGTATGGCTCTACCATGACCTAAAACCTATTGGAATTGGTAGAGTATTGAATCTTCTAATTTTTCCTTTTTGTAGCATTGAATTTCATTGTGTTTGAGGAACATTATAGTTGTTTTACTCTGAACTGCCTGAAAACCTCATGTTTTTGGTATTGAAAATGCATAGGAGTTAGAGTTTGGTGAAAAGCTCTTGGGAACTTGTTTGGAGTGATTGGTAATGTTGAGGAAGACCATACAAGAATTGTTGGAGGTGTTGGTTTGAAGAGTTGAAGCTTGGAGATTAAAAACCTCATAGTGTCCTAGTTGAACAAGCCTAAATTAGGCCTCTTGTCAAGCGGGACAGTCAAATTTTGGCTTTGTTTTTCCAAAACAACCATACCTAAATTTTGAGTATGTTTTAGAACTCCCAAAAGGTTATCCTAAACATCTTTTGGATTGTGGTTTGGAGTTGTTTCCTTCAAGTTATGCCAGAAAAGGCCTGTTTGTTGTCCTACAAGGCCTAGTTTAAAGTGTAGTAGTCAAAATTAGCCCTTGATGTTCCAAAACAACCTCACCTAGAAACTTGGTATGTTATCAAATGCCCTAAAGCATACTCAAAATTGTGTTCACATTCTGGGTATGAAGTCTGGTTAGGAAATGGAGTTGCAAAAACCACTTTGAAGTACTCCCAGAGGATTGAGGGTTAATGAGCAAAAACTCATCATTTGATGATTTGAACCTTGAAAGTTTGCTTTATTGGAACATTTGCAAGTTTACCCACCTTGTTTACAATTTCCAAGGACATTGAGTGTATTCTCAATATGGTAGCCAAAGCTTTTCCTGCAGAAGAGAATTCTAATTCAGATCCCGTAGACAACTCTTCCTACCACATAAATGAACTATTCCAAGACACATCCATCTTTATGCTTTCATCTGCCTAATTTGCCCCTCACCCACCATCATCTGATCTTCAACTCATATATCCCAACCTCATCGATTAGGACCAACAGGGGGCACCTATACTAGACACATTTCAAAATGATGAAGCTATAACAGAGTTTATGGGCTTAAGACAAGGCATACCATTGGGTGATCACAAAGTTGGCTTTATGATTGATCTACCTTTGTTAGCATATTTTGGCAGAAGAATCAAATCCTACAGTTGCAAAAGTGAAATAAACAAAATTAAAAAAGATAGGTCACTAGGTGAAAACTAAAAGGTGCCTCTTGACTGCGAAAAAGTAAAAATAAGGATGTATCTGAGGGTGAAAACCTCTCTGAGGTGCCCAAGGATGGAGGATTTGATTTTCCTTTGACCAATGAATATCAAGAATGGTCGCCATTATTGGCAAAAAAATCTCAAGAAATAAATATAGGTACAACACCAAAGATCACATTCCTAACATCATCCTTACCAGAGCAAGAAAGAAAAGATTTCACCATTTTTTTCATGAAAAGAGCAATCAACTTTGTGTGGACCTATGTAGATAAGCTAGGGTTAGATCCTTCAATTGTGGTACATTATCTAGTAGTATCTCTAAATGCAAAACTAGTTAGATGAAAGCTTTAGAAAATGCACCCCCAAGTAGCTCTTTTAGTCAAAGAAGAAATTTAGAAGCTATTGGATGTTAAGTTTATACGCCCTATTGATTATCCTAAGTGGGTTTCAAATCTTGTACCAGTCTCAAAACCTAATGGTTGTATCCGTTGCTAAACCGAATTTAAAGACCTTAACAAAGCTTATCCTAAGGATGATTTTTCATTACCAAGCATAGATACCATTATTGATCTCACATTAGGACATGCAATGCTATCATTAATGGATGGATTTTCTGGCTATAATCAAATTAGAATTGCAGAAGAAGATCAACACAAGACTTTCTTCATATGCCTTTTGGACTTAAGAATGCCAGAGAAACATATCAACGAGCTATGACTATTATCTTCCATGATCTCTTTCACACCATAATGGAAGACTATGCTGACGATATCTTGGGAAAATCAAAAACTAGAGAAGGCCATCTACAAGCATTAGAATAAATCTTTGACAGATTGGAGAAATGTCATTTGAGACTAAATCCCAAGAAGTGTGTATTTGGTGTGGCATTAGGAAAACTATTAGGTTACATTATATCCCGACGAGGCATAGAAGTTGATATGGACAAAGTAAAAGCCATAATTGAAATGCCTCAACCATCTAATTTTAAATAGCTTCACAGTCTCCAAGGCCGATTACAATCCATCCACAGATTTATCTCTCAGCTAGCAGATAAATGTCATCCTTTTCAACACCTTCTTCGAAAGGGAAAACCTTTCAAATGGGATGATAAGTGCCAACAAGCTTTTGATAAAATAAAGGAATATCTAACTACGCCTTCTATCTTGGTACCTCCCATGCTTGATTGACCATTGTTGTTATACATCTCTTCAATAACAATAGCTCTGGGTGCTCTTCTAGCACAACACGATGATTCAGGAAAAGAACAACCTATTTACTACATCAATAGAACTCTTGTGGGCTATGAGATTAACTATTCAACCATAGAAAAATCATGTTTAGCTATAGTGTTTTCTTTCCAAAAGTTGTGACACTATATGTTGAACCAATCTACAAAGCTCATATCAAAGTTTGATCCACTTAAGTACCTTCTTTCCAAAGCAGTACTCATAGGAAGACTAGAAAAATGGGAAATGAGTCTAAGTGATTTTGACATAGAGTACGTTGATCGCAAAGCCATAAAAGGACAAGTAATCAGAGATCAATTAGGTGAAGCACCAATGACAGATGTTTATCCTATCCATCCTAAATTTCTTAATGAAGAGTTATTCAACTTATATCCTACAGTAATTTTGTAGCTATACTTTGATGGATCATATACACAACATGGATCTAGAGCTTGAATATGTTTTAGCACCCCTCAAAGAGATTATCTACTGAAGTCATATAGGATTGCTTTCCCTTGCACAAACAATATTTTTGAATATGAAGCCTTGATTACAGGATTGTGCATGGTAGTACAATGGGCTATCACACAACTACAAGTCTTTGGAGATTCACAATTGGTTATCAAACAAGTCCTAGATGAGTATCAAACAAAAGATGAAAATTTTCTCCCTTACAAGTTGATGGTAGATGATTTAAAGAAATACTTTTCTAAGATCACATTTGAGCAAATTCCACAAATAAACAACAAAGCAATAGATGTTATGGCTACAATCGGCTCTCTCTTAGACATTCCTTCTAATGCACATGGATGTGAATTTTTGGTTAACAACTATTGGTCCTAGCTTTTGAAGTTCCTCAATCTGAACTTGTATGTGAAATTGTTGGTCCCAACTCTCCTTGGTATGAGGATATATACAATTATCTCTACAATGGTACCTTTCCATTCCAACTATCCAACACCCAACATAAAACCTTTATTCACTGAGCCTCTCATTATACCATCATTGGGGAAACCCTATATCGCAAGAGTCTCGATGGTATCCTCCTTAGATGTCTCAACTCAGAAGAAGCTAACATTGCTTTACATGAGGTACATGAAGGTTTCTATGGTTTATATTCATTGGCCCAAGTCTTGTTAAGAAACTCTTGAGAGATGGATATTATTGGCCAACCATGGAGAAGATACACAAAAGTTTGCTAAGCATTGTCTATAATGTCAGAAACATGGGGATTTGATACATGCTCCAGCACATGAGTTACAACCTGTTACTATACCTTAGCCTTTCTCATAGTGGGGACTCAACCTCATAGGAAAAATCCATCCACCCTCATCCAATGACCACAAGTTTATCATTACTACCATGGAGTATTTTACAAAGTGGGTTGAATCCATTCCAATGACTTATATCACTGACAAACAAATATCCAAATTTATCCTTCATTATACCATTTGTTGATATGGAGTTCCACAAGCCATTGCCACTAACAGTGGATGTCCTTTCAAGAACCAAGAAGTCCAGGAGATATGCAACAAATTTCATATCCAACACAATTTTTTCACCCCCTACTATCCCCAAAGTAATGGCCAAGTAGAGGCTTCTAACAAAACAATCATCAAAATCCTTAAGAAGATAGTCAATGAAGTTGGTCATGATTGGTACCTAAAACTCAATCCCACCTTATGGACCTATTGAACAAGTGTCAGAACTGCCACTAATGCTACACCCTATGCTCTTGTGTACAACACTGAAGCTATCTTACCTATAGAGGTCAAGATCTCATCACTGAGATCATCACTACATCATATTGTTTCTGATGAGGAATATAGAGTATCTAGACTAAATAATAGAGTTATTAGATGAAAGATGTCTCATGACACTCAATCATCTCCATGTCTATCAAAACTATCTTCATCATAGCTATAACAAGAAGATCAGAGAAAGAAGGTTCCAGATAGGAGACCTTGTCCTTAAAGAAAATCAAAAGAATCAACAGGATTGCGAGAAGAAAGGCAAATTTAAACCAAATTGGTTAGGACCATGTGTGATCACATCAGTCTATGGATCAGGAGTTTATACTCTCTCAACACCAGAAGACATTACTTTGGATGAACCCATCAACAGTGTTCATCTGAAGAAGTTTTATACTTCGTCCTTGGAATATCCCATAAAAAAATAGTAAAGATAAATAATCTATCCTCTGGTGAAAACCTGGTAAACAGGTGCCTTGGTTAAGTACCGTATTGAAAACCTAGCAAACAGGTGCTATGTGTAGAACTAGCTCTACCATCTACTATGTTTTATTTACCATCCATCCATAATAAATTTCATCCATCCATAATAAATTCCATCCATCCCATAATAAGTTCCATCCATTTCCTAATAAACTTCACTTATCCCATCATCCATTGATCCACCCATAATAAGATCATCCCTTTTTTCCATTCTCATGCTTACTATTACCATGGTTTGGAAAATTGTTGGTGTTGAAGTATCATTTGATTCATCTATCTAGATATAGGTAATCTAATTCACCATCGTTCCATAATAAATTCATCCCATATTGGGGCACTTGCTTGCGCTTAGTTTTTGGAGTGGATATTTGAAGCATTATCACCTAACATCTAATCAATATCTCATATCACCAAACATCCCATCAGTGTCATTAATCCATAATCTAATCAATCCATCCACTTTCATCTTCACCACCAATAAGAACTACATCTCATCTCTATCGTTAAGTGCCTTGATCCCATGGATACATGGTATGTAGGCAATCTTGGATATGAAGGAAGTACCCAGATTCAAGCATAGGAAATACACCTCTTCCATCTTTCATCATTCTTCCAATCTTCACCAATCACCATCTTCATCCATCTCACATTCTTCTATCATCTATCTCCCACATCCTCAATAAACACCTAGAACTACATATCATCATGTCTCATCATCATCATACTGTGCTTTGATCCCATGGATACAGGGTATGTAGGCAGTCTAGAATACAAAGGAAGTATCCAGTATGTAAGCACAACCAATTCATTCTTTCATCCTCATTTCATCTCTTCTATCTTCCACCTTCTTCCCTTTGACTAACTCAAGAAAAAAACAAACTACACATGTCGCAATAGCTCAAACACTCAACAAATCGAGGGTAAAACAAAGACATTTGTTTGCATGCCTTTAGCCAACATTTTCTATATCAAACTAGTATCTTAGCCTTCAATAGGATATATCTTTCCTCATAACAAGGCGCTATCCAATCCATCCAAGAGCACCCCTTTTTGGCAAGAGAACATGATGGCAATGTCTTTTGTTTTCTTTTAATTTATCTTTTGTCCCTTTCTAATACTTAGTTAGACTACCTTGATTCATCATATCTTGGTATGTCTCAATGAAGTATGGACTGGGGCATGGTCATTTTCTTTCATATGCTATGTTTGTGGGATGATCTTATTCTCCTACTATGCATAGGGTATCTTGTACGTGTTAGGATTAGCATCTTGCATATCAATATTTTTTGCATCTAAGGAGATAAACGGTCTATTATGCACTAAGACTATTCTATGCTAAGACTATTTTCCATACATATAACCAACAACGTTTCATTATGTTTAGTGGAAATAAGTTCAAACCGTTGCTTGTAGAGTCAAAGTCCATCTTGGAACAACGAATATTCATATCTTGTGTATGTTGGATCAACATCTTGACCTCATATGATAGACAAGATTGTATTATGCTAAGTGCATTGGACACATCGACACCTTGGTCTTCTGTACCCTGGTGCATAATATCCATATGCTATATTAAACATAAGGATTTCAAATCTCTAAATTTGTGTGCAACCAATGCCCAAAGATGCATTTATCATCCACCATCCATTCATTTACCACAATAAAACCATAGCTCCCACAAGGATTGATTAATCAAATCTTCACCTACTTTCTTCTATTCATCTGTCTTTCCATTATCCTTTTCTTACAAAACAAGTGTGTTCAACATACATCATCACATGCATTATTTATTACATACACATATCCATTCATATAAGCATATATACATTTCCTTAACTATACATCCATCATAAGCATTACATTATCCAATAATAACTGTATCTATGTATCATTTTGCCATCTATCTATATGCATGTCATCATCATAAAAACATAAAACCATAAAAATAAGCATCATACATGTGCATCCATAATCATAATATCATATATTGCCATCAAAAAATCCATCATATATATACATCTCGGTCAATATATAAGTGTCTCATCATGTACAAAATGAATCAATATATACAAATTTGGCTATCTAAGAGCCATCAAAGTACACATATCATCTCGCAGTCCTCATAATGATACAACATGATACAAAATATTGATACAATATGAACAATACAGGCTATCCCTGATGTCTCAGGTGGGTTGCACTCACACCCTAATCACCACCAACTCCCTGAGACCCTCCCACACCTTCCTGTAGGGTTGGGCCCAAAACTGAAGGGTTGGATCTCTCTGTCCTCCATGAACTCGATGCTCTGGACCTAGTCCTGAAGCTAGGCTACCTCTGATCTACTAGCACTGCTCTGAAGTATAAGCCTCTATAATACTCCATCTTCGCCTGAGCTATACCCAACTCACCTTGCACCTGAGTGAGCTCTCTAGCCAAATATAGTGTAGCTTGATCAATACCCAACACAACTGTATCAACATCCTGCTCTCCTATTAATCTCTATGCTCTCTGCATTGTTGCATCCCTCTACACTGTAAGTCTAGCCACAATCCCATCATCTGGTACCTATGCTCATGGCCTCTATGCTTCCTATGCCTTTGCCTAAGCCTTATAAGCCTACACTTGAGCCTGAGCCTATCTCATAGGGACTAAGGCTCTATCCTTGTCAACTCCTAGCCATTTGTATTGTGCCTCTAATCTCTCCCTCCAGCCTATCTCCATTTGCAATTGTCATCACAGATGAGTCTCTATTGTCTCTCCTTGATCTCCTCCATCTCCACCACCTCCTTTCACTGAAACCTGCTACTATGGAGGAGCCACTTCTTAAACCTAAACCTATCTAGGAGCCTATCCCATCCCCTGCTACTACCCTTACACCTAAGGAACCTATCCTTGTGCAACTATCTATACCCTCAGAGGTTATTTTTGTCCCCTCACTCTCCTCCTAACTGGCCTATGAACTACCACCTCCCCAACCTCCCTCAGAATACTCGACTGAGTAGGCCTATGTAATAACCAATCAGTGTCATACTCTGGAGTAGTGCCAGGATCTATCGGTCCCATAATCCAGTCCCATAACACTGGTCGTAAGCTCTCAAAATTCACCAGTGTTGTCTCCACAACAACCTCAAGATCCCATGCAAGTATCTCTCACTATGTCCTATCGTAGATGGAATCTCCCACTAGCTCACCCTGGGGCAAACCAAACTATCGAAGTACTCTCTCTGGAAGATATTGCTCTATAACATATATACTCCATCCAAAGAGATACCTAGGTTACCGCACATATAACATCTGCTCAGTGTCATCATTCCAACTCTCACAGTCCCTCCATGACGTCCAAGTGAACTGATCAAGCTCATCAAATATACGCCACTAGTATATATGCAAATTAAGCTACCTGTATGTAGTAACTCCTCCATAAATATGAACATAAGGCTTCCTTAGCACTCTTTTTCATAAACCCACTGGTCTCATGACAATAATGTGCTCATGTGTCCAAACATGCAAAAATGTGACCTGACATGCTCAAACCAAATAAGTAGGCACAATCATAAAGATAATGATATGACTATCCTAATACACAGGGACCCCATGCATATCTAATGTTGTACTCAAACAATCCCTCCATAACAGTCCCCCATCCTACAAGGAATCCTCTAGAACATCTATCTGGCACCAGGAACCGGATGATAGCCACCACTAACCACTGCAGTCTATCACAGTAGCCCCTGCTCATCTGTATGGGTATCTCATGGTCCTCAACCCCTATATCAGGAGTCCCAAACAATCATCGCAGTGCATCATGGTCCCACTCTAGATCATAATTGTAGACACCTAATATTGACTTGCTCCGCAAAACCAATTTCCCATATCTCTACACCACCAATTATCCATCCTATTAATTAAATAAATTCATTTTATTTAATTAATTCCTCCCTAATCATCTACCTTTGACCATTTACCCATCCTTGGTGATCAATTAATTCATTTAATTTATCACTATACCTTATAACTATATCCTCATTGATTAAATAAATATTCCTAATATTTATTTTTAGCTAATTTCCCCATTTCCCTAATCCTCATTAATTAGATAAATTATGCTTATCTAATTAATCTACCCTACTAATCAACCTAAACCTAGCCTAGTTGATTAAATAACAATTATTTAATTAGCTACCCTAGCCTATCTATTCCCTAGACTTAAATTAATTAAGCTAAACACTTAATTAACCTTGCTTAGCCCATCCTCCCACACACCTTTGAATAAAAATCATTTTTTTAATTCAAAGGGTCAAATCTTCCTTACACCTCATTTATCACCCTCTTACACATGTAAGTGTACATGTGTCCTTCAACCTTCGCATCTCCACATAAAAGTGAATTTTTAATTCACACTCCCCCATGAGTTAAATTTTTAATTCACTTGTCATATCCACTCTTCCCAAAAATGAATTTTTAATTCATTTTTATCCTCCACACCTTTCCCCATGTGAATTTAAAATTCACAAATAATGAGAGCCCTCTAAATCCATTGAATTAATCTCAACCCTTGATCTCTCTCATCCACTCCCCTTGTGACACTTGTCACAAGGCTATGACTTCAATCCAAACCCTAACTCTCAACCATTTCTAGCCCTTGATCTCATCTTTTAATCCTCACCCTCCATCCATTTTCTAAAAATCTATAAATGAGACCCTTCTCTAAGCCATATTCAACAACTTCTTCTTGCATCCTTACCATGCCCAAATTTCTCTCAAGTCTCTTCATCATACCATCATAATGCCAAAATCATTCCTCATACCCATCTCAATCTCCATCTAAATCCAAATCTCTCATCCTATTGTGTTGAAAGTAATAGAGAAATCCACATTCATCTACTTGGTAAATCTAAGGAGTTTGGGTGCAACTCCTTCCACCCTATCAAGGATTTGTGACTCATTGTGAAAGGTATAATGCTTGTTTATGCACTTGTTTTATGTTTTCTACTTTCATTTTGAGATCACTAATATAAAATAATCAACCTAATCACCATGGATAGGAATTTACAATATATGCCACACATCCTCTAGTGTGATGGTAGCCTCACCAGTCGGAAATATGAACAAATTGTGCTCACTGTACCAACGCTCTACCAATGTTGTCATTAATGCCAGATGTACCCATATAGGAGTGATCCATGTTGCATGCTCTTGTAACGTCAGAAAATGTCCCCTTGGGGGCTTTTCCCTCGTAAGGTTTAGCTCCCGAGTCTTTTGCATGCATTTAGGACATCTTAGTTCATATTTTAGCATCCCAATGTAATGAGGCCTAGGTTTCATGGTAAACTAGACCTAGGAGGACCCCTTGAGCTGCACCTTGCCCAAAATAGGTGGGGAGGACTTGGGCGCCTTCACCCTAGTCCTAACCTATTTTGGGGCAGCCCTAATTTCTGGGTGTTAGTTTATGACCGTTAAATGGTCCTTTTGTGAACACGATAAGTTTTATTTTTTAAAATCTTGGCGGGAGTGCTTGTAGTTGCATATAAAAGCATGTTTAGGCATTCATTTGTAAACTAAATGATTACTAACAAGCTATTATGTTCTCAAGGTGATTCAAGGCTTTCATTGTGTTGCAAGAGCAGACTTGTTTTGTTTATGTGTTTGTATTTGCAGATTTGAGCATTCATCTCCTCATGGAATGAAGAGCATCTTCCTCCCATGAGATCTTCACTACAAGGTGAAATTATATTATGTTTTCATGATCAATTCCTTTGGTTTTTGCCTCTACCTCACAAAGGCACGCACTCTTTATCTGACAACGGTGTTCGAAGACTTAAGTGTCCTCTGGGGCTTGACTAGGGCAAGCCTCTAAACACCACAACCCCCAAACCAAGTCTTGTGATTGTAGGTTACAGGGGTTGTATTTGGGAAAAGTGAAGTTGTAGGAAGGATTGGTCGGCATTAGGAATTCAAGATCTAAAGAAAAGTAGGACACCAAAGCATTTCTAGGACTTGGGCGCTCTCTCTAGTGTCCTCCAAAGATGAATTTTTGGAAACAGAAGTTACAGGACTGATCAGTGTCGGAAGGAGGTTAGGATCCCATAAAGAAACTGGTACCTTGGACTTGGGCACTTGCTCCAATCTCCCTGACTATTCCTCTTTAGAACCCCAAAAATAGGTATTCTATGATTTGATATTTTACTCCTGTTTGCAAGAGCTTTTTCTGTCATTCGTCAATTGGTTGTTGTATTTGTATAATTAGGGTTTTAATGGTTAATTAGGCATAAGAGAAGGAAAATTAATAATTAAATTCCTTAATCCAAGTTTCCCTACATCTACAAGTGCCCTAGAGTATGATAGTGCTCGCCAGTCGACCCTAGATCCTTGAATGTATAGTGGAGAGGCGGATTTAGACATCTAAACATTAGAACATTAACAAATCCAATTTTCCACATAAACATTTTGGTGAACCCGTGTTTTTGGACTTAAATTGCAACTTGCTAAGTGTGTGTCTTCAGATTTGGATTTATTTCATTCATTCATATATTCATTCATTTTTTTTTTAATTTTTTTTACAAAAAGTGGTATAAACCACTGAAATATATTAATAATAAGGAGAAATACAAAATGCCAGATTCAGGGAGGCATACCGGCAGGAAAGAATCGGCAAAGAAAACCTCTGGTTATAGCCTATTTATGACAAAATATAGCAAAAATCAACTCAGAAAAAAGAGTCGATCCAGTAGAAACATTCTGTGACTCAGTGCTTAGCAGAGTACATACTAATAAAAAAAAAATTTACATTGCAGCTGGAGGAGTCGACCACTGATCAGAGCAGCAAAAAAACCTAGTACAAAAAACCAAAACATGATGGAAGTCCCAATTAGTCTACAATTTCTATAACCTACAAGACATGATCCTTGTCTTGATCCTCATTTTCTACGAGCTAAGGAGGAGGAGGTGGTGGAGGAGGAACATAACTCAACAAAAAGTGCAATGCATTAAAAATTTCTGAATCTGTAACTGTCAAGTGATTCCCTAAATCATGCCTGTGACAATGGATAGAGTTCTGAAAGGAAGCCACACAGTTATTTCGGAGACCATGCATAATACCATTGAAGAGACAGTGGAGTTCAGGGGTGCGGAACGACAACTTGAAATCAAATAACCCTCCCACAAGAGCAGAACCTTCATGCAGATCATAATCTTCTAAAGCAATATTAAACGTATCTATAGAGAAATGAACATTCTGAACAAACATTATACCTAGATCCCTTACCCTATCTCCACTTTGCAAAAGGTCCATCGCATTAGAAAGAAAATGTGAGGCAGCTTGAGAAGGATAGATAGCAACTGGAGAGTTTAAAACTTGTAAGTCACAAACTTGAGTGATCGCTCTTCCAACAGAGTCCTCATAAATCTTAAATACTTCCTACAATGAAGTTGGGTTAAAAAAACCAAGAAGGGGCCATTCCTAGTTCTGAATAGGCCAAGAAATTTTGGAGTTCCTATGGATAGAGCCCATGCTAAATTGCAAAAACTTGAAGGTTATCAAAAGTAAGAAATAAAAGAAGTTGCGGGGACAGAAACAAATTATACTACCAAGTTAAATGAACACATAAGAACCATCAATTATAAAAGATAAAGGATTGCCAGCTCCCTTGTGTGAAGTCTTTCATCCTGCACTTAAGAGATACATTGAAGTACTACACTCTCCATGAAAAGATATTTGAAAGCAAATAAAAGACGTCAGCTTATCAGCATGGATGGCCGATAGAGTAGTGATTGAAATAAATAAGGATAGTGTAGTGAAGTAGACCAAATTTATTCCAAATTAAACCTTTTTGTCCTTCTCCAATATATTACTAACTCTGGGGATCCAAATTAAACCTATTTGTCCTTCTCCAAAATATAACTAACTCCGGGGATCAAAAGAAAGGAAGCAAAATCCCATTCAATAACATCATCTTTAGAACTAAATGCAAAATTGGCTAAAAAGTTTGCTAATAGATTACCTTCACGGTAAGTATGAATTATTTGAAAAGAATGGAAATGCTTCAGTATATCCCTTCCAGACATTAAAATGTAATCAATTTTCCAACTTGGAGAGGAGTTACTGGAAAAAGCTCAAACAATATTCATTGAATCACCTTCCACGATAAGGCTTCTAAAGCCACATTTTAATGCTAAATTCAGACCAGCTATTAAATCCTTTGGGGATGGATATTGGGTACAATCAAGAGGGAAACAATGTTAATTCAATAATTGTTAATAAACTTTGTAGCAATAATCCTAAGATGATTGTCTGAGGGGCAGCTAGTGTACCCTCTTGCTTAAAACTGGTGATTAATATCCAAGGTGCTCAACAACCACCTACACCTCCTGATTACATTTGTGATTATGCAAAACAAATTGCTCAACCAAGTCATGGTGTTCAAAATGCATTACAATAACCACACCACAATGTGATTGCTCACACATACAACACTTGTAATAACAAGCAGAGTAAGCAAGCACCGCATTTGCCTATCTCTCTTCCATGTTCTCAACCTTTGTTCCCTACACCACCTTGTCCTACTCATAAAAGTGGTCAAAAGTATGATCTTGTCAAATAGCTTTGTGCCACTCTGGCTAAGATCTCTCTTTTGGATTTGATACAAACATCACCTACATACCATGGAATGCTCCAGGAAGCTTTACAAAAGGTGATTGTACCACCTACTATTAAGCCGAATGATGTGGCAACTATATTGGATAGTATGCATGTGACAAAAATAGATATTCTCTTTCAACCACAGGGATTACCATCAATTGAAGTTCAAATCCAATATGATCCACTTATGATCTCTGTCCTAATAAATAGAACATTGTTTAAACAAGTTATGATTGACAATGGATCGGCTCTTAATGTTTGTAGCATTGACCTCCTACATAAAATCAAGGTTGACACATCACAAATCACACCAAATGGCATTAGCATTCATGGCTTTGATAATGTTGGATGACAATCTATGGGAACTATAATTATACCTATACAAGTAGGACCTATGCTTGTGCCTACCCTGATTCATGTCATGCCTAGTTCTTTACCTTACAACATGATTCTTGGTAGACCCTTGATTCATGCATTGGGGGCAGTCCCTTCCACTCTACATCATTCAATCAAATTTATATTCAAAGTAAACTTCATACTATTCATGTCGATCCTGAACCAGATAATTGCTTACACATTGAAAAACAAAAACCAATTTACAATCATATGAGCTTAAACACTTTACAAGTTGGTTCATCAATGCCTCTAGCCATGAATAATGTTGTGCAAGACTCTCAACCATTGAATGCACTTGTTGGTGATGATTGGGGTTCATTGGATTTTAATCCTTGCAGTATAGGGGAATATAAAATTAATATCCTTGACACATCAAAAGTGGCATTGATCTCACCTAAGCAATCTTTTGAAGCACCTAAGAAACCTAAAATCCCCTTGGTAGAAAATAAAAACAATATTCTCACTTATACCACAAATTACGAGACCTATGAGGCTTCACCATCTTCTAAGGAAATGACATCCCTTTATGGTCAAGGATTTAAAATCCTTTATAACAATTGTAAATATGTAGGTAAGGGATGTGGTGTAAATCAGCAAGGGATTCAAGTACCTATAGAATCCACTTCAACACATTACTCAACTGGCATTGGATATAATCCTTTTAAAGAAAAGAAAGCTTCTCGTCATCCTAAACTTAATGTTAATTCTACAAGATCAAAACAACATGAGAGATATCCTAAATATGTATGTTCTTAATGATGGTGCTATCAGGTAAGTATTTCTAACCCTTTATTTCTTTTGTGATGTGCTTCCCTCGTGATGTGTTGTTTTGTTTAGTCCTCTTGGGATGACCTCGGATTCTCCTATAAGGTCCCAGATACTAGGAGACCACCTCTGTTGTGACCTTCTATTTGTATCATCATTGTTCTATATTGTCTCTCTCTGATTTCATTGTTGTGTGTTGTGTCTTACGGACATAGCATCACGGTTGGTGAACTAGGGGCACCCTCCTACATGACTATCCCTAAGACACTTGCTTCTCCTCTCTTATTTATTGTTTCCCTTCCTCTAGTGTTTCCACCTAGCCGGTAGATAACAACAAACATTTATACTAATGTGGATCTAGTGTCCCTTTCGAGAGCAATCAAAAAATGGACTTAATTCCTAAAATGACGATGGGGTTGTATATATTATGTGACGCTTGGCTAGTGGGAGCACTTGTGCTTTTCGCATAGTGATGATTTTGATGGTGTTCTATCTCATTTACAAATCATAAACAATATTGTTGCTCCATGGACTTTGTGTACCTTGAATCTTGCATACCTCAGATTTCATATGCATTGATGTTGTTATTGATCATGATGTTGTAGACACTAACAAGTTTCTTCTAGGGATGTGTTTGTGGGAACATTTGGTGATCATAAAGTACATGTCACCTCTGGGGGGCATGGGCTTTGTGAAAGTCAGTGTTCCCTTGTGTGTTTTCTTCCTAAATTAACGTGCATGATATCATTACCTGATATCAACCACCTTAAGGTGGGGGCATATATAAGGTAAGCTATCTATTGTAGATCTTAGGAATGTGCTTGTCCTCAGGTGTAGGCTAGTACGATGAGTACTTCCTGCATCTTGAGTTTGTTTGCAATCAATCAATCTATCTATTGCGTATACCTCCTTTTCATTGTAAGGCATCTCCATGATGCAGGTGGGGTTGTATACTTTTGAGCTCATACCTCCTTTTCACTGTAAGGTGTCTCCATGACATGGGTGGGGTGGTATGCCATGCTTCCTTTTCGCTGTAAGGCATCTCCATGATGTGGATGGGTTTACATTTTCAAAAGTCCTTTGTGGAGGCGGGGAGTAGTTTTATGACTAATTCAACCCTTAAGTGTTTTTTCGGCGATTGTTTTAGTGAAGCCCAATCATCGGTGTGTGCATGTAATGTGCCTAAAATGGTGTTAGACCTAGAAATAGGTACACTCCATCACTTGTCTGTTGTGTTTTCTTCGTGTCTTCAAAGTGGGTGTGTTTGGCATTCCTGCTTTGTTTGGCGTGTTTATTGCCCCATATGCAGTATGTATTTTGGAAGGTTTTGTGTGTCTTGTGTGTGTGTTGCCCCATATATACAAAGACCTACATGATGAGTGCATCATGTATTATGGGAGGTTTGTTTATTTTCTAGTACTTGCATTTGTATTTCATATATATAAGAAAAAGAAAAGAAAAGAATCATGTCTGTCTTCTATGCATTAATGTGTCTTCTATGCATTTACTGTCTTCTCTGTGTTCTGCATGATTGTAACTATCTCCTTCGTGTTTTGCATGCATGTTACTATTTTCTATGTGATTGGCGTGTCTTCTTTGTGCTTGGCACGTTTCTTGCATTGGCGACTGTACTTTAATGCATGTATTGGCCTCATGTTTATACTTACATTAAAGTGGGGGCTAAATGTAACGTCAAAAAATGTCCCTTTGGGGGCTTTTCCCTCATAAGGTTTAGCTCCTAGGTCTTTTGCATGCATTTAGGACATCTTAGTTCATATTTTAGCATCCTGATGGAATGAGGTCTAGGTTTCATGGCAAAGTGGACCTAGGAGGACCCCTTGAGCTATACCCTACCTAAAATAGGGGGGAGGACTTGGGCACTCGCGCCCTAGTCCTAGCCTTTTTTGGGGTAGCCCTAATTTCTAGGTGTCAGTTTATGACCGTTATTTGGTCCTTTTGCCGACATGGTAAGTTTTAATTTTTAAAATCTTGGCGAGAGTGCTTGTAGTTGCATAGAAAAGCATCTTTAGGCATTCATTTGTAAACTAGATTATTACTAGCAAGCTATTGTGTTCTCAAGGTGATTCAAGGCTTTCATTGTGTTGCAAGAGTAGACTTGTTTTGTTTATGTGTTTGTGCATCTTCCTCCCATGAGATCTTCACTACAAGGTGACATTATATTATGTTTTCATGATCAATTCCTTTGGTTTTTTCCTCTGCCTCAAAAGGGCACACACTCTCTATCTGACAACGGTGTTTGAAGACTTAAGTGTCCTCTGGGGCTTGACTGAAGCAAGTCTCTAAACACCACAACCCTAGTCTTGTGATTGTAGGTTACAGGTGCCATATTTAGGAAAAGTGAAGTTGCAAGAAGGATTGGTAGGCATCAAGGATTTGGGATCTAAAGGAAAGTAGGACATCAAAGCATTTCTAGGACTTGGGAACTCGCTCTAGTGTCCTCTGAAGTTAAATTTCTAGAAATAGAAGTTAGAGGGCTGATTAGTGTCAGAAGGAGGTCAGGATCCCGCAAAGAAACTAGTACCTTGGACTTGGGCACCTACTCGAGTCTCCCCAACTATTCCACTTCAGAACCCCAAAAATAGGTATTCTATGATTTGATATTTTACTCCTATCTACAAGAGCTTTTTCTTTCATTCATGAATTTGTTGTTGTATTTGCATAATTAGGGTTTTAATGGTTAATTGGGCATAAGAGAAGGAAAATTAATAATTAAATTCTCTAATCCAAGTTTCCCTACTTCTACAAGTGACCTAGGGTATGATAGTGCTCGCAACTCGACCCTAGATCCTTGAATGTATAGTGGAGAGGTGGATTTAAACATCTAAACATTAGAACATTAACAAATCCAATTTTCCACCTAAACAACTCTAAGCTGACTATATCCAAGAATAGGTGCTCCTTCACGTCTAACTGCCTCACCAATGCCAAATCTACTAGATGCACCTCTCTTGATAATAATGCTAGTAGTACACTCTGCAAATATTAATCGATTAAGTGTTATTTAGGAATGTGAGCCTATTTTTCATAAAACACAAAATTTTTGTAAGTTTTTACCAAAAGAGACTCTTTTCTCCATAGGCAACTTCCTGTCGACCATAGTTGATTCAAAAGTGGCCTAAACTGCCATAGGCGAGCCTCTGTAGCTCAAAGGTGACATTTTTTGCCAAAGGCATATGGCACTAGCCCTAACCTAGTTTTTCAACCAAATGCGATGAACCCATGTTCAAAAGCGATGCAAAAAGCCAAATGCAACTTCTTGTCGCTCAAAAGCACATGCATTATCCTAGTACGCCTTTGGTTGAACTGACGTGAATTAATGACACTTTTGGACCCTATTAATGATGCATTTGGAGTAAGTTTTTGATACATACCGATGTCAGAGCTCCTCCTGGTCATTCATAAGTCCTCACCCTCTCTGCTCAATGATTTGCGTGTGGAATCACCATCCTAAAGCTCTCAAAAGTCCTGATGCACTCTAAACACTCAAGAGCTCTAGAATTCTAAATACAAATAGCACAAATGAGTTGGATTGAGCATTTGAAACCTATTTATAGAGACAAAACCCTAATTTCTTCTAAGCTAAAAAGACCTAATTCTTCTTTTCCACCCCTAATTTAACCCGCCCAATCTCCTAGTTCTTCATGTCAGCCTAACCTTGTCTATCCATGCTCTATGATCTAATCGCGAGCCAACCCAGTCTTTTCCCAGTCACTTGGCTTACCTCTCGAGGGGGCATCACCCACCAGTTTCACTAGGGTATAGCTTGTTTATCTTAATGTATTATTTTTATCTTCTTTGAAACAATGCCCTAATGGACATTGTCTCAAAGAGAGGAAAAATGTAGACACCCAAAATTGACCCTTCACATCATTTGTCAATTTCTTGCATTTTCATCATTGCATATGTCAATTTTGTCTAGCACATTTGTCTCAATAATCTATTTTCTTCTAAATCACCCTCTTTCTATCATTAATTAAATCAATTATATTTATCTAATTAATTGCATCTAATTTCTTCTAATTTCTTCTATTTTCATCTATAATTAAATAGTCTTTAATTGTGTAATTATTTCATTATTCCTCCAAAATAAAAAATAAAAAAAATATTTTATTTATTTATATTCTCATCATGCATATAAATTAAATAAATTTATTTAATTAATTTATGTTGATTCCTCCAATTTTCTAAATTTAGCTTTTCCTCTATCATTTAAAATAAATTAAATGAGTTTATTTGTTTAATTTATTTTTATCTTATCATTTCCCTCTCTTATCACATTCTTCTATGTGTACAATATAGGTCCTATCCTAAATCAGATATAAAAATGATGTAATTGGTTCTAAAATTAATCATCCACATCATCCAATCCTTAAAATAGAAAAGCATCCTATTTTAAGAAAATCAATCTTACTACTACCAACAAACCAACTACAATCATTTAATAAAAGATTTGTCTATGGACACATGTCTTGTACACAATCATCTATGCTTCTTGTTTAATCTCAACCATTCACATATCCACCTAATCTCCACCGGTGGTCTATCTTAGATGGGAGCTATATATACACCCTCTCACCTCATTCCATTCAATCCCACACAATCACATAGCATCCAGATTATCACCTCATGCATATTGAGTCCATTGGGCATTCATTGAGCATTTTTTAGTATATTATCTATCATCATGGTAGCTTTGACAACTATGGTTGTTCACTATTGAGAAGAAATCCACATTACAACCAAGGAATCAATACAATCTAGGTGACATTGTTCTTTGATTTGCTTTCATTTTGTGTCATTTAGATGGATTCTTTAAAGGTGGTAGGATTGGGTTTTGATTGTAATGCTTGATCTTATTAATCTAATTTTTTCTGCTAACACATACATCATTGTCATCAAAGAGGAGAGATAACCCCTCAAATGTGTCCTCAAAGTCATCAATGTGAAACTCCATAAACAAAGAAGCAATAAATGATAAACATGAATCCTAATGAAGTGGATCATGAAGATTGAAATAATCCTACTACAAAAAATCACTAGAAGCTCTCAAAGAAGCATCTCTAAACTCTAATGTAGTAACATGTGATGGAGATGAGATATCAATGAATTTCATTTGACTACATTGATCTTCCATGAATGATGTGCCAACACTAGATGGATGAGTGTGAACATCAATTTTATTTTTAGATGTTGGAGTAGAAGAATCTCACAAACTAATGCTATTGGCAATGCACAACTGTTCTAACTGATGAATCTTCTATAGATTTTTCAAATCATCAATTCATTTTAGCATGTATTCATCTATGGTATGCCTTTTTATCCCACAATAATCACATTTGAATTTCCAAAGATTAGGAGCCATGATTACAACTAGAAAAAATAAAAGATCACATGAGCACCCCCTAAATTCACTCAAGCATGAGAATACTCCCCAACAAAAAATGATTGTGGGACTTTATAATCAATCTAATTATAATTTCCACAAGCCAAAATAGCAAAGTGGTCTTTGATTTTTGTACAATACAAAAGCCAAAATTAGGCTAAAATTAAAATTACAATTTCTAAGAAAACTTGGATCAAACTAATTGTAGATCTAGAAAGTACTTGACAAATTATGCACTTTCAAAAAAAATTTCACCAAAAAATGTTACTGTATGAGCCCGAACGAAGCCTTTGAAGTTTTGAAAATGGGAACTGCTTAGCAACAGTGATGAAAAAATGTAATTTTTGGAAAAATCAAGTACCAAAATCAAAATCTAATTCCACCACTCTAAATCTTGTGAAATTCTAGCCCAAATAAAGACATTTTTTGAGAAAAGGAGCAAACTTGAGAAATATATGAGTCTTCAAAGTTGGACTGCCAAACTAAAAATCAATCTAGGAGGGGGTCTAGAAAAGAAACAAATTTTACTCTGTTGAATTTGGTGGAATGCTACCAAATCTAGAGGTCTACTAAATGTGGAGGTCTACTAGATAAATTTAGTCTTCATCAAATTTGGAGTCTTGCCAACTTAATTTGGGGCCCTACCAAGTCTACCAAATTCTCTGCTAAATTTACTTATTGCCATAATTGTCACCAAGTTTGGCAGAAGTGTTGGAAAGTTTCCAAAAATGATGGATTCGGGACTACAAAAAAAAATTAATTTTTTTAAAGGCCAAATGTCTTATTGTGCCTTTAAGCACTAAAAATATGAATAACCTTCACGAGGACCCCGTCATGACATGTAATCCTTGTCACGTACATGTAAGCATGAAAATAATTCCCTCTCAACATAATTTCTCTTGGTAACATGTGGGGTTTTGCTTCTTTCTTTATTTTCCCTTTGTTGTACTAATTTTTCCCTCTCTTTCAACATTTGTTGACACTTGTCAATTTTCATTTTGTGTGCTTGTGACTTCATCCTTAAGCCTCTTGTTTTTTTATTTGTCATAAATTGACCTTTCCTTAGTGTTTTTCATCTCACCCCACCCATAGGATCCCTCCAAGGGACCTCCCAAGCCATCTCCAACTTTTAGTTTTCAATTGTGATCTACTAGGACAAATCTTCCCCTATTATTGTAGGTTCTCCCCTAGGAGATTTGACATTTACAAGTGGATATTTGGTTTTTGACCACCTTTTGACCTGGTTCCATGGATAGTTGACTTCTGCCCCCACTAACTAACAATCTCCAAACCTGCATGTAAACCCACACCCTCCCCTTTGTGGGTTGCCCATGGGTCACCCTCGAGTGATTTGGACTGGTAAAATGGCCGACCCATGGGCAACCCTACCATCTTTTCTAGCCATGAAAACACTTGGAGTTTGGATGTGAAAAAGATTTGTTTTTTCTCTGTTTTTCTTCATGTTTGCATGAGTTTTTGGCCTAAACATAAACATGCATAATTTAATCCATTTGATCTATACTTATCACCTCTTAGACTCTTGATGACTCTATTTTTGCTTCTATGATAAGCTATCTTTGCTTCATCACTCCCTAATTAGCCTAGTTCACTATCCAATCTAATGAGTTAACTCTTCAATCAAGGGATTTAACTCTTCAATCCTTCCCACCTTTCATTTTCCATTCAGACTTATAAATACCCCCTCTCTCAGGCACAAATGGAAGCAATTTCATTTGTGCATCCAAGATTTACAGGTTTTTGCTCTCCACATAGCATTCTTATGCTCACATAGGACTTATGAGCCTTTTATTTTATTGTTGTTATGCCAAAGATTTTCTAAAAGCTTCTCATTGTGTCGTTACACTGCTCATTTTGCAAGCCATAGTGCTCTTTTAGCTCACATTGAGCTCATATTTCAAATTTTTCTCAAGCTATTTTTGCATCCCTTCCCTATTGATTCCAAGAGGAGATCCCCAATGCTACAAGAGGACAAAGAGGTTGTTGATACAAGGATTCTTGAGGGTACTTGAGGCTCATGTATCAACACATTCTAATTTTTTTCATGCTTTTTTTCATTGTGGTAGTAATTAGTTGTTATGTCATAAAATGTCCCCCTAGGACTTTTACCTCCTAAGTTTAGCTCCTAGGTCCTTCAGATTTAAACATGCATGTTAAAAATGAATCCTATAGCAAAATCCCCCAAAACCCATGACAAATGGGGCTTAGGGGACACTCTTGAGCTTAATTTAGTCCCAAAATAGGATCCAAGACAAGGGCACCTATGCCCTAGTCTAGACCTATTTTTTTGGGACCCAAATTTAAAATGTCTATAAAGTAACCATTAAAAGGTTTCCCTTTGTTAGCCTATTCAATTTGAATTATGAATGTTTAGTAGGAATGCATATATAAACATGTTTAGGACTTCATTTTACACCTAGATGGATAATGCGAACTTGTGATCTTGTGCTAAGGATACTCAAGGATTTGATTGTGTTGGAGAGTAGTATTGTGTTGTGTTTGTACTTGTTTGTTGCATAATTATCTTTATCAAGCCATCTCCTCATGGCGTGAAAGATCTTCACCACCCTGTGAGAGCTTCACCTCCAAGGTGATATCTATTTTGTGTTTCAATAAATTTATTATATCATTTGCTTTTGGCTTTGTCAACCAAGGACATGCACTCTATCTAACAATGGTGTTGGAAGGCTTGAATTCCATTCCAAGGCTTGACCAAGGCAAGCTCTTAAACACCACAACCCCCAACCACTCTCTTGTGATTGCAAGTTGTAGGTGTCGGATCTTACGGAGAGGAGTTGCAGGAGATCAATGCAGAGAAGGAAGAATCTAGATATAAAGAAAATGATAGAAAATATCCCTAATTGGATAAGGGTGCTTTCTCTTTTGTCCTCTAGTTTTGCAGTGTCAGGAATCTAAGAGAAGGTTACAATCTAAAGCACATTTTATCTAGAAGACCTCAGAAAAAGCACTACTTTCGACAAGGGTGCCCACTCTTTTGTCCCCAAAGTTTCTGCCTTCTAAAATCCACAATCTGCTATGTATCTAATATGCATTTAGTGCCTTCCTGTGTGAACATTTGTCAAGTTTCATCTATTTGTTTATGATTTTGCATAATTAGGGTTTTAGGCCTAATGAAATTAAGGTTTAACAAATTAGTCAACAAATTCCAAATTTCCTTATTATTCCAAGTGACACCAAACTTGTAGCTAAGTCCTCTTTCTAAAGTTGTGATTCAACTCAGTTTAATGTCCTTGAATGGATGTAGAGAAAGGATGATCTAATTAAACTATCAACCTCATCAACAAACCCTCTTTTTCTACATAACATTAGTTAATCTCAAAATTGCTCTTGGGGATAGTAATTTCATATTCCAATTTCCTTGATAGGATAAATAGAATTTGCATTGATAAATTAGTTTCTTTCCAAGTTCTTTTGCATTATTATATTAGTTTATTTCCAAGTTCTTTCATTTCCTAGAGTAATTGAATTCAAAATACCAAAAAATACCAAAAACATAGATTAAGATTGCATTAGGTAAACCCATT
This sequence comes from Cunninghamia lanceolata, assembly GCA_027924645.1. Taxonomy (NCBI): domain Eukaryota; kingdom Viridiplantae; phylum Streptophyta; class Pinopsida; order Cupressales; family Cupressaceae; genus Cunninghamia; species Cunninghamia lanceolata. Next base: position 2,629,941 of record BSBN01000220.1, on the reverse strand, counting down.
TTAGAATTGCATTCATATTTAGATTAATTAAAGAACTTTCCTTTAAAAAAATCCATATAAAGAACAAAAAAAATCTTGCATACATATAGAGTGCATACACAAAAAAATAGAAAACAACAAAAACACAAGCATTACATGAAGTTCATAAACCCTCGATTTCATCATGAGGTCAACTAAGGTCAAAACAAAGTGAAAACTCAAGTAAACCCTCAATTTCATCATGAGGTCAACACTAGTCATCCACAGTCAACACAAGATCAATCAACTCAAAACAAAGCAGAGAAAAACTTAGGTCATCACCCTACGTCAAACTTAATTCAACTTGTGGTTAACCCTAACCAACTATCTCGGTTCAGGCTCACAAATGTGCCTTGGGGTTAGGGGTCAGTGGGTGAGGGTGATCCTAGAGGAGATCGAAGAATTACACCCTAGGCCTCAACAAAATTAATTGACCAACCAAGAATAAGAACACAGGCTAAGGTTACTTCAACATAGAGAACAAACATGAATCATCATACAATGGTTTGAAGAGAGACTCCAACTTGATAGAAGCATAAATGAAAACAATTGACAACCCACTCAATGTTGGAATCTCCAAAATCCAAATAGGAGAACAATAACCAGTGACCCTTCATGTCATACAATTAACTCAATTACAATGGTCACTAGACACCACATTAGAAAAAATATCCACGAAAGGCCCCAGGACCAACTAACCACTCTTTACGAAGTCCAATTCTCAAGCGAGTAGGACCGCCCCCATGTCTCGCCTCCTCTCAATTGGCTTCTACCACGAGAGAGAGAGAGAGAGAGAGAGAGAGAGAGAGAGAGAGAGAGAGATGTGGAGGTTCACCTCATGGAAAGGAGAGGATCTCGTGCACTCCATAAAAGCTGACTCGATCACCCCATGCAACTGACTCATGTTTTGAGTGTACAATGCCTGCATGGATCTAGGTTTGTGGACTTGATTTTTTTGAAAAATTAAAAAAATGAAAAAAAAGGTCAAAGCCTTAAGAAAGAGGGTGAGCCCCTTAAAGGGTTATATCAACCCTTGGTGTCTATGTGGGGGGTTAGATCCCTCCATGTGGCCCCAAAGAGGCTGTGGGGGGGCCTTCAAGGCTACGGGTATCCCGCAGTACTTACAGGTATAGCCTGACAGGCATACACATGAATTTTTTTAATTTTTTGTAAAACTTTTCCAACTTCAAAAAATTGTGATGTTTTTTTTGAAAAAACTATTTATTTTTTCTTATTTTTTTAATCGTAAAAAAATGCAAGGTACTTGGGTGAATTTTTTTCATAGGAAATATTCTAAGGAATATTCTGATATGTACGACAGTGATGGAGGCTAAAAATTTTCCCTAATGGCCCCAAGAAAAAGTGTTAGATTTTGATGATTTAATAGTCAATTTGTAGGTTTCTAGGTGTTTTGGACATGATGGCAAAGTCAGATTTAACCCAAAGTGCTCCAAAAGATCAGGTACCTGCTAGATTTGGCATGCACCTCCCAAATTCAAATCTTCATAGATCTGGTCTCTAATGTTTGATTTGGACAAATCGAAAGGTTAAATGACTATCTCAAACACCCTGAACACAAATTATGTGCTCAAACTTACACTAGCATGCTTCAAAATAAACCTGCAATACAAGGCCACAAGAGGAAGCCCTCACAAATCTAGTATTTCCATCAAATTTTTGTGATTCTCGAGGTCATCATTGTAGAACACTCCTGGATACTGAGTAGGGGGTGAATCAGTATCCAAACAAACTTCAAATCATCTAGAGAAGATTAAAACTTAAACTTTACAACATTAACATAAACATGAAAGATCAACAAAATGCATAATAACACATATTACTAGATATATATGTAAAACCCCAAAAGGGAAAAAACCACGGTAAGGATTAACTCACAATATATAAAGCTCAAAATTGTACAACTTTATTTTAGGGCTACAACCCAAGGAAGCTACCACTCCCTACTGACTTTGTTTTAGGGCTACAACCCAAGGAAGCTACTACTCCCTGAATATAGGTTTTAGGGTCACTCCCAAGGAAGCTACAACTCCCTATAGACTTTATTTTAGGGCTAGAACCCAAGGAAGCATCTACTCCCTGAACTGAGAACAAACTCAGAAAAGATTATAGTAAGATAGTCGTTCTACTATCTAAAAACTAACATTGAATCTCACTCCTTTTGATGATGGCACTTCTACCTCTCCACTCCTCTTTTTATGATTGAATCAATTAGGCACACTCTTTACTTCCCTCCTATCTAAAAAATGTCTTCTAGATAAATCAGGACATACCTTATTGTTTCTGCTCTTTCTCCTTCAGTCGCACATCACAATGCATATCATATTCATATTCTTCTCTTCATACACTCATATTCGCAATCATACCTCACCTAGATCAACTAGGTTTACAATATATGCATGATATTACATTCATTACATTACAAGTCGGCCAATACAATAAGAATATTACAATTTACAAGTTGGCCAAAGATCACACAACATAAAACATGTAGAGGTCAAGCCCTAACATGAACTATACACAACACTAGGAAGAGAAACACACCTTTCAGATCCCAATACATGCTTAAACCAGTCCAAAACATCCTTCACAACATCATCCTTCAAAGAATAACATTTGCACATCATGCTCATTTGAAGGAGGTCACCCTTAAGAAAGAAAACATGAAACTTTTAGCACTTTGGCAATTACAACTTGGCAGTACTCATGAATGATTAAACATTACTTATTCTTCTTCCAGATGAGTTAGCATGACCCATACAACATCGCCAAACACTCCTTGAACAACATACATCAACAACTTTGTGGTGCACATCATCAACATGTATTTTGAGAATAATTAGGCTTCTGGAACTATCTGTAGCTCACTATCATTTGGAAAACTGAACTTGTGGACCATCAAAACATTTTAAACTCATATGAACGCACTCATACACTACTCTAAACATATCCCTAAAACCACGCAGCCATATCTATCACTATAGAGGAATGCAGAGCATTCCAACAATCTATTGTCATCACCTCATTCTACCAGAGTATAACCTAGAACTCTATCAGTTATAACTTTCACTATGGAGGAGTAAATTATATGGAAATTTAGATTTAGCACCTTTATAGCATACTAAACTTAACTTCTAAACCGCATGACCATATCTTCAAGTGCAGAGAAATGTGGAGCATTTTACCAACCAATCTTCAAGGCAACTTCCTAAAACGGAAACCTTCACCAACTTTCAGAGACCAGAACCTTCTTATAGAAACACATACTTCCTTAGGATCATCAGGAAAGCACATACAACAAGCTATAGACCATCAACAACATCTTCTCAATATCAACATTGCTTCTAATTCCCATCTTAATAGATCATCATTCATCTTAATGCTTCTGATTCCCATCTTAATGTATCATCATTATATCATCTCTGCTAACCACAAACATGCTCAATACAACTTTACTCAACATCAGTCAAGGTATAACATCTAACCATGAACATCAGCAACATCACTGCTAGCACACCATCAAAGTATATCATCAACATAAGCATCCAAGCATAGTGTTGACATCAATAACAACCCAAACAGAGTGTTGACATTAATGAAAACCACATCAGTGACAACCTTAGGTAACATATGTGCAACAATCATTCAATGCAAGAGAAGAGCATACTCAACTAGTCAAGATCCATCATGGTTTGTATTCAAGATCTCTTAAAAAAATTGAGTAACACAAAGAAATCCTCCTAGTTCTGATACCATGTAAGAGCTGATTGATGTGCTCTGAGACCATGTAATAGTTGGCTATGAAGGTAGCCATCCAATATCTAGGAATTCGTGAAAGCATAAGAGAGAGCAAATGAGAGAATAATTCTATTCTATCAATAAATGCAAAGTTATTATTATTACAATGTACATTAGCATGCCTTGCTTATAAAGACAAGGATGAGATGTAGGATGATGTAGTCATATGACAAGTGTCTTAATCTTATGATATGAGACAACTAGAGGATAAGATGCTAACTAGTTGATAAGATCACATGTGTAGGATAAGATCACATGACAACTGTTATGTCATAAAATGTCCTTCTAAGACTTTTACCTCCTAATTTTAGCTCCCGGGTCCCCTGTTTTGCATCTTCCATGAACGTTTTACTCCCGGAAGAAAATGGCCTGAAACCCATGTCAAATGGGGCTTGAGGGACATTATGGAATTTGACCCTACCCTAAAATACAACCTGAGGACTAGGGTTCTTGCACCCTAGTCCTACCCTATTTTAGGTAGGCCCCAAATTTGAATGTCGGTTATGTGACCATTAGAAGGTTCCATTGCCAACATATTAAGTTTGAATTACAAAATTTAAAGCGGGAATGCATAAATAAGCATGTTTAGGGATTCATTTGTAAACTAGAAGATGATTATGAACTTTTGGTGACCTTATGATTTTAGAGCGTTCAAGATATTCATTGTTGCAAAACAGAATATTGTTGTTGTGTTTGTGATTGCAGATTTAGCTTCATCTTCTTATGTGTTGAAGGATTTTCATCTACATGAAAGCTACACCTCTAAGGTGATATCTATTTGTGTTTGAATTATTTATTAGTTTGTTTTTGCCTCTATCCCGCAGGGATATGCACTCTTTATCTAGCAGCTATGTTTGGAAGACTTGAATGTACTTCTGGGGCTTGACTAAGGAAAGCTCCTAAACACCACAACCACCAACCACACTCCTTGTGATTGTAGGTTATACATATCAAATTTCATGGAGTGGAGTTGCAGAAGAAGGTTACAAAAGATAAGGATTTTGGATCCCGCAAAAAGAAGCAACCTATTTCATTTTTGGGACTAGGGCACTAGGGGCAAAGTCCTCCAACATTATAGATACTTAAATCTCCATGATAGTGATAATTAGCATTAGAAGAAGTCTCAACATCCTAAGGAATATCCTGCCTTGGACTATGATGCGAGCTCTAGTGTCCTCTGCATCTATAAAGCTGAAAATGAATAGAACAATGATCATTAGTGTCATAAGGAGTCTAGAACCCCCTGAAGAAAACACTGCATTGGACTAGGTTGCAAGCCACAAAGTCCCCAAATATTCTGTATCACGAACTTTGAAAAATGATCAGTAACTAATCTCTGTCTACTATCTTGGCCTGTGAGCATTTGTCACAATTTATCAGTTTCCTTACGATTTTGCATAATTAGGGTTTTGAGAATATTTGAGCATTAAATTAATACATTAACTGATAATTTCCAAATTTTCACATCATTACAAGTGACCCTCAACCTATAGGTGAATCTTCTTGCAAAAGGTGTGATTCAACTCAATTGAAATGTCCTTGAATGTTTGTAGAGAAAGGAGGATCTAGCCATAAAACCCCATCATCTCCCTTTTCCTATTAAACATTTTGGTGAACCCATGTTTTATTTGAATTTTGCACCTTGTTGAGTGTTGTACTTTATATTTACATTCATTCATTTAATTTTCATCTTATTGCATTTGAAAATTTACAAAAAATTTAAAAAATTTAATTTTTTTTGGCATTTTAAGCTTGTATTTTGACATAATTTAATTGCATTTCATTTAATTTCTAATATTTTCATTAGATCTGATATAAAGTATATAAATTCATCTTATTATAATCATTTTTCATTGCATTTTATGCTTAAATTGTTAGATTTTTCTTGAAATTTTGTATTTTTCATAAAACCTAGTTTTTGCATTAGCTAGGGTTTGTAGTTAAAATCATGTTTCAGATTTTACTACTCTTTTAAACACTCTTTTAGGACTAATTTATAATTACAGTGTTTCAGCATAGTGTCTTTTTGCAAAAAAACCATGCCTTAATCTCACAACTAGGGTTTGAAAACCTTACATTTTCACTAGACTTTGCCTTGTCATCTATCTAGATTTGCAATATATGTGTGTTGTGAAGGATATTGCTACATTATTGGACTGATATTAAGTTTATTATTAGCTTCCCCTCATCAATTTCCTTACAACACTACTTCTTTTAGGCATTTGCATTGAAAAAAGTAGAAAATTTGAGCATTTTTAGGCACATAAGAAAACATAAATTGGTGTTGTTTCATTACATTCACCCTAAATCTATTTCATTTTAGATATTGCATTCATATTAAAACATTCTTCAATTATCATTTCAAAATTGGGCCTTATTTCATTAAATTGTGTGAAAATTGGTATCTTTTTAATTACACAGTGTGTATTTCAACACTAGGTGTTCACACACTTCATTCACATATTTTGATCAAAACCTCTAAAATCATCAATTGGGCTTCATTGTGTTATACTCTTTCCTCCTACCCACTATGTATTTTGTGGACTCCGTGTATCTTTTAGTACCTATTTCCCTCAAACAAGTGCTTTGGTGCGAAATAGTCTCACTTATCTTGCCTTGTTGATCATTGTGAAATTCGTGTGTATTAGAGTTCTTTCAAGTTAGCAACATGGATAATTCTTGTTAGTCATCTTTGGAAGATTTGTTTGCATACATCAGAGACATTGATAATTTTTCCAAATTCACTCATGAATATCCTCAAGTATTGAAACAAATAGCATACATATATCATGTTGATATTTCTATGTGTTCCAAATATGAAATCCTTTGTTATATATCTGATTTTGATAGATTCACAAATCTAATGGGAATATATCCTCCAATATTAGATGATCTCACTAAATTTATAGCCAATAATACATTTAGTAGTGATGACTTCAATATGTTAGATGAACCCCTAGATGACATTATCTCTATTGAACATTCCACTACGACTCCTATTGCTAAAACATGTAATGGTAACTTAGTTCTACCTTATGATCTCTCTCCCAAAGTTGTTCCCACTAATGAGGACACTTTGGAAAAAGAGGATGAATTCATTGACACATCCCTTAATGTCATACCACCATATCTTCATTCCAATACTCTGTCTGGCCAAGATGAAGCATTAGTGAATGAAGAACCCCCTCTAACAATGAACATTCCATGGATAGATAATGAGCATTCATTTAACAATATTAAAACTTCTATCCCCACCATAGTGAATGAAGCTTCTATGGATCATCCTATCAACCTTCCTCCTTTAGTTGATTATTCACATACCTTGGATATCACTAACAAAGAAAAGATCCTTAATCTCCCTCCTTTGGTTGAATATTCAAGTCATTTGGACATCACTAAGGATTTAAAAACATTGACTACCTCTCATTTGGTTGCATATTCTTTGAACATCACTAAAGATACAAACTTTAACAATTATCCTCACAACACCTTACATTTCCTTCATCCCTATGCTCTCCCTCCAAAAAGAAGCAGCACTAGTGGATGAAGAAAGGTTTCTCACATTAAATCCCTTATGGATGGATGTTGAGGTCACTAGAAACAAATTACTTCTTCCACCTCCTAAGAGGTTAGTGAATAAGTGTATTTGTCCCTCCCTAAGCCACACTCATTGTAGCACCTATTCTAGTTTCTCCCAAGGGTGGCCTCCTCCTAGATATATATATGTTGTTAGCATTAGGTTGTATCAGGTAAGTATTTCTAACACTAGGCTGGTCACCTATGTCGTAGCATGATTGACTCATTTATGTGAGCTCCCATCTTGTGTGGTGTTCTTCTCATGTTGTGTTATGTGTTGTTTAGGCCTCCTAGGATGACCCTTGAAACTCTTGTAAGGTTAAGGATACTGGGAGACCACCTCTATTGTCACCATTCTTCTATTTATATCATCATTCTTCTAGCTTGCTTCTCCTCTATTTTCATTGTTGTGTGTTGTGTCTTAGGCACATAGCATTGTGGTTGATGACCTGGGAGCATCCTCCTATGTGACTATTCCTAAGACACTTGTTCTCCTCTCTTTTTATTGTTTACCTTCTTCTAGTTATTCTATCTAGTTAGTAGATCATGAAAAAACAAATAATACTAATACGAACCACGTGTCCCTTTAGTGAGTAAGAAAAAATGGACCTAGTCCATACATGACGATGGGGTTGATATATTTTATCTAACGCTTGGCTAGTAGAATCATTCCATGTGTGTTAGGAACCCGCGTTTAACCCTTCTCTTTACTTTGTTAGTATATTACATTTGGATGCATATGCTTTATAAGTCCTCTTTTGAGCATATTGTATTATCCCACATTCATGGGAAGTAATAGTTGTTTAGATTAGACTTAGTATATAAGTACGTGTTGAGGGCAATGAAGGCATCTACAAATTTATTGTATTGAGCTTGCTCAAAGGAGGTTACCCCCTTGAAGTGGGTTGCGATCAATAAATTCCTTCTGTGTTTCTTCTATTTACATATTTCTATTATTTTGTGCATTTTTAATTATATTGTTGCACGAGGTTCCTCTCATCTAGTATCAAAGCACTTTCTTGGGCTTGCTGGGTGGAATTTCTGCCAAAAAAAAATTTTCGCACTAGCCTGTAGGCACTATGATTATTGCAGTAGTTCTTTTTTTTGCATTTGTATTGTTCATTTCAATTGTAGGTTCGGATCAAGGAATATCCCTATCCACTTAACTATGGGAAGTGCCTGGACATAGCCCTAAAACTCATTGTGAGGAGTATCACAGGAACCTTGAAGTAGCTGGCCCATTGAGAGGACCTACTAGCAAAAAAGGAAATGGCCCCTACCTAATCAACTAGTTCTCATCCGTGAGGTAAACCAAGAGTTGTCGTTTGTTGCAAAGTAGTTATCAATTTTACCTAAGCCATGGACTAAGGGGTATTGCCCCAATATGCAAGCCGTTAGACAACATTGGTGGCTGAGTGACTCCCTTGAACCTTTAGGAAGTCGAACATACTTGGGGCCCAGATCTATTGACAACCAGATGTAACGTTAGAAAATGTCCCCTTGGAGGCTTTTCCCTCATAAGGTTTAGCTCACGGGTCTTTAGTATGCCTTTAGGACATCTTAGTTCATATTTTGGAATCCCAATGGAATGAGACCTAGGTTCCATGGCAAATTGGACCTAGGTGGACCCCTTGAGTTGTACCCTGCTCAAAATAGGGGGGAGGACTTGGGAACCTGAGCCCTAGTCCTACCCTATTTTGGGGCAGCCCTAATTTTTGGGTGTTGGTTTATGACCGTTATTTGGTCCTTTTACCGACACGGTAAGTTTTGATTTTTAAAATCTTGGCAGGAGTGCTTGTAGTTGCATATATAAGCATGCTTAGGAGTTCATTTGTAAACTAGATGATCATTGTGAACTTTAGGCATTCTCAAAGTGATTCAAGGCTTTCTATTATGTTGCAAGAGTAGACTTGTGTGTTTTGTGTGTTGATATTTGCAAATTTGAGCATCAATTTCCTCATGGCATGAAGAGCATCTTCCTCCCATGAGAGCTTCACTACAAGGTGACATAATATTGTGTTTTCATCATTGATTCCTTTGGTTTTTTCCTCTGCCTCACAAGGGTACACACTCTTTTATTTTACAATGGTGTTCGGATACTTAAGTGTCCTCTGGGGCTTGACTAAGGCAAGCCTCAAAACACCACAACCCCCAAACCAAGTCTTGTGATTGTAGGTTACAGGTGTTGTATTTGGAAAAAGTGGAGTTATAGGAAGGATTGTCAAGCATCAAGGATTCAGGATCTGAAGAAAAGGACACAGGAGCACTTCTAGGACTTGGGCACTCGCTCTAGTGTCCTCTGCATTCAAGTTTCAAAAAATAGAAGTTATAGGGCTGATTAGTGTTGGAAGGAGGTCTGGATCCTACGAAGAAACATACACCTTAGACTTGGGCACCTACTCTAGTGTCCCCAACTATTCTGCTTCAGAACCCCAAAAACATGTACTCTATGATTTGATATTTTACTCCTGTCTGTAAGAGCTTTTTCCATTATTCGTCAATTTGTTGCTGTATTTGCATAATTAGGGTTTTAATGGTCAATTGAGCATAGGAGAAGGAAAATTGATAATTAAATTCCCTAATCCAAGTTTTCCTACATCTACAAGTGACCTAGGGTATGATAGTGCCCATCACTCAACCCTAGATCCTTGAATGTAAGGTGGGAAGGAGGATTTAAACATCTAAAATTTAAGAGCTTTCACAAATCTAATTTTCCACCTAAACATTTCAGTGAACCCATGGTTTTGGAATTAAATTGAAACTTTCTAAATGTGTGTCTTCAGATTTGGATTGATTTCATTCATTCATATAGTCATTCATTTTATTGCATTGAGAAAAAATAATAAAAAAAGAAAATTTGGAAAAATACAAAAAAATTGCATTGTTTGGCTTACTAAATTGCATCAATTCTTTCTAATTTTTCCTAATTCATGATTTTTGCATCAGATCTGATATAAAATATAGAAAAATCCAAAAATTCAGAAATTTGCATTGCATTTTCATGATTTAATTGCTAGTGTTTTGTGGAAATTTTGACAATTTTATATAACCTAGTAATTCCAAAATATAGGGTTAGTAGGCAAAAAAATTTTCTCAGATTATTCTACTAATTTTAGAGGCTCATTCAAATTTTTATTTGGCTTTAGTCATGCATTTTAGTGTAAATTTGCATTTAGATTTAAAATATTTGCAATTTTGCATAGAAAATTTCAACAAAAACTAGCAATTTTGATGCATTTTCATTAAATTTGCATGGGCATTTTGCATGTTAAAGATTGAAAATTATTTTTAGATCTGAGATTAAGTCAATTTCATCATAAATCTGACTTCAAAACATTTGTATAGTAATTTTTCCCAAGATCTCAAACCTAGGGCTTCAAAAACAATGATTTTCACTAAATTTGACCTTATCAACTCTCTAAACTTGCACCATAGATGTGTTGTGAAAATTATTTTTGTACTAATTTTATTTTATCAGGTTAATCATTTTCTACCCCTCATAAAAATCTTCACAACACCCTTTTAACAGGATTGTAGTGAAAATTCGGTGAAAAACTACACATTTTGGCTATTTTTGCCCTAGGGTTTGACCTAGTTTGCACTCCAAATGTGTTGTGATCAATTTTATAGATTGAGGTGACTGATATTATTGATATTATTTGTTTTACCTCCTAAAATTCATTACAACACCTCCTTTTCTAGGTCTTGGAATTGAAAAACTGTGAAAAATAGCCTATTTTTGCTATATTTTCACTAGGGTTTTACCTTAAGTAGTACTAAAAGCATGTTGTGTTGGATATTTTTACATAAAGTGGCTGTTATTACTGATATTATTTTCTTTCCATCATCATTTTCCTTGCAACACCCTTTTTTATGCCCTTTCGCATTAAATTTTGGTGAAAAAGGTGCCTATTTTGACATATTTTCACTATATTTTGACTGGGCATTATCTTGGATTTGCATCAAGAGTCTATTGAGAGTGATCATATCACTTTTTTGGACTGATATCAGACACATAAATTTCTTCCCACTGATTGAAATCCTTACAATATCCTTTGTTTCATTCATTGGCATTGAAAAGAGTACAAAATTCCAAGCATTTTTGATCATCAATCTTCTCCTTCTCTTAGGATCTCTTAGTTTGTGCATTGCATGTTGTATGATTTTGTATAAGCTTTATGAAACACTTTCCTAAAAACAATATCCATTTGAGAATAAGTAAAAGATTAATGGGATCTAGTGCTCTTGACCAAGTTGGTACTTTGGACACCTTCTTTACAAAGGGAGAAACTCAAATTGTGCAAGATATTATACATCCTTCAACCTCAATGGAAGAACAAACTTTTTATGATGTTGATAACACTATTGAGGCAACAGGATATGTATCTAATGAGCAAATAGAAAAATTGGATAAGGAGCTAGCTGAATATCAATCATTTATGGAAAATGAGAGAATAGCTGAAGAAGCTGTCCCTACAATTCATAACATAAGAGAATTGATAAAAGAAGGACAAGATGGTGTTAATGCAATTCGTGGTCTAGCACATATTGTACAAACCAACATCATGCGAGTGATTGAATGTACACAGATGATAAATAACACTCTATCACCATCTCATACTCAAGTTTCAGCACCTAGATTGACTACGAGAATATCCACTTTTACATCAACGATCTTAACAACTAATGTGAATGCTTGTAGTAATGCTACCACTGGCATTGGAGTATCTAATGGCACTAATTACAAAGCTGTGGGATTTAATTATCAAAATTTGGTTCCCAAAGGGACTTCCTCTATGAATAATTGTTCTCAACCTCCTATCTATTCCACTAAATTCCAGCTACATATTACTTACTCACAACCATCTTCCACCTATCATTATGTCCAACCACCGTTAACATATTCTCAGTCTCCACCGATTCTATCTCAAGCTCAATCACCCCCTCACCTTGGTTCTAATTCCTCACAACAAATTGTATCTCCCAATGATACCAACTTAAACCAACTTTTACAGGGCATGACTACTTTGCAACAAAAGGTAACAAATTTGGCAAATTCTTCACAGCCTAGTCTACCAACATATCATGCCCAAAATCCATTATCCTATGCAATCCTGGGAACTCCTATGTCTGATAGGTTTGAGACTCCTCACTTTGAAAAATATAGTGGAAAAGGTGATCCTAATATTCATGTGGCACCATTTACAACTATGTGTAGTGATTTTTATTTTGAAGAGGATTTGTTAGCAAAATGTTTCCCGTGATCTCTCAAAGATACGGCTTTAGAATGGTTTTGTTCATTGCCTCCGAATTCAATACACTCCTTTTTGTAGTTGATTGATCAATTTTTACAACATTTTCAAGCAAACATCGGACCCCAAGTCACTCTTATTGACTTGGTTCAATGCAAACAAGGTCCCAAAGAAAAGTTGACTAAATTCATTAGTCGATATCAAGGGCTTTATCACAGATTCAATATCAGATGAAAGATGAAGATGTTCAAAAGATATTCATTACAAACCTACAACCTAATATTCATGATAAGATTATCTTGATGAAATACAACTCCTTTCAACATTTATGCACTGCTCTTCATGATTATCAACTTTCGTCTAGTCAGTATGAAAACCAAAACTCATCGGATCAAATTGGTCAATCCTTGGGTGGATCATCACAAAATAAATTTAAAAGGAACAATAATAGGAGTTTCATCAAGATCAATGGACCAAATATGAATGTGTCTACTATAAATAATCCAAAGAAAGCATCGTATCAACCAAGAAAGTTTACTCTGATATCTAAGTCTTATCATTCTATCATGAATCAAGCTGTGAGTAGTAATATTCTGAAGCTTCCCCTGATCAAGCATGTTGATCCTAGTAAACAAGGACCTTACTTCGATGCTATTGACTTTTGTCATTACCATTGAACGCAAGGATATGACACTGAACAATGTATGCATCTTGAACATGAAATACAAGACCTTATTGATTCAAATGTCATCCAAGTATCGAGTGTGAATGCCAATGGAAATAAGTCAGTTGCTTCGGTGAATCAGAATTTACAAATCTTCACTAATCCTTTTCCTAAGCATACTGAAAACAATATGGTGGAATAAGGTTTAGTGGAAATAGACGTGGATGATTACTTGGACTATGATAGTATCATCCAACTGATTGAAGTGGATAAGAAACAAGTGGATAATCCACCTCAGCCTCGAAGAAACAGAATTTATGCTGAGGTTCCTTCCCCGTTATCCTTGTATGGATCAAGAGACAATAAAAATGTATCAGAAAAGAAAGAACAACAACTGATACAGAGAAGTAAGATGGTACAGGATGATTCTTGTCCTTGTTCTAGAAAGATCCAACAATGAAAACTCAATAAAAATTAGAAAAGAGCTAGACGACTGTCAAAAATTGGAGAAAATAGTGGTTCCCCTCCTCATAAGCAACAAAAAGTTATATTTACACAAGGAGTAACAAATCAAACATCACATGATAATCAACAAAACTTTCATAAGAACCACTCAAATTTTGCATTAAATATGATCAAATACCTCTCCAAGAGATTCACGAGCTCTAACATATAATATGAAGACTCTACAAGTAAGTATCTCTAACCCTTTATCGCTCTCATGATGTGCTTCCCCCGTGATGTGTTATATGTTGTTTAGGCCTCCTGGAATGACCTTGAATTCTCCCATAAGGTTTGGGATACTAGGAGACCACCTCTATTGTGACCTTCATCTATTTGTATCATCATTCTTCTAAATTGCTCTCTCTGATTTCATTGTTGAGTGTTGTGTCTTACGGACATAGCGTTGTGGTTGGTGACCTGGCGCCACCGTCCTACATGAATGTCCCTAAGACACTTGTTTCTCCTCTCTTATTTATTGTTTCCCTTCCTCTACTATTTCTATCTAGTGGGCAGATGATGACAAACATTTATACTGATGCGGACCTAGTGTCCCTTTCAAGAGCAATCAAAAAATGGACTTAGTTCCTAATATGATGATGGGGTTGTTTATCTTATCTGACACATGTCTAGTGGAAGCACCCATGCTTTCTACGTAGTGAATTTTGTGATGTTTCTATCACATTTACAAACTTTAACAATTTTTCTGCTCCGTGCACCTTTGTTTGCCTTTGAATCTAGCCTTGGCAGTACTCGATTCAGAGAGCTTCATGATATAGCCCCATGGTTATCCTTGAACTCTGAATTCGTTGTATAACCTTGCCTCTTTGTGTGGTTAATCATATACATCAATGTTGTTGTTTATCATGATTTCATAGATACTAACATGTTTCTTGTAAGGATGTGTTTGTGGGAACATTTGGCAATCGTAAAGTACATGTCACCTCCGGGGGGCATGGGCTTTGTGAAAGTCAGTGTTCCCTTGTGTGTTTTCTTCCTACCTTAATGTACTTGATATCGATGCTTGATATCAACCAACTTAAGGTGGGGGCATATATAAGGTAAGTTGTCTGTTATAGATGTTAGCAATGTGTTTGACCTTAGATTCAAAGACTTGCACCACAAGGTAGTACATCGTGCATCTTGAGTTTGTTTGCAATCAATCAACCAATCATGGAAGCCCTCTGCGGAGGAGGGATATCACATATATCCTTTTTATCATTTTGAAAAGTCCTCTACAGAGGCAGGAAGTAGTTCTGTGATAAACTCAACCCTTAAGTGTATCTTTGGTGATTGTTGTGGCAAAGCCCAATTGTCAGTGTGTGCCTGTAATGTGCCTACGATGGTGTTGGACCTAGAAATAGGTACACTCCATTGCTTGTCTACCATTTTTTCTCCTTGTCTTCAAGTGTGTGTGTTTTGGCGTGCTTGTCTTGTGTGGTGTGTTTATTGCCCCATATGCAGTCTAAAGACTTGCTTGATTAGTGCATCCTATATTTTGGGAGGTTTTGCATGTCTTGCATTTGTGTTGCCCCATGTATATAGTATAAAGACTTTCTCGATGAGTGCATCTTATATTGTGGGAGGTTTGTTTACTTTCCAGTACTCATATCTGCATTTCATATATATGAGAAAAAGAAAATAAAAGATATCATTTCTATCTTCCACACATTAATGTGTCTTCTATGCATTGACTATCTTCTTCATGTTTTGCATAATTGTAACTGTCTTCTCCATGTTTTACATGCCTATTATTGTCTTCTATGCAATTGGCATGTCTTCTCTGTGCTTGATGTGTTTGCTATGTTTGTGACCTTACTTTAATGCATGTATTGGCCTCACATTTATACATACATTAAAGTGGGGGTTAAATGTAACGTTAGAAAATGTCCCCTTGGGGGCTTTTCCCTCACAAGGTTTAGCTCCTGGGTCTTTAGTATGCATTTAGGACATCTTAGTTCATATTTTGGCATCCCGATGGAATGAGACCTAGGTTCCATGGAAAATTGGACCTAGGTGGACCCCTTGAGCTGTGCCCTACCCAAAATAGGAGGGAGGACTTGGGCACCCGCGCCCTAGTCCTACCCTAGTTTGGGGCAACCTTAATTTTTGGGTGTTGGTTTATGATCATTCTTTGGTCCTTTTGCTAACACAATAAGTTTTGATTTTTAAAATCTTTGTGGGAGTGCTTGTAGTTGCATATATAAGCATGCTTAGGCATTCATTTGTAAACTAGATGATCATTGTGAACTTTAGGCATTCTCAAGGTGATTCAAGGCTTATTATTGTGTTGCAAGAGCAGACTTGTGTGTTTTGTGTGTTGATATTTGTAGATTTGAGCATCAATTTCCTCATGGAATGAAGAACATCTTCCTCCCATGAGAGCTTCACTACAAGGTGACATAATATTGTGTTTTCATCTTTGATTCCTTTGGTTTTTGCCTCTACCTCACAAGGGCACACACTCTTTTATCTGACAATGGTGTTCAGAGACTTAAGTGTCCTCCAAATTTGACTGAGGCAAGCCTCAAAACATCACAATCCCCAAACCAAGTCTTGTGATTGTAGGTTACAGGCGTCACATTTGGGAAAAGTGGAGTTGTAGGAAGGATTAGTAGGCATCAAGGATTTGAGATCTGAAGAAAAGGACACATGAGCACTTCTAGGACTTGGGCGCTCACTCTAGTGTCCTCCACATCTAAGTTTTAGAAAATAGAAGTTATAGGGCTGATCTGTGTTAGAAGGAGGTCCAGATCCCATGAAGAAACCTACACCTTGGACTTGGGCACCCACTCTAGTGTCCCTGACTGTTCCGCTTCAGAACCCCAAAAATATGTACTCTATGATTTGATAGTTTACTCCTGTCTGCAAGAGCTTTTTCTGTTATTTGTCAATTTGTTGCTATATTTGCATAATTAGGGTTTTATTGGTCAATTGAGCATAGGAGAAGGAAAATTAATAATTGAATTCCCTAATCCAAGTTTCCCTACATCTGCAAGTGACCTAGGGTATGATAGTGCTCGTCACTTGACCCTAGATCCTTGAATGTAAGGTGGGAAGGAGGATTTAAACACCTAAAATTTTATAGCATTAACAAATCCAATTTTCCACCTAAACACTGGTAAATCACAGATTGAATCCATCCAGAGCAGTTAGCAGATCGTTTCCAAAAAACAAATCTCCTAGTTTTTTCACCATATCTTCCTTTCTTTAGCTTTGTTTCCTCTCAAAATTCATTGGAACCCCTAAAATTTCATTTTGCATATTTCCTCCCTTGAGGACCCTATCCCAAATTCTACTTATCGAAGCCAAAAATCCCACATTTTCACTCTTTTTAGGGTTTTCCATAACGTCTTCAATTCTCACCCAATAGCCTTCAAATTTTGACACAATGTTCATTTCATATTTCTGCTCCTTTGTCCCTCTTGGACATATTTTCCCATTCTTTCACCCCACTTCTGAAATCCCCATTTTCTTCTCCCCTTTCCCTTAGAAAGTGTCCAAAACCTAGTCAAACCCCAATTACCCACTAGAGGTTTTCTCAAATCCAAAATTTCCCTTACTAAAAAAGTTTCCATTTTTGTTTTTCTACCCATTCCCCAAAAAAAAAGAAGAATCTCCAGGTTATGGTTGTCACCCGTGTAGGAGCAAAAAACATGGAGGACGAACTTACAGCCCTCAAGACCAAACTCCAAGATCCAAATGAAAAAATTCTCAGCCTCAATCTTCAGTATTTAGCCATGAATAATAGATGGCAGCCAGAGTCTTCTATAGACACTGGGTTTTCTTCTTCCAGCAATTTTTGTGGGCCGAAGCTTGATTTTACTTGCTTAAATAGTGATGATCTGACTGGTTGGATATACCAAGAAAAACAATATTTTAGTCTGTATAATACTTTTTATGTCAACAAAGTCCCACTTGCATCCTTTCATTTGGAACATGAAGCCCTTCAATGGTTCCGTTGGTACATCAAGGCTCATGAAGAGCCAAAATGGACAGATTTTTGCAAACTCATTTTGCAATGATTTGACCCTAGTGCTTTTGATAACTTCACAGGAGCACTCACTAAACTGCACCAAACAGGCATTGTGAGAGAATATCAGACATAATTTGAAAAACTGGCCAATCACATAGAAGGTTTGTCTGATGAATTCTTCAGGAGTTGTTTTGTCAGTGGTCTGAAGGATGCAATTCACTCCGAGGTTAAAATGTTCTATCCCAGCACAATGATGGAAGCCCTAGGGTTGGCTAAGTTGGTGGAGAACAAGATCACAACTCAACAACAATCCAAATCTAATTTTGTTCCATTTAGAAATATGGCTTTCCAACGACCTCAAATAATGCCAGCTCCTAGAACAACTTCTATCAAGCATATGACTGAAGCAAAGATGCGACCACGCAGAAAAAAAAGGGTTTTGTTATAATTGCGACGAGAATTTCACTTGGGAACATAGATGTGTTGAGCAAAAGCTCCATCTCTTGGATGTGGATTATCTGTCTGAAACTAAAGTTTATGCGGATGCTCAAGATATAGTGGATGATCAGGTCGACACTCAGCAGCCGCTTGTTGACCCTACTTCTTAGGAAGACCACCCAGAGATCTCTCTCCATGCTTTAGTAGGAGTCACCACCCCACAAACCATGCAGGTCAAGGGTTATTTCAAGAAGCTCCCTCTTACAATACTCATTGATTCTAGAAGCACTCATAACTTCATTGACCCTCGGATCGCCAAACAGGCTGACTGTTTTGTCCACCCTTGCTCCAGCTTTGAAGTCATGATTGCTAATGGGGGCACATTACCTTGCAAAGGGAAGTGTCACAATGTGTGTATCTCTATGGGAGATTATAACCTATGCTCCAACATGTTTGCCTTGCCCTTAAGTAGATGTGATCTAGTTTTAATGGTTACGCACACTTGGACCCATCTTATGGGATTTTGTTGAACTTTAGATGTAGTTTTCAGACAATGGGCAAAAACACACATTAAAGGGCTTACAACTGAGGTCTCTTAGCATCATAATTTCACATCGCATGGAAAATCTTCTTAAGAAGAATTCACATGGTGTCATCGCTCAGCTCCATTCCATTCAGATGCAACCATCAATGGTCTCCACTACTCCTTCAGATCTACAATAAAGTTTGGATAGGTATGCATGTGTCTTTGCCAAACACGTGGGATTGCCACCTTCATGACCAGAGGACCATCATATTCAGCTCCTTCCTCGAAGCGTTCCTCCCAACATTAGGCCCTATTTCTACCCATTTCACCAAAAGAGAGAGATTGAGATGCTCATTCAAGACTTACTAAAGCAAGGTATTATTCACCCTAGTACCAGTTCCTTTTCTTCACCAGTCCTTGTCTAGAAAAAAGATGGGTCATGGCACCTCTGCATTGACTTTCAAGCACTTAATCACATCACCATCAAGAATAAGTTTATGATTCCTATTATTGATGAGCTTCATGGCGCTCATTTTTTCTCCAAGTTGGATCTTCGTTCTAGGTATCACCAAATTTGGGTTCATGAGGATGATATCCCTAAAACAACTTTTCACATGCATGATGTCCACTATGAGTTTTTGGTCATGCCCTTTGGCCTCACTAATGCTCCTTCAACATTCGAGGAATTGATGAATAAAATATTCTAGCTCTACTTGCGGAAATTCATTCTAGTCTTCTTTGATAATATCCTCATCTATAGTAAAACATGGACTGAGCATCTCCAACATCTGGATCTTGTACTACAACTTCTCTCTGATCATCATCTCTGTGCAAAAAAGTCTAAATGTATTTTTGGCCAGGAGGAAGTAGAGTATCTTGGGCATATTGTTTCAGCCCAAGGGGTTCAAGTGGATCCTACAAAAATAGATGCCATGAAAAATTGGCCGCATCTCAGACACTCAAGAGCCTTCATGGTTTTTTGGGGCTGACTAGCTACTATCGCAAGTTTGTCAAGGATTATGGGAAGATTACAGCTCAATTAACAACTATGTTAAAAAAAGAGGCTTTTATCTGGACACATGGTGCTAAGTGTGCATTTGAAAAATTGAAACAAGTTATGTGTACTACACCTGTTCTAGCTATGCCAGATTTTTCCAAGACCTTCACCATTGAGAGTGATGCTTGCAGCAATGGAATTGGTGTTGTTCTCCTTCAAGAGGAACATCCATTACGTTCACCAGCAAATCCCTTTCTAGCAAGAATTTAGTACTCTCTACATATGAGAAGGAAATGATAGATATTTTTCATGCAGTACAGAAGTGGTGGCCATATCTACTAGGGAATCATTTTTGCATCAAGACTGATCACCAAAGTCTAAAATATTTCATGGAACAATGGCTCTCCTCCCTAGCACAATAGAAATGGGTCAGCAAACTCATGGGTTATGACTATGATATCACTTACAAGAAGGGTAAGGACAATATTGTGGTGGATTCTCTTTCTCGCACATTTGATGACCAAGCTTCCCTTTCAGCTATTTCTATGTATGTTCCAAATTGGTTGGAATCTGTCTAGTAGGGCTATGTCAATGACTCTTCATTATCTCAAATCATTCAATAGTTGGCCACTAACCCCTTTGGTCTACCACATTACTCTTGGGATGGTGCTTCTCTACGATACAAGGGTCGTCTAGTGCTTCCCTAGAGTACAAATCTTCAACAGGCTATTTTCAATGAACTCCATGCTTCTCCATCAGCATGGCACTCTAGGTTCCTCAAAACTTATGACCGGGCACGGTGTAACTTCTTTTGGAAGGGAATGAAAAGGGCAATTCAATAGATGGTGGTTGAATGTGATACCTACCAATGCAACAAGGGTGAAACGACACTTCTTCCTAGATTGATCTAACCCTTTCCCATCCCTACATGGATTTGGACAGATATTTCTATGGATTTCATTAAGGGGCTCCCTAAATCTAGAGGAAAGATAGTGATCTTGGTTGTGGTTGATCTCCTCTCCAAATATAGTTATTTTTGTTCCCTTAGACATCTTTATACAGCCTCCTTAGTCACATAAATTATCATGGACTAGATCTTCTGTCTTCATGGCATCCCTTCTTCCATTGTCTCAGATCGTGATGCAACTTTCACTAGTCATTTTTGGATAGAACTATTTTGACACACTAGAACCAAACTAAAGATGAAGTCTGGGTATCACCCACAAATAGATGGTAAGACTAAAATTATCAACAAATGTTTGGAAATTTATCTTCGTTGCTTCACCTTAGAACAACAATATCAGTGGGCAAAGTGGCTCCCTCTCACTGAATGGTGGTATAATACCTCCTACCACACTGCATCTAAAATTACTCCATATGAAGTAGTCTATGGTCAGGCACCACCAGTGCTCCTTCCATAAACCCCCAATAGCTCACCAGTTCAGGTAGTTGACATGGTTCTCCGAACTCGGGATTAGATTCTTCACATCCTGCAGGACAATCTTCACATGGCAAGAAATAGAATGAAACAACAACCTGATCAACATCATTCTGAGCGCACTTTTCAAGTTGGTGATATGGTTTTTCTTCATCTATAGCCATACAAACAATCATCCCTACAACTCAAAGGGTGTCATAAGCTAGCTCCAAAGTTCTATGGGCCATATAAGGTTCTTTAGAAGATTGGGTTGATTGCTTATAAACTGGAGCTTCCTCCTTCCTGCGTTCATCCAGTATTTCATGTCTCTTGTCTAAAGAAAGTTCTTGGCACCAACGTTAGAGCACAAACTATTTTACTAGAACTGGATAACAAAGGATCCATAATTTTAGAGCTGGAGGCAATCCTCTATAGATGCACCCATCAACTTTAATCCTGATCCATCATAGATGTCTTAATTCAGTGGCATGAAATACAATCAGAGGATGCTACATGGGAACCATTCCTTTAGATTCAACAACAATTTCCACATCTTAAGCTTTGAGGATAAAGCTTTTTTTAAGAGGGAGGGGATGTTAGGAACTTGCATTTAACCCTTCTCTTTACTTTGTTAGTATATTATATTTGGATGCATATGCTTTGTAAGTTGTCCCGCGAGCATATTGTATTATCCCACATTCATGGGAAGTAATAGTTGTTTAGATTAGACTTAGTATATAAGTACGTGTTGAGGCCAATCAAGGTATCCATGAATTTATTGTATTGAGCTTTCTCAAAGGAGGTTTCCTCCTAGAAGTGGCTTGCGATCAATAAATTCCTTTTGTGTTTCTGCTATTTACATATTTCTGTTATTTTGTACATTTTTCATTATATTGTCGCAGGAGGTTCCTCTCAATATGATATTTTGATGATGTCTTATATTTACTAACAAACCATAACATTATAGCTGCTCCATGCACATTTTTTTTCTTGGGTCTCGCCTTGGTTACACTCAGTTCTGAGATCTCTGTGGTATAGCCCCACGTTTATACTCAGTTTCTAAATCCGTAGTATAACCTTATCTCTTGATGTAATTACTTTTATGCATTTATTTTATCATGTGATGTGGTTATTATCTTAGAGAAAGATTTATAACCTCTCTTCTTGCAGGAAATTGTGTGTTTGTGGGAACATTCGACGATCACAACGTACATGTCACCTTTGGGGGCATGGGCTTTGCGAGAGCTCTTCTTCCCCTGTGTGTTTTCTCTCTACCTTAAAGTGCTTGATATTGATACATGATATCAACCACCTTAAGGTGGGGGCATATAAGGTAAGCTATCTGATGATTTTGGTACTAACAAAGTGTGTTTGTAGGCCCTCTGCAAAGGTTGGATGTTGTATCTCTGGATGAGTGCACATCTTTATTTTATATTGCAATCAAAAATCCCTCTGTGGAGGTAGGATATCATGCATATCCTTTTATTTTAATCCCTCTATCGAGGCAAGATATCTTGTATATCCTTTTATTTAAATCCCTCTGTGGAGGTGGGGATGGTGTATCTTTTGAGCTAGTGCACATCCTTTTTATTTCAAAAGTCCTCCAAATAGGCGACATTTGTGTATCCTCCCTTAAACGTGTCTTTAGTGGTTGTTGTAACATAAGCCCAACCATCAGGTGTGCCTGTAATGTGCCTGAGATGGTGCGGGCTTAGCAATAAGTTCCATCCATCACCTTGTTTGCCATACATTTAAGACATATAATATGTCTTTGGCATGCTATATGGCTCTCGTGTTTTCTGTGTGTCTTCCATGTGTTTGTTCCCAAGTATAGTCCAAAAAGCATGGAGAAATGCCCCTTCTATGCTTTAGGATTTGTATGGCATGTTTGTTCCCAAGTATAGTCCAAAGAGCATGATGAAATGCCCCTCCTATGCTTTGGGATTTGTATGGCATGCTTGTTCTCAAGTGTAGTCCAAAGAGTGTGGCTAAATGCCCCTCCTACACTCTAAGATTTGTATTGCATGTCTGTTGCCCCATATGTATTCCAAAGAGCATGGAGAAATGCCCCTCATACATTTTGGGTTGTGTGTTGCATTTTTACTTTCCATGTATCTGCATTCATTCATATATATGATAAAATCAAAAAGAAATAATCACCACATTTACTATATTCATCATGTTTTGTGTGTCTTCAATACTATCTTCTCCATGTCTTGCATGCATGTTGTTGTCTTCTCCATGCTTTGCATGCCTGTTACTATCTTCACTATGTTTGGCATGTCTACAACATGTTTTCTCTATTGTCTACCTAAGAATGGGGCTAGAAATGTTGGGAGTTAAGGTGTCTCAACCTTGGTAATTCCTTATATTAATTTCATTGTATTTATTTATTCATTGCCTATGATGTAAATTAATTGTAAATTTTAATATTGTCATCTTGTGGGATGTGGCACGGTGATGTGTCATCCTACATGGAAGATAACAACTTGTAATTTTGTCCTCACATGAGGGATAGGCATCCCACTTAGTGGTGTAAGGGAATATTGACCGAAACGGTCATGATAGATTCCTATGACAGTTTTATGACATGTAAGAGTTAGAAATAGGAGATTCTATGACATGTATAGACAAGTGTCGAAGAGCATCTTTGGGGAAGGCATCCTTGGGTTCCCCAAGGTGGGTTATGACATGTTGTAAGAGAATATACTATTTATAGCATGTGTATGACAAATTCTCTTACAGCTATAAGTCATTATGCTATGACAGATTCTATGACAGTTGTAAGAGTCGTAGAAGCATGTGTAATTGCCCATTTTGGGAATAGGCAACCTCTTTGGGATGGGGTGACCTAACAAGTGTCAAGAACATTCTACAAGGTTGGACAAGTGTCCATAGGCATGGATTTTGGGCCATGAGGCCATGTTGGATGCCCATTCAAAGATAGAGCCAAAACTACCTTGTAAACTCTATATAATTAGGTGCTTTGAGGAGGTGAGGTACTACAGGTTTTACAGGTATTGTTATGCTGCCGGATCATCTCTAGATACAAGTGTCGAAGACTCCTACAAGAGCATTGGCTCTATTTTGTATTGTAATCTCTTTGTTTATGTAATATAGTTGAGCAGTGTTTTGAAGTGTGGGGTTTTTCACCCGATAAGGGTTTTCCCCATGTGTATCTTGTGTCTCTCTTCTTCTGTCATTCTTTCTTCCTTATGTGTTTGCTGCAATATCTCATGTTAATGGTTTAATGTTGCTGTAGTAGTTAGGATAAATTTGAATTTGTTCTCTTCTCCCCTCATTAGATTAGTGTAGGAAGCATTTTCCACACACCTAGCTTCCTTTCAGTTGGTATCAGAGCCTGGCCAGTTTTGGTCTTAGCTGTTGGGTAGGAGTTTTTTGAGCTAATCTTAGTTTGAGTGGGAGTCTTGTGTAGAGTATTCTATATCTTGTTGCAACAAGGAGATGAAAACCACATCCAGAAGGCTAGAGGTTGAGAAATTCAATGGCACTAATTTTGAGTTGTGGAAACTCAAGATGGAGGACCTACTTGTTGATCGTGACCTATGGGAAACCATATCCAGTGTGAAACCTACACAATGTCACAAGCTGATTGGGAACTCAAAGATTGGAAGGCTAAGGGTCTCATAAGACTCTATTTAGCTAACTCTATTCTATTGAACATCCATGAGAAGAAGACAACGAAGGATCTTTGGAAGAAGTTGGGTGATGTTTATCAAGCCAAGTCCTTGGTAAACAAACTCTTCCTGAAAAAGAAGTTATTTTCTCTGAAGATGGAAGATGGAGGATCTGTTGAGTATCGCATGAATGATTTCAACATGATCGTTGGACAATTGACATCTATGAGTGTGAAAATGGAGGAGGAGGATCATTGCATGACCTTGCTTTGTTCTTTGTTGGACTCGTGGGATCATCTTGTGATGGCTATCGGGAGCACCATATCCACTTTCACAATGGATGAAGTGGTATCTTTGTTGTTATCTGAAGAGATGTGGAGAAAGTCTTCTGAGGTAGCCAAAGAGGCTCTTACAGTTTGTGGAAGAGCCAAGGAGAAAGGGAAGAAGAAAGACAAGAAAGCTGAGAAATGCAAATCCAAATCCCGTGGGAGATCCAAATCTCATGGAAAGTCCAAGGCTCTCTATTGGAACTGTGGCAAGTCTAGGCATTTCTGAAAGGAATGTAAAGAGGAGAAGAAAAAGAAGAAGAAAGCTCCTAATTTAGATTCTAACAAAGATGATGGTGATGCCTTCATCGTAGCCCTGGCCACCCATGCATCTGATGATGTGTGGTTGATTGATTTTGGTACATCATTCCACATGACCTCGCATCAAGACTGGTTTACTAAGTATGAAGAGTTCGATGGTGGAAGGGTGTACCTTGGTGACGACTCTCATCTAAAGATGGTTGGTCATGGAAGAGTCTCAATTCAATTCCCTGATGGATGAGTGAAGGGGATCACTGGAGTTATGCACATTCTAGGCCTTGCACGGAACCTGCTTTCTGTAAGTATGTTGAATGATGTAGGTGTACAGGTTGTCTTTTCAAAGGATGGATGCAAGATGACAAGAGGATCTATGGTGCTTGTGAAGGGTACTTGGAGGAGTACTCTGTTTTAGCTAGAGGCATGCACTTTATAGTGCAATAGTTCTTCTGACTCAAGGAAATGAGCTTTTATCACTTCGTCTTGGCCATCTAAACATGCAATGAAGAAATAAGTTGTAACCAATTCTAATGGTAGTGCACATGCCATGGAAGCCAAGCTTCCTACTGAAAAGACTATGTTATGGCATTTGAGATATGGCTACATTGGTGAGAAGGGTCTGCGCACCTTGAAAAATAATAACATCGTTGAGAGGTTAAATGATTGTAATCTCAAGTTCAACTTTTACGAACATTGCATTTAAGGAAAACAAAACTGTGTTCAGTTTTACTCTAGTTCTCACAAGTCTTCTAGTGTATTGGATCTAATTCATTTTGATGTGTTTGGTCCTGTGAATGTTCCTTCGATTTCAAAATCTATATATTTTGTATGTTTCATAGATGATTAAAGACTAAAGTCTTTAGTCAGTTTAAGGAGTTTAAAGCCTTTGCTAAAAATCAGACTTGTAAAAAGATTAAGTGTTTGAGAACTAACAATGGTGGTGAGTTTTGTTTGGTTGAGTTTGATAAGTTCTGCAAGGAGCAAGGGATTGAAAGGCATAAGACAACTCCATATAGCCCGCAGAAAAATGGAGTTGTAGAGAGGATGAATAGGACACTGATGGAGAAGGCTAGGAGTATGCTTAGTGGAGCAAGCCTCAGACAAAAGTTTTGAGATGAAGCTATTATCACTGCTTGCTAACTGGTAAACAAATCTCCTACATCAGCTCTTGTTGGCAAAACACCTATGGAGGTGTGGTCTGGTAAGAAGCCTTCAGTAAGGCATCTTCGTGTTTTTGGTTGTGAGGAATATGCACATGTGCCTAGGGAGATATGGTCTAAGTTGGAAAACAAGGCTGTTAATTGTATTTTCATTGTCTATGGTGTCAGTGTGAAAGGATACAAGCTTTGGGATCCTATGACTGAGAAAGTGTTGTATAGCAGAAGTGTTATCTTCATAGAGCTAACACCTTCTTCCATTGTTCTACAGCTAGAATAGTTAGAAAAGAAAGAAGATGTAGTTTAGTTTCCTTCTACCCCTAAGAAGACTGAACTGACAGACCCTGTGAGGCTTGATGATGAGGAGAGCTCTAGTAGCTCTGGAAGCAATGAAGAAGCAGAACCTCAACCTTAGCCATTGAGGAGGTCTACAGGAACAAGAAAGCAACCTAATAGGCTTTGTTATTCATTACTAGTGCTTTTGCTTTACTTTCTAACACTGATGAGCCTAGAACTATGAGAGAGGCTATGGGAATGAAAGATGTAGGTTCCTGGAAGGAGATCATGGAGGCTGAGATGGCTTCTTTGGAAAAGAACAAAACATGGGACTTGGTGCCTTTGCCTGATGGACAGAAACTCATTGGTTGCAAAAGGGTGTTTAAGAAGAAACTTGGTGCAGATGGCAATGTTGAAAAGTACAAGGCTAGATTGGTTACGAAGGGGTACTCACAAGTGGAAGGAATTGATTATGGTAAAATTTTCTCTCCCATTACAAAACTGACATCCATTAGATTTATGTTATCTCTTGCAGCTACTTATGATTTATTGGTAGAACAGATGGATGTGAAGATAACTTTCCTTCATGATGATTTGGAGGAAGAAATCTACATGTCACAGCCAGAGCATTACATAGAGAAAGGTAAAGAAAATTTGGTTTGCACACTTAAGAAGTTTTTGTATGGTTTGAAGTAGTCCCCTAGGGTGTGGTACTTGAAGTTTGATGCCTTTATGTTGTCAAATGGTTATCTAAGATCGAAATCAGATCATTGTGTGTATTACAAGTTTGACAATGATCGCATTCTCATTATTGCATTCTATGTTGACTATATGTTGTTGATTGGGAATGGTAAGAATATGATTTCTGATTTGAAGTCTTAGTTGTTAGCATAGTTTGAGATGAAAAATATTAGGGAAGCTAGGTACATTCTGGGAATGGAGGTCAGAAGAGACAGAGAAAACAAAAAACTTTGGTTAAGCCAGAGTAAGTATGTGAAGACCATGTTGGACAGGTTCAACATGGTAGATTGTAGACCAGTGAGTGTTCTTGTTTCATTGGGAACAAAGTTATCTGTTAGTGATTGTCTAAAATCTCCTAGTGAGGTGGAGGACATGAGCAGAGTATCTTATGCTAGTGTTGTTGGCATTTTGATATATGTTATGGTCTGCACAAGACCAGACATTAACCAAGCAGTGGGAGTCCTTAGTTGATTTATGGCTAATCCTGGATGGGTACATTGGGATGCAGTTAAGAGAGTGTTATGATATCTGAGGGGTACTTTTGAGTATTTAATATGTTATCATGGTAATGCTATAGGACCTCCACATTTAGTTTGTATTCGTGTATTTGTGGATTCTGATTCGGCAGGTGACATTAATAGCAGAAGATCCACCAATGCATATGTGTTCAAAATGTTTTGGGGTACAATTAGTTAGATGAGTAAGTGACAACTTGTGGTTTCTTTGTCCACTACAAAAGCTGAGTATATGGCTGCAACTCATGCTTGTAAGGAATCCATTCGTCTTAAGAGATTATGTTCAGATATTGGTGTTGATGCAGGTCAAATTATGATCAGTTGTGACAGTTAGAGTGTAATTTGCCTTGCAAAGAATCCAACTTTCCATGCCAGAACAAAGCATATTGATGTACAGTTTCACTTCATATGAGACATAGTAGAGGATGGGAAGGTAAATTTGGAGAAGGTAGATACTTTGAAGAATGTTGTAGATGCATTGACAAAGCGAGTGGGCACATAGAAGTTCAGATGGTGTTCAGAGTCTATCGGCCTCTCAGCCTATAGCAGTTAAATCCTGTTAATTCTATTAGCTCTTATAAGGTGTTCGACAAGTGGGAGAATGTTGGGAATTAAGGTGTCTCAACCTTAGTAATTCCTTGTATTATTTTCATTGTATTTATTTATTCATTGCCTATGATGTAAATTAATTGTAAATTTCATATTGTCATCTTGTGGGATGTGGCATGGTGATGTGTCATCCTACATGGAAGATGATAACTTTTAATTTTGTCCTCACATGAGGAGATAGGTATCCCAATTAGTGGTAGGAATATTTTTCTATGTGTCAGCATCTTGGGTGTTGTGTAAAGGAATATTGACCGAAACAGTCATGACAGATTCCTTTGACAGTTTTATGACATGTAAGAGTCAGAAATAGGAGATTCTATGATAGGTATAGACAAGTGTCGAAGAGCATCTTTGGGGAAGGAATCTTTGGGCACCCCAAGGTGGGTTATGACATGTTGTAAGAGAATATTCTGTTTGTAGCATGTGTATGATAGATTCTCTTACAGCTGTAAGTCATTATGCTATGACAGTCGTAAGAGTTGTAGAAGCATCTGTCATTACCCATTTTGGGAATAGGTGACCTCTTTGGGATGGGGTGACCTGACAAGTGTCAGGAACATTCTACAAGGTTGGACAAGTGTACATAGGCATGGGTTTTGGGCCATGAGGCCATGTTGGATGCCCATTCCAAGATAGAGCTAAAACTGCCTTGTAAACTCTATATAATTAGGTGCTTTGAGGAGGTGAGGTACTATAGGTTTTATAGGTACTGTTATGCTATTGGATCATCTTTAGATATGAGTGTTGAAGACTCCTACAAGAGCATTGGCTCTATTTTGTATTGTAATCTCTTTGTTTATGTAATACCATTGAGCAGTGTTTTGGAGTGTGGGGTTTTTCACCCGATAAGGGTTTTCCCCATGTATATCTTGTGTCTCTCTTCTTCTATCATTCTTTCTTCCTTATGTGTTTGCTACAATATCTAATGTTAATGGTTTAATGTTTCTATAATAGTTAGGATAAATTTGAATTTGTACTCTCCTACCCTCATTAGATTAGTGTAGGAAGCGTTTTCCGCACACCTAGCTTCCTTTCAAGAAATAGTTCCCCAATCTTTGTGTATGCATTAGATCCAAGTGCCTTGTGTGTTTTTTGTGTTTTGACCATACTTTAATGCATGTATGGTATTTGTGTTCATGCATACATTAAATTCAGGGCTAAATATTATGTCGTAAAATGTCCTTCTAGGACTTTTAGGTCTCCTAAGTTTAGCTCCTGGGTCCCTTGTTTTGCATCTTGCATGATAATTTTAACTCTCGGAAGAAAATAGCCCGAAACCCATGTCAAATGGGGCTTGAGGGACATTGTGGCATTTGACCCTATCCTAAAGTAGGACCTGAGGACGTGGACACTCGCACCTACCCTATTTTAGGCAGACCCCAAATTTGAATGTTCTTTATGTGACCGTTAAAAGGTTCCATTACCAACATCTTAAGTTTGAATTACGAAATTTATTTGCGAGAATGCATATATAAGTATGTTTAGGGATTCATTTGTAAACAAGAAGATGATTTTGAAGTTTTGGTGAACTTATGATTTTAGAGCATTCAAGATATTCATTGTTGCAGAGAAGAATATTGTTGTTGTGTTTGTGATTGCAGATTTAGCTTCATCTTCTCATGTGTTGAAGGATTTTCATCTACATGTGAGCTACACCTTTGAGGTGATATCTATTTGTGTTTGAATCATTTATCAATTTGTTTTTGCCTCTATCCTATAGAGATACACAATCTTTATCTAACAACGGTGTTTGGAAGACTTGAATGTCCTTCCAGGGCTTGACTGAGGCAAGCTCGTAAACACCACAAACCTCAACTACACTCCTTATGATTGCAAGTTACAAGTATAAAATTTCATGAAGTGGGGTTGAGGAGGAAGGTTACAGAAGATAAGGATTCCAGATTGGGTAGAAAGAAGTAGCCTGGTGCACTTTCAGGATGAGGGCGCTAGGGGAAAAGTCCTCTGAGGTTGTAGATATAGAAATCTTTGTGACAGTGATAATTAACATTAGAAGAAGCCCCAACATCCTAAGGAATATCTTTCTTTGGACTACGATGAAAACTCCACTATCCTCCATATCTACAAAGATGAAAACGAACAAAACAATGATCATCAGTGTTGTAAGGAGTCTAGAACTACCTGAAGAAAACACTGCATTGTACTAGGGCGTGAGCCACAAAGTCCCTAAATATTCCGTATCACAAACTTAAAAAATGATCAGTAACTAATCTCTATCTACTATCTTGGTTTGCAAGCATTTGTCGTAATTTATCAGTTTTCTTACAATTTTGTATAATTAGGGTTTTGAGCATATTTGATCATTAAATTAATACATTAATTGATAATTTTTGAATTTCCACATCGTTACAAGTGACCCTCAACCTATAGGTGAAACCTCTTGCAAAAGGTGTGATTCAAATCTGTTGAAATGTCCTTGAATGTTTGTTGTGAAAGGAGGATCTAGCCATAAAACCCCATCATCCCCCTTTTCCTATTAAACAACAACCTAGAATTATCTAGACTTATCCTATGTAAACTTAACATGTGAACATGTGTCAATAGGACTAACTAATGACTAGTTAGATAATGTGCCTAGTTCACAGTACAAGGGGAAATCAGATAGGTAATATCCCTATTCACACCAATGGGCCTGATCTCAAGTTGAAGATCATGTTATGAATCTACATAGTTTTCTTCATCATAGGATACTAGAGCTTGTATCCTTTCACACCTTCATTGTAACCAATGAAGATACATGTCTTATCTTTGAAATCCAACTTGGATTTCTTCTCCTTAGGAACATGCATGTATGCATAACAACCCAACACTTAGAGATGTCAAAGTGAAGGATTCTTGACTATCCAAGCCTCCTCAAGGGTTTTATCAACTATAGTTAACATAGGAGCTCAATTAATAAGATAGCAGACAATACTCATTGCTTGAACCCAAAATTTTTGCTCCAAACCCAAATTACTGAGCATTACATGGTCTACCAAGAAGAAGATTGTATGAAAGTGAATTAGGCATTACATGGATAAGGGTAGGCAATATCCCAAGTCCATCCTTAACATCTAAGGTGATTGTACCCAGTGATTGCTTACCAACATTATCAAAGCCACGAATATTAAGTTTATCTAGTTTGATGAGAGATGTATCAACATTGAGTTTATGTAACAAGTCTATGCCACAAACATTAAGATTTGATCCACCATCAATCAAAGTGTGTCTTACCCTCATTCTATTAAGAAGACAAATATCATAAGAGGCTCATATTAGTTTTGAACTTATATGGGAGGTAATTCATGTTGCTGAAATGAAATACCTAATGTTGTCACATGCATACAACTAAACAGAGATGCTACATCATTCGGTCTAACATAAGGTGGAGAAACTACCTTTTGTAGAGCATCTTGGAGCATTATGTGGTATGTAGGTGATGTTTGTATTAAATCCCATAGAGAGATCTTAGCTGGAGTAGAGTGGAGCTACTTGAAAAGATTGTATTCTTTACCAATATGTTGAGGAAGACGAGGTGCTTGAGGTAGGATAAGTTGAGAAGGTGGAAGAGAAATGGGCACACATGGTGCTTGCTTACTTTGCTTGCTATTACAAGTGTTGTATGTCTAAGAAACCACATCATAATGAGATTGTTGCTACACATTTTAAACAGCTTGATTCCTTTGATTAATTTTCTTTGCAATATTGAGAAAGTAAGCAAGAGGTTGAGATGGTTTTGGAACACCTCAAATTTTAATCATAGGTTTAGAGAAAAGAGGCGAATTATGTGCCTCATGTACAATGATTTTGGGAATATTTTAAACATTAATGTATGTATTCACTATCCCTTTAGTGGGTGGAATAAGTCTATTAATGATGATAAAGTTTACATCAATATCTTCTTGAGATGAATGCCAAATGTGTTCCCATGGGGAATCCATTATAATAGATCAATCTTCATCCACTAATGCTATATATTTTCATGGGAGAGCATTGGAATGAAGGGTGATGTTAAGAAAATTGTTGATGATTTTATCTCTAGTGATGTCCAAGAGGCTTGAACATGCAACCAAAGGAGGAATACCAAGGGTCTCCACATCCTTAGTGATATCCAAAGTATTTGAACATTCAACCAAAGGAGGAAGATCACGGGTCTCTACATTCTTAGTGATATTCAAGGTACTTGAACATTTGACCAAAGGAGGAAGATTAATAGGATAATTATATTGGAAAGAGACATTGCTATGTTTAATAATTGAGTGTTGACATTGATGGCAACAAGAAATAGAACAACATTGGAACAGAGTTTGTGATCCGGTAAGGAGGACTTAGTCATATTGGCTAAGTATTGGAAATGTACAGAGGTAGAGACATAAGAACAACGTTTGGATTGGTATTAGTCCATAGTTGAAGACCAAGGTTTGCAGTTCTGGTATGATGTTCCTAACTTTCAGATGATCTCATATCCAAGGTTTCAACTTTTGATTAGTTCTAGAAGTATATCTTCAAATGACCTAGGTTTGGTAGAATAGAGTACAGTGACAATTAAGGTAGAACACACAATTGTTTTGGTCCGCATTTCTCTAGTATTTTATATCTTGTTATGCAGTTTTGAGATGTTGTAAACACTTATATGAAGTGCCTAAATCCAGAGTTGTAAGATCTAAATTCCATTGGTAAGATAGTTGCAAGCTGTTGAGTATCACTACAGTGTTTGACAGAGTTTGACTGCGACAGAGTCTGAGTTCTGATGGTCCGCATTTTGCCGCTAAAGAATATTTTTCTCTATGGTTTTGAAGGTATGATTCATGATGTATGAGGAGTCTTTGACTTAATTTTGAACAATCCCTATGGTTCGTAGTAAAAGATGTGGTCTGATAGATGAACTGAATCAGTGGCAATCTGAGTTAGAGGCTAACATGATAAGTTTGAATTCTATACAGTAAGTTCTATTGTTTAGAACTTAATCCTAAGTTGTTAAATAGTTGAGGCCAACATGTGTGAATGCAATTCAAGTGTTTTTTGAGTCCCCTGGGAGTTTTGGTGGATGGATTTGGCTGACAAGCTACATGTTTATTAACTATACACTTCATCTGAGTATGCCGACCTAATATGAAGATCTTAAGTGTTGCAGCTATATATGAGATCAAATTCAGTGTTTGGTGTGTGTAATACAAAAGTGAATAGACATATGTGTGACATATAGAGGAAGGCAATTTTGTGGAAGCAATAAAGAGAAGAAGAAGAGAGATCTTATTCCCATGTAAAAAGTAGAGCAGTGAAATAGAGTAGTCAGACATGAAGAGTTTTGAGACAATATTTTTGTGCTTCATTGGAGCTGCAACCATGCATGTGTAGATGCAGTCTGAGTAGTTCAATTTGGTAGTGAGCCATTCTTCTTTCTTCTTTCTTTCTCTATGTAGTGAGCCTATTTTGGCAGTGAACCTTATTATAATCTGGTATTGGACTATATTAATATATTGTGAGCTAACACTCACCGTGGTTTATCTCTTTTTGGGTTTTCCACGTAAAAATCTTGGTGTTCATGTGTTATGTCTTTGTGGTTGTCGTTCCTATGCTTGTTCTACTTTCATATTATTAGTTTTTGAAATTGGATTAACAAACCTGTTAAGAAGTGGTTTTATTGAATACTGATTCACCCCCCCTCTGAGTATTCCTTACTATCAACAATTGGTATCAGGGCAAGGTTCCTTGGAAGAAGCTTAACAACTTAAGGAAGATCTGGGGTAGTGTAATCATGGCAGCAAGGAGATTTAGAAATTATGAAAGCAACAAGGAACTAGAAGAAGCCCTTGTTGATCTTGAAACATTTGAGGTAGAAATCAAAGATCTAAAAGATAATATTGAAGAAGCTAATGAGTGCATCCTAAAGCTAAGAGAGCAAGTCAGGAAATTCAAAGAGAAAAGAAAGGAGATAAATGACCAATTACATGAAGCACATGAATTTCTAAATAGATTGACACTAGAAGTTGAAAAGAAGGAAGAAATTGAAAGGCATCTAAATCAAATTGTTAAGGATAAATCAGAGGAATGTAAAAGATTGGACAAAGAAGTGCTACTTCTAAAATTTGATCTGGATGCAGCCAAGAGCTATGAAGAAAATTTCAAGCTAAGTTCTCCAAGGCTTGATGAGATGATTACTAGTCAAAGGAGTGTTGATGATAAGCAAGGTTTGGTATTTAAGAAAGGAGAAGTTCAAAATCTAGACAAACAAACACCGAGTTAAAGAAAAATAGAGGAACCCAGTTTAGAAGAAGACCTATAAGACCTCCAGTCAAACAGCCAAATGCTCAAAGGTATCCATCTTTCAATAGCCATTGTTTTAATTGCAATAAGTTTGGTCATAAAGCTACTCAGTGTAGGAGTAGAATAAACTAGAATCAAAATGTTCCATCCTTTTCTAGTCAATGTTTTAATTGCAAGAAAATTGGTCACAAATCAAATGAATGTAGAAATCTAGTAAGGAATGGTTCCTATAATGCAAGGAATAGTCAATCATTCAATGGAAAGTGTTTTGCTTGCAATAGATTTGGACATATGGCTAATCAATGCAGATCAAATCCAATCAATAGAAGGAATCAAAGACAAAGGAACGTTGTGTGCTACAATTGAAACAAGTATGGACATATTGCAAGAGTCTGTAGAAGAAAAAATATGAAAAGAAACTACCTTACTGAAGAAAGAAAAACATAGTAGAGGAGTGATAAAGGAAAAGAAAAGGTTGATCCGGTTGAAACTTAGAAAGAAATGGACAAGATCTGGATCAAGAAAGATGTGATTGAAGTCAAGGATAAATCCGTACCATCATCCAGTGTAGATACTTCCTCTGGGAAGTAAATTGAGAGCTCTAGCTCAAGGGGAGTACTGTTGAAAATCCAAAACCCCCAGCCAGATAGTTAGTGCTAGAATATGGCACAAAGATATGATAAAAAGAATCACATGAAAAATCCTTTGAAGTAAGTTCTAGAAGAAAAGGACAAATTGCAAAGATCTGTAGAGTAATCTAAGGCGTATGTGGCTATTAGGAAGGTGCTCAATAGATTTTTGTAAGATGACATTAATGATACTTAGGTTTTGGCATGCGAAGGTTAAAAGGAGTTATATCTGAAGGAAAAATCATTCTTCATTCCATGCACTCAAGTGACTAAGGTGAACCAAAGAAAAAATAAAAGCAACTATAGTATTCTCCAAAGGATTTCAGATCAAGATCAAGGAAACTCTAATATGGTGAAAGAGATGATTACAAAGTTCTAGGAGAAAAGAAACTTTACACCTGGTTGGATTTTCCCACAATTCTGATTGATGCATGGGTCAAGCTTATTCTAAGCAGAATTCATGATGAATCTTTATGGCTTGATTAACCCTATATGATAACTGAAGAAGCCATTAAAGTTGTAACCAGTATGAGCTCCTCTAGAAGGGTTCCAGATATAAAGAAAATGAAGAACAATGTGGTAATGCAACTAATAGGAGCTAAATTTGAGAAGAATGGCCTTACAGTAAGTAATATAAAGGATCCGACCGTCAGATTTGAATCAATGATTGTTGGATACAAAGTATACTTCTCCAACTAGGAAAATTCTATGTCTACATCAGCTATATACATAGCATATGACATGATAAAAAATAATATGGATTATGACCTTTGTGAATTGCTCCTGAGTGAACTTATGGAGAACTTGAAAAGAATAAAATAAACTAACCACCCTTTCAAACATGGAACATTGATTACATGTTTATTCTTTTACTTCCTAAGAGAGCTACCTAGTTTAGGGAATATTGTCTGGCTTGATCACATACCTATAGCCACTCAATTAAGAAATCACTTACAAATTTTGGGTAATGCAGATATGCAAAATGAAATCATATGGAAATATTTCAAAGATTTTCAACATATAATGTTAAGAAAGTTTTGGATACCTGAAAAAGTAGTGATAAAGTATGAAAATGATATTGTATTCAAGGTCCAGATTAAGACAAATACTTCATGGAAGTTGTGGGACCAAGAATTGTATGGGTCCCTGAACTAGGTTATGAAGTTGCATAAGATGTCTTAAGTGAACTAGCTGATGCACTACTAAGTAAACCTATTGATCCCAAAGAGGACAAATTTGGGACATTCTCAGAATTATCTTCTAGAATGTTGATAGAAACTAAGCAGTCAAAGAAAACATTAGATGAACAATTAAGGAAAAAATCAAATTAGGAGGATCAAAGCCCATAAGTGCACCTGTAGAATGGACATCAACCACTCTAGAAAGGAAAGATAAGAGATCTAAAGAGGAGAGACCAACATCTAGTCCCAGAAAATGAATAAGGACCTCATCCATTATAGAAGCCACAACTGAAGAAAAGAAGAGAAAGAAAGTTTTACTTTGTGAAGAAAGAGTGGCAAGAGACACTATTGCAAACACCTTGGAAAAGATACAAAGTGCACAAATTCTAGATCCATCCAAGTTTCTTCAAGAACCAATAAATCTAAATTCCTTGTCTCCAGAATAGAAATTTGAATTAGTATCATTTCCCAAGCAAAGGGTCAAGAAGAATTAATGAAAACTCACATGCACAACAATAAGCTCATTACAACAATATCTGATATACTGGGAGAATTGATGCCTGGATGCCAAAAAGAAACTTTGACATCATCTACTGATCAACTAAAAGGTATGATAAAATCAATTAGAAGTCATTTGAATCCATTGAAAAATCTATAGAAACAAAGGTCAAAAAAGAATTTGATGAGAAAAGATTAGCCAAGTTGAAAACCATGTTGATCAATGATAAAATCTCTTTAGGGCAAGGAATAAGAGGCATACAAAGTGTCATAGAAGAAGGATGTGACTTGTACAAATTTTGTTTATCTTGGCCAAAGGTTACAAAGGAATTAGAAGATAAAATAAAGGACATGGAACTCAAACTGCTTAATATTTCTAAGACATATAATCCGATAATTGAGTTAATAAGTACCAAAGAGACACATGTTGTAAATATCCACAATGATCTGAGCATTTTGATGAAGAAAAGGGAAGAAATTAAAGATAAGTTGTGCCAGCTAAGGGGGCTAATAAGTCTAAAAATTGATTCCATGACCAATCTAGCAGATGAAGCCTTCAATTCACAAGCATTAATTGATACACCATCAGATGTGCAAAAGGCAAAAAAGCTAGTCTTTTTGACAAACAACCACATCCATATTTTGGAGACTGCAAGGAATAGTTGGAATGGAGAGATAGCTTTGATAAAGACTATCTATAATGATATTCTACCTTCAACTATAAATAAAGATACAAATGTGTATTTGTATATATGCGACAGAATATGACAATTTTGAAAAGTTTTGACACAATTTTGCTTGTTCACCCACCTTTTCCATCAATGTCAAAGGGGGAGAGGAAAACCAGTGAAAAATAAGCATATGTCTAAAGGAGAATAGAAAAATAGAGTATATAGAGTAAGGGGGAGAAATACAAGCATTTTTCACTAAGTGTTGCCATCAATGCCAAAGGGGGAGATTGTTAGCAAGAGACACTGCTATGTTGAATAATTGAGTGTTTTCATTGATGGAAACAAGAAAAGGAACAAGGTTGGATAGAGTTTGTAATCCAGTAAAGAAGACTTAGTCATATTGGCTAAGTATTGGAAATGTACAGAGGTAGAGATAGAAGAACAATGTTTGGATTCGCATTGGTCCACAATTGAAGACCAATGTTTGCAGTTCTGGTATGATGTTCCTAACTCTCAGATGATCTCATATCCAAGGTTTCAACTTTTGATCAGTTCTGGAAGTATATCTTCAAATGACCTAAGTTCCGTAGATTAGAGTATAGTGACAATTAAGGCATAACACAATTGTTTTGGTCCACATTTCTCCAGTGTTGTATATCTTGTTATGTGGTTTTGAGATGTTGTAAACACTTCTAGAGTTGTAAGATTTGGAGTCCATCAGAAAGATAGTTGCAAGCTGTTGAGTATCTCTACAATGTTTGATAGAGTTTGACTATGACAGAGTCTAAGTTCAGATGGTTTGCATTTTGCCACTAAAGAATATTTTTCTCTGTGCTTCTGAAGGTACAATTGGTGATGTCTGAGGAATCTTTGACTTGATTTTGAACAAGCCCTGTGGTTCGTAGTAAAAGATATGGTCTGATAGATGAATTGAATCAATGGCAGTCTAAGTTAGAGGCTGACATGATAAGTTTGAATTGTATGCGGTAAGTTCTATTTTTTAGAACTTAATCCTAAGTTGTTAAATAGTTGAGTCTAACATGTGTGAATGCAATTCAAGTGTTGTTTGAGTCCATTGGGAATTTTGGTGAATGGATTTAGCCAACAAGCTACAAGTTTATTAACTATACGAGCTTCATCTGAGTATGCCGACCTAATATGAAGTTCTTAAGTGTTGTGGATATATATATATATATATATATATATATATATATATATATATATATATATATATATATATATATATATATATGGGATCAAATTTAGTGTTTGGTGTGTATAATATGAAAGTGAATAGACATATGTGTGACATACAGAGGAATGAGATTTTGTGGAAGTAATAAAGAGCAGAAGAAGAGAGATCTTATTCCCATGTAAAAAGTAGAGTAGTGAAACAGAGCAGTCAGACATGAAGAATTTTGAGATAGTATTTTTGTGCTTCATTAGAACTACAACCATGCATGTGTAGATGCAGTCTGAGCAGTTCAATTTGGTAGTGAGCCATTCTTCTTTCTTTCTCTAGGTAGTGAGCATGTTTTGGCAATAAACCTTTCTTGCAGTGAGCATTTCTTAGGGTAGTGAGCCCTAAGGCAGTGAGCCTTATTGTAATACGGTATTGTGCTATATTAATATATTTTGAGCTTGTTGTCAATTCAAGCATGCACCCTTGTTAAGATTTGGGAAAACTTAACTACTTGTTGAAACATTGAATCATTCTCAGATGTGGGTCTCCTTTCATGAGAATGAATCTCCAGAGTGAGCTAGTTCTCTTATAATTTCTAAACTACTAACTTGAGGGGAAAAGGGATAAAAGGATGTAACTAAAATGCAAACTAATTCTAGAATCTAAACTGGATGAAATTGTATCACTCACAAACAAATCCTCTAACCTGAATCCTCACAGTTTCACTGATAGTTTATTCCTTAAGTAATTTACAACAAGGTTTGGATAAAACACAAACTGCAACCAAGAAAAGCTAAGTTTTTAACAGTATTGAGACATAATAAAGGACAAATAAAGTCACAATATAACATTAGATCAAGACTACAAAATATGTGAAACAAGATGATTTTCTATTAGAACTGGAAGGAGTACAATGCATGAAAAATAAAATGTGTGAGCCAACTACCTGTATGCAACTCTGCAAGAGAGAAGAAACTGATGCTAACTGACTGAGAAAAAACTCTATTTTTCTCCTATAAATGTCTCCAAATGATCTCCTCTGAAGAAAGTTGAAAAAACTCCTAAAAATAGACCCTAAGTCCATTTTTGACCTACTCATGAAAGCTAAAAATAAAGCACTGAATCTGTCACCAATCTGTGAAATAAAGCTGTAGAATTGCCCTCTCATGTGGTCCTACCATAAAAACTGCTTTTCTCTGCTCATGAAAGATCCAAAAATTTGTCATGTATGGATCTAAATAAAGCAAATCAAAACGGAATATTTGATCTGTTTTATTAGCCTATTAATTGCCTAAAAATAGTTAAACTTTAAAAGCAATTCATAATTTCATTGCTTTAAAGTTAACTTTACAATGATATGGCAATTTTAATCAATATCCTATTCGATATGAATTTTTGCAAAAATAAAATGATATCTGGTTTATAATTTCACCAAGATATTTACAAGATATCACAAAATAATTTTCTATAAAAATTATAAAAAAAATGAAATATTACACATATTTGCAAAATTAAATAAAAGTCTTAAAAGGATTGACACCATGGCCTCCATGTGTCAATATTCTACCACCTCATCTCTATCCGTATGCCTCAAAAAATGCCAACTCACTGTCCATGTAGTGCCACCATGTCGCAGTTGACCCCTTTGACCATGTCTTCATCTTGCATACTCTTCACATTTCCAAGGTTCTTGTTTGATCTTTATGCATATATTCGAAACATGTGAAGGAAAAAGAAAAATACATAAGTGGGAGGTCAAAGACACTCAACCACATGCATTGTCAAATGAAACTTAGACTCCAATGTAAGTCAACCACATATGAGATCAAGACCTGCAAATATTCTAAAGGCACACGCCTTGTTTACTCATGATAATGTCCACCTTTGACTTCATAAAATAAACCATATTCTTTGAACTATTGGCCACTTCTCCTTATGATTACTAGGCATCATCGAACACAAGGTGTTGACCCCGATCTCATTTGGATAAAAATGATTATGTTGTTTTGCATGGTCAAAATGTGGAAAGGACATTGAAACAAAAGTAAATGTAACCCTAGAACTTCAGTCATTTTCATTTGGTTGGCATTGAGTTTGGCTCTGTAACTGTGGCTGTTGACTTAGGGTTTCATCCTCTATGCATTTTGCTCCATCTCTGGTCTTCAGTGGTTGTGAACATTACACTACTTAAGCTAAAATGACAGGCCGCACCTGGTAAGTTTGAATCTAAAGGTTTCAATGGCATTTTAATATGTTTTCATGGCTTATGTCTCTTAAATGGCTGCATCCATATAGCTCCTTCTTTAGTTTCTCTATTTTGATATATATTTATTTGGCTTTCCTGTGTTGAACTTTGTGAAAAATGGCAAAAAAAATGACAAGAGTCTATTTCAACTAGTCACGACCATAGTCTTCTCCTCTGCTACAATCATATAGTGAGTCTTCCATATTATTGTTCCCACTGTGGCTTCTTTTATCTCTATCTATATGAAACTGTGATGAGGGTTTTATTTCTTTGTTTGCTAGGTATGTGAAATATCTTCACATATGGCATGACCATGGCATGTAACACATTATGTAGATGGTTCCTTGTATTTTAATGTCAAAACTTTGAAGTTTCCTTGTATTTGAAGTGAGGGTTTCATTTTATATTACACGGAACTTCCTTTGTCTTTCACGACCATAGTTGCAACACTCCACTTTGACCTTGCTCGACTGAGTATTACAGAAAGAAAGAAAAGTTTTTAAACCTGACAAGGGTTTCATGTTTTTACTGTGTAAACAATATAATCATCTATGGCCTTATCTGGATAGTTTACTTACCATTTTTCCTTTCTCTTCAACACTACAAGATGCATTAGGTTCTGAAACTTGATATGGATATTTGAGAAAATGAATGTAAATGGCATTTTATGCCATGGCCTGGTTATGAATATATCACTGCTCTTTCATTGTGAGAACCTAGATTTGAAATTGAAACAATGACTTTATCTTTATGAGCACAATCTCTTCTTTCTGTGAACATTGGCATATGATATCATTTTTCTTCCTTATGCTGTCACTGTTTAGTTATAATCACTGTCATTGTTTTAAGAAGAGATGATTGCAAAGACTACTCTCTACTTCTGTGGTTCTATTTACTCTTCTAGGGACTTTGCATATGAAGGATATACTGTTGGTTTTGAACTTAGAACTTTTCTTCTTTCTGTAGCAGCATACATGTCTTCCATTTTGTAGCTTCACTTGTCCATTCAGTGGACCATAGCAAATATACTTTCATATATGACTGATGACCTGGCTATGTCATGAAATTGTGGCATTATAACAAATAAAGAATTCACTTACTTGTTCTGTATAAACTGTAACAACATGAACCTTCTTCTATTCCTCTATACTGTACTTCATCATATCAAATGCATTATGTGAGATGTCTTGTAGGACATCAATCAGGTCCACTGTATCTGATATTACCAGTTTGAGAGATCACTTCTTATAATGGAAAAATTATTTGAGCTCATTCATGATCGGATGTAGCCATGCACTTATACATTTCATTTTGACACAAAATGACATCCTGTAGCATAAAGGATGATGATCATACCAATTTAACTACTCCTTTGTTGCATGATAAAGATGCTCCATTACACACGTGTAATGAAATGTTCCTTTTGATCCTTTGAAGTTTGTCAAAGACAAAAATAAGCCATCTGACCTGGCTCTCTTGTATTCTTCTGCTACAGATCTGCAATACTGTCCCGTGTCTTTCATAGATATGTATTGAATGTAATAAGTGACACAGACTATTTTGATTCTTAACTTATCAATAGAAAAATGTGAAGCATAATTGGATATATTTAATCATTTAAAAGGTAGCTTATGTAATTTGAATTCAAAATTTGATCCTTCCACTCCACTTAAATGAGAAAATATGATGCTTGGTACTCACCTGTCTTTGCAATTTGCTTACTAGTTTATTTTGGATACTCCAATTGGACTATTAATCATAGATGAGTAAGCAATCTTCAAATAGTCAACACTTGTGAACACTTATTCTTTTATCAGTCTGATGATTACAAATGCATTGTATACTCTTGATTATTATCATGCTTGAGAATGTCATTTTCATAACAATTGGAGTAGTGCATAAGCTACTATATGCATTAAATTTTATCCTCCATCAATTCAGGTCATGTTCTTGGTTGCATTTCATACTTTGAAGTGAAATCATGGTCATGTCTTGAAATGGGACTGATGCATATGATTGTCTTGTTACTCTTTCATCTTGTCATGTGAATGTCATCAATGGTTTTCCTTCTTCTATTCATCCATTCTGAGATCAAGGGGCAGTAGCATGCTAGGCTCAAGCCTTGTGGGAGCCCATTTGATACCACATGCTGAAAGCCTTCAATCAAATTCATGATTTGTCCTATACTTACACATGAAACAAATAAATTAGAATAAAATAATGATGCTCTTATGTTTGCTTCTCTTCAGTTCCTTCTACACATGGATGTTCTCATTTGATCAATGCATTATAACTAAAGTATTATGCCTCTCTTGATTGATGAGGGATTTTCATAACCAGAGCTTCTAACGGGACCCTTCACACAATTTTTTCAGGTATATGCTGAGGTCAGGAGCAGGACTGGAGGCTGCTACGAAGATCAACCAAAACAAGGCAATGATGGCTATGTCTCTCCCTCTTCTTCATTAGATGCATAGTATTTTATTTGTATTTGCATGAGTTCAACTATAACCCATGGCTTGTGTGGGACATCTGATATGTCTTAGTTTCCTTCAATGCAATGTTTATTCTCTTATGTATTCAAACTTGTAAATGAATAATCACTATGGTGAATGAATACTTATCTCATTTTACTACTTTGTAATGTAATGAATGATTTGAAACTTTTCTTTTCTACATCTAAACAACTGAACCACATTTGTCACAATAACTATGCAACTAGCACATAACAGAAATAAATCAAACTTCATTCAAAAATGAGAAATGATAAATCTGCTCAACCAATTTTTGAGCTGTGGTGAAAAAATGGTAATAGAGCTAACACTCACTGTGTTTTTTCCCTTTTTAGGTTTTTCAGGTAAAAATCTTGGTGTTCATGTGTTATGTCTTTGTGGTTGTTGTTCCTATGCTTGTTCTTCTTTCATATTATTAGTTTTTGAAATTGGATTAGCAAACTTTTTAAGAAGTGGTTTTGTGGAATCTTGATTCACCCCCCTCTTAGTATTCCTTACTATCAACAGATTCATGGAATCATCATGTGCTATGGTAGAAGTAGAAATAGTATAGTCAACATCCTCTAATGCCACATCTCTAGAAGAGAGATCATTTAAATGAAGAGAAGGTAAAGTAATATTAAGGAATGTGTA
This sequence comes from Cunninghamia lanceolata, assembly GCA_027924645.1. Taxonomy (NCBI): domain Eukaryota; kingdom Viridiplantae; phylum Streptophyta; class Pinopsida; order Cupressales; family Cupressaceae; genus Cunninghamia; species Cunninghamia lanceolata. The sequence goes on along the minus strand of BSBN01000220.1, from coordinate 2,585,423 downwards.
AATGATTTCATCCTATTGTGTAAAAATGTTTTCACTTTTGGGAGAGGGATCCAAAGAATAGGGTGATGTGGGAGAATCTAGGTCACCATCATATGCCATAGAGGTGATGTCAATGATATTATCATGAATTGTAATAGAAGAAGAACTATCACCATCATCTTTCTCATGACTATTCATGTAGATGAAATTAGTTAATTCTTCTAATATTGATAGAAGTAATACAAAGAAGCCAATAATACATGTAAGTGTGATATGGAACAACAATGTACAATTGAATGTAGACATGAGTATCTAAAATAAGATTACAATCAATGACCTACAAGTGCAAGATAAGCGGGGATTTTTAAAAATGTGGTGTTTTAGGTAACCACAACAACTAAGTCTTGTAAAAGTAAGATATGTAGTATGTGCAAATGTTTTTCCTAAGTAAACATAGGAGGGATTTAGAAAGTGTTTGTTTAAATGAAAATTCATAAGTGTCAAATGAAGGTAGATTGTTTTGTTTATGCTTTTGCTTTGAAATTTCAAAGACAAGATGAATGCATAAATGTTCTTGCTTTCAAATTTAAACAAATATGACACATATGATGAGTTACAGAAACATAAAATCATATTTATCAATCATTAAACATATAAAACATCTTAAAATAAGATTTCAAATACAACCATTAAATGCAAGACTAGCTAGGGTTTCTCATTAAACCCTAGATCTTAAATGCTCATTCCTTAAACCAAAATTCTTTGATGCAAGAATACTTTTTCTTTGTAACTTGAATACAAATGATATTTATGAAATTCTATAGGAATACAAATTTAGATTTTACCATTAATCATCGTCAAAATCTGAAACAAGATATGAATCGCAAACCCTAGATTTTAATTAATTAGATTTTTCAAAAAATGCAATTTTTTTTATAAAACCCTAGTAATGAATATGTTCAAATGCAACATAAAACACTATGAAATGACTAATTGCTACAATACCAATCAGCTCTAATACAAATATCATAAATTTAAATCTTTCTATGATGATCTAAAACATATGCAATGAAAACAATGCAATAAATATGCTATTTTGTAAGCCTAAAATGCTTGATTTTTCATTTTTCAATGCAAATATGCAAGAATGTATTTTCTTAAACACAAATATGATATGCTACAAAAAATTAAATCAATTTAATCATCCCACAAATATCTGAAACAACTCACTAATCTACAAACCCCAAGTTCAAGACTAGCTAGATTTTCAAAAAACGCAAGGTTTTTGCAAACCCTAACAATTAAACAATGTAAAATTAAGCTATGAAAGTATGTCAAATGATGAATGAATGTAATCTAATCAGATATAAGGCAGAAAACAACTTAGATCTGAAGCAAGAAGGATACCAAAGTGCAATAAATGAAAAGTTCACCAAAATGTTTGATAGAAAAGAGTGACTTAGACTAAAAGGTTAAACTAGATCAAACCCTCTTCTACAAACATTAGGAACACAAGATGAGCTTGGCTTCTACCCTTGAAGGAGAGACAAACTAAAAGGTATTTGTCCCTTTTTTGAATAGAGAATCAACCAAATCAAACCAATAAAACTAGGGAAAAATATAAAACTCTAATTGAGCAAGATTAGAGCATAACAGACTATTGAAAATAGATACAGACAATCTAAAAACACAATAGAGACCAATGGATAGAATATAACCTATATCTTGACTCAAGAGCTCAAAGGAATAGGGTTCTTGGGTGCCCTAGACCCTAATTAGGGTTTGAAGAATGATAAACTTCCTGTGTCTTCACCCTCCCATGTTCCTGCTTCCTATAACTTGTTTTCTGCAAATTATTTTAGATACTACTTGTACACACACAAGAAGGAAAATGGTTGGGTTCTATTTATGAGCTTTCCTAAGTCAAGCTCTATGAATGGTGTTTCCACCTCCACAATAGCAATGATGACAGATAAAGAGAGTGTGCCCTAGGAGGGTAGAGGCAAATTTGAAGTAGAATGGAATGCTAGAAAAAAACATGAAGGAAAGAAGTCACCATGAGCATGGAAACCCTAGGATGCTTGATGCTGCATCACAACTTGAATCAAGAATTTTTTATAGCCCAAAGAAGTAGAAAGATCTTCACAAGACCTGCAATATGTTAGTGCCACAACAATAATCCACCATAGAGAGCTTTAGAGAAGAATAGAGAGCATGAGAGAGAAGAAGAGAGAGATCAAATCCTTCAAGAAGTTAGAGATATCTTAGAGATGTTCAAATGAATAAACTAACTTGCTTTTATATGCATTCCTACTCAAACGATGAATAAAACCAAATGGGGATGACATGAGGAACCACTCAAGATGTCTTAAGCCAACATACCTTTAAATCTAAATGAGGTACCAAGGTGCTCGGGTGCCCTTGTCCTTTAGCCCCAAAAACTCTAGCATAAGTCCCTTTAAGTGTGCTTAGGTTAGCCTCATTGTTATTTTGTCAAGTTTTAACAACAGGATCAAGAATTAATAATTTAATGTTCTAAAAGGTGTTAAAATAGGTCTTGATTAACAAGTGTAAACATTTTAGGTCCATCCAGGTGCTAAAATAGGTGTAAAATAATAGTATACACATTTTACTCCATAACATTGTTAACCCAACCGGTAGTTTTAAAAGTGACATAAAGTAAATAGGTATAGCTGAGATCACTACTTTTAACATCACAATTCTTCTACACCAAGATAACCACCTTCCTTTCCATGATGACATTTTGGTTGAGCACTTGTCTAACAAAAGATCCCAAAGTTTAGATTTACAACACCCTTGAAAAAGAGGGAAACCTAAATACTTACTTGGAAGCAAACCTTTTTTGAAGTCCATAATCTTGAGAATTTCCTTCTATTTTTTTGGTGTGTGAAGAAAAAGTAATTTTTTTATTTATTGGCATTGACCTCCTAAACCAAAGCCCTAGCATATACTTCCAAAATATTTTTTATCATTACTACTTCCCTTCTCTTAGCTACTCCAAAAAGCATAGTATCATCATCGAATTGTTGATGAGTTACCTTAGATATGCTCCTGGTAACTGATATACCTTCCCATTTTCCTAGAGAGGCCTCTATATTGATTTATCTACCTTAAGCCTCTACCATTATTATAAACATGAATGGAGAAATTGGATCTCCCTGCTTTAATCCCATAGAAGCTTCAAAGAAACCATGAGTGCTACCATTTATTATTACCAAAAATCTTGAACTAGATATGAAACTAAAAATCCAGTTAATCCAAACAACATCAAAGCCAAACACCTTGAGCATTTTCATCAAAAAACACCAATCAACTATGTCATACACCTTTTTGATATCTGATTTGACCAACATACTGCTATTTTTGTTCAAACCAACAGTGTACATTACTTCTTGGGATATAATTGCTCCATCCAGTATCGATCTACCTGGCACAAGGATACTTTGTTCCTCAACAATAATCTTTGGAAGAATAATTTTCAACCTATTTGTAACCTATTTGAAATTATTTTATATAGTGTATCACATAACAAAATGGGTCTATAATCCTCAAAGGAAATAGTCATATCTTTATTTGGAATTGGGACTATAAAAGTATTATTTAGTTCTTTGACCAATTTTCCTTTCTTTATTGATTCTTTTACTACTTCTAAAACATCTTTACTTATTATTTGCCAACATTTTTGAAAAAAACTCACAGGAAAGCCATCGGGCACTAGAGCTTTATCTGGATGTAGATGCATGACTGCCAATTTAATTTCTTCTATTGAAAATTCCTTATCAACATTATGTTATGGTCTTCTTTCAATACTTTTGGAATATTTTTTAGCAAATGAGTTTGATAAGTGAGATCTGATCCCTCCCCATTATTCGATAGTTCCTTGAAAAAATTTACTACCTCATCTTTAATAGACTCCTCTCTATTATTGAACCATCCACCTTTTTAATACTTGAAATTATATTCCTAATTCTTCTAACTTTGACTGAATTATGAAATAATATTAAATTTTTGTCTCCTTCCTTAAGCCAAACTTCCCTTGACTTCTGTCTCCAAAAACTTTCTTCCCTAGAGAGCATCTCTGAATATGCACAAAGCAGCTCTTTTTCTTTATTGAAACTATTTCCATCCATTCCCCTAGCCAAAACTTCCTCATTCAATTCTTTCAAGTCTTTTTCTAATCTTTTTTTTCTTCAAAAATGTCTTTAAAGATTTCTTTATTCCACATCTTCAAGTTTTCCTTAACATGCCTTAATTTGTAATACAAAGAGAACATTTTAGATCCTTTTTGCTCCTCTTTCCACCATTCTTCTATTTTTGAGAGAATGTGTGAGTCTCTAAACAACATATTTTCAAATTTGAATGGACTTCTTATAGGTTTTTGATCTTCCAAAATATCTAATTAGATAAGAAATAATCCAACCCTAAACCAGGGATCAAACTACTAACACAAATATACTAGAAGTTTCCCAAATCTCCTTTCCAAAGAAATCTGTCTAGTTTCTCTAATATGTTACTAAAACCCAAACACCGATTAGTCCTTGTGAATTTCCCATTCTTCATTAGAATATCAAACAAACTTTTCCTTCTAACAAAGTCTGCAAAGTCTAATTGAGACTAATGCTTCTTCTTCACCCCACCCAATTTATCATCATCAACTAAAATAGAATTAAAATCTCCCAACTCCTCAATAATTTCTTTTATCTGTATCTGTAAAGCTCTCTGTATCTGCTCCCTGTATTGTCTCAGGCCGTCACTGTGTGTTGTAAGTCCCAGTGGTAAGTCCCGTGTGAAGCCGTGGTAAGGCGTTGAAGGGCAGTTTGGGTAGTTATCTGGTCCTTTCGAGCACAGATTCAAGCGCAGATGGATTCTCATTCTCATCCTCCTTCTCAGTCGGCAAGCAACATCGATCTCACAACGGATCGAAATCAAGAGGTTAGGTTTACCAACTTTTTTGCAAACAATGAAAGTATGTTTACTACTGGTGAAAGTTCTGGTAATGCTTTAGATGAATTATCTGTAGTAGGTGCTGAACCTGAGAAACCTTTCAAGGTTCCTAGGATTCCTGCTCATGAAATTTATAGGGATATACCTAAAGGTCTTGTAGATATGCTGAATAATAAGAATGTAGGTTTGAAAGAATGGTTTGGATATAAGTCATCTCAGAACTGTCATGTAGCTGAATTGCAGCATGTAGTAAAAGGAGGAAATCAGGGAAAATTAAATATATTTTCTGATGAGTTGATTAAAAGGTTTAGAAAGAAGGCCTATGAAAATAAGAACAATCCCCAGTTCATGCATCTGTCATATGTCAGGATTGGTATTTGTGGTCACTACAGAAAAGGTTTACCAATCATAGTATTAATGATGCTTAAAGATGCTAGGTTCTTAAAACTGTCTCATTCCTTGCTAGGAGCAGGTTGCGACTCCATGGCAAAAGGTCCAATTTTTGTTGACTGTCTGTTAGACTTCCCCGTAAGCCTAAAAGATGAAAATCTTAGGGATGTTTTAGAATACAAGTTTAATACCATGAATCTGTTCATGAAAAGGGATTCAGTGGATCATTCCCTAGTTTTTCTGGTACACTATCGTCTGTACAATAAGGTTATGCCTTTAATGATAAACCCTAAAAGAAGTCAGGGCTTAGAAGGATTGTCTACCATATGGACTTCGTCCAGTGAGAGTACCCAACTGACAGCCCCGAAAATTGTCAGACATAAGGACATTAAGATGCCTGAGGAATGGGCTATGGAACTATGGGATTCAGAAAATCAAGAAGCAGACTATGGATCTAGAAGTAGATTGAGAGGAATCTCAATTGAAGAACTGGATGATCAAGCAGTAATCAAGTTTGGAAGTTCACAAGGGTCACGACCCTCAAGCAGTCGAAGCAGTAGCGGTCGACTGTCAACTCCTATTTTAAGTAGAGAAACTTCCTTTAGTCAGTCTGATAGTAATCCAGTTGTTAGTCCATCCATACTGCCAAGGTCTCAGTCAATTCGTGTTCAGCCTAATAAAGGCTTTGAAAGTTTGTTTAAACTCCCGAAAATCCATCAACCACCAGTCGGTCAACCCGCAGGATCACCCTCACAGTCTGTCACAACCTGTAACCATCAAAAGTATTCTAAGTTAGATAATGGGTGTGATAGGTGAAAAGTCAGGTTTAGCAAATCAGACATAGTCATGAAACCCTAACCCTACCATCATCAAAGAATCTAATCTAAATGAAATCAAAGCATAATGCAATTCAAGCATAACATCACCTAGACCATGTGATTCCTTGTTTGAGAGATGTGGACTGCTTCTTCAACAATGAACAATTGCAATGCTAAAAGCTGCCATGATGGAAGATGAAAGCTCAATTGGATACTTAGATGCTCAAGATGATAATGTAGGTGCTATATGATTGCTGGATCCCCCCTCTCATATAGAATGAGAGGGTGTTTATATAGGACTCAACCAAGATCAATCAACGGTGGAGATTCAGAGGCTATGTGAATGGCTAGGATTGAAAGATACTAAATTTAGGTTCCATTAGTTGTGCATGTGAAGGATATGAGTGAAAGTTGTCTTACAACACATGATTGACTGGACAAGTGTTGGAATATGATAAAAGATGAGTGTTTAATTCAAATAAAATATTTGAATTAGTTGGGATATGAGTTGGATATTAATTAAATAAATTAAATTTATTTAATTAATAGGATAAATGAATAAAATGGGATAAGATATGATGTGGAAATTAATTAAATAAATAAAATTTATTTAATTAATTGGGATGAGCATAGGATAAATAGGATTATGATGTGGAATTAATTAAATAAATAAAATTTATTTAATTAATTGGCTAAGTAGGATGAGAATGGGATTAAATGGGATTTAATTAAATAAATAAAATTTATTTAATTAATTGGCTTAATGGATTAGGGAAATTAGGACAAAATGCTACAAGACGTCTAGGATAATATTTTAAGAAGGTGTTGCTAGTCATGGACAGATTTGGGTGTCTACATTTTGCCCCTCTTTGATACAATGTTCGATAGAGCGTTGTGTCAAAGAAGATACGATATGCGTTCGATAAACAAGTTATGCCCCAGTGTAACTGGCAGGTGATGCCCCCTCGAGAGGTAAGCCAGGCTAACCAGGAAGGGCTGGGTTGGCTCTCGATAGAAGAAAAAGGCTAAAAAGAAGGCTGACACGAAGAAAATGGGAGTTGGATGGAAGAAAATAGGCTGTGGCATAGAAGAATTAGGGTTATGAGAAGGGCTATAAGTAGGTTCTAGATAGGATGATGGCCAGCTTTCAAGTAATTGCTCAGAATGAAAAGAAATGCAGTCCTTATGTTTGATATAGCATATGGATGTTATGCACCAGGGTATAAGAGACCAAGGTGTCGAGATATCCAATGCGCAACTAGCATGTTACAATCTTGTCTGAACGCATGAGGTCAAGATGTTGAGCCAACCTGCACAAGATATGAATAACAGCTAGTGTTGGACTTTGACGCTACAAGCAATGGTTTGAGCTTATCTCCACTACACATAATGATAGCTTGCTGGTTATATGTATGGAGTTAGTCTTAACATAGAATAGTCTCAAATGCATAAGAGACTATTTAGCTCTCAGATGCTAGAGATATTGATATGTAAGATGCTAATCCCAACATGTACAAGATACCAATACGCATAGGAAGAGGATAAGATCATCCCGCAAATGCAAGATAAAATGATAACACACACAAGCAAGCAAGCATGCATGCACAAATGACTCAAAAACAAACAAGGTATTGCCCCTGTCAAGCTGTAAACCAATGATTAATTGCTGATTGTTTTGCTGATGATAGTTGAGAGTGTTGTCATTGTGGGGAAAGCTATATCCCTAGATCAACACAAAGTTGTTTGCTGAGTTGATTCGCTGATTGGCTGATTGATTTGGCTTACAACAAGGCTAGGATCAAGACCATGGATTGTGTTTGGATAACTTGGCTTGATTGATTAACTTGATTGGTATGGATTAAGGATTGACTTGCATTGGGATCATTGTTTGGAATGACTGGAAGATGATGAAATGCTGATTAGATTGATTTGATGAAGGATGGATGTGCTATGATAGATTGATAGGAAGAAGTTGTTTATTGATGATGTATAAGATAGATGATAGAAGAAATGATGAGAGAAGAAAGAGGAAAATTGCTTATGCCTGAATCTGGGCACTTCCTTCGTACTCCAGACTGCCTACATACCCTGTATCCATGGGATCAAGGCACTTAACGATGGAAATGAGATGTAGTTCTGATTGTTTTATTGATGAGACGATGAAAAGTGGATTGAATTGATCAAGTTATGGATTGATGAAATGTTGATGATGGGATGATATGTGTTGGAATGATTTGTTGTTGATTGGATTTGTTTTGATGGCTAGCTTGATGTGCTTTGGTTTTGATGTTTGCTATTGTTGGGTTGATTGTTTTGATGATTAGATTGTGTTGAATGATGATAGTGATGCTATGATGATTAGAGTGTCGACTCAATCTAAGCATAAGCAAGCATTCTTAGTATGCTCAAAGGATGTAAAACAAACAAGGTGTTGCCCTTGTCAAGTCATAAACCAATGGTTGATTGTTTCATTGATGAGGATAGTGTTGTCATTGTGGGGAAAGCTATATCCCTAGATCAACACAAGGATGTGGGAACGATATATCCCATTGATGATGATTGATTGGGCTCATGACAAGATTAGGATCAAAAACTTGTTGATTTGATTGGATAATGTTCCTTGAGTGATTAGCTTGCCTGATATGGATTAATGTGACTTGGATTTAAGATCATTGCTTAGATTGAAATGGATGAATGAATGTTATTGATAAGAAGAATTGATGATGATGATTTTGATTTTGATTGATGTTGATGGAGTGGATTGTTTTGGATGATGATTGAATTGATCTTATTGCTTGGATTTTTTGTTAGATATTTGATTTTTTTGGATTTTTTGACATATTTGATTTTTTTGTAGTTTTTGAAATGTTTTGGGATGTCAATGGATTTACAATTTAGGTAGCTGTTGTGATAGATACCAATGACAAGGGAAAACCAAGTCTAGGTGCAAAGATGGATGAATGAGATTGGATGGATAAAAGGATGGGCAACAAGGGATGGAAGGCTCATGATATATGGATGGATAAAAAGATAGGCCATAAAACGGATGGATGCATGCCTCATGATAAACAAATAGGTAGGCTATAGTGGAAAGCTCATGATAAATGGATGGGGATAAGCTATAAGATGGAAAGCTTATGATAAGGATATGCCATAGTGGATGGATCATAAGGGAGCAAGGATGTGATCTCCAAAGGCTATGTTGCATAGGAAGAACTTGCCCCCATTCTAGGTGGTAATGCTTAGGATTTTTACATGACAAAGTTCATGACCATGGGATGACATGATAGGTTTTACATGACAAGGTGTATGATAGGTGGATAATGATAATATGGATTGATGAGGAAGGTATGAGGTATACCAAGAGATATCCAAAGCATGTTTCAAGATTTTGCCCCTATGTCTTCATCAAAATCAAAAGGCAGAAGGATGGATGAATGGATAAATGGGTTCAATAGGATAGGCTTGTTTATGTAATGGCTAAGGATGGTAGGATGGTAAATGATATAATGGGATAGATAGTTTGGAAATGGATAGGTTGGATGAGACAATGTGCCCCCAAGTGTAAGTGACATAGAAGATCAACCTACACATGACGCCTGTTTGCCAGGTTTTCATCATGGTACTTATCCAAGGTGCCTGTTTACCAGGTTTTCACCGTTGGACGAAGGGATTTCTCTTTACTATTTTGATTTCCTTTTTTTTTTTGTATTTTTCTTTTTTGCTTTTAGATGTGTTGACAATTACACATGGTGCCTGTTTGCCAGGTTTTCACCATGGTAATGGATAGGAGGGACTCAAGTGGCTAGTTCAATGGATGTTGGTAGTCCCATTAGAGATGGATGTCCTCGCATGGACCATGTCAAGTGTGCTCATTGATGTTGATAAGGGATTGCATGGATGGGAGATGGATTAGGTAGATAGTGGATGATGATGTGGAATTATGGTAGGGTAGGCTAGTGGCTTATGGTGTGGATTTGATATAGGCTTATGGAATGAAGATGGACGAAAAGTTTATGCCAAAGCATGGACCATAGGGATAGCATGGGGGAGATATTTAGGATAATGGATGGAAGATGGGGAGATGTAGTTGTGTGGAGGTGCTGCGAAGTGGAAGGGAACCATGACCAACGGCTGCACACAGCGTGATAAACATTGAAGCTTTTGATTGGATGGTGGTGTAGGAAGCAATGGAGATGTTTGCTTAGGGGATGGTTGACAAAGTGATTTAGGAACCCACATAGATTTAGTATTTTTAGTACTTTTGTTTTGCTTGTGGGATTTTTGAAGGGAATGGAAGTTTTGGATGGAAGTAGGCTTTTGGATGGATATAGGTGGTTGGGATTCTTGAGATGTGGATGAGGATACCTCATTTGACTTACGAGCTATTTCCTTAGGAACCCAAACCATTTTGCTTTTGGCCTTTGCTTTTGGAGGTAAGGGTTTAGATAGCTTTTTGAATGTACTTTGCTTAGAAGATGGATGATTTAGAGACTTTTCACATTGATACCCTAAGGCATGAGGGTCCTTAGAAGTTTTAGTTGGATTTTTAGCTTTATAGGTAGAGGCATCAAAATTTTTGCTTTTGAATCCCATGGGGTGGGTGGAGTGGATGGAATGACTGAAAGCTTTATGCTTAAACGATGTGTGCTTTTGTTGGCCATGATTAGGGATGTAAGGATACTTGTGAATGATAGGTATGTTAGGTGTTGGAAGCAATGGTGGCAAGGTGGATGGAGGGATATTTAGAGTTGGTAAAAGTGGAGGCAAATTAGATGGCGGAAGGTGTACGGTCACATGCTTTTGACATTTATAGGATGATGGAGATGGAATGGCTACATATGTTTTGGGTATATGATGGAGGGTGTGATGGAAAGTGGTAGGTTTAGGATGCATGAAGGGATTACCAACATCTTGGCCTTGTTTACCTTGGAGTGTGTATCCAAGGCCATATGAGCATGGAGGGATCTTGACATGGTTTGGCTCCAAAATACCTTTTTTATAAAGGCCTAGACCTTTTCCTTGGTAGTTCATGTTTTGGAGTATGCGATGGACAATGGGACGAGGTGTGCTTTGAGAACTAGACTTGAGTTCTTTATTGGATGTAGAAGATGAAGTGGAGGACAAAGGTTGTTGTTGTCCTAAAGAGGAACACTCATGTATAAGGGTGGATAGACCAATAGGACATGATGGGTTTGAAATGGGATCGATGGTAGATGTGGAAGGAGGATCATTAGGATCTTGATTAGCATTGTGTTCACTAAGATCCAAGTTATTTGTTTGATCTTTTATGCTTACTTGGGGGACAAGTGTCTCATCATGACAAGTGGATGTTTTCTCATTATGGATAGGGCTAGATGGCATATGACTAGGAGAAATGTGGATATCTTGCTCATGGATTATAGGATTATGGATAGGATCAAGGTGCTCATATATAGCTTCTTTATAGGTATCATCTTGATCATAAAGAAGGTAGATGTTATGGATGGGTTGAATTTGGATAGTTTGCTCATGAATGGTTGTTGGGGGATGGATAGGATCAAGTGGCTCATGGATAGATTCATCATTATGGCTATCATCTTGATCATGGAAAAGATAAATATTATAGATGGGTTGCATGAAAGTGTTTTGATTGTGAGTTGGACTAAGGGTTGATGTTTCCACATGCTTAAGATTATGCTCTTGACATACCTTGTGACTTTGGATGGAAGTGGAAGGTTCTTGAGTGGACTTGATAGGCTCTTGATAGTTATCAACATGAGGGAATGATGGCTGATGACTTAGGCTTGTGGTTGGAGACTCTTGAATAGATTTGTTGGCTTGTAGGTCACATGATGGGCTTGAAGAGCTAAGAATGTTAATTGAGGGCTCTTGAATAGGCTCAAGGATAGGTGGACCACATGATGGAATTATAGGATTGGACATGACCTTTGGAAATTCTTTGGTAGGCTCATGAATAGGTGTTTGACATGGGGGTAGTTTATTCCTTGCTAATAGCCAATGGATCTCATCCTTTGCAAGGGTATGAGTGGATGGGAAATATAATGGATGAGCAATAATAGAGGATGATGTTGTAAGCATAGGACTAGGATTTTGATTAGATGGAAGGATAATGGAGTTTGATGGATTAGGATGTGGGCTAGATGGGTGTGACACATGTGATTTGAATGATGTGGCATGATTTCCCATTATAGGTAGGTACACCTTGTAAACAATTGGGACAAATATTGGGCATTGATTTGTATTATGGCCTTTGGTCCTATGGTATGCACAATAATCATGTTCATCATATGGACTTTCTTCACATGGTTTGATGGGGGGAAGTTCAATGAGTTTTACTTCAAGCATTCTTTGTAAAACTATCTCAGCCGCATCCTTTGGTGAAGGATTAGAATGACTTGGTGATGAAGGTGATGGAGGGCTTGGTGGTTTGGAAGGTTGATGGACCAATGGACTAGGAGTAGGATCACATGGTGGTCTTGGGATAGGATTAGTAGGCTCATGTGTTGGCATTGGATTGGATGGTGGAGGCCACTCTAGATTGGTATCTCCCTTGTCAAAGGTTATTAGATCTTGCATAGGATAACTTGGACTTGGATGTGCTTCTTGTTGCAAAGGTGGACTTAGGTCTATCAATGGTGCTTGATGGTCTTGTTGAAAAGATGTACTTGGACCTGCTTGATTTATGTACAAAAAGCCATTGCGACTTGGATGTTGTTCTTGTAATATCACTTGATTGCTTTGTGGATGGGCTTGGTAGTGCATTGGAATGTCAGCATGAGGGATTGAATAAGCTTGAGGTGGATATTCATAGGTTAATGTGGCATTGACTTGGTGGATAGGTGGATTAAGTTGATAGGAAGTCGATGGATATGACATGTGGCTATGAGGTGGATTAGGTTGGTATGGAGTGGCTAAGATTTGATGTGCTTGTTGAGCTTGACTAGTGGCTAAAAGGTGTTGGACTTGGGTTATGAAGTATTGCAGTTGAGGTGATTGGCTTGTGTGGGGTTGAGCTCTTTGGATGAAGAATTGTAATATTTCAATGGCATCTTGGTTGAGGGGTTGTGATCCTTGATAAAGATTTTGGAGGAATCTTTGGAATTTGATTTCTAGGTCCTCTAGTGTAGACATGTTCTCACCAAGTGTTTGTCTTAAGTCCTTTTAACAAGTGCTTGTTTAGGGATTTGGATGATGATGTGGATTATTTGGACGACTTGGCTATGAAGGGTTGGAAGTGATTGGGTTTGAATGTTATTGGAAGAATGTGTAGGATGACTTGTCTTTATGTGTTTGGGTGTTTAGAGCTTGATGTGGCAATATTAAAACAAATGATTATGCATATACACACATGAATCACTCACGCAAGACACATAAGCAAGTTGTTAGTTTGGAAGAATGTGATGATGGTTAAGCAAGCATGTGAAGACAATTCAACAAGTCCTATTCAAGGCAAGGCCACTATCACAAGGAGGTTCTAGTGAAAATTCGGGGGAACCGGCACCCCACGAGCATCCAGCAAGCCACTTAAGACTTTAACTAACCCTACTAGGAGTTTTAATATACACAAAGGTACACCTCCTTTCGAGTTAGCACTGTATGGTGAGCGCTAATACCGGTTAGACTTGGCTTTCGCCTTATCCTCTGATTTTTATAGCGGACCGGATGAAAGTACCGCTTGAGGTCGTTCCCTTGGGGCGGATACCAAGGCAGGCCTCTCTAAGGCTAAACAAAAGCAACACAAGTAAATATTTTTGATCTCCAAGTTCGTGTTGGGACGCGAGGAGAGAGCATACACATTTACTTGGTCACACTCGCATGGGGTTCATTAACCTTAGAAATTTAATGTGTGGAAGACAATGCAAGCACTTGTTTGTTTTAAAGACCAAATCCAAATGTGATAAAGGACAATGGTTTATTTTAGCCCAATTTTTCAATGGTGTGATAGCAAACAATTGTTCATTTTATGCCCGAAATCCAAATGTGTTTGCAAACAATGATTAGAAGATGAGAAATGAAATGATTACACCTGGTTAATTCGCTATCTAAATTGCTGTAGATGTTGATGTCAATGTTGCTCCAGCTCCTTATGATCACCTACAAAAAAAAAAATGATATTATAATGCAGGCATAAAAAATAGGCTCATCAGGCAAGGAAAATTGTAATTTTAGATGCATAGCCGAATTAGATTTGATTATTTCGATAGATTTTTGGTTCGAAAATTAAAAAATCAAAGAAGAGACCCCCATTAATTTTCAGAGATCTTTCCGAAAATGTAAAGAAATCAGAAAAATTCCCTGATTTGTGCCTAGAAACGTGGATTTATGAAAATAATATAGTCGGCAAAGATCTAATTTTTTTGCATAGTAAACGACCTCTAAATTAAATCTGCAAAACATAGACCCCAATTACAATTTCAAGGGCTTTCCAAAAATGTAAAAATTTCTAAAAAATTCGCTGATTTTTGCCCAGAATTGTGATTTTATGAAAAAACATAAAAACGTGATAAATCCCGTAAAAATCGTGATAAACCCAAAATTTTTCTTCTGTAGCTTCCTTATATCATGGAAAAACGTCTGCTAAAATTTTGTGGAAAAATTCGCAGCCGTTTGGAATATATGATAAAATCTTTAAAACCTAGGGTTTTGTCGAAAAAATCGCAGATCTGCAACAAAAAGTTAATTAAACCTGCAAAACTCAACAATGGGGGTTATATGAATACAAATTTTTACTACAAAAACCTGCAAAAAAGATCAAGCAAAGTGAGTCCCACCGGGCGTGCCAAAAATGTGATAGGTGAAAAGTCAGGTTTAGCAGATCAGACATAGTCATGAAACCCTAACCCTACCATCATCAAAGAATCTAATCTAAATGAAATCAAAGCATAATGCAATTCAAGCATAACATCACCTAGACCATGTGATTCCTTGTTTGAGAGATGTGGACTGCTTCTTCAACAATGAACAATTGCAATGCTGAAAGCTGCCATGATGGAAGATGAAAGCTCAATTGGATACTCAGATGCTCAAGATGATAATGTAGGTGTTATATGATTGCTGGATCCCCCCTCTCATATGGAATGAGAGGGTGTTTATATAGGACTCAACCAAGATCAATCAATGGTGGAGATTCAGAGGCTATGTGAATGGCTAGGATTGAAAGATACTAAATTTAGGTTCCATTAGTTGTGCATGTGAAGGATATGAGTGAAAGTTGTCTTACAACACATGATTGACTGGACAAGTGTTGGAATATGATAAAAGATGAGTGTTTAATTCAAATAAAATATTTGAATTAGTTGGGATATGAGTTGGATATTAATTAAATATATTAAATTTATTTAATTAATAGGATAAATGAATAAAATGGGATAAGATATGATGTGGAAATTAATTAATTAAATAAAATTTATTTAATTAATTGGGATGAGCATAGGATAAATAGGATTATGATGTGGAATTAATTAAATAAATAAAATTTATTTAATTCATTGGCTAAGTAGGATGAGAATGGGATTAAATGGGATTTAATTAAATAAATAAAATTTATTTAATTAATTGGCTTAATGGATTAGGGAAATTAGGACAAAATGCTACAAGATGTCTAGGATAATATTTTAAGAAGGTGTTGCTAGTGATGGACAGATTTGGGTGTCTACAATGGGTTATTTAAATGTGAAGATTGTTCCTGTGTTTTCCCTCCAAGATCTGGAAAAGTCAGAATGATGTCCTCAACAGTTTTTGATCTACCTGAACAAAGCATTGAAGCTGAAGAAAGTAAAATTGTAGACACCCCAGGTGGAACCTATACAATTCCTGGACGCTTGCCTCCCTTCAAGGACTTTATGATAATAGATACCAAAGGTCATTACAAAGTAAGTTGTTGGCCAGTCCATGTATTCCCAATAGGAGGAAGTGCACCCAGTCAAAGTAATCTATTGAATTGGACAAATCTCTGCATGAGAAAAACTATGCTTCTCATGGAAGATAGAAAGAAATGGGCAGAGATAGAAGCTGTCAAAAGTCAAAGAGCACATCTCAGCCATCAAGAAAATTTCCATACTGTAGTCCAGTTATTAGAAAATTTAGAAAGAAGACTTTCTGAAGAATGGGCTACTACAGTTAAGAAAGAAATTGCTGAGCTCAAAGCAAGCTATGATGCCTTCAGACAACAGTCTGAAATATGGAGAAATGAGCAACTCCAGGCAACTGAGAAAGCTCGCAATGCTCTAAAGCTAGAAATGGATGTGCTAGGATCTCAAGTCAGTACTACTGATTTGCATGTTAAACATAATGGACAACGCATCTCAGAGATGCATGATGAATTCAATTCCATTCGTTAGTATAACATAGAAATAAAAGATATGATTCAAACTGAGTCTGCCAATGTTCAGACTACTGTCAGAAATGAGTCAGTGGTAATGCAGACTGTAGCACAGTCTAGTCGACAGGTTGTAAAAATAAAAAATTTTCCTGTCCACTCCAAAGGATACTTGAAAGCTCAATATGAAGGCCCCAGTTTAAATCCTAAGCCAACACTTGTAGAAGAATCCAAAGTCTACAACCCTCAAATCGGTTTATATGAGGATAGGCCACCAGCACAAGGAATAGTTCAAATGGCTCGTGGTAATGGCTCCCCTTCCAAGGAAGCGGATCCTTTCAAGAACATCCAGACTTACAAAGCTGACACACCACCACTTGTCAACTTTGATAAACTCGAAGTATTAGAAAATACTCGAGGTATAGATGCTATGCGGTCTTGGATAACTAACTACATGGCTACCAATGTAGATGCAGATGAAAAAGAAGTTATCAAGCAAGCACTCAATGCAATGACCGGCACAGCTAAGCATGTTTGGGAACGTCTGGAAGATGACTACAAGGAAAGACTTTTGGATAGCGGTACAGATCAGGTATGTGCCCAGCTTCTAAGATTATTTGTTGGAAAAAGAGATGTCATGGAGAAATTGGAATATCAGAAATTCATAAAAGGGAAATGTAAAGATCTCCGTAACTTTAAAAAATACTGCCAGCAACAGTATGGGCATTTTTATTTGTCAGGACATGAACACCAACATGATTTAATGTATACAACTTTCTTAAAAAGCTTTGGTCCTACCATAGGAGAATTTTACCATAAGAAAGTTTTAGAGAACATGGTTGCTGATGGTATTGAAATGAAAGAAGTAACTTTTCCCCAATTGGTCCAATTTCTAGAGCAAATTAATTCTGACATCTGTGATGAAGCTAAAGTTAAAAAGGAGATAAAGAAAGTCCAGCCCATCTTGTCGACCACTATCTGCTCCAGCATAAATGATGAAACAGCAGATGCATGTGAAGGATGCTTTAGAGAAAAGTCTGACAAGAAGTTCAAGAAAAAGTTCAAAGGGTTGGATATCCGAGATAACAAATTTAAGAAGAAACGAAAGAAAGGTTTCTTTCGCAAGAAGGATAAGCAAAAGAAAGGCAGCAAGTGGAAGCCAACTTGCTACATCTGTAAAGGAGACCATTTTGCAAATAAATGTCCTAAAAGAAAGAAAAAGAAAGGACGTGGAAAGATGCGTGCTTTGAAAGCACACGGCCTTGATAATGATTATGTCTATATATATGATTATCCCTCAGATTCCAAAGACATAGTCATAACTTCAGAGTCAGAATCATCCTCAGAAGAAGATTACATTTCTGCAGCAGAAGAAGTCTCTACAAAGCTGAACCGGATGAAAATCTCTAATCCGGCCCCTACAGAAGAAGAAGAATCTGAAAGCTCTGGCAGTGAAGTTTCATTCTATTGCCGAATGCTCAAAGGCAATACTAAGAATGAATTAGATAAGATAGTCGACCAAATTGTTCAGATTGAACGTCGGCTCCAAGAAATGAATATGGGTCCAGAAACATGGAAAAAGCTTAATGCTCAGCTTGAACAGCTTAAAGCCAGAAAGCTGTATCTTCTTCAGCCCAAAGAAAGCAGAGCTATATTTCGACCCTCAGGCCAAAGGCTCCATGAGTCGCACGGATACCAGCCTTCACCATGGTATCCCAGAACTTCATCAACAATGGAATCCACCACCGTCAGCAGTCAAAGAAGCCTTGCTTCTACTACTCCACTTTCTCAGAGAGGACTGCTTGAAGCTCCAGCTCCAGGAAGCATGGCCCGTCAATTATGGCGACGCCATCGAAAGGAATTTCTTCTAAAGGTAATTCTCAAGCACAATCTGAAGTATTAGAGCTTGAAGAAGAAGAAAATACTTGTCTAAATGAAGAAGTAGAATCTTCTCCTGAGTTGGACAAATATATAAATAGATTGAATTCAGCTGGTTCTTTTCAATTGGCAACCTCTTCAGATCCTAGAGAAAATCAATTATTTTGTGAAGAGAAACCTTATAGCCCTATTGTGAGTCATTCTATTGAAGAGATTCATTCCTCTCCTACTGCTAGACCACATGTCAGTCCTAATCCTACTCTCATTTGTCCGAAAGAAGAAATAGATGAGTTAGACCCTCTTAGGTATCTGAGTGACGAAGCATTCCAAGGATCCCTTGTCCGGGAAATAGGATCTAGCAGTCGACTCAATATGATCCAAAGCTATAAGTATTGTTGTAGTGCCAAAATTGCATCTATTTGTCTAGCTGTAATTGTTACCATACATTTTTGAGGAATTCAAGGGTATCCCCTCTCGTTCCTAATAGACACAGGTGCGGATCTCAATCTTGCACGTCGAAATGCATTCCCTGAAGATGCTTGGCAAGAAGGTAGCACAAAAATCACCTTTGCCAATCAGGATATTGAAGGTAGTAAATTCTTCTGCATTGCTCCTATCCATTTAAGTACTGAAGACCATCCCACAAATATTCTGTTTGTAGAATATGAAGTAGAAGATTATGATGGTATCATAGGAAGCACTGCCATCAGGGAATGGGAACCCTTTACCATAGATAAAGAATTCCTAACTTTCAAAGGTTTGTACCAAATACCCAGAGTTTACCAGCCACTATCTTTTTCGACCATCACTGAGAAAAAGAATGTCAAACGCAAGAAGCCAGTCAGTCATGCCTACCTTGTTAAACAGTTCAATGAACGGGAAAAAAATATAGCCGCTCTGAAAAAAGAATTTGAAGATTCTGTCATGACAAAAGAATTGTCTAAACATCAACGCAGGCTCACATGTGACCTGGTCTTAAAGAAAGACGCAGCAGGAAAAGAGCTTCTTCCCAAATGCAAAGCTAATTACTTTCTCATGTCTGCTACAGAAGCTGCTACTTGTGCAACAGAAATTGCTTCTCTTTTAGAGCAAGGTTTAATCCAGGTATCTGACTCCCCATTTTCCTGTCATGCTATGTATGTTCCAAAAATAGATGAAAATGGTATCGAGCTTCCTAAAAAAAGACTGGTTGTCAATTATAAACCTTTAAATGAATGTCTTGTGGATCACCGTCATCCTTTACCTAGCAAAGACCATATCTGGCAATCTATTCAGGGTAGTAATGTCTATTCCAAGTTTGATCTAACCAAAGGATATTG
Source organism: Cunninghamia lanceolata (assembly GCA_027924645.1). Classification (NCBI taxonomy): domain Eukaryota; kingdom Viridiplantae; phylum Streptophyta; class Pinopsida; order Cupressales; family Cupressaceae; genus Cunninghamia; species Cunninghamia lanceolata. Next base: position 2,565,753 of record BSBN01000220.1, on the reverse strand, counting down.
GCAAGTTAAGTTGCAACCCAAAGACTATTTCAAAACAACCTTTTCTGTTCCACAGGGTCTATATGAATGGAAAGTCCTTCCATTTGGTATTAAAACTGCACCCTCCATCTTTCAATAGAAAATGGATGCTCTGTTTCGACCCTTTTCTAAGTTCATTCAGCCATATATTGATGACATCCTTGTTTTTAGTCCTGAAATGAACTCGCATGAGGAACATTTACGCCAATTCCTGTCTGTTTGTCAACATCATGGGTTAGCCATTAACCCTTCCAAGTCTGTCTTTGCTCAATCCGAAATTGTTTTCATCGGTATCAAGCTTCTTCCGGGGGGGAGAATGGAGGCACAACCTCATATTCTTCACAAAATTGCTCACCTTCCTGTTACCAATGTTAAAGAGTTGCAAAGGTTCCTTGGCCTTGTCAACTATATTGCTGGTTTCTATCATAAATTGGCTGAAGATCGTCTTGATCTTAATAAGCTCTTAAGCAAGGAAGATCTATAAAAGTGTCTATCAATTTTTCCAATTTTGACCACACTATCTTCTTCATTGTAACTAAAGTTGGCCCATAAATATTCATCAAAATGAAATGACAACTAAAATTATGACATGAAACTTACTAACCATCCAATGCTTTGACTTGCTTAATAAATCTACTTCGACATTCTCCAAATGCCAGAAAGTAGCAGTCGCTCCTGAATCTCCATCTGAGATAACAAAGTCACCATTCCACCTTTTCAACTTCCTTTTCATTGTCTCTACTTCTCTTGCTTCCATTTTTTTTTCTTCAATCATGAATATATCATCTCTTTATATATCCATATGGCGCTTAACCAAGCACATTTTTTAGGGGCATTAAGACCCCTAACATTCCAAGATTATATCATCATTGGTCATTGGGAAGGGGAACACCCTTCCCTAATCTCAACATCATGTTATTTTTCATTTGACCCTCTGCATCTCCTTCGTTTAGCAATTTTTCTTTGTTAGACATTCTCCCCTTTCTTTTGAAATCTCTAATATCCATCTTGTCCCTCTTACTTTTTATTTGAATTATTCCTAACTATTCCATGCTCAAAGACTCTTTCACATATGAGTAAAATTTCAATTCCTTTTCTTCTTGAACCTCATTAGATACAAATTTTTCATGAACACTGCTTGGCTAACCGAAAGTCCTAGATTAGCCTCTAGATCTTCAATCTTCCCTTTCTCATCTTGATCTTATGTTTCTATCTTAGAGAAATTTCTCCTATTCTCTTCTAAGAGGCCAAACATATCCAATGCTAATTCAAAAGTACTTTTCTTTAACCCATTATCCCTCTCATCTTCAAAGGGCTCTTCAAAATCAGTTTCTACTAATACTTCACCCAATTCTTTATACCAGTCTTTAGGGCTAGACTCTTTTATTTCTCCTTCTTCCTTATTTATTGATTAACCCCATTAGACTCCTCTACCTCTATCTCTATTTCCTATCATTCAATTTTCTCTACTCTTTCCTCTAAGAAAGGCAATGATGGGCCTTCAATTTCTATCTTCTAATCCCATCCAATGTTTTCCAAATTATTTCAATTTTGTTTGGAATTATTGCAGCTAGATTAATAATAACACAAATCCTAGCATAAATTCCAAAAGCTCCTTAATAGTAGAGTCATCTACTTTAATGAAGGCACCTAAACAATTGCCTATTTCCTTCAATATGTCTTTCTCCCAGTATTATGTGGGAAGATTGTATAAACTTACCCGCATTCGTGTGATTTGAATATTGTAAATAAGTGGATCAAAATTAGGTTCCCACTCATTTATATATATGCCCACCCCATCCATAATCCAAGGTCACCCTGCAAAATGCTTTCTTTTTTCTCCTTTGAATCACAAATTCTTAAAAATAAACCTTTAGGTAAATTTCTAACAATCACTGATTCTCCTCATTTTATATTACACCATTTGCTAATTCTTGCCTGTACTAGCCATAAATTAGCCCATTTTATAATAAAAAAAATTTTCTTTTAGGGTTTGAATAGAAGAATCAAGAACTTCAGATTGTGACAGTTTTAAATTTTTCTGAGATTTTTTTTCTCCTAACAGAATTCTATTAACTCCAGAGACAAAATTAGGGATTTCATCAGTGGGAGGTATCATAAGTGTAGACACCAAAAATGTCCATCCCTTGATCTTGTAGCATGTTTTTCCTTAGATTATTTTCTTTTTAATTAAATAAATAATTAAATTTATTTAATTATCCCTAACCTAATCTTTCCTTCAAGATTAAATAAATATTTATATTTATTTAAATTGATCCCACCTTTCATCCTATAATTAAATAAATATTTACTATTTATTTAATTATTCATTCATGCCAGTAATTAATTAAAATTTTATTTTAATTAATTAAGCAAACTTACCATTTCCATCTTTCACATCTTCTCTAGTTAACTTGATTCACCTTCTATTTCCCTCTCTAGATGACTAGATCCCCTTCTAATTTCTCTCCCAAGTTGCACAAGCAACTTTCCAATTCAATTATTACTTGCAAAATGGAAATTGTATCCTTCCATTCTCTCACACTTGCCTATAAATTGATTCACAACCATGCCATTTGCATGGATGAACTTTTAAGCACCGTTACTCTACCAAAATTCTACCTCTCATCCATCACCTACGTATCTTCTACTAATCAATCTCAATCTTATCATCTCAATCCTATCGTTATGCTGCAAATTCAAGTAACCAACAATCCAACCACTCGAGCAAATAATCATGCATGCATCATCTGAGGTATTCGTAAGGTTTGGGCTAAGGTAATTGCATGTTGTTGATTTATCTTCATTTGTCCAAATTTTCTCCTTTACATTCTGGCATGCCTAATGGGACTCACTTTGCTTGATCGTTCTTACAGGTTTTTCTTGTAAAAATTTGCATTTTTTTTAAACCCCCGTTGTCAAGTTTTACAAGGAATCTATCACAGGTGACCTCCAAGGCTCAATCTAACCATGCCATCAGATCCAGGAGGCCAATTCCATCCTCTCTGACTATAAACTTGTCTATCTTTAGCAACTGTGAAATTTTGTGTAAAATTTTGAAATTTTGTGTAAAATTTTGAATTTTTTTTAACTTGGCAACTGTACTATACGGATTCGTATGGCTCCATACCACATAGGTCTGCCATGGGGTCTTGGTGAAGCATTTGAATTTTTCAGGGTATTAAGTTGTTGCATCTTGTACGGTTTTATCATAGTCTTGCTTAGCTGTCTACAACAATGGTATCCTAGTCAACCCCTTGCAAAAATCCCCTGTCAACCTGTATAAGCCCTTATCACTGCCAACCCCTTTTGTCTCTCCCAATGACTCCAACTCTGACTCCTTGTCACTGCTCGCATAAGGACTATCATCATCTTTCATCTTGTAAGTCACTGCTGTTGGAAGCGACCAGAACCACCACCACTGCCTTTAATAAACCTTGTCGGCACTTCTATTAACACTGTTTGAAATTCCTTATACATTAGTCAACTTTCACCTTCGACCTTGTCACCATCCTGAATTTCATGTTGCAATCACTATTCCAAAACCCTCGACCTCCCATTTTCTTCCACAGCACAATCAGAGTTTAAGCATGTAATCGCAATCTTTTAAAATAGTCACAGTCTCTTAAAATAGTCGATGTTGCAAGCCCTTAAGTCGGCATCCTAAATTTGGGTTGGCAGTAAATAAACTCTTTAGTCAGCATTTAAGCTTTTAAATCTACATTTTAAATACTAAAGTCGACACAAAAAAACCCTAAAGTCAGTGTTTTAAACCCTCCAATGTCGTTGTTTAAAGTCTCATAGTCGTTGTTTCGATTAAAAAAAATCTTCGACCACCGAAAACCTTAAATCTTGCATTTTGACATAGCCTTTTAATAGGCCTTTGGACATTGATTTAGCATTTAGGGTTTCTTTTATTGTAGTTTGCATTATAATCTTAGCTTTAGGATTTGAACTTGGATCTTAAATTTTCAAAAGGGGGGGTGAAATTTTATTCGAACTGTCAAATCACCAAAACTGTAACCACAATAGCATGTGATCAAGAATCTTGCAAACTATCAAAAGATCCAAAAAATCAAAAGTCAAATAAGTCAACCTAGTTTTCATCTACATGCCATTAGGGGGATTCTTTTTCTTTTTGCTATAACATGAGCATACGAAGATGAAATCATACAAATAAATACTCATTGGAAAGGTAATTCGACAATCTTCACAGCAATACAAAAATTATCAGGTAATTTTATCATTTTATTATATCTTTTTACAGCCAATGTTCAGCTACTTTCTGAGCTTCAATCTATCATTTTTTTTTGGAAACTAACAATCTATCTGCGCAACTTGTCCAACACGCTTGTCAAAGAATGGAGGGTGAAAACATGCTAACGTTGTTTGCAGATTCGATTGGTCCAAGGACTTAAAAATAATTTTTCATACTAAAGTAGGCACATTTAATTTGGGTACTTTAAAATGAACAATTTGTTTGCCTTGTATCTACTTTATCTTTTTTAGTTTGCTTGTCTCGCTTGCATGTCACCTAATTTAGAAATAGAAGTATCCTCTCCCCCTACCTATCCAATAGATCTGGGGTGCAAGAGAATTTGTTGATAACTAAAAAGGGCCTACCTTTCCATTGTGAGAAGGGGTACGACCCAAGTGGAAACAGGCTAAAGCCAAGCCCTTCCATGTCGCTATATAAATAACACATTTGTGCTGAAAGTCACAAATGAAGAGTGTTGTTCCACTATATCGATGAATGTTTCCCCCAAAACCCTACAAAGCGTAACCTCTGCAGGCTGGGAAGCCTACTTATCAAAGCGAATCGCCACATATATAGCCACCCAAACAAAAGCCCTTACTAGAAATCTCTATGTAGCAACTAAAAACCCCTATCTGTTGGTATAAGAGGATAGTTGATTAGGCCTCTGATAGCCATCCCACATTTTTGTGGCTCATAGTAGAGATAGTAAAGTACCTTAAGATCTACATGTCTTGAGGACTTGGAACATGGTGTGCCTGAGAAGTGAGTGCATTGTAAGGGGGAGCCTATGCCCAAAGTTCCTAGAGCTATCCACTATGAGTAGGCACAACTAGAGAAATCCAAGTGGGAACCCAATAGGTACTCTCCCTGCCTAGCCTAGGGTGTACACATTGATCATTGCATTTGGTGTGCATGCATGTGCATGTGAGATCTTGTGTTTGATATTTCCCAAGTCAAACTTCCAAACAAACAATTGCCACCTCATGACACATATCCTACTCATTACATATCATCCAATCCTTCCAAACCAAATCCTCCTTGTCATTCAATCAACCCCATCCTAATCCACCCAAGTCATATAACCTCATCATTCTACATCATCCTCTCTCTAATCCAATCCACATAACTTTCCATCATGTCGACATTAGAGGACCTGACACAAGAGATCATAAGTTCAAACAAGCCAATCACCTCTAACCCAACAAATGATTCAATCTATCCATGACATGATCCAAAAACTTCAAGCAAGCCAATCCCTGCAAATGCAACACCTCATAGAAAAAATTCAACACATCTTAGCCACTTGTCAATCGTAAAACCAACAAGTACATCATCATCTCTTATCCATTCAACACCAACCAATTCCACCTCATTCCTATGTGGTATCCCCTTCCATTTCACTCTGATCTAATCCATCTACATATCATAATAATCTCAGATCAACTTATTATATTCCTTATCAATCTAATCTATTCACATTTCAAATCACTTCCACATCACCTCATCCCACATATTTTCATAACAATTCCACGTCACCTTATCTTACATCTTTCCATAGCAACTCCACATCACCTTATCCTATACCTTCCCATAACAATGCTGCATCACCATACCCTACTTCTTCCAATATCAACCATTACCCACAACAACCCTTACCCCATGATCTTTTACCTACATATCCTACCATTTCATCTCTTCATCAAGCACATTCGCAAGACTATCAATGGCCCCCACAACATGAACATGCAAGTCCAAGCAGCCCTTTGTATGTAAATCAAGTGAACCCAAGTCCACTTTTGCAGCAAGACCTAATAGACTTAAGTCCACCTGTGCTACAAGACCTAATAACCTTTGACTCAAGTCTAAGTGACCCCTTGTACATAAATCAAATGTCCTTAAGTCAATCTTTGGAGCAAAATTTGATATCCTTTGATGAGGGAGATGCCAATCTAGTCACTGCATCCTATGACCATCCTCCATCACCATCCGATCACATGCCAACACATGAGCCTACTAGTCTTATCTTAGCATCACCATGTGATCCTATTCCTAGTCCTAATCCATCTAGTCCTACTATCCCTCCATCTAATCCTATTTCCAATCCATCCAAACACATTATCCCTTCATCCAATCTAAATTCCAATCCATCTAACTTCATTATCCCTCCATCTGATCCAAATCCTACTTCTAAGCCTACAACATTATCCACCATTATCGTCCATCCCTTATGTTGTCCATTTACCCATACCCTAGCAAAGGATGTGATCCATTGACTATTAGCTAGGAACAACTTATTGTAAGTTGTCGTTGCACCAAAAGATCAACCTTTTAATGCCCGATACAACCACTTGACTTAACAAGCATGGGAGGTGGTTAAGCCCTTGTTGCAAACCACTGCAGCGCAGTATTGAACAAGAAGACCAAGGGTCACACCTTGCAACAATCCCCTACCCAGCACAAGTGTGGGGTTTGAACCCATGACCTCAGCTCTGATACCAACTATTAGTTGCCGTTGCACCAAAAGATTGACCTTTTAATGCCCAATACAACCACTTGATTTAACAAGCATGAGAGGCGGTTAAGCCCTTGTCGCAAACCACTGCAGCGCAGCGCTAAACAAGAAGACCAAGGGTCACACCTTACAACACTTATCCCCATGTCAAAAACCTATCTTAGCACCTAGTAATGAGCCCTCCATTAACATGGCTAGTCTTCTAATTTGATCATGTGACCCACAATCCATTGACCCTATTCAAGAGCCTCCCATCATAAGCCCAAGTCCAAATCCACCATACTCTCTTATGGATGAATACCAAGAACCCATTAAATTCATCCAAGAGTCTCCCACTTCCACTTCCACACAAACAATCCAAGAGGTATATAAAGAACATAATCCTGATCATGTGCAAATATTAGTCTCTAATTTCAGTCAAGATCAAATTCCTTACATTCCACTCATGCAACCTATTCATAATATTTACCTATTCCATGATCAAGATGAAATTATCTATCAAGAAGCTATCCATGAGCACCTTGATCTTATCCATAATCTTATACCCCTCCATGAGCAAGATATCCAAATTGCTCCTATCCATCCTCCATCTAGCCCCATCCATGATCTACATACATCTACCTGTCATGATGAGATATGTGCCTCCCAAGAACACATAAGAATAGAAGATCAAACAAGTACCTTGGATCTAAATACACAGAAGCAAGATCTTAATGATCCTTCCACCTCCACAATTGATCACATTTCAAATCCACCATCATATCCTGTGGGTCTATCCACCCTCATTCATGAATGTTCTTCCCTAGGAACATAACAACCTTTTTCCATCACCCCACCTTCTCCACCCAATAAGGAACTCGTGTCTCTATGTCGATCGCATACTTCAAAACATGAACTATCAAGGTAAAGGCCTAGGCCTTCTTGAACAAGGCATTTTGGAGCCCATCCATGTCAAAGTCCCTCCTCCATGCTCATTTGGCCTTGGATAAACACCTCAAGGTCAACAATCTAATGATGTTGGTACTTCCTCCATTCCTCCTAAGTCCACCACTTTCCATCGCAAACCCCATCATACTCTGAAAACCTATGTTGCCATTCCACCTCCCTTATCTTATAAATGTCAAAAGCATGTGACCATACACCTCCCACAATCCACTTTGCTTCCATTACTCCCAAATCCTAATATCCCTCCATCAAATCTACCTCCACTACTTCCAACACCTTATCCATCCATCCATAAATCCTCTGAAAATCCCAATCATGGCTAACAAATGCACACATTGTGTAAACATGAAGCTTCCCCTCCTTCCATCCACCTCATGGGATTTAAAATCAAAAATTTGGATGCCTACACTCATAAAGCAAAAAATATTAAAGATCCTCATGCCTTAGGGTACAAATGTAAAAAATCAAAGAAAAATCCATCCAAACCCATACCTTCACTAGAAAAGTCAAAAACTAAAATAGTATGGGTCCCCAAGCAACAAACAATTACTTCAAATCCATCTCTAAAGCTGTGTACACCCACCCACCTCAAAGCAAATATGAAAAAGGTGTGGGTCCCTAAGAAAAAAAACCATCAAGTTAAATGAGGCATCCACCTCTCAAGAATCGCAAACATCCACTTTCATTCAACAATCTAAAAGAATCCACTCCATCAAAAAGTCTCAAAACCCTCCATCCCACAAGCAAAGTAAAAATTAGAACAATACTAAGTCTATGTGGGTACCTAAAGCACTTCATCACCCATCTCCTAAGAAAACATCCCCATTGCTTCCTACACTACCTTCCCATCAAAAGCTTCAATGTTTATAATGGTGTGTACAACCTTTGGTCATGATTCCCTTTCATCCCTCAATATTCCCACATACCTCCATTTCCCCACTTTTCCACTATCCTACATACCCTCATTATCCTATCCCTATGGTCCATGCTTTTGCATAAGATTTTCATCCATCCCTATGCATGAATCTCCACCATAATCCACATCATAATCCACCATATTCCTTACATAATCCACATCATAATCCACCATTGCACCATTTCATAAATCCACTATCCACCTAATCCATCTTTCATGCAATCCATTACCAACATTTGATGAGCATACTTGAAATGGTCCATTACGATGACATCCATCTAGTGGGACTATCACTTGAGTTCTTTCTATCCATATCCACCTTTCCCATCCAAAAATCAAAAAAATGAAAAAAGTAAAGAGAAATCCCTTCGTCCAATAGTGAAAACCTAGTAAATAGGCACCCTGGATAAGTACCATGATGAAAACCTGGCAAATAGGTGTCATGTGCAAATTGATCTTCTATGTCACCTATACTTGGGGGCACCTTGTCTCATCTATCCAACCTTTCATACCCTATCATTTCCTATCTTACCATTCTTATCCATTCCTACACCTATCCTATTGTATCCATTCATCCTCTCTTCCTCATCTTGATCTTGATAAATATTAGGGGCAAAATTTTGAAACATTCTTTGGTTATCTCTTGATGTACTCCATCCTTTCCAAACCAATCCATCCTATCATCCTATCATCATCCCATTATCATAAGCCTGATCCTAGCATGAGTCCTATTGCCATAAGCATTGTCATGAAAAATCCCAAGCATACTATCTAGAATGGGGCATGATGTTCTTATGCGACATAGCCTTTGAGATCACATCCTTTCTCTCTTATGCACCCATCATTTCCATCCCTTATCGCCCATCCTTTCATCCATCCAATCCTACCTACCTCCTTGCACCTAGACTTGGTAGTCCCTTGTCATTGGTATCTAGCACAAAGGCTGCACAAATTGTAAATCCATCGACATCCCAAATATCCCAAAAAAAATATCATAATAAGACCTAAAAGAATACCAAAAAAAATCATAAAATGTCTTGAAAAAATACAAAAAAATTAAATATTCCTAAAAAATACAAAAAAATCATCAAATCAAACCAATCTATCAATCAATCCAAATCATCAAAGTAATCATTTTTTTAATCCAATCATCATACCCTATCATAAAAAAAATCAATCCATCAAATCAACGTCAAATCATTTCAATCCATCAAAATCAAATCACATCAATCCAATCACATCATCAAAATAAATCCAATCAAACCTATCAAATCAAAGCAAGTCAATCGAATTAATCAATGAAAATCAAATCAATCCATCAACTTTCATCTTCACCATCAATAAAACATAAATAAGAACTACATCTCATCTCTATCGTTAAGGGCCTTGATCCCATGGACACGGGTATGTAGGCAGTCTGGAGTATGAAGGAAGTGCCTAGATTCAGGCACATACGATATTCCTCTTTCTTCCCTCATCATCTTCTTCTATCATCTATCTTCATCAATTCATCAATCTTTCAAAATAATTCTTCCAATCAATCACTTCCTCAAATCATCGATCCATCTGTTGGTTTTTCTTCTGAATCAGCATTAGGGTTTGCCACTTCTAATGCACAGGCAGATTCAGCCAACTAAATACAGGAGGTTGCGTGAGCTGCCTCCCCTTCACTTCTGGTTCTGCCGCACCAAGGGGGGTATCCCTATAACTCAAGATGTAACCTTGACTAGCTCAAAGATAGAAAGATTTAACTTGACAACAACAGGCAAAATACTCTCATGTATGGACCAAGATCTGTATGATAGATCACAAGGTTGGCAACATTCTTGGACATGATGTCTGGTTGGGTATGAGAGCATGCAGGGGGTTCCTAATCCTACTCCTACAACTAACAGGTGGAAGTATGAAATGGTTTGAAATGGATTTTGGATGCAAAGCTGGACATGGTGTATAACCTCAACACAGAGCTAGATTGGTGCCTATCCAGGGCTTGGAGTCGGTAGACATACACCTGTGAATGATCAGCATGAATAGCTAAAACTGGATTTCAGGGGGATACACATGATATCTGCCTTACAGATATCTCCCAATAAAGAGTGTTAAGCTGTCTATACTTATGGCATCCCTATTGCAGTAAGAAAGATACATGCAAAACTGGAGATAGAATCAGCATAACACATGCAAACACAGCATTATTCATATAAGATTAACCATGAAATCAGTGGATTCATGCCAAATCGTACAACAGGAGATACATAAACTCACAAGTTTTGCTACACAGAGCAACCAAAACCAGTTGTATCTTATTACAGAGCCAAAATGTTCAACTTTCAACAACCTTCAAATGAGCAACACAACCTGCTATATACAGCAAGGAGGTGCTCAGCCTTAATTACATAGTTGACCAAAAAAAACCCGCCAGATACACAGTATCATCAGATTGGCGCTCAAACATTCAATGCAGCAGGTGGGAGAGGAGACAGGAAGAAATCTCGAGCCTTGCGCCGCCACCTAGGGATCCACATCTTCAATCGGGTACTGGATCTGTCCACGCCATCGCCCATACCTCTGCAACAATCGCCATTAATGGCGCACCAACCCGCGGCCTTGGGAAATGCAGAATACTGTGCGTCGCAACCGTTTCCCGCCAAGATACATCGTCATGATATTTGAAAATATGCAGGGTCGAATTATCCCACATGCACCCCGCAGCAACCTCCTCATCACCTTATATACTAGGTCGCGAGCATATATGATGTCGGTGCTTTTGCTCCCGACGACACTAGTATAAACCTTCATCATCATCCTCCAGCAGCATGATATCATGTTGCTTGAAATATCACCCTGACGTCAACATCATATCGCAATATAACCTGCATGATAATCGCCCTCATCGGCACAACCTGATCCATCGGAGGAAGATCCTCCTGCTTAACCAATATCAAAAGTCTGGCCGATGAACATCCTGATGACGTCAAAGTCATATCCTACTGACGTCATCAGTATATCTGCCTACTGTGCACCTCCTCATATCCGGATGACGTCATCATCATGTTCGCAACATTGGGGGATCTTCATAAGATGAGTAATGTTAGAAATATGACCCCCCGGACCTTGATGACGTCACCACCACATGTCGGCATCAGGATGATATTCGGAAGATAACCGGATATTTGGAAATATCATCCTGATGCACAAATATCATGCTGCACTGTAGCTCCGCTATAAGATCGGGGTGATATATGAATATGACAGATATTTGAAATGATCACCCCCCACTGGATAATGCATGAAGCCGACAGGCAGATATCTCCCTGATATCAGCATCATCATGATGCTGGAACAAACATACATCCGGGTGATATTCAAATATGAAAATATCACCCCCTCCTTCAGAAATATCATGATGCAGATAGGCAGAGAAATAGATATCACCCTGACGTAAGAATGACGTCAGCATCATCAGGATGATAAAACAACGAACATGAAGTGATACAACAACATCAGGATGATTTTGACTAAGATCACCCGATGTTCAAATATGATGACCCCAATGAATATCGGGTCACACTTAGAACTTTACAGCAACATCATCAGGATGATCTTAAGTAAGATCACCCGATGTTTAAATATCACCCCACGAAAGATCATGCAGGCAGAAAATATGATGACCCTCGCAAGCAATACGGCGATAACTGGAAACATGATGATGATGACCTCCTCCAAAGAAAATATGATGCTGATGTTAAAACATGCTGAGGAGGCCCAAAGACTTAGAACTTTTTGGATTTTTCGGGAGGGTGCCTGCATGTTTATATGCTTGAAAACTGACTGCTCATGCAGGCACCAACAGTGGCTCTGTCTGGGGACGTGCAGGTGCAAGACTGCAGCGAGAACCCCAGATCTCTGGGATGCAGACCAGTCCCTTATCCATTGGGCATAGAGTCAAATACTGCACTGACCTGCATCACCAAACACACTTGATGGCCTAAGGCCACCAAGAAAAGAAAAACATGTATCTCCCTTTGTCAAATATCTTGTTTTCATCTGTATGCACTGGGTCAAGCTTGGAGATACTGCCATGATCTGACCCCAAACAAACCTGGTCATCTGCACATTCATCCCTCTGATTTAGCTTGTCACTGTCATCGCTATGCAGATAACCCTTAGCATCCGGCAACAAGTGGATGCAGAATGTATCAGGCAATGCATACTCAAATGGTATAGAACACAGGTTATCATCTGTATCATCATCATGCATTGCAACATGATCTCCTAGCTGGACTACAAATAGGAAACACTCAGAGTCCACCACACAGCTAGGAAGATCAGAGCTCATTGTATCATATGCTGGCACATCAAAAGAAAAGCTTTCAAATTCACAATTGTGCACATCATGTACACAACCAATAGTAGCACCAAGCTGGAAAAGATCAGGCTCCGGCACCTCTTTCAAATCAGGCACATTTTCACAGTCACTTACCTGATGCATGTTGTTTCCTCTTTCATCAGGATGAGAAATAGAATCCAAGTCAAAAACCATGTCAAGACCCTCACCATATTCAGATAGATCCTCATCACCATATGTGTCATAGATGGGTGACCCAGGTGCATCAGTTTGATCATAGTATGCCATTTGTTCATGGGCAGCAGAGTATGCATCTTCATCACCAATGGATTCCTTCTGTGGAGGAGTATCAGCCTGTATGCTTATTTCTTCTCTATCTTGAGCACAATACTCACAATTATCTCCACAGGTCCATTCCAAAAATTGCTCATTGTTGTCCACAACCTCATTGTTGTTTTCATGGTCAGATGCCTCATCATTGCAATGGGAATCCTCATTAGTCCTTTCACTGGCATCCTCAACATTCATCTTTTCATCTTCACATGATGCCATAATCATTTGGTCATTTGCAGCTTCACAACGATTATTCACACCAAGGCCTGGGGACAGGGGTTTCAGCAGGTGCACATTTCTGATTTTTTCTATCTTTTCTATGAACCTGTATGCCATCTGCATACTTGTCACCTTGAAATCCCTCAGTATTGCACTAAAGCCCTCCTTAAAAGTTTGAAAGAATATGCCAACACAGGCTGAAATATCAGGTCTGAAGACTTCTGGGACATGTGAAAGGGCTACTGCAAACCTATGACTGAAATCAACACATGGCTCTTCATCTTGTTTTCTGATGTTCATCAATTCTGCAACAAGATCAGCAGGTTCTCTTGCGAATTCTTCCTTGAAACAGTCAGCAAGCTCATCCCAACAGGCAAAGGATCCTTTTGAAAAGCTCAAATACCAGTCTTTTGCTTTTGCATAAAAGGACCTAACAAAAAACCTCATCCACATATCCTCATCTCTAAATGAATGTTTTCCCATGAACTCATGAAAATTTTGGATATGTGCATTCCCATCACATACACTGTGACCACTAAATCTGGGCATCTGACAGTATATCCTAGCAGGCATAGTTTCTACATTATAATCCACCCATGACAAATCCAGTTGGTCATACAAGGGATCAAAAGGGCTGAGAAGAGGTTTAGCCTTCTGACTAGCAGACACAACAGGGTTACTGTTTTTTAACTGGGCCTGCTCAGCCTCTAAGAATATCAACCTATTTCTTATCTCTTCTATTCTTTTATTCAACATTTCACCACTGAGTATGGGATAATTCATACTTGGATCCATAAAAATCTTACTCTTAGACATCCTTTGTCTGCCTAAGACCTGTAACCTCCCCTGGCATCTAACCTATGCAGTAAAATAGCAAATATAAAGGGGAAGGAACAAGATACCTTTTCTCATACAGATGCTGAAATATGAACAGCACATTTTTGTCACATCACATACATCCATCTTTCATGTGCATTTAGATCTTTTGCAGAGTCGCCACCTCTCCAGAGAGGACAAAATTTTCAATAGCTAAAAGCTACTTTTCCAGGTTCATACCACCAGCAGAGAAAAACTTCACCAGAGACTGCAGGATATCACTTTACATCAACATCCCCAGCAGAGTCGCCATTTTGTTGGTGACTCGGATGGGCCACAAGATATAACACTTTTTCATCAATTTTCTCCCCAGTAGAGTCGCCATTTTTGTTGGTTTTTCTTCTGAATCAGCATTAGGGTTTGCCACTTCTAATGCACAGGCAGATTCAGCCAACTAAGTACAGGAGGTTGCATGAGCTGCCTCCCCTTCACTTCTGGTTCTGCCGCACCAAGGGGGGTATCCCTATAACTCAAGATGTAACCTTGACTAGCTCAAAGATAGAAAGATTTAACTTGACAACAACAGGCAGAATACTCTCATGTATGGACCAAGATCTGTATGATAGATCACAAGGTTGGCAACATTCTTGGACATGATGTCTGGTTGGGTATGAGAGCATGCAGGGGGTTCCTAATCCTACTCCTACAACTAACAGGTGGAAGTATGAAATGGTTTGAAATGGATTTTGGATGCAAAGCTGGACATGGTGTATAACCTCAACACAGAGCTAGATTGGTGCCTATCCAGGGCTTGGAGTCGGTAGACATACACCTGTGAATGATCAGCATGAATAGCTAAAACTGGATTTCAGGGGGATACACATGATATCTGCCTTACAGATATCTCCCAATAAAGAGTGTTAAGCTGTCTATACTTATGGCATCCCTATTGCAGTAAGAAAGATACATGCAAAACTGGAGACAGAATCAGCATAACACATGCAAACACAGCATTATTCATATAAGATTAACCATGAAATCAGTGGATTCATGCCAAATCGTACAACAGGAGATACATAAACTCACAAGTTTTGCTGCACAGAGCAACCAAAACCAGTTGTATCTTATTACAGAGCCAAAATGTTCAACTTTCAACAACCTTCAAATGAGCAACACAACCTGCTATATATAGCAAGGAGGTGCTCAGCCTTAATTACATAGTTGACCAAAAAAAACCCGCCAGATACACAGTATCATCAGATTGGTGCTCAAACATTCAATGCAACAGGTGGGAGAGGAGACAGGAAGAAATCTCGAGCCTTGCGCCGCCGCCTAGGGATCCACATCTTCAATCGGGTACTGGATCCGTCCACGCCATCGCCCATACCTCTGCAACAATCGCCATTAATGGCGCACCAACCCGCGGCCTTGGGAAATGTAGAATACTGTGCGTCGCAACCGTTTCCCGCCAAGATACATCGTCATGATATTTGAAAATATGCAGGGTCGAATTATCCCACATGCACCCCGCAGCAACCTCCTCATCACCTTATATACTAGGTCGCGAGCATATATGATGTCGGTGCTTTTGCTCCCGACGACACTAGTATAAACCTTCATCATCATCCTCTAGCAGCATGATATCCTGTTGCTTGAAATATCACCCTTACGTCAACATCATATCGCAATATAACCTGCATGATAATCGCCCTCATTGGCACAACCTGATCCATTGGAGGAAGATCCTCCTGCTTAACCAATATCAAAAGTCTGGCCGATGAACATCCTAATGACGTCACCGTCATATCCTGCTGACGTAATCAGCATATCTACCTACTGCGCACCTCCTCATATCTGGATGACGTCATCATCATGTTCGCAACATTGGGGGATCTTCATAAGATGAGTAATGCTAGAAATATGACCCCCCGGACCTTGATGAGATCACCACCACATGTCGGCATCAGGATGATATTCGGAAGATAATCAGATATTTGGAAATATCATCCTGATGCACAAATATCATGCTGCACTGTAGCTCCGCTATAAGATCGGGGTGATATATGAATATGACAGATATTTGAAATGATCACCCCCCACTGGATAATGCATGAAGCCGGCAGGCGGATATCTCCCTGATATCAGCATCATCATGATGCTGGAACAAACATACATCCGGGTGATATTCAAATATGAAAATATCACCCCCTCCTTCAGAAATATCATGATGCAGATAGGCAGAGAAATAGATATCACCCTGACGTAAGAATGACGTCAGCATCATCAGGATGATAAAACAACGAACATGAAGTGATACAACAACATCAGGATGATCTTGACTAAGATCACCCGATGTTCAAATATGATGACCCCAATGAATATCGGGTCACACTTAGAACTTTACAGCAACATCATCAGGATGATCTTAAGTAAGATCACCCGATGTTAAAATATCACCCCGCGAAAGATCATGCAGGCAGAAAATATGATGACCCTCGCAAGCAATACGGCGATAACTAGAAACATGATGATGATGACCTCCTCCAAAGAAAATATGATGCTGATGTTAAAACATGCTGAGGAGGCCCAAAGACTTAGAACTTTTTGGATTTTTCGGGAGGGTGCCTGCATGTTTATATGCTTGAAAACTGACTGCTCATGCAGGCACCAACAGTGGCTCTGTCTGGGGACGTGCAGGTGCAAGACTGCAGCGAGAACCCCAGATCTCTGGGATGCAGACCAGTCCCTTATCCATTGGGCACAGAGTCAAATACTGCACTGACCTGCATCACCAAACACACTTGATGGCCTAAGGCCACCAAGAAAAGAAAAACATGTATCTCCCTTTGTCAAATATCTTGTTTTCATCTGTATGCACTGGGTCAAGCTTGGAGATACTGCCATGATCTTACCCCAAACAAACCTGGTCATCTGCACATTCATCCCTCTGATTTAGCTTGTCACTGTCATCGCTGTGCAGATAACCCTTAGCATCTGACAACAAGTGGATGCAGAATGTATCAGGCAATGCATACTCGAATGGTATAGAACACAGGTTATCATCTGTATCATCATCATGCATTGCAACATGATCTCCTAACTGGACTGCAAATAGGAAACACTCAGAGTCCACCACACAGCTAGGAAGATCAGAGCTCATTGTATCATATGCTGGCACATCAAAAGAAAAGCTTTCAAATTCACAATTGTGCACATCATGTACACAACCAAT
Source organism: Cunninghamia lanceolata (assembly GCA_027924645.1). Lineage (NCBI taxonomy): Eukaryota > Viridiplantae > Streptophyta > Pinopsida > Cupressales > Cupressaceae > Cunninghamia > Cunninghamia lanceolata. Next base: position 2,548,156 of record BSBN01000220.1, on the reverse strand, counting down.
AGTAGCACCAAGCTGGAAAAGATCAGGCTCTGGCACCTCTTTCAAATCAGGTACATTTTCACAGTCACTTACCTGATGCATGTTGTTTCCTCTTTCATCAGGATGAGAAATAGAATCCAAGTCAAAAACCATGTCAAGACCCTCACCATATTCAGATAGATCCTCATCACCATATGTGTCATAGATGGGTGACCCAGGTGCATCAGTTTCATCATAGTATGCCATTTGTTCATGGGCAGCAGAGCATGCATCTTCATCACCAATGGATTCCTTCTGTGGAGGAGTATCAGCCTGTATGCTTATTTCTTCTCTATCTTGAGCACAATACTCACAATTATCTCCACAGGTCCATTCCAAAAATTGCTCATTGCTGTCCACAACCTCATTGTTGTTTTCATGGTCAGATGCCTCATCATTGCAATGGGAATCCTCATTAGTCCTTTCACTGGCATCCTCAACATTCATCTTTTCATCTTCACATGATGCCATAATCATTTGGTCATTTGCAGCTTCACAACGATTATTCACACCAAGGCCTGGGGACAGGGGTTTCAGCAGGTGCACATTTCTGATTTTTTCTATCTTTTCTATGAACCTGTATGCCATCTGCATACTTGTCACCTTGAAATCCCTCAGTATTGCACTAAAGCCCTCCTCAAAAGCTTCAAAGAATATGCCAACACAGGCTAAAATATCAGGTCTGAAGACTTTTGGGACATGTGAAAGGGCTACTGCAAACCTATGACTGAAATCAACACATGGCTCTTCATCTTGTTTTCTGATGTTCATCAATTCTGCAACAAGATCAGCAGGTTCTCTTGCAAATTCTTCCTTGAAACAGTCAGCAAGCTCATCCCAACAGGCAAAGGATCCTTTTGAAAAGCTCAAATACCAGTCTTTTGCTTTTGCATAAAAGGACCTAACAAAAAACCTCATCCACATATCCTCATCTCTAAATGAATGTTTTCCCATGAACTCATGAAAATTTTGGATATGTGCATTCCCATCACATACACTGTGACCACTAAATCTGGGCATCTGATAGTATATCCTAGCAGGCATAGTTTCTACTTTATAATCCACCCATGACAAATCCAGTTGGTCATACAAGGGATCAAAAGGGCTGAGAAGAGGTTTAGCCTTCTGACTAGCAGACACAACAGGTTTACTACTTTTTAACTGGGCCTGCTCAGCCTCTAAGAATATCAACCTATTTCTTATCTCTTCTATTCTTTTATTCAACATTTCACCACTGAGTATGGGATAATTCATACTTGGATCCATAAAAATCTTACTCTTAGACATCCTTTGTCTGCCTAAAACCTGTAACCTCCCCTGGCATCTAACCTATGCAGTAAAACAGCAAATATAAAGGGGAAGGAACAAGATACCTTTTCTCATACAGATGCTGAAATATGAACAGCACATTTTTGTCACATCACATACATCCATCTTTCATGTGCATTTAGATCTTTTGCAGAGTCGCCACCTCTCCAGAGAGGACAAAATTTTCAATAGCTAAAAGCTACTTTTCCAGGTTCATACCACTAGCAGAGCAAAACTTCACCAAAGACTGCAGGATATCACTTTACATCAACATCCCCAGCAGAGTCACCATTTTGTTGGTGACTCGGATGGGCCACAAGATATAACACTTTTTCATCAATTTTCTCCCCAGTAGAGTCGCCATTTTTGTTGGTTTTTCTTCTGAATCAGCATTAGGGTTTGCCACTTCTAATGCACAGGCAGATTCAGCCAACTAAATACAGGAGGTTGCGTGAGCTGCCTCCCCTTCACTTCTGGTTCTGCCGCACCAAGGGGGGTATCCCTATAACTCAAGATGTAACCTTGACTAGCTCAAAGATAGAAAGATTTAACTTGACAACAACAGGTAGAATACTCTCATGTATGGACCAAGATCTGTATGATAGATCACAAGGTTGGCAACATTCTTGGACATGATGTCTGGTTGGGTATGAGAGCATGCAGGGGGTTCCTAATCCTACTCCTACAACTAACAGGTGGAAGTATGAAATGGTTTGAAATGGATTTTGGATGCAAAGCTAGACATGGTGTATAACCTCAACATAGAGCTAGATTGGTGCCTATCCAGGGCTTGGAGTCGGTAGACATACACCTGTGAATGATCAGCATGAATAGCTAAAACTGGATTTCAAGGGGATACACATGATATCTGCCTTACAGATATCTCCCAATAAAGAGTGTTAAGCTGTCTATACTTATGGCATCCCTATTGCAGTAAGAAAGATACATGCAAAACTGGAGACAGAATCAGCATAACACATGCAAACACAACATTATTCATATAAGATTAACCATGAAATCAGTGGATTCATGCCAAATCGTACAACAGGAGATACATAAACTCACAAGTTTTGCTGCACAGAGCAACCAGAACCAGTTGTATCTTATTACAGAGCCAAAATGTTCAACTTTCAACAACCTTCAAATGAGCAACACAACCTGCTATATACAGCAAGGAGGTGCTCAGCCTTAATTACATAGTTGACCAAAAAAAACCCGCCAGATACACAGTATCATCAGATTGGCGCTCAAACATTCAATGCAGTAGGTGGGAGAGGAGACAGGAAGAAATCTCGAGCCTTGCGCCGCCACCTAGGGATCCACATCTTTAATCAGGTACTGGATCCGTCCACGCCATCGCCCATACCTCTGCAACAATCGCCATTAATGGCGCACCAACCCGCGACCTTGGGAAATGCAGAATATTGTGCGTCGCAACTGTTTCCCGCCAAGATACATCGTCATGATATTTGAAAATATGCAGGGTCGAATTATCCCACATGCACCCCGCAGCAACCTCCTCATCACCTTATATACTAGGTCGCGAGCATATATGATGTCGGTGCTTTTGCTCCCGACGACACTAGTATAAACCTTCATCATCATCCTCCAGCAGCATGATATCCTGTTGCTTGAAATATCACCCTGACGTCAGCATCATATCGCAATATAACCTGCATGATAATCGCCCTCATCGGCACAACCTGATCCATCGGAGGAAGATCCTCCTGCTTAACCAATATCAAAAGTCTGGCCGATGAACATCCTGATGACGTCACCGTCATATCCTGCTGACGTCATCAGCATATCTGCCTACTGCGCACCTCCTCATATCCGGATGACGTCATCATCATGTTCGCAACATTGGGGGATCTTCATAAGATGAGTAATGTTAGAAATATGACCCCCCGGACCTTGATGACGTCACCACCACATGTCGGCATCAGGATGATATTCGGAAGATAACCGGATATTTGGAAATATCATCCTGATGCACAAATATCATGCTGCACTGTAGCTCCGCTATAAGATCGGGGTGATATATGAATATGACAGATATTTGAAATGATCACCCCCCACTAGATAATGCATGAAGCTGACAGGCGGATATCTCCCTGATATCAGCATCATCATGATGCTGGAACAAACATACATCCGGGTGATATTCAAATATGAAAATATCACCCCCTCCTTCGAAAATATCATAATGCAGATAGGTAGAGAAATAGATATCACCCTGACGTAAGAATGACGTCAGCATCATCAGGATGATAAGACAACGAACATGAAGTGATACAACAACATCAGGATGATCTTGACTAAGATCACCCGATGTTCAAATATGATGACCCTAATGAATATCGGGTCACACTTAGAACTTTACAGCAACATCATCAGGATGATCTTAAGTAAGATCACCCGATGTTAAAATATCACCCCGCGAAAGATCATGCAGGCAGAAAATATGATGACCCTCACAAGCAATACGGCGATAACTGGAAACATGATGATGATGACCTCCTCCAAAGAAAATATGATGCTGATGTTAAAACATGCTAAGGAGGCCCAAAGACTTAGAACTTTTTGGATTTTTTGGGAGGGTGCCTGCATGTTTATATGCTTGAAAACTGACTGCTCATGCAGGCACCAACACCATCACTTCTTCCAATCAATCTCATCATCAATCATCCATCCAATAAATCCAAATTCAAGTCATCCTTTATCCATAACAATCAAGTCAATCGATCTTGTCAAATCATCTAATCACATCAACGGTCCTGATCCTAGCCTTGTTGTAAACCCAATCAGTCATTAATCAACCAATCAATCATCATCATCTTGTGTTGATCTAGGGATATATCATTCCCCACCATGAAAACACTATCCTTATCCATCATCAATCAATCAATCAATCAATTAATCATCGGTTTACAGCTTGACAAGGGCAATACCTTGTTTGTTTTTGTATCATTTGTGCATGCTTTCTTGTGTGTGTTATCATTTTTATTTTGCATTTGCGTCAAATCCAACCGAGCTAATATTCATATCTTGTACTTAGACAAGGTTGTATTATGTTGGGGCATAAGACACATCATCACCTTGGTCCTTATACCCTGGTGCATAACATCTCGTGCTATATCAAACATATGGTTTCTCACTTTTATTGCAGCATAACACATCATCCTTTCTTTTATCCATTCCCTAAACTTTTTGACCAATCCATTACATTTAGAGAGCCTACCTGTGTTGGTCCAACCCGCCTATCCTCTTGAGGGGGCATCATCATCCTATCATTCCATCCTCATCCTATCTTTTCGCCATCATCATCATTTTCTTCGATCCATACTTTAGATTATTTGAAATGATGTTACTCGACATAAATCTCATTATCTTGAACATCATCTCAAAGAGGGGCAAAATGTAGACACCCAAAAATGTCCATCCCTTGATCTTGTAGCATGTTTTCCCTAGAGTGGTTTCTTCTTAATTAAATAAATAATTAAATTTATTTAATTATTCCTAACCTAATCTTTCCTTCAAGATTAAATAAATATTTATATTTATTTAAATTTATCCCACTTTTCATCCTATAATTAAATAAATATTTACTATTTATTTAATTATTCATTCATGCCACTAATTAATTAAAAATTTATTTTAATTAATTAAGTAAACTTACCATTTCAATCTTTCAAGTCTTCTCTAGTTAACTTGATTCACCTTCTATTTCCCTCTCTAGTGAACTCAACTCATCTCTCAAATCACTCTAATCATCTTCTATTTCCCTCTCTAGATGACTAGATCCCCTTCTAATTTCTCTCCCAAGTTGCACAAGCAACTTTCCAATTCAATTATCACTTGCAAAATGAAAATTTTGTCCTTCCATTCTCTCACACTTGCCTATAAATTGATTCACAACCATGCCATTTGCATGGATGAACTTGTTGATAACTGAGAGGGGGGGTGAATCAGTTATCCTAATTATTTCTTCTTTCTGAACTTTCTTATTAATCAATGCTGCATTAATTCAAACAAACAAACATTAACATGAAATGGAAAAACACATGACACAGTATTTTTGACGTGGAAACCCTGTTAAGGGAGAAAACCACGGGGTGATTAACCCAAAGATTATTCTCTGTTAGAAGAATAAGGAAATACAAAAATGGCACTTGCCAATTAGGGCTCATTGCCCAAGCACACTGCTCACAAGGAGGCACACTGCCTACAAGAGACACACTGTCTACAAAAGAGTGTTATACAATACTTGAACTGATTGGAGGCATCCACATATGCTGGAGTTCAGTTCTGGTTAGGCTCAGTATACTGATCTGCTGCACTTCATCTTTCCTCTTCTCTTATGCTGCTTTCCTTTCACATACCGGACCTTCCTTAATGCTTCTGCTCTGCTCTGCTTTTATTTGCATATCACATGTCACCACACCACTTCTCACAACTAAATCGATCCTATTTATATATCCGCACAAGTGATTTCATTATCTTTCTAGTCGGCACCCGGAACAATCAATCTTCTCACAAACTTTGTTCTGTCGGCTGAATCCTTGCACATCAAGTAATGCGGATCAAGTATATGCTTGTATAAATCATTAATCATGTCAGCCAAACACGATTCATGCCTTCATAACCTTTACCGCCATCAGTAACACATCTGGAAAGTAATCTGATGTTCTGTCAGTCGGTTCTTCCTCTGTTCACACTGTCACTCAAGAATCTAGTACTCAACTATTCATATCTTTTTCCTTGTCCATCACTGGAGGTTAAATCCTTGGAATCTATTACTCAAGGTAGTCCTCTTGACTTTCCCAAATCTGCACTTCACCAAGATACTTCCTCTGAGAGATCCGGACCTGTCTGTCGGACCTTGCCACAAGCTCTATTCTTGTTTACCAGACATCAACAATCTTCATTCTGACTTTCGGTAGAGACACACCATGTCCTGCGGATGTGTGGGATGAACTTTGTTGCCATCAATGACAACAATCATGAATCCATATAGTGTCTCTTGCCAACAATCTCCCCCTCTGGCATTGATGGCAACACTTAGTGAAAAATGACTAAGTGTTTACACTATGCTCCCCCTTGGCTGATGCTCTGTCTTTATATACATTTTCTGGAGCTCCCCCTTAGTTGGATTCCTCATTTTTCACTGCTTCTCACTCCCCGTTTGACATCAATGGCAAAGGGTAGGGTCCGCATACCAAAATTTTCAAAAATTTAACTATATTTAGCTGCATAAGTATATATATACACGTTGTACTTACATATACTTAAGTATGTCTGAAAAAGTGTTCTTCAACTGTACAACTTCTGTCGCCCAACTCTGCTTCATCCTGTACAAAATTTAGATATGCCCATTCAATAGGAATGCAAACGCATCTGCCCTTTTTAGATCTGTTGGATCATTTGTTTGGGCTATGATTTGAGCTTCACTTATGGCCTCATGCATGGCCTCTAACTTAGGGATAATAATCCTTCTAAGTTCACTCATCTGGTTAATTATGTTCTTTCTTTCCTTCTCAAAATTCTTTATTGCATTTGTGATTGCAATAGTCTAACATTCTTGTTTTATTATGGAGGATGAAAGAAGATCAACACTTTGAGACAAGCTTAGTAGTTTGTCCTCTTGCTCTTTTATTTTCTTCTCAATCTCCACTGTTACCTTGGACCAGGAGATACAAAATTTGTGTATTTCACTGCCATCCTTAAGAGCATTTTCTAAGCTCTTTATCCCAATGTTCATGTTTCTCCTATCATTAATGATCAAACCCTGTACCTCAGAGAACCTTTTATCCAAAAACTCCTTCCGGACCTTTTCTTCAACTGATTTTTCTAGAGAATCAAAATGTGTACTAATACTGTTGACTAAGGTTTTGAGATTACCGGAAGAGGAGGCTGTGGGATCCTTCTGAAAAGATGGCATGATCTTTTCCAGCACTCCGGATGCTACCTCCATAAGCTCACAGTCTTCCATGTGAGATTTCAGTAGTTTCTCTTTGACTTTCTCATTTGCAAATGAGGCTATTTTCATTGTTTGCACCGGTGACAAAGAGTCAAAATCTAATGGTCCTTTTAGTAGGTCTGGTTCATCAATTTCTATAGTGGCTTTTGTCAAGAATTCTTGAACAGTTTGTGCAGTGTCTCTTGCCGGAGACAGATGTTTCTTCTCTTCTGCAACCTTGGAGCTGTCCTTTGGAGTTTTCTTTCCTCCTACATTCTCACCACTAACAGTTGTGATCTTTTCTGTTGAGGTCTTCGCACTGCCATCTTCTTTTTCTTTTACCTCTGCTTCTTTCTCCTGTGATTTTTCTTCTGCTTTAGATCTGGAGACTGTAGGGGAAACCGGAGGAGAAATGTTAGTCTGTTCGGGGCCCACCTCTTCTGACATTTTCTCAGGAGTTTCTTCTGCAACATTTGTGGTGGAGGGGTTAGTACCCAAGTCCTCTATGATAGGAAGATTAAATCTTTTGAAGGTTTTCTGGAGAATCTCTTCAGTGTCCTTGGCTACCTTGTCGGTCTCACCAAGCATAAGCTAATTCATCCTTGCAGTCTTTGAATACCATGTTCATTGTCTTGGGATCAATTGAAGGATATAGCTGAATAGCTATCTGTTCCCAGATCTCAATGTCTTTTGCCATGGCATTGTTCTTTCTTATTTCTAACTCCTTTTCTAGGCTTTTAGCAATTAGAGATATAATCTCAATGAAAGCCTTATTGTATATGTTCAGATGCCTGATTGTAGCTTCCTGCAGGATCTTTTGGTTAGCCTCATTGTAATCATCATAGAATTTGGCCATTGGTTGAAGGTTTCCATCCACAGTGACTGATTTGATTACACTTTTTAGAGACAGGGTGGGCTTTTCAACAAATTCCTCTGCCATTTCTTCCTTGTCTTGGCTTGTGGAGGGTTTACCGGATCCTTTCTTCTTCTACTTCTTTATTTCCTTTACCCCCTCATCTGATTCGGTTTCCTCTTCATCTCTTTGACTTGCATAAGCCCTTGTGGCTTTTGTCTTGGAACTTTTCTCTCTTTGGCCGGATGCCTAGACTTCCAATTTTGAGCTTTTGGCTGTGATAGGTGCAGATCTTTTTGATGATCTAGTCTGGGTTGAGGTTTCTACCGGAGCACTTTCCTTTCTTTTCTTTTCTACCTCTTTCTTCTCTTCCTTAGCCCTTTCCATCCTTTTCTTGTGAGCATCAAGTGCCTCCTTTGAGATGCCAAGGCCTTGGGCTAAATTTTCTACTTCTTTTCTCACCTTCCTCTTGATCTCTGGTTCTCTGAGTTAAACATGAATTTTTATACTCAGCTCCTCAAAGGTTCCAAACCTTTCTACTTTTGAATCCTTAGGCTGACTTAGCATGTGTTGAACATGCAGCTCCACAATTTGTTCATCAACCTCATACCCCATGGGCATGATCCATACAGTTCTTGGTTCTACTGCCTCCATTAGGCACTGATCAGTCTCTACCATAAAGCAAATTGTGTCTTTGTATTTCTCAACAAGAGACTGGGGAATCCTTTCTCTTGCTTGCATCATGTTTTGAAAGTTCTTGAAGTATCCCCACAGAGCTGTATTTTGTGCATTGTTATCACCAAGTCCATGTAAGTAATCTCTGATTTGGATGGCTACTGGCCTACCACTCTCCCATACCCAGCCACTAGATCTGGGAAGCTCATTCATAAAGTAGAAGAATAAGCACAATATTAATCCACCATCCTTGAATGAATTCTTTTTGTCTTTCTTGATTTGCTGCAGATTCTCCAAGAGTTGGTTCAGGAGAAGTTGACAAAGATCATAGTCTGCATCCTTTCTTAACATTTCATAAGCTATGTAGATAGCAGTTCCAGGTATAGAATTCTCTCTGCTAGAATGATATATCTTATATCTAATGATCATAGAAGAGAACTTGACATCCGGATCAGTGATGTCATCTACTGTCATTGCTCTTTTGTCAAACTTAGATCTGGTAGCCTCACTCACAGTTTGGTTCTCTACAGATTTAAGAACAGGAATCCCACCGGATGAGTGTAGTCCAGTAACTGCCTTGATGGCATCTTTAGTGATCTTGAATGGTCCATTTAACCACATGAAATTGTCATGTATTCTTCTCAAAATGTACCTAACCCATTCATCCTCCGTAAAACAGGGGAAATGTATGTATTGTGCAAAGTGCTTGTTCCGGAGGCCTATGTATTGGGGTTTGAACTCAAATGAATCATCTAACAGTTGTTTGTGATAGATATCTCTTAGTTTGAATTCCCCAAACTCTTCAACATTTGCATCTATATAAACCCTAATATTTTTGGTGTGCAAAACACCATGCGGAACACTGGAAAATGCACCTAGGGGGTCTACCTCCAAGGATTTGTATGGATGTTTCTTAAATGTAGGGCAAGGTCTATTAGAAATCTTTACAATATTCAGAGTACCCATTATCAAGAGATTTGCAGTGAGATATTTGAAAACAGAAAATACCTTTTGCGCCTATCAGTTTCATGGAGTTGGTTGATTGATCTTTGGAAGTAATGACTTCTGCAAGTGATCTTCGATGAACTTGAAGAATTTCATTGCAGAGCTCCGCTTTTTGTTTCTTCTTGAGTGCAGAATGAACGAGTGATTAATGAAAAACCCTTATATTGCTTTGCAAGCCCTAATATCAGATTGTGATAAATGCTCGACCTACATTATTCCTGTTTACCTTGTTCAGGTGATTTGAAGAACTGGATCAACCCTGATCTTTAAACATCTTGCAGATCTTCCAAATCTTAACCATAGTTTGTTTGAATATATCCCTTATGACTCCTTCAATCCGCAACTCTTCTTGTGCCAGTTCCAGCACCAATTGACTAGCTGGGGCAACAAGGTTTGTTTGTGTCTCCCCCTGAGCCAGAGCTCACTTTTTAGTTTCTGGAAGGAATATCAGCACCAGAGTCTGGTGTGGATCCAACCTCTACGTTCTCAGTACTTTTCTTCACCCAAATCTTGCTCATCTCATTTTTAACTTCATCCGCATTCATCTTTTGTTTACCCTTATCTTGATTCTGATTATGATATACCGGACCTCTTTTGTCCTGATTCTTGCTTCTGCAGACTTTTGCATTATGACCAGACCTATTATAGATTTGGCAAACAACATTTCTTTACATATTTGACTGATATCCTCTTGATCTACATTGATTAGCCATATGACCTACTCTATTGCATGCAAAGCATCTACCATTGAATGATTTGTTCATTTGCATATTTCTGCATTCATGAGACTTGTGACCATACCTTTTGTAGTTAAAACACTGTCTAGAGAAGGATGAATTAGTCTAATTCATTCTCTTTCTGCACTAATTAGCTTTGTGACCAAAGTGATTGCAGTTGTGGCAGTATCTATTGAAGGATGGATATCTTTGAGCATTAGGCTGTCTTACCAGAGGTCTTCTAGGTCTGATCCTTGGATTTTCTGATCCAAAATTCTTTTGATCGGATTCGAAGCTTTCTCCTTTCTCATATCCCAAACCACACTTGTCATCTACCTTCTTTTGACTTCCAAGAAGAACTTCAAGTTCAGCAGAACTTATCTTGAATTTCTCTTTATACTCATTTGCTGTTTGAAGATCCCTTTTTAGAGAGACAATTTGATCCTCAAGTTTTTCTTCATTATCTTTAGCATCTTCAAGATCAGATTCAAGATGTCTGATAATTCTATCCATTTGGTGGCAATCTTCTAATTTCTCCTTGAGAGATTGTCTTAGATTATCTTCAGTTTTTCTTTTCTCTTCAACTTCTTGGGTAAACTTCATGACTCCTGATTCCATTTCATGTCTTACCATAATAATTTCTTTTGATAACTTTTCACACAACTCAGTTTTTTCTTTCATCTCTTCATTTGCATTATTTGCTTCACCTTGTCTTGCCAATTGCTAAAGCAGCTCCTTTCTCTTTTTCATAGAGAGACTTAATTTGTCTTTTAGTTCTCTCATGAAATCATCAGCCTGTTTGAGTCTTTCCTTTAATTCAATGACTTTAGAGTTTGACTATTCAAGATCATCAAGGGTAGTGTTGCTCCCTTAAACCATATGCATCCATTTGAACTCCCAGATCTTCCTCAAGCTATTAGGCTCTGTTAGGAGGAACTTAGCTCTGATACCAATTGTTGATAACTGAGAGGGGGGGTGAATCAGTTATCCTAATTATTTTTTCTTTCTGAACTTTCTTATTAATCAATGCAGCATTAATTCAAACAAGCAAACATTACCATGAAATGGAAAAACACATGACACAGTATTTTTGACGTGGAAACCCTGTTAAGGGAGAAAACCACGGGGTGATTAACCCAGAGATTATTCTCTGTTAGAAGAATAAGGAAATACAAAAATGGCACTTACCAATTAGGGCTCACTGCCTGAGCACACTACTCACAAGGAGGCACACTGCCTACAAGAGACACACTATCTACAAAAGAGTGTTATACAATACTTGAACTGATTGGAGGCATCCACATATGCTGGAGTTCAGTTCTGGTTAGGCTTAGTATACTGATCTGCTGCACTTCATCTTTCCTCTTCTCTTATGCTGCTTTCCTTTCACATACCGGACCTTCCTTACTGCTTCTGCTCTGCTATGCTTTTATTCGCATATCACATGTCACCACACCACTTCTCACAACTAAATCCATCCTATATATATATCCGCACAAGTGATTTCATTATCTTTCTAGTCGGCACCCGGAATAATCAATCTTCTCACAAACTTTGTTCTGTCGGCTGAATCCTTGCACATCAAGTAATGCAGATCAAGTATATGCTTGTAGAAATCATTAATCATGTCGGCCAAACATGATTCATGCCTTCATAACCTTTACCGCCATCAGTAACACATTCGGAAAGTAATCTGATGTTTTGTCAGTCGGTTCTTCCTCTATTGACACTGTCACTCAGGAATCTGGTACTCAACTATTCATATCTTTTTTCTTGTCCATCACCGGAGGCTAAATCCTTGGAATCTATTACTCAAGGTAGTCCTCTTGACTTTCCCAAATCTGCACTTCACCAAGATACTTCCTCTGAGAGATTCGGACCTATCTGTCGAACCTTGCCACAAGCTCTGTTCTTGTTTACCGGACCTCAACAATCTTCATTCTGACTTCCGGTAGAGACACACCATGTCCTGTAGATGTGTGGGATGAACTTTGTTGCCATCAATGACAACAATCATGAATCCATATAGTGTCTCTTGCCAATAGAACTCTCTAGCACCATTACTCTACCGAATTTCCTCCTCATCATCCATCATCAATCTATCTATTTTCTCCTATCAATCCCATCCAATTGTTATGCTGCAGATTGGAGCAATCAACAATCAAATTGGTCAAGCCATCAAATATGCATGCATCATCAATCTGAGGTATTCGTAAAATTTGGATCAAGGTAATTGCATGTTGTTTATTTAGCTTACATTTTATCCAAATTTTTCATATATATAGTAAGGAATGATAAAGGACAAAAAATTGAGTGTTTTGCTAAGTAAATCGGTATAGCTTCTAATAACTTGGCTAAAACCTATGCTCTATGGTGGGGTATACATATAACTCAGTCCTATGGGTTCAATCAGGTTGTTCTTGAAGGTGATTCTAAAGTGGTTCTAGATTTAGTTACTAGGTCAGAGAACACCCCTTGGATGCTAAGAGATTATCTAGAGGACATTAAAATTGTCATTTCTAATATTCCCTATATCTCGATTAAGCATGTTTATAGAGAAGGGAACCAGGTCATAGACAAACTTGCTAACCTAGGTCTTAACATGGTTGGAAGCTGGTCCACACCTTCCTTAATTGATTTGCCTCATAGTTTACAAGAAGTCATTTTAAATAAACCTAAAAATACAAGTTAGTATGCTAAATCAACTTAGGGGAGGTCTCCTAATTGTCCCATCATAATACAATATTGTTCCAAAGTTGATGTTCAAATATTTATGAGCAAGGATCTTTTTGAATGAAAGGAAGATGCTAGAAATAAAAATTTGGTAATTATTGCTCTTCATGTTGAGTCCCAGAAGCATTTGAAGAGACATAGAGAGTACTACGAGATGAGAAAGGAAACAATTATTCAGTACTCCTTGGGTTGTGTGAACATGGTTACCTTAAGGATTACTCATGACATTTTCTATCATTTTGATGCCAGCTTTGAGATTCATCCCCTTAATTTTTCCATTATAGTTGTTGAGCTTTATTGTGTTATATTTCATTGTGCTATTATTTGAGGGTTTCATAAGGTCTTTGTGTTGTGCAAAATGGAGGGGCAACTTCTTAGAGTTGAACTTGCATCTTGTGCTAGCCTAAAACAGAGCCCATAGGTTTGGAGCATTTTTTATGAAGGAGGGATCAATAGTTATGTTCGTATTCTTCATGGTCATGATGAATCTATTTCATTGCAGTTCATGAATTAATGGAGAAGTAAAGAGGTGAAGGTAAATGGGGTTACATTTACAGTAACAGAGGAACTTATAGCAAAAGCAACTGGGCTTTCTCTCAATGGGCAAAAGGTGCAAAGGCTGGGAAATGGTGATTATAAAGATTTCATGGAAAGATTCTTGGAGGAAAATGAGAGATTAACCTATCATTAGAATGGTTACCAATGGACTGACCTCTCAGTCCCATGGGGGATTGCCTCTTACCATTTGATGAAGTACATCATGCTTGAAGGGTGGTTTGAAACGATTCATGGGTACCAATTTCCATTGCTCGACCACCTGCGCCATGGTAATTTCATCAACTTTCCTTTTTTCATTTTGTCTTCGCTTCAAAAGAGTAATATGAAAGGAGTGCAACCCCCTCTGCACTAGGGGCTGATGCTTGTGCTGTATGAATTTAATGTTATGCTCAATCCCACTGTTCCTAGGAATAAATGTGGTAAGAAGAAGTCTAGGTTGATTAAGGAAAAAGATAAAGTTAACCCTAGCTGTGTGGGTAATGTTGATAGCTAGAATCAAGGTAAGAATATGGAAAAACCTCATACCTATAAGGGTAAAAACATTTCTATTCTTGTCACCCCTCTTAAACATGCAAGTACTAAGAAAACCCTCAAGGAAAAAGATTCCCCTGAAAACATCCTACTGTCTTTAAGGGACAATTGTAGGAAACCTCCTACGAGTTCTGGGAAGAAAATAAAAACCCTCAATATTAAGTCTATGGCTACTAAAGTTAATCTCTTTGCTAAATTCTTTGATAGCGTTGGCCTAGAAAGGAGGTCTGCAAGACTTGCAAAAGTGCAAGAAAAAACTTGTAGTAAGAAAAATAAGAACATTTATAAGGAAACTTCTATAGAGGAAATTACTTATGACTCCAAGGAAGATCCTAATGTAGAATCTGATAGAGATGAACACATAGAAGGGGATGAGGACCAAGACTAATGCTGTGAGGGTTTAGATGACACAAATTGGAAGGATGATGAAGCTGATTAACAAGGAAAGATGTAGGGTAAAATAGAGGAATTTGAGGCTGTTAACCAAGACCAGTATGAAGGGAATGAAAATTTCAATACAAATGTTGTGGAGGATACCTATGGTGAGGATTCACAAATAGATATAGGAACCTTTGAAGTTCAAATTAATAGCCTTGATCAAAACAAAACTACCCATAACAATGTAGATCTCTAGAGTCTGGCTGAAAGGTTGGATAAGATAGAAGGATTCTTTAACAAGAGGGTTAACTGCACAACTTGCCATGACAACTGGACAAACATGTATGAGATGTACAGCATGTTCCAATTCAGGATAGATAAACTAGAAAAAGGCATGAAGGACCCAATAAAGGTTACCAATAGCATAATGAATTCTACCGTGGAGGAAGTTAACAAAATCAAGACTTATCTAGAAAAAAGAAAACACATACAAGATGAAGACTATGAAAAAGATAAGAGGTATAAGGCTAATAGGGATCATACTTCCTAGGAGGAGGTATTGCAAAAAATGAAGAATGATTGGAATAGCCAAAAGTTTTAGTTTATCTTCTTGTTTAAGCTTATATGATCATGTTGTTCTGTTGTTTTTTGTCTATTTTACTCTACTGAACAATATATTGGCCATTAAGGTTATTATCAAGATTCTTAGATTGTATGATACTAGTTTCTATACTTTTCAATCTAGGTTTTGGTTATGCATCCCTAGTCCTACAAGGGTTATTATTAAGGATGCTGCTGCATACTATTATGGGGTGGTTTTTTGGAACATGTTAATAAAACCATAAGTCTTTTACTGTGATGGCTCCCTAGCCCTGTTAGGTTATTATCAGGGAGGGTCTATGTTGTGTTGTGCTTTTTGCTGATCTACTTTTTGTACGGGTCTGGGACCCTTTCCTAGCTTAACTTAATCAAAAATAATTATTCAAAAATGATAAAAGACTTCTAGTTTTGTAACAAATAGATTTAGAATCTACATAGCTAATCTTATAACTCATTAGTTTACATTTTCTTAAAACTTTTAACAATTTGCTTCATATAATTGGCAAAAAATAAAATAAAATTATTTTTAAAAAAATTTGAGTGGCCCACTTGGGGCAAAAATTGAGACACACCTTTATGATGTCACTCTTCGACTAAATCCCTTGGTGAATTAAGTTAATAGAAATGATATATATCAAAGACAACATTTTCAATCATGCAAGTGGCCTATAGTATGATGTGAATTTGATTCCATTGGATGTGTGTAGAAATGGGGGCCAAAAGAGTGTCAAAAGTGAGCACTTTTTCCCTAAAATCAATGAATCCTAAACATTGAAAATTAATTCAAGATTCCTATACTTAGATTTTGAAGATGTAATGAGAATGAGAATTGTAGTATTCCAAATTTATATTCTAAACTACTATGGCTTAAAAAAAAATTAAGATTAAGAGGATCAAATGTTGAATGCACACAAAAATTGTCTTGTTTTTATCACTAAAATATGACATACCATCTAGTGTGTAACTCCCAAACTTTTTGTTTGGTTAAGAATTTTTATAACCAACTGGTGGAAAGATAGTGTATAATATATATATTTTGGATTGAGAATCAAGCACCAATAATATTCAAAATAAAACCAGAGTTTACATCAATGTGGTTAAGGAGACCACATCAAAATTATGTTGCAACTTACATCAATCCAAAAAACTATTAATCCCTAATACATACATTGTAAGGCATACCCAGGAAACTTATTTATTAATTCTAATAATGAAAATAATTAATTAGTTATATTTTATGTAAATAATTATTTAGACTATTATTTTATTCTTTTATATTTATACATTTTATAAAGATTCTGTTATTTTATTCAAGAGATGGGATTGATATTTATTTTAGTGGAGCTAATTTTAGTCTATGAGTTTATGGGTGACCCAAATGGAAGTGGATGAGTCTTCTTTAAACGTTACAAGAAAGAAGATGAAAGTTTGGTTTTAAAAAGGGTTTTCTTTTCTTCCCGGGAGAGACAGTCTACCATGAAACCAAAAGCTCTAGGTTCTTGCATACGGGTTTTCTTGTAATGACCTTCAGTAATGGCAAGTATATAAGTGTCCCTTGTGCCTTTGCATTCTTTCCATGTTGGTTACAGAGGTAAGTTTTATTGAGGTTTCATCTATTTTTAAATTTTATTTCTCTGTAAGGTATTTTGACAATCGATTGGGTGCTATATCTATGTATTGAATGTGGCTTCAGTTTTGAGATTTGAAATCAATCACTTGTATGGATATGGTTTGTGTGATGTCTCTCAGAGGAATTTAATGAACCATGCACCTTGTCTGTGCCTTCTTAACAATTTATATTTTGTGCATAACCTACAATCCTTGCATGCCCTGTGAAGACAAAAATAGTTCCTATGCATGCATGGCTACTGAAATACTTGCGACTTCAACATTTGACAATTCCTCTTTCATTTTGTTTTGATGGATATTCCTTTATTACTTCAGGAGATCTAACATTATATTTTAAAGTAGTGCAAGCCTAATTTTAGATTTTTCCTCTAGCTTCGCCAATAATCCTTTCAAGAAGTTTTTCTCTTAAAAATGATATGGCCAACTAATTCTCTAATAATCATCTCTTTTGTAAAGTTTGTGATGAAGGGAGTAAATCATAAAACACACAACAATAGAAATTGCACATAGAAAATATAACTTTTTTTTTATTTGGACCACTTGTTACATTATAGAAGCTCAAATACAATTAGAGGAATCAACCCTCCAAAGGCTGCAACACATTACAGCTTCCTGTCACAAGACTCTGGAATCACCTACCTTCTGTAACCCCAAATCAACTAAGGTTTCTATTTTCCCACCTTGTCTTGACTCCACACTTGCCCCCTTAACTCTACTACTGCCCAGGGTTCCCAAAAATAGTTATTAATAGCCTTTTTGGTGGCCAACAACCTAATTTTGAAATTTGCATCTCCCTCAAAAAATAGGTCAACTTTCGGGAGCCATAACTTTTGATCCGGGTGTCTGATTGACGAACTATTTTATGTGTCAGAAATCTCATGGAGTGCTCTATGTACTAAGAATCTGCTCTACTAGTTCCAACCATTTTCGGGCCCGTACGGGGCTATTTAGTGCCTCAAACCTGATTTTGAATAATTTTCAGGTGTTTTTCAGGAAACAGAAACTTTAATATCTTTCAGCTCACAAATGATCTTTGTGTGCTTCCTTTGCCAAAGGTCTTATATTTCTGTTATGTAACTTCCTATAAACTTTCACTTCAATCCATGCCCAAATGCAAACTTTCTAAAAATAGCAAGGTATTATTTTTAGCAGTTTGGAAAAACTGAAAGTTCTACATCATTATTCAAGCGATTATGGAACCAAAACCACAAATTTTGAAAAGAAATGGAAAGAACATCAACAATTTTGAAACACATCTTTTTTTGGGTGATGCAAGATTACCCTTACAGCACTGGATGCTCCTGCATCAGACACCCAAGGTAATTTGAGAAGTGACCCTATCACGTCTCAGGTGTTTGTGTGAGGAAAACCCAAACAATCAACCTCTTCCTTAGACATCCAAGAAGAATCTTCAACAGGTTTTCCTTTCCATTTCACTAGATATTCTTCATATTACCTGTTCTGAGTATTTCTTCCCACACGGCTATCCAAGATCTCTTCTATCTCCTCCATTGAAGTAGATGTCGGAATACTCCACTGTTCTTTTGTTGTTCCATCCTTTGTGCCACCCTCATGATATTCTGTTAAATCAGCAATGTTGAACACATGGGAAATATTAATCTCACTTAGCAGCTCTACCTCATATGCATTTCCTGAATCATGCTTCTTTAGGCTTCTACATGGTCCAAATTTCTTCATTTTCAACTTATTGTATGTTCCAATTGGGAACCTTTCTTTTCTCAAGTGAACCATGACTTCATCTCCTACCTGGTACTCCTTATACCTCCTTTTCTGATCTGCCTTAGCCTTGTACTGAATATTCATCTTATTAATGTGCTTTCTCACCTCTTCATGCAAATTCTTCAGATGTTCTACAAAGTCTTCAGCTTCAGCACTTATCTTTTCTCCTTTATCCGGCCTTCTTAACTCTGAAGCATTTCTTAGACTATTCCCATATAAAATCTAGAATGGTGATGTAACAGTACTCCTATTGACAGAATTGTTGTAAGCAAATTCTGCTTGTGGTAAAATCAAATCCCATCCCTTGGGCTTATCTCCTACTAAGCATCGTAGCAAGTTATCCAAACTCCTATTTGTTGCAAGTATAAGGTAAACCAGTGTTCTCATTGATGTCAACATACTCATATTGCTTTGACAAGAAGGATTCAATGAGCAGTGTGCTGAGGATATTGAGAAAATTAGCCTTAGTCAGGAACAGTAAAGAACAATGATGAGAAGAAGGCAAATGTACTGTATAGGATGCGAACCGGAGGATGCGGATTAAAGGGTTTGTAGATATGGGTCTTGAGATGCTTCAGTTAAGATTTCAGAGGTCCGCATGAAGATCTGAAGGAGTTGTGGCTATCGGTGTAGAACCGGTTCCGGCAAGTATTCAGAGGTGACAGAGGATCACAAAAGGTCCGGTGAGGTCCGGAACTGTATAATCCTAATCTGTGGATTGGAAGGAGTCTTTGGGATGTCCTTGTGATGTGCCATCTCGAGTTGTGTATGATTTGGAGGTCCGAAAGTACCTCTTGCATTATGACAGTGGCGACAGACAGTATCCTTGAAGTTCCGGATAAGGAGGATAAGAGATTTCAGTAAGTAAAGGAAATGCGGACGTACCTGGTCATTCAGGCAGGCTTGTGAAGGTTCCTAGATCATGTTGAGGTCATGTTGTTGGTCCGCATTGACAGTAGAGCCCGGAATTGAAGATATTCTTCCGGATGAAGTTTTTGCTCTGTTTAGCCAACCGGATGAGTTGTTCATCCTGCGAATGTTCTTATGGTGGCCGACCAGATGTGTCATTCATCTTGCAGATATTCTTATGATTGATTGCCGACTTAGATGATTGTTCCTAAGTAGATGTCTTGTATAAATAAAGATTTGTGAGTTCATTTTGAAGTGTGGCTTATGTGGAAAAAAGTGAAGTAGCGAAGAGAAGTGCAGAAGGAAGAGCAGATGTTTCTGGGCTTAATGGAACTAATCTGGACATGGTAAAGATGTCATTCTCCAGTTCAAGACTGTGATTCTTATCACTTTGTAGACAGTGTGTCTCCTTGTAGGCAGTGGGCCTCTTTGTGAGCAGTGTGCTCGGGCAGTGAGCCCTAATTGGCATGTGCCATTTTGTAATTCCTTATTCTTCTAATAGAGAATAATCTTTGGGTTAATCACCCCGTGGTTTTCTCCCTTAACCAGGTTTCCACGTCAAAATACTGTGTCATGTGTTTCTTATTTCATGATGATATTTGTCTGTTTGATTCAATACTGCTTTGATTAAGAAGAAGGTTCAAAAGAAGAAATAATTAGGATAACTGATTCACCCCCCCTCTCAGTTATCAACAATTGGTATCAGAGCGAGGTTCCTCTGAAAGAAGCTTAACTGCTTGAGGAGATCTAGGATGTCGTCATACAAAAAGGATAGTCCGAAGTTCGATGGAACCAATTTTACTCTCTGGAAGGGTCGCATGAAATGTCACCTGGAATGTATGGGAAAAGCATACTTGGCCATGGTTTCAAAACCATATGTACCTCCACAAGGTGGTCCGACAACTCTGAATGAAATCACAGAAGCTGAAAACAATCTGCGGACCAAGGAAGCTCTTCTAAGCGCATTGAATGACTTAGATCTCTCAAATGTTATTGACCTACCAACTGCATATGAGATCCTGACTAAACTGGAACTTCTGTATGAAGGAGATGAGTTTGTCAAAAGTGCAAGGTTGCAAAGTCTGAAAGGGAAATTCGAAAGATTGAAGATGAGAGATGATGAAAACATCACTACTTTTATGCCAAGAGTGAATGAACTAGTGTGTGGAATTAGAAATGCTGGTGGAACTCTGGATGAAAATGAGATCGTTTGCAAAATCCTTAGATCCCTTCCTGCTGCCTACAAAATCAAGGTTGTTGCAATTGATGAATTCAGAGCCCACACAACTGTCACAAGAGAACAATTGGCTGGCAAGCTAGCTGCATTTGAAATGACCGAGTTTGGAGATGATCTTCCCAAGACTGAATCTGCTTTCAAAGCCAGTGCCTATGTGAAAGGCAAACAGAGAATTGATTCGGGAGAAAATTCTTCAAGGAAGATGACATGGTATGATCAAGCAAGAAGAGACATGGAAGAAGAAGAAGCAGAAACAACTCAACTTGAAGCCCTCATTGCAAAAAGACTACCAAGAGGATCCGGTAAGTATGAAGGAAAACTACCCTTTAAGTGCTTCAACTGCAATAAGATTGGTCATTTTGCTTCAAGATGTCCGGAAAGATCTGCAAGGTCTAATACTAACAGACAAAGGTTTCAAAAGAATTGCTATTATGTTCATGAAGAAGATGACAATGAAGGAGTAACAGATGATGAATCAGAACTAGGAAGCAAATTTGGAAATGAGTGGGTGTTTATTGCCATCAAGGAAGAAGATTCCATACTCTCTGAATCTATCAATCACAAAGTTGTTGAAAAAGCTTTGGCTGCTCAAGTGGAAGAAAAGGATGATTGGGTTATTGACAGTGGATGTTCTCACCATATGACTGGTGACAAGAATAAGTTCTTGAATTTGGAAAGGTATGAAGGAGGAATGGTAAAGTTTGGTGACAATTCTGCTGGCAGAATCAGAGGCAGGGGAACTATTTCCTTTGATGGAAAGAGCAAAACAGGTAATGTACTATATGTTGAAGGATTGAAGCACAATCTTCTCAGTGTTGGTCAGTTAGTAGACAAAGGCTATGATCTTCGGTTTAAGAATGGAAAATGTAGAATCTTTACAAGCTCCGGAACTGAAATTGCATCCGGTACTCAGACAAAAGGTAATATCTTTCATTTGGTTGGTTCAAATAAAAGTTGTTTGTTTGTTCAAATTGATCAGAGTTGGTTATGGCATAGAAGAATGTGTCATGTAAATTTTGATAACATCATCAAGATAAGCAATACTCAGGCTGTAAGAGATCTTCCAAAATTGATGAAACCTACAAATAGTTTGTGCAAAGAATGTTAGCTAGGTAAACAAAGCAGAGTCTCTTTCAAAAGCAAAGATCAGTCTTCTACCGGATTGTTGGAATTAGTACATACTGATCTCTGTGGTCCGACAAGAATCAAGAGTCTGCAAGGTGATAGATATTTCATGTTGTTAATTGATGATCATTCCTGGATGATGTGGGTTACCTTTCTAAAAGAAAAAACTGAAGCATTTGAGAAGTTCAAAATCTTCAAAGCTTTGGTAGAGAATCAAACTGGATTAAAACTAAAGTATCTAAGGTCTGATAGAGGTGGTGAATTTACATCTGGAGAGTTCATTGACTATTGTGATAAGCAGGGTATAAGGAGACAATTATCTGCTCCTAGGACTCCACAGTACAATGGAGTAGTTGAAAGAAAGAACTGGACCATCTAGGAAGCTGCCAGGACAATGATGTTGGA
Source organism: Cunninghamia lanceolata (assembly GCA_027924645.1). Classification (NCBI taxonomy): domain Eukaryota; kingdom Viridiplantae; phylum Streptophyta; class Pinopsida; order Cupressales; family Cupressaceae; genus Cunninghamia; species Cunninghamia lanceolata. The sequence goes on along the minus strand of BSBN01000220.1, from coordinate 2,525,777 downwards.
AGCAAATGTTCCTCAGATGTTCTGGAAAGAAGCTATCAACACTGCAGTCTACACTCTAAATCGAGTTCAAATCAGAAACAATACCGGTAAGACCCCCTACGAACTCTGGTTTGGCATCACTCCCACTGTGAAATATTTTAGAGTATTTGGTAGCAAGTGTTATATCAAAAGAGATGAAGATCTAGGAAAGTTTGATGCTAGAAGTGATGAAGGAATTTTCTTGGGCTACTCCACTCAAAGCAAAGCATACCGGTGTTACAATAAGAGACTGAGGAAGATGATAGAAAGCACTAATGTGAAAGTTGATGAAGGAATTGAGAAGCCCTCAAGATTTTATGAATCTGATGAAGATGACCAAGACAGTGTTCAAGGAACTCAATCCTCTCCGGTAAGACAGAGTCAGCCTAATCTGGTAAATCAGGAAGAAGAGATAGGTTTGAATGAGCCTGATCAAGAAGCAACAGTGCAGGATACTCCCAAAATTCCAAGGTATGTGACACTAAACCACTCTGAAGATCAGATCATAGGGGACAGAAGCAAAGGTGTGCAAACTAGAAGGAATGTTGCTCAAAATCAGGATGAATGTTGTCTGATTTCAAAGATTGAACCTAAAACAGTAAATGAAGCCTGCAATGATGAAAACTAGACTAAAGCAATGAAAGATGAATTAATGCAAATTGAGAAAAATCATACTTGGGATCTTGTTCCCAGACCTAGAGACAGGAATGTGATTGGAACCAAATGGGTCTTCCGGAACAAATTAAATGAAGCTGGTAAAGTAATCAGAAACAAAGCTAGATTGGTCTGCAAAGGCTACTCCCAAATAGAAGGAATTGATTATGAAGAGACCTTTGCTCCCGTGGCAAGAATTGAAGTAGTCAGATTATTTCTTGCATTTGCCGCCTTCAAAGACTTCAAGGTATATCAGATGGATGTCAAGTCTGCCTTCCTAAATGGTGATTTGGAAGAAGAAGTTTACATTGAACAACCGGATGGATTTCAATTATCTGACAATGATGATATGGTCTGTAAGTTAAAGAAAGCATTGTATGGATTAAAACAAGCTCCAAGAGCATGGTATGAAAGGTTGGATAAGCATCTTGTGCAGATTGGATTAAGCAAAGGTACTGCTGACAATAACTTATATTTCAAAATTGATCATGAAAACATTTTGATTGTTGAAGTGTTTGTAGATGATATCATTTTTGGAGGAAGAGATAGTATGTGCAAAACTTTTACAAATCAGATGAAATGTGAGTTTGAAATGTCTATGCTTGGTGAAATGAATTTCTTCTTGGGTCTGCAAATTACTCAAACAAAGAAAGGAATCTTCATTTCTCAGACCAAATATGTGAAAGAATTGTTAAGGAAATTTGGTATGGAAGATTCAAAACCAATGAACACTCCCATGGCAACCGGATGTAAGTTGAGCAAAGATGATGACTCTCCAAAGGCAGATCAGACAATGTATAAATCAATGATTGGTGGATTGTTGTATCTCACTCAGACCAGACCAGATATAATGCAGGCTGTTGGTCTTGTGGCAAGATTCCAGGCTAATCCTAGAGAATCTCATGTTATGGCAATCAAAAGAATTTTTAGGTACTTGAAAGGAACAGTTGAGTATGGTCTATGGTACCCTAGAGATCCAGATTTCTCTCTTCATGCTTACACAGATGCAGATTGGGCAGGAGATGTAGATGATCGAAAGAGCACCAGTGGTGGAGCATTCTTTTTGGGGAAGAGATTGGTTTCTTGGCTAAGCAAGAAACAAGATGCAATATCTCTATCTACAACTGAAGCAGAATACATTGCAGCAGCAAGTAGTTGCACTCAAATCCTATGGATGAAGCAGATGCTAAGAGATATTAAAATTGAATATGCGGAGCCTATCACAATTTTCTGTGATAATTCAAGTGCAATTAATATTTCCAAGAATCCGATATTACACTCTAAGACTAAGCACATATCTATCAAGTTTCATTTCTTGAGAGAATAAGTGAACAAGGAAGAAGTCAGGTTGGAGTATGTTCCCTCCAAGGATCAGATTGCAGATATCTTTACTAAACCTCTTCCCAAGGACTCTTTTGAATATCTCCGGGAGAAGTTAGGGGTCATGGCCCCTCCGGTGATAAACTAGGATGCACTGATGTGCATCAGTCCGGTGGATATCACAGTCATATCTTGTGATCCGGATTGATGATGGGGAGCTACTACTAAGGGGGAGCAGCTGGTATGATTCTGATATGTTAAAATTGCAAGTATGAGCCCTTTGCCATTGATGTCAAAGGGGGAGAGAAGACATGTGAAAAACAAGTAGTTGATGATCAAAAGAGGAGTAGTAAAATGAGGAGAAGACATGTTGCTGATAGGGGGAGAAGTGACAGAAAGGAGAAGTTTCTTGTCTTGATGGTTTTTCACATCATATGTTGCCATCAATGACAAAGGGGGAGATTGTTGCAAGTATAAGGTAAACCAGTGTTGTCATTGATGTCAACATACTCATATTGCTTTGACAAGAAGGATTCAATGAGCAGTGTGCTGAGGATATTGAGAAAATTAGCCTCAGTCAGGAATAGTAAAGAACAGTGATGAGAAGAAGGCAAATGTACTATATAGGATGCGAACTAAACTTCGGTCTGTCCATCAGTTTGTGGGTGGTGTGTAGAACTAAACTTCAAATCTGTCTTCAACTTCTTCCACAATGTCCTCCAGAAATAACCAACAAACTTGGTATCTCGATCTGAAACTATGCTCTTTGGTAGACCGTGTAATCTCACCACCTCTCTGAAAAATATTTCAGCACTATGAACAACATCATTAGTCTTCTTGCAAGGAATGAAATGTGTCATCTTCAAGAATCTGTCCACCACCACAAAAATGGAATCATGTCCTCTCTATGTCCTTGGTAATCCAACAACAAAATCCATACTAATATCATCCCCTGGCTTCTCTGGTACAGGTAATGGCTGATATAGCCCTATATTCTAACTTGTTCCTTTTTCCATCTGACACACTCTGCAACTGTGGCCAATAATAATTTTCACCAACAATAGCAATGGTCTTATCTCGACCAAAGTGTCCAACCAATCCTCCACTATGCTTCTCCGTAATCAGGTTCTCTCTCATGGAACTCCTTGGAATGCACAACTGGCTTCCTCTAAACAACATGCCATCTTGGATTACGAAATCTAACCATTTTCTTCTGTCCAAAGTAACAGGTTCCAAACAAGCTTTCTAGGCCTCTGCAAGATCTTCAGGATACAAACTTTTGAGCTCATTGAACCCAACAACCTCTATTTTTATTTCTCTCAATAAATTTTGCCTTCTGCTCAAGGCATCGGCAACTCTGTTGGACTTCCCACTCCTATGCTTCAAAATAAAAGTATAGCTCTACAAAAACTCAACCCATTTTAAATGCCTTTGGTTCAACTTTCCTTGACTATTAAGATACTACAAAGCCTGATGATCAGTATATAAAACAAACTCTTTTGGCAACAAATAATGTCTCCATTTTTTCAAAGCTTGAACTATTGCATAAAATTCCTGATCATAAACAAAATACTTTTTCTTAGCATCATTAAGCTTCTCACTAAAATAGGCAATGGGCTTACCTTCTTGGCTTACCTTTTTGACTAATCTTAGGAATCAATGCATAGCAATGACGCTCATGCTTCATACCCTCCAAAAATTTTCTACCATCTACCAAGAAAATTCTAGCTATACTACATACCTTTTCTTCCACCTCCTTTAAGGGCTTCAACTTGTGACCAATTCCATCCTTTGTTAGGGAATATGTGTTTGCATGGCTATCATGGACAATGCTCCTATCATATTGCCATGGCCTCCCCAACAACATATGACATGCATCCATCGGTATGATATCATACAACACCTCATCATGATAGTCCCCAATCTTGAACTTCACTAAACACTGCTTATTGACCAAAGCTCTGTGGTCCTTCTGCAACCATGCAATCTGATATGGATGTGAATGCTTTCTTCTTGTCAACTTTAACTTGTCAACCATCTCCTCTGAAACAAGATTGTCAGTACTCCCACTGTCAATAATAATATCACAACACTTACCTTCACATTTACACCTTGTGTGGAACAAACTCTTCCTCTAATTTGGTTCATTCTTCTCATTCAACAAAGTTCTTCTAACAACTAGGGTTTCTCCCCTTTCAGCATCTTCAGAGTGCTTAGATTGCGCATCTTTATTGACATGTGCAACTCGTGCATTACCTTCAGGTCTTCTATTTGTCCTTCCTTGATGTTGTGGACACTTGTATGCTTGATGTCCTTCTTATCCACATTGGAAACAAGTTCCTCTAAAACCTCCTCTTCTAGGTCCTTGCCCAGGTTAGCCTCTTCCTCTTCCTCTTTGCTCATCATTGTTCTGGTCACGAGGGCGATAGATATTATCTCCTCTCTGATTTTGACTGGTGTTGGCTTCTTCACTTTTCTTTGAATCTTCATTTCACCCCCCATAGGGTCTTCCACCAGTTCTTCCACCTTGACCTCTTCCCCTTTGCTTGCTATCAAATCTTTTATTCAGCTTCTCCTCCACCTTCAAGCAAAACTGGTATGCATCTTCTATAGTGGTCATTTTGACTAGGCTCAGCTCCTCTTGAATATTTGGCCTCAACCCATTAATGTAACGTGCTATCTTCTCCTTGTTGGGCTCTGTATGACCTGTCCTGATAGTAATTTTATAAAACTCTTCTGTATACTCCTTAACAGACTTGTTACCTTGCTTCATTCCTTGCAGCTTCTTCAGCAACTCCATCTTATAGTCCACAGGAATGAATTCCTTCTTTAGTTTCTCCACCATTCGATCCCATCTAGTGATCTTTCCTTTTCCTCTTCTATTCCTCTCTAACTCGACCTGCTTCCACCAAATACTTGCATGGCCCTTCAGTTTTATTTTTGCAAACTTGACTCGATCTGGGTCTTCCACATCTTTATACTCAAAATACTCCTCCATGTCATTGATCCAATCAATAAGCTGTTCCAGATTTAAATCTCCAGAATATGTAGAAACTTCGATCTTGGGCCTCTTTCCAATATTTGAAATGGCCCTCAACAACCTAACTTCTTCAGGATCTCCTCCAGCTTCTTGTTCTTCCTCGGATAGCTCTTCTTTAGCTTCATCTTTGCTTTCTTCCCTTGTTCTCGGATCAAACCCTCTTCGCAGCTCCTCTTGCAATTGATCGATTTACCTTTGAAGGGATTTAAAACCCTCTTCCGTCAAGGCATTCCTCCCAATATGATTTCTTCAAGGAGTCATATTGATCTCCGCAGCAAACCCACAACCTCAAGTCCTGGTGCAAACTACCTCACAGTCAGCGATCTGTCTACACACTCAAGAACCCTTGCTTTGATACCACTTGATGAAGGGGGTAAATCATAAAACACACAACAACATAAATTGCACACAAAAAAATAGAACTTTTTTTATTGATTTGGAACACTTGTTACATTATAGAACCTCAAATACAATTAGAGGAATCAACCCTCCACAGGCTGCAACACATTACAGCTTTCTGTCACAAGACTCTAGAATCGCCTACCTTTTGTAACCCCAAATCAGCTAGGGTTTATGTTTTCCCACCTAGTCTTGACTCTACACTTGCCCTCTTAACTCTATTATTGCCCAGAGTTCCTGAAAATAGTTATTAATAGCCTTTTTGGCAGCCAACAACCTAATTTCAAAATTTGCATCTCCCTCCAAAAATAGGTCAACTTCCAAGAGCCATAACTTTTGATTTGGGTGTCTGATTGACGAACTGTTTTATACGTCAGGAATCTCGCTGAGTTCTCTATGCACTAAGAACCTGCTCTACCGGTTCCAGCCATTTTCGGGCCCGTACGGGGCCGTTTAGTGCCTCAAACCTAAGTTTGAATAATTTTCAGGTATTTTTCAGGAAATGGAAACTTTAATATCTTTCAGCTCACAAATGATCTTTGTGTGATTCCTTCGGCAAAGGTCTTATATTTCTATTATGCAACTTCCTGTAAATTTTCACTTCAATACATGCCTAAATGCAAACTTTCTAAAAATAGCAGGTTACTATTTTTAGCAGTTTAGAAAAACTAAAAGTTGTACATCATTATTCAAGCGATTATGGAACCAGAACCATAAATTTTGAAAAGAAATGGAAAGAACATCAACAATTTTGAAACACATCTTTTTTTGGGTGATGCAAGATTGCCCTTATACCACTGGATGCTCCTGCATCAGACACCCAGGGTAATTTGAGAAGTGACCCTGTCACGTCTCAGGGGTTTGTGTGAGGAAAACCCAAACGGTCAACCTCTGCCTTAGACATCCAAGAAGAATCTTTAACAGGTCTTCCTTTCCATTTCACCAGATATTCTTCATATTGCCTATTCCGAGTACTTCTTCTCACATGGCTATCCAAGATCTCTTCTATCTCCTCCGTTGAAGTAGATGTCAGAATACTCCATTATTCTTCTGTTGTTCCATCCTTTGTGCCACCCTCATGATATTCTGTTAAATCAATAATGTTGAACATAGGGTAAATATTAATCTCACTTGGCAACTCTACCTCATATGCATTTCCTGAATCATGCTTCTTTAGGATTCTACACGGTCCAATTTTTTTTATTTTCAACTTATTGTATGTTCCAATTGGGAACCTTTCTTTTCTCAAGTGAACCATAACTTCATCTCCTACCTAGTACTCCTTATACCTCCTTTTCTAATCTGCCTTAGCTTTGTACTGAATATTCATCTTATTAATGTGCTTTTTCACCTCTTCATGCAAATTTTTTAGATGTTCTTCAAAGTCTTCAGCTTCAACACTTGTCTTTTCTCCTTTGTCCAGCTTCCTTAACTCTGAAGCATTTCTTGGACTATTCCCATATACAATTTGGAATGGTGATTTACTAGTACTCCTATTGACAAAATTGTTGTAAGCGAATTCTACCTGTGGTAAAATCAAATCACATCCCTTGGGCTTATCTCCTACTAAGCATCCTAGAAGGTTACCCCAACTCCTATTCACCACTTCGGTCTATCCATCAGTTTGTGGGTGGTGTGCAGAACTGAACTTAAAATTTGTCCTCAACTTCTTCCACAATGTTTTCTAGAAATAACCAACAAACTTGGTATCTCGATCTGAAACTATGCTCTTTGGTAGACCGTGTAATCTCACCCCCTCTCTGAAAAATAATTCAGCAATATGAACAACATCATTAGTCTTCTTGCAAGGAATGAAATGTGCCATCTTCAAGAATCTATCCATGCACCACAAAAATGGAATCATGTCCTCTCTGTGTCCTTGGTAATCTAAGAACAAAATCTATACTAATATCATCCCATATCTTCTCTGGTATAGGTAATGGCTGATATAGCCCTATATTCTGACTTGTTCTTTTTGCCATCTAACACACTCTACAACTCTGTACACATTTCCTCAAAGCCTGCTATAATTGTAGCCAATAATACTTTTCACCAACAATAGCAATGGTCTTATCTTGACCAAAGTGTCTAGCTAATCCTCCACTATGCTTCTCCTTAATCAGGTTCTCTCTTGGAACTCCTTCGAATGCACAACTGGCTTCCTCTAAACAACATGTAATCATGGATTATGAAATCCAAACATTTTGTCCTGTCCAAAGTAACAGGTTCCAAACAAGCTTTCCAAGCCTCTGTAAAATCTAGATCTTCAGGGTACAAACTTTTGAGCTCATTGAACCCAACAACCTCTATTTTTATTTCTGTCAACAAGTTTTGCCTTTTGGTCAAGGCATCAGCAACTCTGTTGGACTTCCCACTTCTGTGCTTCAAAACAAAAGTATAGCTCTGTAAAAACTCAACCCATTTTAAATGCCTTTGGTTCAACTTTCCTTGACTATTAACATACTGCAAAGCTTGATGATCAATATATAAAACAAACTCTTTTGGCAACAAATAATGTCTCCATTTTTTCAAAGCATAAACTATTGCATAAAATTCCTGATCATAAACATAATACTTTTTCTTGGCATCATTAAGCTTCTCACTAAAATAGGCAATGGGCTTACCTTCTTGGCTTACCTTCTTGACTAATCTTAGGAATCAATGCATAGCAATGACGCTCATGCTTCATACCCTCCAAAAAATTTCTACCATCTACCAAGCAAATTCTAGCTGTACTACATACCTTTTCTTCCACCTCCTTCAAGGGCTTCAACTTGTGACCAACTCCATCCTTTGTTAGGGAATATATGTTTGCATGGCTATCATGGATAGTGCTCCTATCATACTGCCACGGCCTCCCCAACAACATATGACATGCATCCATCGGTATGATATCACACAACACCTCATCATGGTAGTCCCCAATCTTGAACTTCACTAAACACTGCTCATTGACCAAATCTCTGTGGTCCTTCTGCAACCATGCAATCCGATATGAATGTGAATGCTTTCTTCTTGTCAACTTTAACTTGTCAACCATCTCCTCTGAAACAAGATTGTTAGTACTCCCACTGTCAATAATCATATCACAACACTTACCTTCACATTTGCACCTTGTGCAGAACAAACTCTTCCTCTGATTTGGTTCTTTCTCTTCATTCAACAAAGTTCTTGTGGCAACTAGGGTTTCTCCCCTTTCAACATCTTCAGAGTGCTCAGATTGTGCATCTTCATTGACATGTGCAACTCGTGCATTACTTTCAGGTCTTCTATTTGTCCTTCCTTGATGTTGTGGACACTCGTATGCTTGATGTCCTTCTTCTCCACATTGAAAACAAATTCCTCTAAAACCTCCTCTTCCAAGTCCTTGCCCAGGTCGGCCTCTTCCTCTTCCTCTTTGATTACCATTTTTCTAGTCAAGAGGGTGGTTGGTATTATCTCCTCTCTGATTTCGACTGGTGCTAGCTTCTTCACTTTTCTTTGAATCTTCATTTCACCCCCATAGGGTCTTCCACCAGTTCTTCCGCCTTGACCTCTTCCCCTTTGCTTGCTATCAAATCTTTTATTCAGCTTCTCCTCCACCTTCAAAGAAAATTGGTATGCATCATCTATGGTGGTCATTTTGACTAGGCTTAGCTCCTCTTGAACATTCAGCCTCAACCCATTAATGTAATGGGCTACCTTCTCCTTGTTGGGCTCTGCATGACCTGTCCTGATAGTAATTTTATAAAACTCTTCACTATACTCCTTAACAGACTTGTTACCTTGCTTCAGTCCTTACAGCTTCTTCAGCAACTCCATCTCATAGTCCACAAGAATGAATTGCTTCTTCAGTTTCTCCACCATTTGATCCCATCTGGTGATATTTCATTTTCCTCTTCTATTCCTCTCTAACTCGACCTCCTTCCACCAAATACTGGCATGGCCCTTCAATTTTATTTTTGCAAACTTGACCCGATCTGGGACTTCCACATCTTCATACTCAAAATACTCCTCCATGTCATTTATCCAATCAATAAGTTGTTCCAGATTTAAATCTCCAGAATATGTAGAAAATTCGATCCTGGGCCTCTTTCCAATCTTCGAAATGGCCTTCAACAACCTAACTTCTGCAGGATCTTCAGCTTCTTGTTCTTTCTTGGATAGCTCTTCTTCAGCTTCATCTTCGCTTTCTTCCCTTGTTCTTGGATCAAACCCTCTTCGCAGCTCCTCTTGCAATGCATCAATTTACCTTTGTAGGGCTCTAAAACCCTCTTCCATTAAGGCATTCCTCCCAATACAATTTCTTCGTGGAGGCATCTTGATCTCCGCAGCAAACCCACAACCTCAGGGCCTGGTGCAAATTGTCTCATGGTCGATGATCTGTCTGCACACTTAGGAACCCTTGCTCTGATACCACTTGATGAAGGGGGTAAATCATAAAACACACAATAAAAAAAATTACACACAGAAAATAGAACTTTTTTTATTGATTTGGACCACTATTACATTACAGAAGTTCAAATACAATCAAAGGAATCAACCCTCCATAGGCTGCAACACATTACAGCTTCCTATCACAAGACTCTAGAATCACCTACCTTCTGTAACCCCAAATCATTTAGGGTTTCTATTTTCCCTTCTAGTCTTGACTCCACACTTGCCCCCTTAACTCTACTACTACCTAGGGTTCCCAAAATTGGTTATTAATAGCCTTTTTGGTGGCCAACTACCTAATTTCAAATTTTGCATCTCCCTCCAAAAATAGGTCAACTTCTGGGAGCTATAACTTTTGATCCGTGTGTCTGATTGACGAACCGTTTTATGCATGGGAAATCTTATAAAGTGCTCTACGTGTTGAGAACCCGCTCTACTAATTCTAGCTATTTTCGGGCCTGTACGGGGCTGTTTAGTGCTTCAAACCTGAGTTTGAATAATTTTCAAGCATTTTTTGGGAAACAGAAACTTTAATATCTTTTAGCTCGCAAATTATCTTTGTGTGATTCTTTCGCCAAAGGTCTTATATTTCTGTTATGTAACTTCCTGTAAATTTTTTCTTTAATTTGTGCCCAAATGCAAACTTTCTAAAAATAGCAGGTTACTATTTTTAGCAGTTTGGAAAAACTGAAAATTCTACATCATTATTCAAGCGATTATGGAACTAGAACCACAAATTTTGAAAAGAAATGGAAAGAACATTAACAGTTTTGAAACACATCTATTTTGGGGTGATGCAAGATTGCACTTACACCACTGGATTCTTATGCATCAATTTGGTGGTAAGTTTTTGTTGTAGCATGGCAATCATTACATTCTATGAGGCGATTACATAACTAGTGTCATTATTAGCCCAAATTGAATGGGATTTTGCACAGGTTTCATCATTTCAACCATATATAAAAGATTAATAATCTCATAGAGATTCATTGTTCTTTGAAAATGGAGACCAAGTTCTTTCGAGACAAAAGGTTTTTGGTTTGTATTCTTCCTTATCACATGGGCTGCAAGACTCCAGGTATTCAATTTTATAATTTGATGTTATATTATGTAGTTGATAAGTTTTTGGGGTTGAATGGCATTTATTTTAGCAATAAATGTATCTTATTTTTGCATTATAAAGATGGCACCCCACTGTAATAAAATACGCTAGGTACAAGGTTTTATTTTATCATGCATTATTCAAATTAGCATTTTCAGTATAACTAGAATCTAGTATAGTTTCCTCTATAGTATATTAAGACTTGGATTATATATTAGTAAACAACAATTTTAGTTTATTAGAAAATAAAACTTAAAAGGTTTCCATCCAAATAAAAGTCGTAAATGTTGATTGAATCGGCTAGTTTCCTCTATAGTCTAGATGTATAAGGAATGTCTTGTAGTATTTTAAGAAATATTATGGCAATAGTAGATTATAAATTGAATCAATCTAGGTTAACTATGGTTTGAGATCCTTAGTTTATTTGCATGACATATATGATGTTTAGGTGTTGTTTAAATAGTTTTGTTTGAATTATTCTTTGCATTTTGTTGATTGCAATTGTTATTATTGTGATGAGTACTAGAGAGTGTTGTATCCTTATCTCCTGTGCACTGTCAAACTAGAATTATAATTATGAAGGATCTGATACAAAATAGTCTATTATAACAGTAAGATCTTGAAATAGTAATGTCAATAATAATGTCAGTTTTGATATGTTTCGATAAGGTTTTCGTGGAGCACGGATTTGGTTAAGGCCAACGGCTGTGATAAGATCGTCTTGTTACATGCTATATTTAACAATACGCTATCAAACTAATATGAATAATATTTCTCTTTCATATATATATATATATATAAATCCTAATGGTATAATATTATATTCTTTCAAATAAAAAAAAATTCCGTACATTGAATTGACTGGCTTTATAACTTAGAAGGGATTAAGATGTTAGGAAAAACCTGTTATGGGAGTCATTCTAGCATAAGGATGTGCATGAAGTCTTAGTATAAATACTTATTGCGATCAACATATGTTTACAATAAGTGAATAAACTTCACATGCTTAAGGTCCTGCATAAAATTTACCTAAATTTAATCTAGAAACATGGCTCAGGTTGCAACAGAAAATTCCTGGTATTTGATATTGTGATCCCTATTTGACAAAATTAGAATGTTGATAAATGTACCGAACTTGATCAAGGGAAGGTCGATTAGGAGGGAAACTCCGATTGAAAATAAAACAGGTTTGATAAATGTGCTGTGAAAGATGTTCTCAATGATGTGGAAATGTTTTCTCAATGGTAGCACTTGCCTTTCTAGAGAGTACCGATGGAAGCACTCACTAAAGAAAGATGTTATTTTAGGTTTGCTTTTGACAATCAGCTAAGAAAGATGCTTAAAAATCTTGTCAATCTTTACCGTGCAATCAGATGCAATCCCTGAGTAACTGTTGATTAGATGGTAACTAATGCATATTCCCTTGGAAAATTTCTATTATAAGAGTCAGTTAGCATTTGATCACCTTGTAATCATTTTGTTTAATGAATTTGATTTTATTATTAAGGATCATAGAATCAAATTAGATTTATTAGAATGAGATTTAGAATAGGAAGTCTTATTACCAAAATTCTTATTATGATCTAGAGATTGCATTGGAAATAATGTAGATGACTTTGAAATAATATTATGGTCTCTCATTATATTATTATAATGGTATAGTATATGTATTATTTCGATAGTTAAACTTCATTTCAATCAATGATTTCGTTATAAAATATAGAGCTTGCTAGTATTAAAAGATTGTTCTTAATCATTCATCTTTTTTGTTTATTTAATCGACTGTTACGTATAATGAATGCAATATTATTATTGAATGCAATGTTATATATATTCTTTATTGAATGCAATGTTGATATTATTAACTATGGTTCAAATCTTGAAGGCGTTAGGCCATTATTAGCAGTCTCGAGTAGAAGGCTGATTCTTGTTTGAGACCATATATATTCAGGTAGAGCTATTCAATTATTATAATGAGTATGGATCATAAGAATTAGAGTTTGAAATTGGAAAATATTTATATGTTACTTCTAAATGGCAGCAACTACCTTCTAGTACTTGGATAGTACTATAGAAATAGTATATGATGAAGTAGAACTCTTTTAAAATATTGTATTTAAGTCAACCTTGTGGTTGCAAGACTAGTTGTCCCGAATTACGAAGTCTCTGCACTACACGTACTTAGGCAAGGCCATCATGGATGAGCCCCCGAGACATTACATCAGCCCCTAGGGCCTTAGGCTAGTATATTGCTCTCTGATTTGTTTATTGTTGAACTTTGTGGAAACTAATGTTCATGTTTAGAATGTGCAGGGAGCAGATTATTGGAGCAAATAATATATTTCACTATACTCAAGGATGAACATATAGTTCTTGTTGTAACTGAGTGTAATTGCTTGGGGGATGTATTATCTATGAAAATTATCATTTGCAATGCATGATATTAAACTTATGATTAATCAAAATTTGTATTTAATTTAGTTAGAACAAGTAAATATTCTTCTTTCATCAAATTATATTTCATTATTTCTGACTAATTTTTATTTATTGATAATTTCTTGAGTAGGCATTACATACGTAAAGTTTTACAAATTTTCAAAACTAAAGTATATACTAGAGATACAAATATAAGAAATCTTTTATCCTATTCTTCCCATCTATTTTAAAACATCCATAGAGCTATGAAGTTTTGTTTCAAGATTAGGATCCTCTTGCAAATTGAGAACTCCCCCTATTCCTGCTGTTATCTGCCACATCATTAGGAATCTGTAATTCTTCATTATCATTATATTTTTCCATCATTAGTTCTTCATCTGAATACTTGTTCTGACTTGCTGACATTGCATCTTTCTCCATTTCCACATACTGATAGTATAGGCCTTGGCTATCATCAATTTCCACATGGACCAGATGAATCTAACATACATCCAATCTAAGAAAATATGAGCAATAGATTCAGGAGCATTACACAATGGAAAAAAAATAGACTCAATGCCAATACACAACTTATTTGAGATTAGCAACCATCTGAAACATGCTGTAGACACCTAAAATTGGCTTGCTTCGCAAACTAATTTTCCATATCTCTACACCCTCATTATTCCTCCTATTAATTAAATAAATTCATTTTATTTAATTAATTTATCCCTCATTGTCTACCTTGACCATTTACCCATTCTTTGTGATAAATTAATTCATTTAATTTATCATTTTTACCTTACAACATTATCCTCATTTGATTAAATAAATATTCACAATATTTATTTAGTTAAATTGTCCTTTTTCCTAATCCTCATTAATTAGATAAATCATGGTTATCTAATTGATCCAGCCTACTAATTGACCTACCCTAAGCTACCCTAGCCTACCTATCCCCTAGACCTAGGTTAATTAAGCTAAACACTCAATTAACCTTGCTTATCCCCTTCTTCCAAGCACCTTTTGAATAAAAATCAATCTTTTATTCAAAGGGTCAAATCCCCCTTAACCCTCATTTATCACTCTCTTACACATGTAAGAGTACCATCTTCACATCTCCACATAAAAGTGAATTAAAAATTCACTTGTCATGTCCCCTCTTCCCAAAATGAATCTTTTATTCATTTTAATCCTCCACACCTTTCCCCATGTGAATTTAAAATTCACTTTTAATGAGAGCCCTCCAATCCCATTGACCAAGTTTTAACCCTTGATCTCCCTCATCCACTCTCCTTGTGACACTTGTCACAAAGCTATGAACCCAATCCTAACCCTAACTCTCATTGATTCCTAGCCCTTGATCTCACCTTCTAATCCTGACCCTCCATCCTCATTCCCAAAACTCTATAAATGAAACCCTCTCCAAGCCATTTGGGAGAGACTCCTTTATGCATCAAACCTCTGCCAAAATCTCTCTAAAATCCTCTTATCATACCATCATAATCCTCATTTCAATCTCAAATCTATCATCCAATCCTCATCCTATTGTGTTGAAAAGCATTGAGCAATCCACATTAGTCACACTAATCATGGGAACAATCTGAGGAGCTCTATAGGTGCATCTCCTTCCCGCATGGATTCGTGAGCTCTCAAATGAAGGTATAATCATGTGTTGTTTGCATTAGATTAGTTTATTATCTTCATTTAGATTTCACTTATCACATTGGCACGCCTGGTGGGACCCGCAAGGTCCGAATCTAACTTGATGTTTGATTTTTTGTGTGCATAGACGTGTTTTTATAGGTGCGACGCCATCCACCCTTCGCAATAGCGCTATCACTACCACATATTAGCACTATCCTCTATTTTAGCGCCATTTCTATGGAGAATTTTTTTTCGTAACTTCCACTCACATGTCTCTTTTAAAGCATTTTTCTGCTATTTTTGTGTCAAAATGCTCTCAGTTTTTGCAGGAATGTTGATTAAACAAGGGGAGGTTATGCCAAAATTTCTCTAGAAGAAAAAAAAATATTTTTTGTAGGTTGGACGCATTTTAGCCCCGTATCGATGCTATCTGCCCAGAATGACGCTATCTTCAAACTGGGATTAGACCACTTTACAGCGTGCAGTGGCACCTTCCATGACCTATTTTAGCGCTATTGTCTGTATTAGCGCTTTCTTTCTATTGTATTAGTGCTATTGTCTGTATTAGCGCTATCCTCTGTATTAGTGCTATATTTCTTCTTTATTAGCGCTATTTTCTGTATTAGCGCTATATTTCTTCTTTATTAGCGCTATTTTCTGTATTAGCGCTATCGTCTGTATTAGCGCTATTTTCTGAGACTATTTTTTGGGTTCTGTGTAGGGACTGACAGTTTGCTTGCAGGTCACCAATATCATCTTGAGGATACTAACAAGTCTTTTTGCAGGGCTCTTTCATCTTTGTTTAAAACATTTCATTTGCAACTTAAAATGAACCCTTACATGTTATCTACAAATCAAACATTTCATTTTGGTGCACCTAAAAAGAATCTTTGAGTGCCTTAGTGTAAAGAACATTTGATTTTGGTGCAACTAAAATTAGTCATTGCTTGCAACAAACAACTTTAGGCACATTTTCAATTTGGGCTTAAAATGAACATTAGCTCTTGTTTGCTGTGTCTTGTGCACTTGCACGTTGGTGTTATCCCATAGGGTAGAATCAAAGTATCCTCTCCCCTTGCCTTCAAAAGGATCTTGGGTGAAGAGAAATGGTTCTATTCTATTTTTCTTTTTAGGATGTGGGTCTGCCCTTGAGACACATCCATTCGAAAAACTCATTGGCGACCCCAAGCGGTACTTTCATCCGGTCAGCTATATGTAAATTGAGGATAAGGCGAAAGCCAAGTCTAATTGGTATGAGCGCTTACCATTCGGTGCTAGCTTGAAAGGAAGTAGTACCCTCGAGGTATATTAAACTCCTAGTAGAGCTAGTCAAAACTTTAAGTGGTTTATCGGATGCTCGTAAGGTATCGATCCCCCGGATGTTCCCCCACTACGAACCTTTATTTTAGTGACCCAAATCCTTAAGGTTGTACATGCTTGATTGTCACATTTTTCATAAATCAAACCTTTAACCATTGTGTCTTCGTGCTTGATCGTTTGTCTACTTGCCAAGAAAAATTAAATTCATCCATCAATCCAACCATTCACATCCTTTAGCGCCATTTCCTCTCTATTTTAGCACCATTTTCCACCTGTTTTAGTGCCTTCTTCATCCATGTCAAAAAATTAAATTTTCCCATCAAAAACATCAATTTTATAAGCCCATTTTCAAAAAAAATCTGGTCGGGAGGCTGCGCCCCCGAACCCCTACAGCGGGGGGTCGCGTCCATCCCCTTGCACCCCCCCTCACGTCAAGCCGAGTTTTCATCCCAACACTGCTAAACCATCCCCCCATTTATCAAACCCCACAAGTTGAGCTTATCCAATCCCTTTATTTGAGCTTGATCAAATTCTAATCCACTTCTTCTCTAGTCATAATCTATCTTCATCATCCTAATCATTATTATCCACTTCATCCTAATCATCCTAACCACCTATCTTATCCACATCATCATCCAAATCATTCAATCCAATCTTATCCTAATCACTCTCATCACCCTTAATCCAATTCATCAACATCATTCTAATCCCATCTCATCCAAATCAAATCCAATCCAAAATCAACATCAATCCCAATCATTATCCAAATCCCCCACATCATTATCAAACTCCAAACCCAAATCAACCCAATCAAAAATCAAGACCTTAATCGATCACCTAATCAAACCAACCCAATCAACCCTCTTGCCTAAGATCATGAGTCTATCTTAAGCATAGAGAACCATTCATCAAATCAAATCAAATCAAAACAAATCATCTTAAGGTCTTGAAATTTTTATCCTACCATCACAATCATCCATCATCCCCATCATATCATACTCTCTCCAATGAAATGGATCTTTATGAAACAATACAACAATTACAAAGGCGTAGACAAGCCTATGAGAACATGGATCTTAATGCTAAGGAACAATTCAAAAATGCAATTAAAGATATGCCCTTAGCACACCTCATCATTGGAGAATCCCAATCTCCTATCCAACCTTCATCATATCAACAAACATCTTACACATCATCCCCATCCACATCATATCAATCATCATTCTTTCAACCTTCATACCAACCTACATCTTATATATCCACACCATCAACCTCCCATCAACCTTCATCATATCAACTTCCATCATATCAACCTCCATCATCCTCATATCAACCTTCATCATATCAACCTTTACCCTCATATCAATCACCACCCCCTTACCCATCCATGCCATCATACTTATCCAACCAATCAATACATCCACCTTATCCATCCCCCAACCTTTGTCATGCTAACTTTGATCAAGGGAACACCAATCTCGCACATCTTATATTCGAAATCCAAACCTCATATCAACAACCAAATCCCCCATCTCCTAATCCCCATCCTCCAACCCTCCCATCACAATATCCCTCCAACCTTATCATCCTTAATCCATCACCTTATGTATCTCCCAATCCACCAATCCCTATCACTCATCCACCATCTAATCCACCATCAAATCCAACACCTATCCTTGAACCTACCCACGAACCATCACTACCTAATCCTATCACCCACCTATCCAATCCCAATCCCATTTCTACACCATCCACCATCATTATCCATCTATTATATTGTTCTTCCACCCATACACTCATGAAGGATGTCATCCATTAGCTATTAGCAAGGAATCAAACACCCTCATGCAATCCAACATCCACCAAATCTCTTGAACAACCTCCTATCATAACTCAAGAACCATCATGCAACCATGTTCAAGAACACATAAGTCAAACACCTATTGCATCCATCCAAGCACCTATCACATACATCCAAGTCACTCCCACTTCTATCCAAATACATGAGCCATGTCAAGAATCAAATCCAAAGCATGTTGAAACATCAACCCCTTCTCTTGATCAAGATCTCACCATCCCATCTAATAAGATCCCCAATCCCCTACTATCCATTGATCAACTTATTGATCTCACACCATCTTTTACCACCCCTTCACCATCCCCCATGAATCCTTCACATCCATCTACCAATCCCATCCAAAATCCATCCCCTTATCCACTTGGCACAAGCACTTTCATCCATGGTGACTTCCTTGTAGGAGGTGAACAACTTCCTCCCACCACCTATCTATCTCCAACAAATAATGGATTCGCATCTTGTTTCCGAAGCAACAAACATCCCATTGCATGTCGCATACTCCAACATATGAACTATCAAGGCAAAGGCTTAGGCCTTCATGAACAAGGCATCTTGGAGCCCATCCACACCACATTCCATCCATCCTCTCATGGCCTTGGCTATACATCCCAAGGCAAACAATCTAAACATGTTGATACCATCCACCCGCCTTCCAAAATCCATTCATCCAATCCCAAACATGGTGCATCTCATCGCACCCCCAAAACATATGTTGCCATCCCTCCTCCATCATCCTATCATTTGCAAAAGCATGTGACCATCCATCTCCCTCCATCAAAATTACCACCACTACTTCCAACTCCAAACATTCCTATTAAATCCACTTTACCTCCCATCCTACCAACTCCTAATATCCCCATCCTCAAATCTCATCATCCATTTATCCATAAATCCACTTTTTACTCCACCCATAAATCCTCTAAAATCCCCAATCAAAACAACAAAAGCACACACCTTTCAAACATGAAGCTTCCCCCAAATCGATGGGATTCAAAAATTTGAATGCCTTAATGCATAAAGCACAAAAGCCTAAAGATGTTACCCCTTCCAAGCAAAATCCAAAATCCAAAAGGCTATCAAAGCCCACACCATCACAAGAAAAAGCAAAAACAAAAATGGTGTGGGTCCCTAAAAAAAGATCAATCAAAATAAATGAGGCATCCACATCCCAATCTACCCCAAAATCCCAAACTTCCCCCTCCCTAGCTAAAAATCCCATAAATCCTAAATCTATTTGGGTCCCTAAAACCCCAAATCGACCATCCAAAAATCCTCCATCCCGATCCCCATTACTCCCAACTCCACATCCCACATACAAGCTTCCAAATACATCACAGTGTGTGCAGCCATTGGTCTTGGTTCCCCTCCACCACTTAACATTCCCACATACCCCCATATCTCCATCTTTCGTTCACTATCCTACATATCTTCCCCATCACATTCCAATGGTCCATGCTTTTGCATAATTCACATCATAATCCATTATCCACCACCCATTCCATTTTCTCCTATCTACCAACAATCCATGCAATCATCATTCATAATGCTATCCAACATGGTACCATCTTCTCCTTGCTATGGAAACAGATGCTAGAGTCCCCATCCCATCGAAAAAACAAAAAAATAAAAAAAAATCAAAAAATCAAGAAAATAGTAAAGAGAAAAATCCATCCAATGGTGAAAACCACTCCTTGTGGCGCCTTGGGCAAGTACCTTGATGAAAACCCCTTGTGGGCGTCATGCGTAATCCCTTCTCCATCCATTTTGTATCCCTACACTTGGGGGCAAAACCATCTAATCATCCAAATCCATAACATTCTTTTGCATATCCTATCCACTATCCCCTATTTATCTTATCATATTCCTATCTACCATCCCCTATTCACCCTATCATTCCCCATCCATTCTATCCACTATATCCTCCTCCTTAGATCTTGATGAAGACAAGGGGCAAAATATCAACAACATGCTTTGGAGACCTCTTGGCATACTCCCTTTGTAAGTATATCCTCCATCCATCTACTACAAAGACCATCCATTCAAACATGAACCCATCATGCAAAATTCTAAGCATTGGGGCATATGATTCCTTGCAACCTAGCCCTTGGAGAAAATCCTCATCCCTATCTTCCATCTATCTAACATGCATCCTTATCGCTTGTCCATTCATCTACCACAAATTAGTTATCTATCATCCTTTCATCGCCAACCCCCCTATCCAACCCCATCACCCTCACCTCTAGACTTGGTGTTCCCTTGTCATTGCTATCTAGCATAAAGGTCATCCACACAAAAGCCAATGCAACCATCTCATAATAAACCATTCCTTTTCCAAAATCAGAAAATCCAAAAAACATAAAAAAATCAGAAAATCCAAAAAAATCAAAAAATCCTTAAAATCCCAAAAATATCCATCATGAAATCAACATTGCTCCATCAACATCTCATCATCCAACACATCATTCAATCATTCATCACATCATCACATCATCACATCTATCATCATCTCACATCATGATCACAAATCAGAACTGCATATCATCATCACCTGCATCTTAATGTGCCTTGATCCCGTGGATACAGGGTATGTAGGTAGTCTGGAATACGAAGGAAGTTTCCAGTACTTAGGTACCTAAGATGCACCCATCTATCCTCAATGAGCTTACACTAGATCCAAGCATCACATCACCTATCAAAGCATCATCCCTTATCAAAAGTCATCAACTATCAAATCAGCATCAACCTTAACTTGTCACCATCATACTTGAGCCAATCTTGCAACATCAACAAATCATGATCTAATCATCAACCGATTCTTGCCTTAGGATATATCTTTCCTACGATAGACAGAATCTATCCAATCATTATCCATTTTGGCAAGAGAGACAATGGCTATTTGTTTGGTTCGTTGGTCTTTTTATTTTTGATTTTTATCTTTTGTCCTATTCGAAGATCACATCAAAGCTACCTTGATCTCACTATATCATTGTATGTGGCGAAAACATCTAGAATGGGGCATAGTCTTGCTTGTGGTATGCTGTGCTTGTGGGCTGGTTTCATTACTCCAAGCTAGTATTCATATTTTGTTGATCATAGGGTTGGTTCTAGCATATTGGTCTCCTTATGCATCTAAGGTTCATCATACCTTTTGTGTACTAAGGACTTATGCTATGAGTCCCTTTCCCTCGTCAGGACAAGGTTGTACTATCTTGGGCAGGCATGAGATCATCCCTTTGTTTGCGTGTCTAGTCCATGTAAATGTTGGATAAACATCATCACCCTGGTCTTCTATACCTTGGTGAACATATCCACTTTGCTATATCAAACCTAGGATTGCTCTAAATCATTTTTCAACACAATGATCATCCACCAATCAATCTCCCAACATCATCATCCTTTCATCTCGGCCCTTATCCTCTAACCACTTTGACCAATCTCCTCCATCCATTTCGAGAGCACAACCGTGTTCTTACAACCCACCTATCCTCTCGAGGGGGCATCATCCTTACCAATTATCCCCAAACCTTACCCTATTCTTCTAAGCCAAAATCTTTTTCTATCCAATCTAACTCTATGTTTTTACTTCTTTGAAATGATGTTACTTAGCCGCAACACCATCTCAAAGAGGGGCAAATGTAGACACCTAAAATTGGCTTGCTTCGCAAACTAATTTTCCATATCTCTACACCCTCATTATTCCTCCTATTAATTAAATAAATTCATTTTATTTAATTAATTTATCCCTCATTGTCTACCTTGACCATTTACCCATTCCTTGTGATAAATTAATTCATTTAATTTATCACTTTTACCTTACAACATTATCCTCATTTGATTAAATAAATATTCACAATATTTATTTAGTTAAACTGTCCTTTTTCCTAATCCTCATTAATTAGATAAATCATGGTTATCTAATTGATCTAGCCTACTAATTGACCTACCCTGAGCTACCCTAGCCTACCTATCCCCTAGACCTAGGTTAATTAAGCTAAACACTCAATTAATCTTGCTTATCCCCTTCTTCCAAGCACCTTTTGAATAAAAATCAATCTTTTATTCAAAGGGTCAAATCCCCCTTAACCCTCATTTATCACTCTCTTACACATGTAAGAGTACCATCTTCACATCTCCACATAAAAGTGAATTAAAAATTCACTTGTCATGTCCCCTCTTCCCAAAATGAATATTTTATTCATTTTAATCCTCCACACCTTTCCCCATGTGAATTTAAAATTCACTTTTAATGAGACCCCTCCAATTCCATTGACCAAGTTTCAACCCTTGGTCTCCCTCATCCACTCTCCTTGTGACACTTGTCATAAAGCTATGAACCCAATCCTAACCCTAACTCTCATCGATTCCTAGCCCTTGATCTCACCTTCTAATCCTGACCCTCCATCCTCATTCCCAAAACTCTATAAATAAAACCCTCTCCAAGCCACTTGGGAGAGACTCCTTTATGCATCAAACCTCTGCCAAAATCTCTCCAAAATCCTCTTATCATACCATCATAATCCTCATTTCAATCTCAAATATATCATCCAATCCTCATCCTATTGTGTTGAAAAGCATTGAGCAATCCACATTAGTCACACTAATCATGGGAACAATCTGAGGAGCTCTATGGGTGCATCTCTTTTCCGCATGGATTCGTGAGGTCTCAAATGAAGGTATAATCATGTGTTGTTTGCATTAGATTAGTTTATTATCTTCATTTAGATTTCACTTATCACACATGCCTTCTTTGGTTCTAGGATTTTAGACCATAACAATTTGAAAGTTTTGGATAATACTTTATGTCCCAGGGTGTCACCCCAACTAGTGCTAATGTGGTGGAAAATGTCTTGAGACTTGGTAAACATATTGTATATCATTTTAGGTTTCATATTAAAAAATAAGGTGCCATCCTCCCATTTCAAATTTTCAATCCTTTCTTCCACAACAATAGACACCTTTGTATACACCTTGCTCATCATAGCCTTGTTTACAGTGGAAAAGGTTCTAAAATGCTTTTCATTCAGATGAAATTGTTCCTTTATTTGATTCCACCCTTTAGGAGAACCTTCATCAAATAGATCTACTAAGTTAATTAATCCTTTTTCACTACACTTTCTAGAAGAACAACCTTGCAATAAGGCTAAAGGTCTTTCTTTGTGTATTATATTCCCCCAGATGGATCTTTGTCCCCAAATAGTATTTCTATCCAAATTGATAGCACATTTGTCCCTAATGTAGGGCTTATCTTGTTCCCAAGCTTTCTAGATACTGCTAAAGATTTTAGATCCCCCTATCCTAGATGTGAAGTGCCCAAACAAAACATCATAAAAGTAAACCTTCCCCCAACCTTTTTTCTTACATGGAATAGAATTTTCAATATTATTTCTAACCAAGACCTTCCAAGGTTCATCTCCAACCAAGGAATTGATTATCCACTTTGTAGCCAGAGCAACACCTTGGATCCTCAAGTCCTTAAGTCCTAATCCTCCCAACTCTTTGCTAACACAACAACAATCCCATCTTACAAGATGCTTTTTAGACTTACCCTTCCCATCAGACCATAAGAAATTTCTTATCATTTTGTGAATAATGTCAAATTGATAATAAAAAAGAACCACATTGAAGAATAGAAAATTAAATATGCTGAGAGAATTTTTTGGCAGACCTGAGTCCTACCAGCCAATGAAAGATGCAATTTGTTCCAATTTTTGAGTTTATTTTAAATTTTAGTGAAGAGCCAATCCCATATAAGCTTCAGTGTGGGGTAAATAGCAAAGGGGATCCCAAGAAATCTCATTTTCTTTGTAGGTCCTCCCCACTACCATTTATCAGCACTGAGCCAGCCATGCACTGAATGGTCCCAAGTCAAAAAATTAGATTTAGAAGATGAAATTTCACCCTCGAGGCTAGGTAAAAATATCTAATCTCTACTCCAGGTTCTCCATTTCATGCTTATTAGGCCTAGGAAATAGAGAAGTGTCATCTGCAAACTGGACATTTAATAGTCTATCACTATTACACAAAGAAATACCTTCAAGATTGCCTTCTACTAAATATGTTCTCAAGAGATAGTGAAGGGCCTTAGAGACTTTCACAAACAAAGAGTGGGAAGGGGGCAGCCTTGCCAAATAGATCTTCCCATCTTAAAAGGAGCAGATAGTTCACCACTGACTTCAACTTGGGTTGATGCATCATCAAAGAGCATCACCACCATCTTACAAAAAATTCAGGGAAGCCTATTGCTTTAAGAATCTTGAAGATAAAAGACCATTCTACTTGGTCATAAGCCTTCTCAAAGTCTAAAAGGAGGATACCTGCATCTTAATTAGTGTCTTTAGCCCACTGAAGAGCTTCCCAACTTGTAATAAGATTTTCTAAAATTTACTTGCCCTTTATAAACCTTGTTTGAGTGGAGTTAATAATCTCTGCAAGGATATCTCTAACCCTTAGAGCCAAAACCTTAGCAATAATTTTATAAGATACATTCAATAATGTTACAGGTCTCCAATTTTTTATTTATTTTGTCTCTCTCTTTGGGTAGGAGCTTAATAATTTCTTTGTTTATATCTCCCCCCAAGGTTCCTTTATCTATTGCTTCATTTTATATCTCAAACAAATCATCCACTACCCATTTCATATTTGCTTTGTAAAAATCAACTGGAAGGCCATAAGCCCCTGGAGATTTTCCATTACTCATTGATCTAGTGGCAATTTTTATTTCCTCCTTGTTGATACTCTTGTCTAAGGTTTTGCTCATTTCTACATTCACTTTTGCCTTACAAACCTTGCAACATAGGTCTTGAGCCTCTAAACATCCTTGCTTATTGTCCTCAGATCTAAACAAATTTTCATAAAACCTCCTGAAGGCTTCCACCAACTCCTCTTGGCTGCTAAGACAGACCACATTTTCTACTACATCTTGAATATTTTCTTTTATGTTTTTGTATTTCAGTAGATTGAAAAAGTATTTGGTTCCCTTGTCTTCATCTTCCAACCAATTTAATTTGGCTCTAATCCTTGCCCCCTAAGATTTTTTGAACTGGATTTTTCTTAATCTATGTTTAACATCGCCCATTTTACAATTAGGCATTCATCATTTGGATTGTCTTGAGTTTTTTCCACTACTCGGAGGTATTCGTCTTGGAGTAAACACTCTTCTATTTTCCTGTCTAAAGCATATTTCTTCCCCACAATTTGGAAAACTAATTGCACGACTCAATTAGCTTACCCCAATAATAGGAAGTTTCTTTGTTTTGATACATTGATTTACAAATATTTCTAAGGGCCTTGATGCCCCCAAGATAGTCTTGATCCTTTAATAGATCACAATTGAGCTTAAAAAAGGATCCCTTTCGTTTCATGATATTTTCTTCTTGTTTCTTGATTGATATCACAATCATGATGGGATTATGATCAGAGAGTAGATTTGGGATCAATTAAACTTTGTTTGATTCCTTTTTATGCATCAAGAAAGATTCTTTCTCCATGTAGAATCTATCAAGTTTGCTATAAATTATTTTGTTAGCTTTCTAATAGTTTGACCAGAAAAATCAAATACCTTTTCTATTTTTCTTTTCACCTTCTGGAGGGTCTTCCAGTTTTAAGATTTTTTTAATCTTAGCCAAAAAAAAATCATTTCCTTTCCATTCCATAGGTCTTCCTCATTTTTTATCCTCTATGTGCTCAATCATATTAAAATCTCCACCTATACCCCAGGGGACCTTGGGAAGCTCAGAGGTCATCCAGTTCCATAGTTTTGCTCTATTTGGTATTCATTAGGGGCATAAATTGAGAAAAGTCCAATAACCACCCCCCATATGTCCAGAGTAATCCAGATACATCTATTACAAGGGGAACATCCAGAGTCTTTGAGAAGCTTCTCCTATTTTCTATTAAGCAAAATGGCATTGCCCCCTCTGCCCCTTTCATATTTTGTAGTAAAAGCAATTGCTTCTTTCCAGACAAATCTTAATGTGTTTTCCACCATGGATCCAACCGCTTTAAATTCTTGAATAAACAATACATCCATATCCTTATTTTTCTTGCAAAATTCCCTCACCACATACTTCATATCAAGGGATTCAAGACCTCTAACATTCCAGCTATAATAGTGGATGTATTTCATCACAATAAATATTTGGGGGGGTATGGAGCATCCTTCTTACTGACACTATCAAAGTATTTAGGAATTAGGTCATCTTTTCCTTTTTTGCTTGTCTTAACATAGCTATTGGCTCTGCTCATATTTTTCCTCTTCTTACCTTCTTCTTCCAATTTATCAAGTTCTTGAAATTTATTCCTCCCCTCATCTCCAACAGGGGTCCAGCTTTATCTCTCATGAAGCTATTGATGATTGTTTTTACACAGTCATAACAAAAGTTAAAATTCATAAATGAACCTAACTATCTTGAAAGATACAAAGAAATCAACTAAGATTACTTGATCCCAAGTTTCCTTATTGGTCAGGTCTTGACCTGTTGGACCATTCAGTAGGTTATTATGAAGCTATAATATGTAAGGGGCCTTACGTGATTTAAAGTGGGTTTATGACTTACTGGACTCGTATTATGCAAACCAATACAAATATCAACTTTCTAATCATTCATTTGCATAAAATCGTTACTATACCTCAAAGCTTTATATGATTTATATTCAAACATGCTTTGCCTTTTAACTATTTATGAAGATTATCAAATATCAACTTATTGCTTTCAAACTCTTCAAATGTCAGATAATCTCCTTTAGATTTCAATGTTTAAGCTAAGTATTTCAAAGTTGTTGGGAAAAGTTAGAGAAATTTAAATTCACCATCATTCACTACAGGATCTAAATGTTTGGTATGCACACAGTAAGGAATACAGCAGATTCAATTAAACCAGCAGACTAAATCGTTAAACAGAAATATCTTGAGTATTTTCACGAATATTGCATTCAAGATTGCGAGCTTTAAGAGAAATTATTTTAAATGTAAGGAAGAGCTAGAAGACACTCAGAAAATAGACGCAGACTTCTAGATTCACTTATATTCAAAACACAATCATACAAGATTTATAATGTAGGAATGACTCTTAGCTTTATTAATCGAATATACCAAAAACTCACAATGATTTACAGATACATTAAGAAAGCTGGACATTCCACGTGTTCCTTAATGCAGACAACAGGTGACCTCCTCTAAACTACAATATCCTACTCCAAAATTCTCAAAAAGAATTTACAATTCCTGGCTAAATGCTAAAAATCCCTATGTAACTAATATACAAGTAGCAATGCATCTTATATAGAATTTGAATTCCCTCCCTTTCTATGGTTACAACCCCCATTCCACGGTTACAACCACCATTCTATGGTTACAACCACGATTTTATGGTTAAGGTCCTTTTATTACTGACCAATGGGGCGCCCTCATTTCATAACCATGTGCCAATCCACTACTTGGCATCTTTTCCTCTCAAAGGGGGCTCTTGGAATCTTTCACAGATAAGATTCCCATTTTATGTGACCTTTTCCCGCCGAGGCTCTTCATTTGATTTCCTCTCAAAATTCTTTGCTCCTGACTGCCTTTTCACTTTTTCAAATATTTCTTGAAGTTGCCAATCACACCCTCCACAAAGGTGTGGTCCCCTCCTGGACTTTTTGCTAAAATATATTCTTGCATCATCACCTTTTCTTTCTACTCTTTTTCTTCATTCTCTAAGTTTCCTCTTCTTTTCTTGTACTTTTTCACTTTGGCCTTCTCTTCCATCAATGTATCCATCATCTGCTTGCTGAGGATTGCATCAGGATTTTTTGTACGGGGTGTGAATATGGCCCTGAACTCTGTTAATGCTCTGTCTAAGTTATATGTTGGTGTCTCTACACATTCATGTTGCAGGAGCTTTTCTATGATTCTCTTGTGCACTTTTATCATTTCTTCTACTCTTTTTACCAGCTCTTGCATGACAATTGCATTTCTTTTGAGGTTATCCTCTTCAAATTTGAGCTCCAAAATCATCTGTGGCACTTTATTTGCCAATGTGACACTAAGTGCCCCTTCATTTATCAATTCTTCAGCTCCTGTGTCAATTTCAGTCAATTGTTCAATTTCAGATCTGCACTCTTCTACTCTTGTTTGACAATTATTTATCAGTACCATACATTTGATCCTCTCTTCTGTGGCTACTTTCCAACTCTTCACAACTTGTCTTATTGTTTGTTCACCCTCTTGCAAAAAATCATGAAACCATTCATAAAAAATGTTGGCCTTGAACCTTTTATTTTCCATGTCTTGCACTTCCTCCTTAGATACTATTGCCATGTTAGTAGGTAAGTCAGGCACTGTGGCACTGGGGTCAAATATCCCTTTAATGAATTGCTGGAGCTGGACAATGTGTCCCTTCAATACCTCCTGTTTATTTTTGTCCTTCCTCAGCATTTCTGCTATCACCTGGTTCATGTCTTTCCACTCAGCGATGTGTTGTTCCCTTGTGGAATGCCCGAAGTCTAGATTAAGTATCTTGTACTCCTCTAGGGTAATCTCACCCTTTTCTTTCTCTTTCTATGGTATGGCTAGGTTCAAAGTTTGGGATCCATCTAGATCTCTCTGTATTGCAGACACAGTCCTAGCTTTTCTTTTCTCTTTCCTTGGAGTGGCTTTTTCTCCCAATAAGCTCTTAATATCAATTGGAGCTAACTATATTTCTCTCTTCTCCCTTCTTATTTCCCCTTCTAGCCATGCAGGAACCTCCTTTGTGCCTTCTGCAACCTTCTCTGGATCAATCACCTCTTTATGAGGTTTATCCATTCTAATTTCCTCCTATTGCTGCTGCTCATGTTGTTGCTCTTGCTGTTGTTCTTGTTGTTGAAGTGGTTCCTCTTGTTGTTCTTCTTGTTGTTCCTGCTGAAGTGGGAGCTCTTGTCTTATAGGGTCCTCTCCTTGCCTATTTGATTCAGCTTTATCTCCATCTCCTTCTGCTTCGGTGTCCCTTCCACCTTTAGCTTCTTCTTTAGGATTTTCCTCATTTTGTAGATTAACCTCTTCTGCTTGTCTATCTACTTTATTTTCATCTTCCTTTTTTGTTCCACCTACCTCCCCAAGATATTTGATCTCATCCTGTGCTCTATTTGTTTCTTCCTTTTGTACTTGTTCTGGATGTGCAGGGGACCCTTCTCTTGTGTTGCCTTCCTTTATTTCCTGTCCTTGGTCTTGCACACCCTCTTCACTCCTTTCTTCTTCACTAAGCTTGGCATACATATTTAGCATATCCAATGCATCCACCTTTGAAGTGTCCTCTTGTGCTGTATGTCCTTCTGTGTTTACCTTTTCAGATGATCTTTCTTTCTCAGTCTCTTCAATCTTATGTGCCTCCTCTTGCACATCTCTAATAATTTCTGGTGGCACTAGAGTACCAAATGGATCAACAAATCCTGTGTCTGCCTGCACCTCCTCTTTTTCAAATTTCTATATTTTGTTCTATTCCTACTTCAGCTTGTAGGTTTGATTCTTCTTCTTCACTAAGGAAATCACTTGATTCTTCCTCCACGTCAATCACTTTCCCTTTATACATTTTCCTTTCTTCACTGTCACTGCTTTCAATCTGCACAATTTCTACAGCAGTAGGTTTGGCTTTACCAACTTCTGACTCCTGCAGCCTCTCTCCAGCCAATTATGTTTCTACTCTGATAAAGGTTTGTCCTGGTTCTACTGATGTGGAGGCACCGGCTATATTCTTTAGCTTTTCTCTTACTTCCTGTGCTCCAATCACATCAACCGGCTTAGAAGTTTCCCCTTTTGACAAACCTATGGGAATTGCCCTCATGATTGATGGTCCTGCTGCCTCTTTTGCAGCCTGTGCTTCCTCTTCACTGATCTCATGGCTCATGGATTTTGCATCAACAAAAGTCTGAGATGCCACTGCTACTGTTATGCCTAAAGCATATGGATCCATCAATGTAGCATTTTTATTATTTTCCATAATTCTTGCCTCTACAACCTTTCTCTTCTTCTCATAGAAACATTGCAAGTCATCACTGGGCTCTGCCTTTCTCTTCCTTCCCTTCTTTGGGAATGTAACTTATTTTCCTTTGGCCTTGAGCTCTTCTATCATGTTCTTAAGCCATGTTTTTGAAAATAATATCACAGGTTTTATCAAAATATCCAATGACATGTTCCAAGGCTTCGACCAATCAGGCTCTGTAATGGGAGCCAACCTAGCCTATGCATAACTTTGGTGCAACAATTTGTCATCCTCACGAACCTCTGGAGGAACATAGATATCACTAATAGACTTTATTTGTTCAATAGTCAATCTCTTATGAGCTCTCTTTCTTACTTCCAAGTCACTCTTGCAGTTAGCCCAGAAATCTTCAATATGCACTTGATACTTGTACTTCTTGTCAACAAAGTTTTGAATTCTGTGAAATGGATCAAACTTTCTAGACAAATCAAATTCCTGGAACCCATAATACCTTAGTTCTTGTTCTGAATAGGTTGTAGCATCCTCACTGATACAAAAATACCTGCCAATAGCCCAAGGTAACTTCACATTTCCCCTGCCATTAAATTTCATTTTGTACATCCTGAAAGCATTCAAATTCTGTCTTGAAAACTCTAAGACAATCAGTTTGTCAGAAGGGTATCTTGGGAGCATAAATGGCTTCCCCTCAAATCCCTCAGTTCTTATGTATGAAAATTGTTCAAACTGTATGAACCACGAACAATGCAATCCAATTATATGTTCAGCCTCTTTAGACAACCTTTTGTCCGGTTCCTCATTTAGTAGTCTCACCATGTAGGTATAGAAAACATCATTAACTAAAGCAAATTTCTTCATGGCATTCTCCTCTTGTAATTCTGGGTAATGCTCATATACCAACCGCTGCTCAGGACCATTCCCTAAAACACCAACTCTTTCTAATCCATGTATGTGTGGTCTAATCTCTGCAGCACATTAGTATAATATATAGGAAGACATACAAAAGGGCAAGCCTTTCTACTGTCTCATCATAGCATGCCTCCATATGGCTGTACTAATGGCCTTGGCCCAATGAATTGGTCCTTGTTTCTTTTCACCTGTTCTTAGGTATTCTATGACAGTGAACATCCAGGGCTCACATTTGGTGCCATCCCTCAACCCAACTAGCCTACTTAGCATAGTGATCATCAAATATATCTCCTCTCTGAAATGTATCCTCAATAAATTTTTAGGAATTCTAGCCACTACCTTTGGTTTGTTCTCTGGACTGTACCAGTGGTGAAATATTTTACCCTTACAGTCTCCATCATTTGTATAGAAACTCTCATTATACTGATCAATATCAATATTCATCATCTTATCAGTGATCTCCAATCCAAAAGTTCTTGCAATCCCCTTAGGAGTCAGATCAGCAATTAATCTCTCATGTAGCATTACCTTTCTTGTATTAGGGTCATACAAGATTACACAGTCCAGACATAGATCCTTTGCCTTCATAGCCAGAGGAAACCCTGCAGCTCTATATAGTCCACTATCCCAAATGCATTTCATATCTGGTGAGGCATCTGTAGCAGTGATTTTCTTCAGCACATCCTCTGCATCATAAGTTCCTATGTTTGTATCAGTACCCATTCTGCTTGTACCAATTAGGGTTGGACAACCTTTGTATATCGGCAATTCCTCTTTTTCTACTTCCTTCCTTGGTTTTCTTTCTTTCTTTACTTCGTCCCCAGAGTCCTTCTGTTTAGGGGCCATCCTGTAGAAGTATACATGTCTCAATTTTTGTTTTCACTTCATATCTAGGGTTTTACTGTGAATATCTATTTTCTACCATTAACCCTAACCTGTTTGTTTTTTTTGTTATTTTACCCCTAAAGGGACTAAGCTCTGTTTAGTTAATTAACAGTTAAAATAGTAATTTTAACACATGCATGCATTTTGAAAGTGAAATTACTATAACTAACAGTTACATTTTACCATTCAAAAATTAAACAGGGTCCCAAGATAAATACCTATTTTTGTGACCGTTCAACCTTTGACGTTTGACTTACTTTTACCTTTCACCTTCACCCAGCAACTGTAACTTCGTTAATTTGGCAAACTCCGTTCAATTTTATTGTGATAGTGCCCTTTCTGCAAATTTCAGCGTTAACAATATATCTCGCAAGAAAAATAACAATAATTCTACCCTAACCCTTGTTAAATTCCCTTTGTTTGAGCATTAAACTTGCATTAATTATAGTAATTAATGTGCTGCGACCTTCAACTTTCCTTTTTCAGCTTTTGAGTTTTTTAAACTTTTGACCATTAGCTTAATTAAACATGCATTTTCTTTTGTATATCTCATTGTATGTTTTCTTTGTATCTTTTCATTGTATCTTCGAACATATAATCACTTTATGCATACACAATTGAACTAAAGCCCCTATTCCCCTTTTACCTTTTCCGTACACCCTTTGTACTTCCTGCTTGTATATCTCACTTGTATATTCTATTGTATAATCGCATATACAAACACATTATACAGGTATTCTTTACCTTTTATTCTTTTGCAATGCCCTTTGATTCTTTGTATATTAGGATTGTACATTATAAACATACAAACACCCAATATACAAGGACTTCTCCATTTTTAACCTTTTCTGACATCCAGTTTGTATTTCTGCTTTGTATCTCTAAATGTGTATCTGCTTGTACATCATAAAACATACATTCTCATTATACAAACATTCAAATGTACAAACACTGGGACCCACCTTACCTTTCCTTTGTACCTCCGTAATGTTCCAAAACTCAACGTATCTCTCAATATACAATTCGGATGTGATACATTGAACTAACTATACTTTAATCTTCTTGAGTTCTGGCTTGTATGTGAAAAGTGATGTACATTTCATACATACAAGCAAAAATATGCAACAGTTTATCTTCATTTTATAACCCCTTCAGTTCCGGTTTGTATAAAGTGCAATGTATATCAGAGTTGTATATAAGAAATGTACAACACACAATATACATTAACTTTATTGTCTTTGATAACTTTTCAGTTCCGCGCTTTGTATAAATCGATGCATCACGAAATATACTTTAAGTCTGACTGCATCATTTATACTGTATTTCAATTTACTTTCAATTCCGCATTGTATAAAACACAATGTATATTTGATATTCATTAAGTCCCGATACACTGTATTTACCAAAATTTGCTTTACCTTCGAACTTGCATTGTATAAAGTGGAATGCATGTGTCCCGATACCTTGCATACAAAACCCAACGTATACAATCATTATGCATTATTGAATAACATTTCAATTCCACGATGTATATTATTCTTTGTATCTCATGATTGTATATTTCGCATCTGTCAAATATACAAGTGCCGACCATACATCGATTATACCAACTTTAATATATCTTCAATTCTGCGCTATGTATAATGTGTTGTATATTTACTTGTATGTCTTCCATTTGCCAAATATACAAACCCTGATATACATAGCAGATTTCAACGTGTATACACTCCAACCTAACTCCCTTCAGGTCCACCCTATATGTATGTATAAAACATTCCCCAAATGCATACAAGGAAAAAGCAACAAAATAAGAAAACCTAACGACTTCCCCTTTTGCGACTTAACACAAAAGTACAATATACAAACCCATTTGTATATGAAATGACCTTGCATATAAAAAGGACTTTGTATATACAAGGCACAAACCCTTTAATTGTACATTTACCAAAAACAACAATAACTTGTAAAATACCGTGAATTTCAGAAAATTTCAAAAAGCAACCCTTGTTTATTTTCAACAAGGAATTCACCTATATTTTGACTTGGTACTTAAATGCAAATTTTCCTTATTTTTAACAAGGTTTGTACGTTCAACTCCTTTTTCCCTTTCACCACCAAGCAAACCACACCAACAAGCAAAGCAAACCAGCTTCAGCAGGGGGGTCCTCATTTTGCTAAGGAGTAAAATGGGGCGTGTTGTGAGCATCACAACAGAAGATTTGTTTGAGGAGGTCCAACCCTACTCCTTAGGGATCTGCATCTTTCCTTTTTAGAAATTCTTCCTTCAACTTGTCAAGTTTATTTCTCTTATCTGCTACCTCCCAAATCTTATCCAATGCCAATTGTTGGGCATGCTTCCTCCTTCTCACTGAAATGAAGCCATTATCAAAGTTATAACCCTGTAGAGAGCCCTCTAGTGCTCTAGTAGGTTCAATAGTAGGGAGAAACTACTTACCCCTTTCTTTTGTGTCTTTGTTTGATTGCAATTGGGTTTCTTCAATTTGAGACACAAATATTGGTTCTTCTTCCATCAAGTTACCTTCCTCTTTTTCTTCCATAGAGAATAAGCTCAGGCTGCCATCCTAAGTACTGTCAGAGTCATCAATATCTTGGTGATCACTAAACAGTGCCTTAGAATCCAAGCCTTCATCAGTTGTGTTGCATTTAGTAGTGATACAATCTTCTTTGGCCAAACTTGGTTTTTCACAAGAGTTAGTATTAAATTGTTTTTTAGAATGGTTTCTATTCCCTTCAGAGGGGGGGACCAAAGGGTCTCTCCCCAAGGGCTTCATAGGCATATCTTTATTAGGAGCATTGTTATTTTTTCCCTTTTCTTTGGTTTCAAACCCCAGGTTTTCTTTGTTCACATTTTTGTTAATGATTGGGTAGTTCCTCCTTTGGTGGCCATCCATCTTATAGAGAAAACAAGAGTTTAACCCTTCTAGACCTATTAGTTCACATTGCACTATTTTGTTTTCCCAATTAATTTCCAAGATTTTAGTAATTTGAATCCTGAGGTTAAATGCCACTAGGAGTCTAGCATCAAGATGGGGTAGGGTAGACCAAGTTTCATCAACTTTTAAAATCTTCCCAAAGGGTTTGATGATCTAAGGTAGAAAATTCTAGAATTGAATTGGGAAATTTCTAAGTAACACCCATCTCGGTACCTAGCAGAATTGGATTTCCTTATGGGATGTATTTGATGTCCATGGAAAGGCCTTAAATAATGCAGGCCCTATATTCCAATAGCTTTTATGAACCATTCTCATTTGTATACTATGGTTTTTAAAAAATATAACAAAGATTCCAGATTGAGTCATTCTACAGAAAGATAGATGTATACCTAACTTTTTACTCCAAACTGATATCAACCAATTATCAAAAAATTTCCTCGACGCTAACTTTTCAATGTTTATATACATGTAAAGAATACAACAACATTTCTTAATCTAGACTCTTCATTCTTTACGGCTTTAACCATATCCTCATTAGGGCTTAAAGAAATCTTTCTTGGCAAGGCAAGGGACTCACCTTGTCTTTCTCCCACATTCTCAACTCCCACACCTTTTTCCTTAGTGATTGCACTGTTGCCTCTGATAGAGAACTCGACTGAGAAACTTGCATTTTCAGGTGTTGGTACAGTATCTTCAGCTCTCAATACTTCTTTGTATGACATACTTGTTCCTTGTTTGTGTGTATATATCTCCTTCCGAATTACACTCCATTTTACATTAATTGTGGCCAATAAATTTTCTTTGCAGATTTGTACCTCGTCTGCTAACACCCATCCACCAACACACTTGGCTCACACTCGGGTGACATAAGGAAATGAGTGGGGAGATCCAAAAGCAAATTTGAAATTTAAAAAAAAAAGACAATCATTAAATAGCATGGAAACATAATGAGGGCCAATAGCCTAACTGAATATCACAAAGACTTACAAAAAGCATACAATCTGTCTAAACACACAAAGAATTCCAAAAGGTTTCAATGTAGGAAGAGGGGCCCAAATAGGAAGCACAAAGAGGATTGCAGAAAACCCTTGTGTAACCCTTGGGAACCTCAATCTTCCATAAGTCTCCACAAATCTATTGGTGTGGGTGATGTCAAAATCATATAATATATATTTTTATTAAAAGAATTGTGATTTTAGAAGTGGGCATATCCTAAAAACCTTATCACTAAGCATGCGTGTCAACTAACTTCCACATATATAATCAATAAAGTAAAAAAATAAAATTAGTGTGTAGAGAATGAAGCACAGAATAATTAATATAATATTTTTCTAATTTGAATTTAAATGGATCAAATAATATGAAAAAAAAGACATAAATATTTGAGGCATATGAAGACATCACTAAAAGTAAATAAAAATAAATACTTTATTCGATTCACAATATATAAACAAAATATATGTTTAAAAAGTTAAGAAGTAAATTGATTTTTAGTGTTAGTTTTGTAGAATTACATACTAAAATGTGTAAACTTAATGAAAAAGAAGCTTGAACATGTTAGTTTATGTGTAAACAATTATTTGAGAGCCCAATATGCAAGTCCAACCCTTGTGGGCTTGGAAATCCAAGCTTAATGTGTGGGATTTTCATAATTTGAATTATGTTTAAAATGCATGCACATTAAATGTAAAACACAAAACCTGGCCAACCAAAGGGTTTTAATTCAACAATATATACTTTTAGAAGTGTGAACACATTACAACTTAAAAAATGAATTTGGCCTCTTACCTTTGTGCACTTGTTTTTTTTCATTTGAAGTGTACTCTTACAATCCATTATATGAAATTAAGTCCACATTGAATGTCTTTAAATACCATGGCATAACAGCATATTGCATAAATATGTGCTAAGTTAGCTCATAACAACTAGTAGAAGGGAGTTGAAAAGTTGGAATTTGAATTTGTCTATCATTCATGCGCTCCTTGGGATTGAACGACATCAATCCTAAGCAATCCAAAATAAACCATGGTGATAAATTGATAGTCTCAAGATCAGAGTCAAATGTACAAAAATATATGCAAATGGAGATGAAATAAGGATGAGTAGGTAATGAATATATGAGAATAAGTGCAACAAGAGTTAAATGAAATAGATATTGATCAATCCACAAGCCAAACATAGCACAAGAGTATGGCACTTGTCAATATGTTATTATGTTAAAATGTTCTTATCAAAAGGACACAAAAGTAAATGGGAAGTGGCATGGGTATACTACTTGCATA
Source organism: Cunninghamia lanceolata (assembly GCA_027924645.1). Taxonomy (NCBI): domain Eukaryota; kingdom Viridiplantae; phylum Streptophyta; class Pinopsida; order Cupressales; family Cupressaceae; genus Cunninghamia; species Cunninghamia lanceolata. Next base: position 2,488,604 of record BSBN01000220.1, on the reverse strand, counting down.
ATTACAAGAACATAATAAACTAAAAATTTAATACACTAACATAAATATTTCAAATCTATCTAAAAGATGCTAAAAAATATATGCCTATCAACATACTCTACCGTGATAAATATTGTTGATCAATTTCAATGATAGCGCCCCTTCCCTAAAGTAAGTATCTACTTTGCTTTCCTTCCAAGTTTTCCGAATCCTTACCATGATAGTGTAAGGTAGGTATTGGGCATGTTACTAAAAATGTGTTTTCATGTGGATGTACAGACAAGAGATGATGTATTGAAAACCAAGGAAAACTAGATGTCAAGTACAATACACTACTATTAGCTTACGCTATGACTAAGCCCTAAATTTGATGGCCATATGATTGTATTTAGACATTATTGTTTTAAAATACAATCAAAGTTTTAAGAAGTCTTTCACATAATAGGGGAGCTTTTATATAGGCCATAAAAAGGCTACAAGATTCTATATAGATAACTTTAATATATTTGTGAGAAAACTTTTGGTTGAGAGGCATAGTCGACTATCAAATTTAGGTTGTGAAGTTTAGGCACACACATTTCAATTTCCATAATCATTTGTTTGGAAGTAATTGAAGTAGGTATGACATGCAAAAAGAAGTCATTAAACTACAGTAAATTAAACAATCATATTTGAAAAAAGTGCATATCTTAAATGGTTGATAAAACTATAAAACTTAACAGGAGAAGAAATACAACAGAAAATATAGTGTAAAATATTGTGTTCATTCAACAGAGGATGATTACAATATATAGCTTCAAAGAAGCATAGGAAACTAACAATGGACACTGCTAAATATGAAGCTAAACATGACAACAAACTGAGATTTATTGACACCTAACAGTTTAACTTAGGCGCCTCTGAAACAACAATTATTCAAACAAACTTGCAGAACTGAAACTAACATTGGCAGCTCCCAACAACATTCACATACATTTATTCATTAACTCCACCAATAATCACGGTGTAATTACAAACCCAACTTTTTGTAAGACTCAATACTATTATCATAAATTTCTTCAATCCCATACTTGAAACCAAAGCCCAAATCCGTGAGCTTTCCAGACTTGAAATGTGTATTTAGAAGACCAACGAAATCCACATCCTGCGATCTGCATTGAACCCATGTCAAACCATACTAATTAATAAACATTTGGTATGGAATTGAAATAGATATAAATAAACATAAGCTATGTTAATATAAAAATACAATATTGTAGTTGGCTAAAATTCTTACACGTCTGTTATCTTGAGATCTGGATAACGTTTTATTAAAAATTGCTCCAGCTCCTTAGCAGAGAGTGTATCTGACGAGCACAAGTATCTCCCTTGAGCTGCGGGCTGCTCCATCAGAAATATGTGCGCGTTGCAAACGTCGCCTATATGGACTACTGGAAGTGTCCCCAACGCGGACAGGATAGACCTTACAGCGATGTTAAGTTGCTTGTTGCCTAAAAAATTATTAAGAAAACATACAATCGCTTCAGAGAAAAAATTATATGTGATGTGTGAATATTAGGGTAGCAGGGGTGAGAAAGACCTGGCATAAACCATAAGAGTGTCTTAATGCTGAGGGGGATGCAGGGTGTGAGGAAAGGTCCTCCGACAACGGATGGCCCAATTGTTACAATATCTAAATTGTGCTCTGCTGCAAAGTTCCAAGCTGTCTGTTCTGCCAGTGTTTTTGATACGAAGTAGGGCTGTTGTGTTCAATACATATATTTCAGGTTATTTTTAAACATCATCTATTTTAATAGTAATTTCGATTAATAAAAATAAGATAAATATTTACTACTTTTTATTGTGAATGAGGTGTAAAAGTGCTAGACTGTTTAATCATTAAAATGAATAGTGAATAGTGTTTAAGTAGAGTGATATTTACCATTTTTTGCTGTCAATGAGGCGCAAAATTGTTAGACTGTTTAACCATTAAAATGAATAGTGAATAATGTTTAAGTAGAGTGATATTTACTACTTTTTGTTGTAAATAAAGCATAAAATTGCTAGACTGTTTAACCATTAAAATGAATAGTGAATAATGTTTAAATAGAGTGATTAGAAAGCCACTAAATTAGATCTAACGAATTTGGACAATACCCAAATGGGAAATTGTTCTGTGTTGGAGCGAAAGTAGTTGACAGGGCTCCAAAGAGACTCCACAGAGCAGGGATTGTTGTTCATCTTCCCTTCCTCATTCAGTGGTGACATGGCACAGGACGACGTAGTGAGAACCACTCGCTTCACAGTTTTTGCTTTCACACACGACTTCAACACATTGCAACAAAAAAAACCCAACTAATATTATTCAGTATGTACAGTTCTGGATTGAAATGTAAGAATCAACTCTGTTTCAGTCTTCACCTCGGGATCTTTGGAGCCAAGGACCATAGGAGATGCGACGAAGAAGACACCTTCACAGCCCGAAATGGGTGAATCAAAGCTCCCTTCCACGCGCAGATCTGCATTGAAGAGCTTAAGCCTTTCGCGTGCACCAGGAAGTCGTTGTAGATAGTCTGTGTCCTGATTCCCTATAAATGCTCCAATTTGATTTTCAAAAGAAAAAAAAAATTTCAATGTTTGAATTATACCTTATATCTTAATCATGAACACAAATTTAAAAAGAATGGCGATAATGGCTATACCAGATGTAGGAAGAATAGTTGCATGGATAGAAAAGCCTCTGTTGAGAAGAGAGTTGACGAGTGAGGAGCCAATGTAGCTATCTCCACCCACGACGCAAAATCTTCCTCCCATTTCCTATCTCCTTACCAGTTACTTCTTCAAGGGCAAATTGTGTGTATCTTTTTGCGCTTTAAGTAAATACAGGAAGCCTGTCAGGGCATTAAGGAGAGCGAACGCAACGACAAAATTTGATAGCGTGATTATTAATTCTCACTTTCATTATCACCAATTGGCGGTCCCTTACGCAGCTGTTTTGAAAGATGATCTGTTTTTTAAAGGTAACATCTGTCTGTGCATAGGTTTATGCTTGGTTGGGTTACTGGTCATGACTGCGTCAGTTTGATGGTTGGTGTGTTCATAGGATGAGTTTTGATCTGCTTGGTCTGGCTTTCGGATCTTGGTTATCTAACCTAATTTTGGATGCATTTGGATTGTTGGGCAGCTCCCAGATCCATGAGCATGATTGGTGTAGATTGTCATTGTTTAGGAGGACCTAGTTGTGTCAGCATGGTTGATTGGAGTAGTTTAAGTGCATATGGAATGCCTCTTCATGCCTTTGTTTTGGTGTATAGGGTTTCATGTCATCGTGATGAGGGATAAGCTTTGATAGATCTTGGTGACAAGTGTGGTCTAATTGTATGATTTTGAGACTAGTGTTCTCTGAACCTTTTGGTATGATTAATCTCAGCATGACTATGTGTTTGGTGATTTTGGGAGCAGGTAAGGAGGTACATTGGAGAGTTGGGCATTGATCTCTCACTGTGAATGAAATACTATTCCTTGAGGAATTATGTTCATATCTCTATGCCTTCACACATGAGGAGGATCATGCTTGTCCATCTCCAATCCCTTTGTGGAATCCATTGTTTTATATATATTGTGAAGGGGACTTTGGAAGGTATGCCATTTCTTTGGTTTTATAATTGAACAATTAATTTGGCCTTAGTTTTTGTTTCCCACTTGATGACCTTTGGTCTTATTTCATTGTCTACTCTCATGTATAAAGGTACAAAATGTGGTTCCAACTTGTTATAAAAGGCTTTGGGAGGTTACCATCTTCTTATACTTGGTGAAGGAACTCATAAACCCTTGCAAAGATCTCCAAACCTCCCCTAAACCGCCTCCAAACATTGGTATACACTCAAACAAGTTCTAAAAAAACCCTCAAATCAAGCTTTGGTGCCAAGAAAATTTAAAATTAGGAAAGGGAATGCTTTATCTCTATTTTGTTTCCAATGTTAAACCTTCTTTGTTAAGGCCCCCACATATGTGATAGTACAGATCCAAGGATTGAGGAATTTCTTCATTATTTAAACCCAAATTTTTACGAGGAAGCCTTTACCCATTTGTCACTTGGTGGAACAACTAGACGCCTATGATCTGTATGGGCATAATTGAGTCCTTTTCTTGACTATCCAAAACTATCTGAGAACAAAACTCTTGTGGATTTGTATAAAAGGATTGAAAGAAGGTTGAAATGACTCATTCTCTTGAGGGTTTCATGAATTGTAAATAAGGTTTTATTATATATCAAATTTATTAGGCTTGCCATTGTTTGTTGGTAAAAATAACATGGATCTGACATCTCTTTTGGGCATGTACAAGATTAGCTAGTAATAGACGAACCTTGGGTCATCCTACAACACTATTATACTATAAGGATGGACTATAATCATGGCACATGTGGGTAGGAATGTATTTCCACAACTTTAGATCATCATGTTTGTTAAACAATTGAGGAGGATGGTTATGATGAAAGGCACTATCATGACTTGGGTCATGACTCTCTTGTATTAAGGTAACTATTTGTTCTAATGGTTTTAAGTTTTTTAAGACTTGATGTCCAATGGCTACTTATCAAATCCTTCAAAGGTTCTATATTCCTAGTGAACAATCATAAACAAGTAAAAGTCATCCTATTGGAAAAGGAATATGCATGCCTTGAGCTATCATTAAATAGGAGGGGCTATTATCAATATTATGTTGAGTGATACTACTGAGGAGCACATAATTATTATATTATTCATGACTCCAGTTTGTTTTGGTAAGAGAAGATACAAGTTTAGAAGGGTAGTTAGCAATAATGGGTTTTGCAATGCTTAAAAGATATCCTCCACCATATGGACTGATAGGCATGTGATGATCAAAGATGGTGTCATGGTCTCTCTCTTTCAATCATAAGATGGGCCAAGATTTCATTACCCTGAGGCATCTCATCAACTCTCAACAGTGGCCTAGGGTTCCTTTTCTGAAGTCTTATGGTGATAAGGGATGTATTCATGTGCATGAAGGCCCTTCAAGCTCTAACACCATTATTATGGAGACAATCATTTCTATGACCTAGGAGTACAATCAGTGGTCATTATGGAGAACAACTAGTTCAGTGGGGGACTTAAGGTTATATGGATCATCAAGTATTGCTGTGAATTTAACAAAGAGGATAAAGTGGGTCATGGACTGTCAAAGTGATGGCAAAGATTTTGTAGTGGTGATGAAGGTATACAAGAATAGCTATGATCTCCTCATTACACTAAAATGGTGATCCAATATGTCCTAACCATTCATGACCAACACAAACACATTGATGACAAGGTATAATTCCAAGACAAATACTATTCTAAGAGATTGCCACTACCCCAATAGTCCTACTATCATAGTCTGTAGCATTACAATGGTTAGGATGCCATGTGGGAGTAACTTGAATCTGAGAGTGTGATGTCATATTTTGACATAAGGCTCAGATCACCTATAATGAAAGGTATTTATCCAACTCTACACTATAAGAATACAAAGTGATCTATTCTTTAAAAGCACCCATGGTCTAGGACTATTGTATATCTTTATGATTGCCCTAAGAGTATCAAAGCGCTTATGAAATTTTAAGATTGAACTTGATCCTACCTATATGGCCTGAAGATTTGGCCTGCATAAGAGGAATGACATAATTAAGATGGTAATAGGTTCAGTGTTAGGTTTAGTCATAGTGTCCAATCCTTGTTGCAATTTCAAACTCCTATAGTGTTGTCATTACTCATCTATGACTATCATGGGATTTTAGAAGTTCTTGTTTGTTTAGACAAGTGTTATCATGGGCCACCTTTGGGTGAGGGAGTAATTAAGTCACAAGCCTGGGGTTTCACCATAGTCATAATGATTATTATCCATAACCAAGGGTTTCACCTCAAAGGATATTCAAAATGCTAATGGAGTCATTTGCATGACATGCCATATTTTGCAAGCCCAGGTATGAACAAGCTATAGAGGTTTCACAAGAATTTATGAGATTGATGGCCATTGGCCACTTATCAAATCTCTCAAGGGTTATGAGAGGGTTTTCAACCTTGGTAATGGTCATAAATGAATAAGTGTCTCATACTGTGGAATTTATGGTTAGCATTTGAGAAGATTATGAGATCTAATGATGCCATAGAGGACTATTGTAGTTGGGGGCAATCATGGGATGTTGAAGGAGGATAGATCATATGATAAATTACCCAAGAGAATTAGAGATGAATGAAGGGGTTTGTGACAATTAAGGGAAAATAAGATAGTGAAGACTGCACCCTAATGTTCCATAGAGAATTATACCTTCATTGGACTACCATTGGTGTTCTTATTGCACAAAGGAAGGACACATCATGAATAAATGTCTGAAACTAAAAGGAGAAAAATAGACTGTCGCAATGGTGGATATCATAGTGCTACCTACAAAGAACAATACAATATATTATGGATAATACAGTGAATGGGATGACCATGAAACACTAGATTGCCCTTCACAACTATTTAGAGTGAGAGAAGATGATGATGGAAGTGACTCATGTGGTATAATACAAATCACAAGAAAAAACATAAAATAATACCATGGCATATGTAAAAGGCCTGGTTGAAAGAACATTATATCTTTAGGATCAAGGTTATAAGAAACCTACATGGAGAAATCAAAGAAATATGAACACCATTCAAAACTCAAACCAAAATGCACCATATGAAAATAACTATAGTAATGAGTTTAGAGGCCAATTTGGAGGTTATAGAGGAGGTTGAGGCCGAGGTAGAGGTAGAAGGAGGGATGAAGCTACCTGCTATAAATGAGGCAAACTAGGGCATTTTGCTAATGAGTGTTGGGGAGAAAGAAGAAGACAATGCACATTCTACAACAAGACAGAGCATGGCCTTTTCACATGTGATAAAGCACAACAATACTTTCATAATGCACCACAGGAAACAAAAGGTGATGACTTAGATAACCAAAAAGGGGAAAGAATAATCCAGAGAGTCCCTAAAGAAGAAGGTCAAGTCTGAAGGACCTGTTAGAGTTATAAGGATGGCAACACAAACATATGTTCATCAGAAGAAGAAAACTAAAGAAAAAGAATCAAGGATGGAAAAACTAGAATGTATAGGAATAAAGGAAAAAAAAGCAACAATAGTCACAAGACAAGTTACAAATATTAGAGGAAATGATACTACTAAATCAGAGAGAATAAAGTGAGGAGGAAGATATATTCTTTTCAGACAAGAGACAACATGATGATATAGTGCAGAAAACAAAACAAATTGTGACACAAGAACAAGAGACACAAAACCAAGATAATCAATTCTTCTTAGAAGAAGAAGTTGCAACACTCAAACAATTTACATAACTAAGGAAACAACATAATCTTATGGAGAAATTAAGCAATTTGCAAAATATTGGAATAAGGAGAAGATACCATGAAATCAAATTAGGTAATTCGGTAGAAATGAAAGACACTGGAAGACAAAACCACTATTGGGGGATGCTCATATAAATCACAAAAAGGTCAAACATGTTATGATAGACTTGGGTGAGGATATAAACATGATCACTAAGAAGCTTTGGGAAAAACTAGGTAGACCTAGATTGTCTCAAACCCCCTACAATACTACTTTAGCAGATGGGTCTAGCATGTCAACTATTGGCACTTGGAAAAAAGTAGAGGTAAACCTAATGGGCATCAAACAGGCCATAGACTTTGTGGTTGTCACTATGAAAGAACAAGGATATTCCTTCAATGCACTACTCGGATTGAGATGGTTTGTAGATGCAAATGGCATAGTGGACTTCTGCAAAGAAGAATTATCCTTTGTAAATAATAACAAAAGTGTATACATACCTTTATAATTACCCATGTAAGAGGCCTATATAGAAGAATCCAATCATGTGGAAAAAAATAATGACTGCCCTAAGAACATTTACATAATATCAAGATTGGAAACAAATAAAATAAAGGAAGAACCAAATTCAGGAGGAGAAATAGAAGCGGAGAATGACAATAACAACACTGATAGTGAAGATGTCCTAGAAGCAAGGATAAAAAATGAATCAGAGCTCAAAAACTAGAGAATGATAGGATTTAGGAGGATATGTATGGTTTAATTCAGTAAGGAAAACATACCGCAATCCTCCACATCAAATGAAAATCCACCACAAGAGGTATGCATCATCAATAAAGACCAAAATACAAAGGAGCCTAAGATATCTCACCATATTATTAATATTATGAGAGGAATCTCCCATATATCAAACTACCCAATTTTTTAGGTGTGAAAGACCTACAACCATACTAAACATGAGATTGAGATAATATTTTTAGAACACAAAAGAATAGAGGTATTACAATATGCAATAGTATGTAATGCAGCAAATTAGTGGTCAAATCATAGAGATTAAATAAAATATTGGTCCACATTTAAGCTTCTTATCAATGTGAGATACTTACCAAAGCAAGGAGAATACAAAGATATACCCAAGTATGAATGACAAAATCCACCGCAAGAACATTTAACTACTTGTGTAATAGCATGGGAAAGTAGAAAACAACATAGCAAGACTATATACACCCATCTATTCTACTAGAAATTAGCACCAATAGCTTGAACTTGGTATATCAACCAAGAAAGAAGAAAGGAAACAAGCAATTGGGAGGAAGTACAAGCTGACTTTATACATACATTTTCTTTCTACAGTCCAACAAAATCCATACATAATGCACTTTTAAAAATAAAAGAAATAATTTTTCAACAAGTAACAAAGGAAGAGAAAGAAAAAATGGATCATAGTACACCACTACCAAGATCTGAAGGAATATGGAAACTGGTGAAATGGATAGACCAATAGTCAAGAAATATGGGTTAAAATGCTATAAGACTGCAAAAATGGATGATGGGGATAATGAGGATCTAGACATTGATGTCCAAGAAGGAGAAAGAGAGCTAGAGGTATTAACTAAACCAAATGATCAATATTACAATAAACCTCTTAAAATCAAATAAGAGAATATTGCAAAGCAAGGTGACCCCAAACTAGCAAAGATTGGAGACTACTGAGATGAGAAAGTGGTAGCGCAAGTAACTGAGATTCTCTCTAAGTTTGAGGACTTATTCTCAAGAACCTTTACTCAAATGAAAGGCATTAAAGAGGAAGCAAGGATAATGAAAATACAAGTGAAAGAGTGAGATAAACTAGTAAAGAATCCTAACGAGAAGAAAAGTGTCAAAGTAGAAATTGACAAGATGTTAGCAGTAGGGATCATAAAATCTATTGAGGAAGGAGAATGGATTAGCCCAATGGTGGTACAAAACAAGAAATCATGAGAGATAAGAATATGCAAAGACTATAGAAAGTTGAACAAAGCTTGCATCCATGATCCATTCCCAACACCCTTCATAGAAAAGATATTAGAATCAATTGTCAAAAGAGAAATATATTCATTCACTGATGGATTTTCTAGTTACCATCAAGTAAAGATAAGAGAAGATGATCAACTTAAAACAACATTTGCATCTAAATTATGATCCTACATGTATACAATGATGCCTTTTGGACTAAAGAATGTACCAACAATTTTTAGTAGAATAATGATAAATGCATTCAAAGAGTTTATACATGATTTCTTAGAGGCTCATCTAGATGATTGGAATGTCTATGGATTGGTGAAAGACCACACATAGACCTTAAGAATGATGTTGAATAAATGAAGAAGTTTGTAAATATCATTGAATCTCAAGAAATACATATTTACGGTACCTTTTGGGACTCTATTAGGTCACATTATTTGTAAGGAAGGGTTGATGGTAGATCCCTTGAAAGTAACTCTGATCCTTACACTACCACCACCTAAAACAACAATAGAAGTGAAAAATTTCTTAGGGTACACTGGGTATCACCGAAAATTTATTAGGGGTTATGCACCAATAGCAGCACCTTTGAAGGAATTATTCAAAAATAAAAGTGGGAAAAATATTGAATGGAATGAACAATGCCAATCTTCTTTTTGTCATAAATAAAGGCAACAACTACCCAAATGGAAATCTGATTACAATATGTTTATATAGTAGTATAATATGAATAGAAAGTGCATACAGAAATGAAATTACAACACAAGAATAAACATTGCTGATAAGGGCATGGTTCGGTGGTTAAGTCGGTCAATTGTAGTGGCGGCCACCAGAATTCAAAACCCCCACTGGGCTAACGAGCTCGCAGGCTTTACGCCTTCATTGGGCCAATGAGCTCACGGGTTTGAAGTGTTCTTACTAGGGGATGAGGTCCCCCATTTTGTGGCCTCACCGGTTCGTTGCTCTGGGAAAAAACATTCACATGGAGCTAGAGGGCGTGTTGCACCAGTGTTGCTGGTCACGTTAAAAAAAAGTTTACCATGCGCATTATCCTTTAAAAAAAAAAACACAAGAATAAACACCATAGAAGAATAAACCATATCAACAGATATAATGTGGAGAAAACCCTTTCAGGCAAAAAACTCCACAAAGAAAAGGGGCTCAAGTTTTATTATCTTTAAAATCTAAAATACATAATACATGCACTTCCTATATCTCTCCAACCTTCAATCCGGCAAAACCTATGTACAAGAAAACTATGATGAATAACACATACAAGGCACTATATTTATAGAGGTATTTCACTCCCCGAACTAGGCATCCACTTTCTCTCACCTTGGATACTCCAACATGAAACCTTAAATGACCTCTTACAAGCTCATGACACTTGTCAATAGTCTACCAAGCAAAATTTGGTACCCATGGACGAAAATACGCACTTACGGGGTAATAAATACTACAATAACCATCATAGATTCCATCATGACACCCACCGAATAACATCTTCCTAATATGGGCACCTAGAGCCAAGAATAGCAACTTACAACTCATAAAAATCTGTCATAAGTTGTCATATTGTTATAGAATATTATGACAACTTACAACTGAGTATATACACAAAGATGAGGGACCAAAAAGTCACCACATGACTTTTTGGTCCCAAACAAGTCATAACATGAGTGTGGTATAGTACGCTATCATTATGGCTTGGTATTATCGAGACTAAAATGCGAACACATTATAGGCTTGGTAAAACTGAGCCATAACACTAGCATGTTATAACGCAAGCGTGTTATAATGCACTTGCATTTTACAAAAGAAAAAGTCTCTCTCTCTCTCTCTCTCTCTCTCTCTCTCTCTCTCTCTCTCTCTCTTGTTTGAGGTCATAGAGAGATTTTCTAAGTCTACATACTAAGGAAGAATCCTAAAGATACCTTGTGATTGTTCCATGTAGATCTCCTCCTCAAGGTCTTCGTGAAGAAAATCACCCTTCACATCAATCTGGTGCACTTCCCAACCATGTGTTGCAGCAAATAGCAAGTGTGAGTCATATGGAGGTCATCTTGGCCACGGGTGCAAAGGTCTCTGTGTAGTCAATACGAGCAACATGTGAAAACCCATCAGCTACCAGGCGTGCCTTGTACTTATCAACTGGCCCATTTACTACATACTTGGTCTGATAGATCCATCTGCATTGAACCATCTTTCTTCCCTTAGAAAGATGTGTCAAGTCCCAAGTGTGATTTTCCATAAAGGAATCATATTCCTCATTCATATCATCATCCCGCTCAGGTATCCCTGAAGCCTCTTTGAAGGTCTGTGGATTAGAGGTTGAGGCAAAGTAAGCATGTGGCCCACTATGATAATCTGACCGCATATGTCTCCCATCTTCTAGATTCCCTTCCCATGTCCCTACACTTTGAAGTGTCTACTAAGCCCAAAGGGGCTATGACATGGGTGAATTAAGTGTTGAAAGATCAACCTCCAAAGCAAGCCCATAAGAAGATGAGGATGAACCCCCATCAAGGTCCTCACTATCACAACTAGAGGAAGAAGGAATCTCTATCTTAGGAATCAACTATGGATGGTCTGAGTCATCAGAAGAAGTATCATCAAAGTGGAATGAGTCCACAAAGGAGGGAGGAATCCCAAGCAAAGATTCAATGGGACTTTCCTGGAACTTAACACTCCTCTTAATGAACAACTCATGTGTGGTCGGATGTAGGAGATAATAACCTTTCACACCTTCTGGATACCCTACAAAGATGCAAGGTTTGGACCAAGGTTCCATTGCCTTGTGAGTCTAAGAAGGTATAAGTACCATAGTTAGAGATCTAAAGACTCTGAAGTGCTCAATTGAAGGTTTCCTTCCTTTCTAAGCTTCAAAATGTGTGATACCCTTCAAGGCTTTGTCAGGAACTCTGTTCTAAATATAACATGCACAATTGATTGCTTCTTCCCAGTACTATGGTGTAAGGTCCTTGAAGTGTATCATGCAATTTTCCATCTCTTTCAAGGTTTTGTTCACACATTTCACAAATCCATTATGCTGAGGGGTGTAGGGAACTATATGTTGCAAGTTTATTCCCTCTACTGTGCAAAACTGCTCAAACCTAGTATTAACATACTCTCCTCCATTATTTGTTTGAAGAACCTTGATGACCTTCCCTGATTGTTTGTCAACAAGAGCCTTGAAATATCGAAAGTGGTCGAAGAATTCAGACTTCTGCCGAAGGAACTAGACCCATGTATACCAAGAGAAGTCATCTATGAAGGTGAGAACATATCTAGCCTTAGTAAAAGATGGATGGGGAAAAGCCCCATATACATCACTGTGAACAAGCTCCAAGATTTGTGTCACTCTCCATGATTTTCCTTTATCAAATCTCTCTTTACAATGCTTCCCAAGGGCACATCCTCACAAAGACCCTTAGAGAATATGACTCTAGGCAATCCTATAACCATATCATGCTGACTAAGCTGTTCAAGATAGTGGTAATTTAGATGGCCAAACTACTCATGCCATAATTTGCTAACCCCATCATAATGAGTAAGCAATGTGGTAGGAGAAACATTAGGAGCAAAATGTGAGAAGGTATACAACCTTGATTGATAATCTACCCATCCTAATGCTACTAAGTTGTTGTGTAACTCTCTGATCTCAACTAAATTTGGTGTAAACTAAACTCTCATGCCCTTACCTATGTGAGTGATTTTGTATACATATAGGAGATTAGATGAAAGTGAAAGTACACTAAGAACATTAGTGAATGTCCCCCCTCAATTTCAATAGACACTCTCCCAACAATTATTGTTGGAGTGTCATACCTAGGGTAATGGTGGACATGTTGTGGGGTTCTAAGGAAGTGAACTCAACCTGTGAACAACTCATATGGTGTGAGGCACTAGAATCAATGATCCATGAATATGTTGAAGAGCCAACTGCAACAAGAGTCTTCACCTTGAATTTCTATTTACCTTTTGAGCTAGAAGTTTCTGGGGTGGATGAGGATACTTTGAAGGATTTAAGTACACCTATGTTGTTCTTCTCAAAGAGATGAGTGAGGTGATCAACCTTTTTCTTCATACACTTGTGCTCATCATGCCTTGTCTTCCTACAGTAGGCACACTAACCTTTGTCCTTTTTAGGTTGCCCTTGTTTGGATGAAGTTTCTATGTGACTTTTAGATGTCTCAAGTTTATGTTCTTTCTTTGTCTCATGATCCTTCTGAGTGTTTTATTTCTTTCCTTTGTTTCTTGAACCCTATTGATGTTTACCATTTCCAGCTACTAGGGCTTGAGGTTTTGAGGACTTCACAGTGCCCATTTGGATTAACTTGTCTTGCTCTCTGGTTAGATCAGCAATGAAGTCATCTAGAGATGGCATTTTCCAAGTGGCTCCAAGAGCTCTCTTGGTGGAATAGAATGTCGACACAAATACAAAGTAGTCAGGACCAAGTTTGGAGAGAACTAAGAGAACTAGTTGGTAATCTTTTTTTATCAATACCACATTCTGTTAACTACAACATAAGAGATTTAAACTTTGTAAAAATGTCTCCTAGTGTGGTAAATGTGCTCGGACTCAAACTAATTAACTCATTCTCTAGCTCATGAGCTCTCATCTGATCTACCTTACCAAAGGGCTTCTCAAGAGCTAGCCATACCTCATTGGGAGTTCAGAAAGATTCAACATTAAAGATTAATTCTAGAGAGATACTGAGACATAAATAACTGAAGGCCTGGTCACATGTGTGTTAAACCATTTCACTTTAGTGTCATCATCAGAGGGTTATGTTTCAGTGCCCAATGTAAAATTGTATAACCCTTTGTTTTTCAACATCAGCTAGATTTTCAATTTCCAATCATGATAATTAAAGGGTGTTGAATGTGAAATAGCCTAAGTAGAATCCATATTGTAAGTTTGAACAAATACAAAAAGAAAAAGACACAACAACGAGACAAATCCTTGTTATTATCAAGTAATCCCCCCTGATTTTGGCACTTTATAAATATTGTGTGGACAAAACTACCTATTACACAAATTTAAATGCTCTTGAGTTTATTTTTCTAAAGAATATTTGGACAAAAAAAACTCTACAAGGAGGAGCAAAAAGCTTGTTTAAAAAACAAGTCTAAAAAATAGCTTGTCTAAAAAAAATGAGATTTAAAAAAAAGCTTCTTCTTGTTTTTTTTTTTTTAAAATGAGTAACTAAAGCTTTTATTTTTTAAAATCCCTAATTTCTTTAAAAAAAACTAGGGCACAATTCTAGAAAAAAACCAGAGAAAAATACCTCCTTTTGTTTTGAAGAGAACCTCCAAAAATCTCTGAAATTGTTGATGTGAAGGTAGATTTGAATCTAATTTAGAGTGAAATTGTACTTAGAGGTCAAAATGTTTCTTGAAAGCCAAAAAGAAATGTAGAGTTAGGCATAGTTCTACTATTGTGGAGGGCGTTTGAGCCTCAGAGAAAGGTCAAAGGCCATTGTGGAGGGCAATTTTGAGTCTGCTGGAGGCAAAAACCAAACTTGGGCTTGTTTTAGTAGGTCGCGACCTCCAAAGGGCCTATGTGCCTATTATAACAGGTCGTAGCTACCCATGGAAGAGGTAGGCCTATAGAAAAGGCTCTAGTGCCTAGAAACAAGCCCCCCAACACAAAAAAATGTCCCATTTTTTGTAAAAAACTCAGATTCCTTTATAAAAAATGTTTGCTACAAAAAAATGTGTTGCTGTCACCAGAAGATACTCTATTTCTGAAGAGAAAACTTCCCAACAAAAAACAATGTCCTCTTGTTGAAAAAATAGGTGTCCACTCAAAAAAAGCTCTTCTCTTTGAGAAAACAATGACCATGCTACAGTATGAGACGTCTCCCAATAAGGACTTTAAAAAATAGGGTTTGATCTTAGCAATTTTGAAGCTATGCTGAAATAAATTGATAGACGAATAGGTTTACAACCCTTTAAATCCCACTCTGATAATATGAAGAATTGAGCAAGATCAAATGGAAGATTACAAACACTGAGATGAGTCACGAAGGATAAATAATCGCACATTCAGAGCTATCAAAGACACAAGCAATATGCAAAGCAAACTAGATGAATGTATTAGCTCACATGAATGACTACATATAGGCTGAAATCTCTCTATGTTTAGACATGCCATAAATAAGAAAGCAAGCCTAAGAATAGTAGAGGCCTAAATTTAGGCATGCAACTACTTAATATAGGATAAGTTGAGTTAGACACCTGTTATAAACATAGACATGCTAATAAAAGAACAAGAGCACCTAAATTTAGTGTAGCTAAATATAGTCAACTAAGTGAGCTTAATTACACTAACGAGAGAGAGAGGAGGGGGGGAAGAGAGGGAGGATGAGGGATCGATAGATAGAGATATAGAGAGGGACAGAGGAGGTGATATATATATATATAGCGAGAGAGATAGAAAGATATGGAGTGAGAGAGAGAGAGATAGAGTGATAGATGGAGAGGAAGACAAAGCGAGATAGAGGGAGAGGGAGAGAGAGATAGAAATAGGGAAAGAGATATCTAGATATAGAGTGAGAGAGATATAGAGAGGTAGGATAGAGAGATAAAGAGATAGAGGGAGGGAGGGAGAGAGTGAGTGACAAAAAGATAGAGAGAGATGGAGAGATAGAGATACAAAGAGTGATATATAGAAAGAGAGGTAGGATAGTGAGGGCGAGACAAAAGGACAAATAGATCTAGAGATATAGAGATAGAGAAAATTATGGAGATATAGAGAGAGAGATATAGAGGGAGAGATAGACAGAGGAGTGATAGAGAGATATAGAGAGGGGGAAGAGATATCTATAGAGATAGAGATAGAAAGAGGGAGAGATAAATAGAGGGAGAGATGGAGAGATATATGTAGAGGGACAGAGAGGAGAGATAGAAAGATATAGAGAGGGGGAAGAGATATCTATAGAGATAGAGATAGAAAGAGGGAGAGATGGAGAGATAGAGAGATAGAGATAGACAGAGTGAGAGGGATATAGATAGAGACATAGAGAGAGAGGGTGCAGGAGAGAGAGAGAGAGAGAGAGAGAGAGAGAGAGAGAGAGAGAGAGAGAGAGCATAACACAAGCACATTATAACATGCTCACATTATGTGAATTCTCATAACATGAGTGCATTATAATACACTCACGTCATGTGAATGCACATAATGCAAGCATGTTATAATGAGCTCGCATTATGTAAATGCTCATAACATGAGCACGGTATAACGCACTCACGTTATGTGAATGCACCTAATGTGAGCACATTATAATGCACTTGCATTATAATTTGCCTTGGTAATTTCCAAACCTTTGGCTTGGATTTGCCTTGTGCTTCCAACCCAAAGGCTTGGAGTATGTTTAGATCATCCAAGGATGTGTTTTCTAGATTCTAATAGAATTCACATAATCTTGAGCATGCTCCCCATCAGGATTGTACTTTTTTCAATGAAAAGTTGAAAAAATACCACCATAATCTTAAGCTCTCTGTTAGCTATCTAACCATTTTTTTTTTCACATTTTGAGTATGTTAAGGATTTCATCTTTAATTTCTTTTGTTAATGTATCTATTTTTTGTCAAAAACTAGTGTCTGGTATTTTTGACTTTTTTTTAACCATTCATTAAAATTTCAAATAAGTTACATTTTTAGAAACTAGACTCCATTCTACACATATTAAAAAAATAATTTGATTTTTGATTAGTTTTCAAAAATTTTAGGGGGGAGCACGCTCAATTTTCTATTTTTTAGGATGTGTCCACTTTGAAAATTAGTTATAAATTAATTATTCATGAAAACATTATTAGAAAAATCAGGGATAAACTACATGGTGTCAGCTAATTTCTCACCAAAGTGATTTTTGAAATACTAAAAAAAAGTTAACATTTTAGGGGGAGCACAACACACGCTATGTTATGTTTTTTTGAGAAAAATAGGACCAATTTATGTGCTCCCCCTTTTTGAACCCCTTGATCTCAACCATTTAAAAAAATAGTAGTTTAGAAACTAGATTCAGAGCACTATGACTCTTTTTTTGTTGTATCTTCAAAGTTTGAGTTTAACTATTTTCAATTTCTCATCCAACATCAGTCTTTCCTAATTAAAAAAAAAAGTGGCATCTTAAGACCCCCTTTTGGTCCCTCATCTTTGTGCACTTACCTAGCTGTCATATATTCTCTTACAACCACTTACCAACTTTATGACATGCGTCATACAAGCCAAATATAGTTGATTCCTCCAAGGTGGTGCCTACCCTCAATTACTCTTGATATTTACAATTACCATTAGTAAATGTTACTCCAAAACTATCGTCAGTAATTTTGAAACTTATCGATGTAGTAACTCCGTAATTAATTTTTACCACTACTAGTGAAACTTGTACATCACTTATGGGTGATTTACAAATAATAATAGGAATAATAATTACAAGGATTTACAAGGTTAATGGCACCTAAATCCCAACATTCTCCCACTTGACATTATGCATTGTAAATACCCATGTAGGAAAACATAAAACAACTAAGTACAAGAAACAAGGCCCATGGCCTCTCTGCACCAAGTAAACTTATCTATGCTCACAGGTTTGGTGAAAGCATCTACAACAATCTCTTGAATGTCTACCTTCTTTAGCTCAATCTATCCACTTTCAACCATTACTTGAACAAAGTGATACTGTACATCAACATGCTTAGTGTGAGCATGATACATAGGATTTTTGGCCAAACAAATAATACTCTAGATATCACAACCAATTTGAATGACCCTGCAATCAAAACCAATACCTGTACACAATCTCCTCAACCAAACTACCTCCTTAGACACATAGGTAGTAGCCATATACTCTACTTTAGTGGTGGACAAAGCAACTGTGGGATGCCGTTTTCTCATCCAACTCACTCCTCCTCCAAACAAAGTAAACACATAGCCACTAGTGGACCTTTGACTATCCAAGTCACCTACCCAATATGCATCAACAAAACCATGTATTTCCAATGAATTTTCCACACTATTAGTACCATAATAAACCAAAAAGTAGTCATAAGTACCAATTGAATATCTAAATACCCTCTTTACATAATTCCAATGTTGTCTACTAGGGTTAGACATAAACCTACTCAAAACTCACATTACTTAGGCAATATCTGGCCTAGTACAAACAATTGCATACATTAAACTCCCTACAACACTAGCATGTGGCACATTAGTCATATCCTCAAAATCCTCCTCATTTTTCAAAGACATGTCTATTGAAATCTTAGTACCAATGGGCGAAGGAATTCCAACTGGGTTACAATCCTGCATGCTAAATCTTTGCAAAATGGTATTCACATACTTACTCTAAGATAACCAAAGCTTTATGTTACCTTTGTCCCTCCTAATCTCCATACCCAAAATATACATGGCTACTCCAAGATCCTTCATGTTGAATACAACTAAAAGTTAGGATTTCAATTCACTGATCATATCCTTAGTATTTCTAAAAAATAATTTGTCATCTACATCCAATGTAATGATCAATATAGAATCATCAATATAATGAATGTACACACGATGATCCTCCTCACTTCTAACAAAGCCCAATTTCAAAACAAATGAATCAAACTTCTAGTACCACATCCTGGGAGACTATTTCAAACCATAAAGAGACCTCTTTAATCTACGAACCTAATGTTCTTTCCCTTTTACCTCAAATCCTATATGTTGATAAATGTAAATTTCTTCCTCAAGATCTCCATGCAAAAACATAGTCTTAACATCCATTTGCTCTATTTGCCAATCAAAAGATGTAGTAATGGATAAGATAAATCTAATATAAATTAATTTAGTAACAAGAGAGAATATTTCACTAAAATCAACTCCCTCTCTAGAAGTAGCCCTTGGCTACCAGTCTAGCCTTGTACTTTTCCAATGAACCGTCTACTCCAAACTTCTTCTTGAAGACCCACTTGTAACCTATGACCTTTCTTACTTTGGGAAAACAAACAAGATCCTAGGTGTGTAAGAGTCTAAGCTATCATCTCCTTTTGCATGGCTAACTATCAACACATACTATTATTTGTATGAATAGCTTCCCTGTAGGATCTAGGCTCATCATCAGTACTTAATAATGAAAATACATAACAAAAATTTGGTGGGCTATACCTATCAACTAGGTTCTGATGTATTATGGATCTTTTCAATGGTGGAGTAAGAGACTCTTCTGGTTCTTCTAAACTCTCAACTTCTTCTATAACAACAGAGTCTTCCTCACCAAAACTACTTTTGCTTGAATCTTCTTCTTCTTCTTCACCCCCAATCCATCATTCTATTTTTTTGGCTATGCATCTTCCTACTGTAAATCAAAATGCACTACCTTTGACCTTTCTTTCTCTTTTGGTTGTTTAGGTTCAAAAATAACTCTAAGTTCCGTGAAAATAACATCTCTAGAGAAAACAAATTTTCATGGTTAGAGGATACCAAAGCTTATAACCTTTATCATTCTCACCATATCCAACGAAGATGCATTTCTATGATTTTGGATCCAACTTAGATCACTTTTTTTTAAGCATATGAACAAAAGCCTCAAATCCAAAAACCCTTAAATATGAAACATAAGGTTTCTTACCTATCCACACTTCATAAGGTGTCAAATCAAGAGTGTTACAAGGAGTTCTATTAATCAAGTAACAAGTGGTACACACAACCTCTGTCCAAAATAATTTCTCCAACTTTGAATCACTCAACATACTTCTCCCTCTTTCCATGATTGTTTGATTCATCTTTTCTACAACACCATTCTGTTGTGGTATATACAGAGTTGTGTTTTGTCTGATTATAATTGCACACTTACAAAAATCATCAAATTACTTAGAGAAATATTCCTCTCCATTGTCAAATATTAATATTTTTATCTTTAATCCAAATTAGTTTTCAACTAAGACTTTAAAATCCTTAAACTTAGTGAAAACTTCATATTTGTGTTTCATAAAATAAATCCATGTAAATCTGGATACATCATCAATGAAGGTGGCAAAATAATGAGATTTTCTAGAATAGATTCATTATCCACAAGTCCAAACACATCTGAATGAATAATCTCTAACTTCTTTGTTTCTCTATTACTTTCTAAAGGAAATGATGTTTTGTGTTGTTTACCAAACACGCAATGCTCATAGAAATCAAAGCCTCATCAGAATAAGAGAAACCTTCCAACAAATATTTATTCTTAATTTTTTTTTAAATTATTACTTATGTGACCCGATCTATGGTGCCACAACATACAAGTGTTTTCAGAAGCCTCAAAAATATTATAGGAATTACAAATTGTAGCGGCATCTAGCCTAAACAAGGTTCCCAATCTTTTCCCCTTCGCTACGACCAAGTTTCCTCTCACCAATATGCAACCATGCTTATTCAAATGTTTCATGTATTCCCAAATCATTCAACTTCAAAACTAAAATAATATTTCTAGCCAATCTAGGAACATGCAAAACACTAGGGAGAGTTTTAATTCTCCCATCACTAAAACACAACACTAACTTGCATTTTCCAAATATCAGATATGTAAAATTGTCCCCAAGGTACACTTTACCTCCATCATACTCTTCGTATGTGGAAAACCATTCTTTATGCAGGGTCATATGATATGAGCATGTCTTGAGTCAACCAACCAATAATCATTAGAAACAACATTGCATGCAGCAAGTAAAAAATCTTCACTTGCGTTCGAGGACTTATCAGTAGTGGAATCCCACTATTTCTTCGAGTTCCTACATTCATTTTTCACATGCACTCTTTTTTTGTAATTCCAACACTTAATTCTATTCTTCTTTCCAAGAGTCTTAGAACAACCCTTAGACTTGTCTTAGACCCCTTTTGATCTCCTTTCTGTCCTCATTCCTTAGACCTTCCCCTTACATTTAGAGCCTCATTGTTACCCTCAGAAGTCTTCTTCCTCATCTCCTATGCCAACAAAGTTGCAACAAGGTGATCTAACTTCAGATCTTCAAGGTTAGCTGTAAAAGAAAGGATAACATTCTCCTAAGCTTTAGGTAAAGAACAAAGTAGAAGTATACATTTATCTTCCTCTTCAACTGTAGAATCTACATAATCAAGTTGACTCAAAAGTAAATTAAAATTATTCAAATAATCTGCTATGGAATCACTCTCTTTCATTTTAACAGAAAATAATTTCTGCTTTAAATAAAGCTTGTTTACCATGGTCTTTGCTCGATAAATCTCACCCAATTTATTCTAGAGTTTGAATGCAGTCTCTTCCTTTGAGACATTCAATAGGATGGAATCTATAAGACATAGTCTGATAGTTTCACGTGCCTTCTTACCCAACCTTACCCATTCTTTTGCACTCACACATTAGGCTTCTTCTCTGTCATAATAGCCAACCATTGGTTTTTTCCTCAAGCAAATCTTCCATCTTCAACTTCCATAATTCATACCCCATACTGTTAAATTCTCAATGTCTAAACAAGAGGTTGAAGTAGCAGATTGAGCCATGAATAATACACAAGATCTACAAAACAAAACAACCTTCAAACTAGCACCAAAGAATCAAAAGTGGCCAGACTCTGATACCAAATGTTAGAAATGAAGGCAATAACTACCCAAATGGAAATCTGATTACAATATGTTTATGAACTTATAGCAGTGTAATATGAATTGAGATTGTATATGGAAATAAAATTACAACACATGAATAAACACCATAGAACAATAAACCATATCAATACCAGATATAACATGGAGAAAATTATTTCAAGTAAAAAATCTACCAAGAAAAGAGGCTCAAATTGTATCATCTTCAAAATCTGAATTATATAATACATGCACTTCCTCTGTCTCTCCAACCTTAAATCCAATAGAACCTATGTACAAGAAAACTATGATTAATAACACATACAAGGCACTGTATATATAGAGGTATTTCAATCCCTGAACTAGGCATCCACTTTCTCTCACCTTGGATACTTGAACATGCAACATTAAATGACCTCTTACATGCTCATGACACTTGTCAATAGTCAACCATGCAAACTTGGGCACCCATGGACAAGAATAGGCACTTACGGGGTAATAAATATTGTCATAACCATCATAGATTATGTCATAACACCCCCCGAATAACATCTTCCCAATATGGGTGCCTAGAGCCAAGAATAGCAACTTACAACTCATAAATATCCTTCATAAGTTATCATATTTTCATAGAATCTTATGACAACTTACAACTTTCATAGATTCTCTTACAACAACTTACCAACTTTATGACATGTGTCATAAAAGCCAAATATAGTTGATTCCTCCAAGGTGACACAAACAATTAATTACTCTTGATATTTACAATTACCATCACTAGATGTTAGTCCATAACTACCGCTTGAAACTCCAAAACTTACCAATGTAGTAACTCAATAATTACTATCACTGGTAATTAATTTTTACCATTTTCATTGAAACATGTACATCCCTTATGGGTGATTTACAAATAATATTAGGAATACTAATTACAAGGATTTACAAGGATAATGGCACCTAAATCCTAACACTTTTGACATACTAAAATAGAAAAATGGTTGAAACTCTTATTTTGATATTCTTGGATTGGAAAATTCCCTTTCATGTACATGTAGATGCTTCAGGGAGGGGACCAAAGACCATCCTATAGCATTTTCTAGTAGGAAATTATCTAAGGCTGGGAAAAACTATACAACAGAATGAGAAGCCCTAGCAATGGTATATGCACTACAAAAATTTAGACACTACCTATTAGCCACACCCTTAATCTTCTTTACTAACCATAAACCATTAAAGTACTTGTTGAATAATCCTATCATTAAAGGGAGAATATATAGATGGTTATTACTATTCCAAGAATTTGAATTCACCATCAAAGTGAAACTGGGGAAACAAAACCAAGGTCATGACTACTTATCTAGGATTGAAATAGGGGATGAACTAGAAAGCTAAGAAGAAGAACTCCGTGGCGCAAACCTATTTAGGGTGAATGTGGTACCAAAAAAAATGAAATATATTGCATATTTACTTTCCACAAGATATACAAATCCTTATATGGAAGGCTTTTCCATATACACTTATTGTAGGAGAATTACCTATCAGAGAAAAAAATGATATAATAAGGAGAGTGGTATATGAACATGAAAGAGAGGACATACTAAAGGAAGCACATGAAGGTATAGAAGGAGGTCATAACTCTAAAGATGTTATAGCAAGAAAGATCAAACTAGTAGGTTTATGGTGGCCTACCTTATTCCAAGATGCTAAAAGGTATGTAAAGCATTGTGATATTTTCAAAGAATGGGTAAACCTATTGCCAGAGATGAAATCCCATTGAGACCAGTATCAACACAAATCCCATTTGAGAAATAGGAAATTGAATTTATTGGACCCACAGATCCTCAATCCAAAAAACCAAAAGCAAGATACATTATCTCAAGTGTAGAATATCTCACAAAATGAGTAGAAGCTCAACCCACCAAGGACTATACATCAAAAACAACCACAAAATTCCTCTATCAGAATATCATAACTAAATTTGGATGTCCACTAAGTATCACAAGTAACTAAGGAAAACATTTTGTAAATAACATGATTGCGAAGCTACTACAATCTTTCATGATAGCGCACAACAAATCTCACCATATCATCCATAGAAAACTGGTGCAGGTGAAGCCTTAAATAAAATAATTGGGAAGACATTAATAAAAATTAGTCATGGAAATAGAACAGATTGGGACCTTAAATTACCAGTGATACTTTGGGCCTACAACATAACATACAAACAAACCACAAATTTCACACCTTATGAATTAGTGTATGGCCTAGATGCTACTATACTGATACATTTTATACTACCCAACTTTCATACCACACGGACTCTAAAGATACATGTGGAGAAATTCCTAACACAAAGAATTGAAGAACTAGAGAAAATGGATGAAAACAGGTTAATGTCAACCTATAACATGAATCTAGAAAGAAAGTGGTAGAAAGCCTGGTATGATAGAAACCTGTGGATGAAAATATTCAAAGAGGGAGACTTGGTACTTTTGTATGATAGTAAGTTTAAGAAGCAAGGAAAACTAAAAATAAGATGGTTAGGACCATATTGCAAAGAGGTGTAAGTACACTAGATCAAACCCTCTTTCACTATAACATTCAAGGAAAAAACTAATCTAAGTCACTACAAGATGGAAGAAGACTCAGCTACTAATTTTGTTCTCTTGTTTACTATAGAAAGATATGATTCAACAAAGCCTTTTATCAAAACCTAGGCCAATAAATGCACTAAACCCTAGAATTGAGATAATAAGCTTATAATAGATAAACAACAATCGAAAGCTAGGATCTAAAAGTACCAAGATGATTAGTGAGGTGTCATAACCTATTCCATGGAAGCTAAAATATTGGAAGACTCTGGTACTAGCACCTGAGTCCAGAAAGTCCCGATATCTAAAAACTCAAAACTAGAAAAATGTTATAAATGATGTCCAGATGTTGTATCTAATGTCTAATTTAGCTGGTGGACACTGGTGCTAGCACCCAAGTCTACTACAGAGGAATTTACACACTCAGTTTTCAGATCTTGAATCTTTATCTCTTGAACAACCTCCCTATACATTCAATTCTTCAATCCTTGCACCTCTAACCTACACACAAGAAGAAAAGGGGTTTGGGGGTTGTGGTGTTTAAGTATTTGCCTCAATCAAATCCTAGGTTAGCATTCAAGCTTTCCCAATACTATTGTTAGAGAGAGAGTGTGTCCTTGTAAGAAAGAGACTAAAGATAATCAAAATGATGAAATGATTCAAACAATGATGATGTCATGTTGGAGGTGAAGTCCTTAGGAGGATGAAGAGTCTTCAACTCATAAGGATCTTGATGATGATTCCACATCTGCAACAAACATAATACTAACACAAATTTGCAACAATAACACAATGAATTCCTTGAATGCTCTTTCGCTCAATATCATAACCTTGCTATCATTAACTTGTCAGAAAATGAATTCAAACACTTGTTTACATATTCTATCCCATTAAACTTCCACAAATTAATTGAAAGAGCCAACAAGGAAGGACCCATTTAAAAGTCCTATTTTGACATCCCTTATTACCTTGACCAATTAGGGTGGACTTGGGCACGGGCACCCAAGTGCCAAGGTGCCTTTTTTATCAGGACCTAATCATTAAATGGACCCCTAGTTCCCTTTTGACATTTGTTTTGGGGGATTTCTCATTGGGATGAATATTTTGCTTGTAGAGTGTTAACACCGAGAGCTAGGAGCTAAATTAGGAGGTAAAAAGGCATGTGTCCACTTTTTGCTCCATAACATTTAGCCCACAATTTAATGTGTGTGCAATCCTACGATTTAGCACATGCATTAAAGTATGGTTGAATCATATCAAAACACATGTCAAACACATCAAACATAAGAATGAAGACACACCCTAAACTTGAAGGACTATTTCTAGACCCCAGACTTAGGCAAACATAAGTAAACACTTAACAACCACATAAGACACAATGAATATAGTAAGGAAGCACATAATACATGGAGAAGATAGTGAAATCACAGAATACACAAAGAAGACATGAGTGGATCCATGCAAGACACAAAGAAGACATGAAGAGAATACATGATTTAATAAATTACATATCTAGATATAATGCTAACTAAAGTAAACAAAATGCACAACGTGGGGGGGCTCATCACCACACATCTTTAGACCATGCAAAAACACACAAAACACATATAGCATGGGGGGCTCATCACCACACATCTTTAGACCATGCTACAAACACACAATACATTCAAGGAAGACACATGAAACACACAAAAGAAACATGGAATACACGAGTGCTGCATAGCATGTCGTTGACACACTATACATCTTTTACATGACAAATATGGGTGATAGGGAAGAGCTCATCATTGCTCCACTATCTAAAACACACCAAACACACTTTATGGTTGAGCTATGCTAGCACAAACACCAAAGACATGCTTAAGGGTGAATGACTCAAGATCCAAACCTACCTCGCGATGAGGACTTTGTATAAAAGGATGTGCACTAGCTCAAGAGATACACCATCCCACCTCGTGATGAGGACTTTTTTTTTAAAAAAGATGCACATTATCTCAAGTGATATGCCATCCTACCTCGTGATGAGAAATTTTTCTTAAAAGGATGTGCACTAGCTCAAGAGATACACTATCTTGCCTTGCGATGAGGGCTTACAAACACGCTTTGCCAATGTAAAAAGTAATCAAGCCATTACCATTATATATGCCCCCACCATAAAGTGGTTGATTCCGCTTGCTGATATCAAGCACATTAAGGTAAAGTGAAAACACGAAAGGGAACAAGAGTTTTCACAAAGCCCATGCCCCGAAGTGACATGTGCCACGATTATCAAATGTTCCCAAAAACACATCGATATCATTTTCTAACATAATCAACAACATAAACTTTGGTTATAAAATCTTACTCTAAGATAACAACCAAATCAATTTATGAAATCTATACAAAAATCATATCACATGATAGACCAAGGCTATAATTGTGAGTTTGGAACCGAGTATAGCCATTAAGTTCTACTGTAGGTGTCTCATAACTAAGTGTAGCAACAAGGTGAGATACAAAACAATCCAAAGTGCATGGAGGGAGATTTAGAGTACTGTAAAGGTTTGTTACAACAAATTTCACAATATGAATCACAACACAGAGTGATTCTATTAGTCAAGCATCGAATATATATATATATATAAACCTGATCTTCATATTTGGACTATGTCCATTTTTGCTTTCTTACTGAAGGGATGCATGGTCCGTATCAGTATTTATTTGCTTTCATCATCCACCAACTAGTAGAGTTACTAAAGAATCGAAATGGTAAAATGAGTGAGGAGACAAGAGTGACTTGGGTTTACAACTTGGGAAGATGCCCCCAAGACATCCTCCATGTTGTTATGCCTCCAAGGCACAACACACAACAATAAGATAGAGGAGAGGAAAAGAAGAATAGAGAAAAAAATAGAAGAATGGTCACAATAGAGGTGGTCTTTGTGATGTCCCCAAATCTGATTTTTGTATAAACCATAAATCTGAAAATGACTTGCACATACAACACAAATATGCATTACAAGACCCAAAATCTAGCAACTAGTTTGCACAATAAACATACCAAAATATCACAACATTACTCCCAACTATTTTTATTATGGATTTCTGATGTAAATACATGGTTAAAGATCTGATACATAAAAATAACCCAACAGCAAGCTCCTATAGAAATTATGCAATTTTAGCTACAACCCATTACACCAAATGCTGAAATACACAATATATAAATCACTATTATGTCTCCAAACCCTCATAATGACACACAAATTAGTATGGATGGAATATGCTATTGTAGATGATGACATATAATATCACATACAATATACAAACCCCAACACAATAGCAATTACTAACCACACTACAAACACCAAAAATCCCACTACAAACCCCTGTAAACACACAATAACTCTACTCTACTGAATCCTATTTGCTCCAATGCAACCTCTGAAGTGAGATTGCTATAACAACCCAAGAACACTACCCTTAGATTGTTGGGAACTCATGTCCACCAGTCAAAAGCTCCATCTTCAATGGTTTCCTTGTCCACTAAAGTTGCACAAAGCATCTGCTCTGTAAGAAAATAGTGAAAATGGCAATAGTCCCTCTGCATGCAAAATAAACAATACTTATAGGCTCCTTGAACAACTAGAAACTTCTAGCATCTTTAGATTCACGTCCAAATATTTTTCCCCAAATTTTGGCACTTACAAAAGTCATAAAATATATTATAACATCTCTAAAATTAGCCTTTCATATTCTACCACTTAAAAGGCATCTTTTGACAACTCAAAATGCATTTTTCAAGGCACCATCATGCAATTAAAGTGCCAAATAGAAAACTCATGACCCAAAGGGAAATATTCTCTTGCATGAAGTACATGTAACCTCTGATGCCATAATAAAATTTATAACTCCCACCTACCCAATTTGCAAACTCACAAGATATGCAAATCATTTATTCTTCAACCACTCATGATTCCCTCCAAATACAACACCCAAGGAGTTATCATGAGCATCAAATATAATTTATTTAATATTTATTTACTCCTAATATTTGAAATTGCTCCAGAAGAAATAAAATATTAAATAATTATTATTTTCCCCAAAGCTCCACTGTAGTCTCAACTTAGTTTATGGATAGGTGGACTTTCTAAAAGTATAAAGTAATATTATTGAAAAAGGGAAATGACAAGTCCTCCCTCCTCAAGATTTCTTGTCCTCAAGAAATGCAAATCAATATGCTCTAGAATCATTGTGTTGTGATAAACCTTGCTAAGCTATCTATAGAGCCTAGCTCTTGTACCTGTCAAGTGAGCTAACTCTTGCCATAGAATATTATGCAAATATGAAAACTCAGACTTCTATGTAACACTATTATAAAAATAGAAAACATATCCATGTAAAACTTTGTTACCAACACTCTAATCCCAAATCTGAACCATATCTTTCCCATGTAATCCTGTGAACTCACCAAATGCCCTCCATTGTTTATATGCACTATCATGTGACCAATCAAACTTAAGTCTCTTGCAACTTCTCCCAATGATATAAATCTTATTTGTGTTTTTATTAGGACCATAATAACATTCATTATAACCTCTATAAAAACAAGTACATATTTTAAAGAAAACAACCACTTCTATTATCAAAACACTAAAATATACATGGCTAAAATGCACACTAGTAGGCACAAATTTTACCTCAACTTGAGGGATGGCACCTTCAACTTCATTAGCTGATCTATAACAAGAAAATATCTATAGAGGGGAAACAAGAATCATCATGTAATATCAGAAAATATTCCACCCAACTTTGGATATTGACTTTGCAAACCACAAGCCCTTATAGTGGTAATCTATGCATCCAGCGAGTCTAACTAGCACAAATCGATCACCCAAAGGTAATTTCAAAATGAGAGTAGAAAGTATTGCATCCTCAACTATATCAGGTGACTTACTGATGTACTTGATAGTTCCCACCTCAAAAAACTTACAGGACAATCTCCCAAAACAAGTCAAGTAGTGTCTTGAAACTCTAACTAGGAAAACATTGTCATTGGGCAACTTGTACCTGAGACTCCTGAGACATTTGATGACATTATGAGTCTAATTTTTTTCTTCTATTATGACTCTAAAAGGAGCCATTACATCCTCCACAATAGCAAGTGCATATTCTAGAAAGAATGACTTATTTCTTCTTGACATTGTTGAAATAAACAATATTGAAATGCAATGTACTAGACCCATACATTACCCCATCTTGAGAGATGTTAATTCCAGCTTCATGGACTGATCTATAGGAGCCATAGAATAGTAATGGAACAACTATTAGCATCATACAATAGAAACATTCAAACCACCATACTCTAAATTCCAATTATGCAAACAATAACTTATCCTAAGCAAAGATGATGTACTCCCTAAAAACATCCTGTTTAGAGTTAAAAGTGAAGATAATGGGTTTTAATGGTTTGTGTTGATCCTCCTATCACCACTAAACATTCGAGGACATCCAACTGAGTAGAGAACTCTACTACAGATCTCCTATCACTTGGAACATAGGGGAAGATTGGAATTGTGTGATTTTGTTGTTCAATTAAGCCCAATTATGCTCAAAACTCTAATTTCATGATATTGTAAACAAACGAACAAATTACGGAAAATGATCGCACATAGAGATATCAAATGACAACCAAATGCATACTAGATTTTAAGGTTCAGTGTGTGGAAAATTCAAGGACTAATGAGCGGGCACCCTAGTCCAGTGCCTCAATTTTTGTCAGGATCTAGGAATGTTATTTGTAGCATAGTTTTGTTGTTCTGGAGATTTTACTGTTGCGGGATCTTAAGGACTAACGAGTGGGTGCCCAAGTTTAGGTCCCTATTTCATTCTCTAATCTGTAATTCTAGTAGACTGCACTACTCTCCTGCAACTACACTTCTTTTTCTTTCACAGCCTGTAACATGCAATCACAGAAAAGTGGGTTGGGGGTTGTGGTGTTTAGAGGTTTGTCTCAGTCAAGCCACAGAGAGACATTCAAGTCTTCCAAACAATTTTTTTAGATAAAGAGTGCATATCCCTATGGGATAGAGGCAAAATCCAAATGATAAACTATAGAAAACACAATTGATATCACCTTGTAGTGAAGATCTAATGGAAGGAAGATGCTCTTCATGCCATGAGGAGATGGATGCCAAATCTGCAAATACAAACACAATAACAATAAAGTACTACTCTACAACACAATGAATGCCTTGAATCACTTTCACAAAATCACAATGCTCATCAAATTTCCATCTCTAGTTTACAAATGAATCATTAATCATGCTTATATATACAACTACAAGTTACATTCCTGCTAAGAATTTCGTAATTCAAACTTATCGTGTCAGTATAGGACCTAAATAATAGTCATAAATTGACACTTTGAAATAGGTCCTAACCTAAAATAGGGTAGGACTAGGGTGCAGGTTCCCAAGTCCTCCCCCCTATTTCATGTAGGATTTATGTTAAGTGCATCCCCTGAGTCCCATTTACCATGAAACTTAAGGTTTTTCTCATTGAGAGTCATCAAAATTATGCAAGATGCTCTAAATGCATTCTAAAGGACCTAGGAGCTAAACCTTAAGAGGAAATAGCCCTCAAGGATACTTTTTCTGACATGACATTTAGCCCCAACTTTAATATATGTATAAATGCAAGGCCAATACATGCATTAAAGTACGATCAACAAACACAACAAACACGCCAAGCATAGAGAAGACATGCCAATCATGGTGAAGATAGTAATAGGCATGAAAAACATGGAGAAGATAGTTTCAATCATGCAAAACATGGAGAAGAGAGTATTGAAGACATGTAAAACATAGTTAATATAGTGAATTTAGTGAATACAATGATGATTTTCTTTTTCTTTTTCTTTTTCTCATATATGAAATGCAGATGCAAGTATAGGGAAAGTAAACACACAACCCAAAATGCAAGAGGGCCTCATTGCCACCGGTCTTTAAACTACATATGGGAAATAGACACGCAAAACAAATCTCAAAGTGTAGGAGGGACTCATCGCCACCAGTCTTTAAGACTACACTTGTGAACAAACACGCCATACAAATCAAGCACACCATACAAACCCCAAAGCATAGGAGGGACTCATCACCACTGGTCTTTAAGACTATGCTTGGGAAAAAACACAAAATACACACACACATAGAAGACATGGAAAAAACATGACAGACAAGCAATGGAGTGTACCTATTTCTTGGTTCATCACCATCTCAAGCACATTACAGGCACACACTAATGATTGGGCTTCACCACAAGAATCACTGAAGACACACTTAAGGGTTAGGATAGTCACAGATCTGCTCCCCACCTCCATAAAGGACTTTTAGAAAATCATAGGATGTGCACTCTCCTTGAGAAACATACCATCCCCACCTCTACAAGGGGCTTAAGATAAAAAGGATATACACAATATCCCACCTCCACAGAGGGCTTAAATGATTGCAGTAGATTTCAAGATTCACAAACAAATCTCAGAGTGTACGAGGGACTCATCACCACCAATCTTTAAACTACACTTGAGAACAAACACACTTTGCTAGCATCTAAATCAAATAGCTTACCTTATATATTCCCCCACCTTAAGGCGGTTGATATCATGTACCGATATCAAGCATGTTAAGGTAGGAAGAAAACACACAAGGGAACACGAGCTCTCGCAAAGCCCATGCCCCCTGAAGGTGACATGTACTTTACGATCGCCAAATGTTCCCACAAACACATTCCTATAAGAAAAGTGTTAGCATCCATATAATCATGATAAACAAAAATGCATATGATCATTCACATAGAGAGCCACTCGAGGTTATACTACAGATTCAGAGACCAAGTATAACCATGGGGCTATACTGCAGAAATCTCAAAACTGAGTGTAACCAAGGTGAGATTCAAAGACAAATAAAGTGCACAAAGCATCAGTATTGTTATGGTTTGTTAGTGTGATAAGACAACATCAAGATCACATGGAGTGATTCTACTAGCCAAGCATCAGATAATATATATCAACGCCATCGTCATCTATGGACTTTGGTGCAGGGCAGCTAGGAGCACCTTGGTTCCTAAAGTCACTTTGTTTGCATTTTTTTTTGAAAGTTGTGGTTTTGTTTGTAATAAGGCTTTAGCCATGAGTATATGGTCCTTTTTGTGTGGTCAAGATGATTGAGGTGACCATATAAACCTCAATCATGCTTAGTCCACTTGGATCCTTGTTATGCCACTTAGGCCTAGAAGGTATAAGGGTTGGTTTTTGAGTTTTTTTTTATTGTTTGTGTGTTTTATCATGTTTTGGGAGTATGGAGGATGTTTTGATTCCATTGGACAAGAAAAATAAATCACCATCCTTTGGAAAATGCAAAAACTCCATAGTGTCAAGTGTTGTCAATGGTGTCAATGACACATTGACTGGTTGCAACTTCATTTTGGTTATTAAAACTATTTGTAGAAGTTGTAAACCAACTTGGATAGGTTGATATGGAGGAAATCTTGCTCCAGTACGGAGGAGGAAGTTTTTGTACGGAATTTGGGCCCAAAAATCAAGAAAACTGACTATTTTTTACTATTTTTCTTGCTGTGTATGGACTATACGGACTGAAATCTTAGTCCAATGTACTTTTTCTGAAACTAGAGAGAGTCTTGGTTCAAATGCAACTAGTTTGAGGTCTTGAAGTGGTCGGAGTCAAAAGTTATTGAATTTTCTTTCAAAACTGGTCTAGAAACCCTGTTTTCTAGGGCAGTCCCACAAATTTGGCCCTAGAATGCATTTCCACCAATGAAATTTCATGCCACTCGGTGAAATGCAGGCTAGGGGTGTATACTACTTGATTCCAAAAGCATTTTCTAAGAAAATATAGTTTACTATTTTTAATGTGATGCCCTAGGTCAAATATCTCTATGTATTTGACTGAAATTATGCAATTTGATGATGTAAATGACAAAAGTTTGAGAGAGTGAGAAAATGAATGGTGGATTTGTGTTGTTTGGGGATGGTAGAGTCATTCCAAGTTCCTACCTCTAACCTATGCACCCAATTTGGAGCACTTGCTTTGTAACCTAGCCTAAATTGATCAATTAGGCCTAGAGACCTAGTAGGCGTTCTGGATTGCTGGAGTAGAGTTGGAGCAGGAGATTTGGAGGTTTGTTAGGGTCCCCTGAATGGTGTTCAATTCCATCATTTGTTTTCCTAGACCTTTGGGATTTTGTCAAGTTTTGTTGAGAAAACCTAGTTTGGAGGGCTAGTAGCCTTACTAGTCAAGGTATAGGTTGGAGAATTTTGGGAAGTTGGGGATCAAACCAACTACATAGAAGGTGTTTGTTGATCTGTCTTAAGGTGTTGGAGAAGTCTTAGGGGTTGGACAATAGTCTGGACATCAAATCCTTCATATGCCTTGAATGTGCCTTTGGTTGGTTGGTTGGTTGAAGGCTAGTTGAAGTGGGTGAGTGGGCAAAGGACAATAGAGTAAACCCTTGTGTGTTGCTTCCCTTGTACCACTCTGCATCAGGTGGTATCAGAGCCATCAAAGAGATGGGAGATAGAGAAGAAAAGGAGGAAGTCCCTTCAAGAGTGACTAATGCCGAGTTGGCAAAAATAGTGAGAGAGCAAGCAGCCAAGAACAAAAGGATGGAGGCTGAGATAGAAAAGTTGAAGAAAGACAAAGACAAGAAGAAGAAGTCAGAAGTCATCTTAGATTCAGATGAAGAGGATCAAGATGAGGAAGAAGTGCCTATGGAAGAGCCACAAGGAGGCATGTCAGAGAGACAATTCCTAGATGCACTTGGAAAGTTGAGTAGGAAGGACACTAAGACAGACTTACCTATGTTTCCTGGTAAGATGAATCTAGAGGAGTGCCTTGATTGGATTGAGGCAATGGAGAACTATTTTGAATGTGAAGAAGTGGTAGAAAATCAGAAAGTAAGGATTGCCAAATCAAGAATGAAAGGGCCAGCTTTGAGTTGGTGGAATTTTATTGAAAATGAAAGGATAGAAGATGATAGGAATCCTATCTCTACATGGAGGAAGATGGTACTTGAAATCAAGAAGCAATTTGTCCCTGAGGATTATGAGGTCAACTTGAACAAGAAGTTGCACAACTTGAGACAAAAGGACATGGACGTGAGCACCTACACAGAGGAGTTTCACAAGATGACATTGAAAGCCAAGATGCCTGAGAATGAAAAACAGAAGCTTGCAAGGTATCTTAATGGCCTCAAGTTCTCCATTCAAGATGAATTAACTCTCTTTAACCCGGAGACAGTCCATAAGTGCTTCCAAATGGCACTGAGGATTGAGGATAAGCAGAGAAGAAAAGGGGATTTTGGCAGTAGCAGTAGAGGCAGAGGAAATTAGAATTTTAGGGGCAAGGGCAGATTTCAAAACAGAGATAATTTCTCTAGACTCCAAGGTGGCGGATCACAAGAAGGCAGCCAAGGGCAAGCTGATAAAAACAGTGCTGATAAGGGTCAGTTTAGGGGCAGAGGTAATGGCAAAGGAAGAAGTGGGGGCAGAGGTCCCAATGTGTTTACTGGAAGGTGTTTCTCTTGCAATCAGATTGGACATCAGTCCTTTAGGTGCCCGGAGAAGATGGGAAACACTGCTGCAAAACAGAAAGAAAGAAGAGTACAACTCCTTCAAGAAGAGGACTGTCAAAGCACCACAAGTTACCAAATAGCCTCTTCCAAGTCTGTAGCACCTGAGAGTGGAGAATGCATCATGTTTAATAGATCCCTCATCATGCCAGCCACCAAGGAGCAGCCCCAAAGAAACAACTTGTTCAGAACCACTTGCAAGGTGAAAGGAAAAGTTTGCAAGGTAATAGGAGATTCAGGTTCTTCTGAAAATTTGGCTTCTAATGAAATGGTGACTAAGTTAGGATTGGAAAGAATGCCTCATCCTAACCCCTATAGAGTCTTTTGGCGAACCAAGGAACAACAAATTGTGGTGAAAGAGCAATGTTGGGTTGAATTCAAGATAGGTGAATATCAGGATAAGGTTCTTTGTGAGATAGTGGATATGGATGAATGCCACCTTCTTCTTGGAAGGCCTTGGCAACATGACACAAGTGCCCAACATGATGGTAAGAACAATGTGATTCATTTGTCCAAGAATGGTGAAAAGTTTACAATGACTCCTTTGATTGATGATTGCAAAGAGAAAGTCATTTCTAGTTCAGTTATGTTGGTAGGTGAAAAAGAGTTTTTGGCTAACCTCAAGGAAGAGAAAGTGCCATGTTTTACAGTAGTCATCAAGCCCAAAGATGTGAATCCCAAGAAGGTCAAAGTGCAGCAACCTCTTAGGAGGATTGGACCAAAGGAAGTGGAAGAACTATTGGAGAGGTTTCAGGATGTGATAGCCGATGAAGGCAAGGATGCCCTTCCACCAAAGAGGGAGATTAGTCATTGCATTGATCTCATCCTTGGATCCACCCTACCAAACCAAGCAGCCTACAAGTTGAGTCCAGAGCAAAATGCTGAAGTGGCAAGACAAATCCAAGATTTGTTGGATAGAGGACTTATCAGGAGGAGTATTAGTCCATGTGTAGTACCTACAGTGCTTGCACCCAAGAAGGAAGGAACATGGAGACTATGCACTGATTCCAGGGCCATCAACAAGATCACTATCAGGTATAGATTTCCAATGCCTAGAATGGAAGATTTAATGGATTGCTTGGGTAGGGCTAAGTATTTTACCAAGATAGATCTAAAAAGTGGTTATCACCAAATCAGGATAAGGGAAGGGGATGAGTGGAAAACCGCCTTCAAAACCAATGAAGGACTATTCGAATGGGTTGTCATGCCTTTTGGCTTGTCAAATGCACCAAGCACCTTCATGAGATTGATGAATGAAGTGCTAAAACCTTTCCTTAACAAGTTTATTGTTGTATATTTGGATGATATACTAATTTTTAGTGACAGCAAGGAAGACCACATAAGGCATATCCATCAAGTGCTCAGGAGGCTTCAAGAGGAGAAGTTGAGAATCAATCTTGACAAATGTGTCTTCCTACAAGAAGAGTTGATATTTTTGGGGTTTGTCATCTCCAAGGGTAGCCTAAAAATGGATCCAAGTAAGGTTGCAGCCATTCTTAATTGGCCAACACCTACAACAGCCTCAGAGGTAAGGAGTTTCCATGGTTTATGCAGCTTTTATAGAAAGTTCATTAGAGGGTTTAGTGGCATTTGTGCTCCACTTGTTAACACCATAAAAGGGGGCAAGAAATGTGTGTTTTTATGGACAAATGAGGCCAACCAAGCCTTTGAACTGTTAAAGAAAAAAATATCAGAAAAACCGGTCCTTGTTCTTCCTGATTTTGACAAGGTCTTTGTGGTAGAGTGTGATGCAAGTAAGAGGGCTGTTGGGGGAGTCCTAAGTCAAGATGGGAGGCCTATAGCATTCTTTAGTGAGAAGTTAAATGAGGCAAAACAAAATTACTCCACCTATGGTCTAGAGTTATATGCCATGGTTCAGTCATTAAGGAAATGGAGACACTACTTATTGCCAAAGAAATTTATAGTTTTTACTGATAACCATGCATTAAGCTTCTTGAACAGGCAGCAAAAGTTAAATCACAGACATGTCAAGTGGATGGAGTACATCCAAGCATACACCTTCTCCATAAAACATAAGAAAGGAGTGGCCAATAAGGTAGCCGATGCCTTAAGCAGGAGAAATCTTGTTGTGCAAACTATTCAGTTGGAAAGTATAGGTATTCATGCCATTAAAGATCAGTATACAGCAGATGAAGACTTCAAAGAGCCATACCTATCTTGCAAGGCCATGACAGGAAGGTATAATACTGATTTTTTTAATTTTTTGTTGCAAGATGGATATCTTTTCAAGGGTAGCATGTTGTGTATCCCAAGAGGATCTGTTAGAGAGAATATAATTAGGGAAAAGCATTGTGGCAGCATGTCAGGTCACTTTGGTATTGATAAGACCCTAGAATTGGTTAGAAGGTACTATTTTTGGCCCAAATTGCTAACCGATGTAAGGAAGTTTGTTGAAACTTGTCAAATTTGCCAAAGAGCAAAGGGGCATACATCCAATGCAAGGTTATACACTCCTCTACCTATTCCTTCAAAGCCTTGCGATTCCATAAGTATGGACTTTTGTACTTGGTTTGCCTAGGACAAAGAATGAGTATGACAGCATTTTTGTGGTTGTAGATAGGTTCTCAAAAATGGCTCACTTCATCCCATGTAGAACCACACATGATGCCTCACACATAGTAGGTATTTTATTCAAGGAAATAGTCAGATTACATGGTTTACCTTTGTCAATCATCTCAGACAGAGATCCCAAGTTCATAGGACACTTCCGGAGGACACTGTGGAAGAGACTAGGTACAAATTTGTCCTTATCATCTGCCTATCACCCTTAGTCTGATGGACAAACAGAGGTGATTAATAGGTCATTTGGCAACCTCCTAAGATGCCTAACCAAGGAGCAGGGTGCTAGTTGGGATTCAATTTTGGCTCAGGCAGAGTTCTCATACAATGACACTGTCAATAGAAGCACCGGCCTGTCTCCTTTCCAAATTGTTTATGGCACTCACCCAAGGGGTATTTTGGAACTTAGGGAGGTTAAAGGACTGGAAAATAGTAGTGCCTTGGCTGAAGACTTCGTTCAAGTCATGAAAGATGTCCATGAACAAGTACAACAGAAATTACTGTCCACTTCTCAGAAACATAAACAATTTGCTGACAGAAAAAGAAGGGATTTGCAGTTCAAGGAAGGTGATTTAGTAATGGTTCATCTAAAGAAGGAGAGGCTCCCTATAGGTAAACACACTAAGCTACTCATGAAGAAGATTGGGCCTTGTGAAGTGCTCAAGAAATGTGGAGAAAATGCCTACAAAATCAGACTTCCAGATGGCATTGCTTTGTCTCCAATTTTTAATGTTTCAGACCTTTATCCCTATAAAGGATCTAATCCTCAGACTATTGTTGAAGAAGATCAAACTGATCACACACTCTAGGAACTCATTCCTTCATCTCCAAATCAGATTGAGTGCATTTTGGACAAGAGGATTGCAAAACAAACTAGAAGGCACACCTATCATGACTATTTGGTGAAGTGGCTAAACAAACCTCAGGAGGATGCCACTTGGATGAGTAGGGCAGACATTGAGAAGGAAGGTTTCACATTTGACAGCATTCCAACTCAAGAGACTTGAGTTCTCTTTGACAGTGGGTGTATGGTGCAGGGCAGCTAGGAGCACCTTGGTTCCTAAAGTCACTTTGTTTGCATTTTTTTTTTAAAGTTGTGGTTTTGATTGTAATAAGGCTTTAGCCATGAGTATATGGTCCTTTTTGTGTGGTCAAGATGATTGAGGTGACCATATAAACCTCAATCATGCTTAGTCCACTTGGATCCTTGTTATGCCACTTAGGCCTAGAAGGTATAAGGGTTGGTTTTTGAGTTTTTTTTTATTGTTTGTGTGTTTTATCATGTTTTGGGAGTATGGAGGATGTTTTGATTCCATTGGACAAGAAAAACAAATCGCCATCCTTTGGAAAATGCAAAAACTCCATAGTGTCAACTGTTGTCAATGGTGTCAATGACACATTGACTGGTTGCAACTTCATTTTGGTTATTAAAACTATTTGTAGAAGTTGTAAACTGACTTGGATAGGTTGATATGGAAGAAATCTTGCTCCAGTACGGAGGAGGAAGTTTTTGTACGAAATTTGGGCACAAAAATCAAGAAAACTGACTATTTTTCACTATTTTTCTTGCTGTGTATGGACTGTACGGACTGAAATCTTGGTCTAATGTATTTTTTCTGAAACTAGAGAGAGTCTTGGTTCAAATGCAATTGGTTTGAGGTCTTAAAGTGGTCGGAGTCAAAAGTTATTGAATTTTCTTTCAAAACTGGTCTAGAAACCCTGTTTTCTAGGGCAGTCCCACAAATTTGGCCCTATAATGCATTTCCACCAATGAAATTTCATAACACTCAGTGAAATGCAGGCTAGGGGTGTATACTACTTGATTCCAAAAGCATTTTCTAATAAAATATAGTTTACTATTTTTAATGTGATGCCCTAGGTCAAATATCTCTATGTATTTGACTGAAATTATGCAATTTGATGATGTAAATGACAAAAATCTGAGAGAGTGAGTGAATGAATGGTGGATTTGTGTTTTTTGGGATGGTAGAGTCATTCCAAGTTCCTGTCCCTGACCTATGCACCCAATTTGGAGCACTTGCTTTGTAACCTAGCCTAAATTGATCAATTAGGCCTAGAGACCTAGTAGGCGTTCTGGATTGCTGGAGTAGAGTTGGAGCAGGAGATTTGGAGGTTTGTTAGGGTCCCCTGAAGGGTGTTCAATTCCATCATTTGTTTGCCTAGACCTTTGGGATTTTGTCAAGTTTTGTTGAGAAAACCTAGTTTGGAGGGCTAGTAGCCTTACTAGTCAAGGTATAGGTTGGAGAGTTTTGGGAAGTTGGGGATCAAACCAACTACATAGAAGGTGTTTGTTGATCTATCTTAAGGTGTTGGAGAAGCCTTAGGGGTTGGACAATAGTCTGGACATCAAATCCTTCATATGCCTTGAATGTGCTTTTGGTTGGTTGGTTGGTTGAAGGCTAGTTGAAGTGGGTGAGTGGGCAAAGGACAATAGAGTAAACCCTTGTGTATTGCTTCCCTTGTGCCACTCTGCATCAGACTTGGTCCATTTTTTGATTTCTCGCTGAAGGGACACTAGGTCCTTATCAGTATAATATGTTTTTCATCATCCGCCCAGTAGATAGAAACATTAGAGGAAGGGAAACAATAAATCGAGAGGAGAAACAAGTGCCTTAGGGATAGTCACGTAGGAGGGTGCCCCCAAGTCACCAACCACAATACTATGTCCATAAGACACCACACAACAATGAAAATAGAGAAGCAATATAGAAGAATGGTGATAAAAATAGAAGAATGTCACAATAGAGATGGTCTCCCAATATCCTTGACCTTACAAGAGAATCAAGGGTCATCCTAGGAGGCCTAAAAAACACACAACACATTATAGGGGAAACACAACATGAGAGGGGAGGTCACATACACGAGCTAATCATGCTAACCACATAGGTGACCACCAGGGTTAGAAATACTTACCTATATTGACAACTGAACTAACGGTTGTCATCGAGAAAATCTATGCCACTTTTTCATGGACAAGGTGGGTTATCAAAGTTTTCTTTATCCACTTCTATCATACCAATTATTTGATCATAGTTCAGTTAGTCATCTTCTACTTCTATCCTACCAATTGTTTCATCGTAGTCATAATAAGCTTGTTGTTCTATGGGATCTCTTTCTACATTCACTAATGCTTCTTCTTGGCCAGGGAAAGCATTGGAATGAAAGGAAGGTAAAGTGTTGTTAAGAAGTTTAGGTGTTGTATCATTATCATCATCATCATCATCATAAGTTTTAGCTAATGATTCCATTCCATTAAGAGAATTTTCATACTCATCATTCTCAATGTGGTGTGTTAAGTCTTCTACTACCTGAGGGCATGTGTTCATGACAGATGTGTAATAGTCTAGATCATATCGTGGCTTAACATTATTTTGTATTATATGCGTTAAACCTTGAATAACATTAACACCATCATTTCCTTCTTCTAGTAACTCTCTTATGTTATGAATAATAGGTATAGATCTTGGTCCGCTATCCTTTCATTTTCCATAAATGCTTAAAATTTAGCTAGTTCATTATCAAGTTTGTTTACTTGCTCATTAGTTACATGTGTTATCACATTAATAGGATCCTC
Organism: Cunninghamia lanceolata; assembly: GCA_027924645.1. NCBI lineage: Eukaryota > Viridiplantae > Streptophyta > Pinopsida > Cupressales > Cupressaceae > Cunninghamia > Cunninghamia lanceolata. The sequence continues at coordinate 2,447,281 of BSBN01000220.1, read as the reverse complement.
AACATCAGGAAATATTTGTTCTTCTATTGTAGCTGTAGGAGGCATGATGTCTTGCAAAAGTTGTATTTCTCCTATTCTTGGGAAGGTATTAGTGATTTCATTATCTTGTACTAGTATATCCTAATGGGAAGAGTCATTTTTGAAAGAATGACCAGAGGACAAGTTTATGTCATTATCACATGTAGTAGATATAGGAGAAGTGCTATCACAATTATCTTTTTTATTGCTACTCATGGAGATGAACTCAGTTTAGCTTTCTAATATTGTAGAATGTTCACTCATGAGGGTTAAAAATTTGTCAAAACCAAGCTCTTTGACATGAAGGGGCCATGTGTAAGGTTGTGAATGAGTGCCAAATTGGATTTTAAAGATCTTCAATACTTACCCCTGAAAGGAAGCAGGGTACGTGGAAAATGCTTCGACCTACACTAATCTACTGAGGAAAGATTTATGCAAATTTTAACTTTTACAATTACAGATTAAGATGCACATTAATAGAAAGATAATAACAACTTCCAAATGTAAACACAAAACTCACAACACAAGATGTACATGGGGAAAACGCTTTTAGATAAAAAAACCACACACTCCAAAGTTGCCCAATATATTATTCAGGAATCATGAAGATTACAATATACTTGCAGAGCAAGCTTCTATAGGAGTATATCCAACCAGAGATCTAGGAGGTAATTCGACATCTATAAGATTCTTCCATACAACCTCCATCTCAAGCTCTTGATATATAGGAGATACAATGCAGTACACTGCCAATGGTAATTACAAAACCATGAGCTAAAACCAACTAAAAGTGGTGCCCAAATTGTCTCCAATCAAAGATGCCTTGTGATGTGCCAAAACACACACCAACACGTGTAACTCTCCCCTTTACAGCTCTTTTATGTGTCCAACACATTTTTACATTTCCCAAAAATAGAAGGTCCAACTTTCGGAGGCCATAACTTTTGATACAGGTGTCTGATTGATGAACTATTTAATGAGTCAGAAAGCTCATGAAGAGATCTATCACCCTATAACTAGCTATGTTGGTTATGATAATTTTTAGGACATTTAGAGAAGTTTTGATTCCAGTAATTGAGTTCAAAGACTTTTTTCGATAGTTTCAAAAAATAGAAACTTTAATATCTCGCGATCCAGATATGATCTTGAGATGAAATTCACCCGAGATGTTCACTTAGCTATTCGACACCTTCTGGGAAAAAATTTAGGTCAATCCAAGCTCAATCGAAGGACTTACTAAAAATAGTAAGTCTCGCTATTTTTAGCTCTTGAGTAAACTTTTGGAAACTTTGAAAGTTCTAGACCATTATCTAAGATAAAGGGTATTCAAAAAAACCAAAACTGGGAAAAATAGTAATTTCTTGAAGTTGCAAGGTTGAGACACTTTTCTTAACATTCTCCCACTTGTCGAACACCTTGCAAGAGCAAAAGGAGGATCAACACCATGATTTAATTGCTACGAACCGAGAGGCCCATAGACTCTGAACACCATCTAAACTTCTCTGTACTCACAGGTTTTGTCAAGGAATCTGCAAAATTCATCAAAGTTTCAACTTTTTCCAAGTTTAACTTCCCATCCTCTACCATGTCATGAAAAAAATGGTATTGGACATCAATATTCTTAGTCCTTGCATGGAAAGTAGGATTCTTCACCAAACATATGACACTCTGACTGGGACAACAAATAGTAATCTTCCCTGCATCAAACCCAACATCAGAACACAATCTCTTAAGACAAATGGCTTCTTTACAAGCATAAGTTGCTGCCATGTACTTAGCTTTAGTAGTGGACAAAGCGACCATAAGTTGTCACTTACTCATCCAACTAATAGCACCACCAAACATAGTGAACACATAAGCGCTGGTGGATCTCTTGTTATCAATGTCACATGCCCAATCTAAATCCACAAATCCATGAATACAAAGTGAATGTCGAAGTCTTGTAGGATAACCATGATAACATAAGGAATACTCAAAAGTACCCCACATATATCTAAACACTCTCTTAATTGCATCCTAATGTTCCCGTCTAGGATTAGCCATAAATCGACTAAAGACTCCCACTACTTGGGCAATGTCTGGTCTTGTGTAAACTATTCCATACATCAAACTATCAACCGCACTAGCATAAGGAACTCTACTCATATCCTCTATCTTAGAAGGAGACTTTGGACAATCTTCAATAGATAACTTTGTCCCCACTGTAACAGGAACAGTCAAAGGTCTGCAATCCATCATGTTGAATCTCTCCAACATAGTTTTAACATACTTACTCTAGCCTAACCAAAGTTTTATGTTTGCTCTGTCTCTTCTAATTTCCATTCCTAGAATGTACTGAGTACTGAGCTACCCCTAGATTTTTCATCTCAAACTATACTAACAACTAAAACTTCAAATCAGAAATCAAACTTTTTCCATTCCCAATGAGTAACATATCATCGACATACAATGCTTGATGAGAATGTGATCACAATCAAACATGTAATAAACACAATGATCTGATTTCGATCTCTACAATCCAATACTAAACACAAAGGCATCAAACTTCTAGTACCGCATCCTATGAGACTATTTCAAACCATACAAAGACTTTTTCAACTTGCAAACTAGATTTTCTTTACCTTTCACCACGTAGTGCTTTGGCTATGACATAGATTTCCTCCTCCAAGTCACCACGAAGGAATGTTGTCTTCACATCCATCTATTCCACTTCTAGATCATACCCTGTTGTAAGAGATAACAGGAACTAAATAGATGTCAGCTTTGCAACGGGAGAGGAAATCTCACCATAGTCAATTCCCTCCACCTGAGAATACCCCTTTGCAATCAATCTAGCCTTATATTTCTCAACACTGCCATCTACATTGAATTTCTTTTTGAACACCCATTTGCATCCCACAGGTTTCTATCCTTCAGGAGAAGGTACTAAGTCCCAAGTATTACTCTTTTTCGAAAGAAGCCATCTCCTCTTCCATGGTCTCCTTCTAGGAATCTGCATCTATCATACCCATACCCTCTTTCACAATTCTAGGCTTATCAGTGTTAGAAATCAAAGCAAAAATACAACTAGAATCATGCAATGAATAACCAAACCTATTAGGTTGTTGCCTTATTTGCATGGGCCTCCTCAAAGTTTGAGGTTGAGGTTCTTCATCTTCTTCTAAACTTTTAGAGCTACTAGAGCTCTCCTCATTATCAAGTCTTGTTTAGGATAAAATTTGATTCGTTTAATGTTTACTGTTTAGATGTTTGAATCCTCCTTTCACCCTATACATTCAAGGATCTAGGGTCGAGTGGCCAGGCACTATCATACCCTAGGTCACTATGAGAAGTAGGGAATCTTGGATTAGGGTGTTTAATTATCAATTTTTCTTCTCCTATGCTCAATTAACCATTAAAGCCCTAATTTCTCAAATATGACTATAAATGAAAAAATAATAGAAAAAGCTCTTACAGAGGAAAGCAAAATATCAAATCATAGAGTACCTATTTTTGGGGCTCCGAGGAAGAAAAGTCAGGGACACATGAGTGGGCACCCAAGTCCAAGGCCCTAGTTTTTGTCAAGATCTGGAAACTTAGTTTGCAACTCTTCCCTGTTGTTCTGGAGATTTTTCCTATCATGGAAGCTGGAGGACTAATGAGCAGGTGGCCAAGTCTAGGGTGCTATTTTTTCTTCTGTTCTACAATTCTGACACTTCAAGATTCCTTCTTGCAACTTCACTTTTCCCAGCTCCGCAACATATAACCTGCAACCATGAAAACTTTGGGAGGGGGTTGTGGTGTTTAGAAGCTTGCCTTAGTCAAGCCCCGGAGGACACTTAAGTCTCTGAACACCATATTCAAATAGAGAGTGCATGCCCTTGTGAGGCAGAGGCAAAAACCAAAGGAAATGATGATGAAAACACAATATAATGTCACCTTGTAGTGAAGCTCTCATGGGAGGAAGATGCTCTTCATTCCATGATGAAATGGATGCTCAAATATGCAAACACAAACACATAAACCACACAAATATGCTCTTGCAATACAATGAAAGCCTTGAATCACCTTGAGAATGCCTAAAGTTCACAATTATCATCTAGTTTCTAAATGAATGCCTAAACATTCTTTTATATTCAACTACAAACACTCCCACCAAGATTTTTGTAATTCAAACTTACCATGTCGGTGTAGGACCCAAATAACGGTCACAAATTGACACTTAAAATTTGGGATTGCCCCAAAATAGGGTAGGACTAGGGCGCGAGCACCCAAGTCCTCCCCCTATTTTGGGCAGGGTTAAGCTCAAGGGGTCCTCCTAGGTCCCATTTGTCATGTTACCTAGGGCTCATTCCATCAAGATGCCAAATTATGAAGTAAGATGTCCTAAATGCACACTAAATATCTAGGAGCTAAACCTTATGAGGGAAAATCCCCCAAGGGGACTTTTTCAATGCTACATTTAGCCCCCACTTTAATGTATGTATAAACGCAAGGCCAATACACGCATTAAAGTAGGTCACAAACATAGCCAACACATCAAGCATGGAGAAGACACACCAATCACATGGAAAGCAGTAATAGGCACACAAAACATAGAAAAGATAGTTACAGTCATGCAGAACATGGAGAAGACAGTAAATGCATAGAAAAAACATTAATGCATGGAAGATAGGCATGATTTCTTTTCTTTTCTTTTCTTTTTCTCATATATATGAAATGCAAATGCAAGTACTGGAAAGTAAACAAACCTCCCATAATACATGATGCATTCATCAAGCAGGTCTTTGTATATATGGGGAAACACACACGCAAGACACACAATACCTCCCAAAATGCAAGAAGCACAACCCTAAGGTGCTAGTCTTTATACTACATATGGGGCAGCAAACACATCACACAAAACAAGTATGCCAAAACACACACACTTGAAGACACAAAGAAAATATGACAGACATGTGTTCCCTATTTCTAGGCTCATCACCATCTTAGGCACATTACAGGAACACACCAATGATTATGCTTCACCACAACAATTGATGAAGACACATTTAAGGGTTGAGTTAGTCACAGAACCATTCCCCGCCTCCGCAGAGGACTTTTGAAAATGATAGGATAATGCAATCTGCTTTGAGAAGTACACCATCCCTGCCTTCGCAGAGGGCTTAAGAAAAAGGATATGCTTGATATCCCACCTCCACAGAGGGCTTACATGATTAATTGATTGATTTCAAACAAACTCAGGATGCATGATGCACTCATCGCGTAGGTCTTTGCACCTGAGAACAAACACATTGCTAACATCTATAATAGACAACTTACCTTATATATTCCCCCACCTTAAGGTGGTTTATATCAGTTATCGATGTCATGCACATTAAGGTAGAAATAAAACACACAAGGGATCATTGACTTTTGCAAATCCCATGGTCCCTGGAGGTGACATGTACTTTACGATCACCAAATGTTCCCACAAACACATCCCTGCAAGATACATGTTAGTGTCTACAACATCATGATAAACAACAACATCAATGCATATGATTAACCACACAAAGAGCCAATATTATACAATGAATTCAGAGTTTGAGGATAACCATGGGACTATATAATGAAGCTCTCCAAATCAAGTACCGCCAAGGCTAGATTCAAAGACAAACAAAGGTGCACAGAGAAGCAGTATTGTTAAGGTTTGTAAATATGACAGAAACATCATCAAATTCACTACGTAGAAAGAACGAGTGCTTCCACTAGCCAAGAATCAGATAAAATATACAACCCCATCGTCATATTAGAAACTAAGTCCATTTTTTGATTGCTCTCGAAAGGGACACTAGGTCTGCATCAGTATAAATGTTTGTCATCATCCACCCACTAGATGGAAACACTAGAGGAAGGGAAACAATAAATAAGAGAGGAGAAACAAGTGTCTTAGGGACAATCATGTAGGAGGGTGCCCCCAAGTCACCAACCGCAATGCTATGTCCGTAAGACACAATACACAACAATGAAATTAGAGAGAGAGGCAATATAGAAGAATGATGATACAAATAGTAGAAGGTCACAACAGAGGTGGTCTCCTGGTATCCTGGACCTTACAAGAGAGTCAAGGGTCACCCCAGGAGGCCTTAACAACACATAAAACATCACAGGGGAAGCACATCACAAGAGAGATAAAGGGTTAGAGATACTTACCTGTAGGGCCCTTACTAGGCTAGAGGTTGTCTATAAGAAAATCATCGTCATCGTCTTCTGACTCCCTAATGTTGGAGGAAAGTGGGAAATAAGGTACCATAACCAAATTCATGTCTTGTTCATCGTTAGGATCATTATTGTTTGGTTGAATGTTGGGATCAGTGTTTTCTTGTTGAGATGCAAGGTTTATAGCATAAGCTTGTCTTCTTTTTCTTCTTTCTCTTACTTTTCTATTTCATTTTCTTTTACCACTTATCTCTTGTAAGATAGGGCTATCCTCTTTAGAAGATGAAGCACTGGGATCAAATCTCATTTGTCACTGTGGAATATTTTGTTGTTGACAATGACCTCCCAATCCTTGTAAGGATTTTGGGGGAGGAACCTCAGCATAGGGACCTTGTCCTTTCAGTCTAAAGTTCTGTTCACATGCGGGTTGTTTCTCTTTTGTCATATCTTGCATAGAAGGCCTAGGTATTTTAGTTTTATCCCAAAAATAATTCAATCTGTAATGCTTTTTCTCAACCAAAGGTTTATATTTGTTGCGGGGGATGGTAATCATGCGTCCATCAAAAGGGAATTTTAGATAATGGTGTATTGTTGAAGGGATAGCTTTCAGTTCTTTTAGCCAAGGATGTCCCAATTTAATATGAAAGAGGTTAGAAATAGAGACAACATCAAACCATTGTTTGACATGTTTTCTAGATAGTGTTACCAACAATGATATCTTACCTAAAGGCTTGATAAAGGTTCCCTTATGTGTCTGAATCATCATGTTCAAGGGGTCATAAGAACCTTGCATTAATTGATGTGAAAAGAGGAACTCTTCAGTGGCAACATTAGTCATGCAATTAGGATCAATAAGAGTTCCATCCATAGGGTTTCCCATTATTTTAACAGTGATGTAAAGAGGTCCATCGAAGTCTCCAATTGTTCTATCATGAGGTGTAAACACGATTTCAAGTTTAGGTGCTTTTGTTTTCATGTAAGGTCTAGGAGGGAACCTATTATTGTTGTTGTAATTAGAGGCCATGTTTTTATGCTCAAATCAGATTTAAAATTTTTTCTAAAGGTATATCAAAGGCAATTGTAAAATGATATGCCAAAAGTAGCCTAAAATGCTTGATTTTTTGTACTTTTTTTAAATGCAAATGAATAAAAAAAAGGATGTTGTAAGGATTTTGATGAAGGGAAGAAAATTATATGTTTTATATTAGTCCAAAACAGCAATAAGATCCTTCCCAACACACTCTTGATGCAAATCCAAGATAATGCCAAGTCAAACTATAGTGAAAATATGTCGAAATAGGCACTTTTTCACCAAAATTCAAATGCAAGAGAGCATAACAAAGGGTGTTGTGGGGAAAATGATGATGTAAAGTAAATAATATCAGTAAAAACAGCCACGTGGTGCCAAAATTCTCAACACAACATGCTTTTAGTGCCACTTAAGGTAAAACCATAGTGAAAATATAGCAAAAAGAGGCTATTTTCATGGTTTTTCAATTCCAAGGCCTAGAAAAAGGGGTGTTGTAATGAATTTTAGGATGTGAAGAAAGTAATAATGATGATATCAGTCAATGCAATGCATAAAATTTGTCACAACATGCTTGGAGTACACAAACTAGGTCAAACCCTAGGGCAAAAATAGCCAAAATATGTAGTTTTTCACCAAATTTTCAATACAAGAGCCCATTAAAAGGGTGTTGTAAAGATTTTTAGGAGGGGAAGAAAATGATTACCCTGATAACAGCCAATTAATGCAAAAATACTTTTCATAAAACACCTATGGTGCAAGTTTATAGAGTCGATAAGGCCAAATTTAGTGAAAATTGGTGTTTTTGAAGCCCTAGGTTTCAGATCTTGGGACAAAATGCTATGTGAATGTTTTGAAGTCTGATTTATGATGGAAATGAATTACTCTCATATATGGAAATGTTTTTCAATCTCTAATATGCAAAATGCCAATGCAAATCTAATGAAAATGCATGAAAATTGCTAGTTTTTGTTGAAATTTTCTATGTAAAAATGCAAATATTTTAAATCTAAATGCAAATTTACACTAAAATGCAAGACTACAGACAAATTCTAATTTGAATGAACCTCTAAAATCAATAGAAAAATATGAAAAAAGATTTTTCCTACTAACCCTAGATTTTGGAATTACTAGGTTTAATGAAAATTGTCAAAATTTCTACAAAACTCTAGCAAATTAATGATGAAAATGCAATGCAAATTTCTAAATTTTTGTGTTTTTCTATAGTTTATATCAGATCTGATGTAAAAGTAATGAATTAGGAAAATTTAGAAAGAATTAATGCAATTTAGTAATCTATATGAAAATGCAAGCTAGGGTTTTCAAATTTTTGCAAATTTTTCAATTTTTTTGTAATTTTCTAAATGCAATAAGATGAAAGACTACATGAATGAATGAATGAAATCCAAATATAAACACACACGCTTAGAAAGTTGCAATTTAAGTCCAAAAACACGGGTTCACCAAAATGTTTAGGTTAAAATTTGATTCGTTTAATGTTTAGTGTTTAGATGTTTGAATCATCCTTTCACCCTATACATTCAAGGATCTAGGGTCAAGTGGCCAGACACTATCATACCCTAGGTCACTATGAGATGTAGGGAAGATTGATTAGGGTTTTTACTTATCAATTTTTCTTCTCCTATGCTTAATTAACCATTAAAACCCTAATTTCTCAAATATGACTATAAATAGAAGAATAACAGAAAAAGCTCTTGCAGATGGAAGCAAAATATCAAATCATAGAGTACCTGTTTATGGGGCTTTGAGGTGAAAAAGTCAAGGACACAAGAGTAGGCACCCAAGTCCAAGGCCCTAGTTTTTTTAAGATCTGGAAACTCGGTCTACAACTCTTCCCTATTGTTCCAAAGATTTTCCCGTCATGGAAGTTGGAGGACTAATGAGCGGGCACCCAAGTCTAAGGTGCTATTTTTCCTTTTGTTCTGCAATTCTGACAATTCAAGATTCCTTCCTGCAACTTCACTTTTCCCAACTATGCAACCTATAACCTGCAACCATGAAAACTTTAGGATGGGGTTGTGGTGTTTAGAGGCTTGCCTCAATCAAGCCCCAGAGGACACTTAAGTCTCCGAACATTGTTGTCAGATAGAGGGTGCATGTGCTTGTGATGCAAAGGTAAAAACCAAAGGAAATGTTGATGAAAACACAATATAATGTCACCTTGTAGTGAAGCTCTCATGGAAGGAAGACACTTTTCATTCCATGAAGAAATGGATGCTCAAATCTGCAAACACAAACACATAAACTACACAAATCTGCTCTTGCAACACAATGAAAGCCTTGAATCACCTTGAGAATGCCTAAAGTTTACAATTGCCATCTAGTTTCTAAATGAATGCCTAAACATGATTTTATATGCAACTACAAACACTCCTGCCAAGATTTTTGTAATTCAAACTTATTGTGTTGGCATAGGACCCAAATAACAGTCACAAATTGACACTTAAAATTTGGGACTGCTCCAAAATAGGGCAGGACTAGGGTGTGGGCGCTAAAGTCCTCCCCCCTATTTTGGGTAGGGTTAAGCTCAAGGGATCCTCCTAGGTCCCATTTGTCATGTTACCTAGGGCTCATTCCATCGAGATGCCAAATTATGAAGTAAGATGTCATAAATGAACACTAAAGACCTGGGAGCTAAACCTTATGAGAGAAAAGCCCCCAAGGGGACATTTTCTAACATTATAGGTCCAATAGATGTTTTTGGTTCAACTTTCTTAGTGGTGGAAGGAAGTTGAACAACATCATCTTTCTTCTCTTCTTTCTTTGGCTGCAAGATAATAGAAGGATTGAGCTCTTCGAAGATCACGTTTCTACTATATAGAACTCTCTCAGCTACTGTATCCCAAAGCTTGTACCCTTTCACACCGATGCCAGAATTGATGAAGATACACTTTACAACCTTGTTCTCCAACTTAGACCTCTTCTCCTTAGGCACATGTGCATATGCCTCAAAACTAAATACTCAAATGTGTCTTAATGAAGGATTTTTGCAAGACCATACCTCCATAGGTGTCTAATCAATGAACGATGATGTAGGAGACCTGCTAACGAGGTAACAAGCAGTAGCAATAGTTTCAGTCTAGAACTTTTGTTTAAGACCAGCTCCACTTAGCATACTCCTTGCCCTCTCCATCAATGTTCTATTCATCCTCTCTACAACTCCATTCTGCTGAAGGGTATACAGAGTTGTTTTGTGCCTCTCAATCCCCTGTTCTTTACAGAACTTGTCAAAATCTGCTGAACAGAACTCACCACTGTTGTTAGTCCTCAAACACCTAATCTTTCTATCCTTTTGATTCTCTACAAGAGATTTGAACTCTTTGAATCTAAAAAAGACTTTAGATTTACTTCTAAGGAAATACAGGTCCATGTCCTTCTACTGTAATCGTCAATGAATGAAACAAAGTAAACAAATTTTAAAATCAAAGGAACATTAACAAGACCAAACATATCAAAATGAATCAAGTCCAACACCATTGGAATAAAAATTCTTCAGGGTCCTCAAATGCTTTTCACCAATGTGACCAAGCCTTTGGTTCCATAACATTGTCTTCTTAGCTGGACATTTCATCACCATAGAATGAGCACCCTTAGGTACCCAAAAAGCACGACCATCAGAAGTAGATGCAACAGTCTTCTTCAATGCTGGTTCCAATGGTGAGGATGAAGACTCTGAAGCTCTCTTCTATGAAATAGAGGCAATATTGTACTGAACTATGCATGCATCAAGCTGAAACAAAGTTACAATGTGAATACCCTTAGCCAATACCATAGATCATGTAGTCATCTTGTATCCTCCATTCAAGAAAACAACCTGCACACCCACATCATTCAATTTACTTACAAAAAAAGATTCTGTGTCAAACTAGGGATATGTAAAACACCATTGATTCCCTTTACTCATCCATCAGGGAATCAAATCAAGACTCTTCCACAGCCAACAATATCTAGGTGAGAATCATCACTCAAGTACACCTTTCCACCATCGTAATCTTCATACTTCGAAAACCAGCCCTGATGCGAGGTCATGTGAAAATATGCACCAGAGTTAATAAGCCAAACATCCTTAGATGCATGCATTTCCAAGGTAGTGACAAATGCTTCTCCTTCATCCTAAGAGGACTTGTTAGAATCTGAATCATAATTCTTCTTCTTTTTCTTTTTCTCCTCCTTGCACTCCTTGCAGAAGTGACTAGATTTGCTGCAGTTCCAACATAGGGCCTTGGACTTTCTGGGAGACTTAGATCTCCCATGAGATTTGGATATTCCTTTTTCTTCTTTCTTCTTATCCCTTTTCTTTCCCTTCTCTTTAGATCTACCACGAACCGCAAGAGCGTCCTTAGCTGATTTGGAAGACTTTCTCCGCATCTCTTCAGACAACAAAGAATAAACCACTTCAACCATCTTAAAGGTGGTAGTGGTACTCCTAATGGCCATAACAAGGTGGTCCCACGAATCCAGTAACGAACATAGTAATGTCATACATCAATCTTCCTCCATCTTCACACCAACAGAAGTCAACTGGGCAACAAGGATATTGAATGTATTCAGGTGATTAGAGACAAATCCTCCATCTTCCATCCTCAGAGAATACAATTTATTTCATAGGAATAACTTGTTCATGAGGGATTTAGCCTGATAAACATCTCCATGTTGGTAACAAGGTAGATAACTGAGAGGGGGGGTGAATAAGTTATCCCAAATATCTTAACTTTCTTTTCTCCTTTAATACTTAGTGCAGCATCAAAACATATAAGCATATATGATCATAAGAATAGAAATAAAATCATCACACATAACACAAGGATTTTTACATGGAAAACCCTATTAAGGGAAAAACCATGGGGTGACTAACCCAAGATTGTATTCTCTATTAAAAGAATAAGAAGTAGAAGAATGGCACTTGCCAATTAGGGCTCACTACCCGAGCACACTGCTCACAAGAGGCACACTGCCTACAAGAGACTCACTGTCTACAGAACTTACAGAAGGTAATCAAGTGTTTGAACTGATGAGAGGCATCTACAAATGCTAGAGTTTAGTTTTGATTAGGCACAATATACTAATTTGATGCACTTCATTCTTCCTCTGCTCTAGTGCTATTGCTCTATCACATACCGGACTTGTATTGCTACTTCCACACTTGTCTCTACTTTTCTTCACACTTTATTTCATCACCTCTATACACATACATACCTTCATATTGGAATCCATCTAGTATATATATCCACACCAAGGATTTCAACAACTTTCTAGTTAGCAACTAGAATACTCAAGTCAGCTGAATCCATGCTTGATTAGTGATGCGTATCAAAAACATAGGCATTGAAGTCATCAATTATGTCAGCCAACAATGTATGATCCCTCAAATTGCTTTATCAACATCAATTACTCATCTAGATTGAAGTTTGATACTCTGCCAGTCAGTTCTTCCTCAGACTGCTCTCCCTGTCTGGAACCCAACACTCAGATGCTCATATCTTTTTCATGTTTATCACCAGAGGCTCAATCTCTAGAATATAGTAGTCATGATACTCCTTTTGACTTTTCCAATTTTGCAACTTGCTGAGTTACACCATCTGAGAGATCCAAACCTGATTGTCAGACCTTGTTGCATGCTCTGTTCTTGTTCACCAGACCAAAACAATCTTTAATCTAACTTCCAGTATAGGCATACTATGTGCTGCGGATGTGTGGGATAGACTTTGTTTCCATCAATGACAACACCCATGAAGCCACACAATGTCTCTTGCCAACAATCTCCCCCTTTGATATTGATGGCAACACTTAGTGAAAAATGACTAAGTGTCACAGCAAACTCCCCCTTGGCTGATGCTCTGTCTTATGCACTATTTTACCAGAGCTCCCCCTTAGCTGGATTCCACATTTTTCACTACTCCTCACTCCCCCTTTGACATCAATGGCAAAGGGTTGAATCCGTACACCAAAATTTGCAAATATTAACCTATACATGGCCACATAAGTATATATACATGTTATACTTACATATACGTAAGTATATCCGCAAAAGTGGGCTTCAACTATACAAACTCTATGGCCCTGCTCTGCTTCATCCTATCCAAAATGGAGATGTGAACACTCAAAAAAAATTCATATGCTTCTGCCCTTCTTAGATTTGCTAGATCATTGGTCCAGGCTATGGTTTGAGCATCTGTTAAGGCCTCATACATTGCCTCTAACTTAGGGATAATTATCCCTCTGAGTTCACTCATTTTGTTTAGTATATCCTTCTTTTCTTTGTTCATCCTTTTTATTTCATTTATGATGACAATGACCTGACATTCTTGATTCATTAAGGATGTAGTGAGGGGATCAAAATTCTAAGATAAACTTGACAGTTTACCTTCTTGTTCTTTCACCTTCTTTTCAATATCCTCTGTCATTATGGGCCAAGATAGACAAAATTTGTACATGTCCCCACCATCTTTAAGAGTATTTTCAAGGCTCTTTATCCCAATATCTAGGGTCCTCCTATCATTAGCAATGAGTCCCTATACTTCAGTGAATCTTTTTCCCAAAAACTCCTTCCAGACCTTTGCTTCTATTGATTTCTCTAAAGATTCAAAATGAGTGCTAACAAAGTTTACTAGAGATTTTAAGTTACCAGATGGAGAGGCTGAGGGATCCTTCTGAAATGATGGCATGATCTTCTCCAGCATCTTGGATACAATCTCCAATAGCTCACAGTCTTCCATGTCAGATTTCAGAAGTTTTTCTTTTGCTTTCGCTTGAGTAAAAGATGCTATTTTCATTGTCTAGACCGGAGAGAGGGAATCAAAATTTAGTGGTCCTTGGAATAGTTCCAGTTCATCTATCTCCATCATTTCTTTGTTCAAGAAGTTCTTTACTGCCTCTGCAGTGTCTCTTGCCAGTGACTAAGTCTTCTTTTGTTTTGGGATCTCAGAACTATCATCAAAGGCATTCTCTGCTTGTTTTTCTTCTTTTCCCTTTACCTCCTCTTCTTGACTGACTTTCTCCTCTTTTCTTCCTTCTCCTTCAGCTCCTGAATCTAAAATGTCTACAGTGGGATCTGGAGAAGAGATGTTAACTGTTTCATGAACTTCCTCTTCTGAAACAGAGGAATCCAAGTCCTTAGACTTCTCTTCAGCCATCTCTTTTGATCCTTCTACATTTTTGTTAGAAGATTCTTCATTGGCTGCATTTAATCCTTCAACATCCGTGGTAGAAGATTCTTCATCTATTTCCTCTCCAATAGGAAGATTGAATCTTTTGAAGGCATTCTGGAGGATGTCTTTTGTTTCTCTTGCTACTTGGTCAGTTTCTCCAAGCATAGGTTTATTCATTCTTGCTTTGCTCCAGAATTCATCCTTGTAGTCCTTAAAGATCATGTCCATTTGCTTTGGAGTAATAGAAGGATAGAGCTGTATTGCTATCTCTTCTCGAATCTCTAAGTCTTTTTCTTTTTCTTTTTCTTTTCTTAGTTCAAGTACCTTCTCTAGACTTTTGGGAATCAATGAAATAATCTCAATGAATGCTTTATTGTAAATATTCAGATACCTGAATATAGCTTCTTCTAGAATCCTCTTGTCAGTATCATTGTATTCATCATAGAATTTTGTTACTGGTTGCAAGTTCCCATCCACAGTGACTACCTTGATGATATCAATGGAAAGAGTGGGCTTTTCAACAAATTCTTCTACTTTTTCTTCTTTGTTTTTGCTAGCAGAGAATTCCCCGGATGTTTTCTTCTTCTTCTTCATTTTCTTAATTTCCTCATTAGACTCTATTTCTTCATCATCCTTGTGACTTGTGTAAGACCTTGTGGCTTTTGTTTTCATTCTCTTTTCTCCCTTTCCAGATGTCTTGACTTCTAGTTTGGTGGCTCTTGAGCTCTTAGGAGTGGCAGGTGCAGAGCTCTTGGATGATCTAGTCCGGGAGGAGGTTTGTACCGGAACACTTCATTTCTCTGCTTTGTGTTTCTCTTTCTTAGCTCTTTCAACTTTCTCTCTATTTGCATCTACTGCCTCTTTTGATATGCCATATCTTTTGGCAATTTCCTTGACTTCCCTTCTAACTTTCCTCTTTATCTCCAATTGTCTTAGCTCAACATGTATTTTTATACTTAGTTCTTGAAAGGTTCCAAACCTTTCTGCCTCAGGATCCTTAGGCTAGCTCAATAGGTGTTGAATATGTAGCTCCAAGATTTTCTCATCAACCTCGTATCCCATTGGCATTATCCAAACTGTTATGGGATCAACTACCTCCATTAGGCATTGATCAATATCTACCATGAAACACACTGTATCCTTGTATTTCTCAACTATGGATTGAGGTATCCTCTCTCTGGCTTGCATCATACTTTGGAAGTTCTTAAACTAACCCCAAAGTGTTGTGCTTTAAGATTTAGCATCACCAAGTCCATACATATAGTCTCTAATATGTATTGCAATGGGTTTGTCATTTTTCCAAACCCAACCACTTGATCTGGGCAGCTCATTCATGTAGTAGAAGAATAGACATAGTATTAAACAACCATACTTGAAGGAGTTCTTCTTATCCTTCTTGATATTCTGCAAGTTTTCTAAAAGCTGGTTTAAGAGAAGATCACATAGGTCATAATCTGTATTTTCTCTCAACATATGATATGCTACATATATTGCAGTCCCAGACACATAATTCTCCCCGCTAGAATGGTAGATCTTATACCCAATTATTATTGAGGCAAATTTGACATCTGAATCTGTGATGTCATCTATGGTCATTTCTCTCTTGTCAAACTTAGATCTGGTAGCTTCAGTTACTATCTGGTTCTTGACAAATTTGAGTGTAGGTAACCCACCGAATGAGTGCAGTCTAGTTACTTCCCTAACGACATCTTTTGTTATCTTGAAGGGCCTCATTAACCACATGAAATTATCATGCATTCTACTAAGGACATATCGGACCCAATCATCTTCTGCAAAATAGGGAAAGTGGATGCAATGTCCAAAGTGTTTATCCCGGAGGGCCTTGTATTAAGGTTTAAGTTCAAAACTTTCATCTATTAACTGTTTATGATGGATGTCCATCAACTTAGAATCTCCAAATTCCTTAATGTTGGTGTGGATGTAGACCCTAACATCTTCTATGTATAATACCCCATGCAGAATGCTAGAAAAAGTGCCTAAAGGATCAACTTCTAAGGATTTGTAGGGGTGTTTCTTGAATTTTGGGCGCGCCCTATCAGTGATCTTAACAACCATTGGAGTAGCCATTTTGTAAAAAATTCAAAGAGAGACTTTTAGAATGGAACTACCTTTTTATGCTTTAGGGTTCGAAATAAGAGCCAGAACAAATCGCTAGTTGAATTAGATTTTGTAGTTGATCTTTGAGAGAGTTGTAGAAACTTGATGCATAGCTCTTCTTTTCTTCTTCTCAAATGCAAATGTGCAAATAATAAGTGAATGAACCCTTTTATCTCTGTGCAATCCCTAATTTTCTTTTGCAATAAATGCACAACATAAGTTATCTGGTTGCCCTGTTTTGAGAGAGATCTTCTTGAGTCACTGTGTTGCACTTAGAATCATTTTCAGTGAGAATTGACAATGTATCTTCTTTTCTGCAATCATGCCATGGATCCGCAGATTAAGGTATTTCAATTTTGAATCATATCGGATCTGTCTATGAAAATCCTGCTTTACTAGATGGCTATTAAACCAGATCAATCTTGGATATTAAACTCTTGCAATACTCCATGCAGATCTTTCATATTTTTACCGAGGGTTATTTGGATATTTTTCTGAGAACCCTTTAATTTGCAACATTCCATGTGCCAAATTTAGGCACCAATTGACTAGCTTGGGGAATTTATTTTTCTTTGTGACTCCCCCTGAGCCAGAGCTCATCTGTTTAGTTTCTGGAAGGAATATTAGCACCGGATTCCGGTGTGGATCCATCCCCAACATTTTCTATACTCTTCTTCACCCAAATCTTACTCATCTCCCTTTGGACTTCATCTACATTCACTTTGCCTTTTCCTTTATCTTGTTCTTGATTATGATGCACCGGACCCCTTTATCTTAATTTTTACTTCTACAGAATTTGGCAATATGACTAGATCTATTGCAATTGTAACAAACAACATTTCTTTGCATATTTGACTGATATCCTCTTGATTTACATTGATTAGCCATATGTCCCATTCTATTGCATGCAAAGCATCTACCATTGAATGAATTGTTTATTTGCATATTTATGCATTCATGAGATTTGTGACCATACCTTTTGCAGTTGAAACATTGTCCGGAGAAGGATGGATTAGTTTGATTTATTCTCCTTCTATACTGAGTTGCTTTATGACTGAAGTTGTTGCAATTGAACCAGTATCCATTGAAGGATGGATATCTTTGAGCATTTGGTTGCCTTATCGGAGGTCTTCTAGGCTTGTTTCTTTGATTTCCTGATCCAAAGTTCTTCTGACTGGATCTAAAGCTTTCACCTTTCTCATATCCCAAACCACACTTATCGTCTACCCTCTTTTGGATTTCAAGAAGAACTTCAAGTTCGACTGAGCTTATCTTGAATTTCTCTTTGTATTCATTTGTTGTTTGAAGATCTTGTTTAAGAGTGTCTATCTGATTCTCAAGTTGTTCTTCATTATCTCTAGCTTCTTCAAGATCAGATTCAAGATGTCTGATTATTCTGTCTATTTTGTGGCAGTCCTCTGTCTTCTCCTTGAGGGTTTGTTTTAGATTATCTTCAATTTTCCTTTTCTCTTCAATTTCTTGGGTGAATCTCATAACCCCTGATTCCATCTTATGCCTTACCATAATGACCTCTTTTGATAGCTTCTCACATAGCTTGTTTTTCTCATCTAGATCTTTATTAGTATCATTGGCTTCACTCTGACTTGCTAATTTTTTAAGTAGTTCCTTTCTCTTTTTCACAGAGATACTTAGTTTTTCTTTTATCTCATTTATTAAATCATTAGCTTGTTTGAGTCTTTCTCTCAAGTTATTAACTTTAGAGTGGGATTGTTCAAGATCATCTAGGGCAGACTAAAGTTGTTCCTTCATACCATACATATCCATTGAGATTCCCAAATCTTCCTCAAGTTGTTAGGCTCTGTTTAGAGGAACTTAGCTCTGATACCAATTGTTGGAAACAAAGTAGATAATTGAGAGGGGGGGTGAATCAGTTATCCCAAATATCTTAACTTTCTTTTCTTCTTTAATACTTAGTGTAGCATCAAAACATATAAGCATATATGATCATAAGAATAGAAATAAAATCATCACACATAACACAAGGATTTTTACGTGAAAAATCCTGTTAAGGGAAAAACCATGGGGTGACTAACCCAAGATTGTATTCTCTATTAAAAGAATAAGAAGTACAAGAATGGCACTTGCCAATTAGGGCTCACTGCCTAAGCACATTACCTGAGCACACTGCCTACAAGAGACTTACTATCTACAAAACTTACAAAAGGTAATCATGTGTTTGAACTAATGAGAGACATCTACAAATGCTAGAGTTTAGTTCTGATTAGTCACGATATACTGATTTGATGCACTTCATTCTTCCTCTACTCTAGTGCTATTGCTCTGTCACATACCAGACTTGTATTGCTGCTTCCACACTTGTCTTTGTTTTTCTTCGCACTTTATTTCATCACCTCTGTACACATACATACCTTCATACTGGAATCCATTTGGTATATATATTTGTACCAAGGATTTCAACAACTTTCTAGTCGATAACCAGAATACTCAAGATATTTACAAATTATTGATTTGTCAGTTGAATCCATGCTTGATTAGTGATGCGTATCAAAAACATAGGCATTGAAGTCATCAATCATGTTGGCCAACAATGTATGATCCCTCAAATTGCTTTATCAACATCAATTACTCATCCGGATTGAAGTCTAATACTCTGCTGGTTAGTTCTTCCTCAGTCTGCTCTGCCTATCTGGAACCCAACACTCAGATGCTCATATATTTTCCATGTTTTATCACTGGAGGCTCAATCTCTAGAATATAGTAGTCATGATACTCCTTTTCACTTGTCCAATTATGGAACTTGCTGAGTTACACCATCTGAGAGATTTGGACCTGATTGTCAAACCTTGTTGCATGCTCTGTTCTTGTTTACCGGACCAAAACAATCTTTAATCTAACTTCTGGTATAGGCATACTATGTGCTACAGATGTGTAGGATAGACTTTGTTGACATCAATGACAACACTCATGAAGCCACACAGTGTCTCTTGCCAACACTCCAAGCTTCTTGCAAAGTTCCTTTGCAATATTCTCTTCATGGATATTTAGGAGCATTGAATCATCCAAACAGAGTCTTATGAAAGCCTTAGCTTTTTTATCTTTGAGATCCCAGTCTTCTTGAGACATTCTCATTGGTTTTGTACCAGATACAGCTTCCCATAAATCCCAATCTACAAGCATGTCCTCAATTTTGAGTTTCCACAACTCAAAATTACTACCGTTAAAATTCTCTATCTCAAACCTCCAGACGTGCTCACCATCTCTTACCTACAACAAAGATTTCAAAATCCTCTACATAATATCCCACTCAAATGAAGATAATCTCAAAAAACCCTCTACCCAACATCTAGAACCAAAGGTGATCAGGCTCTGATACCAACTGAAAGGAAGCAAGGTATGTGGAAAATCCTTCTTACACTGATCTATTAAGGAAATATTTATGCAAATTTCAACTTTTATAGTTACAAATTATGATGCACATTAACAAAAAGATAATAACAACTTCCAAATGTAAACACAAAACTCACAACACAAGATATATGTGGGGAAAACCCTTTCAGGTAAAACAAACCCACACTCCATAGCCGCCCAATATATTATTCAGGAATCATGAAGATTACAATATACTTGCAGAGCAAGCTTCTACAGGAGTATATCCAACTAGAGATCCAGGAGGTAATTTGACATCTATAAGAATCTTCCATGCAACCTTCATCTCAAGCTCCTAATATATAGGAGATACAATACAGTACACTGCCAACGATAATTACAAAACCATGAGCTAAAACCACCCAAAAGTGGCACCCAAATTATATCCAATCAAAGCTGTCTTGTGAAGTGCCAAAACACACACCAACACATGTAACTCTCCCCTTTACAACTCTCTTATGTGTCCAACATGTTTTTACATTTCCCAAAAATAGAAGGTCCAACTTTCAGAGGCCATAACTTTTGATCCAGGTGTCCGATTGATGAACCATTTAGTACGTCAAAAAGCTTGTGAAGAGATCTATCACCCTATAATTGGCTATGCTAGTTATGAAATTTTTTAAGACATTTAGAGAAGTTTTGATTCTAGTAATTGATTTCACAGACTTTTTTCGATAGTTTCAAACAATAGAAACTTTAATATCTCATGATCCAGATATGATCTTGAGACGAAACTCACCCGAGATGTTCACTTAGTTGTTCTGCACCTTCTAGGAAAAATTCTAGGTCAATCAAAGGACTTACTAAAAATAGTAAGTCTCACTATTTTTAGCTCTTGAGGAAACTTTCAGAAACATTGAAAGTTCCAGACCATTATCCAAGATAAAGGGGTATTCAAAAAGATCAAAACTAGGAAAAATAGTAATCTTTTGAAGTTGCAAGGTTGAGATACTTTTCTTAACATTCTCCCACTTGTTTAATACCTTGCAAGAGAAAAAAGAGTATCAACACCATGATTTAATTGCTTGGGGCCAAGAGGCCCATAAACTCTAAACACCATTTGAACTTCTCTGTGCTCACAGGTTTTGTCAAGGAATCTGCAACATTCAACAAACTTTTAGCTTTTTCCAAGTTCACCTTCCCATCCTCTACCATGTCATGAACAAAATGGTACTGGACATTAATATGCTTAGTCCTTATCTCAAAGGTAGGATTCTTTGCCAAACATATGGCACTCTGACTGTGACAACAAATAGTAATCTTCTCTGCATCAAACCCAACATTAGAACACAATCTCTTAATCCAAATGGCTTCTTTAGAAACATGAGTTAATTGCCATGTACTTAACTTTAGTGGTAGACAAAGCGACCACAGGTTGCTACTTACTCATCCAACTAATAGCACCACCAAACATAGTGAACACATAAGTGCTAGTGGATCTTCTATTATCAATGTCACCTGCCTAATCTGAATCCACAAATCCAGGAATACAAAGTGAATTCAAGGTCATGTAAGACAACCATGATAACATAAGGAATACTCAGACGTACCCCGCAAATATCTAAACACTCTCATAACTACATCCCAATGTACCCATCCAGGATTAGTAATAAATTGACTAAGGACTCCCATTGCTTAGGCAATGTCTAATCTTGTGCAAACCATCACATACATCAAACTTCCAACCACACTAGCATAAGGAACTCTACTCATATCCTCTATCTCAAAAGGAGACTTTGGATAATCTTCAATAGATAACTTTGTTCCCACTGTAATAGGAATAGTCAAAGGTCTGCAATCCATCATGTTGAATCTCTCCAACATAGTGTTAAATTCTTACTCTGGCCTAACCAAAATTTTATGTTTGCTATGTCTCTTCTGATTTCCATTCCCAAAATGTACTGAGCTGCCCCTAGATTTTTCATCTCAAACTGTGCTAACAACTAAAGCTTCAAATCAGAAATCAAACTTTTACCATTCCCAATGAGTAACATATCATCGACATACAATGCAATAATGAGAATGCGATCATTGTCAAACTTGTAATAAAAACAATGATCTGATTTCAATCTCTGAAATCCAATACTCAACATAGAGGCATCAAACATCTGGTACCACATCCTAGGAGACTATTTCAAACCATACAAAGACTTTTTCAACTTGCAAACTAGATTTTCTTTACCTTTCACCATGTAGTGCTTGAGCTGTGAAATATAGCTTTCCTCCTCCAAGTCACCATGAAGGAATGTTGTCTTCACATCCATCTGTTCCATTTCTAGATAATACGCTCCTACAAGAGATAACAAGAACATAATAGATGTCAGCTTTGCAACGGGAGAGAAAATCTCACTATAGTCAATTCCCTCCACCTGAGAATACCCCTTCGCAACCAATCTAGCCTTATATTTCTCAACACTTCCATCTACACTAGATTTCTTTCTGAACACCCATTTGCATCCAACAAGTTTTCATCCTTTAGGTAAAGGTACTAAGTCCCAAGTATTATTCTTTTCCAAAGAAGCCATCTTCTCTTCCATGGCCTCCTTCCAGGAACCTACATCTTTCATACGCATAGCCTCTTTCATAGTTCTAGGCTCATCTGTATTAGAAATCAAAGAAAAAATACAACTGGAATCATACAATGAATAACAAAACCTATCAGGTTCCTACCCTATCCACATGGACCTCCTCAAAGGTTGAGGTTGAAGTTCTTCATCTTCTTCTAAACTTTTAGAGCTACTAGAGCTCTCCTCATTATTAGGTACAATAGATGTTTTTGGTTCAACTTTCTCAGGGGTGGAAGGAAGGTGAACCACATCATCTTTCTTCTCTTCTTTCTTTGGCTAGAAGACAACAAAAGAAGGATTGAGCTCTCTGAAGATCATGCTTCTACTATACAGAACTCTCTCAGCTACTAGATCCCAAAGATTGAACCCTTTCACACCGATGCCATAACCGATGAAGATACACTTTACATCCTTTTTATCCAACTTAGACCTCTTCTCCTTAGGCACATGTACATATGCCTCACAACCAAATACTTGAATGTGTCTTAATAAAGGCTTTTTACTAGACCATACCTCCATAGGTGTCTTATCAATGAGTGCTGATGTAGGAGACCTCTTAACCAGGTAACAAGTGGTAGCAATAGCTTTAGCCCATAACTTATGTTTAAGACCAACTCCACTTAGCATACTCCTTGCTCTCTCCATCAACATTCTATTCATCCTCTCTACAACTCCATTTTGTTGAGGGGTATTAAAAGTTGTCTTGTGCCTCTCAATCCCCTGTTCTTTACAGAACTTGTCAAAATTTGTTGAACAGAACTCACCACCATTGTCAATCCTCAAACACTTAATCTTTCTATCCTTTTGATTCGCTACAAGAGATTTGAACTCTTTGAATCTAAAAAAGACTTTAGATTTACTTCTATGGAAATACACCCATATCCTTCTACTGTAATCGTGAATGAATGAAACAAAGTAATCATATTTTAAAATTGAAGGAACATTAACAGGACCAAACACATTAGAATGAATCAAGTCTAACTCCTTAGAGGTTTTGTGAGAAATGGAATAAAACTAAACACAATTTTGTTTTCCATAAATGCAATGTTCATAGAAATTGAACTCAAGGTTACAATCATTCATACCCTCAACAAGATTTTTATTCTTCAGGGTCCTCAAACCCTTTTCACCAATGTGACCAAGCCTTTGGTACCATAACATTGTCTTCTCAGCTAGAAGTTTCATCACCATAGAATGAGAACCCTTAGGTACCAAGAAAGCATGACCATTAGAAGTAGATGCAACAGTCTTCTTCGATGCTGGTTCCAATAGTGAGGATGAAGACTTTGAAGCTCTCTTTTTCAAAACAGAGGCACTATTGCACTGAACTACACATGCATCAAGCTTAAATAGAGTGCCAATCCAAACACCATTACCCAACACTATAGATTTGCTAATCATATTGTATCCTTCATTCAAGAAAACAATTTGCACACCCACATCATTCAATTTATTTATAGAAAGAAGGTTCGGTGTCAAACCAAGGATATGCAGAACACCATTGATTCCCTTTACTCATCCATCATGGAATTGAATCAAGACTCTTCCACAGCCAACAATATACAAGTGAGAATCATCACCCAAGTACACCTTTCCACCATCGTATTCTTGATACTTCAAAAACCAGCCACGATGCGAGGTCATGTGAAAAGATGCACCAGAGCCAATAAGCCACACATCCTTAGATGCATACATTGCCAAGGCAGTGACAAATGCTTTTCCTTCATTCTGAGAGGACTTGTTAGAATCTGAATCATAATTCTTCTTCTTTTTGTTTTTCTCCTCCTTGCACACCTTGCAGAAGTGACCAAGTTTGCCACAGTTCCAACACAAGGCCTTGGAATATCTGGGAGACTTAGATATCCCACGAGATTTGTATCTTCCTTTTTCTTCCTTCTTCTTATCCCTTTTCTTTCCCTTCTCTTTAGGTCTACCACGAATCGCAAGATCCTCCTTAGCCAATTCGGAAGATTTTCTTAGCATCTCTTCAGACAACATCAAAGAAACCACTTCATCCATCTTGAAGGTGGTAGTGGTACTCCTGATGGTCATAACAAGGTGGTCCCATGAATCTGGTAAGGAACACAGTAATATTATACATCGATCCTCCTTCTCCATCTTCACACCAACAGAAGTTAACTAGGAAAAAAGCATATTAAATGTATTTAGGTGATCAATGACAGACCCTCCATCTTCCATCCTTAGAGAATACAATTTCTTTCACAAGAATAACTTGTTCACCAAGGATTTAGCCTGATAAACATCTCCAAGCCTCTTCCACAGTTCCTTTGCAGTGTTCTCTTCATGGATATTTAGGAGCACTAAATTAGCCAAATAGAGTCTTATCAAACCCTTAGCTTTTTGATCTTTGAGATCCCAATCTTCTTGAGACATTGTCATTGGTTTTGTACCAGATATGGCTTCCCATAAATCCTGATCTACAAGCATGTCCTCCATTTTGAGTTTCCAAAACTTGAAATTACTACCATTAAACTTCTCTATATCAAACCTCCAGATCTGCTCACCATCTCTTACCTGCAACAAAGATTTCAAAATCCTCTACACAAGCTCCCACTCAAACGAAGATCATCTCAAAAAACCCTCAACCCAAAAACTAGAACCATAGGTGATCAGGCTTTGATACCAACTGAAAGGAAGCAAGGTACACGGAAAATACTTCCTACACTAATCTACTGAGGAAAGATTTATGCAAATTTCAATGTTTACATTTACATATTAAGATGCACATTAACAGAAAGATAATACTAACTTCCAAATGTAAACACAAAACTCACAACCCAAGATATACGTGGGGAAAACCCTTTTAGGTAAGAAACCCCACACGCCAAAGCCACCCAATATATTATTCAGGAATCATGAAGATTACAATATAGTTGTAGAGAAAGCTTCTATAGGAGTATATCCAACTAGAGATCCAGGAGGTAATTTGACATGTATAAGATTCTTCCATAAAACTTCCATCTCAAGCTCCTGATATATAAGAGATATAATACAGTACACCACCAAAAGTAATTACAAAACCATGAGCTAAAACCACCCAAAGTGGCGCCCAAATTATCTCCAATCAAAGATGTCTTGTGATGTGCCAAAACACACACCAACATGTGTAACTCTCCCCTTTACAGCTCTTTTATGCGTCCAACATGTTTTTACATTTCCCAAAAACAGAAGGTCCAACTTCCAGAGGCCATAACTTTTGATCTGGGTGTCTGATTGATGAACCGTTTAATGTGTCAAAAATTTCATGAAAAGATCTATCACCCTATAATTGGCTATGCCAGTTATGATAATTTTTGGGATGTTTACAGAAGTTTTGATTCCAGTAATTAAGTTCAAAGACTTTTTCAGAAGTTTCAAAAAATAGAAACTTTAATATCTTGCGATCCATATATGATCTTAAGACGAAACTCACCTGGGATGTTCACCTAGCTATTCTACACCTTCTGGGAAAAATTTCAGGTCAATCTAAGCTCAATCGAAGGACTTACTAAAAATAGTAAGTCTCACTATTTTTAGCTCTTGTGGAAACTTTTGGAAACATTGAAATTTTTAGACCATTATCCAAGATAAAGGGTATTCAAAAAGACCAAAACTGGGAAAAATAGTAATCTTTTGAAGTTGTAAGGTTGAGACACTTTTCTTAACATTCTCCCACTTGTCAAACACCTTGCAAGAGAAAAAGGAGTATCAACACCATGATTTAATTGCTAGGGGCTGAGAGGCCCATAGACTCTAAAGACCATCTGAACTTCTCTGTGCTCACAGGTTTTGTCAAGGAATCTGCAACATTCATCAAAGTTTCAAGTTTTTCTAAGTTTACCTTCCCATTCTCTACCATGTCACGAACAAAATGGTACTGGACATCAATATGCTTAGTCCATGCATGGAAAGTAGGATTCTTCCCCAAACATATGGCACTTTGACTGTGACAACAAATAGTAATCTTCCTTGCATCAAACCCAACATCAGAACACAATCTATTAAGCCAAATGGCTTCTTTATAAGCATGAGTTTCTGCCATGTACTCAACTTTAGTAGTGGACAAAGCGACCATAGGTTGCCACTTACTCATTCAACTAATAGCACCACCAAACATAGTGAATACATAAGCATTGGTGGATCTCCTATTGTCAATGTCACCTACCCAATCTAAATCCACAAATCCATGAATACAAAGTGAATGTTAAGGTCCTATAGGATAACCATGATAACATAAGGAATACTTAGAAGTACCCTGCAAATATCTAAACACTCTATTAAGTGCATCCCAATGTACCCATCCAGGATTAGCCATAAATTGACTGAGGACTCCCACTACTTGGGCAATGTCTAGTCTTATACAGACCATCGCATACATCAAACTACCAACTGCACTAGCATAAGGAACTTTGCTCATATCCTCTATCTCAGAAGGAGACTTTGGATAATCTTCAGTAGATAACTTTGTTCCCAATCTAACAAGAATAGTCAAAGGTTTGCAATCCATCATGTTGAATGTCTCCAACATAGTGTTAACATACTTGCTCTGGCCTAACCAAAGTTTTATGTTTTCTCTGTCTCTTCTAATTTCCATTCCAAGAATGTATTGAGTTGCCCCTAGATTTTACATCTCAAACTGTGCTGACAACTAAGACTTCAAATCAAAAATTAAACTTTTACCATTCCCTATGAGTAACATATCATCGACATACAATGCAATAATGAGAGTATGATCATTCTCAAACTTGTAATAAACACAATGATCCAATTTTGATCTTTGAAATCTAATACTCAAAATAAATGTATCAAACTTCTAGTATCACATCCTAGGAGACTATTTCAGACCATACAAAGACTTTTTCAACTTGTAAACCAGATTTTCTTTACCTTTCACCACATAGTGCTCTGGTTGTGACATATAGATTTCCTCCTCCAAGTCACCATGAAGGAATGTTGTCCTCACATCCATCTATTCCACTTCTAGATCAGACGCTACTGCAAGACATAACAGGAACCAAATAGATGTTAGCTTTGCAATGGGAGAGAAAATCTCATCATAGTCAATTCCCTCCACCTAAGAATATCCCTTCACAACCAATCTAGCCTTATATTTCTCAACACTACCATCTACACCAAATTTATTTTTGAACACCCATTTGTATCCAACAGGTTTTTGTCTATTAGGCAAAGGTACTAAATCCCAAGTATTATTCCTTTCCAAAGAAACCATCTCTTCCATGGCCTCCTTCCAAGCACCTACATCTTTCATACCCATAGCCTCTTTCATAATTCTAGGCTCATCAGTGTTAGAAATCAAAGAAAAAATACAACTGGAATCATGCAATGTATAACCAAACATATCCAGTTGCTACCTTATCCATGTGGACCTCCTCAAAGGTTAAGGTTGAGGTTCTTCATCTTCTTTTGAACTTTCAGAGCTATAAGAGCTCTCCTCATTATCAGGTACAATAGATGTTTTTGGTTCAACTTTCTGAGGGGTGGAAGGAAGCTGAACCACATCATCTTTCTTCTCTTCTTTCTTTGGCTGCAAGACAATAGAAGAAGGATTGAGCTCTTTGAAGATCACGCTTCTACTATATAAAACTCTCTTAGCTACTAGATCTCAAAGCTTGTACCCTTTCACACCGATGCCATTACCGATGAAGATACACTTTATAGCCTTGTTCTCCAACTTAGACCTCTTCTCCTTAGGCACATGTGCATATGCCTCACAACCAAATACTTGAATGTGTCTTAGTGAAGGATTTTTATTGACCATACCTCCATAGGTGTCTTATCAATGAGTTTTGATGTAGGAGACCTATTAACCAGGTAACAAGCAGTAGCAACAACTTCAGCCTAGAACTTTTGTTCAAGACCAGCTGCACATAGCATACTCCTTACCCTCTCCATCAACATTCTATTCATCCTATCTGCAACTCCATTCTACTGAGGCATATATAGAGTTGACTTGTGCCTCTCAATCCCTTGTTCATTACAGAACTTGTTGAAATCTGCTATATAGAACTCACCACTGTTGTCAATCCTAAAACACCTAATCTTTCTATCCTTTTGATTCTCTACAAGAGCTTTAAACTCTTTGAATCTAAAAAAGACTTCAGATTTACTTCTAATGAAATACACCCATGTCCTTCTACTATAATCATCAATTAATGAAACAAAGTAAACAGATTTTGAAATCGAAGAAACATCAACAAGATGGAACACATCAGAATGAATCAAGTCCAACACCTCAGAAGATTTGTGAGAACTAGAATAAAACTAAACACGGTTTTATTTTCCATAAATGCAATGTTCACATAAATCAAACTCAAGGTTACAATCATTCATACCCTCAATAAGATTTTTATTCTTCAGGGTCCTCAAACCCTTTTCACCAATGTGACCAAGCCTTTGGTGCCATAACATTGTCTTCTCAGCTGGAAGTTTCATCTCCATAGAATGAGCACCCTTAGGTACCTAGAAAGCACAACCATCGAAAGTAGATGCAATAGTCTTCTTCAATGTTGGTTCAAATGGTGAGGATGAAGACTTTGAAGATCTCTTCTTCAAAACAGAGGCACTATTGCATTGAACTGCGCATGCATCAAGATGAAACAAAGTGCTAATCCGAACACCGTTAGCCAACACCATAGATCCTCTAGTCATCTTGCATCCTCCATTCAAGAAAACAACTTGCACACCCACATCATTCAACTTACTTCCAGAAAGAAGGTTCTGTGTCAAACCTCAGATATACAGAACACCATTGATTCCCTTTACTTGTCCGTCAGAGAATCAAATCAAGACTCTTCAATGGCCAACAATATCTAGTTGAGAATCATCACCCAAGTACACCTTTCCACCATCGTATTATTCATACTTCAAAAACTAGCCTCGATGTGAGGTCATGTGAAAAGATGCACCAGAGTCAATAAGCCACACATCCTCAGATGCATGCATTGCCAAGGCAATGACAAATGCTTCTCCTTCATCCTCAGAGGACTTGTTAGAATCTGAATCATAATTCTTCTTCTTTTTATTTTTCTCATCCTTGCACTCCTTGCAAACGTGACCAGGTTTGCCACAGTTCCATCACAGGGCCTTGGACTTTCTGGGAGACTTAGATCTCCCATGAGATTTGGATCTTCCTTTTTCTTCCTTCTTCTTATCCCTTTGCTTTCCCTTCTCTTTAGATCTACCACGAACCACAAGATCCTCCTTAGCCAATTCAGAAGACTTTCTTTGCATCTCTTCAGACAACAAGCAAGAAACCGCTTCATCCATCTTGAAGGTGGTAGTTGTACTCCCAATGACCATAACAAGGTGGTCCCATGAATCTAGTAAGGAACATAGTAATCTCATACATCGATCCTCCTCCTCCATCTTCACACCAATAGAAGTCAACTGGGCAACAAGCATATTAAATGTATTCAGGTGATAAGTGACAGATCCTCCATCTTCCATCCTTAGAGAATATAATTTCTTTCACAGGAATAACTTGTTTGGGAGGGATTTAGCCGGATAAACATCTCCAAGATTCTTCCAAAGTTCCTTTGTAGTCTTCTCTTCATGGATATTTAGGAGCAGTGAATTAGCCAAATAGAGTCTTATCAAACCCTTAGCTTTTCAATCTTTGAGATCCCAGTCTTCTTGAGACATTGCCATTGGTTTTGTACTAGATACGGCTTACCATAAATCCTGATCTACACATATGTCCTCCATTTTGAGTTTCCATAATTTGAAATTACTGTTGGTAAACTTCACTATCTCAATCATCTAGATGTGCTCGCCATCTCTTACCTATAACAAAGATTTCAAAATACTCTGCACAAGCTCCCACTCAAATGAAGATCAGCTCAAATAACCCTCTAGCCAACAATTAGAACCAAAGGTGATCAGGCTCTGATACCAACTAAAAGGAAGCAAGGTACATAGAAAATTCTTCCTACACTAAACTACTGAGGAAATATTTATGCAAATTTCAACTTTTCTAGTTACAGATTAAGATGCACATTAACAAAAAGATAATAACAATTTCTAAATGTAAACACAAAACTCACAACACAAGATATACGTGGGGAAAACCCTTTCACGTAAAAAACCCCACATTTCAAAGCCACCCAATATATTATTCAAGAATCACGAAGATTACAATATACTTACAGAGTAATATTCTACAAGAGTATATCCAACCAAAGATCCAGGAGGTAATTCAAAATCTATAAGATTCTTCCATACAACCTCCATCTCAAGCTCCTGATATATAGGAGATACAATACAGTACACCGCCAACGGTAATTACAAAACCATGAGCTAAAACCACCCACAACTGGTGCCCAAATTATCTCCAATCAAAGATACCTTGTGTTGTACCAAAACACACACCATCATGTGTAACTCTCCCCTTTATAGCTCTTTTATGTGTCCAACATGTTTTTACATTTCCCAAAAATAGAAGGTCCAACTTCTGAAAGCCATAACTTTTGATCCGGGTGTCTGATTGATGAACCATTTAATGCATTAAAAAGCTCGTGAAGAGATCTATCACCCTATAACCAGCTATTCTAGTCATGACAATCTTTGGAACATTTAGAGAAATTTTGATTCTAGTAATTGAGTTCAAAGACTTTTTTTGGTAGTTTCAAAAAATAAAAACTTTAATATCTCGCGATCCACATATGATCTTGAGATGAAACTCACCCGAGATGTTAACTAAGTTGTTCCACACCTTCTAGGAAAAATTTCAAGTCAATCAAAGATCAATCGAAAGACTTAGTAAAAATAGTAATTCTCGCTATATTTTTAACTCTTGTGGAAACTTTTGGAAGATTTGAAAGTTCCAAACCATTATCCAAGATAAAAGGTATTCAAAAAGACCAATACTAAGAAAAATAGTAATCTTTCAAAGTTGCAAGGTTGAGACGGTTTTCTTAACATTCTCCCACTTGTCGAACACCTTGAAAGAGTAAAAGGGGTATCAACACCATGATTTAATTTCTAGGGGCCAAGAGGCCCATAGACATTAAACACCATCTGAACTTCTCTATGCTCACAAGTTTTGTCAAGGAATCTGTAACATTTATCAAAGCTTCAACTTTTTCCAAGTTTACCTTCCCATCCTCTGCCATGTCATGAACAAAATGGTATTGGACATCAATATGCTTAGTGCTTGTGTGGAAAGTAGGATTCTTCACCAAACATATAGTACTCTAACTGTCACCACAAATAGTAATCTTCCCTGCATCAAACCCAACTACAAAACACAATCTCTTAAGCCAAATGGGTTCTTTACAAGCATGAGTTGCTACTATGTACTCAGCTTTAGTATTGGACAAAGTGACCACAGGTTATCACGTACTTATCCAACTAATAGCACCACCAAACATAGTGAACACATAAGTGTTGGTGGATCTTTTGTTATCAATGTCACCTGCCCAATCTGAATCCACAAATCCATGAATACAAATCAAATGTCAAGGTCTTGTAGGATAACCATGATAACATAAGGAATACTTAGAAGTACCCCACAAATATCTAAACACTCTCTTAACTACATCCCAGTGTACCCGTCTAGGATTAGCCATAAATCGACTAAGGACTCCCACTGGTTGGGCAATGTCTGGTCTTGTGCAGACCATTGCATACATCAAACTATTAACCACACTAGCATAAGGAACTCTGCTCATATCCTCTATCTTAGAAGGAGACTTTGGACAATCTTCAACAAATAACTTTATCCCCACTATAACATGAACAATCAAAGGTCTGTAATCCATCATGTTGAATCTCTCCAACATAGTGTTACCATACTTACCCTGGCCTAACAAAAAAAAATTGTTTTCTCTATCTCTTCTGATTTCCATTCCTAGAATGTATCGAGCTGCCCCTAGATTTTTCATCTCAAACTGTGTTGACAATTGAGACTTCAAATCAAAAATCAAACTTTTACCATTCCCAATGAGTAACATATCATCGACATACAATGTAATAATGAGAATGCGATCATTGTCAAACTTGTAATAAACACAATGATCTGATTTCGATCTCTAAAATCCAATACTCAACACAAAGGCATCAAACTTCTAGTACCACATCCTAGGAAACTATTTTAAACCATACAAATACTTTTTCAACTTGCAAAGTAGATTTTATTTACCTTTGACCATGTAGTGCTTTGGTTGTGACATATAGATTTCCTCCTCCAAGTCACCATGAAGGAATGTTGTCTTCACATCCATCTATTCCACGTCTAGATCATACACTATTGCAAGAGATAACAGGAACCGAATAGATGTCGTCTTTGCAACGAGAGAGAAAATCTCACCATAGTCAATTCCCTCCACATGAGAATGCCCCTTCGCAACCAATCTAGCCTTATATTTCTCAACACTACCATCTACACCGAATTTCTTTTTGAACACCCATTTCCATCCAACAAGTTTTCATCCTTTAAGCAAAGATACTAAGTCCCAAGTATTATTCTTTTCCAAAGAAGTCATCTCCTCTTCCATGGTGTCCTTCCAAGAACCTACATCTTTCATACTCATAGCCTCTTTCACAATTCTAGGCTCATCATGTTAGAAATCAAGGCAAAAATACAACTAGAATCATGCAATGAATAACCAAACCTATAAGGGTAATGCCTTATCGGCTAGGACCCCCTCAAAGGTTGAGGTTGAGGTTCTTCATCTTCTTCTAAACTTTCAGATATACTAGAGCTCTCCTCATTATTAGGTCTAATAGATGTTTTTGGTTCAACTTTCTTAGGGGTGGAAGGAAGCTAAACCACATCATCTTTCATCTCTTCTTTCTTTGGCTGCAAGACAACAAAAGAAGGATTGAGCTCTCTAAAGATCATGCCTCTGCTATATAGAACTCCCTTAGCTACTGGATCCCAAAGCTTGTTCCCTTTCACACCGATTCCATAACTGATGAAGATACACTTTACAACTTTTTTCTCTAACTTAGACCTCTTCTCCTTAGGCACATGTGCATATGCCTCACAACCAAATACTTGAATGTGTCTTAATGAAGACTTTTCACTAGACCATACCTCCATAGGTGTCTTATCAACAAGCGTTGATGTAGGAGACCTGTCAAGCGGTAGCAACAACTTTAGCCTAGAAATTTTGTTCAAGATCAACTACACTTAGCATACTCCTTGCCCTCTCTATCAATGTTCTATTCATCCTCTCTGCAACTCCATTCTACTGAGGGGTATACGGAGTTGTCTTGTGGCTCTCAATCCCCTGCTCTTTATAGAACTTGTCAAAATTTGCTATACAGAACTCACCACTGTTATCAATCCTCAAACACTTGATATTTCTATCCTTTTGATTCTCTACAAGAGCTTTGAACTCCTTGAATCTAAAAAAGACTTCAAATTTACTTCTAAGGAAATACACCCATGTCCTTCTACTGTAATTGTCAATGAATGAAACAAAGTAAACATATTTTGAAATCGAAGGAACATTAATAGGACCAAACACATTAGAATGAATCAAGTACAACACCTTAGAAGATTTGTGAGAATTGGAATAAAATTAAACACGGTTTTGTTTTCCATAAATGCAATGTTCACAGAAATCAAACTTAAGGTTACAATCATTCATACCCTCAACAAGATTTTTATTCTTCAAGGTCCTCAAACCCTTTTCACCAATGTGACTAAGCCTTTGGTGCCATAACATTGTCTTCTCTACTAGAAATTTCATCTCCATAGAATGAGCACCCTTAGCTACCTGGAAAGCATGACCATCGGAAGTAGATGCAATAATCTTCTTCGATGCTAGTTCTAGTGGTGAGGATGAAGACTCTGAAGCTCTCTTCTTCAAAATAGAGGCACTATTGCACTAAACTGCGCATGCATCAAGCTGAAACAGAGTGCCTATCTAAACACCCTTAGCCGACACCATAGATCTTCTAGTCATTTTGCATCATCCATTTGAGAAAACAACCTACATAGCTACATCATTCAATTTACTTACAGAAAGAAGGTTCTATGTCAAACCAAGGATATGCAAAACACCATTGATTCCCTTTACTCGTCCATCAGGGAATCAAATCAAGACTCTTCCATGGCCAACAATATCCAAGTGAGAATCATCACCCAAGTACACCTTTCCACCATCGTATTCTTCATACTTCTAAAACCAGCCCCGATGCGAGGTCATGTGAAAAGATGCACCAGATTCAATAAGCCACACATCCTCATATGCATGCATTGCCAAGGCAGCGACAAATGCTTCACCTTCATCCTAAGAGGACTTGTCATAATCTGAATCATAATTCTTCTTCTTTTTCTTTTTCTCCTCCTTGCACTCCTTGCAAAAGTGACCAAGTTTGCTACATTTCCAACACAGAGCCTTGACTTTCCAGGAGACTTAGATCTCCCACGAGATTTGGATCTTCCTTTTTCTTCCTTCTTCTTATCATTTTCTTTCCCTTCTCTTTAGATCTACCATGAACCACAAGAGCCTCCTTAGCTGATTCAGAAAATATTCTCCGCATCTCTTCAGACAATAGTGAAGAAACCACTTCATCCATCTTGAAGGTGGTAGTGGTACTCCCAATGGCCATAACAATGTGGTCCCACGAATCTGGTAAGGAACATAGTAATGTCATACATCGATCCTCCTCCTCCATCTTCACACCAACAGAAGTCAACTAGGTAGCAAGCATAGTGAACATATTCAAGTGATCAGTGACACATCCTCCATCTTCCATCCTCAGAGAATATAATTTATTTTGCAGGAATAACTTTGTCACCAAGGATTTAGCTTGATAAACATCTCCAAACTTCTTCCAAAGTTCCTTTGCATTCTTCTCTCCATGGATATTCAGGAGCACTGAATCATCCAAACAGAGTCTTATCAAACCCTTAGCTTTTCGATCTTTGAGATCCTAGTCTTCTTGAGACATTGTCATTGGTTTTGTACCAGATACAACTTCCCACAAATCTCGATCTACAAGCATGTCCTCCATTTTGAATTTTCACAACTCAAAATTACTATCATTAAACCTCTCTATCTCAAACCTCTAGATGCGCTCGCCATCTCTTACCTGCAATAAATATTTCAAAATCCTCTGCACAAGCTCCCACTCAAATGAAGATCATCTCAAAAAATCCTCTACCCAACAACTAGAACCAAAGGTGATTAGGCTTTAATACCAACTGAAAAGAAGCAAGGTATGTGGAAAATGCTTCCTACACTGATCTACTAAGGAAAGATTTATGCAAATTTCAACTTTTTTAGTTACATATTAAGATGCACATTAATAGAAAGATAATAACAACTTCCAAATGTAAACACAAAACTCACAACACAAGATATACGTGGGGAAAACCCTTTCAGGTAAAAGAACCCCACACTCCAAAGACACCGAATATATTATTTAGTAATCACAAAGATTAAAATATACTTACAGAGAAACCTTCTACATGAGTATATCCAACCAGAGATCCAAGAGGTAATTCGACATCTATAAGATCCTTCCATACAACCTCCATTTCAAGCTCCTGATATATAGGAGATACAATACAGTACACTGCCAATGGTAATTACAAAACTATGAGCTAAAACCACCCAAAAGTGGCACCCAAATTATCTCCAATCAAAGATGCCTTGTGATGTGTCAAAACACACACCAACAAGTATAACTCTCCCCTTTACAGCTCTTTTATGTGTCCAACACATTTTTACATTTCCCAAAAATAGAAGGTCCAACTTCCAGAGGCCATAACTTTTGATCCAGGTGTCTAATTGATGAACCTTTTAATGTGTCAGAAAGCTCATGAAAAGATCTATCATACTATAATGGGCTACACCAGTTATGACAATTTTGAGGATGTCTAGAGAAGTTTTGATTCCAATAATTGAGTTCAAAGACTTTTTTCGACAGTTTCAAAAAATAGAAACTTTAATATCTCGTGATCCAGATATGATCTTAGATGAAACTCACCCAAGATGTTCACTTAGCTATTCTGCACCTTCTAGGAAAAGTTTCAAGTCAATCCGAGCTCAATCGAAGGACTTACTAAAAATAGTAAGTCTCGCTATTTTTAGCTCTTGTGGAAACTTTTGGAAACTTTGAAAGTTCCAGACCATTATCCAAGATAAAGTTTATTCAAAAAGACCAAAACTTTTGGAAACTTTTGAAGTTGCAAGGTTGAGACACTTTTCTTAACAATCCCAAAATCAAGTGCAAAAGTGTATGTGAAAATGACCTAAAAATGCTTGATTTTGCAACCTTTTTCAATGCAAACAAATAAAATAAGAGGTGTTGTAAGGAAATTGGTCAGGGGAAGAAAATAATATGTCTGATATGAGTCCAATAAAATAATAATATCCTTGACAACACACTTTGGATGCAAACCTAGAGTGATGACAAGTCAAAACCTAGTGAAAATACACTAAAATATGCAATTTTTCACAAATTTTAAATGCAAAGACCCAATGGAAAGGGTGTTGTACAAAATTTTAGGAGGTTTAGAAGATTATAACAGTAATATAAGTCACCTAAAGCCATAAAATCCATCACAACATGCTTATAGTGCCAATCTAAGTCAAACCCTAGTGAAAATATAGCCAAAATATGTAGTTTTTCACAAATTTTCAATGCAAAGGCCTAATAGAAAGGGTGTTGTAAAGAGTTTAAGGAGACAAAAAAGATAATAACCCTAATAATAGCCAATTAGTGCAGAAAAATCCTTCACAACAAGCCTAGGATGCAAATCTAGAGAGACGATAAGGCCAAAATCTAGTGAAAAAACAAGGTTTTCAAACCCTAGGAATGAAATTTTGCAAGCAAACCACTATGATGCAACACTATAGTTAGAAACCAGTCCTGATGAGTGTTGTAAAAGGGTAATAAAATCTGAAACAAGATTTTGACTACAAACCCTATCTAATGCAAAACTAGGTTATATGGAAAAATGTACAATTTCAAGCATTTTTTTATCAATTTAAGCATGAAAATGCAATCTAAATGAATGGTGAACGATGAATTTATGTATTTTAAATCAGATCTGATGATAATGACAGAAATTTTATGAAATTAAATGCCAACTAATTCAAATTATTTGAAAATGCAAGCTAAAAATGGCAATTTTTTCAAAATTTTGAAATTTTTCAATTTTTTTGTAATTTTTCAAATGCAATAAGATGAAGAATGAAATGAATGTAAAACTAAAGCATAACACTTAGCTAGGTGAAAAAATTCTAAAAACATGGGTTCACCAAAATATTTAGGGTTAAAAGTGAAGATAATGGGTTTTAATGGTTTGTGTTGATCCTCCTTTCACCACTAAACATTCAAGGACATTGAACCGAGTAGAGAACTCTACTACAAATCTCCTGTCACTTGTAACATTGGGGAAGATTGGAATTTTGTGAATTTGTTGTTTAATTATGCTCAAAACCCTAATTTCATGAAATTGTAAACAAACAGACAAATTATGGAAAATGATCGCACATAGATATATCAAATGACAATCAAATGTGTATCAGATTTTGAAGTTTAGTGTGCCAAAAAGTTAGGGACTAATGAGTGGGTGCCCTACTCGAGTGCCTCAATTTTTGTTGGGATCTGGGAAGGTTATTTGCAACATAGTTCTATTGTTTTAGAGATTTTACTATTGCAAGATCCAGAGGACTAATGGGTGGGCGCCCGAGTCCAGGTCCCTATTTTCTTCTTTGATCTACAATTTTGACAGTCTGTATTGCTCTCATGCAACTCCACTTCTTTTGTTTTCGCAACCTGTAACCTGCAATCACAGAAAAGTGGGTTGGGGATTGTGGTGTTTAGAGGCTTGCCTCAGTCAAGCCCTGAAGAGACATTCAAGTCTTCCAAACACCGTTGTCAGATAATGAGTACATATCCCTGTGGGATAGAGGAAAAATCTAAATGATAAATGATAGAAAACACAATTGATATCACCTTGTAGTGAAGATCTCATGGAAGGAAGATGCTCTTCATGCCATAAGGACATGGATGCCAAATCTGCAAATACAAAGACAACAACAATAAAGTACTACTCTGCAACATAATGAATGCCTTGAATCACTTTCACAAAATCACAATGCTCATCAAATTTCCATCTCTAGTTTACAAATGAATCATTAATCATGCTTATATATGCAACTACAAACATTCCCGCTAAGAATTTCATAATTCAAACTTACTGTGTCAGCATAGGACCTAAATAACGGTCATAAACCAACATTTTGAAATAGGTCCTGACCTAAAATAGGGTAGGATGAGGGTGTGGGCGCCCAAGTCCTACCCCCTATTTTAGGCAGGATTTATGTTAAGTGCATCCCCTGAGTCCCATTTGCCATGAAACTTGAGGGTTTTCTCATTGGTAGTCATCAAAATTATGCAAGATGATCTAAATGTATTCTAAAGGACATAAGAGGTAAAACTTTAGAGAAAAAAGCCCCCAAGGATACTTTTTCTGACATAACACATCCATTAGCACATACTTATCACTCCTCAAAATGTCTAAAAGATTACTGGCAAATACATTTATGATAGATTCTACCATGATAGAAACCTTCCCAACTTCATGAATTTTAAAATAGTGAATAAGCATTTTGGTAGAATCACCAACCATTACCTCATTTCTACCCTTCAATGCTTCTTGTGCTACAGCTTCCCATATGCCTTGAGAACTCATGACTTGACCCATAGGCTACAACCTTTGAGCCATATAACTCTTTGCACCATATTTCTTTTCTTCTTGTATGTCTAATTTAAATCTTCTTGCATAAATTACAAATCTAAAAATTTTGAGAAGCTGAAAATCATCATTAGTAACTAGTGAGGAATCATTTTCATAATCATGCCTTCCAATATAGTTATTTTGGGATTCCTCCTCAAATATCCTCCATGAGAATCCTTCATGGCATAAATCAACTTGCATCTAGGTTGAAAACACAACATAGCAATCACATACCTCTGTGGATCTCTTTAGGTTAGAACCAGAATGAATGGAGTAATTCCCTCTAGTAGTGGAGGCCTTCTTCTAACATCATTATGCAAGGAAGCTTCCTCCAAATGTACCAATGTACTACTGTTCACAACTAAAATTTTCAAAATCATCCATATACAAATGATGTAATAGCTGAACCAATGATAATCTTGAGCAAGAAACATCTACCTGGTCAATGTAACATTGGTGGGAGACCAAGTAATAATAGTCACAAGATGGAAAATAGTTTTTCCAATGGCTAGAGTTCCCACTATGCTATAGGCCGAAATACTCATGAATCTATACCAATCCTCCAATGTACAAGTGTCCATGAATGCAGTTATCCATTCAAAGTTAGGAAATATCAAAATCAACAATATTTTTAATGTAGAACCTATGATCAACCAGATAATGACAAAAATTCCATTCACCCATATATGTATACTTCTGAAACCCTTCAAAAACAATAGACTATTCATTCTCATAATAATTTGATCCACACAGGTGATGTCAATATCCTCTATGGATACTTTAGAAGAATGGTCAGTTGCTGAAATGTACTCCTAACCACATTCATATGCTCCCAAATATCTTCCCAAGTATGGATGGTGATCAAAATATTATCAACATTAAAGAAATTAAGATTTCTTACCATGTCACTCACATCTCTATCATTTGCAAGATGGTTTGGATTAGACGGTATGTGGGCTCAAAAATGTTTGTAGCATTGCATTCCTTCAAAGCCCATGAATATGAAGTCATTGCACATCTCTTGTTCACCCACCAGGATGACCCAATGCCATGCCTCCATGATTCTAGCAATTTATAGTGTCTCCTCCTTGATGAATCCTCCATACAACC
This sequence comes from Cunninghamia lanceolata, assembly GCA_027924645.1. Taxonomy (NCBI): domain Eukaryota; kingdom Viridiplantae; phylum Streptophyta; class Pinopsida; order Cupressales; family Cupressaceae; genus Cunninghamia; species Cunninghamia lanceolata. Next base: position 2,406,958 of record BSBN01000220.1, on the reverse strand, counting down.
AATGGTAGAAAACTTGTATGAAACTTGATCCTAAAAGTACCATGCCATGCTTAGTAATAAAATTGACAATATCAAATTGAGACCTTCTTTCCTTAGTACATTCCAATGATAAGCATTTCATTGTACCTATCTCCATTTGACCATTACCCAAAACATTATCTTCAAGTGTGGTACTTGTCTTGTATAAATGATCCATAAAATGTGAACATTGATCCTTCATTTTGTGGTTAGAGAGAATGAAAAACCCTATATGAATCCTTATAAACTTCCTTTCATTCCAAATGGAAGAGATGGAGAACTCAATAGTGTCTCTAACTAATTTAATTCTCAAGAGATTACCTGGATCTCATATGAAAACACAATTCTGGGCTTGAATCAAAGAGTCCTCATTCCTTATACTACAAGTTGTATCCCTCACTCTATCACCCTTTTTAGCATGCTTTCCATGATGACAAGAATTTTTTAGTGGCATAGAAGGAGTCAAATCTGAAATATTTTTATACCTCAAGCTGCAATCAACATGTTCATCCATATTTTCCATAAGAGACCATGTTGGGATATCCTCAACACCTTCCTTTTTGTAACTCAAAACCCCATATGGAAGTTCAGAAGTAAGTGTATGAATTGGTGCATTTTCCTCCATCTTGGCCTCATCACAACTGGTAAGTGATTCCTTTCCCTTCTTGACTTCATCAATACTTTCTTGACATATAAAATCATTAGAAGTAAAATAACATCTTCTATTAACAAAGAATGTTTACCTTCCAACTGCATGTCAAGTTCTTTCTTCATGGGTTTCTCCGAATTTAATTTGTCTTCTTGCTTTTAAAAAGAAAATCTTTTCCTCAACAACCTCCTAACACTGTGATTCTAGTTTTTTTTTCTTCCTTGATCTTTTGTGCAACTAATGTATCCATCACCCTTTATGGTTCTATGTGTTGAAATGTACAAGACAACTAAGAGGGTGGGTGAATCAATTGTAACCAATATTTCAAAACCATTAAAACATCAACCACTTAATCAATGTTATTGTATTTAACCATGAAAGCATGAAATCATAAACTTAACACACTCACACATTTAATGCACGAGACACCATATTTTTTATGTGGAAAACCCAATTATAGAAAAACCATGGTGAGTGTTATCTCACAATATAATATGTAATAAAAATACCAAAAATCAGAGGCTCACTACCTTAGGGCTCATTGCCTAGATTGCTCACTACAAAAGAAGAGGCTCACTGCCAATGGGGTGGCTCACTGCCAGATTTGGTGAATTGAGATAGCAGCATCTACACTATGCCAAAGTTTAGTTCCATTGAAGCACAATAAACATCCTCTTCTCTGCTCTTCTTTTTACTTTACACTTATCTTCGCATCTTCACACTTGGATAGATTTTCATGACTCAATTACAAGTATTTATACAATTTATCAACCTTGGAATAATCATCAAGGTTGGCATTACAATCATCAACCATTGGAACAATCTCCAAGGCTGACAAACACATATACATAAGAATAGGTTTGGACCTAAATAGATTAATGAAAGAGAAAGAATGAATACGGACCAAACTACGTCTTAGCTAGGATGCAAAGACAATCTTCCACACTACAACACACTATCACAACCCCCAAAGTATAACCACAAGTAGTGAGAATAACCAAGTTGGCTAAAACTGGTGTTAACTCTAAAACTTTTAAGAACACGCTTCATGCATGATCCAGATTATACTTTGCAGACCAATCAAAAGGTGGGAACATGATCTAGAGACATCCACAAGCACATTACAATCACCAATTACATCCTCACAACCTATAAACACTTTATCCATAAGATTCTTCAAACTAGAGCACTTGAACTTTACTGTCAGTCACTATCATAAAAGAAAGATCACTTGCGGACCACCAAATCATGAACCATTTGAACTAAAGGAACATATCCTCATCACAAACTTAATTCCATAACCACAGAATATAAGACTTAATTATGGAGAAATGCGGAGAAGAATACATTCTCCTTGTCACCACTAAATGCATAGAAAAATAGTTTTTACTCTGGTGAACATAATTTGCTCAAATCTTCACACTAGAGGCTCAAACTTGACACATAGCAACTATAGACAACCTTCAACATAACTTCCAAATTGCAAACAAAGATATTCAATATACAATATATGCAGAGCAAAATGCTTTACTATTCTTCTACAAACCAAGATACTCTACAACACACTGTTTCCACTAGGAGAGCAAATTTTCTCAAAAGCACTTGGAAACTTAATACCAGGAACACTTTCTCATTATATTCAACACTTATGTAAGCCAATACAAACCAATTATCTCAACACAAGCAAGCATCAAAACAAGAGCACAATTGACATCAATGATAACACTAGTAAGCACATACTTGCAACAATTTCCTCCTTTGTCATTGATGGCAACATTGATGTGAACAACTATAAGCACCATCAAGACATGACTCTGCACTGCTTACTTTCCCCCTTTCTTTTCACACTTCTAAATTCTTTCTCCCCTTAAGTTTTTCACGTGATTTTATCTCCCCTTTGACATCAATGGAAAAGGACATCACTTCTTCTCTCTCTACATATACTTGCAAGCAATTGCTCTAATCAAACTGGAATTTCTCTATCAGCAACTCTGCAATACTTATTTCTCTTTATCAGGAACTTATATCAGCAACATCTACTTTCTCCCTCAGAGAGGTAGCCTTCAAACCATCAATCCAGATTAAAGAGTATGACTTTAGGCACCACTGGACTAATGCACTTCTGATGCATCTTAGTTTAGAGTAAGAGGGCTAATAACCCCTAATGTTTCTCTATGATACTCAAAAGTATCCTTAGGCAGAGGCTTTGTGAAAATATTTGCAATATGATCCTTTGTAGATACATATTCCATCTTTACTTCATTCTCTATTACTTTTTCTCTCAAAAAGTGATACCTTAAAGATATATGCTTTGTCCTTGAGTGCATCACTAGATTCTTTGAAATGTTTATAGCACTTGTATTGTCACAAAAGATTAAAATTGGTTCTTCATACACAACTCTTATATCCTTTAATGTTTGCTTTATCCATAGTACTTGAGTACAACAACATGTTGCAGCAATATATTTTGCTTCTGTAGTAGACAAAGAAACTGATTCTTGCTTCTTGCTTAGCCATGAGACTAATTTGTTACCCAAGAGGAAAGCACCTCCACTTGTACTCTTTCTGTCATCAGCATCTCTAGCCCAATCTACATCTATATAAGCACTAAGAGTAAAATTAGTATCTTTGGGATACCACAATCCATAGTCTAAAGTGCCTTTCAAATACCTCATGATCCTCTTGACTGCCATCACATGTGATTCTTTGGGATCTTCTTGAAATCTTGCCACAAGACAGACTGCATGCATTATATCTGGTCTGGTATAAGTCAAGTAAAGTAGTCCTCCAATCATAGACCTATACCTTTTCTAGTCAACCTTAGGTGATTCATCATTCTTGCTCAGTTTGCAACAAGTTATCTTAGGAGTACCTACTGGCTTGGAATCCTCCATTCCAAACTTCTTCAACAATTGTTTCACATACTTGGACTGAGAAATGAAAATCCCTTTTTCTGATTAAGTGATCTGTAGTCCTAAAAAGAAATTTGTTTCACCAAACATAGACATCTCAAACTCCTTTTGCATTTCCTCTACAAATATCTTACACATACCTTCATTCCAAAGATAATATCATCAACAAAAACTACAACAATCAGAATTTGATCATCATTGATTTTGAAATAGAGATTACTATCTGCAGTACCTTTACTGAACCCTAACTGTAACAAATACTTGTCCAATCTTGCATACCAGACTCTGGGGCCTTGCTTCAGTCCATATAAGGCTTTCATCAATGTGCACACCATGTCATCTTGGTCTAATAACTAAAATCCTTCTATTTATTCTATGTATACTTCTTCTTTTAGCTCACCATTCAAGAATGCAGACTTCACATCCATCTGGTATACCTTAAAACCTTTGTGTGCTATAAATTCCAAGAAAATTCTTATTGCTTCAATCCTTGCCATAGGAGCATAAGTCTCTTCAAAATCCATCCCTTCAACTTGAGAGTATTCTTTACATCCCATTCTTTCTTTGTTTCTTACTACTTCTCCATTTTCATTCATCTTGTTTCTAAACACCCATTTAGTTCGAATCACATTCTTATCAGCAGGTCTAGGAACTAATTCCCATGTCTGATTATTCTCTATCTACATCAGCTCTTCTTCCATAGCCTTTATCCAATTTTCATATTTGCAGGATTCACTTACAATTTTAGTTTCAACCTTTGAAAGTAAACAAAGATTTACCTATTCATCTACAATTCTTCTTCTTATCAGTACACCTTTGCTCTTATCACCAATAATCTGGTCTTTGGTGTGATGCTTCTGCATAAACCCTAGGGGTCTTTAGGAATCCTTTCTAGAGCTTCTTCAACCTATAATTTCTTCATCCTTTTTATTCTTTACTGATTGGAGACTTATCTGATTCATATCCATTTGCCTCTGAGTTCATCAAATACTTCCAATCATCATGAAAATTGTTCTATACTAGAAACAACTGTGTCCTGTCAACATGAACTTCTGTTACTCTTTATTCACAAGATAATTATCAAAATTAGACAAACTTTTAGATGTATATGTAACCAATGATCAATAACCATATGCTAGAACTGCATAGCATTATCTTTAATAGGGGACCAATGTGGATCAAATTATCGGAACAGTGTAACTTGATTTTATCAAATAGATTCTTACCCAAAATTCATAACCTGTCTTCTTTCCTGATCAAATCTTCTTGCATAGACTTCTTAATCTACACAAATCTTTCTTTATCCTTTACAAACACATTCTCTAATCTAACTTAGACCTTTTTTGCTAATCCTTGACCTTGTCTCTTTGTGCTAAGGCATCAGCACCAATCTTTTGGTAGGGGAGAAAATATTTCCAATAAGACTCCTCTTAAGTCAAAGCTCTCAATTCACTTCTTAGAGGAAGCTTCTACACTAGAGTTTGGCATGGACTCATACTTGACTTCACTTACATCCTTCTTGATTGATATCTTGTTCATCTCCTTCTTGGTTTCTATTGGATCAACCTTTTACATTGGTTTCTTCCTTTTTACTAGATTATCCTTTTTTATGTTTTCAATGGTTCTACAGAATCTTGGAATATGTCCAGTCATATTGCAATTGTAGCACACAACATTCCTTTGACAAGTATTCCTTTCATTCATTTTGGATATGCATTGGTTAGCTTTGTGACCAAATCTATTGCATGTAAAACAATTACCATGGAAATATTGAGCATTCCTTCCATTGTTATAGTCCTTTCTTGTCTGACTTCTGCATTCACTAGCCTTATGACCTATTTTATTGCAAGTAAAGAATTGACTAGAAAATGATGTAATATTTTGATTCACTCTGCTCCTACATTGAGTAGCCCTATGACCAAACTTATTGCATGAATTACAATAACCATTGAAAGATGGGTACCTTTGAGCATTTGGTTGCCTAACCAGTGGTCTTCTAGGTCTGTTCCTTTGATTCTCGAAATGTTTTCCTTTGTCCTTCTTGATCTTAGCATTCTTTTCTTGTCCTATTTTGGAACTTTCACCTTTTTCAAATCCCAAGCCTTCTTTGTCATCAGAGTTATTTTGGCTAGCAAGTATCTTATCAAGTTTTACAGAACTTATCTTAAACTTTTCTTCATAACTTTTTGCTTTCTCCAAATCTGACTTCAGATTTCCTACTTCTTTTTCAATCTTATCACATTCTTTTGATTTGTCTTTCACCAATAGATTTAGGTCTTCTTCTACTTTTTCTCTTTCTACAACTTCCTCTTTCAAATCATTCAAGGTTTCATTTGTTGATATCAATTATTCACTAACCTCCCTATATTTTTCTTTGAACTTCTTGACTTGCTCTCTTAATTTTTTGATACATTAATTTTCTTCTTTGACATTCTCCTTTAGATCTCTAATTTCTTCTTCAGTTCTTTCTAGATCTTCAAGAGCAACCTTCTTGTGCGCCATCCCAGATCAACCTCAAACTGTTAAAATTCATCCAAGGAACCCCTACTCTGATACCAATTGTTGAAATGCACAAGACAACTAAGAGGGGGGTGAATCAGTTATAACCAATATTTCAAAACCATTAAAACATCAACCACTTAATCACTCTTATTGTATTTAACCATGAAATCCTGAAATTAGAAACTTAACACATTCACACATTTAACACATGAGACTCCATATTTTTTCCGTGGAAAACCGAATAAGGGAAAATCACGGTGAGTGTTAGCTCATAATATAATATGTAATAACAATATGGAAAATTAGAGGCTCACTGCCTTAGGGCTCACTACCCAAATTGCTCATTGCAAAAGAAGAGGCTCAGTGCCAATGGGGTGGCTCACTGCTAGATTTAGTGAACTGAGATAGCAGCATCTATACTATGCCAAAGTTCAATTCCATTGAAGCACAATAAACATCCTCTGCTCTACTCTACTTTTTACTTCACCCTTATCTTCGCATCTTCGCACTTGGATACATTTTCACAAGTTAATTACAAGTATTTATACAATTTATCAACCTTGGAATAATAATCAAGGTCGGTATTATAATCATCAACCATTGGAACAATCTCCAAGGTCAAAAAACACATATACATAAGAATAGGTATGGACCTAAATAGATTAATGAAAGAGAAAGAATGAATGCAGACCAAACCATGCCTTAGTTGTGACTCAAACACAATCTTCCACACTACAACACACTATCACAACCTCTAAAGTATAACCGCAAGTAGTAACAACAACCAAGTCGGCTAAAACTAATGTTAACACTAAAACCTTTAAGAACATGCTTTATGCACGATCTAGATTATACTTTGTGGACCAATCAAAAGGTAGGAACGTGATCTAGAGACATCCACAACTATGTTACAATCACCAAGAACATATGCACAACCTCTAAACACTTTATCCATAAGATTCTTCAAACCAGAGCACTTAAACTTTACTGTCGGCCACTGTCATAAAAGAAAGATCATTGCAGACCACCAAATCATCAACCATTTGAACTGAAGGCACATATCCTCATCACAAACTTAATTCTAGAACCACAGACTGTAAGAATTAATTGCAGAGAAATGCAGAGCAGAATACATTCTCCTTGTCACCACTAAATGCACAGAAAAATAGTTTTTACTCTGGTGAACACAACTTGCTCAAATCTTCACACCAGAGGCTCAAACATGAAACATAGGAACTATAGACATCCTCCAACATAAATTCCAAACCATAGACAAATATATTCAATCTACAAGATATGTGGAGAAACACTTTATTGTTCTTCTTGTTGGCAAGAGACACTACTCTAGTATGGATCTATATGTTGTCATTGATGGCAAAGAGGCTTAGAGATCCTATCACCATGACAAGAAGAGATATCTATGGAAGAACATGTTAGATTCTAGGTCTGGTTGACAAAAAATGGCTAAGTATAGAAAGTATGCAGAGTAGAGGACAGTAAGCTGGACAGTATGCCTCTACAAATGATGATCTGATAATGCAGTTCATGTATGATGTTCTCAATTGTTTGACAATGTTATGCCTCAGAGATTATGTCCTAACTTCCTCCGGAAGTCATCTTGGAGAAATGTCTAAGTCTGGGTAAGTGAAGGTATAGTAGGAATAGTGAATAGGGCATAGTGCAGTGGTCCGCATTCTTCCGTAGATAAGTATTTTGTGATGCAGTGTTGAGGTGTTGTAAACACTTATATGGAGTATCTTATTCCAGATTTAGGAGATTTGAAGTCCATCGGAAGGTTAGCTCCAAGATGCTATGTATTGGCATAGTGTTTGACAGAGTTTGATAGAGATAGAGTCTGAGTTCTGATAGTCTGCATTTTTCTAGAAGATGGTATAATACCTTGCAGTTCTAAGGATAAGATTGGGAATGTGTAAAGAGTCCTTGATATGATTTGGAAGGTGTTTTGAGATCCTCTGTAAAAGTTGTAAGTCAGCAGGTGAAGTTGTTAAGCATGCTCTTGAAGAATAGGCTGACTGGTGAGATAATTCATGATGCGGAGAAAGGATAATGTGTGAAAGATCTATGTAAGTAATTGAATGATTAGAGCCGACCTATATGAACACGTTTGGGAGAAGATTTGGGTCCACCCTGTTAGCGCCTGAATTGACTGGTAGTTTTTTGAGCAATTTTCATTCAGGCACTCTCCCTAAGTATCCAAAAAATGTTCTAAGTAATGGACCTCCTCAGTATTTTTCAGCTGCATCATCATATTTTCTTGAGGAGGAGGTCATCATCATCATGGTTGTTTCGATGAAGGTCAGCATCATCATGTTCTCCATCGACCGGTTTCTCATCGTCATCATCATATTGAAGCATCGGGTGATGTTTGGTTTTTATCCTGATGATGCTGACGAGCTACAGTGCGCCCCGATTTGCTTGCGGGGGTGATTTCTCAAGTATCCGATGATCTTCCATTTATCACCTTGCCCAAACATGATGATGATGTTGCCCCGTTATTCTGAAGGGGTTATTCTCTAAGTTGTTCGACCTAACTTGTTTTTTCCTAAGGGTCGTCGTCATCATCATCATATTTCCAGTTATCACCGTGTTGCTCGCGGGGGTCATCATATTTTTCTGCCTTCATGATATCTCGTCGGGGTGATATTTTTATCATCGAGTGATCTTGGTTATGATCATCCTGATGATGTTGTTGAAGAGTTCTAAGTGCGACCCGATATTCACTAGGGTCATCATATTTTGAACGTCAGGATGATCTTAGTCAATATCATCCTGATGATGTTGTATCACTTCTTGTTCATTGTTTTGTCATCCTGATGATGCTGACGTCATCCGTATATCAGGGTGATATCTTTCTTTCTGCCTATCTGCATCATGATATTTCTGAAGGAGGGGGTGATATTTTCATATCACTCGAGTGTGTGTTTGTTCCAGCATCATGATGATGCTGATATCATGGAGATATCCGCCTGCCTGCTTCGCGCATTATCTACTGGGGGTGATCTTTTCAAGCAGCATCATCATATTCATCTATCGCCCCGATCTTACAGAGGAGCTACAGTGCAACCTGATATTTGAACATCAGGAGGATATTTCCAAAATATCCGGTTGTCTTCCGAATATCATGATGATGTTAATATGATGATGACGTCATCAAGGTCCGAGGGGGTCATATTTCCAACACTGATCATCTTGTGATGATCCCCTGATATTTGTAAACATGATGATGACGTCATCCGGATATGAGGAGGTGCGCAGTAGGCAGATATGATGATGACGTCAGCAGGATATGATGATGACGTCATCAGGATGTTCATCAGCTAGACTTTTGGTACAGGCTCAGCAGGAGGATGTTTCTCCGATGGATTAGGTTGTGCCGATGAAGGCGAATATCATGCAGTTGTATTGCGATATGATGCTGACGTCAGGGTGATATTTCGGGCAACAGGATATCATGCTGCTGGAGGATGATGATGATGAAGTCTTATACTAGTGTCGTCAGGAGCAAAAGCACCGACATCATATATGCTCATGACCTAGTATATAAAGTGTTATTGAGGTCATCGCGGGGTGCATGTGGGATATTGATATCCTGCATTTTCAAATATCATGATGATGAATCTCGGCGGGAAATGGTTGCGATCGACTGTTTGATGTTTTTCCCAAGGCTGCGGGTTGGTGCGCCATTAATGGCGAAGGTTGCAGAGGTATGGGCGGATCTGGTACCCGATTGAAGGTGTACATCAGCGGACAATGGCGCAGGGCTCGAGATATCTTCCTGTCTCCTCCCCTACCTGCTGCATTCATGTTTGGGCGCCAATCTGGTAGTGTTTGAGCGCCATTTTCCTGATACTGTATATCTGGCGGGCTTTTTGGTCAACATGGTAGTCAATGCTGAATACACCCTCCTACTATATAAGGCAGATGGTGTTTTTCATTCAAGGTTGTTGAAAGTTGTGGATTTTTGGCTCTGTGATCCAAAACCAGCTGATCTGGTTGCTCTGTACAGTGTATCTTGTGAGTTTATGTATCTCCTGTTGTACGACTTGGCATGAATCCACTGATTTCATGGTTGATCTTATATGAGTAATGCTATCTTAGCATGTGTTTTGTTAATTCTGTCTCCAGTATTGCATGTATTCTTCTTCTGGATCTGGATATTTGCGTAATGTTTAGATTCTAGAGCATAGAATTCCTATGTTGAATGTCTGATCTTTTAACCTCTGCTCAAGGGGCAGATTAAACTGTTTTCAGGTTGAACATTGGGAAGGGTATACTGCAGTAGGGATGCCATAAGTAGAGATAACTTAACACTCTTCATTGGGAGATATCTGTAAGGCAGATATCATGTGTATCCCCCTGAAATCCAGTTTTAGCTATTCATGCTGATCATTCACAGGTGTATGTCTACCGACTCCAAGCCCTGGATAGGCACCAATCATGCTGTGTTCTTGTGTTATACACCATGTCCAGCTTTGCATCCAAATTCATATCAAAACATTTCATACTTCCACCTGTTAGTTGTAGGAGTAGGATTAGGAACCCCCTGCATGCTCTCATACCCAACCAGACATCATGTCCAAGAATGTTGCCAGCCTTGTGATCTATCATGCAGATCTTGGTCCATACATGAGAGTATTCTGCCTGTTGTTGTCAAGTTAGATCCTTCTATCTTTGAGCTAGTCAAGGTTACATCTTGAGTTATAGGGATACCCCCCTTGGTGTGGCAGAACCAGAAGTGAAGGGGAGGAGCTCACGCAACCTCCTGTATTCAGTTGGTTGAATCTGCCTGTGCATTAGAAGTGGCAAATCCTAATGCTGATTCAAAGAATGTCAACAAAATGGCGACTCTGCTGGGGATGGACTAAAAAATGATATACTTGTGGCCCATCCGAGTCACTAACAAAATGATGCTCTGCTGGTGGAATGAACCTGGAAAAGTAGCTTTCAGCTATTGAAAATTTTGTCCTCTCTGGAGAGGTGGCGACTCTGCAAAAAAGATCCAAATGCACATGAGAGATGGATGTATGTGATGTGACAAAAAAGATGTACATATTTCTGCATCTGTATGAGAAAAGGTACCTTGTTACTTCCCCTTTATTTGCTATTTTACTGCATAAGTTAGATGCCAGGGGAAGCCTTAGGTCTTAGACAGACAAAGGATGTCTAAGAGTAAGATTTTTATAAATCCAAGTATGAGTTATCCCACACTCAGTGGTGAAATGTTGGATAAAGGAATAGAAGAGATAAGAAATAGGTTGATATTCTTAGAGGCTGAGCAGGCCCAGTTAAGAAGCAGTAACCCTGTTGTGTCTGCCTGTCAGAAAGCTAAACCTCCTGTCAGCCCTTTTGATCCTTTGTATGACCAACTGGATTTGTCATGGGTGGATTATAAAGTAGAAACTATGCCTGCTAGGATATACTGTCAGATGCCTAGATTTAGTGGTCACAATGTATGTGATGGGAATGCACATATCCAAAATTTTCACAGTTTTATGGGAAAATATTCATTTAGAGATGAGGATATGTGGATGAGGTTTTTTGTTTGGTCCTTTGATGCAAAAGCAAAAGACTGGTATTTGAGCTTTCCAAAGAAATTTTTTGCCTGTTGGGATGAGCTTGCTGACTGTTTCAAGGAAGAATTTGCAAAAGAACCGGCTGATCTTGTTGCAGAATTGATGAGAATCAGAAAACAAGATGAAGAGCCATGAGTTGATTTCAGTCATAGGTTTGCAGTAGCCCTTTCACATGTCCCTAAAAGTTTCAGACCTGATATTTCAGCCTGTGTTGGCATATTCTTTGAAGCTTTTGAGGAGGGCTCTAGTGCATTACTGAGGGATTTCAAGGTGACAAGTATGCAGATGGCATACAAATTTTTAGAAAATGTAGAAGAAATGAGAAATGTGCACCTGCTGAAACCCCTGTCCCCAGGCCTTGGTGTGAATAATGGTTATGAAGCTGCAAATGACCAAATGATTATGGCATCATGTGCAGATAAAAATGAAAATAAAAGCATTAAGGTTGAGACTGCTGTGTTTGAACTTAATGCTAACAATATTGCTCAACTGGATTGTTCACCAGTTGAGGATGCCAGTGAAAGGACTAATGAGGATTCCCATTGCAATGATGAGGCAGCTGACCATGAAAACAATAACGAGGTTGTGGACAGCAATGAGCAATTTTTGGAATGGACCTGTGGAGAAAATTGTGAGTATTGTACTCAAGACAGAGAAGATATAAGCAAACAGAGAAGCACCCTATGTGTGACCCATTGCCTACCTTTCAAACACATGGAGATCATGAAGAGCAGTCAGAAATTGAAATAAGTGCTAGTTCAGAGCATGATTGTTTTTCATTTGATGGCTGTTTTGCTTATGACACACAGGCTGATACTCCTCCACAAACTGAATCCATTGGTGATGAAGATGTGTGCTCTGCTGCCCATGAACAAATGGCATATTATGATGAAACTGTTGCACCTGGATCACCCATTTATGACACATATGGTGATGAGGATCTGTCTGAGTATGGTGAAGATCTAGACATTATTTTTGGCTTGGATTCTGTTTCTCATCCTGATGAAAGAGGAAACAACATACATCAGGTAAGTGACTGTGAAAATGTGCCTGACTTAAAAGAGATGCCAGAGCCTGATCTTTTCCAGCCTGGTGTACCAGATGGTTGTGTACATGATGTACACAATTGTGATTTTGAAAGCTTTTCTTTTGATGAGCCAGCATATAATACAATGAGCCTTGATCTTCCTAGTTTTGTGGTGGACTCCGAGTGTTTCCTATTTGCAGTCCAGCTAGGAGATCATGTTGCAATGCATGATGATGATATAGGTGATAAGTGCTATATGCCATATGAATATGCATTGTTTAATACATTCTGCACCCACATGTCACATGATGCTGAGGGTTATCTGCACAAGGGTGATAATGACAAGCCAAATCAAAGAGTTGAATATGCAGATGACAAGATTTGTTTGTGGGTGGATCTTTGTAGTATCTCCAAGCTTGACCCAGTGCATGCAGATGAAAACAAGATATTTGACAAAGGGAAATACATGTTTTTCTTTTCTTGGTGGCCTTAGGCCATCAAGTGTGTTGGGTGATGCAGGTCAGTGCAATATTTGACTCTGTGCCCAATGGATAAGGGACTGGTCTGCATCCCAGAGATCTGGGGTTCTCGCTGCAGTCTTGCACCTGCACGTCCCCAGACAGAGCCACTGTTAGCGCCTGAATTGACTGGTAGTTTTTTGAGCAATTTTCATTCAGGCACTCTCCCTAAGTATCCAAAAAATGTTCTAAGTAATGGACCTCCTCAGTATTTTTCAGTTGCATCATCATATTTTCTTGAGGAGGAGGTCATCATCATCATGGTTGTTTCGATGAAGGTCAGCATCATCATGTTCTCCATCGACCGGTTTCTCATCGTCATCATCATATTGAAGCATCGGGTGATGTTTGGTTTTTATCCTGATGATGCTGACGAGCTACAGTGCACCCCGATTTGCTTGCGGGGGTGATTTCTCAAGTATCCGGTGATCTTCCATTTATCACCTTGCCCAAACATGATGATGATGTTGCCCCGTTATTCTGAAGGGGTTATTCTCTAAGTCGTTCGACCTAACTTGTTTTTTCCTAAGGGTCGTCGTCATCATCATCATATTTCCAGTTATCACCGTGTTGCTCGCGGGGGTCATCATATTTTTCTGCCTTCATGATATCTCGCCGGGGTGATATTTTTATCATCGGGTGATCTTGGTTATGATCATCCTGATGATGTTGTTGAAGAGTTCTAAGTGCGACCCGATATTCACTAGGGTCATCATATTTTGAACGTCAGGATGATCTTAGTCAATATCATCCTGATGATGTTGTATCACTTCTTGTTCATTGTTTTGTCATCCTGATGATGCTGACGTCATCCGTATATCAGGGTGATATCTTTCTTTCTGCCTATCTGCATCATGATATTTCCGAAGGAGGGGGTGATATTTTCATATCACTCGAGTGTGTGTTTGTTCCAGCATCATGATGATGCTGATATCATGGAGATATCCGCCTACCGGCTTCGCGCATTATCTACTGGGGGTGATCTTTTCAAGCAGCATCATCATATTCATCTATCGCCCCGATCTTACAGAGGAGCTACAGTGCAACCTGATATTTGAACATCAGGAGGATATTTCCAAAATATCCGGTTGTCTTCCGAATATCATGATGATGTTAATATGATGATGACGTCATCAAGGTCCGAGGGGGTCATATTTCCAACACTGATCATCTTGTGATGATCCCCTGATATTTGTAAACATGATGATGACGTCATCCGGATATGAGGAGGTGCGCAGTAGGCAGATATGATGATGACGTCAGTAGGATATGATGATGACGTCATCAGGATGTTCATCGGCTAGACTTTTGGTACAGGCTCAGCGGGAGGATGTTTCTCCGATGGATCAGGTTGTGCCGATGAAGGCGAATATCATGCAGTTGTATTGCGATATGATGCTGACGTCAGGGTGATATTTCGGGCAACAGGATATCATGCTGCTGGAGGATGATGATGATGAAGTCTTATACTAGTGTCGTCAGGAGCAAAAGCACCGACATCATATATGCTCATGACCTAGTATATAAAGTGTTATTGAGGTCATCGCGGGGTGCATGTGGGATATTGATATCCTGCATTTTCAAATATCATGATGATGAATATCGGCGGGAAATGGTTGCGATCGACTGTTTGATGTTTTTCCCAAGGCCGCGGGTTGGTGCGCCATTAATGGCGAAGGTTGCAGAGGTATGGGCGGATCTGGTACCCGATTGAAGGTGTACATCAGCGGACAATGGCGCAGGGCTTGAGATATCTTCCTGTCTCCTCCCCTACCTGCTGCATTCATGTTTGGGCGCCAATCTGGTAGTGTTTGAGCGCCATTTTCCTGATACTGTATATCTGGCGGGCTTTTTGGTCAACATGGTAGTCAATGCTGAATACACCCTCCTACTATATAAGGCAGATGGTGTTTTTCATTCAAGGTTGTTGAAAGTTGTGGATTTTTGGCTCTGTGATCCAAAACCAGCTGATCTGGTTGCTCTGTACAGTGTATCTTGTGAGTTTATGTATCTCCTGTTGTACGACTTGGCATGAATCCACTGATTTCATGGTTGATCTTATATGAGTAATGCTATCTTAGCATGTGTTTTGTTAATTCTATCTCCAGTATTGCATGTATTCTTCTTCTGGATCTGGATATTTACGTAATGTTTAGATTCTAGAGCATAGAATTCCTATGTTGAATGTCTGATCTTTTAACCTCTGCTCAAGGGGCAGATTAAACTGTTTTCAGGTTGAACATTGGGAAGGGTATACTGCAGTAGGGATGCCATAAGTAGAGATAACTTAACACTCTTCATTGGGAGATATCTGTAAGGCAGATATCATGTGTATCCCCCTGAAATCCAGTTTTAGCTATTCATGCTGATCATTCACAGGTGTATGTCTACCGACTCCAAGCCCTAGATAGGCACCAATCATGCTGTGTTCTTATGTTATACACCATGTCCAGCTTTGCATCCAAATTCATATCAAAACATTTCATACTTCCACCTGTTAGTTGTAGGAGTAGGATTAGGAACCCCCTGCATGCTCTCATACCCAACCAGACATCATGTCCAAGAATGTTGCCAGCCTTGTGATCTATCATGCAGATCTTGGTCCATACATGAGAGTATTCTGCCTGTTGTTGTCAAGTTAGATCCTTCTATCTTTGAGCTAGTCAAGGTTACATCTTGAGTTCTAGGGATACCCCCCTTGGTGCGGCAGAACCAGAAGTGAAGGGGAGGAGCTCACGCAACCTCCTGTATTCAGTTGGCTGAATCTGCCTGTGCATTAGAAGTGGCAAATCCTAATGCTGATTCAAAGAATGTCAACACACCCGACACATAGTGCATTGGATTGAGCGACAAGGTACATCTTTCTATGTACACATTTCACTTCTTGGATGTCGACCTGGTTATGGATTAAATCATGATGCAGATATATATAAGAGCAATGACTTTGGTTGACTGTGTGGATATATGTGTAGTGTGTGTAGGTGATGTGAGCATGTGAATAGAAGAGCAGAGTTAGAAGAAAATAGTGATGAAGACTTGGGATTCAGAATTTAGTTGCTAAATGGCTGCACCCTAGCATAGTGGCAAATGCTTAAGCAGTATTTAGTTATCATGTATGATCTGATTGGAAGCAAGCGTTCACCTTCAAGGCAGTGAGCCTTCAATAGGGTTTAACAACCCTCAGGGTTTTACATCCCCTATTGTAATCTTGCTAGGTTTAGGGTTGAGGTAGTGAGCCTACTAAACTTAGTTGTACATCATGGCAGTGAGCCAACATGTTCTAAGCTCATGGAGTGACCAAGCCTGAACATCATTTTGTAAAGATTGCAATATATTTATGAGATCTAATCCTCTCCGTGGTTTTTCCCATTTTGGGTTTTCCACATAAAAGCTTGGTGTTATGTGTCATGCTTTTGTGGATGTTGTTCAGTTGTATGTTTTACTTCTATTGGATTATTCTTTTGATATTGTTAAAAGTAAAAGTGCAAGATAAGATTTATAGAACACTAATTCACCCCCCTCTCAGTGTTCCTAAAATTCAACAATTGGTATCAGAGCAAGGTTCCTTGGAAAATTTTTAATAGCTTAACGAAGATCTAGGATAGTGTGATCATGGCAGCAAGGAGGTATGGAAATTATGAGAGGTACAACCAACTAGAAGCAACTCTTATGGATCTTGAAAATTCTGAAGTAGAGGTCAGAGATCTGAAGGAAAATGTGAAACAAGATGATAAATGCATCTTAAAGCTGAAGGAGCAAGTCAAGAAATTTAAAGACAAATACAAAGAAGCCAGTGACTAATTGTTATCATCAAATGAAGCCCTATATGATTTGGAAGCAGAAGTTATAGAAAGAACAAAAGAAGAAGATGATCTAATTTTGATTGTGAAGAATAGATCAGAAGATTGTGCTAAATTTGAAAAAGAAATTATAAGTTTAAAAATAGATCTAAAAAAAGCCAAAAGTTTTGAAGAAAAATTCAAGATAAGTACTCCAAAGCTTGATGAAATGATTGCTAGCCAAAGGAATACTGATGACAAACATGGTTTAGGATTTGAGAAAGGAGAAAGCTCAAACTCTGAGCAAATAAGCACTGAGCCAAGGAAAAACAAAGGATACCAATTTAGAAGACCTTGAAGACCTTCGGTCAAACAACGAAATGCTCAAAGGTACCCATCTTTCAATGGTTATTGTAATTCATGTAATACATTTGGTCATAAGGCTACTCAGTGTAGAAGTGGAATAAATCAAAAGACTCCATTATTCTCTGGTCAGTGTTTCAATTGCAAGAAAATTGGTCCTAGAGAAAATGAATGTAGAAATCAGATCAGGCAAAGTTTCAACAATGGAAGGAATGAATAGTCATTCAAAGGTAAATGCTTCACTTACAATAGGATTGGTCATAGATTAAATGTATGTAGAAGTTCGGTAAGAACTAATTTTCAAAATATCAGGAATAGTCAATCATTCATTGGAAAGTGTTTTACATGCAACAGAATTGGACACATGGCTAATCAATGCAGATTAAATTCAATCAATGGAAGGATTCAAGGACAAAACAATGTGGTATGTTTCAATTGTAACAAATCTAGACATATTGCAAGGTTTTGCAAAAGCAGGAATGTGAAGAGAAATCATTATTCTAAACAAAGGAAAATAGAGCAAAGAAATGATAAGGGAAAAGAGAAAGTTAATCCAGTTGAAACCAAGAAAGAAATGAACAAGGTATGGATCAAGAAAGAAGCAATAGAAGTCAGGGATCAATCCACACCACTATCTGGTGCAAATACTTCCTCCAAGAAGTGAATCGAGAGGTCTGGCTTAGGGGGAGCAGTGTTGAAAATTCAATCCCCCTGCTAGAATGTGGGTGCCAGAATCAAGCACAAAGATGTATAATGGAATCTGATGTGACACACATTTTAGAAGAAAAATTGGAAGAAAAAGGGTCAATACGGCATACTGCAGAGCAATCCTAATCGACTGTGTTCTATACTGAAAGGTTTTGGTAGCTTTTTGGAAATGAGCATTTATGACAACTAGGTCAAGCCATGTGGAGGATAAAAGGAGACTTGTTTGATTTCAAAATCACTTTGCATACAAGTGACCAAGGTGCACCAAAAAAAACAAAACAACTTTAGTACTCTCTAAAGAATTTCAAATCGAGATCAAGGAAACCTTATTTCAGCGAAAGAGGTATTTACAACTTGAAACCCTGTTGTGAAAATTAAAATTGCTCTGGAAAAATGTTTATTCCTCATGTAATCAAGATAGGAAAAATGTCTCACCCCAAGTTTAAGAAACAATTCTTCAAATTGCTAAAAAATGGTTTGTTAGGGGCATTCTCAACTACTCCACATGGGGTCATGCATATGGAAGATAGCAAAGCATACATTCATACTAGTTTAGAAGAATATGATCATATGAAGTTAGGAAAACTATATTTGGATGAACTGATTACTGCAGACATTGTGCTGAAAGATGATTACAAAGTTCTAGGAGAAAAGAAATTTGACACTTGGTTGGACTTTCCTGCAATTCTGATTGATGCATGGGTCAAAATTATTCTAAGAAGAATTCATGATGAATTTTTATGGCTTGATGAACCCTATTTGATAACTAAGGAATCCATTAAAGTAATAACTAGTATGAGCTCCTCTGGAAAGGTTCCAGGCATAAAGAAAATGAAGAACAATGTGGTAATGCAGCTAATAGGAGCCAAACTTGAGAAGAATGGTCTTACAGTGAATGATATCAGGGATCCGGCTGTCAGATTTGCATCAATGATTATTGGATACAAAATATACTTCTCCAACAAGGAAATTATGTGTCTGCATTAGCTATATACATAGCGTATGACATGATAAAAAACAATACAAATTATGATCTTTGTGAATTGCTTCAGAATGAACTAATGGAGAACTCGAAAAGGGCAAAAGAAACTAATCATCCTTTCAAATATGGAACATTGATTACATGTTTACTCTTTTACTTCCTAAAAGAGCTACCTGGTCTGGGAAATGTTATCTGGCTCAATCACATTCCTGAAGCTACTCAAATAAGAAATCATTTACAGAGTTTGGGTAATGTAGATATGCAAAATGAAATCATGTGGAAATATTTCAAAGATTTTCAACAAAAAATGGTAAGGTTCCAGATACCTAAAAAAGTAGTGACAAAGTATGAAAAGGACATTGTATTCATGGTGGATAAAGATAAATACTTTATGGAAGCTGTGGAACCAAGAACTGTATGGGTCCCTGCACTAGGTTATGAAGTTGCAGAAGATGTCTTGACTGAATTAGCTAATACACTACTAAGTAAACCTACTGATCCCAAAGAGGATAGATTCAAGACTTTCTTAGAATTACCTTCCAGAATGTTGATGAAACTTGAGCAATTAAAAAGAACATCAGATGAATAATTAAGTAAGGTAGAAACCAAATCAGGAAGATCCAAGTTTACAAGTACTCCAGTAGAATGGGCATCAAACACTCCAGAAAGGAAAGATAAGAGATCTAAAGAGGAGAGACCATCATCTAGTCCTAGAAAAAGAATAAGGATCTCATCCATTACAGAAGCCAAAATTGAAGGAGAAAAGAAAAGAAAGTCTCACTTTGTGAAGAAAAGGTGATAAGAGACATTGTTACTTTAGTAAAAGAAGTGCTAGAAAAAGAGAAACAAGATTGGGATAAACCAAAAGTACTATAGAGACAAATAAATCTAGACACAATGTCTCCAACACAGAAATTTAAGTGGGCCTCAATTGTTCAAGCGAAGGCTCAAGAAGAGTTGTTGAAATCACTTATTGAGGATAGTAAATTGATTGATGAAGCATTTGGGATTCTCGAGAAGCTACTGCCTACCCACAAGAGGAATTCATCCATGCCCCCATCAAGTCATTTGAAGGGATTAATAAATTTAGTAAGTAATCAGTTTGAATCTTTTGATAAATCTACAGAAACAAAAGTAAGGCATGAATTTCAAGGAAAAAGACTAGAAGAATTAAAGACAATGATAGCCAAGGATAATATTTCATTAGATAATTCAATATCCAACATTTAAAGAGCTATGAAAGAAGTTGGATATGTGTACAAACTTTGCCTATCCTGGCCAAAAGCTACTCAGGAGATTGAAGAAAAGATCAAAAAGATAGAAAAGAGAATGATGGACATCTCTAACAAATTTGATCCGGCAATAGAATCAGTTAGAAATAAGGAAGCTGAAGTCATCTGCATCCACAATGATCTAACTGAGTTATTAAATGGAAAATATCAAATAAAAAGTAGAATGGGACAACTAAGGAGACTAGTCTTCCCTAAACTGGACTCAATGTCAAATCTTACTGCTGAGGCTAGGGTAGCTGTACAAACAGGTACACCTTCTAATCTCAATAAGGCAGAAGCTTTAGTTTTTCTCTATAGTGGACACATTCAAATTTTGGATAATGCTCAAAAAGTTTGGGATAATGAGTGGGCACAGATCAAGAACTTATTTAATGACATTCTCAAATACATGTAATACAAAGTGGTAGATTGCCCTTATAAATATTCAGCTGAGTACATCAATTTTTGGGATTTTGACAAATTTTTGGTTCCAGATCAACACCCTTTCCATTGATGTCAAAGGGGGAGAAGTAGATCAGTGAAAAATGGATAATCATCTTAGGGGGAGCAAGAAAGTACAATGTATATAGTAAGGGGGAGCAATCAACCATTTTTCACTAAGTGTTGCCATCAATGCCAAAGGGTGAGATTGTTGGCAAGACACACTACTCCGGTATGGATCTATATGTCATCATTGATGGAAACAAGGATTAGAGATCCTATCACCATAACAGGAAGAGATATCTATGGAAGAACATGTTAGATTCCAAGTCCGGTTGATAGAAAATGGCTAAGTATGGAAAGTATGCAGAGTAGAGGACAGTAAGCTGGACAGTATGCCTCAACAGATGATGATCCAGTAATACAGTTCAAGTATGATGTTCTCAATTGTTTGATAGTGTTATGCCTTGGAGATTATGTCTTGACTTCCTCTAGAAGTCATCTTGGAGAAATGTCTAAGTTTGGGTGAGCGAAGGTATAGCAGGAACAGTGAACACGTCATAGTGCAGTGGTCCGCATTCCTTCGCAGATAAGTATTTTGTGATGCGGTGTTGAGGTGTTGTAAACACTTATATGGAGTATCTTATTTGAGAGTTAGGAGATTTGAAGTCCACTAGAAGGTTAGCTACAAGATGCTATGTATCGATATAGTGTTTGACAGAGTTTGATAGAGATAGAGTCTGAGTTCTGATGGTTTGCATTTCTCCGCAAGCTGATATAATGCCTTGTGGTTCTAAGGATAAGATTGGGATTGTGTAAAGAGTCCATGATATGATTTGGAAGGTGTTTTGAGATCTTTTGTAAAAGTTGTAAGTCAGCAATTGAAGTTGTTAAGCATGCTCTTGAGGAACAGGTTGACTGGTGAGATAAATCATGAAGTGAAGAAACAATAGTGTGTGAAAGATCTATGTAAGTAATTGAATGATTAGAGCTGACCTATATGAACATGTTTGGGAGAATATTTGAGTCCGTGTGACATATAGTGCATTAGATTGATCGACAAGGTACATCTTTCTATGTACATGTTTCACTTCTTGGATGCCGACCTGATTATAGATTAAATCATGATGCAGATATATATATATATAAGAGTGATAATCTTTGGTTGAGTGTGTGGATATGTGTATAGTGTGTGTAGGTGATGTGAGCATGTGAATAGAAGAGCAAAGTTAGAAGAAAATAGCGATGAAGACTTGGGATTCAAAATTTAGTTGCTAAATGACTTCACCCTAGCATAGTGGCAAATGCTTAAGCAGTATTTAGTTATCATGTATGATCTGATTGGAAGAAAGTGTTCATCTTTGTTGGCCTCGTTTTCATCAGCCCATATAATCACTTTTGAAACCGTGGTAAATTTCCAATGAACAACTTTTGAAAGTGCATCCAACTCCAGATATACACCACGGTGGCACATTTATAAGGTTTCAAAACATATTCTAGTACCCAAAAGGCACTATGTCAGATATTTTGATAAGTTTTAGAACAATTTCAAATCTCTAATGAACCTGTTGAAGTTTCCTTAAACACCGATGAAAGAAGAAACCTACATGAAATAGTTATGGACTTCCTACTCTCCACATTCCTTGAAATCTACCTATATTTATTGCGAGTTCCTAGAAATAATGTGATATTTCAAATTATTATGTTTACATGTAAGACCAATGCACTTGTAGGCTTCAAAAACTTTTGAGGACATGCAACTGTTGGATGTAAACCTAGACTCCATGCCTCTGCCTGCGTCAAGATGGATATGGATGAAATGCGGACTTTTGTCAGATATTATAGTTGTAAATGCTTTGATAGACATGTATCCATAACACACAGAAAGATTAGATAGCACACAAGAACTGTTTGAGATAAATACCTCAAAAGATTGTGGTTTTGTGGACTACAATAACAACATAATATATATATCAAATTGATTTGTCCCAAAAGGGTTTGGAAACTTCAAGGTAAATAGAATTGGCAGTTATAAAGCTAGACCCTCGACCCTCGCTAGTCTCCATCCACGAGCATCCTTTTGAAACTAGTTATGGACCTCCATCACTACATAATGAAATGTGGATTCTTAGATATTATTGTTTGAAAT
Organism: Cunninghamia lanceolata; assembly: GCA_027924645.1. NCBI lineage: Eukaryota > Viridiplantae > Streptophyta > Pinopsida > Cupressales > Cupressaceae > Cunninghamia > Cunninghamia lanceolata. The sequence continues at coordinate 2,384,045 of BSBN01000220.1, read as the reverse complement.
ACTCTGGTAAACATGCATGCAGAAGTGCGGAAGTGTAGACAAAACCATGAACTATTTGACAGAAATGCCCTAGCAAAGAATACGCCATGAATGCAAGATATGTATAAATGGGATTTGATCGAGGCATTTGTAAATTTTCAATTAAATGGAATTCCACTCAATGTAGACAAAGTGTGCAAAGTATTTGACAAGAATCTTGAGAAAGTTGAGTCTCATGGAACATTATTTCAGACTAAATTCTTCCTTCTTACCTACACGTGATTAAAATTTTCTAAACAAAGCATGATTGAAAGTGGATTTTAATGAGCTGTTATGGATACAGGTGCCCTAGCAGACATATCTATAAAATGTGGAAACATAGACTCGACACTAGAAATGAACTATCTATCAGAACATCTGAAAGATATGTTGTTAAATGACATGTTATGAATGCAAGATACACACAAATGTATTTTTTGAAAATTCTTGTGGTTTGTGCCATACATGGAGCACTAAAATAAATATGGGCATCTGTCAAAGAATAAAGAAATAATGATTTCTGTCAGATATTATAATTTGAAATGGTTTAATAGACAGGCATACAAAATGTGGAAGCTGGACATGGCACGTTAGCTATTTGACAAATTGCCTTGAAGAAATGTTGTCTCATGGACAACATTGACTTCAGATATATGCATTTAGCTATTGAAAATTCATTCCACAACCTTTGCAAGTATCTTCCAAGACCTACATTAACATCATCTCCAATAACACCAAATTGGGAGCTTTGGAATCGGCATTCCAAAGATTGGTGGTAAGGATCTAGACCTCTATTTTTTATATAGGGAAGTAACTGCTCGTGAAGGATTGCAAATGGTCATGAATGAGAGAAAATGGAAGGAGATCATAGTTGTGCTTAACATTCCTCTGACTACCAACCATTTTGAGCAGGTTCATTTCTTTCAAGTCCAAGGGCCCTTGGTTCCTCCTAACTCTTTCTTACATAGTTATTTTAAGTGCCTAAGTTAGGTAGTTACTCTAAGTGACTATCTTTACAAAAGAAAGTTAGTTGTTCAAAGTTAGTACACTTAGGTAGTTATACCAAGTAGTTACAAAAGGTGGTTATGGTAGTTACTTTAAGTGGTTACTAACCTCACCTATAAATACAACATTGTAATTCAATCAAAGGGGTTCCACTTTTTCACATGATAGTGTATGAAAGACTCAAATAGTGTTATTCAAGTTTGAAAGAAATAAAGAAATGTTTTGAATGTGTGTTCAACTCGATTTCATGTGTTGTTATTGGTATTCGTATGTTTCATCAATAATGATCATGTGCTTTCCTTTCAAAGTTGCGTTGTGAGAAAGATATTTCGCATCAAGTTTTGGTATCTCTACTTGGATGCATGGAACTTAAATTCATAAGTTTAACTCTTATTTCATCATTAGTGTTTGTTAGTTCTTTGTTTTTGTTCTTATAATTCCACAAAATCCATATACCCCCATCATACGAGGGAGCTGCCCCTCTCAAACAAAGAGAGGAATTGACATAGTCCTGTGATTCTTCAACTGTTGTGAGCAGGTTGTTGCTAATCCAAGGGTGAAATGGAGTTATTCACGAAGGTTATTTAAAAGCAACAAATTTGTTTACCAACAAATTTTTGACGACTCTGCTGGGGAAATGAGCTAAATCATTGGTGCCTTTTTATTCCTCAAGAATATACAAGTATCTCCCCAGAAAAGAAAATTGGTGACTCTATCTGAAAGAAGAATCCTGAAAGATGGTTTGGTATCGAAGAACCCAAATGCATAAATTGCAGTTTCTTGAATCAGACAGTGACAATGATGATGAAGATTATCCTTCTCCTACGTCATCTGCTCAACAAAATCAAGTTCTTGATTATCCTAAGCAAGTAAAGTTTTTGAAGAGTTTCTATGGTGGCATGCAACTTGCTACTAATTAGGTTCATCCTTCTTTGCTTCAAACATTGTAGAAGATTGAAGAAAAAGATGGGAAGGAGACTCATTTTCTTGCTTGTGATCATAAGCCCCTATCAAAGGAGATTCATGCACCAAAAGATAAAAGAAACTATACTAATGAGGACAGCAATGAAGAGGCAAAATGTTTTCCTACAAATGAACCTGTATTAAAGGAAGTGTCTGAAAGAGACTCATTGGGACACACATGTCCACTTAACGAAGACCAAGAAGAAGAAGTGATGGAGACAGAAGAAGAAGATTGTATGGAAACATGCAATAAAGAAGAAGAAATCTTTCTAGATGATGGCATGTTCTCAGTTTCTTTGAAGAATGTCACTCCTCTTGTAACAACTTGCTCCGATCTGACAATTATATCTTCCAAGGAAGGTTCCCATGACATGGTTAATGTTCAAGGGAATGCAGAAGAAATTTTGGACCAAAGCGCAAACAAAGATCATGAAGACGAGTTGCATAGTGTTCTCTTGACATGCATGTGATTTGAACAAGAGAAGAATGATGAAGAAATAGTACCGCAAGATCTCTCTCATGAAGTTTCCATCACAAACTGGTGTCTCAAGACTCCTGAAGATGATTTTCTTTGTGAAGAAGATGTCATCCTCTCTCCCTTATCACCTGTTAAAGAAGAAGTCTTCCATGAACCTGAAAACAAGGATCTTAAAGGAGAAGTAAATAATTTCAAGACTTCCATGCGGCCCAAGCTTCAAGAAAATGATGAAGAAGAGAAGAATAAAGATGAATCTCATATAGTTTTTGTCACAAACTAGTGTCTCAATACTTTTGATGATGACTTTTATATGGAAAAGATATTCCTACATCACCAATTGCTGAGGTAGAAAGACCCGTTGATGAAATCAGAGGTATAATGCCTATTGGACAACTTTGTACTACTATAACCAACAGAGAGGCAACCATAACTGAACCCTTGCAAATATCTTCCTTAGCTTTAGAAATGGAGACTTTTACTTTTGAAGATATTGATAGAATGAAGATAAATCATCAAGCATACATGCAATTGGAGTATGAAGTTTTCATATTTCATGAAGAGTTCCATAGAGAAGAACCACTGAGTCTAGAGAATATTGAGCAGGTTAAAATTGAAAGCTATGTAGATACATTAACAAATGTCCATGTTTTGTTGAAAACATAATCTTTATATTATGGAGCATTTAAGGTTCAAATCAATCCACTTATCAAATCTTTAGATCTAGAAGACACCCCTATTTCAGAGGATAGTTGTGGGAGTTGTGCCAACAATGAAGCAAGGAATGAGGTAATGGATAATCCAATGGAGGAATTCAATAAAGTTAACTCTCATGATTTTTATGTCTCAAGTTGGTGCTTGAAAGGTTTAGACAATGATTCCCTCTATAGCCAAGGTGTCTACTTCAATCCGAATGAATGCATTTGCACAGATGTTTTTCAAGTTGATACTCAAAAGCATTATTTGATGGGTGTGTCTACATGGGTTTCTTCACATCACAAATTGTATGAAGGTTGTCCAATTCGTAGGATAATTTGTTGCAAACTAGATTATCAGAAAGATCTTTAGATAGAGGATATTGGTGTGCTCGACACAATGTTGGAAGATATGTCTGAAGCTACATAGAGCAACACCAATTCAATTTGGAAGGATTTAGATGCTTATGACAAGAAATGGTTGTTTGGTGTATGATTCAAAGAGTCCTCAAATTTTGTGTATTTCATTTTTCTCATCATCCTAAAATGTCTATTGAGTCAGCAGGTGCCTCATCCATATAAATCTCTTTTTCATATAGGTGCCTATTTTTCTCAACCTGTCAATGGTTTTACTTGATCATCCTGAAGCAGTTTTGAGGTAGGAGTCACCTACCACGCACATAGGTTAATTAGGAGTTTTTGTTGTGTCTATCTTGTTTCAGTTGTTGTTTAGGTTTTGTCATTTGTCTGGTCTCTTTTGTTTCTCTTGTTTTCATCTCGCTTGAATCTCCTTTCTCTCCTTACACAATGTGTTATCTCCTGACCCTATTTGCCCAATGGATTTAAGGTATTGTTCATTTCTAGAGACACTAGGGTTCGTCTACGTCCTTCACAGTTCTAGTCCCCAATTAGAGCCAGTTGTTGGCCTCATTTTCATCGGCCCATATAATCACTTTTGAAACTGTGGTAAATTTCCAATGAACAACTTTCAAAAGTGCATCCAACTCAGGATATACACCACGGTGGCACATTGATAAGGTTTCAAAACATATTCTGGTACCCAAAAGGCACTATGTCAGATATTTTGATAAGTTTTAGAACAATTTCAAATCTTTGACAAACTTGTTGAAGTTCTCAAAAACACCGATGAAAGAAGAAACCTGCATGAAATGGTTACTGACTTCCTACTCTCCACATTCCTTGAAATCTACCTATATTTGCTGCGAGTGCTTGGAAATAATGTGATATTTCAAATTATTATGTTTACATGTGTGACCAGTGCACTTGCAAGCTTTAGAAACTTTTGAGGACATGCAACTGTTGGATGTAAACCTAGACTCCATGCCTCTTCCCGCGTCAAGATGGATATGGACGAAATGCAGACTTTTGTTTGATATTATAGTTGTAAATTCTCTGATAGACATGCATCCATAACACATAGAAAGATTAGATAGCACACAAGAACTGTTTGACATAAATACCTCAAAAGATTACAGTTTTGTGGACTGCAATAACAACATAATATATATATCAAATCGATTTGTTCCAAAAGGGTTTGGAAACTTCAAGGTAAATAGAATTGGTAGTTATAAAGCTAGACCCTCAACCCTCGCTAGTCTCCATCCATGAGCATCCTTTTGAAACTGGTTATGGACCTCCATCACTGCATAATGAAATGTGGATTCTCAGATATTATTGTTTAAAATACTTTGGTAAACATGCATGCAGATGTGCAAAAGTGTAGACAAAACCATGAACTATTTGACAGAATTCCCTAGCAAAGATTATGCCATGAATGCAAGATATGTATAGATGGGATTTGATCGAGGCATCTGTAAATTTTTAGTTAAATGGAATTCCACTCAATGTAGACAATGTGTGCAAAGTATTTGACAAGAATCTTGAGAAAGTTGAGTCTCATGGAACATTATTTCAGACTGAATTCTTTCTTTGTTACCTACACGTGAATAAAATTTTCCAAACAAAGCATGATTGAAAGTGGATTTTAATGAGCTATTATGGATACAGGCACCCTAGCAGACATATCTATAAAATGTGGAAACATAGACTCGACACCAAAAATGAACTATCTATCAGAACATCTCAAAGATATGTTGTTAAACGACATGTTATGAATGCAAGATACACACAAATGTATTTTTCAAAATTCTTGTGGTTTGTGCCATAAATGGAGTGCTAAAATAAATATGGGCATCCATCAAAGAATAATGAAACAATGATTTCTGTTAAATATTATAATTTGAAATGCTCTGGTAAATAGGGATACAAAATGTGGAAGTTGGACATGGCACGTTAGTTGTTTGATAAATTGCCTTGAAGAAATGTTGTCTCATGGACAACATTGACTTCAGATATATGCATTCAGCTATTGAAAATTCATTCCACAACCTTTGAAAGTATCTTCCAAGACCTACACTGACATCATCTCCAATAACACCAAATTAGGAACTTTGGAATTGGCATTCCAAAGATTGGTGGTAAGGATCTAGACCTCTATTTATTATACAGGGAAGTAACTACTCGTGGAGGATTGCAAATGGTCATGAATGAGAGAAAATGGAAGGAGATCATAGTTGTGCTTAACATTCCTCTGACTACCACAAGTGCTTCATTTGTTCTTCATAAGTACTACATTAATTTGCTCCACCATTTTGAGCAGGTTCATTTCTTTCAAGTCCAAGGGCCCTTGGTTCCTCCTAACTCTTTCTTACATAGTTATTTTAAGTGCCTAAGTTAGGTAGTTACTCTAAGTGACTATCTTTACAAAAGAAAGTTAGTTGTGCAAAGTTAGTACACTTAGGTAGTTATACCAAGTAGTTACAAAAGGTGGTTATGGTAGTTAACATAAGTGGTTACTAACCTCACCTATAAATACAACATTGTAATTCAATCAAAGGGGTTCCACTTTTTCACATGATAGTGTATGAAAGACTCGAATAGTGTTAATCAAGTTTGAAAGCAATAAAGAAATATTTTGAATGTGTGTTCAACTTGATTTCATGTGTTGTTATTGGTATTCATATGTTTCATCAATAATGATCATGTGCTTTCCTTTCAAATTTACATTGTGAGAAAGATATTTCACATCAAGTTTTGGTATCTCTACTTGGATGCATGGAACTTAAATTCATAAGTTTAACTCTTATTTCATCATTAGTGTTTGTTATTTCTTTGTTTTTGTTCTTATAATTCCACAAAATCCATATACCCCCATCATATGAGGGAGCTGCCCCTCTCAAATGAAGAGAGGAATTGACATAGTCCTGCGATTCTTCAACTGTTGTGAGTAGGTTGTTGCTGATCCAAGGGAAAAATGGAGTTATTCACAAAAGTTATTTAAAAGCAACAAATTTGTTTACCAACAATCTTCAAGGCAGTGAGCCTTCAACAGGGTTTAACAGCCCTCAGGGTTTAACAACCCTTATTGTAATCTTGCTAGGTTTAGGGTTGAGGCAGTGAGCCTCCTAAACTTAGATGTACATCATGGCAGTGAGCCAGCATGTTCTAGGCCCATGGAGTGACCAAGCCTAAACATTATTTTGTAAATATTGCAATATATTTATGAGAGCTAATCCTCTTCATGGTTTTTCCCATTTTGGGTTTTCCACATAAAATCTTGGTGTTATGTGTCATGCTTTTGTGGATGTTGTTTAGTTGTATGTTTTGCTTCTACTGGATTATTCTTTTGATATTGTTAAAAGTAAAAGTGCAAGATAAGATTTATAGAACATTGATTCACCCCCCCTCTCAGTGTTCCTGACATTCAACACTTCTACAAACAAGATACTTTGTAACACACTATTTCCGCTAGGAGAGAAAATTTTCTCAAAAGCACCTGGAAACTCAATGCCAAGAATACTTTCTCATTATCTTCAACACTAATGTAAGCCAATACAAACCAATTATCTCAACACAAGAAAGCATAAAAAAAAAAGAACACAGTTGACATCAATGACAACACCGATAAGCACATACTTGCAACAATATCCCCCTTTGTCATTTATGGCAACATTGATGTGAAAAACTATAAGTACCATCAAGACAAGACTTTACATTGATTACTTTCTCCCCCTTTCTTTTTACACGTCTAAATTATTTCTCCTCCTAAGTTTGTCATGTGATTTTATCTCCCCCTTTGACATCAATGGCAAAGGACATCACTTCTCTCTCTGCACATACTTGCAAGAATCTGCTCTGATCAAACTGGAATTTCTCTATTAGCAGCTCTACAATACTTATTTCTCTTTATCAAGAACTTATATCAGCAACATCTACCTACTCCCCCTAAGAGGTAGCCTTCAAAACATCAATCTAGAGCAAAGAATAAGACTTTAGGCACCACTAAACTGATGCACTTCTCATGCATCTTAGTTTAGAGCAGGAGTGGTAATAACCCCTAACTTTTCTCTAAGACACTAGTAGAATTGTGGCAAATAAATGACTAAGTGACTAAAAATTTTAGTCACAACAACTAAAAATGACTAAATTCTACTAATGTTTTGCAACTCAACTATAAATGAGTAAATAAATGACTGATTTGGTCATTGACCAAAAAAATATTTAGTCACACAAATAAAATGGACTAAATAGTTAGTCATTCATTTATCACAATCCTTTTGAATAAATCATTTAAGGAATCAAAAATAAATAGCCCGCCAAAATACTGTAAAAACTTAATAAACATACTCTAAAACTTTCGTCAAAATATTATTTTCAGGCATAGCCTGCCAAAATGGAGTTTTAATTTTAATAAGCATACTCTTAAACCTTCGTTGAAACCTTATTTTCAGGCGTAGCCTTCCAAATTGGAAAAGTGTTTTTGATGTAAGAGCATCCCTGGTTCAAGAGAAATCTTGCATCACCTAAAAATACTTACATTTCAGTTTGCTTGCAGTTTAGTTTGTTTCTTTTCATTTTCCAGTTCAGTTTAGGTAGATCAGTCAGAAGTAGTTTCTGCATTTTGGCTGCATTCTACCACAGTTGCATTTCACATCTTGTGGATTTAGACATAGCATTTAGATTCATTCATCTACATCATATCCATAATACATAGCATTTGGATTAGTTACTAGAAAGATATCTGGTAACTATTTTCTCAAATTTGCACATCCCGACAGTCTCTGATAATTAGCTAAAGGAGAAGACTTGTGGAGCATTCCTTGACTTGTTGAGCTTAATGACACATCATTCAATGATCCTTCATTCATGGCCAACCTTCCCTAAGATATGCACATCATTCCATTCATTTGCGGAGGTGTTCTATGCATTTAGGTCCAACCTATCTATGTTCACATGTTACAGCTCTTCATTGGAGTTTGTGACCTTCCTTGGCTGATGTAGAGGAATCTATTTTTCTAGAGATGATATATATTGATGTAATAGATCCTTAGGAAAGTAGTTATCAAGTGTTGATCATCCGCATAAGTTCATAGTTTAGATTTTGTGCCAAGGAGCTTCAAAGCTATATCTTGTACATATTCTGTAATCAGGCCTTTGAGCCCTAGTTGTAAGCCCACATGATGCCAACCCAATTATATTTGAATTCTATTATATACTAAATGACTAAATCTGCATTTGCTTCATTTCTTTGAGTTGTTTCCATTGTGTTTACTCTTGTTGCATGTTTAGATAGTTCATTATGTGAACCCTCCTACCATGACTACACCAAGTGGTATTAGAGTGAAAGTTTGAAAATTTGGAAGCGAATTGAGCGAAGTTGGCAAGGGAATTTTGTAAGATCTTGTTATGGATAGATCACTGAATTGAGGCAGGTTACTTATGTTGCAACTGATCATCGATTGAGAGGTAGTTGTCACCTTGTAGCCCGATCGCTGAACTTGAGGCAATTTTCACTTGATCCTAGAAAGAATGCCGCTAAGGAGAGTTGCTACTATTGGAACAATGGCTGGTAGAATGGAACAATGGCTGGTAGAATGGATGAGATGATGGAGATGATGAAAACAATGCAAATTCAATTGGATACTGTTGAAGAAGATAGGTGAAGAGGATTGACACCTAGACCTAATGTTGAAAGTGATGATAAGAAGAATTTCAATCTATTGAACAAACTAGCAAAACCCTAGGAGGTGATGAAGAAGAATCAGATCAAGTAAAGATGTGAGCTATTTTAAAGATTGGAAAGAGACCTAGTGTTGATGTGCTGAACTATACTGGTAATTTGAACCCTGAAGAATTGATTGACTAGATAAATGACATGGAAGAATACTTTGAATATGAGGAAATTGAAGATCTGAAGAAGGTGAAATTTGCAAAGACAAAGATGAAAGGACATGCTGCTATATGGTGGAAAGAAGTTCAATTGGAAAGAAATAGAAGAGGAAAAGAAAAGATTACAAAGTGGGATAGGATGCTGACAAAGTTGAAGAATCATTTTATACCTACTGACTATGAGTTGGAGTTGTTGAAAAGACTGCAAAACCTGACACAAAAGGAGAAATATGTGAAGAAGTACACTGAAGAATTCCATAAAATAATCATAAGGACATGACATAGTGAAGCAAACAAGGAGAAAGTGGCTAGATATATCAATGGACTGAGATTGAACATTCAAGAAGAACTAATCTTGATAAGGATGACATCTTTGGAAGAAACATATCAGTTTGCCCTAAAAGTTGAAGAGAAGATGAATAAGAGACATTATTAGAGACAAAGAGGCAAGGAGGTAAATTTCAGAGAGGTAGAACATTTTCTGGAGGAGACAGATCACATCCGGAGAAGAACAAGTTTGACAACACATTTAAGAAGGATGACAGAGATAACAATGCTTACCAGAGAGATGATAGAATTTTTTACCAAAGAGCAAACCCTAGTGCATACTAGAATGAAGGATACAGAAGAGAAGGAAGAGGATTTGATAAGAGAACATTCAGAGGTACTTGTTTTAGGTGTGGAGGTGAAGGACATAGAGCATTTGAATGTAATCAAGGTAGTACAAGTAAGAGGACAAAAAATAGTGGAAGAGTAGCCTATATTAAAGAAGAACCTATTAAACTAGGTGACCCCTGTTCTATTGGCAAACCTGAGAAAGCTGAATCATTGGTGATGAGGAGAGCACTCTTTCAAATGGAGATAACTAAGGAACCACCGTAGAGGAAAAGCTTGTTCCGGACAAGATGCAAATCAGGAGCCAAGTGTTGTAAAGTTGTAATTGATAGCTGTAGTTCAGATAACCTAGTTTCAGAGGAGATGGTGACTAAGCTAAAGATGGAAATATTGAAACACCCTAAGCCCTATCAGATAGCATGGATTAAGGATGATCATAAGGTATTGGTGAGTGAACAATGTTTGGTGAAATTTCATATTGGATCTTATCATGATGAAGTCTTGTGTGATATTATGCCTATGGATGTTTGTCATATGACAGACCCTAGCAGTATGATAGAAAAGCTATACATGATGGGAGAAAGAATACTTATACTACAACATCAAATGGAAAGAGAATTACTTTGATTCCTTTGGAGGATGATCCTAAGAGTTAAGTATGTGGAAATGCTAGAATCTGTTAGGTAGATGGAAGAAAATTTCTTGATGGTTTGAGACATGAGAATATGTGTTATGCTTTGATTCCTAAGAAGCTTGAAACATTGAAGAAGGAGACTGAAGAATCACAACTGAAGGAGATAAGAGAATTGCTAATAGAATATGAAGACATCATATCAGATAATGTACCTAAAGGATTGCCACCTATAAGGAGTGTCAGTCATCACATGGATCTAATACCTAGACCAAGTTTGCCTAACAAAGTAGCACATAGAATGACACTGGCAGAGAATGAAGAATTGAATAGATAGATACAATAATTGTTGAGGAAAGGTTTGATCAGAGAAATTTTGAGTCCTTGCATAGTACATGCAGTGTTAGCACTGAAGAAGGATGGAGAATGGAGAATGTGTATTAACTCTAGAGTAATAAACAAGACCATAGTTAAGTATAGATTTCCTTTACCTAGGATGGATGATATTATGGATTGTTTGAGTGGAGCAAGAAATTTCAAAAAGATAGATTTGAAGAGTGGATACCATCATATCAGAATCAGAGAAGGAGATGAATGGAATACTACTTTTAAGACAAATGAAGGATTGTATGAGTGGTTAGTGATGCCCTTTGGATTGACAAATGCACCTAGTACTTTCATGAGATTGATGAATGAAGTTCTGAAGAAATTCTTGGGTAAGTTTGTTATTGTGTACTTGGATGACATTTTGATTTTTAATAAGAGAAAGGAGGAACATTTGGGGCATATTAGACAAGTTTTGTAGAGCCTGAGAGAAAAGAAATTGCTAATAAACATCAAGAAGTGTAGTTTCATGAAGGAAGAGTTGGTATATTTGGGATTTGTTATTTCTGTGGAAGGATTGAAGATGGACCCTAAGAAAGTGAAAGCAATTATTGAATGGCCTACACCTGAGAGCATTGGAGAGTTTAGATCATTTCATGGATTGGCTAGTTTCTACTAGAAGTTCATCAAAAATTTTAGTTCAGTTTGTAACCCTATGACAGAGACAATGAGAGGTGACAGAAAAGATTTCAAGTGGACATCAGAAGCAGATAAAAGGTTTGAGTTGTTGAAACAAAAAGTGCTAGAGAAACCTATGTTGGCACTACTAGATTTCAATAAGGCATTTCAAGTTGATTGTGATGCAAGTGGAAATGCAATTGGAGCAGTATTAAGTCAAGAAGGTAGACCTATAGCATATTTCAGTGAGAAGTTGAATGATGCAAGGAGAATATATTTAGTTTATGATCAGGAGTTATATGCCATAATTCAAGCCTTGAAGAAGTGGAGACATTATTTGTTGCCTAAGGAGTTTGTGTTCTATACAAATCATCAAGCTTTGCAATATTTGAACAGTCAAGGTAAGTTAAATTGGAGACATATGAGATGGGTAGAATTCATGTAGAGTTATACATTTGTGTTGAAGCATAGGAGTGGAAAATAAAACAAAGTTGTTGATGCATTAAGTAGAAGAAGAAGCTTTTTGAAAGAGATGAGAGTTGAAGTGTTAGGTTTTGATGAATTAAAGAACAAGTATGAGGGAGACACAAACTTTTTAGAACCTTGGAAAGCATGTAGAGAGCCTATTGTGATAGATAGGAGTAAACAGTTGGACTATTTCATTCAAGAAGATATGTTGTTCAAAGGAAATTAGTTATGCATACCTATAAATTCAATGAGAGATAATTTGATCAAGGAGAAGCATATTGGTTGATTGGAAGGACATTTTGGCATTGATAAGACAGTGGCCTTGGTGAGTGAAAATTACTTTTGGCCTCAAATACATAAGGATGTTTAAAGGTTTGTGTAGAGTTGTACAGTTTGTCAAGTTGCGAAAGGGAGTAGTCAAAATACTGGATTGTATAAACCTTTAACAGTACCGAAGAGACCTTGGGAAGACATAAGTATGGATTTTGCAATGGGATTGCCTAAGACACAGAGAGGACATGATTCAATATTTGTAGTGGTTGACAAATTTTCAAAGATGGATCATTTCATACATTGTAAGAAGACAACTGATGTAGTACATGTAGATGACCTATTTTTCAAGGAGATTGTGAGATTGCATGGATTACCTTAGAGTATAGTTTCAGACAGAGATACAAAGTTTGTTGGATACTTTTGGAAGAAGATGAAGATAGATTTCAAGTTTAGTTTGACTTTTCATCCACAGACTGATGGACAGATAGAGGTAGTGAATAAGAGTTTGGGAAACTTCTTGAGATGTTTGGTTGGAGAGAAGACAGGAAGTTGGGATTTGATTCTTTCACGAGCAGAGTTTCCATACAATAATTTAGTAAATAGGAGTACCAGAAGAACACCTTTTGAAATTATGACCAGAGTGAACCCTAGAGGAATTGGAGAATTGAGAGATATCAGCATGGAAGAAAAGAGAAGTGCAGAAGCAAAAGAATTTGCAGATCACATGAAGAAAGTGTTGTTGATCATGATGTTAGTCATAAGCAAACATGAAATAAAAGTTACACAACAACCTTTATTTATCTTGAAAGATATGATGAATTCAAAGAATTTATGATCCCAAGTCTCCGTTGATTAGTTCATAATCTACTGACGTTACTCAGTGGTTGATGTGTGTTGCTATTTTCTATTTCAAGGGGCCTTACGTTTATTGATCAGTAGATTCTGTTTTCTGCAAACATGCTACACAGAAAGGTTATTCTACACAGTAGATTTCTTCAAATAATGTGTCTATACTTGGATCTTTGCATGATATTTATCGATTGAACATGCTTTAACTCTAAATATGCTATGTATTTCCAATTGTCTATGAGATGTCAGCATATTTCATGGTATTTGCTTCTAATTATCTGTTATTTGCAATTATGGTGATGAAATGTTATGAAATTGAAAGAAAATTAAAAGAATGCTTCAAATTTTGGTGAATCTTTAGCTACTGAACCACATACACACTAGATACTATCATGAGGAGAAGGAATCAAACCATATTTTCACTAGGATGTTCCATAGCTAGATACATATGATGCTAACTTCAAAGGAAAAGGAATGAAAACAACACATGTAGACTGATGAGCACTCCAAGGGACATAGATAATCAAAGCATGTATCAAGAATTCAAACATAGATTACTAAGGATTTACGATGATTTGTAATCAAATGGTCTTCTCTTTTATTAAGTATGCAAAAACATGTATGTTTACAACAACTTTGAAATAATTCCTAATGTTTCAGCAATCAAATTTCAATTAAGCTTCTGAATGTTCAAAATATGGCATCCCTGCACCTTTTATAGAATAAGATGAGGGAGCGGTTACAAATGACCTACGGTCAAGATTTGTCAATTAAGATCAACGATAGATATTCCCTCCTTGACTTAGTCAACTATCCTTTGTGGCACAAGTTGCCAGCTAGAAACCATCTGGGTGACTTATTATCTTCTTAGTATCTGATGCATATGTCACTTTGAGGATGCATCTTCCTTTCATTCTTAGGGTTCTTCCTCATCATCATGATCATCACTTTCTTTATCATCATCACCCTGATGAATATCATCATGTATATGGACCTTTACTACTGCCCTGATATTTTCATAAGCTTGTACTATTTTGTCTAACTCCTCGCCATCTTGAGTTTTGGCTTTAGTGACAGCGTGCTTGTGAGCCTAAAATGTATCTTTGAGTGCCTCTAGCTTGGCTCTTCTATTGTTCAGTGTCTCATTATAATTCTCCACCCTAACCTTAATCCTCATGATCTTATCCATCACTTCTTCTGTCAAGTGGGTGAGAGGATCATCAGCTACTGGCTAGAAGTTATCATGCAGTGCCTTTATGGTGAAATCTACATCTCAGTTTTCAATCTTCCCCTCTACTTTTCCTTCTAATGCTTCCAGTATCTCTGCTTCATATGCCATCATACTGTGCATCTTGATACTAATATCTCTTAGCTTGCCACTGCACTTCTTAAGGATATCACATTCGAACCTGATGTCCTCATGCCATACATCTACTAGGAGGGCAGTGTTGTTATTTAATACCTGATTATTTATTAGGACCTGAGGATCAATCCTCTATATTTCACGTAGACCATTTAAGGCTTTTTCTGTTGCAAGTATGGGTCTAACCGGTGTTGTCATTGATGTCAACATACTCCTGTTGCATTAATGATAAGGATTGGATGAGCTGTGAGCTGAGGATATTGAGAAAATTAGTCTCAATCAGGAACAGTGATGACAGTAAGGTAAAAGTCAATGATAGGATGAGGATCAGAGGATACGGATTAAAGGGTTTGTAGATATGTGTCTTAAGATAGTCTAGCAGAGATTTTAGAGGTCCGTATGAAGATCTGAAGAAGTTATGGCTGCTCAAGTAGAACCGGTTCTGGTAGGTATTCAAAGGTGACAGACTAACACAGATAGGTCCGGTGAGATCCAGAAATGCATTTTCCTATTCTACAGATTTGAGGAAGTGTTGTGGAAGTCTCAGAGGAGTGTTATCTAGATTAGTTCATGGTTTGAAGGTCTGAAAGCATGTATTCCTCTTTGACAATGATGACAGACTATGTTCTTGAGGTTCCGGATGAAGGAGAGATGATTTTCAATAAACAGATAAAATGTGGATGTTCTTGGTGAGTCAAGATTTCTTGTGAAGGTCTTTGGATCGTGTCCATCCCATATTGGTGGTCCACATTGGAGTTGGAGCCCACAATTTAAGAATAACCTCTGGATGATGATGTTCTTCTTGAGACTGGCTGACCGGATGAATTACACGTCTTGCGGATGTTCTTATGGATGTTTTCTGACTTAGATGATCATTCCTAAGTTGATGTCTTGTATAAGTAAGGGATTACGAAATCATTTTGAAGGACTCATGATTGTGATGAGAGTGTGGTAGCAAGGAAGAGAGCGAAAGGCAGAGCAGAAGTATTGAGCTTAAATGGAACTGATTCAAGCATGGTGAAGATGCTACTTTCCAGTTCAAGTAGGTGATACTTATTTCTTCATAGACAGTGTGTCTCCTGTAGGCAGTGGGCCTCTTGTGAGCAGTGTGCTCAGGCAGTGAGCCCTAATTGGCATGTGCCATTTGTTCTTTCTATTCTTCTAACAGAGAATACAATATTGGGTTAATCACCTGTGGTTTTTTCCCTTAACCAGGTTTTACACGTCAAAATCTTGGTGTCTTATGTATTGATGTGTTTCTGCTTTTGATTTATTTACATTACATTTCATGATTGATATACTGATAATTACTTAAAGGATTTAATTGTGAAATTAAGAGAAGTTTTGGACAACTAATTCACCCCCCCTCTCGGTTGTGTGCCCTAAATCTAACAATTGGTTCAGAGCTAGGTTCCTCTAAAAGAGATTAACCACTTGAGGAGATCCAGGATGACGTCTTACAAGAAGGACAGTCCAAATTTTGATGGAACCAATTTTAATCTTTGGAAAGGTCACATGAAATATCATTTCAGATGTATGGGAATGACATACTGGACCATGGCTACAACATAGTATGTTCCTCCACAGGGTGGTTCAAAAACACAAAATGAAATCACAAATGCTGAAAACAATCTGCGGACTATAGAGGCTCTTCTAAGCGCATTATCCTATTCAGAGCTCTCAAATGTTATTGACCTACCAACTGCTTTTGAGATTTGGCAAAAACTGGAACTTCTGCATGAAGGAGACAAATATGTCAAATGTGCAAGGTTACAAAGTCTGAAAGGAAAATTTGAAAATCTGAAAATGAGAGAAGATGAAAACATCACTACTTTTATGCCAAGAGTAAATGAGCTTGTGTGTGGAATTAGAAATGCTGGTGGAGTTTTGGATGAAGATGAAATTGTTGGCAAAATTCCCAGATCCCTTCCTGCCTCTTATAAAATCAAGGTTACTGCCATTGATGAATTTAAAGCTCATACAACTATCACTAGAGATTAATTGGCTAGGAAATTGGCTGCATTTGAAATGACCAAGTTTGGAGATGAACCTCCCAAGACTGAATCTGCATTCAAAGCCAATGCCTCTGTAAAAGGTAAACAAAGGTTTGATTCGGGAGAGAACTCATCAAGGAAACTACCATGGTATGAAAAACTAAGAAAAGACTTGGCAGAAGAAGAAGTAGAAACTGCTCAACTTGAAGCCCTTATTGCAAAGAGACTGCCAAGAGGATTCGGTAAGTATGAAGGAAAATTGCCTTTTAAGTGTTTTAACTGCAATAAGATTGGTCATTTTTCCTCAAAGTGTCCGGAAAGATTTTCAAGACCAAATCCTAACAGATCAAGGTTCCAAAAGAATTGCCACTATGTTCATGAAGAAGATGATAATGAAAGAGTAATAGATGATGAATCAAAGACAAGAAACAAATCTAGAAATGATTGGGTGTTTATTTCCATCAAGGAAGAAGAACCAATATCCTCTAAATCTGTCAATCATAAAGTTGTAGAAAGAGCTTTGGCTGCTCAAATTGAAGAAAAGGATGACTGGGTCATTTACAGTGGTTGCTCTCACCATATGACAGGTGACAAAAATAAGTTCATAGATTTGGAAAGGTATGAAGGAGGAGTGGTAAAGTTTGGTGATAATTCTGCTGGTAGAATTAGAGGAAGAGGAACTATTTCTTTTGATGGGAGGAACAAAACTAGTAATGTACTATATGTTGAAGGTTTAAAGCACAATCTTCTTAGTGTTGGACAGTTGGTGGACAAAGGCTATGATCTCTGGTTCAAAAATGGAAAATGCAAAATCTTTGAAAGTTTCAGAATAGAGATTGCATCTGGTACCCAAACTAAAGGTAATATCTTCCACTTGGTTGGTACTGGTAAAAGTTTCTTATTTGCTCAAGTTGATCAAAGTTGGTTGTGGCATAGGAGAATGTGTCATGTGAATTTTGATAATATCATCAAGATAAGCAATACTCAAGCTGTAAGAGATCTTCCAAAATTGGTGAAACCTACAAATAGCTTGTGTAAAGAATGTCAGTTGGGCAAGATGAGCAAAGTCACATTCAAGAGCAAGGAATTGTCTTCTACCAGATTATTGGACTTAGTTCATACTGATCTTTGTGGTCCGGCAAGAACCAGGAGTGTGCAAGGTGATAGGTACTTCATGTTGCTAATTGATGACTATTCCCGGATGATGTGGGTAACCTTTCTGAAAGAGAAATCAGAAGCTCTTGAGAAATTCAAAATATTCAAAGCTATGATAGAGAATGAAACCGGATTAAAATTGAAATGTCTAAGGTCTGATAGAGGAGGAGAATTTACATCCAGAGATTTCATAGAATTTTGTGAGAAGCATGGAATTAAGAGACAGTTGTCTGTTCCTAGGACTCCACAGTAGAATGGAGTAGTGGAAAGAAAGAACCAGACCATCTAGGAAGCATCCAAGACCATGATGATGGAAGAAAATGTTCCTCAGATCTATTGGAGAGAAGTTGTCAGCACTGCAGTCTATACCCTCAATTGAGTTCAAATCAAAAGCAATACCGGTAAGACTCCTTATGAACTCTAGTTTGGCATTACTCCTACTGTAAGGTACTTTAGAGTCTTTGGTAGCAAATGTTACATCAAAAGAGATGAATATCTAGGGAAGTTTGATGCTAGAAGTGATGAAGGAATTTTCTTGGGTTACTCTACTCAAAGAAAAACATACTGGTGTTATAACAAGAGACTGAGAAAGATAATAGAAAGTACAAATGTGAAGGTTGATGAGGGAATTGAGAAACCCTCAAGATTTTATGAATATGATGAAGATGATCAGAATGATGTTCTAATTCAAGGAGCCCAAACCTCTTCTGAAAGTCAGATTCAAACTGATCCAGTAAATCAAGAAGAAGAGTTAAGTTTGAATGAGCCTGATCAAGAAGCAGAAGTGCAAGAAACTCCCAAAGTTCCAAGGTATATAAGACTAAACCACTCTGAAGATTAGATCATAGGTGACAAAAGCAAAGGTGTGCAAACTAGAAGGAGAATTGCTCAAAACTCAAATGAGTATTGTCTGATCTCAAAGATTGAACCCAAGACAATAAATGAAGCTTGCAATGATGAAAACTGGACCAAAGCAATGGAGGAAGAGTTGATACAAATTGAGAAAAATCACACTTGGGATCTTGTTCCTAGACCTAGAAACAAGAATGTGATTGGAACCAAATGGGTCTTTCAAAAAAAACTAAATGAAGTTGGTGAAGTAATCAGAAATAAAGCCAGATTGGCCTACAAGGGATATTCTCAAATAGAAGGAGTTGATTTCGAAGAAACTTTTGCTTCGGTAGCAAGAATTGAAGCAGTTAGATTATTTCTTGCATTTGCTACCTTCAAAGATTTCAAAGTATATCAGATGGATGTCAAGTCTGCCTTCCTAAATGGTGACTTGGAAGAAGAAGTGTACATTGAGCAACCGGATGGATTTCAATTGTCTGATCATGGTAATATGGTCTGCAAGTTGAAGAAGGCACTGTATGGACTGAAGCAAGCCCCAAGAGCCTAGTATGAAAGATTGGATAAACATCTTTTGAAGATTGGTTTCAACAAAGGTACTGCTGACAGTAATTTGTATTTCAAAATTGATCATGAAAACATTTTAATTGTTGAAGTGTTTGTTGATGATATCATTTTTGGACGAAGAGATAGTATGTGTAAAACTTTTGTAAATCAGATGAAAAGTGAATTTGAGATGTCCATGCTTGGTGAAATAAACTTCTTCTTGGGTCTGTAAATCACTCAAACAAAGAAAGGAATTTTCATTTATCAGACAAAATATGTGAAAGAATTGTTGAAGAAATTTGGGATGGAAGACTCAAAACCAATGAATACTCCCATGGCAACCGGATGTAAATTGAGCAAAGATGATTCTCCTAAGGTTGATCAGACAAAGTATAGGTCAATGATTGGAGGACTATTGTATCTCACTCAAACTAGACCAGACATAATGCAGGCTATTGGTCTTGTTGCTAGATTTCAAGCTGATCCTAGAGAATCTCATGTCATGGCAATCAAGAGGATTTTTAGATATCTAAAAGGGACAGTTGAGTATGGTCTATGGTATCCTAGAGATCATGATTTCTCTCTTCATGCATATACAAATGCTGATTGGGCAGGAGATGTGGATGATTGGAAGAGTACCAGTGGTGGAGCATTCTTTTTGGGGAAGAGACTAGTTTCTTGGCTAAGCAAGAAACAAGAGGCAACATCTCTATCTACAACAGAAGCAGAATATACTGCAGCAAGAGGTAGTTGCACTCAAGTTTTGTGGATGAAGCAAATGCTAAGAGACATAAGAGTGGAGTATGAGGAGCCTATCACAATCTTCTGTGATAATTCAAGTGCAATAAGCATATCTAAGAATCTAGTATTGCATTCAAAGACTAATCATATATCTATCAAGTTTGATTTTCTGACAGAGCAAGTGAACAAGAATGAAGTCAGATTGGAGTTTGTGCGTTCCAAGGATCAAATTGCAGATATCTTTACTAAACCTCTACCTAAGGACTCTTTTGAGTATCTTAGGGAGAAGTTAGGGGTTATTGCCCCTCAGGAGTTGAACTAAGGTGCACTATTATGCATCAGTTCGGTGGGTATCTTAGTCACATCTTGTGATCTGGATTGATGTTGGGGAGTTGCTACCCAGGGGGAGCAGCAGGTATAGTTCTGAGATGGTGGAATTGCAAGTATGTACCCTTTGCAAAGTTATAGTTCTGAGATGGTATAGTCAAAGGGGGAGAGAAGACATGTTGTGAAAAACAAGTAATTGTCGATCAAAGGGGGAGTAGTAAAGGGAAGAAGACATGCAAATGGTTGTTGCTGATAATGGGAGTTGTGACAGTAAGGAGAAGTTCTTGTCTTGATAGTTTTTCACATCATATGTTGCCATTAATGACAAAGGGGGAGATTCTTGCAAGTATGGGTCTAACTGGTGTTGTCATTGATGTCAACATACTCCTGTTGCATTAATGATAAGGATTGGATGAGCTGTGAGCTGAGGATATTGAGAAATTAGTCTCATTCAGGAATAGTGATGATAGTAAGGTAAAAGTCAACAATAGGATGAGGATTAGAGGATGCAGATTAAAGGGTTTATAGATATGTGTCTTAAGATAGTCTAGTAGAGATTTCAGAGGTCCGCATGAAGATCTGAAGAAGTTATGGCCGCTCAAGTAGAACCGGTTCCAGTAGGTATTCAGAGGTGATAGAATAACATAGATAGGTCCGGTGAGATCCGGAAATGCATTTTCCTATTCTACAGATTTGAGGAAGTGTTGAGGAAGTCTCAGAGGAATGTTATCTAGATTGGTTCATGGTTTGAAGGTCTGAAAGCATGTATTCCTTTGTGACAGTGATGACAGACTGTGTTCTTGAGGTTCCAGATGAAGGAGAGATGGTTTTTAGTAAACAAATAAAGTGCAGATGTTCTTGGTGAGTCAAGATTTCTTGTGAAGGTCTTTGGATCGTGTCCAGCCCGTATTGGTGGTTTGCATTGGAGTTGGAGCCCACAATTGAAGAATAACCTCCGGATGATGATGTTCTTCCTGAGACTGGCTGACCGGATGAATTACACGTCTTGCAGATGTTCTTATGGATGTTTCCCGACTTAGATGATCATTCCTAAGTTGATGTCTTGTATAAGTAAGGGATTACGAAGTCATTTCCAAGGAGCCATGATTGTGATGGGAATGTGGTAGCAAGGAAGAGAGCAAAAGGTAGAGCAGAAGTATTGAGCTTAAATGAAACTGATTCAAGCATGGTGAAGATGCTACTTTCCAGTTTAAGTAGGTGATACTTATTTCTTCTTAGATAGTGTGTCTCCTGTAGGCAGTGGGCCTCTTGTCAGAAGTGTGCTCGGGCAGTGGGCCCTAATTGGCATGTACCATTTGTTATTTCTATTCTTCTAATAGAGAATACAATCTTGGGTCAATCACCCCATGGTTTTTTCCCTTAACCAGGTTTTCCACGTCAAAATCTTGGTGTCTTATGTATTGATGTTTTTCTGCTTCTAATTTATTTACATTACATTTCATGATTGATATACTGCTAATTACTTAAAGGATTTAAGTGTGAAATTAAGAGAAGTTTTAGACAACTGATTCACCCCCCTATCAGTTGTGTGCCCTAAATCTAACATTTTCTAGCTGGAATGACCTCCTTCCAGCTTCATTTTTGCATTTTATCTGCTTTCCTCTTCAAAGTGCTCAAAGAATTCCACCTCTGTAAAGAGGTTCTCAATACTTCTTCTCCTCTTGTAAGGGTTATCAGCATCCACTTATCCATGATCATGGCTTGATGCTTCATGAGGTCCAACTTATTAACTTCTTCTTGAGAGATGACAGTTAATGGGACTGTCAAATCTGTTGGTGTATTACCAGGGTTAATTAACCCCTTTATGTATGTATGCAACTGAGAAATGTGCTCTTTATGTTGTTTATTTTTCTCCTTCTCTTTCTTTACCCTTTGGGTTAAAGAATCTATGATATCCTTCCTTTCTTGACCCTCTTGGTCTTCATTGGAAAACCCCAAGTCAACTGTGGTGATCTGGAATTCTTCCAGGGTGATTTTGCCTTTCTCCTTTTCTACAATGGGAAGAGTTACTTGGGCAGTCCTTCTACCTATAGCAGGATCTCTTCTGATAGCTGAGGTCAACCTAGCTTTCCTCTTTCGTTTCATGATGGTCTCTGCAAACAAGGTTGAAACATCAAAATCTTGAACTTCAAAACCTTGTTCCGTACCTATTTCCTTCTCAACCCACTGAGGTACTTCATTTCCTGATCCTTGTGGTCTTTTATCATCATCATGTTCACCTTGGTCTCCTGTATCTATCTCTATTCTGAGTGGAGAAGGTGACTTCCTTATTTCTTCCTCATGATGTTCTTCATGAGGGGAATCTTGTTCTATTTCTTCCTCCTGAGGAGCTTCTTTCTGCGGTGGAGGATCTTGTGGTGTATCCATATGATGATCCTAAACTTGATCCTACACCTCTTCTTCTTCTGTTTCATCCACCTTATTATGTTCCTCCCCTTGATGCATATTTGTATCTGTGGATGTCTTTGTTTTTCATCCTGGTGCATCACCCTGATCTTGAGCTACATTTTGTTCAGCACCTGATATATTGACCTCTAGCGTCATAAGGTCCTCATGACCTAATGTGTCTTTATCTCCTGTGGTATGTTGAGTCTGGATGACATCATCACCTGATGTTTCTTTATCACCTCTGCCCTTTTGTTGAACTTCAACTATCTTAGGCTCATCAGATATATCACTCTCTATTTCTGCCTGCTTGACTACTTCGATATTTTCTATTACATCAGGTTCACCTGCCTTATCTTTAGGACTCATATCTTCCCTATATGTCAAGTCTATCACTGCAGGGCTAGTTACCTAATCCACTACTTTGTCAAGCCCTATTTGCTGGGATGCCATTTCTAGGCTATTTTCTTTCTCTTCTTTCTCTACTTGCTTCAACTCTTCTAATACCGCCATTTGTGCTGATGGGGTCCCATGTGGGGTCATGCGAGTACTAGAAGCAAGGGTTTCTATCTGCTGAGATGCTACGTTTGGCACCACCTCATCATCTTATAAATCAACAGTGTCTTCCAAGGAGAAAGTACCACCATGACCTGCCCTTGAGGCTTCTTTTGCTTGCTCCTCAGCCTTCTCAGTCTTAAACTGGATGATAGTCCGAAGTGGCACATCATGTTGTATTTCTTTTCTAAAAACTTACCGCCAGCTCCCCTCAATACTATAGGATCAATCCTGATCTCACGCCTCATATGTGTTCTCTATTTCTTAGGTGGTGACATTAGGGATACTACCTTCCTCTTCCTAGTGACCATCATAGGATCATCACCCACAGGCTCTTTACTTATCAACTCCTCTTCAATAAGGATATCTTCTTCCACATTCTGTCGCCAGGCTTGGCCCTCATCTTTTACTTTTGCCATATCTTCAGCTGGCCTCAGGATTCTTTTTATCTTTGGTTTATCCATCAAAGACGGTGTAGATGAGGCTGATGCCTGTCCTGATGCAGATGCACCTTCAGCTGGTATGGTAATTCTCTCAATTATCACCCCCTTAGGTTCATTATCAATCTTCCTTCCTCTGGGGGGTCCTTTCCTTTGTTTCTGTGGAGGCAGTCTTTCTCCATTAGATTTTCTTTCCCCACCAAGATAGTCATCATATTCCTCATCAGGAATCTCCTAGCTTTTTCTCTTGTTATCTACTGTGATGGCTACACCTCTCTTCTTCAATGTATTTATCTGTTCATTTACCCATGATTGGGTCAACTGCAGCACCCCACCTATAAACCTATCCAAGGAAATGTCTTCAGGCTGTGTTAGGTCAGGAGCTGAGATGGTGTCATTATACACCTTCTTATCTTCATATTCATTTGACATTGTATTTCCATCATCTTTCTTTGACTGTGTAGGCACTGGGATGCAGTCAAATGTCCTTATCTGATTTAAGGTGAGCCTTTGATATTTTCTTCTTCTTACTTTTGTTTCATCTTCACAATCAATCTAGAAATCTTCTAAGTGCTTCTGATGTATGGGCTTCCCCATTATCTTCTGCATTCTACCATAGGGATCATATGATCTAGCCAATGGAAATGGCTGTAGGTACATCAGGTTCAGACTCCCTATGACATTCTTTATGCTCTGGGAATCAAGGCACATGTACCAATCCATAGTGGTGCAGGTGCACCTAACCCATAGTGGCCTCCATGAGGCATTAACTGTTTAAAGTTCATTTTACTATTTTCAATAAGGTCCTAAGTTGACCATTCATTGTAATAAGGTATGTTTGACCAATGCATGCTATTTTTAGTTGTATTTAGGTTTATGTTGTAAGTCCCACGGGACACTTGTTGAGCTGTAATCTTGAAGGTTGTTAGGCAGTTAGAGGTTGTTAGTCGGTTGTGATCTCCCAGCCGCTTGGATTAATCTCCCAGCCACTTGGAACTAATTCAGGACCATCGAGGGTAAGTGGATAAATACCCCAGTGTAGATCGAATGTGATTAGTAGTGGCAGTAGTAGCAGCAGTAGTCAATAGTTGAGATCATATTGTAATCAGTTGTAGCTGAGTGAGAAACTTGCGAATATGTATTTACATTTTCTGGAAAGGCATAATAAAATCCTATGTTGTGCATTTTTCTAGCATTCGAATTCATTGTGCAAATCATTTTCCTATTTGAGACCTAGATGGGTTCTTAACCCATTCCACTAGTTGGATTCTTTGAATCGGTGGAATGGCTGCATATAGTGATTTGTGTTCTTGTCTTTTCGTTGTTTTGTTTGTTCATGTTCATGCTTGCAATATCGGGTACGGAATATGTTGAAGGATCCTAGCATGGGCATGTGCTAGGTTTTGGCAAAGGTTGGTAGGATCATCAAAGGAATAGATTTATGCAATCACTAAGTGTAAAGTGGGTCAAAACAGTGAAAATCCACATGGTTTCGAAAGACATATAGATCATGTGTATATCACATTTGTATGTGGGATATACAACCTGTGAGTATATCACTATCGCATGTTCCTATGTATATCGCATTTGTCTATCGCATTTGTATGTGAGAAACATACATTGTAAATATACAAGCCTGTCACATGTACAAGGGAGAAAGAAAGCTTCGGGAATATACAAGGAGGTCAACGTAGGTCAAAGGTTGGTTTGTATGCATGCGGAGGAATGTATCTTATGGTTGCATATTGCGAATATACAATGCGTACATACAAGTGTCTATGATACAAAGTGCGACCAGTAGAGACGGTGAAGGAGACTGGTAGTAGCAGGTCATGCTATGCACATTGGAGATTGCATGTTACAATTGCATGTATGTTGAAACATACCTTGGGCTCAATACATCAGAGAGAGGACATGGATCGGTGGAAAGGGTTGGAGATACGCCGATGGGAGAAGTCTCAGTGATGAGAGTTTAGTTTTGCATCAACGTAAGGTAGGCGTTGGGGAGACAATAAGCAAGGTGACCGATAGGTAAGGTGTTGCTAACACGCAAGCGATACAAAGAATGCACATCAATATGAGGAATGTGATCGAAATAAAACTGTTTTGTTTGGCCGATAGTGAGTAGTCTTGCCGATAGGTAAGTAGAACATGGATACAAGGGAAATGCAGGCTAAGGGGTTTGGCTCTGCATCATATTGGTATCAGAGCTCAGCAAAAGCTTTGGGCAGCAAGTAGAATTGAGGAGCTGCATGTGTATTGGCATTTGGGTGCTATATGTGAATGTTTATGTCTGACAGAGAAAGCAAAGAAGGGGCTAGCGAGATGCCTCCAAATGGGATGACCAATGAAGTGGCCAAGAAATTCAAGGAGATGGAGGATATGATCAAAACTAGAGTCAAGGAAGCACTCCAGGCTGAGTTAAAAACCTTAGGAAAAGCCAAGAAACCAGATGAGGAGTCTGATGGAGAAGAAGAAGATGGGGAAGAGGAAACAACCTCAGGACAAATAGATATATCTGTAGATTAGAAACAATTTCTGGAGGCCATAAAATCACTTGGTAAGGAGTCGTCTGAATCAAGAATGGAGATTCTGATGTTCAGTGGAAAGATGGATGCAGAAGAAGTCATCGAATGGATCAAGGCTTTGAACAACTACTTCGAGTACAAGGAGGTACCAGAGAATAGAAGAGTCAAGTTTGCAAAGACAAAATTGAAGGGCGCTGCACTCACATGGTGGAACTAAACCCAGGGTGAAAGGGTGAAGAGTGGCAAGAGCATGATCTCATCCTGGAGTTGAATGGTACAAAGGATCAAGGCTCAGTTCCTACTAGCAGATTATGAAGTGCAGATATACAGGAAAATGCAGAACCTCAGGCAGAAGGATATGGATGTATCCACCTATACAGAGGAATTTCATAAATTGTTCCTAAGGTGTGGGCATGCTGAGGATGAGAAAGGAAGAGTTTCCAAGTATATTAATGGCCTGAAGTATAGTATACAAGATGAGATTACCATCTTGACACCAGAAACCATGGACAAGTGTTTCCAGGTGGCGCTGAGAGTAGAAGGGAAATTGAAAAGAAAAGGAGAACATCAAAATAGAGGAAGAGGAAGAGAACAAAGAGGGGGAAGAAGTCCTTTCAGAGACAGAGGAAATGAATTTGGACACCAAGGTGAATCCAATCAAGAGAACAGTAAACGAGACAACAGCCAAACTCAAGGGGGAAGTTATAATCAAAAAGGAAACTTTAGGGGCAGAGGACCTCTCAGATGTTACAATTGCAATCAAGAAGGCCACATAGCAAGTAGATGTCCAGAAAAAGCAACAAGTTTAATGGGAGAAAGAAGGACAAATCTGATCCAAGAGTCTGACTACCAAAGTGTGACAAGCTCAAACACTTATCAAAGTGTGCATGCTCTTGACGGTTATGGATATCCTGAGAAGGGAGAATCATTGATGCTTAGGAGAACACTCTTGAAGACATCCAAGGAGATGATACAAAGGGGGGCACTTTTCAGGACCAATTGTAAAAGCAAAGGTAAAATATGCAAGGTAGTAATAGATTCTGGTTCAACAAATAATATGGTATCTCAAGAAATGGTGGATAAGTTGAAACTGGAAAGGATTCCACATCAAAACCCTTACAAGGCATCTTGGGTGAGTGACAGTCAATCACTTTTGGTATATGAACAGGCATATGTTGATTTTTAGATTGGAGAATATCAGGATAGAGTTTTATGTGACATATTGCCCATGGAATGTTGTCACCTACTATTGGGTAGGCCATGGAAATTTGATAGGAGAGCATTGTATGATGGGTATGCTAACACCTACACCATCAAGAAGGATGGGAGAACTTTTCTGATGACACCATTGCAGGAGGATACTGAAGCAAAGAAGACAGCTAAGGTTATTTTGATAGGTAAGAAGGAGTTTGTGAGGATGCCTACAACAGAGTCAAAGGAAGTTGATGATATCTCAAGGAGAGGAGATCAAAGTTTGAGGACAATTTTAATTCTGACTGACAGGGATTAGGTGGATTAGCAGAAGGTTACAAAGCAGGTTTGTACACAGCCACAGGCTGATTGGAAAGACAAGGATGCCATCATAGTAGGGACTATTGTTTGTCCTCTAAGAGTTGAAAGACAAACACATTCTACCATAGCAGTACATGAGGTTACCAATGCAGATGTTTAGACAGAGATGATGGTAAGAAAGAATGACCAGCAAGGTGTGAGAAGAGCCTACAGTACTAGGCATGAGTATTTGGTTCCATGGCAGCAGGTTGCAGTCCAGAGATCATGGGGCAGACATGAGACAATAGGAGATAAAGGTGGATTCAGTCAAAGGCTTAACTCATGGGACATGAGTTCTTTTGAAGGTGGGGAGTATGGTGCAGGTGCACCTAACCCATAGTGGCCTCCATGAGGCATTAACTATTTAAAGTTCATTTTACTATTTTCAATAAGGTCCTAAGTTGACCATTCATTGTAATAAGGCCTGTTTGACCAATGCATGCTATTTTTAGTTGTATTTAGGTTTATGTTGTAAGTCCCATGGGACACTTGTTGAGCTGTAATCTCGAAGGTTGTTAGGAAGTTAGAGGTTGTTAGTCAGTTGTGATCTCCTAGCCGCTTGGAGCCAATTTAGTACTACCAAGGGTAAGTGGATAAATACCCTAGTGCAAATCGAATGTGATCAGTAGTGGTAGTAGTAGTAGCAGTAGTCGGTAGTTGAGATCATATTGTAATCAGTTGTAGCTGAGTGAGAAATAGAGCATCTGTATTTGCATTTTTTGGAAAGGCATAATAAAATCCTATGTTGTGCATTTTTCTGGCATTCAAATTCATTGTGCAAATCATTTTCCTGTTTGAGATTGAGATGGGTTCTTAACCCATTCCACGGTTGGATTCTTCGAATCAGTGGAGATATAGCGATCTGTGCTCTTGTCTTTTCATTGTTTTGTTTGTTCGTGTTCATGCTTACAGGATCGGGTACGGAATATGTTGAAGGATCCTAGCATGGGCATGTGCTAGGTTTTGGCAGGGTGCAAAGGTCTGTAGGATCATTGAAGGAACAGATCTGTGCAATCGCTAAGTGTAAAGCGGATCAAAATAGTGAAAATCTATGTGGTTTTGAAAGATATGGTGTATATCACATTTGTATATGGGATATACAACCTATGAGTATATGGCTATCGCATGTTCCTGTGTATATCGCATTTGTCTATCGTATTTGTATGTGAGAAACATACATTGTAAATATACAAGCCCGTCGCATGTACAAGGGAGAGAGAAAGCTTTGGGTATATACAAGAAGGTCAATGTAGGTCAAAGGTTGGTTTGTATGCATGCGAAGGAATGTATCTTGTGGTTGCATATTGAAAATATACAACGTGCACATACAAGTGTCTTTGATATAAAGTGTGACCGGCAGAGATGGTGAAGGAGACCGGCAGTAGCAAGTCATGCTATGCACATTAGAGATTGCATGTTGCAATTGCATGTATGTTAAAACATACCTTGGGCTCGATACATTGGAGAGAGGACATGGATTGGTGGAAAGGGTTGGAGATACACCGATGGGAGAAGTCTCAGTGATGAGAGTTTAGTTTTGCATCAGCGTAAGGTAGGTGTCGAGGAGACAATAAGCAAGGTGACCGATAGGTAAGGTGTTGCCGACATGCAAGCGATACAAAGAATGTACATCGGTATGAGGAATGCAATTAGAATAAAACTATTTTGTTTGGCCAATAGTGAGGAGTCTTGCCAATAGGTAAGTAGAACGTGGATACAAGGGAAATGCAGGCTAAGGGGTTTGGCTCTACATCACATAGTTACTGGAAATAGTATTGGAGGTATTTTATTCTATGCTTTATATGCATCCAGTATGGTAGATATCTGTCTCAAAAACTCCATCAGGACTACCCCATCAGTAGGGTACCTAGGTAACATAAGGGTTGTCCCTCAAAACCTTCTATTCTGATATACGAGAAAGTGACAAACTAGATGAACCAGGCACCATGCTTGTATATAACTTCTTGAGCTTCCATGCTCAATCTCTTGGTTCTATCCTCTTCCATAGTTCTAACCATATGCATAGAAAATGCATCATTCACTAGTTTGTAATCAAAGAGGTAGTTCCTTCTCTGTAACTGAGGATAATGATCCCATATATGAGCATCATCAATACTACCACCAATCTTTCCAACTATGGTCAGTTCATCAAAAGTTCCTTTGTAGGCACATGAATAAACAACATATGAAGTCATGTGGAATGAGCATTCCAGACCTCCCAGGTTCATCATCTATTCATCCAAAGCATCACTGATGATCTTGGCCCATGATGGCTTATTATCTATATAGAGGACCATCTAGATGATTCCAAACATCCAATTCTTGAAATTCCCAACATGAGGCTACCCTGTCATCCTGCTGAGCAGGGTAATCATGTATTGATATTCATCATCAAAGTCAAACTTGTATAGATACACTGGCAACTTGGTAGAGGTAGTATAGGTGCTATTTTTAGACCTCCACTGGTATATCCTCTTCCTGGCACTCTTCTTATTGTTTTCTTACTCTGTCTCCAGTTTGTGTAGATCCATACTGACTACCTTCTTTCCAACTGGGAGATTTAAAGTATATGTAATCTCTTTGATTGAAAAGTCTGGATAAACTCTTCCATGTTTCTCCACCAGCCTTGTTTGAGGGTTATAATTTCTAGTGCATTCTACTACCAGCTTTGGGGTTTCCATGGCATAGGGAAATATAGCTGCATGCCACATCCCTGATACAAATATGGCATCCGGTAGGGTATTATCTTTATCATCATGCATCCTGGATGACCATGCTACTAAATTTGTTTCCCCTTGGTGAGTGTCACCAATGACACCATACTTGAATTGTATTCCCTCGGGTTGAACATACATGGGTTTAAGAAATTTGGCTCCAGATCTATTTCTCCTGACATCTGCCATGGATTCCTACAAGAAACATGATCGGTCTTACCATAATATTTATATGCATTCATACAACATTATACACCTACGGCATCATGTATACTATATTCATTAACTCATCATGATGTGCATATTTACAGATTCAAACCACTGGAAAAGTCATACTACCTGGACATGCAGAAAATGACAATAGGAGGGTTTTAATTACTTACCTGATAATGCTTATCTCCTGGATTAGGCTGATGATTATGGAAAAGGGTAGCAAATAATGACGATCACACGTTTCGTTATGCTACAAGCTGTTGTCTGTCCACGAGTAGCTCATATGAGGGTTTGACTCTTTGATCTATAAATTCTCATTTTTTTGCAAGGTAAATGAGAAATGACCTTGGAAACTTACCTTTAAATGTATCTGTAGGGCAGATTAGGATAAAACTAGGCAAAATCAATTAAAACCATTGATCTTCTGCACAAAATCCATGGATGTTGCCAGGTGTTTGGATCATATTCACATTCGGTAGGAATCCACCTACTGCATTTATGTACATTTAATGTTATGAACCAAGATGAGGGGGTGATCTTCAGAAGATCAGGTGATGTTTAAAATATGACCCCCTTTGTGTAACATGACCTTCCACCTTTGAGCAGCAAAATTGATGCTAAGGAATTGGGTGATGTGGTCAAAGGTTGACCAGGTGTATATCAGGTCATGACTTTAGGATCAGGGGATGTTTAAAATGTGACCCCCATGAATAAAATAACCTCCTTTCGAAAGATTGGGATGATGTCACCGTCATGTTATTGAAAAGGGTGATTGTTGGATACATACCTCCGCGAGGTAAAAAGAATGATGACATCACCATTAGGGTGACTTCATTTGTTCATCGGGCTTAGATGACTTCATCGTCATATTGGCATTGGGGTGATATTTTGTGACAGGGTAATATTGGAAAGATCGGGTGATATTCGTAAGATCGAGTGATATTCGTAAGATCGGGTGATATTGAGAATATGACCCCCGCAACATATATGAAGATGCTTGAGGGACAGATACAGTTATCACATAAAATTAATGCCAGGAGTTTGCGGACCAAGTGATTATCAGGTGATAAACGGATGTTGGAGTGATCTTACACAAGGTGACTGATGTTTGAAATATGACCCCCCTTGAATATCAGGTTTGACTGAAACTTTGACTTATCATAACTTTCTCCCCTTAAGGAATTTTCGGGGTGATCCAAAAGGCAAACCTACATGGAATTTTATCCTCTTTCCAACTATGAGGTTAATGTTATGAAATAATGACTTTGACAAACTGAGCTCATCATGATGATCGATCCACCCCCTTATGTAGGGTTACTTGCCTAACTTATTTTTACTAGACTACCGAAAAGCAGAAAAACAACACAAGCCAAAGCAGCAAAAAAGGTTGGGTCCCTATTTTGTCAAGTCAAAATGGGGCATGTTGTGTAATCACACAACAACTTGCCACCAAAGAAAACAACTAAATTCCAATGATTCAAGTGATGTGATCACATTCTAACATAGTATTCTAACTCTTTCTAAGTATAAGCATCATAATCTTTTTGAATGACAAGGTTTTCATCATGGCAACAATGCTAACAAAGGATCAGGTGTGTGCAAATGATTAATTATCCTCATCTTGAAAGCAATTTGAAAACATGAGTAACTGATGTTAAGGTACATAGTTTGGGAGCATCCCTCATAGCCAACCTGGATAGAGCCTTGCTGCCAATAGGCGTCCATAGCCCCGGCATGGTTATCTATACAATCCCCCTAAGTAGAGCCCCACTGCCACCAAGCGTCTATAGCCCCGATAGAGTTACTTAGATGGCCTAGTTTTATTTTATTTTATTTTATTTTATTATTTTCAAAAAATTATACTCTATTCATATGATGTCATCATGTAAGCTTAATGTGCAAGGTATGGTCACTTGCTGATTTAGGTTGGAGATTGCATTGGTAGCAATGGAGTCCCTTTAGATTTTTCACTTAACACCTACACTTGTGTGTTCAACAAACCCAAGGCTGTTAGGTGAGTCATTGTGAAAGAGTCACTTTGGTTGAAAGAAAGGGCACCTTGATGAAAAGATATCACAGACCTGATCATCAGTACTTCTCAAAATGAGTCATAACCTATATAGGAATTTGTTCTCATCACTTGAATCTTAACAATTTAGTTATTTTCTTAGGGTGATGAGTTGCATCATCTTGACTAACCAAAACAGAACTCAACAAGCAAACAAACAAAAACAACCAAAACAAAACTATACAAACAACTATACAAATATACACACTATGATACACATGACTTACAAGAAGCTGACTTAGGCTTGGAAATAATGTTTAAGGAACTGTCCATTAACTAGTAATGGAACATCCTCACCTGTCAAGGTTTTAAGCTTGTAAGTCTTATCTCTTAAAATTTCTAAAATTTGGAAGGGACCTATCCAGAGTTTATCAAAATTACCATGATCTCCCTTCCTTTCATGTGCTTTGTCCCACATCAAGACTAAATCCAAGATTCTAAAGGCTTTGACCCTAGCTCTTTTGTCAAACCAGTGTTTGACAACAGCCTGGTGTTTGGCAAATTGATCAATTGATTGACTTCTTTTCTCTTCTATGTGCATCAACTGAAGCAACCTAACGTCTTGGTTATTATCTATGCCTAGGTATTCTTGTGCAAACTATAGTGTAGGAATCTTTAAGTTAATAGGGAGGATGGGATCCACCCCATATACTAAGTGAAAAGGTGAATTTCCTAATGCAGCTTTCATCCAGGTTCTATCTACCCATAAGGCATATTTCAGTAGGGTGTTCCACTCCCTTTGGTTCATTTCTATCAACTTTTTTATGATGTTCATTAAATTTTTATTTGTAGATTTTGCTAATCCATTCCCTTGGAGATAGTAATTTGAGGAGAATTACAATATGATCCCATAGTCAAAAGCCTAGCTTGATAATCTTGTAGAAGCAAAGGCAGACCCATTATCACATACCAAAGCATAAGGAACTCCATACCTGGTGACTATATTACTTTCTAAAAACCTAATGACATCCTCAGCATTGCATGTCTTGTTGCTAACCACCTCAGTCCACCTGGTACAGTAATCAGTAATAGTTAAAACATACCTATGGCCTGAGGATGATGGAGGATTGATTGGTCCTATGAAGTCCATTCCCCATTGAGCAAATGGATGCATCTCCATCACTGGCTGCAAAGGTTGAGCAACATATCTTTCTCTATTTGCAGCAACCTGACACATGTGACAACATTTGATATGTTCAGTAGTATCCTTAAAAATAGTGGGCCAATAGTACCCTGCCCTGAGGATAGCATGAGTGGTGGCCAAGGATGAGCCATGTGCAGTCCCAAACTTATCATGTAATTCCACTAACACCTTATCTACCTCTTGCGTTTCCAGGCATCTAAGGTATTTTCCCTCATAATTCATCTTAAAAAGGACTCCCCTTTTTATCATGTATTTATGTGACCTTATCTTTAAGGCTCTCCTTTATGAGGCCTGCAGTCTTGAAGGATATCTTCTAGTAATCAAGATGTGCCTGATGTCTGAGTACCATTCTCCATCATCCTTTGCATTAATAACATACTACTGGCTCATGATATTAGGATCAATCTCTGATATCATCTGGCTCAGTGTCTGTCCTCTTACTAACTTCATAGGTGTAATATCCATATCATACTCCTGTAGGATAGTGATGCATTTAGCTCTCTTTTCACCTGGTTCACTTCGCATTAATAGCATCTTCACTGTTGCATCAGGTACCACATCAATCACTTTACTTCTCAGAATATAATGCCTAAACTTCTTAACTGCTTGAACTAGAGCAAGTTCCTACCTTTCAACATCCATGTATCTGAGTTATGCATCTTTGAAAGGGTAGCTCATGAAGGCTATAGGATTTTCTTCTTTTTCTTCATTTCTCTGTGTCAACACTGCTGCAGATGTATGTTCTGAAGCAAATGAATAAATGTAAAAGTCCCTAGTATAATTTGTACTGATCAGAATTGGAGCATTAGATATAACTTTTTTAATATCTTCAAAAGTTGCTCTAGCTTCTGGTGTCCACTCAATTTTAGCATCCTTCTTGAGCATGGCATTCAAGGGTCTAACAATCTCTACAAAGCCAGTGATAAAGTTTCTAACAAAATTAATCTTACCAAAGTAAGATTTGAGCTCCTTTTTACTTCCAGGAAGCTGTATCTTCATGATGGATTCCACCCTATTAGGGTCAATGATGATCCCATTTTCTATTATTAGGTGGCCTAGTAATTTCCCTATGGTTACCCCAAATATCCATTTCTTTGGGTTTAGGGATATCCCATATTGTTCACATTTCTTTAGCACCTTTCTCAGATTTTTCTACATGGTTTCCTCTATCTTTAGAGAATATTGCTAAGTCATCCATGTATATGACTATACATTTACCAATCAAGCCTCTGAAGGCTATGTCCATCGCTCGCTGAAATATGGCTCCAGCATTTATTAACCCAAATGGCATGCACCTGTAGGTGAATATCCCCCACTTTGTGGTGAATGCAGTTTTCAATTTGTCTATTTTGTCCACCATCACCTGATTATAAACTGAGAAACCATCCAGAAATGACATCATCTGGGTGCCATTCACAATTTGCAGGACCTCATCCAAAGAAGGCAAAGGATAATTATCCTTCTCAGAAGCTCTATTTAATTTCCTAAAGTTCACAAATAATCTGATGTTGCCATTCTTTTTTCTTACTAGGACTAGGTTTGCCACCCATGTGGAATGTCTCATAGGAAATATGATCCTAGCATTGAGTATTTTCTTAACCTCTTCAAAAATGATAGGCTCCAGTAAAGCATTGACGGGTCTTTGTTTCTGCCTAAAAGGCTTAGCGTCTAGCTTCAAAGGTATGGTATGAGTGATGACTAATGTGTCGTAAGTTTTTAGCTCATCATAAGTCCCGGCGATGACATGGATATAATCCTTGAGAGCTTGTGTTATTCCTTCCAATTCTTCTTTTGTACAAACTTTCCCGATCAGGACATTTTTCTTTTCATCATCTTGTCCAATGTTAACCTGCGAATATTGTCCTCCATCATCTTTTGGGAGATCTTTCTATTTTAGCATGTTGGCTAGATCAAACGCTCTTTCTAGCTCTATCATTCCCTTAGGAATCTTATTACTAGGCAACTCTAGGATTTCTTCTTCTTCCCAGATGTGGTCCTCCACATTCCTTTCATCTATGATCTGCACATCAAAGACATCCCTGTTGGAAATGAAATCAAGAATGTGTTGATCATCATCAAAGACTTGGAGGTTAGTTACATTATCTGGCACAGAAGGCACTGATACTAATTCTACTGAAAATATTTTCACACTAGATATGGATAGTGGTTCTAAAGTGCTGGCAGCCTGCGCTAAGGCATCTGCCCTGTGGTTTTGTTCTCTGGGTACATGGGTGATGTTGAATGCATCAAAAGATTCTATCAGGTCCCACACCCTATGTCTATAATTGGATAGCTTCTTGTAATTGCAAGAGTATATACCTCTTACCTGTCTCACAACCAATTTTGAGTCTCCATAGACATGCAGAATTTTCACTTTCTTTTTAAGTGCAAATAGTATCCCATGAATCAGAGCTTCATACTTTGTCACATTGTCGGTGCATGGGAATTGTAATCTGTATGTTGCTAAGTAGGACTTTCTAGATGGATCAACAAGATCTATCCCTACTTCAGCCCCTTGTTTTGACTTAGATCCATCAAATCTAAGGATCCATGGCTTATCCTTAGCCAAAGGCTTATCTGATCCTTCTCTTTTCTTTTTCTCCCTGGCAACTGCACCGTTTGATATCCATTTCAACTTTGGTATCTCAACATTCTCAAACTTCATCTTTTCTATCTTATGTGAAGCTGATATTTTTTTTTCCTTTTACCATCAGAAAGGGAATCTTCTGAACTAGGCAACATCTGCCTTTTCAAAATATGTAGGCATAATGAACAAGCAGTTTCTAAATGAGGTGCTTCATGTAACCTGCACCAGCCTTCAATCAAGACATCATGTGGAGATCTCTTCTGCTGTGTCATCTTCTGAATCTCTTTTGATAAAAACTCTTCAAACTTGGACAGATTGTTCCCTCTGTCTTCATCAGATAACTCATTATCTGATTCAACTAAAAAATCACTCCCTAGGGTAATTCTATTGTTTCTTCTAACATTACTCTTGTTACATACCAGCATCTCCTCTGTAGGACTATGACCTTCATCCTGGTATGTACCCTCCTCTGTTCCTGCAGAAGACAAACAAAAATTAGTTTCACTATCTCTGTCTGCAGAACTTACTGTAGATGATGATGAAGATGCTTCACTGCATGCTTGTTCCAGGTCTAGCATGTCTATGCAAGCATCACAATTTTTTTTTCAAATGCGCCTCATTATGCAACCTGCACCATCCATCAATTAGAATATCATGAACATGTATTTTTAACAACTGACATCGTTTCACCTCTATAGACAAGTGCATCTCAAAATTCTTGAAATGATCTACCTCATTTTCATTTTCAGGGTTACCATCAGTTTGTACAATTATTTTGTCATCTTGAGGGTCATCATGATGATGATGAACATCATACATCAAGATTTCTTCTATCCTGACAGTCTGGGGCCTGATGGAGTAAACTCCAGGTTCTACATCCACATACATGATCTTGTTGGTTTTATTATATTCAATGATCATGTGCTTCTTGCGAGGCTTAGCATCTATTCTTATTTGATTTGGTATTCCTTTCTAGGGAAACCACATATGACTAAAATTGGTGGCCATGTATCCATTAAGGGTTTTCGACCAGTCTTTGCTGAGTAACATCCCATATGTATTAGGTATATCAACCACCTGAATATCAATATAGTACTGGATCCTGGGATCTGATGCTAGCTACATGTGAATGTGAGTTAGTTCTCCTACCACACTCACCTCTATTTTGTCTAATTGTGTTACTTTCTTTAATGACTTAGCAGGATGCAACCCTAAAGTATGGCATATGGACAGGGACATTACATTGGTAGATGCTCCTGAATCTACTAAACAGTTGTGCAAATTTTTACTAAACATCCTTATAGTAAGGAGGAAAGGAGACGATTCACTTTTGTCTCTATATAGGGTCATGTGGGAAGTTTTTGCAGCTTAAACAATAGCTAGCACTTTCTGTTTAACATTAATGTCTCTAGCAACATGATCTTTATTTCCAAACTAACTTGGGGTATGACTATCCTCTCTTGGAGTAGGATCATCCAATGATTTCATGAATGCTTTCTTGATAGCTAGAGTTTTAAGCAACTCTGATAATGACGGGCTGATTTTAATCTTTTTCATTTCATCTGCCAGATAAGTGACCAACTTATCAGACTCATGAGGCAAATTACCAGCTTTTGGTACTGTATTTGGTGATGCTAAGTATTGAGCATTAACCTTGGGAAATCTAGGGTTATTACTTGCCTTGGGATCAGGAGGTGTATTGAAATTGTTTGGAGGCAAGGATGTGGTCAAAGGACTAGTAGGTCTATTTGAGTTATTCCTCAAGTTATAATTATGCTTACCCTGATATTGTTGTTGATAAGCATGTCCCTCCTCATGTTCATTTGAGGGCTCATTTTCATCCTCAAAGGGAAAAACATAGTTACACTCAAAAGCCATGGTTGATTCTTCACATGCCAGGGTGTAATCCTGGTGAGCAAGCATCATCTGCTGATGATGATGATGTATGAAACTTTCTAGCACTAAGGCAGAGTCATATCCACAAGGGACAATTTCATTTCCTTCTACATGAGGTGGATTTCCTGAAGTATTAGACACTTCCGTCTGAAAAATACTAGCAGCAATCCTAAATTGAGGACAGTCTAGCTCTGCATGGGCATTGGTGTTATGTATCCTGCACCAATTTGTAAGGGCTGCCTCTGCAAGGTTCACTCTAGTGGTCTATTTGGGTTCACTAGGATGCTGATTGTCTAGGGGTGATGACAAAGAACCATTATTTGGCCTAATGTTCCACACTCTAGGCTATCTAGGAGGATTATTATTGCCATTGTTGTTGTAGTTATTGTTGTATCCCCTATCAGGATAATTAGGTCTGTCATTAGCATAACCTCTATTCTGATTAGGCTGGGAATAGAAGTTCTAACTCCTCAAGTGAGTGATCTCAGTAGTAAGTTTTCTTAACTGTGCTAATATTTCCTTAATCTCTTCTTTCTCTTCCTGAACCTTAGCCACTACATTCTCTGTTTGAGGCTTGAAAAAGGAAGATCCATTGTTCTGATTAGATTGATCTACAACCTGAGGTAACTGTGTTTGTCCTAGATACTGTAACATCTAGCCATTTCCATTTGGAGAAGGCATGATACTAAGTGGAGGTATCTGTGAAGGACTTGGCATCATAGCTAGAGGTATCATGGCTCCATTAGGCTGTTGTTGGGCAGGATATGTGGGATAACTAGGAAGTGTGGGAAATGCAATATTAGGAGTAGGAGCATGAATCAGCTGCTGACTGACTTTGATGGCTTCTTCAAAAGCCCCTACCAAAGTTGTTACATTAGGATGTGCTCTCCTGATGAACATGGAAGTCAAAAGATCCAGGGCTAAGTAATATATGCCCCTAGTAGCTTCATATGCTACAACATAAGGTGCAACTAACTTAGATAGCATCTTCTAGAACCTAGCGTTGAAGTTAGTAATAGGCTCTCCTTCGAATTCTTTGATCATGGTAAATAAATGATAGTTCATTGAAGGATCTATTGGTATTTTGAACCTATCCTTGAAAGCTTTCTCTAAG
This sequence comes from Cunninghamia lanceolata, assembly GCA_027924645.1. Taxonomy (NCBI): domain Eukaryota; kingdom Viridiplantae; phylum Streptophyta; class Pinopsida; order Cupressales; family Cupressaceae; genus Cunninghamia; species Cunninghamia lanceolata. Next base: position 2,344,611 of record BSBN01000220.1, on the reverse strand, counting down.
GTAGCCCATGAACTGACTGAACCCTGACCAAGACTAATATACCAGTTATAAGTCTCTTCCCCTAAGGAAAATGGAAATAACTTGCATACAACATATTGATGCTCAATTCTATCCCTAAAACAGGCTTCTTTGAAAGTTCTGATGTGATCATCAGCATCCTGATATGGATGATACTTTGGACAAATTTTATGAGGATTCTTTGGCAAAGCATAATATGCATTGAAAGTCAAAGGTGATTTTTCTGCAAAGAAATACATTGCAATTGGTGGAGGTTGAGCTTGAGGTATGACTGGTTGAGGTTGGACCTAAGGTGTGACAGGTGGTCCTGTAGGTGTTTGTAAGCCAATAGGAGTTACAGGAGAACGGTCTGGTGAAGCTCCTGATGCACTTGAACTAGGAGTGTGATGGATGTGTACAGTTCTTGGTCTAAACCCCCTGACAGGTAATTCTTCAAAGCGTCTGCTGGATCTGGATCTGCTGTTTGGCCTGAGAACCAGGATTTCTTAAATTTAAGGAAAATTGACTGGTTTGCTATAAAGATCGGTTGAAACTTTCCAACAAAGGCTATATTTATGGTCAGAACTTGAGACTGACTAGATATTCACAGAATATTTGCATAAATGATGCAAATATGAGGTGATATTGAGGCTCAGTGACATACGCAACCTGATATTAGGTTTCTTGAGCAGATTACCTCAAAGTTTTAGAAAATTTACCTGAAATAGAGCTTATCTTTGCAAATTCATGATGATCGACCACAAAGCTTGCAATATTTATGCTCAATTTTGAAATCTTCACCAAGGATTAGCATGCACAAACTTAAAACAATAAATCTTTGTGTACGACTCTAAATTCAGAGGTGTTTTAATGTTACCTTACTATCTGCATCATCAAATCAGACAAAACCTACTAATGATGAGCGGGCCCTCCTTCTAGCACCAATTTATGTTGATCATGATGTTAGTCATAAGCAAACATGAATTAAAAGGTACACAACAACATTTATTTATCTTGAAAGATAAGATGAATTCAAAGAATTCATGATCCCAAGTCTCCGTTGATTAGTTCATAATCTATTGAAGTTACTCAGTGGTTGATGTGTGTTGCTATTTTCCATTTCAAGGGGCCTTATGTTTATTGATCAGTAGATTATGTTTCCTACAAACATGCTACACAGAAAGGTTATTCTACATAGTAGATTTCTTCAAATAATGTATCTATACTTGGATCTTTGCATGATATTTATTGATTGAACATGCTTTAACTCTAAATATGCTATGTATTTCCAATTGTCTACGAGATGTCAGTATATTTCATGTTATTGTCTTCTGAGTATCTGTTATTTCCAATTATGGTGATGAAATGTTATGAAATTGAAAGAAAATTAAAAGAATGCTTCAAATTTTGGTGAATCTTTAGCTACTGAACCACATACACACTAGATACTATCATAAGGAGAAGTAATCAAACCATATTTTCACCAGGATGTTCCACAACTAGATACAGATGAGGCTAACTTCAAAGGAAAAGGAATGAAAACAACACATGCAGACTGATGAGCACTCCAAGGGACGTAGCTAATCAAAGCATGTATCAAGAATTCAAACATAGATTTCTCAAGATATATGATGATTTGTAATCAAATGGTCTTCTCTTTCATTAAGTATGCAAAAACATGTATGTTTACAATAGCTTTGAAATAAGTCCTGATGTTTCAACAATCACATTTCAATTAAGCTTCTGAATGTTCAAAATATGGCATCCCTACACCTTTTATAGAATAAGGTGAGGGAGTGGTTACAAATGACCTACGGTCAAGATTTGTCCATTAAGATCAACGGTAGATATTCCCTCCTTGACCTAGTCAACTATCCTTTGTGGCACAGGTTGCTAACTGGCAACCATCTGGGTGACATATTATCTTCTAAGTACCTGATGCATATGTTGCTTTGAGGATGCATCTCTCTTTCATTCTTTAGGTTCTTCCTCATCATCATGATCATTGCTTTCTGTATCATCATCACCCTGATGAATATCATCCTGTATATGAACCTTTACTACCACCCTGATATTTTCATAAGCTTGTACTATTTTGTCTACCTCCCCACCATCTTGAGTTTTGGCTTTAGTGACAGTGTGCTTGTGAGCCATAAATTTATCTTTGAGTGCCTCTAGCTTGGCTCTTCTGTTGTTCAGTGTCTCATTATACTTCTCCACCCTGACCTTAATCCTCATGATCTTATCCATCGTTTCTTCTGTCAGGTGGGTGAGAGGATCATCAGCTACTGGCTAGAAGTTATCATGCAGTGCCTTGATGGCAAAATCTACATCTTGGTTTTCAATCTTCCCCTCTATTTTTCCTTCTAATGCTTCCAGTATCTCTGCTTCATACGCCATCATACTGTGTAGCTTGATACTGATATCTCTTAGCTTGCCACTGCACTTCTTAAGGATATCACATTCAAACCTAATGTCCTCATACCATACATCTACTACTAGGGAAGTGTTGTTATTTAATACTTGATTATTTATCAGGACCTGAGGATTAATCCTCTTTATTTCACTTAGAGCATTTAAGGCTTTTTCTAACTAGAATGACCTCCTTCCAGCTTCATTTTGCATTTTATCTTCTTTCCTCTTCAAAGTGCTCAAAGAATTCCACCTCTGTAAAGAGGTTCTCAATACTTCTTCTACTCCTGTAAGGGTTGTCATCATCCATTTATCCATGATAATGGCCTAATGCTTCATGAGGTCCAACTTATTAACTTCTTCCTAAGAAATGACAGTCAATGGGACTGCCGGATCTGTTGGTGTATTACCAGGGTTAATTAACCCCTTTATGTATGCATGTAGCTGAGCAATGTGCTCTTTATGCTATTTATTTTTCTCCTTCTCTTTCTTTACCCTTTGGGTTAAAGAATCTATGATATCCTTTCTTTCTTGTCCCTCTTGGTCTTCGTTGGCAAACCCCAAGTCAACTGTGGTGATCTAGAATTCTTCCAGAGTGATTTTTCCTTTCTCCTTTTCTACAATGGGAAGTGCTACTTGGGCAGTTCTTCTGTCTGTAGTAGGATCTCTTCTGATAGTCATGGTCAACCTAGCTTTCCTCTTTGGATTCATGATGGTCTCTGCAAACAAGGTTGAAACATCAAATTCTTGAACTTCAAAACCTTGTTCCGTACCTATTTCCTTCTCAACCCACTGAGGTACTTCATTTCTTGATCCTTGTAGTCTTTTATCATCATCATGTTCACCTTGGTCTCCTATATCTGTCTCTATTATGAGTGGAGAAGGTGACTTCCTTATTTCTTCCTCATGATGTTCTTCATGAGGGGAATCTTGTTCTATTTCTTCCTCCTGAGGAGCTTCTTTCTGTGGTGGAGGATCTTGTGGTGTATCCATATGATGATCCTGAACTTGATCCTGCACCTTTTCTTCTTCTATTTCATCCACCTTATTATGTTCCTCCCCTTGAGGCATATTTGTATCCATGGATGTCTTTGTGTTTAATCCTAGTGCATCACCCTAATCTTAAGCTACATTTTGTTTAGCACCTGACATATTGACCTCTGGCATCTTAAGGTCCTCATGACCTGATGTATCTTTATCTCCTGTGGTATGTTGAGTCTGGACGGCATCATCACCTAATGTTTCTTTATCACCTCCGCCCTTTTGTTGAACTTCAACTATCTTAGGCTCATCAGGTATATCTTGTTGTTGCTGGCCTATATCCAGAGTATCACTCTCTATTTCTGCCTGCTTGACTACTTTGATATTTTCTATTACATTAGGTTCACCTGCCTTATCTTTAGGACTCATATCTTCCCTATATGTCAAGTCTATCACTATAGGGCTAGTTACCTGATTGACTACTTTGTCAAGCCCTATTTGCTGGGCTACCCTTTCTGGGCTATTTTCTTTCTCTTCTTACTCTGCTTGCTTCAACTCTTCTAATACCACCATCTATGTTGATGGGGTCCCATGTGGGGTCATGCGGGTACTAGAAGCAAGGGTTTCCATCTGCTGAGAAGCTACATTTTTCACCACCTCATCATCTGATAAGTCAACAGTGTCTTCCAAGAAGAAAGTACCACCATGACCTTCCCTTGAGGCTTCTTATGCTTTTCCTTAGCCTACTCATTCTTAAAACTGGATGATAGTCAAAAGTGGCACATCATGTTGCATTTCTTTCTGAACACTTCACCGCTAGCTCCCCTCAATACTATAGGATTGGTCCTGATCTCACCCCTCATATGTATTCTCTGTTTCTTGGGTGGTGACATCAGGGATACTGCCTTCCTCTTCTTGGTTAGGTCAGGAGCTAAAATGGTGTCATTATACACCTTCTTATCTTCATATTCATTTGACATTGTCTTTCCATCATCTTTCTTTAACTATGCAGGCACTAGGATGCAGTCAAATGTCCTTATCTGATTTAAGGTGAGCCTTTGATATTTTCTTCTTCTTACTTCTGCTTCATCCTCACAATCAGTCTAGAAATCTTCTAAGTGCTTCTGATGTATGGGCTTATCCATTATCTTCTACATTCTACCATAGGGGTCATATGATCTAGCCAATGGAAATGGTTGTAGGTACATCAGGTTCAGACTCCCTATGACATTCTTTATGCTCTGGGAATCAAGGCACATGTACCAACCCATAGTTACTAGAAATAGTACTAGAGGTATTTTATTCTGTGCTTTATATGCATCCAGTATGGCAGATATTTATCTCAAAAACTCCATCAGGACTACCCCATCAATAGGGTACCTGGGTAACATAAAGGGTTGTCCCTCAAAACCTATTCTGATATACGATAAAGTGGCAAACTTGATGAACCAGGCACCATGCTTGTATATAACTTCTTGAGCTTCCATGCTTAATCTCTTGGTTCTATCCTCTTCCATAGTTCTAACTAGATGCATAGAAAATGCATCATTCACTAGTTTGTAATCAAAGAGGTAGTTCCTTCTCTGTAACTAAGGATAATGATCCCATATATGAGCATCATCAATACTGCCACCAATCTTTCCAACTGTGGTCAGTGCATCAAAAGTTCCTTTGTAGGCACATGAATAAACAACATATGAAGTCATGTGGAATGAGCATTCCAGACCTCCCAGGTTCATCATCTGTTCATCCAAAGCATCACTGATGATCTTGGCCCATGATGGCTTATTATCTGTATAGAGGCCCATTTGGATGATTCCAAACATCCAATTCTTGAAATTCCTAGCATGAGGCTAGTCTGTCATCTTGCTGAGCAAGGTAATCATGTATTGATATTCATCATCAAAGTCAAACTTGTATAGATACACTGGCAACTCGGTAGAGGCAATATAGGTGCTTTTTTTAGACCTCCACTGGTATATCCTCTTCCTAGTACTCTTCTTATTATTTTCATACTCTGTCTCCAGTTTGTACAGATCCATACTGACTACTTTTTTTCCAACTAGGAGATTGAAAGTAGATGTAATCCATTTGATTCAAAAGTCTACATAAACTCTTCCATGTTTCTCCACCCGCCTTGTTTGAGGGTTATAATTTCTGGTGCATTCTACTACCAGCTCCAGGGTTTCCATGGCATAGGGAAATCTGGCTGCATGCCACATCCTTGATACAAATATGGCATCCAGCAGGGTATTATCTTTATCATCATGCATCTTGGATGACCATGCTACTAAATTTGTTTCCTCTTGGTGAGTGTCACCAATGACACCATACTTGAATTGTATTCCCTCGGGTTGAACATACATGGGTTTAAGAAATTCAGCTCCAAATCTATTTCTCCTGACATCGGCCATGGATTCCTACAAGAAACATGACTGGTCTTACCATAATATTTATATGCATTCATACAACATTATACACCTACGGCATCATGTATACTATATTCATTAACTCATCATGATGTGCATATTTATAGATTCAAACCACTGGAAAAGTCATACTACCTGGACATGCAAAAAATGACAACAGGAGGGTTTTAATTACTTACCTAATAATGCTTATCTCTTGGATTAGGCTGATGATTACGGAAAAGGGTAGCAAATAATGGTGATCATGCATTCCGTTATGCTGCAAGCTATTGTCTGTCCACGGGTAGCTCGTATGAGGGTTTGACTCTTTGCTCTGTAAATTCTCATTTTTTTCCAAGGTAAATGAGAAATGACCTTGGAAACTTACCTTTAAATGTATCTATAGGGCAGATTAGGGTAAAACTAGGTGAAATCAATTAAAACCATTGATCTTTTGCATGAAATCCATGGATGTTGCTAGGTGTTTGGATCATATTCGCGTTCGGTGGGAATCCACCTACTACATTTATGTGCATTTAATGTTATGAAGTGAGATGAGGGGGGTGATCTTTAGAAGATCGGGCGATGTTTAAAATATGACCCCCTCTATGTAACATGACCTTCCGCCTTTGAGCGGCAAAATTGATGCTAAGGAATCAGGTGATGTGGTCAAAGGTTGACCAGGTGTATAACAAGTCATGACTTTAGGATCAGGGGATGTTTAAAACATGAACCCCGTGAATAAAATAACCTCCTTCTGAAAGATCAGGATGGCGTCACCATCATGTTATTGAAAAGGGTGAGCGTTGGATACATACCTCCATGAGGTAAAAAGAATGATGATGTCACCATCAGGGTGACTTCCTTCGTTCATTGGGCTTAGATGATGTCATCATCATATTGGCATTGGGGTGATATTTTACGGCAGGGTGATATTTGTAAGATCAGGTGATATTGAGAATATGACCCCTGCAACATATATGAAGACGCTTGACAGACAGATACAGTTATCACGTAAAATTGACATCCGGAGTTTGTGGACCAAGTGATTATTGGGTGATAAACTGATGTCGGGGTGATCTTACACAAGGTGACTAATGTTTGAAATATGAGCCCCCCTTGAATATCAGGTTTGACTAAAACTTTGACTTATCATAACTTTCTCCCCTCAAGGAATTTCAGGGTGATCCAAAAGGCAAACCTACATGGAATTTTATCCTCTTTCCAACTATGAGGTTAATGATATGAAATAATGAATTTGAAAATCTGACCTCATCATGATGATCTATCCACCCCGTTATGCAGGTTTACCTGTCTGACTTATTTTTACCAGACTACTGAAAAGAAGAAAAACAACACAAGCCAAAGCATCAAAAAAGGTTGGGTCCCTATTTTGTCAAGTCAAAATGGGGCGTGTTGTGTAACCACACAACAAGTGCATAATCAGGTGAAGAAGAATTTGGAGGATATCAACAATAAGTATAAGGAAAAGGCAGATGAGAAGTGAAGACATAAGTAATTTGTAGTTGGAGATGAAGTGATGGTGTACTTGAGAAAAGAAAGATTTCCAATTGGGAAATATAACAAGTTGAAGATGAAGAAATTTGGACCTTGTAAGATACTCAAGAAATTTTATTCAGGAAATGCATATGAAGTGGAATTACTGGAGAACTTGGGTATATCACCATTTTCAACATTGCAGACCTTAATCAGTATCATGAAGAAGAGTTCAGTGTCAACATGGAAGAAGACTTGAAGAAGCAATTACCACAACAAGCACCGGAGTAGATTGTAGACATTTTGGATAACAGAGTTGGACATAGCACTAGAGGAAGACAATACAAATAATATCTTGTGAAGTGGAAAGGTAGACCGGAAGAAGATTCATCATGGATTTCTCAAGCTGAGGTGGACTATCTTGGTTCTTCCCTAGCCCCAACAAAGTGAGGGACTCACTTTTTCAATAACCCCAAATTTTTTATGCAGGAGCATCCCTAGTTCAAGAGTAATCTTGCATCACCCAAAAACATTTACATTTCAGTCTGCTTGTAGTTTAGTTTGTTTCTTTTCATTTTCTAGTTCAGTTCAGGCAGATCAATCAGAAGCAATTTTTGTATTTTGGTCTGCATTCTACTGTAGTTGCATTTCACATCTTTCAAATTTGGACTTAGCATTTAGATTCATTCATCTACATCATATCCAAAATTCAAAAAATTTGGATTAGTTACTGGAAAGATATCACTATCAAAAGATCAATTGTTTTCTCAAAGCAAGGAATCCTGATAGTCTCTGATAATTAGCTAAAGGAGAAGACTTGCGGAGCATTCCTTGACTTGTGGAGCTTAATGACACATCATTCAATGATCCTTGATTCATGTTTGACCTTCCCTAAGATCTGTACATCATTCCATTGATTTGTGGAGGTGTTTTATGCATTTAGGTCTGACCTATCTGTGTTCACATGTTACAGCTCTTCATTGGAGTTTGTGACCTTCCTTGGCTGACACTGAGGAATCTATTATTTTGAAGATGATATATATTGATGTAATAGATTCTTAGGAAAGTAGTTATCAAGTGTTGATTATCTGCATAAGTTCATAGTTTAGATTTTGTGCGAAGGAGATTTAAAGCTATATCTTGTGCATATTATGTAATTAGGCCTTTGAGCCCTAGTTGTAAGCTCGTAGGATGCCGACCTAATTGTATTTAAATTCTATTATATACTGAATGAGTGAATCTGCATTTGCTTCATTTCTTTGAGTTGTTTCCATTGTGGTAACTCTTGCTGCATGGTCTGGACAGTTCATTCTGTGAACCCTCCTACCGTGACTACACTAGTTATAGTAAAGAATGACAGAGAATGGTAAGGATATGTGTGTGACAGGAGGCATAGCATTCATTGCTTCTTATCTCATTCCTACTCTGCTCAATAAGGGTTACATTGTTCATGCTACTGTTTGTAATCCAAGTATTTAATTGGCATATATTTGCATAATCTCAAATTCCTAATTTAGATGCTTTTGAAGTACCAATGTATCCTATATAGGGTTTAGAATGATTTATTTTAATTTAAAAAAATAAATAAAAGATGTATTTGCATGTGATTAGATAATGTGGAGATCTCCTAAATTTGCTCCAGCTCACTGTCCTCTTTGGCACTATATTCATTACTCTAGCTACTAGGGTTTTGCATGTGACATCTTTAATATCTTCATGACAGTGGCTTTTAAATAGATCTCAGTCTTTGCTTTAATATTTATCATGGTAACCCTTGAGTTCCATAATCCACCTTCAATCTCCTCTAAGAATGTTGTCTTAAGCTAGACTACAAAGTATGCATATAAAGCAAATCCTTTATACCTATGATTGTTCCAAACCACCACTAACTGCCTTGCTTAAAATGCTAGCTCCATAAGCACAATAGCATGTTTTAAAATCATGGTTGCCAATGATTGACCGTTAAGGTCACTAATTTCATCAAGATACAATGAGATTTTTGTCTTCAAACTCAAGGAATTATGCAAGATAACATTGTGAATTGTTTGTTGTGTAGGGTTTGATTTTATTGCACATTTATTGTTTTGTTAACTGCCTTTAAGACTCGATATTGAACCCTTATCTACAATCTCAAACAGCTCACTCACTGTCACTTGAAGATTCCTTTCATGAGCATCCTTCTATAAAATCAAACTATGCCCTATAGACTACCTACTTACCTACTATAGGGGACTCATTGTTTCTCGGTATTGTGGGTCTTAAGATCCTTCAACCTTATTGTCACTACTTCATAGTCCATAAGGTATTATTCACTATTATCCCATCTTTGATGAGTCTCAAAACATTGCTCAAACATGCAATCCACTACTTCCATTATACAATGTCTAAGAAGAAACATTGAACCTATGATTACCACCGTTACTTCATTTGGATAGTCATTCCCTGATTGCATTTTCCTTGTCTAACACTATCGGTAGCATTTGAAAAACCCTTAAGGCCAGCAAGGGGGTAAGGAAATTCACTATTAAAATCTACACTTTACTATGCAAGGTTTGAGCTTTATTATCTTGTCAAGTTGCTTAGCCTCTTTTTGACTATCACACCTCAAGTGACTATCATTCTTCTTACCATAGATTGCATTTACAAATGGCACTGAGCTACATAGTGTGCTTGTTATTGGCTACACTCTTTAGATTGCAAGATTTTGTTATTGGCTACAATGTCTCAATCTTTCTGGTATTGCAACCTCACTAATCCACTAGAGTTATGGTTTATGTTTCTACGGAGTCCTAGGGTTTATACCCTAGTCATGCCCTTACCAATGCTTTTGGTGGTATTAAAAGACAACCTTAAATCTTAGGTCTAAAAATTAGTTGTCTTGACAGGGTGTGGTATGATCTTGGATTGTATCCTAGAGTGTGTGGGAAGCTTGTGTTTGATTATTAAGGTATGTAAACTTGATTAGGGAAATGTATCCTATATAGCATGGGTCTTGCTTTAATACTTTCCATAATGGTTATTAGCATATCACATTATTATAGTTTGTGGTAACCTAAGATTGCATTCAAGTATGTAACAAACTTGGTCCGTAGTTTAAGTTGTACACTTTTAAGTAACATTTATAAGGTTTAGAAAATCTTGATCTCTCTAGAATAGCCCATTAAACATGGGTTGTACTTGAATGCACTACATATTTGATATAACACAACCACTCTACATATCAACCAGTGTTATAGGCTCTTTATTGCAGCAAGAGGTAATTGCTCTTGGATCATGCTATCATTACATTGTAACCTGTTAAACTTGAGTCAACCTGAATGCACCCAATGATGATTGACACCTAATTGTGATGAAAGTGATTAATTTCTACATGAATTGTGCTCATATGAGTGCCTCCATTTCTATCACAGCATAGCCACATTAAACTTGGGTCAAACATGAATGCATCATGTATTTGTTATAGCACAACTATGCCACATGACCAATAGAGTTATGGATCACATAATTACAGTCATAAGAATTTGTTCCTCAATTGTGCTCTTATGGTGATTCCTTTACCATTACAGTATAAACCTTTGAACTTATATTGCTCAAATCATTACATTGCTTATTTTCTCTTTGGATGGATGGCAAGTCAATGGTAGGGATTTGTACTCGGGTCTTGCTCATATAAGTGCCTTCATCACCATTACACAATAGTACATTGGAATTCCCTTTCTTAAACCTTTACTTCATTTTTTATTGTTAGGGTTTCTTAGTGATTATTCCATTTCCACGTGGCATATTGGTAAAAGAAACCAAGCAAAAAATCATTTTGTTTTCAGTTAACTCCTACTAACATACTTTTAGAATAAATGTTTGACTGCATTACTTCAAGCACATGAAGAATTTTGTTTTCTACTTATAATACATTCATTGAGAGTTGTAGTAGAAAGCTTCTTATGTTGAAACCCATCCTCTAAACTTGCTTTAAGATACATTTAGGAGGCTTCATGCATTTTTTGTGATTTATACATCTTTTGTTTTGATAGTAAATGACATTGGATTCTTTCAGAAATTGAAATGATTTATTAATTATGGTTTTATGATGATCAATTGTTTTATTTAGAAGGGGTTAATATGTGGCATTTTTATGTGCAGGAAGAATAGATTGTGATGCAACATTTGGGTATGGATGGTTCAGGTAAACTTTGATTGTTATTAGTGACATAACTAGGTTGGAGAGTACCTTGAGCCAGTCTGAAACACTTACAGGTGTTTTCACTCGAAAGTAGAACCTGAATATAGGAATACAAATGTTGGTGCATAGAGAAAATCATAAATTTGTTGGTCCAATTTTGGATCTGATTTGAGGTTGTGAATATCAAACAGAGAAAGTTACTACATTCTAAAGATAAAATCATAAATCTGCTGGTCCAATTTGAGGTCATGAAGCTCTGACAGAGAAAGTGTTGTCAAGAGACACTGTGTGGCTTCATGAGTGTTGTCATTGATGGCAACAAAGTCCATCCCACACATCTACAGGACATGGTGTGTCTATACAAAAAGTCAGATTGAAGAGTACTTTGGTCCGATGACCAAGAATAGAGCATGCAGGAAGGTCCGACAATTAGGTCTGGATCTCTTAGAGGAAGTATCTTAGTAAAGTGCAGACTTGGGGAAGTCAAGAGGAGTACCATGAATAATATATTCTAGAGATTGAGCCTTCGGTGATGTAAGAGTGAAAAGATATGAACACCTAAGTGTTGGGTTCCTGTTTGGTAGAGTAGACTAAGGAAGAACTGACTGGTAGAGCTTAAGACCTTAATCTGGATGAGATATTGATGGTAATCAAGTTTCTTAAGGGATCACTCATGATTGGCTGACATGATTAATGACTTCTATAAGCATCTCTTTGATACACATCACTTGGTAAGCAAGGATTTAGCCGACAAACCAGAGTTTAGGAAAATATTAAGTATTCCAGATGTTGACTAGAAAGATGTTGAAATCCTTTGTGCGGATATATATACTAGATGGATTTTGATGAGAAGGTGTGTGTGGTGTGTTGAAAAGTGTGAAGAAAAGCAGAGAGCAGTGTGGAAGCAGTAATACAGGTCTAGTATGTAACAGGACAGTAGCACCAAAGAAGAGGAAGAATGAAGTGCAGTAGATCAGTGTATTGAGCCTAACTGGAATTGAACCTTAGCATATATGGATGCTTCTCATTAGTTCAAGTATCTTGTTACTTTCTTTATACCTTGTAGACAGTGAGTCTCTTGTAGGCAGTGAGCCTCTTGTGAGTAGTGTGCTCGAGCAGTGAGCCCTAATTGGCAAGTGCCATTTTGTACTTCTATTTTTTTAACAGAGAATACAATCTTGGGTTAGTCACCCCATGGTTTTTCCCTTAACAGGGTTTTCCACGTCAAAATCATTATGTTATGTGTATTGATTTTATTTCTGCTTTCATGGTTATGGATGCTTATTTGTTTTGATGCTGCACTAGTTATTAAAGAAGAACAGAAAGTTAAATTAATTAAGATAACTGATTCAACCCCCCTCTTAGTTATCAACAATTGGTATCAGAGATAAGTTCCTCCAAACAAAGCCTAATAGCTTGAGGAAGATCTGGGAATTCCAATGGATATGTATGGTATGAGGGAACAACTTCAGTCTTCCCTTGATGATCTTGAGCAATCTCACTCTGAAGTCAATAACTTGAGGGAAAGACTCGAACAAGCTGATGATTTCATAAATGAACTTGTGATTTTCACAACATGCCTCATTTTGCTCCTTAGCAAAATGAGGACCCCTGCTGTTGCTTCTACTTGTGTTGCTCTGTTTGGTGGTAAGGGAAAATGGGAGTCAAGTTTGCAAACCTTGTTAAAAATAAAGAATATTGCATTTTTAGTACCATTGCATGATGTGGTTGGATTCCTTGTGAAAAATGAGCCAGGGTTGCTTTTTGAACCGTCTTAAAATTCATCATATTTTGCAAGTTATGATCAATTTAGTAAAATCTACTATCAGGTTTTGCATGATAAACAGTCAGTTGTTTGCCTTTTTCCTTGTTGGCATTCGTTTAAAATTTTGAAATATTCATACTTAGTGGTTCCAAGTCATGGGCAATTTTTTCTGGGTTCCACTCTATATCTCACATTTATCTATTTTGCAGAAAAGTGCGTCGGCACGCTTTGATCTCCATTATTTATTCATTGGCAAATGTTTCTAAGGTTCGAACCTGCGCGTTGAACCATCCGATTGAACCTTTCTTTTTGGTTCAATGGTTCGGGGTTCAAAGTGGTTCGATGTATTCAAAAAATGTCTAAGGGGCGAACTGTTGTTTTATTTAACCGTTGAACCACCGCATTGAACCATCCGCTTGAACCTTTTCTCAAAGGTTCAATGGTTCAAGGTTCGCGGGGTTCATTTTCTTCCTAACAGTTGAGTCATGCGGTTGCCTTGCATAGCGGATGTATCATTGAACTGCTGCATTAAACCTTTCCCTCGAACTCTTTGACGGGGTTCAATGGTTCAAGTTCAAGGCTTCAGGAAAGATGGGAAGGATGGCAAAGAGGCCATCGGCCTAACAATAGTGATCGGTGGAGTTCTAAAATGTTCCGCTGAAGTGAGGTCTCTCATCGATGGCCTTTTGCCATTGGTGTAACATATGCAGTCGGTGGTGGTTGAAATTTTCTCGCTGAGGGGGTGTCTCTCACCAATGGTATGTCATCGGCATAACATGAACCATCGGTCGAGTGTGAGAGGTCTTCGCTGATGGCGATTATCACGCCGATAGTGGCGGCATCGGTGTAACAAAAGTGATCGGCAGAGGAGATTTGTGAGTCGCCGATGGGTGATCTCTCACTGATAAGGTGATAAATGGAAAAGGGGACTTAGCCGAATGAAGAATGAATGGCTATCAGCGAAACTCTCACCGATATAAGGTATTGGTATAACAAAAGGCATCGGCAGAGGAGATTTGGAGTTTACCGATGGCGAATCTCTCGCCAATAGAAAGAAAATACAAGCCGTTAGGGCTATATCAGTAGGACTCTTGCCGATGGGAAAGAAACAAGGAGGAATAACGAGAAAGGCCATCGGCCAATTTTTTTTTGGACACGCCAATAGTGATTTTCGCGCCGATGGGCGGGAAATGGAAGGCGATGGGAATTTTAAACACTCTTTTTTGGCACCCGTGGCATTTTTCTGGTAAGCGATAGTTGACCTGATGACATTTTGAGTAGTCTGTATGCATTTTGAACACGTTTTGAGAGTTTTTTTTGGGCCTGATTTCCACTTTTTTGCATAGTCACCTTGATTTAAACAGATATTTTAGTTTCTTGTTGTTCATTTGATAAATATGGTACTTATTGCTTGTCTTGTTTTGCAGGCTTGCAGTTGAGGAAGCAGCTGGAACTTGATCACAGTGACATCATGGAGGAAGAAAATCCAATCTTGGGAGCAGGAAGATAAAGATCAAGTGCGAAGAAGTCAAAAGGGGCTACCCAATGGAGGACAAAGTTGCAGCTAAGAACATTACTGCAGCAGACAAACAGAAGTTATTGCTGAGCTGCCAGAGCTTCTCAAAAGGGGCAATATTTTGCCCAGATTTAACACTGCTCAGAGATATTTTGAAGAACTGGTTCACCTGTATTTACTGCTATAACTAGGGGTTTGAACCAGGGGTTTAGTTAGGTTTTTTGCTATAGTGAGGACAATCAGAAAGTCTATATATTATGCCTCTCTGCACTGTAATACTTTACACAAGGGCTACATAGAGATTTGTAGCAGCAGGAATTTGTAGAAGTAACATTTAGAATAGAGGAACCTTTTAGTTTAGAAGTAGAAGAAGGAGGTCGCCTGTGTCTGCAGTAAGGTGTGCGTGGAATGTCTGGCTTCCTTACTGTATCTGTAAAGCTTGTAAGTTCTCTGTAGTTTGATCAATGAAACTAAGAGTCATTCCAACATTGTAAATCATGTATGACTGTTTGTTTCTAATACAATAGAATCTAGAGTTCTGCATCTATCTTTTGAGTGTTCTCCTGCTCTTCTTTGTGTTTTGAAATATTTTCTTTGAGAGCTTGCAATTTTAAATGTATGTTTGTGAAAATACTCAGAACTTGCATTTAAGGTTTTTACTGTGGATTTGATCAAATTGCTATAGGATTTACATAGTGCATAACAGAACAATTAGATCCTTTGGTAGAGTAAATGAGGTGTAGATTAGATCTTTCTAACTTTTCTGAACCCATCTGAAATATCTAGCTGAAAACGTAGAAATCTAAAGAAAGTTGTCTCAAATTTGAAGAAGCATGCATAACAGAGTTTAAGGTAGACAGTTTTCATAAATGTATAAAGGAGAAAAGCTGCAATAATTCAAGAAACCATCTAAAATTTGCAGCACAGTAACACTTGTATGCAAATGAACAAAATATTTGTTGATATCTATGACCTTTTGCATAATCTTAGTCCAGTAAACCACAAAGAAACTCTAAACTACGTAAGGCCCCTTGAACATTACAGCTTCACATTGACCAACTGAATTTGACCAACCGTACCATTGTAGACTTGGGATTAATTGAATCTTAAATGATTCTTTCTTATCTTTCAAGTATAGTTTCAGTTCATTATATGTGAATTTTAACTTATTGTTATGATTGCATCAAAACAATCACCAACAGAACTAAAGGAGAAACTGAGTATCTCTATGAAAAAGACAGAAACTTCTTCAGCAATTAGCAAGTCAAAGTGAAGCCAATGATACTAATGAAGATCTGAATGAGAAGAAAAAATTATGTGAGAAGCTATTAAAAGAGGTCATTATGGTTAGACATGAAATGGAATCAGGGGTTATAAAATTCACCCAAGAAATTGAAGAGAAAAGAAAGACTGAAGATAATCTAAAACAATCTCTCAAAGAGAAGTCAAAAGACTGCCACAAAATGGATAGATTAATCAGGCATTTGGAATCTGATCTTGAAGAAGCTAGAGATAATGAAGAACAACTTGAGAATCAGATTGACACTCTAAAAAGGGATCTTCAAACAACAAATGAATACAAAGAGAAATTCAAGATAAGCTCTACTCAGCTTGAAGTTCTTCTTGAAAGCCAAAAGAGGGTAGATGACAAGAAAGGCTTGGGGTATGAGAAAGGTGAAAGCTCCGGATCTAGTCAGAAGAACTCTAAATCAGGAAATCCAAGGAACAGGGCTAGAAGACCTCCGGTAAGGTAACCAAATGCTCAAAGATATCCACCCTTCAATGGATATTGCCACAATTGCAATAACTTTGGTCATAAAGCAAATCAGTGCAGAAGAAGAATGAATCAAACTAATTCATCCTTCTCCAGACAGTGTTTTAATTGCAAAAGGTATGGTCACAAATCTCATGAGTGTAGAAATATGCAAATGAACAATTCATTCAATGGTAGATGCTTTGCATGCAATAGAATGGGACATATGGCTAATCAGTGTAGACCAAGAGGATATTAGTCAAATATGCAAAGAAATGTTGTTTGCTACAATTGCAATAGATCCGGTCATATTGCCAAATTCTATACAAGTAAGAATCAGGACAAAAAGGGTCCAGTGCTTCATAATCAAAACCAAGACAAAGGAAAAGGAAAATTGAATGCGGATGAAATTCAAAGGGAGATGAACAAGATTTGGGTGAAGAGAAGTACACAAAATGTTGAGGATGAATCCACACTAGAATCTGGTGTTGATATTCCTTCTGGAAACTAAATAAATGAGCTCTGGCTCAAGGAGAGTCACAAAAGAAAACAAGTTCCCCCAGCCAGTCAATTGGTGCCTAAAATTGGCACATGGAAAGTTGCAAATTAAAGGGTTCTTAGAGAAATATCTAAAAAAGCCTTGGTAAAGATATGGAAGATCTACAAGAAATTTAGAAGAGGTTAATCTTCCAAGAATGATCTGGTTTAACAGTCATCTGGTAAGAATGGGATTTTCACAGTTAGATCCGGTATGATTCACATTTGAGGTATCTTGATCTGCGGATAAATGGAATGATTGGAGAAAGGTAGATAGATTGCCAATATTCATCGAGAATAACTCTAAGTGCATCTCAGTGATCCAAAAAGATCTCTCAGGACAAGGAGAACAAAGCAACCGGAATAACTTAAGTTGTGCATTTATTACAATGTAAAATTAGGGTTTGCGCAAAAATATAAGGGTTCTTTTGTTCATCATTTGTACATTTGCATTCAAGAAGAAGAGCAAAGGAGCTCTATAACTAAATTGTCTCAAACCTCTCAAAGATCAACTGTAGAAGTCGATTCATCCTACAATCTGATCCGGCTCATATCGGGAACCCTAGAAGTGTAAATGGTATTTTTTGCTCTTGAAAAACTCTCTCTAAATCTTTTGAAAGATGGCTACTCTGAATGTTGTCAAAATCACTGATAGGCCACGCCCTAAATTCAAAAAACATCCCTACAAATCTCTAGAAGTGGATCCCTTGGGTGCATTCTCTAGCATTCTGCATGGGGTTTTGCATGTACAATATGTTAGGGCATATATTCATGAAAACATTGAGGAATTTGGGGAATCCAAACTAATGGATATCTATCACAATCAGTTAATAGATGATTCTTTTGAACTCAAACCTCAGTACAAGGCTATCCAAGACAAGCATTTTGGACATTGCATCCATTTCCCTTGTTTTGCAGAAGATGAATGGGTCCGGTATGTTCTAAGTAGAATGCATGACAACTTTATGTGGTTAATGAGGCCATTCAAGATAACCAAGGATGCCATTAGGGAAGTTACTAGATTGCACTCATCTGGTGGGTTACCTACTCTCAAATCCATCAAGAATCAGATAGTGAGTGAGGCAACAGGATAAAAATTTGATAAGAGAGCAATGACAATTGAAGATATCACTGATCCAGATATCAAGTTTGCATCCATGATAATTGGCTATAAGATATATCACTCCAGCAGGGAGAATTCTGTATCCAAAACTACAATCTATGCTTCTTATTAGATGTTAAGGGAGAATGTAGATTATGATCTTTGTGAGCTTCTTCTAAGCCAACTATTGGAAAACCTACAAAAGATCAAGAAGGACAAGAAGAACTCATTCAAGTATGGTGGGCTAATACAATGTTTGTTCTTTTACTTTATGAATGAGCTTCCCGGATCTAGTTGTTGGATATGGAAAAATGACAGACCAGTAGCCATACGAATCAGAGATTATTTGCATGGAATTGGTGATGCCAAGGCACAAAATACAGCACTCTGGGGCTACTTCAAGAACTTTTAGAGTATGATTCAAGCCAAAGAGAGAATCCACCAATATTTAGTTGAAAAGTATAAGGATACAATATGCTTTATGGTAGAAACTGATCAATGCCTAATGGAGGCAGTGGAGCCAAGGATAGTCTAGATCATGCTAATGGGGTATGAAGTTGATGAGAAAATTCTAGAGCTGCATATTCAACACCTGCTGAGTCAGCCCAAGGACCTTGAGGCAGAAAGGTTTGGAACCTTTGAAGAGTTGAGTGTAAAGATTCATGTAGAGATAAGACAACCAGAGATGAAAAGAAAAGTGAGAAAAGAAGTAGAGGATGTTGCCAAAAGGTATGGTATTTCAAAGAAGCACTTGATGCAAATAGAGAAAAACTAGAAAAGGCAGAGAAAGAGAAACAAGATACAGAAAAAGAAAGTGATCCAGTGTAAGCCCCTTCCCGGACCAGATCCTCCGAGAGCTCTACACCTGGCACCTCTAAGAGCCAAAAGGCATCAAAACTGGAAGCCTAGACATTCGGAAAGGGAGAGAAGAGAACAAAGAAAAAGGCAACAAGATCCTATACAAGTCAGAAGGATGATGAAGAAAATGAAACCAATGAGGAAGTCAAGAAAATGGAGAAGAAAAAGAAAACATCCGGTGAACCCTCTACTGGTCAATGCAAGGAAGAAAAGGCAGAAGAATTTATTAAAAAGCCTACTCTCTGCATTGATGATATCATCAAATCAGTCACTGTGGATGGGAACCTGAAACCAATGACTGAATTTTATGATGATTTTAGTGAAGCTGATTAGAAGATCCTACAAGAAGCTACAGTCAGGTATCTAAACATCTATAACAAAGCATTCATTGAAATTATATCTCTTATTCCCAAAAGTTTAGAAAAAGAACTTGAAATGACAAAGAACAATGCCATGGCAAAAGACTTAGAAATCTGGGAGCAGATTACTATCCATCTCTATCCTTCCATCACTCCTCAACAAAAGAACATGATCTTCAAGGATTGCAAGGATGAGTTCTAGAGCAAAGCCAAAATGAATAATCTTATGCTCAGAGAGACTGATCAGGTGGCTAAAGAAACAGAAGATATCCTCTGGAATGCTTTTAAAAGATTCAATCTTCCTATTATAGAGGACTTAGGTGATGAACCCTCTACCATGGATGACAAAGGAGAATCTATTGAGATAGTTGTAGAATGTTGGATCTAGGGCATACAACTGAGAGGAGGGGGGTGAATCAATTGTATAAAAACTTGCTCTTACTTCTAACACTTGATTCTTCTTTGTTAGTTAATAGCTTATCAATTAACCATCCATGAAAGCATAATGCATAAACACAAGAGCAGATAAACAGCAACACATTGAACACCAAGATTTTGATATGGAAAACCCGGTTAAGGGAAAAACCACGGGGTGATTAACCCAAGGATTATTCTCTGTTAGAAGAATAAGAAAAATGAATGGCACATGCCAATTAGGGCTCACTGCCTGAGCACACTGCTCACAAAGAGGCACACTGCCTACAAGGAGACACACTGTCTACAAAGTGATAAGAATCACAATCTTGAACTAGAGAATGACATCTCTACCATGTCCAGATCAGTTCCATTTAAGCCCAAAAACCCTTGCTCTGCCTTTTGCACTTCTCTTCACTATACCACACTCATCTCCATAATCCACACTTCAAAATGAATTCCCAAACACTTATTTATACAAGACATCGACTTAGGAACAATCATCTAAGTCAGCAAACATCACAATAACATCCGCAAGGCGTGTAGAACATCCGGTTGACATCCGGTCAGCCTATTACAAGAAGAACACCAACAACTGGTAGCCATAACATCAAATCCAACTCTAACTTCAATGCGGACCACCAACACGAACTAGATATGATCCAATGATCATCATAACCTTCCTTGAATCATCAAAAACATCTGCACTTCATCAGCTTACCAGAATTCTTCTCTTCATCATCCGGTACTTCAAGAACACAGTCTGTCGCCACTGTCACAATGCAAAAGGTACTTCTAGACCTCCAAATCATACATAACTCGAGATGACACATCACAAGGACATCCCAAACACTCCTTCCAATCCGCAGATTAGGATAATACAATTCTGGACCTCACCGGACCTTTCTGTGATCCTCTGTTACCTCTGAACACTTGCCGGAACCGGTTCCACATAGACAGCCACAACTTCTTTAGATCTTCATGCGGACCTCTGAAATCTTAGCTAAAGCATCTCAAGACTCATATCTACAAACCCTTTGATCTGCATCCTCTGGTTCTCAATCTATACAGTACATTTGCCTTCTTCTCATCACTGTTCTTCACTGTTCTTCACTGTTCCGGATGGAGACTGATTTCCTCAATAACAACAGCACACAACTCATCCAAACCTTCTTACTAATGCAATATGAGTAAGTTGACATCAATGACAACACTGGTTCACCTCATACTTGCAACAATCTCCCCCTTTGCCATTGATGGCAACATATGATGTGAAAAACCATCAAGACAAGAACTTCTCCTTTCTGTCACAGCTCCCCCTATCAACAACAACTTTTCACATGTCTTCTCTTCCTTTACTGCTCCTCCTTTGTGTTGGCAAGAGACACTATATGGATTCATGGTTGTTGTCATTGATGGCAACAAAGGTCATCCCACATATCCGCAAGTCATGATGTGTCTCTACCGGAAGTCAGAATAAAGAATGTTGTGGTCCGGTGAAGAAGAACAGAGCATGTGGCAAGGTCCGACAGATTGGTCCGGACCTCTCAGTGGAAGTGTCTTGGTACAGTGCGGATTTGGGAAAGTCAAAAGGACTACCCTGAGTGGTATATTCCAAGGATTTAGCCTCCGGTGATGAACAAAGAAAAAGATATGAATGGTTGAGTACCGGATTCCTGAGAGACAGTGAAAACAGAGGAAGAACAGACTGGCAGAGTATCAGACTGCTTTCCGGATGGGTTACTGATGATGACAGAAGTTGTGAAGGCATGAATCATGTTTGGCTGACATGATTAATGATATCTACAAGTATATGCTTGATCCGCATTGCTTGGTGAGGAAGGATTCAACCGACAGAATGAAAGTTTATAAGAAACTAGACTGTTCCGGATGCCGACTAGAAAGGTGATGAAATTACTTGTGCGGATATATATAGAGGATGGATTTAGTTGTGAAGTGTGTGGTGACGTAGAGAGATATGCGAATAAGTCCAGAGAAAGAGCAGAGGTAGCAAAAAGGATCCGGTATGTGAAAGATAGCAGAATAAAGAACAGAGGAAAGATGAAGTGCAGCAGATCAGTGTACTGAGCCTAACCGGAACTGAACTCCAGCATATGCAGATGCTTCCAATCAGTTCAAGACTGTGATTCTCATCACTTTGTAGACAGTGTGTCTTTTTGTAGGCAGTGGGCCTCTTGTGAGCAGTGTGCTCGGGCAGTGAGCCCTAATTGGCAAGTGCCATTTTTGTAATTTCCTATTCTTCTAACAGAGAATAATTCTTGGGTTAATCACCCCGTGGTTTTCTCCCTTAACAGGGTTTCCACGTCAAAAATACTGTGTCATGTGTTTCTTATTTCATGGTTAATGTTTTTGTGTTTGATTTTATGCTACATCAATTAAAAGAAAAGTTTAATAAGGGAAATAATTAGGATAACTGATTCACCCCCCCTCTCAGTTATCAACAATTGGTATCAGAGCTAAGTTCCTCCTAATAGAGCCTAACAGCTTGAGGAAGATCTGGGATTTCAAATGGATGCATATGGTTTAAGGGAGCAACTCAAGACTGCCCTTGAGGATCTTGAACAGTCAAATTCTGAAGTCAGTGAATTAAAGGAAAGACTCAAACAGGCTGATGAATTCATGAGAGAATTAAAAGACAAATTAAGTCTCTCTATGAAAAAGAGAAAGGAGCTGCTTCAACAGTTGGCAAGACAAAGTGAAGAAAGCAATACAAATGAGGAATTGACTGAGCAAACCAAGTTATGTGAAAAGTTATCAAAAGAAGTCATTATGTTAAGACATGAAATGGAATCAGGAACTATAAAGTTTACTCAAGAGATTGAAGAAAAAAGAAAGGCTGAAGACAATCTAAGACAATCTCTTAAAGAAAAATCAGAAGAATGCCACCAGATGGACAGGATTATCAGACACCTTGAATCTGATCTTGAAGATGCCAAAGATAATGAAGGAAAACTTGAGGATCAAATTGCCTCTCTCAAAAGAGACCTTCAAACAGCAAATGAATATAAAGAAAAATTCAAGATAAGTTCTGCTCATCTTGAAGTTCTTCTTGGAAGTCAAAAGAGGACAGATGACAAGTATGGTTTGGGATATGAGAAAGGAGAAAGCTCCGGATCCGGTCAGAAGAATCTTGGATCAGAAAAATCCAAGAAGCAGGCCTAGAAGACCTCCGGTAAGACAGCCAAATGCTCAAAGATATCCATCCTTCAATGGATACTGCCACAGCTACAACCACTTTGGTCACAAAGCTAATCAGTGCAGAATGAGAATGAATCAGATTAATTCATCCTTCTCCGGACAATGCTTCAACTGCAAAAGGTATGGACACAAATCCCATGAATGCAGAAGTATGCAAGCAAACAAATCATTCAAAGGTAGATGCTTCACATGCAATAGAGTAGGTCATATGGCTAATCAATGCAGATCAAGAGGATATCAGTCAAATATGCAAAGAAATGTTATTTGCCAAATCTGCAATAGGTCCGGTCATAATGCTAAAGTTTGCAGAAACAAGAATCAGGACAAAAGAGGTCCGGTGTATAATCAGAATCAAGACAACGGTAAACAAAAGATGAATGCGGATGAGGTTAGGAATCAGATGAGCAAGATTTGGGTGAAGAAAAGTTCAGAGAATGTAGAGGTTGGATCCGCACCAGACTCTGGTGCTGATATTTCTTCCGGAAATTAAAAAGTGAGCTCAGGCTCAGGGGGAGACTCAAAGAAAATCTTGTTCCCCCAGCCAAACAAGTGGTGCCGGATGTGGCACAAGATGCGGATCAAAGGGTTTGTAGATATGAGTCTTGAGATACTTCAGTCAAGTTTTCAGAGGTCCGCATGGAGTTATGAAGAAGCTGTGATCGATCAAATAAGATCTGTTCAGGGAGATGCTCCGGTATGATAAAGAATTACAAAAAGGTCCGGAAAGATCCGGAAATGCACTATCTTGTTCTGCGGATTGGATAGAGTGTTTGGGATGTTCTTGTAGTATGTTACCTTGATTTATTCATGATTGAAAGATCCGGATGATATCCACAGATCAGGACTAATCCGGGATACTCCAAGCTATCCAGACAAGGCAAACCGGAATGATGTAGGTGAAGCATTTATTGCAGACAGATATTAGGGTTCGCGGAGCAATTTAAGGGATTTCTCAAAGGACATTTGCTCATTCTACACTCGAGAAGAAGCGAAAAGTGGAGCTCTACAACAAGGTTCTTCAAGCACACCAAGGATCTCCTGCCGAAGCTATTGGATAAAGAAATCAATCCAACCATTCCGTGCAAACCGAAGGCGCATAAGGTATTCTCCGTTTTTCATTACCTCACTGCAAATCTTTGAAGAATGGCTACTCCAAACATAGTTAAGATCTCTGATAGACCTCGCCCCTCATTCAAGAAACATCCCTACAAATCATTGGAGGTAGACCCACTAGGAGCCTTCTCTAGTGTTCCTCACGGAGTTCTACACACCGAAGACATTAGGGTTTACATACATGCAAACATTGAGGAATTTGGGGAATTCAAATTAAGAGACCTCTATCACAAGCAGCTGATTGACAATGCTTTTGAGCTTAAACCAGAGTATAAGGATATTCAGAAGAAACAATTTGAGCAATTTATTCATTTCCCCTGTTTTGAAGAGGATGAATGGGTCCGGTATGTACTGAGCAGGATGCATGACAACTTTCTATGGCTAGATAGACCCTGCAAGATCACAAAAGAGGCAATTAGAGCAGTAACTGGCCTATACTCTTCCGGAGGAGTACCTATCCTCAAATCTGTCAAGAACAACATTGTAACTGAGGCCACCGGATCAAAATTTGACAAAAGGGCAATGACCATTGAAGACATCTCCGATCCAGATATCAAATATGCATCAATGATAATAGGATACAAGATCTATCACTCCAGCAGGGAGAATTCTGTATCCGGAACGGCAATATACACTGCTTATGAAATGTTAAGAAAGAATGCAGAATATGATCTCTGCGAACTACTACTAAGCCAATTAATGGAAAACATACAGAAAATCAAGAAGGATAAGAAGAATTCCTTTAAGTATGGTACTCTTATTGTATGTCTATTCTTCTATTTCATGAATGAGCTACCCGGAACAAGTGGATGGGTATGGCAGAATGACAAACCTGTTGCAGTCCAGATAAGAGACTACTTGCATGGACTTGGGGATGCAAAAGCGAGAAATTCAGCTCTATGGGGATACTTCAAAAACTTTCAGAGCATGATGCAAGCAAGAGAGAGAATTCCCCAGTCTCTCATTGAGAAATACAAGGACTCAGTGTGCTTTATGGTTGACACTGATCAGTGCCTAATGGAGGCAGTGGAGCCAAGGACTGTCTGGATCATGCCCATGGGGTATGAAGTTGATGAACAGATAGTGGAGCTGCATGTTCAACACATGCTAAGTCAGCCCAAAGATCCTAAGGCAGAAAGGTTTGGAACCTTTGAGGAGCTGAGTGTAAAAATACATGTAGAACTCAGGGAACCTGAGATTAAAAGAAAGGTAAGAAAAGAAGTAGAGCACATTGCTCAAGGCCTAGGTATCTCAAAGGAGGCACTTGATGCCAGCCGGGAAAAGAGGAGGAAGGCCGAGGAAGAAGAGAAAAGCAAAGAAAGTGCTCCGGTTGGAGCTCCCACCCGGACCAGATCAACAAAGAGATCTGCACCTCCCTCAACCAAAAGTTCAAAACCGGAAGTCCAGGCATCCGGTAAGAGATCCAAGACAAAAGCCACAAGGGCTTATGGAAGCCAAAAGGATGAAGAGGAAACAGAATCAGATGAGGGAGTAAGAGAAGCAAAGAAACAGAAAAAGAAAGGATCCGGTAAGCCCTCCACAGGCCAAGACAAGGATGAAATGGCAGAGGTATCTGTTGAGAAGCCCACTCTGTCTCTAGAGAGCATAATCAAGTCGGTCACGGTGGATGGAAACCTTCAACCAATGACTGAATCCTATGATGACTTCAATGAGGCAGACCAAAAGACTCTGCAGGAAGCCACAGTTAAATATCTGAACATATACAATAAGGCTTTCATTGAGATCATATCTCTCATTCCTAAAAGCCTAGATAAGGAAATGGAAGTAAGAAAGAATAATGCTCATGCCAAAGATCTTGAGATCCGGGAGCAGATAGCTATTCAGCTATATCCTCAAATTGATCCCAAGACAATGAACATTATCTTCAAGGACTGCAAAGATGAGTTCAGAAGCAAAGCCAGGATGAATCAACTCATGCTTGGTGAGACTGACAAAGTGGCCCACGAAACAGAAGAGATCCTCCGGAAGGCCTTCAAAAGGTTCAATCTTCCTGTTGTAGAGGACTTAGGTGCAGAAACAGCTGCTGATTTGGAATCTTCTGTTCCGGAAGAAGTGAGCCCTGAACAAACAAGTGAGGACTTGGGACCCTCTGCTCCAGAAGAAGTGGCCCATGAACAAGTTATCATCTCTCCTCCGGTTTCCCCTACAGTCTCCGGATCCAAAGAAGAAGAGCAATTACAGGAGAAGGAAGCAGTGGTGAAAGACAAAGAGGTTGACAATTCTAAGACTGCAGAAGAGAAGAAACATCTGTCTCCGGCAAGAGACACTGCACAAACTGTTCAACAATTTTTGAGCAAAGAAACTCTAGAGATTGATGAACCGGAGCTTCTAAAAGGCCCATTTGATTTTGACTCTCTCTCTCCGGTACAAACAATAAAGATAGCTTCATTTGCAAATGCCAAGGCAAATGAAAAGCTCCTGAAGTCTCATATGGAAGACTGTGAGTTGATAGAGGCTGCCTCCGGAGTACTTGTGAAGATCATGCCATCAATCCAAATAGATCCGATAGCCTCCACTTCCGGTAATCTAAAAACCTTAGTCAGCAGTGTTGATACACATTTTGATTCTCTAGAAAAATCAGCTGAAGAAAAGGTCCGGAAGGAATTTTTGGATAAGAGATTTTCAGAGATATTAGAATTAATTTCTAAAGATAGGAAGATTGTAAGCATTGGAATAAAGAGCTTAGAGAATGCTCTTAAGGATGGCGGTGATATCTATAAATTTTGTATATCCTGGTCAAAGGCAACAGCCGCATTTGACAAGAAAATAAAAGAGGAACAGGATAAGCTACAAAGCTTATCTCAAAGTTTTGATCCTCTCTCTTCCTCTATAATAAATCAAGAATGTCAGACTATTGCAGTCTTGAACGAAATAAAGAATCTTGAGAAGGAAAGGAAGAACATCACCAACCGGATGGGAGAACTTAGAAGGATTATAATCCCTAAGTTGGAAACCATGCATGAGGCCATCAGTGATGCTAGGACCACCGCCCAAACAAAAGATCCGACAGATCTCAAGCGGGCAGAAGCGTTTGCATTTTTGTTAAGTGGTCACATTTCAATTTTGGACAGAATGAAGCAAAGTTGGGCTACCGAAATGATTCAATTACAGACATCCTTTGCAGACATTCTTCAATATATGTGAGTATGTAAATATGCGGCTAAGTATAAGAAATTTTTGAAAATTTTGATATGCGGACCCTACCCTTTGCCATTGATGTCAAAGGGGGAGTGAGGAGCAGTGAAAAATGAGGGATCCAACTAAGGGGGAGTTCCGGAAATTGTATATAAAGACAGAGCATCAGCAAAGGGGGAGCATAGTGAAAACACTTAGTCATTTTTCACTAAGTGTTGCCATCAATGCCAAAGGGGGAGATTGTTGGCAAGAGACACTATATGGATTCATGGTTGTTGTCATTGATGGCAACAAAGGTCATCCCACATATCCGCAAGTCATGATGTGTCTCTACCGGAAGTCAGAATAAAGAATGTTGTGGTCCGGTGAAGAAGAACAGAGCATGTGGCAAGGTCCGACAGATTGGTCCGGACCTCTCAGTGGAAGTGTCTTGGTACAGTGCGGATTTGGGAAAGTCAAAAGGACTACCCTGAGTGGTATATTCCAAGGATTTAGCCTCTGGTGATGAACAAAGAAAAAGATATGAATGGTTGAGTACCAGATTCCTGAGAGACAGTGAAAATAGAGGAAGAACAGACTGGCAGAGTATCAGACTGCTTTCCGGATGGGTTACTGATGATGACAGAAGTTGTGAAGGCATGAATCATGTTTGGCCGACATGATTAATGATATCTACAAGTATATGCTTGATCCGCATTGCTTGGTGAGGAAGGATTCAGCCGACAGAATGAAAGTTTATAAGAAACTAGACTGTTCCGGATGCCGACTAGAAAGGTGATGAAATTACTTGTGCGGATATATATAGAGGATGGATTTAGTTGTGAAGTGTGTGGTGACGTAGAGAGATATGCGAATAAGTCCAGAGAAAGAGCAGAGGTAGCAAAAAGGATCCGGTATGTGAAAGATAGCAGAATAAAGAACAGAGGAAAGATGAAGTGCAGCAGATCAGTGTACTGAGCCTAACCGGAACTGAACTCCAGCATATGCAGATGCTTCCAATCAGTTCAAGACTATGATTCTCATCACTTTGTAGACAGTGTGTCTTTTTGTAGGCAGTGGGCCTCTTGTGAGCAGTGTGCTCGGGCAGTGAGCCCTAATTGGCAAGTGCCATTTTTGTAATTTCCTATTCTTCTAACAGAGAATAATTCTTGGGTTAATCACCCCGTGGTTTTCTCCCTTAACAGGGTTTCCACGTCAAAAATACTGTGTCATGTGTTTCTTATTTCATGGTTAATGTTTTTGTGTTTGATTTTATGCTACATCAATTAAAAGAAAAGTTCAATAAGGGAAATAATTAGGATAACTGATTCACCCCCCCCCTCTCAGTTATCAACACTTTGATCATCAACCACTTGTTTTTCACATGTCTTCTCTCCCCCTTTGACATCAATGGCAAAGGGCTCATACTTGTAATTCTAATACATCAGAATCATACCGGCTGCTCCCCCTTAGTAGCAGCTCCCCATCATCAATCCGGATCACAAGATATGACTGTGATATCCACCGGACTGATGCACATTAGTGCATCCTAGTTCATCACCGGAGGGGCCATGACCGCTAACTTCTCCCAGAGATATTCGAAAGAGTCCTTGGGAAGAGGTTTAGTAAAGATATCTACAATCTGATCCTTGGAGGGAACATACTCCAATCTGACTTCTTCCTTGTTCACTTGTTCTCTCAAAAAGTGAAACTTGATAGATATGTGCTTAGTCTTAGAATACAATACCAGATTCTTAGAAATATTAATTACACTTGAATTATCACAGAAAATTGGGATAGGCTCCTCATATTCAACTTTAATGTCTCTTAGCATCTGCTTCATCCATAAGATTTGAGTGCAACTACCTGCTGCTGCAATGTATTCTACTTCAGTTGTAGACAGAGATATTGCATCTTGTTTCTTGCTTAGCCAAGAAACCAATCTTTTCCCCAAAAAGAATGATCCACCACTGGTGCTTTTCTGGTCATCCACATCTCCTACCCAATCTACATTTGTGTAAGCATGAAGAGAGAAATCCAGATCTCTAGGGTACCATAGACCATACTCAACTATTCCTTTCAAGTACCTAAAAATTCTTTTGATTTCCATAACATGAGATTCTTTAGGATCAGCCTGGAATCTTGCCACAAGACCAACAGCCTGCATAATATCTGGTCTAGTCTGAGTGAGATACAACAATCCACCAATCATTGATCTATACTTTGTCTGATCTGCCTTTGGAGAGTCATCATCTTTGCTCAACTTACATCCAGTTGCCATAGGAGTGTTCATTGGCTTTGAATCTTCCGTACCAAATTTCCTCAACAATTCTTTCACATATTTGGTCTGAGAAATGAAGATCCCTTTCTTTGTTTGAGTAATTTGTAGACCTAAGAAGAAATTCATTTCACCAAGCATAGACATTTCAAACTCACTTTTTATCTGATTTGCAAAAGTTTTGCACATACTATCTCTTCCTCCAAAAATGATATCATCCACAAACACTTCAACAATCAAAATGTTTTCATGATCAATTTTGAAATATAAGTTACTGTCAGCAGTACCTTTGTTGAATCCAATCTGCACAAGATGCTTATCCAACCTTTCATACCATGCTCTTGGGGCTTGCTTCAATCCATACAATGCTTTCTTCAACTTGTAGACCATATCATCATTATCAGACAATTGAAATCCATCTGGTTGTTCAATGTAAACTTCTTCTTCCAAATCACCATTTAGGAAGGCAGACTTGACATCCATTTGATATACCTTGAAGTCTTTGAAGGCAGCAAATGCAAGAAATAATCTGACTGCTTCAATTCTTGCCACAGGAGCAAAGGTCTCTTCAAAATCAATTCCTTCTATTTGAGAGTAGCCTTTGCAGACCAATCTAGCTTTGTTTCTGATTACTTCACCAGCTTCATTCAATTTGTTTCGGAAGACCCATTTGGTTCCAATCACATTCCTGTCTCTAGGTCTGGGAACAAGATCCCAAGTACAATTTTTCTCAATTTGCATCAATTCTTCCTCCATTGCTTTGGTCCAGTTTTCATCATTGCAAGCTTCATTTACTGTCTTAGGTTCAATCTTTGAAATAAAACAGTATTTATTTGAGTCTTGAGCAATTCTTCTTCTTGTTTGTACCCCTTTACTTTTGTCACCTATGATCTGATCTTCAGAGTGATTTAGAGTTACATACCTTGGAACTTTGGGAGTTTCTTGTACTACTAATTCTTGATCAGGCTCATTCAGATAAACTTCTTCTTCCTGATTTACTGGATCAGTCTGGATCTAAATTTCAGAGGAGGAAGGAGCTCCTTGCACCAGAGGATCATTCTAATCATCTTCATCACATTCATAGAACTTTGAGGGCTTCTCAATTCCTTCATCAACTTTTACATTAGTACTTTCTATCATCTTCCTTAGTCTCTTATTGTAACACCGGTATGCTTTGCTTTGAGTGGAGTAACCCAAGAAAATTCCTTCATCACTTCTAGCATCAAACTTTCCTAGATCTTCATCTCTTTTAATATAACACTTGCTGCCAAATACTTTGAAATATCTCACAGTAGGAGTGATGCCAAACCAAAGTTCATAGGGTGTCTTACCGGTATTATTTCTGATTTGAACTCGGTTGAGAGTGTAGACTGCAGTGCTGATAGCTTCTTTCCAAAACATCTAAGGAACATTTGCTTCCAACATCATTGTCCTGGCAACTTCCTGGATGGTCCAGTTCTTTCTCTCAACTACTCCATTCTGCTGTGGAGTCCTAGGAGCAGACAATTGTCTCCTTATACCCTGTTTCTCACAAAAGTCAATGAACTCACCAGATGTAAATTCACCACCTCTATCAGACCTTAGACACTTTAGTTTTAATCCGGTTTGATTCTCTACCATAGCTTTGAAGATTTTGAACTTCTCAAGAGCTTCTGATTTCTCTTTTAGGAAGGTAACCCACATCATCTGGGAATGGTCATCAATTAGCAACATGAAATATCTATCTCCTTGCAGACTCTTGATTCTTGTCGGACCACAGAGATTAGTATGTACTAATTCTAACAATCCAGTAGAGGACTAATCTTTGCTTTTGAAGGAGACTGTGCTCTGTTTACCTAGCTAACATTCTTTGCACAAACTATTTATAGGTTTCACCAATTTTGGAAGATCTCTTACAGCCTGAATATTGCTTATCTTGATGATGTTATCAAAATTTACATGACACATTCTTCTATGCCATAACCAACTCTGATCAACTTGAACAAATAGACAACTTTTATTTGAACCAACCAGATGAAAGATATTACCTTTTGTTTGAGCACCGGATGCAATTTCAGTTCCGGAGCTTGTAAAGATTCTGCATTTTCCATTCTTGAACTGGAGATCATAGCCTTTGTCCACTAACTGACCAACACTGAGAAGATTGTGCTTCAATCCTTCAACATATAGTACATTACCTGTTTTGCTCTTTCCATCAAAGGAAATAGTTCCCCTACCTCTGATTCTGCCAGCAGAATTGTCACCAAACTTTACCATTCCTCCTTCATACCTTTCCAAATCTAAGAACTTATTCTTGTCACCAGTCATATGGTGAGAGCATCCACTATCAATAACCCAATCATCCTTTTCTTCTACTTGAGCAGCCAAAGCTCTTTCCACAACCTTGTGATTGACAGATTCAGAGGATATTGAATCTTCTTCCTTGATGGCAATAAACACCCATTCTTTTCCAGATTTGCTTCCTAGTTCTGATTCATCATCTATTACTCCTTCATTGTCATCTTCTTCATGAACATAATAGCAGTTCTTTTGAAACCTTTGTCTGTCAGTATTAGACCTTGCAGATCTTTCCGGACATCTTGAAGCAAAATGACTAATCTTATTGTAGTTGAAACACTTAAAGGGTAGTTTTCCTTCATACTTATCGGATCCTCTTGGTAGTCTTTTTGCAATGTGGGCTTCAAGTTGAGCTATTTCTGCTTCCTCTTCTTCCATGTCTCTTCTTGCTTGATCATACCATGACATCTTCCTTGAAGAGTTTTCTCCCGGATCAAATCTTTGTTTGCCTTTCACATATGTATTGGCTTTGAAAGCAGATTTAGTCTTGGGTGGATCATCTCCAAACTTGGTCATTTCAAATGCAGCTAGTTTGCCAGCCAATTGTTCTCTTGTGACAGTTGTGTGGGCTCTGAATTCATCAATGGCAGCAACCTTGATTTTGTAGGCAGCAGGAAGGGATCTGAGAATTTTGCAAACAATCTCATTTTCATCCAGAGTTCAACCAACATTTCTAATTCCACATACCAGCTCATTCACTCTTGGCATAAAGGTAGTGATGTTTTCATCTTCTCTCATCTTCAATCTTTCAAATTTCCCTTTCAGACTTTGCAACCTTGCACTTTTGACAAACTCATCTCCTTCATACAGAAGTTCCAGTTTAGTCAAGATCTCATATGCAGTTGGTAGGTCGATAACATTTGAGAGATCTGAGTCATTCAATGCGCTTAGAAGAGCTTCCTTGGTCTGCAGATTGTTTTCAGCATCTGTGATTTCATTCAAAGTTGTTGGACCACCCTGTGGAGGTTCATATGGTTTTGAGACCATGGCCAAGTATGCTTTTCCCATACACTCCAAGTGACATTTCATGCAACCTTTCCAAAGAGTGAAGTTGGTTCCATCAAACTTCGGACTATCCTTCTTGTATGACGACATCCTGGATCTCCTCAAGCGGTTAAGCTCCTTTCAGAGGAACTTGGCTCTGATACGAATTGTTGGATCTAGGGCATACAACTGAGAGGGGGGGTGAATCAGTTGTATAAAAACTTGCTCTTACTTCTAACACTTGATTCTTCTTTGTTAGTTAACAGCTTATCAATTAACCATCCATGAAAGCATAATGCATAAACACAAGAGCAGATAAACATCAACACATTGAACACCAAGATTGTGACGTGGAAAACCTAGTTAAGGGAAAAACCACAGGGAGATTAACCTAAGGATTATTCTCTGTTAGAAGAATAAGAAAAATGAATGGCACATGCCAATTAGGGCTCACTGCCTGAGCACATTGCTCACAAAGAGACACACTGCCTACAAGGAGACACACTATCTACAAAGTGATAAGAATCACAATCTTTAACTAGAGAATGACATCTCTACCATGTCCGAATCAGTTCCATTTAAGCCCAAAAACCCTTGCTCTACCTTTCGCACTTCTCTTCGCTATACCACACTCATCTCCACAATCCACACTTCAAAATGAATTCCCAAACACTTATTTATACAAGACATCGACTTAGGAACAATCATCTGAGTCGGTAAACATCACAATAACATCCATAAGGTGTGTAGAACATCCGATCGACATCCGATCGGCCTGTTACAAGAAGAACACCAACAACTGGTAGCCATAACATCAAATCCAACTCTAACTTCAATGCGGATCACCAACACGAACTAGATATGATCCAATGATCATCATAACCTTCCCTGAATCATCAAAAACATCCGCACTTCATCAGCTTACCAGAATTCTTCTCTTCATCATCTGGTACTTCAAGAACACAGTCTGTCACCACTGTCACAATGCAAAATATACTTCCAGACCTCCAAATCATACATAACTCAAGATGACACATCACAAGGACATCCCAAACACTCCTTCCAATCCGCAGATTAGGATAATACAATTCCGGACCTCACCGGACCTTTCTGTGATCCTCTATTACCTCTGAACACTTGCCGGAACCGGTTCCACACAGACAGCCACAACTTCTTCAAATCTTCATGTGGACCTCTGAAATCTTAGCTGAAGCATCTCAAGACTCATATCTACAAACCCTTTGATCCGCATCCTCTAGTTCTCAACCTATACAGTACATTTGCCTTCTTCTCATCACTGTTCTTCACTGTTCCGGATGGAGACTAATTTGCTCAATAACAACAGCACACAACTCATCCAAACCTTGTTACTAATGCAATATGAGTAAGTTGATATCAATGACAACACTGGTTCACCTCATACTTGCAACAGTAGAAGAGACAAAGGAGACAAGTAAAGAGAAAGCTAAGGACTTAGATTCCTCTGTTCCAGAAGAGGAAGTTCATGGAGAAGTAGACACCTCTCTTCTGGATCCCCCTGCGAACTCTAGAATTGAAGGAAAAGAAAGAAAAGAAGAGAGCATCAATCAAGGAGAAGAAGTGAAGGGAAGAGAAGAAGGTCAAATAGAAAAGACCACAAGTGATAGTGTTGAGGCTGCAAAAGGGAAGAAAACTCCATCTCCGGCAAGAGACACTACGGAAGCAGTCAAAGACTTCTTGACAAAAGAAATGATGGAATTAGATGAACCAGAGCTACTTCAAGGACCATTCAATTTTGATTCCCTCTCTCCAGTCTAGACAATGAAGGTAGCATCTTTTGCTCAAGCTAAAGAAAAAGAAAAGCTTCTGAAGTCTCACATAGGAGACTGTGACCTAATAGAGATTGCACCCAGTGTGCTAGAGAAAATCATGCAATCCTTCCAAAAGGATCCTTCAGCCTCCACATCCAGTAATCTAAAGTCTCTTGTAAATTCTGTTAATACACATTTTGACTCTTTAGAGAAAGCAGCAGAAGAGAAAGTACGGAAATAATTTTTGGGTAAGAGATTCTCTAAAGTACAAGGGCTAATAACAAATGATAGGAGAACTATGGATATTGGGATAAAGAGCTTAGAAAATGCTATTAAAGACGGCAGAGAAATATATAAATTTTGTTTATCCTGGTCTAAAGTGACAAAGGATATTAAGAAGAAAGTGAAAGAGCAAGAGGATAAACTATCAAGTGTATCTCAAAATTTTGATCCTCTCACCACATCCATAATAAACCAGGAATGTGAAACTATTGCCATTCTAAATGAACTAAAGAAACTTGAAAAGGAAAGGAAGAATATAATAAGTAGGATGGGTGAACTTAGAGGGATAATTATCCCTAAATTAGAGGCCATGCATGAGGCCCTAATTGATGCTTAGACCACAGCCCGGACCAGTGATCTGACAGATCTAAAGAGGGCAGAAGCTTTTGAATTCCTCTTGAGTTGTCACATCTCAATTTTGGATAGGATGAAGCAGAGTTGGGCAACAAAATTTGTCTAGTTGAAGACAATTTTTGCAGATATACTTCAGTATATGTAAAGTATAACATGTATATATACTTATGCAGCTAAGTATAGTTAGATTTTTGGAAATTTTGGTGTGCGGATTCTACCCTTTGCCATTGATGCCAAAGGGGGAGTGAGTAGCAGTGACAAATGTGGAATCTTGCTAAGGGGGAGCTCCGGTAAAGTGTACATTAGAACAAAGCATCAACCAAGGGGGAGTGTAGTGTGACACTTAGTCATTTTTCACTAAGTGTTGCCATCAATGCCAAAGGGGGAGATTGTTGGCAAGAGACACTGTGTGGCTTCATGAGTGTTGTCATTTATGGCAACAAAGTCCATCCCACACATCTGTAGGACATGGTGTGTCTATACTGGAAGTCAGATTGAAGAGTATTTTGGTCTAGTGACCAAGAACAAAGCATGCAGCAAGGTCCGACAATCAGGTCCGAATCTCTCAAAGGAAGTATCTTAGTAAAGTACAGACTTGAGGAAGTCAAGAGGAGTACCATGACTAATATATTCCAGAGATTGAGCCTTCAGTGATGTAAGAGTGAAAAGATATGAACACCTAAGTGTTGGGTTCCTGTTTAGTAGAGTAGACTGAGGAAGAACTGACCGGCAGAGCTTTAGACCTTAATCTGGATGAGATATTGATGGTAATCAAGTTTCTTAAGGGATCACTCATGATTGGCCAACATGATTGATGACTTCTATAAGCATCTCTTTGATAAACATCACTTGGTAAGCAAGGATTCAGCGAACAAACTAGAGTTTGGGAAAATATTGAGTATTCCAGATGCCAACTAGAAAGATGTTGAAATCCTTTGTGCGGATATATATACTAGATGGATTTCGATGAGAAGGTGTGTGTGGTGTGTTGAAAAGTGTGAAGAAAAGTAGAGAGCAGTGTGGAAGCAGTAATACAGGTCTGGTATGTAACAGGATAGCAACACCAAAGAAGAGGAAGAATGAAGTGTAGTAGATCAGTGTATTGAGCCTAACTGGAACTGAACGTCGGCATATATGGATGCTTCTCATCAGTTCAAATATCTTGTTACTTTCTTTATACCTTGTAGACAGTGAGTCTCTTGTAGGTAGTGAGCCTCTTGTGAGTAGTGTGCTCAGGCAGTGAGACCTAATTGGCAAGTGCCATTTTCTACTTCTATTCTTTTAACAGAGAATACAATCTTGGGTTAGTCATCCTATGGTTTTCCCTTAACAGGGTTTTCCATGTCAAAATCATTGTGTTATGTGTATTGATTTTGTTTCTGCTTTCATGGTTATGGATGGTTATTTGTTTTGATGTTGCACTAGTTATTAAAGAAGAACAGAAAGTTAAATTAATTAAGATAACTGATTCACCCCCCCTCTCAGTTATCAACAGAAAGTTCCTACATTCTAAAGATAAAATCATAAATTTGTTTGGTCCAATTGTAAGGATTTGTCTTTTTAGTTATACTTTCTGACATTTGTCTTGATACAAATTGTTACTTTAGAATTATGGTATTTCTTTTCTTCTAATGTTTTCAACCCTCATTTCAGGGAAGAGCTCTGAAGATGGTTCCTTCTAATGCAGACTACACTTTTCCGTTATAGGTTTCATCTAGAAACACTAGAAGCTCAGGTACTGTCATACTCAAAGAAAAAGTAGGAGTCATGCAATGACAAGATACTTATATTTGGAGCTTTAGTTAAGAACTTTAAATGTTTGGCTATGTGCACAGAGAATGTTCATGGAGTGCAAACTTCCTTATAGATAAATTACCATAGCAGATTTTGAGGTGAATTGCACTTGCTATTTTATGCTGACATGGACATGTTCTAACATGTAGTTAATTGTTGTATCATAACAGATAGGCTAAATAGTTGTTCATATACCATTGTTTCCAATTCAAAATTGCTATACCTTATTCTAGGAGAAAATCACAGGGGGAGTCTATACATAAGACACCATTGTTTCAAATTCCAAAGTGTTGGTTCTTTCACAATTGTTTGCTTCATTTATTTGATCTAAGATTGCCTGTTGAATAGAATATGCTCTCAAAATCATAGTAAAATCCTTTATTCTAGGAAGACTGTTTAGAATCTTCCCATCATAACAATGAACAAAAGCATCGGTCATTAACTGAACTTTGCAAGAGTTTCATCAAATTATACTTTTCCACTCTCTTTTCCATTCTAAATTTTATTCCCAATTTCATCCATGAAGAACTTCCTTAGCCTTTAGATCCTGTTGTTAGACATAACTTTACTAGGTGTTGAGGATAGCTTCAAGTTTTTACCCAAGCAACAATTGACAAAATTTGGCCTTACCAAATACAATGTGTTGAAAAGCTCTTTGAAGTTATTCTAGAAAAGAGTTCCTGAGAGCATAATGTACAGTTTTGAATTAACCTTTTTGCATGAATTCCATTGTATCTGGTAAGGCTGAATTTTGACAAAAAGTAGCAATTGACAAAATTTGGCCTTACTAGATACAAATGAATTCATGTAAAAAGGTTAATTCAAAATTGCAAATTATACTCTCAGGAAGTCTTTTCCAGAATAACTTCAAAGAGCTTTTCAACACATTGTATCTGGTAAGGCCAAATTTTATCAATTGCATCTTGAGTAAAAACTTGAAGCTATCCTCGACACCTAGTAAAGTTAAGGCTAACAACAAGATCTATAGGCTGAGGAAGTTCTTCATGGATGAAATTGGGAATAAAATTTAGAATGGAAAAGAGAGTAGAAAAGTAGAATTTGATGAAACTCTTGCAAAGT
This sequence comes from Cunninghamia lanceolata, assembly GCA_027924645.1. Taxonomy (NCBI): domain Eukaryota; kingdom Viridiplantae; phylum Streptophyta; class Pinopsida; order Cupressales; family Cupressaceae; genus Cunninghamia; species Cunninghamia lanceolata. Next base: position 2,306,466 of record BSBN01000220.1, on the reverse strand, counting down.
TCAGGTTAATGACTAATGCTTTTGTTCATTATTATAATGGGAAGATTCTGAACAGTCTTCCTAGAATAAAGGATTTTACTGTGATTTTGAGAGCATCTTCTATAGAGCAAGTTGTCTTAGATCAAATAAATGAAGCAAAAAATTGTGAAAGAGCCAACAATTTTGAATTTGAAACAATGTCTTATGTATAGACTCCCCCTATGATTTGCTCCTAGAGTAAGGTATAGTAATTTTGAATTTGAAACAATGGTATATGAATAACTATTTAGACTATTTGTTATGCTACAACAATTAACTACATGTTAGAACATATCCATATCAACATAAAATAGTAGGTGCAATTCACCTCAAACTCTGTTGTGGTAATTACTTTGTAAGGAAGTTTGCACTCCTCCATGAACATTCTATGTGCACATTAGTATGTTGGTTATTATCTTGATCTCCTTTATGATCAAAATAATAGTGAAGTTCATTACATAACTCATGACCATTTTGCAGTTCTATGATCCAATGCTCATTTACTTCTTACTCAATGTGTTCTCAATCACCATGTGCAAATGTCTTAGAGGACAGATCTTTGATTTCAATGGCCTTGCATAGCACTTGAAGAAATTTCCATTTGTTCCTTAGCATTTAACAACCATATAGGGCATATGAAACATAGCTTATTGAAATCATTGTTGACACAAAACTCCTGAAGATCACTACCCTAGACTGCTAGACAACTTCCTCCATTCATGTCACAATGCAAGCTCCCTATAGGTTGAAAGTATTGCCCTTGAAAACATACCACTATATTGATAATGTCTTGAGGACCAAGGGTCCCACTTGCAGGTAAAGAATAATCTCATATGCATTCATTCTCAAGTTCATATTTCAATTTGTTATATTTATGTGCACCTTCTAATGAGCTTAGTGAACTGCATTGTGTAAAATGAGAAGCTCCTTTAGCCAATTATGTTGTTTCCTAGAGTTGATGGTATGGAAGAATCTATAGTACTATCTTCCAACATTGAAATCACTGACCTTCAAAACAAATATACTAGGATTGTCCCTTCAATATTTGTGGTCACTGCCTTAATCAAATTAGTCACTGTCTTTTCATCATCTTTGTTTGGCATTTTACTATACTATGATAGTCCTCTCACAATGACCACCATATCATGATTGTGAAAATTCTAAACCCATCACTTGGATAGTCAAAACTTCCACCTCACAGCCACAAGAATAAGATACACTGAGAATGCACAATCCCAAGTAAGTGTATCAGAGTTGGCGATCCTTTTTTTTTTCATATGTTGTAGTTACAAGTGCCCTGCTAGACATACATGAAAATGTGGAAGGATAGACAAGGCAAGCAAACTGTTTCAAAAAATGCCTCAAAGAAATGTGATATCATGGATACCCACTCTCATGCAAGCACTTCAAGTCATGCCTATGGTGATGAGGAGCTTTCCTGCATCACCACAAGCATGACTTGAAGTGCTTGCAGGAGATCGGGTGATGTAGGGCTTTCCCAAAAATATGGATTTGCACAAATATATTATAGAAATTTGGCTTGCTTCTTTGTTTATCTTAGGAATTAGATGGGGGAGAAGCAAGACTAGTAGATTATTTCAACATAATGGTAGGTACTAGCATTGGAGGTCTCATCACCACAATGTTCGCCACTCTATACCCAAATGATCCTCATAATCATCCTTATACTACCCAAAAGATTGTAGAATTTTAGCAGAAGAATGCAAATTTGATTTTGGTCCCAAATTCAATGGAAAACATATGTTTGATATCTTAGAAAAATAGAAATTTCATGAAAGATGTCTATGTGACATAGTAACTAACCTGGTGATACCCACCTTCGATATCAAGATGTAGTTTCCAATAATTTTTGCCACTAATAAGGTATTATATTGGGTGATCTTAGATACTTGAATTACATAGATGACCTATAGACTAGGATTCTTAATATCTTACTATACGATGTTCATGCAGGTGATTGATACCCCCGCATCACCCGCTCTCCCGCAAGCACTTCAAGTCATGCCTATGGTGATGCAGGAAAGCCCCGCATCACTGCAGGCATGACTTGAAGTGCTTGTAGGAGAGCAGGTATCCATGATATCATAGCGAAGATGTTGGAAAAGGTTGTCAAATTTGGATTTACATCTGCTAATTGCATTTTCTTGAAAGTTTCTAAAGCCTTTTCAAAAAATCCATTTTGTACATAGCTTGCAATCATTGCATTCCAAGAGATGACATCTCTTTGAGCCATTCCATCAAATAGTTGACGTGCCTTATCTATACTTCCACATTTTGTATGCATGCCTACCAGAGAATTTCCAACTATAATATCTGACAAAAATCCCCCTTCCATTATGTTATGATGGATATCCATACCCTGTTCCAAAGGTCCCATTTTGGCACAGGCAGGGAGGATGCTAGAAAAGGTTGTTGAATTTGGCTTTACACCTGCTAATTACATTTTCTTGAAAGTTTCTAAAGCCTTTTCAAAAGATCCATTTTGTGCATATTCCGCAATCATTGCATTCCATGAGATGACATCTCTTTGAGGCATTCTACCAAATAGTTCACATGCCTTGTCAATGCTTCCACATTTTACATACATGTCTACTAGGGCATTTGAAACTACAACATCTAAAAAATTCCTCTATCCATTACTTTTTGATGGATGTCCATACATTGTTCCAATGCTCCCATTTTTGCGCAGGTAGGAAGGATGTTGGCAAAGGTTGTGGAATTTGGATTTACATGTACCAATTGTATTTGCTTGAAAGTTTGTAAAGTCTTTCCAACAAATCCATTTTATGCATATCTAACAATAATTGCTCTCCCCGCATCCCCATGCACACACAAAAGTTCCTTCGTGGGGATGTGGGGAGAGCCCACCATCCTGCACCCTCATGCCCTGGCTCCTTGAGGGGTTGTAGGGGAGCTTGGATTGCATAGAGATAAGTAGGTGAGATAGCAATCATGCCAAATGAAATACCCAATAGATGTCTTCCCTGAATTTCTAAGTAGGTTCATCCTGCACAGCTACATTACTTATACCTCTCTTCATTCTTCTTTTGTCCTTTATATTGCAATTGATCAGGAGGCTAACAATATGAACACACTACCATTCAAATCATTGCACATACCATGAAAGTTTCATGTTGCCTTCTCAATCATATGAGCTCTCTCTAAGTGGTTAAAAGCTCTCTCTAAGCTCTCTCTATGTACTCCATGAGACCACATTTTTGCTCTTCCTGCATCCCCATGCACACACAAAATTTCCTTCATGGGGATGCAGGAAGAGCCTGCCATCCCATGCCCTCATGCCCTAGCTCCTTGCGGGGCTGTAGGAGAGAAATCAAGCTAAATGAAATACCCAACAGATGTCTTCCTCAAATTTCTAAGCAAGTTCATCATGCACGTCTGCATTACTTACACCTCTCTTCATTCTTCTTTCCTCCTTTATATTGTAGTCGATCAGGAGGCTCCCTCTAAGCTCTCTCTATGCAGTCCATGAGACCACATTTTTTTGAGGCATTCTATCAAACATTTCATGTGCCTTGTCCATGGTTCCACATTTTGCATACATGTCTACCAAGGTAGTTGCAACTACAACATCTGACAAAATTCATCTATCCTTCATGCTTTGATGGATGTCCATACCCTATTCCAAAGCTCCCACTTTGGCATAGGTAGGGAGGATGTTGGAAAAGGTTGTGGAGTCTGGCTTTACACCTGCCAATTGCATTTTCTTGAAAGTTTCTAAAGTCTTCTCAAAATTTTCAATTTGTGCATATCCTACAATCATTGTAGTCCATGAGACCACATTTCTTTGAGGCATTTTGCCAATTAGTTCACGTTCTTTGTCTATGTTTTGACATTTTTCATACATGTCTACCAAGGTAGTTTCCACTAAAACATCTGACAAAATTTCTCTATCCTTTATGCTTTGATGGATTTCTATAATTTGTTACAAAGCTCCCATTTTGTCACAGGCTGGGAAGATGCCGGCAAAGGTTGTAAATTTTGGCTTTAGAATTGGCAATCATTGATAGAGTACTAAAAACTGTATTTTTGCTTTCCAGGTCCTCTCTTTGTTGTTTGAAAGGATAGTCTATGAAAGAGCTTCCAGCTATGCCTGAAGAAAACCTACAAGTAACTATCAAGGGGTAGAGATTCATGCAAAAGACAGTGATCATGTAAACATTAAAATATAATCTTAGAATCAATGAGAAGAACTATGCAAAGGTTACAATCTTGTCAGTGTCTCAAAAGGCATTTAAAGGGGTAAGGAGACAACCTTCTAGTATGCATTTGACAGTGCCAAATCTCATGATAGTCAAGAGTCTTCATGTTAGATGCATGAACACCTAGGACAATACCATAGAGTTGGTACAAGTGAGCAGCAACAAGGTTGATGGTTATCATGAGCTATCTGCCAAGACATGGATATTTTGCAACAATGGTATCATAATGGGATGTTGATTTCTATATTAGAGGTGATGATATGATATGACAGTTATTCATGATAGTGATGTGATAAGTGATAGGACTAATGATGGACTATGTGAACTTGTAATAGTCTGGCAAATGACATAGAGTGCATACCTAGGTAATAGTAGTAGTGATGAATTGTTTTCAAGGAATTTGGAAAAGATACAGTGATGTCAGAGGTAGTCAATGCATTCAATAGAGGGATGGTGTTCTACGTTGATGGGAGCTAGAGTACAAGTGAAAGCATGCCAAAATAATGAGCTAGGTAGTGGCAGTCATGAGGCATTTTATTTTATAAAGGGAAAATGCATGGTAGTAGGTTGACAAGTGATTGGACAATGCATTTCAAGAAGCTACAAGTTTGATTAGGGCAACACATAGCCTAGTCATAAGGCAATATTGTTGAATAATAGTCCATGACAATCATTGGAGGCATAATCATCAGAGATAAGGATAGTTTATTGCTACATGTAACAATTCACAGTGGCAACTTATGAACTAGAGTAAGTTGGGTGCATGAGATAGGATCTCTACAAAGATGACAGTGTGATCTTGAACTAGGACAATGAGCTTCATGGGACAGTCATGGATTTGTGAAGAAGACATATATGAATGTGTTTGTGCTTTTATGCTCAGTTATACTCAAAAAATTAGTTTCTTGCTCATTCTTTGAGCTATGTATTGTAACCATGAAGGTTTTTTAGGAAAGAGAAAGCATTGTAACTTATTTTCAGATCTATACATATGTTGTTTGTAAGCATTTATGATCAATAAAACAAGTTGTTTTTACCTTCTCGAAGTTGTTGCATTGTGCAAGATTCAAAATATACTACTAAATATACTAATGACTAAATGCAAGCTTCAAAATGACTAAATATACTATTAATTGATGTCAATTAATAATTAAATTGACTATATATACTACCAATTGATAGAAATTAGTGAACAGTGAATAAATATGACTAAATATATGACCAATGTTAAATCACTAAATAAAAATGACTAAATATACTACCAAATTGATTAAAATTAATGACTAAATACACTACCAATGGACAAAAATTAGTGAATAAAAATGACTAAATAAGTGACTAGTTAACAACAATCAATGACTAAATATAATAGGGAATAAAAAATGACTAAATAAGTGACCAGATTATAGCAATCAATGACTAAATATACTACCAAATCGATCAATCAAAACAACCAATAAATGACTAAAAATGGTTTAGTCATCAATTTGGTCACGTTATAAATGACTAGCAATAAACTACTAATGGTCACGTGACCATGTTTAGTCATTTATAAGCAGTTTTTAGTAGTTTTTTAGTAATATATTGCTCTGTTTACACTATTGAGATACTAAAAAGTATCCTTAGGTAGAGGTTTTGTGAAAGTATTTGCAATATGATCCTTTGTAGATACATATTCCATCTTTACTTCATTCTCTATTACTTTTTCTCTCAGAAAGTGATACTTTATAGATATATACTTTTTCCTTGAGTCCATCACTAGATTCTTTGAAATGTTTATAGCACTTGTATTGTCACAAAAGATTGAAATTGGTTCTTCATACACAACTCTTATATCCTTCAATGTTTGCTTCATCCAAAGTACTTGAGTACGACAACATGTTGCAGCAATATATTCTACTTCTGTAATAGACAAAGAAATTGATTCTTACTTCTTGCTTAGCCATGAGACCAATTTTTTACCCAAGAGGAAAGCACCTCCACTTATAGTCTTTCTATCATCAGCATCTCCAGCCCAATCTACATCTGTATAAGCACTAAGAGTGAAATCAGTATCTTTGGGATACCACAATCCATAGTCTAAAGTGCCTTTCAAATACCTCATGATCCTCTTTACTGCCATCACATGTGATTCTTTGGGATCTTATTGAAATCTTGCCACAAGACAAACTGCATGCATTATATCTGGTCTCGTATAAGTTAGGTAAAATAGTCCTCTAATCATAGACATATACCTTTTCTGATCAGCCTTAGGTGATTCATCATTCTTGTTTAGTTTGCAACAAGTTATCATAGGAGTACCTATTGGCTTGGAATCCTCCATTCCAAACTTCTTCAACAATTCTTTCACATACTTGGACTGAGAAATGAAAATCCCTTTTTCTGATTGAGTGATCTATAGTCCTAAAAATAAATTCATTTCACCAAACATAGACATCTCAAACTCCTTTTGTATTTGCTCTACAAATCTCTTACACATACCTTCATTGCCTCCAAAGATAATATCATCAACAAAGACTACAACAATCAGAATTTGATCATCATTGATTTTGAAATAGAGATTACTATCAGTGAAGATTTATTTCCATTGTCATTCACACCAGTAACTTGTACCATATTAGAATCAATGAGGTCTTGAATTTCATTCTTAAGATGCATACATCTTTTAGTATCATGTCTCGACGAGTGGTGATAGTGAGAATTAGAATTAGCATTAATTGAAGGTCCTTGTGGCTTTCTAATATTGAAAAGACAAGTAAGAGGAGCTTCAAAAGGTTATTGTTCACTACTTGAGTCATTACTAAATGAAGAGAGTCTGATAATGGAGTAAATTATCTCTGTTGTTGTCTGAATTGAAATGGTTCCTGAGGAGGCTTTGAAATAGCAGACACTTGTGAATGATAATTATTTGAATGTTGCCCATTGATCTTGATGAAATTCCTGTTATTCTTCTTGAATGAATTTTGAGATGAGCCATCTATGGATTGACCAATAAGAGCCGATGAGGTATGATTCTCATACTGACTAGCCGAAAGTTGGTAATGGCGAAGATCTGTGCATAAGTGTTGAAAAGAACTATAATTCATTGACAATATTTTGTCATGTATGTTTAATTGGATATTCATAATGAATACCTTTTGAAGATCTCCATCTTTAATCGGATATTGTATTTGTGAGATGAGACCTTGATATCAACTAATGAATTTAGTTAATTTCTCTTTCAGACCTTGTTTACAATGAACCAAATCAATCAAGGAGATAGTAGGTCCAATGTTTTCTTGAAAGTGTTGCAAGAAATTATCAACTAGCTGTGAGAAGGAATTTATTGAATTAGGAGGTAGAGAGCAAAACCATTTCAAAGTAGTAGCTTTGAGAGATCGAGCAAAGAGTTTTTCTAACAATGCCTCATCAAAGAACAAATCACTACACATTGTTGTGAATGCTGCTATATGAGTATTAGGATCACCTTTACCACCATATTTTTCAAAGTGATGAGTCTCAAACTTGTTAGCCATTAGAGTTCATAGAATTACATAGGATAAAGGACTGCAAGCTTGATATGTTGGTAAAGTAGGTTGATAAGAAGCATTAGTCGATTTTGTTATTTTTTGCTTCAAGGAAGACATACTTTGCAAAAGACAGTTTAAGAGAGTATCATAGATGAAAAGGTGGCTTGTGGGTTTGAGACAGGTGGATTTGATGTTGTAGTCATGAAATTATAGGGTTGAAGGTAATTAGTAGAGGTGATATGTGGTTGAGAATAGGTATGCATTGGTATGGAGGCATGAGGTGTAGAGTTTTGATAGGCAAATGCAACAACTTTGTGATTATTTCTAGTAGATGTTCCCATAGTAATGGTAGCATTACTACAAGCATGTAGATTGGTGGTGAGAATTGATGATGTAAAAGTGGATATTCTAGTAGTCAGTATGGGTGTTGAGACTAGTGAAGTGATATATGCCAGTGTTGATGCATTTTCAATGACAATTGCATAGCTAGCTTCTTGCATAATGTTATGTTCCACTATGAGAGCTAAACCACAGAGCATATCAACACCTTCTCAACCTTCTTGTAATATTCCTCTTATTCCTTCAATAATACGTATCATTTCTTGAGCTAGATTTACATTGTTGGCAACATAGTCAAGAGAAACTGCTCTGTTGCTTAAGGTAGAATGTTGTCATTGATGGCAACAAGGTCTGGTAAAGGGGATTTCAGTCTAGAAGACTAATTAGCTAGAATGACAGTATGGACAGTACACAGAGTGATTGACAGTAATAGGAATGGTATGCCTCTATAGTTGAAGATCAAGTTATGTGGTTCTGGTATGTTGTAAATAACCCTTTGGTGATGTTATGTTCCATTATTCAAGTCTTGAATTCCTCCATAAGTCACATGGTGGATTGCCTAAGTCTAGATGAACAAAGTTAAGCCTAAAATAATGTAAAGTACCTGAGTATTTTGGCCCACATTCCTCTACCGTTGAATATTTTGATTTGTGGTTCCAAGGAAATGTAGACACATGTCATAAGCATCTAAATCTAGATTTGTAGCACTTGAAGTTCTTTAGATCATATTCAACAAGTTTTCCAGTATCGGCTTCCATTTTGATAGTATTTCACTATGACAGAACAATAGTTTTGAGATCCGTATTTTGCTGTAGAAGATTATTATGTCTTGCAGTTCTGAAGGTTTGCTAAGAAGTCTATAATGAATGTTGGTTATGAATTTTAGAGTCTCATAAGGTTCACATTGAGAGTTATGATATGACAGTTAAGTAAGTTGAGTATAGTCATAAGAATAAAGCCAACACTCATGTTAGATCAATGTGTGGAGAAGATATATTGTTTGTTCCACCATCCTAAGTTTTTCTATAATAGGTCCAGATCTATATGAAGATCTTTGAATAGTTATATGAGTTTGCATTGTTATTTTTTGATAAGACCAATCTAACATGGTAAACTATCTGTGTACATAGTTCATGTTTGCAATGCCGACCTAGTTGTAAATCAAATCAAGTTGTGAATATATATACCTAATGGAATTCGATGTTGAAGTGTGAGAAGATGTAATTGTGTTGTGAATCTAATATATCTGTGATGCAATAAGTGCAGTAAGAGTACATAAGGAAAAAGAAGTGAATATATGTGAGCAGAGCAAAGAAATAGAGTAGTAATAATGAAAATCTTTGAGTCTATGTTTTGAGTGATCAAAGGAACTTTATTCTAGCATGTTGTAGATGCATTTGTAGCAGTTCATGACTGGTAACGAACTGCTTCTTTTCTCTCTTCTATCTTTCTTTCTTTGTGGATAGTGAGTCCACCTGTAGTGAGCATTTCTTTGGATAGTGAGTCCTTGGGCAGTGAGTCCTAAGCCAGTGAGATTTATGTAATCCGGTATTGTTATCTTAATATATTGTGAGCTAACACTCACCATGGTTTTTCCCTTTTTGGGTTTTCCACATAAAAATTCCAGTGTTTATGTATTATGTCTTTATGGTTGTTGTTCTTATGTTTATTCTACTTTCATGTTATTGAATTTAGTAATTGGATTAATGAATATGTAAAGAGGAGGTTTTGTGGAATACTGATTCACCCCCCCTCTTAGTATTCCTTGTATTCAACCATTGGTATCAGAGCAAGGTTCCTTGGAAGAAGTTTAACAGCTTGAGGAAGGTTTGGGAAAGAGTACTCATGGCAGCCAGAAGGTGTCCTACTCTAGGCAATGTCACAATTGATCAAGAATTAAAAAATGCTCTTGAAGATCTTGATAAGTATGAAGCAAATATCTAAGATTTCAAGGAAAATGTCAAAGAAGCAGATGAATGCATTTTTAAGCTAAGAGAGCAAGTTAAGATATCAAAGGTTAGGAATAGAGAGCTAAGTGAATAGTTGACTAAAGCAAATGAAACCCTAAATGAATTATCAAGGTTGGTTGAAGAGAAAGAAAAGACTAAGAAACATTTGAATCAAATTTTGAAAGACAAGTCTGAAGAATATAAAAAGCTAGAAAAAGATGGTATACTTCTAAAGTTTTATTTAGAGGTGGAAAATAGTTACAAAGAAAAGTTCAAAATAAGCTCTGCAAAAGCTTGATGAGTTGCTTGACAGTCAGAAAAATCTAGATGAAAAGAAAGGTTTGGGATTTGAAAGAGGAGAAAGTTCTAAATCAGGTCAAGAAAACATTGAGATGAAGAAAAACAAAGGCAACTAGTTCTAGAATCAAAGAAGAAGACCTAGAAGACCTCTGGTCAGGTATCCAAATGCTCAAAGGTACCCATATTTTAATGGCTATTGCTATAAATGCAATAAGTATGGTCATAGGGCTAATCAGTGTAGGAGTAGATTAAATCAAAATGTTTCATCTTTCTCTGGTCAGTGTTTTAATTACAAGAAAATTGGCCATAAAGAAAATGAGTGTAGAAGTATGATAAGGAATCTGGTGCAGGAGCACCTTGGCAAATTAATGTTGCCCTAGACAAATCTTTGAGTTTGATTAAATTTGTAATGCTTCAACATTGTAATGAGGTTAATCAGGTCACTAGGTCTTTAGAAATGTTCAAGTTTTGTCTTCATTTGCAAAATGGGAAAGTTATCTTTCAAAAAAATGTAAAATGAGGGAAGGTGAAGAGTCATTTGGATCTAGGTTTGTTCTAAGTCAGTTAGAAACTGAAAGGACAAGTTGTAATTCCTTTAAAAGGCCTTGTAACCATTAAGAATTCGGAGGTGATTAAAGAAAAGGAGTTGGAATGAATAAAACCTCTATTTTATGCATATTTTCCCAAAAATTCACTATTTTCTGTAGGTGTATGGCTCTGTACGGGCCCATATGCATGTATGAGTATCTGAAAGAGAGGGTATGATAAATCACCTCCCATTTCCTTTTTGTTTCATGCAGATTGATGAAGATTTGATTAAGTTATTGCAAGTTTTGTCTAGACAATCAAAACCCTGTCTTAGGGTAAGCAGTGAGCAGTTTGAATGAAGTTTCTTTGATGTTTTATGGAGTGAAGAGTCCATACATGAATGAAAAGATATGAAACAAACCATATCTTTCTTATCACCTGTGGTCAAGATTTATGTTGGGTTTGATGATACCCTAGTGTTGTTCTGTCATGTCAAGACTAAGTTTGATAGTCACAATCATGACTGGTTATTAAACTATTTTGTGTTCCAATAAAGTTTGTAAACCCTAGAAGGGTGTTGAAGGGGATGTTTTAAATGTTGTCAATCCCTAATGATTCTTGAAGATTCAGCAGAAGTGTATGTCTATTAATCTTGGATGCTTTTGACTGTGTCACAGTCTAGAAAACAGAGTTCAAGGACAGTCAAGAGACATAGGCATAGGTTTTCTTAAAATATCAGATGGAAAAGTATTTTGGATGATTCAATAAGCATGTGTAGACCTTTTGTGAAGTGTTCCATGCATTTGCAAGGTGTGGGAAGTCGTGGAGTATCCACTTTCAATAAGCCCTTGGTAGGGTAAAGCCTAATTGGCCTAATTGGCACTGTTGCAGTCCATTTTTGGATAGCTCTTTCCAAAGTAACATATAGTGATTTCTTGATATGATTTAAAACACCTTAATGGGTACTCAAAACACACATTATAGTATTAAGAAGGGTCCTGCAGAAGAAGTTATGCTTGACAGTCTTCTGTGGCAGGGCTACAAGGAACAAACCTGTCAAGGCACTATCAAAGTGCAGTCAATCTGGAAGTTTGTTGTCCACTGTCCTCACAGGTACTGAACATAGTTATTTGGTTAGAGACCATGTGTTGGTGATGTATTGAACAAGTTTGTGTTGGTTGGTTATAGTGTGAGTGCCATAGTTGCACATTAAGAGCAGTCTTGAAGGAATGGTTGTTTGTATGGTGGGATAGACTTTAATGAGAGTTTATGTGGTTGAGTAGGAGTTCACTAAGGAGATTGAAGGGTATTAGAGGTCTCTCTTGGGTCAGAAATGTGAAACTTAGTTTGGTGCCACTATTTTTGTGGAAGATTTCTTGTGAACTTGTAGTATCAAATGGATTGAACCCCATTGATGAGCAATATGCTAGTAAGGAGTTGAGTTGATCTTTTCCTCTGCATCAAAATACTTAATATTTCAATGGAAAGTGCTTTGCTTGCAATAGATTTCGACACACAGCTAACCAATGCATATCAAGAATAAATCAAACAAATGGAAGGAATCAGGGATAGAGGAATGTGGTATGCTACAATTGCAATAGGTTTGGACATGTAATATTCTGTAGAAGCAAGAATGAGAAAAGAGACTATTCTGTAGAGAAGAGGAAAACAAAGCAGAGAGATGATAAAGGAAAGAACAAGGTTGATCTAGTGGAAATCAAGAAGGAAATGAGTAAGGTCTAGATTAAGAAGGATGTGACTGAGGTCAAGGATAGATCCACACCAACTTTTGGTGTAGATACTTCATCCAAGATGTAAATTGGGTGCTCTGGCTCGAGGGGGAGCTCTTATTGAAAATCTTGATCCCCTAGCTTGATAATTGGTGCTAAGTGTTTATATGCACTGGACAACTGAGAGGGGGGGTGAATCAGTTGTCACAAAAACTTAAACACTTTCTGCAATTAAACATTCATCACTTATCCACAATTATTATGATTTAACAATGAGTGCATGAAATTAGAAACTTAACAACATCAAACACAAGAGACACCAGATTTATGTGGAAAACCCCAAGGTGGGGAAAAACCATGGAGAGGATTAACTCTCAATATATATTGCAATCTTGGAATAGTGATGTTTAGGCTTGGTCACCCCATGGGCCCAAACATATTGGCTTACTGCAATGAAGAACAACTAAGTCTAGCAAGCTCACTACCTCAACCCTAAACCTACAGAGATTACAATAAGGGTTGTTACACCTTGAGGGTTGTTAAACCCTACTGGTGGCTTACTGCCAAATTCACTGCCACGATGAACACCTTTATTTATTGTGAATAAACAATTCCTCAACTCTGCTCTTCCTCTACCCTGCTCTTCCTCTGCTCTGCTCTTCCTCGTCTTTCCTCTACCTCTTCTCTGCTCTACCTTTGGACCTTTCTTAATATATTCTCATTTTCACTCAAGGACATCTTTTCCATGACTCAGCTACAAGTATTTATACACTACATCAACCTTGGAATGATCATCAAGGTCAGCATCAACCATTGGAACAATCTCCAAGGTCTGTATTACAAACATTTACAAAATAGGTCTAGACCTATTGCAACATCATGCAAAGGGAATGAAATGCAGATCATGTCATGCCTTAGCTAGGACTCAAACATGATCTTCCATGCCACAACATGCTTCGACAATCTTCTAGAGATCTTTGCAATCACTGGGATCAACCAGGTCAGCCAAGATTGGTTACACGCTACATTATCTAGGAACAATCTTCACACACCATCTCAATTTCTTAACGCAGACCAAAGTAGGCATAGGAACATGATTAGGAGACATCCACAAGCATGCTATAATCATCAGGAGCAACCGCATGAACCTTAACCACTTTATTCATAGGAATCTTCTCACCAGAGTACATTAACTTTACTGTCTTCAACTGTCATAAAAGAAAGATAGCTTGTGGACCACCAAACCATGAACCATTGCAACTGTAGACACTTATCATCATCCTAGACTTCCCTCTAGAACCACATAGTAAAATACTTTCTTTTGGAGGAATGCAGAGCCAAATACTTTCTTCCCGTCTCAACTGAACTCACAGAAAAAGTAGGCTTCACTCTGGTGAACACAACTCACTCAAATCTTCATGCGGATGGCTCAGACCTAAAATGTAGCATCCTTAGACATACCTCTAACTTACTTCCAATATGAATACCATGATCTTTAAGAAGGAACAAATGCAGAGCAATTTACTAGACCGTTCTTCAGCATACAACTCACTATCTGTACTGCACTTCTTTGTGGCTTACTTGTTTCTTCCGGAGAGGCTAATTTTCTCAATATCCTCAACATACAAGTCTTCTAAACAAGTAATGGAATAAGATATAGTTGACACCAATGACAACAAGATAATGTTGACATCAATGACAACACCGATTAGGCACATACTTGTAACAATCTCCCCCTTTTTCATTGATGGAAACATATGATGTGAAAAACTACAACAACCATCAAGACAAGATTCTCCCTCTTTCTCTTTACACATCTGCACTCTTTCTTACTCCAAAATTCTCCCCCTTTCTCTTACACATTTGCACTCTAAGTTTTTCACATGACTTCTCTCCCCCTTTGACATCAATGGCAAAGGGCACATACTTCTACTTTTCTGCTCTGATCTAATCTCTCTTCTAAACTTTTTGACTACTCCCCCTTATAAGTAGCCCTAACAAGAGTCAATCTAGACCTCTAAACACCTCTGGACTGATGTACCATTATGCATCTTAGTTTAGAGAAGGAGGGTTGATGACCCCTAACTTTTCTCTGAGATACTCAAAAGTATCCTTGGGCAAATGCTTGGTAAAAATGTCTGCAATCTGATCCTTGGTTAAAACATACTCCAACTTCACTTCATTCTCTGTCACTTTTTCTCTAAAAAATGATACCTAATGGATATGTGCTTGGTCCTTGAATACATCACTGGGTTCTTTGATATGTTTATGGCATTGTGTTGTCACAAAAAGATTGTAATATGTTCTTCATACACAACTTTGATGTCCTTCAAAGTCTACTTCATCCATAACCCTTGAGTGCAACTGCATGCTGCTACAATGTATTCTGCCTCTACAGTAGATAGGGATATTGAATCATATTTCTTGTTCAACCAAGATACTAATCTTTTTCCCAAGAAGAATGCACCTCCACTTGTACTTTTTTTTTCATCCACATCTTTGGCCCAATCTACATTAGTATATGCATTGAGAACAAAGTCACTATCCCTGGGGTACCACAAACCATAATCTATTATGCCTTTTAAATATCTCAGAATTCTCTTGACTTCCATCACATGTGATTCCTTAGGTTATGCCTGAAATCTTGTCACAAGACACACTACATGTATTATGTTAGGTCTGGTTTGAGTCAGATAAAGTAATCCTCCAATGATAGATCTATACTTTTTCTGGTTTGCCATGGGTGAGTTATCATCTTTATAGGTGTTCATACTAGTTTAGAGTCTTCCATCTCAAATTTCTTTAACAACTCTTTCACATACTTGGATTGAGAAATGAAGATACCCTTATCTGATTGACTTATTTGCAGACCTAAAAACAAGTTCATCTCCTCAAACATAGACATTTCAAATTCATTTTGAATTTCTCTAGCAAAAACTGAGCACATACCTTCATTGCCTCCAAAAATAATATCATCAATAAAAACTACAACAATTAGAGTTTGTTCATCATTGATCTTGAAGTAGAGGTTACTATCTATCATACCTTTACTAAACCCTATCTGTATTAGGTACATGTCCAACCATGCATGCCATGCCCTGGGAGCTTGCTTCAATCCATGTAGTGCCTTCTTCAATCTACATAGCATGTCCCCTTACTCAGATGACTGAAATCCTTCCTGTTGTTCAATATAGACTTCCTCTTCCAACTCTCCATTTAAGAAGGAAAACTTCACATCCATTTGATAAACCTTGAAATCTTTGTATGCCGCAAAAGCTAGAAACATCCTTATTGCTTCAATCCTTGCTACTGGAGCAAAAGTTTCTTCAAAGTCTATTCCTTCAACCTGACTGTATCCTTTGCATACCAATCTTGCTTTGTTTCTTACCACTTCACCCTTCTCATTCATTTTGTTTATGAAGACGCACTTTGTACCAATTACATTCTTGTCTGCTAGTCTAGGAACAAGATCCCAAGTCTGATTCTTCTTTATCTGCATTAATTCTTCTTCCATGGTCTTTATCCAATTCTCATCTTTGCATGCCTCATCCACAGTTTTAGGTTCAATCTTAAATATTAGATAGAAATTGACTTGTTCTTCTATAGCTTGTCTTCTGGTTAAGATCCCTTTGCTCTTATCTCCTATGATTTGATTTTTAGAATGACTGATTCTTACATATCTTAGAGTTTTGGTAGCACTTACTGATGCAGACCCAACTACAAAAAAACCCAAAAGGATCAAACTAACAACACAGGAGGAAGAGGATATAGGGAATGGTAGGGCAAACAACTCATCTAGGCCTCAATAGACCAAACAACAACACTTGACTTCAATTTGGATTTGACTGTCCACTCACACTCCATGGCTTCAACACAACACAATATCACCATTTATAGGTTCAAACATATGGGGACCTTCCCAAACTTTCTAGGGACCCTAGACCAACTAGGTTTGACTACCCCAAGCTCACAAAACTCAGAAATTTCTCAGAAGGTACCTCCTTGTACCATTTCCTTCACAAACCCACTCACTTCCTTATAGCCCTCCCTTTAGGACTGTCATGCAATAACTTGAGTTTCAGACCTCGTCTCCAAATTGTCATGGGCTTTTTGACTACCCATTACCTTTTTCTTAAACATAATAAACATGTAACATAGGTTTCTTTGGAACACCACACTCAAAATAGGACTGTTCCTGTTGTCCTAAGGGCTAATTAGGCCTCCCACAACACCACAAATACATGAAAATGATAACCCACTCCACAAATTCTTGTTCCCAGGTGTAGGAGGTGTTGAATACTAATAAAATTAACTAGTTTTAGGGTTCTATACATCACACAAATTACCTTGCTTTCAAAATCAAACTCTACCTATGCTAGGACTATCCAAAACATAGAGAAATTAGAATTTAAGAACAGAAAATCTACCCTTTGTATTAACTCCATTGTTATTGCACAAAACCCACTTATCCAACATGTAAACCAAACTTATTACAGTCATTTCCATCCAAGATGCAAGTGTGGGGAGTCACGATTCCATCAATTTCATGAAAAAGCACTAAAACCCTCTAAAACCCTACTTACAGACCTACTTGCACTAAAACAGTCATAAAATGCCTTTTTACAAATGAAATTTTCCCCATCCAAGTTTAAATGGAAGGTGATCCACCCCTTTAACCAAAATTATGCATTTGGGGTCATGGCTGAATCATATGGCCCAGTACAATTCGTTGGAACAACAATAAAACAGTGAGAAACTAGAAAAATAGAGCAATTTTGAAGAACCGTTTGGAAAAGGATTCAAAATTTATCAAAATATTTGAAACATGATCTAAAACAAGGCTAAGATAGTCCATTTCAACATCCTAATGCATGAGAGAACATCACAGTACTGTATGGCCATGGGAGAGAGGAGGGAACAACAGAAATGCAGAAAAATACAGTCAGGGACAGCAAACAACATTTTCTCTTTAATATTTCATTCAAACTTCATCCCAATCTTCCTTCACTCGACCACACTACCTTTTTACAATGTATTACACTTATTTTATATCCTTGACACTCCACTCCATTGTGGGAATAAGGCTCAAAATAGCCTAAAGCTACTGATTTTTCTAAAAAACTGATTTTTCTAAATATAGACTGTCACAGTCTTTATGACTGCAGTCCCACTAAACCTTTTTCAAACTCCACTAACATAAAATGACTAAAATCATCCTCCTATACCTTTTTAAGGCTCTACTACATTTATTTTCAAAACTCATTTTGCCTTTTTAACACTAAAATTTACAAATTTGACTAACTTATTATTCTAGGTGCATTGCACCACTTACCAAAGCTTGTTCTTCTTCATCTGTGTTGTCTTCATGCTGCACCACTTCTGAACATCTAGATCATCTAAGTCATATCCAATTAGTTCTAAAGACCTTTCTTTACACTCATCAACTTTGACATTTGCACTTTCAATGATTTTATTTGGCCTCTTATTATAGCAGTAGTAGGCCTTACTCTTGGTGGAGTAACCAAGGAAGATTCCTTCATCACATCTAGCATCAAACTTGCCTAAATCTTCTTCTCTTTTGATATAACATCTGCTACCAAAGACTTTGAAGTATTTCACAGTAGGAACTCTACCATGCCACAATTCATAGGGAGTTTTTGAACTATTGCCTTTTACTTGAACTCTGTTTAGGATATATACTACAGTGTGAATTGCCTTTCTCCAATATGCTTCCAAAAGATGATCTTCCTTCATCATGGTTCTAGCAGCTTCTTGAACTGTTATGTTTTTCCTTTCAACAACTCCATTTTGTTGTGGAGTTCTAGGCGTAGATAGTTGTCTCTTTATTCTATGATCTTCACAAAAGAAATTGAATTCATTTGATGTGAACTCTTCTCCTCTATTAGATCTCAAACATTTGATTTTCAAATCCATCTCATTTTCAACCGTTGCCTTAAATACCTTGAATTTATCTAGAGCTTCAGCTTTCTCTTTTAAGAAGCTGACCCAAGTCATTCTAGAATAATCATCAATGAGCAGCATGAAATACCTATCTCCTTGCAAACTTCTTACTCTGGTAGGTCCACACAAGTCTGTATGCACTAGCTCAAGTAGTCCTCCAACTGATTGATCCTTACTTTTGAAACTTGTTCTTGTCTGTTTCCCAAATTGACACTCCTTGAAAATTGGATTAGCAGGCTTTACAAGATTAGGCAAATCTCTAATAATCCGTGGAATACTTATCTTCATAATATTATCAAAATTTATGTGACACAACCTTCTATGCCATAACCAACTTTCATCAATCTAAGTCAAAAAGTAATAGTTATCGATTCCTTTCAAGTGATAGATATTACCTCTGGCCTTCTTACCAGTTGTAATGACCATTCCAGAGCTTTCCCTGATCTTGCATCCATTGTCCTTGAAGCTTAAGTTGTAGCCCTTGTCACACATCTAACCCACACTTAGAAGATTGTTCTTTAATCCTTTCACATACAAGACATCTTCAGTATTATTCTTTCCATCAAAAGAAATAGATCCTTTTCCACAAATCCTACCAGTTGTATCATCTCCAAACTGAACCAGTCCACCATCATATCTTTCCAAACTTACAAAATTACTTTTGTCACTAGTCATGTGGTGAGAGCAACCACTACCAATAACCCATTCATCTTTGTCCTTGATGACCTGAGCAACCAAAGCACTTTCCACTGGTTTTTCTTCCTTCATACAACTACAAGAATTAGTAGACACGAGATCTTCTTTAATAGCAATGACCAAGCATTCATTTATAGAGGAATTAGCATTATTTGGTTCACCATTATCTGATACTCCATCATCATCAAAGTCTTCAACATAATAACACTTCTTTTAGGTCCTAGGCCTGTTGTCATATCTTCTTCTATTTATTTCAATTCTTTTAGAACATCTAGAAGCAAAATGACCTACTTTACCATAGGAAAAATATTTGAAAGGTAATTTGCCTTTATACTTACCAGATCCTCTTTGCAGCCTGTCCACAAAGTTGGCTTCAACTTCATCTATCTCATCATCAGATTCTACCTCATACTTTTCTAATCTGGAAGTACTTCCAGGAGTACCAGCTTTGAAGGCAGTCTCAACTTTTGGTAGAGCATCATCTAACTCCCTCATCTCAAAAGAAGTAAGCTTACCGAGCAACTAATCCCTATTAACTATTTTTACTTGCATGAATTCTTCAATCACGGCCACCTTGTGATAGTAGGACTTGGGGTAGAGATCTGAGTATTTTCATGACAATTTCCTTTTCAACGAGAGTTCTACCTATGGCTTTTATCCCTGTAACAAGTTCATCAACTCTTTTCATAAATGCTGATAAGTTTTCATCATTGTTCATCTTCAAGCTTTCATATTTCACTTTCAGACTTTGTAACTTGGCTTCCTGCACAAAATCATCTCCTTCATACAGATTTTTTAACTTTTCCCATACCTTATTTGCAGTTTCAAGATCTACCACTTTCACCAATATTGAGTCGGTTAATGAGCTTAGCAGAGCATCCCTTGCCTTGATATCTATCCCATATTCTTTGATTTCATCTTCAATCGTTGGACCATTTTGAGGTATGGTGTATTCTATTTCTGTAGCTTTCCAAACCTTGCTACCAAGAGAAAGAAGATGGCTTTCCATCCGAGCCTTCCAGAGAACATAATTAGTTCCATCAAAATGCAACGCTTCCTTCTTGTAAGACATTTTGGATCTTCCTCAAGCTATTAAACTTTCTTCAAAGGAACTTGGCTATGATACCAATTGTTGATATGCATCAAGCAACTGAGAGGGGGGGGTGAATCAGTTGTCACAAAAACTTAAACACTTTCTATAATTAAACATTCATCACTTATACACAATTGTTATGATTTAACAATGAGTGCATGAAATCATAAACTTAACAACATCAAACACAAGAGACACCAGATTTACATGGAAAACCCCAAGGTGGGGAAAAACCACGAAGAGGATTAACTCTCAATATATATTGCAATCTTGAAATAGTGATGTTCAAGCTTGGTCACCCCATGGGCCCAAACATACTGACTTACTGCCATGAAGAACAAATAGTTCTAGCAGGCTCACTACCTCAACCCTAAACCTAGCAAGATTACAATAAGGGCTATTAAACCCTGAGGACTATTAAACCCTATTGATGGCTTACTACCAAATTCACTACTACAATGAACACCTTTCTTTATTGTGAATAAAAAATTCCTCATCTCTGCTCTTCCTCTACCCTGGTCTTCCTCTGCTCTACTCTTCCTCTTCTTTCCTCTACCTCTTCTTTGCTCTGCCTTTGGACCTTTCTTAATATATTCTCATTTTCGCTCAAGGACATCTTTTCCATGACTCAGCTACAAATACTTATACACTACATCAACCTTGGAATGATCTTCAAGGTTGGTATCAACCATTGGAACAATTTCTAAGGTCAGTATTACAAACATTTACAAAATAGGTCATGACCTATTGCAACATCATGCAAAGGGAATGAAATACGGATCACATTATGCCTTAGATGGGACTCAAACATGATCTTCCACACCACAACATGCTTCCATAATCTTCTAGAGATCTCTGCAATCACCGGGATCAACCAGGTCGGCCAAGACTAGTTACACGCTATGTTATCTACGAACAATCTTCACACACCACCTCAATTTCTTAACACAGACCAAAGTCTAGATAGGAACATGATTAGGAGACATCCACAAGAACACTATAATCATTAGGAGCAACCACATGAACCTTAACCACTTTATTCATAGGTATCTCCTCACAGGAGTACATGAACTTTACTATCTTCACTGTCATAAAAGAAAGATAGCTTGCGGACCACCAAACCATGAACCATTGCAACTGTAGGCACTTATCATCATCCCAGACTTCCCTCTAGAATTGCATAGTAAAATACTTTCTTATGGAGGAATGCAGAGCCAAATATTGTCTTCTTGTCTCAACTGAACTTACAGAAAAAGCATGCTTCACTCTGGTGAACACAACTCACTCAGATCTTCATGTGGGTGGCTCAGACCTGAAATTTAGCATCCTTAGACATACCTCTAACTTACTTCCAATCCAAAAACCATGATCTTCAAGTAGGAACAAATGTGGAGTAGTTTATCAGACTGTTCTTCAGCATACAACTCACTGTTTGTACTACACTTCTCTGTGGCTTACTTGTTTCTTCTGAAGAGGTTAATTTTCTCAATATCCTCAACATACAAGTCTTCTAAACAAGTAATGGAATAGGATACAGTTGACACCAATGACAACAAGAATATGTTGACATCAATGTCAACACTGATTAGGCACATACTTGCAACACTGAGATCCAGCACTAAGGTATGAGCTAGAATAGTATTGTTTGGATCACTTGGAAAAAAAAGAAAAAAAATACCTAATGTGGTACATTACAAAGCAATCTTTATTTATTGTGTTTAATAGTGAGGTGTTTTATCATCTTTTTGAGAGCAACACTTATGACAATTATGTTTTTGCATTACAATGGTTAAAAAGGGTCACATTTGAAAGATTAATCACTTTACATTTGAGCTATCAAGAGTCCAAGGAGAGATGAAGCAAGATTCTAAGAGACTACAACACCCAGAGTGATTTCAAGTGAAGAAAAACCTAATTTGGCAAAAGAGGTATTTACAATTCACAACCCTATCGTAAACTTGTTTGAATTTTTTTTAAATGGTGACACCACAAGTTATTGATATCATTGAGAGGGCTTGACCAAAATTTAAGAAACATCCCTTTAAATATGGAAGTTGATCCAATGGGTGCATTTTCAGATATACCACATGGAGTGATGCATGCGGAGGATGTTAGGGCTTACATCCATGTTACCCTAAAAGAATAGGGGAATAGCCAACTTACAAACCTATATCTAAAACATTTAACCAATGATGATTTTTATCTAAAGGAAGAATATAAGGCATTGGAAGAGAAGAAATTCACTCAATATATAGATTTCCTAACATTTGCGGAGGACAAATGGGTTTGATATGTGCAAAGCAGAATCCACGATGAGTTTATGTGGCTTAACACTCCATTCATGATCACAAAAGATGCCATAAGGGCAGTCACAGGATTGAATTCTAACAGTATAGTGCCTATATTTAAGGCAATGAAAATAACAAAGTGACTGAAGCCACGGGAGCCAAATTTGATAAAAGAGCATTGACAATCAATGGTATTGAAGACCATGTTGTTAGGTTTGTATCCATGGTAATAGGATATAAGATCTACTTCACAAATTGAGAGAATTCTATCTCTGACACTGCTATATACACAACTTATGAGATGATCAAGAAGAATTCAGACTATGATCTTTGTGAGTTGCCCTAGAAATAGTTGATGGAAAATCTAAAGAAGACAAAGAAGCAGAAATATCCATTCAAGTTTGGTACTCTAATTCTTTTCTTATTTCTCTATTTTATGCAAGAGTTACCAGTGATAAACCTGAATGTAGTACAAATTAGAAATCATTTAAATAGCATATGAAATCATGATGCTCGGACCACAACCCTATGGGGATACTTCAAGAAATTCTAGAAGATCGTGCAATCAAGGAAAAGAATACCTAAGTGCATTTTTGAAAAATATAAAAATGACATATGCTTTATTGTAAATAAGGATCAGTGTATGATGGAAGTTGTTGAGCCCAGGATAGTCTGGGTCCTCCCAATGGGGTATGAAGTGGAAGGAAACATACTAGATGGTTATGCTGATCTTATGTTGAAGAAACCCAGGGATCCCAATGAGCCAAGATTTGGCACATATGAAGAGTTATCTATAAAAGTTCATGTTGAACTAAGAAAACCATAAAATCAGAAAAAGATGAAGAAATTGGTAGAGGAATATGCCTAGAACATAGGGGTGACAAAATAAGAAATTGCTAAAATAAGGGCAAGGACCGAAGCAGCTAGAACAACTAAAAATTTGAAGGTGAGCCTAGCAAGGCTCTGGAAGTGCAAGAGATAAAGACAGAGAGACCTATAGCTCCAAAGAAAATGATAAGAGGCTCCACATCTGTTTAAACAACCTCAAAATCCTCTAGTCCCACACTCTCTGAGGAAGCACCTACTAAGAAACCTAGTTAAAAAGGACACAAAAGAGTGAAAACCAAAGTTAAAAGGATGCATGTGTGTTGATGATGAAGAAATAGAATCAGATGAAAAAGTCAAGAAGATGAAAACAAAACCAACTGAAGCCTCTGGTTCTAAGAAAGACAAGTCCTCTAGAAAGGGGAAAGGAAGAAAGAAGGAGAAGAAGGCAGAGCCTATGAAAGTACAAGCTACAATAAGTCTAGAGGAAGTATTAAAGGCCATTATAGTTGATGGAAATCTAAAACCTATTGCCCAATTGTATGATGACTATGATGATGCAAATAAAAACATCATTGAGATTGTTGTCATCAAATACTTGGACATATACAATAAAGCCCTCATTGAGATAATTATTGATCTCTTAGATAGCTTGGGAAGTATAATGTCTACAAGGAAAGAAGTTGTTATGGCCAAGGACATTAAGCTTAGAGAACATACACTAATAAAGCTATGTCTTGAAATCACTCAAGAAGAAAAGGCAAAAGTATCCAAAGTGCTTGGTGGAGAATTTAGAACAAAGAGGAGGATGAACACCCTCATATCAGATGACATTGAGAAGGTAGTTAAAGAAACTGAGGAAATCACTCTGAGAGTGTTAAAGGAATTTCATCTCCAAACCATATATGATAATGAAGAAACAAGTGTTGGAGATGACACATCTACTATGGATGTCAGCATGGACCAAGGGTTAGACAAAAATGATGAAGAGATAAAGGAGAAAGAAGATCAAGCCCCTACTACTGATGGTCTAGACACAGCTGACAAGGACCAAA
This sequence comes from Cunninghamia lanceolata, assembly GCA_027924645.1. Lineage (NCBI taxonomy): Eukaryota > Viridiplantae > Streptophyta > Pinopsida > Cupressales > Cupressaceae > Cunninghamia > Cunninghamia lanceolata. Next base: position 2,281,934 of record BSBN01000220.1, on the reverse strand, counting down.
TTGAGACAAGTCTTCCTCTAGATCAACAAACTGATGATCAAGCAAACAAGGAAAAGACTGGTGAGGTGAATAATGTTGATAATCAAGAACATGAACAAGTTGAGAAATGCCTTCACAAGAGAAAAACATTGATCAACAAGAGGATATGGATATGGAACCTCCTGAGTAGAACAAAGAAGAAGAAGTTTTTGATATGGCAAGAGACACTACTACCTTACAAGATCTAGTAGATTTTGTCAAGAAATTTTTGGAAAGGAAATAGGAACTTCACAAGTTTTGGATGAGCCTAAGTTTCTTCAAGGACCAATAAACTTGGCTTCAATGTCTCCTTTGTAGAAATTCAAACTGGTATCAATTGTGCAAGCTAAGGCTTAGGAAGAAATTCTAAGGTCTCACATCCAGGATAGTGAGCTCATTGGAGAAGCATCTAGTATCTTGGAGAAGTTGATGCCCTCATACCAAAAAGATACACCATTGCCATCAACTAATCAACTCAAAGGCTTGATAAAGTTAGTAAGTACTCATTTTGAATCTTTTGAGAAATCTGTAGATGCTAAGGTTAGAAAATAATTTTATCATAAAAAGTTGATTGAATTGAAAAACAAGTTAGACAATAATAGAATTTTGCTAGATAATAGTATTAAGAATATAGAGAGTGCTATCAAGGAAGCATGTGATATATACAACTTTTGCTTATCCTAGCATGAGACCACTGAGAAAATAGATGAGAAGATTAAGGCTTTGGAACTTCAACTAGTAAATATCTCTAAGTCCTATGATCTAGCAGTTGATTCCATTAGCAGTATGGAAGTACATGTTGTAAATATTCATAATAACATAAGTAGTCTACAATATCAAAAGTATACTTCATTATCTTCAACAGATCAACTCAAGGGGCTAATAAACTCAGTAAGTATACATTTTGAATCTTTTGAAAATTCCACATAAACAAAAGTTAGAAAAGAGTTTAATGAGAAGAAATTAGTTGAGTTGAAGACCATGTTAGTTAATGATAAAACTCTATTAGATAATGGACTAAATGGTATGTAGAGTGCCATCAAAGAAGCTTGTGATTTGTACAAATTTTGTTTATCATGGTTGGAAGATACAAAGGAGTTAGGAGAGAAGATCAAGGATCAGGAACTGTAGTTGATAAATATCTCTAAGTCATTTGATCTAGTAGTTGAATCAATAAATAGTAAAGAGAAACAAGCTATAAATATCCACAATAACTTAAGCAGTTTGATGAATAAGATGGATGAAGTTAAAAATATATTGTGCCAGCTAAGAGGGCTGATAAGTCCTAAAATAGATTCAATGACTAATCTTGCAGCAAAAGCCTTGAATGTAAAAGCAATAATTGATACACCCTTAGATGTGCAGAAGGCAGAAAAATTAGTGTTTTTGATAAATGGTCACATTCAAATTTTGGATAATGCAAATAATTAATGGGATGGAGAGATAGCATAAGTAAAGATTATCTACAATGATATTATCCCACCTACTACTAACTAACATGGAAGATTGTACTTGTACATATGCCGCAGAGTATGACAGTTTTAAAGTTTTGACACAATTTTTCTACTTGTATGCTCTTGGGGAGAAGAAGATACAGTGAAAAATGGCCAAAACATCTCAAGGAAAGAAGAAAAATAGAGTGTACAAAGTAAGGGGGAGCAACACAAGAATTTTTCACTAAGTGTTGCCATCAATGTCAAAGGGGGAGATTGTTGGCAACATAGTCAAGAGACACTACTGATATGTTTGAAGACAAATCCTGAGACAAAGGTGTGTACAGTATTTTGATTAGGAAGGATTAACTTAACCAAATTGACTAAGCATTGACAACACATTGTGACAGTGACAGTAATTCAGTTGGTACTCCTCCACAATTGAAGATCTTCTTATGTGGTTATGGTATGTTACTCTCAGCTATCTAGTGAGATCATGATTCAGTGTTCAAATCCTAATTCCCTCTGGAAGTCATATGGTGAAATGTCTAAGTCCGGGTGAATAGAGTTAAGTCAGAAACAATGCAGAGTACCTAAGTAATCTGGTCCATATTCCTCCGTTGATTAATATTTTGATTTATAGTTTTGAGGCATTGAAGATACATGTCATGAGCATCTAAATCTGGATTTGTGGAGCTTGAAGTTCACCAGTTCACATTTTACAAGTTCTCTAGTATTGGCTTTTAGGTAGACAGTATTTCTCTGTGACAGAACAATAGTTCTGAGATCCTCATTTCTCTATGAAAGAATATTATGCTTTGCAATTTTAAAGGTATGCTAAGAGTTCCATAATGAATGATAGCTATGAATTCCAATGTCTCATATGGCTCGCATTGAAAGTTATGGTATGACAGTCAAGCTAGTTGGATGTGCACTTAAGGGTTAAGCTGACAATCATGTTAGATCGATATGCGATGAAGATATATGATTGGAATCATTAATCTAAGTGGTTCTATAATAGGTCTAGACTCATATGAAGACTCTTGCATGATTGATTGGGTTCGTATTGTTCTTTGGGCACAATAACAGGCCGACAAGGTATAACTTGAATATACAAGATTTATCTTTTACATGCCAACCTAGTTTGAGAAATTTCTTGATACAAATATATTTACTCAATGGATTTCAGCTCTGGATGCATGAATATGTGTGAAAAAAGTATAAATTGAATGTGTGTGCAATCTAAGGCAGTTTTGTGATCAGAAAAGGATAGTAAGGACAGAAAAGTAGAGCATATATGAAGCAGAGCAGATAAAGTAGAGCAGACATGATGCAAGAGCATCCCTAGTTCAAGAGCAATCTTGCATCAACCAAAAACATTTGCATTTCAGTCTGTTTGTAGTTCAATTTGTTTCTTTTCATTTTCCAGTTCAGGTAGTTCAGGCAAAAGTAGTTTCTACATTTTGATCCACATTTTACCACAGTTGCATTTCAGTCCTTGCAGAGGTGTACTTAGCATCTAGATTCATTCATCTACATCATATCTAGAATTCAGAGATCCACACATCATTACCAGAATGATATCGCTATCAAAAGATCTACTATTTTTTAGAACAGAGCATCCTGATAGTCTCAGACAACTAGCTGAAGGAGAGATCTGCGAAAGAATTTCCTAATCTGTGAATCCTAATGACACATCATTCAATGATCCTTGGTTTGTGGCTAACCTTCTCCAAGATCCGCATATCATTCCATTCATTTGCAGAGGTGTTCTATGCATTTACGTTCGACCTATTTGTGTACACATGTTACAACTCTTCATTGGAGTTTGTAACCATCCTTGGCCGACGCAGAGGAATCTATTGTTTCAAAGATGATATATATTGATGTAATGGATCCTTAGGAAAGCAGTTCAAATTTATCAAAGCTGTGATCATCTGCATAAGCTCGTAGTTTAGATTTTATGCAAAGGAGCTTCAAAGCTATATCTTGTGCGAATTCTATAATCAGGCATGTGAGCCCAATTGTAAGCCTGCATGTTTCTGGCCAATTAGTATTTGAATTCTATTATATATTGAATGACTGAATCTACATTTGTTCCATTTCTTTAAGTTGTTTCCATTGTATTTACTCTTGTTGCACGGTCCAGATAGTTCATTCTGTGAACCCTCCTACCATGACTGCACCAAGTGGTATCAGAGCCAGGTTTGAATCTTTGGGAGTGAATTGAGTGAAGTTGGAGAGGGAATTCTATAAGATCTTGTTGTTGACAGATCACCAAATTGAGGTAGGTTACTTGTGTCACAACCGATCATCAATTGAGAGGCAGTTTGCACTTGATCCTAGGAAGAATGCCGCCGAGGAGAGTTGCTTCTGTTGGAACAATGGCTGGTACAATGGATGAGATGATGGAGATGATGAAAACAATGTGAATTTGATTGGATGCTGTTGAAGAAGATAGGCGAAAAGGATTGACACTAAGACCTAATGTTGAAAGTGATGATGAAGAAGAATTTCAATCTGTGGAACAAACTGGTGAAACCCTAGGAGGTGATGAAGAAGAAGAATTAGATCAAGTAAAGATATTGCAAGCTATTTCTGTAGACACTTAAAAATGTCCTCGTGTCACAAATGTGACAGGACAAATTTCCCCTTCAAATTACATTATTCAACTAATTCAATTTTGTCCATTCTAGCTGCTTGACCATATTTCTTTTATAATTAAATAATTAATTTCAATTGATTATTTAATTATTCGTTCATACCCTAATGTCCCCTTCACTTGATTTATTCAAATAAATAAATCAATCCGATCAAAAATCCCCTTTCACATGTCCCCTTCATCAAATGAATTAAATAAACTAATCAAGTTTATTTAATTTAAACATTTCCCACCTCACCATATTTGTGAATTTTAAATTCACTTTTGTCCTCTTATGGAGGAAAACCCTAAATCATCCTGGCTCTTCATTTTGGCTCCAAGTCAACAATCAATCTTGGCCCTCCATTCAAATCAATTCCTCTACAAAATAGCCTTTTCCAGCTCATTTGGCTCTTTGGGAGTTCATTTTTCATCATTTAAGCTAACCCTCCAAAGTCCTGCTAATCATACTCAAGAGCTTCTCATTATGTTGCATGAACTTGCAAATCTAAGAATAAATAAGGCAAGATTTAAGAGGAAAATGAAGGTTAATCAAATGTCAGCTTAGATTTTCCATTTATTTTTTGTTTGATTTCTTAATTTCAAGGCTAGATTTGTGCTTCATTGCAGTTATGGTTTGATAGTTTGTTGTTTCTACATGTAAACCTGATTTTTCCCTAGCACAAAATGGTGAACTTGACGTGAAAAGATCAGTTTTTGTTAACTTTTGAAAGGAAAAATTTGTAGGTGACCTCTCGAGTTCAAATGGACCTCACCATTGAGTTTGGGAGGCCCTTTCCATGAAAAATAACATAAAATTCGATAGGGTTTGGTCTCTGCAAATTTTTTTTATTTTTTTGAAAAAACTTTTAGGGGCCACAGTCCATACAGTACCGATCAACAACCCCTATCCATACTGATTCTATGCAGTGTTTGACTTTGTGGTCACAGTTCTTTATGGTCACAGGTTTTAGTTTTGTTTCAGTCTAGATTTACCAAATTTTGTAGTTGCAGATGTTTGTGACTTGTTGCAGGATTATTAGTATCAGGTTGGGAATTACAGGTGTTATCTTGTTAATGCTTGTATTAATCTTCCTTGTTGACATACATTTCTCTGCTGAGCTGCAGGGGAAATCCCCGTCTAAACCCTAAGCTAGAAGCCGCCTGCATTTTCTCCACTAAAACCTAACGGCTCTCTACCGACCACCTGTTTCTCACCGCCTATGGTTTACACTCCTCCGTCGATCACCACTCTATGAAACCCTTGTCACTTGTGGTTTACACTCCTCCACCACCCTCATAACCATAATCATCACTGGCTTTGTCTTAGTTGAAGCCTCTGTATTGTTTCATGAAGTCTTTGTCACCTCTTTTTTTAGGACTGTCACCTCCACTGAGAAACCCTAACAGTCACTTGTTGTCGCTTGTGAATGTATGTCAGCACCCTAAAAACTTACCTCCTCCCCCACTTCAAACTTCCACCTCTTTCAAACCATAGCCACCATCGAAGCTCCATTGTCAGCTCTACCCAAGCATCTGCCACCTGGCCGGCACTACACCCTCATCTACGCCACCTCTCTATCAAAAGCCTCTAATCCTGGTTAAAATACAGCATCTCATCATTTACCCAATGATTAATGTATGGAGAATGGGAAAAGGTTATCGAGTGTGCTTTTCCATGTGCTCTGATATGTTTATATCTCTATCTCTTCTTTGCATCAAATTCTTACTTTTCTCTACCCGGATTTGCTGTGAAAATGCTGCCTTTTGTTCTGCTATAAAGGAATTACTATTGTGGCTGGAATAGATTATAAGTAGAGCTTCCTCTATTTCAAATATGGGTCGAAGCTAGAAGAAATCTATGCCACTGCCGCCTTCTCTTAAAAAACCCTAACCGCTACAACGCTTGTAGTCATATCGCATTCTTTGAGGTTGGTATTTATAAACTGTCATGGCCAACCAAAGTTGGAACCACTATTGAAATCACCATGGTCATCTTTTAAATCACCAGTTCGAAGTTCTTCACCACCTTTGCTTTAAACCCTTTTGCCTCGAGGTCGTCTCCTCTTTGAAGCTCGTCACCACTAAGCCTTCGAAAATATTCTCCCACTTCTATTATGTTTTGATGAAGATACATGACCTGTTTCAAATAATGGCTCTAATCATTCCATGAGACCGCGTCCTTTGAGGCATTATATTAAGCAGTCTAGGTGCCTCAGACTATGCTTCAACATCTTGCATGGATACCAGTGCATTTCCACCTACAAGATCAGAAAGACCTATTTTTATTTTGCTTTGGTAGATGTTCATACAATGGTTCCCACCATGGCTTAACACCTACACATTGCATTTGCTTGAAAATTTCTAAAGCCTTCTTGACTGCTAAGCTTCTTGATTGCCACCCAAAACCTCTTCTCCACAAGAAAAGAATTGCATTCGTTGTGACATTCGTAGCCCTCTTTTTCTGATGCATTCACTGGTTTGTCCCTCGATATCTAAATTTCTAGAAAGAAAAGCTTCAACAATGGTGAAACAGGGTGGGTTTCGAGTTCCATGCTAATTGATTCAGCCTGTAATAAAACATTATACCTGGCGCTCTGCATTTCTGCACTGTTGTCATATCCCAATGTTGAACATGAAAACCCCAATAATTTTGCACATATTACTATGAATATTACAATGGGTCTGGTCCATCCCCCCAGGGCATGGAGTGTACATAAAAAATGGCCTTGGAAGATTGTATGGAGCTTTTACAAGACTCCATGGATTAGCTCAACAGATCTCTAGTGGAGATAGTCAGAATGGGCATCGAACCCTTAATGACCCAGATTGCAAATATCTAGACATGGCTCAGCTCCAAACACCCTCGCTCCACCCAAAACCTCTTCTACGCCTGTCACCTCCCTTCTCCACTTATTCTTCGATCACTTTCCAAATGGCTGACCACTGTTACATTTGTCGAAAACCATCAACCACGCCCAAGCATCCTTGTCGCCTCCCGGGATCTCTGCAACAATCGACTGAATCTCTAGAGTACTCAGTCAATTTTCCCTTCCATGGTTACCCCTGGCTGTTAACCCTCATTGACATTTTTCATTAACCGTAGGGTTTTACTATTTTTGATGGTTTGGCATTTGGTGTTTAATGAATCTAGTTAGATGTTAGTTGCTAATTGATTGGTGTGCTTGGCATGCGGTTACAAGAATACTCACCACAAACTGCCACCGTTGACACCTATTGACATGGTCCCGGTCACAAACCATGTGGAGGGAATGGATCAAAGGCTTCAACGACAGTGCTTAAAGGCCTTAAATGCATGGTCATATCAGTGACCTGTAGAAGAAAGGGGGGAAGGGGTTATCGGCCCCTAATTTTTTATTTTATTTTTTGGCCCTCATCCGCCCCTGGTCATATGAGAGACCAGGGGTGTGGCTTAATTTCAACCATTACACTTAACTACTAGACAGTAACCGCCGACATGTGACTACGTCACTCAAACCACTAGTGGTCTAACTGTTAACTGCCAGGAGCTTTTTTGCCCCCCACATGCTTAAGCAGGCAGTTTTTTTCAAATTTTCACAACTTTTGCATATCATATCAAAATCACATAAAACAAGTTGTGTTGTGGAGTAGACTCGCCCAATTTTAGTGTGGTGTAGTCAATTTTAGGTAACTGTACCATTTTGTTAGGTAAATTTTTAGTCAAAGTCAACGTTGTTTTAAAACTTTGATTGCCCATAACTTTGGCAAAATTTATTGGATTTCAGTGAAATTACTTTTCAAATTGCATGGAATTTCATCAACAATCTAATGCTACTGTCTATTTTTCTATATCTAATCAAAATTTTCAGATTTTTATTAGATTCCATTTTTTGACCTCTTTGACTTGTGGTTCGCAAAACAAGGCATTCACTCAATATGTGTGGTATGTAAACCTAATTTTTTCCAACATCCATATCCATCCACATCACAACAAACACATGTGAGCATAAGTCAACCTCTGCACCTAGGTCAAATGCCTTTGGGTCCTAATGCCACCATTGACAAGGGGAACACTAGTATAGGTCATGCACCTTATAAGTATCTCATACCATTATCCAATCAAAGGCATATCCTAAAGCCACCATGTCTTAGTCTGAATCCAATGGTCCCTACACCTTCCAACCCACTAAACACTTCATTACCTCTACCATCCTCTAATCCACTTGCCAATACATTAACTCCAATACGTTAACTCCACGTCCCAAGTTCAAACATTACAAAAGTAAACATGTGGAGTTGCCCAAACCCACCAACCCATTCAATCCATTTGATGCTCCACCTAATCTAAATCAAAACCCTAAGCCAACAGCTTCCACCCCTACACCTATAAAGGATGTGACCCAAGGGCTACAAGCAAGGAATAAAACATTGCCATCTCATCCAACACATATGCTTGAACTTACCAAAGAGTCCCCAAACATCATGCCAAGTCCTTCAATTCATTCATGTGATTCACAACCTGAGCCAATTCATGAGTCTCCTCCCATGAGTCCAAGTCAACCTCCACCATGCCCTTATGTTGTTGACTATCTAGAACATGTCAAACCTATTGAAGAGTCATCCACATCCACTTCTATTCCAAGTCAAAAGGTATGTCAAGAGCACAATGGGTAAATGCAATAAGTTGTGTCCACTTAAGGTGGAAGTTTCAGAGTTAGAAAAAAATCCAAAATCGGGGAACCAAAAACAGGATCCCGTTTATATAAAACGCAATCCCGTTTTGCTTCGGGATCCCAAGCCTAGAACCAAAAAACGCGATCCCGTTTTTTCCCGGGATCCCGAACCTAGAGGCCAAAAACGGGATCGCGTTATATATAACGGGATCCCGTTTCATAAAACAGGATCCCATTTTGGAAAAGTATTAAATTTTTTAAAAAATGGCAGAGACCCCATTTTCAACAGCGACAGTCGACAGGCAAAAATGGGATCCTGAGTTCAAAGACCATCCAGCCACCAGGTAAGTGGATTTTTCCACTTCTACAAATTACCCATCAATTGTTTTAAGCTTCCCTTGTTTGTTTTGATGTAAAATACAATCAAAATTTAAATTTTGAATTGTTATTTAGGGTTTAGGGTTTATGAAATCAGTAGCTAATTTTTGACAGTTTAGATGTAAAATACAATTGAAATTTTGAAAGACTATATCATATAAAAGGTTAGAATTTGAACAAACTGTCAAAATTATGTTTAAAATTGAGAATTGAATAGATATATTTAGACATTTTAGCTGTAAAATACAATTGAAATTTTGAAAATACTGTATCATATGAAAGGAAAGATTTTGAACAAACTGTCAAAATTTGAGTTCAATTTGAGTGTTGAATAGCTGTATTTAAACATTTTAGCTGTAAAATACAATTGAAATTTTGAAAATACTGTATCATATGAAAGGAGAGATTTTGAACAAACTATCAAAATTTGAGTTCAATTTGAGTGTTGAATAGCTGTATTTAAACATTTTAGCTGGAAAATGCAATTGAAATTTTGAAACGATTGTATCATATGAAAGGAGAGATTTTGAAAAAATTGTCAAAAATTATATAGCATTGGGATGATATATATATTTGGTTTTTATAAAATTTACTTATAACAATGTATGTCATTGTATTTTAAAGGCATTATTGAATAGCTAACTATCATGTAAAAAAATTACAACAAACCATAATAAAACCAAGTTATCACATCCTTCATAATCAAACATTTAGAGACAACCAACTAATCAAGAATTGAGAAAATTTTACAGTTTTTGTGATAGCCAACTAATCAAGAATGAAATGAAGCCAACACTTATGTAACTTTTGATATACTCAAGTAGCTGTCCTCACTAGCTAGGTTATGCCCCTGGAATGAGCATCGTGATGTTAATTGTGATACGAGCTCAACCTCATTGGTAATGCTTTCCCTAATCTTAATGACATTGATGTAGGCTCCACTCATGATCCTTACGAAGATCTTTCCACCACTAACCTCTTTCGATAGGTCACTATCCTCACCATTTCCTTAGACCTAGAATACCTTGAGCTTATCGATTGGGACCAACATGACCCTTTATGATTTAATGTTTTCCAAAATGATGAAGCCATCATGAAACTTATGAAGTGTCAAGACCACATCCCCATTGTAATCATAAGAAAGACTTTTCCACCATACTTAACACCCACATATGCTTATTTTGGAGAGAAAGAAAGAACCCTTTAGTCCCGAGGCACCCTAGTCTAGGCAGAATAGCAACAAGATATAAGAAGAAACTTGTGATCAATTAAAATGATGCAATAAAAATGGACACTTCGCAAGAGCTCCTCAATTTGATGAACTTCACCTTCCATTAGATACCACTTAGATACAAGACATGACTCCCCTCTCCTTATTGAGGACATGCTATAAACATCAACCTGTGAATAGAAGCTTGGACCCTAAACTCTCTAAGATAGTAGCTCCATTGGACCTTGACATCAAAGAAGGCATATATAACCATGTCACCATGTTAAAGATTACGTTGATTTCTTCATGTGGTCTTATGGTGATATGCCTTGAGACTCCATCTTTAAAGTCATGCATCATCTTGTGGTTCACCTCAATGCCAAACCTATTCAATAAAAGCTACGCAAAATGCACCCCCAAGTAGCCCTCGTGGTCATAGAAGAATTGTATAAACTCTTGGATGTCCAGGGTTCATTCAAACTATTACTTATCCTAAATGGGTAGATCTAATGTGGTCTTAGTTAACAAGAAAACTAAGGGAATTCATGTTTGCACTAACTTTTGAGACATCAAAAAAGGATCTACCCCAACTTAGATAACTTTTCTCTACCAAACATTGATATGGTCGTGGATCTTGTGCATAGCCATATATATAAAATTTTATCATTAATCTGGATATAATATGGACCAAGTTGAAACATTTGAGTTAGACATGGAAACACCTAGATTATGGAGCTCGGTCTATGTAAGAAAACACCTCCTATAGACTCAACACAAACTTATCCCTTAACCCTCTAAATTGTGACTTACATCATGTGATTACCCTGGAACACACTATAGACAACTCTATCCAAATTTGGCAAAATATATTTTCTCCTAACAGAAACTTGTATATGTAGAAGTATCTACTACTACATTAGATTTGATATACTTCTTAAAAGGAAAGAGTTGGAACTAACAACTAAATAGAAAACAATAACTAGTTTTGCATTTTCTAGGAAATAGGAAAAAAAATTGAGCTAGAACCATCTTGACTAATTTATCTATTTCTAGCTAGATTGAACCCTAATTCTATATGCAATTCCAACCCTAACCCTAACACTAATTCTAACCCTAATCCTAACCCTAATTCTATATGCAATTCAAACCCTAACCCTTATTATAACCCTAATCATAACCCTAACCCTAACTCTACTTGTAATTGTAATTGTAATTGTAACTCTAACTCTAGCCCTAACCCTAACCCTAACGAGCTACTTGTAATTATAATTGTAACCCTAACTCTAGCCGTAACCCAAACCATAATTGTAGCTCTAATACTTACCCTAATTTAGCAACCCTTGAATTCTAATTCTAACCCTAACCTCAATTCTAACCCTAAGCCTGATCCTAATTGAAACCCTAACCCTAACTTTAATTAATCACGAGTCATGCTACAGGGATTTCTTCTACATATTTTGTATGCATGTGTTATTCCCTTATTGCATGTGAGTTCACCAATTATTTGGAAGTCTCCTAACTGGGAGGCGGGCTTGTATTCAAGCCCTATAAATTTTGTGTTTATAGGTGTTATGTTTAAAGCTATATGGAGACTTGTAATAAGAGGTCTTGAATTTGGTACCAATGATTGTGAGTTCCTTGTCTAGAATATGATGAACCTTTTGAACAAGAGAACCTTGTAGACCATGATGCATATCTTGAAATTTAAACTTGAACATTATCGTCATGTGAATGCTTTTAGCCATCCTACAACCTCCTATCACCCTTCATCCTCTTATAGGGATATGCCACACAACCTCTCCAAGTTGACCATGCCAAACCCAAAGTCACAATCGTAAGAGGTAAAGAATCTTTTGGCCCCATTCAAGTCCACTCCCTAATAGGAGTGATACAATGCTAATAGGGTTCTGAAGGTAATTAAGTTCTTGATTAGCATGTTGGGTGTATCTAAGCATAATGATGATATAGTTAGTCCTGATTTCATTAATCTTAAGATCATTGAGCTAGAGTACTTAATATATATGGTATAGTTTTGTTCAATCAATAGTGGTAGGGAAAATTAATATACTACAATGACATCAAACATAAACCAATAGGTGTCTTAAGATATATTAGTGGTAGGGAAAATTATAGTGGCCCTAACCCTAGAGTAATAAGTTGAAGTAGTGTTAGAATTACTAATAAACTAAAAAACTTTATCCTAGGGTGGTGGGACAAATTACACAAGCCTTACAAAGCCTCTACCACTTCCTTGACATTTTTAACATTGTTCGAATTTGATAGGAGGGATTTATGTCACCTCCTCCTCATCTTAATTCTCATAGTGGATAGAATCATCCAATTTAGCATCAAGACATGAAGGTTTATCTTCATTATCTTAGAAATATCCTCCAAGGCTTTGTGCATATGCTCATGCCACACATTGAAGATGTGGAATTTATCTAAGTAGCAATATAGAAATCCTTAGCCTAACCTTCTACCCCTTCAATATCATTGTATAGAAGGTAGATACAAGTAACATTTGATAGCATGGAGGCACAACTTAGGGATTTCAAGTTGAATGTAAAAAAATTATTCTTCCCAACAAATGCTAGATGTCTAGGAGCAATTTAATGATTTCTTCCATTATCTTCCTAGTCTAGAATACAATTACCTTTTCTTTTGATATGTTTGAAGGAGATAGATTTAAACAAGTATTCACCAAGTTTCTAGCTTCCAATATATAATGGTTTCCAATAACCACAAGCTTCATCTATGCTTTTTCATATGATCAATGTTGATCTTGGAATCTCCTTCCACACTAAGGGATATCTTGTTTAGTTTCCAAGTCATCTTGAGGCCCTAGATATCATGGCCCTAGAATCTACCATATTATTGTTCTTGACACCAAAATCATAAGCTTTAAGATAGGTAGAGGTTTTCCCTTATCATCTCTTAATAAACATACTCCTCCTACTTCACTAGGATTACCCTTGGCTACCCATCAAAATTTCAAGCTTAATCCATCCCAATGTAGGTGTGGACCAAAGGGTGTGAATATAAACATGGGTATCTCCTTGTTTTAACCTTATTCAATGCAACCTTGGCCAATTATGAGCCTAATCAGTTCCTCTTCTAGCATGATCATATATTCCTCTTTACCCCAACAATCACCAAGTTCCTAAATGCACCATATTTCTTTAAAATAGTCCAAAATTTGAGATGCATATTCACATTTAAGAAATACATGATGATTGTCCAGAGATGTTTCCTTACTTAAATGCACATTGAAATTTTGAAATATATATTGCCCATTGTATCAATCATTATGGTAGTCCTAATAGCTCTCTTACATTTTGAAATTTGTACATGCATGTATACATTATTTGTATGTTTTTAATTTAAATTTATTTGAAGTGTAATTTCTTGAAACATATATATATATATTCTTGATTTAATTTTAAATTTGTACTAAAGTTTGTATGTTTATATGTATATATATGCAGGTTCATATCTAGATTTTTATATATACATCATGAATCTAGATGATATTCACTTTGATGTTGAGGACTTCCTTAATGCACAAGATGATCCGGCTGCACCCCCACCCCCACCCCCACCCCCACCTGCACCCCCAGTGCCAAATGCCCCACCTCTAGATGCCCCACCTGCAGATGACCCGCCTCCACCTCCACCTCCACCCCCACCTGGAACTGACCAGGCTTGCTTGTGAGCCATAATAAATGAAAATGTGGATTCGATACAAGAAAAATTGAATTCCATTCGCAATGAACAATTCATGCCACCTCACGTAGTACGTTTTGCATCTTTGATGCAAAACATTGTAGATTCTGTGAGGTCTATTGACTCAGATTTTGATGGATTCTAGAAATGGAGAGAGGAGAGGCGCCAATTTTATGCTGATGGCCTCTCCTATAAGACTATTTTGGACCTTAAAATCACAAAAGCTCATTTAGCACAATATTTTAGACATCCCATTACAAATGAACCTATTCGTGCAAATAAGAAAAGAATATCAATTAGGTGGTGTAGGCATGAAGGAATCTCTGCCAATTTTTGGGATAGATGGTGGATGGTGTTTGATTATCCACCTCATGCTAATTGTGAGGTTCCTTTATATTTTTGAGAAAATTATATGTAGAGTTTGTTATGAATAAAAAACCCAACTACTTTGATTTTAGATCATTCCAGGGTGTTGGTGGTGGCATGCCACAACAGAGGTTGGGGGCACGGGTTGATCCCCAATGACCAGTGCCTATTCAACCTCTTATTGACCCTCCTGTTGCTGCCATTCCTTCGCCCTTCAAGCATTAGTGGTATCCACACTAGGCACATTGAGTGCACTCTTAGGTAGCCTACATGAGCAAACTTCTATGATGGTAGCTTGAGTTAGAGAGCATGGAGGAGTTGATGATGGAAGTGGTCCTAGTGCCACTCCACATGTGTCGATGCCTCATACATGTACGAGTTGCAATCAGTTGTGTTATGGACCTGATCAGGCAGTTGCACCCACTTCAGCTACACATGTATCATCTGATAATGTGGGCACTGAATCATTTGTTGATTATCTATTTGCTGAGGATCATCCCACTGATCATTCGACATAGGTATATATAGGTTATGTACACATGTTGAATTTAAAACAATTTTTTAACCACGTGTTTTTAATCAACATATAGATGATCAATTAAATTGTAATATTTTAACAATCGAATTGTTTGGTTTGTTTGGTGTAGATGATGGCAACAGGGGTCACAATTGATCAAATTAATTTTTCATCGACACCTGTTCATCTCAGGCACCCATTTGGGGTACATTTTCAATGATTTGTAAATTTGTAAAATTTAGTCTTGAATGTGTGTACAATTAAATATTTATGAACTTATTTATGAACTGGTTCAGGGTTCTTCCACATTGAATCCTCCATCTCAGGGTGTCTCGAGCGCTCCTCCATCATTGGGCATCTCACATGACACTCTTACAGTATGTATATTGTTTTAAAAAACTGTATATATACTTAAATTTTTCTATTTTGATATCAGTGTATCTAAAAACATGCACATGTACTATTTAATATTTTATAAATATGTCTATGCAGGTTGACACAACTATGAGGATGGGCATTGTAGCACACTTGGATAATCCAAGTTTATATCAGGAGTCGACTGCATTTCAGGTTGTTGAAAAACATATTTAACATGTACACTATAAGTCAATTATATATATGTTTTAAAACCTAATTTGTACACACATGTGCTAACTTAAGTATAAATGACATTGTAGGAGCTTGTTAGTGACACGTTTCATGATCAACACACAGTACATGCAGAGTAGGAGGACAGAGGAGATGGGCAACCTGATATGGTATAATTTAAAATTTAGATTATATTTAAATTGAACAATTAAAATATACGTTGTGAACTTAAAGTAAATTTCTTGATATATATATATATATATATATGTTGACATGTACATTCAAAATTCTTTTTTCTTTTATAGCTCGATACATGTCATGGAGCTAAGCCTGTAGAGACATGTCCTAGAATAGAGGATTCACAACAAGTTCCTCTTACAGTATAATAATTTTTAAATATGATAGTTCTTATAAATTAAATTGAATTAAATCATTTTTAAAATCGTCAAGTATATCTAATTTCAACTTGAACTTTCTCTTGTATTAAATAGATTGATTCAGAGCATGGAGACATAGGTCTAGGTGCACCAGAGCATGCCTCTCAGCCTCACACGGTAATTTAATTTTATGATAAATTATAAATTTAAAAATTGTCATTAAATTAGATTTCCTTATCATCTTACATCTAATTTCATATAAATCTTTCTCTTTTGCAGAGTGATTTAGGTCATCTGAGTAGTTCGCATGGTGTGAAGAGGACTCTTGATGATAGAGATAGTATGTGATAGGTTATTTCAAACATGGGCTATGTATAATTTGACTATTTCATGGACTATTTGTTATATACTATTTGTCATGGACTTTATATATATATATATATATATATATATATATATATATATATATATATATATATATGTTGCAAGTATGAGGTGAGCCATTGTTGTCATTGATGTCAACATACTCACACTGCATTGACAAGAAGGATTTGATGAGCTTTGTGCTGAGGATATTGAGAAAATTAGCCTCAGTCAGGAACAGTGAAGAACAGTGATGAGAAGAAGGTAAATATACTGTATAGGATGAGAACCGGAGGATGCGGATTAAAGGGTTAGTAGATATGAGTCTTAAGATGCTACAGTTAAGATTTCAGAGGTCCGCATGAAGATCTGAAGGAGTTATGGCTGCCGGTATAGAACCGGGTCCGGCAAGCATCCGGAGGTGACAGAGGATCACAAAAAGGTCCGGTGAGGTCCGGAATTGTATTATCATAATCTGCGGATTGGAAGGAGTGTTTTATATGTCCTTGTGATGTTTCATCCTGATTTGTGTGTAATTTGGAGGTCCGGATGTACCTCCTGCATTATGACAGTGGCGACAGACTGTGTTCTTGAAGTTCCGGATGAGGAAGACAAGAGATCCCAGTAAGCAGAGAAAGTGCGGATGTATCCGGACATTCAGACAGACTTGTGAAGGTTCTTGAATCATGTTTAGGTTGTGTTGTTGGTCCGCATTGATGGTAGAGCCCGGAATTGAAGTTATTCTTCCGGATGAAGTTATTGCTCTGTTTAGCCGACCGGATGAGTTGTTCATCCTGCGAATGTTCTTGTGATAGCCGACCGGATGTGTTATTCATCTTGCGGATACTCCTATGGTTGTTTGCCGACTTAGATGCTTGTTCCTAAGTCGATGTCTTGTATAAATAATGATTTGTGAATTCATTTCAGTGGAGTAGTATGTGGATGAGTAAGGTGTAGCGAAGAAAGGTGCGAAAGGCAGAGCAGAGATTGTTGGGCTTAATTGGAACTGATCCGGACATGGTAGAGATGTCATTCTCCAGTTCAAGACTGTGATTTTTATCACTCTGTAGACAGTGTGTCTCCTTGTAGGCAGTGGGCCTCTTTGTGAGCAGTGTGCTCGGGCAGTGAGCCCTTATTGGCATGTGCCATTCATTTTTCCTTATTCTTCTAACAGAGAATAATTCTTGGGTTAATCACCCCGTGGTTTTTCCCTTAACCGGGTTTTCCACGTCAAAATCTTGGTGTTCAATGTGTTGATGCTTATCTGCTCTTGTGTTTATGTATTGTGCTTCCATGAATGATTATTTGATATGCTGCTAACTAACAACAGAGAATTAAGTGTTTGAAAGAGAACAAGTTCTATACAACTGATTCACCCCCCCCCCCTCAGTTGTATGCCCTAGATCCAACAATTGGTATCAGAGCTGAGTTCCTCTGATAGGAGCTTAACCGCTTGAGGTGATCCAGGATGTCGTCATACAAAAAGGATAGTCCGAAGTTCGATGGAACCAACTTCACTCTCTGGAAAGGTCGCATGAAGTGTCATTTGGAATGTATGGGAAAAGCATACTTGGCTATGATTTCAAAACCATATATACCCCCACAAGGTGGTCCGACAACTCCTGATGAAACCACAGAAGCTGAAAACAATCTGCGGACCAAGGAAGCTCTTCTAAGCGCATTGAATGACTCAGATCTCTCGAATGTCATTGACCTACCAACTGCATATGAGATCCTAACTAAACTGGAACTTCTGTATGAAGGAGATGAGTTTGTCAAAAGTGCAAGGTTGCAAAGTCTGAAAGGGAAATTTGAAAGATTGAAAATGAGAGATGATGAAAACATTACTACCTTTATGCCAAGAGTAAATGAGCTGGTATGTGGAATCAGAAATGCTGGTGGAACTCTAGATGAAAATGAGATTGTCTGCAAAATCCTAAGATCCCTTCCTGCTGCCTACAAAATCAAAGTTGCTGCCATTGATGAATTCAGAGCCCACACAACTGTCACAAGAGAACAATTGGCTGGCAAACTAGCTGCATTTGAAATGACCGAGTTTGGAGATGATCCACCCAAGACTGAGTCTGCTTTTAAAGCCAGTGCCTATGTGAAAGGCAAACAGAGATTTGATCCGGGTGAAAACTCATCAAGGAAAATGTCATGGTATGATCAAGCAAGAAGAGACATGGAAGAAGAAGAAGCAGAAACAGCTCAACTTGAAGCCCTCATTGCAAAGAGACTGCCAAGAGGATCCGGTAAGTATGAAGGAAAACTACCCTTTAAGTGTTTTAACTGCAATAAGATTGGTCATTTTGCCTCAAGATGTCCGGAGAGATCTGCAAGATCTAATACTCACAGACAAAGGTTTCAAAAGAATTGCTATTATGTTCATGAAGAAGATAACAATGAAGGAGTAACAGATGATGAATCAGATCCAGGAAGCAAATCCGGAAATGAGTGGGTGTTTATAGCCATCAAGGAAGAAGATTCCTTGCTCTCTGAATCTGTCAATCACAAAGTTGTTGAAAAAGCCTTGGCTGCTCAAGTGGAAGAAAAGGATGATTGGGTTATTGACAGTGGATGCTCTCACCATATGACTGGTGACAAGAATAAGTTCTTAGATTTGGAAAGATATGAAGGAGGAATGGTAAAGTTTGGTGACAATTCTGCTGGCAGAATCAGAGGTAGGGGAACTATTTCCTTTGATGGTAAGAGCAAAACAGGTAATGTACTATATGTTGAAGGATTGAAGCACAATCTTCTCAGTGTTGGTCAGTTAGTGGACAAAGGCTATGATCTCCGGTTCAAGAATGGAAAATGCAGAATCTTTACAAGCTCCGGAACTGAAATTGCATCCGGTACTCAGACAAGAGGTAACATCTTTCATCTGGTTGGTTCAAATAAAAGTTGTTTGTTTGTTCAAATTGATCAGAGTTGGTTATGGCATAGAAGAATGTGTCATGTAAATTTTGATAACATCATCAAAATAAGCAATACTCAGGCTGTGAGAGATCTTCCAAAGTTGATAAAACCTACAAACAGTGTGTGTAAAGAATGTCAGTTAGGCAAACAAAGCAGAGTCTCTTTTAAAAGCAAAGATCAGTCTTCTACCGGATTGTTGGAATTAGTACATACTGATCTATGTGGTCCGACAAGAATCAAGAGTCTGCAAGGTGATAGATATTTCATGTTGTTAATTGATGATCATTCCCGGATGATGTGGGTTACCTTTCTGAAAGAAAAATCAGAAGCTTTTGAGAAGTTCAAAATCTTCAAAGCTATGGTGGAGAATCAAACCGGATTGAAACTAAAGTGTCTAAGGTCTGATAGAGGTGGTGAATTTACATCTGGTGAATTCATTGACTTTTGTGAGAAACAGGGTATAAGGAGACAGTTGTCTGCTCCTAGGACTCCACAGCAGAATGGAGTAGTTGAGAGAAAGAACCGGACCATCCAGGAAGCTGCTAGGACAATGATGTTGGAAGCAAATGTTCCTCAAATGTTTTGGAAAGAAGCTATCAGCACTGCAGTCTACACTCTCAATCGAGTTCAAATCAGAAACAACACCGGTAAGACCCCCTATGAACTTTGGTTTGGCATCACTCCTACTGTGAAATATTTCAGGGTATATGGTAGCAAGTGTTATATTAAAAGAGATGAAGATCTAGGAAAGTTTGATGCTAGAAGTGATGAAGGAATTTTCTTGGGCTACTCCACTCAAAGCAAAGCATATCGGTGTTACAATAAGAGATTGAGGAAGATGATAGAAAGTACCAATGTAAAGGTTGATGAAGGAATTGAGAAGCCTTCAAGATTTTATGAATTTGATGAAGATGACCAAGATAGTGTTCAAGGAACTCAATCCTCTCCGGTGAAACAGAGTCAGCCTGATCCGGTAAATCAGGAAGAAGAGTTAGGTTTAAATGAGCCTGATCAAGAAACAGCAGTACTGGATACTCCCAAAATTCCAAGGTATGTAAAACTGAATCACTCTGAAGATCAGATCATAGGTGACAGAAGCAAAGGTGTACAAACTAGAAGGAATATTGCTCAAGATCAGAATGAATGTTGTCTGATTTCAAGGATTGAACCTAAAACAATAAATGAAGCCTGCAATGATGAAAATTGGACCAAAGCAATGGAAGATGAACTGATGCAAATTGAGAAAAATCATACTTGGGATCTTGTTCCCAGACCTAGAGACAGGAATGTAATTGGAACCAAGTGGGTCTTCCGGAACAAACTAAATGAAGCTGGTGAAGTAATCAGAAACAAAGCTAGATTGGTCTGCAAAGGCTACTCTCAAATAGAAGGAATTGACTTTGAAGAGACTTTTGCTCCGGTAGCAAGAATTGAAGCAGTCAGATTACTTCTTGCATTTGCTGCCTTCAAAGATTTCAAGGTATATCAGATGGATGTCAAGTCTGCCTTCTTAAATGGTGATCTGGAAGAAGAAGTCTACATTGAACAACCGGATGGATTTCAATTGTCTGATAATAATGATATGGTCTGCAAGTTGAAGAAAGCTTTGTATGGATTGAAGCAAGCCCCAAGAGCATGGTATGAAAGGTTGGATAAGCATCTTGTGCAGATTGGATTCAACAAAGGTACTGCTGACAGCAACTTATATTTCAAAATTGATCATGAAAACATTCTGATTGTTGAAGTGTTTGTGGATGATATCATTTTTGGAGGAAGAGATAGTATGTGTAAAACTTTTGCAAATCAGATGAAAAGTGAGTTTGAAATGTCTATGCTTGGTGAAATGAATTTCTTCTTGGGTCTGCAAATTACTCAAACAAAAGAAGGGATCTTCATTTCTCAGACCAAATATGTGAAAGAATTGTTAAAGAAATTTGGTATGGAAGACTCAAAGCCTATGAACACTCCTATGGCAACCGGATGTAAGTTAAGCAAAGATGATGATTCTCCAAAGGTAGATCAGACAAAGTATAGATCAATGATTGGTGGATTGTTGTATCTCACTCAAACTAGACCAGATATAATGCAAGCTGTTGGTCTTGTGGCAAGATTCCAGGCTGATCCTAGAGAATCTCATGTTATGGCAATCAAAAGAATTTTTAGATACTTGAAAGGGACAGTTGAGTATGGTCTATGGTATCCTAGAGATCCGGATTTTTCTCTTCATGCTTACACAGATGCAGATTGGGCAGGAGATGTGGATGACCGGAAGAGCACTAGTGGTGGAGCATTCTTTTTGGGGAAGAGATTGGTTTCTTGGCTAAGCAAGAAACAAGATGCAATATCTCTGTCTACAACTGAAGCAGAATACATTGCAGCAGCAGGTAGTTGCACTCAAATCTTGTGGATGAAGCAGATGCTAAGAGACATCAAAGTTGAATATGAGGAGCCTATCACAATTTTCTGTGATAATTCAAGTGCAATTAATATTTCCAAGAATCCGGTATTGCACTCTAAGACTAAGCACATATCTATCAAATTTCACTTTTTGAGAGAACAAGTAAACAAGGAAGAAGTCAGATTGGAGTATGTTCCCTCCAAGGATCAGATTGCAGATATCTTTACAAAACCTCTTCCCAAGGACTCTTTTGAATATCTCCGGGAGAAGTTAGGGGTCATGGCCCCTCCGGTGATGAACTAAGATGCACTGATGTGCATCAGTCCGGTGGCTATCACAGTCATATCTTGTGATCCGGACTAATGGGGAGCTGCAACTAAGGGGGAGCAGCTGGTATTATTCTGATGCATGAGAGTTGCAAGTATGAGCCCTTTGCCATTGATGTCAAAGGGGGAGAGAAGACATGTGAAAAACAAGTGGTTGATGATCAAAGGGGGAGCAGCAAAGGAAGACATGTGAGGAGTTGTTGTTGATAGGGGGAGCTGTGACAGAAAAGAAAAGTTCTTGTCTTGATGGTTTTTCACATCATATGTTGCCATCAATGACAAAGGGGGAGATTGTTGCAAGTATGAGGTGAGCCATTGTTGTCATTGATGTCAACATACTCACACTGCATTGACAAGAAGGATTTGATGAGCTTTGTGCTGAGGATATTGAGAAAATTAGCCTCAGTCAGGAACAGTGAAGAACAGTGATGAGAAGAAGGTAAATATACTGTATAGGATGAGAACCGGAGGATGCGGATTAAAGGGTTAGTAGATATGAGTCTTAAGATGCTACAGTTAAGATTTCAGAGGTCCGCATGAAGATCTGAAGGAGTTATGGCTGCCGGTATAGAACCGGGTCCGGCAAGCATCCGGAGGTGACAGAGGATCACAAAAAGGTCCGGTGAGGTCCGGAATTGTATTATCATAATCTGCGGATTGGAAGGAGTGTTTTATATGTCCTTGTGATGTTTCATCCTGATTTGTGTGTAATTTGGAGGTCCGGATGTACCTCCTGCATTATGACAGTGGCGACAGACTGTGTTCTTGAAGTTCCGGATGAGGAAGACAAGAGATCCCAGTAAGCAGAGAAAGTGCGGATGTATCCGGACATTCAGACAGACTTGTGAAGGTTCTTGAATCATGTTTAGGTTGTGTTGTTGGTCCGCATTGATGGTAGAGCCCGGAATTGAAGTTATTCTTCCGGATGAAGTTATTGCTCTGTTTAGCCGACCGGATGAGTTGTTCATCCTGCGAATGTTCTTGTGATAGCCGACCGGATGTGTTATTCATCTTGCGGATACTCCTATGGTTGTTTGCCGACTTAGATGCTTGTTCCTAAGTCGATGTCTTGTATAAATAATGATTTGTGAATTCATTTCAGTGGAGTAGTATGTGGATGAGTAAGGTGTAGCGAAGAAAGGTGCGAAAGGCAGAGCAGAGATTGTTGGGCTTAATTGGAACTGATCCGGACATGGTAGAGATGTCATTCTCCAGTTCAAGACTGTGATTTTTATCACTCTGTAGACAGTGTGTCTCCTTGTAGGCAGTGGGCCTCTTTGTGAGCAGTGTGCTCGGGCAGTGAGCCCTTATTGGCATGTGCCATTCATTTTTCCTTATTCTTCTAACAGAGAATAATTCTTGGGTTAATCACCCCGTGGTTTTTCCCTTAACCGGGTTTTCCACGTCAAAATCTTGGTGTTCAATGTGTTGATGCTTATCTGCTCTTGTGTTTATGTATTGTGCTTCCATGAATGATTATTTGATATGCTGCTAACTAACAACAGAGAATTAAGTGTTTGAAAGAGAACAAGTTCTATACAACTGATTCACCCCCCCCCCCCTCAGTTGTATGCCCTAGATCCAACAATATATATATATATATATATATATATATATATATATATTGTTGAACATGGACTTTATATTTTTTTTTGAACATGGACCTAGACTTTATATATTTGACTATTTCATGGACTATTTGTTATATATTGTTTGTCATGGACTTTATATATATATTGTTGAACCTGGACTATATATTTTTACATGTCACACAATAAATGCAATCTTGTTGTAGTTCAAAATCATACACATGTCAAAGTAATAATCATGTAAAACCATCATGTTAGTTTAGGTGCATCCATATTTATATATATGTTATCCATGCATACATACATTGCATATACATCATAAACTATAAAAGCATAACATCACATACATATGTATATACAAGCATCCCTAAATTTAATCATAAATCAAACTCTAATCTAACCATGTGCATGAAGGAAAAGAAATGTAAACATCTGAGATCAACCATAATAAGATATATAGATTGGCATCAATAGAAATAATCAATTGTCATATATAAATCTACAAGTGTCAGAGTGTTGATCTAGATTTGCGCTTAATGAAGAAATTGCATTGAAAGAATTTATGTAGTGATGAGGTCCTAATAAAGTTCCTCCATTTATTCACGATATGCATATTTAGGTCCTGGTCAAATTTTAAGCAATAAAATGGTAAGAAAATCAAAACAAAGCATTAAAAAGTGAGATAAGTTCATGAGGATCTCTTGCCTACTAGGAGGGATCAATCTCTCACATCTTCTCATCTAGAGATCAACTAAGTTATATTAAATGATCCTAGCATGGTTATAGTTATATTTATCCAAGTGCCTTGGTGCTTGAACATCTTGTGTTGATCATGTAATTTAGGATGTCTTAAGGGGTCCTAATTTACGATGTCTTAAGTGGACACAACTTCTTCACCAAATGGGTGGAGGAGTGCCTACAAGGATAATTGTTGATAATGCAATGTATTTTAGATCCCATGACCTCGTTGGCATATGCTCTAAATATGGGATAGCTTTAATATGTTTTTCCCCTTATAATCCATAAGGAATGGTCAAGCTGAATCTAGTAACAAGTGTATCATGATAATCATCAAGAAGACACCATATTCAAACAAGAAAACAATGGATGATAAGCTTAAGTTTATTGTTCAGGGAGATAGAATAACATACTTGGAGTTCCATGGAACTCTCTTCCCAAGTCATCTTGAGGCCCTGGATCTCATCTATTTCTCCCCTCCACTTCCTAGCTATGGTCCCATATGGTTCTCCCACAATTTATATTCCTTTGTATCTTCCCTTCCCTCCACTTTGTGAAAGCTAGATTAACTTTAGGATATGATTTATCCCATCCCACTTCCTATCCTATTGTCTAGTTTTACATCATTTCCCCATAACATTGAAACACTCATTTCTTCCTAATTGTAGAAGCCTAATTGCCTTGAAGAAATCATTCCTTTCTTCAATTCATTTCATCCAATTCCCACCTGAAGTTTTGTAACATTTTTTGCAAAAGTTTGCCAAGTTCATACCCTGTCCCAAGTCAAATTTCTACAACTTCTTCAAAAGATTCCACCCACCCCAAGTACTCCCTTGCATGACTTAGGACCACCATTAATGACTTTCAATGGACATGATATGATGTAATATTTCCTCCAAATTCTTCTTAACATCGGTGGACCCCTCAAAAATATGATTTGGGCATAAAGGTATGGGATAATGGTATAATTTAGCATGATAATCAAGTGTGTGCCATGTGAAAATGACATGAGAAAGTATGGGTGGACATTTAACTCTCAAGTGACCAAGGTCCTTGTCCAACGTTGCTTGTTGACATTGAACGATCTATATATTATAGTATCTCATTAAACTGAGACATGGAAAACTAGTTGCAAAGGAGAGACTAAGAAAAACAAAGAAAAACATGCATAAACCTCTAGGGTTTTGTTCTAGTGATAGATTTTAGAGCATTTTCATTATAATTTTCATGGGTTTTCTTTCAAGGGATATGATAGGGCATTGTAATCTAAAAAGATGATATTAATAGTGAAGATTTGGAATTTTATTAAGTGTCTCATGAGCATTACATGAATTTCGAGACATAAGGGAATGAAAAGTGGATTAGAAGGAATAACAAATTTGAAAGAATTAGTTTTGGGTGTGGCTAATTAGGATGACACCTTGAATTCTATGAGAAAGGATTGGGATTCCCTGCTCTCTAGTTGCAGGAAGTAATTTCTCTATGTTCTGTGGAGGGTTTGGTGTTGTTTTTGTTGTTGTCTATATGTTATTTTCTAGTTATTTTTTGTCTGTTCTATCACCTATCCTAGTTTATTGTAGCTAGTGTTTTTTGTTGTATTGGTGGTCTTTAATTTTCTTCATGCTAGCTTGTTGAACTCTTTGGATTTGTAAGGGAATATGACCCTTTTTCTAGCTTATCTTAATCAAAAATAAATTTGAAAGAAGGAAGGCTTCATCCTTGTGTGAGAATAAAAAGCTAGAGGGGGTGCTATACATAAGCTTGGATGAGAAAATAATACTTGAAGACAACTTCCTAAAAGGAAATATTTGAATATTTGCAAAATTAAAACTCAAACTAAACTAAGACGCTCAAAGACCTGTGAAGAATCTTATTGAAGTTTGTGAGGAAGCTTTTAAAGAAGCTTCTATGAGAGAAGTGTGTGAAACTTCTTGATGATAAATAATGAAGAGATGAGGGGTATTTATAGGTAGAAATAAGAGGGAAGAGAAGAAGAGATCAGATCAAAATAAATATTTAACTTAATAAGAAATGGAAGCAATTCCATGAATAAGAGAGAAGATAGAAAGAAAATTAGAAGACTTGAGAAAACTAAAAGAAAACTAAAATGAACTCAAAGAGAAAATGGAAACAATTTAGAAGAGATAAGATTTGATCATGAGTTCAAAATAGAAATAAAGTGAGGAAAAGCACAAGTTAGCACAAAAAATGGGAGTTAAAATGGGTTAAAAATCAAGAAGAAAAGATAAAAATATGAGTTATTTCATGCATTAAAAACCACAAGGTCACCCATTTTAGGAATAAGGTCACCACTCTTACTAATTAAGGTCACTCAAGTAACCTAGAGACACTAGGGGTAACCCTAAGACACAAAGAGGTGACCCTAAGTAGGAAAAATGAAGGGGGCACTAGGTAAAAATGTGAGGTAGGGAAGGTCAATTTGGGGGTTGAAAAAGATGGTCAAGAGGCGGAAGAGCACACAGGACATGCCACCAAGAGTGAAACTACTGGTAGGAGTGTAATCCACACCTACATGACTATGATTAGGACTTATTTATCATCATCAAATTGTCATGTAGGCTTGATGTGATTTTAGTACTTATAGATACCAAATGTTAGGAGTTTCAAGCCACAAATACTAATTCCACATAACCTTAATGAGAGAAACTATGCTAAATAGTATGCAGAATCTATAATACAAAAGAAGAATAAAGCATAATTACAAGATAACACAAGATGCACCTTGGGAAAACCCTTTTAGAAAAAACCTAGCCTCCAAAGCACCACAAACCCAATGTATTATCTCAAGAATGGGATTATAGAGATAATACATTTGTAGAGTTTTCCATGTAGAACTTCAACAAAATTAAACAACTTCTTGCATTTGTAGTGTCCACTTAAGGTGGAAGTTGTATGCTAACTTTTTGGATGTCTTAAGGGGTCCTAATTTACGATGTCTTAAGGGGACGTCTTAAGTTCTCAAAATTTGGTGAAGTTGCCCAAGGCAACCAAATTGAACAATATAATAAATCAAATTTAAAGTAAATTATAAGTAGAAAAACATGGACATTTAACAAATAAAATACATAAAATAATAATTTTGATAAATTTAATACTGTAGAGTATAAAATTGTGTACATACACATGTATACAAATTTCTGTACAAAATGTGTAATAATGTAATTGTGTATGTACATATATGCCAACTCAAAATAATGTAAATACAAAATGTCGTTATATGCCGTCTCAAGAAAATCCAAAACTTGAGGAGAATGTAGCAGGTTTTCATGCCACCTGATGTAAAAACAATACAAGCAATTTATCAATATATTTGAATCAAAACATGTATTTTAATTTATATAAAACTATCTAGATATACACAATTTGTACCTGTATTTACAAGTGCCTCTCAAGTTTTTGTTTCAAAGTATTTGATGAATTTGTGATGATGGCCTGAGGATATAAAAGGATAAATTAAATCAATTTCAACTAATAATGCACAAGAAATATCAAAACATGTATTTAATACATATTTAAAACAACAATATAAATCTATTTAACTATATTTACCTGTATTTACTTATTCCATTGTACCATCTCCATCCTCTCTTTTTTCCAACGCATCGATGATTGTCTCATGGTCTTCCATAGAAATGTTCCATAGCTCTTTATTTGTAGGTTTTCTGCGATACCTCTCCAGTTTTATATTTGTTGCCAACACCACATGTGAGTAGTGTATAATCTTCTTATGTGTTTCATAATCTTTGAATGTAGGCAAACCATTCTTTTTTATTAGGTATTTCCGTAGCCAAGTGCCAACAACCACCACTGAACCTATTGGATAATGATAGGCATCATCAAAGAAATACTTAAAATTTGCTTAAGGGGATCAAAGAAGTTCTTAAAATATGTTTAAGGGGATCAAAGACTTGTTATCAAAATTTGCTTAAGGGGATCACCAAACCTGTTGGATAAGGAAAGCCATCATCATCTTCTCGAGGTGCTGTTAACTTATGTTTAGTCTCCACACAATGAGCCGACCAATATTCAGTTTCCTCTTCATTATTCTTTGGTGCAACAACAACATACACATGTCCTACAAAACAAATTTTGATTCAATAACTGGCACATGTCCATAAAATTTGACCAATCAACATACATGCATTCTATGTACACATAAATAAATAAAAGCACTACAAATTAGTAATCAAAGTGAAATAAAATGAAATGATTTGAATTAAATTACCTTCTTGTACAAGGTCTGAAACATGATCATAATCATCTGATACAAACAATTGATCATTGTCTTCAATTGTTGTTTCACTTTGATTGTGTGCTTGTGCAAGTGTCAATGGTCTTTGTTTCCACTCTTCAACCCATTCTGTATTCTCACATGCTTCCCAATCTCCTGAAATACAAAACTGACAAAAACATGCAAGCTCCCTTGTCCAGATAGTCTATGTACTTGCATTCGAACTCCTAAATGAATGCCATTTAGTAGATCCACTGATTGTCTGGCAATCAAGTCTAGGTAGAATGTTTTCTTCTTCAACCAACCAAAAGAATCGACGAACTGTAGAGTACTCGCTTGATCTAGGTGTACATAATCTTGTATTGCACCAATCCATAATCCCACGTGCATCTTTAAATTTTACTGCATCCTCAAATTTTAATTGTTGTCTAGCAAGAATTCTTTTAACACATGCACCAGCTCCATCATGTTCTCCTTTACCATGTCCAGCTTCAAAAAAATTCCACATATGTTGGACATTATTCTCCTTGTGAACCCTACATAACCAATAGAACATTCCAGCATTCTTGAACTGCCCCGTACAATTATCTGACCATATAAGATGTTCAGTCATCTGG
Source organism: Cunninghamia lanceolata (assembly GCA_027924645.1). Taxonomy (NCBI): domain Eukaryota; kingdom Viridiplantae; phylum Streptophyta; class Pinopsida; order Cupressales; family Cupressaceae; genus Cunninghamia; species Cunninghamia lanceolata. Next base: position 2,252,823 of record BSBN01000220.1, on the reverse strand, counting down.
ATTCCTCTTTCTCTTAAATTTGTATAAAATATATTGAAACAATATTGAACAAACTCTGACGAGTGTAACCGGTTGTCACTCAAATAGAAATGATACTCCCTCAAAACTTTTCTATCATTCTTTGTGCTATCATCTGCATGTCTATAAACAATATGAACAAACATAGCAACATGCATTGAATTGTAATATTGTGATTGAATTTCCTCTTGCAGAGCTAAAGTATAGTTTTCCACAAAATCAACCACTGACAGTATAGTACCAACTAGAAATGTGTTTCTACATTCACGAAATTGTCCATCAAGCCATCGAGCTTGTTGAGAGTGCTTGACATATTTTGGTACAATTTTACTTTTAAATTCTGATATGAATGCATGCACACTAACCTTTTCTGTAATTAAATCACAACGCTTTCCAAATTTTCCATCTTTTAAAGAATATTCAACATTCTTAAATCTTTTAACATCCACTAATTGCTGTCTAAAATTATTTTCAACACTTTCATACATACAAACTCTTAACAAAGAAAGATTGCCACAACTAGTGCATTGTCCAGAAATACATGACCTTAAATAAAAACCTTTTTCATTAGATCTTTCACAGAACAAACTTGATATAAACTCTTTTATTGCTTCAGTTGGCATATTAATATCACATTCCTGTATAATCATGTTACGATGTAAAGTACAACGTATATATTGAAACACATCATAATAATAACGAAATTGAACATGCGTTTTACAACAACAAGATATTCGTTCCTTATTAATCTTTACATACCACGGTTTGTATTTTTCAAAAGATCTTTGACTTATTTTAATATTACCAGGTAACACTAATTCATCACAAAATTTTCTATAAAATTTAGTTTTCGTTGTATCTAATAGGTGTTTTGGATGAGGATCGCGAACTTTGGACCCCACTCTTAATTTTAAAACATCTCTAGCATTAGATGATACCCTAGTATTATCATGCCAATATTTTTCGATCAAAGATCTGATTTCAACATTTAGTTTCATGTTAGATCTTGGGAGTTGACCACTAAAACTCCAACATTGGTTAATTGGATCATTTTCTATACTTTCTCTTCTTTTTGCCGCTCTTACCAATGTTTTAGGATGCATTTTTAGAATTCCGCTAATATTGCTTACCATTCTTCTATTCAAAGTTGTTTTATTCACTATAGCAGTTGTTATAGCTCGTCTTGCTACATTTTTATCTTTGGATCGACTATTACTTCCAATAGACTCAATGGCACTAGCAACAGTAGACATAGCATGTTTTAGTGATTGATCTTTTCTTCTTGGTTTAACAAAAATGCCTAACATTTTCATTACTTTTCTCATTTTCTACATTCTCATTAATTGCATCATTAGTTGACATTGAAATGATAGTTTTTTACGATAAAAAAATTCCTTGTATAATCTATTGGCATGTGTTCTTATTTGTCTCCAAGAAATTTTACCAGGAAGATTATCCAAAACATCTCTTTCAATTTTGAAAAAATATTTCTCATTTTCAACATCACTTCCTAGATTTTCCTTTTCATTTTCAACTTCAAAATGATTTGCATTTTCAACAACAAAACGGTTTTCATTTTCATTTTCAACAAAAGGATTTTCGTTTTCATTTTCAACAACAAAATAATTTTTATTTTCATTTTCAACAAAAGGATTTTCGTTTTCATTTTTATTTTCAACAAAAGGACTTTCGTTTGAATTTTCAACAACAAAATAGTTTTCATTTTCATTTTCAACAACAAAACGGTTTTCATTTTCATTTTCAACAACAGAAGGATTTTCATTTTCATTTTCAACTACAATTTGTTTCAAATTTTGATCTCTACGAATATTATCAACCTTAACATTGTTATATCCAGCTTGTTTTAAATCTCCTATCAACACTATTTCCATTTCATTCAAAGGTGGATTTGAAGAAGTACCTAGATTTGTGCCTATTGAAACATTCTCCATAGCATTAATAGAGGGATTTGAAGACATACCAGGAGTAGTTTGTATAATTGTATTAGTTTCCACATTCACCTCTTGCAAACTTGCATCGTCTATATCCATAGTCTCCTCAATATTTTTATCTTCAATAGTTGTGGAATTGGATGCTTTAGCATTGTTCATTGATTGAATCTTTACTCTTCTATCTCTTTGTCTTTTTGCCTCCTCTCTCTTTGCTTCAATTTCTTCAGGGGTTAATAGCTTCCTATCTTTCCTCTTATTACGACTTTGTGATCCCATGATTAAAAAATTTATGAAGCGTGTACAAATGAATGTCAAAAACTTAAATGTGTTTCGAGTCCTTCAAACAAGTACCAATTCAACAAAATTCCACTCAAATAACGTCTCCATGATGGCTTCTATCAAAATACCAACAATACTTCAAGTTGATGGACCTGCAAAAGAAAGAAATATGCCAAAGAATGTTGCAAGAGTCGTTGTCGGCCGTACTGTAGGGCAAGTTGCAGAAATGACAGTCATAGTATAGTCTTATTAAAAAAATGGGAAAATAAGAAACGGGATCCCGTTTACTACGCGATCCCGTTTATTAAACGAGATCTTGTTTTATTTATGACCGATGAAAGAAACGAGATTCCGTTTTATAAACGGGATCACGTTTTATAAACGGGATCCCGTTATTCAAAATTTGAATTTTAGGCTCAGGTTTTGCTTTGTAACCCGCTTCAGAAAATGCTTTGGGGACCCGACCTTAACCTCTGGACCTAGTTTGACCTGCAACTTGAAGGCCCTGTCAATGTCACAACAAAATAGTGACTTTGGGCATATATTTAAAGGTCTATTTTGTAGAATATTTTGACGAAATTAAAACCCATTATAGAGGAGACAATGTAGATTCTAAATATGTAATTTTTTTACAATTGAATTAATTTTTCTATTTTTTAATCAATTTCTGATGAAATAGGTTCATAACCTTGAATTATCAGGGTTTTTTAATATTTTAATAACTTTTTATTAAAATATTTTTTTGTAAAAAAAATTGTATGAAAACGTACTTTAGACAATTCTTTTCAATTTAAAAAAAAATTCAAAAAATGTTAAGTTTAGGTCATCTTATGCGTGACGTACACGATGATTTTTTAAACGACAAAAAATGACCAATAAAAAATTAATAAAAAAATTATTCAATAAAAAATTACAAATAAATATGGAAAACGTGCTTTAGTGAGTTACAAAGATTTTCCCAAAAGGATTTTGAAAAATATGATTATTTAGGTCAAAATATGGATGATGTACATGTACATGGTATAGTAAAAAAAAGTGACTTTTAAACAGTGGTTTTTAGAAACGCCTATTCAAAATCAATTTCTATCATCTGGGTATTGAAAAAAATTACATATTTGGAAACTAGACTCTGAGTACTACATTTCATATTTAGTGACTTTTTCCAAGATTCCACCTTTAAGTGCTTCAAATTTTTAGGTCAAATGTGACAAATTCTGAAAATCAGGAAAAACACTTCCACTTTTTGGCCAAAAAGTGGACAACTTCTTACACACACCCCAATCCTAAACATGAAGAAACATCTAACCCTCATTCTAGTCAAAATCAAATCACTTTCCTTCAACCTATCCATAACATGTACCTTTTCCATGATCAAGACATTATCCCTGAGGAAGAACATATTAATGAGCAACTTGATCCCATTCATGAACAAGACACCCAAGACCTACATGCTCCATCTCATGAAAGTTTCATTGACCTACTTGAGCATTCACCCTATTTCATGGTCTTCATTCGAAGCATAGAAACTTCTCCTTAACTTCATGATCCAACCACTTTCACTTCCCATGATGAGACATGTGCCTCCCAAGAACAAAAACATAAAAGATCAAACAAATAAATCTGATCTTAGTGAACACACTGATGATCAAGATCCTAATGGTCCTTCCACATCATCCATCATCGACTCCATTTCAAATCCACCATCATATCCACTTGGTCTATTCACTTTCATACATGAATGTTCCTCCCTAGGAACACAACAACCTTTGTCCACTTCACCTTCTCCCTCCAATAATGGGCTCATGTCTAGTGTCCAAACTCAACCTAGGCTCATTGTCCATCGCATGCTCCAAAACATGAATTACCAAGGTAAAGGTTTAGGCCTTCACGAACAAGGTATTTTGGAGCCTATACATTTCAAAGTCCCACCTCCATGCTCATATGGCCTTGGCTACACACCCCAAGGTCAACAATCTAAAGATGTTGGTACTTCATCCACTCATCCTAAGTCCACCACTTCCCATAACAAATCACATCATATTCCTAAGACATATGTCACCATTCCGCCTCCCTCATCCTACAAAAGTCAAAAGCATGTGACTATACACTTGCCTCCATCTAATTTACCTCCACTACTTCCAACCCCTAATTTCACACCATCCACTTTGCCTCCACTTCTACCAACACCTAAGATTCATATCATTCAAAAAACCCCTCACATTCCTCGTCATGACCAACAAATGCACACATTGTCCAAACATAAAGCTTCCACTCATTCCACCCACCACATGGGATGCAAAAATAAACATTTGAATTCCTCCTTTCATAAAGTCAAAAATCCTAAAGGTCCTAATGCCTTAGTTGAAAGGAAGCTAGGTGTGCGGAAAACGCTTCCTACACTAATCTAATGAGGAGAGAACTATACAAATTCAACTTTATCCTAACTATTACAGCAATGTTAAACCATTAACATGAGATATTACAACAAAACACAAGAACCAGAAAGAAGACATAAGAGAGAGACAAGATACATGTGGGGAAAACCCTTATGGGTGAAAAACCCCACACTCCAAAACACAGCTCAAATGTATTACAGTAAACAATAACAGATTACGATACAGGTTTAGAGCCAATGCTCTTTCAGGAGTCTTCAAATGTTGAATCTAGAGATATTCCAACAGCATAATAGTACTTGTACCAAATTTATCTATCTCCCATCCAAGCACTTGTTTATATAGAGTTTACAAGGCAAATATGGAACCTTCTAGAGATGGGCGTCCATCTTGGACTCATGCCCCAAAACCCACGCCTACGGACACTTGTCCAACATCCAATCCCAAAGTGGGCACCTTGTCCCAAGATAGGTTACGACAGATGCTCTTACGCACCTTACATCTGTCAGAGAATCTGTCATACACTGACTAAAAATATCGTATTCCTCTTACATGTCATAACCTTCCTTGACCGCCCAAAGATGCCTTTCTCTCGTGTAGAGATACTCACCGACACTTGTCATTAATTAAAAATCATTTGAGGCTTCGGGGGCATTGCCCCCGAGCCCCCATGAGGGCATTACCCCTCGACCCCGCCCTATACCGTGACAGGGAGCACGACAGGGGTGTTGCCCTTGGACCCCCCAAGGGGCTACGCCCCTTGACCCCGTCTTGGGGGCGCTGCCCCCAAACCCCCGTTAATTATTCAAGGGGGAAACCATGGCTACCAAAGTCACCAAAATTTATCCTTCTGCATATACACAAGGTGCTGACTATGCCAACTCAACATGGGATAAATAAATACAACATTAGGAATTTGCAAAGGTTGAGACACCTTAATTCCCAACATTAGTAAAGAAATTCAAAAATTCAAAGCAAGGTACATTCCAAAATTCATCCAAACCCATACCAAGTCACAACAAAAGTCCAAAACTAAAATAGTATGGGTTCCTAAACAAAAAGAAAACAATACAAATGAGGCATCCACATCACAAAAATCCCAACCCTCTTCCATCCATTCCATTCAAAAATATCAAATTCCTTCATCCCACAAGCAAGGCAAAAATCATAAAAATACAAAGTCTATGTGGGTACCTAAAGCACTTCACCATCCATCTCCGAAGAAAACACCACCATTGCTTCCTACACTACCATCCAATCAAAAGCTTCCATGTTTATCATGGTGTGTGCAGTTGTTGGTCATGATTCCTTTTCACACCCACATCACCCCATCATTCATTCATTTTCCTACATATTTCACACCTCATCTCCCTATGGTACATGCTTTGGCATAAACATTTCATCCATCTTTCTTGCATAATCCACTATCAGCCCTACATAATCCACATCATAATCCACTATCGTTCCTTTCATAATTCACTATCCACCTCCTCCATCTCACTTCCATGACATCTCCTTACCAATATCAATGAGCAAAATGACATTTGACATGGTCCATGCGACGACATCCATCTCCAATGGGACTACCACCCTTCATGGCACTAGACACTTGAGTCCCTCTCATCCATATCCCCCTATCTCATTCAAAAAATCAAAAAAGTTGATCCTCTATGTCACTTACACTTGGGGGTACCTTGTCTCATCCAACATATCATTTTCATCCTACCATTTCCCACCCTATCTTATCATGCCACTCACATACATACGCGTACATCTATCCATTCAATCCATTCATCCCCTTCCTCCTTTTGATCTTGATAAAGATTGGGGGCAAAAAATGTCGACAAATGTTTTGGATGCCTCTTGACATACCCCATCCTATTTCCATAAGCTTTGCCATGTCAACTCCTAAGCATACTACCTACAATGGGGCATGTTATTCTAATGCGACATAGCCTTTGGAGATCACATCCTTGCTCTCTTACACATACATCCATTCTATCCATTATCGCCCACCTTTTCATACAATTCCATTCATTCATCCTTGCACCTAGACTTGGTTTCCATTTGTCATTGGTATCTAGCATAAAGGCTATAAAAATTGCGATCCAATGCCATTCCCCAAAATAGTCCAAAAATACAAAAAAAATCAAATATCTTCAAAATACAAAAAAAATCAAAACATCTCAAAAATACAAAAAAATTACAATATTCCCAAAAATCCAAAAAAAATCAAAACATGTCAAAAATCTAAAAATATTCAAATAGTCTCAAAATCTCAAAAACATCAAAATATCATCAAAAATACAAAAGAATCAAATATTCAACAAAAAATCTAAGCAATAAAATCACTTCTCCAATTGAATCAAACCATCAAATCATCTCCAAATCTCATCACAACACAACATCATCTTCATCTTAATCCATCCTTTTCATCATTCCAAATCATTACACATCCTCATTCATAATCCAATCAACTTCTTCCTAATCCATCAAAGTCATCCAACCTCATCATTACACATCATCATCTTCATTCCTAATCCAATCGAACAAATTCTAATCATATCCTAACCAGTCATTCTGATCCAATCAATTTCATCCCAATCACAATACACCACAACTATACGAAAACCTTGGAGTATCTACTCTCCCTATCAAATCCGATTACAACTGTGTCAAAGCATACTCAACTTCATTCCACTACATATTCAACTTCATTCCATTACATATTCAATTTTATTTGGCCTTTGACATCAATAGAGGCTCCCAAACATAGTCTTCCTAAGGTTGAAACATAGGGAGAAACTATCCAAGCTTGACTGTATCACAAGTACAAATCTGTGGACCAAGAGACCTTGGTATCTTTTTTTCACATCAATCACAATTTGGGCTTAATACTCCACAGCTAGTTTAAGTCCAACCTTACAAGTGAATTTTGAAACCCATGGGTTTACTCTAATCAATCATCTCTTCCATATCTCAAGGTCTCAATAAATCTAATTTGTGCTTTGAAAGGTCATTAGTAGACGAGAGTACCCTCTTTGAGCTAGACTTTTTGAAGACTAATATCATTAGCCTCTATCATAGTCTGGGCCTCATCACCTTGTATTGACATCTCTATGGCGTCCCACACTTCACAAGTCTTGTAGAGACATGGTTTCAAAATGAAGAGAAAAGGGAGTAGATCCTCCTAGTAATCCCTCATTCCAAACATTCCAAACATTCATTCCAAAACATCAAATCTGATTCATATCATCCCATCAATAAAACATAATCAGAACTACATTTTACCTATATCGTTAAGTGCCTTGATCCCGTGGATACAGGGTATGTAGGCAATTGGGGATATGAAGGAAGTACTCATATTTAGGCATAGGTGATAGACCTCTTCCATCTTTCATCTTTCTTCTAATCTTCAATCAATCGTCATCATCCATCCTTCAAATCAATTCACTTCAATCAAATTAATTCTTCACATCAATTCTTCCATTCATCAAATCACTTCTTTCAATCAATTCTTCAAATCATTCCAATCAATTCATTCTAATCAATTCATCAAATCAATCAAATCATTCCAATCCAATAAACCCAAATGCAAGTCAATCCTCAATCCATGCAAATCAAGTTAATCAAGGTTGTCAAATTATCCAATTACATCAATGGTCTTGATCCTAATCTTGATGTAAACCAAATCAATCAGTTATAATCAAAACCTGGTGTTGCTCATATGACCAACAGCACTAGTGTCAAACAATCAATTGTCTTAGACAGGATGTTGCATTATTGAAACCACACCAGGTGTCTTATACGACATGTTTCATTCCTAAAACCATACATCATCATCAATCAATCACCCAATCATTGGTTTATAGCTTGACAGGGGCAATACCTTTTTTTGAATCATTTGTGCATGCCTTGCTTGCCTGCTTGTGTGTCTTATCATTTTATCTTGGATTTGTTTCACATCCAAATCCAACCTAGCTAATATTCATATCTTGTATCTAGACAAGGTTGTATTACGCTGGTGTACAAGACACATCATCACCTTGGTCCTTATACCTGGGTGCATAACGTCTAGTTCTATATCAAACACCATGGTTTCTCACCTTTATTGCAACATAACGTATCCTTCACTTCTTCTAGTCATTCCCTTATCTTTCTTCCTTGACCAATCCATTTCATTTCAAGAGCCTACCTGTGTTTGTCCAACCTGCCTATCCTCTCGAGAGGGCATCATCACCCTATCCTTTTACTCTATCCATTTCCTTAGCTTCTTTGAAATAATGTTACTCGACATAGATCTTATCATCTCGAACATCATCTCAAAGAGGGGCAAAATGTAGACACTAAAATATGTCCATGTCCTTACCATGACCTAGTCGACATTTTACTAGGGGCATCATAAGCTATTTTGTCCTAATCCCACTCACAATTCCAACTTAATCACATTCTAATTAACTAAATAAACCCACTTTATTTAGTTAACTCCCCCTCGTCACACGTCTCACATAATTCAAATTAAAAATTTGAATTATTCCCTCACCTCTCATCACATTGCAACACATGTTGCATGTCTCCATCTTCCACTTAATTTGCCTTCACATGTCAAACTAATTCAAATAAATATTTGAATTAGATTCCCTTTATCCTCTATCACACACTTGTCATGTGACTACAATCCCTCTTTGAGTGGGAAACTCTAATCTAACCCTAATCAATCTAGACTGTCCATATCATCCAACATAACTTACAATCCTGTCCATCCATTCGAATTGACCTTTTCTATAAAGGAAGGATTTCACAAGTCATTTTAATCATGTTATGTCCTTGCATACTGTTATGCTACCAAAATTCTAAGCAATCAACATCTCTCCATAATCAACCCTTTGAAATCTGCATGCCTATGCATGATTGAGAAGAGCCATGGAGGTTAATCAACATTAGTTTGAATTTGGTTTGCATTTGATTTCTGTTTACATTTTCATACTAATTTGTGCTTCATGGTGCTTGATAGGGTTTAGTAGTTTGTTGTTTTCAACACTAAATCTAATTTTTTTCCCTATCTACAATTTCAAAGATTGGAAAAAGGCCTAGAGTTGATGTGCCGAACTATACTGGTAATTTGAACCCTAAAGAATTGGTTGACTGGATAAATGACATGGAAGAATACTTTGAATATGAGGAACATGAAGATCCAGAGAAGGTGAAATTTACAAAGACAAAATTGAAAGGACATGCTTCTATATGGTGGAAAGAAGTTCAATTGGAAAGAAATAGAAGAGGAAAAGAGAAGATTACAAAATGGGATAGGATGGTGACAAAATTAAAGAAACAATTTATACCTACTGACTATGAGTTGGAACTATTGAAGAGATTGCAGAACCTGAGACAAAAGGAGAAATCTATGAAGGAGTATACTGAAGAATTTCATTAAATGATCATAAGGATAGGACATAGTGAAGAAAACAAGGAGAAAGTGGCTAGATATATCAATGGACTAAGATTGAACATTCAAGAGGAACTAAGCTTGGTAAGGATGACATCTTTGGAAGAAGCATATCAATTTGCCCTAAAAGTTGAAGAGAAGCTGAATAAAAGGCATGATTAGAAGTAAAGAGGCAGAGGAGGTAAATTTTAGAGAGGTAGGACATTTTTTGGAGGAGACAGATCATATCCAGAGTAGAACAAGTTTGACATCCCATTTAAGAAGGAGGACAAAGATAACAATGCTTACCAGAGAGATGACATAAATGTTTACCGGAGAGATGACAGAAATGTTTACCAGAGAGGAAACCCTAGTACATACTGGAATGAAGGATATAGAAGAGAAGGAAGAGGATTTTATAAGAGAACATTTAGATGTACTTGTTTCAAGTGTCAAGGTGAAGGACATAGAGCATTTGAATGTAATCAAGGTAGTACAAGCAAGAGGATAGAAAAAAGTGGAAGAGAAACCTATGTTGAAGAACTTGTTGAACTAAGTGACCCCTGTTCAGTTGGCAAACCTGAGAAAGGAGAATCATTAGTGATGAGGAGAGCACTATTTCAAATAGAGACAAATGAGGAACCACCGCAGAGAAAGAGTCTTTTCAGAACTAGATGCAAATTAGGAGGTAACTATTGTAAAGTTGTGATTGATAATGGTAGTTCCGATAACCTACTTTCAGAGGAGATGGTGACTAAGCTGAAGTTGGAAAGATTGAAACACCCTAAGCCCTATTAAATAGCATGGATTTAGGATGATCATAAGGTACTGGTGAGTGAACAATGTTTGGTGAAATTTCATATTGGATCTTATCATGATGAAGTCTTGTGTGATATTATGCCTATGGATGTTTGTCATATCTTGTTGGGTAGACCTTGGCAGTATGATAGAAAAGCTATACATGATGGGAGAAAGAATACATACACTATAACAACAAATGGAAAGAGAATTAATTTGATTCCTTTGGAGGATGATCCTAAGAGTGAAGTATGTGGGAATGTTAGAATCTATTTGGTAGATGGAAGAAATTTTTTGGATGGTTTGAGACATGAGAATATGTGTTATGCCTTGATTCCTAAGAAGCCTGAAATATTAAAGGAGGAGACTGAAGAGACACAACTAGAGGAGATAAAAGAATTGCTGATAGAGTATGAAGACATTATATCAGATAATGTACCTAAAGGATTTCCATCTATAAGGAGCATCAGTCATCTCATGGATCTTATACCGAGAGCAAGTTTTTCTAACAAAGAAGCACATAGAATGACACCAGTAGAGAATGAAGAATTGAATAGACAGATATAAGAATTGTTGAGAAAAGGTTTGATCAGAGAAAGTTTGAGTCCTTGTTTAGTACCTGTAGTGTTATCACCGAAGAAGGATGGAGAATGGAGAATGTGTACTGATTCTAGAGCAATAAACAAGATCACAGTTAACTATATATTTCCTTTGCCTAGGATGGATGATATCATGGATTGTTTGAGTAGAGAAAGATATTTTAGAAAGATAGATTTGAAGAGTGGATACCATCATATTAGAATCAGAGAAGGAAATGAGTGAAAGACTATTTCTAAGACAAATGAAGGATTGTATGAGTGGTTAGTGATGCCTTTTAGATTGGCAAATGCACCGAGTACTTTCATGATATTGATGAATGAAGTTCTGAAGAAATTCTTGGGTAAGCTTGTTATTGTGTACTTGGATGATATTCTAATTTTTAGTAAAACAAAAGAGGAACATTTGTGGCATATTAAACAAGTTTTGCAGAGACTGACAGAAGAGAAATAGCTAATAAATATCAAGAAGTGTAGTTTCATGAAAGAAGAGTTGGTATATTTGGGATTTGTGATTTCTACAGAAGAATTGAAGATGGACCCTAAGAAAGTGAAATCAATTGTTGAATGGCCTACACGAGAGAGCATTGGAGAGGTTAGATCATTTCATGGATTGGCTAGTTTCTACCAGAAGTTCATCAAAAAATTTAGTTTAGTTTGTAACCCTATGACAAAGACAATGAGAGGTGATAGCAAATATTTCAAGTGGACATCAGGAGCAGATAAAAGTTTTGAATTATTGAAGCAGAAGGTGACATAGCAACCTGTTTTCGCATTACCAGATTTCAATAAGGTATTTCAAGTTGATTGTGATGCAAGTGGAAATGTAATTGGAGTAGTATTAAGTCAAGAAGGTAGACCAGTGACATATTTTAGTGAGAAGTTAAATGATGCAAAGAGAAGATATTTAGTTTATGATCTGGAGTTCTATGCCATAATTCAAGCCTTGAAGAAGTGGAGACATTACTTGTTTCCTAAGGAGTTTGTGTTGTATACAGATCATCAAGCTTTGTAATATTTGAACAGTCAAGATAAGTTGAATTAAAGAAATATGAGATGGGTGGAGTTCATGTAAAGTTATACATTTGTGTTGAAGCATAGGAGTGGGAAATCAAACAAAGTTACTGATGCATTGAGTAGAAGAAGAAACTTGTTGAAAGAAATGAGAGTTGAAGTGTTGGGTTTTGATGAATTGAAGAACATGTATGAGGGAGGCGTTGATTTTGCAAAACCTTGTAAAGCATGTAAGGAACCTGTTGTGATAGATAGGAGTAAGTGGTTGGACTATTTCATTCAAGAAGATATGTCATTCAAAGGAAATCAGTTGTGCATACCTAGAAGTTCAAAGAGAGATAATTTGATAAAGGATAAACACAGTGGTGGATTGGCAGGATATTTTGGAATTGATAAGACAGTGGCTTTGGTGAGTGAAAACTACTTTTGGCCTTAGATACATAAGGATGTTCAGAGATTTGTGTAGAGTTGTAGAGTTTGTCAAGTTGCAAAAGGGAGTAGTCAGAATACTAGATTGTATAAACCTTTGACAGTATTGGAGAAACCCTGGGAAGACATAAACGTAGATTTTGTAATGGGATTGACTAAGACATAGAGAGGACATGATTCAATATTTGTAGTGGTGGATAGATTTTCAAAGATGGCTCATTTCATACCTTGTAAGTGTCATGCCCGCATTACCCATGCGGTCACAACACAACACACGTGTCATTTCCACAATTGTCATGTGGTCATGACATGAATTACAAAAAAATTTCTACCTATCCCTAGGAACCCCCTCACACGCATCTGCGTGCTTGGTGGCAATATGCATAAGACGTAAACATGTCAACAAAATCAGGGAGGTGTGTTGTCCCATGTAGTCCCCTGCATGATAATAGCTGACTAGGGGGTATGGGACATGAAGTGTGTCACTTTTAGGGTTAGACTAATTTAAATCTGAACCCTAAGTTTCCTAGGTGAGAAGATGATTCTGCCAGGTTCAAGACCTAACCTTAACTCAGATCAAAATGGAAGCGAAAATAATGATTAAGTAAAATGGCATGATGGCACATGATTAAAGTGGAATTATGGAATGAATCTTAATAAAATATCGTAAAATTAAAACCCTAGAAATTTAGGAAAATTTTGACAGCATAACACATTTTTCAAAAATTGAAATAAAAATTTAAAAAATAAAACTCCAATGAGGAATTAAATAAAATTTAAGAATAAAATTTAAAATAAAACTTAAGAACAAATTTAAAATGATTTACAATAATAAAATAAATATCCTCCAAGGTCAAATAAATTGGCCTTGCATAAAAGATTAAAAATTTGAACTAAAATAATAAGTGCCAAATCAGATTTCAAAATTGAATCTGTTAATAAATATAATTTCAACATTACATTTATTAACGAACTTAGAATAATGAGGAGGAAGGAGATTAAAATAATCCTTCCCATAAAATAATAATAAAACAGATAAATAATCAAAAGGATAAAATCCTATTAGGGGAAAATAAAAATAAATATCTCAACTATGATGAATTTAAATCAAGGGGAATACTCTTCCCAATTAAAGAAAAAATTCAATCCCTCCCTTAAAAAAAAATCTAAATCACAATGCAATAAAAACAAATGCAAAAACTCCCAATTAAAACTTAAGTAAAATTAAATGAGGGAAAGAAAGAAACAAGGTCAAGGCAATTAGAGGATTTAAAAATAACAAAAAAACATTTATCCTCTCATCCTCCTCACAATATAATATTGTTTTCTAATTTGAAAAAAGCCCTAATCCCTATTCTATTGTTTACTACCCTAACTTAACTATCTCTCAAATATTTTGTTGCCCTAATCCTCTTACACATTCTTTCTCTTTTCTTTGTTTTGTCTTCCACTTATTTTGTAGGCTTAGAGTTTTGTATGAACCATGGAGGCCATGGATGGAGACTACCTCCCATGGAGGTATACACAGTAGGTTTAATATTATAGATATATAAATTTTTTTTTGTTAAATTAGAGAGAGATTGGTATATATATATACACACACACAAGTCAATATATATAATGCATAACTGATAACAATGCTGCAGGGTTTGAAGGGTTTGAAGGGCGGCGAAGGGCCAAACGACGGTGGCTGTGGTGGAAGATTTGTGAGGGGGCGGCACTGAAGGTGTGGCGGAGGAAGCTTAGTAAAAGGGTTAAGAGGTGAGGTGGCTGCGAAGGGGACGGCGTGGTGCTGAGGGAGCTGCAGGAAGCAAGGGAACTGCGGAGTGTCGAGGGCACTGAACGTATGGTGAAGATGGTAGGGGGAAATGGAGTAAAGGATTTGGCGTGTGGGGTGGAGGCATCGCCTTCCCCCCCACACCATATTCAAAAACAAAGGAGGGGCTGTGGGCGCTGCCGCCCACAGTCCCCTCCACAAATTTTTTTTCTTTATTCCTTTTTTTTATAACTGTCTTTGCTTCCTGATTCCAACCCGCCAAATTAGGATTTCGATCCTCTGTGTTTTATTCATTACAAGTTCAGTTTAAATATATATATATATATATAAATGTTTATACTCAGATTTAACACTTACAATTTCTTTCAAAATATCATAGATCCAAAACTCTTAGTATTGTATATATATCCATATATGTGCACATAGGTATATATATATATAAATATGTGGGTACATATATTTTAATACATATACAGTAAATAATACACTTTAGTTTCTTTTCTTTTCCTAGTTAATCTCTGAGTATACACAGTTACTTTAAAAAGGAAAAGAACAGCAACTATCTTTTTTCTTTATAATAAGACAACCAAGTATATGCATACCCAAGCACTTTTTTTTTTTTAAACAATGGTTTAACTAACAGAGTATTAACTTTTAGATCTAACTCTATTTTCTTTTTGATAAATACTAATGTTTCATTTCTGTATAATAAATGGATATCTAAGTATTAACCTCTTTTTGTTTTTTGAAACATACAATAACAAAATATATATATTATTTTGGAAATAAACCTATATGGTAAAATAAGCAGTCTTATTTAACTTTTCAACAGCAACTAATAATATAACCTTCAAAATAATAAATAGATAACTATTCTTAAATTTTCTCTTTCTTGTGTGCAATAAAATATAAACAGCAATTGATGCATAATTTTTTTTTTAAAGAACAATGGCAGCAAAAGTATATAAATTTTCTCTTTCTTTCTTGGAATATAATAAAATTTATTCAACAACACTCATACATACATATATATATATATATATATATATATATATATATATATATATATTTTGAAAAGAATGATGACAGAAAATAAATCAACTCATGCTTATCTCAACACAAAACTAACTCCACAATAAAGGGAATAACAACTTTTAAATAAAATAAATAGAATGTTTGCAGTTAAACATCTACCACAGCCAACTTCAAGGGCAAAACTTGACAATAAATACATTAGGGCCCCAATGGCCATGGCTCAAACAACCAACAACAAAGGGACCAAACCACACAAAAATAGACTTCTCAACAAGCTCCATTTCTCCATATATGTACCTTTAAATAAACACAACAAGAAGAACAACCCAACCACTACGAAATGCCCTCCTCCCTACCATAGACCCACAAAAGGGTCACTACCGAGCTAGGGAAGTAGGGATTCACACGGGTGCAAACACTCTACAACAAGAATTAAAATACATCAACACAAATACAACCCCAAGGATAAACACATAACTCAACTCATGAAAATGAGTTTGATGGGGGTAGGGAATGGACTCCTCTACTTCAAAGGCCACCCAAAATACTAAAAATACCAATCTCATGGCCTCAATCTAAAAATCTCCAAAAACCCCAACTCTCCAATATCACAAAATAATCTCCATGGCAATCTTGCCATTCAAATAATCTCCACAACAAGTAAAAGCCCTCAAGGCATGAATAACACAATATGGGAGTGACCTCAAGGAGGTTCCTTTCCCCTACCCCAAACAAGTTGAGCCTTACCTCCAAATGTAGGTGCTCTCACCATACTCCCATCTCACACAAAATAAAGAAACAACAACCAACAAAAAAACACAACACATCACAATATATAAGCAAGGGTGAAGAAACATAGTTCATGAGGCTTACCTTCAAAGCCCTATAATGGAAGCACGTTTGGTGATGAGCTCCAATCTTCTCCAAACCTTCCAATCTCCACCAAATTCTCTAACTTCCCCAAAATTGCTCCCAAAAATAGAAAGAAACTCTCAAAATGCAAGAACCCCACACTCCTCAACAAGAAGAGATAATATAGGCCATCAATTTTGGCCTTGAGGAATGAGAAGGTGACAATTGTCACCTTCTCCTTCGTCCTCCAATGCCACTTGCAAGGGAGAGGAAGTGTGAGGGTGACAAGTGTCATCTTCTAATTCCCTCTCAATCCTCACCTTATCCACTTGTGCTCTCACACATGAGTGAGAGGACAAGTGGTGAGGTGGCATTCACATTCAAACCTCCAAGAGGATAAGGGATGCCATATGGCATCCTCTTATTCTTTCAAAGATCCATCTCGCTCCAAGATGCTCTCACACATGTGTGAAAGTCTTGGAGGAAGATCTCACACACTTGGGAGTCTTGGAGATCTCCCAAATCTTCCTAGGGAAGGGATTCCCAAACTTTGGGAAGGGAGATGAGTCTTTCCCAAAGCATGACTCATCTGCCACCTTCTCTAATTTCAAATTTCATCACTTTGACTAAACCACAGTTTAGAGTGACCAAAAGTGAGTTAATCCAAGGGTTAGTTAGTCAATTGACTCTAGACCCATGGGTAACCACCAAGGGTAAATTTTGGGACACTAAGGTTCACTTAGGGGGTCATAAATCCACTTTAAATGGCCTCAAAAATAAAAACAAATACCAAGTGGTGTAAGTCAAATAAAAATTATACAACACTTAATATTAATTAATTTAAACAAAGGGTACTAGGCCAAAATGATAAAATTAAATCAACATTCAATTTCAAACGCGATCCTTATCCCTCTTGGGAATGGAACAGTTTCACAGGGAATAACATTGGTGTGAATTCTACCTCCAATTTCCTATGGCTTGGGAATGTAAAACTTGCACATCTTGATCAAGTGTCAATCATGTCATGAATAATCATAGCCGAAGCAACTAGAATTAAATTCACGCCATAGAATACAACAATAATCATCTATAACATAATTTCAAATTAAACTACATTTTTCTATCACATGTCAAATAATCATCATCACATAAATAACTAGAAATCACATCACAAAACATCATCTAATATATCTCGTATGTTGAATCACAAAATAGCATCAAATATGATCAAATCGAATCACCATATATCTAATCAATGTCATATCAAAATCAAGCGATATAATCAAGTCTGCATAATGAAACCATATTCTATAAAAGTCTGAAAATGTCATCAACTGAAATGCATAACGATCAAAATAAGAAAGGAAAATAATTGGCCTCACATCCTCCCCCCTAAGACTAAACTTCTTCCTGGAAGTCATCAAAAAGGTGAGGATAGAGTGCCCTCAAACTAGTTGTATCCTCCCAAGTCACTGTGACCTCATCATAACGATCCCACTGGACCCTAACCTGGTCCAGCTCTTGACCTTGAAGGCCCAATGAGCCAATATACGAATTGGCTCCAAAGCCAATTGCCCATCTGCCTGTACCTGTAGAGCACTCCAATCCAGTACGTGAGATAAATCAGATATATATCACCTCAATATAGAAATATGAAAGACATCGTGGATACATGACAGGCTAGGTGACAATGTTAGACGATAGGTAATTGGTCCTATTTGCTCCAATATCTCAAAGGGTCCTACAAACTGTGGTGCGAGCTTAGAGCCCTTTCCATAACGGATTAGACTCTTATGTGGCCGCACTCTAAGGAATACCCTGTCACCCACTGAGAAGCTCTGATCAGTCCTCTTAGCATCAGCATACTTCTCCTATCTATCTTGTGCCTCCTGAAGTCTTTGCCTAATTAGTGTGACCTGCTGCTCCATATCCTAAACTAACTCTGGACCAATGGCAACTCTGTCCTCTATCCGATCCCAACTCAATGGTGTCCTGCATGGTCTGCCGTATAAATCCTAAAAGGGAGGCATACCCAACAAGCTATGATGCCCATTATTCTAGGCAAACTCAACCAGATACAAATACTCCTCCCATCTAGACTGATGGTCCATAACATACATCTGAAGCATATCCTCCAACACCTGAGTCACCCACTCTGTCTGTCCATCTATCTCGGGATGATAAGCGGAGCTAAAGTTGAGCTGTGTGCCCAACGCCTGCTGCAAGGCTCTCTAGAATGCTGAAGTGAAAACTAGATCTCTATCAGAAATGATGCGGCGAGGTACTCCATGTAATCTCACAATATCATCTAAGAATACTCTTGCCACTGCTGGCGCATTGTACGTCATGCATACAAGTGATAAATGTGCCACCTTGGTCAACTTGTTGACTGTCACCATGATGGCATCATGGTGACGCGAAGACATAGGAAGACCAACAATAAAATCCATGGAAATGGTGTCCCATTTCCACTTAGGTATCTCATGTGGGTATAGAAGACCCGCTGGATGCTAATGCTCAGCCTTGACCCTCTGGCACTCAAGGCATCGAGCAACAAACTCTGCTATGTCACGTCTTATACCCGCCCAATGGTACAGCTGTTGAAGGTCGGCATGCATCTTCTTCACCCTCAGATGTGCCACATATGGTGCTTTGTGAGCCTCTGATAACACTAGAGTACGTAGGTCACCTGCGTGGGGTACATAGATGCGCTATCAATGATGAAGTAACCCATCTGCCTCAAGTGAATACCCTGCAAACTTGCCCACAAGGGCCCTCTGTGAAGTGATCTCCTGCTGCACCTCAAGAAACCACTCATCCTCTGGCAGATGCTGAATAATGCGTCATCTCAAGTCCACACTCAGAGTCAAGGTCAAGAACTTGTGGTGTCTCTGACTCAATGCGTCAGCAACCATGTTCTCCTTCGCTTTGATGTAGTGGACATCAAAGTCATACTCACAAAGGAACTCCATCCAACGCCACTGATGAACGTTCAGATTCGGCTGTGTAAAGATATACTGAAGATTGTGGTGATCTGAATGGAGCTCAAAATGACGACCCAATAAGAAATGCCTCCAACGAACTAGAGCATGATCCACTGCCGCTACCTCCAAGTCGTGCGTGGGGTAGTTCAGCTCATGGGTCTTGAGCTTTCACGACTTATACGTGATCGTTCTACCACCCTGCATAAGTATGGCTCCCAAACTCTCAAGTGATGCATCCATGCAAACCATAAAATCTACTACAGGATCAAGAACCGTTAAAATGGGAGTGCTAGTAAGACACTCCTTGAGGATCCTGAAGGCCCTCTCACACTGCTTAGTCCATAAAAAGCTCTTCCCTTTCCACTGAAGGGAAGTGATGGGGTGCGCTATCTGAGAAAAACCCTCAACAAAGTGACAGTAATAACCAGCTAGCCCCATAAAACTCCTGACCTCTGTCACATTGGTGGGTGCTGGCCAATCCCTGATAGCCCTGATCTTTGATGGATCTACTGAGATTTCATCGCCAGATAGGATATGCCCCAGATACTGAACCTCTGTCCAAAAAAATGCACACTTCGCCAAGTTCCCATAAAGATTCTGCTCCCTCAAACACTGTAGAACCTGACGTAGGTGCTCCTCATGCTCCTCCTTGGTCCGTGAATAGATCAAAATGTCATCAAGGAAAATGATCACGAACTAATCTAGGCAGGTACGGAACACTCCGTTCATGAGACTCATGAACACTGCAGGGGCATTCATCAAGCCGAAGGGGACCACAGTGAACTCATAATGGCCATATCGAGTCCAGAAGGCAATCTTATGGATGTCTGCCTCTATGATACGTAGCTGATGATAACCAGACTTCAGGTCAATCTTAGAGAACACCTTGGCTACCTGCATCTGATCGAAAAGATCATCAATCCTAGGCAGAGGATAATGGTTCTTCACCGTCACCTTATTCAACTGCCTATAGTCCATGCACAAATGAAGAGAGCCATCCTTCTTCTTCATGAAGATCACAGGAGCGCCCCAAGATGAAACACTCGGTCAGATGTGCCCCTTCTTGAGCAAGTCCTCCAACTGTAACTTGAGCTCTGTGAGCTCATGTGTGGTCATCCTGTAGGGTGCACAAGACACTGGCTTGGCACCCGGCACTAAATCTATGTGAAAGTCTACCTCACGACAAGGTGGCATCCCCGGTAACTCTGTTGGAAACACATCGGCAAACTCTCTAAGGATGGGATGATCATCCAAAGATGCCTTAAGCTCGTCATCTGATATGTCACTCACTGTGATGGCGAACATCTAGCACCCCTTTCGCATGCAGTGCTTAAGCTGCTGAGCGGATATCATACGCACTGTTGTGGGCTTCTGAATGCCCACTATCTCAACTGATGTACCATGATCATCTAAGTAGTTGATCACCTTTCAGCGATAATCTAGCTTGGTTCAATGAGCTGCAAGCTAGTCCATACCCAACACCACATCGTAGGATCCTAATGTCATAACTCTAAGGTCACATACTGTGGCAAAGGGTCCCAAAGCAATCTCAAAGTCATGGACTAAGGCATCTACTATCATCTTGGCCCCTGAGGCCAACTCAACTACCCACCTATCACCCTGCCTAGAGGCCACCAGCCTGCAACGCTCCACTAATGATGGAGATATGAAAGAGTCAGTAGCACAAGAATCAAAGAGAAAAGAAATGGGGTTACCCCCAATCATACCTGACATCTCAATCACTGATGCCTAAAAATTAGCCTAGCAGTTATCAACCGCTGCGAACATACAGTGGGATCTACCCACATCTCCAATAGTCTGCTTAGATCCTCCTGCATGAGGCTATCCCCCTGCTGTAAAACCCTATGGACACTCTCTGGCTAGGTGTCCTGCTACACCACAAACATAACATGGGCCCCTAGCCTGTATTTGTCTAGTCTGAGTCCTACTTGACTGTTGCTGTCCTGATCTACCAGTAGACCCCTGTGAGCCCCTATAAGACTTCTATGACCTCGCAGGTCCTGTAGGTGGTCCCTGCTACCTCTGATCTCTACGTGGGCCCTGCTGCTGCCAACCTCTATTATGTCCCCCATGTGCCCTCTGTTGTCTCCTAGATCTATGCTACTGTTGTGGCTACTGCTGCTACTGTGGGGGCCCAGGAGGCAAGGGTATGGAACTAAATCCTCCCCTATGAGGTGGTTGTGATGGTCTACGGAAACTCTGCTAATGCTGCTACTAGCCACTATCTTAAAACTAAGGGTGTGAACTCTACCCTCGCCCCTAAATCTCCTCAGTGACATATACCTTCTCAGTAGCATCACTCAAAGTCTGGGGGTCTGCCATACAAATAGGCCTTGCTATGCCGTAGTTTAGTCCTCTAATAAACTTATGAACTAGGATTTTCTCATCATGGAGATACTCTGCATATTGGGATAACTCGGTAAATCTGCCCTCATACTACGCCACTATAAGTCCTCTTTACTGGAGGTCATAAAACTCATCTATGCAATGCTGTCTATAATGGTCTGATAAGTATCGCGCATTGAAGCACTCAATGAAGGTCTCCCATGTGAGAGTGTCTAATGAAAGGTGATTCTTGCACTCCTCAGTGCACCACCAGGTAGCTATTGCATCTCGCAATAGGTGTATTGCTACACGAGCCTTCGTGTTGCCCTCGTAAGGATGCAACGTGAAGCATCTATCTAAACTGATGAGCCAAGCCTCTGCCTCAGCTCCCTCTATGGTCCCGACGAATGTAGGAGGGTTCAACCTCAACAAATCCCTAATGGGGTCTCCTCTGTCTCTGCGCTCTCCGATAGGCTCATCTATGTAATAGTCATAAGGTCTATGAACAATGTGCTCTACTCGTACTGCCTCATCATGCCTAGCATGACGTGGAGGGCTCCTGCTACGGGCCCTGTCAGCCGAACAAACCTCCTCTGTCGTCATCTCTAGCACCTCAACATAAGGCTCCACATGTGGTGCCCCTCGCAGCTCAACACGGGGCTCCACACATTGCTTGACATAGGACTCAGCTCGTGGCTCCACGCGTGGCTCCTCTCGATGATCCTCGCGGGGCTCGACATGTGGCTCTACGCTCGGCTCAGCTACAGCCAGTGGAAGCCTATCTAAAACTACCTATAAAGCCTATAATATCTGTGGCCCAATATCTGGTAGGGCCAGTGGTGCCTACGGTGCTTGTAGGACTGGCTGTGCCTGTACCTCAGCTGAAGAGTCACTGTGAACCTTGGGGGATGGAGTGCAATGGGGATTGTGCTTGTCGAACTCGTCAGGGAGGCATCCTACAAAAAATGAGGTAACCACAAAATTAATCAAAGTTGTAGAAATGATAATGTGCCCTAAAGAAGCCCAGTGTTTAAACTTAGGTTCTGATACTAAATGTCATGCCCGCATTTCCCATGTGGTCGCAACACACAACACACATGT
The DNA here is from genome assembly GCA_027924645.1 of Cunninghamia lanceolata. NCBI lineage: Eukaryota > Viridiplantae > Streptophyta > Pinopsida > Cupressales > Cupressaceae > Cunninghamia > Cunninghamia lanceolata. Next base: position 2,229,824 of record BSBN01000220.1, on the reverse strand, counting down.
CATGTCCACATTTGCCATGTAGTCATGATACGAATTACGAAAAACTTTTCTACCTATCCCTAGGAACCCCCTCGCATGCATCTGCATGCTCGGTGGTAATACGCATAAGGCATAAACATGTCAAAAAAATTGGGGAGGTGTGTTGTCCCACGCAGTCCCCCGCGTCATGATAGCTGACTAGGGGGTATGTGACACAAAGTGTGTCGCTTTTAGGGTTAGACTAATTTAAATCTAAACCCTAAGTTTCCTAGGTGAGAAGATGATTCTACCAGCTTCAAGACCTAACCTTAACTCAAATCAAAATGGAAATAAAAATAATGATTAAGTAAAATGGCATGATGGCGCATGATTAAAGTGGAATGATGGAATGAATCTTAATAAAATATCATAAAATTAAAACCCTAGAAATCTAGGAAAAATTTGACAACATACCACATTTTTAAAAAATTGAAATAAAAATTAAAAAAATAAAACTCCAATGAGGAATTAAATAAAATTTAAGAATAAAATTTAAAATAAAACTTAAGAACAAATTTAAAATGATTTACAATAATAAAATAAATATCCTCCAAGGTCAAATAAATTGGCCTTGCATAAAAAATTAAAAATTTGAAATAAAATATTAACAAGTGCCAAATTGGATTTCAAAATTGAATCCGTTAATAAATATAATTTCAACATTACATTTATTAACAAACTCAGAATAATGAGGAGGAAGGAGATTAAAATACTCCTCCTCGTAAAATAATAATAAAATAGATAAATAATTAAAAGGATAAAATCCCGCTAGGGGAAAATAAAAATAAATATCTCAACTATGATGAATTTAAATCAAGGGGAATACTCTTCCCAATTAAACCAAAAATTCAATCCCTCCCTTAAAAAAAAATCTAAATCACAATGCAATAAAAACAAATGCAAAAACTCCCAATTAAAACTTAAGTAAAATTAAATGAGGGCAAGAAAGAAATAAGGTCAAGGCAATTAGAGGATTTAAAAATAACAATAAAACAATTATCCTCTCATACTCCTCACAATATAATATTGTTTTCTAATTTGGAAAAAGCCCTAATCTCTATTCTATTGTTTACTACCCTAACTTAACTATCTCTCAAATGTTTTGTTGCCCTAATCCTCTTACACATTCTTTCTATTTTCTTTGTTTTGTCTTCACTTGTTTTGCAGGCTTAGAGTTTTGTATGAACCATGGAGGCCATGGATGCAGACTACCTCCCATGGAGGTATACACAGTAGGTTTAATATTATAGATATATACATTTTTTTTAAATCAGAGAGAGATTGGTATATATATATATATACAAATCAATATATATAATGCATAACTGATAACAATTCTACAGGGTTTGAAGGGTTTGAAGAGCGGCGAAGGGGCCGGACGGCAGTGGCAGTGGCAGAAGATTTGTGAGGGGGCAGCACTGAAGGTGCGGTGGAAGAAGCTTAGTAAAAGGGTTAAGAGGTGAGGTGGCTACGAAGGGGGCGACATGGTGCTGAGGGGGCCACGGGAGGTGAGTGAACTGCGAAGTGTCGAGGGCGTTGAACGTATGGTGAAGACGGTAGGGGGGAAATGGAGTAAAGGATTTGGGGTGTGGGGTGGAGGCATCGTCTCCCCCCCACACCATATTCAAAAACAAAGGAGGGGCTGTGGGCGCTACCACCCACAGTCCCCTCCACAATTTTTTTTCTTTATTCCTTTTTTTTTATAACTGTCTTTACTTCCTGATTCCAGCCTACCGAACTAGGATTTCGATCCTTTGAGTTTTATTCATTACAAGTTTAGTTTAATATATATATATATATATAAATGTTTATACTCAGATTTAACACTTACAATTTCTTTCAGAATATCACAGATCCAAAACTCTTAGTATTGTATATATATCCATATATATGCGCACATAGGTATATATATATATATGTGGGTACATATAATTTAATACATATACAGTAAATAATACACTTTAGTTTCTTTTCTTTTCCTAGTTAATCTCTGAGTATACACAGTTACTTTAAAAAGGAAAAGAACAGCAACTATCTTTTTTTTTTATAATAAGACAACCAAGTATATGCATACCCAAGCACTTTTTTTTTAAAACAATGGTTTAACTAACAGAGTATTAACTTTCAAATCTAACTCTATTTTATTTTTGATAAATATTAATGTTTCATTTCTACATAATAGATGGATATCTGAGTATTAACCTCTTTTTATTTTTTGAAACATACAATAACATAAATATATATATATATATAATATATATATGTTTTGGAAATAAACCTATATGGTAAAATAACCAATTGTATTTAACTTTTCAACAGCAACTAATAATATAACCTTCAAAATAATAAACAGATAACTATTCTTAAATTTTCTCTTTCTTGTATGCAATAAAATATAAACAGCAACTGATGCATTTTTTTTTTTAAAGAACAATGGCAGCAAAAGTATATAAATTTTCTCTTTCTTTCTTGGAATACAATAAATTTATTCAACAACACACACACACACACACACACACACACACACACACATATATGAAAAGAATGATAACAGAAAATAAATCAACACATGCTTATCTCAACACAAAACTAACTACACAATAAAGGGAATAACAACTTTTAAATAAAATAAATAGAATGTTTGCATTTCAACATCTACCACAACCAACTTCAAGGGCAAAAACTTGACAATAAATACATTAGGGCCCCAATGGCCATGTCTCAAACAGCCAACAACAAAGGGACCAAACTACACAAAAATAGACTTCTCAACAAGCTCCATTTCTCCATATGTGCACCTGCAAATAAACACAACAAGAAGAACAACCCAGCCACTACGAAATGCCCTCCTCCCTACCATAGACCCGCAAGAGGGTAACCCCCAAGCCAGGGAGGTAGGGATTCTCACGGGTACAAACACTCCACAACAAGAATCAAAACACATCAACACAAATACAACCCCAAGGATAAACACATAACTCAACTCATGAAAATGAGTTTGATGGGGGTAGGGAATAGACCCCTCTACTTTAAAGGCCACCCAAAATACTAAAAATACCAATCTCATGGCCTTAAGCCAAAAATCTCTAAAAACCCCAACTCTCCAATATCACAAAATAATCTCCATGGCAATCTTGCCATTCAAATAATCTCCACAACAAGTAAAAGCCCTCAAGGTATGAATAACACAATATGGGAGTGACCTCAAGGAGGTTCCTTTCCCCTACCCCAAACAAGTTGAGCCTTACCTCCAAATGTAGGTGCTCTCACCATACTCCTATCCCACACAAAATAAAGAAACAACAACCAACAAAAAAATACAACACATCACAATATATAAGTAAGGGTGAAGAAACATAGTTCATGAGGCTTACCTTAAAAGCCCTATAATGGAAGCACGTTTGGTGATGAGCTCCAAGCTTCTCCAAACCTTCCAATCTCCACCAAATTCTCTACCTTCCCCAAAATTGCTCCCAAAAATAGAAAGAAACTCCCAAAATGTAAGAACCCCACACTCCTCAACAAGAAGAGATAATATAGGCCATCAATTTTGGCCTTGAGGAATGAGAAGGTGACAATTGTCACCTTCTCCTTCCTCCTCCAATACCACTTGCAAGGGAGAGGAAGTGTGAAGGTGACAAGTGTCATCCTCCAATTCCCTCTCAATCCTCACCTTATCCACTTGTGTTCTCACACATGTGTGAGAGGACAAGTGATGAGGTGGCATTCCCATTCAAACCTCCAAGAGGATAAGGGATGCCATATAGCATCCTCTTATTCTCTCAAAGAGCCATCTCCCTCCAAGATGCTCTCACACGTGTGTGAGAGTCTTGGAGACCTCCCAAGTCTTCCTAGGGAAGGAATTCCCAAACTCTGGGAAGGGAGATGAGTCTTTCCCAAAGCATGACTCATCTCCCACCTTCTCTAATTTCAAATTTCGTCACTTTGACTAAACCATAGTTTACAATGACCAAAAGTGAGTTAATCCAAGGGTTAGTTAGTCAAAATTGACCCTAGACCCATGGGTAACCACCTAGGGTAAATTTTGGGACACTAAGGTTTACCTAGGGGGTCATAAATCCACTTTAAATGGCCTCAAAAATAAAAATAAATACCAAGTGGTGTAAGTCAAATAAAAATTATACAACACTTAATATTAATTAATTTAAACAAAGGGTACTAGGCCAAAATGATAAAATTAAATCAAGTACTTAAATCAACATTCAATTTCAAACATGATCCTTATCCCTCTTGGGAATGGATCGGTTTCACAGGGAATAACATTGGTGTGAATTCTACCTCTAATTTCCTGTGGCTTGGGAATGTAAAACCTGCACATCTCGATCAAGTGTCAATCATGTCATGAATAATCATAGTCGAAGAACCTGGAATTAAATTCACGCCATTGAATACAACAATAATCATCTATAACATAATTCTGAATTAAACTACATTTTTTATCACATGTCAAATAATCATCATCACATAAATACCTAGAAATCACATCACAAAACATCATCTAATATATCTCGTATGTTGGATCACAAAATAGCATCAAATATGATCAAATTGAATCACTATATGTCTAATCAATGTCATATCAAATTCAGGTGATATAATCAAGTCTGAATAATGAAACCATAGTCTCTAAAAGTCTGATAATGTCATCAACTGAAATGCATAACGATCAAAATAGGGAAGGAAAATAATCAGCCTCACAGTTAGAAGACAACTGACGCAGTGCATGTAGCTGACTTATTTTTCAAGGAGATTGTGAGATTGCATGGATTACCTAAAAGTATAGTTTCAGACAAAGATACAAAGTTTGTTGGATACTTTTGGAAGACACTTTGGAAGAAGATGAAGATAGATTTGAAATTTAGTTCAACTTTTCATCCACAGACTGATGGATAGATAGAGGTAGTGAATAGGAGTTTGGGAAACTTGTTGAGATGTTTGGTTGGAGAGAAGACAGGAAGTTGGGATTTGATTCTTTCACAAGCATAGTTTGCATACAATAATTCAATAAATAGGAGTACCAGAAGAACAACTTTTCAAATTGTGACTAGAGTGAACCCTAGAGGAATTGCAGAATTGAGAGATATCAACATGGAAGAAAAGAGAAGTGCAGAAGCAAAAGAATTTACAGATCACATGAAGACAGTGCATAATCAGGTGAAGAAGAATTTGGAGGATATGAACAATAAGTATAAGGAAAAGGCAGATGAGAAGAGAAGACATAAGGAATTTAAAGTTGGAGATGAAGTGATGGTGTACTTGAGAAAATAAAGATTTCCAATTGGGACATATAACAAGTTGAAGATGAAGAAGTTTGGACCTTGCAAGATACTCAGAAAATTTGATTCAGGAAATGCATATGAAGTGGAGTTACCGGAGACATTGGGTATATCACATTTTTTCAACATTGTAGATTTATATTAGTATCATGAAGTAGAGTTCAGTGATAGCATGGAAGAAGACTTGAAGAAGTAGTTACCACAACAAGTACTGGAGCAGATTAAAGACATTTTGGACAGTAGAGTTGGATGCAGCACTAGAGGAAGACAATACAAACAATATCTTGTGAAGTGGAAAGGCAGACCGGAAGAAGATTCATCATGGATTTATCAAGCTGAGGTAGACCATCTTAGTTCTCCCTTAGACCCAACAAAGTGAGGGACTCACTTTTTCAATAACCCTAGATGTCTGATGCAGGAGCATCCCTGGTTCAAGAGCAATCTTGCATCAAGCAATTCAGTCAAAAGTAGTTTCTACATTTTGATCCGCATTTTACCACAGTTACATTTCAGTCCTTGTAGAGGTGGACTTAGCATCTAGATTCATTCATCTACATCATATCTAGAATTTAGAGATCCACACATCATTACCTGAAAGATATATGTATCAGAAGATCAACTATTTTTTATAATAGAGCATCCTGACAGTCTTAGATAACCAACTGAAGGAGAGATCTACGAAAGAATTTCCTGATCTGTGAAGCCTAATGACACATCATTTAATGATCCTTGGTTCATGGCTGACCTTTCCTAAGATCCGCATATCATTCTATTCATTTGCAGAGTTGTTCTATGCATTTAGGTCTGACCTATCTATGTGCACATGTTACAGCTCTTCATTGGAGTTTGTAACCTTCCTTGGTTCATGTGGAGGAATCTATTGTTCTAAAGATGATATATATTAATGTAATAGATCCTTAGAAATGAATTTTAGAATTATCAAAGTTGTGATCATGCGCATAAACTTGTAGTTTAGATTTTGTGTGAAGGAGCTTCAAAGTTATATCTTGTGCAAATTCTATAATCAGGCCTATGAGCCCGCATGTTACCGACCAATCATAATTTGAATTCTATTATATATTGAATGATTGGATCTGCATTTGTTCCATTTCTTTAAGTTGTTTCCATTGTGTTTACTCTTGTTGCATGATCTGGATAGTTCATTCTATGAATCCTCCTACCGTGACTGCACCAAGACATTATGAAGACACTTGAGTCTGTATACTGAGCTATTAATGGAACTGCACTTCAACATTCTGTAGATGCATTTGTAGTAGTCATCTCTTTGCAGTGAGCCAATCCTTCTTCTATCTTTTCTTCTATTTTCTTGGTAGTGAGCCTATTGTAATGAGCACTTCTTTTTGATAGTGATTCCTTAGGCGGTGAGTCCTAACATAGTGAGCCTTCATGTAATTCAGTATTGTTATCATAATATATTGTGAGATAACACTCACCATAGTTTTTCCCTTTTTGGGTTTACCATGTAAAAATCACGGTGTCTATGTGTTATGTCTTTATAGTTAATGTTCTTATATTGAATGTGGTAAATGGATTTATAAATGTGTGAAAGAGAAGTTTTACAGAATAGTAATTCACCCCCTCACCCCCCCAACTCAGTATTCTTTGTGATCAACAAACAGTTCATCTCGTGATATAGTACAACAAAAGAAACCTTTCACGAGACTAGATGATTATGTTCTTAATGAATACAGGAGGAATAAATTATGTTTTAAATGCAAAGGCCCATGGGACCCAAATCATAAGTGCCCAATGAAGGGGCAAGTGAAGTAACTTGAGTAGTTTTCAGCAGAAGAGTCCCCCTCAAAGAAATCAGATCAACACACTGATTTAGAGGAGAGTGAAGAAGATAGCACAACAAAAGAGTCACAAAATGAACAGAAGGAGGATAGACCTATAGCACACCTTTCAGCTATTCAAAAGGAAGGTTCTTTTAGGATTCAAGGAGTCCTAGAAGGGGAGAAAATAACTACACTTCTCAAGACAGGGGTTGTTGTCGCCTAGATTTACACCCAGTGTTGAATGCTTTTAGGGCTCCAATAATCTAGTGAAACATTGAGATGACCTCCAGGTGTGGGACACTGCAGGGAGGCTAAATCTCTAGAGAGAGGGTGGTTCCTTTGCTAAATATGAGATTTAGCGAGCCTAAGACTTAACCTAATCTATTCACCTAATAGGAAAAGAGGAAGAAGGATGAACTAAAAATAAAGGGGAGTTGATACACCAGGTTTGAATATAAGAGTTCTCACAAAACTGAAGAAATACACAACATAACCAAATGTAGCAAATGAGAATACATAGATTTAGTTGATCCTAATAGAGGTAATGGGCAAGAAATTGTTGAGAGGAACAAAGCATTCACAGACAAACCATCCTCAGATTTACATAGAGCTAGAGACTGGTACAGGGGCACCCAAGGCAATTTTTGAATTTCCCAAAGGTCTCTATTTTGAGCATAGGTGGAGTTTTCATATTAAATTTTGTAATAAATCCCACTAGAGGAATTTTATTGTTGTGGATGATCTAAAAACCTAACTTTTGCCTAAGTTTAGAACTGTCTAATTTGAGCTTGTAGTGGACAGTCAGCTTTTTGTACTGGACAGTCAGTTTTTTTTAGCTTTTTTTTATTTTTTCCCATGATGGGAGTTATGGAGAACATGGAAATGGGTTGAAACATGATAGTTATGTCTCTCATTCCTTGAGGAAGGAAAACTATGTAAGTTTGGAGAGACGAAAATACAGATTTTGGCCTTGTTTTGTTGTATTTTTTGTCTTTTGTTGTTTTTAAAGTCCTGTATACAGCCGTACTGTATTGTCATGAAACAAAATATCTAAAATCATCTAGAGAATGGTATAATATTTCATTTGGATCAAGTTAGAAGGATTTTCATTGTAGTTTAGGCATTTTATAACTATTTTTGTGAAATTGTCTCTTAAACCCTAGTTTTGAGGATTTTAGTGAAATCGATGGGTTTTTGGCCCATTCCACCTACACCATAACCTCCAAATGGGTGGAATGGATTTTGTTAGCTATTATTTCAATTGGATTTTCATTGAAAGAGTAGGGGATTGGTCTGAGGTGACTGTTGCAGCATTTGAAGCCTAATATCTTCATGTATTAGGCCTTGGAGCATTGGTAGAGTAGTGATTTGATGAATAGATAACTTGGAATGACCTAAGAACCTTGAAACTAGAATAATCCATCCATTTTCAACCAAATACATTCCCTAGAGTAGGCCTTGGAAGTTTGGAGTAGGTTTAGCTCATACTTGCTTTATAACAGGAGGCCTATAGGCCTAGAACATCAGGAACAATCTATTTTTAAGGCACATGTTCCAAAACAACCTATCTTGCATGTTTGATATGTTATGTAACTCCTTAATGGGTATTTAGAAAACTAATTTTTTCATGGGTTTTTCTAGTATTTTGCAAGTTATGACTGGAAAAGCCCTCTCCAAGCGCTACAAGCAATTAAGGCCTATTGTAAAGGAACAACAAGAAGGATCTGTGAATAGGATTCTTGGTGAGGTTCATTAGTGTTAACCATTTATATTAAGGTGATTTTGGGTGTCTTTTAAGGTTGGCAAGTGATCCATGTATTTAAACCATATTAAGTTACCTTTCCCAAGCATAGAGAGTGTGTTGTGAGAAAGAGCAATCCAAATCATGCATGATCAGTCCAATCAACAGTACAGTCCGTATTGAATCCATCCCCTGATCTACATCAAGTGGTATTAGAGCCAGGTTCAGGTTCTAATTGGGAAGAAAGAAGAAAGTTGAAGTGTGAAGGAGGAATAGTGCAAGATACCTCCAAGAAACAGTCCAATCCTCACTAGAGAAGAAAGAATGATGAAGGAATCCCAAGAGAGGGTCCTAGCCAGACTTGTAGCCATAGAAGAAAACCTAAGAAGAGGTGGGGTCATTGAGGAAGAGAGTGACCAAGAGAATGAGGGTGAAAATGCAGGCCCTCAAGAGGGATCCAGATGATAGAAGGTTTATGAAGATGCTGCAAACTGTGAAAGGAGGAAGCACTGATGTCAAAATGGAGTTACCCATGTATGAAGGGAAAATGAACAGTGAGGAAGTATTAGATTGGATTGATGCCTTAGATAACTACTTTGAGTACAAGGAGATGCCAGAAGATTAAAAGGTCAAATTGGCAAAGACCAAGTCGAAGGGACCAGCATTGACATGGTGGAACTATGTTCAATCAGATAGGTTAAGGAAAGGAAAAGCAAAAATTAGTTCATGGGACCGGATGGTGTCTAAAGTGAATAGTCAATTTCTTCCAAAGGATTATTCAATTCAAACCTTTAGAAGATTATAGAATTGAAAACAAAATGACATGGATGTTATAGCCTATACTAAAGAATTCCACAAACTGACCATGAGGACACAACACAATGAAGATGAAGTTGAGAAAATTGCTAGGTATATCAATGGGCTTAGGTTCAATATTCAGGATGAGATCAATCTTGCCACCTATAGATATGTGGAAGAATGTTTCCAATTGGCAGTGAAGGTAGAAGAAAAGATAAAAAGGATACAAGAACAACAAACTAGGGGCAAAGAAAGGAATGCCAGAGGTAGAGGTAACTTTGGTGCAAGAGGACAGTCAGAAAAATAGCAAGGAGAATCAAGTGGCAGCAACAAGGAGAATCAAGAGTCAAGTGAAAGAGGCAAATTTAGAGGAAGAAGATCAAATAGTAGAGGAAGGTTTGGTGGCCAAGGAAGAGGGTCAAGCACCTTCTCAGGCAAATGTTACAACTATAATTAGTTTGGCCATCTTGCATTAAGTGCCCAGACAAGCAAGCATCAAGTTCTCAAGGAGGTGAACGCAGAACCCAAATAGTGCATGAAGAGGACAGTGAAAGCATCAATTCACCACTTCAACCTGTTGCTCCTGAGAGAGGTGATATATTGATGATAAGGAGGACACTCCTCAAGGTGCCAACAGCCAAGGAGCCTTCACAAAGGAAGTCATTGTTTAGGACAACTTGCAAGTCACATGGAAAGGTATGCAAAGTAGTTGTTGACTCTGGTTCCACTGACAATCTGGTTTCTTTAGAAATGGTAGAGAAGTTGAACCTAAAGAGGATTCCTCATCCCACACCTTACAAAGTGTCATGGCTAAACAAAGGTCAACAAGTCTTGGTAAATGAACAGTCATGGGTAGAGTTTAATATTGGGGCTTATAAAGATAAGATCCTTTGTGACATCATTCATATGGATGTTTGTCACCTATTACTAGGAAGACCCTAGTAACATGACAGAAAGAGTAAGCATGATGGTCAGAAGAACATTTATGTGATAGAGAAGGATGGAGTCTCATTCTCATTAACACCCCTTCCAGAAGAAGAACCTGATAAGCAAGTTGGGTCTAGCATTATGGTAGTAGGAGAGAAAGAGTTTTTGCAAACAATGAAGGAAGAAGGACAGGGATTTGCAGTAGTAATCAGACCTTAGACAAAGTCTGATGTAGCAACAAATAAGATGGAAAGTATACCTATTGAAGTTCAGTCCTTGTTGGACAAGTATAAGGACATACTGATAGATGATCTGCCAATTTCATTACCTCCCATGAGAGATATCAGCCATCACATAGACCTAACGCCTAGAGCTGATTTATCCAACAAGGTTGCATACAAGCTGACCCCACAGTAGAATGAAGAGATCAAAGCACAAGTCCAAGAGTTGTTAGACAAGGGACTCATCAGAGAGAGCTTAAATCCATGTGTTGTTCCTACTGTTTTAGTACCCAAGAAAGGTGGAGAGTGGAGGATGTGTACTGATTCAAGGGCCATAAACAAAATCAAAATTAGATATAGGTTCCCAATACCTAGAATGAAGGACCTAATGGATTGTTTGGGAGGTGCATGCTACTTCTCTAAGATTGATCTCAAAATTAGATATCACCAAATCAGGATAAGGGAAGGAGATGAATGGAAGACTACCTTTAAAACTAATGAAGGGCTCTATGAATGGATGGTAATGCCTTTTGGACTCTCAAATGCTCCTAATACATTTATGAGGTTAATGAATGAGGTCTTGAAGCCTTTTATTGGGAGGTTTGTAGTTGTTTACTTAGATGATATTATTATGTTCAACAAGACAAAAGAGGAGCACTTGCAGCATCTTGACATGGTTTTGTAGAGGTTGAATGAGGAGAAGTTGATGATAAACCTCAAGAAGTGTGAGTTTATGAAGAAAGAGCTAGTATACCTTGGTTTTGTGATCTCCAAGGGCACATTGAAGATGGATCCTTCCAAGGTTGAAGCCATTCTTAGTTGGCCAACTCCAAAATTAGTAGGAGAGATAAGAAGTTTTCATGGTTTGGCTACATTTTATAGGAAATTTATTAAAAGTTTTAGTCATATTTGTTCTCCTATTCTTGACACCATTAAAGGAGATAAGAAAAGAAAGTTTTAGTGGATTGAGGAGGCAGCAAAGAGATTTGAATACCTGAAGAAGAGAGTGGCACAACAACCCATACTTGTTTTACCTAACTTTGACAAAGTCTTTATAGTGGAATGTGATGCCAATGGATCAGCAATAGGTGCAGTCTTGAGCCAAGAAGGTAGGCTAGTAGCTTTCTTTAGTGAAAAGCTCAATGAGGCCAAGAGAAAATACTCTTCATATGATTTAGAACTTTATGCATTAGTGCAATCCCTAAGGAAGTGGAGACATTACCTCTTACCCAAAGAATTTGTAGTCTTCACAGACAATCATGCTTTGAGTTTCTTGAATAGCCAGGACAAGTTGAGTCATCGGCACATCAAGTGGGTGGAGTATTTGCAAAGTTATACTTTCACCATCAAACATAAGAAGGGCCAAGCCAACAAGGTAGTAGATGCCTTAAGCAGGAGATCAGTCCTAGTGCATGAAATACAACTCCAAAGTGTGGGTTTGGAAGCATTAAAGGACATGTATGCTGCTAATGCAGACTTCAAGGAAGCATATTCCATTTGCCAACAATTTTAAGGTACTTTCCATGACCAATTTTTTTATTTTTTTGCAAGATGGACTGTTATTCAAGGGAGCTCAGTTATGCATCCCTAAGTGCTCTATGAGGACAAATCTCATAAGGGAGAAGAATTGTGGGAGTCTTGGAGGATACTTTGGGATAGACAAGATGCTAGATTAGGTAAGAAGGTTTTACTTTTGGCCTAAGATGCATGTTGATATCAGAATTTTTTTTGAAACTTGTGGAGTTTGTCAAAGAGCCAAGGGTTCTAGTTCCAATGTAGGCCTATATCAACCTCTTCTAATCCATAACAGACTTTGGGAACATCTTAGCATGGATTTTGTGTTAGGCCTACCCAAAACTCAGAGGGGAGTAGATAGTGTTTTCGTAGTTGTGGATAGATTTAGCAAGATGGCACACTTTATTCCTTACAAATGCACAAGTGATGTATCTAAAATTGTAAGCCTATTCTTCAAGGAGCTAGTTAGAATCCATGGACTGTCCCTCACCATTGTTTCAGACAGAGACTCAAAGTTTATAGGCCACTTTTGGAGAACCATATGGAGGAATCTTGGAACCAACTTGACTTTCATCTCTGCCTATCACTCACAAATAGATGGGCAGACTGAAGTAGTTAATAGATCATTGGGGAACTTGCTTAGATGTCTCACAAAGGAACATGGATAGTAATGGGATCTTGTTCTCCCACAGGCAGAATATGCTTATAATGATTCTATTAATAGGAGCATAGGGAAAAGTCCTTTTCAATAGCGTATGGATTGAATCCAAGAGGTATACATGAACTCAGGGATTTGAGAGGATTAGAGAAGAGAAGTTCTGAAGGAGAGGAGTTTGTAATGACTATGAAGGATATCCATGATCAAGTTAGAGAACACCTCAAGAAGAGTGTGGAAACTTACAAGAAGCATGCAGACTTGAAGAGGAGGAATGTTCAGTTCAAAGTTGGAGATTTAGTACTTGCACATCTTAGAAAAGAGAGGTTACCTAAGGGCAGATATACTAAGTTGCTCATGAAGAAGATTGGGCCATGCAAGGTGGTCCATAAGTTTGGTGAAAATGCATGAGATAGAACTCCCTCCTAGAATTGCTATCTCACCAATCTTTAACATTGTTGACTTATATCCTTTGAAGCAATATTTGGATGTAGGTACAGATTCTCATGAAGATGTTGATGCTGATTGGATCAGAGATCTTCCTCCTTCTGCACCAGTCAAACTTGAAGCCATTCTAGACACCAAAGAAGTCAAAAGGACAAGGCATAAGATCTATAATGAGTATCTAGTGAAGTGGAAAGGGCCACCCCATGAAGATGCAACTTGGATGATAGCTGAAGACATTGGAAAAACATGGCACTACAATCCATGACTTGATCTCAGGTGGAGACTGATATCCTTTCTCCTTGGGTGTATGGTGCAGGGCCACCTAGTTCCCCAAGGTAATTTTTGAATTTTTGGTCTCTATTTTGAGCATAGGTGGAGTTTTCTTATTAAATGTTGTAATAAAGCCCACTAGAGGAATTTTATTGTTGTGGAGCATCTAAAAACTTGACTTTTGCCTAAGTTTAGGACTATTTAATTTGAGCTTGTAGTGGACAGTCAGCTTTTTGTAGTGGATAGTCAATTTTTTTAGATTCTTTTTATTTTTTCCCATGATGGGAGTTGTGGAGAACATGGAAATGGGTTGAAAAATGATATTTATGCCTCTGATTCCTCGAGGAAGGCAAAGTATGTAAGTTTGGAGAGAAGAAAATACAAGTTTTGGCATGTATTACTGCATTTTCTATCTTTTGTTGTTTCTAACGTCCTGTACATAATCGTACTATATTGTCATGAAACAAAATGTCTAAAATCATCAAGAGAATGGTATAAGATTTCATTTGGATCAAGTTAGAAGGATTTTCATTGTATTTTAGGCATTTTATAACTAATTTTGTGAAATTGTCTCTTAAACCCTAGTTTTGAGGGTTTTAGTGAAATCGATGGGTTTTTGGCCCATTCCACCTGCACCATAACCTCCAAATGGGTGGAATGGATTTTGTTAGCAATTATTTCAATTGGTTTTTCATTGTAGGAGTGGGCGATTGGTCTGAGGTGACTGTTGTAGCATTTGAAGCCTAATATATTCATGTATTAGGCCTTTGAGCATTGGTAGAGTACTGATTTGATGAATAGATGACTTGGAATGAGCTAAGAACCTTGAAACTAGCATAATCCATCCATTTTCAACCAAATACATGCCATGGAGTAGGTCTTGGAAGTTTGGAGTAGGTTTAGCTCATACTTGCTTTGTAACAGGAGGCCTAATTAGGCCTAGAACAACAGGAACAATCTATTTAAGGCACATGTTCCAAAACAACCTATCCTGCATGTCTGATATGTTATGTAACTCCTTAATGTGTATTTAGAAACCAATTTTTTCATGGGTTTGTCCATTATTTTGCAAGTTATGACTAGAAAATCCCTCTCCAAGGGCTACAAGCAATTAAGGCCTATTGTAAAGGAACAAAAGGAAGGATCTATGATTAGGATTATTGGTGAGATTCATTAGTGTTAACCAGTCATATTAAGGTGATTTTGGGTGTCTTTTAAGGTTGGCAAGTGATCCATGTATTTAAACCATATTAAGTTACCTTTCCCAAGCATAGAGAGTGTGTGTTGTGAGAAAGAGCAATCCAAACTATGCATGATCAGTCTAATCAACAGTGCAGTCCATATTGAATCCATCCCTTGCTCTGCATTAGAGACCAACACAAAGAGATAAGAATAACTAGAATATATTCAATTAGAAGGCATGCTTATAGTAGAGAAGGGCTCTGTTTGAAAAATAGAATCATCAAGCTAACTATTTTCCAACCTTTTTTACATCTTACATTCATGCATATATAGCATCTGATTCCAAATGACCTAATTAGGTTATAATAAATTACCCCATGGGCTCTGTTAGAAAATATCTATGTCTAAAGGGATGACTACCTACAAGAATTAACTATAAAAAATATCTGGAGACCTAGGCAGATGAAAGATATTTCTCCTTCAATGCGAACAGTTGATTCATTGTTCTGCAACAATCAATACAGTGAACATCTGTTAAGGGACAGCTAACAAGATTGGATCTGCATTGATGGGAGATGAGACAAAACCCCTGAGCAAAGCTTTTACAACAATTTAAAATTTAAACCCTTTGATTCTATGCCATATCAGCTTGGATTCTTTGAATAATCAGGCTCTGAATCTATTTGTTGGCCGAGTCCACAAATTTCCTGCCTTCAGGATGCTTGAGGCTCTCCTTTAAATCCTGACCATAGATATATTTTCCCTTTAGGTTAGATCGATGGTCACCAAGCATTCCATTGCTAGCCATTGCACTTTAAAATTCCTTTACTTCACAGACATGTGTCATCATTCTGTGACCGAGTGGTAGAGAGCAAGTCATTTTCCTTTTGGCTCCACAAAATCAAGTAGAAGACTCCATGTGGCCACCTTTCATACACCTTTTATTTCTTTATTAAGATGAGACCATGTGTTACCTCATCGGTATCGCGCGACGAATATTCCTCTCTAGCAGGATTCCCATGCGTGCTTGCGTAACTATTCGATTCTAGCCCTCCTACACCTTTCAAACTTAGTTTCCCTTTGATATAAAGAGAATACATGACACTGTGACACTTGGCACTCTCTGCCTCTTTGATTACTGAAATGTGGCAACACCCAAGAGCCTCAAAATTGGGATAGATGGCAGACTGGTGCGCCTTCAAAAGCTTCTTTTGTTTCTCAACCTTCAATCACCCATAGAGGTGACATGTGGAACAATTTGCTGCACTTAGAAACCTTAGACATGATACCTCAGGGTGCACCATACTGTACCTCAACACTTCAAATCTTATTAAAGAAAGAGACATGCAGTCACCTCCGTACATTGCAACAAAAGACACATGGCACTGCTGTGCTCCTTCTCGATGCGTTTGTAAAAAGTTTCTCCTCTAATCCTCACAGAGGCAATGCGCAGCACGCTCTGGCAATAGATAGAAATTATACAAAAAAGAAACACAGTGAAAGATATGTGGTAGAGTTCTGTGGCACCTGGGAACCACGAACTAAGAAGAAGACACCTGGCAGCATTTGATTCATTGATTTGGGGTCTTCAATTTAATGGCTGTAAGCCACATTCTTTGGCAATTGGTGCCTTATCATGGCCACATAGGGGGATGATGACATCATCTCTTAAGCTCTACGATGCTGTGATAAATGGCCATATGGCACCTCCGACCCCTTTTGAAGAGTTAAGACTTATTTGAAATATAAGACATAGGCTCTTGGTGGTGACTTGACAGATGGGACCGGTAAAAGAATGACCTGCCTAGACTTGAAGTTACAACCTGAAGGGCCCTCACAGGTGATAGCAAGTCAACAGGGAGTTATAACAAAAGCCTGTGGCACATTGCAAAAGACTCTTAGGGTTTAGGGTTTTGCAGAAACTAGGTCCTGAATGGTTTCAACAAGGGTTTTTAAGGGTGGATGATTTGACTTTGGATAGAGGAAAATAGGTCAACATTTTGGCAACCTCTAAGGGATGTTTTCCTACTAAACAATTAGATCAGTGGCCTTAAGCATCCATTGGGCAAAGAGTTAAGTCTAAAACATGTTGGAAAACTGGAACTTGCCTCAAAACAAGACCACAAAAGAGACAAGGCCTGCACTCTCCTAATGGCAATGCATCATGTGCAAGGCACTTAGGGAAAGGAAACCTAAAGCAGAAATAAACTAAAACAATATGTACAAAATCTCATACCAGCCTTAATGGTAAGGTTTGAGATGGATCCCATTCATTGAGATCAGTAGAACTTCACCATCCAACCTTGAGAGAATGAAGGCATTTGCTTTCTTGCTGCTGATGATGACATAAGGCCCACTCCAAAGTGCATCAAACTTGGTGTGTCCTCTAGGTTTGGCTTGGTCAGCATCCCACTTTAAGACAAGATCACCTTCATTGAAGGTCTAGACCTTGGCCTTTTTATCAAAATATCTCTTGTTTTGCATCTGATGTTCTTCTAGTGTGATCATGGGCGACTGTCTTTGTTCTTCTAGTTCAATTAATTCAGCCATCTTGACAGACCTTACATCTTCTCCTTCTAGCTCCAATTGATAAGCCAAATCTAGTGTAGGAAGCTCTAAAGATATAGGTAATTTGGCCTCTCTTCCATATACTAGAACAAAAGGGGAGTTTCCAATGGCCCTCTTGTATGTGATCCTATCAGCCCAAAGGGCTAATCTAATCTTATTGTGCCATTGCCTCTAGTTTGTCTCCATGGTCTTTTTCAGGATCCTGATCAAGTTCTTATTAGTGGACTCAGCCAACCCATTACCTTGAGGATAATAATTGCATGAAGTTTTCAAGAACACATTGTACTTAAGAGCCCAATCAATGATCCTAAAACTAGTGAATGCTTTTTCATTATCAAAAATAATAGTACGAGGAGCTCCAAACCTTGTCATGATTTCTTCCAAGAAATCCATGATAGATGATTCATTTGCCTCCTTGAGTAGAAATGCTACAACCCACATGGTGAAGTAATCCATTGCAGTCAAAACCTGCTTGTGACCAGCACTAGACGAGGGATTTATCATGCTAATGAAATCTAATCCCCATTGTGAGAAGGGTTGATCAGCCTAAATAGGGTGGAGTGGGAGTGTTGCCAACCTTTTCTTTCCTACAAAGAGAGCACACTCTTTGCATCCTCTTACCCATACATGGGCGTCATTGAACAATGTGGGCCAATAGTAACCTACCCTCATTATTTTCATTGTTGTAGCTCTAACAGAAAAATGGCCACCAACTGGGCCAACATGAAATTCATCAAGAAGTTTATCAACCTAATTTGATTCTATACACGTCAGTAAGACCCCGTCCAAATTCCTCTTGAAGAGAACACCATCTATCAAAGCACAAGGGATAGGATGCAACTTGAAATGTCTTCTTCTGGTTCTGTCTAGTCCATAGGGATACTCACTAGTGGATAGGAAACTAGCCATATCTGTTGTCCAAGAACTCACAACTGATGGCTCAGTTGTAGGTTCCTCCTCATTCACATGGTAAGATGAATTCACTTCATCTACTGATGTTTGAGCTAGTTGTTCACATAATCCTCTGCCTCTAATCAACTTAGTGGCTTTGATGATCAAATCACATTGCAGGATCCTGGTGACCCAACTGGCTCTCTTTTCACTGATTTCAATTCTCATTATATAATATCTCACACTAGGATGAGAAACTAAAACTTTAATATGGTTATTTGCCAACATATATCTAAATTTATTTAAAGCTCTAACAATGGAAAATACCTGCTTATCCATAGGGGTATACCTGACTTCATAATCCTTCAAGATCTGACTGAAGAAGGCCAGAGGCTGCTCCAGTCCATGTTCATTTTGTTGCATCAAAATAGTAGCAATACTATTCTCTCCTCCATGTGCATAGAGGACACAATCCTTCTCATAATTTGGATTCATGAGAGTAGGTGCCTGAGCAATCTCTTCCTTGATCTTTTCAAAACTATCTTTACCCTCTTTAGTCCATCTAAAGATTGCATCCTTCTTAAGCATAAGGGTTAGAGGCTTCAGCAAGCCAATGCAGTTAGGAATGAACTTCCTAATGAAGTTGATCTACCCTAGGAAAGATTGTAAATCTTTTTTGTGAGCAGGCAGAGGAAGGGAAAGCAGGGTAGATGTTCTATCAGGGTCTATGGATATTCCATCCTTAGACACTATATGGCCCAAAAGCTTACCCTAGGTGATAGAAAAAATACATTTCTTGGGGTTGAGAGACACCCCAAACTCTTTGCATCTCTAGAAAACTTTCTCTAGATGCTCCATGTGATTTTCTCCCTTCTTGGAGAAGGTTGTGGTGTCATCCAGATAAATCAAGATGAACCTATTTATAAATCCTTTGAAGGCAATATCCATTGCCCTTTGAAATGTGGCACCAGCATTAGACAAACCAAATGGCATCTTTGTATATGCCATGGTTCCCCATTTGGTTGTGAATGTTGTCTTAAATCTATCCTCCTCTCTAACAAAAATATGGTTATAGCCAGAGAAGCCATCTAATAATGAAAACCTATCTGCCCCTGCAACAGTTTGTAAGATTTGATCCATAGAGGGTAGAGGGTAATGATCCTTTAGAGAAGCATGATTCAGGTCCCTGAAGTTTACATAGAGCCTGATTTCTCTATTTTTCTTTCTCACATGCACCAAATTAGCAACCCAAATAGAATACTTGATAGGGAAGATAATCCTTGCTTGTATGAGCTTAGCAAGCTCCTTTCTCATGAGTGGCTCAATTTTTAGATTTATGGGTCATTGCTTCTGGCAAACTGGCTTGCAATTGGGATCCAGATCAATGACATGTTGAGCCACATCTAGATTGAACCCTTTACGATCCCCATATGTCCATGCAAGGATATCATTATACTTTTGGGCAAGTCTTATGAATTCCTTCTCCCCTATATCACCACATACTTTGCCAAGCAGCAATTTCTTGTCTTGGGTGATGGTCACCTGTTGGTAATCTTCTTTCTTGAAGGTCATGTTGGTTTTCCCCCCCTGAACTCATCATCACGGCTAAAGATACCTCAAGGGTAACTAGACCCTTGGGCAGTTTATTTGATTTGAGTTGGATGATTTGATCACCATAGGATTCTTGTAACCTAGGTTGTGCCATGGAGGAAAATTCTACTTTATTTTGAGTAAAGTTCACAATCTGCTCATTGTTATCAAAGATTTGCCAATGAGTATCATTATCAAGAACAGATGACCTGATTACTACTTTTACATGCTAATCAGGACCTTGAAACAAGTCTTTAGGTGGAGAAAACTGGGGCCTCACTATTGCTAGTTGATCAACATCAATATTTAATTTCCTTGGGATCACCTGTAGGTTGAGGGCACCAAAACTCTCAAATAGGTCCCAAACTCTATGTCTATAAGCTCTTAAAAGCTAGTTTTTTGTAACACACCTCTCTCTAACTTGGTTAACCACCAATTCATTATCACAAAAGAACTCTAGATGCCTATTCTATTCTTTTCTTCTATCAATAGGCCATGGACCAATGCCTCGTACTCTACTACATTATTCGTGCAAGAAAAATACAACCTATGAGCAAAATGCAAGTTCATACCAGTTAGGGAGACTAGCAAAACACCTACACTGGCTCCATTTTTTCTCTTTGCACCATCAAAGAACATCTTCTGTGGACCGTTGGAGTCATAATCTGGCTTGAGCACAGAAGGGACTGAAGGATCCCCTTCATGGATCATGTACTTGGCCATGTTGATCACCTCAATGGTATCATAAGGGTCGAAATTGTCATGATTTCCAGCCCACTCATCTAGAACTAGGTCAGGGATAGGAAGAGGTGAAGGTTCTACCTCAACAGGTTCTAGATCATGCACTTTCTTTCCCTAAATCATTACATGTGGGTTCACCATACTGTGGTCATAATTCTCCACATGATAGCCTGAAATTGGTTCAACCTTGATGGTGAACCTTGTGCAATACCTGGTCCTTAGTAACATGTGAGACTAGTCAGAAGAGAGGTAACCACCTATCTTGGTTGTGAAATCTCTTGACAGACAGATGGCAAAGAAAGGAGGAAGATCAATGATTGATATATCCCACTTAAAAGTTAGGTTTGGACATGCATGTAGAGTCATATCCAGTCCCTTGATCACTCCTATAGTGTTCATAGAGGTGTCATCCAATTGTAATACTCCTAATGAAATAGGGGTATATTTGATGTCTAATGCATTTGCATTCTTCTTGGGCATGATTAAAACACTAGCCCCTGAATCTATCATGCAGTTGTGTACTAAAAATTTGCCAATGATCAAAGACAAGTAGAAAGGAGATGGTTTCTTGACTGTACTTACTTGTCCTTCACTTGGTTGCACAAGATTAATAGGAGTCTTTTCTTCTTGCATATTTGATGGATCTGATGCTACTAAATCAACAGATGGAAAGTGCCTTAAGGCTTCTTGTAATAGATCCCTCTAAGATGGGATGGACATCATTTCCAACATAAAAACATTTATGTTTGTTTTCTTTATCTATTCCACAATATTTAATGGAATAGTGGCTACCTTGTGCATTAAGGGGGTCCATGTTCCCTTCTTTGGTTGATCCACCACCAAATCAGGCACCCTTGAGCCTGATGGAATTTCTTTTGTAGCAATAGATTTGTTGCTCTGAATTGGAATTGTGGCACTGGCCCCTTTAGCCTTAGGAACAGGCTCCTTTTGTAACACAATAGGCATAGGCCTAGTCTCCAACTGCCTCTTCTTTGACCTGATGTTGTCTGCAATGGGCTGATTAACAACACAAAATCCTATGGAGTCCATAGCATCATATTAGCATCATTAGTAACCTCATTTGACACTTTAGGAATTCTATTTGCTGTCTTTGATAGTGACACTTGATGAGTGTGAAAGTTCTACACCATTAAATTCCTTTCTTGTGCTCCAAAAGCACAAGTGGATTGGTTATGAGGTTGCTTGCAGGGATAGCACCAATATGCCTCTTGGGCCCGATTATTCTGAGTAGGGACTAAAGCCCTCACTAGATTCACAGCTGGTATTTGTTGGATAGGTCTAATGGTTTGTAAGGGTTGTGCAGGGTTAGGATTTTGGTATCTATTTTGTTGGTAACCCTGATTCTAGTTTTGATTCCTATTAGAATTATACCCTTGGTTCTAATTTTGGTTAGATGATTGTACTGGATTATAATTCTGATAGGGCCTGGGAGCAGTTTGAATAGATATACTATTCACCTTTTTGGTCAAATTGGACATTAGGATCTTAAGGTCACTCTCCTCCTAAGAAAGAGAGACTGTTGAAGCCTTAGGCTTTGGGATAGGAGTAATAATGGGCTTCTGAAATGAGGAAGAAATCTCTGGAAAAAGTGGGACAGGAGGTCTAGGAGCAATTTTCCTAGCTTGTATTAAACAATTTTTAGCTTTTAGTGATGTCTCATAACCATCTGGTAGAGTCACCACACCCATTGATTGCATCATCACTACAATGTCAGAATTCAAAGCTCTTAAATAATACAAGAAGGCACCTTGAGGGAGTGGCATGAGGGTAGTTGGAATTTTCTCCCACATCCTCTGGAATATGAAGTTAAAATCTTCTAGCATCTCACTGGGAGCTCTCTTGATTGTTGTTAACTGCTCGAGCAATGAAACATTATATGCCCTCTCTGCAAATTGCTTATAGAGGGACTCTCCCAGCTCATTCCAAGTTCGTATTGAAGCAGGGGTCAAGCTCCTGAACCATTAAAGAGCTCTTCCCTTGAAAGATGAGACCATGAGATGGACTACAACATCTTCATGTTGTATATGATGAACCGAGCATACATTAGATATATATTTGATATGCTCAACAAGGGTTACAAAACCATCACTTGTGAAGGGTGAAACACTTTTCAAGGTTGCAACAGGTATGTCATTGTATGTAGTCAAATGTAATGGGCTTCCTCCATTGAAGGTTACAAAAGGTAGATTCCTTGCCATCCTAGGAATGTTTAGATTCAACCTAGGGATATGTAAGCTTCCTCTATTATATTGAAACCTAATAGGAGGGGTTGTAGATTGAGCCCTTGAAAGAGGTAAAACAAAGGTGCTACTCCTTCTCATAGGAGACCTAGATAACCTAGATCTTCTCCTTGAAGTAGTAGCAGATAATTCAATGAACTGGAAGTTACCTCTTGATGATGCCTTAGTTTACATGGGCATAGAAGATGGTACTGATCAGAACCAGTAGCTTGTAGAGTCACCAGGTACATGGAATGTTCTGCCACAATGCAGAGTACTGAGAAAACACCAGATTCTTAGCTTAATTTATTTTTTCTTTCTTTGAGAGTCCCACCAAGCGTGCCAGAAACTATTGTCACCTAGATTTGCACCTAGTGTTGAAGGCTTTTAGGGCTCCAACAATCTAGTGAAACATTGAGATGACCTCCAAGTGTGAGACCCTACAAGGAGGCCGAATCTCTAGAGAGATGCTAGTTCCTTTGCTAAATATGAGATTCAACAAGCCTAAGCCTAAACCTAATCTATTAACCAGATAGGAAAAGAGGAAGAAGGATGAACTAAAAATAAAGGGGAGGTGATACACCAGGTTTGAATATAAGAGTTCTCACAAAACGGAAGAAATACACAACATAAACAAATGTAGCAGATGAGCATACACAAATTTAGCTGATCCTAACAGAGGTAAGGGGCAAGAAATGGTTGAGAGGAAGAAAGAATTCACAAACAAACCATCCTCAGATTTACATAGAGCTAGAGACCAACACAAAAAGGTAAGAATAACTAGCATATATTCAATTAGAAGGCATGGTTACAATAGAGAAGGGCTCTATTTGAAAAATAGAATCATCAAGCTAACTATTTTCCAACCCTTTTTACATCTTACATTCATGCATATATAGCATCTAATTCCAAATGACCTAATTAGGTTATAATAAATTGCCCCATGGGCTCTATCAGAAAATATCTACGTCTGTAGGGATGACTATCTACAAGAATTAACTGCAAAAAATATCTGGAGACCTGGGCAAATGAAAGATATTTCTCCTTCAATGTAAACAACTAATTCATTGTTCTGCAGCAATCAATGCAATGAACATCTATTAAGGGGCAGCTAAGAAGATTGGATCCAAATTGAAGGGAGATGAGACAAAACCCTTGAACAAAGCTTTTACAATACTTTAAAATTTGAACCCTTTGATTCTGTTGCATATTAGCTTGGATTCTTTTAATAATCAGGCTCTGAATCTACTTGTTGGCTGAGTCCACAAATTTCCTACCTTCAGGATTCCTGAGGTTCTCTTTTAAATCTTGACCATAGATAGATTTACCCTTTAGGTTAGATCGACGATCACCAAGCATTCCATCACTAGCCATTGCACTTTAAAATTCCTTTACTTCGCGGACACATGTCATCATTCCATGACCAAGTGGTAGAGACCAAGTCATTTTCCTTTTGGCTTCGCAGAATCAAGCAGGAGCCTCCACGTGCCCACCTTTCATACACCTTTTATTTCTTTATTAAGATGAGGCCACGTGTCGCCTCATCACAGCCACGCGATGAATATTCCTCTCTAGTAGGATTCCCCTGCGTGCTTGCATAACTCTTCAATTCTAGCCCTCCTGCACTTTTCAAACTTAGTTTCCCTTTGAAATAAAGAGAATACATGACACTGTGACACTTGGCACTCTCTGCCTCTTTTATTACTGAAACGTGGCAACACCTGAGAGCCTCAAAACTAGGATAGATGGCAGACTGGTGTGCCGTCAAAAGCTTCTTTTGTTTCTCAACCTTCAATCACCCGCAAAGGTGACATGTGGAACACTCCACTATACTTAGAAACCTTAGACATGATACCTCAAGGCCCACCATACTGTACCTTGACACTTCAAAGCTTATTAAAGAAAGAGACATGCGATCGGCTCTGCACATTACAACAAAAGACACATGGCATTGCTACGCTCCTTCTCGATGCCTTTCTCAAAAGTTTCTCCTCTAATCCCCACGAAGGTGATACATGGCATGCTCCAGCAAAAAATAGAAATTATACAAAAATGAAACACAGCTGAAGATATCTGGTGGAGTTTTGTGGCATCTGGGAACCGTGAACTAAGAAGAAGACACCTGACAGCATTTGATTCATCGATTTGGGGTCTTCAATTTATTGGCTGTAAGCCACATTCTATGATAGTTGACACCTTATCATGGTCGTGTAGGGGGATGATGATGTCATCTCTTGAGCTCTATGACACTGTGATAAATGGCCATATGGCACCTCTAACCCCTTTTGAAGACATAAGACTTATTTGAAATATAAGACACGGGCTCTTGGTGGTCACTTGACAGATGGGGCCAGTAAAATAACGACCCACCTAGACTCAGAGTTACAACCTGAAGGACCCTCACGGGCACTAGCAAGTCAACAGGGAATTATAACAAAAGCCCATGGCACATTACAAAAGATTCTTAGGGTTTAGGGTTTTGCAGAAATTGGGTCCTCAATGGTTTCAACAAGGGTTTTTAAGGGTGGACCATTTGACTTTGGATAGAGAAAAATAGGTCAACAGGGGCCACACATAATTTCATAAATGAGGGACTTGTGGCTAGAAGAGGACTAAAGAAAAAAGAATTCGAAGGTTTTAAGGTAAGGGTAGTTGATGAATTCACCATAACTTGCAAATGGTGAATCCCTAACTTAACCATTAGGTTAAGTGATTATGAGTTTTAGGCTGAGTACTATGTCGTGAGTATGGGTGATATGGATGTAGTCCTTGGCATGAAATGGCTTGATGGAATTGGGGAATTCTACCTAAACTTAAGAACCATTGAGATGAAGTTTGAGGTAGATGGCAAGAAGTATATACTCAGAGGGATGTCAAATGGTGGGCTTCGTGTGGTATCACTTAGGTGGATGGAGAGACTACTCAGACATGATCAAGTTGATTAGGTAGCCTAATGTGTCATTATGCCTATAGCTACTAAGCAGTCCAAATAGAGTTACTACCTGGATATTCAAAAATTAATAACCAAACACAACAAGGTTTTTAGTAGCATACCACGAGGGAGGCCTCCTGATCGAGACATAGAGCATATCATAGAACTGGAGGAAGGTGCCAAACCAGTCATCATAACTCTTTATAGGCACCCAAAAATATTGAAAGATGAAATTGAGAAAACTATTAAGGAGCTTCTAGAGATGGGGCATATTAGACTAAGTAAGAGCCCTTTTGCTTCTACAGTACTATTGGTGAAGAAGGATGGAACACTAAGAATGCACATAGATTATCAGGCTCTAAACAAGAAAACTATTAAGAACAGGTGCCCCATCCCACACATTGATGAGTTGCACGGAGATTGTTACTTCCCCAAGATTGATCTAAGATTAGGATATCATCAGATAAGGATCAGAGAGGAGGATGTGGAGAAGACAACATTCTATTGTCACTATCGGCACTTCAAGTTCTTGGTTATATTGTTCAGTCTAAAAAATGCTCCAGCCACTTTCCAATCCTGTATGAATAGGGTCTTTAGGGAGAAGTGGAGGTGGTTTGTCCTCCTATATTTTTTTTATCACATTTTGATTTTTAGTAGGACTTGGGAGGAGCACCTCCAACACATTGAGGAGGTTCAGAGTATCTTAGAGAGAGAGTCACTGTATGCCAAGGAATCAAAATGTGAATTTACCATGACAGAGTTATTCTATTTAGGGCACATCATCAGTGTAGAAGGAGTCAGAGTGGATCTAGAAAAGATCTGAGACATTGTGGACTAGCCACCACCCATGAATCTCTCATAGCTCAAGGGATTCTTTGGTTTATGTGGGTTCTATCACCACTACGTCAAAGGATTTTCACAAAGTGCAGCTCCATTGACAAACATGATGAAGAAGGGGGCTTTTGCTTGGTCAAATGAGGCACAGAGGTGTTTTGACAGGTTCAAGTAGGTTATGAGCTCTTGCCCAATTTTGGCTATATCAGATTTCACCAAGCCGTTCAAGCTTGAGTGTGATGCCTCAAGGGAAGGCATTGGAGTAGTACTGATGTAGGACAAGCACCTGATTGCTTTTGAGAGCAGAAAACTAAGGGGTGCAGAGAGAGGTTACAACATATATGATAAGGTAATGTTAGTTATAATGCATGCACTAGAAAAATTTAGATAGTATTTGGTGGGGGAAAATTTGTGATAAAGAAAGATCATAATAGCCTTAAGTATTTCCTAAGTCAACATGACCCCAATGATAGATAGCAGAAGTGGGTTAGAAAGTTGCAAGCCTACGACTTTGACATAGTTTATGTCAAAGGGAAGAGGAATATTGTCGATAATGCACTTTCATGGAGACCTCACTTGTGCTCTATGGGAGAGATCATATCTCATTAGAGAGAGTGGATTATAGCTGAGTATGTTAAGGACAAGTGGGCTTTAGGCATTATTTATGGTACTATGCAGGATGATAGGTATATGGTGGTGAATGACCTCATCATTTACAAAGGGAGGATGTTGTTTGTACCAGGACCAATGATGAAGAGGAGAATTTTGAGAGATTTTCATGATCTTCATATGGCTAGCCACCCCAGATATTTCAAGACATACAGACAAACTAGGGAGGGGTTCACATGGAAAGGTCTCAAGACCGAGGTGTTGAAATATGTGAGGGAGTGTCCTACTTGTCAGCAGAACAAACATGAGCACTTCTTTCTAGTTGGTTTGTTGCAGCCCTTACCCATTCCTAATGAGAAGTGGGAATGCATTTCAATGGACTTTATCACTGGATTGCCCAAGGTCCAAGGTAAGGACTGTATATTTGTCGTGGTTGACAGGTTAACAAAATTTGCACATTTTTTTGCAATTTCAGCCACATACATAGCAACACGAGTTGCTGATTTATTTTTAGAGAGGTATTCAGGCTTCATGGGCTGCCATGAAGCATAGGTAGTGATAGGGATAGCAAGTTCTAGAGCCATTTTTGGCAGGATTTTTTTAGATTGAGTGGGACAGAACTCACTCTGAGCACTAGCTACCCCCACAAACAGATGGGCAAATGGAGATTGTAAATAAATGGGTGGAAGGATACCTGAGGAACTACATTGTAGGGCAATAGAAGGCATGGGCTAAGTGGCTACACTTGGGAGAATATTGCAACAACACCACATTCCACATGTCTATTCAGATGTCACCATTAATGGCATTATATGGGTATGACGCACCAAACTTCTTTAATCTATTGTTTGGGGATAGTAGGGTACCTAAGGCCAAGGACTTGCTCCAGGAGAGGTAGTATATTATGAGGTCCTTAAAAGATAATATTTAGAAGGCTCAGAACTAGCTGAAGCAGTATGTAAATCAGCATAGGGCTGAGTGCTCTTTTGAGGTTGGTGACATGGTCTCTCTGATGTTACAACCCTACAAACAATCTAATCTCAAGAAGAGTGGACCTAAGAAACTTAAGCCATGATACTATGGTCCATTCAGAGTTTCTAAGAAGATCAAAGAAGTGGCTTATGAGTTGGAGTTATTGGCAAGGAGTAGAGTGCACAATGCTTTCCATGTGTCTCACCTCAAAAAGGCATTGTGACATAATGTGACACCGTCAATGGAGCTTCCCCCTCTCAATGAAGAGGGAAATTGATTCTTGTACCTAAGGCTATCATTGATACCAAGGATCATACTTTGCAAAAGAGAGTCATTAGGGAATATTTGGTGAAGTGGAAAAACTTGTCAGTAGAGGATGCTACATGGGAGAATGAGCAGATTTTGCAGGATCTCGAGTTGAAATTGCTTGTGGGCAAGCAATTCTATGGAGGGCAGACTGTAATGTCTCGCTCTTAAGCAGTTCAGAGATTAGGGTTAGTCTATCAGTGGGTTCCCATAGACTAACATGGATGGTTAAGGGACCCATGTTGGGGTTGTTCTTTCTGGTGCAGTTTCAGACCCCATGGTAGAACTTTCTATTTTTAGCATGGGACTCGAACTTAGAGCAAGTCGGTGTGAATTAGCTCAACTTCATTGGTTTTCATTTGATCAATCCAACAGTGCTACAAAATCTTAATTCAAAGGTCAAATGAAATGCATTTTAATGATATATTAATTCCATAATTTAAATTAAAGTATTTAACTTAGTGATTTTGAAGGGGGCAAAGTGACTTTATATTAAAGTGGACATGTTTTATGAAATATTCCTAAGTTATAATGTCACCTAGATGTGTGTACCCAAGTAAAGGAAAATAACAAAATAATATTATAATCGAAAAAAGTGGTGTTGGGTTTGGAAGAGGAAACAAAAAGAAAATGAAGGCCCATTTTTATTCATTCACGAATACAAAATTTATGGTCTAAGTTTGGTTCTTGGAGAATAAGGGTTTGCACCAGCTCCATTGGAATTAGAAACCTCTATTGATGAGAACATCTACAAGGTTGGAATATACTCCCAAGATGTGTTTTGAGTGGTTTCATTGCAGGGGTCGCCATTGAGCTTTATTTCACAAGTTGGATTATCGTGCTAGGGATTTCAAGGAGATAGCTTCAGGTTTTTGACATCGTAATTGCAAGGGAATAATGAAGATCATATTACAAGTTATGGAGTGAATTTTTGAAGGGTTTTGACATGCTTTTGGTCCTATAGTTTGGTCATACCAGTTCTATACTTGGCCATACCAGATAGAGGGATTTTGTGACTATTTTCATGGCATTTTTCATTGTTTTCTCCTCTCATTTTAGGTGTCAACTATGAAGCATCATATTCATATTGGTATAGGGGTAGAAATCAAGGATTTTACTACAATTTAGAGGTTTTTTTTAGCTACTGATAGTTGTCGTACTATCCCAGTCAGGGACGTGAACCTCCTAGAAGGACTGCCTTGTATTCTCACTACCTTTTGGTATTGCTTGGAGGTGTTAGTTCATGGAGGAACTGTTATTTAGTGTTGAAATGTATCATAGACTGAAACAATGAGTGGAAACTATGTTATAATGTTGTCGCAGCTGTTATAGCAGTGTTTCCCATCTTTGTACTTTCATATCAGCAAATGGATGTTCTTGTCCTTTGAGGTTAGACTCTTTATTTTATCTGGGTATTGTTCCTTTATGCATTATAATACCTTTCTATCAAATATAGTTATTTGGATATTTCTATTTCATTGTATTTGCAAATATATGCACATGTATGTTGTATGTCAAAAAAATAAAAACACCAAAATGCAACAGGTATCAACTTAACCACTAAAAACTAAAAAATTTGGTCTCAAAAAGGAGGTGGGACATTACAAAGAAGTACCTTCTTCGAGCTTCAAGATAGCTTCCCACGAGATTGTGGGATTGTACATGTCTCATGACATGTCCCATAATATAGTTTATTCTGCCGAAGGTTTCTTTCCTACTGGAGGTTTTTTGTATTCCCCATGGAGTGGTGAAGGTGACATGGCCATAGGTTCTATTTCTCAATGGTTTTTCACGGAATGGTTTGTCTCTGTTGGTACTGTTCTTAGGTCTCTGCAGGACCGTGAAAATCAAATTATGGTTTGATGTGCCAATGCCAACATGGACAGTGCATGTTCCAAAAGGTTAAAGGTAAATGTAGGATTGTGAAGTCCAAGATGGTGTTTCAAATGTTGACTAGGCATTTCATAAGGGTTTC
Source organism: Cunninghamia lanceolata (assembly GCA_027924645.1). NCBI lineage: Eukaryota > Viridiplantae > Streptophyta > Pinopsida > Cupressales > Cupressaceae > Cunninghamia > Cunninghamia lanceolata. Next base: position 2,199,296 of record BSBN01000220.1, on the reverse strand, counting down.
TACCTTCACAGAAAGCATTTAAGGCTTTCAGCAAGGCAAAAAAAATATAGTATGGACCAAGGTGTATTCATTGTCCATGGTGGTAACCAATATCAACATTTCACCAAGAGCACTCACTTCGCTGGGATTCCAAGTTGGTTCCCACGAGTGGGCAAAACTGCCACCTTGGCATAATGGTACCAAATCATGAGGAAATATTTGGCACGCTAGGGGAAATTCAAACTTTAACGGTAGTCTTTAATTTGGAAAGATCTATGGTGGATATTCAAAGCTGAGAACAGTTGCTTGATCTCACGCATTCGACATTAATGATGCCAGGAATGGTTTTATGAGGCTTCTTGCATCATTGTTTTGCATAATTGAGCATGCATTTTTAGTCATTCATCTTTGTGATTGTCGCCCAACCAAAATTCTTTGGTTTGCCACATCGAACAAGGGATTTATCAGTCATCTTGGATTTAGAATTGTTTCCTACAACCTATAAGTGATCTTCACTTACTTTCATGAACTAGGTTTTGATTTCCTAAAAATTATGATTATTCTAGGAGGCAAACATTGTTGAAGTTGCCTAGCTAGTAGGAACCTATTCAAAGGGAGTGCCCTATTTCTCTAAATAATTGTAGTATTGCCTAAATGTTTAGGAAATCAAAAACTTAGAACCCTTATATATTTATCATGGCTAGTTCATCTAAGAAGGTTTTAAAGAGGGTAGATAAGAAGAGAGACAGAGAATTTAGTGATGACATCTTGGTCCAATTACTTGGTTCTGCTAAGAGGCCCCATCATTTCCCTGGTTCTAGCATATTAGCAGATAGATTCTCTGATACTCATAGTGGTTGCAGAGATTGTATCCTCCCAATTGACAGGTATGCATTGTTCAAATATCACTTTCAAAAATGCATGAGTAGAAGCCCTATGAGTAACCCCTAGATGTTGGGATTGGCTAGGCTAGTAGTGCTGAATATTTTCATCAATGTTGAGATGATTAAAGCACTAGTCAGGAATTATTCTACTAACGACAAGACCATATATGGTAGTAATGGTGGCATCTTTGTAAGGTTGGATCATGAGTACATTTGTTAGGTGTTTCTACTAAATCCCAACCTAAGTGTGATTTTAAGAAAGGGGGCTTTTCTCTAGGAGTATCACAAGGCAAGTGTTTCTTATATGGTGAAATTTCTTCCTTGTCACATGCCTAGAGTGGGTGGAAAATTATACAAGTTCAAAGATGATGAGAGGGAACCATTTAGTTATGATATCTTTAAGGATTGCTTTCAGAAAACCTATTTTACTAGGTGCCAAGTGATGGGGGTGGATGCTATTAACTTAATGCCCACTGCTGCAATGGTTTTAACATCTAATATTCAGAAGTGGGAGGATAATACTCATTTTGATTATGCATCATACATAGAGGACCAGTTCATACTACCTTGACAAGATTAAAAGGAAATTCCTCTATTGGTCACTTCAAATATTACTCCCTCTTGTGTCATATGCTACTATATGTAGGGGAGGAGAATAACATCTAGTCACCAATGCTAAAACTCAGGGTGACAAGTGAACAAGGTCAAGTGTATCTTGTTCAAGAGTGGACATATGTATGGGACAGTAATTGTGTCAAATCCAATTATCTTGTCTTTGAAGAATATTTTGTGAGGTACATCCTCAAGTCACTTGGTCATCAAGATTGTAGAATATCACAAGAAGTTCAAAAGTTTTTGAGACCCAAGAATATGTTCCCAGAGCTTGGCATTGCCCATAGTTGAAGTGATTGGTTTCTTTTCAAAGAAGCCACTATGATTAGGATATATGGATTTGAAGGAGTTCCTCATTTCCTGCCTAGGGTAACCCTTGATAGAGTGGCATTCTTGGAGATGATGTGGCAGATGAATGAGTCTGAGAAAACTCATTTTAGAAATTTCAAGAAAGCATCATTCCTTCCTGCCACTATTGCCTTTTCTGATTTTCTAATCACATCAAAGGAAGGATTGGAATTGCTGCCAGCAAAGTTGCAATATTACAAGATGCCTGCAGCTAAGTCAAGGAAGTGTGATCCTAAGAAATTCATACATAATGCCAGATTGTCAAATGAGTCTGTTGGCTATAAGCATCAAGTTCATCTCCTTGAGGATGTAATCAGAAACTATATCACATTTGAAGAGACTAAAAATAAAACCAAATTATGGAAAAGGGTCTTTAAAGAAGACAAGTATAAATTGAGAACTATTCCTAGCTATAAGGGGGCCTTTAGAGACATCACAAACATTGTTGAAAGGATAAAGATTATGGTGTAGAATGCTGGTGAATTGTGTTCCAACCTGCCTATTGATTTCAAGGATACTTCTAACCCTACCTTGTCAAAGGTGGCATCCAGATCTCAAGCCCTATTTCTATCAACCCACTTCATCAAGTAGCCCCAAGACGGTCCCCTGCTCCTAGTTTCTAAATGGGTGAAAATGAAATTCTAGGTTCACTAGATGTAATTGAGGTTATGCAACCTCCTATGATGAATACAGAAGCCCCACCGGAGGAAAGAATGATGATCGCCTTTGAGGAAGTGGGTGAGGTGTCAGATGATGTGAGAGCATTGACAAGTCAGAGGTTCATTGATGATGACTCCTTCATTCATTCTAAGGAGTTTAAGGATTTTATCTTGAAGATAAAGGGGTAGGAAATATTGAAGAAGGTCAAAGGGTTGGCCTCTGTGAATAAGGAGCAAGCAATCAAGGAATTTTGGGCCAGGGTGCATAAGGAGATGAATGGAATGACCCCAGGAAGAGGAAGAGAGATTGTCAAAGCAAGTGGTTGCATGTAATTGCTTGGGTGGGATATATCTTCTAGAATATTCTAGATCTACCTTTAGCGCATATTCTAATGCTCTAGCTATATGGTCAATCTCTCTTGCTGGGAAAAATCCTTGTGTTATGGATCACCTTAGTATGATTACTGGGAATCTTATTGTGCATAGGTTGGAAGATACCATCCCTATCCAAGCTATTTCCTTGACTGCTAATGCTTCCATGTTTACAGAAGCTTCAGTCAAGAAAATGCAGTCAAACATGGAGAAGTTAAGCAAGCATAATCTGCATTTGCAAGAGAGATTGAATGTAGTTGAAGGTACACTTACACCACTCACCCTTCCAATTCCCTCAAAGGAAGAAGAAAAGATTAAGGAGGAATTAAGAAAAAAACAAGGCTAAGGAAGAGTATGCACTATAGAAAATGAAGCAGATAAAACTGGATTTCATAGAAGGTTTGTTGAGCAGAAAATTGGACAATATAATGTCCTATGTTGATAACACTTGGGAGTGTCATTGTGCTCTAAGGAGAATGCTTGGGGAACATATGAGGTTGGAAATCAAACTTTGGACATGGGAAAAACAAAGGACACCAATGGTCCTTGCTTTCAGTGTTTTAGTTTAAAAGCACTATTGTGATGAAGATACTAGTGTCGGCAAGAGACACTTCTATGAAGAAGATTGGAATGTTGTCAATGATGGAAACAAGGAAAAGAGGGTACATCATCATGACAAGAAGACATCATTCTGGAAGACCAACTTGGATTGGAAATAAAGCACAAAAGTATTCAAGTCCAGAAGGCTAGAATGACTATGGACAGTATTCAAAGTAAGGGACAGAAAGTGGATCAGTATGCCTCCGCAGATAAAGACTGACAAATATAGTTTAGGTATGTTGACTCATAGCCACTTGATGATGATATATTCCAGTGTTTAGGTCATGACTTCCTTTGGAAGTCATTTGAAGAAAAAATCTAAGTCTGGATGAAGAGAAGTAAGACAGGGACAATGTATAGTGCGAAGTAAAATGATCCACATTTCTATGCAAGTGCATATTTTGTTATGTAGTTTTGAGGTGTTGTAAACACTTGTATGAAGTGTCTAAATCATGAGTTGTAAGATTTGAAGTCCACCGGAAAGATAGTTACAAGTTGTTGAGTATCACTATAGTGTTTGGCAGAGTTTGACTGTGACAAAGTCTGAGTTCTGATGGTCCACATTTTTCTACTAAAGAATATTTTGCTTTACAGTTCTGACGAGTCTTTGATATGGTTTTGAGAAAACCCTATGGTCCATAGTAAAAGATGTAGTCTGACAGTTGAACTGAACCAGTAGCAGTCTAAGTTTGAGGCTGACATGATAGTTTGATTTATGTGCGGTAAGTTCTATTGATTATAACTCTATCCTAAGTAGTTGGAGCTGACATATGAGAAGGTGTTTCTATTACATCTCCATTTCAGATTGTTTTGCTCTTCACTTGTTACTTAGATAGAAGTGAATCTGTGAGTAAATATTATGTAAATGAGATTTAATGCTATGGTTTAGAGACATTAACTTTATGGAAAATGGTTTTGTAATTATGACTATTTCGAATGATTAAATTTATAATGATTTATATGAAGAGGAAAATTGAATTGTTATTATTATGTTTCATGACTGGGACACCGGTACACTAATCATGAATTGTATGTGAAAGTTTTGAATAGGGAAATAGGTTGTTTTGACTCTCTGAGAAACAAAGAGAGAGGAAGTATAATTGGGGAAGAAGGATATAGACCTTGGGTTAACAATTGATATTCGCTAACTGAGTACGGTGTGTAATAGACAGTGGACTTTAGTCTTGAGGTAAGTCTCATTGTGTGGTCAATTCCTAGATCTGTCTCGATAGGATTGTCGACATCCTTTGGGTTCTATCTTTTGAGTTTGTTGTCTTTCAATTATGTCGTTTTGCGAAAAAATGACGTTGTGGGTTGGAATGCTAGTCGATCATAACTAACGCAATTTCTTGACGATTATGTTGTAATCAGTCACGTTTATGTCATCGAATGTGGATAGTTAGATTGTTATCATCTAATGTCGTATGCATGTCTATATCAAGTCAAATTGACATGAAATAATGTGTTTTGTGGAGGGGAGTTAAACTCGACCCTATGACATTTAACATAAGTCCTCAACCTTTTATTATCATTGCATGCACTTGTGTGCACCTAAACATTTTGCTTATATGTTTGTTGGGTTGGTTGGACCCCCGTATTCGATAAATTCCACTAACCATTAGTCTTCATTTTGACTCGGGCTAAGTACAAGTACTTAATGAGAAATTAGATAGAAAGAGGAATCTTAATATGTTGTAGGGTGTTGAATACCCTAGGATATTATCTTTATTAAGAAATTTATATTATTTATTGTACGTAAAGATATCAAACAATAGTTATAACTTCGAGGAAATTGGTTAAGATGTGAACATTATTTGTAGAGAATTCAAACTCTAAACCTATTCAAATCATGAAAGGACGTCTCTCATATTATATGCACTTTTGATTAAAATGATAAAAGTTTTATTCCTTGTGAATATAGGTTTAGAAATTGATTAATAACCATGTTAGATAATGTTATCATTAAGGAAACAATGAATTATTATAACTTATTAACATTTTTCCATGATGACATGATCATCGTATGTCGGGCTTCTTGCTACATCATCTTAGGATGCCAAAATGCATTGGCAACAGCAAGTAGAGGTTCCTTATCATCGAGTAAAGATAGTAAGTGGATAAGAACAAAATTCGGTTACTTAAAATCAAGATTCAGTTACTTCTTAAACGATAAGAGAAATGAGAGGAGAGAGTTTGAGCTATCTTGGGGAACGGAGGTGCTTTTTGGTGAAAAATAACAGAAGGCGGTGAAAAGAATCGAGCTGGAAGCAATCGTGGGAGGCAGGAGGAGGAGGTCTTCGTAAGGACAAAACCAGACAGCCAAAGAAGTCGTTCAGTATTAAAAAACCCTGTAAGCTTCGAATAGAGAGCTCAAAATGATAGTATTAAATTCTTGATGGAATGAAAACATTTTCTTTTCACTCTCTATATATATCGATAAACCTGTTTACATATCTTTGCAAAAGACACTATAACCAACATATTGTAAATTCGCAGAGAGAATTGGTTTAAAGACTCCATAAAAATCTACTTTTCTCCAATCCCCTTGACCATCTAAATATGATGTTTCCTGTGAAGAAATCAAAGAAAAGAATGTCTCTGATGATCATTTTTTTCCATTAGAATATAAAACTTGAGCTCATTTCTTGACCCGTAATGGTTTCTGCATAATGATTAGGAGATAACATTTGTATGCACCCTTAAACCGTAGGCCCTATAATAATCTTGCTCTTTAATTAAGATGACACCATGCACATTATTTCTTGTGCTTCTTTCAAAGCTCCACACTATCACAAGGTCAAGAAAGGTTCGGTATGAACCCATAGAATTTGAAAATCTCTGTCTATAGGTATTATAAATCTTTATGTATAAAGTTGAGAGCCCTTAAAACCAGTGGCATGTATTGAGCCAAGAATCTTTAAATTCCTATGTAATGATAACATATCTCTGTGTAAAGAAATTCATTATGAAATGTAGAGATAAGCCTCTTCGAGCTGTTACTTCATTCTTTATTATGACAGCATTATCAACTTATTATGGAGGAGATTTTACTTGTTTAAGTAACCTATGAATGGTATAGTTTGTGGGCATATCGTGACTATAATTGGTCTTTCATAAAAGAGGATTATTACTATGACCCATACTTGAAACTATAAAGTCTGTTTATTAAATTTACCTAGCTAGATACAACATTTAATCTAGGGTCGACTCTTGGAAACTTTTGTATTTCTTAAAGAATAGACTCAATGACACCATTAAGGGAAGATGGATAAAAGTATATTACTCATAACCTTAGATTATTCAATATCTTATCTTAAGGGAATAAGTCCCTAACAGTCAAAGGTACCTTTTTATATTGATTTAATAATATGTTGATTAAGACCCTGTATGATAATAAAGTTTATTTAAACCCAATCGATTAACTCAATTAGACAATTGTATAAATAACTCGTATCATGCCAAACCCTATACATGATATAGTTCAATTTTCTTGAGCAAGATTAATGCCAATGAGAAGATACTTGAACAATACCGTAGAGGATAGATTATTGAGGAATAATCTTCTTGACAAGAGTTGTATAAACTTGAGATGACTTTATAATAGTCATAGGGGAACAACCCTATCAACTTTATGACAATAACCAGTTTTCCCTCATATTTAAAAATTAGATAATGATATTCAATGAACAAGTTTGTGAGTATCATGTTAACTCATTAGTATTGAGAAAACTCAGTTAAGGAATAAACCCTAATAGTCTAGGGGGAAAACTTCACTTTGGTTTGAATAGCAAATCTAGTTGTCAAGTCTTTTTCATTATGATGGCAAGGATGCCTTAAGGAATAGTTTTGTTTAATACAAACCCTAGAGTTACTGAAGATTGAACTATAATATTTTGAATCTTGTCAAGTCAGGAAGGCTAAAACCCTATTGTCCAAAACAACTCAAAGATTAAAAGCTTACCAGGAGATAGGAAGTTAAAGATCTTATCATATGATCAGTAGAACTTATTTTAGTGTCGTTTACAAAAGAGACAAAGTTAACCTAGTGTTGGGTATGTTGGGAGATTTGAGACTCAACCCCACATGACTATTGTAATCAAGATTGTCGATAAAGGTTTATTGACATATTATCGAAGGATAAATATGTATACGAATTCGTAATTAGTCATAATGGAAAGTCGGTAGACTTAGTAGGCTAGTTGGTTGATAGTATTTTATTATCTTTTATGATTTAAATCTTTTATGGTTGAAGGATTGAACTTAGTCAAAGACCATATATGAGAAATGATAGCACTCCTTAAGATATGTGTGAGAGGAGATATACCTCACGTATTATGCTTATTCTTGTCATATGAATTTAGAAGTCAAATAGTGCCGAGAGGTCTAGGGAAGACAAGAAGTATTAATTTCCATTTTTTGTTATTATCCTGACAAAACAAGACATTTCTATGCTTTGGGTTAGAGAAGCTAAACCCTAGAATCATAACTATAAAGATTTAGAAATTTATACCTTGTATGTCAGATATGACATTGCCTCTAGTTGACAGTGTATGGTCGAGTAACCATAGAGTTAGACATAAAGAGTCTAAGAAGTATTTTTATAAATCTTAAAGTGAATTTTAGATAAAAGTCAAACTTAGTAAATTGTTCAAGGATGTTAGTTATAGAGACAGAGAGTAAAGGGACAAGAGGTCATAGACCCTAGAGATTGCAAGTAAGCAAAGATGGACTCTCTGGAAGATTAGAAATACCTATATATATATTACAAATATATCCTAGATTAAGGATTTTTCTAAGTCAGATAGACTGGAATGAACTTACTGTATAGACAAGTTTGTGTCTAGAGTTACTAAATGAAGAGGTAAGTACCCTAGCTATGTTGATTTAATCTTACTTGTAAAGAAAAAGAGATATTTGCCTTGACTATGATGCTTAACCTAGGTACGGTAATCATCTTAGTTGTTAATGAATTGACTTAAAGTTCTTTAAGTGTCAATAAGCTTTGAATGTCAGGTATTGCAAAGTTCCAATGAGTATCCTTGTATAGAAAGTTAACCTACAATAGAACCTGGACAACATTTGAAAATATGTCAAAGTCGAGAAGACTAAATTAGAGTTGATAAAACAATATGTACAAATATAACTGACCAAGTCAACTATAGGATTGCGATGATATCCAAGTCGAGTTGGGGTGGGTGAACAATACGAGTGCATTTATTGCAAATTCTATTCATTATAAAACATTGGCCAAAGTAATGCACATGCCTCTAAGTACATTGTCAGTTCACCATATCTGAGATTACGTAACCTATGGGCATGATCATACTTGACTAGAGGGTATCTCGGGGTTTGTGATCAATACTATTGCATAGGATACAAACACTAGTACTCATATGGCAAATACCATAGGTCACCCTAGGTCTATACTCTTCGTGAAGGGTAGAGCCACTTCCGATAAGGAAGGTGTGCGGGATGATGGAGATTGATTGTCATTTATGTCAAAAAGGTGTTGAGTTGATGATGAAGGTACATCATAGTGAAAGTTAGATCATACATGGAGTTGATTTTTGTCTTCATATGGCAGGATGTTTTAGGAGTTCATGGTTAAAGTGAATTTAGGGTGATGACAATGTGACATGTAATGTCAATGGTCAGGTGATGTCATCAGTTCATTTGAAGGATGTGAAGAAGGTTTGATTTCTCATTTCAGGAGTTGTTTGAATTTGTCCTCTCTCATGTTTCATAAGACTTATCTTATCATTGTATGTGTTAGTTGGTTTGATAATTTTGGATTGGATATGATGTTGCTTCATGACATGCTTCAGTTCATTCATAATTCTTGACTTGAAGGGAGTTGACATGATACTCAAAATTGATATTTTTCTTCATGCCTTACTTTAGTGTGCTCAATATCATGTTTCAGTTTGTCTTCAGGATCTCTTCATGTTGATAGTATGTTCATGATCGAACAGGATGCTCAATTATGAAGGAGTAAAAGAGGTGCTTGCAGACTACAGTGGCAAAGATTAAATATTCTTAACAAAGGTGTTCAATGACAAGAGGAGTCATATTCCAAAGAAATAAGTTCACAATAAAAATATTTATAAAGGTGTTGATATTAATGTGGTGTCTCAAAAGATCTAACACCTCACATATGCCCATCATATACATCATGCATTTTTTGTTTTAATTTGTGGTTGACCTACACTTACAGGTGATATCACTAAAGATTACCTTCTAAAGGGGTTTAAGACCATCTTTTCATTGGCCCCTTCATATCCTCTTACCTTTCCAAGGTAGTTTTTGATAAAGTTTTTAAAGGCAAATTTTTAAAAGATTTTTTTATTCCTTCATAATAATAAGGAAATAAATTATTTCCTTTTCTCTTTTAAAGATTTTATACAATATTATTTGCATAATTTTTTTAATGAGAAAATTTATTTTGTGGAGAAGACGTAGGAAGATAAAAAGGCGAGATTTAGAAGCCTAATTTTTAGGAGATTTTTTTTGTGAAATTACCAAGACAAAGAAAGAGTTTTTTATTATTTCTTTTTGGGAAAAGATTTTGTGAAGAGATTTTAAAAAAAAAATTATAAAGGAGCTTTTATAATTTGGGAAAATTTCTTTATAACAACTTGTTTTTTTGGAGAGATGGAAGATGAAAATGGGGAGATTGAATATTTATTTTGAAGGAAAATTTTGAAGAGTTATTTTTGAAGATGAAAGTGAATGTGTAAAGAAAGAAGAATATGAAGGATTATTGCTTAACCAACAACTGATTCCTGCTACAACACCTAACCTAGCATATCTTGCATATCCTACCCAATCACAGACCAATGGAGTCATGATACCTCCTATTGCAATGCCCGATCCATTACAAATACCTCCACTTAGTATCATGCCCCCTCTGAATGGGAATGGTTAGATAATATAGTATCTAGGAAATGTTCAAACATCTCAAGATGTAGGACAAAACAATAGCAATGGCTCTTCTTTCTTTAAACCTCAACAAGAAAATGTAGTAGCCAAAGTTCAGGAAGAGAAAGAAGACATCAAATAAATGACTGCACAATTGAGGAAATTGACAATTGAGATTACACACTTGAGAGGTCAAATCTTTTAATCTTAGTCAAACCAAAACTGAGGATATACAAATAATAATGATCGATCTGGATATCCTGACAAGGGATATAACAATGATAGGAACTTTAACAATAATAGTGGCAATAACAATACTGCACCTAGGCAACCTAGGGTATGGAATACTAGGCCAAACAATGGTTCCTTGCCATCACCCTTGGATAATCAGCCTCCTAATGAACCAAAATAGACTACCAGAGTTAATCTAGTAGAAGCAACACTTACAAATTGGTATAGAATACACAACACTAATGCACATGTTAAGCTAGATTGCCCTCAATTCAAAATAGCAGCTACTATCTTTCAGACTGAGGTGTCCAACACCATAGGTGACCCTCCTTTCATTGAAGGGAATGAGATTGCTCCTTGTGGATATGATTCTGCTCTTGTACTAGAGAGTTTCATAAATCAGCCTCATCACCAAATAGCTTCAACTCATGAGAACTACACATTAGCATGTGAAGAGTTCACATTGGCATTTGAGACAAACTATGTGTTTCCCTTTGAGGATGAAAATGAACCAGCAATAGAACATGAGGAAGTCCATGCTTAGCAATAACAATATTAGGGTAGGCATAATTATAACCTTAGGAGTAATCCTAACAGACTGCCTAATCCCTTGACCACATTCCTGCCTCCTAATAACTTCAACACTCCCCTAGATCCAAAAGCAAGTAATAATCCTAGTCCTCCCAAGGTTAGTACTCAGTATTTTTCACCCCAAAACACATTGTCAAAAGCTAGCAATCAATCTCTAGAATCTGACAAATTAGTCACATATTTAGCTGAGGAGATGAAAAGGGTTAAAATCAGCTTATCTCTATCAGAATTGCTTAAAACCCCAACCATCAAGAAGGCTTTCATGAGGTCCTTAGATTAGTCTACACCAAAGGATGATAACCATGCCCATAATCTGAGTCAGATCTTGAACAAAGATCATGTAGCCAAAGAAAACAATGTCAAACATAAAGTCCCAGCTATTGTTCAAGCTGCTGAGACCTCACATATGACTCTCTATAGAGACAAGACTGAGTCACCCCCATTCCTACTCACATTGAGAATATTTGGTAAGAACCTACACAACTGCCTAGTAGATTCAGGTGCATCAACCAATGTGATGCCACTATCTATTTGCAATGCCTTAGGGTTGCATCCAGCCAAGTCCCTCAAAAAAGTGACAAAACTAGATAAAATTGAAGTGTAGTGGGAGAATTAACACACATCCACATGTAGTTAGCATTAGATCTAAGGATTCAACATTACACTGACATCCAAGTGGTGGATATCCATGAAACTTATGGAATATTGCTCAGTAGAGACTGGTCAAAAACACTCAATGGTTACATATCTACTGATTTTAGCCACATGTGGTTACCTTGGAAGGGGATTCCTAATCAAATAAGGATAGAAGCTGAACCTAAGATGAAACATATGATCACAGAATATAACAATACCAATGAGATATTGTACGTAGATGTTGAACCAGGGATTTACACCATCAAACCTCAAACAGTCAAGATAGAGGAAGTTCTAATGTATAATACACACATCCATAAAAATTCTCATCAGGACAACAGAGTGATCATAGAAATTGATTATAGTTCAAATGGTAATGATGTAGTCGATCACTTCAAAGAATTTGAATTGTACTTATCCAGAGAAATGCATCATTACTAGACATTAAACATATCTGATAAGGATATTTTAATTGAAGGTCAGTGCAGGTTACATGACGAAGCACATTCAGAGAAAATTTGTGAGGCTTGCTTGGATATGATAGAATTAGAATGAGCCTACAGTGAGAAGGGATTATCTTCAACTGAGGTAAGTGATACATCTAGTTATTATGATATTGATTCTTGTTTGTCATCTGTAGATACAAAAGAAAGTGCACATCAAGATGAAAGTTACACTCACAATCTAGAGGAGATCCTGATGTATGATGAAGATACTTCCAAAGAAGAAAGTAATATCACCCTTGGGACTGATTGTCTAATTGAATCAGATTATGAAGTATCAGATGAAGATAAAGGAAGTAACTTAACAAAGTTTGAGGAGTTTTTATCTAAGAAAATTCAAAGGCTTTCATTGCAGGAGATCCCTCCACATCATGCTTGAATTGAGGGATGGTGTAGAATACATAAAGCACCACATTCAAAGACCACATGTGCATTATGCCAGCATATACTGAATAAGCAAGAGCAACTTTATTCAAGGAATCAATTATCTGGCAACAGAGATATGCCTAAAGAGAAAAGGAAAGAGGTTGAAGTGCAATCAGATAGTGATGGTAATGATACCACAGAAATAGAAAGAAGAGAAGTATTAGGTTCACATCAGCCACTAAAAATGACAAAGAATGAACCCCAAAAGAAAAAATGGATATTAGGCGGTGCAACTGCCAAAGACAAAAAGAAAAGATAAGGCCCTAATAAGTAGTTAACAGAAGATAAACCTTGGATCCTTAGGTTTGATGGATCTAAGACTAAACAAGGAGATGGTGTAGGTATAGATCTTATTGACCTAGCAGGAAAGTCATATTTGGCAGCATACAGATTGCAATTCCCATGCACCAATAATGTGATAGAATATGAAGCTTTAATTCATGGGTTGTTGTCTGCTTTCAAGAAAAGAGTTAAGATTCTACATGTTTATGGAGACTCATAATTAGTGGTCAGGCAAGTGAGAAGTATGTATGCTTGCAATTACAAGAAGCTGACCAACTATAGACATAGGGTTTGGGACTTGATAGGATAATTTGATGCATTTAATATCACCCACGTCCCTAGAGAACAAAACCATAGAGTAGATGCTTTGGCACAAGCTACTAGTACATTGGATCCTTTGTCTATTTTTGGATTAAATAGATTTTTAGTTGAACTGGTATCAGTACCCTCTATACCCGACAATGTCATGAATCTTCAAGTGTTTGATGATGATTAGCATATCTTGTATTTTGTAGCAAATAGAGATATATTTGATACACAAATCTTAGATGAAAGTAATTTAGAAGATCATACATAGGAAGAAGAAGAGATCATGGACTTACCAAGCAATAAGATTACCAAAGGTCTAATAGAATTAGAGAAGGCATTTGATCTACATAATGTGATGAAACAAAAGGATCTTCCCAAGACCGATAGAGGAGAATATTCACTAGTCAATATAGGAAAAAAAGAATATGTAAGGAATGTCCTAATTGGTAAAGTTTCCACTGAAGAAGAAAAGGCAGGGATAACTCAAGCATTGAAGGATTACATACATGTTATCACCTAGACTTATGATGAGCTAAAGACATATGATATTAATCATCACCCACACTATTCTATCGAAACCACATGCCAAGCCTTTTAGACAAAAGCAAAGGCCTGTCAATGCTTTATTAGAGCCTATCATCTTTGAAGAGGTTACGAAGTTGTTGAATGCTAGAATCATATTTCCTATGAGGTACTCAACATGGGTAGCCAATCTGGTCCCAGTAAGAAAGAAAAATGGTGATATACGCTTATGTGTAGATTTCAGAAATCTAAACAAAGCTTCTGAAAAGGATAATTATTCTTTACCTTCATTGGATGAAGTCTTGCAAATAGTAAATGGAGCTCAAATGATGTCCTTCCTTGATGGTTTCTTAGGATACAATCAGGTAATGGTGGACAAAGTAGATAGACTAAAACTAGCATTCACCACAAAGTGGGGAATATTTGCTTATAGACGCATGCCTTTTGTCTTGATTAATGTTGGAGCCACCTTCTAGCGTGCAATGGACATAGCATTTAGAGGCCTGGTTGGCAAATGCATAGTCATATATATGGATGAATTGACCATCTTTTCAAAGAAGAGGGGTGATCAAATAGAAGTCTTCAGAAAGGTGCTCAAGAAATGTGAGCAATGTGGTATCTCACTCAATCCAAAGAAGTGCATATTTGGAGTTGTATACACATAAAAATTACATGACTCTACTTAAATAAATATTTTAAATATTTATTTCATCTTTCTATTCTTCTATCAATAAATAAATAAATTTATTTATTTGATTCATCTTCTCCCATTTAATTAAATAAATTGCATTTATTTAATTAATTAATTTCATCTACATCAACTTTATTCTTCTAAATAATTAAATAATTTTAATTATTTAATTAAATCATCCATTCTTCTAAAATTTAAATAAAATACAAATTTATTTAAATTAAATCTCCAAAAATAAAATATAATTAAATATTTTATTTATTCTTCCAAAATCATGTGCAAATAATTAAATAAATTTATTTATTTAATTATGCTTTCTTATCTTCTAAAAAATCTTCAATATTTTCTAAAAATAAATTCTTCTTGTCACACAAAAGCAAAGCTAAGTTAAACTGATTTAAAGCAAATCTGTTTTATCAACAAAGCTCTTAAATTAGAAAAATCTAATTCGATGGACTGTGGAAAGCTCATGCCTACTAGAAAAATCTATTCTAATTTAAGAAATAAAAACTCATCCTCATCAAGAAAGCAGTTAACTCAACAAAGCTTCTTTTTAAATGACACATGTCCTTCTTCTATTCATACACGTTCTCTCAAACGTTCTCCTCCATTGATCTTCTCATTTCTTCTCAACCATTGATCTTCTCTCACACAACTCTCTAAATACAACCCTCTATCTCTTCATTTCATATCCATCATTCAAGTAAACTTATGCTGCAGAAACCATAGCATGCCATTGACACCCCCACTTGCACATCACTTCAAACCTATTATCCATTTTGTGTTGAAGCTCATCTTCAACACAACAAGTATCCTAGTCATTTCTCCTTGTCATCTTGAGGAATCGAAGCAAGGAAGCAAGCTTCCTGAGGGCCATCTTCATCACCGAAAGATCAAGAAAGAATAGGTGAGCAATGGAAGACGCAAGGTAAAAGGTTGTGAGTATCTCATTTCATATTTTAAATCCTTTTTATCTTCATATTCCATTGATGTTTTGGGTTTTATTATTCATTTGATTAATCCAATTTTGCCCTTCACATTTCTAGCGCCCACCGTGGGGGCCTTGCCCCTAATCTAACCAAAAATTTGAGTTCTTAGTGATAGTTTCCATACAGGTTTCTGATAGGTTCAATCAGCACATCTGAGCAATCCCATAGCACATATACAACTTGTTATGGCGCACACAGTCTTCTGGTGCATACATCCTCCAAGTTGACACATCTGATCATTGTTCCGACACTTTTACAACTATGGCACATACATCCCCTATTCCAGCACTTTTACCTCTTGTTCTGGCACCTGAGTAACTCCAGTGCATGCATCCTAATACACGACACTTTTATACTGTTTTATGGCACATTTGTCAAATTAACACATTTATCTCTTCTTCCTGCACTTTTGACACCTGTCTTAGTGCATCTGTAAAATGACACTTGCAGTCTCTGTTTCTACGCATACAGACTGTCAAGCGACGCATCTATTCTTCACTGTGGTCTTAGGATTTTCTTTTAGTTCTCAGATTTAGGCTAACATTTGTCTTACAGGATTAGAGGTTGGATAGATCATTTAGCTGCATTGATTAATTCACTTAGATTAATTAAGGGAAAAAGTTAAAAAAAATGCATGCATGCAAATCTCGCGTAGTCTTTAACTAGGAGGACAGTAACTGAACCACTGCTATCTTTGCATATTGCTATCTTTCTTAGTTACAACATTACTATCTCACAAATGGGAATGAACATTGCTATCTTTTAAACACTTCAAAGTTAACAAATGCGTGAGTGCCCAACTAGATAGCACATTTAGTTTTTTTCTTTTTAACTAGGTTTGGATTAATCATTGTCTTCTGTGACTATTAAATGACAATAGGCTTATGTTCTCCCCTTTACTGGGTGACCAGAATGCCAGACTTATTATTCCCTTTCTATAACCTTTAGAGGGGCCTGCCATTAGATGCCCGCCTGTCCAAGTGGGAACAACCTTTAGTGGACATAGGCTAAATCCAAGCCCTACTGATCCACTTTAAATAAACTGTGATTGAAGAGAAAGCTTCCTGCAACGAGTACTATTGTGTTACACCGACAGCCAACCTCCCCCAAAACCCTCCAAGGCATAACCCTTGGAGGTTGGGAGACTCCATAATAGAGAGTAGTGCTACCGCATGTGTAACCACTCGAACGGTTGCCTTGACTACTTAGCCACTTGTTTAGTATACCAAAAAGCCCTATTTGTTGACACAAAAGGCGGAGCCTTTGAAGCAGCCCCCATTCATGTGATTCTTAGTAGAGGTAGTAGGGACAATCCTAAGGTTCGATGGGGGTACGAGCCTAAGGAAACCCAGATCTAGTATGCATGAGAAGTGAGTGCCATAGAGAGGAGCCGGTGCTACCAGATCCTGGAGCTACACGCTTTGAATATGCACAACCAGGGGATTCAACAAATATTGTCCTATCTAGCCTAGGTTGTACTTGTTCTTGAATCAAAAAGTTCAAAATATAAAAAAAATAACAAAAGATAAAAATCATGAAAACTTCTATGCGCTTGCTGTGTCTTTTGCCATAATTGAAAATCAAAATTCTCAAAAAGACCAAGTTTTCAACCCAAAAATAGAATTTTTTTGAAAAATGTTCCAAAAACTCTGTAAACCAAACTGAAAACCAGAATGACACTTTTTCCTCAACCTGCAATGCATTTGCATAGACTTACTGTCCATTTGATACCTGTTGCAACGCATTTGAAAATTACCAAAGTTGTGCATTTGATTCGACCTGTGGCACATTTACACTCTGTTCTTGCACATTTACTGTTGTGCATCCAAAACAGAGAGCTATTCCATACCTTCCAAGAGAAAAATTTTCAACTTTTCAAAAACCATTTCAAACCTGTCTCAGTTGATCCAAAATCTAATTAGAATCATGCAAGTTAACCATTTCACTTTTCTTCCACACCATAGCTACTTTTCCCACACTACATCATCCAAACTCTTGCAAAAATTTTTCCCAAAATCCAACAAGGTTAGAACCAAGCTATTCTTGATCACATCAAACCTCAAACAAACCTAGTGAGTCCCCACTATCAAGGGTCACTTATCCTTTTCTCTCGGAACTCCACTAGTGGCTTGTGCAAGACTAGTCTACATCAAGTAAACGGATTTCTATCATCCTTACTTTGACTATCATTTTGTACAACCCAACTTGTTTGACACCAATTAGATTTAAGGAGAACCTTGCTCAAATCTTGACACCTTCTAGCACCTCTTGCTCAAATCACTCCATCCCATCTCTCATCACCTTGCATGATTTTAATGAGGTCACAAAAATAAAAACAGATTGAAATGGCTGAGAAAACTATTCCAAACTCTCACGAAAGTGATGAGGAAATTTCTATGGAAGAAGTCCTCCAAACACAGCAAGACCAAGGATTTCAATGCTTAATGGATAAGGTACTTGCCCAAGACCCTACCAGATTCTTTCTACACCTAGAACATCTAGGAGTCAAGCTCCCTAAAGATTTTGACGTAGAGGCTCTAAAAGAACCTGAGGAAGAAAGAAACCCTGAGGGAAGCACACATGATGAAATACTCGTAGACAAAAGTAAAGCAACCATTGATTCTATGAATGCCTTAAGCTTAATGACCCAACAGATCCAAGCTTTACAACAACAATTCACAGACATGCAAACATGAGCATCAACTAAGCATTACTCCCTAGAGGATATTTCACCATATCCTTTTGATAGAACCTTGATCATGATATCTTTCCCCTCTAAATTTGAGGTGCCTAAATTTGATAAATATCAGGGAAAGGGTGATCCAAGGGACCACATTAGGGGATTTAACGCTACTTGTCTTGAAGTCACACACAATGATACTTACCTTATGCGACTATTTCCAAGAAGCTTAGGAGGACAAGCCATGGAGTGGTTTTCTAGACTACCACACAACATTAGAACATTTAACAAACTTGTGGACAAATTTGTCACATTTCTCCTATAATATTGAGCATGACACCTCAATCTTAGATCTTTGTAACACCAACCAAAAAGGTGGAGAGTCTTTCGCCGCCTTCCTACAAAGATGGAGATAGTTGACAAGTAAGTGCCCTCATCAAATGCCTGAAAAACAAATGTTGGAAATGTTTGTCCATAACTTACAAACTGACCTAAGCTATCAGATACAAATCCAATGTCCTACTTCCTTTAGTGATGCGGAGGTAATGAGACTATTTGGTGGTATGCACACAATAAACCTTGACTTCAAGGTTTCCTTCACAAGAACTTTCAAACCCTATGTAGCACAAGCCTATACAAGGCTATTCAAGAGACTAACCTAGTCTAGGACCACACCCTGGTGTCCACTCACATAGACTACTCAACTTTCTTTTGGGGAGTCTCTACTCAACCCAACCAATAAACACACTTACCTTCTAGGCCAACACCAAACTATCAATACCCCTACCAATAGGATCTCACACTACAACCAACACAAATTTGTCAAGTACATGACCAACACATGGTCTCTAACCCAATAACTTATTTTTGTACCTTCAAGGACAGTGGACAACAAACTGTAGTATGACTACACTATGACAGTGCCTAAAGAGACATGTTCCTTGTAGCCCTTGAGATCGGCTAATCCAAGGATAACTCCTCAAACTTCCAAAGGACAATCTAGACTCTTTGCACATCTAAATACCCATTATGGACATACAATCATCCACCAAGTTGCAGGGCCATACTCTGCTTCAAGCGTTTAATGATAGGGAACTCTTCTCTTTAGGAAATAGGCCTAATTTGTGGTCTTTACAAAAGAAGTGCATCAAAGTCTCTTGCTCAGGACCAACCAAACACCTACACAGGTCTGTTTTCATCTACAAACACCAAATACACCATCCATTTGGTTAGTCTCTTGACTGTTCCTTGAAACCATACTAATTTCCACCATTTGCATACTAACTAGTCACTATGTAGACTAGTTAGAATCATGCCAAGTGCCTTGGAGTTGTTGGTGCCTGAATTGACTATCAGTTCTTGAGCAATTTTTATGTAGGCACCATCCCAAAGTACCCAAAAAATCCAAAAAAATTTCCAGTTTTGGGGCCCCTCAGTGTTCTTCAACATCTGCATTCATTTTTTTTGAGGAGGTGGTCTTCTTGTTTTCTCCATCGGCATGAGTTTGCATGTGTCTTGGCGATCTTTTTGGTACCAATGGCGTGTTATCTTCTATCGCTGAGACTTTACCTATCGGCGTAGGTGTTTTGTGGCTTGCCGATAGTTTTGGTCTTGCCGACGAGGGTTTTGGAGTGCTATCGCCAAGACTTTGGCTATCGGAGTGAGCGGGCAAGTATTGGGCCGATGGCGTATGTTTGGCCGATAAGTGTCATCGGCGTGTGTCTCACCGAAGACCTAGATGTGGTATGTTATCGGCGTGACTTGGTGCATCGAACGAAGTGTGGAGAGTTGGGCCGACAGGGGTACTCTGGCCGATGGAGCTGTATCGGCGTAACATTTGATGTCGGCGGAGGAGTTTTCATTTGCTCCGATGGGTAATGTCTCGCCGAGGGAACGACTTGGCAATGAATGTGAAATGGCCATCGGCGTAACCTTTGACATCGGCGTAGGTTTTTTGTTGCTCGCCGATGGTTTTGGTCTCACCGACAGACAAGGAATGTGAAATAGGCGTCAGCGAGACCACTGTGGTCGGCAGGAGATCTGTGGGGTAGGCCGATAGTGTATGTCATGGCGATGGGCTGTAGGCGAGGGGTCGTGTGTCGAGCGCGGAAAAACACTCGACACTTGGTATATATGCGACTATGTTTTTAAGGCTCCGAAGTTGTCTCTATGCCGTGCATGTGGGATTATTCCCCTTGCATTATTTTTGAACCCGCGATAGAGCACGTTTTGGCGGGAATTCCTTTTTGAATGCAGCGACAGTTTTTCAGGTGACCGCGGGTGGTTGAGACCCTTAATGGCGACGGTACAGGGATGTGGACAATGGTACACATGGTCAGGTCACCCAATTTTTGAATGAAGACTTTCAAGTGGTGGCACAAAGCTCAAGATCCCCCTGTCTGTCGCATTTAATCTATGAAGGCCATTTTCAAATGGAAGGAATGTATCTGGCGAATTTTGGACTTCTGGCCATGTAATTAATTGTTGAATGTACACGGTTCTGTATAAATGGTTTGGCTATGTTACATTTTGAGAGGTTGGATGTTTTTGGGCTTTCTGCTCTGACTCTGAACATAAGGTGTTCACATTTTGAAAGGCATTTTTTGCTACAGACTCGGTCCTTAGTCTGGTGTACTAATCTATCTTGGCTTGTAAATGATGATTTTCTCTGTGATGGCCTTCTATGCAGATTGATTTTAAATGAAAAATGCCTGTGTGTGTATTGTTTCTGATTGTCTCCTGTATGTCATTTGTTTTCCTTTCAAACAAGGTTGTCAAGGGCTTCCAAGTTTTTCAGTATGTGTATACTGTGTGTCTGATTTATTGCGTCTGCTCAAGGAGTGGTTAAATAGGCTTTTGATCAGATACAAAGGGAAATAGATTGCATCATAGGATCTGTTAAGTATGATCATTAATGATACTCTTTCTTGGACATGTTGCTGTTAGGCAGTAGCATTATTCTTAGGTCCTCTGGATATGAATTTATGTTGTCATGGGGAGACATTTACAGTCTTAGATATGACTCTGCTACCCAGATAAGGCACTGGTTTGGGAATCTGTCTGTTCAATGGGTCTAGGAAAGTCCCATAACTCCAAACACCGTTTCAAACCATCTCATCCTTCCATCTGTTAGTTGTAGGATTAGGATTAGGATCCTTGCATGCTCTCATACCCAACCAGACATCATGTCCA
This sequence comes from Cunninghamia lanceolata, assembly GCA_027924645.1. Classification (NCBI taxonomy): domain Eukaryota; kingdom Viridiplantae; phylum Streptophyta; class Pinopsida; order Cupressales; family Cupressaceae; genus Cunninghamia; species Cunninghamia lanceolata. The sequence goes on along the minus strand of BSBN01000220.1, from coordinate 2,177,872 downwards.
AGAATGTTGCCAACCTTGAGATTTGTTACACAAATCTTGGTCCATACATGAGAGCATTCTGCCTATTGTTGTCAAGTTAGATCTTTCTATCTTTGAGCTAGTCAAGGTTATATCTTGAGTTATAGGGACACCCCCCTTGGTGTGGCAGAACCAGAAGTGAAGGGGAGGAGCTCACGCAACCTCCTGTATTAGTTGGCTGAATCTACATGTGCATAGGAACTGGCAAACCCTAATGCTGATTCAGAAGAAAAACCAACAAAATGGCGACTCCGCTGGGGAGTCTTTCATGTGAATGATGATGCTCTGCCGGTGGTATGAACTCAGAAAAATATGTGTTGAGCTTTCAGCTACTATAAATTTTGTCCTCTTTGGAGAGGTGGCGACTCTGCAAAAGATTCAAGTGCACATGAAAAGTTGATGTGTGTTGTGACAGAAAATGTGTCGTCTAGACTTCAGCATCTGTATAAGAAAGGTACCTCGTTCCTTCCCCTTTATATTTGTTGTTTTGCTGCATAGGTTAGATGCCAGGGGAGGCTATAGGTCTTAGGAATGGAAAAGATGTCTGAAAATAGAAATTTCATGAATCCAAGTATGAATTATCCCATACTTAGCGGTGAAATGTTGGATAAAAGAATAGAAGAGATAAGAAATAGGTTGATATTCTTAGAGGCTGAGCAGGCCCAGTTAAAAAGCAGTAACCCTGTTGTGTCTGCCAGTCAGAAGGTTAAACCTCTTCTCAGCCCCTTTGATCCTTTGTATGACCAACTGGATTTGTCATGGGTGGATTATAAAGTAGAAACTATGCCTGCTAGGATATACTATCAGATGCCTAGATTTAGTGGTCACAGTGTATGTGATGGGAATGCACATATCCAAAATTTTCACAGTTTCATGGGAAAACATTCATTTAGAGATGAGGATATGTGGATGAGGTTTTTTGTTAGGTCCTTTGATGCAAAAGCAAAAGACTGGTATTTGAGCCTTCCAAAGAGATTTTTTGCCTGTTGGGATGAGCTTGTTGACTGTTTCAAAGAAGAATTTGCAAGAGAACCTACTGATCTTGTTGCAGAATTGATGAACATCAGAAAACAAGATGAAGAGCCATGTGTTGATTTCAGCCATAGGTTTGCAGTAGCCCTTTCACAGATCCCAGAAGTCTTCAGACTTGATATTTCAGCCTATGTTGGCATATTCTTTGAGGCTTTTGAGGAGGGCTCTAGTGCAATACTGAGGGATTTCAAGGTGACAAGTATGCAGATGGCATACAAGTTCGTAGAAAAAATAGAAAAAATCAGAAATGTGCACCTGCTGAAATCCCTGTCCCCTGGCCTTGGTGTGAAAAATAGTTGTGAAGCTGCAAATGACCAAATAATTAAGGCATCATGTGCAGATGAAAATGAAAATGAAAGCATAGAGGTTGAGACTGCTGTATTTGAACATAATGCTAACAATACTGCTCAACTGGATTGTTCACCAGTTGAGGATGCCAGTGAAAGGACTAGTGAGGATTCCCATTGCAATGATGAGGCATATGACCATGAAAACAATAACGAGGTTGTGGACAGCAATGAGCAATTTTTGGAATGGACCTGTGGAGACAATTGTGAGTATTGTACTCAAGACAGAGAAGATATAAGCAAACAGAGAAACAGTCCTATGTGTGACCCATTGCCTTCCTTTCAAACACATGGAGATCATGAAGAGCGGTCAGGGATTGAAACAAGTGCTAGTTCAGAGCATGATTGTTTTTCATTTGATGGCTGTTTTGCTTATGACACACAAGCTGATACTCCTCCACATAGTGAATACATTGGTGATGAAAATGCGTGCTCTGCTGCCCATGAACAAATTGCATATTATGATCAAGCTGATGCACCTGGATCACCCATCTTTGACACATATGGTGATGAGGATCTGTCTGAGTATGGTGAGGATCTAGACATTGTTTTTGGTTTGGATTCTGTTTCTCATCCTGATGAAAGAGGAAACAACATACATCAGGTAATTGACTATGAAAATGTGCCTGATTTGAAAGAGGTGCTAGAGCCTGATCTTTTCCAGTTTGAGGCTGTTGTTGGTTGTGTGCATGATGTGTACAATTGTGAATTTGAAAGCTTTTCTTTTGAGAGGCCAGCATATGAGATGAGCTCTGATCTTCGTAGCTGCATGGTGGACTTTGAGTGTTTTCAGTTTTCAATCCAACTAGGAGATCATTTTGCAATGCATAATGTTGATACAAATGTTAACATGTGTTATATTCCATTTGAGTATGCATTGCCTGATACATTCTGCATCCACTTGTTGCCGGATGCTAAAGGTTATCTGCACAGGGATGACATTGATAAGATAAATCAGAAGGTTGTGTTTGCAGATGACAAGGTTTGTTTGTGGATGGATCTCTGCAATATCTCCAAGCTTGACCCAGTGCATGCAGATGAAAACAAGATATTTGACAAAGGGAGATACATGTTTTTCTTTTCTTGGTGGCCTTAGGCCATCAAGAGTGTTTGGTGATGCAGATCATTATAACTTCATGACTCTGTGCCCAATGGATAGGGGACTAGTCTGCATCCCAGAGTTCTGTGGTTCTTGCCATGCCTACAAGAGGCATGCATCCTCAGATAGAGCCACTGTTGGTGCCTGAATTGACTGTCAGTTCTTGAGCAATTTTTATGTAGGCACGATCCCAAAGTACCCAAAAAATCCAAAAAAATTTCCAATTTTGGGGCCCCTCACTGTTCTTCAACATCTGCATTCATTTTTTTTGAGGAGGTGGTCTTCTTGTTTTCTCCATCGGCATGAGTTTGCATGTGTCTTGGCAATTTTTTTGGTACCAATGGCATGTTATCTTCTATCGCTGAGACTTTACCTATTGGCGTAGGTGTTTTGTGGCTTGCCGATAGTTTTGGTCTTGCCGACGAGGGTTTTGGAGTGCTATCGCCAAGACTTTGGCTATCGGAGTGAGCGGGCAAGTATTGGGCCGACGGCATATGTTTGGCCGATAAGTGTCATCGGCGTGTGTCTCACCGAAGACCCGGATGTGGTATGTTATCGGCGTGACTTGGTGCATCGAACGAAGTGTGGAGAGTTGGGCCGACAGGGGTACTCTGGCCGATGGAGCTGTATCGGCGTAACATTTGATGTCGGCGGAGGAGTTTTCATTTGCTCCGATGGGTAATGTCTCGCCGAGGGAACGAATTGGCAATGAATGTGAAATGGCCATCGGCGTAACCTTTGACATCGACGTAGGTTTTTTGTTGCTCGCCGATGGTTTTGGTCTCACCGACAGACAAGGAATGTGAAATAGGCGTCAGCGAGACCACTGTGGTCAGCAGGAGATCTGTTGGGTAGGCTGATAGTGTATGTCATGGCGATGGGTTGTAGGTGAGGGGTCGTGTGTCGAGCGCGGCAAAACACTCGACACTTGGTATATATGCGACTATGTTTTTAAGGCTCTGAAGTTGTCTCTATGCTGTGCATGTGGGATTATTCCCCTTGCATTATTTTTGAACCCGCGATAGAGCGCGTTTTGGCGGGAATTCCTTTTTGAATGCAGCGACAGTTTTTCAGGTGACCACGGTTGGTTGAGACCCTTAATGGCGACGGTGCAGGGATGTGGACAATGGTACACATGGTCAGGTCGCCCAATTTTTGAATGAAGACTTTCAAGTGGTGGCACAAAGCTCAAGATCCCCCTGTCTGTCGCATTTAATCTGTGAAGGCCATTTTCAAATGGAAGGAATGCATCTGGCGAATTTTGGACTTCTGGCCATGTAATTAATTGCTGAATGTACACGGTTCTGTATAAATGGTCTGGCTGTGTTACATTTTGAGAGGTTGGATGTTTTTGGGCTTTCTGCTCTGACTCTGAACATAAGGTGTTCACATTTTGAAAGGCATTTTTTGCTACAGACTCGGTCCTTAGTCTGGTGTACTAATCTATCTTGGCTTGTAAATGATGATTTTCTCTGTGATGGCCTTCTATGCAGATTGATTTTAAATGAAAAACGCCTGTGTGTGTATTGTTTTTGATTGTCTCCTGTATGTCATTTGTTTTCCTTTCAAACAAGGTTGTCAAGGGCTTCCAAGTTTTTCAGTATGTGCATACTGTGTGTTTGATTTATTGCATCTGCTCAAGGAGTGGTTAAATAGGCTTTTGATCAGATACAAAGGGAAATAGATTGCATCATAGGATCTGTTAAGTATGATCATTAATGATACTCTTTCTTGGACATGTTGCTGTTAGGCAGTAGCATTATTCTTAGGTCCTCTGGATATGAATTTATGTTGTCATGGGGAGACATTTACAGTCTTAGATATGACTCTGCTGCCCAGATAAGGCACTGGTTTGGGAATCTGTCTGTTCAATGGGTCTAGGAAAGTCCCATAACTCCAAACACCATTTCAAACCATCTCATCCTTCCATCTGTTAGTTGTAGGATTAGGATTAGGATCCTTGCATGCTCTCATACCCAACCAGACATCATGTCCAAGAATGTTGCCAACCTTGAGATTTGTTACACAAATCTTGGTCCATACATGAGAGCATTCTGCCTGTTGTTGTCAAGTTAGATCTTTCTATCTTTGAGCTAGTCAAGGTTATATCTTGAGTTATAGGGACACCCCCCTTGGTGCGGCAGAACCAGAAGTGAAGGGGAGGAGCTCACGCAACCTCCTGTATTAGTTGGCTGAATCTGCATGTGCATAGGAACTGGCAAACCCTGATGCTGATTCAGAAGAAAAACCAACAGGAGTGAGGAGTGCAAACCTAACAAGCAACAAAAACATGAAATCTACCCTATCACCTTCCATCTTACTGAAAATGGTTGATGTCTTTGAGAGGACAGAGGAGAAATCACCCATTTCGCCACAAAACCCTAGTTTTGAGGGTTTTTAGACTAGTTTACACAAAACAAATTGGTTCTCATAGCATAGAAGGTTTCAAGAGGCCCAACTACACTCAAATGAAAGGTATTTCCAAGTACTAACACATTTTCCAAGTTTCAAACTCCTTACTATCTATACAGAGCCATACTGAGTGACTATTTCCAGGAAAACGCAGAAAATGACAGTTTTTGCACTCCAAAACTTCAAATATTCATTATTGATGGCATGTCATTACATTTTTCTAGCTATAGAAGGCTTGAAGGATGTTTCTCCTCCTCCAACAACCATACAACTGCTATCCAAGGGCAGTTAACCATTGGACATTACCTCCTTCACAAGAAACCACAAGTTTCTTAAGTGTAAGTACATTCAACTTGACCATATCAAGGTCTAGATTGGACAAGTCGACCAAATGGACCAAATCCTTATTACAACCCATGAAAATGGCTTTCAAATCCTTATGAAGAACAATATAACATGACAACAAACATGACATATCAAAGAGATGACTAGAATAGGGAGCTCCTGCACCATACTCCCCCTGCAAGAAGAACTCAAGTCCCTTGAGTTGCCAATTGTTGAAGTGTCATTCCATGCTTCAAGATATCTGCCTCAGTCATCCAAGTGGCCTCTGAGTCAGGAAGATCCTTCATTTCACTAAGTAGTCTTTGTAGACACCTCTCCTAGTCTTCTTGACAATTTTGGAATCTAGAATACATTCCAACTATAAAGGTTTGCTTGGAGACAAATCCTTGATCTAATCAACATCTGTATCCACCACATCTGATCCACTTTCACCATGCAATGGGGGTCTGAAAGGAAAAAGATCACAAACATTAAAAATTGTAGAGATACCAAGACCAAATGGTAACTCAATCTCATATGCATTTGGACCGAATTTGTGCACTATTTTGCATGGCCCAATCTTCTTCATCAAGAATTTAGTTGACTAACCTTTTGGCAACCTTTCTTTCCTTAGATATGCCATGACTAAATCTCCAACTTTGAATTGCACCTCTCTTTTCTTCAAATCTGCCCTTTCTTTGTACTTTGTGACTGTTTTTTCCAATTGCAACTTGACTTGATCATGGACAGTTTTCATGGAGGAAGCAAAATCTTCACCAAGTGCACTTCTTTTATCCCATCCTTAGAGATCCTTTAGTTCAAGTGGCCCTCTTGGGTGAAAGCCATAAATGACCTCAAAAGGACTTTTACCAGTGCTCCTGTTCACTGAATCATTGTAGGTATATTTAGCCTGACTGATAACCAAGTCCCATGCCAAACCATGCTATTTTGTAAGGCATCTTAGAAGGTTTCCAAGTGATCTATTAACCACTTCAATCTGACCATCAGTTTGTGGATGGTAGGCTGATGAAAAGGACAACTGTGTGCCCAACTTTCTCCACAAGGTCCTCCAGAAGTGACCCACAAACTTAGAATCTCTATCTGTGACAATTGATAATGGCAAACCATGTATTCTCACTAGCTCTCTGAAAAATAGACCTGCAACATGAGATGCATCATTTGTGCATTTACATGGCACAAAATGAGCCATCTTACTAAATCTATCAACAATAACAAACACACTATCCACACGTCTAGCTGTCCTAGGTAAACCAAGTACAAAATCCATGCTTATACTTTCCCAAGGCTTGTTGGGAATGGGAAGGGGCTGGTATAGACCTGCATTTGAAGACACACCTTTGGCCCTTTGACAAATTACACAACTAGCAACATACCTTCTCACATTGGATTGCACCCTTGGCCAAAAATAGAACCTTGTAACTCGTTCTAGTGTCTTGTCTAAGCCAAAATGTCCTCCCAAAGAGCCATTATGCTTCTCCTTAATGATATTGTCCCTCATGGAACATTTAGGGATACACAACAAATTGCCCTTAAACAAGAGACCCTCCTACAATACAAAATCTGCATATTCTCCATGGAATGTGTTAGCCAAATTTACACAAACATCATAAGCCTCTTTGAAATCTGAATCCTCTTTATACAACTCCTTCAAATAGTTAATTCCCATGCTTTCTAACTAAATTTCATGAACAATAAGCAACCTCTTACTTAAAGCATTAGCCACCTTGTTAGAAACACCTTTTTTGTGCTTAATTGTGAAGGTATAAGCTTGTAACTGTTCCATCCACTTAACATGTCTATGGTTCAATTTTTCTTGACTATTTAGAAAGCTTAAAGCATGATTATCAGTAAACACAATAAATTCCTTGGGTAATAAATAATGTCTCCATTTCTTAAGAGCTTGCACCATTGCATAGAGCTCTAGGTCATAAGTAGAGTACCTTTGCTTGGCTTCATTCAAATTCTCTGAGAAGAATGCCACAAGATGTCCTTCTTGGCTAAGAACAACACCAATAGCTTTCTTACTTGCATCACACTCAACAACAAACACCTTATCAAAATCAGGAAGTACTAAAGTAGGCAACTCAAAGCTAACATCGGCTTCCTTTGTCCATTGGAATCTACATTTGACTCCACCCTTCATGGTGTTGAGGATGGGGGCACTAATGTGATTGAAACCTCTGATAAACTTCCTATAAAAAGTCACCAATCCATGGAAACTTCTCACATCTTCCACTATCTTAGGAGTAGGCCAACTGAGAATGACATCAACCTTAGAGGGATCCATCTTCAAACAGCCATTGGAAATGACAAATCCAAGGTATACAAGTTCAGTTTTCATGAACTCACATTTGTCTAAGTTGATCATCAACTTGTGCTCATGTAGCTTCTCCAACACCTGACCAACATGCTTCACATGCTCTTCTTTTGTCCTGCTGAAGATTAGTATGTCATCAAGATATATAATAACAAATTTACCAATGAATTCAACTAATACCTCATTCATCAAGCGCATAAATGTACTTGGAGCACTGCTCAAACCAAATGGCATAACAAGCTATTCATAAAGACCCTCATTAGTCTTGAAAGAAGTCTTCCATTCATCTCCCTGTCTGATCTGGATTTGATGATAACCAGATTTCAAATCTATCTTTGAGTAATAGCATGATCCTCCAAGATAATCCAAAAGATCTTCAATCCTTGGCATTGGGAACCTGTACCTTATGGTGATCTTGTTTATGGCCCTTGAGTCCGTACATAGCCTCCATTTTTCATCCTTCTTAGGAGCAAGTACACTTGGGACTGCACAAGGACTTAAACTCTTCCTAATTAGCCCTTTCTCCAAGAGATCTTGAATTTGCCTTGCCACCTCTTCATTTTGCTATGGGGTCAACTTATAGGCAGCCTTGTTGGGAAATATAGCATCAGGTATTAAGTCAATTTGATGACTTATGTCCCTCATGGGTGGTAAGAAGTTGGGGACTTCCTCTACCACAAGATCTTGATACTTGTCTAGAAGTTGTTGCACTTCCACTGGAATCTCCTTCTGTTTTTGATCTTGCTGATCTGATCCACTCTTGGGCTTCATGATCAAGGCATAACCTTGGGTATCCTTCTCCTTCAAGAGGTTCAAAAACTCTTTTCCATTCACCAACATGACATTGTTGCCATTACTCTTCCCCCCGGTCTGCTCTGACATAGGATCCATCTTGTATGGTCTTCCATTCTTGGTGATGATATAGGTGTTCTTCTCACCATCATACTGTGCTTTGACATCATATTGGCATGGGCGGCCAAGAAGCAGATGGCATGCATCCATAGGGATGATTTCACATAACACTTTGTCCTTGTAGTCACCGATTGCAAATTCAACCCAAGTTTGCTCTTCCACCATGAAACTTTGGTTCTTGTTCAACCAAGAGATTTTGTGAGGACTGATATGAGGCAGCCTCTTCAACTTACACTTCTCAACCATCTCAGTGGATACCACATTCTCAGTAGATCCCGAATCTACTATGATCTTACAAAGTTTCCCATAGGCTATGCCTTGGGTTCTAAAAAGATTCTTTCTCTAAGGGGGCTCTTGTTTTAAAGGCATCTTCAACATAGACCTCTTAATCATCATACTCTCTCCTTCTAGGACAGGTACAACACTTCCCATAGGTGAACTCACACTCTCACAGTCATCATCCTTCACTAACTAATTTTTCCTTCCACTGTCATGAGAACTGCTGGTTTTCTCTGGGCATTTGTTCATTGTATGGCCAACTTGGTTGCAGCCATAACACCTTCCAGTGAAGACTCCTGGTCCTCTACCTCCTCCACAATTTTTGCCCCTACCATTGGGTCTTCTCCAACCTCTGAAGCCTCCTCTATGCTCTGTTTCAGTCTGAGATTCTTAGTGACTGTTATTTTCAGTTTTGGTGGACTGTCCATGACCAAAACTGCCTCTTCCTCTTTGGTTTCTGCCACCTCTTCCTCTGGAACTTTGTTCACCCTTCCTTCTCAGCTTTTCCTCTACTCTAGAGGCCAATAAGAAGCATTCATCCACTATTCTAGGAATCACTAAACCGATCTCATCTTGCAAATTGTATTTCAGACCATTTAGGTACCTAGCCACCATCTCCTTTTCGTCTTCATTATGGTTGGCTCTCATACTTAGTCTGTGAAATTCTTCTGTATAGGCAGCCACATCCATGTCTTTTTGTCTCAAATTATGGAATCTCCTAATGGTTTGGATCTCATAGTCAGGTGGTATGAACTTGCTTCTGAGCATAGCCACCATTCTACTCCATTTAGTGATGGGACTCTTCCCAATCTTCTCCCTCTCACTTTGCATGTAGTTCCACCACACAAGTGCAGAACCTCTTAGCCTTGTCTTGGCAAATTTAACCTTCTTCTTGTCATTGAACTCCTTGTAATCAAAGTAGTTACACATGGCTTCTATCCAATCGGTGAGAGCATCACCATCCAATTTGCCATGAAAAGTAGGCACATCCATCTTGGGATCACCACTGTCTCCATGAGCACCCTTCAGTGCATTCAAGAAAGCTTTCTGATCTACAGACATGTCCTACCCTTGAGGACTCTCTTCTGCCTCTTCTTCATCATTTGTGTCAAAAGAACTTCCATCTTCTTTGGTCTTGCCCTTAGACCTCCTTTCTTCTTGCAATCTTGCCTCAACCATCTCTTCCACCAACTTCTTGATGGCTTCTTGACTCATTGTCTTGGGAGGCATTGTACTAGCCTCAGTTTCAATCTCCTCATCTGACATACACTACTCTAATCTGATATTGGCTTTGATACCAATATGATGCAGAGGTAATGAGACTGTTTGGTGGTATGCACACAATAAACCTAGACTTCAATGTTTCCTTCACAAGAACTTTCAAACCCTATGTAGCACAAGCCTATACAAGGCTATTCAAAAGATTGACCTAGTTTGGGACCACATCCTAGTGTCCACTCACATAGACTACTCAACTGTCTTTTGGGGAGTCTCTACTCAACCCAACCAACAAACACACTTACCTTCTAGGCCAACACCAAACTATCAATACCCATACCAATAGGATCTCACACTACAACCAACACAAATTTGTCAAGTACATGACCAACACATGGTCTCTGACCCAATAACTTATTTCTGTACCTTCAAGGACAGTGGAGAGCAAACTGTAGTATGACTGCACTATGACAGTGCCTAAAGAGACATGTTCCTTGTAGCCCTTGAGATCAGCTAATCCAAGGATAACTCCTCAAACTTCCAAAGGACAATCTCAACTCTTTGCACATGTAAATACCCATTATGGACATATAATCATCCACCAAGTTGCAGGGCCGTACTCTGCTTCAGGCATTTAATGATAGGGAACTCTTCTCTTTAGGAAATAGGCCTAATTTGTGGTCTTTACAAAAGAAGTGCATCAAAGTCTCTTGCTCAGGACCAACCAAACACCTGCATAGGTCTATTTTCATCTACAAACACCAAATACACCATCCATTTGGTCAGTCTCTTGACTGTTCCTTGAAACCATACTAATTTCCACCATTTGCATACTAACTAGTCACTATGTAGACTAGTTAGAATCATGCCAAGTGCCTTGGAGTGAGGAGTACAAACCTAACACGCAACAAAAACATGAAATCTACCCTATCACCTTCCATCCTACTAAAAATGGTTGATGTCTTTCAGAGGACAGAGGAGAAATCACCCATTTTGCCACAAAACCCTAGTTTTGAGGGTTTTCAGACTAGTTTACACAAAATGAATTGGTTCTCACAGTACAGAAGGTTTCAAGAGGCCCAACTACACTCAAATGAAAGGTATTTCCAAGTACTAACATATTTTCCAAGTTTTAGACTCCTTACTGTCCGTACACAGCCGTACTAAGTGACTGTTTCTAGGAAAACGCAGAAAATGACAGTTTTTGCACTCCAAAACTTCCAATATTCATTATTAATGGCATGTCATTACATTTTTCTGCCTATAGAAGGCTTGAAGGACATTTTCCCTCCTCCACAAATTATACAACTACTATCCAAGGGTAGTTAACCGTTGGACATTACCTCCTTTACAAGAAACCACAAGTTTCTTAAGTGTAAGTACATTCAACTTGACCATATCAAGGTCTAGATTGGACAAGTCAACCAAATGGACCAAGTCCTTATTACAACCCATGAAAATGGCTTTCAAATCATTATGAAGAACAATATAACATGACAACAAACATGACATATCAAAGAGATGACTAGAATAGGGAGCTCCTGCACCATTTAGTAAGGTCATTGAGATGGGTCTAATCATCGAAAAGGCTTTAATCGCAAAGGGTCAAATAAAGATCTATAAGGACACTCCTAGTACTAATACCAACATAGATAAACCAAGATTGTAGACAAAGAACAAAAACATTGTGAATGATGGGGTGGTAGATGCCAAGAATGCGGCACCAAAATAACCAATCTTCAACTTATCGACTCCTCAAAACAATCCCCCACAAAACAAACCAAGAAACACCGAATCACGGTTTATAAATTTTCAACCTAGGAGAAAATTCACACCTTTGGGGGAATCATTGGAAACTACCCTATGGAAGTTAGTCACAAGTAAGATCATAATGCTTCCAACTGCACGGGAATATGAACCAAAAGTCAAACCTCCTTGGTGGAACGACAATTACTTCTATGAGTTCCACCAAAATAGGGGGCACAAAACCAACAACTGCATTACGCTCAAGCACACTATCCAAGATTTGATTGAGCAAAACAAAGTGTCACTTGATGGACATACCTCTAATAATGATCATTAGGCATTCAAGGATCCTCTTCCCAACTATGAGTAGGGAGGACCTTCCAACCAAAACAACAGTGGATCTAATAATGCAAATTACACAAATGTCGGCTTTGACTATGTTGTTAACCATATCTCAGAAAGTGATTCATGCATCAATGTGATCACTATAAACAAAGATCCTAATTGCAATGTTACCACCTGTAGTAATTGAGTCACTATTAGAGGAGCCGCCGCCCCTCTGGCAAATTACTACAGTATCTTAGATTAGCTACATAAGACACCTGCACATATCTTGATTTTGGAACTTCTCCGTCTATCCTTGTCTCATAGGGCCATACTTGACAAATATTTAGCAAAAGCCTCTGTCCTAACAAACCTCACCGAGGAACAATTTCAAACCATGGTAGGTTAACATTACCTCACCTCACTCCCTATCATTCACTAAAAAGGATGATATGTCAATCACCCAACCTCATAATGGTTCTCTTCATATCAAAGCCTTCATCCACAAACACAAGATAAAAAGGGTCCTAATCAATGCAGGATCTGGTTTGAATATTTGCACCTTGAAGCTAATCCTTACATTGGGGTTTTCAGAGAAAACTATCGATCCAAAAAAGAAAATCACTATCAAAACCTATGATGAGGAGGAGAGAACTTCCAAGGGAATTGTTACTTTACCAATCAGAGTGGGACCTATAGTAAAAGATGTGGCTTGCCAAGTCCTTGATATGGAGCTAGCATATAACATTCTTCTTGGGAGACCATGGATACATGCTCTGAAAGTAGTGTCATCAACATACCATCAGTGTATTAAATTCCCCTATGAAGGTCAAGAGATCACCATACAAGGTGACCCCAATCCATTTCAGTACTACAACTCCATTCAATCTAAACCTAAAGTTGTGATTCCTAACAACCGTACCTCTGCTTCATCTTCATCTCGTGTTGACCCAGCTTCACTAGCTTCAACTTCAAAGACATCCCAACCCAGCCTCAAACTCAAAGATAAAGGCTTGGGTGAGTACATGATCTCCCAATCCCTCTATTTGGCACAACTCCCCCTATCTCCCAGATCATATGGAAGATCTACTCTGAACAAACAAAAAGTAGATAAAACTACCAAAGGCTCGTTTGTCAAATGGGGAAGCCTTGAAGATGAGAGCGATGAAAAGGATATCCTGCAATGGTTATATAAGGATGAAGGCAGTTCATCAACACAACAAGACCATCACACTATACAAACTAAACAATATGGTCAAGGATTCCAAATGCTACAAAGTATGGGGTATGAAGGACATGGTCCACTTGATTCAAGAAAGGATGGTATCACTGAACCCATCCAACCTCATACCTTGACAACCTGAGACACTACAGGGCTAGGATACACTGGCACATCAAGAACCAACAGAGCAAATAAGAATAAAGGCAACCAACCAGAAACATCTACTAGTAATCTGGTTGATCAAATTCAGCAACTGCAACTAGGGAGTGAGACTGATTCCAATGAATATGAGTGGGATAGTCTCTCAGAGCTATCTTGTGATGAAAAAGATATCGATGTTGTCCACAAGTATGACCCAACCCATGCAAATGAGAGACAAAGTCCAAGGGCTAGACCGCTAGAGTCTGTCCCGCATAATAATGATAGTGAAAGTTGTGAGGAAAGAGTGATACCCCCTTAACGGATCCACTAATAGAGAGTACCATCGTAGACTTTGTCCATGCTTTTAACAACTCTATCCTAACCATCAACACCACTGAACCAGACCAACCCAGTGACCCCTTACCTTTGGTGCACCCCGAACTCATAGATTGGGATTTACAAGGTACTACCCCTGAACTCGATACCTTTGAAAATGATGAAGCCATCATAGATTATCTTGAGCTTAGAGATCATATACCCACAGGGGACCAAAGAGCCAGCTATGCCATAGAACTCAATGAGAAGGCCTATTTTGGAGAGAGTGCCAAGCCTTTCAGTCTCTAAAATGTCAAAATGAAAGAAAGATCTAATGGTGAAAATTGTTCTGTGGCAGTGTTAGATCATGAAAAAAGTAAAAATATAGACATATCCAATAGTGAAAACCTCTCTGAGGCACCAAAGGATGGAAGGCTTGACCCTCTACCCAATCTTACACATCAGGAGAGATCTTCAATCTTGATAGAACTAGCAAAACTGATCAATGTCAGCACAGGTGATAATCCCAGAATGATCGACATGACATAGTCTTTAACCGCACAAGAAAAGCCAGCATTCACTGACTTCTTCAAGAGAAAACAAATCAACTTTTCTTAGACATACGCAGACATGCCAGGGTTAGATCCGAATCTCATAATGCATCACTTATCTTTAGCTCCAGGAGCTAAACTAGTAAAGCAAAAACTTAGAAAGATACACCCACATGTGGCCCTCATGGTGAAAGAAGAGCTTATGAAACTATTATATGTCAGATTCATCAGACCTATAGACTATCTTGAGTGGGTTTCAAACATATTACTAGTTGCCAAACTAGATGGCAGAGTCCAAATATGTAATGACTTCAGGGACTTGAACAAAGCTTGTCTGAAAGATGATTTCCCCTGCCAAACATTGACATGATTGTAGATCTCATGGCAGGGCACACCATGTTGTCACTAATGGATGGTTTTTCTGGATATAACTAGATAAAAATTGCACCTGAAGACCAACACAAGATGACATTCACATGTCCTTGGGGCACCTATTGTTGGTGCGTAATGCCATTTGGTTTGAAAAATGCCTGTGCAACATATCAGAGAACTATGACCACAATCTTAAGTGACATGATGCACACTATAATGGAAGACTATGTTGATGACATTCTGTCAAATACACTCACAAGAGGACACCTGGTAGTACTGGATAAAATCTCCAATAGGATAGAACAGTTTAATGTGTGCCTCAATCTAAAGAAATGCGTGTTTGGAGTTACCTCAGGTAAGCTACTTGGATACATAGTGTCCACCAATAGAATCGAAGTCGACCCAGCTAAAGTGAAGGCCATCTTGGAAATGCCACCTCCTAATAATCTCACTTAGCTAAGGTCCCTATAGGGAAAACTACAGTCTATCAGGAGGTTCATTTCTCAATTGGCAGACAAGTGCCACCCATTTTCTCGCCTCTTACATAAGAATGTCCCTTTCAAATGGAATGATTCATGTGAGCAGACATTTCAACAGTTAAAAGAGTATCTCATGAAACCACCTTTATTGATGCCACCAATTCAAGGAAAACCTCTGCTACTGTATATCTTAGCCACATCAACAGCTCTGGGAGCTCTCCTTGCACAGAAAAATTATGACAGGAAAGAACAAGCAATCTACTACATCAGTCAAACACTTGTTGGGTATGAACTGCAATACATGCCAATCGAAAGAGCATGTCTCGTTGTGGTCTTCACCTCACAAAACTGGAGACATTACATATTGTCACATTCGGTCAAACTGGTAGTGAAGATTGATCCACTCAAGTACTTACTCAACAAAGTAGCCTTAACAGGTAGATTGTCCAAATGGGTCATGCTTCTTAGTGAATTTGACATTGAATATGTAGACAGGAAAGCAATAAAAGGCCAAGTATTTGCAGATCAACTGGCAGATGCACCCCTAATAGATGACAACCTTTTGAGCTTTGAAATTCTAGAGGAATCTATCTTTCACATAACCACAGCAACCTAGAAAATGTATTTCGATGGCTCATATACTCAGAATGGACTGAGGGCAGGTATCTTGTTAATCACCCCTATTGGTGACACCATTCCTAAATCATACAGATTATTGTTTCCCTGCACTAACAATGTGGTAGAATATGAAGCCCTAGTCATTGGCATCCAGCTAGTAGTTGAATGGAATATACAAGAACTTCAGGTATATGGTGACTCACAGCTGGTCATAAATCAAGTAAATGATGACTACCAGATGAAAGATGAGAAATTAATCCCTTACAAATGGATGGTAGATGACTTCAAAGAATACTTTGCCAAGATCTCTTTCGAATAGATACCAAGGATGGAGAACAAAGCTGCAGACGCCATGGTAACGATTTCATCTCTCCTTGATATTCCAAATAATCAATCACGTTATGAGTTCTTGGTAGAGCCAGTGTCCTATCCTACATATGACACCCCTGTATCCCATATCATTTGCCACATTGTTGGAGCCGATTCCCCCCTCTATGGAAAAATATTTGCTTATCTTAAAGAGAATACCCTCCCACCTGATCTCTCCAGTAACCAAAAATGAACCTTCATCTGTCAGGCATCCTGGTATGCCATTTTCACCAATACCCTATATCACAGAGGTCTCGATGGTACTCTCCTTAGATGTCTCGATAATGAGGAATATCAAACTGCCCTGAATGAAGTACATGACGGTATATGCAGGACTCACTCTAGTGGCCCTACCCTAGCCAAGAAACTCATATGCATAGGATACTACTAGCCAACTATGGAACAAGATTCCTATCATTTTGTAAAGTGTAAAAAGTGCCAAATCCATGGGAACTTGATACATGCACCAACATAGGAGCTATAGCCATTAACAACTCCTTGGCCTTTTTGTCAGTGGGGACTTGACTTAGTGGGCAAGATTCACCCTCTTTCATCCAACGGCCATAAATTCATAATCACTGCCACTGAGTACTTTACAAAGTGGATTGAATTCGTGCCCTTAGCCAATATCACAAGCAAGTAGATTGCCTCTTTTATCTTGAATTATATCATTTGTCATTATGGTGTCCCTTTGTCCATTATCATAGATAATTGATAATGGACGACCTTTCAAAATCAAGATGTTAGGAAACTATGTGAAAAATTCCATAGCTAGCACCACTTTTCAACCCCTACTACCCCCAAGGCAATGGCCAAGTGGAGGCATCAAATAAAACTATCTTGAAAATCCTAAAGAAGACTGTCAATGATGTCGGTCGTGATTGGCATGTTCAATTAAATCCTGCACTATGGGCCTATCGTACAAGCATCTACACACCCACAAGTGCAACACCATACTCCCTAGTCTACGGATCTGAATCCATCTTGCCCATTGAAGTCGAGATCTCATCCTTGTGAGTTTCATTAAAAGGCCTCATATCTGATGAAGAGTACAGAGTGTCCAGACTTCAAGAGATAAAGTTGCTCGAAGAGAGAAGGCAACAGGCCTTTAACCACCTAAAAGCTTATCAACAATGGATGTCTATAAGCTATAACCATAGGGTAAAACTCTAAGTATTCCAAGTTGGTGATCTAGTCCTCAGAGAAAATCCCAAAAATCAGCAAGATCATGAAAAGAAAGGCAAGTTCGAACCCAACTGGCTGGGTCCCTATGTCATCATTGCAGCCTATGGGTCAGGGGCATATCAATTGGCTACATCTGAAGGTGAACTATTTGATGATCCTATCAACAACATGCATCTTTGCAAGTTCTATACCTGAAAACCCCAAAGCAAGGGAGTCCTGAAAAAATCCAAAAATTTTGAAAAAGTGATCAAAAAACAAGCAAAAAAATCAAAACAATGGAAAAATAACAAAAAAAATCATCCTCTGGTGAAAACTTGGCAAATAGGTGCCTGGGATAGGTACCATGATGAAAACCTGGCAAACAGGTGTCATGTGTACTTTTAGCTTTCGTGCAAATAAAACAAAGTGGTGAAACCTTGGTAAACAAGCACTATCTGTGACAAACCACTTCCTCCATCTGTTGTGACCCCATGACTCTCATGTCCATCGATATCATTCATCTTGAACCAGTCCTTTGAACCATTGTCAAACTACATCACCTTTGAGTTATCATGTAGGCAAGGCCATTCTCAATGCACCCCCGAGGCTCCGCTCTACTCCACTCCATTTCTTTCCTCTCCATCCCTTTGTGTGTTGTCTTTCCTACTATCAATACCATTTATACATCTTTGCCATCGCCTAGGTCTTAGGTCCATCAGGTTCACCCCAAACTATGTTTCCTCTGCATCGTCACGTAGGCAAGGCCATTTCGCAATGAGCCCTCGAGGTACTAGGTCAGTCCCTTAGGGTCCCTCTCTCCATGTCTATTTGGCATATCACCCATAATAAGTTGATCCTTTGTCTAAACTAGGGGCAACTCCATGACCTGGTTACAGATTTGGATTCTTGAGTGCCACATGTTCTAAGAGGATACCAATAAGGATTATGATACCTTTCACTAGACAAGCAAATGCAGTAAAAGCAAGCTACCCAAAACAAAAATCTTGACACAAAACATCAACCTGTACAAAGTAGAGCACCATACCGAAACACTCAAACTGATTCTATATCAATTATGGCAAAAAGACACATCTAATGCAAAAATATTTTATGAATAGGTTAACTTACAAAGTCTTGGATTTTTGTCATTATGTCTTCCTATGCTACTCAAGGATGCCAAAAGCTAGAGATGCTATGATGGGGGCATAATCTTTTTCTTTGTCTGTTGTTTGTGGATTAAACTTTAGTAATGTGATGACTTTTGTCTAACGACATGATCAGCAAAAGATCATCGAGGACTTCAGAGGTCTGAACATGAAAAGGGGCAATCCTTGTCTATTGAAACGCAAGAAGTACTCAGGTCATCTAGATTCAAGTTTGACTAGATGCTTGTATCAACTTGCTATATCAAAATCCATGTAAGGAATACTCAAGTCATCTCGGTCTAATTATACCTAGATGCTTGTATTTTCTTACAACATTTCAAAAAGAGAAAAGAAACGAAAAGTGCCCAATGATGAAAGAAAAATACTTGCAATATCAAGATGACAATCCACATCCATCCCATATCCAAAAATCCATATCAACCGTGCAATAAGAAAATCCTGCAGTATATCAAATGAAAGCATGTATTTCTTCATTTTCTTCTCTTCCACATATCTATATCATCTCTGTGTCGATTAAGTACATTTGGACATATCAAAAACATAGCATAAATACCATATCATATCACATTGAGATAGTCATTCACATGATTAAATCATTTGCATACATAATAAGTGCATTAGGTCATCCACATACATTTGCATCTGCATATCATATCAAAAATAAAAAACATAGACAAATCCATATAGAGCTGCATAGTCATAGCCATAAACATTTGCATCTACATATCAAATCATCCCAAAATCCATCTAGTATGAATCACATATTCAAAGCATCATAAGATAGATTGCATCCATAACATATAAACATAGAACATATGCATGTAGAACATCAATAACTGCATCATCGTATAAAGAATAAAAACATGTCCAAATGTGCAACATATCAAAATATATGTCCAATCTCTCAGAGTCATATCATAAAGTGTATACAAAGTACAACAAGATGGTGATACATGTCTCAGGGCAAAAATAGTACATATACAGGCTATCTCAGCCATCAAAAATATGTACATCAGATTAAAAACTAGTACAAGTATCCAGGTCTAGCTAACCCTGCTGCCATGGAGCACTACTCCCTGTGCTACCCTCTCCTCTATCTCCCCCTGACTACTGGGGGCCCCTCATTGATCCTACAGATCGAGACCCACCTACCCTTTGCGATGCCACATACTGGCTCCTAAAGCTCGGCGCATGTTGATCCGCTAACACTGCCCCATGATATAAACCTCTATAATACTGAGCCTGAACCTGCGCTCTGGCAAGCTCACTCTATACATAGGCCAGCTGTGTCTGTGCCTACTACACATGTGAAACCAAAAAGCTAGAAGTACCATCTGTACCCATAGCTACCATGGCTGCATCTCTCTCTACTCTCATCACTCACACACTAGCCAAGGCTGCGTCTCTCTCTCTAGATATCTCTAATATCCATCCTGCATTCACATCTCTCTGAGACTCTGCTACTCTCAGGTGGGCCCTCAGCTGCCTAATCTGACCCTATAATGCCACAAAGGCCTACTACTGTAAGTCAAGCTGCGGAGCCTGCCCTACCTATCCCTATCCCTACACCTACTGTTGATCCACCTACTGTGGTGGTGACATCTGTCTCAGTGGTGCCACTTGCTATGCTGGTGCCTGCGCCTGTCCTGCAGCCTGTGGCTACGCAACTACCTGCTGACCTAAGGGTCCCTCCCCAAACCTCCTCCTCTATCTTGGTCTACCACCTCCTCCTCCATCTTCTCCTCCATCTCCTCCTCCTCCTCCATTGCCTCCATCATCTCCCTGACATCCTCTCCCCCTCCTCCTCCTGCCAGCTCCACCCTCATCATCTGAGTCCTCCTCATCTATACGAGGAGCCAACTCTCCAGGTCTTGAGTATCTCAGAAATGGATGAGCAAAAAACCACTCCTCATAATCAGGTGTCATACCTGCATCTACTATGTCCCTCCTCATCGACCAAACTGCATGGGGAATCTACTGGAAGTTTGCCAAAGCCTCCTCGTATGATGCCATAGGACCCCACCTGAATCTCTCTGCATGGGTCCTTACAAATCGTGCCTGCCCCTGTGGCTTGCCCTATACTCGGCCAAACTACCGTTGTACCCGGCTAACAATCTGTCGCTCTAGTATGTACCTCATCCTGCCAATGAGCCACTAAGTCTGGAAATAGTATGGTAACTCATCTGCCTCATCCTCCCATACCTTGCAATCTAGGTATGGACGCCAAATAACCTGATCTATATTATCCAGTGCATGTCTCCAATACTCCAACTTCCCCAACTTGTGCTAGGAAATCATGCCTGCATAACCATAGCTGTAGGGCTCACCCCTCTACTTGTGAAAAACACATATCGATCACATGATAGCTATGTTCTCCCACAACCAAAACTATAACAGAGACACACCTGCTGACAAATTGGCTCCTCTATGATACACAACCTGGTGCATATCTTTGTATAAGTGTTCTAGCATGCACACACCCTATGCATACCGAGTCCCGTCGGTGATCATGCTCTCCAGCACCCTCCCTCAGCCAATCGAGAACCCATGTGACCTCCTATCAGGGCATACTATGCCACCGATCAATCCCACCACTATACCCGAGAAGTATTCAGAGCAGTCATGAATGTCCTGCCATGAAATCACCTGCTCAACCAAATATGGGTCATCAAACAACCATCTGCACTCAGCCAATCCAGCGTCACGCTGTGACTCGTACTCTACCAACTCTCCCTAAATAGGGAGGTGCAGAATCCTATACACATCCTCTAGAGTGATAGTCATCTCCCCAGTTGTTAGATGAAATGTGCCATCCTTGCTATGGAATCGCTCCACCACTGCAGTCAACAACCCATGGTTCGCACGAACCTCAGGCATGAAGCAAATGTATTAACGACCCATAGCACCAAGAGCCTCATGGTCTATCTCTGTCAACATATACCCACTACAACAATGGCAAAGGGAACTACTCTCGTGACATTAGGGTATCCCGAATATCCTCCTACAATCAAGCAAAGCATACCGTCAAAGAAATCCATATCCAAGCAAACCTACTCAAAACAATCAAACTATCCTATCGTTGACTTAACATATCAAATTAATCAGAACAACATATCATCTCTTTACTAGATTCTTGGAAATCTCAGAGATTGCTTATCAATTGACGCATCGATCAAGGTACCAATTGGGTTAATTTCATTAAGTCAACTGATTTTCCTAGTGCAAATGCACCAATCCAGGTGGCAAATGTACTGATCCATATCATATGCACTGCTTCACCATGAATGCACCACTATTTGATGTGTATGCACCGTTCTGGTACATGCGCCACTTCTTGTGTCATATCCGACATTCCCCAATGGATGCGTCAATTCATTGACTATATGCGCCAAACTATCATATGCATTGTAAGATATCTCATATGCGCAACTTAACAGCATATGTGCCATTTCAGAGAGCATATGCACCAAACTTCAGTTTGGTGCATCTATCTTAGCTTTTTTTCCTAAGCATTTATTGCCTAATAAATGACTTTTAGCGAGTTTTGATGAACTACATACCAGTGGTCCTACCTCAGCTAGCCGATCAAACCATCAGACTCGCTCAAACCGGTGCTCCTCGCATGGAATATCCATCTCTTTGTCGACTGCTCTAGCTGCCATACTCTCCTAAGCTCTCAAAGACCAATCATCTAGGGACAAGTGTGCAAATGAATAGAACTTGTGGACCCAGCTCCTATATATAGCAAGTGAACCATAGCTGACTGTGTGACAACTGTGACTACTTCCCATATTTGTTCCTCCAAACCATGTCCTATTTTTCTCCATCTTAACCCACTTTCCACCTTCTTCTTTGTGAGATTGTCCATCTCACTCCTTCTGCTTTCTTCCCATCCAATCTCCCGAGGGGGCATCCTGTCGTTAAACTTGTACCAAGGGCAAAACTGGGGCTAGTATCATTGTCAAAAATTCTTATTCTTTGAAACAACGTGATAAAACACATTGCATCAAAGACGAGCAAAATGTATACACCTAAAAATGACATGACTCTACTTAAATAAATATTTTAAATATTTATTTCTTCTTTGTATTCTTCTATCAATAAATAAATTAATTTATTTATTTGATTCATCTTCTCCCATTTAATTAAATAAATTACATTTATTTAATTAATTAATTTCATCTACATCAACTTTATTCTTCTAAATAATTAAATAATTTTAATTATTTAATTAAATCATCCATTCTTCTAAAATTTAAATAAAATACAAATTTATTTAAATTAAATCTCCAAAAAAAATGTATAATTAAATATTTTATTTATTCTTCCAAAATCATGTGTAAATAATTAAATAAATTTATTTATTTAATTATGCTTTCTTATCTTCTAAAAATAAATTCTTCTTGTCACACAAAAGCAAAAGCTGAGTTAAACTGATTTAAAGCAAATCTGTTTTTTCAACAAAGCTCTTAAATTAGAAAAATCTATTCTAATTTAAGAAATAAAAACTCATCCTCATCAAGAAAGTAGTTAACTCAACAAAGCTTCTTTTTGAATGACACATGTCCTTCTTCTATTCGCACACATTCTCTCAAACATTCTCCTCCATTGATCTTCTCATTTCTTCTCAACCATTGATCTTCTCTCACACAACTCTATAAATACAACCCTCTATCTCTTCATTTCATATCCATCATTCGAGTAAATGTATACTATAGAAACCATAGTGTGCCATTGGCACTCCCACTTGCACATCACTTCAAACCTATCATCCATTTTGTGTGAAGCTCATCTTCAACACAACAAGTATCCTAGTTGTTTCTCCTTGTCATCTTGAGGAATCGAAGCAAGCAAGCTTCCTGATGGCCATCTTCATCACCGAAAGATCAAGAAAGAATAGACGAGCAATCAAAGACATAAGGTAAAAGGTTGTGAGTATCTCATTTCATATTTTAAATCCTTTTTATCTTCATATTCCATTGATGCTTTGGGTTTTATTATTCATTTGATTAATCCAATTTTACCCTTCACAGGAGTAACCATAGGTAAATTACTAGGTCATCTGATATCAGAAAATGGGATCACCATCATGAAGTTGCAACTTCCTGGGAGTAAGAAAGGGCTTAAATCTTATTTTAGTAAGATAAACTTTGTTAGGAAGTTCATCACTGGGTTTGCAGAGATTGTCAGACCACTCAAAGCAGTACTTAAGAAAGATGCCAAGATTGAATGGACACCTGAAGCAAAGGCTACATTTGAGGACATCAAGAAAGCTATATCAGATGCACCTGTCCTAATCAACCCAGATTACACAAGATAATTTTATATTTACTCATTTGCTTCAGAACACACATGTGTAGCAGTCTTGACACAGAGGAATGAAGAAAAACCCATAGCTTTTATGAGTTTCCCATTCAAAGATGCAGAGCTTAGATATATGGATGTTGAAAGACAAGCTCTTGCTTTGGTCAGAGCAGTAAAGAAATTCAGACATTACATCTTAAGAAGTAAGATAATTATTGTAGTACCAGATGCAACAGTGAAAATGCTCCTAATGCAGAGTGAACTTGGAGAGAAGAGAGCCAAGTGGATAATAGTTCTCCAAGAATATGACATGGAAATAACACCCATGAAATTGGTAAGAGGGAAAGCCTTAATCCAAATGATTTCTGAGACTGATCCTAACATATTGAGTCAACAATATGTAGTAGACACTAAAGAGAATAAAGAATGGTATTCTAATATCAGACATATCTTGATCACTAGGAGATGCCCATTGAAGATGCAAACTTCTCAAAGGAGAGATTTAAAAGTGAGATCACAGAAGTACATGATCAAAGGAGGAGTCCTTTTCAAGAGAAATTATGAAGGGATATACCTCAGATGCCTGGATAAACCAGAAGCAGACTTGGTTCTTGTTGAGTTACATGATAAGTTTGGAACAACACATGGTTCTTACTTAGCTACTACATATGCTATCCTGAGAGTGGCATATTATTGGTCAACTATTTTCAAAGGCACTGCTGAGCACATCAAATGTTGCCATACTTGTCAGGTCACTGCCAATAGAGAGAAATATGCTGCCCAACCCTTGCATCCAGTTATGGAGATGCACCCATTTGCTTAATGGGGCATGGATTTTATAGGTCCTGTCAATCCTCCATCATCTTCAGGCCATAGGTATGTTTTGACAATCACTGATTATTGCACCAGGTGGACTAAAGTAGTCAGCAACAAAACATGCATAGCAGAGGATATGATCAAATTCCTAGAGAACAACATAGTAACCAAGTATGGAGTTCCATATGCCCTAGTATGTGGTAATGGACCAGCTTTTGCATCATTAAGGTTATCTAGTTGGGCTTTTGATTATGGAATCATTTTAAAATTCTCTTCAAATTACTATCCCCAAGGAAATGGCTTAGCAGAGTCCACAAACAAAAACTTATTGAGTATCATAAAGAAACTGATAGAAAAGAATCCTATGGATTGGAATACCCTACTAAAGTATGCCTTGTGGGTGGATTGAACCAGAATGAAAGTTGCATTAGGAAACTCTCCTTACCAATTAGTGTATGGGGTAGATCCTATCCTCCCTATTAACTTAAAGATCCCCACATTGCAGTTTGCACAAGAATATCTAGGTATCGATAGTAAACAAGAAGTTAGCTTGCTTCAACTCATGCACTTAGAAGAAAAGAGAGATAGGGTGATTGATCAATTCACTAAACATCAGGCTAATGTCAAATGTTGGTTTGATAAAAGAGCCTAGCATGGGACAAAGCACATGAAAAGAAAGGTGATCATGGAAAGTTTGATAAACTTTGGTTAGGTCCTTTTCAAATTTTAGAGATCCTAGGAGATAGTACTTACAGACTCAAGACCCTAACAGGTGAGGATGTCCCATTGCCAGTTAATGGACAGTTCCTCAAACATTATTTCCAAGCTTAGACAGAGTCATGTCAAGATATTGTATCATAATGTACATATTGTATAGTTGCTTGTATAGCTTTGCTTTGTGTGTTTGCTTGTTTGCTTGTTGTTGTTGAGTCCTTGTTCTGGTTAGACAAGATGATGCTCCTTGTCACTTTAAGAAATCAACAAAATTGTTAGAATTCAAGTGATGAGTACAAATTTTTACGTAGATTGTGACTCACACTAAGAAGTACCTCGTATCAAGTCTGTGATATCCAGTTCATCAGTGATCCCTTTTCTTGATCAAGGAGATTTCTAGAATGACTCACCTAACAGCCTTGGGTATGTTGAACACATTAGTGTAGGTGTTAAGTGAAAAATCCAAAAGTTACCCTTGCTACCATTGCTATTCCCAACCTAAAACAGCAAGTGATCTCACCTTGCACAATGAGCTTACATGATATCTTATGAATTTGCATAAAAAAGAGAAAAAGAAATATATTGAAAATCAAAAGGATAAAATTTAGGCCATCTAAGTAACTCTACTGGGGCTATGGATGCCTTCTGGCAGTGGGGCTCTACTTAGGGGAATTGTAAAGATAACCTTGTCAGGGCTATGGACGCCTGCTGGCAACAAGGATCTATCCTAGTTGGCTATAAGGGATGAACACAAACTATGTAGATTAACACTAGTTACTAGTGTTTTCAACTTAATTTCAAGATAAGGATTATTAATCACATGCACACACCTGATCCCTTGTCAACATTGTTATGCTCATGAAAATAATATAATTTGGGAAGATCAAGATGCTTATGCTTAGAGAGAGTTAGAATGCTATGTTTTAGTGTGTCCTCATCACTTGAATTATTTGAATTTGGTTGTTTACTTTGGTGGCAAGTTGTGTGATAACACAACATGCCCCATTTTTCCTCAGTAAAACAAGGACCCAACCTTTTTTCTTCTGCTTGTTCTTTGCTTTCTTATTTTGGGTGGTTTGGTATAAGTCAGATGAAACAATAGTATATCACCCCTGCACATACATGAGCCTCATAAGGGAAGGTTAAATGTCAAAGTCATATTATGCCATCATATACCTTATAATATAGAAGAGTGTGAAATTCTAAGTAGGTTTGCCTTTTGGATCACCTTGATATTCCTTAGGGATAAAAAGTTATCCTCAGTCAAAGTTTGGTCAAACCTGATATTCCCAAAGGGTCACATTCGCCAATATCCCAAATATTCACTAATATCTCTAATCTATGTTTTAAAGATGAGAACCCGATATCCGCATATCCTTTAATATGCAAACGTCAAATTTAAATGTGAGAGAACATTTACCCATCAAGTACCCACGCATGTTCCCAGAGGGTTATATTTTTTAGCATCCCTGATCTTCGTTAATATGATGATGACATCATCTCCTCGACCAATTTAAAATCCTATAAAAGATGCTGACATCATCCTCACATTCTGGGATAGGGTGATATTTTGCATCGTTGAGTATCTAGATATTTCTTAATATCCCTCATATTAACTCTTGAGACCTCTGATATAGGGATCTCTAGTAACCAATAGAATGATGCCATGTGGTGTGTTGACCTGATCATATCAACACATTATATTATCACAATTGTTAAATGAAGATATAATTACCTGACTTTGGTTGTCAGTCAATAGTTGACCATCTTTGTGGTGACGTCATCCTCATCTTCTAGATATCATTCATATTTTCTAATATCCCTGATACTCACAAATATGCATCCCTGCATTAAATGCCATTTCAATGGTAGGTCAAACCTTCAAAATTTTCAATAAATGCCTACCACTTGTTAAAATCTCCAAGTCTTAGGTGTGAATCAACAGATACTAATAGGAAGACATTAATCATGCCCTAATTTGCCATTGTGCTCGATTAAAAGTAAGGATTTGAGTTCATTTCAAATTTACCAAATGTTTAAGTAAAAAATTATAGAGCCCCTATGAGATTAAGGTGACATTATTGCAACTTGCGAGCTCAACGTAATGGGATATACATTCAAATGGTGAATGGAGAACAGTAATTGCAATATGAACGTGCTCATCTAGACATCATTTACATAGTAAAAGGGTAACAATTATCAGGTATGTAACGATAAAACTCTCTTTTGTCATTTATGGTAAATGAGAAGGTAAAAATGGTTTTACCATAGTAAATTAATATGATGATGCATGAAATATACTAGAATGAAAGAATTAACACCATAAAATTCATGTGATCATTGAATTCACCACTGCACAAGACATGTTAGGGTAAGATATATACATGTTTCGTTGCAAGATCCAATGGCCATCTGGAAGAATAGGTTAGACATGGAATTCTTGAAACCTATTTGCATACAGCCTGAGGGGATAGCCTTCAAAATATAGACAAATAGATGATACACATCTAGGAAGCACAAATCTTGATGCATGGACAACAAAATTAGTGAAAGGAAGCGGGAATCCCCTGCTCATGAGCATCTACAGTTTGGGAATGTGGCATGCAAGGGGATTT
Source organism: Cunninghamia lanceolata (assembly GCA_027924645.1). Taxonomy (NCBI): domain Eukaryota; kingdom Viridiplantae; phylum Streptophyta; class Pinopsida; order Cupressales; family Cupressaceae; genus Cunninghamia; species Cunninghamia lanceolata. The sequence continues at coordinate 2,149,977 of BSBN01000220.1, read as the reverse complement.
CCTTATGCAATGGAGGCCACTGAATTGGTAGTGGAGTGTGCCCAGAATTATAATGTAAATACCAGAAGGGTAGAGAAACACGGTAGGGTTTATGCATACTTTTCAATTGAAGGTATCACTGTAGCCTTCAATTTGCCCAGAGGACCTCGTGTGGTTAAACTAAACTTTGGTAAATTGGAGGAGTATAATAGCAAAGAGAAAGAAGCCAAAAGAATCATGTATCAATGGAGAGCCAGTGGTAGCACATATAAGGCTTCTACCAAGTTGCCTGTGTATCTCTACAAGTTTGATTTTGCTCCAAAGTATCAATATATGATGGTGATGCCCAGCAGGATGACAAGAAAACTGAATGCTGGGTCTTTTGATAACTAGATGTATGACATCATAATGATGGTAGAAGGTACTAATGAGAAACCCCAATGGACTAGGGTCATAAGCGACAGCCTGGATGAAGAGATGAAGAAGTTAGGAGGAAGAACTAATATGTTCCATATGACTTCCTATGTAGTATATGCCTATGCATTCAGCAATTTTAATGGATTACAAACAGTGGGCAGGGTCAGAAGCAACCCTGGAGATGTAAGCATCTGGGACCATTACCCACAACTAAAAAGAAGAGAGTCTCTCCAACATTACCAAAGGGTGAATGATTCATTCTCCATGCACCTTGTCAGGACTATGGAGGAAGACAGAGTGAAGAGACTGAGCATAGAGGCTCAAGATATTGTATACATACATGGGGCTTGGTTCATCTAGTTCCCCACCTTTTCATACATAAGAATAAAGGGTTTCACTGGGCAACCTCTCATGTTGCCAAGATATCCTAATGACAAGGTCATCCTGATGGAGCTGGCCAAGCAGATATTGCCTTCAGTGGAAGCTCATATTGAGAAAGGAAAGATACCTAATGTCTTGTTTCCAATCATGATTGGATGGTTTATCTATCCTAATAGGGAGAGCATAAAAGATGTAATTGGAGGACTAAAATTGATGTCCCTGAATCCTTTCTCACTGTCTAGGCCATAGACCCCTATGATAGAATGCAAACATTGCTTAAGAAACCAATGCATCAGAGGCACATTAAAGATTATTGGGTTGACTGTGATGATGAGACAGAAGGAAGAAGGAGAGGATATTAGAGGATTACTCTAAAGTAGATACACACATTAGATTGCATACTTGTGCCTGCACAAATACATGAAGATGGTGGTAAAATCATGTCCCAAGAATATGAGGACAATAAAGTATATAATGAAACAATATTAGCCCTGGAGTGGAACCAACCTGAGGTGATCTCCTTAGATCAAATAACACAGAAGGTCATACAATTGACCAAAGATTGGGTGGATGCAGAGATCACCAAGCTGAAGAATAAAGGTGTGGCACTCACTATTGACAACAAAAGGAAAAGACAAGAATTACCAAATGAGGAATATGATGAATTCCTCAAGGAAAAGAGGTAGTCAAAAGGAGAGAGGTAGCAAAGTAAAGACAAGAAAGGAAACCAAGCTATTGGGGTGACAATCTCAACAAAAGGAAGATATAGCCTCCACATCTGTTGTAACATTACCTCATGCACCTGCAAAATAGAAGAAAATGGTTGCAAAGCCTGCCCTTTCTATTGTAGAGGAGGAAGAGAGCTCAGATGATGATCTCTTGATCAAGAGAAAAAAGAAGAAGATCTAAGAGCCACCTCAGAAGAAATAAACACATGTTATGAGGGGGGTCATAGATATAAACCCCATTCTATTAAGAGGAGTAGGTGGTGAAGGCATTCTAAAGAATTTGCAGCATGAGGTCCCTATCCCTGATATCATGCAGTTCAAGTCTGAGAAGGTGGAGGAATAGAGAAAAGAGATGCATAGTGCAAGAGAGGAGCCATCCTTTCCATTAGACAATACAGTGGAACTATCTGATGATGATGTTGTAAATGAGGTCTTTGCCAGTTCTATGGAAACATTAATAAAGAATACTAAAATGACCCCTCATGGTACCCCCATAGCATAAAAGGAAGTTCATCATGAGGAGGCCGAAGTAGAGGAAATAGAAGATGGTAACCCTAAAGTTGTGGCACAACAAATTGGATTGACAAGATTAGTTGATCAAGTCACTAGCCCCGTAGCAATAGATTTGACTTATCAGGGTGATGAAGACCAAAACAAAAATAAAGTCTTACCTCTAGAACAAGGCAAAGTAGAAGTTAATGTACATATGGAGGATGAAGAGATGCCTGATCAAAATGATAGTCAGGACAATGAGAAAATACCTAAAAGAAGAATAATTGAAGAAGGGATGGATAAAGCTCAAGACCCCAAAGAAGTGGACACATCAAAGGATGTGGAATAGGATCTTCAAAAGGATGATCAGAGAAAAGAAGAAGAAAATGTGAATAAGAATGATCAGGATGATCACCCAAAGAAACCAATTCAAAGTGCTCAAGCTCCTCATGAGGATCAAGTATCACAGGATACACAGGACCAGAATGTGAAAGCACAACAAGAAGTTCCTACATAGGAAGAGGTCTGCCATGAGGAGGTTTAAGATGAACAAAGAAAAGAACCTTCACCACTAAGAGTGGAACAAAATGTGGAGTCTCATGATGCTCACATTGAGCATACAGACTAGTAAGGGTCTACAGATGAAATATAATATTGGTTGTGGCAGGAGGTGAACCCACCTCAAGTTAGTGATGTACCTAAATTTGATATTTCTGCATTATTTTCAACTGACATGGTTATGTTGGAATTAGGGCTGACAACTGAGAGGGGGGGTGAATTAGTTGTCATAAAATTTTAATGTTGACTATAGTTAATTCTTATTTACCACTTCTTAATAGATTAATGATATAATCATGAAAAGCAAGAATCAATAACACATGAGAAAAAACACAAATAACACACTTGACACCAAGATTTTTAACGTGGAAAACCAGTTAAGGGAAAAACCATGGTGGGGGTTAACCCACAAAGATTATACTCTATTAAAAGTATTACAAAAGGGGAAGGCACATGCCTTTGGGCTCACTGCCTAGAGATCACTGCTCAAAAGAGGCTCAGTGCCTACAAGAGTGATTACAAAAGGATTATAGATTGTTTGAACTGATGAATAGCATCTACCAATGTGAGAATTCAGTTTTAGTTAAGCACAAAATACTGATCTTAGACACTTCATCTTTATTCTACCCTGTTTACTACTTTGCCATAATCTGAGCTTAGATCTTCACCTTTGCACTTATCTCTGCCTTTATTTGTACTTCTTCCATCATCGCATCACTACCACACACAAATCACTTGAATCCATCGGCTATATATATCCGCATTATGAATTTCAATAATTTTTTAGTCAGCTTCAAGAACACTTAGAACTTTTATTGAAGACTCTACCATATCGGCCAAATCCATGCACAACTTGTAACGCAGACCAAAAACTTGTATTCACAAATCATCAATCATGTTGGCCACTATCGCTAATCATCACAAATTGCCCAACTAGCAACTTTCATATATCTAGAACCAATATCAATTACAAATTCAGCCTATTCTTCTTTTGTCTGCACTGACAAACTGGAACCCGATACTCAATGCTAATTGTTACCTAATTTCACTACTAGCTCAATCAGGTAGAGCTTTTCAATTTTTGAAGAAGAGAAAGGTACATTTTATTTATGTTGTATCATTTCCATGTGCATATATTATACAAGTTAAGATTACAGTGCAATGTTGCATTTTAAATGCATTTCAGATTTAAGAGATTGTACTAATCTTTTAAAAGGAATAGTAATCTTTATTGAAAAAAATAAATGTATAAGGTCTCACACAAGCCGTGAGACTAATTGTTTCATTACAAATGAAAAGAGAAACTATACATTTATAGAAAACTAAAGAGATAAATATGCATATGAGATAGGGTGACTTGTCATTGCCTAAATGACTAGTCTTGGTCTTGACTGTCGTGTCTTGTGTCATCCCATGTTGTCTACTTGTCATGCACTTAGTTGCTGTCTCCTTGCTGCCCCTAGTTATCTACATAAGATTTTGAAAACTGATGTTAGAGAAATAACGAGGCAACATACATCATATGATATTGTTGTGTGGTTACACAACACACCCCATTTTGACTTGACAAAATAGGGACCCAACTTTTCTGCTTGGCTTATTCTTGATTTTTTCTGCTTTTCGGCGGTCTGGTAAAAGTAAGTCATGCAGGTGACCTTGCATAAGGGCTGGGTAAGTCATCATGATGAGGTTAGTTTGTCAAAGTTAATATTTCATATTAACAACCTCATGGTTGGAAAGAGTACAAAATTTCATGCAGGTTTGCCTTTTGGATCACCCTGATATTCCTTAGGGAACGAAAGTTATGATGAGTCAAAGTCCTGGTCAAACCTGATATTCTTGGGGAGGGTCATATTTCATAACATCAATCATCTTATGAAAGATCACCCCGATCCAATTTTATCACCCGATAATCATTTGGTCCGAAGCTCTGGACGTTAATTTTACGTGATAGTGGTATTTACCCATCAAGTAGCATCATATATTTTGCGGGGCTGATATTTTGAATATCACCCGATATTTGGAATATCACCTGATATTTCAAATATGACCCTGTCGTAAAATATCACCCCAGTGCCAATATGCCGATGATGTCATCCAATCCCGATGAACAAAGAAAATCACCCTGACAATGACATCATCATCCTTTTTACCTTGCAGGGGTATATTTCCAAAGATCACCCCTTTTCAATAACATGACGATGATGTCATCCTGATCTTTTGAGAGGGGGTCATTTTAGTTTTGAGAAGTCACATATCAAATATCACCTGATCTTTAAAACATGACCGGATATCCAAATATCACCTGATATTCTCAACATCACCTGATCCATTGACATTAGTCTGCCCACTCAAAGGCGGAGGGTCATATTACACATAGGGGGTCATATTTCCAAATATCACCTGATCTTCCAAAGATCACCTCCTCATCTTGCTCCATGACATTTAATGCACATAAATGTAGTAGGTGGATTCCTGCTAATTGCGAACATGATTCAAACACTTGGCAACATCCATAGATTCATGGCAAAAGATCAATGGTTCTAATTGATCTAACTCAGTTTTGCCCTAATTTACCCTACTAATGAGATATAAAGTGAATTTCCACGGTCATTCTGCATTTACCTTGAGATAAAATGAGAATTTACAAAGCGCATACTCAAACCCTCATATGACCTACCTGCGGACGCATACAACCTACAGCAGAATAGAACACGTGATTATCACCGGTATCTGAGCCCTTTTTCATAATCATCAGCCTAATCCAAGAAATAAGCATTGTCAGGTAAGTAATTAAAAACCCTCTTGTTGTCATTTTCTGCATGTCCGGGTAGGATGCTTTTCCATTGGTTTGAAACTGTAAGTATGCATATCATGATGAAATGAAGATTAGTAAGTATAATATGCATGATGTCGTAAACGTATAATGTTGTATATGCATGCGTGTGGATATTGTGGTAAGACCAGTCGTGTTCATTACAGGAATCCATGGCAGATGTCAGGAAGAGGAAGTCTGAGTCAAAATTTCTTAAGCCTATGTTTGCACAACCTGAAGGAGTGCACTTCAAGTATGGTGTCATCGGAGACACTCATCAGGGAAATACAGATCTAGTGGCATGGTCATCTAGGATACATAATGATAAAGAAAGTACCCTACTGGACTCCATATTTACATCAAAAATGTGGCATGCGGCTGGAATTCCTTATTCCATGGAAACTCTAGAATTGATAATAGAATGTCCAAGGAATTACAACCCTCAGACAAGGAGAGTGGAAAAACACGGCAGGGTATATGCAGATCTGTCTATCAAAGGGATTGCAACTACTTTCAGCCTCCCACTTGGAAACAAGGTAATTAGTATGGATCTGAAAAAACTAGAGACTAAGTATATAAATAACAAAAAGACCACAAGAAAGAGGATGTACCTAATATCACTCAGTTTTGCACCCTTGCATACAGCTGTGAAACCTCTGCAAACTGGAGAAACATGGGACTCATCTCTAAGTGTGGGACTTTCCTAAATGAGATCAGACCTTCAGAGAATGCCGGATTCCTCTCTCTAAGCCCAATGCTCAGAGAAATTCATCTAAACCTAGTGCTAATGCTTGCTGGGAAAAGGGTTAGAAGGAATGCTGAAAAGAAATGATGAAATAAACTAAGTGATACACCAAATTTAAATGTGTTTGGCTGCAACTGAATAGACACAGTAATAATCTCATAGCTGGAAAGACATTACATAGACCCATATTAATTTAAGAGAGGTCTAGAAGAGCAGACACAGGCCAAAAAATAATAAGAGAGAGGCAAAAATACCAGTTTATATTGATCATAGAGGCCAAATAGCCATTACAAAGAATAGCCCAGAAGAACAACCAACCCCTATACATCTGGTTTTACATGTATATATATCATTACATTTTGGCCTCAGCCCCTTCCCATCAATTTTGCCGATGGGCTGTGTATTAGAAAATATCTCTGCCTAAAGGGATGTTCACCTGCAAGAAGTTATGGCACAAAAAGATCTGAAACTGGGCAGATAGAAGATATTTTCCAGGTCTTCAATGCAAGCTGTATAGTCATCAATTTGTAGCAATAAATACAACAAATATTTGCGTTTGAATATCAAATGTCACGCTGGCCAAAACATGCAAAGCCAGATCTAAAAAATGAAAACTAGAAAATCCCCCCAAAACCTACTCAAATGAAAGAGGAGGCAAAAATATGTACTTTTGCCTCCTACAGCATGTCAAAATTCACTGAAATGGGGAAGATACAGGCGGTCAAAGATCTGGTCAACTACCTATATATATCGCTTCTGCATCTGCATGTATATCAGCTTTTGAAGATAGCTCCAAATTTGACTTTACATGTACAAACCCCTTTGTATGTATCTCTGCTCTTTGGCACCAAAAGGCCTCTGCAATCACTCCAGAAAGATGCATTTGAAATTGCTTTGTATATGCATTTGCTACTGCCATGTGGCACCTCCTAATTTGCCACTGTACCAAAGCCGGGACCCATCGCTGAAGAACTACACCCTCCATCAGCCTTCGAAAAGACCCAAAAATAAGCTGCTGATGCACCATGTCTGGCCGAAAACTCCCTTGCATATCGACTTGTATATGCAAAGATACAAGCAAATATACAAACAACTAGTACATGCAAACGTGCATTTTTCCCTTTGTAATCATGACTCGCATATGCATACAATCGCCCTTGTATATACAAGTCACGGACTTCAAACTCTTCAAAAGCAAATGGGAAACATTTTAAAATCTAGGTTGTATCTAACCTCCTTTGTATCTGCAAACATACAAGCCGCGGACCACAAACTGACCATTAACTGTATTTGATTGCTTTGTCGGGTCCGGCCTGTATCTCCGATCTTTATATATCACTAACTTGTATATCACAATATATAATTGCCCATATACAAGGCGGACCCAAAAATTTTAATAAAACAAGTTAAAAGTGCAATCGGGTTCGGCTTGTATATAAACATTTGTATATCGGCTTTGTATGTGAAAACATACAAAGAAAAATATTCAAGCCACTGTAGCAAATGTATCTCTAGCGAAGGTCCCTTGTATCTCTGATATACAATCGGCCTTGCATGCGCGTGGGCCCCACCTCTTGCACATTCAGCCTTTGTATGTTTCTCTGTATGTTTCACATGTATATTCAAAACATACAAGCGAAATATACAAAGAAACATGCAAGGCCGAATGTGCATTCCACTGTAGCAGATGCACCTGCATGTTTGAAAACCTTGTACCCTTTCGTTGCATGTGCAAACATACAACACAAAATGCACTTGAAACCCGATATACAAGAGGGAATATTCCTGCAATGCATCTCCTGCTTTGTATATTTCTTTCCTTGTATATCTCCATTGTATGAGCAAAATATATATGCAGACCCAATATACATTCAGCGAATATTCCGGGGATCTGTGATGTATATTCCATCCTTGTATCTGCCCTTGCATCCTTCCAGCGAATGTATATTTGCTTGTATGTTGAAATTACAAAGGCAAACATACAAACCTTCCAAACATACAAAAGGGGAAACTTGAAGAAAAATGCGATAGATGCACAATATACCTTGTATGTCTCACTTGCATATCGCCGATATACAAACCAGGAATATTCCTAGGGACCTGCGGGAGATTTCCAAAATGTATATGTCTCTCCTTGGCCCGATATACATTCAGAAAATGCATAAAACCTAATTTTTTCAACATCTTCTAAGGCCAATGGAGATCTGCAAGCCCGCCAAATGAACATTTGAACTGTATGTTGACCCAAACTTTTGACCATGAATAATTTCTTTGTTTGGCCGAATTTCAGGGTGCTGTAAAAAGCAAACCTGCCTATTTTTTCAAGCTCTTTCCAATGGTAAGGTTCTTTAGGCAAGGCTTCTTAGGAAATTTGGCACTTTTGTTTTATAGGGACCTTAAAGAGGGATTTTCAAGGAAAATACCAGGTGGACTATTTGGCTCTGAACAGAGGAAAAAAATAGGATAACATTCTTGGCGACCTCTATGGGATGTTTGCCTGCTAAACATAAGATCAGTGGCCTTATTGCATCCATTGGGCATGGAGTCACACCTAAAACGTGATGGAAAACTGGAACCTACATCCAAAACACAAAAAGGGGAAGGGGCCTGCATTCTCCTAATGACAATGCAGCCTGTACAGAAGCAATTATGGAAAGGGAAAACTACAACAGAAATGAAACCTACTTCTAACTTTAAACTAACCAGTCAGACATGACCTTAAACAAAGCCATTAACTGGTTCTTGAAAATAACTGCCCCTCCTTAACAATTTACAATGTTTCCCATTCTTGTGGGCAGTTGATTGTTGATGTTGCTAACTTGTGGTGAATAAATGAGTTGATCCCACCCATTTCGATGCTCAACTTCATGCTTAGAGGTAAGCATGACAAGTGGTGACTCCTCTTGATATGTCTCTAGCTGGGATAGATGTCTAATTGGGCATCTCCTTGAATGCTCTAATTTTTTCTCTTCTTGCTCTTCATTTGGTATGATGGTGACCTCCACCCTTCTATCATGTTGCTCTTGTGTGCGAAATAGCTGACCTGAGACCTTATGGTTTTTTCCTTCATCCCTCAAAGAATCCAAGAAAGCTGACATAATGGCATCATGGCTGCAATCTTCCTCTTCTTGCTAGTCTGAAAACTCTAACTCTTGTGATTCCATTATAAATATGGCTGCCTGTACCTTATGAACAAGATGTTCATGATTTTCTGATTTAGGCTCAAAAAATGAGCCTTGTACATGTTCAAAAGAGAAAACTTTCCCACCAAGAAGTTGATATCCTTGTTGGATAACAAAGAACAAATCTTCAATTTGCTCTTGTCCATGTTTAGTCCCTTCATTATTTTCAATAAAGCATGGGAGATCCTCAAGCACATCAGCATAATCAGCCTCTATACCATCTATCATAGGGCAGAAAGTTTGGCCTTCTTTATGGTTTGGAACCTCACTATCATGCTCAACCCCAAACTGCAGCAATTTGTTATGATTTTCTACATTCTCTTGTTGCTACCTGTTCACAATCAGCTGCACATATTCTTCATCTTCAACATAGTTGGGTAGCTCATGAAGTAGGGCAGCATCATCTATTTCTAATGTGACATTAACAATACTCATAGGTGCAATAGGTTCAAATAATTCCATCCTTGTGAGTGCAAGAACAAACTGCTCCTCATTAGTTTTATCTTCTTCCACCTCCTCTTTTGGCTCATCTTTCCAAAAATCCTGGTAGACAACTTGCCCACCCTTTTTGATTGAAATAGCATTAGGGAAAGATGCCCGAATATCTTCTTGAATTTCTAGGAAGGGAGAGGGTTCTATATAAATTTGTTCTTGGGAGTGATAGCTTGAGTTTGCACAGGAACAAGGGCCTGTGAAGGGATATAGGTGTTGAACCCTGGAAACTTATGGAGTCTAGGGTGCTCTTGTTTAAGTATAGGTTCCTTCGGTGGATGAGACCCTCTGGAGCTTGGACTATTCAATTCAGGAGACTCATCATGCTTGAAGCTTGGTATTCTGAAGTTAGGAACCTGCTCCTCAAAGAATGGATTTGGAAGAGTAAGGCTGGCTGAGTTTCCAACCTTTGACACGGAGCCAACAAAACTCTATTTTGCTCTTCTTTTGCTGGCTGAATGCCAGAGCATTTTTCCATTTGTATGTTTGGTGAAGGATTTTTGCAGGGTGGAAGAGATGGCCCTTTCCAACTTGGAACCTTCAAGGTAGAGGGATGTCTGACACTTAGGATTATGATAGGCCTGGATTCTACAACCCTTTCCTCCTCTTGATTTTAAACTGGCATGAGAGGATTGGCCTTCACAAGATTCAGCATTTTATAACTAGGATGATTGGCCCAAGAAGGTTGCCATAACATAGAAGCCTGAGCCACATTCACAGATTCACCTTGGTTTGGGGGATGGACCTTCTTGAAGCTGGGAATAGGAGAGAAACTTTTTATTTGCATGTTCAAGCATTCCTCTTCATGCACTCTTCTATTTTCTGCCTCCTGCTGGTGCAAAAAAACATAGTAGGCGAGCTCCTCCTGCTGCTCGTTATACTGTGCTTCTCTATCTATTTCTAACATTTGCCTTTTGAAATCTAATAACCAACCTTTAATGCTATACAAATCAGCATTGGGGACTGACTAGGGAGATTGCAGGCTTGATTTTGAGCATAAAGGGTTTCACAAGGCTAACTATAAGAATGGACAGGCTGCAAACAAGGATGGACCAGAGTGGTTTGAAAATGCTCTTGCTGGTACTGCTGACTGCAATGAGGAGAGGGGTTGTTTGGAGCAAATTCAGAGGCATTGGGGGCCTAGTATTGCTGATATGGGGGCCAATAGCTGGAATTTGGATTAGGGGTAGGTGAATAGCCATGACTCCCATAAAATTGTGACATTCTTGTTGATAACTGAGAGGAGGGGGGTGAATCAGTTATCCTAATTATTTCTTCTTTTGAACTTTCTTATTAATCAATGCAGCATTGAATCAAACAAACAAACATTACGATGAAATGAAAAACACATGACACAGTATTTTTGACGTGGAAACCCTGTTAAGGGAGAAAACCACGGGGTGATTAACCCAAAGATTATTCTCTGTTAGAAGAATAAGGAATTACAAAATGGCACTTGCCAATTAGGGCTCACTGCCCGAGCACACTGCTCACAAAGAGGCCCACTGCCTACAAGGAGACACACTGTCTACAAAGTGATAAGAATCACAGTCTTGAACTGATTGGAAGCATCTACATATGCTAGAGTTCAGTTCCGGTTAGGCTCAGTACACTGATCTGCTGCACTTCATCTTTCCTCTGTTCTTTATTCTGCTATCTTTTCACATACCGGATCTTTCTTACTGCTTCTGCTCTGCTCTGTATTTATTCGCATACACCTTCACACCATTACAATTTTCACAACTAAATCCATCCTCTATATATATCCGCACTAGTGATTTCATTATCTTTCTAGTCGGCACCCGGAATAATCTATCTTCTCACAAACTCTGTTCTGTCGGCTGAATCCTTGCATATCAAGTAATGTGGATCAAGCATATACTTGTAGATATCATTAATCATGTCGGCCAAACATGATTCATGCCTTCACAACCTTTACCATCAACAGTAACACATCCAGAAAATAGTCTGATACTCTGTCAGTTAGTTCTTCCTTTGTTCTCACTGTCTCTCAGGAATCCGGTACTCAACTATTCATATCTTTTTCTTTGTTCATCATCGGAGGCTAAATCCTTGGAATATACTACTCAAGGTAGTCCTCTTGACTTCCCCAAATCTGCACTGCACCAAGACACTTCCTCTGAGAGATCCGGACCAATCTGTCAGACCTTGCCACATGCTCTGTTCTTGTTCACCGGACCACAACAATCTTCATTCTGACTTCCGATAGAGACACACCATGACTTGCGGATATGTGGGATGACCTTTGTTGCCATCAATGACAACAACCATGAATCCATATAGTGTCTCTTGCCAACAATCTCCCCCTTTGGCATTGATGGCAACACTTAGTGAAAAATGACTAAGTGTTTACACTATGCTCCCCCTTGGCTGATGCTCTATCTTTATATACAATTTCTGGAACTCCTCCTTAGTTGGATTCCTCATTTTTCACTGCTCCTCACTCCCCCTTTGACATCAATGGCAAAGGGTAGGGTCCGCACACCAAAATTTTCAAAAATTTTCTATACATAGCCGCATATTTACATACTCACATATACTGAAGAATGTCTGCAAAAGATGTCTTCAGTTGGATCAGTTCTGTAGCCCAACTTTGCTTCATTCTATCCAAAATTGAAATGTGACCACTCAACAAAAATGCAAATGCATCTGCCCTTTTTAGATCTTTCGGATCACTTGTCTGGGCTGTGATTTGAGCTTTTGCTATGGCCTCATGCATGGCCTCTAGCTTAGGGACAATTAACCCACTGAGCTCACTCAACCTGCTTATTCTATTTTTCCTTTCCTTCTCCAATTTCTTGATTTCACTCAAGACTGCAATAGTCTGACATTCTTGATTTGTTATAGAGGAAGAAAGAGGATCAAAACTTTGAGACAAGCTGAGTAGTGTGTCCTCTTGCTCTTTTATTTTCTTCTCAATGTCCACTGTTACCTTGGACCAGGAGATACAAAATTTGTATATTTCACCACCATCCTTAAGAGCATTTTCTAAGCTCTTTATCCCAATGTTCATGTTTCTCCTATCATTAATGATCAAACCCTAAACCTCGGAGAACCTTTTATCCAAAAACTCCTTCCAGACCTTTTCTTCAGCTGATTTTTCTAGAGATTCAAAATGTGTACTAACACTGCTGACTAAGGTTTTGAGATTACCGGAAGAGGAGGCTGTGGGATCCTTCTGAAAAGATGGCATGATCTTTTCCAGCACTCCAGATGCTACCTCCATAAGCTCACAGTCTTCCATGTGAGATTTCAGTAGTTTCTCTTTGACTTTCTCATTTGCAAATGAGGCTATTTTCATTGTTTGTACCGGTGACAAAGAGTCAAAATCTAATGGTCCTTTTAGCAGGTCTGGTTCATCAATTTCTATAGTGGCTTTTGTCAAGAATTCTTGAACAGTTTGTGCAGTGTCTCTTGCCGGAGACAGATGTTTCTTCTCTTCTGTAGTTTTGTCCTTTGGAATCTTTTCTCCTTCCTTACTCTTACCACTTTCAGTTGTGGTTTTCTCTGTTGGGGTCTTCTCTTTCTCTGCATCCTTGGTGCTGTCAACCTCTTTTTCTTTAACTGCTGCTTCTTTCTCCTGTAGTTTCTCTTCTTCTTGGGATCCGGAGACTGTAGGGGAAACTGGAGGAGAGATGTTAGTCTGTTCAAGGGCCACTTCTTCCGGAGCAGATGATTCCAAGTCCACAGCTGTTTCTGCACCTAAGTCCTCTACAACAGGAAGATTAAACCTTTTGAAGGTTTTCCGGAGAATCTCTTCAGTGTCCTTGGCTACCTTGTCGGTCTCACCAAGCATAAGCTGATTCATCCTTGCTTTGCTCCTGAATTCATCCTTGCAGTCTTTGAATACCATGTTCATTGTTTTGTGATCAATTGAAGGATATAGCTGAATAGCTATCTGTTCCCTGATCTCAAGGTCTTTTGCCATGGCATTGTTCTTTCTTATCTCTAATTCTATCTCTAGGCTCTTTGGGATTTCAGAGATAATCTCAATAAAAGCTTTATTGTAGATGTTCAAGTACCTTATTATAGCTTCTTGCAGGATCTTTTGATCTGCCTCATTGTAGTCATCATAGAATTCATCCACCGGTTGAAGGTTCCCATCCACAGTGACTGATTTGACTACACTGTCTAGAGACAGGGTGGGCTTTTCAAAAAATTCTTTTGTCATTTCTTCCTTGTCTCGACCAGTAGAGGGTTTATCGGATCCTTTCCTTTTCTGTTTCTTTATTTCTTTCACTCCCTCATCTGACTCAGTTTCTTCTTCATCCTTTTGGCTTTGATAAGCCCTTGTGGCTTTTGTCTTAGATCTTTTACCGGATGCCTGGACTTCTGGTTTTGAACTTTTGGTTGTGGGAGGTGCAGACCTTTTTGATGATCTGGTCCGGGTGGAAGTTTCAACCGGAGCACTTTTCTTACTTTTCTTTTCTACCTCTTTCTTTTCTTCCTCAGCCTTTCTCCTCTTTTCCCGGTTGGCATCAAGTGCCTCCTTTGGAATGCCTAGGCCTTGAGCAATATGCTCTACTTCTTTTCTCACCTTCCTCTTTATCTCAGGTTCTCTGAGTTCCACATGAATTTTCACACTCAGTTCCTCAAATGTTCTGAACCTTTCTGCCTTTGGATCTTTAGGCTGACTTAGCATGTGTTGAACATGCAACTCCACTATCTGTTCATCTACTTCATACCCCATTGGCATGATCCACACAGTTCTTGGTTCTACTGCCTCCATTAGACACTGATCTGTTTCTACCATGAAGCATACTGTGTCTTTGTACTTTTCAACAAGGGATTGGGGTATTCTTTCTCTTGCATGCATCATGCTTTGGAAGTTCTTGATATATCCCCATAGAGCTGTATTTCTTGCTTTAGCATCCCCAAGTCCATGCAAATAGTCTCTGATTTGGATGGCAGCCGGTTTGTCATTCTGCCATATCCATCCACTGGATCCGGGAAGCTCATTCATGTAGTAAAAGAAGAGACAAAGGATCAGATTGCCATACTTGAAGGAGTTTTTCTTGTCCTTCTTAATCTTCTGCAGATTTTCAAAAAGTTGGTTTACAAGAAGCTCACACAAGTCATAGTCTGCATTCTCCTTTAACATTTGATAAGCTGTGTAGATTGTAGTTCCCGGTACTGAATTTTCCCTACTGGAGTGATAGATTTTGTAACCAATTATCATAGATGCAAATTTGACATCCGGTTCAGTGATGTCATCAACTGTCATAGCTCTCTTGTCAAACTTGGATCCGGTTGCATCACTAACTGTCTGATTTTTGACAGACTTGAGAACAGGTAATCCACCGGATGAGTGCAGACCAGTTACAGCCCTAATTGCATCTTTGGTAATCTTGAAGGGCTTGTTCAACCATAGGAAGTTGTCATGTACTCTACTTAGTACATACCAGACCCATTCATCTTCTTCAAAACAGGGGAAATGAATGCATTGTGCAAAGTGTTTGTCCCGGATGGCTTTGTACTGAGGTTTGATCTCGAAGGAGTCATCTATCAATTGTTTGTGATAGATATCCATCAGTTTTGATTCTCCAAAGTCTTCAAAATTCACATGGATGTAAACCCTAATGTCTTCCGTATGCAATACACCATGTGGAACACTAGAGAAGGCTCCTAGTGGATCTACCTCCAAGGATTTGTAAGGATGTTTCTTGAATGTGGGACGAGGTCTATCAGAGATCTTAACTATATTCGGAGTAGCCATTTTTCAAAGATTTGCAGGGAGATATTAAAAACAAAACATACCTTATGCGCCTTCGGTTATTTGGATTGATTTCTGTATGTAGTAACTTCTGTAAGTGATCTTTAGTGAACTTGATGAATTTTGTCGCAGAGCTCCGCTTTTCGCTTCTTCTTGGGTGTGGAATGATCAAATGATTATTGAGAAATCCCTTATATCGTTTTGCAAACCCTAATATCTATTTGCAATAAATGCTCCACCTATATTGTTCCGGTTTGCCTTATCCGGATAGCTTGGAGTATCCCGGATCAGTTCTGATCTATGAACATCATGCGGATCTTTCAATCATGAATAAATCGAGATGACACATTACAAGAACATCCCAAACATTCTGTCCAGTCCGCAGAGCAAAATAATGTACTTCCGGATCTCTCCGGACCCTTTTATAGTCCTCTGTCATTCCGGAGCATCTCCCGGAATAGGTCTTACTTGATCGATCACAACTTCTTTGCATCTTCATGCGGACCTCTGAAATCTTGTCTGGATCATCTCAGGACTTATATCTTCAAACCCTTTACTCTGCATCTTGTATCACATCCAGCACCACTTGATTGGTTGGGGGAACAGGATTTTCTTTGAGTCTCCCCCTGAGCCAGAGCTCACTTTTTAATTTTCGGAAGAAATATCAGCACCAGAGTCTGGTGCGGATCCAACCTCTACATTCTCTAAACTTTTCTTCACCCAAATCTTGTTCATCTGATTCCTAACTTCATCCGCATTCATCTTTTGTTTACCCTTGTCTTGATTCTGATTATACACCGGACCTCTTTTGTCCTGATTCTTGCTTCTGTAGACTTTAGCATTATGACCGGACCTATTACAGATTTGGCAAATAACATTTCTTTGCATATTTGACTGATAACCTCTTGATCTGCATTGATTAGCCATATGACCTACTCTATTGCATGTGAAACATCTGCCATTGAATGATTTGTTTACTTGCATATTTCTGCATTCATGAGACTTGTGTCCATACCTTTTGCAGTTAAAGCACTGTCCGGAGAAGGATGGATTAGTTTGATTCATCCTTTTTCTACACTGATTAGCTTTGTGATCAAAGTGATTGCAGCTGTGGCAGTATCCATTGAAAGATGGATATCTTTGAGCATTGGGCTGTCTTACCGGAGGTCTTCTAGGCCTATTCCTTGGATTTTCTGATCCAAAATTCTTTTGACCGGATCCGGAGCTTTCTCCTTTCTCATATCCCAAACCATACTTGTCATCTGTCCTCTTTTGACTTCCAAGAAGTACTTCAAGTTGGGCAGAACTTATCTTGAATTTTTCTTTATATTCATTTGCTATTTGAAGATCTCTTTTGAGAGAGACAATTTGATCCTCAAGTTTTTCTTCATTATCTTTGGCATCTTCAAGATCAGATTCAAGATGTCTGATAATCCTGTCCATCTGGTGGCATTCTTCTGATTTCTCTTTAAGAGATTGTCTTAGATTGTCTTCAGCTTTTCTTTTTTCTTCAATCTCTTGAGTAAACTTTATAGTTCCTGATTCCATTTCATGTCTTAACATAATGACTTCTTTTGATAATTTTTCACATAACTTGGTTTTCTCAGTCAATTCTTCATCTGTATTGCTTTCTTCACTTTGTCTTGCCAATTGTTGGAGCAGCTCCTTTCTCTTTTTCATAGAGAGACTTAATTTGTCCTTTAATTCTCTCATGATTCATCAGCCTGTTTGAGTCTTTCCTTTAATTCGTTGACTTCAGAATTTGACTGTTCAAGATCCTCAAGGGCAGTCTTGAGTTGCTCCCTTAAACCATATGCATCCATTTGAACTCCCAGATCTTCCTCAAGCTGTTAGGCTCTATTAGGACGAACCTTGCTCTGATACCAATTGTTGATAACTGAGAGGGGGGGTGAATCAGTTATCCTAATTATTTCTTCTTTTGAACTTTCTTATTAATCAATGCAACATTGAATCAAACAAACAAACATTACCATGAAATGAAAAACACATGACACGGTATTTTTGACGTGGAAACCCTGTTAAGGGAGAAAACCACGGGGTGATTAACCCAAAGATTATTCTCTGTTAGAAGAATAAGGAATTACAAAATGGCACTTGCCAATTAGGGCTCACTGCCCAAGCACACTGCTCACAAAGAGGCCCACTGCCTACAAGGAGACACACTGTCTACAAAGTGATAAGAATCACAGTCTTGAACTGATTGGAAGCATCTACATATGCTGGAGTTCAGTTCTGGTTAGGCTCAGTACACTGATCTGCTGCACTTCATCTTTCCTCTGTTCTTTATTCTGCTATCTTTTCACATACCGGATCTTTCTTACTGCTTCTGCTCTGCTCTGTATTTATTCGCATACACCTTCACACCATTACAATTTTCACAACTAAATCCATCCTCTATATATATCCGCACTAGTGATTTCATTATCTTTCTAGTCGGCACCCGGAATAAACTATCTTCTCACAAACTCTGTTCTGTCGGCTGAATCCTTGCATATCAAGTAATGCGGATCAAGCATATACTTGTAGATATCATTAATCATGTCGGCCAAACATGATTCATGCCTTCACAAACTTTACCGTCAACAGTAACACGTCTGGAAAATAGTCTGATACTCTGTCAGTCAGTTCTTCCTCTGTTCTCACTGTCTCTCAGGAATCCGGTACTCAACTATTCATATCTTTTTCTTTGTTCATCAGCGGAGGCTAAATCCTTGGAATATACTACTCAAGGTAGTCCTCTTGACTTCCCCAAATCCGCACTGCACCAAGACACTTCCTCTGAGAGATCCGGACCAATCTGTCGGACCTTGCCACATGCTCTGTTCTTGTTCACCGGACCACAACAATCTTCATTCTGACTTCCGGTAGAGACACACCATGACTTGCGGATATGTGGGATGACCTTTGTTGCCATCAATGACAACAACCATGAATCCATATAGTGTCTCTTGCCAACAATTCTATGGCATCTAAATGCCGGATAATCATAAAAATGTCAGAACTAGAGCAGAAAAGGTCTGCAACCCAGAAAAGACTGGATACATACCAAAAATAGAGTCACCAGGTGATTGAAATACTTCTTGGAAGTTGGATAGAATAGGAAAACCACCAAAATCCTGCTCCTTAGTGATATTTTTAGATTCTTGGGCTGCTGAAACCAGTTGATTTGTTTAGTAGAGTTGCCATGGTGTTGTCGTACTACCTCCAAAGGCTAGTAATACTAAGAGAAACACAAAATATCTCAATATTTTGATGATAAGTTCATTGAACCCAATCCCACCGAGCGTGCCAAAGTTGTTATCAATCAGTTTTGCACCCTTGCATACAGTTGTGAAACCTCTGCAAACTGGAGTAACATGGGACTCATCTCTAACTGTGGGACTTTGTTAAATGAGATCAGACCTTCAGAGAAGGCCGGCTTCCTCTCTCTAAGCCTAATGCTTAGAGAAATTCATCTAAACCTAGTGCTAATGCTTGTTGGGAAAAGGGTTAGAAAGAATGCTGAAAAGAAATGCTGAAATAAACTAAGTGATACACCAGATTTAAATATGTTTGGATGCAACTGAAGAGACACAGTAATAATCTCATAGCTGGAAATACATTACATAGACCCATATTAATTTTAGAGAGGTCTAGAAGAGCAGACACAGGCCAAAAAATAATAAGAGAGGCAAAAATACCAATTTATATTGATCATAGAGGCCAAATAGCCATTACAAAGAATAGCCTAGAAGAACAACCAACCCCTATACATCTGGTTTTACATGTATATATATCATTTCATTTTGGCCTCAACCCCTTCCCATCAATTTCACCGATGGGCTGTGTATTAGAAAATATCTCTCCCTGAAGGGATGTCCACCTACAAGAAGTTATGGCACAAAAAGATCTGAAACTGGGCAGAGAGAAGATATTTTCCAGGTCTTCAATGCAAGCTACATAGTCATCGATTTGTAGCAATAAATGCAACAAATATTTGCATTTGAATATCAAATGTCGCTGCTGAAATGTCATGCTGGCCAAAACATGCAAAGCTAGATCTAAAAAATGAAAACTGGAAAATCCCCCCAAAAACCTACTCAAATGAAAGAGGAGGCAAAAATATGTACTTTTGCCTCCTACAACATGTCAAAATTCACTGAAATGGGGAAGATACAGGCGGTCAAAGATCTGGTCAACTACCTATATATATCGCTTCTACATCTGCATGTATATCAGCTTCTAAAGATAGCTCTAAATATGACTTTACATGTACAAACCCCTTTGTATGTATCTCTACTCTTTGGTGCCAAAAGGCCTCTGCAATCGCTCCAGAAAGATGCATTTGAAATTGCTTTGTATATGCAAGAGCCTTTGTATATGCATTCGCCGCTACCATGTGGCACCTCCTGATTTGCCACTGTACCAAAGCTGAGACCCATTGCTAACCTCCATCAGCCTTCAGAAAGACCCAAAAATAAGCTGCTGATGCATCATGTCTGACCGAAAACTCCCTTGCATATCAGCTTGTATATGCAAAGATACAAGCAAATATACAAACAACTAGCACATGCAAACTTGCATTTTGCCCTTTGTAATCACGACTCGCATATGCATACAATCGCCCTTGTATATACAAGTCACGAACTTCAAACTCTTAAAAAGTAGATGGGAAACATTTTGAAATCTAGGTTGTATCTAACCTCCTTTATATCTGCAAACATACAAGCCGCGGACCACAAACTGACCATTAACTGTATTTGACTGCTCTGTCAGGTCCGGCCTGTATCTCTGATCTTTGTATATCACTAACTTGTATATCGCAATATACAATCGCCCATATACAAGGCGGACCCGAAAATTTTAATAAAACAAGTTAAAAATGCAATCAAGTCTGGCTTGTATATAAACATTTGTATATCGGCTTTGTATGTGAAAACATACAAAGCAAAATACAAGCCACTATAGCAAATGTATCTCTGGTGAAGGTCCCTTGTATCTCTGATATACAATTGGCCTTGCATGCGCGCAGGCCCCACCTCTTGCACATTTGGCCTTTGTATGTTTCTCTGTATGTTTCACATGTATATTCAAAACATACAAGTGAAATATACAAAGAAACATACAAGGCCGAATGTGCATTCCACTGTAGCAGATGCACCTGCATGTTTGAAAACCTTGTACCCGTCATTGCATGTGCAAACATACAACACAAAATGCACTTGAAACCTGATATACAAGAGGGAATATTCCTGCAATGCATCTCCTGCTTTGTATATTTCTTTCCTTGTATATCTCCATTGTATGAGCCAAATATACATGTAGACCCAATATACATTCAGCGAATATTCCGGGGATCTACGATCTATATTCCATCCTTGTATCTGCCCTTGCATCCTTCCAGCGAATGTATATTTGCTTATACATTGAAATTACAAAGGCAAACATACAAACCTTCCAAACATACAAAAGGGGAAACTTGAAGAAAAATGCGATAGATGCACAATATACCTTATATGTCTCACTTGCATATCGTAGATATACAAACTAGGAATATTCCTAGGGACCTGTGGGAGATTCCCAAAATGTATATGTCTCTCCTTGGCCCGATATACATTCAGAAAATGCATAAAACCTAATTTTTTCAACATCTTCTACGGCCGATGGAGATCTGCAAGCCCCCCAAATGAACATTTGAACTGTATGTTGACCCAAACTTTTGACCATGAATAACTTCTTTGTTTGGCCAAATTTTAGGGTGCTGTAAAAAGCAAACCTGCCTATTTTTTCAAGCTCTTTCCAATGGTAAGGTTCTTTAGGCAAGGCTTCTTAGGAAATTTGGCACTTTTGCTTTATAGGGACCTTAAAGAGGGATTTTCAAGGAAAATACCAGGTGGACTATTTAGCTCTGAACAGAGGAAAAAATAGGATAACAATACCAATGGAGAGCAAAGAACAACACTTACACTGCCTCTGCCAAATTACTAGTGCACCTATACAAATTTGACTTTGATGATGAATATCAATATATGATTGCCCTACTCAACAGAGTGACAGGCCAGCCTACTGCTGGAAGTTTTAAGGATTGGATGTATGGGCTCATCATGATGTGCATTTATATAGATAATAAGCCATTATGGGCTAAAATCATCAGTGATGCCCTAGATGAACAAATGATGAACTTAGGAGGCCTGGAGTGTGCATTTTACATGACTTCATATGTTGTATATTCATGTGCTTACAAGGGTACATTTGATGCACTCACTACAGTTGGAAAGATTGGTGGCAGTTTGAATGATGCCCATATATGGGACCATAACCCTCAATTGCAGAGAATGAACTATCTCCTTGACTGCAAATTAGTGAATGATGCATTTACTATGCATCTGGTCAGAACAATGGAAGAAGATAGAACCAAAAGACTAAGCATGGAAGCTCAGGAGGTGATATATAAGCATGGTGCCTCATTCATCCAGTTTGCCACATTTTCCTACATCAAAGTAGAAGGCTTTGAGGGATAGCCCTTAATGCTACCCAGGTACCCTACTGATGGGGTAGTCCTGATGGAATTTCTTAGACAGCTATCAACTATACTGGTTGCATACAAAGAAAATAAGAAGATACCTCTAGTATTATTTCCAGTGGCTATAGGGTGGTACATATGTCTTGATTCTAAAAACATAAACAAAGCCATAGCGGGTCTGAAGATGATGAACCTACAGCCATTCCCATTGGCCAGATCATATGACCCCTATGGAAGGATGCAAAAGATCATAGGCCAACCTATACATAAGAAGAACTTAGAGGATTTCTAGGCTAATTGTGAGGATGAAGTTGAAGTTAGAAGAAGAAAATATCAAAGGCTCACCCTCAATCAGGTTAGGACATTTGATTGCATTCCAGTGCCTGCGCAATTGAAGAAAGATGATGGCAGGTTATTGTCAAATGAATATGAAGAGAAAAAAGTGTATAACGACACCATTTCAGCCCCTGACCTGACGCAACCTAAGGATATTTCATTAGATCAGTTTATAGGTGGGGTGTTGTAGTTGACCCAAGCATGGGTAAATGAACAAATCAATACAATGAAGAAGAAGGGTGTAGCTCTCATAGTAGATAACAAGAGGAAAAGGCAGGAGATTTTAGATGAAGAATATGATGACTTTCTTGTTGAGAAGAGAAAATCGAATGGAGAAAGGATGCCACCTTAGAAACAAAGCAAAGGACCCCCTAGAGGAAAGAAGAAAACTAATGATAGCCCTAAAGGGGTAATAGTTGAAAGAGTTGATACATCAACTTAAGGTGCATCTGTATCAGGACAGGCATTAACCTCATCTACATAGCCTTTGGTGGATAAACCAAGTACAAAAGGAATCCTAAGGCCAGCTGTGGAGACTACAGCAGTAAAAGATAAGGGCCAAACCTCACAGGAGAATGTGGAAGAAGATATCATTCTTGAGGAGGAACCAGTGGATAAGGAGCCTGAAGATGATGATCCGATGACATTCACCAGAAAGAGGAAGGCACCCTTGGTGGCATCACCACCTAAAAGATAGAGAACATCTATGAGAGGTGAGATAAGACATGACCCTATGGTACTAAGGGGAGCTGGTAGTGAAGTATTCAGGAAAGAATTGCAACATCATGTGCCACTTCCTACCATCATTCAGTTTAAGACTGAGAAGGCTGAAGAGCAAGTAAAAGAAGCCACTAGATCAAGCCAAGGTGGTCCTTTCTCATTAGAGGAAACTGTGGACCTATCAGATGATGAAGTGGTACAGAACGTGACTTCTCAGCAGATGGAGACCCTTGCTTATAACACTCGCATGACACCTCATGGAATGCCATCCTCACAGAGGGTGATATTAGAAGAGTTGAAGCAAGCAGAGCAAGAAAATGAAAATAGCCTAAAGAGGGCAGCCCAATAGATAGGGCTTGATAAGTTAGTTGATCAAGTAACTAGCCTTGCAGTGAAGGATCTGACATACAGAGAGGATGTAAGTCACGAACATCAAGCAGGTGCACTTGATAAAGCAGAAAATGTTGAAGAAGTTAAATAGGAAGAAGTGGAGAGTCACATTCCAGATATGGGTCAACAACAACTAGAAATACCAGCTGCACCCAAAATAGTAGAAGTCCAACAAAAGGGCAGGAATGACAAAGACACATTAGGTGAAGATGCCCCCCAGATTCAAGAAACCCCAGGTGATAACAATACATCAAGTCATGAATTCCTTAAGACCCAGGAGGTAGGCACCTCAGGTGCGGATCAAAATGTGATTCAGGATCAGGTAGATGTACCTAGTTCAAATGCAATGATATCCACAGATACAAATGTGCCTCAGGATGAGGAAATCCCCAAAGTGGATGAGACACAAAAGGAGGTGGTGTAGGATCAAGTTCAGGACCAATATGTAAATACACAACATGATCCGCCCCCTCAAGAAGAAGTTCCACAAGAGAAAGAAACACAACAAGATCACCCTCATGAAGAGTATTGTGAGGAAGAAATAAGGAAATCACCTTCTCCACCAAGAACTGAGACAGATATAGGAGATCATAGTGGACATCATGATGATGATGGACACCAAGGATCCAAAGATCAAGTACCTCAATGGATTGAGAAAGAAATAGGTACAGAATCAGGTTTTGAGATTCAAGAGTTTGATGTTTCAACATTATTTTTAGAAATCGTAATGAAGCTTGAGAGGAGAGCTAGGTTAACATCTGCAATAAGAAGAGATCCTGCTACAGGCAGAAGGACTGCCTAGGTAGCGCTTCCCATCGTTGAAAAGGAAAAAGGTAAGATCACCCTGGAAGAATTCTAGATTAGCACAGTTGATTTAGGATTTGCCAATGAAGACCAAGAAGGTCAAGAAGGGAAAGATATAATAGATTCTTTGACCCAAAGGGTGAAGAAGGAGAAAGAGAAGAATAAGCAGCATAAGGCGCACATTTCCCAGCTGCACTCATACATAAAAGGGTTGATTAACCCTAATAATACATCATCAGATTAGGCAGTCCCATTGACTGCAATTTCTCAAGAGGAGGTTAATAAATTAGACCTTATGAGGCATGAGTTAGTGATAATGAGGAAATGGATGTCATCAGCACTAACAAGAGCTGAGGAAGTAGTGAGAGCCTCTTTGCAGAGGTGGAATTCTTTGAGTATCTCCAGGAAGAAAGTTGATAAATTACAGACTGAGGCTGGAAGGAGGTCATTCCAATTGGAGAAAGCCTTGGGTGCTCTGAGTGAAATAAAGAGGATTAATCCTTAGATCCTAATAAATAATATGGTATTGGATAATAACACTACCATGCTAGTAGATATTTGGTATAAAGACATCAGGTTTGAATGTGATATATTGAAGAACTGCAGTAATAAGTTAAGAGATATCAATGTGAAACTGCACAACATGATGTCTTATGAGGTAGAAGTTCTAGAAGCCCTTGAGGGAAAAGTAGAGGGGAAAATTGAAAACCAAGACGCAGACTTTGCCATAAAATCTCTACATGATAACTTCCAGCCGATGGCTGATGACCCTCTCAGCCACCTAACAGAAGAAGCAATGAACAAGATCATGAGGATCAAAGTCAGAGTGGAGAACTACAATGAAACATTGAGTAGTAGGAAGGGTAAATTGGAGACCCTCAAAGATAAGTTTCAAGCCCACAAGCACGCCATCAGTAAAGCTAAAACTTAGGATGGTGGGGAGATTACTAAAATAGTAGAAGCATATGAAAATATCAGGGTGATAATGCAGGTCCATATACAAGGTGACATCCATCAGGATGATGAAGACACAGAAAGCGATGATCATGATGATCATGATGAAGAAGAAGACCCTGAGGAATAGATGGAGATGCGCTACAAGGGAAACATCTGCATCAGGTACTTAGAAGAAAATGAGTTACCTAGATGGTTTCTAGCTAGCAACCTGTGCCACGAGAGATAGTTGACCAAGTCAAAAGGAATATGCACCATTGATTCTAATTGATAAATCTTGATCGTAGATCATTTGTAACCTCTCCCTCACCTTGTTCTATAAAAGGTGCAGGGATACCTTGTTTTAAACATTCAGAAGCTTAATTGAAATATGATTGCTGAAATATGAGGGCCTATTTCAAAGTTATTGTAAACATACATGTTTTTGCATACTTAATGAAAGAGAAGACCATTTTGATTACAAATCATCGTAAATCTTGAGTAGTCTGTGTTCGAATTCTTGATATATGCTTTGATTTGCTGCATCCCTTGGAGTGCTCATCAGTCTGCATATATTGTCTTCATTCATCATTCTTTGAAGTTTGCATCATCTATATCTAGTTGTGGAACATCTTGGTGAAAATATGGTTTTATTTCTTCTCCTAATGAAAGTATCAAGTGTGTATGTAGCTCAATAGCTAAAGATTCATCATAATTTGAAGTATTCTTTTACATTTCTTTTAATTTCAGAACAATTCACCATCACAATTGCAAATAATAGATAATCAAAAGTGAGTAACATGAAATGTGCTGATATCTCGTAGATAACTGAAAATTCATAGCATATTTAGAGTTAAAGCATGTTCAATGGATAAATATCATGCAAAGATCCAAATGCAGACACATTATTTGAAATAATATATTGTGTAGAACGACCTTTCTGTGTAGTATCTTTACAGGAAACATAATTTACTGATAAACAAACATAAGGCCCCTGAATGGAAAATAGCAACACACATCAATCACTGAGTAACATCAGTATATTATGAACTAATCCATAGAGACTTGGGATCATGAATTCTTTGAATTCATCGTATCTTTCAAGATGAGTAAAGGTTGATGTGTAACTTTTATTCTATGTTTGCTTATGACTAACATCATGATCAACAGATATACATCTACAAATATACTGTTTGACTTTTAGATGCAGTAAACTAGTTAATATCATGTGGACCTTCGAGAAAGCAACAAGATAATCAAGAATATCAATCACATGCCCATATTTTTCCTAACATGTTTGTTTCATGTATAGGTACAGGTGTCATTTAACACTCATTTCATTT
The DNA here is from genome assembly GCA_027924645.1 of Cunninghamia lanceolata. Classification (NCBI taxonomy): domain Eukaryota; kingdom Viridiplantae; phylum Streptophyta; class Pinopsida; order Cupressales; family Cupressaceae; genus Cunninghamia; species Cunninghamia lanceolata. The sequence goes on along the minus strand of BSBN01000220.1, from coordinate 2,123,405 downwards.
TAGCATGTGGAGAAAATGTGGCTCCCATGAGGGTTGAGCCCAGCATGTCTAATTGAGAACCATTAATGCTTTCAAATAGTATAAAAGAAAGAGATACAATTGTAGTAAATGAAGTGCAAAAGTTATCCTGTAGCTACTCATGACAAACATAATCTGCAGATACAAGATCTGATAAGAGCAACATGATTTTATTGCCAAAGACAGTCACATGAACAATTTGAAGTGCCATGCATTTGTAAATTGTCATCAAGGACAGCATTGGAATGATAAGTAATGCTTTTGACTGAGGAAAATTCATTTAAACATATATGTTTTGAAGAGTATTAAGCTAGGTGAATTGAATGATTAGGACAGCCATAGTTATGGATGTCACAATCATACAAGTCCAAGAGTTGGAAGCATGTCAAATATGTTTGTAATAGTGTCATGGAGAGGATAGCATACATAGACATGTCAGGTACAGTGTTAGGAATAGCACCTTACATATCAACATGAAAATAAAGTTGTAAAGGAACAATAGTCCAATGATGGAGTTGGAATAGTAGAGATACACATCCACAGTATATTTCAATCTTGACAACTTTTATGACAGTCCAATAGTCTCATACAAGTTGTAGTGATACATGCATTTTTTTGGTGGAGACAGTCTTTTCAAGTGAAGGAGCAGTGATAAACTTGATGAGGAGACTCCATGATGGATAGTGAGCAAAAATGCCAATACCTTTCAAGGAGCATGATAAAATATGGTGAATACATCAAGAAAGACTGTCTCAACAGTCTAGAGAACAGCCACGGTTAACAGTTTCACTTTTACTTATACACAAATAGAGGTTTGTGTCTTGAGGAGGTTTGTTGATGCCTTATGGGTCTGATAAAAGAGTGCCATATATGTATGTGAAATCATTCACAAGGGTCTTAGTCATGAAGTAGTAAAACAACATTGTTACACTGTCAGAGGTCCAACGATCTTCTTGAATCTTAGTATGAATACATTAGAAAAGATTATATATTGCTGAAGTCAAAACAAATCAAGCATGACATCTACTAGTGGAAGTAGGGACAGTCATCTCTATGACTATAGCAGTCTCTACTACATCAGATAGTTCAAAACAATTAAGTGACTATCAAAGATCAACCTTAATAGGATGACACAAAAGGACCAGTCTTTGAGTGTCCTCTATAGCTATCTACAGGGTTTTGATGGGAAACAACATAATGAGCATACATTTCCAAATATAATCATGCAAGGTTTGACAGAGGTTTAAGATCATGCTACAGAGGACAGTCAACAATCAATGAAGAACAATAGTGTAAAAATGCAAACCCATCAACAAACAAGGAGGATCAAGCATATATTCACAGCGATCACAAAAGAAATGTCAAACCCATTTAAGGGCTTCTACAAATAAATGGCTACTCACAGTGAATATAGTATATCTCAGTACATAATGGTCAATAGCAAATAGTCTTTCTTGACTATCACAAAGAAGCCTATAATTGTCAAGATTGCACATAGTGTCATGGAGTCAAAGACATAGTAATGAACCAGTTCAGGAACACATGCTCAGAATGATGCACATAAATGGAGCTACAAGAGTGTATACACATAAAGAGTTACTTGAATATACAGCGAGGGTTTGTTTCAAATAAAACCCTAAGACAAATCAAGAGAAACAACCTTATTTCTTCACTATCATGGAAGGAATAAGTCATTACATGGTATTCTCAATTTCTTTCAAAGTAGTAAAACATGCTTCTATGACTGAGTGTTCAAAAAGGAGACTAAGGGTTTATTGCTCACAAAACCCTAATACAAACAAGAAGCTCCAATTTTCTTCAACATTTCAATAGCAGAGGCCGAATATGTGATCAAATCATAAAAATATCATTTACAGAGAAGCTACATTATGTAGAAATGACAAGTTTCCTTCTTTTGTAGTTGTTTCCTTTGAAATGTAGCTTGTTCAACTATAAGATATAGTGCATAAGGCTGCACCATAATGAAGAAATGATGCATTCATCATATATTATGCAGAAATAGAAGCATAAGTAGCATTATTTTCTACAGTTTGCTTTCAAAAAGATAAAGTTTTTTGACTTACCAAGTCCAATAAAGTAAACTCACACAGATCCAAAGAAGATGCAGTCAAAAATGTGTTCAAAACTCCTTAGAAGATCGACAGAGCAAGCTCTATAAAGAGTTCCCATGGCGGCGTAGCAAGAATGAAAAAGTGTAAAATAAAAAAATTAAAAGTTGTTTTCTTGTTTTAGGGTTTCAACCCTAAAAGAGCCCGATGGGGTTTTTGTTTTTTTTTAAACTTTTGTATCCTTTCACTAATAACCCATGGTCCAAGACTTAGGTCTTATATTTTTTGCATTGCTCTATTCATTTATACATTAGGTTCAGCACTTTGATTCTCTTTATTTCCCTTTGTTTTATTTCCTTTGCATGAAGTTTAAAACATAGAATGTAAAAAACATTTAAACTTTAATGATGGAGTTATAAATCATTTAAAGTTTATTGTTATCATTAAATGTTGATGCAGAAGCATCTAGTGGTGTAAGGGCAATCTTGCATCACCCAAAAAAAGATGTGTTTCAAAATTTTTGATGTTCTTTCTATTTATTTTTAAAATTTGTGGTTCTGGTTTCATAATCGCTTGAATAATGATGTAGAACTTTTAGTTTTTCCAAACTACTGAAAATAGCACCCTGCTATTTTAGGAAAGTTTGCATTTGGGCACGAATTGAAGTGAAAATTTACAGGAAGCTTTGTAACTAAAAAATAAGACATTTGGTGAAGGAATCACGCAAAGATCATTTGTGAGCTGAAAGATATTAAAGTTTCTATTTCTCAAAAAATACCTGAAAATTATTCAAACTCAAGTTTGAGGCACTAAACAGCCTCATACGGGCCCGAAAATGGCCAAACTGAAAAAGAAAGTTCTTAGTGCGTAGAGTACTTAGTAAGCTTTCCGACGTAAAAAATGGTTTGTCAATTGGACACTCGGATCAAAAGTTATGGCTCCCGAAAGTTGACCTATTTTTGGAGGGAGATGCAAATTTTGAAATTAGGTTGTTGGCCGCCAAAAAGGCTATTAATAACCATTTTTGGGAACCTTGGGTAGTAGTGGAGTTAAGGGGGAAAGTGTAGAGTCAAGAATAGGTAGGAAAATAGAAACCCTAGTTGATTAGGGATTACAGAAGGCAGATGATTCTAGAGTCTTCTGAGAGGAAGTCGTAATGTGTTGCAGCTTGTGGAGAGTTGATTCCTCTAATTGTATTTGAACTTTTATAATGTAATACATTGTCCAAATCAATAAAAGAAAGTTCTATTTTCTATGTGCAATTTTTGTTGTTGTGTGTTTATTGATTTGCCCCTTCATCAAGTGGTATTAGAGCAAGGGTTCCTAAGTGTGTAGACAAATCGCCGACTGTGAGGCAGTTTGCACCAGGACCTGAGGTTGTGGGTTTGCTACGAAGATCAAGATGCCTCCATGAAGAAATTGTATTGGGAGGAATGCTTTGATGGAAGAGGGTTTTAGAGCCCTGTAAAGACAAATTGATGCATTGTAAGAGGAGATGTGAAGAGGATTTGAGCCAAGAACAAGAGAAGAAAGCGAGGATGAAGTGGAAGAAGAGCTATCTGAGGAAGAACAAGAAGCTACAGGAGATCCTGTAGAAGTTAGGTTGTTGATGGCCATTTCTAAGATTGGAAAGAGGCCTAGGATCAAAATTTCTACATATTTTGGAGATTTGAATCCAGAACGACTTATTGAATGGATCAATGACATGGAGGAATATTTTGAGTATGAATATGTGGAAGACCCAAATCGGGTCAAGTTTGCAAAAACAAAATTGAAGGGCCATGCCAGTATTTGGTGGAAGGAGGTCTAGTTAGAGAGGAATAGAAAAAGAAAAGGAAAGATCACCAAATGGGATCAGATGGTGGAGAAACTAAAGAAGCAGTTCATTCTTGTGGACTATGAGATGGAGTTGTTGAAGAAGCTGCAAGGATTGAAGCAAGGCAACAAAGTCTGTTAAGGAATATATAGAAGAGTTTTATAAGATTATTATCAGAACTAGTCATGTAGAGGCCAACAAGGAGAAGGTAGCATGTTACATTAATGGGTTGAGGCCAATTATTCAAGAGGAGCTGAGCCTAGTCAGACTGACCACCATAGAAGATGCATACTAGTTTTCCCTGAAGGTGGAGGAGAAGCTGAATAAAAGATTTGACAGCAAGCAAAGGGGAAGAGGTCAAGGAAGAAGGACTGGTGGAAGACCCTATGGGGGCCAAAATGAAGATTCAAAGAAAAATGAAGAAGCTGGCACCAGTCAAAATTAGAGAGGAGATAATACCTATCACCCTCGTGACTAGAATAATGGTGAGTTAAGAGGAAGAGGAAGAGGTAGACTTGGGCAAGGACCTAAAAGAGGAGGTTTCAAAGGAACCTATTTCCAATGTGGAGAAGAAGAATATCAAGCATACAAGTGTCCACAACATCAAGGAATGACAAATAGAAGACCTGAAGATAATGCATGAGTTGCACATGTCAATGAAGATGCACAATCTGAGTGCTTTGAAGATGCTAAAAGGGGAGAAACCCTAGTTTTTAGAAGAACTTTGTTGAATGAGGAGAAAAAACCCAATTAGAGGAAGAGTTTATTCTACACAAGGTGTAAATGTGAAGGTAAGTTTTGTGATATTATTATTGACAGTGGAAGCATTGATAATCTTGTTTCAGAGGAGATGGTTGACAAGTTGAAGTTGACAAGAAGAAAGCATCCACATCCATATCGGATTGCATGGTTGCAGAAGGACCATAGAGATTTGGTCAATGAGCAGTGTTTAGTGAAGTTTAAGAATGGTGACTACCATGATGAGGTGATGTGTGATATCATACCGATGGATGCATGTCATATGTTATTAGGGAGGTTGTGGCAGTATGATAGGAGTGTTGTCCATGATGGTCATGCAAACACATATTCCCTAACAAAGGATGGAGTTCATCATAAATTGAAGCCCTTGAAGGAGGTGGAAGAAAAGGTATGTAGTACTGCCAGAATTTGCTTGGTAGATGGTAGAAAATTTTTGGAGGGTATGAAGCATGAGGTCATTGCTTTGCATTGATTCCTAAGATTAGTCAAGAGAAATGTGAAGATGTACCAGCAGAAGTCTTAGATATGTTAGAAGAATTTCAGGATATTATCTCTGATAATGTACCAGAAGGTTTACCACCAATGAAGAAGATAAGTCACCAAATGGATTTGATACCAGGAGCTAGTTTGCCAAATAAGGCAACCCACAGAATGACTCTTGCAAAGAGTGAAGAGATGAACAGACAAGTTCAAGAGCTGTTAAGGAAGTGAATGATAAGGGAGAGCCTAAGTCCATGTGTGGTACCTATAGTACTAGCACCAAAAAAAGATGGAGAATGGAGAATGTGTATAGATTCTCAGGCCATCAATAAGATCATGATCAAGTATAGGTTTCTATTGCCAAGAATGGATGACATAATGGACTATTTGAGTGGAGCCAAGTACTTCACGAAAATTGACCTGAAGAGTGGGTATCACCAGATTTGTATTAGGGAAGGAGATGAATGGAAGACAACCTTCAAGACAAAGGAAGGTTTGTATGAGTGGTTAGTCATGCCACTTGGGCTAACCAATGCACCGAGCACATTCATGCATCTCATGAACAAAGTATTGAAAGAATTTTTGGGAAGTTTTGTTATTGTTTATTTAGATGATATTTTGATTTTCAGTAAGACTTGGGATGAGCATATGATGCATAACAGAAGAGTTTTGGAGAAGCTGAGGGAGGAGAAATTGTTGATCAATCTAAAGAAATGTAGCTTTGCAAAGGAGTTGGTATACATGGGATTTGTTGTCTCAGAGGAAGGTCTTAAGATGGATCCAGAGAAGGTGAGGGCTATCATTGAATGGCCTATGCCAAGGAGTGCTTCCGAGGTAAGATCTTTTCATGGTCTGGTAAGTTTTTACAGAAAGTTTACCTGAAATTTTAGTAGCATTTGTGTACCCCTAACTGAGACAATGAGAGGGGATAGAAAACAGTTTAGATGGACTAAAGGAGTAGACAAAAGCTTTGATACATTAAAGTAAAAAGTCACAAACCAACTTGTTTTAGTACTTCCAGATTTCAATAAGGTATTTCAGGTAGATTGTGATGCTAGTGGCAGTGTTATAGGAGTTGTTTTGAGTCAAGAAGGTAAGCCCACTGCTTATTTTAGTGAGAAGCTTAATGATGCCAAGAAAAAGTATGTTGTTTATGATCAAGAATTTTATGCAATAGTTCAGGCTTTGAAGAAATGGAGACATTATCTATTGCCAAAAGAGTTTGTTTTATATACTGATCATCAGGCTTTGCAGTATCTTAATAGTCAAGGAAAGTTAAATCAAAGGTACTTAAAATGGGTTGAGTTTTTGCAAAGTTATACTTTTGTTTTGAACCATAGGAGTGGGAAGTCCGACAGAGTTACAGATGCCTTGAGTAGAAGGTAAAATTTGTTGACAAAAATGAAGATAGAGGTTGTTGGGTTTGATGAGCTCAAAAGTTTGTATCCTGAGGATCCATATTTTGCAGAGGCTTGGAAAGTGTAGATTAGATAATGCAAAATGAGAGAAAACACCAAATCAAATGTAGTAAAACAAGAGATTATACCTCACATGCACAACCTAATCCCATCAAGGGAAAGAAGGAGCCTTTGCACCCAAAAGAAGCTCCTAAGACTAAGATGATCCCTAGACTATTGATCCAAATGTGAAATGCTCTTCAATTGTGCAACTCACTATTAACTCAAAGGTGATTTTGGCATGGTAACTTTGCATAAAAATAGATGATGAAAATGACTTGTGAGAGGTTGTATTTATAGACTTTTGGAGAGGATTTTGATCCAAGGGTGGAGATTGATTGGAGAGATCAATGGTGGAGGATGAAAGTGAGGTGGAGGGCCTAGATTTGATCTTGGAAGATGGAGGGCTAGGAATAAAAGTAAATCTTTTATTCATTTTTGGGAAAGGGGTGAATAAATGAGGTTGGGTGAGATGGATTATTTGTGAATTAAAAATTCACATGGGGAAGGGTAAAATGAATTAAAAATTCATTTGGGGAAGAGTGGATATGACATGTGTAAGGGATGTGTAAGAGGAGTAAATGTGATGTGTGATTTATTTGAATTTTAAATTTAGGAGGTGTGGAGAGAAGTGCTAATGAGGATTTGACTTTCTTAATTAGGATGATTAACCTAATTAATGTGGCTGGAATAAATTAGTAGAGGGATTAGAGGGGGGATAAGATTAATTAATTAGTGATTTAATTAATTAATCCTAAGGTTAGAATGGGGTAGGCTATAGTAGGTAATTAAATAATAGCTATTTAATTGTCTAGGGTAGGGATAGGCTAATTAGTAGGCTGGATTAATTAGTTAACATGGTTTTAACTAATTAATTGGATTTAGGGAAAATGGGGAATTGATTTAATAAATTTTGCATATTTATTAAATCACTTGGCTAAGGTTTGGACTATTGAATTAATAAAATTAATTCAATTTTAGGGATAAAATGGTGTGGATTTAGAAAATGAAAGGGGTGATTAATTAAATAAAAATTTAATTAATTAGTTGGAAAGGGAATTAGTAAGTTTAGGGATGTCGGGAGTCAATTTGGTGGTCGAGACATTTTTAGGTGTCTACATTTGCCCCTCTTTGACGTGGCGTCAGGACCTAGGAGGGAAGTGGCGTCAGGTCGAAGAAAAATATGCCCCAGCTGCCGGGAAGGAATGAGATGGATAGGGGATGCCCCCTCGAGAGGTTAGCGGGAAAATGAAAATGTTGCAGGTAAGCTCTCGAAAGGATGCGACAGAAGTGACAGTGGGAGGAAAAATGGAGGAAAAAGGTTGAGATCTGCACCCTGGAGGGAAAAGGAAGGGATGGAGGGAGAACATGGCCCCCTATATTAGGAAGAGCGGGCCCAAAGAGTGCCACATTGGCACACTTTTGACCTTCTAGAAGAAAAGACAAAGGAGAGATGGGCGAGCGCAATCCACAGTTCCCGCGACTTCATCACATCTCAGAGTGATTCTGAGAGGTCGGGCGGTCACCCGAGGCTAGACCCCAGGTAGGGCCTAACCCGAACTTTGTGATTTTTTACTTTACGCACGTATTTTTGGGTTTCGGGATATGGGTTAGGAGCGTGTGGTGCCATAGACAAGGTGGATTAGCGCAATCCTACGGATTAGCGCTATCCGCCAGGGTAGGGTAAGGTGATTTTGTTGCCATTTTGGAGGAATATTGGTGCCATCGTCTGGATTGGCGCCAAAACTCAGGGCGAAGCAAATATGGTATTTTGACGCCATGTTATGGGTAGAACGGCGCTATCATCTGGAATAGCGCCATAATGGGGAATAGCGCTATAATTAGTTTTAGCACTAAAAATTTAATTGAGGCGAAAATGAAGTGTTGTGCCATCGTCTGGATTGGCGCAATATAGGGTGCGTAGTAGCGCCAATGTCTGCATTGGTGCGATAGGTAGGGGAAAGTAGCGCTATTTTTAAAATAGCACTTAGGGATTGTCTGTGTGGGGCCACATGATTTGGGCCTTGAGACATTCAGAAGAAAAAGGTGTGGGGGGAAAATAAGTTTGTATCTAATGAAGAAGTGGTGGATGCAGGATACAAAGCGGTTTATACTGCAGTCGTGAGAGCGACGAGTGCGATCTGTGATGCCGCTGTTTGATGAGGCATGGTGACCTCGACTTGCGGGACTGGGGCTTTGGACGGTGGCAGCGATGCCAGTGCTGCGAGCTCATAGAGCTCTGATGACGGCCGCAGTGGAGCGATACCGCAGCGAGACTTCAAGCTTTCTACTACCGACAGGAGAGATGACTATCACACTTGAGGATGTTTATCGCATCCTCAAGCTGCCGATTCATGGTCGACGTGTGAGGTATGACACGAGGAGGGGGCGGACTGCGTTGATCAGAGTGTTCGGAGCAGAGCACGTGGTATTTTCGGCAGACGGGAGGGAGATGGATTATGACAGGACACTTGTGGCGGGTGCAGATCCCTTTGCCTTATATTTGTGTGCGCTGATTGGAGGTGTGGTGCTGCCGGATAGGCGAGGCAGAGGTTTTCCTATGGGCTGGGGTGGGATGATAGAGGGGATGGTGAGGCATGATACTGTCTACGCATGGGGGCCAGTGATGCTAGCACAGCTGCTTCATGTGATGTACACGGTCGCCTATCTTCATGACAGGGCTTTATCTGCTGGGGTTACGCTGTTGCATGTATGGCTTTGGGAGCATATCCCCGTGACTCGGCCGACATGCGGTTATTATCAGCGCTCGTTTGAGGTGTTTGTGTTTTTGTATCAGGATGCACTGTATACCTATACTGGACAGGTCCGCCACTGGTGGAGGATACTGGATGACGTGATTAGCGTGGTATACCATCCATATATTGATTGTGAGGAGTGGCCGGATGATGTGACCCATCTCCCGTACATATTTCAGCAGAAATTTCTTATGGGTCGTGCAGACCATACTATAGAGATGTACCTACCTTCACTGGTGATGCGGCAGTTTGGACGGGTACAGGATGTGCCTCAGCAGATGGTGATATATGCGCGGACACCGCAGGATACAGCCTACTGGCCCATAGCATTACAGCCACAGGTTGCACTGAATGACTGGGCAGCACTTCGGCCAGTTCAGTGGGATTGGAGGAGCACAGTGATGGATGCAAGTACTACGCCTGCTTATGATGTATGGTGGCAGATGCATCAGCCCACTCGATTGATAGATCTGATAGTGGCGTTATCAGAGGATGAGGGAGATGGGGATGGAGATGATCCAGATGGGGGTGGGGATGAGGTCATTGCAGATTTCATTGTGGAGGTGATGGATGATGGGTCGGAAAGGGTGATCGCTAGAGATGGTCAGCTTGTGGATGAGGTGGCAGCAGCAGTAGCAGGACAGGGGCTAGTGGGGCAGGAGGTTCCAGAACAGTAGGTTCCAGCACAGTAGGTTCCTGCACAGCAGGTCCCTGCGCAGCAGGTTTCTGCACAGCAGGTTCCTGCACAGTAGGTCCCAGCGCAGTAGGTCCAGGCTAGGGGCGGACGGCAGGGTAGAGCACCGTGATGACGCGGTGGACAGCCGAGGATAGAGTAGGGTGATCTATCCCCATCACGGGTGGAGCAGCTGCAAGTCGGTAGACATGATGCCGAGGCAGGGAGCTTAGGGGCAAGGATGGAGGTAGAGGTTGAGAGGCTGACGCCTCGGCGACGGTCATGAGAGGAGATGGAGGAGATAGAGACACTACGTGCTCAGGTGGCCAGTTTAGAGGAGGCATTGGGGCACCGAGAGGCTGAGTTGGGACAGCTCCAGGGAGTAGATGGGCGGTTGGCAGTATCAGAGGCTTAGTTGGCTCAGGCCAGAGAGGATATGGAGGATTTAAGGATAGAGCGGGATGCAGCGCTCGTGAGAGCACATCAGGCAGAGACTGCGTTGAGCAGTGCACATGCTATGGGTGGGGGCCTTGCCCTGATTTTGGCAGGGATGCAGACTCAGCTGGCTCAGGCTCAGACACATGCGCATCAGATACAGGGGCAGTTGAGCCAGGCATAGGGACAGGTAGCTCAGGTACAAGGACAGGTAGCTCAGGTACGGGGGGAGCTAGCAGAGGCCAGAGCACAGACAGAGTATTATCAGGGGTTATACTATGCAGCCGTACCTGTAGCGCAGCGAGCACCGAGTTATAGCCAGGTCAGTAGATCGGGAGCGTTGAGATCACATCGATCTAGATCTCTTTAGTCAGTTCAGCAGACGATGCCCCCTCCCACATATGTGCCCCAGCAGAATCCTCATGTACCAGTAGCACCATAGTCATAGCCGCCGCCAGGATCACAGGCTCGACCAGGGTCATCATCTCCTACCCCCTCAGAGAGAGGATCCTCAATGTGATAGTTATACCATGATAGCCCTTAGAGGCATTGTATCAGGACACTTTATTTTTTGATGATGTGAGCGATGTACATTTTTTTGCAGTGATTATATATGATGCGAGACTTCTGATGGCTTATGATATTCTATTGTGATGATGCTTATATGATGGATGCACATGTTATATTTTATATGTTGTGGATGTATGATGTTTTTTCAAGTGATGTGTGTGATTTGGTGGATGCAATTATGTTTTTGTGATATATGTATGGTGTTGTGATTTTATGGACTATATGATGTAACTAAATATGCAGATTAACAAACATTTATTATGGATGAAAATGTATGAGATTATGTTATATGCCACTAGTTGTTTCAATGGTGATGTTGGTGATGTTGTAATGTAATTAAATGTTTATGAGATGTTGATATGTATGGAATGCAATGTGAATATGCACCTATGATATGATGTGTAATGACATGCAGCTGAATTAAATCTACTTGTGTTTTATGGAAACTTAAATGGATTTAAACTGAACCTAAAATGAGATGCAAACGGATTAATATGAATCTACAATGTGATGCAAATGGATTAAAATGAATCTACAATGTGATGCAAATGGATTAAAATGAACCTAACGATGAGATGCAAATGGATTAAAATGAACCTAAAATGAGATGCAAACGGATTAAAATGAACCTTACATGAGATGCAAATGGATTAAAATGAACCTAAAAGGATATGCAACTGAAATGGATGAAAAAATGAACCTAAAATGTGATGCAAATGGTGGTGACATGTAGTTAAATGATATGTGCTAAATGCAGTATCGGTGATAGGTGGTATGCAAACTAGGTGATAGGTGAGGTAGCCTAATCCTGATACACATGATGTTCCTTGTGTTGACCCTGAATGGTGAGACTGTGGGAGAATGTGTTAGGTGTTGGGGATGACAGGGGTGAGAGCGTCTAGGGGATGGCGGTGGGGGGATTGGAGGATGGTTAGGTCATAAGATACCACGTCATTGAGGGGGGGGGTTTGGTTTGGTTCAAGATGTGTTAAGTGGAGATAGGTTGGGATGATGGGGTTAGTGCAGGAGTTAGATTAGTGGGGGGGTTGGAAAGTGTCGATCAAATCTAGGCCGATATGGGATAGGTGACTGAGCGATTAGGATGATGATGTTGAGCTAGTATCAGTAGTTGCACAAAATTAATTGAGAGCATTTCTTAGTTTAATGTAGCAATGTAGGATACAATTCACGAAGGTATGAAATGACCTAGGTGATGATGTATATCCGACAATTGCATGGACTAGACCCACAAACAATAGGTTGGTTTCATGCATGCCCAATGTAGTATAATCTTGTCTAGTAGAGGAAGGGGACTCATAGCAGTGAGTGTGAATAATGCATATAAGGTGTTGATGCCTATATATGCAAAATAGGACTCATCATGCTAGAACCAACCTGAACTTCAAGATATGAATACTATTCTTGGAGTAATGAAACCAGCCCACAAGCACAGCATACCGAAACAATGACTATGTCTACTCCAAGGGCTATCCGCTACGTACCATGATATAATGAGATCAAGGTAGCTTTGGAGATTACTTGGAGTGAGACAAAAAGATAAAAATTAATAAGCAAAAAGACCAACGAAAGATACAAATAGCCTTTGTGTGCTCTTGCCAAGAGACGTGATGATAGAATGATAGATTTTTGTCCATTGTAGGAAAGACGTATCCTAGGACGCAGATCTATTTTTGATTGGAGAGTTTTGTGGAAGATGGGCAAAAGAACATTCGGGCCAAATGGAAGATTATAGTTGGTATATTGCTTGATGATTTTTTGCGCGAGGGACCATGTTTCAATGGTATGTGTAGCATGCATATCGTTTCGTAGATCTAGAAAGCTCAGTGAGTGGGAACCATCCCAATGGGTGGGATGGGTGCATCTTAGATACCTGAGTACTGGAAACATCCTTTGTATTCCAGACTGCCTACATACCCTGTGTCCACGGGATCAAGGTACTTTTAAGATGCGGGTGAAATGAATATGTAGTTCTGGCAAGACTTGATGATGTGGGAATGGTTGGCGATGTGATGTGATGAGGGTTGAGGCATGTTTTGATGATTGTGGTGGGATGTGAGATTGATGCATGGGGTGATTATTTTTGGATTTTCTAATTTTATGATGTTTTTGGATTTTTTGATTTTCTGATGTTTTTATTTTTTGCATTTTCTGCTGTTTTTGGATTTTTTGATTTTCTGCTGTTTTTGGATTTTTTGATTTTATGAACTATACAAAGGAGAGCTTACAAGGATCCTTGTTCCCTGGATGGGGGTTGTGGGTGGGTGAGGTAGTGCGGGATAGGCGAACAAACTTGATGTTTCAGAATTTCAAGCCATGGGATGTGTGGGTATGGAGTGTTATGCTGGAAAGAGGACTTATTAGATGGTAGAACCGGCCATTACGCATGGCGCCTGAAACAGGTTTTCACCATGGTACTTATCCAAGGCGTCACCGAGGTGATTTTCACCATTGGAAGTTTTTATTGCACTCTGATTTTTTCTTGATTTTTTGATTTTTTTGGTGTTTTTATTTTTTGCATTTTTTGATTTTTTGACTTGTGGTATCAGATGGGTTATGTATAGAATCGCTTGAGATGTAAGATGTTCATTGGCTCATCTAGAGGCTGCCCCTCAGGTGTTGCAAGCTGATAAGCTCCTGACCCATAGTCAGCGGTGATGACATAAGGTCCTAGCCAATTAGGTTTGAATTTTCCTTGCTTCGGACACTCTTGCAGGTTCTTTTGATTTTCCATTAGGACCAAGTCACCTACCTCAAACTTTCTCGTTCTGATCTTTTTGTTGTAGCTTCTTCTGAGGCGGTTTTGGTATGCCTGTAAGTGATTTAATGCATTCAGGCGTTTCTCATCCAACAACTCAAGTTGATGCAACCTTGCAACGTGATAGTCTTCATCAGAGATAATATTTTGCAATGATACTCAGAGGGACGAGAGCTCGACCTCTATAGGTAAAATGGCTTCTGATCCAAATACTAGTGAGTATGGAGTGGCTCCAGTAGGAGTGTGGATGCTAGTGCGGTAAGCCCATAGGGAGGGGTTAAGTTGGAGGTGCCAGTCGTGGCCAGCTTCATTGATTGTCTTCTTTAAGATGCAGAGGATGGTTTTGTTAGAAGCCTCTGCTTGACTGTTTCCTTGGGGGTAATATGGCGTGGAGAAGCGGTGTTTGATGTTGAACTTTTCGCATGAAGTGCAAACTTCTTGGTTCTTAAATGGCTTCCCATTATCAGTGACAATGGAATGGGGGATACTGTAGCGGCAGATGATGTAGTGGAGAATGAACTTGGAGATTTGGATGCCTATGGTGAAGGTGAGTGGTATTGCTTCCACCCACTTTGTGAAGTATTCGGTAGCAGTTATTATGAATTTATGGCCGTTGGAAGATGGAGGGTGTATTTTACCTACAAGGTCGAGTCCCCACTGTGAAAAAGGCCATGGCATTGTGATTGGTTGCAGCTCCTGTGCTAGTGCGTGGATGAGATCGCCGTGCTATTGGCATGGGAGGCATTTTCTGATAAACTGATGTGCATCTTTGTCCATAGTGGGCCAATAATAACCAGTCCTCAGGATCTTCTTAGAAAGAGCTGGTCCACTTGAATGTGCCCCGCAAATACCTGCGTGTACCTCTTCCAAAGCTGCCTCGGCTTCCCTAGAGTCTAAACATCGTAGAAGCGTACCATCAAGACTCCTTTTGTAGAGGGTGTCACCTACAAGGATGAAACGGGAGGCTCGGCGGATGAAGGATTTTTTCTGTGATGGGGATAGGTTGTTGGGGAGGATGTTATCGTGAAGGTAGAGGTAAGTTTCCTAATACCAGGGGGATAAGGGACCAACGATTTCACACACTAGTTCAGATTGGGGAACTTCATATGCTGGAATGGGGAGCTCTTCGATCAGGAATTCACATTTCTTGCTGCCTTGCTTCATGTCAACCAGAGATCCAATGGTGGCCATGGCATCTGCCGCTTTGTTGTTTAACCTTGGGATCTACTCAAAGTGGATGTCACCAAAATAATCTTTAAAGTCATCGACCATCTTCTTATAGGGAAGAAGCTTATCGTCCTTGGTTTTATATTCATTATTGACTTGCCTGATGACTAGTTGAGAGTCGCCATACACAGTTAGTTTGTCTATTTTCCATTGGATGGCCATTCGGAGACCTGTGATGAGGGCCTCATATTCTGCTACATTATTGGTGCATGGAAATGTGATTTTGAATGATTTAGGGATCGTGTCACCTTGAGGGGTAACAAATAGGATGCCTGCCCCCGAGCCTCTGTGAGTGTAGGATCCATCAAAATACATCTTCCATGTATCTGTGGCTGGTGTGATTGTCAAGATGGCCTCGTCTGGAAATTCTGCTATTGTAGGATGCTCTGCCTAAATAGGTGCCTCAGCCAGCTGATCTACTATGACTTGTCCTTTGATTGCCTTCCTCTCTATGTATTCTATGTCCAATTCAGTGAGAATCATGACCCATTTTGCCATCCTTCCTGTGAGAGCTACTCTGTTAAGCAAATATTTGAGTGGGTCGATCTTAGCAATGAGCTTAGTCTTGTGATTGAGCATATAATGTCTTAACTTTTGTGATGTGAAGATGAGGGCTAGGCATGCTTGTTCAATTTGTGTGTAGTTAAGCTCATAAGAAATCAAGGTGCGGTTGATGTAGTAGATGGCTCTTTCCTTTCCCTGTTCATCGTGTTGTGCTAACAAAGCCCCAATTACTGTGTCAGTTGTGGAAATATACAAGAGGAGGGGCTCTCCTTGTCTTGGTGGAGATAGAATAGGGGGATTAGCCAGATATGCTTTTAGCTGGTCAAAGGCATCCTGACACTGAGTAGTCCAGGTGAAAGCTGTATCTTTTCTGAGGAGATGCTGGAATGGTTGGCATTTGTCAGCAAGTTGAGCAATGAATCGGCGAATAGACTGTAGTTTACCCTGTAGGCTTCTCAATTGTTTCAAGGTTTTAGGAGGTGGCATTTCAGTAATAGCCTTGACTTTTGTCAGGTCCACCTCGATTCCTCATCTAGAGACTATGTATCCCAATAATTTGTCTGAAGTGACGCCAAAGACACTTTTTTGGATTTAGACGAACATTATATTGCTCTAACCTGTCAAAGATCTTGGCTAGCACGTCTAAGTATTCTTCTCAGGTTTTTGATTTGCTGAGTAAGTCATCAACGTAGTCCTCCATGATGTGGTGAAAGAGGTTGTGGAAGATGATAGTCATTGCTCGTTGATAAGTAGCTCCTGCATTCTTTAGGCTGAACGGCATTACTACCCAACAGTATGTCCCCCATGGGCATATAAAGGATGTTTTGTGCTGATCTTCTTCGGCAATTTTGATTTGATTGTATCCTGAAAAGCCATCCATGAGGGATAGCATCTCATGCCCTGCGGTAAGATCCACGATCATGTCAATGTTGGGAAGGGGGAAGTCATCTTTCAGGTAGGCCTTGTTGAGGTCTCTGAAGTCAGTGCAACAGCAGATTCTGCCATCTGGTTTAGCAACAGGTACTAGATTTGAGACCCATTCGGGATAATCAATTGGACGTATGAACCCCACATCTAGTAACTTTTTAAGCTCTGCTTTGACAAGAAGGGCTACCTGAGGATTCATCTTTCGGAGCTTCTGTTTGACTGGTTTAGCATCAGGAGACGCACTGTAAGATGATGTACAACCAAAGCAGGATCTAGCCCTGGCATGTCTGCGTAGGTCCATGCAAAGTTGCGATTTCTGCATGTGAAGAATGCCAAGAAGTCCTCCTGTTCGAACAGGCTAAGAGATTCTGCTCGATATGTGATTTTCGGCTCTTCCTCTGTCCCTAGATTCATTTCCTACGCTGGTTCAACAAAGATGGGTGATCTGTCAGGATATACTTTATCTATTTCAGGGAGGCCCATGCTTCCATCTCCTGGCACCTCATGGAGGTTTTCACCAGGAGATACGTCCTTTATTTTTACTTTTTTAGGATCTGACACTGCCGTGGAATGGTTTTCACCATCAGATCCATTTTTTGTTTTTGTATTTTTGCGACTAGAAGCAGAGGTTGTCTCCCCAAAATAGGCAGCCGGATTGAGTTCCATGATGTATCCAGCTCTGTGGTCTCCCAAGGGGAAGTTGTCTCTTACTCTCATCATTTCAGCAATGGCTTTGTCATTAGGTGCGATATCCAAAATAGGAGGTCCTCGTTGGTCCCAGTCGATGAGGTCAGGGTATACTAATGGTAGGTCCTTGGATGATGAGGCGAGAGTAGTGACAGAGTAGATGGTGCAAATGGAGGAGGCGAAGAAATTGACAAAGTCGCTAAAGGAGTCTTGTAGGTCCGTTTCGTTAATATGGTCGACATCTAGAGAAACTAGAGCAAACTCAGCTAAGATACATTCACCGGTATTAAGGATGCGTTGTGGTTGACCATACCCTAACCCTTGAGTATAGGGGTTCCTTGTTGCTTGCAGTGGTTCCACAATGCCCTGTTCATGAAGGCCAATGTCACCTTGTCCTTTCTAACCCATGCTTTTGACTATCTCAGAACCTTTGCCGTAACTATTTGCTGGGATGGTGGGGATGTCTTGTTCTGTTTCCTCGTCCTTGTAAAGCCAGGATGAAATATCTTCAAGTATGTCCTGATCCAGAAGATGTTTTTTCTCAAAGACGGGCGAGGGTTTGCATTTGATGATGACTGTGTCAGCTGCCTCTGTGTGCGGAGTGCCAAATGTCTTAGGAGTGGGTAATAAGCCCACGCAAAAGGTGCCATGGAGGTTGTATTCCCCATAGCCTTGGTCGCTGAGCTTGATCTTGACCTCAGGTGGTGAAGGTGTTTGGGATGAAGTGGTGGTGATGTTGGCAGGGTCGATGTATGAAGTGGAAGTTGTTGGGGTGCTTTGGTTGGTGGCTTTATTGTATGGACAAAAGGTTTGGTTGTGTCCTTCCAGAAAACTGCAGTATTGGAAGGGACGAGGATCGACATAAATAGTGACTTCAGTGCCGTTATGGGGGAATTTGAGACATTGATGGAAAGTGGAGGGGACGGCTTGCATGGCATGGATCCATGGGCGGCCGAGAAGAATGTTATAAGGGAGGTAAAGATCCAGAACCTGACATTTGGTTTCAAGGATTTTCTATCCCACTTGAATAGGAAGCTTTATGGTACCTTCGGATAGCCTCTCAGTGTCATCATATCCTTTGATTATTATGCACTCGCTAGCGTCCACCACCACATCTGAGTACCCCAAGTGTTTTAGCAATTTTAGAGTGCATATATTTAGGCTGGAACCACCATCTATTAGGACCCTTTTAATGGTGTGTTTGTGAATGCGGACCTCGATGTGTAGTGCATCATTATGTAGGTGCTCGGAAGCAGGAAGATCTTTTTTAGAAAATGTGATATGGTGTGGTGTGGCGATATGGCCGACCATGGCTTGAAATTGATTGACATCCAAGTTTGCAGGGACTTGTGTTTCCAAAAGGGCCTTGTCGAGAATGTCCTTGTGGCGGGGTGATGTGCGAAGTAGCTCAAGGATGGAGATTTGCGCGGGTGTCTTTCCTAGATGGTCTAGGAGGTTGTATCGAGTGGTGGGTGATGGACGGGCATTTGGACGAGGGGGGAGGGGATCAGATGTGGATGGGGGTGTTGGTTCAGTGGGAGGGGCAGTGCGGATTGAGACACGGCCTCAATGGGTTGTGACGGCGCAATCAGGTGCTTGTGCCCGAATGGTGATTGTGTTGACAGAGTGGGATGAGAGTTCGATGCGGCCGACAATGGAGTCGTAGTGTGTGGGTGGTGGAGTGACATTGTACGCTTGATTGGATGACGAAGCTTTGTTATGGTTGGGTAAGGGATCCTTGTAAGCTCCAAGATTGGCGTTTGGTGATGGCTATGTACTGTGCTCAAGGTTGACAAGATTTTGATCTATTAGGTCTTGGATACAATGTTTTAATTGCATGCAGTCTGTTGTTTTATGACCTGCCACGCGGTGGTATTCGCAATAATCATTTTCATTATACCATGCTGCCTTGAGGTCATTGTCTTGGCGTGGCCTGACAGGCGGGAGTGTGATTTCTCCATGCTTGAGACATCGATCGAGGATGTCCTCAATAGGTTCTGCTAACAGTGTGAAATTTTGACGAGGTTTGCGGGGTTTATTGGGTCCTCTTTGGTTATTGGTGTTTGCTACATACGTGTGTGCCGGTGTGTGATTTTGGATGTGTTGGACGACCTTTATATCAGTGACGCCGTCATTCAGATTATTCTTGTTCTCCCCCCAATAACGTGATTTATCATTAGATTGCGTGTTGGTATTGTTGTTGTTGTTGGGGGTGTTATGATTGGATTTGTGGTTGTTGTTATTGTTGTTGTTGTTGTTGGACTTAGGATAGTAAAGTTTGATGGAACCCTTGGCAATGATGGCTCATTCCACAGTGGCGCCTTTGTCAATAACCTCTTCAAAGGTAGATGCGCACAGAATCTGTAAGTGAAAACCTAATTCCTGATTGAGATTGGCCACGAACATGGTGACAAGTTGTTTTTCAGGAATAGGCCATGGGAGCTTGCTTGCTAGGCCTCTCCACCTTTGTAGGAAAGAAGCGAAAGCTTCGCTGTTCTTTTGTTTGGTGTTACAAAGGTCGGTCATAGACATCTCATGTTCAAAGTTGTAGGAGAAGTGGTTGACAAACTTCTCCGCAAGCTCAGGAAATGTTCGAATTCCAGGTGGCAGATGGGCAAACCATTCAGTGGCTTGGCCGCCAAGACTTCTTGGGAAGAGTCTCATAAGATATGTGTCATTGTGAGAGACTTCGAGGCAAGCAATGTAGAATTCCCGAAGGTGGTCCCTAGGATTGCCCTTTCCCTTGTATTTGTCAAATTTTGGCGTTTCAAAGCTGTTAGGGAAAGGGGGCATGTACAAGGTGCGGTCAAATGGGTAGGGACAAATATCCTCAAAAGAACAGTAGTTGCATTTGCCCCCAGTTTGTAAGTCATCCACCTTTTGGATTAAGCTTTGCATTGCGGTGTTGAAATCCTGTGGTTGTTGTGGTTGAAACGTGTAGGGTTGTTGATTGATGAGATATTGGAGGTGGGGTGGGAGTTGGTGTTGGGGATTGGTTTGGATGAGATGTTGGTGTTGGGGATTGGTTTGGTTGAGATGTTGGTATTGCGGGTTGGGGTTTGGATTGAGATGTTGGTATTGCGGGTTGGGGTTTGGATTGAGATGTTGGTATTGCGGGTTGGGGTTTGGATTGATTGGTGTCTGTTGTTGTTGGTGTGCGTATAGTTGTTGGAGAACATGTCGTGGTATTTGGGGATTGGGATTATGTTGACCTGTGAGATTGACGTTGGGTATGTGGACGTTGGATGGGTTAGATGTGGTGTGGGATTGTTGGTGCGTGTAGAGTTGTTGGAGAATATGTGGGGGTATTTGGGGGTTGGGATTGTGTTGACCTGTGGGATTGACATTGGGTATGTGGACGTTGGATGGGTTAGATGTGTTGTGAGTTTGTTGTGAGAATAGTTGTCGTAGGTATGCAAGGGTGTGAGAGTTTGGTGGGGGCACACTTGTGGAGGTATTTGCTTGTGTGATGTTGCCTTGTATGCCCGTTGTGTTTGAAGCAGAAGGGTTGACGGTAGTCGTGGTAGTGGAGGTGATGACAGGTTGGGAGATGTTAGCAGTGGATGTGGAAGTAGTAGATGTGGTAGCGGTTGAGGTTGTGGATGTGGTAGATACATTAGGTGTTGACGTTTGAGAGATGGTGCGTTGGGTATGTGATGTAGATGCTTGGGTATTTGATGAGGTTGGGACAACTGTAGAAGTGGATGGTTGTGATGATGTTGTGACGGGGGGAAGTTGAGCACCAAGCTTGAGAAGATGGTCAAGATATCTCTTTGGATCCGATCTTAGGACTTTATCAAGTTGGTCCATATTATCGGTATCTTGCGTGAAGGTCAAGACATCTAGGTCATCTTGGGGTATGGTGGGGACATTTTGTGGTGGTGGTGGGGGTGGTGTTGGTGCTTGTGGTAAGAAGTGAAAAGGGTCGTTGGCGCCAAATGGGGGGATGAAGGAATATGTAGGTGGATTGTATGTTTGATAAATGGGTATGTTGTTACTGTCGGTGTTAGGCATGCCAAAGGGCCATCGTTCTGCCATTTCTTGATTTCTTTTGTGTTGTGATCTTGTGGTGGGCATACACGTATGGATTTGATTTCTAGATGTGGGATGAGGTGGAGACCTTAGAGAATCGAATTGATTGTGTTGGACCCAAAGATGGATGTGGTCGTGAGATGGAGTAGAAGGGTATGATGAAGATCGATATGTTTTCCAAAGGTTTTATCCTAAGGGTGATATGAATGGGTGATATTGATATTTTTGCACAAATTTTGGACCAAAGATGGATGATAAGAAAGGGATTTGATGTTTTTGGATTTTTTGATTGATTTAGGATGGTGAGGATGATATTGTTGATGTTTCTCGAATTGAGCTTTTGGATAAGATCTAGATTTTGATTTGGCACACAAAGGATGATGATTTTCTTTGTTTTGGGGTAGACTAATGACCTTACACAAAGAGAGGTGATTTGTTTTTCTTGAAATGTAGACTAATGACTTTTCAAGGAAAACGTGATGTTAATGATAGGATCTAGATCTAACTTTGGCTCAAAAGGGTGACAAGATTTGATTGGTGATTTGATGAGGTTTTGATTTGGATGTGAATTTTTGAAATGATTTTATATTGGTCCAAGGAGATATGCAAAGGAGTGAATGGGGATGGATAGATATGTATTTGGGCTGATTATGATGTATCAAAGGGGTCCAACAAGGGTGGTGAGTGATCCTCTAAGGTCAAAAAGAATGTGTAATTTGGAAAAATTTGGAAGAAAATGGCTGGACGATTGGCAGATTTCTATGAGATGGGTATGGATTATGGCAGAACAGAAGGTGTAGATCACAACAAAATGGGTCTTTGCTTCAGGCAAGTCAATCTAAGAATAGCACCAATCCACAGGTGAAAAGGTGCTACAATCAGACAGATATAGCGCTAAAACAAGTTACACAGATTTCTGATGGCAAAATTTTGGGACTTCTGAAGGTAGATTTTGGATTTGTCTGTTTCAGATGTGACAAACTGATTTGTTCTGTCTCAGTCAAGTCAATCTCAAAATAGCGCCAATCCATGGGTGAAAAGGCGCTACAATAAGACAGAGATGGCGTTGAAACAGGGTTTGACAGATTTCTGATGGCAAATTTTTGGATTTCTGAAGGTAGATTTTGGATTTGTCTGTTTCGGATGTGATCAACTGATTTGTTCTATAACAGGCACGTCAATCTCAAAATAGCGACAATCCACGGGTGAAAAGGTGCTACAATAAGAGAGATATGGCACTGAAACAGGGTTTGACAGATTTCTGATGGCAAATTTTTGGATCTGATTGTTTAGACTGTGACAAATTGATGTGCTCTGTCTCTTGGCAAGTTGTTTGTGAAAAATCAAAGCACTTTAACACACATTTGAACACAAAACAAGCAATGATTTTTGTTTGTGAAATGACATGACTTTGTTTAGAACAAGCACATTTTTACAACCTATGGCGAGAATGGGACAGTATTTGTTGAATCCCTTAGCTGCACCTATTCAAAGCGGGTAGCTCCAAGATCTTGGTAGCACCGGCTCCTCCTTACAATTGCACACACTTCTCATGCATACCAAGATCCGGGTTTCTTATAAAGCTTGACCCTCTCCAAACCTTTAGATTGTCCCTGCTACCTCGGCTAAGAACCGCATGAATCGGGGCCGCTTCAAGGGTTTTACCCTCTGCATCAACAAATAGAAGGATTTTGGCTTACTACAACAATGGCTCTTAGTAAGGGCATCCGTTCAGGTGGTTATACGTGCGGCAGCGCTACTCTCTATTATGGAGTCTCCCAGCCTCCAAGGGTTATGCCTTGGAGGGTTTATGGGGAGGTTGGCTGTCGGTATAACAAAACAACACCTGTCGCTTGAGACTTTCGTCCCAAACACCTTATTTTATATAGCGGCTTGGAAGAGCTTGGCTTTAGCTTGATGCCACTTGGGTCGTTCCCACCTTTCGAAGCGGGGTGGTAGGCCCTCTAAGGATTACAAAAGCAATACAATCATGAAAACACTTTTGATCCCCAAGTTCATACAAAGATGCGAGGGGAGAGCATACATGTTTCCTATGATTATATCACACTCAACATGGTTCAATTTTAGATCTTTGGATTAGATGGGGGGTGATTAATGTAAAGTGTTGTGAGAATTTTTTGATTCCCAAGATCACCAAAAGGTGCGAAGGAAGAGCATACACTTTCTCACTCTACTTGACACAATCACGAAGACACTTCACACAATTTTATAGATTGTCTTGATTAGATGCGTGGAAATGCAAGTTTGTTGTTCTTTTTATCCAATGAAGTATGCAATTTGTTATTCTTTTTATAGCCCAAATTGAAGTATTTTAATTGTTTATTTGTTGACACACAAAAAAGAAGTATATTTTAGAGCACCAAAAGCAAATGTTATGATCACACACTTCAATCAAGGAGTTGTTTGGGTTGATTTTAGAACACCAAATGGAAATATTTGTCTAAGACCTAACAAAGCAAACAAAGGTTCGTTTTAATTTCCAAATTGAAATGTTTGCTAACTAATTAACAAACCATCCTGCAAAAAGATTTCGTTAGTATCCGCAGTACCTGCAAAAAATAGAAAGGTGAAATAGCGCTAAAACTGATATACACAGGCGCCACTGCAGGCAGAAAAACCCGACTTATGTAAAATGGCGCTAAAATAATTTAAGGTGCTAATTACAACCTAAAATAGCGCTAATAAAATAAAAGGTGTTGTTACAGAAGATAGCGCTAATACATCCTAAGTTATGCACTAAAATAGAGGATAGCGATAATCAAAAGTAATGAAGGCGCCACTGCACGGTGTTTCTGAATCTGGGGGAAGGCACGGATGGCGCTAATCTAAAGGATGGCGTTAAAACGTGAAACTGATGTTGTTCGGCCGATTCTGTCAAAACTTTGCCATAACCTCCCCCTGTAATTCCTTGTTTTCCTGCAAAACAGAGAACAAGAAAACAGGAAATAGCCGAAAAAGCAAAAAACAGCCATGAGTACGGTTAGCACATAAAATGAAATCGCGCAGAAATAGTGCTAAAAGAGAAATAGCGCTGAAATACGGCAGTGATGGCGTCGCTGCGACGGTCGAATAGCACTGATCCTGCAAAAGGCTGAATACTAACACAACAACTCACAAACAAGGATTAGATTGGACCTTGTGGGTCCCACCGGGCGTGCCAATGTAGATTAGATAATGTAAAATGAGAGAAAACACCAAATCAAATGCAATAAAACAAGAGATTATACCTCACATGCACAACCTAATCCCATCAAGGGAAAGAAGGAGCCTTTGCACCCAAAAGAAGCTCCTAAGACTAAGATGATCCCTAGACTATTGATCCAAATGTGAAATGCTCTTCAATTGTGCAACTCACTATTAACTCAAAGGTGATTTTGGCATAGTAACTTTGCATTAAAATGGATGATGAAAATGACTTGTGAAAGGTTGTATTTATAGACTTTTGGAGAGGATTTTGATCCAAGGGTGGAGATTGATTGGAGAGATCAATGGTGGAGGATGAAAGTGAGGTGGAGGGCCTAGATTTGATCTTGGAAGATGGAGGGCTAGGAATAAAAGTAAATCTTTTATTCATTTTTGGGAAAGGGGTGAATAAATGAGGTTGGGTGAGATGGATTATTTGTGAATTAAAAATTCACACGGCGAAAGGTAAAATGAATTAAAAATTCATTTGGGGAAGAGTGGATATGACATGTGTAAGGGATGTGTAAGAGGAGTAAATGTGATGTGTGATTTATTTGAATTTTAAATTTGTGAGGTGTGGAGAGAAGTGCTAATGAGGATTTGACTTTCTTAATTAGGATGATTAACCTAATTAATGTGGCTGGAATAAATTAGATAAGATTAATTAATTAGTGATTTAATTAATTAATCCTAAGGTTAGAATGGGGTAGGCTAGAGTAGGCAATTAAATAATAGCTATTTAATTGTCTAGGGTAGGGATAGGCTAATTAGTAGGCTAGATTAATTAGTTAACATGGTTTTAACTAATTAATTGGATTTAGGGAAAATGGGGAATTGATTTAATAAATTTTGTATATTTATTAAATCATTTGGCTAACGTTTGGACTATTGAATTAATAAAATTAATTCAATTTTGGGGATAAAATGGTGTGGATTTAGAAAATTAAAGGGGTGATTAATTAAATAAAAATTTAATTAATTAGTTGGAAAGGGAATTGGTAAGTTTAGGGATGTCGGGAGTCAGTTTGGTGGTCGAGACATTTTTAGGTGTCTACAGAAAGCTTGTCTAGAACCTATTACTTTGGACAGGACAAAATGTTTGGATTTCATAATCCAAGATGGCATGTTGTTTAAAGGAAGTTAGTTGTGCATTCCAAGGAGTTCCATGAGAGAGAACCTGATTAAGGAGCAGCATAGTGGAGGATTGGCTGGACACTTTGGTCGAGATAAGACCATTGCTATTGTTGGTGAAAATTATTATTGGCCACAGTTGTAGTAGGATGTGAGGAAATTTGTGCAGAGTATGTTAGATGGCAAAAGGAGCAAGTCAGAATATAGGTCTATATCAGCCGCTACCTATACCAAAGAATCCATGGGATGATATTAGTATAGATTTTGTTCTTGGTTTACCAAGGACACAGAGAGGACATGATTCCATTTTTGTGGTGGTGGACAGATTCTCGAAGATGGCACATTTTATTCCTTGCAAGAAGACTAATGATGTTGTTCATATTATAGAGTTATTTTTTAGGGAGGTGGTGAGATTACACGGTCTACCAAAGAGCATAGTTTCATATCGAGATACCAAGTTTGTTGGTTATTTCTGGAGGACATTGTGGAAGAAGTTAAAGACAGATTTGAAGTTCAGTTCTGCACACCATCCACAGACTGATGGACAGACCGAAGTGGTGAATAGGAGTTTGGGTAATCTGCTACAATGCTTGGTAGGAGATAAGCCCAAGGGATGGGATTTGATTTTACCACAGGCAGAATTTGCTTACAATAATTCTATCAATAGGAGTACTGGTAAATCACCATTCTAGGTTGTATATGGGAATAGTCCAAGAAATGCTTTAGAGTTAAGGAATCTAGACAAAGGAGAAAAGACAAGTGTCAAGGTTGGAGACTTTGCATAACACATGAAGAATTTGCATGAATAGGTCAAAAAGCACACTAATAAGATGAATATTTAGTACAAGGCTAAGGCAGATTAGAAGAGGAGATATAAGAAATTCCAATAGGAGATGAAGTCATGGTTCACTTGAGAAAAGAAAGGTTCCCAATTAGAACATACAATAAGCTGAAAATGAAGAAATTTGGACCATGCAGGATTTTGAAGAAACATGATTCAGGAAATGCATATGAGGTAGAGTTGCTAAGTGGGATCAACATTTCCCCTGTTTTCAACATTACTGATTTATTAGAATATCATGAAGGTGGAACAGAGTATGGACCAATAGAAGAATAGTGGAGTATTTTGACATCTACTTCAACAGAGGAGATAGAAGAGATCTTAGATAGCTGTGTGGGAAGAAGTACTCAGAATAGGCAATATGAAGAATATCTGGTGAAATGGAAAGGAAGGCCTATTGAAGATTCTTCTTGGTTGTCTAAGGCAGAAGTTGACCATTTAGCTTTTCCTCACACAAACACCTGAGATGTGATAGGGTCACTTCTCAAATTACCCTGGGTGTCTGATGCAGGAGCATCTAGTGGTGTAAGGACAATCTTGCATCACCCAAAAAAAGATATGTTTTAAAATTGTTGATGTTCTTTCCATTTCTTTTCAAAATTTGTGGTTCTGGTTCCATAATCGCTTGAATAATGATGTAGAACTTTCAGCTTTTCCAAACTACTAAAAATAGCAACCTATTATTTTAGGAAAGTTTGTATTTGGGCACGGATTGAAGTGAAAATTTATAGGAAGCTTTGTAACTGAAAAATAAGACCTTTCGCGAAGGAATCACGGAAAGATCATTTGCGAGCTAAAAGATATTAAAGTTGTCATTTCTTGAAAAATGCCTGAAAATTATTCAAACTCAAGTTTGAGGCACTAAACGGCCCCGTACATGCCCGAAAATGGCTAAAACTGGCAAAGCGGGTCCGTAGTGCATAGAGCACTCTGCAAGATTTCTAACACATAAAACAGTTCATCAATTGGACAGCCGAATTAAAAGTAATGGCTCCCATAAGTTGACCTATTTTTGGAGGGAGATGCAAATTTTGAAATTAGGTTGTTGGCCACCAAAAAGGCTATTAATAACCAATTTTGGGAACCCTGGGCAGTAGTGGAGTTAAGGGGGAAAGTGTAGAGTCAATAATAGGTGGGAAAATAGAAACCCTAGCTGATTAGGGGTTACAAAAGGCAAATGATTCCAGAGTCTTGTGAGAGGAAGTTGTAATGTGTTGCAGCTTATGGAGGGTTGATTCCTTTGATTGTATTTGAGATTTTGTAATGTAATAAGTTGTCCAAATCAATAAAAGAAAGTTTTATTTTCTGTGTGCAATTTCTGTTGTTATGTGTTTATTTATTTACCCCCTTCATCAAATGCAAAAGAGGTTGTAAAGACATATGCAAAATGGTAAGTGATCTTGTCATGCCTTGGTAAATGCCAAGCATATAGCAGAGAGGAGGACATTGGCAAACACATGCCAAGAGTATAGCATTTTGTTTTGTTCTTGAGTTGAATATTAGACTAAGTCATGAGGGTATCTAGTGATGGAGTTGAGAGCATTTAGGAGGTGTTTTATTGCCTTTGGAGTCTTTTGGGAGTAATTTTCATGTGTCATCATGTTAGACCAAGTCTTGATAGACGTTTTCCCTCATTTTGAGCTCTTTTGGAGGAGATTTAGGTGCTAGATTTGGGATATTTCTGTTGTATCCAACCCAAGGTGGTTTCTAGCTCCTTGTTTGGTGGAATCACTTGGATAGTGATGGATATAGTCACTTTTGTGACTCTTTTTTAGACAATTCTGATTATACATTTTGGAGTTAGTGATTTTGACAATTCTTTGTCATATATGAGCATCTTTTGTAACTCATTTTACTTGATATGAAATACAGTGAAGGCTTTGAGTGTCATTGACTTGGATTTCTGCCTGCTTGTTCTTTGCATTATTGTGCTTACCAACTGATTGATCAAGTTATCTGTGAGGTAATACTTATTTCCTTGTAGTTTTGTCTTAGACTTTAGAGCATTTATGCAGAAATTATACCAATGTAGGTTACAAATTGTGTTAGAAGGTGTGAATTACTTTTAAATGTGAAGATATTTTTCCTTTTGAAAGTCTAAACACCAAGACCTATTTGTGAAATATTTATGCAAAAGTATACAATAGAAAGTTGTGCAAACATGTTTTCTTTCATTATAGCAAGTGCATGTATTTGAGTTTCCTATTCCTTTTAATCAGGTGTATCACCCTTAGAATTTTAGTTTTTTTTCAGTTTTAATACATGTATTTCTTACCCTTTTCCTCATCAAAGCCATATAATAGTCAGTCTTAGGTGATATAAAGTTAGGAATCCAGCCTTCTCTGGAGATTCACTCTAATTTTTAGGTGACCCATAGCCATAAGAGTGTTTCCATGTTCCTCTAGAGTACTAATTTTTTGCAAATTGGTAGGGTGCAACTTTTAGAGATAACACTAATAAATTTTAAATCCTTCATCACCGGAGGCTAAAATTCTAGATTTAGATTGTCCTGACAATCCTTGAGACTCCCTCAGATCTGTAGCACACTATGATTTACCACAAGAGAGATCCGGACCAAGATACCAGACCCTGTCACATGCCCTATTTCTGGCTACCTGGACTTAGAAAAATTCTTATTCTAACTTCCGGTATGAACAAATTAAGTTATGTGAATGTGTGGAATAGTCTTAGTTGCCATCAATGACAACACCTGTCATGCATAGCAGTGTCTCTTGCCAACAATCTCCCCCTTTGGCATTGATGGCAACACTTAGTGAAAAATGACTCAGTGTCGGAGCTACTCCCCCTTACTCATTACACTTATGCTCTCCACTGTTTCCAAAGCTCCCCCTTTGCTAGATTCCTCATTTTTCACTGCTCTTCACTCCCCCTTTGACATCAATGGCAAAATATGGAATCTTCAAACCAAAATTCACCTAAAAATTTTGTATACAATGCCGCATATGTACAACCAATCCTTAAGTTATATTTAAATATACTTAAGTACATCTCCAAAAATATTCCTCAGTAGGGCCAACTCTTTATCCCAACTCTTCTTCATACTATTCAAAGTTGAAATGTGGCTATTGAATAAAAATGCTTGTGCTTCAACTTTCTAGAGGTCAATGGGATCACCTGTTTGAGTAGCAGTTTGGGATTCTGTTACAACATTGAACATTGCTTCTATCTTAGGGGAAATCAATCCCCGGAGCTCACCCATTCTTGCTTCAATGTTCTCCTTTTCTCTTGTCAATTTCTTTATTTCTTCCATCAGGCTGATTTCTTAACACTCCTTACTTGCCACTGATATTGTCAACGGATCAAAAGCTTGGGACATACTTGACAATTTTTGTTTGGGGTCCTTTATTTTATCTTCTATATCCTCTGACTTTAGGAGTAGATAAACAAAACTTATATATACTGCCTCCTTCTGAAAGAGCATTTTGAATACTCCTTATATTGTTATCTAGGACCAATCTATCTACCCCAATCATGCCTTTAAGTGCATCAAATCTTTTTCTATTAAATTCATTCTGAACTTTAACTTTTGCAGATTTTTCAAAGGACCCAAAGTGTGTACTTACAGAATTTACAAGGCTCTTCAGATTTTCAAAGGGAGAATCAGATGGATTCTTCTGGAACATTGGTATTATCTTCTCCAATATACCGGATGCAAGGCCTAATAGCTCACTGTCCTTTATGTGAGATTTCATTCTCTTTTCTATTACCTTAGCTTGTGTGAAAGATGCTATCTTCATCATTTGGACTAGAGAGAGAGTATCTAGGTTGAGTGGTCCTTGAATTAGCTCAGGTTCATCAATCTCTAGCATCTCTTTACTCCGAATACTCTTCACTGCATCTGCAGTGTCTCTTGCGACAATTTCTAGACCACCTTCCTTTCCTTGAGTTTTCTCAGTATTAGGACTATTTTGTTTGGGTGCATCAACATTTGCACCATCTTCTTCTACTTTATCTTTCTCTGTGTCATCTACAGGGGGATTCTTTCCTTTGTCCTCACCATTTACAATTTGTTTTGGAGGATCTTGTGTAGCAGCAGTATTCTCAACATTGTCTTCTTTTCTGGATTGATCAAGAAGAGTTAGAGTATCTCCTGCATCATCAGTTTTATCCACCATCTATGTATCTTCCTTGTTTATTTGCTCCACTTACAGAATAGAGGAGTCATCAACCTTGGTTTGCTACTCATTAGTTTTCATTTCTTCAATATCTAGGATTGATGAATCAATCCCATCATTAGTCTCCTCCTCAACAAATGGAAGATTATGTCTCCTCAATGCACTTAGAAGTATTTCCTATGTTTCTTTAACTATTTTGTCTAATTCTCCAAGCATTAGTTTGTTCATTCTCTTCTTGCTCCAGAATTCATCCTTCACTTCTTTAAATATCATATTCATTTGAACTTGAGTGATCTGAGGGCATAGTTTTATTAATACATGTTCTCTAAGCTCTATATCCTTGCTTTTTGCATTTTCTTTCCTCAACTCCAAAATGTCTGCAGGACTTTGAGGGATCTCAGAAATTATTTCAATTAGGGCCTTATTATAGATATTCAATTATCTAACAGTTGCTTCCTCTAACACCCTCTTATATGTATTATTGTATTCATCGTAAAATTCAGTCATGGGTTTCAAATTTCCATCCATAGTGATTGATTTTCTTACATCTTCCATAGAAAGTGTGGGCTTCTCAACATATGTATCTGTCTTCTGCCTTTTGCTTGCCCTTTTGCTTCCGAAGGGCTTTTCCTTAGTCACCTTGGCAGCTTTTGTTCTAGAGGCTTTCAACTCCTTTACCTCAGCATTTGAATCTATTTCTTCTTCATCAACTTTTGTGCTCTTATAGGTTCTTGTGGCCTTTGTTTTCTTTCTCTTTCCTCCTTCACCAAATGGTGTGGCTTCCAGTGTCTCAGGATTTGTAGGTTTTGGGGAAACAGGGGCAGCAGGAGAGCTTCTAGTAGTCCTTGATGTGGAGGAGGATTCTACCGGAGCACTACCTTGTTTCTTATCATGTTTCTCCTTCTCTACCTTTTTAGTTCTTTCCCTAAATTGCCTCACAGCTTCCTTTGTGAGGCCTAGATTCTCGATGAACTGCTCAACTTCTTTTCTTACTTTCCTTTTAGTTTTAGTTTTTCTAAGCTCATCGTGTAGTTTTAGACTTAGTTCCTCATATGTCCCAAATATTTCAATTGTTCTGTCTTTTAGCTTTCTCAAAAGGTGTTGAACATAAATATTCAAG
Organism: Cunninghamia lanceolata; assembly: GCA_027924645.1. Lineage (NCBI taxonomy): Eukaryota > Viridiplantae > Streptophyta > Pinopsida > Cupressales > Cupressaceae > Cunninghamia > Cunninghamia lanceolata. The sequence continues at coordinate 2,091,787 of BSBN01000220.1, read as the reverse complement.
ACTTTTCCATCTACCTCATACCCCATGGGCATGATCCAAACAGTTCTAGGTTCTACTACTTCCATTAAGCACTAATCAATGTCAACCATTAAGCATATTTCATTTTTGTACTTCTCAACAACTGATTTGGGGATTCTTTCTCTAGAATGCATCATATTCTAAAAATTCTTGAAGTATCCCCAAATAGTAGTTTTCTGTGCTTTATCGTCACCAATGCTGCGTAGATGATCTTTGATCTAAATAGCCATTGGCTCATCATTAGTCCAGTGTACACCTTTTACTCCAAGTACCTCATTCATAAAGTACAAAAATAAACATAGAACCAATGTACCATATTTAAAGGTGTTTTTCTTATCTTTCTTGATTTTGTTTAAGTTCTCAATTAGTTGGTTCTGTAATAATTCATACAAATCATAATCTACATTTTCCTTTAACATTTTGTATGTAGCATATATGGTCATTCCGGAGACAGAGTTCTCCCTGCTAGAATGATAAATTTTGTAGCTAATTATCATTGAAGCAAACTTGATATTAGGATTAATAATATCATTGATAGTCATTGCCCTTTTATCAAATTTGGCACCGATTGCATCAATTACAGTCTAGTTCTTCACATATTTTAGTATGGGTAAACCACCAGTTGAATTCAACCACTCACAATCCTGATAGCATCCTTTGTATGAAGTTCAGTATTTCAGGATTAAATTGTGTGCAAGTTTTTTCCTCAACGTTTTAGATCACACTCCATGATCCATCATCAGGAGAAATAGAAAGAGAAGAACAATAGAATCCTTTGTAATTTTGAATGGTTTCAACAGCCACAAAAACTCATCATGCATTCAGCTTAAAACATACCAAACCCACTCATCTTCATCGAATGTTGGAAGCCCCATAATATGAATGAAATGTTTATCATGCAGTGCCTTATACTCGGGTTTAAGGTCATGATTTGTATCCCTGAGATGACTCTCAAACAAATCTACATACCTTGAGTCCCCAAATTCATCTATGTTCGCATGAATATAAACCCTAATATCTTCAACATGCAGCACACCATACGGAACACTTGAAAATGCACCTAATGGGTCGACTTCTATTGATTTGTGTGGATGCTTTTTAAATTTGGGTCAAGGCCTTTCAATAATATTAACAACCAAAGGTGTAGCCATTGCAAAAAATTACAGGTTCAAAGCTTCGCAGATAAATACCTTTTTTCACAAAATTAGGGTTGGTAGGCAAATTCACCGGTCACACTTCAAATCCTTGAAATCTCTGCTCACACGCTATTCTTCATGCTCTCTTCGAATGCAAAGTGATTCAAATGAAGAGTGAACAACCTTTTTATACTCCGCAAAACCTAATTTTCCTTTGTAATAAATGCTTTACCCTAACACATCCGGTTACATTGTTTCTGCATACAGTCGACCTTCAATTACTCCACAAAACGTCATATCCACTTCTTTTCTTCTAGAAATCCTTTCAAATGATTTGTAATTATTGAAATTATTTTCTTTCATTATGCTAGATTCAAGCACCTACTTACTGGATGGGGGAAATTTGATTTTTAATGCTTCTCCCCCTGAGCCAGAGCTCCTAATTCAATTCCTAGAGGAACTGTCAGCACTGGATTCTGGTATGGACCCATTATTATTGTTCATAACACTTTTCTTGACCCATGTCTTTCTCATTTCATTCTAGATCTCATTCACATCAATTTTTCCCTTACCTTTGTCTTGTCTCTGCTCATCTAGTTTTCTCTTTGTGAGACCTCTTCTTTCATTATTCTTGCTTCTGCAGGATCTTGCAAAATGACCTGATTGGTTACAATTGAAGCACACAACATTTATTTGCCCATTTGATTGATTTCCTCTTGATCTGTACTGACTAGCCATATGTCCAAATCTATTGCATGCAAAGCATTTGCCATTGAAAGAAATGCCATTTCCTATATTGATTGAGTTATTCAATATCATACTTCTGTATTCATTGGATCTATGACCATATCTTTTACAATTGAAGCATTGACTGGAGAAGGATGGACTATTTCGATTCACTCTACTTCTGTATTGAGTACCTCTATGACCAAATTTATTGCACTTAAAACAATTTCCATTGAAAGATGGATACCTTTCAGCATTAGGTTGTCTTACCAGAGGTCTTCTAGGTATGTCTCTCCTATTCCTTGATTGAGAACTTCTTTGTCCGGATCCAGAGCTTTCACCTTTATCATACCCAAGACCATGCTTATCATCAGCCTTCTTCTGACTCTCAAGCAGCACTTCAAGTTTAGCTAAACTTATCTTGAACTTCTCCTTTTATTCACTTGCAACTTCTAGGTCATGTTTGAGAATGATAATTTGCCTTTCAAGCTCTTCCTCATTGTCTCTACATTCATGTAGATCAGACTCTAGATGGTTAGCAATTCTGTTCAATTTGCAGCATTCTTCTGTACTTTCTTTCAGAGATTTTTTCAATTTTTCTTTAGTCTTCTTCCTTTCTTCAATTTCCCTGGTTAGCCTCATCACCCCAGATTCCATCTCATGTTTTAGGACAACAATTTATTTAGCTAACTTCTCACATTCCTTTGTCTTCTCTTTTAGGGCCTTATCCTTGTTATTGTCTTCATTATGATTTCCTAGTTGAGAAAGTTGCTCCTTCCTCTTTTCATTGGATTTTCTCAATTTTTCTTTTAAAGTCTCAATGAATTCTTCAGCATCTTTAATGTTCTCTTGTAGTTCTTTGACTTCTCCTCTTGACTGATCAAGATCTTCTAAAGTGATTTTAAGTTGTTCTTGGAGGTTGTATTCATCCATTTTATTGCCTTCTCAGATCTTCCTCAAGCTGTTAAACTTTTTCAAAGGAACCTTGCTCTGATACCAATTGTTGGAATTAGGGCTAACAACTGAGAGGGGGGGTGAACCAGTTGTCATAAAATTTTAATGCTAACTGTAGTTAATTATTCTTTACCACTTTGTAACAGATTAATGATATAATCATGAAAAGCAAGAATCAATAACACATGAGCAAAAACACAAATAACACACTTGACACCAAGATTTTTAACATGGAACCCCGATTAAGGGAAAAACCATGGTGGGGATTAACCCACAAAGATTATACTCTGTTAAAAGTATTACAAAAGGAGAAGGCGCATGCCTTTGGGCTCACTGCTCAAAAGAGACTCATTGCCTACAAGAGTGATTACAAAAGGATTACAGATTGTTTGAACTGATGAATAGCATCTACCAATGTAAGAATTCAATTGTGGTTAAGCACAAAATACCGATCTTACATGCTTCATATTTATTTTGCCCTGTTTACTACTCTACCATAATCTGAACTTAGATCTTCACCTTCACACTTATCTTTGCCTTTATTTGCACTTCTTCCATCATCGCATCACTACCACACACAAATCACTTGAATCCATCAGCTATATATATCTGCATCATGAATTTCAATAATTTTTTAGTTAGCTTCAAGAACACTTAGAACTTTTATTGAAGACTCTGCTCTATCTGCCAAATCCATGCACAACTTGTAATGCAGACCAAAAACTTGTATTCACAAATCATCAATCATGTCGGCCACTATCGCTTATCATCACAAACTGCCCAACCAGCAACTTTCACATATCCAGAACCAAGATCAATTACAAAGTCGACCTGTTCTTCTTTTGTCTACACTAACAAACTGGAACCTGATACTCATATGCTAATAACTTTTGAATCCTTCATCACCGAAGGCTAAAATTCTAGATTTGATTACTTGACAATCCTTATGACTCCCTCAAATCTACAACACACTATGATTTGCCACTAGAGAGATTTGGACCAAGATACCGGACCCTGTCACATGCCCTATTTTTGGCTATCCAGACTTAGATAAATTCTTATTCTGACTTCCAGTATGAACAAATTAAGTTATGTGGATGTGTGGAATAGTCTTAGTTGCCATCAATGACAACACCTGTCATGTGTAGCAGTGTCTCTTGCCAACAGGTTAAGCCAAAGAGAAGGGCAAGGCCCACTTTTGCAATAAAAAGAGATCTTACCACCGGCAGAAGAACAACTTAGGTAGCTTTGCCTATAGCAGATAAAGCAAGGGGAGAGAAATAAAAATAAGGTGCACAAGTAGCACATTGCTCAGCTGCATACATTCATAAAGGGATTAACTGACCCAAATCACATGCCAGTCAATGCAGATACCCCTTTGACCATTATATCTCAAGATGAGGTAACAGGACTAGATATCATGAAGCATAAGGCACATGTGATGGATAATTGGTTTATTCAATTCATTTCTAAAGTACAGAAGGTAATAAAGACCTCCCTCACCAATTGGAATTTACTCAGCACATTAAGGAGCAAAGTGGATAAGTTACAAAAGGAGGTTGGACAGATTAGTCAAAGTTGAAAAGGATCTGATTTCTCTGACTGAAATGAAACATATAGTTGTGAAAGTACTCATATACAATAAAGTACTAGATAGTCATACTTCATAGCTATTGGGTATATGGTATGAAGATATTCAGTTTAAGAGTGATATCCTGAAAAGATGCAACACAAAACTCAGAGACATCAGTGTCAAGTTGCATCACCTCATGCCTGAGGAAATAAACATCTTTGAAGCTCTTGAGGACAAGGTAGAAGGGAAGATAGAAACTCAAGATGCTGATTTTGCAATTGAAGCTTTCTAGGATAATTTTAAGCATGCATCAGATGACCCTCTCCATAATTTGTCAGAAGATGTAGTTAATAAAGCCATGAGGATGAAAGCAAAGGTGGAAGGATATAATGAAATGTTGAATAGCAGAAAGAACAAATGGTCTGCATTACATACATAATTCCACTCACAGGAGCATGCTATAGCAAAGGCTAAGGTTCAAGATGGAGGTGAGATTAAACGAATAGTGCAGGCATATGAACCCATCAGGGGGATCATTAGCACACAAATAGGAGATGACCCATCTACAGATGAAGAAGATGAAGAATGAGTAAGGATGTAGGATGACAGGGTCATGTGCATCATATGAAAAAGAAATGATCAAGTACCACTAGATGGTTTCTAGCTGGCAACCTGTGCCACATTTAACATTTGTTGACCAATTCAAAGATGATATAAATCATTGATTTTGATAGATAAATCTTGATCATTGGATCATTTGTAACCGCCTCTTCTCTTTGTTCTATAAAAGGAGATAGAGTGCACCTTGTAACATATTCGAAACTTAATTGAGATTAGATTGTTGAAGCCTCAAGACTAATTCTCAAAGCTAATTGTAAATATACATGTCTGTTGAGTACTTAATGAAGAAGAAGATCTAGATTACATACAATCGTATACTTTGAGTAATCTGTGGATGAATTCTTGGCTTGTACTTTGATTTGTTGCATCCCTTGGAGTGCAATTCATGTTGTGCATGTTGTCTTCTTTCCTTTCCATCAAAGTTTGCATCAACCATACTTAGCTGTGGAACATCCTGATGAGCCTATGATTTGATTTCCTTCTCTTCATGACTATATCTAGAATGTATATGGATCAATAGTTGAAGATTCACTCATTTTAGTAAAGATTAGAAAGCATTCAATACAATTTGTTTAATTTCATTAAAATCATCATCACAATTGCAAATATATAGATAATCTCAAGAAAATACAAGTAAATATGTTGATATCCTAAAGGAAACTAAATATTCATAGCATATTTGAGCTAATTAGCATGTATAATTGAAAATACCATGCAAATACATATAAATCTCAACAATGATCATGCAAATATCCACTTATAGGCACATTATTTAGATGAATTCATAGTGCAGAGAGGGGAAAATAATCAAATAACAGTTGATGATCAGAAGAATTGATCAAAATTATAAAATATCCTCATCATCTGTTGAATATAGTAGGATTAACCTTGTTTGTGAATAGATTTGCAAAAAGCGGGAGGAAATACATATGTAAAGACATTAGTTCTTGAAAGCAGAGCAATTTAAGGCCCCTTGAATGGAAAACAACATGGCACATCAAACCACTGAGTAACATCAGTAGATTATGAACTAATCCACGGAGACTTGGGATCATGAATTCTCCAAATTCATCATATCTTTCAAGATGATAAAGGTTTGATTTGCAATTCTTTATTTATGTGTGTTTATGACTAACACCATAACCAACAGGTAGGACTGCTTCCGGGTAGGAAGTGTGCAGGGAAACCACTTAAATCCGTAGTTGGAGGTAAAAATAGTTGAGTGATGCTTCTCTCTCATCAGTGGCATGCTGAGTCTTGCAGGACAGTTGAACTAGATAAGGAATTCTGATCCATTCTCTTGTAATTACTAATCAACTTATTTTATTGATGCATGAAATAAATGAAATTGGCACTTGATGAATAGCAGTACCTTACTTGCTTAATGTTATTAACCTTTCGTCAAATTCTCTTGGTAAACATGTGTTAAATGGTTAGTCGCTACACATAGAAAGAGTAACCACCCCTTATAGAGTTAGTTTATAACAACTTCAATAATTCTGCTATCAAAATAACTCCATTTGAAACATTGGACAGAAGATGTCAAACTCCTATAAGCTAGGTAAGCTAAAAGATAGGATTAGCATTAGTCCAGAAATGTTATCAGAAATGGATAAACAAATCAAACCGATTGGGAAAGATTGGTGGAAGCTAATAATAGATAGAAAATCTGAGTAAATGCCAACCATACACTAACACAATTCTCAGTTAGAGAAGAAAAGTTTCCTAAAAGTATGGAATGTATTCCAAATAAGTTTCTAGATGTGAGGGACTCCTCAAAGCTCTCAAATTTGGTTGATTACAACATCATTTTATTTTGCCAAGAGGCATATGCTCTTTATGATTGTAATTGAAAAGTATATTACAAATGACCATTATATTCTTAGAATGTTTTATAGGAACAAGACCCAAGAGTGGTCATAATTGATCTTTTTAAAAGTTCAAGGATTCCAAGCTCTGCTTGCAAAACAAAGAGGTTACTCATGACAAGGTCCAGTGGGACAGCATGCAGAGGGTAATATGACATGGAAAGTTTGCCATGATTTTATAGCAATGATTTTCTCAATTGTTTACACTTTTGCAGGTTAAACAAATTTTCTATCTTATCACGGATTTGGATACACTAAATCATCCGGGACTATGATTCTTTAGAGGAGAGATATGTTACATCCCCATTTCATATTGTTCTTCACTTGTTACTTGGATAGAAGTAAATCTATGAGTAAATATTATGTAAATGAGATTTAATGCTATGGTTTAGAGACATTAACTTTACGGAAAATGGTTTTGTAATTATGACTATTTTGAATGATTAAATTTATAATGATTTATATGAAGAGGAAAATTGAATTGTTATTATTATGTTTCATGACCGGGACACTAGTACACTGATCATGAATTGTATGTGAAAGTTTTGAATAGGGAAATAGGTTGTTCTGACTCTCCAGGAAACAGAGAGAGAGAAAGAATCTTCGGGGAAGAAGGATATAGACCTTGTGTTACTGACTGATATTTGCTAACTGAGTACGGTGTGTAACAGACAGTGGACTTTAGTCTTGAGGTAAGTATCATTGTGTGGTCAATTCCTAGATTTGTCTCGACAGGATTGTCGATGTCCTTTGGGTTCTGTCTTTTGAGTTTGTTGTCTTTCAATTATGTCATTTTGTGAAAAATGATGTTGTGGGTTGGAACGTCAGTCGATCACAACTAATGCAATTTCTCAATGATTACATCATAATCAGTCATGTTTATGTCATTGAACGTCGATGGTTAGAATGTTACCATCTAATGTCATATGCACGTCTATGTCAAGTCAAATTGACGTGAATTAATGTGTTTCGTGGAGGGGAGTTAAACTTCACCCTACCACATTTAACATAAGTCCTCAACCTATTATTATCATTGTATGTGCTTGTGTACACCTAAACATTTTACTTATACATCTATTGGGTCGGTTGGACCCCCATATTCGATAAATTTCACTAATCATCAATCTTCATTTTGACTCAGGCTAAGTACAAGTACTTAATGAGAAATTAGATAGAAAGAGGAATCTTAATATGTTGTAGGGTTTTGAATACCCTAGGATATTATCTTTATTAAGAAATTTATATTATTTATTGTATGCAAAGATATCGAACAATAGTTATAACTTTGAGGGAATTAGTTAAGATGTGAACATTATTTGTAGAGCATTCAAACTCTAAACCTATTCAAATCATGAAAGGATGTCTCTCGTATTATATGCACTTTTGAGAAAAACAATAAAAGTTTTATTCCTTGCGAATATAGGTTTAGAAATCGATTAATAATCATGTTAGATAACGTTATCATTAAGGAAACATCAAATTATTATAACTTATTAATACTTTTCCACGATGACATGATCATTGTATGTCAGGCTTCTTGCTACATCATCTTAGGATCCTGGAATGCATTGGCAACAGCAAGTAGAGGTTCCTTATCATCGAGTAAAGACGGTAAGTGGATAAGAAAAAAAATCTAGTTACTTAAAATCAAGATTCAGTTACTTCTTAGATTATAAGAGAAATGAGAGAAGAGAGTTCAAGCTATCTTGGGGAACGGATGTTATTTAAGGTGAAAAATAAAAGAAGGTGGTGAAAAGAGTCGAGCTAGAAGCCATCGTGGGAGGCAGGAGGAGGAGGACTTCGCAAGGACAAAACCAGACAGCCAAAGAAGTCATTCAGTAAAAAAAAACCTTGTAAGCTTTGAATAGAGAGCTCAAAATGATAGTAATAAATTCTTTATGGAATGAAAACATTTTCTTTTGACTCTCTATATATATCGATAAACATATTTATGTATCTTTGCAAAAGACACTATAACCAACATATTGTAAATTCACAGAAAGAGTTGGTTTAAAGACTCCGTAAAAATCAACTTTTCTCCAATCCCCTCGACCATCTAAATATGATGTTTCCTGTGAAGAAATCAAAGAAAAGAATGTCTGTGATGATCATTTTTTCCATTAGAATATAAAACTTGAGCTCTTTTCTCGAACCATAATGGTTTCTGCATAATGATTAGGAGATAACGTTGGTATGCACCCTTAAACTGTAGGCCCTGTAGTAATCTTGCTCTTTAATTAAGATGACACTATGCACATTCTTTCTTGTGCTTCTTTCAAAGCTCGAAACTATCGCAAGGTGAAGAAAGGTTCGGTATGAACACATAGAATTTGAAAATCTTTGTCTGTAGGTATTATAAATCTTTACGGATAAAGCCAAGAGCCCTTAAAACCAGTGGCACGTATTGAGCCAAGAATCTTTAAATTCCTGTGTAATGATAACATATCTCTGTGTAAAGAAATTCATTATGAAATGTAGAGATAAGCCTCTACAAGCTCTTACTTCATTCTTTATTATGACAGCATTATCGACTTATTATGGAGGAGATTTTACTTGTTTAAGTAACCAATGAATGGTATAATCTGTGGGTGTATCGTGACTACAATTAGTCTTTCATAAAAGAAGATTATTACTATGACCCATACTTGAAACTATAAAGTTTGTTTATTAAATTTACCTAGCTAGATACAACATTTAATCTAGGATCGACTCTTGGAAACTTTTGTATTTCTTAAAGAATAGACTCAATGACACCATTAAGGGAAGATGGATAAAAGTATATTATTCATAACCTTAGATTATTCGATATCTTAGCTTAAGGGAATAAGTCCCTAACTAGTCAAAGGTACCTTTTTATATTGATTTCATAATAAGTTGATTAAGACCTCATATGATAATAAAATTTATTTAAACCCAATCGATTAACTCAGGTGGACAACTATATAAATAACTCGTATCGTGCCAAACCCTATACATGATATAGTTCAGTTTTCTTGAGCAAGATTAATGCTAATGATAAGATACTTGAACAATACCATAGAGGATAGATGATTGAGGAATAATCTTCTTGACAAGAATTGTATAAACTTGAGATGACCTTGTAATAGTCATAGGGGAACAACCCTATCAACTTTACGACAATAACCATTTTTCCCTCGTATTTAAAAATTGGATAATGATATTCAATGAACAAGTTTGTTAGTATCATGTTAACTCATTAGTATCAAGAAAAATCAATTAAGGAATAAACCATAATAGTCTAGGGGGGGAACTTCACTCTGGTTTGAATAGCAAATCTAGTCATCAAGTCTTTTTCTCTATGATGGTAAGGATGCCTTAAGGAATAGTTATGTTTAATACAAACCCTAGAGTTACTGAAGATTGAACTATAATATTTTGAATCTTGTCAAGCTGGGAAGGCTAAAAACCCTATTGTCCAAAACAACTCAAAGAGTAAAAGCTTACCAGGAGATAGCAAGTTAAAGATCTTATCATATGATCAATAGAACTTATTTTGGTGTCATTTGTATAAGAGACAAAGTTAACCTAGTGTTGCGTATTCCTATTAAGATTTATACCAAGTTGGGTATGTTGGGAGATTTGAGACTCAACCCCACATGACTATTGTATTCAAGATTGTTGATAAAGTTTTATTGACATATTATCGAAGGATAAATATGCATACAAATTTGTAATCAGTCATAATGGAAAGTCGGTAGACTTAGTAGACTAGTTTGTTGATAGTATTTTATTATCATTTATGATTTAAATATTTATGGTTGAAGGATTAAACTTAGTCAAAGACTAGATTTGAGAAATGATATCACTCCTTAAGATATGTGTGAGAGGAGATATACCTCACGTATTATGCATATTCTTGTCATATGAATTTGGAATTCAAACAGTACCGAGAGGTCTAGGGAAGATGAGAAGTATTTATTTCCATATTTTATTATTATCCTCAGAAAACAAGACATTTCTATGCTTTGGGTTAGAGAAGCTAAACCCTAGAATCATAACTATAAAGATTTAGAAATTTATACCTTGTATGTCAGATATGACATTGCCTCTAGTCAACAGTATATGGTTGAGTAACCATAGAGTTAGACATAAAGAGTCTAAGAAGTATTTTTATAAATCTTAAAGTGAATTTTAGATAAAAGTCAAACTTAGTAAATTGTTCAAGGATGTTAGTTATAGAGACAGAGGGTAAAGGGACAAGAGGTCATAGACCCTAGAGATTGCAAGTAAGCAAAATGGACTGGAATGGACTTACCATATAGACAAGTTTGTGTCTAGAGTTACTAAGTGAAGAGGTAAATACCCCAACTATGTTGATTTAATCTTACTTGTAAAGAAAAAGAGATATTTCCCTTGACTATGATGCTTAACCTAGGTACGGTAATCATCTTCGTTGTTAATGAATTGACTTAAAGTTCTTTAAGTGTCAATAAGCTTTGAATGTCAGGTATTGCAAAGTTGCAATGAGTATCCTTGTATAGAAAGTTAACCTATGAGATTTATAGAACTTGGACAGCGTTTGAAAACCTGTCGAAGTCGAGAAGACTAAATTAGAGTTGATAAAACAATATGTACAAATATAATTGACCAAGTCAACTGTAGGATTGTGATGATATCTAAGTCGAGTTGGGGTGTGTGATCAATAGTGTTGCATAGGATACAAACACCAGTACTCAGATGGAAAATACCATAGGTCACCTTAGGTCTATACTCTTTGTGAAGGGTAGGGCCACTTTTGGTAAGGAAGGTGTGAAGGAGACCATCAGTCTGTGGATGGAGGTAAAACTCTTTCAAGATGCTTTCTCTCTCTTCAACATGAGGCATGTTGAGGATTGTGATATGGAAGTCAGCAATCAAGATGCAGTGAACCATTGGTAAGTTAATTTATAAGTTCTTTGTTTTGTGTAATTTAACATGTTTTAATTACCTGGAAATTGTATAATGAAAAATTTAGATTTACAAATGGAAATGATCAAATAATGAAATGCATAACCTAAACCCAAATCATTCAATACCTTAAAGATGCAAGATGAGCTCGATTGATTGATCAATTTGTTGTGTTGATCACAATTCGGCAGCATAACATTTGCATATGATTGAGATGATAGATGGAAGATGATGATGATAGATGCAAAGGCTCTAATGTGATTTCAACAGCATAAGGATACTCCAACTCAATACCTCCTTTGCTTGCAAATAGCTTATGAGGGGGTTGATTTATAGGAAAGGCTTGGTTCAAATGGATGGATGAGATTAAAAAAGCTAAATGATTGATGTGGATGGCTAGGATTGATTCGGTTATCCCACTCTTCAAGAAAGTTGTAGTCATGTGACAAGTGGAAGGAGAAGCACAGGGCTCATGTGTAATTGTGTACATAAATTCTAAAATTAGGACCCATTAGTTGTGCATGTGAAATATTTTAAATAAAAGTTGTACTACCACACATGATTGAATTGATAGGTGGACAAGTGTCGAAATGTGGTGAAAGGTGAGGACTTAATTGAAATATTTTATTTGAATTAGTTGGGATATGAGTTGGAAATTAATTAAATAAATAAGATTTATTTAATTAATTGGAAAGTGGGATTAGGATATGATGTGGAAAATAATTAAATAAATAAAATTTATTTAATTAATTGGCTAATGGATAAATGGAATTAAGAGTGGGATTTAGGACAAAATGCTACATGATGTCTAGGATAATTTTTTTTTACTAGGTGTTACTAGACATGAACAATTTTGGGACAAATTTAGGTGTCGACAAAAATGATAAGACAATTAAAGTAATATTGATATTATTGATATGTTTCATTTTCAAGTTAATGTTGAGATAAAGAAAAAAAAATTATTATCACCTTTTTACCTCATGAAACGTTTTAATTCATGGTACTTATTTGAATTAGTGTTATGAAATTTTTGGATATTACAGTTTCAAATGTTATTTAGGACCGCCATATATTTTGATGAATGGATTTGGCCAACAAGCTACAAGTCTATTAACTATACGCTTCATCTAAGTATGCCAACCTAATATGAAGATCTTAAGTGTTGCGGATATATATATGGGATTGAATTCAGTGTTTGGTGTGTGTGATGTGAATGTGAATGTGCGACATCCGAAGTAAAGCAATTGTGTAAGGGTAGGAAAAGAGAGATCTTGCTCCTATGTAAAAGTAGAGCAATGAAATAGAGTAGTCAGAGATGAAGAATTTTGAGATAGTATTTCTATGCTTCATTGGAGCTACAACCATGCCTGTGTAGATGCAATCAGAGCAGTTCAAATTGGTAGTGAGCCATTCTTCTTTCTTCCTTCTTTCTCTAGGTAGTGAGCCTGTTTTGGTAGTGTGCCTTTCTTGTAGTGAGCATTTCTCTAGGCAGTGAGCCTTCTTGTAATTTGGTATTATGCTATATTAATATATTGTGAGATAACACTCACCATGGTTTTTTTCCTTTTTGGGTTTTCTACGTAAAAATCCTGGTGTTCATGTGTTATGTCTTTATGGTTGATGTTCCTATGTTTATTTTTCTTTCATATTATTAACTTTGGAAATTGGATAAATAAATTTGTTAAGAAGTGGTTTTGTGGAATACTAATTCACCCCCCCTCTCAGTATTCCTTATTATCAACAATTGGTATCAGAGCAAGTTTCCTTGGAAGAAGTCTAATAGCTTGAGGAAGATTTGGGGTGGTGTAATCATGGCAGCAATAAGATTTGGAAATTATGAAAGCAACAAGGAACTAGAAGCAACCCTTATTGATCTTGAAAAATCTAAGGCAAAAATCAAGGATCTAAAGGATAACTTACAAGAAGTTGATGAATGCATTGTAGCACATTTCACAATTGAGTATATTGTCTTTTCATTGATGCCAAAAATGGTAGTAACATCAGGAATGGTCTTCATCAGTAAATGGTATTCATCAGTGACATGGTCTTCATGGTATGGTATCAGTGACATGGTCTTCTTTAGTGATATGGTCTTCATGGTAATGATTTCAGTGATACGGTTTTTAGGTCAGTGATGTGGTCTTCAGTGAATAGTTTTGTTTCAGTTAAATGGTGTGGATATGTGACATGTTCTATGTCATGTTATATAATTATCAATTGAATAAATGGTATGTTGTGACATATATGATATCTGATCTATAGTCATCTGTAGTTAACAGATGTGGTCAGGTTAAGAACTTGGAGAAAAGTTAAATCATATGGTATAAAGATCAAATTGTCATATTTGTTTATTACATGATATAAAACTTTACAAAATCTAAACCTAGAATGAAAAACCAAAATCAAATTGTCATAGCACTTTTATTCTAATCGGCAGTTGACTGGTCGAGGAGGTCATCGGGTTTTAAATAAAAACTTGAGGGTATGAGCCTCATTGTTTTACCGGCCCCATGTGTTAGGTGTTTGGTGAGCGCCGGTGTAAGCTTCTAATATGGGCGCGAAAAAGCTGATCAACGGCTATATTTTGAATAACGATTGGCGGGGGTGTCCTCATCGAATGGTGGAAATTCAAACGGAGCCTCATATAGCAGATTCTAAATTTGACGGTTTCAGTGTTAAGGAAAGGCAAGAAAATCATGTTTTTTTGTTTCTATTCTAGTAAGACAGCGAAGCCCAAGAGATGTGGAGTATTGAAAGTTGAAGTTAGAAAGTTAGTTAAGATTTTTGTTAGATCTGGAAGGTTTCCCACGACAGAGAAGATAAAAAGAATGTAATCTTCATTTTGGTGTTTTTAGTTTTTATTTTTTTTAGAGAATGTGAGATGAATGAAATATGAGGGTGGAAGTTGAACAATTTTTTTTGATATTATTGTTTGATTAAAATTCATTTTGCATATAGAGATTTTGTATGGCAGATATAAAAAGTTGCAGATGAGAGATGACATTTTGAACAAAGTAAGAAGTTTTTGGAGAATGGAATTGTTGTTTTGAAATGTATTTTTTGCAGGAATGAAGAATCATTTTTTTTCAGGGAATTATGTTGAGATTTTGAAAGAATGTTGATTCAATAAATGAATGGAGTCCTTCAATGATCATGATGGATTAATGTTTGTTCAGAGAAAGTGAAGGTGATGAAAGACAATAATTTCTCAGAGAGGATAAATTGTTCAGTTTTGCACAGAGAGAAAGCTCAAGAAATGGTGAATTAGTTTGAGATTGTTTTGCAGAGGTATGAAGTATTTTGTAGATCAAAATTGAATGACTGTAGGTGTTGAAGACAGTTAAAGGTTGATTGCAAAGAATTTATTTTGTTTGTCTTAAAAGGGAGAAATAAGGTTTTATTTTTTATTGAAACAGGGAAATCCCTTGAGTTATAATTTTCATTGAATGTTGATGTTGTAATGTCAGTGAGACATGCAGAGAAGTACAATATGCCAGTGAGGCAGAATTGTAATGTCAGCGAGACAATTGTAATCAGAAATTTGTGTTAAGCTAGTGAGGCAGTTGAGTGGTTTTTATAACCCAAGAGGGTTTTCCACTCGGGAAATTTCTTGTGTCAAGTTTTGTTTTGATACTCTGCATATTTTCATTGTTCTATCTGAAGAATTCTACAATTGTGAATTTAAATTAAGAAAAGGAGTAAAAAGTGTTAAAATTGTTAACAACACTGATTCACCCCCCTCTCAGTGTTGAGTGTATTCCTACAATTGGTATCAAAGCTTAATCAGCTTGGGTAGATCATATTTTTGGAATACTTATCATGGCAAGTCAAGAAGGTTACTCTAATTATAAAGCACCTGTGTTTGATGGTTCTAACTATGCTTTTTGGAAATTCAGGATGGAGTCATATTTGTCATCTCTGGGGTATGATGTGTATGCTGCCATTGTTACTGCATATACTACTACAAATCCTCCTAGCACAGCTGATGAGAAAAGAGCATATGAAAATAATGCTAAGGCTAAAAATGCATTATGTTGTGGTCTTACCAATGACATACTTGTCAAAATCATGGAGTGCAAAATAGCCAAGGAAATATGGGACAAACTGTCTAATATTTATCAAGGAGATGATAAAATCAAAGAAGCAAAACTGTAATCCTACAGAGCCAAATTTGAAAGTATCAGAATGAGTGATGATGAGAAAGTGGCAGAATATCTTCTAAGGGTCCAAGAAATTGTAAATGCTATCAGAGGACTTGGTGATACACTGGAAGAGAAGACAGTTGTTACAAAAGTCTTAAGGACTTTAAATCCTAAATATGAATCCAAAGTGTCTACAGTAGAAGAAAGAGACTTAAGCAATGTTACCTTTGATGAACTTCATGGCACTTTCACAGCTTATGAGATGAGAATTAGCAATGACATACCTTCAAGCAAAGAAGCTGCTTTCAAATCAGTCAGAAAAGAAAAGGAGATTTATGATTCAGAAGATTTGGATGATGATCAAGAAATATCTCTTGCAAGCAAGTTGAAGAAGGGATCTGTTGGTAAGTACAAAGGTAAGCTTCCATTCAAATGTTTTGAATGTGGAAAGATTGGACACTATGCAGCTCAGTGTCCTTACAAAGAACTAGACAATGATGAAGATGAAAACAAGAAGCAATTTAAAAAGAAACAGTTTGTTTCTAGAAGGAAAAATAATTTTAGAAAGAAAAGAAGTTTGTTCATAAAAAATGTTGATATGTCTGAAAGTGATTCAGATGATTTTCTTGATGAAAATGCATAGACTTTATTTATGGCTATTCTAAATGAAGTTCAAAATGAAAAATGTGAGGAACAATCAAATAGTTGTGAAGCTGTTATTGATTTTGAAGGAGAATTGATGTGTGCATTAAGTCAAGTCAAGAAACTTAAAAAGGAAATCATTGCACAAAGAAGTCAGTTTCAAAAAGAAAATGATATCATGAATAACAAGTTAACTTGTTATGAGAAACAGATTACTGATCTAATTCTTTCTCTTGAAGAAAGTAAGAAAATTATTGATGATAAAGACAAAGAGTTGAATAACAAGGACAAGGAATGTCATACACTTGAAGCTGAAATTGTTGGTCTGAGAAGAAGACTTGATATGTGCAGAAGTAGTGATAAACTTGATGATCTTCTTGATAGACAAAAAGGATTCAAAGATAAATCAGGTCTTGGATTTGAAGAGGGACAATGTTCTCAAAAGGCTAGTACAAAAGGCAAATCAATCATAAGGACAACAAACTACAACAGAAGTGATACTTTTAGGTATAATGCTCACTTTACTGGATATTGTTTTTGTTGCAACAAGTTTGGACACAAAGCCAATGAATGCAGATTTGGAGTCAGAAGAGAAATGCATTTATTTCCAAGGAATCCATTCATGTTCTTAAGAAGTTTGAAGTGTCACAATTGTAAAAATTTTGGGCATATTGCCAAATTCTGTAGACCTTCATTGCAAATGCAGCAAACAACAAGAAATACTGTTTCAGGTTTGTCTTCTTTGAGTTCTAAAAAGAAATTGTTTGTTTGGAAACCTAAGGTAATTAATAAGAGCTTTGATGTTATGATTGCACAAGCTGCTTTTCATGCCAAAAAGAAGGAACAGTGGGTGATTGACAGTGGTTGCTCCAACCACATGATAGGGGACAAAGATAAGTTTGTTAAATTTGAAGACATTAATGAAGGTTCTGTTATGTTTGGAAATAATGATTGCATTATGATCAGAGGCAAAGGTACAATTCTTCTTGATGATGAAACACCACTACATGATGTGTATTGTGTAGAAGGACCGAAGCACAACCTGTTAAGTATCAGTCAAATATGTGACAATGGTTTTAATGTGGTTTTTGATGCACATGGATGTGAGATCAAAAAGAAATCAGGTAAATTTATTGCAGCAGGTCTAAGGACTAGTGGTAACATCTACAATCTTCATAACTCAGAAACTAAAAGTGTTGATAGCCATATCTGTTTCATGGGTCAAATTGAGGAAAGTTGGTTGTGGCATAGAAGACTTGGTCATGTGAATTTTGACAATCTTGTGAGAATCAGCAGGAATCACAATGTCAAAAATATGCCTCATATTTCAAAACCAAGTAATACTATATGCAAAGAGTGTCAGCTGGGTAAGCAAACCAAAGTTAGTTTCAAGCCTAAGGAGTATTTTACTTCAAAACCTCTGCAGCTGGTACATTCAGATTTGTGTGGTCCTACAAGGACTAAAGCTCTGGGAGGAGAAAAATATTTTATGCTTTTCATTGATGATTTTTTAAGAATGACATGGGTAACATTCTTAAGGCATAAATCAGAGGCATTTGATAGATTCAAAATCTTCAAGAAGATGGTTGAAAAGGAATCTGATTTCAAGCTAAAATGTTTAAGGTCAGACAATGGAGGAGAGTACACTTCAAAGGAATTTGAAGAGTATTGTGAAAAACATGGAATAAGAAGGCAATTCTCCACTCCTAGAACTCCACAGCAAAATGGAGTAGCTGAAAGAAAAAATAGGACTGTAAAAGAGATGGCAAGAACCTTACTACATGATGTAAATCTGCCTAATGTCTATTGGAGAGAAGCTGTTCATACAGCTGTATATACTTTGAACAGAGTTCAATTAAGGGTAAAGTCAAATTATACTCCTTATGAACTTTGGTATGGTAAGTCAGCTAATGTTGGGTATTTTAAAATTTTTGGAAGTAAGTGTTACATCAAGAAAGATAATGATAGCTTATGTGGTTTTGAGTCTAGATGTGATGAAGGCATATTTCTTGGTTATTCTACACATAGCAAGGCATATAAGTGTTTTAACAATAGACTCAAAAGAATAATTGAAAGTACTAATGTTAAGGTGGATGAAGATTTGCAGCCCTGTATGCAGTTGATTCATGACAATGAAGTTGATCATCATTCACAAAAGGAAGAAGAAATTCAGGAAGAGGAAGAAGATCCTGAAAAATATGTTGATGTTAAGACAAAGACTCTTTCAAAGGCTTTTCAAAGAGATCATCCTCATGAGTTGATCATTGGGGATAAGGACAGTGGTGTGTTAACAAGAAGAGGAAAGCTTGATGCTGCACATAATCAAGCACATGTGTGTTTGATATCTGAAATGGAACCAAAGAATTATGTTGAGGCCAGCAAAGATGAAGCCTAGATTAAAGCCATGGAAGAGGAGTTAAGTCAAATAGAAAAGAACAAAACATGGGAACTTGTTCCAAGACCAGAAGGTAAGAATGTCATTGGATCAAAATGGGTGTTTAGAAATAAGCTTGATGATAAAGGTAAAGTTGTTAGAAACAAAGCCAGATTGGTTTGCAAAGGGTATTCACAAATTGAAGGTATTGACTTTGAAGAAACATTTGCTCCTGTTGCTAGATTAGAAGCTATAAGAATGTTTTTAGCTTTTTCAGTTTATAAAAATTTCAAAGTTTACCAAATGGATATAAAATCAACATTTCTAAATGGAGATCTTGAAGAAGAAGTCTACATGGAACAACCAGAAGGTTTTGTGAATAAAGATAATTCAGATCATGTTTATAGGTTGAAAAAGGCTTTATATGGTTTAAAGAAAGCTCCAAGAGCTTGGTATTATAGACTGGATAAGTTTCTGTAGGAACAGGGGTTCACAAAAGGAGGTGTGGATAGTAATTTGTACTATTTAATCAAAGGTGAGGATATTCTAGTTGTTGAAATTTATGTTGATGATATCATTTTTGGTAGTAACAATGATGATATGAGTCATTCATTTCCTAACATTATGAAGTCAGAATTTGAAATGTCTATGTTGGGAGAATTGTCTTTCTTTCTTGGTCTTCAGGTATCTCAGTTTGAAAAAGGAATATTTATCTCACAAAATAAATATGCCAAAGAGATGTTAAAGAGATTTCAAATGGATGATTGCAAACCTTCGGGTACTCCTATGGAGACAGGGCATAAGCTAAGTAAAAATGATGAATCACCTAAAGTAGAATAGTCTCTGTATAGATCTATGATTGGGAGTCTTTTATATCTCACTACTTCTAGGCCTGATATTATGCAGGCTGTTTGTTTGGTTGCTAGATTTCAAGCTTGTCCTAAACAATCACATTTGAATGCTATTAAGAGAATCTTTAGATATATTAAGGGTACACTTGATTTTGGTTTATGGTATCCTAGACACAGTGATTTTACACTTCTTGCCTATACAGATGCAGATTGGGCAGGGTGTCCTGATGACAGAAAAAGCACAAGTGGGGCAGCTTTCTTTCTGGGTGGCAGATTGGTTGCATGGCATAGTAAGAAACAAGATTGTGTTTCTCTATCTATAGCTGAAGCTGAGTACATTGCTGCTTCATCATGTTGTATATTGCTGCTTGATATTAAGGTTAAGGTTAAAAAGCCTGTGTCTATTCTTTGTGATAACACAAGTTCTATCAATATGTCAAAGAATCCTATAATGCATTCAAGAACTAAGCACATTGCTATCAGATATCATTTTCTAAGGGAAAAGGTGATTGAAAATGAAGTTGCTTTGGAATATGTGCATACTAGTGATCAATTGGCTGATATCTTCACAAAGCCTTTGCCAAAGGAGACATTTGAAACTCTGAGACAGAGACTGGGAGTTCTGTCTCTTGTCTCTCTTCAGTAAGTTACAGAGATATTAGATTCAGGGGGAGTTGTTTTCTAGATTATTTTAATGTCCTGAATCTCATTTGTACATAGTCTATATATAGTTTTTGTACACATTTTTTTTGGTTGGAAGTGTTACAGTATTGTGCATTTGATCAGTGTAAAGTAAAGTGTTGGTTTTTGGCAAAAAAAATTTTGAGGATTGCATTTACAAGAACAGGAATCTATTAGTTGTGGTATTTTTTTTGCCTTTGACAATTTTATGTCAAAAAGGGGGAGAAATGAGTTATGGTTTTGCCATCAATGTCAAAGACAAAGGGGGAGTTTTGTAGCACATTTCACAGTTGAGTATATTGTCTTTTCATTGATGCCAAAAATGGTAGTAACATCAGGAATGGTCTTCATCAGTAAATGGTATTCATCAGTGACATGGTCTTCATGGTATGGTATCAGTGACATGGTCTTCTTCAGTGATATGGTCTTCATGGTAATGATTTTAGTGATACGGTTTTCAAGTCAGTGATGTGGTCTTTAGTGAATAGTTTTGTTTCAGTTAAATGGTGTGGATATGTGACATGTTCTATGTCATGTTATATAATTATCAATTGAATAAATGGTATGTTGTGACATATATGATATCTGATCTATAGTCATCTGTAGTTAGCAGATGTGGTCAGGTTAAGAACTTGGAGAAAAGTTAAATCATATGGTATAAAGATCAAATTGTCATATTTGTTTATTACATGATATAAAACTTTACAAAATCTAAACCTAGAATGAAAAACCAAAATCAAACTGTCATAGCACTTTTATTCTAATCGGCAATTGACCGGTCGAGGAGGTCATCGGGTTTTAAATAAAAACTTGAGGGTATGAGCCTCATTGTTTTACCAGCCCCGTGTGTTAGGTGTTTGGTGAGCGCCGGTGTAAGCTTCTAATATGGGCGTGAAAAAGCCGATCAACGGCTATATTATGAATAACGATTGGCGGGGGTGTCCTCATCGGATGGTGGAAATTCAAACGGAGCCTCATATAGCAGATTCTAAATTTGACGGTTTCAGTGTTAGGGAAAGGCAAGAAAATCATGTTTTTTTGTTTCTATTCTAGTAAGACAGCGAAGCCCAAGAGATGTGGAGTATTGAAAGTTGAAGTTAGAAAGTTAGTTAAGATTTTTGTTAGATCTGGAAGGTTTCCCACGATAGAGAAGATAAAAAGAATGTAATCTTCATTTTGGTGTTTTTAGTTTTTTTTTTTTTAGAGAATGTGAGATGAATGAAATATGAGGGTGGAAGTTGAATAATTTTTTTTGATATTATTGTTTGATTGAAATTCATTTTGCATATAGAGATTTTGTATGGCAGATATAAAAAGTTGCAGATGAGAGATGACATTTTGAACAAAGTAAGAAGTTTTTGGAGAATGGAATTGTTGTTTTGAAATGTATTTTTTGTAGGAATGAAGAATCATTTTTTTTTTCAGGGAATTATGTTGAGATTTTGAAAGAATGTTGATTCAATAAATGAATGGAGTCCTTCAATGATCATGATGGATTAATGTTTGTTCAGAGAAAGTGAAGGTGATGAAAGACAATAATTTCTCAGAGAGGATAAATTGTTCAGTTTTGCACAGAGAGAAAGCTCAAGAAATGGTGAATTAGTTTGAGATTGTTTTGCAGAGGTATGAAGTATTTTGAAGATCAAAATTGAATGACTGTAGGTGTTGAAGACAGTTAAAGGTTGATTGCAAAGAATTTATTTTGTTTGTCTTAAAAGGGAGAAATAAGGTTTTATTTTTTATTGAAACAGGGAAATCCCTTGAGTTATAATTTTCATTGAATGTTGATGTTGTAATGTCAGTGAGACATGCAGAGAAGTACAATATGCCAGTGAGGCAGAATTGTAATGTTAGCGAGACAATTGTAATCAGAAATTTGTGTTAAGCCAGTGAGGCAGTTGAGTGGTTTTTATACCCCAGGAGGGTTTTCCACTCAGGAAATTTCTTGTGTCAAGTTTTGTTTTGATACTCTGCATATTTTCTTTGTTCTATCTGAAGAATTCTACAATTGTGAATTTAAATTAAGAAAAGGAGTAAAAAGTGTTAAAATTGTTAACAACACTGATTCACCCCCCCTCTCAGTGTTGAGTGTATTCCTACATGCATCTCAAAATTAAAAGGACAAGTCAAGAAATTCAAAGACAAATACAAAGAAGTTAGTAATCAATTGATATCTGCAAATGAAACCCTGAATGATTTGGAAGTAGAAGTTATAGAAAGAATAAAAGAAGAAGATATGAATTTAATCATGAAAAGAAAATTAGAAGATTGTGCTAAACTTGAAAAAGAAATTGTGAGTCTAAAAGAAAACTTGGAAAAAGCCAAGAGCTATGAAGAAAAGTTCAAGCTAAGATCTGCAAAGCTTGATGAGATGATTGATAGTCAAAAGAGTGCTAATGATAATCAAGGGGATTTGAGAAAGGAGAAAGCTCAAAATCTAGTCAAACAAACACTGAGTTAAAGAAAAACAAAGGAAAACATTTCAAAAATTAAATAAGGGGACCTAGAAGACCTCTGGTCAGACAGCCAAATGCTCAGAGGTATCCATCTTTCAATGGCCACTATTTTAATTGAAATAAGTTTGGTCATAAAGCTACTCAATGCAGAAGTAGAGTAAATCAAAATCTTCCATCATTCTTTGGTTAGTGTTTCAATAGCAAGAAAATTGGTCATAAATAAAATGAATGTAGAAATCTAGCAAGGAATGGTTCCAATAATGCAAGGAATAGTCAATCATTCAATGGAAAGTGTTTTGCATGCAATAGATTTGGACATATGGCTAATTAATGCAGATCAAATCCAATCAATAGAAAGGAATCAAAGGTAAAGGAATGTGGTATGCTACAATTGCAACAAGTATGGACATATTGCAAGAGTCTGTAGAAGTAAAAAAGTAAAAGGGAACTACCTTACTGAAAATAGGAAAACAGAGAAAAGGAATGATAAAGGAAAAGAAAAGGTTGATTCGATTGAAACCAAGAAGGAAATGGACAAGATCTAGATCAAGAAAGAAGTAATTAAAGAAGAGGATAGATCTGCACCAGCATCTAGTGTAGATACTTCCTCCAAGAAGTAAATTGGGAGCTCTAGCTCAGGGGGAGCAATGTTGAAAATCCAAACCCCCAACCAGATCATAGGTAGTGCTGGAGTCCGACACGAAGATATGTGGTAGAATCTGATATGGAAGATCTTATGGAAGAAAATCTGGAATAAAATGAGTCAGTGTGATACATTACAGAGCAATTCTGATTGATTGTATCTATCAGAGTAAAGTTAGGTAGCTTTTAAGAATGAGCATTTATGATAATTAGGTCAAGTGCGGAGGATAAAAAGAAAACTCTTTTGCATTATAACTCACTTTGCATTCAATCTATCAGATATCCAAGAGAGATTGAAGCAAGATTTCAAGCGTCAATAGGGATTCAAAGTACTCAAAGCAATCTAGGTGAAGAAAACCCTAAATTGGCATAAAAAGGTATTTACTGTTGGAACTTTACTAAATCTTTGCAATGGCAACCCCACAAGTTGTTGATATTACTGAGCATCCAAGACCCAAATTCAAGAAACATCTCTTCAAAGCAACCGAAGTTGATCCAATGGGTACATTTTTTAAAATACCATATGTAGTTCTATATGTGGAAGACATTAGGGCATATATCCATGTTGCCCTAGATGAGCTCAGTGGTGACAAATTCTCAGATCTATACCTAAAGTATTTAAGCAATGATCAATTTGACCTAAAGGAAGAATATAAAGTCTTACAAGAGAAAAAATTCATCCAGTATGTATATTTTCTTGCATTTGCAGAGGATGAATGGATCTGGTACATCCTAAGTCAAATTCACAATGAATTCATGTGGTTAAGGTAGCCCTTCAAAATCACCAAGGAAGTGATTAGGACAGTAACAGGGTTAAATTCCACCAAAGGAGTACCCTTGCTAAAAGCTATGAAGAATCAAACTGTTACAGAGGCTACCAGAGCCCAATTTGACAAGAGAGAATTAACCATAAATGACATCACAGACCATGCGGTAAGATTTTCTTCTATGGTCTTAGGCTACAAGATCTATTTCTTAAACAGGGAGAACTCTGTCTCCGATACTGCAATATACACCCCATATCAAATGGTCAAAGAGAATGCTCAGTATGATTTGTGTGAGTTGCTGAGAATCCAACTACTGGAGAATCTAAAGAAGATCAAGGAAACAAAAAACTATCCCTTGAAATTCGATACACTGATTATCTGTATATTCTTCTATTTTGTGAATGAGTTTCCAAGCATGAAGAATCTATTTTGGTTAACTAGAAAACTAGTAGCTGTTCAAATTAGAAATCATTTAAATAGCATTGGAAGCCATGATGAGCAAAAAGCAGCCCTATGGGGGTATTTCAACAATTTTCAAAGCATGATGCATTCAAGAGAAAGAATCCCTGAGAAAATTGTTGAGAAGTATAATGATACTATATGTTTTATGGTTACAAAAGATCAATGTTTGATGGAGGCTATTGAGCCTAGGATAGTCTGGATAATGCCAACGAGTTATGAAGTGGATGGACAAATATTAGATAACTATGCTCAACACATGATGAGAAAACCCAAGGACAATATAGAAGAAATGTTTGGAACCTATGAAGAGCTATTAGTGAAATTACATGTTGAACTCAAACAACTTGAAATCTCTAGGAAAGTGAGGAAGGAGGTAGAAGAAGGAAACATGGTTTTTCTAAAGAATAGATCAAAGAAGCAAGAGAAAAAGCACAAGCTAAAAGGGAAGCTAGAGAAAAGAAAGAAAGTGAACTGGCTAAGGCTCTGAAGGAGTCTAAAAGGAAACAAGAAAACCTTGAAGCAACACAGAGGTCTACAAGAAGCTTTGCTACTTTCTCTGGTCCCACACCATCTCCAAGTGTGGAGCATCAGTCCAAGAAATCCACTGACAAAGGCAGAAAGAGATAGAAAGCAAAAGGAAGAAGGATGTATGTCAGTATAGGAAGAACTGATGAAGAAGAAATAGATTCTGATGAAGAAGTGAAAAAGATGAAAGTTGAAGTTACAAAAGCCTCCGGAACTAGCAAAAAGAAACCTTCCAGTAAGGGTAAACCTAAAAAAAGGAAAAAACAAGATGTGCCTCAGATAGAGGAAGCAACCATAAGCCTCAAAGATGTGCTCAAAACCATAACAGTGGATGGCAATCTAAAACCAATTACACAATTATATGATGAATATAATGATCCAGATAAAAGGGTGATTGAGACTACTGTTGTAGAGTATTTGAACATCTACAACAAGGCCCTGATTGAAATAATTGATGATCTTCCACATAGCCTGGCAAGAATAATGTCCATAAGAAAGGAAACTGCCATGGCTAAAGACATTGAGCTAAGACAGCATACACTAACATAGCTATGTCCAGAGATTACTCCTTAAGAGGAAGACAAAATCTCTAAAGAATCAAGGATGCATTCAGAACCAAGAAAAGG
This sequence comes from Cunninghamia lanceolata, assembly GCA_027924645.1. Lineage (NCBI taxonomy): Eukaryota > Viridiplantae > Streptophyta > Pinopsida > Cupressales > Cupressaceae > Cunninghamia > Cunninghamia lanceolata. The sequence goes on along the minus strand of BSBN01000220.1, from coordinate 2,065,815 downwards.
ATGAACTCACTAATTTTAGGAGAAATTGATAAAGTGGTCAAGGAGACTGAGGAGATCATTTTGGAGGCACTAAAGAAATATAATATCCACACCATCTATGACAATAAACAAACAGATGTTGAAAATGATACATCTGCTTCAAAAATAAATCTTGATCAGGAAATAGATGAAGATGCCAAAATAACTGAGGAGAGAGAAGTATCTGCTTCTAATGCTTAAACAAGATCTTCTCTAGAACATCAAGCTGAGGATAAAATTGACAAGGAGAGGATAGAGGAGGAACAGGCTAAGGAAAACCCTTCACTGGAAAGAAGGAGGACTCTAATAAGGACATGGATCTAGATGATCCAGAGCAGAACTTGAAAGAAGTCTCTACTACACCAAGAGACACTACAGAGTTGGTTAAAGAACTTTTGGAGAAAGAGAAACAAGTTTTAGTTGAGCCTGATTTTCTACATGGTCCAATAAACTTGGACACAATGTCCCCTATACAAAAATTTAGATTGGCATTAATTGCACAGGCAAAGGTAAGAGAAGAAATATTGAAGTCTCACATAGAGGATAGTGAGCTCATTGGTGAGGCATTTATTATTTTGGAGAAGCTGATGCCAACATACCAGAAGGATACTTCTTTGTCATTAGAAAATCAACTCAAAGGACTTATAAACTCTGTAAGTAAACATTTTGAATCCTTTAAGAAATCTATAGACATAAAATTTAGGCAAGAATTTAATGAGAAAAGATTGAATGAGTTGAAGAAAATGATAACTAATGAAAAAGCCCAGCTAGATAATAGAATAAAAAGCATTCAAAGTGCCATTAAAGAAGCTGGTGACATATGCAAATTTTTCTTATCCTGGCTGGAAGTCATAAAGATAATAGAAGAAAAGATCAAGGAGTTGGAGCAGAAACTAATGAACACTTCTAAGGCATATGATCTGGTGACAAAATCAGTAAGCAGTAAGGAAAGTCAAGTCATCAATCTTCATGATGACTTGAACAATCTAATAAGTGAGAGGGACAGAAACAAAATGTGTCAACTAAGAAGAATAATCAGTCCTAAGTTAGATTCTATGTTTAATCTAGCAACTAAAGCACAAGTAGCCTTACAATCTGACACACCCTCTAATCTTCACAAGGTAGAGACTATAGTTTTTCTATTTAGTGGTCATATTCAAATTTTGCACAATGCCAAGAAAATTTGGGATGGTGAGCTAGCCCAAATAAAGAACATTGTCAATGACATTCTCTAGCACATTAAAATAAAGTTAAAGATTGTACCTATACATATGTGGTAGAGTATAGCAAATTTTGTAGTTTTGACAGTTTTTTACTCCGGAACCTACACCTTTGCCATTGATGTCAAAGGGGGAGAAGAAGATCAGTGAAAAATGGGCAAACATCTTAGGGGGAGAAGAAATATAGAGTGTATATAAAAAGGGGGAGCAGTCAAGGCAGTCAAACATTTTTCACTAAGTGTTGCCATCAATGTCAAAGGGGGAGATTATTGGCAAGAGACACTGCTATGAAGAAGATTGGAATGTTGTCATTGATGGAAACAAGGAAAAGAGGTTACATCAGCATGACAAGAAGACATCATTCTAGAAGACCAACTTGGATTGGCAACAAAGCACAAAAATATTCAAGTCTGGAAGGCTAGAATGACTAAGTATGGACAGTATTCAAAGTAAGGGATAGAAAGTGGATCAGTATGCCTCCGCAGATAAAGACCGACAAATGTAGTTTAGGTATGTTGACTTATAGCCACTTGATGATGATATATTCCAGTGTTCAGGTCATGACTTCCTCCAGAAGTTATTTGAAGAAAATATCTAAGTCTGGATGAACATAAGTAAGACAGGGACAGTGTACAGTGTGAAGTAAAATGATCTGCATTTCTTTGCAAGTACATATTTTTTTATACAGTTTTGAGGTGTTGTAAACACTTGTATGAAGTGTCTAAATCTTGAGTTGTAAGATCTAATGTCCATCAAAAAGATAGTTGCAAGATGTTGAGCATCACTACAGTGTTTGACAGAGTTTGACTATGATAGTCTGAGTTCTGATGGTCTGCATTTTGCCACTAAAGAATATTTTTCTTTATGGTTCTGAAGGTATGATTGGTGATGTCTGAGGATTCTCTGATATGGTTTTGAGCAAGCCCTGTGGTCTGCACTAAAAGCTGTAGTCTGACAGTTGAATTGAACCAGTAGCAAAATGAGTTTGAGGCCGACATGATAGTTTGATTTATGTGTGGTAAGTTCTATTCATTAGAACTCTATTCTAAGTAGTTCTATAGTTGGAGCCAACATATGAAAAGGTGTTTCAAATGTTATTTAGGTCCGCCATATATTTTGATGAATGGATTTGGCTGACAAGCTACAAGTCTATTAACTATACGCTTCATCTGAGTATGTTGACCTAATTTGAAGATCTTAAGTGTTTCGGATATATATATGGGATCAAATTCAATGTTTGGTGTGTGTGATGTGAATGTGAATGTGCGACATCCAAAGTAAAGTAATTTTGTAAGGGCATGAAAAGAGAGATCTTGCTCCTATGTAAAAGCAGAGCAGTGAAATAGAGTAGTCAAAGATGAAGAGTTTTGAGATAGTATTTCTATGCTTCGTTGGAGCTACAACCATGCATGTGTAGATGCAATCAGAGAAGTTCAAATTAGCAATGAGCCACTCTTCTTTCTTCCTTCTTTCTCTAGGTAGTGAGCCTATTTTGGCAGTGAGCCTTCTTGTAATCCAGTATTGTGCTATATTAGTATATTGTGAGCTAACACTCACCGTGGTTTTTCCCTTTTTGGGTTTTCCACATAAAAATCCTGGTGTTCATGTGTTATGTCTTTATGGTTGTTGTTCCTGTAAGGGTAAATTGGATCAAACAATGAATATGCAATGATAAACAATAACAGATACCCAAACTCAATGAAATAGTGAAACTAAGGAGATTAATCAAATAAAGCAATGGACAATACAATGCAAACCTTCCTCAGATCGAAACTTCCATTGTTCCCCTATCACAAATCATTCTTTTAAAGTATGAATGATGCCCTCATAGAGCACTTCTTTTCTTTGTTCAAGAATGTTGAGTGTGAATGGCTATGGTGATGATGCGTAATGCGTGGTAACAAGGGTGATCACAAGTAATGAAGGAATAACGAGGGTGCCAAAGGCGTGCTGTAATTCCTGCAAGGTAACAATACTAAAAGCTTGGATGAATGAAATGGAAGAATAAGGTTGAATTTATAGACTTGGGAGAATGAAGATCAATGGTATAGAGAGAATGACAAGATCAATGGTTGAGAACAGTTGAGGAACATGCAACGAATAAGAAGAAGACAAGTGTCACACAAAAGCTATTTTATTTGAGTTAATCACTTTCTTTTCTAAAGATAAGACATGATTTTCATAAATTAGAAAGTTTTTTTTCTAATTTAAGAGATATTGATAAAAACAAGGTTGATTAAATAGATAACTCAACTTGAGATTTGCTTTTGCATGATTTGAGAGAAATTAAATAATAAATTATTTAATTTTGTGTGCATGGAGAAGAAGACTTATTTTTAGAAGATTTGGAAGATATTTGAAGATTTTTGAAGATAAGAAAGTTAATTAAATAAATAATTTTATTTAATTGTTGTGCATGATTTTGGAAGAATAAATAAAATATTTGATTGTATTTTATTTTTGGAGATTGAGAGGATTTAAATAAATTTGATTTGATTTATTTAAATTTGGAAGAATGAATTGACTTTAATTAAATAATTAAGAATTATTTAATTGTTTGGAGGGAATTGAATTAAATAAAGGATTTATTTAATTTACTGGAAGAATATGAATCAAATAAATAAATTTGGTTATTTATTTATTGATAGAGGAATAAAGATGGAATAAATATTAAGAATATTTATTTAGACCGAATCGTGTCATTTTTAGGTGTATACATTTTGCCCCTCTTTGATGCAATGCAGTTTATGGCATTGCTTCAAAGAATAGATAGTCTGACAATGATACATGCCCCAGTTTGCCTTTGGTATAGGTTATGACGATAGGATGCCCCCTTGGGAGATTGGATGAGAAGAAGGCAGAAGGATGAGAGATGGACAATCCCACGAAGATGAAGGGAAACTAGGTTAGGTTTGGAGGGAATAGGACGCATTTCTGAGAAACAGGAAGAAAACTTGAAGAAACGGGCATGGGAAGTAGTCATAGTCACCACCTAGCCAGATTAGGGTTTGCATCCTATAAATAGGAGCTGGGTCCACAAGATAATTCATTTACACACTTGTCTTGGTTTGATTCACATTGGAGAGCTTAGAGCAGTCAGAGCATAGAGCAGCCAGCACGAGGATCGACATTCCACGCGAGGAGCATCGATTCGAGCATGTTCATCGATTCGACCGGCCAGCAGAGGCAGGACCCCTGGTATGTAGCTCAAAAAACTTTCCCTAGGGTCATATTTGAGGGTCATAAATGCTAGGAGAAAATTGGTTAGAACAGATGCGCTAGAATGCAGAACGGTGCATATGCCGTGCGAAATGGCGCATGTGTATTTCTACGGCGCATGCATGAAATAGGACAACACATATGTGAAAAGAGCGCATACATAGGATAGGGCGACGCATACATATTCCTACGGCACATATACAATGTGTTGTGGCGCATGCATTGAAGCAGCGCATTTGTAGCATAGGGCGGTGCATAAATGTGTTTTTGGGGCGCATTTGCCAGAAGTGGCGCATAGGTCAAGAAACAACGCTTTCATTGAGAAACGGTGCACTTACCACCTGTTGTGGTGCATATGATATAGATAAGTGAAAGACTTAGCAAATTGACTCAATTGGTGTCCTAGTTGACACGTCAATCGATAAGCTATCTCCAAGATTGCAGAAATCTAGTCAAGAGATGTAGTCTGTTGTTTTGATCAATTGAAATGCTAAGTTAGTTGATATGATTCTATAGATATGTTGAGTATGGTACTTGCAGTTTTGGATTGACACCTTGCTTTGTGTGCTTGCGGGAGGATATATGAGATACGCTTCAATCTAGGGAGCGGTTCCCTATGCCTATGTTGCAGAGATATATGCTAACAGAGATAGATAGAGAGGCACTCGGTGCTATGGGACTCAACTACATTTGCTTCATGCCCGAGGTTCAGGTGAATCGTGGATTGCTGACTACTGCAGTGGAGAGATTCCATAATGAGGATGGGACCTTCCACCTCCCTACTGGCGAGATGACCATCACCTTGGAGGATGTTTACAAGATTCTTCACTTTCCTATTTAGGGTGACTTGGTGGAGTATGATCCATAGAGAGGCGCAGAACTCGCTGAGTGCAAGTGAGTGTTTGACAACCCTGAGCTGGTAGGGCAGGTTATCCCATGGCAGGATATCTATGAGTGTTACGACTACTTCCCTGGTATTGTAACAGGACTGATCAGAGGTGTGGTATGCCCTGACAGGAGATCGCACGGGTTCCCCATTGGATGGGGTAGGATCATGGAGAGGATGATTACAGAGGGTACTTGGTATGCATGGGGGTTTGCGTACTAGCTCACTTATACCATGATATGCACCAAGTGGTATATCACAAGAGTACGAGCCTATCTGCAGGCATGTCACTTCTACAGTTTTGGCTATGGGAGCATATAGTGATCACGAGACCAATGCGCATGTTTCAGAGACAGAGAGGAGAGCCATACAACTATGGTTATGCAGGGGTAATTTCCCAGCATAGGCTGGGGAAGCTGGAGTATTGGCAACATGCATTGGATGGAGTAGATGTGGTTGAGTGGTAGCCATATCTAGATTGTGAGCCGTGGGATGACGAGGCAGACGAGCTACCTTACTGCTATCAGTCACGATGGCTGATAGGACAGACATGATTCATCCTAGAGAGGCAGATAGTCAGCCGGGTACAGAGGCAGTTTGGGAGGAGACAGGGCATGCCACAAGGGCAGGCCCAGTTTGCTAGGACACATGCAGAGAGGTACAGATGGGGTCCGATGGCATTCTATGAGGAGGCACTAGCTGAGTTTTGGCAGACACCATACGTTGCCTGGGATATGAGGAGGGGGATTGCAGACGTAGGTATGACACAAGACTATGACGATTGGTTTATTGCTCACCTATTCCTGAGATACTCAGGACCTGGGGTGCTGATGCCTCGCATAGATGAGACAGATTCAGATGATGAGGGCCAGGTTGGCCAGAGGAGGAGGAGGGGGAGGAGAGGAGAATGAGGGGGTGGCAGAGATGGAGGAGATGACGGGGATGACAGAGATGATGGAGGTCGACCCAGACAGAGGAGGAGAGGTGGGGAGGGACCATCCCAGGCTGAGCAAGCAGTGCCATCATAGGTTGCACAGTAGGTACTACAGCAAGCACAGATGCCGCCACCTCAGCAGGTGGCATAGTAGCAGGGACCTCAGCCACAAGGGTAGAGACAGGTAGAGGTAGTTTAGGGTCCAGCACAGTTAGATGTGTAGGAGAGGACTATAGCTACCCTAAGGGGAGAGATTAGGTAGCTGAGGGCATAGCACAGGAGAGACGACACCCGACGAGAGACGGATACAATGGTGATAGCGAGGTTGACCAGAGAGAGAGACATGGCAGACGTACGGATACGCATTATCCATGTGGAGAGGGATACCACAGTGGAAGCCTTGGGGACAGATGCGACAAGCAGTTTCCTAGTTGGGCAGGTGCAGCAGGCATAGGCACAGCTAGTGTAGGCACAAGGGCAAGTAGCGCAGACACAGACAGAGATGGCGCAGATGCAGGGGCAGCTAGCGTAGGTGCAGGGTGAGCTTGCTAGAGTGCAAGCTCAGACACAGTGCTACCGAGGACTATACCATGGCGTGGTGCTAGCCAGTCAGAGGGCTCCGAGCTATAGGAGCCAGTCTATGGCCTCACAGAGAGCAGGTCCATCAAGGTCAGGGGCCTTTGTGATGGGCCCACAACAGTCTGGGGCCAGCGAAGGAGGAAGAGGAGACATTACTGGTAGTGGTGGTCCATAGCAGCAGGGATAGCAGAGACTTTGCAGACTTGCAGACCATGGGTTTTTTATGTACCTTTGTTATGACTCATATAGATGGATAGACTTTGTACCATTTTTGTACTTTTGAGACATGTATCGTCATCCGTTGGGATGCATTTTTTTGTATATGACACTGATTCAAAGACTTTGATATTGTACATTTGGACACATTTTCATGGTGTTTATATGATGATGTAGCTATTTGATGCTTTCTATATGTATGAGTTATGATGTATTTCTATTTGTATGATGCAATGCACATGTTTATATAATGCAGACTTTAGATGTTTTACTTGATATGCTATGCGGTGTTATCTAGATGCAGCTTTTGATATGATGCTATATGACCTGATGCTAACTTAGGTGCTTTATTTGACATGCTTCTAATGTGTGTGAGTGCAAATGATATCTCTATGATTATGTAACTTATGTGGTGCACTTATCTATGTTTTTGGTTCTTTTCTGTTTTGACACTATATGATGATTATATGTGGATGACCTGATGTAATTACTATGTATGCAACTGATTTAATCATGTAAATGACTATCTCATATGCTATGATATGCAGCTATATGCTCTATTTTTGTGGTGTCCAAATGTACTCTATCGACACAAAAATGACAGAATGATAAATAGAGGATTGATTGAATAGAAGAATGACTCGACAGAAAGATTCACAAGCTTGACTCTGTATTGCTTTGATCTTTTATTGCATGGGATATGGATGTATGGATGGATGGATGGATGTATAATGGATGCTTTGATTTTGACATCTTGACGGTGCAAATATTTTGAAGTGCCTATTTCATCATTAGGCAATTTTTTTTGGTACTTTTTCAAAATGTTGTAAGTTAATACAAGCGTCTAGGTATAATTGAACTGAGATGACTTGAGCATTGCTTACATGGATTTTGATTTAGCAAGTTAATACAAGCATCTAGGTATAATTGAACCGAGATGACCTTAGTATTTCTTGCGTATCAACAGTCAAGGATTGCCCCCGTTCATGTAATACCTTTGATGTCCTCGATGATCTTTTGCTGATCATGTCCTTAGACAAGGCTTCACATTACTAAAGTTTAATCCACAAACAACAAACAAAGAAAATAATCATGCCCCCATCATAGCATCTCTAGCTTTTGGCATCCTCGAGTAGCATAGAAAGGCATGATAGCAAAAATTAAGACTCTATAAGTTAACCTAACCAACACAAAACATTCTTGCATTTAGATGTGTTTGTTACTTACCATAATTTGGGTAAAATCATTTAAAAGGCCTTAGGAGTTTGCTTGCTTTGGATAGGTTAATGTCCTGCGTCAGGATTTCTGCTTGAAAGCGGTCTTTGCTTGCACTTACTTGCCTGGTGAGAAGATTCCACAATCTTTATTGGTGGGACGGACCCTAAGGGACTGACCTAGTGCCTTGGGGGCTCATTGCTAAATGGCCTTACCTATGTGACAATGTAGAGGCAACGTAGTTCAGGGTAAAACCCTAATGAACCATGGATGGACTAGAATAAAGACGACAAGAAAGATGACAAGAAATGGGACGAATGGGACTGTGGGAGCCTTAGGGGCACATAGAAATATGGCCTTGCCTATGTGACAATGCAAAGGCAATGTAGTTCATGGACTTGGACCATGGAGACCAACGAGAGACACTATACTAGGTTGACACTATGGATAGGATATGGGATAAAACCTTGGTTGATAAGGCAACAAAGAGATAGAGTATCAAGCCATGATAGGTTATCGATGGGTTCTTTATTATGGGACGGATATGGGTCGAATGGGACACAAGGAAGGATGGACACAAGGTGATTGGTTTCCCAAAGATGGAGAAGGCGGTTTATCACAAGTAATGCCTGTTTACCAGGTTTTCACCACTTGCTTTTATTTGCACGAAAAGCTAGAAAGTAAACATGACGCCTGTTTGCCAGGTTTTTATCATGATACCTATCCGAGATGCCTATTTGCCAGGTTTTCACCAAAGGACAATTTTTTTGTACTGTTCTAAATTTTTGATTTTTTTGTATTTTTCTGATTTTTTTATTTTTTTGTATTTTTAGGCCCCCCTTACATTGGGGTTCTCCTAGGTATAGAATCAGTGAAGATGCATGCTGTTGATTGGGTGATCGAACAGCTCACCCTCTGATGTTGCTAACTGATATGCCCCAGATCCATAAGCAGCTACAATTACATAAGGCCCAAGCTAGTTGGGTTCGAACTTGCCTTTGCTTTCCCTATCTTGTTGATTGCGGGGATTCTCTTTAAGTACTAGATCTCGAACCTTGAAGATTCTTGGGTGAACTCTGTGGTTATAGCTTCGTGACATCATCTGTTGATATGCTTTGAGATGGTCAAAGGCTTTTTGTCTCCTTTCCTCTAGCAACTCTAGTTCTTACAATCTGGAAACTCTGTATTCTTCATCTGATATGAGACCTTTTAATGACACCCTAAGAGATGGTAACTCAACTTCAATGGGAAGGATAGCTTTTGAGCCATAGACAAGGGCATAAGGTGTCGTACCTGTGGGAGTGTGTATACTAGTTTTGTAGGCCCACAGAGCGGGATTGAGTTGGATGTGCCAATCACGGCCGGCATCGTTGATTGTCTTCTTGAGGAGTTTCAAGATGGTCTTGTTGGATGCTTTAGCTTGACCGTTGCCTTGGAGGTAATAGGGTGTAGAGAAATGGTGTTGGATTTTGAATCAGTCACAGAGTTCTTGGAGATCCTATTTTTTGAATGGTCTTCCATTATCCGTGATAATGGATGAGGAAATCTTGTATATGTAGATGAGGTAATTCAGGATGAATGAGGAGATTTGCTTACCTGTGATGGTGGTGAGGGGAATGGCTTCAATCCATTTGGTAAAGTACTCAGTGGCAGTTATGATGAATTTATGGCCATTGGAGGAGGGTGGATGGATCTTTCCCACAAGGTCAAGTCCCCATTGGTAAAAGGGCTAAGGTGTCGTTAAAGGTCTCAACTCTTGAGCTGGTGCATGTATCAGGTTCCCATGTATTTGGCACTATTTGCACTTTTTCACAAATTGGTATGAATCTGTCTCCATGTTCGGCCAATAATAACCCAAATGCATGAGTTTCTTGGCTAAGGAAGGACCACTAGAGTGTGTCCCGCAAATCCCTTCATGTATGTCTTGTAAGGCAGTTACAGATTCTTCTCATTCTAAACAATGGAGTAAAGTACCATCTAGACCACATTAGTATAAGGTGTCAGAAATGATGGTATAGTGAGAGGTTTGGCGTATAAAGGTTTGTCATTGGTTTGAAGATAAGTCAAGTGGGAGGGTGTTGTCCTTGAGGTAAGTGTAAATCTTACTATACCAAGGTGAATCAGATCCAACTAAAAGGCATATGGAATGGGTCTCAGGAAGATCATAAGCTGGTTGTCGAATAGTTTCCACTAAGAACTCGTACCATGACTCATTCTCTAGTATCTCTATAAGAGAGGCAATGGTCGCCATGGCATCTGCTGCTTTGTTCTCAATATGAGGTATCTGCTCAAAAGATATAATCACAAAGTATTCCTTAAAGTCATCCACCATTCTCTTGTATGGGACAAGCTTCTCATCTTTGGTTTGGTAGTCGTCATTGACCTGATTTATTACTAGTTGAGAATCACCGTAGACATGTAGCTCTTTGATTTTCCAATTTGTGCCATCTTGAGACCAATAACTAAGGCTTCATATTTTTCTATGTTATTGGTGCATGGGAATAACAAGTGGTAAGACTTCGGTATAGTGTCGCCATGAGGAGTTACAAATAAGATTCCTGCCCCCGATCCATGGTTTGTGTAGGACCCATCAAAGTAGAGCTTCCAGGAATGTGTTGAGACATTGAATAAGGATTCATCCGGAAACTCAAATTGCATTGGTGTGGTATCCTGTACTGGTGCATCTTCTAGTTGATCAGCAATGACTTGTCTCTTGATAGCTTTTATGTCTACATACTCAATGTCGTATTCGCTTAGGAGCATTACCCATTTGGCTAGGTGACCTGTGAGAGCTACTTTGCGTAGTACGTATTTCAACGGATCTACTTTTGCAATGAGTTTGACTGGATGTGCAAGCATATAATATCAAAGTTTTTGAGAAGCAAAATCTACTGCAAGACATGATCTTTCTATCTGAGAGTATTGCAACTCATAGCCCACTAATGTGCGACTGATATAGTAGACGGCTCTTTCCTTATTCTCATAATCTTGTTGTGCTAGAAGAGCCCCTAGAGCTATAGGTGTAGCAGATATGTAGAGTATCAATGGTTTCCCTTGGATAGGAGGCATAAGAATAGGTGGATTCATAAGATACTCTTTCAGTTTGTTGAATGCCTCTTCACATTTCTCATCCCATCTGAATGGAACATTCTTGTGTAGGAGATGACTGAATGGTTCATACTTGTCTACTAGTTGTGATATGAATCTACGAATTGCTTGTAGCTTGCCTTTTAGCGATCTGAGTTGTGTAAGAGTCTTAGGTGGTGGCATGTCCACGATAGCCTTGACTTTTGCGGGGTCCACTTCTATTCCATTTGCTGATACAATAAAACCTAGGAGTTTGCTTGAGGTGACTCCGAACACACACTTCTTTGGGTTCAACCTGACTTTGAATTGCTCTAATCTCTGAAAGACTTTCTCTAACACATCCAAATGTGATTCTCTTGTGAGTGACTTTGCTAGGATATCATCTACATAATCTTCCATGGTGACATGCATCATATCATGAAATATAGTAGTCATAGCACGTTGATATGTGGCTCTTGTGTTCTTTAGCCCAAATGGCATGACGTTCCAATAGAAAGTACCCCATGGACAAGTAAAAGTTGTTTTGTGCTGGTCTTTTGGTGCTATTCTGATCTGATTGTATCCTGAGAAGCCATCTATGAGAGATAACATGGTATGCCCTATTGTTAAGTCAACTATGATATCGATATTTGGCAACAAAAAATCATCCTTGCGGCAAGCTTTGTTTAGATCTCTAAAGTCATTGCATAGTCTGACTCGAACATCTGGTTTGGACACTGGTACTATGTTGGAGAGCCATTCCGGATAGTCTATAGCTTTGATGAACCCTACATCCAGTAATTTCTTGAGTTCTTCTTTGACAAGTAGTGCTATGTGTGGATGCATTTTTCTAAGCTTCTGTTTCACTGGTTTCACTCCTGGATCTAGCAGAAGATGATGTAGAATCAAATCTAGATCTAACCCTGGCATACCTACGTATGACCAAGCAAAATTGACTTGCTTTCTCTTGAAGAATGGTACAAACTTGGTCTTCTCTAGTGGGGTGAGAGATTTAGCAAAGTGAATGATCTTAGGCTGTTCCTCTGTTCCAATATTAACTGGCTCTGTGGGTTCCACAACAATCTAAGACTTCTCCTCATGCATGTCATTGGGGAGAGTGTCAAGACTTCCATTGTCAGGTGCCACAGTTGGGTTTTCACCTTCGGATGCATCCTTTCTTTTTACTATTTTGGGATTTGACACTGCCACAGAGCGGTTTTCATCGTCAGATCCAATTTTTATTTTGATATTTTTGCGAATGGAAGGCTTGGCACCCTCTCTGAAGTAAGCCACGGTATTAAGTTCAATAGAAAAACTAGCTTTATGATCCCCTTTGGGTAGGTGGTCCCTAAGTTCCATGTAGTCAATATAGGCATCGTTGTTTTGGAACATATCTAGTTTTGGAACAAGGGGAAGGGAGTCGGAGGATAGATCTGATTCATTGATAGTTTGGATGGATATGCTAGGAGTATTGGGAGGGAGAGTGTTTGGGATGGTACTTTCCTCCAAGTTGTTTATTGCGATAGAACCTGAACCTTCCTCGAAAGTCGTATTCTCAGAGATAGGCAAATCAAAATCTATTGGTCTATGCAGTAGCATTTGTCCCTCATAGTAGGGGCTATAAGTTTGAATGGTATCGACCCCTTTGTCATCATAAGAATGCTCTATTAGCTCATCCCACTCATATTCATTGGAATCTATGTCACTGCCCACTTGAAGTGTATGGATCATTTCCACTAGACAAGTATTTTCTTTAGCTTTGCCCTTACCTGTGTATCCTAGGCCTTTTGTATTTCTAGCCAATGAGGATGAAGAAGGTTGAATGGGTTCAATGATTCCTTCTCTTCTTAGGCTGATGGGGCCTTGCCCTTCGTAACCCATTCTATGTAGGATAGATTCACCTCGCCCATAGATCTCTGTTGGGAGTCTAGGTGGTTCATGTTGTATGTTCTCTTCTTCTTCGGTATAAAGCCATTGTAGGACATCTCTTTCCTTTGTTTCATTAGATAAGGTCCCCCATTTTACAAAGGGAGCTGTAGGAGCTATAGGAGGAGCAGATGGCTTTGGAACCTGTCTGGGTTGACCAAAGGATCCAGGAGATAAAGGCATCTTGGCTAGATTGAGGTTGTGCTCTATGGAGTATTCCCCAACTCCTTTTTCTTTGATGGTAATTTTCTGCTCTTTGGGCCTTGATGAGGAAGCATCAGAGGTATGATCATGCTGCGGGATAGGGGACGTAGATGCTCTATTGTTTGGTATGATGTAATTAGGTTTTGAAAGGATAGAGTTGCAATGTTGGAAGGGATCAGGGTCTCCTTGGATGGTGACTTGCTTGCCATTATGCGGGAATTTTATGCATTGGTGATAGGTCGAAGGGATAGCTTTCATGGCATGAATCCATGATCTTCCTAGGAGAATATTATAGGCAAGCTCCCTATCTAGGACTTGGCACACAACATCCTTTATCACTAGTCCTACTTGTGTGGGTAAGACTACTGCTCCCTTTGTAGTTCTCTCCTCTTCATCATAGGCTTTGATAGTAATCTTCTTCCTTGGATCGACAACATTTTCAGAGAACCCCAATGTAAGGACTAGCTTTAATGTGCAAATATTTAAACCGGCTCCCCCATCAATGAGAACCCTCTTGATGCGGTGCTTGTGGATGAAGGCGACAATATGTAGAGGGGTGTTATGAGGTTGAGACACTAAGAGGTCATCTTGCTCGATAAATGATATGGTACTTGAGGAGGTTAGATTACCTACCATGGCTTGAAACTTCTCTTGGGCCAAGTTAGTGGGGACAGTGGTTTCCACTAAGGCTTTATTAAGAATCTCCTTATGAGAAGGAGATAGAGGCAACAAATCCAAGATAGAAATGTGGGCCGGAGTCTTCTATAGTTGGTCTATGACATTATACTGATGGAAGTTGGACTGAGAAGGTGATGACATTGGAGGGACGGTATTCAAGGTGACTTTACCGCTACGGGTAATGATACTACAACCAGTTCTGTTAGTGTGAGGCTGACTATTTTACCTCCCATATTTTGATCATTGTGCTATCCAGTAGTGAATATGTTTCATTATGCAAACTTGATGTTGTATCTCACTGATTTGATATATGTGATTTGATTCGGTCATATTGGATGATATGTTGTGGTTCGACGTATGGCACATATATATTAGATATTATTTTTTCTATGGGATTCTAGTTGTTATGTATGGATCAATTGACATATAATTTGACAATGCAGTTTAATTTGCAGTATGTATTGATGTTTATTTCAATTGCGTGAAGTTAATTTTAGTTGCTTCAGCTATGACTTTTCTGACAGGACTGACACTTGATCGAGATGTGCAGGTTTTACGTTCCCTAGCCACAGGAAATCAGAGGTAGGATTCACACCATGTTATTCCCGGTTAAGCTGATCTATTCCCAAGAGGGATAAGGATCACGTGTGAAATTGCATGATGATTTATTGTCTTTGGTTTAAATTTTAATTATTTTTTTAAGCCTTAGTACCCCCTCTCCTTCTTATTTTGATTAATGTTAAGTGTTGTAAAATTTTAATTGATTTATGTCAATTGGTATTTTTATTATTTCTTTTGGGCCATTTATATGTGGATTTTTGACCCCTTTCATGACCCCTAGGGTCCCGAAAGTTACCCTAGGTGGTCAACCATGAGTCTAGGGTCAACTTGGACCACCTAACCCTAGTTTTGACTCACCTTAGGTCATCCTAAACCAAGGTGGAGTAAGAGTGACGAATTTGGGAAGAGGGAAGATGGGGATGGGCCTTGCCTTGGGAAGAGCTCATCTCCCATCCCTATGTTTTGGGAATCACTCCCAAGGAAGGACTAGGGAGGTCTCCAAGAGTCCTCCCAAACTCTCAAGTGAGTTGGAGCACCACTCAAGGCCATTATCTTCATGAGGTGGAGATGGAGGTGGAGGGATAGGAGGACACTTGTCATCCTCTTACCTTCTCTCTACTCCAAGTGGCTTTGGTGGAGGGAAGAGATGGTGACAAATGTCACCACCTCATTCTCTCAAGGCCAAGTGGATGGCCTATAATAACTCCTCTTGTAGAGGAGTGGGGGTTCTTCCATTCTATTCTTTTTGCTTACATTTTAGAGACTTCTTGCAAATTTGGATTTCCTTACTAGTTTGGAGGAGTTAGAGAAGGTTGGGAGAAAATCTGAAAGGTTGGAAAGCTTGGGAAGGCTAGGAGCTCTTCACCAATTCCACTTCCATTGCCAATGTCTTGAAGGTAGGCCTTTGATCTTGTTTTTGCTTTCCTTTATGATGTTCCATGGTTTGAATCTTGATTGTAAGTTGTTTGCTTTGTGATGCTTTCTTTTTGCATTTGATATTGGGTTGGGTGTCATGGTGAGAGCACCTCCAATGGAGGAAATGCTCAACTTGTATGGGTAGGGGAGAGGAACAATCCTTGGGGGCTCTCCCATAGTTTTGTGTTTATGTGTTTATGCCTTGAGGGCCTATTATAATTTGAGGAGTTATCTATATGGCAAGAGTGCCAAGCAAAATTGGTGTGGGATTCTTGTGGAGTGTGGTGTTCAGGGATTTTTGGCTTGAGGCCATGTGTTGAGTTATTCTTTATCATTGTGAGCCCCTTTAAGTTGAGAGGTCTATTCCCTACCCTCACCAAACTCATTTTTATGAGTTGATGTAATGTGTTAAGCCTATGGGTTGCTTGTGTTTAGTGTTTGTTTTGCTATGGAATGGAACCCTATGTGAATTCCCTACCTCCCTAGCTCGGGGGAGACCCACTTGCGGGTCTACGGTAGGGAGGAGAGCTTCCCTTTCTCAGTGGTTGTTTTCTTGGTTGTTACATTGCTGTGTTTAGTTGTAGGTTGTTATGTGAAGAGGTGGAGCAGTTTGGAAGCTCATTGTGGTGTTCAAAAGGTTCCCCATGTAGTATTAAAGTGGCTAAATTGGCCTTGGTCCTTGTGGCCTTCTTGCCCTATAAATGTTGTAAATGTTGTTAAGAAGTTTGCCATAGAGATAGCTGTGCTAGCTATTGGAGTATAAACATTCAGATATTGTATGCAATGTTGTGCACTACTGATTTAGACCTGGTTGTGAATGGAAGAGAAAGTTAGAATTATTTGATCTTACTGAAAAAGAAAAAAAAAAGAATGTATAAATTGCTGTATATGTTTACGTGCATACATGAAAGTGAGGTTTGCATGAGAGATAAGATTACTTCTTGCTGTCATTTAGTTTTCAAAGAGAACTTGTATGTGTTAGAGGGAGGTTGTTCAGATTTGGCTTTAGTTGAAAGAAAGAAAGTTAAAATAGTTACCTGTATGGGGCAATTTAAGTCTTCATTAGTGAGTTGCAGAAATTAGAAGAAAAAAAAAGGGGGTTTGCTGTTTAATCCTGCCAGTGAAGTTGCTATCAAAAGTTGTGTTATGCAAACAATGCTTTCAAAATTACTCAAATACTATTTAATTATCTATTCTTTCCTTTCTTATCCTGAGAGTAAAGTATATGAAAGATAAATAAATAAGAATGGAGGATGTTATGTTGTAAATCTGTCCTTTGATTTACAGAAAAGAAATAAGAAAATTTATCTTAGTTTTCTGATTGGATGCATTATGTACACTATTTTAGATTTTGTTGAAGGATGAAAGGAGAAATTGCATTTTCTTAAAAAAAAAAAATGTTTTTATTATATAAATGTGCTTATAAAATATACTCAAATAAACGAACTTTGTTGAGAGTTGTAAAAATTCCAGTTATACATTTTCAGCTGCTAAAAAGTTAGAACTGAGTATACATTTATATAAATACAAATACAAATATATATATATAGTTATGAAGAGATACACATAAAATTATATATACCAAAATGTGTATACATGCATTAACCTTAAGAGTCACAGTTTTAAACTATTGTTTTTTTTATATTTTATAAACAAAAAAAAAATGCAAAGAAAAACAGACTGTGGGCAGCGCCCACAGTCCTCACCCTCTGCAGCAAAGGGGTGTGGGGGAGATGGAGCCTCCACCCACACCTGTGGGTGTGGGTGGAGGCTCCGCCTTGCCCACACCCCCGAAACCCCCCTGAAGAAGCTGTGGCTCCCCCTTTCCCTTCGCTTCCCAACACACTGCGGGCAACCTCCACCCACAACCACCGTGCCTCCCACGATCACCACGCCCCTTCTCCTTTTCGTCGTCCTCCACCTTCAGCCATAACTCGTCCTCACAGCGCCGTCTCCCGCCGCCTGTAGCAGCTCCCTCACCCCAACCACCGCCCCCTCTTTGATCTCCGCCACCTCCTCTCTCCCTCAGCATCGCCGCCGCCAGTAGTCCTCTACTGGCCTTCTATCCCTGCAACAAAACACAAATTCTTGTGTTCAAGATAACAACATAAAAATACAGTATGGTTCTCTAGAGCATTAGTGTTTGGAAGCACACCTTCGTGGGAGTTTTCCACAGCCTCCAATGGCTACCTCCAAACCCTAGCCTGCAAAAGAAAGAAACAAACAAACTTGAAAGATTAAAAATGAGAATGAGAGAGGAGAAAAATGTGATTAGGGCATAAAAGAGTTTTATAGAAATTAGGTTTAGGGCAACCTTTGTTTGGAAAACTATTTTTTTATTGTGTTAAATTTCTATTTTGTTCATTAAATACATATATGAACTATTTACCTTATATAAACAATATCATACATATATATGTAGAAATATATATAGATGTATAATGTTGTTTGCAAAAGAAAAAAAAATGGGTAAACTCTTTTAATTAACATATATATATTTATAACAGATTATATATTTATATATATATAATGTTATATTTTATTACGATTAATGAATTCTCATCTAAATTACTACAAGAGAATCATATTATATATATATATATATAAAATATTGTTGCTATATAAATAATAATGTTGCTAATATTTATTCAATTTCATTTTATGGATAAATATATTTGTTTGGTGTAAACGTTTGTATAATTTGAAAATATATAACTCCGTAAGCGAATCGATCATTAGACTTAAAAAAAAGGGGCCTTGAGAATGATTAGGCAGGGGTTATCAAATTCTGGTCAAATATATATAGCAACAATTATTTTAATAAGAGGTGGAAAGCATTCTATTTTTTTTATATATCTATTTTCGAAACGTAGGATAAACTACGTAATCAAGTTCAGCGATGGTACAATCCATTCTCTCCCACATCGAAAACATGAAATGCTGCTAGATTTTCACTAAATTTTAGAGTTTATTTATGTGTTAATTATGGTTTTATTCCATCATCCAAAACTTAATCGAGCACCATCGTGTCTCCAAAATTAATCTTTCCCTTCGTTCTGTGTCACGTTATGATGTGAATTTGGAAATCCATCTCACCTAGGAAGAAGCTTAGGGTTCAGGTTGTTTTAATCTAACCCTAGAAGCGACACACTTCATGTCACACACCCCTTGAGAGCCTTTGCCTCTTCGCAGTTGATGTCATGTTTACGCCTCAGGTGTAATGCCACCGAGCATGCAAGTGCGTGTGAGGTGGTCCTTAGGGTAGGGAGGAAAAAAATTTTCGTGGTTCGCATCATGTCCACATGGCAAATGTGGACATGTCACGCATGTTTGTGTGTCGTGTCCACATGGGAAATGTGGGCATGACATTTGGTATTAGAGCCAAGTTTTTAAAACACTGGGCTTGTTTTAGGCACATTACTATTTCCGCAACTACGATTTGACTTGTGGCTACCTCATTTTGTAGGATGCCTCCCAGATGAGTACGGCGAGTGCAGACCTGCTACACTCCACCCACAGAGGTATGTACTAATTCATTAGTTGCGGGACTGGGGCAGCCAGATCCACCGGTACAGCCAGAGCCACAGGTACAACTAGATCCACAGGTTTAGCCACTCCTACAGCCACAGGCAGTTCCTCAGGCACCACCGGCCCCACTAGATATGGGACCACAGATATTACAGGCCTTATAGGTAATTCTAGATAGGCTCCCACTGGCAGTAGCAGAGCCACGTGTCGAGCCCCACGAGGATTTGCGAGAGGAGCCCCACATAGAGCCGCGAGGGGCACCATGTGAGGAGCCTTACATCGAGCTACCAGAGACAGAGGAGGTTGGTTTGGCCAACAGGGCCCGTAGTAGGAGCCCCCCACATCGAGCTAGATAGGATGAGATAGTGTGTGTAGAGCACTTTGGTCACAGGCCTTATGAGTATCGTGCAGATGAGATTATCCAGGGGCACAGAGATAGAGGAGATCCCATCAGGGACATATTGAGGTTGAACCCTCCTACATTCATCGGGACCATCGAGGGAGCTGAGGCAGAGGCCTGGCTAATCAGTTTAGACAGGTGCTTTGCATTGTGTCCTTACGAGGGCAACACGAAGGCCCGTGTGGCAGTTCACTTGTTGCGAGACATAGCAGCTACCTGGTGGCGCACTGAGGAGTGCAAGCGCCTCCTTTCTTTAGACACTCTCACATGGGAGACCTTCATTGAGCGCTTTAATGCACGCTATTTATCAGACCACTACAGGCAGCGTCGTCTAGACAAGTTCCATGACCTCCAGCAGAGAGGACTTACAGTGGCTCAGTATGAGGCTAGGTTTACAGAGCTATCTAGATATGCGAAGTATCTCCATGACAAGAAACTCCTGGTGCACAAATTTATCAAAGGGCTTAATCACAGTATAGCAGGGCCTGTTCGGATGGCAGACCCCCAGACTTTGAGTGATGCTACCGAGAAGGCATACATCACTAAGGAGATTCAGGGACGAGGGCAGAGTTCTCACCCTCAGTTTCAGGATCACGGACAGCAGCAGCATCAATAGAGTTTTCGTAGACCATCGCAGCCACCCCATAGAGGAGGATTCAGTTTGGCATCTTTACCTCCTAGACCCTCACAATAGCAGCAACCACAGTAACAACAAAGAGCTAGGACACAGCAAAGGTCATAGGGGGGACATAATAGGGGTTGGCAACAACAGGGCTCGTGCAGAGATCAGAGATAGCAGGGACCACCTGCGGGACCCGCGAGGACATAGCAGTCTTATAGAGGTTCACAGGGGTCTACCGGCAGATCAGGACAGCAGCAGATGGGTAGGACCCAGACTATACAAGTACAGGTTAGGGGCCCTTGTTATGTTTGTGGTGGAGCAGGACACCTAGCTAGAGAGTGTCCACAGGGTTATACAGCAGGGGGACAGCCTCATGTAGGAGGTTCAGAGCAGATAGTGGGTGATGTGGGTAGAGTCCACCAAATGTTTGCAACGGTTGATAACCGCCAGGCAGATTTTTAGGCGTCAGTGATTGAGACATCAGGTATGATTGGGGGTAACCCCATCTCTATTCTTTTTGACTCTGGTACTATTGATTCATTTATATCTCCATCGTTAGTGGAGCGTTGCAGGCTAGTGGCCTCTAGGCAGGGTGATAGGTGGGAAGTTGAGTTGGCTTCAGGAGCCAAACTGATAGTAGATACCTTAGTCCATGATTGTGAGATTGCTTTGGGATCCTTCACTACACTATGTGACCTTAGAGTCATGACACTAGGATCCTATGATGTGGTGTTGGGTATGGATTGGCTTGCGGCTCATTGAGCCAAGCTAGATTGTCACCGAAAGGTGATCAGCTATTTAGACGATCATGGCACATTAGTGGAGATTGTGGGCATACAGAAGCCCACCGCAGTGCGTATGATATCCACTCAGTAGCTTAAGTGCTGCATGTGGAAGGGATGTCAGTTGTTCACCATCACAGTGAGTGATAGATCAGATGACGAGCCAGAGGCATCTTTGGATGATCATCCCATCCTTAGAGAGTTTGCCGATGTATTCCCAGCAGAGTTACTGGGGATGCCTCCCCAACGTGAGCTAGACTTTCACATAGACCTAGTGCCAGGTGCTGAGTCAGTGTCTCGTGCACCCTACAGGATGACCGCACATGAGCTCACTGAGCTCAAGCTTCAGTTGGAGGACTTGCTAGAGAAGGGGCACATCCGACTGAGCATTTCACCTTGGGGTGCTCCCATCATCTTTGTGAAGAAGAAGGATGGGTCTCTTCATTTGTGTATGGACTACAGGCAGTTGAATAAGGTGACGGTGAAGAACCATTATCCTCTGTCCAGGATTGATGATCTTTTCAACCAGATGCAGGGAGCCAGGGTGTTCTCTAAGATAAACCTAAAGTCCAGGTATCATCAGTTACGCATCGCAGAGGCAAATATCCATAAGACCGCCTTTCGGACTCGATATGGGCACTATGATTTCACAGTGGTTCCCTTCAGCTTGACGAACACCCCTGCAGTGTTCATGAGTCTCATGAACGGGGTGTTCCGTACCTATCTAGATCGGTTTGTAATCATTTTCCTTGATGACATTTTGATCTACTCATGGACCGAGGAGGAGCACGAGGAGCACCTTCGTCAGGTTCTACAGTGTTTGCGAGAGCAGAAGCTTTATGGGAATTTGGTGAAGTGTGCCTTTTTCAGGACAGAGGTTCAGTATCTGGGGCATATTCTTTCCGGCAATGGAATCTCAGTAGATCCATCGAAGATCAGAGCTATCAGGGATTGGCCAGCACCCATGAGTGTGACAGAGGTCAGGAGTTTCATGGGGTTGGCTGGTTATTACCATCATTTTGTTGAGGGCTTTTCTCAGATTATGCACCCCATCACTTCCCTTCAGCGGAAGGGGAAGAGCTTTCTTTGGACTGAGCAGTGTGAGAGGGCATTTGGGGTCCTCAAGGAGCGTCTTACCAGCGCTCCTATTCTAGCAGTTCCTGATCCTACAGCAGATTTCATGGTTTGCACGGATGCATCACTGGAGGGATTGGGAGTTGTACTTATGCAGGGTGGTAGAGTAATCATCATAGCCTCCAGTATATCTTTACACAGCTGAATCTGAATGCCCATCAGTGGCATTGGATGGAGTTCCTATGCGAGTATGACTTTGATGTCCACTACATCAAAGGGAAGGAGAACGTGGTTGCTGACGCATTGAGTCAGAGGCGCCACGAGCTCTTGACCTTAACTTTGTGAGTGGACTTGAGGGATCGCATTTTATAGCATCTGCTAGAGGATGGATGGTATCTAGAGGTGCAGCAGGAGATCAGTTCACAGAGGGCCCTGGTGGGCAAATTTGCAGGGTATACACTTGACGCATATGGTTTACTTTATCATCGACGGTGCATCTATGTACCCTGCGCAAGTGACCTGCGTACTGTGGTGCTATCAAAGGCTCATAGGGTACCATATGCAGCACATCTGGGGGTGAAGAAGATGCATGCCAATCTTTGACAGCTGTACTTTTGGGTAGGCTTGAGATGAGATATAGCAGAGTTTGTTGCTCGTTGCCTTGAGTGCCAGAGGGTCAAGGCCGAGCATCAGCATCCAGTGGGTCTTCTATACCCACATGACATACCTGAGTGGAAATGGGACACCATTTCTATGGATTTTATTGTTGGTCTTCCTATATCTTCACGTCACCATGATGCCATCATGGTGACAGTCGACAAGTTGACCAAGGTGGCTCATTTTTCTCCTATGTGCACGACATACAATGCGCCAGCTGTGGCGAGGGTATTCTTGGATGATATTGTGAGACTACATGGAGTACCTCATCGCATCATCTCAGATAGAGATCCAGTGTTCACTTCATCATTCTGGAGAGCCTTATAGCAGGCATTGGGCACAGCTCAATTTTAGCTCTACTTATCATCCCGAGATAGATGGACAGACAAAGCGGGTGAATCAGGTATTGGAGGACATGCTTCGGATGTATGTTATGGACCATTAGTCTAGATGGGAAGAGTATCTCTATCTAGTTGAGTTTTCCTACAATAATGGGCATCATAGCTCGTTAGGTATGCCTCCCTTTCAGGCTTTATATGGAAGACCATGCAGGACACCATTGAGTTGGGATCGGATTGAGGACAGAGTCGCCATTGGTCCAGAGCTAGTTCAAGACATGGAGCAGCAGGTCACAGTGATTAGATAGAGGTTGCAGGAGGCACAGGATAGGCAGAAGAAGTATGCCGATGCTAAGAGGATAGATCAGAGCTTTTTAGTGGGAGACAGGGTATTCCTTAGAGTGCGGCCACACAAGGGTCCAATCCATTATGGAAAGGGCTCTAAGCTCATACCACGGTTCGTAGGTCCCTTTGAGATTTTGGAGCGGATAGGACCATTTGCCTATCGTCTAGCATTGCCACCTAGCCTGTCACGTATCCATGATATTTTCTATGTTTCTATTTTGCGACGGTATATATATGATGTATCTCACATTCTGAACTGGAGTGCTTTATAGGTAGAGGCAAGCAGGTAGTTGGTGCTGGAGCCAATTCGCATATTGGCTCGTCGGATGCTAGGCCTTCGAGGTCGAGAGCTAGACTAGGTTAGGGTCCAGTGGGATCGATATGACGAGGTCACGGCAACTTGGCAGGATGCAGCTAGTTTGAGGACACTCTATCCTCACCTTTTTGATGACTTCCAGGAGGAAGTTCAGTCTTAGGGGGGAGGATGTGAGGCCGACTATTTTACCTCCCATATTTTGATCATTGTGCTATCTAGTAGTGACTATGTTTCATTATGTAGACTTGATGTTGTATCTCACTGATTTGATATATGTGATTTGATTCGATCATATTGGATGATATGTTGTGGTTCGACGTACGGGACATATATATTAGATGTTATTTTTGCTATGAGATTCTAGTTGTTATGTATGGATCAATTGACATATAATTTGATAATGTAGTTTAATTTGTAGCATGTATTGATGTTTATTTCAATTGCGTGAAGTTAATTTCAGTTACTTTGGCTATGACTTTTCTGATAGGACTGACACTTAATCGAGATGTGCAGGTTCTATGCTCCCTAGCCACGGGAAATCGGAGGTAGGATTCACACCATGTTATTCCCAGTTAAGCCGATCCGTTCCCAAGAGGGATAAGGATCACGTGTTAAATTGCATGATGATTTATTGTGCTTGGTTTAAATTTTAATTATTTTTTTTAAGCCTTAGTACCCCCTCTCCTTATTTTGATTAATGTTAAGTGTTGTATAATTTTAATTGATTTATGTCAATTGGTATTTTTATTATTTCTTTTGGGCCATTTATATGTGGATTTTTGACCCCTTTCATGACCCCTAGGGTCCCAAAAGTTACCCTAGGTGGTCAACCATGAGTCTAGGGTCAACTTGGACCACCTAACCCTAGTTTTGACTCACCTTAGGTCACCCTAAACCATGGTGGAGTAAGAGTGACGAATTTGGGAAGAGGGAAGATGGGGATGGGCCTTGCCTTGGGAAGAGCTCATCTCCCATCCCTATGTTTTGGGAATCATTCCCAAGGAAGGACTAGGGAGGTCTCCAAGAGTCCTCCCAAACTCCCAAGTAAGTGGGAGCACCACTCAAGGCCATTGTCTTCATGAGGTGGAGATGGAGGTGGAGGGAGAGGAGGACAATTGTCATCCTCTTACCTTCTCTCTACTCCAAGTGGCTTTGGTGGAGGGAAGAGATGGTGACAAATGTCACCACCTCATTCTCTCAAGGCCAAGTGGATGGCCTATAATAACTCCTCTTGTAGAGGAGTGGGGGTTCTTCCATTCTATTCTTTTTGCTTGCATTTTAGAGACTTCTTGCAAATTTAGATTTCCTTACTAGTTTGGAGGAGTTAGAGAAGGTTGGGAGAAAATTTGAAAGGTTGGAAAGCTTGGGAAGGCTGGGAGCTCTTCACCAATTCCACTTCCATTGCCAAGGTCTTGAAGGTAGGCCTTTGATCTTGTTTTTTCTTTGCTTTATGATGTTCCATGGTTTGAATCTTGATTGTCAGTTGTTTTCTTTGTGATGCTTTCTTTTTGCATTTGATGTTGGGTTGGGTGTCATGGTGAGAGCACCTCCAATGGAGGAAATGCTCAACTTGTATGGCTAGGGGAGAGGAACAATCCTTGGGGGCTCTCCCATAGTTTTGTGTTTATGTGTTTATGCCTTGAGGGCCTATTATCATTTGAGGAGGAGTTATCTATATGGCAAGAGTGCCAAGCAAAATTGGTGTGGGATTCTTGTGGAGTGTGGTGTTCAAGGATTTTTGGCTTGAGGCCATGTGTTGAGTTCTTCTTTATCATTGTGAGCCCCTTTAAGTTGAGAGGTCTATTCCCTACCCTCACCAAACTCATTTTTATGAGTTGATGTAATGTGTTAAGCCTATGGGTTGCTTGTGTTTAGTGTTTGTTTTGTTGTGGAATGGAACCCTGTGTGAACTCCCTACCTCCCTAGCTCGGGGGTGACCCACTTGCGGGTCTACGGTAGGGAGGAGAGCTTCCCTTTCTCAGTGGCTATTTTCTTGGTTGTTACATTGTTGTGTTTAGTTGCAGGTTGTTATGTGAACAGGTGGAGTGGTTTGGAAGCTCATTGTGGTGTTCAAAAGGTTCCCCATGTAGTATTGAAGTGGCTGAATTGGCCTTGGTCCTTGTGGTCTTCTTGCCCTATAAATGTTGTAAATGTTGTTAAGAAGTTTGCCATAGAGATGGCTGTGCTAGCTATTGGAGTATAAACATTCAGATATTGTATGCAATGCTATGCACTACTGATTTAGACCTGGTTGTGAATGGAGGAGAAAGTTAGAATTATTTGATCTTACTAAAAAAGAAAAAAAAAGAGAATGTATAAATTGCTGTATATGTTTATGTGCATACATGAAAGTGAGGTTTGCATGTGAGATAAGATTACTTCTTGCTGTCATTTAGTTTTCAAAGAGAACTTGTATGTGTTAGAGGGAGGTTGTTCAGATTTGGCTTTAGTTGAAAGAAAGAAAGTTAAAATAGTTACCTATATGGGGCAATTTAAGTCTTCATTAGTGAGTTGCAAAAATTAGAAGAAAAAAAAAAGGGTTTGCTGTTTAATCCTATCAGTGAAGTTGTTGTCAAAAGTTGTGTTATGCAAACAATGCTTTCAAAATTACTCAAATACTATTTAATTATCTGTTCTTTCCTTTCTTATCCTGAGAGTAAAGTATATGAAAGATAAATAAATAAGAATGGAGGATGTTATGTTGTATATCTGTCCTTTGATTTACAGAAAAGAAATGAGAAAATTTATCTTAGTTTTCTGATTGGATGCATTATGTACACTGTTTTAGATTTTGTTGAAGGATGAAAGGAGAAATTACATTTTCTTTAAAAAAAAAATGTTTTTATTATATAAATGTGCTTATAAAATATACTCAAATAAATGAACTTTGTTGAGAGTTGTAAAAATTCCAGTTATACATTTTCAGCTGCTAAAAAGTTAGAACTGAGTATACATTTATATAAATATAAATATAAGTATATATATATATATAAATATATTTATATATATATATATATAGTTATGAAGAGATACACATAAAATTTTATATACCAAAATGTGTATACATGCATTAACCTTAACATTTTATAAACGAAAAAAAATTGCAAAGAAAAATGGACTGTGGGCAGCACCCACAGTCCTCACCCTCTGCAGCAAAGGGGTGTGGGGGAGGCGGAGCCTCCACCCACACTCGTGGGTGTGGGTGGAGGCTCCGCCTCCCCCACACCCCCGAAACCCCCCCAAAGTAGCTGCGGCTCCCCCTTTCCCTTCGCCTCCCAGCACACCGCGGGCAACCTCCACCCACAACCACCGTGCCTCCCATGATCACCATGCCCCTTCTCCTTTTCGCCATCCTCCACCTTCAGCCACAGCTCATCCTCACAGCGCTGTCTCCTACCTCCCATAGTGGCTCCCTCACCCCAACCACCACCCCCTCTTTGATCTCGGCCACCTCCTCTCTCCCTCAGCATCGCCGCCGCCGGCGGTCCTCTACTGGCCTTCTATCCCTGCAACAAAACACAAATTCTTGTGTTCAAGATAACAACATAAAAATGCAGTATGGTTCTCTAGAGCATTAGTGTTTGGAAGCACACCTTCATGGGAGTTTTCCACAGCCTCTAATGGCTGCCTCCAAACCCTAGCCTGTAAAAGAAAGAAACAAACAAACTTGAAAGAATAAAAATGAGAATGAGAGAGGAGAAACATGTGATTAGGGCATAAAAGAGTTTTATAGAAATTAGGTTTAGGGCAACCGTTGTTTGGAAAACTATTTTTTTTGTTGTGTTAAATTTCTATTTTGTTTAATAAATACATATATGAACTATTTACCTTATATAAACAATATCATACATATATATGTAGAAATATATATAGATGTATAATGTTGTTTGCAAAAGAAAAAAAAACGAGTAAACTCTTTTAATTAACATATATATATTTATAACAAATTATATATTTATATATATATATATAATGTTATATTTTATTACGATTAATGAATTCTCATCTAAATTACTACAAGAGAATCATATTATATATATATATATAATATTGTTGCTATATAAATAATAATGTTGCTAATATTTATTCAATTTCATTTTATGGATAAATATATTTGTTTGGTGTAAACATTTGTATAATTTGAAAATATATAACTCCGTAAGCGAATCAATCATTAGACTCAAAAAAAAAGGGACCTTGAGAATGATTAGGCAGGGGTTATCAAATTCTGGTCAAATATATATAGCAACAATTATTTTAATAAGAGGCGGAAAGCGTTCTATTTTTCTTATATATCTATTTTCGAAACGTAGGTGTGATAGGTGAAAGTCAGGTGTGGAAGATCAGACATAGTCATGAACCCCTAACCCTACCATCATCAAGGAATCTAACCTAAATGAAATCAAAGGATAATGCAATTCAAGCATAACATCACCTAGACCGTGTGATTCCTTGTTTGAGAGAGAGATGTGGACTGCTTCTTCAACAATAAGCAATTACAAAGCTGAAAGCTGCCATCATGGATGATAAAAGCTCAGATGCTCAGATGCTCAAGATGATAATGTAGGTGCTATATGATTGCTGGATTGCTGGATTACTGGATTGCTGGATTGTTGGATGTCTCATATGGAATGAGAGGGTGTTTATATAGAACTCAACCAAGATCAATCAACGGTGGAGATTCAGAGGCTATGTGAATGGCTAGGATTGAAAGTTACTAAATTTAGGTCCAATTAGTTGTGCATGTGAAGGATTTTAAATGAAAGTTGTCTTACAACACATGATTGAATGGGAAATGGACAAGTGTTGAAATGTGATAAATGATAAGGGCTTAATTCAAATAAATTATTTGAATTAGTTGGGATATGAGTTGGAAATTAATTAAATAAATAAAATTTATTTAATTAATAGGATAAATGCATAAAATGAGATAAGACATGATGTGGAATTAATTAAATAAATACAATTTATTTAATTAATTAGCTAAGTGGATGAGAATAGGATTTTAATTAAATAAATAAAATTTATTTAATTAATTGGCTAATGGATTAGTGATTTAACAAAGTGTCGCTAGACATGGACAAATTTGGGTGTCTACATTTTGCCCCTCTTTGATACAATGTTCGATAGAACGTTGTGTCAAAGAAGATGTGAGATGCGTTCGATAAACAAGTTATGCCCCAGTGTAACTGGCAGGTGATGCCCCCTCGAGAGGTAAGCCAGGCGAACCAGGAAGGGCTGGGTTGGCTCTCGATAGAAGAAAAAGGCTGAAAAGAGGGCAGACGCGAAGGAAATGGGGGTTGCATGGAAGAAAATAGGCTATGGCATAGAAGAATTAGGGTTTGGAGAAGGGCTATAAGTAGGTGCTTCAAGGGCAAATAGGCTCATTTGTGCTCATTTGTGCTTAGAAACTTAGAGAAATCCAGAGCTCCAGAGAGTGAGAGTGGCAGAGCTAGCAGGATGGTGATTCCACGCAGAGATCATCGTGCGGAGCGAGTGAGGACACATGGACGACCAGAGGGAGCAGGCGCACCGGTATGTTTCAAAACCTTTCCCAAAAGCGTGTAATTAATAGCCTAAAAGCGTAATTAATTCACACACGTCACCAAAAGCGACTAGGTTAGGACATGGCACATTTAGGTCGCTTATATAGGAATAGAGATCGCTTAGAGTAGTTCAGCTCGCATATGGGCGCGGGTAGGTCGCTTAGGAAAAAAGTGGTCGCATCCTGTCGGCGGGAAAATATCGGCTAAAATGCGCATATAGGGAAAAACGAGTCGCTTATAAGCAAATTGTAGTCGCATAGAGTAATAGAGCTCGCATATGAAGGCAAGGAGCTCGCATATGGTAGATAGCGTGCTTATAGGGCTAGAATAGGTGCATATGCGTAGGTGGCTTGCTAATAGTGAGAAGATAGGCGCATATAAAATATAGCTCGCTTTGAGGGTAAATAGACTTGCACATAGGATATGACTCGCATATGAAGGAATAATGAGCGCATAGGGAAGTTTAGGTCGCTTATAGTGAAACAGTGAGCGCATGACGTAAAATAGTTCGCATATAGTCAAAACAGAGGCGCATATGGTAAAGTGGGTCGCTAATGAGCAGGAAAACATCGCATGTAGTAAAATGGACCGCTTATAGTAGGTGTAGGATAAAATAGCAGATAGATAGGCAAATTTTGATACGGATGGCTAATGGAATGGACTGACAAGGGTAAATGGATGATGCAGGATGTACTACCGCCATTGCTATCACGGGAGCCCCATCTGAGAGATTTGCGGCTGGTGAGACGGTTGGATGCAGAGGAGCTACTGGTGTTGGAGATCCTGGGCTTAGAGCATGTGTCCCGATTAGAGCCAGTTCAGGCACATCGAGGGCTGATGACAGTGATGGTGGAGCGATGGATGAGCGAGCATAGTTCATTCTTATTACCGATAGGAGAGGCGACCATTACCTTAGAGGATGTGTTCCAGATATTGAGGATTCTGGTAGATGGGGACCGTGTAGATTATGATCCGGAGATGGGCCCAACAGCATTCAGGAGATTGTTTGGCACACCAGACATCAGAGTAGAGGGTTCAGAGATTCCGATGGGGAGGATGGAGGAGCTCTGTAACAGATTACAGCGGGTGGTAGTGGCTATCATTAGATGGCTAGTGGGTGATAGGAGAGCTAGAGGTTTTCCTGTAGGATGGGGAACAGTGATGGAGGGCATGTTTTCTTATGGCACGAGATATGCGTGGGCAGAGTGCGTGTTGGGACAGCTCTATCATTACCTGCATGATTGTGCGTACATGTTCAGAGCCAGTATGTCAGCAGGGGTGACAGTTTTGCATGTATGGGCATATGAGCACATTCCGGTGACGAGACCAGAGGGATGGGTGGCTAGAGCAGCAGGAGAGCCATTTGCACGGATGTATAGAGGAGCGTTGACATATCGACAGCGCCGAGGTGTAGTATACTGGCAGCGGAGATTAGATGAGATAGACAAATTTGTATGGAGGCCATGGCTAGGATGTGAGCAGTGGGAGGAGGAGGATGTGGAGCTTTTCTATGCTAGACAGGCAAGATACATTTTTGGACACGACGTGTATATTATAGAGCGTTATTTGCCAGAGAGAGCCCTGAGACAGTTTGGAGAGGCACAGGCAGTACCGGTAGGGGATGCCATTTTTGGGAGGATGAGGCAGGAGGTATTTGATTGGGGTCCAGAGGTTGTGGTGGACACAGCCTTGGCAGAGAGAGATGGACTGCAGCCAGTAGCATGGCAGTGGAGACAGGGTCCTGCAGATCCAGGCACATTGCCAGAGTACGATGCATACTGGGCGACAGCTAGGCCGACTCGGTTGACACGGGATGGAGAGATAGGAGAGATTGGGATGGAGAGGCCAGTTCGGAGGAGACGACGACAGGCTCCACCAGCATAGGCGGTTGTGCCAGCTGCACCAGGGATACAGATGCCAGGGCAGGTGCTAGGTCAGCCTGCTATATTAGCACAGCCACAGGCACAGATCGGAGCAGGAGATGATGTGGGTATTTAGCAGCTGCGGAGAGGGATCAGAGAGGAGAGGAGATGGAGGCAACGGGCACAGATGAGGCTGAGGAGAGTGGAGATGGATAGGCATCAGGCCGTGATTAGTCTGCGACATGCTAGAGCACAGGCACAGACTTATCAGGCTCAGCTACAGTTGGGAGCACAGAGAGGAGATGGACAGGATGACGGTGCTCTTGCTAGAGTGACAGGAGAGAGGGATACAGCTAGGTAGCATGAGCAGATGATGAGGCTTGAGCGAGATACTGCAGTACAGCAGGAGCAGGCTATGAGAGCAGAGAGAGATGGTCTGCGAGCTGAGAGAGATAGGGCTGTGCAGCAGCTGCAGGGGATGACTAGTGAGCGAGATAGAGCAGTGGCTGCCTTGGGGACTGATGGAGCTACCATGTACTTGGCCACACAGTTGACAGCGGTACAGGCCAAGCTTCAGAGAGTGGAGGGTGAGGCTGAGTATTATAGAGGCTTATATTATGGAGCTGTGCCGGCAGAGCAGAGACAGCCTAGCTTCAGGAGCAGGTCAGGGGCTTCGAGCTCACGGAGGTCAGGTGGATCTCGATCAGTAGCTTCAGTGATGGGGCCACCGAGAGATGGAGCACCAGGTACAGGACCGAGTGGCGGTAGTGGTCAGGGCGAGGGAGCTGGCAGTAGTCTCTAGGGCATACCTTGTTTATATTGTATTATGATGAGGCCTAGAGCCGTTGTTGTACATTCATTCTTTTCAAGGCTCAGCTTGTATTGTAGACACTTCCATTTTGACACACATGTATATATATATGGCAGTTTTGGCGATCTATATGATGTTATAATGATTGTAATGTTGATATTACGATGGCTATGCATGTTATGTGTATGGATTATATATGGATTATGGATGGATGTTTATGCAATTGGTAATGGATAGAAAATGTATGAATATGTAAAAGGTAATGATATGAATAGATGTATGCATATAGGTAGATGGTAATGAAAGAGATATATATATATAATGGACTTATGCATGGCTAACACTTGTTTTGCAGGAGCGGGAATATGGAGAAAAGATGATAGATATGATCGACCTTGGCTGAGGATGATGGAACGAATGGATAGATAGAATGAATAAGTAGGATGATGATGGGCAGCTTTCAAGTAATTGCTCAAAATGAAAAGAAATGCAGTCCTTATGTTTAATATAGCATATGGATGTTATGCACCAGGGTATAAGAAACCAAGGTGTCAAGGTATCCAATGCGTAACTAGCATGTTACAATCTTGTCTGAACGCATGAGGTCAAGATGTGGAGCCAACATGCACAAGATATGAATAACAGCTAGTGTTGGACTTTGACGCTACAAACAATGGTTTTGAGCTTATCTCCACTACACATAATGATAGCTTGCTGGTTATATGTATGGAGTTAGTCTTAACATAGAATAGTCTCAAATGCATAAGAGACTGTTTAGCTTCTCAGATGCTAGAGATATTGATATGTAAGATGCTAATCCCAACACGTACAAGATACCAATATGCATAGGAAGAGAATAAGATCATCCCGCAAACACGGCATACGAAAGCTATATGACCATGCCCCAGTCCTTACTTCATCGCAACACACCAAGATATAAATAGATCGAGGCAATCTTGATTAGGTATAGAAAAGGGACAAAAGATAAAACAAAAGATACTGTCATCACGTTCTCTTGCCAATTTTCGGGTGCTCTTGGATGGATCAAGCTGGCGCCTTGTTAAAAGGAAAGCTACATCCTGTTGAAGGCTAAAGTTGTTGATAAACGGCTATAGCAAATGTTGGCTTAAGGCATGCGGACAAATAGCTTCTGGCTTACCTTTGATTGATTAAAGTGCTTGAACTTGCAATATACACATGGATTGCTTCTTGTTTGAGCTGATCAAAGAGAAGAAGATGGATGATGCATGAAGATGAAGAAGATGGGGTGGATCATCTGTGCTTGAGTACTGGAAACTTCCTTCGTATTCCAGACTGCCTACATACCCTGTATCCACGGGATCAAAGCACAATTACGATGAAGATTGGACATGATGAATATGTAGTTCTGGGTTTTATTGATGATGTAAGTGATGAAAGATAGAAGAATGTGAGCTGGAAGATTTAAGGATGTTTAGAAGAAAGATGAAAGATGACTGATGAAAGGGGCTATCGTCTTAGCCTGAATCAGAGTGCTTCCTTCGCATCTCAGATTGCCTACATACCCTGTATCCACGGGATCAAGGCATCAACGATAGAGCTAGATGTAGTTCTTATTGATATGGCTAATCGATTGGATGTTTGATCAAGCGACGTTTGTTGTGATTTGTTGGATGAATGTGGATGGATTGCGAAGGTATGAGTCCTGGGTGCAAGTCGTTAGGTCATATTTGTCGGTGGACATGTGCCATGGCTGAAGTCGATAAGGTGTGCTGTGTTGTAAGCTAAGTTGTTTGATGTGTTATGAGCTAGAGATAACAGGATCCACTTCCAAATAAGACTCAACAAATGCCCCCAGTGCGGGATGAGGTTTATTATGCAGAAGCGACAATGCAGAAAAGATGTAGCCAAGATGCTAAGGTGCCAAAAGATATAGATATCACGACAATGGCTCAAGTATGATAGCTAGCAGTGGCAAAGGATGAAGATGAAAGGCTATGTGTGAGATTGCGATAGGGCTTATGAATATGGCTTATACAAAATGCAGTGGGAAAAATGATCAAACGAACCAAACAAATGAGGGAAGCTGGTCACTACACATAGCGCCTGTTTGCTAGGTTTTCACTATGGTACTTATCCAAGGCGCCTGTTTACCAGGTTTTCACCAGAGGACAGATTATTGATTGAATGTGTTTATATATATATATTTTTTTTTTTTTTGCTTTTTCTAATTTTTTTGGCTTTTTTTTTTTTTTTTTTGGCTTTTTTGGGGGGATAACTGAGATTCATGGATAAAACTTCTTGAGATTAACGCTGTTGACGGGTTCATCTAAGGGAATGCCTTCAGGTGTTGACAGAGTGTATGCACCGGATCCATAGACTGCTGTGATAATGAAAGGACCAAGCCAATTTGGTTCAAACTTGCCCTGTTTCTCTCGATGCTGTTGATTCCTTTGGTTTTCTTTAAGGACAAGGTCGCCAACCTGAAATCTGCGTTCTCTGATCTTCTTGTTGTAGCTGCGGCGTAGCCGGTTTTGATAGACTTGAAGATGGTTCAATGCTGTAAGGCGGCGTTCATCTAATAGCTCAAGATCATGGAGTCTGGACACTCGATATTCTTCATCTGAGATAGTATGTTGCAAGGATATACGCAAAGAGGGGATCTCAACCTCAATAGGCAAAATAGCTTCAGTGCCATAGACGAGAGCGTAGGGTGTGGTGCCAGTAGGAGTTCTGACACTTGTTCTATATGCCCATAAAGCAGGGTGCAGTTGTAGATGCCAATCTCGACCAGCTTCATTAACAGTCTTTTTAAGGATCTTGACGATTGTCTTATTAGAGGCTTCAGCTTGACCGTTGCTCTGAGGATAATAAGGCGTAGAGAACCTATGTTGAATATGGAACTTATTGCAAAGATCTCTAACCTCTTGGTTCTTGAAAGGCCGACCATTGTCTGTGACAATAGCTTGAGGAACTCCATAACGGTAGATAATGTAATGTAAGATGAATTTAGCTATTTGTTTACCTGTGATGTAGGTCATTGGTATGGCTTCTACCCACTTTGTGAAATACTCAGTGGCAGTGATAATAAACTTATGACCATTTGATGAAGTAGGATGGATTTTACCCACAAGATCAAGTCCCCATTGCGAAAAAGGCCATGGAGTGACAATAGGCTAAAGCTCATGTGCTGGTGCATGTATTAGATCTCCATGTTTCTGACATTGTAAACATCGCTTTGCAAATTGTTGGGCATCTTTTTCCATAGTTGGCCAATAGTATCCTGCTCGCAGAAGTTTCTTAACAAGGCCAGGGCCAGTGGAATGCGAACCGCAGACACCTTCATGTACTTCACGTAAGGCCGTTTTTGCTTCCTCGGAATCAAGACATCTAAGAAGGATACCATCAAGACTCTGGCGATAAAGGGTGTCTCCTAAGATAGTGTAACGAGAGGCTCGACGGATAAAAGTTTTACGCTGGGTGTTGGATAGTTGAAGAGGCAAGGTTTGATTACGGAGATACTCATATATATCCTTGTACCACGACGAGTTGGGACCAACAATTTCACATATGAGCTCAGATTGTGGAACTTCAAATGCTGGGATCAAAAGCTGTTCGACCAAGAACTCACATTTATGGGTGTTAGATGGCATGTCTAAAAGGGATCCAATCATAGCCATGGCATCTGCTGCTCTGTTTTGTAGTCTTGGAATTTGCTCAAAAGTAATGTCCTTAAAATATTGCTTGAAATCGTCCACCATTAGCTTGTATGGAAGAAGCTTCTCGTCTTTTGTTTGATATTCATCTAAGACCTGTTTGATAACCAGCTGAGAATTGCCAAAGACTTGTAACTGTTTGATAGCCCATTGTACTGCCATGCGCAAACCTGTGATTAAAGCTTCATACTCTGCTATGTTATTGGTACATGGGAATGCTATTCTGTATGATTTAGGTATGCAATCTCCTTGGGGAGTGACAAACAAGAGACCTGCTCCAGATCCGTGTTGAGTGTATGATCCATCAAAGTATAGCTGCCATCAAGCTGGAGAATTTAAATTAAATAATCCTTCATTAGGGAATTATGGATATATTGGCTGAATGTCTGTGATGGGTGCTGCAGCTAATTGATCAGCAATGACTTGTCCTTTGATAGCTTTACGGTTCACATATTGTATGTCAAATTCACTCAAGATCATAACCCATTTTGCTAATCTCCCTGTGAGAAGTGCTTTTGAAAGGAGATACTTGAGGGGATCCACATTAGAGATGAGCTTAGTTGTTTGGTTCAA
This sequence comes from Cunninghamia lanceolata, assembly GCA_027924645.1. Taxonomy (NCBI): domain Eukaryota; kingdom Viridiplantae; phylum Streptophyta; class Pinopsida; order Cupressales; family Cupressaceae; genus Cunninghamia; species Cunninghamia lanceolata. The sequence goes on along the minus strand of BSBN01000220.1, from coordinate 2,029,629 downwards.
CATATAGTGTCGCAACTTTTGGGAAGCAAACACTAATGCTAAACAAGCTTTTTCCATGAACGAGTAATTGAGCTCATATCCCACAAGCATTCTGCTAATGTAGTAGATGGCTTGTTCTTTTCCTGAATCATCATGTTGAGCTAGAAGTGCACCCAATGCTACAGTTGTTGATGATATATAGAGCAGTAATGGACGATCAAGTACAAGAGGTATTAACACAGGAGGTGTTGCCAAGTATTCCTTTATCTTATCAAAAGCCTGTTGACACTTTTCATCCCACTTAAAAGGTTCACCCTTACGAAGAAGATGCTGAAAAGGATGACATTTATCTGCTAGTTGTGAGATGAATCTGCGGATAGATTGTAGCCTACCCTGTAAACTACGGAGCTGTTTGAGATTCGTTGGTGGAGGCATTTCCATGATAGCTTTTACCTTAGCTGGGTCCACTTCTATTCCTTGTCGAGACACAATATATCCCAATAGTTTTCCTGATGTTACGCCAAATACACACTTCTTTGGGTTTAATCTGACTTGGTATTTTTCTAATCGATCAAAAATTTGTGCCAACACTTGTAGATGTCCTTCCCTTGTCTTAGATTTTCCCAGGATGTCATCAACATAGTCTTCCATGATAGTATGAAAAAGGTCATGAAAAATAACTATCATAGCTCGTTGATAGGTGGCTCCAGCGTTTTTGAGACCAAAAGGCATTACAACCCAGCAATATGTGCCCCATGGACAAATAAAAGATGTTTTATCTTGGTCTTCCTCTGCTATTCTGATTTGATTATAACCTGAAAATCCATCCATCAAAGATAGCATTTCATGTCCTGCTGTAAGATCAACAATGTTGTCTATGCTTGGTAATGGAAAATCGTCTTTAGGACATGCTTTGTTAAGATCTCTAGAGTCTGTGCAGTAGCGAACTCGTCCATCTAGTTTTGCTACAGGTACTAAGTTTGAAACCCATTCTAGATAATCAATAGGCTTTATGAACTTTGCTTCTAACAGCTTCTGAATTTCTGCTTTGACCAATAAGGCAACTTGTGGATGCATTTTGCGCAATTTTTGTTTGACAGGCTTTGCATCAGGGAATACTGCTAAATGATGTACCACAAGTGAAGGATCTAGTCCTGGCATGTCTACATAAGTCCATGCAAAATTTATAGCTCTTCTCAGAAAAAATGCTGTGAAGTTCTTTCGTTCTTGCTCTGATAGTGATGCTGCCAAAAAAGTGATCTTCGGATTCTGTTCTGTTCCCAAGTTCATGTCTTGTGATTTTTCAACTAGCACAGTTGATTTCTCATGGTAATTAGTGGCAACAGGAAGATCAAATCCCTCATCCTCAGGCGCCTCAGAGAGGTTTTCACCTTCGGATACGTCCTTTATTTTTGCTTTTTCACGGTCAAGAGGCGCCTTGCGGTTTTCACCTAGTGACCTATTTTGTTGAATTTTGTTTATTTCACTTTTGCGACTGAAGGATTTAATACTTCCGCCAAAATATGCTAGTTTAGGTAATTCCATCATGAAACCTGCTTTATGATCACCCAGTGGAATACCTTGTCTCAAACCCATGAATTCGGCAATGGCTTCGTCATTTTCAAATGTATCTAATATCGGTGCCCCCTGTTGGTCCCAATCGATGAGGTCAGGATATACGAGTGAAAGGCTAATGGAGGGATCGTGATGGCTAGAAGAGGTTGCGGAAAACATGAAGATGGAATGTTCTTGAAAAAGGTCGGTGATATGAAGGGAGGAGTCATCGATGGTATCTGAATTAGAAATCTCTCCTACCGAAGAAGGTCCAACGTCAATATCGGAAATACACTTAATGTCTTTGGTTTGCGGTACCTCCAGTTGGTAACCGAGGCCTTGCTTATTAAACTTCTTAGACACAATAAGGGGCTCAATAGGTCCTTGTTCCTGTGATCCCAAGCCGCCATGTCCTTTATAGACCATGTTCTTTATGATACGAAACCCATTGTTGTATCGCTCTACTTCAAGTTGGACTTGGTCATTGTCATCAAAGAATATCCAAGAGTTGATATCCTCAATGTCTTCATCATCCAAGAAACCACCCTTAATGAATACTGTAGGGGGAGCTTTGATAACAGTGGAGGATGAAGTTGGCTTAGATGTAGAGGGCTTACTGTGGGATTTAGGAGATAATGGAAGAGTACCCACGCAATAAGACTCATGTAGTTTGTATTCACCAGGGCCATGTTTGGTATATTTGATATGGAGGTTGGAAGCAGCTTTGCTAGATGAGGGCTTGAGAAGATCAGATGGGTTGATATAGGATGAAGACGGATATGCCTCGGTGTTGATAGGGATGCGATTCGGATTCTAATATTTAGCCTGAAAGGCACGGCAGAACTCAAATGGATTAGGATCAGCTTGAATGGTAACCTCAACACCCTTATGTGGAAATTTAAGGCATTGGTGGTATGTAGAGGGAACTACTTTAAGGGTATGGATCCAAGGGCGTCCAAGGATGATGTTATAAGGAAGATCAATATCAAGGACTTGACAACGAGTTTCGGTAATAACCGGCCCAACTTGAATAGGCAATAAGATGATCCCTTCGGTATCTCTTTCAGCGTCATCGTATGCTCTGATGGTAATAACCTTGGAGGTGTCAACATCTTTCTCAGCATATCCCAATTGTTTGATAAGTTTCAAAGAACATATATTAAGACCAGCTCCCCCATCTATCAAGACTCATTTGATACGGCGTTGGTTAACAAATACTTCAATATGGAGGGCCTCATTGTGTGACGGATGAATGGAGGGTTGAAGATCTTTGTCTGAAAAGGTCAGATGACAAGGGGCTGCAATGCTAGCGACCATGGATTGAAATTGTGTGATATTAATATTATTAGGCACCGAAGACTCTTGTAAGGCTTTATCAAGGATAGCTTTATGTGCGGGGGATATGCGGAGCAGCTCAAGGATAGATATGTGTGCGGGTGTTTTACCGAGGTGATCCAAGAGGTTATAGTCAGAGAGAGATCGAGGAGGATGAGGAGGTGCTCCTTGAATGGTAACTCGACCTCTTCGCATGGTTACGGCACAATCAGGTGCTCTCCCTTGAACGGTAATGGTAGAAATGCGAGCATGGTCAATGCAGCCAATGGTAGATGATGCATAGTTATAGGGAATAGCATTTCCAGCTTGAAGGTTATTTGTCTGATCATGAGATGGAAGTGGATTCTTGAAAGTCTCTAGATCATAGTTTGATGTGGATTGTTGAGCAGGTTGAGCTGTTGAAGGTGTGACGTTGATTAAGCCTTGATCAATGCAGTCTTGGATAACATGTTTTAAGCACATACAACCATTTGTTTTGTGCCCTTTAACTCGATGGTAATCACAATACTCATTCTCTTTGTACCAAGGAGCTTGAAAGAGTGGTTCGCCATTTGGTGGTGCATCGGGTAGAATAACGTCTCCTGCTTGAAGTAGCTTTTGAAGAACAACTTCCTTGGGTTCCACTAATGGTGTAAATTGTCGGCGTGGATTGGAAGTTTGGCGTTGGTTTCTTCATTGTGGAAAAGGCTATCTTGGTGTAGAGGCTGCTTGAATGTTGATGGGAGCTCTCATAGTTTGAATATTCTTTGTATCGACAATACCGTCATTGACAACATTCTTGTTCTTGTTCCAAAAGCGAGACTTATCATTGGAATTTTGGGGAGAATCTTTGTTATCACGAAAGATCTTGATAGTTCCTTTGGCAATTAAGGCTCATTCAATAATAACTCCTTTGGAAACTAATTCGTCAAAGGTGCTAGCACTTTGCAATTGTAGTTGGAATGACAGCTCAGGATGAAGATTTTGAACAAAGATGTCAAGCTGTTGTTTCTCAGGGATTTCCCATGATAATTTGCTAGCCATATTACGCCATCGTTGGGTAAATGAGGAAAAGGTTTCACCATTGCGTTGTTTGTTGTTGACAAGGTCATTCATGTTTACCTCATGTTCAATGTTGAAGGCAAAGTGTGATCGAAACTTGTTTGCCAATTTTGAAAAAGTCTTAATTCCTGGAGGTAAATGGGAAAACCATTCGAGAGCTTGTCCTGCTAAGCTTCGAGGAAATAGTCTTAAAAGATATGTATCATCATAGGCAACATCGAGACATGCCACGAAAAAGGCTCGAAGATGGTCGTCCGGATTTCCTTTCCCTTTGTACTTATCAAATTGTGGGATTTCAAAGTGTGGTGGAAAAGGTATCATATTAAGAGACTTGTCAAATGGATAGGCGCATATGTTTTTGAGAGAGAAAGGTTTCTTGCCTTGTCCTACCCTTTCATTGATCATCTGTTGGATATCGGCTGAAGATAACTGCTGTTGTTGCGAAGGGGGTGGAGTATAATATGAGACATATTGTGGTTGCAGTTGTGGTATATGTGGAGTTGTGACTGTTTGTTGTGGTTGTGTGCCCACAATGTATGTCAAAGGAGTGGTATGTGACATGTATGTGTTGGAGGATTGCTGTCCTTGAGACACAAGCGGCAATTGGGTGTGCATCACATGAGAAGTGGGTGTTGGATTGATAGTAGCAGATGGTTGGGAAATTGGGATTGAATTCATGACATGGTAAGTGACGGAGGGATTGGTAGATACGATAGAAGGATGAACATTGGGATTGGTATTTCGGACAATATGAGGATTGGTATGTGTCATGTGTTGGGTGATATTAGAGAAGCCTTGGGTAGCATAAGATGGATTGATGGTGTGTGAAGGATTGGAAGAAGAGGACAGCATGGATGTAAGCTGATCAACATAAGCGATCTTATTGTTTGGATTGGCTTGAGAAATGAGGGGATCACTCATGTCAATGAGACTAACGTTGGGATTATAGGATAACATGGAGGAATTAGCAGTTGGTATATGAGATGTGGTAGAGTGTAATGGGTGTGAAGCATGGACAACATGTGTTGTTGGAATGGTTTGAGAGGTTTGCACACTATAAGACATGGGAATTGCTTGTGATGCTCGAAGTGTTTGCGCTTGTGTTACATGGACAGCTTGTGTTACTTGAGGCATGGAAACAGTCATGGTAGAAGGAGAGATATGTTGAGGGACATGAAAAGGTGGAATGTTGAGATTTTGTGACATGAGAGGGAGCACATTGGTGGGCACTATCAATGGTTCTAAAGTATGCTCTGATCGTGGTAGCTCAAATGAAGCAACAATAGGCAATGAGGATGATGTTTGCAATGTAATAGGAGATGATGTGACTATAGTAGATGGTCCATTCGCAACAACAGCAGTAGTGTTGGGATCTTGCTCTCTAATAGCAGATATGTCAAAATCCTTAGGTAGTTTAGCACCCATGCGAGTAAGTTGGAGAAAACAACGATCAGGCTCAGATATCATGAGTTTCTCAACTTGGTCCCATAGATAGGTATCTTGGAATTCTGATGAGTCATCTTGAGATTGTTCTTCGAAAGTTTCCAAGGATGGTGGAGGTTGCATTCGTTGTGAAGATGACTCGCCAATAGTGTATCCTTGAGGTATAAACATATGAGAAGGCATACCAGTTGTAAATTGAGTTGCGTCCTTAAGGGGTGTTGTGAATTGTTTCATCTCAGCTTGCAATTTAGCGTCCATTTCAGCTTTCAATTTGGCTTCTATTTCAGCTCGATATTGACTCCTAGTTTGAGGCATGATGTTGATGGTGAATGTGAGCTTGTCAAAGTCTTGAGACCCAAAAGATGGTAGTTGGCTAGTTGGTTGATTGGTTATTGTTTTGGTTTGCTGGTTTGGCTAAGTTGCTTTGTTTTGGTTGAGTTGTTGTTGGTTGTCCCTAGAGGTAGCTTAATCACTCAAGGGAAAGATTGTTTGCTGTTGATGTTTGTTGGAGCTAAAGCTAAAAGATGTTGTTTGCTGAAGCTAAAGCTGAAGGATGTTTGTTGGTTGAAGCTAAAACTGAAGGTTGTTTGCTGATTGAAATGATTGGATTGATGTCTGATTTGCTGGTTGGGGTCTCAAAAAGATGGAAAAGCTCATGAGTTGTGATTGATTGATAAGATCAAAATAGAAGGCAAAGTCCAGGTATTTGCTGTTGATCAAAGAGAAGTCTGAAAGCTGATGTATGAGACTTAAGCAAGCTGGACCTGAGGCTAATTCGGCTGATGCACTAAAATTTGCAGGGATTGTTAGCTACAGGCGACTGATGATAGCTCAAAGGCGACTCAAAGGATGCTAAAGGCGATCAATGATAGCTCAGATGCGATCTAGTTTAGTTTTGATAGAAAAATGACAATGCTAACTAGAAGCGAATGCTATGCCAGAGGTGACAACTGTTGGTTCAAAGGTGATTTTTTGTTGATCAGAGGCGACTCAGATATCCCTAGAGGCGACAGTATGTTGTTCAGAAGTGATTTCGTTTAGGCCTAAGGCGAATAACTGCGGCTTAAAAGCGATCTGGCTCAGACAAGATGCGATTGGTTATGACTCAGATGCGACTTGGTTCAGACAGTAGGCGATCAGCTGTGGTTCAAAAGTGATTCCGTTCAAGCAAAAGGCGATCAACTGTGGTTTAAAAGCAATTCTGTGCAGGCAATATGCGGGCCTTTATTGTTTAAAAGCGATGCAGTTCAGGCAAAAAGTGAATTATTACAGTTCAGAAGCGATGTCTGTGGTGTATGCGAGTAGTTTAGGTTCAAAAGCGACTGTGTTTGTGTAGAAGTTGTCTGATTTTGCAGTTTTTCAGCAAGAAAACAGTAATAACAGTCACTCACACTCACAACAAGCACAAACTGATACAACCTAGGCTAGGATAGGACAGTATCTGTTGAATCCCCTAGCTGCGCCTATTCAAAGCAGGTAGCTCCAAGATCTTGGTAGCACCGGCTCCTCCTTACATTTGCACACACTTCTCACGCATACCAAGATCCGGGATTCTTATAAGGCTTGACCCTCTCCAAACCTTTAGATTGTCCCTGCTACCTCGGCTAAGAACTGCATGAATCGGGGCCGCTTCAAGGGTTTTGCCCTCTGCGTCAACAGATAGAAGGTTTTTGGCTACTACACAAAGTTGCTAATAAGGGCATCCGTTCGGGTGGCTATACGCGCGGCAGCGCTACTCTCCATTATGGAGTCTCCCAGCCTCCAAGGGTTGCACCTTGGAGGGTTTTGGGGGAGGTTGGCTGTCGGTATAACACAACTGCACCCGTTGTTTGTGGCTTTCGACACAAACACTTTTCTTATATAGTGGTTCGAAAGGACTTGGCTTTAGCCTATTACCGCTTGGGTCGTATCCCTTCTCACACCGGGAAGGCAAGCCCTCTAAAGATAATGACAAGTTCTCATACACCCAAGATCCATTTGATAGGCAAGGGGAGAGGATACTTTTGCCATTAAATTTGGGTTACAACCAGGCACATGCAAGCAATCAAAAAGATAAATCAAGCATGGAGCAAACAGTAGTTCATTTTAAGCACCAAGCCCAAATATGCCTAATTTAGTGAAAAAAATCACAAATCTTGGACCGATCGAACCTGCAACAGATATGTCAGTAGTTTGATATCCTCCTTTCTTGGACAAATCGATAAGATGCTACGCAAATACCCAGTTAATAGCCATAAATCAAACTGGAACTGAAACAGATTTGAAAACAACAGAACTTACCAGATGCGATTCATTGCTGATCAAAAGTGACCTCCATTATGTCAGAGGCGAAATACTGTAGATCATATGTGACGCGTAAAAACACAGGATGCGACACCTGTCAGCTCATACGCGATGCAGATTGGCCATAAGCGATCAATTGAGGGCTAAATGCGAACAGTATCTACAAAACACAACTGACAAACAAAACCCTAGTCTAACAGGCGAGTATTATCAGTCCATAAGCGATACTAATGAAGTCAAACGCGGCCTCTGTCGACTCATATGCGATCCAGATATACCCAGAAGCGATCTGTTGCAAGACAAAAGCGACCTGTATCTGCAAGCAAAAGCTAAAACCCTAACCTGCACAGGCGATCACTATTAGCTCATAAGCGACATAGATCAGTATAAAGGCGAGTACTGTTAGATCAAAAGCGACGCGAACATCTGCAAAGGCGGCCACTGTTATGTCAAAAGTGACCTGATTATGTGTAAAAGCAGTGGATGTTAGGTCAAAAGTGATAAACACTGTGAAAGCAGCCACAAAAATAACAGGCAAACAGTTTAAGAACAAAAGCGATACCGTTTTACCTCAAGCGACGACTGTTTGTTTAAAGGCGATCCAGAGCAAAAAATGCGGCCTGTTCCAGCTTAAAAGCGACGCAGAAATTCGGAAGCGGCGGGTTTTCGTTCAAAAGCGACTTGAATTTTTTGCGAGCACCTGCAAAATCTGATCTTCAAAGAAACAACTCCCAAAAATGAAGTTAATCAGGGACGTGAGTCCCACCGGGCGTGCCAAAATGTGATAGGTGAAAGTCAGGTGTGGAAGATCAGACATAGTCATGAAACCCTAACCCTACCATCATCAAGGAATCTAACCTAAATGAAATCAAAGGATAATGCAATTCGAGCATAACATCACCTAGACCGTGTGATTCCTTGTTTGAGAGAGAGATGTGGACTGCTTCTTCAACAATAAGCAATTACAAAGCTGAAAGCTGCCATGATGGATGATAAAAGCTCAGATGCTCAGATGCTCAAGATGATAATGTAGGTGCTATATGATTGCTGGATTGCTGGATTGCTGGATTGCTGGATGTCTCATATGAAATGAGAGGGTGTTTATATAGAACTCAACCAAGATCAATCAACGGTGGAGATTCAGAGGCTATGTGAATGGCTAGGATTGAAAGTTACTAAATTTAGGTCCAATTAGTTGTGCATGTGAAGGATTTTAAATGAAAGTTGTCTTACAACACATGATTGAATGGGAAATGGACAAGTGTTGAAATGTGATAAATGATAAGGGCTTAATTCAAATAAATTATTTGAATTAGTTGGGATATGAGTTGGAAATTAATTAAATAAATAAAATTTATTTAATTAATAGGATAAATGCATAAAATGAGATAAGACATGATGTGGAATTAATTAAATAAATACAATTTATTTAATTAATTGGCTAAGTGGATGAGAATAGGATTTTAATTAAATAAATAAAATTTATTTAATTAATTGGCTAATGGATTAGTGATTTAACAAAGTGTCGCTAGACATGGACAAATTTGGGTGTCTACAGTAGGATAAACTACATAATCAAGTTCGGCGATGGTACAATCCATTCTCTCCCACGTCGAAAATGCGAAATGCTACCGGATTTTCACTAAATTTTAGAGTTTATTTATGTGTTAATTATGGTTTTGTTCCATCATCCAAAACTTAATTGAGTGCCATCGTGTCTCCAAAATTAATCTTTCCCTCCGTTTTGTGTCACGTTATGATGCGAATTTGGAAAACCATCTCACCTAGGAAGAAGCTTAGGGTTCAGTTTATTTTAATCTAACCCTAGAACCGACACACTTTATGTCGCACACCCCTTGAGAGCCTTTGCCTCATCGCATTTGATGTCATGTTTATGCCTTAGGCGTAATGCCACCAAGCATGCAAGTGCGTGCGAGGTGGTCCTTAGGGTAGGGAGGAAAAAAAATTCTGTGGTTTGCGTCATGTCCATGTGGCAAATGTGGACATGTCACGCATGTTTGTGTGTCGTGTCCGCATGGGAAATGTGGGCATGACAGTTAGGTTCTGATTGTTGATTGGACATGACCACATTGATTTGTGGGACACGTTCAGATAGGCAATTGATGGTATAGTCGAATGGCACACTTGCATAGTTGGCATTACTATTCCCACTATTCTGATTTGGCCTGTTGCGATTGTTGTTGTTGTTACCATTGTTGTTATTGTCATTGTTGTTATTGCCATGGTTGTTATTGTTGTTGTTATTGTTGTTGTTATTGTTGTTGTACGGCCTGTCATGATTGAGAAGTGGGTCCTTGTAAGCCACATGTGTCTCATTGGAGGTATGTTGTTGGGTTCCTCCTTGATTTTGATCAAGCACGTCTTAGATAACATGTTTGAGACGGATACAATTGTTGGTAGTATGTCCCCTTCCTCTATGATACTCACAATAGTCAATGTATTTCCAATAGGGAGGTTTGACGATAGGCTCATAGTCACTTGTTGGTGGTAGGGAGATTTCATTGTTAGCCAATAACTTCCGTAATATGGATTCTTGGGACTCACCTAGTAGTGTGAACTTTCATCTTGGATTGGAACTGAACCATGGTCTTGGCTCCCGAGAGAACGTTTTGTTGGGCGTAACATTGTTTGCTTCTCCTTTGAGAGTGAGTATGGGTTGTTGCTTGGGAGCCGCCACCTTAGTGTCAACCACTCCATCGTTGACAACATTCTTATTCTTGGTCCAAAACTTGGATTTGTCAGTCATGTAGTTGGAGGTAGGTGTGTCTTTGTATAACTTGATTTGCCCCTTGGCGATCATAGCTTTTTCGATAAACAATCCCATTTTGATGACTTTTAAGAATGATGTTGGGCATTGTATTTGTATTTGATAGCCAAGATCGATGTTGAGGTTGTTGGTGCCTAAATATGTATATGCAGGCCCCTTCCCAAAAAAATTCAAAAATTCTGTCTTTTGGCCTATATAATTGTAAAAAATACAAAAATCAGTTGTGTGCAAGTGCCTTTATATATACAAGGATGCTTGTATAGACATGCAGGTCAAAGATGCATTGGTAGGCTTGCAAAATCTCAATCAGCCTCCAAAAAGTGATGAAAAAATGAGTTATATGCATTTTAGAATGCATATCGGGTGCATATACAAAGGGGGAATCTTTCGTAGATTCCTAGGAATATTCGCTGCTTGTATATAGGATCTCTTTGTATATCGGGCTTGTATGTTTAAACATACAACGGCTATATACAAGGGAAATGATGCAAAATTGAATGTATGTTTGACATACATTGGACACATACAAGAGAAAATGTATATTGCAGATCCTAGGAATATTCCTGGTTTGTATAGCGGCTTGCATATAAAGATGCAAGTAAAATATGCAAGGGTCGACATGCATTTGTTATAGTGTGGCCGAGATACATGTCGTAGGGCCCGCAGGTATATACAAACGAGTTTGTAAATTCGGCATACAAAGGGAAGGTGCAGAGGTGTTTGCATGTACAAGGATTGACATACAAGCATATATACAAGGGAGAAATGTACAAGCCGGATCCGATGTGAAGATCAAATTTAGCAAATTCAGGGTTGGCATCCGAGGCTTGTATGTTTGGGTGCTTGTATATGTGTCGATATACATTGCGAAGATAAAAAGGCTAGATACAAGCCGGATTTCAAAGCAACTTCAAAATGCTTCATAAAAATTTGAAATCCATGCCTTGTATGTATAAAGTGAATGTATATGCAGATATACATTAAGAAATGCAAGGAAAGAAGATGCAGGGTGGACCCGATTGAAAATTCGAATTTGCTCTATAATAGTTTGGGGTCCGCCTTGTATGATGAACAGTTGTATGTATATGCTCCTACATATACAAAGATTTAAAAAGGGAATTTGTATATGCATATGTTTATGCATATACAAGGGCGAAAAGGGCAAAATAAGGATTGGAAAGGACAGCGATAGAGGAGCGAAGTGCCTACGTGGCACATTTTCATTGGTTCTTGACTTTTCAGCGTATTTTGAGCCACAGATCTCATGCGATAGGAGATGATCAACGACATGTTTTAAAACTTCAGCGGGGGTGTGTTTCTTTGTATGAAGACAGCGTTTTTGAGCAGGAAAAACTTCAGATGTATTCACCACTAAGGATCTGTGGGTAGCTAAGCAATAATGGTGACAATTACAGGATTTGGGTCGACGATGGATAGGTCAACCACTGATTTTATGACAAAAATCTTTGGGAGGAAGCTCAGATCCTGATACTCACCTGCTCTTTCCTCTGTTTCTCCAGGCTGCATTGATGATTTGAGCACCAATCTGAAGATGCATTAAATCTGGTAATTTTTTGATTTGCCTTGTAATTTTTTGCCAAGTGCACAGTCTTGGCATAAAAGCCAAATTGTGTTACTCATTGTGGTTGTTGAAGACTTGGGCATTTTTGTGTAAATAACGAAATATAGAGCATTTCTTGGTTGTTGTATCTCTGTGGAGTTTATGAGTTGCACCTTGAATGTACATTGCATACATTTTTAGTTTCAGTGTTGTTTAGATGAAAAATGCTTATGGCATGTATCTAGCTATCCCTCTCCACTTGTTGCATGCATTTCTTCTTCTCAATTTGGTTGCTAAGGGTTCCTCAAATTCTAGAATACAGATTTATGTATTGCATGGTTGATCTTTAGACTTTCATTCAAGGAGTGGATTAAATTGTTTTAGGTTGAGTATGGAGGAGATTGTATGTCAACTGGGATATCTGTAAGTAGAGGCAGTTAAGTACCCATCCTTGGGTGATGTTTGTAAGGCAAGCATCAATCTAACCCCTTGAAACTCGAATCTAAAATGCAATCCATTCTTGTGTATACGTCTAGTTGACTCCTTGCCCTGAGATAGGCACTAGTCTGCTCCTAGGTTAGTAGTTATGATCCAAAACCCCCTGTCTTGCATCCAATCCATCAAACCAACCATTTCATACTTACATCCTGTTAGTTTGTAGGAGTAGGATTAAGACCCCGGCATACTCTCATCCACAACCAGACAAATATGTCCAAGAATGTTGCCAACCTTGTGATGTATCATGCATATCTTGGTCCACACATGAGAGTATTCTGCCTGTTGTTGTCAAGCTAAATCTTTTTGTCATTGGGCTAGTCAATGTTATATCTTTAGCTATAGGGATACCCCCCTTGGTGCGGCAGAACCAGAAGTGAAGGGAAGGCAGCTCACGCAACCTCTTGTATTAGTTGGCCGAATCTACCTGTGCATTGGAACTAGCAAACCCTCTGCTGATTTGAGTACCAATAGAGGTTATGGACGAACATCTCCATTAGTTACTTCTCAGGTACATTGTATGAGCATTTGCTTTCTAGTTGTCTCCATCTTTGGAGAAAGGTGGTGAATGATTCACCACTCTTTTTCTTGGTGTTGCATAGGTCAAGCATAGTGACTTCATGTTCAATATTGTAAGAGAAGTGTGTGATAAATTTGTTGACTAGCTCATCAAAAGTTTTGATGCCCGGTGAAAGCCACGAGAACCACTCCATAGCTTGACTGCCTAGTGATCTAGGAAATAGTCTCATTAAGTAAGTCTCATTGTAAGCTACTTCCAAGCATGCTGCATTGAATTCCCTAATGTGATCTCTAGGGTCCCCTTTCTCTTTGTATTTGTCAAACTTAGGAATTTCGAATCGATAGGGAAATGGTTTCATGATCAAACTTTTATCAAAGGGGTATGGTACAATATCTTCCAAGGATTAATTTTTAGTGTTTGTACCCGTCTTGAGATTCAACATTTGTTGCTTTAGACCCTCGAGTTCTTTCCTCATTTCCTCCATAGGAGTACTTTGGTCTATGGTTTTCTTTCCTTTATCTTTCACATTTGGATCTAGGGTTTTCTTTCCCCTTTCATGATCATCCTCTATGTTTTCCAAGATTGTGCTTATATCGAAATCCGTGGGGAGTTTAATTCCAAGACTAGCAAGATGATGGAAATACTTATGAGGGTCGTCATGGAGCACTTTCTCTACTAAGCGTTGGAATTTCTTATCATGGATGCTTCCTTGATATTCTTCGTTAGATATTTCCTCATCACTATCGTGAGGTGTGTAGATGTGGTTGGACGAACCGGCCATTTCAAGTTGTTTTTTGTATTGAGATCTAGTAAGAACCATGCAAGGTGACGTGGGACGAGATGGAATGGGACAAGAGATTTTGGCAAGGTGCCGATGGAGACTGCTGAGAATAGGATACTTATGACAAGATTTTGACAAAGGATTTTCTCGATCAATGTTTCAAAGTAAGGTGGCCGATACAAGACGATAGCCACTAGTAAGGGTACTCGATACCTGTCTTCCTGTGTAGGGACTAGTCGTGCACCAAGACCACTAGCGAAGTTCTATGACTTACTAGGTTTACTTGAATCCAAAGTGATACGAAAAAGGGGACCTATGCTAACCTGATATGGGATGCTTTTGATTTTGGACTAGGAAGACCTGATAGAAGGTGAATGGGATGACTAATGAAAGAGAGATTTTGGCATGAAATGGATGGGAAACTGATTGTAAGGTGAGACCTGATCTTTGAACCTGAAACTAAATTGAAATGGGTACCCAGAACTGGTAAAATTTTTCTCTTGGAAGTTGTGCAAGTGCTTACTGTCATGCATGCACCGAAACAGAAGCGTTGCAGAAATTGGTAAATGCACCATAAGTCGTAACAAATGCGCCGCTCTAGTAAAAGATAAAAACACTATAATAGATAATAGAAGTGTTGCCAGTCAAAAAAATGTGCCACAGGTCGGCACAGATGCGCGGGAATAGAGGACGAATGCGCCGCTCTGGCTTTCTCTCAGTTTTTTGCAATTTTTGGAATTTTTTGATGTTTTTGGTACTTTGGTTGCAAAAAGGTCTTTTTGATCTAATTTTGTGAATTTATGGCAAGAAGACACAGCAAACACAAAGATATTTTTATGGTTTTTTTTAATTTTTTTGAGATTTTTTTGACTCTATTTGGACTAAAAGAAAAAAAGAAAGTACAAAATCCTAAGTTTGAAATGGATTACAAGGGTTTTTGGCCACTAGAATAAGAGGTGTTTAATGAGGGCAACTGTTCGAGTGGTTACACATGCGGTAGCACTACTCTCCATTATGGAGTCTCCCAGCCTGCAAGGGTTGTGCCTTGGAGGGTTTTGGGGGAGGTTGGTTGTCGATGTAACACAACTTCACTCATTGTTTGAAGCTTTCACTCCAAACACAATTTATTTATAGTGGCTTGGAAAGGCTTGGCGTCTATCCTGTTACCACTTAGGGTCATTCCTACTTGGATAAGCGGTATCCAAGAGCAGGCCCCTCTAAAGGAAAAACACATGCGAAAATAATACTTCTGGCATTTTGATCACTCAAGATAAGGGAGAGCATAGGCCTGGTATCATTCCCAAAACACAGTATACAGTGGTTCTTTTCCCCAAGTTAAAAATAAGAAAAACTAGATGAGCTATCTACTTGGGCAAGCACAGAACTTTGAAGTGAGTAGCAAGATAGCAATGGTCCAATTTTAACCAAGATAGCAATGATGAGTTCAATTTTAATCCACGGTAGCACGAATTGTTAACTTTAAAATTTTGGTTAATCGAGATAGCAGTGGTTCAGTTTTAACCCAGATAGCAATAGTGAGTTCAGTTTTAATCCACAATAGCATGAATTGTTAACTTTGAAATTTTGGTCAATCGAGATAGCAGTGGTTCAGTTTTAACCCAGATAGCAATAGTGAGTTCAATTTTAATCTAGATAGCAATAACTTTGAAAAGATAGCAATGTTGCAATGCAAGATAACAAATATTTAGTTACCACTTTCCTAGTTAGACTATGTGAGACTTTGCATGGACATCTGTTTTACTTTCCTGTTTTAGAAATCAAAGTGTGATCTAGCAAATGCAACTATATGAATCTAAACCAGTACCTAACCTACAAAACTGATAAGAGAATTCCTGCAAAGATGTCAGTGTTAGCAAAAATCTCCTAGAAAACCCTAAAATCTGTGCCTACAACAAATGCGCCACTTCAGAGAATAAATGCGCAGAAACAGTCAACAGAAGCGCCATTATACATATGCACTGGAACAGAGCTTATAAGCACTGGAATACAGAGTATATGTGCCAGAATATTGGATGCACCGTTTTAGATGACAAAAGCACCGCAAAAGAGTGTATATGCACTGCAGGAATGAATGCATCAGAACAGGTGACAGAAGCACCGGAACAGAGAGCGTAAGCACTGTGGGAATGAATGCGCCGTGACAAGTAACAGATGCACCAGAATAGAGAGTGTATGCATTGTTTCATCCTATGTACGGCCTTCTAAAACACAAAAACTCAGTTTTGCGTTAAATTTGCGGCTAGGCCCCACGATGGGCGCCAAAAATGTAAGGGTAAATTGGATCAAACAATGAATATGCAATGATAAACAATAACAGATACCCAAACTCAATGAAATAGTGAAACTAAGGAGATTAATCAAATAAAGCAATGGACAATACAATGCAAACCTTCCTCAGATCGAAACTTCCATTGTTCGCCTATCACAAATCGTTCTTTGAAAGTATGAATGATGCCCTCAGAGAGCACTTCTTTGCTTTGTTCAAGAATGTTGAGTGTGAATGGCTATGGTGATGATGCATAATGCATGGTAACAAGGGTGATCACAAGCAACGAAGGAATAACGAGGGTGCCAAACGTGCATTGTAATTCCTGCAGGGTAACGATACTAAAAGCTTGGATGAATGAAATGGAAGAATAAGGTTGAATTTATAGACTTGGGAGAATGAAGATCAATGATATAGAGAGAATGAGAAGATCAACAGTTGAGAACAGTTGAGGAAGGTGCAACGAATAAGAAGAAGACAAGTGTCACACAAAAGCTATTTTATTTGAGTTAATCACTTTCTTTTCTAAAGATAAGACATGTTTTTCATAAATTAGAAATCTTTTTTCTAATTTAAGAGATATTGAAAAAAACAAGGTTGATTGAATAGATAACTCAACTTGAGATTTGTTTTTGCATGATTTGAGAGAAATTAAATAATAAATTATTTAATTTTGTGTGCATGGAGAAGAAGACTTATTTTTAGAAGATTTGGAAGATATTTGAAGAATTTTGAAGATAAGAAAGTTAATTAAATAAATAATTTTATTTAATTGTTGTGCATGATTTTGGAAGAATAAATAAAATATTTGATTGTATTTTATTTTTGGAGATTGAGAGGATTTAAATAAATTTGATTTGATTTATTTAAATTTGGAAGAATGAATTGACTTTAATTAAATAATTAAGAATTATTTAATTGTTTGGAGGGAATTGAATTAAATAAAGGCTTTATTTAATTTACTGGAAGAATATGAATCAAATAAATAAATTTGGTTATTTATTTATTGATAGAGGAATAAAGATGGAATAAATATTAAGAATATTTATTTAGACCGAATCATGTCATTTTTAGGCGTATACAGTTCCTATGTTTATTCTTCTTTTATATTATTAACTTTAGAAATTGGATAAATAAATTTGTTGAGAAGTGGTTTTGTGGAATACTAATTCACCCCCCCTCTCAGTATTCCTTATTATAAAAAACTAGTAAGTGTTTTACAGAGTTAATTAGCCATGTCAGGGCTACTAGGAGGATGGTGTGGAAACATAAGGAATTCACCAAAGAATTTGCCAGTGAACTTATGTACTTTCACAGGATACAGGGGTCATATTTTCCAGTATTAAGAAATAATGACAAAACCCTGAAGGGTCTTGGAGGATGAAGAAAGGAATGCTCAGAGCTTACCACTCCAATTATCCTAGAAGTCAACAATGATGAAGAGAGAATTATTGACAACCTGAGTTCTACCTTGGATGAGTTATCCAGAATTGAATTTGAAATGGCAACCATTATTCGTTTGATTACTCTTCCCGCCAATCAGAAATACAAAAGGTATTTGACAAATGTGTACTAGTATTTTCCACCTAAGCAATGATAAGAATATTCTCTATCTTCTAGCTAATTTTCCCTCTGAGCGTCCTCATCGACAAACAAACTCTCGAATGATACCCAAATATGACAGGTGTATGCAAATTTGAATTTCAGTTAATAAGATGGTTGCACGCACGCTTGTGCCATCATGGAGGGATAATGTATCTATAATGCATATGGTTAGAACTACCAAGCGTGGATGGAGTTTGTTTGGAGGAAATGAACATCTTTTCTTTCTATTGTAACACCTTGTTTCCCCTCAAATATGTTTTGTCCTATTGAGCCAAAAGATACCTTGGGTATATTCTTTTCCAACAAGAAGTTGTCAGTGGCTTGAAGCTTATTTTCTCCCACATTTCTATAAATGGGAAATCAAGGCTATTGTGTAAGGGTTTTGAATCTCAAGTTTTAGGTAGTGTTGTACTATGTGTTTTGATTCAGGGAAATAGAAGAAAGTTGTGTCTCAATTGGTGTTCAAATCTATAGGGCAGTACCATTTTAAAATTTTAATACAAATATTATACTGGTTATAGAATCCTTTATGTGTTTCATTTGATAAAGTTGATATGAATTTTAAATATTAAGGATATTTTAGTTCGTCTTTACAGTTTTCTGTATTGTGTGTATTTTCTCTTGCTTTCTCTCAAGGAGAGGAATAAATGCTTGGAAGATATTCTATTAATTGTTGTCTGCATTATGGTTTTCAAAGGATAATTCTCTATTACCAAGTATAGGAGGTGTTAATACAAGGTGTTGACACCATTAGTCTGTCAGTTGTTATGTTAGAAAAAGTAACCTTGGGGGATTTTTCCTATTAAGGTTTAGCTCCCAGGTCTTGTAATTGTATTTAGAGCATCTTGCAATTATTTTTGACTCTCGATGAGAAAACCCTTAGGTCTTGTGACAAATAGGACCTACGGGGCTGCACTTTAATGAATCTTGAGCAAAAATGACAGGGTGGACTTGGGTGCTAGTGCCCTAGTCCAACCCTATTTTGGGTTTGCACTAATTTCAAATCTCAGTTTAGGGACTATTATTTGGGTCCTATGCTGACATCTAAAGTTTGAATTACAAAATTCTTAGCGGAAATCTTTGTAGTTGCATATATAAGCATGATTAGGTTTCATTTGAAAGTTATATGGACATTAGGTGGATTTGATGTATACTTGTGATCATATAGCATTCAAAATATTCATTGTGCTGCAGTAGAGCATTGTTATTGTGTTTGTATTTGTAGATTTGGCATCTGTCTCCTCATGGCATGAAGAGAATCTTCCTTCCATGAGACCTTCACTACAAGGTGATATCAATTGTGTTTTTAATCATTTATCATTTGGATTTTTGCCGCTATCCCACTGGGATATGCACTCTCATTTGAAAACGGTGTTTGGAAGACTTGAATGTCTCTCCGGGGCTTGACCAAGGCAAGCCTCTAAACACCACAACCCCCTCCCACACTCCTTGTGATTGTAGGTTAAAGGTGTCGAGTCTCATAGAGTGGAGTTACAAGAAGGAGTAGCAGACACACAAGATTCAGGATCTAAAAAGAAACAGGACACTAGTGCTTTTCCTAGACTAGGGCACTAGTCCCCGTGTCCTCCACGTCAAAATTTTTGAAAACTAAAATTATAGTGCAGATCAATGTTGGAAGGAGATTAGGATTCCACAAAAAAATAGGTACCTTGGAATTGGGTGCGAGTCCCCATGTTCCTGACTTCACCTTCTAAACTTCAAAAAATAGTAAGTTAAATATCTATATCCCTTATCTCAGTTTGGAAGGATTTGCCGTAATTTGATAATTTGCTTATTAATTTACATAATTAGGGTTTCTAAGTATAATTGAGCATTAGATAAAGACATTGTTTGATATATCCAAGAGTCCATAGCTTCCCAAGTGGCAACCCAACCTGATAGGTGATTTCTCTCACTTAGTGGAGATTCAACTCAGTTGATAAACCCTTGGAATGTTTGTTGGGAAAGGAGCATTACATATAAACCATTAAAACAACAACTAATAACCATGACCCTCATTTTCCCATCCAAAACATCATTAATGAAGTAATATTGCTTGAATGATACATTGCGTTTATGCAATTTGACTCTGTGACCCATTGGATTAGGCACCAGTCTCTCACTGGGCTAATATGTTGATTTCGATCCATCCTAAACAACTAAAATCATTTCTATTTTTGTTATTCTTATAAGAATAGATTTAGATAAGTACTTGTTCTCAATCATGGTTTGAACGATATTGCCAAAGGATAAAGCCAATCTATTTATAGAATCAGTCATTTCCTTGGTAAAGTGTTATTGAAAACCTTTTGTTTTAAGACAACATCATAGATAAATCTTTGAAATACTTTTAGGTGTTGTAAAGGGTACACCCACCTTGGTCTTGTAAAACCAAAAGTGCAGAGGATTTTTCAACTCTTTTGTTGTAATCCTGTTTGTTGGCCACTGACTTGAAATCCCTAAGTATACGAAACTGGCTAACCTTTAGGGGATCTTCAGACAATCAGTTGAAGGAACCAACAATCTCCTCAATGATTCATAGCATGTACCTCAACAAATTCCAACCATTCACTTTGTATCATGTATCATATCCAATCCACCCAACCCTTCTATTGGAACTAGACAACTAAGAGAGGGGTGAATCAGTTGTCCCTTAATAACTTTTTCTGCATTTCACCTTCTTTATTATCTTATTATCAGATTAGTAATGCAAGCACTTAAACATGAATCAACAACATAAGAGAAGAAACATAATCAACACATTTGACACCAAGATTTAGACATGGAAACCCAGTTAAGGGAAAAACCATGGTGGGGGTTAACCAACAAAATGTGTACCCTGTTAAAAATACTTAGAAAAATAGAAGGCACATGCCTTTAGGCGCACTGCCCAGAGCTCACTGCTCAAAAGAAGAGGATCACTGCCTACAAAATTTATTTAGAAAGATTTAACTGAGAATTAGCATCTATTTCATGCCTGATTCAGTTTCAATTAATGCTCAAGAACTTTTTATTTTCCTGAAACTCTTCTTCACACTCTACACTATTCTTGCTCCTTTCCTTCTTTGCTCTACTCCTGATCATTCCTTCGGATTTTATCCATTTTTACACAAAGATGATTTCGGTACTTCAACAAGTATTTATATACTTCATCAACCTTGGATTGATCAACAAAGTTGGCTAAACTTGACGCGGATCATCATACTGTCAGCCAAATATAACTGAGATTTGAATCTGCTTCTACAACCACTCCACTCTTCATAGAAATGTGTTTAAGGCATCCGCAATAGGCTAGGAACATCCGATTGGCCAAGACTGAGAAGAACATTAACCTCAAGAGGAAATTTTCAATCAACAAGCTCAAACTTTAATGCATACCTCCAACATAGTAGCTACATGATCTAGAGACCTCCACAAGCACATTGGAATCACCAAAAACATTCACTCTAAACCATATTATCAGAAACATTTGAATCTTCCTTCAGAACCTCAAGAACACACTCTGCCATGACTGTCAGACTGGAAGGATAGCTTGCAAACCTCCAAACCACAAATCATTGGAGTTGATGATACACATTGACTTCCCAAACATGCCTTCAGATCCATAGATCATAATCTTATATTACCAGATCAATCTGAACCTCTTTCCTATCACTCTGTCTTTCCTGATTATTGCAGGAACCGGTTCTACTCGGATGGCCATAACTCCTTCAAATCTTCATGCGAACTTCTCAAATCTTGACTGGAGTAACCTCTAACAATCCTCTACACAGTCACATGATCCGCATGCATTGATTGTCATTAATTTTCTCAATATCCTCAACAATCCGATCTTCTACATAGACAGCAAAATAGGATACAATTGACACTAATGGCAACAAGAATATGTTGACATCAATGACAACACCACTTAGGCACATATTTGCAACACCTTCATCATATTCACCTCTTTATTGTCCTCTGTCATCAACTACTATGCATATCTTGCATTTTCATCCCTCTATCACTAAATATCTCTTTTCTTTCTCCCTAACCCCCTCCTCCATCATTCCCATCCAACTCTCTTACCATCCATCCCTAACAACTTTGCTAACCATTTATTTTATCCATTTCTAGAGTTGAGTTGAAGTGACAATATAATGGAAAACTAGAAAAACAACAAAAGGATTGAAGAAAGCTTCTGAGAGAATGCTTCCCCAAACAAGTGAGGAGTTTCAATGGTTGTGATTATAGATAATACAATGAAGATGCTCAAATATGAATATAGAGGTACAAGACATTGTTCAACGAATGTTGTTCAAGCCAAGAGAAAAATGTTGTAGAAATGTTGAAAAGTTCAAAATGTTTGCAAGAATGATAGAGAAACTTTTCTAGAGGGAGATCAAAATGCATGCAAAGGGATAATGTGACTATTTAGATTCACCTCGTGGATCACATGATAGTTACAGAAGAAATCATCGAAGGTGTTGAGTCTCAAATTTTGCAAGAGTACTATTAGTGATGGAAGTACACTCATGTAGATGTTTGTGTGCCTACATTGGTGTACATGTACAATAGGGCCAAAAATATTATAAAATACAAAAATGATGTCACAAGACCACTAGAAACATCTACAAACATGTGGGAATGACCCAAATACACAAGAACATAAAAATGAGCTAGCACCGAGGGATACGTTATAGGCCAAGGCTAGGCTAAATGAGCCTAAAAGCATGCTATGGGGAATGAACACTAAATTGAGGTCAGCATGTAATGCCAAAATTTTAGGATATGTAAATTTTTACCTTACAAGATGTCATGAAGATTGCAAGCTATAAAAGAGAGGAAAGTTTTAAGGTTGTTCAAATAATTGATATGCTAAGGAAAAGGCAAAAATAAGGAGCTAACTAGGAAATTTACAATGTTTGGGATTTTAATATGACAAGGTTATAGTGTTAAAGAGCAATTTGTAAAGTTGTTGGAAAAGTTTGAAATTTGAGTTAGAGGCAATACAAGGCTAGAATGAACTAGAGGCTTTGAATCAATGTGTAATTTTTCCAAATTGCTTTGGACTTTCAAAACTCTAATGTTTAACAATGGGGATGATCTAGAGTTATGAATGTGATTTTTAATTATGCTTTATTTTCAAATAACCCCAAAACTCCATAATTATATGTTGGCAGGGATCAGAGATTGAGTTGCAATTTATAAAATTTGTATATTTTCCATAAACTTGAAATGTCCATGGTATAAACTAGGGTTGGGGCTTGAGTTCCAAAGTGTAAATTTTTACTTTAATGTTCAAAATTTTTGCATCTCTTATTACAAAGATAGGGAAAGACGAAACAATAAACTCATAGAATGTGGCTAAGGCATGGATTGAACACATCAATGCAAGGATATACATGGAAAATCTGTAAGTGGGTTTACAAAATAAAAACAAGAGTTTTGTTAAAACATATTTGAGCATTTAATCATAAGAAATCTAAGGTTTCATTTATAAATAAAAAATAGAAATTAATTAATCACAATGGGCACTGAAAATACCTAGATTATAATGGGTGACTATGACTTGCAAAAGATCAAACAAAAAATTGCAAAACCCTATATTAGCTTTAAGAACAAAAAAAAATATTTTCAAGAAATTTATGTGCATGATGAAAACAAGGAATCAAGCATCATAAATGAATCAAATGCATGCAAAAAGAGTGTTCACAATTTGCAAGATGCAGAAGAGAAGCAAAGACATTAATCACAAAAATAAAGAACTTAAAACGACAAAGAAACACGATAAAATGGCCTTTGCATGCATGGAAAAAAATGCAATAAATGATTAGTGATAGGGTAGAGTGAAAGTCAAATGTACTTTTACACAAATTGTAAACTTGCTTTAGGTATTCAAAACTCTACTATTGTAAAGCACCAAAGATATAGTCCACATTTGTAATTTTGGAACCCACCTACATTGTTTTGCTTCGTTAATTTGGTAGAAACTAGAAGTTGAAATGCAATTTACATTTTTTACTTATTTCCAAAAAGGTTAGAATTTTCACTTAGTTATACTAGCAAAGAAATGGAGTTTCTAAGTAATTTGGCAAAGTTTGTTCATTTGTTAGAAAAGTCCAAAGTTTTACTTTACAAAAACTAAAAAAAGAGTCACTTGAACAATTTGTAAAGATTGTGAAGTGATAGAGAAACCACACAATGCATTTTAGTGGGACATGGAGGTTAAGATGCAATTCACAAAAATTGCATATTTTCTTAAAAACTCTGTAATTTTGCTATAAACAAAAACATTCACTTTGACCCTTAAGACTCAATTTTTACAATAGCTAGACTCAATCCTAAGACCTTAATGATGGCATCATCTTTTTGACTTGAGGCAAGGAAAAGAAATCGAACAAAGGATTTTCATGACTTGAACTCAATTGTTAGGGACTTAGAAATTTTTGGGACTCCATGTAAAATAAAAGTGGGAATAACACCCACCAAAACAACTTCTAATTGAGATATGCTTCATAGTACAACATCTACTAGATAGTAGCGTTTTGTAAAACAACATACCTATTTGGTCTTCCAATCTTATTGTTCCCAAAATCTCCCTTCCTCTTAATTGGACATCTATGAGAAATTGATTTCTTCCTAAACTTTCCTACTCTAAGCTAGAACCATCTGGAGAATCTTGAGCCACCATAGAACTACCTTGATTCTTTTGCATGGAGAAAGTAAATTTGGAAATATCATTTCCTTTCCCTTATGTCTTTGGGATCTCGACTTTAATAAAATCTTGCTCCTCCAAAAGGTGTTGTAGATCCTCTTTAAAGTTATAGTCCTCATGAATTTATTCAGTATGTAACCTCTCATTTAGATTAGATTAAGTTTCTTCAAGAATCTCCCCATTCCAAAATTAAAAAAAAAATCAACAATCTTTCTACATAATTTAGAGAATCTAAGTTCTTACTTTTGATTATTTATTTCTTCTTCAATAATATGAAACCTTCTACATCTTTTTTCTCTTCCATTTTCTTGTTTCTAATATGAGAATTTCTTTGAAGAGTAGGACAATCTTAAATGAGATGACCATATTCATGACATCCTCTACATCCGAAGGGAAAACTTTCATAATCCAAAGTCTAAGACCATTCAAAATTGTGCAAGGTAATTCTCTTTGGAAGAGAAGAAGTGAGATCTAATTCCATACAAATTTTGGCATAGACAAAGTGGTCATGCCCACAATATGGTCTAGAAATATCAATGACTTTCCCCAATGAAGTAGCAATCATTTCAAAGATGTAGGAAGACCAAAACTCTTGAGGATGAGCACACATACATATCCAAACTAGAGTCATTGTACGGATTTCCTCTAAAGAGTTTATACCCACATATAAGTGCTTCATGGAAAGACCTACATTTCAAAATACATATGGGCCTCTTCCAAAAACTTCATCTCTATCAGAATCTTTTGCAAAAATAGCTATGAAGTACCATTTTGCAAAGGATTGAAGTTCATATTCTCTATGCATCTTCTAGTTCTTCCTAACGCAAAATAACCACTCATCCAAAGAAAGTCGAGGGCCTAGGTATTTGCATATAAGACTTCTATTTTGAAATATTGAGACAGTTTTTCTAAATTCATCCACATTTAGATTAATAAGTAGGTAATCCTTAAGAAAGCATACATGTAGTAGATTGTCTACCAGGAAGCTCTATCTTCTTTTTACCAACTGTTACCATTGGTGTATGATTTTTTTTCATAAATAGAAGACCCATATCTAGATTCAACTACTGTATCTCTAAATAAACTAGACTACACTCCCCTCCTCCCAAAGGGCCATTAAAAGTGAAACTAAAGAACAAAAACACTATAAATTTTTTCAATTAAATTAATATCATTAATCAACGTTATTGGAAACTTTTTTTTTAACAAATGCATCATTCATTCACATTGTAATCATTGAACATAAGAACATTTTTTCAACTTAATGGGACGGACATTGGAGAATTAAAAAACTATGATGACAAAGTACCTACAACCACGCGAGAGCTATAATAATTGTTGATTGATTAACCAAAAAAAGATTTAAATTTGGTACAGGAGCCGTCACTTCGAAAACTACAAATTAATGATAAAAATACAGGCGCTTGGATTTGTGGGCAACGCATTTACGCTCTCCCTCCAAATTTGTTCGGTGGCACCGAATGTTATTAAAGATGAAAAGACCTATTTGATGGAGCTCAATCAATTGGAGCAGTTGTTTGTTGGCGAATAATGAATAGTGAATTTAGAATGAAATGAATGGGTGAATGAGATTTACGGTGCTCCTTTTCTGTAACACTAATGCATGAAATATTAAATTCACACCCGCCATTTCTCCGGATATAATATAGACACTTCTACGGACGCCTTCACCAGCCGTTAAAACTTTGAACATCTCTACGAGCCCAAATGTCAATAAGCATCCATACAATCTTACAGATTTACCATAATGCAAAGATCAATAGCTCATAATGTTTTAAGGGATGAATTTTGGTGGCCCACAATTTTCAAGGATGCTCATAAACTGGTCAGATGTTGTGATGCTTCCCAGAGATTTTCAGGAAAATTGAGATTTTCTGGAAGTTTACCTCTTCGGCCACTAATAGTTGAAGCTCCCTTTTAGCAATGGGGGATTGATTTCATAGGAGAGATCAACGAAAAATCCAGTGGAGGACACAGTTGGATCTTAGTCGCTACTAATTACTTCACTAAGTGGGTTCAAGCCATTCCCACCAAAAGGACAACTAGCAAAGTTGTAATTGACTTTTTGATGAGCAATGTCCTAACAAGATTTGGAGTGCCTAAAAAGCTAATATTTGATAATGCAATGTGTTTAAGATCAAAAGAATTTACATCTTTTTGCAATCAATATGGAATATCACTTTCTTATTCTTCCCCATATCATCCACAAGGAAATGGACAAGATGAATCAAGTAACAAAAGCCTAATAAAGATTGTCAAAAGAATAACTGAGAAAAACTAAAGGTCCTGGGACTCCAAATTGAAACTTGTTGTATGGGCTGATAGGGTGACTGTAAAAAAGGCAATTGGGCCCATTTGATTTGGTATATGGTTTAGATGCAAGGATGTCTATCAATAACCTGCTACCAGTATACAAATTTATCTAGGAACATGATGATGATCTTTCAGATGCAATGAATAACATGATTACTTAGGTAACCCAACTGGTTGAAAAAAGGAGGATGGAACAATAGAGAAACATCAAAATACAACAAGTCAAGCATCTATATGATAAAAGAGCTTCCGAAAGAAAGTTTCACGTTGGAGATATGGTATTATTATGGAATGCCAAGGGTCAAGAGAAAGTAAAGTATGGTAAATTTGATGCCGTTTGGCTCGGATCATATCTGATCAGCAATACACACCAAGAGGACTCATACTTCCTGCAAAATCTGACTGGAGAAATTCTTGAACTACCAATGCATGGATAGTTCTTGAAGCCATAATTTTCATAGGTATGATTTTATTCCATGCATATTGTATTTTATTTAGTTAGGTTCCCTGTTTTAATTTTGTTTTATTGGTTTGCTTTTTGTTGTGTTCTGTGGTCTGCTTCTCTGGAGGTTTGTTATGATCTCGCCTTTTTCTGATAGAACAAGCATCCCCAACTAGAGCCACTGATGGAATTTTGCAATTTTTTTCCTGGTTCTTGAATCTTTCCTATTCTATGTCTCATTTGAGAGTCCATTGCTAGGGTTTTAGCTTCAAAATATTAAAAAATCTTGTCCCTAAGGTAAAAATCCTAAACCCTAGAGTCTTATGCAAAGAGTCGAAATACATTTGGCTCTATTTCTAAATTGACTGCTTGTGACCCATATTAGATCCCTTAGCTTGCAAATTGATGTATAAGGTGTCATTCTTTTACCGGCCCCATCCTTGTTACTATTGCTTATTTCCCGTGCGCATATGTTTTAAAATCTAAGTGCCCAAGTGTTGTTGAGTCCCCTAATAAAGTCATGGCCCCTTCTCGCTTAGTAAATCAAATGTTGTTTTAAAAGCATGTGCCTCTTTATTTATCCCTCGGCAAGCAGCAGATCACTCCACGAGGTGGCTCAGCGCATCTCCTATAAAAAATTTAAAGCAAGACTTTCCTGAAGCTATGCCATCACTCCACGTGGAAGCTCGATGCAAACTCTAAACAAGAGCAAGAGCAAGGTTCCCTCCGATGCGTGCCTTCATTCCACGTGTCCCAGCCTGTCTTCTGTTCGAAAAGGGTATGTTTTATTTCTACGGCATGATGAGGCTGCAAAGGGTGCCATGTGTCAGTTGCATGCGCTTTTATGCCATGCTATGCTATGCGACCCGCTAATGATTGAGGAGGATTGTATCCATGACATATTTCTTTATTTTCAGGAAGTATTTTGAAGGGAAATGTGTTCTATGCCACATAGTGTGATGTGGGTGTTTCCTACTATCTAACGAATATTCATCTGCAATTTGGTTTCATGTTTGTGGATGTGCGATGGTCCTTCATGTGTACTTTGTAGACTCCCCGAGCTCCCCTTTTCAATGGTGTATCTAAGCTAGTGGTATAGGTGGTACTTTCTTATTGGTTTGTGCTTTTCCTTCATGGTGATAGGGATTTTCATCTAAATGATCTTATACACACCATTGATCTGGGTGATTTGTGCTATGATCAACGGCTCAGTTTCTAAAGGAAAAGGCAAAGTGGGGGCATGAAATGAATAGTAAACTCTGTGCATTCGTGGCTCTGTCAAGTGTGTGCCAAGCAACTCTCACTATTGTTTTTATAGGAAATAAGTTCAAATCAAACTTGTAGGGTACAAAACCAGTTCTTGAGATTTGTATGCACACTCGATGGGATGTCCTGCTAGGCGCGTGGTACAATCTACTGAGGTTAGCTTTTCAAAATGAATAAAATCCTAAGATTGAGGAACCGAGTCTGGTAGGCACCATGTGGATTTGACATCTGCAGGTGCCAAAGGTTGTGTGACATAAACATGGGAATGAAGTATAGACTCCATCTTCCACCTCTAGCAGCATTGATATATTATTCAAGGATTTCCATTTATGACCGATATGCCCTGGTACGTGTTGAATTGAATTAATCTTAAAAGTACCAAGAATGTGGGAGCCTTTCAGTTCATCTATAAATAGCTCTCTATGTTTCTATTTGTGTCTATCTTTCAATCTATGTGGGTGAAAATGGAAGGTTTTCTGAGTAGTATGCTTCCTATACTATTCCTTTCCTTTTGAGGTTCTTCTTTGTTTTCCTGGTTGATATTGTGTTCTTACAGAGTAAAGGAATTAGAGATGTTTTCTTCAAAGGTATAGGCAGTTTGGGCAAAATACAAGGAGCTGAGTAGAAAGCATTAGATTCTTGCCCAACCCTAGTTTCCCCTTGTTTCCATCTGGATGGGGAATTTGAATCCTAGTCTGCTGACTCCCTTGATTCCCAGTTGTTGTGAGTTTCCAGATTGGGATTGAAGGAAGAAAGGCCTTATTAGTCCCTCTTCCCCTTCCTTTGCATGATGGGTTCAAATAGAGGCTCATCAGAAATTCAAGGATTGTTTTCCCCTTGGATGAAACAACTGGAAGTGGGGAAGGAGAATTAAGTTGACAAGAAGGCATAATCCTTTGTTCAACTTAAACAAACACTTTCTACTTCTTCCTCCTTGACTGGGATTTTTGCACTGCCAAAATCTACTTCATGTGGTTTCTTTGGGCTTCTTAAGGGTTGAAATGGCTGAAGGCTCCCCCTCAGAAGATGAAGATCTACTTTCTTATGCTCAGAGCATGAGAGAATGGAGGGAATTCTGATTTCCTCATTTATTCGATCCTGGCAGGGATTCCCACTTTCGCATGTGAAGATGAAGAGGCAAAGCAGAGGATTCTTGTCTCATTGGCACGTATCTCAAGATCAAAGGTGGCAAAGTAGAAAGAGAATCTAACACACTACCATCCGTTGATATTATTTCTAGCCCCCGTACCAAGATTAGAAAGCATAAAAGACAAAAACAATTATCTTTACCTGTTGGAGGAGATAATTTGTTATGAAAGCAGGCCTAACTATTTGAAGGCGGTTATATTTGCATCCCAATTGATGTGACCTCTATCAAATGAGTGCGTGACACATATCAAATGGCCTGAGGCTTGTTTTCTCCCTTGTCTTATAAAAGGGAATTCAGGGTTTTTGATAAACATCATGGAGAATTTGTATCACAGTGCACTTAGAAATATTATTGGTTTCCCTTAGTTCATGTCATTAGAGTGTAAAATGTGGTGTACCTGTAGGAGTTTGTGTGAGCAATATCAGTTCATAATCTGAAAGTATTGTCAAAGTTTTAGACTACATTGTCTCCTATATTTGTATTCCTCATTGCATTTATGAATACAATTCGATCAAGGATCATTTTTGTTCATCTTCACAATCTTTCCTGTGCTTGAATATTTATCTTACGACTTTTACTCAACAAGTAGATTTAATTCTTTAAGAAGATATTGAGTGTTTTGAGTGTATACAGGGATTCTTAAGTAGAATTGGTCTAGGAGCTAATTAAAGTATGATTATGCAATGCATTATTGTATAGTTTACATGAGCTGAGATAATATTGTTCGTAACATGCTTCCATTTACATTTGTTTTGACTCTGTAACTTGGGATTTAGGCACCGATCTATTTCAAAGTGTTATTTGATATAACTCCTTGATCATTCATATCAAGAAACAATGATGATTTTCTACTTCTATTATAAATTATGAATATTATTTTTATATGGAGCCTAATCAGACTTGGAGGTTAAATTTTCCCCACTTTTATCAGCGCGGTTTCCCCCCAAATTATTTAACAAGGGTTTGGGGACAGCGCCCCCAAGATGGGGTCAAGCGGAAGTGCCTCCAAAACCTCAAATGACCTTTATTATTTTATAAAGGTGTTGGAAGTTATTTTTTCTATTGGCTAACATAAAAAACCCTATTTTGTAACCGACATAAGTCTTGATAAAAATGACTAAGGGTTAAGGTTTCTATTGATATTGTATAGTAGCATTTGTAGTGGTATTGATTTGCAAGGATTGCTAGTTGTAATCAGTTTGATTTGCTGGATAATAATATTAGACTCTCCGTTGGTGGATGTAGCCCGAGTTTGGGTGAACCACATTAAAAATTGTCTCTTGCTGTTATTATTTCTGTGTATTTTCATTCCTCTATTTAATCTTTATTTGCATTTAATTAATATCTTCTACATGCAATTCCTAACAAATATTAAGTTATTCTAGTGTTCCTCTGCAAAGAATCATGTTAAAGCTTAAGAGTCTAGCCCATTGTTCTGCTATATCAATTATTCTTTAAGCATCTTAAGAGAGAACACATTTGTTTGAAATGCAGTATTTGAGAAAAAGTAGTGAAATATCCCAAATACAATATTGTCAGGATCACCCTCCTAGGTTTTGCAGAGCCTGAAGTACAAAGGAAAAAGGTTTAATCCACCTTTTCCTATTCATTGGCTAATCCCTTAAAGTATATCAAGCATTAGAACTGGCTATTCTAAAGACTGTTTTGTGATTAGGTTGGGAATTTAAAACAACCAACACCACTAGAGTTCCTCCATCAATTAAAATGGTGGTATGGACAAGTTCAATGATTGCTAGTTCCTCTACAGCTCCACCTCCTAAATCAAATGAGGAAAAGGAAAAGGAGAAACTCTTGGAGCAACTCAGTGCTTATGAAGAAATCATGTTGAATTACCAAGAGGATCAGCATCAGAACAATTTAAACATTGTTTTTAATGTTTTGGGGCATCTCATGGGTAAAGTGATGAAGAAAGTGGAGACCGTCCATAAAAATTATTTTCAATTGGCAATGACAACTATTAGTATTGCAAATAACAACTCAATGGTATAGATTAGATAATGCAAAATGAGAGAAAACACCAAATCAAATGCAATAAAACAAGAGATTATACCTCACATGCACCACCTAATCCCATCAAGGGAAAGAAGGAGCCTTTGCACCCAAAAGAAGCTCCTAAGACTAAGATGATCCCTAGACTATTGATCCAAATGTGAATTGCTCTTCAATTGTGCAACTCACTATTAACTCAAAGGTGATTTTGGCATGGTAACTTTGCATGAAAATGGATGATGAAAATGACTTGTGAGAGGTTGTATTTATAGACTTTTGGAGAGGATTTTGATCCAAGGGTGGAGATTGATTGGAGAGATCAATGGTGGAAGATGAAAGTGAGGTGGAGGGCCTAGATTTGATCTTGGAAGATGGAGGGCTAGGAATAAAAGTAAATCTTTTATTCATTTTTGGGAAAGAGGTGAATAAATGAGGTTGGGTGAGATGGATTATTTGTGAATTAAAAATTCACATGGGGAAGGGTAAAATGAATTAAAAATTCATTTGGGGAAGAGTGGATATGACATGTGTAAGGGATGTGTAAGAGGAGTAAATGTGATGTGTGATTTATTTGAATTTTAAATTTGGGAGGTGTAGAGAGAAGTGCTAATGAGGATTTGACTTTCTTAATTAGGATGATTAACTTAATTAATGTGGCTGGAATAAATTAGTAGAGGGATTAGAGGGGGGATAAGATTAATTAATTAGTGATTTAATTAATTAATCCTAAGGCTAGGATGGGGTAGGCTAGAGGAGGCAATTAAATAATAGCTATTTAATTGTCTAGGGTAGGGATAGGCTAATTAGTAGGCTGGATTAATTAGTTAACATGGTTTTAACTAATTAATTAGATTTAGGGAAAATAGGGAATTGATTTAATAAATTTTCAATATTTATTAAATCACTTGGCTAAGGTTTGGACTATTGAATTAATAAAATTAATTCAATTTTGGGGATAAAATGGTGTGGATTTAAAAAATGAAAGGGGTGATTAATTAAATAAAAATTTAATTAATTAGTTGGAAAGGGAATTGGTAAGTTTAGGGATGTCGGGAGTCGGTTTGGTAGTCGAGACATTTTTAGGTGTCTACATTTGCCCCTCTTTGACGTGGCGTCAGGACCTAGGAGGGAAGTGGAGTCAGGTCGAAGAAAAATATGCCCCAGCTGCCGGGAAGGAATGAGATGGATAGGGGATGCCCCCTCGAGAGGTTAGCGGGAATATGAAAATTTTGCAGGTAAGCTCTCGAAAGGATGCGACAGAAGTGACGGTGGGAGAGGTGATGGAAAAAGAAGATGGTGGGAAGAAAAACGGAGGAAAAGGCTGAGATCTGCACCCTGGAGGGAAAAGAAAGGGATGGAGGGATGACATGGCCCACTATATTAGGAAAAGTGGGCCTAAAGAGTGCCACATTGGCACACTTTGACCTTCTAGAAGAAAAGACAAAGGAGAGATGGGCGAGCGCAACCCACAGTTCCCGCGACTTCATCACATCTCAGAGTGATTCCGAGAGGTCGGGCGGTCACCCGAGGCTGGACCCCAGGTAGGGCCTAACCCGAACTTTGTGATTTTTTACTTTACGCACGTGTTTTTGGGTTTCGGGATATGGGTTAGGAGCGCGTGGTGCCATAGACAAGGCGGATTAGCGCAATCCTGCGGATTAGCACTATCCTCCAGGGTAGGGTAAGGTGATTTTGTCGCCATTTTGAAGGAATATTGGTGCCATCGTCTGGATTGGTGCTAAAACTTAGGGTGAAGCAAATATGGTATTTTGACACCATGTTATGGGTAGAACGACGCTATTGTCTAGAATAGCGCCATAATGGGGAATAGCGCTATAATTAGTTTTAGCGCTAAAATTTTAATTGAGGCGAAAATGAAGTGCTACGCCATCGTCTGGATTGGCGCGATATAGGGCGCGCAGTAGCGCCAATGTCTGCATTGGTGCGATACAGGGAGCGCAGTGGCGCTATTGTCTGTATTGGTGCGATAGGTAGGGGAAAGTAGCGCTATTTTTAAAATAGCACTTAGGGATTGTCT
This sequence comes from Cunninghamia lanceolata, assembly GCA_027924645.1. Lineage (NCBI taxonomy): Eukaryota > Viridiplantae > Streptophyta > Pinopsida > Cupressales > Cupressaceae > Cunninghamia > Cunninghamia lanceolata. The sequence continues at coordinate 1,996,020 of BSBN01000220.1, read as the reverse complement.
ATGTGGGGCCACATGATTTGGGCTTGTGAGACATTCAGAAGAAAAAGGTGTGGGGGGAAAATAAGTTTGTATCTAATGAAGAAGTGGTGGATGCAGGATACACGGCGGTTTATACTGCAGTCGCGAGAGCGACGAGTGCGATCCGTGATGCCGCTGTTTGATGAGGCATGGCGACCTCGACTTGCGGGACTGGGGCTTTGGACGGTGGCAGCGATGCCAGTGCTGCGAGCTCATAGAGCTCTGATGACGGCCGCAGTGGAGCGATACCGCAGCGAGACTTTGAGCTTTCTGTTGCCGACAGGAGAGATGACTATCACACTTGAGGATGTTTATCGCATCCTCAAGCTGCCAATTCATGGTCGACGTGTGAGGTATGACACGAGGAGGGGGCGGACTGCGTTGATCAGAGTGTTCAGAGCAGAGCACGTGGTATTTTCGGCAGATGGGAGGGAGATGGATTATGACAGGACACTTGCGACGGGTGCAGATCCCTTTGCCTTATATTTGTGTGCGCTGATTGGAGGTGTGGTGCTGCCGGATAGGCAAGGCAGAGGTTTTCCTGTGGGCTGGGGTGGGATGATAGAGGGGATGGTGAGGCATGATACTGTCTACGCATGGGGGCCAGTGATACTAGCACAGCTGCTTCATGAGATGCACATGGTCGCCTATCTTCATGAGAGGGCTTTATCCGCTAGGGTTATGTTGTTGCACGTATGGCTTTGGGAGCATATCCCCGTGACTCAGCCGACATGCGGTTATTATCGGCACCCGTTTGAGGCGTTTGTGTTTTTGTATCAGGATGCACTGTATACCTATATTGGACAGGTCCGCCACTAGCGAAGGATACTGGATGACATGATTAGCGTGGTATACTGTCCATATATTGATTGTGAGGAGTGGCCGGATGATGTGACCCATCTCCCGTACACATTTCAGCAGAGATTTTTTATGGGTCGTGCAGACCGTACTATAGAGATGTACCTACCCTCACGGGTGATGCGACAATTTGGACGGGTACAGGATGTGCCTCAGCAGATGGCGATATATGCGCGGACACCACGGGATACAACCTACTGGCCCACAGCATTACAGCCACAGGTTGCGCTGAATGACTGGGCAGCACTTCGGCCAGTTCAGTGGGATTGGAGGAGCACAGTGATGGATGCAGGTACTACGCCTGCTTATGATGTATGGTGGCAGATGCATCAGCCCACTCGATTGACAGATCTGACAGTGGCGTTATCAGAGGATGAGGGAGATGGGGATGGAGATGATCTAGATGGGGGTGGGGATGAGGCCATTGCAGATTTCATTGTGGAGGTGATGGATGATGGGTCAGAGAGGGTGAACGCTAGAGATGGTTAGCTTGTGGATGAGGTGGCAGCAATGGTAGCGGGATAGGGGCCAATGGGGCAGGAGGTTCTAGCACAGCAGGTTCCTGCGCAGCAGGTCCAGGCTAGGGGCGGACGGCAGGGTAGAGCACCGCGACGATGCGGTGGACAGCCGAGGACAGAGAAGGGTGATCTATCCCCATCATGGGTGGAGCAGCTGCGGGTCGGTAGACATGATGCCGAGGCAGGGAGCTCAGGGGCAGGGATGGAGGCAGAGGTTGAGAGGCTGACGCCTCGGCGACGGTCACAGGAGGAGATGGAGGAGATAGGGACACTACGTGCTCAGGTGGCCAGTTTAGAGGAGGCGTTGGGGCGTCAAGAGGCTGAGTTGGGATAGCTGTAGGGAGTAGATGGGCGGTTGGCAGTGTCAGAGGCTCAGTTGGCTTAGGCCAGAGAGGATATGGAGGATTTGAGGATAGAGCGGGATGCAGCACTCGTGAGAGCACATTAGGCAGAGACTGCGTTGAGCAGTGCACAAGCTATGGGTGGGGGCCTTGCCCCGATCTTGGCAGGGATGCAGACTCAGCTGTCTCAGGCTCAGACACATGCGCATCAGATACAGGGGTAGTTGAGCCAGGCACAGGGACAGGTAGTTTAGGTACAGGGATAGGTAGCTCAGGTACGGGGGGAGTTAGCAGAGGCTAGAGCACGGATGGAGTATTATCGGGGGTTATACTATGCAGCCGTACCTGCAGCGCAGCGAGCACCGAGTTACAGCCAGGTCAGTAGATCGGGGGCGTCGAGATCACATCGATATAGATCTATTCAGTCGGTTCAGCAAACGATGCCCCCTCCCACATATGTGCCCCAACAGGATCCTCAGGTACTAGTAGCACCACAGCCACAGCCACCGTCAGGATCACAGGCTCGACCAGGGTCATCATCTCCTACCCCCTCAGAGAGAGGATCCTCGATGTGATAGTTATACCATGATAGCCCTTAGAGGCATTGTATCAGGACACTTTATTTTTTTGATGATGTGAGCGATGTACATTTTTTGTGGTGATTATATATGATGCGAGACTTCTGATGGCTTATGATATTCTATTGTGATGATGCTTATATGATGGATGGACATGTTATATTTTTATATGTTGTGGATGTATGATGTTTTTTCAAATGATGTGTGTGATTTGGTGGATGCAATTATGTTTTTGTGATATATGCATGGTGTTGTGATTTTATGGACTATATGATGTAACTAAATATGCGGATTAACAAACATTTATTATGGATGAAAATGTATGGGATTATGTTATATGCCACTAGTTGTTTTAATGGTGATGTTGGTGATGTTGTAATGCAATGAAATGTTTATGAGATGTTGATATGTATGGAATGCAATATGCACCTATGATATAATGTGTAATGATATGCAACTGAAATGAATCTACTTGTGTTTTATGCAAACTTAAATGGATTTAAAATGAACCTAAAATGAGATGCAAACGGATTAAAATGAAACTAACATGAGATGCAAATGGATTAAAATGAACCTTACATGAGATGCAAATGGATTAAAATGAACCTAAAATGAGATGCAAATGGATTAAAATGAACCTAAAATGAGTTGCAAATTGGTGGTGACATGTAGTTAAATGATATGTGCTAAATGCAGTGTCGGTGATAGGTGGTATGCAAACTAGGTGATAGGTGAGGTAGCCTAATCCTGATACACATGATGTTTCTTGTGTTCACCCTAAATGGTGAGACTGTGGGAGAACGTGTTAGGTGTTTGGGGATGATAGGGGTGAGAGCGTCTAGGGGATGGCAGCGGGGGGATTAGAGGATGGTTAGGTCATAAGATACCACGTCATTGAGGGGGGAGGGGTTTGGTTTGGTTCAAGATGTGTTAAGTGGAGATAGGTTGGGATGATGGGGTTAGTGCGAGAGTTAGATTGGTGGGGGGGGTTGGAAAGTGTCGATCAAATCTAGGCCGATATGGGATAGGTGACTGAGTGATTAGGATGATGATGTTGAGCTAGTATCAGTAGTTGCACAAAATTAATTGAGAGCATTTCTTAGTTTAATGTAGCAATGTAGGATACAATTCACGAAGGTATGAAATGACCTAGGTGATGATGTATATTCGACAATTGCATGGACTAGACCCACAAACAATAGGTTGGTTTCATGCATGACCAATGTAGTATAATCTTGTCTAGTAGAGGAAGGGGACTCATAGCAGTGAGTGTGAATAATGCATATAAGGTGTTGATGCCTGTATATGCAAAATAGGACTCATCATGCTAGAACCGACCTGAACTTCAAGATATGAATACTATTCTTGGAGTAATGAAACCAACCCACAAGCACAGCATACTGAAACAATGACTATGTCTACTCCAAGGGCTATCCGCTACGTACCATGATATAATGAGATCAAGGTAGCTTTGGAGATTTCTTGGAGTGAGACAAAAAGATAAAAATCAATAAGCAAAAAGACCAACGAAAGATACAAATAGCCTTTGTGTGCTCTTGCCAAGAGACGTGATGATAGAATGATAGATTTTTGTCCATTGTAGGAAAGACGTATCCTAGGACATAGATCTGTTTTTTGATTGGAGAGTTTTGTGGAAGATGGGCAAAAGAACATTCGGGCCAAATGGAAGATTATAGTTGGTATATTGCTTGATGATTTTTTGCGCGAGGGACCATGTTTCAATGGTATGTGTAGCATGCATATCATTTTGTAGATCTAGAAAGCTCAGTGAGTGGGAACCATCCCAATGGGTGGGATGGGCGCATCTTAGATACCTGAGTACTGGAAACATCCTTCGTATTCCAGACTGCCTACATACCCTGTGTCCACGGGATCAAGGTACTTTTAAGATGCAGGTGAAATGAATATGTAGTTCTGGCAAGACTTGATGATGTGGGAATGGTTGGCGATGTGATGTGATGAGGGTTGAGGCATGTTTAGATGATTGTGGTGGGATGTGAGATTGATGCATGGGGTGATTATTTTTGGATTTTCTAATTTTATGATGTTTTTTGGATTTTTTGATTTTCTGATGTTTTTAGATTTTTTGATTTTCTGTTGTTTTTGGATTTTCTGATTTTATGAACTGTACAAAGGAGAGCTTACAAGGATCCTTGTTCCCTGGGTGGGGTTGTGGGTGGGTGAGGTAGTGCGGGATGGGCGAACAAACTTGATGTTTCAGAATTTCAAGCCATGGGATGTGTGGGTATGGAGTGTTATGCTGGAAAGAGGACTTATTAGATGGTAGAACCGGCCATTACGCATGGTGCCTGAAACAGGTTTTCACCATGGTACTTATCCAAGGCATCACCGAGGTGATTTTCACCATTGGAAGTTTTTATTGCACTCTAATTTTTTTTTTGATTTTTTTGGTGTTTTTATTTTTTTTGTATTTTTTTGATTTTTTGACTTGTCGTATCAGATGGGTTATGCATAGAATCGCTTGAGATGCAAGATGTTCATTGGCTCATCTAGAGGCTGCCCCTCGGGTGTTGCAAGCTGATAAGCTTCTGACCCATAGTCGGCGATGATGACATAAGGTCCTAGCCAATTAGGTTCAAATTTTCCTTGCTTCGCACGCTCTTGCAGGTTCTTTTGATTTTCCATTAGGACCAGGTCACCTACCTCAAACTTTTTGGTTCTGATCTTTTTGTTGTAGCTTCGTCTGAGGCGGTTTTGGTATGCCTGTAAGTGATTTAATGCATTCAGGCATTTCTCATCCAACAATTCAAGTTGATGCAACCTTGCGACATGATAGTCTTCATCAGAGATAATATTTTGCAATGATACTCGGAGGGACGGGAGCTCGACCTCTATAGGTAAAATGGCTTCTGATCCGAATACTAGTGAGTATGGAGTGGCTCCAGTAGGAGTGCAGATGCTGGTGCGGTAAGCCCATAGGGCGGGGTTAAGTTGGAGGTGCCAGTCGCGGCCAGCTTCATTGACTGTCTTCTTTAAGATGCGGAGGATGGTTTTATTAGAAGCCTCTGCTTGACCATTTCCTTGGGGGTAATATGGCATGGAGAAGTGGTGTTTGATGTCGAACTTTTCGCACAAAGTGCGAACTTCTTGGTTCTTAAATGGCTTCCCATTATCAATGACAATGGAATGGGGGATACCGTAGCAGCAGATGATGTAGTGGAGAATGAACTTGGAGATTTGGATGCCTGTGGTGAAGGTGAGTGGTATTGCTTCCACCCACTTTGTGAAGTATTCTGTAGCAGTGATTATGAATTTATGGCCGTTGGAAGATGGAGGATGGATTTTTCCTACGAGGTCAAGTCCCCACTGTGAGAAGGGCCATGGTGTTGTGATTGGTTGCAGCTCCTGTGTTGGTGCGTGGATGAGATCGCTGTGCTGTTGGCATGGGAGGCATTTTCTGATAAACTGATGTGCATCTTTGTCCATGGTGGGCCAATAATAGCCAGTTCTCAGGATCTTCTTAGAAAGAGCTGGTCCACTTGAATGTGCCTTGCAAATACCTGCGTGTACCTCTTTCCAAAGCTACCTCAGCTTCCCTAGAGTCTAAACATCGTAGAAGCATACCATCAAGACTCCTTTTGTAGAGGGTGTCACCTACAAGGATGAAACGGGAGGCTCGGTGGATGAAGGATTTTTTCTGTGATGGGGATAGGTTGTTGGGGAGGATGTTATCGTGAAGGTAGAGGTAAGTTTCCTGATACCAGGGGGATAAGGGACCAACGATTTCGCACACTAATTCAGATTGGGGAACGTCATATGCTGGAATGGGGAGCTCTTCGATCAGGAATTCGCATTTCTTGCTGCCTTGCTTCATGTCAACCAGAGATCCAATGGTGGCCATGGCATCTGCCGCTTTGTTGTTTAACCTTGGGATCTACTCAAAGTGGATGTCACTGAAATAATCTTTAAAGTCATCAACCATATTCTTATAGGGAAGAAGCTTATCGTCCTTGGTTTTATATTCATTATTGACTTGCCTGATGACTAGTTGAGAGTCGCCATACATAGTTAGTTTGTCTATTTTCCATTGGATGGCCATTCGGAGACCTGTGATGAGGGCCTCGTATTCTACTACATTATTGGTGCATGGAAATGTGATTTTGAATGATTTAGGGATCGTGTCACCTTGAGGGGTAACAAACAGGACGCCTGCCCCCGAGCCTCTGTGAGTGTAGGATCCATCAAAATACATCTTCCATGTATCTGTGGTTGGTGTGATTGTCAAGATGGCCTCATCTAGAAATTCTGCTATTGTAGGATGCTCTGCCTGAATAGGTGCCTCAGCCAGTTGATCTGCTATGACTTGTCCTTTGATTGACTTCCTCTCTGTGTATTCTATGTCAAATTCAGTGAGAATCATGACCCATTTTGCCATCCTTCCTGTGAGAGCTGCTCTGTTTAGCAAATATTTGAGTGGGTCGATCTTAGCAATGAGCTTGGTCTTATGATTGAGCATATAATGTCTTAACTTTTTGTGATGTGAAGACGAGGGCTAGGCATGCTCATTCAATTTGTGTGTAGTTAAGCTCATAAGAAATCAAGGTGCGGCTGATGTAGTAGATGGCTCTTTCCTTTCCCTGTTCATCGTGTTGTGCTAACAAAGCCCCAATTGCTGTGTCGGTTGCGGAAATATACAAGAGGAGGGGCTCTCCTTGTCTTGGTGGAGACAGAATAGGGGGATTAGCTAGATATGCTTTTAGCTGGTGGAAGGCATCCTGACACTGATTAGTTCAGGTGAAAGCTGTATCTTTTCTGAGGAGATGCTGGAATGGTTGGCATTTGTCAGCAAGTTAAGCAATGAATCAGCGAAGAGACTGTAGTTTACCCTATAGGCTTCTCAATTGTTTCAAGGTTTTAGGAGGTGGCATTTCAGTAATAGCCTTGACTTTTGCCGGGTCCACCTCGATTCCTCGTCTGGAGACTATGTATCCCAATAATTTGCCTGAAGTGACGCCAAAGACACATTTTTTTGGATTTAGACGAACATTATATTGCTCTAACCTGTCAAAGATCTTGGCTAGCACATCTAAGTGCTCTTCTCGGGTCTTTGATTTGCCGAGTAAGTCATCAACGTAGTCCTCCATGATGTGGTGAAAGAGGTCGTGGAAGATGACAGTCATTGCTCGTTGATAAGTAGCTCCTGCATTCTTTAGGCCGAACGGCATTACTACCCAACAGTATGTCCCCCATGGGCATATAAAGGATGTTTTGTGCTGATCTTCTTCGGCAATTTTGATTTGATTGTATCCTGAAAAGCCATCCATGAGGGATAGCATCTCATGCCCTGCGGTAAGATCCACGATCATGTCAATGTTGGGAAGGGGGAAGTCATCTTTCGGGCAGGCCTTGTTGAGGTCTCTGAAGTCAGTGCAACAGTGCATTCTGCCATTTGGTTTAGCAATAGGTGCTAGATTCGAGACCCATTCGGGATAATCAATTGGACGTATGAACCCCACATCTAGTAACTTTTTAAGCTCTGCTTTGACAAGAAGGGCTACCTAAGGATTCATCTTTCGGAGCTTCTGTTTGACTGGTTTAGCATCAGGACGCACTGTAAGATGATGTACAACCAAAGCAGGATCTAGCCCTGGCATGTCTGCGTAGGTCCATGCAAAGTTGCGATTTCTGCGTGTGAAGAATGCCAAGAAGTCCTCCTGTTCGAACAGGCTGAGAGATTCTGCTCGATATGTGATTTTCGGCTCTTCCTCTGTCCCTAGATTCATTTCCTGCGTTGGTTCAACCAAGATGGGTGATCTGTCAGGATATACTTTATCTATTTCAGGGAGGCCCATGCTTCCATCTCCTGGGGCCTCATGGAGGTTTTCACCAGGAGATACGTCCTTTATTTTTACTTTTTTAGGATCTGACACTGCCGTGGAACGGTTTTCACCATCAGATCCATTTTTTGTTTTTGTATTTTTGCGACTAGAAGCAGGGGTTGTCTCCCCAAAATAGGCAGCCGGATTAAGTTCCATGATGTATCCAACTCTGTGGTCTCCCAAGGGGAAGTTGTCTCTTACTCCCATCATTTCAGCAATGGCTTCGTCATTAGGTGCGATATCCAAAATGGGAGATCCTTGTTGGTCCCAGTCGATGAGGTCAGGGTATACTAATGGTAGGTCCTTGGATGATGAGGCAAGAGTAGTGACAGAGTAGATGGTGCAAATGGAGGAGGCGAAGAAATCGACAAAGTCACTAAAGGAGTCTTGTAGGTCCGTTTCGTTAATATGGTTGACATCTAGAGAAATTGGAGCAAACTTGGCTAAGATACATTCACCGGTATTAAGGATGCATTGTGGTTGACCATACCCTAACCCTTGAGTATAGGGGTTCCTTGTTGCTTGCAGTGGTTCCACAATGCCCTATTCATGAAGGCCAATGCCACCTTGTCCTTTGTAACCCATGCTTTTGACTATCTCAGAACCTTTGCCGTAACTATTTGCTGGGATGGTGGGGATGTCTTGTTCTGTTTCCTCGTCCTTGTAAAGCCAGGATGAAATATCTTCAAGTATGTCCTGATCCAGAAGGTGTTTTTTCTCAAAGACGGGCGAGGGTTTGCATTTGATGATGACTGTGTCAGCTGCCTCTGTGTGTGGAGTGCCATATGTCTTAGGAGTGGGTAATAAGCCCACGCAAAAGGTGCCGTTAAGGTTGTATTCCCCACAGCCTTGGTCGCTGAGCTTGATCTTGACCTCAGGTGGTGAAGGTGTTTGGGATGAAGTGGTGGTGATGTTGGCAGGGTCGATGTATGAAGTGGAAGCTGTTGGGGTGATTTGGTTGGTGGCTTTATTGTATGGACAGAAGGTTTGGTTGTGTCCTTCCAGAAAACTACAGTATTGGAAAGGATGAGGATCGGCATAGATAGTGACTTCAGTGCCGTTATGGGGGAATTTGAGACATTGATGGAAAGTGGAGGGGATGGCTTGCATGGCATGGATCCATGGGCGGCCGAGAAGAATGTTATAAGGGAGGTCAAGATCAAGAACCTGACATTTGGTTTCAAGGATTTTTTGTCCCACTTGAATAGGGAGCTTTATGGTACCCTCGGATAGCCTCTCGATGTCATCATATCCTTTTATTGTTATGCACTCACTAGCGTCCACCACCACATCTGAGTACCCCAAGTGTTTTAGCAATTTTAGAGTGCATATATTTAGGCCGGAACCACCATCTATTAGGACCCTTTTAATGGTGTGTTTGTGAATGCGGACCTCGATGTGTAGTGCATCATTATGTAGGTGCTCGGAACCAGGAAGATCTTTTTCAGAAAACGTGATATGGTGTGGTGTGGCAATATGGCCAACCATGGCTTGAAATTGATTGACATCCAAGTTCGCAGGGACTTGTGTTTCCAAAAGGGCCTTGTTGAGAATGTCCTTGTGGCAGGGTGATGTGTGAAGTAGCTCAAGGATGGAGATTTGCGCGGGTGTCTTTCCTAGATGGTCTAGGAGGTTGTATCGAGTGGTGGGTGATGGACGGGCATTTGGACGAGGGGGCAGGGGATCAGATGTGGATGGGGGTGTTGGTTCAGTGGGAGGGGCAGTGCGGATTGAGACACGGCCTCGACGGGTTGTGACGGCGCAATCGGGTGCTTGTGCCTGAATGGTGATTGTGTTGATAGAGTGGGATGAGGGTTCGATGCGGCCGACAATGGAGTCGTAGTGTGTGGGTGGTGGAGTGACATTGTACGCTTGATTGGATGATGAAGTTTTGTTATGGTTGGGTAAGGGATCCTTGTAAGCTCCAAGATTGGCGTTTGGTGATGGTTGTGTACTGTGCTCAAGGTTGACAAGATTTTGATCTATTAGGTCTTGGATACAATGTTTTAATTGCATGCAGTCTGCTGTTTTATGACCTGCCACACGGTGGTATTCGTAATAATCATTTTCATTATACCATGCTGCCTTGAGGTCATTGTCTTGGCGTGGTCTGACAGGCGGGAGTGTGATTTCGCCTTGCTTGAGGCATCTATCGAGGATGTCCTCAATAGGTTCTGCTAACGGTGTGAAATTTTGACGAGGTTTGCAGGGTTTATTGGGTCCTCTTTGGTTATTGGTGTTTGCTGCATGCGTGTGTGCCGGTGTGTGATTTTGGATGTGTTGGACGGCCTTTATATCGGTGACACCGTCGTTCAGATTATTCTTGTTCTTCCCCCAATAATGTGATTTATCATTAGATTGCATGTTGGTATTGTTGTTGTTGTTGGGGGTGTTATGATTGGATTTGTGGTTGTTGTTATTGTTGTTGTTGTTGGACTTGGGATCGTAAAGTTTGATGGAACCCTTGGCAATGAGGGCTCATTCAACAGTAGTGCCTTTGTCAATGACCTCTTCAAAGGTAGATGTGCAAATAATTTGTAAGTGGAATCCTAATTCCTGATTGAGATTGGCCACGAACATGGTGACAAGTTGTTTTTCAGGAATAGGCCATGGGAGCTTGCTTGCTAGGCCCCTCCACCTTTGTAGGAAAGAAGCGAAAGCTTCGCCGTTCTTTTGTTTGGTGTTACAAAGGTCAGTCATAGACATCTCATGTTCAAAGTTGTAGGAGAAGTGGTTGACAAACTTCTCCGCAAGCTCGGGAAATGTTTGAATTCCAGGTGGCAGATGGGCAAACCATTCAGCGGCTTGGCCGCCAAGACTTCTTGGGAAGAGTCTCATAAGATATGTGTCATTGTGAGAGACTTCGAGGCAAGCAATGTAGAATTCCCGAAGGTGGTCCCTAGGATCGCCCTTTCCCTTGTATTTGTCAAATTTTGGCGTTTCAAAGTTTTTAGGGAAAGGGGGCATGTACAAGGTGCGATCAAACGGGTAGGGACAAATATCCTCAAAAGAATAGTATTTGCGTTTGCCCCCAGTTTGTAAGTCATCCACCTTTTGGATTAAGCTTTGCAGCGCGGTGTTGAAATCCTGTGGTTGTTGTGGTTGAAACGTGTAGGGTTGTTGATTAGTGAGATATTGGAGGTGGGGTGGGAGTTGGTGTTGGGGATTGGTTTGGATGAGATGTTGGTGTTGGGGATTGGTTTGGTTGAGATGTTGGTATTGCAGGTTGGGGTTTGGATTGAGATGTTGGTATTGGGGATTGGTTTGGTTGAGATGTTGGTATTGGGGATTGGGGTTTGGATTGATTGGTGTCTGTTGTTGTTGGTGTGCGTATAGTTGTTGGAGAACATGTGGTGGTATTTGGGGATTGGGATTGTGTTGACCTGTGAGATTGACGTTGGGTATGTGGACGTTGGATGGGTTAGATATGGTGTGGGATTGTTGGTGCGTGTAGAGTTGTTGGAGAATATGTGGGGGTATTTGGGGGTTGGGATTGTGTTGACCTGTGGGATTGACGTTGGGTATGTGGACATTGGATGGGTTAGATGGGTTGTGAGTTTGTTGTGAGAATAGTTGTCGTAGGTATGCAAGGGTGTGAGGGTTTGGTGGGGGCACACTTGTGGAGGTATTTGCTTGTGTGATGTTGCCTTGTATGCCCATTGTGTTTGAAGCGGAAGGGTTGACGGTAGTCGTGGTAGTGGAGGTGATGACAGGTTGGGAGATGTTAGTAGTGGATGTGGAAGTAGTAGATGTGGTAGCAGTTGAGGTTGTGGATGTGGTAGATACGTTAGGTGTTGACGTTTGAGAGATGGTGGGTTGGGTATGTGATGTAGGTGCTTGGGTATTTGATGGGGTTGGGACAACTGTAGAAGTGGATGGTTGTGATGATGTTGTGACGGGGGGAAGTTGAGCACCAAGCTTGAGAAGATGGTCAAGATATCTCTTTGGATCCGATCTTAGGACTTTATCAAGTAGGTCCATATTATCGGCATCTTGCGTGAAGGTCAAGACATCTAGGTCATCTTGGGGTATGGTGGGGACATTTTGTGGTGGTGGTGGGGGTGGTGTTGGTGCTTGTGGTAAGAAGTGAAAAGGGTCATTGGCACCAAATGGGGGGATGAAGGAATATGTAGGTGGATTGTATGTTTGATAAATGGGTATGTTGTTACTATCGGTGTTAGGCATGCCAAAGGGCCATCGTTTTGCCATTTCTTGATTTCTTTTGTGTTGTGATCTTGTGGTGGGCATACACGTATGGATTTGATTTCTAGATGTGGGATGAGGTGGAGACCTTAGAGAATCGAATTGATTGTGTTGGACCCAAAGATGGATGTGCTCGTGAGATGGAGTAGAAGGGTATGATGAAGATCAATATGTTTTCCAAAGGTTTTAGCCTAAGGGTGATATGAATAGGTGATATTGATATTTTTGCAGAAATTTTAGACCAACGATGGATGATAAGAAAGGGATTTGATGTTTTTTGATGTTTTTGATTGATTTAGGATGGTGAGGATGACATTTGTTGATGTTTCTCGAATTGAGCTTTTGGATAAGATCTAGATTTTGATTTGGCACACAAAGGATGATGATTTTCTTTGTTTGGGGTAGACTAATGACCTTACACAAAGAGAGGTGATTTGTTTTTCTTGAAATGTAGACTAATGACTTTTCAAGGAAAACGTGATGTTAATGATAGGATCTAGATCTAACTTTGGCTCAAAAGGGTGACAAGATTTGATGGGTGATTTGATGAGGTTTTGATTTGGATGTGAATTTTTGAAATGATTTTATATTGGTCCAAGGAGATATGCAAAAGGAATGAATGGGGATGGATAGATATGTATTTGGGCTGATTATAATGTATCAAAGGGGTCCAACAAGGGTGGTGAGTGATCCTCTAAGGTCAAAGAGAATGTGTAATTTGGAAAACTTTGGACGAAAATGGATGGACGGTTGGTGAATTTCTATGAGATGGGTATGGATTATGGCAGAACAGAAGGTGTAGATCACAACAAAATGGGTCTTTGCTTCAGGCAAGTCAATCTAAGAATAGCGCCAATCCACGGGTGAAAAGGCGCTACAATCAGACAGATATAGCACTAAAACAAGTTACACAGATTTCTGATGGCAAAATTTTGGGACTTCTGAAGGTGGATTTTGGATTTGTCTGTTCGGGATGTGATCAACTGATTTGTTCTGTAACAGGCACGTCAATCTCAAAATAGCGCCAATCCACGGGTGAAAAGGTGCTACAATAAGACAGAGATGGTGCTGAAACAGGGCTTGACAGATTTTTGATGGCAAATTTTTGGATCTGATTGTTTAGACTGTGACAAACTGATGTGTTCTGTCTCTTGGCAAGTTGTTTGTGAAAAATCAAAGCACTTTAACACACATTTGAATGCAAAATAAGCAATGATTTTTGTTTGTGAAATGATATGACTTTGTTTAGAACAAGCACATTTTTACAACCTAAGGCGAGAATGGGACAATATTTGTTGAATCCCCTAGCTGCGCCTATTCAAAGCGGGTAGCTCCAGGATCTTGGTAGCACTGGCTCCTCCTTACATTTGCACACACTTCTCATGCATACCAAGATCCAGGTTTCTTATAAGGCTTGACCCTCTCCAAACCTTTAGATTGTCCCTGCTACCTCGGCTAAGAACCGCATGAATCGAGGCCGCTTCAAGGGTTTTGCCCTCTGCGTCAACAAATAGAAGGATTTTGGCTTACTACAACAATGGCTCTTAGTAAGGGCATCCGTTCAGGTGGTTATACGTGCGGCAGCGCTACTCTCCATTATGGAGTCTCCCAGCCTCCAAGGGTTGTGCCTTGGAGGGTTTATGGGGAGGTTGGCTGTCGGTATAACAAAACAACACTTGTCGCTTGAGACTTTCGTCCCAAACGCCTTATTTTATATAACGGCTTGGAAGAGCTTGGCTTTAGCTTGATGCCGCTTGGGTCATTCCCACCTTTCGAAGCGGGGTGGCAGGCCCTCTAAGGATTACAAAAAGCAATACAATCACGAAAACACTTTTGATCCCCAAGTTCATACAAAGATGCGAGGGGAGAGCATACGTGTTCCCTATGATTATATCACACTCAACATGGTTCAATTTTAGATCTTTGGATTAGATGGGGGGTGATTAATGCAAAGTGTTGTGAGAAGTTTTTGATTCCCAAGATCACCAAAAGGTGCGAGGGAAGAGCATACACTTTCACTCTACTTGTCACAATCACGAAGACACTTCACACAATTTTATAGATTGTCTTGATTAGATGCGTGGAAATGCAAGTTTGTTGTTCTTTTTATCCAATGAAGTATGCAATTTGTTGTTCTTTTTATAGCCCAAATTGAAGTGTTTTGATTGTTTGTTTGTTGACACACAAAAAGAAGTATATTTTAGAGCACCAAAAGCAAATGTTATGATCACACACTTCAATCAAGGAGTTGTTTGGATTGATTTTAGAACACCAAATGGAAATGTTTGTCTAAGACCTAACAAAGCAAACAAAGGTTTGTTTTAGTTTCCAAATTGAAATGTTTGCTAACTAATTAACAAACCATCCTGCAAAAAGATTTCATTAGTATCCGCAGTACCTGCAACAAACGGAAAGGCAAAATAGCACTAAAACTGACATACATAGGCGCCACTGCGGGTAGAACAACCCGACTTATGTAAAATGGCGCTAAAATAATTTAAGGCGCTAATTACAACATAAGATAGCACTAATTAAATAAAAGGCGTTGTTACAGAAGATAGCGCTAATACATCCTAAGTTATGCGCTAAAACAGAGGATAGTGATAATCAGAAGTAATGAAGGTGCCACTGTGCGGTGTTTCTGAATCCTCAGGAAGACATGAATGGCGCTAATCTGAAGGATGGCGTCAAAACGCAGAACTGATGCTGTTTGACTGATTCTGTCAAAAATTTGCCATAACCTCCCCCTGTAATTCCTTGTTTTCCTGCAAAACAGAGAACAAAAAACATAGAAAACAATAGGAAAAGCAAAAAACAGACGTGAGTAGGGTTAGCATAAAAACTAAAATCGTGCAGAAATAACGCCAAAGGAGAAATAGCGCTGAAATACGGCAGTTATAGCGTCGCTGCGACGGTCGAATAGCGCTGATCCTGCAAAAGGCTGAATACTAACACAACAACTCACAAACAAGGATTAGATTGGACCTTGTGGGTCCCACTAGGTGTGCCAATGTAGATTAGATAATGCAAAATGAGAGAAAACACCAAATCAAATGCAATAAAACAAGAGATTATACCTCACATGCACCACCTAATCCCATCAAGGGAAAGAAGGAGCCTTTGCACCCAAAAGAAGCTCCTAAGACTAAGATGATCCCTAGACTATTGATCCAAATGTGAAATGCTCTTCAATTGTGCAACTCACTATTAACTCAAAGGTGATTTTGGCATGGTAACTTTGCATGAAAATGGATGATGAAAATGACTTGTGAGAGGTTGTATTTATAGACTTTTGGAGAGGATTTTGATCCAAGGGTGGAGATTGATTGGAGAGATCAATGGTGGAGGATGAAAGTGAGGTGGAGGGCCTAGATTTGATCTTGGAAGATGGAGGGCTAGGAATAAAAGTAAATCTTTTATTCATTTTGGGAAAGGGGTGAATAAATGAGGTTGGGTGAGATGGATTATTTGTGAATTAAAAATTCACATGGGGAAGGGTAAAATGAATTAAAAATTCATTTGGGGAAGAGTGGATATGACATGTGTAAGGGATGTGTAAGAGGAGTAAATGTGATGTGTGGTTTATTTGAATTTTAAATTTGGGAGGTGTGGAGAGAAGTGCTAATGAGGATTTGACTTTCTTAATTAGGATGATTAACCTAATTAATGTGGCTGGAATAAATTATTAGAGGGATTAGAGGGGGGATAAGATTAATTAATTAGTGATTTAATTAATTAATCCTAAGGCTAGGATGGGGTAGGCTAGAGTAGGCAATTAAATAATAGCTATTTAATTGTCTAGGGTAGGGATAGGCTAATTAGTAGGCTGGATTAATTAGTTAACATGGTTTTAACTAATTAATTGGATTTAGGGAAAATGGGGAATTGATTTAATAAATTTTGCATATTTATTAAATCACTTGGCTAAGGTTTGGACTATTGAATTAATAAAATTAATTCAATTTTGGGGATAAAATGGTGTGGATTTAGAAAATGAAAGGGGTGATTAATTAAATAAAAATTTAATTAATTAGTTGGAAAGGGAATTGGTAAGTTTAGGGATGTCGGGAGTCGGTTTGGTAGTCAAGACATTTTTAGGTGTCTACAAATGGCATCTCCCCTAATGAATAAATGGATCCCAAGGCTTAATCCATTGCTTGGAATGTGTAAGGGATCTGCCCATGAACCAGATAGACCAAAGGAAATTCTTCTTACCTATAAGATAATCAAAGCAACTAGGGAACAATAGGGATTCTTAGAGCAGCTTGAAGGAAAGATAGAAGAGAGGATCAGGGAATATAATCAAAGCGATATGAAGCTCATACCAAAACTCAAAAAGGATAATGGAGAGATAAAACCCTGTGGGGTATGGAAAGCTCATTTTGAAGGTATTATTCCTACACTTGCTTTTCTCATATGTGTTAAGGATAAGGTTGATTGGGAACTTTTAAATGATTTTTTAGACAAATTGTGGGATGAAAATCTATTCTTAGGGGAATTTGAAAAGGATTCTGATATTGTAGTATTTAGGTATAGTAAATACAGAGCCAACATGGATCAATTCCTTGCATTCCAATGGCTCAGAAGAGCAATATAAGGCTTGGGATGATAAATATAATAACTTGCCTAATTTATAAGGTTTCAATGGTATAGCATTTTCCATTTGTTATTGTTCATTATATTCCTTTTTCAGAAAGGGAGATGCTTCTTTGACCCATTCAGCATCAGCATGGGTTTTGTCTTTAGTTCCAACAAGGTATTTTGTCTTTTAATAGATTTTCCCTTTTGTCCTCATCTACATCACCAATTTGTCCCAAGTAGTTGGAATTTGAAGAAGGCAGGTGAATAAATAGTAAAGTATGTTGCAACAACCTTTTGCAAGCTTTTTTTGGAGGAAATAAAGATATACAACT
This sequence comes from Cunninghamia lanceolata, assembly GCA_027924645.1. Lineage (NCBI taxonomy): Eukaryota > Viridiplantae > Streptophyta > Pinopsida > Cupressales > Cupressaceae > Cunninghamia > Cunninghamia lanceolata. The sequence goes on along the minus strand of BSBN01000220.1, from coordinate 1,978,730 downwards.
GCACATGCAACAACTTTTGTTATTTATGGAATATCTGCCCCACGAGTAGTTATATTTGCATCCTACTGATGTTAAGTGTGTCAAATGAAACTATGACACTTGTCATAAGGCCTGAAGCTTGTTTTCCTCCCTTATTTCTATAAAAGGAAACTCAGGGCCTTTGGGAAAAGATCTTGGAGAGTTTTGTATCATAGTACACATAGTAATAGAGTCAATTTTCTTAGTTTAGGTGTTATTTGAGAATAAAATTTGATGTACTTGCAAATTTTGTATAACAGTACCAGTTCATAGCTTAAATATATTGCCAAGTTTAAAATTATACTGTCTCCTACATTGTATTCTTCATTTCGTTTATGAATATAATTTGACCATGAATCATTTTATTCATCTGCACAGTCTTTCCTATGTATGAATGTTCTTCTTATGGCTTTTCTCAAGGAGCGAATTTAATGCTTTAATAGAATATTGAATGCTATAAATGTTTGCAAGGATTCCTAAATAGAGTTTGTTGCAAGTATGTGCCTAACTGGTGTTGTTATTGATGTCAACATATCAGTGTTGTCATTGGTATCAACTGTGCTCTTGTTTTGATTCTTTCTTGTAATGAGTTAAGTGTTGAAGATAATAAGCATTCCTGATACAACAGAATAGTCCAGTAGATTGCTCCACATTTATTGTAGAATGAATATCTTTGTCTCTAGATTGGAAGTTAGTTAGAGACATGTTTGAAGATGCTATGTTCCAAGTTTGAGCCTCTAGTATGAAGATTTGAGTAAGTTATGTTCACCAGAGTGAAAGCTGCTTTTTCTGTATATTTGGTGGTGACAAGCAGAATGTATTATACTCCACATTCCTCCACATTTAAGCATGTCAGTCTGTGGTTCTAGAATCAATTTTGTAATGATGATAAGTGCCTTCAACTCCAATGGTTCATGATTTGGTCGTCTACAAGTGATTTTTTCTTTATGAAAATAGATGACAGTGTTGTTTATGTGTTCCAGTTTGAAGAATTTTCTTGACAGAGTGGTTAGAGATTGTACAGTTGTTCCTGATGATTACAATATGCTTGTGGATGTCTCATGATTGTGTTCCTACCTTTGGATTGGTCCACAAAGAGAAATTTGGATCGTGGATGAAGATTGTTCTTGGAAGACTTAATGTTAACACTAGTCTTGGTCGACTTGGTTGTTTTCATTACTTGTGAAGATACATTGAAGATTGTGGAAGTGTGTCGTGGCGTGGAAGATTGCATTTGAGTCCCAGCTAAGGCATAACATGATCCACATACATCTTTCCCTTAGGAAATTTTGTTTAGGTCCAGACCTATTTCTATGTATGTGTATAATGCCAACCTTGGAGATTGTTCCAATGGTTGATGAATGTAATGCCAACCTTGATGTACATTCCAAGGTTGATGAAGTGTATAAAAACATGTAATGAAGTTGCAAAAAAGATATCCTTGTGCAAAAATGAAAAGATTGTTGGCATTGTTTGTCATTGATGTCAAAGGCAAAGGTTGAGTTGTGATGTCAAGTTGATGGCACATGGTGTTGATATGATGTCAAGAAGAGAATGGATGTGATTTCAAGAAGAGAATGGTATTGATGTGATGCAGAGCATGAGGTTGTTCATTCTTTGTTCATATCACGATGAGGTTCATATGTTTTTCATGATAAGGTTTCTCACTCAGGCATGTTGGTCATGATGTTGATAAGTTGATATAGTGGTTGTGTCATCCATATATGTTGCTATGTGTTATACATGAGATAAGGAGCTTTCATATGGATTGGTGTAGCAGGATGGCTACTCATGTTCTTGGTTTACTATGGTGTTTATGATATGTGTTTTTAGATCTACGAGAGTGTTCTTTAAATTGCTTGGTCAAGAGCACAACTCATTCAATCAGGAGTTCAGTGATGCTGCAGTAGTATTATGTCCAAGTCAAAGGATTCATTAGGAGTTTCAAGAGTTGTTTCATTCATTCACATCAGGTGATGGTTGCATGTGATGGAGAGATGGTTTTCTTCAATCTTATTTGATATAATGTTCTTCAATATAGCTAAGGAGTTGAGTTTCATCATGTCATCAAGAGGTGTTGACAGGAACTATTGAAAAGGAATTCATTCATCTTGATATGTGGTAATAGGAGAAGTTTCTTTGTTCTTGTCATGACAAGTGGAGTTGATGTTGTGATAACAAGAAAGGTTATGTTGTCTTGTTTGTTTGTTGGCATAAGTCAGTAAGATATTCAAAAAGTGAGACCCTGTGGCAGGTGTTTAGTAGTGTTGAATTGTTGTCATATAAAGTAGGTGCTTCATGGTGCGTCATCAGGTATTGCAAAAGTGTTATGTAAAATTAGGGTTTATAGAACTATAACCCTAAAGGTTTTAGTTGAGGGCTCAAAATAGCCCGTATGCAAAGGAAGGCTCTTTTTGTTCTAATTTTAAGATGACAGTTTATTAAAGGTAAATGTCACATAAGTGACTTATTGAAGGGTCCTTAAGTCATATTCTAACTGGCCCTCTTCTAATCCTAACTAACTCCTCTAGGTGCTGACTAAGTCTTTGAGCGCCATGACAAGATCTAAAGGCTATTATTTAAACTTGGAGAGCGCGAATGAGAGAATCAAGGGTGTTGTTTTAAACTAAGTTCTTAACCCTAATGACTACCTTGCTATGTTTATTTTGACGGTCACCTTCTCTATGGTAGTTACAATTGCTTTGCAAACAAATTTTCTAACTATCTAAGGGCTAGCAAAATTGATTTTTTAGTCTGTATGGTAGATACTGATATGGGACTTGGTCAAGAAAAAAGTACAGACACATATCCACCAATAGAGGTATAGATGATGAAAGATTGTGAAGGGAAAGCATTGTTTCTTGAGAGTAAACTTGTAGAATTTTTAAAGGTACTCAGGCATATTTAAGTGAAACTCTTCTAGTATGTAGCATGTGCTTTCATGCTTCAATTTGCAAGAAAGGAGTTATGTGAACTGCAAAGGTTTGAATATGTTTTGAAAGGTTCATTGAAATAATATTGTTATTTTATACAATCTCTTTGATATAAGGATTTCCTTAAGAGGAAAATGTGGTTTGTAGGAGTCTTAGACATATTGTGCAGAAGTCATTTTTGATGTATCTTGTCTTGGGTAAACATTGAGAGTTGATATTGTTTGTGTAACTTAGAAGGAAGTACTAAGTGGAAAGGCTTGATGATGAAGATAGTAGTAGAGTCTTTTAAAGAAGTGTTACAGATCTATTTTTGTATGATACAAGGAACTTGAAAAGGGGTGATCATTCCTATATGCAAAGAAGAAGGTATCCATTTTGGATCAGTTTGTTTTATCATATGCTTTGTAATGTCATGTTATACTCAAGTGGTGAAAACATTTGATGTGTGGTAGTGAATCAGGGAAACCCCCTGAAGTTATATTTCTTCTTTCATTGGAGACTGGTCATTAAGACCAAGGAGATTTTTCTAGTGAGGCACTTGTATCCAGTGAGGATTCTTCCAGTGAGGCAATTGTATTTGCCAGTGAGGCTTTTTTTACAGCCAATGAGGCATTTTTAGAGTGGTTTTTCATCCCTATGAAGGTTTTCCACTCATCAAATCAGGTTTTATGTTTCTTATTTGCCTTCATGTGTTCATGTGTCCTAATGCTCTTATGATTAATCAAAGGTCTTGTTCATTCTACTAGTAATTATTCTTGATTGAATCCTTGATGTCTTTCTCATGTTTAAAAGGTGTGAAAAGTTGTTAAGTTTTCTAGACCATTGATTCACCCCCCTTCTCAATGGTCCTGTACTCCAACAAGTGGTATTAGAGCTTAGGTTCCCTATAGAAGTCTAACAGTCTTGGGTAGGTCCTGATAGTGGAGTACTATGGGAAAGTGTAGGAGAAATAAGGAAAAGAAAGTTGCCAAGCAAAAAGTTGCCCTGGTCAAGTCTAGTAATGAGTCACCCCTAAAAATTAACACAAAGTGTGATAAAGAAAATGACTTTGTTGTTGAGATTGATGATGCAAAAGGAGATCTCTTTGTGGATGGATAGAATTTAGATCAAGATGACTGTGAAGTAGATGTTGAAAGATAAATCTTATGTGCTCTAGATATGATCAAGCAACTTAGAAAGGAGAATAAGAGATTAGAAGATCAGCTTCAATAAGAAAAAGACTCAAGAGACAAGGTAAGTTTAGATTTTGTAAAAGTTTCTTTAGAGCTTGAAGAGGCAAAAAATTAGATTGTTGACTTAAAGGTACACATTGAAGAGTCTAATAAACTAATTATTAGTCTAAAAACTGAAGTAGAAGAAGCCAAAAGGGAAGTTGATTTTATTAAATCTGATCTTGAGGTCAAAACTAATGAATGTCTAAGATTAGAGTTAGACATAACTTCTTTGAGAAAGGAATTGGCAGAAGCATCTTTTGAGTTGGACAAAAATCTGCAATTTAAAAAGAGTACTGATTGTTTGAATGACATGTTGAGTAAGCAAAAGCTTCACAAGGACACTACAAGCCTAGGTTATGAAGAAGGACAATGTTCTAAAGCCAGAAATAATCCTAGAAAGAAGATAGATCTGAATTGTTTCTCTGGTTCTCTTGATGAAGACAAGAAGAAACCAAAAGAAAATATTGCTTGTGTTGGAAGAAGAAGATCAAGCAGGCAATACAATTCAATAAGGTACAGCTATTCATTTCCTGGCTATTGTTATTTATGTAATGGTTATGGGCATAAAGCAAGCTATTGTAGAAGAAGGTCTAAAAGGAATCAATATGCAATCTTTGAGAACATGAATGTAATATGTTATAAATGTCATAACTATGGTCATGTTGCAAAGCACTATAAAACTATGGTTGTGAAACTAGAGAAGAAAGTTTGGAGTAAAAAACATTTGGAGAAGACAATCATTCAGAAGGTTTGGAGAAGAAAGCAAAACCAGGAGGAGGATGAATCAAAGCTTGTGCATACTAAACAAGTGACCTCTATTAGTGCATAAAGAGAAGCATGAGGTAAGGGGGAACATGTTAGAGTTTTATCTCTTAACCCCTCTACAAAGATTAAGGATAGGTTTTAACATTTTACATGGCAGGAGTTCAATGATCATGTATACTTTTAGTAAAGTGAATTAGATAAAGACAGGATAGTGCTAGTGCTTGTATGCTTAAACTATAGTAGGATAGTTAGTACTTTAGACAAGGATTCAGTTGGTGAAATTTGTTCAGTATGGTCAGTTTGCAAGAGATTTCAAGGTGGTTCAAATGTCAGTATTCTTGAGTATAAATTTCTTTAAGTGCTCTATCAGTATGTTTATGACAAGTGCAGTGGATTTTGTAATTATTGATGCCATGTCTCAGTGATAGGGATGTGATGTACTGTGGGCAGAGATAGTTCTTTTAGATAGTGACAATGAGTTTAAAACTAAGACATGGCTAATATCTGAATGAAACTGATGATACTAATTCAGTGAGAACAATAAATCAGAGTTTTGAATGATTTTTCTTGGTGAAAGTGATTGGTGTTTGTATTAGTTGCTTTTTCTCATGATGACACAATGTTTTCTTACCATGATTCTGACAGTATTCTGATGGTGACAGTTGGTGGAGTATGTTTTTTGTACTTTTGATAGTAAATATCTATCAACACATTGTTGGTAAGTGCAGAATCAGACTCTACAGACCTAGTCAGCATTTCTTTTGTCTATAAGAAGCTTGCAAATGGGGTATGGAATCCACCTTTGTATAAATAATAAATTAGCTATCAAATGTTGTAACTACAAGTGCCCTGGTTGATATGGATGCATAATGTAGAAGGGTAAACAAGACACAAACTTTTTGACAAAATGTCTCTTCAAAGTGTGGTCTAATGGAATGACTTGTAAATGTTTTTCATGAGTTTGTTGTCCTTGATGACAATATCACACACTCTCATGGTTCTTCGCTCTTGATAGTTGCTACATGATTCTTGTGGTCAGCATCTCATGATCTCTTGGTTTTAGTTTTCCTGATGACAAGATGTGCTTGAGGTTATTGTTCTTGCTTCTATCAAGTTAATTATAAGTCATCTTAGTGATGTTTTTGACTCACAATCTAATGACGAAAACAGTCCTAGTATGTTTTAATGCTCATAGATAGGGGGAGTAACTTAATGTCAAAAACACAATGCAATTCAGTTTATAGATCAGGATAGTAGATCATGATGTGTGATAGTGCATACTTGATCACGATCAGTATAACAATGATGATCTCTGATAGTGAAGGACAGACAAGGCATATGCACTTTATAAGGTATATAGTTAAGTATGGTGTCTTGTTGAGAAAACAGGTGTAAATTTAGGCTCTACACCCTTTGGGACAGGGTTAGTCATTGAGAACTATGATATTTCCCTATTCACAAGGGGACAATATTGTTGGGAAATGCCCTAGCAGTCATGTTTGCAAAATGTGGCAAATATGTAGGATTACAGTGTCTTTACTAGTACATTTCAGATGACTGTGGACAGATTGATTGGTCATGCTCTGATCAGTGATCTTTGTTTCATGTTCTGCATGCTTTGACTGTGGCAGTAGTTAGAGCTCTGATAGTGGTCTTTCAGAATAATAGTGATTGGTAATTATTGATTCAAACTTTTCTCTTTTGTTTCATCATGGTCAATATGATTAGTATCTAAAGTTGGAAGTGGTTGATGACAAACAGACCTTTCATTACCTTGTTTTTTTTTTCAAGGAGATTGGAGGTGGATGAAGTTGTAAAGTGTTTTAGAAGCCATTATTTCTGATATGATATAATAGATATTTATAATCATGATCATTTGAAACAATGCCTAGTGGTTTGTGTATATTAGACAAAACTTTTGCAATGTATAATTTGTCCACCGGTGAAAATCTTGGCACAAGGAATGGCTTCCATCAAAGTATGAAATAAAATCTGATCTCTGAGCTCTAAGTGTAGTGATTTTTGACCTTTTTGCTGACAGTGAGACTGTGCCTATTTAAAACATTGCATAGGTGCAATTCAGAGACAGTGATGGTGACACTATACTCAATACCATTATACTTACACCATGTTTAGTGCCTTATGCTCTCATGTGTTCACTGAAACAATACATTGTCTTTGCCAATTTGATGTTATTCTCACATTGATGGAGTGACAGGACATTTTAGTGCATCTTCTTTGATTGTGACAATGGTTTGATCTTGGTTGAACAGTGGTTTTTGAAAATAGTTATACAATGCAGGATATTGGTTTGTAAATAGTCTGATCTTGGATTTGACAGTGATTATGCTACTTGAACTGGTGCTCCCTATGCTACTCATGAATATTTTTTATAGTTTCTTTGATCTTTAGATGTATATTATAGTCTTTGATAGATAGTATCTTCAATAGATGTCTGTGACAGTTTGATTGATGTGACTAATAATGATTGAATGAATACCTAGATAAGTTCCACAGACAAGGGAAGCTTCATGTCAACCTTTGTCATTGTTTTCAAAGGGGGAGAAGAGTAGATAGGTGCAATGATTGATTCAAATGATTAGGTTGACATCAATGCCAAAGGGGGAGTTTATTGGCATTGTTTTTCATTGATGTCAAAGGCAAAGGTTGAGTTGTGATGTCAAGTTGATGGCACATGGTGTTGATGTGATGTCAAGAAGAGAATGGATGTGATGTCAAGACAAGAATGGTATTGATGTGATGTAGAGCATGAGGTTGTTTATTCTTTGTTCATATCATGATGAGGTTCATATTTTTTTCATGATAAGGTCTCTCACTCAGGCATGTTGGTCATGATGTTGATAAGGTGATATAGTGGTTGTGTCATCCATATATGTTGCTATGTGTTATACATGAGATTAGGAGCTTTCATATGGATTGGTGTAGGAGGATGACTACTCATGTTTTTGGTTTACTATGGTGTTTATGATATGTATTTTCAGATCTTTGAGAATGTTCTTTATAATGCTTGGTTAGGAGCACAATTCATTCAATCAGGAGTTCAGTGATGTTGCAATAGTATTATGTCCAAGTCAAAGGATTCATTAGGAGTTTTAGGAGTTGTTTCATTTATTCACATCAGGTGATGCTTGCATATGATGGAGAGATGGTGTTAGTCATATAGTGGTTGTGTCATCCATATATGTTGCTATGTGTTATACATGAGACCAAGAGCTTTCATATGGATTGGTGTAGTAGGATGGCTACTCATGTTCTTGGTTTACTATGGTGTTTCTGATATGCATTTTCAGATCTATGAGAATATTCTTTATATTGCTTGGTCAGGAGTACAATTCATTCAATCAGGAGTTTAGTGATGCTATAGTAGTATTATGTCCAAGTCAAAGGATTCATTAGGAGTTTCAGGAGTTGTTTCATTCATTCACATCATGTGATGGTTGCATGTGATGGAGAGATGGTGTTCTTCAATCTTATTTGATATAATGTTCTTCAATACAGCTAAGGAGTTGAGTTTCATCATGTCATCAAGAGGTGTTGATAGGAACTATTGAAAAGGAATTCATTCATCTTCATATGTGATAACAGGAGAAGTTGCTTTATTCTTGTCATGACAAGTGGAGTTGATGTTGTGATAACAAGAAAGGTTATGTTGTCTTGTTTGTTTGTTGGCATAAGTCAGTAAGATATTCAAAAAGTGAGGTGGTAGGTGTTCGGTAGTGTTGAATTGTTGTCATATAAAGCAAGTGCTTCATGGTGCCTCTTCAGGTATTGCAAAAGTGTTATGTAAATGTAGGGTTTATAGAACTATAACCCTAAAGGTTTTAGTTGAGGGCTCAAAATAGCCCGTATGCAAAGGAAGGCTCTTTTTGTTCTAATTTTAAGATGACAAGTTATTAAAGGTAAATGTCACTTAAGTGACTTATTGAAGGGTCCTTAAGTCATATTCTAACCAGCCCTCTTCTAATCCTAACCGGCTCCTCCAGGTACTGACTAAGCCTTCAAGCACCATGAAAAGATCTAAAGGCTATTATTTAAACTTGGAGAGTGCAAATGAGAGAATCAAGGGTGTTGTTTTAAACTGAGTTCTTAACCCTAACGACTACCTTGCTATGTTTATTTTGACGGTCACCTTCTCTATGGCAGTTACAATTGCTTTGCAAACAAATTTTCTAATTGTCCAAGGGCCAATAAAATTAATTTTTTAGTTTGTACGGTAGATACTGATATGGTACTTGGTCAAGAAAAATGTATAGACACATATCCACCAATAGAGGTATAGATGATGAAGGATTGTGAAGGGAAAACATTGTTTCTTCAGAGTAAACTTGCAGAATTTTTAAAGGTACTTAGGGAGATTTAAGTGAAACTCTTCTAGCATGTAGCAGGTTCTTTCATGATTCAATTTGTAAGAAAGGAGTTATGTGAACTGCAGAGGTTTGAATATGTTTTGAAAGGTTCATTGAAATAATATTGTTATTTTATACAATCTCTTTGATATAAGGATTTACTTAAGAGGAAAATGTGGTTTGTAGGAATCTTAGACATATTGTGCAAAAGTCTGCCACCCACTATTGGTTTATTCATCAAATATCTGATTGTTGCATGATTTGTATGGATGAAAACCTTGTAACTAGTTATGTAGTGCCTGAATTTATTAATTGCATAAACAACAGCCAACATCTCTTTCTCTATCACAGTATAGTTTAACTTAGCTCCTTGTAGATTCTTACTTACATGGTATATGGCATATTCTTTGGTTCCTTCCTATTGGCCTAGGACTACCCCAATGGTAAAATCAAATGCATATGTATGGATGTGAAAAGGTAATGACCAATTCAGACCTCTAAGAACAAGGGCTTGTGTCAAGGATGTTTTTATCTTTTCAAAAGAGATTTGACAATCTGATGTCCATTCAAATTCATTATCCTTCATCAATAGAGTAAACAGAGGGGCAACAATCTTGCTAAAATATTGAAAAAACCTTCTGTAATATCTTGCATGGCCCAGGAAGCTCTGTACATCCTTCTATTTTTTTGGAATAGGCAGGGTAGATATGATATCAATCTTCTTTGGGTCAACTTGGATGCCTGCACTTGAGATGAAATGTCCTAAGACTATTCCCTGTGGCATCATCAAAAAACACTTTTTATTACTCAAAGAGATGTTGTGCTTTGTACATCTCTTCAACACTTTTTCCAAATTGTGTAAGGCTTCATCATATGTGTCACCATATGTGGTGAAGTCATCCATATAAATCTCCATGCTTTCATGGGCAAAATTAGAGAAAATACTACGGACTACTCGTTGAAATGTAGTTGGAGCATTGTACAAACCAAAGGGTAAGATAGAATATGCATATGTCCCCCAAGGGCAAGTAAACATTGTCTTATCTTGATCCTCTGGAGCAATCTTAATCTGGTTATAACCACTAAAACCATCAAGAAAGGAGAAATATTTCTTGCCTGCTAAAGAGTCAAGAACTTGGTCAATAAATGACAATGGAAAGTGATCCTTCCTAGTAGCAGTGTTCAATTCCCTTTAGTCAACACAAACTCTCCATTTGCCACCTTTCTTGGGTACTATGACCAATGGTGAAACTCATTCACTCTCTAAAATGGGGTATATAAAGCCTGCATCCAGAGGCTTTTGAACCTCAGCTTTCACAAACTCTCTGAGGGCAGGGTTCATGCGCCTCTGGTGCTGCTTGATAGGTCTATAACCATCATCAATATATATTTTGTGCATGCATAAGGAAGGATCAATTCCTTTCATGTCACTGTAATCCCAGGTGAATGCTGCTGAGTGTGTATGCAATATTTCATGTAGGGATTGTTGTTGTTCATCAGTTAATGTATTGTTAATATTCAACATCTTACCTGGCTTGATTTCTACTTGTTTGGATAGTTCTTGCATGGAAGATACATCAAGGCTAGGTAATACAGGTAAGCATTGCTTAGGTAATAATGCATGGAAGATTTGGGAGACTTCTTCTGATGAACTGCTGGGTATTATGCTGCTCAAAGGGTCTTGTAAGAAAGATAGGTAGTCTTTCTTCTATGGGTGTCTCCCACAATTATTCTATATAACATGAGTAATTAATTCATCTTCATCTAGAATATTCAATAAAGGGCTGCATTCAATAGTCATCAGGGTTTGCAGGGAATAGGTGTCCTCATCCTCCAGGCTAGGCCAAATGGTCTGCTCAAGTTCATGGTATGGCTGGGCTAGTGGATATAAAACCAATTTCTTGGTCATTGTCCCATTGGATATGATCATGTTACCAGACTTGCAACCTATAAATGCATCAGCAGTGACAAGCCATGGTCTACCTAGGATAAGAGGATAGCTGACAATATTAAACTTTGGCTGCAAAACTATACAATCTGTAGTGTATTCTCAAGAATCTAATGCAATGACCAAATCTTCTATGACTCCTTCAGGTTTGACTATAGACCTGTCAGCTAATTGTAAGACTATTTGAGTAGGCCTAAGGTTGTTTAATTGGAGTGTTTGCATTATTTCCTTGGTCATGACATTATTTTTAGCTCCTAAATCTATCAGAGTATTCTTAATCAGAGTCCCATTGATCTTTACATCCACCACTGGACTACCTGGATCTATGCATTTGGGAACAATTATATTACCCAACATGATATCAACAAGATTACCTAAAACATCCATTGTTTGAGGGTCTATTCTCTTCCTTCCTGGCTTCTTTATGCAAAGATCCCTAATAGTTTTGGTGTAGATAGGAATATCCTTGATGTCTTGGATTAAGGGAATCTTGATGCTTATATCTTTTAGCTGGCTGAGAAGGACAGTATCAGTTTGGGCTATTTGCTTTTGCATGGCCAAGCACTCAGGAAAAGGAGGACACTTCTATTGCAAGGTAGTATGGGCATCTTGGGTTGATTCATGTTCCAAGGGTGGCTTATCTGAGACTTCTTCAGTGGGTTCTTCATTGTCAAGCTCTGTGATTTGGGGAGATGAATGTTTGGCAAGTTGTTTCCCTGATCTAAGATGAACATTACTCACTTACACCCCATAGGTGGGATATTGCATTACCTCATTAGTATAAGCATGTTGGACAAGCTTGTTGTTAGGGTTAGGTGTAGGTTGGGCAAGGATTTGGGTAGGTCTAGGAGGTAGATTTTGAGGTGTTACTGGTGGCATTATGCCTGGTTGTTGTGGCTGAGATGGAATCATAGGTTACTGAAATTGTACATTTTGCTACCATTGTTGGCCCTTGTTCCACTGAGGCTGCCATTGTCGCTGCTAAGCAGGCCATTGGGTGGTGCAGGTGCACCCCTTCAAAAGGACCAATATACACAAGAGGAAGGAGAAGAAGACTAACTTTAAGTTAACATTTCATGTTATCTATAGCATCTTCAAATGTAACATCCAATGTTAGCATTTCCTGTTTATAATGTAATGTTAGCATTTTCTGTATGAAGTTTCTGACAGCTTGGATTAAGGGAAAGTTAATCAAGGTGTCTTAAGCACTAGAGTTTTGCTGTCCTATGCTCTGCAGGTGTCATGTAACTAATTAGGAGTCTTTACCAATAGTTTTGAAAAATTCAAATCCCAGAAATAGAGGGGAATGTCAGTCCCTCACATTGGGAAAGATAAAAAGGGAAAAACCTTTTTGTAGTAAGGGGGACGATATATATGTTTGTCTTTTGAGAAAAGGAGGGGGGAATGTAATTCAGAAGCATTAAGGAGGAATAGGAGTTCTGGAAATTGCTTTCTTTTTAGAGTCTGAATGCTGTGTAGATACCCTGTATAGAAATTCATTCTGTGTAGAAATTGTATGTAAATTAATTTTGGGTCTCTGTGGTCGAATGAACTAGATAAATCCATTCCACTGGCAGATTTTTGGGGAAATCAGTGGAATGGATTTGTAAACTATCCCCCTCCATTTTTGTTTATTTGTTTGACTGTTAAGTATGGTGGGATAGAATTTGCAGAATCCTTTCCTGAGAAGATCGTCCTTAAGTATGTGTATTACTACATTTGCAGAGTGAATATTTTGTGTGTATCCTTCAGTTGTGTCTGTATGAGCATCGTTGAACAGTTTAGATGTCAATTCAAGCCTGAAATGTATGTTTTGGAGACATCGGCGTGAGTTTCCAACTGTACCTCCGATGGAGAAACCATCGGCGTAAGGATTGATATCGGCATGCCAAAATTAGATTCATCCGACGGTGAAAGTCTCACCGATAGTAATCGCGGCCGAAGGCATCGGCGAGAGTCAGAGCATCGGCCAAGAGGAAGTGTGTTGGTCCGATGGTAGCAAGTCACACCGACAACGGTTTGCATTCAAGTCATCGGCGTGAGCTGTAGGGAAGTCTGGCCGAAAGGGGTCGGCGTAGGAGTTTCGGCGGAACATGAGATATCGGCAGAAGGGAGAAAGGTGGCACCGACGATAGGTGGTCTCGCCGATAGAGTTGAGGTCATTGGTGAGAGAGGGGTGTATCGGTGAAAGAATTCAACGCTGGGCTGACGGTAGAGGTCAGCCCGACGGAGGGATCAACATAGTCATCAGAGTGATAACAGAGAAGTCTGGCCGATGTAGTTTATATCGGCATGAGTCCCCTCATCAGCAGAAAGAAAAAAGGTGGCGCCGACGGTAGGTGGTCTCGTCGATAGAGATAGTTCATCGGCGAGAAAGGAGGCATCGGCGGAAGAATTCAAAGCTAGAGCGACAGTAGGAAGTCTCACCGATCGGGGTGACGAACATGGGAGTCACGCCGACGGAGCAGCTGGTGATAAGTGTTCGGCGTGACATTCAGTATCGGTGAACGCTGAAGAAAGGTGGGCCGATAGTTATTGTCTTGCCGATAGGCAAGAGTGGGTACACATCGGTGAGACAATTCCAAAGTCTTGCCGATATAGTTTCTTTTGGCTGTCTTGCGGGCTCCAAGGGGTTTTTGAACTGGTTCACACGCTTCAGCTGGGCATATGCTCTGCATCAGGTGGTATCAGAGCTAGAGGAAGCTCTGGGAAAGGTTAGTGTGAAAATTTCATTTCTGAAGTTATTTGTTCCATCTAGTAGTAGAAGGAGAAAGCAGAATGTTGGAAGGAGAAGCCTCGGACACTCTTCCAGCAAAGATGTCCAATGCTAGATTGACAGCCTTGGTGAAAAAGCAAATAGCAGAAAGTAGAGCTGATAGAGCTTAGAATCAGGCAATGAAGGAAGAACTAGAGAAGCTGAGGGAAAGAGTGGAGAAAGGGGAAGAAAACTCTGGTGAACGAGAAGATGGGGATGAAGAGGAGACCCCAAAGTAGGAAGAGCTAGAGGTTCCTGCAGACCAGAGACCCTTACTCAATGCCCTCAAGTCCATGGAAAGAAGGACCATGGATGTGAAAATAGACCTGCCTATGTTTGCAGGAAAAATGGAACCTGATTCAGTAATGGAGTGGATAGACTGCTTGAATAATTTCTTTGAGACAGAAGAGATACCAGAACACCAACGAGTAAAGATGGCTCAATCCAAAATGAAAGGAGCTGCACTGACTTGGTGGAATTTCACCCAAGATGACAGGGTGAAAGAGGGAAAGAGCAGAGTTACAACATGGAAGAGAATGATGGTATTGGTGAAAGAAGCCTATGTTCCTTTGGATTACAATATCCAATTACATAAGAGAAAACATAATTTGAAGCAGAAGGAGCTAGATGTCAGTTCATACATAGAAGAATTCATGAAGTTGTGTGTAAAAACAAAGGTAAGGGAAGATGAGGAAGAGAAGGTAGCAAGATACCTCAATGGATTGAGACTTAACATCCAGGAAGAGTTAAATCTGCATAATCCAGATACAGTTCAAAAGTGCTATCAATTAGCACTCAAAGTGGAAGAAAAACTAAAGAGAAGGCATGAGCAGAATCATAGAGGTAGGGGAAGACAGCAGAGAGGAGGAAGAAGTCCTTTTAGAGGTAGATGATTTGGATACCAGAGTGAATCCAACCAAGAGACCAGCAGAGGAGATAACAGTCAGAACCAAGGAGGAAGCTACAATCAAAGGGGAAACTTCAGGGGCAGAAGACCACCTTATAGAGGAAGATCTCAGGGCAGAGGACCTATCAGATGTTACAATTGCAACCAAGAAGGCCATATAGCCAGTAGATGTCCAACAAAGGCAACAAGTTCAATAGGAGAAAAGAGGATCAATCTGATCCAAGAATCTGATTGTCAAAGTGTGGCAAGCTCAAGCACTATTCCAAGTGTGAATGCTCCTAGTAGTTATGGGTATCCTGAGAATGGAGAATCTTTGATGATTAGGAGAGCAATGACCACCATGAAAGTACCTGGAAAAGAACCTCCACAAAGGAAGTCTCTCTTCAGAACTACTTGCAAGGCAGGAGGAAAGGTATGTAAAGTTTTGATTGACTCTGGATCTACTGAGAATTTTGTATCCATTGAGATGGTAGAAAAACTTAAGCTTAGGAGACTGCCACATCTTTGCCCTTATAAAATTTCATGGCTTACCCAAGGACAGCAAACAGTTGTAGAAGAACAGGCTTGGGTAGAATTTCAAATTGGCCCATATAGGGATAAGCTATTGTTTGACATTGCCAAGATGGATGCTTGCCATCTCCTGTTTGGAAGACCATGGCAGTATGATTTAAAAGCATACCATGATGGTGTTAGGAACACCTACTCAATTACCAAGAATGGTCAAGTGATAGAATTGATACCATTAATGGAGACAGAGGGGGAGACAAAAGGAAAAGAGGTTAAAGTGATGATGGTAGAAGGAAGACAATTCATGAACGAGATAAGAGAAGAAGGAGTAGATACATATGCTCTAATTCCTTGCCTAATGGTAAACAAGGAACAGCAGAAAGAAGTCAAGGGAGAAAAGAGACAAAAATCCATAGAACCAACTGTCTAAGAGCTATTGGACAAGTACAAAGGCATTAGTTCTGATGGGATGCCAAGTTCCTTACCACCTATAAGAGAAATCAGCCATTGTATAGATCTGATCCCAGGATCTACACTTCCCAACAAAGCAGCATATAAGCTCACTCCAGATCAGAATACAGAGGTAGCAAGACAAATTGAAGAGTTGTTGCAGACAGGCCTAATTGGCAAAAGTTTAAGCCCATGTGCGGTACCGGCTGTACTAGCACCAAAGAAGGAAGGCACTTGGAGACTTTGCACTGATTCAAGGGCTATCAACAAAATAACAATCAGGTAAAGATTTCCAATCCCTAGAATAGAAGATTTACTTGATTGTTTAGGAGGAGCTAAATACTTCACCAAAATAGATTTAAAGAGTGGTTATCATCAGATTAGGATTAGACCTGGTGATGAGTGGAAAATAGCATTCAAGACAAATGAGGGGTTATATGAGTGGAAGGTCATGCCTTTTGGTTTATCCAACGCTCCTAGTACCTTTATGAGATTGATGAATGAGGTCTTGAGAGAGTTCATAGGTAAATTTGTCATAGTATATCTAGATGACATCCTGATTTTCAGCACTACGAGGGAAGAACACCTCATCCATATGGACTTGGTTCTCAAAAGGTTACATGAAGAGCAGCTAATGATAAATTTAACAAAATGTCTGTTTCTGCAAGAAGAAATCATTTACTTAGGATTTGTTATCTCACATAACAAACTGAGAATGGATCCAGAAAAGGTAAGTGCCATACTGTCTTGGCCAACACCCAAAACTGTGCATGATGTTAGAAGTTTTCATGGATTAGCAACCTTTTATAGGAAGTTTCTAAAGGGATTTAGTCATATCTGTGCACCCATGCTTGACACTATAAAGGGGGGACAGAAGTGCAAGTTTACATGGACAAAGGAGGCAGATAATTCTTTTGAAATGTTGAAAAGAAGATAGTAGAACAGCCAGTTCTTGCTTTTCCTGATTTCAGCAAGATTTTTCAAGTAGAATGTGATGCAAGTCATATTGCTATTGGAGCAGTACTCAGCCAAGAAGGTAGGCCAATTGCATTCTTCAGTGAAAAATTAAATGATGCCAAGAAGAGATACTCATCCTATGATTTGGAGATGTATGCTCTAGTCCAGTCACTTAAGAAATGGAGGCATTATTTGATGCCCAAAGAATTCATAGTGTTCACAGATAATCAGGCTCTCAGTTTCTTAAACAGTCAAGAGAAGCTGAATCATAGACACATGAAATGGGTGGAAACTTTACAAGCTTTCACTTTCACACTCAAGAACAAGAAAGGGGTTAAGAACAAAGTAGCAGATGCTTTGAGCCGGAGAGTTCTGACCATAAATCAGATCCAATTGGAGAGTGTTCGGATTGATTCGTTGAAGACAATGTATGCAGATGATGAAGACTTTGGAGAGATCTATACGGTATGTACTTCTTTTGGAGACAAATATCATGTTGAGTTTTCTAAATTTCTGATCCAAGATGGATTACTTTTCAAAGGTGGACAACTGTGTATTCCCAGATGTTCTATGAGACTAAATATTATTCAGGAGAAACATTGTGGGGCTCTGTTAGGACATTTTGGTCTTGATAAAACTCTTGATCTTGTCAAAAGGCATTACTATTGGCCTAAGTTACAGTCAGATGTGAGAAAATTTGTGGAAGCATGTGTAATATGTCAGAAAGCCAAAGGAAGATCCACAAATGTAGGTTTGTATCATCCATTACCCATTCCTTCTAGGCCATGGGAGAGCATAAGCATGGATTTTGTACTAGGTTTGCCTAGGACAAGGAAAGGATATGATAGTGTTTTTGTGGTAGTCGACAGATTCAGTAAAATGGCACATTTCTTGCCATGTAAAACCACTTGTGATGCTTCATATGTAGCTGATTTGTTTTTCAAGGAGATAGTGAGAATACATGGTTTACCATTGAACATAGTATCAGACAGAGATGTGAAGTTTATTGGCCACTTCTGGAGAACTCTTTGGAAAAAGTTGGGAACTAATTTATCTTTCTCATCAGCCTACCATCCTCAAACAGATGGGCAGACTGAAGTTGTTAACCGTTCATTGGGTAACCTACTCAGGTGTTTAACCAGACAGCATGGAGAGAAATGGGATAATATCCTCCCACAAGCAGAATTTTCTTATAATGACACCATCAATAGGAGTACATGGAAGTCACCTTTTCAGATAGTGTATGGAATTCATCCAAGGGGTATTCTGGAGCTGAGAGATCTACCTGTAGGAGAACCTATTAGTGCAGATGGTGAAGCTTTTGCTTCAACTATTAAAGAAGTACATGATCAGGTCAAGCATCAACTCCAACAGGCTACAACAAAGTACAAAACATATGCTGACCAGAAGAAAAGAGATTTATAGTTTGAAATTGGAGATTTGGTCTGGGTAAATCTGAAAAAGGAAAGGCTCCCCAAAGGTAAGTATACTAAGCTAATGCAGAGGAAGATTGGACCCTGTCAAATTTTAAAGAAGTGTGGACAGAATGCATATGACATCCAACTTCCTCCAGATCTTGGATTGTCACCAATTTTCAATGTCTGTGATTTGACTCCATACAAACCAAGTGCAGATGTAGAACAGGCACCATTGCAGGCAGCAGCTGATGACATTTCGAAGCATGATCCACCAAAGTTGCACCACATCTTAGACTCATGAGTGGTTAAGAAGACTAGAAACAAAGAATACTGGGAGTATTTGGTGGCCTGGCAAGGACAACTTGATTCAGAGGTAGTTTGGATGACTGCTGATCAGATTTCCAATCATGGTGCAGACCTACCAACCCTGATCTCAAAGGGGCTTGAGATCTCTTCTCCCGGGGAGTATGGTGCAGGTGCACCCCTTCAAAAGGACCAATATACATAAGAGGAAGGAGAAGAAGACTAACTTTAAGTTAACATTTCATGTTATCTATAGCATCTTCAAATGTAACATCCAATGTTAGCATTTCCTGTTTATAATGTAATGTTAGCATTTTCTGTATCAAGTTTCTGACAGCTTGGATTAAGGGAAAGTTAATCAAGGTGTCTTAAGCACTAGAGTTTTGCTGTCCTATACTCTGTAGGTGTCATGTAACTAATTAGGAGTCTTTACCAATAGTTTTGAAAAATTCAAATCCCAGAAATAGAGGGGAATGTCAGTCCCTCACATTGGGAAAGATAAAAAGGGAAAAACCTTTTTGTAGTAAGGGGGACAATATATATGTTTGTCTTTTGAGAAAAGGAGGGGGGAATGTAATTCAGAAGCATTAAGGAGGAATAGGAGTTCTGGAAATTGCTTTCTTTTTAGAGTCTGAATGCTATGTAGATACCCTGTATAGAAATTCATTATGTGTAGAAATTGTATGTAAATTAATTTTGGGTCTCTGTGGTCGAATGAACTAGATAAATCCATTCCACTGGCAGATTTTTGGGGAAATCAGTGGAATGGATTTGTAAACTATCCCCCTCCATTTTTGTTTATTTGTTTGACTGTTAAGTATGGTGGGATAGAATTTGCAGAATCCTTTCCTGAGAAGATCGTCCTTAAGTATGTGTATTACTGCATTTGCAGAGTGAATATTTTGTGTGTATCCTTCAGTTGTGTCTGTATGAGCATCGTTGAACAGTTTAGATGTCAATTCAAGCCTGAAATGTATGTTTTGGAGACATCGGCGTGAGTTTCCAACTGTGCCTCCGACGGAGAAACCATCGGCGTAAGGATTGATATCGGCGTTCCGAAATTAGATTCATCCAACGGTGAAAGTCTCACCGATAGTAATCGCGGCCGAAGGCATCGGCGAGAGTCAGGGCATCGGCCAAGAGGAAGTGTGTTGGTCCGATGGTAGCAAGTCACATCGACAACGGTTTGCATTCAAGTCATCGGCGTGAGCTATAGGGAAGTCTGGCCGAAAGGGGTCGGCGTAGGAGTTTTGGCGAAACATGAGATATCGGCAGAAGGGAGAAAGGTGGCACCGACGATAGGTGGTCTCGCCAATAGAGTTGAGGTCATCGGTGAGAGAGGGGTGTATCGGCGAAAGAATTCAACGCTGGGCCGACGGTAGAGGTCAGCCCGACAGAGGGATCAACATAGTCATCGGAGTGATAACGAAGAAGTCTGGCCGATGTAGTTTATATCGGCATGAGTCCCCTCATCGGCAGAAAGAAGAAAGGTGGTGCCGACGGTAGGTGGTCTCGTCGATAGAGATAGGTCATCGGCGAGAAAGGAGGCATCGGCGGAAGAATTCAAAGCTAGAGCGACAGTAGGAAGTCTCACCGATCGGGGTGACGAACATGGGAGTCACGCCGACGGAGTAGCTGGTGATAAGTGTTCGGCGTGAC
This sequence comes from Cunninghamia lanceolata, assembly GCA_027924645.1. Classification (NCBI taxonomy): domain Eukaryota; kingdom Viridiplantae; phylum Streptophyta; class Pinopsida; order Cupressales; family Cupressaceae; genus Cunninghamia; species Cunninghamia lanceolata. Next base: position 1,958,529 of record BSBN01000220.1, on the reverse strand, counting down.
ATTCAGTATCGGTGAACGCTGAAGAAAGGTGGGCCGATAGTTATTGTCTTGCCGATAGGCAAGAGTGGGTACACATCGGTGAGACAATTCCAAAGTCTTGCCGATATAGTTTCTTTTGGCTGTCTTGCGGGCTCCAAGAGGTTTTTGAACTGGTTCACACGCTTCAGCTGGGCATATGCTCTGCATCATTGGGGGTTATAGTTGGGACCTTGGAAATTTTGTTGAGGTCATGAGTTTGGCTATTGTTGGTTCCAACTAGCTCGTGGAGTAGGCCATTGGGAGTTTTGTCATGCATTTGGGTTACCAGGCTAGTGTTGGGCATTCCAAGTAGGAAAGTTATGATTTGCAACAGGAAAGGGAGAATTAAAACTAAGTGGATTAGAGGGCATACCTTGCCTTTACTTCCAAGATATCCTTTGAGCTATAAAGAATAGTTGTCCATCTTCTCCTTCAAATGGTTGCAATTCTAGCCTCTCAATCTTTTCTTGCTGGATACTGGCCACCCTTTTGCATTTACAATTGGCCTTCCTTTGTTTACAGCTGGGGCAATATTTAGTAAGCATTGCATTTGCCTCTTCTTGTTTCTTCTTGATATGAATAGTGTCCAGCTATGTAGCCATGTGGCTAACAATGTCCTCCTCCATATTGGTCTGCAGGTTACTAATCTCCACTCTTGAAACTCCATTAGTTGCCTTGCCTATGATGGCTGCTCTTTCTCCCCTTGGTTTTCTAGAAAAGGTTCTAGAATAATTTTTGTAGGCTCTATAGACATCTTCAAAGGGAAGCTGAGATATATCCCCTATTCCAATGAGATTGAGGGCATCCATGTAGTCATCATTAACTCCTCTACAAAAAGACTAGCTTCAGTGATTCTTCAGATAATCTATTCTGAGGGTTTTTCTTCAAGGCAAACTAGAATCTTTCCACATAGTTTGCTAGTGGTTCATCCTCCTTTTATGACATCCTAAAGATGTCATCTCTTCTCATATCATGTCCTCTATAGTAGTCTTTATTTTTTTCTAGGAATTTGGTCTTCATGGTATCCTAGTCTGGAATGACATCTTTCCCCAACCCCATAAACCACCTTAAAGTAGCATCTTTTAGTGTGGTAGGGAACAACTTGAGTCTATAAGGATCAGTGGTGTAGTCATAACTCCTACACAAGACATCAAACTCAAACAGGAAAGTGTCAGGATCTTCGGTCACCAAGCCGTAGAAAATAGGCAATGTAGAAGGTGGTATATTTTTTAGAGTAGTAGCCCATGCTTGGTCTGGGATAGGGAATTCAAATGTTGCTTATCTTGGAGGATCCTCAACTACAGCATTTGCCATGGTTCTAAAAGTCCCTTCTGTGGCTGTGGAGGAAGTTGATGGAGATGTAGGAGGTGTTGATGAAGATGTAAGAGGAAACTCTTCTTCAACACTTTCTATTGTGTAGTTGATAAAATCAGTTGTGTCCTCATTATCCTGAGAAGTTGAAGGGAGGAATCTACCTCAGTGATCTCTTTGCCTCCGCATACAGTAGTTTTAGCTTGATATTTCCATGGTCCTGCATAATGTTAGTATAATGTCTGGTGTTTCCTAAAGAAAAATGATTTCGTTAATTCTAATGTTGGAATCAAACTTTAATCTATGAAAGCACATAAAACTAATGAGACTATGAAGATAGTACCATCCCCAGCAATGGCACCAAAAATGTAGAGGAAAACTAATGCGTTGTAGACTTAAACAAAATTTAGGGGTAAACCTATCTGAACAGTCCACTCTTTCATTGCATTCCTACATTGAATTATCAAACCAAGGAGCGTAAGATTATGATGATGCTCACACTATATATGCCTTCAAAACTCATTTCTATCCTAAACTAACTCATACAAGCTTATTCTACTTAACTTAATTTACTGAAGTTTACAAAAATGAAAGAACAACAAAAAAAGTTAAAAATCTAGTTGCTACGGGTACCCTCAACACAAGCTGAAGATAACTATAGTCAACAAAGAATTATAGAATTAACTTGAAATACACAGAATGATAAAAGAATTGATACTAACCTCTGGAGGACTTCAATTATGTATTCTATTCATGAATCACAACTACTATAAATAGCAATCAAGATATTCTACTCATTCCACAATGTAGCTTTTACAAAATAACATGAAATAGTTTTAACTAAGAATGCATGAATAAATAAGGAAAAATACAAAGTGAAAGTTAGCACCTTGAGTGGCCAGCTCAAGGAACTATCTCACTTGATCTGGAAACTAAATCTACTTCATATTCTCATAACACATAGTCGTATTCACTTCATATTAGAAACAAAAACTTCCCCGATTGTATTCAATAAAACATGTCTGTATTCTCCAACATAAAAATAGAGTAACCATTGAACAAATGTAAATTAAAGTATCTTGGAAAAGAAAAACTTCTTCTAACTAACTTTTCATTGATCTCATCCCATATAACTTATACAAAAATGAGAGAGTGTGATGTAACTACCAACTAACTTGATCATCAATTCATCCCTAGATATTAGGGTATAGGTTCAAGATCAATTTATTAATCTAAACTGAAACAAAGGAAGCAGAGTCCTACTCAAACAAGAATTCCTTTTTAATGGCTCATGAATGAAAACACATAAGCTGCAATTAGAGTTCTAGAACAAGTCTTCTTCTCCTTGTATTTATTCTTCCATGATGATCACGTTCATCCCCATAGGTCTCTGCTTTTGGTGTTTGAACTGCACTTACTTAATTCCCCTGTTCTGCAACTTGCTAAAATTACTCCTTCCTAGATGCCATGTCTTTACTGGACAGGGTTAATTGTCCAAACATATGCACACAAAATAACTTTCATATTAAACTATAGAATTCTATTTATATCACATGCATGTTTGTAATTTAAGTCATACACTTGATAATATAACCACCATATTCCATTTTATCAGCATAGGTTAAAGTCTTTGAAAAGTATATGGGAAACAACATCTAATAATGGTAATGTCTATAAAGTATCTGCAGGATCATATGAAAAGGTCTTAAAAACATATAAAAACATTGTAAAAGGAAGTCAATAATTCAACCCAACACTAAGTGGAAAGGCTTGATGATGAAGATAGTAGTAGAGTCTTTTGAAGAAGTGTTACAGATCTATTTTTGTATGATACAAGGAACTTGAAAGGGGTGATCATTCCTGTATGCAAAGAAGAAGGTATCCATTTTGGATTAGTTTGTTTTATCATATGCTTTGTAATGTCATGTTATACTCAAGTGGTGGAAACATTTGATGTGTTGTAGTGAATCAAGGAAACCCCCTGAAGTTATATTTCTTCTTTCATTGGAGACTGGTCATTAAGACCAAGGAGATTTTGCCAGTGAGGCATCTAATATCTAGTGAGGCATCTAATAGCTAGTGAGGCACTTGTATCCAGTGAGGATTCAGCCAGTGAGACATTTTTTGTAGCCAGTGAGGCGTGGTTTTGATTAAGCCAGTGAGGCATTTTTAGAGTGGTTTTTCATCCCTATGAATGTTTTCCACTCATCAAATCAGGTTTTATGTTTCTTGTTTTCCTTCATGTGTTCATGTGTCTTAATGCTCTTATAATTAATCAAAGGTCTTATTCATTCTACTAGTAATTATTCTTGATTGAATCCTTGATGTCTTTGTCATGTTTAAAAGGTGTAAAAAGTTGTTAAGTTTTCTAGACCACTGATTCACCCCCCCTCTTAGTGGTCCTATACTCCAACAAAGATAAGTACAAAGGTGTAAGAAAAGTAGAGAAGATGAGTTATATTGTACTTCAATGGAACTAAACCCAGACATGGAGTAGATGCTATCAAATCAGTTCACCAACCCTTGGCAGTGAGTCGATCTTGACAGTGAGCCCTAACATTTGCAATGAGCATTTTGGGTAGTGAGCCTCTATTTTTAGTATTGCTATAACATATTTATATCTATGGGATAACACCCACCATGGTTTTTCCCTTATAGGGTTTTCCACATAAAAATCTGATGTCTCATGTGTTCAATGTGTTATTGTGTTGAGCTTCTTATTTCATGTTTTCATGGTTAAATCTAATTAATAATAGTAATTAAGAATTTGATGTATTGATAAGAGATTAAAGTTTTAGAGACAACTGATTCACCCCCCCTCTTAGTTGTCTTGTGCATTTCAACAATTAGTATCAGATCAGGTTCCTCAGAAGTAAGCCCAACAACTTGAGGTTGATCCAAGATGTCTTTTAAGAAGGAAGCTCCACAGTTTGATGGGACAAATTATGCTTTATAGAAGGTATGAATGAAAAGCCATATCCTTTTTCTTGGTTATAGAGTATGGAAAGTGACAAAAATGAAGTATACCATTCCTTAGAATGGTTTAACAATTGAAGATGAAATAAAAAAATATGAGTTAAATATAAAAGCTAGAGATGCTCCATTAAGTGCCTTGTCTGACACTGAGCTGGTAAAGGTCATGGATCTAGATTATGCTAATGAAGTCTGGGAAAAGCTAAAAAATCTATATGAAGGAGATGAATATGTAAAAAGAGCCAAATTGTAGGGTCTGAAAGCAAAATATGAGGGTTTAAAGATGAGCGAAGATGAAAACATAATAGCCTACATGCAAAAGGTTGATGAACTTGTCAATGGAATAAAAGGTATGGGAGGAACTATTGATGAGTAGGAAGTTGTGATGAAAGTTATTAGGTCATTACCTAAGCCCTACAGTCACAAGGTAGCTGCAATTGAAGAAGTAATGATTGTAAAATAAGTTTCAACAAGGATCAGTTGCTTGTAAAGCTTACAACTTTTGGGATGAGAGTGTTTGGTGATGCTCTGCTGAAGGTTGAGACTGCTTTCAAAAGTAGTACTTCAGAGAAGATCTCCAAAGCTAAGAAGCACAAGGTGGAACTTGATGACGAGCTTGATGAAATTGAAGCCAACTTTGTTGATAGATTGTAAAGTGGATTTGGTAAGTTCAAAGGCAAATTACCTTTCAAATGTTTTACATGTAAAGTTGGTCACTATGCTTCTAGATGTCCTAAGAGAATTGAAAGGAATAGAAAAAGATTTGAGAATAGAACTAGGGTTCCAAAGAAATGCTACTATGTTAGAGATCTTGAGGATGAAGGTGTGACAGATGATGAATTTGATGATGCTAGTACTAGTGCAAATGAATGCTTGTTTATTGCAATTAAAGAAGAACCTCTGTCTACTAATCCTGCTAGTTGTGTGAAGGAAGAAAAACTAGTGGAAGAAAGTGCTTTGGATGTTCAAGTTGAGAAAGATAAGGATGAATGGATTATTGACAGTGGATGCTCTCATCACATGACCGGTGACAAAAGTAAGTTTGTGAGTCTGGAAAAGTATGATGGAGGACTAGTTAGGTTTGGAGATAATGTAGCTGGTAAGATTTGTGCAAAAGCATCTATTTCTTTTGATGGAAAGCACAACACTGATAATGCCCTATATGTAAAGGGTTTAAAGCATAATCTTTTGAGCATTGGTTAGATATGTGACAAAGGTTATGATCTGAGATTCAAAGATAATGGGTGCAAGATCATGGAAAGGTCTGGAACAGTGATTACTATCGGTAAAAAGACTAGAGGTAACATTTACCAGTTAAGAGGAACTAATGATCATTATTTATTGGCTCAGACTGAAAGGAAGCAAGGTACATGGAACACACTTCCTACACAAATCTAATGAGGGGAATGGAATTCAAATTCATTTAAATCCTTACAATTGCAGCAACATTAAACTAATAACATAATGATTACAGCAGCAACACAACACAGAAAGAAGGTGACACAAGATATACCATGGGGAAAACCTTTTCAGGTAAAAAACCCCACACTCTAAACCTGCACAATGTATTATCAAAACAAAAATAGTTTACAATACACTTGCAATGCAAGTCTTCCAAGAGTTCACAAATTTTGATTTTGGAGTTATTCCGGTAGCATAACAGTACCTGTAAAAACACTATGTCAACTACAACTCCAAACTATGCATTTTATAGAGATTACATGGCATATCTTGAGAGCATCTTGGGATAAGTATCCACCTTGACCACATGGCCATTTTTAGCATCAAAGGACACTTGTCCTTTCTATCCTTACATCCCTTACATCTACCATATATGGCAGATTTGACTTTCTCAATGTAGAGCACTCCAGGCTAAAAATAGACTATGACATATGCTCTTACGCATCTTACAATTGTCATAAAAACTGCCCACAATAACAATCTTAAATGTTGTAAGAGAATCCATCATACAATGCTAAATATAGTATATTCCACTTACAACCTATCATAGCCCAACTTGGGCGCCCAAAGATGCCTTTCCCTCATGCAAAGATGCCAACCGACACTTGTCATCACTTGTCATAGGAATCTTCAAACTTGGCCCTTACACGCCATAGATTCTGTCATATGGAATATTGCCTTCCACATACCAAAGATACTGACACATGAAAAATTAATGCCACCTCAATATGGGGCACCCAAATCCATATAGGATTGACTTGACCATCCAAGTCACATTCCAAGTAAGTTGACATGTCACCATGCCATCTCAACTATGTGACCAAACTGAATGTGCAAGTAAAATAATTAAATATACAATTAAATTACCAATGCTAGGAAATTACAAAGGTTGAGACACCTTAATTCCCAACAATCTCCCACTTGTCGAACACCTTACAAGAGCCAAAAGAAATGACAAGATTTAACTGCTATAGGCTAAGATGCCCATAGGCTCCGAACACCATCTAAACTTCTCTGTACCCACAGGTTTAGTCAATGCATCTGCAACATTCTTCAAAGTGTCCACCTTTTCCCACAACACCTTCCCATCTTCTACCATATCTCAAACAAAATGAAACTGAACATCAATGTGCTTTGTTCTGGCATGGAAGGTAGGACTCTTTGCTAAGCAAATCACACTTTGACTGTCACAATGGATAGTAATATGTCCTGCATCAAAACTAATATCTGAACACAACCTCTTACGACAAATGGCTTCCTTACAAGCATGAGTTTCTACCATATACTCAGCTTCTGTTGTGGACAAAGCAACCACAGGTTCTCGCTTACTCATCCAACTAATAGCACCACCAAACATGGTAAACACATAAGCACTAGTGGATCTCCTGCTGTTAATGTCACCTACCCAATCAGAATCCACAAATCCATGAATACTTATAGAATGCTGAGGTCCAGTAGGATAACCATGATAACATAAGGAATACTCAGAAGTGCCCCTCAAATATCTAAACACTCTCTTCACTACATCCCAATGTACTCATCCAGAATTAGCCATAAATTGACTAAGGACTCCTACTGCTTGGGCAATGTCTTGTCTTGTGCAGACCATAGCATACATCAAGCTACCAACAACACTAGCATAAGGTACTCTACTCATATCCTTTGTCTCATAAGGAGACTTTGGACAATCATTCACATATAACTTTGTCCCCAATGAAACAGGAACACTCAATGGTCTACAATCTGCCATGCTGAATCTATCCAACACGGTCTTCACATACTTACTCTAGCTTAACCAAAGTTTTATGTTTGCTCTGTCTTTTTTGATATCCATTTCTAGAATGTACCTAGCTGCCCCTAGATTTTTCATCTTAAACTGTGCTGACAACTTTCTCTATGTAATGCTTTGGCTGTGACATGTAAATCTCTTCCTCCAAATCACCATGAAGGAATGTTGTCTTCACATCCATCTGCTCCACGTCTAAGTCATAAGCAATTGCAAGAGATAAGAGGAATCAAATAGATGTCAGCTTTGTAACAGGAGAGAAAATTTCACCATAATCAATTCCCTCCACTTGTGAATACCCCTTCGCAACCAGTCTAGCCTTGTACTTTTCAACACTGCCATTTGCACCAAATTTCTTTTTGAACACCCAGTTGCATCCAACAGGTTTCCGTTCATCAGGCAAAGGCACCAAGACCCAAGTTTTGTTCTTTTCCAAGGAAGCCATCTCATCTTCCATGGCCTCCTTCTAGGAACCTACATCTTTCATGTCCATAGCCTCTGACACAGTTCTATGCTCATCAGTGTTAGTAAGCAAAGAAAAATCACAACTAGAATCAAGAAATGAAAAACCAAACCTATTAGGTTGCTTCCTTGTTCATGTGGACCTCCTTAAAGGCTGAAGTTGAGGTTCTGCTTCTTCTTCTAAACTTTCAGAGTTGCTAGAGCTCTCATCATCATCATGTCTCACATGGTTTGTCGGTTTAGTCTTCTCAGGGGTAGAAGGAAACTGAACAACATCCTCTTTCTTTTCTATTTCTTCTAGCTATAGAACAACGAGAGAAGGTGTTAGCTCTCTAATGATAACACTTCTACTATATAACACTTTTTCAGCCACAGGATCCCAAAGCTTGTATCCTTTCACACTGACACCATAGCCAATGAAGATACACTTAGTAGCCTTGTTCTCTAATTTAGACTGTTTCTCCCTAGGTACATTTGCATATGCCTCACAACCAAAAACATGAAGATGTCTAATTGAAGGCTTCTTACCAAACCATACCTCCATAGGTGTCTTACCAACAAGAGCTGATGTAGGAGATCTGTTTACCAGATAGTAAGCAGTGGCTACATCTTTAGCCCAAAACTTTTGTTCGAGGCTTTCTCCACTAAGCATACTCCTAGCCCTCTCCATTAGTGTCCTGTTCATCCTCTCTGCAACTCCATTTTGCTGTAGGGTGTAGGGAGTTGTCTTATGTCTTTCAATCCCTTTCTCTTTATAGAACTTATCAAACTCTACTGAACAAAACTCACCACCGTTATCAGTTCTCAATCACTTAATCTTTTTACTAGTCTAATTTTTAGCAAAAGCTTTAAACTCTTTAAACTGACTAAAGACTTCAAATTTGCTTCTGAGAAAATAAATCCATGTCCTACTATAATCATCTATGAAAGATACAAAATATACATATTTGGAGATCAAAGGAACACTAACAGGACCAAACACATCAGAATGAATAAGATCCTATACACCAAAAGACTTATGAGAACTAGAGTAAAACTGAACATAGTTTTCCTTTCCATATATGCAATGTTCGCAAAAGTCAAACTAAGGATTATAATCATTTAACCCCTCTACAAGGTTTTTATTTTTCAGGGTTCGCAAACCCTTCTCACTAATGTGGCCATATCTCATATGCCATAACATTGTCTTTTCAGCAGGAAGTTTAACTTCCAAAGCATGTCCACTACCAAAAAAAAGTGTTACAACAGATTTCTTCACTGCTTGTTTAGATGGTGGGGATGAAGTGACTGCAGCTCTTTTCTTCGAGTCAGAAGAATTATTACATTGTGAAGTGCATGCCTCCAGCTGAAACAGAGTACCTCTCTGAGTACCCTTCACAAGCACCATAGATCCTCTAGCCATCTTGCATCCATCCTTCAAAAAGACAACTTGCACACCTACATCATTCAACATACTTATAGAAAGCAGGTTCCGTGCCAAACCTGGGATGTGCATAACCCCAGTGATCCCCTACACTCATCCATCAGGGAATCTAATAGAGACTCTTCCATGACCAACAATCTTCATATGAGAATCATCACCCAGGTACACTCTTCCACCATCAAACTCTTCATACTTCATGAACCAACTTTGATGCGAGGTCATGTGGAATGATGCACTAGAATCTATCAACCACACATCATCAGATGCTTGGGTAGCTAGGGCTGCAATGAAGGCATCACCGTCATCTTGTGACTTGTCAGAATCTGAATCTGGGGCATTCTTCTTTTTCTTTTTCTTTTCCTCTTTGAATTCCTTTTAGAAATGCCCAGATTTACTACAGTTCCAACAGAGAGCCTTCGACTTTCCAAGAGATTTGGATCTCCCATGGGATTTGGATCTACCCTTGTCAGCTTTCTTGTCTTTCTTTTTCCCTTCTCCTTAGGTCTTCCACGAACTGTAAGAGCCTCTTTGGCTGCCTCAGAAGACTTTCTATGCATCTCTTTAGATAATAGTGAAGATACCACTTCATCCATTGTGAAAGTGGATGTGGTGCTCCCAATAGCCATCACAAGATGCTCCCATGAGTCTGGCAAAGAACAAAGCAAGGTCATGCAATGATCCTCCTCCTCCATCTTCACATCAACTGATGTCAATTGTGTAATTAACATGTTGAAGGCATTCAGGTGATCTGCAACATATCCTCCATGCTCCATCTTCAGAGAATACAACTTCTTTCTCAGAAAAAGTTTGTTTACCAGGGACTTGGCCTAATAAACATCACCCAACTTCTTCCAAAGATCTTTTGTGGTCTTCTCCTCATGGACATTCAACAGGATAGAATTAGCTATATTGAGTCTTATGAGACCCTTAGCCTTTCGATCTTTGAGATCCCAATCAGCTTGTGCCATAGTAGCTAGTTTTACACCGGATACGGTCTCCCATAGGTCACGATCAACAAGCATGTCTTCCATCTTAAGTTTCCATAACTCTAAATTAGTGCCATTAAATTTCTCCACCTCTATTCTTCCAGATGTGCTAGCCATCTTCTTGCTACAACAAGATCATAGAATACTCTGAACAGACTCCCACTCAATCAAAGATTAGCTCAAAAAATCCCTACCCAACAACTAAGATCATAGGTGATCAAGCTCTGATACCAACTGAAAGGAAGCAAGGTACATAGAACACACTTCCTACACCAATCTAATGAGGGGAATGGAGTGTAAATTCATTTAAATCCTTACAATTGCAGCAACATTAAACTAATAACATAAAGATTACAGCAGCAACACAACACAGAAAGAAGGTGACACAAGATATACCATGGGAAAAAATTTTTCAGGTAAAAAACCCCACACTCTAAACCTGCACAATGTATTATCAAAACAACAATAGTTTACAATACACTTGCAATGCAAGTCTTCCAAGAGTTCACAAATGTCGATTCTGGAGTTATTCTAGCAGCATAATAGTACCTGTAAAAACACTATATCAACTACAACTCCAAACTATGCATTTTATAGAGATTACAAGGTATATCTTGAGAGCATCCTGGGATAGGCATCCACCTTGGCCATATGGCCATTTTTAGCATCAAAGGACACTTTTACTTGCTGTCCTTACATCCCTTACATCTATCATATATGGAAGATTTGACTTTCCCAATGTAGAGCACTCCAGGCTAAAAATAGATTAAGATAAATGTTCTTATGCATCTTACAACTATCATAAAAATTGCCCATAATAAGAATCTTAAATGTTGTAAGAGAATTTGTCATAATAAGAATCTTAAATGTTGTAAGAGAATTTGTCATACACTGCTAAATATAGCATATTCCACTTACAACATGTCATAGCCCAAATTGGGCACCCAAAGATGCCTTTCCCTCATGCAAAGATGCCAACCGACACTTGTCATCACTTGTCATAGGAATCTTCAAACTTGGCCCTTATGCATCATAGATTCTATCATATGGAATATTGCCTTCCACATACCAAAGATGCTGACACATGGAAAATTAATGCCACCTCAATATGGGACGCCCAAATCTATGTAGGATTGACTTGACCATCCAAGTCACATTCCAAGTAAGCTGACATGTCACCATGCCACCTCAACTATGTGACCAAACTGAATGTGCAAGTAAATACAATATTAGGCAATAATTAAATATACAATTAAATTACCAATGCTAGTAAATTACAAAGGTTGAGACACCTTAATTCCCAACATAGACAGATGAAAGTTGGTTGTGGCATAGAAGGATGTGTCATATCAATTTTGACAATTTGGTGAAGATAAGTTCTGCACAGGGTATAAGAGATCTACCTAAACTTGTGAAGCCTACCAACACCATTTACAAGGAGTGTCAATTTGGAAAAAAGTAAAAACAAGTTTCAAAAGCAAAGAACAATTCTCTACTAGATTGCTAGAGCTAGTACATACAGATTTGTGTGGTCCTACAAGAACACAAAGTCTGCAAGGTGACATCTATTTTTTGTTACTTATTGATGATTATTCTAGAATGACTTGGGTCACTTTTTTAAAAGAAAAATATGAAGCCCTAGACAAGTTTAAAGTTTTCAAGGCAATGGTTGAGAATGATTTAGAGTTGAGGATCAAATGCTTAAGGTCTAATAGAGGAGGTGAGTTCACATCAAATGATTTCAATATTTTCTATGAAGAACAAGGGATAAAGAGACAGTTGTTTGCACCTAGGACTCCTCAGCAGAATGGAGTTGTTGAATGAAAGAACATAATTGTTTAGGAGGCTGCTAGGACTATGTTAAAGGAAGCTGACATATCAGAAGTGTACTGGAGAGAAGCCATACATGCTGCTGTGTACATTCTAAACAAAGTTCAATTCGAAGGTAATAGCTCCAAACCTCCTTTTGAATTATGGTATGGAAAAGTTCCTACAGTGAATTATTTCAAAGTTTTTGGTAGAAAATGTTATATCAGAAGAGAAGAAGAACTAGGCAAGTTTGATGGTAGATGTGATGAAGGGATTTTTCTTGGTTACTCTACCAAGAGTATGGCCTATTGGTGCTACAACAAGAGATTGAAAAAGATAATTGAAAGTGCTAATGTGAAGGTGGATGAAGATAAGGAAAAGATATCAGATCTAAGTGGCTAGTGGCTATAGTGAATGAAGAAAAAATTGAGCAAGAAGACAGTCAAGATGAAGAAGATGCTCTGAAAAGTGTTGTTAAGACTCCTAGGTATGTAAGGATTAATCATTTTGAAGATCAAATCATAGGTGACAAAAACAAAGGGGTGTTGACAAGGAAAAGAGCTGCAGAAGAACAAGTGAATTATTGTTTTCTTTCAAAGGTTAAACCAAAAATTATGAATGAAGCTTGCAATGATGAAAATTGGGTAAAATCCATGGAAGAAGAATTGATGCAGATAGAGAAGAATCAAAATTGGGAATTGGTTCCTAGACCTTCTGATAAGAATGTCATTGGAACTAAATGGGTTTTCAGGAACAAGTTGAATGAAAATAAAGAAGTTTCAAGAAACAAAGCAAGACTTGTGTACAAAGGATATTCTCAAATTGAAGGAATAGATTTTGAAGAGACTTTTGCTCTAGTGGCTAGGATTGAAGCAATTAAAATATGTTTGGCATTTGTAGCTCACAAAGATTTCAAGGTGTATTAGATGGATGAGAAGTCTGTATTCTTGAATGGTGAGTTGGAAGATGAAGCTTACATTGAGCACCCAAAAGGGTTTCAATTATCAAAACAAGATGATATGGTATGCAGATTGAAGAAAGCCCTGTATGGACTAAAGCAAGCTCCTAGATCCTAGTTGCAAGGTTAGATAGGTATTTGCTACAATGAGGGTTTAGTAAAGGCACTGCTGACATCAATATCTATTTCAAAATCAATGATAATCAAATCATGATCGTTGTAGTTTTTGTTGATGACATTATCTTTGGAGGAAATGGAGATATGTACATGAAGTTTGTAGGAGAAATGCAAAATGAATTTGAGATGTCTATGTTTGGTGAAATGAATTTCTTTCTAGGTCTACAAATTACTCAATCAGATAAATGAATCTTTAGTTCTTAGTCTAAGTATGTGAAAGAGTTGTTGAAGAAGTTTGGGAGGGAGGATTCCAAACCAGTATGTACTTCCATGGCGAGTGGCTAAAAACTAAGCAAAACTAATGAATTACCTAAGACTGATCAGAAAAGGTACAGATCTATGATTGGAGGATTACTTTATCTAACTCAAAGCAGACCTGATATAATGCATGCAGCATGTCTTGTGGCAAGATTTCAAGAAGATCCTAGAGAGTCACATGTGATGGCAGTCAAGAGAATCTTAAGGTATTTGAAAGGCACATCAGATCATGGCTTATGGTATCCATAGGATAAAGACTTCACTCTCAGTGCTTATACAAATGCAAATTGGGCTAGAGATGTTGATGACATAAAAAGTACAAGTGGAGGTGCTTTCTTCTTAGGTAATAGATTGGTTTCATGGCTAAGCAAGAAGCAAGATTCAATCTCCTTGTCTATTGTAGAAGCAGAGTCTATTGCAACAGCATGTTGTTGCACTCAAGTGTTGTGGATGAAGCAAACTTTGAAGGACATAAGAGTTGTGTATGAAGATCTAATTACAATCTTTTGTGACAATACAAGTGCTATAAACAGTTCAAAGAATCTAGTGATACACTCAAGAACAAAGCATATATCAATAAGGTATCACTTTTTGAGATAAAAGATGATAGAGAATGAAATAAAGATGGAATATGTGTCCATAAAGGATTAGATTGTAGATATTTTCACTAAGCCTCTACTTAAGGATACCTTTGAGTATCTTAGAGAAAAGTTAGGGGTTATTACCCCTCCTACTTTGAACTAAGATGCATAGGAATGCATCAATCCAGCGGTGCCTAGAGCCTCAGTCATTGGTCTGGATTGATGTTTAGAGAGCTACCTCTCAGGGGGAGTAGCTAAATGTTACTCGCATAAGTTCCTGATAATAAGTAGTAAGTATTGATAATAGAGAAATTTTAGTTTGAACATAGTAGCATAGTACAAGTATGTGCCCTTTTCCATTAATGTCAAAGGGGTAGAGAAATCATGTGAAAAACTCATGCGGAGAAAGAGTACATATATATACAAAGAAAGGGGGAGTATCTTCTCTTGATGGTCTTTACAAATTTTCACATTATATGTTGCCATCAATGACAAAGGGGGAGATTGTTGCAAGTATGTGCTTAACCTGTGTTGTCATTGATGCCAACATATCAGTGTTGGCATTGGTGTCAATTATGCTCTTGTTTTGATGGTTGGTTGTAATGAGTTAAGTGTTGAAGATAATAAGCATTCCTAAGTAGAACAGTCCATTAAATTACTCTGCATTTCTTGTAGAATGAATATCTTTGTCTCCAGATTGGAAGTTAGTTAGAGACATGTTTGAAGATGCTATGTTCCAAGTTTGAGCCTCCGGTATGAAGATTTGAGTAAGTTATGTTCACCAGAGTGAAAATTGTTTTTTCTGTATATTTGGTGGTGACAGGGAGAATGTATTATGCTCTGCATTCCTCCGCATTTAAGTATTTTAGTCTGCAGTTCTGAAATCAAGTTTGTAATGATGATAAGTGCCTTAGACTCCAATGGTTCATGATTTGGTGGTCCGCAAGCGATCTTTCTTTATGATAGTAGTTGACAGTGTTGTTTATGTGCTCCAGTTTGAAGAATCTTCTTGATAGAGTGGTTAGAGATTATGCAGTTTTTACTGATGATTACAATGTGCTTGTGGATGTTGTTGTGCCTTGCACACAAGCCCTATTTTGCCAAATGGAGACCCCCCTCTTTTATTTTGCCTTGGAGTCTCAACCTTTGTTACTTATGATGATGAGAAAGTGAATATGTGCTTAGAATGTAGGATTTGCTTCAAATTTCAGTATTTTGCATATTTGGAGTCATTTGGTGTCTTTCATGTTTGATTTGGAAGTGTGTTAAGTGGTCTTGTGCTTGAAAGATAGCCATTTGTTGCCTTTTACACTAAAATTGGGTGTTACTACATTTTGCTCAAAAATCCTATGTCACTAGATATTGCCCTTGAAATTGCTTTTGTAGGATGTGTCAAGTTGAAATTCCTAGTTTCCAGATCTTAGAGTTACAAAATCATGTCAAATTCCACTAGATTTTACTAAGGGGTCCATGTGCTTTCACCCCGATGCATGGTCCTGAAGCCTTGATTTGGCTAAGTTTGAACCCCTGAAGATCCTGAAAAATGGCTAAGTCTGATATCTGATGGAACCAAAAAATTCTAGAATCTGTATATGAAATCCTATGGATCTGGAACCCATCTCAAACATCCTGAAAGTATATTTAAAAATATTTAAAGTATAAGAAATTCCTACTTAAATATATTTTTAAATATACTTTCACCTTGGACATTTCCAAATCTGTCGCCCAAAAATGACCTCCTACTATAAAAAGTTCTAAAAATGCCTCCTACCGACTTTTGCACTAAATTTGCCTCCGACCGACCTCTCTCCAAGCTACCGTTAAGTTAGTCAGACCTAAAAACCCCACCAAGAAAATTTTGAAGAATAGTGCTAAAATGGGCTTCAACCGACATGCACTAATATTTGCCTTCACTGCACTTGGTCGGTAAATAGAGAAATTCATGTTAGTTGGTTGCATTGAGAATCCCTGCCAATGAAGTTAGTGCTAAAAATAGGCCTCACGGACCTGCGCTGAAAACTACCTTCATTGATTTTAGTCGGTCGGACCTAAAATCCATGCTAAGGTTGGTAGCACCCCAAAGCAGTGCCAAAACCATTTTACGCTAGAATTGCACCTCACGGACCTACGCTAAATTTGACCTCCACCGACTTTTAGTCTGTGACACCCAAAACCTGCGCTTTTTGACATTTTGACCCAAAAATTGAGTTTTTCAAGGTACGACTTGGATTTTATTGGTGAATTTGATTTGTACATCTATTTTTTACATCATGATGAATATTTTACCAAGTTTGTGTGGATTTTTGGTACGTTTTATGACAATTAATGCCACTGCACATGAAAAGTCTATGACCCCCAAAACTCCCACTTTTTGCAGAAAAGGCTAGAAAAACATGAAATAAAAGTCTGCAAATGGACATGTTTTGATCCAAATTGATGAAAAGTGACTTTTTAAGATGAAATTGATGCTTTGCATGGTGAATGGTAGGTCTTGGAGGACACAGGAGCCAATTGGAGCCATCTTGGAAGGTGAACACACAAGAGGTACAGTGCTGATCCAGAACTATAGAATTGACATTCTATCAACCAAATTGCTACTACACATGCAAAAGGAAGTCAATATGATGTCCAAGATGATGGAGATGAGCTACAAGAGATAAAGATATAAAAGATCGAGTCTACTTCATTGTTGTTCCTATAGATCTAGTCCAATGTCGAAGTGATTTAGTCCGGGGGTCATAACTCCTAGCTATTTTATCAGAATTTAAACTTTCTGGACTTGTTGAAAAGATAAAATGATTATCTATTTTGAGCTACTCAGCTGCTAAGGCTTAATGTCAAGCAACTGAGAAGTTTCGGGCTCCCATTCTACTCCGAAGGCCTCTGAAAATATAATTTACTACAATGTAGAAAATACCAAAAATTATATTTTTGATATTTTCCTAAAAATACCACTCAAATGACCATGGAATGGATCACCAAGACATGCATACAGCTATCCCAACTATCCAATCATCAAGAATCAGTCTAGCAAGCATCCAATTGGATATATCTTCACTAATAATGTGCCACATACTCATCTTGGTCCACTTAGCACTTGGAATCACGTGAATCCACACCAGCTCAAGGTTTCAAGTGTCGTGACTCTATTTTGGCTCTATTAGGCCTTGAAAATTGACTTTTCATCATATACAACCAAATGGGTATCCATTTTGTCTAGATTTAATGTATTTGCAAGTTGTATTTTGTCTTTTTCCTAAAGGACATATGCAAATATAAAAATGTAACAAACTGCTGTACTTCATTAAATGCCATGTAATTTGGACCGTTGGTGTTGAGTTAATCTCCACTGTCCATTGAAAAATTCAGTATGGTGCCTTGTCTATAAAAGGGCCATCCTTTTCTCTCATTTGTAAGTAAGATTAGATACTGAATTGCTAAGACTACCAAATTGTGATCAATACAAAGCAAGTTTTGCAGGTTGTTGGGAATTTGTGTTCTTGTGTTGTCCTCTTTGGTTTTCATGGTTCATATCAATCTGAATTTAATTAGTTGTGCTTTTGCAATGATGGGTAAATGTTAAGATATCTGATGAATGCTTTGGTCCATACTATTAGTGCTTGCTGATGGTAAGTTGTTGTGTATAGTTAGCTTGGGCCCTGTCATTGAATATAGTTCGGTTGCATTCCACTAGTTAAGTCGCGCCATTCTCTGGGTGTTTAATGAGTGAATACAATTTGAAAATCATAAGGATCCTTTGAAGATTGCATCATTTCTTGCAACATTGTGGGTTTCCTATCCTAGTGAAACATGGAATGGTTTATTGAAAGTATTTGTCTATCTGTAGCATTTTACCCCATTGTGACTATCACTTAGGATCTCTTATCCCTTCTCCATCTCCTTTTCCTTTTGCATTTTATTTACATCAAGTTGTTAGATTTAGGTTTTCATAGCAGCAAACAAATCTCAAATCTGTTGAAAGTATCATAAGGTTTCTACATACATACTACTGTCATATTCCATAAACCTTACATTTTATGTAAGACCCCTTGTAGGCACAGCTAGACATACCACTGAGTCATTCCATGCAAGCTAAGACCTAGCTGTAGAAACCTTGGAGTAGTCTTACCTAGGGTAGGATACTTTTCAAGAGAGGTGTGAAAACAACAATCACACCTGCGTTGCTATGTGCTAAAACACTCATCAACAGATGTCTCCTAATCATGTTCCTAACTTTGGATTGGTCCGCAAAGAGAAATTTGGATTGTGGATGAAGACTGTTCTTGGAAGACTTAATGTTAACACCAGTCTTGGCTAACTTGGTTGTTTTCATTACTTGCGGAGATACATTGAAGATTGTGGAAGTGTGTCATGGCGTGGAAGATTACATTTGAGTCCCAACTAAGGCATAACATGATCCACATACATCTTTCCCTTAGCAAAATTTGTTTAGGTCCAGACCTATTTCTATGTATGTGTGTAATGCCGACCTTGGAGATTGTTTCAATGGTTGATGAATGTAATGCTGACCTTGATGTACATTCCAAGGTTGATGAAGTGTATAAAAATATGTAATGAAGTTGTAAAAAAGATATCCTTGTGCGAAAATGAAAAGATAAGTGTGAAGGTGTAAGAAAAGCAGAGCAGAGGAGTTATAATGTGCTTCAATGTAAATGAACCTAGGCATGGATTATATGCTATCAAATTAGTTCACCAACCCTTGGCAGTGAGCCACCCCTTGGCAGTGAGTCAATCTTGGTAGTGAGCCCTAACATTTGTAGTGAGCATTTTGGGTAGTAAGCCCTAAGGCAGTGAGACTCTTTTTTTCTATATTGCTATAACATACTTATATATGTGGGTTAACACCCACCGTGGTTTTTCCCTTATAGGGTTTTCCACGTAAAAATCTAGTGTCTCATGTGTTGAATGTGTTATTGTGTTGAGCTTCTTGTTTCATGTTTCATGGTTAAATCTTAATAACAGTAATTAAGCATTTGATGTATTGATAAGAGATTAAAGTTTTAGAGACAACTGATTCACACCCCCTCTTAGTTGTTTTGTGCATTTCAATAGAGTTTGAACTAATTAAAATGTGATAGTGTAATTTATTATTACAATATTTACATGAGCTGGGAAAGATACTATTATATTAGGTTTCATTTATATTTGTTTTGACTCTGTAGCCCAAGATTTAGGCACCGATCTCTTAGAGATTTTGTCTGATACAACTCCTTGATCATCTCTATTGAAAATCAAAATGAAATTTCCATTTCTATCTTAAGTTATGAATATAATGTTATTCCTATTTTCTCCTGCAAGAGAATTGAGTTAAAACCTAAGAATCTAGCCCATTACTTTAGTATATTAGTAATTCTTTAGGTATTTTAGAGAGAACATATCTACTAGGAATAGTATTTGAGATAATAGAAAAAGATCTTGAATAAATATGGTAAACGATTACCCTCCTAGGTTTTGCAAAGCCTAAAGTGTAGAGGAGGACTTAGTCATCTTTTTCTATTCGTTGGTCAATCCCTCAAGGCAAATCAATCATTATAATTGGCTATTATTTAGATTGCCCTTTTGAGATCATGTTGGGAATTTAAAATAACCAACAGAATGCATGTGGCCCACTTTGATAATCTGACTGTGTACATTTTCCATATGATATATTATCATCATTTAAAACATATCTAGAAATGGATGGAGATGACACCTCATCACTATCCTCACTGCTTGAATTGGAAAAAGAAGAAAAATCTACCTCAGGAACTTATCGTGGATGGTCCAAGTCATCATCAAGAAGGATTATAAAATCTAAGTGAGTCCAAAGTAGAAGGAGAAATATCAAGAGAAAAGTGGGAGAAGGTGTACAATCTAGTCTGGTGATTTGCCCTTCGTAATGATATCAACTTGTTGTGCAACTCTTTAATCTCAACTGATCCTAGAGAGAAATGAACTCTCATACCCTTCCCTCTGTCAGTAATCTTATACACTGATAGGAGAGTAGTTGAAATAGAAGGTATAATCAGAACATTTGTGAATCTTCTATCTTCAACTTCAATAGATCCTCTCCTTGCAACTGTTGTTGGAGTGTCATTACCCAAAGTGATAGTAGGCATATTATTAAGCTCTATGGAATAAAATTCAACCCATTAAGAACCCATATAGTGTCAAGCACCTCAGTTAATAAACAAAGATGGAGTTGATAAAGATGCTATTGCAGCTGGTGCCTTGCCCTTGGATTTCTCATTACCTTTTTCCTTTTTCTTAGAAGTTTCTTGGGTTGATGAGGACTATTTTATGGATTTGGAAACCCCTATTTTATTCTTCTCATGAAGATGTGTGAGGTGGTCAATCTATTTTGTCATACATATGTTCTCATTGTGCCCAAGTTTCTTACAATAGGCACACATAACTTTTTATTTCTTAGGTTTCCCTTGTTTTGAAAAGTTTTTAGTGTTAGATTTGGAGGGTTCAAAATTTTGATCTTCCTTGATCTCCTTGTCCTTTTGATAATCTTGATTCTCCCCTTAGTTGTTTGAAGCATGTTGTTGTTTACCATTCCTAGCAATGAGGGCTTGAGGTTTTGAAGACTTCAAAGTGCCCATATGTATTAACTTATCTTACTCCTTGGTCAAGTTAGAAATAAAGCCATCTAGAGATGGAATTTTCCATGTAAATCCAAGAGCTCTTTTGGTAGAGTAGAATGTAGATACAAACACAGAACAATCATGACCCAATTTGGAGAGTATAGAAAGAACAAGCTGATCCTTTTTTTTCTCTATGCCATATTGTTTCAACTGCAACCTTAGTGATTTGAACTTAGTGAAGTATTCTTGTAGGGTGTCCAAGGAACTAGGGCTCAAACTTATGATCTCATTCTCTAACTCATGACCTCTCATTTCATCTACGTTCCCAAAAGGTTTTTCTAAAGAAAAAACTTTATTAGGTGTTTTCAAGGCTTCTACATGAAAGAGAATTTCTAGAGAATGATTTAAATATAGAAACCCGAAGGATTGGCACATTTGTTAAACTGTTTTTCTTTATTTTTAGTAGCAGTGGGTTATTTAACAATACCCATTGTTACCCTATGTAACACTTTATTTTTTAGCATAATTTGGATATCGAGTTTCTAATCATGATAATTAAAGGGTGGCAGAGGCTTAATAGGTTGATTTGAATCCATTGTTGAAAGTAACTTTGTTGTATATTTTTAGAAGTGAGAGAATAAATGTTGAAGGAAATGTGGAAGTGTTCAAGACATGACACAAAACAAACCCCTTGATTCAATATTTTAGATCCCCCTAGATTTGGCACTTTATAATTTCAGTTCATAGGTATGTCCAAATTGAAATGAAAGATGACACTTTATAATGATAGTGTGATATCATTTCCAATGGATCATTCTCAAAAAATAATCACTTAAAAAAATGACACTCAATTTCAAGTTGCTAGTCAAACATTACGTTGATTTTTCTATTTTCCCTTGATTGCCTATTTTTTAGCACTATAAACAAGAAAAAAATTAAATGCCTTGAGTCAAAATTAAAAAATCACAATGGATAGGAACTGGAGTTAAGGCACCTCTTCTTGGGTGCAACCACACCATATGACCAAGACGATAATGATTTTGGTGCTCTCCCCCTCCTCTTTGATGATAAAACTCTAGGATGAATGCTGACCTCACCAAATCCCTTCTTTTTCAATGAATAGTGCACGAGGCCGCATTCTGCAATTAAATTGTCTTCCTACAAAACAGACACCTTGCAAAATAGAGAGAAAATAGAGATGCATTCAAAGATTCCCTTCACCTGTTCTCCTACCTGGATCGACACCTTTTTGGATCACCTTCTCCTCCAGATCCCAGTCATTGCTATGTGGATCGCCCAAGTCAGGCTTGCAGAGATGCCTCACACCTAATTTGGGCTTGCTTAAATGCCTCCAATAGACCTTAAAAAGTCATCTTGAATAACATGTGGGCTTCAATCGGCTCACCTCATAACCTCACATGGGTTGAGTCACCTTAAATCCTTGAATTGGATCAGATGAAAATCACCTCAAATCTCTTGCAAAAGGACTTCAAAACACCACGAACACAACAAACAATTTTTTTACTGTATGAACACTAATTCAAAATCAACTATGCAATATACCAAACTAGCAACTATGAACCAGAACAAGCTCTAATACCATGTGAGATTAAATAAGATCTACCGGAAAAATGTGGGCACCGAGTTGAGCCATGAAAGGTGAGCTATCACATGATCTTGGAAAGTTATTAAAAAGCACAAAGATTGCAAAGAAAGAAAGAAAAACACACAAAATAGGAATAACCACTTAATTGCATTTACCAAGAATAAGGTGTACATATATAGGTGAGAGAAAGTAATCGTCATGCATAATTAGAGGAGTTAACTGAAGTCGACTCCAACTAAATATAGAATTGATGACAAGTTCTATTCCTGAACACTTGCATGCAGAGGCAAGTCGACATGAACTAACTAGACACCTAAAATAGGCTTAATGCTATGTGGAATTATGCATGTGCATGTAAAATATGCATGGGATAATATATACACTAACACTATTTTCATACTTATGCCATGGATGCCACTTAGGCCAAATTAACTACCTATATAAGTCTATAAATTAATTATTATATAACTTAATTAAGAGTTATTATAGCGACAAAATGAGTACTCATATCCTGGTGCAGGAGCACCTAATCCACAGTGGCCTCCATGAGGCATTCAACTATCTGATGTTCATGTTTGTTGTTTCCAATAAGGTCCTAGAAGACCATTCATGTAATAAGGTTTGTTTGACCAATGCATGTCATTTTACTTTGTATCTAGGTTCATTTTGTAAGTCCCAAGGACACTTGGCAATCTGTAATCACAAAGGTTGTTAGGCAGTTAAGA
This sequence comes from Cunninghamia lanceolata, assembly GCA_027924645.1. Classification (NCBI taxonomy): domain Eukaryota; kingdom Viridiplantae; phylum Streptophyta; class Pinopsida; order Cupressales; family Cupressaceae; genus Cunninghamia; species Cunninghamia lanceolata. Next base: position 1,935,405 of record BSBN01000220.1, on the reverse strand, counting down.
GGTTGTTAGATGGTTGTCTCCTAGCCGCTTGGAGTTAGGTTGGTACTACTCAGGGAGAATAGATAAATGCCTAGAGGAGATCGAATGTAATCAGTTGTAGTTGAGATTAGAAAGATCTGAGAAGAGTGTGATTTGCAATTGTGAAATAGAGCATCTGTGTATGCACATTTCTGAAAAAGCATAATAAACAAATCCTGTTCTGTGTATCTTTCTGTCATTCTGGATTCGTTAGGTTTTCTCTGTATAAATTGAATTACTATTTTGTGGTCAATATGGACTCTTAGTCCATTCCACTAGTTAGATTTCTTCGAAATCAGTGGAATGGCTGTACAGTTCTTTTGTTTTCATTTTGTTCATTTGGTTTTGTGTCTGCAGGATCGTGTACAACGTTGTTGATATATCCTAGCATCCTCATGTGCTAGGTTGTCAGAGAAAAGGGTTTGTGTAACTGCAGGGTTTGTAGAGCTTCATATTAGTGTAAGATTCAAGTTGCTTCCCTGAACATACATTTTGTGTGTATATCGCAAATGCACGTTGACTGTGTATGTCGCAAAAGTATATTGTGAATGGTTAAGTTCTGCATCAGGGGGACAGGAGGTGTCAGAGAGAGAAGGTTGAAAGCTTCCGATGTTGGAAGTCTGATTGATAGTGTACTGGCATACAAAGAAAGTCAACGGTCCTGCTGAATGCATATTCTGAATGCATGTTTTGAATGTATATTGAGAATATACATTGCACATATACATTGTGTTAGATGCAAGAGGTGACTCATAGCAACGGTGAAGGAAACCGGTGATTGCAAGTCGGTGAAAGTTTCTACAAGTTGTTCCATCAATGTATTGGGAGCACATACAAAGCACTCACCGACAAGGAAGGTCACACCAAAAATACATTTCATCAAACAGACTTAGGGTATCGGCAGGAAAGACTTTAGGTTGACTGATGCAAAGAGTCCCGCCGATGAGTGTGGTTCGAATGTATATCGCAAATGCATATCCTGAATGTACATTGAGAATGTATCTTTCGGCAGATACAAAGTTGGTGTATCGGCACATCGGCTAAGGTTTATAAGTGTTTGCTGATGGGAATAGTCTTGCCGATAGGCGAGTAAAGTGAAGACATACATCAGGGAGAGTTGAACATTGGGGAGATAAAAAGCAAGGTGGTTGATGGGGAATGTTTGGTCAATAAAGAGAAGATCGCCAAGACATGGACCATCCTCTCACCGATCAGTTTGTATGATAGAGTTTTGGCTCCTCAACATATCCTTATGCACACTATAGGATTAAGGAGGTAGCACCTTTCCACCCTTTGGACTAGGAAGATCAAAGCTTTGATGCCATTATAATAACCTCCAACATTTTTTTATTAAAAAAAACATGTACCACTTTCTAATCACTAAGGTTTTGTGAGGGCAATGTGAGAGAATACAATGAATAAATTAATTATTCAACACATTTTGATCACCCAGATCTTGTGAGGGAAAGGTGAGAGCGTACAATGGATGAATTATGTATATATATATATATATATATATATATAGCTTCAAATGAATAATACAAATAGTTCTAAATAGGCTTCCTCCACACAATATATATTTTCTTTAAATGATTACTGTTACCTAATTTCACTACAACTCAATTAGATAGAGCTTTTGTGTCTTAAATGGAAAGAGAAGGGTACATTTGATTTCTACTGCTACATTACATGCACATGCATAAATAGGATTAGAAGGATTACATTACACTAGATTGCATTTATACAAGTGCATGTAACATAGAAAGGATTTTACAAATCTTTCCAGAAAGAGTGATCTTTATTGATAAAATAAATGTATAAGGTCTCACACAAGCTATGCAACTAACTTTACTTATTCAATGGAATTGAAGAAAAATATGTACATGAATAAGTAAATAAAAGTAAATGTGCATATAAGGAGGGAGACCAATCATTGCCTAAGAATGACTGGTTCTGGATGTGTCATCTTGTCCTGCTACTACCTTGAGCTACTTTTGTCCTTCCTAGCTCCATGTTGCTCCTAGTTCCTACATCTGGCAATAACAATGAGGTTAGAGCAATGCTCTAAGCAATGAAAGGTCTCAAGCCTTACATGAACAAACAGCTATGCACGTACAAACTGATCTCCAAATGCATTAAATAAGCAATGCAAACCTTGGATGTCCTAGAGAACAATCAAGCCATCAAACACATCCAAAATATGCATTTATTTTCCTAACAAGTTTGCTTCATGTGCAGATACAGGTGTGATTATGTCTCTGTTTTGATTCATCAAATTACATTATGAGTGGAGAAAATGTGGCTCCCACAAGGGTTGATCCCAGCTCATAAATATTACAGAAGATTTCATGTATATTCATTAGAAACAAGGATCAACTTATACAGCTAGGTCTATTCATATACTTTTATAAGGATCATCAAGCATGATATGAGCAGTGAGACTATGCTAATAAGTGTGTAGTTCATGCAGCTATAAGAGATCACCATCAAAACATGAAGGATCTCAATATGGTTTTGTACAAATGACAGTAAGAAATGATAAAAGGTAGTGACCATGAAGTTGGTTCTCAAAATAAGTACTTTATACCATCAGTTAGACCTTTTATAGATCATATATGTGACTATATATCAGATTTGCATAAGTAATGAGAAACCTGAATAATGATAGTCTTCATAAAATGACCTATGGACAATCATGTAACACTGACAGCCATGATAAAGGATAGTCCAAAAAGAAGCAACAATTCATTTTTTGGTACCCACAAAAGAATCCCTCATTTTTCATATGCAGTGAGGAGTACATTTTGTACAAACTTAGTTAGGTAAAAATGGTAGTCTTCATCATGAAGGAAAAAATGAATGGATTTGAAAGCCTTAGAAATTCTTTGATACAGTGAAATATATATCTCAGTCATGCAGTGAAGTGTAAATTTCTTGCAAACCTAGTTGAAATGTTGCGGTCTTTTTCAAGAATCAAAGGAGCACAAAATAGTTCGAAACCCTAGGGTTTCAAGTTTTTGATAAACAACCAAAGACAAGAAGATTGTTGCAGATAAAAACCCATATGGAGAACCTATAGGCCACGGCCAGGAGGGCCATGTTTTCCTTATTCTAAACAAAGAAAAAGACATACAGAAAGTTTACCATAATATCTTAATCTTTGGGTCAAATTGAACCAAAAAGCAAGCTTGTAAAGCAGTAAGCTTACCTCTCATGGTCATCGAAGAAACTGTAGCTTTCTGTCGTTCTTTTCTTTCTCAAAAATGTCAAGATAGTGCTCATATACCAGAGAGCAGACAAGAAAGACAACAAGAAGAATGTCATAAGAAGCTTAACACAACAGAGTAAGCTCAAGGCCGTGTCCTAAATGTCAAAAAAATGGAGCAGAAGATGATAAAATGCCATATGAAAGTCACAGAGCTAAACTCACCTTCGTTGCTGCATCAAAATGGCAAGTGAAACCTCAGGAAATAACAGTTATGGCAGTAAGATCCATGAAAACCCTAAGCAAACCCTTTCTCCATGGTGGCGCACAGTTGAATGACAAAGCAAATGGCCAAGTGAGGAGCAATATTAGGGTAAACTTTCTTTTTTTCTCTAAAACCCCTGATCGACTGAGGATCTTTTTGACCTTTGTTTTAAAAAGGAAATCATTTGTTATCCAAATGCAACAATGGGTCAACAACATAAATCATTATACCTAGTGCAAATGGAGGAAGCCCACGAGACGTTTTTTGCTTTCTTTTTCTTTTTAACAAAGTCAAACAAGATAATAATAACCTTTGCCTTCCATATATCTCCTTAGACACATGGTCAAAGGTCTAAGTTATTTTTTGCATTTCATTTATCAAATGTAAGGCATGTGGTTAAAGTATTGTTATTATAAAACACTTAATCAAGATGTTTTTCTTTTAAATGCATAAATAGGATGCCATGCCTTTTGAGGCTTTTATGAGTTAAGTCCTTATATTTTGCAACCATATGGGGTAGTTGAGGAAGTTAGTAGACAAAAGGAGAGCATCTAGGATGTTTTTATTGCTTTTGTGAGCTTTTTAGGGGTTGTTTGATGAGTCATCTTGATGGAGCTAGTCATGTTTGACTTTTTCACTCATGGTGAGCTCTTTTGGTGAAGTTTTGAGTGGCTATTTTCTAGGCTTTTTGGAGGCATCTGAACCAGAACAGTTAGAGACCCTATTTTGATGCAACTGCCCTAGAGATGGTTATAGTCACTTGTATTGACTCATTGTAATAGCTCTAATTATGCAATTTGGAGAGACTTGTGATTTTGACATCCTTGCTTAGATTTTAGCATTTTTTTAACTCATTTTCAGTTTACTTGATATGGAATACAGTGGAGACCTTGAATGCCATTGATTGGAGTTTGTGCCTACTTTTCTTATGTATCTTTGTGCTTATCAACTGATTTGATAGAGTTATCTGTGAAGTAAGTTTATTTCCTCTTAGCTGTTGTCTCAGGATTTAGATCATTTTATGTAGAAAATACTAATGTAGGTTGCAAGTTGTGTTTTAAGTTTGTTTTATGTTTAAGTGTGAAATCATTTTTTCCTCTTAAGAATTCTGCATACATAAACTTGCTTGTGAAATATTTATGCAGAAGTAGAAGTGATAGGTTGTGCGAGAATCTTTTTAGTCATTGTAACAAGTGTTTAAATCTGATATTTTCATGTCCCTCATTAAGTTAGGTGTATCACCAATTAGAGTTTAATTTTGGTTTAATGTATATCCTTCTCACTCTTTTCCTTGTCAAGACCATAGAGTAGTCAGTCTTAGGTGATACAAAGTTTAGGAAGCCGGCCTTCTCCGGAGATTCACTCTAGTTTCCAGGTGACCCACAGCCTAGGAGTGTTTCCATGTTCCTCTAGAGTACCAATTTTCTACAAATTGGTAGGGTGCAACTTTTAGAGATAACAATTACAATGATTTACTTCCCAATATGTTGAAGCTTTTGAAATTACAAATCTACTATAATTATAGATATATTATAAAAATATTGTTGTGCCTTGTACACATGCCCCATTTTATCAAATGGAGACCCCCTTTTTTTGCTTTGGCTTGGAGTCTCAACCTTTCCTCTTTGTGACAATGATAAAGTGTAACTATGCTTAGAATGCAGGATTTGTTCCAAATTTGAGTATCTAGTATTTTGGAGTTGTTTGATGCTTTTCATGATTGATTTGGAGGAGTCTTGATTGGGTTTGTTCTTGAGAAGTAGCCATTTGTTGCCTTTTGTGCTAAAATTGGGTTTCATTGCATTTTTCTCTCAAATCCCGTGTCACTAGATATAGTCCTTGGAAGTGCTTCTACAGGAAGTGTCATATTGAAATTCCTAGTTTTTATGCTTTAGAATTGTAAAATCATGTCAAATTTCACAAAATTTCACTAAGGGGTTCATATGCCTTCACCCTAATGCATGTTCCTAGCACCCTGATTTGGCTAAGTCTGAAACCCTAAAAGCCCTAATAAATGGCTACATCTGAAATCTGGTGGATCCTAAAAAATCTAGAATTTGCATGTTAAATCCTGTGGATATGGGACCTATCTCAAGCATCCTAATAGTATATTTGATAATATTTAAAGTATAAGTCAGATATTTAATTTCTTATACTTTAAATATTTTTAAATATACTACCAGGATGTTTGAGATAGGTCCTGGATCCATAGGATTTAACATTAGAAAAATTGAAGTTCCTCGAGTTGTTCATCTTCTAAGTGTGAACAACAACTTAATCAGATTAGATATGTGCAAAAACAAGAAGAAATCAGTCATCCAGATGAAGAAAATTCATTGACAGAAATGCAGGAAGAGCAACAATTAGATTATCTAGAGGAAAGTGATCAGACTCTTGACTATATTAGCCCAATATATCATCATGATCCACCATATCAAGATAATACAATTGCTCCAATAGAGTTTTTAGCTAAGTCAGATGGACAAAATCAGGATGATACATCATTTCAAGGTAGCATTAACATCACGAATCAAGTTGTACAAGAAGAAACAAACCCTGTTGTTGCTGCAGACAATGGATGTATAGTCCAAACATGAGGGTTGCTGATTTATATAGAGGAAGTTTTTTCAGAACATGTGACTGATATGGATGAAGTAGATTCAAGTTAGAGTACAAATCTGCAATCTGAGAATAAAAATCAAATAGTCATACAAAGTGATAGCTTGGAAATTTTTTCATGTCAATCACTCGGTCACATCATTGAGCTGGTGTCAAGAATGAGCAAGGATATGTTACTGCATGGAAATTCACCGCACATGTCAGACATTGCTTTGGGTAATTCATGCAGAATTCATCCAGATGATCCACATTTCAAAGATAGTTGTCCAAACTTTCTATTTTCTTGGGAGGTTATTGTAGCATTCAATGACCCAGTGGTATATGATGCACATGATATGACCCACCATGAGCTAAGACCCCCTGAAGATGAGAAGGCATTTGGTGCAATGTAACAAGGTGATCAACTTACATTTCTGGTTGATGGTACTGCAAATTAGGTTGTATCTTTCCCCTTTCCGGTCAGTTCTAATTATTAGTTTGATTATGGTAACTTAGGTAAGAAAACTTGCATCTAGATTAATCATGGACCTAATAAATTTCCCCAACTACTGATCTTATGTAATTGGTGCCCTAAACATGAGCCCAACCTGCCCATACCTTACTTTTCAGAGTATAAAGATGAATTTGCCAAACATAGGACATTAACCTGCACCTTGTTACTCCAGCATGTCTTGAGAAACAAATCATGGGGGAGTGTAAATACTTGTGGTCCGAAGCCTTTGTACATAGTTCTGCTTGTTTCTAGTTAGGTTTTAGTTAGTTGTTTGATGCTTTAGTTTAGTTTCTGCTTTTTGTTTTCCCTTTTCTTTAGTTGTTAGTTGTTGTTTTAGTTTTCTTTGTTTAGGTTAGTTCCTTTTCTTGCTTTGTTTTTTCTTTATGCGCTTGTTTTGCTAGGGTTCTCCATTTCTTGAATAAGGTGGTAGCTGTGTAGTCTTGCAAACGGTCCTCTTTGGGTAAGTAATCTGGAGGATTTCCTTGAGAAACTTTGGTTTTCCTACTTAGGTCTTCTTGTGGGTTCTATTGTTACTCTTAGATGGTATGATGCTTGTTTATGGGAAATGAGTCATTAGTTTGGTTCACTTGAAGTATTTTCTAGTCCAATATCTCTCACACTTTAAATAACCCTGAAGCTTTTGAAGGAATCTCGGTGATCTTGGGTTAAGGGAAAAATCTATAGGCTCACCTTTGCCGCCACTATGATTCCCATCCCAGCAAAGTTGAATCAATTCGTAGCCCATGAGATACTTAACATGTGCTGCAAAGGTATGTGGTGCTTTTTAGTACTCATATCAAGAGCTAAGCTCAACGCATTATCAAATGAATACTCTACTAAATCAATACTTCCTAATTTCCTTGTCAAATTGTTCCATCAGTTGGAGGAGTCAAGTAACTCTATCAGGGGCTATGGAAGCCTAACGCAAAGTACAACAATGCTTGAGGGAATCATAGAGACAACTCTGTCAGGGCTATAGACGCCTGTTGGCAGCCGGGCATTATCCAAGGTAGTTCAAAAGGTGTGTATCTTTACGTAGCTTAATGCAAGTAAGCCTTGATGATCTTAGTTGCAGAAGGATGGGAATTAATGCAATTACACACACTCAGGCCTTTGGGATATAGATAGTTGTACTGAGTTAGTGATCTTTGCATCTTTGATATGGTATCCTATTGTTCAAGTTTAATATGTGGGAAACACAGAGATTCTAGTTTCAAAACTAATGTTTATCCTTGAAATGCTCTAGAGCATTTCCCCAGCAGAGTCACCATTATTGTGCCTTGCACACACACCCCATTTTATCAACTGGAGACCCCCTTTTTTGCTTTGGCTTGGAGTCTCAGCCTTTCCTCTTTGTGACAATGAGAAAGTGAAATTGTGCTAAGAATGTAGGATTTATTCCAAATTTGAGTATCTAGTATTTTTGAGTTGTTTGATGCTTTTAATGATTGATTTGGAGGAGTCTTGATTGGGTTTGTGCTTGAGAAGTAGCCATTTGTTGCCTTTTGTGCTAAAATTGGGCGTCACTGCATTTTGCTCTAAAATCCTATGTCATTGGATATAGTCCTTGGAAGTGCTTCTGTAGGAGGTGTCATATTAAAATTCCTAATTTTTATGCTTTAGAATTGCAAAATCATGTCAAATTTAACAAAATTTCACTAAGGGGTTCATATGCCTTCACCCTGATGCATATTCCTAGCACCCTGATTTGGTTAAGTCTGAAACCCTAAAAACCCTAAAAAATGGCTAAGTCTAAAATCTGATGGATCCTCAAAAATCTAGAATTTACATGTTAAATCCTATGGATCTGGGACCTATCTCAAAAATCCTAACAATATATTTAAAAATATTTAAAGTTGACTTATACTTAAATATATTTTTAAATATACTTTACCTAGGACACTTCAAAATCTAGCAGAAAAAACACCTCCTGTTACACTTTGTACTAATATCTTGTGTCACTAGATATCAACGCTAAAACCCATTTACATAACTCAACGCTAAAAACCCACTCCATAGGATAGCACTAAAAATTGCATTCACTGGATGTGTCTTGTGAAGCCTAAATCCTCCACTAAAATGTTTGAAAGCATTTCTTAAAGGTATGCTCACTAAAAGTTGGCATGTAGGATTGACGCTAAAATATGCATTCACCAGACATATACGGTAGTGTAAAAAAACTCCACCAGTCTAGTGCCAATTGATTTCCCCGCCAGAAAGATTTTAATAGGTTTTGCGCTAAAATAAGACTGCACCGAATTTGTGCTAATTTAGACCTTCACTGCACATGTCCGGTGAGCACTCTAATCTGTGCAAATCCTGTGACACATGAAAACTCTGCCAAGGCATGTAAAGAAGGGCTTGGCGCTAGAATCACCTTCGACTAGATTCTGGGCTAAATTTGGGCTTGAATAGATATATCTTGTGAACAAGGAAATCCCTACCAATCCTGTGACACATGAAATCCCTGCTAGATGCATTTGTGAACTTAGTGCTAAAAATGACTGTCACGTGATATATCTAGTGAGGGCCAAAAACCTTGCTTTTTTCTAATTTGAGCTGAAAAACTCATTTTTCAAATGTGAAACTTGGATTTTCTTGATGAATTTGAATTGTATATCTATTTATTACATCATGATGAACATTTTTAGCATGTTAGTGTGAATTTTAGGCATGTTTTGCATTAATTAATGGCACTGCACCTGAATATCTAGTGACCCCCAAAAATCCCACTTTTTATAGAAAAAGCTATAAAAATGTGAAATAAAAGCCTCCAAATGGATCCAAATGAGTACAAAAATATTCCAGATCACTATAAACATGAAATGGGTACTTGAAAATGGTGATAAACACATAACATCATGTGAAAACCACTAGATTTGTGAAGTTGTCCATGATAACCCAAGTTGATTTTTGAGCTGTCCTAAATGAATCCATGATTGCAAATGGACATATTTTGACTTGTCTTGATGGAAAATGATTGTTTAAGATGAAATTGATGCTTTGCAAATTGTGAACTATAGGTCTGAGAGGACAAAGGAGCTTGTTGGAGCTATCTTGGAAGGATGTACATAGAGAGATACACTACTGACCCGAATATACAGAATCATCATTTTGTCAACCAAAATGTTGCTGCACCTGCAAGAGAAAGTCCGTATGATGTCCAAGATGATGGAGAAATGCCTCAAGAGAAAGAAGACATTGAAGATCATGTCTACATCACTGTTGTTCCTGTAGATCCATTCCAATGTCCAAGACATGTTCACAGCTGTCCCAATCATCCAGTCATCAAGAATCAGTCTAGCAAGCATCTAGTTGGATATGCCTTCATCAAAAATATGCCACATACTCCTCTTGACCAGTCAACACATTTGAAAATTGATTTGTCCTATTAAACAACTCAAAATTAACTTGGACGATAATGGGCAGTAAAGTGATCCATCCACATGTGAAATCCCATCAATCCACATCAGATCATATTTTCAAGTGTCATATGACTCTCCTTTGACCTTTTTTGGTCTTGGAAATTGGCTCTTCCTCCATACAACCAAATGGGTGCTCATTTTGTCAAAGTGCAATGTATTTCCAAGTTGTATTTTGTCTTTTTCCTAAAGGACAAATGCAAATCTAAAAATCTAACAAACTGTTGTACTTCATTAAATGCCATGTAATTTGGACCATTGGTGTTAAGTTAATCTCCACCCTCCATTGAAAAACTCAGTATGACCCCTTGTCTATAAAAGGGCCATCCTTTTCTCTCATTTGTAACAGAGTCTTGATAGTGAATTGCTAAGATTATGCCAATATTCTGATTAATACAAATCAAGCTTTGTAGGTTACTGGGAATTTGCATATTAATTTGTCTATTTTGGTTTTCATGGTTCACTTCAAATCTGAGATTAATTAAACGTGCTATTGCAATATTGAATGAATGTTGAAGATATCTAATCGGTGCTTTGGTCCATACTATTGGTGCTTGATGATTGTAAGTTAATGTGCATAGAACTTAGCCTGGGCCCTTCTATTGAATTCAGTTTGATTGCATTTCATAAGTTAAATCATGCCATTGTTAGGGTATTTAATGAATGAATGTGATTTGAAAATCTTAAGATTCTTTTAGTGATTGCATCATTTTTTGTAAAATTGTGGCTTCTACAGCCTGGTAAAGTGGAAAGTGGTTTATTGAAAGTATTTGTCTATCAAACAACATTTCCTTCATTGTGATTGTCACTTAGGACTTCCTCTCTAAACCCTTTATCCTTTTGCATTTTCTTTATAAACATCTGTTAGACTTAGGTTTCTGAGCAACAATCGTATCCCAAATTCACTAAGAATATCATAGGGTTTTGCACACTTTGTTGTCATAGTTTTATCAAACCCTATCAATGCATGTAAGTCCCCTTGTTGGTATAGTTGAAACATTCCATTGAAGTTATTCCTGCAAAGCTAAGGCTTAGTTGTATAAACCTTAGGGCAATCCTATCTAGGATAGGATTCCTTTCAAGAGAGGCGAGGTACCCTATATTTCACCTATGTTGTTGTGTGCTAAAACCACTATCAACAAATACCCAAAATGCTAAAATCCCCAAAATATATGTTGAAATCCTCTAAAATTGAAGTGCAGACGAAAGTTCTAGATGAATTTTCCCTTAAGAATTCAAAGGGTTTTCATCCTCCAAACTCCAAGAAACCATTGGGTTTCATCCACTAATCTCTAGAACCTAAGGGCTTTCATCCTAAGATTCAATAGTAGAACACAAGGCTCATTTTTTATAAGGTGTAATTATTTTTAAAAGAATAGATGGTCCAATATAAAGAAATGACTTATCTTTATAGCCACTAATGGACCCAAAGAGGGGGCACAAATTCCCATGCCAACCTTTCCTAAAAATTAAAAATATTAATTTTGTCATATTTTTTTGCCTCAAAATAGGCCCCATTAAAATGTGATAGCTCCTTCAATTATTTTTGGCTAGTCAAAGGTTCCTCTCCTAGATCCACTTATATTTTTTATACATAATCATGAATATGCTCCTCTATAAATTTAGTTTGTAACTCATTAAATACCACTTTGTCATGCATACCAATAATAACCCCATAATAAAGGTTTTCCATAAAAACTATCTTGAAGCCTAAGCCATGTGTCTTGGGAGTTTCATAAGTTCATCCTCATGGGATTGCATGCCCCACATTGGGAATTCCACCAGTAAATAATACTAAATTATTTATTTTTCACAATTTGTTGAATTTTCCAAGAAATTAGTAATTTGTAGCCCTCATATTAAAATTATTTCCCTAACACTTACTCCTTAACCCAATAGAAAAAATGTGAGGATGGGCTCTTGGGTTCACATGTGATGATAAATTAATTAAAAGGGGACATTACAAAACATTATCACATTAATTCCTATATCTTTTCCATCCTTTCATTCATACTCAAAATATCTTTACTACAAACACAAGAATTCTTAAACAATATGCTATACCAAAGTGCAACTAGTAGTATTCTTAAGTGAGGTTACTTTGAACAATTAGAAGATATGAAGAATGAGAATAATGCTTGTGAATTACACAACCATTCATCCTTGTATAAAATTAAAAGAATATTTTTGATATGTTAGAAACTTGTAAATAACATAAGAAAGTAGTAGAAACAACATCAAATGAAAGAAACATCAAGACAAGTGATTTATCATAGATAAACTTGATTTGGGAGAAAAATATAGTAAATAATCCTCTATCAATTGATTTGTACGCTTGATTGTTTCCAATATGAGGGCCACTAGGAACACCAACAATAATTTATCTTGTTACTTGTACTTAGTCAACTTAATGACTAAAAATGATAAAAACATCACTAAAAACATGGATATGGACTACAACCCTTAATTGTCAAACATTACTGATAACAATTTGAAATACATTAAAAAAATTTAAATGACTTTTTAGTCCCTTTATAACCTCTTACATTCCTTCACTTTATACCCCAATGGGTGTATTAATTCCTAAGTATGGTCAAATGAGCCAACACAAGTAATTTGTCTCCCATATGAAGAGATAGAAGGAAAGCAATTCAAATCCCCAAAGGTGTCTTAACCTTACTATTTTTTCATATGTTCAAGACAAATTCCTGCACTATTGAAATTGTTAATTGATCCATGTCATTATATGTTCATATCATTCCTAGATGAAAGTATAATAAATTTTAAGTCTTAGCTAAAATTGTTATTCATACAATGTCCTAAAACTTACCAAGGTCATTAAATTCACATGTGGATTCAAAAAGATGTGTATAATTTCAAGCTGAATAATTAAAAACATGAAAATTATTAATTCAAGTGCACCACTCATTTCATCAATAAGTCTTAAATGTTTAGATTTGCTATACCAAATTAATCTTGTCTCTTTATTGTCTCCTATACACACAAATATCCTCATTCATCTGACTTCATCTTCCTCATAGGCCATGCATATCATCAACCACTATGATAACACTTTGAAGAGATTTAAGAAAAAAATGAGTAGGATTTATTTATAAATATGGTATACATAAAAAAGGAAAATTTAGGATAAAACCCATAAAAATTTTCTAATACAAAAGATGTCATATAAATACATAGTTGAGAGTCATAACCTCATAATCAAGCCCAAGTATCTACTACCTTAATAACTCAAAAATAATATATAAATAATATAAATGTATTTACTAGTTTTGGATTATAAATATTTTATTACTATAGCCTATAAACTATAGGAAATATAACATTTTGGTGGCACTACCCTAGTTGGTGTAATGCTTTCTTAGTTCTCTTGGGCCTCCATTTTGTCCTTGCCCTAAGAAGTTCTACTCCATTATCTTGTAATCGAAGCAAATGCATAAATTGTATTGTAGGAAAAGATTTACAAGTAGCTGGAGGCTCATTTGCACATGTTTGGCATGTAGGATCCATCACATCACAAACTTGTGGACTTGATAATGATTGAAGAGTATGTGAAAACACACATTCACACCTATACTCTAAAGTTATATTAGTAAGTTCATTTTGTTGTAGAATAGAGATGGGCATACTCTGTAAATATCCAAGAAACAATATTATTAAAAAACATTATTCTTATGAGCCATCGCATACTATATTTTCATCAAACATAGAATAAAAACTATAACTATATTATTTAAACATGTATAAATATATAAGAAAAACAACCATATATATTTTAGAGATAGTCATTAATCCCTTGAAAACAACATTATAACCAACTTTAAGAAATGCAATTAATGAACTCAAACATGCATATTTCATCACAAAAAGTATTCAAACATTACCTCCAAAATCCAATTAATATATTTGGTATAGTTGACATGTTCATTTGCATCTAAATCACTCCAATGTGGCTGTAAATAAAATCAAAAGAAAATCATGTTAAGGTAGTATAGGGTACAGAGATTTTTTATTTCACAATCTCTTTCTAGAAATTTTGTAACTTAAAAACTTCTTCAAGTAGGTACATACTGTTAAATTTGAACAGATGTATGGAGCTATGCCATCCTGAATCTTGTTTATCTTTTCAGTCACTTCTTCCCCAATGATTTGTCTATTATTGAAATAAGGTTGTATTTTTTCTCACTTCATTGGGAATCTTTGAATTTTTCCTTGTCTTTTTATTCATCATTACCAAAATGCTATATGAAAAATATGATCAAATTAGACTCAAAATTATGCTCATCTATTCACCAAAAAAATGCATATGTAAACCAAGAAAACATCTAGACGATAAAATATGAATGATTAAGTAATCCCACCTAGTTGCTCTTGTTAGGACAACATTTGTCTTTATATCATAGGCAATCCAATTCCATTGTATACCATTTTTACCTGATGCATTAGTCCATGCTTCTATCTCCACAATATCACCCCTGTAGAGCTTAGATATTAGTCTTGAGAAATTAGAATAATACATTGTTTATGAAATCAGCCCTTTTCTCTTACAATTTTAAACAAACTTTCAACCATGGCCACCTTAAATGATAAAGCCCATATAATTTAGTTGAAGAGAGAATTCTATCATATTTATATTTTCCTTCAAATTCCATAATCTATATGAAGTTATATTAACATCATGCTTCTTTGAAATTGAAGACCAAAATTATTACACATTTTCTATTGAAAAATGCAAGAACCATAAAACTATATTCGTTTGAGTGAAAATCCTACAATTGAGATGTTTCAAGTTTAAAGTCCAATATATGATACTCCAATCGTATAAATCAACCATATAATAATTTATTAATAGTGCTATGCCTGTGACAACAATTTTTTAATTTTATTTTATAAGATTTACATAAACTTAGGAAAATTGAACATGTTAAGGTCCAAACCAAAACACTGAGTGAGAAAAAAGACAATCATAGTACAAAACAAAAGAAAATAAAATTAGATACTATAAAAACACAATTAAAAATAAACTACACATTTAAATATATTCACACCTAATAATAATATTATTTTTCTTAATCATTAAAAGTTTGAAATTGTTATGACCTTATAATTATAAATAAGAATATCATACTCCCTAAATTAACAAGTGCCACGTAGTGGCCAGTACCTGCCTTTTAGTGTTGTTATCATAATATTTGTTTAGTTGTAATTTTTTTTGTTGATTAGCTATTGGTTGTATATAGTATTTGTTTAGTTGTAATTTTTTTGTTGATTAGGTATTGGTTGTATAGACAAATTGCATTCCAATAATTGAAAATTTAATTTTTGAAAAGTGTTGAAATGTCTTAGGTAAATGAAATTGAAATCTCAAAAACAATCTAATTTGGTAAAAATAAAATAAGATTAAAATATTTCCTAACTATAAAACTAAACTTTTACAAAATCTATTAAATAACACAAATATTCCCTTAAAATGTAATAATACTAATACTTTTATAATTTAAAATGCATTAAAATATTGTAAGTTTGAAGAATAAAATAAAAAATGTAATAACATGGCAAAATATTTTTTGTGATAATGTAGATTTTTAACTTTTGACTAAATAAAATTGAAATCCTAGATTTTAACTCTTGACTAAATGAAATTGAAATCTCAAAAATAATCTAATTTCATAAAATAAAATGTGTAGAACCCTAACCCTAATTGGGTGTAGATAGATTTGAAATGTCTACCTAAAATATTAAAATGGAATAATATTGAATACCATTACAATTTAAAATACATTAAAATATTGTATGTTTGAAGAATAATTACATAATATAATAACAGTGTGGATAGATTTGAAATGTCTGCCTAAGATATTAAAATGTAATAATATTGAATACTATTACAATTTAAAATGCATAAAAATATTGTAAGTTTGAAGAATAATTACATAATATAATAACAAAAACATATTCATATTTACATCACTATAGTATTTTATCTTAGTCACTTAATTTTTTATTTAAGTAATAATAGTAAGTACTTTTAGACAACATGATTTTAATTATTTTAATTAATGTAATATTGTGGTTTAGTAATAATTTTGGGTGCATTCATTTAATAAAAATATGTAGTTTAGCTCCATTTAATTATACATCAATTGTTAAGATCAAATGAATAGTTAAGAAATATTTTAGTGAAATAAGGTTATTTATGTGTAGAACCCTAAAGTATAGTAATAATACTAATACTTTTATAATTTAAAATGCATTCAAATATTGTAAGTTTGAAGAATAAAATAAAAAATATAATTAAATTCATGATACTATAGAACACTAAAAAAAAAATAAAAAAAATAATCTAATTACATAAAATAAAATCTGTAGAACACTAAAAACTAAATTAAAATTATATTACTTTTAGCTAATGAAGCAAAAAATTAATCGCCATCCATTTAGGCATGACTTAACTAGTGGGAGACAAAATTTGTGTTCATAATTTGTTTACTTGCCACGTACTCCATTCAAATCAAAATTCTCTCCACATTTATAGTTTTTTGTTGCACTCTCCCGACAAACCGACAATCCGCAGAGAAGAGGTCATTTTTTTTCAGCCAATGACAATACAGATAAATCATTTTTAAATAATTTTTTGTTAAAAATTTATCATGTTCACATAGGAAAAGTACAATTTTAAATCAAATTTGTCCAACAAGAAAAATAATCCTATCTTTTGATTGGTTTGCAATCAATAGATTAATAACTAAATAAGTTGAACTCATTATTACAATAGTACCAGCTGAAGGAAGGTACTAATAACCAACCTTGAGTATCATTGGACGTTTAAAATTCTTATGAACTTATAATTATACATAAGAATATCATTCTCCCTAAACTAATAACTAACTTTCAAAAACATTAAAGAACAGGCAGTATTACTGCTAATGGGCTTGTAAAAGAACTCAGCAGAAAAATACCATGAGGGATAACTTTCCACTTGAGTTTGAGAACGAGTAGTAACCCATATAAGATTCCTTCGACTCATATTCAGGGTGGTAGTAAACCCGTCTCCTGCTGGCTCAGAAAGCGAAACGTAGTTCATAGCCGTCTCCTGCTAGCCCAGAAAGACAAATAATATAAGATTAGTTGCTACTATGTTCTTAATTTTAACAGCATAAACCGGCTTTCTGATAGAAAATTTTAGTAAACCATAAATTGCAACTATCTTTAAGTAGGGTAATAATGGCAAAGTCTTCACCTACCTGAAGAAGGTTCATCATGGTTTCAATGGAGGCCGTTTTATCTAGACCAACCTCATATGACCTTATCTTAAAACTTTGCTTGAACACCAAACTGTCTTCCACAAACCTTCCCACCCAATCTGGAGTCAACTTTATCCTTCTTTGTTCTTCAACAAAATCCTTCAAACCAACATCATTATTATTCACATTCAAGCTATTACTAGGAGTTCCACCACAGGGAGAATTTCCATTGACTTGAGCTCCTTTGTACAGTGCCGATGATTTCTTCGGCTTCCCATTAAAAAAACCCAGAAACATTCACCCTCAGTATTCCTTTCGATGAAGGAGATAAAGAGATCTTGTTTTGTATTGTGTATTAATGACTTGTAGAAGGTAT
Organism: Cunninghamia lanceolata; assembly: GCA_027924645.1. Classification (NCBI taxonomy): domain Eukaryota; kingdom Viridiplantae; phylum Streptophyta; class Pinopsida; order Cupressales; family Cupressaceae; genus Cunninghamia; species Cunninghamia lanceolata. Next base: position 1,917,745 of record BSBN01000220.1, on the reverse strand, counting down.
CATCATTGCTGTTGCATTTGCTACCATTTAGCCCCTTCAAAGTTGTGTTGATGGAGGAAACAAACAACCACAACACAGGAATAATACACATAAACACACAAGCTGCTCCAAATATGAATGGAGCAACATTCAATAATCCACTTGATAGCATTCAATAATCCACCTGTTAGGCTATGCTTCTATTTATAGAGGTTTTACCAAAACATTTTTTTTATTTATTATTTAAAAAAAAATTGAAAGCACCTATACAAAATGTATTAATAAAAACAAAAGGTATAGAGAAGACACTCTACTTAAATATCATCTACTTCAATGGTCAAACATTCAATAGCAATTTTACACTTCATTCACAACAAAAAGTGGTAAATATTTGTCCTATTTTTATTGGTCCAAATTAACCTTTGACTGTTGAAGTGGATGATATTTAAAAATAGCCGAGGGAGGAGACCCCAAAGCAACCAAGGTAGGGCTCAACTGCCCCAAAATAACATGAAAACAAAGCAAAAGCCCGGAATCCGGATGCAGAAAAACACCAAGGGAGGGCCAACAATTTCTCTAAAAGGTGGCATAGGTGCTGAGGCTGAACAACATGGTAAGAAACCCATTTAACATTGGCACAAAAGACGAAGAAGCTCCATTTAAAACAGCCATTGAAAAGAAGTTGTGATCTTCTCTTCAATAGTTCAACCTAAGACTCGTGCTTCCATATTTGGTAAAAAGGTCGACAAGAAAAAGATCCAAAAAAATTGAAGGCAAAGAATCATTGAAGAGAATTACAGACGCTACCATTTATTACTCTCAAGATGACGCCACCAACCCGATCAGCTGATCCAGAGAATTCAAAAACATATGCATAAAAGGTTGAAACAGTCAAAAGTATTGTCTTATCCGGCAATATCGATTCAGAAGTGGCCACCAATATTTAAACATCTATGACGGTTAGATGTTGATTTATGAAAGAACAGGCCCAATAAACAACAAAACATAACATCAAATAAAAATAGGGCAAAACAAAGTTAATAAACTTAGAAAAACATTTATCTAACTTGAATTATATTTCATCCAAAATGTCGTATACAATAGCTTTGTACAATCATATATATAATTACAAAAACTTGAAGCCTGGAAGCTTCCATCTTTCTAGATAATTCTATATTTTAATTCTAGAAAAACTAGAATGTTCTATTAGTTTTATGGAAAACTCTAGAGAAAGCCTAACTTTCTATTGTGGAAAACTCTAGAGAAAACTTGCTATTTCCTAGACAATCTTACTTTCCTTAACATCCCCCCTTAAGATTGGCTAGAATAATACAAAGGAAATAGAAAGAGAGGGAAAATACAAAGGAGAGGGGAACATTATACTACTATCCCCCCTTAATGTTCACCTCTAACATACCAAACATTCTTCTTAATTTTAAGAATTTGGCTTCAGTCATACTCTTAGTGATATATCAGCTAGTTGTTCTTCACTTGGAGAAAATTAAAGATTGACAATAGATGCTTGAACAAGATCTCGAATGTAGTGAACATCAATCTCAATATGCTTTGTTTTAGCATGAAAAACTGGATTGTTGGCGACCTATATGGTACTTTGATTGTCACAATACATAGTGCTGGCTGAGCTTTGTAGAAAACGAAGCTCAAATAGAAGATTCTGAATCCAAACTACTTTCTTGCCTACTTCTTTTGCTGCTCTATATTCTGCTTCACATGAAGATAATGATGTAGTTGTTTGTTTCTTGCTGCTCCATGTAATAGGGCCTGATCCAAGATTGAAAATATAACCACCAGTAGATTTCCTATCATCTATATCACCACCCCAATTTGAATTAATAAATCCAACCAAAGAAATTGAAGATTTATAGTCATAGAAGATGCCAAAGTTTATGGTTCCGTGGATGTATCGTAAAATTCTTTTAGCAACCAACCAATGACTTTCTTTAGGTACCTGCATAAATCTAGATACAAGATTGACTGCAAAACAAATATCTGGTCGAGTATGAGTTAGATAAACCAAGCTACCAACAAGCTGTCTATATAAAGTGGCATCTACACTGTTGGAAGTACATTCTTTAGTAAGCTTGACTCCAAATTGAAATGTGGTAGATGTTGGTTTGTATTCAAGCATGTTAAACTTTTCTAAAAGGTCCAAAGCATATTTTGATTGTGAGATGAACAATCCATCATGTAATCTACAAACTTGTAATCCAAGAAAATAGTTTAGTTCACCCAAATCACTCATATGAAATGTCCTCTTAAGATCTGATTTTAAATAATTAATGAGCCCAATATTTGGTCCAGTAATGAGTAAATCATCTACATAAGTTGCAACAAGAAGAATCTCATCTTGAACTTTCTTCACATAAAGATTTGGATCTGACTTACATCTCTTAAATCCATGAAGCTGAAAATACCTGTCAATCTTCTCATTCCATGCTCGTGGCACTTGTTTAAGACCATAAAGTGACTTCTTTAATCTGCAAACAAGATTAAGATGTTGCTGATCCACAAAACCTGGTGGTTGATCCATATATATTTCTTCATATAAATCTCCATTTAAGAAAGCATTTTTAACATCCATTTGATGGATATGCCACCCAAGACTTGCAGCCAAAGGAAGAATAATTCTAACTGTGTTCATTTTAATGACAAGAGCAAATGTTTCTTCATAATCAACACCCTCTTTTTGATTAAACCCCTTAGCAACTAATCTAGCCTTGAATTTTCCTATAGCACCATCTGATTTAAATTTTGTTTTGTAAACCCATTTGCAACCAATAACATTCTTACCTTTAGGGCAGGGCACAAGTTCCCAAGTGTCATTTTTTAACAATGCATCATATTCCTCTTTCATGGCTTGCTCCCATTCTTTCATTCCTCTAGCTTTCTCATATGAGATTGGGTCATTTACTTGTAATACTTTGGCCATGAGAGCACTACCATTCCTTCCTTGGATCTTTGAGTCTTGTCTATATATTTTTGCAACACTCCTTGTCTTTGTCTAGCTGAAATGTCATCTTCTTTATCATCACTACCTACAGAAAATAGCTGATTATAGGCATTAGTAGTTTCATTTTCAATAGTATTATCATCATTTGTAGTGGTGCACACCTCATCCTCATCAATATTGGGTCCATTTCTTTCTAAAATATCAGAAAAATGAGAAGCATTTGTTGTTGTAGACTAAGAGGAAGTGGCTGTAAGTTGTGAATACCCATCAGACTTTACATCTCTACTAACAAAGACCTTTCTTGTTGTCAAATCATATAACCTGTAAGCCTTTGATTCTTCACTATAACCCACAAACAAACACTTATGACTCTTTGGTTCTAACTTTTCCCTCTTTTCATCAAAAATGTGTGCCCAAGTAGTACACCCAAATACTTTAAAATACCCAATGTGAGGATTTCTACTACTCCATGCTTCTTCAGGGGTGATATTTATGAGAGCTTTAGTGGGGATTCTATTCACAATGTATGCAGCACAAGAAATAGCCAAACCCCAAAACTTGTTGTGCAAACTTTTAAAATGCAACATACAATGAGCCATTTCTAAAAGAGTTCTATTCATTCGTTCAGCCACCCCATTTTGTTGAGGAGTATAAGGAACTATTCTTTGCATCTTAATACCACAATTTTCACAAAATGACTCAAATGCATAATTGCAATATTCACCCCCATTATCTGTCCTTAAACACTTAATTTTTTTTCCACTTTGATTTTTAACTAATGCCTTAAACTTTTGAAAGACTTCAAACACTTCATTTTTCCTTTTCAAAAAATAAACCCATACTCTCCTACTACAATCATCAATAAAAGTGAGAAGATACCTGGCACCTAAAAGTGAAGGATACCCTGGTTCACATAGATTACTATGAATGAGCTGCAATGGATAATTAGCTCTCCATGCTTTTCCTGAATCAAAAGGATCTCGATGATGTTTGCCTAACACACATCCTTCACACACACCTTCAGAAGCTAAAATTTTTGTTAATCCTCTAACCATATCCATTCTAACCATGTCTTGTAATTTTCTATAATTTATATGTCCAAGTCTAGCATGTCAAAGTTTTGACATATCATTAGTCTAAGCAATAAAAGCATGAGAGAGAGTGTATTCATTATCAACAAACCCCACAAATTTAAATAGACTCTCTTTATGATCAACTCTACCAATAGCAATTATATTGCTTGGGTCTTTTCTATCTCTAACAATAACTTGATCAGGAGTGACAACAAACTCATATCCAGCTTGGACAATTTTATATACTGAAATAAGATTCACCACTAATCTTTCAACCAGCAAAACATTTGTCAAAGACCCATTTGTTACATTAACAGTCCCTGTTCCTAAAATTGGAAGTCTCATTTTATTGCTAATAGTAATTTCTTGATCTGAATTCTTCCCTTCATAAAAATCAATAAACAAAGATCTATCCCCAGTCATGTGATATGATGCCCCTAAATCTAAAATCTATTCTTTATTAGAATCTGAAGCAAAGTATCCCCTCTTAACACTACTTTCAGGTCTAGCAATTACCTCCTTATTTGATTTCTCTTGCCTTTTTAGAGAGATGGCTACGAAGCTATGCCTATCCTTCTTGCCATCCTTGAACCTTTCTTGCTTGGGCTTGTAGCGCTGCCTTTCATTGTCTTTCTTCTTCAAACAAAATTTATCCATGTGATTCTCACCTCCACAATACCTGCAAGTAATGGGATTTTTTCCAACTTGCTTTTCTGCACCATCATTTCTAGAAAAATGGTTAGAACCATCATTATTTCAAAATTTATAATTTCCTTTCCAATTCTTCTTTCCATCATATCTAGAAAATTTACTCTTAGCTGCATATGCATGATTCTTCTTAATGTATCCTTCTTTAATAAGCTAAACTTCTTCATCTAAAATAGACTTACAAAATTGATCAAAAGTTTGCTGGGGGGTATTGGGATTTAGTTGAAGAACCCTTTTCCTTGATTCCTTAAATACCTTGTATGGCTGGGGAAGGTTACTTTCAACCATTGCAATCAATTGAAAATCTTTTTTTGCATATTCAACACCTATTTTCTTCAGCTGGGCATTTAAAAAAGTAACTTCATTGAAGAAATCAGTCATTTTTTCAAAATCAGATGGATCTAAGTTCACCAACTTTTCTTCTATACTAAACATGCTAGCAATATCTACATCTTTATAATCTTTTTCCAAACTCTCCCACTGCTCTATTGGATTATCAATATCAACAAATCTTCTATTGAGATTGGGGCTTAAAGATTTACCAATAATACCTCTAACTTGTTCCAACTTGCATTTCCATAGCTCTTTTTCTTTTTCACTTTGGGGTTCTCCAATTTCCTTGTTCACTATCCTCCATAGAGCCTTTTCTCTTAGTGCATTCTTGACTGCAATCTTCCAATCTGCAAAACCACTTCCATCAAATATTGGCAATACTTCATTTGTAGAGCCCATGTTAGCCAAAAAAAAGTCTTTAAACAAATAGCACTCCAGTAATATAACAACCCTGCAAACAAATATCACTTCCAACAATCTATTTACCCTACAGCTGAACCTCTAGCTAAACCTAAAAAAAAAATCTAGCTGAACCTGGCTCTGATACCATGAAAGAACAGGCCCAATAAACAACAAAACATAACAGCAAATAAAAATAGGGCAAAACATAGTTAATAAACTCAGAAAAACATTTATCTAACTTGAATTACATTTCATCCAAAATATCATATACAATAGTTTTGTACAATCATATATATAATTACAAAAACTTGAAGCCTGGAAGCTTCCATCTTTCTAGATAATTCTATATTTTAATTATAGAAAAATTGGAATGTTCTATTAGTTTTATGGAAAACTCTAGAGAAAGCCTAACTTTCTATTGTGGAAAACTCTAGAGAAAACTTGCTATTTCCTAGACAATATTACTTTCCTTAACAATTTGAAGACTATTATACAACATTTAATATTTGTGTTATTCATCCTTTTTTAGAAACTTTATAAACCTTTCTCATCCCCATCTAGAAACTAACAAGTTTCCTTTTTCTTTTTAAATTATAATTTTACTTTTCTCATTTAATTATGAGTAATACAATGTGGTGGGAGAAATTATAATACTCCAACAAATTGAGAGTACGTTTCTGTACAAGCAACTGTGGCCCATTTAAAGGAGAGCCTTTAATCTTAAGTGCTCTGATACAAGGGTTGCAGATTTGGATTGGATATCAATTCTCCCCTATGTTTTTGTCAACGAAGTGGGTGTAGTAAAATTGTCAAAATTTGCATCCCTTCTACTACTTGCTCTTAGCACAAACAAACTTTGCTTGGTGGTTCTTCAGCAATTAAGAATAATTAATTAGCCAATCTCCTAGGAAGTAAAATCTTAAAAAAAATAAATGCATTAAAATATTTATATTCTCAAACAAACCGTCACAAGTGCGCCTATATTTTGCAAGTAGAGCATTTGTAAAACATACCCATTGAAATTATAAAAGAATTTTCTTATAAGTTAATATATTTTTTAAATAGATAATTTATTATTATTTTTCACATATATATATTCCATATTTTAAATTTATCATATAAAATATTTTATATGAATTTTACAAAGTCAGTAAGTTTATTTTTAATTTAAGATTTTTTCTTTTTAGGTAAAAATTATTTTCTTGATAAAATATATTTATGGCTATCAAATATACATGTATGTCCATACCAGTAAATTGAGTAGCATCACTACCCATGTAACTATTGCAAGTATGGGCCTAATTGATGTTGTCATTGATGTCAACATACTTCTGTTGCATTGATGTCAAGGATTGGATGAGCTGTGTGCTGAAGATATTGAGAAAATTAGTCCTATCAGAAATAGAGAAGAACAGTGAAGACAGTGAAGCTCTATGAAGTGAAAATCCTAGCTAGATGAAGATCAGAGAATGCATATCAAAGGGTTTGTAGATATGTGTCTAAAGATGATCCAGTCAAGATTTAAGAGGTCTGCATGAAGATTTGGAGAAGTTATGGCCATTTGAGTAAAACCAGTTCTCGCAGCTGTTCAGAGGTGACAGAGTGACACAAATAGGTCTGGTGAGATTTGGAAATGCAATATCTTGTTTTGTGGATTTGGTGGAATGTTTAGGAAGCCAATGTGAATTGACAACTCAATTGGTTCATGGTCTGGAGGTCTGAAAGCATTTATTCTAATGTGACAGTGATGACAGACTGTGTTCTTGAGGTTCCAGATGAAGATGCAAATGATTTTAGTAAGTAAAAGTGGTGTGGATGTTCTTGATGATTCAGGCAAGCTTGTGGGGGTCTTTAGATTGTGTCTAGTTTGTGTTGGCAGGCCCCATTGAAGATTGAGCTCGTAATTGAAGATTTACTCTCGGGTGATGGAGTTCTTCCTAATCTTGGCCGACCGGATGTTTTACACATCTTGCAGATGATCTTGAAGATGTTCTGTGAAGCATGGCGTGTTTCTCAAAGAAATTGAAGTCTCAGATATGTGTGGTCGACAGTGTAGTGATATACATAAAGTTTTGTAATAAGTCAAGTTGTATTTGTGTAATTGCTCTGTAATAAAATAAAGTATGTATTGTGTCGACTTGGATGATTATACCAAAGTTGATGTTTGTATAAATAAGATTTGTGAAGTCATTTCAAAGTATCAAGGGGAGGATGAGAGAGTGGTAGAGAGGAGAAGAGCAAAAAACAGAGTAGAAGTGTTGAGCTTAAATGAAATTATCTCAAGCATGGTGAAGATGCTAAAATCCAGTTCAAGTATGTAATATTTATATTATTCTGTAGACAGTGTGTCTCCTGTAGGTAGTGGGCCTCTTGTGAGTAGTGTGCTAGGGTAGTGAGCCCTAATTGGCATATGCCATTTTGTTCTTTTTATTCTTTTAATAAAGAATACAATCTTGGGTTAGTCACCCCGTGGTTTTTCCCTTAACTGGGTTTTCCACATTAAAATCTTGGTGTCATATGTGTTAATGTGTTTCTGCTCTTAAGTTATTGCATTGTGCTTCCATGATTGAATCATTATTATGCTATTGAATTATAAGAAGGATTTAAGTGTTTAAAGAAAAGAAAGTTTTTGTAACAATTGATTCACCCCCCCCCTCAATCGTCTGTCCTAAAACCAACAATTGGTATCAGAGCTAAGTTCCTCTAAAAGAGCTTAATCACTTGAGGAGATCTAGAATGTCTTCCTACAAGAAGGATAGTCCGAGGTTTGATGGAACTAATTACACTCTTTGGAAAAACTGCATGGAATGTCACTTGCAATGTATGGGAATGCAATATTGGACCATAACTTCAAAGAAGTATGTTCCTCCAAAGAATGGTCTGACAACTGTAGATGAAATCAGAGATGCTAAAGATAATCTTTGAGCTAAAGAAGCCTTACTAAGTGCCTTATCTGATTCAGAGATGACAAATGTTATGGATTTAAAAACTGCATATGAGATTTGGTCAAAGCTAGAACTTCTGCATGAAGGAGACAAATATGTTAAATGTGCCAAGCTATAGAGTCTGAAATGAAAACTCAAAAACCTGAAGATGATTGAAGATGAGAATATCACTACATTTATGCCAAAAGTAAATGAGCTTGTTTGTGGCATTAGGTGTGTTGGTGGAACCTTGGATGAAGATGAAATTGTTGCCAAAGTTCTCAGATCCCTACCTCCTGCTTACAAACACAAGGTTGCTACTATTGAAGAATTCAGATCTTTATCAAATATCACAAGATATCAATTGGTTGGAAAATTCTCTGTATTTGAATTGGCCGAGTTTGGAGATGCACCCCCCAAGACTGAATCTGCATTCAAAGCTAGTGCCTCTATAAAAGGAAAACAAAGGTATAATCCAAGAGAGAACTCAAAGAAACTATCATGGTATGAAAAAGCAAGAAAAGATTTAGAAGAAGATGAGGTAGAAGCTACTCAACTTGAAGCCCTTATTGCAAAAAGACTTCCAAGAGGATCCGGTAAGTATGAAGGAAAATTGCCCTTCAAATGTTTCAACTAGAACAAGATTGGTCATTTTGCTTCAAGGTGTCTGAAAAGATTTTTAAGGCCTAATCCAAATAGATCAAAATTTTAAAAGAAATGTTACTATGTTCATGAAGATGATAATGATGATGAAGGAGTAACAGATGATGAATTAGAGATAGGAAACAAATCTGGAAGTGACTGGGTGTTTATTGCCATCAAGGAAGAAGATCCAATGCCCATTGAATCTGTCAATCATAAAATGATAGAAAGAGCTATGGCTGCCCAAGTTGAAGAAAAAGATGAATGGGTCATTGATAGTGGATGCTCCCACCATATGACTGGTGACAAAAATAAGTTCATAGATCTAGAAAAATATGAAGGAGGAGTTGTAAAATTTGGTGATAATTCTCCTGGCAGAATCAGAGGTAGAGGAACTATTTCTTTTGATGGAAAGAACAAAACCAGTGATGTACTGTATGTTGAAGGTCTGAAGCATAATCTTCTCAGTGTTGGGCAGTTGGTGGACAAAGGCTATGATCTCCAATTCAAAAATGGAAAATTTAAGATCTTTGAAATTTCTAGAAGAGAGGTTGCATCTGGTACTCAAACAAAAGGTAACATCTTCCACTTGGTTGGTACTGGAAAAAGTTGTTTATTTGTTCAAATTGATCAGAGTTGGTTGTGACATAGGAGAATGTGTCATGTAAATTTTGATAATATCATCAAGATAAGCAACACTCAGGCTGTAAGAGATCTTCCAAGACTAGTGAAACCTACTAACAGTTTGTGCAAAGAACGTCAGTTGGGTAAGCAGAGCAGAGTCACATTCAAAAGTAAGGAACAATCTTCTACCATATTGTTGGACTTAGTACATATAGATTTATGTGGACTGGCAAGAATCAGGAGTTTGCAAGGTGATAGATATTTCATGTTACTAATTGATGACCATTCCCAGATGATGTGGGTGACTTTCTTAAAAGAGAAATCTGAGGCTCTTGAGAAATTCAAAATATTCAAGGCTATGGTAGAGAATGAAACTGAGTTAAACATAAAATATCTTAGGTCTGATAGAGGTGGAGAATTCACATCCAGAGAGTTCATAGAATTTTATGAGAAACATGGGATAAAAAGATAGTTATCTGCTCCAAGGACCCCACAGCAGAATGGAGTAGTGGAGAGAAAGAATTGGACCATCTAGGAAGCATCTAGAACCATGATGATGGAAGAAAATGTCCCTTAGATCTACTGGAGAGAAGCTGTAAGCACTGCTGTCTATCGAGTACATATAAGAAGTAATACTGGTAAGACCCCTTATGAACTCTGATTTGGCATCACTCCTATTGTGAAGTATTTCAGAGTCTTTGGTAGCAAATGTTACATTAAAAGAGATAAAGACCTTGGCAAATTTGATGCTAGAAGTGATGAAGGAATATTCTTGGGTTATTCTACTCAAAGCAAAGCATACTAGTGTTACAACAAGAGATTAAGAAAGATTATAGAAAGTACAAATGTGAAAGTTGATGAAGGCAATGAAAAACCCTCAAGGTTTTATGAATATGAAGAAGATGATTAGAATGATGTTTTGGTCCAAGAAGTTCAAGCCCCTTCTGAAATTCAGATCTAGACTGATTTGGAGAATTTTGAAATATAAGAAGAAGAGATAAGTTTGAATGAACCTATCGAAATAGAAGTGCAAGAAATTCCCAAAACTCCCAGGTATGTAAGTTTGAATCATTTTGAAGATTAGATCATAGGTGATAGAAGCAAAGGTGTTCAAACAAGAAGAAAGATTGCTCAAGATTCAGAAAAGTATTGTCTGATCTCAAAGATTGAACCAAAAATAGTAAGTGAAGCATGCAATGATGAAAGCTAGGCCAAAGCAATGGAGGAAGAGTTGATGCAGATTGAGAAAAATCACACTTGGGATCTTGTTCCAAGACCTAGAAATAAAAATGTGATTGGGACCAAATGGGTCTTCCGGAATAAACTGAATGAAGATGGTGAAGTAGTTAGAAATAAAGCCAGATTGGTCTGTAAGGGTTATTCTCAAGTAGAAGGAGTTGATTTTGAAGAAAATTTTGCTCCAGTGGCAAGAATTGAAGCAGTCAGATTATTTCTTGCTTTTTCTGCCTTCAAGGATTTCAAAGTATATCAGATGGATGTCAAGTTTGCCTTTCTGAATGGTGACTTGGAAGAAGAAGTATACATTGAACCAGATGGATTTCAGTTGTCTGGTCATGGTGATATGGTCTGCAAGTTGAAGAAAGCACTATATGGACTCAAACAAACCCCAAGGACCTAGTATGAAAGACTGGATAAACATCTTTTGAAGATTGGTTTCAACAAAGGTACTGCTAACAGTAACTTGTACTTCAAGATGGATCATGAAAATATCTTGATTGTTGAAGTATTTGTTGATGATATCATTTTTAGAGGAAGAGATAGTATGTGCAAGACTTTTGCAAATCAAATGAAAAGTGAATTTGAGATGTCTATGTTTGGGGAAATGAATTTCTTCTTGGGTCTGTAAATCACTCAAACAAAGAAAGAAATCTTCATATCACAGACCAAATATGTGAAAGAATTGTTGAAGAAATTTGGGATGGAAGATTCAAAACCAATGAATACTCCCATGGCAACTAGATGTAAACTGAGCAAAGATGATGAATATCCTAAGGCTAATCAGAAAAAGTACAGGTCAATGATTGGAGGACTACTATATTTTACTCAAACTAGACCTGACATTATGAATGTTGTTGGTCTTGTTGCCAGATTCCAAGCTGATCCTAGATAATCTCATGTCATGGCAATCAAGAGAATTCTCAGATATCTAAAGGGAACAGTTGAGTGAGGTTTATGGTATCCTAGGGATCATGATTTCTCTCTTCATGCATATACAGATGTGGATTGGGTAGGAGATGTGGATGACCGAAAGAGTACCAGTGGTGGTGCATTCTTTTTGGGGAAAAGATTGTTTCTTGGCTGAGCAAGAAACAAGAGGCAATATCTTTGTCCACTGCAGAAGCAAAATATATTGCAGCAGCAGGTAGTTGCACTCAAGTATTGTGGATGAAGCAAATGCTAAGAGACATCAGAGTGGAGGATGAGGAACCTATCACAATCTTCTGTGATAACTCAAGTGCAATAAATATATAAAAAAATCTAGTGTTGTATTCAAAGACAAAACATATATCCATCAAGTTTCACTTTTTGAGAGAGCAGGTGAATAAGAATGAAGTCATATTGGAGTTTGTGCCCTCTAAGGATCAGATTGCAAATATTTTTACTAAACCTCTACCTAAGGACTCTTTTGAGTATCTCAGGGAGAAGTTAGCGGTTATTACCCCTCCAGTTCTGAATTAAAGTGCACTAATGTGCATTAGTCCGGTGGATCTCACAGTCATATCTTGTGGTCCAGATTGATGATAGGAAGCTGCTACTTAGGGGGAGCAGTTTGTATGATTCTGATTGATGCAAGTATGCCCTTTGCCATTAATGTCAAAGGGGGAGAGAAGACATGTGAAAAACAAAAGTGCTTGCTGATCAAAGGGGGAGCAGTAAAGAAAGAAAAAACATATGAATGATTAATGTTGATAGGGGAAGCTATCTCAGTTAGTGAGAAGTTCTTGTCTTGATGGTTAAAATAGTTTTTCACATCATATGTTGCCATCAATGACAAAGGGGGAGATTGTTCCAAGTATGGGCCTAACTGGTGTTGTCATTGATGTCAACATACTCCTGTTGCATTGATGTCAAGGATTGGATGAGCTGTGTGTTGAGAATATTGAGAAAATTAGTCCTATCATAAACAGAGAAGAACAGTGAAGCTCTATGAATTGAAAATCCTAGCTAGATGAAGATCAAAGAATGCACATCAAAGGGTTTGTAGATATGTGTCTAAAGATGATCCAGTCAAGATTTGAGAGGTCTGCATGAAGATCTAGAGAAGTTATGGCCATTTGAGTAAAACCAGTTCTCGCAGCTGTTCAGAGGTGACAGAGTGACACAAATAGGTCTGGTGAGATTCAGAAATGCAATATCTTGTTTTGCAGATTTGGTGGAATGTTTAAGAAGCCAATGTGAATTGACAACTCAATTGGTTCATGGTCTAGAGGTCCGCAAGTATTTATTCTAATGTGACAGTGATGACAGACTGTGTTCTTGAGGTTTCAAATGAAGATGCAAATGATTTTAGTAAGCAAACATGGTGTGGATGTTCTTGATGATTCAGGCAAGCTTGTGGGGATCTCTAGATTGTGTCCAGTTCGTGTTGGTGGTCTGCATTGAAGATTGAGCTCGTAATTGAAGATTAACTCTCGGGTGATGGAGTTCTTCCTAATCTTGGCCAACCGGATGTTTTACACATCTTACAGATGATCTTGAAGATGTTCTGCAAAGCATGGCATGCTCCTCAAAGAAGATTGAAGTCCCAGATATGTGTGGCCGACAGTGTGGTGATACACATGAAGTTTTGTAATAAGTCAACTTGTATGTGTGTAATTGCTCTGTAATAAAATAAAGTATGTTTTGTGCCGACTTGGATGATTAGCCCAAAGTTGATGTCTTGTATAAATAAGATTTGTGAAGTCATTTCAAAGTATCAAGGGGAGGATGAGAGAGTGGTAGAGAGGAGAAGAGCGAAAAGAAAAGTAGAAGTGTTGAGCTTAAATAGAATTATCTCAAGCATGGTGAAGATGCTAAACTCCAGTTCAAGTATGTAATATTTATATTATTCTGTAGATAGTGTGTCTCCTGGAGGTAGTGGGCCTCTTGTGAGCAATGTGCTCAGACAGTGAGCCCTAATTAGCATGTGCCATTTTGTTCTTCTTATTCTTTTAACAGAGAATACAATCTTGGGTTAGTCGCCCCGTGGTTTTTCCCTTAACTGGGTTTTCCACGTTAAAATCTTGGTGTCATATGTGTTAATGTGTTTCTTCTCTTAAGTTATTGCATTGTGCTTCCATGATTGAATCATTATTATGTTGTTGAATTATAGGAAAGATTTAAGTGTTTAAAGAAAAGAAAGTTTTTGTGACAACTGATTCACCCCTCCTCTCAGTTGTCTGTCCTAAAACCAACAGTAACAAAGTTGGTTGATGCACATGTTTAAAAAAATACAATTGCCACATATTTTCTAAATGACAAGATGACTATACATGTGTATTTGATGATCATAGATACATATATATAAAGAGTAACCTTCAACTTAGATTTAAAAGTAAATAAACACTATCATTGTAGTGTAGGAAAAATTACTCCTCAATTGAATAATTTCAATTGAATGAATTCTTCACTAACACCATACTCCTCAATTGAATAACTTCAATTAAGTGAATCCTCCACTAACACCTCACTTGGATTCTATTATCTAAGGTTGTAAATGTTTAAGAACCTACTCTAGGTTGCAACAGAATCACTGTGTGTCTCAATCAATTCAAAATAAACTAGACTAGTTATTTGACAATGAAGGGAAAATAATGAAATACTGAAATTGAACTACTGTAAGTAGAATTGAAAGAAATTGATAGCAGAGACAAAACGAGATAGGAAGATGGAACCTGTAGCCAGAGAGGAGCTCATTGCCTTGGAGAACAGTGCATTGTGAGGACATCTATGCTGGGCGTTGGAGTCTGAAACGTTCCAAAAATAAAAATTACCAGGTTTGTATGAGCCCAGATCATCTGCACAACATAAATTTAGATGCCAAGTATACCCAGTTGTTGCATATAGGTTGTCATTGATGTCAATAGTGGTATGAAGTGTTGTGGTGTGGAAAAGTGGTATAGGTGATTGCACCGATATTATGATCAATGAAGATTGTTGAATAAGCATTATGAGTTAGACATGTAAAGAGATGAATATGTGTGGAAGAACTCAGAGGAGAAGACTGAGAATGATGATAAGAGAATTGTAAAGTAAGGGAAATGGATTAGTATCATCTATACACTGTCATACCTTATCTGCTGAAGCTCATATGTAAGTTGACATTCTTGATATACTTATGTTTGAGGACCATGACTAGTAGTGTTGGTTTTTGTTGCATGATGAAGATACGAATTCATGATGATTGACACCTAATGGATAAAGTTGCAAAAACTTGAAGAAGAATTGGTTAAGTATAGTGTATGTCAATTGGTCAATGGATAAAGTTGAAAAAACATTGAAGAAGAAAGGTGTTACAGGCTTGAAAGAATCTACCACACTTTATTGCATCTGGAGATATGAGTCTTAGATAGGACAAATGGATATGTATCACCCTTAGGTATCTATGTTTCAAATTTGAGATCATAATACTTACCACAAAGTGTTTGAGAGATAGAAGAACGAAGATAGTAAAGAAACAAGGAAAGTAAAATCACAGAGTAACTGGAGAATGCTCCACATTTATCCACAGATGAAGATATGATGTTGTGGCTTGGAGGATAGGTAGATATGAGTAACAAGTATGTACATTTCAAGTTTCAAGAAATGGTATGTACCACAAATGCTTCTCCAGAGTTAGATTTATGAAGACATGCTTTGGTATTGAATAGTGCAAATAGAAGAAGAGAGTTAATGTTACCATAGTACACCGCATAATGACAATTGGTCTTACTGATTTAATAAAAAGTTCTTATGACTGGGAGGTATGTGATAATCAATTTCAAATGATTTAGTTCACCGCAAGTATTGTCTTCATAACCTTACCTTAAGACTTAGCAAGCAGAAGTTGCTAAGGATACCATTATCAGAGACCTAGTGTTTGCACTAGCATAAAACATCTTCAGATAATAAGAGAAGTATACAAGAATGTTTTACAAGTCACACAATGATCAGCAAGTGGTCTGCATGATGCAATTTTATCTTCTTCGATACCGCTTTTGGTCTGGAGTTAAATGTAAGGAAGGGGAAGTGTTTGTTGTGCTGACCTGATATATGTTAATGATCATGCCTTGTTTATACTGTGTGCACCAGCGTGGAATAGTGTGCCTAGTTGAGATTAGACCTGATTATGCCTTATTCTTAAGCCATATTGGAATTTCACTTACTGCACATGTTTGGGAGCTGACTGATATGGCCACTACACGTTTCATGCTACATGCTTCATTCTGGCTGACCAAGGAGAAAGATTCTTGAAGCTTGTGGAGGATATAAATGAAGAATCAAAATCATTGAAAGTATGAAGTTCGTGAATAAGAAGGAAGAATTGATATTGTGTGAATATACTTACAGCAAAAGTAGATATGACGATGAAAAATGTTAAGGACCAATTCAAGTAATATAATATTGTTGTGGAAGATATGATGAGCTCTACAATGATAAAGAGGGACTCTTGAATATGTTTTGATGTTGCGAAGGTCAGTATTATTGTTATAAGGAAGACAGATAATAGTGCATAGGTTGAAGTAATCAACATTCTTGTTGTATGAAGAACCTTGAGATAAGCATTGCAAATGTTGTAACTGTTCAAGGAGTTGCATCTTCCTTTGGGTTGTAGCCCATAAATAATATTGTAATCCTATTTTTATTTGTGTGGTTGGATTTGGATAGTATATCCAAGCAACTTGCTCACTGTGGTTTTTCCCTTCTTGGGTTTTCCACGTAAATCTTTTGTTATGGTTTGTGTGCTTTTGTGTTCTTGCATTTCTCATGCCTTGAATGTTCACTTAAGTTTGGATGCTGTTGAAAATAAAGTAATTTGATTAATTATTGATTCACCCCCCTCTTAGTACCTTTGTGTGTTCAACAATTGGTATCAGAGCAAGGTTGCATCTCCAATGCAACCTAACAGCTGAGGTAGGGCTTGGTGTGGAACACATGGGAACATAAGTAAGATTTATTGGGAAGAATCCTCTGGAAGGTGATATGAATATGATAGCCTATAATCCTGAAGATTGTGTAGTTTATTATGAAGGAGAACTCATTTCTGCCCTAGAAGATCTGGATACTACAAGAAGTGAAAATGAAGACTACAAGATCAAGCTCACAAAATCAAAGGATACAATTGCCAAGTTGAAAGTTCAAATTGAAGAAAGTAAGAAGGTTGTAGATTGTCTAAATATAAAGTTGAATTCACAAATCTATTGAATGCTCCAAACTTGAAGAAGAAGTTATCCCTCTAAAGAAAGAATTGGAAAAAACAAAGGAACTAATAGACAAAGGTCTAAAACTTAAGTAAAGTACCAACATCCTTGATGAAATAATCAGTTGTCAAAGACCACTTAAGAACAAGGATGGCATTAGATTTAAGAAAGGTTAGGGTTCAAAGATAGATGTACTTGAAGACTTGTTTGGAATTGAAGATATCATGTCTCAATGTGAGAAGGGAGAGTCATGTTCTAATGAATCTGAAGAAGAGATGCAGGGGATGGATAATGACTTCATAGGTGTCAAAGAAGCTTTCAAGAAGTCTCCTTCTAAATAGGCTACCAATCCTAGGTTCTCTCAATCCCTTAATAGTTATTGTTATTCTTGCTATAAATTTGGTCATAAGGCTATTGATTGTAGAACTAAGGCAAGAAGAAATGACTATATTAAGAAAAATTCATTTGTGCCTACAAGAAATGATGATGTGATCTCTCATTCCTTTTATGGGTATTGTTATGCATGCAATAAGTTTGGTCATAAGGCTACTGAGTGCAGAACCAAGGTAAGGAGAAATAGTATGACTTCTGGATTTAATGTTTTTTGCTACAAGTGTAATAATCTTGGACACAAGGCAAGATTCGACAATAATGGTTCTGAGAAACCATTTGTTCAGCACAAGAAGATAGAGGAGATTGTAACTCAACAGAAGAAGGAAATGGAAAATATATGGAGAAGAAAGACAGAACAAAGTAATGAAAAGGAGGAATGTGTGCCTCTACCTAGTGTAGAGGACTCTTTTGCTAATTGAGATAATACATAGGATTAAGGGGAGCTAATCATGATATACTCTTTCTTTCCCCCTTTTGGAAGTCATGTCATTTGCGAAAGAAATCCACTCACATTCAAGTCGAATGAAAATAGTTGGAGAAGATGTTGATATGACAAGATAATATATTTTTTCCAAATGTTCTAATCAGAAAAACCTAATGCAGAGGTTTGTGGAGAATCCTTGAGTCTTTGTGAGTTCATAGGGCAATTCTACGATAGTTTACCTACCAAATGAAGGAACATTAATTATGGAAATTTAGGGCAAATTCAAGATACTTATACCTTTTTGAACAATCAAAATTCATTTGCGACCAAGTATTCACCTCCAGAGCTGAGAAGAGAAGAAGTCTATCAAAGTGTTGGGAAAATTTGAGCTAAAGATAAAATCTAAGGGTTTGCACAAAGAGTTATTTATCAAACTAGACTATTTTTTAAACCTAGTTGCCATATTATGAGAAATTGTGATGGCGACACTACAATTGGTCGATGTTTCTAAGAAACCTAGACCCAAATATAAGAAATAAGGCAAGAGAGGTCAATATGAAAGGGAAATTTTCTCATATACTTGCATATGTTGTTTATATAGAGGATGTCAAAATTTATGTTCACTCAAAGATGGATGAAATTAATCATGTGAAATTTGAGGAGGTCAAGAATCAACTTATGGATGATGAAGTTATCTACAAACCTAAATATGCAAATGTGGGGAAAAAACACTTGGACATCGAGAAAGACTACCCTGACTTCTGTGATGAGCACAAGTGGGTCAGATTCATATTAAGTAGAATTAATGATGAACTCATATAGTTAGACAAACCCTACCGGATAACCAAAGATGCAATTAAGGCTATCACTGGGTTATGTTCCACTGGATCTGTACTGGTGATGAAGTCAATCAAGAATGAAAAGGTCATTGAATTGACCAGAGAGAAATTTGATAAAAGAACATTGACTATGAATGACATAATTGATCTGGGTGTTCAGAATGTAGCCATGAGAATTGCCTATAAAGTTTACTTCACAAATAGAGAAGGTTCTACCATTGGTATTTCTATTCATACTGCATATTAGATGGTCAAAGAAGGGAAAGATTTTGACCTTTGTGAAGTCATGAGAGAACAACTTATGGAGAATAAAGGAAGAAAAAAGGAAACTAGATACATTTTTAGGTATGGCACATTGATCATCTATCTTACATTCTATTTCTTAAATGAATTACTTGGCATTAGTGGAAAAATATGGCAAGAGTACATTCTGGTAGCAACAAAAATTAAGAGTCATGTAAGGAGGTTTAGTGATCCAAATCACTACAAAACAATGTGCTGGGGTTTCTTCAGAACCCTTTAGACCAACATGCATACCAGAGAAATAATTCCCTTCCATTCTATATAACAATATAGGGAGAAGATTACATTTTTGGTTGACAAAGATTACACCTACATGGAGGTAGTTGAACCTAGAATTGCATGGATTCCTAGACTTCCATATGAAGTCTCTAAAGAAGAATTAAAAGTCTATGCTGACATCCTACTCAGCAAACCCATAGATACCTCTACTGAAAGGTTTGGAACTTATGATGAAATTAGGAACAAAATACAGAAGAAGGATGCCTAGAAGAACACCTTGAGAAGAATAAGGGTAAGCTACATGAGATGTAGGGCATCTCATCTGAAACAACTTTAGAAGATCCTACAAAGGAGATACATCATGTTTCTATTGTTCCATCTATTGCATAAAATATGAGGAGAACTAGTAGAGCTACATTTGCTACTACAAATATGCCACTACCCTTCGGATTATCATAAATGGGATCTATCAGAAGAAGAGTTGCTTCTGAGACACATGCACATAAGAAAATTTGAGAAAAGAAGCATGCAAGGCCTAAAGTTTAAGCTAAGATAAAGAAGGTGAAGGGTGTAGTGATTGAAGAGGAAGAAGAAGAAGGTGAGGTGGAGACCTCTAAGCTAACAAGAAAAGGTATTAAGCATAAGCAAAATCCTCTGGTGGAATCCATAAAAAGGTCCTCTTCAATTGGAAGTAGTACTCAATGGAATTGAACAACATGGGTTGTTAAAACACATTGCTGAGTTGTACCCTAATGTTCCTCCTGAGGATCAAAAGACTATTGAAAAAGTAGTGATCAAGTATATGCTCAAATACAACTTACCTATTATTGATGTGATTGAGAAGGTCCTAGAAAGCCTTTCTCAGGCCTTAAGGTAGAAAAGAGAAGAGACCATTAAGATGAATAATGAGCTGAGACAACAAACTCTTGAAAAGGCCAGATCATCTGTATCATAGGAAGAAAAACATAAATTGGCCCAAATGCAAGCCCAAGAATTAATGAGAAAACAATGATTGGACACACTTGTGGGCATAAAGGAAAGTGATAAAGAGAATATTCAAAAGGAAACAAAGGTTGTGATAGAGAAAATTGTAAGTGAGATAATAGGAACTGAAAATGTGGAGCAATCATAAGTTTCTCCAGCACACAACACTACATCTCCACCTCATTTGACCACTTCTCCACATATCACCAAGAATCAATATCCTCAAGAGGAGAAAGATGAGAAAGCAACAAAAGATCAAGAACTAGAGGCACATGAAGAAGAGAACAATTATCTGGATCATAATATTGGACATGATGATCAACCTCAGGTGAATACAGAGCAGCAAAGTAACCCTGAGAGGGAAGAGGGGTAGACAAATAATGATTTAGAGGAGAATTTAGAAAATGAACAAGATATACCATCCTCCTCCTCTGTAGTTGACTCTATCAAGGAGTTTCTTGCTCAGCAAATGGAGATTCAACCAGTGGTTACTTCATAGCTATTACATTTGCTTGTATTCGATGGACAAGTTAACATGTCCAATATATCTCCATTTCACAAGTTACAACTAGGAGATATTCTTCAATCCTCTGGCAGGTAAGACATTTTGTAGTAACAGGTTGAAGGGGTTGAAGTATTAGAAGAGGCAATCAAAATGTTACAAGAGGAATTTCTTGAGGCAAAGAGAGATCCCACCTTGCCTCCTATTTAGCAGATGAAACTTAAGTTGGAGTCTTTCAAGACTCATTCTTCTTACTTAGAAAAGTAGGCTAAGAAAAGGATAACAAAACAAATAAATAACAAAAGGTTGGCTAAAATGTCTGACAAGTGTGCAAAAGTACACAACAATCTATATGAAGATTTGAAAAATATCTAGAAGAGCATTGAGGAAGATAAAATATTTTATCAATTTTGGAGGATCAAGCTAACTCCATTGAGTCACAGTTAACTCAAGTGGCCAAAATGTATGATCCACTAAAGGATAGAGATGGAGGCATCAGGGCTCACATTGAAAACCTGCACAGTCAGCTAAGGCAGTTCCTAGAACAAAGAGAGAAAATCATGGGAGAAAAAGGTCAGCTGAGAAAGGTTGTGGATTTGAAATTAGAAGTCTTAACTAGCATCCTAACTAAAGTAGAAAATATGGCTCAAAAGGTTAAAATGTTATCCGCTTTCTAGAAGATGCAAAAGACTTGTATATTTAGTTTGAGAGCCAATCTCACATCCTATCCTCTACAAAGAAGAACTAGGACTTAACTCTTGTCTAGTTGAAGGTAATTTACAGAAATATTCTACCATCCACATGAATATTTTTTTTAGAGGTATGACAAATTTTGAAGTTTTTATATATGTGGTGAATAAACTAAGAACATGCAATGCTATTTTGATATAAGTAAGGCACATTGTACATAGTATCTTGAAGGACAATTCTTGCTATATCAATTTTTGAAAAGTTAGAGGTTGCTCCCTAGGGGGAGTTGACTGATAAAAAGTGATAAGAAAAATTTAGACAGGGGGATCCTACTTGTTTTTGAGGAAGACAACTAGTCCTTTTCCATTGATGTCAAAGGGGGAGAAATATATGCATGTTAGGATAAGTGTTTCCATCAATGACAAAGGGGGAGATTATTGCATATAAGTTGTCATTGATGTCAACAGTGGTATGAAGTGTTGTGGTGTGGAAGAGTGGTACAAGTGATTGCAGTAGTATGATGATCAATGAAGATAGTTGAATAAGCATTATGAGTCAAACATGTAAAGAGATGAATATGTGCAAAAGAACTCAGAGGAGAAGACTGAGAATGATGATCAAAAATTACAAAGGGAAATGGATCAATACCATTTGTACACTATCATACCTTATCTGCTGAAGCTCATATATAAGTTGACATTCTTGATATACTTATGTATGAGGACCATGATTAGTAGTGTTGGTTTTTTCTGCATGATGAAGATTTGAATTCATGATGATTGACACCTGATGGATAAAGTTGCAAAAACTTGAAGAAGAATTGGTTAAGTATAGTGTATGTCAAGAAAGGTGTTATAGGCTTGAAAGAATGTACCACACTTTACTGCATCTGGAGATATGAGTCTGTGGGTAGGACAGATGGATATGTATCACCCTCAGGTATCTATGTTTCAATTTTGAGATCATAATACTTACTAAGTGTTAGTAAAGAAATAGGGCAAGTACAGTCACAAAGTAATTGGAGAATGCTCCACATTTCTCCATAGATGAAGATATGATGTTGTGGCTTGGAGGACATGTAGATATGAGTAACAAGTATGTACATTCCAAGTTTCAAGCAATGGTATGTACTACAAATGCTTCTCTGGAGTTAGATTTATGAAGACATATTTTGGTACTTAATAGTGCAAATAGAAGAAGAGAGTTAATGTTACCACAGTACACCGTACATTGACAATTGGTCTTGTTGATTGAATAAAAATTTCTTATGTCTGGGAGGTATGTGATAATCAAGTTTCAAATGATTGAGCTCAGTGGCAAGTATTGTCTTCATATCCTTATCTTAAGACTAAGCAAGCAGAAGTTGCTAAGGATACCAACATCAGAGACCTAGTGTTTGTGCCAGCATGAAACATCTTGAGATAATAAGAGAAATATGTAGGAATATTGTACAAGTCACATAATGATCAGCAAGTGGTCTGTATGATGCAATTTTATCTTCTTTGGTACCTCTTTTGGTCTAGAGTTAAATGTAAGGAAGGGTAAGTGTTTGTTGTGTCAACCTGATATATGTTGATTATCATGCCTTGTGTATAGTGTGTGTTCTAGCGTGGAAGAGTGTGCCAAGTTGAAATAAGGCCTGATTATGCCTTATTCTTGAACCACATTAGAATTTCACTTACCACACATGTTTGGGAGCTGACTGACATGGCCACTACACGTTTCATGCTACACGCTTCATTATAGCCAGCCAAGGAAAAAGATTCTTCAAGCTTGCAGAGGATATATAGGAAGAATAAAAATCATAGTATGAAGTATTGTGAATAAGAAGGAAGAATTGATATTGTGCGAATATAATTATAGCAGAAGTAGATATGATGATGAAAAATGCTAAGGACCAGTTCAAGTAAGATAATACTATTATGGAAGACACATGGTGAGCTCTGTAAAGATAAAGAGGGACTCATGAATATGTTTTTTATGTTGTGGAGGTTAGCATTGTTGTTATAAGGAAGACATATAATAGTGTAGAGGCTGAAGTAATCAACATTCTTATTGTATGAAGAACCTTGCGATAAACATTGAAAATGTTGTAACTGTTCAGGGAGTTGCAGCTTCCTTTGGGTTGTAGCCCATAAATAATATTGTAATCCTATTTTTATTTGTGAGGCTAGATTTGGACAGTAGATCCAAGAAGCTTGCTCACCGTGGTTTTTTGTCATGTCCCCTTTTTTCTAAAAATAACACTTACTAAAAATAGTAAGTTCACAATGTCCAAAAATAGTAAGTTGGGTTAACAGGACAACATTGAAAAAAATAATTAATTTAATATTAAAATTTGCCCTGCCATTATTTATAATTTCTTGGGCAATTAAATATTGAATTAAATAATTATTTTCTCATATGGGGTGTGAGATTTGAAAAGATTCTCTTGCAACATCCAAGGCTTACATTTAGGAGATTTTATATCAATGGTGGAGTTATTTAAGAAAATATCTTAATAGAGGAGTTACAAGCCTATTTTTAGCTTACGATTATGGTAGTAAAAGAGTAGATAATTAATATTATTTGAGTTTTATCTTTTTCCATGAAGAGGGGTGTTTGTATTTGTGAGCCCAAGTTGGAGTCTCCATATTCTATTTATTTGCAAGAAAAAATACTTTCAGGCATGCATTTTTCATTTACCAAAACTCTGTCAAAAATTGTTTAGACATTGTGTTCATCAATTAATCTTCTGTGGACAAAAATCCATTGAAGATTTGCAGCTTGTGGATGAAAACGCATTGGTTGATGGATCAGAGGACAAAAAGCCTTTGATTCTTGGGAGCTTTCTCATCCAGGGATGGCATAAGAGCTTCAACGAAATAAGTAGATTTAGCTAGTTTTAGTGATATGTGTGTTTTGCAGGTTCAGAGTTGCAGATTGTGGTTTCCATTGTGTTTTGGGTATTGCTTCTATATGTGGTGTTTCTTTTCTATTATTTTTAATGCTATTACACGTTTCTAGAGGCTGGAGTATTCATTCTTCAGTTTTCTTAAGTTTGGCAGTTTCCGGGTGCAATCTACAATGTGTATTTCAACAATCTACAATGTGTATTTCAACATCTTTGTGAAGATTTTGTAATATTTGTTCCAGATTTTCTGTAGCTATTGCAGAAGGTATATGGGTGTTGTATCAGACCCAAACTGATGTGTAAACTTGATAATATTAATTAAGATCAGCCTTGGGAGTTTCTGGTTTATTTTTGTGTTGTTGGTGGAATTGTGGGGTTTCCTAAAGACTTAATTTTCATTTCTTGTGGTCGCTATTGGTGCTGTTGTTATTATTGTTCATTTTACTATTGTAGCAGCATATTTTATGAGTTTATATCAGTTTATATCAATACTATAAGTTTTGGATATTTTGTGTGCAAACTATGTCAAATTAGGTGCCCGAACAATAAAGGAATTGAAGGTTTTTAATGGGTATTTCAGATTATGATTGAAAGTAATTTATTGATGGTTGAATATCATAATTTGCATCATAATTTTCTGTTATTCATATTATTTTAGTCATTTTGGAAAAATAATCCATTGGGGTTATTACAGTGGTATCAGAGCATGCTCTTGCTAGTCTATAGGGTACTGACTTGTTGATCATTGAAAGGAAGCAAGGTATGCGGAAATGCTTCCTACACTGATCTACTCAAGAAAGACTTATGCAAATTTTTAATTTTACAGTTACAGATTAAAATGCACATAAACAAGAAGTTAATAACAACTTCCAAATGCAAACACAAAATCACAACACAAGATATACGTGGGGAAAACCCTTTTAGGTAAAAAACCTCACACTCCAAAGCCGCCCAATATATTATTCAAAAATCACGAAGATTACAATATACTTGCAGAGCAAGATTTTATAGGAGTATATCCAACCAGAGATTCAGGAGGTAATTCAACATCTATAAGATTCTTACATGCAACTAATGGTGATTAATTCTCATTGATGTCAAAAAGGTGTTTGGTCTTCATGTCATATTTCAGGATGTCTTAGCATCATGTGTGAGAACAAGATGTGTAATGTTGAAATCAGGTGATGTCATCATGTACTATGTGAAATTGTCAAAGGTTGGACAAGAGGATCTCTGTTGAATCATGCTAGTGTTAGTATTGGTGGGTTGTTGATAAAGACACTTGTCAATTGATTAGTTTGCTCATATAAGAAGGTTTAGTATTTGTCTACAATATGTTGTTAAAGTGTTGTGACATTCGGATTGAGTTGATGATAATGCAGATATAGCAGGTTGTATGGCAGGGTGAAACTTCACATAAAGAAGATGGTTTGAGGACAATGTCAAAGGTTGAGCTATTAGGATATCAAGGAGTTGGTATTGTTCAAATTGTTTCAATGGATCTCAGGATGAACATAAGGTGTTGATTTGAATTGTTGATGATATTATTGATCAGTGAAAGTGATGCTTGGCAACTCAGGATAGGAGTTGATCAAATGATTGGATTTGCTTTTGGTCTTCATTGGTTAGAATGTCTTCTTGTTATGACTTATGACATGTGATATCATAGTTGTGGCATGGTATTCATTTGATCTCAGTTGCTTTCAAGTCATGGTTTACAGTAGCATGTTCTTCATGGTATACAGTGGCATGATCTTCATGGTTTTCATTTGATCTCAGTGGCATTCTTTACAACATGGCATCATGTATGGTCTTAATGTTATCAAAGGCACAAAAGATGGTTTATCTTTCATGACAGGAGAATGCTAGTTTCAGTGATTGATAGTGTTATCAGTTATTGCTAATCTTTTATGATTAAGTTCAGTGGTAATTGTGATTCGTAGGTGTCAACTTTGGTAGAATGGAAAGATCTATTTATCCAAATCCCTGGCAGCTTTTAAAAATCTAACCATCACATATCTGATGCACTTTATTTGTTTTTAGATGATGACTTACTGCTGCAGGTTAGAAGTGACTTTAGTCACAACTTAAGGGCATTAGGGTCGTGGTCTGACCGGCCCCTTTCTCTATGTCGACCGGTATCTTCGATGTGGTTCTTGAGCGCATGAGTGCCAAATCTAAATCAATGGCGTGTGTTTAAATCTTGATAGGCGGGAAGTTTTAAATCAATGGATATCTTTCAAAACCTGACCACCTCCTCTGTCATCCAAGTTTGAAGGTCTTTTGAACATCATGTGTTTAAACTATAGTCAAAAGCTATTTTTTAGCCTGATTGGAAAGGAATTTTTTGAGGGATTTCTATAGTTGTGTTTAGAAGATTTTTTGTGAAGGATTCCTTTCTAATTTTGTATATGTTGTGGCAGAAAGATTTAAGGAGTTTTAGAAAAGAAATTTTTTTGAGGAGAGATTTTTTATATGATTGATTAAGAAGACAAGGAAGGATATTTTTTAAATATAAAGGTTGTCTTTTTAATAAGGAGTAGATATTAAAGAAAAGATTTTTTTTATGGAGACTTCATTTCTTCATGCAGATGGACAAAGAAGATGCAGAGGAAGATGAAGGTTAAAAAGGCAAATTGGAAGAAAATTTTGAAGATTGATTTGAAGTTTTTATTGTAAAAGAACATCAAAGAATTTGAGGAATTTTTGAAGACAAAAAAGACATATATTTGCATATTTTTTTATTCTTGCAGGAATAACAAGAGATGAATATATTAAAGATTTCTAGAGAGATTTTTTATAGGGGCAAATCTTTGAACATGTTATTTTGCATAAGATATTTTTGCAATGGTAGATTGATTATGTTCGAAGATTTTTTTTGTTGAAGGAGAAGAAGTTGAAAAGTTTTTTTTTGCAGATTGAAGAAACTGAAAGAGTCATTGAAGTGCAGAGAGAAAAAGATGAAAAGTGTAGAATGAAATGTATATACAAAAATGAAGATTATGAATTAGAAGAATGTGAAAGGGCATTTGTATTTTATATAATGGTCTTTCAGGTACATTGACCAAGTGTGGTGATATGGATAAAAATGCAGATCAATGATGAAGATGTATGGATAAAAAAATGTAGATCAATTATGAAGATGTGTGGATGATACAGTTGTAAAAATTGTGAATTAATATGAAGACAATTTGTATGACACAGTTTGAAATTAAATGTGTAGAGATAATCTAAATTAGGTGCTTGGATTGAGTGATTGTGTGGTTCATCATATAGGATTGAAGAGATGATTTAAATTATTTTGTAGAGATGGGTTAATATTTGTAGAGATACATGTGTGTGTGCAAAGAAGCCATTTACGAAGACAATTTGCAGTTGATTGAGTATTAAGTGATTTGGTAATGAGATTGATATTCAAATTGTAATTGAATAGGGATATGCAAAAGAGAGAAGACAAGTTATGTAATGGTGCAAATCTGATTGAGTGGCAATCACTTCTTGCGCACTTTACAGTTTGTTCTGAATTAGGGGTTGGTGCTCCTTGAAGTTGGTGCTTCTAAACATTGTAATCAGTGAGATTTTTGATAAAGCCAGTGAGGCAGTTTTGGAGTGGTTTTTCTACCCCTGGAGGGTTTTCCACTCGTGCAAATCTATGTTATGTCTCATATTGTTTTCATCTATACATGTGTATACTTTGCTCATGAGGTTTTGTTATCTTTCCTCATTCTCATTCATTTGCATTTGTGTTTGACAAATTAATGATAGCTTTCTCTCCTTGTGTTTTGAAAGTTAAAGTTTGCAAAAGATTTGAAAATTTACACAACATTGATTCACCCCCCCTCTCAGTGTTATCCTTGACTCCTACAACAACCTCCATCTCAAGTTCTTGATATATAGGAGATACAATACAGTACACTGCCAACGGTAATTACAAAACCATGAGCCAAAACCACCAAAAGTGGTGCCCAAATTATCTCCAATCAAAGATGCCTTGTGATGTGCCAAACCACACACCAACATGTGTAACTCTCCCCTTTATAGCTCTTTTATGTGTCCAACATATTTTTACATTTCCCAAAAATAGAAGGTCCAACTTTCAGAGGCCATAACTTTTGATCTGGGTGTCCAATTGACAAACTGTTTGATGTGTCGAAAAGCTTGTGAAGAGATCTATCACCCTATAACTAGCTACGCTGGTTATGACAATTTTTAGGATGTTTAGAGATGTTTGATTCTAGTAATTGAGTTCAAAAATTTTTTCCAGCAGTTTCAAAAAACAAAAACTTTAATATCTCACGATCTAGATATGATCTTGAGACGAAACTCACCCAAGATGTTCACTTAGTTGTTCTGCTCCTTCTGGGAAAAATTTTAGGTCAATTTGAGCTCAATTAAAGGACTTACTAAAAATAGTAAGTCTCACTATTTTTAGCTCTTTTGGAAACTTTGAAAGTTTCAAACCATTCTCCAAGATAAAGGGTATTCAAAAAGACCAAAACTGGGAAGAATAGTAACCTTTCAAGGTTGGAAGGTTGAGACACTCTTCCTAACATTCTCCCAATTGTCAAACACCTTGTAAGGGCAAAGGGAGTATCAACACCATGATTTAATTGCTAGGGGCTGTGAGGCCCATAGACTCTGAACACCATCTGAACTTCTCTGTGCTCACAGGTTTTGTTAAGGAATCTATAACATTCATCAAAGTTTCCACTTTTTCCAAGTTTACCTTCCCATCCTCTACCATGTCACAAATAAAATGGTACTGGACATGCTTAGTCCTTGCGTGGAAAGTAGGATTCTTTGCCAAACATATGGCACTCTGACTGTCACAACAAATAGTAATCTTCCCTGCATCAAACCCAACATCAGAACACAATCTCTTAAGCCAAATGGCTTCTTTACAAGCATGAGTTACTACCATCTACTCAGCTTCAGTAGTGGACAAAGTGGCCACAGGTTGTGGCTTACTCATCCAACTAATAGCACCACCAAACATAGTGAATACATAAGCACTGGTGGATCTCTTGCTATCAATGTCACCTGCCCAATCTGAATCCACAAATCCACGAATACAAAGTGAATGCTGAGGTTCTGTAGGATAACCATGAAAGCATAAGGAATACTCATAAGTACCCCACAAATATCTGAACACTCTTTTCACTACATCCCAATGTACTCGTCTAGGATTAGCCATAAATTGACTAAGGACTCCCACTACTTGGGCAATGTTTGGTCTTGTTGAGACCATCACATACATCAAACTACCAACCACACTAGCATAAGGAACTCTGCTCATATCCTTTGTCTCAGAAGGAGACTTTGGACAATCTGCAATACATAACTTTGTCCCCATTGTAACAGGAATAGTCAAAGGTCTGCAATCCATCATGCTAAATCTCTCCAACACAGTGTTAACATACTTACTCTAGCCTAACCAAAGTTTTCTATTTACTCTGTCTCTTCTGATTTCCATTCCTAGAATGTACCAAACTACCCCTAGATTTTTCATCTCAAATTATGCTGACAATTGAGACTTCAAATCAGAAATCAAACTTTTACCATTTCCAATGAGTAACATATCATCGACAAGTAATGCAATAACAAGAATGTGATCATTGTCAAACTTGTATTAAACACAATGATCTGATTTCGATCTCTAAAATCTAATACTCAACACAAAGGCATCAAACTTCTAGTACCACATCCTAGGAGACTGTTTCAAACCATACAAAGACTTTTTCAACTTGCAAACCAAATTTTCTTTATCTTTCACCATGTAGTACTCTAGCTGTGACATATAGATTTACTCCTCCAAGTCACCATGAAGGAATAATGTCTTCATATCCATCTATTCTACTTCTAGATCATATTATTAGATTTAGGGCACACAACTAAGGGGGGGGGTGAATCAGTTGTACAAAACTTGCTTTTAATTCAAACACTTAAATCCTCTTTGTTATTTAATAGCAT
Source organism: Cunninghamia lanceolata (assembly GCA_027924645.1). Lineage (NCBI taxonomy): Eukaryota > Viridiplantae > Streptophyta > Pinopsida > Cupressales > Cupressaceae > Cunninghamia > Cunninghamia lanceolata. Next base: position 1,887,472 of record BSBN01000220.1, on the reverse strand, counting down.
ATCAATTAATCACTCATGAAAGAATAAAGCATAAATACCAGAGCAGATACACATCAACAAATGAGACACCAAGATTTTGACATGGAAAACCCAGTCAAGGGAAAAACCACGGGGTGATTAACCCAAGGATTATTCTCTATTAGAAGAATAAGAAAAAATAGATGGCAATTGCCAATTAGGGCTCACTGCCTGAGCACACTGCTCACAAAGAGGCACACTACCTACAAGAGACACACTGTCTACAAAGTAAGAAGTATTACAAACTTGAACTAGAGATTGACATCTTTACCATGCTTGGATCAGTTCCATTTAAGCCCAAAAAAACTCTTGCTCTGCCTTTTGCACTTCTCTTTGCTATGCCACACTTATCCACACCAAGACACACTACAAAATGAATTCACAATCCCTTATTTATACAAGGCATTGACTTAGGAACAATCATCTAAGTCGGCAAACACCTATAAGATCATTCGCAAGACGTGTAATACATCCAGTCAGCTTGTTTTAGCAAGAGCACCAATATCCGTGGTTATTCTTCAAATGCAAACTTAAACTTCAATATGGACCGCCAATAAGAATTGTACGTGATCTAAAGATCACCAAAACCTTTCCTGAGTCATCAAGAACATCCACACTTTATCAGCTTACTGGAATTCTTCTCTTCTTCATCCGAAACTTCAAGAATACAGTCTGTCATCACTATCATAATGAAAAAGGTGCTTCCAGACCTCCAAACCATGAACAAATCTATTTGTTACTTCACACAGACTTCTTAAACACTCCCTCCAATCTGCAGGATGCGATAATGCAAGTCCGGAGCTCACCGGACCAATCTGTGACACTCTGTCACCACTGAACATCTGTTGGAACCGGTTCTACTTGAGCGATCATAAATTCTTCAGATCTTTATGTGGACCTCTGAAATCTTGACTGGAACATCTCAAGACTCATATCTACAAACCCTTTAAACCGCACCCTCTGATCCTCAACCTATTGAGGACTTTTACCTTCTTGTCATCATTGTTCTTCACTATTCCTGATTGAGACTTATTCTCTAAATATCCTCAGCACACAGCTCATCCAATCCTTCTCATTATTGCAATATGAGTATGTTGACATCAAGGACAACACTGGTTATCCTCATACTTGCAACAATCTCCCCCTTTGTCATTGATGGCAACATATGATGTGAAAAACCATCAAGACAAGAACTTCTCCTTTCTGTCACAGCTCCCCCTATCAGCAACAACTCTTCACATGTCTTCTCTTTCTTTACTACTCCCTCTTCACATGTCTTCTCTTTCTTTACTGCTCCCCTTTGACCATCAACCACTTGTTTTTCACATGTCTTCTCTCCCCCTTTGACATAAATGGCAAAGGGCTCATACTTACAACTTTAACACATTAGAATCATACCAGCTGCTCCCCCTGAGTAGCAGCTCCCTATCACCAATCCGGATCACAAGATATGACTGTGATATTCACCAGACTGATGCACATCAGTGCATCCTAGTTCATCACTGGAGGGGCAATAACCCCTAACTTCTCCCTGAGATACTCAAAAGAGTCCTTGGGAAGAGGTTTAGTAAAAATATCTGCAAGCTGATCCTTAGAGGGCACATACTCCAATCTGACTTCACCCTTGTTCACTTGCTCTCTCAGAAAGTGAAATTTGATAGATATATGCTTGGTCTTAGAATGCAATACCGGATTCTTAGAAATATTTATTGCACTTGAATTATCATAGAAAATTGTGATAGGCTCCTCATATTCTACTTGAATATCTCTTAGCATTTTCTTCATCCACAAAAGTTGAGTGTAACTTCCTACTGCTGCAATGTATTCAGCTTCAGTTGTAGATAGGGATATTGCCTCTTGTTTCTTGCTTAGCCAAGAAACCAACCTTTTCCCCAAAAAGAATGCTCCTCCACTTGTACTCTTCCTATCATCCACATCTCCTGCCCAATTTGCATCTGTATATGCATGAAGAGAAAAATTATGATCTCTAGGATACCATAGACCATACTCAACCGTTCCTTTTAAGTACCTAAAAATTCTTTTGATTGCCATGACATGAGATTCTCTGGGATCAACCTGGAATCTTGCCACAAGACCAACAGCTTGCATTATATCTAGTCTAGTCTGAGTGAGATACAATAATCCTCTAATCATTGATCTGTACTTGGTCTGATCTATCTTAGTAGAGTCATCATCTTTGCTCAACTTACATCCGGTTGCCATGGGAGTGTTCATTGTCTTTGAATCTTCCATTCTGAATTTCCTCAACAATTCTTTCACATATTTGGTCTGAGAGATAAAGATTCCTTTCTTTGTCTAAGTAATTTGCAGACCCAAGAAGAAATTCATTTCACCAAGCATTGACATTTCAAACTCACTTTTCATTTGATTTGCAAAGGTTTTACACATACTGTCTCTTCCTCCAAAGATGATATCATCAACAAATACTTCAACAATCAAGATGTTTTCATGATCAATTTTGAAATATAGGTTACTATCAGTAGTACCTTTGTTGAAACCAATCTTCAAAAGATGTTTGTCCAGCCTCTCATACCATGCTCTTGGGGCTTGCTTTAGACCATACAGTGCCTTCTTTAATTTGCAGACCATATCACCATGCTCAGATAACTGAAATCCATCCGATTGTTCAATGTACACTTCTTCTTCTAAGTCACCATTTAGGAAAGTAGATTTGACATCCATCTGATACACTTTGAGATCTTTGAAGGAAACAAATGCAAGAAATAGTCTGACTGCTTCAATTCTTGCCACCGGAGCAAAGGTTTCCTCAAAATCCATCCCTTCTATTTGAGAGTAGCCTTTGCAGACTAATCTGGCTTTATTTCTGATTACTTCACCAACTTCATTTAGTTTGTTCCAGAAGACCCATTTGGTTCCAATCACATTCTTGTTTCTAGGTCTAGAAACAAGATCCCAAGTGTGATTTTTCTCAATTTGCATTAACTCTTCTTCCATTGCTTTGGTCCAATTTTCATCATTGCAGGCTTCATTTATTGTCTTAGGTTCAATCTTTAAAATCAGACAACATTCATCTAAATTTTGAGCAATTTTCCTTCTAGTTTGCACACCTTTGCTTTTGTCACCTATGATCTAATCTTCAGAGTGGTTCAGTCTTACATATCTTGGAACTTTAGGAGTTTCTTGCACTTCTGCTTCTTGATCAGGCTCATTCAGACCTATCTCTTCTTCCTGATTTGCTAGATCAGTCTGAATCTGACTTTCAAGAGAGGATTGAGCTTCTTGAACCAAAACACCATTTTGATCATCTTCATCATACTCATAAAACCTTGAGGGTTTCTCTATTCCCTCATCAACCTTTACATTTGTACTTTCTATCATTTTTCTTAGTCTCTTGTTATAACATCGGTATGCTTTGCTTTGAGTGGAGTAACCCAAGAAAATTCTGAAATCACTTCTAGCATCAAACTTTCCTAGATCTTCATCTCTGTTAATGTAACATTTGCTACCAAATACTCTAAAATATCTCACAGTAGGAGTGATGCCAAACCAAAGTTCATAAGGACTCTTACCGGTATTGCTTCTGATTTGAACTTGATTGAGAGTGTAGACTGCAGTGCTAACAGCTTCTCTCCAAAACATTTGGGGAACATTTGCTTCCATCATCATTGTCCTAGATGGTCTGGTTCTTTCTCTCAACTCCTCCATTCTACTGTGGAGTCCTAGGGGCGGATAACCATCTCTTTATACCATGCTTCTCACAAAAATCTATGAATTCACTGGATGTGAATTCACCACCTCTATCAGACCTTAGACATTTCAGTTTTAATCCAGTTTGATTCTCTACCATAGCCTTGAAGATTTTGAACTTCTTAAAAGCTTCTGATTTCTCTTTTAGAAAGGTAACCCACATCATCCGAGAATGATCATCAATCAGTAACATGGAATATCTATCACCTTGCATACTCTTGATTCTTGTTGGACCACATAGATTAGTATGAACTAATTCTAATAATCCAGTAGAGGATTGATCCTTGCTTTTGAATGAGACTTTGCTCTGTTTACCCAGTTGACATTCTTTGTACAAACTGTTTGTAGGTTTTACCAATTTTGGAATATCTCTTACAACCTGAGTATTTCTTATCTTGATGATGTTATCAAAATTTACATGACACATCCTTCTATGCCATAACCAACTCTCATCAACTTGAACAAACAGACAACTTTTACCAGCACCAACCAAGTGGAAGATGTTACCTTTAGTTTGAGTACCGGATGCAATCTCTATTCCGGATCTTTCAAAGATTTTGCATTTTCCATCCTTGAATCAAAGATCATAGCCTTTGTCCACCAACTGTCCAACATTGAGAAGATTGTGCTTCAACCCTTCAACATACAACACATTACCAGTTTTGTTTCTTCCATTAAAAGAAATAGTTCCTCTTCCTCTGATTCTACTAGTAGAATTATCACCAAACTTTACCACTCCTCCTTCATACCTTTCCAAATCTAAGAACTTGTTCTTGTCACCTGTCATATGGTGAGAGCATCCACTGTCAATAACCCAATCATCCTTCTCTTCAACTTGGGCAGCCAAAGCTCTTTCTACAACCTTATGATTGACAGATTCAGAGGATATTAGATCTTCTTCCTTGATGGCAATAAACACCCATTCATTTCTGGATTTGTTTCCTATCTCTAATTCATCATCTGTTACTCCTTCATTATCATCTTCTTCATGAACATAATAACAATTCTTTTGGAACCTTTGTTTGTCTGACCTTGTAGATCTTTTCAGACATCTTGAGGCAAAATGACCAATCTTATTGTAGTTGAAGCACTTAAAGGGTAATTTTCCTTCATACTTACTAGATCCTCTTGGCAGTCTCTTTGCAATGAGGGATTCAAGTTGAGCTGTTTCTGCTTCTTCTACTTCCATGTCTCTTTTTCCTTGATCATACCATGACAACTTCCTTGAAGAGTTTTCTCCCAGATCAAAACTTTGTTTACCTTTCATAGATGCACTAGCTTTGAATGCAGATTCAGTCTTGGGGGGGTCATCTCCAAACTCGGTCATTTCAAATGTAGCTAGTTTGCCAGCCAATTGGTCTCTTGTGACAATTGTATGGGCTCTGAATTCATCAATGGCAACAACCTTGATTTTGTAGGCAACAGGAAGGGATCTGAGAATTTTGCCAACAATCTCATTTTCATCCAAAACTCCACCAGCATTCCTAATTCCACACACCAGCTTATTTACTCTTGGCATAAAGGTTGTAATATTTTCATCATCTCTCATTTTCAGTCTTTCAAATTTCTCTTTGAGACTTTGCAACCTTGCACTCTTAACATACTCATCTCCTTCATGCAGAAGTTCCAGTTTAATCCATATCTCATAGGCAGTTGGTAGGTCAATAACATTTGAGAGCTCTGAGTCAGTTAATGCACTTAGAAGAGCCTCTTTGGTCTGCAGATTATTTTCAGCATCTTTGATTTCATTTAGAGTTGTTGGACCACCCTGTGGAGGTACATATGCTTTTGTGACCATGGACAAGTACGCCTTTCCCATACACTCCAAGTGACATTTCATGCGACCTTTCCAAAGAGAGAAGTTGGTTCCATCAAACTTTGGACTATCCTTCTTGTATGATGACATCTTAGATCTCCTCAAGTGGTTAAGCTCCTTTTAGAGGAACTTGGCTCTGATACCAATTGTTAGATTTAGGGCACACAACTGAGAGGGGGGGTGAATCAATTGTACAAAATTTGCTTTTAATTCAAACACTTAAATCCTCTTTGTTATTTGATAGCATATCAATTAATCACTCATGAAAGCATAAAGCATAAATACCAGAGCAGATACACATCAAGAAATGAGACACTAAGATTTTGACGTGGAAAACCCGGTCAAGGGAAAAACCATGGGGTGATTAACCAAAGGATTATTCTCTGTTAGAAGAATAAGAAAAATAGATGGCACATGCCAATTAAGGCTCATTGCCCAAGCACACTACTCACAAAGAGGCACATTACCTACAAGAGACACACTGTCTACAAAGTAACAAGTATTACAAACTTGAACTAGAGATTGACATCTTTACCATGCCTGGATCAGTTCCATTTAAGCCCAAAAAAACTCCTGCTCTACCTTTCGCACTTCTCTTCGCTATGCCACACTTATCCACACTAAGACACACTACAAAATGAATTCACAATCCCTTATTTATACAAGGCATCGACTTAGGAACAATCATCTAAGTCAGCAAACACCTATAAGATCATTCGCAAGATGTGTAATACATCCGGTCGGCCTGTCTTAGGAAGAACACCAACATCTGTGGTTATTCTTCAAATGCAAACTCAAACTTCATTGCGGACCACCAATAAGAATTGTATACGATCCAAAGATCACCAAAACCTTTCCTAAGTCATCAAGAACATCCGCACTTTATCAGCTTACTAGAATTCTTCTCTTCTTCATTTGGAACTTCAAGAACACAGTCTGTCATCACTGTCATAATGAAAAAGGTGCTTCCCGACCTCCAAACCATGAACAAATCTATTTGTTACTTCACACGGACTTCTTAAACACTCCCTCCAATCCACAGGATGAGATAATGCAAGTCCAAAGCTGACCAGACCAATCTGTGACACTCTGTCACCACTGAACATCTATCGGAACCGGTTCTACTTGAGTGATCATAACTTCTTCAGATCTTCATGTGGACCTCTGAAATCTTGACTGGAACATCTCAAGACTCATATCTACAAACCCTTTAAACCGCATCCTCTGATCCTCAACCTATTGAGGACTTTTGCCTTCTTGTCATCACTATTCTTCACTGTTCCTGATTGAGACTTATTCTCTCAATATCTTCAGCACACGGCTCATCCAGTCCTTCTCATTAATGCAATATGAGTATGTTGACATCAATGACAAGACTGGTTTTCCTCATACTTGCAACACATACACTGCTACAAGAGATAATAGGAACTGAATAGATGTCATCTTTGCAATGGGAGAGAAAATCTCACCATAGTCAATTCCCTCCACTTGAGAATACCCCTTTGCAACCAATCTAGCCTTATATTTCTCAACACTGACATCTACACCGAATTTGTTTTTGAACACCCATTTACATCCAACAGGTTTTTGTCCTTCAGGCAAAGGTACCAAGTCCCAAGTATTATTCTTTTCCAAAGAGGCCATCTCCTCTTCCATGGCCTCCTTCCAGGAACCTGCATCTTTCATACCCATATCCTCTTTCACAGTTCTAGGCTCATCAGTGTTAGAAATCAAAGTAAAAATACAACTGGAATCATGCAATGAGTAACCAAACCTATTAGGTTGCTGCCTTATCCGCGTGGACCTCCTCAAAGGTTGAGGTTGAGGTTCTTCATCTTATTCTGAACTTTCAGAGCTACTAGATCTCTCCTCATTATTAGTTCCAATAGATGTTTTTGGTTCAACTTTCTCAGGGGTGGAAGGAAGCTGAACCACATCATCTTTCTTCTCTTGTTTCTCTAACTGCAAGACAATAGAAGAAGGATTGAGCTCTCTAAAGATCACACTTCTGCAATACAGAACTCTCTCAGCTACTGGATCCCAAAGCTTGTACCCTTTCACACCGATGCCATAACCAATGAAGATATACTTTACAACCTTGTTCTCCAACTTAGACCTCTTCTCTTTAGGAACATGTAGATATGCCTCACAACCAAATACTCAAATGTGTCTTAAAGAAGGCTTTTTACAAGACCATACCTCTATAGGTGTCTTATCAACGAGTGCTGATGTAGGAGACCTGTTAACTAGGTAACACGCTATAGCAACAGCATCAGCCTAGAACTTTTGTTCAAGACCAGCTCCACTTAGCATACTCCTTGCCCTTTCCATCAATGTTCTATTCATCCTCTCTACAACTCCATTCTGCTGAGGGGTATACGGAGTTGTCTTGTGCCTCTCAATCCCTTGTTCTTTACAGAACTTGTCAAAATCTGCTGAACAAAACTCACCACCGTTGTCAGTCCCCAAACACTTAATCTTTCTATCCTTTTGATTCTCTACAAGAGCTTTGAACTCTTTGAATCTATTAAACATTTCAGATTTACTTCTAAGGAACTTGATGCAGAGGCATCCACACTAAAACCTTGACATACAACATGGATGTCCGCAACCCTTCATCATCATCATCATATTTCCCTTAACACTGTCAGCATCATCATATTTTCTCTACCGACCGATATCCTCCTGCAGACAAACCTTCGCCCTTTCGCCTGTCAGCAGCATCATCATATCTGACTATCGGCAGCATCATCACATTCGGCAAGCGCAAACATCCTCCTGATGTTCACTGTTCATCTTACCACCAACCTCTATCTTCATCATCATGATGTTCAACATCATGTTCATCAGTAGGATATAGAACATCCAGTTCCTCCCATATATCCTGATGACGACAACCTCTTGCACCCTTCCTTCGATGCTTACGTCACCCCGATATCCTGATGACGATTATCCTGATGACGATGACGTCACATGCAGTTCCTTCAATATCCTGCTATTGGCCAAACTTAACATTATCGGCCCGCGATGGTTTTATCAACCCAATCTTCTACCTTATGCCGATACGCTCCTCCTCGGCAACACCTGATGATGATCACCCCAATGCACATTCACCTTATGCAAATGATTGCATCATGCTCATCTCCACTTACTCGGATGACGCCCGAAGTAACTGCAGGATATACATAGAAATATCCTGATGATGCCGTTGCGATGGATTTCCAACCATAGCGAATTTCGATCCGCCGAACCCCCTGGGGTGACCCGATCTGCTTCCTGGACAACTTTCCAGACTCTAACTACCAGCACGACCTAGCACATACCCATGCTAGGGTTCTCAACACCTTTCGACGACGATCCTGCACACCTGCATGCAAACGAACACAAAATGCAGACTAAACCCTAAACTACTGTACATAGCCATTCCACTGATTCGACGAATCAACCGGTGGAATGGATCAGCGAATCCATGTAACCACCAAAACAACAAATCAATTTCACAATGGAGATCAAACAGAAAATGAACACAAATAGGATCTTTATTGATTTCAAAAGATGCAATACAGTACTCTGTCTCACTCTCTCTAACCTAGCTTCTCAACATCTATGTCTAAAACCAACCGATCCTCATGCATAAATAGGATCTCTTGCGAGTACTACTGACCCGACTCCAAGCGGCTGGGAAATCTCTCCAGGCGGCTGGGAGATCCAACCGGACCTACAGCATAACAGCTGTCTTAACAAACTAGCTAAAAATAGTAAAGCATGGTCAACATGACCTTATTACATGCATTGGTCTTATCAGACCTTCTTGGAAACATTAACAAGACTTATAACAAACTAACTGCCTCATGGAGGCCAGCTGTCAGGTAGGTGCTCCTGCACCATACTCCCCAACAGAAAAGAACTCATGTCCCATGAGTTTAGTTGTGGAAGTCCTCCACCTTTACACTTTGTCATGTCAGTGTTCTGACCTGTTCCAGCTTTGTCCTTTGCTGGCTCTTGGCTGCTCCAAGACTTCTGAACTGTAACTTGCCTTGTTGCAAGTAAATCCTCATGCCTGTCAATGTAGGCCCTTCTCTCACATACCTTGTGTTTGTCAGGTTGTCTGACCAGAACCTCTATCTGAACTGCCTCTTGAACTTTTGTACTGTTCAACTCTGTCTTTCTTTCAACCTTTATAGGACAAACAATAGTCCCAACTATGACAACATCCTTGTCATTCCTCTCAACTGGTTGTTGTTTGCAAACCTGTTTCTGAACCTGCTGCTGACCTCTGTCAGTCAAAACTGTAACTTTCTTCAACCTGTTGTCCTTAACAACTTCTTTCCCTGCAGTGTCCTCAACTGCCTTTATGCCTGCTGCTATAGGCATCTGCACAAACTCCTTCTTTCCCACTAAAATGATTTTGGCTGCCCCCTGTGCTGCAACATTTTCCTGCAATGGCATCAACATAATAGTCTTCCCATCTTTCTTGATGGTGTAGGTATTAGCATACCCATCATACAGTACCCTCCTATCAAATTGCCATGGTCTACCCAACAGTAGGTGACAACATTCCATGGGCAAAATGTCACACAAAACTCTATCATGATATGCCCCAATCTGAAAATCCACATATGCCTGTTCATAGACAAAAAGTGATTGACTATCACTCACCCAAGATGCCTTGTAAGGGTGATGGTGTGGAATCCTTTCCAAATTTAGTTTATCCACCATTTCCTGAGATACCATGTTGTCTGTTGAACCAGTATCAATGACAACCTTACATACCTTACCTTTGCTCTTGCATGTGGTCTTGAAAAGAGCTCTTCTTTGCATCATATCCTTTGATGCCTGCAAACTAATTTTCCTCAGCATCAATGCTTCTCCCTCCTCAGGATACCCATAATCTCCTTGAGAAGTGTTTGAACTCTGCACACTTTGCTCTACTTTCTCTTCTTGCACAAGTTGTACTCTCTTGTCATTCGTTCTATCATTTCTGGATGATGAACCCTTGCTTTCTGGACATTTGAAAAATGGATGACCAAACTCACCACAGGTGTAACACTTTCCTGAAAATGTAGTAGAACCTCTACCACTTCCAAATCTACCTCTATTACCTTTCCATCCACCTCTGAAATCAGACTATCCCTGTCCTTTACTAGTGTCTTCTTGACCCTCATTGGTTTGCCTTGTTGTAGGGGCCAATCCTCTTCCCCTCATATTGCTGCCTCTTCCTCTCATGGACTTATCTTGTCCTCTATTCATCTTTTCTTCAATCCTGATTGCCATTTGGTAACAATCCTCCACACTCTTAGGGTTAGCTAAAACTAACTCATCCTGTATGTTCAATCTCAAACCAGCCAAGTACCTAGCCACCTTTTCTACCTCATTCTCATGATGACTAGATCTCATACTCAACTTATAAAACTCCTCAGTATATGCCTTCACATCCATTTCCTTCTGCCTTAAAAATTGTAGCTTCTTAAACATCTGAATTTCATAATCCTTAGGCAAGAATTTACCTTTGATCCTTGCTACCATTTTATCCCATGAAGTGATCTTTGACTTCCCTTGTTTCCTTCTCTTGGATTGTACATAATCCCACCATACCAAAGCATGACCTCCTAACTTGGTCTTTGCAATCTTTACCTTCTGATCCTCAGCAACATCTTCACATTCAAAGTGATTATCAAGTGCAGCAATCCAATCCAGTAACTCATCTTCATTCAAACTTCCATTATACTTGGAAACATCAACCTTTACCTTAGGTTTATCACTCTGCACTGCCTTTAACAGTTTTGTAAATCTCTGGTCTTCAGAATCCAGATCTTCAGCTACCTCTTCATACTCTTCAACAGCATCTTCATCTTCTTCTGATTCACTGTCTTCCACTTCCCTCTTTTTGTTCTTTTCCAGGGCTACAAGCCTGGCTTGAAGTGCTTCAGCAAGCTCCTTCATCTTCCTCATCTCTCTGGCATGTTTTTCCTTCATCTCCTGCAATTCCCTTGCAGTACCACTACCTTTCGAAGGCATTTTGTCAACCTCTCACTCCTCTACCTCTGTCCTTTCGGTGACAGAATCAACTCTATCTCTGCCCTTTCGGTGACAGAATCAACACACAACAGCCCAGACCTTTTACTGAGCTCTAATACCACTATGATGCAGAGGCATCCACACTAAAACCTTGACATACAGCATGGATGTCCGCAACCCTTCATCATCATCATCATATTTCCCTTAACACTGTCAGCATCATCATATTTTCTCTGCCGATCGATATCCTCCTGCAGACAAACCTTCGCCCTTTCGCCTGTCAGCAGCATCATCATATCCGACTATCGGCAGCATCATCACATTCGGCAAGCGCAAACATCCTCCTGATGTTCACTGTTCATCTTACCGCCAACCTCTATCTTCATCATCATGATGTTCAACATCATGTTCATCAGCAGGATATAGAACATCCGGTTCCTCCCATATATCCTGATGACGACAACCTCTTGCACCCTTCCTTCGATGCTTACGTCACCCCGATATCCTGATGACGATGACATCACATGCAGTTCCTTCAATATCCTGCTGTCGGCCAAACTTAACATTATCGGCCCGCGATGGTTTTATCAACCCGATCTTCTACCTTATGCCGATACGCTCCTCCTCGGCAACACCTGATGATGATCACCCCAATGCACATTCACCTTATGCAAACGATTGCATCATGCTCATCTCCACTTACTCAGATGACACCCGAAGTAACTGCAGGATATACACAGAAATATCCTGATGATGCCGTTGCAATGGATTTCCAACCTTAGCGAATTTCGATCCGCCGAACCCCCTGGGGTGACCCGATCTGCTTCCTGGACAACTTTCCAGACTCTAACTACCAGCACGACCTAGCACATACCCATGCTAGGGTTCTCAACACCTTTCGACGACGATCCTGCACACCTGCATGCAAACGAACACAAAATGCAGACTAAACCCTAAACTACTGTACATAGCCATTCCACCGATTCGACAAATCAACCGGTGGAATGGATCAGCAAATCCATGTAACCACCAAAACAACAAATCGATTTCACAATGGAGATCAAACAGAAAATGAACACAAACAGGATCTTTATTGATTTCAAAAGATGCAATACAGTACTCTGTCTCACTCTCTCTAACCTAGCTTCTCAACATTTATGTCTAAAACCAACCGATCCTCATGCATAAATAGGATCTCTTGCGAGTACTACTGACCCGACTCCAAGCGGCTGGGAAATCTCTCCAGGCAGCTGGGAGATCCAACCGGACCTACAGCATAACAGCTGTCTTAACAAACTAGCTAAAAATAGTAAAGCACGGTCAACATGACCTTATTACATGCATTGGTCTTATCAGACCTTCTTGGAAACATTAACAAGACTTATAACAAACTAACTGCCTCATGGAGGCCAGCTGTCAGGTAGGTGCTCCTGCACCAGAAATACACCCATGTCCTTCTACTGTAATCGTCAATGAAATGAAACAAAGTAAACAAATTTTGAAATCGAAGGAACATTAACAGGACCACACACATCAGAATGAATCAAGTCCAACACCTCAAAAGATTTGTGAGAACTATAATAAAACTGAATGCGGTTTTGTTTTCCGTAAATGCAATGTTCATAGAAATCAAACTCAAGGTTACAATCTGATGCAGGGATTTCCGAAGGTCATAACTTTTGACTCGGATGTGGGTTTGGGCTGAAATTTTACAGGTGGATACGTTATGAGGTGGCATGTGGATTCCCAACCCACCGTAGTCTATTGGACCCTATCTTGGCACTTTTTTGGGGCTTCAAACTTTTAGCTTGGCCCTCAAAATGGCAATTTAGTGTTTTCTCCTAATTTTTTAAAAGTTGCTTTTGTTAATAACTTGAAACTCATGTTTTGAATTTAAGATGTTTGTTCACTTTTTGTCCTACCTTAGTTTTAGGAAGTTTTTGGGAAGAAATTGGATTCTCAAGATATGCATGTATTACCTAAAATGGAAAAATCTGACAATTGTCAAAATCTACCAAAAAAGGTAATTTTTTGATTTGTTTGTTTTCTTGGATATAAGAGAGTTTACTCTCATTGTAGCAGTAGAGTTGTTGAATAGAAGTTTTCTTTATTTTTTCTAGTTTTCCAAATCTTTGGCTCTCACACATGATTAATGGCACAATTCTATTGACTGCATGTTGTTGGCTACATTATCTGGTATCAGAGCAAGAAGATGGTTGAGAGAGGAAGAGGAAGAGGCGGTCTTTCCCAGATACATAGAGAAATGCAAAATCTGCAAAGGCAAGTAGTAGAACTTACAACACGGATGGAAAACCAAAGACTGTGTAGAGGAGGAGATGAATCTGATGAAGAGATAGGTCAAGGAGGTGCAAATCAAGATACAAAACATGAAGAAGAAGAATTAGAAGGCATGCATTTTGAAGAGAGGATGCTCAGGGCCTTAGAAGGGAAAAATGAAGGGGTCAAGGTAGATGTTTCAGATTATGCAGGTAGTCTAAAACTAGAGGAGTTGATAGACTGGTTGAATGACATGAGAAATGTTTTTGAATGGAAATCCATGATAGAGGAAAAGAAGGTGAAATTTGCATGCACCAAATTAAAGGGTCATGCAATGATTTGGAGGGATCATCTTCAAAAGGAACGAACAAGGAAAGGCAAGGATAAGATAAGGACATGGAATAAAATGGAGAAGAAGTTGAGAGAAATTTTTTTGCCCATAGATTATGTGCAAACCCTTTTTTGTATGTTTCAAAATTTAAAGCAGAACCTCTCTTCTATGCAAGATTATGCAAATGAGTTTTATACGCTATCTATACATATAGAGCATCAAGAAACTAATGAACAAATGGCTGCTAGATATGTGAATGGCCTGAAATTCTCTATTCAAGATGAATTGAGCATGCATCGACTCAACGGTATGGAAGAGGCTTACCAATTGGCTCTAAAGACTGAAAAAAAAACAAAACAGACAGTACCATCAGAGGAATAGAGGAGGAAGAAGGGGTACATCAACCCCATTTTGAGGAGGTTAGAATTATGGCAGGGGAGAGTCATCCCATGGATTGGAAAAACAAGTAGACACTCAACAAGATCCTTTGAATCAAGAATGAGGAAGGGGATTTCAAAGAGGTAGAGGTTATGGTAGCAGTAAAGGATGGGAAAACTAGAGAAGGCCTTTCACTTGTTTCAGATGTGGAGAAGAAGGTCATAGGGCATTTGCAAGCTCAAATTATAACATGCAAGAAAGAAATCAAGGAGGACAACCTAGGGTGAACGTGATTTAAACACAACATGAAGTGGAAGGAATGGAACTAGAGGTTCCACTAGATGTGGGAGAAAGTATCATGATGAGAAGAGCAATGGTGATTCTAGAGAAGGAGAAAACACAAGCCAAAAGCTCTGATGGTTCATGGCTTCAAACCAATATCTTCAGAACCAGATGCACTTCGGGTGGCAAGGTATGTCAAGTTATTGTTGATGGAGGTAGTTGTGAAAATATGTTTTCTAAAGAAATGGTAGAAAATTTGAATTTACACTGTGAAAAACATCCTCATCCATACCACATTGCATGGTTTAAAAAGGGAAATGAAGTCACTGTTGATAAAAGATGACTAATTAAGTTTATCATAGGGAAGATCTATCAGGATGAGATATGGTGTGATGTTGTCCCAATGGATGCCTATCATGTGTTATTGGGAAGACCATGGTAGTATGATAGAAAAGTTATGCATGATGGAGAGAAAAATACATACACTTTTTGGAAAGATGGCTCTAAGGTGATTTTATTGCCTCTCAAGGATGAAGGAAAAGGTGAGACCATGTTGTCTGAAAGAGATCTTGTTAAAGAAATGAAGGTGATAAGGTGTTGTTATGCATTAGTAATGAAAAAAGGTGAAGAGGAAGACATTTCAGTTCCCCCAGAAGTAGCAGAGCTATTGAAAGAATTTGTTGATGTTTTTCCTGATGAATTACCTGATGGTCTACCGCCAAAGAGAGATATTCAGCATCATATTGATTTGATTCTAGGATCAACTCTACCCAACCAAGTAGCTTATAGGATGAATCCAACACAACATGCAAAGTTGAATAAGCAAGTAATAGATCTCATAAGTAAAGGTGTGGTGAGAGAGAACATGAGCCCATGTGCTGTACCTGCATTGTTGACCCCCAAAAAAGATGGAACATGGAGGATGTGCACTGATAGCAGAGCAATTAATAAGATTACCATCAAGTATCAGTTTCCTATACCTCGTATGGAGGACATGATGGATGTCTTTGCAGGGGCCAAATATTTTAGCAAGATCGACCTACGAAGTGGCTACCACCAAATCTGGATCTGAGAAGGGGATGAGTGGAAGACAACCTTTAAGACTAGAGACAGATTATATGAGTGGATGGTTATGCCATTTGGGTTATCAAATGCACCTAGTACATTTATGAGATTGATGAACATTATACTATGACCTTACATTGGTAAGTTTCTGGTAGTTTATTTTGATGATATTTTGGTATTTACTAACAAAGAAGAGCACCTACAATAGTTGAGGATCATCTTTGGTGTGTTAAGGAAGGAGAAGCTCTATGCCAATTTGAAGAAGTGTAGGTTCATGCAGGATAGTTTGGTTTTTTTAGGCTTTGTCATTTCTAAAGATGGTGTCAGAATGGATCCAGAAAAGGTCAGGGCAATTCTAGAATGGCCTAGTCCAAGCAGCATCACAGAGGTAAAATTTTTTCATGGCTTCGCCACTTTCTATTGAAAGTTCATTCAAAATTTCAGTAGTATTGTAGCTCCTATAACAGATTGCACCAAAGGAAGGGAGTTTGTATGGACCAAGGATGCTGAGGAGATTTTTAAGTACTTAAAGAAAAAGGTAACAGAAGCACCTATACTTGCATTGCCAAATTTTGATAAGGTATTTGAAGTAGAATGCAATGCCTCCCATGTGGGAATAGGTGTTGTACTTAGCCAAGCTGGAAAACCTATAGCTTTCTTTAGTGAAAAGTTGAATGAAGTGAGAAAGAATTATTCTACTTCTGATTTTGAATTTTATGCAATTGTTCAAGGATTGAGGCATTGGAGACATTATCTAGTTCCCCAGGAGTTTGTATTGTTTACAGATTATATTGCATTGAGATACTTGAACACAGAGAAAAAGTTGAATAATAAGCATGCCAAGTGGGTCTCTTTCTTGTAGGGTTACAATTTTGTGTTGAAGCATAAGTCTGGAAAACAAAATTGGGTTGCAGATGCATTAAGTAGGCATGTTGCACTTTTGAGCACAATGGAAACTGAGGTGATTGGTTTTGATGCCATCAAAAATTTGTATGAGTCTAATGATGAATTTTGGGAGATTGTGGAACAACTGAAGGCACCAGTATCTAGTAACTTGGATCACCTTAGGGGTGAATATTTTATGCAAGATGGATATCTATTTAAAGGAAAACAACTATGCATACCAGCTGGCTCTATGAGGGAAAATATTATCAAAGAATTTCATAGTAGTGGGTTGGCTGGACATTTTGGCAAGGACAAGACAATAGCCTTGATAGAAGATAAATATTACTGGCCAAAGATGAAAAGAGATATAACTAAGTATGTAACAAGGTGTAGGATCTACCAAGTGGCTAAGGGACATTCACAAACTATAGGGTTGTATATGCCATTACCAGTACCAACTGCACTAGGGATAGATTTGAGCATGGACTTTGTGTTGGGACTTCCACATACTCAACAAGGTAATGACTCCATTTTTGTAGTTGTTGATAGGTTCTCCAAGATGGTTCATTTTATTACATGTAAGAAAACTAATGATGCAACGAGGGTAGCAGAGTTATTTTTTTCAGAAGTTGTTCGACTACATGGTGTTCCAAAGACTATTACCTCTGATAGGGATACCAAATTCCTCAGTCATTTCTGGAGGACTTTATGGAAGAATATGGGGACCAAGTTATAATTTAGTAGTACCTATCATCCTCAAACAGATGGGCAAATAGAGGTAGTCAATCAGAGTTTGGGAAATTTGTTGAGGTGTATTGTTGGAGAAAAGCCAAAACAATGGGATGTGGCATTACCCCAGGCCGAATTTGCCTATAATAATTTTGTTAACAAATCAACGGGAAAGTCCTCTTTCCAAATTATGTATGGTAGGAATCCTCAGGGTGTTCTAGATTTGGTATAGCTACCAATGAAAGATAGGGTCAGTGATGATGGGGAAGCATTTGCAAAACACCTTCAATAGTTACAAAAAGATGTGAGACAGAAGTTGCATGACAGTAATGAGAGGTACAAGAATACAGTGGATGCTAGTAGGTGACATTAGACATTTAAAGAAGGTGACTTAGTGATGGTATATTTGAGAAAAGAGCAGTTTCCTACTAGAACATACCACAAGTTGAAGTATAGGAAAATTGGTCCTCGCAAAATTACAAAGAAGATCAATGACAACGCATATGAGGTCAGTTTACTAGATGATCTCGATATTTCTCTTGTGTTTAATATTTTTGATTTATATGCATTCCATGGTGAGGATGATGCTAAAGATAGTCAACTAGAAGTGGCATGGCACCACCACATTCCCCATAAGAAGGAAAAGATTACACAGGTTCTTGATAAGAAAACTACCTACACTCGGCAAGGGCATTACAACAAGTATTTAGTACAATGGGAAGGATTACCACCAACAGATAGTACATGGATTATAGAGTGGGAAGTGCAAAGGTTAGATCCAGTCAAGTGGCAGTAGTTCGAAGACACTCACTTGCAAGAGTTGCATTCTTTTCAACCAGAGGAGAATGATGCAGGAACTTTTGGAGGTCATAACTTTTGATTTGGATGTGGGTTTAGGCTGAAATTTTACAGGTGGATGCGTTATGAGGTGGCATGTGGATTCCCAACCCATCCTAGTTGGTTGGACCCCATCTTGGCACTTTTTTGGGGCTTTAAACTTTCATCTTGGCCCTCAAAATGGCAATTTAGTGTTTTTCCTAGTTTTTTAAAAGATGCTTTTGTTAATAACTTGAAACTCATGTTTCAAATTTAGGATGTTAGTTAGCTTTTCATCCTACCTTAGTTTTAGGAAGTTTTTGGGAAAAAATTGGATTCTCAAGATATGCATGTAAAATTACCTAAAATTGCAAAATCTGACAATTGTCGAAATCTGCCAAAAAAGGTAATTTTTTGATTTTTTTGTTTTCTTGGATATAAGAGAGTTTTCTCTCATTGTGGTAGCAGAGTTGGTGAATAGAAGTTTTCTTTATTTTTTCCAGTTTTCCAAATCTTTGGCTCTCACACATGATTAATGGCATAATTCTATTGAGTGTATGTTGTTGGCTACATCACAATCATTCATACCCTCAACAAGATTTTTATTCTTCAGGGTCCTCAAACCCTTTTCACCAATGTGACCAAGCCTTTGGTGCCATAACATTGTCCTCTCAACTGGAAGTTTCATCTGCATAGAATGAGCATCCTTAGGTACCCAGAAAGCATGACCATTGGAAGTAGATGCAACAGTCTTCTTCGCTACTGGTTCCAATGGTGAGGATGAAGACTCTGAAGCTCTCTTCTTTGATATAGAGGCACTATTGCATAAAACTGCACATGCATCAAGCTGACATAGAGTGCCAATCTGAATGCTCTTAGCCAACACCATAGATCCTCTAGTCATCTTGCATCCTCCATTCAAGAAAAAAACCTGCACACCAATATCATTCAATTTACTTAAAGAAAGAAGGTTCCGTGTCAAACTAGGGATATACAAAACACCATTGATTCCTTTTACTCATCCATCAGGGAATCAAATCAAGACTCTTCCACGGCCAACAATATCTAGGTGAGAATCATCACCTAAGTACACCTTTCCACCATCATATTCTTCATACTTCGAAAACCAGCCCTGATGCGAGGTCATGTGAAAAGATGCACCATAGTTAATAAGCCACATATCCTCATATGCATGCATTGCCAAGGCAGTGACAAATGCTTCTCCTTCATCTTGAGAGGACTTGTCAGAATCTGAATCATAATTCTTCTTTTTCTTTTTCTCCTCCTTGTACTCCTTGCAGAAGTGACTAGGTTTGCCGCAGTTCCAACATAGGGCCTTGGACTTTCCAGGAGACTTAGATCTCCCACAAGATTTGGATCTTCCTTTTTCTTCCTTTTTATCATTTTTCTTTTCCTTCTCTTTAGATCTACCATGAACCATAAGAGCCTCCTTATCCGATTCAGAAGACTTTCTCCGCATCTCTTCAGACAATAGCAAAGAAACCACTTCATCCATCTTGAAGGTGGTAGTTGATGAGTGTCAAATTGCACTCATAAAATACACCCTTTTTGCCTCTCTTTTTCCCTATTTAGTTTGTCTTCCTTGTGTCTGCACTCAAATTAGTTAAGCAAGATTGTTCTATTTTGTGATTAATTAGGATAGATTACTTGAGATTAGAATTTCTGATTTGGTGACTAATGTGCGTGGGATTAATAAAAAATGCAGAATTTCTCTTCCTTTTTGAGTCCGCAGGTGTAAATACTAGAAACAACAGTTTTGTGCATCTCCGGAGATCGTCTTCCATGATCTCTAGAGACCATGACAAAGAACAGTGACACCTGGAGTTTGAGGATTTGGGGAATATCTCATGAGCTCTGCGAGTGTCTGGAATAATTTCTGGAGCTCTGCGAGTGTCTGGAATATCTCCGGAGCTGCAGACAGGAACAGCGATCTCCGGAGCCTCCCAAGAGCAAAGCATGTTCCAGTCAGAGCCACCAATCAGACACTTTAGCAGCAATCCTAATACCCCCGCACTTCACTCAAATCATCACCTGAGTGGTGAAGAGTCGACTATCAGTTAAACTGCCAAAGTTTTATCTTTCCAAAGATTTTGCATGAGTTATGAATTAAACTAATTTTCAGGGCTTTGATGCCCAAGTGTATTAAGACCTAAAACTTAGGCCTCTGAGTGGACTTCTGTTCCACTCAAGTCTACCTTTCTTACATGATGATCTTTCATGAGTTTGATAGTTAAGTACAAATAAGAGATGGTGTCATCTCCTAGAAAGACTGATAGATAAGTTCAGTGATATATCATCACCCTTTTTATATATACTCTCAGAAATAGTAATAGAAACAATGATAAGATTATTCTAATTTTTGGAGATTTCAGTTCTGTCATAGCCATACATCTCTCATGAACATAAAAATGAATGAATTGGATTGAATTTGGTTAGATCATCTTTAATGTTGATTTCTTGCAATAGCCTTCAGCCTCAAAGGTGCGGAGCAAGGGCCCACTCTCACCAATCAGGCAGGAGGCTAGTATCTCTGTTTTACTATTTCAAGTTTCTTTTATAAAAGCATTTCCTATTTTAGTAGATAGATGCATGTTATCATTCTTTGCTTTGAGTACATTTCCTGTTTTATTCTATTTTACAGCATTCATTACATTTATTCAACCAGCAGGTAGATTAGTCATTCTTTTAAGCTTTAAGATTAGCTATAAACTGGTCACTTAGAATCCCTAGTTGCAGATAGCCATGGACACAGCCCTGGTTCTTTGACATCTGAAAATAGATTAAATGATGAGGTATAGCGACAGCTCGTCAGTAGTGGTACTCCCAATGGCCATAACAAAGTGGTCCCACAAATCTAGTAAGGAACACAGTAATGCCATACATCGGTTCTCCTTCTCCATCTCCACACCAATAGAAGTCAACTAGGCAACAAGCATATTGAATGTATTCAGGTGATCAATGACAGATCCTCTATCTTCCATCCTCAAAGAATACAATTTCTTTCACAGGAATAACTTGTTCACCAAGAATTTAGCCTGATAAACATCTCCAAGCTTCTTCTAAAGTTCCTTTACAGTCTTCTCTTCATGGATATTCAGGAGCACTGAATCAACCAAACAGAGTCTTATCAAACCCTTAACTTTTAGATTTTTGAGATCCCAGTCTTTTTGAGACATTGCTACTAGTTTTGAACAAGATACAGCTTCCCATAAATCCTGATCTACAAGCATGTTCTCCATTTTAAGTTTCTACAACTCAAAATTACTGTCATTAAACGTATTTATCTCAAACCTTCGAGATGTGCTTGCCATCTCTTACCTCCAACAAAGATTTCAAAATCCTCTGCACAAGCTCCCACTCAAACAAAGATCATCTCAAAAAACCCTCTACCCAACAACTAGAACCAAAGGTGATTAGGCTCTGATACCAACTGAAAGGAAGCAAGGTATGCAGAAACGCTTCCTACACTGATCTAGTGGGGAAAGACTTATGCAAATTTTCACTTTTACAGTTACATATTAAAATGCACTTTAAAGGAAAGATAATAACCACTTCCAAATGAAAACACAAAATTCACAACACAAGATATACATGGGGAAAACTGTTTCAGGTAAAAAATCCCACACTCCAAAGCCGTACAATATATTATTCAGAAATCACAAAGATTACAATATACTCATAGAGCAAGCTTTTACAGAAGTATATCCAACCAGAGATCCAAGAGGTAGTTTGACATCTATAATATTCTTACATACAACCTCCATCTCAAGTTCTTGATATATAGGAGATACAATACAATACACCACCAATGGTAATTACAAAATTGTTACCATTTTTTCACCACAGCTCAAAAATTAGCATAGTTGATGTGACAAGTTCATTTTTAGGGTGAAGGTTAACATTCTTCTGTTATGAGTTATTTGCATAGTTATTGTGTTTTAGTGTTAATTACAGTTCAGTTGTGTTGTTTAAGAGAAGAAAAGATTTTTAGATCATTCATTGCATTGCAGAACATTCACAGGAGAGATAAGTATTCCATTCACTACAATGATTGTTCATTTACAAGTTGAAATACATAAAAGAATAAACCATTGCATTGAAAGAAATAATGACATATCAAATGTCCCACACAAGCCATGGGTATAGCTAAACAAATGCAACTATAAAGAAAATGCTATGCATCTAATGATAAGATAAGAGAAGGTCATAGCCATCATTGCCTTGGAGGTTTTTGATCTTCGGAGTTGTCTTCTGTTCCTGCTCCCGATCTCGACATGAACCTACAAAAATGTGGAAGGGTCCTATTAGAGATTTGGTTATGAGATCTATATCCTATCAGAAGAGGCATAACACTTTGTTTATAATGCATTGATCAATGAATATCATCCACATGCAGAAGGAACTGAGAAAGAAACAATCATGGAACTTCATTGTTTTTTTCTAATCTGTTTGTTTCATGTGTAGGTATAGGATAAGTCATGTAGCCGATTGAAGACATATCAGCATGTGGTGTCAAGTGGGCTCCTACAAGGGTTGTGCCCAGCATGCTACTTCCCCTTAATCTTAGAAGGGATGAATGGAAAAATAAAGGATAATTTTTCAATTAACTGCATGACAAATTGAAGGAGTATCAAAATAGTCATATGCATTGGTTTCTGGTTTAGGACACATTCATGATTACAGATCAAGAAATGAAATGGAACCATAGAGATGAATTGAACTTTAAAAAGGGACAACATTAAATGCACATGACAGTTGTCATCATTATTTTAGCTGTCATTGGAAAAAAGAATTTAGACTAAAAAGTGCATAAGGAAATAGTCCAATTGAATCAGAGTATCACATATTCTAGTTCACTTATGCATGGTGGACCTAAATATTAGTGAGTGCAGTAAACGAGACACCAAAATGCAGTTGGAAGAGCTAGAATAATTTATTTGGTATGTATATGCATTTGTATTTGATATGATACACTGATAGACTAATCAAAAGTCAAAGCAATAAGGTAGATTTGTTTAAAGAAATCTAATGTATGCATATCAAAAGTAAACATAGATACAAGCTATCTAGTTTCCTTTCACATTGTTAGATTTTCTTTTGAAAATATGAGAATAACTCCATCATGGAGATACAAATATAAATTCTAGCAGACAGTGCTACAGGAGAAAGACAAATGGAACAACAGGGGTTACATTGTCCACATGGAGTAGTATCTCATTCATAAGATAGTCTCAATGATTCCAAATGACTGTCATGATAACAAGAAGAATCAAATACAATTGTTCATGTCCATCTACAAAAAGTGCAACATTTAATTCTAGCACAAAAGGTACCTCATCAAGGAAGTTTGTTCATAAATAATAAGATACAGATATTTATTCAATCTTCCATCAGAAGCCTGTCATCTGGAATAGTGAGTTGGAATAGAAAAGTATGTGCTATGACAGATTGAACTGGATCATCCAAAGTACATGCAGAATAAATAAAAAGGATGACTATAGGGGTAGAATCATTAACCCAGTTTATGTTCAACATACAATTAAGACTGCCACAATGAAAAATGATGCAAGTAATCATAGTGTTACAGTGAAATAGAATGCAAATATCAAGTGTCATCTGACAAGTTTTGTCATTTTTATCTTAAGGAAGCATGCAGTCAAGTTAACGAAAGAGAAGGTGCATGTAACATATCATGTGGAGACATCATATACAAAGAGCACATCCAATGGAGACCCTAAGTGCATCACTTAGCTATTAGAATACAAAAGACATCTATAGAGAAATAGGATGTCAAGGTAAATGCAAAGATGTTGTTTTCTAGTCACGGCCCTATGGCCACTGAAACATTGTATATCAAAAGAAATGACAGTTTGCAGAGCAACTACAAGATGTCCACAAAATGTATTGTTACAGATTAAGTCAAAAGTTGCAGTGTGAATTTGGAGATCCATTTCATGCTTTCATGTGTTCTTGAGCACCTTTCACTCACAACACAGAAATGTTAAATGAGTATGTTTTTATCAATAGCCAGATCAAAGTGAAATTGCAAGTTACAGGGAAGGAAATAGAACAATATGCACTGCGTTCTATACAAATATTTGGTGATTTTGAGCCATGAATATATATCTAGCCATAACTCTCCAAGAACAAATATACAAAAAAGGAAATGTATTTTCTTCATTACCCATATGGGTTTATGAAGATGCAGATGTAGTATGTGTTTTAAGCCATGAGAGGACAAAGACTGTACAAAACAAACGCATAGCTAGAACCATTTCCAAAGATGCATTCTTTCCTCGAGAACTCATAAACCCATTTCTTTTCATTTAGAAAATGACAAACACAGCTACAATAGAATGAGAAGTATGGTCGTGGGTTTCTACACCCCAAAATGAGCTCGACAAGATAGGGCAAACTTGTTTTGTTCTTAGAGTATCATTGAGCCCTAATCAAATGTTGGCATTTTTTGGTCACATTCTTTTCTTTTTTTGTGGCTCAGATTAATACCTTCATGGTATTAAGTCACTATAACAATGCTGCCTAGGTTTCATGACATCAAGGGAGGTCAAGCTATTTCTCCCTCAAGATATTTAATATCTCAAACACACTTAAGTCACCTTGTGATATACCATATGCCTTAACCCTTGGAGATGGAGATCAATTTTATGTGTTAGAGTGTTTTGGTAGATCATGGAGGGGAAGCCTTTAAGGCTTAAGTTATTTTTTGCAACGTCCTTAGAGATTATATATTTTTTATGATTTTTTTTAGAAAAAACAAGCATTGTAATTGCAAATGGCGAAATTATAAGCCATAGGTTTTTATTTTTTACAAGAAATCAAATCAAATAGGAGATAGATTAAAACTGCCAAGTGTTGTAAAGTTAGTTTTAAAGCGATCATTTATAAATTGGTTTAAAACTTAACTATTTTTAGGCAGTTAAAGGCTAATAAGACAAATCAAATATTCCTTCTCGATTTGTTTTTACTTGGAGGTAGATAAAGACAAAATTTGAGATCTCATGGGCAAAGGAAAGTAGATTTGTGGTGGAGTCACATGAGGGGATCTTTTGGCATCATGCTTTCATTGTTTGGCCTCTTTTTGAGTGCTTTTATTTGTGCTTTTTGAGGAGCTCAAAAATAGACTTAGAGGTCTATTTTAAGGAGCCTTTTTCCATCTTATAGGGAGAGATTGATTTCAGAGGATATATGACAGAGATTCAAATTTCTTTTTGTGAGTTCCAGTTGCATTTTTTTAGTAGAATAGAGCAGAGATCAGAGTGCAGGATATCATAGTCTTCCTCTCACACTGAGAGTGTTGTATTCAATCTTTGTACTCATTACTCCTTTTAGTTATATAGAATAATAGAATTTTCCTTCCTTATTTGTCTTGTGATTGCAGTTTTAATTTGATGTTGCATTGTGACAAATTACATGTCCTTGTTATGTCCTAAAATTGTGAGAATGATGCAAATTGTCATATAGTTCAGGTTGCATGTTTGTGTTCTATTTGAACCTTAATGCAAAGTACTGATGAATTGTATGTAATTGATATGGTTGTAAGAATTATTGTTTAGAAAACTGTTTGCGAGTAAGATCCTTAGGAGTTTTAGGTCTGGTGCATCACCTTATTGTTAAGATTTTATTTTAAGTTATCCCTCTATCCCTTCTCCTCTAAAAATTAGTAGTTTAGGAAATCATAAGGAGAACCAAATCACTTTGGAGATTCTCTCTCGACATAGATCACCCACAATCTGGGAGTGTTTCCATGTTTGAATAGGATTGTCAAGTTTGACTTGGCTAGTGGCACAATCTTGATTGAGAATAGTTTTTGGCATGCCCGATGGGACCTTGAAAGTGATTTTAGAGAAGTGTTGCAGCCTTTGGAGGCTTCTTAAAAGTATACCTGGAGACTCAATCTTTTAGTCTTACATGCAGAACTAGTGCATTCAGCTTGTGAAAACAAGATCAGGATAGATTGGACTGTTTCAGTCCAACATCATGTTCATATATCACTAATATTTGGTGTGTGTATCAGTGATTCCAACCTTTGAAGGTAGAAAATCAAACACATATGGTGACTCCGAATCGAATCTACTAGTTTCGGTATGATCAAGTGTTGGTATGTTATAAAAATTACCTTTTCATTCCATTTTCCAGTTTACATGAGTAGAAATGTTAGATTTTCATAAACAACATGAATATCCACCACCATACTATGAAAATGTTGTTCATAGGGCTCCTTATCAGCCATATTAGGCTAATCAAGTTGTTGTTTCCAATTCCATGTCCCTACAAAGCCAACATGCACAGTATAATTACCACCCACCCACCCCTGCTCATCTTCCTTACCAACTGTATACAAGTAGTCATAATGCTACTTTTAGTCCAAATAGCTAGGATGCTTACCACATGCCTACCCCTACCCAAACTCCTAATCAATCTTCGAACCAGATAAAACAGTCTAAAATTAAAGAGCTTAATGATATGATGAAAGACATTATGTTAGACTTTAATAAGTAGATGGAGGATATCAAGAGGGAATAGGAGTATCAACAACACCAGGAGGAACTGGCTTACCAAGCCTATCTGTATGAGCAGGAGTTGGAGGCACAAAGAGCACAGTATGAGTAGGAAATTGCAAGTATGAAGGGTTGTCAGTATCAACAAGGAGGGGGATTTCAAGCAAGGCAGTATGAAGAATATGATTTGTAGCTATAGGAGTGAGACCTTTGTCTTTAATCAGGAGTGGGAGACACAAAAAAGATAGTTTGAAGAGAGTCTTGAGAGGGAAGTAGTTGCACAAATAAAGCTCTTGCTTTCTTGAGCCCAAGCAGCTCCTGCTATTCTAGAACATCTTGCTCAAGAAGAGGTACATAAGTATAAATTTCCAAGTTTCAGATAGAATGAACCTCTTAAATCTCCTAAAGTTGAAATCTTGAGTTTTAGACAAAATGAAGTTCTTGATCCCTCAAGGTAGCCTAATAAGTCTAAAATACCTAGTTTCAAAAGCCCTCACCCCTTGCAAGTTTTTGAAAATAACCATGTTCGGCCTAGTACAGTTATAGATCAGCCACTTGAAGAGTCTCTTTTCCTCCAAGAAATTCAAGAAACTCCCCAAGTTTCCCAGCCAGACAAATCTGATTGTCCTATCACTATTCGCCTTTGTAAGGATGGACCTGTTGTCTTACAAAATGATTCATTCACCATGAAGGAAGCTAGGAAGGTAAATTAACTACATATAGCTATGGAGAAATACCAGTTAGAGTAGAAAAGGATCAAACAAGAGAAGACTTCTTTTGATGAATCTGTCAATGTTTGCACCGAAGAGCTTCCTTGTGTAGGAAAAGATGTTAATTTTTTTGCGAAAAATCAACTGGTGCAAAAGGCTGATTCACATGAAAATGTTGTTGCTGTTTGTGTAGAGCAAGTTGATTCAAATATGACCCTAAACCCTCTGCATTTTGATTCCTTTGAAAAATTTTCTAATGCTGTTCTAAGATGCATGAAAGTAGGGTGTAGAAGTCACAAGGTGAAAAACTTTAGTTACAAAGATTGAAAATCCAAATCCCATCTGAGAAAGCATTGGATAATGAAGAAAATTCAATAACCTTGTTTGATTAGTTACCTGGTTTTGTTGAACTAGAGGAAGAGAACATGCTCATACTAGAGGTAGCAGTTCCAAAATAACATGGTGATCCTCAACATTCTGGTGAGTTGTTGATTGGATCTGAACCATCTGACAGAGAGGTCTTGGATCAAGTGGAAAAGTGTGAAGATAAGTCTACCATGGAGGTGACACAGCTGACTGAAGACTGTCATGAGGTAAATACAACCCTCTTTTATCAAAAAATCAAGAGGATCATGACAAAATTACATTTTGGGATGACCTCGATGATTTTGTTGCTAATTTAGATAATGTGGAGAACGTTTTAGTTAGTCTTCTTGATGAGCTTCCTAACTTTGATGTCGAGGATGACAACAACATGTCTATGCCTAGTTTTGACCATCCAAGTGTTGTAGAATATTCAGCTAACATGCTAATTCATGAACAACTATATGAAAGCAAACCTGTTTCGACTCTTAGGATATATTTCAATCTAAAACTGAGCTTTTTTCCTCATGCTTGAATGTTATGCCGACATCTTTTGAGGGTAAATATGTAGAATAATAGGATAAAAAAGTAAAAGAGTGTGTTGGAACTCAGGTTTTGACTATTTTAGTTGTTGAATTTCCTTTGATTATTGGTATTGAGGAAGAAGATACATATGAACTAACAAGGTTATCAAGTTCTGAACAATAGTATGATAAAGGTCATTTAGACAAAGGACTGGTTCATGAGCAATTAAATGAAGGCAACTTGGTTGTGGAGGAGCACAAAGTTGAAGTCATGATTCAGCTAAAGCAAGAAGCAGATGTGGTTGAGGAGACATCCAATAAGAATGAAACCAACAATGAGAATTCAAGTTTCATCCTTTCTAGAGGATGCCCCATTAGACATTTAGCCAATGAAGTGGCCAACAAGCTTCAAGGGATTTTCAATGCCCCTAGGAAAGAGACTACAATTGAGGAAAAATAGATAAAATTTGCCCACTCATGGTTGATCAGAGGTATGTCTAAATAGAGTCAACAAATTCAAACCTTTGGCTGTGCTCTTCAGGTTGCAGAACAACAATTTATAAGGTGTGTTCTTGTTTTTCACTCCTTATTGTTAGTAGATAAGCATGAAAAGCATCCTTAGTTGGTTAGGAAAGGTAGTTATTTCACCCAATTGGTGATTGGGTTTGTTTGACTAGCTTCCTTGGTTGGTTAGAGTAGGGTTAGGTTAGTGTTTTCAGTCAATAACTACTTAGTGCACATTTGCTTTTAGTTAGTTTCATTTCCCTAAGTGCTACTGCACAAGTTTTCTGGCCATCAGGGCATGTTAGTTTGCTTTCAGTTTAGTTTGTTATCAATTTTTTTTGCTGCTGTTTGAACTCGTCGGAGAGCTGAATTTCAATGTTTTTTGAGTTTGAGAAGAGCATAGCATGACTCAATGCCCAATGGACATGCAAGGCAACTAATCCAATGCTTGGCAGGCAAGCATATAGCAGAAGTCACCAAAAATGTTACCATTTTTTCACCACAGCTCAAAAATTGGCATAGCTGATGTGACAAGTTCATTTTTAGGGTGAAGGTTAACATTCTTCTGTTATAAGTTATTTGTATAGTTATTGTGTTTTAGTGTTAATTACAGTTCAGTTGTGTTGTTCAAGAGAAGAAAAGATTTGCAGATCATTCATTGCATTGCAAAACATTCACAGGAGAGATAAGTATTTCATTCACTACAATGATTATTCATTTACAAGTTGAAATACATAAAAGGATAAACCATTGCATTGAAATAAATAATGACATCAAATGTCCCACACAAGCTGTGGGTATAGCTAAACAAATGCAACTATAAAGAAAATGCTATGTATCTAATGATAAGAAAAGAGAAGGTCATAGCCAGCATTGCCTTGGAGGTTTTTGATCTTCAAAGTTGTCTTTTGTTCCTGCTCCTGATGTCGACATGAACTTGCAAAAATATGGAAGGGTCCTATTAGAGCTCGAGTTATGAGATCTCTATATCCTATCAGAAGAGGCATAACACTTTGTTTATAATGCATTAATCAATGAATATCATCCACATGCAGAAGGAACTAAGAAAGAAACAATCATGAAACTTTATTGTTTTATTCTAATCTATTTGTTTCATGTGCATGTATAGGATAAGTCATGTAGCTAATTGAAGACATATTAGCATGTGGTGTCAAGTGGGCTCCCACAAGGGTTGAACCCATCATGCTACTTCCCCTTAATCTCAGAAGGGATGAATGGAAAAAGAAAGGACCATTATCTGCATTTCTTTAATTGCATGACAAACTGAAGGAGTATCAAAACAATCATATGCATTGGTTTCTGGTTCAGAACACATTCATGATTACAGATCAAGAAATGAAATGGAACCATAAAGATGAACTAAACTTTAAAAAGGGATAGCATTAAATGCACATGACAGCTGTCATCATTATTTCAGTTGTCATTGGAAAAATGAATTCAGACTTAAAAGTGCATAAGGGAATAGCCCAAATGAATTAGAGTATCACATATTCTAGCTCACTTATACATGGTGGAGCCAAATATCAGTGAGTGCAGTAAATGAGACACTATAATGCAGTTGGAAGAGCTAGAATAATTTATTTGGTATGTATATGCATTTGCATTTGATATGATACACTGATAGAATAATCAAAAGTCAAAGAAATAAGGCAGATTTGTTTGAAGATATCGAATGTATGCATATCAAAAGTAAACATAGATACAAGCTATCTAGTTTCCTTTCATATTGTTAGACTTTCTTCAGAAAATATGAGAACAACTGCGTCATGGAGAGACAAATATAAATTATAGCAGACAGTGCTATAGGAGAAAGACAAATGAAACAACAGGGGTTACATTGTCCACATGGAGTAGTATCTCATTCATAAGATAGTCTCAATGATTCCTGTAGACACCTAAAAATGTCTCCTACCATCAAACTGAGTCAATACATCCCTAAACATACCAATTTCCCTTCTAACCAATTAATTAAATGTTTATTTAATTAATTATCCCTTCATTACCCTATTTTCCATCATTTTATCCCAACAATTGAATTAATTTCATTAATTCAATAGTCCAAACCTTAGCCAATTGATTTAATAAATATGCAATATTTATTAAATCAATTTACCCCTTTGTACTAAATCTCATTAATTAGTTAAAACCATGTTAACTAATTAATCCAGCCTATTAATTGACCTATCCCTACCCTAGGTAATTAAATAGCTATTATTTAATTACCTACCCTAGCCTACCTCATCCTAGCCCTAGGATTAATTAAATAAAATCCATATTTAACTAATCCTAACCTCTCATTTGGGTGGTCAAACCTAGTTTAACACCCTTCCCCACATCCTCCAAATAAAAAATAGAAATATATCACACATCACATTTACTTCTCTTACAAACCCCTTACCACCCCCATACCTCATTTATCTCCACTTATCCCCAAATGAATTTTTAATTCATTTCACATTCCCCATATGAATCTTTAATTCATAAATATTCCTTCACACCCATGCTCATTTAATCACCCCTTTCCCCAAAATGAATAAAAGATTTACTTTTATTCCTAGCCCTTGATCTCATCTTTTAATCCTCACCCTCCATCCTCATTTCCAAAACTCTATAAATGAGACCCCTCTCTAAGCCATTAGGAGGAACTTCATCTTGCATCCAACCTCTGCCAAAATCTCTCCACAATCTCCTCATCATACTACCATAATGTCAAAATCATGGCTCATTCCTATCTTCATCTCTATCTAATCTATCTATCCATCATCCAATCCCTCATCTTACATTGTGTTGAAAGAATTGAGCAATCCACATCTTCATTCTGGTCTTGGGTAAAATTTGAGGAGCTATCGGGTGCAACTCCTTCCCTCTCTTGGATTTGTGAGTCAAAAGGAAGGTATAATCATTTGTTTTTGTATTTGATTCATATTTAATCTTCATTTTGTTCTCATAGATCACAATTCCAAGTGACTATCATGATAATAAGAAGAATCAAATACAGTTGTTCATGTCCATCTACAGAAAATGCAACATTCAATTCAACCACAAAAGGTACCTCATCAATAAAGGTTGTTAATAAATAATAAGATACAGATATCTATTCACTCTTCCATCAGATGCATATCATTTGGAACAATGAGTTGGAACAACAAAGTATGTGCTATGATAGACTGAATTGGATCATCCAAAGTACATGCAAAATCAATGAAAAGGATGACTATAGGGGTAGAATCATTAACCCAGTTTATGTTGAACATATAATTAAGACTGCCACAATGATCAATGATGCAAGTAATCATAGTGTTACAATGAAATAGAATGCAAATATCAAGTGTTATCTGCCAAGTTTTGTCATTTTTATCTTAAGGAAGCATGTAGCCAAGGTAATGACAGAGAAGGTGCATTTAACATATCATGTGGAGACATCATATACAAAGAGCACATCTAATGGAGACCCCAAGTGCATCACTCAGCTATTAGAATACAAAAGACATCTATAGAGAAATGGGATGTCAAGGTAAATGCAAAGATATTTTCCAGTCATGGCCCCATGGCCATTGAAACATTGTATATCAAAAGAAATGACAGTTTGCAGAGCAACTACAAGATGTCCACAAAATGTATTGTTAAAGATTAAGTCAAAAGTTGCAGTCTAAATTTGGAGATCCATTTCATGCTTTCATGTGTTATTGAGAACCTTTCACTCACAACACAGAAGTGTTAAAAGAGTATGTTTTTATCAACATCCAAATCAAAGTGAAATTACAAGTTACAGGGAAGGAAATAGAACAATATACATTGAGTTCTATGCAAATATTTGGTGATTTTGAGCCATGAATCCATATCTGGCCGCAACCCTCCAAGAACAAATATATAGAAAGGAAAATGTATTTTCTTCATTACCCATATGGGTTTATGAAGATACAGATGTAGTATGTGTTTTAAGCCATGAGAGGACAAAAACTGCATAGAACAAACGCATAGCTACAACCATTTCCAAAGATGCATTCTTTCCTCAAGAACTCAGAAACCCATTTCTTTTCATTTAGAAAATGACAAACATAGCTACAATAGAATGAGAAGTATGGTCGTGGGTTTCTACACCCCAAAATACATAGAATGCAACAAAAAATGAAAGATACAGTGGTAAATTAAAATGTTACCTGTGTATGAAGATAATGTATGATGGTGCAAAGCTAAAAATCTTTTTCTTGCTTCATTTTTCTCTTTACACAGTGCAATCATAACGACCCAAATGCAAAGAAGAAGTGATAGTAAGACAAGTGACAACAATTTCATTAGAGATAATGCACAAGCCACGGCTTTGGAAGCCATTTTCATCTTAGAAATTCATCATAAATGTAGGGAAATGAAGGAAAGGAGTCACATTTGCCTCAGAAAGAGTTACCTTTTTCTGCAAAGATTCATGGAAGTTGAGCCCAGGAAATGCCAGAGAATCCAGTTTTTCAAGCTTGAAACCCAAAGGGTTTCATTATCGGCCACAGAGATCTTGTTACCAAAAATGAAGTTGCAAAATGAGCCCAACAAGATAGGGAAAACTTGTTTTCTTCTTGGGGTTTCATTGAGCCCTAATCAAATGTTGGCATTTTTTGTCACATTCTTTTCTTTTTTGTGGCTCAGATTAATACCTTCATGGTATTAAGTCACAATAACAATGTTGCCTAGGGTTTCATGACATCAAGGGAGGTCGAGCTATTGCTCCCTCAAGATATTTAATATCTCAAACACACTTAAGTCACCTTGTGATATACCATTTGCCTTAGCCCTTGGAGATGGAGATCAATTTTATGCCTTTGAGTGTTTTGGTAGATCATGGAGGGGAAGCCTTTAAGGCCTAAGCTATTTTCTGTAATGTCCTTAGAGATTATATATTTTTCATGATTTTTTTTTAGAAAAATCAAGCATTGTAATTGCAAATGGCAAAATTATAAGCCATAGAGTTTTATTTTTTGCAAGAAATCAAATCGAATAGGAGATAGATTAAAACTGCGAAGTGTTGTAAAGTTAGTTTTAAAGTGATCATTTATAAATTGGTTTAAAACTTAACTATTTTTAGGTAGTTAAAGGCTAATAAGACAAATCAAATATTCCTTCTCGATTTGTTTTTACTTGGAGGCAGATAAAGACAAAATTTGAGATCTCATGGGTAGAGGAAAGCAGATTTGTGGTGGGGTCACATGAGGGGATCTTTTGGCATCATGCTTTCATAGTTTGGCCTCTTTTTGAGTGCTTTTATTTGTGCTTTTTGAGGAGCTCAAAAATGGACTTTGAGGTCTATTTTTAGGAGCTTTTTCCCAGCTTTCAGGTAGAGATTGATTTCAGAGGATATATGATAGAGATTCATTTCTTTTTCAGAGTTCCAGTTCTAGTTCTAGTTGCATTTTTTTAGCAGAATAGAGTAGAGACTAGAGTGCAGGATATCAGAGTCTTCCTCTCACACTGAGAGTGTTGTATTCAATCTTTGTACTCATTACTCCTTTCAGTTATACAGAAGAATAGAATTTTCCTTCCTTATTTGTCTCGTGATTGTAGTTTTAATTTGATGTTGCTGTTGTCGATGAGGATTGCACCCTTATGCAAAGCTGTGATACTCTAGAATCCTTCAAAACATGGGGACAAAATCAGGCTGTGGGTAACCTATAATGAGTTTGAACCTCCAGATTATGGGCTAGTTCCCTTAAAATATTCTATTAGAATGTATGATTTTTTGTTTTAGAAAAGGGTAAGAAGAAAACTATAAGGAAATGAAACTATAAAATTTGGTGATGCACCTAATATGGATAGAAAATATGCAATCTGGTTCACAATATAACTTAGAAATCTGACTCACACAATCTAATCTTGGCACAAATATCACAAAAATGCTTCTAAGGAAGGCTTGAAAATAAACTTTTAATGAAGGAAAGGATTTCTCACAACACAAAAAGGATTATTTTCACTAACACAACCTAAGAGCTGTAATATCATTATGCTTAATACTGCAAGTAAGAGTGACACAATAATTTTAAAGGTTTTAATGATTAAACATAGTAAAACTTCATCAAATCACTTCATACAATTAGCATCAAATGGAAATGCAACTAATTGATTTCAAAGAACAAAGGAAATATTGTAAGAGACAAAAATGGAACCTATAACCTGCTGATCTCTATAAAACTATAAAAAATTGAGCTACAAAACTTTCTCGTCTCTCAAAGTGTATAAGAGCAAAAAGGCAAGAACCAGCAAAAATATGTTTTGCTTTACAATATATAGCTTTTCTCTATCTAAGAGGAATGCAAAAAACGAACTGCAGCTACCTGCCTCTAAAAATAAGTCCTCTAAAGTGATCCACGAGGAAACTCAAAAATCCCCAAAAATAAGGGCTCAAACTGCCACAAATCGAGCAAAAATAGCTTCAATTTAGACCTCTCCATATGCTTGACCAAGAAGTTGACCAAGATCCTGTTGGAATAGGTCCAGACAACTGAGATGGGGGGTGGATCAGTTGTTGCTTTTTTTCTTCTTCTTCTATTGTTATTCCTTTTTACAACTTAAAATTAAATCAATGATATAAACAATCCAACATTAAACAATAGCATATGAGCAAAAAATATGAATGACACATTTGACACCAAGATTTTGACATGGAAACTTGGTTAAGGGAAAAACCATGGTGGGGGTTAACCCACAAAATTAATACCCTATTAAAAGTATTGATATAAAATGGGAATGCACATGCATTCAGGGTCACTGCCCAGAGCTCACTACTCAAATCAAGGCTCACTACCTAAGACAATATTACATATGAAAAACAAAGATATGAACTAATGATAGCATCTACGTATGCAGGAATTTTAGTTTTAGTTGAGTACAAAAACTAATCTTACACACTTCATCCTTGCTTTGTTCTTCTCTCATTCGCACCTTAGATTTCTGCTCTACTCATTCACTTTATTTACATGCACACCACACCCTAAACAACTGAAATCATTGACTATATATATCAGCAACAAGATCGATAATCATTCTATTAGTCGTCTATAATAGTACTTAGAACACTTAAGAATGCTCAACCCTGTTGGCTAGATCTATGCATAACTTAGAGTGTGGACCAAAACATACTCTTGCAAATAATTAATCATGTCGACCATAGTTACTGAATGCCACCATTTGTCCAACAAGCTATTGGGAATTAAGGTATCTCAACCTTGGTAATTCCTTACATTATTAATGTTTATATTTATTATTTAATTGCCTATGTTGTAAATATTTGTAAATTCCATATTGTCATGTTGTGGGATGTGGCACGGTGATGTGTCAATCCTACATGGAGTATGACAACTTGTAATTTTTTCCTCACATGAGGAGATAGGTGTCCCACTTTGTGGTAGGAGCATTTTTCCATGTGTCAACATCTTCCATGTTGTGTAAGGGAATATTGACCGAAACGGTTATGACGGATTCCTATGATAGAATCTATGACATGTAAGAGTCAAAAATAAATGTTTGTAAGACAAGTGAGGACATGTGTCATGAATCATGTTTGAAAGAGAATATACTATTTGGGCACCCCAAGGTGGACTATGACATGTTGTAAGAGAATATACTATTTATAGCATGTGTATGACAAATTCTCTTACAGCTGTAAGTTGTAATTGCTATGACAGATTCTATGACAGTCGTAAGTGTCGTAAGAGCATCTGTCATAGCCCATTTTGGAAATAGGTGATCTCTTTGGGATGGGAGCTATGGACAAGTGTTAGGCACATTCTACAATGTTGACCAAGTGTCCCTAGGCATGGGTTTTGGACCATGAGGCTAAGTTGGATGCCCATCCCAAGATAGGACCTATTTTGTCTTGTATTTTCTATATAAATAGGTGCTTGGAGATGGAGTTTGTATTATAGGTTTATAGGTACTATTATGCTATCAGATTGACTACAGATACGAGTGTCAAAGACCATTGAAGCTTACATTGCAAGTGTATTGTAGACATTCTTTCAGATTTGTTAATACATTGTGTAGGTTTCTGAGTGTGGGGTTTTTTTACCCGATAAGGGTTTTCCCCACCGTATATCTTTGTCTCTCTTCTTTTGTCTTCTTTCTGGTTCATGTGTGTTGTGCAATATCTCATTTAGATGTTCTATGTTGCTGTAGTTGTAAGGAATAATTTGAATTTTCATAGCCCTCTCCTCATTAGATTAGTGTAGGAAGTGATTTTTGCACACCTAGCTTCCTTTTAGTTGGTATCAGAGCTTGATCACTTTCGGTCCTAGTTGTTGGGTAGGGGTTTTTTGAGCTGATCTTAAGTTGAGTGAGAGTCTGTGTAGAGTATTCTATTTTCTATTACAATAAGGAGATGGCAAGCACATCTGAAAGAATGGAAGTGGAGAAGTTCAATGGCACTAATTTCGAGCCGTGGAAGCTCAAGATGGAAGACATGCTTGTTGACCGAGACCTTTGGGAAACTGTTACCAGAACTAAACTAGTTGCAATGCAATAAGTTGATTGGGATCTCAAGGATCAGAAGGCTAAGGATTTCATAAGACTTATTCTTGTTGATTCTATGTTATTAAATGTCCATGAGGAGAAGACTGCAACCTTGCTTTGGAAGAAGTTGGGAGATGTGTATCAAGCCAAATCCCTGGTTAATAAACTTTTTCTGAGAAAGAAGTTGTATTCTCTTCAAATAGAGGATAGAGGATCCATTGCCAAACATATGAATGCTTTTAACATGCTAGTTGCACAATTGACATCTATTGGTGTAAAGATGGAGGAGGAGGATCGGTGTATGACCCTACTTTGTTCTTTTCCAGACTCGTGGGATCACCTTGTAATGGCTATTGGAAGCACCACATCCACATTCAAGATGGAAGATGTGGTATCTACATTGTTATCTGAAGAGATATGGAGGAAGTCTTCTGATGCAGGCAAAGAGGCTCTTGCAGTTCATGCAAGACCCAAGGAGAAAGAGAAAAAGAAGGACAAGAAAGCTGAGAAGGGTAGATCCAAATCCCATGGGAGATCTAAATCTCCTAGAAATTCTAAGGCTATCTGTTGGAACTGTGGTAAATCTGGGCATTTACGGAAGGAATACAAAGAGGAAAAGAAGAAGAAGAAAAAAGCTCCTGATTCAAATTCTGACAAATCACAAGATGATTGTGATGCTTTCATCATAGCCCTAGAAACCCATGCATCTAATGATGTGTGGCTTATTGATTCTGGTGCATCATTTCACATGACCTTGCATCGAGACTGGTTCACTAAGTATGAAGAGTTCAATGGTGGAAATGTGTACTTGGGTGATGACTCTCATCTAAAGATTGTTGGTCATGGAAGAGTCTCTATCTGATTCCCTGATGGTCAAGTAAGGGGGATCTCTAGGGTTATGCATATCCTAGGCTTAGCATGGAACCTACTTTCTGTAAGTAGTTTGAATGATGTACGGGTATAGGTTGTCTTTTCAAAAGAAGGATGTAAGATGACTAGAGGAGCTATGGTGCTTGCTAAGGGTACTAGGAGAGGTACTATGTTTTAGCTGGAGGCATGCATTTCACAATGCAATATTTCTTTTGATTCAAAGAAGAGGACAATAGTCACTTCATCCCCACCATCAGAACGAGTAGTTAAGAGATCTGTTGTTTCTAGTTTTGATGTTTGTAATCATGCCTTGGAAGTTAAACTTCCTACTGAAAAGACAATGTTATGGCATATAAGATTTGGCCACATTGGTGAGAAGGGTTTGTGTATCCTAAAAAATAAAAACCTCATTGAGGGGTTAGATGATTGTAATCTTGAGTTCAACTTTTGTGAACATTGCATTTATGGGAAACAAAACCACGTTCAGTTTTATTTGAGTTATCACAAGTCTTCTGGTGTGTTAGACCTTATTCATTCTGATGTATTTGGCCCTGTTAATGTTCCTTCATTATCAAAATCTGTATATTTTGTATCTTTTATAGATGACTACAATAGAAGGCCATGGATTTATTTTCTCAAAAGAAAATATGAAGTCTATAGTAAGTTTAAGGAGTTTAAGGCCTTTGCTGAAAATTAGACTGGTAAGAAGATTAAGTGTTTGAGAATTGACAACGGTGGTGAGTTCTGTTCTATAGAATTCAGTAAATATTGTAAGGAACTTGGGATTGAAAGACATAAGACAACTCCATACACTCCACATTAAAATGGAGTTGCAGAAAGGATGAACATGACACTGATGGAGAAGGCTAGGAGTATGCTTAGTGTAGCTGGCCTAGAACAAAAGTTTTGGGCTGAAGCTATTGCCACTGCTTGCTATCTTGTTAATAGATCTCCTACATCAGCTCTTGTTGGAAAGACACCCATGGAGGTGTGGTCTGGTAGAAGGCCTTCAATAAGGCATCTTCATATTTTTGGTTGTGAGGCATATGCACATGTGCTTAGCGAAAAGTGGTCAAAATTGAAGAACAAGGTTGTTAAGTGTATCTTCATTGGCTATGGTGTCAGTGTGAAAGGATACAAGCTTTGGGATCCTATGGCTGAAAAAGTGTTGTATAGCAGAATTGTCATCTTCAGAGAGCTTACACCTATTTTTTGCAGCCAGAAGAAAAAGAAAAGAAAGAGGATGTTGTTCAGTTTCCTCTCACCCCTGAGAAGACTGAATAGAAAGACAATGTTGGACCTGATGATGAGAAGAGCTCTAGCAGCTCTGAAAGCTCAGATGAAGAAGTTGAACCTCAACCTCAGCTCTTGAGGAGGTCTACATGGATAAGAAAGCAACCTGGAAGGTTTGGTTTTACATTAATTGATTCTAGTTGTGTTTTTGCTTTGCTCACTAACAGTGATGAACCTAGAACTATATCAGAGGCTATGGACATGAGAGATGCAGGTTCCTAGAAGGAGGCCATGGAGGATGAAATGGTTTCTTTGGAAAAGAATCAAACTTGGGACTTGGTGCCTTTGCCTCCTAGATGGAAACCTGTTGGATGCAAATGGGTGTTTAAGAAGAAATTTGGTGCAGATGGTAGTGTTGAGAAGTATAAGGCTAGATTGGTTGTGAAGGGGTATTCACAAGTGGATGGTATAGATTATGGTGAGATCTTCTCTCCTGTTGCAAAGCTAACATCGATTCATATCATGTTGTCTCTCACAGCAGCTTATGACTTGGAGATAGAATAGATGAATGTGAAGACAGCTTTCCTTCATGGTGATTTTGAGGAAGAAATATACATGTCACAACCAAAGCATTACATGGTGAAAGGTAAAGAAAATTTGGTTTGCAAACTTAAGAAGTCTTTGTATGGTTTGAAGCAATCCCCTAGGAGATGGTACTTGAAGTTTGATGCCTTTGTGTTGTCAATTGGATTTGTGAGATCAAAATCAGATCACTGTGTGTATTATAAGTTTTATAGTGATCGTATTCTCATTGTTACACTATATGTTGATGATATGTTGCTCATTGGGAAGGGTAAGAATATGATTTCTGATTTTAAATCTCAGTTTTCAGCACAGTCTGAAATGAAAGATTTAGGGGCAGCTAGGTACATTCTAGGAATGGAAATCAAAAGAGACAAAACCAACAGAAAGTTTTTGTTAAGCTAGAGTAAGTATGTGAAGACCATGTTCAACAGGTTCAGCATGGCAAATTGTAGACCATTGTGTGTTCCCATTTCTTTGGGGACAAAGTTGTCTATTGAGGATTGTCCAAAATCTCCTAGTGAGGTAGAGGACATGTGCAGAATACCTTATGCTAGTGCTGTTTGCAGTTTGATGTATGCTATGGTCCGCACAAGACCAAACATTGCCCAAGTAGTGGGAGTCCTTAGTCGATTTATGGCTAATCCTAGATGAGTTCATTGGGATGCAGTTAAGAGAGTGTTCAGATATTTGAGGGGTACTTCTGAGTATTCCATTTGCTATCATGGTAATGTTTTAGGACCTCTGCATTCTATTGATATTCAACGATTTGTGGATTCAGATTGGGCAGGTGACATTGATAGCAGTAGATCCACCAGTGCTTATGTGTTTACATTGTGTTGGTGGTGCTATTAGTTGGATGAGTATGCGACAACCTGTTGTTGCTTTGTCCATGATAGAAGCTAAGTATATGGTAGCAACTCATGCTTGTAAGGAAGCCATTTGGCTTAAGAGATTATGTTCTGATATTGGTGTTGATACTGGTCAGATCACGATCAGTTGTGATAGTTAGAGTGTAATTTGCCTTGCAAAGAATCTAACTTTCCATGCTAGAAGAAAGCACATTGATGTTTAGTTTCACTTCGTGCAAGACATGGTTGAGGATGGAAAGGTAAATTTGGAGAAGGTAGATACTTTGAAGAATGTTGCAGATGCATTGACGAAGCCAGTGGGCATAGAGAAGTTCAAAGGGTGTTCGAAGTCTATGGGCCTTTCAGCCTATAGCAGTTAAATCTTGTTTTTCTATTGTCTCTTACAAGGTGTTCGACAAGTGGGAGAATGTTGGGAATTAAGATGTCTTAACCTTGGTAATTCCTTACATTATTAATGTTTGTATTTATTATTTAATTGCCTATGTTGAAAATATTTGTAAATTCTATATTGTCATATTGTGGGATGTGGCATGGTGATGTGTCAATCCTACATGGAATATGACAACTTGTAATTTTTTCCTCACATGAGGAGATAGGCATCCCACTTTGTGGTAGGAGCATTTTGCCATGTGTCGGCATCTTCCATGTTGTGTAAGGGAATATTGACCGAAACAGTTATGACAGATTCCCATGATAGAATCTATGACATGTAAGAGTCAGAAATAGAAGTTTGTAAGACAGGTGAGGACATGTGTCATGAAGCATCTTTGAAAAAGGCATATTTGGGTGCCCCAAGGTAGACTATGACATGTTGTAAGAGATGTATACACCTAAAATTGGCTCAGGTTGAATTAAGTAAATATTTTGATATTTATCTTAATTCTTATTTCCTTCTGTCAATTAGAATCCCTAATTTCTTCTAATGTCCCAAGTCCTAAAATCCACCTCATCAATCCACCTCATCTCTTCCACCTCACCATGTTGCACATATAATTAAATATTCTTAATATTTAATTAGCTAATATCCTCCATTTACTAAAATAAATCTTTAAATCAATTATCCTTCACAAATTGAATATTCTATTCAATGTTCCCCACTAGCCTTCACCAATTAAATATTTTATTCAATGTTCCCCACTAGCCTTCATCCATTGAATATTTTATTCAATGTTCCCCACTAGCCTTCACCCATTGAATATTTTAATTCAATGTTCCCCACTATCCTCCACTATTGAAATCTTAATTCAATTGTCATAACCCACTGTCCTCCACTATTGAATTCTTAATTCAATTGTCATAATCCACTAGGAATAAAAGTTTCACTTTTATTCCTAGCCATTGATCTCATCTTTGGATCCTCACCCTCCATTCTATTTTCAGAAAATCTATAAATAGAACCCTCTTCTAAGCCATTGGGGAGGAACTTCATTTGCACAATCACTATGCCCAAATTCCTCTAGGGAATCTTCTTCTTCTTCTTATATCATCATTTTCATACCATCGTAATGCAGAAATCATCATAGCCATTTCTCCTTGTCATCTTGAGGAATCAAAGCAAGGAAGCAAGCTCCCTGAGGGCCCATCTTCATCATTCAAGATCAAGAAAGAATAGGTGACCAATGGAAGCTGCAGGGTAACAAGTTTGTAAGTTTTGGGTTTTCATTTGTTTATTCTTGTTATTCACACATTTCATTGTTGTTTGGGTTATTATTTGTCATTATTGATCAATCTCATTTCACCCTTCACATTTTTGGTGCCCACTGCCTCATCAATCCACCTCATCTCTTCCACCTCACCATGTTGCACATATAATTAAATATTCTTAATATTTAATTAGCTAATATCCTCCATTTTCTAAAATAAATCTTTAAATCAATTATCCTTCACAAATTAAATATTCTATTCAATGTTCCCCACTAGCCTTCACCGATTGAATATTTTATTCGATGTTCCCCACTAGCCTTCACCCATCGAATATTTTATTCAATGTTCCCCACTAGCCTTCACCCATTGAATATTTTAATTCAATGTTCCCCACTATCCTCCACTATTGAATTCTTAATTCAATTGTCATAACCCACTGTCCTCCACTATTGAATTCTTAATTCAATTGTCATAATCCACTAGGAATAA
Organism: Cunninghamia lanceolata; assembly: GCA_027924645.1. NCBI lineage: Eukaryota > Viridiplantae > Streptophyta > Pinopsida > Cupressales > Cupressaceae > Cunninghamia > Cunninghamia lanceolata. The sequence continues at coordinate 1,844,286 of BSBN01000220.1, read as the reverse complement.
AAGATTCACTTTTATTCCTAGCCATTGATCTCATCTTTGGATCCTCACCCTCCATTCTATTTTTAGAATATCTATAAATAGAACCCTCTTCTAAGCCATTGGGGAGGAACTTCATTTGCACAATCACTATGCCCAAATTCCTCTAGGGAATCTTCTTCTTCTTCTCATATCATCATCTTCATACCATCGTAATGCAAAAATCATCATAGTCATTTCTCCTTGTCATCTTGAGGAATCGAAGCAAGGAAGCAAGCTCCCTGAGGGCCCATCTTCATCATTCAAGATCAAGAAAGAATAGGCGACCAATGGAAGTCGCAGGGTAACAAGTTTGTAAGTTTTGTGTTTTCATTTATTTATTCTTGTTATTCGCACATTTCATTGTTGTTTGGGTTATTATTTGTCATTATTGATCAATCTCATTTCACCCTTCACATTTTTGGCGCCCACCACCTCATCAATCCACCTCATCTCTTCCACCTCACCATGTTGCACATATAATTAAATATTCTTAATATTTAATTAGCTAATATCCTCCATTTTCCAAAATAAATCTTTAAATCAATTATCCTTCACAAATTGAATATTCTATTCAATGTTCCCCACTAGCCTTCACCAATTGAATATTTTATTCAATGTTCCCCACTAGCCTTCACCCATCAAATATTTTATTCAATGTTCCCCACTAGCCTTCACCCATTGAATATTTTAATTCAATGTTCCTCACTATCCTCCACTATTGAAATCTTAATTCAATTGTCATAACCCACTGTCCTCCACTATTGAATTCTTAATTCAATTGTCATAATCCACTAGGAATAAAAGATTTACTTTTATTCCTAGCCATTGATCTCATCTTTGGATCCTCACCTTCCATTCTATTTTCAGAAAATCTATAAATAGAACCCTCTTCTAAGCCATTGGGGAGGAACTTCATTTGCACAATCACTATCCACAAATTCCCCTAGGGAATCTTCTTCTTCTTCTCATATCATCATCTTCATACCATCGTAATGCAGAAATCATCAGTCATTTCTCCTTGTCATCTTGAGGAATCGAAGCAAGGAAGCAAGCTCCCTGAGGGCCCATCTTCATCATTCAAGATCAAGAAAGAATAGGTGACCAATGGAAGTCGCAGGGTAACAAGTTTGTAAGTTTTGTGTTTTCATTTATTTATTCTCGTTACTCACACATTTCATTGTTGTTTGGGTTATTATTTGTCATTATTGATCAGTCTCATTTCACCCTTCACATTTTTGGCGCCCACCGCCTCATCAATCCACCTCATATATCCACCTCATCTCTTCCACCTCACCATGTTGCACATATAATTAAATATTCTTAATATTTAATTAGCTAATATCCTCCATTTTCTAAAATAAATCTTTAAATCAATTATCCTTCACAAATTGAATATTCTATTCAATGTTCCCCACTAGCCTTCACCAATTGAATATTTTATTCAATGTTCCCCACTAGCCTTCACCCATCGAATATTTTATTCAATGTTCCCCACTAGCCTTCACCCATTGAATATTTTAATTCAATGTTCCCCACTATCCTCCACTATTGAATTCTTAATTCAATTGTCATAACCCACTGTCCTCCACTATTGAATTCTTAATTCAATTGTCATAGTCCACTAGGAATAAAAGATTCACTTTTATTCCTAGCCATTGATCTCATCTTTGGATCCTCACCCTCCATTCTATTTTCAAAAAATCTATAAATAGAACCCTCTTCTAAGCCATTGGGGAGGAACTTCATTTGCACAATCACTATGCCCAAATTCCTCTAGGGAATCTTCTTCTTCTTCTGATATCATCATCTTCATACCATCGTAATGCAGAAATCATCATAGCCATTTCTCCTTGTCATCTTGAGGAATCGAAGCAAGGAAGCAAGCTTCCTGAGGGCCCATCTTCGTCATTCAAGATCAAGAAAGAATAGGCGACCAATGGAAGTCGCAGGGTAACAAGTTTGTAAGTTTTGTGTTTTCATTTGTTTATTCTTGTTATTCACACATTTCATTGTTGTTTGGGTTATTATTTGTCATTATTGATCAATCTCATTTCACCCTTCACATTTTTGGTGCCCACCACCTCATCAATCCACCTCATCTCTTCCACCTCACCATGTTGCACATATAATTAAATATTCTTAATATTTAATTAGCTAATATCCTCTATTTTCCAAAATAAATCTTTAAATCAATTATCCTTCACAAATTGAATATTCTATTCAATGTTCCCCACTAGCCTTCACCAATTGAATATTTTATTCAATGTTCCCCACTAGCCTTCACCCATCGAATATTTTATTCAATGTTCCCCACTAGCCTTCACCCATTGAATATTTTAATTCAATGTTCCCCACTATCCTCCACTATTGAATTCTTAATTCAATTGTCATAACCCACTATCCTCTACTATTGAATTCTTAATTCAATTGTCATAATCCACTAGGAATAAAAGATTCACTTTTATTCCTAGCCATTGATCTCATCTTTGGATCCTCACCCTCCATTCTATTTTCAGAAAATCTATAAATAGAACCCTCTTCTAAGCCATTGGGGAGGAACTTCATTTGCACAATCATTATGCCCAAATTCCTCTAGGGAATCTTCTTCTTCTTCTCATATCATCATCTTCATACCATCGTAATGTAGAAATCATCATAGCCATTTCTCCTTGTCATCTTGAGGAATTGAAGCAAGGAAGCAAGCTCCCTGAGGGCCCATCTTCATCATTCAAGATCCAGAAAGAATAGGCGACCAATGGAAGCCGCAGGGTAACAAGTTTGTAAGTTTTGTGTTTTCATTTGTTTATTCTTGTTATTCACACATTTCATTGTTGTTTGGGTTATTATTTGTCATTATTGATCAATCTCATTTCACCCTTCACATTTTGGCGCCCACCGTATCGAATCCAATCATCAATTTATGCAGGTTTTGTGGTCAAAATCTTCTTTTTCTAATAGTTTTTGCAAGTTTTGGTGATTAAGTGTTGCAGGTGGCATCCTGGGTAAAAACAGACTGCATTTTTGTGATCAGGACGCTATTTCTGTGAATTTTGACAGTAAACTCGAGTAGGTTCTGTGAATTGTTTTTGGAAAAATTTGAAAATTTTTTAGGGTACAGTCCGTATCGTATGGATCCGTACCGTATGGAACCATACCCTGTCTGTGTTAATCAGTGCAGTCTTGGTTTTCTACCATTGTTTGTTTGCAGGGATAACATCATTCGTTTGCAGGTTTAATGGTCGATTTCATGAAGGTTTAAGGTCGATTTAATGAAGGTTTAAGGTCGCCACCTGCTTCACCTCCATTTACCACCTCCGAGGACACCTGTAACTGCCGCCTGTTAAACCCCACACCACACAAACTCCCTTACCACTGCTCCACACACCCAGTTACCACCACCTATCCCGTCGAACCACCCTGCAAACCCCTCCTCTCCTCCGTCAGGCGTCCCAAACTCTCGCCACCGCTTCCAAAACCCTACCCCACAGCTTCTCTCCCACCGCCTCTGGTGAAACCCCCAATCCTCCGCACCTCCTGCACTTCTATTCTCCTCGTTGACCTCCCTCCCATCCTCAAACCCTAATAGTAGAGTGCGTGGTCACCTTCTTAACCGTGGGCCGGTTAGGGCAAAAGCCCATCTCTTTTTCTTTTTTATTTTTGTTAAAGTTTGGCCATTGGTCATATCAATGACCACGGGCCCTGCTGACTGGTAATCACCACAACCTCCAACCCCTAACTGCCAGCACTAACTATAATGGTCAACTCAGCACATGTGACCACGCGCTTTCCAATAGTTAACTTTTTTGCAAACTGTTAGAGCTTGTTCTTGTGCCTCTACATGCCATAATAGGCTATTTTTTCAAACTTGCACAACTTTTGCATACGGAGGTGAAATCACACAAACAAGGACTCGTCGGAAAGAGGACTTCGAGCACTTCATAGTTGTGAGGTTTTTATCAGGTGATGGTACCTTTTTCCCACCTTTTTTATCAGTCATAGTCAAACTTGCATTTAAACTTCAAGTCATCATATCTTTTGCATTTTTGATCGAATTTTCACAAAAAAAAATTTCAAATTGCATAGAATCTCCTGAAGAATCTATTTATACAATCTATTTTCCTGTATCAGTTCTTTTTTTATCAAATTTTCTTAGTTTATCAATTTTTGCATCACAACCTATTTGGCTAGTCTACTTGCTCTTGTTTTCGGTTTCATGACTTGGAGGTGATCATTCGGGACTGGAGCAACATCAGGAATAGCAAACACATCAATTTGGACAGCAATTTAATCAGGTGCATCTATTTTCATCCTTTATCTCTCAATCATTGCTTGCAAACACACTTCAGTTTGGGCATAAAAACGAACATTGTCTTCAATCACACATTGAAATCAGGCTTAAAACAAATCAGTGTCTTCAATCACACTTTGAAATTAGGCTAAAAAAGAACCATTGTTTGATCTATTTTTCATCACATTTCAATTTCTAAGGGTCAATTAATCAACTACGAGTGTGAACCAAGTGAGTGTGTGTATGCTCTCTCCTCGCACCGCAAGGTGATCTTGGAGATCAAAAACACCTCATTTGATTTGCTTTTGTTTACCCTATCCTAGGAGGCCTGCTAGGGGATTTCATCACCCCTAGGGATGACCTCATCTGAGGTTGAATCGAAAGACACCCTCTTTGAAATCAGAATCTTGTCACTCTTGGCTAAGCCCCAAAGAACTTTCTACCTTTGGGAAGTGAAGGTGAAGGGTGGGTTACCCCCTTCTCCCAACTGTGTGACAGGATTTCACTTTCAAATCATTAGTCAACCTCATTTAAACATAGAGCAAAAACCTAATTGGCCATACCTTACATCAAACTAGGCATTAGGGCATGTTGATGTGTCTTCCACGTGTGCTTGTTTACTAATCAACATATTCTTCAAATTCAACATTCAAGGTTGCTTATGTGTCTTATGTGAGTGAATCATGTTTGTACACATGTGATCATTTCCAAATCAAGTTTAAACACCAAACACATAAGACAAGTCATTCACCTCATTCTTCCAAGCACTCTTGTCTCGACTTGTGACGCATTTGCACTCTATTCTAATGCATTTGTTTTTGCACATCCAAACTAGTAAACTTTTCCAGTCTTGTGTCAATGGCAAACAAATTAGAATATCTTAACCAAAAACTACAATATTTGGAATTACAAATAAACTTAGGTCCCTCAACCCAAGACCGTATAGCAATTGCTCAAGAACTCCAAGTCATACAACAAGAAATGGCAATCTTACAAGCTGAACATGTCAGTACTAGCTACGCCTCGCCCCAAACTCATACATCTATTTTCTGTCTTAATGATGCTCAGGACAAGGCAAGCACCACCTCAAGTTGGAAATCGTATACCACTCTGTCTACTAGTCCTCCTTCACTGTATCCTAAAACACATATCCCAAAACATACCAGTCCTACGCCAAAACCGCCATGTAGTTCCTCAAATTTTAAATGGCACACCAAAAAAGAATCAGATGAGTGGTGGGAAAAATGTTTTCCACATTTATACAACAAAAGCAAAGCTAGGGAGAAAGCCAAATCCATTCATCCATCCCTTCATTCATCTACCCATACACCTGCAATGAATGTGATCCAAGGGCTATTAGCAGAGAGTCAACTATGTCCCCTAACTCCAGTCCTTGACCTTACCAAAGATTCTTCCAATGTCTTGTCAACGCCTACAATGCCTTCATGTCATCCACCACCCCTTGAGCTTCTCAAAGAGCCTTCTACCATGCACCAGAGTCAAGGTCCGTCACACCCTCATATTGTTGACCAAGAGCCTATCCAAGAGCCCTCAATTAACATTCTTAGCCCTTCAAGCCCATCATGTGACCAACAAGTCATCAAGCCTATTCAAGAGTCTCCTATTATGAATCCAAGTCAAGAGTCATCATGTTCTCATGTTGTTGACCAAGTGCCTATCCAAGAGCCTTCCACTTCCATTCAATCAACCGAAGAGGTATGTCAAGAGTTTAATCCTAAGCATGTGGAAACATTAAGCCCTAGTCCAACTCAAGATCAAAACACTTTCATGCAACCCATCCATAACCTATATCTTTTCCCTAATCAAGATACTAGTGTTGATGAAGAAGCTATCCATGGGCAACTTGATCCTATGCATGAACTAGAGATCCAATGGCTTTTCTATGATCAAGATGATGTCCATAATAATGAACCTCTCCAGGAGCCACTTGATCCTATACATGAGCAAGAGATTCAGTTTCCAACCATGTAAAACCTATATCTCTCCTATGATCAAGATATTATCACTGATAACGAACCTATACAAGAGAACATTAATCCCATCATGCTAAATCCTATCTATGATCAAAATCCCATCTATGATGAAGAACCTATCTATGATCAAGCAGACCATGATGATCCTCTTAGCCTACTTTACGTATTCGATGGTCCTAAGCCTAGCACCCCATCTAGTCCTACCCAAGATCCAACAACTTCCACTTCCTTCGATGAGACACTTGCCTCCCAAGCAAGCGTAGAAGATCAAGCCAGTAATGATCTTTCACCATCCATTATTGACCAAGCCACAAATCCTCCACCATATATCCTTGGTCTTACTACCTTCGTGCATGAATGTTCTCTCTTAGAACACCACCAACCATTATTCGCTATCTCACTTTCCTCATCTAATAAGGAACTCACTGCTAGTGCACCTATACATAATCCTGCTATCCACCACATACTCTAGAAGATGAACTATCAAGGTAAAGGCTTAGGCCTTCATGAACAAGGTATCTTGGAACCTATCCATGTCAACGTTCCTCCACCTTCATATGGCCTTGGATACATACCCCAAGTTGCACAAACTCAAGATGTTGGTACTTCCTCCACTCCTAAGTCTACCACTTTCCATCATAAACACTATCATATCCCCAAAACATATGTCGCCATTCCACCTCCATCATCCTGCAATTGTCAAAAGCATGTGACCATACACCTTCCACCATCCAATCTCCCTCTGCTACTTCCAACTCCTAATATCTCACCATCCAATCTCCCTCCACTACTTCCAACTCCTAATATCCCACCATCCACTCTACCTCTGCTACTTCCAACACCTTATCCATCCATCTATAAATCCTCTACATATCCCAATCATGGCCGACAAACACACATATGGTCTAAACAAGGAGCTTTCACTAACCTCACTTCTACCATCACACAGGGATTCAATGACAAATATGTGGATGCCTCTACCTATAAAGTCAAAAATCATAAGAGTCCTCATGGCCTAGGATATAAAAGCCAAGAATCAAAGCATTATCCACCAAAATTGGCTCAGGTTGAATTAAGTAAATATTTTGATATTTATCTTAATTCTTATTTCCTTCTGTCAATTAGAATCCCTAATTTCTTCTAATGTGTTCCAAGTCCTAAAGTCCTCCTCATCAATCCACCTCACCATGTTGCACATATAATTAAATGTTCTTAATATTTAATTAGCTAATATCCTCCCTTTTCCAAAATAAATCTTTAAATCAATTATCCTTCACAAATTGAAAATTCTATTCAATGTTCCCCACTAGCCTTCACCAATTGAATATTTTACTCAATGTTCCCCACTAGCCTTCACCCATCGAATATTTTATTCAATGTTCCACACTAGCCTTCACCCATTAAATATTTTAATTCAATGTTCCCCACTATCCTCCACTATTGAATTCTTAATTCAATTGTCATAACCCACTGTCCTCCACTATTGAATTCTTAATTCAATTGTCATAATCCACTAGGAATAAAAGACTCATTTTTATTCCTAGCCATTGATCTCATCTTTGGATCCTCACCCTCCATTCTATTTTTAGAAAATCTATAAATAGAACCCTCTTCTAAGCCATTGGGGAGGAACTTCATTTGCACAATCACTATGCCCAAATTCTTCTAGGGAATCTTCTTCTTCTTCTCATATCATCATCTTCATACCATCGTAATGTAGAAATCATCATAGCCATTTCTTCTTGTCATCTTGAGGAATTGAAGCAAGGAAGCAAGCTCCCCGAGGGCCCATCTTCATCATTCAAGATCAAGAAAGAATAGACGACCAATGGAAGCCGCAGGGTAACAAGTTTGTAAGTTTTGTGTTTTCATTTGTTTATTATTGTTATTTGCACATTTCATTGTTGTTTGGGTTATTATTTGTCATTATTGATCAATCTCATTTCACCCTTCACAAGAGAATATGCTATTTGTAAATGGGAAAATAGGTTAGTCAAATTAATGAAAACAAAAACCCAAACATCAATGGAAGTTGAAAGCAAAGAAGATTTAAAACCAACACAAGTAAATATACTTACAAACTCCTTTACCTATCATTTTCCATTGTTTGCCTATCTTTCTTTGATCCTGATTGTGAAGCCCTTAGAAGCTTTCCTTGCTTGCTTGCTTGTTGAAGATGACAAAGGAAGAATGGCTTTGATACCTGTTTGTGTTGAATGTGAATTAGGACACTTGAAAATGGAATGAAGAAGAGAATGAGAGAAATTTGGGTATAGTGATTGTGCAAGATGAAGTCCCTTTAATTGCTTAGAGAATGGTCTCATTTATAGATTTTCTGAAAAGGGAATGGAGGGTGAGGATCAAAAGATGAGATCAATGGCTTTCATTTTTTGTGAATGTTTAATTCATAATGGATGAATTAAAAATTATTTTTTGAGAAGAGTGGTTTATGACAATTGAATTAAGAATTCAATAGTGGAGGATAGTGAGTTATGACAATTGAATTAAGAATTCAATAGTGGAGGATAGTGGGGAACAATTGAATTAAGAATTCAATTTTGGATAATAGTGGATATTAGCTAATTAAATATTAAGAATATTTAATTATATGCGCAACATGGTGAGGTGGAAGAGATGAGGTGGATTGATGAAGTGGATTTTGTGAGGTGGATTTAGGATTTGAGACATTAGAAGAATTTAGGGATTTTAATTAAATAAAATGATTTTATTTAATTGTAGGATAATGAACCAATCAAATAAACTTATAATATTTATTTAATTGACAGAAGAAAATATGAATTAAGATAAATATTAGAATATTTACTTAATTCAACCTGAGCCAAGTTTAGGTGTCTACATTTTGCCCCTCTTTGAAGCAATGTGTTTTATCACGTTGTTTCAAAGAATAAATAGTCTGATAATGATACATGCCCTAGTTTGCCCCTGGTATAGGTTATGATGATAGGATGCCCCCTCGGGAGATTGGACGAGGAGAGGGCAGCAAGCGTGAGACGAACAATCTCACAATAAGATATGTTGATAGGAGATGAAATGGTTGAATGCAGAAGAAATGGATGAATGATATGGAATGCAAGATAAAATGATGACACACACAAGCAAGTAGCTAGTATGCACAAATGACACAAGCACAAACAAGGTATTGCCCCTGTCGAGCGGTAAACCAATGGTATGGATCGATGATGTCTGGTTTCAGGAATAAAATATGTCGTATAAGACTCTGGGTCTGGTTTCGACAATGCAACATCCTATCTAAGACATTTGATACGATAGTGATATAGGACAGTGTTGTCATGGCGGGGAACAATATATCCCTAGACCAACACGGCAGGCGTGTTGTCATGGCGGGGAATGATGGATCCCTAAAGCAACACGAAGGATAGTGTTTGGTTTCAGGAAATGAAGCATGTCGTATAAGACTCGTGTGTTGGTCTGATTTCAACAATGCAACATCCTATATAAGACAATTGATTGAGTTGGTTTATGACCGGACAAGGATCAAGACCACTGATTGTGATTGAATCATTTGACAAGATTGACTTGACTTGATTGACATGGATTAAGGATAGACTTGCAATTGGATACGGTATGGATATGGATATGGGTACAGATATGAGACACAATTAGATACGGTATAGATATGGAAATGGATATGAACTATAGTTGGATACGGTATGGATATGGATATGGATATTTGTCACCTTGATATAGCAAGTATTTTGAAGCGCTTTCATCATTGGGCTTTATTATGTTGTAAGAAAATACAAGAATCTAAGTATAATTAAACCGAGATGACCTAAGTATCGCTTACATGGATTTTGATTTAGCAAGTTAATACAAGCATCTAGTCAAAATTGAATCTAGATGACCTGAGTATTTCTTGCATTTTTCAACAGACAAGGATTGCCCCTTTTCATGTTTAGACCTCAGAGTCCTCGATGATCTTTTGCCGATCATGTCGTTAGACAAAAGTCCTCACATTACTAGAGTTTAATCCACAAGCAGCAGACAAAGAAAATAATCATGCCCCCATCATAGCATCTCTAGCTTTTGGCATCCTCGAGTAGCATAGAAAGGCATGATAACATAAATCAAGACTATAAGTTAAACTAACCAACACAAAACATTCTTGCATTTAGATGTGTTTGTTTCTTGCCATAATTTGAGATAGAATTAGCTTGAGTGTTTTGATATGGTACTCTTGTTTTGTCTTGGATAGGTTGATGTTTTGCGTCAAGATTTTTGTTTTTTTAGTAGCTTGCTTTGTTGCTCTTGTTTATCTGGTGAGAAGATTGCACAATCCTTATTGGTGAGACGGGCCCTAAGGGACCGACCTAGTGCCTCGGGGGCTCATTGCTAAATGGCCTTGCCTACATGATGACGACGATGTAGAGGCAACGTAGTTTGGGGTAAACCCTAATGGACCATGGATGGACTAGAAGAAAGACAACAAGTAAGATGACAAGAAATGGGATGGATGGGACCGTGCGAGCCTCGGGGGCGCATAGGAATATGGCCTTGCCTATGTGACGATGCAGAGGCAACGTAGTTCATGGACTTAGACCATGGAAAACCAACAAGAGACACTATGCTTAGGCGTGCGGAATAGATGTGGTATGGGACAAAACTTTGGTTGACAAGGCCAACAAAGAGATAGATTATCAAGCCACGATAGGTAACTATTAAGATTTTATTATGGGATAGATATGGGTCAAATGGGACACAAGGAAGAATGGACTCAAGGTGATTGGTTTCCTGAAGATGGAGAAGGCGGTTTATCACAAGTAATGCCTATTTACCAGGTTTTCACCACTTGCTTTTATTGGCACGGAAGCTAGAAAGTATACATGACACCTGCTTGCCAGGTTTTGATTATGATACCTATCCAAGGCACCTGTTTGCCAAGTTTTCACCACAAGACAATTTTTTTGTTCTTTTCTAATTTTTTGATTTTTTTGTATTTTGTGCCTCCCTTACATTGGGGTTCTCCTAGGTATAAAACCGGCGAAGATGCATGCTGTTGATTGGATCATCGAACAGCTCACCCTCGGATGTTGCCAACTGATATGTCCCCAATCCATAAGCAGCTACAATCACATAGGGCCCAAGCCAGTTAGGTTCAAACTTTCCTTTCTTTTCTCTGTCTTGTTGATTGCGAGGATTTTCTCTGAGGACAAGATCCCCAATCTTAAAGATTCTTGGGCGAACTCTATGGTTATAGCTTCTTGACATCATCTGTTGATATGCTTTGAGATGGTCAAAGGCTTTCTATCGCCTTTCTTCTAGCAGCTCTAGTTCTTGCAACTTGGAGACTCTGTATTCTTCATCTGATATGAGACCTTTCAACGACACCCTGAGAGATGGTAGTTCAACCTCAATGGGGAGGATAGCTTCTGAGCCATAGACAAGGGTGTATGGTGTAGCACCTATGGGAGTGTGTATACTAGTTTTGTAGGCCTACAGAGTGGGATTGAGTTGGATATGCCAATCACAACCAGCATCGTTGATAGTCTTCTTGAGGAGTTTCAAGATGGTCTTGTTGGATGCTTCAGCTTGACCATTGCCTTGGGGGTAGTATGGTGTAGAGAAGCGGTGTTGGATCTTGAATCATTCACAGAGTTCTTAGACATCCTAGTTTTTTGAATGGTCTTCCGTTATCCATGATAATGGATGAAGGAATTCCGTATCTGCAGATGAGGTAATTCAGGATGAATGAAGAGATTTGCTTACCTGTGATGGTGGTGAGGGGAATGGCTTCAATCCACTTTGTAAAATACTCCGTGGTAGTTATGATGAATTTATGGCCATTAGATGAGGGCGGATGGATCTTTCCCACAAGGTCAAGTCCCCATTGGCAAAAGGGCCAAAGTATCGTTAAAGGTCTCAATTCTTGAGCTGGTGCATGTATTAGGTTCCCATGTATTTGGCACTACCTGCACTTTTTGACAAACTGATATGAATCCATTTCTATGTTCGGCTAGTAATAACCCAAATGCATGAGTTTCTTAGCTAAGGAAGGACTGCTAGAGTGTGTTTCGCAGATCCCCTCATGTACGTCTTGCAAGGCAGTTATGGATTCTTCTTGTTTTAAACAACGGAGCAAAGTACCATCGAGACCACGTCAGTATAGGGTATCGGCTCTGATGGTGTAGCAAGAGGTTTGCCATATGAAAGTTCGTCTCTGGTTAGAAGAGAGGTTAGGTGGGAGAATGTTGTCCTTGAGGTAAGCATAGGTCTTACCATACCAAGGTGAATCAGATCCAATGAGAAGGCATATGGAATGGTTCTCAAGAAGATCATAAGCTGGTTGCCGGATAGTTTCCACTAAGAAGTCATACTGTGACTCATTTTCAGGTATTTCTAGAAGGGCTGCAATGGTGGCCATTGCATCTGCTGCTTTATTCTCAATCCTAGGTATTTGCTCAAAGGAGATGGTACCAAAGTGTTCTTTGAAGTCGTCGACCATCCTTTTGTATGGGATGAGCTTTTCATCTTTGGTTTGGTACTCATTGTTGACCTGATTGATTATAATCTAAGAATCCCTGTAGACATGTAGTTCTTGGATTTTCCATTCATTTGCCATTTTGAGACCAATTACTAAGGCTTCATATTCTACTATGTTGTTTGTGCATGGAAATAACAACTGGTAAGACTTCGGGATTGTGTCACCTTGAGGAGTTATGAACAGGATGCCTACCCCCGATCCATGGTGTGTGTAAGATCCGTCGAAGTATAGTTTCCAGGAAGATGTTGACACATTGAATAGGGATTCATCTGGGAACTCAAACTGCATTGGCATGGTGTCTTGCAATGGTTCCTCTTCTAGTTGATCAGCTATGATTTGTCCCTTGATGGCTTTTCTATCTACATATTCGATGTCGTATTCACTGAGAAGCATTACCCATTTTGCTAAGCGAACTGTGAGAGCTGCTTTGCTCAGGAGATACTTCAGTGGGTCTATTTTGGCAATGAGTTTAACTGGATGTGCAAGCATGTAATGTTGGAGTTTTTGTGAAGCAAAAACTACCACGAGACATGATCTTTCTACTTCTGAGTATTGTAACTCATAGCCCACCAAGGTTCGGCTGATGTAGTAGATAGCTCTTTCTTTGTTCTCATAATCATGCTATGCTAGAAGTGCCCCCAAAGCAGTAGGTGTAGCAGATATGTAGAGAATTAACAGTTTCCCTTGGATCAGAGGCATAAGAATGGGTGGATTCATAAGGTATTCTTTTAGCTTGTTGAATGCTTCTTCACACTGCTCATCCCACCTAAATGGAATATTCTTGTGCAGGAGATGGCTGAATGGTTGGCACTTATCTGCCAGCTGAGATATGAATCTGAAGATTGCCTGCAGCTTGCCTTGTAGCGATCTCAATTGAGTTAGAGTCTTGGGCAGTGGCATGTCCATTATAGCTTTGACCTTGGCAGGGTCCACCTCTATTCCATTTGCCGACACGATGAAGCCTAGCAGTTTGCCTGAAGTTACCCCAAACACACATTTCTTTGGGTTCAGCTTGACTTGGAATTGGTCCAATCTTTGAAAGACTTTTTCTAGTACATCTAGGTGTGAATCCCTTGTGAGAGATTTTGCTAGGATATTGTCGACATAGTCCTCCATTGTTACATGCATCATGTATTGAAATATAGTAGTCATAGCTCTTTGATATGTGGCACCTACATTTTTCAACCCAAATGGCATGACATTCCAGCAAAAGGTACCCCATGGGCAAGTAAAAGCTATCTTGTGTTGGTCCTTAGGTGCTATTTTGATTTGATTATACCCTGAGAATCCATCCATGAGAGATAGCATAGTATGTCCTGCAGTTAGGTCAACTATGATATCGATGTTTGGCAATGGAAAATCATCCTTGTGGCAAGCTTTGTTTAGGTCCCTTAAATCATTGCATAGTCAAACTTGGCCATCTAGTTTGGACACTGGCACAATGTTGGATATCCACTCTGGGTAGTCTATAGCTCTGATGAACCCTACATCCAGTAATTTCTTGAGTTCTTCTTTGACCAATAGTGCTATGTGTGGATGCATCTTTCTAAGCTTTTGTTTCACTGGTTTTACTCCTGGGTCTAATGGAAGATGGTGTAGAATCAAGTTTGGGTCTAGACCTGGCATGTCTGCATATGACCAAGCGAAGCTACCCCTCTTTTCCTTGAAGAACGGTACAAACCTGGTCTTTTCTGGTGGAGTAAGAGATTTAGCAAAATGAATGATCTTAGGCTATTCCTTTGTACCAATGTTGACTAGCTCTGTAGGTTCCACAACAATCTGAGACTTCTCCTGATGCATGTCATCAAGGAGAGTGTCAAGCCTTCCATCATTAGGTGCCACAGTTGGGTTTTCACCTTCAGATGCGTCTTTTCTTTTTACTGTTTTGGGATTTGATACTGCTACAAGGTGGTTTTCACTGTCAGATCCAGTTTTGACCTTGATATTTTTGCGACTAGAAGGCTTGGCACCCTCCCCGAAGTAAGCCATGGTATTCAGTTCAATAGAAAAACTAGATTTATGATCTCCCCTGGGTAAGTGGTCCCTAAGTTCCATATAATCAATGTAAGCATTGTCGTTTTGGAATATATCTAGTTGAGGAGTTCCTTGCATATCCCAGTCAATAAGCTCAGGGTGCACGAGGGGGAAGGAGTCAGATGATAGACTTGATTCATTGATGGTATGAATGGAAATGTTGGGAGCATTGGTGGGGATTGTGGTCAGGATGGTACTTTCTTCCAAGTTGTTTATTGCAATGGAATTTAAACTTTCCTCGAAAGCCATGATCTCAGGGATGGGCGAATCAGACTCTAGTGGTCTGTTCGAAAGCATTTGTCCCTCACGGTAGGGGCTAAAAGTTTGAATGGTGTCAACCTCCTTATCGTCATAGGAATGTTCTGTTAGCTCATCCCACTCATACTCATTGAATCTATATCACTGTCTTCTTGGAGTGTTTGGATCATTTCTACAAGACAGGCATTTTCCTTGGCTTTACCCTTGCCTTTGTATCCTAGGCCACTTGTGTTTCTAGTTGATGACGATGAAGAAGGTTGTATAGGTTCAATGATTCCTTCTTTTCTGAGGCTGATGGGGCCTTGTCCTTCATACCCCATTCTGTGTAGAATAGTCTCACCTCGCCCATAGAGTTCTGTTGGGAGTCTAGGCAGATCTTGGGGTGTGTTTTCTTCTTCAGTATAGAGCCATTGCAGGATGTCTCTCTCCTCTGTTTCATCAGATAAGGTCCCCCATTTTACAAAGGGAGTTGTGGGAGCTACAGGAGGTGCAAATGGCTTTGGAAAATGCTTGGGTTAGCCAAAAGATCTAGGAGACAAAGGCAATTTGGCAAGATTGAGACTGTGCTCAATTGAGTACTCCCCCACTTCAGTTTCTTTTATGGTAGCTTTCTGCTCTTTGGGTTTTGATGAGGAGGCTTCAGCGGTATGATCCTGATGTGGGATAGGGGATATAGATGCTCTGTTGTTTGGTATGATGTAATCAGGTTTGGCAAGGAAGGAGTTGCAATACTGGAAGGGGTCAGGGTCACCTTGGATGCTGACTTGCTTGCTGTTGTGTGGGAATTTTATGCATTGGTGATAGGTCAAGGGGACAGCTTTCATGGCATGAATCCATGGTCTCCCTAGAAGAATATTATAAGCAAGCTCCCTATCAAGGACTTGGCACACAACATCTTTTATTACTGGTCCCACTTGTATGGGTAGGACTACTGTTCCCTTTGTAGTTCTCTCTTCCCCATCATATGCTTTTATAGTAATTTTCTTCCTTGGATCAACTACCCTTTCGGAGAACCCCAATGCAAGGACTAGCTTTAACGTGCAAATATTTAAACAAGCTCCCCCATCAATGAGAACCCTCTTGATGTGGTGTTTGTGTATGAAGGTGACAATATATAGAGGGGTGTTATGTGGTTGAGACACAGAGAGGTCATCTTGCTCGGTAAATGAAATGGAGCTTGAGGAAGTCAGATTTCCTACCATGGTCTGAAACTTCTCTTGGGCCAGGTTAGTGGGGACAGTGGTTTCCACTAAGGCTTTCTTGAGGATCTCCTTATGGGAAGGAGATAGATGCAACAACTCCAAGATTGAAATGTGAGCTGAAGTTTTCTGTAACTGGTCTATGACGTTATACTGACGGAAGTTGGATTGAGGCGGTGACAACCTTGGAGGGGCAGTATTAAGTGTGACTTTATCACTGCAGGTAATGATACTACAACTAGGTCTGTTAGGTTCTGATTGTTGGTTGGGTGTGATGACATTGATTTACGGGACATGCTCGGATAGGTAATTGATGGTATAGTCCAATGGCACACTTGCATAGTTGGCATTGCTATTCCCACTATTCTGATTTGGCCTATTGCGATTGTTGTTGTTATTACCATTGTTGTTGTTGTGGTTGTTGTTGTTGTGGCCATGGTTGTTATTGTTGTTATACGGCCTATCATGATTAAGAAGTGGATCCCTGTAAGCCACATGTGATTCATTGGAGGTATGCTGTTGGGTTCCTCCTTGATTTTGATCAAGCACATCTTGGATAACATTTTTGAGATGGATACAATTGTTGGTTTTGTGCTCCCTTCCTCTATGATTTTCACAATAGTCCATATCCTTCCAATAGGAAGATTTGATTATAGCTACATAATCACTTGTTGGCGGTAGAGAGATTTCATTGTTAGGCAATAACTTCCTTAATGTGGATTCTTGGGATTCACCTAGCGGTGTGAACTTTCACCTTGGAGTTGAATTGAACCATGGTCTTGGTTCCCGAGAGAATGGTTTGTTAGGTGCAACATTGTTTGCTTCTCCTTTGAGAGTGAATATGGGTTGCTGCTTGGGAGCTGCCACCTTGGCATCTACTACCCCATCGTTGACAACATTCCTATTCTTGTTCCAAAACTTTGATTTGTCCGTCATGTAATTGGAGGTAGGTGTGTCTTTGTATAACTTGATTTGCCCCTTGGTGATCATAGCTTTTTCAATGAACAATCCCATTTCAATGACTTTTAAGAATGATGTAGGGCATTGTATTTGTATTTGATAGCTAAGATCGTTATTGAGGTTATGGAAAAACATTTCTAATAGCTGCTTCTTAGGTATATCTTAAGAACACTTACTTGCTAGTTGTCTCCATCATTGTAGGAAGGTGGCAAATGACTCACCACTCTTTTGTTTGGTGTTGCATAGATCTAGCATAGATACTTCATGTTCAATATTATAAGAGAAGTGTGTGATGAATTTGTTGACTAGTTCATCAAAAGTTTTGATGCCTGGTGGAAGCCATGAGAACCACTCCATAGCTTGACTGCCTAGTGATCTAGGGAATAACCTCATTAAGTAAGTCTCGTTGTGAGCTACTTCTAAGCATGCTGCATTGAATTCCCTGATATGGTCTTTAGGGTCCCTTTTTCCTTTGTATTTGTCGAATTTAGGAACTTCAAATCGATAGGGAAATGGTTTCATGATTAAACTTTTATCAAAGGGGTACGGTGCAATATCTACCAAGGAGTAGGTTTTGGTGTTTGTACCCGTTTGGCGATCTGACATTTGGTGCTTGAGATTCTCAATTTCTTTCCTTATTTCTTCCATAGGAGTACTTTGGTCTATGGTTTTCTTTCCTTTATCATTTGTGTTTGGGTCTAGGGTTTTCTTTCCCCTTTCACAATCATCCTTTATGTTTTCCAAGATTGAGCTTATATCAAAATCCACGGGGAGTTTAATTCCAAGACTAGCAAGGTGATGGAAATATTTTTGGGGGTCGTTACGAAGCACTTTCTCTACTAAGCGTTGGAATTTCTTACTTTGGATGGTGTCCTGATAATCTCCGTCAGAGATTTCCTCATCACTATCATGAGGTGTGAAGATGTAGTTGGATGAGCCGGCCATTTCAAGTTGTTTTTTGTATTGAGATCGAGTAAGAACCATGCAAGGTGATGTGGGATGAGGTGGAATGGGACAAGAGATTTTGGCCAGATGCCGACGGAGACTGCTAAGAATGGGATACCTAGGATATGGCTTGGATAAAGGACCTTCTCACTCAATGATGTCAAGTAAGGCAGCGGATACAAGACGGTAGCCACTAGTAAGGGTACTCGATACCTGTCTTACTGTGCAGGGACTAGTCATGCAACGAACCACTAGTAAAGTTTTGTGACCTACTAGGTTTACTTGAATTCACAATGATACAGAAGGACCTATGCTAACCTGATATGGGATACTTTGATTTTGGGACTAGAAAACCTGATAGAAGGAGGATGGGATGATTTGGTGAGAGAGAGACTGTTTGGATGAAATGGATGAAAACTGATTGCAAGGTGGAACCTGATCTTTGATCCTGAGACTAAATTGAAATGGGTACCTCAGACTGGTGAAATCTTTCTCTTGAAGATGGATTGTGCCACTTAGACTATTTTTTCTTTTTTTTTTGCTTGGTGGTTTGTTTGGTGTTTTTTTTTTGGGTTTTTTTGGTTGCAAGAATGTTCTTCTAATCTAATTTTCTGAATTTTATGGCAAGAAAACACAGCAAACATAAAGAGTTTTTATGGTTTTTTTAATTTTTTTGTGATTTTTTTTTACTCTATTTGGACTAAAAAGAAAGAACAAGTACAAAATCCTAGGCTCGAAATGGATAAGAAGGGTTTTTGGCCACTAGAATGAAAGGTGTTTAATGAGGGCAACCGTTCGAGTGGTTACACATGCGGCAGCACTACTCTTTGTTATGGAGTCTCCCAGCCTGCAAGGGTTGCGCCTTGGAGGGTTTTGGGGGAGGTTGGCTGTCGGTGTAACACAACTTCACTCATTGTTTGAAGCTTTCACTCCAAACACAATTTATTTATAGTGGCTTGGAAGGGCTTGGTGTCTAGCCTATTACCACTTAGGGTCGTTCCTACTTGGATAAGCGGTATCCAAGAGCAGGCCCCTCTAAAGGAAAAACACATGAGAAAATGATACTTCTGGCGTTTTGGTCACCCAAGATAGGGGAGAGCATAGTCCTGGTATCATTCCCAAAAACACAGTATACAGTGGTTCCTTTCCTCTAGTTAAAATGAAAAAAACTAGATGATCTATCTACTTGGGCAAGCACAAAACTTTGAAGTGAGTAGCAAGATAGCAGTGGTCCAATTTTAACCAAGATAGCAATGGTGAGTTCAATTTTATCCACGATAGCACGAGTTGTTAACTTTGAAGTGTTGGTCAATGGAGATAGTAGTGGTTCAATTTTAACCCAGATAGCAATGATGAGTTCAATTTTAATCCACGATAGCCCGAGTTGTTAACTTTGAAGTGTTTAAAAAGATAGCAATGTTCATTCCCATTTGTAAGATAGCAATGATCTAACTATAGAAGAGAGCAATATGTAGATATAGCAATGGTTCAATTACTCTCTTCCTAATTAAAGGCTATGTGGAATTTGTATGAGCATTTGTTTTACTGTCTTTTAAAAATTGAAGTGTGAGTTTAGTAAATGCAACTAGATGAATCTAAACCAGTAGCCTAACCTGCAAAATAGATCAAGAGTACCCTTGTAAAGATGTTGACGTTAGAAAAATCTTCTAAAAACCTTAAGATCACTACCTTCTACAGAAGCGCTGCTTCAGTGACTAAATGCACAGAAATAGTCAATAGAAGCGCAGTAACACAGATGCACCGTAACAATGGTTAGAAGTGTCGTAAGAAAGAATGTATGCACAGACAGAACATATGTTGTGAAATGGTAGAGTCGCCTGAAAATTTTGTCACAATTGCAAAGTTGGCCGAGTCCTCTTTTCGATGAGTATTCGTTTGCGAGTTTTCGACTTCGTATGTAAAAGCTGTGTGAGTTTGAAAAAAAAAAACAGCCTATTTTACTAAGTGGAAAGTCAAAAAAGAAAAAAATAAAAATAAAAAAAATAACTCATTTTTTTAATTAATTAATTTATTTATTTTGGTTTTTTTTTTGGATTTTATTTTGATTTTTTTTTTTTAAATAACATAAAAGCTTTAGAAAAGGTTTTTTTTGTTTTTATTTTTCTTTAATAAAATGAAAATGTTAAACTAAATAAAAGAAACAAATACAATCTATTGCCCATTTTTTTTCAATTTTGTTTTGTGTTTTTTTTTGTTTTTTTTTTAAATGAAAATATTAAAAGGAAACACATAAACCCCCAATGAATTTTTTTTTTTTTATAAAAACACTTTGAAAAGTAAAAAAAATTTCAAAAATTTTCAAATAACAACTGTAGAGAAGGATATGTGACTTTTTACCTTCGAGGCCTTCCTGACTCAACTGTGAGCTCGGTTTGTGCATAGGATACTGTTTGTGGAAGTTGATGCTCAAATGTGTTTGGAAACACCTGTATCCTGCAACCAAACTTCTAAGACAAATACTTACAAACAATGTGGATTAGATCACGGTGGGTGCCAAAATGTAAATGGGAAAATAGGTTAGTCAAATTAATGAAAACAAAGACCCAAACATCAATGGAAGTTGAAAGCAAAGAAGATTTAAAACCAACACAAGTAAATATACTTACAAACTCCTTTACCTATCATTTTCCATTGTTTGCCTATCTTTCTTTGATCCTGATTGTGAAGCCCTCAGAAGCTTTCCTTGCTTGCTTGCTTGTTGAAGATGACAAAGGAAGAATGACTTTGATACCTGTTTGTGTTGAATGTGAATTTCAAACACATGATAATGGAGGACACTTGAAAATGGAATGAAGAAGAGAATGAGAGAAATTTGGGTATAGTGATTGTGCAAGATGAAGTCCTTTTAATTGCTTAGAGAATGGTCTCATTTATAATTTTTTTGAAAAGGAAATGGAGGGTGAGGATCAAAAGATGAGATCAATGGCTCTCGTTTTTTGTGAATCTTTAATTCATAATGGATGAATTAAAAATTCTTTTTTGAGAAGAGTGGGTTATGACAATTGAATTAAGAATTTAATAGTGGAGGATAGTGAGTTATGACAATTGAATTAAGAATTCAATAGTGGAGGATAGTGGAGAACAATTGAATTAAGAATTCAATGAGTGGAGAATAATGGGGAACAATTGAATTAAGAATTTAATGAGTGGAGAATAGTGGGAGACAATTGAATTAAGAATTTAATGAGTGAAGAATAGTGGGAGACAATTGAATTAAGAATTCAATTTTGGATAATAGTGGGAGACAATTAAATTAAGAATTCAATTTTAGATAATAGTGGATATTAGCTAATTAAATATTAAGAATATTTAATTATATGTGCAACATGATGAGGTGGAAGAGATGAGGTGGAAAGATAGGGTGGATTGATAAAGTGGATTTTGTGAGGTGGATTTAGGATTTGAGACATTAGAAGAATTTAGGGATTTTAATTAAATAAAATAATTTTATTTAATTGTAGGATAATGAACCAATCAAATAAACTTATAATATTTATTTTATTGACAGAAGAAAATATGAATTAAGATAAATATTAGAATATTTACTTAATTCAACCTGAGCCAATTTTAGGTGTCTACACTATTTATAACATGTGTATGATAGATTCTCTTACAGTTGTAAGTTGTAATTGCTATGACAGATACTATGACGGTTGTAAGTGTTGTAAGAGCATCTCTCATAGCCCATTTTGGAAATAGGCGACCTCTTTGGGATGGGAGCTATGGAAAAGTGTCAGACACATTCTACAATGTTGACCAAGTGTCCCTAGGCATGGGATTTGGGCCATGAGGCCAAGTTGGATGCCCATCCCAAGATAGGACCTATTTTGCCTTGTATTTTCTATATAAACAGGTGCTTGGAGATGGAGTTTGTATTACAGGTTTACAGGTACTGTTATTCTATCAGATTGACTCCAGATATGAGTGTCGAAGACTATTGAATATTGCATTGCAAGTGTATTGTAAACATTCTTTCAGATTTGTTAATACATTGTGTAGGTTTTTGAGTGTGGGGTTTTTTACTTGATAAGGGTTTTCCCCACTATATATATTTGTCTCTCTTCTTCTATCTTCTTTCTGGTTCATGTGTGATGCTGCAATATCTCATTTAGATGTTCTATGTTGCTATAGTTGTAAGGAATAATTTGAATTTGCATAGCCCTCTCCTCATTAGATTAGTGTAGGAAGCGATTTCTACACAACTAGCTTCCTTTCACAACCAACTTCCATTCATCCAGAATCAAGATCTTCTATAAGGTTTACCTGTTCTTCTTTTGTCTGCTCTGTCAAAACTAAAACCTGATACACAGATGCTAATAACATTTGATTCCTTCATCACCGAATGACAAAATTCTGGATTTAGAGTGTATTTGCAATGCTGTCAATAACCATGGATCCGCAACATACCATGTCTTTCCACCGGAGAGGTCCAGACCAAATTACTAGACTTTGCTATATACTCTAGTTTTAGGCTCCCTGGACTTAGATTATTGTTCTAACTTCCGGTATGATCAAATACTAGACTACAGATGTTTGGAACAATCTTAGTTGCCATCAATGACAACACCTATCAATGCTATGCAGTGTTTGATGCCAACAATCTCCCCATTTGGCATTGATGGCAACACTTAGTGAAAAATGACTAAGTGTCTTTGTGAAACTCCCCCTTTGTCTATACATTTGTGCACTTCACTTATTTCGGTGTTCCCTCTTTGCTGAATACTTCATTTTTCAGTGCCCCTCACTCCCCCTTTGACATTAATGGCAAAGGGTGGGATCCGCAAATCAAAACTCTCAAAAATTCTTGTATACATTGCCACATATGTATTAGTAACCATTAAGTTTTATTCACATGAACTTGAGGATGTATATAAAACTTTCTTTTATTTGCACAAGTTCAGAGGCCCAAATACTCTTCATTCCATCCAAAATTGAAATGTACCCATTTAACACAAATGTGTATGCTTCTGCCTTTGACAGATCTGATGGAACACTGGTTTGAACTGCAGTCTGAGCTTCAGATAAGGCATTATACATTGTCTCTAACTTAGGGGCAATTAATCCCTGGAGCTCACACATTCTTTTCATAATGTTGTTTTTCTCTTTGACAAGTTTCTTTATTTCCTCAGTCAAGTTAATTACTTATGGGTGAAATTGTTAGGGGATCAAAATTTTGAGAGAGATTTGACAAATTTTGTTCTTGTTCCTTTATCTTGTTCTCAATATCCTTATTAACTTTGGGCCATGATAGACAAAATTTGTATATCTTACTTCCATCATTTAGATAATTCTGAATACTTTTTATGCCAATACCAAGTATTGTTCTATCATTTCCTATCAGGTTCTTTATTTCACAAAACTTCTTATCTAAGAATTCTTTCTGAACTTTTACCTCCACAGACTTCTCAAAGGACTCAAAATGTGAATTTACTGAACTTACCAAATTCTTTAAATGTCTGTAGGTGGAATTATTTTGATTCCTCTGATAGGCTGACATTAAATTATCCAAAACTCTAGTTGCAAGTCCCAGTAGCTCATTCTCCTCCATGTGGAACTTTAACATCTTCTCTCTAGCCTTTACTTGGGTGAATGATGCTATCTTCATCAGTTGAATTGGAGAGAGAGCGTCCGGATTGGCTAGACCTTAGAGTAGTTCTGGCTCATCAAGCTCAATCACTTCTTTTCTAAGAAGACCTTTTACTGCGTCTGCAGTGTCTCTTGTAGCCATTTCAGAGTCAACCTTTGGATCTCCTAATTTCTCTGTGTCTACTTTAGGTGCTTCAATGTTTGCACCATCTTCTTCTGCATTATCTTTCTTTTCTCTTTCTTCTTCTAACTCTACTTTATCCTTTTTTGTGATCTCTACAGAGGAACTTTTTCTTGTTTGTTCATCACTTGCTATTTGATCAGGAGGGTTCTGTGAAATAGTAACATTATCCTCTTTCCCTATTGTATCAGATAGATTGGGAGTATCTTCTACATCAAATATTTTTGTATCCTCCTAAAATGCTTGTTTTATTTCTAAAACAGAGGCTTCATTCAATTGTTATTCAAACATATTCTTTTTTTCTTCATCTGGATTTTCTTTTGTGACTATGGGAAAATTGTGCTTTCTTAGTGCTTTCAGAAGAATTTCTTGAGTTTCTTCAACAATTTCACTTGTTTCTCCCATCATGAGTTTGTTCATTCTCTTTTTGCTTCCAAAGTCATTTTTGACTTCCCTAAATATCATATTGATTTGGTCAGGTGAAATTTGATGACACAGGGTTATCAGCTCATGTTCTCTAATTTCCAAGTCTTTGCATTTGGCATTTTCTTTTCTCAACTCCAAAATATCAGCTAGACTTTGTGGTAGCTCAGAAGTTCTCTCAATTAGTGCCTTGTTATAGATGTTAAGATATCTAACTGTTGCTTCCTCCAACACTCTTTTATCCAGATCATTGTATTCATCATAGAATTTAGTCATAGGTCTTAGATTGCCATCTACAGTGATAGATTTTATCACATCTTCTTGCAAGAGGGTGGGTTTCTCAACATATTATTCATATTCTTCAGTATTTTGCTTTTTACTAGTCCTTTTGCTTCCATAGGACTCTTCTTTGGTTGACTTTGTAGATTTTGTTTTAGTGACTTTTGGTCCCTTGATTTCAATGTCAGAGTCTGTATCTACATCATCTTCTCTTATGCTTTCATACGTCTGGGAAGCTTTTGTTGTCTTCCTTTTCTCACATTTTTCGGATGATTTTGTTTCCAGTTTTGTAGATTTGGAAGGAGCAGAGGTAGTAGAAGAACTAGTATTTCTTGAGGTGGAAGAAGGTTCCACCAGATCACTTGTTTGTCTCTTTTCTTATTTTTCTTTCTCATCCTTTTCTATTCTTTCTCTAAATTTCTTCAGAGTTTCCTTTGTTAGGCCAAGATTCTCGGCTAGCTGCTCAACTTCTTTTCTTACTCTTCTATTAGTTTCAGGTTCTCTGAGCTCAGTATGCAACTTTAAACTTAGCTCCTCGTAGGTTCCAAATCTTTCAACTGTTGAGTCTTTGGGCTTGCTTAGCAGATGTTGAGCATACATATCCAAAATCCTTTCATCTACTTCATACCCCATGGGCATGTTCCAAATAATTCTAGGTTCCACTGCTTCCATTAAACACTTGTCAGTATCAACCATGAAGCATACTTCATTTTTGTATTTGTCAACAATTGAATTTGGAATTCTTTCCCTTGAGTGCATCATACTTTGGAAATTTTTGAAGTAACCCCATATTGCCATCTTCTAAGCATTGAAATCACCAATGCTACGAAGATGATTTTTAATTTGAATGGCAATTGGTTCATCTTTTGTCCAGTGTACACCTGTTACCCCAGGTACTTCATTCATATAGTAAAATAATAGGCATAAAATTAGTGTACCATACTAGAAGGTGTTCTTCTTATCTCTTTTGATCTTGTTTAGATTTTCAATCAATTGGTTCTACAATAGTTCACACAAGTCATAATCAACATTTTCTTTTATCATCTTGTATGCAGCATAAATGGTTGTTCTAGACACAAAATTTTCCTTGCTCAAGTGGTAAATCTTGTATCCAATAACCATGGAGGCGAATTTGACATCCAGCTCTATAATATCATTTATGGTCATTGCTCTTCTATCGAACTTAGCTCCGATAGCATCAGTTACTGTCTAGTTTTTCACAGCTTTTAGCATGGGCAATCCTTCGATTGAGTTCAAACCAATTACATTTCTGATAACATCCCTGGTAATCTTGAACAATTTTAATAGCCACATAAATTCATCATGTATCTAACTTAAGACGTATCAGACCCACTCATCCTCATCAAATGTTGGGAACCCCATAACCTGAACAAAGTGTTTGTCCTGTAGAGCCTTGTATTCAGGTTTAAGTTCTTTATTTTCATCCATGAGTTGTTTTTCAAAAAAATCTACATACCTTGAATCTCCAAACTCATCTATGTTTTCATGAATGTAAACCCTAATGTCTTCTACATGTAGCACCCCATTCAGAATGCTTGAAAAATCACCTAACAGATCAACTTGAATTGATTTGTGAGGATGCTTCTTGAATTTGGGTTGAGGCCTTTCGGTAATGTCAATAACATGAGGGGTAGCCATTTCAATAGATTTCAGATCAAAAGATTTACAAAGAGGTACCTTTTTCTTTCACAGTGTTAGGGTTGATCACTTGCTGATTGAATTCGTTCTCTGCCTTAGTCTCTGGACTTTGTAGCTCAAGTGCTCTTCTTCTTGTTTACTTTGAATGCAAGGTGATTCAAATGAGTGATCAAGTGACCTTTTAAAGTTCTGCATTCCCTAATTTGCCTTTGCAATAAATGCATTGCCCTAATTGTATCTGGTTACATTGTTTAGACAATTCCTCATATATCAACATCTTTTCTTCTGAAAATCCTTCCATAAGTTCTGGACTAACTTGTTAATGTGCTAGATTCAGGCACCCACTTATTGATCAGGGGAATTTGATGTTCTATGTAGCTCCTCCTAAGCCAGAGTTTTCAGACTTAATTCCCAAAGGAATTGTCAACACCAGATTTTGGTGTGGACTCATTATCATTGTTTACTATATTCCTTTTTATCCAAATCTTGTTCATTTCATTCCATATCTCATCCACATCAATTTTCCTTTTGCCTCTATCTTGTTTCTGCTCATCCAATTTTCTATTTACCAGACCTTTTCTTCCATTGTTTTTACTTCTACAGAATCTTGTAATATGACCAAATTTATTGCAGTTATAGCATACAACATTTCCTTTCTTATAAACCTAATTTTCTCTTAATCGACACTGATTAGCCATATGTCCAAACCCATTGCAAACAAAGCAGTAAGCATTGAAAGAATTGCTAATTCTTCTAATATTGGGATTATTCATTTTTACACTTCTATATTCATTTGATCTATGACCATACCTATTACATTTGAAGCATTGACCAGAGAAGGATGGACCATTTTGATTTACTCTGCTTATGCACTGAGTAGCTTTATGATCAAATTTGTTGCAGTTAAAATAATTTCCATTGAATGATGGATATCTTTGAGTATTTGGCTATCTCACTGGAGGTCTTTTGGATCTGTTTCTTCCATTTCTAAGTTGAAAGTTTCTCTATCCAGATCCAGAGCTTTCACCTTTCTCATGATTATTAACATCTGTTTGCTGCCCTTCAATGAGTGCTTCAAGTTTAGCTGAGCTTATCTTGAATTTCTCCTTGTACTCATTTGCAATTTCTAGGTCATGTCTGAGTGTGATAATTTGTCTCTCAAGTTCTCTTTCATTATCTCTGCTTTCTTGTAGATTAGATTCTAGAAGGCCAGCTATCACATCCAATTTGTAGCATTCTTCAGAACTCTTTTTCAAATTTTGATTTAACTCTTCTTCAACTTTCTTCTTATCTTCAATTTCCTTGGTTAGTCTCATCACTCTAGTTTCCATCTCATGTTTTAGAATAGTAACTTCTTTTGTTAACTTTTCACATTCCTTTGTCTTCTCATCTAGGGCCTTGTCTTCATAAGGTTTTCCCAGTTGAAGAGGTTTCTCCTTTCCTTTTGCATTGGCTTTGCTCAAATTTTCTTTTAAAAATTTAATAGTCTTCAGCCTTTTTAAGGTTGTCTTGCAGTTCTTGAACTTCTGCCTTGGACTGCTCAAGATCATCTAGGGTGAGATTAAGTTGCCCTTGTAGGTCATATTCATCCATTCTATTGTCTTCCCAGATCTTCCTTAAGATGTTAAACTTTTTCAAAGGAACTTAGCTCTAATACCAATTGTTGGAATAGGTCCAGACAACTAAGACGGGGGGTGAATCAGTTGTTACTTTTTTTCTTCTTCTTCTATTGTTATTCCTTTTTACAACTTAAGATTAAATCAATGACATAAACAATCCAACATTAAACAATAGAATATGAGAAGAAAACATGAATGACACATTTGACACCAAGATTTTGATGTGGAAACCTGGTTCAGGGAAAAACCACGGTGGGGGTTAACCCACAAAATTAATACCCTGTTAAAAGTATTGATATAAAATGGGAATGCACATGCATTTGGGCTCATTGCCTAGAGGTCACTGCTCAAATGAAGGCTCACTGCCTAAGGCAATATTACGTATGAAAAACAAAGATATGAACTGATGATAGCATCTACTTATGAAGAAATTTCAGTTCCAGTTGAGTACAAAAACTAATCTTACACACTTCATCCTTGCTTTGTTCTTCTTACTGTTCTGCTCTCATTCGCACCTTAGATTTTTTCTCTACTCACATTCACTTTATTTGCATGCACACCACACCCTAAACAACTGAATTCATTGACTATATATATCAGCAACAAGATCTATAATCATTCTATCAGTCGACTGCAACAATACTTAGAACACTTAAGAATGCTCAGCCCTATCAGCTAGATCTATGCATAACTTGGAGTGCGGACCAAAACTTACTCTTGAAAATCATTAATCATGTCAGACATAGTTACTGAATGCCACCATTTGTCCAACAAGCAACTTCCATTCATCCAGAATCAAGATCTTCTACAAGGTTTACCTGTTCTTCTTTTGTCTGCTCTATTAGACTGAAACCTGATACATAGATGCTAATAACATTTGACTCCATCATTGGATAATAAAATTCTGGATTTATAGTGTATTTGCAATACTGTCAACAACCTTGGATCTACAACATACCATGTCTTTCCACCGGAGAGATCCAGACCAAATAACCAAACTCTGCTATATACTCTGTTGTAAGGCTCCATGGACTTAGATAGATTATTGTTCTAACTTCTAGTATGATCAGATACTACACTACGGATGTGTGGCACAATCTTGGTTGCCATCAGTGACAACACCTATCAATGCTATGCAGTGTCTCATGCCAACAGATCCCTCAAATCGCTCCTCAAATCATGCAAAAAACCCCTAGATGGCCTAGTTAACTCAACTTATCAATTTGCATAATTTTTCTTTTGCAAAATTGATTGTGAGTAAATAATAAAGTAATTAAAATAATTACTCTATTATTGGTTACAACTTGTACTACTTTTGATTTTACATTTTGTGAAAATTAATAAACTAATTTGAAGAATATTACTTTATAATTTATTTACAATTGATTTATTTGTAAAATCATGCATGAAAAGAAAAATAAAATCTCCTTACCTCTCCAAATACACATGCCTATTTTGCATGATTTGAGCAAAAAAATAGGACTTAGGAAAAAATAAAAATCCCTTATAACTCCAATATTTGAATCAAAAGGAAAACAAATATCTAACTCTGCCTTATCACTCCATTTACAATGCAAAAATGGTCTCACTTGCCATATATATATTCATCATGCATTATATAACCCTAAGTCACTTTGTTACTGTGCCATATACATCATTATGCCAAAAATATCTTATCCTCTTCATATCTCCTTCATGCAAAATATATTCTCTTTGCCATATATATTTATCATGTTTGCCACCTTATCAAAAGAGCTAGCATGCAAAGTATATACTCCTTGCTACTTTGTCTGCCACTTTGCAAATTCAAACTATCTTCATATCTTCTACCCTTGACTTTGAATGATAATTTCACAAGGCATACACTTGCAAGATAGAGGGAATCTTCAATCATATGAGTATCCTTTTGACTATAATAGTCGATACCAAGGAAGTAAGTCTTTGTTTGAATTTGCACAAGGCATAAATCTTACCTTCTAATGATATTGACCCCATTTGGCTTTGGAAACAACATACAAAACACATCTATCAGCCTCCTTTAACAATGATCACTAGGGATCTAACACTTGAGGTCTTTACCCCATCGGCATTTTGTATAATGTAGTGATCATTATTTTTAAGAAGTCAAAAATGAAAAGGAATGAAAGAAGCTTCGAATAAAAGTGCATTGAAAACCTAAAACACTAAGTTATTTCATTTTTCTTCTTCTCTTTCAGCCACCACACTGCAACTTCTTGGCATTAGGGTTTGCCTAGTTTCCATGGATTCCTCTCGACCTCTATGTCGAACCTCATGGTTCTTTTTGCATCTTCTGAATATGAGACACAACAGGAAATGGTGAGTATCATATTTTGACTTTCACTAGTATCTTCTTTCATTTCTTAGGCTTCATATGATAATGGCCATGGCCATACTTTCACCTTCTCCTTCTATATCATTTCTTTGACATATTTTTGCTCTCTATGTGTGAAATCTCCTACAAAATGTGAGAAAAATGGTAAAAGAAAAGAAAAACTCCTTCAGGAGACCGCGGCCATTGTGTGCTTCTTCTCTACAATTGGAAGGTAACTCTCTTGCTCTCTTTGCTAAAGATATTTAACTTATCATTGCACATTTCAAAAGAGACAAGGGTCTACATTATTTTCCATCTAGATATTTTCAATATCCTTCTCCTTTTGTATGCATGTAGCCATTATCATTCTTTGTATCATATCCATTGGTTTTTGACAAGAAACTTTGAAGGTTTCAATATTTTCATGAGGGTTTCAACACATAAATGCCTACAAATGCATTTTATGCTTACGACCATACCAGAAAATACATATTCTAAACCTCTAGACTATTCTTTGTAAAAATGAGAAAAGGTGCTTGAACCTGTAACTAGGGTTTTTACTTCAAATGATGATGATATCTACTTTCTCTATGCACAACCATGATAAAAGATATATTGTAGAACCATTCCTTTCTTGTAATGGAAAAAACTATGTTAGGGTTTTATGAAAATCCATATGGGTATCAAGGAAAACCACTCTTTCAGGCACGATTATGACATATAAATTCTTCTCTATAATTATTCTTTTCATTGTGCAAAAAAATAAAGAATGGGATTTCATGAAAATGAGGGTTTTCAATATTTGAATAGCTGGTTGTTCATTCAGGCACAAAACCCTATCTTCTTGTCATGACCATGCTATGAAAACCTTTATGTAACCCTCTTTTTACTGTACATGCATGAAAAATGGGCTAGGGTTTCAAACCCTCTTCACGTAATTGCATTTTAAAAGGCTCCATTGCAACATTTATGATACCTACTATCTTTCATTATGGCATATGACTGTCATTTGTCTAAATCTATAGCTTCTTTGATTGTATTTGAACATTCTGAGAAATAAAAATATGCTACTTCTACAATTCTAAGCACCAATAACATTCTTTTTCTGTGAAGACATATTATGAATCTTCTTCTGAGCAAGGAATTTTGACTTGACATTCACTTGTCATTTGTTGGTTAACTGCTAAATTTTCTTCATTATGTTGCTCCTTTTATGCCTGCTACAGGTTTGTTATTCATCCCTATTGTCTGAACAATCTTTTAATCAACAAAATTTACATTCCATTCACAATAGAAAGTGGTAAATATTTGTTCTCTTCTTCATTGCTCAGGCTAAGCTTCTTGATTGCTGAGGTAGATGATATCTAAACATGGTTATTTGGGACCTTCAGCACAATATCATTGTTGTCCCTTGATTATTTAATGCATGACTTCATTTGATTTGAACACTGTAGTCCATGGTTGACTTTCCTTGATTATTTGATTGTCCTTTTACTGTGCACAGTGCTGCCTCCTCTTTGGTAATTTATCTTGATCTAAACCTTCATCTATGATTGTATCTTTATGATATTTAATGATAGATGTCCTTCATGCCACTCCATTATATAGTTGGTCTATTTGTAAGGTACATCTAGATAGCAAAATCACACTTCAATCACCACTAAAAGATGAAAAAGTACCTTCTATTGGTCACTGTACTTATTGTACTTGTACATTGGCATCTCTTGGATGGAGAGATTGCTCAGTTTAAGGCATGTGAATGATGAAGTGTCCTATGGCATGGCTACTTACTCTTACATGACTGTCTGTCTATTTGTATCTAGTTCTTTATGCACAAATAATAGTGGCAACTACTCTCCTATTCTTTTTGTACTTGGTTTATCTAATTTTATCATCTCTATCCCTAAACATTTACTACATGATTGTTTGCACTAATCTATCAATGTTCATAATGTATATAACTCTCAATCCTTATAGGCTTATAAACCAACAATGAATTTGAGAGTTATGTTTCATTTTGAACATCTATGGATAGGGATTAGCTTGACAATGTCTTCGTAAACTGATACTTTTCTGATCACATTTCTACCCTTCATCTTATTTCCATACTTTTGTCATTCTTTAAGTCTAATTTTATGAACTGTGACATGAAATATGATATAAATAAGGTATCTTAATGATGATATGAACAAGAAAAGTACCTTTAATGGCTGCATTTCTGTTTACTGCACTCTGTTAGGTTGACTCAGGCACTTTGAACTTATCTGATTTGTTCTAATCAACTGCAATCAATGTCATGATGACACACTTTCTCTATAAGTTGATTAAATGATGCATGATGTACTTTGAATGATGCATCCCACCTTTTACTGATATTCCTTTTCAAAATGAATAAAAAGGAAACATGCTGGGATCAACCCTTGTGGGAGCCACATTTTCTCCACATGTTTAGTTGTCTTCAAATCAGCAACATTACTTTTCCTATACCTGCATAGTGAACAAACAAGTTAGCATGAAAAAATATGCCTAATGGTATTGATTGATCTTCTTTATGATATTTGACTTGTAGCACATGTCTGATTTGATCTTCCATATGAAATGCATGATGTGACAAGTTGATAAATCTGCATGATAAAGCATATGATAACTTTCAACATCCGGAGCTCTTACAGGACTTTCCCCAATTTTTTATAGGTTCAACTGATGATAGAAGCTGAAGCTGAAGACTGAAGATCAACATCAACAAAACAACCTTCAAAGACTGAAGATCATCAACAAAACAACCTTCTTGCTCAGGCAATGATGGATGTTTAATTTTATCATGTGTTCCTTATTTCTGTTATCATCAGATGTATAGCTTGCATGTCTGCATTGCTCAGTCTAGTTACTCCCACGTCTTGTGTGGGACACATTTGAACACTTCTTTTAAACATAATTACTTAATCTATCTTATGCACTTGTTGTATGTATATTTATTTTTCAATCAATGCATAGGATAGAGTAACAGATGCTGAATTATATGTTCCAAATATGACATGAAATAATAGTTCAAATAAATATCTTTCCTTCTTTCTTTCAAAAATGATCAAGTGAATAATCAATCTGACTTATAACTTGTAAAAGATAACACATATTAGCTCAACTATTTTTCTTGAATGATTGATACCTTGACAATTTTATTCTCTTGTCATGATGATTCATTAGTCCTGATTGGACTGATGGGTTATCCTGTCAACTAAATTCCATCTCTGCTCTGTCAAGACATCAACTGTTCATTGAATGCATAACTTCAAAGTTTTCTTTTATTCCTTTTGAACAAATTCACTTAGGTCTAACTAAATTTAGTGTGAACAAAAATTTAGTAACATTTCTGGTGACCTTTCAGGGGTGTTTGCCTGCTAAAGAACCTTGAACCATTAGCCTTTGCAACTCCATTGGGCATAGAGTCCTTTCTGCCCTGAACTTTGAAAAAAATTCTACAACTCAAAACTAAATGAAACTCTAAAGCAATAACATAACTGAAAACTAAAACTAAACTAACTTGCTTAAAACAAAGCCAGAAACATGTACAAAAGCATTTCTTGGAAAATAAAACAATAACTAAACTAAATGTGCAAAAGCACTTATTTGTAGCATAAGGATACCTCTCTAATAGCATAACTTGAGGTGAATCCCATTAACTGGGATTGGTAACACTTCACCATCTAACTTAGCAAGCTAGAATGCATTGTGTTGCTTGCATCCTATTATTATGTATGGTCCATCCCACATTGCATCAAACTTTGTATGCTGACCTGGTCTACTCTTCAACTCATTCCACTTGAAAACTAGATCACCTTCTTTATAAACTCTTGGGAATGCTCTTTTATCAAGTGTCCTCTTCATTTGGGCTTGGTGTATTTCCAATGTTTCCAAGGCCTCTTTTCTGATTTCTTCAAGTTCAATCAGTTGTGCAAGCCTGATTTCCATTGGCTGCTCTTCAAGTAACTCTAGTTCTTTTATGTAACTAAGAGTTGGCAACTCCACTGTTATTGGTGACTTAGCTTCTTTTCCATATGTAAGCACATAGGGTGAATTACCTATTGCTATTTTAGGTGTCTTCCTATCAGCCTATAAAGCTAACTTTAATTTATCATGCCAAGACCTCTAATTTTCATCAACTGTTTTCTTTATGATTTTAATCAAATTTTTGTTAGTTGATTCAGCCTGTCCGTTAACTTGAGGGTAATAATTTGATGAAGTATTCAAAAATATGTTATTTTTGATAGACCAATCAGATACTCTTAATCCAATAAATTCTAAAGCATTATCTAAAATTATAGAGTCAGGAGTTCCAAACTTGGACACTAGATCTTGATAAAAATTCATGACTGATGTTTCATTAGCATCCTTCAAAGCAGCTGCTTTAGTCCATTTAGTGAAATAATCAGTAGTAGTCAAAATCCACTTGTGTCCTTGGCTTGAAGGTGGATTAATAGGACCAATGAAGTCCAATCCCCATTTGCCAAATCGTTGCTCCACTTGAATTGGATGTAAGGGCATGGCTACAAGTCTTTGTTTGCCTACAAAAACTGAACACTTTAAACATTTCTTTACCCATTCATGAGCACCTTTAAAGATGTCAGGCCAATAATAACCATCTCTCATAATTTTTAGAGCTATTGTTCTAGCTGCAAAATGACTTCCAGAAGGTCCATCATGAAATTCTTCTAGAATCTTTTGAATCTGATCTGGATGTACACACCTCAACAAAACATTATTAAAGTCTCTTTTATATAGAATCCCATCAATTACAACATAGGGAATTGCCTGTAATCTATAATATCTTCTTTTAGATCAATCCAGGCCTTGAGGACAATCACCAGTGTGTAGATAATGGATCATATCATGCACCCAACTTGTAAGGGAATCTAGGACAACAGTTGCTTCATCATTCTGTAGCACTATCTTAGGTTCCCCTTCAAGTTCCTTGCTATATTTTTCATTTTCTGCAAGCTGTTCACACAGTCCTTTACCTCAAACTAGCTTGGTGACTTTAATTTGGATGTCATACTCCATAACCTTTGTATCCACCCTATTCTCTTATCACTTAAATCCTTACTAAGAAAGAATTATTTCACTGTAGGATAGGCAACCATTAACTGAATTCTATTATTTGAAAGCATATGTTTAAACTTCTTTAGGCTCCTAATAACAACCAATACATGCTTTTTAACAAAATAATATCTTACCTCATAGTCATGCAGAACTTGGCTGAAAAATACCACAGGTTGTTCCATTCCTTCATCATTTTGCTGACAAAACATAGTTGATATAGTATCCACACTGCCAAAAGCATATAAAATGAAGTCTTTATCAAAATTTGGATTTATCAAAGTTGGAGTGGCAGCAAGTGCCTCCTTTATCTCTTCAAAGCTCTGCTTTCCTTCTTTGGTCCTGCTGAAAGGAATACTCTTCTTCAACATTGTTGTCAGAGGTTGTAAAAGTGCTGCTATGTTAGGAATAAACCTTCTTACAAAGTTAATTCTTCCTAGAAAGCTCTGTAAGCCTTTCTTGTGTGCAGGAAGAGGTAATGCCAATATTGTAGTGATCCTTTTAGGATCAATTGATATTCCATCTTTAGATACTATGTGTCCTAATAGTTTACCTTCATGAACATAAAAGATACTCTTCTTTGGGTTAAGTGATACCTCAAATTCTCTACATCTTTCAAAAATCAGTCTCAAATGATGAAAATGATCTTCATCTTTTTTAGAAAGAATAGTCACATCATCTAAGTATACAAGCACAAATTTATTAATCAAACCTTGAAAGGCCATGTCCATTGCTCTATGAAATGTTGCACCTGCATTTGATAAGCCAAATGACCTCTTTCTGTATGGTAGTGTGCCCCATTTTGTGGCAAAAGTTGTCTTGTATTGATCTTCCTCCTTTACAAGAATTTGGTTATAACCTGAATAACCATCCAACAAAGAGAATCTTTCTGATCCAAAAACAACCTGCAATATCTGTTCCATAGATGGTAAAGGATAATGATCCTTTAAAGATGCTCTTTTTAAATCATGGAAATCAACACATAATCTGATTTCTCCATTCTTTTTTCTAACAGGAACCAAGTTAGAGACCCATGAAGTATGTTTGATAGGAAAAATGATATTACCTTTAATGAGTTTATTAAGTTTAGTCTTCATAAGCACTTCCAGCTTAGGATTTAGTGGCCTTTGCTTCTGTCTAACAAGTTTTGCCTTGGGTTCAAGCTCTATTGTATCCTGAGCCAACTCTGGGTTGAAACCTTTCAGATCTCCATATTCCCATGCAAATATATCACTAAACTCCTGACAAAGCTAGATGAATGCTTGTTGTTCTTCCTTTGTACATATCTTTCCAAGCTTGAGTAACTTCCCTTTAAAGATCTCAATAGGTTCATAGTGTTCCTGTTTCACTAACAAGGTAGCCTTATCCTTTCTTATTTGATCATCAATATTAAAGATTGATTCTAAGGTCACTAAGCCCTTAGGTATCTTGTTTGATCTTAACTGAAGTATTTGATCATCATATTGCTGCATAAATTTCTACTGATTACTTGTAGAAAATTCAGCCTCTTCCATTAAGAAATTCATAATTTGTTCATCACTATCAAACACTTGCTAGCTGATTTTATTATCTGGGACTGATGGTCTTACAACAACCTTGACATACAAAGGAGAATGAATATTCTTCATTTCTACAGGAATATCATATTCAGCTCCTATGGCAGCAAGCTAGTTAGCCTGTTTATTATCAGTTCTAGGTACATATATCAGACTAAATGCATCAAATTCTTCTATCATGTTCCAGACTCTATACTTATATAATTGAACGGCAAGTCATTTTTTGTAGCAACAAGGTTTCTAACTTGTTTAACAACTAATTCACTATCTCCAAAAACATTTAAACATTTGATTTTCTTTTTCTTGCCTATTCTGGTCCATGAACTAAAGCTTCATACTCAGCTGTGTTATTAGAACAACTGAAAGAAAACCTGAAAGAGGAATAGCATTTCCCACCTGTGGGAGAAAATAAAATAGCCCCTCCTCCAACACCAATCTTGCTTCTAGAACCATCAAAATAAAGTTCCCAAACATCATTTTCAGCTTCAATAGCTTGTTGTTTTTCTCCTTTAATCAGATTTGGAATGACTATATTTTTCTCCTAGATCATATACACACCAAGGCCTATCTCATCCATCTGCTCAAATGTATCTGTTTCATGGTTCTCTACTACCCACTGTTCTAAAACCAAATCGGGAATTCCCTCTAAAGGTGTACTTGGGTCTTGAACAAGAATCAGATCTTCTTGATAAAAAATGGAAAGGTTGGCATTTATTGAACTAGGTGTATAAGGTTCAAGGTGATCTTTGGCTAATGGATCAGATTTGATTGTAACCTTGGTTCCATATCTAGTTCTAAAGAATAAATGCATCTAATTAGAAGACAAATAACCTCCTAACCTTGCTGTAAAATCTCTGGATAAGAAAATAGCGAAGGTAGGTGGCAAATCAATGACATAAATATCATGATATATAACAAAGTTTGGACAGGCATGCAAAGGAAGGCCTAAAATTTTGAACATTCCAACTATATTAACCTTAGTTCCATCCATTTATATAACACCCCTAACAATAGGTTCATATTTTAGGCCTAATTTATCAGCTAGCTATTTTGGCATAACTGAGCTATTGGCTCCCGATTCTAATGCAATTATGTACTAAATAGTCACCTACAATTAGAGTGACATAGAATGGTGGAGGTTTGTCTACTGGTTTAGGTTGTTCTACTCTTTTTTCTGCCTCATTTGTAAACATAACTTGAGGTTGATGTGATTTTTGTACTTCATTTGACAAAGACAACTGAGATCATGTATCTTATAATAAATCCTTTTGTCCTGGAATATGTAAAGCATCTAAAACAGACATGCTTACTGTTTCCTTTTTCATATGATCCAAAATATTGAAAATAAGACCACTAACCTTTTGTTGTACTTTTTGGGACAACCGCCTCTAGTTGGTCTCTAGCTTGTTGTTTATTTGCCTATGACTATCTTTTTTTTGCAGTTGGCTGTCCTCTTGACAAAATATGTAGATCACTAGATGTAGAAGCTTGATTCTGTCCTTGCTAACTTGTAGAAACTATAGTTTTACCTTTATCATCTTGCTGTTGTACATTTCCATCTTGCTGTTTACTAGTATCAACTTGCTGATTTGCAGTTTCAACTTGTTGTTGCAAGTCAACAACTCTTTTTTTTTATCTTATATTTTCTGCAATATTAGTAAAAGACTGCTTTTGACCTGGTAATTGATTTACACCACAAAATTTATTAGCTTGCCAATTCATCAAAGATACATTAGGATTAACATACTGAGTCTGAGTATCTAGCTAGTTATTCACATCACCTGTTGAATTTTCAACAACAACATAGTTATTCTATACCATTAAAGCTTGACCTACTATCCCATTCAGGTAAGTGGCTTGGTTATGAGGTTGATTACATGGGTAAAACCATGCATAATCCTGAACCATGTTATTCTATATAGGCACTAATTCTTTTGATGTACAAAAAACATTTGGATTATATTGCCGATTTGGCCTATTGTTGTAATTTCTCCTTTGACCCTAATAATCTGCTTGATAACCAGGTCTATTTGCTTGGTATGGGGCTTGGTAAGGCTTGTTATTCTGGTCTACTTAAATTTTCAGACTTACTAAATCATTGCTTACAGTCTGCAATATTTTTGCTATACTTTGTTGATTTTCTAAGTTCAACTCCTGAAACTCAAAATGAATGGGATCTACACTATTTTTTGCATTTGTTTGATAGCCAAAAGATGGTATTGGTAAAATATGTGGGGATGAAATTGGAATTAAAGGCTATATATCTAGAAAAATTGGCAATGGTGGTCTAGGTGCTATTTTACCAGCTTGTATTAAACTATTTTCTACTCTTATTGCAATATTAAAAGCAGCTAGTAAAGTTACCCCACCCATAGATTGTATCATAACAACAATATCAGAATTTAATGCCCTCAAATAATACAAAAAAGTATGTTCTAGTGAGGGTTTCACCATTTCAAGAATTGTATTCCATGTTTTCTGAAATCTGAAATTAAAGTCTGACATTTGCTCTTGTGGAGCTCTCTTAATAGTGGCCATTTGTTCAACTAATGATAAATGATCAGATTTATCCTAAAATTGCCTATTCAAAGCAGAACCTAAATCATCCCAAGATCTAATTGAATTGACTCTTAAGCCTCTAAACCATTGAAGAACTTTACCTTTTAGTGATGCTGCCAATAACCTAATTGCTATGTTCTCCTCGGTAATATGATGAATAGAACACAAAGAGGCCACATCTCTGATATGCTCAATAGGTGTAGTCCCATCTTCTCTTGTGAAACTTGGTAAACTCTTCAATGCAGCCATCAGTATGTCATCATGCTGATTTAGACTCAAAGGGCTGCCTCCATTAAATGTAACAAAAGGTTGATTTCGATGTGGTGGTGGATTTCTTCCACCTCCTCCACCGGGAGGCGGTATTCCTCCTACTCCACCTCCACCAGGTGGAATAGGCCCTCCACCTCCTCCTCCTCCTGCAATTAGAGACATTAGAGTAGATGGTATTTGAGTTGGTACTTGGACTGAAACTTCTTGAGGTATTTCTTGTAACATAGGTTCTTCCTCTACAAGTTCTAAAAGAAGAAGTTCCTCTTGGAAAATAGGAATCTATTCTCTTGGGCCTGCTAGTGGAGAACTATGGAAATCTGATGATGAACTTGCAAATAATAGATTCTAGTGAGAAGCAAACTCTAGATGTGTACTTTTGGAAACAAGTTAGATAACTAAGAGGGGGGGTGAATCAGTTATCTCAAATATCTTAACTTTATTTTGTCCTTTAATAATTAGTGCAGCATCAAAACATATAAACATACATAATCATGAGATCAAAAATAAAATCAACACACATAACACAAGGATTTTTATGTGGAAAACCCTGTTAAGGGAAAAACCACAGGGTGACTAACCCAAGATTGTATTCTCTATTAAAAGAATAAGAAGTACAAAATGGCACTTGCCAATTAGGGCTCATTGCCCAAGCACACTGCTCACAAGAGGCACACTGCCTACAAGAGACTCACTGTCTACAAGGTTTATAGAAGGTAACTAGGTGTTTGAACTAATGAGAGGCATCCACAACTACTGAAGTTCAATTCTGATTAGGCTCAATATACTGATCTAATGCACTTCATTCTTCCTCTGCTCTAGTGCTGCTGTTCTGTTACATACCGGACCTGTATTGTTGCTTCCACACTTATCTCTGCCTTTCTTTGTACCTTATTTTGTCATCTCTATATTCACACACACCTTCATACTAGAATCTATCAGATATATATATTTGCACCAAAGGTTTCAACAACTTTCTAGTCAGCAATCAGAATATTAAAGATATCTACAACTTACTGATGTGTCAGCTGAATCCATGCTTGATATGTGATGCGTATCAAAATCATAGACATTGAAGTCACCAATCATGTTAGTTAATATTGTATGATCCCTCAAATAGCTTGATCAACATCAATTACTCATCCGGATTGAAGTCTGATACTCTACCAGTTAGTTCTTCCTTAGTCTGCTTTGCCTATCTAGAGCCCAACACTCAGATGCTCATATCTTTTCCATGTTTTCTCACTAGAGGTTCAATCTCTAGAATATAGTAGTCATGATACTCCTCTTGACTTGTCCAAGTCTGTAACTTGCTAAGTTACACCATGTGAGAGATCCAGACCTGATTGTTGGACCTTGTTGCATGCTCTATTCTTGCTCACTGGACCAAAATAATCTTCAATCTGTCTTCCAATATAGACATACTATGTACTGCGGATGTGTGGGATAGACTTTGTTTCCATCAATGACAATAATCATGAAGCCACATAGTGTCTCTTGCCAACAATCTCCCCCTTTGGCATTGATGGCAACACTTAGTGAAAAATGACTAAGTGTCGTAGCAAACTCCCCCTTGGCTAATGCTCTGTCTTATGTACTGCTTTACCAGAGCTCCCCCTTAGCTAGATTCCACATTTTTCACTACTCCTCACTCCCCCTTTGACATTAATGGAAAAGGGTGGAATCCACACACCAAAATTTGCAAAAATCAACCTATACATAGCCGCATAAGTATATATACATGTTATACTTACATATACTTAAGTATATCCGCAAAAGTGGTCTTCAACTGTACAAATTCTGTTGCCCAGCTCTGCTTCATCTTGTCCAAAATGGAGATGTGACCACTTAACAAAAATGCATAAGCTTCTACCCTTCTTAAGTCTACCGGATCACTAGTCCGGGCTGTGGTCTGAGCATCAATTAAGGCCTCATGCATTGCCTCTAACTTAGGGATAATTATCCCTCTAAGTTCACTCATCTTGCTTATTATATTCTTCTTCTCCTTGTCCAGCCTCTTAATTTCATTTATAATGACAATAGCCTGGCATTCTTGATTCATTATGGATGTGGTAAGGGGATCAAAATTTAGAGAAAAACTTGATAGTTTACCTTCTTGTTCTTTCACCTTCTTTTCAATATCCTCTGTCACCTTAGACCAGGATAGACAAAATTTTTACATGTCCCCACCATCTTTAAGAGCATTTTCTAGGCTCTTTATCCCAATATCTATGGTCCTCCTATCATTAGCTATGAGTCCCTGTACTTCAGTGAATCTCTTTCCCAAAAACTCTTTCCAGACTTTCTCTTCTGCCGATTTCTCTAAGGAATCAAAATGGGTGCTAACAGAGTTAACCAGAGATTTCAAATTACCAGATGGAGAGGCCAAAGGATCCTTTTCGAAGGATGGCATGATCTTCTCTAGCATCCTAGATGCAATCTCTATCAGTTCACAGTCTTCCATGTGAGATTTTAGAAGCTTTTCTTTTGCTTTAGCTTGGGCAAAAGATGCTATTTTCATTGTCTGGACCGGAGAGAGGGAATCAAAATTTAGTGGTCCTTGGAATAGTTCTAGTTCATCTATCTCCATCATATCTTTGGTCAAGAAATTCTTTACCACCTCTGCAGTGTCTCTTGCTGAAGATTGAGTCTTCTTTTTCTTTGAAATCTTAGAGTTGTCATCAGAGATTTTCTCTGTTTATTCTTCTTCTCTTCCTTTACCTCCTCTTCTTGACTCACTTTTTCTTCTTTTCTTCCTTCTCCTTCAGTTCCTGAGTCTAGAATGTCAGTAGTGGGATCCAGAGGAGAGATGTTAACTTCTTCATGAACTTCCTCTTCTGGAACAGAGGAATCCAAGTCTTTAGACTTCTCCTCATCTATCTCTTTTGACCCTTCTACATTTTTCTCAGTAGATTCTTCTTTTGATGCATTTAATCCTTTGACGTCCATGGTAGAAGGTTCTTCATCTATTTCCTCTATGATAGGAAGATTGAATCTTTTGAAGGCATTCTAGAGGATTCTTCTATTTCTCTTGCTACCTGATCAGTCTCTCCAAGCATTAGTTTGTTCATTCTTGCTTTGCTTTGGAATTCATCCTTGCAATCCTTAAAGATCATGTTCATTTGCTTTGGAGTAATGGAAGGATAGAGTTGAATAGTAATCTGTTGTAAGATCTCTAAGTCCTTTTCCTTGGCATTCTCTTTTCTGAGTTCATGTACCTTCTATAGACTTTTAGGAATTAGAAAAATGATTTCAATGAATGCTTTATTATAAATATTCAGGTACCTTACTGTAGCTTCTTCTAAGATCCTTTTATTAGTATCACTATAATCATCATAAAATTCTATTACTAGTTGCAGATTTCCATCCACAATGACTGCCTTGATGATATCATCAATAGAAAGAGTGGGCTTTTCAACAAATTCTTCTGCCTCTTCTTCTTTGTTTTTGCCGGCAGAGGATTCTCCAAATGTTTTCTTCTTCTTCTTCTTCATTTTCTTAACTTCCTCATCAGTCTCTGTTTCTTCATCATCCTTTTGGCTTATGTAGGACCTTGTGGCCTTTGTTTTCATTCTTTTTTCTCCCTTTCCAGATGTCTTGGCTTCCGGTTTTGAGGCTCTTGAGCTCTTAGAGGTGGCAAGTGCAGAGCTCTTGGAGGATCTAGTCCGGGTGGAGGCTTGTACCGGAACACTTCCTTTTTCTACTTGTTGTTTCTCTTTCTTAGCTCTTTCTATTTTCTCTATTTGAATCAACTGCCTCTTTTGATATGCCATATATTTTGGCAATTTCCTCTACTTCCCTTCTAACTTTCCTTTTTATCGCTGGTTGTCTTAGCTCAACATGTATCTTTACACTTAATTCTTGAAATGTTCCAAACCTTTCTACCTCAGGGTCCTTTGGATGGCTCAATAGGTGTTGAATGTGTAGCTCCAAAATTTTCTCATCTACTTCATAACCCATTGGCATTATCCACATTATTCTGGGCTCAACTGCCTCCATTAGGCATTGATCAGTGTCAACCATGAAGCACACTATATCTTTGTATTTTTCAACTATGGATTGAGGAATTCTTTCTTTGGCCTGCATCATATTTTGGAAGTTTTTAAAGTACCCCCAGAGTGCTATGCTTTGAGCCTTAGCATCACCAAGTCCATATATATAGTCTCTGATCTGTATGGTAATCAGTCTGTCATTTTGCCATACCCAACCACTTGATCCGGGTAGCTCATTCATGTAGTAGAAGAATAGACACAGTATTAGACACCCATACTTGAATGAGTTCTTCTTGTCCTTCTTGATCTTCTACAAGTTTTCTAACAGTTGGTTCAGGAGAAGGTCGCATAGATTATAGTCTACATTTTCCCTTAGCATCTGATATGCTATATATATTGCAGTCCTGGACATAGAATTCTCCCTGCTGGAATGATAGTTTTATAGCCAATTATCATAGAGGCAAATTTGATATCCGGATCTGTGATGTCTTCTATTGTCATTTCTCTTTTGTCAAACTTAGATCCGATAGCTTCACTTACTATCTGGTTCTTGACAGATTTGAGTGCAGGAAACCCACCGGATGAGTGCAGTCCAGTTACTTCCCTAATGGCATCCTTTGTTATCTTGAAGGGTTTCATCAACCACATAAAATTGTCATGTATTCTTCTAAGAACATACTGGATCCATTCATCTTTTGCAAAATAGGGAAAGTGGATGCAATGTCCAAAGTGCTTATCCCGGAGGGCCTTGTATTGAGGTTTGAGTTCAAAGCTTTCATCTATTAATTGTTTATGGTAGATGTCCATCAACTTAGATTCTCCAAATTCTTCAATATTGGCATGGATGTAAACCCTAACATCTTCTACGTGCAAAACCCCATGTGGAATGCTAGAAAAAGCGCCTAAGGGATCAACTTCTAGGGATTTGTAGGGGTGTTTCTTAAACTTTGGGCGTGGCCTATCAGTGATCTTAACAACAATTGGAGTGGCCATTTTTGCAAAAGATTCAGAGAGAGATATTCAAAATGGAAGTACCTTTT
This sequence comes from Cunninghamia lanceolata, assembly GCA_027924645.1. Taxonomy (NCBI): domain Eukaryota; kingdom Viridiplantae; phylum Streptophyta; class Pinopsida; order Cupressales; family Cupressaceae; genus Cunninghamia; species Cunninghamia lanceolata. The sequence continues at coordinate 1,799,459 of BSBN01000220.1, read as the reverse complement.
TATGCTTCAGAGTTCAGGAAAAAGAGCTAGAACAAATCATTGGTTGAATTAGATTCTGTGGTTGATCTTTGAGAAAGTTGTAAAAACTTGATGCAAAGCTCTTCTTTCCTTCTTCTTGAATGCAAATGTGCAAATGATGAGTAAAAGAACCCTTTTATCTCTACGCAAACCCTAATTTCCTTTTGCAATAAATGAACAACTTAAGTCATCTGGTTGCCCTGTTCTGAGAGAGATCTTTCTGAATCACTGAGATGTACTTAGAATCATTTTTAGTGAAAATTGACAATGTATCTTCTTTCCTCCAATCATGCCATGAATCTGCAGATCAAGATATCTCAACTTTGAATCACACCAGATCTATTTATGAAAATCTTGCTTTTACCAGATGGCTGTTAGACCAGATCAAACTTGGATGATTAAACTATTGTAAAACTCCATGCAGATCATTCATATTTTCACTGAGGGTTATTTAGATAATTTTCTGAGAACCCTTTAATCCACAACATTTCATGTTCCAAATTAGGCACCAATTGACTGGCTGGGGGAATTTATTTTTCTTTGTGACTCCCCTTGAGCTAGAGCTCATCTGTTTAGTTTCTGGAAGGAATATCAGCACCAGATTTCGGTGCAAATCCATTCCCAATATTTTATGTACTCTTCTTTACCCAAATCTTACTCATCTCCCTTTGAATTTCATCTGTATTTACTTTGCCTTTTCCCTTGTCTTGATTTTGATTATGATGCACTGGACCCTTTTTATCCTGATTTTTACTTATGTAGAATTTGGCAATATGACCGGATCTATTGCAATTGTAACAAACAACATTTCTTTGCATATTTGACTGATATCCTCTTGATCTGCATTGATTAGCCATATGTCCCATTCTTTTGCATGTAAAGCATCTACCATTGAATGAATTGTTTATTTACATATTTCTACATTCATGAGATTTGTGACCATACCTTTTGTAGTTGAAACTATCCGGAGAAGGATGGATTAGTTTGATTCATTCTTCTTCTGCATTGAGTTCCTTTATGACTGAAGTTGTTGTAATTGTAGGAGTATCCATTGAAGGATGGATATCTTTGAGCATTTGGTTGCCTTACTAGAGGTCTTCTAGGCCTATTTCTTTGATTTCCTGATCCAAAATTCTTCTGACTGGATTCTGAGCTTTCACCTTTCTCATATCCCAAGCCATGCTTGTCATCTACCCTTTTTTGGCTTTCAAGAAGAACTTCAAGTTGAGCAGAGCTTATCTTGAATTTCTCTTTGTATTCATTTCCTATTTGAAGATCTTGTTTAAGAGTGTCTATCTGATTCTCAAGTTGTTCTTCATTATCTCTAGCTTCTTCAAGATCAGATTCAAGATGCCTGATTATTCTATCCATTTTGTGGCAGTCTTTTATCTTCTCCTTGAGAGATTGTTTTAGATTATCTTTAATTTTCCTTTTCTCTTCAATTTCTTGGGTGAATCTCATAACCCCTGATTCCATCTCATGCCTTATCATAATGACCTCTTTTGATAGCTTCTTGCATAGCTTGTTTTTCTCATTCAGATCTTCATTAGTATCATTGGCTTCACTCTGACTTGCTAATTTTTGAAGTAGTTCCTTTCTCTTTTTTATAGAGATACCCAGTTTTTCTTTTAGCTCATTTATGAAATCATCAGCTTGTTTGAGTCCTTCTCTCAAGTTATTAAGTTCAGAGTGATATTGCTCAAGATCATCTAAGGTAGATTGAACTTGTTCCTTCATAACATACATATCCATTAAGATTCCCAGATCTTCCTCAAGCTGTTAGGCTCTGTTTAGAGGAACTTAGCTCTGATACTAATTGTTGGAAACAAGGTAGATAACTAAGAGGGGGGTGAATCAATTATCTCAAATATCTTAACTTTCTTTTGTCCTTTAACAATTAGTGCAGCATCAAAACATATAAACATACATAATCATGAGAGCAGAAATAAAATCAACACACATAACACAAGGATTTTTATGTGGAAAACCCTATTAAGGGAAAAACCATGGGGTGACTAACCCAAGATTGTATTCTTTATTAAAAGAATAAGAAGTACAAAATGGCACTTGCCAATTAGGGCTCACTGCCCGAGAACACTGCTCATAAGAGGCACACTGCCTACAAGAGACTCACTGTCTACAAGGTTTATAGAAGGTAACTAGGTGTTTGAACTGATGAGAGGCATCCACAAATGCTGAAGTTTAGTTCCGGTTAGGCACAATATATGGATCTAATGCACTTCATTCGTCCTCTGCTCTAGTGCTGCTACTTTGTTACATACTGGACCTATATTGTTGTTTCCACACTTATCTCTTCCTTTATTCGCACCTTATTTTGTCATCTCTATATTCACACACACCTTCATACTGGAATCAATCAGATATGTATATCCGCACCAAAGATTTCAACAACTTTCTAGTCGGCAACCAGAATACTAAAGATACCTACAACTTACTGATTTGTCAGCTGAATCCATGCTTGATATGTGATGCATATCAAAATCATAGACATTGAAGTCATCAATCATGTTGGCCAATATTATACGATCCCTCAAATAGCTTGATAAACATTAATTACTCATCCAGATTGAAGTCTGATACTCTACCAGTTAGTTCTTCCTTAGTTTGCTCTGCCTGTCTGAAACCCAACACTTAGATGCTCATATCCTTTCCATGTTTTCTCATCGGAGACTCAATCTCTAGAATATAGTAGTCATGATACTCCTCTTAACTTGTCCAAGTCCGCAACTTGCTAAGTTACACCATGTGAGAGATCCAGACCTGATTGTCAGACCTTGCTTGCATGCTCTCTTCTTGGTCACCGGACCAAAACAATCTTCAATCCATCTTCCAGTATAGACATACCATGTGCTGCAGATGTGTGGGATAGACTTTGTTGCCATCAATGACAATAATCATGAAGCCACATAGTGTCTCTTGCCAACATGTACTTGGCAGATCTGAAACAACTATTGAATCTGTTGATTTCATTATTTTATCTGCTTTTGTTCTCCTCTTTGGTGGAGATAACTAGATGTACTTTTTCTCAGAATCTCTATTTGACCTTGTTTGATATTTTTCATAAGCTGCAAGATCTAATCTATAAAACCAAAGTATTAGAGTCACCAGGTATTTGAAAATGAATCTCTAAAAGGCTAAAATTTTTGCTCTTCATACCAAAACAACAGAAAAATAAGTTCTATTGAATTGAGAATCAGTTCAAATGTCCCACCGAGTGTGCCAAAAACTATTGTCGATGAGGATTGCACCCTTATGCAAAGCTGTGACACTCTACAATCCTTTGAAACATGGGAACAAACTCAGGCTGTGGGTGACCTGTAATGAGTTTAAACGTCTTAATTATGGTCTAGTTCCATTAAAATATTCTATTGGAATGTATGATTTTCTATTTTGGAAAAGGGTAAGAAGGAAACTATAAGGAAATGAAATTTTAAAATTTGGTGATGCACCTAATATGGATTGAATATATGCAATCTGGTTCACAATATAACTCAGAAATCTGACTCACATAATATAATATTGGCACAAATTTCATAGAAAGTGGTTCTAAGGAATGCTTGAAAATAGACTTTTAATGAAGGAAAGGATTTCTCACAACACAAAAAGGATTATTTTGACTAACACAACCTAAGACCTATAATATCACTATGCTTAATACTACAAGTAAGAGTGAGACAATAATTTTAAAGGTTTTAATGAGTAAACACAGTAAAACTTCATCAAATCACTTCATACAATTAGCATCAAATGGAAAGGCAACTACTTGATTTCAAAGAACAAAGGAAATATTGCAAGAGAGACAAAAATGGAACATGTAACCTACTGATCTCTATAAAACTGTAAAAAATTGAGCTACAAAATCTTCTCCTCTCTCAAAGTGTATAAGAGAAAAAAGGAAAGAACCACTGAAAACAAGTTTGCTTTACAATATATAGCTTTGCTCTATCCAAGAGGCATGCAAAAAATGAACTGCAACTAGCTGCCTCTAAAAAATAAGTCCTCCAAAGTGATCCACGAGCAAACTCAAAAATCCCCAAAAATAAGTGCTCAAACTGCCACAAATCGAGAAAAAATAGCTTCAATTTAGACCTCTCCATATGCTTGACCAAGAAGTTGACCAAGATCCCTCAAATTGCTCCTCAAATCATGTAAAAAACCCCTATATGGCCTAGTTAACTCTGTTGATAACTGAGAGGGGGGGGTGAATCAGTTATCCTAATTATTTCCCTTATTGAACTTTCCTTTTAATTGAAGCAGCATAAAATCAAACACAAAACATTAACCATGAAATAAGAAACACATGACACAGTATTTTTGACGTGGAAACCCTGTTAAGGGAGAAAACCACGGGGTGATTAACCCAAGAATTATTCTCTGTTAGAAGAATAGGAAATTACAAAAATGGCACTTGCCAATTAGGGCTCACTGCCCGAGCACACTGCTCACAAGAGGCCCACTGCCTACAAGAAGACACACTGTCTACAAAGTGATGAGAATCACAGTCTTGAACTGATTGGAAGCATCTGCATATGCTGGAGTTCAGTTCCGGTTAGGCTCAGTATACTGATCTGCTGCACTTCATCTTTCCTCTGTTCTTTATTCTGCTATCTTTCACATACCGGATCCTTTTTGCTACCTCTGCTCTTTCTCTGGACTTCTTCGCATTTCTCTCTACACACACATGACACTTCACAACTAAATCCATCCTCTATATATATCCGCACAAGTAATTTCATCACCTTTCTAGTCGGCATCCGGAACAGTCTAGTTTCTTATAAACTTTCATTCTGTCGGCTGAATCCTTCCTCACCAAGCAATGCGGATCAAGCATATACTTGTAGATATCATTAATCATGTCGGCCAAACATGATTCATGCCTTCACAACCTCTGTCATCAATAGTAACCCATCCGGAAAGCAGTCTGATACTCTGCCAGTCAGTTCTTCCTCTGTTTTCACTGTCTCTCAGGAATCCGGTACTCAACCATTCATATCTTTTTCCTTGTCCATCACCAGAGGCTAAATCCTTGGAATATACCACTCAAGGTAGTCCTCTTGACTTCCCCAAATCCGCACTGCACCAAGACACTTCCTCTGAGAGGTCCGGACCAATCTGTCAGACCTTGCCACATGCTCTGTTCTTCTTCACCGGATCACAACATTCTTTATTCTGACTTCCGGTAGAGACATATCATGTCTTGCGGATATGTGGGATGACCTTTGTTGCCATCAATGACAACAACCATGAATCCATATAGTGTCTCTTGCCAACAATCTCCCCCTTTGGCATTGATGGCAACACTTAGTGAAAAATGACTAAGTGTTTTCACTATGCTCCCCCTTTGCTGATGCTCTGTCCTTATATACAATTTCCGGAACTCCCCCTTAGTTGGATCGCTCATTTTTCACTGCTCCTCACTCCCCCTTTGACATCAATGGCAAAGGGTAGGGTCCGCACACCAAAATTTTCAAAAATTTTCTATATATAGCCGCATATTTACATACTCACATGTACTGAAGAATGTCTGCAAAGGATGTCTGCAATTGGATCATTTCTGTAGCCCAACTTTGCTTCATTCTGTCCAAAATTGAAATGTGACCACTTAACAAGAATGCAAACGCTTCTGCCCGCTTGAGATCTGTCGGATCTTTTGTTTGGGCGGTGGTCTGAGCATCACTGATGGCCTCATGCATGGTTTCCAACTTAGGGATTATAATCCTTCTAAGTTCTCCCATCCGGTTGGTGATGTTCTTCCTTTCCTTCTCAAGATTCTTTATTTCGTTCAAGACTGCAATAGTCTGACATTCTTGATTTATTATAGAGGAAGAGAGAGGATCAAAACTTTGAGATAAGCTTTGTAGCTTATCCTGTTCCTCTTTTATTTTCTTGTCAAATGCTGCTGTTGCCTTTGACCAGGATATACAAAATTTATAGATATCACCGCCATCCTTAAGAGCATTCTCTAAGCTCTTTATTCCAATGCTTACAATCTTTCTGTCTTTAGAGATTAATTCTAATATTTCTGAAAATCTCTTATCCAAAAATTCCTTCCGGACCTTTTCTTCAGCTGATTTTTCTAGAGAATCAAAATGTGTATCAACACTGCTAACTAAGGTTTTTAGATTACCGGAAGTGGAGGCTGTCGGATCTATTTGGATTGATGGCATGATCTTCACAAGTACTCCGGAAGCAGCCTCTATCAACTCACAGTCTTCCATATGAGACTTCAGGAGCTTTTCATTTGCCTTGGCATTTGCAAATGAAGCTATCTTCATTGTTTGTACCGGAGAGAGAGAGTCAAAATCAAATGGACCTTTTAGAAGCTCCGGTTCATCAATCTCTAGAGTTTCTTTGCTCAAAAATTGTTGAACAGTTTGTGCAGTGTCTCTTGCTGGAGACAGATGTTTCTTTTCTTCTGCAGTCTTAGAACTGTCAACCTCTTTGTCTTTCACCACTGCTTCCTTCTCCTGTGATTGCTCTTCTTCTTTGGATCCGGAGGCTGTAGGGGAAACCGGAGGAGAGATGCTAGCTTGTTCATGGCCCATTTCTTCTGGAGCAGAGGGTCCCAAGTCCTCACTTGTCTGTTCAGGGCTCACTTCTTCCGGAACAGAAGATTCCAAATCAGCAGCTGTTTCTGCACCTAAGTCCTCTACAACAGGAAGATTGAACCTTTTGAAGGCCTTCCGGAGGATCTCTTCTGTTTCTTGGGCCACTTTGTCAGTCTCACCAAGCATGAGTTGATTCATCCTGGCTTTGCTTCTGAACTCATCTTTGCAGTCCTTGAAGATAATGTTCATTGTCTTGGGATCAATTTGAGGATATAGCTGAATAGCTATCTACTCCCGGATCTCAAGATCTTTAGCATGAGCATTATTCTTTCTTACTTCCATTTCCTTCTCTAGGCTTTTAGGAATGAGAGATATGATCTCAATGAAAGCCTTATTGTATATGTTCAGATATTTAACTGTGGCTTCCTGCAGAGTCTTTTGGTCAGCCTCACTGAAGTCATCATAGGATTCAGTCATTGGTTGAAGGTTTCCATCCACCGTGACCGACTTGATTATGCTCTCTAGTGACAGAGTGGGCTTTTCAACAGTTACCTCTGCCATTTCATCCTTGTCTTGGCCTGTGGAGGGCTTACCGGATCCTTTCTTCTTCTGTTTCTTTACTTCTCTTACTCCCTCATCTGATTCTGTTTCCTCTTCATCCTTTTGGCTTCCATAAGCCCTTGTGGCTTTTGTCTTGGATCTCTTACCGGATGCCTGGACTTCCGGTTTTGAACTTTTGGTTGAGGGAGGTGCAGATCTCTTTGTTGATCTGATCCGGGTGGGAGCTCCAACCGGAGCACTTTCTTTGCTTTTCTCTTCTTCCTCGGCCTTCCTCCTCTTTTCCCGGCTGGCATCAAGTGCCTCCTTTGAGATACCTAGGCCTTGAGCAATGTGCTCTACTTCTTTTCTTACCTTTCTTTTAATCTCAGGTTCCCTGAGTTCTACATGTATTTTTACACTCAGCTCCTCAAAGGTTCCAAACCTTTCTGCCTTAGGATCTTTGGGCTGACTTAGCATGTGTTGAACATGCAGCTCCACTATCTGTTCATCAACATCATACCCCATGGGCATGATCCAGACAGTCCTTGGCTCCACTGCCTCCATTAGGCACTGATCAGTGTCAACCATAAAGCACACTGAGTCCTTGTATTTCTCAATGAGAGACTGGGGAATTCTCTCTCTTGCTTGCATCATGCTCTGAAAGTTTTTGAAGTATCCCCATAGAGTTGAATTTCTCGCTTTTGCATCCCCAAGTCCATGCAAGTAGTCTCTTATCTGGACTGCAACAGGTTTGTCATTCTGCCATACCCATCCACTTGTTCCGGGTAGCTCATTCATGAAATAGAAGAATAGACATACAATAAGAGTACCATACTTAAAGGAATTCTTCTTATCCTTCTTGATTTTCTGTATGTTTTCCATTAATTGGCTTAGTAGTAGTTCGCAGAGATCATATTCTGCATTCTTTCTTAACATTTCATAAGCAGTGTATATTGCAGTTCCGGATACAGAATTCTCCCTGCTGGAGTGATAGATCTTGTATCCTATTATCATTGATGCATATTTGATATCCGGATCTGAAATATCTTCAATGGTCATTGCCCTCTTGTCAAATTTTGATCCGGTGGCCTCAGTTACAATGTTGTTCTTGACAGATTTGAGGATAGGTACCCCTCCGGAAGAGTATAGACCAGTTACTGCTCTAATTGCCTCTTTTGTAATCTTGCAGGGTCTATCTAGCCATAGAAAGTTGTCATGCATCCTGCTCAGTACATACCGGACCCATTCATCTTCTTCAAAGCAGGGGAAATGAATAAATTGCTCAAATTGTTTCTTCTGAATATCCTTATACTCTGGTTTAAGCTCAAAAGCATTGTCAATCAGCTGCTTGTGATAGAGGTCTCTTAATTTGAATTCCCCAAATTCCTCAATGTTTGCATGTATGTAAACCCTAATGTCTTCGGTGTGTAAAACTCCGTGAGGAACACTAGAGAAGGCTCCTAGTGGGTCTACCTCCAATGATTTGTAGGGATGTTTCTTGAATGAGGGGCGAGGTCTATCGGAGATCTTAACTATGTTTGGAGTAGCCATTCTTCAAAGATTTGCAGTGAGGTAATGAAAAACGGAGAATACCTTATGCGCCTTCGGTTTGCACGGAGTGGTTGGATTGATTTCTTTATCCAATAGCTTTGGCAGGAGATCCTTGGTGTGCTTGAAGAACCTTGTTGCAGAGCTCCACTTTTCGCTTCTTCTCGAGTGCAGAATGAGCAAATGACTTTTGAGAAATCCCTTAAATTGCTCCGCGAACCCTAATATCTGTCTGCAATAAATGCTTCACCTACATCATTCCGGTTTGCCTTGTCTGGATAGTTTGGAGTATCCCGGATTGGTTCTGATCTGAGAATATCATCCGGATCTTTCAATCATGAATAAATCAAGGTAACATATTACAAGAGCATCCCAAACACTCTGTCCAATCCGCAGAACAAGATAGTGCATTTCCGGATCTTTCCGGACCTTTTTGTAATCCTCTATCATACCGGAGCATCTCCCTGAACAGGTCTTATTTGATCGATCACAGCTTCTTCATAACTCCATGCGGACCTCTGAAAACTTGACTGAAGTATCTCAAGACTCATATCTACAAACCCTTTGATCCGCATCTTGTGCCACATCCGGCACCACTTGTTTGGCTGGGGGAACAAGATTTTCTTTGAGTCTCCCCCTGAGCCTGAGCTCACTTTTTAATTTCCGGAAGAAATATCAGCACCAGAGTCTGGTGCGGATCCAACCTCTACATTCTCTGAACTTTTCTTCACCCAAATCTTGCTCATCTGATTCCTAACCTCATCCGCATTCATCTTTTGTTTACCCTTGTCTTGATTCTGATTATACACCGGACCTCTTTTGTCTTGATTCTTGTTTCTGCAGACTTTAGCATTATGACCGGACCTATTGCAGATTTGGCAAATAACATTTCTTTGCATATTTGACTGATATCCTCTTGATCTGCATTGATTAGCCATATGACCTATTCTATTGCATGTGAAGCATCTACCTTTGAATGATTTGTTTACTTGCATAATTCTGCATTCATGGGATTTGTGTCCATACCTTTTGCAGTTGAAGCACTGTCCGGAGAAGGATGAATTATTCTGATTCATTCTCATTCTGCACTGATTAGCTTTGTGACCAAAGTGGTTGCAGTTGTGGCAGTATCCATTGAAGGATGGATATTTTTGAGCATTTGGCTGTCTTACCGGTGGTCTTCTAGGCCTGCTCCTTGGATTTTCTGATCCAAGATTCTTCTGACCGGATCCGGAGCTTTCTCCTTTCTCATATCCCAAGCCATACTTGTCATCTGTCCTCTTTTGACTTCCAAGAAGAACTTCAAGTTGAGCAGAACTTATCTTGAATTTCTCTTTATATTCATTTGTTGTTTGAAGGTCTCTTTTGAGAGAGGCAATTTGATCCTCAAGTTTTCCTTCATTATCTTTGGCATCTTCAAGATCAGATTCAAGGTGTCTGATAATCCTGTCCATCTGGTGGCATTCTTCTGATTTTTCTTTAAGAGATTGTCTTAGATTGTCTTCAGCCTTTCTTTTTTCTTCAATCTCTTGAGTAAACTTTATAGTTCCTGATTCCATTTCATGTCTTAACATAATGACTTCTTTTGATAACTTTTCACATAACTTGGTTTGCTCAGTCAATTCTTCATTTGTATTGCTTTCTTCACTTTGTCTTGCCAACTGTTGAAGCAGCTCCTTTCTCTTTTTCATAGAGAGACTTAATTTGTCTTTTAATTCTCTCATGAATTCATCAGCCTGTTTGAGTCTTTCCTTTAATTCACTGACTTCAGAATTTGACTGTTCAAGATCCTCAAGGGCAGTCTTGAGTTGCTCCCTTAAACCATATGCATCCATTTGAAAACCCAGATCTTCCTCAAGCTGTTAGGCTCTATTAGGAGGAACTTAGCTCTGATACCAATTGTTGATAACTGAGAGGGGGGGGTGAATCAGTTATCCTAATTATTTCCCTTATTGAACTTTCCTTTTAATTGAAGCAGCATAAAATCAAACACAAAACATTAACCATGAAATAAGAAACACATGACACAGTATTTTTGACGTGGAAACCCTGTTAAGGGAGAAAACCACGGGGTGATTAACCCAAGAATTATTCTCTGTTAGAAGAATAGGAAATTACAAAAATGGCACTTGCCAATTAGGGCTCACTGCCCGAGCACACTGCTCACAAGAGGCCCACTGCCTACAAGAAGACACACTGTCTACAAAGTGATGAGAATCACAGTCTTGAACTGATTGGAAGCATCTGCATATGCTGGAGTTCAGTTCCGGTTAGGCTCAGTATACTGATCTGCTGCACTTCATCTTTCCTCTGTTCTTTATTCTGCTATCTTTCACATACCGGATCCTTTTTGCTACCTCTGCTCTTTCTCTGGACTTCTTCACATTTCTCTCTACACACACACGACACTTCACAACTAAATCCATCCTCTATATATATCCGCACAAGTAATTTCATCACCTTTCTAGTCGGCATCCGGAACAGTCTAGTTTCTTATAAACTTTCATTCTGTCGGCTGAATCCTTCCTCACCAAGCAATGCGGATCAAGCATATACTTGTAGATATCATTAATCATGTCAGCCAAACATGATTCATGCCTTCACAACCTCTGTCATCAATAGTAACCCATCCGGAAAGCAGTCTGATACTCTGCCAGTCAGTTCTTCCTCTGTTTTCACTGTCTCTCAGGAATCCGGTACTCAACCATTCATATCTTTTTCCTTGTCCATCACCGGAGGCTAAATCCTTGGAATATACCACTCAAGGTAGTCCTCTTGACTTCTCCAAATCCGCACTGCACCAAGACACTTCCTCTGAGAGGTCCGGACCAATCTGTCAGACCTTGCCACATGCTCTGTTCTTCTTCACCGGATCACAACATTCTTTATTCTGACTTCCGGTAGAGACATATCATGTCTTGCGGATATGTGGGATGACCTTTGTTGCCATCAATGACAACAACCATGAATCCATATAGTGTCTCTTGCCAACAAACTCAACTTATCAATTTGCATGATTTTGCTTTTGTAAAATTGATTGTGAGTAAATAATAATGTAATTAAAATAATTACTCTATTATTGGTTAAAACTTGTACTACTTTTGATTTTACATTTTGCAAAAATTAATAAAGTAATTTGAAGAATATTACTTATAATTTATTTACAATTGATTTATTTGTAAAATCATGCATGAAAAGAAAAATAAAATCTCCTTAGCTCTCCAAATATAGATGCCTATTTTGCATGATTTGAGCAAAAAATAGGACTTAGGAAAAAATAAAAATCCATTATAACTCCAATATTTATATCAAAAGGAAAACAAATATCTAACTCTACCTTATCACTCCATTTACAATGCAAAAATGGTCTCACTTGCCATATATATATTCATCATGCATTATATAACCCTAAGTCACTTTGTTACTCTGGCATATACATCATTATGCCAAAAATATCTTATCCTCTTCATATCTCCTTCATGCAAAATATATTCTCTTTTCTATATATATTTAGCATGTTTGCCACCTTGTCACAAGAGCCATCATGCAAAGTATATACTCCTTGCCACTTTGTCTGCCACTTTGCAAACTTAAACTGTCTTCATATCTTCTACCCTTGACTTTGAATGATAATTTCACAAGGCATACACTTGCAAGACAGAGGGAATCTTCGATCATATGAGTATCTTTTTGACTATAATAGTTGACACCAAGGAAGTAAGTCTTTGTTTGAATTTGCACAAGGCATAAATCTTACCTTCTAATGATATTGACCCCATTTGACTTTGGAAACATCATACAAAACACATCTCTCAGCCTCCTTTAACAATGATCACTAGGGATCTAACACTTGAGGTCTTTACCCCATCGGCATTTTGGATAATGTAGTGATCATTATTTTTTAGAAGTCAAAAATGAAAAGGAAAGAAAGAAGCTTCGAACAAAAGTGAGTGGAAAACCTACAACACTAAGTCATTTCATTTTGCTTCTTCTCTTTCGGCTGCTGCTCTGCAACTTCTTGGCATTAGGGTTTGACTGGTTTCCATGGCTTCCTCTCAGCCTCTGTGTTGAACCTCATGGTTCTTTTTGCATCTTCTGAATATGAGACACGACAGGAAACAGTGAGTATCATATTTTGACTTTCACTGGTATCTTATTTCATTTCTTAGGCTTCATATGATAATGGCCATGGCCATACTTGTACCTTCTCCTTCTATATCATCTCTTGGACATATTTTTTCTCTCTATGTGTGAAATCTCTTGCAAAATGTGAGAAAAATGGTAAAAAAAAAGAAAAATGCCTTTAGGAGACCGCAGCCATTACATGCTTCTTCTCTGCAATTGGAAGGTAACTCTCTTGCTCTCTTTGCTGAAGATATTTAACTTATCATTGCACATTTCAAAAGAGAAAAGGGTCTACATTATTTTCCATCTGGGTATTTTCAATATCCTTCTCCTTTTCTATGGCCATAGCCATTATGATTTTCTGTATCATATCCACTGGTTTTTGACAAGAAACTTTGAAGGTTTAAATTTTTTCATGAGGGTTTCAACACATAAATGCCTACAAATGCATTTTATGCTTACGACCATACTAGAAAATACAATTTTGAACCTCTTGAGTGTTCTTTACAAAAATGATGAAAGGGGCTCGAACCTGCAACTAGGGTTTTTACTTCCAATGATGATGATATCTGCTTTCTCTATGCACGGCCATGATAAAAGATATACTGTAGAACTATTCCTTACTTGTAATGGCAAAAACTATGTTAGGGTTTTATGAAAATCAATATGGGTATCAAGGAAAACCACTCTTTCAGGCACAGCTATGACATAAATTCTTCTCTGTAGTTATTCTTTTCACTATGCAAAAAAATAAAGAATGGGGTTTCCTGAAAATGAGCGTTTTCAATATTTGAATAGTTGGGTGTTCATTCAGGCACAAAACCCTGTCTTCTTATCATGGCCATGCTATGAAAACCTTTCTGTAACCCTCTTTTTACTATATGCATGAAAAATGGGCTAGGGTTTCAAACACTCTTCAAGTATTTGCATTTTAAAAGGCTCCATTGCAACATTCATGATACCTACTATCTTTCATTATGGCATATGACTGTCATTTGTCTAAATTTGTAGCTTCTTTGATTGTATTTGAACATTCTAAGAAATAAAAATATGCTACTTCTGCAATTCTGAGCACTAATAACATTCTTTTTCTGTGAAGAGATATTATGAATCTTCTTTTGAGAAAGGAATTTTGACTTGACATTCACTTGTCATTAGCTAGTTAACTATTAAATTTTCTTCATTATGCTACTCCTTTTATGCCTACTACATGTTTTTTATCCATCCCTATTGTCTGAACAATCTATTAATCAACAAAATTTACATTCCATTCACAATAGAAAGTGTTAAATATTTGTTCTCTTCTTCATTGCTCACGCTGAGCTTCTTGATTACTGAGGTAGATGATATCTGAATATGGTTATTTGGGACCTTTAGCACAATATCATTACTATCCCTTGATTATTTAATGCATGACTTCATTTTATTTGAACACTATAGTCCATGGTTGATTGTCCTTTTACTGTGCACAGTGTTGCCTCCTCTTTGGTAATTTGTCTTGATCTGAACCTTCATCTACGATTGTATCTTTATGATATTTTATGATAGATGTCCTTCATGCTACTCCATTATATAGTTGGTCTATTTGTAAGGTACATTTGGATAGCAAAATCACACTTCAATCACCACTAAAAGAGGAAAAAGTACCTTCTATTGATCATTGTGCTTATTGTAATTGCACATTGGCATCTCTTAGATGGAGAGATTTTTCAATTTAAGGCATGCGTATGATGAAGTGTCATGTGGCATGGCTACTTACTCTTACATGATTGTCTATCTATCTATATCTGGTTCTTTATGGACAAATAAAAGTGGCAGCTACTCTCCTGTTCTTTTTGTACTTGGTTTATCTAATTTTATCATTTCTATCCCTAAACATTTACTACATGATTATTTACAATAATTTGTAAATGTTCATTATGTATATAACTCTCAATCCTTACAGGCTTATGAACCAACAATGAATTTGAGAGTTATGTTTCATTTTGAACATCTACAGATAGGGATTAGCTTGATAATGTCTTTATTAACTGATACTTTTCTGATCACATTTCTACCCTTCATCTTATTTTCATATTTCTATCATTCTTTAAGTCTAATTTTATGAACTGTCACATGAAGTATGATAGAAATAAGGTATCTTAATGATGATATGAACAAGAAAAGTACCTTTAATGGCTGTATTTCTATTTTATGCACTCTATCAAGTTGACTCATGCACTCTGAACTTATCTGATTTGTTCTAATCAACTGCAATCAATGTCATGATGACACACTTTCTCTGTAAGTTGATTAAATGATGCATGATTTACTTTGAATGATGCATCCTGTCTTTTACCAATATTCCTTTTCAAAATGAATAAAAAGGAAACATGATGGGCTCAACCCTTGTGGGAGACACATTTTCTCCACATGTTTATTTGTCTTCAAATCAACAACATTACTTTTCCTATACCTGCACAGTGAACTAACAAGTTAGCATGAAAAAATATACGTGATGGTATTGATTTATCTTCTTTATGATATCTAAGTTGTAGCACATGTTTGATTTGATCTTCCATATGAAATGCATGATGTGACAATTTGATAAGTCTGCATGATAAAGCATATGATAACTTTAAACATCTAGAGCTCTTACGGGACTTTCCCCAATTTTTTGCATGTTCAACTGATGATAGGAGCTAAAGTTGAAGACTGAAGATCAACATCAACAAAACAACCTTCAAAGACTAAAGATCATCATCAACAAAACAACCTTCTTGCTCAGGCAATGATGGATGTTTAATTTTAACATGTGTTCCTAATTTGTTTTATCATCAGATGTATAGCTTGCATGTCTGCATTGCTCAGTCTAGTTACTCCCATGGCTTGTGTGGGACACATTTGAACACTTCTTTTAAACATAATCAATTAATCTATCTTATGCACTTGATGTATGTATATTTCTTTTTCAAGCAATGAATAGGATAGAGTAACAGATGCTGAATTATATGTTCCAAATATGACATGAAATAACAGTTCAAATAAATATCTTTCCTTCTTTCTTTCAAATATGATCAAGTGAATAATCAATTTGACTTATAACTCCTGAAAGGTAACACTATGTTAGCTCAACTTTTTTTCTTGAATGATTGATACCTTGACAACTTTATTCTCTTGTCATGACGATTCATCAGTCCTAATTGGACTGATGGTTTATCCTGTCAACTGAATTCCATCTCTGCTCTGTCAAGACATCAACTATTCATTATATGCATAACTTCAAAGTTTTCTTTTATTCCTTTTGAACAACTTTACTTAGGTCTAACAAAATTTAGTGTGAACAAAAAATTAGTAACAGTTGCATTGTGACAGATTGCATGTCCTTGTTATGTCTTGAAATTGTTAGAATGATGCGAATTGTCATATAGTTCAAGTTGCATGTTTGTGTTCTTTTGGAACCTTAATGCAAAGTACTGATGAATTGTATGTCATTGATATGGTTGTGAGAATTATTCTTCAAAAAATTGTTTCTGAGTAAGATCCTTAGGAGTTTTAGGTCCGGTGCATCACCTTATCGTTAAGATTTTATTCTAAGTTATCCCTCTGTCTCTTTTCCTTTGCAAATTAGTAGTTTAGGAAATCATAAGGAGAACTAGCTCACTCTAGAGATTCCCTCTCGACATAGATCACCCACAATCTAGGAGGGTTTCCATGTTTCAACAGGATAGTCAAGTCTGACTTGGCTAGTGGCGTAATCTTGATTGACAACAAAAACCATGAGCCAAAACTACCAAAAGTGGCACCCAAATTATCTCCAATCAAATATGCCTTGCAATATGCCAAGCAACACACCAACATGTGTAACTCTCCCCTTTACAGCTCTTTTATGTTTCCAACATGTTTTTATATTTCCCCAAAACAGAAGGTCCAACTTCCGGAGTCCATAACTTTTGATCCGAGTGTCTGATTGATGAACCGTTTGATGTGTCAGAAATCTCATGAAGAGATCTATCACCCTATAACCCGCTACACTAGTTATGAAAATTTTTGAGATGTTTAGAGAAGTTTTGATTCTGGTAATTGAGTTTAAAACTTTTTTCTAGCAGTTTCAAAAAATAAAAACTCTAATATCTCGTTATCCAAATATGATCTTGAGACGAAACTCATCCAAGATGTTCACTTAGCTATTCTGCTCCTTCTGGAAAAAATTTTAGGTCAATCTAAGTTCAATTGAAGGACTTACTAAAAATAGTAAGTCTTGCTATTTTTAACTCTTTTGGAAATTTTGAAAGTTTCAGGCTATTCTCCAAGATAAAGGGTACTCAAAAAGACCAAAACTGGGAAGAATAGTAACCTTTCGAGGTTGCAAGGTTGAGACACTTTTCCTAACAATCATGGGAAGGGTTCTTCAAATCCCTTTTGAGAAGTTTAGAAAATAATGTTTTAGTTTCCAAAATATCAGTATGGTTTGATGAATATTTTATGAAATGTATAATTTCAAAGGAAGCCCTCACTTTCTATGAATATGTAGAACTCATCGGGAAAGATTTGCCTAAAGGAGTGGTTTTCAAAAATTTTGAAGAGTACCTTTTAGATGGAAAATTTGAAGTATCATTTGAAGATTATTTCTGGAACATGGAGATGAACAGATTGTCCTTTCAAAAGTTTCAATAGAAGAGCTTTATGATTCCAAAAATGAAGATAGAATTATTGCTTTGAACAACCCCTAGCTAGAAGCTTGGAGTGGGACAAATGAAAAGGCTGAGATTATCTCAACAATATCTCTAATAAAAAAGAGGAATATGCACATTGATTTTAGCACCAGAGTAGTACAATGGAAGCATGGTAATGATGAAGATGATGTTTTATCAATTGATAACTTAAGGTATGTTGAAGATTCACAAATTTCAGATTTATTACCTCTTCCTATTCCTTTGCAAAAATAGGTGACAGAATAAGGGACACAACATGCAAAAGTCATTCTTTGTTTCAATTTTCAAAGTATTCTTATATATAGGATCCAGGCATTATTATTGAAGACAAAATTATAGGAGATTTCTAGAAGGAGGCGACCAACTTGAGTTGCCTTAAGCAAGGTCTTAGTAAGAAAAGTTGGAATCTTTTTTATTTTCAAGATTTTGTGACTAAATATTGTTTGGTATTTTAGATTTCAAGTTACTCTCAAAATAGAGGATTCATGAATAGAGAGTTACTTCAAAATTATAGCATCCTGAAGGGAAGGATATTGTTTATCCTTTGGAATGAACAAGAGTTTAGTAAATAATTCTATATAATGGGTCTAGGAGCTGCAATGTTTTTGAGGTTGAAAGATCTTTAGGTGATAGACCTTTCATATTTAACAAGGATCCATATTCTTGGCATGCATTGGAATGCAATACTTGTGGCATTTGACAATCATTTGGAGGTAATCAACTCATGTTTTGTTGTTTAAATTTATGATTTCACACATCCATGTGTAGATAAGTATGGTAATATAGGAAAACTTAAGTGGGTAGCAAATTGCTTGTTGATTAAGAGTATGCAAGTTCTGATTTTCCTTGATGGACATCATAGATCTTTATTTACCAATCCACTACTTCCAAATCAGCAAAGAGGAGTTTCCAAATATATGCTTCTAGATTCATCTTTGGAGTGGAAAATCAAAGATAACATTGGTTGAAAATACTCTAAATTTGTCATATATTTTGATTTGGTAATATGCCACTCTCAGTCATCCCTTTGTAGGAAGCATGTGAAGTACAAGCTCTTACCCAATAATTTGATTTTTCGATTCAAGGAGAATCAGGTTAGAAATTTTGGTTTCTATGGTGTTGGTAATATTTTGATTTCCAAAAGGGTTTGGAAAGATGTATTTGAGAATTTGGAAAGAGCTATTGATGTATTTCAACAACAGGAGTCCTTTAATAAGGCAATTGTTTGGGATTTTGGCATCACACTCTTGACTCAAGCTTTGAGAACTCAAGGCATGCTCAAAGATATTTCACAAGAAGAGTTGGAAGAAGTTGAAAAGGTAACTAATTCTCTACATGAAGCTAATATTTCATATTTTTCACATGGATCTACTATAGTTTATGATGCTACAGAAAAGATAATTTTTGGTTTTCGTTACAAAGATTGGAAATCAAGAAACTTGATAACATGAAGTTCAAAGTTTCAAAGGAAATCCTTGCAAGGTGTGATAAGATGTTTAAAATCAGTCTTTATTTGAAAATATTCAAATTTCAGTTTACTCATGATAGCCATGTGATGGATTACATTGAATGGAGAATCTATTGGATTTGGTACTATGGGAGTTTGGGGCCACAAAGAGGGGTATTTCAATTGATGTGGGTAGACAATATTTTCAGGATGTTTTCTTCTTGGTATCTCCTTACTATCCATGAAGGTAAAAGTTTTTCCCTCATGTTAGATATTTTTGATGATGCATTTGTCTCTAACATTTTAAATGGGTTTGTGAAGAAATTCAAGTATATGCCAATGCATGATTCTAGGGAATACAACATCTTCAAACAGAATAAGTTGCTGATTTTATTTGGTGAGCTCAGAGTGCCATGGAATGAATGTTGCTGTTGTATGATCACTCCATTACTATATTTTGGATCCTATAGACCAATCCAAGAGGCTGAAAATGACTACTCACAGGATGAGGTAATGAATGGGTCTAATGTTATGCATTTTCATGATATGTATCTCAGCATTGAAGGGGTGAATGGAAGATGTTTTTGCAAAAGATGTAGTGGTTGTGGTAGAGGATGTAATGGATGTTATAATAGTCCTAATAGAAGAAAAAATCAGACCCATAACATCACCAAATGTATCAGAAGTCTCAGGTACAAGTTGCCCAATGATAGTGCTTTCCTAACTAGAGATCTAAGACACAATTTGATTTGTTGTGGGAGATTGTCTTGTAAATTTTTTTAAGGTGGAAAATATCGAGCACATCAGTAAGTCACCTAATATAGTAGAGGATGCAATAAAATTATTTTCTACTTTCATTTTGAAATTACCTTTGGGTGATCAATTTGTGCTAGTTGGACTCAGGAAGTGCATAGATTACCACCAGAAGGGCTTGTGGTTTGCAAAATCAATATCCAGAGTTTGGTGGAATTTGATATGCTGGTATATGATAAAATTTCCTATTGTTTATATGTTCCATTACTATTGCAAATCAGATCCTAAATTTGCATCAAACATCTTTCAAACAGAGGAAAAATTTGTAGCGGTTTGTGATATATCCTACAGGGAGTGTCTCCCCAAATTCAAGGCATTGGTTTCCAAGATTGGTACCCACTATTATGAAGGATACATTTTTTGTTGTAACCATTTTTTAGGCTGCATAAATTAGATTTATATTTTTGATAATGGTTGCAAGAGCTTTTGGTTTAGTTTTCTTGGTGACAGTGCATATACACAACAAGAAAGGTAAGTTGTGAAAGTAAGGCTATTGATACAAAATAAATGGAGACATACTACATATCAATTGATAGCATAGATAATTTGTTTATACCTTGGTGATTTCTACATAAATGTCACTCAGCTCAAGTTCACTACTCTCAAATTTTCTAGGATGCTAGGATGGAAGATGAACAAAACTACATTTACCAAGTTTACCAAATCTTTGTGGGAAGATGTGGATCAATTGGAGTATGAGAAAGAATGCAACAAAGTATTGCACATACAAGAGCTCAGATTATATGGATATTCTTATTAGGTACATGGTGTTGACACAATTGAATCTGAATCTTCAAGTTTGCACAATGTTCTATGGCAAGAATTGCAAC
The DNA here is from genome assembly GCA_027924645.1 of Cunninghamia lanceolata. Taxonomy (NCBI): domain Eukaryota; kingdom Viridiplantae; phylum Streptophyta; class Pinopsida; order Cupressales; family Cupressaceae; genus Cunninghamia; species Cunninghamia lanceolata. The sequence goes on along the minus strand of BSBN01000220.1, from coordinate 1,778,875 downwards.
ATCTCACAGGTATAGGATCAAGGCTTTCTGTGTAGTGTAATATAATTATGAAGCATCGTAGTTTGTTTTTCTTGAGGACAAGCAAATTTTGGGAGGGAGGACTTGTCATGTCCCTTTTTTTCCAAAAATAACACTTACTAAAATAGTAAGTTCACAATGTCTAAAAATAGTAAGTTGGGTTAACATGACAACATTGGAAAAAATAATTAATTTAATATTTAAATTTGCCCTGCTATTATTTATAAATTCTTGGGCAATTAAATATTAAATTAAATAATTATTTTCTCATATGGGGTGTGAGATTTGAAAAGATTCTCTTGCAACATCCAAGGCTTAAATTTAGGAGATTTTATGTCAATGGTGGAGTTATTTAAGAAAATATCTTAATAGAGGAGTTACAAGCCTATTTTTAGCCGATGGTTATGGAAGTAAAAGAGGAGATAATTAATATTATTTGATTTTTATATTTTTCCATGAAGAGGGGCATTTGGATTTGTGAGCCCAATTTGGAGTCTCCATATTCTATTTATTTGCAAGAAAAATTACTTTCAGGCATGCATTTTTCATTTACCAAAACTCTGTCAAAAAATGTTTAGACATTGTGTTCATCAATTAATCTTTTGTGGATGAAAAACCATTGAAGATTTGCAGCCTGTGGATGAAAACCCATTAGTTTCTAGATTAGAGGAAAAAAACCCTTTGATTCTTGGGAGCTTTCTCATCGAGGGATGGCATCAGAGCTTCAAGGAAATAAGCAGATTTAGCTAGTTTTAGTGATATGTGTGTTTTGCAAGTTCAGATTTGCAGATTATGGTTTCCATTGTGTTTTGGGTATTTATTCTATATGTGGTGTTTCTTTTCTATTATTTTTAATGCTATTACACATTTCCAGAGGCTGGAGTATTCATTCTTCAGTTTGCTTAAGTTTGGCAGTTTCTGGGTGCAATCTACAATGTGTATTTCAACATCTTTGTGAAGATTTTGTAATATTTGTTCCAAATTTTCTGTAGCTATTATAGAAGGTGTATGGGTGTTGTATCAAACTCAAACTGATGTGTAAACATGATAATATTAATTAAGATCAGGCTTGGGAATTTCTGGTTTATTTTTGTGTTATTGATGGAATTGTGGGGTTTCCTAAAGACTTAATTTTCATTTCTTGTGGTCGCTGTTGGTGCTGCTATTATTATTGTTCATTTTACTTCTATAGAAGCATATTTTATGAGTTTAAATCAGTTTATAAAAATACTAGAAGTTTTGGATATTTTGTGTGCAAACTATGTCAAATAGGGTGCCCGGACAATGAAGGAATTGAAGGTTTTTTATGGGTATTTCAGATTATGATTGAAAGTAATTTCTTGAGGGTTGAATATCATAATTTGCATCATAATTTTTTGTTGTTAATACTATTTTAGTCATTTTGGACAATAAATCCATTGGGGTTATTACATTTTTCCCTTCTTGGGTTTTCCACATAAATCTGGTGTTATGGTCGTGTGTTTTTGTGTTCTTGCATTTCTCATGTCTTGAATTTTTAGATAAGTTTGGATGTTATTGAAAATAAAGTAGTTTGATTAAGTATTGATTCAACCCCCCCCTTCCTCTTAGTACCTCTATGTGTTCAACACCATTGATATCTAATCAACGCATAAAATCAAAGTAGAATGAACTAGACTAATGAAATGAATTGACACAAAGAGGGGAAGAAAACAAACAAAATCTCCATGCACTTGTAGAGTCTTCTCCAAAACATCACCTTAAAGAAAGAGAAAATGGTTTGGATGCTTAGGGATTAGCCTCAGTCAAGTCCCAGTTTTAATCTTCCGACTTCCATGAGAAACAAATTGATATGTAGAGGAAAAATCAAAGCAAAAGCATGTGTGCACTCTTACCCTGAGTGTGTCTAGGAGCTAAGAGAAAAAATAAAACAAATTAACTAAAGGATTTACTTCCCTGGTTTACAAGGAAGGAACCCACAAGCATGTAACCAGTGCAAGATATCACAATGGTGGTCTACACTATACCAATCCAAAGCAAAATGGTGGTCTACACCATGACAATACTATGAAGTATAAAACTAATTGAAATGAGAAGGAGCAAAAGAATAAAAAAACCTTACCAATTTGATGAAGGAAGGAAGCTACACAATTACCAGAGCTTAAAGTTGTTGCACAGGTCAAAACCCCAGCAAGATAGAGCTTCAAATGAGCACCAAGAAAACCCAAGAATCTCCAAGAGCCAATGAAAAAATTATCACACCAGGAAAGAGTGTCCAAATCTATGTATTTGTTGTGAACAATGAATTTGCAAAAGGATTTTAGTAGTGTAGAGCCAAGAGAGTACTGTGAGCATGAGATAGTGAGAAGAAAGTATGATATTTTGCCTAAATCTCTAATATTGATTCAAAATCGAACCCTTAGAGGGAAAAATCCTTAAAAGACATGCAAAGAGACATTCTACACCTCAAGGAGGCATTACCAGAAAGTATCATGATCACTAAAGGAGTTTGGTAATGCCTAGAAATAGTCACTTGGTGGCAAATGGATGTGGGATGCTAGTACATTGCATAGACACCTACGTTCAGTGTTCAAGTTTAGGAAAAACCAGCTCTTAGCTACAGAAGATACCTTAGAATCATATGACTATTTGAACATCAGAACAAAATTTGAGGAAAATGAGAGAAATAATCTTAAAATAAACCAACCTTAGCCTATAATGTAGAGAAAAGGCACAAGCACTAAGGTGGTTGTGAAACATAGTGTAAAATAGCAAGGGTATGCAATTTTTGATGTTACATTTAACCTCCACTTTAGAGGGCGTATGACACTACGTGCATATGTAAGCTAAAGTAGAACTAAAATAACATAAGATATTTTAGGTCTCCAAAGAGGATTATTGTAAGGATGCAGAGGGTTCTTCAAGTAGAGGTATAAAGCCCCCAGGCTAACAACCTACACAACCATAGTTTTAGACAATAAACTTGCACAAGAGGCAATGCCAGAACCATATATATATATATATAAACCTCCTAAAAAGAATTAGGGTAAATATGGTTTGCCCAAACATCAATGTTTAGCAAATCATATAATCTAATACACATTCTACAAATATCTACAACAAAACACACATACACAAGTAAACAAAGAAAACAAAACAACAGAGAGGCATTTCTAGAATACTATGAGAGCTAGAAGGATACCAAGTATGGTTTTAGGGATAGAACACTTTGACACCTAGGAACCATACCAAACTCTTAGGGGCCACTAGGACTAAGAAACTGCATTGTTAGGTGATACACAAAGAGTGCCAAATGAGTAGTTGAAAGCATGGTCAGACCAAGCAAGTGTATCTCCTTAGGACCACAAGCTACAAGGTGCTACTAGAGCACAATTCTTCCATGAGTGAACCATTGATGTAGTGTGTGAAAAAAGGTGTAAAGTAGAAAATTATGCCCCCACCTTAAAACAATTGCATAAATTTTAAGGGATAAAAGTGGAAAAGAGCCTGAGGAAACATATATGAGTAGATATGTTCTCAGAGCTGCATTTCAAAAATGAAAAAGATGGTTGCCCCCAAGAAGAGGCAACAAAGGAGATACTGTAGACATGATACACAAAAGCTTATGTAAGCATGGTATGACACTGAGAAACACTAACAAGTGTCATATAAAATAGGCAACAACACTTAAAAAGACACTAAGGGATCTACATGCTTTGGGGTCAATATGCATAGGAAAGGGTAATCATCAGAGGACAACTAAATGAATTTTCATCTTTTCCCAAGCACGTAGAACAATGAGCACAAAGGAAAAAAGAACCAAAAAGATAAGTAAAAGAATTTTTTTCTCTGTCAACATGGAAGGAAGCTAAATCTTCCAACACTTTGCATTATCCCCAAAATGTTACATAATAAACAAAAAGACAACATATAGAAGAATTAAGGGACAAAGAGAAGAATGGTACAATAGATGTGTTCCTCCTATATCCACATGTCTACAAGGACATCATGGGTCCTCTAGGAAAAACTAACAAACATAAAGTCACATCACAAGCGAAACATCATGACCAAGCAAACAAACACACAAAACACAAGTAAAGCCCTCATGGGTTAGGCGTCATCAAATCATCTTGGTCCCAATCTTGGTAAGCATAACGGGATGATAGAAAAGTTGACAATAGAACCACATCAAGAGCAGTCGAAGGAGATTCACCTAGTTCTAGGTGTGGAGGAGCAACAATAACAACTAGAGCCTCCAAGGCACTAGGAATAAGGGTCAATGATAATGTAAAGATGATGGACAACCTAGGTATATCAAGAGAGGAATTAGTGATAAGCTACTTAGAAGGGGAATTAGGAGAGTCACAATTAGAATAACGAACTAACTATGGCTCTGTAGTGCTATTAGTAGTAATGCAAGCATAAGGAGACATAGGTTGACTAACACCATCCAACAATAGAAGAGAAGAAGAAATAGGATGGGTAGGCATTGAAGGTAGATGCAAGACATGTTTAGCTCTGTAGAATGGCAGGGTGGGATAACATTTAGGCTTATGCTTAGGTAGAGGAGGTGGAGGATCAAGGTCAATGGTAGTAGGGTGATGAGGTATAAATAACCTCATTTTTATCATTAACCATATAACCCTTTTTGTGCCACTAAACTACCTAAACCATGCAAATTTATTAGTCTTATATGCAGTATTTGTTTAGTTTTGAAAGAATGATGTACAATCTTTGTTTTCAAAATGATTAGAGTTTGTCACTAATGTTGACATGATTTTGTGAAAGGATCTATGTATTCATGTAGGTTTTTGAGTATGGCTTAGTGGGAGGAATTGACTTGAATGTCGAATGGAGTCAGTAGTGCCAGAATACTAGGGTGTTAGAAATACATGAGATGCATGATCGTGGACTTCAGTCTGTCATACATTCAACCACTTGGTAGTTTCTATTATTTTTTGTTGTTGAAAACACTTAAGACAATATATAGCTCCACTCGGAGCCTTTAATATGTTGTATTTAAAAGACAACTAGTTAAGTTAAAGTCTGTTTATCTTGTTAAAGACTTTTTTAGTGGCATTAATAAGCCACCCGAGTATCTAGGATCTTGGTAGTATAGATTATCTTATCATTCCTCAAAAAAGTTATGTTATGGATAGTTATGTTCATTTATGGGATGTTATGCTATGAATGAAGACAATCAAGTTCTGTTCTGAGTAATGTTCTTCTGAGTAATGAGCATGTGAATGGAATTTTGAAACTATTAAATGGTGAATGTAATTTGAATCAGTAGAAGATCTCTGGAGACTTGGCCACTCAAAGGATTTAGGAACAGATAAGCATCTCAATGTTGTATGATTGTGTTGTTGACATTCTGTTATATGAATGTTTTGTTTCAGGTTAATATAACCTTCTGTTTAATAGTGTTATGGTAGGATAGTGTTGTTGTGACCCTGCAAGATATTGTGTTTGGTTATTTTTCTTAAGTTGAAAGTCTTTGAAGTTGTGTGTGTTATGCTGAAATTTACGGAGCTCCTGCTTAGGTGCAGATGTCCGAAGACCAGTTGATAGTGCAAGTTTGATTTAAATAATTTCTTGCTTTTGTAGATTAGCCCATTTCTTGCAAATTTTTAGTTAAAGAGTTTATGTGTTTTTTCATAGATGAGAGTTTATATGTTTTATAGGGTAAGTTTAAATTCTTTGTAGATTAAGTTGTGGGTCATCGCACAATAATGGGTTATAGTTTTTGGCCAAACTTAACATTGAAATCAACATTTTGAACTAAATATTCACTTTCTAACACCTATAGCCGCTAAATCGTTAGGAATTTGAAGATGATACAAACTATTGATTTGTGAGATTTTGTTTTTAGATTCTAAATATATATATTTTTTAAAAAATTGGAGTTAAATTGTAAATTGTTTTGTGTCTCCTTTGATAACTAGTTTTTAATAGTAAACAACATTTTTTTAAAGTGATGTGTATTCTGTAGCACATAAATTTTTTTCTACAAAGGATAAAATTTTGATTCTTTTAAATTTAGATTGGTAACACTGATATATAGGGCATGCATTTGGTTTTGTAATGTTTTGTTGAATATTTTTTTAATTAATTTTTGAAGTCAAACTAATTATAATTTAAACATAGTCATATTCCGTAAAACATAACTTTTTTTATATGTATCAAAATTCAATTTTTATATTTTTTGTTGAAACAAGGACATCAATACCTAGGACATAGATATTTTTTAGAATTTTTTTTCACTAATTTACTAATTTTCCATGTGTGTAGAATAGAGAACTTGATGTTCGGTGAAAAACCTACATTCACAAGAAATAAAAAATAAATCTAATAATCAAATTAAATATGTTTAAAATTATACTTTTTGGGAAGCTTATAATAAGGACTACATACTTACAAAACATAAATTTTAAATGAATTCATTTGATCCCCCAAAAGGTAAATCAAAAGTGGTTTTTTATCAGCATTTTGATAGGTGTAGAGGATACTCCATTATAGGTATAGTTTAAAACTAGCAGGGTTCTATCCAAGGGGGTTTGATCAAACCCTCTTCAATTAAAATACTTTAAATGGAACCTTTCGAGGCTTAAATCATTATATTTTCCAAAAATATACGATTTCAGCAAAAATTAGGATGTCCCAGAAAGTATAACCCATTATTGTGGTAGCACCATTGTATGCTTTCTAGTTTAGGTTTATTCTATTAAAATATTTCTTAAAAAATTAGAAAACCATTACTAATTTAAGATGTCCAAACCTATCACCTATTGCATATAGCCCTGGACACTTCCTAGTCACAAACTAATACATCTTTCAACTAAAGTGCTAGGACTTAACGACAACCTATCACTTTTTGGCACTGTTGCCAAGGAACTTCCTTTCTAGTGTCAGTAGGAGAACATTTGGATATCTTTGGTGAGTAAAAAAATAGTTGTCAAACCTCTTTTTCTGCATGGTCAGGAAATGAGGCCCACATGGAAGATTCATAGCACAAACCCCCAATAGTAGTCCCAACCAAATCTAGAGAGGTAGAAGTTTTAGCCAAAGAACTTTGTTATGAATTGATCAACCAGGATCAACCTAAGACTTCCCAACATACGTCAGATATTTAGCCATTAGACCAAACCTTTGAGGAGGAAAACATTACTTTCAACATCATGGTTGATAATAATAATGACCCTTTCAATGGAAGGAGAGAAAACAATCATGGGGATGATAATCCACATCCTTAAAGAGTAGTCCAGACATTCACTTATCCTATTTCTCTCAATCTAGATGAGGACTCGCCTATGAAAAACATTTCACCTTCCATCCTACCCATTGTTATATGGAGCCTAATCAGACTCGGAGGTTAAATTTACCCCACTTTTATCAGTGTAGTTTTCTCCCAAATTCCTATGGGGTCAAGGGGCAGTGCCCCTTGCGAGGTCCAGGGGCAGCACCCTTGGCACGCTCCCTGTCGCGATATAGGGCAGGATCAAGGGGCAGTACCCTTGCGTGGGCTCGGGGGCAATGCCCCTGAAACCTCACATGGTTTTTATTATTTTATTAAGGCGTCGGGAGTTATTTTTCATTGGCTGACATAAAAAAAAAAAAAAAACCTTATTTTGTAACTAACAAAAGTCGTGATAAAAAGTGACTAAGGGTTAGGGTTTTGAGGGATATTGTATTGTAGCATTTGCAGTGGTATTGAGTTGTAGGGATTGCTGGTTGTAATTGGTTTGATTTATTGAATAATAATATTGGACTTACTGTTAATATTTCTATGTATTTCCATTCCTCTGTTTAATCTTTATTTGCATTTAATTGATATCTTCTACCATCTAACCCTAACACTACCAACCTTCAGAGGACTCTCCACTGAAGACCTAGACCAATTCCTTTTCAAGTTTAAAGTTCTGTGCCAGACATATGATTACAAAATAGGTAATCAGAAACTGAAACATTTTCCCTCTACTTTGAGAGACTCTGCAATGTGGTGGTTCATGGGGTTGGTCTCAGGATTGATAACCACTTGGGATGACATGGGAACTGTCTTTCTAGACAAATATCGAAGCTACTGTAGGGTTAGTGATAAGAAGGAAGAACTATTCAAGTTGAGGCAAAATGAGGATGAAATCCTAGAAGACTTCCTGGATAGGTTTATCTTTCTAACAAAATGATGTGGAGAAGAAATAATGAGACCATAAATCCTGAAGACTATATTCCTCAAAGGGCTTGATGAGGATGCTAGGAAAATCTTAGACTTGATGGGAAAAGGAGATGTGTCCCAACTTAAACTTAGAGATATTGCCAAGTTATACAGAAATTTCTCTTGGACTCATGAAGGAATTTGTAAGTCTAGCCTATTGAGAGGATCAAATGAAATTGGCAAATTGCGAGAGGAAATAGCGAATTTGAAAATTGATATCCTTGTTTAGTTAAACACCACCCTAGATGGAATATAGGGGAAGACACACAATCCTGAAACCTTATCCATTTACTATCCTAGATGTCAAAACAAACATCTACTAAGGGAGTGTCCTCTAGACAAGGCCAAAAATTGCCAAATTTGTGAGAAGAATCATGTCATCGAGTAGTGTGAGATACTCAGTGCAATTAAAAACTCAAAGAAAAATTCATCTCACACTGAGGAAGAAATCAACTACATAGGCCAAAGACTAGGAGGGAATTTTCCTATGGATAAAACTCAAACTTGTCTTGGCACCCTTCGAATAATTGGAATAACAATCAATGGGCAAAACCTTAGCCTCCAACACCATCTAACTGGGGACCTTATCCTTAGGGAACACCTGAGTGGGCAAACTAGTCTTGGGAAAATCCTCAATGAGTAAATTAGACTCAACAACAATGGTACCCTCAAAATCCTACCCCTCAACGGAATTAGCCTACAAACCACTTCTATCATGGTCCACGACGGGTGCCAAATCCACAAAAGAACCTCCTGCCAACTCCCCAAAACACTCAACAAAATGAGCAGGTCAATTAACCTCAACTGCCAGCGCAACCTATTGCTAATCCAAAGAATACCCGTCAAACTACACCAATATATTTCGTTGAGCAGGAAAACATGGCTAGTGTTAATGCTATCTATTGTAGAAACTTATAGTTAAGGTTAGGAAAAACATTCCTGCAACCTACCATTGTTGAGATCCTGGATGACCAAAATGAGAAACTCACTAAAGGAACAAAGAAAACTTGGATACCTTATGAGCAAACCACAAGAAGTAACCAAGAGAAGCTTGCCTCATCATCTCCTCAACAACCTCCACCTAAAACTTTAGATTTACCTCTGGAAGAAATGGTCAAACATTCATCAAGTCTTCCGGAGAATGACTCCAACTTGGAAAGGAGAACTCAAGCACCTTTTCCGGAGTGCCTTAAGGAGACTCTCATGAAAAACTCTCTGGAAATGACCCTACCAAATGAAACTACTTTAATACAGGAAATTAAATGACTCCATATTGATATTCCACTATTACAAGCAATCAAAGAGATTCCTAAACTCAACCAGTTAGTCAAATAGTAGTGCATAAAAACACTAGGGAGGAAAAAGAAACAAATTAACATAGTGCAAATTAATGGATATTTGGCCAACCTCCTGACTGGAGAAATCTTTGCCCCAAAATATGGTGACCCAGGTACCCCACTCATAACGGTGATAATCAATGACATAGCAATACCCAATGCACTCATGGACTTAGGGGTAGCGATTAACATCATGACTATGGACATTATAGAAAAACTGGGGCTCACCAACTTAGTCCCCACAACCACCATATTGCAAATGGCAAACTAGTCTACAGTTGTTCCCAAAGGTGTCCTGAAAAATGTCACTATCAAGGTTGACAATTGGGAGTATCCAGTGGACTTCCAAGTGATCCAGTCCCACATGCCTAAGGATGGTTATCCAATGAAATTAGATAGACCTTGGTTGGCAACTATTGCAACCAAGATTGACTATAGAGCAGGAGGGATGACCATTTCAAATGGCCTTAATAGTAAACACTTGTTCCTGTATCACCCTGCCCAACCTGCTATGAATAAACAAGTTTGGGTTGACAAATCAAATTGCTTTAACAAACAAGAAAATATGGCCTCACTTGCTATGATAGTCATTATACAACATGGTGAAGAACTAGAAGATGAAGTGGAAAATGACATGCAAAATATTACCATTGATTCAAGTGACGAAGAAATCTTGGAAGTTGAGGAGACTTTAGGACAACCAATCCACACCGACGATATCAAGCACATTTGTGACAACAACCACACCTCCTTCACCGCATTACCCTATCCTCTGCCTAACATCATTTCAAAAACTGATCACTTCTTTGAAGATATCGCTAGATTCCATAAAATCATACCTCATAGCTATCCACTAAACACATTAACAAGAGAAGTTCACATAGTCACCTCCAACTACCTTGTTGAAAGGCACAAGACAACTGAGAGGGGGGGTGAATCAATTGTATCAAAAACTTTTACTTCTTTAAACAAAATCACTTTCACTTTCACTTAATTTAACTCCTTATTCTTTCATGAAGATTAAACATGAATAACATAATCAAAACATAAACACGTCAACACCATACACACATGAACATTATATTTTTTACATGGAAAACCATAAAAAGGGAAAAACCACAGTGAGTGTTAGCTCACAATATAATGTAGTAACAATACTGAATAACAAAAGAGGCTCACTAGCAAAGGGCTCAATGCCTAGTGCTTACTACCCAAATGAAAGGTTCACTGCCAAACAGTGGCTCACTACCGGGGTTGGCTCACTATCGAGGGTTGGTTGCTCATTGCCATGAACTGATATAGTAGAATCTACAACATGCCTAAGTTCAGTTCCATTGAAGCACAATATATCTCCTCTACTTTTCTATGCTTTTATAACTCACACTTTATCTTCACATCTTTGTACAATCTCACCTCACTCATGAATTCATTACATATACATTTTTACCAAACATCAACCTTAGAATGTACATCAAGGTCAGCATTACAATCTACCCATTGGAACTATCTCCAAGGTTGGCATACATAGATAAATCAAATTAGGACTAGACCTAAACAAACTTCCAAAGAAAATGAATGAAAGAGGAATACTTTACATCTTAGCTCGGATCCAAATACATCTTCACATGCTACAACATGCTTCCATAATCAATGAATCACCTCTGCAACAAGTGTAACTAAATAGGTTGGCCAAAACTTGTGCACACATTAAGAACACTAAGATACATGCTTCCAAGAACTTATTGTAGCTTGCAGATCAAGCACATGCCTTCAATTCATTCTAGAGACATCCATGAACAATATAGAATCACTTAGGAGCTGTCAAATTGAACCGCAACAGATCTCACTTAAAGACAACAAATATCACTTGAAGACACATCACATACTGCTTCTCAACAGACACTATAAGACTCTGTTAATCAATAACTTTCTTTTCAGAGAACCAAATAACATATCCTTTGGAATGAAGATAGCTAAGAAATTTATAAACATAAGTCCAGAATTGCAAGACCAAAATCCAACCTGTGGAGAAATACGAAGCAAAATACTATCTCCTTGTCACTCTACAAACATTATCAACAATAGTCTTCAAACTGGTGAATAGAACTTTTCTTGCACAATGATCTAGACCACAAATTTTGGATTTAGTAAACAATTCTCTAAAACATATCCAAATCTCATACTCCAGTCTTCAACACAGAGAAAATGTGGAGCAAAATACTCAAACAGTGTTCTTAACATGACAACTCAATCAATCAACAAACAACAATATTAGAAGATACAGTTGGCACCAATGACAACACAAACATGTTGACATCAATGACAACACTAGTTAGCACATACTTGCAAAAATCTCCCCCTTTGTCATTGATGGCAACATATGATGTGAAGAACATGTTCTGCCATCAAGACATAATTTTGCATCAGAACTTCCCCTTTCTTTTTACACATCTGAACTATTTCTCCCCCTGAGTTTTTCACATGATCTCTCTCCCCCTTTGACATCAATGGCAAAGGACATCACATCTATTATATTATACATGCCTGCACACCACTACTCTAATCAATTTGACATCATTCTTTACTCCCCCTAAATATAATAATCATCTCAAACAACTACCTGCTCCCCCTGAGAGGTAGAATCCAACATCAATCCAAAAGGAGAAATGTACTTTGAAGCACACTAGACTGATGAATCTTCTTATGCATCCATTTCAAGGGAGGAGGGGCAATGAGCCCTAATTTTTCCTCGAGATACTCAAATGTGTCTTTTGGAAGAGCCTTAGTGAATATATCAACAACTTGATTTTTTTTAGGCACATACTCAAGCTTCACCTTATTCTCTGCAACTTTCTCTCTCAAAAAGTGATACTTAATTGAAATGTGCTTTGTCTTTGAATGCATCACTAGGTTCTTTGAAATATTTATGGCACTTGTGTTATCATAAAGAATAGGATTTGGCTCATCATACTCAACTTTGATATCCTTTAAGGTTTGTTTCATCCATAGCACCTAAGTACAACATGATACTGCAACAATTTATTTTGCCTTTGAAGTAGACAAGGACACTAATTCTTGTTTCTTTCTATGCTAGGATAGTGCCCTATCTCCAAGGAAGAATACACCTCCACTTGTACTTTTCCTGTCATCAACACATCCAGCCCAATCTGCATCTGTATAGGCACTTAAAGAAAAATCATTGTTCTTAGGATACCACAAGCCATGATTAGAAGTGCCCTTCAAATACATGAATATCCTCTTTACTTCCATCACATGTGATTCTTTGGGATCTAATTGAAATATGGCCACAAGACAGACTGCATGCATGATATCTAGTCTAGTATAAATTAGGTAAAGAAGTCCTCCAATCATTGATCTATACCTGCTTTGATCAGCCTTAGGAGATTCATCATTCTTGCTTAGTTTACAGCCAGTGCATACTGGTTTAGAGTCCTCCATTCCAAACTTCTTTAACAATTCCCTAACATACTTTGATTGAGAAATGAAAATTCCTTTATTAGTCTGATTGATTTGCAGTCCAAGAAAGAAGTTCATCTCACCACACATAGACATCTCAAATTCCTTTTGCATTTAATTTGCAAAATTCTTACACATCTCTTCATTTCCACCATATATGATATCATCCACATAGACTTTAAAAATTAGGATTTGATCTTTGCTTGCCTTGATATACAAATTACTATTTGTGGACCCTTTACTGAAACCCTGTTGCAACATATACTTATCTAGTCTTGCATACCAAGATCTGGGAGCTTGCTTCAATCCATACAAAGCCTTCTTCAACTTGCATACCATGTCTGGTTTGTCTGATAACTAGAACCCATCCAATTTCTCTATGTAGACCTCTTCTTCTAGCTCACCATTCAGAAAGGCAGATTTCACAATAATCTAATATACCTTGAAATTGTTATGAGTTGCAAATGCCAAAAATAGTCTGATAGCTTCCATTCTTGCCACCGGAGCATAGGTCTCTTCATTTCCTTCCACTTGTGAGTAGCCTTTACACACAAGTCTTGTCTTGTTTCTCACAAATTCTCCAACTTCATTTAGTTTGTTATGGAAAACCCACTTTGTTCCAATCACATTCTGGTTTGTAGGTCTAGGGAAAAGTTCCCAAGTCTTGTTCTTCTCAATCTGCATTAATTCTTCTTTCATTGACTTAACCCAATATTCATCATTGCATGCTTCATTTACTATTTTAGGTTCCACCTTTGAAAGTAGACAAAGATTTACTTGTTCTTCTGCAGTCCCATTTCTTGTTATCACACCTTTCCTTTTGTCACCAATAATATGATCATCAGAATGATCTCTTTGCACATACCTAGGAGTTTTAGGAATTCTTATCAGAGCTTCAGCTTGAATTTCTTCTTTTTCTAGAACAACTTGCACTTCAACCTAAACTTCCTTTTCTTTGCCTTTTTCAACCTTTTCTATATCAGCAAATCCATCAGACTCATACCCATCTAGTTGAATATCTTCATCTACCTTCACATTTGCACTTTCAATGATCTTTCTCAGTCTTTTGTTATAGCACCGGTAAGACTTGCTCTTAGTAGAGTACCCAGGGAATATGCCTTCATCACATCTAGCATCAAACTTTCCTAATTTTTCATCTCTTCTGATGTAGCATTTGCTTCCAAAAACTTTGAAGTATTTGACAATAGGAGTTCTACCATACCACAGCTCATAAGGTGTCTTTGTTTCTTCTACTTTGATTTGCACTCTATTCTGAATGTAGATAGTACTATGTATTGCTTCTTTCCAATATACTTCTGATAGGTTTGCTTCCTTGATCATTGTTCTGGCAGCTTCTTGAACAGTTTTATTATTCCTTTCAACCACTCCTTTTTGTTGAGGAGTCCAAGGTAGACAAATGTCTCTTTATTCCATGTTCTTCACAAAAACATTAAACTCACTTGAATTAAACTCACCGCCTATGTTAGACCTTAAGCACTTGATTCTCCAATCCAACTCAATTTCAACCATAGCTTTGAATGCCTTGAACTTATCTAGTGCTTCTAGTTTTTCTCTAAGGAAACTAACCAAAGTCATTCTTAAAAAATCATCAATAAGAAGCATGAAATACATTTCACCTTGTAGACTTCTTATTCTTGTAGGACCACACAGGTCTGTATGCACCAACTCCAACAAACTAGTAGAGGATTGTTCTTTACTCTTGAAAGTAGTCTTTGTCATCTTCCCAAACTGAGATTCTTTGCATATAACATAGGCTTCACAATCTTAGGCAGGTCTCTTACAACTTGAACAATGATTATTCTCACCAGATTATTAAAGTTAATGTGACATGTTCTCCTATGCCATAACTAACTTTCATCTGTCTTAGCAAACAAACAACGATTTTTCAGTACCTTTCAAATGATAGACATTACCATGAGTCTTCTCAGTAATTAAGGTTCTAGAGCTTTTCCTTATCTCACAACCATTGTCCTTGAACACAAGATTATACTCTTTGTCACACATTTTTCCAACACTTAGAAGATTATGCTTTAAGACCTTTACATAAAGAACATCATATGTATTATACTTTCCATCAAAGGTAATTGATTCATTTCTATAAATCTTACCAGCTGCATCATCACCAAACCTAACTAGTCCTCCATCATATTTTTCAAACTTAACAAACTTACTCTTATCTCTTGTCATATGATTTGAACATCCGCTATCAATGATCCATTCATCTTCCTTTTTAGTATGAAATGCAGATAACTCTCTTGGACTTCCCTCCTTCACATAACTTGCAACATTAGTAGAAATAGGTTCTTCTCTAAGTGCAATAAACAAACATTCACTACTATTACCATCATCAGAATTAGGTTCATCATCAGTTACCCATCATCATCTCTAACATAGTAACTCTTTCTTACCATCTTTCCTTTACTTTCATTGATTTTCAAAGCTCTGTCTGGACATCTTGAAGCATAGTGACCAATTTTACCACAATTGAAACATTTGAAAGGTAACTTACCTTTGAACTTTCCTCTACTGCCTCTTTTTATTCTACTTGCAAATTTTGCCTCAAGCTCTGCAAAATCTTCTTCATCCAATTCCACAACAAATTTATTTGATCTAGTAGTCTTTTCTTCCTTGGCCTTGAAAGCAGTCTCAGTTTTTACAGGACCATCAGTAGTACCAAACTCTCTCATCTCAAAAGCAGTAAGTTTACCAATAAATTAATCTTTTGAAAGTTTGCCCATATTAAACAATTATTCAATGGCAGATACCTTGTGACTATAAGATTTGAGAAGAGTTCTGAGTATCTTGTCTACAACATCCTCATCCTTTAATTTTCCACCAAGACCTCTAATGTTGCTGACAACTTCATCAATCTTTTGTATGTAACTTGTTGTGTTCTCATATTCAGCCATTCACATGGTTTCATATGTGGTCTTCAACTTCTACAACTTAGCCTTCTTGACAGATTCATCACCTTCATAGATTTTCTTCATTTTATCCCAAATCTCATGAGTAGTTTCCAGATCCACAACTTTTGCCATTTTAGTGTTAGATAGGGCATTTAATAGAGCATTTTTAGCTTTCTGATTAGTCTCAAAATCTTTAATCTCTTCATCAGACTACGGATCACCTTTAGGTACTGCGTATTTATCTCTGACCATCTTCCAAACATTACAACTAATAGAAATAAGATAATTTTGCTTTTGTACCTTCCAGTAGGTATAGTCAGGTCAATCAAAGTGAGGAATGTCTTTCTTGTGTGCCATCCTGGATCTACCTTAAGTTGTTGGGCTTTCTTGCAAGAAACCTCGCTCTGATACTAATTGTTGAAAGGCACAAGACAACTGAGAGGGGGGTGAATCAGCTGTATCAAAAACTTTAACTAAACGTTAAACAAAATCACTTTCACATTCACTTAATTTCACTTCTTATTCTGTCATGAAGATTAAACATGAATAGCAGAATCAAAACATAAACACATAAACACCATACACACATGAGCATCAGATTTTTTATGTGGAAAACCCTAAAAAGGGAAAACCCATAGTGAGTGTGAGCTCACAATATAATGTAGTAACAATATAACAAAAGAGGCTCACTGCCAAAGGGCTCACTGCCCATATAAAAGGCTCACTACCAAAGGGTGGCTCACTGCCAGGATTGGCTCACTACCGAGGGCTGGTGGCTCACTAGGCTATGAACTGATATAGTAGCATATACAACATACCTTAGTTTAGTTCCATTGAAGCGCAATATATCTCCTCTACTTTGCTCTGCTTTTACAACTCACTTTATCTTTGCATCTTCGCACAATCTCACCTCACTCATGAATTCACTACATACATTTATAGCAATCATCAACCTTGGAATGTACATCAAGGTCAGCATTACAATCTACAACCATTGGAACTATCTCCAAGGTCGACATACATACATAAATTAAATTAGGACTAGACCTAAACAAACTTGTGGAGCAAATAAATGAAAGAGGAACACTTCATAGCTTAGCTCAGATCCAAATACATCTTCACATGCTACAACACACTTCCATAATCCATGAATAACCTCTGCAACAAGTGTAACTAACCAGGTTGGCCAAAACTAGTCCACACATCAAGAACACTAAGATACATGCTTCCAAGAACTTCATCGTAGCTTGCAAATCAAGCACACACCTTCATTTCATTCTAGAGACATCCATGAACAACATAGAATCACTTGGGAGGCAACAAATCCAATTGTAACAGATCTCACTTGAAGACAACAAATATCACTTGAAGACACATCACAGACTACTTCTCAACATACACTATTAGACTCTGTTAATCAATAAATTGCTTTCCAGAGCACCAAATAACAAATCCTTTGGAATGAAGATAGCTAAGGAATTTATAAACTTAAGTCTAGAACCACAAGACCAAAATCCAACCTATAGAGAAATGCGGAGAAAAATACTATCTCCCTATCACTCTGCAAACATTGCCAGGCATAGTCTTCAAACTAGTGAATATAACTTTTTCTACACAATGATCCGGACCACCAAATTCTAGATTTTTCATCTTCAAACACGTCTCTTAAACATATCCAAATCTCATACTCTAATCTTCAACATAGAGAAAATGCAGAGAAAAATACTTAGACAGTGTTCTAAACATGACAACTCAATCAATCAACAAACAACAATATCAGAAGATACATTTGGCACCAATGACAACACAAACATGTTGACATCAATGACAATACCAGTTAGCACATACTTACAACATACCTAGGAACCAAAACTATCATGTTATTACCAGGGAAAACCTTAAATATCCATAGCTAGTTAACAGAAACAAATGAGCTCAAGCAATTTGATGTATTGGTGAATAGATTTAAAGCTTTCACTTGGGACTTGTTGACCTATTTTCCTCTGCTTAGAGTCAAATAGTTCACCTTTAAACCTTGATTGAATCTTTGAGAACCTAGCTCTATGTTTGGACTTGCACTTTCATGCATTTCCTACCCAAGGTTGCATTTGTTTAAAAATCGTTACTAGAAGATGAAGATCTAGATACTAAAACATTGCTAAAACCCTAAGATCCGGATATCCTTTAAATTTTGCCTTTGGATGCCTCTCGTTATGTTCCTTCGTTAACCATCTATTACTCATTCCTAGTCACTTAAGTTAAAAACCCAAGTGTTTCTTTCGGTTTGGTGACCGGCCCCTTCCCTAGATATCTGGTCGCATGGCCCAATTTTAGAAACAACTTAAGTGTATGTGCACAAAAGGCCTTTTAAGTTGTAGGGTAATATGCAAATGATGTCATTTGGATATTGGGGGGATTTGGATATTAAGTTATGCCTGAATATTATCTTTGCAGATGTCTAAGTGCCAGAATGTCCAGATGATGTCATCAATGTTTAGCAGTTCTTTGAAATAGGTGAAGGTGACATCATTAGGATATGGACATTAGTTCGTGGGTATGGACATAAAGAAGGGTCTTGATATTAAGCAATGTGTAGATATTAGATGAATATCTAGATATTGAATGTCCATGCATGTAACAACTTCACTATACCGACAGGGTAAATTTGATGGGTGCACATCCAGATGTCGAGACACTGAGACTCATGTTTATCCCTTTACTTAGTATTTCTCAAGGCTTTTGGTTAGGATATTTTATCTGGATATTTTCAAATATGAAGACCTTACGTATGAACATGGATATCCATATGACCGTTGACCACAACTTTGAACTTGAATATCTTCTTCATTTTGGGGAATTTCCACATAATCCAAAAGACAAACTTGCTTAGAATATCTCCCTCTATCATTTGGCAGGCCTTATGGGGGATATCCATACTTTGAAGTTTTGATCCAGATTCAAGATCAAGATATGCCTATGACAAGGCATATCAAAGGCCGAATTATTCAAGATCCAGATTTCATATATTTGAAGCATTGTAAAAGCAGATATTTTGCATTTATTGTTGTAGGTTGATGAATCAGATGGCATATTGAAGAAGGAAAATATCTCCTAGCTACTCCATGATCTAAGATATTTTCTACATTTAAGTTTAGTAGGTAGACATTCCCTTTGACAGGGATATTTTCTGATAGGCCTATGGGGCAAATTTATTGTAACTGATGACTGAGGTCAAATGTAATGAATTTCTATATATGCATATTTGTATGTTGTATTGAGGGTTGGATACTTTTCTTTAAATATTCAAACAAAGCCCTCCCCTACTGTAACTGTGCCTTCTAATTGAATATATGCTTGTGTTTTTACCTTTTCTACTATCTTATCTTTGTGTGATTTAGAACTGATTGTATGTGAATGTTTCTTTTCTCTCAATCGTGTTCATTTCCTTACCTCTGCTAATAATTTGTTAGATCTGTGTAAATGATCAGCTATGTTTCTTTATTTTGTGCATTTTCTCAATTCTGTGAGAGATTTTATATTCAAACTTGGTGTATCACCTCCATTTAATTCCATTTTTATCCCTCTCCCTCTTTTCATAAATGATGGATAGATTAGGTTTATTCTTAGGAATTATAGTTGGATCTCTTATTCAGCAAAGGAACCAACCTCTCTCTAGAGATTTGATCTCCCTATAGGGTCCCACACTTGGAGATCATCTCAATGTTTCACTGGATTGTTGGAGCCATAAAAGCCTTCAACAAAGGGTGCAAATCCATGTGACAACAATTTTTTGGCATACCCGGTGGGATAATAAGCAATCTAACTCAAAGAATTAAGCTAAGAATCTGGTGTTCTTCTTAGTACTATGCACCTTGGCAAACTCTTCATGCACCTGGTGACCCTATAAGATTTTTGTTCTAATCAATGCCATCTTTTATGTTTGTGCAAACTAGGGCATCTTCAAGAGGTAATTTCCAATTTATTGAATTATCTGCTGCTGCTTCTAGGAGAAGATCTAGGTTATCTAGGTTTCTTATAAGAAAGAATAACAGCCATGTTTTACCTCATCCAAGAGCTCAATCTACATCCCCTCCTGTTAGGTTTCAATATACTAGAATAGGGTTGCATATTCCTATTTTGAATTTGCATATCTGGGTAAAATCAAGAAGATGAGTCCACTTCTTGTCAAAGTTTCAAACTTAGCCAAAAATGGGATCCCACTTTTTATGAAATAAGATCCCATTTCGCTTCAGGATCTTGAGCCAAAAATGAGATCCCATTTTCCAGAAATGGGATCCTGTTTCTTAAAATTTAAATTTCTGGCCAAGTTTTTGCTATGGGTTTTGGGTTGGAAAAAAGGCTTGGGAACCCAATCCTTGGCTTTGGACATGTTTTGACCTGCAACTTGAAGGTCATGTCAGTGTCACTAGAAAAGAGTGACTTTGAACATATGTCTAAAGACATTTTTTACAATTTTTTTTTGAGGAAATTAAAACCCATTATAGATGAGATTATGTATATTCCAAACATGTATTTATTTTTACAATTTTATTATTTTTTCTATTTTTCAAATATTTTTTGATGAAACTAGTCCATAAACTTGAAATATCAGGTTTTCTTATTATTTAAATAACTTTTTATTAAAATAATTTTTTGAAAAAATTTATACCTCATCAATCCTTAGATAATTCTTTTCAATTTGAAAAAAAAAATGATAAGTTCAAGTCATCTTATGCATGACGTACATGAGGGATTTTCAAAACAACAATTACGACCAATAAAAAATTAATTAAAAAAATATTCAAAAAAATATCCTCATCAATCTTTAGTGTGTTACAGATCTTTTCCTAAAAGGATTCATAAAAATACATTTATTTAGGTCAAAATATGGTTGACGTACATGTGCATGGTATGGTAAAAAAAAGTGACTTTTAAATAGTGGTTTTTAGACATGCCTATTGAAAATTAATTTGTGTCATCTGGGTATTAAAAAAACTTACATATTTGGAAACTAGACTCCGAGTACTACATTTCATATTACTGGCTTTTTTTAAGATTCAACATTTAAGTGCTTCAAATGTTTAGGTCAAATGTGACAAATTCTAAAAAATCAGAGAAAACACTTCTACTTTTTAGCCAAAAAGTGGACTCTTACACACACCCATCCCCATTATGGCAAGGAATTTGCCTTTTATGACATTTAATGGAGGCAATCCTTTAGATTTGGCTACATATAATGACTTACTAGCTACATCCCTAAAGAGTGTTTCACCCTTTATAGGTGATGGTTCTATAACCCCTGTTGAGCACATCAAAGACATATCCAGTGTGTGCTTAGTCCATCATATCCAACATGAGGACATTGTAGTTAGACTCTTGGTCTCATCTTTCAAAGGGAGATCTCTTCAATGGTTTAGTAGCTTGACCTCTGCTTCAATACATGACTGGGACGAGCTAGGTAAGGCCCTCTAGAAACAGTTTGGAGAAAGGGTAGATAATGTTTCATTGTTGGAGCAATTGATAATAATCAAAAGAGCCCCAAGTGAGATGCTGGTAGATTTCAATTTTAGATTTCAGAGGACATGGGAGAGAATTCCATCTACCCTCATACCATCTCCACAAGGTGCTTTTTTATACTTTTTAAGAGCTTTGAATTATAATATTATAGTGATGATGCAATCTATGGGTGTTAAAACCCTACCCGTTGTTTATGAGACAACTCTAAAAGCTGAAAATTGTCTAATTTAGGCTGGCAAAATTGCTCCCAAACCATCTATACCCCTTTTTCCAGAGTTCCATTCATCATCCTAGCAGTCCATTATTGCTCCCATTCTAGAGCCTAAGACTTCAACATCCTCACTCTCTTAAGAAGAGAGTGATCTTAAAACCCTAATGTCTAATTTGACCAACAAGGTGAATAGTATAGCTATTCAAACTGCCCCAAACCCCATCAAAATTATAATCAGGGGCAATCATCCAACTAAAATTAGAATTAGGGTTACAATTCTAATAGAAATTAGAACTAGAATTAGGGCTACCAATAAAATAGATATCAAAACCCTAACCTTAGTCAACCTTTACAAACAATCTGACCTATCCAACAAATACCAGCTGTGAATCTAGTTAGTACTTTAGTCCCTACTCAAACTAATCTAGCCCAAGAGGCAGATTGGTGCTACCCCTACAACCAACCTCATAATTAGTCCACATGTACTTTTGGAGCACATGAAAGGGCTTTAATGGTGCAAAACTTTCATACCCAATAGGCATCATTATCAGAGGCATCCAATAACAACCCTGAGATATCAAATGAGGCTACTTCTGATGCTAATATGATGCTATGGACTTTAGAGTACTTTTGTGCTATCAATCAACTAATGGACGATGTTATTACGCCTATAAGTAGTATTGAAGATAATACTAGATCCAAGAAGAGGCAATTGGAGGCTAGTCCCATGCCTACTATGTTACAAAAGGAGCCTGTTCCAAAGGCAAAAGTGGCCAATACCACAATTCCAATTCAGAGCAACAAATCTGCTGCTACAAAAGAAATTCCATCAGGTCCAAAAGTACTTGAACAAGCCATAGATCAATCAAAAAGGGGAACATGGGTTCCCTCAATGTATAAGGTAGCCACTGTTCCACTAAATATTGTGGAATAGATGAAGAAAATAAATATCAACCTCTCAATGTGGGAAGTGATGTCAATCCCTTCTCAAAGGGATCTATTACAAGAAGTACTAAGGCAATTCCCATCAGCTGAATCAACAACAACAGACCCATCAACAAAATAAAAATAAAAGATCCTGATTAGTCTTGTGCAACCAAGGGAGGAACAAGTAGGTGCAACTAAGAAACCATCTCCTTTTTACTTGTCTTTGATCATTGGCAAGTTTTTAGTGCACAACTGTATGATTGACTTTGGGGCTAGTGTTTTAGTCATGCCCAAGAAGATAGCAGATGCATTAGGCATCAAATATACCACTATTTCATCAGGAGTATTACAATTGGATGGCCCCTCTATAAACACTATAGGAGTGATCAAGGGACTGGACTTGAATCTACATTCATTTCCAAACTTGACTTTCAAACAAGACATTTCAGTCATTGATCTACCTTCCTTCTTTGCCATTTGTTTGTCAAGAGACTTCACAGCCAAAATAGGTGGCTACCTTTCTTTTGACTAGTCTCATATGCTTTTGAGGACCAGATGTGGTACAAGATTCACCATCAAGGCTGAACCAATTTCAAATTATCATGTGGAGAGCTATGACCACGGCCTAGTGAACTCACATGTTATGATTTAGGGCAAGGAAGTGCATGACTCAGAGTCTATTGAGGTAGAATCTTCACCTCTTCCAATCCCTGATCTGTTTCTTGATGAGTGGGCAATGGATCACTGTAATTTTGATCCTTACGATACCACTGAGATAACTGACTTGGATGCCTACATCATCCATGAAGGGGATTCTTCAGTCCCTTCTGTACTTAAGTCAGATGATGACTCCACTGGTCCATGGAGGATGTTTTTTGATGGTGCAAATAGTAGAAATGGAGCTAGGGTAGGGGCATTACTAGTCTCTCCGACTGGTAAAAAGTTGCATTTTGCTCATAGATTACATTTTTATTGCATGAATAATGTGGGAAAGTATGAGGCATTAGTTCATGGTCTGCTTATTGCTGAGAAGAAAAACATCAAGCATCTAGAGATTTTTAGGGACACTAAGTTGGTGGTCCACCAAGTTAGAGAAAAATGTGCCACAAAGAATTAGCTCCTTAGAGCTTATAGGCATAGAGTTTGGGACCTATTTGAGAGTTTTGATGCTCTCAAATTATAGGTAATCCCAAGGAAATTGAATTCATAGGCTAATCAATTAGCAATAGTGGGAGCTCAATTTTCTCCACCTATAGATTTGTTTAAGGGTCTTGATCAACATGTGAAAATTATTGTTAGGCCCTTTGTTCCTGACAATGATATTCATTGGTAAATATTTGACAACAATGAATAGATTGCCAACTTCATTCAGAATGAAGCAGAGTTTTCTTCCATGGCACAACCTAGGCTATAGGAAAGCTATGGTGACCAAATCATCTAGCTCAAAACAAAGAAGCTACCCAAGGGTTTAGTTACCCTTGAGGCCATTTTTAGCCTAGATGATGAGTTTAGGGGTGAGAGAAATAATATGACATTCAAAAAGGAAGATTACTAGAAGGTAACCGTCACCAAAAATAAGGATTTGCTGCTGGAAAAAGTTTGTTGTGATGATGAGAAAAAAGAGTTCAAAGAGCTTGCCCAGAAATGCAGTGATGTCCTGGCATGGATGTATGAAGATCTTAAAGTTTTCAATCTAGACATGGCTCAACTTGCCATCGATCTAGATCCAAATTGCAAGCCAATCCACCAAAAGCAATGGCCCATAAATCCAAGGATTGAACCACTCATGATAAAAGATCTTACTAAGGTCATACAAGCAAAGATTATCTTCCCCATTAAGTACTCTACTTGGGTTGCTAATCTAGTGCATGTGAGGAAGAAAAACAAAGAGATTAAGCTTTGTGTGGTCTTTAGGGACTTGAATTGGGCTTCTTTGAAAGATCGTTACCACTAGCCCTCTATAGATCAAATTTTACAAACTATTGCAGGGGTAGAGAGATTTTCATTATTAGATGGCTTCTCTAGTTATAATCAGATCTTTGTCAGAGAGGAGGATAGATTCAAAACAACATTTACAACCAAATGGGGAACCATGGCAGATGCAAAAATGCCATTTGATTTGTTTACTGTTGGTGCCACATTTTAGAGGGCAATGGACATTGCCTTTAAAAGATTTATAAATAGATTCATCCTGATTTATCTAGATGACATTATGGTCTTCTCCAAGAAGGGAGAAAATCATATGGAGCATCTAGATAAAGTCTTCTAGAGATACAAAGAGTTTGGGGTATCTCTGAAACCCATGAAACATTTTTTTCTATTGCCCAAGGTAAACTTCTAGGCCATATAGTGTCTGAGGATGGGATGTCCATAGACCCTGAAAGGACATCTTCTCTCCTTTCTCTTCCTCTGCCCACTCCCAAAAAAGCCTTATAGTAATTTTTAGGGCAGATCAATTTTGTTAGGAAGTTCATTCCTAACTATGCGGGCTTGATAAAGCCTCTAACCCTTATGCTCAAAAAAGATGCTATCTTCAGATGGACAAAGGAAGGGAATGATGGTTTTGAGAAAATCAAGGAAGAGATTGCCCAAGATCCTACTCTCATGAACCCAAATTATGAGGACTTTGTCCTTTATGCACATGGAGGAGAGAACAACATTGTTGTTGTTTTGATGCAACAGAATGAGCAAGGAATGGAACAACCCTTGCCCTTCTTCAATGAGACCTTGAAGGACTATTAGGTTTGATACACCCTTATGGATAAATAGGTATTTTCCATTGTTAGATTTTTAAAACATTTAGATATATGCTGGAAAATAATCATATTAAAGTTTTAGTTTCTCATCCTAGTGTGAGAGGTTATATAATGGGGATTGAGATTAGTGAAAAGAGAGAAAATTGGGTCACTATGATCCTAGAGTATGATGTGGTAATCAAGGCCACTAAGTTGATTAGAGGTAGAGGATTGTGTGAATAGCTAGCTTAAACTTCTAAAGATGAAGTGGGTTCATCTTACCATTTTAATGAGGAAGAACTTATAGCTAAGCCATTAGTTGTGAGTTCTTAGACAACATATATGGCTAGATTCCTATCCACTAGTAAGTATCCCTATGGATTGGACAAAACCAAAAGAAGGCACTTCAGGCTGCAGTCGATAGCTTATGCCTTGTTGGATGGTGTTCTCTTCAAGAGAAACTTGGATGGAGTCTTATTAAGGTGCATAGAAGAGGATCAAATTGATATGATTCTCAGTGAGTTTCATACTGGCCCGACTGGTGGCCACTTCTCTTCTAGAACCACAACAATGAAAATAATGAGGGTAGGTTACTTTTGGCCCACATTATTTAATGATGCCCATGTGTGGGTAATAAAATACGAGTGTGCTCTCTTTGCTAGGAAGAAAATATTGGCAGCACTCCCACTCCATCCTATTTAGGTTGATCAACCCTTTTCACAGCGGGGATTAGATTTCATTGGCATGATAAATCCCTCTTCCAGTGTTGGTCACAGGTGGGTTTTGACTACAACAGACTACTTCACCAGATGAGTTGAAGTAGTCCCACTCAAGGAAGCCACTGAGTCATCTATCATGGATTTCTTGGAAGAAATTGTGACAAGGTTTGGAGTTCCTCATACCATTATTTCTGATAATGCAAAAGTGTTTACTAGTTTTAGGATTGCTAATTGGGCTCTTAAATACAATGTGTTCTTGAAGACTTCATCCAACTATTATCCCCAACGTAATGGACTAGCTGAATCCACCAACAAGAACCCTATCAGAATTTTAAAGAGGACCATGGAGGCAAATCAGAGGTAGTGGCACAATAAAATCAAATTAGCCCTTTGGGTTGATAGGATCACATACAAGAGAGCCATTGGGAACTCTCCTTTTGTTCTTGTGTATGGAAGAGAGGTTAGATTGCCTATATCTTTAGAGCTTCCTACATTAGAACTGGTTCAACATTTGGATTTGGAAGGAGAAGATGCAAGGTCTGTCAGGATGGTTGAATTGACTGAACTAGAAGAACAAAGACAATCAACCATGACTACATTAGAAGTGTATCAAAGGCAGACCAAAAGGTATTTTGATAAGAAAGCCAAGGTTTAGATCTTCAAGGAAGGTGATTTGGTTCTGAAATGGGCTATTGTCATAGCCAAACCTAGAGGCCACACTAAGTTTGATGCACTTTGGAGAGGTCCTTATATCATCATCAGCTGCAAGCAAGCCAATGCTTTCATTCTTTCAAGGTCGGATGGTGAAGTTCTATTGATCTCAGTCAATGGAATCCATCTCAAACCTACCATTAAGGTTGGTCTGAGATTATGTACATATTGTTTTAGTTTATTTCTGCTTTAGGTTTACTTTCCATAAGTGATTTTGCATAGCTTGCACTGTCATTAGGAGAATACAGGCCTCTCTTCCTTTTGATGTGTTTTGGAAGGCAAGTTTTAGTCGTTTTGACCTATTGCAATCTACTTTTGGACTCCATACCCAATGGATGCTTAAGGCCACTGGTCTATTTGTTTAGCCGGTAGACATCCAGGTGCTACCACAATAATAGGTTACACTTTTTGGGACATCTTGATTTTTGCTAAAATCACATATTTTTAGAAAATATAATGATTTAAGCCTTGAAAGGTTCCATTTAAAGGATTTTAATTGAAGAGGGTTTGACCAAACCCCCTTGGATAGAACCCCGCTAGTTTTAATCCATACCTATAATGGAGTCTCCTCTACACCTATCAAAATGCTAATAAAAACCCACTTTTGATTTACCTTTTGGGGGATCAAATGAATTCATTTAAAATTTATGTTTTGTAAGTATGTAGTCCTTATTATAAGCTTTCCAAAAAGTATAATTTTAAATATATTTAATTTGATTATTTTATTTATTTTTTATTTCTTGTGAATGTAGGTTTTTCACCGAACATCAAGTTCTCTGTTCTACACACATGGAAAATTAGTAAATTAGTGAAAACAAATTCTGAAAAATATCTATGCCTTAGGTATTGATGTCCTTGTTTCAACAAAAAAAATTTAAATTTCGATACATATAGAAAAAGTTATGTTTTACAGAATATGCCTATGTCTAAATTATAATTGGTTTGACTTCAAAACTTAATAAAAAAAATATACAACAAAAAATTATGAAACCAAATGCATGCCCTATAAATTGGTGTTACCAATCTAAATTCAAAAGAATCAAAATTTTATCCTTTGTAAAAAAAAAGTTAGGTGCTATAGAATACACATCACTTAACAAAATGTTGTTTACTATTAAAAACTACTTATCAAAGGAGACACAACAAATTTTACAATTTAGCTCCAAATTTTTTAAAATATATATATTTAGAATCTACAAACAAAATCTCACAAATCACTAGTTCACCTGATCTTCAAATTCCTAACGGTTTAGCGGCTATATGTGTCAGAAAGTGAAGATTTAGTTCAAAATGTTGATTTTAATGTCAAGTTTGGCCAAAAAGTGTAACCCATTATTGTGGGATGACCCATCCCTAAGAGGTCACTAGAATGTTAACCTATTTTCCTCTACCTAGAGTCACATAGTTCACCTTCAAATCTTGATTGAATCTTTAAGAACCTGGCTCTATGTGTGGACTCGCACTTTCATGCATTTCCCACCCAAGGTTGCATTTGTTCAATAACCCTTGCTAGAAGATGAAGATCTGGATAATAAAACCTTGCTAAAAGCCTAAGATCCGGATATCCTTTAAATTTTGCCTTTTGATGCCTCTCATTATTTTCCTTCATTGACTGCCCGTCCCCTGTTCCTAGTCACTTAAGTTATAAACCTGAGTGTTTCTTTTGGTTCAGTGACCGACCCCTTCCCTAGATATCCGGTCTCATGGCCCAGTTTTAAAAACAACTTAAGTGCATGTGTGCAAAAGGCTTTTTAAGTTGTAGGGTGATATGCAGATGATGTCATCTAGATATTGGGGGGATCCAAATATTAAGTTATGTATGGATATTAGCTTTGTGAATGTCCAAGTGTTGGAATGTCCAGATGATGTCATCAGTGTTTAGTGCTTCTTTGAAATAGGTGAAGGTGATGTCATCAGGATATGGACATTAGTTTCACGGGTATGGATATAAAGAAAGGTCCTGATATTAAGCATTGTTTAGATATTAGATGAATAGCCAGACATTGAATGTCCATACATGTGACTACTTTGCTATACTGATAGAGTAAATTTGATGGGTGCACATCCGGATGTCGGGATACTAAGACTCATGTTTATCCCTTTACTTAGTATTTCCCAAGGCTTTCGGTCAGGATATTTTATCTAGATATTTGTAAAGATGAAGACCTTAAGTATGAACATGGATATCCATATGACCATTGACCACAACTTTGACCTTGAATATCTTCTTCATTTTGGGGAATTTCCACATGATCCAAAAGACAAACATGCTTAGAATTTCATCCTCTATCATTTGGCAGGCCTTATGGGGGATATCCATACTTTGAAGTTTTGATCTAGATTCAAGATCTGGATATGCCTATTATTGGTACCTTCAAATTTTGGCTAAATTTGAAGTGCCCATGATGAAACAATTGATTGCAACACTCAGAAATACACTTGTGAAATCTGTCCCGATAGCCTACTTCAGAAGATCATAATTTGAAGCCTGTTCACTTTTATGCCAAATTAATTGGTGAGCACATTAATTTGTCATATGTAAGTGTGTATGTTTGATTTCAGCTTCTTATGTTTAGATTTTATAGGGTTTTGAAGCATCAATTTGGAGGGTTCTGGAAGAGTTTGTTGTCCCCACATTATTGGATCTGCTAGAGTGGTCAACTTTGGAGGTTAATATTTATGAGCTGGATGATTGTCATGACAAACCAATTGGTGATTGCAATTTTCCCCATGTTAATGTGCATCTATGTCCATTTTCAAATCCCTAACATCTCGTTTGATATTTTTCATATATCAAAAGAAAATGTAGTTTGTTGATATTTGTTGTATGCACAATGTCAAGTTTGTCAAAAAGCTAACTTTGAGAGTTGATACTTTGAAGCTAAGTGATTGTTAGGAGAAATTAATTGGTTCCAGTGATTCTCCCCATATTCATACACACCCCTGTTCAATTTTAGTGATCTAGGATATGATTTGATATTTTTTCAAGGGCCGAATTAGAGAGGGTTTGAGGAGTTTTTTAGACTGCACTATGTCAGATCAGCCCAAGAGCCTAACTTTGACTGTCAATATTTTACATCTCGCAAAGAATTAAACAAATCCACTTGGTGGGCATGTTTTCATGACATATGGAAACATCTCAATTCAACCCTAGGGTCACACGAGTAATTTTGACATGTTTTTGAAGGCAACTTGGCCTGTTTGTGACTGTAGAGGAAGAAGAAAGAAATTCTGTTGAGACAAAGAAGACAAAAATTTTCAATGAATGGCTAAAATATAGCTCATGAATTTCATTGCAAAGGCATGATGATGCAGAAGAGGGGTGATTTCAAGTCCTTCCCGTATTCCCACAACAACCAGGGCACAAAAAACCTGAAAATAAATGTGGTGTTGCGGTGAGAGCATAATAAAAAGAGAAATATAATTGCACGTCCCCTCATCTCCACAAGTGAAAAATTAAAAACTCTAAATAGAGTGCGGGCTTGTAGGAGTTGGAAATGAAATTCAAGTATTTCACCGTATCACCGCAACAGCTAGTAAGTATATGGGTGGGATGGCAGTAAAAAATAAAGTATGAAGTGACTCACATCCCCGCAATGGAAAAATCATAAAAATTAAAGCTTGTGCGGTGTTGTGGGAATAATATAAGTGGAATATAAAACAAGATTTTATTTCAATAAAAAAAGGGTGAATATTTGTATGGGAAATGAAAATAATCCAAGTAAAATGTAAAAAAGGGCTTTTTTTGCATTGACATATGGAGAGGTGAAAAATAAATCCCGCAGCCCTGCGGCAAATATACCATAATGTTAAAAACATCTAATGTGGCATTGCGATAAGATATGTGGTGGATACTTATTAAAAAATATTTTTTTGTTTTGGAGGTATAATTTTTTAAAAGGGCATGGTGAAAAAATATGAGATAGTGGGTGAACTTAATACTTTCCCGCATTCCCGCAAAGGGCAAATTATAAAATTTAAAATATGTGTAGTGGTGCGGTGGAGGTGTATACAATAAATGAAGCATATTTTTTTTTTTGCAATAAAAAGGAGGTGACTATTTGAAAGGGGAAAATTTATTTAACTTAGTCACAACATTGGATGGGAAATATAATATAATTGTAAAATCTTTTCACTAAGAAGTGAAATATTTCCACCAGGGAGTTAATTAAAAATGAAAATTTGTGGGATGGGTAATTATTTTTACCCAAAGGATATATTTGTTGGGTGAAAGTACAAATGTGAAATTGCCGACAAACGGGGTTAACAATAGTCATTAAAATTATTGTATTTTGGCAAAATTATTTTTCATGGGATGCGAAAGACAAAGGAAGATGAAATTAAAATATTCTCATTTGCAAAAGAGAAATAAACAAGAAATGATGTAATGAAAAATTATGTGAATGGGTGGGTAGTTGAATAGTCATTTTGGAATGTAAATGGTCTAAAGCTTGTCACTTCCTTCATTTGTTTATAAGAAGGAAACCAAGACTGGTAAAAGGGGTTAAATAGATAGAGAGAAGGGGAGCAGAATTGATTGGTG
This sequence comes from Cunninghamia lanceolata, assembly GCA_027924645.1. Lineage (NCBI taxonomy): Eukaryota > Viridiplantae > Streptophyta > Pinopsida > Cupressales > Cupressaceae > Cunninghamia > Cunninghamia lanceolata. The sequence goes on along the minus strand of BSBN01000220.1, from coordinate 1,747,562 downwards.
TACCTGTTAAGATTTGAGATAAGATTGTGCAAAAATGTATTTTCTCTGAAAATGGTTTCAACTGTTTAATGAGTTTAAATGAAAAGAAAATGTGAAGCTGTCTCCAAATTGTTTTCTTTTAATCATATGACTCAATTTGTCAGGTACTTATTGATTTGTTGTTGCATCTTTAAATGCTTCTGTGTAATATTTTTGATGGGTTCTCTGAAGTAGAGATTAAATTCTGTTGAATATGTTACTGTGATTTAGAGAAATTAGTATGGATTAAGAAGTATGGTTTTCAAAGTTGAAATTCTTGCATGTTTATGCAAGGCATAAACATGAATTGTGCTAAACAGTTAGTATTTAAGACCATTGGATGAGAAAAAACTCATTACGACTCTGCTACCCAACAAATAAGGCACCGATCAGATATTATGCTCTAGAACAAATAAAATCATTGTACAAATTTTGATTTTCTATTTGTAGGAGTAGGAGTAGTGATTAGTATAGTTTTGAATTTTCTATTTCAGACATCATGCTAGTTTGGAGTAGATTAAGTTGAGAACTTGTACAAATTTGTATAAGATTTTAATCTACTCAATCATCACCAATCAGTTTTGAGGAGTTCATATTCAGTGGTGATAAAAGGTACACCCACGTAGGCACAATAGAGCCTGAAGTGGAGGGAATTCCAACCATCTTGGTTGATTCCATTAGTTGGTGAAATTAGTTGTTGAACCTGATCATAAAGCCTAGCATACTTTTAGGGTTTTGCAATCTACAGATTTGAGAACCAACAAATGGTGACTATACTAGGGAGTTTAAAGTGAAAGTATTGTCAAATCATGCCTTGGAGTCTCTAGTGAAGGTTTTCCCATTTGAGTCACCAACAAATTGGTGACTCTATTGGGGAGATAACTAATTATCATTGGCAAGAGTCAAGAATCAAAGGTTGTAAATCTGAAATTTGGTTCAATTTTTGTTGCAGTGAATTGATATGTGAATGACTCTCCTGGGGAGACCCAGAAAATGAAATTCATTCCTGTTTGAAAGAGGTGGTGACTCTGTTAATAAGAGCCTGATGAGAGAATGGCCCAGAAATATTCACAACATAGGCCTGGGTAACAAACACCTCGAATGGAGATAGAACAAAAATGAGCACAAGTTGAAAGGCAAAAATTGATAAGGCAAATGCATTAATTGGATCAAGAGCTGCTTTAGTTGAGGGCCCAGATTATTTCAAATATACCACAATATAGACATGAATGTAATTAGTTTGGATGTGTGAACACAAGTGGCTCTTTGACTCTATAGGCACCCCACAATACATTTGGAAATCTTGGCAATACAAATAATGCTTATTATACACAGCAGAATGTTTCTACATTACAAGTTTCACATCCAATAACTATGCCAGTGACTTCTAAGCATGTTGGGAATGCTTAACCTTTTCTTCTTGGTCAAGGATGATTGAAAATGCAAAATCAAGGACATAATCAACATATGGGGCAGTATCAGTATCAACACCAATATCCAAATCAAAATATGCAAGGTAGTATGAATCTTCATGGAGGTGTTAACCAAAATATGCATCAAGGTGTGCATCAGCAGTATCAATAGCAAGGAGGTCCCAATATCAGCAATACCATCTTCATCAAGGACAAAATCCATTTGTAAGAAGACATCCCAAAACTACAACATTTCCAGATGTATGAATTGATTGGTGTCATAGAGAAGATCAGGCAATAGAGGAAACATGTACAAGTGAAGTTTTCAATAATGATATTCCAAATGAAGATGAAATCATGGAAGGCCAACTCTTCACCTTAGAGGAGGATTGCAATATTGAAGATGCCTTTAAGGACACATTGCATGTGGAGTGCATCAACAATGAAGTAAGTGAAGGAGCAATTCCACCTGACAATGAACAAATAACACATCCATTGACATATACAATTAGTGAAGAAGAGGTATGTACTGTTGAACAGAAGGAATATTGAGAGGAGGGGTGAATCAGTATTCCACAAAACTACTTCTTAACATGTTCATTAATCCTTGATTACCAAAATTAATAATATGAAAGAAGAATAAACATGAGAACATCAGCCATAAACACATAACACATAGACACCAAGATTTTTATGTGGAAAACCCAAAAAGGGGAAAACCATGATGAGTGTTAGCTCACAATATATTATGATAACAATACCGGATTACATAAGATTCACTGCCATGGGGCTCACTGACCAAAGAAATGCTCACTGCAGGTGGACTCACTATCCACAAAGAGAGAAGAGTAGAAGATAGAAGGAAATTGGCTCACTGCTAGTGGTGAACTATTACAAATGCATCTACCACATGTTGTAGTATAGTTCCATTGAAAGCTTAATACACTAATTCAAAGGTCTTCATTATTTTTTCCCTACTTTTCTGCTCTGCTACATCTACTCTATTTTCTACCCTTATTGTCCTTTTCTGCTCTATAAACTACCTTAAATAATGTACACATCGAATTCGCACTCTATCCACACTTATCCATTCATCCAACACCAAATTCCATCAAGTATATATATCTGTAACAAGATTTATCTCATGATTAGGTTGGCAAGCCAAACATGAAATGTGTATACAAATGTTATACCTTGTTGGCTTGATCTTGTGTACAAGTAGCAACATGGACCCAAACAAACATACAATAGTCTTCATATAGGTTGGGACCAATCATTCAACTACTTAGAATGATTGTTCAAACAATATACCTTCACCACATATAGATCTCACATGTCTGTCAGCTTATCCCTTAAGTACACACTTGACCAGTTCAACTGTCACATCATAACTTCCAATGCAGACCATATGAGGCTCTAAAAATCATATCCAATATCCATTATAGCTCTCTCATCATACCTTTAGAACTTCATAACATAGAATTCAACTACAGACAAATGTGGATCTCTGAACTATCACTTAGTCACTGTGAAGCATTGTCAGACTGTAAGCTGATAGAGAACAACTTGTAGAAAGTGATCAGAGGAACTTCAGAAGCTATAACTCTAGATTTAGATAGTCATAACAAGTATCTTTGTTTCCTCAGAATTGCAATAAAAATATGTAACAATAGAGGAATGCGAACCCTTTTACTTTGGTACTGTGCACTATTCCTATCTTAACTCTATTCACCCGAACTTAGACATTTCACCATATGACTTCCGAAGGAAGTTAGAACTTGAACACTAGAACATGTGATCACCAAATAGCTATAAACAACATACCTAAATTGCATATAATGATCTTCAATTGTGGAGGCATACTGGCCCAATCTCTATCACTCTGTAGCTTGCCCATACTTAGCCATTTTGACTAAGTTAGTCTTCAAGTCCTTTACCAACCCTTGGTGCCATAACTAAAAAACCCTTTACTATGCTTTGTTTCCATCAATGACAACATACAACTTTCCATCAGAGCAGTGTCTCTTGACTATGTTGCCAACAATCTCCCCCTTTGGCATTGATGGCAACACTTAGTGAAAAATGCTTATCTGCTCCCCCTTTCTATATACACTCTATTTTTATTCTCCCCCTTAGGTGTTTGCCCATTTTTCACTGGTTTTCTTCTCTCCTTTTGACATCAATGGAAATGGTGTATGCACAAGAATCAAAATTGTATCAAGACAACAAAAAATGCAAAAACTATTATATTTTACAGCATATGTACAAGTACAATCTTCAACTTAATTTGTTGTGGGTCATAGGATGTCATTGAAAATAATCTTGATTTGATCTAGTTATCCAACCCAACTCTTCTTTGCATTTTCCAAAATTTGAATATGGCCATTTATTAGGAAGACCAATTTTTTTGCCTTTTGTATATCAGAGGGTGTGTTAATTAGTACACTTACCTGCAGTGCTTCTGCTGCAAGATTTGACATTGAGTCTAGCTTAGGACTTATTATTCCTCTCAACTGACACATTCTATTTTTCATTTGATCCATCTTATTCATTAGATTACTTAAGTTATTATGAATATTGATAACTTGCATCTCTTTGCTACTTAATGACTCAACTGCCAGATCAAATGACTTAGATATATTTGTCAGCTGGAATTTCAGATCCTTGATCTTTTCTTCTAACTTCTTTGTGGCTTCCGGCCATGATAAAAAAAGTTTGTACAAATAACAAGCTTCTTTAATAGCACTCTGTATATCTTTTATTCCATCATCTAATAAAGTTTTATCATTGATCAACATGGTCTTCAACTCAGTTAATCTCTTCTCATCACACTTTTTTCTTACTTTCATTTCTGTAGACTATTCAAAAGATTCAAAATGCTCACTTACTAAGTTTATGAGTCCCTTGAGTTGATTTGTTGAAGACATTGATGTATCCTTTTCATATGATGGCATCAGCTTCTCTAAAATGCTGGATGCCACACCAATGAGTTCACTGTCCTCTATATGTGACTTCAATATTTCTTCATGTGCCTTTGCTTGCACAATTTTTGCATAGGGGACATTGAGTCCATGTTTATTGGACCTTGCAAAAACTCAGGCTCATCCAAGACTTGTTTTTCTCTTTCCAAAAATTCCTTGATAGACTCAACAGTGTCTCTTGCTATATCAGAGAAATCTTCTTCTTTATTTTGGTCTGGAGGATCTAGATCCATAGCCTCATTTCCATTAGCATTTTGCTCTGGTATGGGGCTTATCTCAACTTGTTGATCATTAGCTTTGTTCTACTCCTTAGTCTTCTCCTTGTGTGCTTGATCATTAGTTTGTTGTTCTAAAGGAAGACATGTCTCAATTTTATCCTTGGAAGTTGTATCAGTAGCAGGGGCTTCTTCTCCTTTGGCTCTTTGTCATATTTATCTAACCCTTTGTCCAGGTTCACTTCTACAATAGCTGTGTTATCTCCAACATTTTTTTTTTCATTGTCATATATTGTTGGGAGATGAAATTTCTTTAACACTTTTAAGGTGATCTCCTCAGTCTCTTTAACTACTTTCTCAATGTCATCTGACATGAGAGTATTCATCCTCTTCTTTATTTTGAACTCCTTGCTAAGCACTTTGGAGACTTTTACTTTATCTTCAAGAGTGATCTTTGGACATAACTTTATTAGTGTATGCTCTCTGAGTTCAATGTCCTTGGCCATAGAAGCTTCTTTCTGTGAAGACATGATACTCCCCAAGCTGTCAAGAAGATCACTAATAATCTCAATGATGGCTTTATTGTAAATGTTCAAGTATTCTATGACTATATTTTTAATGATGTATTTATTTGCATCATTATAATCATCATATAGTTGGGCAATAGGTTTGAGGTTGCCATCAACTGTGATGGCCCTCAAAACTTCCTCTAAGCTAATTGTATCTTCTTATATCTAAGGCACATCTTGCCTTGGCCTTTTCTTAGTCTTACTAGAGAGTTTTTCCTTGCTGCTTATGTAGGCTTTAGTAGACCCATCTTTCATCTTCTCCACTTCTTCATCTATCTCAGTTTCTTCCTCATCAACTTGGCCTACATTGACATACATTCTTCTTCCTTTTGTCTTATGTCTTTTGGGACCTTTGTTAGTGGATTTCTTGGTAGGTACCTCCACACTTGCAAATGGTGTGGGACAGGAGGATACAAATCCAGCTTTTGCAGAGGTAGATCCTCTAGTTCTTTTTGTCACTTCAGGCTTTTTTGATTTCCTTTTAGGTTCTTCTGAAGCCTTGACTGGTTCACTTTCTTTCTTCTCTTTTGCTTCCCTTTCTACTTGTGCCTTTTCTCTCGTCTCTCTAACTTGGTCTTTGGTAAAACCCTTTTTCATGGCATAATCTTCTGCTATCTTCTGGGCCTTCTTTGAAATATCAAGTTTTCTTACCTCAACATGGATTTTTGTAGACAATTCCTCATATGTCCCAAATCTTTCTTTGTTGGGATCAAAAGGTTTACTTAGCATATGTTGTGCATAGTTGTCCAGTATTTTTCCATCAACTTCATATCCCATTGGTATGATCCAGATAGTTATGGGCTCCACAACCTCCATCATACATTGATCCTTATTTACAATAAAGCATATATCATCTTTGTATTTCTCCACAGTGGTCCTAGGGATTCTTTCCCTAGATTGCATTACCTTTTGGAAATGTTTTAAGTATGCCCATAGGGCTGAGTTTTGTGCATCTATGTTTCCTATGATTCTCAATTGGTTTCTAATCTATACTGCAATAGGTTTGTCTCAAGTCCAAAATTGATTTTTCATTCCTGGTAACTCTTGCATAAAGAAGAAAAATAAGCACAAAATTAACATACCAAATTTGAAAGGGTATTTGTTTTCTTTTGTTTTCTTCAAGTTCTCCATTAATTGTTGTCGAAGTAGTTCACACAGGTCATACTCTGTATTTTCCTTAACCAGTTGATATGTAGTGTATATGGTAGTACCAGAGATAGAATTCTCCCAATTTGTGAAGTACACCTTATAGCTGATCACCATGGATGCAAATCTAACTGCATGATCTTCAATGTCACTGATTGTTAATGCCCTTTTAACAAATTTTGCTCCGGTGGCTTTCAGCACTGTATCATTTTTCACAGCCTTCAATATAGGCATTGTACCGATAGGGTTTAATCCTATGACTACCCTTATGACATATTTGGTGATCTTGAATGTGGAATTAAGACACATAAACTCATAATGAATTTGTCTTAAGACATATCAAACCCATTCATCTTCTGTGAAACCTAGGAAATCTATATACTGAATGAGTTTCTTCTCTTCCAATACCTTGTATTCTTCCTTCAGATCAAGTGTATTGCCACTTAGATGTTTTAGATATAGATCTACAAGTTGACTATTTCCATGTTCTTATAGGGAAACATGAATATAAGCCCTAACATCTTCCTCATGCATAACACTTAACATAATTTCTGTAAATGTGCCATTTGGATAGACCTCTGTTGATTTGAATGGATGCTTCTTGAATTTTGGTAGCGCTCGCTCAGTGATATCAATAACTTGTGGGGTTGCCAATTTTCCAAAGATTTAAACAAATTCATAATAGGGTTTCAACTGGAAATACCTTTTTCTACCGAGCTAGGATTTTCTTTGGTTGAGATCGCTTTGGCTTACTTTGAATCACTTTGGAAATCATTGTAGTTGCTTGGAATTTTGCTTGAGTTCTTCTTAGACACTTGTGTAAGGAAAGATAAGTGCTGAAATGACTTCCTAATGCCAATTTTTAGAAGAGAAGTGCAAAACAACTTTCAATTTCAATTACAATTCATTAAAGATGCACATTAATCAAAATAATAGAATAAACAATCAAGAGACATACACAAATCAACACCAGATTTACGTGGGAAAACCCTTATGAGAGAAAAACCCACACACCAAGAAAAATCACTTTGTATTACAGTAAATAATGTTTACATACAAAGTTACAGACTTATTCTTCTAGATGCTAATTCACAGCTTCAATTTTTACAGCATTACAATTCCCTTATTTCAACCTCTTCGATCAATCTCTCAACATTCTTCTTAGATGCTACTAAACTATAGAATGTTCAACACAATACAACATTCATTCTATGTTCCACACCACAAAGGAAACCAACTGATTTAACTTCCATATGCAATCGGTCTCAAACCGTTGAACAAAATGTAACCGTCACTACCCTATCTTTACCGCACTGGTGCAGATAATAATTCAAGCTATCACGGGACTGCGGGGTATACCTCTCTACCACACAACCTTTTGGTCACCACCACAGGGTGGTAGGTAGCCACCGCTATACTGCTAGCCAAAACTTAGACCGTTGCGGTATGGAGGTGTCTATACCGCTCTACCGCTGATCTCTCCATGACCTACTGCGGGGTGGTGGTAAACACCGCACCACTGCAAGCCCATGAATGGACCATCGCGAGATGGTAGGATATTCACCACAACACCAGAGGCCTTCTCAAGAGCCATCATGGGGTGGCGGTAAGACCCGCACACCCGCCAGTCTCACTACTAACTTTCGCGGGTTGGCGATAAAGGAATAGATGCAACATTTGAGCTTTTTCAGAACTGAACTAGGGTTTCATCAATGAGTTTGAGGCATAATTTCCCAACATCCTCCCACTTGACAAAAAACTCACTAAACCCCTTCCAACACTTGGATTCACTGTAAATCATTGGCCCCAAGGCCCATTGAATTGGCACACCATATTTACTTATCTGTGCTCACTAGTTTTGTCAATGCATCAACAACATTTTCTAGAGTATCCACCTTTTCTTGATTAACCTTTTCATCCTCCACCATATCATGAACAAAATGATACTGTACATCAATATGTTTTGTCTTGGCATGGAAAATGGGATTTTTTGCCAAACAAATAGCACTCTGACTATCATAGCAGATAGTAACCTGCCCTGCATCAAACCTAATATAAGAACACAAATGTCTAAGCCAAATGTCTTCCTTGCAGGCATGAGTTTCTGCCACGTACTCAACCTCAGTAGTGAACAAAGTGACTACATTCTACCACTTGCTCATCCAACCAACTGCACCACCAAACAACATGAATACATATCCATTGGTGGATCTTCTGCTATCAATGCCCCCTGCCCAATCAGAATCCACATATCCATGAATGCTAATTGAACTCTTAAATCTAGTAGAGTTACCATGCTAGCACAAGGTGTACTCAGCAGTACCCTTCAAATGTCTGAAAACTCTTTTCACAACATCCCAATGCAGTCGCCAGGATTAGCCATAAACTGACTAAGTACTCCCACTACTTGGACAATGTCTGGCCTTGTACAGACCATTGCATACATTAGATTGCAACTTGTACTTGCATAAGGCACCTTGGTCATGTCCTCCATCTTAGTAGGAGAATTTGGACAATCTTCAATAGAAAGTTTTGTTCTTTGCAACACTGGAACAACTAGCTACTTGCAATCTGTCATATTAATATATTTGCTCTGGCTAAGCCAAAGTTTTCTATTTTCCCTATCCCTTCTAATTTCCGTTCCCAAAATATACCTAGCTGCACCTAAATCTTTCATTTCAAACTATGTTGACAACTGAGATTTTAATTCAGAAATCATACCCTTACTATTCCCAATGAATAACATATCATCCACATACAGGGCAATAATAAGTAAACAACCATTTTCAATCTTATAGTAATCATAATGATCTGATTTTGATCTCACAAATCCCAATGTCAACACAAACGTGTCAAACTTTTGGTACCACATTATGCGCGATTGTTTTAAACCATACAGAGATTTCCTAAACTTGCAAACCAGATTTTCTTTACCTTTTTAAACGAAGTGCTCAGGCTGGGACATATAAATTTCTTCCTCCAAATCACCATGAAGAAATGTTGTTGTCACATCCATCTGCTCGATCTCTAAGTCATATGCTGCTGCAAGTGACAAAAGAAATCTGATAGATGTCAGCTTAGGTACAGGAGAAAATATCTCTCCATAATCAATTCCCTCTACCTGGGAATAACCTTTCGTGACCAACCTAGCTTGATACTTTTCAACACTACCATCCAAACCAATTTTTTTCTTAAATACCCATTTAAAGCCAACAAGCTTTCGACCTTTAGGCAAAGGTACCAAATCCTAGGTTTCATTCTTTTTCAATGATGCCATTTCTTCATTCATGGCTTCCAACCAGGAATCTAAATCAGACATATTAATAGCCTCTTTCACAGTCCTAGGCTCATCAGTGTTAGTAATCAAAGCATAGGCACAACTAGAATCCAACATAGAATATCCAAACCTTTCAGGTTGCTTCTTCTCATGTGTAGACCTCTGAAATCATAGAAAATCAACATGAAGTAAATGATAACAAATGCAAATCAAATGAATGCAAACCTCATATTGACCCATGATCCATCAATAGGGTTGAGAGTGCCACACCCGAAGCACTCTAGCTTTACCCAAAGAGATGAATGTTGGTTGCTTGATTCAGCAACATAACAATAGGATAGGGATTGGTAGATGGAAGATTGGATGAATGCAAGATAGATGGATGAGAGATTGAGAAGAAATTCTGACATCATGTGGATACTAGAAGAAGATTCCCTCCAAATGGCTCAAGAGAGGCTACCTTTATAGAAAAAGGATGATTTGAATGGATGGATAGGATTGAGAGTTATGTTGAAAGATATGGATGGTCAAGATCGACTAGGGTTGAATTAGGGTTTCCCACTCAAAGAGGGATTGTAGTCACATGACAAGTGTGCGATGGAGAATAAAGGGAATCTAATTCAAATTTGAATTAGATTGACATGTGAAGGCATATTAAGTGGAAGATGGAGACATGCGACATGTGTCACAATGTGATGAGAGGTGAGGGAATAATTCAAATTTTCAATTTGAATTATGTGAGACATGTGAAGGGGGATTATTAACTAAACAAATGGGATTTATTTAGTTAATTGGAATGTGATCAAGTGGGATTAATTAAGTAAAGTGGGTTTATTTAATCAGTCAAGAAGATGATTAAGATCGGATGAACTAGGACCTAGGGATAAATGGGATTAAGTGGGATGAGATTAGATGAACTAAGATGAACTAGGACCTAGCAATAAATGGGATTAAGTGGGATGAGATTAGATGAACTAGGACCTATGGGACATCTATGAGTTCATGTTGACAATGTGTTGTGTAACTAGGACTTAGGGTAAAGACATACAAGGTCATGTGTAAACAAGACCTAAACAATTTTCAGTGTCTACATTTGCCCCTCTTTGAGATGATATTGCGAGATGATAAGATTTAAATTGAGTAACATCATTTCAAATAAGTTAAGGAAATAGATAGAGGAAAAGGATAGGGTGATGATGCCCCCTCAAGAGGATAGGCGGGTAGGACAAACACAAGTATGCTCTCAAAATGAAATGGATTGGTCAAGGAAGAAAGATGAGAGAATGGATAGAAGAAATGAAGGATACGTTATGCTGCAATGAAAGTGAGCAACCGTGATGTTTGATATAGTATGAGACATTATGTACCAAGGTATAGGACCAAGGTGATAATGTGTCTTGTGCCCCAGTGTAATACAACCTTATCTAGATACAAGATATGAATATTAGCTAGGTTGATTCGGATACAAATGCAAGATAAAAAGATAACACACACAAGAAAGCAAGCAAGCATGCACAAATGATACAAAAACAAACAAGGTATTGCCCCTGTCAAGCTATAAACCAATGATTGATTGATTGTGAGGATAGTGTTGTCATGGCAGGGAACGATATATCCCTAGATCAACACAAAGATGTCTGATTGATTGATTGGGTTTACAAGAAGATTAGGATCCAGACCATGGATGTGATTGGATAATTTGACAAAATTGATTAACTTGATTGGTATGGATAAATGATGACTTGCAAATGGATCATTGCTTGGATTGGATTTTATGATATGATATGATTCGATGAATGGATTTGAGTTGGAAGAAGTGATTGAAGAACAATTGAAAAATTAGATTGATTGAAAGAAATGTTGTGAAATATTGAGGAATTGATGAAGATAGATGATCGAAGAATGATGAAAGAAGAAAGAGGAATATCGTCTTGGTGAAGATTAGAAGAAGGATGGAAGAAGTCTATCGCCTATGCCTGAATCTAGGCACTTCCTTCGTATCCTAGATTGCCTACATATCCTATATCCACGGGATCAAGGCACTTAACGATAAAGATGAGATGTAGTTCTGATTTTTTTGTTTTATTGATGGGGATGATGAAGGTGGATGGATTGATTGAGATTGTGGATTGAATGAGATTGATTAGATGTTTGATGATGTGGGATTTGATTTGATTTGATTTTGATTGATTGATAGATTGGCTTGATTTGATGATGATTGGATTTGTTGTTATGGATTTGATGTGGTGGATTATTTGATAATGATTGATCTTATTGCTTAAATTTTTTTTTGGATTTTTTAATTTTTTTGGATTTTGATTTTTTTTGTATTTTTGGGATATTTTGATTTTTTTGTATTATTGAAATATTTGATTTTTTTTGGGTTTTTGAAATATTTTGATTGTTTTGGGTTTTTGAAATATTTTGATTTTTTTTTGTATTTTGAATGTCAATGGATTTACAATTTGAGTAGCCTGTATGCTAGATACCAATGACAAGGGGAACCAAGTCTAGGTGCAAAGGAATGAATGGGATTGGACAAAAGGATGGACGATAGTAGGTGGATGAAAGGATCAAGATAAATGGATAGGATAAAAAGATAAGCTATGGAATGGAATGAATGTATGTGTAAGAGAGCAAGGATGTGATCTCCAAGGACTATGTTGCATAGGAATAACATGCCCCAGTCTAGGTAGTAGACTTAGGATTTTTCAAGATAATGCTTAAGGCAATAGGATGATAGGATTTGACATGACAAAGCTTATGACTTGGATGATAAGGTTCATTTGGGAAGGGTCAGGTATGTCAAGGGATATCCAAAACATGTTTCAACATTGTTGCCCCCATATCTTTATCAAGATCAAAAGAGGAAGAGCAGATGGATGAACTCAATATGATAGGTATATGTAGGCAGGTGTAATAGATAAGGATAGTAGGATAAGATAGTATAAGACATGATAGGATGGAAAATGATATAATGGGATAGATAGTTTGGATGAGACAAAGTGCCCCCAAGTGTAAGTGACATAGAAGATCAACCTACACATGACGCCTATTTTCTAGGTTTTCATCATGGTACTTATCCAAGGTGCCTATTTACCAGGTTTTCACCATTGGACAAAGGGATTTCTCTTTACTTTTTTTTTAAAAAATTTTTAACTTTTGATGGGAAAGGGGGGGATATGGATGGGTAGGACTCAAGTGTCTTGTTCCATAAAAGGTGATAGTGTCCCATTAGAGATGGATTTCATCACATGGGCAATGTCATTATGCTCAAGATGTTGGTAGGGTGATTGCATGAAAGTGAGATGGATAAGGTAGATAGTGGCTTATGATGTGGATTATGGAGGGATCGAAAGTTGATTATGATATGGATTATGTAGGGGTGAAAGTGGATTATGATGTGGATTATAATGGACTTATGCAAAAGCATGGACCATAGGAAGGTGATGGGGAAGATATGTAGGATAATGAGTGAATGATGGAGTGATGGAGGTATGGAAAGGAATCATGACCAACGGCTGCACACACTGTGTTAAACATGGAATCTTTTGATTGGATGGTGGTGTAGGAAGAAATGGTGATGTTTTCTTAGGAGATGGATGATTTAGGACTTTTAGAACCCACATGGACTTAGTATTTTTCTGATTTTTGCTTTTCATGTGGGGTGGATAAATTTGATATTTTTGAATGGAAGAGGATGGTTGGGATTTTTGGGATGTGGATGCCTCATTTAGTTTGCTTGATTTTTTCTTAGGTGCCCATACCATTTTACTTTTGGACTTTTTTTTTGGAGGTATGGGTTTGGATGGATTTTTGAATGTACCTTGCTTTGAATTTTTGGATTGATTTCCTAAGGTATTAGGACCCTTAGGATGTTTGGCTTTATATGTAGAAGAATCCAAATGTTTATTTTTGAATCCCATGTGGTGGGTGGAAAGGGTGGAAGTTTTATGTTTACACAATGTGTGTGTTTGTTGGTCAGGATTAGGACTATAAGGGAATTTATGGATGATAGGTATGTCAGGTGGTGGAAGCAACAGTGGCAAAGTGGATGGTGGGATACTAGGAGTTGGAAGTAGTGGAGGTAAAGTGGATGATGGAAGGTGAATGGTCACATGATTTTGACATTTGTAGGATGAGGGAGGTGGAATAGCAACGTATGTTTTAGGAATATGATGGGGTTTATGATGGAAGGAAGTGGACTTAGGAAGTGTGGAGGAAGTACCAACATCGTTATATTGTTGACCTTGGGGTGTGTATCCAAGGCCAAATGAGTGAGGAGGGACCTTGACATGGATTGGCTCTAAAATGCCTTGTTCATGTAGGCCTAAACCTTTGCCTTGGTAGTTCATGTTTTGGAGAATGCGATTGACTATAGGACTAGGTGTAGTTTGGACACTAGACTTGAGTTGATTATTGGATGGAGAAGGTAAAGTGGATAATGTATATCGAAAAATTTGGATTTATAAATGGAAATGATCAAACAATTGAAATGCATAACCTAAACCCAAATAATTCAATACCTCGAAAATGCAAGATGAGCTTGATTGATCAATTTGTTGTGTTGGTTGCTCGATTCTGCAGCATAACATTAAGATGAAGATGATATGAGGATGATAGTTGAAGGATGCAAAGGCTCTAATGATATTTTGACAGAATAATGGTACTTGAAGCTCAATGCCTGCTAGAAGATTTGGCAGGATAAGGGCACTTGAGGCTCAATACATGCTAATGGCTTATGAGGGGGTTGACTTATAGAAAAGGCTTGGTTTAAATGGATGGTTGAGATTAAAAAGATAAATGATTGATGTGGACGGCTAGGATTGATTAGGTTATCCCACTCTTCAAGGGAGTTGTAGTCATTTGACAAGTGTCAAGGAGAATAGGGCTCATGTGTACATAAAAAGTACTACATATAAAAGATATTAAATAAAAGGTTGTAGTACCACTTATCTTTTTAAATGAAAGAGGCACACATGTCGGCTAAATGATAAGATAAATTAATTAAATAAATAAAATTTATTTAATTAATTGGAAAGTCGGCTTATAATGAGAACTTAATTCAAATAAAATATTTGAATTAGTTGGGATATGAGTTGGATATTAATTAAATAAATAAAATTTATTTAATTAATTGGCTAAGTAGGATAAGGATGGGATTGAATGGGATTTTAATTAAATAAATAAAATTTATTTAATTAATTGGCTAATGGAATAAGTGGGGTTAAGAGTGGGATTTAGGACAAAAATGGCTTATGATGTTTAGGATAATGTTTTAACAAGGTGTTGTAGGACATGGACAAAGTTGGGACAAATTTGGGTGTCTACATTTTGCCCCTCTTTGAGATGATGTTCGAGATGATAAGATTTGTGTTGAGTAATCAACATTTCAAAGAAGCCAAGGTATGGATAGAGGAAAATGATAGTGATGATGGAAAGATATGATGAGGATGATGATGGTGGAAAGATAGGATGAAATGGGATGATGATGCCCCCTCGAGAGGTTAGGCGGGTTGGACAAACACGGGTAGGCTCTCGAAAAGAAATGGCTTGGCTGTAAAAAGAAAGATAAGGGGATAGATAGAAGAAATGATGATGCGTTATGCTGCAATGAAGGTGAGCAACCATGATGTCTGATATAGCACTGGACGTTATGCACCAAGGTATAAGGACCAGGGTGACGATGTGTCTTGTGCCCCAGCGTAATACAACCTTGTCTAACATATGAGGAAGAAAACTTAGAGCATTGAAGTCCTACTACACAAAAGGTATGATATGACCTTAGATGCAAAGGATAGTGCAAAAAGCTATTCCAACATACACAAGATATGAATATTAGCTGGAATGATATAGATGTGATACAAATGCAAGATAAAAAGATAACACACACAAACAAGCAAGCAAGCAAGCAAGCACAAATGATTCAAAAACAAACAAGGTATTGCCCCTATCAAGCTGTAAACCAATGATTAATTGCTGATTGTTGATAGTTGAGAGTGTTGTCATTGCAGGGAAAGCTATATCCCTAGATCAACACAAGGTTGTTTGCTGAGTTGGTTGGCTAGT
Source organism: Cunninghamia lanceolata (assembly GCA_027924645.1). Lineage (NCBI taxonomy): Eukaryota > Viridiplantae > Streptophyta > Pinopsida > Cupressales > Cupressaceae > Cunninghamia > Cunninghamia lanceolata. The sequence continues at coordinate 1,731,875 of BSBN01000220.1, read as the reverse complement.
TGATTGATTGATTTGGCTTACAACAAGGCTAGGATCAAGACCATGGATTGCGTTTAGATAACTTGGCTTGATTAATTAACATGATTGGTATGAATTAAGGATGGGCTTGCATTTGGATCTTTGTTTGGAATGGTTGGAAGATGATGAAATGTTGATTAGATTGATTTGATGAAGGATGGATGATTTGTGGTGGATTGAGCTTCTTTTGACTTGCTGAAGTGATTGGATTTGTTTTGATGGCTAGATTGATGTGCTTGAGTTGATTTGCTTTAGTGTTAATGTTGATGATTGATAGGATTTGTTTTGATGGTTGGCTTGATGTGCTTTGGTTGTGATGTTTGTTGTTGCTGGGTTGATTGTTTTGATGATTGGATTGTTTTGAATGATGATAGTGATGGTGTGATGATTAGAGTGTCGATTCAATCTAAGCATAAGCAAGTATTCTTAGTATGCTCAAAGGATGTAAAACAAACAAGGTATTGCCCTTGTCAAGTTATAAACCAATATTTGATTGTTTGATTGTTTTGATAGATAGTGTTGTCATTGCGGGGAAAGCTATATCCCTAGATCAACACAAGGATGTGGGAATGCTATATCCCATTGATGATGATTGATTGGGCTCATGACAAGATTAGGATCAAAACCTGTTGATTTGATTGGATAATGTTCCTTGATTGATTGGCTTGCTTGATACAGATTAATGTGACTTGGATTTAAGATCATTGCTTAGATTGATTCGATTGATATGATTGGAAGAAGTGATTGATTGAAATGGATGAATGAATGTTATTGATAGGAAGAATTGATGATGATGATGATGATTTGATTTTGATTGAATTGTGATGGAGTGGATTGTTTTGGATGATGTGATTGGTTTTATTGCTTGGATTTTTTGTTAGATATTTAATTTTTTTGTGTTTTTGGAATATTCTGATTTTTTTTTTTTGGATTTTTTTTGTGATTTTTTTTTTTGAGTTTTTTTGAGATATTTTGATTTTTTTTTGAATTTTTTTTTTTTGAAATGTTTTAGAAAATGCCAATGGATTTACAATTGGGTAACCTTTGTGCTCGATACCAATGACAAGGGAAAACCAAGTCTAGGTGCAAAGATGGATGAATGGGATTGGATGGATAAAAGGATGGGCAACAAGAGATGGAAGGCTCATGATATATGGATGGATAAAAAGATAGGCCATAAAAGGGATGGATGCATGCCTCATGATAAACAAATAGGTAGGCTATAGTGGAAAGCTCATGATAAATGGATGGGGATAAGCTATAAGATGGAAAGCTTATGATAAGGATATGCCATAGTGGATGGATCATAAGGGAGCTAGGATGTGATCTTCAAAGGCTATGTTGCATAGGAAGAACTTGCCCCTATTCTAGGTGGTAATGCTTAGGATTTTTACATGACAAAATTCATGACCATGGGATGACATGATAGGTTTTACATGACAAGGTGTATGATAGGTGGATAATGATAATATGGATTGATGAGGAAGGTATGAGGTATACCAAGAGATATCCAAAGCATGTTTCAAGATTTTGCCCCTATGTCTTCATCAAAATCAAAAGGCAGAAGGATGGATGAATGGATAAATGGGTTCAATAGGATAGGCTTGTTTATGTAATGGCTAAGGATGGTAGGATGGTGTGGTAATGGTATGATATAATGGGATAGATAGTTTGGAAATGGATAGGTTGGATGAGACAATGTGCCCCCAAGTGTAAGTGACATAGAAGATCAACCTACACATGACGCCTGTTTGCCAGGTTTTCATCATGGTACTTATCCAAGGCGCCTGTTTACCAGGTTTTCACCGTTGACGAAGGGATTTCTCTTTACTTTTTTGATTTTTTTATTTTTGATTTTTTTGATTTTTTTTTCTTTTTTTTAATTTTTTTTGGATGGGATGACAATTACACATGGCGCCTGTTTGCCAGGTTTTCACCATCGTAATGGATAGGAGGGACTCAAGTGGCTAGTTCAATAAATGTTGGTAGTCCCGTTGGAGATGGATGTCATCGCATAGACCATGTCATTATGCTCATAGATGTTGATAAGGGATTGCATGGATGGGAGATGGATTAGGTAGATAGTGGATTAGGATGTGGATTATTGAAGGCTCATGCAAGGATGGATGGATGGAAGGATAGTAGATTATGATGTGCTTATGGAAAAGGATGAAAAGTTTATGCAAAAGCATGGACCATAGGGATAGCATGGGGCAGATATGTAGGATAATGTATGGAAGATGGGGAGATGTAGTTGTGTAGAGGTGCTGCGGAGTGAAAGGGAACCATGACCAACGGTTGCACACCCCGTGATAAATATTGAAGCTTTTGATTGGATGGTGGTGTAGGAAGCAATGGAGATGTTTGCTTAGGGGATGGTCGATGAAGTGATTTAGGAACCCACATAGATTTAGTATTTTTAGTGCTTTTACTTTGCTTGTGGGATTTTTGAAGGGAATGGAAGTTTTGAATGGAAGTAGGCTTTTGGATGGAGATAGGTGATTGGGATTCTTGAGATGTGGATGAGGATGCCTCATTTGTTTTGTTAGTTATTTGCTTAGGAACCCAAACCATTTTACTTTTGGGCTTTGCTTTTGAAGGTATGGGCTTGGATAGCTTTTTGGATTGCTTTGCTTTGGTTATTTGCATTGATTTTTCATGTTTGTGCCCTAAGGCATGAGAGTCCTTAGGATTTTTGGTAGGACTTTTAGCTTTGTAGGTAGAGACATAAAAAATTTTGCTTTTGAATCCCATGGGGTGGGTGGAGTGGATGGAATTATTAGAAGCTTTATGTTTAAACGATGTGTGCTTTTGTTGGTCATGATTAGGGATGAAAGGATACTTATGAATGATATGTATATTAGGTGTTGGAAGCAATGGTGGCAAGGTGGATGGAGGGATAGTTGGAGTTGGTAAAAGTGGAGGCAAGGTGGATGGCGAAAGGTGTATGGTCACATGCTTTTGACATTTATAGGATGATGGAGATGGAATGGCTACATATGTTTTGGGTATATGATGGGGGGTGTGATGGAAAGTGGTAGGTTTAGGATGCATGAAAGGATTACCAACATCTTGGCCTTGTTTACCTTGGGGTGTGTATCCAAGGCCATATGAGCATGGAGGGATTTTGACATGGTTTGGCTCCAAAATACCTTGTTCATAAAGGCCTAGACCTTTGCCTTGGTAGTTCATGTTTTGGAGTATGCGATGGACAATGGGACTAGGTGTGCTGTGAACATTAGACTTGAGCTCATTATTGGATGAAGAAGGTGAAGTGGATAAAGGTCGTTGTTGTCCTAAGGAAGAGCATTTATGGACAAAGGTGGTAAAACCAATAGGACATGATGGTGGACTTGAAGTGGAATCGATGGTCAATGTGAAAGGAGGATCATTAGGATCTTGCTTATGTTCATGTTGATCCAAATTATTGGTATGATCTTTTATGCTTACTTGGGGGACAAGTGTCTCATCATGACAAGTTGATGTTTGCTCATTATGGATAGGGCTAGATGGTAGATGACTAGGAGCAATGTAGATATCTTGGTCATGGATATATATAGGATTATGGATAGGATCAAGGTGCTCATGGATAGCTTCTTCATAGGTATCATCTTGATCATAAAGAAGGTAAATGTTATGGATGGGTTGCATGGAAGTGTTTTGATCTTGAGTTGGACTAGGGCTTAATGTTTCCACATGTTTAAGATTATGCTCTTGACATACCTCTTGACTTTGGATGGAAGTGGAAAGTTCTTGAGTGGACTTGATAGGCTCTTGATAGTTATCAACATGAAGGCATGATGGCTCTTGACTTAGGCTTGTGGTTGGAGACTCTTGAATAGACTTGTTGGCTTGTAGGTCACATGATGGGCTTAAAGGGCTAGGTATGTTAATGGAAGGCTCTTGAAGAGGCTCAAGGATATGTAAACAACATGATGAGATTATAGGATTGGACATAACCTTTGGAAGTTCATTGGTAGGCTCATGAATTGGTGTTTGACATGGGGGTAGTTTATTCCTATCTAGTAGCCAATGGATCACATCCTTTGCAAGTGTATGTGTGGATGGGAAATATAATGGATGGATGATAATGGTAGATGGCGTTGGATTAGGATTAGGACGAGGATTAGGTTGAGAGCTAATTGGATTGGGTGGATTAGGATTTGGACTAGATGGGGGTGATGTGGCACGATTTCCCATTATAGGTGGGTACACCTTGTAAACAATTGAGAGAAATATTGGGCATTGATTTGTATTATGGCCTTTGGTCCTATGGTATGCACAATAATCATGTTCATCATATGGACTTTCTTCACATGGTTTGACTTTAGGAAGTTCGATGAGTTTTGCTTCAAGCATCCTTTGTAAAACTCTCTCAGCCGCATCCTTTGCTGAACGATTAGAATGACATGGTGAGGAAGGTGATGAAGGGCTTGGTGGTTTGGAAGGTAAAGGGATCAATGGACTATGATTGGGATCACATGGTGGTGTTGGGATAGGATAAATTGGCTCATGTGATGGCATGTGATTGAATGGTGGTGGCCACTTTAGATTGGTATCTCCCTTGTCAAAGGTTATTAGATCTTGCATAGGATAACTTGGGCTTGTTTGCTTTATGTACAAGGGGCCATTGGGATTTGGATATGATTTTTGTTGGAAAGGTGGATTTAGATCTATCAATGGTGCTTGGTGGTCTTGTTGAAAAGGTGTATTTGGACTTACTTGATTTATGTACAAAGAGCCATTGGGACTTGGATGTTGTTCTTGTAATATCACTTGATGGCTTTGTGGATGGGCTTGGTAGTGCATTGGAATGGTGGTATGAGGGATTGGATAGGCTTGAGGTGGATGTTCATAGGTTGATGTGGTATTGACTTGGTGGATAGGTGGATTAAGTTGATATGCAGTGGATGGATATGACATGTGGCTATGAGGTGGATTAGGTTGGTATGGAGTGGCTAAGGATTGTTGCACTTGTCGAGCTTGACTAGTGGCTAAAAGGTGTTGTACTTGGGCTATGAAGTGTTGTAGTTGAGGTGATTGGCTTCCATGGGGTTGAGCTCTTTGGATGAAGAATTGTAATATTTCAATGGCATCTTGGTTTAGGGGTTGTAATCCTTGATAAATATTTTGGAGGAATCTTTGGAATTTGATTGTTGGGTCTTCTAGCGTAGACATATTGTTACCAAGTGTTTGTCTTAAGTCCTTTTAACAAGTGCTTGCTTAGGGATTTGGATGATGATGTGGAATGTTTAGATGATGTGTTTAGATTGATTTGTTTATGTGTTTGGGTGTTTAGAGCTTGATATGGCAATATTCAAACAAATGATTATGCATATACACACATGAATCACTCACGCAAGACACATAAGCAATTGTTGACTTTGAAAATGAAATGTGATGATTATGCAAGCACACATGGAAGACACATCAACAAGCCTAATGTGTAGTCAAGTGGGTATAGCCAATTAGGTCTTAGGCTATCTATTGCACAAGGTTGACTATGGAATTGAAAGTGAAATCCTGCCACACAGCCAGGAGAAAGGGGTAACCCACCCTTCACCTTCACTTCCCAAAGGTATAAAGTTCTTTGGGGCTTAGCCAAGAGTGACAAGATTCCAACTCCCAATGAAGGTGTCTTTCGATTCAGCCTCGATTGAGGTCGTCCCTTGGAGTGGTGTGTCTCCAAGCAGGCCTCCTAAGAAGGGTATGACAAAAGCAAACCAAGTGAGCTGTCACTTGATTCACACTCGCAGTTGTTAATTTCCCCTTAGAAACTTGAAATGTGTAACAAACAGTTCAAGCACTTGTTCTTTTTAGACCCAAATCCAAATGTGATGGAAGACAATGGTTTGTTTTAGCCCAATTTTTGATGTGAATTTGCAAACAATTGTTCATTTTAAAGCCCAAATCCAAATGTGATGACAAACAAGTTGTTTGTTTTATGCCCAAAATCTAAATGTGTGATCAAATAATGATTAGAGATGAGAGATTAGAATGAGTGCACCTCATAAAAATTGCTTTCCAAGTTGCTATTATGATTGATCCAAATGTTGCTCCAGCTCCTTTGATTCACTTACAAGTCACTGCAAAAAATAAAATGTGATTTGGTTCGCTAGATTGGAAGATATGATTTTTTTTTCTAAAAGTCACGCGTAAAAAATTTCTGAAAAATTAGAATCGCATGGTCAACTTCAAATCGCCATAACTCTTTGAATACTGAACCAAATATTTAATGTAACCACTTTTCGGAAAGCTCTCGAAGTCCTCTTTCCAACGAATCTAAGATCTCCTTTTTACAAGACCTATGTAAAACAAAAAACCCTCTGCAACAGATCTGGTCATAAATTAAAAAAATCAGCAAAAAGTTGCGCGTCAAAAATTTCTGAAAAATTAGAATCGCAGGGTCAACTTCAAATCGTCATAACTCTTTGAATACTGAGCCAAATCTTTAATGTAACCACTTTTCGGAAAGCTCTCGAAGTCCTCTTTCCAACGAATCTAAGATCTCTTTTTTCCAGGACCTGTGCAAAACAAAAAACCCTCTGCAACAAATCTGGTCATAAATTAAAAAAATCAGCAAAAAGTCGCGCGTCGAAAATTTCTGAAAAATTAGAATCGTAGGGTCAACTTCAAATTGTCATAACTCTTTGAATACTAAGCCAAATCTTTAATGTAACCACTTTTCGGAAAGCTCTCGAAGTCCTTTTTCCAATGAATCTAAGATCTCCTTTTCACAGGCCCTGTGTAAAACAAAAAACCCTCTGCAACAGATCTGGTCATAAATTAAAAAAAAATCAGCAATATAAAATATCTTCAACCTACAAATCAAAGTGCATAAACCTGCAAAAATGAATGATTGACGCTCCAAGAAATCTGATCTTCACAAAAACAACTCAAACAAGAGGGTTAATCAGGGACGTGAGTCCCACCAGGCGTGCCAAATGTATATCGAAAAATTTGGATTTATAAATGGAAATGATCAAACAATTGAAATGCATAACCTAAACCCAAATAATTCAATACCTCGAAGATGCAAGATGAGCTTGATTGATCAATTTGTTGTGTTGGTTGCTCGATTCTGCAGCATAACATTAAGATGAAGATGATATGAGGATGATAGTTGAAGGATGCAAAGGCTCTAATGATATTTTGACAGAATAATGGTACTTGAAGCTCAATGCCTGCTAGAAGATTTGGCAGGATAAGGGTACTTGAGGCTCAATGGATGCTAATGGCTTATGAGGGGGTTGATTTATAGAAAAGGCTTGGTTTAAATGGATGGTTGAGATTAAAAAGATAAATGATTGATGTGGACGGCTAGGATTGATTAGGTTATCCCACTCTTCAAGGGAGTTGTAGTCATTTGACAAGTGTCAAGGAGAATAGGGCTCATGTGTACATAAAAAGTACTACATATAAAAGATATTAAATAAAAGGTTGTAGTACCACTTATCTTTTTAAATGAAAGAGGCACACATGTCGGCTAAATGATAAGATAAATTAATTAAATAAATAAAATTTATTTAATTAATTGGAAAGTCGGCTTATAATGAGAACTTAATTCAAATAAAATATTTGAATTAGTTGGGATATGAGTTGGATATTAATTAAATAAATAAAATTTATTTAATTAATTGGCTAAGTAGGATAAGGATGGGATTGAATGGGATTTTAATTAAATAAATAAAATGTATTTAATTAATTGGCTAATGGAATAAGTGGGGTTAAGAGTGGGATTTAGGACAAAAATGGCTTATGATGTTTAAGATAATGTTTTAACAAGGTGTTGTAGGACATGGACAAAGTTGGGACAAATTTGGGTGTCTACAGATAATGGTTGTTGGTGTTCTAAGGAGGAACACTCATGAATGAATATGGATAGACTAGTACGATATGGTAGATTTGAAATGGGATCAATGGTGGATGTGGAAGGATGATTAGGATCTTGATCATGTTCTTTTAGATCCAAGTTATTTGTTTTATCTTCTATGTTGGCTTGGGGGACAAGTGTCTCATCATGACAAGTGGATATTGTGGGATGATGGCTAGATGGAGAGGTCTCCTTGCTTTGAATGAAGGCCATGAAACAGGGTGAATGTTCAAGTAATTCAACAAGACTTCCATTAGATGGAGCATGTAGGTCTTGGGTGTCTTTTTCATTAATAGTTGTGGGGGTATGACTAGGATCAAGTTGTTCATGGATAGGTTCTTCATAGGTATCATCTTGATCATACAGAAGGTACATATTATGGATAGGGTAAATGGAAGTGATTTGATCTTGATTAGATTTAGGGGCTATTGTTTGTTCATGCTTAAGATTAAACTCTTGACATACCTCTTGACTTGCTTGAATGGAAGTGGAAGGCTCTTTAATAAGCTTGATAGCTCATAGATCACATGATGGGGTTAAAAGACTAAACAAAGTGTTTAAGGACTCATGGGAGGCTTAAGAATAGGTGTTTGATGACATGGCAATGTTTTATTCCTTGCTAGTAGCCAATGGATCGCATCCTTTGCAAGGGTATGGGTGAATGGGCAATATAGTGGATGGATGATAATAGTGAAAGTTGAAGGATTACGATTAGGATTTGTTGGATGGATAATGGGATTAGGATTTGGGCTAGAGGGAAAGATAATGGAATTAGAGGGATTGTTTTATCCAAGACAACCTTACCACAATCTTCTAGGTTCTTGACCAATCTTTGAAATTGGACACAAGTGGATATGGTATGGCCCCTATACCTATGGTATGCACAATAATGGTTTTCATTATACCCTCTAGGTTTAATCATAAATGGAAAATATGGTTTGAATGGGTATAGCTCAATCAAATTTGCTTGGACCAATTTCTCTAGAAGTATCTACATGGAATCTTTTAATGAAGGATTAGTGGAACATGGGGATGAAGGTGATGAAGGGCTTGATAAACATGTTGGGATAGGACTAGTTGGATCATGTGTTGGCATATGATTGGATGGTGAAGGTGACTCAAAGGAGGTACATGCTAGGTTGGTTTCTCCCTTGTCAAAGGATTTTAGGTCTTGCATAAGATGACTTGGACTTTTTTGATTTATGTACATAGGGCCATTTGGACTTGCTTGTTATTCTTGTAAGGACATTTGATTGCCATGTGGATAGGTTTGGTGATGAGGTGGCATGGTAGGATTTGTAGGTGAAAGATTTTGTGAGGTGGATTGTTGTGGACATTGGTTGATGTTGAAGGGTTTTTGAGAAAGCAGTTGGGATATGATGGCAATGGAGTTAGGATCATTGGATGGTAGACTTATGGAAGTACTTGCATTTGGGGTGTTGCTAGGAATAGTGAGGGTGATTTGTGGTATGGATGTGGCATTGTTATGGAAAGATGTTAGATAAGGTGATGTGGAATGAATGTGATAAGTGGGTGGATTAGTTTGATATTGACCTAGGACTTGATGTTGTGGGAATTGTTGATGTTGTGGTGACATACAGTCTTCTTCTTTTGTATATAGTCGGCTAAGTTGACGAAGTTGATTAATCATTCTTTTGGTGCCATAAGGATCATTCTCATACATTTTGTTTAGAAATTCCCTGTCCATGTTTACAAGCGATAGATGTGGAGAATTGATTGGATGAAGATTTGATGATGTGTAATGGATAGAAATGATTAGGGGTTTACTTGGATGATGAGGACTATAGTGAAGATTATTAGGATGTTGAGGATGACTAGGATGATGAGATTGGATGACTTGAAGGAATTAGGATGAATGATGGTGGAATTATTAGGGTAGGTGACTAGGATGATTTAGGATAATGATAAGGGTAATGTGGGATAACAAGGTGGGATGACTTGGATTGAGGTGATTAGAATGAATGGATTGGGATAAAAGTGGTTAAAATTAGAAATGTAGATGATGATGTGGAGTGATTGGGATCAAATTTCAAGACCTTAGGATGATTTGATTTGTTTTCTTTTTTGATGGATGGCTCTCTATGCTTGAGATAGACTAATGATCTCAAGTAAGAGGGTTGATTAGATTGATTCTATATACTTAAGGTAGACTAATGACACTTAAGTAATAGAGGGTTGATTGAATTGATTCTCTATACTTAAGGTAGACTAATGGCACTTAAGTAATAGAGGGTTGATTGGATTGATTTAATTGGATGACTTACTTAAGATAGACTAATGATCTCAAGCAAGTTTGGATAATGGTTGATGATGATCAAATAAGTTCTTGATTTTTGATTGGGTTGATTTGGATTTGGATTGGGATGAAAGTAGTTGGGATGTGATTTATCTTGGAATGATTGGATGATGTGTAATGACTAGAATGATGACTTGGATGATTAGGTTGATGTTGATTTGTTAGGATGATGACTTGGATATGATTAGGGATTGCTTAGAAAGAAGGTGGTTTGGAATGATTAGGGTTTGAATTATGGTGACTTGGATATGATTAGGAATGAAGTGGCTAAAAATGGGTGATTAGGATAAATGTGATTGGATTTGAATGTGTTGGGAGGAATGTGTTGAATGACTTGTCTTTATGTGTTTGATGTTTAGCTTGATTCGACAATGTTCAATCAAATGATCACACATGTACAAATATGATTCATTCATGCAAGACACATAAGCAATTTTGAATTTTGAAAATGAAATGTAATGATGGTTAAACAAGCACACATGGAAGACACATCAACAAGCCCTAATGTCTAGTTTGAAATAGGGTATGGCCAATTGGATTTTGGGCTATGTTTACATGAGGTTGACTAAGGAATTGAAAGCAAAATCCTGCCACACAGTCGGGAGAAAGGGGTAACCCACCCTTCACCTTCACTTCCCAAAGGTATAAAGTTCTTTGGGGCTTAGCCAAGAGTGACAAGATTACAACTCCCAATGAGGGTGTCTTTCGATTTAGCCTTGAATGAAGTCGTCCCTAGGGGTGATGAAATCCCCTACCAGGCCTTCTAGGAAAGGGTAAACAAAAGCAAATCAAGTGAGGTGTTTTTGATCTCTAAGATCACCTAGTAGTGCGAGGAGAGAGAATACACACACACACTTGACTCACACTCACACTTGTAAATTAACCCTTAGAAAATGAAATGTGTGTGTGAAAATTGAATGGATAAGAGGTGTTTTTGATTTTCAAGATCGCACAAAGCTCATGAGAAGAGCATACACACCACTAATCACATGCAACTTCACCAAGCAATGAAGGCACTTGTTCTTGTTTAACCCAAAGTCAAGATGTGAATGAGAAGACACATGCTCATTTTAAGCCCAATTTTGATATGTGATGAAGACAAATGTTTGTTTTATGAGCCCAAATTGACGTGTGTGATGCAAACAAGATTGATTGATCAAATGAAAGAGATGAATTATGAAATGGATACACTTGATTGTTTTGTTGTCCCAAGCTACTGTAGATACTGATGTGAATTCTACTCCAGCTCCTTGAGGTCACCTGCAAGTCACCAAATCAAAAAAGAAGCAAGTGAAAGTCCATAGGAGACCATTATGCGAAAAAGAGAAACTTGATAAAATTCTAATGAAAATGGATTGATATAGAAAAATAAGTTGCATGAGCAGATTCTATGCAAAAATCTATGCACTTTTTTTTAAAAATTGCAAAAATTCGATCAAAAATGCAAAAGATATGTGCGTTTGAAGTTTGAAAGCACCTTTGACTTTAATTGTGAAAAAAGGATGGAAAAAGGTAGTCACTTGAAAATTCCTTCACAGCTGTGTATTTTGTCCTCCTAGCTTTCCAATGAGTCCTTTCATGTGTGATTTTGACTTTGTATGCGAAAGTTATAGGAAAAGAAAAAAAGACCCTATTTAGGGCTTGTAGGAGGCAATAGGCACAGTCCTGGCCATTAGCCCTGACTGCTAGAAGTTTGTGAGCTGGTGATCACATATTAGCAGTTAGTCCAGACCAGTGGTTTATGTGGGCAGTTAAGGTAGGCGGAGCCATTGGTCTCCCATATGACCGAGGGTGGGATAAAAGCAAAAAATAAAAAAGTGAAAGGGGGGCTAGACCTCCCTGCCCTTCCCCTTCGCTAGTTGTTGATAAGACTGCAGTCCTAAACACTAAGGCCGATGGTAGGGTTTTAAAGGATGGCGATGAATTTTTTTTTAAAATGGAGACCAAGTTTGCTGTACAGCAAGCAACAATGGGGGATGTTTTGAGGATTGTGACTGGGTTAGGGAAGCCAGCTTCAGTGGCGACATGGAGAATGGAGGAAATGAGGTGGCTAATGAGCTGTGCGACATAGAAAATTTAGTGGAGGTAAGGTTTTGACTGGGTGGTGGCGGATGAAGGATTTAGGCATCAATGGGTATGAAAACAGTAGAGCGTCAAAGGAACAATAACAACAGGTAGAGGTGGGTTTAGGCTGGGTGGCAACGCCTAGACAGAGGTGGCAATTGTGATTTTTAGGGTGGTGACTAGAGGCCTGTAGCCACCAAAGGTGTCAACAAAACTTAGATTTGAGTGGTGATGCAGAGGGATAAGGGTTGCTCAAAGAGATTTAGGGTTTACACAGTGGTGACATGGGTTTGAAAATCTCAAAGCGAACAAATGGTGGACAGGATGTGTTTCGAAGGCGGTGACAAAGCCACTGGCGGTGACTTGTAATAGTGGAGGTTAAGGTTTCTTTCATAAGTGACTGGAGGACGGATGTCACTGCCAGGGGGTGGCGACCTGAAGGGGACGACTAGCAAAAAAGAATAGTCGAATAACCTGCAGACGAGGTCAAATAGCCTGCAAACAATATAAACCATAAATGACAAAAACCTGCAACCACAATCAAAGCTAAGCATGCAACAAAATCCACCCCAAATAGAGTCTTTGTAGATTGGTACGAATGGTCCATACGGATCTGTACTATACAGACTGTACCCTAAAAAAATTTCAAAAATTTCCAGTGAGCAAAAATAGGCAAATTTATAGTCAAAATTTATGGAATTGGCCTCCTGATCACAACGGTGTTGTCTGTTTTTGCCCAAGAGGTCACTTGCAATAGATCATCCCCAAAACTTACAAATTTTGACAACCTAGGGTTAGAGAAAAAAACAAAATTTTGACAACAAAATCTGTAAAAAACTCATGATTAGATTCAAGACTAGGCCTGCCAAATGAAATCATGGGAAATAGACATGAAGTAAATGATAACAAATGCAAATCAAATGAATGCAAACCTCATATGGACCCACAATCCATCGATAGGGTTAAGAGTACTATACCCAAAGCACTCTAGCTTTACCCAAAGAGATGAATGTTGGTTGCTTGATTCAGCAACATAACAATAGGATAGGGATTGGTAGATGGAAGATTGGATGAATGCAAGATAGATGGATGAGAGATTGAGAAGAAATTTTGACATCATGTGGATAGAAGAAGATTCCCTCTAAATGGCTCAAGAGAGGCTACCTTTATAGAAAAAGGCTGATTTGAATGGATGGATAGGATTGAGAGTTATGTTGAAAGATATGGATGGTCAAGATCGACTAGGGTTGGATTAGGGTTTCCCACTCAAAGAGGGATTGTAGTCACATGACAAGTGTGCAATGGAGAATAAAGGGAATCTAATTCGAATTTGAATTAGATTGACATGTGAAGGCATATTAAGTGGAAGATGGAGACATGCGACATGTGTCGCAATGTGATGAGAGGTGAGGGAATAATTCAAATTTTCAATTTGAATTATGTGAGACATGTGAAGGGGGATTATTAACTAAATAAATGGGATTTATTTAGTTAATTGGAATGTGATCAAGTGGGATTAATTAAATAAAGTGGGTTTATTTAATCAATCAGGAAGATGATTAAGATGGGATGAACTAGGACCTAGGGATAAATGGGATTAAGTGGGATGAGATTAGATGAACTAAGATGAACTAGGACCTAGGGGACATATACGAGTTCTTGTCAACAATGTGTTGTGTAACTACGACCTAGGGAAAAGACATACAAGGTCATGTGTAAACAAGACCTAGACAATTTTGAGTGTCTACAACCTCCTCACAGGATGAGGTTGAGGTTCTTCTTCTTGTTCAAAACTTTTAGAACTACTAGAGCTCTCATCACTTTTAGGTACACTTGGAATTCGTTGTTCTTGCTTTTCTAGAGTAAGAGGAATTTCAACATCCTTCTTTTTTTCTTCTTTTACTTCTGACTGTACATCAACTGAAGAAGGTTTTAGATCATGAAATATTACACTTCTACTGTACAATTCCTTCTCAGTAATAGGGTTACAAAGCTTGTATCCCTTAACACCAATGCCATAGCCAATAAAGATACATTTTACAGCCTTGTTTTCTAATTTAGATATTTTCTCATTCGGCACATATGCATATGCCTCATAGCCAAAGACATGAATATGTCTCAGAGAGGGCTTCTTACCAGACCATGCTTCCAAAGGTGTTCTGTCAACAAGTGCTGAAGAGGGAGATCAATTAATTAACATGCTATAGCCACAACCTCAGCCCAGAAATTCTGCTCCAGACTAGCACTGCTCAACATACTTCTTACCCTTCGCATCAGCGTCCTGTTCAACCTTTCAGTAACTCCATTCTACTGCAGAGTGTAAGGTGTATTTTTATGCCTTGTAATCCCATGGTCTTTGCAATACCTTTTGAAATCTACAGAACAAAATTCACCACCATTATCCATCTTAAGCATTTAATTTTCCCGCTAGTCTGATTTTCTACCAAGGTTTTAAATTCCTTAAACTGACTGAACACTTCTAATTTACTTTTTAGAAAATACACAAATGCCCTTCTCGAATAATCATCTATGAAGAAAACTTAATATTTTGACTTTGATAATGAAGGAACATTTACTGGACCAAAAACATCAGAATGAACATAATCCAGTATGCCAAAAGATTTATGAGGACTAGAGTAAAAAGAAACATGGTGTTTCTTTCATAAATGTAATGTTCACAAAATTCAAACTCAAGGTTACAATTTGTAAAGTCAGAAAATGTCCCCTTGGGGGCTTTTCTGTCATAAGGTTTAGCTCCCGAGTCTTTAGCATGCATTTAGGATGTCTTAGTTCATATTTTGGAATCCTGATGGAATGAGACCTAGGTTCCATGGCAAATTGGACCCAGGTGGACCCCTTGGCTATACCCTGCCCAAAATAGGGGGAGGACCTGGGTGCCCGCATCCTATCCTGCCCCATTTTGGGGCAGCCCTAATTTCTGGGTGTCGGTTTATGACTGTTATTTGGTCCTTTTGCCAACACGGTAAGTTTTGATTTTTAAAATCTTGGTGGGAGTTCTTGTAGTTGCATATATAAGCATGTTTAAGCATTCATTTGTAAACTATATTTCAACTAGATGATTACTAGCAAGCTATTATGTTCTCAAGGTGATTCAAGGCTTTCATTATGTTGCAAGAGCATACTTGTGTGGTTTACGTGTTTGTTTGCAGATTTGAGCATCAATTTCATCATGGAATGAAGAGCATCTTCCTCCCATGAGGGCTTCACTACAAGGTGACATAATATTGTGTTTTCATCATTGATTCCTTTGGTTTTTGTCTTTGCCTCACAAGGGCATGCACTCTTTATCTGACAATGGTGTTCGAAGACTTAAGTGTCCTTCGAGGTGTTGCATTTGGGAAAAGTGAATTTGTAGGAAGGATTGGCAGCCATCAAGGATTTAGGATATGAAGGAAAGCAGGACACAAGAGCACTTCTAGGACTTGGGCTCTCGCTCTAGTGTCCTCCGCATCTGAGTTTTTGGAAATAGAAGTTACAAGGCTGATCAGTGTCGGAAGGAGGTCTAGATCCCATAGAGAAACTAGTACCTTGGAGTTGGGCACCCGCTCTAGTGTCCCCAACTATTCCACTTTAGAACCCTGAAATAGGTACTCTATGATTTGGTATTTTACTCTTGTCTGCAAGAGCTTTTTCTGTTATTCATCAATTTGTTGCCGTATTTACATAATTAGGGTTTTAATGGTCAATTAGGCATAAGAGAAGGAAAATTGATAATTAAATTCCCTAATCCAAGTTTTCGTACATTTGCAAGTGACCTAGGGTATGATAGTGCTCGTCACTCGACCTTAGAACCTTGAATGTATAGTGGAGAGGCGGATTTAAACATCTAAAATCTAGAACATTAACAAATCTAATTTTCCCCTAAACATTTGGGTGAACCCATGTTTTGGACTTAAATTGTAACTTGCTGAGTGTGTGTCTTCATATTTGTATTGATTTCATTAATTCATATAGTCATTCATTTTATTGCATTGAGAAAAATTTAAAAAAAATTGAAAATTTTGGAAAATACAAAAAAATTGCATTGTTTGGCTTACTAAATGGCATCAATCCTTTTTAAATTTTCCTAATTCATGATTTTTGCATCAGATCTGATATAAACTACAGAAAATTCCAAAAATTTAGAAATTTGCATTGCATTTTCATTATTAATTTGCTAGGGTTTTGTAGAAATTTTGACAATTTTAATATAACCTAGTAATTCCAAAATCTAGGGTTAGTAGGCAAAATATTTATTTTCAGATTTTTCTACTATATTTTAGAGGCTCATTCAAATTAAAATTTGGCTATAATCTTGCATTTTAGTGTAAATTTGCATTTAGATTTAAAATATTTGTATTTTTGCATAGAAAATTTCAACAAAAACTAGTAATTTTCAGGTATTTTCATTAGATTTGCATTGGCATTTTGCATAAAAAGGCTTGAAAATCATTTTAAAATCTAAGAGTAAGTTGATTTCATCATAAATCAGACTTCAAAACATTCACATAGCATTTTGTCCCAAGATCTCAAACCTAAGGCTTTAAAAACAACAATTTTCACTAAATTTGGCCTTATCGACTCTCCAAACTTGCACCGTATGCATTTTGTGAAGAGTATTTTGGAATTAATTTTCTATTATCAGGGTAATTATTTTATTCCCCTCATAAAAATCTTCACAACACCCTTTTATCGGGCTCTTGTAGTGAAAATTTCGTGAAAAACTACATATTTTGGCTATTTTTTCCCTAGGGTTTGACCTAGTTTGCACTCCAAGCATGTTGTGATCCATTTTATGGATTGAAGTTACTGATATTATTTATATTATTTTCTATACCTCCTAAAATTCCTCACAACACCCCTTTTTCTAGGTCTTGGAGTTGAAAAACCATGAAAAATAGCCTATTTTTGCTATATTTTCATTGGGGCTTTACCTTAAGTGGCACTACAAGCATGTTGTGTTGGGTATTTTTGTATTAAATGGATTTTATTACTGATATTAATTTCTGTACATCCTCATCTTCCTCACAACACCCTTTTTTATGCTCTCTTACATTGAGTTTTGGTGAAAAAAGTGTCTATTTTGACATATTTTCATTATATTTCGAATCGGCATTATCTTAGATTTGAATCAATAGTGTGTTGAGAAGGAGATTATTTCTGTTTTGGACTGATATTAAACATATAACTTTCTTCACTTGATCAAAATCCTTACGGCACCCTTCGTTTCATTCATTTGCATTAAAAAAGTACAAAAATTCAAGCATTTAAGGTCATTTTTATAGTTGTGCACTTGTCCTTTGCACCAACTTTGAAAAGCTCTTAAAATCTGATTTTGTATCTCATTATGGCATCTTCATATTATTCATCTCTTAAATCTTTGCATGTGTATATCCTAGATTTTGAAAATTTCTCTAATTTCACTAATGAGAATCGTCATGTTCTAGAGCACATAGCTTCTGCAAGTGGTATTGATAGTTCTATATGTTCTACACATGAGCTGCAATTACTTTGTTATACACATGATTTTAATAGCTTCACACTATTCGTAGGCACATATCCTTTGATCTTAGAAGATTTAACTAAATTCATCTCTAGGAACACTCATGAAAACGTTGATAATGATTCCATAGAGCATTCAAGAACCTTAGATGAGAAGACTAGGGATAGCTTTAGTAATTCCACTGCTCTCCCTAGCCAAGATGAACCATTAGTGAATGAAGAGCTCCCTCTAACAAAGAGCATTCCATGGGTAGAATATGAGCATTCATTTAACAATAATCAAATTCCTACCTCTATGGATCATCCCACCAACCTTCTTCCTTTAGTTGATTGTCCACATACCTTGGATTTCACTAAGCAAGAGAAGACCTTTAATGTCCCTCCTTTGTTTGATATAGCCCTATGGTTATCCTCAAACTCTAAATTCATTGTATAACCTTGGCTCTTTGTGTGGTTAATCATATGCATTGATGTTGTTGTTTATCATGTTTTCATAGACACTAACATGTTTCTTGTAGGGATGTGTTTGTGGGAACATTTGGTGATCGTAAAGTACATGTCACCTCCAGGGGGCATGGGCTTTGTGAAAGTCGGTGTTCCCTTGTGTGTTTTATTCCTACCTTAACATGTTTGATATCAATAATTGATATCAACCACCTTAAGGTGGGGGCATATATAAGGTAAGTTGCTTGTTATAGATGTTAGCAATGTGTTTGACCTCAGATGCAAAGCCCTGTGCCTTAGGGTAGTGCATCATGCATCCTGATTTTGTTTGCAATCAATCAATCATGTAAGCCCTCCGCGAAGTTGGGATATCAAGCATATCCTTTTTCTTAAGCCCTCTATGGAGGTGGGGATGGTGTATTTCTCGGAGCAAATTGCATCAACCTATCATTTTCAAAAATCCTCTACGGAGGTAGGGAGCGGTTCTGTGACTAACTCAACCATTAAGCATGTCTTCAATAATTGTTGTGGCGAAGCGCAATCGTCAGTGTGTGCCTATAATGTGCCTGAGATGGTGTTGGACCTAGAAATAGGTACACTCTATCGCTTGTCTGCCGTGTTTTCTCCATGTCTTAAAGTGTGTGTGTTTTGGCATGCTTGTTTGTGTGGCATGTTTGTTGCCCCATATGCAGAGACCAATGCCCTTAAGTAGTGCTTCCTATATTTTGGGAGGTTTTGCATGTCTTACGTGTGTGTTGCCCCATATATACATAGACCTGCGCCTTAAGGTAGTGCATCATGTATTATGGGAGGTTTGTTTATTTTCCAGTACTTGCATTTGGATTTCATATATGAGAAAAAGAAAAGAAAATATATCATTTTTGTCTTTCATGCATTAGTGTGTCTACTATGCATTGACTGTATTCTCTATGTTCTAGGTGACTGTAACTGTCTCCTTCATGTTTTGCGTGCCTATTACTATTTTCTATGTGATTGGCGTGTCTTCTCCATGCTTGGTGTGTTTGTTGTGTTTGTTACCTTACATTAATGTATGTATTGGCCTTGTGTTTATACATACATTAAAGTGGGGGCTAAATGTAACATTAGAAAATGTCCCTTTGGGGGCTTTTCCATCATAAGGTTTAGCTCCTGGGTCTTTAGCATGCATTTAGGACATCTTAGTTCATATTTTGGCATCTCGATGGAATGAGGCCTAAGTTCCATGGCAAATTGGACCCAGGTGGACCCCTTGAGCTGTACCCTACCCAAAATAGGGGGGAAGACTTGGGCGCCTGCGCCCTAGTCCTGCCCTATTTTGGGGCAGCCCTAATTTCTGGGTGTTAGTTTATGACCATTATTTGGTCCTTTTTCTGACAAGGTAAGTTTTGATTTTTAAAATCTTGGTAGGAGTGCTTGTAGTTGCATATATAAGCATGTTTAAGCATTCATTTGTAAACTATATTTCAACTAGATGATTACTAGCAAGCTATTGTGTTCTCAAGGTGATTTAAGGCTTTCATTGTGTTTCAAGAGTAGACTTGTGTGGTTTATGTGTTTGTTTGCAGATTTGAGCATCAATTTCTTCATGGAATGAAGAGCATCTTCCTCCCATGAGAGATTCACTACAAGGTGACATAATATTGTGTTTTCATCATTGATTCCTTTAGTTTTTGCCTCTGCCTCACAAGGGCACACACTCTTTATTTGGAAATGGTGTTTGGAGACATAAGTGTCCTTTGGAGCTTGACTGAGGCAAGCCTCTAAACACCACAACCGCCAAACAAAATCTTGTGATTGTAGGTTACACGTGTCGCATTTGGGAAAAGTGAAGTTGCAGGAAGGATTGGCAGGTATCAAGGATTTAGGATTTGAAGGAAAGAAGGACATAAGAGCACTTCTAGGACTTGGGCACTCGCTCTAGTCTCCTCCACATCCAAGTTTTGGGAAACAGAAGTTACAGGGCTAATCAGTGTCGGAAGGAGGTCTAGATCCCATGGAGAAATTGGCACCTTGGACTTAGGCACCTGCTCTAGTGTCCCTGACTGTTATGCTTCAGATCCTTGAAAATAGGTACTCTGTGATTTGGTATTTTACTCCTGTCTCCAAGAGCTTTTTCTGTTATTCATCAATTTGTTGCCGTATTTGCATAATTAGGGTTTTAATTATCAATTGGGCATAAGAGAAGGAAAATTGATAATTAAATTCCCTAATCCAAGTTTCCCTACATTTGCAAGTGACCTAGGGTATGATAGTGCTCATCACTCAACCCTAGACCCTTGAATGTATAGTGGAAAGGAGGATTTAAACATCTAAAATCTAGAACATTAACAAATCCAATTTTCCCCTAAGCACAATCATCAAGCCCTTCAACCAGGTTTTTATTTTTCAAGGCTTTTAAGCCTTTTTCACCAATGTGACTGAGTCTTTGATGCCACAACATGGTTTTCTCTGCTAGGAGTTTCACCTCTAAAGAATTTGCACTAGAGGAACAAGGTTCTCCTTCCCTACATGAGTATATTTGCTTGAGTTTTCAGAGACATTGTTACATTAAACATGTGCATCCAGCTTAAACAAAGTGCCTATGCGTGCACCCTTAGCCAACACCATTGAGCCTCTAGTCATTTTACAACCACCATTATAGAAAGAAACTTGCATGCCAACATCATTTAGTTTACTTATAGAAAGTAGATTATGAGCTAGACCTGGTATGTGCATCACATCATTGATTCCTTTTATTCTTCCATCAGGAAACTTGATTTTGACTCTTCCACGTCCAACAATTTCTAGGTGAGAATCATCACCCAGATACACCCTTCCACCATTGTATTCTTCATACTTCAAGAACCAATCTCTATGAGAGGTCATGTGAAATGACGCACCTGAGTCAATCAACCAAACATCATCTAATGCCTGAGTTGCTAAGGCTGCAATGAAGGCATCTACATCACTCTGAGAAGATTCATTATTAGAAGAATTGTTCTTCTTCTTCTTTTTCTCCTCTTTGCAATCTTTCCAGATATATCTAGTCTACCCATAATTCCAGCATTTCACCTTGGAATTTTTGCTAGGAGACTTTGATCTCCCCTCTGACTTGGATTTAGACTTCTTGTCTTTCTTCTTGCCTTTTTCCTTTGTGCTTCCTCGAACAGCAAGGGCCTCCTTAGCCATCTTAGAAGACTTCCTTCGCATTTCTTCTAATAGCAGTGAAGCAACCACATCTTCCATATTGAAAGTGGTTGTTGTACTCTCAATAGCCATTACCAGGTAATCCCATGTGTTAGGCAATGAACACAACACGAGCATGCAATGATCCTCATCTTCAATCTTCACACCCACAGATGTCAATTGAGCAATGATCATGTTAAACACATTTAAATGATTTACAACAGATGCTCCTTCCTCCATCTTCAAAGAGTACAACTTCTTCCTCAAGAATAGCTTATTTACTAGAGATTTCCCCTGATAAATGTCACCAAGCTTTTTCCACAAAGATTTTGCAATCTTCTCTTCATGGACATTTAGGAGAACTGAATCAGCCAAGCATAGTCTGATCAGACCCTTGGCCTTCTGGTCCATTGTATCCCAATCATCTTGTGAGGTTGCTGCAGGTTTGGTTGAGAACACTACATCCCACAACTCATGATCCATGAGCAAATCTTCCATTTTGAGTTTACATAAATCAAAATTTCCTCCATTGAATTCCTCAATCTCTATTCTTCTAGATGTGCTTGCCATCTCAAATTTGCAATCAAATTTTAAAATGATTTTTCTGCAAAACTCCCACTCAACAGAATTAGCACAAAAAACCTGACTCACCCACAAGGATAACACAACTAGCTAGGCTTTGATACCACTTGTAAGGAAAGATAAGTGCATAAATACCTTCCTAATGCCAAATTTTAGAAGAGAAGTGCAGAACAACTTTCAATGTCAATTACAATTCATTAAAGATGCACATTAATCAGAATAATAGAATAGACAATCAAGAGACATACACAAATCAACACTAGATTTACATGGGAAAACCCTTACAAAAGAAGAACCCACTCACCAAGAAAAATCACTTTGTATTACAGTAAATAGTATCTACATACAGAGTTACAGACTTATGCTTCCAGATGCTAATTCACAACTTCAAATTCAGTAGCATTATAATTCCCTTATTTCAACCTCTTCAATCAATCTCTCAACATTCTTCTTAGATGTTATTGAACTACAGAATGTTCAACACACTACAACATTCATTCTATGTTCCACACCACGAAGGAAACCAACCGATTCAAATTCCATATGCAATCGGTCTCAAACAGTTTAACTATCAGAGATAAAAACCATCGAACAAAACATAACTATCACTACCTTGTCTTTACTGAACTAGCATGGGCAATAATTTGAGCTATTGTGGGACTGTGGGGTATACCATTTATAGCATAACCTTCCAATCACCACCATGGGGTGACGGGTAATCATCACTGTACAGCTAGCCAAAACTTAGACCATCGTGGTATGGTGGTGTCTATACTGCTCTACTACCAGTCTCTCCATGACCTACTGCAAGGTGGCGGTAAACACCACACCACTGCAAGCCCACCAACGGACCATCATGAGATGGAAGGATATTTATTGCAACACTGCATGCCTTCTCATGAGCCATCCCGGGGTGACAGTAAGACCCGCACACCCACCAGTCTCACTGTTGACTTCTGCGGGTTGGCAGTAAAGGAATAGATGCAACATTTGAGCTTTTTGGGAATTGGACTGGGCTTTCATCAATGAGTTTGAGGTATACTTTCCCAACAACTTGATAGTTCAAATGCAAAGTGATTAACTTTTTGAATCCAAGCCTTTTAACCTTTGATTGCCTTAACCTAATCATCATAAATGCAGTCCTTCAAAAAGTTGTCAAACACTTCTCTATTAAGCCCAGTCAATCAAGATTGTTCTGCCTCCACATTTGATGCTTTTCTACCAGAATTTCTTTCAAAAGATCTATCATATAAATATTTTCATCATATCTTTGTGCCAGATCCCAACACTAATTATCTAGCTAGGGGATTTAGATTTTCAATATAGCTCCCCCTGAGCCAAAGCTCCCAATTTACTTCCTGGAGGAAGTATCTGCACCAGAGACTAGTGCGGATCCATCCCTGACATCATTAGCATCCTTTTTCATCTAGACAATGCTCATTTCCTTCTTGATTTCCACTGGATCAATCTTGTTCTTACCTTTATCTTCTCTCTACTCTATTTTCCTCTTCTTTGTAGGGTAGTCCTTTTTATTCTTGGATCTGCAAAATATTGCGACATGTCCAAACTTATTGCAATTGTAGCATACCACATTTATCTATCCCTAATTCCTTCTATTGATTGGATTCATTCTTGTTCTGCATTGGTTAGACATATGCCCAAATCTATTGCATGCAAAACACTTTCCATTGAAGGATTGAGTATTCCTTGCATTGTTAAAACCATTTCTTACCAGATTTATGCATTCATTTAATCTATGACCAATTTTATTGCAATTGAAACATTGACCAGAGAATGATGGAACATTCAAATTCATTCTACTCCTACACTAAGTAGCCCTGTGACCAAACTTATTGCAATTAAAACAATAGCCATTGAAATATGGGCACATTTGAGCATTTGGCTGCCTGACCAGAGGTCTTCTTATTTGATTCTAGAACCAGTTGCCTTTGTTTTTCTTTATCTCAAAGTTTTCTTAACTTGATTTAGAACTTTCACCTTTTTCAAATCCCAACCCTTTCTTGTCATCTGAACTCTTTTGACTTTCAATCAACTCCTCGAGCTTTGTAGAGCTTATTTTGAATTTTTCTTTGTAGCTATTTGCTACTGCTTCTAGATCATATTTCAGAAGTAAAACATCTTTAGCCAAATTTTCACATTCCTTAGACTTATCCTTTACAACTTGATTCAAGTGTATTTCAATTTCCTCTTTCTCTTCAATTTCCAATGTTTAGTTGTTTAGGGTTTCATTTGCTTCATTCAATTGTTCACTTAACTCCTTGCTCTTTTCTTTTAACTTTTTGACCTGCTCCCTTAGCTTCAGAATACATTCATCAGCTTCTTGAACATTCACCTTTAGATCCCTGACTTCTGCTTTAGACTTTTCAAGATCTTCAAGAGCTGCTTTTAATTCTTGATCAATTGTGACACTACCTAGAGCATGATACCTTTTGGCTACCATGAGTATTCCTTCCAAGATCTTCCTCAAGATGTTAAACTTCTTACAAGGAACCTTGCTCCTATACCAATTGTTGAACACAAGGAATACTGAGAGGGGGGGTGAATCAGTATTCCACAAAACCACTTCTTAATATGTTCATTAATCTAATTACCAAATTAATAATATGAAAGCAAAATAAACATGAGAACAACAACCATAAAGACATAACGCATAGACACCAAAATGTTTACGTGGAAAACCCAAAAAGGGAAAAACCACAGTGAGTGTTAGCTCACAATATATTATGCTAACAATACTAGATTACATAAGGCTCACTGCCATGGGGCTCACTACCCAAAGAAATGCTTACTGTAGGTGGACTCATTATCCACAAAGAGAGAAGAGTAGAATATAGAAGGAAATTGGTTCACTGCTAGTGGTGAACTTTTACAAATGCATCTACCATATGCTAGAGTACAGTTCGATTGAAAGCTTAATACATTGATTCAAAGGTCTTCATTATTTCTACCCTACTTTTTTGCTCTGCTTCATCTATTCTATTTTTTGCCCTTATTATCTTTTTCTACTCTGCATTAAAGGAAGCTAGGTGTGTAGAAATTGCTTCCTACACTAATCTAATGAGGAGAGATGTATGCGAATTCAAATTAACCTTTCTAGTTACAACATTATTAACACAATAACAGAGATATTGTAGCAATACACATACACATAGAAAGTAGACAGAAGTGAGAGAGACAAGATATAAGTGGGGAAAACCCTTATAGGTGAAAAAATCCACACTCTAAAACACAGATCAAATGTATTACAATAAAAAATAATAGATTACAATACAGTTTTAGATCCAATGTTCTTTCAAGAGTGTTCAAATGTCAAATCTAGAGATATTCTGGCAGCATAATAGTACCTGTACAAACACTATATATCTCCCATCCAAGCACCTATTTCTATAGAGTTTACAAGGTAAATATGAAACTTTCTAAAGATGGGCATCCATCTTCGACTCATGCCCTAAAACCCTTGCCTAAGGACACTTGTCCAACATCCCATCCCAATGTGGGCACCTTGTTCCAAGATAGGCTATGATAGATGCTCTTATGCACCTTACAACTATCATAGAATCCGTCATAACTGGCAACACTTATAACTATAAGAGAATCTGTCATACATTAACTAAAAATAGCATATTCCTCTTACAGCTGTCATAGTATCCATCTTGGGGGTGCTGGCCCCAAACCCCCATTAATTATTCAAGGGGGAAACCACGGCTACCAAAGCCACCAAAATTTATCCTACTACATGTACACAAGGTGCCGACTATGCCAACTCAACATGAGATAAATAAATACAACATTAGGAATTTGCAAAGGTTGAGACACCTTAGTTCCCAACACTACAAATTGCCTTAAATCATGTACACATTGAATTCACACTCTATCCACACTTATCCATTCATCCAACACTGAAATCCATCGAGTATATATATCTGCAACAAGATTTATCTCATGATTAGGTTGGCAAGCCAAACATGAAACGTGTATACAAATGTAATACCTTTTCGGCTTGATCTTGTGCACAAGCAGTAATGCGGACTCAAACAAACATACAATAGTCTTCATATAGGTCAGGACCAATCATTCAACCAATTAGATTAATTGTTCAAACAATATATCTTCACTACATATAGATCTAACATGTCTGTCAGCTTATCCCTTAAGTACACACTTGACCAGTTCAACTGTCACATCATAACTTCCAATGCGGACCATATGAGACTCTAAAAATCCTATCCAATATCTATTATAGCTCTCTTGTCATACCTTTAGAGCCATAGTCTAACATAGTATTCAACTACAGACAAATGCAGATCTCCGAACTGTCTCTCACTCACTGTGAAGCACTGTGAGACTGTAAGCTGATAGAGAACAACTTGTAGAAAGTGATCAAAGGAACTTCAAAATCTATAACTCTAGATTTAGGTAGTCATAACAAGTATCTTTGTTGCCTCAGGACTTCAAGATAAAATATGTAATAGTGGAGGAATGTAGACCCTTTTACTTTGTTACTATGCATTATTCCTGTCTTAACTCTGTTCACTCGGACTTAGACATTTCACCATATGACTTCCGAAGGAAGTCAGAACTTGAACACTGGAACATGTGAGCACCAAATAGATATGAAAAACATACCTAAACTACATATAATGATCTTCAACTGCTGAGGCATACTGACCCAATCTCTGTCATTTTATAGCTTTCCCATACTTAGCCATTTTGACTAAGTTAGTCTTCCAGTCCTTTACCAACCCTTGGTGCCATAACTAAAAACCCCTTTACTATGCTTTGTTTCCATCAATGACAACATACAACTTTCCATCAGAGTAGTGTCTCTTGACTATGTTGCCAACATGTACATCTATGAATGCTTTCCAAAGTTTTTTATGCTCATTGTATGATGAAATGATAGAAGAAAATCAGATGATATCTTGCCAAGATGATGAAAGTAGAATGTACCAACAATGAAGTGAATAGGGAGGCATGTTCACTCAGTAGTGAACAAATTTTAGATTTGTTGACAGATGAATATCAGAGGTATGCAAGAAAGTGTAGTTCAGGATTATTGACCTTTGATTTTGAAAGCAATGAATTTGTAAATGATGCTTTCTATGACTCCTATGAATTTTATTCTATCTTTGATGTACATGATGGGGAAGTAAGTTCTGTATCAACACTGTTATAAGAAGTAAGCATGGGATTTGAATCTTCATTTGATTCTATAATGTTTGATTGTGTTGATCTTTTTGAGCTTTGTATGGGAGGGAATAATGCTGATAACAGAACATCTCATATGGAAGTGAGTCATGATTCAAATAAGTCAAATAAAGATCTATTTTTAAATACATGGGAGCTCGATGATTCAAGATTGTCAAATCTACAAATTGTTGAGGCAACTAGTGATGGTGTTTTAGGTTCACAATTGATGCAACATGATTTATTCTTTCTTCTAGTTCAGTTAGAGAGCCATCATTTGGTGAATGACATCAAATATGATAAAACAGGGTATAACATAGGGTTTGGGACTAACTTGTTTGGTGGTTGTGACTTCTTCTTGTCACATGATGAAATATTTCAGATTATGCCTGATCTCCAGATGCACAATAGTGGAGGATGCAATGGTAGTATTAAGCATGGTAGGTTGATCAAAGATCTCAACATATTCTGTCAAGCAAATTTTAATAATATTTGTAGGTTGGTATCACTATAGCGTGATGAAAATCAAATATATGACAGAGGCAAATAGAGGCTTTCCTTTTTTGGTAGCCTTGTGCCATCAGTTGTGGTGTGATTTTAGACCAGTTCAAGGCAAAGGAGAGGTTGGACTCTATTGCCCAATGGATAAAACACCCTGTCTGCTCCCTGAAGATCTTAATTCTTTCTATGCCCGCAAGGAGCATACATTTCTAGATAGACCCACTATTGGCACCTTCAAATTTTGGCTAAATTTGAAGTGCCTATGATGAAAAAATTGATTGCAACACATAGAAATACACTTGTGAAATCTATCCCAGTAGCCTACTTTGGAGGATCATAATTTGAAGCTTGTTCACTTTTATGCCAAATTGTTTGGTGAGCACCAAGTTGGAGGGTTCTAGAAGAGTTTGCTATCCCCACATTATTGGATCTACCAAAGTGGTCAGCTTTGGAGGTTAATATTTATGAGCTGGATGATTTTCATGACAAATCAATTGGTGCTTGCAATTGTCCCCATGTTAAAGTGATTCTATGTCCATTTTCAAAGTCCTGACATCTCATTTGATTTTTTTCATATATCAAAAGAAAATGCAGTTTGTTGATATTTGTTGTATGCACAGTGTCAAGTTTGTCAGAAAGCCAACTTTGAGAGTTGATACTTTGAAGCTGGGTGATTGTTTGGAGAAGTGAATTGGTTTTAGTGATTCTCCCTATATACGCCTAAAAATGACACGACTCGATCTAAATAAATATTTTTAATATTTATTCCATTCTAATTCTTCTATCAATAAAAAAAAAACAAATTTATTTATTCGATTCACATTCCTCTAAATTAATTAAATATCAAAATATTTAATTACCTCTTCTAAAGTCAAAATTAAATAAAATCCTTTATTTAATTAAATTCATCCAAACAATTAAATAATTCTTAATTATTTAATTAAGTCAACTCTTCGTCCAAATTTAAATAAATCAATCAAATTTATTTAAATCCTCTCAATATCTAAAAATAAAATACAATCAAATATTTTATTTATTCTTCCAAATCATGTACAATGATTAAATAAATCTATTTATTTAATTTGCTTTCTTATCTTCTAATTCTTCAAATATTGTCCAAATCTTCTAAAAATAAGTCTTCTTCATGGACACAAAATTAAATAATTTATTGTTTAATTTCTCTCAAATCATGCAAAAGCAAATCACAAGTTGAGTTAACTAACTCAATCAATCTTGTTTTTATCAATATCTCTTAAATTAGAAAAAAAAATTTAATTTATGAAATCAAATCTTATCTTTATAAAAGAAAGTAGTTAACTCAAGCAAAGTAGCTTTTGCGTGACACTTGTCTTCTTTCTATTCACGCACATTCTCTCAAGTCTTCTATACCATTGATCTTCTCTCTCTCAAGTCTATAAAGTGAACTCTATTCCTCCATTTCAATCATTCAAGCTTTTAGTATCGTTACTCTACAGGAATTACAGCGGGCCTTTGGCACCCAAGTCATTCCATTTGCTTGTGATCAACTTGTTACCATACCACCACCATTGTTGTGAAGCTCATATTCATTGCAATAAACTATCATAGCCATTCCCATTTGACATCTTGGAATAGCAAGGAAGTGCACCTTCTGAGGGCCATATTCATAGACAAGATCATTTGTGATAGGCAATCAATGGAAGCCATGAAATGAAGAGGTTTGCGAAGGTTTAAAGTTCTTTGTTTGGTTGATTTCTTTGTTTCTATATTTCATTGAGTTATTGGATTAATTTGATATATTTGATAATCATTCCAATTTCCCCTTAACATTTTTGGCACCCACCATGGGGCCTTGCCCCGATTTAACCCAAAAACTGAGTTTGTTTTTTATGCAAAGGTTCCGTACATAGGAGGATTCAAAGCATCTGATCCATTCTAACGTGCATCTGATCTCTATTCCAGTGCATCTAATCTTTTTGCTCATTTACCTCCTAAAGCTATGCATCCATGTTCTATTATGGTGCATCTACCGAGCAGCACATATGATCTATGTTTCTGGGCTTTTGACCTCTGTCTCAATGCTTTTGTAATAGCTACGCATTTGATCTCTGTCTCTACACATCTAATCTCTGTACCTACGCATATGATTCTGACAGTGACGTTTTGGGTTTTCTTGTGATTCTGCTAACGTTGACACTTCTCACAAGATTTTTCTCTGATGTACTTGCAGGTTAGGGGCTTATTTAGTCATTCTAGTTGCGTTGTTAACACACATCATATTTTTAAAGGATAGTAATCGAATGTTCATGCAAAATCACATCTAAATCTAACTAGGAAGGATTCTAATTTGATATTGTTGCATCGACAAATTGGATCTAGTCCCAATGCAAGGAGGATAAAATTGAACCATTGCTATCTTGTTTTCAAAGTTAACAACTTGCGTATGTGCCCAAGTAGTTAGCTCATATAGTCTTTTTCATTTTAATTAGGGGAAAAGAACCACTATCTTTTGTGTTTTTGGGAATGATACTAGGCCTATGCTCTCCCCTATCTTGGGTGACCAAAATGCTAGACATATCATTTTCGCATGTGTTAAACCTTTAGAGAGGCCTGCCCTTGGATATCCTTCCATCCAAGCAGGAATGACCTTAAGTGGTAATAGGCTAAAGCTAAGACCTGCCAAGCCACTATAAATAAATTGTGTTTGGAGTGAAAGCTTCAAACAACGAGTGAAGTTGTGTTATACCGACAGCCAACCTCCCCCAAAACCCTCCAAGGCGCAACCCTTGTAGGCTGGGAGACTCCATAATGGAGAGTAGTGTTGCCGCATGTATAACCACTCAAACGGTTGCACTTATTAATCATCCTTTATTTTTAGTAGCCAAAAACCCCTATAAGCCGGTGCAGGGAAGGGCGATTATCACCTCCCGAAGATGCTTCACTAGAAATAGTGATAATTCGGTTTATATTGTCCCAGCCAGCCTAGGATTTGAACTTGCTTTTTGAGTAAAAAAGAGTCCATAAAATTACAAAAAAAAGATCAAAAAATTATGAAAACTTCTTTGTGTTTGTTGTGTTTTATTTTCCATAATTGATAAAATCAGATCAAAAACACCAACTTACAACCAATAAACCAAAAACATCAAAAAACCTGCCAAAACTTTGCAAAAAAATTCAAAAAACTAGAGCTGCGCATCTCTCTTGCAGAGCTACACATATATATCGACCTACTACCCATACAATTCAACTTTCTATACATCTGTCACCTGTTACTA
Organism: Cunninghamia lanceolata; assembly: GCA_027924645.1. Classification (NCBI taxonomy): domain Eukaryota; kingdom Viridiplantae; phylum Streptophyta; class Pinopsida; order Cupressales; family Cupressaceae; genus Cunninghamia; species Cunninghamia lanceolata. The sequence continues at coordinate 1,700,947 of BSBN01000220.1, read as the reverse complement.
CACCTTTAAATTTTACCAGAACTATACTTTTGTCCTAACTTGTTGAACATTTATCCTCTGTTTTAGCACTTCTATTACTGCGCATCCGCAACAGTGAGCATTTCCACATCTTTTGGGAGAAAAAATTCAAGTTTTCTAGATACCCATTTTAGCCTTGTTCTAGTTTATGAGATCAGATCTAACGTGCAGTCACCTCTTCCATCCATCTCCCATAGCTTACCCTCTCTTTTGTCGGTTGTCTTGTCCACCTTCTACCAGGTCTTCTCAAAACAAAGTCAAAAGTTCCATATCAATTTAGTGCAAGACCCTTTTCAGATCATTTTGGATTCAAGTAACCCTAGTAGGTCATAGAACTTCACTAGCAATCTTGGTGCAAGACTAGTCTCTACATAGTAAACAGATACCGGATATCCTTACTTGTGGCTATCATCTTGTGTTGACCAACTTACTTGGAATTATTGATCAAAAGAGTCCCTTGTTCGAATCTCATCACAAGTATCCTCTTCTCAACAATCTCCACCAACACCTTACAAAAATCTCTAGTTTCACCCCACCTCTTCCCACGTCGCCTCGCATGGTTTTAACTAGATCTCAATACCAAAAACAACTTGAAATGGCTGGAACATCCAACCGCATTATATCCCCTCATGACAGTGATGAGGAGATCTCTCATGATGAGTACCAAGGAACCCTCCAAGATTGAAAATTTCAATGCATGCTAGAAAAAATGCTCAATGGGGACCGTCACAAGTACTTTCTTCATCTTGCAAATCAAGGACTTCAACTCCCCACTAACTTTGATCTCAACAAACTAAAAGAGATCGTAGAGGAAACTCATGAAAACCACACTAGTGAGGACAAAGGAAAGAAAGTCGTAGACCCAAACATACCTATGGAAGAAATGAGGAAACAAATTGAGGGCCTAACATAGCAAATGACGGATCTCAAAATAGGAACAACCACTAAAACTTATTCCTTGGAAGACATCGCACCATATCCCTTTGACAAAAGTTTGAACATGGTACCCTTCCACTTTCGGTTCGAAGTTCCTAAGTTTGACAAATACAAAGGGAAAGGAGACCCAAGAGATCACGTTAGGGAATTTAACGGTGCATGCCTAGAAGTGGCTTATAACAAAACTTTCCTAATGAGACTATTCCCTAGATCTCTAGGTAGTCAAGCCATGGAATAGTTTTCATGGCTTCCCCAAGTATCAAAACTTTTGATGAGTTAGTAAACAAGTTTGTCACACACTTCTCATATAACATTGAACACAAAGTTTCCATGCTTGATCTATGCAATACAAAACAAAAGGGTGGTGAATCCTTCACCTCTTTCTTACAAAGGCGGAGACAACTCACGAGCAAGTGCTCATATGACATACCTGAGAAGCAAATGACGGAGATGTTTGTCCACAACCTAAACCCTGATCTAAGTTACCAAATCCAAATTCAATGCCCTACCTCATTTTCGAAAGTCATTAAGATGGGATTATTTATCGAGAAATCTATGATCGCCAAGGGGTAAATAAAGTTGTACAAGGACACCCCTAACTCTAACTACACCACGGACAAGTCAAAGTTTTGGACAAAGAACAAAAATGTCATCAATGATGGAGTAGTTGATGCCAAAGTGGCGGCTCCCAAATAGCAACCAAACTTCACTCTCAAAGGAGATGTAAACAATGCTACACAAAACAAAACCTTCTCTTATGAGCCAAAGGCATGGTTCACCTCCAATCTTAGATGAAAATTCACACCACTAAGGGAGTCCCAAGAGTATGCATTAAGAAAACTATTGGCCAACAATGCGATAACCCTTTTGTTGTATTGGAGCTCATATTCACTACAAAAAGTATCATAGCCATCTCTACATCATCATATTGAAAAACAAAGCAAGGAAGTACGCTTCTGAGGGCTTCAATATTCATACAAAGATCGATTGATACTAGGAAAACTATGGAAGCAGCAAAGTAACAAGGTTTGCATCGGTTTATTCTTTGTTTATTTGAATCTTTGTTTACTTGCAATTTCTATTGAGATTATTGGTTTAATGATTAAGTTTGATAACTTTGACAATATTTCTAGTAACACTCCCCATATTCATACACACCTCTATTCAATTTCAATGCTCCAAGACATGATTTGATATTTTATCAAGGGCCAAATTAGAGAGGGTTTGAGGAGTTTTTCAGACTGCACTATGCCAGATCAGCCCACAAGCCTAAATTTGTCAATATTTTGCATCTCGTAAAGAATTAAACAAATCCACTTGGTATGAATGTTTTTGTGACATATGGCAACATCTCAGTTCAACCCCGGGGTCACATGAGTAATTTTGAAATGTTTTTGAAGGCAACTTGGCCTATTTGTGACAGTAGAAGAGGAAGAAAGAAATTCTATTGAGACAAAGAAGAGAAAATTCTTCAATGAATGACTAAAATGCAGCTCATGATTTTTATTAAAAAGGCTTGATGATGCAGAAGAGGGGTGACTCCAAGTCCTTCCTACATTCCTACAACAACCATGGCATAAACCTGAAAATAAATGTGGTGTTGCGGTGAGAGCATAAAAAAAGAGAAATATATTTTCACATCCCCGCATCCCCGCAAGTGAAAAATAAAAAAACTCTAAATAGAGTGTGGGCTTGCAGGAGTTGGAAATGAAATCCAAGTATTTCACCTCATCACCGCAATAGATAGTAAGTATATGGGTGGGATGGTGGTAAAAAATAATTAAGTATGAAGTGACTCGCATCCTTGCAATGGCAAAATCATAAAAGTTAAAGCTTCTGCGGTGTTGCGGGAATAATATAAGTGGAATATAAAACAAGATTTTATTTCAATAAAAAAAGGGTGAATATTTGTGCGAGAAATGAAAATAATCCAAGTAAAACATAAAAAGGGGATTTATTTGCATTGACATATGGAGAGGTGAAAAATAAATCATGCATCCTCACGTCAAATATACCATAATGTCAAAAGCTAGTGAGGTATTGCAGTAAGATATGTGGTGGATATTTATTAAAAAATAATTTGCTATTTTAGAGGTATAATTTTTTAAAAGGGCATGGTGCAAAAATATGCGGTAGTAGGTGAACTTAATACTTTCCTGCATTCCTGTAAAGGGCAGATTATAAAATTTAAAATGTGTGGTGCTGCAATGGAGGTGTAAACAATAAATGAAGCATAATTTTTTTTGCAATAAAAAGGTGGTGACTATTTGAAAGGGGAAAATTTATTTAATTTACTCATAGCATTGGACGGGGAATATAATATAATTGTAAAATCTTTTCACTAAGAAGTGACATATTTCCACCAGGAAGTTAATTGAAAATGAAAATTTGTAGGGTGGGTAATTATTTTTACCCAAAGAATATATTTGTTGGGTGAAAGTACAAATGTGAAATTGTCGACAAAGGGGGATAACAATAGTCATTAAGATTATTGTATTCTGGAAAAAATATTTTTCATGGGATGTGAAAGACAAAGGAAGATGAAGTTAAAATATGTTCATTTGCAAAAGAGAAATAAACAAGAAATAATCTAATGAAAAATTATGTGAATGGGTGGGTAGTTAAATAGTCATTTTGGAATGTAAACAGTCTAAATCTTGTCACTTCCTTCATTTGTTTATAAGAAGAAAACCAAGACTAGTAAAAGGGGTTAGATAGATAGTGAGGAGGGGGCAGAACTAATTGGTGTACCTATGAAGATTTGAGATAAGATTGTGCAAAAATGTATTTTTCTTTGAAAATGGTTTCAACTATTTATTGATTTTAAATGAAAAGTAATTGTGAAGTTGTCTCCAAATTGTTTTCTTTTAATCATATGAATCAATTTGTCAGGTAGTTATTGATTTGTTGTTGCATCTTTAAATGCTTCTGTGTAATATTTTTGATGGGTTCTCTCAAGTAGAGAATAAATTCTATTGAATGTGTTACTATGATTTAGAGAAATCAGTTTGCATTAAGAAGTGTAATGTAGAAAAAGAGGGATTTTCAATTCAATGTAATGTGTGGTTAGATCCTCCTTTCACTACATACATTCAAGGGCATATCAACCGAGTTGAATGACCACTAAGAGAGAGTATTCATCTATCAGGTTGGGCTGCCTCTTGGAACAATGTGGAAGCTCTTGGAACAATGTGGAAGCTTAGATGTATCAAACAGTATCTCAATTTAATTCTTAAGTGATCTTAAATCATAAATATGTAAAACAGTAAGCAAATTAATGAATTACAACAAATCCTTTCAGACTAAGGTGAAGGTCAAAGACATTTAACTCACTATTTTTCAAAGTTTAGAATGTGGAACAGTTGGGGACACTAAGACTAGCACCCTAGTCCAATGTATCATTTTCTGCACAGAATCTGGATCTCCTTCTGACACTGATATTCACTGTATCTTTCATTGCTACCCCAGAAAAGGTGGAGGACAATGGTGGGAGCGCCCGTGTCTTGAAATGTTGCACTTTGTCCTCTTTCTTTTGAATCCCAAATCCTTGTTGTCTGCAACTCCACTCTGTGAAACTCAGTACCTGCAACCTACAATCACAAAGGAGTGTGGGAGGGGGTTATGGTGTTTAGAGGCTTGCCTCAGTCAAGCCCCAGAGACACATTCAAGTCTTTCGAACACTATTGTTATATAAGAGTGTGTATCCCTGTAGGATAGAGGCAAGAAAAAAATGATAAATGATCAAAAACACAATAGATATCACCTTGAAGTGTAGATCTCATATAAATGAAGGCTCTTCAATCACATGAGAAGATGAAGTCAAATCTGCAATCACAAACACAATAACAACAAAATACTGCTCTACAACACAATGAATGTCTTAAATCACTTTAGCATAAAGTCACAAGTTCATAATGTCCATCTAGTTTACAAATGAAAACATAAACATGCTTATATATGTAACTACAAAGATTTCACTAAGAATTTTGTAATTCAAACTTGAGATGTCGGCATAGGACCTAAATAACGGTCATAAAACTGACATTTAAATTTAGGGTAGACCCAAAATAGGGTAGGACTAGGGTGCTAGTGCCCAAGTCCACCCTCCCATTTTTGTTTAGGGATCATCAAAATAGCACCCCCTAGGTCCTATTTGCCATACGACTTCAGGGTTTTCTCATCAGGATTCAAGATTATCATGTAAGATGCTCTAAATGCATTCTAAGGACCTGAGAGCTAAACCTTAAGAGGGAAAATCCCTTCAGAGGACATTTTTTGACATAACATTTAGCCCCCACTTTAATGTATGTATAAATGCAAGGCCAATACATGTATTAAAGTACTGTCAAAACACAATAAACACAATAAGCACAGTGAAGACACGCCAAACACATTGAAAATAGTAACAGGCACACAAAACATGGAGAAGATAGTTACAGTCACACAAAACCTGGAGAAGACAACATTCAAGACATGAAAAACACAGTGAATATAGTGAATGCAATGATTTTTTTTTTCATTTTTTGATATATGAAATGCAAATGTAAGTACAAGGAAAGTAAACACACAACCCAAATGCAGGAGGAGCTCATCACCACCAGTCTTGAAACTAAATAAGGGGCAATAGACATGCCAAACAAATCTCAAAGTGTAGGAGGAGCTCATTGCCACCAGTCTTGAAACTACACTTAAGAATAAACATGACATACAAATCCCAAAGCATAGGAGGAGCTCATCACCACCGGTCTTGAAACTATGCTTGGGAACAAACACACCATACACACACACACATGGAAGATGTGGAGAAAACATGGTAGACAAGTGATGGAAGAAAGCTATTGCTAGGTTCGTAGCTATCTCAGGCACATTACAGGCACACACCGACAATTGCGTTTCACCACAAAAGTCACCGAAGACATGCTTAAGGGTTAGGATAGTCTCATATCCACCCTATCTACTCAGAGGACTTTTAGAAAATGACAGGATGTGCAATCTCCTTGAGAAATACACCATCCCCACCTCCATAGAGGGATTAAATGATTACAATATAAAAAAGAAAGATGTGTACTCACTCGGAGATACAACATCCCACCTCCACAGATGACTTCAAACACACTTTGTTAGTACCAAAATCATTAAACATCTTACCTTACATATGCTCCCACCTTAAGGTGGTTGATATCATGTATCAATTTCAAGAACGTTAAGGTAGAGAGAAAACACATAAGGGAACATGAGCTCTCGCAAAGCCCATGTGCCCAAAGGTGATATGTACTTTATGATTGCCAAATGTTCTCACAAACACACAATTTCCTATAAGAAAAGGTGTTAGCATCCATATAATCATGATAAATAACAATGCATATGATCATTCACATAAAGAGCTGAGCAAGGCAAGACCCAAGATAAACAAAGTTCACGGAGCAGCAGTATTGTTATGTTTGTAAGTACAATAGGACATCATCAAAATCTCACATGGAGTGATTCTACTAGCCAAGCGTCAGATAATATATATCAACCCCATCATCATGTATGGACTAGGTCCATTTTTTGATTTCTCACTGAAGGGACAGTAGGTCCATATCAGTATTATATGTTTTTGTCATCTGCCAGCTAGATAGAACCACTAGAGGAAGGTAAACAATAAATCAAGAGAGGAGAAACAAGTGCCTTAGGGACAATCATGTAGGAGGGTGTCCCCAAGTCACCAATTGCAACGCTATGCCCATAAGACACAACACAAAACAATGAAAATAGAGGAGAAGCAATATAGAAGAATGATGATACAAATAGAAGAAGGGTCACAACAGAGGTGGTCTCTCGGTATCCTTGATCTTACAAGAGTATCAAGGGTCATCCTAGGAGGCCTAAACAACACATAACACATCACGGGGGAAACACAACACTGAGGTAAAGGGTTATAAATACTTAGATATAGGGACAACTGGACTAAGGGTTATCGACGGGCAAATCATACTCTTCCCAATCCTGAATGCTAAAGGAAAGAGGTGTGTAAGGTACCATAGCCCAACTTTTGTTCTTATCTTCCATTTATTCAGTGTTAAGTTCGTCTAAGTTTGATTCAATGTTAGGTTGAATTTTTTCTTGTTGATTTGCAATTCATTGGGTAAAAGCTTATCTTCTCTTCCTCCTTTCTCTTGCTTGTCTATTCCTTGTTGTCTTACTGCTTATATCTTCAAAGGCATTGTTATGTTTTTCATAGGAGTTTGTACATTAGAGGAGGAAGCACCATGTTCAAATTTCATTGGTCTTGTTGGAATGTTTTGTTGTCGATGAAAACCTCCTAATCCCTATAAGGATGACGGGGGGGGGAACCTCAACATAGATACCATCTCTTTGTGGATGAGGTGAGTTATAAAGCGTTCCCTTGTCCATTTCTATCATGCCAATTATTTCATCATAGTCATAATAGTCTTGTGTTATTCTTATGTCATTTTGTCATTTTACTTTTGCTCTATGGGGATCTTCAAATGCATGTTGTTCTTCCCTCATTGTTTGTAAAGGAGGCCTGGCCACTCTAGCTAGTTGTTTTGCTTTGTATCGTCTATATTCTAGGAAAGATTAGTCTCTTCGTGGCTCAGGGTCTATGTCAAGTTGTAGCCAAAAGTAATCAAGAGTGAAATTCTTGTCCTTAGCCAGAGATCAATATGAATTAGGGTGGATAGTACGGATTTCTCCATGCAACGTGAATTTTAAGCATTTGTGAATTGTTGAGGGGACAAAATTCATAGCCTTAAGTCATGGATGTCCTAGTTTTACACATAAGAGGTTGGATAAGGGGATAAGATCAAATAACGGATCCACTGCTTTATCCTAAATCAAGACCAATAAAGTTATCTTTCCAAATGTATTCATCAAAGCTCCATTATGTGTTTTAATTCTCAAATCCAACGGTTGGTAGTAATCTTGTGCCAAATCATGTTTAAGAAGAAAATCTTCTATAACCATATTAGTCATGCAATTAGGGTCTATAATCATTCCATCGACAAGTCTTTCTATTATTTTTATTGTAATGTAAAGAGGCCCTTCACTATCTACCATTTCTTTGTCATGAGGTGTAAATGTTATTTCAAGTTCAGGGGCTTGTCTTTTTAAATAAGGTCTAGGAGGAAGCCTAGCATTATTGTTGTATTGAGAAGCCAGGTGTATGTTTTCAAATGAATTCCAAATCAGATATTAAATATTTTCAACATTTATGCAAGAAACCAATGCAAAAGTATGTATGAAAATGACCTAAAATGCCTAATTTTTCAACTTTTTTCAATGCACATCACTAAGAGAAGAGGTGCTGTGAAGAATTTCAAGAGGGATGGAAAATAATATGCCTAATAACAGCCCAATGATGCAACAATATCTTTCACAACATGCCTATAGTGCAATTCTAGAGTGATGACAAGTCAAAACCTAGTGAAAATACACCTAAATAATGCAATTTTTTACCAATTTTCAATGTAAATGCTTAATAGAAAGGGTATTGTAAGGAATTTGAGGAGGGGTAGCAGATTATAAACCTGATATTAGTCAAATAATGGAATTAAATCCCTCACAACATGCTTGTAATGCAATTCTAGAGAGACAATAAGGTCAAATCTATTGAAAATGCAAGGTTTTCAAACCCTAGACGTGAAATTTTGCAAGGAAGTCGCTATGATGCAACACTAAAATTAGAAATAAGTCATAATGAGTTTTTTAAAAGGGTAGTAAAATATGAAACAATATTTTGACTACAAACCCTAGCTAATGCAAAACTAGGGTTTTATGAAAAATGCACAATTTTAAGCAATTTTTAACAATTTAAGCATGAAAATGCAATGCAAGTGAATACTAAATGATGAATTTCTATAATTTAAATTAGATATGATGAAAATGACATAAATTAAATGAAATTAAATGCAAATTAGTTCAAAATATGCTAAAATGCAAGCCTAAGATGCCAATTTTTCAAATTTTCCAAATTTTTCAATTTTTTTGTAATTTTTTGAATGTAATAAAATGAATAAATGTAAATCTATCACACAAAACACAACAAGGTGTAAAATTCAAACAAACATGGGTTCACCAAAATGTAATGTAGAAAAAGAGGGATTTTCAATTCAATGTAAGGTGTGGTTAGATCCTCCTTTCACTACATACATTCAAGGGTATATCAACCAAGTTGAATGTCCACTAAGTGAGAGTATTCACCTATTAGATTTGGCTGCATATTGGAACAATGCAGAAGCTCAGATATATCAAAAAATATCTCAATTTAATTCTTAAGTGCTCTAAAAACCCTAAATATGTAAAATAATAAGCAAATTAATGAATTACGACAAATCCTTTCAGACTAAGGTGAAGGACAAAGATATTTAACTCACTATTTTTTGAAGTTTAGATGTGGAATAGTCGGGGACACTAAGACTAGCACCCTAGTCCAATGTACCATTTTCTGCATGGAATCTAGATCTCCTTCTGACACTAATATTCACTGTATCTTTCATTCTACCCTGAAAAAAGTGAAGGACAATGGTGGGAGCACCCGTGTCTTGAAATGTTGAACTTTGTCCTCTTTCTTTCAGATCCTGAATCCTTGTTGTCTGCAACCTCCTTCTACAACTCCACTCTGTGAAACTTGGTACCTATAACTTGCAATCACAAAGGAGTGTGGGAGGGGGTTGTTGTGTTTAGAGGTTTGCCTTGGTCAATCCCTAGAGAGACATTCAAGTCTTTCGAACACTGTTGTCAGATAAGAGTGCATATCCCTACGGGATAGAGGCAAAATCCAAATGATAAATGATAAAAAAAAATAATAGAATCACCTTGAAGTGTAGATCTCACATAAATGAAGGCTCTTCAAGTACATGAGAAGATGAATTCAAATCTGCAATTACAAACACAATAAAAACAAAATACTACTCTATAACACAATGAATGTCTTGAATCACTTTAGCATAAAGTCACAAGTTCACAATGTCCATCTAGTTTGCAAATGAAAACCTGAACATGCTTATATATGCAACTACAAAGATTCCCACTAAGAATTTCATAATTCAAACTTGAGATGTCAGTATAGGACCTAAATAATGGTCATAAAACTGGCATTTAAATTTAGGGCAGACCCAAAATAGGGCAGGACTAGGGTGCTAGTGCCCAAGTCCACCCTCACATTTTTTTTTAGGGATCATCAAAATAGCACCTCCTAGGTCCTATTTGCCATAAGACTTCAGGGTTTTCTCATCAAGATTCAAAATTATCATGTAAGATGCTCTAAATGCATTCTAAGGACCCGAGAGCTAAACCTTAAGAGGGAAAAGCCCCCAAGGGGACATTTTTTGACATAACAAGAAGTATGGTTTTCATGGTTGAAATTCATTCACATTTATGTAAGGCATAAACAAGAATTGTGCTAAACAGTTAGAATTTAAGACCATTGGATGAGCAAAAACTCATTACAACTCTGATACCCAAGAAATAAGGCACCGATCAGATGTTATGCTCCAAAAAAAAGAAAATCATTGTACATATTTTGATTTTCTATTTGTAGGAGTAGGAGTAGTGGTTAGTTTAGTTTTGAATTTTCTATTTTAGACATCATGCTAGTTTGGTGTATATTAAGGTGAAGAAGTTGTACAAATTTGTATAAGATTTTAATCTGCTCAATCATCACCAATCAGTTTTGAGGAGTTCATATTTAGTGGTGATAAAAAAGGTACACCCACCTAGGCATAGTAGAGCCTGAAGTGTAGGGAATTCCAACCATCTTGGTTGATTTTGTTAGTTGTCCAAATCAGTTGTTGAACCTGATCGTAATGCTTGGCATACTTTTACGATTTTGCAATCTACAGATTTGAGAACCAACACCTATGACAAGGCATATCAGAGGCTAAATTATTCAAGATCTATATTGCAGATATTTGAAGCATTGTAAAAGCAGATATTTTGCATTTATTGTTGTAGGTTGATGAATCAGTTGGTGCATTAAAGAAGGAAAATATCTCCCAGCTACTCCATAATCCAAGATATTTTCTACATTTAAGTTTAGTAGGTAGACATTCCCTTTGACAAGGATATTTTCTGACAGGCCTATGGGGTGAATTTATTGTAACAAATGACTGAGGTCATATGTAATGAATTTCTATATATGCATATTTGTAAGATGTATTGAGGTTTGGACACTTTTCATTCAGTATTCAAACAGAGCCATCCCCTACTATAACCATGCCTTCTGATTGAATATATGGTTGTGTTTTTACCTTTTCTACTATCTTAGCTCTGTGTGATTCAAAACTGATTGTCTGTGAATGTTTCTTTTCTCTCAATCTTGTTCATTTCCTTACCTCTACTAAGAATTTGTTAGATCTATGTAAATGATTAGCTATATTTCTTTATTTTGTACATTTTCTCAGTTCTGTGAAAGCTTTTATATTCAAACTATGTGTATCATGTCCATTTAATTCTAGTTTTATTCTTCTCTCTCTTTTCATAAATGGTGGATAGATTAGGTTTAGTCTTAGGAATAGATGGATCTCTTATTCAGTAAAGGAACCAGCCTCTCTGGAGATTTGATCTCCCTGCAGGGTCCCACACCTAGAGATCATCTCAATGTTTCACTAGATTGTTGGACAAATCCATGTGACAATAGGACTACACAAACATGAGAGGAATACATCCAAGTGTCTATACCCATCACATCTATACTGAAGATGTTAGACCGGTCCGTCATCCACAACAAAGACTTAACCCTTCTCTCAAAGATATCATCAAAGTAGAAATTAAAAAAATCCTACAAGTAGGGTTCATCTATCCCATCTCTGATAGCAAATGGGTCTCACATTTTGTAGTAGTGCCAATGAAAAATGAGAAATGGAGAGTGTGTGTAGATTATAGAGAACTCAATAAAGAAACCTATAGAGACTACTTTCCACTACCCTTCATAGACCAAGTCTTGGATAACTTAGCAGGGAGAAAGTATTTCTTATTCTTGGATGGATTCAATAGATATAACTAGATACAAGTGGCAGTAGAGGACTAGGACAAAACAACTTTTACCTGTCCTTGGGGAATGTTCGTATATCAAGTTCTTCCCTTCGAGCTATGTAATGCCCCTGCAACATTTTAGAGGGTTGTTCAGGCCATCTTTGTTGAACTTGTAAATGACTGTGTGGAAGTTTACATGGATGACTTCACAGTATATGGTTCCACTTTTGACAAAGCCCTTAAAAACTTGGACAAAGTATTGTAGTGATGTGAAGACCATTAGTTATCCTTGAGTCATGAAAAATGTCTAATAATGGTAGAACAAGGGATAGTGATAGGACACCACATCTTAGCCAAGGGGATAAAGGTAGATACTAAGAAAATTGAAGTGATACAACAACTAGAGACTCTAAAATACCAAACTGATGTTAGAAGTTTCTTAGGCCATGCTAGGTATTACTAAAGGTTCATAGAAAACTTCAGTAAAATCGTAGCTCCTATGTTCTCCCTTTTTCAAAAAGTTGTGGAATTTGCTTGGACAATAGAATGTCAAACATCATTTGATATCATTAAAGAAAAACTCATTTCTGCTCTAGTTCTATGTGGACCTAACTGGAACCTTCCATTCCATATTTACGTAGATGTTTCCAATGATGCTATTGGAGCAATCTTAGGCCAAGAAGATGAGAATGGAGGGAAGTATGCTATATATTTCATAAGTAAGAATCTGACTCCCACTGAACAAAACTACACCACTATGAAGAAAGAATTCTTAGTTGTTGTTCATGCAATCAATAAATTTTGACATTATATTACTGGGTATAAGGTAATTGTGTTCACAGACCATTCAACCATTAAATACCTAATGAAAAAAACCTATAGTGAATGGAAGGATAATCAGATGGTTATTACGTCTCTAAGAATTCAATGTAACCATCATTGATAAGCCCAAGAAGTTTAACATAGTCATAGACTTTTTATCCCAAATCAAACAAGACAATGGAGACTGTGCCCCTATTGAAGACAAATTTCTAGATGAAAACTTATTCGCCATCTCCATTAAAACACCCTAGTTTGTAGACATAGACAACTATCTAGCCAGCTCTGAGTTTCTACCATATTTTACATCAAAACAAAAGAAACACCTCATCAGAGAGAGAGTGCCCAATTCAAATGGATCAATGATATAATATTCAAGAGTAGACCTGATCTATTTTTACACCGCTACCTTAGATTAGATGAAACATACATCATACTAAAAGCATGCCATGATGATCCCTCTGGAGGTCATTATTCAGCAAAAAGAACCTCTCACATAATCTTAGGTGTAGGCTATTATTGGCCCTCCATGCATAAAGATGTAAAAAATTTGTTCACCATTGTGATGAATGTCAATGAGTAGGGAGACCTACCACATCTAGCAAGATGCCTCTGCAGCCATAGGTAGTTTTTGAACCTTTTGAAAAATGGGGACTAGATTTGATAGGACCCATAGATCCTCCTTCATAGGGTAAAGAATACATCCTGGTCTGCATTGACTACCTAACCAAATGGGTAGAAGTTCAAGCACTGAAATTTCCTAGGGAAGAACAAGTCATTGATTTCCTTTATAACAAAATCTTCATCAAATTTGGAACCCCCAAATCAATTGTCACAGATCAAGGACCACAATTTATGTCTAAAGTTCTGTTGGCATTCACTGACCATTTCTAGGTAAGTCATAAGAAATCATCCCCTTACCACCTACAAGAAAATGGTCAAGTGGAAGTCACTAATAGAGAGCTTGAAAACATCCTAACAAAAATGGTTTCATTAGGAAGGAAGGATTGGGCTAGAAAATTGTATGAGGTAGTTTGGCCCTATAACACAACTTTGAAATCAACCGCCGGTCTCACTGCCTATGAATTGGTCTTTGGAAAGAAACTGCTTCTACCCATTGAATTCAAATTACAAACAATTAGAACAGTAATGTAAGTAGGCTTGGACCTTGATTGAGCCCAAGTTGAATGAGTCCTACAACTTAATGAACTAGAGGAACTCCACTTGGAAACCATTCACTAGACTGAGTTGGTTCAACAACAGTGAAAGGCTTGGCACGACAAGCACATAAAAGAAAGGGAGTTCCACAATGGTGATTGGGCATTGCTGTTTGACTCTAGATATAAAGATCAAAAAGGTAAACTAAGGACTCATTGGCTGGGTCCATACAAGATTTCTGAAATATTTCCAAATGGAGTAGTGTAACTTAAACCCATAGATGGTGACTCTTGAACACTCCTAGTCAACAGTCATCGATTGTGAATTTACCACAAACCTATAAATAAAGAGGAATTTACAAAAATGGTAGAGATGCAAGAAGAGAACCAATGTATCAACTCTGCCTTGGTAGAGGAGGTATAACCATAAAAAAACAATAAATAAATAAATAAATAAAAATTATGTGTATGTGTGTTCATCTCGGAGCATTTGTCTAAGTTATTGTGTATTTATCTTAGTTACTTATTTAAATTTTGTTACTATTTTGCAGAAATTTACCTCCAGATAGTGTAAAGTTTCATTAGCATTTTCACTGGTGCTACGGAACTTCATTCCTACCCATGTTAAGTTTCATTAGCATCTTCATTGATGCTCCAAAAATTCATTCTTTCCTGTGTTAAGTTTCATTAGCATCTTCACCGATGCTCCAGAGCTTCGTTCCTCTTCCTGTTAAGGTTCCAACAGCATCTTTTAGTGATGCTTCAAAACTTTGTTCCTCCATTCCGGTGGCATCTATTGGTGATGCTCTAGATCTTTGTTCCTGCATTCTGATGGCATCTTTCAGTGATGCTCTGGAACTTTGTTCCTGCATTCTAGCGGCATCTTTTAGTGATGCTCTGGAACTTTATTCTTGCATTTTGGCAGCATCTTTCGATGATGCTCTAGAACGTTTTTCATGTATTCCGATAGCATCTTTCAGCAATGCTCCAAAACTTTGTTCCTACATTCTAGAGGCATCTTTTGGTGATCCTCTAGAACTTTGTTCTTGTATTCCAGTGGCATCTTTCAATGATGCTCTAGAATTTCATTCTTGCATTCTAATGGCATCTTTTAGTGATGCTCCAGAACTTTGTATCTTCACTCTAGTAGTATCCCGTTCCAATACTCCAAAATTTTGTTGCTTTGTTTTTGCTATGTTCATTCCATGAGCATCTAATTTTGACACTCTGAAACTTGTGACCCCTTGCAAATACTCCAAAATTTTTAAAGCATACCCATTTAGACCATTTCCGCCACCCTACTCTTCTGTACAAAGACATTTATTAAAACTCATTCCTTATGTCACCACCCTCTATCATAATTAATAAATAAATAATTATTATGATCACTCACCATCATAGTAATTAAACATTTCTAGCCACGTCATCATCATTAATAAATCCACTGAACCTTTTTGCTATCCCATCTAATCTTTGCATTGATGATTTGACAAATCAGAAATGCGGCCATTACGTCAACAAAGGTGAAGTGAATTCTACATCAATTTCAGGGAATAAGGTATGTACACTAGTAGAATTTGGCAAATAAATGACTAGGTAACTAAAACTTTTAGTCACAACTAAAAATGACTAAATTCTACCAGTTTTTTACAACTTAGCTATAAAGGAATAAATAAATGACTAACTTGGTCATCAACTAAAAAATTATTTAGTCATACAAATAAAAATGACTAAATAGTTAGGCACACAAATAAAAGTGGGTAATTAAAAAACATACTTTGAATTGAATAATTATTGGTGGGATGCTAATCATTTCCTCTCCATTGCTATAATTGAGAAATTATTGGCGGGATACAAATATTTCCTCTATTGTCCTTTCATTAGTTTGAGAGCCAAGAACTGAGAGCCTCACAAAAGAATGTAAGCTCGAACTGATATCTTTAGTACAAAATATCCTTCATCTTGTTCTTGCTGGATGCTCATTAATGAACGAGTTTGCCATGTATGAAGAGGATTAGTGTTTGAAGCTTGATCCTTTTTGCAAATGTTTGATGGAGAATAGAGGACTTCTTTAGCAAGTATAACTTTAGGACACAAGGATATCAGTAATGTAGTATGACTCAGTGCATACTTCTCTTATTTTGGTGTTTTTTGAGCTTATATTGAGAAGCCCTATAAAGCTTCCAAATGTAAGGGTTTTTGTTTAAAATGTCATGTTTTTTGTTTAAAGCGGTACATATGATGTTCTTCTTCACAAACATACAACTTCTTCTCACTCCTCATCCATACTCCAAGAGATCGAAACAGATGCTCATTGCCGACTTCCTCTCTAATTTTTGGTAGTTGGGATAAAAGCTCCCAAGAAAAGCTAATTGCACTCCCACAAGATTGCCACACCAAGCCCTCTGATCTAAGCTTAATTCTATGGGCATTATCAAATTTTCTTTGCCTCATTTAGTGATAATGATGATGTTAATTATTCAACACCTACACTTTGATATGGACTTAGGGCCTGCTTCTACCTCCAACCATGGTTTACATCAGTTTTATCTTCCTTCAAGATGAGTCTTCCTCTCACATGGTCATTTTCAATGTTGTTGATATAAATCGGGTCTTTTTGACATATTTATGGTTTTATGATTTGAGGATCACTATAGTAAGTTAGAATGTTCTGGTGTGCTTATTGGTCAACTAGAATTCATAGTGAATTCATGAAAGAAAAATGGTTGCACTACTTGTTAATTAGAAGTTTAATTTTTATATAGCTATAAAAGAGCATTTTATTGTTCATATATACTAATATAGCTATTCCTTGTGCAAAACTTGTCAATCATCACTTTGTTTTTCATTTCACTTTTTCTCATCCTCCTGGCCCAATCACATACTCCCCATTCCCATGGTAATTTCCTTTTCAAATTATATTCCTTGCATTTTAGGGGAACTTCCAAGCATTCACTTTTCAGATTTCCACATACTCCTTCTCCCTTGCATCCCCAGAAAATAGAATTGGAGGGCTCAATGAAACATTGAACCATAGAGAGATGCATAAATGTGTCTAAATGCGTAGCTACTTCCCAAGTCAATGTATTGGTACTTGAAAATATAAAGAGAAAATAATGCAAAATGTCTCTTCAATGGCTGTAAATTGTTCATATCTAGGTTTGCTTAGTGTTTATTGCTTTGCTTTATGTTTAGGAAAAATTATATTTTAAATGTCCCCAAATCTGAGGAGCATGCTCTGTAATCAAGGCATGTCCCAACCCTGCAACAACAACATATGGGGTACATAAAAGTAAATGCCTAATTCAACAATTTTTGACCTAATGCATATGCCCATATAATGGTGATTAAGAGATATCTGAATATATAATTTACTCTATACATATATACATACATTTGTATATCTATGTTTATGTGTATACACATATACATGTACTTGTGTGTTTGTATGTATATACATATAGACACATGTATGCATGTAAAAATGTGTAGATTTCTATATATAAAGAGATGAGTGTAACAATGATAGCTCATTTAAAGAATCGCTTGAGTATTAAGTATTCCAAGTGGTTAATCCTAAAAGAAAAGATATCTAATAGAGTGTATATATGCATGTATGTAAGTGGATATGAATATGCATGAAAATGTCTTTAATGAATACATATTGAAACATATCAGCTATCAATATGCAAAGTCTATCTCTACCACATAAGATATCCTTTATATAATGGTGTGTATATCCCTAAACAATCAATATGCTAGGTGACCAAGTAGCCAACTCAATAACATTGTAGAAAAATTCCTTGCTTAGATTATCAAGGATTTAGGAGTTTACATTGCCTCCAACATACATATTCTATTTACAGATTTACATAAAATTCTAGACATTTTTCTTTTCATGTTCCCATATTTCTGCGTCCTCCAATACATTCAAATATAAACTAATTGGGTCTGAAACAACCTTTATCCATTCTGATTTTATTCAGGTAGTACAATTAAAGTTTACCCTCGATTAGTTTTTCTTGGTGCTATGTATTTGATCTACTGAGTATATTAGATAAGATTTATGTTTTTGTCATTTAAATGAAGAAATGTACCTATTTTCCATGTAATTTTAGAACATGATTGTAGGGATTGAAGGATAAGTTTGTAATTTTGAGGTTGCTACTACTCAATCTATCCCTTAAGGACTGTCATGTTTTTCCTCTTGACCAAGCATCTCTAAGTGCTATCCCACTATCCGTTGACAAAAACTGCTCATTGCCTTCCTTGACACAAGCTTGTACCTATTTACTGTCTCTTCATGAATTTAATATTTGCATAAGCTTCCTAGTGTAGGGATACTAGATGCAAATGTTACAAAGCTATGCACAAGGAACACCCAATTAAAATTGACATTTGAATAATAATTTCTTAAATGAATATGTGAAAAACACAAATTACTACTTAGGAAATATGAGTTATTTTCCATTGTTTTCCATGGTAGATTTTATCTCTATGAATATTAAAAGCTATGAATAGTGATAAGATCTTAGGTCTGTTAAACCCTAGCACCTTCATCAAAATCTATGGAGGTTTTCCATGTTAAACCTTGTTAGACAAGGTAAAAAAGAAGTAATTATTATCAAGTCAAAAGACAAAAACTCAAGTAAATGGTTTGTGAAGATAATATGAACGAGTTTCGTGATAGTCACAAGGGAAGTCATAGGTATGTGATGTTTCATTGAGGACTCACAAAAGATTTCTCTCATGAAAAACAACATGAATGGAGAATATGAAGGAAGTGTATACTGACATGTCAAACCAAATGACAAAGAGTAGTATGACAAGCCTTTCATGGCAATGTTGTTTAAAGAGTGGTGTCTCTAAGAGATTTAATGAGATTTTTGTAAATATAAGTGAATCCTAAGATTATCATGAACAAGAGCATATTCTTTTGTGTAGGAGTATGTAAGTGATTTCTATCTCCACATTGTGAGTGTGAGTAGAAGGTAGTATATAAGGATTTTTATGAGACACTGTCTTGAATTAGGCCTTAAGGTTTTGTGTCATGGAAATGTTGCAGATGATAGTTATAAGTTAGGGACTGTATGACAAGTGTGCATGAAGGATATATGACAAATAATCCATAGATCACCTATGTAGGTCACAAGATAGCCTACACAATCACACTTACAATCATGATAGAAGTGTTAAGTATCTTGTTTTAAAATTTCAAGATGCTAATGGATGAGTTACAGTCTATAGAAAATATAAAAGAGGACAGTAAACAAACTTCTAAAAGTAGTCTACAAGTATATGGTTGGTGATAAAGGACAACGTAAGAGACTGTTAGAGCATGGTAGGTTAGAGGAGAGTATTAAGGCAATCCAAGGGTCTTAGGTTATTTGCTAGAGTTTGTGAGACCATAAGAATACACATGATCTAATAATACAGTCAAATGCCCTGTGACACAAACACGGTGATAGTCTACATTATCATGCACTAGGAGCACCTGAGGTGTGTACTATCTAATGGCTATGATATTATTATATTCCTTAATTGATGGGGTTTACGATTGTTATGGACAATAATAAAATTCTATGGACAGACGCCACAACTTGTCAAGGGGAACATGTAGTTGTTTTCTATAGAGCAGTAGCGAAGTCAAGCTCTAGAAGCCCATGCAGCCGCATTTGCATCATTTAAGGTAAAACTCTCTTCCACTCTTTGAGATTATTTTCTCTACCATATTAGATGCTTCTTTCTTGTTGTGCTTCCATTTTCATCTTTCTCTAAAATCTGTGGAGTGTTTCCTAACATTTATTTTGTTTTTCTGTATGTTGCAGGCAATGAAAATCCTTCCATCCTTATTTCCTTTGCTTCAAAAACAATCACTCAAGGGTAGCTCACGTCAAACTTACACGTGATTGAGCTGGGTGCATAACTAGGTATGGTA
Source organism: Cunninghamia lanceolata (assembly GCA_027924645.1). Lineage (NCBI taxonomy): Eukaryota > Viridiplantae > Streptophyta > Pinopsida > Cupressales > Cupressaceae > Cunninghamia > Cunninghamia lanceolata. The sequence continues at coordinate 1,681,102 of BSBN01000220.1, read as the reverse complement.
TCCTGTTGCTTCTTGATTTGCAATTTGAACTATCTTAAAGTTTGTAGAGTTGTTGGTTTTTTTGTAAAATAAGCTCTCTTTTGATATTGCAGATGAACTATAGGAATTGTAATCCTATATGCATTGCATAAAATTGCTTAGGGTTTGATCTTATTGCACATTCATTTTTTTTGCTAGCTGCCCTCTTGAATAAATGAAGACCTCCTGCCTAGCCCACTATCCTCTCTCCTTGTGAATAATAACTGCCTTGTGAGAAGAAGGCTGCCTCAGACTGGTGATTGTTTTGCTCTCTGAGTGATTGGTGATTTCCACCTTTTAAACTCTTTACACCATTATTTACTATGACAATCAACCTTGGCAACAATCACATACAATCCTCAATCTAATAGCTTAAAAGAGCATATACATGTCTCATTGACCTGATTCTTTATTGTAAACAAAAAGGGAAATGCTGGTATGCTTTTTACCCATATTGTATTATGCTCCTTTTGACTGATTATGGCAATATTTTCTCTTTAACCTAAGATCTCACTGCCTTAAACTCAAGGCTTCATTACAAAGTCAAAATCCTATCAAATAAATCACACAAAACAAAAAATGTGTTTTGAAGAACTAAGCATACCCTTGATATGTTAATTCAAATAACCAGTAAAATGCAATATGGAGACAACCAGATAAAGTATCAAAGATAATCAATAAGTAATTGAGAACTAGAAGTAATGGCACCAGAGAAATGCAACTTTCTATTGATATTCTTCAAAGATCAAGACTTACAATGTCTCTTTTCAGAAATCAAAATTCCTAGAGAGCTTTCCCAAGGTCCCGGTTTCCTTCTTATATATAGGGGTGAAGGAAGCTACAAGCTTCAGACCTTTCACATTCCAAAAATGTCTTTTTAAATACCCACCCCTTGATACGACCTATTACAATATATACTTTTTTGACAAGTCTTAAAAACACCACCAATTATATTTTGAAAACAAATTGGAAAGCATAAAAATAGAAAGAGACAAAAAGAAGGATGTCCAAGATTTGATGGTGCCTATTGATGCCAGCATGATGCTCATTGCTCCCATTGATGCTCATTGCTCCTATTGATGCCAGCATGAAGCTCTTCAGATGCAAGATATTTTTGCTCCCATTGGAAAACAACATAATCACTAGGCCATTTATATTCTTGAATCTGGAGCAAGTTGCCCTGGTGATCTTTCCATCTTTTGTCCAATAGCACTTTGACATCCATGACGAACTTGACATATCCAGTATCCAGGGCAATCACCCTATCCAAAATAACATTGAAACTGAGAGTATTTATGTTGTCATCCTTTTTCAAGAAATCAATGATTTGAGAAACTATCTAGCTAAAATCATTCTTCCATGCATCAAAATCTTTGACCTTTTCATCTTCTATCAAAATGGAAGGAATAAACTGGTGCTTGAAGGTGGCAAAAGAATCAATCTTTGCCTGCATTTTTTGGCTCTCACCATTGACATACTGTAATTCATCTAGGATCATTTTCACCATCTTCTTAGTTGGCTTGAGTGAAGCTGGAGCACCGGCTCTCTTTGTAGAACCTTGCACAAAGTCAGCAATGTATGGCATGCAGGTTGCCATTTCTTGTATATTGGGTTCAAAACATAAAGATTGGCCTTCAACTGACCAATGGCCTAAGATAAGGAGGAATAGCATTCATGCACACCTTTCAACTTATCAACAACCAGTTTTACTCTATATTCCAAATTTTTTTGAAATACTTCAAGATTTTTCAATCTTGCTTCATCCTTTGTCTTCTCATCCTGCTCTTTCAATTCTTCAATTTCCTTTTCCAACTTCAATTTTAATGCATTCAACTACTCAATTAGCACTGTAGAATCATTAGTTTCTTGTGGCATAGGGGCTTGGTATCGCACAATAGCCTGGCTCTAAGAAGAACTAGCACCCTTCATTTGTTGCTTCAGTTTGACATTTTCTAGATACAACTTGTTCACTTCATCATTCAACTCAATCTGAGTTTTCTCATAATCAAGCAATCTTTGCTCCAACTTTTTGACAACAATTTGAGTGAACATTGTAGAGTGCATGGTAAGAGTGGCTTCTTCAAGAACTGATGTATCCTGGAATGTTTTTACTATGGCTATCCCCTTCTTCTCTTGGACTACATCAAGTAATCTCAGCTTGTTGGTGTTTTTATGTGTGGCCCATATTGCTAGAGTTTCTATTTTTGGGTTGAACCCACAACCACTAATACCATCCTCATAATCAAATTCTGAAACCATCATGGGGTCATCCTGATTCCTTACTTTTTCCAATAGAAACATTTTGTCAATTCACAACCAGGGATGATCAACATATTACTCTTCAAGACCAACTATCTAGCCTCCTTAGGGGTAACATTTATTTCATCAATCTTCATTTCTTTGAAATTTTGGATCACAATTTGGTCATGTTGTGATTCATCAGCACCCTTCTTATTTATCTCAACTTTCTCCTCAAACTCCCTCATCTTTATTTTCAACTAGAAGTCTTTGAATTCAGGAGTATTTATGAAATTATCATCCTCCATGAACCTCATTGAGGCCATGACCCTTTCATCTTCTTGTAACTTAGGCTCACCTTGTCCTTGTTCCTCCATTCTTGCTTCAGGTTTGTGGGCCTCTGTTTCTTCACCAACCAGTGGCGGATCTACTTCCTCTTCATCTCCCAGATGCTTCAGAATATTGGGCACCTCCTTAGTATCTCCAACTCCTTCAGTCATTTCATATGGAACCAATGGAGAAACATCATCAGTCTTTTACCTTTTGGGAGGAGGTGAATCAAAAACCGCAGGATCTTGAACTGACATTGCATCAGGGGCAGGCTCTTGAATTAGAACTTTTAGTGGCCTCTTGACTGGGAGCTTGGTAGCCTTTGTAGGTTCCTTTTCAAACTTGTCATAGATTCTTTGAAAATTATCAATGACCATATCTATTCTCTTCAAGGGGTCCTTCTCATCAACAAAAAATCCTTCAAAATTAAGGTTTTTCTTTCTCCTATCATCCTTAATCCTTTTTACAATTTACCATTTCCTCTTTCTATTATACACTTCATCAAAAGTGACACAATTTCTAATCACATCCTCATCAAAATTGATTTGATGGGATACCCCCATTTGGGTAAGAATGACTTGCCTGACAAAATTCATGTGACCCTCTGGATCACAAAATATTTTGGCCCCTAATTTCAAAGAATACTTAGCCTTCAAATAGGTCTGTAGCTCTTCCAAAGTGTCTAAACCAACTGACCAATCACCAAACATAGTATAATCAGGAAGGAAACTTCCCTTCTTTGCCTTTTTCATCACATCCTTCTCCATCCAAACAATCTTTCACATGAACTCAAGGAATACAATTTTATCTGGCACAAACTTTGGCAACACATGGGGTGGCTAAGGACACCCATAAACTCTAATTATTGTATGGTCTGGTAAGAAAAAACAATCAGCAAAGTTATGCTTATGACCTTGTGCCGACCTATGAGAAAGAGGCCTCAACATCTCTTTGACTTCTTTGGTCAATTTGGGAGAAGGGTAACCAAGTGAATTCATTATTCTAATTACAAACTCATCATGGAATACTACATAATTACAATTCTTGCAATGAATATCCCATTTGTGGCACCAACATTGTGTGGGCAACCTCTGCCTCTTCTGGTCAATCATACTCAAATCCATTTTGTTGGGCCATTTTCCCCTATTCTGATGTAGTATCAAGTGACACAACAAGGAATAGTATTTGAAATCAAGGGGCTTCTTGTTTTCTCTAATTTGCAATAGACCATCATGCATCTTCTTTTCAATATATGATGCAAAATCATACTCAATATTCGCCTCTAGATTATGAATCCTCATGGCCGTCATCATCAAATCCATAGGCATTTTGTCTTGGGCATCAACACCCAACACCTAACATAGAGAAAAGTAAGTCCTCTTGAAATAAACAACAAAATCATCAACAATAAAAGGTTCAACAGTAGTGGATGGAATTTCAATTCTTCTATTATTAGCCCCTTTTCTCATGTACATGGGCAATTTGTCATTCATGTGTGTTTTTTCTGAGGCTGTTATATTCTTGTTGACTCTTCTTCACGTCAAACTATGTGAGGTCTTGCTTATTGAGCATGAAACAATCAATAATTGCATTTCTATCCAATGCTACCAATGGTGACCCATTAGGCAATCTAACTGTCTTGGTGGCTGGATGGTAGCACTATGCCAATACTTTGATCAGGTCAACATCAACAAACACATTTGGAACTACAAGTTTGGCCAGATTCAAGTTCTAGGGGTTGGTAATAGGACCTTGACCATCTTTTTTCCCATAGAAATACCAAAATAGACTCCAACCAGAAACATGAACCTTGGCATCTCAACAACCCTTTGCTATATCCTTAAATATTTTTTTGTACCCCTTGTTAACTAAATTTGGCAAAATGTCTAATAGTGATTGTTGAAGGGACTAATTCTTTCTTTAGGGGCAAAGGACTCAGCTTTTTTACTTGGGGATTCAAATTTTTTGGGTGCCATTGTGTTGATACTTTTATGAACTAGGGTTTTGATAGTTTTTTGATCTATTGAACCAATTTAAGATAAGTACCAACTGAATATAAACTCTTATGAAGAGGATGATGAAATTGACTTACCCGATTGAATGAAGTTTGTAGAACACACTTCAAAGCTTGAGATGACCGTTTAGAATCACCACTGCACTTGCTTGAATGACAAAATATAAGGGAATTTCAGGCTTGATTTTGTTATGAAGCTAGTCATTTCACCATTTACTCTAGTTTGTGCCAGGATTGAGCAAATCTATGTGTATAAATCACTTCAAACACAGTTCGTTGATCATCATAGATTGGACAGACAAAATATTTCACTAATTTTGCAGTCATTTCAATGATTACCGCACACCCGCCACCATAAATGATGGAAGTCATCTTTTATGGTGGGAGAATAGTTGGAAGTCATCTTGTATGGTGGGAGAACACTTAGCAGTCATCTTTTACTGTTTACTATTTACCGCTACCCCGTAGACCTAGTGAGGTCATTGTTGTGGGGCAGCAAGGTAACCTACATCATTTTGACCTTTACTGCATTACCACGCACCAAGGGAGTGGACATTGCAGGGTTGCGGTACCATTATGTTTATTGAATTGTTCCCTGCCACAGTACCGCAAACTATTTCTTTGACCACTGTGAGACCACGGTATACTAAACATCACTTGAAGCCTTTCACTGCACTACCACACTCCATTGAAACTATCATGGGGCCACAGTATTCAACTCTTACATAACTTAAACTCCTTATACTGCCATACCGCAATCCTCACTTGAGGCCATCATGGGGGAATGGTGTACTATTTTCCTCATCTCCTTCTTACCGCATTACCACTAGTTATTCTCTTGACTACCATGGGACCACATTGAATTATCATATGCCACTTAAATTTATACTACCAGCCCGCCACTTTGTTTTGAAACTGCTACGGGGCTATGGTAATCAATCTTTGCATACTGCTATAATGTCAGAAAATGTCCCCTTGGGGGCTTTTCCCTCATAAGGTTTAGCTCTCAGGTCTTTAGAGTGCATTTAGGACATTTTAGTTCATATTTTAGCATCCTGATGGAATAAGGCCTAAGTCCCATGGCAAATAGGACCTAGGAGGACCCCTTTAGCTATACCCTACCTAAAATAGGCGGGAGGACTTGGGTGCCTGTGCCCTAGTCCTGCCCTATTTTAGGGAAGCCCTAATTTTTGGGTGTCAGTTTATGACCGTTATTTGGTTATTTTGTTGACACGGTAAAGTTTGATTTTTAATATCTTGGTGGGAATGCTTGTAGTTGCATATATAAGCAATCTTAGGCATTCATTTGTAAACTAGATTTCAATTAGATTCCAATTAGCAATCTATTGTATTCTCAAGGTGATTCAAGGCTTTCTATTGTGTTGCAAGAGCAGAATTTTATGTTTTGTGTGTTGATATTTGCAGATTTGAGCTTCAATCTCCTCATGGGATGAAGAGCATCTTCCTCCATGAGAGCTTCACTACAAGGTGACTTATCATTGTATTTTTATCATTGATTCCTTTGGTTTTTGGCCTCTACCTCACAAGGGCATGCCCTCTTTATCTGACAATGGTGTTTGGAGACTTAAGTGTCCTCTGAGGTTTGATTGAGGTAAACCTCTAAACACCACAACCCCCAAACCAAGTCTTGTGATTGTAGGTTATAGGTGTCGCATTTGGGGAAAGTGGAGTTGTAGGAAGGAATAAAAGACATCAAGGATTTAGTATTTGAAGGAAAGTTGGACAAAGGAGTACTTCTAGGACTAGGGTGCTTGCAAAAGTGTCCTCTGTAGATAGCTTTCAGAAAATAGAAGTTATAGGGCTGATCCGTGTCAGAAGGAGGTCTAGATTCCCCAAAAAAGTAGGTACCTTGGACTTGGGCATCCACACCAGTGTCCCTAACTGTTCCACCTTAGAACCTTGAAAACAGGTGTTCTATAATTTGTTATTTTACTCTCGTCTATAAGAGCTTTTTCCGTCTTATGTCAATTTGTTGTCGTATTAGCATAATTAGGGTTTTACCGGTTAATTAAACATAAGAGAAGGAAAATTAATAATTAAATACCCTAATCCAAGCTTCCCCTTATTTGCAAGTGAATTAGGGTATGATGGTGCTCACCACTCAACCCTAGATCCTTCAATGTTAGGGTGAAAGGAGGATTCAAACATCTAAACAACAAAGATTAACAAAATCCAATTTTACCCTAAACATTTTGGTGAAGCCATGTTTTTGGACTTAAATTGCAGATTTTTGAGTATTTGTCTTCATATTTAGTGTGATTTATTTCATTCATTTGGTCATTTACTTTATTGTATTGAGAAAAATTCCAAAAAAATTGAAAATTTGGAAAAATACAAAAAAATTACATTGTTTGGCTTACTAAATTGCATCAATTCTTTCTAAATTTTCCTAATTCATGATTTTTGCATTAGATCTGATATAAAATACAGAAAAATACAAAAAATCATAAATTTACCTTGCATTTTCATCATTAAATTGCTAGGGTTTTGTGGAAATTTTGATAATTTTATATAACCTAGTAATCCCAAAATCTAGGGTTTGTAGGAAAAATCTTTTATTAGATTTTTATTCTAATTTTAGAGGCTCATTAAAATTTTCATTTGGTTTTAGTCTTGTATTTTAGTGTGAATTTGCATTTAGATTTAAAATATTTGTATTTTTACATAGAAAATTTCAACAAAAACTAGCAATTTTGGTGCATTTTCATTAAATTTGCATGGGCATTTTGCATGTTAAGGCCTAGAAATCATTTTCAGATCTAAGAGTAATCCAATTTTATCATAAATCAGACTTCAAATCATTTGCATAGTATTTTGTCTCAAAATTTCAAACCTAGGGCTTCAAAAACAACAATTTTCACTAAAATCGGCCTTATCGACTCTCTAAACTTGCATTATAGGTGTGTTGTGAAGGATATTTTTGCATTAATTTTATTTTATCAGGGTAATCATTTTATTCCCCTCATAAAAATCTTCACAACACCCTTTTAATGGGCGCTTGTAGTGAAAATTTTGCAAAAAACTACATATTTTGGCTATTTTTGCCCTAGGGTTTGACCTAGTTTGCACTCCAAGCGTGTTGTTATCAATTTTATGGATTGAGGTGACTTATATTATTTATATTATTTTATGTACCTCCTAAAATTCCTTACAACACCTCCTTTACTAGGTCTTGGATTTGAAAAATTGTGAAAAATAGCTTATTTTTACTATATTTTCACTAGGGTTTGACCTTAAGTGGTGCTGAAAGCATGTTGTGTTGGGTATTTTGCAACCAAGTGGCTGTTATTACTGATATTATTTGCTTTCCATAATCATTTTCCTCACAACACCTTTGTTATGCTCTTTTGCAATGAGTTTTGGTGAAAAAAGTGCTTATTCTGACATATTTTCATTATATTTTGACTTGACATTATCTTGGATTTGCACCAAGAGTGTGTTGAGAGTGATTATATTGATGTTTTGGACTGATATTAGACATATAAATTTCTTCCTTTTATCAAAATCCTTAGAACATCATTTGTTTCATTCATTGGCTTTGAAAAAGTATTGAAAACCCAAGCATTTTAGGCTATTTTTGCATATAGTTTGGCACTTGTATTTTGCACCAATTTTGAAAAGATTTCAAAATCTGATTTTGCATCTCATTATGGCATCTTAATGTTATTCATCTATGAAATATTTGCATGAGTATATCATAGATCTTGAAAATTTCTCTAATTTCACTAATGATAATCCTCATGTTCTAGAGCACATAGCTTCTGTAAGTGGTATTGATGCTTCTATATGTTCTACATATGAATTACAATTACTTTGTTATCCACATTATTTTAGTAGCTTCACACTATTCATGGGAGCATATCCTTTGATCTTAGAAGATTTAACTAAATTCATCTGTAGGAATACTCATGAAAACGTTGATAATGATTCCATAGAGCATTCAAGAACCTTAGATGACAAGACTAGGGATAGCTTTAGTAATTCCATTGCTCTCCCTAGCCAAGATGAAGCATTAGTGAATGAAGAGCTTCCTCTAACAAAGAGCATTCCATGGGTAGAATATGAGCATTCATTTAACAATAATCAAATTCCTACCTCTGTGGAATCCCACCAACCTTCTTCCTTTAGTTGATTGTCCACATACCTTGGATTTCACTAAGGAAGAGAAGACCTTTAATGTCCCTCCTTTGTTTGATTATTCAAGTCATTTAAACATCACTAAGGATGTAGCACTAGTGGATGAGGAAAAGCCTCTCACCTTAACTCCTTCAAGGATGGATGTTGAGATCACTCAAAATAATTTGCTTCTCCCACCACCTAAGAGGATAATGAGTATGTCTAATAATGAACTTCAACAAGAAAAAATTCCACCTAACATTAAGTCAAACCAAGAAGCATTTAAGAATGAACAAAAGAATAATTACAAAAACTTGGTAATAGTACCTTATGTTTGCAATTCAAAAGAGAATGATTTTTTATGACTTCTAGCACGAAGACCCTACAGGTAAGTATCCGTAACCCTTTATCTCTCTTGTGATGTGCTTCCCCTGTGATGTGTTATATGTTGTTTTAGGCTTCTTGGAATGACCTCGGATTCTCCCATAAGGTTCGGGATACCAGGAGACCGCTTCTATTGTGACCCTCTTCTATTTGTATCATCATTCTTCTATAATTCTCTCTCTCTAATTTCATTGTTGAGTGTTGTGTCTTATGGACATAGCATCATGGTTGGTGACTTGGGGGCACCCTCCTATGTGACCATCCCTAAGACACTTGTTTCTCCTCTCTTATTTATTGTTTCCCTTCCTCTAGTGTTTCCACCTAGCAAACGGATGACGACAAACATTTATATTGATGTGGACCTAGTGTCCCTTTTGAGAGAAATCAAAAAATGCACTATAGTTCCTAATATGATGATGGGCTTGTATATTTTATTTGACACTTGGCTAGTGGAAGCACTCATGCTTTCCGCGTAGTGAATATTAATGATGTTTTTGTAGTATTTACAAACCTTAACAATACTGCTACTCCATGCACCATTGTTTGCCTTTGAATCTAGCCTTGGATGTACTTGATTCAAAGAGCTTCATGATATAGCCCCATGGTTATCCTCGAACTTCAAATTTGCCATATAACCTTGGCTCTTTGTGTGGTTAATCATATGCATTGATGTTGTTTATCATGATGTTGTAGACACTAACATGTTTCTTGCAGGGATGTGTTTGTGGGAACATTTGGTGATCGTAAAGCACATGTCACCTCTGGGAGGCATGGGCTTTACGAAAGTCGGTGTTCTTTTGTGTTTTTTCTTCCTACCTTAAGGTGCTTGATATCGATAACTGATATCAACCACCTTAAGGTGGGGACATATAAGGTAAGCTATCTGTTATAGATGTTAGCAGTGTGTTTGACCTCAGATGCAAAGACTTGCACCCCAGAGTAGTGCATCATGCATCTTGAGTTTGTTTACAATCAATCAATCAATCATGTAAGCCCTATGCAAAGGCGGGATATCAAGCATATCCTTTTTCTTAAGCCCTCTGTGGAGGAGGGGATGGTGTATTTCTCAGAGCAGATTACATCATCATGTCATTTTTAAAAGTCCTCTACAGAGGTGGGGAGCAGTTTTGTCACTAACTCAACCTTAAGTGTCTTTGGCGATTGTTGTGGCAAAGCCCAATCATCAGTGTGTCCCTGTAATGTGTGTGAGATGGTGTTGGACCTAGAAATAGGTACACTCCATCACTTGTTTGTCGTGTTTTCTCCATGTCTTCAAGTGTGTGTTTTGGCGTGCTTGTTTTGTTTGGCGTGTTTGTTGCCCCATATGCAAAGACCAGCACCTTTGAGTAGTGCTTCATGCATTTTGGGAGGTTTTGCATGTGTTGCATGTGTGTTTCCCCATATGCAGAGACCAGCGCCATCGAGTAGTGCTTCCTACATTTTGGGAGGTTTGTTTACTTTCCAGTACTTGCATTTGCATTTCATATATATAAGAAAAAGAAAAGAAAAGTTATCATTTCTGTCTTCCATGCATTAATGTGTCTTCTGTGCATTAACTATTTGCTCCGTGTTCTACATGACTGTTACTATCTTTTATGCAGTTGGCATGTCTTCTCCATGCTTGGTGTGTTTACTGTGTTTGTGACCTTACTTTAATGCATGTTTGGGCCTTACGTTCATACATACATTAAAGTGGGGGCTAAATGTAATGTCAGAAAATGTCCCCTTGGGGGCTTTTCCCTCATAAGGTTTATCTCCTAGGTCTTTAGAGTGCATTTAGGACATTTTAGTTCATATTTTAGCATCCTGATGGAATGAGGCCTAAGTCCCATGGCAAATAGGACCTAGGAGGACCCCTTGAGCTGTACCCTGCCTAAAATAGGGGGGAGGACTTGGGCGCCTACGCCCTAGTCCTGTCCTATTTTAGGGTAGCCCCAATTTTTGGGTGTCGGTTTATGATCGTTGGTTATTTTGCCGACATGGTAAAGTATGATTTTTAATATCTTGGCAGGAATGCTTGTAGTTGCATATATAAGCAAGCTTAGGCATTCATTTGTAAACTAGATTTCAATTAGATTCCAATTAGCAAGCTATTGTGTTCTCAAGGTGATTCAAGGCTTTCTATTGTGTTGCAAGAGTAGACTTGTATGTTTTGTGTGTTGATATTTGCAGATTTGAGCTTCAATCTCCTCATGGCATGAAGAGCATCTTCCTCCATGAGAGCTTCACTACAAGGTGACTTATCATTGTGTTTTTATCATTGATTCCTTTGGTTTTTGGCCTCTGCCTCACAAGGGCACACCCTCTTTATCTAATGACGGTGTTTGGAGACTTAAGTGTCCTCCAAGGTTTGACTGAGGAAAACCTCTAAACACCACAACCCCCAAACCAAGTCTTGTGATTGCAGGTTACAAGTGTCGCATTTGGGAAAAGTGGAGTTGCAGGAAGGAGTGGCAGACATCAAGGATTTAGGATCTGAAGGAAAATCGGACAAAGAATCACTTTCAGGACTAGGGCACTCGTAAAAGTGTCCTTTGTAGACAGCTTTTGGAAAACAGAAGTTATAGGGATGATCAGTGTCAGAAGGAGGTCCAGATTCCCTAAAAAAGTAGGTACCTTGGACTTGGGCACTCGCACCAGTGTCCCCGACTGTTCTGCCTTGGAACCCTGAAAATAGGTATACTGTAATTTGTTATTTTACTCCCATTTGTAAGAGATTTTTCCATCTTTCATCAATTTTTTGTTGTATTTGCATAATTAGGGTTTTAATGGTTAATTGGACATAAGAGAAGAAAAATTAATAATTAAATTCCCTAATCCAAGCTTCCCCTCATTTGCAAGTGACCTAGGGTATGATAGTGCTCGCACTAAACCCTAGATCCTTCAATGTTAGGGTGAAAGGAGGATTCAAACATCTAAACAACAAAGATTAACAAAATCCAATTTTACCCTAAACAACCACAATGCTGCAAGTGCAATCTCTTCATGTTGCAGGATAGCAATAACTTCTCCCTTATTATCATTGATTCCTGCACACCCGCCAAGACATTTTGAGTAACCTGCGGGACTATGGTGAGAGATAAAAACACATCAATGGTTTACATGATTAACATGGAAACCAATTTAATTTTCTTAAAATTGTATTTCTATCTTTGACTTGCTTCTTTTTTTAATGGCATCTAGGTGATAAAGTTAATCCAATCTATGCAATTCATCAATAAAGATATACTTATGTATCATAAGGAAAGCAACACTTCTGCTTTGGCATGGACATCAAATCTAAATGAGGAGCTAGGACAAGTCTATGCAAGTCACAATTAAATGTGTTTGAAATAGATAGTTTAACAGTTGCTTGAGGGTCATATATGAAGTAAAAAAAATAGCGTACAATCTACTTTCTATGGCTTTTTAGGGTTTTTAGAGTTTTCTGTGTACAGTTTGTCTTATGTAGATGGAGGTTACTGCCTTGAGTAGTACTTCTAGATCTCAGCCCATGGCGGATGTGGATTGTTCTAAGGGATGGAAATGTGTTCTAACAGGACGAGAGAATCTTTCTCCTAAAGGTACTTCTGTGGTTCCAATTCAAAAGGAATCAGCTAAAGGAACAATGTTGGATATACTAGATGATCTGGTTGAGGAAGTTGTGGCCTACATGGATCTTCCTCTTGTGGGTAAGTTTTTTTCCCTTCGTCCTAATATTGAAATGGTGTGGAAGTGGATGTCCAATTGTTGGAAGGTCAAAGGCAATGTCTCTATCATAGCTATGGTGAGAGGTATGTTTCTTTTTAAATTTACTAGTAGAGAAGACATGATCACCATTTTGGTGGGAGGGTCATGGCTTTATGGTACTCACTTGCACTATGTGCTTGGTGGCCTGGGTTTGATCCTAGCACTAACTTGAACCAGACTACCCCGGTTTGGGTGAGGCTTCCTGCGTTTCCTTTGGAGTATTGGGATGAATTTTTTCTTTTGCTATTGCTAATACTTTTGGCCAGTATGTTACTCTTGATAATACGACTCGGGATAAATCCCAATATGTTTATGCTAGATTCTATGTTAATGTGGAAGTTCACAAAACTCTTCCTATGTCCATTGATTTAAACTCTAATTATGGGATCTGGATGCAGCCGATTCTTTATGAAAACTCTACTACATTTTGTCAACTTTGTAAGAAGAAGGGTCATTTGATGACCCATTGTAAGCTTAAGAAAGTGGAGGAAAATTTTGATCTAGAGAAAGAGAGGAACCCTATTTCCTCGGAAGAAGACATTCCTAATAATCAAGGAATGGGGGGTAATGAGGAAAATGACACTAATTTTGCAGAAGAGAACAGAGATCCTAGTTTTTTAGAAAAAGATATGGGAATGGGAGGTAATGAGGAGTATGTCACTAATCATGAAGGAGAGAATAGTGATTATAGTTTTTCAGAAAAAGATAATCCTGATCTTCAAGGATCGGAGGTAAATGTGGCACTAGATCAGCATGTTTCTTTGGATCCCCATGTGCTAGAAGATGGAGAGTTCCAATAGGATACCCTTTTGGAAGTCCATTTACTTAATGCTGGTGGTAATGTTGGGACCCCTTCAACCCCTTTGGACAACATCCAAATCCCAGAATTAGTTTGTAATAATGAAGAGATGAGTGTTCAACCCTCTTCAAGACAGAGGCCATCTCCTACCTCTAGAGTTAGGACCAATGGAGAGTCTCTCAAGGAAGGGTTAACCACGAATCAGACTGATGACCCAACTCCAACCCCTGGAGTAGGACCAAGTGGCAAGTTTAATGACCAAGATGAATGGATTACCCCTAAGATGAAGGGTTGTAGGAACAAGAAGTTTTCTGATGTTGGAATAGATTCTAGGCAAGGAAGACCTACCCTCAGGGAAACAAGACAAAGAGAGGTAGCTAGGAAGATTGCCAGTGGTAAACAAAAAACACTAGAGGTCCAATCCCAAAAGATTTCCAAATGAGAATACTATCTTGGAATATGAGGGGTTTTAATAACCCTTCCAAATAGTTTGCAGTCAAGAACTATACTCTGGATCATAAAATTGATATTCTTTTACTTCAGGAAGTAAAAATGTCGTAGGAAATTTTTAAACTGATAGCTGACACAATCTAGCCTAATGCTACTTTTTGTATTAGTCTTGCTATGGGTGCTTCTAGGGGGATTGTTACTATGTGGAATAATGCTAGAATTAGAGGTACTCTTACAATTTACAATAAGCATCTTTTGATTGTCAATTTTTCTATGCCTTCTTTTCAATGGTTTTTAATCAATATTTATGCCTCGAACATGAGGATTCTATGGAAAACTTTGTGGATGGATCTGTCCACTCTCCTTTCTACTTCCCCTCATTCTCTTTGGATGATGGAGAAGACTTTAATACTCCTTTATATCCCTCTGAGAAAGTTGGGGTATTCTTGACTACTTTGATAGAATGTTTAATTTTGCTGATTTTATCAATAGCTTTGGGTTGATGGATGTGGAGCTGCAGAATCAAAAAATTACTTGGTCCAACAGAAGAAGAGGTGATCAAATGATCCAAGTCAAATTGGATAGATTCATCATCTCTAATAATTGGGATAACCATTCTAATGTTAGTCTTGCAGCTATACCTAGAATTGTTTCAGATCATAATCCTATTCTCCTTAATTAGGTTGTCCAACATAATCAGAGTCCCTTCCCATTCAGGTTTGAAGCTATGTGGATTAAACACAAGGATTTTAGGAGTCTTCTGACTACATGGTGGCAACTCTTGGTACAAGGTACTCCTATGTTTAGATTGGTTAAGAAGCTTTTACACATTAAACAAGAGGTCCGTGGTTGGAACAAGTACAACTTTGGGAATGTGTTTGTTCAGAAGGAAATTATTTCAGGAAAATTAGTTGATCTTCAAACCAGAATAGCTCAAGAAGATTCTACTAAGGATATTGCTCAAGCTGAGAATAATTTGATTACTGATTGGAAGAACCTTATGAATAAAGAAGAACTCTTCTAGAAACAGAAATCCAGAGTTCAGTGGCTTAAAGAAGGGGATCGTAATACTGCTTTCTTTCATCTCTCAGATATGAAACATATGAAAGCTAATACTATTTCTAAATTATTCTTGGAGGATGGCAATACTATCACTGATGAAAATGAGACTGGTAATCAAGCAGCTTTGTTCTTCCAGAATTTGTTGACGGAACAAGCTGACAGTGTTGCTAATGGGCAGATAATAGATCAGTTCCTTAACAAAATTCCTTCTTTGATTACTGAGGAGGATAACATTGAAATGTTCAACCCTATCTCTAAAGAAGAGGTTCATGCTATTTTATTCTCCATGGGACCCTTTAAAGCCCCAGGCCTCGATGGATTTCCTCCTATATTTTTCCAAGAATATTGGGATTTTGTGAGCTATGATGTTACTGCTGCTGTTAGAGATTTTTTTAGAACTGGAAAACTTCTAAAGCAGATTAACAATACTTTTATTGTTCTTGTTCCCAAGAAGCCAAATCTTGAGCTGCTTGTCGATTTTAGACCTATAAGTTTGTGTAATACTATTTACAAGCTATGCACCAAACTTCTTGTTTTGAGATTTCAACCCTTCCTTGATAAAATTATTTCCTCTTCTTAGAAAGGTTTTGTTCCTGAAAGGTAGATTTTAGATGTTGTTATAGCCACTCATGAAACTATCCACTCGATAGTGAAGAGAAGGATTCCTGGTATGGTTCTAAAGCTTGATATTTCTAAGGCCTATGATAGAGTTTCCTGGTAGTTTCTTTTCAAGGTTATCCAAAAGTTTGGTTTTAATGATAAAGTCTCTCTTCTTATCTGGGAAGTTGTTACCACTACTAAATTCTCAGTCCTGGTTAATGGGGTTCCTAGGGGTTTTTTCTCTCCCACGAGAGGGATTAGATAGGGTGATCCTCTTTCCCCCTATCTATTTATCATGATGGTTGAAGCCCTTGAGAGATATGTTCACTCTAAGGTCCTTGCTAAGGAAATTGTGGTGATCAAACCTACTTCTTCTCTGCCACCCATGTCTGTTCAGTAGTTTGTGGACGATACCATCTTGTTTGGTATCTCTTCAGTTTTAGAAGCCTAAAATTGGAGGAATATTCTCAATGAATATGCCAAAGCTTCTGGTCAACACATTAATTTTCAGAAAAGTAATGTATATTTCTTCAACATTCAGGGAGATCTCCAGATAAAAATCATCAACATCCTTGGCTGTCCTGTAGTTGATCTTCCTACAGTCTACCTTGGCCTTCCTTTAACTATCAATGAAGTTACTCTAGGATTTTGGAATGGTATTTTGGAAAGAATTCAAAAGAAGTTGATTGGCTGGAAGGGTAAGCTCCTGAGTAGTGTTGGAAAATTGCAGCTTTTACAGGCCTCCCTTCAAGGTATTCCAACTTACTTCCTCTCTTTATTTAAAATGCCTAAATATATATCTAACAAACTGGAGTAGATACAAAGAAATTTTTTATGGACAGGTGTCGAAGAAAAAAAGATAATGTCTCTGGTCAAATGGGAGAAGGTTTGCCTTCCTAAAACTCATGGTGGTCTTAATATCAGATCTATAAGAAATATGAATAAGGCCCTTCTTTCTAAAATCAACTGGAATTTGATTAACAGTTGTTAGGGTAAATTTGGATCAACAATGAATATGCAATATAATCAATATCAAATACCCAAAACTTCAATCAAATAGTGAACTAAGGAGATTCAATAAAATAAAGAAATGAACAACAAAGAAAACCTTCTTTTGATCGAAGCTTCCATTGATCGCCTATCACAATCATTCTTGCATGTATGAAATAGGGCCCTCAGAGAGTGCACTTCCTTGCTTTGTTCAAGAATGTCAATTGGAATGGCAGTGGTAATATTGCAATGAAGAAGAGCTTCACAACGATGATAGTAGAGCATAGTGCGTAGTAACGAATGTGATCACAAGTAATGAAGGAATTGGTGCCAAAGGCGCGCTGTAATTCCTGCAGAGTAACAATACTTAAAGCATGGATGAATGAAATAGAAGAATTGGGTTCAATTTATAGACCAGAGAGAATGAAGATCAATGGTATAGAAGACTTGAGAAAATCAACGATTGAGAACAGTTGAGAAACGTGCAATGAATAAGAAGACATGTGTCTTGCTTTCTTTTGCATGAGAGGATTTGTTAAGAATAGAAGAATGAGTTAAAGCAATTAAAAGAATATAATAATCAGTTAAGTGATTTAGAACAAGAAGGGATTTGCATGAGAATAAGAAGATATTTTTCTTTATTAAATATTAGGAATATTTAATTGCATGTGCACAAAGATTGAATTATATTTAGAGATAACTCAATTTAGAAGAAAAGATAACTTAAATAAATAATTGATTTATTTAAATTTAGAAAATATATTATTGGAAGAAATAATTAAATAATTGGAATTATTTAATTTAGAAGATAAGAAAGCAAATTAAATAAATAAATTTATTTAATTGTTTGTGCATGATTTGGAAGAATAAATAAAATATTTGATTATATTTTATTTTTAGAGATTGAGAGGATTTAAATAAATTTGATTGATTTATTTAAATTTGGAAGAATGATTTGATTTAATTAAATAATTAAGAATTATTTAATTGTTTGGAAGAATTTAATTAAATAAAAGATTTTATTTAATTGTTGGAAGAATATGAATTAAATAAATAAATTTGGTTATTTATTTATTGATAAAGGAATCAGAAGGGGATAAATATTAAGAATATTTATCTAGACCGAATCGTGTCATTTTTAGGTGTATACATTTTGCCCCTCTTTGATGCAATGCAGTTTACGGCGTTGCTTCAAATAATAGATAGTCTGGTAATGATACATGCCCTAGTTTGCCCCTGGTACAGGTTTTAGCGATAGGATGCCCCCTCGGGAGATTAGACGGGAAGAAGGGTGGAAGGGACATGAGATGGACAATCTCATGAAGAAGAAGGGAAAAACTTGGTTAGGATGAAGAAATAGCTGAATGATACATGATGCAAGATAGAATGATAACACACACAAGCAAGTAAGCAAGTATGCACAAACGATACAAGAACAAGCAAGGTATTGCCCCTGTCTAGCTGTAAACCAACGATATACTGATAATGATATACGACAGTGTTGTTATGGCGGGGAATGATATATCCCTAGACCAACACGGTAGGTGTGTTGTCATGGCAGGGAACGATAGATCCCTAGAGCAACACAAAGGATAGTGTTTGGTTTTAGGAAATGAAACATGTTGTGTAAGACACGTGTGTTGGTCTGATTTCGACAATGTAACATCCTGTATAAGACAATTGAATGATTATAACTAATTTAGTTGGTTTACAACCAGACAAGGATCAAGACCACTGATTGTGATTGGATCATTTGACAAGATTGACTTGACTTGATTGGTATGGATTAAGGATAGACTTGCATGGGGATCATTGCTTGGATTGACTGGATTGAGAAGAATGGATCACAACGATAGATTTTATACTGATTGATAGAAGAATGACTCGAGAGGACTCACAAGCTTTTATTTGTATTGATACTCTGCATTGTTTGGATCTTTATTGCATGGGTTACGGTATGGATGCTTTGTGGATGCAAGTGGATGTGAATGGTTTTTTGGCATCTTGATAGTGCAAGTATTTTGAAGTGTTTATTTCATCACTGGGCAATTTTTTTTGGTACTTTTTCTAAATGTTGTAAGTTAATACAAGCATCTAGGTATAATTGAATCAAGATGACCTGAGCATCACTTACATGGATTTTTCTTTGGCAAGCTAATACAAGCATCGAGGTATAATTGAACTGAGATGACCTGAGTATTTCTTGCATATCAACAAACAAGGATTGCCCCCATTCATGTTAGACCTTTGATGTCCTCGATGATCTTTTGCTTATCATGTCCTTAGAAAAGGCTTTACATTACTAAAGTTTAATCCCCAAACAACAAACAAAGAAAATGATCATGCTCCCATCATAGCATCTCTAGCTTTTGGCATCCTCGAGTAGCATAGAAAGGCATGATAGCAAAATCAAGACTCTGACTTTAACAATGTTTCCAATCCACAAAACATTTTTACATTTAGATGTGTTTGTTTCTTGCCATAATTTGGGTAAAATTATTTAGAAGGCCTTAGGAGTTTGTTTTCTTTGCTTTGGATAGGTTAATGTCTTGTGTCAGGATTTCTTCTTGAAAAAGAGTGGGTTTTGCTTGAGCTTGCTTGCCTGGTGAGAAGATTCCACAATCTTTATTGGTGAGACAGACCCTAAGGGACTAACCTAGTGCCTCAAGGGCTCATTGCTAATGGCCTTGCCTACATGATGACGCAGAGGCAATGTAGTTTAGGGTAAACCCTAACAGACCTAAGACCTAGGTGATAGAAAGTGGTGTGGACTTAGATAGATAGAAGGACTAGACATGAGACGGATGGGACAATGGAGCCTCAAGGGTGCATTTGAGAAATGGCCCTGCCTATGTGACAATGTAGAGGCAACGTAGTTCATGGACTCAGACCATGTGGACCTAAGATATGGATCAGATAAGACACGATATGGAACAGATATGGATGAGACATGGAACAGATATGGATTAGACAAGACATGATATGGAATAGATATGGATCAGATAAGACATGATATGGAACAGATATGGATCAGACAAGACATGATATGGAATAGATATGGAACAAATATGGATCAGATATGGAATAGATACGGGATAGATATGGATCGGATGATACTAATGACAAGGAAACACCATGGATAGGTAGATGTATGGGTGATAAAGAATGGAATGGGTAGGTATGAGGATGGGAAATAGTGGATAGAAGGAAACAAGGATGTGATCTCCAAGGACCATGTCACATAAGAATAACATGCCCCATTGTAGGTAGAATACTTAGGATTTTTCATGACAAAGCTTATGACGCTAGGAGGATGAGAGGGTAATGAAGGATTTGCATGGTTTGGAGGGATAAGGTATGTCAAGAGACATCTAAAACATTTGTCAACATTGTGCCCCCAATCTTTATCAAGACCAAAGAAAGATGGAGGCAAGGAAAATTAGGATAGATAGACTGGACAATATAGGTATGTAATGGATAGAAGGATAGGATTGGAAATGGTATGGAAGGAAACTGATAGGATGATGAGACAAGGTGCCCCCAAGTGTATGTGACATAGAAGATCAACTTACACATGACACTTGTTTGCCAGGTTTTCATCATGGTACTTATCCAAGGCCCTTGTTTGCCAGATTTTCACCATTGGACAAATGGATTTTCTTTACTTTTTTTTTTTGAATAGGAGAAGGCGAATACAGAAGGGAGAGACTCAAGTATCTAGTTCCTTGAAAGGTGATAGTCCCACTAGTAAGGATGTCATTGCATGGACCATGTCAAGTGTTCTTATAGATGTTGGTAGGGGATTGCATGAAAGTGAGATGGAGAAGGTAGATATTGGATTATGAAGGGGGTAATAGTGGATAATGATGCAGAATACGAAGGGAAGGCTTATGCAAAAGCATGGACCATAGGAAGTAGGATGAGGAAGATATGTAGGATACTAGTAGAAGGAAGGGGAAGATATGTAGGATACTAGAGGAAGATACTAGGGATCCACATAGACTGAGTATTTTTCTGATTTTTGCTTGTCATGTGGGATGGAAGAATTGGAGACTTTTGGATGGAAAGGGAGAAAGTGGATGGTTGAGATTCTTGAGAGGTAGATGCCTCATGTAACTAGAGGGCTTTTTGCTTAGGTACCCAAACCATTTTGTTTTTAGATAGTACCTGTGAAGGTATGGGCTTGGGTGTATGCAGCTTTTGTACAGCTTTTGGAGTAACCATTTCTTGGATGTGGACCCACACCTTTTTTAGTTTGGCATATAGGTGTGTGGGGTATGCAGCTCTTGAGAAGGATGCTTCTTTGATTCTTGGATTTTGTATCCTAGGTCATGAGGACTCTTAGGATTTTTGACTTTATAGGTAGAGGCATCCAGATTTTTACTGGTGAATTCTCTTGAGATGGTGGAAGTGGAGTTTGAGGAAGTTCTTTGTTTAGACAACATGTGCATCTATTGGTCATGATTGGGATTGTTGGAGGATTTATTGGTGGATGGATAAGGTGTTGGAAGAAGTGGTGGTAAAATGCATGGAGGGATATTAGGAGTTGGAAGTAGCGAAGGTAGATTGGATGGTGGAAGGTGTATGGTCACATGCTTTTGACAATTGTAGGATGATGGAGGTGGAATGGTGACATATGTTTTGGGGATATGATAGGGTTTGCGATGGAATGTCGTGGACTTTGGAGGAGTGGAGGAAGTACCAACATCTTGAGATTGTTCACCTTGGGGTGTGTATCCAAGGCCATATGAAGGAGGAGGAACATTGACATGGACGAGCTCCAAAATACCTTGTTCGTGAAGGCCTAAGCCTTTACCTTGATAGTTCATATGTTGGAGTATGCGGTGGACAGTGGGATTATGTGTGGGTGGAACACTAGACACAAGTTCCTTATTGGGTGGATAAGGTGAGATAGAGGATAATTGGTGCAGGAGCACCCCTTCAACAAGATAAAAATACATCTGAGGGAGAAGAATAAGGTTTTAATATGTTTTATACATTTCAAGTTGTCATGTAGTATTTGTGTTGACATTTCATGTTTTTAATAAAGACCCCACCATATGAACCAAGGTCACAAATTTGGCATCCTGTTAAGCCAATTTGGACATCTTAGATATTTGGGGTATGTGGATGATTAAATCAAATGTGTCGTGTTGTTAGGTGTTGTGCTATCTTGTGCTAAACATGTGTCATGTGATTAGTTAGGGTTTTAGCTTATAATCTTGGTTAAGCAAAATTTAGAAGGGGAAGAGTCTAGAACAAAAATAGGCAGAGGTGGTTGAGGAACGGCTGGCCTTCCACCTTCTATAACTATCAAATGTATGAATCTTTATAATCGGCCTATGTTCTTTGAAGAAGGGGAGTGAGACGAAGTTGGAATGAAGAAATAGAAATTCTGCCAGTTGTGTTTTACAAATTTTGGATTCTATGTAAATTTTCTGTGTATCAAATTGTTCTGTGTATATTATCTATATAGAATTGTTTTCTATTTAATTTAGTTTTCTATTGTCGAGATGTACGATTAAAACCATTCCACTGGTGGATTTCTGTGAAATCAGTGGAATGGACTTTGTACAATAGTTTTTTGTTTTGTTTTCTTTTTGTTCATGGTCATGGCAGAATAGAAACAGCGAGATTTGTTACAGAGGAGGTTACTGGCGTGAGATTCAAATATACATTTTATGTATATACGTCAATTACATGCCGGGAACAATTTGTGAGTATATCGCATTTGTATGCGAGTATCATCCTGTGTATATCCTGTGAAGAAAGGTATGTATAAGAGTCCTTTTGGGTTAAGTTCATGTTGTTCGCTAAATATACAAGTAGTGTGTATATCACTAATGTACCTGAGTACATTTCATGTGTATATCACATTTGTATGTGAATATACATTTCGTGTGTATCCTGCATCTATGTATCAGGTTGAAGCATATCGGGGGAACCGATAGTAGATGTTTGCGGGTGGTTGAACCAATTCAAAGGTTTAACAAGTTCAATAGGTTCATTGAAGTAAGTGGCACCGATAGTTGAACCGACGGTTGAACTAGTTCAACAATTCAATGGTTCAACGGTTCAAAGGGTTCAGTGGGTTCATCGAGATACATCGGGTTCATTTGGTTCGTCAGTTCAACAAGGAGCATCAGGTTCTATGGTTCAATGAACTCGGAGGTTCAATCGATAAAGTCTATGCGACGGGAGTATATTGAACCGATAGTGTATGTTGAACTGAATAGTTGAAGGTTCAATGGTTCAACGAGTTCATCAGGTTCGAGAGGTTCAAACGGTTCAACTGATAGTTGCTGACTACATTAAGTTTGGGTGATAGAAGTATGTTGAACTGATAGTTGATGGTTCAATGGTTCATGAGATTCAATGGTTCAGTGACCATAGGTTTAGCGGTTCTGTTATTTCAAGTGGTTCAAAGGTTCAACCACAGTAATAGTTCCATATTTTACAACTATTTTCACCACTCCACTGTGTTGCTCTACACCAAGTGGTATCGGAGCAAAGGAGTATCCTTTGGGTAGAAGAAGTCGACAAGATGTCAGATGAAGAGGGGTCACAAGAGTACCCCGCAAAGATGACCAACATTGAGTTGGCGGTCCTAGTAAAGAAGCAAATGGCAGAGAGCAGAGCAACTTGGGCTCAGAATCAGGCCTTGAAAGAAGAGTTAGAGAAGTTGAGGGATAAAGTAGAGAAGGGAGAAGAAGATTCTGGTGAGCGTGAAGATAGGGAAGAAGAGGAGATCCCTAGGCAGGAAGAGATAGAGGTTCCTGTAGATCAGAGACCCTTACTTAATGCCCTCAAATCCATGGAGAGGACCATGGATATGAAAGTAGACCTACCAGTGTTTGTAGGCAAAATGGAACCTGATTCAGTGATGGAGTGGATAGACTCCTTGAATAACTTCTTTAAGATTGAGGAAATACCAGACCACCAAAGGGTGAGAATGACCCAATCCAAAATGAAAGGGACTGCACTAAATTGGTGGAATTTCATCCAAGATGACAGGGTGAAAGAAGGAAAGAACAGAGTTACTACTTGGAAGAAGATGATGGCTTTAGTGAAGGAGGCCTATGTTCCATTAGATTACAACATCCAATTACATAAGAGGAAACAAAACTTGAAGCAGAAGGAGTTATATGTCAACTCATACACAAAAGAATTCATGAAACTATGTGTCAAGACAAAGATAAAGGAGGGTGAGGAAGAGAAGGTGGCAAGGTACCTCAATGGATTGAGGTTTACCATCCAAGAAGACATAAATCTACATAACTCGGAGACAATCCAAAAGTGCTACCAATTGGCACTCAAAGTGGAAGAAAAATTAAAGAGAAGACAAGAACAGAATAGTAGATGAAGAGGGAGACAACAAAGGGGAGGAAGAAGTCCTTTCAGAGGCAGAGGAAATGGATTTCGATACCAAGGTGAATCAAACCAAGAGAGTAACAAGGGAGACAACAGTCAAACCCAAGGGGGAAGTTACAATCAAATAGGAAACTTTAGGGGTAGAAGACCACCGTTTAGAGGGAGATCTCAGGGAAGGGACCTATTAGATGTTACAATTGTAATCAAGAAGGCCACATAGTCAGCAGATGTCCAAGAAAGGCAACAAGTTTAATAGGAGAAAGGAGGATCAATCTGATCCAAGAATTTGATTGTCAAAGTGTGACAAGCTCAAAAAATTTTCAAAGTGTGAATGCTCCTAACGGTTATGGATATCTTGAGAAAGGAGAATCTTTGATGATTAGGAGAGCAATGACCACCATGAAGGTGCCTGACGAAGAACCCCCACAAAGGAAGTCTCTCTTCGGAACTACTTGCAAGGCAGGAGGAAAGGTATGTAAAGTTTTGATTGACTCCAGATCCACTGAAAATTTTGTGTCATTTGAAATGGTAGAAAAGTTTAAGCTTAGAAGGCTATCCCATCCTTGCCCATACAAGGTCTCATGGCTCACCCAAGGTTGGCAAACAGTTGTGAAAGAACAGGCTTGGGTGGAGTTTCAAATTGGACCATACAAGGATAGATTATTGTTTGACATTGCCAAGATGGATGCTTGCCATCTCCTATTTGGAAGACCATGGCAGTATGACTTGGAAGCACACCATGATGGAGTTAGAAACACATATTCAATCACCAAGGATGGTAAGGTGATAGAGTTGCTACCATTAATGGAGAATGAGGTGGAATCAAAAGAGAAAGAAGTCAAGGTGATGATGGTAGAAGGCAAACAATTCATGACAGAGATAGTAGAAGAAGGAGCAATTGCATATGCTCTAATTCCATGCCTAAAAGTGAACAAGGAGCAGCAATAGGAAGTCAAGGGAGAGAAGAGGCAAAGGTTTATAGATTCAGTTGTCCAAGAGCTATTGGACATATACAAAGGCATCATCTCTAATGGAATGCCAAGGTCCCTACCACCTATGAGGGACATCAGCCATTACATAGATTTGATCCCAAGATCTACACTTCCAAACAAAGCAGCATACAAGCTTACCCCAGAGCAAAATACAGAGGCAGCAAGGTAGATTGAGGAGTTGTTGGAGATAGGCCTAATTGGCAAGAGTTTAAGCCCATGTGCAGTACCGGCTGTACTAGCACCAAAGAAGGAAGGCACTTGGAGACTTTGTACTAATTCAAGGGCTATCAACAAGATAACAATCAGGTATCGGTTCCCAATTCCTAGGATAGAAGATTTTCTTGATTGCTTGGGGGGTGCTAAATATTTCACAAAAATAGATTTAAAGAGTGGCTATCATTAGTTTAGGATTAGGCCAGGAGATGAATGGAAAACTGTATTTAAGACCAATGAGGGGTTGTATGAGTGGAAGGTCATGCCATTTGGATTGTCCAACGCCCCTAGTACCTTTATGAGGTTGGTGAATGAGGTCTTGAGGGAATTCATAGGTAAATTTGTCATAGTATATCTAGATGATATCCTGATTTTTAGTAATACAAGGGAAGAGCACCTCAAACATATAGACTTGGTGCTCAAAAAGTTACATGAAGAGTAGCTAATGATCAACTTAGCGAAGTGTTTGTTCATGCAGGAAGAGATCATCTACTTGGGATTTGTCATCTCACATAACAAACTAAAAATGGATCAAGAGAAGGTAAGTGCCATATTGTCTTGGCCAACTCCTAAAACCTTGAATGATGTTAGAAGTTTCCATGGGTTAGCAACCTTTTATAGGAAGTTTATAAAGGGGTTTAGTCATGTTTGTGCACCCATGCTTGACACCATAAAAGGAGGACAAAAGTGCAGATTCACTTGGACAAAGGAGGCAGATGATTCATTTGAAACATTGAAGAAGAACGTGGCAGCACAACCAGTCCTTGCACTTCCTGACTTCAACAAGATTTTCTAGGTAGAATGTGATGCAAGCCACATGGCAATTGGAGTAGTATTTAGTCAAGAAGGTAGGCCTATTGCATTTTTTAGTGAGAAACTAAATGATGCCAAGAAGAGATACTCATCATATGATTTGGAGATGTATGCTCTAGTATAGTCACTCAAAAAGTGGAGGCATTACTTGATGCCCAAAGAATTCATAGTGTTCACAGATAATCAGGCTCTTAGTTTCATAAACAACCAAGAGAAGCTGAACCATAGGCGTATGAAGTGGGCGGAGACTTTGCAAG
The DNA here is from genome assembly GCA_027924645.1 of Cunninghamia lanceolata. Classification (NCBI taxonomy): domain Eukaryota; kingdom Viridiplantae; phylum Streptophyta; class Pinopsida; order Cupressales; family Cupressaceae; genus Cunninghamia; species Cunninghamia lanceolata. The sequence goes on along the minus strand of BSBN01000220.1, from coordinate 1,654,705 downwards.
CTTTCACCTTCACACTCAAACACAAGAAAGGGGTCAAGAACAAGGTAGCATATGCTTTGAGCAGGAGGGTTCTAACCATTAATCAGATCCAATTGGAGAGTTTTGGAATTGACTCTTTGAAGACCATGTATGATGTTGATGAAGACTTTGGAGAAATCTATAAGGTATGTATTTCCTTTGGAGACAAATATCATGTTGAGTTCTCTAAATTTCTGATCCAAGATGGATTACTTTTCAAGGGTGGACAGTTGTGTATTCCATGGTGTTCTATGAGACTGAATATCATTAGGGAGAAACATTATGGGGCCATGGTAGGACATTTTGGTCTAGATAAGACTCTTGATCTTGTGAAGAGGCATTACTATTGGTCCACATTGTAGTCAGATGTGAGGAGATTTGTGGAGGTATGTGTGATATGTCAGAAAGCAAAACAGAGATCCACTAATGCAGGTTTGTATCAGCCACTACCCATTCCTTCTAGGTCGTGGGAGAGCATAAGCATGGACTTTGTATTGGGTTTGCCTAGAACAAGGAAGGGATATGATAGTGTTTTTGTTGTAGTAGATAGATTTAGTAAAATGGCACACTTCTTGCCATACAAAACCACTTGTGATGCTTCATATGTTACAGATCTATTTTTCAAAGAGATAGTGAGGATACATGGTTTGCCATTGAGCTTGGAACCAATTTATCCTTCTCATCAGCCTACCATCATCAAATAGATGGGTAGACTAAAGTGGTTAACCATTCATTGGGAAATCTACTAAGGTGTTTGACAAGGCAGCATGGAGAGAAGTGGGATAACATCCTACCACAAGCAGAATTTTCCTATAATGACACCATTAATAGGAGTACAGGGACGTCACCTTTTCAGGTGGTATACGGTGTTCATCCAAGGGGTATTTTGGAGCTGAGAGATCTACCTATAGGAGAGTCTATTAGTACAAATAGAGAAGCATTTGCATCAGCCATCAAGGAGGTGCATGGTCAAGTCAAGAACCAACTCCAACAAACTATATTGAAGTACAAACATATGCTGACAAGAAAAAGAGGGATGTACAATTTGATGTTGGAGATTTGGTGTGGGTTCATCTAAAGAAGGAGAGGCTCCCAAAAGGTAAACATACCATGCTCATGCAGAGGAAGATTGGACCATGTCAAATTTTGAAGAAGTGTGGGCCGAATGCTTATGAGATCCAACTTCCTCCTAATCTTGGATTGTCACCCATTTTCAATGTATGTGATTTAACTCCATACAAGCAGAATGCAGATGTAGAATAGGAACCATTGTAGGGTGTAGAAGATGATGATATTCCTAAGCATGATCTATCAAAATTGAAGAAGATATTAGACTCAAGAGTGACAACGAAGACAAGGAACAAAGAGTACATGGAGTACTTGGTGGCTTGGCACGGGAAACCTGATTCAGAGGTAGTTTGGATGACTGAAGATCAGATCACAAACCATGGTGCAGACCTTCAAACTCTGATCTCAAGTGGGCTTGAGATCTCTTCTCCCGGGGAGTATGGTGCAGGAGCACCCCTTCAACAAGATAAATATACATCTGAGGGAGAAGAATAAGGTTTTAATATGTTTTATACATTTCATGTTGTCATGTAGTATTTGTGTTGACATTTCATGTTTGTAATAAAGACCCCACCATGAGAACCGACCCCACCATATGAATCAAGGTCACAAATTTGGCATCATGTTAAGCCAATTTGGACATCTTAGATATTTGGGTTATGTGAATGATTAAATCGAATGTGTTGTGTTGTTAGGTGTTGTGTTGTCTTGTGCTAAACATGTGTTGTGTGATTAGTTAGGGTTTTAGCTTATAATCTTGGTTAAGCAAAATTCAGAGGGGGAAGAGTCCAAAACAAAAACAAGAAGAGGTGGTTGAGGAACGACTAGCCTTCCACCTTCTATAACTATCAAATGTATGAATCTTTATAATCGGCCTGTGTTCTTTGAAGAAGGGGAGTGAGACGAAGTTGGAATGAAGAAATAGAAATTCTGTCAGTTGTGTTTTACAAATTCTAGATTCTATATAAATTCTCTGTGTATCGAATTGTTCTGTGTATATTATCTGTATAGAATTGTTTTGTATTTAATTTAGTTTTCTGTTGTCAAGATGCACGATTAAAACCATTCCATTGGTGGATTTCTGTGAAATCAGTGGAATGGACTTTGTACAATAGTTTTATGTTTTGTTTTCTTTTTGTTCATGGTCATGACAGAATAGAAACTGTGAGATTTGTTATAGAGGAGGTTATTGGCGTGAGATTCAAATATACATTTTATGTATATATGTCAATTGCATGCTGGGAATAGTTTGTGAGTATATCGCATTTGTACGCAAGTATCATCCTGTGTATATCCTACAAAGAAAGGTATGTATAAGAGTCCTTTTGGGTTAAGTTCATGTTGTTCATTGAATATACAAGTAGTGTGTATATCGCTAATGTACCTGAGTACATTTCATGTGTATATTGCATTTGTATGCAAATATACATTTTGTGTGTATCCTACATCTGTGTATCAGGTTGAAGCATATCAAGGGAACCGATAGTAGATGTTTGTGGGTGGTTGAATCAATTCAAAGGTTCAATAGGTGCAATAGGTTCATCGAAGTAAGTGGTGCCGAAAGTTAAACCGATGGTTTAACTGGTTCAACGGTTCAACGATTCAAAGGGTTCAGCGGGTTCATCAAGATATAGCGGGTTCATTTGGTTTGTTGGTTCAACAAGGAGCATCAGGTTCAACGGTTCAATGAACTCAGAGGTTCAATTGGTAAAGTCTATGTGACGGGAGTATATTGAACTGAATAGTTGAAGGTTCAACAGGTCAACGAGTTCATTGGGTTCGAGAGGTTCAAACGGTTCAACTGATAGTTGCCGACAGCATTAAGTCTGGGCGATAGAAGTATGTTGAACTGATAGTTGACGGTTTAATGGTTCATGAGGTTCAATGGTTTAGTGACCGTAGGTTCAGCGGTTCAGTTAGTTCAAGTGGTTCAAAGGTTCAACCACACTAATAGTTCCGTATTTTAGAACTATTTTCACCGCTCCGCTGTGTTGCTCTGCATCAATAATGGTGGTTGGTGTTTTAAGGAGGAACACTCATGAATGAAGGTGGTAAGACCAAGGATATACGGTGGAGGATTTGCAGCATGGTTGATAATGGATGGCGGAGGAGTATTTTTGGTTTGATCTTCTATGCTTACTTGGGAGGCAAGTGTGTATGAGGAAAAATCGATTTAAATTAAACTAAACAAATCAAAAACCTAATAACATAAAGAGAACCAATCCAAATAAAAACCATTAATAATAAATCAATGAAACATGAAAGATTTTACTGAGATTTCTATTGTTCCCTTTGGATTGAATGTGGATTGCTCAATATTGCTATGAAACCATAGTTGCAACAAGCAAGTGTAGTGCTCAAAGATCAATGTCAAAAAATCGTAAAGTTGTTCAATCGATGCGATGTATGCTCAAAGCGCTGTTAAGTATGCCTGAAAATAAGATCGAAGAGAGAGGCTCAATGAAGGAGATGAGGGGGGTTTATATAGGTTTCAAGGAAGTTCGATCAACAGTCCAGATAATTCAGAAGAATCAATGGAGGAGAACAGTTGAGGAACGTGCAACGAATAAGAAGCAAACAAGTGTCACACAAAAGCTATTTTATTTGAGTTAAACACTTTCTTTTCTATGAGAGGAGACATGCTTTTCATAAATTAGAAAGTTTTTTTCTAATTTAAGAGAAATTGATAAAAACAAGGTTGAGTGAATAGATAACTCAACTTTAGATTTGCTTTTGCATGATTTGAGAGAAATTAAATAATAAATTATTTAATTTTGTGTGCATGGAGAAGAAGACTTATTTTTAGAAGATTTGAAAGATATTTAAAGAATTTGAAAGCAAATTAAATAAATAGATTTATTTAATTGTTGTGCATGATTTGGAAAATAAAATAAAATATTTGATTTATTTTATTTTTGGAGAATGAGAGAATTTAAATAAATTTGATTTGATTTATTCAAATTTGGAAGAATGAATTTGATTTAATTAAATAATGGGATTTATTTAATTAATTGAGACTTGAGATTTGGACAGAAGATAATTATCTAATTAAATAATTAAAATTATTTAATTGTGGAATAATAGAGGAATATGATTTAATTAATTAAATAACGAGGATTTATTTAATTAATGTCGCAATTAGGAGATTTAGAAGAATTTGGTGAAATTAATTAAATAATTAGATTATTTAATTAATGTGTGAAATGCAGGTGATTTGACAGATTATGAAAAGCAAGTGGTGTAACGACTTGGTCATTTTAGGGTGTCTACATTTTGCCCCTCTTTGATGCAATACAGTTTACAACATTGCTTCAAAGAAATCGATTATTGAGGACATGATACAATTTACTGATGCCACAGTGTAGCTAGTTGCCCCAGCATAGCTAGCGTAGGGTGCCCCCTCGAGTTTAATTTTGTGTGCATGGAGAAGAAGACTTATTTTTAGAAGATTTGAAAGATATTTGAAGAATTTGAAAGCAAATTAAATAAATACATTTATTTAATTGTTGTGCATGATTTGGAAAAAAAATAAAATATTTGATAAATATTTTATTTTTGGAGAATGAGAGAATTTAAATAAATTTGATTTGATTTATTCAAATTTGAAAGAATGAATTTGATTTAATTAAATAATGGGATTTATTTAATTAATTGAGACTTGAGATTTGGACAGAAGATAATTATCTAATTACATAATTAAAATTATTTAATTGTGGAATAATAGAGGAATTTGATTTAATTAATTAAATAATGAGGATTTATTTAATTAATGTCGCAATTAGGAGATTTAGAAGAATTTGGTGAAATTAATTAAATAATTAGATTATTTAATTAATGTGTGAAATGCAGGTGATTTGACAGATTACGAAAAGCAAGTGGTGCGGCGACTTGGTCATTTTAGGGTGTCTACATTTTGCCCCTCTTTGATGCAATGCAATTTACAACGTTGCTTCAAAGAAATCGATTGTTGAAGACATGATACAATTTACTGATGCCCCAGTGTAGTTAGTTGCCCCAGCGTAGCTTGCATAGGGTGCCCCCTTAAGAGGAAAGATAGGGAAGCGACAGAAGAACTATGTAGACGCTTGACTAGAAGATTGTGTTGGAGAGAGGTGAGGTTGGATAGATGATAGATAGAAGAAAGGAGAGAACATGAGAGAAAGACAGGTGATTGATCTTTGCTTGAAAAACTATATAAGGCCATGGGTGAATGGATGGGCGAATGATGAGCTTGTTGCATTGGTTTCACAATTGTATATAAAGAGCAATCCTTATTTTTGATGTAGCATGTGGATAGTTCACCACCAAGGTATAAAAGACCAAGGTGCTGTAATATCCAAGTGCGTGGACGTTGACTCTTCAAGCAAGCGGTTTGAACTTAGATCCCTTAGACATAATATAACCTTGTTGGTACATGTGAATGAGCCATAGTCTTGAACATAAAATAAACTTCAATACATGTGAATGCAAGAAGAGTATTAATATGTAAGATGCTAGGTTGTAACACACACAAGATAAATAGAATGCTAAGAAAGATTCTAAAGATCATTCCTCAAACACGGCACACGAAAAGTAATGACTATGCCCCCAATCCGTATTGCATCGCAACATACTAAGATTATGGATGAATCAAGGTAGTCTTGAATAGGTAATGGATAAAGGAACAAAAGATAAACCATAACACAAATTGACTGACTTACAAAGTAAACATACAGCCAACATATTCTCTTGCTAAAGAGGTTGCTCAGGATAGATTGGATAGGAAAGATAACAGCTTTATTGTAGGAACTCTGTGTTCGTTAAAGGGTGTTACCTGTCTAAAAAGACAATGTCTTACTGCGAGAGATGCCACATGTCGCAGGAGACATGTGTGTTGGTCTCGACAATGGAACACTGCGTAGAAGACAAGCTTGTTGATCTAGGGCTTTGGTTAAGCAGTAACTAGCTGATGTTGGCAATTGGCATGCAGGACAGTAGATGACTCTGGAAGGAAGCTGCTTTACTTCAGGTTTGTTAAGAATGTTTGCTTTAAAAGGATGCGCTAGCTTATTGTTTTGCTGCTTGAGTTAGTCAAGTCAAGGCAAAATAGATTTTGATAAATGGAAGACTAGAAAGGTGACAGTGTTAATGGATTGAAACAGGTGGAGAATGATGAATCACATGTGCCTGAGTACTGGATACATCCTTCGTATTCCAGACTGCCTACATACCCTGTATCCACGAGATCAAGGCACATTACGAGGAAAGATGAAAGAAGATAATATGTAGTTCTGGATAGAGTGATGAATGGGTCAAGGTGAAAGGAGGGGATCTTATGTACCTGAGTACTGGATACTTCCTTCATATTCCAGACTACCTACATACCCATATCCATGGGATCAAGGTACCTTAAGATTGAAAAGATGATAATATGTAGTTCTGGTTGGTGTGATGATGTGGGAAAAGTGTTGAGAAGATAACAGCCCTATCGTAGGAGCGATGTGTCCGTTAAAGGGTGTTACCTGTGAACAATGAGAAAGAGATTGAAGTATGTGTTGCGAACCACGAACAAGGAACCAATCCTAGACCTAAGTTAAGGAAAGAGTTGCCCCCATTCTGGTAGAGGAAACTGTATAGGTGACTGCCGAAGAAGACACTGAAAGCTTTGACCTAGGACAAGACAGTGTTAACTGTAGACACAGATTAAGATGTGGGATGACGACGAGGGACATTGACAAATTTCCAAGCTATACTAGATAGGGAGATGGAAATGCAAACAAGGTCAATGGTTTTATTATGGATGGATGGAAAGGCGTGCTTTGTGCACTGGACATGGAGTGGACAAGACTTGATAGACGATGGATGCTGACTCTACACATAGCACTTGTTTGCCAGGTTTTCACTATGGTACTTATCCAAGGCGCCTATTTGCCAGGTTTTCACCAGAGGATAGATTTTTTTTGGATTTTTTTTTTTTTTTTTGGAGTACTCTGAGGATTAGGCATAGAACTTCTTGAGATGGACACTGTTAAGTGGCTCATCCAGAGAAATGCCATCAAGTGTAGCTAAAGTATAAGCTCCTGATCCATATGCTGCTGTCACAATAAAGGGACCTAATCAGTTAGGATCAAACTTGCCCTTCTTTTCTCGATCTGCTTGATTTCTCTGATTCTCTTTAAGTACAAGATCACCAACTTGAAACTGTCTTTCTTTGATCTTTTTGTTGTAATTATGCCAGAGACAGTTTTGATAGACATGGAGATGATTAAGTGTGGCAAAGCACCTCTCATCTAGTAGTTCAAGCTCAGCTAATCTGGAAGTGCGATACTCATCTCCGCCGATCAGGTCCTACATGGATACTCTGAGGGATGGGATCTCGACCTCTATAGGTAGGATGGCTTCAGAGCCATAGACCAAGGCATAGGGTGTGGCACCAGTTGGTGTTCTTATACTAGTGCGGTAGGCCTATAGGGCAGGATTGAGTTGCAAATGCCAATCACGACTAGCTTCATTGACTGTTTTCTTGAGGATTTTGAGAATGGTTTTATTGGAAGCCTCAGCTTGGCCGTTACTCTGCGGATAGTAGGGAGTTGAAAAGCGATGTTGGATATTGTATTGTGTGCACAAGGCACAAACATCTTGATTCTTGAATGGTCTCCCATTATCAGTGACAATGGCTTGGGGAATACCATACCAACATATGAGGTAGTTTAGGATAAACTTGGCCATTTGCTTACCGGTGATATAGGTCATAGGAATGGCTTCCACACACTTTGTGAAATACTCAGTGGTGGTAATGATAAACTTGTGGCCATTGGAAGAGGAAGGGTGGATTTGTCCTACGAGGTCAAGACCCCATTGAGAAAAAGGCCATGGAGTTGTCAGAAGTTGTAATTCATGAGCTGGTGCGTGAATCAAATCTCCATGCTGCTGGCATTGTAGACACTTCTTAGGAAACTGTGCAGCATCTTGCTCTATTGTAGGCTAGTAATAACCTATTATGAGTATCTTCTTAGCAAGATTAGGACTAGTAGAATGTGTGCCATAGACACCTTCATGTATGTCTTGTAAGGTAGCCTTGGCTTCTTCCGCGTTAAGACATCGTAAGAGGATACCATTGAGACTCCGGCGATATAGTGTATCACCCAGAATGATGTAACGGGAGGATCGACGGATAAAGGTTTTGCGTTGTGTGGATGATAGGTCAGGGGGAAAGGTTTTGTTCTTGAGGTATTCATAGATATCTTTGTACCATGGGGAATTGGGACCAACAAGTTCACAGATGATTTCAGTAACAGGAACATCAACGGCTGGTATCAACAATTGCTCGATCAAGAATTCACACTTCTGTGTATTTGCAGGCATGTCAATCAATGACCCTATAGAAGCCATAGGATCTGCAGCTTTATTATGCTCTCTTGGAATTTGCTCAAATGTGATGCTAGAAAAGTGTGGTTTGTAGGCATCCACTAGTTGCTTGTAGGGGACCAACTTTTCATCCTTTGTTTGGTACTCATCTGTGACTTGGTGAATGACTAGCTATGAGTCTCCATATACTTATACTTCTGTGATGTCCCATTGAACTATTGTATTGAGACCTATGAGGAGTGCTTCATACTCAGCTATGTTGTTGGTGCAAGGGAATGCAAGCCGATATGACTTTGGAATGTAGTCATTTTGAGGGGTGATGAACAAGATGCTAGCCCCTGATCCATGATGTGTGTAGGAACCATCAAAGTACAACTTCCAAATTATTGAGTTGGAAAGAGTGAAGAGATTTTCATTCAGAAAGTCTGCTACCATCAGGTGTGTATCTTGCATGGGTGCTTCTGCTAGTTGATCTGCTAGAGCTTGTCCTTTGATTGCTTTACGATCCACATATTCAATGTCAAACTCACTAAGGATCATGACCCATTTAGCTAATCGGCCTATGAGAGCTGCTTTTACTAGTAGATACTTCAATGGATCAATCTTAGCTATAAGAATTATGTGTTGGTTCAACATGTAATGCCACAACTTTTGGGAGGTGAACACTACTGCTAAACAAGCTCTTTCCATCAGTGAATAATTGAGTTCATATCCCACCAAGGTTCTACTGATATAGTAAATTGCATGCTCTTTTCCTGTTTCATCATGTTGTGCTAGCAAGGCCCCTAGGGCTGAAGTTGTAGTTGAGATGTATAATATCAAAGGTTTATCAGCAACTGGTGGAACCAATATAGGAGGTGTAGCTAGATACTCTTTGAGCTGATCAAATGCTGCTTGACACTTATAATTCCATTGAAATGAGACATCCTTTCGGAGCAAGTGTTGAAATGGTTGACATTTATCTGCTAACTGTGAGATAAAACGCTTGATGGATTGCAACCTTCCTTGGAGGCTCCTTAATGCTTTTAGGTTCTTTGGTGGAGGCATCTCTATTATAGCCTTTACTTTTGTTGGATCTACTTCGATACCTCGACGAGAAACAATGTAACCCAATAGCTTCCCTGATGTTACACTGAAGACACACTTCTTTGGATTGAGGCGCACTTGATATTTCTCGAGCCTATCAAAGATCTATCCTAGCACTTGTATGTGATATGTCCTAGAAGATTTACCTAGTATGTCATCCACATAGTCCTCCATGATGTGATGAAAGAGGTCATGGAATATCACTGTCATTGCTCTCTGATAGGTTGCTCCTGCATTCTTTAGACCAAACGGCATGACACACCAACAATAGTTACCCCACGGATAAGTAAAGGTTGTTTTATGTTGATCTTCCTCTACTATCCTTATCTGATTGTAGCCAAAGAATCCATCCATGAGAGAAAGCATCTCGTGACCTACTGTCAAGTCTACTATAATGTCAATGTTCAGTAGTGGGAAGTCATCTTTGGGACATGCCTTATTAAGGTCTCTGAAATCATTACACATGCGGATGCGCCCATTGGGTTTAGATACAGGTACAATGTTGGAGACCTAATCTAAATAGTCAATAGGTCGTATGAACTTTGCATCTAACAGCTTCTGTATTTCCACTTTCACTAAGAGAGCTATTTGTGGGTGCATCTTCCTCAACTTTTGCTTGACTGGTTTAACTTTTGGATCAACAGTGAGATAGTGAACAACTAGCTTGGGTTCTAACCCTAGCATATCAGCATAGGTCCATGCAAAGTTGATGGTTCTCTGTAAGAAGAATGTGTTAAGATTCTTGTGCTCTATTTTTGATAATGATGCTGCTAGGAATGTCGTCTTTGGATTTTGTTCTGTGCCAAGGTTTATCTCTGTAGAATCTTCTACTAGGAGAGCTGACTTCTCTTGATACTTAGATGGTAGGGGAAGGTCAAATCCTCCAGCCTCAGGTGCCACAGTTGGGTTTTCACCTTTGGATACGTCCTTTGTTTTTACTATTTTGTGATCAGGAGGTGCCACAGTGTGGTTTTCACCTAGAGATCCTTCTTTATTTTTACTTTTGTGACTGGAGGATTTGGCATTCTCACCAAAATAAGTTGTTGGCTCTAGTTCCATTACAAAACCTGCCTTATGATCACCAAGAGGGATACCTTCCTGAAGTTCCATGAACTCAGCTAAAGCTTCATCATTCTGAAATACATCTATAATGGGGGACCCTTGTTGGTCCCAATCGATAAGTTCAGGGTAGACAAGTGTTACATTCTAGGTGCTAGTAGTGGAGGTTAAGGATATGGAGGATAGTGTAAAAATGGAGGATTCTACAAATAGGTTGGTCATATGGAGGGAAGAGTCATTGATGATATCCTCTGTAGATGTCGAATCAGTGGGAAAAGCGTCAGCTACCTCATCGAGGATATACTCGATGTCCAAGGCATGTGGTACCTTCTTTCCAAATCCTAATCCCTTCTTATCTAGTTTCTTTGTCACAACAATGGGTTCCATAGTCCCTTGATTCTGTTTCCCAAGGCCACCTTTGCCTTTATAGGCCATGTTTTTTTACTATTCTTAAGCCATTGCCATATTGCTTGACTGGTATTGTGACTGGTTCTTTCTCCTTATAGAGCCAAGAAGAAATATCCTCAATAGTTTCCTCTTCCAATAACCGTCCATGTTGGAATTGGGTTAGGAATGTTTGGGGAGGAATAGCTGCTTTTTTGGTTACTTTGGCAATGGGTGGTTGGCCGTAAGATTTTGGAGATAAAGGCATCCACCCCACATAACAAGATTTTGAGATATCATAAGATCCAAAGCCTATATCACGGATGTGGGCCTTGATCTCAGGTAGAGGATTTGGGTTACTTGTAGAGGCTTGCGTCAGAGTTTTAGGATCAACATATAGTGGGGATTCAAGGGCTTTTTCATTGTTAAGCACCTGGTTGCAATTCTTATAACTGCCTTGCAAGACATGGTAGAATTCAACAGGATTGGGGTCTCCTCGGATAGTGATCTCCATACCATTGTATGGGAACTTTAGAGATTGATGATATGTGGAGGGAATAGCTTTCATTGCATGGATCCATGGGCGGCCTAGGATAATGTTGTAAGGCAGTTCAATATCAAGGACTTGACACCTGGTTTCAAGCATGACAGGGCCCAGTTGTATAGGCAAGTGGATTACACCTTCTGAACGACGTTCTGCATCATCATATCCCTTGATTATAATACTTTGATCATTGTTGACATGATCCTTAGAGTATCCCAATTGCTTAAGTAACTTTAAAGAATAGATATTGAGACCAACACCACCATCGATGAGTATACGTTTGATTTTGCATTTATGGATGAGCACTTCAATATGAAGGGCATCATTGTGACAAGGATCATGGGATGGGAGATCTTTCTTTGAGAAGACCACATTGTAGGGTGAAGCAATGTTACCTACTATATCTTGGAAATCCGTGACTGCTATGTTGTTGGGAACCGAAGACTCTTGGAGGACTTTTTCTAGCACTACTCTATGTGTAGGTGATGACCGTAGAAGGTCCAAAATAGAGATTTGCACTGGCATTTTCCCTAAATGTTTGACAAGATTATAATTAGATTAAGCTGGAAGACTGGGTGTAGGGCCACAAATGGTGACACAACCACGGTGAGTTGTAACAGCGCAATCCATAGATTTGCCTTTGATTGTGAGGGTAGACACTCGACTCTCTTCAAAATGACCTACAATGGAATCAAAGGAAGTGGAACCATGATTGATACCTTTACCTCTATCTTGCGGAGGATGTGGACCATGATGAGGGAATGGTTCCTTGTACATATCGAGATCCTTGTTCATGTGTTGAACTGGTGATTCACTCTCAAAAGTGATTTGATTACCTTTGATGAGGTTTTGGATTAGGTGCTTGAGCTTCATGCAAGATGTGGTTCGATGTGCTTTGGAGAATGCCAGAATGTGTATGAGGAAAAATTGATTTAAATTAAACTAAACAAATCAAAAACCCAATAACATAAAGAGAACCGATCCAAATAAAAGCCATTAATAATAAATCAATGAAACATGAAAGCTTTTATCGAGATTTGTATTGTTCCCTTTGGATTGAATGTGGATTGCTCAATATTGCTATGAAACCATAGTTGCAACAAGCAAGTGTAGTGCTCAAAGATCAATGTCAAAAGATCATAAAGTTGCTCAATCGATGCGATGTATGCTCAAAGCACTATTAAGTATGCCTGAAAATAAGATCGAAGAGAGAGGCTCAATGAAGGAGATGAGGGGGGTTTATATAGGATTCAAGGAAGATCAATCAATGGTCCAGATAATTCAGAAGAATCAACAGAGGAGAACAATTGAGGAACGTGCAACGAATAAGAAGCAAACAAGTGTCACACAAAAGCTGTTTTATTTGAGTTAAACACTTTCTTTTCTATGAGAGGAGACATGTTTTTCATAAATTAGAAAGTTTTTTTCTAATTTAAGAGAAATTGATAAAAACAAGGTTGAGTGAATAGATAACTCAACTTTAGATTTGCTTTTGCATGATTTGAGAGAAATTAAATAATAAATTATTTAATTTTGTGTGCATGGAGAAGAAGACTTATTTTTAGAAGATTTGAAAGATATTTGAAGAATTTGAAAGCAAATTAAATAAATAGATTTATTTAATTGTTGTGCATGATTTGGAAGAAAAAACAAAATATTTTATTTATTTTATTTTTGGAGAATGAGAGAATTTAAATAAATTTGATTTGATTTATTCAAATTTGGAAGAATGAATTTGATTTAATTAAATAATGGGATTTATTTAATTAATTAAGACTTGAGATTTGGACAGAAGATAATTATATAATTAAATAATTAAAATTATTTAATTGTGGAATAATAGAGGAATTTGATTTAATTAATTAAATAACGAGGATTTATTTAATTAACGTCGCAATTAGGAGATTTAGAAGAATTTGGTGAAATTAATTAAATAATTAGATTATTTAATTAATGTGTGAAATGCAGGTGATTTGACAAATTACAAAAAGCAAGTGGTGCGGTGACTTGGTCATTTTAGGGTGTCTACAGTAAGTATCTCATCAAGGGAAGTGGAAGTTGTTGAATCTTGGATAAGACTAGATGGGGTTATAAACTCAGGACCATGGAATGCATAAAGTGGGCTAAGAGGATCATCATGGTCTATTTGATCATAGATAGGCTCTTGATCATAGATGGGATCTTGATCATAGATTGGATTTAGCATGATGGAATTAAGGTGCTCTTGTATAGGTTCGTCATCAATGATAATATCCTGATCACAAAAAGGATAGGGGTTATGGAGGGGCTGAAATTAGATCTCTAGCTCATGTATAGGATCAAGTTGCTCATGGATAGCTTCTTCATCAAAGGTAGTATCTTGATCATGGAAAATATATAGGTTATGAATGGTTTGAAATTGGATTTCTTGCTCATGTATAGGTATAGGATCATCGAAAAGATAAAGGTTATGTAAGGGTCGGATGGGAGTGATTTGATCTTGATTTAGACAGAGGGTTGATGTTTCCACATGTTCTAAAGTGTGCTCTTGACATAACTCTTGATGTGCTTGAATTGAAGTTGAGGTAGAAGACTCTTAGATAGGCTCTTGGTCAACAACATGAAGGTGTGACAGACCTTGAATTTGGTGCATGGTAGGAGGTTCTTCAATATGCTCAAGGGGTTGTAGGTTACATGAAGGGGTTGTAGGATTTGACATGTTTGAAGACTCTTTGATAAGGTCAAGGACCAGAATTTGGGGACATGGTTGACTCTCTGCTAGTAGCCCTTGGATCACATTCTACATAGGTGTATGGGTAGATGAATGAGGTAATGGATGAGTGGATTTGGAGTTCTCCATGGTAGGATTAGTATGCTTTGGGCCATGTGTTCTAGGAGATGGTGAAGGAGGACTAGTAGATGGATTGGTATATGATTTCCAACTTGAGGTGGTACTTCCCCTGTCAGGAGTATCAGGAAGATGGTAAAAGGATGTATGCTTTTGGTGCGAGATGTAGCTAGTACTGACACGTTCAGCTTGTAAGATTGTCATTTCTTATTGTATTACTTGGAGTTCTTGAGCAATTGCTATACGATCTTGGGGCGAGAGATCGAAGTTTAATTGTTCTTGCAGGTATTAGAGTTCTTGACAAATTACTTCTAATTGGTTTATTATTTCAACAGAAACTGACACAAGACTGAAATGGGTACCTAGAAAACCTAAAATTTTTCTCTGAAAAGATGTGGAAGTACTCACTGTTACGCATGCACTGGAACATATGCGCTATAGAAATTGACAAATATGCCGTGAGTCGAAACAAATGTGCCACACTGGTAAAAAGTAAATGCACAGTAATAGGTGATATAAGCACAGCAAGTCGGTACAAATGCGCAGCCAGTCGGAACAAATGTGCAACAAAAAGTGATAAAAGTGCAGCTATAGTTTTTTTCAGTGTTTTTGCAAATTTTTGGTAATTTTTCTAATGTTTTTGGTTTCTTTTGTTGCAAGATGGTCTCTTTGATCTAATTTTCTAAAATTATGGCAAGAAGACACAACAAACACAAAGAATGTTTTTATGGTTTTTTATTTTTTTGTGATTTTTTTGACTCTTTTTGGACTAAAAAAAGAAAAGCAAGTACAATCCTAGGCTTCAAATGGATAACAAGGGTTTTTGGCCACTAGAACAAAGGTGTTTAATGAAGGCAACCGTTCATGTGGTTATACATGTGGCAGCACTACTCTCTGTTATAGAGTCTCCCAGCCTGCAAGGGTTGTGCCTTGGAGGGTTTTGGGGGAGGTTGGTTGTCAGTATAACACAACTTCACTCATTGTTTGAAGCTTTCACTCAAAACATAATTTATTTATAGTGGCTTGGAAGGGCTTGGCATCTAGCCTGTTACCACTTAGGGTTGTTCCTACTTGGATGAATGGTATCCAAGAGTAGGCCCCTCTAAAGGAAAAACACATGCGAAAATGATATGTCTGTCATTTTGATCACCCAAGATAGGGGAGAGCATAGGCCTGGTATCATTCCCAAAACACAGTATACAGTGGTTATTTTCCCCTAGTTAAAATAAAAAAAACTAGACGAGCTATCTACTTGGGCAAGCACAGAACTTTGAAGTGATTAGGAAGATAGCAATGATGAGTTCAATTTTATCCAAGTAGCATGAATTTGTTAACTTTGAAATGATGGTCAATCGAGATAGCAATAGTTCAGTTTAACCCAGATAACAATGATGAGTTCAATTTTATCCAAGTAGCACAAATTTGTTAAATTTGAAGTGATGGTCGAGATAGCAATGGTTCAGTTTTACCCAGATAGCAATGATGAGTTTAATTTTATCCAGATAGCAATGAGTTGTTAACTTTAAAAAGATAGCAATATAGCAATGATTCAATGATATGCAAGATAGCAATGATTTAATTACCAACCCTCCTAGTTAAGACTACGTGAGATTTGCATGAGCATCGATTTACTTTCTGTTGTGTGGTTACACAACACGCCCCATTTTGACTTGGCAAAACAGGGACCCAACTTTTCTTTTGGCTTGTGTTGTCTGCTTTCTGGCGGTTTGGTAAAATCAATCATGTTCATCATCATGTGGAGTCAAGATGAGGTAAGCCCCAATATGAGGTCAGTCTGTCAAAATTCATATTTCATATATATGACCACATATTCTGAAAGAGCATTAAAATTCATGCAGGTTTGCCTTTTACATCACCCTGATATTCATCAGGATGTGAGAGTTATGAACAGTCAAAGTCTTGGTCAAACCTGATATTCACAAGAAGAGGGTCATATTTTATAACCTCAATTATGCTGTTTGAAGAACATCATCATCATATTTGAAACGTCCCCCCCGATAATATCCTGCGGTTCAAATATCTGGACGTCAACTTTAAGTGATAGTAAGTCTTCCCCGTCGAATGGTCTTTTGTATCGCGAACATCATGTTTTGAAAAGTAACCCGAAAATATCATCCTAACGCGAAACATCACCCTTAACAAACATCCTGATGACATCATCTGAATACGATAAACGAAGAAACAAACATCCTGATGACATCATCATCATATTTACATTTCGACAGGATACTTTGCAAACATGATCATGTTCACCCAATATGACGATGATGTCATGAGACATTTCCAATACAAAGAACAAATATCATGATGATGTCATCCCGATATTCAAAGAGGAGAATGAGTAAGTTTGAAGGTCATCATCATATTTTGAAATATTACCTGATGGACCGAAATATCCTCCTAATGTGCTAAAGTGAAAACAAAGGTGCATTGTCACCCGAATTTTGTCGCGATAACAATTTCAAGACTAGGGAGGATGATATTGAAACTCAACCTGATATTTATGAATATCATCCTGCCCTCATGATATCTTGTCGTATGAATATTCCCCCACTCCCTTTTCTGCCATTGCCATTAATTGCGCGCAGATATGGTAGGTGATTCCCGCTGATCCCAGAACCCAACAAAAATATCTGGCGAGATCCTGAGTTTTCGCACGAATGATCAAAGATTGCAATCTAACTTGTCAGAGTTACCCTAAGTTTACCCTAACTGCGAGGTTAAAAGGTAATTCAACCGCCATTATTACATTTACCTGCATTAAAATTGTTTTACAGAGCACCAGCCTCCATATTCACATAACAGCTACCGTTGCGCAATTTGAGCTCACAGATAGAAGGAGAGAAGTGGTCAGCAGTTGAATTAAGAGTGTCTTGACGACATACTGGTATAAAGAGAATCTGCATAACCAGGTAAGTGAACTGAAACCCTCATCATGTTGTTTCTAAATGATGTTGTAAGTTCTGGTTATGTATCCATGTAAGTAAGTAATGTGAAATTGATGCAATAGGCATGATATTTGTAATATGTATGCATGCATATCCCTGTTGTGAGACGAAATGTTGTTAATTGCAGGTACCCATGGCTGAAAAACGCTCAGTCAAGAATCAGGAGGAATTTAGCAGGCCTATATTCTCTTCCCAGAGAGGGGTCCTGTTCAAATATGGGGCAATTACAGATACCCATCAGGAGATTACCAACCTGGAGGCTTGGTCAGCCAAGCTGAATGATGGACAAGATAAGAGTCCAGTACTGGACGCAGTGTTTGTATCAGGTATGTGGAACGCTGCTGGCTTCCCATACTCCATGGAGTCTCCGGAGCTAGTCATTGAATGCGCTCGGAATTATAACCCTCAAACGAGGCAGGTGGTGAAGCATGGGAGAGTGTATGCAGACCTATCCATCAAAGGTCTCTCCCAAACATTTGGACTGCCAATGGGAAGTAAGGTAAAGAGTGTAGACTTGAAGAAGTCTGAAAGAGAATATGAGGCCAACAAGAAGGCAGCCAGAAAGAACATGTATGCTTGGCGGGCCGAGAATAGCACATACAATGCAGCGGCCAAGCTCCCCGTGCACATGTTCAAATTTGACTTTAATGAGGAGTATCAGTATGTGATTGCCCTACTGAACAGGGCGACTGGCCAGCCCGATACTGGTGATTTTAGAGATTGGATGTATGGCATAATAATGATGTGCCTGTATGTAGACATCAAGCCACTGTGGGGCCAAATAATAAGTGATGCTCTGCATGAGTAGCTGATGAACCTGGGAGGTTCAGACTGTGCATTCTACATGACTTCCTACATCGTTTATTCCTGTGCGTATAGAGGCACTTTTGACGCCCTGGTCACAGATGGAAAACTGACGGGCACAAATGCAGCATATATCTGGGATCATCATCCCCAGCTGCAAAGAACCAAATATATCAAGGACTACAAACTGGTCAATGATGCATTCTCTATGCATCTGGTAAGGACCATGGAGGATGACAGAACTAAAAGACTGAGCATGGAAGCTCAGGAGGTAGTATACAGGCATGGGGCATGGTACATACAATTTGCCACCTTTTCCTACATCAGGATAGAAGGTTTTGAAGGACATCCCTTGATGATGCCCAGATATCCTACTGATGCAGTAGTGTTAATGGAATTTATCAGGTAGGGCTCCACGATGATACAGATGTATAAGGATGCCAAGAAGCTACCACCAATTTTGTTCCCAGTCAGCATCGGCAACTACATGTGCCCTGACTCTGACAATATAAAGAAGGTGATGGTCACCCTAAATAAGATGAATTTGCTTCCCTTCCTAGTAACGAGACCATATGATCCTTACGGCCGAATGCAGAAAATCCTAGGAAAGCCTATTCACCAGAGGCACCTAGAAGATTTTTGGGCTGACTGCGAAGATGAGGCAGAAGCCAGGAGGAGGAGATATCAGAGGTTGACTCTAAACCAGATTAGGACATTTAACTGTATCTCCCTCCCTCAGTAGCTGAAGAATGATGACGGAAGGATAATGGCAGATGAATATGAGCAGAAGAAGATTTATAATGACACCATATCTGCACCTGACCTCACCATGCAGGAGGATATGTCCTTAGACCCATTCTTTGCCAGAACCCTACACTTGACCTAAGCTTGGGTAGATGCACAGGTAGAGGCATTAAAGAAGAAGGGTGTGGCCATCACGATAGATAGCAAGAAGAAGGGGCAAGACATCCCCACAGATGAATATGATGACTTCCTGCTGGAGAAGAGGAAGACTAAGGGAGAGAGGACCCCTCCACCACAGCAGCCTAGCAAAAGGGTCACAAAGGGCAAGAAGGTGGAAAAAGGACCCAAGGGGGTCATAATTGACCGGGCAGTATTCATAGCGGAGGAGGCTGCTAAATCAGGATCAGAATCAGATTCTCCTCCAAAGCCCAAGAAAACCAAGACAACAGAGGCTGGTATCACGGAGACCCAAGAGGTGGGTTAGTCATCCAAACAGCCAGGCAAGGCTATCCTCGTGGAAGAGGAGCCTGAAGAAGAGGAGGAAGCTCCGCTAATAATAAGAAGAAAGAGGAGAGCTCCGCAGGTGTTGGTTCCCACCACACCCAAGAAACCAAGAACCTCCATGAGAGGTGAGATAAGTCAACCTCCTGCACAGTTACAGGAGGCAGGTAGTGAAGTGTAGAAGGAACTTCAACATAACGTTCCACTTCCTACCATTGTCAAGTTCAAAACTGAACTTGCTAAAGAACAGCAGAAAGAAGCATCTCAGACACAAGCGGAAAGGCATGTCTCACTAGACGAGACAATAAATTTGTCTGATGATGAGGTGGTGCAGGATGTAGCTGCACAAGAAATGGAAACACTGGCTGCTGGCGTCAGTGTGACTCCTCACAAGCCTCCATCTGTCCAATCGGTGCTTGAGGAGATGCAACAAGCAGAAGCGGAGCGAGAAAAGAGCCCGGAACCAGAGAAGAGCTCGGAGTAGGTAGCACAAGACATAGGGCTGGACACACTGATCGCCGAGGTGACAAGTCCTACAATGGTAGACTTAACAGAGAAACAGGATGCAAGTCCTGAGAAGCCAGCAGGATCACCTGATAAGGGCCACCTAATAGAGGAGATAGAGATGGCAGAGGCAGAAGGCCATGTTCTTGAATCAGGCCATCAAAGCCCATAAGATACATCAGCAGGACCTGCTATAGTAGAGGTCCAAGAAATAAAGGCTGATGAGAAGAAGGAAGAAATAGAAGATCCGGCTGATAAGGCACAAGAGGTGGATGGTGCAGGCACAGAACAAGTAACAGCTGCAGAACAGATGCCATCACCTCAGGCAGATCCAATGATATCAGATATGGTGGACATGCCACCAGAAATAGAGAAGCAAAAGGAGGATGATCAACCTCCACAAGGGGAAGAACTGGGGACAGGTGAAGAAATAATAGAAAAAGATCATGATCATCATGATCCGCATATAGGTACACCGCCGGGTTCCCCACACGGAGAAAATTCTCCCCCAGAAAAGGAAGTTCCTCAACAGGAGGAGGCACCACAGGATCCGCAGCAAGGTGAGCATCAAGAGCCAGAAAAAGAAAAGTCACCATCTCCACAACGCTTGTTGGCAGAAATGGGAGATAGAGGTGAACAGCATCATGATGCCGAAAAGCATGATCAGGTGCCTCCATGGTTAGAAAAGGAGGTAAATGTTGAGGAGGAACTTGAAATTCAAGAGTTCGACGTCTCCACCCTGTTCTTCGCGGATATAATGAAGCCCAAGAGAAAGGCCAGGATGACTTCAGCCATCAAGAGAGATCCAGTGACAGGGAGAAGGACCGCACAAATTGCTGTACCTGCGGTGGAGAAGGAGAAGGGCAAAATCACTGTGGATGAATTCTAGATAAGCACAGTTGATTTGGGTTTTGCCAACGAAGAGCAGGAAGGTCAAGAAGGTAAGGACATCATAGACTCTCTAATTCAGAAAGTGAAAAGAGAGAAAGAGAAGAATAAGCAACATAAAGAGCACATTGCTCAGTTGCATGCATACATTAAAGGCTTGACCAATCCTGAGGATACTACAAGTGAAGCTGCAGTCCCATTGACTGCCATTTCTCAAGAGGAGATAAATAAACTGGACCTCATGAAACATGAGGCTTCCGTAATAAGAAAATGGATGTCATCCACATTGGATGATGCTATTGAAATAATGAAAGGTTCTTTGAAGAGATGGAGCATTTTGAGTGACTCCAAAACCAAGGTGGACAGGTTGTAGACGTAGACCGGAAAAAGGTCTTATAAACTGGAGAGAGTCCTCAGCATGTTGGGAGAAATAAGGAAGATCAACCCACAACTACTTATCAGTAAGCAGGTATTAAATAATAATACTGCATTGTTAGTAGATATCTGGTACAAGGATGTACAGTTTGAATGCGGAGTCCTCAAGAGATGCAATAATAAGCTGAGGGAGATCAGTATGAGGCTACGTGATTTAATGGGCATTGAAGTAGACATTATCGAAACATTAGAGGGCAAAGTGGAAGGGAAGATAGAGAATCAAGATGAAGATTCTGCCCTTAAGGCTCTGCGCAGCAACTTCCACCTGGAAGACGATGGTCCACTCGTCCACTTGATAGAAGAGATCATAAATAAGGTGATGAGGATCAAGGTCAAGATGGAGGCCTACAGTGAGACATTACAGGACAGAGAAAATAAGCTAGATAACAGCAAGGATAAGTATGAGGCACACAAGCACGCCATTATCAAGGCAAAGACTCAAGATGGTGGAGGAATAGATCAAGTTGTGCAGTCATACGAATAGATCTAGAGCAGCATGCAGCCCCATATGCAGTAGCGTCATCATCAGGATAGCGAAGAGTCAGGAAGTGATGCACATGATGATGACCCGCATGCATCAGATGAAGAGCATGATGAAGATACATCATAAAGGGGAATATTTTGCATAAGTAATATAGATAGTTGCCAGCTGGCAACTCGTGCCTTTTTGTAAAATTGACAAGTCATGAAATGATGACCATTGATTTGTATTGACATATCAGATCCGTAGATCTCTTGTAAATGGATTCCTCACCTTATTCTATAAAAGGTGGTGGAATGCCTTGTTATATTCATTCGAAACTTAATTGAAATTTGATTGCTGAAGTATTCAGGACTTATTTCAAAGCTACTG
Organism: Cunninghamia lanceolata; assembly: GCA_027924645.1. Taxonomy (NCBI): domain Eukaryota; kingdom Viridiplantae; phylum Streptophyta; class Pinopsida; order Cupressales; family Cupressaceae; genus Cunninghamia; species Cunninghamia lanceolata. The sequence goes on along the minus strand of BSBN01000220.1, from coordinate 1,632,674 downwards.
TATATGTACATGTCTTTTGCATACTTAATGAAAGAGAAGAGTATTCGATTACAAATCTTCGTAAATCCTGAGTAATCTGTGTTTGAATTCTGGATATGTGTTTTGATTTGCTGCATCCCTTGGAGTGCTCATCATGTTGCATGTATTGTTTTCATTCATTATCCTCTGAAGTTTGCATCAACTGTGTCTAGCTGTGGAATGTCCTGGTGAACATATGGTTTGATTTCTTCTCCTCATGATAGTATCAAGCATGTATGTGGATCAAAAGCTAAAGGTTCAACTTAATTAGAAGCATTTCCTTTAATTTCTTTTAATTTCTTTCAATTTTAGAGCATCTCACCATCACAATTGCAAATAATTGATAATCTTAAGCAAATAATGCAAATATGTAGACATCCCGTAGGTAATTGCAAATATTTAGCATATTTGAATAAAAAGCATGCACAATTGAGAATCTCATGCAAAGATCGAGGTATTACTACATCTTTCCATCAAATAAATGTATAATTTGACTTCTCTGTAAGGAATTTCTGCAGGAACGTCATGATGATGGTGCAATTTCACGTAAGGCCCCAAAATGGAAACAGCACTTCACATTAACTGCTGAGTAATGTCAGTCGATTAAGACCTAATCACCGGAGACTTGGGATCATGAATTCTCTGAATTCACTATATCTTTCAAGATGAATAAAGGTTAATGTGTACTTTTATTCTATGTTTGTTTGTGACTAACATCATGACCAACACTTTCCCATTAGAAATTGAAGTGTTTGGCATTCATGTCCATTGTCCCTTAAGAAGCAATATGTTCCTAAGACTTAGTGTGATATGGTTTTTAATTCTTCAATGCTCATCCTGCATGAACATGTTAGGAAAACCTATTTTCTCTATTTGAGTAATAAGAGGCTACAAAAAGTTGATTAGTTCCACCAAAAACTCAATAGTTAGCATAAAATCAGTTGAACCAAAAGCGCTTAACTTGTTGGGTGAAAAATAAGAAATCTAAAAAATTTGATAATAATGATTAGGTACACTAGATTGGATACTATGATCAGATTCTACATGAAATTCTATGCAATTTCAAAAAAAAAATCGTGAAAATTGAATAAATTTTGCACAAGTTATGATTGTTTGAAGTTTTGCAAAGAAGGGTTGACTTTGACTGAGTGTACTGACAAATCTAATAAAATTATGTCAAAATTCTTTCACCATAGAAAATTTTGGAAGAACTAGCTTTCCAACACCACTAGTTTCGTAAAAATTTGACTCCTTATGCAAAAGATATGTCCGATTTCGTGAAATTGCTAAAAATAGGCCAAAAAAAAGCAAGCATGGGCTAAAAATAGGAACACAGATTGGGATCTATTTTTCTCGAAATCCATGCACTTTCTATAAAAAATAAGAGATACTTAGATACGATTTTGATGTTTTCAACAAAACCCAGAAATATTTTAAGCTAAAGTTACACAAATATTCCTGATTTCATGAAATTGCTAAAAATAGGCCAAAGAAAATAAAAAAACACAGGCTAAAAATAGGGACACGAAATTGTGATCTATTTTTCTTTAAATCTGTACACTTTCTACAAAAAGTAAGAGATACTCAAATAGGATTTTGATGTTTTCGATAAAACCCAGAAACCTTTTTAGCTAAGGTTACACCATTTAAATGCTCAACACATATTCTCTCAATCCTCTTGTGTAGGAAACCTCAGCACAAAAAACTCAATTTTTGCATTAAATCGAGGCAAGGCCCCATGGTGGGCACCAAAAATGTTAGGGTAAATTTGGATCAACAATGAATATGCAATATAATCAATATCAAATAACCAAAACTTCAATGAAATAGTGAACTAAGGAGATTCAATAAAATAAAGCAATGAACAACAAAGCAAACCTTCCTTAGATCGAAGCTTCCATTGGTCGCCTATCACAATCGTTCTTGCATGTATGAAATAGGGCCCTCAAAGAGTGCACTTCCTTGCTTTGTTCAAGAATGTCAATTGGAATGGTAGTGGTAATATCGCAATGAAGAGGAGCTTCACAACGATGATAGTAGAGTGTAGTGTGTAGTAGCGAATGTGATCACAAGCAATGAAGGAATTGGTGCCAAAGGCGTTCTATAATTCCTGTAGAGTAACAATACTTAAAGCTTGGCTGAATGAAATAGAAGAATTGGGTTCAATTTATAGACTAGAGAGAATGAAGATCAATGGTATAGAAGACTTGAGAAGATCAACAATTGAGAACAGTTGAGGAACATGCAACAAATAAGAAGAAGACGTGTCTTGCTTTCTTTTGCATGAGAGGATTTGTTAAGAATAGAAAAATGAGTTAAAGCAATTAAAAGAATATAATAATCAGTTAAGTGATTTAAAACAAGAAGGGATTTGCATGAGAATAAGAAGATATTTTGCTTTATTAAATATTAGGAATATTTAATTGCATGTGCACAAAGATTGAATTATATTTAGAGATAACTCAATTTAGAAGAAAAGACAACTTAAATAAATAATTGATTTATTTAAATTTAGAAAATATATTATTGGAAGAAATAATTAAATTATTAGAATTATTTAATTTAGAAGATAAGAAAGCAAATTAAATAAATAAATTTATTTAATTGTTTGTGCATGATTTGGAAGAATAAATAAAATATTTGATTATATTTTATTTTTAGAGATTGAGAGGATTTAAATAAATTTGATTGATTTATTTAAATTTGGAAGAATGATTTGATTTAATTAAATAATTAAGAATTATTTAATTGTTTGGAAGAATTTAATTAAATAAAAGATTTTATTTAATTGTTGGAAGAATATGAATCAAATAAATAAATTTGGTTATTTATTTATTGATAGAGGAATCAGAAGGGGATAAATATTAAGAATATTTATCTAGACCGAATCGTGTCATTTTTAGGCATATACAACAATCATAAAGAATGGGGAACCATTATGCAAGCTAAGTACTTACACGGTGCTGACAACCTAAGTTTCCTTTATTAGGAGGGACTCCCTTAAGGTTCAGTTATTTGGAACAAAATACTCAAATCTAGAATCTTAATTAAATAGGGGCTTAAGTAGAAATTGGGGAATGGTAATATTATAAATTTTTGGGAGGACCCTTGGGTTACTGACAAGGCCCTTGCTGCTCAGGGGGAAAATGAGATTATTGCTGATATAGCCAAACAATTTTTTGGGTCAAAAGTCTATTATTATATTCATCATGAGAATGGTATCAGACTTTGGAAAAATCTTCTTGAGTGTTGTAATAATCGTCCTGAGCTTATTCTGAGAATGAGATCTATACAACAGCTATTGGTGGGTACCCAAATTCCTTTCTTTCCTAGAGAAGATGAGTTGTATTGGTCACCTGACAAAAGAGGTGACTTCTCTGTTAGCTCTGCTTACCATCTGCTGATTCCTGATGTTCACAGAAATGAGCTTTGGAGGAAAGTTTGGAATCATAAACTTATTCCTAAAGTTAATATGTTTTGGTGGGTTGTGGTTCATAATAAGATCTTAACCCAAGATAATTTGAAAAGAAGGGGTTTCTCTCTAGTTAATAGGTGTGTTATGTGCCTTAAGGAAGATGAAATTGTTCCTCATCTAATTCTTCATTGTGACTTTGCCATGGAAGTTTGGAGTAGAATTATGTAGAATTTTGGCATACAGTGGGTTTACAATAAAGATATTAGCGAAGTTATTACTAATTGGTTTCCTACTTTTTCTCATCCCTGGCTTGTGGAGCTATGGAACCAAACTCTTCCCTTCATTGGTTGGACCTTGCGAAAAAAATAGAATAATAGAATCTTTAGGGAAGTTGTCAAGGACTCTTCTCATGTTTATCAGTCTTTCTCTAAGCTCCTCATTGAAAGCGTTGCTAGTTCTCATATCGAAATTGTTGATAAACCCCTCACTCAAGAAGAAGAAAGCATTGCTACCAATTGGAGAATTCTTAACCAAATTCATGCTCATGACAATTCAAAGAAGACTTTGAGATTAAATGTTTGATGGACTCCTCTGAGATCTCCTTGGCTCAATTTTAATTTTGATGGGGCTTCTAAGTCCAATGGAAAGGCTAGTGGTGGTGGGATTATCAGGGATGATAGATGGGAGCTTGTTGCTGGCTATGCTGGTGGTTTAGGTATTCAAAGTAATAACTATGCTGAGGCCTCTGCACTCTTATGTGGAGTTAAATTGGCTATTTCTTTGGGCATTCCTCATTTGTATATACAGGGGCACTCTAAACTTGTCCTTGATGCTATTACCAATGCTTCAGTCTGTGGGTGGAGGCTCAAGGATATCATTGTGGATATCCAAATCCTTATTCAGATAATTTCTAGAGTGGAATTCTCTCATATCTATAGAGACGGGAATAGAGTTGTTGATGCTCTTGAAGATTATGGTCAACAATTTTTGAATTGGTGATGTTGGCGCCAATATAACAATATTCCCGTTAACATAAGGGAACTAATTCAAAAAGAGATGACTTGTCAAGAATGACTCATCACATTGAGAGTGCCAGCCTGGCTGGATGATTATTTTGTGCAAAGATGATGTGGATGTTTAAGCACGAGGTTATTATTACATATTGTACCTTTCTGACTAATGTCATTTTGGCATCTTTGATCACTCGCGTTAAGATGAGTTGGATATGTGATGATGATAGTGAATTTAAAAATATCATATTCAAGCATGGGAAAAATTGGCAATGATTGGAGATTGTGTTCAGGATATTGACGATTCGCACATGTTGGTTTATTGCTTCATTTATTATTTCATCATTCCCTTCAGTGCATCTTGAATAATCTTGCGAAGACACTTTGTGGAAAGCTATATTTGGCTCTGTGTTCTCTGTGTTTTCGAGGGTAAGGCGATAATGGGGGACATAGAATTTGTACTGAGCCAATATATTGTTGTGAATTTAAGGACAATGTTGTTGTATGGCATTATTGCAAGGAAGGTGGCATAAGTCCTTTTCTGGAATGCCTCAATGGTTATGATGAAAACTTGTCTGTGCAGTGTACCCTTTCGTGGTAGAATCGTAGAGTTACCATTGGTAGAAATGGGCTTGAAATCTTTGAAGAGGTCATAGCCATGGTGACTAGCCTTTCCACCAAGGGTACTAAGTTGCAAAGGAAGGCTAAGGTGGCTGACCATCAGAACCAGAAGCTTTTCCTAGGTGAGGGAGAGGAATTAGTCCTATACTAGGGAGGGTTTGAATATGCTAAGCTACTGAAGCCATGGGACGAGATGTGCTTTCTTCTGATGAAATACTTCACACTAGAAGGTTGTTTCACTAGGTTTTACAATTATCACCTCCCCCTACTCAATCATTTTAGGCATAATGCTTTGATAAGTTTTCATTTTTACTTGATGTCTTCCCTTGAACACTTTAGTTTCTGGGTTAAAGCTAAATTTGATAAGAAACCCTCTAAACACCCTATCCCTCTGCATCAAGGTCTCATACTTCATTTGTATAATTTTCACCTTGCCTTGGACCCAGCTAAGCCAATCTAGCCCTCCATTATTGAGGTCCCTACTGACACTTTCCCTTTTGCTACCACTATTTCTGAGGAACCCTGCCCTACTCCTAATTCCCAAAAAATGAAAGGGGTTTCCTTTTTTGAGACCCTTGAGGAGACCATGGTGAAGGATATGCATACTCCAGTTTCTAAAGGGAGTGTGAAAAGTAAGAAAAGAAAATTCAGGGAGATGGCTTCTACTAGGCAGGTTATGGGGGACATAGTAGGGACCCATAAGAATCTAAACAGTGACTATGTGGGTCCTGTGAATAAGCACAAAACCAAAATGGAGGCTAAATGTAAGAATGAGAGTTTCTCTTCTAGGGTGAGAAGGTCGGGGAGAATTGTTTGTAAACTGGTCCCGTGGGCCAAATTAATTGATTATTCTAAAAGTGCTTCAGAAGCTTCCACTCAAGGGGATGATTAGTTGAAATCTGGAGACTTTGAGGTCTAAGAGATTTCTGAAGAGATGTAGATGAGGGAGAAGAGAAGTAGATAGAGGACTCTGGTGGTGATGGCGGTGGTCTTGTGGATAATGCTAGTGAAGGGGAAAGGATGATTGTGGAGGAGGTTGAAGAGGAGACTAAGGAGGGAGATGGCTAGGGGAATGATATTGCTGTCCTCAGGGGACGGGTGGATGATCTGGACCAGAAGGTTTGATCTATGGGAGTCTTTATAAGTAGCATGCTCTGTTGCTCGGATATGATCAACTTGACTCTACTACAGGAACATGAGATTTGGGCTAATGGTGAGGATGAGGAGAAATTCAAGAAACTTGATGAAATCGTGGAATTTCTAGTTAAAGGCTGGGAGGATAGTTCTCCTTAGTCTTTTTTCTCTTTATGTTTTATGCTATCTATTTACTGCTACTTACTTTCTATTATTAATCAGTTGTATTTGCTGTTAATGATGTAGTTAGTTTGGGTGGCTCTTTTTGTTCATGAGCCTTTGTTGTCTCTTTTTGTACTATTGTTGTAAGGGTTCAGCCCCTAGTTTTTGCCGACTTCTATAATCAAAAATAGTTGCTTGATAAAAAATTACAAACAAAGTTGAAAAATATGTTTTTGTATTAAAGTTTAAAGTTTAAACCATTTTCCAATTTGCTATTTGTTACAGTTTTTGTTAGTCAAAACCCCCTCTCCCCTACAAAATGAATTCTTGGAACAAGTGAGGAAAAACATCATGAGTGTTATTGAGTCTCTTTTGGGCTATCCTTACTATGCCACCTAAAATTGGTAGTGTTGAGGTACACAGGACAATTGAGAGGGGGGGTTAATCAGTTGTCACAAAAACTTAACCTCATATAACATCAAACCATCAACTTACTTAATTACTGATAATCAAAGTTAACCACAAAAACATGAAACCATAGACTTAATCACAATCACACATTCAACATAGGAGACTCTAGATTTTTACGTGGAAAACCCTATAAGGGAAAAATGACAGTGGGTGTTAGCCCACAGAAATATATATGTTATAAAAAACCAAAAATTAGAGGCTCACTGCCTATGGGGCTCACTGCCTATAGGGTTCACTACCCAAATTGCTCATTGCAAAGATTGTCTCACTACCAGGGGGTGGCTCACTGCTAGGGATTTTTGAACTAATTTGATAGCATCTACTCTATGCTTGAGTTCAATTTCATTGAAGCACAATATTCTTCCTTTGCTCTACTTACTCTTCACCCTTATCTTCTCATTTTTCACTCTCATCAATTTTTCGCAATTACATTACAAGTCTTTATACAAGTCATCAACCTTGGAATGTACATCAAGGTCGGCAATACATTCATCAACCGTTGGAACAATCTCCAAGGCCGGCATTACAAAAACATACATAGGAATAGGTCTGGACCTAATACAGAAATTAGCTAAGGGAAAGATGTAAAGATGTATGTTGATCATGCCAGACCTGAGCTAGGACTCAAATGCAATCCTTCATGCCACAACACACTTCTACAATCTTTAAGGCATCTCCATAAATAGTGAAATCAACCAAGTCAGCCAAGACATGTGAGAACACTAGGTCTACTAAGAACATTCTTCATCCACGATCCAATTTTCTCTTTGCGGACCAATCCAAGGGTAGGAACACGATCAAGAGACATCCACAAGCACATTGAGATCATCAGGAACAACCACACAACTTCTAACCAATCTATCAAGAAGATTCTTCAAACTGGAACACATAAACACCACTACCAGCTACTGTCATAAGGAAAAGATCGCTTGCAGACTACTAGATCACAAACCATTAGAGTCAAAGGCACATAACATCATCTTTGACTTAACTCTAGAACCACAGACAAAAATACTTCAATGTGGAGGAATGCAGAGCATAATACTTTCTCCCTATCACCACCAAACATACAGAAAAAGTAGTTTTCACTCTGGTGAACATAACTCACTCAAATGTTCATACCGAAGGCTCAAACTTTGAACATAGCATCTTCAGACAAACCTCTAAATAACTTCCAATCCACAGACAAGGATATTTAATCTATAGGAAATGCAGGCAATATGTTTAACTATTCTTCTATAGGCAAAGATACTTTGCAACACACTGTTTCTACCAGAGGAACAAATTTTCTCAATATCCTCAATATCAGGATTTCCAACACTTACATAGGCAAATACAAATTATCTTGCTTTTTACAAGCAAGCACCAAAACAAGAGCATAGTTGACATCAATGACAACACTGATATGTTGACATCAATGACAACATTGGTTAGGCACATACTTGTAACAATCTCCCCCTTTGTCATTGATGGTAGCAAATGATGTGAAAAACTGTAAAGACCATCAAGACAAGATTCTCCCCCTTTCTCTTTACACATCTGCACTCTTTCTTTTCTAAGTTTTTCACATAATTTCTCCCCCCCTTTGACTATTGGAAAGAGACACTACTCTGATATGGACTTGTATGTTCTCATTGATGGAAACAAGGCTCAGAGATCCTATCACCATGACAAAAAGAGATATCTCTGGAAGTCACTTAGAAGAAATATCTAAGTCCAGGTAAGCAAAGGTATAGCAAGAATAGTGAACAGGGTCTAGTGTAGAGGTATGCATTCCTCTGCAGATAAGTATTTTGTTATGCATTTGTAAGGTGTTTTAAACACTTGTATGAAGTGTCTTATTCTAGAGTTAGGAGATCTAAAGTCCACCAGAAGGTTAGCTACAAGATGCTAAGTATCAACATAGTGTTTGACAGAGTTTGACAGAGACAGAGTTCGAGTTCTGATGGTCCGTATTTCTCTGCAAAATGATATAATGCCTTGCGGTTCTAAGGGTAAGATTGGGAATGTGTAAAGAGTCCTTGATATTATTTGGAAGGTGTTTTGAGATCCTCAGTAAAAGTTGTAAGTTAGTAGATGAAGTTGTTAAGCATGCTCTTGAGGAACAGGCTGACTGTTGAGATAAATCACGATGCAAAGAAAGGATATTGTGTGAAAGATCTATTAAAGTATTTGAATGATTAGAGATGACCTATATGAACATGTTTGGGAGATGATTTGGGAAGAAATGAGAAAAGATAAACAACCCACATGTGAAGAGAACTTTAGACCAAAAGGTCAAGGTCCCTATGCTGAGGTTCCTCCCCCAAAATCCTTACAAGGATCGGGAGGTCATTGTCAACAACAAAGTGTTCCACCATGACAAATGAGGTTTGATCCTAGTGCTTCATCTTCTCATTTATAAAATCTTATAAAATAGGATAGCCCTATCTTACAAGAGATAAGTGGTAAAAGAAGATGAAATAGAAAAGCAAGAGAAAGAAGAAAAAAAAGACAAGAATATGCTATAAACCTTGCCTCTCAACAAGAAAACATCAATCCCAACATTCAACCAAACAATAATGATCCTAACAACAAACAACATAATGAGAAAAATATGAATTTGACTATGGTACCATATGTCCCACTGTCCTCCAACATTAGGGAGTGAGAAGATGATGATGATGATGATTTGCTTATAGACAACTTCTAGCCTGAAAGGGGCCCTACAGGTAAGTATCTCTAACCTTTTATTTCTCTCGTGATGTGCTTCCCCCATGATGTGTTATGTGTTGTTTAGGCCTCCTAGGATGACCTCAAATTCTCCTGTAAGGTTTGGGACCAAGAGACTGCCTTTGTTGTGACCTTCTTCTATTTGTATCATCATTCTTCTAAATTACTCTCTCTGATTTCGTTGTTGAGTGTTGTGTCTTGCAAACATAGCATCATGGTTGGTGACTTGGGGGCACCCTCCTACATGATTCTCCCTAAGACACTTATTTCTCCTCTCTTATTTATTGTTTCCCTTCCTCTAGTATGACGACAAACATTTATACTAATGCAGACCTAGTGTCCCTTTCGAGAGCAATCAAAAAATGGACTTAGTTCCTAATATGACGATGGGGTTGTATACTTTATCTGAAGCTTGGCTAGTGGAAGCACTCATGGGTTCTGCATAGTGAATTTCATGATGTTTCTATCACATTTACAAACCTTAACAATACTGCTACTTCGTGCACATTTGTTTGCCTTTGAATCTAGTCTTGGCAGTACTTGATTCGGAGAGCTTTGTGATATAGCCCTTGGTTATTCTCAAACTCCAAACTTGTTGTATAACCTTGGCTCTTTGTGTGGTTAATCATATACATTGATGTTGTTGTTTATCATGATGTTGTAGACACTAACATGTTTCTTGCAGGGATGTGTTTGTGGGAACATTTGGCGATCGTAAAGTACATGTCACCTACGCGGGGCATGGGCTTTGCAAAATTCGGTGTTCCCTTGTGTGTTTTCTTCCTACCATAACGTGTTTGATATCGATAACTGATATCAACCACCTTAAGGTGGGGGCATATAAGGTAAGCTGTCTATTATAGATGTTAGCAATGTGTTTAACCTCAAATGTAGAGACTTGCGCCCCAAAGTAGTGCATCATGCATCTTGAGTTTGTTTACAGTCAATCAATCAATTTAATGTAAGCCCTCTGCGGAGGTGGGATATCATGTATATCCTTTTTCTTAAGCCCTCTACAGAGGTGGGGATGGTGTATTTCTCGAAGCAGATTGCATCATCCTGTCATTTTCAAAAGTCCTCTGCAGAGGTGGGGAGCAGTTTTGTGACTAACTCAACCCTTAAGCATGTCTTTGGTGACTGTTGTGGTGAAGCTCAATTGTGGATGTGTGCTTGTAATGTGCCTAAGATGGTGTTGGACCTAGAAATAGGTACACTCCATCGCTTGTCTGTCGTGTTTTCTTTGTGTCTTCAAATATGTGTGTTTTTGCGTGCTTGTTTTGTGTGGCATGTTTGTTGCCCCATATGTAGAGACCAGTGCCTTAAGGTAGTGCTTCCTGCATTTTGGTAGGTTTTGCATGTATTGTGTGTGTGTTGCCCCATTTATACAGAGACCTACACCTTAAGGTAGTCCATCCTATATTATGGAAGGTTTGTTTACTTTCTAGTACTTGCATTTACATTTCATATATATGAGAAAAAGAAAAGAAAATATATAATTGTTGTCTTCCATGCATTAATGTGTCTTCTATGTACTGACTGTATTCTCTATGTTCTGCGTGACTGTAACTATCTTCTCTGTGTTTTGTGTGCCTGTTACTATTTTCTATGTGATTGGCATATCTTCCCCATGCTTGGTGTGTCTGTTGTGTTTGTGACCTTACTTTAATGCATGTATTGGCCTTGTGTTTATACATACATTAAAGTGGGGGCTAACTGTAATGTCAAAAAATATCCCCTTGGGGGGTTTTCCCTCATAGGGTTTAGCTCCTGGGTCTTTAGAGTGCATTTAGGACATTTTAGTTCATATTTTGGCATCCTGATGGAATGAGACCTAGGTTCCATGGAAAATTGGACCTAGGTGGACCCCTTGAACTATACCCTACCCAAAATAGAGCGGGAGTACTTGGGTGCTTGTGCCCTAGTCCTACCCTATTTTGGGGCAGCCCTAATTTTTGGGTGTTAGTTTATGACCGTTATTTGGTTATTTTGTTGACACGGTAAAATTTAATTTATAAAATCTTGGTGGGAGTGCTTGTAGTTGCATATATAAGCAAGCTTAGGCATTCATTTGTAAACTAGATTTTGATTAGATGATTACTAGCAAGCTATTGTGTTCTCAAGGTGATTCAAGGCTTTATTTTGTGTTGCAAGAGCAGACTTGTGTGTTTTGTGTGTTGATATTTGCATATTTGAGCTTCAATCTCCTCATGGCATGAAGAGCATCTTCCTCTATGAGAGCTTCACTACAAGGTGACATAACATTGTGTTTTTATCATTGATTCCTTTGGTTTTTGGCCTCTTCCTCACAAGGGCATGCCCTCTTTATCTAACAACGGTGTTTGGAGACTTAAGTGTCCTCCAGGGTTTGACTAAGGTAAACCTCTAAACACCACAACCCCAAAACCAAGTCTTGTGATTATAGGTTATAGGTGTTGCATCTAGAAAAAGTGGAGTTGCAGGAAGGCTTGGCAGGCATTAGGGATTCATGATCTAAAGAAAAGCCAAAGAAAGGAGTACTTCCAAGACTTGGGTGCTCATTCCAATGTCCTTCACAAATAGATCTCAGGAAACATAAGTTACAGGGATGATCAGTGTTGTAAGGAGGTCTAGATTCCCCGAAAAAGTAGGTACCCTGGACTTGGGCACCCGTTCTAGTGTCCCCAGTTGTTCCGCTTTAGAACCCTAAAAATAGGTACTCTGTAATTCAATATTTTAGTCTTGTTTGCAAGAGATTTAACTGTAAATCATTAATTTGCTGTTGTATTTGCATAATTAGGGTTTTAATGGTCAATTGGACATATGAGAAGGAAAAAATGATAATTAATTCCCTAATCCAAGTTTCCCTACATCTGTAAGTGACCTAGGGTATGATAGTGCTCATCACTCGACCCTAGATCCTTGAATGTAAGGTGGAAAGGAGGATTTAAGCATCTAAACACTAGAACAATAACAAATCCAATTTTCACATAAACAAGTATAAGGAGGTTAAAGAGGATAAGAAAGTTAAGTTTGCCAAGACAAAGTTGAAGGGATTTGCCTTGACATGGTGGAACTATATTCAAGGAGAGAGGGTGAAGTACAACAAGTCAATGATCAATTCATGGGGTCGGATGGTGTCCAAATTAAAGGCATAATTCATGCCTGTTGATTATGAAGTGCAAGTGTATAGAAAATTGTAGAATTTGAAACAAAGAGACACAGATGTGGCAACCTATACTAAGGAGTTTCATAAACTCAGTTTGAAGTATGGTCATGTGGAGAATGAAAAGGAGAAAGTGGCTAGGTATTTGAATGGCCTAAGGTATAGTATTCAAGATGAAATGAGCCTTGTCACCCCCAAGATAGTAGAAGATTGTATTCAAATAGCATGTAAGGTTGAAGAGAAGTTAAAGAGTAAGCAAGAGCAGCAAGGAAGGGGTAGAGGTAGAAATCTAAGAGGAAGAGGAAACTTTAGTGGTAGAAATTGTTGGGAATTAAGGTGTCTCAACCTTGGTAATTCCTTGTATTATTTTCATTGTATTTATTTATAGCGCCCAAGTGTCAAAAGCATCTTACAATGTTGACCAAGTGTCCATAGGCATGGGTTTTGGGCCATGAGGCCAAGTTGGATGCCCATTCCAAGATAGAGGCAATTCTGCCTTGTATTTTCTATATAAACAGGTGCTTGGAGTAGAAGATATACTATAGGTTTTATAGGTACTGTTATGCTGTCAGGTCATCTCCAGATATGAGTGTCGAAGACTCCTACAAGAGCATTGGCTCTGATTTGTAATGTAATCTCTTTTGTTTACGTAATATATTTGAGCAGTGTTTTGGAGTGGGGTTTTTCACCTGTAAGGGTTTTCCCCACGTATATCTTATGTCTCTCTTCTTCTGTCATTCTTTCTTCCTTATGCATTTGCTGCAATATCTCATGTTAATGGTTTAATGTTGCTGTAATAGTTATGGTTTAATGTTGCTGTAATGGTTTAATCTGCACACCTAGCTTCCTTTCAGTTGGTATCAAAGCCTGGCTAGTTTTTGGTTCTAGTTGCTAGGTAGGGGTTTTTTGAGGTAATCTTAGGTTGAGTGGGAGTCTTGTGCAGAGTATTCTATATCTTGTTGTAGTAAGGAGATGGAAACCACACCCAGAAGGTTAGAGGTGGAGAAATTCAATGGCACTAATTTTGAGTTGTGGAAACTCAAGATGGAGGACCTACTTATTGATCGTGACCTATGGGAAACCGTATCTGGTGTGAAACCTACAACAATGTACAAGCTAATTGGGACCTCAAAGATCAGAAGGCTAAGGGTCTCTTAAGACTCTGTTTAGCTGACTCTGTTCTGTTGAACATCCATGAGGAGAAGACAATGAAAGATCTTTGGAAGAAGTTGGGTGATATTTATCAGGCCAAGTCCTTGGTAAACAAACTCTTCCTGAAAAAGAGGTTGTTCACTGTGAAGATGAAAGATGGAGGATCTATTGTGGATCACATGAATGCTTTCAACATGATCATTGCACAATTGACATCCATGTGTGTGAAAATGGAGAAGGAGGATCATTGCATGACCTTTCTTTTTTCTTTGCCAGACTTGTGGGATCATCTTTTGATAGCTATTGGGAGCACCACATCCACTTTCATAGTGTATGAAGTGGTATCTTTGCTGTTAGTTGAAGAGATACAGAGAAAATCTTCTGAGGCAGCCAAAGAGTCTCTTATGGTTCATGGAAGACCCAAGAAGAAAGGGAAGAAGAAAGATAAGAAAGTTGAGAAGGTTAGATCCAAATCTCCTCGAAAGTCCAAGGCTCTCTGTTGGAACTATTGCAAGTCTGGGCATTTCCAAAAGGAATACAAAGAGGAGAAGAAAAAGAAGAAGAAGACTCCTGATTTAGATTCTGACAAACATGATGGTGATGCCTTCATCACAACCCTGGCCACCCATGCATCTGATGATGTGTGGTTGATTGATTCTGGTGCATCATCCAACATGACCTTGCATTAAGACTGGTTTACTAAGTATGAAGAGTTTGATGGTGGAAAGGTGTACCTTGGTGATGACTCATCTAAAGATTGTTGGTCATGGAAGAGTCTCAATTCGATTCCTTGATGGACAAGTGAAGGAGATCACTGGAGTTATTCACATTTCAATCCTTGCATGAAACCTACTTTCTATAAGTATGTTGAATGATGCAGGTGTACAGGTTGTCTTTTCGAAGGATGGATGCAAGATGATAAGAGGATCTATGGTGCTTGATAAGGGTACTCAGAGGGGTACTCTATTTTAGCTAGAGGCATGCACTTCACAGTGCAATAGTTCTTTTGACTCAAGGAAATGAGATGTTGTCACTTCATCCCCACCATCTGAACATGCAGTGAAGAAATCTATTGTAACTGGTTCCGATGGTAGTGCACATGCCATGGAAGCCAAGCTTCCTACTGAAAAGACTATGTTATGGCATTTGAGATATGGCCACATTGGTGAGAAGGGTCTGCATACCCTAAAAAATAAAAACATTGTTGAGGGGTTAAATGATTGTAATCTTGAGTTTGACTTTTGTGAACATTACATTTATGGATAATAGAACCGTGTTTAGTTTTACTCTAGTTCTCACAAGTCTTTTGGTGTATTGGATCTAATTGATTCTAATGTGTTTGGTCCTGTGAATGTTCCTTAGATTTCAATATCTATATATTTTGTATCCTTCATAGATGATTATAGTAGAAGGACATGGGTTTATTTTATCAGAAGAAAGACCGAAGTCTTTAGTCAGTTTAAGGAGTTTAAAGCCTTTCCTAAAAATGAGACTTGTAAAAAGATTAAGTGTTTGAGAATTGACAGTGGTGGTGAGTTTTGTTCGGCAAAATTTGATAAGTTCTATAAAGAGCGAGGGATTGAAAGGCATAAGACAACTCCATACACCCCGTAGCAAAATAGAGTTGTAGAGAGGATGAACATGACACTGATGTAGAAGGCTAGGAGTATGCTTAGTGGAGGAAGCCTTGAACAAAAGTTTTGGGCTGAAGCTGTTGCCACTTCTTGCTATCTGGTAAATAGATCTCCTACATCAGCTCTTGTTGGAAAAACACCTATGGAGGTGTGGTCTGGTAAGAAGCCTTTAGTAAGGCATCTTCATGTTTTTGGTTGTGAGGCATATGCACATGTGCCCAGGGAGAAATAGTCTAAATTGGAGAACAAGGCTGTTAAATGTATTTTCATTGGCTATGGTGTCGATACGAAAAGATACAAGCTTTGGGATCCTATGACTGTGAAAGTGTTGTATAGCAGCAGTGTTATCTTTGGAGAGCTAACACCTTCTTTCGTTGTTATACAGCCAGAATAGTTAGAAAAGAAAGAAGATACATTTCAGTTTCCTTCTACCCTTGAGAAGACTAAATTGACAGACCCTATGAGGCCTAATGATGAGGAGAGCTCTAGCAGCTATGGAAGTGTAGAAGAAGAAGCAAAACCTCAACCGCAACCATTGAGGAGGTCTACATGAACAAGAAAGCAACTTGATAGTTTTCATTATTCCTTACTTGATTCTAGTTGTGCTTTTGCTTTACTTTCTAACACTGATGAGCCTAGAACTATGAAAGAGGCTATGGACATGAAAGATGTAGGTTCCTGGAAGGAGGCCATGGAGGATGAAATGGCTTCTTTGGAAAAGAACAAAACATGGGAATTGGTGCCTTTGCCTAATGGATGGAAACTCGTTGGTTGCAAATGGGTGTTCAAGAAGAAATTTAGTGCAGATGGCAGTGTTGAAAGTACAAGGCTAGATTGGTTGCAAAGGGGTACTCACAAGTGGAGGGAATTGATTATAGTGAAATTTTCTCTCCCATTGAAAAGATAACATCCATTAGATTTTTGTTATCTCTTGCAGTTGCTTATGATTTAGAGGTAGAACAGATGGATGTGAAGACAACTTTCATTCATGATGATTTGGAGGAAGAAATCTACATGTCACAGCTAGAGCATTACATAGAGAAAGGTAAAGAAAATTTGGTTTGCAAGTAATGCTACAAGACCTCCACATTCAGTTTGTATTCATGGATTTGTGGACTCTCATTGGGTAGGTGACATTGATAGCAGGAGATCCACCAATGCATATGTGTTCACAATGTTTGGTGGTGCAATTAGTTGGATGAGTAAGCAACAACCTGTGGTTGCTTTGTCCACTATAGATGCTAAGTATATGGCTGCAACTCATGCTTGTAAGGAAGCCATTTGGCTTAAGAGATTGTGTTCAGATATTAGTGTTGATGCAGGTCAAATTATGATCAGTTGTGACAGTCAGAGTGCAATTTGCCTTGCGAAGAATCTAACTTTCCATGCCAGAACAAGGCATATTGATGTACAGTTTCACTTTGTGTGAGACATGGTAGTGGATGGGAAGGTAAATTTGCAGAAGATAGATACTTTGAAGAATGTTGTAGATGCATTGACAAAGCCAGTGGGCATAGAGAAGTTCAGATGGTGTTCGGAGTCTATTAGCCTCTCGACCTATAGCAGTTAAATCATGTTATTCTATTGGCTCTTACAAGGTGTTTGACAAGTGGGAGAATGTTGGGAATTAAGCTATCTCAACCTTGGTAATTCCTTGTATTATTTTCATTGTATTTATTTATTCATTACCTATGATGTAAATTAATTGTAAATTTCATATTGTCATCTTGTGGGATGTGGCACGGTGATGTGTCATCCTACATGGAAGATGACAACTTGTAATTTTGTCCTCACATGAGGATATAGGTGTCCCACTTTGTGTAGGAATATTTTGCCATGTGTCGACATCTTGGATGTTGTGTAAGGGAATATTGACCGTAACAGTCATGACAGATTCCTATGATGAAGTTATGATATGTAAGAGTCAGAAATACGAGATTCTATGACAGGTGAAGACATGTGTCGAAGAGCATCTTTGAAAAAGGCATCTTTGGGCATCCCAAGGTGGATTGTGACATGTAAGAGAATATGCTATTTATAGCCTGTGTATGATAGATTCTCTTACAACTATAAGTTGTAACTGCTATGATAGATTCTATGACGGTCGTAAGAGTCATAAGAGCATCTGTCATAGCCCATTTTGGAAATAGGCGATCTCTTTGGGATGGGGTCTATGGACAAGTGTCAGAAGCATCTTACAATGTCGACCAAGTGTCCATAGATGTGAGTTTTGGGCGATGAGGCCAAGTTGGATGCCCATTCCAAGATAGAGGCAATTTTGCCTTGTATTTTCTATATAAATAGGTGCTTGGAGGAGAAGATGTACTACATGCTTTATAGTTACTGTTATACTACTAGATCATCTTTAGATATGAGTGTCAAAGACTCCTACAAGAGCATTGGCTCTAATTTGTATTGTAATATCTTTTGTTTATGTAATACAGTTGAGCAGTGTTTTGGAGTGTGGGGTTTTTCACCCGTAAGTGTTTTCCCCACGTATATCTTGTGTCTCTCTTCTTCTGTCATTCTTACTTCCTTATGTGTTTTCTACAATATCTCATGTGAATGGTTTAATGTTGTTGTAATAGTTAGTATAAATTTGAATTTACACTCTCCTCCCTTCATTAGATTAGTGTAAGAAGCGATTTCCGCACACCTAGCTTCCTTTTAAAAATCAGTCACAAAGATCACAAGGAGGATCAAGCACAAGCCAAGAATTAGCCCATGATTCAAGAGGTGGTTTTAGGGGCAGGAGACCTTATGGAAGAGGAAGATCAAATGGACTAGGAAGGGGATCCAACACCTTCTCTGGTAAGTGTTATAATTGCAATCAGTTTGGGCACCCTATTTTCAAGTGTCTAGAGAAACAACCATCATATTCCCAAGGAGGAGAGCATAGAAATCAGATTGTGCAAGAGGATGAGGAGAGTGCAACCTCACCTTTGGTGAATGTTAATTTAGAGGTAGGAGAGAGTTTGATGATTAGAAGGACATTTTTCAAGGTACCAGTTGTCAAAGAACCACCACAAAGAAGGGCATTGTTCAGAATCAATTGCAAGGTGCAAGGTAAAGTGTGTAAGCTAGTAGTAGATTCTAGTTCTACTAACAATCTAGTAGCATTAGAGATGTTTGAGAAATTAAATTTGAAAAGAATCCCACATTCTAACCCTTATAAAGTTTCATGGCTCGATAAGGGGCAGCAAATGCTTGTGAATGAACAATCTTGGGTAGAATTCAATATCGGTGCTTACAAGGACAAAATCTTGTGTGACATCATCCCCATGGATGTATGCCATTTACTCCTAGGTAGGCCTTGGCAGTTTGATAGGAAGGCCAAGCATGATGGAGAGAAGAACACATATGTGATCACAAAAGATGGAGTATCTTACAATCTCACACCTCTACAAGAAGGTGATAAGGTGGATCATGAAGGACCTAGTGTCATGATGGTTGGAGAGGAGTTTTTGAAGTCTTTGAAAGAAGAAAGGGGGGTAGGGATTTGCTTTGATTATCAGACCTAAGAGCAGATCAGTTTTGACTACAAACAAGAAAGGAGCCATTCCTAGTGAAGTAGAAACCTTGTTGGACAGGTATAAGGGGATTGTAGTAGATGAATTACCAAGTTCCTTGCCTCCAAATAGAGGAATCAACCATCATATTGATCTGATCCCTGGTGCCACATTACCACATAAAGTTGCCTATAAGATGACACCTGTCCAAAATGAAGAGATAGCCAAACAAGTACAAGAACTTTTGGATAAAGGCCTGATTAGGAAGAGTCTAAGCCCTTGTAGAATACCTACTGTCTTATGATGGTGATTGATTGTCATTGATGTCAAAAAGGTCTTGCAGGTTTTGATAGGAGTTGTTCATGTTCATATTCATGGTTTGATTTGATCAGGATATCTTTCAAGTTGTCTCAAGATGGATTCTCATGTTTAGTGTTTATATTGGTTCATATTTGATCTTGTTTATGATAGGATCTTGGGTTGATCTTAGTAAACATCTAAAGGTCACTAATCAGGAGGACTTATTTGATCAGGTTGATCACATCATTTATTGATCACATAAGATATTGATGCTAATTTGTTTGTGTTGATGGTTGAGGAAATTCCCATACTTTATGCTTCCAATAGTGATCTCACCTTACTTCAATCATTCATGCTAGATGATGGCTATATGTTATGACATGATGCTTCAATGATCTTGCAAGATTGTTTGATAACTCAAAACTTGATGCTATTAGATCTTCTTCAGTGTGCTCATTTTTACAGAAGTTCATGCAGTGATATGAATGCTACAAAGAGGTAGAATGTTGGTTTGATATTGATGACTTAAAATGGAGTTGATTAAAAGATATCTAAATTCCTAGTAATCTCTTCCATTCAGAGAGTTTGGAGTTGATTCATTTTTGTGTTAAAATGCAAGGCAGAAAAGACATTGAAAAGTTTGCTTGTTGGTATGATGTTAATGATGCTGATTTTTCATTTGTTGAGAAGGATGATGTAATCCACATATTGGATGGTGTTCACTTTGTCTTCACAGGTTGATCATGTCCTTGCCTTATTTGTTGTTGAATCAGGACTTCATAATGCCTAGCAGGTGTTCAATTTATTATGATAGAAAACTATATCATCTGGTTGCTTCCACCTCAAGTGTTCACAAGAGTTTATGACAGGAGATAAGTTGGTTTTATCATGTTGCTTTCAAACTCAAGTGTCCACAAGACAAGGTTGTGCATGTAGTGATGTTGGTTTTTGTTTTCATACAAGACATCAAGTTTTGAAGTCATCTTACTTGTATATCAGATGTATATTTAGCAGACATGTGAGGAATCCTATTAATTAAAATTCTTGAGAGTTAAAATCATTAATAAACTTGATTACAAGGCATTCATTAGCTCCTCTCTGCCTGTCATACAATGTATGCACTTTTGTTATAACAAGCTGTTGACTTATTATAGCAGGTGATGTAACTTAAAGTGACTTGTCAAAGGGTGGAAAGAATGTTATGAAAGCTGGCCCCTTCATATGTCTTCACCGCTATCAGCAGTATCTCCTTTTGGTTAGTGACCACCAAATCTCATCGACGGTCCTATTCAAATATGCAAAAGGGCACGCTAAAGGAAATCAATGACTCTTATTTAAACATTGCTCCTCACCTAGTGCATATAACTTGACGGTCTGAGAAATGTCATTTGCTTTGTTTAAAGCTCTTTAAGGCTATACTTAGTATGTTCAAAGAGGCAGTTTTTTTTTTGAGTTTTTTAAGGAATTCTTTTTGGGAAGATTTTTTCTTAACCCGTGGCATCTAAAGGATGGTGATTTATTTTTTTAAAAAGGCATCTTTTTGAATGGAAGATGTATGCCTTTTTGAGGAGCTATACCTTCTAATTTTTTTTCATAAAGAAGGATTATGAGAGTGAGGTCCATAGAAAGAATGGTTTTTATTTTTGGGCAGAATGTTTAATGCTTTTCTCTCGTGTTCTCATGATAAGTTTAAAACGTTTTTTTTATGAAGGGTTATTTTTTGCAAAGAGATGGTGAAGAAGATGAAAGGTTTAATATTTTGATGACATTAGAAGATATTTTTCATCATTTTTTCTTCAAGGCAAGAGAAGACAAGGATGGCAAATTTTTTATTAATTCAGATGATTTGTTTGTGAAAAATGATTGACAATTTTTGCAGAGATGTGTTTTGGAATATGGAAGGTTTGGAGATGGTTTTTGCAAGTTGTAGAATATTGAAAAGTTTCGAGGGAGAAGGAATTTCAAGAGAATTTGAAATGATCTTGCCAATATTGTTGCAAAAAAGAAAATATATATATACATATGATTTTATTTTGCAGAGATGAAGAAATTGAAGGGATTTGTACAAAGAGGAAGAAAATTGAATTGAATTGATATTGAGTTTTTTTACTATGCAAATGAAAGGGTATTTTTTTTGCAGGGGAAAGGTTTTAGGTGATTGATTTTCTTTTGAAGGATATGAAAGGGCTCTAAAATGAACAGAGAGATAATATTGTTTATTACAAGAAATTGATTTTTTGAAAGAAGAAAAATTGCAAAGAGAAGGTGAAAAGTTTTTGTTTGTAGGTTCTTCATTGAGAGAAGATGAAAATGATTATACAGAATGTGGGAAGTCATCTCATATTTATTAGCTTCGCAGATGGATTGATTGTTGAGTTGTTGAGTGGATTAGAATACAAGATTGATTATTTTGAATATCCTCTTGAAGAGAAAATTCATGAGTTTTGTATATGATTTGGGTTGATGAGAAGAATGATCATTTGACAAACACATGTGAAAGAAGAAGTGTTTTGTATTGAAACAAAGAAACCCTCTGAGTTCTTGTTTTCATTTTTTTCTGTATTAGGGGTTGGTACTCCTTGAAGTTGGTGCTTCTAAATGAATTAGGGGTTGGTGCTCCTTGAAGTTGGTGCTTCTAAACATTGTAATCGGTGAGATTTTTGATAAAGTCGGTGAGGTAGTTTTGGAGTGGTTTTTCTACACCTAGAGGGTTTTCCACTCGTGCAAATCTTGTGTCATAACCTTCTCTATGTGCGTATGATTTACTCATGTGGTTTTGTTCTCTTTATTCATTCTCAGTCATGTGCATATGTGTTTGACAAATCAATGATATCTTTCTCTCCTTGTGTTTTGAAAGTTAAAGTTTGCAAAAAGATTTGAAAATTCACACAACATTGATTCACCCCCCCTCTCAGTGTTGTCCTTGACTCCTACATCTTAGCCCCTAAGAATGATGGTAATTGGAGGATGTACACTGAATCTACGGCCATCAATAAGATAACCATTAGATATAGGTTTCCTATCCCTAGGATGGAAGACCTCATGGATTGTTTGGAGGGTGCTTTCTATTTTTCCAAGATTGACTTGAAAAGTGGGTACCATCAAATCTAAATAAGGGAAGGAGATGAATGGAAGACTACTTTTAAGACTAATGAGGGTCTTTATGAGTGGATGGTGATATGTTTTGGACTCTCCAATGCTCCTAGTACATTCATGAGACTAATGAATGAGGTATTGCAACCTTTCATTGGCAAATTTGTTGTTGTTTATTTGGATGATATCCTTGTGTTTAGTAGGTCTAAGGAGGAGCATTTGAAGGATCTTGACATGGTTTTGAGAAGGCTGCATGAGGAGAAGTTGATGATCAATCTCCAAAAGTGTGACTTCATGAAAGAAGAATTGTTGTATCTTGGTTTTGTCATTTCAAAGGGCAGTTTGAAGATGGATCCTCTAAGGTTGAAGCCATTCCCAATTGCCCAACACCTAGAATAGTAACAGAGGTAAAGAGTTTCCATGGCCTTGCAAGCTTTTACAAAAAGTTTATCAAAAATTTTAGTCATATTTGTGCACCCATGCTTGATACTATCAAAGGAGGTAAAAGGAGTAGTTTCCAATAGACTAATGAAGCAAATGAGGGTTTTGAATATCTAAAAAATAGGGGATCTTAGCAGCCAATACTCAATTTACCTAATTTTAATAAAGTATTCACTATTGAATGTGATGCAAGCAACCAAGCCATAGGTGCAGTTTTGAGCCAAGAAGGGAAACTGGTTGCATTCTTTAGTGAGAAATTGAATGAAATTAAGTAAAAGTATTCTTCATATGATCTTGAACTTTATGCCATGGTCCAAGTCCTCAAGAGGTGGAGCCACTACTTGTTGCCAAAGGAGTTTATAGTATTCACTAACAATCATGCATTAAGTTTTCACAATAGTCAAGACAAATTGAACCACAGGCACATGAAATGGGTGGAATTTTTGCAAGCCTACACATTTACCATCAAGCATAAAAAGGGTCAAGCCAATAAAGTTGCTGATGCACTCAGTACGAGGGTACTGCAGGTCCAAGAAGTGCAACTTCAAAGTGTAGGGATAGACTCCCTCAAAGGTATGTATCAAGAAGATGAAGACTTTAAAGATGCTTTCACTGTTTGTAATTAGTTTGCTGATGCATTTAATGGGGAATATTCTGAGTATGTCATACAAGATGATCTTTTGTTCAAGGGGGCCCAATTATGTGTGCCAAGGTGCTCCATGAGGGAGAATTTAGTGAAAGAGAAACATAGTGGAAGCCTAGGGGGACATTTTGTTTATGACAAAACTTTGGAACAAGTCAAAAGATTCTATTAATGGCCTTGTTGGTATTTTTCCCAGACTAGATGCTTATTCCCGGTTATCCCTACAAGGTAGCCATCATTGATCAACGGGATTCCCGGGCTAGGGGCCAACAGTATAGGAGATAGACTCTATAAACATCTCCTCTTCTTCTTTAGGCTCTACAGAACCAAGGGGGGGATTCTCTACTTAACATCCATGAAATATAAATGTGCAGAGACTGGGATGCTGACACAAAGTAGATAAATCCTCTATTATGCAGACCAAAACTGTGAGATAAGTACAAAGGGGCTAGCTTTGGGCCTATTTTCAGTTGTAGACAGAGGATTTTGGATCCTAAAACTACTTCTAAAGTCCTAATGGTTTGATTTAAAGTTTAAGATTGATTTTATGTTTGGATGCAAAATTGAGACTTTGGGTTGCAACCTCAATACAAGACTAGATCAGTGCCTATCCAGGGCTTGGAGTCAATAGACATACACATGTGAATGGCCAGCATAAACATATACCAAAGACTGGATATCAAGGGGATTTTTAGTATCTACCTTACAGATACTTTCCAAAATAGAATATCCTGTTATCTCTACTTACTGATATCCCTATTGCAATGTATTCTTCCCAACGCTTGATCTGAAACATTTAATCTACTCCTTGAGCAGAAGTAAGAAATCAAGCATTCAACATAGCAAAATTATATTCTAGAGTCATAAACACCCCTTAAATGCTTAGATTCATAAGAAGAAAACATTCAATTTAGAGACAGATAACATAACACATGCAGTATAGCATTACTCATTTAAATCAGCATGATATCAGTAGGTTTATGCAGAAAAACATACAACATGAGACTCATAAACTCACAAGATACCCAAGACAGAGCCACCAATGAAGTCGTATCTTATTACAGCACCAAAAAAGTTGTCCAGTTTTCAACAACCACAATGGGTAACATAGTTTGGCCTTTATACCAAGACTATGTACCCAGCAAAAATTAATTACAAGACAAATCAAAGAAAAATCCAGCAAATTCAATGCATGAGGAATGGCACCCAGAAATATTCAATGCTGCAGAGAGACAAAGAGGAATGAGCAGGTGGAATCAGGATCTGTACCGCTGCTCAAGGACTTTCATCTTCAATTAGGTGGTTGACTTATCCTTTCCATCATCCATCCTCTACAAATCTGCCATTAATGCTTCATCTACCTGCAGGCCCTTGAGGACGCAGTAGTAGCAAGCCTCTGGAATTTTTCCCGCTCAAACGAGGCCGTGGATACAAAAAATTATCACTGTTGCGAACTTGAAAGATAGATGTCAATTTTGATTCCATCACTAAAACAAACAGTTCCAAAAATGCTGAAAAGTCACCCACCTATAATATCATGCCACGTAGGCACTACATACTCCTACCGCTGACTTTTTGCCATTTCGCCCTTGTATATGCAAGAAAGGATGCATATACAATCGCCTTATATACAAGTCAGACTTCAAATTTTATAAAATCAATTTGAGAATCGGTTCAAATCCAACTTGTATCCCTTCCACCACACATCGGCTTGTATATCGGCATATACAAGCACTTTATATGACCCACGGACCTCAAATTACTATTCGTTGCATTTTATTTCTCCATCGCGTCTGCGTTGTATGTCCCTCTGCTTGCATATCTCAATGTATAACTGTGTATACAAATGCCTCATACATACAAGGCGGATCTCAAAAATTTATCCACCGCATCTGACTTCTCCTTCAGGTCTGGAATGCATATTTCTTCATTGTATGTTTCCTTGTATAGCGCATTATACAAATGCGATATACATACAACGGACCTCTACCCCTTATCCATTGGATTTGAAAAATCATTGAAGTCTAGCATGTATCCTTTCCTCTTGTATATTTTGCTTGCACATTTGATTGTATATCGGACATACATTCACCCCTTGTTTGTCCGCAGGCCCCACCACATGCATCTCCCCGCTGCACTGTAGCAAAAGTATACTAGCACCTTTGTATGTCAAACATACAAACATTCTCACATATCAATAGGGAATCTTCAAGGAATATGCCACCTTTGTATATTTTTCCTTGTATCTTTCAAATGCATGCAGCCGATGTATATTAGGATGTACAACAAAACACATACAAGCGAACCCGATATACAATAGCGGCACATTCTTGGAATCTTGTGGAAGATTCCCCCTAATGTACATGCATCCTTTTGAACCCAATATGCATTAGGAAATGCATACAACTGCAGAATATTCCTGGGGAATCTGTGATAGATTCCCCTTTTGTATATCCGACCCGATATGCATAAAAAATGCATTTAACTCAAAAATTTTTGCATTTTTTGAAACTGATTGAGATTTTGCAAGCAACCCAACATACATTTGCACTTGCATATATAAAAACTTAACATTTTTCTCATGTGCAATGGGAAAAGGTGGTAAAATACTGCGCGGAGGCCGGTCAACCTATGAACACTAAAGCATGAGGATGAAACTTTGTAACCGAGAACCTGCCACAGAAGGTCACCATCAGAATAGAAAAGACAAACGTGATGCCCCAAGACTCAGAAATTTCAAAGTTTGAATGGGAAAATCTACAAATGTATGGACTTAAAACCCTAAACATAAATGAGTACTAACACAAGCTCTGATTGGGGACATGCAAGTGCAAGACTACAGTGAGGACCAGATTACTCCGGGGAAGACTAGACAAAAACCCAAAACTCAAAACACGACCAACTATACAAGGTATGTACAAAATATCTACACCTAGTTTACAATGTGCACATACGGTACTCATTTATGAGAAAAAAGCTTTAAGGAATTTACCATGCACAAGCAAATCCAGTAGTTCACCACTGAGGGCCTGGAGAAAATAAGAATCATCTCCTTGAACAGTGCTAATTTGGTATGGGCCAGTCCATAAGGGCTCAAATTTACCATGTTTGCCCTTATCCTAGCTCCTTGCTTTCCACATAAGGACCAGATCACCTATCTGAAACCTTCTCTCTATAGCCCTTCTATCAAACAGATACTTCACCTTTTGCTGTGTCTTGATGTTTATGTTCTGTGCTTCCCTTCTTATTTCATCTACTACAACCAGCTGACTTATTCTTTCAGTCATTGGGTCTCCAATCTCCTCATCATTCCCTTGGATGAATTTATAAGCTGGCAGGAGGTTGTTCACAGGCAATCTAGCTGCTGCACCATATACTAATTCATAAGGTGACGTTCTAGTTTCTCTTTTTACTATCACCTTGTCAGCCCATAACGCCAACTTTAGCTTTGAATCCCAAGACCTCTTATTTTTATCTATTGTCCTTTTGATGATTTTCATGAGCCTTTTGTTGCTTGACTCTGCCTGACTATTCCCTTGTGGATGATATGGTGACATATGAGACAAATCAATTCCGTAATTGCTGCAAAAATAAATAAACTCACCAGACCTGAAGCACATAGCATTATCTGTGACCAATTTGGCCAGTACTCCAAATCTGATAATAATATTTTCCAAAATAAAATCCATCACCACTTTGCTTGTAGTTGTTTTAGTTGGAATGGCCTCAATCCATTTAGTGAAATAATCGGTGGCAACCAGAATCCAACTATGCCCTCCACTCGATTTTTCTGAGATTTCCCCTATAAAATCAATCCCCCATTGATGAAATGGAGCCTCTATAGTTATAGTCCTAAGGGGTAATGCACCTTGATATCTTAGCTTTCCTGAGAATCTTTGGCAAGACTCACACTTTCTTACCATTTTGTGTGTGTCTGAGAAAAGAGTTGGCCACCTATAGCCTGCTCTAAGAATTTTGTGAGCTGTTGTCTGGGCAGCATAGTGCCCACCACACTCTCCATTGTGCATGTCGCTTAGAATATCCCTATCCTGATCCTCATCCACACATCTAAGTAATACACCATCAGGATTTTTCCAATACAGCTCTCCTTGAACAATGATGTACTTAATAGCATGTAGCTTCAAGGTCCTTATCTGATTATCATGGAGGTGGGTAGGACAGTTCAGATTTTGCAAATAATATACAATGTCCTTGTACCACTCAGATTGTGACATATTTATAACTTTATTATGCACCACATTCACTTGGCATGCCTCTAGATTTGACTGTGTCATCAGTTTTGCCAAACCTTGTCCTCTCACCAGTTTAGTGATTTGAATTTCAATATTGAACTCTTGCAATTTGTTTATCCATCTACATCTTCTTCCAGTTACCTCCTGTTGAGTAAAAATATCTTTGATTGTTGCATGATTTACATATGCAACTATCCGAGAGCCCACCAAATATGGCCTGAAGCTCTTGACTACTCTAACCAGTGCATATGCCTGTTTCTCCATGATGTCATATTTCAACTCAGTAGCCTGCAATGACTTGCTAAAGAAAGCTATAGGTTGTTCAAAACCTTCTACATTTTTCTGCAATAAACATGCGGCAATAGTGTGGAAAGAAGCAAATGAGAACAACTGAAAGGGCTTAGAAAAAATAGGAGATTTTAGCACAGGAACCATCTTTATAGCCTCTTTTATATTATGAAATGATTTAGTCGCTTCTTCCTCCCTTTTGACAGTTGCACCTTTCTTCAGCATCTTAGAGATATCTTTGGTGGTCTCTACAAAGTTAGGCACAAATCTTCTAACAAAATTAATTTGCCCAAAGAAGGACTGAACACCTTTCAATGTTTTAGGGATCTGAATTCTGTCAATTGTAGCCACCCTTTCAAGATCAATCCTGACTCCATCCTTGGAAACAATGTGTCCTAGCAATTTTCCTTCCACTACCCCAAAAGCACATTTCTTTGGGTTGAGTGAGATACCATATTCTAATGCTCTAATAAAAATCTGCTCTAGGTGCATGCAATGTTGCTCCTCCTTTTTTGAATAAGCTATCTAATCATCCTGATACACAGCCAAGATTGAGTCAATTAATCCTACAAAAGCAACATCCATTGCCCTCTGAAATGTGGCACCTACATTTGTCTGTCCAAATGGCATTCTCACATATACATATATTCCCCATGGAGTGGTGAAAATAGTCTTAAACTGTTCTGATTCTTTTACTTTCACCTGATTGTACCCTGAAAATCCATCCATCATGGACAAAAGTTCACATCCAGTCACCTTCTATAACATAGCTTCCATGTTTGGCAATAGATAATTGTCCTTCAAGGAAGATACATTCAGATTTCTAAAGTCGACACACAATCTTATGTCACCGTTCTTTTTTCTCACTGGGACAAGGTTAGACACCTAAGTTGAGTGCCTAATAGGCATGATTATTCCAGCCTCCCTAAGCTTCATAAGTTCTTCTTGCATTTTTGGAGCTAAGGTTGGGTTGATAGGTCTCTATTTTTGTCTAAATGGTTTAGCTCCAAGCTTCAAAGGGATTTCATGTTGAAATAAATCTTCCCTATAAGATTTCAGGTCCTCATATGACCAGACAAAGATATGCTTATACTTTCTTAGTAATGCAATCAGCATAGTTTTGATATGGGGCTTGAGCTGTTTGCCAATGTATACCCTTTTGGGAGCATGAAATGTCCGCAAGTTTATCTCTTCCAAATCATTCTTATTTGTTGAAGATGCCTTTGTAACAAATTGGTCCCTATTGTCATAAGCTCTCTCCAAAGCAACCAGCCCTCTAGGGATTTTATTTGTCTTGAGTTGAATTATTTCTTTCCCTTAGAGGGTTTCTTTTCCATCTAGAACCTCTATAAAGTTTAGAAAATCCACTTCTTGGTTCTCATATTCATCAATACAATGTAGAAATCTCAGCAAATCCTTATCATCATCAAACACTTTTCAACTACATACACTATCTAGCACTGCAGGTCTAA
The DNA here is from genome assembly GCA_027924645.1 of Cunninghamia lanceolata. Taxonomy (NCBI): domain Eukaryota; kingdom Viridiplantae; phylum Streptophyta; class Pinopsida; order Cupressales; family Cupressaceae; genus Cunninghamia; species Cunninghamia lanceolata. Next base: position 1,603,204 of record BSBN01000220.1, on the reverse strand, counting down.
GTTTGACCTCAACATTCGTAACATCTAATAGAGTGATGTCATCTGGCCTTATGGCTATATTAGCTAGAAAATCCACCCTGACATTTTTTGATCTCTCAATCGAGTTTATTGAAAAAGCATCAAACAATTCAATTGTATCCCAAACAGCATGCTTATACTGTTTTAATCTTTTATTTTTTATGCATACTTATCTCTGACTTGGGAAACAACTAACTCTGAATCCCCAAATACTTTGAGCATGTTGATTCCATTCTTTAAAGCTACATTCAATCCTAGTAACAGAGCCTCATACTCTGCAATATTATTTGTACAAGCAAACTTCAACAAGAATGAGAACTTTAGAAGCTTACTAGTTGGAGACAGAAATACAATTCCAGCACCAAACCCTTCCCTTGAACAAGCTCCATCGAAATACATGGTCCAGAGACCCTGTTGGTCAAGTTCTTGAATGCACATGTCTCTCCCTTTATCCTCTTTATCATCTAAGACAACTCTGAAATTGTCATAGTCAGTGTCCACAAAGCATATCTGCTCCTCTGATTCTTGATCCTCAACTATTTCTGATGACCTTTCTTCTCTGATTTGTTTGACATTCTTGCCATTCATAGGGATCATAGCATATGACAAGTCCAATTGCATACTCCCACCAATCAACGCTACCCATCTTCTTGACAACAACATGCCATACTATGGCTTGATATCAACAACTGTTATGCTCATTTTGTAGGCCTTTTCAGGATATGCTGCTAGTCTGAAATCCACATCTTTCATAATTCCAATGACAGGTACTTCCCTAGCATCCATGGTATAGCATTTCCCACATGCCTTATCTATCTTTAACCTAGCTTGCTGCATGATAGCCAAAGGCATGACATTCGTTGATGCTCCTGAGTCAAGCATACAATTCTTAATCACTTTTCCATTTATGACAAGGGAGACATAAAATGGTTCAACCTATGAAGGGCACTTTGTCATGGTCATCCCAAGATATACTTCAGGAGTCTCGTCCTCATCGATATATAGGGCTTGTTTCCTACCCTAAGTCTCAATATTCTGATCAGCTTGACAAGGTACTCCTAAAATCAGGGACAATGTTTTATTTCTGAACTCCTCAACTTTCATCAATTCCATTAATGGAACAGAGACTTTCATCTGAGACAAGACCTAAGTTATGTCAAATGGAACATAATTTTTTATGACAGTTGTAGCCTGATCTATGGTTTTAGTTTTATCCTGAGATGATCCAGCTTTGTTTTTTATGGCTTTCTGACTGTCATCTTTGACCTGAAAACTTTTGTTTTGATCCTCAACCTAGGGAATTCTATTTTCTGGTCCTTGAGAATCATGACCTATTTTTTGCTTAAAATTTTGCTTATTATTGCTCCATTGCTTCTTTTGTGTTTCAGTCCCTTTGTGACTATGCACTAGCTAACTTGCAAAGGTATTCTCTGGTTGGTGTGAGTTACTTACCTGAGCTTTACCCTTGAGATTGTAATTGCTTTTGACTTGAGCTACTGCTGTAGCTGTAAAGGCTCTAATTTCTTCATCAGAAGGCCTCCTCAAGTTATTTAGAAAATTGTGTGAATCTTGAGCATAGGCATAGTTATCTTCCTCATCTTCATCATAGGGAAATTGCTGATAGGCCTGAATCTCATCATTTGCACTTGCATCAGCATCATGAAAGGGATACTCCCTGTTTGTAGATAGCATATTTACATTATCATCTTCCATGCAATGCAGCTCATTGCATTCATCACAGGCAACAACATTGTTGTATAGAGACTGAGCAATCAGGCATTGTGACTGTGAGTGAGGCATTTGACATATGATGCACCATGGGGTGTCATTAACAATATTTGCAGCCTTCTTCAAAGGATTGGGAGTTTCCTTAACATTTTGAGTCCTTTGACTTATGTTGCTGTTTGGGAGAATAGGTTTACCATTATGCCAATTAGTATTATATGGCATATCATGTAATGACGGTCTTCTTTCTTGCCTTTGGTAAACTTGTCTATCAGGACCAACTCCCTTTTCATTTTTAGCCATTCTATAGCTCAGGTCCTTGACAATAGTTGTCAATTTGTCTAATTTATCCTCAGAAGTAGATGCATTGCCCTGAACACTCTGAGATTTAGTATTTGGATTTTGCAGAATTTTTACATCATCTCTCCTGTTTGTCTTACCAGATGCTTTTCTATTATTTTCAATATTTGTTGCAATCTTGAAAGCATCTCTAAGGCTGTGAGGACCATTATCTCTTAATCCATAGGCAGTTTTGGCATCAAAAGCATTTATGTACAAGACTATGCACATAGGTTCGTTAGGCCTCAGGTGATGTGGCAATTTGTTCAACACCTTCATGAATCTAGCATTGAAATTAGCAACTTATTCATTTGATCCTTTGGTGATTCCAGTGAATTCATTAATGAAAAAACTAGGATCAGTTTTGTCACCATACTATTCATTGAATATTCTCCTGAAGTCCTCCCATGATGAAACACTTCTATTAGGCAAACCTTTGTACCATTCTCTGGCCTCATCAACTAGGGATTGCATAAATAATTTCATAAAAACATCCTCATGCTTAACCTCAAAGTTGTCCATGATATTCTGAAAAGATTTTAAATGGTCTTCCCCTGACACAGTATTGTTTCCTGAAAACTTAGGCACTTGCAGCCTCACATCTTTGTCAATAGGATTGGGGTAACCAGGAATGCCATAAAAAACACGCTGTCTAAATCTATCTAGCTACATCGGCTGTCTACCAAACTGATTAGCATTTGCATTTCTATTTGCATTCTAATTTCTTACATTATTTAATGGTGTTCTAGCATTATTTGCATTCTATATTTGATCATTATGTTGATCCTGAACTTCATTTCTTTGCTGGTTTCTCTACATATTTGCATTTTCAAGGGTAGGGATTGAATCATTCTGAGAAACTCTTAGAGCTTGCACTTTTTGTCTCATGTCATCTCTGATTTTTACTGCCTACAGATATTCTAATTCTACCCTTAATCTCTTAATCTCTTCTACTAATTCCTCCTCTCTAGGCATAGAAGAAGATGGTTTCATTATATTCTGATCATCATTATCATCCCTTGGGGATTCAGCTTCTTCAAATCTATCAGAGGAGTCATGGAAAGGGACTTCTTGAAACACCTCTGATCTCATTCTCAATCCACTACCCTGCTGTCTTTCATATACATTCTAGATTTCAGCCTCAGTGTTTGAAAAATAGGGTATTGTTCACTTTGAAGATCCTGGTATTGTCCGCTTTGAGCAGTCCCCTTTTTTCTGTACATCATTTTTCTGGGCAATTCTACAAATAGAGAATTATGTAGGGATCTTCTCCCTAGCATGCAAATTTCTACTTTACCGGTTAGAAGATTGGTTCGGAGTCGCCACCTATAACTAGGAATTGTTTTCTTTTAAAATCAGGGTTCTTTCACAAAGCACTCCCTAGTAGAGTCACCAAAATCTGTTGGTATTTTTCCCAGACTAGATACTTATTCCCGATTATCCCTACAAGGTAGCCATCATTGATCAATGGGATTCTAGGGCCAAGAGCCAACAGTATAGGAGATAGACTCTATAAACATCTCTTCTTCTTTAGGCTCTGCAGAACCAAGGGGGGATTCCCTACTCAACATCCATGAAATATAAATGTGCAGAGACTGGGATGCTAACACAAAGCAGATAAGTCCTCTATTATGCAGACCAAAACTGTGAGATAAGTACAAAGGGGCTAGCTTTGGGCCTATATTTAGTTGTAGACAGAGGATTTTGGATCCTAAAACTACTTCTAAAGTCCTAATGGTTTGATTTAAAGTTTAAGATTGATTTTATGTTTGGATGCAAAATTGAGACTTTGGGTTGCAACCTCAATACAAGATTGGATTGGTGCCTATCCAAGGCTCGAAGTCAATAGACATACACATGTGAATGGCCACAATAAACATATACCAAAGACTAGATATCAAGGAGATTTTTAGTATCTACCTTACAAATACTTTTCAAACCAGAGTATCCTGTTATCTCTACTTATTGATATCCCTATTACAATGTATTCTTCCCAACACTTGATCTGAAACGTTTAATCTACTCCTTGAGCAGAAGTAAGAAATCAAGCATTCAACATAGCAAACTTATATTCTAGAGTCATAAACACCCCTTAAATGCTTAGATTCATAAGAAGAAAACATTCAATTTGGAGGCAGATAACAAAACATATGCAGTGTAGCATTACTCATTTAAATCAGTATGATATCAATAGGTTTATGCAGAAAAACATACAACATGAGACTCATAAACTCACAAGATACCCAAGAGAGAGCCACCAATGAAGTTGTATCTTATTACAGCACCAAAAAAGTTGTCCAGTTTTCAACAACCACAATGGGTAACATAGTTTGGCCTTTATACCAAGACTGTGTACCCAGGAAAAATTAATTACAAGGCAAATCAAAGAAAAATCTACCAGATTCAATGCATGAGGAATGGTGTCCAGAAATATTCAATGCTATGGAGAGACAAAGAGGAATGAGTAGGCAGAATCAAGATCTGCACCGCTGCTCAAGGACATTCATCTTCAATTAGGTGGTTGACCTGTCCTTTCCATCGTCTGTCCTCTGCAAATCCACCATCAATGCTTCATCTACCTGCAGGCCCTTGAGGACGTAGCAGCACCAAGCCTCTAGAATTTTTCCCGCCCAAACGCGGCCGCGGATACAAAAAATTATCACTGCTGCGAACTTGAAAGACAGTCATCAATTTTGATTCCATCACTGAAACAAATGGCTCCAAAAATGCTGAAAAGTAGCCCACCTATAATATCATGCCACATTGGCACTACATACTCCTACCACTAACTTTTTGCCATCTTCATTTTGCCATTTCGCCCTTGTATATGCAAGAAAGGATGCATATATAATTGCCTTATATACAAGTCAGACTTCAAATTTTATAAAAGCAATTTGAGAATCAGTTCAAATCCATCTTGTATCCCTTCCACCATACATCGGCTTGTATATCGGCATATACAAGCACTTTATACGACCCACAGACCTCAAATTACTATTCACTACATTTTATTTCTCCATCATGTCTGGGTTGTATGTCCCTCTGCTTGCATATCTCAATGTATAACTACATATACAAATGCCTTATACATACAAGGCAGATCTCAGAAATTTATCCATCGCATCTGACTTCTCCTTCGGGTCCAAAATGCATATTTCTTCATTGTATGTTTCCTTGTATATCGCATTATACAAATGCGATATACATACAACGGACCTCTACCCCTTATCCATTGGATTTGAAAAATCATTGAAGTCCAGCATGTATCCTTTCCTCTTGTATATTTTGCTTGCACATTTGATTGTATATCAGACATACATTCACCCCTTGTTTTTCTGTAGGCCCCATCACATGCATCTCCCCGCTACACTGTAGCAAAAGTATACTGGCACCTTTGTATGTCAAACATACAAACATTCTCACATATAAACAGGGAATCTTCAAGGAATATGCCACCTTTGTATATTTTTCCTTGTATCTTTCAAATGCATGCAGCTGATGTATATTAGGATGTACAACAAAACACATACAAGTGAACCCGATATACAACAGCGGCACATTCCTGGAATCTTGCGAAAGATTCCCCCAATGTACATGCATCCTTTTGAACTCGATATGCATTAGGAAATGCATACAACTGCAGAATATTCTTGGGGAGTCTGTGATAGATTCCCCTTTTGTATATGCAACCCGATATGCATAAAAAATGCATTTAACTCAAATTTTTTTGCATTTTTGGAAACCGATTGAGATTTCGCAAGCAACCCAACATACATTTGCACTCGCATTTACAAAAACTTATCATTTTTCTCATGCACGATGGGAAAAGGTAGTAAAATATTACGCAGAGGCCGGTCAACCTATGAACACTAAAGCATGAGGATGAAACTTTGTAACCGAGAACCCACCACAGAAGGTCACCATTAGAATAGAAAAGACAAACATGATGCCCCAAGACTCAGAAATTTTAGGGTTTGAATGGGAAAATCTACAAATGTATGGACTTAAAACCCCAAATATAAATGAGCACTAACAAGCCCAAGATGTATTTGGATGTTAAAAATTTTGTGGAAGGATGTGTCATTTGCCAAAGAGCCAAAGGGACATGTTCTAATGCAGGTTTGTATCAACCCCTGCCTATACCAAGCAAACCATGGGAAGCAATAAGCATGGACTTTGTCTTAGGTCTGCCTAGGACTACAAGAGGATATAATAGTATATATGTTGTAGTTGACAGATTTAGCAAGATGGCACACTTCATTGCATGCAAGACAACTCATGATGCATCTCATATTGCAAGTTTGTTCTTTAAGGAAATTGTAAGAATCCATGGACTGCCACTGTCTATAGTGTCTAACAGAGATGCAAAGTTCATTGGGCATTTTTGGAGAACGTTGTAGAGAAAACTAGGCACCAATCTAACCTACAGTTCTGCCTATCACCCTCAAATAGATGGGCAGACTGAGGTTGTCAATAGATCCTTGGGAAACCTACTGAGATGTCTAACTAAGGAACATAATCAGGCTTGGGATTTGATCTTACCTCAGGCTAAATATGCCTATAATGATTCAGTTAAAAGAAGTATTGGTAAAATTCCATTTGAGGTTGTTTATGGGGCACACCCTAGAGGTGTTTATGAACTGAGAGACTTGAGTGGGATGGGTAAAATAAGTGCTCAAGGAGAGGATTTTGCAGTAGCCATGCATGACATTCACCAACAGGTCAAGCAGACACTTGAGAGGAATGTGCACAAGTATAAGAAGAAAGCAAACTTGAAGAGGAAAGATGTACACTTCCAAGTAGCTAATCTTGTATTGGCACAGCTGAAGAAGGAGAGATTGCCCAAGGGGAAGTACACAAATCTCATGATGAAGAAAATAGGACCTTGTAGAGTGATCCACAAATATGGGAACAATGCCTATGAAATTGAACTCCCACAAGGAGTTGCCATATCACCTATTTTCAATGTATCTAACCTCTATCCATTCAAGGGATCTATTTGTGTAGGAAAAGAAGCAGGTGGACCTAATGCTAATGATGAGGAGTGGGTCAGAGATCTACCACCCAATCAACCAATGAAGCTTGAAGCTATCTTAGACACCAAGGAAGTCAAAAGAACAAGGAGGAAGGTATATAGAGAATATTTGGTCAAATGGGTTGGCCTACCAGTTGAAGATGCCACTTGGATGTCTGAGATAGATATTGCACAACATGGGATCATTCTTGCAGACCTTCTTTCATCAAGAGATTGAATTTCTTTCACCCCTGGGTGTATGGTGCAGAGCACCTTTGATAATTTCATGTTTTGATGAATTATCTAATCAAATAAGGTCCTAGGGAGTTGTCTATGACTATATTGGGATGTCTTTTGTCATTCAAATGCAATGTAATAAGGTCAAATAATGACCAAGTCATTTGTTTTTGTAACCAATGTAGAGGCAGTTGCTCTGCAGTCTAATTCATAGAACATTTGGGATGTGTAGACCAACCACATAGGTGGTTTTCAGTTACAAATTGATGCAAACTATTTATGTCATGTATAAAAGCCTCTACATACCCTAAGAGCAGGGGTTGGAGGTGTTTTGAGAAAAAATATTATAGTAAAACTTTGTTTTCTGCTAAATTTCTATTATTTCTGTTGGTTCAGACCATACTACGCTCCTGTACAGGTTTGTCGAGGCCTGAAAGTCTTCCAATGTGGTAGTGCACTTTGTTCCCTATCTATTACACTTTGTTTGGGAAAATTTCATTGATCTACAAGGGGGATATAACGAGTTTTCTAAAATTTGTCTTAAACCCTGAACTAGGGTTTTGAGAGCAAAACGATGTGTCTCCTAGCCATTCCACCAACCCTATCTCCATAAAACCAATGGAATGGAATGGTGTTCATGTTTTTTTACTATTTTGATAATTGCTAGTGTAGAAGATGGAGTTTTGGTAGGGATTTACCAAGAATAGGCCTGATAAAACCATGTATTAGGCCTTGTATGTGGGACAGTGGTCATAAAGGTGAACTATTTGGAGATAGGAACTCAAAACCCCTAAAATCCTTTGTTTTCACATCTACCTCACTGATCCAAGTGGTTGTGTTTGTTGGACAAGTCCATCCTTGAGTAGTTACTTTGAAAATAGGCCTAATTGAGCCCCTGTAAAGCACTACCAGTCCTATTTTGAGTCACATGTCCTTAAGCAATCCAGGGTCATTTTGGGATATAATATAGATCTTCCAAAAGGGTATTTGTATCTAGTTTTGGTTTTGGGAGAAAGGACTGTAGACACCAAAAAATGTCTTCTACCATCAAATGGACTCCCGACATCCCTAAACATGTCAATTTCCCTCCTAACCAATTAATTAAATTTTTATTTAATTAATTATCCCTTTATTACCCTATTTTCCATCATTTTATCCCAAACAATTGAATTAATTTCATTAATTCAATAGTCCAAACCTTAGCCAATTAATTTAATAAATATGCAATATTTATTAAATCAATTTCCCCCTTTTCACTAAATCCAATTTATTAGTTAAAACCATGTTAACTAATTAATTCAACCTATTAATTGACCTATCCCTACCCTAGACAATTAAATAGCTATTATTTAATTGCCTACCCTAGCCTACCTCATCTTAGCCCTAGGATTAATTAAATAAAACCTATGTTTAATTAATCCTAACCTCTCATTTGGGTGGTCAAACCTTGTTTAACACCCTTCCCCACATCCTCCAAATAAAAAATTGAAATAAATCCACATAAGTCAATTTTTTATTTAAAAACATCCCACATCACATTTAATTCTCCTTACAACCCCTTACCTCACCCATACTCATTTATTTCCACTTATCCCCAAATGAATTTTTAATTCATTTACATTCCCCCATATGAATCTTTAATTCAAAAATAATCCTTCACCACCCATACTCATTTAATAACCCCTTTTCCCAAAATGAATAAAAGATTCGCTTTTATTCCTAGCCCTCCATTCATTCAAGATTGAATCTAGGCCCTCCACATCACTTTTATCCTTCACCATTGATCTTTCAAATCAATCTCCACCATTGGATCAAAATCCCTTCCAAAAGTCTATAAATAGAACCTCTCTCCACCCATTTTAGGATCTAAGTTTTTTGCAAAGTTATTATGCCAAAATATCAATTGAGCTAGTTTTAGTGAGTTGCAAATTTAGTTAGCATTTCACATTTGAATCACTTGTCTAGGGATAATCATGTCTTAGGAGCTTGTTTTGGGTGCAACGTTCCTCTCCCTTGATGAGATTGGGTCTACATTAGTGAAGGTATAACTTGGTGTTTTATGCATTTTGTTAAGTATTTCTACCTCATTTGTTTACCTAATCTACATTAGCACGCCTGGTGGAACCCACAAGGTCCAAGTCTAATCCATTTTGTGTGAGTTTTGTGCAAGGGATGTGTGCTTATAGGTGCAACGTTATCCTACCTACACAGCGACACCATCTCTGGCTCCTTTTAGCGCCATTCTTTGTTTTAGCGCTATTCTGCGTAACACATTTCTATTTATCAACTCACTCACATGTATTTTTCTTATGATCTCCCTGCTGTTTTTGGTGTTTAATTGCTCTCTGTTTTCAGAGAGATCTTGAAAATACAAGGGGAAGTTATGCCAAAATTTTCATAAAGTCTAAACATGCATTTTGGCTTTTCTTTTGTCTTGTTTTTCATTTAACTAGACTAACAATGCTAATGGGACATCTTGTGTGTGCAGCATAACACTCTATTTTCGTAAGGAAGTCTCCATTTTGCAGGTCGGACGCGCTTAGACCTATATCGACGCTATCCACCCAGATTGGTGCTATCAGTGACTGTGAATGAACCTCTTGACAACTTGCACAGTGATGCTTTACTAGACCCCGTTTAGTGCTATTTTCTTAAATAGCACTTTTTGTATATTGTATTAGCGCTATTTGTTTTATTAACACCTTCTATGTAATTTGGTAGCGCCATCTTCTGTTTTGGCACCTTACGGGTTTGATATTGGCGCTATCGGTTTCATTAGTGCTATCGGTATAGGGTGTCGGATTCTCAGTTTGTTTTCTGTCAGTGTCGCCATTTCTCTGTCTGCAGTGGCGCCATCTGACCTATGTTTTAGCACTATCTCAGAAACTGACTTTGTTATCTGTGCAGGTACTAACAAGTGTTTTTGTAGGTCTCTACTATCATTTTGTGGATACTAACAAGCTTTTGCAAGATGGTTTTTATCTCTAGTTTAGCAAAAACACTTCAATCAAAAATTTAAAAATGAACCCTTTGCATGTTAGTTACACAACATTTTGATTTGGTGCAATAAAATTGAACAACAAACAAATCTTTTCGTGTGTGTGTGTGCCCAACATTTAACTTTGGTGTTCTAAAATTTACAAATTGTATGCCAACAACTATCAAACACTTTGATTTTGGGCTTTAAAAAGAATCACAAATTGCATCAATCAAATCATTGGATTTAAAAAGAATAAGAATCTACATTCTTCACGCATATAATCAAGAAAATCAATCTAATTGTGTGTGTGAAGTGTTTTTGTGGTTTATGTTTGTGGAGTGAAAAGTGTATGCTCTTCCCTTGCACCATTTGGTAACCTTGGGAATCAAAAGCTTCTCACAAAACTTACATTAATCACTCCCAACATAAATCCAAAGAGCTAAAATGAACCATGTTTAGCATGATGCAATCATAAAGAATACGTATGCTCTCCCCTCACATCTTTGTATGAACTTAGGGATCAAAAGTATTTTTATGGTTGTATTACTTTTGTTAATCCTTAGAGGGCCTACCACCCTGCTTCAAAAGGTGGGAACGACCCAAGTGACAACAAGCTAAAGCCAAGATCTTTCAAGCTGCTATATAAAATAAGGTGTTTGAGATGAAAGTCACAAGCAACAAGTGTTGTTTAGTTATACTGACAGCCAACCTACCCCAAAACCCTCCAAGGCGTAACCCTTGGAGGCTGGGAGACTCCATAACGGAGAGTAGCATTGTTGCATGTATAACCACCTAAATGAAAGCACTTACTACGAACCTTTGTTTAGCAAGCCAAAATCCTTCTATTTGTTGATGCATAAGGGAAACCTTTGAAGTGGCCCTGATTCATGCGGTTCTTAGTCGAGGTAGCAGGGATAATCTAAAGGTTTGGTGAGGGACAAGCCTTATAAGAAACCTGGATCTTGGTATGCATGAGAAGTGTGTGCAATTGTAAGGAGGAAGCAGTGCTACCAAGATCCTAGAGCTATCTGCTTTGAATAGGCACAGCTAGGGGATTCAACAAATACTGTCATATCTTTGCCTTAGGTTGTGCAAAGTGCTTGTTTAACAAACTCATGTGTCATTTCACAAACAAAAATCTTGGTTATTGTGCATTCATGTGCATAATTGTGTGTTAATGTGCTTTAATTATTCTCAAACAACTTGCCAAGAGACATTGAAAACCATTTGATCAAATCTCAATCAAAACAAGAATCTAAATTTGTCCTCAAAATCTATCTTTTTAGGACCTCGACCAACACTGCCCTGTATCAGTGCCATCTCTGTTTGATTTTAGCGCCATTTCACCTGTGGATTGGCACTATTTTCAGATCAACTTGCCTAAAGTAGAGACCTACTCAGTTGTGATCTTCACCGTCTACTTTGTCATAATCCATATTCACCTTCCAAAAATCTGACAACAGTCCATCCATTTTCTTCTCAAAATTTCCCAAATCATACCTTCACTTTTTGACCTTAGAGGATTAATCACTATCATTGTTGGACCCTTTTACTATATCATAGTCCGCCCAAATCCATATCTATTCATCACCATTTGATCTTTTGCATATCTCCTTGGACCAATATCAAAATCCAAATCCAAATCAAAACACCCATCAACAAATCATCAATCAAAACCTCATCACCATTTTGAGCCAACGCTAGATCTAGACCTCATCCTTCACATCACATTATGGTTGAAAAGTCATTAGTCTACCTTTCAAGTGAGACAATCATCCCTCTTTGCGTAAGGTCATTAGTCTACCCCAAACAAAGAAAAATATCCATTTGTGCGACACAAAGCTAGATCTTACCTAATCTCAATTTGTTGACCATCAAATCCTTTTGAGAAACATCATCCTAAATCTCTCATATCAAAAATCAAACATCAACAAAATCTTTTCAAAACAAACATCATCCATCACCTACCTTTTGGTCCAAAAATTGTACAAAAAATCAAAATCGTCCACTCATACCACCATTAGATTAAAACCTTTAGAAAGACATATCGATCTTCCACCACATCCTCCCTTCCACTCCATCTCACTACCACATTCATATTTGGGTCCAACACAATCAATCAGATTCTCTAAGGTCTCCCCCCCCATCTCACTCTACTTCTAGAAATCAACTCCATATAGGTGCATGTCCATCACAAGATAACAACACAAAAAGAATCAAAAAATGGCAGAATCTTGGCAATATGGTGGCATAGGAATGCCTAACACCAATAGTAGCAACATACCCATCAATCAAAACCCACCTATGTACTCTTACATCCCCCCATATAATCCCAACAAAAATCCTTTCCATTTCTTACAACAATCACAACCACCACCACCCCCACCAACACAAAACATCCCCACCATATCCCAAGATGACCTAGATGTCTTGAGCTTTACACAAGACGCCGATAACATGGACTTGATAAAATCCTAAGGTTAGACTCGAATAGATATCTCGATCATCTCCTCAAAATTGGTGCTCAACTACCCCCCATCATGACATCATCACAACCCTCCACCTCTACAATCATTCCTACCACATCAAATACCCAAGCATCTACATCAAATACCCAACATATCATCTCACAAACATCAACACCTACTATATCTACCACCTCCACAAGCTCTACCACTGCCACATCTATAATCCCCACAAGTGCCGCCATCCCTACCACTTCCCAACCCATAATCACATCTACTACCACAACTACTATAAACCCTTCCATGCCACAAATCACTTTGGGCATACAAGGAAACATCACACATGCAAGTACCTCTACAAGTGTGCCTCCACCCAACCACCAAACCATTGCCTACCTAAGACAATTATTCTCACAACCACCTTACAATGCGTCCAACCCATCCAACGTCCACCTATCCAATGTCAATCCATCCAATGTCATGTATCCACATAACCTCACAACATCATCTACACAAGATCAAACCAATCCCTAAATACCACCACACATTCTCCAATAACTCTACACATATCAATAACATCAGGCACAAATCAACCAAAACACCAACCCGCAGTACCAACACCTCAACCAAACAAATCCCCAACATCAAATCCCACCCCATCTCCAACATCTCACCAATCAACGGGTCTACCCACTCCAACCACAACAACCACAAGAGCTCATGAATGTTGTATAGGCCTTGATCCAAAAGGTAGATGACATGCAAACTGGGGGCAAGCACAAACACTATTCCTTTGAAGACATTTGCCCCTATCCATTCGATCGCACATTGTACATGCCCCCTTTCCCCAAGAACTTCGAGACACCTAAATTTGACAAATAAAAGGGAAAGGGAGACCCTAGAGACCATCTTAGGGAGTTCTACATCGCTTTCTTAGAAGTCTCTAATAAGGATACATATCTTATGGGACTCTTTGCAAGAAGCCTTGGCGGTCAAGCCACTGAATGGTTCGCACATCTTCCCCCAGGCATTAGGACTTTCCCTGAGCTTGTGGAAAAATTTGTAAACCATTTCTCCTACAATTTTGAGCACGAAATGTCTATGACAGACCTTTGCAACACCAAGCAAAAGAACAGAGAAGTCTTCACTTCTTTCTTGCAAAGATGGAGAAGTTTAGCAAGCAAACTCCCATGGTCAATTCCTGAAAAACAACTCATCACCATGTTTGTGACCAACCTCAATCAGGAATTAGGGTTCCATTTACAAATTCTTTGTGCATCTACCTTTGAAGAGGTCATCAACAAAGGTACCACCATTGAACGAGCCCTCATTACCAAGGGCTCCATAAAACTAAATGACTACAAGTCCAACAACAACAGTAACAACAACAATACCAAACCCCATATCAGCACTCCCAACACAAACAACAATGCCAATACGCAATCAAATGACAAATCACGCTATTGGGGGAAGAACAAGAACACTTTGAACGACGGCGTCACAGATGTGAAAGCCGTCCAACATGTAGAAAATCAAACACCTGCACATACTTATGCCACCAATGTAAATAACCAAAGGGGGCAAAATAAACCACACAAACCTCAAAGACAATTTACACCCTTAGGGGAACCCATCAAGGACATCCTCGATAGATGTCTCAAGAAAGGTTTGATCACACTCCCACCTGTTAGACCCTATCAAGAGAACGAACTCAAAGCCGCGTGGTACAACGAAAACAACTATTGTGAATAGCACCGCATTGCAGTTCATAAAACTACTAACTGCATGCAACTAAAACATTGCATCCAAGACCTTATAGATCAAAATCAAGTTAGCCTCGATCAAAGCACCCAACCATCACCAAATACCAACCTCAGAGCTTACAAGGATCCAATGCCTAACCATAATAAAGCCACCTCATCCAACCAAGCATACAACATCACCCCACCACCCGCATCCTATGACTCTATCGTAGGACGGATAGAACCATCATCCCACCATGTCAACACAATCACCATTCAGGCGCAAGCACCCAATTGTGTAGTCACAACCCGTCATGGCCGTGTATCCATCCGCACAGCCCCTACCATTGAACAAATGCCTGCATCCACATCCAATCCCCTACCCCCTCGTCTAACCACACGTCCATCCCATACCAATCAATAAAACCTCCTAGAGCATCTAGGAAAGACCCCTGCACAAATATCTATACTTGAGTTACTCCGCACATCACCCCTTCATAAGGACATCCTCGACAAAGCACTCTTGGAAACTCAAGTCACCACCAACTTGCATGTAACACAATTCCAAGCCATGGTAGGACATATCACCGCACCTCACCATCTCACATTTTTAGAAAATGACCTTCCCGCTTCTGAACACCTACACAACGACACCTTACACATCGAAGTCCGTATCCACAAACACATAATCAAAAGAGTCTTAATAGATGGTGGCTCCAACCTCAACATATGCACTCTTAAACTATTAAAACACTTGGGGTACTCTGATGTGGCTGTAGACACTAGCGAGTGCATCACAATCAAAGGCTATGATGACACCGGATGGCTCTCTAAAGGCACCATCAAGCTTCCTATTCAAGTAGGATATAAAATACTAGAAACAAAATGCCAGGTCCTTGATCTTGACCTCCCCTACAACATTCTTCTTGGCTGACCATGGATCCATGCCATACAATCTGTTCCATCCACATTCCATCAATGCCTCAAGTTCCCTCACAACGGCATGGAAGTAACTGTCTATGCCGATCCTCGCCCCTTTCAATACTGTAGTTTCTTGGAAGGCCACAACCAAACCTTTTACCTATACAACATAGCCACCACCAAAACTAATCCTACAGCTTCCACCTCATATATCGACCCCACAAACATTGCCACCACTTCATCCCAAGCACCTCCACCACCCGAGGTCAAGATCAAGCTAAGCGACATGGGATGTGGGGAATACAACCTGCACGGTACCTTTTGTGTGCGCACATTATCCAATCCTAAAATGTTTGGCATCCCCAAGATAGAAGCAGCCAACACAGTCATCATCAAGTGCAAGCCTTCGCCCATCTTTAAGAAGAAACATCTTCTGGATCAGGATGTACTCGAAGATATCTCATCCTGGCTATACAAGGATGAAGAAATAGAACAAGAAGCTCTCACCATACCAATAGAAATCTATGGAAAAGGGTCTAAAATTGTCAAAAGCATGGGTTACAAAGGACAAGGCGGTATAGGCCTTCATGAACAAGGAATCATGGAACTGCTGCAAGCAACAAGAAACCCCTACACCCAAGGGTTAGGATATGGTCAAAAACAACGTATCCTCACTACCGGCGAATGTATCTTAGCTGAGGTTGCTACAGTCTCCTCTGAAGTTGACAACATCAATGAAACATACCATCAAGACTCTTTTAGTGACTTTGCCGACTTCTTTGACTCATCCATATGCACCATTCACACAATCACCACCCTAGCCTCATCCTCCAATGACTTACCACTGGTATACCCATAACTTATAGATTGGGACCAACAGGGACCTCCTGTCTTCGACATCGCACCTAACGATGAGGCCATTGCTAAAATGATGGGAGTTAGAGACCACTTCCCCTTGGGAGACCACAAAGTAGTATATATCATGGAACTTGACACACATGCCTATTTCGGGGAGACAACCCCTGCTTGTAGTCATAAAAACATAAAAATAAAAAATGGATTTGATGGTGAAAACCATTCTGTGGCAGTGTTAGATCCAAAAAAAGTAAAAATAAAAGACGTATCTCCTAGTGAAAACCTCCATGAGGTGCTAGGAGATGGAAGCATGGGCCTTCCCGAGATAGGCAAGGTTTATCCAAACAGATCACCTGTCCTAGTCGAGCTAGCCCAAGAGATGAATCTTAGGACAGAAGAACTGAAAATCACTTTCAGGGTAGAATCTCTCAGCATACAGGAACAGGAAAACTTCTCGGCATTCTTCACATGATGAAATCACAATTTTGTATGGACCTATGCAGACATGCTAGGGCTAGATCCCGCGTTGATTGTTCATCACCTTGAAGTACGCCCTGATATGAAACTAGTAAAGCAGAAACTCAGAAAAATGAATCCTCAGGTGGCCCTCCTTGTCAAAGCAGAGCTAAAGAAACTACTGGATGTTGGGTTCATTCGCCCAATTCATTATCCTGAATGGGTTTCAAACCTCATACCAGTAGCCAAACCAAATGGCTGAATCCGCTGCTACACCGACTTCAGAGACCTCAACAAGGCCTGCCCAAAAGATGACTTCCCACTACCAAACATTGACATGATCATGGATCTCACGGAAGGACATGAGATGTTATCCCTTATGGATGGATTTTCAAGATGTAACCAAGTCAAAATCACTGAAGAGGATCAGCATAAGATAGCCTTCATATGCCCATGGGGAACATACTGCTGGGTCGTAATGCCATTTGGCCTAAAGAATGCAGGAGCTACATATCAAAGAGCTATGAATGTCATCTTCCATGACCTCTTCCACCACATCATGGAAGACTATGTGGATGACTTACTAGGGAAATTGAAGACAAGAGAAGAACACCTAGATGTCTTGGCCAAGATCTTCGACCAATTAGAACAATACAATGTGTGCCTAAATCCAAAGTGTATACACCTAAAAATGACATGACTCTACTTAAATAAATATTTTAAATATTTATTTCATCTTCATAGTCCTCTATCAATAAATAAATAAATTTATTTATTTATTTGATTCACTTCCTCTCATTTAATTAAATAAATTTTATTTATTTAATTAATTTCATCTACATTAACTTTATTCTTCTAAATAATTAAATAATTTCAATTATTTAATTAAAACACCCATTCTTCTAAGTAATTAAATAATTTTAATTATTTAATTAAATCTTTCATTCTTCCTAATTTAAATAAAATGCAAATTTATTTAAATTAAAATCCCCAAAAATAAAATATAATTAAATATTTTATTTATTCTTCCAAAATCATGTGCAAGTAAATTAAATAAATTTATTTATTTAATTTGCTTTCTTATCTTCCAAATCTTCTAAAAATGAATTAAATAAATTTATTTATTTAATTCTTTTTCTTATCTTCAATATCTTTTAAAAATAAATTCCTCTTGTCATACAAAAGTAAAAGCTGAGTTAAAGCAACTTTGCTCTTAAATTAGAAAAATAAATTCTAATTTAAAGAAAACTCATCCTCATCAAGAAAGCAGTTAACTCAACAAAGCTTCTTTTTGAATGACACATGTCTTTCTTCCATTTGTTGCACGTTCCTCAATAATCCTCCTCCGTTGATCTCTTCTTTTCTTCTCAACCATTGATCTTCCCTCACTCTCTTCTATAAATATAACCTTCTCTTCATTTCAAGAATCCATCGTTTGAGTAAACTTATGCTGCAGGAAATCTAGCGCACCGTTGGCACTTCATAGCACTTCTTAACACTTCTTGACACTTCATAGCACTTCACAGCCTCCATTGTTTGTGTTTTTGAAGTTCATCTTCAAATACACAAGTATCTCAGCCATTCCATCTTTGCCATCTTTAACAAGCAAGGGAGCAAAAGTTTCTGAGGGCTTCATCATCAAGATCAAAGAGAGATAGGCAAACTACGGAAGACACAAGGTAAAGGTGAAGGTATTATTGTTTTATTTGTTTTAATCTCCTTTTATCTTCAGATTCTGTAGGTGTTTGGGTTCATTTTTCATTAATTTGAATAACCTGATTTCCCCCTCACATTTTGGCACCCACCGTGGGGCCCTTGCCCCTCTACTAATTAAAAAATCTAAGTTTTCTTGAAGACAGGTCCATATAGGTGACGAACAGGTTTCTGACAAAGCCAGTTTTACACATTTAGCTTCTAAAACAACGCATTTGCCTTCCAAAATGATGCATCTGATGAACTGGCACATCTAACCTCCCAATTTGTGCATTCACCTCGTCCTTTTGCGCATCTACTTTTTTTTGCACCTGTACCTCATTCTTTTGTGCATTTGATCTCTGTATTTGCGCTTATGTTCAAAAAGCCACACACTCCCTGTTTCTGCGCATTCAGGCAGCAGTGTTGTGCATCTGTCTTTTGATTTCTGTTTTGGGTTTTTTTTTACTTTTGCATGCTGGAGCTAACATCTGTTTTGCAGGAGTAGTGGCTGGATTAGGTATATTCTGCTTAGTTCATCTAGCCTAACTAGGGGTAAAGTAACAAAGGTGCATTTCATAACAAACTTCACATAGTTTTCTAACTAGGAGGGAAGTAACTGAACTCGATTGCTATCTTGCATTGTGGATTTATTTTCTAGTTTAATCACTGCTATCTTCTACAAACAGGAAATGAACAATGCTATGATTAATCACTTTTAAAGTTAACAAATGGGAAATGAACAATGCTATGATTAATCACTTTTCAAGTTAACAATCGTGTGAGTGCACAAATTAGCTTAGCCCATTTAGTTTTTCTATTTTAACTAGGTTGGATTAATTACTGTACTTTGTGCTTGCAAATGACAATAGGCTTATGCTCTCCCCTTAACTGGGTGATCAAAGTGCCAGACTTGTCATTCTTTTTGTCAAACCTTTAGGGGGGCCTGCCCTTGGATGCATGCTTGTCCAAGTGGGAACGACCCTGAGTGGTAACAGGCTAAAGCCAAGCCCTACCAAGCCACTTAAAATAAATTGTGCTTGGGGTGAAAACCTCAAGCAACGAGTGCTACTGTGTTACACTGACGGCCAACCTCCCCCAAAACCCTCATAGGCGTAACCCTTTGAGGCTGGGAGACTCCATAATGGAGAGTAGTGCCGCCACATGTGTAACCACTCGAACGGTTGCCCTATCTAAGAACCAAGTGTGTAGTAAGCCAAAAACCCCTATTCATTGATGCAAAGGGCAGAGCTCTTGAAGCGGCCTCGATTCAAGTGACTCTTAGTAGAGGTAGCAGGGACAATCCTAAGGTTCGGTGTGGGGACGAGCCTAAGGAAACCCAAATTTGGTATGTGTGAGAAGTGAGTGCCGTGGAGGGGAGCCGGTGCTACTAGATTCTGGAGCTGTACACTTTGAGTGGCACAGCTAGAGGATTCAACAGATATTGTCCCATCTTGCCTAGGTTGTACTTGTCTTTGAGTCATAATAGTCCAAAAAACACAAAAAAATATAAAAAAGATAAAAATCATGGAAAACTTCTATGTGTTTGCTGTGCTTTAGCCATAATTTAACATCAACATCATCAGAAACACCAAGTTTTTCAAACCAAAAACACTAAAAAATCTTGAAAATGATCCAAAATTTCCAAGTTCTGAGAAAACACAAGCAAAGAGCCAGATTTACGCATGTACACCAACTTTTTGCGCATTTGAATATACTTTTTGCACATTTGACAGTATTGAGCATCTGCACTCTATTTTGGTGCATGCAAACTTCACCAGTGTTGTGCATATATATCAACTTTTTTGCACACCTGCCTTCTGCTATTGCTCATCCAAACCAATAAGTTTTTTCGGTCTTGTGTCAATGGAAAACCAATTGGAATATTCTGGTCAAAAACTCCAATACCTGAAATTGCAAATAAACTCAGGTCCCTCGCCCCAAGAGTGTATAGCAATTAACCAACAAATCCAAGTCTTACAACAAGAAATGGCAATCTTGCAAGCTAAACGTGCCAGTACTAGCTATGCCTTGTCCCAAAATCATACCTTCTTTTCTCGTCTTAATGATACTATTGACAAGGCAACTGCCACCTCAAGGGGGAAATCATATACCACTTCTACTAGTCTTCCTTCGCTAACTCCTAAGACACATATTCCAAAACATGCCAATCCCATGCCAACACCATTATGGAGTTCCTCAAACTCTAAATGGGTGACCAAAAAAGAATCAGATGAGTGGTGGGAAAGAGTTTTGCCAAATTTATACTACCAGAGAAAAGCTAGGGAGAAAGCTAAATCCCCTCATTCACCTATCCATACACCTACCAATGATGTGATCCAAGGGCTACTAGCAGAAAGTCAACCATGCCCCCAAATTTCAGTCCTTGACCTTACCAAAGATTCTTCCAATCCCATATCAAATCCTACAACACCTTCATGTCATCCGTAACCCCTTGAGCTTATCAAAGAACCTTCTACCATGAACCCAAGTCAAGAGCTACTATACCTCCATGTCAATAACCCTCAAGAACATGTCAAGCCTACCCAAGAGCTATCCACTTCCATTCAAGCAACCCAAGAGGTATGTCAAGAGTCTAATCCTAAGCATGAGGAAACATTAATCCCTAGTCCAAGTCAAGATCAAACCACTTTCTTGCAACCTATCCATAACATGCATCTTTTCCATGATCAAGATGATATCCATAATAATGAACCTCTCCATGAGCCACTTGATCCTATCCATCTCCCAACAACTATACATGAGCAAGAGATCCAATTCCATCCCATGCATAACCTTTATCTTTTCTGTGACCAAGATACTATCTTTGATGAAGAAGCTATCCATGAGCAACTTGATCCTATATATGAGATGGAAATCCAACTCCAACCCATCCATAACCTTTATTTGTTCTATGATCAAGATATTCCCTATGAAGAAGATGTCCTTGGACAACTTGATCCCATACCCATCCATGAGCAAGAAAACTCCATTACTTCTATCCCTCTTACATCTAATCCCATCCATGATCCAACAACTTCTGCCTCCTATGATGGGACACTTGCCTCCCAAGTGCACATGAATGATCAACCCAATAATTTAGATCCTAAAGAGCATAATGACGATCAAGATTATAGTGATCCTTCACCATCCATTATTGACCAAGCTGCAAATCTGTTATCCTATATCCTTGGTCTCACTACCTTCATGCATGAATATTCTTCCTTAGAACACCAACAACCATTATCCTCTATCTCATCTTCTCCATCCAATAAAGAACTTGTGTCTAGTGTTCCACCTACACATAATCCTGCTATCCGCAGCATACTCCAACATATGAACTATCAAGGTAAAGGCTTAGGCCTTCATGAGCAAGGTATTTTAGAGCCCGTCCATGTCAATGTTCCTCCACCTTCATATGGCCTTGGATACATACCCCAAGGTGAACAATCTCAAGATGTTGGTACTTCCTCCACTCCTTCTAAGTCTACTACTTTCCATTGCAAACCCTATCATATCCCCAAAACATATGTCGCCATTCCACCTCCATCATCCTACATTTGTCAAAAGCATGTGACCATACACCTTCCACCATCCAATCTACCTCTGCTACTCCCAAATCCTAACATCCCTCCTTACATTTTACCACCACTTCTTCCAACACCTTATCCATCCATCTATAAATCCTCTAACATTCCCAATCATGGCCAACAAATGCACATGTTGTCTAAACAATGAGCTTCCAGCAACCTCACTTCAACCATCCCAAGGGAATTCAATGTCAAAAATGTGGATGCCTCTACCTATAAAATAAAAAATCCTAAGAGTCCTCATGACCTAGGATACCAAAGCCAAGAATCAAAGAAACATCCATCTCAAAAGCTGCATACACCCATGCACCTCAATGCCAAACTAAAAAAGGTGTGGGTCCCCAAGCAACAAATAATTATCTCAGCATCTGTACAAAAGATACATATACCCAAGCCCATACCTTCACAAGTACAATCTACAAGCAAAAAGGTTTAGGTACCCAAGAAAAAAGATATCAAGTCAAATGAGGCATCCACCTCTAAAGCATCCCAACCGTCCACTTTCTCCTCTATTATCCACAAATATCCAATCTTTTCATCCCACAAGACAAGCAAAAATAAAAAAAATACTAAGTCTATGTGGGTCCCTAAAGGCCTATATCATTTATCTACCAAGCAAAAGTCTTCATTGCTTCCCACACCACTCGCCTATCATAAGCTTCAATGTTTATCATAGTATGTGCAACCATTGGTCATGGTTCCCTTCCATTCCACAACACTTCCATATAACTCCATCTCCCCTCCCTTCCACTACTATCCTCCATATCTTCCTCATCCTATAGTCCATGCTTTTGCATAAACTTTCCTTCCATCCTTGCATAAGTCCTTCTGTATTTTGCATCATCATCCACTCTCGCACCTTCCATAATCCAATATCTACCTACTTCATCTCACTTTCATGCAATCCCCTACCAACATCTATGAGAACACTTGACATGATCCATGTGACGACATCCATCTAGCGGGACTATCACCTTTTATGGAACTACATACTTGAGTCTCTCCTTTCTGTGTCCACCTTCTCCCATCCAAATATTCAAAAAAAAAATGAAAAAAAGTAAAGAAAAATCCCTTCATCCAATGGTGAAAACTTGGCAAATAGGAGCCTTCGATAAGTACCATGATGAAAACCTGGCAAACAAGCATCATGTGTAAGTTCATCCTCTATGTCACCTACACTTGGGGGCACCTTGTCTCATCAGCATATCACCCTTTTCCTATCAGTTTCTGTCCATACCATTTCCTATCCTATTCCTCTATCCATTACATACCTATATTGTCCAATCCATCCATCCTAAATCTTCCTTTTCTCTATTTTTGATCTTGATAAAGATTGGGGGCACAATGTTGAAAAAAATGTTTTAGATGTCTCTTGACGTACCTTATCCCTCCAAACCACACAAATCCTTCATTATCCTCTCATCCTCCTGTCGTCATAAACATTGTCATGAAAAATCCTATCTATTCTACCTACAATGGGGCATGTTTTCCTTATGCGACATAGCCCTTTGGAGATCACATCCTTGTTTCCTTCTACCTACCCTATCATTGATCCCCTATTGCCCATCCATCTCCCTATCCATGGTATTTCCCTTGTCATCAGTATCCAGCATTAAGGCCATCCAAAATTCTTATCTAGTTTCTTGTCCACAGTGTCAGCCTAGCATAGCCTCTATCATCAGTGTTATCCATTCCATATCTGATCCATATCTATTCCATATCGTGTTTCATCCAATCCATATCTTAGGTCCATCAGGTTTCACCCTGAACTACGTTGCCTCTGCGTTGTCACGTAGGCAAGGCCATTTAGCAATGAGCCCCTGAGGGACTAGGTCAGTCCCTTAGGGTCCGTCTCTCTGTGTCTGTCTGTCGTCTCACTCACAATAAGTCGATCCTTCTATAAACTAGGGGCAACTCCTTGACCTAGTTGCAGATTTGGATTCTTGAATGCCACTATTCTAAGGGGATACCAATAAGGATTGTGATACCTTTCACTAGACAAGCAAGAGTAGCAAAACATGCTACCCAACACAACAAAGGTCCTTGACTCAAAACATCAACCTATCCTAAGCAAAGCCTAGCACCATACCAAAGACACTGAGACTGATTCTGTATCAATTATGGCAAAAGACACATCTAATGCAAAGAAGTTTTGTCAACAAGTTAATTTACAAGGTCTTGGATTTTTGTCATTATGTCTTCCTATGCTACTCAAGGATGCCAAAAGCTAGAGATGCTATGATGCGGGCATAATTTTTCTTTGTCTGCTGCTTGTGGATTAAACTTTAGTAATGTGACGACTTCTGTCTAATGACATGATCAACAAAAAGATCATCGAGGACTCCGAGGTCTAAACATAAAAAGGGGCAATCCTTGTCTGTTGAAATGCAAGAAGTACTCAGGTCATCTAGATTCAAGTTTGACTAGATGCTTGTATTAACTTGCTAAATCAAAATCCATGTAAGCAATACTCAGGTCATCTCAGTCTAATTATACTTAGATGCTTGTATTTTCTTACAACATAATAAAGCCCAATGATGAAAGCAAAAAGCCTTGCAAATATCAAGATGACAAATCCACATCCATTCCATATCCATATCCATACCATATCCAATTCCATTCCATATCCATATACATATCCCACGCAATAAGAAAATCCTACAGCAGCTTGTCAGTCCTTCAATCAAATTTCTTCTATCGAGTCATTCTTCTATCGATCAAATTTCTATTTGTCTTCATATCGCTCATCAACAGTTCTACCTGTCAATCTGAGCAGTGATCAAAATACAAGTCTATCCTTAATCCATACCAATCGAGTCAAGCCAATCTTGTCGAATGATCCAATCACAATCAGTGGTCTTGATCCTAATCTTGTCATAAACCATATCAATCAGTCGTAACTATCCTTCGTGTTGCTCTAGGGATATATCATTCCCTGCCATGACAACACTGTCGTATATCGTTATCATATCAAAGTGTCTTAGACAAGATGTTGCATTATCAAAACTAGACCCGGAGTCTTATACGGCATGTTTCATTCCTGAAACCAGACATCATCAATCTATATCCTTGGTTTACCACTTGACTGGGGCAATACCTTGCCTATTTTTGTATCATTTCTGCTTACTTGCTTCTTGCTTGTGTGAGTTATCTTTTTATCTTGCATCTCGTATCATTCACCTCTTTCTTCTACATCTAGCCATTTCTTCTCATCGTGAGATTGTCCATCTCATGCCTTCTGCCGTCTCCTCATCCAATCTCCTGAGGAGGCATCCTGTTGTTCAACCTGTACCAAGGGCAAACTGGGGCATGTATCATTGTCGAAAATCTTATTCTTTGAAACAACGTGATAAAACACATTGCATCAAAGAGGGGCAAAATGTATACACCTAAAAATGACATGACTCTACTTAAATAAATATTTTAAATATTTATTTCATCTTCATAGTCCTCTATCAATAAATAAATAAATTTATTTATTTATTTGATTCACTTCCTCCCATTTAATTAAATAAATTTCATTTATTTAATTAATTTCATCTACATTAACTTTATTCTTCTAAATAATTAAATAATTTCAATTATTTAATTAAAACACCCATTCTTCTAAGTAATTAAATAATTTTATTTATTTAATTAAATCTTTCATTCTTCCTAATTTAAATAAAATGCAAATTTATTTAAATTAAAATCCCCAAAAATAAAATATAATTAAATATTTTATTTATTCTTCCAAAATCATGTGCAAGTAAATTAAATAAATTTATTTATTTAATTTGCTTTCTCATCTTCCAAATCTTCTAAAAATGAATTAAATAAATTTATTTATTTAATTTGTTTTCTTATCTTCTAAATTAAATAAATTTATTTATTTAATTCTTTTTCTTATCTTCAATATCTTTTAAAAATAAATTCCTCTTGTCATACAAAAGTAAAAGCTGAGTTAAAGCAACTTTGCTCTTAAATTAGAAAAATAAATTCTAATTTAAAGAAAACTCATCCTCATCAAGAAAGCAGTTAACTCAACAAAGCTTTTTTTTGAATGACACATGTCTTTCTTCCATTTGTTGCACGTTCCTCAACAATCCTCCTTTGTTGATCTCTTCTTTTCTTCTCAACCATTGATCTTCCCTCACTCTCTTCTATAAATATAACCTTCTTCTCTTCATTTCAAGAATCCATCATTTGAGTAAACTTATGCTGTAGGAAATCTAGCGCACCGTTGGCACTTCATAGCACTTCTTAACACTTCTTAACACTTCATAGCACTTCATAGCACTTCACAGCCTCCATTGTTTGTGTTTTTGAAGTTCATCTTCAAATACACAAGTATCTCAGCCATTCCATCTTTGCCATCTTTAACAAGCAAGGGAGCAAAAGCTTTTGAGGGCTTCATCATCAAGATCAAAGAGAGATAGGCGAACTACAGAAGACACAAGCTAAAGGTGAAGGTATTATTGTTTTATTTGTTTTAATCTCCTTTTATCTTCAGATTCTGTAGGTGTTTGGGTTCATTTTTCATTAATTTGAATAACCTGATTTCCCCCTCACACAAAGAAGTGTGTCTTCGGGGTCACCTCGAGAAAAATGTTGGGACACATAGTCTCCAGAAGAGGAATTGAAGTAGATCCCGCAAAGGTCAAGGCTACCACTGAAATGCCTCCTCTGAAAACATTAAAACAGCTGAGAAGTTTGCAAGGAAAACTCTAGTCTATCCATCGGTTCATTGCCTAGCTTGCCGATAAGTGCCAACCATTCCAGCATCTACTCTGAAAAGATATAGCCTTTGTCTGGAACACTCAGTGTTAGGATGCCTTTGATCAACTAAAAGAATACCTAGCTAATCCCCATGTTCTAACTCCACCAAGGCAAGGAGAACCCCTCCTGCTATATATCTCTACCACAGAAACAGCTATCAGAGCCCTGTTAGCACAGCATGATGAGAATGGAAAAGAAAGAGCCATCTATTACACCAGCCGAACTCAAATATCTTATGAGCTCAACTACACACAAATTGAACAAGCATGTCTATCCCTCGTCTTTACTTCACAAAAGTTAAGACACTATATGCTCAATCACAAGACCAAGCTCATTGCCAAGATCAACCCACTGAAGTATCTACTAAACAGAGTTGCTCTTACTAGGAGAATGGCAAAATGGGTCATGATTCTCACTGAATTTGACATTGAATACACTGAGAGAAAGGCCATCAAAGAATAGGTTATTGCAAATTAGTTGGCCGAAGCACCCATTCCTACAGAGCATCCTACACTGGCGGAATTCCCTGATGAAGCTATCTTGACAATCACACCAGCCATAGACACATGGAAGATGTATTTCGATGGATCGTACACATAGAGGCTTGGGGGTAGGTGTCCTATTTGTTACCCCTTAGGGTGACACCATCCCTAAGTCCTTCAAGATCACATTCCCATGTACCAACAATGTGGCACAATATGAGGCACTCATCACAGGTCTCCGAATGGAAATAAAATGGAAAATTGAGAACCTAACTGTGTATGGAGATTCTCAACTGGTCATCTGGTAGGTAAATAATGAGTACAAGACCAAAGATGATAAGCTCCTACCCTACAAAAAATGGTCAATGATTTCAAACACTATTTCAATGGCATCCACTTTGAGCAAATCCCAAGGCTCAACAACAAAGCTGCAGATGCCATGGCTACCATTAGATCTCTGGTCGACATGAAGAAAGGCAACAAGAAATGTGAATTCCTGATAGAAGAACTCCCCATCCCAGCATATGATGTTCCTCAATCAGAACTAGTGTGCAAAGTCATTGGTCCCCTATCCCCGTGGTATCAGGAAACCTACCTATACCTCCATGATAATATTCTTCCCCCTAACCTATCCACCTCACAGAGAAAATCGTTCATCCGTCGAGCCTCCTGTTTCATCCTTGTAGGCGACACCCTGTACAAAAGGAGTCTTAATGGCACGCTTCTACGATGTTTAGACTCTAGGGAAGTTGAGGTAGCCTTCGAAGAGGTACATGCAGGCATCTGTGGGGCACATTCAAGTGGACCTGCTCTATCTAAAAAGATCCTAAGGACCGGGTACTATTGGCCAACCATGGACAAAGATGCCTACCAGTTTATCAAAAAATGACTACCATGTCAACAACATGGCGATCTCATCCACACACTAGCATAGGAGTTGCATCCCATCACAACGTTGTGGCCTTTCTCACAATGGGGACTTGACCTCGTAGGGAAAATACATCCCCCATCCTTTAATGGCCATAAGTTCATAATCACTGCTATCGAGTACTTCACAAAGTGGGTGGAAGCAATACTACTCACCTTCACCACTGGCACCCAGATCTCCAAATTCCTCCTCCACTATATTATCTGCCACTATGGTATCCCTCACTCCATCGTCACTAACAATGGAAAGCCATTTAAGAACCAAGAAGTTCACACCTTGTGTGAAAAATATGACATCAAACACCATTTCTCCATGCCATATTACCCTCAAGGAAATGATCAAGCAGAGGCTTCTAATAAAACCATCCTCCGTATTCTCAAGAAGACAGTCAATGAAGTTGGCCATGACTGGTACCTCCAACTCAATCCTGCCCTTTGGGCCTACCGCACAAGCATCCACACCCCTACAGGAGCCACTCCATTCTCACTAGTATTCAGATCTGAAGCCATTTTACCTATTGAGGTCGAGCTCCATCTTTACGAGTATTCCTACAAAACATAATCTTTGATGAGGAATACAGAGTCATAAGGTTGCATCAACTAGAACTACTGGATGAGAAATGCCTAAATGCATTGAACCATCTGCAAGCATATCAAAACTACCTCCGAAGAAGCTACAACAAGAGGATTAGAACCCAAAAATTTGAGGTAGGTGACCTTGTCCTTATGGAAAATTAGATGAACTTGCAAGAGCATCCTAAGAAAGGAAAGTTTGAACCCAATTGGCTAGGACCTTATGTTATCATAGCTGATTATGGGTCAGTAGCCTATCAGCTTGCAATTCCTGAGGGGCAGCCTCTGGATGAGCCGATGAACATTCTGCATCTAAAGAAATTTTATGCATAACCCATCCAGTACCCCAAGTCAAAAAATCAAAAAACCAAAAAATCAAAAAAATCAAGAAAAAACTTGAGTGCAATAAAAACCTCCAAGGTGAAAATCACTTCGGTGACACCGTGGATAAGTACCATGGTGAAAACTTGTTTTAGGCACCATGCATAGTGGCTGGTTTCACCATCTAATAAGTCCTCTTTCCATCACACCACTCCATATCACACACATCCCATGGCTTGGACTTCTGAAACATCAAGTCCTATCGATCAACCCTGCACCAACCCACCCAAGGCTAATTCATGGAACAAGGATCCTTGTAAGCTCCCCTTTGTACAATCGCAAAAATAGAAAAATCCAAAAACATCACAAATTCACAAAAATCCAAAAACATCGCCAAATCAAAAAAATACAAAAACAATAGAAAAAATAGAAAATCCAAAAACAACACAAGTCACTGCAATCATCAAACATACATCAATCTTCATCACATCACACCCATCCCAAACCATTCCCACATCATCAAGTCTTACTAGAACTACATATTCATTTTGCCCGCATCTTGAAAGTACCTTGATCTCGTGGATACAAGATATGTAGGTAGTCTAGAATACGAAGGACGTTTCCAGTACTCAGGTACATAAGATGCACCCATCCAACCCGTTTGGATGGTCCCCGTTCACTAAGCTTTTTGGATCTAATAAATGATACACATGCTACCTATACACTTGAAACATGTCCCCTAACACAAAAACCATCAATCAACATACCAACCATAATCCTACACATGGCCAGACTATTTTTTTGCCCACCTTTTGAAAAATTCTCCAATAAAATCTAACTAATTTGCATCCTAGGATATATCTTTCCCACAATGGACAAAAATCTATCATCCTATCAACACATCTCTTGGCAAGAGTACACAAAGGCTATTTGTATCTTTTCGTTGGTCCTTTTGATTATTGATTTTTATCTTTTTGTCTCACTCTAAGTTATCTCCAAAGCTACCTTGATCTCATTATATCATGGTAAGTAGCGAACAACACCTGGAGTAGACATAGTCATTGTTTCTGTATGTTGTGCTTGTGGGTTGGTCTCATTACTCCAGGAATAGTATTCATATCTTGAAACCTAGGTCAGTTCTAGCATGTTGTGTCCCATTTGCATATATAGGCATCAAAGCCTTATATTTACTATTCACACTCATCGCTATGAGTCCCCTTCCCAGGCCAGGCAAGATTATACTACCCTGGGCACGCATGAAATCAACCTATTGTTTGTGGGTCTAGTCCATGCAATTGTGGGATATACATCATCACCTAGGTCATTTCATACCTTTGTGAAGTGTATCCTACATTGCTATAGTAAACTAAGAAATGCTTTCAATTAATCTTATGCAACTACTATAACTAGCTCAAAATCATCATCCTAATCATTCATTCAGCTATCCCATATCAGCCTAGATTTGATAATCATTTGCCCCCCCCAACCCATCCAATCCCCTCACTAATCCAACTCTCCCACTACACACATCCTGAACCAAACCAAACCCTTCCCCCTCAATGATGTGGTGTCTTATGACCTAACAATCCTCTAGTCTCCTACCCCCATCCTCTGGATGTTCCCAATCCTATCCATACCCCATCCATGCACCCCTATCATCTCCCCACCTGATCCCCTCTCCCATAGCCTCACCACTCAGGGTCAAACAAAGAACATCATGTGTATCAAGACTTGATCATCTCACCTATCACCTAGTTTGCATCTCACCTATCACCTAGTTTGCATCCCACCTATCACCTCGCTTACATCTCGCATATCGCCTAGGTTCATTTTAAATCCTTTTGCATGGTCATTAGGTTCATTTTAGAATCATTTCATTTGCATAAACATTAGGTTCATTTTAAATTGCCTATCATATCATTAGGTTCATTTTAGAAACAGTTTAAATTGCATCTCATATCATTTAGGTTCATTTAAATCATTTAACTTACATATCATTTAGGTTCATTTTAGAAACAATTTAAATTGCATCTCATATCATTTAGGTTCATTTAAATCATTTAACTTGCATATCATTTAGGTACATTTTAAACATTTAAAATTGCATATCATTTAGCTTCATTTTAGAAATAGTTTAAATTGCCTATCATATCATTAGGTTCATTTTAGAATCAGTTTAAATTGCATCTCATATCATTTAGGTTCATTTAAATCATTTAACTTGCATGTCATTTAGGTTCATTTTATAAATCTGCACAATCATTAGGTTCATTTAATAAATCATCACATTACATTTCACATATCATTACATCAACACTAGCGACATTTAGTTACATTACATTCTCACAATCATAATAATTGAAACTGCATTTAACAATCATCTAGTTGCATTATACATCATATACTTCATACATCACAAACCATGCATATATCCAAGTAAGTAAACTATTATTACATTCACCACAGGTGCATTCATAACATCAAAAACATAATTGCATAAACACAACGCATCCATAGCATATAAAATCCATAAAGCATAAGCTGCATCCATCACATAGGTATCATCATAATAGAGCATCATTAACAAATACATGACCATCAAAAAGCATCATATCATATATAATCACCGCAAAAAATGTACACCGCTCATATCATCAAAAAATACCAAGTCTTGATACAATGCCTCTGAGGGCTAAACATGATAAAGCTATCACATGGATGATCCTCTCTTTGAAGGAGTGGGAGACTCTGATCCTAGTTGTGGCTGTGCTCCTGTCTGTGGCTGTGGCTGTGGCTGCACCTGAACCTGTGGAGCCTATTGGGGCACATATGAGGGAGGAGGCATCATCTGCTGAACTGACTGCACTGATCTCGATCTATGAGACTTGGAGGCCCCCGATCTACTGACCTGACTGTAGCTCGGGGCACGTTACACTGTTGGCACGACCGCGTAATACAAGCCTCGATAGTACTCCACCTGTGCTCTAGCCTCTTTCAAATCCCCTTGTACCTGAATCAGCTGCCCCTATACCTGACTCAATTGTCCCTGTAACTGATACGACTATGTCTGCTCCTGGGACAACTGAGCCTGTATCCCTGTCAAAACCGGGGCAAGTCCACCACCTAAAGCCTGTAGACTACCCAATGTAGTCTCTGCCTACTATGCCCTTGCGAGTGCCACATCTCGTTCCCCTGTCAAAGTGACTATGTCACCCTGAGCCTAGGCTAGCTGTGCCTGTAACGCCACCACCTATCCATCTGCCCCATCCAATAAGGCCAATGCCCCCTGCAACTGCACCAACTCTACATTACGGCTCTCTAGTGCCTCCTCCAAGCTGGCCACCTGTGCTTGTAGGGTCTCCATCTCCTCCTCACCCCAAGGCCACCGACAAGGGGTGAGCCTCTTAACCTCTACCTCTCCAGCTATCCCTAAGGGGCCTGCCTACTGCCCTGCTATCTTCTACCCTACCTGTGGTGGGGGTAACTCACCCCTATCCACCCTCGGCTGTCCCCCACACTGCCGAGGTCCTCTAGGCTGTCGCCCTGCCCCAATCTGCACCTACTCAATAGGAACCTACTGCACAGGTCCCTGTTGCCCCACCTACCCCTATCCAGCTGACCATCCCTACCAACCAATCTCTCCTCTCCACCCTCTCCAACCTCCATGAGGTCATCCTCAATGATCTCCTCCCCCTCCTTGAGGTGGTCATCCCCCTCAAAGTCATCATCCCCATCATCAGAATCATCATCACCACCTGACCCTACTGCCTCCTCCGCTAGGTCTATCAACCGAGTGGGCCGATGCATCTACCACCATATATCATATGCAGGCATAGTACCTGCATCTCTAACAGTGCTCCCCCAATCCCACCACACTAGCCGTAGAGCTGTAAAGTCAGCTAAGGCAACCTATGGCTGTATGCTTGCAGGCCAGAAGGCTGCATCTCGAGGAGTCCGTGTAAATATGGCCATCTGCTATGGAGTGTCCTGTCTCAAACCAAACTGTCGCATGACCCGTGAAGGTAGATACATCTCTATAGTATGGTCTCCTTGACCCATCAGGTACCACTGCTGAAACATAAATGGTAGATGAATATCATCATCTGGCCATGGCTCTACACCAATATACAGTCGCCAGGTCACACTAATAACATCATCTAGCATCCTCCTCTAGTACCGCACCTGTCCAGTATATGTGTACTCTGCATCCTGATATAAAAATACAAAGGCCTCAAAAGGCCGCCGATAAT
This sequence comes from Cunninghamia lanceolata, assembly GCA_027924645.1. Classification (NCBI taxonomy): domain Eukaryota; kingdom Viridiplantae; phylum Streptophyta; class Pinopsida; order Cupressales; family Cupressaceae; genus Cunninghamia; species Cunninghamia lanceolata. The sequence continues at coordinate 1,569,859 of BSBN01000220.1, read as the reverse complement.
ACCCACATGTCGGCCGGGTAACAGTGATGTGCTCCCAAATCCATACATGAAGCAGAGTAACCCCGACTGACAACACTGAATCATGCAGATAGGTGACTGTATGCATCTCATGGTATAACTGCCCTAGCCTCGCTAGTCCCCAGGCATAGACGGTGTCATGCCTCACCATCCCCTCTATCATCCCCCCAGCCAACTAGAAAACCCCTACCTCACCTGTCAGGCATCACAACACCTCCAATCAATGCACATAGGAATAAGGCAAAGGGATCTGCACCCGCAGCCAGTGTCCCCTCATAGCTCATCTCTCTCCCGTCTACTGAGAGAACAATGTGGTCCTCTCCAAACACTCTGATTAGGGCACTCTACCTTCTCCTCATGTCATATCTAACACACTGGCCTTGAATAGGTAGCTTGAGGATGTCATAAACATCCTCAAGGGTGATCATGATCTGTCCAGTCGGCAACAGAAAGCTGCAGGTCTCCGAGCGGTATCATTCCACAACCGCTGTCATCAGAGCTCAATGAGCTCGTAGCATGGGCATCGATGCCACTGTTAGAAGCCCCAACCTAGCCAGTCTGGCCCGCATAGCATCATCAAAATGGTCAAACAATGCCATCACAGATGGCACGCGTCGCTCCCTCAAGTACACTATAAATCGGTGTGTATCCTGTATCCACAACTTTTTGGTTAGATATCAACCTATCTTCTTCCAAATCACCCCCTTTTATTCTAATGTTGAAATCCCAAATCATTTGGCACCAAAACAAATCATATTTCGTGCCATTTCATAAATAGCGCTAATAATTCTTCTAAATGGCGCCATTATAGACAATAGTGCCATTGTGCAATATACTTTGGACCAATCCAAAATATTGTGCCACTACGTAGCATACATAGCACCATTTTACCAAATGGCGTCGCCCTACCTTTTGGCACTAATCTATAGAATAGCACCAATCCTACCAAAAGCGTGACATTTCTATATCGCGCTAATACAACCCATTGCATTGAAACATAACATAGCGCTACTCTAACCCATAGCGCTACCATAAATCTAGTATGGCACTAAAACACCAAAGCCCTAATATTTTCCAACATTGCACTAATCCGAATGACAGCGCTAAAAGAGCAAGCAAATGGCAAAAAATTGCCCTATGCTACCTTGGCGGATAGCGCCAATACAAAGGATGGTGCTAATCCGCTTACCTTTTGGCGCTGTGCGCTCTAAGCCCTAATCCCTGAACCCCAAAAATGCACGTAAAACAAAAAAATTACAAAGTCAGGGTTAGACCCTACTTGAGGTCTAGCCTCTGGTGCCCGGCCAAATGATCAGAATCACTCTGAGATGTGTCGAAGTTGCGGGAACTAGGGGTTGCGGTCAGCCATCTCTCCTTCTCTTCTTCTTCTCTAAAGTCAAATTGTACAAATGTGGCACTCTTAGGGCCCACTTTTCCTAATATAGTGGGCCATGTCATCCTTCCACCCCCTCTTTTTCCTCCAGGGTGCAGATCTCAACCTTTTTCTATCATTTTTCTTCCTATCATCTTATTTTTCTGTCCCCTATCCAACTGTCACTCCCATCACATCCTTTCAAGAACTCGCCCAAAAAATTTTTATTTTCTCGCCAACCTCTCGAGGGGGCATCCCTTACCCATCTCATTCCTTCTGGGCAACTAGGGCATATTTTTCTTCGACCTGACGCCACTTCCCTCCTAGGTCCTGACACCATGTCAAAGAGGGGCAAATGTAGACACCTAAAAATGTCTTCTACCATCAAACTGACTCCTGACATCCCTAAACATGTCAATTTCCCTCCTAACCAATTAATTAAATTTTTATTTAATTAATTATCCCTTCATTACCCTATTTTCCATCATTTTATCCCAAACAATTGAATTAATTTCATTAATTTAATATTCCAAACCTTAGCCAATTGATTTAATAAATATGCAATATTTATTAAATCAATTTCTCCCTTTTCACTAAATCCAATTTATTAGTTAAAACCATGTTAACTAATTAATTCAGCCTATTAATTGACCTATCCCTACCCTAGACAATTAAATAGCTATTATTTAATTGCCTACCCTACCCTACCTCATCCTAGCCCTAGGATCAATTAAATAGAACCTATGTTTAATTAATCCTAACCTCTCATTTGGGTGATCAAACCTTGTTTAACACCCTTCCCCACATCCTCCAAATAAAAAATTGAAATAAATCCACATAAGTCAATTTTTTATTTAAAAACATCCCACATCACATTTAATTCTCCTTACATCCCCTTACCTCAGCCATACTCATTTATTTCCACTTATCCCCAAATAAATTTTTAATTCATTTACATTCCCCCATATGAATCTTTAATTCAAAAATAATCCTTCACCACCCATACTCATTTAATAAACCCTTTTCCCAAAATGAATAAAAGATTCACTTTTATTCCTAGCCCTCCATTCATTCAAGATTGAATCTAGGCCCTCCACATCAATTTTATCCTCCACCATTGATCTTTCAAATCAATCTCCACCATTGGATCAAAATCCCTTCCAAAAGTCTATAAATAGAACCTCTCTCCACCCATTTTAGGATCCAAGTTTTATGCAAAGTTATTATGCCAAAATATCAATTGAGCTAGTTTTAGTGAGTTGCAAATTTAGTTAGCATTTCACATTTGAATCACTTGTCTAGGGATAATCATGTCTTAGGAGCTTGTTTTGGGTGCAAGGTTCCTCTCCCTTGATGAGATTGGGTCTACATTAGTGAAGGTATAACTTGGTGTTTTATGCATTTTGTTAAGTATTTCTACCTCATTTGTTTACCTAATCTACAAGTACCTCAGAAGAAATTTATTTGCTACAGTCCCTAAAAGAATGACTACAAGGGGAATAGGGGGTTTGTGAAGCAAAACACCTTTTCCTATACACAATACCCTAACACATGCTTTGGGAAGGTTTATCTAGTTGCCTTGAAATGTTTGAAATGTCTATCCTCAAAGTTGTAAGTCTTTTGGTGACTTATTCATTGGTGGGTTCCTTGGCCTAAGATTAGAAAGCCTAGAGAGATATTGTTTTAGAAGTGAGACTTTCCTTACATGTTTAGTGATTTGAAGGACCATTTGATGAGTATCCTAAGCCTCTGACCACCTTTGCATCAGAAAAGAGAGATTTCTAGTGGGGACATAAAACAAGTTGAAGATGAAGAAGTTTGATTCAGGAAATACATATGAAGTGGAACTACCAAAGACATTGCATATATCAAAAATATTCAACATTGGAAACATATATAAGTATCATGAAGGAGAATCAAGTGACATGATTGAAGATGGTTTGAAGAATCAATTACTACAACAACAATCAGAGTAGATAGAGAACATCTTGGATAGTGGAAAGGGAGACCAGAAGAAGATTCATCATGGATATCTCAGACTAAGGTAGACAACCTTGGTTTTCCTCTAGCCCCAGCAAAGTGAGGGACTCACTTTTCAACAACCCCGAGTGTCTGATGTAGGAGCATCCCAGGTTGCAGAGCAATCTTACATCAACCAAAAACATTTGCATTCTTTCTTTTCTTTTCATTTTCAGTTCAGTTCAGTCAGTGTAGTTTTCAAAATTATGTACTGCATTTCACTACATCTTCATATGAGAGCTCATGGAGTAGGACTTAGCTTCTACATATCATCAGCTACATCATATCCAAATTTTAGGTCATTTGGACTTGTCTGCTAAAAGTTATCACTATCAGAAGAACATCAGCTTTCACATAATAGAGCAGTCAGGCAGTCAGTTGAAGGAGAAGGTTTGCGGAGCACTTCTGTGACTTTTAGAGTGAAATGAAACATCGTACAAGTCACATATGGATTAGATAGACCTTCCTTGAGGTCCACACCAAGTTTCATCCATTTGCAGATCATTACCAGATGTCGAAGGCTGACCTACTTGTTTCTACATGTTACATCCTTCATTGGAGTTTGTAATCTCTTGTGACCAATGTGAAGGATTCCTTGAGTTGGAAGATGATATACATAGATCTCTTAGACTCACTAGGAAAGCAGTTCTGAGATAATTCTATGATATGATTTTGATAGTCTTAGCAGTTAGATTCTTTTTGGGAGGGCACATCATTGCCATTTCTTGAATATCTATTGTAACCTAGAAAGCAGGCCTATGAGCCCTTTGATTGTAGCCTGCATGTTGCAGGGATATAAGCATTCTGAATATATGATATATTGATCATTAGAATCTTCCATTACATTCTATGATTGTGTTGTTTCATTGTGTTTACTCTAGCTGCATGGTTTGGACAATTTATTCTATGAACCCTTCGACCGTGACTGCACCACTTGTGCTCTAATAATGTGCATAGTAATAGATCTCCAGTAATAAGAAAAAGGAAATCCACCAAAGCATGGCGTTAAGGGGATTTTTCCAAAACCCCAACAACAAGTGTAAAGAATTGGTCCAAGAATGGTTTAGCAAATCCGTAACAATAATAAAATAATAGGCACAGATCAGCAAGACCATGGCAACAGGAAAGAAAACAATAACTGCATTTCTAAGGTAAAATTGTCTCAGTGATGGAAATGGATGACTTAAAAGAAAACAAGTTGTTGACATATCACCCTGAAGAGATGCCAAAAGTTGAACATAAAATAATATGGATTTGTTGTAAGGAAATAGCAATGAAGAGAAAATATGCCTCCCATACGTTAAGTAGAAAGAGTCGACATGAATGGAAATTGAATGATCAAAAATATATATACACATTACATATAAAGAGATGCAGGCTAAAAAAAACTCATGGTAGAATATGAAATAATACAAAGGAGGTGCAAACATGGAATAAACCAAAAGAATTATATGCATAACTTGAAATACCAATCAGTTATAGAAAGGAGCATATGAACTATTTTTAAATGAAATGAGATATGATAGCATGGTTCAACTTGTAATAGAACTCCTGAATGACCAAAGATTGTCCATAGGGATCCCATCTTCCTTCAAAACTTCTCATCTAATAATAATAATAATTAATTGCTCCCCCCATTAAATTCATTGATATCCTTGTCTTCAACCTAGAAAATTCCTTGACTCCCCATTTTCATAAGCCCATATTCCTATCTCTTCTACATGGCTCCTTGCCCCTTTCCTTTTTTTTCACAAAAAAAAAACCATCATTTTTCAAGCATCCCTTTCTTTTTTTAAGACCACACAAGGTTGCATCCGGTTCCTCGAAACCTCCTGATGATGTTTCACAACTTTCTACCTACGCCGATACCTTACCACTTAGCGACAACAGTATAAACATGCATAGAGGGATTTCTTAATATCCTGATGACGATGACGTCATATCCTGATGACGATGACGTCACACATCATCCTGATGAACTCTTCAACACTTAGCCAAAAAAACTTAACTTTCACACCCGCATCCGTTAGCGATATGCGGATGATGAACTTCCTCCGAGAGATGATCCTTACTGCGATATATACACTGAGTATATATCCAACTCAAAACATCATGATGCACCTGCAACATGCAAACTTCAACAACTTCATGACCCGATCCTGATGGCGATGGATTCGCAGATGATGATGCGGCTCGTTCTGACTGGAAACGCACATGCAGACTCCTGTGTATCCTTCCACTGCATGAAAACACTCACAACCGCATAATTTCACAGAGATCATGTGACGACCGGGCCGGATCACCTTCAAACCGAAATCTAACAACTTATCTTCTAGACCTAGCACATGAGGATGCTAGGCTGCTTTACAACATGCTCCTAACAGATCTCCTGGACAATGCAATGCATAAACAGAAAACACAAATGCAATCTAAGCTATGATACAGGACCATTCCACCGATTTGCAGGATCAACCGGTGGAAGGGTTGAAAGTGCCCATTAACTTGCAAAACGGAAAGGAAATCAACACAGATGCAAACAGATAATGCAAAAGACGAGATCTTATTCAATTGAAATTCAATGTCCTGAATACAGCTTCACAATGTCTGAACTGCTCTCCTGAATATCAACTCAACACAACACCAGTACATCTAGCAACATCAATATCAAACTATATATCTCTAAACCCTACAGATCGAAGGTATATATAACAAATCCTTCGAGTACTACTAACATCACTTCCCAGCGGCTGGGAGCTTCCAAGCGGCTGGGAGAGAGGACAGCTCAGACTCTCTTATCCCGATCTCTAACTGCCTACACATACTCCTATGCTGAACTATTACATAGCATCGGTCACAGTGGACCTTATTACATGATAAGTCAAACATACTAAAAATAGCCTACTGCCCTGTCATCATGCGGATAACTATCCGATATCCTGATCATGTATGTCATCATGCGGACCTATATCCTGATCATGTGCGGGTGCTCCTGCACCAATAACCTAAATTCCACATATCGAATCCCTCCACATCTCATAAAATCATGATAAAAAAATCCAAGAAATAAAACTATTATTACTCTTTTCTACTAGCTCATCCATTTCTCCATTTTTTTTTACACTATAAAATGGTAAATTCAAAGGAAAAAGATTTATTTCTTTTTCATTCTTTTCTTTTCTGCTTTTTGATTTTTTTTTCTTTTCTCTAAATCCTTGGTTTGTTTTAAAGACTTAGGGCACAAATCTATTATTTATTTAATTAATTATAAAAATAAACAAAATAAATCATAGTAATAAATTGAACTAAAATCATTCTTCTTTAAATCTTGATTGAAGATTCAATCCACATTAATCCCAAACATATATTTATTTTATTTATTATTAGTATGATTAAATCTTTATCATAATGTAGTTATTTTCACCCACATACACATACACACTCACTCAAATACTTATTTAAATTTTGAAATGAAAGTTACCCATACCTTCTCACACGTGGTTTACCTTATCGCTAAATCTCATTCACCTAGCAAAGACGTTGATCATTTCAAATATACCTATTCATTCATGACAACCTAGTTCCTATGTATGTCATTCAAAAACATGTACAAGATCTGTAGGTGAGTATTGATGTAGTAATTATCCAATAAAGAACAATCTTGAATCAAACTATAAATATATCGAGATGTGAGACAACACATTTCCAATGCCATATTACAATAATCTAATAAATGGTTCGATAACAAGAATAAAATGTCTACTCATATAGTTCTAACTAAATCATTATTTGATCCATCTCCCAAACTACTCTTGAAAATGTCCTAACATAAAAAAACATAAATATATCTATCTTTGGAGTTATCAGATAGGGTTTAGGTGGCCTTACATTTCTCCCCTTCTAAGAATGGACTTCCTCTTGGAAGTCGTCAAGAGAAAAGAATACTCCTTAACTTCAACACATCACACAAAGGTTAGATACACAAAGATACATTTATACAATATCAAAATAAAAGTAACAATATGCCAACACTTTATTATGACATCTAAACATAATGCAAAGTACAAATGAAACCTAGAATTTCACTATATCATCCTTTTCCATGTGCAATTCCTTCAATTACAAATAATATGAAAATTATTTACTTAATAACTAGCAAGGTGATAAGGTGTCCTTACTTATGGTGAGAAAAACTACTTTAACAATTTCATCATTCAAAATTTCTAAGCTTACCATACTACACATCAGAATCCCTTCCATCTCTGCATTATCACTTACCAACTTATCTTAATAATAACCAAAAAAATTATCCTTTATCACATTTCATTGCAAACACATTCTTTCATAACAACTCTTAACAATTAACAGATCTCAACTCCATACATAACACATCAGCATACACCCAATGGGATGAGGAGGATCAGTGCCAAGTAGAACCATAATACTGTAAAGGAAAGATGATCTCAGGGCCCTCCGAGAGGACTCCTCCATAATTTTGATGAAGGGGGTAAATCATAAAACACATAATAACAGAAATTGTACACATAAAATAGAATGATATTTTATTAATATGGGCAAAACATTACATTACCGAAGCTCAAATACAATCAGAGGATGAATCCCCTAAAGGCTGCAACACATTACAGCTCCATCTCTCAAGACTCTAGAATCTTTAGCCTTCTGTAACCCCAAATCAGCTAGGGTTTCTATTTTCCCTGCCTTTTCTTGACTCTACACCTACCCCCTTAACTCTACCCCCCAAGGGTTCCCAAAAATGGTCATATATAGCCCTTTTTGGCGGCCACCAGCTTAATTTCAAAATTTGCATCTCCCTCCAAAAATAGGTCAACTTCGTGGGGCCATAACTTTCGATCCGACTGTTAGATTTCCAATTATAATACCTTTACATAAAGCTCTCAAAACGATAATGGTGCACAAGCAGTACCAAAAGATGGACTACTTGGGTTTCCCGCCAAATTTTGGGCCCATCCGGAGCCTCTAAGTGCCTCAAATTTGACTTTGAATATTTCAATTTTTTTTTTTAATTTGAAATTTTAATATCTCACAAATGACAAATGATATTGAAGTGATTTCTTCGCCATTAGCTTCAGTTCACCATTCTAGAGGTCTGTGTAAGATTTTGTATCCAACCATGCACAAATGCAAACTTACTAAAAATAGTAACCCTGCCAAATTTAGCCCTTATTGAAAAGATACAACATTTTTTTTTTGGTTGATGGCAATTTGAAAAGTGACCCTATCATTTCTCATGAGTTAGAGGGAAACCAAAATGGTTAACCTCAGTCTCATATAACCATGATGAATCTTCAACAAGCCTTCCTTTCCATTTCACCAAGTATTTTGTATACTACTTGTTTCTTGTTCTCTTACCCACACGGCTATCCAGAATGCCCTCTATCTCCTCCTTCTATGAAGTAGATGTTGGAATGTCCTACTATGTTCCTTTATCAAGTCCATCATCATGATACACTGTCAAATATGAAATGTTGAACACTGGTGAAATATTTATGTCATCAGGCAACTCTACCTCAAATGAGTTTCCTGAATCATGCTTATTCTGGAATCTACACGGTCCAAATTTCTTCATTTTCAACTTATTATATGTTCCAATTGGGAACCTTTCTTTTGTCAAGTGAACCATGACTTCATCTCCTACCTGGAACTCCTTATATCTCCTCTTCTGATCTGCCTTAGCCTTGTAAAGAACATACATCTTATTAATGTGCTTTCTCACTTCTTCATGTAAATTCTTCAGGTGTTCTACAAAGTCTTCAGCCTCGGCACTTATCTTTTCTCCTTTGTCTAGCTTCCTTAAATCCAAGACATTTCTTGGACAATTGCCATATACAATCTGGAATGGTGATCTACCAATACTCCTATTGACATAATTGTTGTAAACGAATTCCACCTGTGGTAAAATCAAATCCCATCCCTTGGACTTATCTCCTACTAAGCATCATAGTAGGTTACCCAAACTCCTATTCACCACTTTTGTTTGTCCATCAATCTGTGGATGGTGTGCAGAACTAAACTTCAAATCTATTTTCAACTTCTTCCATAATGTCCTCTAGAAATAACCAACAAACTTGGTATCTCAATCTGAAACTATGCTCTTAGGTAGACCATGTAGTCTCACCACTTCCCTGAAAAATAACTCTACAATATGAACATCATTAGTCTTCTTACAAGGAATAAAATGGGCCATCTTTGAGAATCTGTCCACCACCACAAAAATGGAATGATGTCCTCTCTGTGTCCTTAGTAAACCAAGAACAAAATCCATACTAATATTATCCCATGGCTTCTCCGGTACAGGTAATGGCTGATATAGCCCTGTATTCTAACTTGTTCCTTTTGCCCGCTAACACACTCTGCACAAATTTCCTCACATCTTGCTACAATTGTGGCTAGTAATAATGTTCACCAACAATAGCAATGGTCTTATCTAGACCAAAGCGTCCAGCTAATCCTCCACTATGCTTCTCCTTAATCGGGTTCTCTCTCATGGAACTCCTTAGAATGCACAACTGGCTTCCTCTAAACAACATGCCATCTTGGATTATGAAATCCAACCATTTTGTCCTATCCAAAGTAATAGGTTCCAGACAAGCTTTCTAGGCCTCTACAAAATCTAGATCTTCAGGATACAAACTTTTGAGCTCATCAAACCCAACAACCTCTATCGTCATTTCTGTCAACAAATTTTGCCTTCTGCTTGAGGCATCTACAACTCTGTTGGACTTCCCACTACTATGCTTCAAAACAAAAGTATAACTCTACAAAAACTCAGCCCATTTTAAGTGCCTTTGATTTAACTTTCCTTAACTATTAAGATATTGCAAAGCCTGATGATCAGTATATAAAACAAACTCTTTTGGCAACAAATAATATCTCCATTTCTTCAAAGCCTGAACTATTGCATAAAACTCCTGATCATAAACATAATACTTTTTCTTGGCATCATTAAGCTTCTCACTAAAATAGGCAATGGGCTTACCTTCTTGAATCAAAAAAGCTCCTATACCACTACCACTAGCATCACAATCTACCTGAAATACCTTATTGAAATCTAGAAGTGCCAAAACAAGTTGTTCTATGACTTTCTGCTTCAATGTATCAAAGCTCTTGTCTAGTCCTTTAGTCCATCTAAACTCCTTTCTATCCCCTCTCATTGTCTCAGTTAGGGGTGCACAAATGCTACTGAAATTCCTGATAAACTTTCTGTAAAAACTTGCCAAACCATGAAAATATCTTACCTAAAAAGAACTCCTTGGTGTAGGTCATTCAATAATAGCCCTCACCTTCTCTGGGTCCATCTTAAGACCTTCCTCTGAGACAACAAATCCCAGGTATACCAACTCCTTCTTTGCAAAACTACATTTCTTGAGATTGATCAACAACTTCTCCTCCCTCAGCTTCTCTAAAACTCTTTTGATATGTATCAAATGCTCATCCCAAGTCTTACTGAAAATCAAAATGTCATCTAAATAAATAATAACAAAACTTCCCAAAAATTCTTTCAGTACCTCGTTCATGAGCCGCATGAATGTGCTTGGTGCATTGGTTAGCCCAAATGGCATGAGTAAGTACTCATACAAACCTTCCTTTGTTTTGAAGGCTGTCTTCCACTTGTCTCCTTCTCTAATTCAAATCTGGTGATACCCACTCTTCAGATCAATCTTTGTGAAGTACTTGGCTCCACTCAAACAATCCATTATGTCATCCATTCTGGGTAATGGAAATCTATACTTGATTGTGATCTTGTTGATGGCTCAGGAATCTGTACACATCCTCCACTCTCCATCTTTCTTTGGTGCTAGTACTACAGGTACCGTACATGGACTTAGGCTTTTTATTATCAATCCCTTCCTCAACAACTCTTAAACTTGTCTGTTCAACTCTTCACTCTCTGCTGGAGTCATTCTATGGGCTGCCTTGTTTGGCAAACTAGATCTTAGTATCAAATCCATTTGATGACTTATTTTCCTTACTGGTGGTAAACTTTTTGGTACATTATTAGAGATAATGTCCCAAAATTCTTCCAACATATCTGAGACTTATGTTGGTACATCTTCACATTTCTCTTGACTAATCTTAGGAATCAATGCAAAGCAATGATGCTCATGCTTCATACACTCCAAAAATTTCCTACCATCTACTAAGGAAATTCTGGCAGTACTACATACCTTTTCTTCCACCTCCTTCAAGGGCTTCAACTTATGATGAACTTCATCCTTTGTTAGGGAATATGTGTTTGCATAGCCATCATGGACAACGCTCCTATCATACTGCCATGGCCTACCCAACAGCATATGACATGCATCCATCGGTATGATATCACATAGCACCTCATCATGATAGTCCCCAATCTTGAACTTCACTAAACATTGCTCATTGACCAAAGCTCTATGGTCCTTCTGCAACAATGCAATCTGATATGGATGTGGATGCTTTCTTCTTGTCAACTTCAACTTGTCAACCATCTCCTCTGAAACAAGATTATCAGTTCTTCCACTGTCAATAATAATATTACAACACTTACCTTCACATTTGCACCTTGTGCAGGTGTGGAATAAACTCTTCCTCTGATTTGGTTCTTTCTCCTCATTCAATAAGGTTCTTCTGACAACTAGGGTTTCTCCCCTTTTAGCATCTTTAGAACACTCAGATTGTGCATCTTCATCTACATGTGCAACTTGTGCATTATGTTCAGGTCTTCTATTCTTCCTTCCTTGATGTTGCAGACACTCGTATGCTCTATGCCCTTCTTCTCCACATTAGAAATAGGTTCCTCTGAATCCTCCTCTTCTAGGTCCTTGCCTAGGTCTACCTCTTCCTCTTCCTCTTTGTTCACCATTGTTCTGGTCACAAGGGAGGTAGGCATTATCCCCTCTCTGATTTCAACTGGTTCCAGCTTCTTCACTTTTCTTTTGATCTTCATTATGGCCTCCATAGGGTCTTCCACCAGTCCTTCCACCTTGACCTCTTCCCCTTTGCTTGCTATCAAATCTTTTATTCAGCTTCTCTTCCACCTTCAGGGAAAACTGGTATGTGTCTTCTATGGTGGTCATTCTAACCAAGCTCAACTCCTCTTGAATACTCGGCCTCAACCCATTAATGTAATAGGCTACCTTCTCCTTGTTGGGCTCTGCATGACTTGTCCTGATAGTAATTTTATAAAACTCTTTTGTATACTCCTTAACAGACTTGTTACCTTGCTTCAATCCTTGCAGCTTCTTCAGCAGCTCCATCTCATAGTCCATAGGAATGAACTGCTTCTTTGGTTTCTCCACCATCTGATCCCATCTGGTGATCTTCCCTTTTCCTCTTCTGTTCCTCTCTAATTAGACCTCCTTCCACCAAATACTGGCGTGGCCCTTCAACTTTGTTTTTGCAAATTTGACCCGATCTAGGTCTTCCACATCTTCATACTTGAAATATTCCTCCATGTCATTGAGCCAATCAATAAGCTGTTTAGGATTCAAATCACCAGAATATGTAGAAACTTTGATCCTGGGCCTCTTTCCAATCTTAGAAATGGCCCTTAACAACCTAAATTCTGCAAGATCTCCTGCAGCTTCTTGTTCTTCCTCAAATAGCTCCTCTTCCACTTCATCCTCACTTTCTTCTCTTGTTCTTGGCTCAAACCCTCTTCGCAGCTCCTCTTACAATGCATCGATTTGTCTTTGTAGGGCTCTAAAACCCTCTTCCATCAAAGCATTCCTCCCAATACGATTTCTTCATGGAGGCATTTTGATCTCCACAGTAGACCCACAACCTCAGGTCCTGGTGAAAACTACCTCACGGTCGGTGATTTGTCTACACACTCAAGAACCTGGCTCTAATACCACTTGATGAAGGGGGTAAATCATAAAACACACAATAACAAAAATTGCACATGTGAATGGGAAAATCGAATTGATCAATTAATGACAATTAAACCCAAACAACAATGAAATATGCGAATAAAAAGAATAGATAAATGAAATCATAAAACTTACAACCTTGTTACCCTGCAGTTTCCATCGGTCGCCTATTCTTTCTCGATCTTGAATGATGAAGGTTGGCCCTTAGGGAGCTTGCTTCCTTGCTTTGATTCCTCAAGATGACAAGTAGAAATGGCTATGTGATATGATTTCCTGCATTATGATGGTATGGAGAAGAGAAGAAGAGAAGAAGAAGAAGACTCCCTAGAGGAATTTGGCCATAGTAAGGATGCCAGAAGAAGTCCCTCCAATTGCTTAGAAGAGGGTTCTATTTATGGATCTTCTAAAAATAGAACGAAGGGTGAGGATCAAAAGATGAGATCAATGGCCCTCATTATTTGTGAATCTTTAATTCATAATAGATGAATTAAAAATTCAGAGTGGAGGATAGTGAGGTATGACAATTGAATTAAGAATTCAAAGTGGAGGATAGTGAGCTATGACAATTTGAATTTTAATTCAACTTGGTGGAGGACAAATTGAATTTGTAATTCAATGAGTGGAGGACAATTGAATTTCTAATTCAATGGTGGAGGACAATTGAATTAAAGATTCATTGAGTGGAGAATAATTGAATTTGTAATTCAATGGTGGAGGACAATTGAATTTATAATTCCATGGTGGAGGACAATTGAATTAAAGATTCATTGAGTGGAGAATAATTGAATTTGTAATTCAATGGTGGAGGACAATTGAATTTGTAATTCCATGGCGGAGGATAATTGAATTTGTAATTCAATGGTGGGGGACAATTGAATTTCTAATTCAATGAGTGGAGAATAATTGAATTTGTAATTCAATGGTGGGGGACAATTGAATTTCTAATTCAATGAGTGGAGAATAATTGAATTTGTAATTCAATGGTGGGGGACAATTGAATTAAAGATTCATTTTTGGATAATGGTGGGGGACAATTGAATTAAGAATTCAATTTTGGATAATAGAGGATATTAGCTAATTAAATATTAAGAATATTTAATTATATGTGCAACATGGTGAGGTGGAGGAGATGAGGTGGAAAGATGAGGTGGATTAATGAGGTGGATTTTGTGAGGTGGATTTAGGATTTTAGACATTAGAAGAATTTAGGGATTTTAATTAAATAAAATGATTTTATTTAATTGTAGGATAGTGAATCGATTAAATAAATTTAGAATATTTATTTAATTGATAGAAGAATGGAATAAGAATTAAGATAACTATCAGAATAGTTACTTAATTCAACCTGTGCCAATTTTAGGCTATTACATTTTGCCCCTCTTTGAAGCAATGTGTTTTATCATGTTGTTTCAAAGAATAAATAGTCTGATAATGATGCATGCCCCAGTTTACCCTTGGTACAGGTTATGATGATAGGATGCCCCCTCGGGAGATTGGACCAGGAGAAGGCGGTGGGCGTGAGATGGACAATCTCATGATAACATATGATGACAGGAGATGAAATGGTTGAATGCAGAAGAAATGGATGAATGATATAGAATGCAAGATAAAAAGATGACACACACAAGCAAGTAAGAAAGTATGAACAAATGATACAGGCACAAACAAGGTATTACCCCTGTCGAGTGGTAAACCAATGATATGGATCGATGATGTCTGGTTTTAGGAAAATATGTCGTATAAGACTTCGGGTCTGGTTTCGACAATATAACATCCTGTTTAAGACATTTGATATGATAGTGTTGTCATGGCGGGAAATGCTGGATCCCTAGAGCAACACGAAGGATAGTGTCTGGTTTCAGGAAATGAAGCATGTTGTGTAAGATGCGTGTGTTGGTCTGGTTTCGACAATCCAACATTCTGTATAAGACAATTGATTGATTAATTGATCAAGTTGGTTTACGACCGGACAAGGATCAAGACCATTGATTGTGATTGGATCATTTGACAAGATTGATTCGACTTGATTGGCATGGATTAAGGATAGACTTGCAATTGGATACGGATATGAGACACAATTAGATATGGTATAGATATGAGATGTGATTAGATATGGTATGGATATAGAAATGGGTATTTGTCACCTTGATATAGCAAGTATTTTGAAGTGCTTTCAGCATTGGGCTTTATTATGTTGTAAGAAAATACAAGCATCTAGGTATATTTAAACCAAGATGACCTGAGTATTGCTTACATGGATTTTTCAACAGACAAGGATTGCCCCTTTTCATGTTTAGATCTTGGAGTCCTCGATGATCTTTTACTGATCACGTCGTTAGACAGAAATTGTCACATTACTAAAGTTTAATCCACAAGCAGCAAACAAAGAAAATAATCATGCCCCCATCATAGCATCTCTAGCTTTTAGCATCCTTGAGTAGCATAGTAAGGCATGATAGCATAAATCAAGACTTTGTAAGTTAATCTAACCAATCACAAAACATTCTTGCATTAGATGTGTCGTTTTGCCATAATTAATATGAGATTTAGCTTGAGTGTTTCAGTATGGTGGGCTGCTTTGTTTTGGGACAGATTGATGTTTTACGTCATGATTTTTGTTGTTTTGGGAAGCGTGCTTTGTTTCTCTTGTTTGTTTAGTAGAAGGTATCACAATCCTTATTGGTGGGACTGACCCTAAGGGACTGACCTAGTGCCTCAGGGGCTCATTGCTAAATGGCCTTGCCTACGTGACGGCACCAAGGCAGCGTAGTTTGGGTTGATGTGATGATGTAGGAAAGTGTTGAGAAGATAATAGCCTTATCGTAGGAGTGATGTGTCTGTTAAAGGGGGTTATCTACAGAAAAGGAGAAAAGATTGAAGCATTGTGATGATAGTTGTTGTTGGGATTTTGTGGATATTTTGATATTTTGATTTTTTGTTGTGATGGTTTTGGATTTTGTGATTTTGTGATGTTTTTGATTTTTTGATTTTGTGATGTTTTTAGATTTTTTGATTTTGCGATGTTTTTGGATTTTTTGATTTTGTGATGTTTTTGGATTTTTTGATTTTGGAAAGGGTATGATTTATTATGATGGTTTCATTGGATTTTGTTTGGATAGCCTTTGCGCTAGATACCAATAACTAGGGAACACCAAGTCTAGAGGTGAAGGTGATGGGATTGGATAGGGGAAAACAAGGATGTGATCTCCAAGGACTATGTCGCATAAGTATAACATGCCCCATTGCAGGTAGAGTACGTAGGATGTTTCATGGCAATGCTAATGACGAGAGGAGGATGAGCGGATAATGAATGATTGGCATGGTTTGGAGGGATAAAGTATGTCAAGAGCCATTCCAAACATTTGTCAACATTGTACCCCCAAGCTTTATCAAGACCAAAGAATAGAGGAGGGAAGTTTGGATGGATGGAAAATGATATAATGGGATAGATAGTTTGGAAATGTATAGGTTGGATGAGACAATGTGCCCCTAAGTGTAAGTGACATAGAAGATCAACCTACGCAGGATGCCTGTTTACCAAGTTTTCATCCTGGTACTTATCCAAGGCGCCTGTTTACCAGGTCTTCACCATTGGACGAAGGGATTTTCTGTACTTTTTTTTTTTTGAAAATTTAGATTGGAGAAGGTGGATATGGAGAGACTTAAGTATATAGTTCCATGAAAGGGGATAGTCCTGCAAGATAGATACTGTCGAATGGACAATGTCAAGTGTTCTCATAGATGTTGGTAGGGGATCGTATGAAAGTGATATGGCATAGGTAGATAGTGGATTATGATGCAGAATATGGAGGGAAGGCTTATGCAAAAGCATGGACCATAGGCATAGGATGAGGAAGATGTGTAGGATAATAGATGTAAGATGGGGAGATGTAGTTATGTGGAGGTGTTGTGAAGTGGAAAGGAACCATGACCAACGGCTGCACACACCGTGATAAACATTGAAGTGTTTGATGGGATGGTGGTGTAGGAAGCAATGGAGATGATTGCTTAGAAGATGGTTGATGAAGTGATTTAGGAACCCACATAGATTTAGTATTTTTAGTGCTTTTGTTTTGCTTGTGGGATTTTTGAAGGGAATGGAAGTTTTGGATGGAAGTAGGCTTTTGGATGGATATAGGTGGTTGGGATTCCTGAGATGTGGATGAGGATGCCTCATTTGACTTGCTAGCTATTTTCTTAGGAACCCAAACCATTTTGCTTTTGGGCTTTGCATTTGGAGGTAAGGGTTTAGATGGCTGTTTAGATGATCTTTGCTTTGATTTTGATTCTTTATGTCCTAAGGTATGAAGACCATTAGGATTTTTGGTAGGATTTTTAGCTTTATGGATAAAGGCATCAAACTTTTTGCTTTTGAATCCCATGGGGTGGGTGGAGTGGATGGAATGATTGGAAGCTGTATGCTTAAATGATTTTTGCTTTTGTTGACCATGTTTAGGGATGTAAGGATACTTATGAATGAGAGGCATGTTAGGTGTCGGAAGCAACAGTGGCAAGGTGGATGGAGGGACATTGGGAGTTGGAAGGAGTGGAGGTAAAGTGGATGGTGGAAAGTGTATGATCACATGCTTTTGACATTTATAGGATGATGGAGGTGGAATGGCGACATATGTTTTGGGGATATGATAGGGTTTGGAATGGAAAGTGGTAGACTTAGGAGGAGTGGAGGAAGTGCCAACATCTTGAGTTTGTGCACCTTGGGTATGTATCCAAGGCCGTTTGAAGGTGGAGGAACGTTGACATGGATAGGTTCCAAAATACCTTGTTCATGAAGGCCTAAGCCTTTACCTTTATAGTTCATACACTGGAGTATACGGTGGACATCGGGGTTATGTGTAGGTGGAACACTAGACACAAGTTCTTTATTGGATGGAGAACGAGATAGTGGATAATGGTTGCTGGTGTTCTAAGAAAGAACATTCGTGCATGAAGGTAATAAGACCAAGGATGTATGGTGGAGGCTTTGTAGCATGGTCAATAATGGATGGTGAAGGAGAATCATTAGGATCGTGATTAGCATTGTGTTCACTAAGATCCAAGTTATTTGGTTGATCTTTTATGCTTACTTGGGGGACAAGTGTCTCATCATGACAAGTGGATGTTGTGGGATCGTGGCTAGAGGAAGAGATCTCTTTGCTTTGAAGGAAGGCCATGAAACGAGGTGAATGCTGAAGTAGGTCAACAAGACTTTCATTGGATAAAGCATGTAGGTCTTGGGTGTCTTGTTCATGGATAGTTGTAGGGGTATGAATAGGATCAAGTGGCTGATGGATAGATTCATCATTATGGATAGATCAAACCCAAACATCAATAGAATAATGAAAACAAGAAAGATAGAAGGAAATGAAACAAATGAATAACAATGCAAACCTTCCCTGTTTCAAAGCTTCTGTTGTTCACCTATTACAACTGTCCTTTGTTGATGAAGTAGGCCCTCAGTGAGTGCACTCTTTTAGCTGCATTGTAGGATGTCGATAGTAAATGTCTATATTGATAGATATTGCTATGAAGTAGAGCTTCAAAGCAAAAGGGTGATCTCAAGAGAATAGTATTGGGGTGCCAAAGGCATGGGGGTAGAATTCTGCAGAGTAACAATACAAATAACCTGGATGAGTAGAATGGAGGGATGAAGCTTCTTTTATAGACTTGGAAGAATGAGGATCAACGGTTGAGAGAAGATATGAAGATCAATGGCTAGGAATAAAAGTAAATCTTTTATTCACAGTGGATTATGACATTTGAATTTAAAATTCAGAGTGGGGGACAATGGGTTATGACAGTTGAATTAAAAATTCAGAGTGGGGGACAATGGGTTATAACAGTTGAATTAAAAATTCAAAGTGGAGGATAATGGGGAACATTGAATTAAAAATTCACTTTATGGAGGATAATGGGGAACATTGAATTAAAAATTCAATTTGTGGAGGATAATGGATTTAAGGATTTATTTTGGAAAATGGAGAATATTAGCTAATTAAATATTAAGAATATTTAATTATATGTGCAACATGGTGAGGTGGAAGAGATGAGGTGGAAAGATGAGGTGGATTGATGAGGTGGATTTTGTGCTTTGAGACATTAGAAGAATTTAGGGATTTTAATTAAATAAAATAATTTTATTTAATTGTAGGATAGTGAATCACTCAAATGAATAATATCAAACCCAAACATCAATGAAATATGTGAATAACAAGAATAGATAAATGAAAGCATAAAACTTACAACCTTGTTACCCTGCGGCTTCCATAGGTCGCCTATTCTTTTTCGATCTTGAATGATGAAGGTTGGCCCTCAGGGAGCTTGCTTTCTTGCTTCGATTCCTCAAGATGACAAGTAGAAATGACTATGTGATATGATTTCCTGCATTACGACGGTATGGAGAAGAGAAGAAGAGAAGAAGAAGAAGATTCCCTAGAGAAATTTGGCCATAGTAAGGATGCCAGAAGAAGTCCCTCCAATTGCTTAGAAGAGGGTTCTATTTATAGATTTTCTGAAAATAGAATGGAGGGTGAGGATCAAAAGATGAGATCAATGGCCCTCATTATTTGTGAATCATTAATTTATAATGGATGAATTAAAAATTCAGAGTGGAGGATAGTGAGGTATGACAATTGAATTAAGAATTCAAAGTGGAGGATAATGAGCTATGACAATTTGAATTTTAATTCAACTTGGTGGAGGACAAATTGAATTTGTAATTCAATGAGTGGAGAATAATTGAATTTGTAATTCAATGGTGGAGGACAATTGAATTTCTAATTCAATGGTGGAGGACAATTGAATTAAAGATTCAATGAGTGGAGAATAATTGAATTTGTAATTCAATGGTGGAGGACAATTGAATTTATAATTCCATGGTGGAGGACAATTGAATTAAAGATTCATTGAGTGGAGAATAATTAAATTTGTAATTCAATGGTGGACAATTGAATTTTTAATTCCATGGTGGAGGATAATTGAATTTGTAATTCAATGGTGGGGGACAATTGAATTTCTAATTCAATGAGTGGAGAATAATTGAATTTGTAATTCAATGGTGGGGGACAATTGAATTTCTAATTCAATGAGTGGAGAATAATTGAATTTTTAATTCAATGGTGGGGGACAATTAAATTAAAGATTCATTTTTAGATAATGGTGGGGGACAATTGAATTAAGAATTCAATTTTGGATAATAGAGGATATTAGCTAATTAAATTTTAAGAATATTTAATTATATGTGCAACATGGTGAGGTGGAGGAGATGAGGTGGATTTTGTGAGGTGGATTTAGGATTTTAGACATTAGAAGAATTTAGGGATTTTAATTAAATAAAATGATTTTATTTAATTGTAGGATAGTGAATCAATTAAATAAATTTAGAATATTTATTTAATTGATAGAAGAATGGAATAAGAATTAAGATAAATATCAGAATATTTACTTAATTCAACATGTGCCAATTTTAGGCTATTACAGCACACATAAAATAGAATGATATTTTACTAATATGGGCAAAACATTACATTATAGAAGCTCAAATATAATTAGAGGATGAATCCCCTACAAGCTGCAACACATTACAGCTCTATCTCTCAAGACTCTGAAATCTTTAGCCTTCTGTAACCCTAAATCAGCTAGGGTTTCTATTTTCCCCACCTTTTCTTGACTCTACACCTACCCCCTTAACTCTAATTTTCAATTATAATACCTTTTTGGAAAGCTCTCAGAAGGACGATGGTGCACAAGTAGTACTGAAAGGTAGATTTCTTGGGTTTCCTGCCAAATTTTGGGCCCATCCGAAGCCTCTAAGTGCCTCAAATTTGACTTTGAATATTTTAATTTTTTTTTTCAAATTTGAAATTTTAATATCTCACAAATGACAAATGATATTGAAGTGATTTCTTCACCATTAGCTTCAATTCACCATTCTAGAGGTCTGTGTAAGATTTTGTATCCAACCGTGCACAAATGCAAACTTACTAAAAATAGTAACCCTGCCAAATTTAGCCCTTATTGAAAAGAAACAACTTTTTTTTTTGGTTGATGCAAGATTGCTCTTACACCCTGGATGCTTCTGTATCAAATTTCCTAGTACCTTCCTTTAGTTTGTGTAAGGGGGTTAGCCTCCAAGAGAAAACTACAAATTAGATCACACTCTTATAACTAGGGGAAATGGATTATGACCATCCCATACCGGTCCCATTTGCAGCCCCCATCCTCACTATAAACATTCCTCAGGCCATCTACTCCCCTATACAACCTGCTAGGGATCCCTCTTGAATATAGCAGTTTACACATTTCACATTACACCACACAAGACAGTAGCAACAAATGCTAATAAAGCCTCAAAACAAGGAAGTTTTCAATAAATAAAATTTTGAACAATATCAACTAGTAAAATTTCATATAAATACAAATCAAATAGCGGAAGCCAAAATAATAATTCAATTTTTAAAACAAAAAATCTTACTAAAAATGGTCCTTGAGGCAACGAGGACAAATTAACCAATGCCATCAACCAAAATCTTAAAAGAACTTCAAACTGATGGCCCAAAAATAAGAAAAATGTCACAAAATTCAAATTAAAGTTTCAACAATTTTCATCAAATGTTACATGAAAATCACCATGTGGCTTCAAACAAGCCACCTAAGGGGAGGAGGGCAAATGGTGTCTCAAACCATGTAAATCTCAATATTAATTTTCCATATCACATTAATAGATGAGGTTGTACAAACCTATGAATGTGTTCATAATAGTGCATAAGTTTATTTCTAAAACTTTTAGATGTTTCGGTGTATCACAATGCAAAATCCTAAGTCTTGGAATATCATAGTTTGTTCGAAATGCCCTGTTTTCATTAGTTCAACATTTTTCTTATTTTGCAGATGCATATATTGATTAGATACTTTAGGAGGATGGTGTATGGATAGTGTTGAGAAGATACATGGTTGAAATCTTTGTCCACATAATGTTTTTGGCTTCTCCCCGATGATGTGAAGATGGTTAGTTAAGAAATGGTATTGTTGTTTGGGCCGACAGTCTAATTTCCTTCATATGCGGTGGATTATTATTGGTTGTATTGGCATTGGAGGATGTGTAGTGATTTTTCTTAGATCATGTTATGAAGTGTTGTGATCTGTAACCTATTTATTCTTCATATTGTATATGTTTGATGCCGACCTAATCAATTTTCTCAGATATTGCAGGGATATATATAGAAGAACAAATTCATTTGTGGAGTGAATGACTGGGTGTGAATGTGAAAGAGAAGAATGAGAAGGATGAAGTGTGAGAAGTTAGTATGATGAAGTAATTGTGTAGAAAAAGAGGACTACAACATCGGCATTAGTCAGATGCGTCTTTCATAGCAGTTCATAGCTATGTTGTCATTGTAATTCTTTGTACCAGTGAGCTTTCTTTAGGGAGTTGTAGCTTCCTAGGGTTATAGCCCTAAAACAAGGTCATTATTTAGTTGTATCTTCCTTGGTTTGTAGCCCTAAAACAATGTTGTAAACTTTTATAGCAGTGAGCATTATATTGTGAGCTAACACTCGCCGTGGTTTTTCCCAATTTTGGGTTTTCCACGTAAAAATCCTAGTGTCATTGTCTTGATAAATGTGGTGCATGTTTTACTTTTTGTTCTCTAAGTAATTTAATTTGATCTTCAAATAAAGTAGTTAAGTTATTATATATGTTGATTCACCCCCCTCTCAGCATCCCAGTGTGTTCAACAACAAGATCCATCATGCCATCCAAGAACTAGTGTTCTGTCCAAAGAAACCAATTCATTCATATGACTCTAGATTCCCTATAGTTAGGTATGACATAGTTTGACTGTTTTGTAAATATAAAGACACTGTAAACTAATAATGCAAACAGTGATTTTGCATTACTTTGGCCAAAGTTTTGATAATCATAACACATTTCAAATGGATATGTGTGTTGTATGTTCACACACCTCTATCTCAAACTTGTTAACAAAAATTATTATTTCCAACTCAAACTTATTTTAAAAGTGCAATACTCAAATACAAACATACCAACTTAAGTTAACAGTTCTTCTACCCTAGGCTTGACTAGATGATTTAGAAAGTTTGTCCCAACCACAATCTCAACTAGTCAAGTATAGGGTAGAATACTAAATAAATACTTATTTACTAATAATACTACTATTTAATCATTGCATTCTCAGCTTCTTGCCAATCTAACAATCTTATCATAGTGTAAGTTAAACACAGGTTCTCAAAGAACATAACCATAGGAAATCTTATTCCTGTTGATAATAGAGATTCATATTCTTCACCATCAAGTAGACAAGTATAACATCTATACTGATAAAATATGAATTTAATAGTTCCCCATAGAGTTATTACTTCTCTGTCGTCCCCTTTGGTTTCACTAAGTTTTTTTATTAAATGTAAGCATGTATAAATTTGACTCATTGCAAATAAAATTCAGGCACATTCTAAAATATCCTTGTTCCAAAATCAAAACACTTAGCACTTAGCTAATTATATCTAAATATAACTTCACAAGTGGTCATGCATATATATGGTAATTCCCATTGAAATTTCACTCTAATCTATCTTGAACTTAACTGAGTCTAAATAATAAATATGATCCTCTTTCATGAGACTTAGATGTTTATTTATATACATATCTATGTATTCTACATATATAATTATATAAATAAACCAATTGTAATATAAAATAAAATAATTACAAAAAAAAACTCAAAACTCTTCTTCTCTATGAGATATAAAATTTATCTCAAGAGTCATGATAATACATACAGATGGGTTCCTAGATTAAATAATTGATATTGTATTAACTTAATAAACAAAACATTATAATCCCTTAAAATAAGGGTCTATCACAGCTTCATCTCAATATCTAAAAATAATAAAATCATGTCAATCACTATTACAAATTAAGAGAATCATAGGAGTTTGGCTTTCACAAGACTGCAATAAACAATACCCATTCCTCTATTTTCTATCATAAGCATACAAGTTAGTCTACAATCATATGAAGGAATATGCTTTAAAATATATAAGGAGATCTGAAAGATAACAAGATATTATCAACTTGAAATCATAATACCCATTGATAATCTTTATAATGAGCTCACGACCTAGCTCTGAACAAGTCTGAAAATTCTAACTAGTTTTAAATCATAATCAAACCTATGAGGGTTGGCTTTTCTATAAAAATTTCTTTCAAAGATTTATAGACCCTTAATAAATGACACGTGTTCAAAACCCTTACCCATTTTGTCTCAATCCAGTTTGTGGGTTTAAACAAAAACTCAAATTCATATATATTTAGACTTGTTTCCAAGGTCGATAACAATTAAGGATACATAATATTGACCATTATATATACAAGAAGATAATTCCAAACACTGTCAGACCAATGAAGATCGAGGACTGTCATACTTAATCTCCTACTAGAATTATAAACCAATAATTGGTCATTGAGTATCATAACCTCAATTCATATAAAATAAAACATGTGTATGATCAACACAATGAACATATTATCATTTCATTTCCTTAATCTATTAGGTCAAATGTAAATGATTTCATGTTCATTACATAATCAAATAAATAGTCAAGATATGGGTTTCCTAAAACATTTTTGAAGAGATAGAAACATGTCCATTTATTTTCATGCATAGACCAATAAGGATCTTCTATGGATTAACATAATATAATATAAACACATATATAAGATATTTTGAATATGTGTTTACCATGAGTTCATAAAAAAATCAATTCTAAAAGGGATATAACCAATAAAGGTCCTAAAATAACTAATATAGATTCTACATTAGACCTATTATGGTCTTGAGAAATTTCTATTCTCAACTAGATTATGAAATTTGAAAACACGTTGATTCAACGAAACCCTTGACACATATTCCATAATCTTCCAATAGAACAATAAACAGGATATGAATCCACATTCAACATACAGAAGATATAGAAATATGTATTCTATATAATTACTTCAGAAAACACTGAAAACATACCGATATTGGAACCCTAATTTCTCCAAAAGATTACAGAGCTTTTTCTCCCTTCTCCCCTGCCTCTTCTCCCTTCTCTTTTCTTTTCCCAACTATCACCTCTTTTCATTATTGTATCGTGGAGACAACTCCCTAAGTTTTCTCCACCAATCTCGAGACTCTTCCCTAAATTTCTTCTCCATTCCATCCATAATGCCAACAAACTGAAGTGATGCTTCATTAAAGAAAAATTGATGGAGTATAACTCCACTTCCTTTCACAATACCCCCACTATTAAATGCATTAAACACATTCTAACTCCACTTCATGGAGCTTTGCCCAGCTTTAAGAATTTTAAATTCAAATATATTAAAAACAAGAACTATATATATAATTATGTTATATGAATACACACACACACACACATATAAAGCTATTTATTTATACTTCCTCAAATAAATGATAAATCATTTGCATAGAGGAAATTATGTCAACTTCTCAATGAAGTCCACAAATGATAAACAAAATAGGTAAATGACATAAAATGCCAAACAATCATAATCTAACTTGACATAACAAAGGACAAGTTTAAAATATTGACAATGAGGAATGTGAGACAAGGAGTTAACATTATATCCCTCATGCCAACTCAACACAATAAGAATGACCATAACAAAATAATAATGACGATACTACGACATAAGATGTTGACATACTTACGACACTAAAAAACTTCCAAATGAATACAAATATTCTGTGTGTGAGTTCTTCGAGGCATGGTGTCTTGTCCATTCACCCTGATCCACTTCCCTCTCTCTGGTGATACTCTCCTTGCTCGTCCAGGAGGGGGAAAACTATTTTCTTGCATTCACCTCATTTTACAACCACAGTAATTAGTCCATTAACCATAACATTTATAACATCAAATAGTTATTTCAACAACAATAGTCATGAAGATAATCCATTATCTGCATTAGAAATCATATCCATTTCTATATATCATGAATAAATAAAATTATCTCATCATATTTATCCTCTAATCATAGCTTGATAAACATAATTTAAAATGAATAACAAAGCATCTAGCTAATAATTAGTTTAAAAAAACATAATGAAAGTTGTCTAAAAATAGGGTGTGACACCTTGATCCATCACCCTTCTCTATTAAAACTCATTACATTATTTCTAACCATATCTTATCTATATCCATACACATCCCTATACATTTCAGGTTTATTACATCCCATGTCTAGAGATTCATTCCTCACACTAATATCTATGTCTCCCTATTCTAGGTCAATCCTAGAACATAGGACCAATCTTGTACTACATAGAATTGACCCCTAAAATCAATAGTCTAAATTAAAATTTTGCTTACTCTTGCCCATTGCATTCCTACCATGAGCTGACTTGGTACATGCTTCACATGATTTATAGCTATTTTTGGTATTCAAAGGCATTTAATGTGCATTCATTATCAAATCTAGTCATCCTAGAATCATTCAACTTTCTAGAACTTCAAGGATCATTTATTATAAGAATTCTTCTATTTGGACCACTCAAAAGAATCTCATTTGCATCTAGAGTCATTTAGGACATTTACATTAAGTAAAGAGTGATATCTTTGATCATTTCCATAACCATAAAGTTGGCATAATCAAGGGAGATAGCCTAGAAGAACTTGATGTTTATGATCTAATGAGTTCCCTAGAGTATTTTTCAATACCATCAATCCTTGACAATTAATTCATTACAAATTTTAGAGTAAATTAGATTATATAACTATACATTTTACCATATCTAACCCATGATTTATAGATTAGATATGCACAATGTGGGATTAACCTACACAAAATTATAGGTCTACACAGAATTAAGAATAATATACACTTTAAATCCATTCATTGACCCCATTGAGGTAAATCAACTTTACATGTCATTATCTTTCACATTCCTTGTTTGGTTCTAGAGATATCTACACCAAGTTATTGTTGGCAATATGTGTTCTCATTGATTTCAACACTTAGAGTGAGGTCAACACTCAGTTTGTGATGATGATATATCAATGTAGTAACAGAGATGTAGTGAGATGTAGTGATGATGCTGATGTTCAAGGTTGCTGATGTTCAGTGATGTTCTTGATGTTCATGGTTGGTTTTTGATGCTCATGGTTGGATGTCATGCCTTGATTAATATCAAGTAAAGTTGTATTGAGAATGTTTGTGGTCAGCAGAGATGATTTCATGATGAAATATTAAGATGGGAATTAGAATCATTAAGATGATTGATGATATATTAAGATGGGAATTGGAAGCTATTCTAAAGTTGAGAAAATGTTGCTTATGACCTATAGCATTTTGTATGCTCTTTCCTAATGATCCTAAGAATGTATAAGTTGCTACATGAAGGTTTTGGTCTTTGAAAGTTGGTGAATATTTCTGCTACAGAAAGCTGCCTATAAGTCTACTTAGGAAAATGCTCTACATTTCTCCACATTTGAAGATTTGTCATGTAGTTTAGAAATTAAGTTCCGTATGATGTAAAGGTGCTAAATTCAAAGCTTTAGATCATTTCCTCCTCCGCAGTGAAAGTTATGAGAGACAGATTTTTGATCTATGCTTTGGCAAGGTAATGTGATGATGAAGGATGATTGGAATGCTCCGCATTCCTCCGCACCTGAAGGTTTTTTCATGTGGTTTTGTGGACATGATCAAGGATGTTCAATGCACACTACATTCTAGTTTTAGATGTTTTGGTGGTCCACAAGTTTAGTTTTCAAATGACATAAGTCCTACAGATGGTTCCGGATGCCTAGTTGTTCTTAGAATAAATGCTGATGATGTGCACCAACTTGTTGCTGATTGAAATCATAAATTGGCTATTGGAAGATGATCTTGATGATATTGTGATGTTTCTTATTTCTATACAAGGTGTTTTCTGCTCTCTCTAGAACTGGTTGTGGTCTGGAATGATGGTGTTGTTGGGTTATGTTCTTGCCTGGCCGAATGAGGAATGTTGATGATGTGTGCCACAAAGTTGTTGTTGTGTGGAGTTCAAGGAGCATTTGGAGGTGGTGTATAGGTCCTACCAACTCATCTAGAAGAAGAACAAGAAATTTTTAATCTTTCATGAGTATCTCCAAGAGTGTGAAGACCGATGTGTTACAAGCTTTCATGTGTTCTTTCTTAAGGGTGACCTAATTCAAATTTGTGAAGCGTGAAGATGTTATTCCCTGAAGGATGTTGTTGTGAAGGATGTTTAGGACCAGGCTAAGCATGTTTTGGGATTCCCAAGGCATGTGTTTCTTCTTGGAGTGGTATGTAGTTCATGATAGGGCTTGCCCTATGCATGCTTCATGTTGTGTGATCTCTGATCAACTTGTAAATTGTAATATTCTTATTACATATTGGATGACTTGTAACATAATCAATGTAATGTCATGTATATATTGTAAACCTAGTTGATCTAGGTGAAGTATGATTGTGAAGTGAGCATATGAAGAGCAAAATATGAATATGATATGCATTATGATGTGCGACTAAAGGAGAAAGAGTAGAGGCAATAAGGGCTATCCTGATTGATCTTGAAGACATTTTTGTGACAAGAGGGAAGTAAAGAGTGTGCCTAATTGATTCAATCATCAAAGTAAGAGTGAAGAGGTAGAATTACAATTATCAAAGGTGTGATCTTCAATGTCAGTTTTTAGGCATTAGAAGGAATGTCATACTGTAATCTTTTTTGAGATCAAGGAGTAGTTTCTTCCTTCGGTTGAAGCCCTAAAACAAAGTAAGAAGGGAGTTGTAGCTTCCTTGGGAGTGACCCTAAAACAAATTCTTTAAGGAGTATCTTCCTTGGGTTGTAACCCTTAAACGAAGTTGTAATTTTGAGCTTCATATATTGTGAGTTAATCCTCACCGTGGTTTTTCCCCTTTTGGGGTTTTCCATGTATATTTGGTGTTATGTGTTTATGTGCATTGTGTTGATCTTTCATGTTTATGTTAATGTTGTAATGTTTAAGTTTTAAATCTACTCTAGAAGATTTGAAGTTTGTTTGATACTAATTCACCCCACCCCCCTCTTAGTATCCTGGTGTGTTCAATAATTGGTATCAGAGCCAAGTTACTTAGAAGAAGCTTATCCACTTGAGGAAGGTCTGGGATGGCTCATAATGGATCTCAAAAGGCACCTATATTTGATGGAACAAATTATTCCTTTTGGAAGTTAAGGATAGAAAACTATCTATCTTCTCTAGGGTATGGTATTTGGTAATTAATCAAGAAGGGTTACACTGGTCCTGCTAGTGATCCTATAGATGCAGATGAGATTAAGTTGTATGAGAATAATACCAAGGCAAAGAGTGCTATCATGAGTGGACTAGCTAATTTAGAACTTGTGATGGTAATGGGTTACAAATCTACTAAGGAGGTCTAGGTAAAACTTGAAAGCATTTATGAAGGAGATAGTAAAGTGAAGCAAGCCAAGATGCAAATCTTCAAGAGAAAATTTGAGACCCTGAGGATGAACGAGATGAAAAAATTGCTAGTTACATGCTACGGGTGGATGAAATAGTTAATGGCATCAAAGGTCTTGGTGGAGAAGTGAAAGAAGATGAGATTGTCAAAAAGGTATTGAGAACTCTTCCTAAATCTTACAATCATAAGGTATCTTCTATTGAGGAGACTCAGGATTTGGATACATATATAGTAGATCAATTGTTTGGCTCTCTCACAACCTTTGAAATGAGATAATTTTACAAAGGTGCTCCAAAGAAGGAAGCAACATTCAAAGCAAGTAAGAAGACATAAGATAAAGTAACTGATCAAGATGATGACCTTGATGAGGTAGAGGCAAAATTTGTAAGAAGATTGAATAAGGGAACTAACAAATACAAAGGTAAGTTACCTTTAAAATGTTTCAATTGTGGAAAAATTGGTTATTTTGCTTCTAAATGTCCTTTTAAAGAATCAAGGGGTAGTAACAAGAGAGACAAGTTCAAAAGAAGTATGTATTCTATAGAGAGCAGTTGTTCTTTAGAAGATGAGGATCATGATGATTCAAATGATGAAACACTTTTCATGGCCTTGAATGTTAGTGACAAAAAGGATGATTATGGGAATTGTGAAAGTCCGATACCTTGTAAAATGATCAAGACAATGAAAAATCAATTGTTGTATGGACTGTCTTTCATGCAAAAGAAGAAGCCAATACATGGGTAATTGATAGTGGCTACTCCAACCACATGACTGGTGACAAGGAGAAGTTTATCATCCTTGAGAAGTGGAATGGTGGAGTTGTTAAGTTTGGTGGTGATGGGTGTGTGCAAGAAGTTGAGTCCACTTTTTGGCCAAAAAGTGAGTGTTTTCCTTAATTTTCAGAATTTGTCACATTTGACCTAAAAATTTGAAGCACTTAAAGATTGAATCTTTAAAAAAGTCAGTAATATGAAATGTAGTACTCAGAGTCTAGTTTCTAAACATGTAATTTATTTTAATACCCACATGACACAAATTGATTTCAATACGCATGTCTAAAAACCACTGTTTAAAAGTCACTTTTTTTTTACCATACCATGTGATGAGACTAGAAATGTCTCATCTAAATTCATCTCTATTTTCTCTTAAAATTAGCATTAAAAGTGGATTTAAATGTAGTTTTACGAATAACTGATAAGGGCGTGGTTTAGTGGTTAAGTCGCTCGGTTGTAGTGGCGGCCACTAGAGTTCAAACCCATGTTGAGCCAATGAGCTCGCAAGGCGTTACGCCTTCGCTGGGCCAACGAGCTCACAGGTTTGAAGTGTTTTTTCTTGGGGATGAGGTCCCCCGTGTTGTGGCCTCACCGGTTCATAGCTCCAGGCAAAAGCGTTGTGTGGAGCCAGAGGGCGTGTCGCACTAGCGTCACCGATCACATTAAAAAGTTTACCAGGAACATTTTAAAAAAAAAAGTAGTTTTACAAACTATTAGCTTATTTAAAATAGAATATAGATGTATATTGGTTTGTTTCTTAGAAGTCTATTGCAATTTAATTGCTAACATTTTCTTATGTTTATTAAAAAAATAGAATGCAATATGTTTAAAAATGATGCAGAATTAGTCTCAATGTATTCCAACCTCTTTCAGCCAAGTTTGAAGCATTCTAAAATCACTTCCGAAGCCAACTTCAAAAGTATTCTAGCTTGATTTTAGCCAAAGTTGTTTTCAACTCATTTGGTTCAAAACCATGGATTTGATTCTCTCAACCTTTTAGTTTCTAAAAATTTGAATATAAATTATTTTGGAAAAATAATAAAAGTAGCAAAAACCCTTTTCCCTTAAAAGGATATGGATGTGTTGTCACTTTGTAATGAGGGAATAAAGGATGTTGTTCCTTTAGAATAGGATTAGTAGTGAGAATAAAGGAATTTGTTTCCTTTAGCATAGGAGTAGGAGAGATAGATGTAGAGAAAAAAGGGAGTTATTCCTTTATCATAGGAATGTGAAAGACAAGTGTACTTATGCTTTCCACTAGTTTAAGGAGTCAGGTAAAGATCTTCAATGTATAAATAAACCTCTCAACTCTAAAGAAAGGAGAGTTTTTATTTTGATAATTTTTTAGAATAAGAAAGCTACAACAGTTTTAGAAATAAATTTGTAATATTTTGTTGAAGAAATAAGATATATGCAGTATTGAGTACAAAGTTGGGTGAATGATCTTGGTCCAATTCTAAGGGATGAGCAAGTTGCTCATCCCAAGGAAGAGGACAACATTTGGTACTTATTTGATTGTTTGTATTCTTTTAGTTGTATGCATTTCTATTTATTTTAAATGTATTAAATTAGATTTTAGTGCAAGAGCTATTTTATTTATGTTTTTTTAATTCATGGAAACATGTTTTAATTTTATAGTTTTAATTTATGCAAGCATGTTTAAATTTTGCATGTGTGATTTCATTGGATTAATTTAATTTTTTTCTGTTTTTATTAGAAAGAACTATTTGCCAAAACAAATATGTAAGTTCCTAATGCATACAGCCTTTGGACACCACCCCGGATTGATAAATTAAATGAAGAGGATTACAACGATCCTTGTCACCATGCACGTGTACGTCAACCATATTTTGACCTAAATAATTATAATTTTCTAAATCCTTTTGGGATAAGATCTGTAACACACTAAAGATTGTTGATGATATTTTTTGTAATTTTTTTTGAATATTTTTTTAATTAATTTTTTATTGGTCATAATTGTTGTTTAGAAAATCCCTCGTGTACGTCATGCATAAGATCACCTAAACTTATCATTTTTTGAATTTTTTTTTCAAATTGAAAAGAAATGTCTGAAGATTGTTGACGTGTAATTTGTTTTTCAAAAAAAAAAGTTATAAAAATAATAAGAAAACCTGATATTTCAAGTTTATGAACCAGTTTCATAAAAAATATTTGAAAATAGAAAAAATAATCAAATTGTAAAAAATTACATATTTGGAATCTACATAATCTCATTTATAATGGGTTTTAATTTCATCAAAAAATTCTTAAAAAAAAGTCATTAGCCATATTGCCAAAGTCCATTTCTTCAAAAAACTTGAATCTTTTTGTTTAAAAAATAAATAATAAATACAAAAAAATGTCCAACACTAAAAAAAATTATATATGTTAAAACTAGACATTATCATTTGAAATGAGTTTTAATTTTATCCAAAAATTCTAAAAAAAAGTTTGTCAGCCATATTGCCAAAATCCATCATTTCTAAAAATATTTTACCCTAAGGCTTCCACTATAAGTGGACCCAACTTCTTGCACTTACTCTGATGAGTTAGCACAAATCTATGGAAAGGGTGCTATAAATATTAATGGGAAGAATAGGACTGAGGATGTCCTCTATGTCAAAGGGCTAAAGCATAATCTTCTCAGTGTCAGTTAGATGTGTAGCAAAGGATACAATCTTATTTTTCATGCCAAAGGATGTGAAATTAGGAAGGTAGGGTCTAAAAAACTAATTGCAGAAGGCATTAAGACATATGGTGATATCTATCATCTGAAGGAGGTAAATGGAACAACATGTTTATTGGCTCAATCAAGTTAGTGTTGGTTGTGGCACAAGCAAATGGGACACATCAACTTTGATAATATGGTAAAGATCATCTTTATTCATTCAGTGACAGATATACCTAAGATAACCAAGCTTGCAAACACATTATGCAAGGTTTGTCAAATGGGAAAGCAGACAAAGACATATTTCAAGAGCAAGGAGTATTCTTCTGTGAGGCCCACATTTTTTGCTTCTATTCTTGTGATTGTATACCGTACTATTGCTTATACTTTTATGTTGGGGGACTGTTGATCCTGAAATTTTGACTATTAAACCTAATTATTTTAAAGGAGGAAATTGTGCAATGTTAGATAGATGTTTGCTTTCAAGAGAATGATGAGTGGGTAATATTAGAAAGAGAACTTAATGTGATTTCAGTATGTTTTTGGAATACATGTATTTAATTTGCTTCGGCTATGATATATATATGTGGTATTAACTTCGAAATTGAGTGTGCAAGTATTTCTAACGAAACCACAGATACAGGAGATCATTCCACACCCTATGTTGTATCCCTTATGAAGCCGATCTAGTTCCACGAGGAACTAAGATCAACTCCGTGTATGGTAAAATGTTGTAATGTTGTAATGTTGCATGAGGTCAAGGGAATTAGGTCTACCCTCTGATTTACTTGTATTGTGATATGTGTTGTAAAAGATGTTATGAATCTTGTTTAAGTTTATTTCTTTTAGACCCTCTTCTTGTGTTTTTACTTGACTCTGGGAGTCCTAACTAAGTAAAAATCAACCGTGGGTTATACCCCATGGGTCTAGGGACCCTTTTGACTAGCATAACCTTGGGATGACCTCCATATGGTCACTTTAACTTCACAGTGAAGTTAAGTGACGAATTTGGAAGCATGGGGATAATAGGATGAGTGGAATCCACACTCAGGCCCACTTCTAAGTCATGGAATGACTCCATGATCCACCAATAATGGAGTGCTTTGTCTCTTTGTGCCTCTCTTTTGGTGGGAGTTCCCCATAAAAAGGGTGGTGTGTTATCCACTCCCTTTTTATTTCTATTTTACTTATTATACTTTATTCCTCCATGTGTTGGAAAAGGGCTATAGTGTGGGACCTCTTGAGTGGGGTTAATTGTTTTAAGTCCACTAGGGATAATGGATAAGGAGTGGGTTTAGTTTTTAATGCCACTTGGGAATAAAGGAAAATGGAGGGAATTAGTTTTAAAGAAGAGAGGAGGGAAAGGGTAAGGGGGGATTGGATTATTGTGGAAAGAAGGAGAACTTGGAGGAGGAGACTAAGGGTGGAGCTCTTCTTCAACTACATCCATAATAGGGCTTGTAAAGGTTAGTGAGCCAGTTTACTCACCTTGTATGTTTTGTTCTTGTTTGATGAATGTGGATTTGCAAAGGTTGTCTATGTGATATTTCTATTATTTTGGGTTTGTGATGGGTGTTTGAAAGAGCTTCTTCCAGTTGGAAGACAATGCTCATCATGTATGGGGAAGGGAAGGTGTGAAACTCCTCGGGTGCATTCTTGTTTCTTGGTTTATGGAAGCCTTGAGGGCATGTTTGTGGTTTAGAGCCCAGATGGCTATAAGGATTGAGAGCCTATTTGTGATATCCCTGGGATTTTGGTTATTTGGTTGGCTTGAGGCCATGAGAAAAGCTATGATAAAATGTTGAGAAGAATGACACCTTGGAGTTGAGTGAGTCTACTTCCCTACCCTCTTAAAACTCACCTTAGTTGAGTTTTCATGTTGTGAGTATAACCATGGGTGTTTGTGTGTTGTTTTCTTTTATTGTTGTTATTCAATGTTGTGAAGTGTTATTGGACTATTCTTCCCTGGGTGTGTGGATGATCTCCCTAGCTCAGGGGTGACCCTCTTGCGGGTCTACGGTAGGGAGGAGAGCTAGTTGAGTGGTGTATTCCTTCCTTATTTGTTATGAAAGTTTCCCTTGGAGCATGTTGAAAAAATTGGAGTTTTCCTTGTTTAGAGAAAATGAATTCATTTCCCTTACTTGTAAAGAGGGCTTGGTCTCTTAAAGTTCCATTCTAGATGAATTTGTAGAGGAGAGATTTTCTCCCTCTGTTTTTGTACAATATGTTATTTTGGAGAAGAGAGTAATTCCTCCCTTAAAGTGTTTGTTAGTTGTGAATTTTGCAATTATTTTATACTTGTATAACAAATTTGTTAAGTTGTGGAATTAGTTGTTGATTTAGACAAAGTTGTTAAAATTGTATTGTTTAGTGAGAATGTTGAAATTAGTAAATTGAGTAGTTGAAATTTGGACATTTGAAAGAGAAAGGAAATTGTGTTTTGGTTATTTACTTTTATTGTTGAGAATAAATGCATATGAGTATTTATTTCCTTGTTATATTAGATGCTATTAATCTTAGATTGAAATTAGTTACTTGTAATTTAATTTCAATTAAAAGGAAAAATAGTTTTCTTTGAATATCTAATGTTAACACTAGCTTGTACGAAGCTTAATTTCGTAGTTGCAATTGATAATAAAATTGTAAGAAAAATAAGAAATAAATTTATATATTATCTTGCCTACGATAAATATTTGATAAAAATATATATATATACATATATATATACATATATATATATACATATTTATATATATATACATATATATATATACATATATATACATATATATATATACATATATATATATATACATATTTATATATATATATATACATTTATATATAAAAATAGTTTTCTGTGTTAATGATCAAACTGTGATTCTAGGTAATATTGTGTATATGGAATGCTTCTGTGAAATAAAGGAATATATATATATAATTTAAAAACTAAGATTTAACAAAATAAGCAAAAGGGACAGAAATTTATTAAGCCATGGAATTCAAATGGAAAGAAAAACGTAGTCAAAAAAGATATTACAATAGTGGTGGGGGAAATAATCCCCCACCGAATGTATTACAAGGTGGGTGTGGGGAGGGATGGAGCCCCACGCACACCCCATGAAGTGGGATGTGGGTGGGGCTCTGCCCCTCCCCATACCCCTTCCTACAAACGGAACCCTCTTCTCCCCACGGCCTGTCCTCCCTACTGCCTATGAAACTGTCCGCCGCTCCTGCGCGGCCAAGCCTCCACCGCGACCTCCGTCCGCTACTTCTTGCGGCCACCTCATGCCTCTCCCCCATGGCTTTCAAACCCTCCTCATCACTGGCCACTGTGGCCACCTCCATATCCACGCCCTTCCACCTGATTCTATGGCCCCTACTCCGCCGTTGGGCCTCCATCGCCGCCGCCGCTCCACCTTACCCTGTAACACATCAAAAGAGACACAAAGAAATTAGGGTTGCCTATTCCTCAATAACATGAGGTTTATTATATAACAATACACTCTGTTATTTGAGTGGAGCATAACCTAAAAGGTTATATAAACAATATATATACTAATTGTTAATAAATGTGAGGTTCAATTAAATAAGAAAATTTATTTAATTAGTTATATATATATATATGTTTATATATATATGTATACATAAATGTATGTATTGTTTATACACTTTAATGAGAATATATATATATATAAACAATACATACATTTATGTATACATATATATACATATATATATATATATATACATTTATGTATACATACATATATATATATAAATAAATAAATGTAATGTATTTAAATATGTAAATATATAATTAATCATTTGCACATTGTGGGAGGGAGATTAAAAATATATATATATTAAAATATTATATAGATGAAAAGAAATGATGAGACAATTATATTTGACATTTAAATATATAATTACAATAGTTTGATCTGAAAAAGGAATTGTGATTATACCAAGGAAATGAAACATACTAAATAGATATATAGATAAATGAATAAATAAATGAATGAATATAATAAAGAGGAGGAAATGTGAGTCAATATCGAAATAGAAAACTAACTAGGGACAGATTGATTTTTAATAAATTTAACGTGGAAAAACCATACCGAGCGTAAACCAATGAACGCCTTTCAAGCAAAATAGTAAGTCCAGCATAGAGAATGGACATGTGTGTGAAATATTATGTTAACAACGGTATCATTGACACCTTAAACGTACGCAACTGAGCATGCTTACGCGTGCGAGGAGGAATTCAGAGTAATTAGGGAAAATTTTTGATAGCTCATATCATGACCACATGTCGCATGTGGACATGACACGTGTGCTAGCATGTTGTGACTGCATGGGAAATGTGGGCATGACATCTTCTTCAATGCCATTGGAGTTGATCTGCACTGACCTATGTAGCCCTACAAGAATAAAGACTCAGCAAGGTGAAAGGTATTTCATGTTTCTTATTGATGATTATTCTAGAATGACTTGTATTACTTTCTTAAGAGAAAAATCAAAAGCCTCTGATAAGTTTAAGATTTTCAAAGCAATAGTTGAGAATGAAATGGATGCTAAGATCACATTTTTGAGGTCTGATAGAGGAGGTGAGTTTACTTCAAATAAATTTGAAAGGTTTTGTGAAGATCATAACATTAGGAGACATCTGTATGCTCCTAGGACCCCTCAATAGAATGGGGTAGTAGAAAGGAAGAATAGGACTATGTAAGAGATGGTTAGGGCAATGTTGAAATATGCAGATCTTCCTGACATGTACTAGAAGGAAGCAATTTACTCTACTTTCTACCTAACTAATAGAACACAACTAAGTGTCAATAGCACTAAGACTCCATATAAGCTATGGTATGGAATACCTCCCACTATGAGATACTTTAGGATCTTTGGTAGCTAATGCTATATCAGAAGAGATGAAGAAGACCTAGGAAAGTTTGATTCAATAAGTGATGAAGGGATCTTTCTTGGTTACTCAGCCAGAAGTAAGGCCTATAGATGCTACAACAAAAGATTGGGAAAGATGATTGAAAGCACAAATGTCAAGGTAGATGAAGACTTGTATCATATCTCACAAGAACCAGAGGACTATAGATCTGATATACTTCCCTGCATTGAAGAAGAAGAAGAAGAGAAATAAGAGAAGGAATAAGAACCAGAGGAAATACCCAGGACCCTAGCAAAATATGTTTAGAAGAATCATTCAATAGATCAGATCATTGGGGACAAGAATAAAGGTGTGCTAACCAGGAGGAGTCTTGCAAAATCATACGAGCAAGTAAACTTGTGTTTGTTATCAAAGATAAAACTAAAAACCTTTGTTGATACTAGCAAAGATGATGGATGGATAAAATCAATGGAAGAAGAATTGGATCAGATAGAGAAAAATCAAACATGGGAATTGGCTACCAGACTAGCCAACAAGAATGTCATAGGAACAAAATGGGTGTTCCATAACAAGTTGAATGAAGAAGGAGAGGTTGTGAGGAACAAAGAAAGATTAGTGTGTAAGGTTTATTCTCAAGTTGAAGGTATTGATGTTGAGGAGACTTTTTCTCCGGCAGCCAAGATGGAGATAATCAGGATGTTCCTTTCCCTTGCTACTCATATAAACTTCAAGGTTTATTAGATGGATGTTAAGATAGCATTTTTGAATGGTGATCTTAAGGAAGAGGTCTACATAGAGCAACTAGATGATTTCCATCTATCATAAGATCTAGACATGGTGTGCAAACTCAAGAAAGCCTTGTATGGACTCAAGCAAGCACCTAGAGCTTAGTATGCTAGATTGGACAAGTACTTACTTTAGTAGGGCTTTAAGAAAGGTACCACATATAGTAATCTTTACAGTAAGGAAGAAGTAGATATGATTTTGATAGTTGCAGTATATGTTGATGACATTATCTTTGGTGGAGATGATGATATGTGTAAGAGGTTTACAGAAGAGATGCAGAAAGAGTTTGAGATGTCTATTATTGGTGAGATGTCTTTCTTCCTTGGACTTCAAATTGCACAACTAGATGGTGGTATCTTTATTTCTTAGGCTAAGTATGTTAGAGAGATGTTGAAGAAGTTTGGTATGGAAGATTCTAATCTAGTAAGTACTCCTATGGTCACTGTATGTCACTTGAGCAAGAATGATGAGTCTCTGAAGGTTGATCAGACTCTCTATAGATCTATGATTATAGGATTGTTGTACTTAACTGCTTCTAGACTTGATAGTACGTATGCAATATGTGTTGTTGCCAAATATCAAGCTAATCCCAAGTAAACACATGAGACTGCACTAAAAAGAATATTCAGATACTTGAAGGAAACTTCAGACTATGGTTTATGGTATCCTAGAGGTAATGACTTTGATCTAAGTGCTTACACTGATGTTGATTGGGCTAGTTGTGTTGATGATAAAAGAAGTACAAGTGGTGGTGCATTCTTCTTAGGAAGCATATTTCTTTCATAATAGAGTAAGAAACAAGATTTGGTGTCTTTATCAAGTGCAAAGGCAAAGTATATTATAGTAGCATCCTACTGTACACAAGTCTTATGGATGAAGCAAATATTATAGGATATCAAGGTACTGTATGATGAGCCTATTCCTATTTTGTGTGATAATACAAGTGCTATCAATATTTCAAAGAATTGAGTGATGCATTCTAGAACCAAGCATATATCAATCATGTATCACTTTTTGAGAGAGAAGGTTGCAGATAAGGAAGTGAAGTTTGAACATGTTCCAACAAAGGATCAAATTGCAAACATTTTCACAAAGGCTCTTGCAAAGGACACTTGAGTATCTCTGGCAGAGGTTAAGGGTAATTTCCCCTCGCTAAATGCATAGTGGTGAATATGTCCATGGGGAGTCCATGCTATATCTTTTTCTTGGATTGATGGTGGATACCTCTTAGAGGGAGTAGGTAGTGGTTGGTACTAATAGGGGGAGTCAGTGAGTTGCTTCAAGAAAAAGTGTATGAACATCAAAGGAGGAGAAAGTTAAGAAAATGTGCACCTTAGGGGGAGAGTTTGTGCCCTAAAAGGGAGAAGTAGTTGCCCTTTGTCTTTGATGTCAAAGGGGGAGAGAGAAATTTGCACCTAAGGGGGAGAATGTGTAGGTGTGTGTTGCCATCAATGCCAAAGGGGGAGATTGTCTGCAATGTGTGTTGTCAATGATGTCAACACTTAGAGTGAGGTCAGCACTTAGTTTGTGATGATGATATACAAGTGTAGTAATAGAGATACAGTGAAATACAGTGATGATATTGATTTTCAGGGTTGCTGATGTTCTTGGTTGTTTTCTCATGTTCATGGTCGGATGCCATGCCTTGATTAATATCAAGTAAAGTTATACTGAGCATTTTTGTGGTCAGCAAAGATGATTTCATAATGAAATATTAAGATGAGAATTAGAAGCATTAAGATGATTGATGATATATTAAGATGGGAATTATAAGCTATGCTGAGGTTGAGAAGATGTTGCTGATAAATTATAGCATGGTGTATGCTCTTTCTTAATGATCCTAAGAAAGTATAAGTTACCACATGAAGGTTCTGGT
Organism: Cunninghamia lanceolata; assembly: GCA_027924645.1. Classification (NCBI taxonomy): domain Eukaryota; kingdom Viridiplantae; phylum Streptophyta; class Pinopsida; order Cupressales; family Cupressaceae; genus Cunninghamia; species Cunninghamia lanceolata. The sequence goes on along the minus strand of BSBN01000220.1, from coordinate 1,529,077 downwards.
CTACGGAAGTTGGTGAAGATTTCTACTACAAAAAGTTGCCTGGAAGACTGCTGAGTAAAATGCTCTACATTCCTCCACATTTTAAGATATATTCATGCGGTTCAAAAGTTAAATTTAGTATGATATAAAGGAGCTAAATCCAAAGTTTTAGATCATTTGCTCCTCCGCAATGAAAGTTATGAGAGACAGAGTTTCAGTCTGTGCTCAGGCAGAGTAATGTGATTATGAAGGTTGTTTGGAATGCTCCACATTCCTCCACAATTGAAGGTTTACTCATGTTGGGAATTAAGGTGTCTCAACCTTGCAATTCATAGAATTGATTATTAGATTATTTATTTATTTAATTTCCTAATTTTGTATTTACTTGCAAATCTTGATTTATCATTTAGTTTGAGGTGGCATTATGACATGTCATCCTACTTGTAATATGACTTGAATGGTCAAGTCAAACACATGTGGATTTGGGCATCCCATTTGAGGTGGCACTAATATGTCATGTGTTGTCATTTTGGATTATGACGAAGGAGTTATTTTGTATGACAAAATCTATGATGTGTAAGAGCCAAGTATAAAGATTCCTATGACAAGTGAAGACAAGTGTCAGAGAGTATCTTTACATGAGAGAAAGGCATCTTTGGGTGCTCAAGTTGGGTTATGAAATGTTGTAAGAGGAATATGCTATATTTAGTCTTGTATAGCATATTCTCTTGCAAGATTTAAGGTTGTTATGTTGGGTAGATTTTATGACAGCTATAAGATGTGTAAGAGCATCTGTCATAGCTATTTTTAGCCTGGAGCCTGCCATTCTTGGGAAGTCAAATATGCCATGTATGAAAGATGTAAGAGAGTGTATGGATGTTGTACAAGTGTCCTTTGATGTATGAAATTGGCCATGTGGCCAAGATGGATGCCTACCTCTAGGAGCTTCTCCGTTATGCCTTGTAACTCTATATAAGGCAATGTTTTGGAGTAGTAGATAGATAGTGTTTATACAGGTACTGTTATGCTACGGGAATTACTCTAGAAATGACATTTGTAGACTCCTAGAAGAAATTACATTGCAAGTACATTGTAATCCTTTACAGATTTGATAATACATTGTGCAGGTTTTAGAGTGGGGTATTTTACCTGAAAAGTTTTTCCCCACGATATATCTTGTGTCACTCTCTTTCTTTGTGTTGTGTTGCTATTGTAATCTTTATGTTATATGTTTAACATTACTGCAATTGTGAGGATTTAAAAGAATTTTCATACTATTCCCCTCATTAGGTTAGTGTAGGAAGTGTGTTCTGTGTACCTTGCTTCCTTTCAGTTGGTATCAGAGCTTGACCACCTTTGATCCTAGTTGTTGGGTAGGGGTTTTTTGAGCTAATCTTCAATTGAGTGGGAGTCTGTGTAGAGCATTCTGTAATCTTATTGCAAGAAGGAGATGGCAAGCACATCCAGAAGGATAGATTTGGAAAAGTTTAATGGTAACAATTTCAAGTTATGGAAACTCAAAATGGAAGACATGCTTATTGATAGAGATCTATGGGAAACAATTTCCAAAACAAAACCAATGATAATGGCACAGGTAGATTGGGATCTTAAAGATCATAAAGCTAAAGGTCTTGTGAGACTCTATTTAGCTGATTATATCCTGTTAAATGTTCATGAAGAGAAGACCGTGAAGGAGCTATGGAAGAAACTTGGTGATGTTTATCAGGCCAAATCCCTGGTAAACAACTTATTCATGAGGAAGAAGTTGTATTCTTTGAGGATGGAAGATGGAGGATCAGTTGCAGATCACTTTAATGCCTTCAACATGCTAGTTGCATAGTTGACTTCCGTTGGTGTAAAGATGGAGGAGGAGGATCGTTGCATGACCTTGCTTTGTTCTTTACCAGACTTGTAGAACCACCTTGTCATGGCCATTGGGAGTACTACTACCACCTTCAAGATGGATGAAGTAGTATCTTTGCTATTGTCTGAAGAGATGTGGAGAAAGTCTTTTGAATCGACAAAGGAGGCTCTTGCGGTTCATGGTAGGCCCAAAGAGAAAGGGAAAAAGAAAGACAAGAATGTTGAAAAGGGAAAATCTAAATCTCATGGGAGATCCAAATGTCCTAGAAAGTCCAAGGCACTATGTTGGAACTACGGTAAATCTGGGCACTTCCAAAAAGAGTGTAAAGAGGAGTAGAAGAAAAAGAACTTCTTTGATTCTGATTATGACAAGTCACAAGATGATGGTGATGCTTTTGTTACAGCCTTGGCAACCCATGCATCAGAAGATGTGTGGTTGATAGACTCTAGAGCTTCCTTCCACACGACCTCTCATCAAGGTTGGTTTACAAAGTATGAAGAATACGATGATGGGAAGGTGTACCTAGGTGATGACTCTCACCTGAAGATAGTTGGCTATGGAAAAGTCTTGATCTGATTCCCTGATGGAGGAGTGAAGGGGATCAATGGGGTTATACACATCCCCAGTTTCACATGAAACCTTCTTTCTATAATTAAATTGAATGATGCAGGTGTGCAGGTTGTCTTCTTGGGTGGAGGATGCAAGATGACAAGAGGAGCTATGGTGCTTGCTAAGGGTACTCGGAGAGGTACTCTGTTTTAGTTGGATACATGCACTATTCAGTGTAATAGTTCTTCTATTTTGAAGAAAAGAGTTTCAGATTCTTCATCCTCACCATTGGAACTAGTAGTAAAGAAATGTGTTGCTTCAACTTCTGATGGTAGTGCTTTCTGGGTACCTAAGGGTGCTCATGCTTTGGAAATGAAACTTCTTACTGCAAAGACAATCTTGTGGCATGAGAGACTTGGTCACATTGGTGACAAGGGTCTTAGAGCACTAAAAAATAAAAACCTTGTCGAGGGGTTAAATGATTGTAATCTTGAGTTCAACTTTTGCAAACATTATGTATATGGAAAACAAAACCATGTTCAGTTTTACTCGAGTTCTCATAAGTCTTTTAGTGTGTTGGATCTAATTCATTCTGATGTGTTTGGTCCTGTGAATGTTCCTTAGATTTCTAAATCGTTATATTTTGTATCATTCATTGATGATTATAGTAGGAGGACATGGATTTATTTTCTTAGAAGCAAATCTAAAGTCTTTAGTCAGTTCAAAGAGTTTAAAGCCTTTGTTGAGAATCAAACTGGTAAAAAGATTAAGTGTTTGAGAACTAATAATGGTGGTGAGTTTTGTTCTGTAGAGTTCGATAAGTTCTGTAAAGAACATGGGATTGAAAGACATAAGACAACTCCATACACCACGTAGAAAAATGGAGTTGCAGAGAGGATGAACAAAATGTTGATGGAGAGGGCTAGGAGTATGCTTGGTGGAGTGAGGCCTCGAACAAAAGTTTTGGGCTGAAGGTATAGGCAATGCTTGCTACCTAGTTAACAAGTCTCCTACAATAGCACTCGTTGATAAGACACCCATGGAGGTGTGGTCTAGTAAGAAGCCCTTGTTGAGACATCTTCATGTTTTTGGTTGTGAGGCATATGCACATGTGCCTAAGGACAAGAGGTCAAAATTGGAGAACAAGTCAGTTAAGTGTATCTTCATTGGCTATGGCGTCGGTGTGAAAGGGTACAAGATTTGAGATCCCATGGTCGAGAAAGTGTTGTATAGTAGAAGTGTTATTTTCAGAGAGGTATCTCATTCTCCTGTTGTTTTACAGCCAAAAGAAAAAGAAAAGAAAGAGGATGTGGTTCAGTTTCCTACTACCCTTGAGAAGACTGAACCAAAAGAATCTATTGGACCTAATGATGAGGAGATCTCTAACAGCTCTAAAAGTTCAAAAGAGGAAGAACAATCTCCACCTAAGCCTTTGAGGAGGTCTACATGAAATAGGAAGCAACCTGATAGGTTTAGTTATTCATTGATTGATTCTAGTTGTGCTTTTGCCTTGATTTCTAACACTGATGAGCCTAGAACTGTGAAGGAGGCTATGGGTATGAAAGATGCGGGTTCCTGGAAGGAGGCCATGGAAGAGGAGATGGCTTCTTTGGAAAAGAATAAAATTTGGGACTTGGTGCCTTTGCCTAATGGACGAAAACCTGTTGGATGTAAATGGGTGTTCAAGAAGAAATTTGGTGCAGATGGCAGTGTTGAAAAGTATAAGGCTATATTGTTTATGAAGGGGTACTCTCAGGTGGAGGGAATTGATTATGGTGAGATTTTCTCTCCTATTGCAAAGTTGACATCTCTTTGGTTCCTATTATCTCTTGCAGCAACTTATGGTTTAGATGTGGAACAAATGGATGTGAAGACAACTTTATTTCATGGCAACTTGGAGGAAGAGATCTATATGTCACAACCAGAGCACTACATGGTAAAAGGTAAAGAAAATCTAGTTTGCAAGTTAAAGAAGTCTTTGTATGGTTTGAAACAGTCTCCTAGGATGTGGTACCAAAAGTTTGATGCCTTTGTGTTGAGTATTAGATTTATGAGATCAAAATTAGATCATTGTGTGTATTTTAAATTTGACAATGATCGCATTCTCATTATAGAATTATATTTTGATGATATGTTACTAATTAGGAATGGTAAAATTTTGATTTCTAATTTGAAGTCTTAGTTCTCAGCATAGTTTGAGATGAAAAACTTAGGGGGAGCCAGGTACATTCTGGAGATGGAGATCAGAAGAGACAGAGAAAAGAGAAAACTTTGGTTAGGCTAGAGTAAGTATGTTAACACTGTGTTGGAGAGATTCAGTATGGTGGATTGTAGACCATTGGCTATTCCTATTATGATGGGGACAAAGTTATCTGTTGATAATTGTCTAAAGTCTCCTTCTGAGAGGGAGGATATGAGTAGAGTACATTATGCTAGTGCAGTTAACATCTTGATGTATGCTATGGTCTATACAAGACCAGACATTGCCCAAGCAGTGGGAGTCCTTAGTTTATGGCTAACCCTAGACAGGTACATTGGGATGTAGTGAACAGAGTGTTTAGATATTTGAGGGGTACTTCTAAGTATTCCTTATTCTATCATGGTTATCCTACAGGACCTCAGTATTCTATTAGTATTCATGGATTTTTGGATTCTGATTGGGTAGGTGACATTGACAGCATGAGATCCAGCAGTGCCTATGTGTTCACTATGTTTGGTGAAGCTATTAGTTGGATGAGTAAGCAATAACATGTGGTTTCTTTGTCCACGACAGAAGCAGAGTACATGGCAGCAACTCATGCTTGTAAGGAAGCATTTGGCTTAAGAGGTTATGTTCAGACATTGGTTTTGATGCAAGACAGATTACTATCTATTGTGGCAGTCAGAGTGTTATTTGTTTAGCAAAGAATATGACTTTCCATGCCAGAACAAAGCACATTGATGTTCAATATCATTTTGTTCGTAATATGGTAGAAGATGGGAAGGTGATGTTGGAGAAGGCTGACACTTTGAAGAATGTTGCAGATGCATTGACAAAACCTATGGGCATAGATAAGTTTAGATGGTGTTCAGAGTCTATGGGCCTCTCGGCCCCTAATAGTTAAATCTTGTCAGTTTATTAGCTCTTGCAAGGTATTTGACAAGTGGGAGAATGTTGGGAATTAAGTCATCTCAACCTTACAATTCCTAACATTGATTATTAGATTATTTATTTATTTAATTGCCTAATTTTTGTATTTACTTGCACATCTTGATTTGTCCTTTAGTTTGAGGTGGCATTGTGGCATGTCATCCTACTTGTAATATGACTTTGATGGTCAAGTCAAACACATGTGGATTTGGGTGTCCCATTTGAGGTGGCACTAATATGCCATGTGTCGGCATCTTGGATAATGACAGATGAGTTATTTTGTATGACAGAATCTATGACGTGTAAGAGCCAAGTATAAAGATTCCTATGACAAGTGAAGACAAGTGTTGGAGAGTATCTTTGCATGAGAGAAAGGCATCTTTGGGTGCCCAAGTTGGGTTATGACATGTTGTAAGAGGAATATGCTATATTTAGTCTTGTATGATAGATTCTCTTCCAACATTTAAGGTTGTTATGTTGGGCAGATTTTATGATAGTTGTAAGATGAGTAAGAGCATCTGTCATAGCTATTTTTAGCCTGGAGCGCTCCATTCTTGGGAAGTCAAATCTACCATGTATGACAGATGTAAGAGAATGTATGGATGTTGTACAAGTGTCCTTTGATGTGTGAAATTGGCCATGTGGCCAAGATGGATGCCTACCTCTAGAAGCTTCTCAGTTATGCCTTGTAACTCTATATAATATAGTGTTTTGTAGTAGATACATAGTGTTTGTATAGGTACTGTTATGCTACCGGAATTACTCTAGAAATGACATTTGTAGACTCTCAGAAGAACTTGCATTGCAAGTGTATTGTAATCCTTTACAGATTTGATAATACATTGTGTAGTTTTTGGAGTGTGGGGTTTTTTACCTAAAAAGGTTTTCCCCACAATATATCTTGTGTCACTCTCTTTCTTTGTGTTGTGTTGCTACTATAATCTTTATGTTATATGTTTAACATTGCTGCAATTGTAAGAATTTAAAAGAATTTACATACTATTCCCATCATTAGGTTGGTGTAGGAAGTGTGTTCCATGTACCTTGCTTCCTTTCAGCTCATGTAGTTTTGTGGACATGATCAGGGATGTTCAATTCACACTACATTCCCATTTAGATGTTTTGGAGGTCCGTAAGTTTAGTTTTCAAATGACAGAAGTGATACAGATGGTTCCGAATGCCTAGTTATGTTGAAGGCACAAGACAACTGAGAGCGGGGGTGAATCAGTTGTATCAAAAACCTTAACTTCTTTAAACAAAATCGCATTCACATTAACTTACTTTAACTCCTTATTCTATTATGAAGATTAAACATGAATAGAAAAATCAAAACATAAACACATCAACACCATACACACATGAACATTAGATTTTTATGTGGAAAACCCTAAAAGGGAAAAACCATGGTGAGTGTTAGCTCACAATATAATGTAGTAGCAATACTAAATAACAAAGAGGCTCACTGACTTAGGGCTCACTGTCCAAAATGCTCACCATAAAAAGGTTCACTGCCAAAGGGTGGCTCACTGCCATGAATTGATATAGTAGCATCTACAACATGCCTGAGTTAAGTTCCATTGAAGCACAATATATCTCTTATGATATGCCTTTACAACACACACACACACACACACCTTATCTTCACATCTTCACACCATTTTTCATCATTCATGACTTTATTACATATATTTATATCCAATCATCAACCTTGGAACATTCATCAAGGTTGGCAATACAACTTACAGCCATTGGAACTATCTCCAAGATCGGGATACATACATAAATCAAATTAGGTTTGGACCTAAACAAACTTGTAGAGTAAATGAATGAAAGAAAAATACTTCATGCCTTATCTTGAACCCTAATACATCTTCATATGCTTGAACACGCTTCTACAATCCACAAATCACCTCCGCAACAAGTGTAAATAACCAAGTCAGCCAAAATTAGTGCAAACATCAAGAATACTTAAATACATGCTTCCAAGAATTTAATTATAGCTTGTGAATCAAGAACACACCTTTAATACATTCTTAAGACATCCAAAAACAACATAGAATCACCTGGGAGCTGACAAATCTAACTGCAATAGATCTTACTTGAGAACAACAAATATCACCTGAAAATAGATCACAAACTGTTCTCAACAAACACTATCGAACTCTTCTAAACAATAAATTTCTTTCCAAAGAACCAAATCACAAATCCTTTGGAATGAAGATAGCTAAGGACTTTATAAACTTAAGTCTAGAACTGCAAGACCAAAATCCAAACTACAGAGAAATGCGGAGAAAAATACTTTCTCCTTGTCACACTGCAAATGTTGTCAGACATAATCTTCAAACTGGTGAATATAACTTTTGCTACACATCAATCTAGACCACCAAGTTATGGATTTAACATCTTCAAACACTTCTCTAAGTCATATCCAAAATTCATACTCCGGTTTTGAACATAGAGGAAATGCAGAGAAAAATACTCAGACAGTGTTCTTAATATGACAACTCAATCAATCAACAAACAACAATATCAAAAGATACAGTTGGCACCAATGACAATAAAAACATGTTGACATCAATGACAAAACTAGTTACCACATACTTGTAACAAGTTATTCCTAGAATATATGTTGATGATGTGTGCCAACTTGTTGCTACTTGAAATGGTAAATTGGCTATTGGACAATGATCCTAATAATCTTATGATGTTTCCTGTAATAAGTGAAATCTGAATGAAGATAATAACTAATCTAATGCATAAACAAAATGATTATACCTTCATTGAGACCTCACAAATCCATGCGGGAAGGAGATGCATCCAGGTGTTCTCCTCAGACTGTTCCCTTGATCAGAATGACTAAAGTGTAGAATGTGGATTGCTCAAGGCTTTTCAACACAATGTAGATGAATGTTTAGGGATTAGGTGATGGATTTAGATGGGATTGAGAGATTGAGATAAGATTTTGGCAGAGGTTTGGTAGGATGAGGAGATTGGGGAATGATTCTGACAGAGGTTTGATGCATGAAGGGGCCTCTCAAAATGGCTTAGAGAGGGGTCAATTTATAGAATTTTGGAGATGAGGATGGAGGGTCAGGATTCATCTGATTAGATCAAGGGCTAGGAATAAAAGTGAATCTTTTATTCCTAGTGGGTGAATTAAAAATTCCCATTTTGGGAAGAGTGGAGGTGAGTGGGAGACATCTGAATATTATATTCAGTGATTGGGAATGAGTGGGAGACATCTGAATATTAAATTCAGTGATTGGAGATGAGTGGGAGACAACTAAATATTAAATTTAGTTTAGTGGATGAGTGGGAGACAAGGTTAATTAAGTGTTTTCTTAATTAACTTAAGCCTAGGTTAATCAGATAAATAGGATTTATCTCATTAACAGGGATTAGGGAAAATCGTCTAAATGAATATTAGGAATATTCATTTAATTGATAGGATAGGGTTGTAAGGTTAAATGGACTAATTAGGTGAATTAATTGATCACCAGGGATATGCAGATTGGCGGAGTAGATGAGTGTGAGGAACGAAAAATTGGTTTGCAGAGCAGTCCAATTTTAGGTGTCTACATTTCCTATTGCTCCACAAGGTGTTTTCTTCTCTCTTTAGAACTAGTTGTGGTCGAGAATGATGGTGTTGTTGGGTTATGTTCCTGCCTGGCCGATTGAGGAATGTTGATGATGTGCACCACAAAGTTGTTGTTGTATAGAGATCAAGGAGCATCCGGAGATGGTGTATGTCTTTCTGACTCATCTGGAAGAAGAATAAGTAATGTTTAAAATCATTCACGAGTACCGCCAAGAGTGTGAAGACCAATGTGTTACAAGCTTCATGTGTTGTTACTTAAGGGTGACCTAATTCATATTTGTGAAGCATGCAGATGTTATTCCCTAAAGGATGTTGTTGTGAAGGATGTTAGGACTAGGCTAAGCATGTGTTGGGATCCACAAGGCGTGTTTTTCTTCCTAGAGTGGCATGTAGTTCATGATAGGGCTTGCCCTATGCAAGTTTCATGTTGTGTGATCTCTGGCCGACTTGTAAATTGTAATATTCTTGTTGTATTAGCTGACTTGTAATGTAATCAATGTAATGTCATGTATATATTGTAAACCTAGTTGATCTAGGTGAAGTATGATTTTCAAATGAACATATGAAGAGCAGAATATGAATATGATATGCATTATTTTGTGTGAGTGAAGGAGAAAGAGTAGAGGCAGTAAGGGTTGTCCTGATTCATCTTGAATACATTTTTGTGACAAGGGGGAAGTGAAGAGTGTGCCTGATTGATTCACTGATCAAAAGAAGAGTGAAGAAGCAGAATTGCAATCATCAAAGGTGTGATTTTCAATGTCAGTTTTTAGGCAATAGAAAGACTGTCATACTGTAATCTTTTCTGAGATCAGGGAGTAGTTGCTTCCTTGGATTATAGCCCTAAAAGAAAGTTAGTAGGGAGTTATAGCTTCCTTGGGAGTGATCTTAAAACAAAGTCTTTAGGGAGTAGTAGTATCCTTGGGTTGTAGCCCTAAAATAGAATTAGCAGGGACTAGTATCTTCCTTGGGTTGCAACCCTAAAACAAGGTTGTAATTTTGAGCTTCATATATTGTTGGTTAATCCTCACCATGGTTTTTCCCCTTTTAGGGTTTTCCACATATATTTGGTGTTATGTGTTGATGTGCATTGTGTTGATCTTTCATGTTTATGTTAATGCTATAATGTTTAAGTTTTAAATCTGCTCTAGAGGATTTGAAGTTTGTTTGATACTGATTCACCCCCCCTTCAGTATCCTGATGTGTTCAACAATTATCTCATTTAATTTTCTAAATTAGCATCTATTATTCAATTATCAACTCCTAGCTATCATCTATTGTAATATAGGTTAATTTATGTTGAGCTATATGACTTTATTATGTCAAGAGACATTCAACTACATTGGAAACTAGGGGTTCATTGTAATTGCATGAGTGTATTCACAAAAAACCCTTTATGTAAATTTGACAGCCATTTACATGTCAAATTAATATTTATAATTAAATGGAATATATAGAGAAAGTATTTGAATATTCAAATTATATCTTTTACATTATAATCTATTTAAAATTCATATTTAAAATGTCGCTGAGATGCCTTTGCCACCGTCTAGAGTGGCTAGGGCTTCTTTTGGGGTTTCTGAGCATTCCTCTCCTCTCGCAGGCCCAAAGGAGGTGTAGTTTTTTCATTCCCATGCTTCAGCTACAGTAAACCATGAGTACTCTTATGCATTCATGGTTGGTGGCCAGGGAAAGACAAATAGAGGGAAGTTCAACGACCAGAGTCAACCGGCTTCAGGCCCTATAAGATGGCCTTCATCTCCTTAGGGTCGTTGGAGATAGGTCACTGGCATGACTGAGCGACCTCAGTCTCCTCATCAGAAATGGGGGAGGATCAATGGTCTAAGGGGTGTTCGAGATCTGATCGCAACGAGATGCTAATCTGTAGGGCTCTCCAATGCACAATCGCTTCCCCAACAGTTTCCTTTGATGGGGATATTGTAGATGAGGTAGCTAAAAATGTATCCTTTTTTGTAGAGAATGGACTGGTTGGTAGATTCTAGAGGTTTTGGCCATGCCTTGCCAAGCAGCATGATTGGATTACAGAAAACTTGAAACTTATTTTGGAGGGGGATGTAGAGATTTACCCCAATGCGAGGGGGGTTTTTGTGGTGGCATTTAATTCTGAGAAGGATCAAAATATACTTCTTTATGACTATCAATGGAGCTCAAAGGAGCAGCATTTATTGATGTTGAAACCCTGGCACCCCTCCTTCAACCCCCTGACTGAATCTTTTGACTCGATCCCAGTCTGGGTAAGGTTGTTGAATCTCCCCCTTCAATTTTGGTGCGATCCCTATTTTGAGGCCATTGGCAGTTCACTGGGGAAGTTTCCAGGAGTGGACAAGGGCTCCTCAATTTTTTTGCACACTACTTATGCCTGCATCTTAGTGGAGATAAACATTTCAAGAGATCTTCTTGTGAATGTCCTCTTGAAGTTGGCTAATATGGAATGGAGTCAACTTCTTGACTATGAAGGATTACCTTTTCGATGCCGTCGTTGTTTCAACACTGGACATTTAGCTGCTCAATGTTCAAAATGATGGATTGCAAACTAAGCTACGTGGTGGAAAGAAGCTACCCCCCATCATTACTCAGTGGAAAAGGAGGATCAAGATGGCGAGGCTCCAAATGGACATCCAAAAGTGGATAATGTTGTGACAGGCATGAATCCACCAAGTGAACTCCAAGCCTCTCCAAAGGTGGTGGTTTCTTCCCCTGCAATGGAAGCTGGTGATGCTTCTGCAAATGACAAATCCCCCACCACTGCCCCCAAGAAAAAATTTGGGGCACAGAAAGGGAAACTTGATGATCCTAAGGCCTTAGTAGAATCCGCACTCATGGATCGTGATAGTGTTAAAAATGCTAGCTCATAACTAGCGACTCCAAGGAGAGGTCATTTCAATAGAGGCGAAGTGGAGGATTTGGTTGGTGGCTCGACGGAGGAAAATTGGACGAAGGTGCAGAGGAAAAGGAAGAAGAATGAGGTGAAATTTAACATGCAACTCCGCTCAAATTCTAAATGTGGAGTAATGGTGTAATATTGTGATCAGTGGTTATTGTTGCCATGAGCAAAATCTGATCAGGGTGACTTGTTGATGATCCCTTGTTGCAAGTTGTAATGTTTATATTTATTATTTTATTTTATGGGTGCAGCCCCTCAACTGCTTTGTATTGAAAAAAAAATCATATTTAAAATGGAATGAATAGCAACATAAATAAAATTTGTTGACAAATTAATATAAATATATAAAAGATTGACTATCCTTTTCAATAAAAATTCAAATGAAACAATTAGAAGTAAAAATACATTGTAAAGAGGACAAGAGAAGAAGATGCAAATACCAAAGAGTAGCAAGACCAAGGTATGAATGTTATTTTACAAGAGTATTTTTGTCTCCTCTTTGATGTGTGTACATATCTAACATGGACATGTATTTTAAAGTATATAGACATTCTAATTAACATGAAAAGTAAGTATAACTACTAACATATATCTTAATACATCTATTTATAAGATGTCCAAAAATATCACTCTCTAACAACTTATATTAAATTTGTCATATTCAAAAATAACATATCAAAATAAATTTAAACAGACATATTAAAAATATTTATACTAATTTAATTAACCTAAATTAAGTCTAAAAATTTATATGCTTTTTAAACTATTAATGTGGCTCATGATTGAATAAATGTGATCTTGTTACTTAAAACAATACACAAAATTTAATACATCCCCATAAATACAAAGACAATTTTTAGTTGTAGCTAACAATGAAAAACATATATACCTAACCAATTCCGGAAGAAATAAATCTGAAACCCTAAATATGATATTGTATCTACCGTAATGCTCTAAAAATCAACTTCAATCACTCCCTTTACAGACGCATTATTTACAATGGAGAAGAAAAAAAGATCTATGATAGCACCTACAACCAGATTTAGTGATTGTTTCTGTGATAGCCCGAAAAACTCTTCGGTAGCAGTTTCTGGGCTTCGAGGAAACGGGTTTGGTGCCACCCTTGCCCTTGAGATGAGTCGAAGAAATCTTATATGCGTTTTTGCTCCTCCTCAAAACCAAGTTGAGAGTTATCGCTCATGGTATTTTTCTGCTGAGTTCTTTTACAAGCCAGTTAGCAATATTGAAATTGTCATTTATAATTATTAATTTAAGCGTTTTAAATGTGTATAATGAGGAAAGAGATTATAAAGTGTGGATGTATTAAAATATGTAGCTTACTTTAACCTGTGTTTTTTTGAAAAATTTATTTTTGGCAGAGTATGATTTTTATTTTATTTTTCTTATTTCAGTGTTGTGGTTTGAATTTTGGTATGTTTAACTTTTCTTAAGTTTATGTAAATATTATAAAATTAAAATAAATGAACTTTTTATTAGAGCCATGGTACTATTAATAAACTATTTTGATAGATTTATAGGAGTGGAGTATCATATATTGGAGTTCAAATTTAGAACATTTTAACTGTAGGATTTCTTCTCAAATGAAAATAGTTTTATGGTTTTCATATTTTTGAATTAAAAAAATGTTTGTAATAATTTTGGTTTACAATTTTAAAGAAACTTGATGCTAATTACTTCTTATATATTATAGAATTTGAAGGAAAATATAAACATGATATAATTCTCTCTTCAATTGAATTAGATACCTTTATTATTTAAGGTGGTCATTGTGGAAAGTTAGGCTAAAATCATAAGAGGAAAGGGTTGATTTCATGAACATTTCATTATCGTAATTTCTCAAGACTAATATTTGGATTCTATAGGGAAAATATTGAGATAGCTATGTGGGTCAATGCGTTGGGTAGAAATGGTGTGCCTTGGGATTGGACTATCTGGGATATAAAGAAATTTATTATTCTTACATGAGCAACTAGGTGAGATTGCTTAATTATTCATATGTTGTCCTCTAATTGGTTTTTTGTTTGCATTTGCATTTGGTTTTGCGAGTAAATTAGCATAATTTTGAGTCTCATTTGATCATATTTTTCATATAGCACTTGGGTAATGGTGAACAAAAAGATAATAAATTTTTTTAAGATCCCCAATGGAGAGAAGAAATACAAACTTATTTCACTAATATACAAACTATTGGGGAAGAGGATACTCAAAAGCCAAACAAGCTTGATAAAATCAATACTCATAAATCTATTCATATTAATAGTAAGTACCTATTTAAAAAAAAAATTAGAAAAAAGTATTTGAAGGTACAAAGTTTATAGAAAGAGATTATGAAATGAAAAAGTATGTACCTTGTTGTCCACTTGAATTCTCCTTTATATCCTCTCATGGTTTTAGTTATCAATGCACAAAATACTACTAGAATTTCTAACAAACTTTCTATAAAAACTAGCCAATCCATGAAAACTTCTTACCTTTGCAAGCTTCTTTAGTGTAGTATATTCAGCAATTGCTTCCACTTTCTCTAGATACATCTTCAAACCATCTATTAAGTTTACAGATCCTAAATAATAAATAACATGCATCCATTAGTATAATGTTACTCAATTCTTCATCATGGTATTTTCCTATCTTGAACTTAACTAAACATTGTTCAATTACCAACACATTATGTTCCTTTTGTAACCATGAGATTCTATACAGACTTAAATGTTCCAATCTTTTCAACTTCTACTTATCAACCATTTTATTTACACTAGATTATTTATGTTACCACTATCAATGATAACAATATAGAACTTACCTTTACAGTCTTGCATGTTGTTTTTAATAGATTTGTTCTTTGCACTAGTTCATCTCTATCCACACCATTAGATTTCAACAAAAGTCTTTTTATGATCAATGACTCACCTCTTTCTAGTTCATCTAATAGGATTTGTGATCTACTTAATTCTTCATCTACATGTGCAACTCTTGTGATTCCTTCAGGTCCTCTTCTACTACTTCCTTGAGATTGGATGCACTCAAACACTCTATCTTCTTTTTTCATCACTTGAAACATGTTCCTATAAATGAAATTATGTCACCTCTACCATATCTTCCACTATGTCAAGTTGATATTCATTATTTTTTTCATTTTGGTACGAATTACTATTTCCTCTTGTCTTAGTATCTTCATTATAAGGTCTTCTACCACTACCTTGATGTCTTCCTCTTTGGAATCTTCCTCCTCTTTCTCTATGTATATTTTGTCTTATCTCATATCTTTTATTCAACTTCTCTCAAACCTTCAATGGAAATTGATATGCCTCTTCAACTATCTACAACCTTACTATGCTCAATACTTGTTCAATAGATCATATCAATCCATTTATATATCATGTCACCTTTTCTTGATCAACTTTAATATGTTCAGTTCCAATTATGATTATGTAAAATTCTCTACTATATTATTTCACATTCTTCTCTTTCTATGTCAAATTTTATAGTCTTTTCAATAATTCTAACTGATAATCAACAAGTATAAATCAACTTTTCAAATTTCAAATCATCCTATCACATCTCTCTAACTTTTCCTTACCTCTACTATTTCTTTCCAATTGTACTTCTCTCCACCATATTGTGGCATTACTACCTTTCATAACAAACCTAACCTTCTTAGGATCTAAAATTTCTTCATACTCAAAATATTTCTCTAGATCATACATCAAATCATCAATTCTTCCATATTCAAACTACCAAAACAACTAGCAATATCTACTCTAGGTCTCTTATGAATTCTAGAAATAACTTTCAACATATTTACTTGATTTATTTCTTCCTCTTGTTCTTTCATAACTTTTTCAAAAAATATTGCATTCTCTAGCATAGTTCTTTTCTCTCTCATATTCTTCATCATCACTCTCTTCATATCTAGGTTTGACCTCTTCTTCTATCCTTTTCAACAAAATATAATTAGATTTGTGCATTCCTCATCAATTCAAACATGTCTTCTATTCTTTCAATAATATTGAGAACAGTTTGACTTCTACCCACTCTTTTTGGAGGCATCTTGACTTTCAAATATAATGCAAACTACCTCAAAATTAGTGATTTATTTGTAAACTCCCTTTGTAAACTACCTCAAATTTAATGATCTATTTATAAGTAGAACCCCCATGATATGTTCTATCCAATATATGTTACTGGAATATATCTCTTATCACTTCATGCACTTTCATGATCTTTGATACCACTTGATGTCTTCGCTTGAGATTTAAAACCACACTTTGATGCTAACTGATGCTATCATAGATCCAAATGGTCTAATTAAGGACCATCCAACCATACAACCAATATAACAAACTCTCATAGTAGAAATACAATGATATGGAAATAGAAATATGATAATATTAATTCACATTGATAATTGCATTCATAATCTTATCACAAGGGCTTACAACATGATGCTTTTGTCTTCAATGAGTCACAAGCATAATCAATGTATGAGTTACAATATTTGAATTCATGTATAATATGACTCTATTTAGTATGCTACCAAACATTTATCTCCCAACTTGATCATTTCCATCCAATGCATAATGATTTAAGTTCTTATATAGTGAGACATAAAAATAAGATGTTATGCACCAACCAACAAGGTGATACAATTCTCAATGCATAATGAAAACCCTACCACAATAATGGGTTACA
The DNA here is from genome assembly GCA_027924645.1 of Cunninghamia lanceolata. Taxonomy (NCBI): domain Eukaryota; kingdom Viridiplantae; phylum Streptophyta; class Pinopsida; order Cupressales; family Cupressaceae; genus Cunninghamia; species Cunninghamia lanceolata. The sequence continues at coordinate 1,512,342 of BSBN01000220.1, read as the reverse complement.
CTTTCTGGGACATCCTGATTTTTGCTGAAATCACATATTTTTAGAAAATATAATGATTTAAGCCTTGAAAGTTCCATTTAAAGGATTTTAAGTGAAGAGGGTTTGATCAAACCCCCTTAGATTCAAACCCCCTTGGACAGAACCCTGCTAGTTTTAAACCATACCTATAATGGAGTCTCCTCTACACCTATGAAAATGCTGACAAAAAACCAATTTTGATTTACTTTTTGGGGGATCAAATGAATTCATTTAAAATTTATGCTTTGTATGTATGTAGTCCTTATTATAAGATTCCCAAAAAGTATAAATTTAAATATATTTAATTTGATTATTATATTTATTTTTTATTTCTTGTGAATGTAGGTTTTTCACTGAACATCAAGTTCTTTATTCTACATACATGGAAAATTAGTAAATTAATGAAATTTTTTTTTGAAAAATATCTATGCCCTAGGTATTGATGTCCTTGTTTCAAAAAAATAAAAAAAAATGAATTTCGATACATACAGAAAAAGTTATGCTTTACAGAATACGCCTGTGTCTAAATTATAATTGGTTTGACTTCAAAACTTAATTAAAAAATATATATTCAACAAAATATTATAAAACCAAATGCATGCCCTATATATCGGTGTTACCAATCTAAATTCAAAAGGAACATAATTTTATCCTTTGTAGAAAAAAAGTTATGTGCTACGGAATACACATCACTTTAAAAAAATGTTGTTTACTATTAAAAACTAGTTATCAAAGGAGATGCAAAAAATTTTACAATTTAACTCCAAATGTTTTTTAAAAGTATATTTAGAATCTACAAACAAAATCTCACAAATCACTAGTTCACGTCATCTTCAAATTCCTAAAGGTTTAGTGGCTATAGGTGTTAGAAAGTGAAGATTTAGTTCAAAATGTTGATTTCAATGTCAAGTTTGGCCAAAAAGTGTAACCCTGTGTATAAGTAATACTTTTATAATGAATTCAATAATATGTAAGCACATTACCTTGATGTGAATCTAATCATCAAACTTCTTCGAACTAGTAAGCTTAGAGATGCATTCAAATGTTGGTGGAAATATTATGTGAGGACCGCCCTTTTTACTTCTGTTGTTATGACTATTTACATTACTATTATTGTTACTTTTTATGTTTGTGGGATAGCAGTTCCCAGAATTGTCAAACTATTAAACTTTATTATGATTTCGGAAAAACTAATTGGGTGATGTTTGGATAAGTTTACATTTCAGAAAAAAAAAATTAATTAGGTGATGATGGAAAATTGTAATATGATTTCATTTATGTTAATTAGTACTATGTCATGCTAATACATGTTTTTAAGTTGCTTCGGCTATGATGATTTTATGTGGTTACTGATCTTGTAATTTAGTGTGCAGGAATTACTAATCGAACCACAGATTTCAGAGATCATTCCGCACCTCGTTATTGTTATTCCCTGTTAAGCCAATCTGGTTCCACGAGGAACCAAGATCTCTTTGTGTTTGATGTGATGATGTAATGTGGTCTTTTGTATGGTCGGGTGGGTTAGGTTACCCTCATGTAACATTATTTTATAATTTGTGTTGTAAAAAAAAAAAAAAAAGATTGAATTTGAATTTCCTTATTTTATTTAAATTTATGAGGCCTTTTCTTGTGCTTTACCTTGACCAGGGGTGTCTTGTATGGGTTAAAGTTGACCCTGGGTTATACCCCATGGGTCTAGGGGCCCATTTGGCATGGGTAACCCTTGAGTAACCTCCATCTAGTCATCTTAACTTCCCCCTAAAGTTAAGTGACGAAAATTGGGGTATGGAGGGGACATGATGGGTTGTACCAACACCCAACCCATCCCCTCTACAATCCCCAAGGTAAGAGATGACTACAAGCCCATCCATTATTGAAGGATTGACTTGAAGTCACCCCCTCCATTAGTGAGATTCCCCCATGTGCTGTGGGGACACCCATGTGAAGGAGGGAAGAAGGGGCATGGGTCACCTGTCTTTTACTCCTTTAACTCCTTTTATTTCTCCCATGCGAAAGAGAAATGACAGGAGGAAAGGGATAAGGAGTACTCTAGGGATGGGTGAGTGACATAAGCCACCAGGACAGAATAGTGGTTTTGGGGAAGGGTGAGGAGGTGACAAGTGTCACCTCCCCATTCCTCAAAACTGAAAAGAAGTTGGGTTATTTGTTTCCAATTTTGGGATGAGAGGGAGTTAGTTGAATTTTGGGAAAACTTTCATTTTGCTTTACCAAAAATAAAAAAGTTAGCTTGCAGGAGAGAGAAGGGAGAGGGAGTTGGTGGCTAAAGTTGGAAGAGAACTCTGTGGGCTCTGCAACAGCTTCATTCCAGGAAGGCTTTGTAAGGTTGGTTGAATTTTACCTTTGTTTCGTATAGCTGAATGTGTATGTAAAGTGTGTGAATTTGTGTTTAGATTTGTTTTCTGTGGGGTTTGTTGTCGGGTTGTTTGACAGAGCTTCTCCCACTTGGGAGAAATGCTCATCAAGTTTGGGGTAGGGGAGGAGAGATCCTCCTCGGGTGCATACCTGTTTCCATCTTTTGGGATGTTGAAAGCCTTGAGGGCATGTATCTGTGACTGTATCTTTGACTTGAGAGTCAAATACAGATTTCTTAAAAATTTGTGATCAAACTTGGTTTGAGACCAAGAGAAATTGTATTGGTTAACTTATCTGTCAGGGTGACACTCTGGAGTCGAGTGTGTCCACTCTCCTGCCCCTTATGAAACTCACTGTAGTTGAGTTTCCGTGTTGTGTAAATTACCCACGGGTGTTTGTGTGCTTTGGGATTGTTGTTGTTACTGTTGTGAAGTGGAGTGCTTGAGTTACCCAGGTGTGAGTATGGTCTCCCTAGCTCGGGGGTGACCCACTTGCGGGTCTACAGAAGGGAGGAGAGCTAGATGAGTGGTGTTTTCTTCTTTGTTTGTCTTTGATACGCAGGTTTTCTCTTGGAGCTTCTGGTTGGATATTTATGAAGAAACAGCTTATTCTTCTTTGTCATGAGAATTAGGCCTGGTTCATTTCATAAGAGTTGAAGAGGGAGCACCTCTCTTGTTATTGCTGTCATTTATTGTTACCCTGGGAGTGAAGGAAATCACCTCCCTGATCTTGTTATTGATGGGCTTTTACTTGGTTGTCACAAGCTATCAGTTGTATATTGTTTGGGAGAAGGAAGTTCATATCTGGGAAGTTAGTTGTTTGTATCCATGGTTTAAAATTATCTCTTGCTTTATGTAGTGGAAGAGTTATCTTTTCTGGAATATGAATGTGGTTTTCAAGTTATGTTGTTTTGGAAACTTTTTTTAAAAATTGTGTTTAATGTGTTAATGAAAGGAAGAGTTCATTTCTTATTTGCAATCAATTCTGAGTTTGTTTATGTTATAGTTCATTGCTATAATGGAAAAGCCAGTTTTAAATGTTTAAGTTTAGTCTCCATAATTAGTGATTTCAGTTAAATTGTGAAGATTAGAGAAAATCTATCATGTATGTACTTCTGTTTGTCAATTTGAGAAAAATTATGTGAATTATGAAAATAGAATATATATATATATATATATATATATATATATATATATATATGTATATGTATATGTGTGAGTATATTAGTTGTCATTTATTTACCATTTTTACCGAATATGAGAAACTAACTATTGTTGTAATGGAGACATTTGCATGGTAAGATAAAAATGAAATATAAATATATACATCAATATATATATATATACATATATACATATATATATTTATATATATATACATATATACATATATATATTTATATATATATAGATGTTGTTAATTAATTAAACAGAATTATGAGATATTGAATATATTGCTGTATTTGTGCAATTTGAAGTCTATTTATATATATATATATATATACATATATATATATATATATCTATATATATATATAAATATATATATTTGAGTTGTTAAATTGAGTGAGATCATGCTAATGTTATATATATATATATTTCCATATATAAATGACCACTGGAAAATTGTATTAAAATGACAGAGATTTTAAATGAAATAAAAATTTAAATCGCTGTGTATTTCGCGCTGTGTATTTCGCACCACACAGCATGTAAATAAATGACATTTGAAGTGGTGGTGGGAGGGGTTTAACCCCCCACCACCCCGTCGGTTCGCAGTTTGGGTGTGGGGAGGGATGGAGCCCCCACCCACACCCCACGTAGTGGGATGTGGGTGGGGGCTCCGCCCCTCCCCACACCCCCTTTTGATACCACAGTCCGCGGTGGAGTCCGCGGACTCCACATTCACCACCGCCGCAGCTCTGCGGCCACCCACTGCGTATTGTCCACCGCGGTGGAAACTCCGCTCTGCCGCCGTCCATTCCTCCGTCCTCTGTGCGGCCTGACCCCTGCCGCCATTTCTCTGCTTCACAGCCAAACATAAAATGTTAAGCATTAAAAAAAAAATGTTAGGGCTGTTTAGCCCTAACATATATGCCTTGGGTCATTTAAATAACAAAAAAAAAAGAATATAATTTGTTTGTGGATATTCCACTAGGATGGCATAAGATATGTCATTTATATATATATATATATATATATATCATATGTATATATATATATATACACAATATGTTTTGAATGGGAATTGGCATAATATATGTGATATATATATATATATTTATATATATATATCATATATATATATAGATATATATATACATATTATGTTTTTGAAAGGAATTTGTAAATATAGATATATTTATATAAATAGTTCTATATGTATATATATTACATATATATATTTATATATATATGGTATATATATACATAGAAGAGGTTTCATGGACCATTTATGAGGTCCTCTCTATCATTCATAACAAGGAGATGTGCAAAATTAATTAAAAGCAAAATATATTTTCACAGTTAGGTTTATTTAAGTGTTGAACACAACAACCAAAGAATTTATGTTTCCATGATCAGGGTTTTATAAAGTGGAGAGCCTCCTACATCTATTAACAATGGTATACGATTCACAATAAGAGTATTAATATTAATTATTAGTAATAATAACAACAGTAAATATAAATAAGAGAAAATAAAATGATAATTAAAGAGAGCATAAAGGAATATACTGTATTACTCCGGAAAGAGTTTCTCGGAAGTTTCCACTATCAACGCGATTCAATACCAGGAAAATGAAGAGGAAAATTACACGCCACCTTACTTAAAGAAACACTGGAAATAAACTTAAGAAGCCATCACAGACATTCCATGTGAGGCCATTTTAATCTCAACTGTAGTAAACGTCCATATAAGTAAACCTGTAAGAGAGTCAGAAGAAGAAAAACTAACATTGGAAAACACAAAGGAGAAAATGTGCGACATTTCCCACATGGGATAAGAGAACTAAGTTGATGGACCCTTCCGCTAAAATTTACATACGTAGAGGAGGAACCTAGATCGGAGAAGATTAGGAGACCGAGTCCAGCGAAGTAGTAAACCAGCCTATGTGACCTAGACCATCCGGAAGTTAGGTTTAATATCAACAATAGCTGCAGTGATAACCCTGATTAATGTAAATCATGAAGAAAGGCCCGGATATACATAAAGAAAGCATAGAAAACGAAAGAGAGAGAGACCGAAATATAAGCAAACTAAATTATCAGAGAAATAGTTAAGGTAAGTGCGATAAAAATACAATCAAAATTAAGACCCAGAGAAAAGGGAAGAGAGAGCAAACAAACCGCCTCATTGAGAATGCTAAGTCGTAGGAGGAGTATGTTTCAGGAAGCAAGAGAGGAGACAGACAACTGTGTCTTGCTGAAAATTGACTAAATAGGGAGATCACTAGTCGGTTTAGTCGCAACAAGGCGTCGTGGGAAGTTGTTAATCTATCAGCGAACCACGTGCGTAAATGAGTGCTGCGTAATTCCCACTAATGCTATAAGGCGTTATGCTGCCGGAAATTGCCGAGGTTTAGATTTAGGAACTTTGGTAATCTCACTCTTGCAATGACGTTAGCGGTGTCGTAGAGATCCTCTTGTTGGTCTGCTTGCGTCTGGTTGCACGCAATTGTACTTATATCCCGCCGAAAGCTGTAGTATTTTTGCCATGAGAGAACACCGCCGAGCATGCTTACGCATGCGAGGGGGTTTGTAGGACAGTGTGAGAAAAGTTTTTCATATCTCGTGTCATAACTACATAACAGATGTGGCTATGACACGTGTGATGTGTGTTGTGACCACAAGGAAAATGTGGGCATGACTTTTGGTATCAGAGCGAAGTTTAAACACTGGGTGTATTTGGGCACGTTATTATTCTGCAACTTTGGCTAATTAGTTTCTACCTTGTTTTGTAGGATGCCTCCCCGATGTGTTTGACGAGCGCGATCACGCCACACAGCGTCAGTCGAGGTGCACAGCGATTCCTCAGCCGAGGGACTGGCACCCGTAGTTACAGCAGCACCACCTGCACCACTTGTACCACAAGCACCATTAGTACCACAGGCGACACCAGTATTGGCACCAGTAGTTATAGCAGCACCACCTGCACCACCTATACCACAAGCACCACTAGTACCACAGGCGACACCAGTATTGGATATAGGTCCACAGATCTTACAGGCACTACAGACTATGTTAGACAGGTTACTGCCAGTGATTCCTGAGCCACGTATAGAGCCTCGTGTTGATCCGCGAGATGAGCCACGTGCCGAGTCACATATTGAGCCACGTATGGAGCCCCGCGTTGATCCACTAGAGGTGCCACGTGTGGAGCCCTTCGTTGAGATTCCTGAAACAACAGTAGAGGAGGTAGGGTCAGCCTCCCGAGCACGGAGCAGGAGTCCTCCGAGACTTTTGAGACGAGATGAGATCCAGGGGGTAGAACAGGTTCAGCATGGATTATACGAGGATGGTGTGGAAGAGCCACTTGTGAGACTTAGAGACAGAGGGGACCCCATCAGAGATCTACTGAGGCTCAACCCACCCACTTTCACAGGTGCTACAGAGGGAGCTGTGGCCGAGGCTTGGCTGATTAGCTTAGACAGGTGTTTCGCATTGCGACCATATGGAAGCAACATGAAAGCACGAGTGGCAGTCCATCTTCTTAGGGATGCAGCAGCCACCTGGTGGCGCACAAAGGAGTGCAAGCGCCGACTATCCGTGGATACACTCACATGGGACATCTTCATTGAGCGCTTCAATGCGCGATAATTGTTTGAACATTATAGACAGCGCAGGATCGATGAGTTCCATGATTTACAGCAGAGGGGACTCACCGTTACTCAGTATGAGAGCCGATTCATAGAGCATTCTCGTTACGCGGAATACCTCCATGACGAGAAAATCTTAATACACAAATTCATCAGAGGGCTAAATCACGGGATAGCAGGACCAGTTAGTATGGCAAATCCCCATACCATGAGCGAGGCTGTTGAAAAGGCCCTTATATCAGAGGAAATTTAGGGACGAGGATAGAATTCACGCCCGCAGTACCAGGAACGTAATCCCCAACAACAGCAAAACTTCTGAAGGCCTCAAAACACAACACAGAGAGGAGGATATAATCCTTCATCATTACCTCCTAGGCCTCCACAGCAGCAACAACATCAGCAAAAACCCAAATTTCAACAGAGGGGACAGGGAGGACAGAACCGTGGATGGCAGCAGCAGGGTTCACGCAGAGATCAGAGATAGCAGGGTTCATCGGCAGGACCTGCGAGGTCCCAGCAGTCTTACAGAGGCTCACAGGGATCCACTGGATGGACTAGGCAACAACAATTGGGCAGAACACAGTCAGGGCAGTTACAGGTTCGAGGACCATGTTATGTGTGTGGTGGGGCAGGGCATCTGGCTAGAGAGTGCCCGCAGGGATTTACTGCAGGGGGACAGCCCCGATCAGGAGGATCTGAGCAGACCGTAGGTGACGTGGGCAGATCCCACCACATGTTTGCAGTGGTTGATAACCGCCAAGCCGATTTCCAAGCCTCAGTCATAGAGGCAGCAGGTACGATTGGAGACTTTCCCATCTCGATCCTTTTTGACTCAGGAGCTACTGACTCCTTTTTGTCTACATCGTTAGTGGAGTGTTGCAGGCTGGTGGCTTCTAGGCAAGACATTAGGTGGGAAGTTGAGTTGGCCTCAGGGGCCAGGATGTCAGTAGATTCCTTAGTTAGAGATTGTGAGATCACATTGGGATCATTCACCACAACATGTGACCTTAGGATTATGCCATTAGGATCTTACGGATTAGTTCTGGGTATAGATTGGCTTGCGGCACATAGAGCCAAGCTTGATTGTCGCCAGAGGACGATTAGTTGTTTAGACGATCATGGTTCGTCAGTTGAGATAGTGGGCATTCAAAAGCCCACGGCTGTTCGTATGATATCCGCTCAGTAGCTTAAGCGTTGTATACGGAAGGGATGTCAGATGTTTGCCATCACGGTCAGTGATAGAGCAGAGGATGAACCTGAGGCTACTTTAGATGATCACCCTATCCTTAGAGAGTTTGCCGATGTATTTCCGCCAGAATTACCAAGTATGCCTCCACGCAGAGAAGTGGACTTCCACATCGACTTAGTGCCAGGTGCAGAACCGATATCCCGTGCACCCTATAGGATGACTACACATGAACTCACTGAACTTAAACTGCAGTTAGAGGAATTACTTGAGAAGGGACACATCCGACCTAGCGTTTCACCATGGGGCGCACCGGTTATCTTCGTAAAGAAGAAGGATGGGTCTCTTCGATTATGCATGGACTACAGGCAGTTGAACAAGGTGACGGTGAAGAACCGTTATCCTCTACCTAGGATTGACAACCTTTTTGATCAGATGCAGGGAGCCAGAGTGTTCTCGAAAATCGATCTAAAATCTGGGTATCACCAATTGCGCATCACGGAGGTGGATATTCATAAAACTGCTTTTCAAACCAGATATGGCCATTATGAATTCACAGTGGTACCTTTCGGGTTGACGAACGCTCCTGCAGTATTCATGAGTCTCATGAATGGGGTGTTCCGTACTTACCTAGATCGGTTCGTGATAATCTTCCTAGATGACATTTTGATTTATTCACGGACTGAGGAGGAGCATGTGGAGCACTTGCGTCAAGTTTTGCAGCAATTACGAGAGCAGCAGCTTTATGGCAACTTGGCGAAGTGTGCCTTCTTCAGGATAGAGGTGCAGTATTTGGGACACATTTTATCAGGCGATGGCATCTCCGTAGATCCATCTAAAATTAGAGCAATCCAGGAATGGCCAGCACCCACTAACGTGACAGAGGTCCGAAGCTTTATGGGGTTAGCCGGATATTATCGTCGGTTTGTCGAGGGCTTCTCCAGGATAGCACATCCCATTACTTCCCTTCAGCGAAAAGGGAAGGGTTTCAATTGGACCGAGCAGTGTGAAAAGGCCTTTGGAGTCCTCAAGGAGCGTCTTACCAGTGCTCCTATTTTAGCGGTCCCAGATCTTACAGAGGAGTTTGTAGTTTGCACAGATGCATCATTAGAAGGATTGGGAGCCGTGCTTATGTAGGATGGTCGAGCGATCGCATACGAATCGCGGAAACTAAAGACACATGAGTTAAATTACCCTACTCACGACTTGGGGCTCGCAGCAGTCATTCATGCTTTAGTCCACTGGAGACACTTCCTCCTAGGTCGACGATTTGAACTCCATTCGGATCATCATAGTTTGCAGTATATTTTTACACAGCCAAATTTGAACGCCCGTCAACGGCGTTGGATGGAATTCCTATGCGAATATGACTTCGATGTCCACTACATCAAAGGGAAGGAGAACGTGGTTGCTGATGCTTTGAGTTGAAGGCGCCACGAGATCCAGACCCTGACCTTGAAGGTGGACTTGAAGGATCGCATCTTACAGCATCTGCCGGAGGACGAATGGTTTCTTGAAGTGCAGCAGGCATTATTAAATCAGAAGGCCCTTGAGGGCAAATTTACAGGGTATACCCTTGAGTCTGATGGTATGCTTCGACATCAGCAGTGCATCTATGTACCCCATGCGGGTAATCTTCGTACAGTAATCCTATCAGAGGTCATAGAGCACCCTATGCAGCACACCCAGGAGTGAAGAAGATGCATGCTGACTTACGACAGCTTTATCATTGGGCCGGGATGAGGCGTGACATTGCCGAATTTGTTGCTCGTTGCCTGGAATGTCAGAGGGTCAAGGCTGAACATCAGCATCCAGCGGGACTGTTGTACCCTCACGAGATACCTGAATGGAAATGGGACACCATTTTGATGGATTTTATCATTGGTCTACCTATGTCCTCACGTCGCCATGATGCTATTATGGTGACAGTTGACAAGCTGACCAAAGTGGCGCATTTTTCACCAATATGCACAACATACAGTGCACCATCAGTGGCAAAGGTGTTTCTGGATCAGATTGTTAGACTTCATGGGGTACCTCGCCGCATTATATCTGACAGAGACTCCGTATTCACTTCATCGTTCTGGAAAGCCTTACATCAGGCGTTGGGCACACAGCTCAACTTCAGTTCAGCATATCATCCAGAAACCGATGGACAGATAGAGAGAGTTAACCAGGTGTTAGAAGACATGCTTCGCATGTATGTGATGGACCATCAGTCTAGATGGGAGGAGTACCTGTATCTAGTTGAGTTCGCCTACAATAATGGGCATCATAGCTCGTTGGGTATGCCTCCTTTCCAAACATTATATGGCAGACCATGCAGAACACCTTTGAGTTGGGATCAGATAGAGGACAGAACAGTCATCGGTTCAGAGATAGTTCAGAATATGGAACTGCAAGTCAAACAGATTAGACAAAGGCTTCAGGAAGCACAGGACAGGCAGAAAAAGTATGCTGATGCTAAGAGGACAGACCGAAGCTTCTCTGTGGGGGAAAGAGTATTTTTGAGAGTGCGGCCGCACAAGAGTCCAATCCGTTACGGAAAAGGCTCGAAGCTCGCACCTCGATTTGTTGGACCTTTCGAAATCTTGGAGCGGATAGGACCTGTAGCCTATCGTCTAGCCTTGCCACCTAGCCTGTCACGTATCCACGATGTATTTCATGTATCAGTTTTACGTCAATATATTTCTGACTTATCTCACGTGTTGGATTGGAGTGCTCTTCAGGTAGAGGCAGACGGACAGCTGGCGTTGGAGCCAATTCGCATATTGGCTCGTCGGACGCTGGCCCTTCGAGGTCGAGAGCTGGACCAGGTTAGAGTCCAGTGGGACCTATATGACGAAGTCACTGCGACATGGGAAGATGCAGATAGACTGAAGACCCTTTATCCTCACCTTTTTGACGACTTCCAGGAGGAAGTACCATCTTAGGGGGAGAGGATGTGAGGACCGCCCTTTATACTTCTGTTGTTATGACTATTTACATTACTGTTATTGTTACTTTTTATGTTTGTGGGATAGCAGTTCCCGGAATTGTCAAACTATTAAACTTTATTATGATTTCAGAAAAACTAATTGGGTGATGTTTGGATAAGTTTACATTTCAGAAAAAAAAAATTAATTAGGTGATGATGGAAAATTGTAATATGATTTCATTTATGTTAATTAGTACTATGTCATGCTAATACATGTTTTTAAGTTGCTTCGGCTATGATGATTTTATGTGGTTACTGATCTTGTAATTTAGTGTGCAGGAATTACTAATCGAACCACAGATTTCGGAGATCATTCCGCACCTTGTTATTGTTATTCCCTGTTAAGCCGATCTGGTTCCACGAGGAACCAAGATCTCTTTGTGTTTGATGTGATGATGTAATGTGGTCTTTTGTATGCTCGGGTGGGTTAGGTTACCCTCATGTAACATTATTTTATAATTTGTGTTGTAAAAAAAAAAAAAAAAGATTGAATTTGAATTTCCTTATTTTATTTAAATTTATGAGGCCTTTTCTTGTGCTTTACCTTGACCAGGGGTGTCTTGTATGGGTTAAAGTTGACCCTGGGTTATACCCCATGGGTCTAGGGGCCCATTTGGCATGGGTAACCCTTGAGTAACCTCCATCTAGTCATCTTAACTTCCCCCTGAAGTTAAGTGACGAAAATTGGGGTATGGAGGGGACATGATGGGTTGTACCAACACCCAACCCATCCCCTCTACAATCCCCAAGGTAAGAGATGACTACAAGCCCATCCATTATTGAAGGATTGACTTGAAGTCACCCCCTCCATTAGTGAGATTCCCCCATGTGCTATGGGGACACCCATGTGAAGGAGGGAAGAAGGGGCATGGGTCACCTGTCTTTTACTCCTTTAACTCCTTTTATTTCTCCCATGCGAAAGAGAAATGACAGGAGGAAAGGGATAAGGAGTACTCTAGGGATGGGTGAGTGACATAAGCCACCAAGACAGAATAGTGGTTTTGGGGAAGGGTGAGGAGGTGACAAGTGTCACCTCCCCATTCCTCAAAACTGAAAAGAAGTTGGGTTATTTGTTTCCAATTTTGGGATGAGAGGGAGTTAGTTGAATTTTGGGAAAACTTTCATTTTTCTTTACCAAAAATAAAAAAGTTAGCTTGCAGGAGAGAGAAGGGAGAGGGAGTTGGTGGCTAAGGTTGGAAGAGAACTCTGTAGGCTCTGCAACAGCTTCATTCCAGGAAGGCTTTGTAAGGTTGGTTGAATTTTACCTTTGTTTCGTATAGCTGAATGTGTATGTAAAGTGTGTGAATTTGTGTTTAGATTTGTTTTCTGTGGGGTTTGTTGTCGGGTTGTTTGACAGAGCTTCTCCCACTTGGGAGAAATGCTCATCAAGTTTGGGGTAGGGGAGGAGAGATCCTCCTCGGGTGCATACCTGTTTCCATCTTTTGGGATGTTGAAAGCCTTGAGGGCATGTATCTGTGACTGTATCTTTGACTTGAGAGTCAAATACAGATTTCTTAAAAATTTGTGATCAAACTTGGTTTGAGACCAAGAGAAATTGTATTGGTTAACTTATCTGTCAGGGTGACACTCTGGAGTCAAGTGTGTCCACTCTCCTGCCCCTTATGAAACTCACTGTAGTTGAGTTTCCGTGTTGTGTAAATTACCCACGGGTGTTTGTGTGCTTTGGGATTGTTGTTGTTATTGTTGTGAAGTGGAGTGCTTGAGTTACCCAGGTGTGAGTATGGTCTCCCTAGCTCGGGGGTGACCCACTTGCGGGTCTACGGAAGGGAGGAGAGCTAGATGAGTGGTGTTTTCTTCTTTGTTTGTCTTTGATACGCAGGTTTTCTCTTGGAGCTTCTGGTTGGATATTTATGAAGAAACAGCTTATTCTTCTTTGTCATGAGAATTAGGCCTGGTTCATTTCATAAGAGTTGAAGAGGGAGCACCTCTCTTGTTATTGCTGTCATTTATTGTTACCCTGGGAGTGAAGGAAATCACCTCCCTGATCTTGTTATTGATGGACTTTTACTTGGTTGTCACAAGCTATCAGTTGTATATTGTTTGGGAGAAGGAAGTTCATATTTGGGAAGTTAGTTGTTTGTATCCATGGTTTAAAATTATCTCTTGCTTTATGTAGTGGAAGAGTTATCTTTTCTGGAATATGAATGTGGTTTTCAAGTTATGTTGTTTTGGAAACTTTTTTTAAAAATTGTGTTTAATGTGTTAATGAAAGGAAGAGTTCATTTCTTATTTGCAATCAATTCTGAGTTTGTTTATGTTATAGTTCATTGCTATAATGGAAAAGCCAGTTTTAAATGTTTAAGTTTAGTCTCCATAATTAGTGATTTCAGTTAAATTGTGAAGATTAGAGAAAATTTATCATGTATGTACTTCTGTTTGTCAATTTGAGAAAAATTATGTGAATTATGAAAATAGAATATATATATACATCAATATATATATATATACATATATATATTTATATATATATACACATATATATTTATATATATATATAGATGTTGTTAATTAATTAAACAGAATTATGAGATATTGAATATATTGCTGTATTTGTGCAATTTGAAGTCTATTTATATATATATATATATATATATATAAATATATATATTTGAGTTGTTAAATTGAGTGAGATCATGCTAATGTTTTATATATATATATATTTCCATATATAAATGACCACTGGAAAATTGTATTAAAATGACAGAGATTTTAAATGAAATAAAAATTTAAATCGCTGTGTATTTCGCACCACACAACATGTAAATAAATGACATTTGAAGTGGTGGTGGGAGGGGTTTAACCCCCCACCACCCCGTCGGTTCGCAGTTTGGGTGTGGGGAGGGGCGGAGCCCCCACCCACACCCCACGTAGTGGGATGTGGGTGGGGGCTCCGCCCCTCCCCACACCCCCTTTTGATACCACAGTCTGCAGTGGAGTCTGCGGACTCCACATTCACCACCGCCGCAGCTCTGCGGCCACCCACTGCGTATTGTCCACCGCGGTGGAAACTCTGCTCCGCCGCCGTCCATTCCTCCGTCCTCTGTGCGGCCCGACCCCTGCCGCCATTTCTCTGCTTCACAGCCAAACATAAAATGTTAAGCATTAAAAAAAAATGTTAGGGCTGTTTAGCCCTAACATATATGCCTTGGGTCATTTAAATAACAAAAAAAAAAGAATATAATTTGTTTGTGGATATTCCACTAGGATGGCATAAGATATGTCATTTATATATATATATATATATCATATGTGTATATATATATATATACACAATATGTTTTGAATCGGAATTGGCATAATATATGTGATATATATATATATCATATATATATAGATATATATATACATATTATGTTTTTGAAAGGAATTTGTAAATATAGATATATTTATATAAATAGTTCTATATGTATATATATTACATATATATATTTATATATATATGGTATATATATACATAGAAGAGGTTTCATGGACCATTTATGAGGTCCTCTCTATCATTCATAACAAGGAGATGTGCAAAATTAATTAAAAGCAAAATATATTTTCACAGTTAGGTTTATTTAAGTGTTGAACACAACAACCAAAGAATTTATGTTTCCATGATCAGGGTTTTATAAAGTGGAGAGCCTCCTACATCTATTAACAATGGTATACGATTCACAATAAGAGTATTAATATTAATTATTAGTAATAATAACAATAGTAAATATAAATAAGAGAAAATAAAATGATAATTAAAGAGAGCATAAAGGAATATACTGTATTACTCCGGAAAGAGTTTCTCGGAAGTTTCCACTATCAACGCGATTCAATACCAGGAAAATGAAGAGGAAAATTACACGCCACCTTACTTAAAGAAACACTGGAAATAAACTTAAGAAGCCATCACAGACATTCCATGTGAGGCCATTTTAATCTCAACTGTAGTAAACGTCCATATAAGTAAACCTGTAAGAGAGTCAGAAGAAGAAAAACTAACATTGGAAAACACAAAGGAGAAAATGCACGACATTTCCCACATGGGATAAGAGAACTAAGTTGATGGACCCTTCCGCTAAAATTTACATACGTAGAGGAGGAACCTAGATCGGAGAAGATTAGGAGACCGAGTCCAACGAAGTAGTAAACCAGCCTATGTGACCTAGACCATCCGGAAGTTAGGTTTAATATCAACAATAGCTGCAGTGATAACCCTGATTGATGTAAATCATGAAGAAAGGCCCGGATATACATAAAGAAAGCATCGACAATGAAAGAGAGAGAGACCGAAATATAAGCAAACTAAATTATCAGAGAAATAGTTAAGGTAAGTGCCATAAAAATACAATCAAAATTAAGACCCAGAGAAAAGGGAAGAGAGAGCAAACAAACCGCCTCGTTGAGAATGCTAAGTCGTAGGAGGAGTATGTTTCAAGAAGCAAGAGAGGAGACAGACAACCGTGTCTTGCTGAAAATTGACTAAATAGGGAGATCACTAGTCGGTTTAGTCAGAACAAGGCGTCGTGGGAAGTTGTTAATCTATCAGTGAACCACGTGCGTAAATGAGTGCTGCGTAATTCCCACTAACGCCGTAAGGCATTATGCTGCCGAAAATTGCCGAGGTTTAGATTTAGGAACTTTGGTAATCTCACTCTTGCAATGACGTTAGCGGTGTCTTAGAGATCCTCTTGTTGGTCTGCTTGCGTCTGGTTGCACGCAATTGTACTTATATCCCGCCGAAAGCTGTAGTATTTTCGCCATGAGAGAACACCGCCGAGCATGCTTACGCATGCGAGGGGGTTTGTAGGACAGTGTGAGAAAAGTTTTTCATATCTCGTGTCATAACCACATAACAGATGTGGCTATGACACGTGTGATGTGTGTTGTGACCACAAGGAAAATGTGGGCATGACTTATTATTTGTTTGTCACATATAGCTCAAATGGGTCTTGTTTGTTAAGAAACAAATAATGTAGGAAATCACATCACATCAACAAAAAGAAAACCATAAGGTCATTTTTACTCATGTTGGAGGTAGTAAAAACATTACTAGGTCATTTAAACCATTGGATGTAAACCAATTGGGGCTTGATCTCTAATGGCAGGAGCTTGTGGTAGCATTGAGTAGGAAGGTGGTAGAGTTTCAGGAGATGGTGTCCTACAGGTTGGCAGTCAGGCTGACAGAAAGTAGTCAGAGGAAGAGGACCCAACTACGAGTGTGGTGCAGGATGGGACAAGGGGAGAAGGTAATCCCCTGAACCTAGGAGGTACATTAGCAGGGGAGGGATCTAAGGTAGAAAACCCTGAGTTAGGTTTTAAGGGTCCAAAGGAGACAAACATTCTAGTAGTGAACCAGTTTCCTGAGAAGTAGAGAAACTGATGGTCTGCGCTTTTCAGGTCTCGACTAAAGGGAAAAGGTACCTCAATTTAACCCATCTTTCCTTGGACCCTTTATCAAGTGAGTGATCATTGTATGTTCCTGATAGTATAGTGGAGAAAGGGGCATCTCATATGGAAATGACCCTTGTTGGCAAATTTTTAGGTCCTAGACCAAACATTGAACTGGTTCGGTCTTGGGCTTCAAAAAATGGAGAAATAAAGGGCAAGTAGATATAGTTTCTTTAGCCAAAGGTTTCTTCTCTTTTTCATTCTCGTGCAAAGAAGATCTATGTAATGTTCTTGTAGGAGGACCCTGACTATTTGGGAAATTGACACTAGCTTTGAAGAAGTGGGAACCTAGGTTTGATGCTTCTAAAAGCACTTTTAATGTTGCCCCTATTTGGGTCCAGTTACATGGTCTCCCATTGGAATTATGGGATGAAGAAGTATTCAAGGGAATAGCCAGTGCGTTTGGGCAACTGTTGATGGTTGACTCAATGACAACTAATAGAATATGCATGATGTATGCTAGATTATGTGTGTGTATGGAACAAAATGCAAATCTTCCCACATCTTTCAAACTAGTCTTTAAATTTGGGGAGTGGATTCAATCGATAGAGTTTGAATCCATTCATTTTTCTTGTTTCCACCGCAAGAAGGCCATCCACTAGGTGAAGCAATGCCCTTTGAAAGTCAAGAAAGTCATGTAGAATGTATGGAGGGAGAAAAAATACTAGGTTAGTTTCAGCTATGGAGGAGGCTCTTATGTTGGACCCCCCAGTCAACGTGGACTTGGGTCTCGAAGGAGATCAGGACCATAGTAAGAATGATATACCAAGAAAGGATGAATCTACCACAAGAGAGGACAAAGAGAAACAAGAGGATAACATTAGGGATGCTGAGTTAGAAAATAATGAAGTGAGGCCTAGAGAAGAGGAAAGGGGGTAGGAGGATGGTATGGCTTCCCTAGGTCTACCTTGTAAGGAGTTGACCTAGGAAACTGACAAAGATTTAGAAGTTTCTCCTCAGGTCAAAGCTAAGCCACATGAGGGGAGGGTTATAGCCTCTCAAGTTTGCTCTCTAGAGGACAGAGGAAAGGGAGATAGGGTAGAAGGTGCCGAGGAAACCTTTATCTTGGTAAAGGGGAAGAAAAAGAAGAAATCTCTGGTGACCAACTAAAGAATGACCACTAGGAATAAAGTTAAAGTGGACTGTGGTTCTTCATATAAAACCCAAGGGAGGCTTTCTCTCACCAAGATTAGGGAAAGAGAAAGTAAACAAGATATAGCAGGAGGAGTGCAAAAAAACTCTTTTTGAAATGTGCCCAGGAGGCACTCCTAACCCCTCATTATGAAGATAATATCCTGGAATATCAGGGGGATGAATAACTCTCACAAGAAAGACCTCCTAATGAATATGGTGAGAGATCATAAACTAGACATCTTGTTGATTCAGGAAATGAAGATGCAGATTGATAAGGTGATGCTAATGAAAAATAAACTGTTTAAGGACTATGGCCTCCATGGTTCTAATTTTGAGGGAGCTTCTGGAGGGATCACTACTTTTTGGAATCCTTACTCCATAAAAGGAGAAGCCCTAATAGAGGACTCTAATCATGTTTCCACTCATTTTGTTCACATCAAGGATGGTTCTACCTAGATCATATCTAATGTGTATGCCCTGAACATGAAAAAGGCTAGGAAAAAACTGTGGGACAAGCTAGAGAGGTTCAAGATTAGATACACTAATGTGAGATGGCTTATGATGGGTGACTTCAATTCACCCCTCAATGAATATGAAAAATGCAAAGGGTCTCAATCTTCAGAGGAAAGTAGGATGGATATGAGGGATTTCATAGATAATCAAGCTCTTTTTGATGTGGAGCTTCAAGTTGTTAAGTTCACTTGGTCTAACCAAAGAGTGGGGGAGGATTTAATTAAGGTGAAATTAGATTGGGCCATCATCTCGCTAGACTGGTTTTAGGAGTATTCTGTTTCATTAATAGCTTAGACGAGAATTAGGTTGGATCACTGCCCGATCTCTTTCATGGTGGATAAGTTAGGGAAGAAGAAAAGGTTTATGTTCAGATTTGAAAAGATGTGGTTAAAACATCTAGACTTATAACAAAAACTAACAGATTGGTGGTAAATCTCGATGCAAGGCTCAACCATGTTTAGAGTGACTAAGAAGTTAGCCAATATTAAGACCAACATTCTGAAATGGAACAAGAGTTCTTTTGGGAAAATTTTTAAGATTAATGAGGAGACCAAAAGTAAATTGGATACTATTCAATATAAAATTAAGATGGAAGGCATAGATAGAGAACTTCAGAATAAAGAGAATGAGCTCTTAACTAAGCTTCATGATATTATTTCTAAAGAGGAAGAGTTATGGAAACAAAGGTCCTGGGTGGTGTGGCTTAAAAGTGGAGACTGGAACATGAAGTTTTTCCATTTATCTACTCTTAAGCACAAAACTGCTAATAGGATTAGAATCATTCAGATCGACGACAAAGAAATAATAGAGGAGAAGGGGTTACAAGAGGATGCAATGAGCTTTTATTTAGGGTTGCTTAAGGAGGATCCTCCCCAAGATCTTGAAGAGAATGTGTTAGAGGTCATTTCAAAAATCCTCTCAGTGGAGGACAACAAAAGATTAACATGTAGCCCAACAAAGGAGGAAGTTCACTTGGTGGTTTTCTCTTGTGAAGGAAATAAGACCCCTGGGTTGGATGGGTGATGGGGAGCACACAACGAGAAACGTAGACAGGCCCTAATTTCCTTAAAGTCTGAAAAAACTTTCCTAAGTCTTACCATTCATCAAACTTATAAGGATAACTGTCTTTACTTTCTCTTCGGTGAGATACCACCGAACTCACACCGACTCATTCAACTCCTTACTGTCAGCGAGACTTCTTCTACTAGCTGAGTCTTTCATCCTTCAGCCGATGCACCGATGACAGTTAAGTTCCCCCACACCTCAACTATGACAGCTTCCACACCAGTTAGCTATGACCTTATCAGTGAGACTCTTCTCGTCAGTAAAACCTTTAACTCATCTACCGATGTCACACCTCTTCCCGATGGCATTTACCTTTGGCAAAACTTTCACTATTGGTTGGACTTTCTCTAGAGCTACCGATAAGTCGATCACTCTGATGTCACCTCAGACCTTCACTCATCAGCGTGATAATTACTGTCGGCCACCTTAGAGTTTGCTACGCTGATACACCAATGCACAGTTTACCTTCTTCTGAACCCTAGCACATGGAGATACTAGGTCAACCTACTGTGCAACCTGCACTGTCTGGATCCTCTGCACCACTGAACAATGAAACAAAACAAAAAAATAAAAATGGATATTGTACAATGAAGCCATTCCACCGATTTCAATAGAAATCTTACTAGTGGAATGCTTCACATCGACATATTGCAACAATAGAAAGCACAGAAGGAATGGAAAACTACAGTTATACAATTTATAGTTATAGGAAACAAAAAACAAATTGACGGAACAAAATCATTCTATTTCTCCTTAGCTCAATACAATCACATTCAATCACACTTCTTCTTCAATCTAATTACAATCCCCCCATTTGGTTCATTCCTCTGGGTTTATAAACTTGCCCTGAGGAAAAACCAACTGATTCCAAGCGGCTGGGAGAAAAAACCAACGATTCCAAGCGGCTGGGAGACCAACCGTCTTGAGAATAACAATTTGACAAATGTGACCTAAGTCACTTGGGACTTAAAAAATGAACCTAGACTGAAATGAAAATGCATTGGTCAAATAGACCTTATTACAAAAGAAAACATGATTTTCTAGGTGCTCCTACACCATACTCCCCGGGTGAAAGTTGTCTCAAGTCCTCTTAGAGACTAACTGCTACAAATCACCACCCTACTTTTTGATGTCTTCTTCCAGCATCCATGTGGCCTCTGAGTCTAGAAGTCCTTGCCATTTGTCTAAGTGCTCAAAATAGGTCTGATTTCTTGTCTTCTTGGTTGTCCTGCTATCCAAGATGCACTCCATCTTCGATGGTTGCTTAGGTGGTAAATATTGCACCCACTCTGTATTGTCTTGGACAGAATCTGTTGTACCTTCTCCTGTATTAGGACTCTTATATAATGTCAAATCAGCAACATTGAATATAGGTGAAATAGAAATATCATCAGGGAGTTCAATTTTGTAAGCATTAGAACCATATTTCTCCAGAATCTGACAAGGTCCAATTTTTGTCATCATCAACTTGCTATGTTTTCCTGTGGGCAATCTGTTCTTGTTGAGATGAACCATGACCATATCTCCTATTTGGTACTGCACATCCCTTCTTCTTTGATCCACTCTAGTCTTAATCTTCTGACTGTTCTAGTGTAGAGTATCTCTGATTTGTTGATGGATCTCTTTCATAGCCTCTGCAAATGTATCAGCATGTCCAACCCTTGAACATCTCACAATTCAAAAATACCTCTAGGATGACTACCATAGATAACTTCAAAAGGACTTAGACCTGTACTTCTGTTTGTAGAATCATTATAGGCATACTCTGCTTGTGGAAGTACCACATCCCAACTACTACCATGTTCTCTTGTCAAACATCTCAGTAGATTGCCTAATGACCTATTCACAACCTTAGTTTGGCCATCAGTCTAAGGATGATAGGCTAAACTAAAAGACAAATTTGTACCCAATCATTTCCACAAGGTTCTCCAGAAATGTCCCACAAATTTGTTGTCTCTGTCAGATACAATACTCAAAGGTAACCCGTGAATCCTAACGATTTCTTTAAAGAACAAACCTGCAATGTAACTAGCATCATTTGTGGTTTTACAAGGAATAAAGTGAGCCATCTTGCTGAACTTGTCTACCACAACAAACACACTGTCATAACCTATCCTTATCTTGGGCAATCCCATCACAAAATCCATACTCAAACTTTCCCAAGGTCTATTTGGTATGGGCAAAGGTTGGTACAGTCCTGCATTGGTTGAGACCCCCTTTGCTCTCTAGCAAATCAGACAACTCTCAACAAACCTTCTGATATCAGATTGCATCCTTGGCTAAAAGTCAAACCTTTTTACAAGATCTAAGGTCTTATTGAGCTCAAAATTTCCTCCTAAACCACCACTATGTTTCTCCTTCACTATATTACCCCTCATTGAACACTTAGGGATACATAGTTGACTTCCTTTAAACAAAAGTCCATCCTACAATGTATAATCTAAAAATTCACTGTGGAAAGCATTGGCAAACTCACTGCATTCCTTGTAAATCTCCTTGAAATCTTTATCTTTTTCATACAATCCTTTGAGTGACTCAACCCCCATGCTTTGTAGCTGCACTTCTTACACTGTCAACACCCTTGTGCTTAAAGCATCAGCAACCTTATTGGTTATCCCCTTCTTATGTTGGATGATGAAGGTGTATGCTTGAAGACTTTCCACCCACTTCATGTGTCTATGACTGAGCTTTTCCTATCCATTCAAAAAATTGAGAGCATGATTGTCAGTGTATATAATAAATTCTTTAGGAAGCAAGTAGTGCCTCCATTTTTTCAAAGCTTGTACCATAGCATACAACTCTAAATCATAAGAGGAGTACTTCCTCTTAGCTTCATTCAATTTTTCACTAAAAAAGGCTACTGGTCTGCCTTCTTAACTCAACACTGTGCCTATGGCCAGTCCACTTGCATCACAATCAATGGTGAAGACTTTATTGAAATCAAGAAGTACTAAGATAGGATACTTGGCAACTTTCTGCTTTAGACTTTCAAAACTTTGATCTGCCTCTTTTGTCCACACAAACTTCATCTTTCCTCCACCCTTGATGGTCTCCAACATAGGTGCACAAATATCACTGTAGTTCTTGATAATTTTTTTGTAAAATGTGGCCAAGCCATGGAAACTTTTGACCTCTCCTATTGTCCTATGTGTAGGCCAATTCAAAATAGCCTCTACCTTGGAAGAATCCATTTTCAAATCACCCTTAGAGATGACAAAGCCTTGGTAAATCAATTCTTGTTTCATGAAGTCACACTTTTCCAAGTTTATCATTAACTTCTGATCTTGCAGCCTCTTCAAGACTATCTCCAAATGTTCCAAGTGTTCTTCCTTGCTCTTACTAAACACCAAAATATCATCAAGGTAGACTACCACAAATTTCCCTATGAATTCCTGCAACACCTCATTCATCAACCTCATAAAGGTGCTAGGGGTGTTCGAAAGACCAAAAGGCATCACAAGCCACTCTTACAACCCTTCATTGGTTTTGAAAGTTGTCTTCCACTCATCCCCTTCTCTTATCCTTATCTGATGGTGCCCACTCTTCAAGTCTATCTTAGAGAAATAGGTAGCACCCCCCAAATAATCCATTAGATCTTCTATTCGAGGAATAGGAAACCTATCCCTGATGGTTATCCTATTTATTGCCCTAGAATCAGTACACAGTCTCCATTTTCCATCCTTCCTTGGGGCTAAAATAGTAGGTATTGTACATGGGCTAAGGCTCTTCCTTATCAGCCCTTTGTTTAGGAGTTCTTGAATCTGGTTTGCTATCTCTTCATTCTGCTGAGGGGCCATTTTATATGCTACCATATTGGGAAGTACCGCTCTGGGTATGAGATCTATCTGATGGCTAATGTCTCTGACAGGTGGTAGGGAGTCAGGTATATCTTTTGCAATCACTCCTTTGTAACTCTCAAGCAAATCTCTAACCTCCTTAGGCCCTACTTCTCTCACACTTTCCTTCTTTTCCCCCTTAGGCTTCACAATCAAAGCAAAACCTACTCCATCACCTTCCTTTAATGTGTCCATGAATTCTTTTTCTCCTACCATCATTACACTAGACCCTACATGTTGTGGATCCTCGTCTACCAATGACTGTATCCTATAAGTCACACCATCCTTTTGGAATGAGTAAGCATTCTTTTCTCCATCATGATGAGCCTTTCTGTCAAACTTCCATGGTCTGCCTAGCATAAGATGGTAAGCATCCATTGGAAGGATGTCACACAAGATTTTATCTCTATACCCCCCAATATTAAACTCTACCCATGCTTGTTCATTGATGAGTATGTGATGCCCCTTATTCAACCAACTGACTTTATATGGACTGCTATGGGGTATCTTTTCTAGATTCAACTTATTCACTGCTTCCAAAGATATAATGTTATTAGTAGAACCAGAGTCAATAATAACTTTACAAACCTTACCTTGGATCTTGCAGTTTATTCAAAATAAAGCCCTTCTTTGAGATGGTTCAGTCTGCACTGGTTCCTTGAGCAGTGTCCTCTTGATCATTCAATTTTCTCCCATTTCTGATGCTAGATTCACTTCAGGAGATGTCACACTCCTTGCATCTTCTTGAATCAAAGTGGTTCTCTTCTCACCACTATGAGAAGTTGAGGCCTTCTCTGGACACTTGTATGCTGGGTGCCCTATCTGATTGTAGTTATAACATCTCATATTGGAGATTTTAGATCCTTGACCTGATCCATTTGTCCCACCTCTTCCATTAGGCCTTCTTCCTTGGTAGCCTCCTCTGCTATTGGAGTCTCCAACTTGATCTTCTTGGCTAGACTCACCACTAGGCCTCTAGTTAGGACTTCTTCCTCCAAAACTACCTCTGCCTCTGAAATTTCTTCCACCTCTACCTCTATTACTCTGCTCACTCTTTCTCTTTATCTTCTCTTCAGCCCTTAAGGCCATTTGGAAACACTTGTTCACTATTTCTGGTGCTAAGATGTTGATCTCATCTTAAATGTTCATCCTTAGGCCATTCAAATACCTGGCCACCTTCTCTGACTCTTCTTCTTGTCTCTTTGATCTGAGACTGAGTTTATGAAACTCTTGTGTGTATGCATTCACATCAAGGTCTCTCTATCTGAGGTTCTACAATTTCTTATACATCTGCGCATTATAGTCCAGGGGTAAGAATTGTGCCTTGATTTTGGTCTTCATCCTTTCCCAAGAGGTTATCATGTTCTTCCCCTCCTTGACTCTCTCTCCTTGCTCATAATTCCACCATGCAAGAACAGATCCCTTCAATCTTGCCTTTGCCAACTTAACCCTCTTATCATTAGGGACTTCTTTGTATTCTAAGTGATTGTTCAATGCCTCAATCCAGTCAATCACCTCTTCAGCTTCCATACTTCCACTATACATAGGTAACCCATCTATGGTGTCCCTATTGACTAACTTCAATGCATTTACAAATGCCCTCTGGTCTGCTAGTATCTCCTTTGTCTTTTCATTTGTTTCATCAATTTCTATATTGCCTTCATCGCTGTCACTTTCATCTTCCCTATCTTTGCTTTTGGACTGCTTGAACTCTCCCAACTTGGATTCAAACATCTCCTCGATCAACTTCTTAACGGCATCCTGCAACATACTTTTGGGAGGCATCCTCTCTACCTCTATTTCACTTTCTCTATCTGACATACACTAAGACCACACCACCCAAGTGATCTTTAAAACTTAGCTCTGATACCAATATGATGGGGAGTGCACAGTGGGAAATGCAGACAGGCCCTAATTTCCTTAAAGTCCAGAAAGACTTTCCTAAGTCTTACCATTGATCAAACTTATACCGATAACTGTCTTTACTTTCTCTTCAGTGAGATACCACGGGACTCACACCGAGTCATTCAACTCCTTACCGTTGGCGAGACTTCTTCTATCGGCCGAGTCTTTCATCCTTTGGCCGATGCACCAATGATGGTTAAGTTCCCCCACACCTCAACCATGACGGCTTCCACACCAGTTAGCTGTGACCTTATCGGTGAGACTCTTCTCATCGGTAAAACCTTTAACTCATCTACTAGTGTCACACCTCTTCCCGATGGCATTTACCTTCGGTGAAACTTTCACTATCAGTCAAACTTTCTCCGGAGCTGCCGATAAGTCGATCACTCCGATGCCACCTCAGACCTTCACTTGTCAGTGTGATAATTACTGTCGGCCACCTTAGGGTTTGCTACGCTGATACACTAATGCATAGTTTACCTTCATCCAAACCCTAGCACATGGAGATGCTAGGTCAACCTACTGTACAACCCGCACTGTCTAGATCCTCTGCACCGTCGAACAATGAAACAAAACAAAAAAACAAAAATGGATATTGTACAACAAAGCCATTCCATTGATTTCAACAGAAATATTACTAGTGGAATGCTTCACATCGACATATTGCAACAACAGAAAGCACAGAAGGAATGGAAAACTACAGTTATACAATTTACAGTTACAAGAAACAGAAAACAAATTGATGGAACAAAATCATTTTATTTCTCCTTAGCTCAATACAATCACATTCAATCACACTTCTTCTTCGATCTGATTACAATCCCCCCATTTGGTTCATTCCTTTGGGTTTATAAACTCGCCTTGAGGAAAAACCAACCAATTCCAAGCGACTGGGAGAAAAAACTAACTGATTCCAAGCGGCTGGGAGACCAACCATCTTAAGAATAACAATTTGACAAATGTGACCTAAGTCACTTGGGACTTACAGAATGAACCTAGACTGAAATGAAAATGCATTGGTCAAATAGACCTTATTACAAAAGAAAATATGATTTTCTAGGTGGTCCTACACCAATGGGTTCCCACCCTTTTTCTTTTAGGAGTTTTAGAGTATTATGGTGAAAGATGTGATAGAAGTGATGAGGGAATTCTTTGGTAGAAGAAGATTACTTAAGGAGTTGAATTCCACTTTCATTGCTCTCATCTTGAAGAAACCTGGAGCTAATAATTTTTGTTGGGACACTTCAAGAAGTTAGTCCTACTTTGACTAGTCATCCTTGTTCTCATCAATAGTTTGTCAATGACACTATCATAATGGGAGAGGTTTCTATGGCTAAAGCTAGAAATTTCTATTTTATAGGAAAAGAGGAGCTATGTTTCAAGGGTAAATCCTCCTTTCACTACAAACATTCAAGGGTATATCAACTGAGTTGAATCTCTACTAGGCGAGAGCATTCACCTAATAGGTTGGGCTGCCAATTGGAATAATGTGAAAACTCAGATGTTATCAAACAATATCTCAAATTAATGTTCACATGCTCTTAAAACCATAAATATGCAAAACAATAAGAAAATTGATGAATCATGACAAATCCTTTTAGACTAAGATAGTAGGTAGAGATTAATAACTGACCATTTTTCAAAGTTTGGAAAGTGGAATAGTCGAGGACACCTCCACTAGTGCCCCTCTCCAAGGTACTATTTTCTATATAGAATCTGGATCTTCTTCTGACATTGATATTCACTGTATCTTATGTTTCTATCCTAGAAGATGCAGAGGACACCTCCACTAGCACCCTAGTCCAATGATAGATGTTCTTCAGGGTGTCATAAGCTCTTTGAATGTTGATTATCATTGTCTAGACTATTTTTGTGTTTGCAGCTCTAGAGGACAGTGCCACTAGTGTCCGTGTCCTAAAATGTTCAACTCTGTCCTCTTTCTTTCAGATCCTGAATCCTTGTTGTATGCAACCTCCTTCTGCAACTCCACTCCACAAAACATGGTACCTCTAACCTGTAATCATAAAGGAGTGTGGTTGGGAGTTGTGGTGTGTAGAGGCTTGCCTCAGTCAAGCCCCAAAGAGACACTCAAGTCTTCTGAACACCGTTGTTAGGTGACAATGTGTATCCTATCCAAATGATAAATGATTGACAACACAATAAATGTCACCTTGAGAGTAAATCTCATGGAAGGAAGATGCTCTTTCATGCCATGAGGAGATGGAGTCAAATCTGCAACAAATAAGCACAATAACAACAAAATACTGCTCTACAACACAATGAATGCCTTGAATCACTTTTGCATAAAGTCATAAGTTCACAATGTCCATCCAGTTTGCAAATGATAACCTAGACATGCTTAAATCTATGCAATTACAAACATTCCCGCTAAGAATTTCATAATTAAAACTTGAGATGTTAGCATAGGACCTAAATAATGGTCATAAAACTGACATTTAAATTTAGGTCTAACCCAAAATAGGGCAGGACTAGGGTGCTAGTGCCCAAGTCCACCCTCCCATTTTTGTTCAGGGATCATCAAAATAGCACCCCCAGGTCCTATTTACCATATGACTTTAGGGTTTTCTCATCAGGATTCACAATTATCATGCAAGATGCTCTAAATGCATTATAAGGACCCAGGAGCTAAACCTTAAGAGGGAAAAGCCCCCAAGGGGACATTTTCCAACATAACATTTAGCCCCCACTTTAATGTATGTATAAACGCAAGGCCAATACATGCATTAAAATATGGTCAACAAACACAGGAAACACCTCAAGCACGGTGAAAACATGCCAAACACATTGAAGATAGTAACAGGCACACAAAACATGGAGAAGATAGATACAGTCACACAAAACATAGAGAAGACAACATTGAAGACACACAAAATATAGTGAATATAGTGAATGCAGTGATTTTTTTTTCATTTCTCATATATGAAATGCAAATGCATGTACAAGGAAAGTAAACACACAACCCAAATGCAGGAGGAGCTCATTGCCACCAGTCTTGAAACTGTATAAGGGAAAATAGACATGCAATACAAATCTCAAAGTGTAGGAGGAGCTCATTGTGACCAATCTTCAAACTACACTTGAGAACAAACACACCATACAAATCCCAAAGCATAGGAGGAGCTCATTGCCACCGGTCTTAAAACTATGCTTGGGAACAAACACACCATACACACACGTGGAAGAGACAAAGAAAACATGACAAACAAGCAATGGAAGAAACCTATTACTAGGTTTGCAGACATCTTAGGCACATTACAGGCATACACCGATGATTGTGCTTCACCACAACAATCACTGAAGACATGCTTAAGGGTTAGGATAGTCTCAAATCTGCCCTGCCTACTTGGAGGACTTTTTAGAAAATGATAGAATGTGCAATCTCCTCGAGAAATACACCATCCTCACATCCGAAGATGGCTTAAATAATTACAATATAGAAAATTAAAGATGTGCACTCACTCAGAGATACAACATCCTGCCTCCATAGAGGGCTTCAAACATGCTTTGTTAGTACCAAAATCATCAAACAACTTACCTTATATATGCCTCCACCTTAAGGTGGTTGATATCATGTACTGATATCAAGCACGTTAAGGTAGAGAGAAAACACACAAGGGAAAATGAGCTCTCACAAAGCCCATGCCCCCCAGAGGTGACATGTACTTTATGGTCACCAAATGTTCCCACAAACACACAATTTCCTACAAGAAAAGGTGTTAGCATCCATATAATCATGATATACAACAATACATGTAATCATTTACATAAAAAGCCAAGCAAGGCAAGATCCAAGATAATCAAAGTGCACGGAGTAGCAATATTGTTATGTTTTGTAAGTGTGATAAGACAACATCAAAATATCACATGGAGTGATTCTACTAGTTGAGCGTCAAATAATATATATCAACCTCATCGTCATGTATGGACTAGGTCAATTTTTTAATTTCTCGTTGAAGGGACACTAGGTCCATATCAATATTATACATTTTTCGTCATCTGCCAATAAATCAAGAGAGGAGAAACAAGTGTCTTAGGGACAATCATGTAGGAGGGTAGCCCCAAGTCACCAACTGCAATGCTATGTCCGTCAGACACAACACACAACAATGAAAATAGAGGAGAGGCAATATAGAAGAATGATGATACAAATAGAAGAAGGGTCACAATAGAGGCAATCTCCTAGTATCCTTGACCTTACAAGAGAATCAAGGGTCATCCTAGGAGGCCTAAACAATACATAACACATCATGAGGGAAACACAACATGGAGGTAGAGGGTTAGAAATACTTACCTGCGAGAGGATCATGCTAGAGGTTATCAATGATCAAATCATCCTCCTCCCAATCTCGAATGCTAGAGGAGAGAGGTGTGTAAGGTACCATAGCCCAACTTTTGTTCTTGTCTTGAAATTGTTTAGTGTTAGGTTCATCTAGGTTTGGTTCAATGTTAGGTTGAATGTTTTCTTGTTGAGTTGCCTTTCGTTGGGCAAAATCTTGTCTTCTCTTCCTCCTTTCTCTTGCTTGTCTATTTCTTCTTGTCTTGTTGTTTATTTCTTCAAAGGTATTGATATGCTTTTCTATAAGAGTTTGTACATTAGAGGAGGAAGCACCATGTTCAAATCTCATTGGTCTTGTTGAAATGTTTTTTTGTGGATGAAAACCTCCCGATCCTTGTAAGGATGGCAGGGGAGGAACCTCAACATAAATACCATCTCTCCGTGGACGAGGTGAGTTATGAAACTTTTCTTTATCCACTTCTATCATGCCAATTATTTCATCATAGTCATAATAGTCTTGTTTTATTCTTATGTCATTTTGTCATTTTCCTTTTGCTCTAAGAGGATCTTCAAATGTATGTCGTGTCTTCCTTTATTGTTTGTAAAGGAGGCCTAGCCACTCTAGCTAGTTGTTTTGCTTTGTATCGCCTATATTCTAGGAAATATTGGTCTCTTTGTGGCTCAAGGTCTCTATCAAGTTGTGGCTAAAAGTAATCAAGAGTGAAGTTCTTGTTCTTAGTTGGAGGTTGATATGAATTACGGTGAATAGTATAGATTTCTCCATGCAAAGGAAAGTTTAGGCATTTGTGAATACCTGAGGGGACGACATACATAGCCTTAAGCCATGGATGTCCTAGTTTTGCATGGAAGAGGTCAAATAAGGGGATAACATCAAATAACTGATCCACATCTTTATCATAAACCGAGACTAGTAAGGTTATCTTCCCAAATGTATTCATCAAAGCTCCATTATGTGATTCAATTCTCAAATCTGACGGTTCATAATAATCTTGTGCCAAATTATGTTTTAGAAGGAACTCTTTCGTAACCACATTAGTCATGCAATTAGGGTCTATAAGTGTTCCATGCACAGGTATTTCCATTATGTTCATTGTAATGTAAAGAGGCCCTTCAGTATCTACCATTTCTTTGTCATGAGGTGTAAATGTTATTTCAAGTTCAGGGGCTCTTCTTTTCCAATAGGATCTAGGAGGAAGCCTGGCATTATTGTTGTATTGAGAATCCATGTGTATGTTTTCAAATGAATTCCCAATTAGATTTTGAAGATTTTCAGCACTTATGCAAGAAGCAAGTGTCAAAGTATGTATGAATATGACCTAAAAATGCTTGATTTTTCAACTTTTTTCAATGCAAATCACTAATGGAAGAGGTGTTGTGAAGAATTTAAAAAGGGGCAGCAAATAATATGCCTAATAATAGTTCAATAATGTATCAAAATCTTACACAACATGCCTATAGTGCAGATCGAGAGTGATGACAAGTCAAAACCTAGTGAAAGTACACTTAAAATATGCAATTTTCACCAATTTTCATTGTAAATGCCTAATAGAAAGGTTGTTGTATGGAATTTAAGAAGGGCCAATAGATAATAACCCTGATATCAGTCAAATAATGCAGCAAAATTCTTTACAACATGCCTATAATACAATTCTAGAGAGACAATAAGGTCAAATCTAGTGAAAATGCAAGGTATTCAAACCCTAGACATGAAATTTTGCAAGAATGATGCTATGATGCAACACTACAATTAGAAATCTTTTCTAGTGAGTATTTTGAAAAGGTAGTAAAATTTGAAACAAGATTTTAACTACAAACCCTAGCTAATGCAAAACTAGGTTTTTATGAAAAATGCACAATTTCAAGCAATTTTTGACAATTTAAGCATGAAAATGCAATGCAATTGAATACTAAATCATGAATTTCTGTAATTTTAATTAGATCTAATGAAAATAAAAGAAATTAAATTCCAATTAATTTAAATTATGCCAAGATGCAAGCCTAAGATGCCAATTTTTTTAATTTTTTTAAATTTTTCAAATTTTTCATTTTTTTTTTGTAATTTTTCAAATGCAATAAAATGAATGAATGTAAATATATCACACAACACTCAAAAAGGTGAAAAATTCAAACAAACATGAGTTCACCAAAATGTTTTGTATGAAAAGGGGGGAGTGTGTTTCAAGGGTAAATCCTCCTTTCACTACAAACATTCAAGGGCATATCAACCAAGTTGAATCTCTACTAAGCAAGAACATTCACCTAACAGGTTGGGCTACCACTTGGAATGATGTGGAAACTGAGATGTTATCAAACAATATCTCAAATTAATGTTCAAATGCTCTTAAAACCCTAAATATGCAAAACAGTAAGCAAATTGATGAATTACGACAAATCCTTTTAGATTAAGATAGTAGGAAGAGATTAATAACTAGCCATTTTTTGAAGTTTGGGAAGTGGAATAGTTGGGAACACCTCCACTAGCACTCCTATCCAAGGTACTACTTTTTGTACGAAATCTAGATATTCTCCCGACACTGATATTCACTATATCTTTTGTTTCTATCCCAGAAGATGCGGACACCTCCACTAGTGCCCTAGTCCAATGCTAGATGTTCTTCAAGGTGTTGGAAGCCCTTTGGATGCTAATTATCACTATCTAGACTGTTTCTATGTCTACAACTCTAGAAGACACTGCCACTAGCGCTCGTGTCCTGAAATGTTTAACTCTATCCTCTTTCTTTCAGATCTTGAATCCTTGTCATCTGCAACCTCCTTCTGCAACTCCACTCTACCAAACTCGGTACCTGTAACCTACAATCACAAAGGATTTTGGTTGGGGGTTGTGGTGTTTAGAGGCTTGCCTCGGTCAAGCCCTGGAGAGATATTTAAGTCTTCCAAACACCTTTGTTAGATGAGAGGGCACATCCCTATGGGATAGAGGCAAAATCCAAATGATAAATGATTGAAAATGCAATAAATGTCACCTTGAATTGTAAATCTCATGGAAGGAAGATGCTCTTTCATGCCACGAGGAGATGGAATCAAATCTGCAACAAACAAGCACAATAACAACAAAATACTACTTTGCAACACAATGAATGCCTTGAATCACTTTTGCATAAAGTCATAAGTTCACAATGTCCATCTAGTTTGCAAATGAAAACCTAAACATGCTTATATATGCAACTACAAACATTCCTGCTGAGAATTTCATAATTCAAACTTGAGATGTCGGCATAGGACCTAAATAATGGTCATAAAACTAACATTTAAATTTAGAGCTGACCCAAAATAGGGCATGACTAGGGTGCTAGCACCCAAGTCCACCCTCCCATTTTTTTGGGGGGATCATCAAAACAACACCCCCTAGGTCCTATTTGCCATAAGACTTCAGGGTTTTCTCATCAGGATTCACAATTATCATGCAAGATTCTCTAAATGCATGCTAAGGACCCAAGAGCTAAACCTTAAGAGGGAAAAGCCCCCAAGGGGACATTTTCTGACATAACAATTTCAAACAAATTCTTTTTAGATATGAAGAAGCCTCAGGAAAAAAGGTAAGCTTACTAAAGAGTACACTTTTCTTTATGAACACCCCTAAGCAGAGACAAGCCAAAATTGCCAAAATCCTTAACTACAAAGTGGAACTCTTTCCCTCCACTTACCATAGCTTACTTGTGTATGAAAAGAAGGTTCCATAATCCTTTTGGTTTACATTAGTGGATCGCTTCCACGCTAAATTGGCTAGTTGGAAGGGGTCTCTTTTAAGCTAAGCTGAAAAAGGCCTAATTAATAAAAGCTACTTTTACAGAATATGCTGATTTATGTTGTGAGCCTCCTCAAAATGCTAGGGGAATACATGGAGAATATTGAGTAGATACAGAGGAAATTCTTATGGACTAGCATGGAAGAGAAGAATAAATTATCACTGGTGACTTGGGACCTCGTATGTAGACCTAGGAAACAAGGGGGCTCTCGAAGTCACTAAAATCAGAGAATTTAACCAAGCTTTAATGGCTAAGATGCCCTCGAGACTGATCAAGGAAAATAATGAATGGACTGGTATAGTGAGAAAGAAATACCTCAATGGTTGCCTTAACTTTTGAGAAGTTTTAGATGTGGATAAGGATATGCTATTGGGCGGTTCTAACATTTGGAAAAACATAGTGGACAACAAAAACTTAATTAGAAAGGGTATCAAATGGAAGGTTGGAAATGAGAATTTAATTCTATTTTTGGAAGACTTGTGGTATGGGGACATGAAGTTATTTGATTTGGAGTGGGCCAGACCTATGAGGGAGCTCTGCATCAGAACCATGGGTCAGAGGGTAGTGGATTACATGTAGCATGGAAAATGGAAGAATCACTCTGAGATGAATCCCACTCTCAAAGACCTTCAGCTCTTCCTCTCCTAGTTCCACTTTCCAAGCTTACAAATGGAGGATGAGATGGTTTGGAGTTCTTCCCCTTTAGGGAACTTCTCAGTGGTGTCTGGGTTTGAGATGTTGCTTCATGGTCAGGGTGCTGCTCCTTTCTGGGCCAATCTTTGGATTTTGGCTCTCATTCTAAAAATCAATATATTCTTCTGACTTTTAGCTTAGAATAAAATTCTCACCATTGATAACTTTTGTAAACATGGTTTTGCCATTCCAAATAGGTGTGCTTTATGCCTAAATCAATAGGAATTGGTGGTCCACATGATGATAGGATGTGAGTTCTCTAGAGAAATATGGGGTAAGATTCTCTCTCCGTGGAACTTGGACTAGGTCTTTCCTAACTCCTTAGAGGATTTAGTCACCTAGTGGAAAGATCTATCCTGGAATTCTTCTCTCAAGTTCCTTTGGACCCTTACCTCTCCCCTTGTGGCTTGGAGAGTTTGGAAAGAAAGAAACAATAGGGTTTTCTGTGAGACAGCTTTGTCAACTAATGGTGTGTTAGTGAAAATTAAGAGGGCTATCAAGGAAAACTTCACTCAAGGTATGTTGGAAAAAAATTAGAATGGGTCAAAGGATAACATTTCTAATTATGATAAGAAGGTGTCTTCTAACTGGGGCTTAACAATTGATACTTCAATCCTATTTAAGAAGATTAAGAAGGATAGAGATTAGGTTAAATGGAAGACCCCATTGTTGGGGTGGGTTAAGGTCAATTTTGATGGGGTGGATAAAGGGAATCTCGAGCTAGCTAGAAGTGGCAGAGTGTTAAGAGATGATAGAGGTAGGTTTATTTTGGTTGTGGTGCTCCCATTGGGTATTTGGTTAAATCACTATGCCAAAGCTGTAGCGGCCTACCATAGTATAAAGTTAGCCTATGAGAGAGGTCATAAGAAGGTCTAGACTGAGGGGGACTCTCTCAATATTGTAGTGTCTAAATGAAAATATCCAAACCCCAAGTTGTACCATTGAAATGATAATAAAGGATTCCATTCATATGATAAAGTCTTTTAAGAATTTTTTAATTTCCCATATATTTCGGGAAGGAAATGGGTTGGCTGACATTATAGCCAATGAGGGAGTGATATCCCATGACATCATATGATGAGAAAAGATCTCAGATATGCCAAGAAAGGTGAAATCAATAGTGATTAATGAAGGAAATCATGATAATTACAACATTATTTTTGAGAGTTGATCTAATGATAACTCTATGGAGGCTCACATGCTTTTTGGGTGGGGAGAAAACCTTGTTGGATAAGAAAGAGAAAGGGATTTGTCTTTGGTGCAGTCATGGTTAGGAGGGTCCACAAGGTGAACAGTCTAGACCGTGCAACAAGAGTAAACATAATGGAAGCAACATAAATATATAATGCAAATATAGATTCAGTCATTTAGTATATCATAGATTCAAAACACAAACATGTCTGCAACATGCAGGCTTACAATTAGGGCTCACAGGTCTGATTCTATAGTTACAATATATGCACAAGATATAGCTTTGAAGCACCTTCTCAAGGAATTCCAACTATCAATTATCTCCAATATGATCAACTACTTTCCTATGCATCTATTACATGAATATATATCGTCTCTAGATCACAAGAATCCTCTACATCAGCCAAGGATGATTACAAACTCTAATGAAAGAGATGTAACATGTGTACATAGATAGGTCAGACCTAATCATATGGAAATCCTCCGCAAGTGAATGGAACAATGTGAAGATCTCAGGGAAGGTCAACCAAGACCCAAACTATCTTGAATGACGTGTCTTTTAGCTCTGCAAGTCATGGAAGTGCTCCGCAAGTCTTCTCCTTTACCTGTCTATCTAAGACCCTCTGAATGATTTGTTTTGAGAAAAGAATCAATCTTCTGATAGTGAAATCTTTCCAGTAACTAATCTAGATGATCTGAGTTTTGGATATGATGTGTATGTGTCTAGATGCTAAGTCCAACTCCACAAGGTCTAAAATGAAACTATGGTAGAATGTGGACCAAAATATAGAAACTGCTACTGACTAACTAACTGTACTAAAGTAGAAAAATGAAAGAAACAAAATAAAATGATTTTTTTTTTTTGGTTGATGCAAGATTGGTCTTGAACCAAGGATGCTCCTGCATCAGACATCTGGGGTTGTTGAAAAAGTGAGTCCCTCACTTTGCGGGGGCTAGAGGAAAACCAAGACGATCCACCTCAGCCTTTAAAGAAATCCAAGATGAATATTCTTCAGTCTACCTTTCAACTTTACCAAATATTCCTTGTATTACTTTCCTCTAGTGCTACATCCAATTCTATTATCTAAGATGTCTTCAATCTTCTTCGATGCTTGTTATGGTAATTGTTTCTTCAAGTCTTCTTCAAGGCTGTCACTAAACTCCACTTCATGATACTGATATAGGTCTACAATGTTGAAAATAGGTGATATGCCCAATGTCTCTGGTAGCTCCACTTCATATGAATTTCTTGAATCAAAATTTCTGAGTATCCTACATGGTCAAAACTTCTTCATCTTCAACTTGTTATATGTCCCAATTGGAAATATTTCTTTTCTCAGATATACCATAACTACATCTCCAACTTCAAATTCTTTGTGTCTTCTCTTCTCATCTGCTTGCTCCTTATACTTACTATTCATCTCCTCCAAATGATTCTTAACCTAATTATGCACTATCTCCATATGTCTAGCAAATTCTTCTACTTTTGCACTCCTCTTTTCCTCCATACCGATATCTCTCAACTCTGCTACTCCTCTAGGGTTACTTGTCACAATTTCAAATGGTGTCTTTCCAGTACTGCTATTCACTAAATTATTATAGGCAAACTCTGCTTGTGATAGAATCAAGTC
Organism: Cunninghamia lanceolata; assembly: GCA_027924645.1. Lineage (NCBI taxonomy): Eukaryota > Viridiplantae > Streptophyta > Pinopsida > Cupressales > Cupressaceae > Cunninghamia > Cunninghamia lanceolata. The sequence goes on along the minus strand of BSBN01000220.1, from coordinate 1,475,472 downwards.
CCAATTTCCTATCTTCTCTCCAACGAAACATCTTAGCAAGTTTCCCAAACTCCTATTTACTAACTCTTTTTGTCCATCAATCTGTGGATGAAATGCTGAACTAAACTTCAAATCTGTCTTCATTTTCTTCCAAAGTGTCCTCCAAAATTATCCAAGAAATCTTGTATCTCTGTCTAAAATTATGCTCTTAGGTAATCCATGCAATCTCACAATCTCCTTGAAAAATAGGTCAACCATATGAACTACATCAATTATCTTTTTACAAGGTATGAAATGTGCCACCTTTGAAAATATGTCCACCACTACAAATATAGAATCATGTCCTCTCTGTGTCTTTAGAAATCTTAATATGAAATCCATGCTTATGTCTTCCCAAGGTCTCTACGGTACTGTCAAAGATTTGTAAATCTATAATTATGACTACTTCCTTTTGCAACTTGACATACTCTACAACTATGCACAAACTTCCTAACATCCTTATATATCTGAAGCCAAAAGTAATGTTCAATTACCAAAGCCATTGTCTTATCACTACCAAAATATCCTGCTAATCCATCACTGTGCTTCTCTTTGATCAAATTATCCCTCATTGAACTCCTCGGTATGCATGACTGATTTCCTTTGAACAACATATCTTCTTGAATGAAATAATCCAACCACTTACTCCTATTTGTCACAACAGGTTCCTTACATGCTCTCTAGGGTTCTGCAAAATCAAGATCTTCTTCATACATGTTCAACTCTTCAAATCCTAACACTTCAACTGTCATCTCTATCAGCAAGTTCCTTCTTCTACTCAATGTGTTTGCAACTTTGTTTGATTTACCACTCCTATGCTTCAATACAAAAGTATAACTCTACATGAACTCTACCCATCTCATATATCTCTGATTCAAATTTCCTTGACTGTTTAGGTACTGCAAAGCTTGATGATCTGTATACAACACAAAATCCTTAGGCAATAAATAATGCCTCCACTTCTTCAAGGCTTGAATTATGGCATAGACCTCTTGATCATAAACTAAATGTCTTCTTCTTGCATCATTCAACTTCTCACCAAAATATGCTACAAGTCTACCTTCTTGACTTAACACTACTCATATTGCATTTCCACTTGCATCACAATCTACTTGAAATACCTTGTTGAAATCCAACAATGCCAACATAGGTTATTCTATCACTTTCTGCTTCAACAGTTCAAAACTTATATCTACTCCTAATGTCCACTTAAAGTCCTTTCTGTCACCTCTCATTGTTTCTGTCATAGGGTTACATACTGAACTAAAATTTTTGATGAACTTCCAGTAGAAACTAGCTAATCCATGAAATGATTTGACTTCTCCAATGCTCCTAGGTGTAGGCCATTCAATAATTGCTCTCACTTTCTCAGGCTCCATCCTTAATCCTTCTGCAGAAATCACAAATCCCAAATATACCAATTCTTCCTTCATGAAACTACACTTCTTGATGTTTATCAACAATTTCTCTTCTCTCAACTTCTACAATACTTGTCTCAAGTACCACAAATGTTCTTCTTTTGTCTTCCTGAAAATCAAAATATCATCCAAATACACAATAACAAACTTACCCACAAATTTCTTCAAAATTGTTTAAGGTGAAAAAATGATGAAGAGGATTTGTTTGTGTTTAGGGTAAATTAGTATGAATCCTCTTTCCACCTCAAACATTCAAGGACTTCAGCCAAGTAGGAAGTCTACTATTAGGATTTTAGTCACATGGAATGTAGGGAAAATTGGAATTGTGTGATTTAGTTGTTCAATTAAGCCCAATTATGCTCAAAACCCTAATTATGCAAATTCAGAAGTAAACGGACAAATCACAGAAAATGCTCACACACAGAGATATTAAATGACCATCAAATGCATACCAGATTTTGAAGTTTAGAAAGCGGAACAATCAGGGACTAATGAGCGGGCGCCCTAGTCTAGTGCCATACTTTTTGTCAGGATCTAAAAATCTTGTCTGCAACCTATTCCTGTTGTTCTAGAGATTCTTCAGTTGTGGGATCCAAAGGACTAATGAGTGGGCACCTGAGTCCAGGTCCCTATTTTCTCTTCTAATCTACAATTTCGACAGTCTGCACTGCTCTCCTGCAACTCCACTTTTTCTGCTCCTGCAACATGTAACCTGTAATCACAGAAAAATAGGTTGGGGGTTGTGGTGTTTAGAGACTTTCCTCAGTCAAGCCCCGGAGAGACATTCAAGTCTTCCGAACATCGTTGTCATATAAAGAGTGTGTATCTTTACAGGATAGAGGTAAAATTCATATGATAAATGATTGAACACAGAATTGATATCACCTTGTAGTGAAGATCTCATGGAAGGAAGAAGCTCTTCATGCCATGAGGAGATGGATGCCAAATCTAGAAATACAAACACAAGAACAACACAAATTCTGCTCTGCAACACACAATGAATGCCTTGAATCACCTTAACATAAGCTTGTCAATCAAAATGCCCATCTAGTTTACAAATGAATGCCTAAACATGCTTATATATGCAACTACAAACATTCCCGCTAAGAATTTCATAATTGAAACTTACCGTGTTGGCATAGGACTTGTAACATTGGAAGATGTCCCCTTGGGGGCTTTTCCCTCATAAGGTTTAACTCCTGGGTCTTTAGCATGCATTTAAGATATTTTAGTTCATATTTTGGCATCCTGATGGGATAAGCCCTAGGAAAGATGACAAATGGGACCTAGGTGGACCCCTTGAGCCTTACCCTGCCCAATATAGGGGGGAGAACTTGGGCGCCTACACCCTAGTCTTGCCCTATTTTAGGGCAGCCCTAATTTATGGGTGTTGGTTTATGACTGTTATTTGGTTCTTTTTCTGACACGGTAAAGTTTGATTTTTAAAATCTTGGCAGGAATGCTTGTAGTTGCATATATAAGCATGCTTAGGCATTCATTTGTAAACTAGATGATTACTAGCAAGCTATAGTGTTCTCAAGGTGATTCAAGGCTTTCTATTATGTTGCAAGAGCAGACTTGTATGTTTTGTGTGTTGATATTTGTAGATTTGAGCATCAATCTCCTCATGGCATAAAGAGTATCTTCCTCCATGAGAGATTGACTACAAGGTGACATATCATTGTGTTTTTATCATTGATTCCTTTAGTTTTTGCCTCTGCCTCACAAGGGCACACACTTTTTATCTGACAACGGTATTCGAAGACTTAAGTGTCATCCAGAGTTTGACTGAGGCAAGCCTCTAAACACCACAACCCCGAAACCAAGTCTTGTGATTGCAGGTTACAGGTGTCATATCTAGAAAAATTAGAGTTGCAGGAAGGCTTGGAAGACATCAGGGATTCAGGATCTGAAGAAAAGTCAGACACAGGAGCACTTCTGTGACTAGGGCACTCACAATAGTATCCTCCGCAGATAGATCTCGAGAAACATAAGTTACAGGGTTGATCAGTGTCAGAAGGAGGTCTAGATTCCATGAAAAAGTAGGTACCTTGGACTTGGGTGCCCATACCTTAGTCCTCGACTATTTTGCCTCAGAACCCCAAAAATAGGTATTTTGTGATTTGTTATTTTACTCCTATCTACAAGAGTTTTTTCTGTTATTCATCAATTTGTTGTCGTATTTGCATAATTAGGGTTTTAATGGTTAATTGGACATAAGAGAAGTAAAAATTGATAATTAATTCCCTAATCCCAATTTTCCTTCATTTGTAAGTGACCTAGGGAATGATAATGCTCACCACTCGACCCTAGATCCTTTAATGTTTAGTGGAGAGGCAGATTTTAACATCTAAACAACAAAAGATTAACAAAATCCAATTTTACCCTAAACATTTTGGCGAACCCATGCTTTTGGACTTAAATTGCAACTTTCTGATTGTTTGTCTTCATATTTGAATTGATTTCATTCTTTCATTTCATTGCATTGAGAAAAATTCAAAAAATTGAAAAATTTGGAAAATACAAAAAAATTGCATTGTTTGGCTTACTAAATTGCATCAATTCTTTCTAAATTTTCCTAATTCATGATTTTTGCATCAGATCTGATATAAACTATAGAGAAATCCAAAAATTCAAAAATTTGCATTGCATTTTTATCATCTAATTGCTAGAGTTTTGTGGAAATTTTGACAATTTAATATAACCTAGTAATTCCAAAATCTAGGGTTAGTAGGAAAAATCTTTTATTATATTTTTCTACTGATTTTATAGGCTCATTCAAATTAACATTTAGATTTAGTTTTGCATTTTAGTGTGAATTTGCATTTAGATTTAAAATATTTGCATTTTTGCATAGAAAATTTCAACAAAAACTAGTAATTTTGATGCATTTTCATTAAATTTGCATGGGCATTTTGCATGTTCAATCTTGAAAATTATTTTTAGATCTAAGAGTAAGCTAATTTCATCATAAATTAGACTTCAAAACATTCGCATAGAATTTTGTCCCAAGATCTGAAACCTAGGGCTTCAAAAACAACGATTTTCACTTAAATTGACCTTATCGACTCTCCAAACTTGCACCATAGTTGTGTTGTGGAAAGTATTTTTGCACTAATTTTCTATTATTAGGGTAATCATTTTATTCCCCTCATAAAATCTTCACAACACCCTTTTATCGAGCTCTTGTAGTGAAAATTTGGCGAAAAACTACACATTTTGGATATTTTTGCCCTAGGGTTTGACCTACTTTGCATTCCAAGTGTGTTGTGATCAATTTTATGGATTGAGGTGACTTCTATTATTGATATTATTTTCTGTACCTCCTGAAATTCATTACAACACCTCTTTTGCTAGGTCTTGGAATTAAAAAACCGTGAAAAATAGCCTATTTTTGCTATATTTTCACTAGGGTTTTACCTTAAGTAGCACTAAAAGCGTGTTGTGTTGAGTATTTTGGAACCAAGTGGCTGTTATTATTACTGATATTATTTTCTGTTCATCATCATCTTCCTCACAACACTCTTTGTCATGCTCTTTTGCATTTGAATTTTGGTGCAAAAAGTGCTTATTTTGACATATTTTCATTATAATTTGACTCGGCATCATCTTATATTTTCATCAAAAGTATGTTGTAAAGGATCTTATTGTTGTATTGGACTGATATCAGACATATTATTTTCTTCCCCTGATAAAAATCCTTACAACACCTTTTCTTTCATATATTTGCATTGAAAAAGTACAAAAAAATCAAACATTTTAGGTCATTTTGCATATAGTTTGCACTTATCTTTTGCATACTCTTGGAAAATTGTTAGAATCTTACTTTTCATTTCATTATGGCATCTTAATGTTATTCATCTCTGAAATATTTACATGAGTATATCCTAGATTTTGAAAATTTCACTAATTTCACTAATGAGAATCCTCATGTTCTAGAACACATAGCTTATATCAGTGGTATTGATGCTTCTATATGTTCTACATATGAGTTGCAATTACTTTGTTATACACATGATTTTAGTAGCTTCACTTTACTCATAGGAGCATATCCTTTGATATTAGAAGATTTAACCAAATTCATCTCTAGGAATACTCATGAGAAAGATGAGACTGAAAAGCCCTTTTTCACCACAAAGTATGATTATGCTATTGATGTACGTTCCTTTCATCCCACTACTCTCCCTAGCCAAGATGTAGCATTAGTGGATGATAAAAGGTCTCTCACATTAAATCCTTTGGGGATGGATATTAGGTGCAATCAAGAGCAAAACAATGTTAATTCAATAATTGTTAATGGACTTCATAGCAATATTCCTAAAATGATTGTCTGAGGGGCACTTAATGCACACTCTTGCTTAAAAATGGTGATTATGGTTCAAGGTGTTCAAAATGCATTACAAAAACCACACCATAATGTGATTGCTCATACATATAACACCCGTAATAACAAACAAAGTAAGCAGGCACAGCATGTGCCTATCTCTCTTCCATGTTCTCAACCTATGCTCCCTCAACCACCTCGTCTTACTCATAAAAGTGGTCAAGAGTATGATCTTGTCAAACAAATTCACACTACTCCAGCTAAGATCTTTGTTTGGGATTTAATACAAACATCACCTACATACCATGGAATGCTCCAAGAAGCTTTGCAAAAGGTGATTATCCCACCTATTGCTAAGCCTAATGATGTAGCAGCAGTATTGGATAGTATGCATGCGACAAAAATAGATATTCTCTTTCAACCACAAGAATTACCGTCAATTGAAGTTCAAAACCAATATGATCCACTTATGATCTCTATCATAATAAATAGAACATTGGTAAAACGAGTTATGATTGACAATGGATCAGCTCTTAATGTTTCTAGTATTGACCTACTAGACAAAATCAAGGTTGACACATCACAAATCACACCAAATGGAATTAGCATTTGTGGCTTTGATAATGTTGGATGACAATTCGTGGGCACTATAACTCTACCTATACAAGTAGGACCTGTGCTTGTACCCACCCTAATTCATGTCATGCCTTATTCTTTATCTTACAACATGGTTCTTGGTAGACCTTGGATTCATGCATTAGGGGCAGTTCCTTCCACCTTGCATCGTTTAATCAAATTTATATTCAAAGGTAAACTTCATACTATTCATGCCAATCCTGAACCAGATAACTATCTATATACACCTAAAATTGGCATGACTCTACTTAAATAAATATTTTAAATATTTATTTCATCATCATATTCCTCTATCATTAAATAAATAAATTTATTTATTTATTTGATTCACTTCCTCTCATTTAATTAAATAAATTACATTTTATTTAATTAATTAAATTCATCCCCACCAACTTCATTCTTCTAAAAATAATTAAATAATTTTAATTATTTAATTAAAATATTTTATTCCTCCAAATTTAAATAAAATGCAAATTTTATTTAAATAAAATCTAAAATCCTCAGAAAATAAAATATATATATATATATATTTTATTTATTCCTCTCAATTATCTACAAAATAATTAAATAATAAATCTTTTTATTTAATTATGTCTTCTTATCTTCACAAAAATCATTCTTATCTTCTAAAAATACTTTCCTCTTGTCACATAAAAGCAAAAACTGAGTTACAAAAGCAAAATCAGTTTTAAAGCATCTTTAAAACAAATCTTCTCTTAAATTAGAAAAATAAATTCTAATTTAAGAAAATCAAATCTCATCCTCATCAAGAGAGGAGTTAACTCAACAAGGCTATTTTTTGAATGACATGTGTCCTTCTTCCATTTGTTACGCGTTCCTCAACAATCCTCCTCCGTTAATCTTCTCTTTTCTTCTCAACCATTGATCTTCCCTCACCTTTTTTCTATAAATACAACTTTCTTCTCTTCATTTCATAGATCGATCATTGTACAAACTTATGTTGCAGAGATACCAGCGCGCCTTTGGCACCCCCATTTCCTTAAGCACTTCATATCCATTTGTTAGTGTGCTTGGAGCTCATCTTCAAACACACGAATATCATAGCCATTCTGTCTTTGTCATCTTCAACAAGCAAGGGAGCAAAAATGTTTCTGAGGGCTTCACCATCAAGATCAAGAACAGATAGGCGAGCAATGGAAAATGATAGGTAAAGAGGTTGTAAGTATATTATTTATGCTTATTTTAATCCTCTTTGCTTTCAACTTCCATTGATGTTTGGCTTTTGTTTTCATTGATTTGATTAACCTATTTTCCCCCTCACACTGTCTACACATTGAAAAACAACAACTAGTTTACAATCATATGAGCTTAAACACTTTATGAGCTAGCTCATCAATGCCTCTAGCCATGAATAATGTTGTGCAAGACTCTCAACCATCGAATGCACTTGTTGGTGATGATTGGGGTTCATTCAATTTTAATCCTTGCAGTATAGAGGAATATTAAATTAATAGCCTTGACACATCAAAAGTGGCATCGATCTCACCTAAGCAATCTTTTGAAGCACCTAAAAAACCTAAAATCCCCTTGGTAGAAAATAAAAAAAATACCATCACTTATACTACAAATTATGATACCTACGAGGCCTCACCTTCTTCTAAGGAACTAGACTCTCTATATGGTCATGGATTTCAAATTTTGTACAAACATAATGACTATGTAGGTAAGGGATGTGGTGTACATCAACAAGGAATTAGAGTACCTCTAGAATATGCTTCAACACATTACTCAAGTGACATTGGATATAATCCTTTTAAAGAAAATAAATCTTCTCGTCATCCTAAACTTAATGTTAGATATCCTAAATGTGTATGTTCTTAATGATGGTGCTACTAGGTAAGTATTTATAACCCTTTATTTCTCTCATGATGTGCTTCCCCTGTAATGTGTTATATGTTGTTTAGGCCTCCTAAGATGACCTCAGATTCTCCCGTAAGGATCGGGATACCAGGAGACTGTCTCTATTGGACCTTCTTCTATTTCTATCATCATTCTTCTAAATTGCCTCTCTTTGATTTCATGTTGTGTATTGTGTCTGATGGACATAGCGTCACGGTTGGTGACTTGGGGGCACCCTCCTACGTGATTGTCCCTAAGACACTTATTTCTCCTCTCTTATTTATTGTTTCCCTTCCTCTAGTGTTTCCACCTAGCGGGAAGATGATGACAAACATTTATACTAATGTAGACCTAGTGTCCCTTTCGAGAGCAATAAAAAATGGACCTAGTTCCTAATATGACGATGGGGTTGTATATTTTATTTGACGCTTGGCTAGTGGAAGCACTCGTGTTTTTCGCGTAGTGAATTTTATGATGTTTTATCACATTTACAAAACTTGACAATACTGCTGCTCTATGCACCTTTGTTTGCCTTTGAATCTGGCCTTGGTGGTAATTGATTCAGAGAGCTTCGTGATATAGCCTCGTGGTTATCCTCAAACTCTAAATTCGTTGTATAACCTTGGCTCTTTGTGTGATTAATCATATGCATTGATGTTGTTGTTTATTATGATGCTGTAGACACTAACATGTTTCTTGCAGGGATGTGTTTGTGGGAACATTTGGCGATTGTAAAGTACATGTCACCTCTGGGGGCATGGGCTTTACAAAAGTCTATGTTCCCTTGTGTGTTTTCTTCCTACCTTAACATGCTTGATATTGTTGCATGATATCAACCACCTTAAGGTGGGGGCATATATAAGGTAAGTTGTCTGTTGTACATGTTAGCAATGTGCTTGTCCTCAAGTGTAGGCTAGTATGATGAGTACTTCCTGCATCTTGAGTTTGTTTGCAATCAATCAATCTATTTATTGCATATACCTCCTTTTCACCATAAGGCATCTCCGTGATGCGGGTGGGGTTGTATACTTTTGAGCTCATACCTCCTTTGCACTGTAAGGCATCTCCATGATGCGGGTGGGGTGGTATGCCATGCTTCCTTTTTACTGTAAGACATCTCTGTGATGTGGGTGGGATTGCATTTTCAAAAGTCCTCTACAGAGACGGGGAGCAGTTTTGTGAGTAACTCAACCCTTAAGTGTGTTTTCGGCAATTGTTGTGGTGAAGCCCAATCGTCAGTGTGTGCATGTAATGTGCCTGAGATGGTGATGAGCCTAGAAATAGGGAACACACCATCGCTTGTCTGTCGTGTTTTCTCTGTGTCTTCAAGTGTGTGTGTTTTGGCATGCTTGTTTTATTTGGCGTGTTTGTTGCCCCATATGTGGTATGCATTTTGGGAGGTTTTGTGTGTCTTGCGTGTGTGTTGCCCCATATATACTAAGACTTGCACCTTAGGGTAGTGCATCTTGTATTATGGGAGGTTTGTTTACTTTCTAGTACTTGCATCTACATTTCATATATATGAGAAAAAGAAAAGAAAAGATATCATTTCTGTCTTGCATGCATTAATGTCTCTTCTATGCATTGACTGAATTCTCCATGTTCTGCGTGACTGTAACTGTCTTCTCCGTGTTTTGCATGCCTGTTACTATCTTCTATGTGATTGGCGTATCTTCTCCATGCTTGATGTGTTTACTATTTTTTTTACCTTACTTTAATTCATGTATTGGCCTCGTGTTTATACATACATTAAAGTGGGGGCTAAATGTAATGTCAGAAAATGTCCCCTTGGGGGCTTTTCCCTCATAAGGTTTAGCTCCTGGGTCTTTAGCATGCATTTAGGATATTTTAGTTCATATTTTGGTATCCCGATGGAATGAGCCCTAGGAAAGATGACAAATGGGACCTAGGAGGACCCCTTGAGCCTTACCCTACCCAAAATAGGGGAGGAGGACTTGGGTACCCGCGCCCTAGTCTTGCCCTACTTAGGGGTAGCCCTAATTTCTAGGTGTTGGTTTATGACCATTATTTGGTTCTTTTGCCGACATGGTAAAGTTTGATTTTTAAAATCTTAGTGGGAATGCTTGTAGTTGCATATATAAGCATGCTTAGGCATTCATTTGTAAACTAGATGATTATTAGCAAGCTATAGTGTTCTCAAGGTGATTCAAGGCTTTCTATTGTGTTGCAAGAGCAGACTTGTATTTTTTGTGTGTTGATATTTGCAGATTTGAGCATCAATCTCCTCATGGCATGAAGAGTAGCTTCCTCCATGAGAGATTCACTACAAGGTGACATATCATTGTGTTTTTATCATTGATTCCTTTGGTTTTTTCCTCTGTCTCACAAGGGTACACACTCTTTGTCTGACAACGGTGTTCGGAGACTTAAGTGTCATCCGGGGTTTGACTAAGGCAAGCCTCTAAACACCACAACCCCCAAACCAAGTCTTGTGATTATAGGTTATAGGTGTCACATCTGGAAAAAGTGGAGTTGTAGGAAGGCTTGGTAGACATCAGGGATTCAGGATCTGAAGAAAACTTAGACACATGAGCACTTTTGGGACTAGGGCACTCGCAACAGTATCCTCCACAGACAGATCTCAAGAAACAAAAGTTACAGGGCTGATCAGTGTCGGAAGGAGGTCTAGATTCCCTGAAAAAGTAGGTACCTTGGACTTGGGTGCCCACACCTTAGTCCCTGACCATTCTGCCTCGGAACCCTGAAAACAAGTATTCTGTGATTTGTTATTTTACTCCCATCTGTAAGAGCTTTTTTCATTATTCATCAATTTGTTGTCGTATTTGCATAATTAGGGTTTTAATGGTTAATTGGACGTAAGAGAAGGAAAATTTGATAATTAATTCCCTAATCCCAGTTTCCCTTCATTCGTAAGTGACCTAGGGTATGATAGTGCTCGCCACTCGACCCTAGATCCTTCAATGTTTAGTGGAGAGGCAGATTTTAACATCTAAACAACAAAAGATTAACAAAATCCAATTTTACCCTAAATAGGACCTAAATAACAATCATAAACCAACACTTTGAAATTGGTCTTGACCTAAAATAGGGTAGGACTAGGGTGCGGGCGCCCAAGTCTTCCCCCCTATTTCAAGTAGGGATCGTGTCAAGTGCACCCTCTAAGTCCCATTTGCCATGAAGCTTTAGGGTTTTCTCATCGGGATGTCAAATTATCATGAAAAATGCTCTAAATATATAAACAAGACCCATGACCTAAACCTTAAGAGGAAAAATCCCCCAAGGAGACATTATCCGACATACCATTTATCCCCCACTTTAATGTATGTATAAATGCAAGACCAATACATACATTAAAGTATGGTCAACAAGCATAGCAAACATGCTAAGGATGAAGAAGACACGCCAATCAGAGAGAAGACAATAACAGGCACGCAAAGCACAGAGAAGACAACATTGAAGACATGCAAAACACATTGAATACAGTGAATGCAGAGAAGATAGAGATGATTTTTTTCTTTTTCATTTTCATATATGAAATGCAGATGCAAGTGCAAGGAAAGTAAACACACCACCCATAATGCAGGAGGGACTCCACTAGTCTTTAGACTATATATGGGGTAACACACATGCAATACATGCCATACAAAGCAAGCACACCATTCAATTCCCAAAGCATAGGAGGGATTCATTGCCATCGGTCTTTAAGACTATGCTTGGAAACAAACACGCAATACACACACACTTAGAAGACACAGAGAAAACACACCAGACAAGCTATGGAGTGTTCCTATTTCTAGGTTCAACACCATCTTATGAACATTACAGGCACACATCGACGATTGGGCTTCACCACAACAATCACCGAAGACATGCTTAAGGGTTGATTTAGTCACACAACCGCTCCCTGCCTCGTGATGAGGACTTTTGAAAATGATAGGATGTGCACTCTCCATGAGAAATACACCATCCCTGCCTCAAGATGAGGGATTAAGATAAAAAAGTGATGCAATATCCCTACCTCGCGATGAGGGCTTAAATGATTGTAATAGATTTCAAACAAATCTCAGAGTGCAGGAGGGACTCATCGCCACCAGTCTTTAAGACTACACCTAAGAATAAGCATGTTGCTAACATCTGCCATAGACAACTTACCTTATATATGCCCCCACCTTAAGGTGGTTGATATCAGGTATTGATATCAAGCACATTAAGGTAGGTATAAAACACACAAGGGAACATGAGCTCTCACAAAGCCCATGCCCCCTGGAGGTGAGATGTACTTTACAATTGCCAAATGTTCCCACAAACACATTCCTACAAGAAAAGTGTTAGTGTCCATATAATCATGATAAACAACAATGCATAATGCAAGATTCAAGATAGACAAAGTGCACAGAGCAACAATATTGTTATGTTTTTGTAAGTGCAATAAGACACCATCAAGATCAAATGACAAAGTGCATGGAGTGATTCTACTAGCCAAGCATCAGATAATATATATCAACCCCATCTTCATATATGGACTTGGTTCATTTTTTTATTTTTCGCTAAAGGGACACTAGGTCTGCATCAGTATAATATATTTTTCGTCATCCACCCGCTAGATAGAAACACTGGAGGAAGGGAAACAATAAATCAAGAGAGGAGAAACAAGTGCCTTAGGGATAGTCATGTAGGAGGGTGCCCCCAAGTCGCCAACCACAATGCTATGTCTGTAAGACAACACACAATAGTGAAAAGTAGAGGAGAAGAAATATAGAAGAATGATGATATAAATAGAAGAAGGTCACAATAGAGGTGATCTCCTAGTATCCTGGACCTTACAAGAGAATCAAGGGTCATCCCAGGAGGCCTAAACAACACATAACACATCACAGGGGAAACACATCACGAGAGATTGTCATCGAGCAAATCATCATCATCTTCCCACTCCCAAATCTTAGAGGAATGTGGGACATAAGGTACCATAGCCCAACTCTTGTTCTTGTTTTCAATTTGTCCATTCTTAAGATCTTGATGGTTGATTCAATGTTTGGTGAGATGTTTTCTTGTTGAAATGCAAGTCGTTGGGCATAATCTTGTCATCTCTGCCTCCTTTCTCTTGCTTGTATATTTCTTTTTGTCCTACCACTTATCTCTTGTAAAATAGTGTTTTTCTCTTTCATAGGTTTTTGTATTTTAGAGGGGGAAGCACTAGGATCAAATCTCATTAGTCTAGGTGGAATATTCTGTTGTTGATGACTACCTCTTGATCCTTGTAAGGATGGTGAGGGAGGAACCTCAGCATAGGGTCCATTTCCTTTCAATCTAGGATTCTCTTCAAATGTGGGTTGTTCATCTCTTGTTGTTTCCTATATAGAAGGACCGGCCACTTGATGTAATAGTTTTGTTTTGTAATTTCTATAGGCCAAGAAGTTAAAGTCTATTCATGGCTCTGGTTCCACCTCAGATCTTTCCCAAAAGTAATCCAGTGTACAATGTTGTCTTGTAACCAAAGGTTTATACTTATTGTGAGGGATAGTAATCACTTGTCCATTCAAAGGAAGTTTTACACATTTATGAATTGTTGAAGGGACAACTTTCATAGCCTTTAACCATGGATGTCCCAATTTTATGTGAAAGAGGTCAGAAATGGGGACAACATCAAACCATTGTTCTACATGTTTCTCAAATTCAGTGCCCAATAAAGATATCTTCCCAGAAGTGTTTACAAAGGTTCCCTTATGTGTCTTAATCATCATATCCAAAGGATCATAAGAGCCTTACATTAATTGATGTGAAAAGAGAAAATCTTTCATGGATACATTAGTCATGCAATTAGGATCAATAAGGGTTCCATCCACAGGATTTCCCATTATCTTCATAGTGATATAAAGAGGTCCTTCAGTGTCTCCAATTGTTGTATCATGAGGTGTAAACACGAGTTTAGGTTCAGGGACCTTTCTTTTCGTGTAAGGCCTAAGAGGAAACATATTGTTATTGTTGTGATTAGAAGCCATGTATTTAAGTTTTCAAGTCAATGAAAGATCAGATTTTAAAAGCTTTTCAAAAGTTATGCAGAAGACAAGTGCAACACTATGTATGAAAATGACCTAAAATGCTTGATTTTTTCAACTTTTTTCAATGCAAATAAGTGAAAGAAAGGGTGTTGTAAGGAAATTGATCAGGGTCAACAAATAATATGTTTGATATCAGTCCAATAAAGCAATAACATCCTTCACAACACATTTTTGATGCAAATCTAAGATGATGATAAGTCAAAACTAGTGATTTTTTTAGTGGCTAATTTTCACTAATTGGCTAATAGTTGAAATTGGAGATTCAAAATTTGGCTAATAGTACGAGCTATAAGGTTGACCTAAATTGCCACATTTTTATAAAATTTTGTTTTAGTCTTGGTTAAATCGGTAAAAATTTAATTTTATTAAACTTTTAAACTCAAAAATTTGCCACAATATTTGATACTTAATTAGATAAGATTCGCCTAAGTATTATAAGTTATAGTAGAAAATGAAATTAAATAGCTAATAATATTATATAATCATTGGTTACTCTAGGTTCATATCACCAATTTTCAATCACTACCATTGATTTTATTTATAATATAATAGTTGGGGTTGTATTCCATGGGTTAAAAAGTATCCATGGAGCTCCAATGCCCATCAATCCAGAAATTGTATTTATGTCATTGATCTCAATTTATAATCTAATAGCTAGGGTTAAATTTTATGAGCTAAAATGTACTCATGGAGCTCCAATGCTCATGGGACCTATTGGTTCTTTATCTCTAAATCGACAGAGGGTTTGCTAGTTCCAATGCACAGGTAGATTCAACCAACAAATACAGGAGGTTGCGCGAGCTGCCTCCTCTTAACTTCTGGTTCTACCGCACCAAGGGGGGTATCCCTATAGCTAAAGATTTAACTTTGACTCACCCAATAGAAAGATTTAGCTTTACACTAAAGGCAGAATACTCCTACAAACTAATAAGTTGGAAATTTGAAAAGATTAGTTTTTATGCTTTGGATGCAAGACAGGGGTTTTGGAAACATAACACAACATAGGGAGCAGACTGGTGTCTATCTCAGGGCAAGGAGTCAACTAGACATATACAAGTGAATGGTTTGCACTGGCATTCAAGTTTCAAGGGGTTAGGACTAGTATTTTCCTTACAAACACCACCCAAGAATGAGTATTTAGCTATCTCCACTTACAAACATCCCTGCTGCCATACAATCTTCTTCATACTTAACCTAAAATAGTTTAATCCACTCCTTGAATGGAAGTTAGAGATCAAGCATGCAATACAGAGATCTATATCCTAGAATC
The DNA here is from genome assembly GCA_027924645.1 of Cunninghamia lanceolata. Lineage (NCBI taxonomy): Eukaryota > Viridiplantae > Streptophyta > Pinopsida > Cupressales > Cupressaceae > Cunninghamia > Cunninghamia lanceolata. The sequence goes on along the minus strand of BSBN01000220.1, from coordinate 1,459,905 downwards.
TTAGTAACCCTTAGCAACCAGATTCAAAAGAAGGTGTGCATATAGCAATGGAGACAAACAACTAAACACATGCCATGAAGCATTTTTCATATAAAAACAACATGAAACTGAACATATGTGCAACATACACTCAAATGCAACTCATAAACTCACAAAAGAGACATAACAGCTAAGGAAATGCTCTGTTTTCATTATTTCCTCCAAAAATTTTGACCAAGTCTTCAACAACCCTAAAAATGAGTGACACAGTTCGCTTATATAGCCAGAACGTGCACTCAGCAATCAAGTACAGGGTCATTTCAAAATTTCCCCAGCTACAATGCACTATCAAAATGGCACCCAAAACATTCAGTGTAGCCAAGAGAAATAGAGGAAAGAGCAGGTGAAATCGGGGAATGTACAATCGCATGGGGATTTTCCTCATGAAGAAAGTAGGTAGCCTATCAATCAAGACCCATACCCCTATAATTTTGCCATAAATGCCAACCTACCGATTTCAGGATGTAGCAATGGTTTGTGTGTTTCTGAAGTTTCTTCTTGCTTAAAATGATGCAGTGAACACACAAAAAAATCACTCCTACTCTGAAGATTTGAAACGGGCCGTTGATTTCCTCCTCATCGCCAAGATCAATGAATTCAATTACTGCTAAAAAGTCATTAGCCAATGATATCGTGCCACGCAGGCAGCTTTTGCTTCTTTGACTTTTCACATCATGGCATACATTTTGCCTTTTCACCCATTTTTCCTTTTCCTCCTGATGCACATTCAAATCTCTTGTATATGCAGTTGTATATACATACAACTGACTTGGATACATGGCAGCATCTGACTGGATCTCCATCGCTAAGCACTTGCATCTCCATCGACCGTCGGAAAGACCCTGGAAGTGTCTGCCGATATGCATTGTCCTACCGACGAGCCATTATATTAACTTTTGCATCTTTCATTGTATCAACCTTTGTATCTTGCATTTGTATGTGTAATTGCATATACAAACAATCACAATGTATACAAGCAACGGACCCCAAATTTTTATAAAACAAACTAAAATCAAATTTGGGTCCGGCTTGTATCTCCCCTTCTTTGTATATCAGAATATACAAGCACTTCACCATACAAACTGTGGACTCAATCGCTAAATTTGCCACATTTGATTTGCCAGTCAGGTCCCCCTTGTTTATCACTTTGTATATAACCAATGTATATCGCATATACAATGCGAAATATACAAATAAAAACTACATACAATTGTGCATGCAAACACTTCACCTTGGCACATACATGTGGCCTTTGTATATCACCTTGTATATGACCCTTGTATGTGCTGACATACAATGCAAACATACATACAAGGAAAACATACAATCACCTCCATCTGCATCAACCAGAATGCATATTCATTTCGGGTCCGAGCCCTGTATCTCAGGAATGCATGTTTCCTTGTATGTTCCGCTTGTATGTGCAAACAAACATTTGTATAAATATACAATTGGTGGACCCTGTTGAAGTTGTTTGGAGGTAGAGATGATGTCAATGGACCGGCAGGTCTGTTGGCATTACTCCTCAGGTTATAATTGTGCTTACCAGGGTATTGCTGCTGGTATGCATGTACTTCCTCATGCTCTCTTGTAGGTTCATTTTCATCCTCAAAAGGGAAGACATAGTTTGCTTCAAAGGTTAAGGCAGATTCTTCACAGGTATGATTATAATCCTGATGAGGCTGATTAGTGTAGGTTTCCAGCACAAAAGCTGAGTCATATCCACAAGGAACTATATCATTTCCTTCTGCCTGAGGTGGATTTCCAGAAGCATTAGACACTTCAGTCTGAAAGATGCTGGCAGCAATCCTAAATTGTGGACAATCTAATTCTGCATGTGCATTGGTGTTGTGAATCCTGCACCAATTGGTAAGGGCTGCCTCAGCAAGATTGACTCTAGTAGTCTGTTTGGCTTCACCAGGAGGCTGATTGTCTAGGGGTGATGGTAATGAACCATTATTTGGCCTGGAGTTCCACACTCTGGGCTGCCTAGGAGGATTATTGTTATTTGCAGCACTACTGTTGAAGTTATTGTTGTATCCTCTGTCAGGGTAATTTGGTCTGTCATTGGAATAACTCCTATTCTGACCTGACTGTGAATAAAACCCTTGATTTCTCAAGTGTGTTACTTCTGTGGTGAGCTTTCTCAACTGAGCAGCAATTTCTTTGATTTCCTCTTTCTCCTCTTGAGCTTTGGCCACTACATTTTCAGGCTGAGGCTGGAAAAAGGAAGATCCATGGTTATTGTGGGATAGATCTGTACCTTGAGGTGTCTAAGCATGTGCAGGATATTGTGGCAGTTGGCCATTTCCATTAGGAGGAGGCATGATACTCAATGAAGCTACTTGCAAAGGTGCAGGCATGATTGCTGGGGGCATCACTGATCCATTTGGATATTGTGCAGGATATTGTGAAGGATAAGCTGCAGGATACTGTGCTGGATACTGTGATTGTACGCCAGGCAAAGCAGGGAATGCTATATTTGGAGTAGGAGCAGGTATCAGCTACTGATTTACCTTGATAGCTTCTTGAAAAGCTCCTGTCAATGTGGTGATCTCAGGATGTGTTCTCCTGATGAACATGGAGGTTAATGGATCCAGGGCTGAATAATAAATACTCCTAGCAGCATCATCAGCCACCACATATGGGGTAACTAGCTTGGACAACATTTTCTGGAACCTAGCATTGAAATTTGCAATAGGTTCATGCTCAAATCTCTTAATTGTGGCAAACAGGTGGTAATTCATGGATGGATCAATAGGGACCTTGAATCTGTCAAGAAAGGCCTTCTCTAAGACAGCCCACGAATCGACAGAAGATTGACCAAGACTGATGAACCAATTATAAGCCTCTTCCCCTAAGGAGAAAGGGAATAATCTGCACACCACGTCCTGATGTTCTATTCTGGCTCTGCAACAAGCTTCTTTAAACGTCCTGATATGATCATCTGCATCCTGATAAGGATGGTATTTTGGACAAAGCTTGTCCGGATACTTTGGTAACTCATGATACGCAGTAAAGGTCAACGGTGATTCCGCTGCAAAGAAAGACATTGCAACCTGAGGGGGCTGAACTGGTGGTGCAGTTGGCTGAGGTTGGACTAAAGGTATACCCTGAGGTTGAACAGGAGGTGTCACGGATATACCGGAAGGTATTTGCAAACCAACAGGAGTTACAGGAGGAGGTCCTGGTGAAGCTCTAGACGTACCAGACCCTGGAGTATGGTGAACGTCTACAGTCCTAGGTCTAAAACCTCTAACAGGCAATTCTTCGAAAATTTCACTATGTCTAGACCTGGTATTTATCCTGTGAGCCAGGATTTCTCGATTTGGAGGCCAATTAGCTGAAACTTTGCAAATATTGGCTGGATTCCACCGGACGAGGTGATATTTGCGGTCAAATTGCAAATCAGACTGAATATTTACGCAATATTTGTGAAGACACTGCAAATATGACCGGATATTGGGATATTCCGACCGGTAGCACCAGATCTCACGTGTTTAAGGCTCAAATTCTCAAAGCTTGAACAAATTTACGCATCTTTGGCTAATATTTAGTGAATTTAAAGAAATCTACTGTAAAGCTTGCAATATTTATGTAAAATCAGGAAATCTTTACTAGAATGTGCATATACAAACTTGTCGCAGCAAATATTTACGCAATATGATGAAATTCACAGACGATCTGAGGTTACCTTACTCTAAGCATCATCAAACCTGAAAGTACTGATGATGAACGTGATCTTCTGGACTGGCCCTCCTTCTAGCGCCATTTTATGTTGGTCATGATGTTAGTCATTCACAAACATAGAATAAAAGTTACACAACAACCTTTACTCATCTTGAAAGATACGATGAATTCAAAGAATTCATGATCCCAAGTCTCCGTTGATTAGGTCTTAATCTATTGACGTTACTCAGTGGTTGATGTGTGTTGCTGTTTTCCATTCAGGGGCCTTACGTGTTTCTGCACTGTTCATCATCATCATCTTCAAATATTCTGCTCTGGATGTTTGCTCCGCATAAATTTCAACAATTCTTCCTCTGCACTGTAAATTTAGTCAAATAACGTGCCTACAGGCTGATATTTGCATGATTTCTATCATTATTTATAACTCCTTGCATGATATTTGACCAACAGACCCCACCCTTTGTATCTTTTCCTTTGCACATTGACTTTGCACATTTCCTTCTTGCATCATCGGCCATCAGAAAGACTATTAGTTGAGCTGTCGATGCATATTGTTTCGCCGATGATCCTTTTGCATATTCTCCTTGTATGCCGCCGATTGATCTTTCCTTGCATGTGGTGAATGTATAAGACCCTTGCATATTTTCCTTTGCATGTGTGCTTGTATATTACTTTGTATATGCATCGTATGTATGAAACAACATACAACGCAAGATACAAAGGAAACTCATTAACTTTTCAACTTGCCTTTTGTATGTACCCGCCAGGCCTGATTTGATAAACTTTGACGTCTGGGACTTGTATAGTCTACATTGTATGTTCAATTGTATCCTTCACATATACATACAATCCCCCTTGTACACCTGTGGGCCCAACCACCATTTTAACCTGATTTGAACCCTTTTGAGATCCGCCACTTGTACATACCTGTTGTATATCAAATATACAATGACAATATGCATGCAACCTTTACATACAAGCACAGAATATACTGGGAATCTGCGATGGAATCTTCAATGTACATCCACTTTTGCATGCCCGAAATGCACATACAAGCCCGATATGCATACAAAGATGCATACAACTGTTTCTTCACAATTTTTGAAGCCAATTGAAACTCTTTTCAGGTCCGCTAATGTACATTCGCGCTTGCATATTCAAATGTACATACAAACAGTGATGCATATAAAAAGATACATGCATAAAAATGTTAAGGCCAATGGACTTAGAAATTTTAAGGGTTTAAATAAAAAGACCAATAGATTTTTTCAAGCTCGAAACCCTAACCCTAGGTAGGCACCAATAGGACCTAAAATTGTATTTGGGTTGTTGATCTCAATGGAGATCAATGGCCCAAATGCAATTTTAGTCCCCATGGGAATTGGAGCTCCATGAGTACATTTTGGCATGTGGAATAGAATTCAAACTATTAGATTATAAATAAAATCAATGGTGGTGAAAAAGAATTTAGGGCCAATTTAAAATATTCAATGTTTGATTTCAAATATTAAGGAATTATAGACACAAGCACTCCACCTTAAACTAGTCAATCACTACCACACTCAAGCCCTTACTTTTCCATAGGAATTTAATTGTTTAAAAGAAGGATTCACTATGGTAATGAATTTATTTGCCTATTTTTCATCAATATTTGCCAGGATTTTCTACAAATTTCTAGTGATGTAAAAAAATTTGCCAATAAAATTGATATTTTTTCAAAAATAAGGAAAGATTCACAAATAGAAATTAATATTTTTTTCCAAAAAAATGAAAGATTCACCAGGATTTTATATTTGTTTTCAAGGGGGGTTTCTTAAAGTTATCACTAGTCAAAACCTAGTGAAAATTCACTAAAATATGCAATTTTTTCACAATCTTTCAATGCAAAGACCCAATAAAAGGAGTGTTGTAAATAATTTTAGGAGGTTGAGTAGATTATAGCAGTAATATCAGTCACCTAAAGCCATAAAATCTTTCACAACACGCTTGGAGTGCAAATCTAGGTCAAACCCTAGGGCAAATATAGCCAAAATATGCAATTTTTCACCAAATTTCAATACAAAAGGGTATGACAAAGGGTGTTGTGAGGAAAATGATGGATAGAAAATTATAACAATAATAACAGCCACCTAATGCCAAAAAATCTGTCACAACACACTTAAGGTGCAACTCAAGGTCAAACCCTAGGGAAAATATAGCCAAAATATGTAATTTTTCATCAAATTTTTAATGCAAGGGCCCAATAAAAAGGTGTTGTAAAGAATTTTAGGAGGGAAAATAGATAATAACCCTAATAACAGCCAATTAGTGTAGAAAAATCCTTTACAACACACCTATGGTGCAAATCTAGAGAGTCAGATAATTCCAAAATCTAGTGAAAAATTGAAGTTTTCAAACCCTATGCATGAAATTTTGTAAGCAAACCACTATGATGCAACACTATAGTTAGAAATCAATACTAATGAGTGTTTTTAAAAGGGTAGTAAAATCTGAAACAAGATTTTGAATACAAACTCTAGCTAATGCAAAACTAGGTTATATGGAAAAATGCACAATTTCAAGCAATTTCTATCAATTTAAGCATAAAAATGTAATCCAAATGAATGATGAATGAAATTTTTCTGTATTTTAAATCAGATCTGATTATAATTATAGAAATTTTATGAAATTAAATGTCAACTAACTCAAATTATTTGAAAATGCAAGCTAAAAATGCCAATTTTTTCAATTTTTTTTGTAATTTTTCAAATGCAATAAGATGAAGAATGATATGAATGAATGAAATGAATACAAATCTGAAACAAAATAGTTAGCAAGGTGCAAAATTCATTAAAAATAAGGTTTCACCAAAATGTTTAAGGTGTAAAATTCATGAAGAGGATTTGTTTGTGTTTAGGGTTAATTAGTATGAATCCTCCTTTCACCTCAAACATTCAAGGACTTCAACCGAGTAGGAAGTCTACTATTAGGCTTTTAGTCACTTGGAATGTAGGGAAAATTAGAATTGTGTGATTTAGTTGTTTAATTAAGCCCAATTATGCTCAAAACCCTAATTATGCAAATTTGGAAGCAAACGAACAAATTACGAAAAATGCTTGCACACAGAGATATCAAATGACCATCAAATGTGTACTAGATTTCAAAGTTCAGAAAGCAGAATAGTCAGGGACTAATGAGCGGGTGCCCTAGTCTAGTGGCATACTTTTTGTTAGAATCTAGAAATCTTGTCTACAACCTGTTCTTGTTGTTCTAGAGATTCTTCAGTTGTGGGATCTGGAGGATTAATGAGTGAGCACCTGAGTCCAGGTCCCTATTTTCTCTTTTGATCTGCAATTTTGACAGTATGCACTACTCTCTTGCAACTCCACTTTTTTTGTTCCTGCAACCCATAACCTATAATCACAGAAAAATGGGTTGGGGGTTGTGGTGTTTAGAGGCTTGCCTCAGTCAAGCCCCGGAGAGACATTCAAGTCTTTCAAACACTGTTGTTAGATAAAGAGTGCATATCCCTTTGGGATAGAAGCAAAATCCATATGATAAATGATTGAAAATATAATTGATATCACCTTGTAGTGAAGATCTCATGGAAGGAAGAAGCTCTTCATGCCATGAGGAGATGGATGCCAAATCTACAAATACAAACACAAGAACAACACAAATTCTTCTCTACATCACACAATGAATGCCTTGAATCACCTTAACATAAGCTTGGCGATCAAAATGCCCATCTAGTTTACAAATGAATGCCTAAACATGCTTATATATGCAACTACAAACATTTTCGCTAAGAATTTCATAATTGGAACTTACCGTGTCGGCATAGGATCTAAATAACGGTCATAAACTGACACTTTGAAATTGGTTTTGACCTAAAAGAGGTCAGGACTAGGGCACAAGCGCCCAAGTCCTCTGCCTATTTCAGGCAGGGATCATGTCAGGTGCACCCCTTAAGTCCCATTTGCCATGAAACTTCAGGGTTTTCTCATCGGGATGTCAAATTATCATGAAAAATGCTCTAAATGTATAAACAAGACCTGGGAGCTAAACCTTAAGAGGGAAAAGCCCCCTAGGGGACATTTTTTGACGTAATGGAAACTTCATTCATTATTCTCATGAAAGTACTCAGTGCATTTGTTAATCCAAAAGGCATTACTAACCACTCATACAAGCCTTCATTTGTCTTAAAAGCAGTCTTCCATTCATCCCCTTCTTTGATTCTAATCTGATTGTATCCACTCTTCAAGAATATCATTGTAAAATATTTTGCTCCACTCAAAAAATCAATAATATCATCCATCTTAGGTGTAGACACTAAAATTTGTCCATGTCTTGACTATCCCCTAGTTGACATGACCTTGTAATGTTTTGCCCTAAGTCGTGGATCATCCCACTCACAATCCCACCTTAATCACCTTTCCAATTAACTAAATAAATCCCATTTCTTTAGTTAATAACACCCCTTTACATGTCTCATATAATTCAAATTAAAAAAATGAATTATTCCCTCACCTCTCATCACATTGCAACAAGTGTCACATGTTGCATCTTCCACTTAATACCCCTTCACATGTTAAACTAATTCAAATAAAATATTTGAATTAGATTCCTATTATCCTCCATTGCACACTTGTCAAGTGACTACAACCTCTTAGAGTGGGAAAACCCTAACCAATCTTGACCGTCCATAGCATTCAAAACCTAATCAATCTCATCCATTCATTCATTTTTGCCTTTTCTATAAAGGAAGGCTTTCAGAAGTCATTTTCACATGGAGCATTTGAGTACTGTTATGCTGCCAAAATCTTGAGCAACCAACATCCCTCCACAATCAACCCTTCAAAATCTGCATGCTTTTGCACGATTGAGAAAATCCATAGAGGTCAACCAATGCTAGTGTGATTCTGGTTTGCATTTTGTTTATTGTTTGCATTTTCATACTAGTTTTGTGCTTCATGGTGCTTGATAGGGTTTAGTTAGTTTGTTGTTTTCAACTCTAAATCTGATTTTTCTCTATCTACATTTGGTGAACCTAACGTGAACATGCAAAAATCTAACATTTTTTGTTGAGTTTTGGTGACTAGCTTTTGCAGGAGGCCTATTAGATCGATTTTGACTACATCGTTGAGTCTGGAAGACACGAAAACCCTAGGAACCATATAAAATTTGACATTATTTTGCTCTCAGAATTTTTTTTGAAAATTTTCAAAAAAAAATTTAGTTGCAGAACCGTACAGTATGGATCCATACCATATAGTTCCCCTCTTCACTCTCTATGTGTTATTGTTTTCATAGTCGTACATTTTCAATTTTGTTTATAGACTGAATTCGAAGGTGATTAGAGGTTTTATTCTACAAATTCTAGTCGACCTGATCTTCTGTCATGAACCCTAGCCCCTTTGACCGTTCTTAAAATCCTATCAACTACCTTTATAAAAACCCTAAGTGCCACCTGTACTTTTCCTGCTGCCACCTATGCTTCTCCTTGTCGACACCACTCTTTGGCTACTGCTCGACTACCTCCTATCCCTCTACCACTTAAAACCCTAAACTCCTATGCCATTGTCGTTGGTATCATTCCTCTGTCTCTTAGCCACCTCAACACTTCTACTGCCATTTCTCCAAACAGTCACCACCTCTTAGACTAGCTGACACCCCTCCTCAATCCTCTGTCGTCACTAGTCGACAAGGGAGGAGTTGCCTCCATTTTTTTGCCCAACAAGTTTCCTCCACTGGGTTGTCACCGCCCTGTCCAATTGGTGTCCATTGCAGATCTGCCCTATCCACTTAGTGTTCACTACCTGTCCACCCGGTGTCCAATCCCTATCCACCTGGTGTCCACTTCAAGTCCCCTATCAAATCCCTAACAGTGACCTACGGATACATCTACTAAATGCCCTAAAACTTGACCTAAACACTTAACCATGACCTAAACCTAAGTCGTCCAAGACCCTAGCCCTAATTGCTTAAAACCCTAATTAGGTGTCTTTGTCTACATTTTGCTTAAAATCTAAATCGCAGTCTTGGATTCTGTGGTGACAGCTAGTGTGAATGGGCAGTCCCCCTATAGCCCTAGGTCATGGTTGTTAAAGGTGAGGGGGGGCCTTGAAAAAACCATCAACCCCCTTTTTACTTTTAATTTCTTTTTTTATTTTTTCATTGTGCTCCGGCCATGGTCATATGAATGATCATTAGCTATACATAACAGCCAGATTTAAACCTTAATTGCCAATGCCTAACAGTTAGCATGTGACCAAGAATACCAAACTGTTAACAATTTATATTAACTGTCAGGTTACCTCTTGTGCTCTCTATATGCCCTAGGAGGGCATTTTTTTTGGCTATAACTTGGTCATACAGGGGTGAAATTTCACAAACAAGGACTTGTCAGAAAGCTGGTTCAACGAACTACACAGTGTTAGAGAAATTTTTAGGTGAAAATGTCATTTTTCAGGGTTTTTTTCGTAGTCAACGTCAAACTCACACGAAAACTTCAAATGAGCATAACTTTTGCAATTTTCATCCTTTTTTCATGAATTTTTTAAAAATTGCATGAAATCTCATCTAGAATCTGCTGAGGCCATTTATTTTTCTATCACTATTCATCTACAATAGATTTTTATTAGATTTCTTATTTTTGCATAACGGTCCTCTTGGCTAGTTTACTTGCTTCTTTCTTGCTTTGGTGGCTTGCAGGTGATCATACAAGGCTGGAACAACGTTTTGATCAGCATACACAATAGATTGGAAGTAAATAATTAGGTGTACATATTCCATCTCTCATTTCTCTAATCATTGTTTGATCTCACATTTCAATTTTGGGCTCATAAAATGAACTCTTCCTTGTAATCACATATTGCAATTGGGCATAAAAATGAATTGGTGTCTTCATTCACATTTTTTTATTTGGGCATAAAAAGAACCAGTGTTTGAATTATTTTATGAATTTGATTGCGATTAGGGGTGTGTATGCTCTTATCATGCACTTCGTACGATCTTGAGAATAAAAAACACCTCTTATCCATTCATATTCACACCTCACATTTTGATTTCTTAAGGGCAATTTACAAGGTCTCGATAAATCTAATTTGTGCTCTGAAAGGTCATTAGTAGACGAGAGTACCCTCTTGGAACTAGACTTTTCAAAGACTAATATCATTAGCCTCTATCATAGCTTGGGCCTCATCACCTTCCATTAACATCTGGATAGCATCCCACAATCCACAAGTCTCATTTGGTCAAGACACGGTTGCAAAATGAAGAGACAAGGGACTAGATCCTCCTAGTCATCCCTGTAGCATACACAACATTCTAAACATTCATTCCATCAAATCACATCAATCTAATCCATATCATCCCATCAATAAAAATAATATCAGAACTACATCTCATTTCCATCGTTGTGTGTCTTGATCCTATGGATATAGGGTATGTAGGTAGTCTGGGATATGGAGGAAGTACTCAGATTAAGGTATAGGTGATAGACCTCTTCCATCTTTCATCTTTCTTCTAATCTTAAATCAATCATCATCATCCATCCTTCAAATCAATTCACCCCAACCAAATCAATTCTTCCAACCCATTCATCAATCAACCCAATCACATTCACTCATATCAATCCAATCAATTCACTTCAATCAAAACAATTCTTCCAATCAATCAACTCATCGATTCACTTCTTCCAATCAAATCACATCATTATCAATCCTTCAAATCACTTCTTCTAAATAACTCCATCATTTTATCATTCAAATCAATTCAATCACCTCCTCCATTCATCCTTATCAAATCATTCCAATCAATAAATCAAATGCAAGTATCATCTTTAATCCATGCCAATCAAGTCAATCAATCAAGTCAAATCATCCAATCACATCCTTGGTTTTGATCCTAATCTTGACATAATCCAAATCAATCATCATCAATCAAAACTTGGTATTGCTCGCATAGCCAACAACACTAGTATCAATCAATCAATCATTTGTCTTAGACAGGATGTTGCATTGTCGAAATCAGACCAGACATCTTATACATGTTTCATTCCAAACCAGACATCATCACCAATCATCAATCAATCAATCAATCAATCATTGGTTTACATCTTGACAGGGGCAATACCTTATTTGTTTTTGAATCATTTATGCATGCTTGCTTGCTTGCTTGTGTGTGTTATCATTTTCAACTTGCATTTATTTCAAATTTGAATCCAACCCAGCTGATATTCATATCTTGTATCTAGACAAGGTTATATTATACTAGGGCACAAGACACATCATCACCATGGTCCTTATACCTTGGTGCATAATGTCTAGTGCTATATCAAACACCATGGTTGCTCACGTTCATTGCAGCATAACACATCCTTCCTTTTCTTCTATCCATTTCCCTCATCTTTCTTCCTTGTTCAATCCATTTCATTTTGAGAGCCTACCCATGTTTGTCCAACCCACCTATCCTCTCAAGGGGGCATCATCATCCCATTTCATCACCCTTTTCCTTAGCTTCTTTGAAATGATGTTACTCAACACAAATCGCATCATCTCGAACATCATCTCAAAGAAGGGCAAAATGTAGACACTAAAATTTGTCCATGTCTTGACTATCCCCTAGTCGACATGACCTTGTAATGTTTTTCCCTAGATCTTGGATCATCCCACTCACAATCCCACCTTAATCACCTTTCCAATTAACTAAATAAATCCCATTTGTTTAGTTAATAACACCCCTTCACATGTCTCACATAATTCAAATTAAAAATTTGAATTATTCCCTCACCTCTCATCACATTGCAACAAGTGTCACATGTTGCATCTTCCACTTAATATCCCTTCACATGTCAAACTAATTCAAATAAAATGTTTGAATTAGATTCCCTTTATCCTCTATTGCACACTTGTCAAGTGACTACAACCTCCTAGAGTGGGAAAACCCTAACCAATCTTGACCATCCATAGCATTCAAACCCTAATCAATCTCATCCATTCATTGGATTTTGCCTTTTCTATAAAGGAAGGCTTTCACAAGTCATTTTCACATGGAGCATTTGAGTACTGTTATGCTACCAAAATCATGAGCAACCAACATCCCTTCACAATCAACCCTTCGAAATCTACATGCCTATGCACGATTGAGAAGAGACATCGAGGTCAACCAATGCTAGTGTGATTCTGGTTTGCATTGTGTTTATTGTTTGCATTTTCATACTATTTTTGTGCTTCATGGTGCTTGATAGGGTTTAGTTAGTTTGTTGTTTTCAACTCTAAATCTAATTTTTCCCTATCTACATTAGGCAATGGAAATCTATACTTAACTGTGATCTTGTTAATTACTCTAGAGTCTATACACATTCTCCATTCTCCATCTTTCTTTGGTGCTAATACTATAGGTACTACACAATGGCTTAAGCTTTTTCTAATTAAACCTTTCCTCAACAATTCTTGTATTTGTCTATTTAATTCTTCATTCTCTGTTGGTGTCATTCTGTGTGCTACTTTGTTAGGCAAACTAGCTCCAGGTATAAGATCCATGTGATGACTGATATTCCTGATTGGTGGCAATCATTCAAGTACATTGTCTAATATGATGTCTTCATACTCTATCATTAATTCAGTTATCTCCTCCAATTGTGATTCTTCCATATATGTCTTTAGGTTTTCAGGCTTCTTAGGAATCAAAGCATAACACATATTCTCATGTCTCAAACCATCCAAAAATTTCCTTCCATCAACCAAACACATTCTAGCATTCCCATATACTTCACTCTTAGGATCATCTTCCAAACGAATCAAAGTAATTCTCTTTCCATTTGATGTTATAGTATATGTATTCTTTTTTCCATCATGTATAGTTTTCCTATCATACTGCCATGGTATTCCCAAAAATATATGACAAACATCCATAGGCATAATATCACACAATACTTCATCATGATAAGAGCCAATATGAAATTTCACCAAACTTTGTTCACTTAGCAATACCTTATGATCATCTTGAATCCATGCTATCTGATATGGCTTAGAGCATTTCAATCTTTCCAACTTTAGCTTAGTCACCATCTCCTCTAAAACCAAATTATTTGAACAACCAATATCAATTACAACTTTACAACATTTACCTCCTAATTTGCATCTTGTCTGGAACAAAATTTTCCTCTGTGGTGGTTCCTCATTTGTCTCTACTTGAAATAGTTCTCTCCTCATGACAAGTGATTCTCCTTTCTTAGGTTTACCAACTGAACTAGGTGATCCAACATATTCTTCTTCCATATATGTTGTTCTTCCACTATTCTCTATCTTCTTGCTTGTACTTCCTTGATTACATTCAAATACTCTATGTCCTTCACCTCCACACTTAAAACAAGTTCCTCTAAATGTTCTCCTATCAAGTCCTCTTCCTTCTCTTCTATATCCTTCACTCAAGTATGAATTAGGGTTTCCTTTGCAGTAGAAAGTTCTATCATCTCTTCGATATGCATTATTACCTCTATCTTCCTTCTTGAATGTGCTCTCTTGTCTATTCTGAGCTGCAAATGATCTTTCTCCTCCAGAAAATGTTCTACCTCTCTAAAATTTACCTCCTCTACCTCTTTGTCTCTGCTCATGCTTTTTGTTCAACTTGTCTTCAACTTTCAGGGCAAACTGATATGCTTCTTCCAATGATGTCATCCTTACCAAACTTAGTTCTTCTTGAATGTTCAATCTCAGTCCATTGATGTATCTTGCCACTTTTTCCTTTCTTGCTTCATTATGTCATGTCCTTATGGTCATCTTATGAAATTCTTCAGTATACTCCTTCAACGTGGTCACCATTCTATCCCATTTTATGATCTTTTCTTTTCCTCTCCTATTTCTATCTAATTGAACTTCATTCCACCAAATAGCAACATGTCCTTTCAACTTAGTCTTTGCAAATTTCACCTTCTCCGGATCTTCAATTTCTTCATACTCAAAGTATTCTTCTAGGTCATTTATCCAGTCAATCAGCTCCTCAGGATTCAAATTTCTAATATAGTTCAGTACATCCACTCTAGGTCTTTTCCTAATCTTTGAAATAGCTCACAACATCTTCACTTGATCTGATTCTTCTTCTTCTTCTCCTAGGGTTTCTTCATTTTGATTGAGGGATTGAAATTCTTCATCATCACTTTCAATGTTAGGTCTAGGTGTAAGTCCTCTTCTTCTATCTTGTTCAGCAAGATTCAAGTGAACTCACATTGTTTTCATCATCTCCATCATCTCATCCATTCTTCCAGCCATATTAACAATAACAAGTATTCTCCTTGGCGGCATCTCTTCCTCGGACCAAGTGTAACTACCTCAAATTTGGTGATTGAGCTACAAGGTGACAACTGCCTCATGATCAATGATCGGTTGACAACACAAGTAGTCTATTCATAGCAAGATCTTATGGAATGCCTTCACAAACTTCACTCATTTCACTCCTGGAGGATTCAAAACTTCACTTTGATACCACTTGGTCCAATCACAGTTAGGAGGGTCCATAAGTTGAACAATCTAGACCATGCAACAAGAGTAAACACAATAGAAGCAATGCAAATATAGAATACAAATGTAGATTTAGTCATTCAGTACATCATAGATTCAAAATACAAACATGCCTGCAACATGCAAGCTTACAATTAGGGCTCACATGCCTAATTCTCTAGTTAGAATATATACACAAGATATATCTTTGAAGCACATTCTCAAGGAATTCCATCTATCAACTATCTCCAATATCATCAACTACTTTCCTATGCATCTATTACATGAATATATATATCATCTCCGGATCACAAGAATTTTCTGCATTGGCCAAGGATGACTACAAACTCCAATGAAAGAGATGTAATGTGTGTACATGGATAGCTCAGACCTAATCATATGGAAATCCTCCGCAAGTGAATGGAACAACGTGCGGATCTTAGAGAAGGTCGACCAAGATCCAAACTATCTTGAATGATGTGTATTTTAGCTCTACAAGTCATGGAAGTGTTGTGCAAGTCTTCTCCTTTAGCTGTCTATCTGAGACCCTCTGAATGCTCTGTCCTAAGAAAATAATCAATTTTTTTATAGTGATATATTTCTGGTAACTGATCCAAATGATCTGGTTTTGGATATAATGTGCATGAAGATGTCTAGATGCTAATTCTAGCTCCACAAGGTCTAAAATGAAACTATGGCAGAATTCAGACCAAAATATAGAAACTGCTACTGACTGAACTTACTATACTGAACTGGGAAAATGAAAGAAACAAAATGAAATGCAAATATTTTTTTTGTTGATGCAAGATTGCTCTTGAACTAGGGATGCTCCTGCATTAGTCTTTTTTATAGGCTGGAGTGTTCTAAAAGAGACAATCAGAGAGGGATGGATATGGGAGGTGATAAAAATAGGATTGAACCTTGCTCTTGTGATGGGGTCTGCAAGCAGTCCTATCTGTGGCAAATCAGGCAGGATAGGGGGCTTGTCCTCTAATGGAGAAACTACATGGGTCAGATCCTATTGCAACTAATATGTTTGGTAAAGGGTGGTAGGGAAGAAAAGTTAAAGCCTATGGGGTTGAGACTAAAATTTCAGAAGAATTCATAGCTGGGATAACATGTTTGTCTGTGGAGGGGAGGAAATTCTTTAGGGATCATAAATTGGGAGATGAAGCATTGAAATCCTTCTTCAAAGGAAATGAGAGGAATCTACTCGTCAAGTTCAACTCAAGAGGCTATGAGAGAAAGTCTATCAAACTAATCTGGGGTGAAATGGCTAAGATCATCATGCATTACATGACCTTGTAAGGTAGGTTCACAACTGTATACAGTTATCACTTCATGCTTCTGAACTATTTTAGGGATTTCTTGCTAGTTTCTTTTCCTTTCTACCTATTATCGTCTATGGAATTTCTAATAAAAGAACATTAGAGAAACCCTAGGTTGCCTATTATGCATGACGGTTTAATTTTGTTCATCATAGAGCACATCAAAGCCATGGTACATATGGCAGAGGTAAAGAGGAGTGTTGAGAAAAAAGGAAAAGTTCCCATCGTGGACTACTCTGCCTCCATAGATGGAGAAACTGGGGGATATGATGAAGACCTTGACTGGGCTGGGGATGAAGACTATGGAAGTTCTTTCGACTCCTCATTCCTCTGAGGTAGAGGAGGAGGAAATGTTTGTTGAAGACCCAGAATACTGAGAGGGGGGTGAATCAGTATTGTATCAAACCATTTACTTATTAAACAATTAATCCATTTTTGTATTTAATAAGAATAAAGCAGATCAAGCATAGAAAGCACAAGCATAAACCATAACACATGAACACCATAATTTTACATGGAAAACCCAAAAAGGGAAAATCCATGATGAGTGTTAGCTCACAATATATTATGTAGTAACAATACTGAATTACAAGAGGCTCATTGCTTGAGGGCTTACTAGCCAGAGCTCACTGCCCTAAGGACTCACTATCCAAAGAAATATGTTCACTGCATACAGGTTCACTGCTAAAATATGCTCACTGCCTAAGGAAAGAAAGAGTTTGAAGGGTGGCTCACTACCAAAATGAACTTCTATGATTGCATCTACAAATGCATCGATAAAAATCCAATGTAGCTCAGAATACTATCTCAAAACTCTTCATCTTTGACTGCTCTATCACACTGCTTTGCTCTTCATAAAATTCATTCACAAATACTTGTCACACTAATCAGATCACAAAACTTCATACATCTCACACATACTCATTCACATTCACACACATCTATATCAAACATCGAAATGGATCTCATTAATATATATATATATATATATATATATATATATATATATATCTGCAACACTTGCAATCTTCAAATTAGGTCGGCCTACAAAGATGAAGCGTGTAGTTATGCCTTGTGTAACTTGTCAGCCTAATCCTTTCACCAAAGTACTTTACAAACCAATTCAACACTTGAAACATATTCATACATGTTAGCTTCAACTATAGAACCACTTAGGATATGATTCCAATCAATAGATCTTACACACGCAGATCAAAGTATCAGGTCAGCCTCATACACAAGCTATCATAGGTTCATCTTAACTATCATAACACAACTTTTAGTACATACCACAAAATATTCTCAAAACCATATCTAAGGCTCTTTAGGCATCCCCAAGCTTACCTTCAGAACCACATAGCATAAAATAATCATGTGGTGAAATGTTGACCATTTGAAGTTGCACTTTGTCACTATCAAACACTGTCTAATCATGTAGTGATACTTAGAAGCTTATTAACTTTCTTACTAGTAGACTTAAAACTTTGCAACTTTGGATTTAAAGACTTTAGATATGTGTTTACAACACCTCAAAACCACAAGAGAAAATACCTATTACCAAAGGAATGCAGACCAAATCAAATAGGTGTTCTGCTCTGCTCATGACTATTCTCTGCTATGCCGAACTTGTGCTACTTGAGACTATACTTTCGAAGATGATTAGAAGATGGAACTCTAGATTTAGGATAATCTAATGACTAGAAACATCTTACCAGATCTGTAAGACAAGATCTTTAACTACAGACCAATGCTGATCATGACACTGTCTCTCTATAGTTATCTCTGTTCTCTGCCAAGACTTAGCCAAAATCCTTAAGTCTTCTTTTTGGACCAGAGTTCTTTGTACACATAACTTTATGAGCATTACTATAACCTCACAACCATTAAAAATCCTTGTTTCCATCAAAGACAACATTAATCAAACATTATGCTCAGCCAATTCTCATCATACCAAAAATCTCTTCATTAATGGTGTTCGCCATGTTGCCAACAATCTCCCCCTTTTGGCATTGATGGAAACACTTGATGTGAAAAACCATCACACTGATTCCACTTACTTTTTACACACTGCTCCCCTTAACTGCATGAACCTCTCCTTTATTTTTAGTTATTTTTCTGTTTATGTTTTTGGCATGCTTCACTCTCCCCCTTTGACATCAATGGCAAAGGTCTATGTATACCAAAACTCCAAAACTGTTTGTACTATCCACATATATATACATGTGAAATCAAAATACATTACTAGCTTGGAGGGAGAATATCTTTGTAGATCTTCTTCAGTTGAACTGTATCTTCATCCCACCTGACCTTGGCATGACTCAAAACTTGTATGTGCCCATTGATTTGGGACACCAACTCTTCTGCCTTCTTCACAGTAGCGAGAGCCTCGATGATTTGCCTTGTCATGGATGCAATCTTAAAAATTAAAATCTCTCAGAGCTGACTCATCCTATGTTTTATGACCTCCTTTTGGGTCTGCAACTTGTGTATGTCAGAATGGATATTTTCAACTGCTGCCCTTTGATTCCCAATAGCATCCTTCACTAGATCATAAGTTCTCGAGATCTTCATTAGTTGGGCTTCCCATCCATCTATTTTGTCTTTTTGCTCCTTTATTTTCTCAAGCCAAGTTAGACAAAATTGATATATTTCACTAGATTCTTTGATGGTCATCTGTGCATATTCTATACTCTTATCTAACAAAATTTTATCTTGAGAGTATTTATCATTGAGCTCAACTAACCTTGTACTATCAATCTTAGCCCTTACCTTCTTTTTAGCTGCTTGTTCAAAGGAATCAAAATGAGAATTGACTGATTCCATAAGCTTCTCCATTTGTACCACAAGAGTCAAGGAGGTGTCTTTATTTACACCAGGCATGATCTTCTCAAAGATTGACATAGCTTCTCCAATAAGCTCACTATCCTCCATGTGAGAGTTTAAGATCTCTTCTTGGGTTGTTGCTTGAAAATTTGACCCAAGCTTTAGCTTCTATAATCGAGACATTGTAGCCAAGTTTATTAATCCTTGTAATAACTCAGGTGTAGATAAAATCTGAGTTTCTTTTAGCTTTTCCAAAAACTCTCTTAAAGAGTCAAATGAATCTTCTCTAGTAGTGTCTCTTTTTCCTTCATCATGAGACACTTTAGTATCATGTCTCTCTGGAGGATTTTATTGAGTAGGTCCTTGTTCATTATCCTATGATTCCGGATCAGAGTTATCAACCATCTACTCATTTACCTCATTCCTTTTATCATCTTGTCCTTTAGAGGCTCTATCCTCAGATGTCACTTATATCTCCTCAAAGTTCTTTTCCACTACAGAGTCTTTCATTTCTTCATCCTTCCCAGAGTTCACCAAAGCAGTTATTGCACTTTGATCCACACTCTGTTCAACATTTACTTTCAGAACTGCATTAGAATTGTCAGCATCAACATTTTGTTCTTTTTCATCTGTATCTGCCACAGTTGAGATGTGAAGTTCATGATGTTGGATGATGGCTTGTCATTGATGTCAAAAGGTCAAAAGATCAGTGAGATCAATGCATGGGTTTATGTTGTCATCACAAGGAGTTTATTTAGTTTCTTTATGATTTGATGTATATGTGAGTTGATGTTTGTCATGTTGATCATGATAGAGGTATTGATCATATCCCTATTGGTGTTTTTGTCAAACAATCAAGATGCTTAGTTATGGTGTTCATGCTTCACGAATACGGTCTTCATGATATTCACCTCAAGATGCCTTGTGTTCATGACATGCTTCATTTATGCTTCAAGGAACATGACATACTTCCTCATCTTTACACCAACATGTTATGGTCTTCATGTCAGGATCTTCATATCAAGAGTTGATGGTCTGCTCATATCAAGTTTGTCACTGAAGATGATGGTTTATGATGTAATAGTTGTTATGATGTTCATGTTGATCATGTTGGTTGCTTATGTTGTTTCAGTTGATATGATGTTGGAATTGGAGGTTAAAGGTGATGATTATGGTTCATGTATGTCAAAAGGATTATATCATGCTTCATGATCAGTTGATGCCTCAAGAGAGTCCTGATGCAAGAGTTGCTTCATCTATGTTAGGAGTTATGATGGTGTTTGATCTTTGTTGATGTTGCTTTGTTTCTTTCATTTCATCTTGATGCCAAGAACATGGAGTTTGTGATTGAAATGTTTTTTCAGATGTATGCATGGCAATGGTCAATGGCACAGTGGCTTTATGTCAGGAGTACAATAGCAAGATCAATTGATATTTGCATCAAGGCATGTCATGTACTAGGGTTTGCATACTTATCAAGTCTAAAATGCTTTTATCTATCCTCAATCCTACAACTAGGTTTTGCATATTTATCAAGTTTGAAATGCCTTTGAAATTAGGGTTTATGATATTCTAAACCTAATGACTAAAATCCTCAAGTCCTAATTCTTTAAAGACTCTTAAAACCCTAAGTCTTAAGATTCTTCCTAAAAGTCCTTGAAACCTAATCCTACCTGTCATGCTAATTATTACTTTTTGTTATAATTTAGAGTTGAAATTCTATCATAGGTCATAATCACTTAAGTTATAATTGTTTAGGGTAAAATTTGAAGAGGGTTTATTTTATTAATTTATGTTGATCCTCCTTTCACCACTAAATATTCAAGGACATCAACCAAGTAGAGGAACCTACTATAGAATTTTTGTCACTTAGAACACAGGGGAAGATTAGAATTATGTGATTTTGTTGTTCAAATAAGCCCAATTATGCTCAAAACCCTAATTATGCAAATTCGTGAACAAACAGACAAATTACGAAAAATGATCGCACACTGAGATATCAAATGACAATCAAATGTATACCAAATTTTGAAGTTCAGAAAGTGAAAAATTCAAGGACTAATGAGCGGGCACCCTAGTCCAGTGCCATAGTTTTTGTTGAGATCTAGAAACCTTGTCTGCAACTTGTTCCTATTGTTTTGGAGATTTTCCTATTGCAGGATCTAGAGGACTAATGAGCGGGTGCCCGAGTCCAAGTCCCTATTTTCTTCTCTGATCTACAACTCTGACAGTCTGCACTGCTATCCTGCAACTCCACTTTTTTTGCTTTCACAACTTGTAACCTGCAATCACAGAAAAAAGGGTTGGGGGTTGTGGTGTTTAGAGGCTTGCCTCAGTCAAGCCCCGGAGAGACATTCAAGTCTTCCGAACACTATTGTCTGATAAAGAGTGCATATCCATGTAGGATAGAGGTAAAATCCATATGATAAATGATTAAAAACATAATTGATATCACCTTGTAGTGAAGTTCTCATGAAAGGAAGATGCTTTTCATACCATGAGGAGATGGATGCCAAATCTGCAAATACAAATACAAGAGCAATACAAATTCTGCTCTACAACACATAATGAATGCCTTGAATCACCTTAACATAATCTCTTGAATCAAAATTTCTATCACGTTTACAAATGAATCACTAATCATGCTTATATATGCAACTACAAACATTCCCGCTAAGAATTTCGTAATTGAAACTTACTGTGTCAGCATAGGACCTAAATAACAGTCATAAACTAAAACTTCAAAATTGGTCCTGACCTAAAATAGGGCAGGACTAGGGTGTGGGTGCCCAAGTCTTCCCCCTATTTCAGGTGGGATTTATGTTAAGTGCATCCCCTGAGTCCTATTTGCCATGAAACTTCAGGGTTTTCTCATTGGGATGTCAAATTAACATGCAAGATGTCCTAAATACATTTTAAAGACCCGAGAGATAAACCTTAAGGGGGGAAAGCCCCCAAGGGGACATTTTCTAATGTAACATTTAGTCCCCACTTTAATGTATGTATAAACACAAAGCCAATAGATGCATTAATGTATGGTCAACAAACACAACAAACATACCATGCACGGAGAAGACACCAATCACAATGAAGATAGTAACATGCACGCAAAACTTGGAGAAGATAGTTACAGTCATGCAAAACATGGAGAATACAACATTGAAGACATGCAAAACATAGAGAATATAGTGAATGTAGTTAAGACAATAATGATTTTCTTTTTGTTTTTCATATATATGAAATGCAGATGCAAGTACAAGGAAAGTAAACACACCACCCATAATGTAGAAGGGACTCATCCCCATCAGTCTTTAAGACTGCATATGGGGCAACACACATGCAATACACACCATACAAAGCAAGCACACCATACAAATCCCAAAGCATAGTAGGGACTCATCACCAGTAGTCTTTAAACTATGCTTGGGAACAAACACACAATACACACACACACTTGGAAGACATGGAGAAAACATGGCAAACAAGCAACAGAGTGTTCCTATTTCTAGGTTCATCACCATGTCAGGCACATTATAAGCACACATCGATGATTGTGATTCACTACAATAATTGCCAAAGACATGCTTAAGGGTTGAGTTAGTCACAGAACTGCTCCCCACCTTCGCAGAGGAATTTTGAAAATATAGGATGTGCATTCTCCATGAGAAATACACCATCCTCACCTTCATAGAGGACTCAATAAAAAGGATGCAATATCCCACCTTTGCAGAGGTCTTAAATGATTGTAAGTTGATTTCAAACAAATCTCAGAGTGCATGAGGGACTCATTGCCAGTAGTCTTTAAGACTGCACCTGAGAACAAGCACACTGCTAGCATCTAAAATAGGCAGCTTACCTTATATATGCCCCCACCTTAAGGTGGTTGATATCAGGTATCGATATCAAGCACGTTAAGGTAGGAAGAAAACACACAAGGGAACACAAGCTCTCGCAAAGCCCATGGCCCCCATAGGTGACATGCACTTTATGATCACCAAATGTTCCCACAAACACATTCCTGCAAGAAAAGTGTTAGCGTCCATATAATCATGATAAAGAACAATGCATATGATCACTCACACAAAGACCCAAGGTTATACTATCAATTCATAGATTGAGTATAACCATGAGGCTATACCACAAAAATCTCAAAACTGAGTGTACCCAAGGCGAGATTCAAAGACAAACAAAGTGCATGGAGCAGAAGTATTGTTATGGTTTGTAAGAGAGATAAGACATCATCAAGATCACATGGAGTGATTCTACTAGCCAAGCATCAGATAATATATATCAACGCCATCATCATGTATGGACTTAGTCCATTTTTTGATTTCTCGCTAAAGGGACACTAGGTCTACATCAGTATAATATGTTTTTCATCATCTGCCTGCTAGATAGAAACACTAGAGGAAGGGAAACAATAAATCAAGAGAGGAGAAACAAGTGTCTTAGGGACAATCACGTAGGAGGGTGCCCCAAGTCACCAACCACAATGTTATGTCCATAAGACACAACACACAACAGTGAAAATAGAGGAGAGGCAATATAGAAGAATGATTATACAAATAGAAAAAGGGTCACAACAAAGGTGGTCTCTCGGTATCTTGAACCTTACAAGAGAATCAAGGGTCATCCCAAGAGTCCTAAACAAAACATAACACATCACAAGGAAAACATGACATGGAGGTAAAGGGTTAGAAATACCTATCTGTAGGAACAACCAAACTAACCTTTGTCAACAAGTAAATCATCATCTTTCCCATGTTGAATGCTAGAGGAAAGGGGTTCATAAGATATTGTAGCCCAACTATTGTTCTCGTATTCAAATTGTTTAGTGTTAAGTTCATCTAGGTGAGGTTGAATGTTTTCTTGTTGAGATGCATTAGTATACTTATCCATTATGCTCTTAAGAGGTGGAAGAAGCAATGTGTTTGGAGTAATCTCAACATCCATCCCTAAGGGATTTAATATGAGAGACCTTTCCTCAACCACTAGTGCTACTTCTTTTGAAGAAAGATCATAGGAATGAGGAGAAGGAAAGGTGTTGTGAGGAGAGGTGGTCAATGTTTTTAAATCCTTAGTGATGTCCAAATGACTTGAATTTTCAATCAAAGGAGGGAGATTAAGGGTCTTCACTTCCTTAGTGATATCCAAGGTGTGTGAACAATCAACTAAAGGAGGAAGGTTAATAGTATGCTCCATAGAAGTTTCATGCACTATAATAGGGAGAGTTTTTATTGTTGTGAGATGAAAGCTCATTGTCTACCCATGGAATGTTCTTGGTTGGAGAGGCTTATTTATTCACTAATGCTTCATCTTAGCCAGAGAGAGTATTGAAATAAAGAGTTGATGGGAGCTCTTTGTTCACTAATGCTTCATCTTGGCCAGAGAGAACATTGGAATGAAGAGATGGTGGTATGATGTTAAGAGATGTGTCAATGAAATCATCCTCTTACATTGAAGTGTCCTGATAAGGAGGAACAACTTTATGAAAGGAAGCTAGGTGTGCAGAAATCACTTCCTACACTAATCTAAAGAGGAGAGATGAGTACAAATTTGTTTTAATATTTACAGTTACAGTAATGTTAACATAACAATGGAGATATTTCAGCAATACACATACACACATAAAATAAGATAGAAGAGAGAGTGACAAGATATAACGTGGGGAAAACCCTTATGGGTGAAAAACCCCACACTCCAAAACTTGCACAATGTATTATCTAAACAACAAGGTTTACAACACACTTGCAATGCAAGTATTTACAATAGTCTTTGACACTCATAGCTAGAGACAAACTGGCAGCATAATAGTACCTATCAATCACATAATACATCTCCTCTCCAAGCACCTGTTTAAATAGAAGTTACAAGGTAAAAATGGACCTTTCTTGAGATGAGCGTCCAACTTGGCTTCATGGCCCAAAACCCATGCCTAGGGACACTTGTCCAACACTGCAACATGGTCATGACACTTGTCATAACACCCCATCTGAATATGGTTGCATATTCCCAAGTTGGGCAATGATAGATGCTCTTACGCATCTTACGACTGTCATAGAATCTGTCATACTGACAGTACTTACAGCTATAAGAGAATGTGTCATACACTGACTAAAAATAGCATATTCTCTTACAACATGTCATAACTCTCCTTGGCATGCCCAAAGATGCCTTCTTCCAATATGCCTTATGAAACATGTCTTCACCTGTCATAGAACATTCCATTTACGACTCTTACACGTCATAGATTCTGTCATAACCGTTTTGGTCAAGATTCACTTACACACTAGTCAAAGTGCTGACACATGGAAAAATACCTCTACCACTAAGTGGGATGCCAATCTCCTCATGTGAGGACAAAATTACATGTGGTCACCTTCCATGTAGGATGACACATCACCATGCCAACTCCCACAAGATGACAAAACTGGATTTGCATCCTAATTACACAATAGGCAATAAATAAATATATTACAATAAATAAATGCAAGGAATTACCAAGGTTGAGACACCTTAATTCCCAACATTCTCCCACTTGTTGAACACCTTGTAAGAGCCAATAGAAATAACTAGATTTAACTGCTATAGGCCGAGAGCCAATAGACTCTGAACACCATCTGAACTTCTCTGTGCCCACTGGTTTCGTCAATGCATCCACAACATTCTTTAAAGTGTCTACCTTCTCTAAATTCACCTTCCCATCCTCTACCATGTCTCGCACGAAGTGAAACTGAAAATCAATATGCTTTGTTCTAGCATCAAAAGTTGGATTATTTGCTAGGCAAATTACACTCTAACTATCACAACAAATAGTAATATATCCTGCATCAACACAAACATTTGAACATGATCTATTAAGCCAAATGGCTTCCTTACAAGCATGAGTTTCTTCCATATACTCAGCTTCTATCATGGACAAAGAAACCATAGGTTGTCACTTACTCATCCAACTAATTGCACCACCAAACATAGTAAACACGTAAGCACTAGTGGATCTCCTGCTGTCAATGTCACCTGCCCAACTAGAATCCATAAATCCATGAATACAAATAGAATGCGGAGGTCCTGTATGATTACCATGATCCATATGGGATACTTAGAAGTACCGCTCAAATATATGAACACTCACTTAACTGCATCCCAATGTGCCCATCCAGGATTAGCCATAAATCGACTAAGGACTCCCACTGCTTGGGCTATGTCTGACCTTGTGCAGACCATAGCATACATCAAACTGCCAACAACAGTAGCATAAGGTACTCTGCTCATGTCGTCCACCTCAAAAGGATATTTTGGACAATCATTAATAGATAACTTTGTCCCCAAAGACTGTGACATGTAAATCTCTTCCTCCAAATCACCATGAAGGAAAGTTGTTTTCACATCCATCTGCTCCACCTCTAAGTCATAAGTTGCTACAAGAGATAACAAGAATCGATTAGATGTCATCTTTGCAACGGGAGAGAAAATTTCACCATAATCAATTCCCTCCACTTGTGAGTACCCCTTCATAACCAATCTGGCCTTATACTTTTCAGCATTGCCATCTGCACCAAATTTCTTCTTGAACACCCATTTGCATCCAACAGGTTTCTGTCCATCAGGCAAAGGCACCAAGTCCCAAGTTTTATTCTTCTCCAAAGAAGCCATCTCATCTTCCATGGCCTCCTTCTAGGAACCTGCATCTTTCATGCCCATAGCCTTTATCACAGTTCTAGGCTCATTAGTGTTAGTAAGCAAGGCAAAAGCACAACTAGAATCAAGCAATGAATAACTAAACCTATCAAGTTGCTTCCTTGTTCATGTAGACCCCTCAAGTGCTGAGGTTGAGGTTCTGCTTCTTCTTATGAGCTTTCAGAGCTTCTAGAGCTCTCCTCATCATCAGGTCTCACAGGGTTTGTCAGTTCAGTCTTCTCAGGGGTAGAAGGAAACTAAACCACATCCTCTTTCTTTTCTGTCTATTCTAGTTGTATAACAACGGAAGAAGGTGTTAGCTCTCTAAAGATAACCCTTCTTCTATACAACACTTTTTCAGCCACAGGATCCCAGAGCTTGTATCCTTTCACACTGACACCATAGCCAACAAAAATACACTTAACAACCTTGTTCTCCAATTTTGACCTTTTCTCCCTAGGCACATGTGCATATGCCTCACAACTAATAACACAAATATGTCTAATTGAAGGCTTCTTACCAGACCACACCTCCATAGGTGTCTTACCAACAAGAGATGATGTAGGAGACTTGTTTACCAGGTAGCAAGCAGTGGCTACATCTTTAGCCCAAAACTTTTGTTCGAGGCTTGCTCTGGACACTAAGCATACTCCTAGCCTTCTCCATCAGTTTCATGTTCATCCTCTCTACAACTCCATTTTGCTACGGGGTGTATGGAGTTGTCTTATGTCTTTCAATCCCTTGCTCTTCATAGAACTTATCAAACTTTGCCGAACAAAACTCACCACCATTATCAGTCCTCAAAAACTTAATCTTTTTACTAGTCTGATTCTCAACAAAAGCTTTAAACTCTTTGAATAAACTAAAGACTTCAGACTTGCTTTTGAGAAAATAAATCCATGTCCTACTGTAATCATCTATGAGAGATACAAAATATACAGATTTGGAAATTGAAGGAACACTAATAGGACCAAACACATCATAATGAATAAGGTCCAACACACCAGAAGACTTGTGAGAATTAGAGTAAAACTAAACACGGTTTTATTTCCATATATACAATGTTCACAAAAGTCAAACTTGAGATTACAATCATTTAACCTCTTAATGAGGTTTTTATTTTTCAGGGTTCTAAGACCCTTCTCACCAATGTGGCCAAATCTCATATGCCATAACATTGTCTTTTCAGTAGGAAGCTTAACTTCCAAAGCATGAGCACCCTTGGGTACCCAAGATGCACTACCATCAGAATTTGTTACAACAAATTTCTTCACTGCTTGTTCAGATGGTGGGGATGAAGTGACTACAGCTCTTTTATTTGAGTCAGAAGAACTATTGCACTGTGAAGTACATGCCTCTAGCTGAAATAGAGTACCTCTTCAAGTACCCTTTGCAAGCACCATAGATCCTCTAGTCATCTTGCATCCATCCTTCGAAAAGACAACCTGCATACCTACATCATTCAACTTACTTACAAAAAGTAGGTCCCATTCCAAGCCTGGGATGTGCATGACCCTAGTGATCCCCTTCACTCATCCATTAGGGAATTAGATTGAGACTCTTCCACGACCAACAATCTTTAGATGAGAATCATCACCCAGGTACACTCTTCCACCATCAAACTCTTCATACTTCATGAACCACCTTCAATGTGAGGTCATGTGGAATGATGCACCAAAATCAATCAACCACACATCATCAGATTCATGGGTGGTCAGGGCTACAATGAAGGCATCACCATCATCTTGTGACTTGTCAGAATCTGAGTCTAGGACATTCTTCTTCTTCTTTTTCTTTTCCTCTTTGCATTCCTTTCAAAAATGCCTAGTTTTTCCACAGTTCCAATAGAGAGCCTTGGACTTTCTAGGAGATTTGGATCTACCCTTCTCAGCTTTCTTGTCCTTCCTTTTCCCTTTCTCTTTGGGTATTCCATGAACTGCAAGAGCCTCTTTGGTTGCTTCAGAAGACTTTCTCCACATTTCTTCAGATAACAGTGATGATACCACTTCATACATTTTGAAAGTTGATGTGGTGCTCCCAATAGCCATAACAAGATGATCCCATGAGTCTGGCAAAGAACAAAGCAAGGTCATACAATGATCCTTCTCCTCCATCTTCACACCAATGAAAGTCAATTGTGCAACTAACATGTTGAAAGCATTCAGGTGATCTGCAACAAATCCTCCATCCTCCATCCTCCATCCTCAGAGAATACAACTTCTTTCTTGGAAAAAGCTTGTTCACCAGGGATTTGGCCTGATAAACATCTCCCTGCTTCTTCCAAAGATCTTTCATGGTCTTCTCCTCATGGACATTTAACAGGACAAAATCAGCTAGACTGAGTCTTATGAGACCCTTAGCCTTCCGATCTTTGATTTCCCAATTAGCTCGTGCCATTGCAGTTGGTTTTACACTTGAAACGGTTTCCCATAGGTCTCGATCAACAAGCATGTCTTCCATCTTAAGTTTCCATAACTCAAAATTTGTGCCATTAAACTTCTCCACCTCTAATCTTCCGGATGTGCCTGCCATCTCTTTCCTGTAACAAGATTACAGAATACTCTACACAAACTCCCACTCAGATCAGCTCAAAAAACCCCTACCCAACAACTAGGACCAAAGGTGATCAAGATTTGATACCAACTGAAAGGAAGCTAGGTGTGTGGAAATCGCTTCCTACACTAATCTAGAGAGGAGAGATGAGTGCAAATTCATTTTAATCTTTATAGTTATAGTAATGTTAACATAACAATGGAGATATTGTAGCAATACACATATAAACAGAAAGTAAGATAGAAGAGAGAGAGAGAGAGAAGATATAACATGGGGAAAACCCTTACGGGTGAAAAACCCCACACTCCAAAACCTACACAATGTATTATCTAAACAACCAGGTTTATAACACACTTACAATGCAAGTCTTTACAGGAGTCTTCGACACTTGTATCTGGAGACAAACTGGTAGCATAAGAGTACTTGTCAATCACATAACACATCTCCTCTCCAAGCACCTATTTAAATAGAAGTTACAAGGAAAATATGGACCTTTCTTGAGATGGGCGTCCAACTTGGCCTCATGGCCCAAAAGCCATGCCTAGGGACACTTCTCCAACATTGTAATGTGGTCATGACACTTGTCATAACACCCCATCCCAATTGTTGGAATAGCTTCGGACAACTGAGAGGGGGGGTGAATCAGTTGTTGCTCTATTTAATCTTTTTTCTACTATTATTCTTCTTTCACAACTTAAAATTAAATCAATGATATAAACTTTCCAGCATTAGACAATAGCATATGAGCAGAAAACATGAATGACACATTTGACACCAAGATTTTGATGTGGAAACCCAGTTAAGGGAAAAACCACAGTGGGGGTTAACCCACAAAAATTAATACCTTGTTAAAAGTATTTTACAAATGGGAATGCACATGCATTTGGGCTCACTTCCCCGAGCTCACTGCTCAAGTTTGGAGGGTCACTGCCTACAAAAAAGTTTACAAGAGATTGAAAAATATTTTAAACTGGTAAGATGCATCTGCCAATGCTAGAGATCAGTTCCGGTTAAGTGCAAATACTGACTTTGTACACTTCATCTTTATTCTACTCTTCTCTCTATTCTGCCTTCATTTAGATATTAGATTTTTGCTCCTTTTACACTATCTCCATAATCGCAATACACACACCCACAATACCCACAATCATCGGCTATATATATATATCCTTATCATGAATTGTAATCACTTGTCAGTCAACAACAATCAACAACACTTAGAACCTTTTAAGAATGTTCTACTCTGTCTGCTAGATCCATACATCAGTATTGATGCGTATCAAAAATAACACATGTAGATCATCATACATGCTGGTCACTAACATCATATCTCATACATAGCTTAACAAAACACTTCTATTAGGTCTGCACAAGGATTTATCATAAGTCTACTTGTTCTTTACTGAACTATTCTATCATAAATAGACCTGGTATTTAGATGCTCATAACTTTTGATCCTATTATCACCAGAGGCTAAAAACTTGGGTTTAGATTGTCCTGGTGTCCCTCTATACTCCTTCAAATCTGCAACACATAATGATTATCTGGAGGGATCCGCTGACCAAAATACTGGACTCTGCTATATGCTTTGTTTCAGGTTCCCAGACTTAGATTATCATTCTGACTTCTAATATGATCAGATACTGCACTACAGATGTGTGGAACAATCTTAGTTGCCATCTGTTAGCACAGTAAAAATTTGAAATTTTTACTATCTCCTTACCCCATCATATTTGAATAAATCTTGAAGAATATCCCAAAAAGACCATAATAAAAAAAAAATTTATCTCACAAGGTGTCTATGGATGAGCAGTGCCAAATTTCATCAAAATCAATCCATGGGCAAGAGGATGTGTTGCTTACACCGATACATAAGGAATCGTTTGAAAACAACCATCGGCGTGAAAATAGAGATCGGAAGAAGAATTATGGAAGTCACCGATGGAGTAAGTGATGCCGATGACATTACATCGGCAAGAAAGGCAAGTGGTCATACCGATCGGTATGATAGATATCTATCGGATGACTTTTTAAAAGTTGCCCCGACGGTATATATCATACCGATGAAGCATTTCGGCAAGAGTTTCACCGAACATCCTGTGGGAGTAACGAAGCAAATAGTCATCGGCAAGAAATAAACTATCGGGATAGCAAACAAGTAAGCTTCTGATGATTAGAGTCTTAGCAATAAGAAAGCTTTCGGCAAGACTCACAGCGATACACATCTATCGGGATAACTCAGCATATCGGGATAAGGGAATTAGGTCTCGCCGATTCACAAGTCACGGCGATCAAAAGGCATCGGTAACACTTTAACATACTCTGTCCGATGAAGGATATGAAAAGGGCCATCGGGGAGATGATTTGGATCGGGATATCTTGATTTAGCTATCCCGATAGTGTATGTCATTCCGATAAAGATAAAGTCCATATATGAAAATGACTATCGGCGAAACAATAAAGATTGGGAGAACATAATTTTATTATCCTGATAGTATTAATCATCCCGATAAGCAAATCATATCGGTGGGACTTGCTATATCGCAGAGAGATCTAAAATACTTGGCGATGAGGGAAGTCATGCCGATGGTCACGCCCACTTAAAATATGACATTACATAGCGTCGGGAATACAATTGAGGGGTCACGCCGATTGACTGTTCGTGCCATAAAAGCATTAAGGGTCGCCCAGACATTTCAAAAATCATGCCGATAAGAAGAGTTATGGCGATGTGACACTTCACAGTGATGAACATTGAATTGATCAGGTGATTAATACAAACGGCTACGAAATTCATACGATCATTATAATTGTAAAAAAATGTCCGAGAGGAGAATACAGAGGAATTCTTAGGGCAAAAGCAGAGGCTTCCAATTCCAGCCACCAAATGACAGGTACACCTATACAAACCATTATATTGCCTATATTTGAATTTCCTACCAAAGTTTTAAAATGGAAAATCTGGGAAAGGGAAAAGGAAGAAAGTCACAAGGGGAAACCAGTAAGCCTAAAAAACAAAAAACTGATCAAACCCCTGAAGAAAAAGTGAAAGATAGAAAATTAAATCAGGACCTAATTGATCAATTGCCTGGGTCAACTCCCAAGGCCAGGAGGTCTGCCCAACTCAGAGCAGAAGTAGAAAAATTGGAAGATAAACATAAACGCCTGGGAGATATCTGGACCCCAATTCGGGGGTATGAGCTTTTCAAATTCCACTATAATAGACGGATTAGAAATGCTCCTGTGTCAAACCCATGGCACATGAATTTAGGCAAACTGGTTGTACCTAATGTATTCTTGAATGTGGAACTCCTTCAACTGCTAGCCAGACATTACAATTCAGGCCTGAAAGCTATCTGCAACCCTCAAGGAGAACCAATTGTACACCTGTCAAAAAATGCTATTTGTGAGGTGTATGATTTAGATGATTTGTGCACTGTCCCTATTGTTTATGAAGATTTGGATAAAGAGTATTGGAGAATGGATACAACTTACAATGGATGGAGGTTACCCATTCATAGGCCCAGGATTGAAGGAGAAGTGATACCCTTGACTGAGAATGATGGCCCTCCCTTTCATGTAGCCATTTTTGAACCATACATACAATATACTTACTTTTCTGTAGGCCAAGTCCTTGGCTCAGAGGTCCCTGAGTTCATGACTATTCCTCTGATGGTCATAGCCTCTGATATTCAATGTCACAATGCCAGACAATTTGATTATGCCTCCTATATTGCTACTAGAATAGACTCTGGTCTATCTGCAATGAAAAACAATGCTCCAGCATGCTCTTTTGAGCATTACTCGATGCTTATGCATATGGTGTTATACTATGGCCAGGAAGTAGGATTGTGGCCAAGTGAGTTTCAAGTTGTTGTTGCGGATAAGAAAGGGGAAAAGATACCTGTACAAATGTGGACCAGAATATGGGATAGCAGGTATGCCAACTCCAGCTATGCTCAATTTGAAGAGCATTGTGTAAAAGTGCTATATAGGTATTTCAACCACCCCTGTGAATATTCAATTTCAAATGAAATAAAAAGGTTCCTCAGACCTAAAGATTTTGGTGGTCCCCCTACTGTCACTCATAATTGGGGAGACTGGTACTGCTTTGAGGATGCCACTATGATCAGAGTTTATGGATTTGAGGATACTCCATTCATATTGCCTAAAACTGTCCCTGACAGACTTGCATATTTAGAAATAATTAGGCAAATGCATTGTTCGAATGTGATGCATCTAAGTTCACATGATAAACAATCATTCATGCCCAGCACTTTGTGTTTTGGTGATTTTACTGTGGTTTCAAAAGAAGGATACAATCTCATTTTGGATAAACTAATGCA
Source organism: Cunninghamia lanceolata (assembly GCA_027924645.1). NCBI lineage: Eukaryota > Viridiplantae > Streptophyta > Pinopsida > Cupressales > Cupressaceae > Cunninghamia > Cunninghamia lanceolata. The sequence continues at coordinate 1,425,969 of BSBN01000220.1, read as the reverse complement.
TTATAACATGGTGACTGCTGAGGTGAGGAAAGGGTTTGACCCTGAAGGTTTCATTGACTCTGCAAGAAGAAAACAAAATCTCAGTGGATACATGCACATACATTATCCACATGATGATGTCATTAGAAATTTGGAAGAGGCTGAAGTCGACTTGGTGGTAGAAAAATATAACAGAGATTTAAATGAAAAGAAAAAGCAGTTGGCAGAAGTTGAAGTGGTATCCTCTGAAGATGAAGAATTGACTGAACAAGAGCAGCCACAAGATAAAACAATAGAAATGTCTAAAAGAAAAATGCAACAATATCAGCCTCCAGTTGTGCTACATGATGAGGAGGGGTCTGCTGATGAAGATCCACGACAAAAGGCTTATGATTCTTTCATTTCAGATGATACATTCATTCAGTCAAAGGAATTTAAATCATTCCTGTATAAATACAAAGGAAAAGAAATTAGAGAGTCAGTAGATGATGTTTCTGCTGATAATGAAAAATAGTTATTAGATATGTTGAAGCAAACAGTAGATAAAGAAATGCAGGACATGACACCTAGCAAGGGTAGACAGTTACTCAAAGATGCAGGGGTTATGATTTTTCCTGGTTTGGATTTAAATTCTGCTCTGGTTTTTGATAGCTTTTTGAATAATGCTAATGACAAGTATAAGCTTACTCCAGAAGGAGTTAATGAAGTATATATGGGGACTAGATACAATAATTATGAAAATTCTTTGATGATATGGGCGTTGTATCCTCCCCATAAGAAGACGGCTATCATAGACACTGAAAAAACTTTTGGCCATGTTATGACTTTCAGAGCAGGTGAAACTGACCCTATAATTATTGCAGACATTGGTATCAATGTTGCAAAGTTGAATAAAGCACAGGCTCAAATGTTGATCAAAGAAAGAGATGCTTATAAATTGAATTGTGAGAGATTGACAAAGGAAAATGATTACTTGAAGGATGCTGTTAAGAGCACTTTTGGCCAGTCCACAAAAAGGATAACTCAAGGTGAGAGCTCTCAGGGCATTCAGGCATTATCCCCTGACCAAGCCACACAAATTCAAATAGATGCATTTGTTACAATACTGCAGAGCAGGTATTCAAACATGGTGCGGTGGTTGAATCAGTTTTGGGATAATTACTCAGAAAATCACAAAGCAATCAAAGAACATGAACGACTTGAAAAGAGGATACAAGAAAAATTGATTGAGTTACAAAACAGAAGTGCCACTGATGGTACAGATATCTCTGATGCAAGAGCATTGCTCAAACAGCACCAGAATTATTATGACAAACTTAAAGCTGATGCTAAGGAAGGGACTGATGCCTCAGGCGCAGGAGTGCCCTGGATATTGAAAGATAACTGAGAGGTGAAGAGCAAAGAAGAATGGACTGTTGATTGTCAGGTTATATTGCACAAAGCCACAGGAGCTCTGAAAGATAAAGCCTCTGCATCTAAAGAAGCTTGCAAACAATTGGAGGAGATGGTTACTCTTGATGTAATTACCAGAAGCGCTATTGAGCTTACTGATTCTCACCGTGATCAAGAGTATCTAGATCATCTGGCTAAAGTTTATTTATGGCTGAATAGAGCCTAATTACGCTTGTGTAATTGTTGTTAATACTTGTTAAGTTCCCAAGAGACTTATTGAAGAGTTGTATCTCTTCATAGAAATATCTATATAAGTTCAAACAATCGATGCTGAAATGATCATCAGCAGTAGAAGATATTCATATATACATAATATACAATGTCTCAAAGTGAATATGTTGCATATTTTATTTGAAGAAGAAGTTTGAAGTTCTCTGATTCAGTGTTTCTATTTTGGTATCAGTTGTTTGTTGAAAATATTCAATTGTGTGGCTGTCTCCATTTCTGCATTTCCTTGTTATTCAGATTAAGATATCAAGTATATAGTTAATCTGTCATTACACACTTGCTGTATCTGTGTGATTAATTTGGTTGGTGTCCATCTGAGGAATTAAACCCTTCTAATTTAGTCGCAGTAGCCTGGAAGTAGTAAGTTGGGATTACTAAGTAGAGCCATATAATTAGGATTACCATTCTGTCTCCAGAAAATATTATCTGTTAATCTTGCCCATTCATTTCATTTGGTTCCTTCAAGTAAGGATTAAAATACCTTCTGGTGAATTATAAGATAATTGATTATATTGGTTGGATTGCTAAGAAGAGTTTGTCAATCACTTTCTTACACGTTTATACAAGCTATAAACCAAAGCTGTGCCAAGCAATTAGAATTATTACCACTAAGAAACTACTAGTCTAGGTCCTTCAAATTGACTCTGTTACCCAACAAGGCACTGGTCTCATTCAACTCATTATTTAAAACCTTTTACCTTGATATTGCTTATACAATTTTTGCCAATCATTTATTAAACATTATACATAGAATTAAGTAGTCAGCGTTTTTTTCATCTATCTTACATCCTATGCCATTGTAGATAGATCTAGTTAGTCCACTCATCCACACTCAGACTGCTTTAATATTTCAAGGTTCACCCACCTAGGTGTAGCAGGACCTAAAGTGTAGGAAATCATCAAACCTTGAAGGTTGATTTCGTCAAGTTAGTTCAAAAATGTTGCAAACCCAAACATAGAGCCTGGCATCCTCTTAGGATTAGCAACTTGCATTTTTGAGACCTAACAAATTGGCGACTCTACTGGGGATTAGTAAAAGACCTTAGAAATTAATCCTTTCTTTCATAGAGTCATTTCAAAAATTTGGTAGCTCTGCTGGTGACAAGAACCCTACAGATAAAATATAAACTTTTCCTATTTAGTAAATAGGTGGCGACTCTAGTTACAATTATAACAAAAATTTCAAATGGATGGTAGGAGATCCAAGATGGAAGGTAAAAATTTGTAGTCATCTCCACCCCTCAGAAACATTTCCAAAAGAAATGTGAATTCAAAGCATTTACACCAAGATAATAATCTGGACATCCAAGAGAATGATTCAGAACAAAATATTTTAATTCACAACAAATTCACACCTCTACATGATTCAAATGAGAACCTTAGTGGAGCAACTGATGATATTTTGGCAAGGTACAGACCCACCCCTCAAGAACAACGTGATCATGATGCAAAGGTCATGAGGGATATTGATATGAACCAAGCTGAACATGACTTCAAGATGTCATTATATCAGGGAGAAGAGATAGGATATGAATTGTCAAATCAGGGAATGAATGACAATCCAGAACATCAGGAAATAAATAATCAAGACATGAGTGAAGAACAACAGGAAATACTCATGCTCCGAAAAGAACTTGAAAGGTACAAAATACAAGAGGAAAAGGAGTTGTTGCAGCAAGAAATTCAATAGAGAAAAAATAAAGCCAAAACAGCTCCCCCAAAATATGTACCTCCGCATAGAGGGAATATTTCAAGAAATACACAGCAAAATACAGGTGGTGTTCAAAATTCACATGCTTCTGGAAGTCATCAGAACACTATTCCCCAAAACCCTAGACCACCTCCCATACGTAATGCATCTCAACATATGGCAAATAATTACCCACCCCCTGGTCAACAATATTATAGGCCACAAAATCAACACATAAATCCCCATATGAACCAACATCAACAATATGCATATCATCAGCCACCAGGTGGATATAATTACTATCCCAATCCACCACCTCTGAATTTCCCTCCCCAAAACCTTGCTAATATATGCAGTCAATTTGATTTAACTGGATATCAGTTATATCCATATCCTATGGATAGTACTTGGAGAAAGATGGTTCCCAAGTTTACTGGAAACAATGCAGTATCTGCAGAAGATCATATCAAAAGTTTTAATGCTTTTGTACAGGATATAGGTATGGATTGGGAAGACATTAGAATGAGGTTATTTATGATGTCACTCACTGAAGATGCCAGAGATTGGTTTAATAGCTTGCCCGATGCATCAATCAATTCAATAACTGATTTCCATAACCAGTTTAAGGATCAGTATGGTAACCAATACGCTCCTGAGTTTGCACTACATGAACTAATAAGTATACAGAAATATCAAAACGAATTAGTGTTTGATTTCAACCTGAAGTTTTCCAAGTTACATAATAAGGTACCACATGCAGCCAAGTTATCTGACCAGGCAGCACTGAGTATCTATATGAAAGCATTTGACCCCAAAACAGGATATGAACTCAGAAACTGGTGTCCTGCAACATTGGCCGAAGCACAGAAAGTAGCCATAACTATCAAAAATAATAGGAAGGCTGTAGGAATGGTCAGTAAAAGGGACAATCATAGAAATCTTCAGAATCCAAATGCTCAACAGATTAAACCAGAGGGTCAGCATAGGCATGATAGACCTAGGTTACATGATATGCCTTACAATACAAATTGGAAGGATGGAAGACCTATTGACAACAACAGAAAGCAGCCACATGGAAAGGATACTCCTGATCCCTTGAAGAGAAACATGGCACATATGGTAGAAAATAAACCTTGGTGTTTTGTATGTAACTTACCACATTCACCTGAATACTGTGAGGTAGCTAAATCAATACAGCAAGAGGAAATGCTATACAACTATAATAGGGATAATCACACCATCAATATGATGCAGGATACACCATGTGTGGTAACAGAAGATTATTCTTCTTTAGAAGAAGAAGGGTATGAGTATGATGTAGGGAACCAAAAGTATCATATTAACATGGGAGAACAGCAGGTATTCTCAGACCAGGAAGATAGTTGTAACAACAAGTCATATGGTCAATGGAGAAAACCTACTGAGGATGAAAGAGAAACTCTCACAGTGGCTGCAGTGGCTCAAGCTCGAAGCACTTATAACTTAAGGAATAGAACAACAAATGTTGGGCAAGGAACTCCTGGAAGTGTATTTATAAAAGACCAGAATAACAAAGAGAATAATACAAAATCATCACCTAAAGAATCAGAAAAGGGGGATAAAAATAAAATGAAAGAAAATCAAGAAAAAGAAAACACAAAAACAGAAAAGAATGACCAGATCATAACCCCTTCTTTTGACATTGCACAAGCAGTGTCTCAGGTGAAGATATTAGTCCCACTCCTAGAGATGATGAAAATAGATAAATATAGGAGTAGAGTTGTTAAAATGATTTCTGATACACCAAATCCAAAACATAAAGGGTTTGAAAAAACAAAAAATAATGTGCATCAGGAAAATTTTAAGATGCCTGAGGTATACCTTGGTGACACACTTACAAAAAATCCCTCACAGGTAGATCCATTCTATACTACACTAGTAATCAAGAACAGAATAGTCAGGAATTGTATGATTGATTCAGGTGCTGCTATGAATATCATGCCTATAGCAGTGATGAAAGAATTAGGGATGTGGGTTGATACTACTTATGGCCAGTGTTATGCAATGGATAACAGATCTATTCCAGTGGTCGGTATTATGAAAGATGTAGAGATAAAACTTGCTTCACATCCTGAAGCAACATATAACATTGACATCACTGTGGTTGATATCCCACCGTACTATGGAATGCTACTATCAAGGCAGTGGGCTGCAATGGCAGGAGGCAATGTTCAATTAGATCTATCATATGCCACCATACCAGTAGGTGACAAGGAAATCAAATTATGCAGAGAGCCAAGGTATGACAATATTATAGAAAGAATGGACCGGCATCAAGTGAATTTCTTTTGTGACACAGATTTAGGAGTTTTCAAAGTTAGAGAAACTACCCCAGAATTGCATAACACTGACCCAATACACACTGAATCTATGAAAGGAGAGAATGATTTGTGGAAAATGTATTTTGATGGTGCATGCAGCAAGATAGGAAATGGGGCCAGAGTAGTTTTTATCTCGCCAGGAGGTAAAACATTCAAATACTCTTTCCTATTGACATTTGAATGCACCAATAATATAGCTAAATATGAAGCCCTGCTCATTGGCCTAAACATAGCCACCAAACACAAAATAAAAAAGTTGGCTGTCTTTGGTGATTCTGAACTAGTCATCTCCCAAGTAAGAGAAAAATATTTATCTAAAAATAAAAGATTAAGGCAGTACAGAAACGCAGTTTGGGATAGTGTTGAATTATTTGATGCCTTTTCAATCAGCTGGGTTGATAGGTCTAAAAACATTATGGCAGACTTTTTAGCAAACATTGCATTAAAGAGAGATGATGTTACATTAGGAGGGATCACAGAAGTAGAATTTAAGACTAGACCTACCATCCCTGATAATATACAGAATTGGCAAGTGTTTGATAGCGATGCTGATATAATCAATTTCTTACATTGTGCTGATTATTATGAAAATCAAGAAATTGATTTCAGTGCATTTGTGGAGGAACACGATGGGAAGGAAACCCTTTTTGGCCAAGAAGTGGTCCAATTGAAGACAAATAAGATACCCAAAGGACTTATTGCATTAGAAAAGACATTTGATGGCCATGATAGATATAAAAAGAAAGATACACCAGTGATACCTGAGAACCTTGAGGAAATCAATTTGGGGACTCAGACGACCCCAAAGAATGTATATATTGGAAGGAATCTTGATTAGAAAATCAGAAGCAGAATCATCAATCTACTTAGGAAGTACAGGCATGTGTTTGCTTGGTCATATGATGATCTAAAGGCATATAGAGAGGATCTATTTCAACATGAGATACCGCTAAAGCCAGATGCAAAACCATTCAGACAGAAACAGAGGCCAATTAATCCTACATTGGCTCCTAAAATGCTAGAGGAACTTACAAAGTTAAGGGATAGAGCTATAATCAAACCTATTAGACACTCTTCCTGGGTTTCAAACTTAGTACCTGTCAGGAAAAAGAATGGTGACATTAGACTATGTGTGGATTTCAGAAACTTGAATAAATCTTCCCTCAAAGACAATTATCCTCTTCCCAATATGGAGGCAATATTGTAGAAAGTTACTGGGTGTGAATTGCTATCCATGATGGATGGTTTCTCTGGCTACAATCAGGTAAAGGTTAAGGAGTCTGAACAATTTAAAACTGCATTCACCACTCCGTGGGGAACATATGTGTATTTGAGAATGCCATTTGGATTAACTAATGCTAGAGCAACATTCCAAAGAGCGATGGATGTAGCTTTTGCTGAATTGATCAATAAGATTATGATAGTATATCAAGACGACTTGACAGCATATTCTAAAAAGGCCAAAGATCATTGCACACATTTAGAACAAGTATTTATCAAAGCCCTAGAATATGGGATATCATTGAACCCTAAAAAATGCCATTTTGCAGTAACAGAAGGAAAATTGCTTGGCCATATAGTCTTGAAGGAAGGAGTTAAAATAGATCCTGAAAGGGTAAAAGCAATTGATCAAGTCCCTATTCCAAAAAATGTAAAAGCTATACAATCATTTTTGGTCAGATAAATTTTGTCAGAAGATTTATACCAAATTTCGTAGAGATTGTTTGTCCTATATCGAGAATGCTGAAGAAGAATTCAGAAATGAAGTGGACAACAGAAATAGTGGAAGCATTTGGTAACATTAAGGAGGCCATCAAGCAAGCTCCAGTCTTGATATCCCCTGACTTCAGTAAACCTTTCCAACTTTTCTCATTTGCTTCCTATCATACAGTAGCAGCAGTGTTGTTACAGAAAAACAATGATGGACATGAACAGCCTATCTCTTTCTTTAGCAAGTCCCTTTAGAATGCAGAGTTGAAGTATGGCATTACTAAAAAATAGGCATATGCATTGGTAAAAGTGGTAAAAAATTTTAGACCATATTTGGTAGGGGCTAAAATCATAGCATATGTTCCTAATGCTGCAGTGAAGGATGTACTGATCCAAACTGAGGTCACCGGTAGGAGATGTAGGTGGATCAATAGGATTCAGGAATTCAACATTGAAATCCAAATCACTAAATTAGTAAGAGGACAGGGTCTTGCCAAATTGATGGCTGAAAGTAATCTAGAAGCTTCCCAGATATGTAATGTTGATGCAAGTACCAGCATTGAACACACTCCATGGTATATTGATATAGTATATTATCTAAAACATATGAAGTGTCCTAAAGGATATGATGATAACAAAAGAAGGACACTCAAACTACAAGCTTCAAAATATGTACTCATTGGTGGGGATCTCTATTGGAAAAACAGAGATGGGGTTCTACTATTATGCTTGGACGAATATCAATCAAAACATATTATGAAGGAGTTGCATGAAGGCATGTGCGGAGGTCATTTCTCAGCAAAGACCACAGCACACAAGATCCTGAGGACAGGGTACTATTGGCCTAAAGTCTTTAATGATTCATACCAGTACACTAGAAAGTGTGAAGCATGCCAAAAGTTCTCAGGGAAGTTAAAGTATCAGGGAGCACTACCCTTAAAACCTATGCAAGTTGAAGCTCCATTTTATCAGTGGGGTATTGATTTTATAGGTGAAATTTCAGAAAAATCGAGTGGGGGGCACCGATGGATTTTAGTGGCTACTGATTACTTTACAAAATGGGTGGAAGCAATCCCAACCAAACAAGCTACAAGTAAAGTTGTGATTAATTTTCTGATGGATAACATTATATGCAGATTTGGTACTCCTGTAAGATTGATTACAGATAATGGGATGTGTTTTAGATCTAATGAATTCAAAGGTTTTTGCAGTACACATGGTATCATTGTTTCTTATGCTGCTCCATACCATCCACAGGCCAATGGACAAGCTGAATCAAGTAATAAGAGCCTATTGAAAATCATAAGAAGAATGTTGGATAAAAATAAGAAGGCTTGGGATTCAAAATTAAGAATGGCAGTATGGGCTGACAGGATTACTATAAAAAGGGCAATTGGGAGATCCCCTTATGAATTGGTATATGGAACACAAGCAAGATTACCATTGGAAAATCTTATACCAGTATACAAATTTATCCTCCAGGAAGACTTGAATATCCCTGAACCAATGGAGGAAAGGTTGGAACAATCGGCAGAGCTTGATGAAACAAGAAGAATAGCTCAGAGACAGAATGTTAAACTACAATCACAGGTAAAATATCTCTTTGACAAGAAGGCCAAAGACAGGAAATTTGAAATAAATGATATGGTACTGATGTGGAATGCAAGATGTCAGGACAAAGGAAAACATGGAAAATTTGAAGCCCTGTGGTTGGGTCCTTTTGTTATCACTGGCAAAGGAGGTGATGATTCTTACTATGTACATAATATGTCAGGAGAGGAGCAGGAATTGCCTGTACATGGGCAATACTTGAAATAGTTCTTTTCATAAACATGTACAAAGAGAATTGAGTGTTGCCAGTGTGTGGACAACATTCAAATAATTCTAAAGAAGCTTGCAAACAATTGGAGGAGATGGTTACTCTTGATGTAATTACCAGAAGCGCTATTGAGCTTACTGATTCTCACCGTGATCAAGAGTATCTAGATCATCTGGCTAAAGTTTATTTATGGCTGAATAGAGCCTAATTACGCTTGTGTAATTGTTGTTAATACTTGTTAAGTTCCCAAGAGACTTATTGAAGAGTTGTATCTCTTCATAGAAATATCTATATAAGTTCAAACAATCGATGCTAAAATGATCATCAGCAGTAGAAGATATTCATATATACATAATATACAATGTCTCAAAGTGAATATGTTGCATATTTTATTTGAAGAAGAAGTTTGAAGTTCTCTGATTCAGTGTTTCTATTTTGGTATCAGTTGTTTGTTGAAAATATTCAATTGTGTGGCTGTCTCCATTTCTGCATTTCCTTGTTATTCAGATTAAGATATCAAGTATATAGTTAATCTGTCATTACACACTTGCTGTATCTGTGTGATTAATTTGGTTGGTGTCCATCTGAGGAATTAAACCCTTCTAATTTAGTCGCAGTAGCCTGGAAGTAGTAAGTTGGGATTACTAAGTAGAGCCATATAATTAGGATTACCATTCTGTCTCTAGAAAATATTATCTGTTAATCTTGCCCATTCATTTCATTTGGTTCCTTCAAGTAAGGATTAAAATACCTTCTGGTGAATTATAAGATAATTGATTATATTGGTTGGATTGCTAAGAAGAGTTTGTCAATCACTTTCTTGCACGTTTATACAAGCTATAAATAAAAGTTGTGCCAAGCAATTAGAATTATTACCACTAAGAAACTACTAGTCTAGGTCCTTCAAATTGACTCTGTTACCCAACAAGGCACTGGTCTCATTCAACTCATTATTTAAAACCTTTTACCTTGATATTGCTTATACAATTTCTGCCAATCATTTATTAAACATTATACATAGAATTAAGTAGTCAGCTTTTTTTTCATCTATCTTACATCCTATGCCATTGTAGATAGATCTAGTTAGTCCACTCATCCACACTCAGACTGCTTTAATATTTCAAGGTTCACCCACCTAGGTGTAGCAGGACCTAAAGTGTAGGAAATCATCAAACCTTGAAGGTTGATTTCGTCAAGTTAGTTCAAAAACGTTGCAAACCCAAACATAGAGCCTGGCATCCTCTTAGGATTAGCAACTTGCATTTTTGAGACCTAACACCATCAATGACAACACCTATCAATGCTAAGCAGTGTCCCTTGCCAACAATCTCCCTCTTTGGAATTGATGGCAACACTTAGTGAAAAATGACTAAGTGTCTTTGTGTAACTCCCCCTTTATCTATACATTCATGCACTTTACTCATTCCAGTGCCCCCCCTTTGCTGAATACTTCATTTTTCATTGCCCTTCACTCCCCCTTTGACATCAATGGAAAAGGGTGGGATCTGTAAATCAAAATTCTCCAAAATTTCTGTATACATTGCTGCATATGTACAAGTAACCATTAAGTTCCATTCACATGAACTTGAGGATGTCTACAAAACTAGCTTTTATTTGCACAAGTTCGAAGGCCCAAGTACTCTTCATTCCATCCAAAATTGAAATGTGCCCATTTAACCAAAATGAGTATGCTTCTACCTTTGACAGATCTGATGGAAAACTAGTCTGAACTATAGTCTAAGCTTCAGATAAGGCATTATACATTGGCTCTAATTTAGGGGCAATTAATCCCAGGAGTTCACACATTATTTTCATAATGTTTCTTTTCTGTTTGACAAGTTTCTTTATTTCCTCAGTCAAGTTAATTACTTGACATTCTTGACTTATGGGAAAAATTGATAGGGGATCAAAATTTTGAGAGAGATTTGACAAATTTTGTTCTTGCTTCTTTATCTTGTTCTCAATACCCTTACTAACTTTGGGCCATGATAGACATAATTTGTACATATCACTTCCATCATTTAGAGCATTCTGAATAGTCTTTATGCTAATACCAAGTATTCTTCTATCATTTCCTATCAGGTTCTTTATTTCACAAAATTTCTTATCTAAGAATTCTTTCTGAACTTTTACCTCCCTAGTCTTCTCAAAGGACTTAAAATGTGAATTTACTAAACTTACAAGATTCTTTAGATGTCCAGAGGGGGAATCATTTTGATTCTTCTGATAGGTTGGCATTAATTTCTCCAAAACTTCAGTTGCAAGTCCCAGTAGCTCATTCTCCTCCATGTGGAACTTTAACATCTTGTCTATAGCCTTTACTTGGGTGAATGATGCTATCTTCATTAGTTGAATTAGAGAGAGAGCATTTGGATTGGCTAGAGCTTGGAGTAGTTCCAGTTCGTCAAGTTTAATCACTTCTTTTCCAAGAAGACCTTCTGCAGTGTCTTTTGCAGCCATTTCAAAATCAACCTTTTGATCTCTTGATTTCTCAGTCTCTGCTTTAGGTGCTTCAATGTTTGCACCATCTTCTTCTATTTTATCTTTATTATCTCTTTCTTCTTCTAACTCTACTTTATCCTTTTCTATGTTCTCTGCAAAGGAACTTTTTCTTATTTGTTTATCACTTGCTATCTGATCAGGAGGGCTCTGTGAAACAATAACATTATCCTCTTTCCTTGTTGTATCAGATGGATTAAGAGTGTCTTCTGCATCAAATATTTTATCCAACATTTCTGTATCCTCTTGAATTTCTTGTTCTACTTCTAGAATAGAGGCTCCACTCAACTCAGATTGCTGCTCAATAATATTCTCTTCTTCACCATCTAGCACTTATTTTGTGACTATGTGAAAATTATACTTCTTTAATTCTTTCAAAAGAATTTCTTGAGTTTCTTCAACTATTTCACTTGTTTCTCCAAGCATGAGCTTGTTCATTCTCCTTTTTCTTTTAAAATCATCTTTGACTTCCTTAAGTATCATATCTATTTGTTTAGGAGAAATTTGAGGACACAGATTTATTAGCTCATGTTCTCTAATTTCCACATCCTTGCACTTGGCATTTTCTTTTCTCAATTCCAAGATATTTGCCAGACTTTGTGGTAACTCAAAAGTTATCTCAATTAGTTCCTTGTTGTAGATGTTGAGATATCTGACCATTGCTTCCTTCAACACCCTTTTATCCATATCATTGTATTCATCATAGAATCCAATCATGGGTTTTAGATTACCATCCACAGTGACTGATTTTATCACATCTTCTAGTGAGAGTGTGGGTTTCTGAACATATTATTCATATTCTTCAGTCTTTTGCTTTTTTCTAGTCCTTTTGTTTCTGTAGGACTTTTCTTTGGTTAACTTTGCAGCTTTTGTTCCAGTGACTTTTGGTTCCTTGATTTCAATTTCGGAGTCTATATCTACTTCATCTTCTCTTATGCTTTCATAGGTCCGAGAATCTTTTATTTTCTTCCTTTTCTCACATTTTCCAGATGATTCTAGTTCCAATTTTGTAGATTTGGAAGGAGCAGATGCAGTAGTAGAACTTCTAGTAGTTCTTGAAGTGGAAGAAGGTTCCACCGGATCACTTGTTTGTCTCTTTTCTTATTTTTCTTTCTCACCCTTTTATGTTCTTTCTCTGAATTTCTTCACAGCTTCCTTTGTTAGGCCAATATTTTTAGTTAGCTGCTCAACTTCTTTTCTTACTCTCCTATTGGTTTCAGGTTCTCTGAGCTCAGTATGCAACTTTAAACTCAGCTCCTCATAAGTTCCAAATATTTCAACCATTATGTCTTTGGGATTACTTAACAGATGTTGAGCATACATATCCAAGATCCTTTCATCTACTTCATACCCCATGGGCATGATCCAAACAATTATGGGTTCCACTACATCCATTAAACACTTATCAGTATCAACCATGAAGCATATTTCATTTTTGTATTTGTCAACAATTGAATTGGGGATTCTTTCCCTTGAGTGCATCATATTCTAAATTTTTTTCAAGTAACCCCATATTGTCATTTTCTGAGCATTGAAATCACCAATGTTGCAAAGATGATTTCTGATTTGAATGGCAACTGGCTCATCCTTTGTCCAGTGTACACCTTTTACCCTAGGTAGCTCATTCATAAAGTAAAAGAATAGACATAAAATCAGAGTACCATACTTGAAGGTGTTCTTCTTATCCCTTTTGATCTTGTTTAGATTTTCAATTAATTGATTCTGTAATAGTTCACACAGGTCATAATCAACATTTTCTTTTAGCATCTTGTATGCAACATAAACGGTTGATCTAGAAACAAAATTTTCTTTGCTCGAGTGGTAAATCTTGTATCCAATCACCATGGAGGCAAATTTGACATTCGGTTCTATAATATCATTTATGGTCATTGCTCTTCTATTGAACTTAGCTCTGGTAGCATCAGTTACTATATAGTTTTTCATAGCTTTCAACATGGGTAATCCTCCGATTGAGTTTAAACTAGTTATATTTATGACAGCATCCCTGGTAATCTTTAACGGTTTTAACAACCAAATGAATTCATCATGTATCCAACTTAAGACATATCAAACCCACTCATCCTCATCAAATGTTGGAAACCCCATAACCTGAACAAAGTGTTTATCTTGTAGAACCTTATATTCAGGTTTAAGTTCTTTATTTTCATCCATGATTTGTTTTTAAACAAATCTACATACCCTGAATCTCCAAACTCATCTATATTTGCATGAATGTAAACCCTAATGTCTTCTACATGTAGCACCCCATACAGAATACTTGAAAAAGCACCTAACAGATCGACTTGAATTGATTTGTGAGGATGCTTCTTGAACTTGGATCAAGGCCTTTCGGTAATGTCAATAATATGAGGGGTAGCCATTTCAACAGATTTTAGATTCAAAGATTTATAGAGAGGTACCTTTTTTCTTTCATGATGTTAGGGTTGATCACTTGCTGATTGAATTCGTTCTCTGCCTCAGTCTCTGGACTTTGTAGCTCAAATGTTCTTCTTCTTATTTACTTCAAATGCAAGGTGATTCAAATGAGTGATCAAGTAACCTTTTAAAGCTCCTCATTACCTAATTTGCCTTTGCAATAAATGTGTTGCCCTAATTGTATCCGGTTACATTGTTTTGACAGTTCCTCATATATCATCATCTTTTCTTCCAGAAATCCTTCCATAGGTTCTGGAGGAATTTAAAGTATTTTTTGTTAATGTGCTAGATTTAGGCAGCCACTTACTGATCAGGGGAATTTGATGTTCTATGCAACTCCCCTAAGCTAGAGTTTCTAACTTAATTCCCAGAGGAATTGTCAGCACTAGATTCTAGTGCAAACTCATTATCATTGTTTACTGTATCTTTCTTATCAAAATCTTGTTCATTTCACTCTGTATCTCATCCACATCAATTTTCCTTTTTCCTCTGTCTTGTTTTTGCTCATTTAGTTTTCTATTTACCAGACCTTTTCTTCCATTGTCTTTACTTCTGCAGAATCTTGCAATATGACCAGATTTATTACAATTATAGCATACAATATTTCCTTTATTATAAACTTGATTTTCTTTTGATTTGCACTGATTAGCCATATGTCCAAACCCATTGCAAACAAAACAGTAACCATTGAAAGAATTGCTAATTCTTCTAATATTGGGATTATTCATTGTCATACTTCTGCATTCATTTGATCTATGACCATACTTGTTACATTTGAAGCATTGACCAGAGAAGGATGGACCATTTTGATTTACTCTACTTCTGCACTGAGTAGCTCTATGACCAAATTTGTTGCAGTTGAAACAATTTCCATTGAATGATGGATATCTTTGAGCATTTGGTTGTCTTACTAGAGGTTTCCTAGATCTATTTTTCTCATTCCTAGGTTGAAAATTTCTCAGTCTAGATCTGAAGCTTTCACCTTTGTCATACCTAAGATTATTCTTATCAACATCTTTTTTCTTCCCTTCAATGAGTGCTTCAAGTTTAGCTGAGCTTATCTTGAACTTCTCCTTATACTCATTTGCAATTTCTAGGTCATGTCTGAGTGTGATAATCTATCTCTCAAGTTCTCTTTCATTGTCTCTGCTTTCTTATAGATTAGATTCTAGAAGGCCAGCTATTACATCTAATTTGCAGCATTCTTCAGAACTCTTTTTTAGATTTTGATTTAACTCTTCTTCAGCTTTCTTCTTATCTTCAAGTTCCTTGGTTAGTCTCATCACTCCAGTTTCCATCTCATGTTTTAGAATAGTAACTTCTTTAGTTAACTTCTCACATTCCTTTGTCTTCTCATCCAGGGCCTTGTCTTCATAAGGTTTTCCTAGTTGAAGAGGTGGTTCCTTTCCTTCTGCATTGAATTTGCTCAAATTTCCTTTTAAAACTATAATGAAGTCTTTAGCCTTTTTGAGGTTGTCTTGGAGCTCTTGAACTTCTGCCTTAGACTGCTCAATATCATCTAGGGCAAGATTAAGTTGCCCTTGAAGGTCATATTCATCCATTCTGCTATCTTCCCAGATCTTCCTTAAGCTATTAATATTTTTCAAAGGAACTTAGCTCTGATACCAATTGTTGGAATAGGTCCAGACAATTGAGAGGGGGGGTTGAATCAGTTGTTTCTCTATTTAATATTTTCCTACTATTATTCTTCTTTCACAACTTAAAATTAAATCAATGATATAAACTTTCCAGTATTAGACAATAGCATATGAGCAGAAAACATGAATCACACATTTGACACCAAGATTTTGACGTAGAAACCCGGTTAAGGGAAAAACCATGGTGGGGGTTAGCCCACAAAAATTAATACCCTGTTAAAAGTATTTTACAAATGGGAATGCACATGCATTTGGGCTCACTGCCTTGAGCTCACTGTTTAAGTTTGGAGGCTCACTGCCTACAGAAAAGTTTACAAGATATTTACAGAGATTTTGAACTGGTAAGATGCATCTACCAATGCTAGAGATCAGTTCTGGCTAAGTACAAATACTAACTTTGTACACGTCATGTTTATTCTTCTCTTCTCTCTATTCTTCCTTCATTCAGATATTAGATTTCTACTCCTTTTACACTATCTCCATCATCACAATACACACACCCACAATATCTACAATCATTGGCTATATAGATATCCTTATCATGAATTGCAATCACTTGCCAGTTGGCAACAATCAACAACACTTAGAACCTTTTAAGAATGTTCTGCTCTGTTGGCTAGTTCCATACACCAGTATTGATGCATATCAAAAATAACACGTGTAGATCATGATACATGTTGTCCGCTAACATTATATATCATACAAAGCTTAACAAAACACTTCTATTACGTCTGCACAAGGATTTCTCATAAGTCTGCTTGTTCTTTACTAAATTGTTCTGTCATAAAAAGATCCGATATTTAGATGCTCATAACTTTTGATCCCATTATCACCGGAGGCTAAAAACTTAGATTTAGATTGTCTTGGTGTCCCTCTATACTTATTTAGATCTTCAACACATAATGATTATCTGGAGAGATCCGCTGACCAAAATACTGGACTCTGCTATATGCTCTGTTTCAAGTTCTTAGACTTAGATAGATTGTCATTCTGACTTTTGGTATGATTAGATACTGCACCGCAGATGTGTGGAACGATCTTAGTTTCCATCAATGACAACACCTATCAATGCTAAGTAGTGTCTCTTGCCAACACTAATATGGTCACCTATTCCCAAGTTGGGCAATGACAGATGCTCTTACGCATCTTACGACCATCATAGAATCCTTCATACTGATAGTACTTATAGCTGTAAGAGAATTTGTCATACACTGACTAAAAATAGCATATTCTCTTACAACATGTCATAACTCTCCTTGGGGCACCAAAAGATGACTTCTTCCAATATGCCTAGTGACACATGTCTTCACCTGTCATAGAACATTCCATTTATGACTCTTACGTGTCATAGATTCTGTTAGGGGAATCTGTCATAACCGTTTCGGTCAAGATTCACTTACACACTAGTCAAAGTGCCGACACATGGAAAAATACCTCTACCACTAAGTGGGACACCTATCTCCTCATGTGTGGACAAATTTGCATGTGGTCACCTTCCACGTAGGATGACACATCACCGTGCCAGGCAATAAATAAAATATATTACAATAAATAAATTTAAGGAATTACCAAGGTTGAGACACCTTAATTCCCAACACTTTGGGAGAGGGCTCATAAGGTAAACCTAAGTTATCATCACATGTATGAGTAATAGGAGGTGTAGTGGAATGTTTAATAGAGATAAAGTCATCTAGGGATTCATCTAACATATTGAAGTCATCACTACTAAATGTATTATTGGCTATAAATTTGGTAAGATCATCTAATATCGAAGGGTATATTCCCATGAGATTCATGAAGCTATCAAAATCAGATATATAACAAAGGATTTCATATGTGGAACACATAGAAATATCAACATCATAGATGCATGCCATTTGTTTTAGGACTTGAGGATATTCATGAGTAAATTTTAAAAAATTATCAATGTCTATGATGTATGCAAACAAATCTTCCAAAGATGAATAATATGAAATGTCCATGATGACAAGATTGAGGAAATTAAGTCTTTAAATAGTAAAAATAAAAAATTTCACAATCAGTCAAGAGATTTGAATAAAGTATATAAACATGTAGTGTTGAAATACACAATATGTATTGTAACCAATGTGCCAATTTTCAAAAATGCTATGAATTAATGCCCAATTTTCAAATGACCAATGGATGTATGCTTTAATATGATTTCCCAATCAGATTTCAAAGATTTTAAACATTTATGCAAAAAAACAAGTGTAAAAGTTATGTAAAAATGCTCGAAAATGCTTGATTTTTTCAACTTTTTTCAATGCAAATACGTGAAAGAAAAGGTGTTGTAAGGAAATTGATCAGGGGAAGCAAGTAATATGTCTGATATCATATCAATAAAGAAATAATATCCTTCACAACACACTTTTGATGGAAATCTAGAGTGATGACAAGTCAAAACCTAGTGAAAATACACTAAAATATGCAATTTTTCACAACTTTTCAATGCAAAGACCCAATAAAAGGGGTGTTCTAAAGACTTTTAGGAGGTGCAGAAAATTATAGCAATAATATCACTCACCTAAAGCCATAAAATCCATCACAACATGCTTGGAGTGCAAATCTAAGTCACACCCTAGGGAAATTATAGCCAAAATATGTAATTTTTTACCAAATTTTCAATGTAAGAGCCCAATAAAAAGGTGTTGTAAAGAATTTTAGGAGGGGAAGTAGATAATAGCCTTGATAATAGAAAATTAGTGCATAAAAATCCTTTACAACATTCCTATGATGCAATCTAGAGAGACAATAAGGCCAAAATCAAGTGAAAAAGCAAGGTTTTCCAACCCTAGGCATGAAATTTTTGCAAGCAAACCACTATGATGCAAAACTACAGTTATAAATCAGTACTAATGAGTTTTTTAAAAGGGTAGTAAAATCTGAAACAAGATTTTGACTACAAACCCTAGCTAAAGAAAAACTAGGTTATATGGACAAATGCACAATTCAAGCAATTTTCAAAAATTTAAGCATGAAAATGCAATCTAAATGAATGATGAATGATGAATTTCTGTATTTTAAATAAGATCTGATGATAATGACAGAAATTTATTGAAATTCAATGCCCATTAATCTAAATTATTTGAAAATGTAAGCTAAAAATGCCAATTTTTTTCAAAATTTTCAAATGTTTTAATTTTTGGTAATTTTTCAAATGCAATAAGATGAATAATGATATGAATAACTGAAATAAATGTAAATATGAATCACAACACTTAGAAAGGTGCCAAAAAGTCCAAAAACACGGGTTCACCAAAATGTTTAGGGTAAAATTTGAAGAGGGTTTGTTTTATTGATTTATGTTGATCCTCCTTTCACCGCTAAACATTCAAGGACATCAGTTGAGTAGAGGAACCTACTACAGACTTTTTTTCACTTGTAACATATGGGAAGATTGTAATTGTGTGATTTTGTTGTTCAAATAAGCCCAATTATGCTCAAAACCCTAATTATGCAAATTTGTGAACAAACGGACAAATTACAGAAAATGATCACACACAGAGATATCAAATGACAATCCATTGCATACCAGATTTCAAAATTTAGAAAGTGGAAAAGTCAGGGACTAATGAGTGGGTGTCCTAGTCTAGTGCCACAGTTTTTTTCAAGATCTGGAAACCTTGTCTACAACCTGTTCCTATTGTTCTAGAGATTTTCCTATTGCGGGATCCAGAGGACTAATGAGTAGACGCCCAATTCTAGGTCCCTATTTTCTTCTCTGGTCTACAATTCTGACAGTCTGCATTGCTCTCCTGCAACTCCACTTTTTTTGCTTTTGCAACCTATAACCTGCAATCATGAAAAAATGGGTTGGGGGTTGTGGTGTTTAGAGGCTTGCCTTAGTCAAGCCCCAGAGAGACATTCCAGTCTTCTGAACACTGTTGTTAGATAAAGAGTGTGTATCCCTGCAGGATAGAGGAAAAATCCAAAAGATAAATGATTGAAAACATAATTGATATCACCTTGTAGTGAAGATCTCATGGAAGGAAGATGATCTTCATGCCATGAGGAGATGGATGCCAAATCTACAAATACAAACACAAAAACAACATAAATTCTACTCTGAAACACACAGTGAATGCCTTGAATCACCTTAACATAGGCTCTTGAATTGAAATTACCATCTTGTTTACAAATGAATCACTAATCATGCTTATATATGCAACTACAAAAATTCTGATAAGAATTTCATAATTTAAACTTATCGTGTCAGTATAAGACCTAAATAACAGTTATAAACTGATAATTTGAAATTGGTCCTGACCTAAAATAGGGTAGGACTAGGGCGTGGGTGCCCAAGTCCTCCCCCCTATATTAGGTAGGATTTATGTTAAGTGCATCCCCTAAGTCCTATTTGCCATGAAACTTTAGGGTTTTCTCATCAGGGTGTCAAATTAACATGCAAGATGTCCTAAATACATTCTGAAGACCTGGGAGCTAAACCTTAAGAGGGAAAAGCCTGCAAGGGGACATTTTCTAATGTAAAAATAATGTTGAGGGGTGTTTAGTCATTAAATCACTGGCCCTCTCACCTAGAGATACTGGCTCCTTTAGTCAACTCCTCATTTGTCGAGTGCTAAGATGTAATCAAAGGTTGATATTTAAACTTCATTTAAAAACAAACGGCCACCTTTTGAGTTTAACATTTGATGACCATTTGAATGTTTTCATCCATGAACCATTTTATAACTATTTTTCTCTGTCAAATTCAAACCCAAAATGTAGGGTGGGGTGCAAGGCATTAAATAAGGCATCCAGAATAGACATGAGTGAGGGACATGCAAAATACATGCATCGGCCACTTCCTAAATATAGAGGCTTTCTAGAACCCAAAGTGGATGAGCATCAATTATGATCAGATTTTTGTATTTTCTAAAGTGTAGGTGTATTAGAATGAATATAGAAGAAGAGGAAATAAGATTGATATGAGTAGTAGGGTGTGTGATGCAGATTTATATATTAAAAAGATGAAATTTTTGTTTAAGGATAGTAGTGAGAACTAAGTTTTTGAATATACAAAAGGAGATTCCCATGAAGATATGATGTAGATAAAGAGTGATATTGTGAAATAGAGATAGGTAGATGGAGTAAGTGTTTCTGTCTGATATTAACATTGTATAAATATTGCATATCTGTTTGTAGAGGGTGATTAGTGTCTGAAGTCTTCATTGATGTTAGTGTGTGAGAAGATGTTGTGTAGGTGAGAGGAGTGAGTGTTTAATGGAATGCATGAGAGGACATTATGCAATAGATTTAAAGAGTATAAATGCAGATGAATTGATATCTAGATTGAAAAAGGATGATTTGTTCATATGAGCATTGTAGTGAAATATAGAAACCCTATGTAACTCTTTTATTTTTCTTCTGAGATTGTTGTAAGTGATCCTATCGCTAGTGATGCCTAGGATTTGTGTAACCAGTAAGGTTTACTAGTGAGGTACACATTGTAGATAGTGAGGCATTGTAACCAGTGAGGTTTGCTAGTGAGGCACAAATTGTAACTAGTGAGGTATAATGGAGATTAAAGTTCATAGTAGTTTTTATGCTTTTGGGGTTTTCCACTCAATCACCTATGATATGTGTTGATTCTATCTGACTCTTGTGCTTTGTCAATATTCTATGTCCTGATGCAATTGTCTTGTGTTTCATGATCATGTTAGATTTTTTTATTGTGTGAAGATCTTGGTCTTAGAATTAGTTTGACCTGATCACTAATTCACCCCCCCTCTCAGTGATCCTTAGTATTCAAACAATTGGTATAAGAGCAACAGATTTCTTGCAGAAGTCTAACAGACTTTGGTAGATTCTGGAAGAGGAATACTATGGGTAAGTGTAGAAGAAATAAGGGAATGAGAGATACCAAGCAAAAAATTGTTCAACAAGTCCAAATCAAATCAAGAGATGAGGTGTTGCAAGAAATACCCCTGCCAGTTGACACATGACATGATATATTTGAAAGAGAAGATGATTTTGTTGTTGAGATTGATGACAAAGAAGGAGACCTCTTTGTGAGTGAAGGTGATCATGAACAGGAGTATGATGAAGCTGAATGTGAAATTGATGTTGAAGGAGAACTCATGTGTGCCCTTGGTAAGATCAATAAATTCCAAAGGGAGAACCATAGATTAGAGTTGCAGCTACAACAAGAAAAGGACTCCCAGGATAAAATATTTTTAAACCTTGAAAGGGCTTTATCAGATCTTGAAGAGGCAAGAAATCTGATTGTGGATTTAAGGGTATAAGTTGAAGAATTAGATAATTTGATTATCAGCCTAAATACTGATATTGAAGAGGCCAAGAGGATAATAGATGTTACTAAGTCTAAATCTGAAGTCAAATCAATTGAATGTCTAAAACTAGAGGTTGAGATAGTCACCTTGAGAAAAGATATTAAAAATCTCAAGATACAATCAGAGAAAAATTAGAAGTTTGAGGACAATACCAAGTTGTATGAGATGTTGGGTAAGCAAAAAAACACAAGTACACTACAAGATTAGGCTATGAAAAGGGATAAACTTCTAAGGTTAGAGAAACTCCAAGAAAGAAGATAGATCTGGACTATCATTTTGCTACTCCTAAGACTGAAGACAATAAGAAGGAAGACGATAAGAGTGTTGATAATGGTTTTTACAAGAACATCAATAGTGGAGGAAGAAGAAGAGCTAATAGGTCCCCAGGATCTCCACCCACTAGGCAGAATCAAGTAAGGTATAGTTATTCCTTTCCTAGTTATTGTTATTCATGTAATAGATATGGTCATAAGGCTGCTACATGTAGAATTGATCATAAGAGAAGGTCTAATTTTATGAGAAGAAACTCTTCTAGGAATGATGATCTAGTGTGTTACAATTACAACAATGTTGGTCACATAAAAAGAAACTATAGAATGCATGGAAGGTATGATCATGCATGGAATCACAATAGAAGTGTTCATAGGCTATCAAAAGGGAACTATCATTCATTTAATCTAGATTACTATATAGTATGTTATAAGTGCAACTCTCTTGGACACAAAGCACATAGTTGCAGAAAAGGATCACTTGGTTTGAAACGATGGAAAAGAAAAGAGACCGAGAATGTTTGGAGGAAGAAACCTGAACAAAAGAGAGAACCTATGAAAGTGTGGAGAAGAAAACTAGAGCAAGACATGGAAGATCCTAAACTTGTGCATATTGCACAAGACATATCATTTGTTGCATGAGATGTAGCATGAGGTCAGGGGGAGTTTTTCAAAGTTCTATCTTTTACCCCCAAGGAGTTTTAGGAGGTTTGTTGATGTATGTTTGTCAAAGAGAGTTGATACTTGATTGGTTTGTTGTATGAGATCTCAAGCACTTGTCCTATCATTTCCATGGTGTTTGTTGATTGTCCTTCTCTTTGGTGTTAACAACATACAATTCAGGAGTTCATATGGTTCATGTCAATATGGTGATCATGTCTTGTTAATCATACTTTTGGAATTCATGCTTGATAATGTTTGTTGGACTGCTTCATGTCAAGAAGTTTTATGATAGGGTGTACACAAGGAGTTCACATCATGTGTTAGCATATTTTGGCTCAGAAGGATGTCTAATTTGTAGGAGAATGTACTCTTGTGACAATGAATCTCTATGTATGTTGTTCTTCTCTTTGGAATAGTCTTTGATAGTTCTGATAGTCTTTTTGGAATTGTTGGAATAGTTAGGATAGCCATATCATTCGTAAGTAGAGGATAGTGATATTAGATGAGGGGACAATATGCTAAGAAATGTAGTCATTTGACGAGATCTCAGATGGATAAAATGAAACAATTTTGGTAGCAGTATAGGGTGTTGAAAGAACTTCATAGTCATCAAATCCTAAGAAGTCGGTGATGAGTCATGTGGGAGCTTGTAGAAGGCATCAACAAAAGATAGAGAGTATGAAAAGATAAAGACAAAACTAATAATGCCTTGTAGACACATATTTCATTTGTATAAGGACAGTCACTATCCTTGGTTCCTATGTCTAATAGCTTGATGATGAGTAGCATTCTTTGACACTTGACTGTCTAAACTGTATGCTCACAAAGGACAAAGGATAGAATCAACATTTATTGATCCTATGATAGTCATACCATTGAAAGATAGCAAGAGGTCTGAGGTGTCTGATATGATACTGAACAATATTAATCAATGCTATACATTTGTCTCTTCAGTTGTGGTATTCATACTACAATTGGTTTGTAAATGATTCTTGCTCAAATCTTTTGTTGTAGGCTTGAAGTATTCCATCAGTGTATCTAGAAGTTTTTGTTGTCCAATGTTGTAATTGCAAAATGTCCTAATAGATATGTATGCAAAATGTAAATGATGAGTGTTAGGAGAATAGGGATCTTTATGTTTGACTATGAGACAATGTCTATGGATAGTGTAGTTCAAGGTACAATGATGCATTAGTGATATATTGCTTTATAACAATAGGTATAGTGAGTGTACTTCACATGACAATGATAATGTCAGTGTTTTTAGTAGAGTAATCTACTACCAAAGGACCCAGTGAGTTATCAGATGTGATGACAGTGTATTCTCTCAATATCAAGCATTAAAAAACAATGATCAACTTACAATGATTTATATCAGACCTTGTTGTGATAATGACTATTTGTAATATGATAGGTATTTGTACAGTTATTTGCATCTAATCACTATATTAGACATGGTTTTAGGAGGACAGTTGAGAGGTGTAAAATTAGACTCTGAACCCTTTGTCAGCATGCCTATATTGTGCAAGAATGGAAAATTTGGAATAGGATATTGTTGTAAATTGTTGTTGTTGCAAATGCTTTATGGTAGTTCTTGTGAAAGGGAGTAGTCTTGTCAAATGTAGTATGAGATAGTGACAATGTTATAGGATTGTATTCATGAAAATGATAGAATTTGTGTATACTAGACAAGTTATGTGACAAGATGTAGAGTTAAACTCTACATTTTGTGATATTGATTAGTAGCAGTTGTATTATTTTACTTTCAAGTTGTTTGTGTTGTAAATATTGCCCATGCATGGAATGCACCAAGTGTCAGCATGGTGGGATTTTGAAAACCAAAAGACATGATGCTTCCAAAAGATGCGCAGAGTTGACACTTGGCAAGGTGATTAAGAGGTAGTAAGATTAGTGTCCAAGAGTGGCGGGGAGTGCCAGGTGTCTTCTTTTTAGTTCATAGTTCTCAGGTGCCACGAAAATCTGCCACATATCTTGGGCTGTATTTCTCTTTGTAAAGTTTCTATCTGCTATGGGAGAGTGCCAAGTGTTGGTACTGCGGGGATTCAAGGAGAAACTTTTGAGAGAGGCATTGAGAAGAAGCGTCAGTGTGCCACAAGTCCTTTGTTGCAAATATGCGGAGTCTACCGCATGTCTCTTTTCTTTAATAAGTTTTGAGAAGTGTCAGAGTACAATATGGTGGGCCCCAGGATATTATAAGTATAATTTCTAAGTGAAGTGGATAGTGCCAAGTGTCACTACCACAGGTGATTGAAGGATAAGAAACAAAAGAAACTTTTAAAGGTGCACCAGTCTGCTGTGTGTCCCAATTTTGAGACTCTCGGGTGTTGCCACCTATCAGCGGTGAATAGGAGGCAAATAGTGCCAATTGTCAATGTGGCATTATGTTCTTTTTATGATAAAGGGAAACTATGCCTAATGAGCGTAGGATAGCCACGTAGCAATTTTGGAGCCATTTGAAAGCTGGCAAAGGAAGCCACCTATCCCAACAGAACTAGTAGTTATTGGACCACATTTTTTGTAACAGTCAACCAATCAGAGCGCGAGGATGATACATGCATAGATTTAGAAAGATTTCCTGTGCATTATCAGTTCCTGTTCAGTTTCAAGTGGTTAGGATTCTTAATGGCTAGAGGTGTCTTGAGCCTCATTTTTCTTCTATAAATTGGGAATTTTGTAACAGTTAGAGATAGAAAAATATAGAGATATTATTGTGATTGGGATATATCATTTTTTGACTTCACAGTTGTTTCAAGAAGAAACCAATATAGATATGTGCATGTTTCTGTGCCTCATTAATTTTTTGTTGAATCCATTAATGAAAGAAGCTTATGTTCTGTGGTATTCGATGATATCTTCTATGTCTTTGTATAACTTCTCTAAGTTTAGCCTCTGGTGTTAAATCTATTCATAATCTGTCTATATTGATCATGTTTTTGCTCTTTAATATAGCTGAGATCAGAAGGTTTAGTCACTGTGCTGATTGTTGAAACACATATAAGTTCGGCGCATCGCCTTAGCAGTTTAGTTTTATATTGTATCTATAATCTTGTTTTTTCTACCCTTTCCCAAAACCCTATTAAAAAAGGAAGAGCCAACTTCTTTAAAATCTAGATGTTGCTTTAGGGATCATCCCACATCTCTGAAGTTTCCCATGTTGGTGCTGAAACCTGCACAATTTTATACATCAACAATTTTTGGCATGCCCAGTGGGACCTTTCTTGATTCTTGATCAAGATCGTATGAACTAGAGAGAAGGAAGGAGTCAAAGCTGTGGATCGACCACCAAAGCCCAATCATCTACTAATCTAGGAATCTTGTTTCCACCTTTATCGTCCACTCTGAAAGAAGGGTAAATCAATCATCCAGAGTACTAGGAATAGCTATGGCAGTACCTGCCTTGCCACAGAGCTTTATATATTGGAACAACAATGACCCTCTTATTCTCCCAAAGCTGCTGGATACCTGGGATCCAATTCCTGCCAATGCTTTGAAAGCATTACCCAAGTTTTTGGGAGAAGACTCCAAGACTCTAGAGGAACACCTCCGAGATGTGTCAGAGGTGTGCATTGTGCATGTCATCATAGAAAAAAACATTGCTATCAGATTATCAGTAGCTTCTTTCAAAGGAAAGACTCTGGATTGGTATAGGTCCTTGGCCTCAAATTCAATATCTACTTGAAATCAACTTGGGGATGCTTTCTTTGCAAGATTCAATGAAAAAGGTGATAGATCATCTCTATTACAGCAACTGATCACCATAAAGAGATCACCCCAAGAAGCCATAACATATTTCAACACTAGGTTCCAAAAGACCTAGGATAGAATCCCTACCACAGCCAGGCCATCAGCAGGTATGACAATTGTATTTTATCTTAAGGCTTTCAATTCTAATATCTCATTCATGTTCCAATCTTTAGGAGGGCAAACCTTACCAGCGGCATATGAATTAACCGTAAGAGCTGAAAATAGCCTAATAGATGCTGGGAAACTGCCCCCAAGACCTCCTATGCCTATGTTTCCAGAGATTTCTATGCCCTTGCCACAAGAAACTACTAATACTCCATCAGTTCATGTGTCTATGTACACCTTCCCAACACCTCAACAACCCACTACATGTCAAGAATATTCTTAGAACCTTTTCAAATGAGATTATTAACCTCAAGAGACAACAAACTTCTTATCCAAAACCTCCTTACCAGGGATTCCAAGGTAATAGGCCTCCATCCCAACCAAACCAATACCAAAGAACACAAAAGCCAAATTATTCCCAACCTTCCAATCAGCTAGTTATAGTACCCACACCATTACAAGTTGTCCCAGCTAGTTCAAACAGAGAGATGGTTCCTAGACAAAATAACATAGCTGAACACTCCAATGCTTGGTGTTTCCCTTGCAACAATGCACATATGCCTAGAGATTTCCCTAGAGGCAACTTATAGCAAAGGATAGCAGAACAAAGAGGAATGGAGGGTCAAGCTGTTGTGCCTTCAGGACCCTTTCCTTACCAATCACCTAGTGCTCAAATGCAACAATGGTAGAAGAAATGCAAGGGATGTCAATAGAACAAGAAGGGGAAATTGCACCAAAGCACACACTATTTTCATGGATAGAAGATGAAGAGTCAGTATTTCTAAATGAGGCATCTACTTCCAAGAAACCCCTCGTGTAATCCGATTACTACACCAGGTCAAAGAGAAGAATGGTGGAACAACCTGAAACTAACTCAAATGAAACAACTAAGGATCCTCCATTCCAAAGTCAATTCATCCCTATTTCAAGGCAAGAAGTACCTATGGGCGCTCCAAATCAAGGAATCTCTAACCTGGTGATAGAAAGAGCAAGGTATCCTTACTATCCTAAGACACAAACATTGGGGCCCATGAATGTGGTGGAATAGCTAAAGAAAACCCCTACACATGTGTCAATATGGGATATGTTGACTATCCCCAAGCAAAATACGCTATTGCAAGAAGCATTGCAGACTTAGGCAGATCCAAAAGTTGTTAATACAAAAGAAGGAGGTATGAACAAAGGGAGAAGTCAAAACAAAGATACCCCACCTTTGCAGACAACCACTCTACTAAATGTTGTGCCAGAGGTAAGCAAATCTAAATCAAATCTATTTTATTTAACCTTAATAGTGGGCAAGAAATTGTTGCACAACTCAATGATAGACTTAGGAGCCAGTACTACGGTCATGCCAAAGAAAGTAGCTGATGCTTTAAAAATAGAATATGAGCCACTAGCTAAAGGGGTTATACAATTAGATGGAAAGTCTGTCCAAACCATAGGAATGATCAAACAACTCCCATTACAATTGTATACTTGTCCAAATATAACTGTCTTGCAAGATGTGGTGATCATTGATATTCCCCCTATCTTCGGTCTATGCCTATCTAGAGATTTCACAGCTAAAATAGGAGGGTACATGTCACTTTATTGGTCACATTTGCTATTAAGAACTAAATATGGAACAAATATGAAGGTGCTGTCTGAGCTCCTATCTAAAGAACATATCACCGAAGAACCAGCTCCAAGAATTGAAGCATCTCATGTTATGATGAACAGGGAGAATAGAGCTTTTGTTGAAGAAGTGGGAGAATGGACTGAATATGATCAAAATGAAGAAGAGAACAATCAACTGATGTCCATAATGCAGAGTGACCCTTATGGTAATTATGATTCTATTGGTTTAGGGACTTATGTAATCTTTGAGGAGGGTCAAAAAATACCAAATATAATGAGTCAAGAGATATCTGAAAAGGAGGATTCTAAAAAAGACTCTGAGATCTGGACCTTGAACTTCGATGGAGCTAGGAGTAAGAATGGTGCAGGAGCAAGTATCTGTCTCACTTCTCTAAATGGTGAGAAAATTCTCAGGGCCATACACTTCCAATGTGTTTGTACAAATAATGATGCTAAATATGAGTCTTTTGTTGATAACTAAGAGGGGGAGGGGGTGAATCAGTTATCTTAATAATTTCAGCTTTCTAAACTTTCTTAATAATTAGTGCAGTATTAATTCAAACAAGCAATCTTAATCATGAAATGGAAATACACATGACACAATATTTTTGACGTGGAAACCCTATTAAGGGAAAAACCATGGGGTGATTAACCCAAGATTGTCTTCTCTGTTAGAAGAATAGGATTACAAAATGGCACTTGCCAATTAGGGCTCACTACCCGAGCACACTGCTCACAAGAGGCACACTGCCTACAAGAGACACACTGTCTACAAATTATAAAGAATGTAATGCAATACTTGAACTAATAAGAAGCATCAACACATGTTGGAGTTCAGTTCCAGTTAAGCTCTGTATACTGATCTACTGTACTTCATCTTTCTTCTTCTTTTGTGTTGCTCTTCTTTCACATACTGAATCTTCCTTTCTGCTTTTATTCAGCTCTACTACTTTTCATCACACATCACTTACAACAACCACACCTCTCATAACTAAATCCATCTTGTATATATATCCACACAAGTAATTTCATCACCTTTGTAGTCGGCACCCAGAATAGTCAATCTTTTCACAAACTCTGATCTGTCGGCTGAATCCTTGCACACCAAGTAATGTGGATCAAGGATATACTTGTGGAAATCATTAATCATGTCATCCAAACATAATTCATGCCTTCATAACCTTTACCAACATCAGAAACACATCCGAAATAATGTCTGATGTTCTGCTAGTCAGTTCTTCCTCTATTCACACTGTCACTTGGGAACCTGATACTCAAGCATTCATATCTCTTTATCCTTTCCACACCGGAGGCTCAAATCTTGGAACCTATCAGTCAAGATACTCCTCTTGACTTTCCCAAATCTGCACTTCACTGAGAGATCCAGACCTATCTGTCAGACCTTACTGACTACTCTATTCTTGTTTACCAGACCACAACATTCTTCACTCTGACTTCCGGTATAAACATACCATGTCCTGCGGATGTGTGGGATGAACTTTGTTGCCATCAATGACAACATTCATGAATCCATATAGTGTCTCTTGCCAACAATCTCCCCCTTTGGCATTGATGGCAACACTTAGTGAAAAATGATTAAGTGTTTACACTATGCTCCCCCTTGGCTGATGCTCTATTTTTATATACATTTTCCGGAGCTCCCCCTTAGTTGGATTCCTTATTTTTCACTGCTCTTCACTCCCCCTTTGATATCAATGGCAAAGGGTAGGGTCCGCATATCAAAACTTTCAAAAATTCAACTATACTTAGCCGCATAAATATATACATATGGCATACTTACATATACTTAAGTATGTCTGCAAAAGTTGTCTTCAATTGAACAAATTCTATAGCCCAACTTTGCTTCATTATGTCTAAAATTGATATATGACTACTCAACAAGAATGCAAATGCATCTGCCCTTTTTAGATCTGTTGGATCATTGGTCTGGGCTATGATTTGAGCTTCACTTATGGCCTCATGCGTGGCCTCTAACTTAGGGATGATGATCCTTCTAAGTTCACCCATCTGGTTGATCATGTTCTTCCTTTCCTTCTCAAAATTCTTTATTGCATTTGTGATTGCAATAGTCTGACACTCTTGATTTACTATGGAGGATGAGATAGGATCAAAACTTTGAGACAGACTTAAT
The DNA here is from genome assembly GCA_027924645.1 of Cunninghamia lanceolata. Lineage (NCBI taxonomy): Eukaryota > Viridiplantae > Streptophyta > Pinopsida > Cupressales > Cupressaceae > Cunninghamia > Cunninghamia lanceolata. The sequence continues at coordinate 1,395,253 of BSBN01000220.1, read as the reverse complement.
AGTTTATCCTCTTGTTCTTTTACTTTTCTCTCAATATCTTTGGTCATTGTGGGCCAAGATAAGCAAAATTTGTACATATTTCCACCATCTTTAAGAGCATTTTCCAAGCTCTTTATCCCAATATCCATAACTTTCCTATCATTAGTTATTAGACCCTGTACTTCAGAGAGTCTCTTATCCAAAAACTCCTTCCAGACCTTTTCTTCAGCCGACTTCTCTAGAGAATCAAAATGTGTGCTAACACTGTTGACTAGAGTTTTGAGATTACTGGAGGAAGAGGCTGTGGGATCCTTTTGAAAAGATGGCATGATCTTTTCCAACATTCCGGATGCTGCCTCTATAAGCTCACAGTCTTCCATGTGAGATTTCAGTAGTTTCTCTTTGACCTTCGCATTTGCAAATGAAGCTATTTTCATTGTTTGCACCGGAGATAGAGAGTCAAAATTTAATGGTCCTTTTAATAGTTCCAGTTCATCAATCTCCATAGTTGCTTTTGTCAAAAAGTCCTTGACTGATTCTACAGTGTCTCTTGCCGGAGATAGATTTTTCTTTTATTCAGCAGCCACAGAACTGTCTTTTGGAGCTTTCTCCCCTTCTACATTCTTATCACTGGCATCTTCTTTTCCCTTTACCTCTGCTTCTTTCTCCTGTATTCTTTCTTCTCCTTTAGATCCGGAGACTGTAGGGGAAACTGGAGGAGAAATGTTAGTCTGTTCAAGGCCCACCTCTTCTATCATTTTCTCAGTAGATTCTTCTGCAACATTTGTAGTCGACGGGTCAGTACCCAAGTCCTCTATAATAGGAAGATTAAATCTTTTGAAGGCCTTCCAGAGGATCTCTTATGTGTCCTTGGCTACCTTGTCAGTCTCACCAAGCATAAGTTGATTCATCCTTGCTTTGCTTCTGAACTCATCCTTACAATCTTTGAATACCATATTCATTGTTTTGGGGTCGATTGAAGGATATAGTTGAATTGCTATCTGTTCCCGGATTTCTAGGTCTTTAGCTTGGGCATTGTTCTTCCTCATTTCAAGCCTTTTCTCTAAGCTTTTGGGAATTAGAGAGATAATTTCAATAAAAGATTTATTGTAAGTTTTCAAGAACATAACTATGGCTTCCTCTAGAATCTTTTTATCTGCTTCATTATATTCATCATAGAATTCTATTAAGGGTTGCAGGTTCCCATCCACAGTGACTACTTTCACTACAACATCTAAGGATAGAGTGGGTTTTTTAACAAATTCCTCTTCCTTCTCTTCTTCTCCTTGACCGGTAGAGTGTTCACCGGATGATTTCTTCTCTTTCTTCATTTTCCTGATTTCTACATCAGATTTAGTCTCCTCTTCATCCCTTTGACTGGCATAAGCTCTTGTAGCTTTTGTCTTTGTTCTTTTCTCTCCTTTTCCAGATGATTTTGCTTCCGGTTTTGATGTCCTTGAGCCTTTGGTAGTGGTAGGTGCAGATCTCTTTGATGATCTGGTCCAGGTGGAAGGTTTTTCTAGAGCACTTTCCTCATTTTTCTTTTCTGCCTTCTTCTTCTCTTCCTCAGCCCTTTCCATCTTTTTCCTGTAGGCATCAATTGCCTCCTTTGAGATGCCAAGGCCTTGGGAAACATTTTCTACTTCTTTTCTCACCTTCCTCTTGATCTTTGGTTCTCTAAGTTCCACACGAATCTTTATACTCAGCTCCTCAAAGGTTCCAAACCTTTCTGCCTTTTGATCCTTTGGCTAACTTAGCATGTCTTGAACATGCAGCTCCACAATTTGTTCATCAACTTCATACCCCATGGGCATGATCCATACAATTCTTAGTTCTACTGCCTCCATTAGGCATTGATCAGTCTCAACCATAAAACATACTGTGTCTTTGTATTTCTCAACAAGAGACTAGGGAATCCTTTCTCTTGCTTGCATCATGTTCTGGAAATTCTTGAAGTATCCCCACAGGGCTGTATTTTGTGCTTTGACATCACCAAGTCCATGCAAATAATCTCTGATTTGGATAGATACTGGTCTATCATTTTCCCACACCCAGCCACTAGATCTGGGAAGCTCATTCATAAAGTAGAAGAATAAGCACAATATTAATCCACCATACTTGAATGAATTCTTTTTATCTTTCTTTATTTTCTACAGATTCTCCAAGAGTTGGTTCAAGAGAAGCTGACAAAGATCGTAGTATGCATCCTTTCTTAGCATTTCATAAGTGGTGTAGATGGCTGTTCCAGGTACTAAATTTTCCTTGCTAGAATGATATATTTTATATCCAATGATCATGGAGGCAAACTTGACATCCGGATAAGAGATGTCATCTACTGTCATTGTTCTTTTGTCAAACTTGGATCTGGTAGCCTCACTCACAGTTTGATTCTTCACAGATTTAAGAACAGGAATCCCACTGGATGAGTGTAATCCGGTAACAGCCCTGATGGCATTTTTTGTGATTTTGAATGGTCCATTTAACCACATGAAGTTGTCATGTATTCTGCTGAAAATATACCTGACCCATTCATCCTCAGTAAAATAGGGGAAATGTATGTATTGTGCAAAGTGCTTATTCTGGAGGCCCTTGTATTGGGGTTTGAGCTCAAATGAATCATCTAACAGTTGTTTGTGATAGATATCTCTTAGTTTGAATTCACCAAAATCTTCAACATTTGCGTGTATGTAAACCCTAATATCTTCGGTGTGCAAAACACCATGTGGAACACTAGAGAAGGCTCCTAGGGGATCTACCTCCAAGGATTTGTATGGATGCTTCTTAAATATGGAGTGAGGTCTATTAGAAATCTTTACTATAATCAGAGTAGCCATCATCAAGGAATCTTACTGAGAGATATTAAGAATGAAGAATACCTTTTACGTTGTTTAGGGCACACACATGATGAAATCCAGATTGAGTTGTATGAAGAATCGTATTGATATTTGGGAGAAGTAGTTGCAGAGCTCCTTTTCTCTTTTCTTTGAATGTGAATGTACAAATGATGAGTGAATGAACTCTTTTATTTCTGAGAAGCCCTAATTTTCATTCTGCAATAAATGCGCAACCTAATTCATTCTGGTTTGCCTTGGTTGTCTTATTCAGAGACAAAACCTTTCTGGATCATTGAGACAGATTTTGAAGTTATTCTAGGAGAGTAGTGATAATCTATCTTCCTTTCATTAGTCATTTGATCTATTTGCAGATCAAGACACCATAGTTTGAATCATATCAGACCAAACTTGTAAGGAATCTATTTTACCAGAAGACTATTTTACTAGATCAATTCTGGTAGGATTAGATTCTTCAAATCTTCTTGTGGATCTCTCAAATCTTTACCATACCCCTTTTAGATGTTTCTTGTATGACCCCTTTTAATCCATAGCTCTCCTTGTGCTAATTCTGACACCAATTGACTGGCTAGGGGAACAAGGTTTTCTTTGTGTCTCCCCCTAAGCCAGAGCTCACTTTTTAATTTCTAGAAGGAATATCAGCACCAGAGTTTGGTGCAGATCCATCCCCTACATTCTCTGTACTTTTCTTCACCCAAATCTTGTTCATCTCACTTTGAACTTCATCCGCATTTACTTTTTGTTTTCCCTTATCTTGATTCTGATTATAATATACTGGACCTCTTTTATCGTGATTCTTGCTTCTATAGAAATTTGCTATATGACCAGATCTATTGCAAATTTGACAAACAACATTTCTTTGTATATTTGATTGATATCCTCTTGATCTACATTGATTAGCCATATGATCCATTCTATTGCATGCAAAGCATCTACCACTGAATAAATTATTCATTTGCATATTTCTGCATTCATGAGATTTGTGACCATACCTTTTGCAGTTGAAGCATTGTCCAGAGAAGGATGTATTAGTCTAATTCATTCTCCTTCTACACTGATTAGCTTTATGACCAAAGTTATTGTAGTTGTGGCAGTATCCATTGAAGGATGGATATCTTTGAGCATTAGGCTGCCTTACCGGAGGTCTTCTAGGTCTGTTCCTTAGATTTTCTAATCCAAAATTCTTCTAACCGGATCCGGAGCTTTCTCCTTTCTCATAACCCAAACCACACTTGTCATCTACCCTCTTTTGACTTCCAAGAAGAACTTCAAGTTGAGCAGAAGTTATCTTGAATTTCTCTTTATACTCATTTGTTGTTTGAAGATCTCTTTTGAGAGAGACAATTTGATCCTCAAATTTTTCTTCATTATCTTTAGCATCTTCAAGATTAGATTCAAGATGACTGATAATTCTATCCATCTTGTGGCAATCTTCTAATTTCTCCTTGAGAGATTGTCTTAGATTATCTTCAGTTTTTCTTTTCTCTTCAATCTCTTGGGTAAACTTTATAACTCCTGATTCCATTTCATGTCTTACCATAATGATTTCTTTTGATAGCTTTTCACATAACTTGGTTTTCTCTTTCAGATCTTCATTTGCATTATTTGCTTCACCTTGACTTGCCAATTGCTGAAGTAGCTCCTTTCTCTTTTTCATAGAGAGACTTAATTTGTCTTTTAGTTCTCTCATGAAATCATCAACCTGTTTGAGTCTTTCCTTTAATTCATTGACTTCAGAGTTTGACTGCTCAAGATCATCAAGGGCAGTCTTGAGTTGTTCCCTTAAACCATATGCATCCATTTGAATTCCTAGATCTTCCTCAAGCTGTTAGACTTCTGTTAGGAGGAACTTAGCTCTGATACCAATTGTTGATAACTGAGAGGGGCGGGGGTGAATCAGTTATCTTAATTATTTCAGCTTTCTAAACTTTCTTAATAATTAGTGCAACATTAATTCAAACAAGCAATCTTAATCATGAAATGGAAATACACATGACACAATATTTTTGACGTGGAAAACCTGTTAAGGGAAAAACCATGGGGTGATTAACCCAAGATTGTATTCTCTGTTAGAAGAATAGGATTACAAAATGGCACTTGCCAATTAGGGCTCACTGCCCGAGCACACTACCTACAAGAGACACACTGTCTACAAATTATAAAGAATGTAATACAATACTTGAACTGATAAGAAGCATCAACACATGCTAGAGTTTAGTTCCGGTTAGGCTCTGTAGACTAATCTGTTGCACCTCATCTTTCTTCTTCTTTTGTGCTACTCTTCTTTCACATACTAAATCTTCCTTTCTACTTTTATTCGGCTCTACTGCTTTTCATCGCACATCACTTACAACAACCACACCTCTCATAACTAAATCCATCTTGTATATATATCCGCACAAGTGATTTCATCACCTTTCTAGTCAGCACCCGGAATAGTCAATCTTTTCACAAACTTTGATCTATTGGCTGAATCCTTGCACACCAAGTAATGCGGATCAAGGATATACTTGTGGAAATCATTAATCATGTTAGCCAAACATAATTCATGCCTTCATAACCTTTACCAATATCAGAAACACATCTGAAATAATGCCTGATGTTCTGCTAGTCAGTTCTTCCTCTGTTCACACTGTCACTTGGGAACCCGATACTCAAGCATTCATATCTCTTTATCCTTTCCACACCGGAGGCTCAAATCTTGGAATCTATCAGTCAAGATACTCCTCTTGACTTTTCAAAATCCGCACTTCACTGAGATACTTCTGCTGAGAGATCTGGACCTATCTGTCAGACCTTACTGACTGCTCTATTCTTCTTTACCAGACCACAACATTCTTCACTCTGACTTCCGGTATAAACATACCATGTCCTGCGGATGTGTGGGATGAACTTTGTTGCCATCAATGACAACATTCATGAATCCATATAGTGTCTCTTACCAACATCTTTGTTACATGATCTTATGTTGGCCAAGAGGAAAGGGATAAAGAATCTAATAGTCAAAGGTGATTCAGAGTTGGTTGTGAAACAAATCAAAGAAAAAGTTGTGGCAAAGAATGTGAGAATGAGATCTTATTGCCATAGGATTTGGGACCTGATTGATGGCTTTGATGCTTTTAACATAGAAGTTGTCCCTAGAGTTTAGAATAATGAAGTAGGTAGAATGGTACAAATTGGCTGTTAGTTTGATCTAACAAGTGACTTGCTCATTAATAATGAAGCAGTGAAAGTCATTATTAGACGAAAAATCCTTGATAGTGTTTGAAACTGGAAAGTTTTTGACAATGACCTTCAGGTGCTTCTGTTTATTGACCAGTTGCAGCCTAAGATCAAGGAAGCATATGGTGACGAGATTATTCAATTGAAATCCAATAAGCTCCTGAGGGGGTTAATAACATTGGAGAACCTATTTGACCCAGATGATATGAGCCTAGATAAGAGGAAGTTTAAGGCAAGCAAAGAAGATTATTCTGAAATTCATGTCAAGGAAGGAAGGAAGTTGAAAGTAGGTAATGCCACTACTCAGGAGGAAAGAGATAAGCTAATTTCTTTATGCAAAAAATATGATAGAGTGATTGCGTGGACCTATGATGATCTTCATGGTTATAATAGAGACATCATCCAACATACCATAGAGCTTGCTGAAGGATAAAAGCCTGTTCACCAGAAACAAAGACTAGTGAGTCCTAGAATTAAACCTTTAATGGTGGATGAGTTACAAAAGCTTCTTGAGTCTAAGATTATTTTCCTGATTAAGAATTCAACTTGGGTATCTAATCTGGTGCTAGTGAGAAATAAAAATGGGGACATTAGGCTCTACGTAGACTTTAGAGACTTAAATAAAGATTCATTAAAAGATCATTATCCTCTACCATCCATGGAGCAGATTTTACAAATAGTGGCTAGATCAGAAAGATTTTCCTTGCTTGATGGTTTTTTAGGATACAATAAGATCTGGCTAGCAAATGAAGACCAACACAATACAACATTCACAACGAAGTGGGGAACTTTTGCATATGCCAAAATGTTGTTTGGTCTTTCAAATGCTGGAGCCACATTTTAGCATGCTATGGATATACCATTTAAGGGACTCATAAATAAGATTATTCTGATCTATATAGATGACCTCACTATATTTACAAAGAATGCCAAAGATCACTTTGAGCATTTAGAAGCTATTTTTCAGAGGTGTCAAGAGTTTCGGATTTCTTTAAATCCTAAGAAGTGTGTTTTTGTTGTACCTCAAGGGAAACATTTAGGGCATATTGTTTCAAAGGATGGAATTTCTATTGATCTAGAAAGGATCAGAGCTATACTAGACTTGTCCTTACTAGTCAATAAAAAGGAAATTCAGTCTTTCTTGGGTAAGATTAATTTTGTCAATAGATTCATATCTGATTTCATAGGGCTAGTTAGGCCCATTACCCTGATGTTGAAGAAAGATTTAGTTTTTAAATGGACAACTGAGAGGAGGTAGGCTTTTGAAGAAATCAAGAAAGCTATCTCAATTGCCCTAGTACTGCAAAATCCTAATTTCTCTAAACACTTCATAACGTACGTATATGGAGGGGAACATAATATTGTAGTTGTTCTAACTTAGAAAGATGATAAAGAAGAGTGGGACCATCCAATCACATTCTTCTTCAAGACACTAAGGGAGTATGAATCCATGTATAATTTTGTTGAAAAGCAAGCTTATGCCATGGTTAAAGCTCTTAGGAAATTCAGGCATATAGTAACACGAAACAAAATCTTGATATTAGTAGCTCACTCAAGTGTTAGAGAATACATTATGGAAGGTGAGATTACAGAAAAGAGGGATAACTGGATAACCAAGATCTTTGAATATGATGTAGAGGTAAGGCCTACCAAATTGGTTAGAAGAAGAGGACTCTGCCAATATATTGCCCAAGACATAGAAACGTTAATGTTGGAAGAAACAGAGGACGAAACAGTGTTGAAACTCCAAGAGCTTGACCAAGACTCTTAGGTTAATGATAGGATATAGTTCATGAGGACTGGTATTTTCCCTAGCATGCTCTCCCTCGATAAAAGAAGGTACTATAGACAACAGGGAAATCATTTTGTGCTAATTGATCATATGTTGTTTAAAAGGAATTTTGATGGGATACTACTTGTAGATGCCTAAAATTGGCACAAGTTGAATTAAGTAAATATTTTAATATTTATCTTAATTCTTATTTTCTTCTGTCAATTAAATAAATATTATAAATTTATTTGATTGGTTCATTATCCTACAATTAAATAAAATCATTTTATTTAATTAAAATCCCTAAATTCTTCTAATGTCTAAAATCCTAAATCCACCTCATCCCTTCCACCTCACCATGTTGCACATATAATTAAATATTCTTAATATTTAATTAGCTAATACCGACTATCCTCCACCAATTGAATTCTTAATTCAATTGTCCCCCATTATCCTCCACTAATTGAATTCTCAATTCAATTGTTCCCCACTATCCTCCACCAATTGAATTTTCAATTCAATTGTTCCCCACTATTCTCCAATCATTGAATTTTCAATTTAATTGTTCCCCATTATTCTCCACTATTGAATTCTTAATTCAATTGTCATAATTCACTATCCTCCACCATTTATTCTTAATTCAATTGTCATAACTCACTATCCTCCACTCTGAATTTTTAATTCATCCATTATGAATTAAAGATTCACAAAAAATGAGAGCCATTGATCTTATCAATTGATCCTCACCCTCCATTCTATTTTCAGAAAATCTATAAATAGAACCCTCTTCTAAGCAGTTAGGGAGACTTCATTCTGGCATCGAATCTATGCCCAATTTTCTCTAGGAATTCTTCTTCTCCTCAATTCTCTTCTTCATACCATCGTAATGCAGAAATCATTCTAGCCATTTCTCCTTGTCATCTTGAGGAATTGAAGCAAGGAAGCAAGCTCCCTAAGGGCCTACTTCATCATTCAAGATCAGGAAAGAATAGGCGAACAACAGAAGCTTTGAAACAGGGAAGGTTTGCATTGTTATTCATTTGCTTCATTTCCTTCTATCTTTCTTGTTTTCATTATTCTGTTGATGTTTGGGTTTGATATTATCTTTATTGATCAAATCTATTTCCCATTCACATTTTGGCGCCCACCGTGGGCTCGAACCCATGACCACACACTTTGATTTGGGTTCTAAAACGAACATTGATTGATCACATATCATTGAAAATTGGGTTTAAAATAAACCAGTGTCTTCCATTCACATCTTGATTTGGGATTTAAAAAGAACCTATGCTTGAAGTGCCTTCCTCACATTTCAATTCTTAAGGGTTAATTTACAAGTGTGCGTGTGTATGCTCTCTCCTTGCACCGCAAGGTGACCTTGGAGATCAAAAACACCTCACTTGATTCGCTTTTGTTTACCCTTTCCTAGGAGGCCTGCTAGGGGATTTCATCACCCCTAGGGACGACCTCATTCGAGGCTGAATCGAAAGACACGCTCAGTGAAATTGGAATCTTATCACTCTTGGCTAAGCCCCAAAGAACTTTCTACCTTTGGGAAGTGAAGGTGAAGGGTGGGTTACCCCCTTCTCCCAACTGTGTGACAGGATTTCACTTTCAATCCCTAGTCAACCTCGTGTAAACATTGCCCAAACCTAATTGGCCATACCCTACATCAAACTAGGCATTAGGGCATGTTGATGTGTCTTCCACGTGTGCTTGTTTACTAATCAGCATATTCTTCAAATTTAACATTCAAAGTTGCTTATGTGTCTTGTGTGAGTGACTCATGATTGTACATGTGTGATCATTGAACATTGCCAAACCAATCAAAAACTAGAATTGGCACACTTGTCTCAACTTGGGACACATCTACACTCTGTTATGACACATTTACTGCTACACATCCAAACTAGTCATCTTTTCTAGTCTTGTGTTAATGGCAAACCACTTAGAATATCTTGATCAAAAACTCCAATATCTACGATTACAAATCAACTTAGATCCCTCGCCCCAAGACTGTATAGCAATTTGTCAACAAATCCAAGTCTTAAAACAAGAATTGACAAGCTTGCAAGCTGAACGTGCCAGTACTAGCTATGCCTCGCCCCAAACCACTTTGGCTCCTAATCAACCTTCACCTCCAACATACCACCAAGCCCATCCATGAGGCAACCAAGTGTCTTCACAACAAGAACATGTAAACCCAAATCTACCGTGGCAACAAGATCAAATGCCCTCAACTTCACACCAACCTCAAGATCGTTTGTCTAAATATCCTACCATTTTACCCAATCACCAAGACTATCAATTGCCTTCACAACAAGCACAAGTGAGCCTACGTCCACCTTTGCAACAAGAAGCACATGCAAGTCCAAGTGGTCCCTTGTACATAAATCAAATGAGTCCAAGTTATCCTAGGCAAGATCTAATAACCTTTGACAAGGGAGATACCAATCTAGAGTGGCCTCCACCATCCAATCCCATGCCAACACATGAGCCAACAAGTCCTATCATAAGACCACCATGTGATCCTACCCCTAGTCCATCTTCTAGCCCATCAAGCCCTTCATCAACTCCATACACATGTTCTACCAATCTTCCACCACAAGATCCCTGGGACATAATCGTACAACAATTAGTTCAAACAAATTTGATTGAGCTACCACCGATAGACACTTTTGAACCAATCCTTAAACCCCCTCGATATAATGAAAACCATTATTATGCATACCATAGATATAAGGGCCATACAACAACCAATTGTGTCAAACTTAAGAGATTGATCAAAAACATCATAAATTATGGTAAGATTATCCCTTCATCAAATCCAAATCCTAATCCACCCAATCTAATTAGCTCCCAACCTAATCCTAGTCCTAAGCCTACAACATCATCTGCTATTATTGCTCATCCATTATCTCATCCATCTACCCATACACCTATGACAGATGTGATCCAAGGACTACTAGCAGAAAGTCAACCATGTCCCCAAAGTCTGGTCCTTGACCTTGCCAAAGATTCTTCTAATACCATGTCAAATCCTACAACCCCTTCATGTCATACGCAACCCCTTGAGCTTCTCAACAAGCCTTCTACCATGCACCAGAGTCAAGGTCCATCACACCCTCATGTTGTTGACCACGAGCCCACCCAAGAGCCTTCCACTTCCATTCAAGCAACCCAAGAGGTATGTCAAAGGTTTAATCCTAAGCATGTGGAAACATTAAGCCCTAGTCCAACTCAAGATCAAATCACTTTTATGCAACCCATCCATAATATGTATCGTTTCCATGATCAAGATGATAGCCATAATGATGAATCTATCCATGAGCCACTTGATCCTATCCACCTCCCAACAACCATTCACGAGCACGCTATCCAAATTCAACCTATCCATAATATGTATCTTTTCCATGATCAAGATGATAGCCATAATGATGAAACTATCCATGTGCCACTTGATCCTATTCATACCCCTACAACTATCCATGAACAAGACACCCAAGACCTACATGCTTTATTCAATGAAAGTCCTGTTGACCTACTTCAGCATTCACCCCATTTCATGGCCTTCCTTCAAAGCAAAGAGATCTCTTCCTCTAGCCATGATCCCACAACATCCACTTGTCATGATGAGACACTTGTCCCCCAAGTAAACATAAAAGATCAAACAAATAACTTGGATCTTAGTGAACACAATGCTAATCACGATCCTAATGATTCTCCTTCACCATCCATTATTGACCATGCTACAAAGCCTCCACCATATATCCTTGGTCTTACTACCTTCATGCATGAATGTTCTTTCTTAGGACACCAGCAACCATTATCCACTATCTCACCTTCTCCATCCAATAAAGAACTTGTGTCTAGTGTTCCACCTACACATAATCCCGCTGTCCAATGTATACTCCAGCGTATGAACTATCAAGGTAAAGGATTAGGCCTTCATGAACAAGGTATTTTGGAACCTATCCATGTCAACGTTCCTCCACCTTCATATGGCCTTAGATACATACCCCAAGGTGCACAAACTCAAGATGTTGGCACTTCCTCCACTCCTCCTAAGTCTACCACTTTCCATCGCAAACCCTATCATATCCCCAAAACATATGTCACCATTCCACCTCCATCATCCTATAAATGTCAAAAGCATGTGATCATACACTTTCCACCATCCACTTTACCTCCACTCCTTCCAACTCCCAATGTCCCTCCATCCACCTTGCCACGGTTGCTTCCGACACCTAACATACCTCTCATTCATAAGTATCCTTACATCCCTAAACATGGTCAACAAAAGCACATATCATTTAAGCATACAGCTTCCAATCATTCCATCCACTCCACCCACCCCATGGGATTCAAAAGCAAAAAGTTTGATGCCTTTATCCATAAAGCTAAAAATCCTACCAAAAATCCTAATGGTCTTCATACCTTAGGACATAAAGAATCAAAATCAAAGCAAAGTTCATCTAAACAGCCATCTAAACCCTTACCTCCAAATGCAAAGCCCAAAAGCAAAATGGTTTGGGTTCCTAAGAAAATAGCTAGCAAGTCAAATGAGGCATCCTCATCCACATCTTAGGAATCCCAACCACCTATATCCATCCAAAAGCCTACTTCCATCCAAAACTTCCATTCCCTTCAAAATTCCCACAAGCAAAACAAAAGCACTAAAAATACTAAATCTATGTGGGTTCCTAAATCACTTCATCAACCATCTCCTAAGCAATCATCTCCATTGCTTCCTACACCACCATCCCATCAAACACTTCAATGTTTATCACGGTGTGTGCAGCCGTTGGTCATGGTTCCTTTCCACTTCACAACACCTCCACATAACTACATCTCCCCATCTTACATCCATTATCCTACACATCTTCCTCATCCTATGCCTATGGTCCATGCTATTGCATAAGCCTTCCCTCCATATTCTGCATCATAATCCACTATCTACCTATGCCATATCACTTTCATACGATCCCCTACCAACATCTATGAGAGCACTGGACATGGTCCATTCGACAGTATCTATCTAGCAGGACTATCCCCTTTCAAGGAACTATATGCTAATGTATTTCCATTTCCACCTTCTCCAATCTCAATATTCAAAAAAAAAAAAAAAAAAAAAAGAAAACAGTAAAGAAAAATCCCTTCATCCAATGGTGAAAACCAGGCAAACAGGCACCTTGGATAAGTACCATGATAAAAACCTGGCAAACAGGCATCATGTGTAAGTTGATCTCCTATGTCACCTACACTTGGGGGCACCTTGTCTCATCGGCATATCACTCTTCTCCTACCAGTTTCCTTTCATACCATTTCCTATCCTATCCTCTATCTGTTGCATGCCTATCCTGTCTCGTCCATCCATCCAAACTTCCTTTCCTCTATTATTTGGTCTTGATAAAGATTGAGGGCACAATGTTGACAAATATTTTGAAAGGCTCTTGACATACCTTATCCCTCCAAAACATGCAAATCCTTCATCCTCCTATCATCATAAACATTGCCATGAAAAATCCTAAGTATTCTACCTACAATGAGGCACATTATTCTTATGCGACGTAGTCCTTGGAGATCACATCCTTGGTTCCTTCTACCTCCGTATCTACTATCACCCATACAACTACATATCCGTGGTGGTTCCTTGTCATCGGTATTGTTTGTTCCATAGTTGATCCATATCGGTTCCATATCGCGTCTCATCCGGTCCATATCTTAGGTCCATTAGGGTTCTCCCCGAACTATGCTACCTCTGCATTGTCACGTAGGCAAGGCCATTATCAATGCGCCCCTGAGGCTCTGCTTCCCCATCCATTCCATTTCTTGTCATCTTTCTTGTTGTCTTTCTTCTAGTCCATCCATGTCTTGTCGTCGGTCCCACCAATAAGGATTGTGATACCTTCTGCTAGACAAACAAGTGCAACAAAGTTCACTTCCAAACAAAAATTCTGACGAAAAACATCAACCTGTCCAAGGCAAAACAGAGCACCATACTGAAACACTCAAGCTAAATCTCATATCAATTATGGCAAAAAGACACATCTAATGCAAGAATGTTTTGTGTTGGTTAGATTAAGAGCCTTGATTTATGCTATAATGCCTTTCTATGCTACTCGAGGATGCCAAAAGCTAGAGATGCTATGATGGGGGCATGATTATTTTCTTTGTTTGCTGCTTGTGGATTAAACTTTAGTAATGTGACAACTTTTATCTAATGACATGATCGGCAAAAGATCATCGAGGACTCTGAGGTCTAAACATGAAAAGGGGCAATCCTTGTTTGTTGAAAAATGCAAGAAGTACTCAGGTCATCTAGATTCAATTTTGACTAGATGCTTGTATTAACTTGCTATATCAAAATCCATGTAAATAATACTCAGGTCATCTCAGTTTAATTATACCTAGATGCTTGTATTTTCTTACAACATAATAAAGCCCAATGATGAAAGCGCTTCAAAATACTTGCTATATCAAGGTGACAAATATCCATATCCATATCCGTATCCATATCCATATCCATACCGTATCCAATTGCAAGTCTATCCTTAATCCATGCCAATCAAGTCAAAATAATCTTGTCAAATGATCCAATCACAATCAGTGGTCTTGATCCTTGTCTGGTCGTAAACCAACTCGATCAGTTAATCAATCAATTGTCTTATACAGGATGTTGCATTGTCGAAACCAGACCAACACACGCGTCTTACACGACATGCTTCATTTCCTGAAACCAGACACTATCCTTCATGTTGCTCTAGGGATCCATCATTCCCTGCCATGACAACATGCCTGACGTGTTGGTCTAGGGATATATTGTTCCCCGCCATGACAACACTATCATATCAAATGTCTTAGATAGGATGTTGCATTGTCGAAACCAGACCCGGAGTCTTATACGACATATCTCATTCCTAAAACCAAACATCATTGATCCATATCATTGGTTTACCGCTCGACAGGGGCAATACCTTGTTTGTGCTTGTGTCATTTGTGCATACTTTCTTACTTGCTTGTGTGTGTCATCTTTTTATCTTGCATTCCATATCATTCATCCTCATCTTCTGCATTCAACCATTTCATTTCCTGTCAACATATCTTATCATGAGATTGTCCGTCTCACGCCTGCCACCTTCTCCCCGTCCAATCTCCCGAGGGGGCATCCTATCATCATAACCTGTACCAAGGGCAAACTGGGGCATGTATCATTATCAGACTATTCTTATTCTTTGAAACAACATGATAAAACACATTGCTTCAAAGAGGGGCAAAATGTAGATGCCTAAAATTGGCACAGGTTGAATTAAGTAAATATTTTAATATTTATCTTAATTCTTATTTTCTTCTGTCAATTAAATAAATATTATAAATTTATTTGATTGGTTCATTATCCTACAATTAAATAAAATCATTTTATTTAATTAAAATCCCTGAATTCTTCTAATGTCTAAAATCCTAAATCCACCTCACAAAATCCACCTTATCAATCCACCTCATCTTTCCACCTCATCCCTTCCACCTCACCATGTTGCACATATAATTAAATATTCTTAATATTTAATTAGCTAATACCCACTATCCTCCACCAATTGAATTCTTAATTCAATTGTCCCCCATTATCCTCCACTAATTGAATTCTCAATTCAATTGTTCCCCACTATCCTCCACCAATTGAATTTTTAATTCAATTATTCCTCACTATTCTCCAATCATTGAATTTTCAATTCAATTGTTCCCCATTATTCTCCACTATTGAATTCTTAATTCAATTGTCATAACTCACTATCCTCCACCATTTATTCTTAATTCAATTGTCATAACTCACTATCCTCCACTCTGAATTTTTAATTCATCCATTATGAATTAAAGATTCACAAAAAATGAGAGCCATTGATCTTATCAGTTGATCCTCACCCTCCATTCTATTTTCAGAAAATCTATAAATAGAACCCTCTTCTAAGCAATTAGGGAGACTTCATTCTGGCATCGAATCTATGCCCAATTTTCTCTAGGAATTCTTCTTCTCCTCAATTCTCTTCTTCATACCATTGTAATGCAGAAATCATTCTAGCCATTTCTCCTTGTCATCTTGAGGAATCGAAGCAAGGAAGCAAGCTCCTTGAGGGCCTATCTTCATCATTCAAGATCAAGAAAGAATAGGCGAACAATAGAAGCTTTGAAACAGGGAAGGTTTGCATTGTTATTCATTTGCTTCATTTCCTTCTATCTTTCTTGTTTTCATTATTCTGTTGATGTTTGGGTTTGATATTATCTTTATTGATCAAATCTATTTCCCATTCACACTACTAAGTTGTGTTGAAAAGGACGAAGCTCAAAAGATACTACATGAACTACTCAGGAGGACATTTCTCAGCAAGAACTACTACCATCAAGATTACACAGGTTGGCTACTACTAGGCCACATTGTTTGCAGATTGTCATCAGATGGTCAAGGAGTGTCAAGCTTGTCAATTATATGCAGGAAGGAGAAGGAATGCAACTTTACCTTTGAGTCCCATAATAGTGGATGAACCCTTTGCATAGTGGGGTTTAGATTTTATAGGGATGATTAATCCAATCTCAAGTATGGGATAAAAGTGGATCCTTACTACAACTGATAATTTTACAAGATGAAGCGAAGCAGTGCCACTTAAGGAAGCCACTGAGAAGTTAATTCTAGAGTTTCTTGAAGGAATAACTATCCATTTTGGTCCTCCGCTCATTATTATATCTGATAGTGCTAAGACATTTTTAGGTACCAAACTGTCAAAGTTTGCTTTAAAGAATGGGATATATTTGAAGACTTCATCAAATTATTATCCACAAGGTAATGGCTTGGTGGAATCTATAAATAAGAACCTGATTAGACTCATCAAAAGAATGGGGGTCAATCATCAGAGAGATTGGCACAAGTCTCTCAATTCAACACTATGGGAAGACAGAATTACGCCAAAGCAAGTAACTAAGATGTCCCCATATGAACTGGTCTATGGCAAGAATGCAGTTATGCTATTGAACATAGAAATTCCTGCTTTGCACTTGATCAAACAATTGGAGATAGAGAAAAATAGCCCAATGCATGTGAGGCTCGCTAAATTACTGGAAGTTCAAGAGAAAAGAGAAGTGGCACATGAATCCTTGATGAGGCATCAGCATACCATAAATAATTGGTTCGATAGAAAGACTTCTAAACCAAAATTTGAAGTTGGGTCTTTGGTTTTGAAATGAGATGAGAGAGTTGTTAAACCAGGCTGGCACAACAAGTTTGACTCACTATGGACTAGCCCTTTTAAGATTCATGCCTACAAGCAACATAATGCATTTGAGCTGGAAAATATGGAAGGGGAACCCAAAGAGATTCTTGTTAATGGGATCTTCTTGAAACACTTCACATAATTTCAAAACTTGACCTTGTATCATAGTTAGTTAGGTGTCTTTCGTTACCTTTCCTTCTTTTGTCTTGTTTTTCCCACTCTCTTTTTAAATAAGTGTTCCAGGAACACATGTCTGCAGCGCGTTAGATCTTATAGTTAGTAGTTACACTTTCCAAAGTCGTTAGGCAGTTCTTGTATTTCAATAAAGATAGCCAATCATTTCAAAAGATCACCATCTTTAATGCCGATTTGACACATAGTCCTTTGTAGATTTGGAATGATGCACTAGAAGTCATTTTGGCATGTCTATTAATGATATTAATTGGATGTGATGGCTCATTTAATACATTACTTAATACCTCTATCAAGCCAGGTTATTAAACCTCTCAAACAGTCACAGTTGCTATTTCTTATTCCAAAATCCTTCGAATTCCCATTGCCTGTGTCAAGAGGTTTCAACTTCTATCACTAGTTCTAGCTATAGTTTGAGTTCATTTGCAGTTCCTAAATCTTCTGAGGAGATATAGAGATGGCAGAAGGGCAGTCACTGCATGAGGGTCTATTTGATTTGCTAGAGAAATGGAAGGGTAGTAAAGCTTATGCATGTACCAAAGCACGGCCAAGAATTAGCTATCCAAGGACTACAACCTTAGAGAAGGGGGTTAATGCTAACTCTACATAGGTGAAAGATTATGAAAACGGTATCTTTGACACCCAGATGACCAAAAATCAAAAGAATCTGAGGGAGGGGGCACATATAAGATGTCTTTGACGAACGAAAAAGGGAGAGTCTGAAATGTTTGGCTTGAGGATTTGGACTTCCCAGTTGGCTCAATTCTTGGTCCCTGCTATTCAACCCTATCCTAAATTGATTCAGATGTGTGCAAAGCTTTTTGACCCACAAACTTCAATGATTCAGTACAAAAGATTTATGATCCAAATAACCCCCAAAGTAATTTGTGACATGTTGTCCCTGTATCATGACCGGAACGCCACTTTCGCTACCATACCCAAGATGCAAAATATATGGAATGGGGATCACAGTAAGGTCAGGTTTCTAAATACTAAGATACATTTGGATGAAGGCAACATCCAACTACCCCCACTGCCCACCACCTGAGGTCATTTCAATGCTGATGTATAGGATGCCCTATCTATGTTTTCTTTCATTTTTAGTCAGAATGATGATGCAAACGTATATGACTGGCAGTTGGCGGCCATCTTTAGGCTCAAAATAGTGGATAAGTCTACCAAATATAGGTTCAACTTCTCAGAGCACATTTCCTAGGCTATTATTGAGCAACTATCTAAGTTTTCTCAGGATTGAACTTTTAGGTATTCAACCTATCTTTTCCACTTAATTTTGTATCAAAATTATCATCTCTTCTAGAAGTATATGCATCTAGACATGTATGACCCTAAGGCAAGCAATAAAAGGACAATCCTAGTGTCTGCATGGACTCATGTCCTCTCAGAGACTATAAACCCCTATGAATTTGCTGAGTGTTTTGTGGCACCTATCTTTGAACAATTAGAGTCTGAGGCTGTTGAGAATAGGATGAAAAATAGCATGAAAGATTTCTTGACCAATTCCAAAATTCCTTGTGATTATTTCTTTGGTGCCCATACTACAATTATTAGACTTCATGGCTTTGCTGGTGAGCCTATCTTACTCCCAAAGGTCTTAACTCCTAGGGTTGTAACCTTGGAAGTGGGTCGTCAGCTGTCTATTATTGACAATAATTTTGGTAACAAGAAAAGAAAGAAGAAATTTTATGATATCCCTTGGAGTAAGGGAAATATTACAATAGAAAAAAGAGAAACTGAGCATCTCTTATTAAGAAAATTGGCAGCTTATGGTTTTGTAATAGTCCAAGATAAATGGAACTATGATCCTGATGATTTCATAGCATCTTAGATAGTAAATAACAAGGTTTCTACTATTTTCATCCATGAGAAACGGCCTTTCTGGGAACAGAGAAGGTCACCACACCAGGATAATCCTGTCTTCTATGTGGAACTCAAGGATTTACCACTTGAGGGTCCCAAACCATGGTAAACTTTCTATAAGAAGCAACAAGAGTATGATCGTAAGAAACTTATGACACATGGTTTGAGGAAAACTCTAAAGAATAAAGATTGGAGCAGAAAAAAGATAGCTTCTTATTGGAAGTATAGGTAGGGGATTGCTGAATTCACCCACACTTTCGAGGAAGTTCCAATAGATGAGCAATGTGACCAAATATGGGATGAGTATCATATGACTCCTGTATCAAGCCTAGACACAAGCAATCTTCCAAGTAGCTCTCAGGAGGTAGAGGAAATAGAGAAAGCAACTATAGAAGCCCCTAGGGCCCTATGGCCTCAACCTCTCAGTGCCCTTATGAAACAAAAAGCTGCATTATCACCATCTTATGAGACCCATATAGCTTTGGCATCGGGGGGTCTTGGAGAAGCAATCTCTCAACGGGCATTGATAGCATTACAAGAAGTACCACAAGAAGAAGACCCTGAGGATACAGTAGAGAGACCCTTGAAAAGAAGGCGTAGGTTAGTATTGCAAAACGAGGATACTAAAGGTGATGTCTTGGAGCCCCCACAACAAGTTCTCACGATCACAATGGTGGCCCAGGTAAGTATCCCTCCTCCTATTTCCCCTTCTTTTGCTCTTCTTCAATAGGGGTGGCAACCCAAATGACCTATTCTTCCACGTCTCCTACCACCTCAACTGTGCCATTATAATCTTTTGCCCGTACTGCTAGTTCCTCGACCTTAGCATCATCACAGGCTATTTCGTTGCCTTTGTTTTCCCCATCCATGCCCAGGCGGGCTTTGCCTTAGGTTGACCCCAGTCAACAAATTACCACCATCCCGTATGGTTTGCCACAAGGTTACCCTTTTGCTGGATGACTCATCACCTACCCACTCACCTTTCAAACACAACCAGATACTACTAGGAAGGCGAGGGAAGCTACAATTGAAAAGAAAAGGAAGAAGGAAAACAAAATCCCTGTTGCCCCCCACATGAGATCATTATTTGATCCCATTCAGTAGTCTATGACTATCACCCACTTGACTCCCAATGTAGTCAAGCTTGTAGAGCAAATGAAGCTAGAAGACTATACCATGAATGTAATGGCTATGGATTTAGCCCACTTCAGGCTACAAGATAAGGTGGGGCAGATGAATGAAACTGCTACAGCTGTCACATCTAATTATCTTAAAGTGATAAGAAATTTGCAGAAGTTGGAAGTAGACTTAGCAAAAATAAAAGCCACAAATAATAGCCTTACAACATAAATAAGGGCTAAGGGCAAGGAAATTGACACTCTTAAGAAAGATATGTAGTCTACTATGTCTTTGGAGATATACCAAGCATCACAAGCTCAAGTTGCAAACTTGTAAACTGAAATAACACAGGCGAGGGCCACTGCAGTCACATTGCAGCAGGAGCATGCCATTGCTGAGAAGAAATATCATGATAAAATACAAGAAGTGTCACAATTGCAGTAGACCCTACTGAGGGAACAAAATCAAAATAGTGCTTATCAGGCCCAATTCATGACTAAACAAGAAAAGACTAAGCAATTGACTATTTAGCTGAGTTAGAGGCCACAGAATGCAGGAGTGTTGGCAATGGTCAAAGAGCTTTATGTGTCTTTATGGCAAAGAATCTCTGAGGAGATTTCACAGCTTAAGCCTGCCCTCAATTTCCTACTAAAGGCTTAACAGCTGTGTGAAAGGGTAGAGTCTTCAGTTGAGACAACCTTATCTACTATTTCTTTGAGAGTCTTAGATTCTTAAATTTTGTTGCAAAAACTCTATGATACAATAGATGAAGCCTTGTTAACTATAGGGGTGAATGATAGAATGATGGCGGTGGAAAAGGTGAATGAAGTCCTAAGTTACAATGAAGCTGCTATGAGTTGCAAGACACTTTTGAATGTTGTGAAGGAAGGTGTCCAAGTCATGAAGGGACACATTAAGGAGTTGGTATAGTTGGGACTCCCATCTCCTTTCCCAAATGATAGCATAGTCTTGATTACTAATGAGATTAAGGCCCTCCTGTTGACAAAACAAAATGATCAGTTTATTTTTCAAAGTCTGAGTGACTCTTTGAGCATGGAGGAGGTGGAAATAGTTCTCTTTCCCATGGCTCAGCTTGAGTTCTAGTTACATGAAGTGGTGCAAATTCTTCAGTCCTTTTCTCACAAGGACATTATTAATTTGGATTTCACTTTCTAGAATTTAGAAAAAAGACAAGGCTTGTCAGACTTAGAGTGGTCTGGGTATCAAGTTGCTTTGCAGAAGTTGTGCTTCTCTGGGTGATGGTAGTGCATTTTTTATTTTTGATCTTTTCATATATTTTTGGGGTTCTTTCTATGCAGGCATAGAGTCCCATATGGTCACCAAGAACCGTAGAGTTAAACTCTAAATTTTGTGATATTGACTAGTAGCAGCTATATTATTTTACTTTAAGTTTGTTTGTGTTGTAAATATTGCCTATGTGCAGAATACACCAAGTGTCAGCATGGTGGGATTTTGAAAAACCAAAAGAGATGATGCTTCCAAAATATGTGTAGAGTTGACACGTGGCGAGGTGATTGAGAGGCAGTAAGATTAGTGTCTGGGAGTGGTAGAGAGTGCCAGGTGTCTTCTTTTCAGTTCATAGATCTCAGGTACCACAGAAATCTGCCATGTATCTTGGGCTGTATTTCTCTTTGTAAAGTTTCTATCTGCTAGAGGAGAGTGCCAAGTGTCTCTACCACGGGGATTCAAGGAGAAACTTTTGAGAGAGGCATTGAGAAGGAGCATCAGTGTGCCACATGTCCTTTGTTGCAAATATGCGAAGTCTATCACGTGTCTCTTTTCTTTAATAAGTTTTGAGAAGTGTCGGAGTACAATATGGTGGGCCTCGAGATATTATAAGTATAATTTCTACGTGAAGTAGACAGTACCAAGTGTCACTACTGCAGGTGATTGAAGGATAAGAAACAAAAGAAACTTTAAAGGCATGCCAGTCTACCATGTGTCCCAGTTTTGAGACTCTCTGGTGTTGCCATGTATCAACAGTGAAGAGAAGGCAGATAGTGCCATGTGTCAATGTGGTGTGTGTTCTTATTATGATAAAGGGAAACTATGCCTAATGAGCATAGGATAGCCACGTAGCAATTTTGGAGCTATTTGAAAGCTGGCAGAGGAAGCCACCTATCCCAATAGAACTAGTAGTTATTGGGCTGCATTTTTAGTATCAGTCAGCCAATCAGAGCGGGAGGATGATACAGGTGCAGATTCAGAAAGATTTCCTATGCACTATCAATTCTAGTTCGGTTGTAGGTAGTTAGGTTTCTTAACGGCTAGAGGTGTCTTGAGCCTCATTTTTCTTCTATAAATTGGGAATTTTGTAATAGTTAGAGATAGAAAAATACAGAGAGATATTATTGTGACTGGGATATATCATTCTTTGTCTTCATAGTTGTTTCAAGAAAAAAACAATATAGATATGTGCATGTTTATGTGCCTCATGTATTTTTGTTGAATCCATTAATGAAAGAAGCTTCTATTTTGTGCTATTCGGTGATATCTTCTATGTCTTTGTATAACTTCTCTAAGTTTAGCCTCTGGTTTTAAATATGTTCATAATCTGTCTATATTGATCATGCTTTTTTCTCTTTAATATAGCTAAGATCAATAGCATTTAGTCACTGTGTTGATTGTGGAAACACATATAAGTTTAGTGCATCGCCTTAGTAGTTTAGTTTTATATTGTATATGTAATCTTGTTTTTTCTACCCTTTCCCAAAACCCCATTGAAAAAGGAAGAACCAGCTTCTTTAAAATCTATAGGTTGCTTCAGGGATCATCCCACATCTCTAAAGTTTCCCATGTTGGTGCTGAAACCCGCGCAATTTTATACATCAACACAAGACATTGGTGTAGTGGAGGTATAATATGTAGTGAGTTCAGTGACAACTTATATGACAGTGATATATATACTCAAGTCCCTTGAAGAGAACTTTGCCAGTGAGTGATATTTTGCAGAGGTAGCAAGACTCACAAGGGAGCAAGTGTCAGAATGATACAAAACATGAGCACACCATAGAGTAAGCAGGGTTAGTTTGATCATTTAAGATCTTATGGCATTTGATCTTGTATAATATAAAGAGCAAAGGTAGTCATGAGTCATCTAAGATATGTAGTGACAGTGGCACAATATGATAGTGTAGAAGGGACTTGTATGTGATAGTGTGTATCATTCTCTTCCAAAAGAGTGGTCTAGTGTAAGTAGCTCAGTCTTGAGCAATGAAGAGGTAGTACTATAGTGATTTAGATGGGATAGTGATTTAGTATAGAGACAATACAAGGGTCTGAGATAAGATAGAGACATCCACAACTCAAATCCAAGAAGGATACAGTTAATAGTTCCATCAAAACACTACAGGAACAGTAAAAAGGATTCAAGTTTCAAAGTGCAAGAAGAAGGGTAGAGGAATACAAGTGACATGAACTATGCAAATGAACTTGAACTTTCTAAAAAGATGGATATAATAAAAATTTTAGATGAATCTGATGATTTTTCCAGCAAGAATAATGATTGTACTTATCTGCAGGGGGAGTATATGGAATGCTTGAGTGATTGTTTTATAACCTGTCACTTGATGTCAAAAGGGGAGAGAAAGAGTGAAGAAGTTTTTGCCATCAATGACAAAGGGGGAGTTTGTTGGATGATGGTTTGTCATTGATGTCAAAAGGTTAGGAGATCAGTGAGATCAGTGCATGGGTTTATGTTGTCATCACAAGGAGTTTCTTTGGTTGCTTCATGATTAGATGTTTATGTGAGTTAATGTTTGTCCTGATGATCATGATACAAGTGTTGAACATATCCTTGTTGGTGTTGTTGTCAAAGGATCAGGATGCTTAGTTATGGTGTTCATGCTTCATTGAAGTGGTCTTCATGATATTCACCTTAGGATGCCTTTGTGTTCATGCCATGCTTCATTTATGCTTCAAGGAACAGGACATACTTCCTCATCTTTACACCAACATGTTATGGTCTTCATGTCAGGATCTTCATATCAGGAGTTGATGGTCTGCTCATATCAGGTTTGTCAATGAACATGATGGTTTATGATACAAGAGTTGTTATGATGTTCATGTTGACCATGCTGGTTGATTATGTTGTTTGAGTTGATATGATGTTAGAGTTAGACGGTAAAGGTGATGATTATGCTTCATGTATGTCAAAAGGATTATGTCATGCTTCATGATCAATTGATGCCTTAGGAGAGTCCTAATGTAATAGTTGCTTCATCTATGTTAGGAGTTATGATGGTGTTTGAGCTTTGTTGATGTTGCTTTGTTACTTTCATTTCATCTTGATGCCAAGAACATGGAGTTTGTCATTGAAATGTTTGCTCAGATGTATGCATGGCAATAGTCAATGGCATAGTGGCTTTATGGCAGGAGTACAATAGAAGAATCAATTAATATTTGCATCAAGGCATGTCATGCACTAGGGTTTGCATACTTATCAAGTTTGAAATACTTTTATCTATCCTCAATCCTACAACTAGGGTTTGTATATTTATCAAGTCTGAAATGCCTTTGAAATTAGGGTTTGTAATATTCTAGGACTAATGACTAAAATCCTCAAGTCCTAATTCTTTAAAGACTCTTAAAACCCTAAGACTTAAGACCCTTCCTAAAATTCCTTGAAACCTAATTATGCCCGTCATGTTACTTGTTACTTTTTGTTATAATTTAGAGTTGACCTTCTATCGCAGGTCATAATGACTTAAGATATAATGTTGAGGGATGTTTAGTCAGTGAATCACCACCCCCCTCACCTAGAGATACCAGCTCCTCCAATCAACTCATCATTTGTCGAGTGCTAAGATGTAATCAAAGGTTATATTTTAAATATTCAAGGGTGTGAAAGTTTAAATCAAAGTTTGATATTTAATCTTCATTTTAAAAAAATGGCCACCACCTTCTGAGTTTAACATTTGATATCCATTTGAATGTTTTCATGTATGAACAATTTTATAACTATTTTTGTCTATCAGATTCAAAACCAAAAATGTAGGGTGGGGTGTAGGGCATTAAACAAGGCATCCAAAATAGACTTGAGCAAGGGACATGCAAAATGCATGTAGCATCCACTCCCTAAATATAGAGGCTTTCTAGAAATTGAAGTAGTTGAGCATTAATTATGATCAAAGTTTTGTATTTTATGAAGTGTGGGTGTATTAGGATAAATATAGAAGAAGACGAAATAAGATTGATATGAGTAGAAGGGTGTGCGATGCAGATTTATATATTAAAAGGATGAAAATTCTGTTCAAGGATAGTGTTACCATTTTTTCACCATAGCTCAAAATTGGTAGAGCTGATGCAACAAATTCATTTTTAGAGTGAGGGTTAACATTCTTCTGTTATAAGTTATTTGCATAGTTATTGTGTTTCAGTGATAATTGCAGTGTTGTTTAGGGTAAGAAAGAGAAGGTCATAGCCATCATTGTCTTGAAGGTCTTTAATCTTAGAAGTTGTCTTCTGTCCCTACTCCTAATCTCGACATGAACCTGCAAAAATGTGGGAAGGTCCTATTAGAGCTCTTGTTATGAGATCTCTATATCCTATTAGAAGAGGCATAATACTTTGTTTATAATGCATTGATCAATGAACATCATCCACATGCAAGAAGAGCTGAGAAAGAAACTATCATGGAATTTCAATGTTTTATTCTAATCTGTTTGTTTCATGTGCAGATATAGGATAAGTCATGTAGTTGATTGAAGACAAATTAGCATGTGGAGTAAAATGGGCTCTCACAAGGGTTGAGCCCAGCATGCTACCCCCAAGTTTTAAGAGGATTGTGGAAAGAGTCTGAAAGAACAATAGTGTCACATAAAGACCTTGCAAGATAAAGATAGTTGTCATGTGTTTCGATCAAATCTTGAAAAATGTGATCTGGGTTCTTGAGATTTTTGGATATGAATCAAACAACAAAAAGCCGCAAAAACCCTTTAAATTTCTCACCAACTTAGTATGAAGTTTTTAAAGAACCGTAGAAGCACAGTACACAGCAAAATGAAGATATAGTCGCGTGTTTTAATCATATCTCATAAACTATGATCTGGGTTTTTGTGATTTTTAGGCATAAATGAGAAAAGAATAAATTACAAAAACCCTTTAAATTTCTCACCAACTTAGTTTTCCATTTTGGAGTAATCTTCACAATAGAGGTCCCTCTTTCTTTTGAAAATTTGAAGCTGCAAAAAAAATTATTGTAAAATGATATTTAAAGCAATATCCTATAAATTGCTTATAAATATTCATTATTTATGCAATTAAAACAAAGTAAAGCAAACAATACCTTTCTTTTTTTAATTTACTTTCTTTTGGAAAGATATGGACAAAAATAAGCCTTGTAAGATTAGGCAAATCAGAAGGAAAAGCTGCAAGACCTATTGTAAGACAAATATTATAGCAATGTTCTTTATAAATTGCTTTTAATATTTTGTCATTTTATGTAGTTAAAACTATTAAAGCAAATCAAATATTATTTTTCGGATTTGCTCTATTTTGAGGTAGATGAGAACAATAAAAAAACTAAGCTTTTATTGAGCAAATAAAGCTTATTTTAAAGCAGATTTTTGGTGAGGTCTACCTTGAGGAAGATTTTAGCAACTTTCATATACATATTGGAGGTGATTTGAAAGCTTTATTTTTTGGCTTTTCAGTGGAGCTCAAAAATGGATCAAATTTGCTATTCTAGGAAGATTTCTCAGCTTTTTCATTGGGAGATCTTTGGAGTTATAAATAGGGGAGAAAGACTTAGTTTTTGAAGTTGATATCTTTGTTTCTTTCTCTCTTGTTCATTTGCAGAGAGTTTTGTAAAAATTCTTTGTACTCAGATACTCAGTTTCTACTCCTTTTAGTTTTAATAAAGCAGCAGAGTTCTCCTCTTTCATACTTTCTAATTCATTTTGTAATCAATGATTTGATGTCCCATTGTGATTCAACTTTAGAATCATTTTCATATGTCTCATTGTTGCAGGATTGAGTGCGAAAGTTTCATGTAATACAGGTTGCATGTTATGTTTAGCCTTGGTTAGTGGGTTGGAGTTGTGATAAAACTTGTGTTTTTCCTTCATGCAAACTCTAGGTTTCAAGATTTCATGCAAATTACTTATGTATTGCATTGTTTTTGTGAAATTGTGAGGATAAAAGGCTTTGTGAGGCTGATTGTGAGTCAATAGATAAAATTCTGGTAAAATATCCTTAGGTTTTAGAATTTAATTTTTAGTTATCTTCTTACCCTTTCCTCAGGAAGTCTTTTAGATTAGGTGATTTACTAGGGGAACCAGCCCACTCCGGAGGTTCACTCCAAGTTTTAGGCAACCCACAGCCCTAAGAGTGTTCCCATGTTTCAACAGGTAGCTAAGTTGATAGCTTAGCATTGGGTGCATATTTGATTGATAACAGTTTTTGGCACGCCTGGTGGGACTGATTGGATTGTCTCAGTCCAATTGCATGTTCATTTATCATTGGTATTTGGTGTGTGTACCAGTGATCTCAGCCTTTAGAGGCAGGAAATTAGCATACCTGGCGACTCTGAATGTTAATCTTCTGGTTTCAAGATGATCAGTTTGTATCATTCATCATATCATGAAAGTGTTGCTGTTCCACCATCTTATCAGCTATACCAGAGCAATCAGGCATCTGATTTTATTCTGAATAGCCATGCAACAACCATATACTAGCATGCACAACATGCTTGCCACCCACCCACCCTTGCTCAGCTTCCTTACCAGTCAATAAAAGCAGTCATAATGCTAGTTTTAGCCCAAATACTCAGGATGCTTACTGCATGCCCGCTTTTGCCCAATCTCCTAGTCAGCCTTCTTACCAGTATGAAATTAAAGAGCTTAATGACATGGTGAGAGACATTATGTCAAACTTTAATAGGTAGATAGAGGAGATCAAGAGGGAACTGGAGTATAAACAACACTAGGAGGAATTGGCTTACCAAGCCTGTCTGCATGAGCAGGAATTGGAGGCACAAAGAGCATAGTATAAGTAGGAAATTGCAAGCATGAAGAGTTGCCAATACCAACAAGGAGGAGGATTTCAAGCAAGGCAGTATGAAGAATCTAATTTGCAGCTACAAGAGTTGAATCACCAAGTTTACCTTCAACTTCTAGAGCAACCACCCTATGAGACCTTTGTTTCTGATTAGGAGTGGGAGACACAAAAGAGACAGTTCAAAGAGAATCTTGAGAGAGAGACAACTGCACAAACAAATATTTTTCTTGCTCGAGCCCAAGCAACCCCTTCTATTCTAGAGCAATCAACTCAAGAAGAGGTACGTAAGTATAAGTTTCCAAGTTTCAGACAAAATGAGCCTCTTAATGCCCCTAAGGTTGAAATCCCAAGTTTCAGAAGTTTTGATTTTGCTGAGGAACCTGTTAGCATTCAAGACCAATCCATTAACAAACAGAAGGAAGCTAAGCAGGTAAATTTATTACATATAGCTATGGAGCAATATCGGTTAGAGCAATAGAAGATTAAACCAGAAAAGACTCCTCCTGATGAACATTCTGATATTTTCATTAATGAACCTCCTTGTTTTGTAAAAGATGATAAATTTTTTTTAGAAAGTCGTGTAGTGCAAAAGGTTGATTCACACAAAAAGGTTGCTTCTTCTTGTGTAGGGCAAGTAGATTCAAATATGATATTGAACCCTTTGAATTTTGATTCATTTGAAAAAAAATTTGATGTTCATAAGATGCATGAAAGTAGGGTGCATAAGTCATAGGGTGAAGGCCTTCAACTGCAAAGACTAAAAGCCAAAACCTCATCTGAGAAGACACCAGATAATAAGGAAGAATCTGTAACCTTGTTCGATCAGTTACTTGATTTTGTAGAATCAGATGAAGAGAACATGCCCATACCAAAGGTAGAAGTTTTAGAGCAGCATGAGGATCCTCAACCATCTGGTGAGCTACTAATTGAAGTTGAGTAATCTGACGAAGAGGTCTTGGATCAAATGGAAATGAGTGAAGATAAGTCTGCCATGGAGGTTACAAAGCTAATTGAAGACTGTCATGAGGTAAAATACATCCCTCTTTTATCAGAAAATCAAGAGGATCATGATGAAATTGCATTTTGGGATGACCTTGATGATTTTGTTGCAAATTTAGACAATGTGGAAAAGGTTTCAGTTAGTCTGCATGATGAGATTTCTAGCTCTGATGTTGGAGATGAAAATAGCATGTCCATGCTAAGTTTTCACCATCAAAGCATTGTAGAATATTTGAATAACATGCTGATTCATGGACAAGTATGTAAAACCAATCTTGTTTTGACTATGGAGGATGACCCATTAATCGAAGAGGAGGAAGCCATATGGTGGGCTATCATGCAAAGTATAGATCATGTAATCATTCCCAGTCCAAAATCTTCGAGGGGATGTCCTATCAGATATCTGGCTGGTTTAGAAATCAACAGGCAGGGACAACCTCATAGTGACACTAATTTGGATCATCAATGAGGGTATCAGGTGGATCAGTTAGCAAAGGAAGTCAAGTGGGTAAGTGACTGTACTTTCTTTCTTAGAAAGGTGTCACAGCAATTTGCTAAAGTTTTGATTGATCTCCACCTTTTTGGGTTGATTAACAACCTTATGGAGTATTGCAGACTGCAAAGGAAAGGCAGTTATTTTATTGAGCCAGTGAATGGGTTTGTTTGATCAGTGTCTCTAGCTAGTTAGAGTAGGCTAGGGTAGTGTTTTTAGTTAATAAGTGCTTCTTGCACATTTGTTTTCAATTTTTTGTTTCTGTAAGTGCTGCTGCACAGGTTTTCTAGCTGTCAGGACCTGTTAGTTTGCTTCAGTTTAGTTTGTTTTTAGTTTTCTGCTGTTGTTTAAACTAGTTGGGAGCTGAATTTTAGTGTTTCTGAGTTTGAGAAGAGTAGAGTATGACTCAATGCCCAATGGATATTCAAGGCAACTGATTCTATGCTTAGCAGGCAAGCATATAGCAGAAGTCACCGTAAATGTTACCATTTTTTCACCACAGCTCAAAATTGGCAGAGTTGATGCAACAAATTCATTTTTAGAGTGAAGGTTAACATTCTTCTATTATAAGTTATTTGCATAGTTATTGTGTTTCAGTGATAATTACAGTGTTGTTCAGGGTAAGAAAGAGAAGGTCATAGCCATCATTGTCTTGAAGGTCTTCAATCTTAGAAGTTGTCTTTTGTTCTTGCTCCTGATCTCGACATGAACCTGCAAAAATGTGGGAAGGTCCTATTAGAGCTCCAGTTATGAGATATCTATATCCTATTAGAAGAGAAATAACACTTTGTTTATAATGCATTGATCAATGAACATCATCCACATGCAAGAAGAGCTGAGAAAGAAACAATCATGGAATTTCAATGTTTTATTCTAATCTGTTTGTTTCATGTGCAGATATAGGATAAGTCATATAGTTGATTGAAGACAAATTAACATGTGGAGTAAAATGGGCTCTCACAAGGGTTGAGCTCAGCATGCTACCCCCAAGTTTTAAGAGGATTGTGGAAAGAGTCTGAAAGAGCAGCAGTGTCACATAAAGACCCTGCAAGATAAAGATAGTTGTCACGTGTTTTGATCAGATCTTAAAAATGTGATATGGGTTCTTGAGATTTTTGGATATGAATTAGATGACAAAAACTCGCAAAAACCCTTTAAATCTCTCACCAACCCAGTTTGAAGTTTTTGAGGAACCGTAGAAGCACAATACACAACAAAATGAAGATATAGTCGCATGTTTTGCTCATATCTCACAACATATGATTTGGGTTTTTGAGATTTTTGGACATAAATGAGAAGAGAATAAAGTGAAAAAACCCTTTAAATTTCTCACCAACCCAGTTTTCTATTGTTGAGTAATCTTCACAATGGAGGACCCTCTTTCTTTTGCAAATTTGAAGCTGCAAAAATAATTATTGTAAAATAATATTTAAAGCAATATCATTTAAATTGCTTATAAATATTCATTATTTATGCAATTAAAACAAAATAAAACAAACAATATATTTCTTTTTTTAATTTCCTTTCTTTTGGGAAGTTATGGACAAAAATAACCCTTGTAAGATTAGGCAAATCAGAAGGAAAAGCTGCAAGACCTATTGTAAGACAAATATTAAAGCAATGCTCTTTATGAATTGCTTTTAATATTTCGTCATTTTATGTAGTTAAAACCATTAAAGTAAATCAAAGATTTTTTTTGGATTTGCTCTATTTGAGGCAGATGAGGACAATAAAAAAAACTAAGCTTTTATTGAGCAAATAAAGCTTGTTTTAAAGAGATTTTGGTAAGGTCTACCTTGAGGAAGATTTTGGCAGCTTTCATATATAGATTGGAGGTGATTTGAAAGCTTTTATTTTTGGCTTTTTAGTGGAGCTCAAAAATGGATCAAATTTGTTATTCTAGGAAGATTTCTCAGCTTTTTCCTTGGGAGATCTTTGGAGTTATAAATAGGGGAGAAAGACTTAGTTTTTGAAAATGATATCTTTGTTTCTTCTTCTCTTGTTCATTTGTAGAGAGTTTTGTAAACATTCTTTGTACTTAGATACTCAGTTTCTACTCCTTTCAGTTTTAATAAAGTAGCAGAGTTCTCCTCTTTCATACTTTCTAATTCATTTTGTAATCAATGATCTGATGTCCCATTGTGATTCAACCTTAGAATCCTTTTCATATGTCTCATTGTTGCAAGATTGAGTGTGAAAGTTTGATGTAATACAAGTTGCATGTTATGTTTAGCCTTGGTTAGTGGGTTTAATTTGTGATAAAACTTGTGTTTTTCCTTCATTCAAACTCTAGCTTTCAAGCTTTCATGCAAATTACTTATGTATTGCATTGTTTTTGTGAAATTGTGAGGATAAAAGGCTTTGTGAGGCTGATTGTGAGTCAATAGATAAAATTCTGGTAAAATATCCTTAGGTTTTAGAATTTAATTTTTAGTTATCTTCTTACCCTTTCCTCAGGAAGTCTTTTAGATTAGGTGATTTACCAGGGGAACCAGCCCACTCTGGAGGTTCACTCCAAGTTTTAGGCAACCCACAGGCCTACGAGTGTTCCCATGTGTCAACAGGTAGCTAAGTTGATAGCTTAGCATTGGGTGCATATTTGATTGATAACAGATAGTAGTGAGAACTAAGTTTTTGAATGTGGAGAAGGAGATTCCCATGTAGATATGATGTAGATAAAGAGTGATATTGTGAAAGAGAGATAGGTAGATGGAGTAAGTGTTTTTATCTGATAATAACATTGTATATATATTTCATATATGTTTACAGAGGGTGATTGATGTCTAAAGTCTTCATTGATGTTAGTGTATGAGAAGATGTTGTGTAGGTGAGAGGGGTGAGTGTTTGCTAGAATGCATGAGAGGACATTATGTAGTAGATTTACAGAGTATAAATGAGGAAGAATTGATTTCTAGATTGAAGAAGGATGATATGTTGATATCAACATTGTAGTGAAATAGAGAAACACTATGTAACTCTTTTTTTCTCATCTGAGATTGTTGTAAATGCTCCTATTGCTAGTGAGGCATAGGATTTGTGTAACCCATGGGGTTTTCAAGTGAGGCACACATTGTAGCCAGTGAGGCACACATTATAGCCAGTGAGGCATTGTAACTAGTGAGGTTTTCTAGTGAGGTATAATGGAGATTAAAGTTCTTAGTGGTTTTTACCCTTTTGGGGTTTTCCACTCGATCACCCGTGTTATGTGTTGATTCTATCTGAATCTTGTGCTTTGTCAATGTTCTATGTCCTAATGCAATTGTCTTGTGTTTCATGATCATGTTAGATTGTTTATTGTGTGAAGATCTTGGTTTTAAAATTAGTTTTATCTGATCACTTTTTCACCCCCCCTCTCAGTGATCCTTAGTATTCCAACACATGAAGTACACTCAGAGTTTTCTCCTCGGTCTCTTTCATCAATTTCTCAATATTCCCAGACATTAGAGTATTAATTCTCCTCTTGGTTCTAAATTCTTCATTGAGATTTTGAGTGACCTTAACTTTGTCTTCACTAGTGACACTTGGACATAGTTTCATCGTAACATATTCCTTCAACTCAACATCTTTAGCCATAGCCCCTTCTTTACTTGCAATTAAGATGCTAGCTAGACTATCCAGTAAATCATCTATAACTTCAATTAATGCTTTATTAAACATATCTAAAAATCTTACCACAACTACTTCAATTGTTACCTTGTCAGCATCTAAGCATTCGCCATACATATCATCAATTGGCTTCAAGTTCCCATGCTCAGCCATTGCATTAATTGTGGCTTCAGTCTCCTTAGATTCAGTGTTCTTCTTCTTGTTCTTCTTCTTCTCCTTATCTTCTTCTTCTTCTCCAGAGGGTTTTACTTTCTTACTAGAAGTGGCTTCATTAGTTTTTCCTCTTTTTGCCTTCATTTCTTCATTCAATTCTATTTCTTCTTCTTCTTCACCACCAAGGCTCACATACATTTTGTTGGTAGCCTTTTTTTCTTTCTTTTATGCTTCTTCTTAGTAGGCTCTCTCTTTGCAGCAAAGGAGGATTTTCTAGTATTCCTTCTTGTCCCAAGAGAAGGTTTGATAGGTTCAGTCTTCACTTCAGGCTTCTCTGGAGAACCTACTTACACAGTCTTCTCTTCTGGAACCTTTGTTGCCTCAAAGGCTTGTACCTTGGCTCTAGCTTCATCTATCTAGTTCTTTGTGAAACCTTGGCTCTAGCTTCATCTATCTACTTTTTTGTGAATCCTTCGCTCTTGGCATAATCTTCTACCCATTTCATTACATTTATTTTGGTCTCAAGTTGTCTTTGTTCCATATGAACCTTGAGAGACTTTTCCTCATAAGTCCCAAACCTTTCTTCTTTGGGGTCTTTAGGCTTGCTCAGCATCAGATCTGTGAAACTAGTTAGAATGTCTTCTATAACCTCATATCCCATTGTTGGGGCCCACACTGTTCTCAGTTCCACTACCTCCACAAGGCATTGATCTTTGGTCACCATAAAAACAATATCATCTTTATACTTCTCAACTACCTTTCTATGGATTCTAACCCTAGCCTACATTTTTCTCTAGAATACCTTGAAGTATCCCTGGCACAAAACAACACTTTGGGCATTATCATTTTCAATACTCTACAAGTGGTTTCTGATTTGTACTGCTACCGGACTATGATTCAACCAAATAATGTTATCCATACTTGGCATCTCCTTCAAAAAGTAGAACAATAAACAAATGATGAGTACCATACTTGAACGGGTACTTGGTGTCTTTTGTCCTCTTCAAATTCCCCATCAACTGTTGCTAAAGCAACTCACACAAATCATAATCAACATTATTCTTCACCATCTCATATGCAGTGTAGATGGTCATTGTAGAATTAACAGATTTCTCCCTATTAGAGAAGTACACCTTATATCCAATCACCA
This sequence comes from Cunninghamia lanceolata, assembly GCA_027924645.1. Lineage (NCBI taxonomy): Eukaryota > Viridiplantae > Streptophyta > Pinopsida > Cupressales > Cupressaceae > Cunninghamia > Cunninghamia lanceolata. Next base: position 1,360,560 of record BSBN01000220.1, on the reverse strand, counting down.
TAGAGGCAAGCCTAACTACCGGATCCTCTATATCATTGATAGTTATTGCTCTTTTGTCAAATTTGGCACCAGTTAGCTTCATCATTGTGTCATTCTTCACAGATTTGAGTGTTAGAACTATTATGAGGGAACACATACCTGTAACTACCTCAATGGAATCCTTAGTTATCATATGAGGCACATTAAGCCAAAAAAATTCATCATGGATTCTACTCAGGACATACCTAACCCAAGCATCTTCATAGAAAATAGAAAAATCTAACCATGTATCCAATTTCTTCTCATGCAGAGCACGGTATTCTTTCTTCAATTCAAGTTTGCCATCTGTCAACTCATTCAAATATCCTTGCCCTAACTTTACATGATCATATTCCTCCACATTTACATGAATGTAAGCCCTAATATCCTCATTATGCATTATACCATAGGGCACTTCAGAAAACACACCATTAGGATCTGTTTCTAGGGATTTAAATGGATGCTTCTTAAATTTGGGTCAGGTCCTTTCAGTGATCTCAATTACTTGTGGAGTAGACATTCTTACTGCTCAATGAAATTATTTTCTTAGAGGGATGACTATAAATACATTGTTCTTTGCTTAGGGTTTCTTCATGCCAAATGCTTGAATTCACAATAGCTTCATTTCTCAGATCTCCTTGGTTGCTTGAGAGTTCAAGTGCAACATCAGTTTCCTTTGAATGAGATTTCTTATAAACCCTTTTCATCACAATCTAATCACCATAAATGCTTGTTTCCAAAAAAGTTGTCAACACTATCTCTGCCACTCATAGTAGATGTAAATTGCTCCACAATCTTCCCCATTAAGTTTCTGCCAAAATTTTCTCCAAAAGTTCTGATATACTATTCTTTAACTCATATCCTCATGCTGGCTATCAACACCACTTTTCTGGCTAGGGGAATATGATTTTCATTGAAGGTCTCCCTGAGCCAGAGATCCAATTTACTTCTCGGAGGAATTTTTTGCACTAGAGTTTGGCACAGACTCATTCTTGGCTTCAATAACATCCTTCTTAACCCACATCTTGTTCATCTCCTTCTTGATTTTTTCTGCATCAACTTTTTGCATTGGTTTCTTACTTTCAACTAGATTATCCTTATTCATGTTCTTGCTTTTGCAAAACCTTGTAATATGTCTAGGCCTATTGCAATTATAGCACACAACATTTTTCTTGATTGTTGTTGCTTTCATCCATTCTAGATCTGCATTGGTTAGCCTCATGTCCAAATCTATTACATGTAAAGCAGTTACCATTGAAAGATTGAGCATTCCTTCCATTGTTATAGCCATTTCTTAACTAACTTCTATATTCACTAGCTCTATGACTAAATCTCTTGCATGTAAAGAAGTTACATCTAAAAGATTGAACATTCCTTCCATTGTTATAACCATTCCTTATCTGGCTTCTACATTCACTAGCTTTATGACCAACTCTCTTACATGTAAAGCACTAACCAAAGAAAGATGGAACATTTGATTCACTCTGCTTCTACATTGAGTAGCCTTATGACTGAAATTGCATGAATTATAATAACCATTGAAAGATTGGTACCTTTGAGCATTTGGTTGCCTGACTGATGGTTTTCTAGGTCCAATCCATTGATTCTGGATCTGCTTGCCTTTGTTCTTCTTGTTCTCAACATTCATTGCATGATCTATTTTAGAACTTTCACCTTTCTCAAATCCCAATCCTTCTTTGTCATTAAGGTTCTTCTGACTATCAAGCATCTCATCAAGTTTTGCAGAACTTATCTTGAACTTTTCTTCATATCTCTTTTCCTCCTCCAAATCTAACTTTAGTTTCACAACCTCCTTTTCAAGTTTTACACATTATTCAGATTTGTCTTTCACCATTATATTTAGATATTCATCTTTTTCCTTTTTTTCAATTTGTACTTTCAGATCATCCAAGATTTCATTTGCTAATCTCAATTGTTTACTTACTTCCTTATGCTTTTCTTTGAACTTCTTGACTTGCTCCCTCAAATTTCTGATGCACTCATCTGCTTCCTTGATATTTTCCTTTAGATCCAAGTTTTCCACTTCAATCCTTCAAGGTCTTCAAGAGCAACTTCAAGTTCTTCATTATTGACAAACATACACTCTTCTTCTATAATTCTAGTTGAATGAATTTCTTCAGGAGGAGTAGGATACCTTTTACTTGTCATGTGTTCAATCTCTAAGATCTTCCTCAAGTTGTTAAACTTCTTCCAAGGAACCAAGATCTAATACCAATTTTTGGACACCTTGAATACTAAGAGGGGGGGTGAATCAGTATTCTATTAAACCATTAATCTATTTCTGCATTTAATAATAGTAAATTAGATCAAGCATAGAAAGCACAAGCATAAACCATAACACATGAACACCAAGATTTTTACATGGAAAACCCAAAAAGGGAAAAACCATGGTGAGTGTTAGCTCACAATATATTATGTAGTAATAATATTGAATTACAAGAGGGTCACTGCCTAAGGGCTCACTACCCAGAGCTCACTACCCTAAGGACTCACTGTCCAAAGAAAGATGCTCACTGCCTAAGGAAAGAAAGAGTTTGAAGGGTGGCTCACTACCAAAATGAACTGCTAAGATGGCATATGCAAATGCATGGATACAATTCCAATGTAGGTCAAAATACTATCTCAAAACTCTTCATCTTTGATTGCTCTGTCACACTACTATGCTCTTCATAAAATTCCTTCACAAATATTTGTCGCACTAATCAGATCACAAAACTTTATACATCTTGCACATACTCATTCACATTCACACACATCTATATCAAACATTGAAATGGATCTTGTATATATATATACAACACTTGCAATCTTCAAATTAGGTCAGCCTACAAAGATGAAGCATGTAGTTATGACTTGTGTAACTGGTCGGCCTAATCCTTTCACCAAAATACTTTGCAAACAATTTCAACACTTGAAACATATTCATACATGTCAGATTCAACTATAGAACCACTTAGGATATGATTCTAATCAATAGATCTTACGCACACAAATCAAAGTATCAGGTTGACCTCATACACAGACTAACACAGGTTCATTCTAACTGTCAGAACACAACTTTCAATGTAGACCACAAAACTTGCTCAAAACCATAGATAAGACTCTGTAGGCATCCCCAATATTACCTTCAGAACTGCATAGAATAAAATAATCATGCAGTGAAATGCATACCATCCAAAGTTGCACTATGTCACTGTCAAACACTGTCTAATCATGTAACGATACTTAGAAGCTTATAACTATATTACCGGTGGAATTCAAACTCTACAACTTTGGATTTGGAGACTTTAGATATGTGTTTACAACACCTCAAAACTGTAGGAGGAAATACCTATTATCGGAGGAATGTGGACCAAATCAAACAAGTGTTTTTCTTTGTTCAAGACTATTCTCTAACATGTCGAACTTGTGCTACTTGAGACTATACTTCTGGAGATGATTAGAAGACAAAACTCTAGATTTAGGATCATCTAATGACTAGCAACATCTTACTAGATCCACAAGACAAGATATTCAACTACAGACTAATACTGATCATGACATTGTCTCTCTGTAGTTATCTCTGTACTCTGCCAACACTTAGCCAAAATCCTTAAGTCTTCTTTCCAGACCAGAGTTCTTTGTACACATAACTTTATGAGTATTACTATAACCTCACAACCCTTTAGAATCCTTGTTGCCATCAATGACAATATTAATCAAACATCATGCTCAACCAATTCACATCATACTAGTAGTGTCTTCATTAATGATGTTTGCCAAGTTGCCAACAATGTCTAAAAAAAGAACTTGTGAGAATAAAATTCTTACCAAACAGGGAAAAAAAGAGGACTCTTAGTCTACAAGATTTTCCTTAGGGGGAGTTAGGGATGAATGGTTCATGGAGGAGGACGGGGGTAAATAAAAGAAGGATAAAGAGAAGAACAGAAAGTAGATCCAACAAGAAGTGAAGGTCCTTGAGAAGTAGAACACTAGTGAGAGAGGTAAGAAAATTCACAAGTTGAAATTGAAAATGGGGATGACAGAGAACCATGATGGGGATCAGGTCAAGGGCATGGTAACAGATGATCCTAGGATTGGCATTCCTTTTTCTCTTATCCATGACCCTTGTAGTTGTTGGCAAGAGACACTATATGGATTCATGGTTGTTGTCATTGATGGCAACAAAGGTCATCCCACATATCCGCAAGTCATGGTGTGTCTCTACCGGAAGTCAGAATGAAGATTATTGTGGTCCGATGAACAAGAACAGAGCATGTGGCAAGGTCTGACAGACAGGTCCGGATCTCTCAGAGGAAGTATCTTGGTGCAATGCGGATCTGGGGAAGTTAAGAGGACTACCTTGAGTGGTATATTCCAAGGATTTAGCCTCCGGTGATGGACAAGGAAAAAGATATGAATAGTTGAGTACCAGATTCCTGAGTGACAGTGTGAATAGAGGAAGAACTGACTGACAGAACATCAGACTATTTTCTGGATGTGTTACTGATGATGGTAAAGGTTGTGAAGGCATGAATCATGTTTGGCCAACATGATTAATGATATCTACAAGTATATGCTTGATCCGCATTACTTGATGTGCAAGGATTCAGCTGACAGAACAGAGTTTGTGAGAAGATAGACTATTCCGGGTGCCGAATAGAAAGATAATGAAATCACTTGTGCGGATATATATAGGATGGATTTAGTTATGAGAAGTGAAGTTATGTGATGTGATATGCGAATAAGAGCAGAGCAGAACAGAAGTAGTAAGAAAGATCCGGTATGTGAAAGAAAAGCAGAATAAAGAGAAGAGGAAAGATGAAGTGCAGCAGATCAGTGTATTGAGCCTAATTGGAACTAAACACCAGCATATGTGGATGCTTCCAATCAGTTCAAGTATTGTATAACATTCTTTTGTAGACAGTGTGTCTCCTTGTAGGCAGTGTGCCTCCTTTGTGAGCAGTGTGCTCGGGCAGTGAGCCCTAATTGGCAAGTGCCATTTTGTAATTCCTTATTCTTCTAACAGAGAATAATCTTTGGGTTAATCACCCTGTGGTTTTCTCCCTTAACAGGGTTTCCACGTCAAAAATACTGTGTCATGTGTTTTTCATTTCATGGTAATGTTTGCTTGTTTAAATTAATGCTGCATTGATTAATAAGAAAGTTCAGAAAGAAGAAATAATTAGGATAACTGATTCACCCCCCCTCTCAGTTATCAACAATTGGTATCAGAGCTAGGTTCCTCCTAATAGAGCCTAACAGCTTGAGGAAGATCTGGGAGTTCAAATGGATGCATATGGTTTAAGGGAGCAACTCAAGACTACCCTTGAGGATCTTGAACAGTCAAACTCTGAAGTCAATGAATTAAAGGAAAGACTCAAATAGGCTAATGAATTCATGAGAGAACTAAAAGACAAATTAAGTCTCTCTATGAAAAAGAGAAAGGAGCTGCTCCAGCAATTGGCAAGACAAAGTGAATAAAGTAATGCAAATGAAGAGCTGACTGAGAAAACCAAGTTATGTGAAAAGTTATCAAAAGAAGTCATTATGGTAAGACATGAAATGGAATCAGGAGTTATAAAGTTTACTCAAGGGATTGAAGAGAAAAGAAAAACTGAAGACAATCTAAGACAATCTCTAAAAGAGAAATCAGAAGATTGCCACCAGATGGATAGGATTATCAGACATCTTAAATCTGATCTTGAAGATGCTAAAGATAATGAAGAAAAACTTGAGGATCAAATTGTCTCTCTCAAAAGGGATTTTCAAACAGCAAATGAATATAAAGAGAAATTCAAGATAAGTTCTGCTTAACTTGAAGTTCTTCTTGGAAGTCAAAAGAGGGCATATGACAAGTGTGGTTTGGGATATGAGAAAGGAGAAAGCTTCAGATCCGGTCAGAAGAATTTTGGATCAGAAAATCTAAGGAACAGGCCTAGAAGACCTCTGGTAAGACAGCCCAATGCTCAAAGATATCCATCCTTCAATGGATATTGCCACAGCTGCAATCACTTTGGTCACAAAGCTAATCAGTGTAGAAAGAGAATGAATTAGACTAATTCATCCTTCTCCGGACAATGCTTTAACTGCAAAAGGTATGGACATAAGTCTCATGAATGCAAAAATATGCAAATGAACAAATCATTCAATGGTAGATGCTTTACATGCAATAGAGTAGGTCATATGGCTAATCAATGCAGATCAAGAGGTTATCAGTCAAATATGCAAAGAAATGTTGTTTGCCAAATCTGTAATAGGTCCGGTCATAATGCAAAAGTCTGCAGAAGCAAGAATCAGGACAAAAGAGGTCCGGTATATAATCAGAATCAAGACAAGGGTAAACAAAAGATGAATGCAGATGAAGTTAGGAATGAGATGAACAAGATTTGGGTGAAGAAAAGTTCAGAGAAGGTAGAGGTTGGATCCGCACCAGACTCTGGTGATGATATTCCTTCTGAAAATTAAGAAATGAGCTCTGGCTCAGGGCGAGACACAAAGAAAACCCTGTTCCCCCAGCCAATCAAGTGGTGCCGGATTAGGCATAAGATGTAGAGTAAAGGGTTTGTAGATATTAATCTTGAGATGATCCAGCTAAGATTTTAGAGGTCCACATGAAGATGTGAAGAAGTTGTGATCGATCATGTAGAACCTGTTCCAGGAGATGCTCCGGAATGACAGAGGATTACAAAAAGGTCCGGAGAGATCCGGAAGTGCATTGTCTTATTCTACGGATTGGACAGAGTATTTGGGATGTCCTTGTGATGTGTCATCTTGATTTGTTCATGGTTGGAAGATCCGCATGATGTTCATAGATCAAGACTGATCCAGTTCTTCAAGTCATCCGAATAAGGCAAACCGGAATAATGTAGGTCGAGCATTTATTGCAATCAGATATTAGGGTTTGCGGAGCAATATAAGGGATTTCTCATTAATCACTTGTTCATTCTGCACTCAAGAAGAAATGAAAAGTGGAGCTCTGCAACAAAATTCATCAAGTTTATCAAAGATCACTCACAGAAGTTATTACATCCAGAAATCAATCAAACCAACTTTGTGCAACCAAAGGCGCATAAGGTATTTTTCGTCTTCAATATCTCACTGCAAATCTTTTGAAAAATGGCTACTCTGAATATAGTTAAGATCTTTGATAGACCTCGCCCCACATTCAAGAAACATCCATACAAATCTTTGGAGGTAGATCCCCTAGGAGCCTTCTCTAGTGTTCCGCATGGTGTATTGCATACGGAGGACATTAGGGTTTACATACATGCGAATATTGAAGAATTTGGAGAATCAAAATTGATGGATATCTATCATAAACAATTGATAGATGATTCCTTTGAGATTAAACCTCAGTATAAAGCCATCCGGGATAAGCACTTTGCACAATGCATTCATTTCCCCTGTTTTGAAGAAGATGAATGGGTCCGGTATGTACTGAGTAGAGTGCATGACAATTTCCTATGGTTGAACAAGCCTTTTAAGATCACCAAAGATGCAATTAGGGCTGTAACCAGTCTGCACTCATCCAGTGGAATACCTATCCTCAAGTCTATCAAAAATCAGACAGTTAGTGATGCAACCGGATCAAAATTTGATAAGAGAGCTATGACAATTGAAGACATCACTGAACCGGATGTCAAATTTGCATCTATGATAATTGGTTACAAGATTTATCACTCCAGTAGGGAAAATTCAGTGCCGAGAATTGCAATTTACACAGCATATCAAATGCTAAAAGAGAATGCAGACTATGATTTGTGTGAGCTTCTTCTAAACCAACTTTTGGAAAATCTGCAGAAGATTAAGAAGGACAAGAAGAACTCCTTCAAGTATGGTAGTTTGATCCTTTGTCTATTCTTTTATTACATGAATGAGCTTCCCGGATCCAGTGGATGGATATGGCAGAATGACAGACCAGTTGCCATCCAAATTAGAGATTATTTGCATGGACTTGGAGATGCTAAAGCAAGAAATATAGCCCTATGGGGATATTTCAAGAACTTTCAGAGCATGATGCAAGCAAGAGAAAGAATTCCCCAGTCTCTTATTGAGAAGTACAAAGACACAGTATGCTTTATGGTAGAAATAGATCAGTGCCTAATGGAGGCAGTAGAACCAAGAACTATGTGGATCATGCCCATGGGGTATGAAGTGGATGAACAGATTGTGGAGTTGCATGTTCAACACATGCTAAGTCAGCCTAAAGATCCAAAGGCAGAAAGGTTTGGAACCTTTGAGGAACTGAGTGTGAAGATCCATGTGGAACTCAGAGAACCTGAGATAAAGAGGAAGGTGAGAAAAGAAGTAGAACATATTGCTCAAGGCCTAGGCATCCCAAAGGAGGCACTTGATGCCAACCGGGAAAAGAGGCGAAAGGCTGAGGAAGAGAAGAAAGAGGCAGAAAAGAAAAGCAAGAAAAGTACTCTGGTGGAAACCTCAACCTGGACTAGATCATCAAAAGGATCTACACCTGTCACAACCAAAAGCTCAAAAACATCAAAACCGGAAGGTTAGACATCCGGTAAAGGAGAGAAAAGGTCTAAAATAAAAGCCACAAGGGCTTATACAAGTTAGAAAGATGAAGAGGAAATTGAATCAAATGAGGGGGTAAAGGAAATAAAGAAGTAGAAAAAGAAAGGATCTAGTAAACCCTCCACAGGCCAAGACAAGGAAGAAATGGCAGAGGAATTTGTTGAAAAGCCCACCTTGTCTCTAGAGAGTATAATAAAATCAGTCACTGTGGATGGAAACCTTCAACCAATGGCCAAATTCTATGATGACTACAATGAGGCTGACCAAAAGATCCTGCAGGAAGCCACAATCAGGTATCTGAACATATACAATAAGGCTTTCATTGAGATTATATCTCTAATTCCTAAAAGCCTAGAAAAGGAGTTAGAAATAAGAAAGAACAATGCCCTGGCAAAAGATCTTGAGATCTGGGAGCAGATAGCTATTTAGCTATATCCTCAAATTGATCCCAAGACAATGAACATAATATTCAAAGACTGCAAAGATGAGTTCAGGAGTAAAGCAAGGATGAATCAACTCATGCTTGGTGAGACTGACAAGGTGGCCATGGATATAGAAGAGATCCTCTGGAAGGCCTTCAAAAGGTTTAATCTTCCTGTTGTAGAGGACTTGGGTACTGATCCCTCATCCACAAGTGTTACAAAAGAAACTTCTGAGAAAGCAATAGAAGAGATGGGCCCTGAACAAACCAACATTTCTCCTCTAGTTTCCCCTACAGTCTCCGGATCCAAAGAAGAAGAGAAATTACAGGAGAAAGAAGAAGCGGTAAAAGAAAAAGAAGTTGACAGTACCAAGGTTGCAGAGAAAGAGAAGACTCCAACAAAGAAAACCACAACTGATAGTGGTAAGAATGTAGAAGGAGAGAAAACTCCAAAGGACAGCTCCAAGACTGCAGAAGAGAAGAAACATCTGTCTCCAGCAAGAGACACTGCACAAACTATCCAAAAAAATTTTAGCAAAGAAATAATAGAGATTGATGAACTGGAGCTTCTACAAGGTCCATTCAATTTTGATTCCCTCTCTCCGGTACAGACAATGAAGATAGCTTCATTTGCAAATGCTAAGGCAAATGAAAAACTCCTAAAGTCTCATATGGAAGACTGTGAGTTGATAGAAGTTGCTTCCAGAGTGCTTGAAAAGATTATGCCATCAGTCCAGAAAGATCCCACAGCCTCCTCTTCCGGTAATCTCAAAACCTTAGTCAACAGTGTTGGCACACATTTTGATTCTCTAGAAAAATCAGCTGAAGAAAAGGTCCGGAAGGAGTTTTTGGATAAGAGATTCTCAGAGGTACTAGGATTAATCTCTAATGATAGGAGAAATATGAATATTGGAATAAAGAGCTTAGAAAATGCTCTTAAGGATGGCGGTGACATTTACAAATTTTGTATCTCCTGGTCAAAAGCAACAGTAGAAATTGAGAAGAAAATAAAAGAGGAACAGGACAAACTACTGAGTTTGTCTCAAAGTTTTGATCCTCTCTCTTCCTCCATAGTAAATCAAGAATTTCAAACTATTGCAATCACAAATGCAATAAAGAACTTTCAAAAGGAAAGGAAGAATATAATTAACCGGATGGAAGAACTTAGAAGGATTATTATCCCTGAGTTAGAGACCATGCATGAGGCCATAAGTGATGCTAAGACTACCGACCAAACCAATGATCTGATAGATCTTAAGATGGCAGAAGCTTTTGCATTTTTGTTGAGTGGTCACATTTCAATTTTGGATAGAATGAAGCAAAGTTGGGCTACAGAACTCATCCAATTGAAGATATCCTTTGCAGACATTCTTCAGTTTTTGTGAATATGTAATATACAGCCAAGTATAGTAAAATTCTTGAAAATTTTTGTGTGCGGACCCTACCCTTTTCCATTGATGTCAAAGAGGGAGTGAGGAGTAGTGAAAAATGAGGAATACAACTAAGGGGGAGCTCTGGAAAATGTATATAAAGATAGAGCATCAGCCAAGGGGGAGCATAGTGTAAACACTTAGTCATTTTTCACTAAGTGTTGCCATCAATGCCAAAGGGGGAGATTGTTGGCAAGAGACACTATATGGATTCATGGTTGTTGTCATTGATGGCAACAAAGGTCATCCCACATATCCGCAAGTCATGGTGTGTCTCTACCGGAAGTCAGAATGAAGATTATTGTGGTCTAGTGAACAAGAACAGAGCATGTGGCAAGGTCTGACAGACAGGTCCAGATCTCTCAGAGGAAGTATCTTGGTGTAGTGTGGATCTGGGGAAGTCAAGAGGACTACCTTGAGTGGTATATTCCAAGGATTTAGCCTCCGGTGATGGACAAGGAAAAAGATATGAATAGTTGAGTACCGGATTCCTGAGTGACAGTGTGAACAGAGGAAGAACTGACTGACAGAACATCAGACTATTTTCTGGATGTGTTACTGATGATGGTAAAGGTTGTGAAGGCATGAATCATGTTTGGCCAACATGATTAATGATATCTACAAGTATATTTTTGATCCGCATTACTTGATGTGCAAGGATTCAGCTGACATAACAGAGTTTGTGAGAAGATAGACTATTCCGGGTGCTGACTAGAAAGATAATTAAATCACTTGTGTGGATATATATAGGATGGATTTAGTTATGAGAAGTGAAGTTATGTGATGTGATATGCGAATAAGAGCAGAGCAAAATAGAAGCAGTAAGAAAGATCTGATATGTGAAAGAAAAGCAGAATAAAGAGAAGAGGAAAGATGAAGTGCAGCAGATCAGTGTACTGAGCCTAACCGAAACTAAACACCAGCATATGTGGATGCTTCAAATCAGTTCAAGTATTGTATAACATTCTTTTGTAGATAGTGTGTCTCCTTGTAGGCAGTGTGCCTCCTTTGTGAGCAGTGTGCTCGGGCAGTGAGCCCTAATTGGCAAGTGCCATTTTGTAATTCCTTATTCTTCTAACAGAGAATAATCTTTGGGTTAATCACCCCGTGGTTTTCTCCCTTAACAGGGTTTCCACGTCAAAAATACTATGTCATGTGTTTTTCATTTGATGGTAATGTTTGCTTGTTTGAATTAATGCTGCATTGATTAATAAGAAAGTTCAGAAAGAAGAAATAATTAGGATAACTGATTCACGCCCCCTCTCAGTTATCAACAGTAGCAATCTCCCTGAGAACTTCCCTTTCCTTGTTTCTTCCTCTTCGAACAGGGAGGAGTTATTTAATGTTTTGGATATGGTGAGGGAGGATGTTAATAATCAACACAAGTTAACTAAATGGTTTTTCATTGAGATAAATAGGAGTAATATTAGGTTAACAACTATCCAACAAAAGATTGGGAGGTGGGTTGAGATAGATGATAAAATGGACGAGGAAATTCAGATGTCTTGGGAAGCCATTCTGAAGGTCAACCATTTAGAGAAGGATCTGGTGTCTCATAGCCATGATCACGATACCCGCTTGAGTAAGGTGGAAAATTATATGAAAGATATAAAGAAAAATTTGGAAAGAATGTTGGAAATTAGTAAATTCACCATACAAAACAGTGAAGCAGGAATAAGAATTCTCACAGAGAAGCTCAAGGAGTTGAAGGAAGAACACATGGTTGGAAATGAGAAGAGATGGATGATGAGGGTAAGTACCAGAATATTGGTAACAAGGGTAAACAAGGTAAAAGTATTGAGCAGGGGGTCCCAACCTCTAGGACTAGAGGTAGTAAAAAGAAGAATTTTGAGAAGGAAAAGGACAAGCTGCTTGCCTTCACTAAACTTCATGAAGAATTCTACAAATAGGATTCATCTGCTGCGGAAACGCTTAAGAGTATGTGACCTTGCTAATTGGTACTGGGTGGATGGGTGGATGGTGGGCTATAGTATGTTTGTTGATAGTATCTTTTATAACTTTAATATCTAGGCTCTTTTGTTGTGTGTTATGTTTTTTTATGTTTGGTTGCTTTCCTACCATGTTTAATCTTTGGGGCAGCATTTGGTTGTAGGGTTTTGAGGCCCCTTCAAAACCCATTTTACCGCTTTAATAAAAAACAAAGGGAAAACCATAATTAATCTCTCATATTAATTTATAAGGTATCAAATCAATGTTAAGTGTGAAAAAGATGAATGATGACATCTAGCATGCACACTACATCAAACCCTCTTTCACAATAACATTCAAGGAAAAGACTGAGCCAAATCACTACCAAATGGACGTGGACCTAGCTATAGATCTTGTACTCAGGACTGCTATAGAAAGATCATATTTAATCAAGTCTTTAATCAAACCCTAGGTCAATAATGCACTAAACCCTAGTTCTATGATGATCTGATTATAACAGAAGAAGTGTTGGAATACAATGGATCACTGAGAGGGGGGTGAATCAGTGATCTGATAAAATAAATTCATTCATCATGCAATTAACATCAGCATACCAAAGACATAAAGAGCAACAAAATCATGAGACCATAACACAAATGTTTAAAGTGGAAAACTCTATCCAAGGAAAAACCATTGTACAACCTCACCAAATTCTTTATTAGGTCTCACTCACCAAAATCTCACTGATTACATACATGTCTCACTGACAAGGATCTAACTGATCATAGGATCTCACTAATCACATAAACTCCAATCTCAATACACGAAGGAAAAATACACAGTACTAATCTATTTATAGTGATAACAATGGTTATAGATGAATTCTATAACTCTCTTAATCAAACACCTTATCTCTCCTAAGAATGACTATTCAAGACCTCCATATATTCAATACAAGATTACACTGCTTTGTTACAATGATCTCATACAAAATCACCTAAACTCAAAAGTCATCCACACTTCTTCAAACATTCACAATATGCACATGTGCTTGTGTCATTACATCATTAGGAAAACTATAGAAAGCCAACACAAACAGAAAGCCTTTACCTCTGCAATGATCATTGTACCTTCTATGTTCTTTGTCTCTACAAGAAACTAATCCACTTATGTATTCATCAGACTCTACCCTAGTTGAGATGATTCATTCCATCAACCTCAGTTATATCCTCTGCAGATCATGACTCTCCGCATGTTCAAATATCATAATCTTTGGTCATCATCAACTTCTCTATTCAATATCATCACTTCATTTGACTCTACTGTCCTACACAATCATAAACACTTCATACTCATATCATTTGATTTCTTTGTCCTCAACCTTGTATTTATCTTTGTTTCTTTTTATTCATATCTCCCTCAGTTTTAATATAATTATGATGCTCTGATTCATGTCATCTGCTCTTCTTCAAGAACCCATTTTACACTCTAGTTTTCAACTTTCAAAAAATTGCAATTTACAAACTCCTCCCCTTATGTATATGATTTGCTACATATATCCTAATACTCCCCTTCACCTGCCAAAAACAAGATTTATACTCTTCTTCTTTTATTTCAACTGTAACATTACAAAGGAGTATTGCATTTCATTTTTCCACTAACTTATTAATTGATGTTATTAATTTGTTCTTTGCACCTTCAGTTTTTGTAAATGCATCTATGATAGGTGAAAAATGCAATGCAAACATAAATGAAAGATGAACAAAATCAAATACAAGTTACCTTCCTTTTGCACAAATAAATTTCCTACACTGATCGAGCTTATTGAAGATGCACCCAAACCTCAATCGATTACTCTTTGCTATTTTGACATGTGGATTGCTCTGATGTTTGTCAACATAACCTTGTGATGAGGATGATAGGATCTAGAGTAATTTCTCTACCCTAATTTTGTATGAAGATCAGAGAGGATTAGATGATTTGGAGAATGTTTTATTTATAGACCCTCAGGGATGAAGATCAACAGTTGTGGATGATCTAAGAGATCAATGGCTAAGAATAGTTGAGAGGATGTGTGAGAATGAGAGAAGGACAAGTGTCCTTGTCCTCTCATGCATTAGGGGAGTTAACAGACCTGATTGAAGAGTTGACTGAGTTGATTGCTTAGAGAACTCAATTGATTGACTAGTCAACTGAATTGATTGATTGGTTAACTAGATTGACTAACTTGTTAACTAATTTGATTGATTTAGTTAATGAATTTGATTGATTAGTTATCTAAAATTGATTTGAGAGTGAATTATGGATATGATGGAATAATGGGAACTTAAATAAATAGTTTATTTAATTTCATGAGCACATGTGATAAAGGAATTAAATATTAAATTTAATTCATTTTGGAAGAAAAAGACTAATTAAATAAATAATTTGAATTTATTTATTTAAATTGGAGGGAAATTGATTTAATTAAATAAACAAAATTTATTCAATCAAATATGGAGAATAAATTAACTTAATTAAATAATCAAGATTATTTAACTAACATTGATGATAAATGGATGGTAAAGTTTGACAGATGAAAGTCTGGTCTAGGAATGGGTCAATTTTAGGTGTCTACAACATCTATATTTGGAGGTGTAGGTCAAAGATCCTCTACATGCATTGTGCATGTTAAGCATTTAGAGCGTGTTATATTATGCACCCTAAAAATAGTTATGAAACTAACAAAAATAGTTTGAGCATAGAGAAACTTCCATTTGCCCATCAATTTGCAACATTGGTAAAGAGTCGTTATTATTTGAAACAACTTTAAATCATAACTATCAATTTCCTTTTTCGCACCCACAAAGGATTAAATTTCCACCGTTTGATTTAACTTGGCACTCGAATAAGGTTTGTTGAGCGGAGGAACCAATAACCCTTAGGAGAAGGGGTCGATTGATACACGAACTAAGACCCACAACATTATAACTTAAGTTTCTCTTCAACTTTAATAACAAGTCACTTTCAAAACATAACATAAAGTGCATTCTTAAGTGATGGTATCCTTAAGATTAAAAAGTGCTTAGGGTTTAAACCTAGAAAACTAGGGTTTAGGAGTCTTAGAACATCATAGTCAAAAAAACCTTAAATGTTTATAACACACAACATTTCTTTAGATACTCTGTTGCAAAGATGGGAGAGACTGTGTCTTTGATGAAGCACTATTGTCACTATGGCATTAAATAACTTGAACCCGTGAAAGGAATATGAACAATGAAAGAAAGGAAAAGTACACCACATTTTCTACTGTAACAATATCAATGACAAAATAAACCTTAATCTCCTTTCCTTGAATCACATTTTCATCAACAACATGAAGCACCTGTATCATGATCATTAAGTAATGAACACCATATTGATATCAATGATAAACTCCTATCACTACAAATTTGATCATTTTGCATCAATACCTTTATGAAGGCATCACACCATCACCACACCATATCATATCATGAAGGCATCCTGAAGTGAAGCATCCATATCATCAAGACATTCTGACATGAAGCAACCATATCATGAATGCATCCTGAGGTCATGTTCCTTTGGCTTTCATATCAATAGCAGAGACGAGTCTCAACACTATACATGATCACACATCAACTCAAACAACATTGTTGCACTCAATCTCATCAATCAACACACTTGTGACACTTTGTAATGACCTCTAACTTGCAATGATCTCAAACACAAATCAATCACTAAACTCTATTTACATTGTATGCACCTTTGACATCCCTCTGTCTAACATCAGTGACAAGTAACAAAACAACAACACATCAATCTCCATGAGATAAATATCAACTCAAATCATCATGAATGAATCAATCACATCAATGAATATCATGAATGTGAATGTGAATAAAAAACTCTGAATATGATCAACACAATTTACCTTGTACAAAAAACTCTGAATGTGAATAAAAAACTCAATTTACCTTGTACAATCAACACACTAAGATGATCAACAAGGGCAAAGCAACTCTCATGAAGAAGCAACTTGAAGCATGAACTCATACTCCAACCTCCCCAATTTTTGACATCAATGACAAACCTATTTCGACAAACTCCCCCTTTGTCATTAATGGAAAAATCTCTCCAAATTTCTCTCTCTTCCCCTTTGACATCAAGTGACAAAGGAATCTGCTAGCCAAGGAAACCCCCCCTTTCTGGTATGCTCTATCCTATTCCATTGATTAATACCAATATGAATGTCTGAGAGAGAACTGCAACATGTCATCATAATGAGGGCAGTATATTGATGCTCATGAAGACCACATGCTTTACAAGGAATTTAACTTCTTGTTGATCACAGTCCATCTATGAGTTCTTAACAACAATGACACATTTCACTATTTGTGTCTAATGCACTTATAGCCCTAATATCTGAAGAGAGACAAATTACGATTTGAAATCAAACATTGCTAGCACCATGAAAGGTTGTCAAAAAATACTATCATCATCAAACAAATATCTTACAATCAGTACAAATGCCTGTCATCAACATCTTCACCCTGTCACAAAGTGGCATTGAAATAACATTGAAATATTGTAACACTCTTATCACACACAAAGTAGCACTGAATGTGGTCAATACTATCATCACCAAAAAATATGGGCACCTATTACATTTGATATGTCCCTATCTATTACAGAGTCCTTTATTTCCTCAACTATAGTTTCTATATCATTATTCTTGCTGGCATAATCAATAGATTCATCTAAATTTCTAATATATCCATCTTTTTAGAAAGTTCAAGTTCATTTGCATAGTTCATGTCACTTGTTTTCCTCTCACATTCTTCAGCCACAGCTATAAACTTTGACACTACCTCTTATCTGATCCATGTTGGTTCTTCTCCACTTCACCTAATCAATAAGCTTTTTCATGACTACAATCTATGTAGACCTTGTTCTTTGTCTACATGTTATCTCACCTTTTGATATACCTCTATTGTTTTCTTGGCACTATGCTCTCACAGATCACTGCATATCCTTTTTCTAAAGCGTTGGCAACCTACAAATGGCTTTGATATAGATCTCAACTCCTTTCTTGTGTTCATGCAGACCTCAAAACTATTGTTCATGGAAATATCTTGTAACCTACCCCCTGCATGCTTGGTGATGGTCTCTTAAACTCCATAAGCTTTCTCTTTGTGGTGTTTCAAAGGTGTTTGTCCATACTTTGTTCTTCATGACCTCAATAGTGTGTATTGTAACCTTGATGGCTCTACCCTTCACTGTTCTCCTTCATGTATGCTCCTGTTACATCAGAGTCAAAGAAATGAATCTTTTCTCACATTCATGTCATGAACTATCTTCATACAATGACTCAGGGATATATAATCTTGTTGAATGACATGTAAAAATCTTAAGAACCCTTGTCATCTCTACTAAGCCTAAACATGGATAGTGAGACAACTTGCAGGACTAAAAGGTGATTGATAACTATGAGCAAGCCACTATCTTTTCTTTGCATGAAAATGGTACTTTAAAACCATTTGGACAACTGCCTATAATGCTATTTCTCCAGGGTCGCATTGTTTAACATCATTCACTATGTTTAAGCATTGAGACAAGGTGTCAAATCTCCTTTAACTCTACATCTTCAAAGTTAGCTTGCATGACTGTCTCAAACTACATTATCTAAAGTCTTTCTGCATCTTGTCCATTACAATGGTACTTTTTCCTTGGTTTATCCCTACAAATCTTGATAACATGAGAAATATGTCTTTATTCTAAGATCATTGTGTTCTGAAATGCCTCATGACAATCATCTCATGTATATTCATCTGTCCTTTCATTAAGTTTAGACACATGACTATGTCTACTCCTTGACTATCCTCTATGAATGTCCTATCTAGCATATAAGGCAAGAAAACCAAGGAAGAATTCAAAAACCAACATTTCTTGCATTGAAAAACTGATTAGACCAATGCTATAGTAGAGTTGTATCATTATCACCTTGTGTTAGCATTGACTAACACTTGATATGATAGAATTATGAAAGATAAATCATCACTATCATACCTTGTGTTGACAAACCAATGAATCTAATGTAGGTCCATTAGATCACAAAGTTCATGTACCTTGTCTATTGCATACAAGTTTATCAAGATATTTTACAATTACAACATTTGACAAATACTTTAATGGATGTCATACTCTATTTTAAAGCTCCAAGAATGCTGACAGAGGTTGAGAAGTCTAATTTTACACTTGGCAACTGCATTTTCTTGATTTAGTGTTGAGACCTTTTCAACAAACCTATGTGTGTGTATCCTTTTCACCCTAATGCAAAGACATACACCATGAAGTGAACTTTTGACATCTAACTTTGATATCAAAGTGAATCCATCATCTCACTGTAAAAGACATCACTACAAAAACATTGAGACAGCCATCTATGATGAAGGATATGCACTGAATGTACTAAAGACAATGAACACATTCTATCCCTTCTCCACTTGCTCCTTGACTGCTACAACCTCCTAATTTTCATCTTTGGGGTAAAAGATAGGACATTGAACAACTTGCCCTAACCTCATGCTACTTCTTATGCAACTTGTGATGTATCTTGTGCAATATACACAAGTTTAGGTTTATCCTTTTGTTAATTTTGTTTCCTTCTCCACACTTTCATAGGTTATCTCTTTTGTTTAGGTTTCTTCCTCCAAACTTTCTTGGGCTCTTTTCTTTTCCAACCTTTCAAACCAAGTGATCCTTTTCTACAACAATGTGCTTTGTGTCTAAGAGTGTTGTACATATAACATATAGTATTGCAATCTAGATCAAATGAATGATAGTTCCTTTTTGACAACCTATGAGCACTTCTGTTGTTATTCCATGCATGATCATACCTTCCATGCACTCTATAATTTCTTTTTATGTGGCCAACATTGTTGCACTTGTAACACACAAGATCTACATTCCTTATTGAAGCAGAAGTGTTTCTTTTCATAAAATTAGACCTTCTCCTATGAGAAACTCTACATGTAGCAGCCTTATGACCATATCCATTACATGAATAAAAATAACTAGGAAAGGAATAATTGTACCTTGCTGATTGATTTTACCTAATAGCTGGAGATCTTGAGGACCTGATGGCTCTTCTTCTTCCTCCACTGTTGATGTTCTTGAAAAACCCATTATCAGCACTCTTATCTTCTACCTTCTTCTTGTCTTCAATCTCAGGAGCAACAGAATGATAGTCCAGATCTATCTTCTTTCTAGGAGTTTCTCTAACTTTAGAAGTTTGCTCGTTTTCATAGCCTAATCCAGTAGTGTCCTTGTGATATTTTTTCTTACCCAACATCTCATACAACTTGCTGGTGATGTCCTCAAACTTCTAATTTTTCTTTGTCTGAATATTTAGATTTTCAAGGTCTTTTCTCAAAGTGACTATCTCAGCCTCCAGTTGTAGGCATTCAATTGATTTGACTTTAGATTCAGACTTTGTAACATCTGCTATCCTTTTAGCTTCTTTAATCTCTATTTTTAAACTAATAATTAATTTATCTAATTCTTCAACTTGTACCATTAAGTCTACAATCAGATTACTTGCCTCTTCAAGATCTAAAAAAGCTCTTTCAAGGTCTAAAAGTACTTTGTCCTTGGAGTCCTTTTCTTGTTGAAGCTGTAACTCTAATCTATGGTTCTCCTTTTTGAATTTCTTGATCTCATCTAGGGCACACATGAGCTTTCCTTCAATATCAATTTCACATTCATCTTCATCATACTCCTGTTCATCTTCACTCATAATGTGGTCTCATTTTTTGACAACAATCTCAACAAAAAAATCATCTTCTCTTTCAGATATATCATATTTTGTGTCAACTAGCAGGGGTGTTTCTTATAACAACTCATCACTTGATTTGACTTGGACTTCTTGAATAATTTTTTACTTGGAATTTCTTCTTTCTCTATTTCTTTTACACTTAGCCATAGTATTCCACCTCCAGGATCTACCCAAGTCTGTTAGACACCTGCAAGGAACATGCAGCTCTGATACCAACTGTTGGAATACAATGGATCAATGAGAGGGGGATGAATTAGTGATCTAATAAAACTAATTCATTCATCATGTAATTAACATCAGTATACCAAAGACATAAAGAGCAACAGAGTCATGAAACCATAACACAAATGTTTAAAGTGGAAAACCCTATCTAGGGAAAAACCACTATACAACCTCACCAAATTATTTATTAGGTCTCACTAACCAAAATCTCATTGATTACATACATGTCTCTCAAACAAGGATCTAACTGATCACAAGATCTCATTAATCACATCAACTCCAATCTCAATACAAGAAGGAAAAATATAGAGTACTACTCTGTTTACAGTTATAACAATGGTTATAGATGAATTCTATAACTCTCTTAATCAAACACCTTATCTCTCCTAAGAAGGACTATTTAGGACCTCCATATATTCAATACAAGATTACACTGCTTTGTTACAATGATCTCGTACAAAATCACCTAAACTCAAAAGTCATCCACACTTCTTCAAACATTCACAATATGCACATGTGCTTGTGTCATTATAGCATTAGGAAAACTATAGAAAGCCAACACAAACAAAAAGCCTTTACCTCTGCAATGATCATTGTACCTTCTATGTTCTTTGTCTCTACAAGAAACTAATCCACTTCTGTATTCATCAGACTCTGCCCTCCTTGAGATACTTCATTCCATCAACCTTAGATATATCCTCTACAAATCATGACTCTCTGTATGTTCAAATATCATAAGTTTTGGTCATCATCAACTTCTCTATTCAATATCATCACTTCATTAGACTCTATTGTCCTATAAAACCATAAAGACTTCATACTCATATCATTTGATTTATTTGTCCTCAGCCTTGTATTTATCTTTGTTTCTTTTCATTCATATCTCCCTCTATTTTAATTTGATTATGATGCTCTGATTCATGTCATCTGCTCTTCTTCAAGAACCCATTATACACTCTAGTTTTCAACTTTCAAAAAATTGCAATTTTACAAACTCCTCCCCTTTGTTGGGAATTAAGGTGTCTCAACCTTTGCAAATTCCTAATGTTGTATTTTTTTATCCCATGTTGAGTTGGCATAGTCAGCACCTTGTGTATATGCAGCAGGATAAATTTTGGTGACTTTGGCAGCCACGGTTTCCCCCTTGAATAATTAACGGGGGTTTGGGGATAGCACCTCCAAGACAGGGTCAAGGGGTGTAGCCCCATGCGGGGTCCAGGGGCAGCACCCCTGGTGCGCTCCTTGTCCCGGTATAGGGCGGGGTCGAGGGCAGCACTATCGTGGGGGCTCGGGGGCAACGCCCCCGAAACCTCAAACAACTTTTAATTAATGACAAGTGTCGGTGAGTATCTTTGCACAAGAGAAAGGCATCTTTCAGTGGTCAAGGGAGGTTATGACATGTTGTAAGAGGAATATGATATTTTTAGTCAGTGTATGACAGATTCTCTTACAGCTGTAAGTGCTGTCAATTATGACAGATTCTATGACAGATGTAAGGTGCATAAGAGCATCTGTCGTAACCTATCTTGGCACCAGGTGCCCACTTTGGGATGGGATGTTGGACAAGTGTCCTTAGGTGTGGGTTTTGGGGCATGAGTCCAAGATGGACGCCCATCTCTAGAAGATTCCATATTTTCCTTGTAAATTCTATATAAACAGGTGCTTGGATGGGAGATAGATAACTTTGGTACAAGTACTGTTATGCTGCGAAATATCTCCAGATTTGACATTTGAAGACTCCTAAAAGAGCATTGGCTTTGAAAATGTATTGTAATATGTTATTGTTTACTGTAATACATTTGAGCTATGCTTTGGAGTGTAGGGTTTTTCACCCGTAAGGGTTTTCCCCACGTATATCTTGTCTCTCTCTCTTCTGTCTACTTTCTGTGTGTATGTGTATTGCTGCAATATCTCTGTTAGATGTTCTATGTTGCTGTAGTTGTAAGAATTAAATTGAATTTGCATACATCTCTCCTCATTAGATTAGTGTAGGAAGTGATTTCCGTACACCTAGCTTCCTTTCACCCTTGTGTATATGATCTGCTACATACATCCTAATACTCCCCTTCACCTGCCAAAAATAAGATTTATACTCTTTTTCTTTTATTTCAACCGCCGCATTACAAAGGAGTACTGCATTTCATTTTTCCACTAACTTACTAACTGATGTTATTAATTTATTCTCTGCACCTTTAGTTTCTACAAGTGCATCTATATTTAGAGGTGTAGGTTGAAGATCCTCTACATGCATTATGCATGTTAAGCATTCATAGCATGTTATATTCTGCACCCTAAAAATAGTTACTAACAAAAATATTTTAAGCACAGAGAAACTTCCATTTTCCTATCAATTTTCAACATTGGCAAAGAGCCATTAATATTTGAAACAACTTTAAATCATAATTGTTGATTTCCTTTTTTGTGCCCACAAAGGATTAAATTTCCACCATTTGATTTAACTTGGCACTCGAACAACGTTTGTTTACCGGAGTAACCTATAACCCTTAGGAGAAGGGGTCAGTTGATACATGAACTAAGACTGACAACATTATAACTTAAGTTGATCTTCATGTTTAACAGAAAGTCACTTTCAAAACATAACATAAAGTGCATTCTTAAGTGATGATCTCCTTAGGATTAAAAAGTTCTTAGGGTTTAAACCTATAAACCTAGGGTTTAGGAGTCTTAGAACATGATAGTAAAAAAAACCTTAAATCTTTATAACACACACCATTACTTTAGATACTCTATTGTAGAGATGGGAAAGACTGTGATTTTGTTAAAGCACTATTTTAACTATGGCATTAAATAATTTGAACCCATGAAAGGAATATGAACAATGCAAGGAAGGAGAAATACACCACATTTTCTTCTGTAACAATATCAATGACAAAATAAACCTGAATCTCCTTTCCTTGAATCACCTTTTCATCAACAACATGAAACACATGTATCATGATCATTAAGCAATGAACTCCATATTGATATCAATGATAAACTTCCATCAGTGCAACTTTGATCATTTTGCATCAATACCTTTATGAAGGCATCATGCCATCACCACACCATATCATATCATGAAGGCATCTTGAAGTGAAACATCCATATCATCAATGCATTCTAACATGAAGCAACCATATGAAGTAGCCATATCATGAAGGCATCCTGAGGTCATGTTCCTTTGGATTTCATATCAATAGTAGAGATGAGTCTCAACACTGTACATGATCACACATCAACTCAAACAACAACATTGTTGCACTCAATCTCATCAATCAACACAATTGTGACACTTTTTAATGACCTCTAACTTGCAATGATCTCAAACACAAATCAATCACTAAACTCCATTTACATTGTATGCACCTTTGACATCCCTCTATCTGACATCAGTGACAAGTGACAAACCAACATCACATCAATCTCCATGAGATAAATATCAACTCAAATCATCATGAATGAATCAATCACATCAATGAATGTCATGAATGTGAATGTAAACAACAAACTCTGAATGTGAATGCGAATCAACAAACTCCTTCAACTAACTCCATTTATCTTGTACAATCAACACACTAAGAAGATCAACAAGGGCAAAGCAACTCATATCAGGAAGCAACTTGAAGTATGAACTCATACTCCAACCTCCCCAACTTTTGACATCAATGACAAACCTATTTGAGCAAGAAGTACAATAAATCTCTAGAAACAAAATGCATAGAGAAGATCAGGAAGATGATAGAACTTGTATCCAAGAAGCAAAGATGTCAGAGGACTATTTCGGGACTACCCTAGTCTTGAAAGGTTTAATCTTCAAAATTGTAAACTGGAGAAATGGTGTAGAGGCTGCCTTGATGATAGATTTGAAGTGTACAAGGGCAAAAATACTAGGGCGCCACCGTCCAAGTCTTGCACATAGAAATATTCTTGAACTGTTGTCAAATCCTAAAACCTTGATCGTTTCTTAGTCTTCCTGTATCTTCATATTTCCTGGATCTCACTCCTGTAACCTACACACAAGAAGAAGAGAAGGGGTTTAGGGGTTATGGTGTTTAGGGACTTGCCTTAGTCAAATCCTGGGATAGCATTCAAGATTCCCAACACCATTGATAGATAAAGAGAGCATGCCCTTGTAGGGTAGAGGCTAAACACAAAATCAATATGATGAATCCAATGATGATAAATAACAATGATATAACCTATGTTATGAAACCCTTAGGAGGATGAAGATCATTCAACTCTCTAGATAGATGATAACTTCAAATGTGCAACAACACACACAATAACAATACAAATCTACTCTAGAATCACAATGAATTCTTTGAATGCTCTTTTCTCCAAAGCTTCAAGTTGGCTATCTCTATCTAGGTTCATAATGAATTCAAAAACACAATTATATATGCTTTCTCACTAACATTCGTCAAATAAAACCAAAAGAGCTGACAACGAGAAACCTTTTTAAAGGTCCTAAGATGACATATATTTGAATTTACCTCGAACAATCAGGAGAGACTTGGGTGGTGGTACCCAAGTCTTACGGCTCCTTTTAGTCAGAGGTAAGATAAAATATGGGCCCCTTGTTCCCAATTTTCATTGGTTTCATGTAATTTTTTATTGGGATGAATATTTAGAATGTATAATGTAATCTCATAAACCTAGGAGCTAAACAAAGAGGTAAAAAGACATGTGGTAACTTTTTACTCCATAACATTTAGCCTCCACTTTAATGTGTGTATGGTCTTATTAGTACATGCATTAATGTACGGTTAAAGCATATCAAACACATCAGACACTAGAGCAAAGACACACCCTAAGTTTGGAGAACCATTTCTAGCCCCCAAGATTAGGAAAACATAAGAAAACACTTGACAATCATGCAAAACACTAAGAAGTGTTATGGAGTACAAAGTGACTTCAAGCCTTTTTACCTCCTAGTTTAGCTCCTAGGTCCCCGTGTTAACACTTTGAAAATTAAATACTTATCCCAGAGAAATTTCCCCCGAAACCCATGTCAAATGGGACTTAGGGGCTTGTTCTAATCCTTGATCAAGACCAAATTAGGGCCATGGTAATTGGGTACCCGCGCCCAAGTCCAACTTAATTTTCCAGGATGAAATTTTATGTATGTCAGCTTGGGCCCTCTCAAAAGGTTTCCCTATGTTGGCCTCTTTAATTTAAATTACAAATATTAGTGGGAAAGCATATATAAGTGAGTTTATGACTTCATTTTCCACCTAGATGGATAATTCAAACTTGTGATATTGAGCTAAGGAATTTCAAGGCATTCATTGTGTTGTAGAGTAGAATTGTGTTGTTATTGTGTTTGTTGTTGCTGACTTGGCTTCACCAATCCATCTCCTCATGATTTGAAGGATCTTCATATCTATGAGGGCTTCACCTCTAAGATGACATCTATTTGTACTTCAATCATTTTATTTTATCATTTCTTTGGCCTCTGCCATCCATAGGGCATGCACTCTATCTAACAACGGTGTTGGAAGACTTGAATGTCATTCCAAGGCTTGACCGAAGTAAGCTCCTAAACACCACGACCCCCAAACCTGTCTCTTTGTGATTGTAGGTTACAGGTGTGGGATTTGGTGAAGTACATGTACAGAGGAGCAATTTAGAGGATAAAGATTTGGTATCTTGTAGAAATTTTCTAGTATTCTACCCTATTGGACTAGGGCACCCACCCCGTAGTCCTCTCAACTAGATTTATTCCAAACTCATGAGCTGAGCATCATCTGCACTGCTTACTATTTTGGATCTGCAAAGAAATTGTCCTATTAGACTAGGGCACCCACCCCATAGTATGCAAAGTCTTCAATTTTGAAAATCCAACTTCTGATAAGTTTATCATCCTTCTTGAGTGTCTTCATGTCCAGTGATCTGTAGCACTTTATTCGTCTATACCTGATTTCATATTAATTAGGGTTTGAGGCTTATTGAATCTATGGTTTGACAAATCTTTCAATCTAATCTATCTTTCCATATCATTCCTAAGTACATCAATCCACATTTGAGTCCTCTTTCATCTGTAGTGACTTGGCTCAGTTGTTGTCCTTGAATGTTATTGTAAAAGGGAGGTTTGATTGGATATACTTTAACACTATCTTCCATCTTTCCCACTTTCATAACTAACATTTTGGTGAACCCATGTTTTTATTGAACTTGTATCTTGTTGAGTGTTGTAATCAGTCTTTTCATACATATTTATCATCTTGCATTGAACAATTTTGCATACATTTGAAAAAAATGAAAAAAACAAGCATTCTAGGCTTGCATTAAGACATAGTTTTGCATATTTTGTGTTGCATATCCTAAAAATATTTAATTTTGTGATATTTGCATCAGATATGATCTTTATTATAGTAATTCATCATTATTTCATATCAAAATTATTCATTTACAAGCTTCACTCACTAGGGTCTTGCTTAGAAAGTTGCATTTTTCATATAACCTAGTCTTTGCAAAAAATAGGGTTCAAATGTAGTCAAAATTTCATTTTCAGATTTTGCTACTCCTTTTCAACATTGATTGAAATCTGATTTTGAAGTGTAGTGTCTGATTATATTGCATACTTTTGCATCCTAGCATTGAAACTTTCACCTTTTGCAATTACACATTGTGTATTTCAACAAACATAACTACCTTACTCATTTTTGTTGTTCTATTAGTTAATGCATTGAGTGTTGTATGCTTTTGCATGAGTTGTATAACCCACTAGCCTAAAAGAAACATCCTTGTAAGGAGAATCCATAGACTAATGGGTTCTAGTGCTTTGAATAGCACCGATATACAAACATCAGAAAATCCATTGAACATTTACTTTACAAAGTATGAAACACAAACTTTACAAGATAGCATACCTCCTACCACTACAATGGAAGAAGAAGCATTTCATGATTTTGAAGATCCAATTGATGTGATAACACATGTACCTGATGAACAAATCAACAAACTTGATAGAGAACTAGCCTAATTTCAAGCATTTGGGGAAAAAGAAAGGCTAGTAGAAGAAGCCGTACCTGTTGTACATTATTTAATATAATTATTAAAAGAAGGACAAGATGGTGTTAACATGCTCCATGGCTTAGCCCATATAGTGAATTACAACATTATGTTAGTAGCTGACTGTGCAAATACTATTAACAATGTGTCATCACCGAATCATACATAGGTTTTGGCACCTATACCAACTACTGGAATATCCACTTTTACATCATCAATCCTCACTACTAATGCACAAGCTTGTAGTAATGCTACAACTGGTATGGGGGTATCTAATGGCATTAATTCATAGAATTATAAGGCTATGAGATCCAATTATCAAAACCTAACACCTAAGGTGTCTTCCTTTATGAATAACCATTCTCAACCACCTCTCCATTCCACTTATTCTCAACCACCTTTCACTTACAATTTCTCTCAGCCACCTTTCATTACCATTCACAATCAATCACCTTTGAATTTCATAACTACAGCTTCTAATTCTTCTCACCAACAAACAACATCACCTAATGATGCCCCCTTAAACCAACTCTTGCAAAGCATGACTTCCTTACAACAAAAAGTGACAAACTTGACTAATTCTTCTTCTCAACCTACTTTACCAACTTATCATGCTCATAGTCCTTTAGCCTTTGCAATCCTAAGAAATCCAATGCCTGATAAATTTGAGACTCCTCGCTTTGAAAAATATGGTGGTAAAGGTGATCCTAATACTCATGTAGCATCATTCACAGCGATGTGTAGTGATTTCTTCTTCGAAGAGGACTTGCTAGCAAAACTCTTCCTGCAATCTCTCACAGATACGGCTTTGGAATGGTTTTTCTCTTTACCTCCTAATTCAATAAATTCCTTCTCACAACTAGTTGATCAATTCTTACAACACTTCCAAGAAAACATTGGACCTACTATCTCTTTGATTAATTTGGGAACATTGTAAACAAGGTTTGAAAGAGAAATTGATGGAATTCATCAATCGATAACAAGGTCTCATCTCGCAATTACAATATCCAATTATAGATGAAGATCTTCAAAAGGTATTCATTATGAATTTACAACCTAACATATGTGATAAAATCCTCTTGATGAAGTATATTTTTTTCAACATTTATGCATAGCTCTTCATGATTGCTAGTGTTTGTCTAGTCAGTATGAGAATCAAAACTCATCGGCTCAAGTTGGTCAATCCACGGCTGGGCCATCTCAAAATAACTTTAAGAGGAATAACAAGAGTTTCATCAAGATCAATGCACAACATTCGAATAATTTTCAATCACAAGTGTCCACTATCAATAATCCTAAATGGGCACCATTCAAATTCAGACAACAACATCAACAGTTTACTCCATTATCTGACTCTCTTCTATCAATTCTGAATCAAGTAGTAAGAAATTTTTTTTTGAAGCTTCCTCATGTTAAACCATTTGATAGAAACAAGATAAAAGGACCAGCATTTGATGCTAATGCCTTCTGTCAATATCACTGCTTGACAAGACATGATACCGAACAATGTATGTGTCTTAAACATGAAATTCAAAACCTCATTGACTCTATTGTAATAAAGGTAATTGGTGTGAACAACAATGGAAATAAGTCGGTTGCCCCTCCGAATGAAAATTTATAGATCTTTACTAATCCTTTTCCTAAGCATAATGACAACAATATGGTAGAACAAAATACAATGGAGCAAACCAATGACTACCTGGACTATGATGAAATAATTGGCTTGATAGAAGTGGATAAGGAGAAAGTTGAAGACTTACCACATCCATGAGGAAAAGGAATCTATGTTGAGGTTCCTTTGCCATTATCCCTTCAAGGATCAGTAGATAACCAAGATGCATCATATAAGCAAATTGAGCAATCTTGATAGGATAACATTAAGAAAGAAAAGGTTGTCACAATGGAAAATATGCCATTTCTATAAAGTACACATTCCACATGCTAAAAATATAGAAGTAAAAACAACTCATCCACTTAAACCTTTAAATGGAAAGATAAAGCTTTCCAATAATAATCAATAATGTTACCATATATCTTACAAATTCCTGTGCCATAACCAAGAGATAACACGACCAAAGAATATACAAAGTTTCATCTCTTGGAAATCATGCCATACAATCATAATGATATAACATAATGTCAAAATTAAACAGTTAAGAACAAGTATACAAATATCTATCCTCGGTCGCCATAACCAACTCGTCTTCCGCAAGCTAAAGGACAAGAACACGGTTAAGCTACTTTTTCCACCCAACCACGAAGCACTATATTGTTGCAAGTATGAGGTTAACCAGTGTTGTCATTGATGTCAACATACTCATATTGCATTGGTAAGAAGGATTGGATGAGCTGTGTGCTGAGGATATTGAGAAAACTAGTCTCAATCAGGAATAGTGAAGAACAGTGATGAGAAGAAGGCAAATGTACTCAATAGGTTGAGGATCAGAGGATGCGGATTAAAGGGTTTGTAGATATGAGTCTTGAGATGATCCAGTTAAGATTTCAGAGGTCCACATGAAGATATGAAGAAGTTGTGATCAGTCAAGTAGAACTGGTTCTGGGAGATGTTCCGGAGTGACAGAGTGTCACAAAAAGGTCTGGTGAGATCCAGAGGTGCATTGTCAGACTCTGCGGATTGTAAGGAGTGTTTGGGATGTCCTTGTGATGTGTCATCTCAGTTTGTACATAGTTTGGAGGTCCAGAAGAACTTGTTTCAGTTTGACAGTCGCAACAGACTGTGTTCTTGAAGTTCTGGATGAAGAGAAGAGATTCTAGTAAGTAGAGGAAGTGCGGATGTACCTGGTCACTTAGGCAAGCTTGTGAAGGTTCTTGGATCATGTTGAGGTTGTGTTGTCAATCCACATTAGTGTTAGAGCCTGAAATTGAAGATATTCTTCCGGATGAAGATATTCTTGTTCAGACTGGCCGACCGGATGAGTTATTCATCTTGCGAATGTTCTTGTGGATGATTGCCGACTTGCAAATGTTCTTGTGGATGATTACTGATTTAGATGATTGTTCCTAAGTCAATGCCTTGTCTAAATAAAGGTTTGTGAGTTCATTTCAAAGTGTGTATGGAGTGGATGAGTGTGATATAGCGAAAGAGCGAAGGGCAGAGCAGAAGTATCTTGGGCTTAAATGGAACTGATCCAGACATGGTAAAGATGTCAATCTCCAGTTCAAGTTTGTGATTCTTATCACTTTGTAGACAGTGTGTCTCTTGTAGGCAGTGTGCCTCTTTGTGAGCAGTGTGCTCGGGCAGTGAGCCCTTATTGGCATGTGCCATTCATTTTTCTTATTCTTCTAACAGAGAATAATCCTTGGGTTAATCACCCATGGTTTTTCCCTTAACTGCATTTTCCACATCAAAATCTTGGTGTCCAATGTGTTGATGTTTATCTGCTCCTGTGTTTATACATTATGCTTTCATGAATGGTTAACTGATATGCTATTAACTAACAAAGAAGAATCAAGTGTTTGAAGTAGAAGCAAGTTTTTGTACAACTGATTCACCCCCCTCTTAGTTGTGTGCCCTAGATCTAACAATTGGTATCAGAGCCAAGTTCCTCTGAAAGGAGCTTAACCGCTTAAGGAGATCCAGGATGTCATCATACAAGAAGGATAGTCCAAAGTTCGATGGAACCAACTTCTCTCTCTGGAAAGGTCGTATGAAATGTCACTTGGAGTGTATGGGAAAAGCATACTTGTCCATGGTCACAAAACCATATGTACCTCCACAAGGTGGTCTGATAACTCTGAATGAAATCACAGATGCTGAAAACAATCTGTGGACCAAAGAAGCTCTTCTTAGCGCATTGACTGACTTAGAACTCTCAAATGTTTTTGACCTACCAACTGCATATGAGATCTGGGTTAAACTGGAACTTCTGCATGAAGGAGATGAGTTTGTTAAGAGTGCAAGGTTGCAAAGTCTCAAAGGAAAATTTGAAAGATTGAAGATGAGAGATGATGAAAATATCACTACCTTTATGCCAAGAGTAAATGAGTTGGTGTGTGGAATCAGGAATGCTGGTGGAGTTCTGGATGAAAATGAAATTGTTTGCAAAATTCTCAGATCCCTTCCTGCTACCTACAAAATCAAGGTTGCTGCCATTGATGAATTCAGAGCCCATACAACTGTCACAAGAGAGCAATTGGCAGGTAAACTGGCTGCATTTGAAATGACCGAGTTTGGAGATGATCCCCCCAAGACTAAATCTGCATTCAAAGCCAGTACCTATGTGAAAGGAAAACAAAGATTTGATCTGGGAGAAAACTCTTCAAGGAAGCTGTCTTGGTATGATCAAGCAAGGAAAGACATGGAAGAGGAAGAAGCAGAAATAGCTCATCTTGAAGCCCTCATTGCAAAGAGACTACCAAGAGGATCTGGTAAGTATGAAGGAAAGTTACCTTTTAAGTGCTTCAACTACAATAAGATTGGTCATTTTGCTTCAAGATGTCCGGAAAGATCTGCAAAGTCAAACTCTAACAGACAAAGGTTCCAAAAGAACTGTTATTATGTTCATGAAGAAGTTGATAACGAAGGAGTAACAGATGATGAATCAGAGATAGGAGACAAATCCGAAAATGAATGGGTGTTTATTGCCATCAAGGAAGAAGAACCAATATCCTCTGAATCTATCAATCATAAGGTTGTAGAAAGAGCTTTGGCTGCCCAAGTTGAAGAAAAGGATGATTGGGTTATTGACGGTGGATGCTCTCACCATATGACAGGTGACAAGAACAAGTTCTTAGATTTGGAAAGGTATGAAGGAGGAATGGTAAAGTTTGGTGACAACTCTGTAGGTAGAATCAGACGTAGGGGAACTATTTTGATGGAAAGATAAAAACTAGTAATGTACTATACGTTGAAGGATTGAAGCACAATCTTCTTAGTGTTGGACAGTTAGTAGACAAAGGTTATGACCTCCGGTTCAAAAATGGAAGATGCAGGATCTTTGAAAGCTCCGGAACTGAGATTGTATCCGGTACTCAAACAAAAGGTAATATCTTCCATCTAGTTGGTTCTAATAAAAGTTGTTTGTTTGTTCAAGTTGATCAGAGTTGGTTATGGCATAGAAGGATGTGTCATGTAAATTTTGATAACATCATCAAAATAAGCAGTACTCAGGCTATAAGAGATCTTCCAAAGTTGGTGAAACCTACAAATAGTTTGTGCAAAGAATGTCAGCTAGGTAAACAGAGCAGAGTCTCTTTCAAAAGCAAGGATCAGTCCTCTACCGGATTATTGGAATTAGTTCATACTAATCTATGTGGTCTGACAAGAATCAAAAGTATGCAAGGTGATAGATACTTCATGTTGCTAATTGATGACCACTCCCAGATGATGTGGGTCACCTTTCTAAAAGAGAAATTAGAAGCCTTTGAGAATTTCAAAATCTTCAAAGCTATGGTGGAGAATCAAACCGGATTGAAACTGAAGTGTCTAAGGTCTGATAGAGGTGGTGAATTCACATCTGGTGAATTCATAGAATTTTGTGAGAAGCATGGCATAAAGAGACAGTTTTCTGCTCCTAGGACTCCACAGCAGAATGGAGTAGTTGAGAGAAAGAACCAGACCATCTAGGAAGCTTCCAGGACAATGATGATGGAAGCAAATGTTCCTCAGATGTTTTGGAAAGAAGCTATCAGCACTGCAGTCTACACTCTCAAACGAGTTCAAATCAGAAGAAACACCGGTAAGACTCCTTATGAACTTTGGTTTGGCATCACTCATACTGTGAGATATTTTAGAGTATCTGGTAGCAAGTGTTACATTAAAAGAGATGAAGATCTAGGAAAGTTTGATGCTAGAAGTGATGAAGGAATTTTCTTGGGATACTCCACTCAAAGCAAAGCATACCGGTGTTACAATAAGAGACTGAGAAAGATGATAGAAAGTACAAATGTGAAGGTTGATGAAGGTATTGAGAAGCCCTCAAGATTTTATCAGTATGATGAAGATGATCAGAATGATGTTCTGGTTCAAGGAGCTCCATCCTCTCTTGAAGGTCAGATTCAGACTGATCTGGTAAATCAGGAAGAAGAGATAGGTCCGGATGAGCCTGATCAAGATGCAGAAGTGCAAGAAACTCCCAAAGTTCCAAGGTATGTAAGACTGAACCACTCTGAAGATCAGATCATAGGGGACGAAAGCAAAGGTGTGCAAACTAGAAGGAATGTTGCTCAAAATTTAGATGAATGTTGTCTGATTTCAAAGATTGAACCTAAGACAATAAATGAAGCATGCAATGATGAAAATTGGACAAAAGCAATGGAGGAAGAGTTGATGTAAATTGATAAAAATCACACTTGGGATCTTGTTTCTAGACCTAGTAACAAGAATGTGATTGGAACCAAATGGGTCTTCCAGAACAAACTAAATGAAGTTGGCGAAGTAATTAGAAATAAGGCCAGATTAGTCTGCAAAGGATACTCTCAAATAGAAGGGATTGATTTTGAGGAAACCTTTGCTCCGGTGGCAAGAATTGAAGCAGTCAGACTATTTCTTGCATTCGCTGCCTTCAAAGATTTCAAAGTGTATCAGATGGATGTCAAATCTGCTTTCCTGAATGGTGACCTAGAAGAAGAGGTGTACATTGAACAACCGGATGGATTTCAGTTATCAAAGCATGGTGATATGGTCTGTAAATTAAAGAAGGCACTGTATGGATTGAAGCAAGCCCCAAGAGCTTGGTATGAAAGGTTGGATAAGCATCCTGTGTAGATTGATTTCAACAAAGGTACCGCTGACAGTAACTTATATTTTAAAATTGATCATGAAAACATCTTGATTGTTGAAGTATTTGTTGATGATATCATTTTTGGGGGAAAAGATAGCATGTGTAAAACTTTTTCAAATCAAATGAAAAGTGAGTTTGAAATGTCAATGCTCGGCGAAATGAATTTCTTTTTGGGTCTGCAAATTACTCAGACAGACAAAGGAATCTTTATCTCTCAGACCAAATATGTGAAAGAGCTTTTAAAGAAATTTGGAATGGAAGATTCAAAGCCTATGAACACTCCCATGGCTACCGGATATAAATTGAGCAAAGATGATGACTCTCCCAAGGTGGATCAGACAAAATATAGGTCAATGATTAGAGGACTATTGTATCTCACTTAAACTAGACTAGATATTATGCAAGCTATTGGTCTTGTTGCTAGATTACAAGCTGATCCTAGAGAATCTCATGTTATGGCAATCAAGAGGATTTTTAGATATCTAAAGGGGACAGTTGAGTATGGTCTATGGTACCCTAAAGATCATGATTTCTCTCTTCATGCATATACAGATGTAGATTGGGCAGGAGATGTGGATGACCAGAAGAGCACCAGTGGTGGACCTTTCTTTTTGGGAAAAAGATTGGTTTCTTGGCTGAGCAAGAAACAAGAGGCAATATCTCTATCCACAACTAAAGCAAAATACATTGCAGCAGTAGGTAGTTGCACTCAAATCTTATGGATGAAACAGATGCTAAGAGATGTTAAAGTAGAATATGAGGAGCCTATCACAATTTTCTGTGATAATTCAAGTGCAATAAATATTTCTAAGAATCCGGTGTTGCATTCTAAGACCAAGCACATATCTATCAAGTTTCACTTTCTGAGAGAACAAGTAAACAAGGATGAAGTTAGATTGGAGTATGTACCCTCCAAGGATCAGATTGTAGATATTTTTACTAAACCTCTTCCCAAGGACTCTTTTGAGTATCTTAGGGAGAAGTTAGGGGTCATGGCCCCTCCAGTGATGAACTAGGATGCACTGATGTGCATCAGTCCGGTGGATATCACAATCATATCTTGTGATCCGGATTGATGATGGGGAGCTGCTACTAAGGGGGAGCAACTGGTATGATTATGATGTGTTAGAATTGCAAGTATGAGCCCTTTGCCATTGATGTCAAAGGGGGAGAGAAGACATGTGAAAAATAAGTGGTTGATGATCAAAGGGGGAGCAGTAAAGGAAGAAAAGACATGTGAAGAGTTGTTGCTGATAGGGGGAGCTGTGACAGAAAGGAGAAGTTCTTGTCTTGATGGTTTTTCACATCATATGTTGCCATTAATGACAAATGGGGAGATTGTTGCAAGTATGAGGTTAACCAGTGTTGTCATTGATGTCAACATACTCATATTGCATTGGTAAGAAGGATTGGATGAGCTGTGTGCTGAGGATATTGAGAAAACTAGTCTCAATCAGAAATAGTGAAGAACAGTGATGAGAAGAAGGCAAATGTACTCAATAGGTTGAGGATCAAAGGATGTGGATTAAAGGGTTTGTAGATATGAGTCTTGAGATGATCCAGTTAAGATTTCAGAGGTCTGCATGAAGATATGAAGAAGTTGTGATCGATCAAGTAGAACCGGTTCCGGGAGATGCTCCGGAGTGATAGAGTGTCACAAAAAGGTCCGGTGAGATCCGGAGGTGCATTGTCAGAATCTGCGGATTGTAAGGAGTGTTTGGGATGTCCTTGTGATGTGTCATCTCAATTTGTACATAGTTTGGAGGTCTGGAAGAACCTGTTTCAATTTGATAGTCGCAACAGACTGTGTTCTTAAAGTTTCAGATGAAGAGGAGAAGAGATTCCAGTAAGTAGAGGAAGTGTGGATGTACCTGGTCACTCAGGCAAGCTTGTGAAGGTTCTTGGATCATGTTGAGGTTGTGTTGTCAATCCAGATTAGTGTTAGAGCCCAGAATTGAAGATATTCTTCCGGATGAAGATATTCTTGTTTAGACTGGCCGACCGGATGAGTTATTCATCTTGTGAATGTTCTTGTGGATGATTGCCGACTTGTGAATGGTCTTGTGGATGATTGCTGATTTAGATGATTGTTCCTAAGTCAATGTCTTGTATAAATAAAGGTTTGTGAGTTCATTTCAAAGTGTGTATGGAGCGGATGAGTGTGGTATAGTGAAAGAGCGAAGCGCAGAGCAGAAGTATCTCAGGCTTAAATGGAACTGATCTAGACATGGTAAAGATGTCAATCTCCAGTTCAAGTTTGTGATTCTTATCACTTTGTAGACAGTGTGTCTCTTGTAGGCAGTGTGCCTCTTTGTGAGCAGTGTGCTTGGGTAGTGAGCCCTAATTGGCATGTGCCATTCATTTTTCTTATTCTTCTAATAGAGAATAATCCTTGGGTTCATCACCCCATGGTTTTTCCCTTAACTGGGTTTTCCACGTCAAAATCTTGGTGTCCAATGTGTTGATGTTTATCTACTCCTGTGTTTATGCATTATGCTTTCATGAATGGTTAAATGATATGCTATTAACTAACAAAGAAGAATCAAGTGTTTGAAGTAGAAGCAAGTTTTTGGTACAACTGATTCACCCCCCCTCTCAGTTGTGTGCCCTAGATCTAACATATGCTTCCCCAGAATTCTTCCTATCTCAAAGAATATCCAACCCTACATGAAACGCCTAGAGACCTGGAACAATTGGCAGGAGGGAACACTCGATGCATGCCTGATGCCTATATGCATTCTGATCTAGAATGATCATAATCTTGCTAACATGATATGGCAGAGAAACATATTAATATAAATTTTATAGGCATACATTTATCTATTTCAATGAATACATGGCTTTGGCCAAAGCACTTTAAAATATCAGTCAAATCCTGAAAAAGAGGATCTACCTTCTCTATTAGTCCACATTCAGCACCCTATCCCAGAAGGTAAGCTCAACACACAGTACAAATAATCTATTTTCAATTGCATAATAATACACGCATTTGCTTAAAAATAGTTACTATTATGTTCTTGCAAAAACAACATGAATACACTATACATGCATCTCATACCTCTAACAATGAGCTACATGCATAATTTATTCAAGATACACATAAAATATAAACAACTGGTTATATTCATTAACCCATCTTCACCTATTTATTTCCAAATAAAGTAGGTTTATAATATCATAACCATTAATTTGTGATAGGGAATTTAAGAAGATATAAATTGTTTAACAATTCCATAAAAGCCAATGAAACACCATTTAATTGAAGGTATGAATCATGTTTAAAATAGTCATTCAAAACACATGGTCTGACTACTACAAAAATCCATAAAGGTCTGCTATAGGAGATGAGTAAAGTCTACTACAGGAACTATGTAAAGACTACTACAGAAACTATGTAAAGTTTGCTAAAGGAAGTACAACAGTAACATAATATTTGCATAATAATTTGTAACAAAAAGGAATATGTGCAGGCCATCATGAAATCAACTGCTAAGAAGATATAGAGACCAACTAAAGACGATTACATAGGTTGCTACAAAAACAAGCCAGAAAGGTATGATACTCAATCCAAGGAGTAATGATACATAGATGATTATTGATAGGTCATTAACATCTTTTATGGCTAGTAAGATTATAGGTTGATCAAAGAATAAACCATTGGTAATAATAACAAGGACCAATCCATAATCACATATCCAAACAAGAAAGAGGCTGATAGATATTAAATACAAAGGGTTGAATTTCTTTAAGCAGAGCGACGGGAATAACAGTAAGGACAACAATATATCGCACAAGATTTTAACATAAATCCATTGTAAAAAGAGTAAAATATAATCAATCCAGAAAAAAATGATGCACTAGTGGAGAGATTCCATTTTGAGATGATATAATTATTTTCTATCTTAAATAAATAGTTAAGACACAAAGTGGAGGCCCTCAAAATATGTGTTTTTTAGTACACAAGAATTTCAAGATTTATTTAAAAATATATATTTACCAAAATGGGAAAAAATGAATCCATGCACTAAAGTTTCAAGTTATAATATTGAAAAAATTGAAGGAAAAAATTATTGTAAAAAAAGTTGAGACCCCCTTAACCTCATTTGTTAGCATTTTATCAACAATTCAATTATAGTATCAATTTTTTTTAAAATTACATTCAAATAACTTTTTATTTTTTGTATTTTAAATACAAACATAAAATACACTAAAAAAATTACATTTGATTAGTTTACATCATTTTAAAATTTAAAACACACGTCACTTTCTAGTGATTCAAATAAAAATGTTATATTAGTGTTGGCCATTTCATTTATAAAAGTGGGACACAACTTTAAACTTTTGCCCATATATACCTACCTCTTGTTCTCATATGAGTAGCTTATGAACACAATCTTGAATCTTTTATTATTTACATCCTTTGATTACAATAGAATTGTTCTATCAAGTTTGTCTTCTTTATACTTTCCATTAGGCCTTCTTGATTTTGAGTTGCTATCTCCATAGCTACGTATGACACTTCCAAAGTTTAAAAATTCTTTTACTCAAAATATTCCTCTAGATCATTTATCCAATCAATCGATTCTTAGAGATTTAAACTACTAGAATAACTAGCAATATCAACTCTAGGTCTCTTACCAATTCTAGAAATATCTTTCAACTTTTTTACCTCATTTGCTTCTTCCTCCTCTTGTTCTTCCATAACCTACTCAAAAGTTGGTGCATTCTTCTAATAATATATTATTGTCAATGGTAACCTGGTAAAAATGGAGTGCTCTTGTAATGGTCACAAACGGTCATATGTAGAAGCTCTACAGTACAGTACTCAGACAACTCAAGGTAAATTGCATCAACGTAATGCATAAAGGGGTTATCCACATGTTTCAAAGACATGAAAAATCTATAAACATAATCAACACAAAGAAAGAAAAAGGGGAAACAATCTTGGCATATTTGGCACCCCAAGATAGTGAAAATAGAGAAATACGAAGGAATACCATTGCAGAGAGCACAATCTTCTCCACAGTTTCAAGTTAGCATATCTGAAGAACTCGTTTCTTTGCACATACAATATCTACAAGAAAAATCTCTTATTGGTAAGTTCTGGAGCTTCAACCCTGGTAAAGAAACGTTGGTCTCATGGGTTAATGAAATCTGGGTAGACATCAATGATTTATTTTCCTTATAAAAAGATAAGGGTTTTTTTTTTACCATTTTCCCTTCACAAATAGCCAAAGCTAATGTTTTGAGAAACAAAACTTGGTTTTTACATGGTTTGGGTCTGTACACACAACCATGGGAGCCAAATTTTAACCCCCTTTTGGCATGTGTAAAATATATCCCATTTTGGGGTCAGATATGACACCTCCACCTTGAATATCGAGATCTTAATATACTAGATATTTTGGGTAATTTCATGGGTTTTTTTTAAACATGATATGGTTTTT
Source organism: Cunninghamia lanceolata (assembly GCA_027924645.1). Classification (NCBI taxonomy): domain Eukaryota; kingdom Viridiplantae; phylum Streptophyta; class Pinopsida; order Cupressales; family Cupressaceae; genus Cunninghamia; species Cunninghamia lanceolata. Next base: position 1,320,961 of record BSBN01000220.1, on the reverse strand, counting down.
TTCTAAGATCCAGAAAATCTTGCTCACTTTTGTGTGTTAATGGATGCTTTGAAAGATTCACCTAGAATAAATTCTATAAATACAATTAATGGTATATGGAATCAACATATTTTATTGAAGGATTGGACCCTTTGTATTATTTGTGTCATAATTATGGCCATATGTCAATTCAGTGTGATAACATTTGTGGAAAGAAATAGGTCTTTTTGGCCTATGAGGATCTAAATACCAAGTTTCCTGACATAAATGGGAACCTAAATGATAATCCTAAGGGAGCTAATAATGTAGAGATCTATCCAAACTAAACCCCTGATAATGATAACCAAAAGATAGTGCAAGGGAACTTATTTCAATCTAATCAAGAAGCTAATATAGTCCTAGAGATGGGAATCCCTTAGCTTGATGATTTTCACATAGAAGGCCTTCAGGAGAAGATAGTAGTTGATCATGGAGGAGAAGAAAATAAACTTGGTGCAGGCTCATAAATGAGACCCAAAATTGTAGTCTCCACAATAGAAGATATTTAGAATGCAGAAGGTTTTCAAAGCACAGAGTATCAAGAGAGGAGAATTGTTAAACATAGAAATGGTGAAAATGTTAATGGATAGATTTTGAAAGATAATATGGAATAGATTGCCTCTCCTTTTGGTAATCAAAAGAGCATCTATACATAGAATTTAGAGGATATGGTGAATAATATTCTTCAAAAAGTGGGGACAAAACTAACCGAGGAAATTGCTAATGAAGTTATCAATGAAAATTTCAAATATGATTTTACTCAAACTCTATCCATATCTATCAAATAGAAAGGTAAGAAAGGAAAGAAGTTCTCACACCTCCTTCAAAGAGGGGAAAAAACTTAGACGTAAAAATGTTAAATTAAATGGAACAGCAAAAGCAAAGTGAAATAGAATACACAATAAAGATCACACACACGAGACAACAAATTTAACATGGTTCACCATAAACTGGCTACATCCACAGGAGCAAGGGAACAATTTTATTATCTCTGTATGAAGTGCAAATACAATACATGACAGCAGCAATACATCTCTCTTATAAAGTAATATCCACAATGGATAAGGAAGACCAAGAGGCAAGAGATTTGGCGGGAGAAATAATGTGTCTTTTGGACTTCACAATCTAACAATCTCCCACTTGAAGTCCACTGATTGCTGCTCACTCCTCTACTCTAGTCTCAATGTCACATCTTGACAATGCTAAGAGAAGCCTGGCATAATTCAAACTTCTCTCGAGATACAACCTTGGTCAATGCATCAGCCAAATTGATCTTCATGTTGATCTTTTAAACTCGCAACTTGCCTTCTTCAATCATGCTACGGATGAAATGATACCTCAGCTCAATGTGTTTGGTTCTGTTGTGGAATGCCACATTCTTGGCCAAATGAATAGCGTTGTTACTATCACAAAAGAGGATGAAAGCTTGTTGTTTGGAACCCAATTCAGTAAACAAACGCTGCAACCAAACCATTTCTTTTGCTCCTTCAGTGAGGGCAATGTACTCAGCCTCAGTAGTGGAAAGAGCAACTACTTGTTGCAATCTTGAGACCCAGCTGATAGCTGCCCCAGCAAAAGTGAAAACATAGCCGGATGTAGGCCTTCTTTTAGCCAAGTCACTTGCTATATCAGAGTCAACGAAGCCTTGTAGCTGTGCAACTTTGCCACCAAAGCATAAGGCATAATCTGAAGTGCCTTTTAGATACCTCAATATCCACTTCACAGCTTCCCAATGAGTTTTCCCGGGATTGCTCATGAACCGGCTAACAACTCCCACTGCTTGGGAAATATCAGGACGGGTGCATATCATTGCATACATAAGACTTCCCACGGCTGAAGAATATGGAATGTTCTTCATATAATCTTGTTCTTCTTGTGTCTTGGGGCACAATGCGAAAGACAAGCGAAAATGATCGGCAAGTGGAGTGCTAACCAGCTTAGCACTTCTCATATTGAATCTGTCCAAAACTTTTTCAATATATTTTTGCTGAGTCAATCTAATTTCTTTCTTCTTTCTGTCCCAAAAGATGGTCATGCCAAGAATCTTCTTTGCTGCCCCGAGGTCCTTCATTGCAAATTTGTTTCCCAAGAGTTGCTTTAGATCAGCAATGACTCTCATGTTGGTGTCGGTAATGAGCATGTCATCAACATAGAGTAGTAATAAAACAAATTCACCACTTGGCAAGACCTTGTAGTATAAACATGGATTAGATTCACAACGTATAAACTGATTTTCCATCATGAAGTTATCAAACTTGATGTACCACTGCCTTGGGGCTTGTTTTAGCCCATATAAACTCCTCCTTAATCTGCAAAACAAATTTTCATGCCCTTGCTTGACAAAACCTTCTGGCTGATGCATGTACAATTCCTCTTCTATATCGCCATGGAGAAATGTAGTTTTGACATCGAGTTGCTCAAGCTCAAGGTCATAAACTACTGCCAAACCCAAAATGGCTCAAATTGTGTTCATCCTCACGACTGGTGAGAAAATCTCATTGAAGTCTACTCCCTTTTGTTGATCATATCCTTTCACAACAAGTCTGGCCCTAGAGCATTTTGTGCCGCCTTCTTCCTCTTTGATTCTATAGACCCACCGATTCTTCAAAGCTTTACAATCAGGTGGAAGCTAGACTAGATCCCGTGTATGGTTTTCCATTAGTGACTCCATTTCATCCTTTATTGCAGCCATCCACATTTCACTCTCTTTTGCATTGCAGGCCTCTTGAAATGTAGTTGGCTCTGATTGATCAGATATAAGCAACTTATAATAATCAAATTTTGAAGGAGGTTTCCTCTCCTTGGTAGACCTCCTCAATGGAGGAATTTGATCTTGTATACTGCCCTGTTCATTAGATGCTGTAGCTAGAACATTCTTCTATTGTTCAACATCACTGCCCTGTATTTCTGTATTGTTCCTCATAGAAGTAGATGAATTTTTGAATTGAGAGTTTACCTTCTCCATTAATACTGGCAACTCTCTTACTGGCAGCGTGGAGAAGTTCAAATTCTGTATATTAAGTTGTGTTGATTGTGATTTATTTAGAGAAGGCATAATAGTCATAGGGGACGACAGATTTAAAGTAGCTTGTGCGGTATTTGTCTTATACGCAGCAACACCATTCTCAGTCTACGTAGTCAAGTTTCCAAATGTATGTTGTAAGCTTCTAATGCCACTATTGCTGTAGATTGAGTCATAATTTCTTAGTTGTGTAGCAGTCAAAGGAGGAAGACTGGGACGTTGAAGGCAAATCGCTTCACATGAAGAAGTGGTTGTTTGCAAAGGCAGCGTATGATGTATAACTACAGTTTCCCTGGCATCTTGTGGTGCGTTTGGCTCCCATGCACCATGATTTGGAAAAGAAGCTTGTGTTTTGAAGATCGCTCCACCTTCAGCTGGCGTGGGAAACACTCCCACCGAATGGGTATTGGTCAGTGGATATGAGCGTAAGTGCTCACTAATATCAACATTTGTAGATTATGAAATAGAATTAAGTGGTGGCAGAGTGATTTGATTACCTTGCAGTTGGGAAGGAATACTTCCAATATTGGCATCTGTAAATGAAAGTGGTGGATGCAGGGCTCCCACTTCATCTGATATTTGAATGGTACCTTTAGGTGATTGAGAAATGCCTCTGGCTGCTGGTGATGAATGTGGAGACTATGAATCACACCCACTGAAACTATCATCCAATGAAATATATTCCTTTTCTTGTGTTTTTTGTGCTTGCAGGGCTGGGAACACTTTTTCATTGAATACCACATCACGACTGTGAATGATTTGCTTTGCAACAGGATCACACAACCTAAAACCGTATTGCTCTTCCCCATAACTGACGAAGATGCATTGTTTGGATTTGAAATCTAATTTTGTTCGCTTTTCCTTTGGAATGTGAGTGAACGTCTCGCAACCAAAGACTCAAAGGTGATTGTAGGAGATCTTCTTTTCAAACCACTATTCTTCTAGAATGTCAAAGTCCAGTTTAGTGGAGGGACTTCGGTTGATCAAATAAACCACCGTGTTAACTGCCTCAGCCCAGAATTCTTTACTCAAACCAACATTAGAGAGCATGTTTCATGCCCTCTCTAAATCGTACGATTCATCCTTTCAGCTGCACCATTTTCTTGAGGTGTAAATGGTACAACCTTGATGTGCCGAATGTCATTATCTGCACAATAAGTATCAAAATCTAAAGAGCAAAACTCCCCCCATTGTTAGTTTTAAGACATTTAATTTTTCTCCCAATTTGATTTTCAGCAACAGCCTTAAAAATTTTGAATTTTGCAAACACTTATGATTTTCTGTTGAGCATATAGACCCAAAGTTTATAGGTGCAATCATCTAAAAAAGTTACAAAATAGTTTTCTCCTCTAATGGAGGTTACCTCTGTGGGACCAAAGACATCCAAATGCACGAGTTCCAAGGGTCTTGACTTCTTGTCGTGTCCAGTTTTGGAGAAGCTAGCTCACCTTTGTTTCCTATAAATACAATGCTCACATAGCTCTAAATCTGCTGATTGTAAACTAGAAAGTTGGCCTCTTTTGAGCAAAACTTCCATTCCCTTCTTGCTCATATGGCCAAGTCTCCTATGCTAAAGTTCTATTCCGCTGTCAACTACGGCCATCACAGTTCCCACTTCAGCAGTACATTCAAGCACATAAAGAGATCATGATTTGCTACCTTTCGCAACAACTAAAGCTCCTTTTGTTACTTTCCAAATGTTGGAAGAGAAAGTGATGCTGCAGCCTTGAGCATCAAGTTGTCTAGCTGAAATCAAGTTCATCTTAAGTTTAGGAACATGTCTTACATCATTTAGTAGCCACTTGCTTCCATTCTTTAGTTGCAACAATATGTCACCTTTGCCGACTATCTCGCACAGCTCATTGTCTCTGAGATAAACTTTGCCAAATTTTCCTTCTTGATATGTTTGGAAGGCATCCCAGTTTGAAGTTGCGTGAAAGGAGGCACCAGAGTCTAAAATCCATGAGTCAGCTTCAGCTTCACTTGTTGCCAAGACAAGAGCTCCTCCATCATCTTCAAGAGTTGTGTTAATCTCATTTTCTTTCAACTATTTTTGGGCTTTCTTGTAACACCAACAATCCTTCTTGACATGTCCATCTTTTCTGCAAAACCAGCAACCTTCTTTCCATCCTCTTGACTTTGATCTCTTGGCTGATTTAGATCTTCTCCTATTATGTTTTCCTTAATCTTGGGTTCTTCCCCTATTGCCTAAAACCAAGGCTTCACTGGATATTTTATTTTGTCCTCTCCTCATGTCTTCATTGAGAAGGGTGGCAACGACATCGTCAAATCTTAACATTGCTTTCTTTTCCTTGTCTTCAGATCCTCTTCTCCTAGGTGCTGAATTGTTGATTATCATCACGACATTATCCCAACTGTCAGGAAGTGAGCACATGAGTAGCATAGCCCTCATTTCATCATCAAAATTGATTTCTACAGAAGCTAGTTGGCTGATTGCAATGTTAAATTTGTTCAAATGATTTGAGAATCCTTTTCCCTATTTCATTTTTAGATTAAACAACTTCTTTAACAAGAAGAGCCTATTGGTTGCGGATGTCATCTCATACATGTCACAAAGCTTGTCCCAAATCTATTTTTCCAAAGTTTTTGTTGCAACATTAAATAAGACATTACTAGACAGCGAGAGGATAATTTGTAGTAGCTACTTTTTGATCCATCACATCCCATTCGTCATCTATCATCTTCTCTAGTTTTCTTTCCTTTCCTTTCAGCGTGATAACTAGGTCTTTTTAGATTAGTAGGGCATGAATTTGTAGCTTCCAAAGTCCAAAATTCTGCCCCGAAAACTTCTCTATTCTCCACTTGTCCACTTCTTCCATTTCTTTGAAATTGGTCATGAATTTCTCAATCAGCTCCTTGACCGAGCTCTGATACCAATTGTTAAATTAAATAGAATAGTGAAAGCAAAGTGAAATAGAATACACAATAAAGATCACACACACGAGACAACAAATTTAACATGGTTCACCATAAACTGGCTACATCCACAGGAGTAGGGGAACAATTTTATTATCTCTGTATGAAGTACAAATATACATGATAGTAGCAATACATCTCTCTTGTAAAGTAATATCCACAATGGATAAGGAAGACCAAGAGGCAAGAGATTTGGCAGGAGAAATAATGTGTCTTTTGGACTTCACAATCCAACAAAAAAGACAGAAGATGAGATTGTAGCAGGTATTCAATTTACTCTTGATAAGCATTTCAAATCAAGGATAGCTTATCATGCTCTCCTCAATGACAATGAGGGTCCTCTCATGGAACGTTAGGGGCATTAATACCCCTAACAAAAAATGCTTAATAAAATGTTAGATTGACACAAATGGTTTGGATATTATACTACTACAAGAAACCAAATTATTTGAGGGTAATATAATCTTTTCAAAATGGTCTAAGTGGAAATATTTACATGTTTCAGCTATCAGAGCATCAAGAGGTGTTAGGAATAGTAGGCAGAAAATATCAATTAAATGCAGATAAAGATTAAATAGAGGAAAAAAAATACACAAAAATAAAACAGTGAGAGACAATTTTAACGTGGTTCACCCAAACTTGGGTTACATCCACCAATAGAGAGTCCAATATTATTATCCAACAAGATAGAACTAATTACAACTAGCAATCTCTTGCAACCCAAACCTGCTATAATGTGCTACAGATATAATATCCAAAAACCCTAACCCCTAGCCATTTTTATCAAGACTTATGTCAGCTACAAAAATAGTTTTTTTTTTTATGTCGGCCAATAGAAAAGATAACTGTCGATACCTTTATAAAATAATAGGCAATTTTTGCTTCAGGGGCGTTGCCCCCAACAGTCCCCGCTGGGGGCGTTTCCCCTATACCGGCACTGTAGGCTCTGTCCCCGGGCCCCATAGGAAGGGCTTTGCCCTCTGTACTCCCCCGTAAAATACTTTGGGGGGAAACTGCGGCGACAAAAGTGGGGAAAATTTAAACTCTAAGTATGATTAGGCTCCATATAAAAACAAGAGGTTTATCTATTTTATGGAACAATAAGAATGTCTCCATTAAGTCAATTGCAAATACTCACAATGGATGCTTATCAAGGTTTCAAGCTTTTAGTCTTGAAGTTCTAGTTGTTTAATGTCTATGGGCAAAATTCTATAATGGGTAAAAAGCTCCTTTGGTATTTCTTGAGTGCTATTATTGATAATTTAAAAGAGGAGAAGATCATTTTAGGAGGATATTTTAATGCTATTTTGAATTTAGATGAAAAATTTGGTAGAATAATTCCCCTCCCAAAATAATTAAGGATTTAAATGGTTTTGTTAATGATAATTCTTTGCTGGATTATCTTCCCAAAAATGGAAGATTTACTTGGACCAATAGAAGAAAGGATTTCCTTCTTATAGAAGAAAGGATTTCCTTCTTATAGAAGAAAGGCTAGATAGGTTTTTATTCTCTGTAAACTGGTTCTTTGATGATAACTTCTTTCACTCTCTGGTTCTGATCATTTTCCTATTCCATTGGAGATTGGTGAAAAGACAAACCTAATTTCTCATAAAGTCTCATTCAAGTTTGAGGCTATGTGGTTTCAGGTTAATCAATTTCTTCTTTTTCTTAAACAGTGGTAGGAAAATGCTCCATTCATAGATGGATCTAGGATGTTCCAGCTTTGCAAAAAGTTAGAATTTATAAAGCAAAAATTTAGGCATTGGAATGAGCATCATTTTAAAAATGTTTTTGTACAAAAAATAGAGATTCAAAAATCTTTGCAGGATATAAATGATCACATTATACAATTTGGGATGAACAAAGAATCTTTTGATCTTCAAAAGTAATTACAATGGGAATTAGAAGGAGCTCCTTCTTGGGAAGAGATATATAGAAGGTAGAAATCACATGAATTATGGTTAAAAGAGGGTGACCACAACAAAAAGTTCTTTCATGCCTCCACAAAAACTACAAAACAAATGAATACTAAATTTTCTATCAAAACAAGTACTGGTTAGACACTAACTGATCAGTAGGAAATTCAAAAGGAGGTAGTAAATTTCTTTTCAAATTTATTATCAAAACCTCATGATTAGATGGACACATCCTTGGCTTCTCCAACAATTAAAATATTAGATAACATCCCAAAAATTATATCTGAAGAGGATAATAGAAGCCTTCTATAAAATTTCACTCTAGAAGAAGTAAGAGCAGTAGTATTTTCATTGTCTCTAGATAAGGCTCCAAGCCCTAATGGCTTTATAGACTTCTTTTTCTAGAAATGTTGGGACTTTATTGACAGAGATGTATGGTTGGCATCAAAGGAGTCTGGAAGGAGCAAAACTATTTTGAAGGAGATGAATGCAATGTATATTACCCTAATCCCTAAAATTAGTTCCCCTTCTTATTTTTTATATTTTAGACCAATCTCTCTATGTAATACCTTGTATAATTTTTTTCAAAGCCATTACCATGATATTAGCAACTATTATTCTTAAAATCATTTCAAATGAGCAAGGTGGTTCATTCTAAGAAAAGAAATAGTTGAAGGAGCTTTGGTAGCTCATGAAGTTCTATATTCTATTCACACAAATAAACTCTCTACTATGGTTATTAAGTTGGATATGATGAAAGATTACAACAAAGATAGTTGGGATTTTCTTTCTAAAGTCTTAAAAAAATTTAGCTTCTCGCAAAAATGATGTAAATGGATTCTTTCTTACATCTCAAGTGTGAAGTTCTTACTTTTATTTAATGGGTCTCCTACTGGATTTTTTCATTCCTCACAAGGAGTGAGGCAAAGGGACCCTCTTTTTCCTTTTCTTTTCATAGTGATGGTTGAAGCTCTTAGTATAACTATTTCTGAACAGAATAGAATTTAGAACTGTAGAGGTATTTGTATCCCTAGACTTCATTTTTCTATTACACATGCCCTCTTTGTTGATGACACTTTGTTATTTGGTTATCCTTCAGTTATGAAAACTATAAATATATAAAAATAAATAAATCTTTATTGCCAAGCATCTGGACAAGTCATCAATCCATCAAAATCTTATGTTTTCTTCCACAATGTAAATCCCCCTCTTTAGCTCCATATCACTAAAGTTTTGGGTTTTAAATTAGATGTTCTACCTTGCAAATATTTGTGGAACCCATTGTTCATAGGTGCAAACAAAAAATATTTCTAGAGTGATATACTTTTGTCCATTCAAAGTGGAGTTTCTTTTTGGAAAGGAAGATGATTGACTTTAGTTGGAAGGATAACAATGATAAAGACTATTTTATTAGGAATTTTAATTTACATGATGTATGTTCTGAATATGCCCGAATGGATCATTCATGATAGTGAGAAGAGAGTCAGGAATTGCTTATGGAAAGGTAATAAAGAGAAAGAAAATAAAATTTCATATTTGAAGGGATAAATTATGCACATTGAAACATAAGGGTTGGGCAAGGATACATAATTTAGAAGCCCATAATTTGGCTTTAGGTGCCAAACTTGTATGGAGCCTGTTCTCAAAACCACAAGCCAAATGGTGCAAGATTATGTAAGCTAAATACCTTGATTCTAATGAGCCAAATAGAATTTTCACAATTGCAAATCCACAAAGTGGATTGAAAATGTGGAATTTCATCTTGAAATGCAAAGAAGTAATCTTACCACATCTCTCATGGGTAGTTCATAATGGTGAAAAAGATTCCTTTTGGAATGATGCATAAAATGGTCACCCTCAAATTGGTAAATTGGATTCTCTATTACAAGCTAAATTATTGTTAATGCAATTATGAGGTGAAAGAGTTAAGGATTACTTTACTATTATAAGTGATTCTATTTTGAATAGAGTCAAATGGAAGGATTTTCAAGACTACCCTATTCTACAAGATCAAAAAATCATATTGCATTCTATTCTAGAGAGGAAGAAAAATTTCTATTCACCCCATCTCGATCAACTTGTATGGGCACCTTCAAAGACTTGACAATATAGTGTTAAAGAAGGTTATAAATCTTTAATCCTTTTTGGTGCTACTTTGAAAGATGTTTGGCCTTATAAATTCTACTGGAATGAAGTATGTTTCGAAAGGTAGGGTCTTTTGCATGGCTGGCATTAAATAAAAAATTCTTACCAGTACAAGAATAGCCAAGCTAGGAATTTTAGAGAATTTCAATTATCTTTTGTGTGGAGAAGTTCAAGAAGATTCAGATCATTTATTACTCACTTGTCCCTTTATTTACAACTTTTGGAGATGGTTGAGCTCAAAATTGAATTGGTATGCCCCTCTTCCAAATACTTTATTGGATCTCTTTCTTAGCTGGCCTCTTCTATATAGAGATTCAACTTTTTCCTCAATATGGTTAGTCTCTCCTTCACTTTTGATATGGAACATTTGTCTTGAGAGGAATAGGAGGATTTTTCGAAAAGAGACATCCAGTTTTGAAGAAGTAACATGTAAATTGGAAAATATAATATCTAAGGTGATTATGGCTCATGTCTTGAAAGCTAGATCTACTAAATTAACTTTCTCATCTTGGGATTCATATATCTTGTCTCAGTGGAAATTCTTGAATTCACCTAATTCAGGATGATATTAATCTTATATCATCAAAGAAAGTTGATAGAAGTAATGTGAAATGGATCTCCCCTAACCCCTCAATGGTCAAGTTGAACTTTGATGGAGCAACAAGAGGTAACCTAGAGGAATTAGGAGTTGGTTGTGTAATTAGAAACTCACTTGGGGAAGTAATAAATGCATTAGCCATTAACTTACTGATTGAGACAAATAATGCAGCAGAAGCACAATCTCTTTTAGCAGATTTAAGGTTGGCTAGAAAGGAAAATGTTAAACATAGAAGGTGATTCTCTTAACATTATAAATATTACTAAGAACAAATCTATTAATAACTAGCAAACTAAATATATACTTCAAGAGGTCTGGTAGATTTTGGAGCAATTTGAGTATTATGAGATTCATCATAGCTACAAAGAGGGTAACAAATTGGCAGACAGTCTTGCTAATTTAGCTTGTGACCAACAAAAGGGTCTAATTATACTAGATGCTTTCCAAATAAATCAATTTCCTTCCGTCCATTCCATCATGGAACATTAACGCCGACCCCCTTTGTTAGGGGTTTTTATTTCTAAATTTATTTCTTTGTTTGCAATTTTTCTTCACACATCTTTTGCCATATAGCCATTACTTCGCACGCGGCCTCATTTTCCAATGGTTTGATTACATACTAAATCCATGTGTCAGAGAAGTGGGAGTACCATCATTTCCTATCCTTTAAGTGTGCGAAGTAAATGACTTTTGATCCCTCAAGGTGATAAAGTGTCGATGTTGCACACCAGTAATGAATATTATTAGATGCATGGTATTCAGAGCATCGTTGCTATTAATGTCCCTTTCTTTGCCATTTTCATCATCCTAATAAGATGGAGAGCTTGCCAAGGAATAGAGGAATCAACATCCCTATTAAAAAATGGGAATTCCTAAATATGGTGCGCTTAACTCTAAAAGGATGGCGAGGATTTTCAAATTTGATTGTCCTATGGTGGAGGAGGCTATCCAATTACTCAAAAGTGGAGAAATTCTTCAAAGATCAGCCAGACTCATTTATACTTCTCAAGTAATATCTCTCTTTCTATGAAATAGCATGTATTTTCTCTAGAACGTAGGTTTGCTACGGATTTTATTCGAGAGCATTTCATTTCTGAACAAATACTTAATGAAGTGATGAGAAGTTATAATTTGTTCAATGGGAAGGCACTGGTAGGGGATTTATTTCCTCCCAAAGATTTGCAAAAGAACTTGGTGATAATCTATACCTATAATGCCATGAAACATGGTCTGTAATTTAAATGTGAGTTTACTATTGATAATGCCCTCCATGTGCACCATCACGAGCTTCATACATAACTTGCAGATCAAGTCCAGGAGTACTTCTACGCTTTGAGGCTCCTATTAACACATGAACCACACCCAATTGCAACCCAGGATGGTGAAGTCCCTGATCTCAACAGTGTGCATGAAGATGTTGGCTGTTATTTTAACTAGGTTGATGATAATGGTACTAGTAGTGCTTAAATCATATGCTTTATTGTAAAAAGCTATGTTATAAGGTAGTTTTTTCTCCTATTGATATAAAAACTAGTCATGGATCTCATTTTCTTTTGTATTTGAGGCTGCAAGATAAGATGTTAATTCAGAAGTATGCCTCCTAAACTATATATTGTAGTCTTTTGTATTTGAGGCTGCATGGATAGATGTTGATTCAGAAGCAGGCCTCCAACTCTTGATGATGTAACATTTTCTGCTTAAATATATTTTAATATATTTCAAGCCTTGTACCTTTTATCAAAAAAGAAAATTTGGTGTATTCTCTAGCATGGTTACGACCTCTTCTGCTATCCTCTTTAATGCCATCTAATCAGATCTATACATTTCTCATCAAACCAAATATTTCTTATATTCTTCTAGCAATATCGACAACACCTTGGCCTGTACCCACTCTTCACATGGAGGCATTTTTACTTTTGAATATGATATAAATTTCCTCAAAATTGATAATCTATTTGCAAACTACCTCAAATTTAGTGATCTATTTTACATTAATAAAATTGACTTGATACCTTCTACCCAATATATGGTATTGGGAGATATCTCTTATCATTTAGTACACTTTCACAATCTCTAATATCACTTGATGTCTTTCCTGAGGATTCAAAACTATGATTTCATACCAACTAATATAGTCATAGATGGAGGATCCAATTAAGGATTGTCCAATCATATAGCTAATACAACAAACTCTCAAAGAAAAAATACAATGACATAGAAATAGATGTAAGCATAGTATTATTAATTCATAGTTAGAATTACATTCACAATCTTGCCACAAGGGATTACAACATGAGGCTTCATACTTCAATGAATCATAGGCACAATTTGTGCACAAGTTATAAGCTTTGAACCAATATACTATATGCTCCCAAAGCTTTATCTTCCAACTTGATAGCTACATTCTAATGTATAAATAATGGTGCTTATATACTAAGTGCAAGAAAATAAGATGTTATGCATCAACTAGCAAGGTAGTACAATGCTCAATGTGCAATGAAAGGTGTATAAGGAACCCTTAAAAATTGAATGCAGTGGGATGTAAGCACATGATCTTGATGCATTTCTAATCATGAACCTTACTAGGACTAGTATGCTTAGAGATGTAATCAAATGTTGGTGTCAAGCTTGGATGCTTGTTACACAACTCAACTAGGTCTCCTTTGATAAAAAAATTAACAAGCCATAGCATTAACCAACAAGCAATTTGAGAAATCATGTCACATTAATGAAAGGAAAGCCATAATGAATCACTGATATCAATTTGGAATCTTTGGGATCGATATGTATTATCACATAATAAGATCAATGTTTGGAACATTGATGTTTTGAAAATATGACTAGAACAACCTATTCCTCTATTGTATGGTGAGAATATGACGACTAAAACTTTATTTGGAAACCTACAATACATAAATAAATGTGAAAGAAAAAATTGGATAATAAAAGATTGCTCTTACATCTTGGATGTCCTATATCAGTAGATTAAAAAATAGATCAAAGAGCATTGCATTAAAGACTAGCTTAGAAGATAGTATTTTGAGGAACCACACACTATTTGTGCTTATATTTCATTGCAATTAAAGACTAAGGTTGTATTCTAATTAAATTATCGCTTCTACTAGAATTTGATCATGTATTTCCAATTGCAAATCAATAAAATCATTATTCTTCTTATCTCATGTGTGTATTGTTGTGTCAAATACATGGTTGGATAGTCTTAATTGAACCCTTTATCCATGACTCTATCACCTTTCCATATTGTCTTTTCATGTTTTATGATTATTATGCATCCTTATGGTTTCTTTTTCCATGATTGTTTGCTTACATTTTTTAATGATGAAGAAATGATGTTGATGTTGTTATAGATTAATTCACCACTATCATAAAACTATTTGCATTAGAGTACTTCTAGTTTGATCCCAAATGTTGTAAGCTTGATTTTCCATACAAGATTGAACTATGTTGCATCTATTTACAAAATTTAATGTAGATTGTGTGCCTAAAAAAATTATTCACCTTCACCTTCATAGTATATAAATTTGTCAAGGAAGTGTTTATAAACACCTTTGAGAAGCTTGGCAACTGCATAGGTGCTCATGTTCTCCTAGTTCAAATCAATTGGCAAGCTAGATTAATAGTTATGAGTGATATTGAAGATTAATGGCATATATGAAAATAGAGAGTATATAAATATGGATAGACATCATGCCATGTGTCAAACCTAGGCCAAAAGTATGTGGCTAATTTATATGTTGGCGCAAGAGTAGTTTTCCCTCACTTTGATGTGTGCGCAAATCTAAAATGAGCATGCATTTCAAAGCATATGGACATTCTCAACTAACATAAAAAGTAAGTATAACTACTACCATAAATATCTTAAATAAATATATCTAAAAGATGTTGAGAGATATAATTCTCAAGGTCCATATGTATTAAATTTGTCACATAGGTTAGATACGCTTTGAGAGTAATATCTCTCAAAATCTTTTAGATAGATATATTTTAGATATCTATGTCAGATTAATTAACCTAGATTAACTCTATGAAATTGAATTTTCCTTTACAATTAATAATGTGGCTCATGATTGAGTAAGTGTGGTCCTTTTAGGTAAGAATAATGAACAAACTTTAATACTACCAAATAAATATAAGGTAAATTTTGTTGAGGCTCACTAGAAATATGTATCAATAAATAAAAGGTATTTTTGAACTTTAATACATCCAAATAAATATAAGGTAAATTTGGTTGAGGCTCACTAGAAATATGTATCAATAAATAAAAGGTATTTTTGTTGAGGAAGACTAAAACATGTATACTTAAAACTTGTGGATATGTTGGCAAAAGAGTATATTTCCTTCACTTTGATATGTGTGTAAATTTAACATGATCATGTATTTCAAAATATATGGACATTCTCAACTAACATGAAATGTAAGTATAACTACTAGCATAGATATCTTGAATAAATCTATCTAAAAAGCATCAAGAGATATCACTCTTGAGACACCTACATTAAACTTGTTACATAGGTTAGATGGGATTTGCGAGTTATATCTCTCAAAATATTTTAGAGAGATATATTTAAGATATTTACGTTAGTTTAATTGACATAAATTAATTCTTGAAAATTGTATTTTCCTTTACAATTACTAATGTGGCTTATAATAGAGTGAGTGTGATCTTGTTAGCTAATAACAATGAACAAAATTTAGTACATCCCATAAATAGAAAGTATTTTTTGTTGATGCATGGTAAAAATAGGTATACTAAAAACTTGTTGACAGGTTAACACAAAAATATTTTGCCTTTACTTTGATGTGTATGTAAATCTAACATAAGCATGCATTTCAAAGTATATAGGTGTTCTCATTAACATGAAAAATAAGTATAACTACTAGTAAAAATATCTTAATATATCTATTTATAAAATGTAGAAAAACATCAATCTCAAGACAACTATATTAAACTTGTCAAATTGTAAAATAACATTTCTAAAACTATTTTTAAATATATATATTTAAAATATTAATACTAACTTAATTAAGAAAATTAAATTATAATTTTCTTTACAATTACTGATGTGGCTCAATTTATATGATCTCAAAGAAAATAGCAAACAAAATTTAATGCCCAATAAATAGAAGGTATTTTTTGTTGAAGCAAACTAAAAACGTGTATATTTAATCAATCCCCGAAGAAATAAATCTCAGAACTTAAATATGTTATTGTATGCACTCTAAAATTCAACTTCAATCACTCTCTTTACAGACGCATCATTTACACCAGAGAAGAAAAAAAAAACTATGATAGCACCTAGACACTGGAGAAGAAAAAAAGAAAAGAAAAAGCTGTATGATGATAAAGCACCTTCAACCACATTCATTGATTGTTTGCCCTCGATATATTCGGTAGCAGTTTTTCCAACTCTTCAAAATTTGTTTAGTATATGATCAGAGTAAGGCCTTTTCCTGCGCTCATCAAACATTAGCGACCTGAACAAGCTAAGCTTGGGTTTCTCTGCCAAGCAGTTCTTGTTTTATTTGTCTTCTACATTATTTCTTTTATGCTGAAAGAGATATAAACACAATTAATGCTCTTTTGTGTCTGTTAAAGCTGTGAACTTTGAAGGGGCCAAAATGGTAGTAACTGCAGCAGCAATGATGATATCTTCTACAAGTCATCAATACACAATACAAAACAAGATCTCTTCGTCTCCTTTGTTGAAAGGAACAGTGAGGGTGAATGCTTCTGGGATTTTTGATATGAAGATGAAGAAATCATCAGCACCCTACAAGGGGGTTCAAGTCTATGGAAATTCTCCGGTTAATATAAAGATCAATGGAAGTGTTACTGAGAAGCTGAACGCGAACAATAATAATGTTGGGTTGAAGGATTTTGTTGAAGAAGAAAGAAGGATAAAGGTAATTCCAAATTGGTTGGGGAGTTTTGTGGAAGACAGTTTGGTGTTCAGGCAGCATTTTGCAATAAGGTCATATGAGGTTGGTCCAGATAAAACAATCTCTATTGAGACCTTGATGAACCATCTTCAGGTAGGCGAAGATGTACTTGTGAATGGCTTTTTCATACCATTTTAGATAATCCAATACATTTATGGTTTAGTGATTTTTTTAAATCAAGAAGCCGGTTTATTATTTAACTAATCATATAATATTTGTCTCTTCGATCCAGGAAACGGCCCTGAATTGCGTTTTGCTTTTTGGGATCGCCGGAGACGGGTTTGGTACCACACTTGAGATGAGTCGAAGAAATCTTATATGGGTTGTTGCTCGTTCTCAATTTCAAGTGGAAAGTTATCCCTCGTGGTATTTTTCTGCTGAGTTCTTTTACAAGCCAGTTAGCATAACCTAAACAATACTGCTTGTTCTTTAATGTTTTGAAGGTTACTTTTGAAAGTGTGGATACATCTTGGATAACGAAAACTCTCTCACAAAAGTAAATAATAATGTCAAATACTAACAAATGAATATTTATGAATTATTGAAACCAAGTTTTCAAAAAAAATTTGTAGATTTGGTGAAGGTTATCATTATATTGTTGTTTACATTGTTGCATTTTTATAATTTTTTAATACTTGGATTATATAGGGGCGATATTGTGGAGATAGATACATGGGTAGATGAGTCAGGTAAAAGTGGTATGAGGTGGGATTGGATTGTTCGTGATATAAAGACAAATGTTATTCTTATACGAGCAACTAGGTTAGATTATTTAATTATCCATATGTTGTCCCCTAGTTGGTTTTTTTTGTGTGCATATGCATTTTGTTTAGTAAATAGATCAACATAATTTTGAGTCTGATTTGATCATATTTTTCATATAGCACTTGGGTAATGATGAATAAAAAGACGAGAAAACTTTCCAAGATTCCAAATGGAGTGAGAGAAGAATTACAACCTTATTTCACTACTAGACATGTTATTGGGGAAGAAGATACTCAAAAGCTAATCAAGTTGGATGATAACAGTGCTCCACATATCTGTTCAAATTTAACTGTAAGTATTTTAATAAATTTTAGAAAAGTCATTTTAAGCTAAAAAAAATTCTAGATTATGAAATAAAAAATGTGTACCTTATAATCCCTTAACATTAGTTTTCTTTGAAATTTGTTTGCAGGCATGTTGGAGTGATTTAGATGCAAATCAACATGTCAATAATATCAAATATATTAGTTGGATTTTGGAGGTTAAGTTTGAATAATTCTTCTGATGAAATATGCATGTTTGAGTTCTCTAATTCCATCACTTAAAGATAGTTATAATGTTGTTTTCAAAAGATTATTGACTTTCTCTCAAATATAGATCCTACCTTTTTCTTATATAATTATATGTTTAAATAATAAGTTATAATTTGTAATCTATTTATTTTTAAGGAAGTGACAATTTTGCTAAAAAGTAGCAAGTAGTGGCTCATTAGAGTAATGTATTTTAATATTATTATTATTTGGATATTTGCAGAGTATACCTATCTCTATTCTACAAAACAATGAACTTGCTAGTATAACGTTGGAGTATAGGCGTGAATGCATGCTATCACATACTCTTCAATCATTATCAAGCCCACAAGTGTGTGAAGTGATGGATTCTACATGCCATACATGTGTAGATAAGCCTTTGGTCACTTCTAAATCCTCTACTAAACTACAATTTATGCATTTGCTTCGATTGCAAGATAATGGATTAGAACTTCTTAGGGCAAGGACAAAATGGAGACCCAAGAGAACTAAGAAGGATTTACACCAACTAGGGTAGTAATCCAAAAATGTTAGGTTTTCTGTAGTTTATTGGCTATAGTAATAGAATAAATGTAAACCAAGACCTAATTAGGGTAGTAGACACTTAGGCTTGGTTACAAGGTTAGAACTTTTGAATATGTATTTAAATTCTAACTTTTGCATTAGAAATTTGTTAGGGATTTTATCCTCCCCTTTCCTCATTTGTATATCATATTCATAAATAAATTCTCTTCATTTTTTGGGGCATAAATCTCTTCAAAGTGTTATCAAAGTGCTTGATGATGTCTATGGCCTATGAGGAAGGTGAATGGGGATTATGTGTATAGAAGATAATAAAGAGCCAAGATCAATTTGGTATGTAACAGTTAGTCCAAAATTTTTAGAATTATTGATGAAATGAATGGTCCATTTAAATTCATAATTTTCATGTTTTCAATTTCCATGCAATTTTTAGAGTTATTTAATCCTTATTTTGAGTCCATGCATGAATTTTATGACCTTACTGAGTTTTAGGACATTGTATCAATAGTAACTTTGTCTAAGACTTAAAAATTCTAAAAGTTTCATCTAGGGATGAAAATATCATGACATGGATTAGGATCAACTAACAATTTTTTTGGTAGTAGTGAAATTCATCTTGAATGTATGGAAAAATAGTAAGGTTGAGACTCTTTTGGGGATTTGAATGGTTTCTTCTTTTATCTCTTCATATGGGAGACAATCTACTCATGTTGACTCATTTGACCATTCTTCAGAATTAATACACCCATTGAGGTATGAACTAAAGTAATGCAAGAGATTAGAGAGAGATTATAATAAGGATGATTAAGACTTTTTAATGTATTCTGAATTGTTATCATTGATGTTTGGAAATTAAATGTTGTAATCCATAGCCATATTTTTAGTGATAGTTTATTTATTCTTAGTCACAAAGTTCGCCAAGTCAAAGTGGGAGGATGAATTGTTGTTGGTGTTCTTAGTGGCCATCATATTTTGAGAAATCTTGTACAAATTGATTGATAGTGGATTATTTACTAGATTTTTTTCCCAAATCAAGTTTCTCTATGATAAATCACTTCTCTTATTTTTCTTTCATTTGATGTTGGTTCAACTACTTATGTTATTTTCACATTTCTAACATATCACAAAATAATTATTTAATTTAATACAAGGAGGAATGGTTGGGTGAGTAACTCCTAAGCATTTTTCTTGTTCTTCACATAGTTCAAAGTAACCTCAAATAAAAATACCATTGGTTGCACTTTGGTATTAAGAATTAGTTAAGGGGTTTTATGAGCAACAAGATATTAAATAAAGATTTCATTTTAATGGATCATACTATCAAATATTGATGTTTATAATTAGATCATATTATATTATATTATTTTTTCTTAAACATATAGTTGTGTAGTAACATGGTGTGTGCAATCTAATGATGGGTCAATCAACACACTTAAGTCATATTGAAAATGTTGAAAATTAGACATACAATAAATTCACATAAAAAATATAAGGGCTTATCAATAAAATCTCAAAAAAAGGTGCCTAATATTTCAATTTGTAGCATTTTGAATTTAGTTTATAAGCTACTAAGTTGTTTTTGAATATTTAAAATTATTTTGGTAAAAGTCACATATTTTAAAGAGGCATTACTTAAAATTTTAGCAAAACATGAAGACTAGTAGTCATTCTATGTAACCTCTTTTGAGTAAAAATTAAAATTTCTAATAAAACCTTGTACAAATTTAAAGGACACATATGTAGAGAGGCCTAATAGTTTTTAAATTTTTTTGATAAATAAATAAATAACTATTATTTTTTAGTGTGAATTTTTGAAAACATTAATAAGTGATTCTCCCAGGCTAAACTTGGTCAAAAGAGCATTAAAGTCCAAAAAAATTAAGTGTATGTATAACAAAGCATACAGTTGACCTAAACTTTCAAATTTTAAAAATAATACATGGATTAAAAGTTATGGGCTTTTTTATATATAAATCTGTTAGTCATATAGAAATAGTGTTGAAACTTGGGGAAAAACACTTTTATTAGCAGCATTAAACATGTATTAAATATTATCTTAACAGATTGAGATAAATTTGAAATATCTTATATTAAACTAAAAATCCAATGAAAATCAACAAGAAGATAAGAAGAATAAGAGAAATGACACAATATATACCTTACTAGAAACCCCTTTCAAGAAAACTCTAGCATGAAAAGGATATCTAACACTATATTAATCTTTGAACAAGATCCAAAATATAATATGCCAATCAAAATATCTAATGTAGTAGTAACCTCTTCCTCCTCAATCCATACAAATATTCTACCACACTCCTTCAACCTATCATTTCAAAACCACTCACCCATGCCTTTAATTTATAACAATTAGGCTTGAGTAAAGCCACAACTAGGTATGTAAAACTATGGAAGAGCAAAAGAAACACATGTTCCAATGCTCAAAATTCATGAAGGAGTTACATGCAAGAGGGATCCACCTCTCCCAGGGTGTTATGCATCCAAATATTTCTTATGAGACATTGTGACCTCTCACATTTCCAAAATAGAGTGTAGTTTCTTATGGAGGCTATTCAACTTTATAACTTGCATTTTAGTGCTCTTACATATAATGCAAAGTGTGTTTTAAACTTTTGTGACTCTCTTGTGAGGATGGACACCCCATTCCAAGAGAGTACCAACTCAACATTTTATAATATTATAGTGGGATATTACTATGTCTAACTGGTATCCTGACAATTATATCCCACATTATTTTTTAAATTTGTAATATGTTCCCAACAACCATATTAACATTACAATACATTCAAT
This sequence comes from Cunninghamia lanceolata, assembly GCA_027924645.1. NCBI lineage: Eukaryota > Viridiplantae > Streptophyta > Pinopsida > Cupressales > Cupressaceae > Cunninghamia > Cunninghamia lanceolata. The sequence goes on along the minus strand of BSBN01000220.1, from coordinate 1,299,739 downwards.
ATTCATATAGATAATATAGGATTACAAGGTGTTCCCCATGCCTATCTTCATATTTGCAACAATATTAAATATTGATAGACATAAGATTGCAAGGCATCTAGTCCTAAAAAGTGTATTTAAAAAATAAATAGTAATTAAGTAATAAAGTTGTAATGAGGAATGAATCACATTTCTAGAACCATGAGAGTTTTGTTTACAAACTCTTTTTTACAAATCATGTTAGCAATAAGTCGATCAACTTCAGGGTTCAAATGGATTGAAGTCTAAGAATATCATTCATCATATGATTTGCATGTCCTTAGTAGGTTTGGGATTCTCAAGCTTGATTCCAAGCAAACCTAAGGTATATTTTGGGGGAAATAAAATTTGAGTAAACATAGATAGTCATTGCAAATGAATACTTATTTCTTAAAAATAGATATTTACTTTGGTAAAGAATATCCATTTATAAAAATGGATATATGTTACCTTGAAATATATAATATTTGGCTATGGAGATAGCCACCCAAGATCTAGAGGCCTAATAGAAAGCACGAAGAAATGAGAAGTTCAATATGACAAGAATAAATTGTATTCCTATTATAGAATGCAAAATAATGTATGAGATACAAGAGAAGCCGTTCATTATATAGACCAAGGTGAAGCATAGGACAACATAAGATTATGACAAGTGTATTAATATTATGACATGAACATAAAGTAAAAATTCCCTAATAATGCCCTAAGTAAACTTAAGTGAAAAGGACCCAAGACTGAAACTAGTTAGGGAAATAATCTTGTTCACACCAAAACCTCCCTTAAGTGCAACTTAGGGGAGAAAAGAAAACATGCAATGATGGGTCCCACAAAAAAGGCTTGATGAGGTACCCATGTACAAAAAATTCTCTCAAAAGCAAAGAAAGGGATAAAACCTCATGGGAATAATCTCCTCCCCAAAAGAGAGAAAAGAAAAAACATGAAAGATTCTCTCAAATGTATGAGGGAGAAAACCTCAGTGAGGAAATTGTCCCCCCATAAGAGAGAATGAAGAAAGAAGGTTAAGTGACCCCCCTAAAGCAATGTATCACACCCCTAAGAGATCACAAGTGATGATACTTACTCTGAGTGAAGGGTTTGGTGATAATATATGCAACCTGCTCTACTATCAAACAATATTGTAAAGAAATGACCTACTCCCGAATCACCTCCCTAAGAAAATGTATATGGATCTCGATGTGTTTTGTCCATTGATGATGGATTGGGTTCTTCGAGATTTGGATAGCACTCTAATTGTACAATAGATGACTGATGGCTTCTAAAAAGTGATATCAAATTTTGTGAGGATATTCTAAAGCCAAATAGCCTCAGTGGAAACACTGACAGTCCCTTGATAATCAACCTCAATTGAAGAGAGAGTAATGGAATGTTGCTTCTTTCTTTTCCAACAAATGGGACCATAGCCAAGGTGAAAATTGTAGCTAGATGTGGACTTGTGATCATCAAGATCACCAGCTTAATTAGAGTCTGTATATCCAATCAAATCTAAACTTGTGCTTACTGCATAGTGAATCCCATAACTTTGAGTACCCTAAATGTAGTGCAGAATATGTTTGGCTACTTTCCAATTAAGGTCATGTGGCTCCATCATGAAGCATGAAACCATCCCAACTACAACTTGGAAATATCAGGGCATGTATGAGTCAAGTAGATGATGCTACTAACAAGTTGACAATACAAATTGGCATCAACAAGTGGTGTGGAACACTTTTCTTCAAGTTTGAATCCTGACAGAAAGGGAGTTGATGCAGGCTTACAATCATCCATATGAAACTAAGCAAGAAGATCAAGAGCATACTTGGGTTGCACAAGAGAGATCCTAGAAGAGTTCTTAATGACCTCAATCCTAAGAAAATAGTGCAAGAGACCGACATCGGTCATGGCAAATATGTCATGCACATTAGTCTTGATTGTGACAATGATGGATGAGGTGCTCCTTGTGACAATCAAATCATCAATATAGAGAACCAAGAAGAGAAGAACATCCTCTTGTCTCAAGATGTAGACATTCATATCTAAGTGGCATTTGGAGAACCCAACTGAGAGAAGAAAGGAGTCCATCTTGGTATACCAAGCCCGTGGTGCCTATTTGAGACCATAGAGAGACTTCCCCAATCAAAAAACTAATGATGAATCTTGAACAAACCCCTGTTGTTGTTCCATGTAAATCTCCTCATGTAGATCCCCATGAAGAAATACACTCTTCACATCCATCTAATGTACAACCCAGCCATGAGCTACAACAATAGAAAGAGTCAAGAAAATGGAATTCATCTTGTGATAGGGGAAAAGGTCTTAGTGTAGTCAATACCAGAAATATGTGAGAAACCTTGAACCACAAGATATGCTTTGTACTTGTCAACAATTCTATCTACTAAAAATTTAGTTTGATTCTAATTTACTTAAACTGAACCAATTTTCTTCCCTTAGGAAATGGAATAAGCTCCCATGTGTTGTTCCCGATCAATGAGTTGTACTCTTCCTCCATTATTGAATCCCACTTAGTAATTCTTGATGCTTCCTTAAAATATTGTGGATCTAAAGCAAAGGAAATGTAAACATGTAGAAGATGTTGATGTTGTGATTGAGTCCTATGAGTGTCTAAAGGATCTGTAATAAAGGTTCCTATTGACTATAGAGTCTGACAAGCCCATAAAGGCAATGTAGAAGAAGGAGAATCCCGAGCCTTAGAATGTGAAGCCTTTGAAGATGAAATCTTGTGTGGTGGATATGAGGTAGAGTCATCTGAGTCATTGGCATCTAAATCTACTATGCAATAAGGATGAGAGCCCAAGCTAGGAGAGCTTTCCTCAAATTGAACACTCCTCTCAATCAAGAGTTCATATGTCTTGTTGGTACTCAAATTTGCAGTATACAAAACCCTAAAAGATGCCAAACTTTATGATTAGGTTATGCAACCAATCTGGCCAATAGACAGAATAAACCCTAGTGGTTAAGATTCTCTACACTTTGGGCTCTACTTTGCCTAGGTGGGTGTTACCTTATATTCACCAATTTATAATTATGAACCTCAAATTTGTTGGTGACTTCAGAGTAGATTAAGGGATTTATATAATTTTGTCAATTAAATCATCCAATTCACCCTAATCCAAACTAGCATATGATTTGAATTATATTTGTATTTTTTATTTCTACTATTACTCCTACTCCTATATAACAAAAAATGGAAATTGGAATATTGAATATGTTACAAGGAAATGACTTTGGAAAAGGATTTATTGGTGCCTTTCTCAACAATTGGGTAACGGAGTCTTTCTCACAAAAATATTTGTGCTTTCTATTTACCCACAACTCGAATTACTTGGCATGGAATTGTTTATGCCTGGCATAAACATGGAAGATTGTTTTTACCTGGCTCTTCTTAATTATCCAAATTGAATCCATCTAATTACAGTGATCTATTCAATGGAATTTAATTCCTCCTTGAGGAAACCCAATTAGACAAACTACCCAAAATAACAAATGTGTTTTGAAGAATTAAAGAATACCCTTGATATGTTAATGCAAATAACCAAGAGAAACAAAATTGGAGACAACCAGATAAAGTATAACATGAACATTCAACAAGCAATTAAGAACTAGATATATGGCACCAGAGAAATGCCATTTTCTTTTATTGATTTATCTTTGAAGAGTAGGCCTTATCTTGGTTTCCTTCTTATAGGGGTGAAGGAAACTACAAGCTTCAGACCTTTCATATTCCAAAAAATGACTTTTCATATACCCATCCCTTAATAGACCTATTACAATATATACCTTTTGACAAGTCTTAAAAAGACCGCCAAATATATTTGAATACATATTAGAAAGCATAAAAATAGGAAAAGATAAAAAGGAGGATTTCCAAGATTTGTTGGTGCCATGTTGATGCTAGATCAAAGCTCACTGCTTGCCTTCCTGTTCATTCTTCAGTTGTCAAATATTTTTTCTCCCATTGGTATATAGAAAAATCACTAGGCCATTTATACTCTTGAATCTGGACCAAATTAGCCTAGTGATCTTTCTATCTCTTGTCTAGCAATACTTTGACATCAACAATGAACTTTGTGTATCCAGGATCCAAAGCAATTACTCTGTCTAGAATGATATTGAAGCTTAGAATATTTAGGTTTTCATCTTTCTTCAAAAAATCAATGACTTGAGAAATAGCTTGGCCATATTCACTCTTCCATGCATCAAAATCCTTGATCTTTTTATCTTCTGTCAAAATGGAAGGAATAAGCTGGTGCTTGAAGGTGGTAAAAGAAACAATCTTCACCTATGTTTTCTGGCTCTCACCATTTACATATTGAAATTCATCCAAAATTAATTTCACCATCTTTTCTGTTGGCTTAAGTAAAGACAGAGCACCTAGATCTCTCTGTAGAACTTTGTACAAGGTGATCAATGTGTAGTGTTTATACATTGGGTCCAAAATAGAAAGATTGACTTGCAATTGCTCAATGGCCTGAGACAAGGAAGCATAGCATTCGCGCACATCTCCCAGCTTATCAACAACCAACTTTACTATGTATTCCAAAATATTTTCAAACACCTCAAGGATCTTCAATTTGGCTTCATCCTTTTCCTTATTTTGCTTCTTCAATTTTTCAATTTCATTTTCCAACTTTAATTTCAATGCATTGAATTGCTCGATTGGCACAGTATCATCACTGGTTTGTTGTGGCATAGGGGCTTGAAATGGTACAATTGCCTGACTCTGAGAAGAACTAGCACCCTTCATTTGTCGCTTAAGTTTGATATTTTATAGATATAATTTGTTCACTTCATCATTCAACTCAATCTGAGTTTTCTCATAATCAAGCAATCTTTGCTCTAACTTTTTGATAGTAGCTTGAGTGAACATTGCAGAGTGCATGGTAAGAATGGCTACTTCAAGCACTAATGTATCCTCGAATGTTTTTATTATGGTTGTTCCCTTCTTCTCTTGGACAACATCAAGCAATCTTGGCTTGTTGGTGCTCTTTTGTGTAGCCCATATTGCTAAGGTCTCCATTTTTTGGTTGAACCCACAACCACTGACACCATCCTCATATTCAAATTCATAAACCATCATGGGATCATTTTGGGTTCTTAATTGGTCAAGAAAAAACATCTTCAACTCAAGCCCAAGGATGATCAGCATATTACTTTTCAACACCATTTGTCTAGCCTCATCAGGGCTAACATTTATTTCATCAATTTTCATTACTTTGAAAGTTTGTGCCACAATTAAGTCATGTTGTGATTTATCAACACCCATCTTATTTATTTCAACCTTTTCATCAAACTCCTTCATCTTCATTTTCAACCAAAAATCTTTAAATTTTGGAGTGTTAATGAAGTCATCATCTTCAATGAACCTCATTGAAGCCACTACTCTTTCATCTTGTTGCAGCTTAGGCTCACCTTGTGCCTATTCCTCCATTCTTGCTTATGGTTTATGTGCATTTGTTTCTTCACCAATAAGAGGTTGATCAACTTCCTCCTTGCCTCCCATGTTCTTCAGAATGTTGGCTACTTCCTCAGTGTCACCCATTCCTTCAGACATTTCATATGATACAAGTGGGGAGACATCATCGGTCTTTTGCCTTTTTGGAAAGGGTTCATCAAGAATTTTATGGTCTTGCACTGACATCTCATCTGGTGCAAGTTCTTGAATCACAACCCCAGTTGGCTTCTTGACAGGGAGCTTGGTAGACTTAGGGGGTTGGCTCTTTGCCTTACCATATATCCTTTCAAAATTATCAATTATCAAATCTATTTTTTTCAATAGGTCCATTTCTTTAGCAAAAAATCCTAAAAAATGAGGGTTTTCCTTCTTTTTGTCATCCTCAATCTTCTTCAAAATTTCCCACTTCCTTTTTCTATTATACTCCTCATCAAAGGTGACAAGATTTCTTATCACATCCTCATTAAAATTAATTTGATGGGATATTCCCATTCTAGTGAGTATGACCTATCTTACAAAATTCATGTGACCCTCTAGATCATAAACCTTTTCTGTACCTGATTTCAAAGAATATTTATCTTTCAAGTAGGCTTGCAGCTCTTCCAAGGTATCAAAACCAATAGACCAATCACCAAACATAGTAGAGTCAGGAAGGAATGTGTCGTTCTTTGCTTTTTTTATCACATCCTTCTCCATCCAAAGCATCTGCCACATGAACTCAAGGAATGCAATTTTGTTTGGCACAAGTTTGGGCATCACATGGGGTGGTTAAGTACACCCATAGACTCTAATTATTGTATGGTCAGGGAGAAAATACCTGTTAGAATTAGGGCACACAACTGAGAGGGGGGGTGAATCAGTTGTGCAAAACTTTTCTTACAATTACACACTTAACTTCTTATAGCAATTCAATAGCATAATAATAAATTAACCATGGAAACACAATTCAAAAAATCAAGAGCAGAAACATATCAACACATGAGACACCAAGATTTTGACGTGGAAAACCTGGTTAAGGGAAAAACCATGGGGTGATTAACCCAAGAATGTATTCTCTGTTAGAAGAATAGAAGGAACAAAATGGCACATGCCAATTATGGTTCACTGCCCGAGCACACTGCTCACAAGAGGCTCACTGCCTACAAGAGACACACTGTCTATAAGAAATAAATATCACATACGTGAACTAGAGAATAGCATCTTCACCATGCTTGAATCAGTTCCATTTAAGCCCAATACTTCTATTCCACCTTTCGCTCTCCTCCTTGCTACCACACACTCATCTCAACAAGGACAACCTTGAAATGACTTTGTAATCCCTTATTTATACAAGACATCAACTTAGGAATGATCATCTAAGTCGGTAAACATCAACAATAACATCCATAGGATGTGTAACTAATCCGGTCAGCCAATCTCCAGAAGAACACTATCATCTGGAAGTTAATCTTCAATTGCGAGCTCCAACTCCAATGTGGATCACCAACACAAACTGGACACGATCCAAAGACCTCCACAAGCTTGCCTAAATCACCAAGAACATCCACACTTCACTTGCTTACTAAAATCCATCTCCTCTTCATCTGGAACCTCAAGAACACAGTCTGCCATTACTGTCACAAAGGAATAGATGCTTGCAAACCTTCAAACCATGAACCAATCTAGTTGACACTCCATAAAGACTTCCTCAACACTCCCTCAAATCCACAGAATAGGAAAATCCAATTCCGGATCTCACCAGACCTATCTGTAACACTCTGTCACCACTGAACATCTGCCGGAACTGGTTTTATTGGAGCAGCCACAACTTCTTCAGATCTTCATGCAGACCTCTAAAATCTCTACTGGACCACCTTAAGACACATATCTACAAACCCTTTAAACCGCATCCTTTGATACTCATCCTATTTTGGACTTTTACCTTACTGTCATCACTGATCTTCACTGTTCCTGATTGAGACTAATTTTCTCAATATCCTTAGCACACAGCTCATCCAATCCTTATCATTAATGCAACAAGAGTATGTTAACATCAATTACAACACTGGTTAGGCCCATACTTGAAAAAATCTCCCCCTTTGTCATTGATGGCAACATATGATGTGAAAAATTGTTTTGACCATCAAGACAAGAACTTCTCCTCACTGTCACAACTCCCCCTATCAACAACAACCATTCACATGTCTTCTCTCCTTTTACTGCTCCCCCTTTGATCAACAACCACTTATTTTTCACATGTCTTCTCTCCCCCTTTGACATCAATGGCAAAGGGTACAATCAATGGAAAAGGGCACATACTTGCAATTTCAACACTTCAAAATCATACCTGCTGCTCCCCTTGAGTAGCAGCTCCCTATCATCAATCTGGATCACAAGATATGACTATGATATCCACCAGACTGATGCACCTTAGTGCAGCTTAGTTCATCATCGAAGGGGCAATAACCCCTAACTTCTCCCTGAGATCTCAAAAGAGTCCTTAGATAGAGGTTTAGTAAAGATGTCTGCAATCTAATCCTTGGAAGGCACAAACTCCAATCTAACTTCATTCTTGTTCACTTTCTCTCTCATAAAGTGAAATTTGATGGATATGTGTTTAGTTTTTGAATGCAACACTGGATTCTTAGATATGTTTATTGCACTTGAATTATCACAGAAGATTGTGATAGGTTCCTCATACTCCACTTTGATATCTCTTAGCATCTTGTTCATCCACAAAACTTGGGTGCAACTACCTACTGTTGCAATATATTCTGCTTCAATTGTAGATAGAGATATTGCCTCTTATTTCTTGCTTAGCCAAGAAACCAATCTTTTCCCCAAAAAGAATGCTCCACCACTGGTACTCTTCCGGTCATCCACATCTCCTACCCAATCCGCATCTGTATATGCATGAAGAGAGAAATCATGATCTCTAGGATACCACAAACCATACTCATCTGTCCCTTTTAGATATCTAAAAATCCTCTTGATTGCCATGACATGAGATTCTCTAGGATCAACCTGGAATCTAGCAACAAGACCAACAACCTGCATAATGTCTGGTCTTGTTTGAGTGAGATACAATAGTCCTCCAATCATTGACTTATACTTTGTCTAATCAGCCTTAGGGGAATCCTCATCTTTGCTTAATTTACATCTGGTTGCCATGGGAGTATTCATTGGTTTTGAATCTTCCATCCCAAATTTCTTCAACAATTCTTTCACATATTTGGTCTGAGAAATGAAGATTCCTTTCTTTGTTTGAGTGATTTGTAGGCCCAAGAAGAAATTCATTTCACCAAGCATGGACATCTCAAACTCATTTTTCATTTGATTTGCAAAGGTTTTACACAAACTATCTCTTCCTCCAAAAATGATATCATCAACAAACACTTCAATAATTAAGATGTTTTCATTATCAATTTTGAAATATAAATTACTATCAGTAGTACCTTTGTTGAAATCAATCTTCAAAAGATGCTTATCCAATCTTTCATACTAGGCTCTTGGGGCTTGCTTCAGTCCATGCAGTGCTTTCTTTAACTTGTAGACCATATCACCATGATCAGACAATTGAAATCCATCCGGTTGCTCTATGTACACTTCTTCTTCCAAGTCACCATTCAGGAAGGCAAACTTGACATCTATCTGATACACCTTGAAATCCTTGAAGGCAGCAAATGCAAGAAATAATCTGACTGCTTCAATTCTTGCCACCAGAACAAAAGTTTCTTCAAATTCAACTCCTTCTATTTGAGAGTAACACTTGCAGACCAATCTGGTTTTATTTCTGATTACTTCACCAACTTCATTTAGTTTGTTCCGGAAGACCCATTTGGTTCCAATCACATTCTTGTTTCTAGGTCTAGGAACAAGATCCCAAGTGTGATTTTTCTCAATTTGCATCAGCTCTTCCTCCATTGCTTTAGTCTAGTTTTCATCATTGCAAGCTTCATTTACTGTCTTAGGCTCAATCTTTGAAATTAGACAATACTCTTCTGAATCTTGAGCAATTATCCTTCTTGTTTGTACTCCTTTGCTTATATCACCTATGATCTGATCTTCAGAGTGATTCAGTCTTACATACCTAGGAACTTTGGGAATTTCTTGCACTTCTGATTCTTGATCAGGCTCATTGAAACTCATCTCTTCTTCCTGATTTACCAGATTAATTTGAATTTGACTTACAGAAGAAGCTTGGGCTCCTTGAGTCAGAACACCATTCTGATCATCTTCATCATATTCCTAAAACCTTGAGGGTTTCTCAATTCCCTCATCAACCTTCACATTTGTACTTTCTATCATCTTCCTCAATCTCTTGTTATAAAACTAGTAGGCTTTACTTTGAGTAGAGTATCCCAAGAATATTCCTTCATCACTTCTAGCATCAAACTTTCCTAGATCTTCATCTCTTTTACTGTAACATTTGCTACCAAAGACTCTGAAATACCTTACAGTAGGAGTGATACCAAACCAAAGTTCATAAGGAGTCTTACCAGTATTGCTTCTGATTTGAACTCGATTGAGAGTATAGACTACAATGCTGACAGCTTCTCTCCAATAGATCTGAGGAACATTTTCTTCCATCATCATGGTCCTAGAAGCTTCCTAGATGGTCTGGTTCTTTCTCTCCACTACTCCATTCTATTGTGGAGTCCTAGGAACAGACAATTGTCTCTTTATTCCATGTTTCTCACAGAACTCTATGAACTCACCGGATGTGAATTCTCCACCTCTATCAGACCTCAGACATTTCAATTTTAATCCGGTTTCATTCTCTACCATAGACTTGAATATTTTGAATTTCTGAAGAGCTTCTAATTTCTCTTTTAGAAAGGTTACCCACATCATCTGGGAATAGTCATCAATTAGTAACATGAAGTATCTATCACCTTGCATACTCATGATTCTTGCCAGACCACAAAGATCAGTATGAACTAAGTCTAATAATCCGGTAGATGACAGTTCCTTACTTTTGAATGAGATTCTGCTTAGCTTACCCAACTAACATTCTTTACATAAGCTATTAGTAGGTTTCACCAATTTTGGAAGATCTCTCACAGCCTGAGTATTGCTTATCTTGATGATATTATCAAAATTCACATGACACATCCTCCTATGCCATAACCAACTCTGATCAACTTGAACAAATAAGCAACTTTTACTAGTACCAACCAAGTGGAAGATATTACCTTTAGTTTGAGTACCGGATGCAATCTTTGTTCCAGAGCTTTCAAAGATCTTGCATTTTCCATTCTTGAACCAGAGATCATAGCCTTTGTCCACCAACTATCCAACACTGAGAAGATTGTGCTTCAATCATTCAACATACAGTACATTACCAGTTTTGTTTCTTCCATCAAGAGAAATAGTTCATCTACCTCTAATTCTACCAGCAGAATTATCACCAAACTTTACCACTCCTCCTTCATACCTTTCCAAATCTACAAACTTATTTTTGTCACCTGTCATATGGTGAGAGCAGCCACTGTCAATGACCCAATCATCCTTCTCTTCAACTCGGGTAGCCAGAGCTCTTTCCACAGTCTTATGATTGACAGATACAAAGGACATTAGATCTTCTTCCTTGATGGCAATGAACACCCATTCATTTCCAGATTTGTTTCCTATCTCTGATTCATCATCTGTTACTCCTTCATTATCATCATCTTCATGTACATAGTAACAGTTCTTTTGGAACCTTGGCTTGTTAGGATTTTGCCTTGAAAACCTTTCCAGACACCTTGAGGCAAAATGACCAATCTTATTGCAGTTAAAACACTTAAAAGGTAATTTTCCTTCATACTTACCGGATCCTCTTGGCAGCCTTTTTGCAATAAGGGCTTCAAGTTGAGCAGTTTCTACTTCTTCTTCCAGATCTTTTCTTGCTTTTTCATACCATGATAGTTTCCTTGATGAATTCTCTCCCGGATCAAACCTTTGTTTACCTTTAACAGAGGCACTGGCTTTGAATGCAGATTCAGCCTTGGGGGGGTCATCTCCAAACTCTATCATTTCAAATGCAGCTAATTTTCCAGCTAATTGATCTCTTGTGACAGTTGTATGGGCTCTGAATTCTTCAATGGTAGTAGCCTTGATTTTTAAGAAGTAGGCAGGGATCTGAGAATTTTGCCAACAATCTCATTTTCATCCAGGACTCCACCAACATTTCTAATTCCACAAACAATCTCATTTACTCTTGGCATAAAAGTAGTAATATTTTCATCATCTCTTATCTTTAGATTTTCAAATTTCCCTTTCAGACTCTGTAACCTTGCACATTTAACATACTTGTCTCCTTCATGCAAAAGTTCCAGTTTTTGCCAAATCTCAAAAGCAGTTGGTAGGTCAATAACATTTGAGAGCTCTGAATCAGATAATGCGCTTAGAAGAGCCTCTATAGTTCAAAAATTATTTTCAGCATCTGTGATTTCATTTAGGGGTTTCAGACCCCTGTGGAGGTATATACTGTGTTGTAGCCATGGTCCAGTACACCATTCCCATACATTGCAAGTGACATTTCATGTGACCTTTCCAGAGATTAAAATTGGTTCCATCAAACTTCGGACTATCCTTCTTGTAGGATGACATCCTGGATCTCCTCAAGCAGTTAAGCTCCTTTTAGAGGAACTTGGCTCTAATACCAATTGTTAGACTTAGGGCACACAACTGAGAGGGGGGGTGAATCAGTTGTGCAAAACTTTTCTTACAATTACACACTTAACTTCTTATAGCAATTTAGTAGCATAATAATAAATTAACCATGGAAACATAATTCAACAAATCAAGAGCAGAAACATATCAACACATGAGACACCAAGATTTTGACATGGAAAACTTGGTTAAGGGAAAATTCACGGGATGATTAACCCAAGAATGTATTCTCTGTTAGAAGAATAGAAGGAACAAAATGGTACATGCCAATTAGGGCTCACTACCCAAGCACACTGCTCATAAGAGGCTCACTACCTACAAGAGACACACTGTCTACAAGAAATAAATATCACATACATGAACTAGAGAACAACATCTTCACCATGCTTGAATCAGTTCCATTTAAGCCCAATACTTATGTTCTGCCTTTCGCTCTCCTCCTTAATACCACACACTCATCTCAACAAGGACAACTTTGAAATGACTTCGCAATCCCTTATTTATACAAGACATCAACTTAGGAATGATCATCTAAGTCAGCAAACATCAACAATAACATCCGTAGGATGTGTAACTAATCCAGTCGACCAATCTCTAGAAGAACACTATCATCTGGAAGTTAATCTTCAATTGCGAGCTCCAACTCCAATGCGAATCACCAACATGAACTGGACATGATCCAAAGACCTCCACAAGCTTGCCTAAATCACCAAGAACATCCACACTTCATCTGCTTACTGAAATCCATCTCCTCTTCATCCAGAACCTCAAGAACATAGTCTATCATTACTGTCACAAAGGCATAGATTCTTGCGGACCTTCAAACAATGAACCAATCTAGCTGACACTCCATAAAGACTTCCTCAACACTCCCTCAAATCCGTAGAATAGGAAAATGCATTTCCGGATCTCACCGGACCTATCTGTAACACTCTGTCACCACTGAACATCTATCAGAACCGGTTTTACTTGAGTGGCCACAACTTCTTTAGATCTTCATGCAGACCTCTGAAATCTCTACTGGACCACCTTAAGACACATATCTACAAACCCTTTAAACCACATCCTTTGATACTCATCCTATTTTGGACTTTTATCTTACTGTCATCACCAATCTTCACTGTTCCTGATTGAGACTAATTTTCTCAATATCCTTAGCACACAGCTCATCCAATCCTTATCATTAATGCAACAAGAGTATGTTAACATCAATGACAACACTAGTTAGGCCCATACTTGCAACAATAGAAATCAATAAAGTTATGCTTTATGTCCTTGTGCTAGCCTATGAGCAAGAGGCCTCAACATTTCTCTGACCTCTTTGGTCAGTCTAGGAGAAGGGCAACCAAGTGAATTCATTACCCTGACTGCAAATTCATCATGAAACACAACATAATTATAGTTCTTTCAATGAGTATCCCACTTGTAACACCAGCATTGTGTGGGCAATCTTTGTTTCTTCTAGTCAATCATGCTCAAATCCATTTTGCTAGGCCACTTTCTCCTATTCTAATACTATATCAAGTGACGCAACAAAGAATAGTTTTTGAAATCAAGGGGCTTCTTGTTTTCTCTGATTTAGAAAAGACCATCATGCAACTTCTCTTTAATATATGATGCAAAATCATACTCAATATTCACCTCTGGATTCTAAATTATCATGGCCATCATCATCAAATCAATTGGCATTTTACCTTGGGCATCAATACCCAGCACCTGACATAGAGAAAAGTATGTCGTCTTGAAATAAATAGCAAAATCATCAACAACAAAAGGCTCAACAGTAGTGGAAGGAATTTCAATTCTTCTGTTATTAGCCCATTTCCTCGTGTACATAGGCAATTCGTCACTTCTATGTGTTTTTCTTAGGGAAGTGTATTCTTGTTCACTCCTCTTCAAATCCACCTATGTGAGGGCTTGCCTGTTCAACATGAAGCAATCAATGAGTTCATTTCTATCCACAACCACTAATGGTGATCCACTAGGCAACCTGACTATCCTAGTGGCTGGATGATATTGCTCTGCCAGCACTTTGATTATCTCAACATCAACAAATACATTTGGAACCACAAGCTTGGCCAAGTTCAAATTCCATGGGTTGGCCACTAGGCCCTGACCATCCTTCTTCTCATAAAAATACCAAAAAAGAGTCCATCCTGAAATAGGAACCCTAGCATCTTGACAACCCTCTGATATATCCCTAAAAACTTTCTTGTATCCCTTATCAACAGAATTAAGCAATATGTTCAATAGAGATTTCTGAAAAGGTCATTTCTTTTCTTTAGGAGCAAAGGACTCATCTTTCTTACTCATAGTCTCTGCCTTCTTAGGTGCCATTGCTTATCACCAGGGTTTTAACAGCTACTTTCTCTACTAAACTTAGTTGAATGAAGAATGCAAGCAAAAATCAATTAGACACAGAAGTGGATGAATTTTCACTTACCTAGTTGAATGAAGTTTACAGAGTGCACCAGAGCTTGAGTTCACAACTGCCAATTACTTCTGATCTTGCTTGAATGATGAAAAACAAATGAGTCCCAGACTTTATTTTTTCTATTGAGCTAGTCACTTCGCAAGTTACTCTGGTTCGTGCCAAGATTGAGAAAATATGCATGTTTAAATCACTTCAAACACAATCCATTGATCTTCATAGATCGGATGGACAAAATATTTCACTAGCTTTGCAGTCATTTCATTGATTATTGCACACCTGCCACCATAAATGATGGCCTCTACCAGGTGGCAGTGTTATTACTCCAGCATCCAATGCTTAGCGCACTATCACAAAGTCAATTTGTTTGGTTCGCAGGGTGGTGGGAGAACACTTGGCAGTCATCTTTTACCATTTACTGCTACCTCGCAGACCTAGTAAGGTCACAGTTGTGGGACAATGAGGTAACATGCATTATTTTTGACTTTCATCATGTTACCGTACACTAAAGGAGTGACCATTGCAAGTATGCATTATCATTATCTTTACTAACCTATCCCCTGGTGCAGTACCGCACACCATTTCTTTGACCATCGCAGGGTTGCATTTCACAACAAATGTCACTTAAAACCTTCACCGTGGGCCTGCAGAACCCATTAGAAACTATCATGGGACCACAGTAATAAGCATACATTACTTTGGACTATTCACACTGCTATACGACAAGGCTCTCTTGAGACCGTCACGGGGCTACGGTGAACCTTTTTCTCCCCGTTTGCTCTTACCGCACAATCCTCGGTTATTGTCTTACCTACCGCGGGACTGCATTAACCAATATATGTCTCTTAACTCATACCGCCAGCCCGTCACTCCATTTTGAGACCACCAAAGGACCATGGTAATGGATTCTTATATATTGCAACACCACCAATAGAACTTTTGCATGTTGCGGGGTAGCGGTAGCTACTTCCTTTGGTTCCCACACACCTGTCAAGACCATTTGAGTGACCTATGGGGCTATAGTAAGAGACAAAAACACATCAATGATAAAAAATATGCATATCTTTCACATGGACTTGATATGGGATGCTTGTAGATGACTGTTGGAACAATTTTTAAAAGGAATATGGACAACTAAGATGGATTTATGGAAGGAAAAGTGTATGAAACCAAATGGCACTATGGGAATTTTGAATGGTCCTAATAGTGGTTCCTATTAGGGATGAATGGCTGACAAGACATTATAAGGACCTAGACACTTCTCCGGGGTGTAGACCAAAACAAAAACTGTACAAAAGTATAGAAAACCAAAATTTTAGGGGAAAGGGAAGAAACCTAAACCACTGTGCATTGAATTATATCTTTTTTTTAAGAAAAGAAGTGTTTCAGAAATTTTCCATGCACTGGCAATTCTTAATTTCTACCCACCATATTTTGGAGATAGTACAAATCCTCACCACATTTACCAATAATGACAAATGGTCCAATCCACAGAGCCTCAAATTTTCCATGTTTTCCTTTATCCTGACTTCGTGCATTCCACATGAAGACTATATCATCAACTTGGAATTTTCTATCTTTAGCCCTTTTGTCAAAGAGGTATTTCATTTGCATCTGCATCTTTTCATTCTATTTCTGAGCTTGGCTCTTGATTTCATCCAATTTCGCAAGCTACTCCAACCTTTTGTCCAATGGATCAGGCATATCAATATCTTCCTACAGTATGAATTTGTATACAGGCAAAAGGTTATGCATTGGCATCCTTGCTTGTGTCCCATATACCAATTCAAAAGGTGACCTGCCAATAGCCTTTTTCATTGTGATTCTATCTACCCATAAAGCCAGCTTTGGATTTGAATCCCATGATCTTTTATTGTTATCAAGCATCCTCTAGTTATCTTCATTATACTAGTGCAGTCATGGTAGGAGGGTTCACAAAATGAACTATGCAGACCGTGCAACAAGAGTAAACACAATGGAAACAACTCAAAGATCTGAAGCAATTACAGATTTAGTCATTCAGTCATTCAGTATAGAATTCAAATACAAATTGGCTGGCAACATGCGGGCTTACAGTTAGGGCTCACATGCCTGATTTAAGGATATTAAAATATACACAAGATATAGCTTTGAAGCTCCTTCGCACAAAGTCTAAACTATGAATTATCTCTATGATGAACTTGATGGCTACTTTCCTAGAGATCTAATACATCAATATATATCATCTCTGAAACAATAGATTACTTCGTGTCAGCCAAGGAAGATCACAAACTCCAATGAAGAGCTATAACGTGTGTACATGGATAGGTCAGACCTAATCATGTAGAACACCTCTGCAAATGCATGGACTGATGTGTAGATCTTGGGGAAGGTCAGCCATGAACCAAAGATCAATGAATGATGTGTCATTAAGCTCCATGGATCGGGAAATGCTCTGCAAGTCTTCTTCTTTAGTTGATTGTCTGAGACTATTAGGATGCTCTATTCTAAGAAAATAATTGATCTTTTCATAGTGATAACTTTCTGGTTCTTGATCCAAATGCTCTAAAATTTAGATTGTTGATATGCGCCAGACAACTGAGAGGGGGGCAAGTGAATCAGTTGTCTCAAAAACTTAAACACTTTCTCCAATTAAACATTTATCACTTATCCACAATCATTATGATTTAACAATGAATGCATGAAATTAGAAACTTAATCATAGATACAACATCAAACACAAGAGACGCCAGATTTTACATGGAAAACCCCAAGGTGGGGAAAAACCACGGAGAGGATTAGCTCTCAATATATATTGCAATCTTGAAATAATGTTGTTTAGGCTTGGTCACTCCATGGGCCTAAACATACTGGCTTACTGCTATGAAGAACAAGTAGGTCTAGCAGGCTCATTGCCTCAACCCTAAACCTAGCAAGATTACAATAAGGGTTGTTAAACCCTGAGGGCTATTAAACCCTACTGATGGCTTAATTCTAGATTCACTACCATGATCAACACCTTTCTAAAGTACAATAATTCCTCTTCTTTGCTCTTCCTCTTCTATGCTCTTCCTCTTCTCTGTTCTTCCTCTTCTTCCCTCTGCCTCTTCTCTGCTCTTCCTCTTCTTCCCTCTGCCTCTTCTCTACTCTACCTTTTGGACCTTTCTTATTATCTTTCCATTTTTGCTTAAGGACACTTTTTCCACGACTCAACTACAAGTATTTATACACTACATCAACCTTGGAATGATCATCAAGGTCAACATCACAATCATCAACCATTGGAACAATCTCCAAGGTTGGTATTACAAACATTTACAAAATAGATCCTAACCTATTACAAATTATGCAAAGAAAATGAAATACGGATCATGCCATGCCTTAGTTGGGACTCAAATACAATCTTCCATGCCACAACATGCTTCCACAATATTCTAGAGATCTCTGTAATCTCTAGGGTTAACCAGGTCGGCCAAGACTGGTTACACGCTACATTGTCTGGGAACAATCTTCAAACATAATCTCAATTTCTTAACGCGGACCAAAATCTAGATAGGAACATGATTAGGAGACATCCACAAGCATGTTATAATCATCAAGAGAAACCGCGCGAACCTTAACCACTTTGACCATAGGAATCTTCTCACTGCAACACATGAACTTCATTATCTTCAACTGTCATAAAAGAAAGATAGCTTGCGGACCACCAAACCATGAACCATTGTAACTGTAGGCACTTATCATCATCCCAGACTTCCTTCTAGAACTATAGAGAAAAACACTTTATTGCAGAGGAATGTGGAGAAAAATACTTTCTCCTTGTCCCAACTAAACTTACAGAAAAACCAGGTTTCACTTAGAATGTAGCATCCTTAGTCATACCTCTAACTTACTTCCAATCTGCAGACCACGATCTTCAAAAAGAAATAAATACGGAGCAGTTTACTAGACTATTCTTTAGCATACAACTCAATGTCTGTACTGCACTTCTCTGTAACTTACTTGTTCCTTCTGGAGAGGCTAATTTTCTCAATATCCTCAACATACAAGTCTTCTAAACAAGTAATATAATAAGATACAGTTGACACAAATGACAATAAGGATATGTTGACATCAATGACAACACCGATTAGGCACATACTTACAACAATCTCCCCCTTTGTCATTGATGGCAACATATGATGTGAAAAACTATAATAGACATCAAGACAAGATTCTCCCCCTTTCTCTTTACACACCTGCACTCTTTCTTCTCTTACACATCTACACTCTAAGTTTTTCACATGACTTCTCTTCCCCTTTGACATCAATGGAAAAGGGCACATACTTACACTCTTCTGCTCTGATCTAATCTCTCTTCTGAACTCTCTAACTTCTTCCCATGAGAAGTAGCCCTGAAAAGCATCAATCCAGCCCTCTGGGCACTTCTAGACTGATGCACTATTGTGCATCTTAGTTTAGAGTAGGAGGGCTGATAACCCCTAAATTTTATCTGAGATACTCAAAAGTATCCTTAGGCAGAGGCTTGGTAAAAATGTCTGCAATCTAATCCTTGGTAGAAACATATCTAACTTGACTTCATTCTCTATCACCCTTTCTCTCATAAAATGATACCTAATGGATATGTGCTTTGTCCTTGAATGCATCACTGGATTCTTGATATGTTTATGGCACTTGTGTTGTCACAAAAGATTACAATGGGATCTTCATACATGATTTTGATGTCCTTCAAAGTCTACTTCATCCATAACACTTGAGTGCAACTACATGCTGCTGCAATGTATTCTGCTTCTATAGTAGACAGGGATATTGAATCCCATTTCTTGCTCAACCAAGATACTAATCTTTTTCCCAAGAAGAATGCACCTCCACTTGTACTTTTTTTTGTCATCCACATCTCCAGCCCAATGTGCATCAGTGTATGCACTGAGAGTAAAGTCATAGTCCTTAGGGTACCACAAACCATAATATATTGTAGCTTTTAAATATCTCAAAATTATTTTGACTACCATCACATGTGATTCCTTGGGTTCTACCTAAAATCTTTCCACAAGACATACTACATGCATTATGTCAGGTCTGGTTTGAGTCAGATAAAGTAATCCTCCAATCATAGATCTATACCTTTTCTAGTTTGCCATGGGTGGGTTATCATCTTTGCTTAACTTACAACTAGTTATCATAGGTGTGCATACTGGTTTAGAGTCTTCCATCCCAAATTTCTCTACCAACTCTTTCACATACTTAGACTGAGAAATGAAGATACCTTTATCTGATTAACTTATTTGCAGACCTAAAAAGAAGTTCATCTCTCTAAACATAGACATGTCAAATTCACTTTGCATTTCTCCAGCAAAAATTGAGCACATACCTTCATTGCCTCCAAAAATAATATCATCAACAAAAACTACAACAATCAAGGTTTGTTCATCATTGATCTTGATGTAGAGATTTCTATCTATAGTACCTTTATTGAACCCTATCTATATAAGGTACTTGTCCAATCATGCATGCCATGCCCTGGGAGCTTGTTTTAATCCATACAAAGCTTTCTTCAATCTGCATACCATGTCACCCTGATCTGATGACTGAAATCCTTTCGGTTGTTCTATATAGACTTCCTCTTCCACCTCTCCATTTAAGAAATCAGACTTCACATCCATTTGATAAACCTTGAAATCTTTGTATGCTGTGAAAAAGCCAAAAACATCCTTGTTACTTCAATCCTTGCCATTGGAGCAAAAGTTTCTTCAAAGTCTATTCCTTCAACTTGAGCATATCTTTTGCATACCAACCTTGCTTTGTTTCTTACCACTTCACCATTCTCATTCATCTTGTTTCTGAAGACCCACTTTGTACCAATTATATTCTTGTCTGCTAGTCTGGGAACAAGATCCCAAGTTTGATTCTCCTTTATCTGCATCAATTCCTCTTCCATAGCCTTTATCCAATTCCCATCTTTGCAAGCTTCATCCACAGTTTTAGGTTCAATCTTGGAAATCAGATAGAAATTTACTTGTTCTTCTGCAGCTTTTCTTCTAGTTAAGATCCTTTTTCTCTTATCTCCTATGATTTGATCTTTAGAATGACTAATTTTTACATATCTTGGAGTTTTGGTAGCACTTACCAAAGCTTGTTCTTCTTCATTTGGGTTGTCTTCATACTGCACCACTTCTAAAACATCGAGATCATCTGACTCATATCCACTTGATTCTGAAGACCTTTCTTTACATTCATCAACTTTAACATTTACACTTTCAATGATCTTATTAAGCCTCTTATTATAGCACCGCTAGGCCTTGCTCTTGGTGGAGTAACCAAGGAAGATTCCTTCATCACATCTAGCATCATTGAACTTGCCTAAATCTTCTTCTCTTTTGATATAACATTTGTTACCAAAAACTTTAAAATATTTCATAGTAGGAACTCTACCATGCCACAATTCATAAGGAGTCTTTGAATTGTTACCTTTTACTTGAACTCTATTTAGGATATATATAGCGGTGTGAATTACCTCTCTCCAATAGGCTTCCAGAAGATGAGCTTCCTTCATCATGGTTCTAGTAGCTTCTTGAACTGTTCTATTTTTCCTTTCAACAACTCCATTTTGTTGTGGAGTTTTGGGCGTAGATAGCTATCTCTTTATTCCATGTTCTTCATAAAAGAAATTGAATTCATTTGATATGAACTCTCCTCCTCTATCATACCTCAAGCATTTGATTTTCAAATCCATCCCATTTTCAACCATTGCCTTAAATGCCTTGAATTTATCCAGAGCTTTAGTTTTCTCTTTCAAAAAGGTGACCCAAGTCATTCTAGAATAATCATCAATGAGAAACATGAAATACCTGTCTCCTTGCAAACTTCTTACTCTGGTAGGTCCACACAAATCTGTATGCACTAGCTCAAGTAGTCCTCCAACTACTTGGTCCTTGCTTTTGAAACTAGTTCTTGTCTGTTTCCCAAATTGGCATTCTTTGCAAATAGGATTAGTAGGCTTCACAAATGTAGGTAAATCTCTAACACAACCTTCTATTCCATAACCAACTCTCATGAATCTAAGTCAACAAGCAATAGTTCTTAGTTCCTTTCAAGTGATAGATATTACCTCTGGTCTTCTTACTAGTTGTAATGATTGTTTTGGAGCTTTCCCTAATCTTGCATCCATTGTCCTTGAAGCTTAAATCATAGCCCTTGTCACACATCTAACCCACACTCAAAAGATTGTGCTTAAATCCTTTCACATACAAGACACCTTCAGTATTATGCTTGCCATCAAAAGAAATAGATCCTTTCCCACAAATCTTACCAGCTATATCATCTCCAAACCTAACCAGTCCACCATCATATCTTTCCAAACTCACAAACTTACTCTTGTCACCAGTCATGTGGTGAGAGAAGCCACTATCAATAACCTGTTCATCCTTTTCCTTAATGGC
This sequence comes from Cunninghamia lanceolata, assembly GCA_027924645.1. Lineage (NCBI taxonomy): Eukaryota > Viridiplantae > Streptophyta > Pinopsida > Cupressales > Cupressaceae > Cunninghamia > Cunninghamia lanceolata. The sequence goes on along the minus strand of BSBN01000220.1, from coordinate 1,277,766 downwards.
CTGAGTAGCTAAAGCACTTTCTACTGATTATTCTTCGTTCACACAACCAGACAATTAGTAGACAAGGGATCTTCCTTAATAGCAATAAACAAGAATTCATTTACAAAGGAACTAGCATTATCTGGTTCACCATTATCTGATACTCCTTCATCATCATCAAAATATTCAACATAATAACATTTCTTTTGGGTCCTAGGCCTATTCTCATATCTTCTTCTATTTCTTTCAATTCTTTCAAGACATCTAGAAGCAAAATGACCTACTTTACCATAGGAAAAACATTTGAAAGGTAATTTACCTTTATAATTACTGGATCCTATTTGCACTTTGTCCACGAAGTTGGCTTCAACTTTATCAAACTCATCATTAGCTTCTACCTTGTACTTTTCTGATCTAGAAGTACTTCCAGGAGTATTGGCTTTGAAGGTCATCTCAACTTTTGGTAGAGCATCACCAAACTCTCTCATTTCAAAAGCAGCAAGCTTACCAAGCAGATGATCCCTGTCAACTATTTTTACTTGCATGAATTCTTCAATTGCAGCTACCTTGTGACAGTAGGACTTAGGTAGAGATCTAATAATTTTTATAACAACTTCCTTTTTGTCGAGAGTTCTGCCTATGGATTTTATCCCTGTAACAAGTTCATCAACTCTTTGCATAAAGGCTAATATGTTTTCATCATCTTTCATCATCAAACTTTCATATTTCACTTTCAGACTTTGTAACTTGGCTTCCTTCATAGAATAATCTCCTTCATATAGATTTTTCAACTTTTCCCATACCTTATTTGCAGTTTCAAGAGTCACAACTTTCATCAATATTGAGTCGGTTAATGAGCTTAGCAAAGTGTACTTTGCCTTGATATCTATCTCAAATTCTTTGATTCCATCTTCAGTCGTTAGAACATTTGGAGGTATGGTGCATTCTATTTCTGCAACTTTCCATACTTTGTAACCAAGAGAAAGAAGATGGCTTTTCATCTGAGCCTTCCAGAGAACATAATTCGTTCCATCAAAATGCAACGCTTCCTTCTTGTAAGAAATTTTGGATCTTCCTCAAGCTGTTATACTTTCTTTAGAGGAACTTGGCTCTGATACCAATTGTTGATATGCATCAGACAACTAAGAGGAGGGGGTGAATCAGTTGTCTCAAATAATTAAACACTTTCTGCAATTAAACATTCATCATGGTGGTTCTTACCTAGGACTAGGGTTTTAAGTTTATCCTATAAGTGTTTACCTTCATCTTTTTCCTTAAAACCCTAAAAAAAGGATTTTATGTGGTCCCTTTGTTACTTTATGTTCTATTCTTTCATTGACCACTTATTCTAGGTCTTTGGTCGCTTAAGTCATAACTTGAAGCCTTTTTCTCATTCAGTGACTGGCCCCCTTTGCCTAGCATCACCTCTTATTCCCCATCGCATTGAAAAAATGTTAAGTCCTAAAGTCTTTAAGGGCTCGGGGGGTGTTATTTGATTTCTTATCGCAGCATCACACTACGTCATTGGTGACATCATTGATCCCCTATGCGGTCGCAATAAGGCACCAGCTGTCAAAGAATGTGGCTTACAACCATTAATCGAGGACCCTAGATCAATGAGTCAAATGGTGCTAGGTGTCGAGGTAAGGAGAGATCTATAGGAGGACCAGAATTGAACTATCAGATGCACAGGAAGATCAACGGCTCTAGCAAGCTCAAAGGCAAAGCATTGGAGGCTGACACTTGGCAACACGATAGGTTTTTAAGGAAGCTGTAGAGAAAGTATTTTCTCAAATAAGCTCCAGGCTGACATGTGGAGGCTCCCCCTTGATTCCGCAAAGCTAAAAGAAAAATGGCTCATCCTCTACCTCTTGGGACTAGAATTACAACACATGGCAAGTTTGTGATGAGGGACACATGGATGGCTATTGCTCATTTTTGGGGAATCAAAAATAAAATGGATCACTTGCTACCACTCGGACCTAAAATTACAACATGTGGTAGGATCATAAGTCAAGTTCCTAAGTGTCGCGGATGGTGCCAAGTGTCGCGAACATGAGTGTTGAAGGAATAAGAGATAAAGGAAACTTTTGAAGATGCACCAGCCTACCATGTGTCCCAGTTTTGTGGCTCTCAGGTATTGCCACATATCAAGAGCTAAGAGAAGCCTAAAGATGCCAAGTGTTGACATGGAATGCATTCTCGTTATAACATAAAGGAGACTAAGCCCGATGATAGGTGGACGGCTTAGCATAGTCATGTAGAGCCTGAAGGCAGTGGGCCATCTCTGGTTGCGATGCCATGAGATGGTGCCACGTGGCAAGGACCGATGCGCAGAGGAAAAGTCAAATGAGGAAGACCGTCAGTGTGGCATGATTTTAGTGGAGGAGGACTTTTGAATGGTGTTGACGAGGAATCTCAAGGTACGATTGAGGCAAGCAACTTTTGATTTAGCAAAAGACAGGCCTAGATCAACGACTAAAATTAAAGTACTAAAGCGGCTGTCTATCAAAAAATTTCCTGCCTCCTCCCATATTGAAGTAATTGAAACTACAGCATGGCCATGGACCAAAACATCAAATCCGCTCATTTGATAAAGGGAAAAGATAGATAACCAGCAAATTTTTAAGGATTTCTGACTGCTTCAGCTGCAAAAAATTGATTCAAAGATCTAGTCGTATTTCAAAAATCTGTAAGGATCTGTAATGTAATTTAAGAAGTCTATCAAAGGTAGATGGCTGGTAGCTTGTTCTCTCCTTTAAAAAGGAATCATGGCCATTCTACCAAGAGGGAGTGTGAGTTTGTAGAGACTTTTCTCTAACTTTGAATATAAGGTATTCACATCTCTGAAAGGCACATCTTGTTACAGTGTTGGTTCTTTATCTGGGTACAGGGTAGTCTCAGGATTGTGAATGATTATTTTTATGTATGATAATGCTCTATCTAGGTTCAATTCAATGAAAAACACTGCATGTGTGTCATGTTCATGATTGTCTCCTCTAGTATTGTATTTCCTCTTGTGAATAAGGGTATCAAGGGTATCTGAGTTCTCCCGTATGCGTTTGTTGTACTATGTGTCTAGTTTTCTACTTCTACTCAAGGAGTAGATTAAATACAATTTAAATTAGATATAGGGAGGGGTGTCATATTAAAGGATTCATAAAGCATGATCATGAGCATTACTCTTTTGTGGACATATTCCTATAAGGCAGCAATATTTTCTTAGGTCCCTTGGATATGAATTTAGGTTATCATAGGAGAACATTCACATTTCTACGCTTGACTCTGTTGCCCAGGTAAAACACTGGTTTGAGGATTTGTCTATTCAAAAGGGTCTAGGGAAGTCCCATGGCTCTGCTCACCAACCATCTCATCACCTCCATCCATTAGATAGTAGGAGTAGAATTAGGACCCCGCGTGCTCTCTGTTTCAACCAGCATGGATAATCCAAGACCATTGCCATCTTACGACTCATCTCACAAATCTTGGTATATAAGAGAGAGCATTCTACCTGGTATGCAAATCTAAATCTTTAAGTCCGAGAACATGAAAGACAAATCTTTCGAAGAAGGGAGACCCCCCTTGGTGTGGCAGAACCTAAAGTGAAGGGGAGGCAGTTCACACTACCTCTTGTCCTTGTTGGCCAAATCATGCAGTGGACCTATTGATGAGAAGTGGAAAACCTTTAGGATTTATTGCCATTGATCTGGAACCAAATAGAACTTGTGACTCTACTAGGGAGATTGTCAAATTTTACTATGGAGTCTCTGAGGTACCAGTGCTGGCCCATGTAGAGTTTGCATAAAAAATAGTGCTTTATAACTCCCTTTGGAGGGTGGTGACTCTGCTTACTGTTGTTGCAACAAGATCAAGAAGAGAATGTGTGGTGCTCTACTGGGGATGAATCTAGAAAGTAAAAGTGCCTTCCTGATGATTTGTTAACTCTATTTGAAGTAGCAACATCTCCAGGTATTTCATTTTCTTGCACTTAAAATGATTGAGATAAAGCAGCAATCTTAGTTGTGCTCCTAGAAAATAGCACTTTTTGAAAGGTATAAAGCCTGAAATCTCAAAGAAATTAGAGGTTACTAGAATGCTATTCCTAATAAGCTTAGAAAGTGTTTGCCAAGATGTAGTGGAATAAATTTTGAGTCAGAAAATAAATATCTGCAAAAATATGTTAGAGGCTAGAGATGTTTTGATTAAGCCCTTTGTTCAGTCATTAAAGGACAATTCTAGAGTCTGGTTTTCAACATGGGTACATCTTGTAAAGATGGGAACAAAGAGCTTATGTAGCCTTAGAGAGAGAAAGCTGTAGATGCAGTGTGCCTTTCAGATGATGAAATAAAAGGTGCATGCTGCAGCAATAGGCATATCCTGGTTGATCATGAATATCTATATGAAATGGATATGCAAATTTTCACTCTGAATACAAGGAAGTATGGCTCAAGGGTGTAAACATTCAGATCCGTGCCTTTTAGATGATGAAATATATCTAGATGGGTACTTCCTTGAGGCTGATGGCCACCTTCACAATGCAGGGATTGAAAGGTTTGATTTTCATTGCTCTAGTGAAGAAGGAAAATAGGATCGTTATTCAGAGATGAATAGATTAGTTGCATATGCTCATAAACATGGGAATAGTATTAACTATTCAGGTAACTATGGAGCTTCAAATGATTGGCTACATTTTATGCCTTCTCTCGGGACAATCCAAGAGGAACTCAATGGAAAAATTGCTAAGCTCAACAATGATGGATACCTAGGAGTCTCTAAAAGTTTGAGGGATGTTGCATGTACCTGAATGTTGAGGATTAGGAAGGCGATTTTCAGATAAAGATTCAGCATGCTTACAACAATGGATAGTAAGGCCAAATCAGTTCAGCCATAAGAGTGGAGACACAATTAGCAACAAGGCAAGGTGTTGCAGACAACTTAGTGGTTCCAAGCTTCACTTGAAGCAATCAAAAGAAAAGAGGGAGTACTGGTTCTTCCTTCTGGTGGCCCTGGGCCACCAAAATTAATTTGAAGATGTGAATTGTGATGCAGGTTGGTGCAGTGACTCTATAGCCTAATGGATATGGCACCCAGTCTGCATCCCAGAGATCTAAAGTTCTTGCCATGCCTACAAGAGGCATGCATCCCCAACCAGAGCCAATGGTGGTGCTTATCTAGGACTAGGGTTTTAAGTTTATCCTATAAGTGTTTACCTTCATCTTTTTCCTTAAAACCCTAAAAAAAGGATTTTCTACTATCCCTTTGTTACTTTATGTTCTATTCTTTCATTGACTACTTATCCTAGGTCACTGGTCACTTAAGTCATAACTTGAAGTCTTTTTCTCATTCACTGACCACCCCCATTTGACTAGTGTCACCTGCTATTCCCCATCACATTGAAAAAATGTTAAGTCCTAAAGTTTTTAAGTTGTCGGGGGGTGTTATTTGATTGCTTATCGTAGCATCGTGCTGCATCATTGGTGACATCATCGATCCCTTGCACGGCCATGATAAGGCGCCAACTATCAAAGAATGTGGCTTACAAGCATTATTCAAGAACCCTAGATCGATGAGTCAAATGGTGCCAGGTGTCGAGGTAAGGAGAGATCTGTAGGAGGACCAAAATCAAACCGTCAGATGCACAAGAAGATCAATGGCTCTAGCAAGCTCAAAGGCAAAGCACCAGAGGCTGACACTTGGCAAAACGACAGGTTTTTAAGGAATTTGCAGAGAAATTCTTTTCTCAAATAAGTGCTAGGCTGACACGTAGAGGCTCCCACTTGATTCTGTGGAGCCAAAAGAAAAATGGGTCTCCCTCTACCTCTCGGGCCCGAAATTATGACACATGGCAGGTTTGTGATGAGGGACACATGGAGGGCTCCTACTCATTTTTAGGGAATCAAAAAGAAAATGGATCACTTGCTACTGCTTGGACCTAAAATTGCAACACGTGGTAGGATCATAAGTCAAGTTTCTGAGTGTTGCAGACGGTGCCAAGTGTTACAACCACGAGTGTTGAAGGAATAAGAGATAAATGAAACTTTTGAAAACGTGTCAGCCTACCATGTGTCCCAGTTTTCTAGCTCTCAAGTATTGCCACTATCAAGAGCTACAAGAAGCTCGAAGATGCCAAGTGTTGACATGGTGTGTATTCTCACTATGACACAAAGGAGACAAAGCCTGATGATAGGTGGACGGCTTAGCGCAATCGCGCAGAGCCTAAAGGTGGTGGGCCATCTTCAGCTGCAATGCCATGAGATGGTGCCATGTGGCGAGGACCAATGTACAGAGGAAAAGTCAAAGGAGGAAGACCATCAGTGTGACACAAATTCAATGGAGGAGGACTTTTCAACAATGCTATCAAGGAATTTCAAGGTACGATGGAGGCTAGCGACCATCAATTTAGTGAAAGATAGGCCTAGATCAATGACAAAAATTAAAGTACTGAAGCGACTGTCTGTCAGCAAATTTCCCACCTCCTCCCATATTGAAGTAATTGAAACTACAGCATGGCCACAGACCAAAACATGAAATCTACTCATCTAATTGAGGAAAAACCTGCATAACCAGTGGATTCTCAAGGATTTCTAATTGCTTCAGTTGCAAAAACTGATTCAAAGATCTGGTTGTATTTCAAAAATCTGTAAGGATCTGTAATGTAATTTAAGAAGTCTATCAAAGGTAGATGGTCTATAGCTTGTTCGTTCCTTTAAAATGGTATCATGGCCATTCTACCAAGGGGGAATGTGAGTTTTGTAATGTTAGAAAATGTCCCCTTGGGGGCTTTTCCATCAAAAGGTTTAGCTTCCAGGTCTTTAGTGTGCATTTAGGATATCTTGCATCATAATTCAACATCCTGATGGAATCCATGGGTATCATGACAAATGGGGCCTAGGGGGACCCTTTGAACCTAACCCTACCCAAAATAGGGGGAGGACTTGGGTGCTCCTACCCTATTTTGGGTCAGGCCCAAATTTCTAGTGTCGGTTTATGACTGTTATTTGGTCCCTAGGCCGACACGGTAAGTTTGAATTTACGAAATCTTGGCGGGAATGTTTGTAGTTGCATATAAAAGCATGTTTAGGCATTTATTTGTAAACTAGATGATGACTAGCAAGCTATTGTGTTCTAAAGGTGATTCAAGGCTTTCATTGTGTTGCAAGAGTAGATTTGTGTTGTCTATGTGCTTGTGTTTGTAGATTTGAGCATCCATCTTCTCATGGAATGAAGAGCTTCTTCCTCCAATGAGATCTTCACTACAAGGTGACATCTATTGTGATTATTGAGCATTTATCATTTGGTTTTTGCCTTTGCCTTCCTAGGCATGCACTCCCTATCTGACAATGGTGTTCGAAAGACTTGAATGTCTCTCCGGGGCTTGACTGAGGCAAGCCTCTAAACACCACAACCCCCTCCCAAAGTTTTCATGATTGTAGGTTACAACTTGGAGTTGCAGATAAAGTGAAGTTACAGGAGGGTACAACAGAGTGTCAGAATTGTAGATCAGTGAAAGAAACAACTACCTAGACTAGGGTAACCGCTCATTAGTCCTCAAAGTTTCGCAACAGGAAAATCTTCAATACAACGGGAATAGGTTGCAGGTCTTGTTCGCAGATCTCGACAAAAAGCAGGGCACTGGCCCTAGGCATCCACTCTTTAGTCCCCGACTATTCTGCTTCAGAACCTTGAAAACAGGTGCACAATTATTTGTTATTTTACATCTCTCTGTAGCAGCATTTTCCATAATTCATCTGTTTACTATTGTATTTGCATAATTAGGGTTTTAGGGTACAATTGAGCATAAGAGAAGGAAATTGTTAATCAAATCATAAAAACCCAAGTTTCCCTACATCTCAATAGTGACCTAGGGTATGATAGTACATTGTAACTTGACACTAGGTCCTTGAATGTAAGGGTGAAAGGAGGATATACACCGAAACTACCAAAACCAAACATCCAAATTTTACCCTTTACATTTTGATGAACCTGTGCTATTGGACTTGATTGCATTGCTTTAGATTTATAGTGATTTCATTCATTCATATAGTCATTCATCTTATTGCATTGGAAAATTTACAAAACAATTAAAAAATTAAAAAAATTAGAAAAAAATTGCATGCTAGGGTTTCTATTTTGCATCAATTAATTTGAATTTCATCAAATTTCTAATTTTTACATCAGATCTTATTTAAATTACAGAAAATTACAAAAAATAATTAATTTGCATTGCATTTTCATCATAAAATTGCAAGGGTTTTGTTGAAAATTATGAATTTTACATATAACCTAGTAATTCCAAAATCTAGGGTTTTTAGGTAAAATGTTGTGTTTATATTTTTCTACTGATTTTAAAGACTCATTCAAATTTGTATTTGTCTATAGTCTTGCATTTTGGAACAAATTTGCATTTTTGCATAGAAAAAAGTCAACAAAAAACTAGCATTTTCATTGATTTTTCATTAGAATTGCACTTACATTTTGCATTTTAGGGTTTGGAAATCATTTTCAGACTTGAGTGTATTTCATTTTCATCATATAGCAGCTTGCAAAACATTCATATAGCATTTTGTGTCAAGATATCAAACCTAGGGCTTCAAAAACATTGATTTTCACTAGAAGTGGCCTTATCGACTCTCTAAATTTGCACCATAGGTATGTTGTGAAGGATATTTTTACACTAATTGGTTGTTATCAGGGTAATCATTTTTTTCCCCTCCTAAAAATCTTCACAACACCTTTTTATTGGGCTCTTGTAGTGAAAATTTGGTGAAAAACTACACATTTTTGCTATTTTTGCCCTAGGGTTTGGCCTAGTTTGCACTCCAAGAATGTTGTGTCAAATTTTATGGATTGAGGTGACTGATATCATTGTTATTATTTTTTGTACCTTCTAAAATTCTGTACAACACCCATTTGCTAGGTCTTGGAGTTGAAAAATCGTGAAAAATTGCCTATTTTTGCTATATTTGCACTAGGGTTTGACCTTTAGTGGCACTAAAATCATGTTGTGATAGATATTTTGGCATCAAGTGGCTTTTATTACTGATATAATTTTCTATTCCTCATCATTTTCCTCACAACACCCTTTGTCATACTCTTTTACATTGAGATTTGGTGAAAAATTGCATATTTTAGCATATTTTCACTATATTTTTCCTTGTCATCATCCTAAATTTGTATGAGTCTAATAATTCACTACCCTAAGATAAACATTTCCTTAAGAATAATCATAAGACACATGGGATCTAGTGCCCTTGAAGAAGTTGGCACATTGAACACCTTCTTTACAAAAGGAGAGACACAAATGTTACAAGATATTACAACTATCACAAGTACAATGGAAGAGCAAACTTTTCATGATGTTGATGATACTATTGAGATGATAGGATACATATATGATGAGTAAATAAATAAACTTGACAAAGACCTAGCCGAATTCCAAGACTATGTGCAAACTGGGAGGATAACTGAAGGAGTTGTACCTGTGATTCACCATGTAAGAGAATTGATAAAAGAAGGACAAGATGGTGTTAATGCAATCTGTGGTTTAGCACATATTGTACAAACCAATATAATGCCAGTGACTGAATGTGTAAAAGTAATAAATAGCACTTTGTCACCATCTCATACACAAGTATCAGCACCTATACCAACTACGGGAATATCTACCTTTACATCAACGATCTTAACAACTTATGCGAACACTTGTAGTAATGCTACCATTGGTATTTTTGTTAACTTACCCTCAGTTGTTGTCCCTGATGACCAAACCACAACTTGGTACATGTGGCTCACTTAGTCATTTCATGACTCATTCAGTTGAGATGGTTTCCTAATAGGTAGATTGGTCTTTTATATTGATATTTCAGTTTTGGCACCTCATGTGGTAATCATGTTTAGTTTGGCATCACCTGTGGTAATCATGTTCAGTTTGACATCTTTGATGATCATTTTTAGCATGATTCAATTTGGTACTTGGTTGGTTCAGTTGGTAGTGATGTCAAACCTCAGTATTGCTGACTTGGCATAGCATATCACGTTGAGAACATTGCATAAAATGTCAAAGTCTTGATGTTTATTATTATGTGGCATTATGTGCAATTTTTAGAGTGACAAACTTTATTTTAAGTATGGTTTCCAAATGACATTTTCCTAACACTTGGCTGAGGGCACAAATGACATACATGAAATATTATTTTGTGAAAGGTTTAAAGTTTTCAAAGCTTGTAGAAGCTTCGAGTAACTTGACAAATAGGTTTTGGCAATTGTGAAGTGGTCATTTGATGTTGTAATTTTGAGCCCTCTTTAGGGCAAACCAAAATAGCTGGTTGAGGCCCTCAAAAAGCATGAATCTTGATTTTCGAAGCACTTCATTTCATCATTGTTATTGTCTTGGTTAACTATATTGGCTAGGGTTTATTTAGCCATCATGAAAAAGTGTGGAGAATTTGTTTTCTAGGCTTGAATTTTGACTCTGTTAGATGGCATAACTGAATGGAAAGTTTTTGAATCATGGTCATTGACAAAGGACTCTAGAATCATGATGCAATTAGGTGCTTTCAATCCTTTTCCCCTGTTTTAAATTTGAAGTCTCCTTTGTCATGTTTATCTTTGCTTCTCGACTATATTCTTTATACCCATTAGCACCTATGTCTGAGATTTAAGTCTTTTCTTCTACGAAAGGTTTTTATTTTACCCACAAGTCTTGATTAGGGTTTTGTTGTTTTGGGTTTTTGTCTGGTCAAAGTTGCTTCTAAAAAACCTAAGCTATTTGTATTTGGAAGAGCTCTTAATCTTGGTTATTATGTTAACTGGTGGCACTATGATAATAGTGATAATTTTCAGTTTGATGTAAATGTTGATTTTGTCAGGAAAAATGATTTGATGGCATAATGAACTTTGGTTTGTTCTTTGGAAGGATTATGACTTATTTCAGTGACTTGATGATTTCTTATATGGATAGTAATAAGGGGTTTTGGTGATCACCTAACTGTTGTTAAGTATTGCAACTTGAGTTGAACAATTAATCATGGTTATGCAGTGCATAAATGATAATGACATCTTGAGGCAGTAGTGACACATTGTTTACTTCTTTTCTTAATCACATGGCAATTATGGGTTATGTGGCAGTTGTATTTGCTTGGGTTAATTCTACCCTAAACTATGGTTTAATATTCAGTTATTACCTGAAACAGTTTTATGAAAATAGTTATCTCTTCAAACTGTTTCATGAGAAGAGGAAGTCATTATGAAATGTATAAAAAGGGCTTTGAATGGAAATTGTGTGTGGTTGTGTATACACATGATGTAATATTGAGGATAGATGACCGAATGCATTATGATTGATATTAGAACAAAGATTGAGGATCAGTGAAATAGAGTGTCCCTCTGTATTTTTTTCTTCATGATTGAAACATGTATTGAAAGGTCGAGTCTGTGAGACAAGAAATGACCTTTGCCAGTGAGGCATTTTGTGTAGCCAATGAGGCTTTGCCAATGAGGCATTTTGTATAGTCAGTGAGGCTTTTCCAGTGAGGCATTTTCTATAGCCAGTGAGGCATTTTGTAGCCAGTGAGGCCTGTAATTAGTGAGATTCATTAAATAAGCTAGTGTAGACACCCTAAAATGACCAGGTCGTCGCACCACTCGCATTTCATCAAAACTGTCGAATCACCTGCATGTCAACATTAATTGAATAATCTAATTATTTAATTAATTTCATTAAATTCTTCCAAACCTTCTAAAAATTGACATTAATTAAATAAATTCTATTTATTTAATTAATTAAATTAAATTCCTCTATTCTCTGCCACAATTAAATAATTTTAATTATTTAATCAAATCATTATCCTTTTTCAAAATTCAAGTCTCCATTAATTAAATAAATCCAATTATTTACTTAATTCATCACAAATTCTATCTTATCTACAATTAAATAATTTACATTATTTAATTAAACCAATTGTTCTTCTAAATTTAAATAAATCATGCAAATATATTTAAATTATCTCAATCCTCTAAAAATAAATAAAATCAAATATTTTATTTATAATCTTCATATTCCTCTAATCTCGCACAAACAATTAAATAAATTTATTTATTTAATTTACTTTTTCCCCTAAAAATAAATAAAATCAAATATTTTATTTATAATCTTCTGTTCCTCAATCATGCACAATCAATTAAATAAATTTATTTATTTAATTTTAGTTATCTTCCAATTCCTCTTAAAATATCTTGTTAACTCATGTGCACAATCAGTCTTATTTTTAGAACTCTAAAAAAGGCAAAATTACAAGTCAAGTTATCTATTCAATCAATCTTATTTTCATCATATCTTAATAAAAATATCCTTATGGATTAACACATGTCGTGTGTATGTTCATCATGGTTATTTGATTTATCTCCTCCGTTGATTCTTCTGAATTATCTGGACCGTTGATCTATCTTCATTGAAACCTATATAAACCCCCCTCATCTCCTTCACAAATCATCTTCGATCACTTATTCTTAGGCATACTTAACAGCGCTTTGAGTATACATCGCATCGATTGAGCAACCTTACGATCTCTTAACATTGATCTTTGAGCACTTTACTTGTTTGTTGCAACTATGGTTTCACAGCAATATTGAGCAATCCACATTCAATCCAAAGGGAACAATACAAATCTCGGTAAAAGCTTTCATGTTTCATTGATTATTATTAATATCTTTTATTTAGATTGGTTCTCTTTATGTTATTGAGTTTTTTATTTGTTTAGTTTAATATAGTCAATTTTCCTCATACACATTCTGGCACGCCTGGTGGGACCCACTAATCCCTCTTTTTCTTTGAGAAATTGATTTTTTTGAAGTTACAGTATGGAACAGCGCAAAGACATAGAAAAGCGCTTTTGGGAGTATCCCTAAGCACTCCTGGAGGCACAGTACAGTGCCCTCAGGCGATACTGCAGCGCTTCTAATAATACCAAATCGTGCTTCTGGTAGCACAGAGCGGCGCTTTTGGTAGTATCATTAAGCGCTTTCGGCAAAATAGGTTTTTTGACATTATTTTGGTGTTTTTTTTGGTAGGGTTTTATTCATATACATATCTTTGATTTGTCTGACAAGCTGTTGTATTTGTCATTCAACTGTCTTTTTGATACTTCCTAAGCTAACTTATTTAGGGGTGTTTTTGATATTTGAGTTAACCCATCTATTTGTGACACTTTTTTTGAGTTTTATTGATTGCAGGATATAGATCTATCAGATATTACTTCTCAGAACATTAGAGCAATCATGGAATCCTATCTGAACCTAGTTATTTTTGACAAAGCATAACTTTTTCTGATCTAAGACAGAACAACGCTTTTGGGTCTCTTGTAGTGCTTTTGGTAATACAGTAAGTTGCTTCTGGTCTGCATCACCACACTTTTGAAAAAATAGTGTAGCGCTCGCAGTTGGTAAGACAGTAGCTCGCGTTTGGTCAAATTGATTTATTTTTGCTAAATTGTGAGTTTTTGTGGAACTAATTGACTTGTTGTAGCTTCTTATCACTCACATAGAGCAAATAGGTTTTTTTCTAACATGTTCATGTAGGACGAACGTTGAAGAAATCTTGATTTATCTCACTAAGTCTTAGAAACACATTGCCTTCTTAAGGGATAATTGAACAAATCATTTTTTCGGCAATCTAAGTCTTAGGAACATACTGCTTTTCTTAAGGGACAATGGACATGTATGCGAAAAACACCTCAATTTTCTAAGGGACAATGGACATGAATGCCAAACACTTCAATTTCATAAGGGACAATTGACAACTACAAATGTGTGTGTACCTTTCTTATAACGGGACAATTGAACCTTTGTTTGACGTGCTTGCTCTTACATTTCAGTATTTCCTTTAGAAGGGCCTGCTTTTGGATTGCGTTTCATCCAAAAGGGACGACCCTAAGCGGAGTTTTCCTTTGAACCACTATATAAGAGGGATAAGACGAAAGCCAAGTCCTAACTGACGTCAGCCTTACCTTGTGCCAAACTGAAAAGAGGTGTACTAGCTCTTTGTGGAAATGATTTTCACATTAAGCGAAGTGTTTGATACTCTTAGTAGGATTGGTTAAAGCTTTTAGTAGCTTGTCGCATTGCTCATAAGGCGTTGGTCCCTCAAAGTTACTAAGAACCATTCTAGATAGAGACTACTCGATCTACCTCCGAACATTGCGGTAATCATCAGTGCAAGGGGAATCGATTTAAGCCCTTAAGATACTCACCATTGGCTCCCTTGAGAAGATATAGTATTCCCTTGGCCATAAAGCTCTTGTGACCTACTTGAGCTTTCCAAGGGGAGGGTGAGATATCCCTACCTATCGTCTCTCACAAAGATATAAAATATCTGACACCTTTATGGAATGATATTTTTATCGATGGAGTATTAAGCTATGAGCTGATCTACTGCAATGAAACCTTGTCTCTAGGGATAAAAAGTGCTTGTTATTGATTGCAATTATCTTATACCTGTGGAAACATTGGGCTTCTTTGTGAGCCTTGAACATACACTATTTGTTGTGTTAGTCCTTTTTTGACCACTTGTTTGCTGTGTTTTCTCTTGCCAAAGACAAATCTAATAAGAACCATAACCAAATCTATCAAATTTGCCTTTAAAAACATCAGAAACTACTTCAGCGCCTCTAGTATTATAGCAGCTCACCCTTGGTGGTACAGTAGCTCACTTTTGATAACCTTAGCTCACCTTTGGTATAGCAGTAACTCGCCTCTGGTAGCTCAGTCCATCGCCTTTGGTAGTACAGTAGCATACTTTTGGCTGCACAGTCCTGTGCCTCTAGTCAAACAGTATAGCGCTTTTGGTCTAGTAAATTGTCATTAGAGTTTGTCTTTTTCTAAGCACCAAGTAGAATCCAAGCATTACCTTTTGTCCTAGTGTATTCCATGGTAACCACTAGGCTCCAGTAAACTATGAAGTCCAAGCAAGTTGTCCCTAGGAAGCACAAATCGCCTCCTCCCACACCGCAATTGGGCCGTCTCAACATTACTCCCAATGTTACTCCTAGAACACCCACGGAAAAAGAAACTAGCTCTCCGAACATGCTGCACCTTGACCAACCAAACAATCCGCAAGAGGGTAGAACCCCTTTAGTAAGTACACCCCACTATACCACTGGCTTGCCTCCGGATTTTGTCCCACAAGGCTATATTGCCAATCCGGTCCCATCTCAGGAGGAAGGAGTTCCTTTGGTAAATACACCTCATTACACCACCGGCTTGCCTCCTGATTTTGTCCCACAAGGTTATACTGCAGATCTAGCCCCATCTCAAGAAGAGAGACACTTTGAAATAGGTCAATCCTCTCAAGAAGATGAGCAAGATCTTGATGAATTCATGCAAGATCCTAGGGCCATCGCCGCCATTGACAAAATCCTTAGCGAGAACCAAGATCATTTCTTAAACTTGCTAGTAGAGCAAGGAGCTAAATTACCCAAAGATTTTGATCTATCCAATCTTAGCGAGCCTAGCAACACCCAAGACACCCTAACAGCAGTCCAAACCATGTCAACAGTGACCACGCCTTTACCTGAACAAAGCTGACAAGGGAGAACGATTGAGAATCCCCTTTTTCAAAAACTGACAGGAAAGAGGGTCGTATCACTGCTTCTGACTCCTATGGAAATCTACAAAAATCAACAGGAGACTCTACATCATCAAGCGGAGTTAGCAAGACAAGCCGCTCTAGCTAAATCAAACACGCAAAACCCTCCTAAAGTGTCCACACCAATCGCAAGTGGAATATTGGTTACCCCCCCACGAATAGGTTTCCCACCAAATTACAATCCGGGGAACAACTATGTAGCCATGCAACAAGGGTCTCAACACATACCACCTCCTATATCATCAAACCTTCATGTCTCTCAACCAACAAGAGTCATGCAATCACACCCTCAATATTCTTCTATGCTCATCCCCAATCGACCATCGCAAATCACTTCTACCTATGTCCCTCCTCCACTACGATCATCAGCGTAAATTTCTTCAACATGTTGCCTATCCACCCTCAACATTCCCAACATCAAGTTTCCCAAAGCTATGTGCCGCCATCACAACCAAATCCAACGCACTTTAGCTTTCCTCCACCCAATTCTTTTCTTCAACTATCACAAAGCCAACATTCTTACCTAGCGCCACCTCCACCTCTTCCAAATCAAAACATCCAATTCCAACCCAATCTGAACCCAACATACAATGCATACGACCCCAACCAATC
Source organism: Cunninghamia lanceolata (assembly GCA_027924645.1). Classification (NCBI taxonomy): domain Eukaryota; kingdom Viridiplantae; phylum Streptophyta; class Pinopsida; order Cupressales; family Cupressaceae; genus Cunninghamia; species Cunninghamia lanceolata. The sequence goes on along the minus strand of BSBN01000220.1, from coordinate 1,261,535 downwards.
TTATGACCCTTATAATACCAATGCTCATGGCTTACAATACAATCTTCCATATGGGCAGCAACAACCACTTCTAGGACAACAGGAAATGTTACCAAACCCTCCCATGGTGATGGAGCTAAAAATTGCGAAAGTTCAACAGTAGCTATCTGATCTTACATTTGGCCACACCAAGAAGACCTTCTCGTTAGAGGAAGTGTGTCCTTATCCTTTTGATCGGTCATTACCCATGATCCATCTTCCTCAAAATTTTACTATTCCCAAGTTTGATAAATACAAAGGAAAAGGTGACCCAAAAGACCATCTCAGGGAATTCTATCTTGCTTGCTTTGAGGTCTCACATAATGACACATATCTTATGTGTCTCTTTCCTCGTAGTCTTGGAGGTCAATCTATAGAATGGTTCTCACATCTCCCCATGGGTATCAAGTATTTTAACGAGCTAGCAGAGAAATTTACCACCCATTTTTCCTACAACACAGAGCATGAGATTTCCATGACCAATCTATGCAACAATAAACAGAAAAATGGTGAAACTTTCATTTCTTTGCTTCAACGATGGAGATAAATGGCTAGCAAATTCCCTTTCAAGATTCCTAAGAAACAGCTTGTTAGCATATTTGTATAGAACCTCAACCAAGAGTTAGGTTTTCATTTGCAAATCCTTAGTGCTACAACCTTCAATGAAATTACATACAAGGGAATCAACATTGAAAAGGTCCTCATTGCTAAAGGTGTAGTCAAAATCTTCAAAGAAATGAAAGACAATGCTCCTCATCAATAGACAAATGATAAACCAAAGTTTTGGAACAAAAATAAAAATGTGGTCAACGATGGTGTGGTCGATTCTAAGCATGTCCAAACATTACAAACGTCACTACAACTTTCCAAACCAAGTCAAGCTCCACCTCAACAACAACAACAACAACGAAAACCATATCAAAACCAACAACAATGACAACAAGAGTGGCCTCAACAAGATTACCCTTTGTGGCGTCAATTCACTCCCTTAGGAGAGCCCATAGAGATAGTCTTACAAAAGATTTTACAAAAAGGCCTCATCACCTTACCCGATGCTCCCCCATATGGCGAACCTATTTATAAAATTGCATGGTACAGAGAAAATGAATACTGTGAATTCCATAGGAGCAAAGGGCATAGAACTGCATTGTGCATGAAGCTCAAGAACCTAATCCAAAATCTCATTGAAGGCAATCAAATATCTCTACAAGATGATCCACCAGCTCAACATACGAACAAAGACCTCAACATGTACAAGGAACCATTCCCTCATCATGGTCCACCTCCTCCTCAGGATAGAGGTAAAGGTATCAATCATGCTTCCACTTCCTTTGATTCCATTGTAGGTCATTTTGAAGAGAGTCGCGTGTCTACCCTAACAATCAAAGGCAAATCTACGGATTGCACTGTTACAACTCGTCGTGGTCGTGTCACCATTCGTGGTCCTACACCTAGTCTTCCGGCTCAATCTGATTATAATCTTGTTGAACATCTAGGGAAAATGCCAGCACATATCTCTATCTTGGACCTTCTACGGTCATCACCTTGCACATAGAGTAGTGCTAGAAAAAGCCCTCCAAGAGTCTTCAGTTCCTAACAACATAGCGGTCGCAGATTTCCAAGCTATAGTAGGTAACATTGCTTCACCCTACAATGTGGTCTTCTCTGAAAAGGACCTCCCATCCCATGATCTGTGTCACAATGATGCCCTTCATATTGAGGTTATCATCCATAAGCACAAAATCAAACGTATACTCATAGATGGTGGTGCTGGTCTCAACATCTATTCTTTAAAGTTACTAAAGCAATTGGGATACTCTGAGGATCATGTCAACAATGATCAAAGTATTACAATCAAGGGATATGATGATGATGAATGCCATTTAGAAGGTGTTATCCACTTACCTATACAACTGGGCCCTGTCATGCTTGAAACTAGGTGTCAAGTCCTTAATATTGAGCTGCCTTACAACATTATCCTAGGCCACCCATAGATCCATGCAATGAAAGCTATCCCCTCAATGTACCATCAGTCTCTAAAGTTCCCATTCAATGGTATAGAGATCACTATCCTAGGAGACCCCAATCCTTTTGAGTTCTGTCGTGTCTTGCAAGGCAATTATAAGAATTGCAACCAAGTGCCTAAAAATGAAAAAGCCCTTGAATCCCCACTATATGTTGATCCTGAAACTCTAACACTATCCTCTACAAGTAACCCTAATCCTCTTCCTGAGATCAAGGCTCACATCCGTGATATAGGCTTTGGATCGTATGATATCTCAAAATCTTGTTGTGTAGGGCGGATGCCTTTATCCCCTAAATCCTATGGCCAACCGCCCATTGCCAAAGTAACTAAAAAAGCAGCTATCCCTCCTCCAGGATTTCTAACTCAATTCCAATAGGGGAAATTATTGGAAGAGGAAACTATTGAGGACATTTCTTCTTGGCTCTATAAGGAGAAAGAACTAGTCATAATACCAGTCAAGCAATATGGCAATGGCTTAAGGATAGTCAAAAACATGGGCTATAAAGGCAAAGGTGGCCTTGGGAAACAGAATCAAGGCACTATGGAACCCATCATTGTGACAAAGAAACTAGACAAGAAGGGTTTAGGATTTGGTAAGAAGGTACCGCGCGCCTTAGACATCGAGTATATCCTTGACGAGGTGGCTGAAATGTTTCCTACCGATTCAACGTCTACTAAGGATATCATCAATGACTCTTCCCTCCATATGACCAACTTATTTGTAGAATCTTCCATTTTTATGCTATCTTCTATATCCTTAACCTCCACCACTAACACCCAGAATGTAACACTTGTCTACCCTGAACTTATCGATTGGGACCAACAAGGGTCCCCCGTTATAGATGTATTTCAGAATAACGAAACTCTGGCTGAGTTCATGGGACTTCAAGAAGGTATGCCTCTTAGCGATCATAAAGCAGGTTTTGTAATGGAACTAGAGCCAACAGCTTATTTTGGTGAGAATACTAAATCCTCCAGTTGTAAAAGTAAAAATAAAGAAGGATCTCTAGGTGAAAACCACACTGTGACACCTCCTAATCACAAAATAGTAAAAACAAAGGACGTATCCAAAGGTGAAAACCCAACTATGGCACCTGACGATGGAGGATTTAACCTTCCCCTACCATCTAAGTATCAAGAGAAGTCAACTCTCCTAGTGGAAGATTCTACAGAGATAAACCTTGGCATAGAGCAAAATCCAAAGACCACATTCCTAGTAGCATCACTATCAGAAACAGAGCACAGGAATCTTAACGCATTCTTCTTACAGAGAAGCATCAACTATGCATGAACCTATGCTGATATGCTAGGGCTAGACCCTAAGCTAGTTGTTCACTATCTCACAGTTGATCCAAAGGTTAAACTGGTTAAGCAAAAGCTGAGGAAGATGCATCCACAGATAGCTCTCTTGGTAAAAGTGGAAATACATAAGTTGTTAGATAAAAAGTTCATACGACCTATTGACTATTCAGATTGGGTCTCAAACATTTTACCTATATCTAAACCCAATGCGCACATCCGTATGTGCAATGATTTTGGAGATCTAAACAAAGCATGTCCCAAAGATGACTTTCCATTACCAAACATTGATATTATAGTAGACTTGACTGCGGGTCATGAAATGCTTTCTCTCATGGATGGATTCTCTAGCTACAATCAGATAAGGATAGTAGAAGAAGATCAACATAAAACAGCTTTTACTTGTCCGTGGGGTAATTATTGTTGGTGCGTCATGCTGTTTGGTCTAAAGAATGCAGGAGCAACCTATCAAAGAGCAATGATAGTGATATTCCATGACCTCTTTCATCACATCATGGAGGACTATGTTGATGACATACTAGCTAAATCTTCTAGGGCAGATCACATACAGGTTCTAGGACAGATCTTTGACAGGCTCGAGAAATACCAAGTGCGACTCAATCCAAAGAAGTGTGTCTTCGGTGTAACATCAGGGAAGCTGTTGGGATATATTGTATCTTGTAGAGGCATTGAAGTAGACCCCGCAAAAGTAAAGGCTATAGTGGAGATGCCTCCACCAAAGAACCTCAAAGCATTAAGGAGCCTTTAGGGAAGGTTGCAATCCATCAGGCGTTTCATCTCATAGTTAGCAGATAAATGTCAACCATTTCAACACTTGCTCCAAAAGGATGTCTCATTTCGATGGGATTATAAGTGTCAAGCAGCATTTGATCAGCTTAAAGAGTATCTAGCTACACCTCCTGTATTAGTTCCACTAGTTACTGATAAACCTTTGATATTCTACATCTCAACTACAACTTCGGCCCTAGGGGCCTTGCTAGCACAACATGATGAAACAGGAAAAGAGCATGCAATTTATTATATCAGTAGAACCTTGGTGGGATATGAGCTCAATTATTCACCAATGGAAAGGGCTTGTTTAGCAGTCGTGTTTGCTTCCCAAAAGTTGTGGCATTACATGTTGAACCAACACACAAATCTTATAGCCAAAATTGATCCCTTGAAGTATCTACTAGCAAAAGCAGCTCTTACAGGTAGACTAGCTAAATGGGTCATGATCCTTAGTGAGTTCGACATTGAGTATGTGGATCATAAAGTAATCAAAGGACAAGCTCTAGCAGATCAACTAGCAGAAGCACCCATGACAGATACACACCCTATGGTAGCAGACTTTCTGAATGAGAATCTATTCACTCTTTCCAACTCAATAATGTGGAAGTTGTACTTTGATGGTTCGTACACATAGCATGGATCAAGGGCCGACATCTTGTTTATTACACCTCAAAATGACTATATTCCAAAGTCATATCGGCTTGCATTCCCTTGCACCAACAACATTGCCGAGTATGAAGCACTCCTCATAGGTCTCAATACAGCAGTTCAATGGGACATCACAAAACTATAGGGTATATGGAGACTCACAGCTAATCATTCGCCAAGTCACAGATGAGTACCAAACAAAAGATGAAAAGTTGGTCCCCTACAAGCAACTAGTGGATGCCTACAAACCACACTTTTCTAGCATCACATTTGAGCAAATTCCAAGAGAGCATAACAAGGCCGCAGATTCCATGGCTTCTATAGGGTCACTTATCAACATGCCTGCAAATACACAGAAATGTGAATTCTTGATCAAGCAATTGTTGATACCTACCGTCGATGTTCCTATTACTAAAATCATCTATGAACTTGTTGGTCCCAATTCCCCATGGTACGAAGATATCTATGAATACCTCAAGAACAAAACCTTTATCCGTCGATCCTCCCGTTACATCATTTTGTGTGATACACTATATCACCGGAGTCTCGATGGTATCCTCTTACGATGTCTTAATGCGAAAGAAGCTGAAGCTGCCTTACGAGACATACACGAAGGTGTCTGTGGTGCACATTCTACTAGTCCTAATCTCACTAAAAAGATACTCAGAATAGGTTATTATTGGCCTACAATAGAGCAAGATGCTGCACAGTTCGCTAAGAAATGTCTACAATGTCAGCAGCATGGAGATTTGATTCATGCACCAGCTCATGAACTACAACCTGTGACAACTCCATGGCCTTTTTCTCAATGGGGTCTCGACGTCATAGGACAAATCCACCTATCTTCCTCTAATGGCCATAAGTTCATCATTACTACCACTGAGTACTTTACGAAGTCGGTTGAAGCCATTCCCATGACTTATATTACTGGTAAGCAAATAGCCAAGTTTATCCTTAACTACCTCATATGCTGGTATGGTATTCCCCAAGCCATTGTCACTGATAATGGGAGACCATTCAAGAATCAAGATGTCCATGCCTTGTGCACACAATACAATATCCAGCATCACTTTTGAACTCCCTATTATCCACAGAGTAACGGCCAAGCTGAGGCTTCAAATAAGACCATTCTCAAGATCCTCAAGAAAGTAGTCAATGAAGCTGGTCATGATTGGTACTTGCAACTCAATCCTGCCCTATGGGCCTACCACACTAGTATCAAAATACCAACTAGTGCCACACCCTATGCCTTGGTCTATGGCTCTGAAGCCATCCTACCTATAGAGGTCGAGATCCCATCCCTCAGAGTATCCACGCAGGACCTGATCGGTGGAGAAGAGTATCGCACCTCCAGATTAGCTGAGCTTGAACTACTAGATGAGAGGTGCCTTGCCGCGCTTAATCATCTCCATGTCTATCAGAACTGCCTTCGGCGTAATTACAACAAAAAGATCAAGGAAAGATGGTTTCAAGTTGGTGATCTTGTACTTAAAGAGAATCAGAGAAATCAAGCAGATCGAGAAAAGAAGGGCAAGTTTGAGCCTAACTGGTTAGGTCCATTTATTGTGACAACAACATATGGATCAAGAGCTTATACTTTAGCTACACTTGACGGTATTCCTTTAGATGAGCCACTTAACAGTGTCCATCTCAAGAAGTTCTATGTCTGATCCTCTGAGTATTCCAAAATAAAAAAATAAAAAAAATAAAAAATCCGTCCTCTGGTGAAAACCTAGCAAACATGCGCCTTGGATAAGTACCATAGTGAAAACCTGGCAAACAGGCGCTATGTGTAGAGTCAGCACCCATCATCTATCGAGTCTTGTTCATTTCTTGTCGTCACAATGCACTTCATCCATCCATCCCTAATAAAACCATTGACCTTGTTTGCATTTCCATCTCCCTATCTAGTATAGCTTGGAAATTTGTCAGTGTCCATCATCGTCATCCCACGGCTTGATTTGTGTCTACAGTTAACACTATCTTGTCCTAGGTCAAAGCTTTCTATGTCTTCTTTGTTAGTCACCCATGCAAATTCCTCTATCGAAATGGGGGCAACTCTTTCCTTAACTTAGGTCTAGGATTGGTTCCTTGTTCGTGGTTCACAACGCACTCTTCAATCTTTTCTCCTTTCTGCAGATAACACCCTTTAATGGACACATCGCTCCTACGATAAGGCTGTTATCTTTTTAGCACGCTTTTTCTTACATCATCACAACCACCAGAACTACATATTATCTCTTCTCAATCTTAAGGTACCTTGATCCCATGGATATGGGTATGTAGGCAGTCTGGAATACGAAGGAAGTATCTAGTACTTAGGTACATAAGATATCCCCCTTCCACCTTGACCCTTTTCATCACTCTACCCAGAACTACATATTATCATTTTTCACCTTTCCTCGTAATGTGCCTTGATCCCGTGGATACAGGGTATGTAGGCAGTATGGAATACGAAGGATGTATCCAGTACTCAAGCACATACAATTCATCATTCTCCACCCACCCCAATCCATTAACACTATCATCTTTCTAGTCTTCCGTTTATCAAAATCCATTCGCCTCGACTTGACTAACTTTAGCAGCAAGCTAGTGCATCCTTTCAAAGCAAACGTTCTTCGCAAACCTGAAGCAAAGCAGCTTCCTTCCAGAGTCATCTACTGTCCTGCATACCAATTGCCAGCATCAGCTAAGTCCCTCTTAACCAAAGCCCTAGATCAACAGGCTTGTCTTCTGCAAAGTGTTCCATTATCGAGACCAACACACACGTCTCCTGTGACATGTGGCATTTCCTACAGTGAGACATTTCCTTTTTAGGTAGATAGCACCCTTTAATAGACCCATAGCTCCTACGATAAGGCTGTTATCTTTCCTATCCAATCTATCCTGAGCAACCTCTTTGGCAAGAGAATATGTTGGCTGTATGTTTACTTTGCAAGTCAGTCAATTTGTTTTATGGTTTATCTTTTGTCCCTTTTCCATTACCTATTCAAGGCTACCTTGATTTATCTATAATCTTGGTTTGTTGCAATACAGTACGGATTGGGGGCATAGTCATTGCTTTTGTGTGTCGTGTTTGAGGAATGATCATTAGTATCTTTCTTAGCATCATATTTATCTTGTGTGTGTTACAACATAGCATCTTACATATTAATATTCTTCTTGCATTTACATGTATTGAAGTTTATTTTATGTTTAAGACTATGGCTCATTCACATATTCCAACAAGGTTATATTATGTCTACAGGATCTAAGTTCAAACCGCTTGCTTGCAGAGTCAACGTCCACGCACTCGGATATCACAGCACCTTGGTCTTTTATACCTTGGTAGCAAACTATCCACGTGTTATATCAAAAATAAGGATTGCTCTTTATAAACAAATGGAAACCATTGCAACAAGCTCATTCATTTACCCATCCATTTACCCATGGCCTTATATAGTTTTTCAAGCGAAGATTGATCAACAGTCTTTCTCTCATGTTCTCTCATATCTCCTTTCTTCTATCTATCATCTATCCAACTTCACCTATCTCTAACACAATCTTCTAGTCGAGCATCAACCCAGTTCTTCTGTCGCTTCCTTGTCTTTCTGCTTGAGGGGGCACCCTACGCCAGCTATGTAGGGGCAACCAGCTACATTGGGGCATCAAAAATTGTATCATGTCTTCAACAATCATTTTCTTTGATGCAACGCTATAAACTACATTGCATCAAAGAGGGGCAAAATGTAGACACCCTAAAATGACCAAGTAGTTGCACCACTCGCATTTCATCAAAACTGTCGAATCACCTGCATGTCAACATTAATTGAATAATCTAATTATTTAATTAATTTCATTAAATTCTTCCAAACCTTCTAAAAATTGACATTAATTAAATAAATTCTATTTATTTAATTAATTAAATTAAATTCCTCTATTTTCTGCCACAATTAAATAATTTTAATTATTTAATCAAATCATTAACCTTTTTCAAAATTTAAGTCTCCATTAATTAAATAAATCCAATTATTTAATTAATTCATCACAAATTCTATCTTATAAACAATTAAATAATTTACATTATTTAATTAAATCAATTGTTCTTCTAAATTTAAATAAATCATGCAAATTTATTTAAATTATCTCAATCCTCTAAAAATAAATAAAATCAAATATTTTATTTATAATCTTCATATTCCTCTAATCTTGCACAAACAATTAAATAAATTTATTTATTTAATTTACTTTTTTCCCTAAAAATAAATAAAATCAAATATTTTATTTATAATCTTCTGTTCCTCAATCATGCACAATCAATTAAATAAATTTATTTATTTAATTTCAGTTATCTTCCAATTCCTCTTAAAATATCTTGTTAACTCATGTGCACAATCAGTCTTATTTTTAGAACTCTAAAAAAGGCAAAATTACAAGTTGAGTTATCTATTCAATCAATCTTATTTTCATCATATCTTAATAAAAATATCCTTATGGATTGACACATGTCATGTGCACGTTCATCATGGTTATTTGTTTTATCTCCTCCGTTGATTCTTCTGAATTAGTTGGACCGTTGATCGATCTTCATTGAAACCTATATAAACCCCCTCATCTCCTTCACAAATCCTCTTTGATCACTTATTCTCAGGCATACTTAACAACGCTTTGAGCATACATCACATCGATTGAGCAACCTTACGATCTCTTAGCATTGATCTTTGAGCACTTCACTTGCTTGTTGCAACTATAGTTTCGCAGCAATATTGAGCAATCCACATTCAATCCAAAGGGAACAATACAAATCTCGGTAAAAGATTTCATGTTTCATTGATTATTATTAATATTTTTTATTTAGATCAGTTCTCTTTATGTTATTGGGTTTTTGATTTGTTTAGTTTAATATAGTCAATTTTCCTCATACACAGCTAGTGAAGTATTTTTGAGTGTTTTTTATGCCCCAGAGGGTTTTCCACTCAGGAAAATCTCTGTGTTATGGTTACTTGTTCTTCTCATGAGTTTTTGTTCATAATTTCATTATTTAACTATTATATGATGCTCATAGTAAAATAGTACAAATGCATAATACTTTGATACTTATCTCAGTCCAATGAAGTAACAATCTGCCTCTATTGTTTGTCTTGATGAATTGTTCTAATGATTCCTCAATTCACAAACATTTGTTTTGTCTTTTCATGCTCACAAGTTGGTTTGATAGTTTATCTTGGTTCTTAAATGAATGTCTTGCTTTCACCATTCAAGGTTGAAGTTCATAGTTGGTAAAAGTTAATTAGGTGTTACCAAAAACAAGTCTATTTTATAAGACACTGATTCACCCCCCCTCTCAGTGTCTTGCATACTCCAACAAGTGGTATCAGAGCATAGGTTCCCTATTTGAAGTCTAACCGACTTGGGTAGGTCCTGATAGCATAGTACCATGGCAAAGGGTAGAAGAATTAAGGCCTCAAATAGAGAAAAGAAGAATGCTGATCAAAAAGTTGAAAAACAAGCCTCAGTTAAGCCTAGTAATGACTTGTTGCATATGTCACCCCTGAAAAAGAATGATCCATCAGTTGAGAATTTTGATAAAAAGGAAGAAATCATTGTGAATGAAGGAGAACAAAAATTTAATGAGGATGAAGATGGACATAAGTTCAATGAAGATGATTGTGAAGTTGATATTGAAGGAGAACTTTTGTGTGCCCAGATACAATCAAGCAACTTAGTAAAGAAAACAAGAGGTTAGAAGACCAACTTCAACAAGAGAAAGATTCAAAAGATAAGGTATGTTCAGACTTTGTAAAAGTTTCTTTAGAACTTGAAGAAACAAGAAATCTGATTGTGGAACTAAAGAGTCAAGTTTATGAACCTAACATTAGTTTAAGGACTGAAGTTGTTGAAGCAAAAAGGATAATTGAGTGTACAAAATCTGATCTTGAATTCAAAACTAATAAATGTCAAAAGCTTCAAGGAGAAGTAGTTTCTTTAAGGAAAGAGCTTAAGTATGCTAGAAAATAGTTAGATAAGTGTGATCTATGAATCTAAATGAAAGTAGAAATAGAAATCAAATGCAAATACAAATGATTATACCTTCCTTTTGACTCACAAATCCAAGAGAGGGAAGGAGTTGCACCCGATAGCTCCTCATATTTTACCCAAGACCAGAATGAAGATGTGGATTGCTCAATTCTTGTAACACAATGTAGAGGAGAGATTTGATGATGGAGTGATAGATTAGATAGGGATGAGGCATGATTTTGACATTATGATGTTTAAGATGAGGAGATTGTGGAGTGATTTTGGCAAAGGTTGGATGCAAGAAGGAGTTGCTTCCGAATGATTTAGAGAGGGATCTCATTTATAGAGTTTTGGAAATGAGGATGGAGGGTGAGGATCAAAAGATGAGATCAAGGGCTAGGAATAAAAGTAAATCTTTTATTCATTTTGGGGGAAAAGGGATGATAAATGAGGTATGGGAGTAAAGGAATATTTATGAATAAAAGATTCATATGGGGAATGGCAAATGAATTAAAAATTCATTTGGGGATAAGAGGTGATAAATGAGGTATGGGGGTGGTAAGGGGTTTGTAAGAGAAGTAGATGTGATGTGTGATATGTTTCAATTTTTTAATTGGAGGATGTGGGGAAGGGTGTTAAACTAGGTTTGACCACCCAAATGAGAGGTTAGGATTAATTAACATAGGTTTTGTTTAATTAATCCTAGGGCTAGGATGAGGTAGGCTAGGGTAGGGTAGGGTAGGTCAATTAGTAGGCTAGATTAATTAGATAAGAATGATTTATCTAATTAATAGGGATTAGGGAGATGGATAAAATAGCCAAATAAATATTAGAAATATTTATTTAATAGATGAGGATAGTGTTGTAAGGTCTAGTGATAAATTAAATGAATTAATTGATCACAAGGGATAGACAGATGGTTAGGGATTAATTGAATTTATTCAATTAACAGGAGGGATAAATTGGTTTGTAGAGCAAATCAATTTTAGGTGTCTACATTTGCCCCTCTTTGAGATGGTGTTGCAGCTAAGTAACATCATTTCAAAGATGTTAAAACATAGAGTTGGATTGGATAGAAAAAAGATTTTGGCTTAGAAGAATAGGGAAAGGTTTGGGGATAATTGGTAAGGGTGATGCCCCCTTCAGAGGATAGGCGGGTTGCGAGAACACGGTTGTGCTCTTGAAATGGATGGAACAGATTGGTAGAAGTGGTTGGAGGATAAGGGGCGAGATGAAAGTGTGATAATGTTGGGAGATTGATTGGTCAATGATCATTGTGCTGAAAATGATTTGGAGCAATCCTAGGTTTGATATAGCAAAGTGGATATTTTCACCAAGGTATAGAAGACCAGGGTGATGATGTTTATCCAACATTTGCATGGACTAGACACGCAAACAAAGGGATGATCCCATGCATGCCCAAGATAGTACAACCTTGTCTCGACGAGGGAAGGGGACTCATAACATAAGCCCTTAATATACAAAAGGTATGATGAACCTTAGATGCACAAGGAGATCAATATGCTAGAACCGACCCTATGATCAACAAGATATGAATACTAGCTTGGAGTAATGAAACCAACCCACAAGCACAGCATACAAAAGCAAGACTATGCCCCATTCTACATGTTTTCACCACATACCATGATATAGTGAGATCAAGGTAGCTTTGATGTGATCTTCGAATAGGACAAAAGATAAAAATCAAAAACAAAAAGACCAACAAACCAAAACAAATAGCCATTGTCTCTCTTGCCAAGATGGATAATGATTTGATAGATTTTGTCTATCGTAGGAACGATATATCCTAAGGCAAGAATCGATTGATGATTGGATCATGATTAGTTAATGTTGTAAGATTGGCTCAAGATATGATGGTGACAAGTTGTGGTTGATGCTGATTTGATAGTTGATGATTTTTGATTAAGGGACAATGCTTTGATAGGTAATGTGATTCTTGGATCTAGTGTAATCTCAATGGGTAGGGACCATCCAAGTGGGTTGGATGGGTGCATCTTAGGTACCTGAGTACTGGAAATGTCCTTCGTATTCCAGACAGCCTACATACCCTGTATCCATGGGATCAAGGCACACTAAGATGCGTGTGGTGATGATATGTAGTTCTGATTTGTGATGATGATGTGGGGTCATCGAGGATAGATGTGATAATGGTGGAAGATGATGTGTTGGATGATTTGGGTGATTTTGAACATAATTATTTTTGGGATTTTGTGGATATTTTGATTTTTTTGGATTTTTAGATTTTGTATTGTTTTTGGATTTTTTAATTTTTTTAATTTTTTTGATTTTCATGTTTTTGGAAAAGGAATGGTTTATTATGAGATGGTTGCATTGGATTTCATTTGGATAGCCTTTGCGCTACATACCAATGACAAGGGAACACCAAGTCTAGAGGTGAAAGTGATGGGTTTGGATAGGGGGATTGGCGATGAAAGGATAAAGGATAATGGATAGGAGATGAGGGATAGGTATGCATGGTATATGGATGGGGGATTTTAGGATTTTCTCCAAGGGCTAGGTTGCAAGGAATCATATGCCCCAATTCTTAGAATTTTGCATGATGGGTTCATGTTTGAATGGATAGACTTTGTGGTAGATGGATGGAGGATATGCTTGAATAGGGAGTATGCCAAGAGGTCTCCAAAGCATGTTTTTTTTTTATATATTTTGCCCCTTGTCTTTATCAAGATCTAAGGTGGGAGATGGTAAAAGCAAGATATAATGGATAAGATGGCTGGGAAATGATAGGATAAATAGGGGATGGTGGATAAGAATATGATAGGATAAGGATACATGGATAGGATCTGCAAAAGGATGTTATGTATGTGGATGAAGGATATGGTTTTGCCCCCAAGTGTAGGGATACAAAATGAATGGAGAAGGGATTATGCATGACACCCACAAGGGGTTTTCATCATGGTACTTTCCCAAGGTGCCACAAGGAGTGGTTTTCACCAATGGATGGATTTTTTCTCTTTACTATTTTCTTGATTTTTTGAATTTTTTTTTTTGCTTTTGTGATGGAATGGAGTCTCTAGCGTCTGTTTCCATAGCAAGGCGAAGATGGTCCCATGTTGGATAGCATTATGGATTATGATAGCATGGATTGTTGGTAGATAGGAGAAGATGGAATGGATGGTGGGTAGTGGATTATTATGTGGATTATGCGGATTATGCAAAAGCATGGACCATAGGAATGTGATGGGGAAGATATGTAGGATAGTGAATGAAAGATGGAGAGATGGGGGTATGTGGGAATGTTAAATGGTGGAGGGGAACCAAGACCAACGGCTGTACACACCATGATGTATTTGTAAGCTTATATTTTGGATGTGGATTTGGGAGTAATGGGGATCAGGATGGGGGATTTTTGGATGGTCGATTTGGGGTTTTAGGTACCCAAATAGATTTAGGATTTGGGGAATTTTTAGATGGGAAGTGAGATGATTGGGAGTTTGGAGTGGATTGGGATGTGGATGCCTCATTTGTTTTGATTGATCTTTGCTTAGGGACCCACACCATTTTTGTTTTTGCTTTTTCTTGTGATGGTGTGGGCTTTGATAGCCTTTTGGATTTTTTATTTTTCTTGGAAGGGATAACATCTTTAGGCTTTTGTGCTTTATGAGTTGAGGAATTCAAATTATTACTTTTGAATCCCATAGGTTTGATGGAAGCTTCATGTTTGAAAGATGTGTGCTTGGTCTTGATTGGGAAATTTAAGGGGTTGATGGGTGGAGGGGTAAAAAGTGGATTTATGGATAAATGAATATGGATAGGGATGTTTGGGAGGATGGGAGGATAAGAGGATTTGTGAATAGGGATGTTGGGAGTTGGTAGGATAGGAGGTAAAATGGATTTAATAGGAATATTTGGAGTTGGAAGTAGTGCAGGTAAATTTGATGGAGGAAGATGGATGGTCACATGCTTTTGCAAATGATAGGATGATGGAGGAGGGATGGCAACATATGATTTGGGGGTGCGATGAGATGCACCATGTTTAGGATTGGATGAATGGATTTTGGAAGGTGGGTGGATGGTATCAACATGTTTGGATTGTTTTCCTTGGGATGTATAGCCAAGGCCATGCGAGGATGGATGGAATGTGGTGTGAATGGGCTCCAAGATGCCTTGTTCATGAAGGCCTAAACCTTTGCCTTGATAGTTCATATGTTGGAGTATGCGATATGCAATGGGATGTTTGGTGCTTTGGAAACAAGACGTGAGTCCATTATTTGTTGGAAGAGGATAGGTGGTGGATGAAAGTTGTTCACCTCTTACGAGGGAGTCACCATGGATAAAAGTGCTTGTGCCAAGTGGATAAGGGGATGGATTTGGAATGAGATTGGTAGATGGAGGTAAAGGGTTAATGGGGGATGGTGAAGGGGTGGTAGAAGATGGTGTAGGATCAATAAGTTGACCAATAGATGGGAGGGGATCGGGGATGGGATTGGATGGGATGGTTAGATCTTGATTAGGAGAAGGGGTTGATGTTTCAACATGCTTTGGATTTGATTCTTGACATAGCTCATGTGCTTGGATAGAAGTGGGAGTGACTTGGATATATGTGATGGGTGCTTGGATGGATATGATAGGTGCTTGACTTATGGGTTCTTGAACATGGCTACTTGATGGTTCTTGACTTATGATAGGGGGTTGTTCAAGAGGTTTGGTGGGTGTTGGATTGTATGAGGGTGTTTGATTCCTTGCTAATAGCCAATGGATAGTATCTTTCATGAGTGTATGGGTTGAAGAACAATATAAGGGATGAATAATGACGGTGGATGATGTGGGATTAGGATTGGGATTGGATAGGTGGGTGATGGGATTAGGTAGTGATGGTTCTTGGGTGGGTTCAAGGATAGGTGTTGGACTAGGTGGTGGTGTTGGAGGGGGGGAGGATTTGGGGGATTCCATTGCTTTGCTTAGTGATGTTCTTTGGAGGAAATCCCACAAGGATTCTTTGGATGTCGTGGTTTTAGGATTTGGAAGATTTGATGGTGGATTAGCTGGTGGAGGGGTGATAGGGATTAGTGGATTGGGAGGTACATAAGGTGGTGGATTAAGGTTGATAAGGTTGGAGGGATATTGTGATGGGAGGATTGGAGGATGGGGATTAGGGGATGGGGGATTTCTATGGGGAAATGGTTGTTGATATGAGCTTTGGATTTTGGAGATAAGGTGTGATAGATTGGTGTTCCCTTGGTCAAAGTAAGCATGACAAAGGTTGGGGGATGGATAAGTTGGAGGTATTGATTGGTTGGATAGGTACGATGGCGTGGATGTGTAAGGGTATAAAGGTTGATATGATGAAGGTTGATATGATGGAAGTTGGTATGAGGTTGAAGGTTGATATGAGGATGATGGAGTGGATCGGCAAGATGTAGGTTGGTATGAAGGTTGAAAGAATGAATATTGGTATGGTGTGGATGGGGATGATGTGTAGGGTATTTGTTGATATGATGAAGGTTGGGTAGGGGCTTGGGATTCTCCAATGATGAGGTGTGCTAAGGGCATATCTATAATGTCATTTTTGCATTTTTCCTTAGCATTAGGATCCATGTTTTCATAGACTTTTCTAAGTCTTTGTAAGTGTTACATTGCTACATAAGAATCCATGTTGTTGGGGAGGTGTGGGATGATGGGGGATAATGGATGATTGTGATGTTGGGAATCAAATTTCAAGACCTTAAGATGATTTGATTTTCTTCAAAGGATGGATGATTGTCTATACTTAAGGTGGACTAATGACACTTAAGTAATAGAATTGATTTGGTTGATTTGATTAGATGATCAATTAAGGTCTTGACTTTTGATTGGGTTGATTTGGATTTAGAGTTTGATAATGATGTTGGGTGACTTGGATAATGATTGGGATCAATGTTGATATGATGTGATGATGACTTGGATATGATTAGAGTTTGATATGGAATGATTAGGGATGATTAGGATAATGATTAGGATGATGTTGATAGGATGAGGATGAAGGATGGAGATGTGACTAGGATGTGCTTAGGGATGATTGGGATTGAGGTTGATTTGACAAGAATGGAGATAATGATGTTCTGTGATGGTTAGAATGATGTTGTTTGGATAATGATTTGGATAGAATGATGATGATTTGATTGTGTAGAGTGACAAGGATATGATTAGGATTGATGTAGGATGACTTGGATGTGATTAGGAATGAAGTGGCAAAAAAAGAGTGATTAGGATGAATGTGATTGGATGACTTGTCTTTATGTGTTTGATGTTTAGCTTGATTTGGCAATGTTTAGTCAAATGATCACACATGTACAATCATGATTCACTCATGCAAGACACAAGCAATTTTGAATTTTGAAAATGAAATGTAATGATGATTAAACAAGCATATGTGGAAGACACATCAACATGCCCTAATGTCTAGTTTGATGTAAGGTATGGCCAATTAGGTCTTGGGCAATGTTTACACGAGGTTGACTAGAAATTGAAAGTGAAATCCTGTCACACAGCCAGGAGAAGGGGGTAACCCACCCTTCACCTTCACTTCCCAAAGGTAGAAAGTTCTTTGGGGCTTAGCTAGGAGTGACAAGATTCTAATTTCAATGAGGGTGTCTTTCGATTTAGCCTCGAATGAGGTCATCCCTAGGGCTGATGAAATCCCCTAGCAAGCCTCCTAGGAAAGGGTAAACAAAAGCGAATCAAGTGAGGTGTTTTTGATCTCTAAGGTCACCTTGCGGTGCGAGGAGAAAGCATACACACGCACACTTGGTTAATTGACCCTTAGAAAATTGAAATGTGAGAAAGACACGTCAAGCAATGATTCTTTTTAGCCCAATTTCAAGATGTGATTGAAGACACTGGTTGATTTTATGCCCAATTTCAATGATGTGTGATCAAACAATGATTCATTTTAGAAGCCCAAATTGAAATGTGTATGCAAACAATGATTCATTTTATGTCCCAAATTGAAGTGTGTTTACAAACAAGATTATGATGAGATGAGAAATAGAGTAAGTGCACCTAATTATTTTGCTATCCAAATTGCTATATTTTTTGACCTTGATGTTGTTCCAGCCCCGAATGATCACCTGCAAGTCAAAAGAGTGAAAACGAAGCAAGTTGACTAGCCAAGATGATCGTTATGTAAAAATCAAGAATCTACTAATATCTGATGCAAACTGAACTAATACAAAGAAAAGAAGTGTATAAACAGATTCTATACAAAATTCTATGCAATTTTTTAAAAAAATTTGTGAAAATTTGATGAAAAACAGAAAAGTTATGAGCATTTGAAGATTGCAAGTAGGTTTGACTTTGACTGATACAAAATACAGGAAAATGGTAGTCACCTGAAAATTCCTTCACCACTGTGTAGTTTACCTTGTCAACTTTCCGGCAAGTCCTTGTTTGCAAATTTTTGACTCCGTATGTGAAAGTTGTGTAAGTTTGAACAAAATAGCCTATTTTGGTATGTGGAGGCACAAGATGCTAACTCTGACTGTTTGAAATAACCACTAATGGTTTAAATCTCTGGTCACATAGGTAGTTTTCTCCAACGGTGAGGGCTAGTGGGCAAGCAGTTTAGAGTTTGGGCAGTGCCCCTGGTCGCCAATGTGACCAGGGGTCAACGAAAAAGAAAAAAAATAATAAAAAAAGGGAAGGAAAGGGGGCGCTAGCTCCTTAGCCCTCTCCTTTTCACCCTCTGTGTGACCCGTGGCTAATAGAAAACATGTTTCTTAAATGTGACTGACGGCCTCACTATTAACTGGCTACCATTTACTAAAACCCTAAACCATTCAAACTTAGTGGCGAGCTTTAGGGTTTTGTAAGTAGTTAGGGTGGTTCGAGGAATGTGAGGGCAGAGGTCGGCCGGGAAGGGTCTACACAGTGGTGAATGGGGATGTGTAGAGGCAGTGGGGAGTGTTGGATGGAGCGGCGGGTGATTTTTTAGTGGGTGGCAGAGGAAGTCTTGGTCGCAGATGCGGGGATTGCCAGTGGGCAAAGCAGTGAGGAGATGGTGGTGAGCAGTGGGAGGGAATCTGGCAGCGGCGGGAAGAGCAGAGGGGAAGTCGCCACCAGTGGCGATGTGGGGGTTTCAATAGGGTACCGATGGGGTTAATGGGGAGTAGGCGGTGATGGAGGTATAAGGGTTAGCAAGGGGTTGATGGGAGTCAACAGAGGGTAAGTGTCGACGGGGTGGTGACCAAGTGGGCCAAGGTGGCGAATGAGTGGCAGACAGGACATGGATGTTAGGTGTTTCGACAGAAGCGGTCGGTAGGAGATAGCAGAGGATGCAATGGGTGAACTCATGGGAGGTGACAGTGCGGGTTGGCGCCACTGGCAGCGACAGGAAGCACCATAGAGGTGGTGGCTAAGTTTTCTGCAATAGGGAGTGGTGGCGGCGACTGGTGGTGGATGGGTGATGAAGCGGTGGTGGACAGGTTGATTCAAACAAAGAGTAAACAAACTCAAAACTTGCAAACCAAGGATTAGCCATGAAACACCCTAAAACAAATCAATACTAGCAGAGATCTCATAGAGGCATAGTACGGACAGCCTGTATGGTACGGATCCGTATGGTACAGACTGTACCATTAAAAAAATTTCAAAAATTTTCAAAAATTCATGTCACATAACATAGTCAACTTTATAGTCAAAAAACTCAGAAATAGTGTCCTGATCACAACAATGCAGTCCGTTTCTTCCCAGGATGCAACTTGCAACACTTTACCTTCAAATTTTGCAAAACTTGCCACAAAAAGGGGTTAGAAAATGAAAATTTTGACAACAAAACCTTCAAAAAGTGACGATTAGATCCAAGACCGGGCGTGCCAATGTGATCTATGAGAACAAAATGAAGTCTAAATATGAATCAAATGCAAAACACAATGATTATACCTTCACTTGACTCACAAATCCAAGAGAGGGAAGGAGTTGCACCTGATATCTCCTCAGATTTTACCCAAGATCAGAATGAAGATGTGGATTGCTCAATTCTTGCAACACAACGTAGAGGAGGGATTTGATGATGGAGTGATAGATTAGATAGGGATGAGGAATGATTTTGACATTATGATGGTAAAGATGAGGAGATTGTGGAGTGATTTTGGCAAAGGTTGGATGCAAGAAGGAGTTCTTTCCTAATGGTTTAGAGAGGGGTCTCATTTATAGAGTTTTGGAAATGAGGATGGAGGGTGAGGATCAAAAGATGAGATCAAGGGCTAGGAATAAAAGTAAATCTTTTATTCATTTTGGGGGAAAAGGGGTGATAAATGAGGTATGGGAGTGAAGGAATATTTATGAATAAAAGATTCATATGGGGAATGGAAAATGAATTAAAAATTCATTTGGGGATAAGAGGTGATAAATTAGGTATGGGGGTGGTAAGGGGTTTGTAAGAGAAGTAAATGTGATGTGTGATATGTTTCAATTTTTTATTTGGGGGATGTGGGGAAGGGTGTTAAACTAGGTTTGACCACCCAAATGAGAGGTTAGGATTAATTAACATAGGTTTTGTTTAATTAATCCTAGGGCTAGGATGAGGTAGGCTAGGGTAGGGTAGGGTAGGTCAATTAGTAGGCTAGATTAATTAGATAAGAATGATTTATCTAATTAATAAGGATTAGGGAGATGGACAAAATAGCCAAATAAATATTTATTTAATAGATGAGGATAGTGTTGTAAGGTCTAGTGATAAATTAAATAAATAAATTAATCACAAGGGATAGATAGATGGTTAGGGATTAATTGAATTTATTCAATTAATAGGAGGGATAAATTGGTTTGTAGAGAAAGTCAATTTTAGGTGTCTACAATAAGTATCTAAAGTTTGATGATAGTACCAACAAGTTAAATGAAATATTAAGTAAGCAAAGGTTTCACAAAGATACTACTGGTTTTGGTTACGAAGAAGGGCAGTCATCCAAAGTTAAAAATACACGAAGGAAGAAGATTGATTTGTATCATCATGTTGTTGCTCCTATTGATAAAACAAAAGATAGAAGGACAAACAAGCCCCCAAGACCTCCATCTTTAAGGTATAATTATTCTCAATTTCATGGTTATTGTTATTCATGTCATGTTTATGGCCATAGATCAAGAGATTGTACAAGAAATAGTAGGATATATGAGAGGAATGTCAATAGAAGTGTTTATCACATGCCTAGAAGAAATTATCCTTTCTATGGTCTATATAATAATATCATATGTTATAGTTGTAATAGATTTGAACACAAAGCAAAATGGTGTAAGAAAAGCTTGATAAAACCATCTAGGAGCTATACATTCAATCAAAAACAAGAGAATACCTTAAACAAGAAAAAGAAAGGACATATTTGGGTTTGGAAAAGAAAACAAGATCCAGGAAAAGCACACCCTGACCTTGTGCACACTACAAGAGTAGTTTCATTGGTTGCATGAGAAGTAGCATGCTGTAAGGGGGAGGTATTCCAGGCTTTATCTTTCTTTTCCCAAAGAAAATTTAACATTCAGGATAGTGCCCCTTGTTTTTGTTTCTCAAGATAGATGTGATAGTCATTCTTGGAGGGTGCTAATTGGTAGTTGGTGTAGTGATTTTTCTATGGAGTGAGATGTTGTCTGATATTTGAAACACTGTATGGTGACAGTGTTTTCTGTTTGTGCTTTCATGATGGCTTTTGATAATGACTATCAATGATTCTTACTAGTGATATAGTATCAGTGATCTCAAGGTTAAAGCAGTCCTATGGTAGATAGTTTACTTGATAGTAATGGTTCAAGTACTTGTTTTCAAGAGCAAACTACAAAGGCATCTCATCTCAATGAGTTGATTGAAAAATACATCTCGTTCTTGAGATTTTGGAGTTACTATGACTGTAAGGTGTTAGATGAGCAAATACAGACTCTAAATATAGTGAGTCTTATTGTGAAAGCCTTAATGTGATTGAGTTGTAGTGTTTTAGAGAGTATGCTTGATCTGAGACATGTGTACAGGTTCTTGTAGAGATTGTGTGAGGAGAATAGGGACAGAGATGATTATTATTACAGGATTCAATAATATCAGTGAGTGGTTTGCATTGTGCCCATTATAGTGTATGATGCCATGAGATGTAAAGTTTCTTCATGTATTGTTGTATGGAGTTAGCATGATTGATCATGATGGAGTAGCATGTTTGAGTAGCATATTTGGAGACTTTTAGTGATTTGGAGTCTTTGATATGATTTTCTATAATAGAGCATACTGATCTACTTTGACAGTGAAAAGATGAAAGTTTTGTGATAGTGTAGTCATGTCTTTTGGTGGTTTCATGGAAGGTCTCATGTGTATGTCAGTATAGTAAAAGGTTATATGATAAATGTGTTTGCATATATCAGTGTTTCATTGATCATGATAGTGCTCACCAGGGACAGTGTATCTACTTTTTTTGCCTTGATTATTTTAGTGGGTTCAAGAACTCTGCATGCCAGTGCTTTGGTTTGTTTTGATAGTACAGTGCTTTAACAATGTTGACAGTGCTTTGGTTTTCTCTGACAATGACTTTGGGAGATGAGTGACAAATAGGGTTGATTGCTTAGGGTTGGTTTCTCGTTCATTTCTCCATGTTGTTTTGATTGGTTTGGTTATTCATTCATGCTTTGATATGGAGTTCATGCTCTAAAAAATAGAGTTGCTCATGCCTCTTGAAAGTGTTCTTTCAACCTCTTGAAAATGTTCTTTCTGATAGTGGTAACAGTAGTGGAATTTGCATTTTGTAATTACTTTAATAGTGTGGACATTGAATGACAGCAGTTGGTAATAGTGTTGCTCATTCTCTAATGCTCATGCTATGAAAAGTGCTCTTAAAAGTGGAATTGCTTATGCTCTTGAAAATGTTCCTAATCTACAAGGTTCATTCTCTGCATGTTATGACAGATAGGGGGAGCTTCTTTGCATATTATCTATCTCTATTGTGTAATATGATAAGTGATTACCATCCTTCTTATTATATCTCTGTTGTTTGGTACTTGGGTATACTCAGCTATTCTTCTGGTGGTTGATCATTGATATGGTGCTTGGCTATTGGTGACAGTGTTATTTCTATCACCATCCTTAGTTGTTGTCTATCTTTGCTACATGCTCTTCATGCTACTGATATTTCATTATGGTGTTGACATCTCATTTTTTGTTTCAAATGTTCTGGATTCTTCTCACTCATGGGACAATCAGATTGGTATAGTTGGTATGGTTTTACATTTCTGCTTATTATTTCACATTTCAGGATTTATGTATATATATTGGAGGCATTTGCATACTTTCCCTCCCTTTTCCCCGATGTCAAAAAGGGGGAGATGAAGTTGTGTTTTACCCATCATGGACAAAGGGGGAGTTTGTTAACTTACCCTCAGTTGTTGTCCCTGATGACCAAACCACAACTTGGTACATGTGTCTCACTCAGTCATTTCATGAATCATTCAGTTGAGATGGTTTCCTAATAGGTAGATTGGTCTTTTATATTCATATTTCAATTTTGGCACCTCATGTGGTAATCATGTTCAGTTTGGCATCACCTATGGTAATCATGTTCAGTTTGACATCTTTGATGATCATGTTTAGCATGATTTAGTTTGGTGCTTGGTTGGTTTAGTTGGCAATGATGTCAAATCTCAGTACTGCTGACTTGGCATAGCATAACACATTGAGAACATTACATAAAATGTCAAAGTCTTGATGTTTATTATTATGTGGCATTATGTACAATTTTTAGAGTGACAAACTTTATTTTAAATATAGTTTCTAAATGAAATTTTCCTAACACTTGGCCGAGGGCACAAATGACATACAAAATATTTTTTTGTGAAAGATTTAAAGTTTTCAAAGCTTGTAGAAGCTTCAGGTAACTTGACAAATAGGTTTTAGTAATTGTGAAGCAGTCATTTGATGTTGTATTTTTGAGCCCTCTTTAGGGCAAACTAGAACAGCCGGTTGAGGCATTCAAAAAGCATGAATCTTAATTTTCGAAGAACTTCATTTCATCATTGTTATTGTTTTGGTTAACTATATCAGCTAGGGTTTATTTAGCCATCATGAAAAAGTGTGGAGAATTTGTTTTCTGGGCTCGAATGTTGACTCTGTGAGATGGTATAACTGAATGGAAAGTTTTTGAATCATGGTCATTGACAAAGGACTCCAGAATCATGATGCAATTAGGTGCTTTCAATCCTTTTTCCTTGTTTTAAATTTGAAGTCTCCTTTGTTATGTTTATCTTTGATTGTCGACTATATTCTTTATACCCATTAGCACCTATGTCTGAGATTTAAGTCTTTGCTTCTATGAAAGGTTTTTATTTTACCCATAAGTCTTGATTAGGGTTTTGTTGTTTTGGGTTTTTGTATGGTCAAAGTTGCTTCTAAAAACCCTAAGCTATTTGTATTTGAAAGAGATCTTAATCTTGGTTATTATGTTAACCGGTGGCACTATGATAACACTGATAATTTTTAGTTTGATCTAAATGTTGATTTTGTTAGGAAAAATGATTTGATGGCATAATGAACTTTGGTTTGTTCTTTGCAAGGATTATGACTTATTTCAGTGACTCAATGATTTCTTATATGGATAGTAATAAGGGGTTTTGGTGATCACCTACCTATTGTTAAGTGTTGCAACTTAAGTTGAACATTTAATCATGGTTATGCAGTGTACAAATGATGATAACATTTTGAGACAGCAGTGACACATTATTTACTTCTTTTCTTAATCACATGGCAATTATGGATTATGTGGCAGTTGTATTTGCTTGGGTTAGTTCGACTATAAACTATGGTTTAATATTTAGTTATTACCTAAAACAATTTTATGAAAATAGTTATCTCTTCAAACTATTTCATGAGAAGAGGAAGTCATTATGAAATATTGAGGATAGAAAATTGTGTGTGGTTGTGTATACACCTAATGTAATATTGAGGATAGATGATTGAATGTATTATCATTGATATTCAATTAGAGATTGAGGATCAGTGAAATAGAATGTCCCTCTGTATTTGTTTTTTCTTCATGATTGAAACATGTATTGAAAGGTCAAGTCAGTGAGACAAGATATGACCTTTACCAGTGAGGCATTTTGTGTAGCCAATGAGGCTTTACCAGTGAGGCATTTTGTGTAGTCAGTGAGGCTTTACCAATGAGGAATTTTGTGTAGCCAGTGAGGTATTTTGTCACTAGTGAGGCTTGTAATTAGTGAGATTCATTAAATAAGCCAGTGAGGCATTTTTTGAGTGGTTTTTATGTCCCAGAGGGTTTTCCACTCAGGACAATCTCTGCGTTATGCTAACTTGTTCTGCTCATGAGTTTTTGTTTATTATTTCATAATTTAACTGTTATATGATGCTCATAGTAAAACAATACAAATGCATAATACTTTGATACTTATCTCAGTCCAATGAAGTAACAATCTGCCTCTATTGTTTGCCTTGATGAATTGTTCTAATGATTCCTTAGTTCACAAACAGTTGTTCTATCTTTTCATGCTCACAAGTTGGTTTGATAGTTCATCTTGGTTCTTAAATGAATGTCTTGCTTTCACCATTCAAAGTTGAAGTTCACAGTTGGTAAAAGTTAATTAGGTGTTACGAAAAATAAGTTTGTTTTATAGGACACTGATTCACCCCCCTCCTCTCAGTGTCTTGCATACTCCAATGATTGGAGTATCTAATGGCACTAATTACAAAGTTGTGGGATTTAATTATCAGAATTTGGTTCCAAAGGGGACATCTTCTATGAATAATTTCTCTCAACCACCTCTTCATCCCACTTATTCTCAACCTCCCATCACATATAGTTATTTTCAACCACCTACCACCTACCATTATGTCCAACCACCATTGACTTATCCACAACCTTTGCCTATCATATCTCAAGCTCAATCATCTCCTCACTATGGTTCCAATTCTTCACAGCAAACTGCATCTCCCAATGATGTCATCCTAAACCAACTTTTGCAGGGCATGACTTCTTTACAACAAAAGGTAACAAACTTGACAAATTCTTCGCAACCTAATATACCAACATATCATGCCCGTAATCCTCTTTCTTATGTAATTTTGAGAACTCCTATGCCTGAGAGGTTTGAGACTCCTCGCTTTGAAAAATATGGTGGAAAAGGTGATTCTAATACTCATGTGGCAGCATTCACAGCTATGTGTAGTGATTTCTATTTTGAAGAGGACTTGTTGGCAAACATTTTCCCGTGATCTCTCAAAGATACCGATTTAGAATGGTTTTTCTCTTTGCCTATGAATTCAATACACTCCTTTTCGTAGTTGATTGATCAATTTTTACAACATTTTCAAGAAAACATTGGACCTCAAGTCTCTTTGATTGATTTAGTTTGTAGACACCCAAAATTGACTCATTTTATCATTTATCGAAATATCACATTATCTATTATCTACATCTATCTAACACATTTGAGCATTTTCTCTATTTTCTCTTAATTACCTATTTCATCTATTTATTAAATAAATTTATATTTATTTAATTAATTCATTATCTATTTTCTTCTATGTTCCCTAATCTATAATTATATAATCTTTAATTATTTAATTATCTATATTCTATCTATTTTAATTAAATAAATCTTATTTATTTAATTGAAATCCCTTCATAATCCCACTTTCCAATTAATTAAATAAATTTTATTTATTTAATTAATTTCTCTCATCATTTATCTTTATCATTCATCATAAGCTGACATGTGTGCATCTTTTATTTGAAACATGTGTAGTAGTACAACTTTCATTTAATATCTTTCACATGCAGTACTTTTTATATACACAATCACACATGAGCCTTATTCTTCCCTCCACTTGTCATCTACACATTCACCTATGATAATCAATTCATCTCAATCATTCACATAGCTAGCAAATCTCTACCGTTGATTGATTTTGGTTGAGTGTTATATAAACACCCTCTCATTCTTCATATCACATATCATCATATAACGCCTACATTATCATCATGAGCATATTGAGCATTTTAGCATCCATTAAGCATATTATCACTATAATCCATCCATCATGGCAGCTTTGATCTCTTTGATCTTCATAATTGTTCATTGTTGAGAAGCAATCCATATCGCAAACAAGGAATCATACAATCTAGGTGATCTTGTTCTTGAATTACATGCTTTTGGTTTCACTTGGATTCAATTCTTTGATGGTGGTAGGATCAGGTTTTCATTTACATGATTTATCATATTACCCTGATTTTTACCTATCCACATTCTGGCATGCCTGATGGGACCCACATCCTTGATTAACTTTGTTGTTTGAAGTTGTTTTTGTGAAGTTCATATTTTTTAGAGTGCTTACGATAATTTGTAGTCGCTTTTAGTATCTCTGCATCGCTTTTGAGCTAAAATTCATCACTTTTAGCTTTTATGTGTCACTTTTGAGCTAACAGAGATCACTTTTGGCTAATAGTGAATCACCTTTGATCGAAAACTGGTTGCTTTTGGCTGTTATAGTCACTTTCTGCAATTTGGGATTATCTATTAACATTTGGTTTTGCAAGGTGTTTTGCAGATTTTTACTGATCAATGAAGGGTTTTTGTCTGTGTTTTGTATGATCCTAATCATCATATCATCATTTGCCAATCAATTTGATTAGGGTTTTGATTCTATTGGTCCAACATCCTTGATTTTGTGAGATCTCATCAATTTGCCATTCTAGGGTTTTCAATTGATCAATCTATGGTTGCAAGGTGTTTATCTGATCATATTTCAGCCATTGGATTTCATATTTTAGGATTTGCAACCTCTTGTTATCATTTCTTTCATGATCCTAACCCTAGTTTGGTAGAAACAGAGATTTTTCATGCATCTAACATATTTGAGTCGCTTCTGAGCAGTAACAGTTCACTTCTAGTTTTTTTGCATCACTTCTAAGTAGTAACTAGTCACTTTCGGCAGAATTAAGATCTCTTTTAATCAACAGTTGATTGCCTCTGGTAACTATGTTTCGCTTCCATTTTTGTTATTCACGGTTTGGGTTTTCTTGGATACTAATCATCTATTTGTGCATCATCTTATTATCTGTCCAAGAAAAGGAGGTTGTGAAACTACTAACATATCTATTGTAGCTTTGATCAGTCCAAGACATTTCATTTTTATCACTAATATAGGAACATTTGGATTTGGTGCTTAAAAGAAATTATTGTTTTCTCTGTGCTTGTTTTATCTTTTTTGCTTGCTTGTTGTGTATGTGTGTAACCCAAATTTAATAACAAAAGTATCATCTCCCCTTGCCTATCAAATGGATCTTGGGTGCATGAGAACTTGTTATTATCTTTAGAGGGCTTGCTTTCTTGGTGTGAGAAGGGGTACGACCCAAGCGGTAACGAGCTAAAGCCAAGCTCTTCCAAGCCGCTATATAAGAAAAGTGTTTGTGTCGAAAGCCACGAACAACATGTGTTGTTGTGTTACAGTGACGAATGTTTCCCTCAAAACACCATTGAGCGTAACCTCTTTGGGCTGGGAAGCCTCCATTAATGGAGCGAATTGCTGCATGTGTAGCCATCTAAATGGATGCCCTTATTATGGGAAAATTGGGGTAAATGTTATGGGAAAATTGGT
This sequence comes from Cunninghamia lanceolata, assembly GCA_027924645.1. Lineage (NCBI taxonomy): Eukaryota > Viridiplantae > Streptophyta > Pinopsida > Cupressales > Cupressaceae > Cunninghamia > Cunninghamia lanceolata. The sequence continues at coordinate 1,233,162 of BSBN01000220.1, read as the reverse complement.
GTAAATGAATAATCAATGTATATCAACAATATCTAATAACTCAATGAAATATAGAAATAAAGAAATCAATCAAACAAAGAACTTCAAACCTTTGCAAACCTCTTCACTTCATGGCTTCCATTGATTGCCTATCACAAATGATCTTGTCTATGAATATGGCCCTCAGAAGGTGCACTTCCTTGCTATTCCAAGATGTCAAGTGGGAATGGCTATGATAGTTTATTGCAATGAAGATGAGCTTCACAACAATGGTAATGATATTGTAATGGGTTGATCGCAAGCAAATGGAATGACTTGGGTGCCAAAGGTGTGCTGTAATTCCTGGAGAGTAATGATACTAAAAGCTTGGATAAATGAAATGGAAGAACAAAGTTCAATTTATAGACTTGAGAGAGAGAATATCAATGGTATATAAGACTTGAGAGAATGTACGTGAATAGAAAGAAGACAAGTCTCACACAAAAGATATTTTTTTTGAGTTAACTGCTTTCTTTTATAAAGATAAGATTTGATTTCATAAATTAGAAAGCTTTTTTCTAATTTAAGAGTTGCTAATAAAAACAAGGTTGATTGAGTCAATTAATCGCAAGAAAATAGAATGACTTGGGTGCCAAAGGCGCGCTGTAATTCCTGCAGAGTAACAATACTAAAATCTTGGATGAATGAAATGGAAGAACAGGGTTCAATTTATAGACTTGAGAGAGAAGATCAACGGTATAGAAAGAATGAGAAGATCAATGGTATAGAAGACTTGTGAGAACGTGCACGAATAGAAAGAATACAAGTGTCACACAAAAGCTATTTTGTTTGAGTTAACTGCTTTCTTTTATAAAGATAAGATTTGATTTCATAAATTAGAAAGCTTTTTTTCTAATTTAAGAGTTGTTGATAAAAACAAGGTTGATTGAGTCAATTAACTCAACTTGTGATTTTCTTTTGCATGATTTGAGAGAAATTAAATAATAAATTATTTAATTTTGTGTGCATGAAGAAGAAGACTTATTTTTAGAAGATTTTGGAAGATATTTAGAAGATAAGAAAGAAAATTAAATAAATAAATTTATTTATATGTTTGTGCATGCTAGAAGAATAAATAAAATATTTTATTATATTTTATTTTTAGAGATTGAGAGGATTTAAATAAATTTGGTTGATTTATTTAAATTTGGAGGAATAAATTTAATTAATTAAATAATTAAAATTATTTAATTGTTTGGAAGAATAAAGGTGACTTCGATAGAATTAATTAAATAAAGGTAATTTATTCAATTGATGGGAGGAATATGAACCAAATAAATAAATTGATTTTTTTATTTATTGACAAATGAATTTAGATGAAATAAATATTATAAATATTTATGTAGACAGAGTCGTGTAATTTTTAGGTGTATATAGCCCTTACTAGCAACCTTTGTGTAGTGGCTAAAATCCCTATATTTGTTGACGTAGAAGGCAGAGCCTTTCAAGCCACCCCGATTCTCATGGTTCTTAGTAGAGATAGCAAGGACAATCCTAAGGTTTGCGAGCCTTGGGAAACCTAGAACTTGGTATGCATGAGAAGTGAGTGCCATGGAGGGGAACCGTACTACCAAGATCCTGAAGCTATCTGCTTTGAATAGGCACGACAAGGGGATTCAACAAATATAGTCCTTTCCTAGCCTAGGTTGTACAAGCTTGTGAATGTTGTGAGTGTGAGTGACTGAAATCATTGTTTTCTTGTCAAAACTCATCAAAACACACCCTCTGTTAGACAGAAATTGCCTTTGAACTAAAACTGTTCGCTTCTATCCAAACCATATCACTTTTAAACAACAGACAATCACTTCTGGAAAAATTGCATCACTTTTAAACAGCAGTAGTTCACTTTTGAACTGAAACCCATCACCTCTGGTACATGTAGTCACTTTTAGTTAACACTGCAATATGTCACCTAAAACTTTCTAGATCACTTTTGAGCTATTACCCATCACTTTTGGTCATTTCTGAGTCACTTTTGAGCTATTACTTGTCGCTTCTAGTCAAACATCAACAATCCTCATCAACCCAACACAATCAGTTGCATTTTTAGATTGCTTAGCTCTGTCATCAGTGTCCAGACATTCCTCTAATCATCTACAGCCATCTAAACATCATCTCCTATCTTGAGCATACCAAACCATTGGACTTTTTGATCTTTTCATCCTCTTCAGACCCCCAACCAGCAACCAATCATTAAAACAATCAACCTAGCAACAACAGACATCATCTCTTTGGCTTTATTCAGCCTTAGTAACATCAGCAAATAGCATCATCAACTAGCATCATCAACTAGCTTCTCCCTTGAGTTTGTGAGCTATTCTCTAGGGAAGTTTATCCAAACAAACAACCAACAAAGAAATCATATCAAACAACAACCTAAGTAACCCAAGCAACCAACCAACAACCAAACAACAACTATCAAATAACAACCTCATTAGCAAAACAACCAATCAGAAAACCATCAACTTTTGGTGTCTTAACCTTGACAAACTAGTCCAATCTCCATCATCAACCATCATGCCTCAAACTAGGAGCCAATATAGAGCTGAAATAGAAGCCAATCTGTGACAATTTCGATCAACTCCCCTCAAAGATGCAACTCAATTTACAACTGGTATGCCTTCTCACATGTTTGTACCTGAAGAATACACCATTGGACCATCATCTTCAAAACAAGTGCAACATCACCCATTTACAGCAACCTATGAAGAGCAATCCCAAGATGATTTCTCTAAATTTCAAGAGACACACGTATGGGACCAAGTTGATGAGCTCATTTTATCTGATTCAGACCATCATTTCTTGCAATTAGCCTGTATGGAAGGCAAGTTACCAAGCAACTTTGACATATCTTCCATTCATAAACAAGATCCAAACACACCTACTATTATTGCAAAGGAACCATCCACCATAGCCACACCATCTCATGACATATCCATGCACTCTCTTCCACCTTCTAATCCATCTCCTTTGTTGCATATTGCTACACCATCAAGCCCACCATGTTAGTACACCTTAGAATCTTTGATAACTCCAACTGACGTACTCCCTTACCTTTCACAAAATTTGAGCTTTCCACCTTTCCATGTCTCACAACATACCCCTACTCCTACCATGACCATATCTGTGCCTCAAGCATCACAAACTCCTCAAGTATCACAAGCTGTCCATGTTTTACAAGCACAAACTCCTCAAGTTTCACAAGCTATCCCAATACTATAAGCGATTCCAATATCACAAGTCTCACAACCATTACAAGTTTCTACTCCTATTGCATCACATGTGGAAACAACACTCCAAACTAATACTTCTATCACTTCTCATATAGTCTCCATGATTTCCACAAATGTATCCAACACACCATATAATCCCAATGCTAATCTCATTGACATGAGTGACCAACCTATTATATGACAAGCCAATACTAGTACCACTCTCCCTCATGTTGATCAACTTGCATCACTTACTCCACCTCCCTATAATCCTTCACAAAATGTTAATCCGTCTTATGCAATCCAAACATTCCCCATTGTCACCCAACATATGACATAACAATCCATCTCAAGGTACTCATGTTGCCCAAAATATAAGCCCAAATGTCCATCCTTCTTCATCGACCAATTATTTCATTAATTATCGTAATGCAAACCCAACCTCCAACCCACAACCATTGATCAACATCAATCCATCCTCTAGTTCCCATGTGATGCAAAATCTTGGAGTCAATCCATCGCAATATGCTCAACCACCACTTGTGTCTAAAGGACAAAAATCATCAAGTACATATGTGTCATATACCAATCCTTCGACATATAATGTGAGCACTCAACCTCAACATACGGTCATACCCTCATACACTACACCGTAGCAACAATACACATCATACTACATCCCACCTCCAAGCCATCAACCACCTTTGCAACAATAGCAACTATCTCAAGCAGATATTGAAGAAATGGCTCACAAGGCAATAGGACAAAACAAGAAGACATTTTCCTTGGAAGATATATGCCCTTATCCATTTGACAAGTCACTTCACATGACACCTTTTCTGCCACATTTTGAAATCCCACAATTTGACAAATACAAAGGGAAAGGTAATTTGAATGATAGTCTTAGAGTATTCTATGTTGCATGTCTTAATGTTGCTCAGGATGACACATATCTCTTGAAACTATTCCCCCAAATTTTAGCGGGACAAGCTCTTGAATGGTTCTCTCACTTACCTCCAGGAATCAAGATTTTTAAGGAATTAGTGAACAAATTTTGATCCCATTTCTCTTTCAACATTGAACATGAGGTGAATATGAATGATCTTGTCAATAACAAACAACACAATGGTGAAACTTTCTCATCATTTACCCAATGATGGTGTAACATGGCTAGCAAATTATCATGGCAAATACCTAAGAAATAGCAACTTGACATCTTTGTCCAAAATCTTCATCCCGATCTCTCATTCCAATTGCAATTGCAAAGTGCTAGCACCTTTGATGAACTCATCTCCAAAGGAACCACCATTGAGTGAGCTTTAATTGCCAAGGGCACCACCAAAATTTTCAAAGACAATAAGGACAATCCTTAATCTTCAAATGATAAATCCCACTTTTGGAACAAAAACAAAAATGTCGTTAGTGACAGCATTGTGGATGCAAAGAACATACAAATAGTGAAAGCTCCCATTAACATTCAAGCTGCATCTACAACTAATCCACCTTTTCAATGAAATCGACCGAGAGCAAATCTGACACCTAGATGACAATTTACTGCCTTAGGGGAACCCATGGAGGTAATTTTTTGCAAACTTGTTCAAGTGGGAGATATTGCATTACCTGAAGCTCCACCCAAAGAAGAACCTATCTTCAAAGCTCCTTGGTACAAAGAGAATGAATATTGTGAATACCATAGAGTCAAAGGACATAGCACAAATAGTTGCATGCATTTAAAACATGTCATTCAAGATTGCATCGATCAAGGTCTAGCTAAATTCATACCACCAACATCACAACTGACACATCAACCAACTTCAAACTATGATCTAGATGCTTTCAAAAATCCACTTCCACTTCATGATAAGGCAAGTAATCCTCATACTGGGAATTCTATCCATTACAACTATGAGTCATCTATGATTGGCCGCATTGACCATGCTCACATTTCTACCATCACTATCCAAGGAAAAGCACCTGATTGCGTTGTAACCAGTAGAAGAGCCCATGTTACCATTCACAGAGCACCTATCAATCCTCCTCGACCGCCTTCTAGTTATAATATCTTTGATCGCCTTGGCAAAACTCCCACCCACATCTCCATCCTAGAGTTGCTACGCATATCCCCCGTTCATAAAGCTATCCTTGAAAAAGCATTGCAAGAGTCTTCGGTGCCTAATGATATCGATACCACACAATTTCAATCTATGATAGCCAACATTGCAACCCCTTGTCATCTCACCTTCTCTAATAAAGATCTTCTACAATCCATTAACCCATCACATAATGAAGCCCTCCACATAGAAGTATTTGTAAACCAACGTCGTATCAAATGAATACTAGTGGATGGTGGAGCTAGTCTTAATATATGCTCTCTAAAACTAATAACACAATTGGGATATTCTGAGAAGAACATTGATACTTCCAAGGTCATTACTATCAAAGCATATGATGATGCTGAGAGAGATACTGAAGGAGTCATCCATTTGCCTATCCAAGTTATTCCTGTCACTACTGACACCTATTATCAAGTTCTTGATATTGAGCTTCCCTATAACATCATCCTTGGTCATCCATGGATCCATGCCCTTAAATCCATTCCTTCCACATACCATTAATGTCTCAAGTTTCCATATAACGGTGTTGAATTTTCTATCCATGCCGATCCCAATCCATTTGAGTTTTGTTGCGCCTTTCAAGATAAATATCAAAATCCTAATTGTATCCCCTCAACACCAAAGCTTATCCATCTTCATCCTATGTTGACCCATCCACCTTACTCAAGCCATCATCTAGCAACACCACTCCCAATCTTCATATCAAGTACACTGAACATGGTTCTGCTGAGTACACATTGCAAGAATCTTGTTGTGTTGGAACTCTTCCCTTATCTCCTAAATCCCATGGCAAACCTTCTACATCCAAGTCATCTTCATCTGTAACCATTATAAAAACTCCACCAACAGTATTCATCAAAGGAGAATTCCTTGATGAAGACATTGACAACATTAATTCTTGGATATTCTATGATGAGAATGACCAAGTACAACTTGAAGTGGAGAGGTTCTGCATCATTAAGAACATGGGTTACAAAGGACATGGTAGATTAGGATCGTAGGAACAAGTACCTATTGAACCCATTGTTGTGTCTAAGAAGTTTAATAAGCAAGGCCTTGGCTATTAGCCGAAGGTACCACCTTCCAAAGACATCAAGTGTATTTTTGATATGGAAGCTAGACCTTCTTTGGTAGGAGAGACTTCTAATTCGGATACCATCAATGACTCCTCCCTTCATATCACCGACTATTTCCAAGAAACCTCCATCTTCATGATTTCTACCACCTCATCTACCCGTAACCCTTCATCCATTACCCTTTCACTCGTATATCCTAACCTCATTGATTGGGACCAGTAGGGGGCACCGATATTGGACACATTTGAAAATGATGATAAGCTATTGCCAAATTCATGGGTTTATAACAAGGCATTCCATTGGGTGATCATAGAGTAGGCTTCATGATGGACCTCTCTAAACTAGCATATTTTGGCGAAAGCATCAAATCCTTCAGTAGTAAAAGTGAAATAAATAGAATAAAAAAAGATAGGTCATTAGGTGAAAATTGAAAGGCACCTCTTGACCATGAAAAAGTAAAAATAAATGATGTATCTGAGGGTGAAAACCTCCCTGAGGTTCTTGAGGTGGGGGATTTGATCTTCCTATGACCATAGATTATCATGAAAAATCAACAGTGCTAGTTGCGAAATCTCAAGAAATGAACCTAGGCACAGAGCAGAATCCAAGGATCACATTTTTGGTAGCATCACTATCAAAGAAAGAAAGAAGAGATTTCACAACATTCTTCATAAAAAGAGCTATCAATTTTGCATGGACTTATGCTCACATGCTTAGGCTAGATCCATCATTGGTGGTACATCACCTAGCAATATCTCCTAATGCAAAACTGGTTAAACAAAAGCTATGCAAAATGCACTTGCAAATAGCTCTTTTGGTTAAGGCAGAGATTTAGAAACTACTAGAAGCAAATTTCATAAAGCCTATTGATTATCCAAAATAGGTTTCAAACTTGGTACTTGTGGCAAAACCTGATGGACGAGTTCACTGTTGTACAGATTTCAAAGATTTCAACAAAGCATGCCCTAAAGATGACTTCCCACTACCAAGCATAGACAACATTGTAGATCTTATAGCTAGACATGAAATGCTATCCTTGATGGATGGATTCTCAAGATATAACCAAATTAAAATAGTAGAGGAAGACCAAGACAAAACATCATTCATTTGTCCATGGGGTACATACTGCTGGGTCATAATGCCTTTTGGTCTTAATAACACTGGAGCCACTTATCAACAAGCCATGATAGTTATTTTCCATGACCTTTTCCACACGATCATGGAAGACTATGTTGACAATGTCCTAGGGAAATCTAAAACAAGAGGACACCTACAGGTACTAGCACAAATATTTGATTGATTAGAGAAGTATCAGGTTAGGCTAAATCCAAAGAAATGTGTATTCGGTGTGACATCTGGAAAATTGTTGGGGTACATTATGTCTCGACGAGGGATAGAAGTGGATACTGATAAAGTAAAATCCATCATGGAAATGCCTCTGCCATCAAGTTTAAAGTAGTTGCATAGTTTACAAGGAAGGTTACAATCCATTCGCAAGTTTATCTCACAACTAACAGACAAGTGTCATCCTTTTCAACATCTCATTCGCAAGGATGAACCTTTCAAGTGGGATGAAAAATGTTAACAGGCCTTTGACAAAATCAAGGAATATCTAGCAACACCCCCTATGTTGGTACCTCTTGTATCTGATCAACCACTATTACTCTACATATCTTCAACAGTAATAGCATTGGGTGCCCTTTTAGCTCAACATGATAATTCAGGAAGGGAACAGGCCATTCACTACATCATCAGAACTCTTATGGGATATGAACTTAACTATTCATCTATGGAAAAAGGATGTTTAGCATTGCTGTAAATGCTTCCCAAAAGTTGTGACATTACATGTTGAACCAAACAACAAAGCTCATATCTAATTTTGATCCACTCAAGTATCTTCTCTCTAAAGCAATCCTTACAGGAAGACTAGAAAAATGGGTTATGATCTTAAGTGAATTTGACATACAATATGTGGATCGAAAAGCCATGAAAGGATAAGTTATCACTAATTAGTTACTCGCAACACCCACCATCGATATTCATCCAATACGTCCAGAGTTCCCTGATGAAGAATTGTTCAATCTAACTTCTCAAACATTGTGGAAACTATACTTTGATGGATCTTACACACAACATGGATCAAGAGCAAGGATATTGTTTGTCACACCTCAAGGAGATTGTATCCTGAAGTCATATAGAATTCCATTTCCTTGTACCAACAACATAGCAAAATATGAGGCTTTAATCAAACGATTACGCATGGCAGTACAGTGGGCTATTAAATAGCTACAGGTCTTTGGTGATTCTCAATTAGTTATCAAACAGGTCTTAGACAAATACCAAACAAAAGATGAGAAGCTCCTTCCATACAAGTTAATGGTTGACGATTTCAAGAAATACTTTGATAGTATCACCTTTGAGAAAATTCCAAGGATACAAAATAAAGCAGCAGATGCTATGGCTATGATAGAATCTCTTCTAGACATGCCTTCCAATGCACATAAGTGTGAGTTTTTAGTTGAATAGCTTCTGATCCCAGCATTTAAAGTTCCACAATCTGAGCTTATATGTTAGATTGTTGGTCCCAATTTGCCTTGGTATGAGGACATATATGAGTGTCTCTACAATCAAACCTTACCATTCCAACTATCTAATACCCAACATAAAATCTTTATCTATCGAGCTTCTCACTACACTATCCTAGGAGACACCTTATATCGCCAGAGTCTTGATGGTATCATTCTTAGATGTCTGGATTTTGAGGAAGCAAAGGTTGCCTTACATGAGGTACATGAAGGTGTCTGTGGATCACATTCTGCTGGCCTTAGTCTTGTTAAGAAACTTCTACGAGTTGGATACTATTGGCCAACAATGGAGAAATATGCACAACAGTTTACAAAGAGATGTCTACAATGTCAGAAACATGGGGATCTAATACATGCACCAGCACATGAACTTCAACCTATTACTACTCCTTGGCCCTTCTCGTAGTGGGGACTTGACCTCATAGGTAAAATCCATCCTACCTCATCAAATGGTCATAAGTTTATCATTACCTCCACTGAGTATTTCACAAAGTGGGTGGAAGAAACACCAATGACTTACATCACTGGAAAGCAAATATCCAAGTTCATCTTACACTATATCATTTGCCGATATGGAGTTCCTCAAGCCATTCTCACTGATAATGGTCATCCCTTCAAGAACCAAGAGGTTAGAGATCTTTCCAACAAGTTCCATATCCAACATAGGTTGTCTACACCTTATTATCCTCAAAGTAATGGCCAAGCTGAGGTTTCTAACAAAACCATCATTAAAATCATTAAAATGATAGTCAATGAAGCTAGTCGTGATTGGCATTTACAACTTAATCCTGCACTATGCACTTATAGAACAAGTGTTAGAACCCCCACTAGTGCTACACCTTATGCCCTTGTGTATGGCATTGAAGCTATCTTACTATTGAGGTCTAGATTGCCTCACTGCGAGTATCTTTACAGCATACTATCTCAGACGAAGAATATAGAGTATCCAGACTCCATGATCTTGAGCTATTAGATGAACGATGTCTTGCATCACTCAATCATCTCCAAGTTTATCAAAATCGTTTATGCTGCAGCTACAAAAAAAGATTAGAGAACAAAGGTTTCAAGTTGGAGATCTTGTCCTTAAAGAGAATCAAAGGAATCAGCAACATCATGAGAAACAGAGCAAGTTTGAACCTAATTGGCTTGGTCCTTTTGTCATCACATCAACCTATGAATCAAGCACATATACTCTCTCAACACTTGAAGCTATTCCCTCGGATGAACCAGTCAATAACATTCAACTAAAGAAGTTCTATCCATGGGTCTCAGTATATTCCAAAAAAAAAAATGTCCAATAGTGAAAACCACTTTGTGGCGCTTTGGATGACAAAAAAAATAGTACAAGATTGTTGGATCTAGGGCATACAACTGAGAGGGGGGGTGAATTAGTTGTATACAAACTTGCTTTCTATTTCAAACACTTGATTCGTCTTGTTAGTTAACAGCATATCAATTAATCATCCATGAAAGTAAAACACACAAACACAAGAGCAAATAAACATCAACACAATGAACACCAAGATTTTGATGTGGAAAACCCGGTTAAGGGAAAAACCACGGGGTGATTAACCCAAGGATTATCCTCTGTTAAAAGAATAAGAAAAAGAATGGCACTTGCCAATTAGGGCTCACTGCCCGAGCACACTGCTCACAAAGAGGCCCACTGCCTACAAGGAGACACACTGTCTACAAAGTGATAAGAATCACAGTCTTGAACTAGAGAATGACATCTTTACCATGTCCGGATCAGTTCCATTTAAGCCCAAAAACCTCTGCTCTGCCTTCCGCACTTCTCTTCGCTACACCACTCTCATCCACACAATCCACACTACAAAATGAACTCACAAACCTTTATTTATACAAGACATTGACTTAGGAACAATCATCTAAGTCGGCAATCAACCATAAGAATATCTGCAAGATGAATAACACATCCGGTCGGCCACCACAAGAACATTCGCAGGATGAACAACTCATCCGGTTGGCTAAACAGAGCAAGAACTTCATCCGGAAGATTATCTTCAATTTCGGGCTCTACCATCAATGCAGACCAACAACACAACCTAAACATGATCCACAGACATTTCCAAGCCTGCCTAAATGACCAGGTACATCCGCACATTCTCTACTTACTGGAATCTCTTCTCTTCCTTATCCGGAACTTCAAGAACATAGTCTGTCGCCACTGTCACAATGTAAAAGGTTCTTTCGGACCTCCAAATCATACACAACTTGAGATGACACATCACAAGGACATCCCAAACACTCCTTCCAATCTGCAGATTAGGATTATACAATTCCGGACCTCACCAGACCTTTCTATGATCCTCTGTCACCTCTGAACACTTGCTGGAACCGGTTCCACACCGACAGCCACAACTCCTTCAGATCTTCATGCGGACCTCTGAAATCTTAACTGAAGCATCTCAAGACTCATATATACAAACCCTTTAATCCGCATGCTCCGGTTCGTATCCTATACAATACATTTGCCTTCTTCTCATCACTGTTCTTCATTGTTCTTGACTGAGGCTAATTTTCTCAATATCCTCAGCACACTGCTCATCGAATCCCTCTTGTCAATGCAATATGAGTATGTTGACATCAATGACAACACTGGTTCACCTCATACTTGCAACAATCTCCCCTTTTGTCATTGATGGCAACATATGATGTGAAAAACCATCAAGACAAGAACTTCTCCTTTCTGTCACAGCTCCCCCTATCAGCAACATGTCTTCTCATTTATTGCTCCCCCTTTGATCATCAGCTACTTGTTTTTCACATGTCTTCTCTCCCCCTTTGACATCAATGGCAAAGGGCTCATACTTGCAATTTTAACACATCAGAATCATACCAGCTACTCCCCCTTAGTAGTAGCTCCCCATCATCAATCCGGATCACAAGATATGACTATGATATCCACCAGACTGATGTACATCAGTGCATCCTAGTTCATCACTAGAGGGGCCATGACCCCTAACTTCTCCCGGAGATATTCAAAAGAGTCCTTGGGAAGCGGTTTAGTAAAGATATCTGCAATCTGATCCTTGGAGGGAACATACTCCAACCTGACTTCTTCCTTGTTCACATGTTCTCTCAAAAAGTGAAACTTGATAGATATGTGCTTAGTCTTAGAGTGCAATACCGGATTCTTGGAAATATTAATTGCACTTGAATTATCACAGAAAATTGTGATAGGCTCCTCATATTCAACTTTAATGTCTCTTAGCATCTGCTTCATCCATAAGATTTGAGTGCAACTACCTGCTACTACAATGTATTCTGCTTCAGTTGTAGATAGAGATATTGCATCTTGTTTCTTGCTTAGCCAAGAAACCAATCTCTTCCCCAAAAAGAATGCTCCACCACTGGTGCTCTTCTAGTCATCCACATCTCCTGCCCAATCTACATCTGTGTAAGCATGAAGAGAGAAATCTAGATCTCTAGGGTACCATAGACCATACTCAGCTATTCCTTTCAAGTATCTAAAAATTCTTTTGATTTCCATAACATGAGATTCTTTAGGATTAGCTTGGAATCTTGCTACAAGACCAACAACCTGCATTATATCTAGTCTGGTCTGAGTGAGATACAACAATCCACCAATCATTGATCTATACTTTGTCTGATCTACCTTTGGGGAGTCATCATCTTTGCTCAACTTACATCCGGTTTCCATGGGAGTGTTCATTGGCTTTGAATCTTCCATACCAAATTTCCTTAACAATTCTTTCACATATTTGGTCTGAGAAATGAAGATCCCTTTCTTTGTTTGAGTAATTTGCAGACCCAAGAAGAAATTTATTTCACCAAGCATAGACATTTCAAACTCACATTTCATCTGGTTTGCAAAAGTTTTGCACATACTATCTCTTCCTCCAAAAATGATATCATCCACAAACACTTCAACAATCAAAATGTTTTCATGATCAATTTTGAAATATAAGTTACTATCAGCAGTACCTTTGCTGAATCCAATCTGCACAAGATGCTTATCCAACCTTTCATACCATGCTCTTGGGGCTTGTTTTAATCCATACAATGCTTTCTTCAACTTGCAGACCATATCATCATTGTCAGACAATTGAAATCCATCCGGTTGTTCAATGTAAACTTCTTCTTCCAGATCACCATTTAGGAAGGCAGACTTGACATCCATCTGATATACCTTGAAGTCTTTAAAGGCAGCAAATGCAAGAAATAATCTGACTGCTTCAATTCTTGCCACCAGGGCAAAGGTCTCTTCAAAATCAATTCCTTCTATTTGAGAGTAGCCTTTGCAGACCAATCTAGCTTTGTTTCTGATTACTTCACCAGCTTCATTTAATTTGTTCCAGAAGACCCATTTGGTTCCAATCACATTCCTGTCTCTAGGTCTAGGAACAAGATCCCAAGTATGATTTTTCTCAATTTGCATTAATTCATCTTTCATTGCTTTGGTCTAGTTTTCATCATTGCAAGCTTCATTTACTGTTTTAAGTTCAATCTTTGAAATCAGACAACATTCATCTTGATTTTGAGCAACATTCCTTCTAGTTTGCACACCTTTGCTTCTATCACCTATGATCTGATCTTCAGAGTGGTTCAGTGTTACATACCTTGGAATTTTGGGAGCTTGCACTGCTGCTTCTTGATCAGGCTCATTCAAACCTATCTCTTCTTCCTGATTTACTGGATCAGGCTGACTCTGACTTACCGGAGAGGATTGAGTTCCTTGAACCTGAACACCGTCTTGGTCATCTTCATCAAACTCATAAAATCTTGAGGGCTTCTCAATTCCTTCATCAACTTTCACATTAGTGCTTTTTATCATCTTCCTCAGTCTCTTATTGTAACACCGGTATGCTTTGCTTTGATTGGAGTAACCCAAAAAAATTCCTTCATCACTTCTAGCATCAAACTTTCCTAGATCTTCATCTCTTTTAATATAACACTTGCTACCAAATACTCTGAAATATTTCACAGTAGGAGTGATGCCAAACCAGAGTTCATAGGGGGTCTTACCGGTATTGTTTCTGATTTGAACTCGATTTAGAGTGTAGACTGCAGTGCTGATAGCTTCTTTCCAGAACATCTGAGGAACATTTGCTTCCAACATCATTGTCCTGGCAGCTTCCTGGATGGTCCGGTTCTTTCTTTCAACTACTCCATTCTGCTGTGGAGTCCTAGGAGCAGACAATTGTCTCCTTATACCCTGCTTCTCACAAAAGTCAATGAACTCACCAGATGTAAATTCACCACCTCTATCAGACCTTAGACACTTCAGTTTCAATCCGGTTTGATTCTCTACCATAGCTTTGAAGATTTTGAACTTCTCAAATGCTTCTGATTTTTCTTTTAGGAAGGTAACCCACATCATCCGGGAATGGTCATCAATTAACAACATGAATATATATCACCTTGCAGACTCTTGATTCTTGTCGGACCACAGAGATCAGTATGTACTAATTCCAACAATCCGGTAGAGGACTAATCTTTGCTTTTGAAAGAGACTCTGCTCTATTTACCTAGCTGACATTCTTTGCACAAACTATTTGTAGGTTTCATCAATTTTGGAAGATCTCTTACAACCTGAGTATTGCTTATCTTGATGATGTTATCAAAATTTACATGACACATTCTTCTATGCCATAACCAACTCTGATCAACTTGAACAAACAGACAACTTTTATTTGAACTAACCAGATGAAAGATATTACCTTTTGTCTGAGTACCGGATGCAATTTCAGTTCTAGAGCTTGTAAAGATTCTACATTTTCCATTCTTAAACCGGAGATCATAGCCTTTGTCTACTAACTAACCAACACTGAGAAGATTGTGCTTCAATCCTTCAACATATAGTACATTACCTGTTTTGCTCTTTCCATCAAAGGAAATAGTTCCCCTACCTCTGATTCTGCCAGCAGAATTGTCACCAAACTTTACCATTCCTCCTTCATACCTTTCCAAATTCAAGAACTTATCCTTGTCACCAGTCATATGGTGAGAACATCCACTGTCAATAACCCAATCATCCTTTTCTTCCACTTCAGCAGCCAAAGCTTTTTCCACAACCTTGTGATTGACAGATTCAGAGAGTATTGAATCTTCTTCCTTGATGGCAATAAACAACCATTCATTTCCGGATTTGCTTCCTAGTTTTGATTCATCATCTGTTACTCCTTCATTGTCATCTTCTTCATGAACATAATAGCAGTTCTTTTGAAACCTTTGTCTATTAGTATTAGACCTTGCAGATCTTTCCGGACATCTTGAAGCAAAATGACCAATCTTATTGCAGTTGAAGCACTTAAAGGGTAGTTTTCCTTCATACTTACCGGATCCTCTTGGTAGTCTTTTTGCAATGAGGGCTTCAAGTTGAGCTGTTTCTACTTCTTCTTCTTCCATGTCTCTTCTTGCTTGATCATACCATGACATCTTCCTTGAAGAGTTTTCTCCCGAATCAAATCTCTGTTTACCTTTCACATAGGCACTGGCTTTGAAAGCAGATTTAATCTTGGGAGGATCATCTCCAAACTTGGTCATTTCAAATGCAGCTAGCTTGCCAGCCAATTGTTCTCTTGTGACAGTTGTGTGGGCTCTGAATTCATCAATTGCAGCAAATCTTTTGTAGGCAGCAGGAAGGGATCTGAGGATTTTGCAAACAATCTCATTTTCATTCAGAGTTCCACCAGCATTTCTAATTCCACACACTAGTTCATTCACTCTTGGCATAAAAGTAGTGATGTTTTCATCATCTCTCATCTTCAATCTTTCAAATTTCCCTTTCAGACTTTGCAACCTTGCACTCTTGACAAACTCATCTCCTTCATACAGAAGTTCCAGTTTAGTCAGGATCTCATATGCAGTTGGTAGGTCAATAACATTTGAGAGATCTGAGTCATTCAATGCACTTAGAAGAGCTTCCTTGGTCCGCAGATTGTTTTCAGCATCTATGATTTCATTCAGAGTTGTCAGACCACCTTGTGGAGGTACATATGGTTTTGAAACCATCGCCAAGTATGCTTTTCCCATACATTCCAAGTGACATTTCATGCGACCCTTCCAGAGAGTGAAATTGGTTCCATCGAACTTCGGACTATCCTTTTTGTATGACAACATCTTGGATCTCCTCAAGCGGTTAAGCTCCTTCCAGAGGAACTTGGCTCTGATACCAATTGTTGGATCTAGGGCATACAACTGAGAGGGGGGGTGAATCAGTTGTATACAAACTTGCTTTCTATTTCAAACACTTGATTCATCTTGTTAGTTAACAACATATCAATTAATCATCCATGAAAGTAAAACGCACAAACACAAGAGTAGATAAACATCAACACAATGAACACCAAGATTTTGACGTGGAAAACCCAGTTAAGGGAAAAACCACGGGGTGATTAACCCAAAGATTATCCTCTATTAAAAGAAAAAGAAAAAGAATGGCACTTGCCAATTAGAACTCACTGCCCGAGCACACTGCTCACAAAGAGGCCCACTGCCTACAAGGAGACACACTGTCTACAAAGTGATAAGAATCACAGTCTTGAACTGGAGAATGACATCTTTACCATGTCTGGATCAGTTCCATTTAAGCCCAAAAACCTCTGCTCTGCCTTCTGCACTTCTCTTCGCTACACCACTCTCATCCACACAATCCACACTACAAAATGAACTCACAAACCTTTATTTATACAAGACATCGACTTAAGAACAATCATCTAAGTCAGCAATCAACCATAAGAATATCCGCAAGATGAATAACACATCCGGTCAGCCACCACAAGAACATTCGTAGGATGAACAACTCATCCCGTCGGCTAAACAGAGCAAGAACTTCATCCGGAAGATTATCTTCAATTTTGGGCTCTACCATCAATGCGGACCAACAACACAACCTAAACATGATCCACAGACATTTCCAAGCCTGCCTAAATGACCAGGTACATCCGCACTTTCTCTACTTACCAGAATCTCTTCTCTTCATTATCTGAAACTTCAAGAACACAGTCTGTCGCCACTGTCACAATGCAAAAGGTACTTCCAGACATCCAAATCATACACAACTTGAGATGACACATCACAAGGACATCCCAAACACTCCTTCCAATCTGCAGATTAGGATTATACAATTCCGGACCTCACCGGACCTTTCTGTGATCCTCTGTCACCTCTGAACACTTGCTGGAACCAGTTCCACACCGACAGCCACAACTCTTTCAGATCTTCATGTAAACCTCTGAAATCTTAACTGAAGCATCTCAAGACTCATATATACAAACCCTTTAATCCGCATCCTCCGGTTCGCATCCTATACAATACATTTGCCTTCTTCTCATCACTGTTCTTCATTGTTCCTAACTGAGGCTAATTTTCTCAATATCCTCAACACACTACTCATCGAATCCCTCTTGTCAATGCAATATGAGTATGTTGACATCAATGACAACACTGGTTCACCTCATACTTGCAACAAAGATAAATAATTTGTCTAGTGAAGACCTGGTAAATAGGCACCTTGGATAAGTACCATAGTGAAAACCTAGCAAATAGGAGCTATGTGTAGAGACCAGTATCCATCATTTATCTAGTTGTTTGATCACTGCTTTCCACAACATCACCCACTATCTTTCCTCCATAAAACATATCATAATCCACTATCATTCCTATTTAACATTGCAAGCCATCATCCCTTACCCATCCATAATAAAGCCTTTCCGCCCTTACCTTTATCATGCTAGTTATCATAGTTTGGACTTTGTTGGGGTTAAGATATCATTTAGCACCTTAGCATATTATCTGCATAAACACATCCATTGCAGCCTCTCCCTAATAAGCTCCATCCCACACTAGGGGCACTTTTCAAGCCTTATTTGGAAGTGGATATCTAAAGCTTTAGCTCATCTCATCCATCAAAACATAGCCAAAATCCAAAAAAACAATCAAAACATAGCTAAAATCCAAAAAAAATCAAAACATCACAAAACTCCAAGCAATAAAGTTTATCCTTTGTTATCAACCACCAACATAATAAACAAGAACTACATCTCATCTCTATCCTTCAAAGACTTGATCTCGTGGATATAGGATATGTAGGCAATCTGAGATGCGAAGGAAGCACTCTAATTCAGGCATAGGTGATAGACCTCTCTCATCATCCATCTTTCATCTTTCTTCTAACCGTTCTTCAATCATTCATCTCCCTTTCTCCTATCTTTCATCAAGCCTAGAACTACTTATTCATCATCTCTCATCACCATCGTAATGTGCTTTGATCTTCTGGATATAAGGTATGTACGCAGTCTGGAATACAAAGGAAGTATCCAGTATGCAAGCACAGATGATCCACCCCATTTTCATCTTCTTTCATCTTCCATCTTCTTCTCTTTGACCAGCTCAAGCAAGAAGCAAACTATGCATATCAGAGAAAGCTCAAACACTTTAACAAATCAGGGATAAGCCTAAAGTTATTTGTCTGCAGGTCTTAAGCCAACATTTGCTATAGCATTTTATCAACATCTTTAGCCTTTAACAGGATACAACTTTCCTCTCAACAAGGCGCTATCTTAATCCATCCAAGAGCACTTAAATTTGGCAAGAGAACATGATGACAGTATCCTTTATTTTATCTTTTGATTTATCTTTTGTCCCTTTCCTATGCCTAATCAAGACTACCTTGATCTATCATATCTTGGTATGTTGTGATGAAGTATGGAATGGGGCATGGTCATATTACTTTCGTATGCTGTGTCTATGGGATGATCTTATTCTCTTCCTACGTGTATTAGTATCTTGTACGTGTTGGGATTAGCATCTTGCATATCAATATCTTTTGCATCTGAGAAGCTAAATAGTCTCTTATGCATTGAGACTATTCTATGCTAAGACTAGTTCCATACATATAACAAGAAAGGTGTCATTATGTGTAGTGGAGATAAGCTCAAACCTTTGCTTGTAGCATCAAAGTCCATCCTAGAACACTAGATGCTATTCATATCTTGTGTATGTTGGTTTAAGATTTTAACCTCATACGTCTAGACAAGATTGTAGTATGCTAGTTATACATTAGATACCTTGACACCATGGTCTTTTATACCCTGGTGCATAACATCCATATGCTATATCAAACATAAGGATTGCATTTCTCTATTTTTGAGCAATTACTTTAAAAGATGTCTTATCATCTATTTTATCATAATCCTATATAGTACTCAACCAAGATCAATCATTTTCTTCATCTTCATTCTTCATTCCTCTTTCTTCATTTCCCTCATCTTCATCCTACAAAACAAGTGTGTTAGGTATACATAGGTACATATAATCATTATCATCTATATATATTGCATTATCATAACATCATCATCATGCATTACCATTATGTACATTTCTATCATCACAATATCATTAGCATAATGCATTATTACCATTTGCATATTAGTATCATCATCATAGCCTCATTATCATAAACATTTGCATAAACATCCATATAGACCATGAAAATACAAAAATACATAACATCATGACATAAGTGCATCCACCATCATCACAACATCACATAAATAATAAAAATCCTCACCATATATATCATCGAACGAGTCAATATACAAGTGTCTACATATACAAAATGGGCTATCCACAAGCCATCAAAACTGTATGTACAATCAGCTCATCAGCCTCATCATGATACAAAATATACATAAACAAGGTAGCCCTATTGACTACTGGAAGCTCCCTCACCCTAACCTCCACCACTGGGTCCTGCACCTGGTCCCCTATCTCTAGGACACCCTATCCCTGAATCTATAGACCATGATCCTCCTGTCCTCCATGAATCTAAAGCCCCTGATCTATTCCTGTAGCTCAGCTGCCTCTACTCTGCAAACACTATCCAATAATACAAGCCTCTGTAATAATCAATCTCACCCTGTGCTTGCCTCAGCTCTCTCTGTGTCTGTGTCAACTGGGTAGCTAGATACATGGTGGCCTGATCAGTACCTAATGTAGCCACAGCTAAATCCCTCTCAATCCTCAGAACATTCCTCTCTGCAGTAACAACCTGCACCTACTACACAACTACATCCCTCTCTGCAATAATAGTCTGAACCCACTGCAAAGCAGTATCTCTCTCCAACCTCATCACCTACTCACTCTACCTAGCCACATCTCTCTCTCTCTCTCTCTCTCTCTCTCTCTCTCTCTCTCTCTCTCTCTCTCTCTCTCTCTCTCTCTCTCTCTCCTATCACCATGGCAAGTGTACCATCATCTGCACCCCCTGCCTGAACCCTAGCCTACAGTTGTGCATGATAAACCTGAGCCTATGCTCTAGCATGCTGCATCCCCAAGACTACCTAATGATGGTCTATCTCCACCCTCCATACCCTGAACTAAGCCCTCTACCTCTATCTCCTCTCCTCTCTAATCCTCCTCCTCAACTACTGAATACCCACATCATCACCTGCCTACACAGGAGCATATGGCTACGCCTATCCCTGACCCTGAACCCCTAGAGCTACTGGTATTGCTGCCTATACTGGTGGAGCCCCTCATCATCCTCTCCTCCCAACTGGTCTCTCCATCCCTATCTCTCATATCTCCCTAGGCCTCGTCAATCAAGTCGACCTAGTAGTAACCTAGTATGCATCATAATTTGGAAGAGTCCCTTGATCTACAAGACCCTATCCTCACTGCCACACAACTGGTTGTATTCCCTCTCTCTCCACCAATGCTGTCTCCACAACTATCTCCAGCCCCTAATCAAATACCTTCTGTTGCATTCTCCCAAAAATGGCATCCCTTACTGGTGCTGCGTGTGGAACCTCGAACTATCTTAAAACCCTCTCGGGTAAATAGTGCTCTATGATGTATATGCCTCAACCAAAGATATATCTAGCCTGCCTAGCATAGACAATCTCCCTCCTCCCATTGCTCACAATCCTGCCATGGCCTCCACACAAACTGATCTACCTCATCTAATATCTACCTCCAGTAAACTATACCCTTGCGTTGCCGATAGGTAAAAGCTTCCCTATACATGCTCGCATACAACTCTCCTACTACTAATGCCACCCATCCATCTAGCCTAGTCATTGGAATAATCTCATATGCCCATACATGTAGAACTGTGATTCCTGCAGATATACTAGCTCCAAACATATATACACAATCATGCAAATAATGATATAATTGTCCTATCACACACTCATCCCATGCATATCTAGTCCCATATGAGAACATCCCCTCCATCATTATCCCCCATCTGACTGGAAACCCTCTCGCTTGTCTATCTCCAACTAGCCATCTGCTAATCACCACAACCACTCACTGCAACCTATCACAGAGCTCCTCCATCCTCATCATCAGTATCTCAGAGCCCTCAGTCCCAATGTCTAGAGTCCCAAAGAGTCATCTAAATGGAGTTGGACCTAAGTCAGGATCATAGTCCACCCTCTCTCCATCAATAGTGATGCGCAAAATCTGGAACACATCCTCCAGTGTAATTGTTGCCTCTCCTGTCGGCAACAAGAATGAACTATGCTCTCTCGTTCATCACTCAACCATCACTATGATGAGTCCTTAGTGTACATACACTGGCTCCAATCTCGACACATGCTCTAATCCAATGATCTCCAAGACTAGTCGCTCCTCTGCATCTAACAATCTGACCAATCAAAAATCCCTTAGGTGTGGCCCTCACGACAATAACGGTGGCAGTATATCCCACATCATTAAACCCCCCGCATTAGTTTCATGTGCTAAAATGGATTTCTAACTAATAACACTATCCATTTTACTAAAAGCGATCCACTTTTCTACATGCGCTATCATTTTCATCATCAGCGAGCCATTTTACTATAAGCAAATATTTTTCTCTCAAAAGTGACCTATTCACCTATAAGCGCGCTACTGTCACTTAAAAGTGAGCTGAATCACTATAAGTGATGATTGTTTAATCATAAACGACTAGGTTTCAACATATGCACATTTAACCTATCTGTTTTCCCTAGTCAACTAAAAGTGACCTTCTTTTGCCATAAGCAATTGGTTTGAGCCTATAAGCAACCTGAACTACCATAAGCGACTACTTTTTATCTATAAGAGACCTAAATTTCCTATCCTAAAACCACTCACTTCTGGTGACGTGTGTGTATTTATGATAATTTAACCTAAAAAATCATGCATTTAGCAAAAGTTTTTGGTACATACCGATGTGCCTACTCCTACTAGTCACCCATGTGTCCTCACTCGCTCAGCATGATCATCACTGTGTGAAATGACCATCCTGATAGCGCTCTTGTGACTCTACGCACTATACCACTCCAGAGCTCTAGATTTCTAAAGGCAACAAGCACAAATGAGCCTATTTGCCCTTGAGGGACCTACTTATACCCCCTTTCCAAACCCTAATTCTTCTATACCAAAGCCTATTTTCTTCTAAACTGTAATGCCCCACCAAGGAACCTAGAAGATAACACAACTAAACTTACAAAAAGGACAAATATATATTTTTTTAAATGAAAGAAATAACAACAATCATATATTTATTCATAACATTTAAATTAAGCTTTATCCTCTAAGGTTCCATGGCTACATTACTAACAAACTAAAACAAGATCTAACCAACATTATGAATTAACTAACAACCATGGTTCATTCTATATCTAATTGCATCAGATGAATAAACGCATACAATTCCATATTATATTATTAGATAAATAAGCATCAAGATCTTGCACATAGGATCACAAGTACATAAACAAGTTCCTTTACAAGAGAGTACAACATTACATTGTTTACAATATCACTATCCAAATTACATGGAAGTACATACATTAAGATAACAGTACATGATTCAACTAATATACAAGACTGGAACATGATCATAAGTATCTGTCTCCTCAAGCTAGAGCAAGATCTGAAAGCTGCCATACAACAGCAAGGGAAACCAATGGAGATAAAAGCACAACCACCTGACCATGTGGAACCCTAAGGTCCACCCCCCATGATAGGAGATAACAATAAGGTCCCACTAATAAAATAATCAAGAAAGACAATAGATTAACAAGTGTAAGGACTACAAAAGACTTCAATACAACATGGGTCAATAAGAATATCACAAGTAACACAAACAACACTTCTAGAGGTAATCACACAATGAAAGGGAAAAACACACATTAGAGAGTGCTAGGCTGCAGTAGGGAAGAGTGTCATCGCATGGTCCTACCATGGGTTATCCTGGAAGTCTTTCACCAAACACAGACCCCCATCCATGGGTTATCCTGTTAGTCCAGATGCCGGCCCCAATCTATGGTTATCTTGGCAGTCTCTCACTAGACATCAGCGCCATAGGGTGACACATGCGGAACCAACATTCCTTTCGTGAGGACAAGGAAGTTGATCTTGCCAACCACGGCCTTCTCATCCCATCCTTAGCCTGAACGAGCACTATAGGCATGGGTGAGGCATCCGATTATCTTATTTAGTGTGGAAACTACCCAACCCTCTAAATTTATTATTAATTTATCACTGGATTAAAAACTTCCAATGGGTTATCCTGGCAGCCACTTTGGGCACCGGCCCCACATTGAAAGCCACTCCCTTACCTACATCTAGAAGACCCTATCCATCAAGCAAGACAATTACCATCACAATGACAAGTAACATATACAATGCAAGGCATTTACCTTCTTGCATACAAATCATAATCACAGGGACCAATTCTTGTATCCTTGTCCCAAAACATAAACCAAGCATGAACTATCACATTCTCATCATGATGCATTTACAACACAAAATACACATCATTTCACATCACACAGAGCAAGGCATTATCCATCTTGAATAGTTATCATAACCACATGAATAGGTACACTGAACAAGACATTATTCATCTTGCACATATATCGTACCAACATGAATAGGAGGCAATATTTCAAGCATGTAGTTCATTCAACTCACATGATGCACACATAGCCAACCCCCACACAATCACACCCTCCTAGGCCTCTAGAAACAACTTCCCCAGATGACACAAAAACTTGACACCACTAAACACAATGGTCTCACATCACATTCACTCTCAGATGCACATCATAAATTAAGATCCTTCATCAATATTTTCATGATCAATCATCTAACAAATATAAAGTGAATCTATCTCAACAATACATAACTGTAACTAATAATTCTCAAGTCTTATTTTAATTTTATTTAATTAAAATGAATGCGAACAACATGCAAATAACCCTAAGACATACAAATTAAACACAACAATTATTTACACTATTTACAATTGATTTATATTTCATTAATAATATAGACAATTTTGTAAATACTATTAAATATAACTGTATAAGCAAGACTAAAAGCCCATGCTATAAATCTCTTGCACTAGTTAGAATCACAAGATACAAAACCCGAAGCTACTATAAAAAAACCTTGTTCTAAGGTTAGCTTGAGAAGAAAGAAATACAGAACAACAAAACATTCCCATAGATCTAACATCTTCATCAAATCTACCTCACTTTTAACCACATGCATATGATAAGATTATTACACAATTAAAGGATGGTTCAAACCAAGTAGAAGTATCATGGCTAAGGCAACTCAAGAGTGAATGCTAAGAGGGCACAAGTAAAAGAATAATCTTTTTCTAGGTTTTACCAAATTTTGTTCAACACACGAATAGGGAGAGAGAAGCTCAGGTTGCTATGGGAAAATTTAAGTGTTAACTTGATCGATCTTTTATAAACCACTACTACATTGGCCCTATGAATACCAAAATGATCATACCTAAAACACAGTTCTTCTAGAGGTGTCTACACCTCATAATGATTACCAAGCTTGTTAAAATCCCTTACCCAACACTAGTATTAACGGAATAAACCAATACAAAGCATTCTAACCTGCTAACATACCAAGTCTACGAATAGGAAAGGGTTGATTGAGTTCAAGACATAAATATGATACAAACATTTTCTCAACAAGCTTAATAACAATGTGACATTTCTTAAGCACAAGTAATAAACATGCTCTATACAACTAATGAACCACCACATCTGTAAAGGACTTTATTATCACATCAAAATTCACTTACAACATCGCATACACAAGAAATCAGGACATACTAATTTATGCCTCAAGAAAACTAAACCTCGACAACATGACCCTATTACGACTACTGATACAATTTACACAAGTTTCATTTACCTTATACAATTCCACTCGTAATCAATGAATTTCTAAAACAAACTTATAAATGAAATCTTAAATACATTGTTTACAAACCTAAATTCCAAACCTACTTATCATATTTCTACTAATAAATCGTAATAAAAATCAATATCAATTTAAATTAAATTTATCAACATTAATATACAATCACTCTATCCAATTTTAATTCGTCTACTTCTATTCTATATAGATTTAATAGCCTTCTTATAACATAACTAACAACCAAAATAAGTAGAGTTATTGGTGACACAATTAACTGTTTTAACAAAGACGAAACGGGTGAGAGGTAGATAGTCAAAAAATATTCATATCTCCAAAATGAGAAACTATTTAAGGCTGATTTTTGGATGTGATTTAGATAACTAGGTCGTGCACCATATATAAAAAAATTTAAAGAACTAGTTTGTAAAAATAAAGTTATGGCTACCACAATAGACTGTAAAAATAGAGATGAAATCGGTGAGAGATAGACAGTCACAAAATATTCCTATCTCCAAAATGACAAACTGGGTAAGACTTATTTTTGGATATGATTTGGATAACTAGGTCATGCACCATATATAAAGAAATTAGAGGAACCCAGTTTGTAAAAGTAAAGTTATGGCTAACACAATAGACTGAAAAAATAGAGATGAAATGGGTGAGAGATAGACAGTCACAAAATACTCATATCTCCAACATTACAAACTGGGTATGGCTAATTTTTGGGTATGATTTGGATAGCTAGGTCATGAACCATATAAAACAAAACTAGAGGAACCCAGTTCGTAAAAGTAAATTTATGGCTGATGCAACAAACTAAAAAAATAGAGATGAAATGGGTGAGAGATAGACAGTCACAAAATATTCATATCTCCAAAATGACAAACTGGGTATGGTTGATTTTCAGATATGATTTAGAAAACTAGGTTGTGCACCATATATAAAAATTCTAGAGGAACACAGTTTGTAAAAATAAATTTATGGATAACGTAACAGACTAGATTCAGAATATGTAGAAGAGAATTCATAGAATATTTCCCTAAATCTAATGCAACAATAAATCAATTTCATATCTCAGTCCATACTTGGAATATTGCATCTATCACATCTTCACTCGCATCCATTTTCCCCAAGTCTTTTCTTCTGGAAGCTATGGTTTACGGTGCCAAAAGAAAAATGAAAACTTTCTGAGAGAGAGAGAGAGATCCCCAAAACATAAAACATATTCTCCATTTGAAATGCACGCTCCTTAATTATGTCTTCAAATTTCAAAATAAAGTTGAGCATGCATAACCACCCCCAACCATTGCTTTCAAAAGATTCTCCTTTATTATTTTCTTATAATTTACTATTTTTTTTTTCATTTACAACTAAACAAAAATAGTTTATTTCTACTTTTCTAAAATTAGTCTCTTACTCAAAAGAAACAATTATTTCTAAGAACTCTTGAGGTGCGTAACTGCCACTTCCTCCAAGTGGCCAAAATGGAAAATAATTACTCAAGGCAATAATAATAAAAAAGAGAATCTTTTTCAAACATAATAATACATATTTCCCCACAACTATAATTTACATAAAAGCATATATATTTATTTATCTCTAGTTTGCAATTGCATTTATTATCATTATTATTATTATTTAGTAACTTAACTTCTAATATAATATATTTTCCATAAACTAAATTTACATAAAGACATTTGCATTTATTTAATTATCAAAAATTCCTTCATAACTAATAATATTATTTTAATGCAACAATTAACCAAAGTATTAATCAAACAATTCCAAACTAAATAACCCAAATGCCGAATAATACCTGACACTATGCACGATCGGAAATCAAGACCCCCACAACAATGACTGGCTATCATGCCCATACTGACAACACTGACTAGGTGCAAAACTAGATACTCATCCTTTTAAAGGATGATGGCTAACTAGGGGACCATATGTTATCTCTGTTCAACAGTTCCATTGGTTTTAAGGCACACTTAGACCTATCAATTTAGGTGGAGTCAATGCTTGATACCTGCATCCTGCAGCAACCAAACATTCAAACAAATAGACACACATATATATAATCATATAGTCAAATACATCGTGGAAGGGAATCGTAGTGTAGCAGGGTACTCACGCATGAGTAATGTGACACTATCCCTTTTACCAACACATCAAACACATAATCACAACACACAGAAATTAGTTACTAAACAAGTAAATAAGAACCATATCAGAGAATCGCATGATACACATAATAAGATTGATCCACACAAAACATCACAACATAACATCTTATGATATAGAATCAATCGCATAAAAATCAATTCTAACATATGACAATCATAGTAAGATCAACATCATAATTACCTAAATGTAAACAATGTCAGAGCATATGAGTTGTCAGTGTCACAATAAGGATTATCAATAAAACATACTAACTTCATCTTCATGCTCCTTAGTCCAACCACCTGCACAATCAAGGTGAGAATGGAGGGGCACTACATAAACCATCCAAATTTATCCTGCCCAACCCTCATTTTCTTCATGTCAACCTTGTTTCTATCCTTTCATCTTATCGCAAGCCAACCCAACCCTTCTTGGTTAGCCTGGCTTACCTCTTGAGGGGGCATCATCCGCCAGTTACACTGGGGAATAACCTTGTTTATCAAGTGAATCATTGTATCTTCTTTGACACAACATTCTAACGAACATTGTATCAAAGAGGGGTAAAATGTAGACACTCAAAATTGACTCATTTTATCATTTATCAAAATATGGCATTATCTATCATATGCATCTATCTAACACATTTGAGCATTTTCTCTATTTTCTCTGAATCACCTATTTCATCTATTTATTAAATAAATTTATATTTATTTAATTAATTCATTATCTATTTTCTTCTATGTTCCCTAATCTAAAATTATATAATCTATAATTATTTAATTATCTCTATTCTATCTATTTTAGTTAAATAAATCTTATTTATTTAATTAAAATCCCTTCATAATCTCACTTTCCAATTAATTAAATAAATTTTATTTATTTATTTAATTTCTCTCATCATTTATCTTTATCTTTCATCATAAGCTGATATGTGTGCATCTTTTATTTGAAACATGTGTGGTAGTACAACTTTCATTTAATATCTTTCACATGTAGTACTTATTATGTACATAATCACACATGAGCCTTATTCTTCCCTCCACTTGTCATCTACACATTCACCTATGATTATCAATTTATCTCAAATGTTCACATAGCCACCAAATCTCTACCATTAATTGATTTTGGTTGAGTGTTATATAAACACCCTCTCATTCTTCATATCACATATCATCATATAGTGTCTACATTATCATCTTGAGCATATTGAGCATTTTAGCATCCATTAAGCATATTATCACTATCATCCATCCATCATGGCAGCTTTGATCTTCATAATTGTTCATTGTTGAGAAGCAATCCACATCACAAACAAGGAATCAAACAATCTAGGTGATTTTGTTCTTGAATTGCATGCTTTTGGTTTCACTTGGATTCAATTCTTTGATGGTGGTAGGATTAGGTTTTCATTTACATGCTTGATCATATTAACCTAATTTTTACCTATCCACATAGTTCATTGCAAGCAAGGTCTGAAAGAGAAGTTAACTGAGTTTATTAGTCGGTATCAAGCTTTATATACAAAAATTCAATATCAGATGAAAGATGCGGATGTTTAGAAGGCATTTGTTACAAATCTACAACCTAACATCTGTGATAAAATCCTCTTGATGAAGTATAACTCCTTTCAACATTTATACACCACCGTTCGTGATTATCGACTTTCATCTAGTCAGTATGAAAACTAAAACCCATCAGCTCAAGTTAGTCAATCCATGGGTGGATCATCACAAAACAACTTTAAGAGAAACAACAACAATAGAAGTTTCATCAAGATTAATGGACTGAATAGGAACAACTTTTCTAATGTGTCTACTATCACAAATCCAAAGTAGACATCATATCAACCAAGAAAGTTTACTCCGATATCTGAGACTTATCATTCTATCATGAATCAAGCTGTGAGTAATAACATCCTGAAGCTTCCCCTGATTAGGCCTATCAATCCTAGTAAAGCACAAGGACCTTACTTCGATGCTAATGTCTTTTGTCATTTTCATCAGACACAATGACATGATACTGAATGATGTATGCATCTTAAACATGAGATACAAGACCTTATTGATTTGAATATCATACAGGTATCAGGTGTGAATGATAATGGAAATAAATTAGTTGCTCCACCGAATCAGAATTTACAAATCTTTACTAATCCATTCCATAAACATATTGATACCAATATGATGGAACAAGGTTTAGTGGAAGTAGATGATGATGATTATTTAGATTATGATAATATCATGGGTATGATTGAAGTGGATAAGAAGCAAGTGGATAACCCACCTCACCCATGAAGAAAGGGAATTTATGTTGAGGTTCCTCTTCCATTATCCTTATATGGATCTGGAGATAACAAAAAATGCATCAGAAAAATAAGTAGAACAACTGATACAAACAAGTGAGAAGGTACAAGATAATTCCTGTTACTCTGTTAGAAAGATTCAACAACGAAAACTTGCTAAAAATCACAAAAGAGAAAGATGACTATCAGCAGTTAGAAATAATAGTGGTTCCCCCCCTCATAAGCAATAAAAAGTCTCACTTCAACATGGAATTACAAAACAACCATCATATGATACTAAACAAGCCTATCATAAGAACCACCCAAACTTCACACTCAACATGATCAAATACCTCTCCAAGAGGTTTACAAGTTCTGAAATCTGATACGAAGATCCTACCAGGTAAGTATCTCTAACCCTTTATCTCTCTTGTGATGTGCTTCCCCTGTGATGTGTCATGTGTTGTTTAGGCCTCTTGGGATGACCCTTGATTCTCTAGTAAGGTTTGGGATACCAGGAGACCGCCTCTGTTGTGACCTTCTATTTGTATCATCATTCTTCTATATCACCTCTCTCTTTGATTTCATTGTTGTGTGTTGTGTCTTACGGACATAACGTTGTGGTTGGTGACTTGGCGGCACCCACCTACGTGACTATCCCTAAGGCACTTGTTTCTCCTCTCTTATTTATTGTTTCCCTTCCTCTAGTGTTTCTATCTAGTGGGTGGATGCCGAAAAACATTTATACTGATGCGGACCTAGCGTCCCTTTCACGAGAAATCAACAATTGGACTTAGTTCCTAATATGACGATGGGGTTGTATATTTTATCTGACGCTTGGCTAGTGGAAGCACTCATGCTTTCCACGTAGTGATTTTGATGGTGTTCTATCTCATTTACAAATCATAACAATACTGCTACTCCGTGCACTTTGTCTATCGTGAATCTTGCATACCTCAGATTTCATATGCATTGATGTTGTTGTTTTTATGTGGACACTAACATGTTTCTTGCAGGGATGTGTTTGTGGGAACATTTGGTGATCATAAAGTACATGTCACCTCTAGGGGGCATGGGTTTTGTGAAATTCTATGTTCCCTTGTGTGCTTTATTCCTACCTTAACGTTCTTGATATCGATGCATGATATCAACCACCTTAAGGTGGGGGCATATATAAGGTAAGTTGTCTATTCTAGATGCTAGTAAAGTGTGTTTGAACAATCTTGAAATCTATTTTGTGTACCTTATTTTCACTATAAGGCATCTCCGTGATGCAGGTGGGGTTGTATACTTTTGAGCTCATACCTCATTTTCACCGTAAGGCACCTCTGTGATGTGGGTGGGATTGTATGCCATACTTCCTTTTCACTGTAAGGTGTCTTCGTAATGCGGGTGGGGTTGCATTTTCAAAATTCCTCTGTAGAGGTGGGGAGTAGTTTTGTGACTAACTCAACACTTAAGCGTGTCTTCGGTGATTGTTGTGGTGAAGCCTAATTGTCAGTATGTACTTGTAATGTGTCTGAGATGGTGCTGAACCTAGAAATAGGGACACTCCATCACTTGTCTGTCATGTTTTCTTTATGTCTTCAAAGTGTGTGTGTTTGGTGTGCTTGCTTTGTTTGGCATTGTTTTTGCCCCATATACAGTCTAAAGACCTAGGTAATGAGTGCATCCTGCATTTTGAGAGGGTTTGCGTTTCTTGCATGTGTGTTTCCCCATATATATAGTTTAAAGACCTACGCAATGAGTGCATCCTGTATTATGGGAGGTTTGTTTACTTTCCTGTACTTGCATTTGCATTTCATATATATAAGAAAAAAGAAAAAGAAAAGAAATCATTCTTTTCTTCTATGCATTAATGTGTCTTCTCTGCATTCAATGTATTCCCCATATTCTGCGTGATTGTAACTGTCTTCTTTGTTTTCTGTATGCCTATCATTGTCTTCAATGTGCTTGGCATGTTTACTGTGCTTGTTGAATGTACTTTAATGCATGTATTGGCCTCGCTTTTATACATACATTAAAGTGGGGGCTAAATGTAATGTCAGAAAAAATCCTCTTGGGGGCTTTTCCCTCAAAAGGTTTAGCTCCCAGGTCTTTAGTGTGCATTTAGGATATCTTGCATCATAATTCAACATCCCGATGGAATGAACCCTGGGTATCATGACAAATGGGGCCTAGAGGGACTCCTTGAACCTAACTCTCCCCAAAATAGGGGGGGAGGACTTAGGTGCCCACACCCTAGTCTTGCCCTATTTTGGGTTAGGCCCAAATTACTAGTGTCAGTTTATGACCGTTATTTGGTCCCTAGGCCAACACGGTAAATTTGAATTTATGAAATCTTGGCGGGAATGTTTGTAGTTGCATATAAAAGCATGTTTTGGCATTCATTTGTAGACTAGATGATGACTAACAAGCTATTGTGTTCTAAAGGTGATTCAAGGCTTTCATTGTGTTGCAAGAGCATATTTGTGTTTTCTATGTGTTTGTGTTTGCAAATTTGAGCATCCATCTCCTCATGGAATGAAGAGCTTCTTCCTCCCGTGAGATCTTCACTACAAGGTGACATCTATTGTGATTATAGAGCATTTATCATTTGGTTTTTGCCTCTACCTCCCTAGGCACGCACTCCCTAACTGACAATGGTGTTTGGAAGGCTTGAATGTCTCTCTAGGGCTTGACTAAGGCAAGCCTCTAAACACCACAACCCCCTCCCAAAGTTTTCATGATTGCAGGTTACAGGTTGGAGTTGCAGACAAAGTGAAGTTACAGGAGGGTACAATAGAGTGTCAAAATTGCAAATCAGTGAAAGAAATAGCTAACTAGACTAGGGTGCCTGCTCATTAGTCCTTAAAGTTTTGCAACAGGAAAATCTTCAATACAACAGGAACAAGTTGCAGGTCTTGTTTGCAGATCTTGACAAAAAGTAGGGCACTAGACTTGGACGCCCACCCTTTAGTCCCCGATTGTTCCACTTCAGAACCCCAAAAATAGGTGTATAGTTATTTGTTATTTTACATCTCTCTGTAGCGGCATTTTCCATAATTCATCCGTTTATTGTCGTATTTGCATAATGAGGGTTTTAGGGTACAATTGAGCATAAGAGAAGGAAATTGTCAATCAAATCATAAATATCCAAGTTTCCCTACATCTCAATAGTGAGCTAGGGTATGATAGTAGATTGCAACTTGACCCTAGGTCCTTGAATGTAAGGGTGAAAGGAGGATATACACTGAAACTACCAAAACCAAACATCTAAATTTTATCAATTACATTTTGGTGAGCCTGTATTATTGGACTTAATTGCACCTTGCTGAGTGTTTTGCTTTAGATTTACAGTGATTTCATTCATTCATATAGTCATTCATCTTATTGCATTGGAAAATTTACAAAAAAATTGAAAAATTTTAAAAAAAAATTGAAAAATTAAAAAATTAGAAAAAAATTGCATGATAGGGTTTGTATTTTGCATCAATTAATTTGAATTTCATCAAATTTCTAATTTTTGCATTAGATTTGATTTAAATTACAGAAAATTACAAAAAAATCATTAATTTGCATTGTGTTGGTTAACAGATTTGTCTTGGTCTAAAAATATTTTGTTTTGACTCTATAATCCTTTCTTTTTAGAACAAATAAGTTAAACAACAATTGGGTGAACTATTAGAAATAATTCCCCTCTGAATTAAGGTACAACTCCCTTTTAAGTCTTCAATGAATTTGAACTATTCTAATCATTTGAATACACTTTTAACCAGAAAGCATTGAAGGCAAACTAACATCCATACATCACTATGTAATGAATGTGATATCTTTTCTTTCATATAACATCTTTCAGTGATAGAACACATAGATTCCATCTTCAACAATAATCAAATATATAAATATATACATGTATTACTGAACCAACAAATGATAAAACATATATGATGAGTCATCCAGTGAAAGAATAATTACCACATAAAAGAAGAGTTCACACAGAAACCCAATTTCAAGCACTTAAACACACAGATTTAAGTCTGTAGCAATCATTTCTTCTTCTCATTCACAGATGAAAATCTTTCAGACAAACATCACATACATTATAAACATAAAAGTTCAACTCCAAAATTCCTTGTTTCTTGTTTTTCTATCTTTTTGTGTATATCAGTTTTTAAAAACAAAAACATATATATAGTTTACCCTAATTAACTATTATTTAAACCTAGAGTTAAAACAAACTCTGACCCATAGCGGGATTTAGTTTCTTGAAAACTAATTAAAAGATAGAGTTTTAAACATAATTCCTCAACTAAATAATTGAATAAAAGGATCATATAAGCACGATCATGACTGGGGCAGCACATTGGAATCTCGAGATTTGCTTTGTTCTACTGAAGAGACACGTTGCATCTTCCATTCCTGGTATGCAGAAACAAACTCCTAATTTTTTGGGAAATTAGGGATGCTGACATGTTTAACTTGTGCCTTCCAAACATCCTTTTCTTTTCGAATGCTCACTACCTTTTCTGCATGCTCTGGGAGTGCTTCGATGCAAAGGTGGCGTAGTGATTCCACTTTTGATATCTAGGAGAAATCATCAATTATTAGGTTATCATTTTCTTTGACAAAACTAATTTTCTCTTTGAAGGATTGTACAATAGTATCAATATCCTTTTCTGGCTCACCATCATCTTTTATGTATTTCACATCAATATATTCCAAATCAAGTTGTAAAGACTGAGTAAACTCAGTTATCTCCTTAATCAACTTTGTAAACTCCATTCGTCCTTGTCTTGACACTGAGTTTCTCTTTCTTACATATTGTTACCTTTGCATTCACCCTTATTCAATTTTTTGCAATCCTTCCCTAAATAAAAAGTTGACATACCATCTTCCCTTATTGGTCGTATGTTTATTTCTTAAGCCGACTCTTTGTTTTTTATAAAAAAATTCATTAGCCTGTCATCTTATGTGCGAAATTACTGTAGAATTGAACCTTCAAATGTGAACCCTTTTCAAGGTTCAAGAGTTCAATGGTTCAAGGTTCAAGAGTTCAATGGTTCAATGGTTCAATATTCAATATTTCTTGAGAAGTCGTTTACCCTTGGTCCCCTTATGTAACTCAATTTGTATCTTTGAACCTCCTGATTGAACCCCATATCAGAGTTCAAAGGTTCAAAGGTTCAAAGGTTCAACATTCCGTGACTTTAGTCCCACTTTTCCCGAAGTCTTCTTTAAGTCCAAAATTTGTAGAAGATTTTTAAAAAGATGAAAATCATTTAGAGGAAAATATATCTAGAACATTTTATGAAATGGAAAGTTTTAACTTTTGAAAGGTCATGGGCAATGATTACACATTAAGGTCGTGTGAGAGAACTACTTACAATTAATGCATCTGTCAAAATTTGTGTCTTATCAAGCAAATTCAGCACGAGTTAATTGATCCAGTAATTATTCGACCTAATTTCATGCCTTTTATTGAGAAAGAACAGGCCAATTTTTACAGTAAAACATATAGGGTAATACAAAGGGAGTACAGCACTGGAGGTAAAAGATTTGTCTTGCCCAGATTGACAATGATTTCAGGTCCGTTGAAGGTGAGTTCAACTTTTCTTATAGTTGACCCCATTTCTTTGTTGAAAAAGAGAATCATTTTGAGTTCCTAGAATTGTTAAAGAAGTTCAAAGCATTTTCATTCTATTTATCCAATCTGTAGCCATGAAAGCCATCTGTCTTGGTTCTGAACATGGTTCTCGCCTTGTTTGTTGTCTTCCTGAATATAGAGATACCTCTTTAGATCAATATGATTTAGAGGACTTTAAGGAAAGGGTTAAAAATCTTGTGTTTGCCCCTATGCTGGAAAGAATAGTGGAAAGTGGTTTAGTCAAAGCTGTAGCCTTTCCTATGGCAGTATAATGCCCTAAGTTAGTTCTCAAATGTATGAGTAGATATGACCCCCAAAACAGATGTATTAAAACTTCTGATGGTAATGTGTTATTGCCTATTAATAGACAAACCCTAATGGCTATAATGAAAATCCCACCTAAGGAGCCATACTCTGATCTTAATATTACTTCCTCCTATAGCTATTTTTCATTAAAAAAGGCAAATTACAAGAGTGTAATTGCAAGAAATTGGCTTTTGAAATTTCAAAAGGAAGGTTTGAGACTGCCCAGAGCACTATCAAGAGAACTTATGATATCGAAAATAAAAGATATCATGGTATTGTTACATAGGTTAAAGGGTAGTTCTCAAGCATTCTATTGGGAAGAATGGATGTATTTCTTCATTCAAGTGATCCTTCAAGGAGAACAATACTTGGATTGGGCGGAAATAATAGCTAAATGTTTACATCAGGGTTTGAGTAATTATCTAGGAAATAAAGACTTTTATATGTCCTCATACCTCTTTTACTGCCTAGCATCCACAAGGGAATGGAGAGGATTACCTCATTCATCCTTAGTTGAAGATAGAAAAATTTATGATTATTACTCACATTTATAGATGCAAACTTGTTATGAAAATTATGGAAGAGTTAATGATGTTCTCACTGGTAAGATGACTTATGAATTGACAGGCAATATTAATAAGAGGATGTCTGATGAAGCCATGCAGCTAATCAGCATTTATGGCAGCTTCTTCATTCAGTTTCCCAAATTTACTTACATCAGAGTTGGCAGTTTTGATGGTGAGCCTTTGAAACTACCCAGATATGTCTTTGACTGCTTTGTATTGATCAAAGTTTGAAAGCAGTTAGCCCATGTAGATAAGAAATTTCTAATGAAGAGAGAGTCTGGTATATCTTTTCCTGTTGAACTTGGTCACTATTCATGCCAATCAGTTTCTGATGCTCTAAATCTAGAGGTGGACCTGAAGAAGTTTAATTTTCAGTATTATAATGCCATACCCAAGTTCGATAGCAAAGGTTTTGCTAGAGATAATTTAGATTTTAGAGAGGGGTTTTCACACATTCCCTAGATAGAAGACTATTGGGAGGATTTCTCAAATGTATTTGAAGTTAGGAAAAGGCTTTGGTGCAGATTCTCCTTAGGGCAAATAATTACCCTTAATCTGAATATGAATATCACTGGAATAATAGATGATGAGGAACAGGTAATTGATTCTCATTTTAAACAAATAAAATAGCTGCCTATTCCAAAAGTTGATTGGAATAGAGGCAAAGATGATTGGATTGAAGTCAAAACCCTCCCTGTAATAAGGAGAACTAAAAAATGGTTAAGGGAACGGAGACTGAAAGAGGTTCAAAATGAAGATTCCCAGCAGTGTGCACCAATTGATTAATCACCATCTCCTATAAGCTCTTCTAATTAGCTTATTAATATCTGTGATGCAAGTACTCCCAAATTAAAATTTGAAAAAGGTTCTGTTATCAAAAGGTCCAAGAAAACCCTTACAACTATTCTACCTTCTCTCACCACCAGATCAAGAACTAAAAGAAGGAAGAAGAAGGAGATTTTAGAAAGAATAGTTGTGGACTTAAACTCTGAAGAAGATTCGGGAGAAGCAATGAGTGATAAAGGGTTTGGTTCACCAATGGTAAAAGAGATCAGTATGAACCAACAAGCAGAGGTTGCTTCAGATTCTACCGATCTGATGATGATATCAAATGCACCTTCTGAACAACCTTATCCTGATAAAGAAATTCTAGTCCTTGCACCCAAATGGTTGGAAAATTCAATTAGTGATAAAAGGAAAATAGTTCCATTTTCATTACCATTGGAAGACATGGTTAGCAAGTGTCTAGGAAAGACTCCTAAATCCAAAAACCTAAAAACCACTTCTAGGGTGGACATTGACCCTAATACAGGAAATTGGAGTGCAGAGATAGCCTAACCAATACCTGATGAAGAAATTTAGGACCCCACAGTTCAGGATTTCACAATAGAAAGAATAGATCTTGGAACTGCATCGCATGTCACAGACGTGCACCATCTTGAAGCATCTACCAAAAGGATAGTTAGTCATACCTGGAAGGATGAAAAAGATAAGAGGGAATTGAAACAAGCTTTACAATCAATGATAGAGTATATTGATGCCATTCATAATCCAGATCCACAACCTGTTTCTCAACTACCTCTGTCTTTTGACCCAAAATCTCTAGTCAATCAGAAAATGCTAGATCAGATACAGAGAAACAAAATGGTGACCAAAGTGTTTGTTGATTGGCTGGATGATATCATCCAAAAGGGTACAGAATATATTAATGAATTGAAAAGTATATTTGATGAAACCATGGCTACTATCAAAGATTTGAAAAACACAAAATGCTTCGTGGGAAAAAGATGAAGGGAAATGGATGAGTGTGATAAATCAAATTGGTGAAGTTCAGAAGTATGGGGTGACAAAGTTTTTATCAAAAAGGAATATAACAAGTCTAAATAATAATATACTGTATGTAAGAAAGAGAAACATCGAGTGGAGAAACTCAGTATCTAGATAAGGATGAATTGAATTTACAAAAATGATTAAAGAGATAACTGAGTTTACTTAGTCTTTATAGCATGATTTGGAATGTATCGATGTGAAGTGTATAAAAAATGATGGGGAACTAGAAAAGGATATCGATACTATGATACAATCCTTTGAAGAGAAAATTAGTTTTGTTAAAGAAAATGATAACCTGATAATTGATGATTTCTCTTAGATGTCAAAAGTAGAATCACTTCTTCACCTCTGTGTCGATGCACTCCCGGAGCATGTGGAAAAAGTGGCAAAAATTTTAAGAGAAAAAGATGTTTGGAAAGCACAGGTTAAACACATTGGCATCCCTAACTTCCCAAAAATTTAGGAATTTGTTGCTAGATATCAGGAATGGAAGGTGCAATGTGTCTTCTCAGCCGAACAAAGCAAATCCACAGATTCCAATCCGCTACCCCAATCATGATCATGCTTTCATAATTTCTTTATTTAGTTATTTAGTTGGAATTCTGTTTAAAAACTGTCTTTTAATGAGCTTTTAAGAAACTAAATCCCATGTGGGTCAGAGTTTGTTTAAACTCTGGGTTTAAAAGAATAGTTAATTAGGATAAACTATATATATGTTTTTAGTTTGTAAAACTGAGACACAGAGAGAGTTAAAAAAAAACAAGAAACAAGGAATTTTGGAGCTAAACTTTTACGTTTTACAATATATGTGATGTTTGTCTGAAAGATTTTCATTTGTGAATGAGAAGAAGAAATGATTACTGTAGACTTAAATCTGTGTGTTTAAGTACTTGAAATCGGGTTTCTGTGTGAACTCTTCTTTTATGTGGTAATTATTCTTTCAGTGGATGACTCATCATATAGGTTTTATTATTTGTTGGTTTACTGATACATGCTTATATTTATATATTAAATTATTGTTGAAGATGGAATCTGTGTGTTCTATCACTAAGTGAAGTTATATGAAAGAAAAGATATCACATTCATGACATAGTGATGTATGGATGTTAGTTGGCCTTGAATACTTTCTGGTTAAAAGTGTGTTCAAATGATTAGAATAGTTTGAATTCATTAAAGATTTAAAAGGGATTTGTACCTTAATTCAGAGGGGAATTATTCCTGATAGTTCACCAAATTGTTGTTTAACTTATTTGTTCTAAAAAGAAAGGGTTATAAAGGCAGAAAAAAACATTTTTAGACCAAATCTGTTAACCAACAGTTTTTGGTGACTCTACTGGGGATTTGAAGTCATTTGTTGAAAGATTAGTCACCTTAATGTGAAGCAACGATGGTGCTTCCTCATGAAAATATAATTCCTATTTTGCAGCCTAATCTTGGTTTTCAAGATGAACAGGAAGACATAATTAGTCATTTAAATACTCTTGCATGGTGCACTCACCAAAATATTGATGATTATAGAAGGGCAAGCGGAGTATTAGAAAAGGAAGAAGAATTGGCCGATAATTTGAGATTGTTGTTACTTAGATAAAGAAGGAGGCAAGCAGAAAACAAAGTAAGAAATCAAGCCCCTAAAGTCCTAAGAGGTCAAGAATAGCCTAGAAACTAATAACTACTTATCCAGCTACAATATAATAAACTAGAGTTCAGAAGATACAGAAGGTCTTTGAGGAGAGAGGGAGTTGAAGATCCCACTTTTCAAACACTGTAAAGCCTAAATTTTCCTTATATTCCTACTCCTATTAGAAGAGCTAGGAGTAGAACTCCTAGCCCTCCTAATCCCTCTACATCCTCTGTCTGCCAAGCCTTAACTCTTTCCAGTACTGTCATTCCCTCTGCTATAAGCTTTCTACCAATGGCCCAACCTTGGGGAGCAGCCATAGGGCCTCTAAATTTAGGGGCTAACCTGAATCCTCTACCCAAAAATGTAGGAGAAAACTTACCCAAATTTAATGGAGATGGAAGACAATCACCAGATGAGCATCTAAATGCCTTTGCTGCAGTGTGTGGTGTGTTAGGGGTACAATATCAAGATGTAGCCATAAGGCTTTTTGTGCAAACTCTAACTGATACTACAGCATAATGGTTCTATCATCTATCTGACTCTTCAATTACAAACTGGAACGATATGAAAACTGCATTCAAAAATAGATTCAAAAGAACAGAAGATGAACATTCCCTTCTTGCTCAATTGACTCAACTCAAGAAAGAAATACATGAACCTATGAGGGAATTTATTGTTAGACTTAGGGCAGACAACTGAGAGGGGGGTGAATCAGTTGTACAAAACTTTCTTCCAATTAAAAACTTAACTTCACTTTGCAATTCAGCAGCATAATAATAAATCAATCATGGAAACATAATGCAATGAATCAAGAGCATAAACACATCAACACATGAGACACCAAGATTTTCATGGAAAACTTGGTTAAGGGAAAAACCATGGGGTGATTAACCTAATATTGTATTCTCTGTTAGAAGAATAGAAAGAACAAAATGGCACATGCCAATTAGGGCTCACTGCCTGAGCACACTACTCACAAGAGGCCCACTGCCTATAGGAAACACACTGTCTACAAAGAAATAAGTATCGCCTACTTGAACTGGAAAATAGCATCTTCACCATGCTTGAATCAATTCCATTTAAGCCAAATACTTCTTCTCTACCTTTCACTCTCCTCCTTGCTACCACACTCTCATCTCCACAAGGACACCTTTGAAATGACTTCATAATCCCTTATTTATACAAGACATCAACTTAGGAATGATCATCTAAGTTGGCAAACATCAACAAGAACATCCGCAAGATGTGTAACTCATCTGGTCAGCCAATCTCAAGAAGAACACCATCATCTGGAAGTTATTCCTCAATTGTCAGCTCCAACTCCAATGCGGACCATCAACATGAACTGGACACAATCCAAAGACCTCCACAAGCTTGCCTGAATCACCAAGATCATCCACACTTCATCTGCATACTAAAATCCTTCTCTCCTTCATCCTAACCCTCAAGAACATAGTCTGTCATGACTGTCACAAAGGAATAGATGCTTGTGGACCTTCAAACCATGAACCAATCGAGTTGACACTTCACAGAGACTTCCTCAACACTCCCTCAAATCCGCAGATTAGGATAATGCATTTCTGGATCTCACCGGACCTATCTGTGTCATTATGTCACCTCTGAACACCTGCCGGAACTGGTTTAACTTGAACAACCATAACTTTTTTAGATCTTCATGTAGACCTCTAAAATCTCTACTATACCATCTTCAGACACATATCTACAAACCCTTTAAACCACATCCTCTGATCCTCATTCTATATTGGACTTTTGCCTTATTGTCATCACTATTCTTCACTGTTCCTGATTAAGACTAATTTTCTCAATATCCTCAGCTCACCACTCATCCAATCCTTATCATTAATGTAACAGGAGTATGTTGACATCAATGACAACACTAGCTAAGTCCATACTTGCAACAATCTCCCCCTTTGTCATTGATGGCAACATACGATGTGAAAAACTATTTTGATCATCAAGACAAGAACTTCTCCTCACTATCACAACTCCACCTATCAGCAACAAGCATTCACATGTCTTCTCTCCCTTTACTGCTCCCCCTTTGATCAGAAACCACTTGTTTTTCACATGTCTTCTCTCCCCCTTTGACATCAATGGAAAAGGGCACATACTTGCAATTCCACCATTTCAGAATCATACTTGTTGCTCCCCCTGAGTAACAGTGCCCCATCATCAATCTGGACCACAAGATAGGACTATGATATCCATCAAACTAATGCACATCAGTGCTCCTTAGTTCATCACCAGAGGGGCAATAACCCCTAACTTCTCCCTGAGATACTCAAAAGAGTCCTTAGGTAGAGGTTTAGTAAAGATGTCTGCAATCTGATCCTTGGAAGGCACAAACTCCAATCTGACTTCATTCTTGTTCACTTGCTCTCTCAAAAAGTGAAACTTGATGGATATATGTTTAGTCTTTGAATGCAACACTGGATTCTTAGATATATTTATTGCACTTGAATTGTCACATAAAATTGTGATAGGCTCCTCATACTCCACTCTGATGTCTCTTAGCATTTGTTTCATCCACAAAACTTTAGTGCAACTACCTTCTGCTACAATATATTTTGCTTCTGTCATGGACAGAGATATTGCCTCTTGTTTCTTGCTCAGCCAAGAAACCAATCTCTTCCCCAAAAAGAATGCTCCACCATTGGTGCTCTTCCGGTCATCCACATCTCCTGCCCAATCAGCATCTGTATATGCATGAAGAGAAAAATCATGATCTCTAGGATACCACAGACCATACTCAACTGTCCCTTTTAGATATCTAAAAATCCTCTTGATCGCCATGACATGAGATTCTCTAGGATCAGCCTAAAATCTAGCAATAAGACCAACAGCCTGCATAATGTCTGGTCTAATTTGAATAAGATACAACAGTCCTCCAATCATTGACCTATACTTTTTCTTATCATCCTTGGGAGAGT
This sequence comes from Cunninghamia lanceolata, assembly GCA_027924645.1. Classification (NCBI taxonomy): domain Eukaryota; kingdom Viridiplantae; phylum Streptophyta; class Pinopsida; order Cupressales; family Cupressaceae; genus Cunninghamia; species Cunninghamia lanceolata. The sequence goes on along the minus strand of BSBN01000220.1, from coordinate 1,190,616 downwards.
CATCATCCTTGCTCAACTTACATCCAGTTGCCATGGGAGTACTCATTTGCTTTGAGTCTTCCATCCCAAATTTCTTCAACAATTCTTTCACATATTTGGTCTGAGAAATGAAGATTCATTTCTTTGTTTGAGTGATTTGTAGGCCCACGAAGAAATTTATTTCCCCAAGCATGGACATCTCAAATTCACTTTTCATTTGATTTGCGAAGGTTTTACACATACTATCTCTTCCTCAAAAAATGATATCATCAACAAACACTTCAACAATCAAGATATTTTCATGGTCAATTTTGAAATACAAATTACTGTCAACAGTACCTTTGTTGAAACCAATCTTCAAAAGATGTTTATCCAATCTTTCATACTAGGCTCTCAGGGCTTGCATCAATCCATACAGTGCCTTCTTCAACTTGTAGACCATATCACCATGATCAGACAATTGAAATCCATCCAGTTGCTCAATGTATACTTCTTCTTCCAAGTCACCATTCAGGAAGGCAGACTTGACATCCATCTGATATACTTTGAAATCCTTGACGGCAATAAAAGCAAGAAATAATCTGACTACTTCAATTCTTGCCACCGAAGCAAAAGTTTCTTCAAAATCAACTCCTTCTATTTGAGAGTAACCCTTGTAGACCAATCTGGCTTTATTTCTGATTACTTCACCAACTTCATTCAGTTTGTTCCGGAAGACCCATTTTGTTCCAATCACATTCTTGTTTCTAGGTCTGGGAATAAGATCCCAAGTGTGATTTTTCTCAATTTGCATCAGTTCTTCCTCCATTGCTTTAGTCCAATTTTCATCAATGCAATCTTCATTCACTGTCTTAGGTTCAATCTTTGAAATCAGACAATACTCTTCTAAATCTTGAGCAATCCTTCTTCTTGTTTGTACACCTTTTCTTTTATCACCTATGATTTGATCTTCAGAGTGGTTCAGTCTTACATACCTAGGAACTTTGGGAGATTCTTGCATTTCTACTTCTTGATTAGGCTCATTAAAACTCATCTCTTCTTCCTGATTTACCAGATCAGTTTGAATCTAATTTTCAGAAGAGGCCTGGGCTCCGTGAGTTAGAACACCATTCTGATCATCTTCATCATATTCATAAAACCTTGAGGGTTTTTCAATTCCTTCATCAACCTTCACATTTGTACTTTCTATAATCTTTCTCAGTCTCTTGTTATAGCACCGGTATGCTTTGCTTTGAGTAGAGTAACCCAAGAATATTCCTTCATCACTTCTAGCATCAAACTTCCCTAGATCTTCATCTCTTTTGATGTAACATTTGCTACCAAAGACTTTGAAATACCTTACAGTAGGAGTAATGCCAAACCAGAGTTCATAAGGAGTCTTACCAGTATTGCTTCTGATTTCAACTCAATTGAGAGTATAGACTGCAGTGCTGACAGCTTCTCTCCAATAGATCTGAGGAATATTTTCTTCCATCATCATGGTCCTAGATGCTTCTTGGATGGTCTGGTTCTTTCTTTACACTACTCCATTCTGCTGTGGAGTCCTAGGAACAGACAATTGTCTATTTATTCCATGCTTCTGACAGAATTCTATGAACTCACCGGATGTGAATTCTCCACCTCTATCAGACCTTAGACATTTCAATTTTAATCCAATTTCATTCTCTACCATAGCCTTGAATATTTTGAATTTCTCAAGAGCTTCTGATTTCTCTTTCAGAAAGGTTACCCACATCATCCAAGAATAGTCATCAATTAGTAACATGAAGTTGTAGTTAGGGTAAAATTGCAAATCAGGGCAAATGAATAAACAGCAATGATAAAACCCTAGCAATGCACAATGAAGCACAAGACAACATGAAAATCAAAATAAGAAATGTAAATGCAAACCGATCTCCACGCTATGCTTGATTTATCTCCATTGCTCTTCTCCACCTCGCATGAGCATGCAAGATTTTGAAGGATTATTGTTGGAAGAATGTTGGGTGCTCATTTCTGCAGCATAACATTAAGATGAAGATGACATGAAGATGATAATTGAAGGATGCAAAGGCTTTAATGATATTTCGACAGCATGTGGATACTTGAAGCTCAATGCATGCTAGAAAATTTGGCAGAATAAGGGTACTTGAAGCTCAATGCATTTTAGAAAATTTGGCAGAATAATAGTACTTGAAGCTCAATGCATTGCTAATGGCTTGTGAAGGGTTTGATTTATAGAAAAGGCTTGGTTCCAATGGACGGCTGAGATTAAAAAGCTAAATGATTGATGTGGACGGCTAGGATTGATTTGGTTATCCCACTCTTCAAGGGAGTTGTAGTCATTTGACAAGTGTCAAGGAGAATAGGGCTCATGTGTGCTTGTGTACATAAAAAGTACTACATATAAAAGATATTAAATAAAAGGCTGTAGTACCACTTATCTTTTTTAAATGAAAGAGGCACACATGTTGGCTAAATGATAAGATAAATTAATTAAATAAATAAAATTTATTTAATTAATTAGAAAGTCAGCTTATGATGAGAACTTAATTCAAATAAAATATTTGAATTAGTTGGGATATGAGTTGGATATTAATTAAATAAATAAAATTTATTTAATTAATTGGATAGTGGGGAACTTAATTCAAATAAAATATTTGAATTAGTTGGGATATGAGTTGGATATTAATTAAATAAATAAAATTTATTTAATTAATTGGCTAAGTAGGATTAGGATGGGATTGAATGGGATTTTAATTAAATAAATAAAATTTATTTAATTAATTGGCTAATTGATAAATGGGATTAAGAGTGGGATTAAGACAAAAATGCTACATGATGTCTAAGATAATGTATTTGACAAGGTGTTGTAGGACATGGACAAAGTTGGGACAAATTTGGGTGTCTACATTTTGCCTCTCTTTGAGATGATGTTTGAGATGATAAGCTTTATGTCGAGTAACATCATTTCAAAGAAGTTAAAGTATGGATAGAGGAAAAGGATAGTGATGATGGATAGATATGATAATGATGCCCCCTCGAGAGGATAGGCGGGTTGGGCAAACACGGGTATGCACTCGAAAGAAAATGGCTTGGCTAAGAAAAATAGATAAGAGAATGGATAGAAAAAATGATGATGCGTTATGCTACAATGAAAGTGAGCAACCATGATGTTTGATATAGCACAAGACGTTATGCACCAAGGTATAAGGACCAGGGTGACGATGTGTCTCATGCCCCAGCATAATACAACCTTGTCTAATGTATGAGGAAGTAAACTTAGAGCATTAAAGTCCTAATGCACAAAAGGTATGATATGACCTTAGATGCAAAGGATAGTGCAAAAAGCTATTCCAACATACACAAGATATGAATATTAGCTAGAATGATACGGATGTGATACAAATGCAAGATAAAAAGATAACACACACAAGCAAGCAAGCAAACATGCACAAATGATTCAAAAACAAACAAGGTATTGCCCCTGTCAAGCTGTAAACCAAAGATTAATTGCTAATTGATTTGTTGAGAGTGTTGTCATTGCGGGGAAAGCTATATCCCTAGATCAACACAAGGTTGTTTGCTGAGTTGGTTGGCTAATTGGCTGATTGATTGATTGATTTGGCTTACAACAAGGCTAGGATCAAGACCATGGATTGCGTTTGGATAACTTGGCTTGATTGATTAACTTGATTGGTATGGCTTAAGGATTGACTTGCATTTGGATCATTGCTTGGAATGATTGGAAGATGATTGAAGGATGAAGATTGATGAAGTGATGATTGGATTGATGTGCTATGATAGATTTATTGGAAGAAGTTGTTTATTGATGATGTATAAGATAGATGATAGAAGAAATGATGAGAGAAGAAAGAGGAAAATCGCTTGTGCCTGAATCTGGGCACTTCCTTCGTACTCCAGACTGCCTACATACCCTATATCCATGGGATCAAGGCACTTAACGATGGAAATGAGATGTAGTTCTGATGTTGTGTTTTATTGATGAGAGGATAAAAATGGATTGAGATTGATGAAATGTTGATGATGTGATGATATGTGGTGGATTGAGCTACTTCTGATTTGCTGAAGTTATTGGATTTGTTTTGATGGTTAGCTTGATGTGCTTTGGTTTTGATGTTGATGATTGATAGGATTTGCTTTGATGGTTGGATTGATGTGCTTTGGTTTTGATGCTGATGATTGATAGGATTTGTCTTGATGATTAGCTTGATGTGTTTTGGTTTTGATGTTTTCTATTGCTGGGTTGATTGTTTTGAATGATGATAATGATGGTGTGATGATTAGAGTGTCGATTCAATCTAAGCATAAGCAAGTGTTCTCAGTATGCTCAAAGGATGTAAAATAAACAAGGTATTGCCCTTGTCAAGTCATAAACCAATGATTGATTGTTTGTTTGTTGATGATGATAGATAGTGTTGTCATTGCGGGGAAATCTATATCCCTAGATCAACACAAGGACGTGGGAACGCTATATCCCATTGATGATGATTGATGATGATTGATTTGGTTCATGACAAGATTAGGATCAAAACCTGTTGATTTGATTGGATAATGTTCCTTGATTGATTAGCTTAAGATCATTGCTTAGATTGATTGAAATGGATGAATGAATGTTATTGATAAGAAGAATTGATGATGATAATTTGATTTTGATTGATGTTGATGGAGTGGATTGTTTTGGATGATGATTGAATTGATCTTATTGCTTGGATTTTTCGTTGGATATTTGATTTTTTTGGATTTTTTGACATATTTGATTTTTTTTGTAGTTTTTGAAATGTTTTGATTTTTTGGATTTTTTTGGGATATTTTGATTTTTTTTTTTTTAGATTTTTGACTGTCTTGGGATGTCAATGGATTTACAATTTGGGTAGCCTTTGTGCTAGATACCAATGACAAGGGAAAACCATGTCTAGGTGCAAGGAGGGATGAATGGGATTGGATGGATAAAAGGATGGGCAATAAGGGATGGAAGGCTCATGATATATGGATGGATAAAAAGATAGGCCATAAAAGGGATGGATGCATGCCTCATGATGAACAAATAGGTAGGCTATAGTGGAAAGCTCATGATAAATGGATGGGGATAAGCTATAAGATGGAAAGCTTATGATAAGGATATGCCATAGTGGATGGATCATAAGGGAGCTAGGATGTGATCTTCAAAGGCTATGTTGCATAGGAAGAACTTGCCCCATTCTAGGTGGTAATGCTTAGGATTTTTTGTGTAACAAAGTTCATGACCAAGGGATGACATGATAGGTTGGTTTGAATGGGATGGAAGGTTCATAGATAGAACTTGGTTTGGAAAGAAGGTATGTCAAGAAATATCCAAACATGTTTCAACATTTTGCCCCCCTATGTCTTCATCAAGATCAAAAGGCAGAAGGATGGATGAATGGATAAATGGGTTCAATAGGATAGGCTTGTTTATGTAATGGCTAAGGATGGTAGGATGGTAAATGATATAATGGGATAGATAGTTTGGAAATGGATAGGTTGGATGAAACAATGTGCCCCCAAGTGTAAGTGACATAGAAGATCAACCTACACATGACGCCTGTTTGCCAGGTTTTCATCATGGTACTTATCCAAGGTGCCTGTTTACCAGGTTTTCACCGTTGGACGAAGGGCTTTCTCTTTACTATTTTTGATTTTTTCTTTTTTTTCTCTTTTTTTTTTTTTTTTGCTTTTAGATGTGATGACAAGTACACATGGCGCTTGTTTGCCAGGTTTTCACCATGGTAATGGATAGGAGGGACTCAAATGTTTAATGCTATGAGAGGTGATATTGTCCCATTAGAGATGGATGATGTCTTCGCATGGACCATGTCATTATGCTCATAGATGTTGATAAGGGATTGTGTGAAAGCAAGATGGATGAGGTAGACAATGGATTAGGATGTGGATTATGCAATATTCATGCAAGGATAGATGGATGGGGATAGTGGATTTATATAGGCTTATGGAATGAGGATGGATGGAAAGTTTATGCCAAAGCATGGGCCATAGGAAGGTGATGGGAAAGATATATAGGATAATGGATGAAGGATGGGGAGATGTAGTTGTGTGGAGGTGTTGCGGAGTGGAAGGGAACCATGACCAATGGTTGCACACACCGTGATAAACATTGAAGCTTTTGATGAGATGGTGGTGTAGGAAGCAATGGGGATGTTTGCTTAGGAGATGGTTGATGAAGTGATTTAAGAACCCACATAGATTTAGTATTTTTAGTGCTTTTGCTTTTCTTGTGGGAGTTTTGAAGGGAATGGAAGTTTTGAATGGAAGTAGGCTTTTGGATGGAGATAAGTGATTGGGATTCTTGAGATGTGGATGAGGATGCCTCATTTGTTTTGTTAGTTATTTGCTTAGGAACCCAAATCATTTTGCTTTTGGGCTTTGCATTTGGAGGTATGGGCTTGGATGGTTGCTTAGATGTAGATGAGGATGCCTCAAACACTTTGCTAGCTATTTGTTTAGGAACCCAAACTATTTTGCTTTTGGGCTTTGCTTTTGGAGGTATGGGCTTGGATAGCTTTGTGAATGTACTTTGCTTAGAAGATGGATGATTTAGAGACTTTTCACATTGATTCCCTAAGGCATTAGAGTCCTTAGGAGTTTTAGTTTGATTTTTGGCTTTATAAGTAAAGGCATCCAAATGTTTATTTTGGAATCCCATGGGGTGGGTGGAGTGGATGAAATGATTGGAAGCTTTATGTTTAAACGATGTGTGCTTTTGTTGGTCATGATTAGGGATGCAAGGATACTTATGAATGATATGTATGTTAGGTGTTGGAAGCAATGGTGGCAAGGTGGATGGAGGGATATTTGGAGTTGGTAAAAGTGGAGGCAAAGTGGATGGCGGAAGGTGTATGGTCACATGCTTTTGGAGTTTGTAAGTTGATGGAGGTGGATTGGCTACATATGTTTTGGGTAGATGATGTGGTTTGTAATGGAAAGTGGGCTTAGGATGGATGGAGGAATTACCAACATCTTTAGCTTGTTTAGCTTGGGGTGTGTATCCAAGGCCATATGAGCATGAAGAAACTTTGACATGGTTTGGCTCCACAATACCTTGTTCATAAAGGCCTAGACCTTTGCCTTTGTAGTTCATGTTTTGGAGGATGCGATTGACTATGGGACTAGATGTGTTTTGGGAACTAGACTTGAGTTCTTTATTAGATGGAGAAGATGAAATGGAGGACAAAGGCTGTTGTTGTCCTAAGGAAGAACATTCATGGAGGAAGGTCGTAAGACCACTAGGACATGATGGTGGACTTGAAATGGGATCGATGGTAGATATGGAGGGAGGATCATTAGCATTGTGTTCACTAAGATCCAAGTTATTTGTTTGATCTTCTATGCTTATATGTTCTTGAGAGGCACATGTCTCATTATGACAAGTGGATGTTTGCTCATTATGGATAGGGCTAGATGGAGGATGGATAAGAGCAATTTGGATATCTTGCTCATGGATGGTTATGGGATTATGGATAGGATCAAGGTACTTTTTAATAGGTTCTTCATCATAGATATCATCTTGATCATGAGATAGATAAAGTTTTGCCAAATGGATAATCATGGTTTTCATGATCTTAGCTAGAACCTTGATCATAACTATGAGCAAAAATAGGATTAAGTGGGCTATAAAAGGGATAAATTTGCTCATGAATGAGGTCATGGTGATGGCTAATAGCTTGAGGGCAACCCATAAGTAAGTCATGGATAGGTGGAACTTAGAGGTGCTTTGATCTTGATTAAGATTAAGGTTCAATATTTCCACATGTTTAAGATTATGCTCTTGACATACCTCTTGACTTTGGATGGAAGTGGAAGGTTCTTGAGTGGACTTGATAGGCTCTTGATAGTTATCAACATGAAGGCATGATGGCTCTTGACTTAGGCTTGTGTTTGAAGACTCTTGAATAGACTTGTTGGCTTGTAGGTCACATGATGGGCTTAAAGGGCTAGGCATGTTAATGGAAGGCTCTTGAAGAGGCTCAAGGATATGTGAACCACATGATGAGATTATAGGATTGGACATGACCTTTGGAAGTTTATTGGTAGGCTCATGAATTGGTGTTTGACATAGGGGTAGTCTATTCCTATCTAGTAGCCAATGAATCACATCCTTTGCAAGTGTATGGGTGGATGGGAAATATAATGGATGGATGATAATGGTAGATGGTGTTGGATTAGGATTAGGACGAGGATTAGGTTGAGAGCTAATTGGATTGGGTGGATTAGGATTTGGACTAGATGGGGATGATGTGGCATGATTTCCCATTATAGGTGGGTACACCTTGTAAACAATTGAGAGAAATGTTGGGCATTGATTTGTATTATGGCCTTTGGTCCTATGATATGCACAATAATCATGTTCATCATATGGACTTTCTTCACATGGTTTGACTTTAGGAAGTTCAATGAGTTTTGCTTCAAGCATCCTTTGTAAAACTCTCTCAGCCGCATCCTTTGGTGAATGATTAGAATGACATGGCGAGGAAGGTAATGAAGGGCTTGGTGATTTGGAGGGTTGATGGACCAATGGACTAGGAATAGGATCACATGGTGGTGTTGGTATAGGACTTGTTGGCTCATGTGTTGGCATGTGATTGGATGATGGAGGCCACTCTAGATTGGTATCTCCCTTGTCAAAGGTTATTAGATCTTGCATAGGATAACTTGGACTCATTTGATTTATGTACAAGGGACCACTTGGACTTGGATGTGATTCTTGTTGTAAAGGTGGACTTAGGTCTATCAATGGTGCTTGGTGGTCTTGTTGAAAAGGTGTACTTGGACCTGATTGATTTATGTACAAAGGACCATTGGGACTTGCATGTTGTTCTTGTGATATCACTTGATTGCCTTGTGGATGTGCTTGATAATGCATTGGAATGGTGGTATGAGGGATTGGATAAGCTTGAGGTGGATGTTCATAGGTTGATGTGGCATTGACTTGGTGGATAGGTGGATTAAGTTGATAGGAAGTGGATGGATATGACATGTGGCTATGAGGTGGATTAGGTTGGTATGGAATGGTTAAGGATTGTTGTACTTGTTGAGTTTGACTAGTGGCTAAAAGGTGTTGGACTTGGGCTATGGAGTGTTGTAGTTGAGGTGATTGGCTTGCATGGGGTTGAGCTCTTTGGAGGAAGAATTGTAATATTTCAATAGCATCTTGGTTTAGGGGTTGTAATCCTTGATAAAGATTTTGGAGGAATCTTTGGAATTTGATTTCTAGGTCCTCTAGTGTAGACATGTTGTCACCAAGTGTTTGTCTTAAGTCCTTTTAACAAGTGCTTGTTTAGGGATTTGGATGATGATGTGGCTTGTTTGAATGAGAGTGATTGGGTTTGAATGTTATTGGAAGAATGTGTAGGATGACTTGTCTTTATGTGTTTGGGTGTTTAGAGCTTGATGTGGCAATATTCAAACAAATGATTATGCATATACACACATGAATCACTCACGCAAGACACATAAGCAAGTTGTTAGTTTGGAAGAATGTGATGATGGTTAAGCAAGCACGTGAAGACAATTCAACAAGTCCTAGTCAAGGCAAGGCCACTATCACAAGGAGGTTCTAGTGAAAATCCGGGGGACCGGCACCCCATGAGCATCCAGCAAGCCACTTAAGACTTTAACTAACCCTACTAGGAGTTTTAATATACACAAAGGTACACCTCCTTTCAAGTTAGCACTGTATGGTGAGTGCTAATACCGGTTAGACTTGGCTTTCGCCTTATCCTCTGATTTTTATAGCGGACCGGATGAAAGTACCGCTTGAGGTTGTTCCCTTGAGGTGGATACCAAGGCAGGCCTCTCTATGGCTAAACAAAAGCAACACAAGTAAATGTTTTTGATCTCCAAGTTCGTGTTGGGACGCGAGGAGAGAGCATACACATTTACTTGGTTACACTCGCATGGGGTTCATTAACCTTAGAAGTTTAATGTGTGGAAGACAATGCAAGAACTTGTTTGTTTTAAAACCCAAATCCAAATGTGATGAAAGACAATGGTTTGTTTTAGCCCAATTTTTTGATGTGAATTTGCAAACAATTGTTTGTTTTATGCCCAAATCCAAATGTGTGATTCAAACAATGATTAAGATGAAAGATTAGAATGAGTGCACCTGATACAATCGCTTTCCCATTTGTTGTAGATGTTGATGTCAATGTTGCTCCAGCTCCTTATGATCACCTACAACATAAAAAAAAATGATATTATAATGCAGGCATAAAAAATAGGCTCATCAGGCAAGGAAAATTGTAATTTTATATGCATAGCCGAATTAGATTTGATTATTTCGATAGATTTTTGGTTCAAAAATTAAAAAAGCAAAGAAGAGACCCCCATTAATTTTCAAAGAGCTTTCCGAAAATGTAAAGAAATCAGAAAAATTCCCTGATTTGCGCCCAGAAATGCGGATTTATGGAAACAATACAGTCGGCAAAGATCTGATTTTTTCGCATAGTAAACGACCTCTAAATTAAATCTGCAAAACATAGACCCCCATTAGAATTTCAAGAGCTTTCCAGAAATGTAAAAATTTCTGAAAAATTCGCTGATTTGCGCCCAGAATTGCGATTTTATGAAAAAACATAAAAACGTGATAAATCCCGCAAAAATCGCGATAAACCCGAAATTTTTCTGCCGTAGATTCCTTATATCATGGAAAAACTTCTGCCAAAATATTGTAGAAAAATTCGTAGCCGTTTGGAAGATATGATGAAATCTTTAAGACCTAGGGTTTTGTCCAAAAAGTAGCAGATCTGCAACAAAAAGTTAATTAAACCTGTAAAACTCAACAATGGGGGTTATATGAATGCAAATTTTTACTACAAAAACCTGCAAAAAAGATCAAACGAAGTGAGTCCCACCGGGCGTGCCAAATGTAGTTAGGGTAAAATTGCAAATCAGGGCAAATGAATAAACAGCAATGATAAAACCCTAGCAATGCACAATGAAGCACAAGACAACATGAAAATCAAAATAAGAAATGTAAATGCAAACCGATCTCCACGCTATGCTTGATTTATCTCCATTGCTCTTCTCCACCTCGCATGAGCATGCAAGATTTTGAAGGATTATTGTTGGAAGAATGTTGGGTGCTCATTTCTGCAGCATAACATTAAGATGAAGATGACATGAAGATGATAATTGAAGTATGCAAAGGCTTTAATGATATTTTGACAGCATGTGGATACTTGAAGCTCAATGCATGCTAGAAAATTTGGCAGAATAAGGGTACTTGAAGCTCAATGCATTTTAGAAAATTTGGCAGAATAATAGTACTTGAAGCTCAATGCATTACTAATGGCTTGTGAAGGGTTTGATTTATAGAAAAGGCTTGGTTCCAATGGACGGCTGAGATTAAAAAGCTAAATGATTGATGTGGACGGCTAGGATTGATTTGGTTATCCCACTCTTCAAGGGAGTTGTAGTCATTTGACAAGTGTCAAGGAGAATAGGGCTCATGTGTGCTTGTGTACATAAAAAGTACTACATATAAAAGATATTAAATAAAAGGCTGTAGTACCACTTATCTTTTTTAAATGAAAGAGGCACACATGTTGGCTAAATGATAAGATAAATTAATTAAATAAATAAAATTTATTTAATTAATTAGAAAGTCAGCTTATGATGAGAACTTAATTCAAATAAAATATTTGAATTAGTTGGGATATGAGTTGGATATTAATTAAATAAATAAAATTTATTTAATTAATTGGATAGTGGGGAACTTAATTCAAATAAAATATTTGAATTAGTTGGGATATGAGTTGGATATTAATTAAATAAATAAAATTTATTTAATTAATTGGCTAAGTAGGATTAGGATGGGATTGAATGGGATTTTAATTAAATAAATAAAATTTATTTAATTAATTGGCTAATTGATAAATGGGATTAAGAGTGGGATTAAGACAAAAATGCTACATGATGTCTAAGATAATGTATTTGACAAGGTGTTGTAGGACATGGACAAAGTTGGGACAAATTTGGGTGTCTACAGAAGTATCTATCACCTTGCGCACTCCTGATTCTTGCCGGACCACAAAGATCAGTATGAAATAAGTCCAATAATCTGGTAGAGGACAGTTCCTTACTCTTGAATGTGATTCTGCTTAGCTTACCCAACTGACATTCTTTGCACAAGCTATTAGTAGGTTTCACCAATTTTGAAAGATCTCTTATAGCTTGAGCATTGCTTATCTTGATGATATTATCAAAATTCACATGACACATCCTCCTATGCCATAACCAACTCTGATCAACATGAACAAATAAGCAGCTTTTACCAGTACCAACCAAATGAAAGATATTACCTTTTGTTTGAGTACCGGATGCAATCTATGTTCTAGAACTTTCAAAGATCTTGCATTTTCCATTCTTGAATTAGAGGTCATAGCCTTTGTCCACCAACTGTCCAACACTGAGAAGATTGTGCTTCAAACCTTCAACATATAGTACATTACCAGTTTTGTTCCTTTCATCAAAAGAAATAGTTCCTCTTCCTCTAATTCTACCAGTAGAATTATCACCAAACTTTACCACTCCTCCTTCATACCTCTCCAAATCTATGAACTTATTTTTGTCACCTGTCATATGGTGAGAGCATCCACTATCAATGACCCAATCATCCTTCTCTTCAACTTGGGCAGCCAGAGCTCTTTCCACAGTCTTATGATTGACAGATATAGAGGACATTAGATCTTCTTCCTTGATGGCAATGAACACCCATTCATTTCTGGAATTTGTTTCTTGTCTCTGATTCATCATCTGTTACTCCTTCATTATCATTTTCCTCATGAACATAGGAACAGTTCTTTTGGAACCTTGATCTATTAGGATTTGGCCTTGAAAATCTTTCTGGACAATTTGAGGCAAAATGATCAATCTTATTGCAGTTAAAACACTTAAAAGGCAATTTTCCTTCATACTTACCTAATCCTCTTGGCAGTCTTTTTGCAATAAGGGCTTCAAGTTGAGCAGTTTTTGCTTCCTCCTCTTCTAGGCCTTTTCTTGTTCTTTCATACCATGAGAGTTTTCTTGAAGAGTTCTCTCCCGGATCAAACCTTTGTTTACCTTTTACAGAGGCACTAGCTTTGAATGCAGATTCAATCTTAGGAGGAGCATCTCCAAACTCGGTCATTTCAAATGCAGCCAATTTACTAGCCAGTTGATCTCTTGTGATAGTTGTATGGGCTTTGAATTCTTCAATGGCAACAACCTTGATTTTATAAGAAGCAAGAAGGGATCTGAGAATTTTGTCAACAATCTCATCTTCATCCAAGACTCCACTAGCATTTCTAATTCCACAAACAATCTCATTTGCTCTTGGCATAAAAGTAGTAATATTTTCATCATCTTTCATCTTTAGATTTTCAAATTTCCCTTTCAAACTTTGTAGCCTAGCACATTTAACATACTTGTCTCCTTCATGCAGAAGTTCCAGTTTTTCCCAAATCTCAAAAGCAGTTGGTAGGTCAATAACATTTGAGATCTCTGAATCAGATAATGCACTTAGAAGAGCTTCTATAGTCTGTAGATTTTTTTAGCATCTGTGATTTCATTTGGGGCTTTCGAACCACCTTGTGGAGGTGTATACTTTGTTGTAACCATGGTCCAATACGCCATTCCCATACATTGCAAGTGACATTTCATGTGACCTTTCCAAAGATTAAAATTGGTTCCATCAAACTTCAGACTATCCTTCTTGTAAGACATCATTCTGGATCTCCTCAAGTGGTTAAGCTCCTTTTAGAGGAACTTGGCTCTGATACCAATTGTTAGACTTAGGGTACACAACTGAGAGGGGGGGTGAATCAGTTGTACAAAACTTTCTTCCAATTAAACACTTAACTTCACTTTGCAATTTAGCAACATAATAATAAATCAATCATGGAAACATACTGCAATGAATCAAGAGCATAAACACATCAACACATGAGACACCAAGATTTTGACATGGAAAACCTGGTTAAGGGAAAAACCATGGGGTGATTAACCCAAGATTGTATTCTCTGTTAGAAGAATAGAAAGAACAAAATGGCACATGCCAATTAGGGCTCACTGCCTGAGCACACTTGTCACAAGAGGCCCACTGCCTACAGGAGACACACTATCTACAAAGAAATAAGTATCACCTACTTGAACTGGAAAATAGCATCTTCACCATGCTTGAATCAGTTCCATTTAAGCCCAATACTTTTGCTCTGCCTTTTGCTCTCCTCCTTGCTACCACACTCTCATCTCCACAAGGACACCTTTGAAATGACTTCGCAATCCCTTATTTATACAAGACATCAACTTAGGAATGATCATCTAAGTCAGCAAACATCAACAAGAACATCCGTAGGATGTGTAACTCATCTAGTTGGCCAATCTCAAGAAGAACACCATCATCCAGAAGTTATTCCTCAATTGTGAGCTCCAACTCCAATGTGGACCATTAACATGAACTGGACACGATCCAAAGACCTCCACAAGCTTGCCTTAATCACCAAGATCATCTGCACTTCATCTGCATACTAAAATCCTTCTATGCTTCATCCGGACCCTCAAGAACACAGTCTGTCACCACTGTCACAAAGGAATAGATGCTTGTGGACCTTCAAACCATGAACCAATCGTGTTGACACTTCACAGAGACTTCCTCAACACTCCCTCAAATCCATAGAATAGGATAATGCATTTTCAGATCTCACCGGACCTATCTGTGTCATTTTGTCACCTCTGAACACCTGCCGAAACTAGTTTAACTTGAACAGCCATAACATTTTCACATCTTCATGTGGACCTCTGAAATCTATACTGGACCATCTTAAGACACATATCTACAAACCCTTTAAACCGTATCCTCTGATCTTCATCCTATATTGGACTTTTGCCTTATTGTTATCATTGTTCTTCACTATTCCTGATTGAGACTAATTTTCTCAATATCCTCAGCTCATCACTCATCCAATCCTTATCATTAATGCAACAAGAGTATGTTGACATCAATGACAACACTAGTTAAGCCCATACTTGCAATATTTATAGCCAAATTTAATAGAATTGTGCACAAAATCCCAAATGCTAAAAGGCCAACTCCTGAGAATTAGAAATGTTTCTTTATTAATTCTATGCCTATTGATATTAGTTTTCATCTTAGAAGAGGTGCAATTGCCGACTTAGTAATCACACAAACCTTGGCAGTTGGGTTAGAAGATGATCTTCTTATGGCTGGAAAATGGAAGAAAGAAGTCCAAGTACCTAATGCTCATCCCTCATCCCCTACAGATCCTGTGGTTCAAAGACTAGTTAATGATATGATTGCTTTAAAAAGACAATTGCCTAAGGCTGGTACTTCATTTCAACAACCATATCAAGATGTTAGTAGGAGAAATTTTAATCAACAGAAAAATACCGATAAGACATTGCCACTTACATCAGCACAACCAAGGTTAACTATTGAAGCTCCTCCTGGAAGAGGAAATACGTGTGCCTTTCATTTGACTACTGATCATGATAGAAATTCTTCTCTGGAGATTCTTAGATATACTCAAATGGCCACTACTTAAGATGTATTGGGAGAGATTACCAAAGAAGAAAGGAACTCTGAAGAACCTGGTGACTCTGAAATACACTTCCTAGAATATGAATCAAATTCAGAAAGAGGAGGTGAAATATTGGTTACTCTTGAGGATCCGTCATGTGCTGTGCTTACCAGAAGTCAGAAGAATCTAAGATTTTCTGATACTAAAGATGTGCCTATTAAAGGTAAGGAACCTCTCATTAGAACCTCTGCTACTAATTTGAAGGCCCAAGAAGTTAAATTGTTACAAAGGAATGATCATGGAACTTCTTTTGATATTTTATAATTTTGTAAGTCTACAAAAATTCAAATATCCCCTGCTGAATATCTCAAGTTAAATGCCAAAGAACTTGATAAATTGGTTAAATATGTCAAAGGTGGTCCTACATAAATTGAACCTGAAAGTCAACTAAATGTTAATGTTGAGTCTCCAATTGCCCAATTATTTGCTTCTCCACCTGAATCACCCACATACACTCCTAAAATGGCCATCAATTCATCTATTGATACTTCTTACGTGGTCGATATGAAGCCCAACCCATTTTATGTTTCTTTATTCATAAATGACCATAAACTCAGTAATTGTATCATAGACTCATGTGCTTCTAATAATATTATGCCTTCTTCCATAGCCAAAGCCCTAGGCCTATCCCTTACAAAAACATTTGGTAGGTGTTACTCCATGGATGGCAAACAGATTCATTTGCTTAGACAAATTAAAGATGCATGGGTTGCTCTTACAGCCTATCTTGATAAAAGAATGAAGTTGAATATCTTGGTAGCAGATATTCCCGCTAGTTATGGGATGCTGTTGAATAGGACTTTTTGCAAAGATTTGGGTGGGGAGATTAAATTGGATTGGTCAGAAGCTACAATTCTAGTGGGAAAATAGAAAGTTAAACTAGAACCTGAACCTAAATGCAAGTTTACTGTAGACCCTTCTAATGATCCTAAATCTTAGATTCTATTTGAAGAATGTGAATTTGGTAATTATTTTCTCTCTTCTGAAGACATGAAGGAAGAATCTATCCCAAAATCTGTTCATTCAGATGATCTATAGACCATGGAATTTGATGGTAGTTGTCCTGCCATTGGCTCAGGAGTAGGGGTTGTTTTGATCTCACCTGAAGGTAAAAATTTTCCTTACTCTTTCAAGTTAGAATTTAAAAATACTAATAATTCTGCAGAGTATGAGGCCCTATTGCTTGGATTAAATGAAGCCAAAGGAAAGGGTATAAAGATGCTCAAAGCAAAGGGAGATGCTGAATTGATTGTTAAACAGGTGAGAGGCATTTTTTTAGTTAAAAATGAAAGACTGAGACATTACATGAACAGAGTTCAGGATGAGATAGAATATTTTGATGCCTTTTCTATTGAGGTAGTTCCCAGAGATTAGAATACACGGGCGGATTCTCTAGCAGTGTCAGCTTCTCTTCTTCTCCCACACCCTGATTTCAAAAAGGATTCATATAGATTAGAGCTGATCTACCGTCCTAATGTCCCAGATAATGTTGAAAGTTGGTAGGTTTTTGAGAATGACAGACAGATCAGAAACTTCTTGGAAAATGCTGAGATTTTCTTGGGGACTTATTTTGAAGGTTCTGAAGTAGAATGTAAAGAATTCAGTCTTGATCTAGGGATCAATTCAAAGGATGATGTAATTTAGTTAAACGGAAACAAAATCCCCAGAGGACTAGTCTCTTTGGAACATTTGTTCACTCAATAAGATGAATATATAAAAGACAAACTTGTTCAGAATCCTGACAGATTGGGAGATTGTGAAAAAACAAGCATTGGGAGTAAAACTGATCCCAAATGGATTTCTATTGGTAGGTGTTGCTCACCAGAGGAGAAAAACAAATTGATTAATCTATTGACTAGGTATAAGGATGTTTTTGCTTGGTGCTATGATGACCTAAAGGATTTTAGGGGTGGGCAATTTCAGCATCATATTCCTTTAAAAACAAATGCAACTCCATTCAAGCAAAAGTTGAGAAACTATAACCCAAAGGTTGCTAAGGCTATCTTTAAGGAGATCAACAAAATGTTGAAGGATAGGATGATTTATCCGATTCATCACTCCACCTGGGTGGCAAACATTGTCCCAGTACACAAAAAAAATGGAGAAATAAGAATTTGTGTTGATTTTAGGAATCTGAACCAAGCCAATTTGAAAGATAATTATCCCTTACCTATGATGGATCACATTCTACAAACAGTTGCTGGATCAGAGATGATGTCCATGTTAGATGGGTTCTCAAGTTATAATCAAATAAGTGTGGCTACAGCTGATCAATATAAAACTACTTTCACTACACCCTAGGAACTTTTTCTTATAACTGTATGCCCTTTGGTTTGATTAATGCTAGTGCAACTTTTCAACGGGTGATGAATTCATCCTTTAGAGATCTGAAAGATAAAATTATTGTCATTTATCTTGATGATTTGACTTTTTTCCCTAGAAGAAGAGAGAATCATCTGAAAGATCTAGAGATCATTTTGCAAAGGTGTCGGAGTCATGGGATATATGTTAATCCTAAGAAGTCAATTTTCTGTGTAACAGAAGGTAAGTTATTGGGACATTTAGTTTCAAAGGATGGAATTAAGATTGATCCAGAAAGGGTTAGAGAAATACAATAGCTAAGTCTTCCTTCTAACAGAACTGGAGTTAAGTCTTTTTTTGGCCATGTTAACTTCCTCAGAAGGTTCATTCTTGATTTTGCTGAGATTATGAAACATATTGTAGGGATGATAAGTGAAAAATAGGCATTCAGATGGAACGAGGCTGCTAAGAAAGCATTTGAAGATATTAAAGAGGTGATTGCATGAACACCTACTTTGGTAAAACCTGATTTCCAAAAGGATTTTATTATTTATTGTTATGCTTCAAAACACACCATGTCCAGTATCTTACTACAGAAAAATGAATTGAATGTAGAATCCCCTATAGCATTTATGAGTGTTCCTCTCAAGAAGCATGAACTTAAATATTATTTAACTGAGAAGCAAGATTTTGTTATGGTAAAGGTTGTCAAACAATTTAGATATTACATACTTCATTCTCATTCAATTGTATTTGTTCCTAGTTCAGCTGTGAAAAGCATTCTGACTCAATAGGATGTTGGGATGAATAATAGAGGAACATGGGTTGCTAAGATTCAAGAATATGACTTGGAGGTTAGGCCAACCAAATTAGTTAGAGGTCAAGGCCTGTGCAAATTGATTGCTGAAAGTAAAGAAGAAGAGGAAGAACTCCCCATTGTCCTATTAGTGAGTTTACAAGACCCATGGTTCCTAAACGTGGCACATTATCTTACTTATGGAGAATGTCCTAGTCACTTATCCCCGAAGGAGAAAAGGAATCTAAGGTTAAAAGTAGCAAAATATGTCATTTGGGGTGATGTCTTATACAAAAAGGGACTAGATGGAACCTTTCTGAGATGTGTAGATAAAGAACAACACAAGCTTTTGGAAGTTTTTCATAATGAAGCCTGTGCTGGACATTTCTCTTCTTCGGTCACCGCCTTCAAAATCCTTAGAAATTGTTATTATTGGCTAGGCATGTTCAAAGATGCATACAGATGGGTAGCTAATTGTGAAAAATGCAAAATGTTTTCAGGAAGACCACAACTTGCAGCATTGTCTCTAAGGCATGTTGTTATTGAAGAACCTTTCAAGCAATGGGGCTTAGACTTTATTGGACCTCTTTCACCTCCTTCGAGTGCCAGACATACACACAATCTAATAGCAATGGACTATTTTACAAAATGGGTTGAAGCAATCCCTGTGAAGAGAACCACTTCAGAAGTAGTATGTAATTTTCTCAGAGAGAATATACTGGTACGTTTTGGCGTCCCTCAGAAACTTGTGGTAGATAATGCTACCAGCTTTTCCTCAGTTGAACTCACTTCATTTTGTTATGAGAATAGTATATCTCTCTCACTCGTCGAACTATTACCCTCAAGGGAATGGACAAGCTGAGTCCAGTAATAAAAATTTGATAGCCATCATGAGAAAATTGGTGAGTGATAATCCCAAAGATTGGCATAAAAGATTGTATGAAGCAATCTGGGCTGACAGGGTAACCCCAAAAAGGGTAATAGGAATGACACCTTTTGAGCTAGTTTATGGAATAGGAGCTCAGTTATCATTACCTCTGGAATTATCTATGGCCAAATTACAAAAGGTCATTGAAGATCAATACTTTCAAAATTCCTTAGAGAAAAGAGTTATGTACTTAACTAGGATTGAGGAAGAAAGGAATGAACTGGTTGATCGGATTACTGCTCATCAAGCCAGGGTTAAGAAGATTTTTGATCTAAAAACAAGGCCCAAAAAATTCATGGAAGGAGATGAAGTACTGCTATGGGATAAGAGGAGAGAACCTAAAGGAGCACATGGCAAGTTTGATTCACTTTGGAAGGGGCCTTTCCAAATTCATCAGGTACTGGGCCCTAATTCTTTCAAATTGGAATATCTAGATGGATCCGTTCTACCCCTGTCCTATAATGGACAGGACCTTAAATTGTATCAACTGTGAAACAGGTGGCCCCTATTTTGTACATAGTTGTTTCTTTGATTGTCGTGTGATGTCGTTTTCTTTTTCCATTTTTGGTTTGCCTTGGTTCTTTTTTTTCCATCCCTGTATTTTAGTTTGTGTGTAACCAAATTTTTTGAGTTCTCTACATTTTGTCATAAAATACAGTCCCCAGTAAGAGCCAATGTTACCTTTTCATTCACCCTTATTCAATTTTTCGTGATCCTTCCCTAAATAAAAAGTCGACCTACCATCTTCCCTTATTGGTCATATGTTTATTTCTTAAGTCGACTCTTTGTTTTTTTTTAAATTCATTCACCTGTCGTCTTATGTGTGAAACTACTATAGAATTAAACCTTTGAACTTGAACCCTTTTCAAGGTTTAAGAGTTCAATGGTTCAATGGTTCAATATTCAATAATTCTTGAGAAGTCGTTTACCCTTGGTCCCCTTATGTAACTCAATTTGTATCTTTGAACCTCCCGATTGAACCCCATATCGGAGTTCAAAGGTTCAAAGGTTCAATGTTTCGTGATTTTAGTCCCACTTTTCATGAAGTCTTCTTTAAGTCCAAAATTTATGGGAGATTTTTAAAAAGAAGAAAATCATTTAGACGGAAATATATCTGGAACATTTTATGAAATGGAAAGTTTTAACTTTCGAAAGGTCACGGGTAATGATTACACATTAAGGTCGTGTGCGAGAACTACTTACAATTAATGCATCTGTCAAAATTTGTGTCTTATCAAGAAAATTCAGCATGAGTTAATTGATCCAGTAATTATTTGACCTGATTTTATGCCTTTTATTGAGAAAGAACAGGACAATTTTTACAGTAAAAGATACCGGGTAATATAAAGGGAGTACAAAACTGGAGGTAAAAGATTTTTCTTGCCCAGATTGACAGTGATTTCAGGTCTGTTGAAGGTGAGTTTGACTTTTCTTATAGCTGACCCCATTTCTGTGTTGAAAAAGAGAATCATTTTGAGTTCCTGGCATTGTTAAAGAAGTTCAAAGCATTTTCATTCTATTTATCCAATCTGTAGCCATGAAAGCCGCTTGTCTTGGTTCTGAACATGGTTCTAGCCTTGTTTGTTCTCTTCCTGAATATGGAGATACCTCTTCAACTTAATACGATTTAGAGGGCTTTAAGGAAAGGGTTAAAAATCCTGCATCTGCCCCTATGCTGGAAAGAATAGTTGAAAGTGGTTTAGTCAAAGCTGCAGCCTTTCCTATGGTGGTACAATGCCTTGAGTTAGTTCTCGAATGTATGAGCAGATATGACCCCCAAAACAGATGTATTAGAACTTCTGATGGTAATGTGTTATTGCCTATTAATAGACAAACCCTAATGGCTGTAATGAAAATTCCGCCTAAGGAGCCATACTCTGATCTTAATATTACTTCCTCTTACAACTATTTTTCAATGAAAAAGGTAAATTACAAGAGTGTAATTGCAAGAAATTATCTTTTGAAATTTCAAAAGGGAGGTTTGAGACTGCCCAGAGCACTATCAAGAGAACAAATGATACCAAAAATAAAAGATATCATGGTATTGTTACACAGGTTAAAAAATAGTTCTCAAGCATTCTATTGGGAAGACTAGATGTATTTCTTCATTCAAGTGATCCTTCAAGGAGAACAATACTTGGACTGAGTGGAAATAATAGCTAAATGTTTACATCAGGGTTTGAGTAATTATCTGGGAAATAAAGACTTTTATATGTCCTCATACCTCTTTTACTACCTAGCATCCACAAGGGAATGGAGAGCATTACCTCATGCATCCTTAGTTGAAGATAGCAAAATTTATGATTATTACTCACATTTACAGATACAAAATTGTTATGAAAATTATGGAAGAGTTAATGATGTTTTCACTAGTAGGATGACTTATGAATTGATATGAAATATTAATAAGAGGATGTCTAATGAAGCCATGCAGCTAATCAACATTTATGGCAGCTTCTTCATTTAGTTTCTCAAATTTACTTACATCAGAGTTGGTAGTTTTGATGGTGAGCCTTTGAAACTACCCAAATATGTCTTTGACTGCTTTGTATTGATTGAAGTTTGCAGGTAGTTAGCCCATGTAGATAAGAAATTTCTAATGAAGAGACAGTCTGGTATATCTTTTCCCATTGAACTTGGTCACTATTCATGTCAATCAGTTTCTGATGTTCTCAATCTAGAGGTGGACCTAAAGAAGTTTAATTTTTAGTATTATAATGCCAGACCCAAGTTCGATAGAAAAGGTTTTGCTAGAGACAATTTGGATTTTGGAGAGGGGTTTTCAAACATTCCCCAGATAGAAGACTATTGGGAGGATTGCCCAGATGAATTTGAAGTTAGGAAAAGGCTTTGGTACAGATTCTCCTTAGGGCAAATAATTACCCTTAATCTGAATATGAATATCACCGGAATAATAGATGATTAGGAACAGGTAATTGATTCTCATTTTGAACAAATAAAATAGCTGCCTATTCCAAAAGTTGATTGGAATAGAGATGAAGAGGATTGGATCAAAGTCAAAACCCTCCCTGTAATAAGGAGAACTAAAAAATGGTTGAGGGAACAGAGACTGAAAGAGGTTCAAAATGAAGATTCCCAACAGTGTACACCAATTGATGAATCACCATCTCCTATAAGTTCTTCTAATCAGCTTATTAATATCTATGATGCAGGTACTCCCAAATCAAAATTTGAAAAATGTTTTGTTATCAAAAGGTCCAAGAAAACCCTTGCAACTATGTTGCCTTCTCGCACCACCAGATCAAGAACTAAAAGCAGGAAGAAGAAGGATATTTTAGAAAGTATAGTTGTGGACTTAAACTCTAAAGAAGATTCAGGAGAAGCAATGAGTGATAAAGAGTTTGGTTCACCAATGGTAGAAGAGATCAGTACAAACCAGCAAGCAAAGGATGCTTCAGATTCTACCAATCTGATGATGATATCAAATGTGCCTTCTGAACAACTGAATCCTGATAAAGAAGTTCCAGTCCTTGCACCCAAATGGTTGGAAAATTCAATTAGTGATAAAAGGAAAATAGTTTTGTTTTCATTACCTTTGGAAGACATGGTTAGAAAGTGTTTAGGAAAGACTCCTAAATCCAAAAAGCTGAAAACCACTTCTAGGGTGGACATTGACCCTAATATAGGAAATTGGAGTGCAAAGATAGCCCGACCAACAGTTAATGAAGAAATTCAGGACCCCATAGTTCAGGATTTCATAATAGAAAGAATAGATCTTGGAACTGCATTGCGTGTCATTGACATGCACCATCTCGAAGCATCTACCAAAAGGATAGTTAGTCATACATGGAAGGATGAAAAAGATAAGAGGGAATTGAAACAAGCTTTATGATCAATGGAGGAGTATATTGACACCATTTATAATCTAGATCCACAACCTGTTTCTCAACTACCTCTGTCTTTTGACCCAAAATCTCTAGTCAATTAGAAAATGCTAGATTAGATACACAGAAACAAAATGGTGACCAAAGTGTTTGATGATTGGCTAGATGATATCGTCCAAAAGGGTACAGAATATATTAATGAATTGAAAAGTATATATGATGAAACCATGGCTACTATCAAAGATTTGAAAACATAGAATGCTTCATGGGAAAAAGATGAAGGGAAATGGATGAGTGTGATAAATCAAATTGGTGAAGTTCAGAAGTATGGGGTGACAAAGTTTTTATCAGAAAGGAATATAACAAGTCTGAATGATAATATACTATATGTAATCAAGAGAAACATCGAATGGAGAAACTCAGTATCTAGACAAGGATGAATTGAATTTACAAAAATGATTAAAGAGATAACTGAGTTTACTCAATCTTTACAGCATGATTTGGAATGTATTGATGTGAAGTATATAAAAGATGATTGGGAGCCAGAAAAGGATATCAATACTATGATACAATCCTTCAGATCGAAAATTAGTTTTGTTAAAGAAAATGATAACCTGATAATTGATGATTTCTCTCAGATGTCAAAAGTAGAATCACTTCTTCACCTCTATGTCGATGCACTCCCAGAGCATGCAAAAAAAGTGGCAAAAATTTGAAGAGAAAAAGATGTTTGGAAAGCATGGGTTAAACACATTGGCATCCCTAACTTCCCAAAAATTTAGGAATTCGTTGCCACATATCAAGAATGGAAGGTGCAACGTGTCTCCTTAGCCAAACAAAGTAAATCCACAGATTCCAATCTACTGCCCTAGTCATGATCGTGCTTTCATAATTTCTTTATTCAATTATTTAGTTGGAATTATGTTTAAAAATTGTCTTTTAATGAGCTTTTAAGAAACTAAATCCCATATGGGTTAGAGTTTGTTTTAACTCTGCGTTTAAAAGAATAGTTAATTAGGGTAATTATATATATGTTTTGAGTTTTTAAACTGAAACACAAAGAGAGTTTAAAAAAACAAGAAACAAGGAATTTTGGAGCTAAACTTTTATGTTTTACAATATATGCGATGTTTGTTTGAAAAATTTTCATCTGTGAATGAGAAGAAGAAATGATTACTACAGACTTAAATCTGTGTGTTTAGGTACTTGAAATTGGGTTTCTGTGTGAACTCTTCTTTTGTGTGGTAATTATTCTTTCATTAGATGACTCATCATATATGTTTTATTATTTGCTAGTTCAGTGATACATGCTTATATTTATATATTAAATTATTGTTGAAGATGGAATCTGTGCGTTTTATCACTAAGTGAAGTTATATGAAAGAAAAGATATCACATTCATGACATAGTGATGTATGGATGTTAGTTTGCCTATAATGCTTTCTGGTTAAAAGTGTGTTCAAATGATTAGAATAGTTCAAATTCATTGAAGACTTAAAAAGGAGCTGTACCTTAATTCAGAGGGGAATTATTCCTTATAGTTCACCCAATTGTTGTTTAACTTATTTGTTCTAAAAAGAAAGGGTTATAGAGTCAGAACAAAACATTTTTGGACCAAGACAAATCTGTTAACCAATACATATAACATATTTTCATTCAGTCTTGTTATATTCCTTTCTGATAAGAATTTTGTCACCCCATACTTCTGAACTTCACCTATTTGATTTATTACACTCATCCATTTTGCTTCATCCTTTTCCCATGAGGCATTCTGTATTTTTAAATCTTCAATAGTAGCCATGGTTTCATCATATATACTTTTCAATTTATTAATATATTTTGTACCCTTTTGGATGATACCATCCAACCAGTCATCGAACAC
This sequence comes from Cunninghamia lanceolata, assembly GCA_027924645.1. Lineage (NCBI taxonomy): Eukaryota > Viridiplantae > Streptophyta > Pinopsida > Cupressales > Cupressaceae > Cunninghamia > Cunninghamia lanceolata. Next base: position 1,165,271 of record BSBN01000220.1, on the reverse strand, counting down.
TTTGGTCACCATCTTATTTCTATGTATTTTATCAAGTATTTTCTGATTAACTGGAGATTTTGGATCAAAAGATAGAGGTAATTAAGAAACAGGTTGTGGATCTAGATTATGAATGGTGTCAATATACTCTGCCATTGATTGTAAAGCTTGCTTCAACTCCCTCTTATCTTTTTCATCCTTCCATGTACGGCTAACTATCTTTTTAGTAGATGCCTCGAGATGGTGCACGTCTGCAGCACATGATGCAATTCCAAGATCTATTCTTTCTATTGCAAAATCTTGGACTGTGGGATCCTGAACTTCTTCATCAGCTATTGGTCAGGCTATCTCTGCACTCGAATTTCCTGTATTGGGGCCAATGTCCACCCTGGAAGTGGTTTTCAGCTTTTTAGATTTTGGGGCCTTTCCCAGACATTTGCTAACCATATCTTCCAATGGTAAAGAAAATGGAACTATTTTCCTTTTATCATTAATTGAATTTTCCAACCATCTAGGTGCAGTGATTGGAACTTCTTTATCAGGAGTAAGCTATTCAGAAGGCGCATTTGGTACTATCATTAGATTGGTAGAATCCAAAGCAATCTTTGCTTGTTGGTTCGTATTGATTTCTTCTGCCATTGGTGAACCAAACCCTTTATCACTCATTACTTCTTCCAAATCTTCTTCAATGTTTAAGTCCACAATTATTCTTTTTGAAATTTCTTTCTTCTTCCTACTTTTAGTTCTTGACCTGGTGGTACGAGAAGGTAGAATAGTCACAAGGGTTTTCTTAGACCTTTTGATGATAGAACCTTTTTCAATTTTTGACTTGGGAGTACCTGCATCACAGATATTAATGAGCTGATTAGAAGATCTTACAGGAGATTGTGATTCATCAATGGGTGCACACCGCTGGGAATCTTCATTTTGAACCTTTTTCAGTCTTTGTTATCTTAACCATTTTTCAGTTCTCCTTATTACGGGGAGGGTTTTAACTTCGATCCGATCCTCTTCATCTCTATTTCAATCAACTTCTGGAATAGGAAGCTATTTTATTTGTTCAAAATGAGAATCAATCACCTATTCCTCATCGTCTATTATTCTAGTAATATTCATTTTCAGGTTAAGGGTGACTATTTGGCCTAAGGAAAATCTGCACCAAAGCCTTTTTCTAACTTCAAATTCATCCGTGCAATCTTCCCAATAGTCCTCTATTTGGGGAATGTGTGAAAATCCCTCTACAAAATCCAAATTGTCTCTAGCAAAACCTTTGCTATCGAACTTGGGTCTGGCATTATAATACCGAAAATTGAACTTCTTCAGGCCCACCTCTAGATTTAAAGCATCAGAAACTAATTGACATGAATAGTGACCAAGCTCAATAGGAAAAGATATACCAGACTCTCTTATCATTGGAAAAATCTTATCTATATGAGCTAACTGCCTGCAAACTTCGATCAATACAAAGCGGTCAAAGACATATCTGGGCAGTTTCACAGCCTCACCATCAAAACCACCAACTTTGATGTAAGTGAATTTGGGAAACTAAATGAAGAAGCTGCCATAAATGCTGATTAGTTGCATGGATTCATCAGATATCCTTTTATTAATATTGCATGTCAATTCATAAACCATCCTATCGGTGAAAACATCATTAACTCTTCCATAATTTTCATAACACTTTTGCATTTGTAAATGCGAGTAATAATCATAAATTCTGGTATTTTCAACTAAGGATACATGAGGCAATCCTCTCCATTCCCTTGTGGATGCTAGGCAGTAAAAGAGATATGAGGACATGTAAAAGTTTTTATTTCCCAGATAATTACTCAAACCTTGATGTAAATATTCAGCTATGATTTCTGCCCAATCTAGATATTGTTCTCCTTGAAGGATCACTTAAATAAAGAAATACATCCAATCCTCCCAATAGAATGCTTGGGAACTACCTTTTATCATATGTTCTCTTGTTAGTGCTCTGGGCAGTCTTGAACCTCCTTTTTGAAATTTCAATAGCCAATTTCTTGCAATTACACTCTTGTAATTTGCCTTCTTTAGTGAAAAATAACTATAAGAGGAAGTAATGTCAAGATCAGAATATGGCTCCTTAGGTGGGATTTTCATTACGGCCATTAGGGTTTGTCTATTAATAGGCAATAACACATTACCATCAGAAGTTCTAATGCATCTATTTTGAGGGTCATATCTGCTCATACATTCAAGAACTAACTCAGGGCATTGTATCACCATAGGAAAGGCTACAGCTTTGACTAAACCACTTTCCACTATTCTTTCCATCATAGGGGTAGATATAGGATTTTTAACTCTTTCCTTAAAATCTTCTAAATCATACTAAGCTAAAAAGGTATCTCCACATTCAGGAAGAGAACAAACAAGGCTAGAACCATGTTCGGAACCAAGACATGCAACTTTCATGGCTACAATTTGGATAAATAGAATGGAAAATGCTTTGAACTTCTTTAACAATACTAGAAACTCAAAATGATTCTCTTTTTCAACAAAGTAATGGGATCAACTATAAGAAAAGTTGAACTCACCTTCAACAGATCTGAAATCACTGTCAAATTGGGCAAGAAAAATCTTTTACCTCCAGCACTATTCTCCTTTTGTATCACCCTGTATGTTTTACTGCTAAAATTGGCTTGTTCTTTCTTGATAAAAGACATGAAATTAGGTCGAATAATTACTGGATCAATTAATTCATGCTGAAATTCCTTGATAAGATATAAACTCTGACAAATGCATTAATTGTAAGTAGTTCTCGCACACGACCTTGATGTGTAATCATTACTCATAACCCCTTGAAAGTTAAAACTTTCCATTTCATAAGATGTTCTAAATAATCACTCTCTAAATGATTTTCTCCTTTAAAATTTCCCTCAATTTAACTTAAAGAAGACTTCAGGAAAAGTGAGGCTCATTACATAGGTACATTTGTTATGGAACATTGAACCTTTGAACCATTGAACTTTTGAACTCATATATGAGGTTCAATCGGGAGGTTCAAAGATACAAATTGAGTTACGCAAGGGCACCAAGGGTAAATAACTTCTCTTGAAACATTGAACATTGAACCATTGAACCATTGAAAAGGATTCAAGTTCAAAGGTTCAATACTACAATTATTTTGCACATAAGACGATAGGCGAATGAATTTTTTTTTAAAAAAATAAAGAGCCGACCTAAGGAATAAACATATTGACCAATAAGGGAAAATGGTAGATCGACCTTTTCTCAGGGAAGGATTATGAAAAATTGAATAAGGGTGAAAGAAAAGGTAGCACATTGTATTTTCATCATTAAATTGTTAGGGTTTTGTTGAAAATTGTGAATTTTGCATATAACCTAGTAATTCCAAAATCTAGGGTTTGTAGGTAAAATCTTGTTTCAGATTTTTCTAGTGATTTTAGAGACTCATTCAAATTTGCATTTGGCCATAGTCTTGCATTTAGATTCTAAAAGTTTGCATTTTTGCATAGAAAAAGACAACAAAAAACTAGCATTTTCATTGATTTTTCATTAGAATGTAGGGTGAAAGGAGGATATACACCGAAACTACCAAAACCAAACATCCAAATTTTACCCTTTACAAGTTCGTCGGGACTTTTCTTTGACTTTGAATATAAGGTATTCACATCTTTGAAAGGCACATCTTATTACAGTACTGGTTCTTTATCTGGGTACAAGGTAGTCTCAGGATTGTGAATGATTTTTTTCCTGTATGATAATGCTTTGTCCAGGTTGAATTAAATGAAAAACAATGCATGTGTGTCTTGTTCATGATTGTCTCCTCTGGTATTGTCTTTCCTCTTGTGAATAAGGGTATCAAGGGTATCTAAGTTCTCTAGTATGCATTTGTTGTACTGTGTGTCTAGTTTTCTAATTTTGCTCAAGGAGTAGATTAAATATGCTTTAAATCGGATATAGGGAGGGGTGTCATATTAAAGGATTCACGAAGCATGATCATGAGCATTATTCTTTTGTGGACATATTATTGTAAGGCAGCAATATTTTCTTAGGTCCCTTGGATACAAATTTAGGTTATCATAGGAGAACATTCACATTTCTAGGCTTGTCTCTGTTGCCTAGGTAAGACACTGGTCTGAGGATTTGTCTATTCAAAGGGTCTAGGGAAGTCCCAACCATCTCATCACCTCCATCCATTAGATAGTAGGAGTAGAATTAGGACCCCGCGTGCTCTCTGTTTCAAACAGCATGGATAATCCAAGACCATTGCCATCTTAGGACTCATCTCACAAATCTTAGTATATAAGAGAGAGCATTCTTCCTAGTATGCAAAGCTAAATATTTAAGTCTGATAACATCAAAGATAAATCTTTTGAAGGGAGACCCCCCTTGGTGCAGCAGAACCTAAAGTGAAGGGGAGGCAATTCACATTACCTCATGTCCTTATTGGCTGAATCATGTAGTGGACCTGTTGATGAGAAGTGGCAAACCTATAGTGTTTACTGCTGCTGGTCTGGAACCCAACACATCACTTATCCACAACAATTATGATTTAACAATGAATGCATGAAATCAGAAACCTAATCACAAATACAACATCAAACACAAGAGATGCCATATTTTATGTGGAAAACCCCAAGGTGGGGAAAAACCACAGAGAGGATTAGCTCTCAGTATATATTGCAATCTTGAAATAATGATGTACAGGCTTGGTCACTCCACGGGCCTAAACATATGGCTTACTACCATGAAGAACAACTAGGTCTAGTAGGCTCACTACCTCAATCCTAAACCTAGCAAGATTACAATAAGGGCTCTTAAACTCTGAGGGATGTTAAACCCTACTAACGGCTTACTGCCAGATTCACTACCATGATCAACACCTTTCTGAAGTACAATAATTCCTCTACTCTACTCTTCCTCTACTCTACTCTTCCTCTTCTTTGTTCTTCCTCTTCTTCCCTCTGCCTCTTCACTACTCGTCCTCTTCTTCCCTCTACCTCTTCTATGCTATGGCTTTTGGACCTTTCTTATTATCTTTCCATTTTTGCTCAAGGACACTTTTTCCATGACTCAACTACAAGTATTTATACACTACATCAACCTTGGAATGATCATCAAGGTCAACATCACAATCATCAACCATTGGAACAATATCCAAGGTTGGTATTACAAACATTTACAAAACAGGTCCTGACCTATTACAAATTATGCAAAGGAAATGAAATGTAGATCATGTCCTACCTTAGCTAGGACTCAAACATGATCTTCCACACCACAACATGCTTGTACAATCTTCCAGAGATCGATGTAATCATTGGGATTAACCAGGTTAGCCAAGAGTTGTTACACGCTACATTGTCTGGGAGCAATGTTTAAACACAATCTCAATTTCTTAATGTGGACCAAAGTCCAGATAGGAGCATGATTAGGAGACATCCATAAGATGTTATAATCATCAGGAGAAACTACATGAACCTTAACCACTTTGACCATAGGAATTTTCTCATCGGAACACATGAACTTCAATGTCTTCAACTGTCATAAAAGAAACATAGCTTGTTGACCACTAAACCATGAACCATTGCAACTATAGGCACTTACCATCATCCCAAACTTCCTTCTAGAACCACATAGCAAAATACTTTATTGTAGTGGAATGCAGAGCAAAATACTTTCTCCCTGTCCCAACTGAACTTGCAGAAAAAGTATGTTTCACTCTAGTGAACACAACTCACTTAGATCTTCATGTGGAGGGCTCAAACCTAGAATGTAGCATCCTTATTCATACCCCTAACTTACTTCCAATCGACAGACCATGATCTTCAAGCATAAATAAATATGGAGTAGTTTACCAGACTATTCTTTAGCATACAACTCACTGTCTGTACTGCACTTCTCTGTAACTTACTTGTTCCTTCTGGAGAGGCTAACTTTCTCAATATCCTCAACATACAAGTCTTATAAACAAGTAATAGAATAAGATACAGTTGACACCAATGACAAGGATATGTTGACATCAATGACAACACCGATTAGGCACATACTTACAACACAGATATGTTGTAGATGAATGAATCTAGATGCTATGTCCAGCTCCACAAGATCTTAAATGCAACCGCGGTAGAATGTGGACCAAAATATAGAAACTACTAGTGATTGAACTACCTAAACTAAACTGAAAAATGAAAAGAAACAAACTAAATTGCAAACAAACTGAAATGCAAATGTTTTTGGTTGATGCAAGATTTCTCTTGAACTAGGGATGCTCCTACATCAGACATATGGGGTTATTAAAAAAGTGAGTCCCTCACTTTGTCGAGGCTAGAGGAAAACCAAGATAGTCTACCTCAGCCTAAGAAATCCAAGATGAATCTTCTTCCAGTCTGCCTTTCCACTTCACAAGGTATTCTTTGTATTGTCTTTCTCTAGTGCTGCATCCAACTCTGTTGTCCCAAATGTCTTCAATCTACTTCGGTGCTTGTTGTTGTAACTGCTTCTTCAAGTCTTCTACCACGTTGTCACCAAATTCTGCTTCATGATACTCATATAGGTTTGCAATGTTGAAATTAGGTGAAATAGCCAGTGTCTCTGATAGCTCTACTTCATATGCATTTCCTGAATCAAACTTTCTGAGTACCCTACAAGGTCCAAACTTCTTCATCTTCAAATTGTTATAAGTTCCAACTAGAAATCTTTCTTTTCTCAGGTATACCATCACTTCATCTCCAACTACAAATTCCTTATGTCTTCTCCTCTCATATGCTTGCTCCTTATATTTTATGTTCATAGCTTCCAAAAGCTTCTTAACGTGATTATGCACTGTCTCCATATGTCCTGCAAATTCTTCTGCTTCTGCACTGCTCTTTTCTGTCATACTCATATCTCTCAATTCAACAACTCCTCTAGGATTCACTCTAGTAACAATCTCAAAAGGTGTTCTTCTGGTACTCCTATTTACTAAATTATTGTATGCAAACTCTACTTGTGAGAGAATCAAATCCCAACTTCCCATCTTCTCTCCAACCAAACATCTCAACAAGTTTCCCAAACTCCTATTCACTACCTCTATCTGTCCATTAGTCTAAGGATGAAAAGCTAAACTGAACTTCAAATTTGTTTTCATCTTCTTCCAAAGTGTCTTCCAAAAATATCTAAGGAATCTAGTGTCTCTATTTGAAATTATGCTCTTAGGTAATCCATGCAATCTCACAATCTCCTTGAAAAATAGATCAGCTACATGCACTGCATTAGTTGTCTTCCTACAAGGTATGAAATGTGCCATCTTTGAAAATTTGTCTACCACTACAAATATAGAATGATGTCCTCTTTGTGTCTTAGGTAACCCCATTACAAAATCCATACTTATATCTTCCCAAGGTCTCTTTGGTACTGTCAAAGGTTTATACAATCTAGTATTCTGACTACTCCCTTTTGCAACTTGACAAACTCTACAACTCTGCACAAATTTCCTAACATCCTTATGTGTTTGAGGCCAAAAGTAGTTTTCACTTACCAAAGCCACTGTCTTGTCAATGAAAAAATGTCCTACCAATCCACCACTATGTTTCTCCTTGATCAAATTATCTCTCATTGAACTTCTAGGTATGCACAACTAATTTCCTCTGAACAACATATCTTCTTGAATGAAATAGTCCAACCATTTGCTCTTATCTATCACAATAGGTTCCTTACATGCTTTCCAAGGTTATGCAAAATTAGTGTCTCCCTCATACATGTTATTCATTTCATCAAATCCCAATACTTCAACTCTCATCTCTGTCAGCAAGTTCCTTCTCCTACTCAATTCATCAACAACTTTGTTTGATTTACCACTCCTATGCTTCAACACAAAAGTATAACTCTGCATGAACTCTACCCATCTCATATGTCTCTGATTCAACTTACCTTAACTGTTCAAATATCGCAAAGCTTGATGATCTGTATACAACACAAATTCCTTAGGCAACAAATAATGTCTCCACTTCTTCAAGGCTTGAATTATAGCATAAAACTCTTGATCATAAACTAAATATCTTCTCCTTGCATCATTCAACTTCTCACTAAAATATGCTATAGGTCTACCTTCTTGACTTAACACTACTCCAATTGCACTCCCACTTGCATCACAATCTACTTTGAATACCTTATTGAAATCTGGTAATGCTAAAATAGGTTGCTCTATCACTTTCTGCTTCAACAACTCAACTTTTATTTGCTCCTGATGTCCATTTGAAATCTTTTCTATCACCTCTCATTGTCTCTGTCATAGGGTTACAAATTAAACTAAAATTTCAGATGAACTTCTAGTAGAAACTAGCTAATCCATGAAATGATTTGACTTCTCCAATGCTCTCTGGTGTAGACCATTCAACAATTTCTCTCACTTTCTCAGGGTCCATCTTCAATCCTTCTACAAAAATCACAAATCCCAAATATACCAATTCTTCTTTCATGAAACTACACTTCTTGATGTTTATCAGCAATTTCTCTTCTCTCAACCTCTGGAATACTTGTCTAATATGCCACAAATGTTCTTCTTTTGTCTTACTAAAAATCAGAATATCATCCAAGTATACAATCATAAACTTACCCAAGAATTTCTTCAAGACTTCATTCATCAACCTCATGAAAGTACTAGGTGCATTAGTCAATCCAAAAGGCATCACTAACCATTCAAACAATCCTTCATTTGTTTTAAAAGCAATTTTCTATTCATCCCCTTCTCTAATTCTGATCTGATGGTATCCACTCTTCAAATCTATCTTTGTGAAATATTTTGCTCCACTCAAACAATCCACGATATCATCCATCCTAGGTAAAGGAAATCTATACTTAATTGTGATCTTGTTTATTTCTCTAGAGTCTATACACATCCTCCATTCTCCATCCTTCTTAGGTGCTAATACTATAGGTACTGCACAAATTCTCAAATTTTCTCTGATCAATCCTTTCCTCAACAACTCTTGTATCTATCTATTCAATTCTTCATTCTATGCCAGTGTCATTCTGTGCACTGGTTTGTTAGGCAAACTAGCTCCTGATATAAGATCTATGTGATGACTAATACTCCTTATAGGTGGAAATACTTTAGGTACATTATCTGATATAATGTCTTTATACTTTGTCAGCAACTTGGTTATCTCCTCCGGTTGTGATTCTTCAGTCTCCTTCAATGTTTCTGGCCTCTTAGGAATCAAAGCATAACATATATTCTCATGTCTCAAACCATCTAGAAAATTTCTTCCATCTACCAAACAAATTCTAGCATTCCCACATACTTCATTCTTAGGATCATCCTCCAAAGGAATCAAGGTAATTCTCTTCCCATTTGATGTTATAGTGTATGGATTCTTTCTCCCATCATGTATAGCTTTTTTATCATACTGCCAAGGTCTACCCAACAAGATATGACAAACATCCCTAGGCATAATATCACACAATACTTCATCATGATATGATCCAATATGAAATTTCACTAAACATTGTTCACTCACTAGTACCTTATGATCATCCTAAATCTATGCTATCTAATAAGGCTTCGGGTGTTTCAATCTTTCCAATTTCAGCTTATTCACCATCTCCTCTAAAACTAGGTTATCTGAACTACCACTATCAATAAAAACTTTACAACATTTACCTCCTGATTTACATCTGGTTCTAAACAAACTTTTCCTCTGTGGTGGCTCTTCACTTGTCTCTGCTTGAAATAGTGCTCTCCTCATCACAAGTGATTCTCCTTTCTCTAGTTTACCAGCTAAACTAGGTGATCCAATAGGTTCTTGTTCAACATAAGCTGCTCTTCCACTATTCTCTATTTTTTTACTTGTACTCCCTTGATTACATTCAAATGCTCTATGTCCTTCACCTCCACACTTGAAACAAGTGTCTCTGAATGTTCTCATATCAGTTTCCCAACCATCTCTTCTATATCCTTCATTCTGATCGGAATTGTAATTACCTCTATGATGAAAATTTTTGTTATCTCTCTAATATGCATTGTTATCTCTATCCTCCTTAAATGTGTTGTCAAACTTGTTCTACTCCGGATGTGATTTGTCTCCTCTGAAAAATGTTCTGCCTCTCTAAAATTTACCTCCTCTTCCTCTCTATCTCTGATCATACCTCTTGTTCAACTTCTCTTCAACTTTCAGGGCAAACTAATATGCTTCCTCCAAGGAGGTCATCCTTACTAAATTTAGTTCTTCTTGAATGTTCAATCTCAGTCCATTGATGTATCTAGCCACTTTCTCCTTGCTTTCTTCACTGTGTCATGTCCTTATGATCATCTTATGAAATTCTTCAGTATGCTCCTTCACAAATTTCTCCTTTTGTCTTAGGTTCTGCAATCTTTTCAATAGCTTCAACTCATAGTCAGCATGTATAAACTAATTTTTCAATTTTGTCACCATCCTATCCCATTTTGTAATCTTTTCTTTTCCTCTTCTGTTTCTGTCCAACTAAACTTCTTTCCACCATATAGCAGCATGTCCTTTCAACTTTGTCTTTGCAAATTTTACCTTCTCTAGATGTTCCACTTCTTCATATTCAAAGTACTCTTCCATGTCATTTATTCAGTCAATCAACTCCTCAGGGTTCAAATTACAAGTATAGTATTACAAATGCAAATTGAACACTTGGAAGCATCTACGGATTCCTTGCAGATGATCAACGAATTTGATTAAGACAACACATTTTACCCTAATTTGTCCTATTGATATGCTTTAAAGGTATAATTCAAAGGTTATTTTCATTTACCTTGCAAAAAATTAAGAAATTATAGAGCTCCAAAGTCAAACCCTCATATAGCTACTTGTCACCGGATTGGATCCTTCAGTGTAACAGAATAGGTGATCTTGAGCATCTACAGCCCTTCTCCATAATCAGTCATCTAACCCAAGAGGAAAGCATTGTCAGGTAAGTAACTGTAAACCCTCCTATTGTTGTTTTCTATATGTTTAGGTAAAGTATTTGTTCTTGCCTATGGTTTGGCTTTGTGATAATACGTATCATGGTGAAGTGAAGAATAGTATACAGGGTATGCATGATAGAAGTACATGATGTTATAGAAATGCATGTGGACACTGTAAGGTAAAGCATGTCATGTTTATTGTAGGAATCCATGGCAGATCTCAGAAGGAATAGGTCTGAGGCAGAGTTCCTCAAGCCCATGTTTGTTCAGCCTGAGGGGGTGCAGTTTAAGTACGGAGTTATTTGTGATACACACCAAGGAGATACAGACCTAGTAGTATGGTCTACAAGATTGGATCATGATAAGGACAATCCCATTCTGGATGGGGTATATGTTTCAGGTATGTGGCATGCAGTTGGTTTTCTACATGCTATGGATACCTCGAAGCTGGTAGTAGAATGTACCAGAAATTATAACCAGGAAACTAGACAAGTGGAGAAACATGGAAGGATATATACAGATTTCTTGGTCAAGGGCATTACCGCCACTTTCAATATGTCAGTTGGGAAGAAGGTAGTGAGCGTGGACCTACGCAAGTTGGAAATAGAATATAATAATAATAAGAAAAATGCAACGAAGAGGATCTACCAATGGAGGTCGAAGAGCAGCACATATGACGCCTCATCCAAATTACCCGTACATCTATATAAGTTTGATTTTGATGATGAGTATCAATATATGATTGCCCTGCTGAGCAAGACGACTGGCAAACCTCACGCTAGAAATTTTGAGAACTAGATGTTTGGGATCATCCAGGTGGTCTTATATGCAGACAATAGGCCATTATGGGCTAAGATCATTAGTGACACACTAGATGAGGGAATGAGGAATCTGGGAGGACAGAAATGTTTATTTTATATGACCTCATATGTGGTATACTCATGTGCATATAAGGGAACTTTTGATGCTTTGAAGATAGTGGGTAAGACTGGTGGTGATGCTGATGATGCACACATATGGGATTATTATCCCCAATTTCAAAGGAAGGATTACCTCCTAGACTACAAACTAGTAAATGATGCATTCTCCATGCATCTGGTCAGAACTATGGAGGAGGACATGACTTAAAAAGCTGAGCATGGAAGCTCAGGAAGTTGTTTATAGGCATGAAGCCTAGTTTATCTAGTTTGTGACTTTTTCATACATCAGGATAAAGGTATTTGAATGACAGCCTCTTATGTTGCCAAGATACCCTACTGATGGGGTTGTCTTGATGGAATTTGTCAGGCAAGTATCCACAATAGTTGAAGCCTACAAGGCACAGAAGAAGATACCTCCAGTTTTATTTTCAGTATCCATGGGCTGGTACATGTGCTTAGATTCAGAGAGCATAAAGCATGTCATGGGGGGGTTAAAATTGATGTATTTACAGCCATTTCCCCTAGCCAGATCATATGATCCTTATGGTAGGATGCAGAAGATACTAAGAAAACTGATACATCAAAAGCATCTAGAGGACTTCTGGACCGACTGTGATGATGAGGCTAAGTTGAGAAGGAAATATCAAAGACTTGCCTTGAATCAAATTAAGACCTTTGACTGCATCCTGGTACCAGTACAACTACGAAAAGATGATGGGAAGATCATGTCCAATGAATATGAGGACAAAAAGGTGTATAATGACACCATATCAGCAGGAGAATATATCCTTAGATCAGCTGACAAGTGGGGTGATCCAGTTAACCCAGGCCTGGGTGGATGAGGAGATAACCAGATTAAATAAAAGGGGTGTTGCCCTTATAGTTGATGCCAAGAAGAAGAGGCAAGAAGTATATGATGAGGAATATGATGACTTCCTCACTGAGAAGAGAAAATCCAATGGGGAAAGATTGCCTATAGAAAAACAAAGGAAAGGTCTCCCTGAAGGTATGAAAAGTGCAGATGAACCAAAGGGGCTGATAATAGAAAGGATTACCATGTCAGCTGCAAGTGCATCTACATCAGCTCAGGCATTTGCATCATCTACACAGCCTCTAATTGAAAAACCAAAGACTAAAAGGATTTTGAGGCTCGTTGTTGAAACTACAGAGGTGCAGGTAGAAGGCCAGGCCCTGCAACAAGAAGTGGAAGAAGGCATCCCTTTGGAAGAAGAGCAAGAAAATAAAGAACTTGGAGGTGATGACCTACAGGTAGCCAGCAAGAAGAGGAGGGTGATGTTGTTGATGTCACCACCCAAGAAACAAAGAGTAGCCATGAGGGGGGATATCCAAGCTGACCCCATCATATTGAGAGGAGCTGGTGGTGAAGCTTTCAGAAAGGAACTGCAACATGATGTTCCTCTTCCCACCATAATAAAATTCAAAACTAAGAAAGCAGAGGAACACACAAGAGAAGTGTTTAAAGCAAGTTAGGGTGCTCCTTTCTCTTTGGAGGATACCATAGACTTATCTGATGATGAGGTAGTTCAGAGTGTCGTTTCCCAACGAATGGAGATTCTCATTTCCAACACTTGCATGACCCCTCATGGAACCCCATTAGCATAGATGGCGGTGTTGGAGGAAATAAAGAAAACAATAGAGGAAGTAAAACAAGGTAGCCTAGAGAGGGCAGCCCAACAAATAGGGCTTGATAATTTTGTACAACAGGTGACTAGACCTACTATTGTAGATTTAACATACAGGGGTGATGTAAGCCCTAAGGATAAAATAGGTGTACCTGACGAACCAAAGAGGGTTGAAGTGCCAAAACAGGTAGAAAAAGATAGCACTGCTCCTGATCAGGGTCAGCAACAACATGAGACACCCATAGAACCAAAAAAAGTAGAAGTTCAACAGAAGAGTGGGGGTGATCAAGATATATTATGTGTTGTTGTGGCTCAAAGTTAGGGGGATCTAAGAGATGTCTCAACAACAGAAGATAAATCAGGTCAGGAGGACCCTAAGCCATAGGATATTGGTGCATCAGGTAGAGAACAAAAAATGATCCTTGATCAGGGTGATCCACAAGGGCCAAATATGTAGACATCCATAGATGTCAATATGCCACAGGACAAGAAAAATGATAAAGAGGATGAAAATCTAAAGGAGGGAGTACAAGATCAAGCACAAGATCAGAATGTGGAAATCCCACATGATCCTCCTTTACAGAAGGCAACCCCTCAAAAGGAAGAAATTCAATAAGAACCCCCTCATGAAGAAATACATGAGGAAGAAATTAAGAAAGTACCTTCTCCACCAAGAATAGAAGTAGATACTGGAGAATAGGGCATACATGATATTGACCAAGGCCACCAAGAATCTGGAGGTGATGTTCCTAAGTGGCTGGAAAAGGAAATAGGTATGGAACAAGGGTCAGAAATTCAAGAGTTTGATGTTTCTACCTTGTTCGCTGAGACAATGATGAAGCCAAGGAGGAAGGCCAGATTAACATTGGCCATAAAAAGAGATCTTGCTATAGGTAGAAGAACAATACAGGTAGCACTTCCCACAGTTGAGAAAGAAAAGGGCAAAATTAGCCTAGAGGAATTCCAAATCACAACTATTGATTTGGGTTTTGCCAATGAAGATTAGGAAGGTCAAGAAGGGAAGGATATTATTGATTCTTTAACCCAAAGGGTGAAGAAGGAGAAAGATAAAAATAAAATACATAAGGAGTACATTTCTCAGCTACATTCTTTCATAAAAGGGTTAATTAACCCTGATAATACACCAGTTGATCATGTAGTCCCATTGACTGTCATATCACAAGAAGAGGTCACCAAGTTGGACCTAATGAAAAATGAGGCAATGGTCATGGAAAAGTGGATGTTGTCAGCTCTCACTCGGGCTGAAGATGTATTGAGAACCTCTTTATAGAGGTGGAATTCTTTGAGCAGTCTAAAGAGGAAGGTAGATAAAATGCAAAATGATACAGGAAAAAGGTCATTCCAGTTGGAAAAGGACCTAACTTGTCTAAGTGAAATGAATAGAATATATCCACAAATTTTGATAAGTAATCAAGTATTGGATAATAATGCTGCCCTACTGACAAGCATATGGTATGAAGATATTAGGTTTGAGTGTGATATCTTGAAGAAGTGCAGCGGCAAACTCATGGATATTAGTGTAAAGTTGCACAACATGATGGCATATGAAGCATAAATCCTTGGGGCCCTGGAAGGTAAAATAGAAGGCAAAATTGAGAATCAAGATGCAAACTTTGCTATTAAAGCTCTACATGATAATTTTAAGTCAGTAGCAGATGACCCTCTCACCCACCTAATAGAAGAAGTAATGAATAAAATCATGAGGATACAAGTTAAATTAGAAACATACAATGAGACTTTGAACAACAGGAAAGGTAAGTTGGAAGCTCTCAAGGCTAAGTTCCAGTCTAATAAACATGCAATAACAAAAGCTAGAATCCAAGATGGGGGAGAGGTGGATAAAATAGTACAAGCATATGAACATATCAGGACAGCAGTAAAGGTCCACATACAAGAGGATGTATATCAAAGTGACAGTGATGCTGAAAGTGATCAAGATGAGGAGAACGAAGAAGAAGAAAATGAAGAAGAAGAACCTGAGGAATGAATGAAGATGCATCACTAAGAGAACATATACATAAGGTACTCATAAATAATGAGTCATATAGATGGTTGCCAGCTGGCAACCTATGCCACGAGGAAAAGTTGACTAAGTCATAGGGTAATTGTCAACCGTTGATCTTAATTGATAAATCTTGACCGTTGGTCAATTGTAACTGCCTCCTCACCTTATTCTATAAAATATGTAGGGGTGCAATCTTTTAAACATTCAAAACTTAATTGAAATTTGATTGCTAAAAAGTTCAGGACTTATTTCAAAGTTATTATAAATGTACATGTCATGCATCCTTAATGAAAGAGAAGCCATTTTGATTACAAATCATCATAAATCTTGAGTAATCTATGATACAAATCTAGATATATGCATTGATTAGCTGCTTCCCTTGGAGTGCTTTTTAGTTTGCATGTATTATTTTCATTCCTACTCCCTTTGAAGTTAGCATCAACCATATCTAGCTGTGGAACATCCTGGTGACCTATGGTTTGATTTCTTCTCTCCATGAATGTATCTTGTGTGTATGTGATTCAATAACTAAAGGTTCGCTAAAAGTAGAAGTATTCTTTTAAATTTATTTCAATTTTATTATAGATCATCTCCATAATTGCAAATAATAGACAATCAAAAGCAAATAAGACATGAAATATGCAAATATCTTGTAGGCAATTGAAAATACAGAGCATATTTGGAATAAAAGCATGTCAAATTGATAAATATCATGCAAATTCAAACAAATATCCATGAAATACATATAAATATCCACTTATAGACACATCATTTAAATAGATTTGCAGTGTAGAAGAAGGAGCAAGTTTACAATGATCAATGATCAGAAGAGTTGATCAAACATACAAATATTTCAGCAATCCTTAGAAATAGAGTAGAATTAACCTCTCTGTGGAGTGAATTTACAAGATACAATGCAATACTGATTGTTGGGAATTAAGGTGTCTCAACCTTGGTAATTCTCTGCATTTGTAATGTTTGTATTTATTATTCAATTGCCTATGTTGTAAATAATTGGAAATTCCACTTTGTCATATTGTGGGATGTGGCATGGTGATGTGTCAATCCTACATGGATTATGACAACTTGTTATTTTGTCCTCACATGAGGAGATAGGCATCCCACTTAGTGGTAGGAATATTCTGCCATGTGTCGACATCTTCTATGTTGTGTAAGGAATGTTTGACCGAAACAGTTATGACGGATTCCTATGACAAATCTATGACATGTAAGAGTTGAGAATATAAGGTTGTAAGACAGGTAATGACATGTTTCATGTAGCATCTTTGAATGAGGAATATTTGGGCTTCCCAAGGTGGAATATGACTTGTTGTAAGAGAATATTCTATTTATAGCATGTGTATGACAGATTCTCTTACAGCTGTAAGTTGTAACCGCTATGACAGATTCTATTATGGTCGTAAGTGTCATAAGAGCATCTGTCATAGCCTATTTTGGAAATAGGTGACCTCTTTGGGATGGGAGTTATGGACAAGTGTCAGACACATTCTACAATGTTGACCAAGTGTCCCTAGGTGTGGGTTTTGGTCCAAGATACCATATTGGACGCCCATTCCAAGAAAGGTCCAAAATTGCCTTGTATGTTCTATTTAAACAGGTGCTTGGAGATGGAGTTTGTATCACAGGTTAATAGGTACTGTTATGCTGCTAGATTGACTCCAGACATGAGTATCAAAGACCATTGAAGCTTGCATTGCAAGTGTGTTGTAAACATTCTTTCAGATTTGTTAATACATTGTGCAGGTTTTTGAGTGTGGGGTTTTTCACCCGATAAGGGTTTTCCCCACCATAAATCTTTGTCTCTCTTCTTTCTGGCTCTTGTGTTTTGCTGCTATATCTCATGTTAATGGTTTAACATCGCTGTAATAGTTAGGATAAATTTGAATTTGCATAGCCCTCTCCTCAATAGATTAGTGTAGGAAGCGTTTCTACACACCTAGCTTCCTTTCAGTTGGTATCAAAGCTTGATCACCTTTGGTCCTAGTTGTAGGGTAGGGGTTTTTTGAGCTAATCTTAGGTTGAGTGGGAGTCTGTGCAAAGCATTTTGTATCTTATTGCAGAAAGGAGATGTCAGACACATCAGGAAGGTTTGAAGTAGAGAAGTTCAACGGCAGTAATTTCGAGCTGTGGAAGCTCAAAATGGAAGACATGTTAGTTGACCGAGACCTTTGGGAAAGTGTGAACGGAACTAAACCAGCTACAATGACACAAGCTGATTGGGATCTCAAGGATCGGAAGGCTAAGGGTCTCATAAGACTTAGTCTTGCCGATTATGTGTTGTTAAATGTCTATGAAGAGACCACTGTAAAACTCCTTTGGAAGAAGTTGGGGGATGTGTATCAAGCCAAATCCTTAGTTAATAAACTTTTCCTGAGAAAGAAGTTGTATTCTCATCGAATGGGGGACGGAGGATCTGTGGCTAAGCATATGATTGCCTTTAATATGCTAGTTGCACAATTAACATCTATTGGTGTAAAGATGGAGGAGGAGGATCGGTGTATGACCCTGCTTTATTCTCTACCAGACTCATGGGATCATCTTGTCATGGCAATCGGAAGAACCACATCCACATTCAAAATGGAAGAGGTGGTTTCTTTGCTGTTATCTAAAGAGATGCAGAGAAAGTCTTCTGAGGTAGCCAAAGAAGCCCTTGTAGTTCGTGGAAGACCCAAGGAGAAAGGGAAGAAGAAGGACAAGAAAGCTGAGAAGGGTAGATCCAAATCCCGTGGGAGATCCAAATCCCATGGAAGATCCAAGGCTCTTTGTTGGAACTGTGGCAAGACTGGGCATTTCTGAAAGGAATGCAAAGAGGAGAAGAAGAAAAAGAAGAAAGCTCCTAATTCAGATTCTGACAAATCACAAGATGACAGTGATGCCTTCATCGCAGCCCTGGCAACCCATGCATCTGATGATGTGTGGCTTATCGACTCTGGTGGATCATTCCACATGACCTCGCATCGAGACTGGTTCACTAAGTATGAGGAGTTCGATGGTGGAAAGGTGTATCTAGGTGACAACTCTCATCTGAAGATCATTGGTCATGGAAGAGTCTCTATCTGATTTCCTGATGGTCGAGTGAAGGGGATCTCTGGGGTTATGTACATCCCAGGCTTAGCATGAAACCTACTTTCTGTAAGTAGTTTGAATGATACAGGTGTGCAAGTTGTCTTTTCGAAAGAAGGATGTAAGATGACTAGAGGATCTATGGTGCTTGCTAAGGGTACTCGAAGAGGTACTCTGTTTCAGCTAGAGGCATGCATTTCACAATGCAACAGTTCTTCTGACTCAAGGAAGAGGGCAGCAATCACTTCATCCCCACCATCTGAATGAGCAGTGAAGAAATCTGTTGTTTCTAATCTTGATGGTTGTAATCGTGCATTGGAAATTAAACTTCCTACAAAAAAGACAATGTTATGGCATAAGAGATTTGATCACATTGGTGAGAAGTGTCTACATACCCTGAAAATAAGAACCTCATTGAGGGGTTAGATGATTGTAATCTTGAGTTTGACTTTTGTGAACATTGCATTTATGGAAAACAAAACCATGTTCAGTTTTACTCAAGTTCTCATAAGTCTTCTGGTGTGTTGGACCGTATTCATTCTGATGTGTTTGGTCCTGTTATTGTTCCTTCGTTATCAAAATCTGTATACTTTGTATTTTTTATAGATGATTACAGTAGAAGGACATGGATTTATTTTCTCAGAAGCAAATCTGAAGTCTATAGCAAGTTTAAGGAGTTTAGAGCCTTTGCTAAAAATCAGACTGGCAAAAAGATTAAATGTTTGAGACCTGACAATGGTGGTGAGTTCTGTTCTACAAAATTTGATAAGTATTGCAAGGAACTTGGGATTGAAAGGCACAAGACAACTCCATACACTCTGCAGCAAAATGGAGTTGCAGAGAGGATGAACAGGACAATGATGGACAAGGCTAGGAGTATGCTTAATGGAGCTGGTCTAGAACAAAAGTTTTGGGCTGAAGCTGTTGCCACTGCTTGCTATCTGGTAAATAGATCTCCTACATCAGTTCTTGTTGGAAAGACACCCATGGAGGTGTGGTCTGGTAGAAAGCCTTCAGTAAGGCATCTTCATGTTTTTGGTTGTGAGGCATATGCACATGTGCCTAGGGAGAAGCGGTCAAAGTTGGAGAACAAAGCTGTTAAGTGTATCTTCATCGGCTACGGTGTTGGTGTGAAAGGATACAAGCTTTGGGACCCCGTGGCCAAAAAAGTGTTGTATAGCAGAAGTGTCATCTTCAGAGAGCTTACACCTTCTTCCACTGTTTTGTAGCCAAAAGAAAAAGAAAAGAAAGAGGATGTTGTTCAATTTCCGCTCACCCCTGAGAAGACTGAATAGAAAGACAATGTTGGACCTGATGATGAGGAGAGCTCTAGAAGCTCTGAAAGCTCAGATAAAGAAGCTGAACCTCAACCTCAGCTCTTGAGGAGGTCTACACAGATAAGAAAGCAACTTGAAAGGTTTGGTTTTACATTACTTGATTCTAGTTGTGCTTATGCTTTGCTTACTAACAGTGATGAACCTAGAACTGTATCAAAGGCTTTGGATATGAAGGATGTAGGTTCCTGGAAGGAGGCCATGGAGGAAGAAATGGCTTCTTTGGATAAGAATCAAACTTGGGACTTGGTGCGTTTGCCTCCTGGACGAAAACCCGTCGGATGCAAATGGGTGTTCAAGAAGAAGATTGGTGCAGATGGTAGTATTGAGAAGTATAAGGCCAGATTGGTTGTGAAGGGGTATTCACAAGTGGAGGCTATAGATTATGGTGAGATCTTCTCTCCTGTTGCAAATATGACATCCAATTGATTCTTGTTGTCACTCGTAGTAGCTTATGACTTGGAGGTAGAACAGATGGATGTGAAGACAGCTTTCCTTCATGGTGACTTGGAGGAAGAAATCTACATGTCACAGCTAGAGCATTACATGATAAAAGGTAAAGAAAATTTGGTTTGCAAACTTAAGAAGTCTTTGTATGGTTTGAAATAATCCCCTAGGAGATAGTACTTGAAGTTTGATACCTTTGTGTTCTCAATTGGATTTGTGAGATTGAAATCAGATCACTGTGTGTATTCTCATTATTGCACTGTATGTTGATGATATGCTGCTCATTGGGAAGGGTAAAAATATGATTTCTAATTTTAAATCTCAGTTATCATCTCAGTTTGAAATGAAAGATTTAGGGGCAGCCAAGTACATTCTAGGAATGGAAATTAGAAGAGACAGAACCAACAAAAAACTTTGGTTAAGCTAGAGTAAGTATGTGAAGACCGTGTTGGACAGATTCAACATGGGAGATTGTAGACCGTTGTGTGTTCCCCTTTCCTTGGGGACAAAATTGTCTATTGAGGATTGTCCAAAATCTCCTAGTGAGGTGGAGGACATGAGCATAGTACCTTATGCTAGTGTTGTTGGCAGTTTGATGTATGCTATGGTCTGCACAAGACCAAACATTGCCTAAGCAGTGGGAGCCCTTAGGCGATTTATGGCTAATCCTGGACGGGTTCATTGGGATGCAGTTAAGCGAGTGTTCAGATATTTGAGGGGTACTTCTGAGTATTTCATTTGCTATCATGGCAATGTTTCAGGACCTCTGTATTCTGTTGATATTCATGGATTTGTGGATTCAGATTGGGCAGGTGACATTGACAGCAGGAGATCCACCAGTGCTTCTGTTTTTACACTATTTGGTGGTGATATTAGTTGGATGAGTAAGCGACAACCTATTGTTGCTTTGTCCATGACAGAAGCTGAGTATATGGCAGCAACTCATGCTTGTAAGGAAGCCATTTGGCTTAAGAGATTGTGTTATGATATTGGTGTTGATGTGGGTCAGATCACGGTCAGTTGTGACAGTCAAAGTGCAATTTGCCTTGCAAAGAATCCAACTTTCCATGCTAGAACTAAGCACATTGATGTTCAGTTTAACTTCGTGAGGGACATGGTTGAGGATGGAAAGGTAAATTTGGAGAAGGTAGATACTTTGAAGAATGTTGCAAATGCATTGACGAAACCAGTGGGCACAGAGAAGTTCATATGGTGTTTGGAGTCTATGGGCCTCTCAGCCTATAGCAGTTAAATCCTATTTTTCTATTGGCTCTTACAAGGTGTTTGACAAATGGGAGAATGTTGGGAATTAAGGTGTCTCAACCTTGGTAATTCTCTACATTTGTAATGTTTGTATTTATTATTCAATTGCCTATGTTGTAAATAATTAGAAATTCCACTTTGTCATATTGTGGGATGTGGCACGGTGATGTGTCAATCCTACATGGATTATGACAACTTGTTATTTTGTCCTCACATGAGGAGATAGGCATCCCACTTAGTGGTAGGAATATTCTACCATGTTTGCATCTTCTATGTTGTGTAAGGAATGTTTGACTGAAACGGTTATGACAGATTCCTATGATGAATCTATGACATGTAAGAGTCGAGAATAGAAGGTTGTAAGACAGGTAATGACATGTGTCATGTAGCATCTTTGAATGAGGCATATTTGGGTGCCCTAAGGTGGAATATGATGTGTTGTAAGAGAATATGTTATTTATAGCATGTGTATGATAGATTTTATGACGGTCGTAAGTGTCGTAAGAGCATCTGTCAGAGCCCATTTTGGAAATAGGAGACCTCTTTGGGATGGGAGCTATGGACAAGTGTTAGACACATTCTACAATGTTGACCAAGTGTCCCTAGGTGTGGGTTTTGGTCCAAGATGCCATATTAGATGCCCATTCCAAGAAAGGTTCAAAATTGCCCTGTATGTTCTATTTAAATAGGTGCTTGGAGATGGAGTTTGTATCACAAGTTAATAGGTACTATTATGCTGCTGGATTGACTCCAGACACAAGTGTCGAAGACCATTGAAGCTTGCATTGCAAGTGTGTTGTAAACATTCTTTCATATTTTTTAATACATTGTGTAGGTTTCTGAGTGTGGGGTTTTTCACCTGATAAGGGTTTTCCCCACCGTAAATCTCTGTCTCTCTTCTTCTGTCTTCTTTCTGGCTCTTGTGTTTTTCTGCTATATCTCATGTTAATGGTTTAACATCACTGTAAGTTAGGATAAATTTGAATTTGTATAGCCCTCTCCTCAATAGATTAGTGTAGGAAGCGTTTCCACACACCTAGCTTCCTTTCACTGATCACCTAGACAAATGTAAGGCCCCTTGAAATGGAAAACAACATGTCACATCAACCTCTGAGTAACGTCTGATGATCATGACATGATCAACAAAGTCTTGGAGTCATCAACTTATCCTAAGTTGATTATACTTTACAAGATAATAAAGGTTTGTTATGCAAATTTTTATGCATGTTGTTATGACTAACAATCATCATCAACATAAATTGGCGCTAGAAGGAGGGCCTTCATATAGTAGATTTGCCTAATTTGATGACATAGAGGGAAAGGTAATACTCACGTAGCTTTGTATTTCAAGTCGTATGCAAAGATTTATTGTGTTGAGTCCATTTATGCTTATCCATTGCAAAGTTTTCAAAATTGAGCATAAATACTTCAGGCTTTGTGGTCGATCATTGTGATATTCAAAAGATAAGCTCTCTTTCAAGTAATTTGCTTAAAAGACTTGATATCCTGTTGCTTGTGTCCAAAAGTCTCACATCACCTCATATTTCCATCATTTCTACAAATATTGCATAAATATCTAGTTAGTTTCATATTCTGATCATAAATACGTCCTTTACTCAAGTGTTTTAGTTGATCTTTATAGTAGACAAGTCAAATATTCTTAAAATTCAAGAAATCCTAGCTCTCAGGCCAAATACCAGGTCTAGATCTAGTGGACCTGAAGAATTGCCTATCCAGGGACTCAAACCTAGAACAATAGATATTCATCATTCTCCTAGTTCTAGTGCATCAGGAGCTTCACCATAACACACTCCGATAACTCCTATCGAGTTGCAAATACCTACAGGACCACCTGTCATGCCCCAAGTCCAACCTCCACCAATCATAATGTCATTCTTTACTGTAGAGTCACCTCTGACTTTCACTGCATATCATCCTTTACCTAAAAATCCTGATAAGATTTGTCCTAAATATCATTCATATCAAGATGTTGATGATCACATTAGAACATTCAAGGAAGCCTGTTTTAGGGCAAGAATTGAACATCGGGATGTGGTATGTAGGTTATTTCCATTTTCCTTAAGGGAAGAGCCATATAATTGGTATATCAGTCTTAGTCAAGGTTCAGTCGGTTCATGGGCTGCCTTGGAGAAAGCCTTTAAGGATAGATTCAAAATACCTATAGATCCTTCAATGAATTATCATCTGTTTTCCACAATCAAGAGATTTGAGGGAGAACCTATTGCCAATTTCAATGCAAGATTCCAGAAGATGCTCTCAAAGATAGTTGCTCCCTATACTGTAACAGATGAAGCTGCTAGGAGTATATACTACTCAGCCTTAGATCCCCTGACTTCTATGTTTATCAGGAGGACACATCCTGGTGTCACAACCTTGGCAGGAGCTTTTGAAGAAGCTGTCAAAGTCAGTCAACAGTTGATTCCTGCTCCAACACCTAATATTGTGTTTCCTATACTCCCTATTTATCCTACATATCTTTCTCAACAACAGACCAATGGAGCCATAATACCTCCAGTTGTAATGCCTAGCCCTTTACAGATACCTCCACTCAGTATCATGCCACCTCCAAATGGAAATGGTCAAATGCTACAATGTCCAGGACATACGCAGGCACCTCAGGTTATGGAATAGTCTAATAACAATAACAATGGCTCTTCCTTCTTTAAACCCCAAATAGAGAATGTAGTAGCCAAAGTTTAGGAAGAAAAAGAAGAAATTAAAGAGATATCAGCACAACTAAGGAAACTCACTACTAAGATCACACATTTGAGGAGTCATAATTTCTATTCTCAACCAAATCAAAATAGAGGATATGCCAATGATAGATATGGTTATCCTGATAGGGGATACAATAACAACTATAATAACAACAATGGTAACAATAATCCCCCTAGACAACCTAGAGTGTGGAACACTAGGCCAAACAATGGTTCTCTGCCATCACCCCTAGATAATCAGCCTCCTAGTGAACCTAAGCAGACCACTAGAGTGAACCTGGTAGAGGCAGCTCTTACAAACTAGTGTAGGATACATAATACCAATGCTCATGCAGAGCTGGATTGTCCTCAATTTAGGATAGCTGCTAGTATATTCCAAACTGAAGTATCTAATACTGTAGGTAATCCACCTTGTGTTGAAGGAAATGAAATTGTCCCCTATAGATATGATTCTGCTCTTGTATTAGAAAGTTTCATCAATCATGCTCATCAGTAGACAATGTCACCTCATGAGAATTACACCTTAGCATGTGAAGAGTCAACTATGGCTTTTGAAACCAATTATGTTTTTCCATTTGAAGATGAAAATGAGCCATCTGTTGAACATGAAGAAATAAATGCTTATCAATAGCAGTATCAAGGTAGACATAATTACAACCTAAGGAATAACTCCAACCGATCTGCGAGTCCTTTGACTACATCCTTGCTGTTGATAACTGAGAGGGGGGGTGAATCAGTTATCCTAATTATTTCTGTTTTTGAACTTTATTGTTAATTAATGCAGCATTGAATCAAACACAAAAACATTGCCATGAAATAAGAAACACATGACACAGTATTTTTGACGTGGAAACCCTGTTAAGGGAGAAAACCACGAGGTGATTAACCCAAAAATTATTCTCTGTTAGAAGAATAGGAAATTACAAAAATGGCACTTGCCAATTAGGGCTCACTGCCCGAGCACACTGCTCACAAAGAGGCCCACTACCTACAAGGAGACACACTGTCTACAAAGTGATAAGAATCACAATCTTGAACTGATTGGAAGCATCTACATATGCTGGAGTTTAGTTCCGGTTAGGCTCAGTATACTGATCTGCTGCACTTCATCTCTCCTCTATTCTTTATTCTGCTATCCTTTCACATACCGGATCTTTCTTGCTACTTCTGCTCTATTATGCATTTATTCGCATATACCTTCACACAATCACACACTTCACAACTAAATCCATCCTCTATATATATCCGCACAAGTAATTTCATCACTTTTCTAGTCGGCATCCGGAACAGTCTAGTTTCTTACAAACTCTGTTCTGTCGGCTGAATCCTTGCTCACCAAGCAATGCGGATCAAGAATATACTTGTAGATATCATTAATCATGTCGGCCAAACATGATTCATGCCTTCACAACCTTTATCATCAACAGTAACACATCCGGAAAGTAGTCTGATACTCTGTCAGTCAGTTCTTCCTCTGTTTTCACTGTCTCTCAGGAATCCAGTACTCAACTATTCATATCTTTTTCCTTGTCCATCACCGGAGGCTAAATCCTTGGAATATACCACTCAAGGTAGTCCTCTTGACTTCCCCAAATCTGTACTGCACCAAGACACTTCCTCTGAGAGATCCGGACCAATCTGTCGGACCTTGCCACATGCTCTGTTCTTGTTCACCGGACCACAACAATCTTTATTCTGACTTTCGGTAGAGACACACCATGACTTGCGGATATGTGGGATGACCTTTGTTGCCATCAATGACAACAACCATGAATCCATATAGTGTCTCTTGCCAACAATCTCCCCCTTTGGCATTGATGGCAACACTTAGTGAAAAATGACTAAGTGTTTACACTATGCTCCCCCTTTGCTGATGCTCTGTCTTTATATACAATTTCTGGAACTCCCCCTTAGTTGGATTCCTCATTTTTCACTGCTCCTCACTCCCCCTTTGACATCAATGGCAAAGGGTAGGGTCCGCACACCAAAATTTTCAAAAATTTTCTATACATAGCCGCATATTTACATACTCACATATACTGAAGAATGTCTGCAAAGGATGTCTTCAATTGGATCAGTTCTGTAGCCCAACTTTGCTTCATTCTATCCAAAATTGAGATGTGACCACTCAACAAAAATGCAAAAGCTTCTGCCCTCTTGAGATCTGTTGGATCATTTGTTTGGGCGGTGGTCTGAGCATCACTGATGGCCTCATGCATAGTTTCTAACTTAAGGATTATAATCCTTCTAAGTTCTCGCATCCGGTTAGTGATATTCTTCCTTTCCTTCTCAAGATTCTTTATTTCATTCAAGACTGCAATAGTCTGACATTCTTGATTTATTATGGAGGAAGAGAGAGGATCAAAACTTTGAGATAAACTTTGTAGCTTGTCCTGTTCCTCTTTTATTTTCTTATCAATTGCTGCTGTTGCCTTTGACCAGGATATACAAAATTTGTAAATGTCACCGCCATCCTTAAGAGCATTTTCTAAGCTCTTTATTCCAATACTCATATTTCTCCTATCGTTAGAGATTAATCCTAATACTTCTTAAAATCTTTTATCCAAAAATTCCTTCCAGACCTTTTCTTCAGCAGATTTTTCTAGAGATTCAAAATGTGTACTAACACTGCTGACTAAGGTTTTGAGATTACCGGAAGAGGAGGCTGTGGGATCCTTTTGAAAAGATGGCATGATCTTTTCTAGCACTCCAGATGCTACCTCCATAAGCTCACAGTCTTCCATGTGAGATTTCAGCAGTTTCTCTTTGACTTTCTCATTTGCAAATGAGGCTATTTTCATTGTTTGCACCGGTGACAAAGAGTCAAAATCTAATGGTCCTTTTAGCAGGTCCGGTTCATCAATTTCTATAGTGGCTTTTGTCAGGAATTCTTGAACAGTTTGTGCAGTGTCTCTTGCCGGAGACAGATGTTTCTTCTCTTCTGCAGTTTTGTCCTTTTGAATCTTTTCTCCTTCCTTACTCTTACCACTTTCAATCGTGGTTTTCTCTGTTGGGGTGGTGTCAACCTCTTTTTCTTTAACTGCTGCTTCTTTCTCCTGTAGTTTCTCTTCTTCTTGGGATCCGAAGACTGTAGGGGAAACCGGAGGAGAAATGTTAGTCTATTCAGGGCCCACTTCTTCCGGAGCAGATGATTCCAAATCTGCAGCTGTTTCTGCACCTAAGTCCTCTACAACAGGAAGATTGAACCTTTTGAAGGCCTTCCGGAGGATCTCTTCTGTCTCTTTGGCCACTTTGTCAGTCTCACCAAGCATGAGTTGATTCATCCTGGCTTTACTTCTGAACTCATCTTTGCAGTCTTTGAAGATTATGTTCATTATCTTGGGATCAATTTGAGGATATAGCTGAATAGCTATCTGCTCCCGGATCTCAAGATCTTTTGCATGAGCATTATTCTTTCTTATTTCTAATTCCTTTTCTAGGCGTTTAGGAATAAGAGATATGATCTCAATGAAAGCCTTATTGTATATGTTTAGATATTTGACTGTGGCTTCCTGTAGAGTCTTTTGGTCAACCTCATTGTAGTCATCATAAAATTCAGTCATTGGTTGAAGGTTTCCATCCACCGTAACCGACTTGATTACACTCTCTAGAGACAGAGTGGGCTTTTCAACAGATACCTCTGCCATTTCATCCTTGTCTTGGCCTGTGGAGGGTTTACCGGATCCTTTCTTCTTCTGCTTCTTTATTTCTTTTACTCCCTCATCTGACTCTGTTTCCTCTTCATCCTTTTGGCTTTCATAAGCCCTTGTGGCTTTTGTCTTAGATCTTTTACTGGATGCCTGGACTTCAGGTTTTGAGCTTTTGGTTGTGGGAGGTGCAGATCTTTTTGATGATCTGGTCCGGGTGGAAGTTTCAACCGGAACATTTTCTTTACTTTTCTTTTCTTCCTCAGCCTTCCTCCTCTTTTCCCGGCTGGCATCAAGTGCCTCTTTTGAGATGCCTAGGCCTTGAGCAATATGCTCTACTTCTTTTCTCACCTTTCTCTTTATCTCAGGTTCCCTGAGTTCTACATGGATCTTTACACTCAGCTCCTCAAAGGTTCCAAACCTTTCTGCCTTCGGATCTTTGGGCTGACTTAGCATGTGTTGAACATGCAGCTCCACTATCTGTTCATCCACTTCATACCCCATGGGCATGATCCAGACAGTCCTTGGCTCCACCGCCTCCATTAGGCACTGATCAGTGTCCACCATAAAGCACACTGAGTCTTTGTATTTTTCAACAAGAGACTGGGGAATTCTCTCTCTTGCTTGCATCATGCTTTGGAAGTTTTTGAAGTATCCCCATAGGGCTGTATTTCTTGCTTTGGCATCCCCAAGCCCATGTAGATAGTCTCTTATCTGGACTGCAACAGGTTTGTCATTCTGCCATACCCATCCACTTGATCCGGGCAGCTCATTCATGAAGTAGAAGAATAGACATACTATAAGAGTACCATACTTAAAGGAATTCTTCTTGTCCTTCTTGATTTTCTATATATTTTCCATTAATTGGCTTAAGAGCAGTTCGCAGAGATCATATTCTGCATTCTTCCTTAGCATTTCATAGGCAGTATATACTGCAGTTCCGGATACAGAATTCTCCCTGCTGGAGTGATAGATCTTGTATCCTATTATCATGGACACATACTTGATATCCGGATCAGAAATATCTTCAATGGTCATTGCCCTCTTATCAAATTTTGATCCGGTGGCCTCAGTTACAATGTTATTTTTGACAGATTTGAGGATAGGTATCCCTCCGGAAGAGTATAGACCAGTTACTGCTCTAATTGCCTCTTTTGTGATCTTGCAGGGTCTATCCAGCCATAGGAAGTTGTCATGCATCCTGCTCAGTACATACCGGACCCATTCATCTTTTTCAAAGCAGGGGAAATGAATAAATTGCTCAAATTGTTTCTTCTAGATATCCTTATACTCTGGTTTAAGCTCAAAAGCATTGTCTATCAGTTGCTTGTGATAGAGATCTCTCAATTTGAATTCCCCAAATTCCTCAATGCTTGCATGTATGTAAACCCTAATGTCTTCTGTGTGTAAAACTCCGTGAGGAACACTGGAAAATGCTCCTAAGGGATCTACCTCCAATGACTTGTATGGATGTTTCTTAAATTCAGGTCGGGGCCTATCTGAGATTTTCACTATATTTGGAGTAGCCATTTCTTCAAAGATTTGCAGTGAGATAATGAAAACGGAGAATACCTTATGCGCCTTCGGTTTGCACGGAGTGGTTGGATTGATTTCTTTATGCAATGACTTCGGCAGGAGATCTTTGGTGTGCTTGATGAATCTTGTTGCAGAGCTCCACTTTTCGCTTCTTCTTGAGTGCAGAATGAGCAAATGTTTTTTGAGAAATCCCTTATATTGCTCCGCAAACCCTAATATCTGATGGCAATAAATGCTCGACCTATATTATTCCGGTTTGCCTTATCTGGATAGCTTGGAGTATCCCGGATCAGTCCTGATCTGTGAACATCATCCGGATCTTCCAATCATGAATAAATCGAGGTGACACATTACAAGAACATCCCAAACACTCTGTCCAATCCGCAGAATAAGACAATGCACTTCCGGATCTCTCCGGATCTTTTTGTAATCCTCTGTCATACCGGAGCATCTCCCGAAACAGGTCTTACTTGATCGATCACAGCTTCTTCATATCTCCATGCGGACCTCTGAAATCTTATCTGGATCATCTCAAGACTTATATCTTTAAACCCTTTACTCCGCATCTTGTGCCACATCCGGAACCACTTGATTGGCTGGGGGAACAGGATTTTCTTTGAGTCTCCCCCTAAGCCAGAGCTCACTTTTTAATTTTTGGAAGAAATATCAGCACCAGAGTCTGGTGCGGATCCAACCTCTACATTCTCTGAACTTTTCTTCACCCAAATCTTGCTCATCTGATTCCTAACTTCATCCGCATTCATCTTTTGTTTACCCTTGTCTTGATTCTGATTATACACCGGACCTCTTTTGTCCTAATTCTTGCTTCTGCAGACTTTAGCATTATGACCGGACCTATTACAGATTTGGCAAATAACATTTCTTTGCATATTTGACTGATAACCTCTTAATTTGCATTGATTAGCCATATGACCTACTCTATTGCATGTAAAGCATCTACCTTTGAATGAATTGTTTACTTGCATATTTCTGCATTCATGGGATTTGTGTCCATACCTTTTGCAGTTAAAGCACTATCCGGAGAAGGATGAATTAATCTGATTCATTCTCTTTTTGCACTGATTAGCTTTGTGACCAAAGTGGTTGCAGCTGTGGCAGTATCCATTGAAAGATGGATATCTTTGAGCATTGGGCTGTCTTACCGGAGGTCTTCTAGGTCTATTCCTTGGATTTTCTGATCCAAAATTCTTTTGACCGGATCCGGAGCTTTCTCCTTTCTCATATCCCAAACCATACTTGTCATCTATCCTCTTTTGACTTCCAAGAAGAACTTCAAGTTGAGTAGAACTTATCTTGAATTTCTCTTTATATTCATTTGCTGTTTGAAGGTCTCTTTTGAGAGAGGCAATTTGATCCTCAAGTTTTTCTTCATTATCTTTGGCATCTTCAAGATCAGATTCAAGATGTCTGATAATCCTGTCCATCTGGTGGCATTCTTCTGATTTTTCTTTAAGAGATTGTCTTAGATTGTCTTCAGCTTTTCTTTTTTCTTCAATCTCTTGAGTAAATTTTATAGTTCCTGATTCCATTTCATGTCTTAACATAATGACTTCTTTTGATAACTTTTCACATAACTTGGTTTGCTCAGTCAATTCTTCATTTGTATTGCTTTCTTCACTTTGTCTTGCCAATTGTTGGAGCAGCTCCTTTCTCTTTTTCATAGAGAGACTTAATTTGTCTTTTAATTCTCTCATGAATTCATCAGCCTGTTTGAGTCTTTCCTTTAATTCATTGACTTCAGAATTTGACTGTTCAAGATCCTCAAGGGCAGTCTTGAGTTGCTCCCTTAAACCATATGCATCCATTTGAACTCCCAGATCTTCCTCAAGCTATTAGGCTCTATTAGGAGGAACTTAGCTCTGATACCAATTGTTGATAACTGAGAGGGGGGGTGAATCAGTTATCCTAATTATTTATGTTTTTGAACTTTATTGTTAATTAATGCAGCATTGAATCAAACACAAAAACATTGCCATGAAATAAGAAACACATGACACAGTATTTTTGACGTGGAAACCCTGTTAAGGGAGAAAACCACGGGGTGATTAACCCAAAAATTATTCTCTGTTAGAAGAATAGGAAATTACAAAAATGGCACTTGCCAATTAGGGCTCACTGCCCGAGCACACTGCTCACAAAGAGGCCCACTGCCTACAAGGAGACACACTGTCTACAAAGTGATAAGAATCACAGTCTTGAACTAATTGGAAGCATCTGCATATGCTGGAGTTCAGTTCCGGTTAGGCTCAATATACTGATCTGCTGTACTTCATCTCTCCTCTGTTCTTTATTCTGCTATCCTTTCACATACCGGATCTTTCTTGCTACTTCTACTCTGTTCTGCACTTATTCGCATATACCTTCACACAATCACACACTTCACAACTAAATCCATCCTCTATATATATCCGCACAAGTAATTTCATCACTTTTCTAGTCGGCATCCGGAACAGTCTAGTTTCTTACAAACTCTGTTCTGTCGGCTGAATCCTTGCTCACCAAGCAATGCGGATCAAGCATATACTTGTAGATATCATTAATCATGTTGGCCAAACATGATTCATGCCTTCACAACCTTTATCATCAACAGTAACACATCCGGAAAGTAGTCTGATACTCTGTCAGTCAGTTCTTCCTCTGTTTTCACTGTCTCTCAAGAATCCGGTACTCAACTATTCATATCTTTTTCCTTGTCCATCACCGGAGGCTAAATCCTTGGAATATACCACTCAAGGTAGTCCTCTTGACTTCCCCAAATCCGCACTACACCAAGACACTTCCTCTGAGAGATCCGGACCAATCTGTCAGACCTTGCCACATGCTCTGTTCTTGTTCACCGGACCACAACAATCTTTATTCTAACTTCCGGTAGAGACACACCATGACTTGCGGATATGTGGGATGACCTTTGTTGCCATCAATGACAACAACCATGAATCCATATAGTGTCTCTTGCCAACACTTGCCTCCAAATAATTTCAACACTCCTGATCCTAAGGCAAGCAATAACCCTGGATTTCCTAAACTTAATGCTCAGTACTTAGCACCACAAAATACAGTACCAAAAGCTGGTAATCTGCCTCCTGAGTCTGATAAATTGGTCACATACTTAGCAGATGAAATGAAAAAGATAAAGATCAGCCTGTCCTTGTCAGAACTACTCAAAACCCTAGCTATTAAAAAGGCCTTCATGAAATCCTTAGATGATCCTGCTCCAAAAGAGGATAATCATACCTCAAGTCAAACTGGGAATAAAGATCATGCCATTAAGGATATTAATGTTAGACACAAAACTCCAGCCATTGTTCAAGCTACAGAGACTTCATACATGACTCTTTACAGAGATAAAACTAAGTCACCTCCTTTTCTCCTTACCATAAGTATGTTTAGTAAGAATTTGCATAATTGCTTAGTATATTCAGGTGCTTCTACTAATGTAATGCCCCTGTCCATATGTAATGCCTTAGGGTTACATCCTACCAAATCATTGAAGAAAGTAACATAGTTAGATAAAACAGAAGTGAGTGTAGTAGGAGAATTGACTCACATCCATATGCAATTAGGATTAGATCCAAGAATCCAATACTACATTGATATTCAGGTAGTAGATATACTTGATACCTATGGGATGCTCCTTAGCAGGGATTGGTCAAAAACACTCAATGGATACATGTCCACTAATTTTAGTCACATGTGGTTACCTTGGAAAGGAATACCTAACCAAATAAGGATAGATGTTGAACCTCGCATGAAACATATGATCACTAAGTACAATAAAACCAATGAGATCATGTATGTAGATGTTGAACCCGGAGTGTATTCCATCAGACCCCAGATTGTCAAGATAGAGGAGATCCTCATGTATGATGTTCATGTTCATAATGACAATCTTCAAGATGATAGAATAATTTTAGAGTCTGATTGTAGCTCTGAAAATGAGATAGAAATGGACCACTTTAAGAACTTTGAGATGCACTTGTCCAAAGAAGTGAAACGTTGCTAATTGTCAAAAGTGTCTGTTCAAGATGTTCTAATTGAAGGATGGTGCAGGTTACATGACGAAGTACATTCTGAAAAGACCTGTGTGGCTTACCTAGACATGATGGAACTGGAATAGGCATGCAGTGAGACATCATCATCATCATCCGGGGTAAGTTTTGCAGATAGTGATAGTGATACTAATTTTTGTCTGTCATTTGTAGGAACAAAAGAAAGCACATATCCTGATGAAGGCCATATCCAAATGATAGAAGAGATATTGGTGTGTAGTGAGAGTAATTCTAAGAGTAACAAGAATATCACCCCAGGAACCGATTGCTTGGTTGAGTTAGATTATGAAATATCTGATGAAGATGGAGACAGTAATTTGTCCAAGTTTGAGGAATTCTTATCAAAACAAATTCAGAAGATGATATAGCATCAAAGATCCCCACAGGATGTCCTAATTAAGGGATGGTGCAGGTTACATGAAGCACCACATTCAAAAACTACTTGTTCATTATGTTTGCATATTCTAGAAAAGTAGATTTTGCCTTGTCCAAAAAATCCTCCTTCTGATGATAGAGAGGAAAAAGGAATATCATCTTTACATCAGCCAGATAAGGTGAAGTTCGAGAAGAGTGAAACACCAAAGTTAAGTTGGATATCAAATGGTGCAGCTGCTAGAGCTAAAAAGAAAAGAGAAGGCCCAGACAAACCTTTAACTGAAGATAAGCGATGGATCCTCAAGTTTGATGGATCTAAATCAAAATAAGAGGTTGGAGTAGGAATAGATCTTATTGATCCAGCTGGTAAATCCTACTTAGCAGCATATAGATTGCAATTTCCATGCACAAATAATGTGACAGAGTATGAAGCTATGATCCATGGGATATTGTTTGCACTCAGAAAGAAAGTAAAGATTTTGCATGTCTATGGAGACTCTGAGTTGGTAGTAAGACAAGTAAGGGGCATATATTCTTGTAATTACAAGAAGTTGTCTAATTACAGACATAGGGTATGGGATATGATAGAAGATTTTGATGCATTTAACATCACCCATGTGCCTAGAGAACAAAATCATAGGGCAGATGTTGCAAGTATGGGTCTAACTGGTGTTGTCATTGATGTCAACATACTCATGTTGCATTAATGAGTGGATGAGATGTGTGCTGAGGATATTGAGAAAATTAGTCTCAATCAGGAACAATGAAGAACAATGATGACAATAAGGTAAAAGCCCAAGATAGGTTGAGGATCAGAGGATGCGGTTTAAAGGGTTTGTAGATATGAGTATTTAGATGATCCAGTCAAGTTTTCAGAGGTCCGCATGAAGATCTGAAGAAGTTATGGCTGCTCAAGTAGAACCAGTTCCAGTAGGTGTTCAGAGGTGACAGAGTGTCACAGATAGGTCTGGTGAGATCCAGATGTGCATCATCTCATTCTACAGATTGGAGGAAATGTTTAGGAAGTCCTTGAGAAGTGTCAAATAGATTTGTTCATGGTTTGGAGGTCCAGAAGCACCTATTCCTTTGTGACAGTGATGACAGACTATGTTCCTGAAGTTTCAGATGAAGGAGAGAAGAATTCCAGTAAGCTGATGAAGTACGAATGTTCTTGGTGACTCAGGAAAGGTTGTGGTGAGCTTTGGATCATGTCTAGTTCATGTTGGCAGTCTGCATTGAAGTTAGAGATTGGATTTGATGAATAACCACCGGATGTTGGTGTTCTTCCTAGGACTGGCCGACCGGATGTATTACATGTCTTCCAGATGATCTATAAGTGTTTGCTGACTTAGATGATTGTTCCTAAGTCAATGCCTTGTATAAGTAAGGGATTATGAAGTCATTCCAAGGGGTCTGGTGTGGAGATGAGTGTGTGGTAGCAAAGAAGAGAGCGAAAGGTAAAGCAGAAGTTTTTGGGCTTTAATGGAACTGATTCAAGCATGGTGAAGATGCTATTCTCCAGTTCATGTATGTGATACTTATTTCTTTGTAGACAGTGTGTCTCTTGTAGGTAGTGAGCCTCTTGTGAGAAGTGTGCTCAAGCAGTGAGCCCTAATTGGCATGTGCCATTTGTTCTTTCTATTCTTCTAATAGAGAATACATTCTTGGGTTAATCACCCTGTGGTTTTTCCCTTAACCGAGTTTTCCACGTCAAAATCTTGGTGTCTTATGTGTTGTTGAGTTTCTACTTTTGATTTGAATGCATTATGTTTCATGTTTAATATACTGCTAATCACCAAGAATTTTTAAGTGTGTAAATTGGAGAAAGTTTGGCACAACTGATTCACCCCCCCCTCAGTTGTGTGCCCTAAGTCTAACAATTGGTATCAGAGCCAAGTTCCTCTGAAAGGAGCTTAACTGCTTGAGGAGATATAGGATGTTGTCCTACAAGAAGGATAGTCTGAAGTTTGATGGAACCAACTTTGTTCTTTGGAAAGGACGCATGAAATGTCACCTGTAGTGTATGGGAATGGCGTATTGGTCCATGGTTACAAAAGCGTATGTACCTCCACAAGGTGGTCTGACAACCCTAAATGAACTCATAGATGCTAAAAATAATCTGCGGACCAAAGAGGCTCTTCTAAGCGCATTATCTGACTCAGAACTCTCAAATGTTATTGACCTGCCAACTGCTTTTGAGATTTAGAATAAACTGGAACTTTTGCATGAAGGAGACCAGTATGTTAAATGTGCAAGGTTATAGAGTCTAAAAGGGAAATTTGAAAGACTGAAGATGAGAGATGATGAAAATATTACTACTTTTATGCCAAGAGTAAATGAGTTGGTCTGTGGAATCAGAAATGCTGGTGGAGTCTTGGATGAAAATGAGATTGTTGGCAAAATCCTCAGATCCCTTCCTACCTCTTACAAAATCAAGGTTGCTGCCATTGATGAATTCATAACCCATACAACTGTCACAAGAGACCAATTGGCTGGCAAACTAGCTGCATTTGAAATGACCGAGTTTGGAGATGATCCCCCCAAGACTGAATCTGCATTCAAAGCCAGTGCCTGTGTGAAAGGTAAACAAAGATTTGATCCGAGAGAGAACTCATCAAGGAAACTGTCATGGTATGAAAAAGCAAGAAAAGACCTGGAAGAAGAAGAAGTAGAAACTTCTCAACTTGAAGCCCTCATTGCAAAGAGACTACCAAGAGGATCCGGTAAGTATGAAGGAAAATTGCCTTTCAAGTGTTTTAACTGCAATAAGATTGGTCATTTTGCCTCAAGATGTCCGAAAAGATTTTCAAAGCCAAATCCTAACAGATCAAGGTTCCAAAAGAATTGTTACTATGTTCATGAAGAAGATGATAATGAAGGAGTAACAGATGATGAATCAAAGATAGGAAACAAATCCAGAAGTGAATGGGTGTTCATTGCCATCAAGGAAGAAGAACCAATATCCTCTGTATCTGTCAATCATAAAGTTGTAGAAAGAGCTATGGCTGCCCAAGTTGAAGAAAAGGATGATTGGGTCATTGACAGTGGTTGCTCTCACCATATGGCAGGTGACAAAAATAAGTTCATAGATTTGGAAAGGTATGAAGGAGGAGTGGTGAAGTTTGGTGATAACTCTGCTGGTAGAATCGGAGGAAGAGGAACTATTTCTCTTGATGGAAGAAACAAAACTGGTAATGTTCGATATGTTGAAGGCTTGAAGCACAATCTTCTCAGTGTTGGATAGTTGGTGGACAAAAGTTATGATCTCCGGTTCAAGGATGGAAAATGCAAAATCTTTGAAAGTTCTGAAACAGAGATTGCATCCGGTGCTCAAACTAAAGGTAATATCTTCCACTTGGTTGGTACTTGTAAACGTTGCTTATTTGTTCAAGTTGATCAGAGTTGGTTATGGCATAGAAGGATGTGTCATGTGAATTTTGATAATATCATCAAGATAAGCAATACTCAGGCTATAAGAGATCTTCCAAAATTGGTGAAACCTACTAACAACTTGTGCAAGGAATGTCAGCTGGGGAAATAGAGCAAAGTCTCATTGAAAAGAAAGGATCAATACTCTACCGAATTATTGGAATTAGTTCATACTGATCTGTGTGGTCTGACAAGAATCAAGAGTATGCAAGGTGACAGATATTTCATGTTACTGATTGATGACCATTCCCGGATGATGTGGGTTACCTTTCTGAAAGAGAAATCAGAAGCTTTTGAGAAGTTCAAAACTTCAAGGCTATGGTAGAGAATTAAACCGGATTGAAACTAAAATGTCTGAGGTCTGATAGAGGTGGTGAATTCACATCCAGTGAGTTCATAGATTTTTGTGAGAAGCATGGTATAAAGAGACAATTGTCTGCTCCTAGGACTCCACAGCAGAATGGAGTAGTAGAGAGAAAGAACCAGACTATCCAGGAAGCTTCTAAGACAATGATGATGGAAGTAAATGTTCCTCAGATGTTTTGGAGAGAAGCTATCAGCACTGCATTCTATACACTAAATCGAGTTCATATTAGAAGCAATACCGGTAAGACTCCTTATGAACTTTGGTTTGGCATCACTCCTACTGTGAGGTATTTTAGAGTGTTTGGTAGCAAATGTTACATTAAAAGAGATGAATATCTAGGCAAGTTTGATGCTAGAAGTGATGAAGGAATTTTCTTAGGTTACTCCACTCAAAGCAAAGCATACCAGTGTTACAATAAGAGACTAAGAAAGATGATAGAAAGTACAAATGTGAAGGTTGATGAAGGAATTGAGAAACCTTCAAAGTTTTATGAATATGATGAAGATGATCAGAATGATGTTTTGATTCAAGGAGCCCAAACTCCTTCCGGTACTCAGAATCAAACAGATCCGGTAATTTAGGGAGAAGAGATGAATCATAATGAGCCTAAGCAAGAATTAGAAGTGCAGGAAACTCCCAAAGTTCTGAGGTATGTAAGACTGAACCACTCTGAAGATCAGATCATAGGTGATAAAAGCAAAGGTGTGCAAACAAGAAGAAGAATTTCTCAAAACTCAGATGAGTATTGTCTGATTTCAAGGATAGAACCTAAGACAGTAAATGAAGCTTGCAATGATGAAAACTGGACTAAACCAATGGAAGAAGAGCTGATGCAAATTGAGAAAAATCACACTTGGGATCTTGTTCCCAGACCTAGAGACAAGAATGTGATTGGAACCAAATGGGTCTTACGGAACAAACTAAATGAAAGTGGTGAAGTATTCAGAAATAAAGCCAGATTGGTCTGCAAGGGCTACTCTCAAATAGAAGGAATTGATTTTGAAGAAACTTTTGCTCCAGTGGCAAGAATTGAAGCTTGCAATTAGATTATTTCTTGCCTATGCTACTTTCAAGGATTTCAAAGTATACCAGATGGATGTCAATTCTGCCTTCCTAAATGGTGACTTGGAAGAAATAGTATACATTGAGCAACTGGATGGATTTCAATTGCCTGATCATGGTGATATGGTATGCAAGTTGAAGAAGGCACTGTATGGATTGAAGCAAGCCCCAAGAGCCTAGTATGAAAGATTGGATAAGCATCTTTTGAAGATTGGTTTCAACAAAGGTACTGCTAACAGTAAGTTATATTTCAAAATTGATCATGAAAACATCTTGATTGTTGAAGTGTTTGTTGATGATATCATCTTTGGAGGAAGAGATAGTACGTGTAAAATTTTTGCAAATCAAATGAAAAGTGAGTTTGAGATGTCTATGCTTGGTGAAATGAATTTCTTCTTGGGTTTGCAAATTACTCAAACAAAGAAAGGAATCTTTATTTCTTAGACCAAATATGTGCAAGAATTATTGAGGAAATTTGGAATGGAAGATTCAAAGCCAATGAATACTCCCATGGCAATCGGATGTAAGTTGAGCAAAGATGATGACTCTCCTAAGGTAGACTAGACAAAGTACAGATAAATGATTGGAGGATTGTTGTATCTCACTAAAACTAGACCAGATATAATGCAAGCCGTTGGTCTTGTTGCTAGATTCTAGGCTGATCCCAGAGAATCTCATGTCATGGCAATCGAAAGGATTTTTAGGTATCTAAAAGGAACAGTTGAGTATGGTTTGTGGTATCCTAGAGATCATGATTTCTCTCTTCATGCATATATAGATGCAGATTGGGTAGGAGATGTGGATGACCGGAAGAGTACCAGTGGTGGAGCATTCTTTTTGGGAAAGAGATTGGTTTCTTGGCTGAGCAAGAAACAAGAGGCAATATCTCTGTCTACAACTAAAGCAGAATACATTGCTGCAGTAGGTAGTTGCACTCAAGTTTTATGGATGAAGCAGATGCTAAGAGATATCAAAGTAGAGTATGAGGAGCCTATCACAATCTTCTATGATAATTCAAGTGCAATAAATATTTCTAAGAATCTGGTGCTGCATTCTAAGACTAAGCATATATCTATCAAATTTCACCTTCTAAGAGAACAAGTGAACAAGGATGAAGTCAGATTCGAGTTTGTGCCCTCAAAGGATTAGATTGCAGATATCTTTACTAAACCTCTTCCCAAGGACTCTTTTGAGTATCTCAGGGAGAAGTTAGGGGTTATTGCCCCTCCAGTGATGAACTAGGATGCACTGATGTGCATCAATCCTGTGGACATCATAGTCATATCTTGTGATCCAGATTGATGGGAGCTACTACTCAGGGGGAGCAGCAGGTATGATTCTGAAGTATTGAAGTTGCAAGTATGAGCCCTTTGCCATTGATGTCAAAGGGGGAGAGAAGACATGTGAAAAACAAGTGGTTGCTGATCAAAGGGGGAGCAGTAAAGGAAGAGAAGACATGTGAATGGTTGTTGTTGATAGGGAGAGTTGTGACAGTAAGGAGAAGTTCTTGTCTTGATGGTTTTTCACATCATATGTTGCCATCAATGACAAAAGGGGAGATTGTTGCAAGTATGGGTCTAACTGGTGTTGTCATTGATGTCAACATACTCATGTTGCATTAATGAGTGGATGAGCTGTGTGCTGAGGATATTGAGAAAATTAGTCTCAATCAAGAACAGTGAAGAACAGTGATGACAATAAGGTAAAATCCCAAGATAGGTTGAGGATCAGAGGATGCAGTTTAAAGGGTTTGTAGATATGAGTCTTTAGATGATCCAGTCAAGTTTTTAGAGGTCCACATGAAGATTTGAAGAAGTTATGGCTGATCAAGTAGAACCGGTTCCGGTAGGTGTTCAGAGGTGATAGAGTGTCACAGATAGGTCCGGTGAGATCCGGACGTGCATCATCCCATTCTGCGGATTGGAGGAAATGTTTAGGAAGTCCTTGAGAAGTGTCAAATAGATTTGTTTGTGGTTTGGAGGTCCAGAAATGCCTATTCCTTTGTGACAGTGATGACAGACTGTGTTCCTAAAGTTTCGGATGAAGGAGAGAAGAATTCCAGTAAGTTGATGAAGTACAGATGTTCTTGGTGACTCAAGAAAGGTTGTGGTGAGCTTTGGATCATGTCTAGTTCATGTTGGTGGTCCGCATTGAGGTTAGAGATTGGATTTGATGAATAAACACCGGATGTTGGTGTTCTTCCTAAGACTGACCGACCAGATGTATTACACATCTTCCGGATGATCTATAAGTGTTTTCTGACTTAGAGGATTGTTCCTAAGTCAATGCCTTGTATAAATAAGGGATTGTGAAGTCATTCCAAGGGGTGTGGTGTGGAGATGAGTGTGTGGTAGTGAAGAAGATAGTGAAAGGCAGAGCAGAAGTTTTTGGGCTTTAATGGAACTGATTCAAGCATGGTGAAGATGCTATTCTCTAGTTCATGTATGTGATACTTATTTCTTTGTAGACAGTGTGTCTCTTGTAGGCAGTGAGCCTCTTGTGAGTGGTGTGCTCGGGTAGTGAGCCCTAATTGGCATGTGCCATTTGTTCTTTCTATTCTTCTAACAGAGAATATATTATTGGGTTAATCACCCCGTGGTTTTTCCCTTAACCGGGTTTTCCATGTCAAAATCTTGGTGTCTTATGTGTTGTTGAGTTTCTGCTTTTGATTTGAATGCATTATGTTTCATGTTTAATATACTGCTAATCACCAAGAAGTTTTAAGTGTGTAAATTGGAGAAAGTTTGGCACAACTGATTCACCCCCCCCTCTCAGTTGTGTGCCCTAAGTCTAACAATTGGTATCAGAGCCAAGTTCCTCTCAACAGAGCCTAACAGCTTGAGGAAGACCTGGGAATTCAAATGGATGTGTATGGTATGAGGGAGCAACTTAAGTCTGCCCTAGATGATCTTGAGCAGTAAAATTCTAAAATCAATGAATTGAAGGAAAGACTCAAATAGGCTCATGATTTCATAAATGAATTAAAAGAGAAACTGAGTCTCTCTATGAAAAAGAGAAAGGAGCTACTTCAGCAACTGGCAAGTCAAAGTGAAGCCAATGATACAAATGGAGATCTGAAGGAGAAAACCAAGTTATGTGAAAATCACAGGGCAGATGCCTTGGCCCAAGCCACAAGTACTTTGGAACCATTATCCATATCTAGTTTGAAGAGATTTTCAGTTGAATTAGTGTCAGTACCCTCTGTACCAGACAATGTAGTTAACCTTCAAGTGTTTGATGATGACTAGCATATTTTAGACTTCATATCCAATAGAGATGTGTTTGATGCACAAATCATAGATGAAAGAAATGTGGAAGATCATATTTGGGAAGAAGAAGAGACCATAGAATTGCCTAGTAACAAGATTCCCAAAGGAAATATAGAATTGGAAGGAGCATTTGATTTAGATAACATGCTGAAACAAAAAGATCTCCCTAAGGCAGATGGAGGAGAATATTCACTAGTTAACATAGGACATGATGTAGAGAAAAGGAATGTCCTGATTGGAAAGGTGTGTACAGAAGAAGAAATGGTAGGGATAACCCAAGCACTTAAAGATTATATTCATGTTATTGCATGGACATATGATGAGTTGAAAACTTATGATACATTAATCATCACTCATACTATATCGTTAAAGCCAGATGTCAAGCCATTTAGATAGAAGCAGAGACCTATTAATGCTTTGCTGGAGCCCATCATTTTTGAAGAAGTGAAGAAATTGCTTAATGCTAGGATCATATTTCCTGTGAGACATTCCACATGGGTGGCTAACTTGGTCCCAGTAAGGAAGAAGAATGGTGACATTAGGTTATGTGTATACTTCAAAAAGTTAAATAGAGCTTCTAAAAAGGATAATTATCCTTTGCCTTCTCTAGATGAGGTCTTGTAGATTGTAAATGGTGCAAAGATGATGTCATTTTTGGATGGTTTTTTAGGTTATAACCAAGTGATGGTAGATAAGATAGATAGATTGAAGACTGCATTCACCACTAAGTGGGGAATATTCTCCTATAGGTGCATGCCCTTTGGATTGATAAATGATGGAGCCACCTTTCAGTGGGCAATGGATATAGCCTTCAAGGGACTAATTGGTAAATGCATCATCATATACATGGATGACTTGATAGTTTTCTCTAAAGAGAGAGGGAATCATGTAGAAGACCTTAGGAAAGTACTAAAGAAATGTGAACATTATGGAATATCCCTAAACCCTAAGAAATGCATATTTGGGGTAACCACAGGGAAGTTATTAGGTCACCTGATAATAGAGAATGGGATCATCATTGACCCTACTAGAGTAGAATCAATCATGAAGATACAACTACCTGGAAGTAAGAAGGATCTCAAATCTTATTTTGGTAAGATCAATTTCATTAGAAAATTTATTACTGGTTTTGCAAAGATTGTCAGACCATTGAATGCAATGCTCAAGAAGGATGTCAAAATTGAGTGGACACCTGAAGCTAGAATAGCTTTTGAAGATATCAAGAAAGCTATATCTAATGCTCCTGTTCTAATTAGTCCAGATTATACCAAAGATTTTTACATATACTTGTTTGCTTTAGAGCATACTTCTGCAACAGTACTAACACAAAGAAATGAGGCTAACGAAGAAAAGCCTATAGCCTTCATGAGTTGTCCTTTCAGGGATGCAAAACTCAGATGACAAGCACTTGCTCTAGTCTGAGCAGTCAAGAAGTTTAGACATTACATCTTGAGAAGTAAAGTGATTGTTGTAGTACCAGATGCAGTAGTAAAGATGCTTTTAATGTAAAGTGAACCAGGTGAAAAGAGAGCCAAATGGATAACTGTCCTCCAAGAGTATGATACAGACATAACACCCATGAAGTTAGTGAGAGGACAAGCATTGAGTCAGATGATATCTGAAATTGATCCTAATATCATGAGCCAGTAATATGCCATAAATACAAAGGGAACTGGAGAATGGTATTCAGACATCAGGCATATCTTGATTACTAAAAGATGTCCTTCAAGGCTGCAAGCCTCACAAAGGAGAGCCTTGAAAATAAGATTCAAAAAATGCATGATAAAAGGAGTTCTTTTCAAGAAGAACTATGAGGGAATATATCTTAGATGCCTAGAAAGGCAAGAAGGAGACAAAGTGTTAACACAATTACATGACAAGTTTGGAACCGCACATGGATCATACTTAGCTACCACTCATGCTATCCTCAAAGTAGGGTATTATTGGCCCACTATTTTTAAATATACTGTTGAACACTTCAAATGTTGTCATATGTGTGAGGTTGTTGCAAATAGAGAAAGGTATGCTGCTCAGCCCTTGCAACCAGTGATGGAGATGCACCCATTTGCTCAATGGGGGATGGATTTCATAGGACATATTAACCCTCCATCATCTTTAGGCCATAGGTATGTGTTGACTGTTACTAATTATTATACCAGGTGGACTAAAGTTGTTAGTAGTAAGACATGCAATGCTGATGATGTGATCACGTTTTTGGAAAGCAACATAGTGACCAGGTACGGAGTCCCTTATGCTTTGGTATGTGACAATGGATCTGCCTTTGCATCAATAAGATTATCAAGTTGGGCTTTTGACCATGGAATTATTTTGAAGTTTTCTTTGAATTACTATCCTCAAGGGAATGGACTAGCAGAATCTACAAACAAGAATGGTGCAGGGCACCTAGGAGCACCTTGGTTCCTAAAGTCACTTTGTTTGCATTTTTTTGAAAGGTTGTGATTTTTGTTTAATGTAT
Organism: Cunninghamia lanceolata; assembly: GCA_027924645.1. Lineage (NCBI taxonomy): Eukaryota > Viridiplantae > Streptophyta > Pinopsida > Cupressales > Cupressaceae > Cunninghamia > Cunninghamia lanceolata. The sequence continues at coordinate 1,120,706 of BSBN01000220.1, read as the reverse complement.
TTTGTAATAAGGCTTTTCATAGCCATGTTGGAAGGTCTACTCTTGTGTGGTCAAGAGGTCTGGGGTAACTTTATAAACCTCATATCCTTCTTAGTCCACTTGGACCTAGTTGTGCCACTTAGGCCTAGAAGGTCTAATATTAGCTTTTTGAGTTTGTTTGAGTTTTCTTAGTGTTTTAGCATGGTCTAAGGAGTGTGATAGCAGTTTGATTCCATTTGACAAGAAAACCTAATCGCCATCCTCTTGAAAATGCAAAAACTCCATAGTGTAACAAGTTGCCAATGTTGCCAATGACACATTGGCTGGTTCAAAACTTAGTTTGGGTGGTTGAATCTACTTTTGGAAGTTAGAAACTGACTTGGATAGGTGAAAAACAATTGTAATTCACTCCTGTATGGCAGAGGAGGTCTGGTACGGAGTTTTGGGGCTTTGAAACTACAGAAAACAAAAAAATTTCCTGTTTATCTCACCGTGTATGGACTATACAGACTTTTCACATGTGCAAATGACATTTTTCTGAAAGCTCTTGGAGTCAGAGTTCCAATGCAACTAGTTTGAGGTCCTGAAGTGGTCAGGATCAAAAGTTATAGTTTTTTCTTTCAAAACAGGTCTAGAAACCCTGTTTTCTAGGGCAACCATAGAAATCCGGCCCTAGAATGCATTCCCACTATTGAAAATTCACAAAAACTGGTGAAATGCAGGCTAGGGGTATGTACTATAAGATTCCAAAAAAATTTGTCGGAAAATGCAGTCTTCTATTTTTAAGGTGATGCCCTAGGTCAAGTATTTCATTGTATTTGGCCAATTTCATGCTATTTGAGGTTGTAGATGATAGAATCCTATTAGGGTGAGCAAATAAATGATGGATTTGTGTTGTAGGAACATGGTAGAAGCATTCCAAATTCCTGCCCCTGACCTATGCACCCAATTTTGAGCACTTGCTTTGTAACCTAGCCTAAATTGATCAATTAGGCCTAGAAGACCAAATGAGTGTTCTGGATTGCTGGAGTAGAGTTGGAACAAGAGACTTGGGAGTTTGATAGGGTTCCATAGAGTGTATCTAAAACCATCATTTTCTTGCCTAGTCATATGGGATTTTGTCAAGTTTTGTTGAGAAAACCTAGTTTGGAGGGCTAGTAGCCTTACTAGTCAAGGTATAGGTTGAAGAGTTTTGGGAAGTTGGAGATCAAACCAACTACATAGAAGGTGTTTGTTGATCTATCTTAAGGTGTTGGAGAAGCCTTAGGGGTTGGACAATAGTCTGGACAACAAATCCTTCATATGCCTTGTATGTGCCTTTGGTTGGTTGGTTGGTTGAAGGCTAGTTGAAGTGGGTGAGTGGGCAAAGGACAATAGAGTAAACCTTTGTGTGTTGCTTCCCTTGTGCCACTCTGCATCAAAGAATTTGTTGAATATCATAAAGAAATTGATAGAAAAGAACCCAAGGGAGTGGAACACCCTATTAAAGTATGCATTGTGGGTAGATAGAACCAGGATGAAGGCTGCATTAGGAAATTCTCCTTTTCACCTAGTATATGGGGTGGATCCCATCCTCCCTGTTAACCTAAAGATCCCCATATTGTAGTTTGTAGAAGGATATCTAGGTATAGATAACAAACAAGAAGTCAGGTTGCTTCAGTTAATGCATCTAGAAGAAAAAAGGAATAGAGCAATTAATCAATTTGCTAAACATCAAGCTGTGTCATGCATTGGTTTGACAAAAGAGCTAGAGTTAGGGCTTTTAGAATTTTAGATTTAGTCCTTATATGGGATAAAGCACATGAAAGGAAAGGAGATCATGGTAAATTTGATAAACTTTGGATAGGTCCTTTTCAAGTTTCAGAAATTTTAGGAGACAGTACCTACAGGCTTAAGACTTTAATCAGTGAGGATGTCCCATTACCAGTTAATGGACAGTTCCTCAAGCATTATTTTCAAGCCTGAAACAGTGTCATGTAGGTCAAGTGTATCATAGTGTGCATATTGTATAGTTGTTTGTACAGTTTTGTTTTATTTGTTGGTTTGCTTGTTGAGTTTTGTTTTGGTTAGTCAAGATGATGCAACTCATCACCCTAAGAAAGTAACCAAATTGTTAAGATTCAAGTGATGAGAACAAATTCCTATATAGGTTATGACTCATTCTGAGAAGTATCGGTGATCAGGTCTATGATATCCTTTTCATCAGGGTGCCTTTTCTTAACTAAAGTGATTTTTCACAATGACTCACCTAAAAGCCTTGGGTTTGTGGAACACATAAGTATAGGTGTTAAGTGAAAAATCTAAAGGGACTCCTTTGCTACCAATGCAATCTCCAACCTAAATCAACAAGTGACCATGCCTTGTACATTAAGCTTACATGATGACATCATATGAACATAAAGAATAAATATTGAAAATCCAAAATGAATAAAATTAGGCCATCTAAGTAACTCTATCAGGGCTATGGACGCCTGCTGGTAGTGGGGCTCTACTTAGGGGGATTGTATAGATAACCTTGCTGGGACTATAGACGCCTGCTGGCAGCAAGGCTCTATCCAGGTTGGCTATGAGGGATGCTCCCAAACTATGTAGCTTAACATCAGTTACTCATGTTTTCAACTTACTTTCAAGATGAGGATAATTAATTATCTACACACACCTGATCCTTTGCTAGCATTGTTGCCATGATGAAAACCTTATCATTCAGAAAGATTATAATACTTATACTTAGAAAGAGTTAAAATGCTATGTTAGAATGTGATCACATCACTTGAATCATTGGAATTTGGTTATATTATTTGGTGGCAAGTTGTTGTGTGGTTACACAACACACCCCATTTTGCCTTGACAAAATAGGGACCCAACTTTTCTTGTTGCTTTGGCTTGTTTGTTTTCTGCTTTGGGTGGTTTGGTAAAACTAGTCATGCATGTAACCCTGTAAGAGGGTGGATTTGTCACCATGATGAGGTCAGTTGTCAAAGTCAGTAGTTCCCATTATTAACCTCATGGTTGGAAATTACACAAAATTCCAAGCAGGTTTGCCTTTTAGATCACCCCAAAATTATCTAAGGGAAGAGAGTTATGTTGAGTCAAAGTTTGGTCAAACCTAATATACTGAGTAGAGGGGGTCATATTTCAAACATCAGTCATCTTAGATAAGATCACCCCGATATAGGATTATCACCTGATAATCCCTTGGTCCATGATGTGTGGATGTCAAATTTAAGTAAGAGTTGATATCTACCTATCGAAATACTTTAGTTATCTCGCAGGGGGTCATATTTCAAACATCAATCATCTTACGAATATCACCCTCTTTCGCAAATATCACCCTATGTCAATATGACAGTGACGTCATCCAAGTCCAATGAATGAAGGAAATCACACTGATGATGACATCATTGTTCCATTCTGTCCATGGGGAGGTATATATATGATATCCATCATATTCTTTAATATGATGGTGACGTCATTAAAACATAATGATTAAATAGTGTCACCGACATAGTGATGTCACCCCGATCTTTTTTGAAGGGGGTCATTTTATCTATGGGGTCATATTTTGAACAACCCCTGATCTTAATTTCGTGACTTGATATACACATGGTCAAATGTTGACCACATCACCTGATCCTTTGCATTCAGTTCTTTCCGCTCAAAGACAGAGGGTCATTTTATCCAGAGGGGGTCATATTTTGAATATCCCCCAATCTTTTGAATATCACCCCCCTTGTTTCTTGACATTAAATACAATTAAATGTGGTAGATGAATTCCCGCCGATTACAAATGCAAATTGAACACTTGGCAGCATCTACAGATTCCCTACAGATGATCAATAGATTTGATTAAGACATCAAATTTTTACCCTAATTTGTCCTATTGATATGCTTTAAAGGTAAAATTCAAAGGTTATTTTTATTTACCTTGTGAAAAATTGAGAAATTATAGAGCTCTGACGTCAAACCCTCATACAACTACCTATCAATAGATTGGATGCTTCAGCGTAATGGAACGGGTGATCTTGAGCATCTACAGCCCTTCTCCGTAATCAGTCATCTAACCTAGGAGGAAAGCATTATCAGGTAAGTAACTGTAAACCCTCCTGTTGTCATTTTCTATTTGTTTAGGTAAAGTATTTGTTCTTTCTTGTGGTTTAGCTTTGTGATAATACGTATCATGGTGAAGCGAAGAATAGTATATAGGGTATGTGTGATAGAAGTACATGATGTTATAGAAATGCATGTGGACCTTGTAAGGTAAAGCATATCATGTTTATTGTAGGAATCCATGGCAGCTCTCAGAAGGAATAGGTCTAAGGCAGATTTTCTCAAGCCCATGTTTGTTCAGCCTGACGGGGTGCAGTTCAAGTATGGAGTTATTGGTGACACACACCAAGGAGATATGGACCTGGCAGTATGGTCTACAAGATTGGCTCATGATAAGGACAATCCCATTCTGGATGGGGTATATGTTTCAGGTATGTGGTATGCAGCTAGTTTTCCGTATGCTATGGATACCCTCGAGCTGGTAGTAGAATGTGCCAAAAATTATAACCCTGAAACTAGATAGGTGGAGAAACATGGAAGGATATATGCAGACTTCTCAATCAAGGGCATTACCGCCACTTTCAATCTGTCAGTTGGGAAGAAGGTAGTGAGCGTGGACTTATGCAAGTTGGAAACAGAATATAATAATAATAATAATAATGCAAAGAAGAGGATCTACCAATGGAGGTCGAAGAGCAGCACATATGCCACCTTAGCCAAATTACCCATACATCTGTATAAGTTTGATTTCGATGATGAGTATCAATATATGATTGCCCTACTGAGTAGGATGACTGGCAAACCTCACGCTGGAAATTTTGAGAACTAGATGTTTGGGATCATCCAGATGGTCTTATATGCAAACAACATGCCATTATGGGCTAAGATCATCAGTGACGCACTAGATGAGGGAATGAGGAACCTGGGAGGACAGACATGTTTATTTTATATGACCTCATATGTTGTATACTCATGTGCATATAAGGGAACTTTTGATGCTTTGAAGACAATGGGTAAGTCTGGTGGTGATGCTGATGCTGCACACATATGGGATCATTATCACCAATTTCAAAGGAAGGATTACCTCCTAGACTACAAACTGGTAAATGATGCATTCTCCATTCATCTGGTTAGAACTATGGAGGAGGACAGGGCTAAAAGGCTGAGCATGGAAGCTCAAGAAGTTGTTTATAGGCATGGATCCTAGTTTATCTAGCTTGCCACTTTATCATACATTAGGATAGAGGGATTTAAAGGACATCCTCTTATGTTGCCAAGATACCTTATTGATGGGGTTGTCTTGATGGAATTTGTCAGGCAGGTATCCACAATAGTTGAAGCCTACAAGGCATAGAAGAAGATACCTCCAGTTTTATTTCCAGTATCCATGGGTTGGTACATGTGCTTAGATTCAGAGAGCATAAAGCATGTCATGGGGGGGTTAAAATTGATGTATTTACAGCCATTTCCCCTAGCTAGATCATATGATCCTTATGGCAGGATGTAGAAGATACTAGGAAAACTAATACATCAAAAGCATCTAGAGGACTTCTGGACCAACTGTGATGATAAGGCTGAGGTGAGAAGAAGGAAATATCAAAGACTCACTTTGCATCAAATTAAAATCTTTGACTACATCCCAGTGCCAGTGCAGCTACGGAAGGATGATGGGAAGATCATGTCCAATGAATATGAGGACAAAAAGGTGTATAATGACACCATATCAGCCCCAGATCTTACATAGCAGGAGGATATATCCTTCAATCAGCTGATAAGTGGGGTGATCCAGTTAACCCAGGCCTGGGTGGATGAGGAGATAACCATATTAAAGAAAAGGGTTGTTGCCCTTATAGTTGATGCCAAGTAGAAGAGGTAGGAAGTATCTGATGATGAATATGATGACTTCCTCACTGAGAAGAGAAATCCAACGGGGAAAGATTGCCTATAGAAAAACAAAGGAAAGGTCTCCCTAAGGGTAAGAAAAGTGAAGATGAACCAAAGGGGGTGATAATAGAAAGGATTGCCACATCAGCTACAGGTGCATCTACATTAGCTCAAGCATCCGTATCATCTGCACAGCCTCTAATTGAAAAACCAAAGACTAAAAGGATTTTGAGGCCTGTTGTTGAAACTACAGAGGTACATGTAGAAGGCCAGTCCCTACAGCAAGAAGTGGAAGAAGGCATCCCTTTGGAAGAAGAGAAGGTAAATAAAGAACTTGGAGGTGATGACCTGTAGGTAGCTAGCAGGAAGAGGAGGGCGATGCCACTAATGTCACCACCCAAGAAATAAAGAATAGCCATGAGGGGGGATATCCGGGCTAACTCCATCATATCGAGAGGAGCTGGTGGTGAATCTTTTAGAAAGGAACTGTAACATGATGTTCCTCTTCCCACCATAATAAAATTCAAAACTGAGAAAGTAGAGGAACAAACAAGAGAAGTGTTTGGAGGATACCGTAGACTTATCTGATGATGAGGTAGTTTAGAGTGTGGCATACCAACGAATGGAGACTATCATTTCCAACACCCACATGACCCCTTATGGAACCCCATTACCACAGATGGCAGTGTTGGAGGAAATAGAGAAAACAATAGAGGAAGTAAAACAAGGTAGCCTAGAGAGGGCAAACCAATAAATAGGGTTTGATAATTTGGTTGAGCAGGTGACTAGCCCTACTATTGTAGATTTAACATATAGGGGTGATGTAAGCCCTAAGGATAAAATAGGTGCACCTGAAGAACCAAAGAGGGTTGAAGTGGTAAAACAAGTAGAAAAAGATAACACTGCTCCTGATTAGGGTCAGCAACAACATGAGACACCCATAGAACCAAAAATAGTAGAAGTTCAACAGAAGAGTGGGGGTGATCAAGATATATCAAGTGTTGTTGTGGCCCAAACTTAGGGGGATCCGGGAGAAGTCTCAAGAACAGAAGATAAATCAGGTCAGGAGGACCCTAAGCCACAGGATATCAGTGCATCAGGTGGAGAACAAGAAATGATCCTTGATCAGGGTGATCCACAAGGGCCAAATACATAGACATCCACATATGCCAATATGCCATAGGATGAGAAAAATGATAAAGAGGATGAAAATCTAAAGGAGGGAGTACAAGATCAAGCACAAGATCAGAATGTGGAAATCCCACAGGATCCTCCTTTACAGAAGGCAACCCCTCAATAGGAAGAAATTCAACAAGAACCCCCTCATGAAGAAATACATGATGAAGAAATTAAGAAAGTGCCTTCTCCGACAAGAATAGAAGTAGATACTGGAGAACAGGGCATACATGATATTGACCAAGGCCACCAAGAATCTAGAGATGATGTTCCTCAGTGGCTGGAAAAGGAAATAGGTATGGAACAAGGGTTAGAAATTCAAGAGTTTGATGTTTCTACCTTGTTTGCTGAGACAATGATGAAGCCAAGGAGGAAGGCCAGATTAACATCAGCCATAAAAAGAGATCCTGCTACAAGCAGAAGAATTGCATAGGTAGCGCTTCCCACAGTTGAGAAAGAAAAGGGCAAAATTAGCCTATAGGAATTCCAAATCACAACTGTTGATTTGGGTTTTGCCAATGAAGATCAGGAAGGTCAAGAAGGGAAGGATATTATTGATTCTTTAACCCAAAGGGTGAAGAAGGAGAAAGAGAAAAATAAAATGCATAAGGAGCACATTGCTCAGCTACATTCTTTCATAAAAGGGTTAATTAACCCTGATAATACACCAGTTGATCCTGCAGTCCCATTAACTGTCATATCACAAGAAGAGGTCACCGAGTTGGACCTAATGAAACATGAGGTAATGGTCATGGAAAAGTGGATGTTTTCAGCTCTCACTGGGGCTAAAGATGTATTGAGAACCTCTTTACAGAGGTGAAATTCTTTGAGCAGTCTAAAGAGGAAGGTAGATAAAATGCAAAATGATATAGGAAAAAGGTCATTCTAGTTGGAAAAGGACCTGACCTATCTAAGTGAAATGAAGAGAATTGATCCACAAAGTTTGATAAGTAATCAAGTATTAGATAATAATACTGCCCTTATGACAAGCATATGGTATGAAGATATCAGGATTGAGTGTGATATCTTGAAGAAGTGCAGCAGCAAACTCAGGGATATTAGTGTAAAGCTACACAACATAATGGTGTATGAAGCAGAAATCCTTGAGGCCCTGGAAGGTAAAATAAAAGGCAAAATTGAGAATCAGGATGCAGACTTTACTATTAAAGCTCTGCATGATAAGTTTAAGTCAGTAGCAGATGACCCTCTTACCCACCTAATAGAAGAAGTAATGAATAAAATCATGAGGATAAAAGTTAAAGGAGAAACATACAATGAGACTTTGAACAATAGGAAAGGTAAGCTAGAAGCTCTCAAGGCTAAGTTCGAGTCTCATAAACATGCAATAACAAAATCCAAAATCCAATATGGGGGAGAGGTGGATAAAATAGTACAAGCATATGAACATATCAGGACAGCAGTAAAGGTCCACATATAAGAGGATGTATATCAAAGTGACAGTGATGTTGAAAGTGATGAAGATGAGGAGAATGATGAAGAAGAAGAACCTGAGGAATGAATGAAGATTCATCACTAAGAGAACACATGCATAAGGTACTCATAAATAATGAGTCATATAGATGGTTGCCAGTTGGCAACTTGTGCCATGAGGAAAAGTTGACTGAGTCATAGGGTAATTGTCAACCGTTGATCTTAATTGATAAATCTTGACTGTTGGTCAATTGTAACTACCTCCTCCCCTTATTCTATAAAAGGTGTAGGGGTGCAATCTTTTAAACATTCGAAACTTAATTGAAATTTGATTGTTGAAAAGTTTAAGACTTATTTCAAAGTTAATGTAAATGTACATGTCATGCATGCTTAATGAAAGAGAAGCCATTTTGATTACAAATCATCATAAATCTTGAGTAATCTGTGATTGAAATATGGATATATGCATTGATTAACTGAGTCCCTTGGAGTGCTTTTCAGTCTGCATGTATTGTTTTCATTCCTACTCCCTTTGAAGTTAGCATCAACCATATCTAGCTGTGGAATGTCCTGGTGACCTATGGTTTGATTTCTTCTCTCCATGAATGTATCTTGTGTGTATGTGATTCAATAACTAAAGGTTCGCTAAAAGTAGAAGTATTCTTGTAAATTTCTTTCAATTTCATTATAGATCATCTCCATAATTGCAAATAATAGACAATCAAAAGCAAATAAAACATGAAATATGCAGATATCCTGTAGGCAATTGAAAATATGGAGCATATTTGGAATAAAAGCATGTCAAATTGATAAATATCATGCAAATTCAGACAAATATCCATGAAATAAATATAAATATCCACTTATAGACACATCATTTAAATAGATTTACAGTGTAGAAGAAGGAGCAAGTTTACAATGATCAATGATCAAAGGAATTGATCAAACTTACAAATATCTCAGCAATCCTTGGAAATAGAGTAGAATTAACCTCTCTGTGGAGTGAATTTACAGGATACAGTGCAATACTAATCACCTAGATGAATGTAAGGCCCCTTGAAATGGAAAATAGCATGTCACATCAACCTCTGAGTAGTGTCAGATGATCATGACATGATCAATGGAGACTAGGAGTCATCAACTTATCATAAGTTGATCATACTTTACAAGATAATAAAGGTTTGTTGTGCAAATTTTTATGCATGTTGTTATGACTAACAATCATCATCAACATGTCTCTGCTAGAAAGGTTTGGCATCTGGCTTTAATTGGATTTCATGTTGGAATAGGTCTTCTCTATAAGCTTTCAAATCCTCATAGGACCATGCAAATACATGTTTGTATTTTCTGAGCAAGCTTATGAGCATGTCCCTGATTCTCAAACTTATTTTATTGCCAATGTAAACTTTCTTTGTAGCATTACTGGTGCCAAGATTTACTTCTTCAAGATCATCATGGTGAATAGGTGTTTGCTTCAGAGTTAATCTATCACTTCCATCAAAAACTGGCTCCAAAGCTACTAGACCCTTTGGAATTTTATATGTCTTTAACTGCACCACTTCCTAACCAAATATAGTGTCTCTACCATCTATCTTTTCAACAAAAGCATTGAAGCCCATTTCTTGAGCTTCATATTTATTAACACACTATAAAAAGTTTAGCAAATCCTTATCATCATTAAAAACTTGCTAGCTATATATGTTGTTAGGAATATAAGGTCTAGTCTTGAATTCCACCTCTGAGACATCAGTCAATGTTATATCATTTCTTCTTAGATAAACATTAGCAAGGAAATCAACCATCAAATTATTTGACCTATCCACCCAATTTATTGAAAATGCATCAAATAACTTAATTGTGTCCCATATTGCATGCTTGTATTGTTTGATCCTTTTATTTTTAGTTGCATATTTTGATCTGACATGTGATACCACTAACTTGGAATCTCCATATAGAGTCAACATTTTGATTCCATTTTTGACAGCAAAGTTAAGACCTAACGATAGTGCTTCATATTCTACTATATTATTTGTGCATTCAAATGATAACAAAAATGAATATTTGAAGGTCTTACCACTAGGTGCAATAAAAAATACACCAGCTCCATTCCCCTCTTTGCTACAAGCTCCATCAAAGTACATCTACCAGACACCATCTTTATCTTCTTGAATAGTTTTGCCAATTGGATTACTGCTTTGCAGCTAAGGCTGAGATTGTTCCACCCTAAAATTTCCCAAGTCAACATCACATAAATAATTCATTTGATTTGGATGAATTTTTTCTATTACTTGCTTTGATCTAGGTTCTCTACATAGCTTGACTTCTTTACCATTCACAAGTATGGTTGCATATGAGAGATCTAACTAGAAATTCTCGTGCCAATAGCAACAGCCCATTGTCTTGATAATAGCATACCATAATATGGTGGAATGTCGACCACAGTTATATCAGTTATGTATGTGGCTTCTAAATATACAACAAGCTTTATTTCCACATCTCTCATGATACCAATGATAGGGATTGATCTGTTATCCATTGCATAGCACTTTCCATGTGTGGAGTCCACCCACATACCCAATTCCTTCATGATTTCCATTGCCATGATATTTATTGCAGCTTCTGAGTCTATCATGCAATTTTTTACCAACTTATTGTTTATCAACAATGTGACATAAAAGGGATCAACTTGAGATTGGCTTTTTGTCAAAGTAGTCCCCACATAAATCTCAGGAGTCTTCATGGCTTCCCCTTTTACATTATGTATTTGCTTCTCATTCTTTTCTGAATCATTTTGATTCTTTACATGTGAACCTCAGGCTTAATTAGTACATTTGATATCAATTTCATGGCACTATCCCTATACTCATCAATTTTCATCATCTCTAGTAATGGGACAGATAATTTAACTTGAGATAAAGCCTGAGATGTGTCAAAAGAGGGTATACCTTTTATAGTTTCTATTTTTCTTTCTTCTTTTGTAGATTTCTTTTCTTCCATTGTGTGTTTCTTGGGATCACTTCTTGTCTTATTTTGATCAGCCTTTGCGACATCTTTAGGTAGATATCTCTGAGTTACTTTATAAGCATTCCTATTTTCATCATCCCTTTGTGACTCATGGGCAATCTTTTTGTCATCTTGTGGATTCTTCATGAACACACTTCGTGGCATACCTTGATCAGCATTGATAGTCTTGTTTCTGAGGTTATAGTTGCTCCTAGCCTGTGCTATAGCAGCAATTGTGAGTGCCTTCATCTCTTCTTCAGTAGGCCTCCTCAATTATGTTTGATTTGACTAAGTATTTGTAGAGAAGACTTGAGTATCTGTTATGCCATTATCCTCTTGATTAGAGAATACCTCTTGTTGACCAACATGATTGTTGTACCTTCAATGATTCACATCATACTCTGATCCATCTTTTTCTGAAGAAGAGTAATCTCTTTCCACCTCATATGGCCTAACTACCAACATATTCATAGTATGTTCATCTCTCTCCTGATCATATGATATTTCATTTTCTTGAATTGACTGTGCCACCATACAATAATCAAGGGAGTGAGGCAAATTGTAAGGCACACACTAAGGAGTATCATTTACCATGTTTGCCCCATGTCTCCTCAGAGGATATGGTGTATCTCTATTGACATTTTGCTTTCACCTTCAACCAAAGGCCTTCCATCTTTCCAATTAGTCCTTTATGGCATATCCTGTAACCTTGGTCTTTCATTTCTTAGATAGTTTGATTTATCATAAGGTAATCCTTTTTCATTTAGAACTAGCCACATTATATGATAAATCTTTGACAACATGCCACACCTTTTCCAAATTGTCTTCTTCTTTCAGTTTCTTATTTTGATGGACCTTAGGGTTCTGCAATATTCTGGGCTCATCTCTTCTACCAACTTTCCCTGAAGCTCTTCTATTATTTTCAATGTTTAAAGCATCTTTGAATGTATCTGTAAGACTTGGTGGATTTCTTGTTCTAAGCTCATATCCTGTTTTAGGATCAAAAGCATTCAAATAGAAGACCAAACACATTGGGTCTATAGGTTTCAAATGATGTGGGATTTTATTGAAAACCTTCATGAATCTAGCATTGAAATCTACCACAGCCTAATTATAATTCTTCTAGATATTGGTTAGCTCATGTAAGGAAAATTTGGGATCAGAATGATCACCATATTATTCTTTGAACAACATTTTGAATTCAGCCCATGAGTTAATTGTAGCATTTGGAAAATTCCCATACCAATCCCTTGCATCATCTACTAGTGATTGCATGAACAATTTCATATATACATCTTCATGTTCAACTTTGAAATCATCCATGATAGTTTCAAATGATCTTATATGGTCTTCTCCAGAGATAACATTATTACCCAAAAATTTAGGAATTAATTTCCTTACCTTATTATCAATGTCGTTTGGGTATCCCTAGATACCAATGAAGTCAATCTATCTGAATCTATCCACGTTCATGAGGACTCTTACAAATGGGTTCTGCCTCTGATTAGGATGATATTGATTGTGTTGAGGTCCTTGTTGTTGAGGTTGCTGATCTACTCCTGGATACGAATTGTAATTTATCCTAGCATTAGGGTTTACATTTCCTTGCACATTGTGTTGCATCCCTCCATGATGATACATGTTCCCATGTACATTATGAGGTGGAGGGGGATATGGATATTGATATTGTCCTTCATATGGATTGTATCCCTGATTACAGCTAGGAGGAATAGGGTAAGCATTACCCTGAGATGCCATTGGAACATTAGCATGGTTTGACATTGGCCTTGTATGAACATTGGGCTGCACATGTGGAGCATTACCTACATTGTCCTGCCTTCTAGTTAAATTGTGAGTTGCATGTGAGACCAAAGGTCCAATTGTATTTCTAGAAGTAACTAGATTATTGATAGGTACATGTTGCAAAGCACTTGTAATAGGTTGAGCATTCAGTTGAAGTATCTCTCGTTCCAACTCTTCTTGTCTTCTCATCAATTTAAGCCTTTCATATTGTGCTTTCAATCGTTCCACATTATCTTTGAATTCTCTGTTAGTGAATCTTCCTTTGGAAGTTGAAACAACATTAGCCTCTATGAACCTTACCGTCTTGGGGGTTTATTCCACAAACCCTTGTTGTGAGCTCTAAGCATATTGATGTTCCATTCTTTGCTCAAAGTCTCTTCTTGCTTCATTTCATCTCATATCTTCTTCCAAGTGATCTTTGAATTCTTTTTGAGACTTGTTGATATTGAAAAGATCCCTAGGATGAAATTGTTCAGTTCTCCCCACTCATGTTTCAATCATGGGGTTATCATATATAATGTATGATTGTTCTGAGACATTTATTTGATTATCTTTTGCATTCTCATAGATTTGCGAGACAACAGGTTCATTCACAATATTTGTTCCATCACCATTGGAAGCACCTGCAGTAGGCATAGGCTTTGAACCTTCTTTGTTCTTTTCAATGAATTTCTGGTTCTTGTTCTATTGAGACCTTCTGTCATGCATGTTGGAGAGCTATGATATTATAACACAATTTGAAATCTTCAAATATTTTTATCTAGAGCCACCACCTCCTTTTCAAAAAAGAGGAAAATATTCAAATTGACTGTTGGTCTTCCAATGCTCTAGGAACTTGAATTCTATGCGACTCTCCCCAGCAGAGTCACCAATTTGTTGATACTTAAATTTGTAGTATGCAAAACCCTAAAATATGCTAAACTTTATGATTAGGTTATGCAACCAATCTAACCAACTGATAGAATTAACCCTGGAGGTTATGATTCTCTACACTTTAGGCTCTGCTTTGCCTAGGTGGGTGTTACCTTATATTCACTAGTTTATAATTATTCCTCAAACTTGTTGGTGACTTCAGAGCAGATTAAGGGATTTATATAATTTTTTCAATTAAATCATCCAATTTACCCTAATCCAAACTGGCATATGATTTGAATTATATTTTTATTTTTTATTTCTACTATTACTCCTACTCCTATATAACAGAAAATAGAAATTGGAATATTGAATATGTTATAAGGAAATGACTTTGGAAAAGGATTGATTGGTGCCTTTCTCAACAATTGGGTAACGAAGTCTTTCTCACAAAAAGATTTCTACTTTCTATCTCGCCACAACTCAAATTACTTGGCATGGAATTGTTTATGCTTGGCATAAACATGAAAGATTGTTTTTACTTGGCTCTTCTTAATTATCCAAATTGAATCCGCCCAATTACAATGATCTATTCAATGGAATTTAATTCCTCCTTGAGAAACCTAATTAGACAAACCACCCAAAAACAACAAATGTGTTTTGAAGAATTAAAGCATACCCTTGATATATTAATTCAAATAACTAGGATAAACAAAATTTGAGACAACCAGATAAAGTATAACATGAACATTCAACAAGCAATTAAGAATTAGATATATGGCACCAGAGAAATGCAGTTTGCTTTTATTGATTTATCTTTAAAGAGCGGTCCTTACAATGTCTTTTCCAAAATTGACTTCCAATAGAGCTTTCCCAAGGTCTTGGTTTCCTTCTTATAGGGGTGAAGGAAGCTACAAGCTTTAGACCTTTCACATTCCAAAAAAAGACTTTTCATATACCCAACCTTTAATAAACCTATTACAATATATACCTTTTGACAAGTCTTAAAAAGACCACCAAATATATTTGAATATATATTAGAAAGCATAAAAATGAGATAAGAGAAAAAGGAGGATGTCCAATATTTGTTGGTGCCATGTTTACGCCAGCTCAAAGCTCATTGCTCCTCTACCTACTCATTCTTCAGTTGTCAAATATTTTTTCTCCCATTGGTATGCAACAAAATCACTAGGCCACTTATAGTCTTGAATCTGGAGCAAATTACCCTAGTGATCTTTCCATATCTTGTCCAACAATACTTTGACATCAACAATGAACTTTGTGTATCCAACATCCCAAGAAATTACTCTGTCCAGAATGATGTTGAAGTTGAGAATATTTATGTTTTCATATTTCTTCAAAAAATCAATGACCTGAGAAATAGTTTGGCCATATTAAATCTTCCATGCATTAAAATCCTTGATCTTTTTATCTTCTGTCAAAATGGAAGGAATAAATAGGTGCTTGAAGGTGGCAAAATAATCAACCTTTGCCTACATTTTTTGGCTCTCACCATTTACATATTAAAATTCATCCAAAATCAATTTCACCATCTTTTCTATTGGCTTACGTGAAGATGGAGAACTTGGATCTCTCTGTAGAACTTTGGACAAGGTGATCAATGTGTGGTGTGCAGGTTTCCACTTTTTATACATTGGGTCCAAAATAGAAAGATTGACTTGCAATTGCTCAATGGCTTGAGACAAGGAAGAATAGCATTCATGCACATCTCCTAGCTTGTCAACAACCAACTTTACTCTGCATTCCAAAATTTTTTCAAACACCTCAAGGATCTTCAATCTGGCTTCATCTTTTTCCTTCACATTTTGCTTCTTCAATTTTTTAATTTCCTTTTCCAACTTTAATTTCAATGCATTGAACTGCTCGATTGGCATAGTATCATCACTGATTTGTTGTGGCACAGGGGCTTGAAATGGTACAACTGCCTGACTCTGAGAAGAACTAGCACCATTCATTTGTTGCTTGAGTTTGACATTTTCTAGATACAATTTGTTCACTTCATCTTTCAACTCAATCCAAGTTTTCTCATAATCAAGCAATCTTTGCTCCAACTTTTTAACAGTAGTTTGAGTGAACATTGTAGAGTACATGGTAAGAGTGGTTTCTTCAAGCACTAATGTATCCTAGAATGTTTTTATTATGGTTGTTCCCTTCTCTTTATGGAAAACATCAAGAAATCTTTTCTTGTTGGTCCTCTTCTGTGTAGCCCATATTGCTAAGGTCTCTATTTTTGGGTTGAACCCATAGCCACTGACACCATCCTCATAGTCAAATTCAGAAACCATCATGGGATCATCTTGGCTTCTTACTTAGTCAAGAAAAAACATCTTCTTCAACTCAAGCCCAAGGATGAATAGCATATTACTTTTCAACACCATTTGTCTAGCCTCATCAGGACTAACATTTATTTCATCAATTTTCATTTCTTTGAAAGTTTGTGCCACGATTAAGTCATGATGTGATTCATCAGCACCCATCTTATTTATTTCAACCTTTTGATCAAACTCCTTCATCTTCATTTTCAGCCAAAAATCTTTGAATTCTAGAGAGTTAGTGAAGTCATCATCTTCAATGAACCTCATTGAGGCCACAACTCTTTCATCTTCTTACAACTCAAGCTCACCTTCTGCCTGTTCCGCCATTCTTGCTTCTAGTTTCTGTGCATCTATTTCTTAACCAACAAGAGGTTGATCAACCGCCTCCTCCCCTCCCATTTTCTTCAAAATGTTGGCTACTTCATCAGTGTCACTCATTCCTTCAGAAATTTCATATGGTACAAGTGGGGAAATATCATTGGTCTTTTGCCTTTTTGGAAAGGGTTCATCAGGAACTGCAAGGTCTTGCACTAACATCTCATCTGGTGCAGGTTCTTGAATCACAACCCCAGTTGGCTTCTTAACAGGGAGCTTGGTAGCCTTAGGGGGATGGCTCTTTTCCTTACTATATATCCTTTCAAAATTATCAATTATCAAATCTATTCTTTTCAATGGGTCCTTTTCTTCAACAAAGAATCCTAAAAATTGAGGTTTTTCCTTCTTTTTGTCATCCTTGATCTTCTTGAAAATTTCCCACTTCCTTTTTCTATTATACACTTCATCAAAGGTGACAAGATTTCTGATCACATCCTCATTAAAATTAATTTGATGGGATATCCCCATTCTGGTGAGTATGACCTGTCTTACAAAATTTATGTGACCCTCTAGATCACAAACCGTTTATGTACCTGATTTCAAAGAATATTTAGCTTTCAAGTATGCTTGTAGCTCTTCCAAGGTATCATAACCAATAGAGGTCAATCACCAAACACAATAGAGTCAGGAAGGAATGTGCCCTTCTTTGCTTTTTTCATCACATCCTTCTCCATCCAAACATCTGCCACATGAACTCAAGGAATGATGTAGAGGTGTCAAGTCTTAGAGATAATTTAACAAGAGCAAAAGATTTCAATCTAGTGTGGGCTTCAATCAATAAGACTTCACTAGTCTTCTCTTTGCCTTAAACTCCACCAAAGGGCTCAAATTTGGATTCCAACTTCTCAAATGAAATATTGTACCTTCTAGGGTCTCAACATACCCCAACCAACAAGATTCAACAGGTTTCATAAATCAATTTGATTGGTTCTTGATAACTCCTCTTGACTAGGCCTAATCCTAGTAGCCTTTTTCAGCGACTAACTTGCACTTTTCTCCAAACTTTCCCAAAACACTTCCAAACCTATTGACTGATCTGAATACCCTTTATCAAGTTCTATAACATATCCGAAACTCAAGTATTGTTGTTTTGGACCAACCTTGACTGTCCTGACACTCTGTTGTCTTCCTACAAGGCCTAATCCGCCCACTTTACAAAGGAACCCTATGAAATACTTATCCCACTCACTCCAAACCTTGAAAAAATCTTAGGAAAGGGTTCAAAACAAAGGATTTTCTAGGTCTCAGACAAGGGTTTGGTCATTTGCATGTTTAAATACTAAAACCTCGTTTCTAGGCCCTAAAACCTAGGGCTTGCTAGATCTCCCACTTCCAATCACTTCCATACCTCATTCAAAGGTCTAACACCATCTCTAGGACCATACTAGATAATATCAAACATAAAAACACCACCTTGTTAAGATGGATCTCTGGCTGCTATAACCATGCCACCATTTCAATGCTCTTCCACATGCAAACTTTGACTTCAAATGGTGATCACCTTCCAGTTTGTACTCCTCCTGCTTTGCAAAGGTTAAAGAATCATAGTATACATGTTAGCAAGGACCTATCCCATGAGAACCAGGGTCTTACATTCATGGGAAGGCCCAAAGATGCATTGTCACCTCTCAAACTACATAGAACAGTCTGTTGTTCTTGATGACAGTCAGAATAAACAGCAATAAACTACCTATAAAAACCTTCTCATAGCATGGATTAAGTATAATACTTATTCAATGAATGTTTTCAGACATTTTCCAATACTCCACAATCCAAAAGACCAATAGAAACAAGGAGGAAAATGCAAGAAAACTGAAAATTTATGTTATTCTCCTGTCTGCCGTACAAAATAGACCTCCAAATGCTATTGTACATACCATCAAATGACTTGGCTAGGTTTACATAACTTCTATCCAACCTCTACAACCAATTCCCATCAGTTGGGGATGGTTAAACTACCAAAAACTACTCACTTTGGACTTTCCCGCCCAAATGCACAATTCAGAAATTTGAATTTCAAACTTTGGTTTAGTGAATTTCTGCCTTATTTAATGAACTTCTACCTTATTAATTGACTATGTTTGATCTTCTTAGGTTCATTAAGCCTTATTCCTATCCTTGGACACCTATATTTGACTCTAGGGGCACTATTGGCCCAACTTACATCATTTTTGGTCCTAGGGTCCTTACCAGGACCCTCAGGACATTTGATCATTACATCATTATAACATGTCATGATTTGTTTTAAGATGTTCCCTTTGATTGGATGGTTTCCATGGGCTTCTCCTATGATCATTTGTGTCTTCTTGATCCAAGGTGTTCTTTTAGGTGCTCCTGCACCATACTCCCCAGCATGATAAAAACTCTTGTCCCAAGAGTCATGTGGTCTGCTCTGAACCTCCTGCAGTCTTTTGGAAATGTTCCTCTGATTTGTGACAGGGAATATGAACTCTCCAAGAGTTATCCTCCTCCTTCTCCCACCTGCATGACTCTTACAAAAAATGTTAGCATCATAAAACATGTTTTGATGTCCTTGCCTAGGACCTTGCTACTGTAATGCTTCTGCCTTCTCCATCTTAGAATTCTAATCTATTTTTCCTTGTTTGTCTTGCTTTTCCTACCTCCCTATAGGGCAATCAATGTCCCCAATCTTGATGCAATTCAAGTCCCAAACCTACTGTCCTTTAGGACTGTCATAAACCTTTCTCTGCTGTAACTATTCCTATTGTTT
Organism: Cunninghamia lanceolata; assembly: GCA_027924645.1. Taxonomy (NCBI): domain Eukaryota; kingdom Viridiplantae; phylum Streptophyta; class Pinopsida; order Cupressales; family Cupressaceae; genus Cunninghamia; species Cunninghamia lanceolata. Next base: position 1,101,089 of record BSBN01000220.1, on the reverse strand, counting down.
CCAATCATCCTTAACTTGCACATTCAACTGCAATTTCTCACCAAAACAAACAATAGCATGTTCCTTCTTGTCTTCACAAGGTAAAGGTATTAGTTTAAACTTTTTACCATCTTTGTGCACCAAATGACTATTCGTATAACCATCATGAACTGTCATTCTCAAATGTTGCCATGGTCTACCCAAAATTATATGCCTACATGTCATTGAAATAACATCACATAAAACAGAATCATGATATGGACCAATTGAAAAATCAACACATGCCTTTTGATTAAACCTTACTTGTTGTTCTTGACTTACCCAAGTGGCATTGTAAGGACTAGGATGATCAAATGTCTTCAATCCAAGTTTATGTATCATATCCCAAGAAACTAAATTATCATGTGAACCTGAATCTATAATCAACTTGCACATTTTTCCATGGCTTAAACAATTAGTTTTAAAAATGGATACCTATGGTGCTTGTTGTACCTTGCCTTTTTTCACCATGAGCAATTCTCCATCTGTTGCTGGATAGGCTGCTGCTAGTTCTTGGTCTTCTTTCTTTTCCTCTTCTTGTGCCAAATGAACTCTTCTATCCCTGCTCTTATCAACATCATCCTTCTTAGGACATTTGAAAAATGGGTGTCCCACTTCATTGCAATGATAACATCTGCCTGTGAATACTCCTCTACCTGATCCAAATCTACCTCCACCTCTATATCCACCTCTCTGATCTATAGAAAACTCTTTGCCTTTCTCATTGCTGCTCTGTCCTTCATTAGTAGGTCTGCCCCTACCTCTATATCCTCTACCACTACCTCCTTATCTTTCTTGCTTCCTCTTTACCCTCTCTTCAGCCCTTATGGCTAACTGAAAACATTCCCCAAGTGATTTTGGTATGGTCAAACCAATTTCATCTTGCAAGTTGTACTAAGCCCATTAAGGTATCTTGCAACTTTCTCTTCTTCATCTTCCAATCCTCCTCTAATACTAAGCTTATGAAATTGCTTAGTATAAGACATAACATCCATGTCCTTCTGCTTCAAGTTTTGCCTCATCCTCTTTGTTTGAATGGAATAATCAGATGGAAGAAACTGATCCTTCATCATATCCTTCATCCTACCCCAAGAAGTGATTTTTGTTCCACCTCTAGCCACTCTTTCTATTTGTACACTACTCCACCATGTAAGTGTTGTCCCTCTCAACTTTGTTTTTGCAAATTTAACCTTCTTCTCATCACTCATTTCTTCATACTCAAAGAAATTTTCAAGGGCATCTATCCACCCTAATACCTCTTCACTATCCATCTTCCCCTAATAGATAGGTAACTCTATGTTTGCCTTTGTTCCATTGCCTTGAACTACCTTCAGCAATCTCACAAATTTCTTTTCTTCAGGATCCAATTCATCCTTAGGAGGATTCTCATCTGCCTCCTCATCTCCTTCTAAATCATTTTGTTCATCCCTTCTAGGATTCTTCTCCAATGCTTCCAACCTTACCAAGATTGATGCATTCTCCCTTCTCACTTGTCTTAATTCTCTTTCTCTTGCAGCATCTTGTTCTTTTCTCTCCCTCAACTCTCTTTCTCTTGCCTCTAAGGCTTCTCTCAATTCATTATTCTCCCTAGCCATCTGATTTTTAGGGGGCATCTTCACAACTTTCACCAACCCTTACTCTTTCACAAGATCCTACTACTCCCTCAAGGATCTACTTGCTGCTCTGATACCAATATGATGTAGAGGTTTTAGGTCTTAGAGATAATTTAACAAGAGAAAAAGATTTCAATCTAGTGTGGGCTTCAATCAATAAGACTTCACTAGTCTTCTCTTTGCCTTAAACTCCACCAAAGGGCTCAAATTTGGATTCCAACTTCTCAGATGAAATATTGTACCTTCTAGGGTCTCAACATACCCCAACCAACAAGATTCAATAGGTTTCATAAACCAATTTGATTGGTTCTTGATAACTCCTCTTGACTAGGCCTAATCCTAGTAGCCCTGTTCAGCAACTAACTTGCACTTTTCTCCAAACTTTCCCAAAACACTTCCAAACCTAATGACTGATCTGGATACCCTTTATCAAGTTCTATAACATATCCGAAACTTAGGTATTGTTGTTTTGGACCAACCTTGACTGTCCTGACACTCTGTTGTCTTCCTACAAGGCCTAATCCGCCCACTTTACAAAGGAACCCTATGAAATACTTATCCCACTCACTCCAAACCTTGAAATAGTCTTAGTAAAGGGTTCAAAACAAAGGATTTTCTAGGTCTCAAACAAGGGTTTGCTCATTTGCATGTTTAAATACTAAAACATCATTTCTAGGCCCTAAAACCTAGGGCTTGCTAGATCTCCTACTTCCAATCACTTCCATACCTCATTCAAAGGTCTAACACCATCTCCAGGACCATACTAGACAATATCAAACATAAAAACACCACCTTGTTAAGACGGATCTCTAGCTGCTATAACCATGCCACCATTTCAATGCTCTTCCACACGCAAACTTTGACTTCAAATGGTGATCACCTTCCAGTTTGTACTCCTCCTGCTTTGCAAAGGTTAAAGAATCATAGTATACATGTTAGCAAGGACCTATCCCATGAGAACCAGGGTCTTACATTCATGGGAAGGCCCAAAGATGCATTGTCACCTCTCAAACTACACAGAACAGTCTGTTGTTCTTGATGACAGTCAGAATAAACGGCAATAAACTACCTATAAAAACCTTCTCAGAGCATGGAGTAAGTTTAATACTTATTCAATGAATGTTTTCAGACATTTTCCAATACTCCACAATCCAAAAGACCAACAGAAACAAGGAGGAAAATGCAAGAAAACTAAAAATTTATGTTATTCTCCTATCTGCCGTACAAAATAGACCTCCAAATGCTGTTGTCCGTACCACCAAATGACTTGGATAGGTTTACATAACTTCTATCCAACCTCTACAACCAATTCCCATTGGTTGGGGATGGTTAAACTACCAAAAACTACTCACTTTGGACTTTCCCGCCCAAATGCACAATTCAGAAATTTGAATTTCAAACTTTGGTTTAGTGAATTTCTGCCTTATTTAATGAACTTCTACCTTATTAATTGACTATGTTTGATCTTCTTAGGTTCATTAAGCCTTATTCCTATCCTTGGGCACCTATATTTGACTCTAGGGGCACTATTGGGCCAACTTACATCATTTTTGGTCCTAGGTTCCTTACCAGGACCCTTAGGACATTTGATCATTACATCATTATAACATGTCATGATTTGTTTTAAGATGTTCCATTTGATTGGATAGTTTGCATGGGCTTCTCCTGTGATCATTTGTGTCTTCTTGCTCCAAGGTGTTCTTTTAGGTGCTCCTGCACCATGGAATGCAATTCTGTTTGGCACAAATTTGGGCAACACATGGGGTGGCTAAGTACACTCATAGACTCTGATTATTGTATGGTCAGGGATAAAATACCAATCAGAAAAGTTATTCTTATTTCCTTGTGCTGGCCTATGATCAAGAGGCCTCAACATTTCTCTAACCTCTTTGGTCAGTCTAGGAGAAGGGTAACCAAGTGAGTTCATTACCCTGATTAAAAATTCATCATGAAACACAACATAATTGTAGTTCTTGCAATGAGTATCCCACTTGTAACACCAGCATTGTGTGGGCAATCTTTGATTCTTCTAGTAAATCATGCTCAAATCCATTTTGTTGGGCCACTTTCCCCTATTCTGATATAATATCAAGTGGCACAACAAAGAATAGTGTTTGAAATCAAGGAGTATGATGCAAAATCATACTCAATATTCACCTCTAGATTCTGAATTATCATGGCCATCATCATCAAATCAACTGGCACTTTACCTTGGGCATCAACACCTAGCATCTGACATAGAGAAAAGTATGTCGTCTTGAAATAAACAACAAAATCATCAATAGCAAAAGGCTCAATAGTAGTGGAAGGAATTTCAATTCTTCTGTTATTAGCCCCTCTCGTCATGTACATGGAAAATTTGTCACTTCTATGTGTGTTTTTCAGGGAAGTGTATTCTTGTTCACTCCTCTTCAAATCCAACTATGTGAGGGCTTGCCTATTCAGCATGAAGCAATCAATGATTGCATTTCTATCCACAACCACTAATGGTGAACCATTAGGTAACTTGACTATCCTAGTGGCTAGATGATATTGCTCTGCTAGCACTCTGATTAGCTCAACATCAACAAATGCATTTGGAACCACAAGCTTGGCTAGGTTCAAATTCCATGGGTTGGCCACTAGGCCCTACCTATCCTTCTTCTCACAAAAATACTAGAAAAGATTCCATCCTAAAACAGGAACCCTATCGACAACTCTCTGATACATCCCTAAAAACTTTCTCTTATCCCTTATCAACAGAATTAGGCAATATGTCCAATAGAGATTGTTGAAGAGGTTGTTTCTTTTCTTTAGGAGTAGAGGGCTCATCTTTCTTACCATAGACTCTACCTTCTTAGGTACCATTGCTTATCACTTGGGTTTTTATAGCTACTTGCTCTGCTGAACTTAGTTGAATGAAGAATGTGGGCAGAAATCAATTAGACATAGAAGTGGATGAGTTTTCACTTACCCGGTTGAATGAAGTTTACAGAGTGCACCAGAGCTTGAGTTTGTAATCACTAAATACTTCTAATCTTGCTTGAATCATGAAAAACAAATGAGTCCTAGACTTTATTTTTGCTATGAAGCTGGTCACTTCACTAGTTACTCTGGTTCATACCAAGATTGAGCAAATCTGTGTGTTTAAATCACTTCAAACATAGTCTATTGATCTTCATAGATCAGATAGACAAAATATTTCACCAGTTTTGTAGTCATATCATTGATTACCGCACACCCATCACAATAAATGATGGCCTCTGAGGGGTGGCAGTGTTATTACTCCAGCATCCAATGCTCAACGCACTACTACAAAGTCAATTTCTTTGCTCCGTGGGACAGCGGGAGAACACTTGGCAGTCATCTTTTACCATTTACTATTTACTGCTACCCCGCAGACCTACTAAGGTCACAGTTGTGGGACAATGAGGTAACCTGCATTTTTTTTACTTTCACCGCATTACTGCACACCAAAGGAGTGACCATCACGGGGATGTGGTATCATTATCTTTACTAACTTGTCCCCTGCTGTAGTACCGCACACTGTTTCTTTAACCATCACAGGGTTGTGTTTCACAACAAATGTCACTTAAAACCTTCACTACAGGCCCGTAGAAGCCATTGGAAACTATCACGGGACCATGGTAATAAGCATACATTCCTTTGGACTATTCACACCACTATATCGCAAGCCTATCTTGAGACCGTCATGGGGCTACAGTGAACCCTTTTCTCCCTGTTTGCTCTTATTGTACAACTGCCAATTATCTTCTTACCTACCACGACAATGTGTTAACCAATATATGTCACCTAACTCATACCGCCAGCCTGTCACTCCATTTTGAGACCTCCGCGGGACCACCTTAATGGATTCTTATTTACCGCAACACTGGCAATAAAACTTTTGCATGTTGTGGGGTAGTGGTAGTTGCTTCCTTTGGTTCGTTTGGTTCCCTCACACTCACCAAGACTATTTGAGTGACCTATGGGGCTGTAGTAAGAGACAAAAACACATTAATGATAAAAAATATACATATCTTTCACATGGACCTGATATGGGATGCTTGTAGATGACTGCTGGAACAATTTTTAAAAGGAATATGGACAGCTAAGAAGGATTTATGGAAGGAAAAATGTATGAAACCAAATGGGACTATGGGAATTTTGAATGGTTCTAACACATCTTAGGATCCAAGAGCTAATATCCCTTGACACCATCAAGATATCCAATAAGGATGCATGGCCAACTTTGAGGTTCCAAAGCCTTGCATTTCTTTGAAGGAATGTGTGCCCAAGCAAGGGAGCCAAAAATTAAAAAAAAATACACAACTAGCTTCCTCCCACACCAAGATTCAAAAGGAGTCATACCTTTCAAGGCCTTGTGGGGAACTCAGTCCTGAATGTGAGCAACATAATTAATGGCTTTAGCCTAATATTCTGGAGCAAGAGCACGAGCATGAATCATGCAACTAACCTTCTCATTCAGTGTCTTGTTATTTCATTCAACAACACCATTATGCTATGGTGTGTATGCAACTAAATGTTGAAGATGAATCCCTTCAATAGTGTACAAAATTATTCAAAGAGTTTGTCCATATATTCTCAACCATTATCTATACATAGAATCTTGATATACTTCCTAGATTGCTTCTCGACATGAAACTTGAAGTCTCAAAATCTATCAAGGACTCCATCCTTGTGGCAAAGAAAATAGACCCAAGTATATCTAGAATAGTCATCAATGAAGGTGAGAACATATCAAGCCTTGTAAAAAGACAAGGCAGGAAAGGGGCTTGCTAGATCACTATAAACCAACTCGAGGACTTGTGAATCCCTCCAAGACTTTCCTTTATCAAAATTCTCCTCTAAATGCTTGCCTATATCCCACCTTGAACACACACACCATCTAAAAATTTGATTTAAGAGAGTCTTGTGACCATATCCTATGAATTGAGATACTAAATATAGTAGTAGTTAAGATGGAAAAATCACTCATGCCATAGCTTACTCACCGAATTTGAATAAGTGAGTAAAGTCATAGAAGGAGAGTGAGGCATAAAGTGGGAGAATGCATATATCCAAGCCTCATGGTCGGCCTTCCCCACTATAACTAAGGCTTATAACCTAGGCTCAAAACCTCCATTTTTAGTGTAGTTTCCAAGGAATGACTCAAATGATGGCATAGTGTAGGCCTTTCCCATAGTCAATCAATGAGTCTAAAAACTTGAAAAAAAGATGCATATTCAAAAAGAAGCTTTCCTAACACATTGAAGAATATTTGGGAATCCTTCTTCTCAATACCACATTATTTGAGTTGTGCCCATTTTTCATTAACTTTGGTTACATAATCTTAGATATTGTGAAAACTTTTTGGATCTAGATTAGTGAGATCACTCTCAATTTGATATCCCCTAATCTCATCAGTTTGAGAATACTATTGAGCAAGTTTGTCCCAATCCTCCTGAGGTGTTTTACACTTATCAATATGAAAAAGAAGATCAAGAGAGACAAATGCATGTATATATCCAAGTGCCTTAGTATTTTTGATGAGCCATTTAATCATTTCCTTAGCATATTTTGGTTCTAGTATAGTTTTCTCAATGTAGTGAGTATATCCTTCTTTTATTAAATAATTCTAAGAATTTTGTTTCCATGTAGCATAGTTGTATGGAGTTAAATGAGGAAATTTAGAATGACCCATGGAAAAGGACAAATGAGAACTCAAAGAGAAGACGAACACAACCACACACGCCCCACCAAATTCACTCAATAGAGGAACCCCCTCAAAGGAAATATGATTTGACACTTTATAACTAGTGTGGTTACAATTTCCACTAGTAAAAAATGTAAAGTGGTCTTTGATTTCAATGCTTTACAACTTGCCAAAATAAGGCCTTATGTTGAAAGTAAATTTTTTTATTATAATGAGTATAATCTAGGATGGCACCACTATGAAGTACATGAAAAATTATGCACTTTAAAAAGAAATTCACCAAAGAAGGAGCTCTTATGAGCCCAAATGAAGCCCCAAAAGTTCCTAAAATGAAAATTCCTGAGTAATACTAATGAAAATTTACAATTTTTGGAAAATATATGCGTTAAAATTAGAAATTGTCTACACCAACATATAGAGCATGAAAAATTAGCCCAAATAAAAAATTGAACTAAAAAAGGATGTTCTAAGCCTAGGTTATAAGCCTCCATAGTTGCTATGCAAAACTAAAACTATCAATGGAGAGGGTGTTTGATTTACAAATGAACATTTCACTAAATTTATTGGAAATATGACCAAAAATAAGGAAACTACCAAATGTGGAGGTACTCTAGTTAAATCTAGAGCCTCGCCAAATCTAGAATCTCTACTAGATTTAGAGGCTCTCCTAAACTAGAATAGATACTATAAATTCCACCAAATATAAAGAGGTTTGATAATCTAGTGATGTCACTAGAAGCATCACCAAATTTGATAGATATACTAAAAACCCACCAAAAATAGTGGATTTTGTGAAATTATAGAGCTGTTTTTAAAAAATATTGAAAAAACTTTAAAGGTGGAATGGCCTAGGCAATAGGGTCATGTGGGCCAAAGCCAAAGCAAGGGGTTGGGGGGTTGAAGGCCTCATCCTAGGACCCAAAGGTGGGGCCTATGGCCCTTTGAAAATGGTCTAAAACCCTTTTATGGGTCGTAGTTGTTGGCAGAAGACAAGGAAAGTAGTAGATCTTACTGCAAGTTACTGTAGAGGGCATGTGGAGGATAGAGCCAACATAAAATGAGGTATCTTGGGAAAAGACACACCTCTATGTAATATATAGATAGGATATCATATGTGCATAGAAGAGCATGTATGAGAGAGTAAGAGTGAGTGAAACCCAGAGACTTAGACATGCCGGATGTATATCACATTGAATATATATATATATAAGGGTTAAATATATGTCCATGGGTATATTATAAATGCTTATAGGTGATCTAATTATACTGCATGTTACAATTTCTTACTGTTTATTATTATTTTCACTGTATGACTAGGGTATAAACTAACTTTAGAGAACTTATTGAGGACTAGATCTCTCGACTGCTTCCTCCCCATTTCTTGCCAATATTTGGTTCCATTGTCAGGACCCTAGAAAAAGATAGTGAAGAATAGAGAGGATGAAATAGTAAAAAGGAAGGTGTGGAATAGAGGGAAAGAAGAAAACTAAAGCAAGAAAAAAAATTTATGATCTACGGAGCATTCTCTTAGGTTCCTACCTTTGTGAGAGGGGGGTAGGCACTTAAGGAGATGAAAAATGGAAAAGGGGGAGGATTTGAAAAGATGTAAATCTTCAAGTTAGGACAACCATGGGATACATAAGAATTAATGTAATACCAAATCAAAAACAACCATGGCAAGAGGTGATAATAAAAGATTAAGGGAGATTAGTAAAATTATACTAACTAGAATAGAAATAAGCAGGGGAGAGAGACAAAAATAGTCTCAGGAATGTTAAGAAAGGTACCACAGAAGGATAGAAAAGATAGGAGAGATAAGTAGGAAATGGACAAGAGAAGCTGTGGAGGAAAAGAAACAGTTGGATGAGTGTACCAATGAGGGTGTTGATGAGTGTGCCAAGTTGGGTGCTTCCAAAGAGAAGAACATAAAAGGAAAAGAGAGAATGGATGAGCATGCCATAGGGGCTGCTGTAAATCTAATACAAAGAGATATAGACAATCCTAAGCCAATAACAATGCATATTAATAGGGATATGTGGAGGGAAGAATATAATCAAACCCTAGCCCTACCACAAATAAGTAAAACCCCTAAATTTTCAACCTAATTTTGCTAATATTCAAATTAGACTTTATAAACAATGAGAAGAATTATTAAATCCTATACGTAACCTCCAGCCCTTGAACTCAGATGTGGATTACCTAGACCACGTGGTTAATTGAAGTGTGATGAATATTAAAGAAAGGGAAGAGGATGTGGTATATGATGAGATTAGTTTTGGAAGTTGAAATCATGGAAAATTGACATGAAGGAAATGATAACAAATGCAAATCAAATGCATGCAAACCTCATATCAACTCACGATCCATTGATAAGGTGGAGAATGTTGCACCCGAAGCACTTTAGCTTTACCCAACAAGATGAATGTTGATTGCTTGATTCTACAGCATAATGGTGAGATAGGGATGGATAGATGAATGATTGGATGAATGCAAGATAGATGGATGAGAGATTGAGAGGAAAATTTGGCAGAGTAAGGATGCTAAAAGAAGATTCAATGCAAATGGCTCAAGAGAGGCTACCTTTATAGAAAAGGCAAATTTGAATGGATGGTTGTGATTGCAAGTTATGTTGGATGATATGGACGGTCAAGATCGATTAGGGTTAGATTAGGGTTTCCTACTCAAAGAGGGATTGTAGTCACATGACAAGTGTGTGATGGAGAATACAGGGGAATCTAATTCAAATTTGAATTAGTTTAACATGTGAAGGCATGTTAAGTGGGAGATGAGACATGTAACATGTGTCGCAATGTGATGAGAGGTGAGGGAATAATTCAAATTTTCAATTTGAATTATGTGAGACATGTGAAGGGGGATTATTAACTAAACAAATGGGACTTATTTAGTTAATTGGAATGTGATCAAGTGGGATTAATTAAATAAAGTGGGTTTATTTAATTAATCAAGAAGGTGATTAAGTTGGACCAATGTGATTAAGATGAACTAGGATGAACTAGGACCTAGGGGACATATACAAGTTCATGTCGACAATGTGTTGTGTAACAAGGACCTAGGGAAAAGACATACAAGGTCATGTGTAAACAAGACCTAGACAATTTTTAGTGTCTACATTTGCCCCTCTTTGAGATGATGTTGCAAGATGATAAGATTTGTGTTGAGTAACATCATTTCAAAGAAGCTAAGGTATGGATAGAGGAAAAGAATAAGATGATGATGCCCCCTCGAGAGGATAGGCGGGTTGGACAAACACAGGTAGGCTCTCCAAATGAAATGGAATTGGGTAAGGAAGAAAGACAAGGGGATGGGTAGAAGAAGGGATGGATGCATTATGCTGCAATGAAGGTGAACAACCATGATGTTTGATATAGCACGAGACATTATGCACCAAGGTATAAGGACCAAGGTGACGATGTGTCTCGTGCCCCAGCATAATACAACCTTGTCTAACGCATGAGGAAGTAAACTTAGAGCATTAAAGTCCTAATGCACAAAAGGTATTAGATGACCTTAGATGCAAAGGATAGTGCAAAAATCTATTCCAACATACACAAGATATGAATATTAGCTGGGTTGGTACCAATGTGATACAAATGCAAGATAAAAAGATAACACACACAAGAAAGCAAGCAAGCATGCACAAATGATACAAACACAAACAAGGTATTGCCCCTGTCAAGCTATAAACCAATGATTAATTGATTAATTGATTGATAGTGTTGTCATTGCGGGGAACGATATATCCCGTTGATGATGATGATGTTTTGATTGATTGATTTGGCTTACAACAAGATTAGGATCAAGACCAAGGATTGCAATTGGATAATTTGACTTGATTGATTAACTTGATTGGTATGGATAAATGATGTCTCGCATTTGGATCATTGTTTGGATTGATTTGAATGATATGACATGATTGGATGAATGGATTTGAGTTGGAAGAAGTGATGTGATTTGACAGATTGAAGTAGTGTTTTGAAAGATTGATGAATTGATGAAGATAGATGATAGAAGAATAATGAAAGAAGAAAGAGGAATATCGTCTTGTGCCTGAATCTAGGCACTTCCTTCATGCTCTAGATTGCCTACATACCCGTGTCCACGGGATCAAGGCACTTACGATAGAGATGAGATGTAGTTCTGATTTGTGTTTTATTGATGGTGATTTTGATTGATTGAGATTGATTGAATGATGGTGATAGTTGATGAGATGATGTGGATTGGATTGATGTGATTTGTTTGATTGATAGATTGGCTTGATTTGATGATGATATTATTGGATTTGTTTTGATGGATTTGATTTGATGAATTTGATGATTTGATTGAATTTTGTTTTGATTTAATGATGATTGATCTTATTTCTTGGATTTTCGATGGATATTTGATTTTTTGTATCTTTGGGAATATTTTGTTTTTTTTTTTTTTTTTTTTGGGATATTTTGATTTTTTTGGATTTTTGGGATGTTTTGATTTTTTTGGATTTTGAAATGTTTTGATTTTTTAGATTTTTGGGATATATTTTTTTTTTGTGGATTTTGACATGTTTTGGGATGGCATTGGATTTACAATTTGGGTAGCCTTTATGCTAGATAACAATGACAAAGGGAACCAAGTCTAGGTGCAAGGTAATGAATGGGATTAGACAAAAAGATGGATGATAGTGGATGGATGAAAGGATCATGATAAATGGATGGATAAAAGGATGTGCGATAGTGGATAGGATGAAAAACTCACAATGGATGTATGCATAAGGATGTGATCTCCAAAGGCTATGTCGCATAGGAATAACATGCCCCCATTCTAGATAGTAGACAGGCTTTTTCATGACAATGCTTAGGACTATGGGATGATAGGATGGATTGGATAAGATGGATAAATGGGTAATGACTAGGGGATAATGATAGGATTGGATTGGAAAGGACTAGAGGATAATGATAAGATAAGGTATGTCAAGAGATACCCAAAACATGTTTCAACATTTTGCCCCCATGTCTTTATCAAAATCAAAAGGAGATAGGGAGGATGGATAAGATTTAATAGGATATGTATGTGAATGGATAAGGATGGTAAGATGGTAAATGATAGGAAGATGAGACAATGTGCCCCCAAGTGCACATGGCATAGAAGATCAACCTACACATGATGCCTATTTACCAAGTTTTCATCATGGTACTTATCCAAGGTGCCTGTTTACCAGGTTTTCACTATTGGACGAAGGGATTTCTCTTAACTTTTTTCTTTTCTTTTTTTTTTTGACTTTTTTTTTAATTTTTTTTGGGGGGGATATGGATGGGTGGGACTCAAGCGTCTAGTTCCATGTAATGTTATAGTCCCATTAGAGAAGGATGTCATCACAAATGGACCATGTCAAGTGTGCTCGTCGATGTTGCTAGGAAGATGGCATGAAAGTGAGATGGATCAGGTAGATAGTGGATTATGATGTGGACTATGGAGGGATCAAAAGTGGCTTATGATGTGGATTATAATGGACTTATGCAAAAGCATGGACCATAAGAAGGTGATGGGGAAGATATGTAAGATAATGAGTGAATGATGGAGTGATGGAGGTATGGAAAGGAATCATGACCAATGGCTTCACACACCATGTTAAACATGGAAGGTTTTGATTGGATGGTGGTGTAGGAAGCAATGGTGATGTTTTCTTAGGAGATGGATGATTTAGGACTTTTGTAATCCACATGGACTTAGTATTTTTTTTATTTTTGCCTTGCATGTGGGATGTTTAAAATGTTTGAATGGAATGGCATTTTTGAATGGAGAGGGATGGTTGGAATTTTCGGGATGTGGATGCCTCATTTGATTTTCTTGATTTTTGCTTAGATACCCATACCATTTTAGTTTTTGACTTTGCTTTTGGAGGTATGGGTTTGGATGGATTTTTTAATGTACCTTGCTTTGAATTTTTGGATTAATTTCCTAAGGAATTAAGATCCTTAGGATTTTTGGTAGGATTTTTAGCTTTATAGATAGAGGCATCCAAACTTTTGATTTTGAATCTCATGGACTTGATGGAAGGGGGTTTGGTGGAATGAGTAGAGGCTTCATGTTTAGACAATGTGTGCATTTGTTGGTCATGATTAGGATTGTGAGGGAATTTATGGATGGTAGGTATGTTAGGTGTTGGAAGTAATGGTGGCAAAGTGGATTGAGGGATATTAGGAGTTGGAAGGAGTGGAGGTAAAGTGGATGGTGGAAGGTGAATGGTCGCATGCTTTTGACATTTGTAGGATGATGGGGGTAGGATGGCCACGTATGTTTTAGGAATATGATGGTGTTTATGATGGAAGGAAGTGGATTTAGGAAGTGTGGAGGAAGTACCAACATCTTTTGATTGTTGACCTTGGGGTGTATATCCAAGGCCAAATGAGTGAGGAGGGAGTTTGACATGGATTGGCTCCAAAATGCCTTGTTCATGTAGGCCTAAACCTTTGCCTTGGTAGTTCATATTTTGGAGCATACGATTAACTATAGGACTAGGTGTAGTTTGGACACTAGACTTGAGTTGATTATTGGATGGAGAAGGTAAAGTGGATAATGGTTGTTGGTGTTCTAAGGAGGAACACTCATGAATGAATGTGGATAGACTAGTAGGATATGGTGGATTTGAAATGGGATCAATGGTGGATGTGGAAGGATGATTAGGATCTTGATCATGTTCATTTAGATCCAATTTATTTTTTTGATCTTCTATGTTGGCTTGGGGGACAAGTGTCTCATCATGTCAAGTGGATATTGTGGGATCATGGCTATGCGGAGAGGTCTCTTTGCTTTGAATGAAGGCCATGAAACGGGGTGAATTCTCAAGCAAGTCAACAAGACTTTCATTAGATGGAGCATGTAGGTCTTGGGTGTCTTGTTCATGGATAGTTGTGGGGTAATGACTAGGATCAAGTGACTCATGGATAGGTTCTTCATAGGTATCATCTTGATCATAAAGAAGGTACATGGTATGAATAGATTGGATGGGGATGATTTGATCTTGATTAGATTTAGAGGCTATTGTTTTTTCATGCTTAGGATTGTGGTCTTGACATAACTCTTGGTTTTCTTGAATGGAAGTGGAAGGCTCTTTAATAAGTTTGATAGCTTGTAGATCACGTGATGGTGTTAGAAGACTAGACCAAGTGTTTAAAGACTCATGGGGGGATCAAGAATAGGTGTTTGATGACATGGCAATGTTTTACTCCTTGCTAGTAGCCAATGGATCACATCCTTTGCAAGGGTATGGGTGAATGAGCAATATAGTGGATGGATGGTAATAGTGGAAGTTGAAGGCTTAGGATTAGGATTTGTTAGAGGGATAATGGGAGTAGGATTTGGGCTAGATGGAAAGATAATGGAATTAGAGGGATTGGTTTTATCCAAGACAATCTTACCACAATCTTCTAATCTCTTGACCAATCTCTAAAATCAAATACAAGTGGATATGGTATGGCCCCTATACATATGGTATGCACAATAATGGTTTTCATTATACCCTCTAGGTTTAATCATAAATGGATAATATGCTTTCAACGGGTATAGTTCAATCAAATTTGCTTGAACCAATTTCTCTAAAAGTATCTCCATGGAAACTTTTAATGAAGGATTAGTGGAACATGGGGATGAAGGTGATGAAGGCGATGAAGGGCTTGATAAAGGTGTTGGGATGGGACTAGTTGGCTCATGTGTTGGCATATGATTGGATGGTGAAGGTGACACAAAGGAGGCACATGCTAGGTCGGTTTCTCCCTTGTCAAAGGATTTTAGGTCTTGCATAAGATGACTTGGACTTTCTTGATTTATGTACATAGGGCCATTTGGACTTGCTTGTTGTTCTTGTAAGGACATTTGATTGCCATGTGGATAGGTTTGGTGATGAGGTGGCATGATAGGATATGTAGGTGAAAGGTTTGGTGGATTGTTGTGGACATTGGGTGGTGTTAGAAGTTTGTTGAGAAAGCAGTTGGGATATGATGGCAATGGAGTTAGGATCATTAGATGGTAGACTTATGGAAGTACTTGCATTTGGGGTGTTGCTAGGAATAGTGAGGGTGATTTGTGGTATGGATGTGGCGGCATTAGTGTTTGGATTATGTGCTTGTTGGGCTTGTGATGGAATGTGGGAGCATTGATATTGGCCTAGAACTTGATGTTGTGGGAAGTGTTGATGTTGTGGTGACACATGATCTTCTTCCTTTCTATATAACCAACTAAGTTGCCTAAGTTGGTTAAGCATTCATTTGGTGCCATAAGGATCGTTCTCATAGGTGTTGTTTAGAAATTCCATGTCCATGTTTACAAGTGGTATATGTGGAGAATTGTGTGGATGAAGATTTGATGATTGAATGATGTGTAAATGCTTAGGATGATGTTGATGTGGAGTGATTGGGATCAAACTTCAAGACCTTAGGATGATTTGATTTTTCTTTGTGGTTAAACCAACTCCAACCAATGGGGATTGGTTAAGGAAGTTAGGACAGAAGTTATGTAAGCATGCCAAGGCATTTGATGTATGGACAAGTACCTTGGAGGCCTATTTTTGGTACAACAGACTGGGGAATAACACAAAAACACAGTTTTCTTGCATTTTCCTTCTTGTTTTGTGGTCTTTTTGGATTGTTGAATGTTGGAAAATATCTTAAACCTTCATTGAATAAGTATTGGACTTGTTTCATGCTCTAAGAGGGTTTTTTTGGATAGTTTATTGCTGTTTGTATTGACTATCCTCAAGAACAGCAGACTGTTGTGTGTTTTGAGAGGTGGCAATGTATCTTTGGGCCTTCCCATGAATGTAAGACCCTGGTTCTCATGGGATAGGTCTTTGATAACATGTATACTATGATTATTTGACCTTTGCAAGGCAGGAGGAGTACAAACTGGAAGGTGATCACCGTTTGAAATCAAAGATTGCTTGTGGAAGAGCATTGAAATGGTGGTATGGTTGTAGCAGCTGAAGATCCGTCTTAACAAGGTGGTGTTTTTATGATTGGTACTACCTATTATGATCATGGAGATGGTGTTAGACCTTTGAATGAGGTCTGGAAGTGATTGGAAGTGGGAGATCTAGGAAGCCCTAGGTTTTAGGCCCTAGAAATGAGGTTTTTGTATTTGAACATCTAAATGAGAAAATCAACTAATAAAATATGTAAAATCCTTGGTTTTGAACCCTTTCCTAAGACTTTTTTTAGGTTTGGAGAGTGGGTGACAAGTTTATCATAGGGTTCCTTTGTAAAATGGTCAATTTAGGCCTTGTAGGAAGGTAGCAGGGTGTTAGGACAGTCACATTTGGTCCAAAACAATAGTAGGTGAGTTTGAGATATGTTTTAGAACTCAATAGAGGGTATCCAAATCAGTCATTTGTTTCAAGAGTGTTTTGGGAAAGATTGGAGAAAAGTACAGTTTAGTCGCTGAACAGGGCTACTAGGATTAGGCCTAGTTAAATGGAGTTGTCAATGAACCAAGCAAAATGGTGTGTAAAACCTATTGAATCTTGTTGGTTGGGGTAGGTTAAGACCCTAGAAGGCATAAGTTTTCATCTGAGAAGTTGGAACACAAATTTGAGCACCTTGGTGGAAGTTAAGGCAAGAGGAAGACTAGAGAAGTCTTATTGGTGGAATCCACAAACTATTGAAATCTTTTGTTCCTATTAAATTATCTCATAAGACCTGACACCTCTACATCATATTGGTATTAGAGCAGAAAGTAGATCATTGAGGGAGTAGTAGGATCTTGTGAAACAGTAAGGGTTTGTGAAAGTGTGAAGATGGCCCCTAAGAATCAAATGGCTAAGGAGAACAATGAATTGAGAGAAGCCTTAGAGGCAAGAGAAAGAGAGTTGAGGGAGAGAAGAGAACAGGATGTTGCAAGAGAAAGAGAGTTAAGACAAGTGAGAAGGGATAATGCATCAATCTTGGCAAGGTTGGAAGCATTGGAGAAGAATCCTAGAGGGGATGAACAAGATGAGCAAGAAGGAGATGATGGAGGACATGAGAAGGCAGATGAGAATCCTCCTGAGGATGAGTTGGATGCTGAAGAAAGGAGATTTGTGAGATTGCTTAAGGCAGTTCAAGGAAGTGGAACAAAGGCAAACATAGAGTTACCTATCTATCAAGGGAAGATGGATAGTGAAGAGGTATTAGGGTGGATAGATGCCCTTGAAAAAAATTTTGAGTATGAGGAGATGAGTGATGAGAAGAAGATTAAATTTGCCAAAACAAAGTTGAGAGGGACAACATTTACATGGTGGAGTAGTGTGCAAACAGAAAGAGTGGCTAGAGGTGGAAAAAGAATCACTTCTTGGGGAAGGATGAAGGATATGATGAAGGATCAGTTTCTTCCATCTGATTACTCCATTCAAACAAAGAGGATGAGGTAGAATTTGAAACAAAAGGACATGGATGTTATGTCCTATACTGAGCAATTTCATAAGCTTAGTATTAGAGGAGGATTGGAAGATGAAGAGGAGAAAGTGGCAAGATACCTTAATGGGCTTAGGTATAACTTGCAAGATGAAATTGGTTTGACCATACCAAAATCAATTGGAGAATGTTTTCAGTTGGCCATAAGGGCTGAAGAGAGGGTGAAGAGGAAGCAAGAAAGACAAGGAGGTAGTGGTAGAGGATATAGAGGTAGGGGCAGACCTACTAATGAAGGACAGACCAGTAATGAGAAAGGCAAAGAGTTTTCTGTAGATCAGAGAGGTGGATATAGAGGTGGAGGTAGGTTTGGATCAGGTAGAGGAGTATTCATAGGTAGATGTTATCATTGCAATGAAGTGGGACACACATCTTTCAAATGTCCTAAGAGGGATGATGTTGATAAGAGAAAGGATAGAAGAGTTCACTTGGCACAAGAGGAGGAGAAGCAACAAGACTAGGAAATATTATCAGCCTCTCCAGAAATGGTTGGAGAACTTCTCATGGTGGAAAAAGGCAAAATGTAGCAAGCACCACAGGTATCCATTTTTAAAACTAATTGTTTAAGCCATGGAAAAGTGTGTAAGTTGATTATAGATTCAGGTTCACATGATAATCTAGTTTCCTGGGATATGGTGCATAAATTGGGATTGAAAACATTTGATCATCCTAGTCCTTACAATGCCACTTGGGTAAGTCAAGAGAAACAAGAAAGGGTTAGTTAGAAGGCATGTGTTGATTTTTCAATTGGTCCATATCATGATTCTATTTTATGTGATGTTATTTCAATGACATGTGGGCATATCATTTTGGGTTGACCATGGCCGCATTTGAGAAGGACAGTTCATGATGGTTACACAAATAGTTATTTGGTGCACAAGGATGGTAAAAAGTTTAGACTAATGCCTTTACCTTGTGAGGACAAGAAGGAACATACCATTATCTATTTTGGAGAGAAATTGAAGTTGAATGTGTAGGTCACAGATGTTTGGAGACAGCAGGAACAGTTGCAGCAGAAGAAGGTTTATAACAATCCTAAAGAGAAGCAAATTTGGGACTTGAGTTGCATCAAGATTGGGGACATTGAATGCCCTATAGGGAGGCAGGAAAAGGAAGGTAAACAACAAGGAAAAATAGATCAGAATCTCAAGATGGAAGAGGCAGAAACACCACAGTAGAAAGGTCCTAGGCAAGGACATTCAAACATGTTTTATGATGCTAACATTTTTTGTAAAAGCCATGCAGGTGGGAGAAGGAGAAGGATAACCCTTGGGAAGTTCATATTCCCTATCATAAATCAGAGGAACACTTCAAAAAGATTGCGGGAGGTTTGGAGTAGATCACATGCCTCTTGGGACAAGAGTTTTTATCATGCTGGGGAGTATGGTGCAGGAGCACCTAAGAGAACACCCTGGAGCAAGAAGACAAAAATGATCACAGGACAAGCCCATGGAAACCATCAAATCAAATGGAACAGTTTAAAACCAATGATGACATGTTACAATGAACAAAATAATGTAATGATCAAATGTCCTGAGGGTCCTGGTAAGGACCCTAGGACCAAAAATGATGTAAGTTGGGCCAATAGTGCCCCTAGACTCAAATAGAGGTGTCTAAGATCAATAAGAAGGTTTAATGAACCTAAGAAAATCAAACATGATGAATTAATAAGGTAGGAGTTCATTAAATAAGGTAGGAGTTCATTAAAACAAAGTTTAGGAGGGAAAGTCAATTTGAGTAGTTTCTTTGTGGTTAAACCAACTCCAACCAATGGGGATTGGTTAAAGAAGTTAGGACAGAAGTTATGTAAGCATGTCAAGGCATTTGATGTACGGACAAGTACCTTGGAGGCCTATTTTTGGTACAACAGACTGGGGAATAACAGAAAAACATAGTTTTCTTGCATTTTCCTTCTTGTTTTGTGGTCTTTTTGGATTGTTGAATGTTGGCAAATATCTTAAACCTTCATTGAATAAGTATTGGACTTGTTTCATGCTATGAGAAGGTTTTTTTAGATAGTTTATTGCTGTTTGTATTGACTGTCCTTAAGAATAGCATACTGTTCTATGTGTTTTGAGAGGTGGCAATGTATCTTTGGGCCTTCCCATGAATGTAAGACCCTGGTTCTCATGGGATAGGTCCTTGATAACATGTATACTATGATTCTTTGACCTTTGCAAGGCAGGAGGAGTACAAACTAGAAGGTGATCACCGTTTGAAATCAAAGATTGCTTGTGGAAGAGCATTGAAATGGTGGCATGGTTGTAGCAGCCGAAGATCCGTCTTAACAAGGTGGTGTTTTTATGATTGGTACTATCTAGTATGATCATGGAGATGGTGTTAGACCTTTGAATGAGGTCTGGAAGTGATTGGAAGTGGGAGATCTAGGAAGTCCTAGGTTTTAGGCCCTAGAAATGAGGTTTTTGTATTTGAACATCTAAATGAGAAAATAAACTGATCAAATCTGGAAAATCCTTGGTTTTGAACCCTTTCCTAAGACTTTTTTTAGGTTTGGAGAGTGGGTGACAAGTTTGTCATAGGGTTCCTTTGTAAAATGGTCAATTTAGGCCTTGTAGGAAGGCAGCAAGGTGTTAGGACAGTCACATTTGGTCCAAAACAATAGTAGGTGAGTTTGAGATATGTTTTATAACTCAATAGAGGGTATCCAAATCAGTCATTTTTTTCAAGAGTGTTTTGGGAAAGTTTGGAGAAAAGTACAATTTAGTCGCTGAACAGGGCTACTAGGATTAGGCCTAGTTAAATGGAGTTGTCAATGAACCAAGCAAAATGGTGTGTAAAACCTGTTGAGTCTTGTTGGTTGGGGTAGGTTAAGACCCTAGAAGGCATAAGTTTTCATCTGAGAAGTTGGAACACAAATTTGAGCACCTTGGTGGAAGTTAAGGCAAGAGGAAGACTAGAGAAATCTTATTGGTGGAAGCCACAAACTATTGAAATCTTTTGTTCCTATTAAATTATCTCATAAGACTTGACACCTTTGCATCAGTAATGACTAGAATGATGACTTAGATGATCAGGATGATGTTGATTTGTTGATGTAGAGTGACGAGGATATGATTAAGAGTGGCAAGATTGTATGAAGTGGACTGATTAGGATGAGGACTAAGATGATTAGGGGTTGATATTGAATAATTAGGGATGATTAGTAATGAAGTGGCTGAAAAGTGGGTGATTAGGATGAGTGTGATTGGATTTGAATGTGTTGGAAGAATGAGTGGATAACTTGTCTTTATGTGTTTGATGTTTAGCTTGATTTGGCAATGTTGAATCAAATGATCACACATGTACAAACATGAATCACTCACGTAAGACACATAATCAATTTTGGATTTTGAAAAATGAAATGTGATGATGATTAAACAAGCACACGTGGAAGACACATCAACAAGCCCTAATGTCTAGTTTGAAGCAAGGTATGGCCAATTAGGTTTTGGGCTATGTTTACATGAGGTTGACTAAGGAATTGAAAGCAAAATCTTGCCACACAGCCGGGAGAAAGGGGTAACCCACCCTTCACCTTCACTTCCCAAAGGTATAAAGTTCTTTGGGGCTTAGCCAAGAGTGACAAGATTCCAACTCTCAATGAGGGTGTCTTTCGATTCACCATCAATTGAGGTCATCCCTGGGGGTGATGAAATCCCCTAGCAGGCCTTCTAGGAAAGGGTAAACAAAAGCAAATCAAGTGAGGTGTTTTTGATCTCCAAGATCACCTTACGGTGTGAGGAGAGAGCATACACATGCACACTTGACTCACACTCACACTTATAAATTAACCCTTAGAAATTGAATGTGTGAAAGACAATTCAAGCAATGGTTCTTTTTATGCCCAAATCCAAATGTGTGATGGAAGACACTTGTTGATTTTATGCCCAATTTTTTCGATGTGATTTGCTAAAGAAATATTTGTTTTAAGCCCAAATTGAAATGTGTGATGCAAACAAGATTGATTGATCAAATGAAAGAGATGAATGATGAAATAGATACACCTAATTATTTTGTTGTCCCAAGCTGCTATAGATGCTGATCCTGAATGCTGCTCTAGCCCCGTAAGGTCACCAGCAAGCCACAAAAGCAAGAAAGAAGCAAGCAAACTAGCCAAGATGATCGTTATGTGAAAATCAAGAATCTGATAAAATCTGATGAAAATGAGCTGATACAGCACAATAAGTTGCATAAATAGATTCTTCAGGAAATTCTATGCAATTTTTTAAAAAAAATTGTGAAAATTTGATCAAAATTGCAAAAGTTATGAGCATTTAAAGTTTTCATACAAGTTTGACTTTGAGTGATAAAAAAGGCTTCAAAACAGTATAGTCACCTAGAAAAACCTACACTGTTGTAAATTTTGTCTTGTCACCTTTCCAACAAGCCCCCGTTTGTGCAATTTTGCCTCCATATGTGAAAGTTATGAAAATTTGAAAAAAATAGCCTCCTTTGGCATGTAGGAAGCACAAGAGGCTAACTGGCAGTTTGGTGTTATCTACTGACAGTCAAGTGAAATGTGGTCACATGAATGCGGTTTACTGTGTTGGCTAACAGTTTGTGGTTAAGGCTTAGATTAGCCCCTAGTCACCCATGTGACTAGGGGTGAAATCTAAACAAAAATAAAAAAAGGCAAATGAAATGAAGGTGTGACTGTATGTTTAAACAAAAACACTAGCATTTCTAACTGCCCATTTGCATGGAGGTTAGGGCATTTGTGGAGGTTTTCAGTTATGCAAATCGAATGTGAGACTAAAGCTCACAGTTTGAATGACAGATAGTGTTGATGGTTTCAAGGCCTTGCGTGAGGGTTTGAGTAGATTGTGACCATGAGAAGATGCCGGGTGGAGGGATCTCAACTAGGTGATGGTCAATGAAAGGAGGAAGCGACCATAGTCTAGATGCAAGCGACAGGTTTCAACAAGGTCGGTAGAGGATTTAAAGTTGTGGCGATAGTCAGACCTTAGCGGTGATAGACTAAGAATGACGACTATGGTGTTGACTGTGAATATAGAGTGGTAACCGGGGATGCAGAATAGTCGAAAGTGCTTTGAAATGTTTATGAGCAGTGACTGTGGCATAAATGATGGTAGAAGGGCAAAGTTGGTCGACTGTAGATGAGCAACAGTAGTGTTCTAGACAAAGGGAGTATTGAAAGCGGTGGGAATGGCGGATCAAGTGGTGATAGGGCAGTGAATTAAAGAAATGGCCAAGAGTTAAAATGGTGGTGAGGCGTGCATACAATGGCGATGGAGGAAGTCAAATGGCAAAGCAACCACAGACAGGGAGGAGTCGAAGACTGTAGAGAAGTCAACAGGGAGGTGAGTTTGAGGCGGTGACAACTATAAAATGGTGGCGACCAGAATATAGTAGGCAGAGATGTGAGCCACAGAGGACAATACACAAAGCAGAGGGAGTTAGGGGTTTTGGAGTGGTCAATAGTAGCAGATGAGAGGTGGTAGAGAGATAGTTAGGGCTTAGATGCAGGCAGTAAGTTCAGGTTTAGGCCAGCGGTGACAGGGAATATCAAGGCAGAGATCTAGTGGATGTTAGGTGGATGGTAAGTGTTAATTGGTACAAATTTGAATCGACAGTGGAGTCGAAGCAACGACTTCAAGTTAAATGGCAGTGACCAACCAACAAATGATGGCAATTGTTAGAAAAATGGAGATGCACCAAGTGAAGATCCAGAGGCGACAATATTATGAGATGAGTGAGGACAGTAATCGCAAGGATGATTGGTGATGGAAATGAGGGCCGAGGCTAGGGTTTTAACATTGTAATAATGAAAAATTCACCCTGCAAACATAGTAGTCATAAAATTGACCTGCAACATGTACAATTAGCCACCGGACAATGAAAACCAAGATTTTGACCAAAACATTAAACCTACAATCAAAACATTAACCTACAACAATGATGATCATAGATGAAGAAAAATTGATGCGCACAGAGATACCTCACATAGGTCATACGGATCCGTATGGTATGGCCTATGAAAATTTAAAAAAAATTAATTTTTTTCAAAAATTTCACAGTCGCGAAAGATAGGCAAATTTATAGTCAAAATTCATGGGATCAACATCTTGATCATGATGGTGTGGTTGATTTTCACCCAGGAGGTGACCTGTAACACTTTACCCCCAAACTTTGCAAAACTTGACAAAACTATGGTTATAAAATGAAAAAAAATTACAACAAAACCCTAGAAAATGATTGATTAGTTCCAAGGAACCAGATGTGCCAAATGAAATTGTGGAAAATTGGCATGAAGGAAATGATAACAAATGCAAATCAAATGCATGCAAACCTCATATCGACTCACGATCCATTGATAAGGTGGAGAATGCCGCACCCAAAGCACTCTAGCTTTACCCAAAGAGATGAATGTTGATTGCTTGATTTTGCAGCATAACTGTGAGATAGGGATGGATAGATGAATGATTGGATGAATGCAAGATAGATGGATGAGAGGTTGAGAGGAAAATTTGGCAGAGTAAGGATGCTAGAAGAAGATTCAATGCAAATGGCTCAAGAGAGGCTATCTTTATAGAAAAGGCAAATTCAAATGGATGGTTGTGATTGCAAGTTATGTTGGATGATATAGACGGTCAAGATCAATTAGGGTTGGATTAGGGTTTCCCACTCAAAGAGGGATTATAGTCACATGACAAGTGTGCGATGGAGAATACAGGGGAATCTAATTCAAATTTGAATTAGTTTGACATGTGAAGGCATATTAAGTGGGAGATGAGACATGTGACATGTGTCGCAATGTGATGAGAGGCGAGGGAATAATTCATATTTTCAATTTGAATTATGTGAGACATGTGAAGGGGGATTATTAACTAAACAAATGGGACTTATTTAGTTAATTGGAATGTGATCAAGTGGGATTAATTAAATAAAGTGGGTTTATTTAATTAATCAAGAAGGTGATTAAGTTGGACCAATGTGATTAAGATGAACTAGGATGAACTAGGACCTCGGGGACATATACAAGTTCATGTCGACAATGTGTTGTGTAACAAGGACTTAGGGCAAAGACATACAAGGTCATGTGTAAACAAGACCTAGACAATTTTCAATGTCTACAGAAGTATAAGACAATTTGGTGAAAAGTCACTTGCAAAAGACAAGATGTTAAAAAATGAAAAGGTATCCCTGAAAATAAAAAGGAACTTTGAAGATACACACCCCCTTGACCAGGCGTCACCCCCAAGTTCCCTATAAAGAAAGAAGAATTTCAGTAAAAGATCAAGTTGACAAGAAGGAAGATATAGAAGAAGAAATTAAGAAAGATTTTGAAGAAATATTGGGAAAGGGCTATTTTGATATCAAATTAAAAAGAGTTAAGGGAAGGGAAAATAAAACCCTAGTACAAAAGTAAAAACCTAAGTAGAAATGTAAGAAATAAAACCACCACAAGACATTAGAGGTACCAGAAAGATATAAGAATGTACCAATAGATGCATAACATATCTTCATTCTAGAATCCATTTGGAATAGGAATGACATAACAAGGGATGAAACCAAACTGTTTAATTTTATAGGAACATTGCAAAATGATGCTGTGAAATGGTGTAGGAAGGCATGTTCTAGGTATGATAAAACCTGAGAAGAGGTTAAAGAGGAATTTTTGGAAAATTTTGAAACTCCAAAGATCCCAATAGAGGGAGTGTGTAAAATGAGTTAGTTAGTATAGAAGGAAGGAGAAACTATAAAATAATTTGATAAAAGATTCAAAGAAACAACTGGCAAATTAGAGGAGACACTAACTGAGAAATAAAAGATTGAATGGTTCATATCTGGAATAAGCCCAGATGTCAAAACATCTTTGGATGGTAGGGTATTTGAGACCTATGTAGAAGTAGTTGCATTAGCCTGTCAGATAGAGTCCCAAACATGGCACAAGCAGGATAAGAATAAAGAAAACCTAGAATTGGAGAGAATGAGGATAGAATTGGAACAATTGAAGTCAAAACAGGAAATTCTAGCAAAATCAGATGAAACTTCACATAAACAAAGGCCAAATATATGGTGCTCATATTGTACTAAGGACACTTAAGAAATGAATGTTTGAAGTTGAAAGGTGAAAGATAGGATGCCTCCATGAAGGTAGACATAAAAGCAATACCTAGAAGAAATACTATAGTATATTGTAGACTATGTAGGGAATGGGATGACCATGAGACACCAAATTGTCCTTCACAACTTTTTAAAAGTAAGAAGATGATGATGATCATGAGTCATCACGCAACACACACCATAAAAGTAAAACACAAAACAATATTACGGAATATGTAAAAGGTTTAGCGGAAAGACCCTTATACATTCAGGATCAATGATACAAATAACCTAGCTAGAGAAACCAAAGGAATATGAACAATGTACAAAATTCAAACCCCAGTAGTGTACCATATGGAAACAATTAAAACAATGATGAAAGAGAGAAATTTGAAGCATTTAGAGGAAGCTAAGGACGTGGTAGAGGTAGAATAAGGAGAGATTATGCAACATGCTATATTTACGATAAACCAAGACACTTTGCCAATGAATGTTGAGGAGAGCAGAGAAAACAATGCATATTCTACAATAGTATAGAACATGACCTATTTTTCATGTGACAAAGAACAATAATACTTCCACAATGCACCACAACAATCAAAAAGTGAAGAATTAGAAAAATTTAATTCTCAAAAAGGTCTTGGATTATTAGGAGAGACCCTAAAGAACAAAGCCAAGTAGCAAGAACCTCCTAGAGAAACAATGATGGTCAGACATATACACCTTCAACAAAATCTTTAGCAAAAGAGAACTAGGATAAGGAAGTCAAGCATGATCAATCTGAAAGGAAGAAAAATAAATGGAAAGAAAAGGCTATGGTAGTAATAAGACAAGGTACAAATACCACATGACATCATACTAGCAAAAAAGAAGAAGAAGAAAGTGAGGGAGATACATTCTTCCCTAATAAAAAAAACATGACGAGGTTGTATAGAAAACAAACAAGATTGTAACTCAAGAAAAAGATAAACAAAAATAATATACTTAGTTCTTTACATAAGTAAAGGTCACAACACTTAAATAGTTCATAGCACTAACACAACAACACAATCTTATTGAAAAATTGAAGTAGTTTGCAAAATACTGCAACAAGCATCGAGTTTCTAAAAAAAAAATCTGACCAAGGGGTAGAATAGATAGACATTGGAAAACAAAACCACTATTGGTAGATTTCCATATAAAGCATAAAAAGGTCAGACATGTTATGATAGACCTAGGTACGGATGTGAACATGATTACTAAGAGGCTATGGGAACAAATAGAAAAACCTAGGTTGACTGAAACTTCTTATAACATAACTTTGAAAAATGGATCTGACATAGAAACACTAGGAACTTGGAAACAAGTTGAAGTAAACCTAATGGGGGTTAAACAATTCATAGACTTTGTTGTTGTAGCAATGAAAGAACAAGGTGATGCATTCAATGCATTACTAGGGTTAAGATGGTTTGTTGATGCAAATGGTATTGTGGACTCCTGCAAAGAGGAATTATCTTTTTTAGATAACAATAAAATTGTATACATACCTTTGGAAACAACCATGGATGAAGCATACATTGAAGAATCTAACTATGTGGAAGGTACTGATGACTATCCTTTAAGAATATATACACAATATCAAAGTTAGATATGGATGAGATAGTAGAAGAACCTAATTCAAAGAGAGAGATAGAAGCAGAAGATGATAATTATAGTACTGATAGTGAGGAAGTAATAAAGGCTTGGATAAGAAATGAACTAGAGCTAAAAACCCAGAGGATGACTAGACTTAGGAGGATATTTATGCTTCGAACTAGTGAGCAAACCTTACCACAAATTGCTACATTAACACAAAATTTATCATAGAATGCATGCGGCAACTTAGAAAAATAGAATACAAATGAATCCTTGAGATCTCAAAAAAAAAATCATATTATGCAAGGCATTTCACATATCAAACTACCTAAATTTTCAAGAGTACAAGACCTACAAATATACTTAACAAATATATAGAAAATCTTTACAAATGAGGATAGGAGACTAGAAGCAGTACAACATAAATTAGTATGTAATGCAAAAAATTGGTGGACCACACATAAAGATACAATTAAACATTGGCCATTATCCAAGATTCTCATCAAGCTAAGATATCTACTAGAGGAACGAGAACATAAAATCATACCTAAATATGAGGTGCAGATTCCACTGCAGGAGCACTTAACTATTTGTATATGGTATGGAAAGTCACTAATGTGTACAACAATATACTATACCCCCATCTATTCTATTGGAAACTAGAACTGATAGCACCAAATTGGTATATAAATCAAGAAAGGAGAAGAGAATCCACATATTGGGATGAGATACAAGATGACTTTGTGCACACATTTTCCTTTTACAGTCTAGACAAATATATATATATATATATATATATATATATATATATATATATATATCACACTCTAGAAAATGAAGGAGATAATCTTCCAACACATTGCAGAGAAAGATAGAGAAGAACCAAAACAAAGTACACCACCACCTAGAACTAAAGGTATATGGAAACTTATAGAGTGGATAGATAAACAATCAAAACACACTGGTCATAAATGCTATAAGACTACAAAAATAGATGATGAGGGTACAAATGACCTAGAAATAAATGTTCAAGAAGGAGAGAGGGAATTAGAGCTACCAAATAAGCCTAAGGATAAATACTACAACAAACTATCAAATTTAGGGAAGGAAACATTGCAAAAGAGGGAGACCCTAAGCTAGCAAAAACAGGAGATTATTGGGATGATAAAGTAGTGGTGCAAGTAATTGAAATTCTTTTCAAATTTTAGGATTTATTTCCAAGAACATTCACTGAAATGAAAGGAATCAAGGAAGAGGTAGGTATAATGAAAAATCAATTAAAAGAAGTAATTAAACCAATAAAGAAAAGGCCATACATGCTAAACCCAAATATGAAGAAGAGGGTCAAAGTGGACATTGATAAAATGTTAGCAGTAAGAATTATAAAACTAGTGGAAGAAGAAAAATGGATCAATCCCATGGTAGTCCAAAATAAGAAATCAGGGGAAATAAGGATATGTGGAGATTATAGGGAACTAAATAAATATTGTATTCATGATCCCTTTCGGACACCATTTACAGAAAATATCCTTGAATCTATAGCTAGGAGAGAAATTTATTCATTCATTGAGGGGTTCGCTAGTTACCATTGAGTGAAAATCAAAGAGGAAGATCAACCAAAAACAATATTTTCTCAAAACTTGGATCATATATGTATACAATGATGCCCTTTGTATTAAAGAATGCACATGCAATATTTAGCAGAATCATGGTGAATGCATTCAAGGAATTTATACATGATTTATTGGAGGCCTATCTAGATGATTGGACTGTATATGGATTGGTAAAAGAACATACACAAACCCTAAGGATGATGCTAAATAAGTGCATAAGCCTACAAATATCATTAAACCTAAAGAAATGTACTTTTGTGGTACCATTTGGGACTTTGTTAGGCTATATCATTTGTAAAGATGGTTTGATGGTAGACCCCTTAAAGGTGACCTTGATCCTTACTTTACCAACACCAAAAATAGCCACAAAGGTGAAATTTCTTGGGATATATTAGATATCACTACAAATTCATTAAAGGATATGTACCAATAGCAACACCTCCTAAGGAACTATTAAAGAAGAAAAATGGCAAAAATATTAAGTGGACTAATCAATGTCAGGATTCATTTGTTATATTAAAACAAAAAGTTGTAGAGGCCCCTATTTTGATATTTCTTGATTGGAACATTCCGTTTCATTTTCATGTGGATGCATCGGGAGTAGTAGTAGGTGTGGTACTAGCCTGGCCCAAGGGAACAAAGTATCATCCAGTAGCATTTGCTAGTCAGAAACTATCCAAGGCTGAAAATAATTATACTACAATAGAAAGGGAAGCCCTAGTAATGGTATATGCATTCCAAATGTTTAGACATTACCTCTTATCTATACCTTTCATTTTCTCTACTAATCATGAGCCACTAAAATACCTGTTGAATAAACAAGTTATAGAAGGAAGAATTTGTCACTGGTTGTAATTATTCCAAGAATTTATTTTCACCATAATGTTAAAACCGGGTAAGCATAATCAAGGACCTGACTAATTGTCTAGAATTGAAATAGGAGATGAACTAGAAAGTCTGGAATAAGTTCCTGGCACATAATTTTTTAGGGTTACTGCAGTACTGGAAGATTTAAAATACATAGCCTACCTACTATCTACAGGTGAATTTCTAGATGATATGTCTCCACAAGATAAGCATACCCTAATGTGGAAGGCATTTCCATACACACTAATAGAAGGGGAACTGCATCTCAAAGGAAGAGATGATATAATATGGAGAGTGGTCTATGAACATGAAAGAGAGACAATAGTAAGGGAGGCACATGAAGGAGTAGTAGGAGGCCACAACTCTGGAGAACTTACTGCAAGGAAGATAAAATTAGCAGGCTTATGGTGGCCCACATTATTTCAAGATGCAAAAATGTATGTAAACCATTTTGATATATGTCAATCCATAGGAAGACCTACTGCAAAAGATCAAATGCCACATAGACCAATACTAGCACAACTCCCATTTGAGAAATGGGAAATTGACTTCATTGGGCCTATAGATCCCCCTGCTAAGCAATGGAAAACAAGATATATATTAACATGAGTAGAATACCTTACCAAATGGGCAAAAGATCAACCAACTAAATATTGTACTACCAAAACTGCCACACAATTTCTATATGAAAACATAATAACTAGATTTGGTTGTCCATTGAGCATAGTAAGTGACCAAGGGAAACACTTTGTGAATAACATGATTGCGGAGCTATTATAGAACTTCATGATAGCACATAACAAAATTCACCTTATCAATAACAATAAAATGGTGCAAGTGAAGATTTGAATAAGATCATTAAAAAAACATTAACAAATATGTGCAATGGAAATAGAACATACTGGGACCTAAAAGTACCCATGGTACTTTGTGCCTACTACACAACCTTTAAAAGAACTACAAACTTCAAACCATATGAGCTAGTATATGGCATGGACACCACAACACTGGTACACTTTATTTATACTACCAAATTTTCGTACCACATTGAATTTGAGGCTAAATGTGAAGGAATCCATAGTATAGAGGATTGAAGAATTAGAGAAAATGGATGAAAATAGATTACTAAAAACATATGATATGAATTTAGAGAGAAAATGCCATAAAGCATGGCACGATAGAAACTTGTGGCAAAAACTTTTTAAAGAAGGTGATTTGGTACTACTATATGGTAGCAAATTCAAAAAATAGGGCAAATTAAAGGTAAGATTGTTAGGACCTGTTGGTCATGATGTTAGTCATTCACAAACATAGAATAAAAGTTACACAACAACCTTTACTCATCTTGAAAGATACGATGAATTCAGAGAATTCATGATCCCAAGTCTCCGTTGATTAGGTCTTAATCTACTGACGTTACTCAGTGGTTGATGTGTGTTGCTGTTTTCCATTCAGGGGCCTTACATGTTTCTGCAAAGTTCATCATTATTTCTTCAAATATCCTGCTCTATATGCCTACTCTGCATAAATCTCCAACAATTCTACCTTTGCACTGTGAATTTAGTCAAATAATGTGCCTACAGGCTGATATTTGCATGATTTCTACCATTATTTATGATTCTTTGCATGATATTTTCAATACTACATGCATTTAACTCAAATATGCTAATGATTTTCAGTTACCTACGAGATTTCAGCATATTTCTCTGTTGTTTGCTTAAGATTATCAGTTTATTTGCAATTGTGATAGTGAGATGCTCTCAAATTGAAAGAAATTAAAGGAAATACTTCTAATTAAGTTGAACCTTTAGCTTTTGATCCACATACATGCTTGATACTGTCATGAGGAGAAGAAATCGAACCATATGTTCACCAGGACATTCCACAGCTAGATACAGTTGATGCAAACTTCAGAGGATAATGAATGAAAACAATACATGCAACATGATGAGCACTCCAAGGGACGCAGCAAATCAAAGCACATATCCAGAATTCAGACACAGATTACTCAAGATTTATGAAGATTTGTAATCAAAACACTCTTCTCTTTCATTAAGTATGCAAAAGACATGTACATATACAGCAGCTTTGAAATAAGTCCTGAATATTTCAGCAATCAAATTTCAATTAAGTTTCGAATCCATATAACAAGGCATTCCACCACCTTTTATAGAATAAGGTGAGGAATCTGTTACAAAAGATCCACGGATCTGATTTATCAATACCAATCAACGGTCATCACTTCATGACTTGTCAATTTTACAAAAGACATAAGTTGCCAGCTAGCAACTATCTATACTGCATATGCAAGATATTCCCCTTCATGATGTAGCTTCATCATGTTCTTCATCTGATGCATGCGGGTCATCATCATGTGCATCACTTCCTGAACTTTCGCTATCCAGATGATGACGCTGCTGCATATGGGGCTGCATGCTGCTCTGGAATTGTTCGTATGACTGCACAACTTGGTCTATTCCTCTGCCATCTTGAGTCTTTGCCTTGATAATGGCGTGTTTGTGCGCTTCATACTTATCCCTGGTGTTATCCAGCTTATTCTTTCTGTCCTGCAGTGTCTCATTATAGGTCTCCATCTTGACCTTGATCCTCATCATTTTATTTATTATCTCTTCTGTCAAGTGGACTAGCGGACCATCATCTTCCACCTGGAAGTTATTACGTAGAGCCTTGAGGGCAAAATCTTCATCTTGATTCTCTATCTTCCCTTCCACCTTGCCCTATAATGCTTCGAGCATGTCTG
Organism: Cunninghamia lanceolata; assembly: GCA_027924645.1. Lineage (NCBI taxonomy): Eukaryota > Viridiplantae > Streptophyta > Pinopsida > Cupressales > Cupressaceae > Cunninghamia > Cunninghamia lanceolata. Next base: position 1,068,405 of record BSBN01000220.1, on the reverse strand, counting down.
CTTCAATGCCCATTAAATTACGTAGCCTCATGCTGATCTCCCTCAGCTTATTATTGCATCTCTTGAGGACTCCGCATTCGAACTGTACATCCTTATACCATATATCCACTAATAATGCAGTATTATTATTTAACACCTGCTTACTGATAAGCAGTTGTGGATTTATCTTCCTTATTTCGTCCAGCAGGCTGAGGACTTTCTCCAGTTTATAAGACCTTTTCCCGGTCTGCATCTGCAACCTGTCCACCTTGGTTTTGGAGTCACTCAATATGCTCCATCTCTTCAAAGAACCTTTCATTATTTCAATGGCATCATCCAATGTGGATGACACCTATTTTCTGATTACGGACACCTCATGTTTCATGAGGTCCAGTTTATTTACCTCCTCCTGAGAAATGGCAGTCAATGGGACTGCAGCTTCACCTGTGGTATCCTCAGGGTTGGTTAAACCCTTAATGTATGCATGCAACTGAGCAATGTGCTCTTTATGTTGCTTATTCTTCTCCTTCTCTCTTTTCACCTTCTGAATTAGAGAGTCTATAATGTCTTTTCCCTCCTGACCTTCCTGCTCTTCATTGGCAAAACCTAAATCAACTGTGCTTATCTGGAATTCATCCACAGTGATTTTGCCTTTCTCTTTCTCTACCGCAGGTACAGCAATTTGTGCGGTCCTTCTCCCTGTCGCTGGATCTCTCTTGATGGCCGAAGTCATCCTGGCCTTCCTCCTGGGTTTCATTATATCTGCGGCGAACAGGGTGGAGACGTCGAACTCTTGAATCTCCAGCTCTTCCTCAACATTCACCTCCTTTTCTAACCATGGAGGCACCTGATCATGCTTCTCAGCATCATGATGTTGTTCACCTCTATCTCCTGTTTCCACCAACAAGCGTTGTGGAGATGGTAACTTTTCTTTTTTCGGCTCTTGATGCTCGCCTTGTTGCTGTTGATCCTGAGGTGCCTCCTCTTGTTGAGGAGCTTCTTTTTCCAGGGGAGCATCTTCTCTGTGTGGGGAACCTGGCAGTGTACCTGTAGGTAGATCATGATGATCATGATCTTTCTCCATCCTTTCTTCACCTGTCCCCAGTTCTTCCCCCTGTGGAGGTTGATCATCCTCCTTTTGTTTTTCTACTTCTGGTGGTATGTCCACCACCTTTGATATTGTAGGATCTGCCTGAGGTGATGGCATCTGCTCCGCAGCGGCTATCTATTCTGTACCTGCAGCATCCACCTCTTGTGCCTTGTTGGCAGGATCCTCTATCACTTCTTTCTTCTTATCATCAGCCTTTGCTTCTTCTCGGACCTCTACTATAGCAGGTCCTGCTGATGTATCCTGTGGGCTCTGTTGGCCTGATTCAAGAGGATGGCCTTCTGTTTCTGCCATCTCTATCTCTTTTATTAAGTGGCCCTTATCAGGTGATCCTGCTGGCTGTTCAGGACTTGCATCCTGCTTCTCTGTTAAGTCTACCACTGTAGGACTTGTCACTTTGGCGATCAGTGTGTCCAACCCTATGTCCTGAGCCACCTGCTCCGGGCTCTTCTCTGGTTCTGGGCTCTTTTCTCGCTCCGCTTCTGCTTGTTTCATCTCCTCAAGCACTGTTTGAACCGTTGGAGGCTTGTGAGGAGCCACATTGATGCCAGTAGCCGCAAGTGTTTCCATTTCTTGTGCAGCTATATCCTGCACCACCTCATCGTCAGACAAGTTTATTGTCTCGTCTAGCGAGACATGCTTTTCTGCTTGTGCCTGAGATGATTCCTTTTGTTGCTCTTCTGCAAGTTCAGTTTTGAACTTGAGAATGGTAGGAAGTGGAACATTGTGCTGAAGTTCCTTCTGCACTTCACTACCTGCCCCTTGTAATTGCACTGGGGGTTGACTGATCTCACCTCTCATGGAGGTTCTTGGTTTCTTAGGTGTGGTAGGAACCAACACCTGCGGAGCTCTCCTCTTTCTTCTAATTATCAATGGAGCTTCCTCCTCTTCTTCAGGCTCTTCCTCCATGAGGATATCCTTGCCTGGTTGTCTGGATGATTGACCCACTTCTTGGGTCTCTGTGGTTCCAGCCTCTGTTGCTTTGGCTTTCTTGGGCTTAGGAGGAGAATCTGATTCTGATCCTGCTCTGGCTGCCTCCTCAGTCGTGAATACTACCCTTTCAATTATGACCCCTTTGGGTCCCTTTTCCACCTTCTTGCCCCTTGGGGCTCTCTTGCTTGGCTGCTGTGGTGGAGGAATCCTCTCTCCCTTAGTCTTCCGCTTCTCCAGCAGGAAGTCATCATATTCATCTATGGGGATGTCCTGCCCCTTCTTCTTGCTATCTATTGTGATGGCAACACCCTTTTTCTTCAATGCCTCTACCTGTGCATCTACCCAAGCTTGGGTCAAGTGTATGGTTCTGGCAAAGAATGGGTCCAAGGACATATCCTCCTGCATGGTGAGGTCAGGGGCAGAAATGGTATCATTGTAAATCTTTTTCTGCTCATATTCTTCTGCCATGATCCTGCCGTCATCACTCTTCAGCTACTGAGGGAGGGGTATGCAGTCAAATGTCCTGATCTGGTTTAGAGTTAACCTCTGATACCTCCTCCTCCTGGCCTCTACCTCATCTTCACAGTCAGCCCAAAAATCTTCTAAGTGCCTCTGGTGAATAGGCTTTCCTAGGATCTTCTGCATTCGGCCGTAAGGATCATATGGTCTCGTTACTGGGAAGGGCAGTAAATTCATTTTGTTCAGAGTGACCATCACCTTCTTAATATTATCCGAGTCGGGGCACATGTAGTTGCCGATGTTGACTGGGAACAAAATTGGTGGCAGCTTCTTGGCATCCTTATACGTCTGTATGATGGTGGAGCCCTGCCTGATAAATTCCATTAAAACTACTGCCTCAGTAGGATACCTTGGCAGCATCAGGGGATGCCCGTCAAAACCTTCTATCCTGATGTAGGAAAAGGTGGCAAATTGGATATACCATGCCCCATGCCTGTATACTGCCTCCTGAGCTTCCATGCTCAGTCTTTTAGTTCTATCATCTTCCATGGTCCTTACCAGATGCATAGAGAATGGATCATTGACCAGTTTGTAGTCCTTGATGTAATTGGTTCTTTACAGCTGGGGATGATGATCCCAGATATATGCTGCATTTGTGCCTGTTAGCTTCCCATCTGTGGCCAGGGCATCAAAAGTACCTCTATATGCATAGGAATAAACAATGTAAGAGGTCATATAGAAGGCACAATCTGAACCTCCCAGGTTCAGCAGCTGCTCATGCAGAGCATCACTTATGATTTGGCCCCACAGTGGCTTGATGTCTGCATATAGGCACATCATTATTATGCCGTACATCCAGTCCCTGAATTCTCCAGTATCAGGCTGGCCAGTCACCCTGTTCAGTAGGGCAATCACATACTGATATTCTTCATTAAAATCAAATTTGAACATGTGCACAGGGAGCTTGGCCGCTGCATTATATGTGTTGTTCTCGGCCCGCCAAGCATACATGTTCTTTCTGGCCGTCTTCTTGTTGGCCTCATACTCTCTTTCAGACTTCTTCAAGTCTACACTCTTTACCTTGCTGCCCATTGGCAGTCCAAATGTCTAGGATAGACCTTTGATGGATAGGTCTGCATACACTCTCCCATGCTTCACCACCTGCCTCGTCTGAGGGTTGTAGTTCCGGGCGCACTCAATAACCAGCTCTGGAGATTCCATGGAGTAGGGGAAGCCAGCACGTTCCACATACCTGATACAAACACGGCATCCAATACTGGACTCTTATCTTGTCCATCATTCAGCTTGGCTGACCAAGCTTCCAGGTTGGTACTCCCCTGATGGGTATCTATAATTGCCCCAAATTTAAACAGGACCCCTCTCTGTGAAGAGAACATAGGCCGGCTGAATTCTTCCTGATTCTTGACTGAGCATTTTTCAGCCATGGGTACCTGCAATTAACAACATTTCTTCTCACGACGGGATATGCATGTATACATATTGCAAATATCATGCCTACTACATCAATTTCACATTACCTACTTACATGGATATATAACCAGAACTTACAACATTTCACTTACCTGGTTATGCAGATATCTTTCTATACCAGTATATCATTGAGATGCCCTTAATTTGGCTGCTGATCACCTTCTTTCCTCAGTTTATGAGCTCCAGTCGCGCAACGGTAGCTGTTATGCAGAAATGGAGGCTAGTGCTCTGTAAAACAATTTTAACGCAGGTGAATGTAACAATGGCGGTTGAATTACCTTTTAACCTCGCAGTTAGGGTAAACTTAGGGTAACTCTGACAAGTTAGATCGTAATCTTTGATCATTCATGCGAAAACTCAGGATCTCGCCAGACGTTTCATTGGGTTCCGGGGTCGGCGGGAATCACCTACCATATCCGCGCACATTTAATGGCAATGGCGGCAAAGGGAGCAGGGGGATATTCATACGACAAGATATCATGAGGGCAGGATGATATTTCACAAATATCAGGTTGAGTTTCAATATCATCCTCCCTAGTCTTGAAATTGTTATCGCGACAAAATTCGGGTGACAACGCACCTTGCTTACACTTTAGCACATCAGGAGGATATTTCGGTCCATCGGGTGATATTTCAAAATATGATGATGACCTTCAAACTTACTCATTCTCCTTTCGGAATATCAGGATGACGTCATCATGATATTTGTTCTTTGTATTAGAAATGTCTTATGACGTCATCGTCATATTGGGTGAACATGATCATGTTTACAAAATATCCTATCGAAATGTAAATATGATGATGATGTCATCAGGATGTTTGTCAAGGGTGATATTTTGCATCAGGATGATATTAACGAATATTGAGTTACTTTCAAAATATGATGCTCGCGATACAAAAGACCGTTCGACGGGGAAGACTTACTATCACTTAAAGTTGACGTCCAGATATTTGAACCGCAGGATATTATCGGGGGGACGTTTCAAATATGATGATGATGTTCTTCAAACAGCACAACTGAGTTTATAAGATATGACCCTCTTCTTGCGAATATCAGGTTTGACCAAGACTTTGACTGTTCATAACTCTCACATCCTGATGAATATCAGGGTGATGTAAAAGGCAAACCTGCATGAATTTTAATGCTCTTTCAGAATATGTGGTCATATATATGAAATACGAATTTTGACAAACTGACCTCATATTGGGACTTACCTCATCTTGACTCCACATGATGATGAATATGACTGATTTTACCAAACCGCCAGAAAGCAGACAACACAAGCCAAAAGAAAAGTTGGGTCCCTGTTTTGCCAAGTCAAAATGGGGTGTGTTGTGTAACCACACAACAACTTGCCACCAAAGAAAATAAACAAATTCTAATGATTCAAGTGATGTGATCACATTTATCTATAGTGTTCTAATTCTGTCTAAGTGTAAGCATCATAATCCTCTGAATGATAAAATTTCATCATGGTGATAAAGCTAACAAAGGATCAGGTGTGTGCATATGATTAATTATCCTCATCTTGAAAGTAAGTTGAAAACATAAGTAACTGGTGTTAAACTACATAGTTGGGGATCATCCCTCATAGCCAACCTGGATAGAGCCTTGCTGCCAGCAGGCGTCTATAGCCCCGGCAAGGTTATCTATACAATCTCCCTAAGTAGAGCCCCACTGCCAGTAGGTGTCCATAGCCCCGGTAGAGTTACTTAGATGGCCTAATTTTATTTCTTTTCTGATTTTCTCTTTCATATTTATATTTGATATCATCATGTCAGCTCATTTGTACAAGGTATAGTCACTTGCGGCTTTAGGTTGGAGATTGTATTGGTAGCAAGGGAGTTCCTTTAGATTTTTCACTTAACACCTATACTAGTGTGTTCAACAAACCCAAGGCTGTTAGGTGCTTCATTGTGATGGATTCACTTTGACCAAGAAAAAGCACCCTAATGAAAAGACATCATAAACCTGATCATGAACACTTCTTAGAATGAATCACAACCTATATTTAAATGTGATCTCATCATTTGAATCTCAACAATTTAATTATTTTCTTAGGGTGATGAAGTGCATCATCCTGACTTACCAGAACAAGGTCCCAACCAACAAAACAACAACAACAACAAACAAACTGTACAAACAACTATACAAATATACAATATGATACATATGACTATGACGAAGTCATTCAGGCCTGGAAATAATGTTTGAGGAATTGTCCATTGACTGGCAACAGAACATCCTCACCTGTCAGGTTCTTAAGCCTATAAGTGCTGTCTCCTAAAATCTCAGAAATTTGAAAGGGACCTATCCATAATCTATCAAACTTACCATGATCACCTTTCTTTTCATGGGCTTTATCCCACATCAGGACTAAATCGGATATCCTGAAAGCTTTAATTCTGGCTCTCTTGTCAAACCAGCGTTTGACAACAGCCTGATGTTTTGCAAATCGGTTAATCGCTTGACTTCGCTTTTCTTCCAGGTGCATCAACTGAAGCAACCTGACTTCTTGTTTATTATCTATGCCTAGATACTCTTGGGCAAACTGCAGAGTAGGAATTTTCAAGTTTACAGGGAGGATAGGATCTACCCCATATACTAGTTGGAAGGGTGAGTTTCCTAATGCAATTTTCATTCTAGTTCTGTCTACCCATAAGGCATATTTCAGAAATGAGTTCCATTCCCTGGGATTTTTCTCTATCAATTTTCTTATTATACTTAGTAAATTCTTGTTGGTGGATTCTGCTAATCCATTTCCCTGGGGATAGTAGTTGGATGAGAACTTAAGTATGATCCCATGATCAAAATCCCAACTTGACAATTTGGTGGAAATGAAGGCAGAACCATTATCACTTACCAATGCATAAGGAATTCCATACCTGGTGATAATGTTGCTTTCCAGAAATTTAATGACATCATCCGCAGTACAAGTTTTGCTGCTGGTAGCCTCAGTCCATCTGGTACAATAATCAGTAATCGTTAGAACATACCTATGGCCTGAGGAAGACGGAGGATTGATCGGTCCTATGAAATCCATGCCCCACTGTGCAAATGGGCGCTCTTCCATCACTGGCTGCAACGGTTGTGCAGCATATTTTTCTCTGTTGGCAGCAACCTGGCAAACATGACAACATTTAACATGATCAGCCGTGTCCTTAAAAATTGTAGGCCAGTAATATCCTGCTCTGAGGATTGCATGTGTTGTGGCCAATGCTGATCCGTGTGCAGTACCAAACTTGTCATGTAACTCTGTTAAAACTTTATTTGCTTCTGGTTTCTCTAAGCATCTCAGGTATATTCCTTCATAATTCTTCTTAAACAAGGTTCCTCCCTTTATCATATACTTCTGGGATCTTATCTTTAAGGCTCTTCTCTGTGAGGCTTGCATTCTTGAAGGACATCTTCCGGTGATCAGGATGTGCTTGATGTCTGAATACCATTCCCCATTGTCTTTCTCATTGATCACATACTGCTGACTGATGATGTTTGGATCAGTTTCAGATATCATCTGGCTCAGAGCTTGTCCTCTTACCAGCTTCATGGGTGTGATCTCCATGTCATATTCTTGTAATACAGTAATCCATTTGGCTCTTTTTTCACCAGGTTCACTCTGCATCAGCAGCATCTTCACCGCTGCATCTGGTACCACAGCAATCACTTTGCTTCTCAGTATATAATGTCTAAACTTTTTTACTGCTCTGACTAATGCAAGTGCCTGTCTTTCAACATCTACATATCTCAATTCAGCATCTCTGAAAGGACAGCTCATGAAAGCAATTGGTTTCTCTTCTTTATCTTCATTTCTTTGAGTTAACACTGCTGCTGAGGTATGTTCTGAAGAAAATGAGCAGATGTAGAAATCTCTTGTATAATCTGGACTAATGAGGACAGGAGCATCTGAAATGGCCTTCTTTATATCTTCAAAGGCAGCCTTGGCTTCTGGTGTCCACTCAATTTGTGCATCTTTTTTCAACATGGCATTTAGTGGTCTGACAATCTCAGCAAAGCCGGTGATGAACTTCCTCACAAAATTTATCTTACCAAAATAAGATTTAAGTTCCTTTTTGCTTCCTGGAAGTTGTAACTTCATAATGGATTCCACCCTGTCAGGATCAATGATAATTCCATCTTCTGTGATCAGGTGGCCTAGTAACTTTCCTGTTGTGACCCCGAATATGCACTTCTTAGGATTCAAAGATATTCCATATTCTTCACATTTCTTCAGTACACTTCTGAGATCGGCAACATGATTCCCCCTTTCCTTGGAGAATACCATCAAGTCATCCATGTAGATGACTATACATTTTCCTATTAAGCCTCTGAAGGCTATGTCCATTGCTCGATGGAATGTAGTTCCAGCATTTATAAGTCCAAATGGCATACGTCTATATGCAAATATACCCCACTTTGTGGTGAAGGCAGTTTTTAATCTGTCAATTTTATCAACCATCACTTGGTTGTATCCTAAAAAACCATCCAAGAAGGACATCATCTTGGCTCCATTCACAATTTGTAGAACTTCATCCAAAGAGGGCAAAGGATAATTATCCTTTTCTAATGCTCTGTTTAGGTTCCTGAAATCTACACATAATCTGATGTCTCCATTCTTCTTTCTGACTGGCACAAGATTCGCCACCCAAGTGGAGTGCCTCACAGGAAATATTATCCGAGCATTTAACAATTTCTTGACTTCTTCAAGGATGATTGGCTCAAGCAGAGCATTGACTGGCCTCTGCTTCTGTGTAAAAGGTTTTGCATCTGGCTTGAGAGGTATAGTATGAGTTATGACCGAAGTGTCATATGTCTTTAGCTCATCATAAGTCCATGCAATTACATGTATGTAATCCTTAAGGGCCTGAGTTATTCCTTCTAACTCTTCTGGTGTACAAACCTTACCCAATAAGACATTTCTCTTGTCATCAGCTTGTCCAATATTCACCTGTGAATATTGACCTCCATCTGCCTTAGGCAGATCCTTATGTTTAAGCATATTATCTAGATCAAAGGCTCTTTCTAATTCAATCATACCTTTGGGAATTCTGTTGCTAGGTAACTCTAATATCTCATCTTCTTCCCAGACATGATCTTCCATATCATTCTCATCTATAATCTGAGCTTCAAATATGTCTCTGTTTGATATGAAGTCCAGGATGTGCTGATCATCATCAAACACCTGGAGATTAGTCACATTGTCAGGTACTGAAGGTACTGACACCAATTCTACTGAAAATCTCTTCAGACCAGATATAGACAGCGGTTCCAACGTACTGGCGGCCTGGGCAAGTGCATCTGCCCTCTTGTTCTGTTCTCTTGGTACGTGAATGCTATTAAAGGCATCAAAGTCTTCAATCAGGTCCCACACACGATGTCTGTAATTTGATAGCTTTCTGTAATTACAAGAGTAAATTCCTCTTACTTGTCTCACAACTAGTTCTGAATCTCCAAAGACATGCAATATCTTCACTTTCTTCTTATGGGCAAACAACATTCCATGAATCAGAGCTTCATACTCTGCGACATTATTGGTGCAGGGGAACTGTAGTTTGTAAGCTGCTAAGTAGGACTTCCCTGATGGATCAATAAGGTCAATTCCTACCCCAGCACCTTGCTTGGATTTAGATCCGTCAAACCTTAAGATCCAAGGCTTATCTTCAGCAGGATATTTACTTGAACTTTCTTTCTTCTTTGCAGCTCTGGCTGCTGCTCCGCCTGATATCCACTTTAACTTGGGGACGTCATCCTCAAGTTTCTTCTTTCCTTTATTTGGTGAGCCTGATGGCTTTTCTATTTTCTCTTCCATCTCAGCAGGAGGATGATGTTCAGCACATACAGCTGCATGCTTCTTCAAAATATGTAAGCATAGTGAGCAAGTTGTTTCTGAGTGAAGTGCCTCATGCAGCCTACACCAACCTTTAATTAAAACCTCCTGGGGAGATTTACGCTGTTGTGTCATTTTTTCTATTTCTTTTACCAGAAATTCTTCGAACTTCGTCAGGTCACTGCCTTTATCTTCATCAAACAACTCATAATCTGATTCCATGAAGCAATCACTACCAGGAGTGATCTTTTCTTTTTTCGTATCATTTATCGGATCCGACACCAGGACCTCTTCTTCTCTCCGGATATGATCTTCATCATGATCTGTCGACTCTTCTGTTCTCCAGATATGATCTTCATCAGGATCCATCGGTACCTCTGCTTCTGCAGAAAACAAATAAGAATTAGTACCATCATCATCATCAGACATAGCACTCACCTCGGAATATGATGATGATGCTTCACTATACGTTTGCTCCAGTATCATCATGTCTAAGCATGGTTCACAAGTCTTTTCTGAATGTGCTTCGCCATGTAATCTACACCATCCATCAATCAAAATATCATTAGCAGATATATTCAATAATTGGCAACGTTTTACCTGAGTAGATAAATGCATCTCAAAATCTCTGAAGCGATCTATTTCATTCTCATTATCTGGATCATTATCAAATTCCATACTCAGCATGTCCTCATGATAGTCATTATCATGATGATGATGAACATCAAGCATCAGGATCTCCTCTATTTTAACAGTTTGCGGCCTGATGTGATAAACTCCAGGTTCTACGTTTACATACATGATCTCATTTGTTTTGTTATATTCTGTGATCATATGTTTCATCCTAGGCTCAGCATCAATCCTAATCTGATTAGGTATACCTTTCCATGGTAACCACATGTGACTGAAGTCTGTGGACATATATCTGTTAAGTGTTTTAGACCAATCTCGGCTAAGCAACATCCCATATGTATCAGGTATGTCCACTACCTGAATGTCAATGTAATACTGTATCCTAGGATCAGATGCTAGCTGCATGTGAATGTGAGTCAGTTCTCCTACGACACTTACTTCTGTCTTGTCCAGTTGAGTGACCTTCTTTAAGGATTTAGCAAGATGCAGTCCTAATGCGTTGCATATTGACAAAGGCATAACATTCGTTGAGGCTCCTGAATCAACTAAACAGTTGTGCAAGTTCTTGCTGAACATTCTTATGGTGAGGAGAAACGGAGGTGATTCAGTTTTATCTCTATACAAGGTCATGTGGGAGGTTTCAGCAGCTTGGACTGTAGCTGACACTTTGGGCTTGATAAAGTTATCTTTAGCAGCATGATCTTTGCCATTGGATTGACTTGAAAGATGATTATCCTCTTTAGGAGAAGGATCATCTAGTGACTTCATGAATGCCCTTTTGATGGCAGGAGTTTTCAGTAACTCCGATAAGGACAGGCTGATCTTGATTTTCTTCATTTCATCAGCCAAATAGCCGACTAACTTGTCAGACTCCTGAGGTGCATTTACGACTTTTGTTACTGTGTTTTGAGGAGACAAGTATTGAGCATTCACCTTAGGGAACCCAGGGTTATTGCTAGCCTTAGGATCAGGAGGTGTATTGAAGTTGTTTGGAGCTAGAGATGATGTCAATGGACCAGCAGGTCTGTTGGCATTGCTCCTCAGGTTATAATTGTGCTTACCAGGATATTGCTGCTGATATGCATGTACTTCCTCATGCTCTCTTGCAGGTTCATTTTCATCCTCAAAGGGGAAGACATAGTTTGTTTCAAAGGTTAAGGCAGATTCTTCACAGGTCTGATTATAGTCCTGATGAGGTTGATTTGTGTATGTTTCTAACACAAAAGCGGAGTCATATCCACAAGGAACTATTTCATTTCCTTCTGCCTGAGGTGGATTTCTAGAAGTATTAGACACTTCAGTCTGAAAGATGCTGGCAGCAATCCTAAATTGTGGACAATCTAATTCTGCATGTACATTGGTATTGTGGATCCTGCACCAATTGGTAAGGGCTGCTTCAGCAAGATTGACTCTGGTAGTCTGTTTGGCTTCACCAGGAGGTTGATTGTCTAGGGGTGATGGTAATGAACCATTATTTGGCCTAGAGTTCCACACTCTGGGCTGTCTAGGAGGATTATTATTGTTGAAGTTATTGTTGTTATATCCTCTGTCAGGGTAGTTTGGTCTGTCATTGGAATAACTCCTATTCTGACCTGACTGCGAATAAAACCCTTGATTTCTCAAATGTGTTACTTCTGTGGTGAGTTTTCTGAGTTGAGCAGAAATTTCTTTGATTTCCTCCTTCTCCTCTTGAGCTTTGGCCACTACATTTTCAGTCTGAGGCTTGAAAAAGGAAGATCCATGGTTATTGTTGGATAGATCGGTACCCTGAGGTGTCTGAGCATGTGCAGGATATTGTGGCAATTGGCTATTTCCATTAGGAGGAGGCATAATACTCAATGGAGGTATTTGCAAAGGTGCAGGCATGACTGCTGGGGGTATCACTGATCCATTTGGATATTGTGCAGGATATTGTGAAGGATAAGCTGCAGGATATTGTGCTGGAAATTGTGATTGTACGCCAGGCAAAGTAGGGAACGCTATATTTGGAGTAGGAGCAGGTATCAACTGCTGATTTACCTTGATAGCTTCTTGAAAAGCTCCTGTCAATGTAGTGATCTCAGGATGTGTTCTCCTGATGAACATGGAAGTTAATGGATCCAGGGCTGAATAATAGATACTTCTAGCAGCAGCATCAGTCACCACATATGGGGCAACTAGCTTGGACAACATTTTCTAAAACCTAGCATTGAAATTGGCAATAGGCTCATTCTCAAATCTTTTGATTGTGGCAAACATGTGGTAATTCATGGATGGATCAATAGGGACTTTGAACCTGTCAAGAAAGGCTTTCTCTAAGACAGCCCACGAACCGACAGAAGCTTGGCCAAGACTGATGAACCAATTATAAGCCTCTTCCCCTAGGGAAAAAGGGAATAATCTGCACACCACGTCCTGATGTTCTATTCTGGCTCTGTAGCACGCTTCTTTAAATGTCCTGATATGATCATCAGCATCTTGATAAGGATGATACTTTGGACAAAGTTTGTCTGGATTCTTTGGTAACTCATGATATGCAGTAAAAGTCAAGGGTGACTCCGTTGCAAAGAAAGACATTGCAGCTTGAGGGGGCTGAACTAGTGGTGCAGTTGGCTGAGGTTGAACTAAAGGTATACCCTGGGTTTGAACAGGAGGTGTCGCGGATATACCGGGAGGTATTTGCAAACCAAAAGGGGTTACAGGAGGAGGTCCCGGTGAAGTTCTGGACACACTAGACCCTGGAGTATGGTGAATGTCTACAGTCCTAGGTTTGAAACCTCTAACAGGCAATTCTTCAAAAATTTCACTAAGTCTAGACCTGGTATTTATCCTGTGAGCCAGGATTTCTCGATTTGGAGGCAAATTGGCTGAAACTTTGCAAATATTGGCTGGATTCCACCAGATGAGGTGATATTTGCGGTTAAACGGTAAATCAGACTGGATATTTACGAAATATTTGCGAAGATACTGCAAATATGACAGGATATTGGGATATCCTGACCCGTAACACAAGATCTCGAGTGCCTAAGGCCTAACAGTCTCAAAGTGTGAACAAATTTACGTATCTTTAGCCGATATTAGTGAATTCAGAGAGATCTACTGTAAAGCTTGCAATATTTATGTGAGATCTGGAAATCTTTACATAGAATGTGCATATACAATCTTGTCACAGTAAATATTTATGTAATTTACTGAAATTCACGGGCGATCTGAGGGTACCTTACTCTTATACGTCATCAAAACTGAAAATACTAATGATGTTGCGTTAGGAGCGAGGGGCCTACAGATATGTTAGCAAGATTTAAAGTGGGCTGATAAACAGAGGCAGGGGATATCACGTCAACTGAATAGAATTTCTTTGCTGAGAAACAGCTCAGCCCTCCTTCTAGCGCCAATTTATGTTGGTCATGATGTTAGTCATTCACAAACATAGAATAAAAGTTACACAACAACCTTTACTCATCTTGAAAGATACGATGAATTCAGAGAATTCATGATCCGAAGTCTCCGTTGATTAGGTCTTAATCTACTGACGTTACTTAGTGGTTGATGTGTGTTGCTGTTTTCCATTCAGGGGCCTTACGTGTTTCTGCAAAGTTCATCATTATTTCTTCAAATATCCTGCTCTATATGCCTGCTCTGCATAAATCTCCAACAATTCTACCTCTGCACTGTGAATTTAGTCAAATAATGTGCCTACAGGCTGATATTTGCATGATTTCTACCATTATTTATGATTCTTTGCATGATATTTTCAATACTACATGCATTTAACTCAAATATGCTAATGATTTTCAGTTACCTACGGGATTTCAGCATATTTCTCTGTTGTTTGCTTAAGATTATCAGTTTATTTGCAATTGTGATAGTGAGATGCTCTGAAATTGAAAGAAATTAAAGGAAATACTTCTAATTAAGTTGAACCTTTAGCTTTTGATCCACATACATGCTTGATACTGTCATGAGGAGAAGAAATCGAACCATATGTTCACCAGGACATTCCACAACTAGATATAGTTGATGCAAACTTCAGAGGATAATGAATGAAAACAATACATGCAACATGATGAGCACTCCAAGGGATGCAGCAAATCAAAGCACATATCCAGAATTCAGACACAGATTACTCAAGATTTACGAAGATTTGTAATCAAAACACTCTTCTCTTTCATTAAGTATGCAAAAGACATGTACATATACAGCAGCTTTGAAATAAGTCCTGAATATTTCAGCAATCAAATTTCAATTAAGTTTCGAATCCATATAACAGGGCATTCCACCACCTTTTATAGAATAAGGTGAGGAATCCATTAAAAATGATCCACGGATCTGATTTATCAATACCAATCAACGGTCATCACTTCATGACTTGTCAATTTTACAAAAGACACAAGTTGCCAGCTGGCAACTATCTATACTGCATATGCAAGATATTCCCCTTCATGATGTAGCTTCATCATGTTCTTCATCTGATGCATGCGGGTCATCATCATGTGCATCACTTCCTGAACTTTCACTATCCGGATGATGACGCTGCTGCATATGGGGCTGCATGCTGCTCTGGATTTGTTCGTATGACTGCACAACTTGGTCTATTCCTCCGCCATCTTGAGTCTTTGCCTTGATAATGGCGTGTTTGTGCGCTTCATACTTATCCCTGGTGTTATCCAGCTTATTCTTTCTGTCCTGCAGTGTCTCATTATAGGTCTCCATCTTGACCTTGATCCTCATCATTTTATTTATTATCTCTTCTGTCAAGTGGACTAGCGGACCATCATCTTCCACCTGGAAGTTATTACACAGAGCCTTGAAGGCAGAATCTTCATCTTGATTCTCTATCTTCCCTTCCACCTTGCCCTCTAATGCTTCGAGCATGTCTGCTTCAATGCCCATTAAATCGCGTAGCCTCATGCTGATCTCCCTCAGCTTATTATTGCATCTCTTGAGGACTCCGCATTCGAACTGTACATCCTTATACCATATATCCACTAATAATGCAGTATTATTATTTAACACCTGCTTACTGATAAGCAGTTGTGGATTTATCTTCCTTATTTCGTCCAGCAGGCTGAGGACTTTCTCCAGTTTATAAGACCTTTTCCCGGTCTGCATCTGTAACCTGTCCACCTTGGTTTTGGAGTCACTCAATATGCTCCATCTCTTCAAAGAACCTTTCATTATTTCAATGGCATCATCCAATGTGGATGACACCCATTTTCTGATTACGGACACCTCATGTTTCATGAGGTCCAGTTTATTTACCTCCTCCTGAGAAATGGCAGTCAATGGGACTGCAGCTTCACCTGTGGTATCCTCAGGGTTGGTTAAACCCTTAATGTATGCATGCAACTGAGCAATGTGCTCTTTATGTTGCTTATTCTTCTCCTTCTCTCTTTTCACCTTCTGAATTAGAGAGTCTATAATGTCTTTTCCCTCCTGACCTTCCTGCTCTTCATTGGCAAAACCTAAATCAACTGTGCTTATCTGGAATTCATCCACAGTGATTTTGCCTTTCTCTTTCTCTACCGCAGGTACAGCAATTTGTGCGGTCCTTCTCCCTGTCGCCGGATCTCTCTTGATGGCTGAAGTCATCCTAGCCTTCCTCCTGGGTTTCATTATATCTGCGGCGAACAGGGTGGAGACGTCGAACTCTTGAATCTCCAGCTCTTCCTCAACATTCACCTCCTTTTCTAACCATGGAGGCACTTGATCATGCTTCTCAGCATCATGATGTTGTTCACCTCTATCTCCTGTTTCCACCAACAAGCGTTGTGGAGATGGCGACTTTTCTTTTTCCGGCTCTTGATGCTCACCTTGTTGCTGTTGATCCTGAGGTGCCTCCTCCTGTTGAGGAGCTTCTTTTTCCGGGGGAGCATCTTCTCTGTGTGGGGAACCTGGCGGTGTACCTGTAGGTAGATCATGATGATCATGATCTTTCTCCATCCTTTCTTCACCTGTCCCCAGTTCTTCCCCCTGTGGAGGTTGATCATCCTCCTTTTGTTTTTCTACTTCTGGTGGTATGTCCACCACCTTTGATATTGTAGGATCTGCCTGAGGTGATGGCATCTGCTCCGCAGCGGCTATCTGTTCTGTACCTGCAGCATCCACCTCTTGTGCCTTGTTGGCAGGATCCTCTATCACTTCTTTCTTCTTATCATCAGCCTTTGCTTCTTCTCGGACCTCTACTATAGCAGGTCCTGCTGATGTATCCTATGGGCTCTGTTGGTCCTGCTGATGTATCCTATGGGCTCTGTTGGCCTGATGTATCCTAGGATCTTCTGCATTCGGCCATAAGGATCATATGGTCTCGTTACTGGGAAGGGCAGTAAATTCATTTTGTTCAGAGTGACCATCACCTTCTTAATATTATCCGAGTCGGGGCACATGTAGTTGCCGATGTTGACTGGGAACAAAATTGGTGGCAGCTTCTTGGCATCCTTATACGTCTGTATGATGGTGGAGCCCTGCCTGATAAATTCCATTAAAACTACTGCCTCAGTAGGATACCTTGGCAGCATCAGGGGATGCCCGTCAAAACCTTCTATCCTGATGTAGGAAAAGGTGGTAAATTGGATATACCATGCCCCATGCCTGTATACTGCCTCCTAAGCTTCCATGCTCAGTCCTTTAGTTCTGTCATCTTCCATGGTCCTTACCAGATGCATAGAGAATGCATCATTGACCAGTTTGTAGTCCTTGATGTAATTGGTTCTTTGCAGCTGGGGATGATGATCCCAGATATATGCTGCATTTGTGCCTGTTAGCTTCCCATCTGTGGCCAGGGCATCAAAAGTACCTCTATATGCACAGGAATAAGCAATGTAAGAGGTCATATAGAAGGCACAATCTGAACCTCCCAGGTTCAGCAGTTGCTCATGCAGAGCATCACTTATGATTTGGCCCCACAGTGGCTTGATGTCTGCATATAGGCACATCATTATTATGCCGTACATCCAGTCCCTGAATTCTTCAGTATCAGGCTGGCCAGTCACCCTGTTCAGTAGGGCAATCACATACTGATATTCTTCATTAAAATCAAATTTGAACATGTGCACAGGGAGCTTGGCCGCTGCATTATATGTGTTGTTCTCGGCCCGCCAAGCATACATGTTCTTTCTGGCCGTCTTCTTGTTGGCCTCATACTCTCTTTCAGACTTCTTCAAGTCTACACTCTTTACCTTGCTGCCCATTGGCAGTCCAAATGTCTGGGATAGACCTTTGATGGATAGGTCTGCATACACTCTCCCATGCTTCACCACCTGCCTCGTCTGAGGGTTGTAGTTCCGAGCGCACTCAATAGCCAGCTCTGGAGATTCCATGGAGTAGGGGAAGCCAGTAGCATTCCACATACCTGATACAAACATGGCGTCCAATACTGGACTCTTATCTTGTCCATCATTCAGCTTGGCTGACCAAGCTTCCAAGTTGGTACTCCCCTGATGGGTATCTGTAATTGCCCCAAATTTAAACAGGACCCCTCTCTGTGAAGAGAACATAGGCCGGTTGAATTCTTCCTGATTCTTGACTGAGCGTTTTTCAGCCATGGGTACCTGCAATTAACAACATTTCTTCTCACAACGGGATATGCATGTATACATATTGCAAATATCATGCCTACTGCATCAATTTCACATTACCTGCTTACATGGATATATAACCAGAACTTACAACATTATTTAGAAACAACACGATGAGGGTTTCATTTCACTTACCTGGTTATGCAGATATCTTTCTATACCAGTATATCGTTGAGATGCCCTTAATTCGGCTGCTAATCACCTTCTTTCCTCAGTTTATGAGCTCCAGTCGCGCAACGGTAGCTGTTATGTAGAAATGGAGGCTAGTGCTCTGTAAAACAATTTTAACGCAGGTGAATGTAATAATGGCGGTTGAATTACCTTTTAACCTCGCAGTTAGGGTAAACTTAGGGTAACTCTGACAAGTTAGATCGTAATCTTTGATCATTCGTGCGAAAACTCAGGATCTCGCCAGATGTTTCATTGGGTTCCGGGGTCGGCGGGAATCACCTACCATATCCGCGCGCATTTAATGGCAATGGCGGCAAAGGGAGCAGGGGGATATTCATACGACAAGATATCATGAGGGCAGGATGATATTTCACAAATATCAGGTTGAGTTTCAATATCATCCTCCCTAGTCTTGAAATTGTTATCGCGACAAAATTCGGGTGACAACGCACCTTGCTTACACTTTAGCACATCAGGAGGATATTTCGGTCCATCGGGTGATATTTCAAAATATGATGATGACCTTCAAACTTACTCATTCTCCTTTCGGAATATCAGGATGACGTCATCATGATATTTGTTCTTTGTATTGGAAATGTCTTATGACGTCATCGTCATATTGGGTGACCATGATCATGTTTACAAAATATCCTGTCGAAATGTAAATATGATGATGATGTCATCAGGATGTTTGTCAAGGGTGATATTTTGCATCAGGATGATATTAACGAATATCGGGTTACTTTCAAAATATGATGCTCGCGATACAAAAGACCGTTCGACGGGGAAGACTTACTATCACTTAAAGTTGACGTCTAGATATTTGAACCACAGGATATTATCGGGGGGACGTTTCAAATATGATGATGATGTTCTTCAAACAGCACAACTGAGTTTATAAGATATGACCCTCTTCTTGCGAATATCAGGTTTGACCAAGACTTTGACTGTTCATAACTCTCACATCCTGATGAATATCAGGGTGATGTAAAAGGCAAACCTGCATGAATTTTAATGCTCTTTCAGAATATGTGGTCTTATATATGAAATACAAATTTTGACAAACTGACCTCATATTGGGACTTACCTCATCTTGACTCCACATGATGATGAACATGACTGATTTTACCAAACCGCCAGAAAGCAGACAACACAAGCCAAAAGAAAAGTTGGGTCCCTGTTTTGCCAAGTCAAAATGGGGCGTGTTGTGTAACCACACAACAGGACCATACTATACATATGAAGTTGCAAGGTCCAGAGTAGTAAGACTAAAGGACATGGAAGGAAAATAATAGTTGGTTACGTGAATGGAGCCAGACTAAAACAATATCATCAATTGCTCCAGGATAATAAGGAGTAATGTAGAGCAATCCCAACATGTATCATAGTTGTGTATCATACTATCACATATGTTATCATAAACTAACTATTAGCAGCTAAAACACTTAACAGTTAAAAGAACCCAAGAAAAGAAGAATGGATAAAAATAATAAATACATAAAGTTACTTTTAGGGTTATATAAACCCTAAAAGTTTCAGTTATCTCCTCATTTGCATCTAATGAATTGAGAAGTTGAGCTTTGAAGCACAAAGAGAAAAATTGTGAAGATACCCTAGTTGTAAGTTGTGGACTAAGAAAACCCTACTTACCAGCTATGAAGATGGAGAAATGCACACACTAGTACTCATTGACATTGTAGAGAAGCTTAGGCCTAAATACAAGATATACCCATACAAGGTAATGGAAATCGATAAAGAAGGAGCATTCTCTGGAGTACCGAAGGATGTAGTATATATAGAAGATGTGAGGAAATACATTCATGCCACAATCTCCAAGATAGATCACATGAAATTCAAAGAATTGATGGACACATTGCTTGATGCTACAAGTTATTAACTAGAATATCAAAATATTGCAAGAAAGAAGCTTGATATTTGGAGAGACTACCCAGATTTCAGTGATGCACATGAATGGGTTAGAATTGTGGTCAGTAGAATTCATGATGAATTCATATACCTAGAAAAACCCTACTAGATTACAAAGGAGGCAATTAGGGTGGTAATAGGAATTATCTCAATTAGATGGGTGCTGACAATGAAGGCCATTAAAAATGACAAAGTGATGGAGCTCATTGGGGTAAAACTGGATGGTCATAGCCTAAGTGTCAAAGACATAAGAGATTTAGGGGTCAAGGGCATGACAATGGGGATAACCTATAAAGTATATTATGCAAATAGAGAGGGATATGCCACTGCTACCACAATCCACACTACCTACCAAATGGTAAAAGAAGGAAAAGACTTCAACCTCTGTGAAGTGTTGCGAGAGAAATTGCTAGAGAATTTGAAGAGAATGAAGGAGTCCAATCACAACTTCTGGTATGGAACCCTGATCATTTACTTAGTATTCTACTTTTTAAATGAGATATCGGGGTTTAAGAGGAAAGTATGGAAACATCCCACAGTAGTAGCATAAATTAAACAACACATAAGAAAATTCAGTGATAAAAAATCCTTTAGTACCATGTATTGGGGTTTTTTCAAATCCCTACAATTAGAAATGCAAGCAAGGGAACATATCCCTTATGAATTAGTCAAACACTATATAAATCACATTACATTCATGGTTGAAAAAGGCAATACATATATGGAAGCAGTGGAGCCTAGGATATTTTGGATCCCCAGGCTACCATATGAGATCACCTCAGTAGAAATAAAAGCCTATACAACAACTTTGTTAAGTAAATCCAAAGACACTACTGCAAAGATATTTGGGACATACAAGGAGGTAATGGAGAAACAACATAAAAAGAATGTGGAGGAGAAATTGGAGAAAAACAAGGAGACATTTCATAAACAATGGGATATACCACCTAGAACAGGCACATCACATCCTTCATTATCAACATCACAAGCCACTACAGAGACTCCACAACTCACTTCATCAACTCCACAAGTGGCTACTTCACCACAAAATCCATGGAGATTAGGGAGAAACACATTTGCAATAGCCAATGTAAAAAATGCACCACAACCTACATATTCAACACAAATGGTGTCAACTGGGAGAAGAGTAGCATCAAAAACTCTTATACAATCGAGTACAAAGAAGAAAAAAGCACTTAGACAATATTAGATGCGTAGGACAACTGAGAGGGGGGGTGAATTAGTTGTACATTAAAACTTTAAACCCTCAATACTATTTCAAACTATCATTATGCATTAGTGGAATGTAAACATATGAGGTAACAATGAAAACACATAAGAACACCAGATTTACATGGAAAACTCAAGAAGGGAAAAACCACAGTGAGGATTAGCTCACACATATATGAATAGTAACACAAAATACAAGTAAGCTCACTACCAAGGGCTCACTTCCTAGAAGAAAGACTCATTGCCGAAAGGACTCACTGTCTAGAAGAAAGAAGAATAGGAGAAGACTGTTATAGAGAGATTCACTATCTCAAGACAACAACATAAATCCTCCACTGAAACTTTATGACATCCGCAACCTTCAGCTCATTGCCTCCAGTAACTTCAAGCATACTAAAATGTAGACACCTTCTGCTCATTGCATCCAAGAGTCATAAGCATTTAATATCGCACTCAATTCACCACACTTGATCACATTCCCATCTTCTCCATCTTTCTCACCCTCTAATCAAACTTCATCTTGCATTTATACCATCTATAGCCTAAACAATCTCAATTAGGTTGGCCTTAATGAAACATGTGCACCTCAACCATGCAACACCAAAATAAGTCAGCACCAAACACTTCCATGATGGAAAGAAGTGAAGGTGGACCATGCTGAGGGTTAACTAGGAACCAAATTTGTATCACCATGCTACTCATCACATCTACAATCCCCAAGGTACCTCCGCAAATAATGCTAGCATGCCAAGTTGGCCAAACCTAAACTAACACAACAAGCAACCACATACACAACACTTAGGTCTGAAAGCATCATGCAGACCACAAATAAACACTCTACAACACCAAACATCTTTCTAGAATATTCCAACATCATTAGAATTTTTTGCACCATAATTGCAACCACCTAAAACAAAGAATGCCTTCATTCTGCACATCATGATGCACTACTACTGAACTCCAACACAAGAACTAAACTTGTGGAGCAACCTAACACTAGAAACTTTAGGGAAAAGTAGATACAGACAATATAAGCACATTCTCCAAATCCACAAGACAAGAAACCTCAATGCAAAGAAATGAGAAGCAATCTCATTTCTCCTAGACAACCTTCTTCACAAGAAAATAATCTATCAAACACATCTTCTACTACCGCATAATCTAGAACCTGAAACTCTAGATATAACACCTTTGAATGCCCCTGATCATCACTTCCAAACCGCACAAGCATATCTTCACCCATGAAGAAATACGGAGCACAACACTGAACATACCTCTATCACACTGCACACCTTTTTATTCAAATTTTCTCAAAAGAACTTGGAAACCAAGTGAAGCATCTACTAGAGGTTGACATCAATGACAATGCCAGCAAGCTTCCAATAATCTCCCCCTTTGTCATTGATGGCAACACCAACTCTTTAAAAACCATCAACAACAAAAGAAACCAACAACTCTCCAACCATCAATACTCCCCCTTACTAGAGCAGCTCTTACTCTTCACACTTTTTACATCTGCTTCACACACTTTCTTGCACTATGGTTTTTCAGGCACTCTCTCTCCCCCTTTGACATCAATGTCAAAGGGAAACACTTGCAACACCATCAAGCACCCGCTTTCACTTTTCTACACTCTCCCCCTTAGGGGCATAAAATATGCTCCATCTGACTACATCAACTAGCAAAACCACTACCTACTCCCCCTAAGAGGTAGCTTTCAACATTAGTCCAAGACTAAGAATGTAATTTGAAATGCTTCCCGAACAAATGCACACACACTTATGCATCTAATCAAAAGGAGGGGCAATAACCCCTAACTTCTACTGGAGATACTCAAAAGTATCTTTAGAAAGAGCCTTTATAAAAATATCTGCAACTTGATCCTTAGTAGGCACATACTCCAATTTCAACTCATTCTTTGCAACCTTCTCTCTTAGGAAGTGATACTGGATTGACATATGCTTTGTTCTTGAATGCATTACCATATTCTTTGAAATTTTGATAGCACTTGTATTATCACATAAAATAGGAATAGATTCATTATATGATACATTGATATCCTTCAATGTCTACTTCATCCACAACACCTATGTGTAGAAAGATGCTGCTGCAATGTACTCTGCTTCTTACTCAACCATGAGACTAGTCTGCTTCCAAGAAAGAAAGTGCCACCACTTGTACTTCTTCTATCATCTACACATCTTGCCCAATCTGCATTTGTATATGCACTCAAAGAGAAATCAATATCTTTAGAATAACATAGACAAAATTTAGAGTGCCTTTCAAGTATTTAAATATCATTTTTACTACTGTAACATGTGATTCTCTAGGATCTGCTTGAAATCTGGCCACGTGCTACGCCCTTAATATTGGTGTACATAGGGTTATGAATAGTCAGCTTGTGGCTATCTTAACTCCTAATTAAGTCATGTTATCATTATTATATTATTATTTAGTTAGATAGGTCAAACTAGGTGTTATATAGGGGTGTGTCTATTCATCCTAAGCATAATTAGGTATATATAGGAGGATATGAGTCTTATTTCATCATATATTGTGAAGAGTGTTCTCATTGGAGATATTTGGAGGTTGGCCCCTTGAAGTGTCCTGTTATTATCAATTATTATCAAGTATTTGCAGAATATTTCATATCATCTTCTTCCATTTTGCAATTTATTTCATTACAAGTGGTATCAGAGCATGATCTTGGCACCGTAGAGGCAAAAAATTTTCTCGATATTGGAGGTGATTTTGGGAAGAGCATAACTTTCTGATTTTAGTGAATTTTTTAAATATTTTTAAAGGGTTTTTTAAGACCATATTAAAGAAGCTACAGTCCAGATTTCAGAGGAATTGGAGTAGAGTTGAGCAAATTATTATAGAATTACAATTTCTACACAAATTATTTGAGATCTACATATCTCTCACATCCTGCCAAATTGAAGCATAATTTGTATTAGGTTTTTGAATACATAATAGAGGAGCCTACAGTCCAAAGATTGGAGAAATTGAAGAAACAATAAGTGATTTATTGCAAAATTAGGGTTTCTAAAAAATTTGCTCTCAAGGCAGCAAATTTGCTAATTTTTTGGAGTTATTTCTGGGTAAGTGGTATCTTTTCCCTAGTAAGTTACAGTAAAAATTTTAGAGAATTTACATTTTATTTGTGTGACTTATTTAAAAAATATTGGTTTCCATCATGACGGGTCCTGCAACAAGAGGCAAAAAGAATGTTGTCACACCAGGGAAATCCTCTGATAAGGATGGGGAAACAATAGAGGATAGTAATCCCAATGAGGAAATAAGTAAGGTCAAGGAAGAGGTGTCCTCAATTCAGAAGGATATATGTGACCTAAGAGGAGATATAATAGATATACGAAGCATGTTAAGCGCCTATATGAATGAACCAAGAAAGGAGTTCTCAAGCAACCAAGGTGAAACCTACAAGTCGGCTAATACTGACACAATTTTAATACTTCTATGGGATCTAGAAATTTATTTCCAAGGGTGGATATGCGCAATTTCGATGGCAAGGATCCTTTAACATGGATAAACAAAATGGAGAAATTTTTTGAAGTACATCAAATCCCATATGCACAAAAGGTCACGATGGCTTCCCTATATCTAGAACCAAATCAATTCATTTGGTATCATTGGCTTTGTACTCATTGAAAGAAGAAGGATCTCACTATCTCATGGTTATTTTTTTGCAGAGGAACTCCAAGCACAATATAGCAACAGTGTGACAGACAACTTCTTTAGCCAACTAGCTAAACTTCAACAAATAGGATCAGTTAAGGATTATATTCAGCAATTCCAAAATCTATCCTTAAGAGTGGATACAATTACAGAGGAGAACTTGAAGGATTTATTCTTGGGTGGTCTCAAGGATCACATTCAACATGAGGTATGCATGTTTTGTCCAAATTCTATCTCTAAAGCAATGATTATGGCGAGACAAGTGGAGGAAAAAATTTTGGCTAATAGAAGGGAGGAATTACCTAGTAACAAAGTTGACAAGGCTCTTGCATCATCATTTACTCATCCTATTATGTTGACAGCTCAACAATTGGAAGAGAAAAAGGCCAAAGGGTTATGTTTCAACTGTGATGGAAAATATCATTGTTAAGGGAAAATTGGATCAACAATAATAATCAATATCAAGTTACCCAAAACTCAATGGAATGGTGAACAAAGAAGATTAATCAAATAAAGCAATGAACAACAAAGCAAACCTTCCTCAATTTGAATCTTCCATTGATTGCCTATCACAATTGTTCTTGCATGTATGAAATAGGGCCCTTAGAGAGTGCACTTCCTTGCTATGCTTCAAGAATGTCAATTGGGAATGGCAGTGATAGTTTATTGCAATGAAGAGGAGCTTCACAACAATGGTAGTAGTGCGTAGTGTGTAGTAGCGAATGTGATCACAAGCAATGAAGGAATTGGTGCCAAAGGCATGCTGTAATTCTTGCAGAGTAACAATACTTAAAGCTTGGATGAATGAAATGGAAGAATTGGGTTCAATTTATAGACTTGTGAAAGAAGAGATCAATGGTATAGAAGACTTCAGAAGATCAACGATTGAGAATAGTTGAGGAACGTGCAACGAATAAGAAGAAGACATGTGTCTTGCTTTCTTTTGCATGAGAGGAGTTATCAAGAATAGAAGAATGAGTTAAAGCATTTAAAAAAATATAACAATTAGTTAAGTGATTTAAAATAAGAAGAATATATTTGCATGAGAATAAGAAGATATTTTGCTTTATTAAATATTAGGAATATTTAATTGCATGTGCACAAAGCTTGAATTATATTTAGAGATAACTCAATTTAGAAGAAAAGGCAACTTAAATAAATAATTGATTTATTTAAATTTAAAGAAGATATTATTGGAAGAAAGCAATTAAATAATTGGAATTATTTAATTTAGAAGATAAGAAAGCAAATTAAATAAATAAATTTATTTAATTGTTGTGCATGATTTTAGAAGAATAAATAAAATATTTGATTATATTTTATTTTTAGGGATTGAGAGGATTTAAATAAATTTTATTGATTCATTTAAATTTGGAAGAATGATTTGATTTAATTAAATAATTAAGACTTATTTAATTATTTGGAAGAATTTAATTAAATAAAGGATTTTATTTAATTTTGACTTTAGAAGAGGTAATTGAATATTTCAATATTTAATTAACTTAGAGGAATAAGAATCGAATAAATAAATTTGTTTATTTATTTATTGGTAGAAGAATTAGAAGGGAATAAATATTAGGAATATTTATTTAGACTGAATCGTGTCATTTTTAGGCATATACATTTTGCCCCTCTTTGATGCAATGCAGTTTACGGTGTTGCTTCAAAGAATAAATAGTCTGGTAATGATACATGCCCCAGATTGCCCCTGGAATAGGTTATGATGATAGGATGCCCCCTCGGGAGATTGGATGGGAAGAGGTAGAAAGATGAGAGACAAACAATCTCATGAAGACGAAGGATGAAGAAAGAGACGAATGATATGTCATGCAAGATAGAATGATAACACACACAAGCAAGTAAGCAAGTATGCACAAATGATACAAGAACAAACAAGGTATTGCCCTTATCTAGCGGTAAACCAATGATATATTGATAACGATATACGATAGTGTTCTCATGGTGGGGAACAATATATCCCTAAACCAACATGGTACGCATGTTGTCATGGCGGGGAATGATAGATCCCTAGAGCAACACAAAGGATAGTGTCTGGTTTCAGGAAATGAAACATGTCGTGTAAGACGCATGTGTTGGTCTGATTTCGACAATGTTACATCCTGTATAAGATAATTGATTGATTAACTGATCGATTTGGTTTATGACCAGACAAGGATCAAGACCACTGATTGTGATTGGATCATTTGACAAGATTGACTTGACTCAATTGGTATGGATTAAGGATGGACTTGCATTTTGATCATTACTCAGGTTGACCAAATTGAGAAGAATGGACCATAATGATAGATAGAATACTGATTGATAGAAGAACTCACAAGCTTTTATTTGTATTGATACTCTGCATTGTTGGATCATTATTGCATGGGGTACAGTATGGATGCTTTGTGGATGCGAGTGGATGTGAATGGTTTTTTTGACATCTTGATGGTGCAAGTATTTTGAAATGCTTATTTCATCATTGGGCTTTTTTTGGTACTTTTTTGAAATGTTGTAAGTTAATACAAGCATCTAGGTATAATTGAACTGAGATGACCTGAGCATTGCTTACATGGATTTTGATTTAGCAAGTTAATAAAAGCATCAGGGTATAATTGAACCAAGATGACCTAAGTATTTCTTGTGAATCAACAAACAAGGATTGCCCCGGTTCATGTTAGACCTTTGATGTCCTCGATGATCTTTTACTGATCATGTCGTTGGACAAGGCTTCACATTACTAAAGTTTAATCCACAAATGACAAACAAAGAAAATAATCATGCCCCCATCATAGCATCTCTAGCTTTTGGCATCCTCGAGTAGCATAGAAGGACATGATAGAAAAAATCAAGACTCTGTATTTTAACCATGTTTCCAATCCACAAAATATTTTTGCATTTAGATGTGTTTGTTTCTTGACATAATTTGGGTAAAATCATTTAGAAGGCCTTAGGTGTTTTCTTTTTCTTTGGATAGGTTAATGTCCTGCGTCGAGATTTCTACTTAAAAATGGGTTTTGCTTGTGCTTGCTTGCTTGATGAGAAGATTCCACAATCTTTACTAGTGAGATAGACCCTAAGGGACTGACCTAGTGCCTCGGTGGCTCATTACTAAATGGCCTTACCTACGTGACAACACAGAGGCAACGTAGTTCAGGGTAAACCCTAGCGGACCTAAGACCTAAGTGATAGAAAGTGGTGTGAACTCAGATAGATAGGAGGACTAGACACGGGACAGATGGGACAGTGGGGCCTTGGGGGCACGTTAGAATAATGGCCTTGCCTATGTGACAATGCAGAGGCAACGTAGTTCATGGACTTGGATGGACCTAAGATATGGATCGGATGAGACATGATATGAAAAATGTTAAGGGAAAATTAGATTCAGATGAATAAACAATAATATCAATATCAAGTTACCCAAAACTTCAATGAAATGGTGAACAAAGAAGATTAAAATAAACAATGAATAACAAAGCAAACCTTCCTTAATTTGAAGCTTCCATTGATTGCCTATCACAATTGTTCTTGCATGTATGAAATAGGGCCCTTAGAGAGTGCACTTCCTTGCTATGCTTCAAGAATGTCAATTGGGAATAGAAGTGATAGTTTATTACAATGAAGATGAGCTTCACAACAATGGTAGTAGTGCATAGTGCATAGTAGCAAATGTGATCACAAGTAATGAAGGAATTGGTGCCAAAGGCACACTGTAATTCCTGCAGAGTAACAATACTTAAAGCTTGGATGAATGAAATGGAAGAATTGGGTTCAATTTATAGACTTGTGAAAGAAGAGATCAATGGTATAGAAGACTTGAGAAGATCAACGATTGAGAACAGTTGAGGAACATGCAACGAATAAGAAGAAGACATGTGTCTTGCTTTCTTTTGCATGAGAGGAGTTATCAAGAATAGAAGAATGAGTTAAAGCATTTAAAAGAATATAACAATTAGTTAAGTGATTTAAAACAAGAAGAATATATTTGCATGAGAATAAGAAGATATTTTGCTTTATTAAATATTAGGAATATTTAATTGCATGTGCACAAAACTTGAATTATATTTAGAGATAACTCAATTTAGAAGAAAATGTAACTTAAATAAATAATTGATTTATTTAAATTTAGAGAAGATATTATTGGAAGAAAACAATTAAATAATTGGAATTATTTAATTTAGAAGATAAGAAAGCAAATTAAATAAATAAATTTATTTAATTGTTGTGCATGATTTTGGAAGAATAAATAAAATATTTGATTATATTTTATTTTTAGGGATTGAGAGGATTTAAATAAATTTTATTGATTTATTTAAATTTGGAAGAATGATTTGATTTAATTAAATAATTAAGAATTATTTAATTGTTTGGAAGAATTTAATTAAATAAAAGATTTTATTTAATTTTGACTTTAGAAGAGGTAATTAAATATCAAAATATTCCATTACCTCTTCTAAAGTCAAAAAAAAAAAAAAAATTATTTTTATGAAAGGCATGTCTTATCTTTAGAAAAGAAAGTAGTTAACTCAAATAAAATAGCTTTTGTGTGACACTTGTCTTCTTCCTATTCGCCCACATTTTCTTGGATTGTGCTTATATCAAAATTTGCGGGGAGCTTAATTCCAAGATTTGCAAGATAATAAAAATACTTGTGAGGATCATCATGGAGTACTTTCTCTAATAAGCATTGGAATTTTTGATCTTGGAGGCTTCCTTAATAATCTTCATGTGAGATTTCCTCATCACTATCATGAGGAGTGACAATACGGTTAGATGATCTGGCCATTTCAGGTTGCTTTTTGTACTGAGATCTAATAAGGACCATGCAAGGTGACGAAGGATGAGGTGGAATGGGACTAGAGATTTTGGCAAGGTGCCGATGGAGACTGTTGAGAATGAGATACTTATGACAAGACTTGGACAAGGGACTTTCTTGGTCAATGATTCCAAGTAAGATGGCCGATACAAGACGGTACCCACTAGTAAGGGTACTCGATACCTGTCTTACTGTGTAGGGACTAGTCGTGCACCAAGACCACTAGCAAAGTTTTGTGACCTACTAGGGTTACTTGAATCCAATGTGATACAAAAAATGGGCCTATGCTGACTTGATATGGGATACTTTTGGATTTGGACTAGGAGGACCTGATAGAAGGTGAATGGGATGACCAACGAAATAGAGATTTTGATGTGAAATGGACAGAAAAATGACTGCAAGGTAAGACTTGATCTCTGAACCTGAAACTAGACTGAAATGGGTACCCAGAACTGGTAAAATTTTTCTCTCAAAAATTGTGCAAGTGCTCACTGTCACGCATGCGCTGAAATAGATGCTTTGTAGAAACTGATATATGCGCCGTAAGTCGAAATAAATTCACTACACTGGTAAAAGGTAAATGCATTGTAACAAATAATGAAAGTGCTGCAGGTCAGAACAGATGCGCCGTAGGTCGGTACAAATGCACAGGAATAGAGGATGGATGCACCACTCTAGCTTTTTCAATTTTTTTTGCAATTTTTTTTTTGGAAATTTTTTTGATGTTTATGGTACTTTGGTTGCAAGAAGGTTTCTCTGATCTGATTTTCTAGATTTATGGCAAGAGAACATAGCAAACACAAAGAATATTTTATGGTTTTTTTTTTTGTGATTTTTTCTCTTTTTGGACTAAAAAGAAAGAACAAGTACAAATCCTAGGCTTCAAATGGTTTACAAGGGTTTTTGGCCACTAGAACAAAGGTGGGTAATAAAGGCAACCGTTCAAGTGGTTATACATGCGGCAGTACTACTATCCATTATGGAGTCTCCCAGCCTGCAAGGGTTGCGCCTTGGAGGGTTTTGGGGGAGGTTGGTTGTCGGTATAACACAATTTCACTCGTTGTTTGAAGCTTTCACTCCAAACACAATTTATTTATAGTGGCTTGGAAGGGCTTGGCGTCTAGCCTATTACCACTTAGGGTCATTCCTACTTGGATAAACGGTATCCAAGAGCAGGCCCCTCTAAAGGAAAAACACATGCGAAAATGATATGTATGGCATTTTGGTCACCCAAGATAGGGGAGAGCATAGGCCTGGTATCATTCCCAAAAACACAGAATACAGTTGTTCTTTTCCCCTAGTTAAAATGAGAAAAACTAGATGAGCTATCTACTTGGGCAAGCATAGAACTTTGAAGTGATAACAAGATAGCAATGGTCCAATTTTAGCCAAGATAACAATGATGAGTTTAATTTTAACCACGTAACACAGATTGTTAACTTTGAAATGATGGTCAATCGAGATAGCAATGGTTCAGTTTTACCCAGATAGCAATGATGAGTTCAATTTTATCCACGTAGCATGAGTTGTTAACTTTGAAATGATGGTCAATCGAGATAGCAATGGTTTAGTTTTACCCAGATAGCAATAATGAGTTCAATTTTATCCAGATAGCAATGAGTTGTTAATTTTGAAAAGATAGCAATAGCAATGACTTAATTACCACTTTCCTAGTTAAAACTATGTGAGATTTGCATGAGCATCCATTTTACTTTCCCTTTAGAAATCGAAGTGTGAGCTAACAAGTGCAACTATATGAATCTAAACTAGTACCTAGCCTGTAAAACAGATCAAGAGAGTTCCTACAAAGACGTTAGCATTAGCACAATCTTCCAAAAACCCTAAAATCACTGCCTACAATAGATGCACTGCTTCAGAGACTGAATGCGCATAAACAGTCAACAGAAGCGCCATAATATACATGCATTGTAATAGAGGTTAAAAGTGCTGGGATACAGTGTATATGCGCCGAATTAGCTAATGCACCATTTCAGATGGTAAAAGTGCTATAACAGAGTATATATGCGCTATAGTAACTAAAGCGCCGTGACAGATAACAAATGCGCCAAAATGGAGAGCATATGTGCTACGAAAATGTATGCGCCATGACAGGTAACAGATACGTGTTAGGAAGTGACGGATGCACTGTTTCCTCCTGTGTATGACTTTCTAAAACACAAAAACTCAGTTTTTGGGTTAGATTTAGGGCTAGGCCCCATGGTGGGTGCCAAAAATGTTAAGGGAAAATTGGATCAACAATGAATAAACAATAATAATCAATATCAAGTTACCCAAAACTCAATGGAATGGTGAACAAAGAAGATTAATCAAATAAAGCAATGAACAACAAAGCAAACCTTCCTTAATTCGAAGCTTCCATTGATTACCTATCACAATTGTTCTTGCATCTATGAAATAGGGCCCTCAGAGAGTGCACTTCCTTGCTATGCTTCAAGAATGTCAATTGAAAATGGCAGTGATAATTTATTGCAATGAAGAAGAGCTTCACAACAATGGTAGTAGTGCATAGTGCATAGTAGCGAATGTGATCACAAGCAATGAAGGAATTGGTGCCAAAGGCACGCTGTAATTCCTGCAGAGTAACAATACTTAAAGCTTGGATGAATGAAATGGAAGAATTGGGTTTAATTCAAAGACTTGTGAAAGAAGAGATCAACGGTATAGAAGACTTGAGAAGATCAATGATTGAGAATAGTTGAGGAACGTGCAACAAATAAGAAGAAGACATGTGTCTTGCTTTCTTTTGCATGAGAGGAGTTATCAAGAATAGAAGAATGAGTTAAAGCATTTAAAAGAATATAACAATTAGTTAAGTGATTTAAAACAAGAAGAATAGATTTGCATGAGAATAAGAAGATATTTTGCTTTATTAAATATTAGGAATATTTAATTGCATGTGCACAAAGTTTGAATTATATTTAGAGATAACTCAATTTAGAAGAAAAGACAACTTAAATAAATAATTGATTTATTTAAATTTAGAGAAGATATTATTGGAAGAAAACAATTAAATAATTAGAATTATTTAATTTAGAAGATAAGAAAGCAAATTAAATAAATAAATTTATTTAATTGTTGTGCATGATTTTGGAAGAATAAATAAAATATTTGATTTTTTTTTTTTTTTTTTTTGAAAAAGTGGCATAGCCACTAAAATTATATTAATTTAAAAAAGGAAAATACAAAATACCTAATTCAAAGAGGCATACCGGTAGGAAAGAATCGGCAAAGAAAACCTCTGGTTGTAGCCTTTTAACTTATCTAAATACAAAGATGACTCAAGAGGATGAGTCAGCCAAGTCAAAATTAGTGATTTCACTACAAAATTGACTTCTGTGTCCCGAGGGAACTATTACAAAATTTTCATCTGATACAATACAAAATTTATAGGAAGCCCCATAAAAACCCCAAAACCATCAGATAACATCTTGCTAGCCATCAACAATTAAACCCTGTTGTCCACGATCCTCTTCTTCAACCGATAGAGGGGGCGGCGGAGGAGGAGGATGGTTATAATGCAGAAGGAATGTTAGAGCATTAAAAACCCTTGTAGCATCATCTTTCACTTGACTGCACAGCTCATTCCTATGACAATGAACAAAATTATGAAAGGATAGAACACAATTATTTTGAAGCCCATACAACATAGCATTATAAAGGCAATGAAGTGCAGGTCGACAGAAGAGATCCCTGTGAACAAACAAGCCACCCACAAGAGCAGTACCCTCATACAAATTGTAATCCACTAAACTTTTGTTAAAAACATCCACAGAAAAATGATCATCATGAACAAACATAGAGCCCAAGTTCCTTACCAGGTCAGGATTTTGTAATAAGTCCATAGCATTAGAAAGAAAATGTAAAGCAGCTTGGGAAGGATATAGAGAACTAGGAAAATGCAAAACATCCCGACCACAAACCTGTATGATCGCTCTCTCTACATCTTCCTCATAAATCTTGAAAACTTCATGCATCGAATTCAGATTGAGAAGGCCTAAAGAATGTTGTTCCCAATTTCAGATAGGCAGACAAATTCTTCTATTTCGTTGTGCAGAGGCCATAGAAAAAAACTTCTCTCAAATATAAACCAGTTAGAAGATAGAAATAGAGCAAAAAGAGCGAAAGAAGGGGATGACAAAAGAAAAAATGATGCACAAGAATATAATAACTAATTCCCTCAAGATACAATGAATGAAATCAATACTGAAAAGATATACCATTATGCAAGATCTACCACCTTGCGTGCAATATTAAAACAGAAGGACTACTCACCATACGCATATTGCCCATAGAACTTAAGAACAACATCAGCTGTCAGAAAGGAGCTGCCACAACTAGAGGATTCTCAATTTAGTAGCTAAAAGCTAAAAACTTTGCCTTTTTTAAGGTACCTTCTACTAAAATCATCATAATTATCCTCCATGTTAAATTGTACTTTCCTTATTTAAAATGTGGTTAATCCCCGGGATCAATGAAATGGAGGTGGAATCCCATTCATAGTAAGAGTCATTTAAACAAAAAGCATGATTCCCTAAAAAATCCGCTAGAGAATTACCTTCCCTATAAGTATGGACTATATTAAAAGATTGAAAATGTTCAAGCAAGTTCCTTCCAGATTGCAAAATATAATCAATTTTCCAATTTGGCGAAGACTTAGAGGAAAATACCCTAACAATATTCAAAGAATCCCCTTCCACTATTAAGTTAGGAATCCCACATTTAATTGCAAGATTAAGGCCTACTAATAAAGCTAAGGCCTCTGCCTCATTATTTGAGCACACACCAAGTTTAACTCATAGAACTCTCAAAACTACGCCATTGTGATCTCTCAAAACACAACCAACACTAGATTCACCAGGGTTCCCCTTACTTGCACCATCAAAATTTAGTTTAACAAAAAAAACAGATAGAGGGATCCACTTAATGATAGATCTGTCCAATTTATTGTCTGAAATGAAGCAATTTGAATTAGGCAAAAATAAAAATTTCCAATTCTTTAGCATAAGATCATCCCAAGAAGTAAAAACTAGGGAACCAGACTTTCTAAAATGAAGAGAGGCTGAGACTAATTTTGAAATCAACTTCTCAAGTTTAACAATAATTACATCAAAAGGATTGTGAATGTTTCTAAAAATTCTACTATTTCTTTCAAGCCACAGAATCCAAATAACAATGCTCGGAGAGACCACCCAAAAGTCAGAAAAGGTGGAGTTTGAAAACAAGATAGGCCATCTTTGAAACACTTGAAGGAGAGAGGAAGGAAGGGGGCCCTGCCAACACAACTTTGAGAATAACCAATACCAAACTTTTGAAGACAATTGGTAATTTAACAGCAAATGATCCACAGATTCTTCCACTTTAGAGCAAAAAGGACAGAAGAAAGAATTAGCAATCCCAAGCCTGACTAACCTATCACTAGTAAGGATTCTATAATTCAAGGCTAACCAAGCAAAAGCCCCTGCTTTAGGCAGACAGGGACCACTCCAACATAGTTTATAAGGCCAATCAGTTGGAGAAATAAAATCCTTACTAATGATACTTAGATAGCCTTGCTTGACTGAATATCGACCAGATTTAGATGGTACCCAAATGAGTTTATCTTTGCCTCCTGATAAAAAAATCCTTCTCCCCTTCAAGATATTCCTAAGAAAAGCCTTCTGTTCTAAAGGAATTAGAAAATCATCAAATTTTTTCCACTTAACTTGATTAGTTACTAAATCAGATTCTACTTGAATGTAATCTTTAACTTTAGTTCCCCAAACTTGACATAAAAACACCTTAATTTCCTGAAGACCTTCTACATTTTTCAGCGGCTGATAACTGTTCCAAGAGTCATCCCAAAAAGGAGCTGAGTTTCCATCCTAAATAACCCAAGAAAGAAAAGGAGAGATCACCTCTCTACATTTTAAAAGAAAATTCCAAATCTAAGAGCCCATCTTTGGATTTAAAATAGTAAAAATTCTTGTAGGTGAGGGTGAATCTAAATATTTAGCTTGCATTATTTTCCCCCATTTAGAATCTGATTTTTCATATAAATTCCAAACCAACTTAGCACCAAGAGCCTTGTTATGTGCTTCGATATTATGAACTTCGGTTCCTCCTTGCTGCTTTGGAGAATAAATTTTATCCCAAGAAATTAAAGGAATCTTTTTTCCATTTAAGTTAGATCCATTCCACAAAAAATTCCTCAAGATATTAACAAGACAAGAAAGAATGGCCTTAGGCATCATAAGCACTGAAAGCATATACACAGGTACTGCCGACAAAACTGATTTTATCATTAGGATTTTACCTGCCAAGGTTAACCATTTACCTTTCCAAGATGAAATTTTAGACTTAATACTCTGAATAAGTTTTTCCCAAAACATGTTTTTAACTGATCCCGAGAAGAGAGGAATCCCCAAATACCTTGAGGGAAGGATATCAACTTTAAAACCTAAGTATTTAGCAATTCTTTTTTGAACAAAAGAGGAAGTAAAAAAGAAAAAAAATGGATTTCTCCTGATTAACTTTCTGGCCTGATACTAAACAATACTTTGAAATTACTTCCTTAATGCATTTACCTTCTAATAACACAGGTTGGCCAAACAACAAAGTATCATCAGCAAATAAAGCATGAGTGATGACGAAAGGAACTCGAGGAATTTTTATCCCCTTCCAATTCTCCAAGGAATTTTGCAGCAAAATCAATCTACTCAAACTTTCAGCCATTATGATAAAAAGAAAAGGGGACAAGGGGTCACCTTGTCTTATCCCTTTTGAGGATTTGAAAATTTTTGATTGGGAGCCATTAATCAATACTGAAAAACTTGAACCAGAGATGCAAGAAGAAATCCACTTACACCATTTCGAGGAGAAACCAAACTTAAGAAGAACTTGAAACAAAAATTCCCAAGTAACATATCCAGTTTAATCAACATAGCAGAAAGTTTATGATCATAAATTGAATGCAGAACCTCATGAGCCACCAATGCACCTTCAGCTATTTCCCTACCTGGAACAAAACCACCTTGTTCCTCTAACACAATCTTTGGGATAAGACTAGCAAGTCTTAAAGTAATAGCTTTTGAAATGATTTTATACAGAGTATTACAGAGAGAAATAGGTCTGAAATCAGTAAAGGAAGGAGTTGCAATTTTAGGAATCAAAGCAATGAAGGTAGAATTAATTTCCTTCAAAACAGTACGGTTTCTACGAGCTTCTTCTACTGCCAACCAAACATCTTTACCTATAAAATCCCAACATTTTTGGAAGAAAAGTGGAGTAAAACCATCTGGCCCAGGAGATTTATCTGGATCTAGTGAAAAGACTACTACCTTAATTTCCTCTAAAGTAAACTGTTTCATCAGTTCTAAATTATCTTCTTGCAAAATCAGAGGAGGAATGTGATCAATAACTTCAAGCACAGTCAAGTGAGATACATTACTATTATCCTTTGAAAGAAGCTTTTGAAAAAAATTAACTCCTTCATTCTGAATAAGAATATCATCTTGTAAAATATTCCCTAAAGAATCTTTTATTGCATGAATAGAATTTTTATGTCTTCTAACCAAAGCCGAAACATGAAAAAAATTTGTATTTCGGTCTCCTTCTCTAAGCCAAATCTCACTCAATTTCTGTCTGCAAAAAATCTCTTCTTGAGCTAGAACTTCCTCCAATTGATATTGGAGAGATTTTACATATTCAAAAGAAGTAGAATCCATACCATTTTTAATAATGACTTCATTTATCTGATCTAACTAGGATTACAAAACAGCTTTATAAAAAAAGATATTACCAAAAGAAAGTTTATTCCACTCCTTGATTTTATCTCGGATAAATTTCAGCTTCTCATTAAGCCAAAACATGCGAGAACCTTTCACAAAAGGGGCATTCTTCCACCAAGACTCCAAAAGAGGTAAAAAATTACAATCTCTAAACCACATGGCTTGAAACTTGAAAGAAGATCTAAATTTCTTTTTAGTCTTGTTCAAATCTAAAAGAGTAGAAATAGGAAAATAGTCTGAAGTAGTAAAAGGAAGAACAGAGGTACCAGATATTTTAGAATCAAGACACCAGGCAGAAGAGAACAAAAATCTATCCAATCTTTCTACTATATTTAAAAAATCCTTTCTCTGATTTGACCGGGTGAAATTCCCATTTAATAAAGGACTATCCAGCAAAACATTTTCTGAAATAAAATCATTAATATCCTTAATTACCTTCTGGGGAGGACAGATACCTCCTGATTTTTTAGACAAACACGTAATAGCATTAAAATCACCTCCTAGAATAACTTTTTCTCCAGATAAATTTTCCAAAAGTGCAGACAGAATATCCCAACACCTCTTTTTATCATTAGTCGAAGTTGGTCCATAGACATTAAATAACCAAAAACTGAAAGTTAGGGAGGTAATTTTAACTAATAAAAAATTTGGGGTTGAACAAATCAAATCTGCATCACAAGTTTTATTATCCCAAAGAATAACCAAACCCCCTGATGCCCCCTAAGCTGGAGAATGAAGAAACTTCCATTTAAATCAATTTGAAAAAATATTATCAACTTGAGTTTGAGACAGCTTAGTCTCCTGAAGCAAAACAATATCCATACCTGCTGAATCAATCTGACGCTTGACCAAGCATCTTTTGTTAGGGGCATTAATGCCCCTAACATTCTAGGATAGGATCTTCATTGCTCCTGGGGAGAGTTTCTCACTCTCCCCGATCTCAAACAGGTTTCAAGGGTAGCCTACAACCCAGCCTTAATTTCTTCTTGAGTTTTAAAAGACTTTGGTTTCTGACCTCTCTTGGAAGGGGAAATAGACCTAGAATTTAGTGGAGAATCCTGACTGGAAGTTTGAGAACTGGATAACTTTGTGACAAAATTAAAAACATCTGTAGCAGTAGAAGGAGTCAGAGACTCTGGTTGAGGAAATGAAAAGTTTTGTGCTAGAATTGAAATCTCATTACCAATTCCATCTCCCACCATATCCTTCCAAGTCTTATTCTCTGCATGTAACTGGTCATTACTTACCAAGTTTGATGCAGAAGTGTTATTTATAGGAGAAATATTCATACCTGCAGCTTCATGAGAATCTTCCTCAATTACCTCTTCTGCAATTTAATCAATAAGATCAGAAGCAACTTGATTTATAGTTTTTTCAACATAAGTTTTTCCCTCCTCCTTGGATAAAGAGAAATTTATTAAGTTAGAGACATCATGTTGACTGTCATTTGAAAAACAAAACTCTTTTTCTTTGTCAAAAGATGGAAATAAATTCTTTTTCACTTGCTCTTTATGAGTAAAGATGGGAGTATCTGATTCTTCCCCCTTCCCAACATTAAAATCAAAAGAAAAATCCTCCAATGATCTATTAACATAGTCGATTCCCTCACTCCTACCAGAAGAATTAATCAAATGATTTAAAGAGGCTTCCCCAAGATTTACATAATCAATATCTTCCTGTGAAATGTTATCTTTTTCCGAATCCTCACAAGCCCAATTATATTCATGAATTTTTGGCTTTTCTATAGACATAGGGTTTTCAAAAACAATAGCTTGTTTCTAGGTCCCAAATTTAGAATTAAATTCCATGAATTTAGGAAATGGAAATGAGGTGTTTAAAATTAAAGAAAACCTTACTAGCAAATCGGGTTTCTGAAAACTAGACATATCATGCTTAACAAAGAAACCCATTTTCTTAGCACATAATTCAATAAAATTCAGATCTCTATACTCAAGAGGTAGATTTGGCAATGAAATCCAAAATGGAACAAAATTCATATTCTCTTTAATGGGATCAAAATTTGGTTCCCATTTCTGAATGTAGATCCCTTTGCATTGGTAAAACCATAATTTTTGTTTTAGGGTTTCCTCACAAAAAACACCATTCTCAAAAATAACCGTAAAAACACAAAGCTCCTTATGAAGAAAGAAAACATCAGAAACCCCTTTCCAAGAAACCCTAACCCAATTAAGGAAAATTTTAGAATTAAGTTTCAAATTCCAAACCTTACCATCAGAGCCCTTGTCGATAAATCTTGGATATAGGGATTCACCAACTCTTCAGGGATTTGAACATTAACAGTTTCTGCTGAAACCCTAACGTCAGAGTCTGAGGTATTTTCATGAGGAGACACATTTGAAGAAGTTTATTTTACCCTCCAAACTTGAAACTTTCAATTACCCTTCTCCGCCCTTTCAAAAAAACTAGCTCGAGTATTTGGAAAAGAAGACTGTTGTGCAAAAAACCTGTTGGTATTCTGAAAATTAAAAGAACCACCGTTACCATAGCGAGATAGGGCAGTAAAGTGACCTGCACTTCTATAAAAACTATGAAACCATAGTCCTGACGGCTCCTGAAAAGAGAAATGCCTTCCACCTCTAATAGCTTCAGCAAATAAACTTTGTTGTGAGTGCAAAGGCCTTCTTTCAAAGACCTTTCCATATTGTCTCATTTTGTTGTCGCATAGCAAATCATATAGTTCATTTTTTTTTTTAGGGATTGAGAGGATTTAAATAAATTTTATTGATTTATTTAAATTTGGAAGAATGATTTGATTTAATTAAATAATTAAGATTATTTAATTGTTTGGAAGAATTTAATAAATAAAGGATTTTATTTAATTTTGACTTTAGAAGAGGTAATTGAATATTTTGATATTTAATTAACTTAGAGGAATATGAATCAAATAAATAAATTTGTTTATTTATTTATTGGTAGAAGAATTAGAAGGTAATAAATATTAAGAATATTTATTTAGACTGAATCGTGTCATTTTTAGGTGTATACAATCATAAAAGACGTAAATGTGATGAGAAGAAGTTGTTCTATATTGAGGCTACCTATGATGAAGATAAGGATGATGAAGATCCAGTGGTGGTGGTAGAGGACTCTAAAGATATCCAACCAACTATCTCTTGTCATGCACTATCATGTATCAATAACCCACAAACACTCAAGGTAATGGGTTTCCTTAAAAAACAAATAGTCACAGTATTGATTGACTCGGGGAGTACACATAACTTCATCAACAAGCAACTAGCAGCAAAGTTAAATTATTTTGTCTACCCTACCCCTGAATTCCAGGTTATGATTATTGGCAAGAGACACTATATGGATTCATGAATGTTGTCATTGATGGCAACAAAGGTTATCCCACACATCCGCAATGCATGATAAGTTCTCACCAGAAGTCAGATTGAAGAAGTGTTGAGGTCCGGTAAGCAAGAACAGAATAGTCAGTAAGGTCTGTCAGACAGGTCCATATCTCTTAGTAGAAGTATCTCAGTGAAGTACAGATTTGGGGAAGTCAAGAGGAGTATCTTGACTGATAGATTCCAAGGTTTGAGCCTCTGGTATGGAAAGGATAAAGAGATATGAATGCTTGAGTGTCGAGTTCCCAAGTGACAATGTGAACAGAGGAAGAATTGACTGGCAGAACATCAGACATTATTCCGGATGTGTTACTGATGTTGGTAAAGGTTATGAAGGCATGAATTATGTTTGGCCAACATGATTAATGATTTCCACAAGTATATCCTTGATCCGCATTACTTGGTGTGCAAGGATTCAGCTGACAGATCAGAGTTTGTGAAAAGATTGACTATTCCGAGTGCCGACTAGAAAGGTGATGAAATCACTTGTGTGGATATATATATATATAAGATGGATTTAGTTATGAGAGGTGTTGTTGTTGGAAGTGAAGTGTGAAGAAAAGTAGTAGAGCCGAATAAAAGCAGAAAGGAAGATCTGGTATGTGAAAGAAGAGCAGCATAAAAGAAGAAGAAAGATGAAGTGCAGCAGATCAGTATACAAAGCCTAACCGGAACTGAAATCTAGCATATGTTGATGCTCCTTATCAATTCAAGTATTGTATTACACTCTTTATAAATTGTAGACAGTGTGTCTCTTGTAGGCAATGTGCTCGAGCAGTGAGCCCTAATTGGCAAGTGTCATTTTTGTAATCCTATTCTTCTAACAAAGAATACAATCTTGGGTTAATCACCCCGTGGTTTTTCCCTTAACAGGGTTTCCACATCAAAAATATTGTGTCATGTGTATTTCCATTTCATAGTTATGATTGCTTGTTTGAATTGATGCTGCACTAATTATTAAGATAGTTCAGAAAGTAAAAATATTTAAGATAACTGATTCACCCCCCCTCTCAGTTATCAACAATTGGTATCAGAGCCAAGTTCCTCCTAACAAAGTCTAATAGCTTGAGGAAGATCTGGAAATTCAAATGGATGCATATGGTTTAAGGGAGTAACTCAAGACTGCCCTTGATGATCTTGAACAGTCAAACTCTGAAGTCAATGAATTAAAGGAAAGACTCAAACAGGCTGATGATTTCATGAGAGAACTAAAAGACAAATTAAGTCTCTCTATGAAAAAGAGAAAGGAGCTACTTCAACAATTAGCAAGTCAAGGTGAAGCAAATAATGCAAATGAAGAGCTGAAGGAGAAAACCAAGTTATGT
This sequence comes from Cunninghamia lanceolata, assembly GCA_027924645.1. Lineage (NCBI taxonomy): Eukaryota > Viridiplantae > Streptophyta > Pinopsida > Cupressales > Cupressaceae > Cunninghamia > Cunninghamia lanceolata. The sequence continues at coordinate 1,026,099 of BSBN01000220.1, read as the reverse complement.
GAAAAGTTATCAAAAGAAATCATTATGGTAAGACATGAAATGGAATCCGGAGTTATGAAGTTTACCCAAGAAGTTGAAGAGAAAAGAAAAACTGAAGATAATCTAAGACAATCTCTCCAAGAGAAATCAGAAGATTGCCACAAGATGGATAGAATTATCAGACATCTTGAATCTGATCTTGAAGATGCTAAAGATAATGAAAACTTGAGGATCAAATTGTCTCTCTCAAAAAGGATCTTCAAACAACAAATGAATATAAAGAGAAATTCAAGATAAGTTCTGCTCAACTTGAAGTTCTTCTTGGAAGTCAAAAGAGGGTAGATGACAAGTATGGTTTGGGATATGAGAAAGGAGAAAGCTCCGGATCTGGTCAAAAGAATTTTAGATCAAAAAATCAAAGGAATAGGCCTAGAAGACCTCTGGTAAGACAGCCTAATGCTCAAAGATATCCATCCTTCAATGTATACTGTCACAACTGCAATAACTTTGGTCATAAATCTAATCAGTGCAGAAAGAGAATGAATCAGACTAATTCATCCTTCTCCGGACAGTGTTTTAACTGCAAAAGGTATGGTCACAAATCTCATGAATGCAGAAATATGCAAATGAACAAATCATTCAATGGTAGATGCTTTGCATGCAATAGAATAGGTCATATGGCTAATCAATGCAGATCAAGAGGATATCAATCAAATATGCAAAGAAATGTTGCTTGCCAAATTTGCAATAGATCCGGTCATATTGCAAAATTTTGTAGAAGCAAGAATCAGGACAAAAGAGGTCTAGTATATTATAATCAGAATCAAGATAAGGGAAAATAAAAAGTGAATGCGAATGAAGTTCAAAATGAGATGAACAAGATTTGGGTGAAGAAAAGTACAGAGAATGTAGGGGATGGATCTGCACCAGACTCTGGTGCTGATATTCCTTCCAGAGATTAAAAAGTGAGCTCTGGCTTAGGGGGAGACACAAAGAAAACCTTGTTCCCCCATCCAGTCAATTGGTGCCGGAATTGGCACAAGGAGAGTTGTGGATTAAAAGGGGTCATACAAGAAACATCTAAAAGGGGTATGGTAAAGATTTGAGAGATCCGCAAGAAGATTTGAAGAATCTAATCCTACCAGAATTGATCTGGTAAAACAGTCTTCCAGTAAAAATAGATTCCTTACAAGTTTGGTCTGATATGATTCAAACTATGGTGTCTTGATCTACAAATAGATCAAATGACTAATGAAAGGAAGATAGATTATCACTACTCTCCTAGAATAACTTCAAAATCTATCTCAGTGATCCGGAAAGGTTTTGTCTCTGAATAAGACAAACAAGGCAAACCAGAACGAATTAGGTTGCACATTTATTGCAGAATGAAAATTAGGGCTTCTCAGAAATAAAAGAGTTCATTCGCTCATCATTTGTACATTCACATTTGAAGAAAAGAGAAAAGGAGCTCTGCAACTACTTCTCCCAAAGATCAAGACGATTCTTCATACAGCTCAATCTAGATTTCATCGTGTGTGCCCTAAATAGCGTAAAAGGTATTCTTCATTCTTAATATCTCTCAGTAAGATTCCTTGATGATGGCTACTCTGAATATAGTAAAGATTTCTAATAGACCTCGCCCCATATTTAAGAAGCATCCATACAAATCCGTGGAGGTAGATCCCCTAGGAGCCTTCTCTAGTGTTCCGCATGGTGTTTTGCACACCAAAGATATTAGGGTTTACATACACGCAAATGTTGAAGAGTTTGGGGAATTCAAACTAAGAGATATCTATCACAAACAACTATTAGATGATTCATTTGAGCTCAAACCCCAATACAAGGGCCTCCAGAATAAGCACTTTGCACAATACATGCATTTCCCCTATTTTACTGAGGATGAATGGGTCAGGTGTATTTTGAGCAGAATACATGACAACTTCATGTGGTTAAATGGACCATTCAAAATCACAAAAGATGCCATCAGGGCAGTTACCAGATTACACTCATTCGATGGGATCCCTGTTCTTAAATCTGTGAAGAATCAAACTGTGAGTGAGGCTACCGGATCCAAGTTTGACAAAAGAGCAAAGACAGTAGATGACATCTCTGATCCGGATGTCAAGTTTGCCTCCATGATCATTGGATATAAAATATATCATTCTAGCAGGGAAAATTCAATACCTAGAACGGCCATCTACATCGCTTATGAAATGCTAAGAAAGGATGTAGACTACGATCTTTGTTAGCTTCTCTTAAACCAACTCTTGGAGAATTTGCAAAAAATAAAGAAAGATAAAAAGAATTCATTCAAGTATGGTGGATTAATATTGTGCTTATTCTTCTACTTTATGAATGAGCTTCCCGGATCTAGTGGCTGGGTGTGGGAGAATGATAGACCAGTAACTATCCAAATCAGAGATTATTTGCATGGACTTGGTGATGTCAAAGCACAAAATACAGCCCTGTGGGGATACTTCAAGAATTTCCAGAACATGATGCAAGCAAGAGAAAGGATTCCCCAGTCTATTGTTGAGAAGTACAAAGACACAGTATGTTTTATGGTAGATACTAATTAGTGCCTAATGGAGGCAGTAGAACCAAGAACTGTATGGATCATGCCCATGGGGTATGAAGTTGATGAACAAATTGTGGAACTGCATGTTCAACACATGCTAAGTCAGCCAAAGGATCCAAAGGTAGAAAGGTTTGGAACCTTTGAGGAGCTGAGTGTAAAGATTCATGTGGAACTCAGAGAACTAGAGATCAAGAGGAAGGTGAGAAAAGAAGTAGAAAATGTTGCCAAAGGCCTTGGGATCTCAAAGGAGGCACTTGATGCCCATAAGAAAAAGATGGAAAGGGCTGAGGAAGAGAAGAAGGCAGAAAAGAAAAATGAGGAAAGTGCTCCGGCAAAACTTTCCACTCGGACCAGATCATCAAAGAGATCTGCACCTACCACTGCCAAAGGCTCAAGGACATCAGAACCAGAAGCACAATCATCTAGCAAAGGAGAGAAAAGAACAAAGACAAAAGCTACAAGAGCTTATGCCAGTCAAAGGGATGAAGAGGAGACTGAATCTGATGAAGAAATCAAGAAAATGAAGAAAAAGAAGAAAACATCCGGTCAACCCTCTACCAGACAGAAGGAAGAAGAAAAGACAGAGGAATATGTTGAAAAAACCACTCTTCACATTGATGACATAATCAAATCAGTCACAGTGGACAGAAATTTTCAGCTAATGGTTGAGTTCTATGATGATTATGGTGAAGCAGATCAAAAAATATTGCAAGATGCCATAGTCAGTGATGCAGAGTGCCAGCAGAAGCGAATGAAATTTGACTATATCTTCCCTATCGGCAAGAGGTCTCCCAATGTTTCACCGAAGCCAAGAATGACTTCTCTATCGGGAAGACATGAACCATTGGCTGTTCCTTATTCTTTTATCCCGATGGCCAAGTTCTCACCGATAACTCCGTGACGGTTAGTTGCTTATCGGCAACACCTCATACTATCGGACCGCGAGAAATTTCTTAGGCTGATATACTCCGTCACTCTGATGACTAATCTTCGTTGGCCAGACTTCCTCCTTCGGTAAGACTCCTTTCACCTACGCTGACACCTTGTCTCTCGCCGATATCGTCAGGCACATCGGCCAGATCCTCCGCTTCGGTGAGACTCCAGTTCGCAGCCCCGATGGTTCATCTCATTCCGATGAGTCTCTATCGGCGAGACTTCTTGAACTCCTCCCGATGAGCTTCTATCGGTGGGACTCTAACAGTCGCTGTGACTTCTTCGGCTTTCCCCGACAAGGTTCCTCACGCCGATACTCTTTGTCGGCGATACTCCGAGGATGTCTCACCGATCGGTGAAACTGTATACCGTCGGCTAAGTGTATTTTCCTTAGCCCGATATCGTTTCTCTCACCGATGCGAATAACAATGGTATGTGTCTCCGACACTATACCAATCTTCGACAAGACGGAGAGCCTTTCACGCCAATGGATCTCCAACCGTTCTGAGGTGCCGAACTAGAATTCCTTTCGACCGAACAATGGAATTTGGCCGTTTCATATATCAAACCCTCGATCACTTGTAGCAATCTGATCCCACATCAAAACTATCCAATTTCACTCTGATTTTCTGACTAGCCACATGACGATGTCTAGTCGAACTTGACTGAGTTCGCTGGCTTCCTGGGTAAGAATTCAACAACAACAAATGTGAAAATTCTTTCCCCCATCACACTGATACTATATAGGGCTTCAGTGGACAAAGGAAAGGGCCTCCATGTATGAATCAAAACCCTACTCCTAGGTTACGAACCAGCCACTGTGGAACCGTGGGTTTTACACCATCTGCACACTACAGAGTCACTATGGATTGACAGATAGCATCCGGTTAGGGTTCCATTTACAAAATTAGGATAAAGATATCAAATCACTAAGAACAACCAAGAAAATCAATACAGATCATACCCAGAACTCTCTTTATTCAGTTATCAAAAATAACTTGTTGTAATACACACTTCTCTCTCTGCTCCGTGTGACATACAACCTGCCTCTAAAGAAGATGTAGAGACAGCAGTTATCCCCTCCAACCATGCAAACTAATTTTCAAATCAGTTAGTCGTTGGTTTACCCTTCATACAAGCAAAACTACATGTGTGCCTTGCACAATTACATTCATGGGACCAAATTGACCCTTATTACAAAATGAAATGGCTTAAGAGCCTTATGAGACAACAAAAGAAAGATGACCCTGCACTACAGAGAATGTGCTCCTGCACCATACTCCCCCTGCAAGAAAAACTCAAGTCCCTTGAGTTGCTAACTGCTGAAGTGTCTTCCCATGCTTTAGAATATCTGCTTCACTCATCCAGGTTGCCTCTAAATCAGGAAGATCCTGCCACTTGACCAAGTAGTCTTTGTATACCCCTTTTCTTGTCTTCTTGACAATTTTGGAATCCAAAATGCATTCCAATTGCAAAGGCTTACTTGGAGGTAAATCTCTGATCCAGTCTTCATCTTCAATCACAGCATCTGAGCCATCTTCAGCATGTAATGGAGGTCTAAAAGGGAACAGGTCTGCAACATTGAAAATGGGAGAGATACCAAGGCCAAATGGTAATTCTATCTCATATGCATTTGGACCAAATTTATGCACTACCTTACAAGGTCCTATCTTTTTCATCAACAATTTGGTTGGTTGCCCCTTAGGTAATCTTTCCTTTCTGAGGTAGGCCATCACCAAATCTCCTACCTTGAACTGTACCTCCCTTCGCTTCAGATCTGCCCTATCCTTGTACTTGGAGATAGTTTTCTCCAACTGAAGCTTGACCTGATCATGTACTGTTTTCATGGTAGCAGCAAAGTCTTCTCCTAGAGCACTCCTTTTATCCCATCCTTGGAGGTCTTTGAGTTCAAGTGGTCCTCTTGGGTGGAAACCATAAACTATTTCAAAAGGGCTTTTCCCAGTACTTCTGTTTCTTGAATCATTATAAGCATATTTAGCTTGACTGATCACTAAATCCCATGCCAATCCATGCTGTTTGGTAAGGCATCTCAAAAGGTTTCCCAAGGACCTATTAACAACCTCAGTCTGACCATCAGTCTGGGGATGGTAGGCTGATGAAAAAGACAACTGAGTGCCCAATTTTCTCCATAGGGTCCTCCAAAAATGACCAACAAATTTGGAGTCTCTATCAGTAACAATTGATAGGGGTAAACCATGAATTCTGACCACCTCTCTGAAAAAGAGACCAGCAATATGAGATGCATCATTTGTGCATTTGCATGGCACAAAATGAGCCATCTTACTGAATCTATCCACAATGACAAAAACACTGTCTACACCCCTTGCTATCCTAGGAAGACCAAGCACAAAGTCCATACTAATGCTTTCCCAAGGTCTAGTGGGAATGGGCAGTGGTTGGTACAAACCAGCATTAGAAGACATACCCTTGGCCTTTTGACATATGGTACAGCTTGCAACATATCTCCTTACATCTGTCTGTACCTTGGGCCAATAATAGAACCTGGTGACTTGTTCCAAAGTCTTGTCCAACCCAAAATGTCCTCCTAAGGCTCCATTGTGCTTCTCCTTGATGATATTGTCCCTCATTGAACATTTAGGAACACACAACAAACTACCTTTAAATAGGAGTCCTTCTTGTAGCACAAAATCAGAATACTCACCATGAAAAGTGTTAGCCAAACTTGCACACACTTCATAGGTAGCCTTGAAATCTGTATCATCCTTGTACAACTCCTTCAGACATTCTAGACCCATATGTTCCATTTGTACTTCTTGTATGACCAGTATCCTTCTACTCAAAGCATCTGCCACTTTGTTGGCAACACCTTTCTTATGCTTAATAGTGAAGGTATAGGACTGTAATTGTTCCATCCACTTGACGTGCCTATGATTCAACTTTTCTTGACTATTTAGGAAGCTAAGAGCATGGTTGTCAGTAAAAACAATGAACTCTTTTGGCAGTAAATAATGTCTCCATTTTTTCAGAGCTTGCACCATTGCATACAACTCTAGGTCATAGGTAGAATACCTCTGTTTGGCCTCATTCAACTTCTCTGAAAAGAATGCTACTGGATGTCCTTCCTGACTAAGAACAGCACCTATAGCCTGTTGGCTTGCATCACATTCCACAACAAATACTTTGTCAAAATCAGGGAGTACCAACGTAGGTAACTCGGCCACTTTCTTTTTCAACAGTTCAAAACTATCATCTGCTTGTTTTGTCCATTGAAATTTACACTTCACTCCACCCTTGATGGTATTGAGACTAGGAGCACTTATGTGACTGAACCCTTTAATGAACTTCCTGTAAAAAGTTGCCAAACCATGAAAACTTCTTACATCTCCTACTGTCTTAGGAGTAGGCCAATTGAGAATAGCCTCAACTTTTGTAGGATCCATTTTCAAACAGCCATTGGAAATCACAAATCCAAGATACACTAGTTTAGTTTTCATAAAATCACATTTATCCAAGTTGATCATCAACTTACTCTCATGCAATTTCTTTAACACCTGTCCAAGATGCTTCACATACTCTTCTTTGGTCCTGCTGAAAATCAATATGTCATCAAGATAAACAATAACAAATTTTCCAATAAATTCTACAAGTACCTCATTCATCAACCGCATGAATGTGCTTGGAGCATTACTGAGTCCAAATGGCATGACAAGCCACTCATAGAGACCTTCATTTGTTTTGAAAGCAGTCTTTCATTCATCTCCCTGCCTTATTCTGATCTGGTGATAACCAGATTTCAAATCAATCTTGGAATAGTAACATGAACCACCAAGATAGTCCAACAGATCCTCAATTCTTGGCATAGGAAACCTATACCTTATGGTGATCTTATTGATAGCCCTTGAATCAGTGCATAATCTCCATTTGCCATCTTTCTTAGGAGCAAGTACACTAGGGACTGCACATGGACTAAGACTTTTCCTAATCAAACCTTTCTCCAAAAGTTCTTGAATCTGTCTGCCTACTTCTTCATTCTGCTGTGGTGTCAACTTGTAGGCAGCTTTGTTGGGTAATGTGGCTCCAGGAATCAAGTCAATCTGATGACTTATGTCCCTCATAGGTGGTAAGGAGTTAGGAGTATCCTCTACCACAAGATCTTGGTACTTATCCAGTAATTGTTGCACTTCCAATGGAATCTCCTTCTGCTGTTTGCTTTGCTGATTGGATACAGGCTTCATCATCAGTGCATACCCTTGGGTATCCTCCTCCTTCATGAGTTGTAGGAACTCTTTTCCACTCACTAACATGACACTGTTGTCATTGCTCTTCTCTCCAACCTGCTCTGGTAAGGGATCCATCTAAAACTTCTTACCATTCTTGGTGATCATATATGTATTCTTTTCACCATCATGCTGTGCCTTCACATCATACTGCCAAGGTCGTCCAAGAAGAAGGTGACAAGCATCCATAGGAATAATTTCACATAGCACCTTATCCCTATAATCACCTAGTTCAAACTCTACCCAAGTTTGTTCTTCCACCAAATAGTTCTGATTCTTATTCAACCAAGATATTTTGTGAGGATTAAGATGGGGTAATCTTTTCAGTCTACACTTTTCTACCATTTCAGTAGACACTACATTTTCAGTAGAACCTGAATCAACAATGATTTTACAGAGCTTACCATATGCTATTCCTTGGGTTCTGAAGAGATTCTTCCTTTGTGGGGGCTCCTGCTTCAATGGCATCTTCACGAGGGTCCTCTTAATCATCATATTCTCTCCTTCAAGCACTGGTGCAGCACTACCAATTGGTGAGTTTACACTTTGACAATCATCCTCCTACAATAGTTGGTTCCTTCTCCCACCATCATGAGAGCTAGATGCCTTCTCAGGGCACTTACTTGCAGTGTGGCCTACTTGATTGCAATTGTAACATCTTCCAGTGAAGACTCCACGTCCTCTGCCTGCACCACCACCTCTACCTCTGCCATTAGGTCTTCTCCAACCTCTGAAACCACCACCTTTCTGTTCTGTGTCAGAACGTGATTCTTGTTGACTTGAACTTTCCCCTTTGTTTGGCTGTCCTCTGCCAAAATTACCTCTTCCTCTATTGTTCCTGCCACCTCTTCCTCTGTTATTTTGATCACCTCTCCTTTTCAGTTTATCCTCTGCCCTAGAGGCTAACTGAAAACATTCATCCACAGTCTTGGGAACCACCATACTGAACTCATCCTGTATATTGTACCTCAGTCCATCTAGGTATCTAGCCACCATCTCTTTTTCTTCTTCTCTGTGATTGGCTCTCATGCTCAATCTGTGGAATTCTTCAGTGTATGTAGCCACGTCCATATCTTTCTGCCTAAGATGATTAAACTTTCTGATAGTCTGCAGATCATAATCACATGGTAGAAATTTGGCTCTCAGCATGGCCACCATTCTGCTCCACTTGGTGATTGGACTCTTTCCAACCTTCTCCCTTTCACATTGAGTGTAGTTCCACCAAACCAATGCAGAACCTCTCAGTCTGGTCTTTGCAAACTTTACTTTCTTACTGTCACTATACTCTTTGAAGTCAAAGTAATTACTTAGGGCTTCAATCCAGTCCACAAGAGTATCTCCATCCAGTTTCCCATTGAACGTGGGAACATCCATTTTCGGATCACCACTATCTCCATGACCCTTGAGTGTGTTCAGAAATGCCTTTTGATCAGCAGTCATACCTTCTCCTTGAGGATTCTCCCCAGTTTCTCCTTCTTCATCCTCCTCTGACTCAGAAGTGCTTCCATCCTTCTCTTTGGATCTTTCTTCCTTCAGTCTCTCTTCAAGCATTTCTTCCACCATCTTCTGGATGGCTGCTTTACTCATCGTCTTGGGAGGCATTGTGCTAGCCTCTGTTTCTATCTCCAATTCTTCATCTGACATACACGGCTGTGATTCAGAATTTTGGCTCTGATACCAATTTGATGCAGAGTGCTAGCAGAAGCGAATGAAATTTGACTATATCTTCCCTATCGGCAAGAGGTCTCCCAATGTTTCACCGAAGCCAAGAATGACTTCTCTATCGGGAAGACATGAACCATCGGCCGTTCCTTATTCTTTTATCCTGATGGCCAAGTTCTCACTGATAACTCCGTGACGGTTAGTTGCTTATCGGCAACACCTCATACTATCGGACCACGAGAAATTTCTTAGGCCGATATACTCCGTCACTCCGATGACTAATCTTCGTCGGCCAGACTTCCTCCTTCGGTAAGACTCCTTTCACCTACGCCGACACCTTGTCTCTCGCTGATATCGTCAAGCACATCGGCTAGATCCTCCGCTTTGGTGAGACTCCAGTTCGCAGCCCCGATGGTTCATCTCATTCCGATGATTCTCTATCGGCGAGACTTCTTGAACTCCTCCCGATGAGCTTCTATCGGCGGGACTCTAACGGTCGCCGTGACTTCTTCGGCTTTCCCCGACAAGGTTTCTCACGCCGATACTCTTTGTCGGCGATACTCTGAGGATGTCTCACCGATCGGTGAAACTGTATACCGTCGGCTAAGTGTATTTTCCTTAGCCTGATATCGTTTCTCTCACCGATGTGAATAACAATGGTATGTGTCTCCGACACTATACCAATCTTCGACAAGACGGAGAGCCTTTCACGCCGATGGATCTCCAACCGTTCTGAGGTGCCGAACTAGAATTCCTTTCGACCGAACAATGGAATTTGGCCGTTTCATATATCAAACCCTCGATCACTTGTAGCAATCTGATCCCACATCAAAACTATCCAATTTCACTCTGATTTTCTGACTAGCCACATGACGATGTCTAGTCGAACTTGACTGAGTTCGCTGGCTTCTTGGGTAAGAATTTAACAACAACAAATGTGAAAATTCTTTCCCCCATCACACTGATACTATATAGGGCTTCAGTGGACAGAGGAAAGGGCCTCCATGTATGAATCAAAACCCTACTCCTAGGTTACGAACTAGCCACTGTGGAACCGTGGGTTTTACACCGTCTGCACACTACAGAGTCACTATGGATTGACAGATAGCATCCGGTTAGGGTTCCATTTACAAAATCAGGATAAAGATATCAAATCACTAAGAACAACCAAGAAAATCAATACAGATCATACCCAGAACTCTCTTTATTCAGTTATCAAAAAGAACTTGTAATACACACTTCTCTCTCTGCTCCGCGTGACATACAACCTACCTCTAAAGAAGATGTAGAGACAGTAGTTATCCCCTCCAACCGTGCAAACTGATTTTCAAATTAGTTAGCCGTTGGTTTACCCTTCATACAAGAAAAACTACATGTGTGCCTTGCACAATTACATTCATGGGACCAAATTGACCCTTATTACAAAATGAAATGGCTTAAGAGCCTTATGAGACAACAAAAGAAAGATGACCCTGCACTATAGAGAATGTGCTCCTGCACCAGTCAGGTACCTAAATATCTACAACAAAGCATTTATTGAAATTATATCTCTGATTCCTAAAAGCTTGGAGAAGGAACTAGAAACAAGAAAGAACAATGCCCAAGCTAAAGACCTAGAAATCCAGGAATAGATAGCAATTCAGCTATATCCTTCAATCAACCCCAAAACAATGAATATGGTATTCAAAGATTGTAAGGATGTGTTCAGAAGCAAAGCAAGGATGAATCAACTTATGCTTGGTGAGACTGACAAGGTAGCCAAGGACACAGAAGAGATCCTCCGGAAGGCCTTCAAAAGATTCAATCTTCCTATTATAGAGGACTTGGGTACTGATCCCTCGACTACAAGTGTTGTAGAAGAATCTACTGAGAAAATGACAGAAGAGGTGGGCCTTGAACAAACTAACATTTCTCCTCCGGTTTCTCCTACAGTCTCCGGATCTAAAGGAGAAGAAAGAATACAGGAGAAAGAAGCAGAGGTGAAGGAAAAAGAAGATGACAGTACCAAGGCTGCAGAAGGAGAGAAGACTTCAACAGAAAAGACCACAACTGCTAGTGGCAACAATGCAGAAGAGAAGAAACATCTGTCTCTGGCAAGAGACACTGCAAAAACTATCCAAGAATTCTTGAACAAAGAAATAATGGAGATTGATGAACCGAAGCTTCTACAAGGACCATTTAATTTTGATTCTCTCTCTCTGGTACAGACAATGAAGATTGCTTCATTTGTTAATGCAAAGGTTAAAGAGAAACTCCTGAAGTCTCACTTGGAAGACTATGAGTTGATAGAAGCTGCTTCCGGAATGCTTGAAAAGATTATGCCATCATTTTAGAAGGATCCCACAGCCTCCACTTCTGGTAATATCAAAACTCTAGTCAACAATGTTAGCACACATTTTGATTCTCTAGAGAAGTCAGCTGAAGAAAAGGTCCAGAAGGAGTTTTTGGATAAGAGATTCTCCGAAGTACAGGGTTTGATAACAAATGATAGGAAAGTTATGGATATTGGGATAAAGAGCTTGGAAAATGCTCTTAAAGATGGTGGAAATATGTACAAATTTTGCTTATCTTGGCCCATAGTGACCAAAGATATTGAGAGGAAAGTAAAAGAACAAGAGGATAAACTATTAAGTCTGTCTCAAAGTTTTGATCCTCTCTCATCCTCCATAGTAAATCAAGAGTGTCAGACTATTGCTATTGCAATCACAAATGCAATAAATAATTTTGAGAAGGAAAGGAAGAACATAATTAGCTGGATGGGTGAACTTAGAAGGATCATTATCCCTAAGTTAGAGGCCATGCATGAGGCCATAAGTGAAGCTCAAATCACAGCCCAGACCAATGATCCAACAGATCTAAAAAGGGCAGATACATTTGCATTCCTGTTGAGCGGTCATATATCAATTTTGGACAGAATGAAGCAAAGTTGGGCTACAGAATTTGTTCAATTGAAGACAACTTTTGTAGACATACGTAAGTATATGTAAGTATGCCATATGTATATACTTATGCAGCTAAGTATAGTTGATTTTTTGAAAGTTTTGATATGCGGATCCTACCCTTTGCCATTGATGTCAAAGGGGGAGTGAAGAATAGTGAAAAATGAGGAATCCAACTAAGGGGGAGCTTTGGAAAATGTATATAAAAATAGAGCATCAGCCAAGGGGGAGCATAGTGCAAACACTTAGTCATTTTTCACTAAGTGTTGCCATCAATGGCAAAGGGGGAGATTGTTGGCAAGAGACACTATATGGATTCATGAATGTTGTCATTGATGGAAACAAAGGTTATCCCACACATCCGCAATGCATGATAAGTCCTCACCGGAAGTTAGATTGAAGAAGTGTTGAGGTCTGGTAAGCAAGAACAGAACAATCAGTAAGGTCCGACAGACAAGTCCAGATCTCTCAGCAGAAGTATCTCAGTGAAGTACGGATTTGGGGAAGTCAAGAGGAGTATCTTGAATGATAGATTCCAAGGTTTGAGCCTTCGATATGGAAAGGATAAAGAGATATGAATGCTTGAGTGTCAAGTTCCCAATTGACAGTGTGAACAGAGGAAGAACTGACTGGCAGAACATCAGACATTATTCTGGATGTGTTACTGATGTTGGTAAAGGTTATGAAGGCATGAATTATGTTTGGCCAACATGATTAATGATTTCCACAAGTATATCCTTGATCTGCATTACTTGGTGTGCAAGGATTCAGCCGACAGATCAGAGTTTGTGAAAAGATTGACTATTCTGGGTGCCGACTAGAAAGGTGATGAAATCACTTGTGCAGATATATATAAGATGGATTTAGTTATGAGAGGTGTTGTTGTTGGAAGTGAAGTGCGAAGAAAAGTAGTAGAGCCGAATAAAAGCAGAAAGGAAGATCCGGTATGTGAAAGAAGAGTAGCATAAAAGAAGAAGAAAGATGAAGTGCATCAAATCAGTATATAGAGCCTAACCGGAACTAAACTCCAGCATATGTTGATGCTCCTTATCAGTTCAAGTATTGTATTACACTCTTTATAAATTGTAGACAATGTGTCTCTTGTAGGTAGTGTGCCTCTTGTGAGCAGTGTGCTCGGGCAGTGAGCCCTAATTGGCAAGTGCCGTTTTTGTAATCCTATTCTTCTAACAGAGAATACAATCTTGGGTTAATCACCCCGTGGTTTTTCCCTTAATAGGGTTTCCACATCAAAAATATTGTCATGTGTATTTCCATTTCATGGTTATGATTGCTTGTTTGAATTGATGCTGCACTAATTATTAAGATAGTTTAGAAAGCAGAAATATTTAAGATAACTGATTCACCCCCTCTCAGTTATCAACAATGATTGCAAATGGTGGTACAGTCAATTGTTCAGGGAAATGCCATAGTATTAAACTCACCATGGGAGACTACATAATAGATAGCCCTATGTTTGCTACACCCATGGCTGGAGCAAAAATTATTTTGGGAGTTCAATGGATTACTACCTTGGGCACAATTGACATGAATTTCCAAGAACTATTCATGTGCTTCTACTCTGGGGATAAAAAATATGAGCTACGGGGTTTACGTGCAAAGAGTCCACAATCGGTAAGTGCACACCAAATGTCACCAAAAAAAGATGTGGATAAAGGTGTGGCTCAATTATTGTCAATGGAAGTTCAAAAGCCAAAGATTCCTGCTTCACCTTTCAAGAAAGTAGTTACAATTTTAGATCACAAGAGGGAACCTGATTTGTATGGGCCTCATAAAGGTTCAACAAGGACTGACAACATCAACCTTCAAATTGAGGTTACCTAAATCAAAAATCATACAACCTTTCAATGATATCTCTATCTTGGAGAATGCTAGTAGACTCAAAAGTCCATCCATGATAATGTTACCGGAGCTTGATGAAGGAAGAATCATATTGGAACTAGAGTGCATTCTTCAAACATGCACGAAGAATCTGAGGAATAGAACCCTCACTGAATATCCCATCCAATGGAAGAATTTACCAGTTGAAGAGGCCACATGGGAGGATGAGGAGTTCATTCAGAAGAATTCACACTTGATTAGCATTGAGGACAATGCTTCTTTGAAGAGGGAGGGCATGCTACGCCCTTAATATTGGTGTGCATAGGGTTATGAATAGTCAGATTGTGGCTATTTTAACTCCTAATTAAGTCATGTTATTATTATTATATTATTATTTAGTTAGATAGGTCAGACTAGGTGTTATATAGGGGTGTGTCTATTCATCCTAAGCATAATTAGATATACATAGGAGGATACGAGTCTTATTTCATCATATATTGTGAAGAGTGTTCTCATTGGAGATATTTGGAGGTTGCCCCCTCGAAGTGGCATGTTATTCTCAGTTATTATCAAGTATTTGCAGAATATTTCATATCATCTTCTTCCATTGTGCAAATTATTTCATTACACCACAAGACAAACTAAATGCATGCTATCTAGTCTAGTAGCAATTAGGTATAATAGCCCACCAATCATTGATCGATACTTGCTCTGATCAACCTTTGGAGATTCATCATTTTTGCTTAACTTATAACTAGTAGTCATGGGAGTACATATCAGTTTGGAATCCTCTATTCCAAACTTCTTCAAAATTTCCTTAACATACTTTGACTGTGAAATGAAAATACCTTTTTCTAATTGATTGATTTGTAATCTAAGAAAGAAATTTATTTCCCCACACATTGACATTTCAAATTCTTTCTACATCTCTTCTGTAAATCTCTTGCACATACCTTCATTTCCTCCAAAGATTATATCATCAACATATACCTCCACAACTACGATTTGATCTTCTTCAACTTTGAAGTATAAATTTCTCTGTAATGCCCTATTTGATTCCTTGTTGTAGTAGATATCTATCCAATCTTGCATACCAAGCTCTAGGAGCCTTTTTGAGTCCATACAAATCCTTATTCAATTTGCAGACCATATTTGGATCATCTAATAACTAAAAGCCTTCTGGTTTTTCAATAGATACCTCTTCTTCCAATTCTCCATTCAAGAATGTAGATTTCACATCTATCCAATAAACTTTGAAGTCCTTATGAGATGCAAAGGCCAAAAACATTCTAATAGCCTCCATTCTTTTGATTGAAGCATGTTTCCTCAAAATTTGTTCCTTCCACTTGTGAGTAGCCTTTACACACAAGTCTAGCCTTATTTATGACTACTCCATTCTCATTCAATTTGTTCCCGAACACCCATTTAGTTCCTATCACATTTTTGTCTGTTGATCTTGGGATAATTTCCCAAGTTTGATTCTTCTCAAAATGCATCAAGTATTCTTCCATAGCTTTGATCCAATGTGATGAAACCCTCAAATTTTGCAAATTTCAAGTGCCTATCTCCTCTCAATGTGTCGACAGAGGTTAGGTCAGCGTACTGCTAAATCTACCCCAGAGCCCATCTTCACTGATTAAAATTTTGCAACTCAGAGGTCATCTTGCAAATCCATATGGTAGAAAGTTTTTTGGTACATATGGTAGTACATTTGCTCAATTCCATGCTCCCTGGGTGAGTTTTGATGGGCTATTTAATGCTTTTCTGACTAAGACCAGGCTAAATTTGGTGTTCTAGAAAGTTGCAAATTTCATAATTTTGAAGGCAACCCATTTCTTGTTTTCGTCTAAACCATCTTCATTTCTATTTTCATCAAAAATAGAGTCCATATGATGCAGTAATTTAATATGTTTCAGTTGCAGCGAACACCTCTAGCAAGCCCATTTACAAAGGAGATACCTAATTTCTGATTGCTGCACGAAATCTGATTTGAAACCCATTTTTTAAATAATTAATTATGTCTACTAGCATAAAATCTCAGATCCAAGGGTTCCCATTTGTGCATAGTGAATTTATGTTGTTTGGTCGGAAGACAAAATAAAATTTCCCCTATCTTCTAATGTTTTGATATACAATTTCTTTTAAAACATTTTATTATGTTTTAAATATTTGCAAAGGAAAATGCACGGGAATAGGAAGTATTTAGGGAAAATTAAATATTTGCCAAAGTTTATAAAGTTTAAAGTATGTCGATTTCGCCATTCTGTAGACGGAATAAAATAAGCATTTAATAGATGAGCGGAAGTGCAAAAAACATTTTTTAAAAACATTTTAAATGTTTTTAAATGTTTGGCAAAAAAAAAAGGCAAGCTTTAATGTAAACTTTATAAGGCTTTGTATGCATTTTTTGCCATTCTGCAAAGGTGAAAAAGTGAGTGAGCTCGGTGAGTGTAGAAGTGAGGAAAGAATTTTTTTTAAATATTTTAATATTTCTAATGTTTGGAAATACAAAATTTGAAGAGGAAATCTTTATTATTGTCTTAAGTGAGGTTTTCACCATTCCGTGTACAATGGAAGTAAACAGTCAAGTAGATGTGTAGAATGGCAGAATGGTCATGAAACAGTGCCGAGGGTGTTTTGTATCACGTTTTTTGCATTTGGGGCAGGTTTTTAGAGTGTTTGTAGGTTCAATACAATTGTTTCTTCATCCAGAACCTTTCCCAATGTATTCCTTATGCCTTGGGAGATTTTTTGCAACATTTTAAGCTTCTGTAGAATGCTAGAAAGCAAAGAAATGGCCTAAATAAAATACTCATGGCCTGCATTTCTTTCTTCTTTTGTTTCAATGGTCATACATTATGTGGAGGTTTTAAATGGTTTGCAGGGAATTTGTTATGCCAGAGGATTGAAGACAACAAACATACACCCAGGAAATGGTGCGAAGTATTTAGCTTGTGAGAAAAAATGAGTAGAGATGGTGGCTATAGGATAAATATTTGACAAAATGTCAAATAAAAATGCAGAAGAAATTGTGTTTATTTGAGGAGTTTGCTCAGTCAAAATGCAATTTAAATGAAAGTTTTAATTGCCAGTAAGTGGGTTTTTACCTAGGGGTGATATTTTCCACTTGCAAAGTGAAAATAGAACTAGTAATCATGTTTTTACAAGCAGGTAAAAGGTTTTCACTGGAATGCAAAACAAATCTGGGCCAAATCAACTTCAGTTGCAAACAAGGAGGGAAAATAAAGGAGAAGCATCTTCTAAAGGAAAATAAGTTGTAGAATCAAGGGGCTCAAATGTACCAGGTGTCATGCCTCAGTTGATTTTAGGGTTTTCATCTTCTTCTCTCTTTCTTACTTAAATTGTAACTTCTGTATCATTTTGAGAGTTGGTTCTAGGTTCTCTTCTTAGACTACGTCTAGAAGATAAAGATCAATCCAGGAGTTCTATTTTATTGCAATAGTTAGGTATTTGTTTTATGATGTAATAGGTCTACTTGTGTATGAATTTTTGTATTGGATTTGGAAATCTTTTCAATAAATCAATATAAGTCCATGCTTTTGCTGTCAATACTATTCTTTGTCTCCATCAATGTTTGAGTATTTTAGGGGATCTAATGGGTTTCTAGGTGTACATTTTCTACACTCTCCATTTGATCTATGTTAGTCTGTATTTCAAGGAGATAAAGTAGTGGTGTTTTGCTTAAATATTTACTTAAATATCCAAGTGAACATGCTTTCATGGACAAATATTTGGGATGTTTCAGTGCATTGTGGATAGCTAAGAATGAATGTAGTGTTGAGTGCATGAGGGCAATTCAAGGTTCAATGTTTCTGTAAGGTAGAAAGCTAACTAATTGAATTCATTTGAATGTATGCTTTCCTTTTCATTATAGATTTTGATCCAAGTGTGACTGTGTTAGAGTTGGCTATGATTGGAGCCACTCAGGATCTAGGACTTCATGAAAGCACAAGAGAGATCAAATGAGAGAATAATACTATTCTATTAATGAATGCAAAAGAAAGATTGGTGTTGTTGTTACAATGTACATGATATGCCTTGCTTATAAAGGCAAGGTGGGAGCTAGAAAGGTGGAGTGAAAGGTGGAGTGGAAAGTGGAGATATTCCTACAACATGTGTCAATTAGAGGATGATAGCTAATTGCACATGTGGAGGATAAGACAACTCACTCCAACTATCAACAACTCAACACACAACTAGACTTAACTAGACACATCTAGTAGACTCACTAAGTCAACTTAATATGTGTGAATTATGTGTGATGTGTGAATATTATTTAACTAGTAAGTAGTTAAATAATGTGAATTATCCACACAAGGGTAAACCAGTTAGGTGATAACCCTGTTCACACCAACACCCCTCCTTAAGTGCAACTTAGGGAGTAGCTGACTAAAGAAAGATGGAATGATGGATGGGTCCCAGCTACTAGGCCATGTTAGGTACCCATGTACAACAAATCTCAAGTGGAGAAAAGGAGAAAACCTCATGAGACAAAACTCCTCTCCAAAAGTGAGAATGCATGAAGCAATGAAAGTAAAAGAAGTGATAGTAGGAGGACTCAACATGACCCCCCAAGGACAACTTCTATCACATATATACAATCAAATACCCCCCATAGGAGAGCAAGTGTGAGACTATAAGTCCCCCTCACAATGAAGTAGCTCCTGTGCCGATGGTGAATGACTGAAGATGAATGCTGGAAAGTGTCCTGTACATGCAAACAACATTCCTCCCTTTAGGAAGAAACAAGTCCAAAGGCTGATGTTGAAGAAACTCCATCTCAAGGAATGAGGGAAAAAGCCTCATGATGTATGTCTCTGAAGACTGCTCAAATGTCCATATGTCAGAATCAAAGAATACCACAATGCAATGAGGTGTGACCAATCCAAAATCCTGGGTAGACTGATGAAGAACAACCTCCAAAGATGAAGTAGATGGGATAATAGTTGTGCTGTAACTGTCATCAAAGAGGAGAGATATCCCCTCAAGTGTGTCCTCCAAATCTACAATATGAGACTCACAAAATAAGTGTGATATACCTTCCAAGAAAGTATCCCACAAAGTTGTGTCTAAAAGACCTGTATGATCCTACTCAACTGAAGTAGATGAAACCATGTCGATGTCAATCTCTAAAGGAGCAGGAGGATGAGGTGATGGAAGCTCAGCACTAGTCTCATGAACCAAAGTGGGTGAAAGAACACCAAGGTTCAAGTGACCAAACTTCTCCTCAGAAACATGATTCACACTTGATGCATGAGTGTGAATATCAATCAATGGATCTACATCATCAGAAACAAAATGGGAGAAAGTATATAGGCAAGATGCATGATTAGCCATCCCAATAGCAATGATATCTCTATTCTCCAAGTCTTGTATGATCACCGAATCAGGAGTGAACTCAACTGTCTTGCCTGCACCACAACGAGTAATCTAGTAGATGGAAAGGAGATTGGATGTCAACCAAGGTACAAACAACACATTGTTGAATGTATTCTCTTTAACATCAATTGTCCCTTTACCTATTGCATGTATGTATGTACTGTTACCCATCAAGATAGGTGGTGAAGTACATGACTCAAATGAAGAGAACATCCCGTGTGAAGATGCCATATGATGAGAAGCTCCAGAATCAAGAAGCCATCTCTCTGACTGAAGACTTGTTGAAGCAAAGAGTGCTTTTCCTTTTCCTTTGTTTGTCCCTGTGGTAATGCCTGTTGTCCTTGTATGTGTAGATGATGATGGTGTCGAAGAAGAGGGTGTACTAGGTGATGATGATGGCATTTGGATATTGTGCTTTTGAATAATGTGAGTCAACTCATCAATTTTCTTCTCATAACACTTATGCTCATCATGTCCTAGTTTCTTGCAAAATGTACACTTTGGTCTCTCCTTCTTAGATGATTCCTCCTTGGGAGAGGATGAGGACTTAGGTGATTTAGTTGATTCCTTTGCTTACTCATTTGTCTTGAAATCCTTATTTTTTTGTTTCTTGCCTTTGCTAGTTGAAGTCTTTTGATCCTTAGAACCTTGAATAGCAAGAAGAGCTTGATTCCTAGGAGACTTCAATGTGCCCATGTGTACTAACTTAGCTTGCTCCCTTGTGAGTGATGCAGCAAACTCATCAAGTGAAGGCATTGTGAAAGTTTTCCCAAGTGCATCCATCGTAGCATAAAAGGTAGACACAAAAATTGAATAGTCAGGACCAAGCTTGGCAAGGATTGAAAGAATCAATTGAGTGTCCTTTTTCTCAATTCCACATTGCTTGAGCTGCAATCTAAGTGACTTTAACTTTGTGAAGAAGTCTTGGATGCTTGCAAAATTGGTTGGATTCAAACCAATTAATTCATTCTCCAATTTGAAACATCTCATAGTATCTTGTTTACCAAAGAGATTCTCTAAGGTTATCCACACTTGATTTGGTGTAGTACAAGATTCAATATGAAAAAAAAGATCAGGAGAGATAGACAAGCATAGTGTTCCATAGGCTTGATCACATCTATTATACCACTTTCTCTTTTCTATAGCTGCTGTTGGTTCAATTTTTGTACCCATTGTTACTCTATGAATTTTCAAACTTCTTAAATGAATCTCCATTTTAGTTTTCCACTCATGATAGTTATATGGTGTGAGTAGAGGAAGTTTGTGTGAATCCATGATGCATTATTCTCTCCAAAAAAAAATGTTAGAGTTGGCTATGATTGGAGCCACCCAAGATCTAGGACTTCATGAAAGCACAAGAGAGATCAAATGAGAGAATAATGCTATTCTATTAATGAATGCAAAAGAAAGATTGTTGTTGTTGTTACAATGTACCTAATATGCCTTGCTTATAAAGGTAAGGTGAAAGCTAGAAAGGTGGAGTGAAAGGTGGAGCAGAAAGTGAAGATATTCCTACAGCATGTGCCAATTAGAGGATGATAGCTAATTGCACATGTGGAGGATAAGATAACTCACTCCAACTATCAACAACTCAACACACAACTAGACATAACTAGACGCACTAAGTCAACTTAATATGTGTGAATTATGTGTGATGTGTGAATATTATTTAACTAGTAAGTAGTTAAATAATGTGAATGATCCACACAAGGGTAAACCGGTTAGGTGATAACCCTATTCACACCAACACTTTGTTGCCATGGGATTAGGCACCAGTCTAGGGAAGTCAAGTATACCCCTACCCCATTACAAATTTAAAAATAATTTTAGTCTTTTCCATAATTTATTTATAAGTTAAGATCTATCCTACCCTTATGCATGAAGTCCAGTATTTTAAACCTTGTTAAACCTCATTAGAAACTTGTAATTAATATAAATCTTCAGAGGACTTATGTATATTGTAATCTCCTAGGTTAATGGTTTTGTAAGAAGCTATCAATGAGTACATTCACAAGGATTATAACCAAGCTTATCATATGTTAAGACCATTTGAACCTAATTGCCTAAATTTAGAGATCTCCCTGGTTGTGTATCTATTTCCTAAATTGTTTTAAGGTCTCTGGGAACACCTTCCCAAGCTTGGCAATGCTCAAAGAGTAGAAGGCTATATTTAGCCTTGTTCGTTGGCCTTTCTTATCCTCAGTCTAATGTTAGTTTTCCTTAGGATTGAGGATTGAAAGAGAAAACACAAACATATTGGTGACTCTATTGGGGAGTTATTGTGAAACTGTTAAAAGATAGTCTAGTATTTTGTCTTGGGTATTTAGAGTTTTCATATGAACAAAGCATTATCATTCCCTTTAGGGAGTGGAAAATATGCTTGCTTTTGAACTGGTTGATCAAATAAGAAGGTCTCAGACCTAGAAGGGGTTTTGTTGCAGCATATTTGAAGAAGTTGTGTGGCTCTGCTGTTGGAGAAGACCCAAAATAAAATTAATCTTTGAAGGAACTTCATACTATTTGAAGTTTAGTCCTCTGTGAAGAGAGGTGGTGACTCTGTCAAAAGAACCTAATGAAGATGTGAAGAATGTTTTAGATCTATTAAGATTTCTATTCAGAGAAAAAAACTTGCAGCAGTTATAGCATATCTAGGTATTATTCATATTTTAGTTTTCAAGAAGGATAAGCTTGTGTATGAAAAGCATATTTGAAATTATTGAAAATTTTTGGTTCCTTATTGAGCAAAACTAAGCACTAAGGAAGGGAAATAGTAGTGGTACTTCTACATACTTCTAAGTTATAATTTGCAGCCTATGTATTATGTTGAAGAAGTATGCTTGTTCTTCTTGAATGTGCCCACTAAAGAGATCTCAAGTATAGATGCATTTCGGTTATGCATTGCAATATTTTAATGCCATGATGAAAGAGAAAATAGGGAAGTGAAGGATCAACTATAGAGTTGATGTAGGAAGTTTACAAAAGGTGTAAGAAAATGTATCATCCACATGTATATCCCTGTGGGGTGTCAGATGTAAAGATGCAAAGTGTGCAGCCCCTATCATGTCATCAATGAAATTTCTCTATTGAAACATATAGAGCCATAAATTTTGGTGGTATTCAAGGTTTCCCAAACCATGTTCCTAATGAAGTTAGGGAACACTTGCCAGAATTCAAAGGGCAAAGCTCAGAATCAACATGTAGACATTTGTAAAATTTCATGGACTTGATGGGAGATTATGAGAAAGGTCATGAAGATGTTGTCATGAAGTTCTTTGTTCAATCTCTAAAGGAAGATGCTAGAGATTGGTTTCCATATTTGCTAATGTGTTATATCTCTTCGTGAAGTGAGTTTATGGTAGCATTCATAGAGTAGTTTATTGAAAGAATTGACCCAAGTTCAGTGATTAACAAGTTTATCAGCATTGAGAAAGAAGAGGATGAGTTGGTTCCTGCATTCAATCTCAGATTTTCAAAGGAAATAAAGGATATTCTAGAAAGTATAAGACCAAATGATGTATTAACCTTGTTTGTATACCTAGGTACATTTGATGAAGAAATGAGCTACCTCTTAATGGATAAAGAGCCTGCAACAATTCATCAGGCATATGAAATTGTCATGGATATTGAAAACAACTCAAAGTATTCAATGATGAGAGGACATATGTCAGCAAGTGTTGGTTGTCCTAGAACATCTTATGCATACATCCAATCAAAGGAAGAAGATGAGAATTATTGTCAAGATAGTTATATCTCTGTTGTTCCGATTTGTCCATCATTACAACATGCAAATCACAATTTATATACCTTACATGATTTAAAGCCTCCAAGTGTTGAGTGTGGTGTTGATGCAAGTCTTCATAGTGATGAGACAAAGGCATTTGTTGATCCAAGTAATACTCTTGAGATTAGCAGCATATCATATGCAAATGATACTGTGCAATGATTTTCAGTTGCAGAAATCATCCGTGAGAGGCTTCAATGAAGAAATAAATGATGATTTTTAGTTTGATAGCGACAAATATAACCCTGCTAATTGTTATAGCAATATGGACCAAGAAGAAGATATATGTGCATGAGATTCATTGGATGAATCAGTTCAAGTAGTTGATTGTGTAGAGCATGCATATGTTGGTGATGTAAGTGGTGAACAAGGAATTGCCTTCTTGTTTGATCTTTTACCTTCTTCTATCCCTTTTTCTGGTTTTGAGGTTATCGCTGAATGTTTGCATGAGGATAGCATAGATGTAGTTGTACATGAAAGTGAAAATATAAAGGCAAATGTTGGTACAACTGATGATAATTTTTATGATGAGTTTGCACTTGAACAATGTGATTTTGTCAGTCACATTAATGCATATGAGAACCTTTTTTTTGGGTGTGCAACTTCTAGTCTTCCTCATGAATAGTGTAATTCAAATGAGTCATGGGAGGGTAGCACTGTTGAATTAAGCATGATAGATATGTGTCACAGGTCTGATTTTTATGGCACATATGTTTCAATAGATTGCCAAGAGATTGAGATAGAGAGATAATCTGAGGAGTATGGCTCTTCACATAAAATGTCTCATGATATCAATGGAAGTGCTGATGAGGTTTGCATCAGCATAAATGACCCCAAGATATGTTGGTCATCTATGGTCCCTATTTTAAGTGAAGTTGAGTATGATCTGTTCCTTTGTGATGAAGATGTAGTTTCTCACAACGTGAATCCCAATGTTCCTAAATTTGAGCACGTCACTTGCATCCATCATACATCTTGTAGTGATGATGAGTAGCAACAAGTTATCCAGGTTGGTGATTTTCTAGCTACTCATGTTTCTTATATTCTTGAACTTCAAGGTTTTAAGTCTGACATGTTAGAGGATGAGCTTCCCTCTCCAAGTCAACATAATGAAGGGGCATATTTTTCTTTTCCATGTGAATTGGAGGCATTTTCTTTTTGCATTGATTCATTTAAGGAGGTCAACAGTTATGAATGTTCCATGTTTTCATATGGTGTTGACTTCAGCTTTCAAGTTTTTCCACCACCTACTACAAAAATAATTTTTTTTTGCATGACAATGTGGTGGCCTATGTTATGTGGTTTCCATACAACAACAGGGTCAGACATGGAGAAAGTATTCACTTGTTCAGTGGTAATCACATATTTATGCTTGTGAGAAGAGGGCTATACTTGTTGCAGTGGTATGCTAGAGGTAAATGTGGGTTGAAGGAAATTGGTTCCTTCAATAGGTTGGTGTTTGATAGAGGCAAACATTGGTTCTTCTTTTCATTTGGTGGCCTGGGGCCATCAAATGAGTTTTAGAAAATTGAATAAAGGAGTAGTTACAGAGTCACCCAATGGATAAGGCACCTAGTCTACGTCTCAGAGATCTAGAATCTCTCTATGCCTGCAAGGGGCATGCGTCCCCAAACATGAGCCACTGATGGCACGCTTAAATTTTGCAAATTTGAAGTGCTTATCTCCCTTTAATGTGTCGACAGAGGTTAGGTCAGCATACTGCTAAATCTACCCCAAAGCCCATCTTTGTTGATTAAAATTTTACAACTTAGAGGCCATCTTGGAAATTTGTATGATAGAAAGTTTTTTGGTATATATGGTAGTACACTTGCTCAATTTCATGCTCCCTGGATGAGTTCTGATGGGCTATTTAATGCTTTTCTCAGTGAGACCAAGCTACATTTGGTGTTCTAAAAAGTTGCAAATTTCACAATTCTGAAGGGAACCCATTTCTTGTTTTGGTCTAAATCATCTTCATTTCCATTTTCATAAAAAATGGAGTCCATATGATGCATCAATTTAATATGTTTTAGTTGTGGCGAACACCTCTGGTGGGCCCCTTTACAAAGGAGGTACCTAATTAGTGCAGGAGCACCTAGAAAATCATGTTTTATGTTGTAATAAGATCTATTTGACCAATGCATTTTCATTTATGTTGGTCTCTAGGTCTTTGAGGACCTAGAACTCTTTTTATAAGTCCCAAGTGACTTAGGTCACATTTGTCAAATTGTTAATCTCAAGACAGTTGGTTTTCCTCAGGGTGAGTTTATAACCCAGAGGAATGAACCAAATAAGTATTGGTAATCAGATCATAGAGGAGATGAATGTGATTGTGTATTGTGCTAAGGAGAAATAGAATGATTATGTTCTGTCAATTTGATATCTATTTCCTATTACTACAAATTGTACAACTGTAGATTTCCATTCTTTCTGTGCTTTCCGTTGTTGCAATATGTCGATGTGAAGCATTCCACTGGTAAGATTTCTGTTGAAATTAGTGGAATGGCTTCGTTGTACAAATACCTATTTTTATTTTCTATTTTGTTTCATTGTTCGGCGGTGCAGAGGATCCAAACAGTGCGAGTTGCATGGTAGGTTGACCTAGCATTTCCATGTGCTAGGGTTCGAGTGAAGGTTAAAGGTGACATTGGAGTGATCGGCACATCAGGAGACAAGTGAAGAGTTTCACCGATGGGAAGGGTCTCACCGATAAGGTCACTTCCAACTGGTGTGGAAGCCGTCACGATTGAGACAAGGAGGAACTTAACTGTCATCGGGCATCGGCAGAAGGATGAAAGACTTGGCCAATAGAAGCAAGTCTTGCCAAAGATAAAGTGAAGTTGAGCTCTCGAGGTGAGTTTGGTCATGGAGAGACTTAGGAAAGTCTTTCTGACAATGGTTGTCTGACCGATGGAGATATATCGGTGGTTCATTTGTTAGTCTTGCCGACGGTGAGTAAATTAGGCCCATTCTATGTTTCCCATTGTGCACATGATTAATTATCTTCATCTTGAAAATTAGTTGAACAAACCAATGACTGATATTAGACTACCTAGTTGATGTCATTCCCTCATAGCCAACTAGATAGAGCCTTGCTGCCAGCAGGCATCCATAGCCCCGACAAGGTTATCATTACAATTCTCCTAAGTAGAGCCCACTACTAGCAAGCATCTATAGCCCCGGTAGAGTTACTTAAATGGCTTAACCTGGATTTTTAGTAAAATCCATATTATTATTTTATTTATTTTATATTTTGGATGAGATAGAGATTTCATAAGATATTGCAGTTGTAACTTCATGATGCAAGGAGTGATCACTTGCTGAAATTAAGCTAAGAATTGCAATGGTAGCAAGGGTGACTTGTAATTTTTCACCTAATATCTACACTAGTAGGTTCAACAAACCCAAGGATTTTAGGTGTGTCATTGTGAGAAACTTCCCTTGAATACACAACCCACAGTTATTGAATACAAAATTTCACAAGTCAACTAACTTTCTACATTCATGACAATCACAACAAGTTATTGTTGGCAAGAGACACTATATGGATTCATGATTGTTGTCATTGATGGCAACAAAGTTCATCCCACACATCTGCAGGTCATGGTGTGTCTCTACCAGAAGTCAGAATGAAGAATGTGGTGGTCTGGTAAACAAGAACAGAGCATGTGGCAAGGTCCGACAGATAGGTCCGGATCTCTCAGAGGAAGTATCTTGGTGAAGTGCAGATTTGGGGAAGTAAAGAGTACTACCTTGAGTGATAGATTCCAAGGTTTTAGCTTCTGGTGATAGATGAGGTAAAAGATATGAATACTTGAGTACCAGATTCCTGAGTGACAGTGTGAACAGAGGAAGAACTGACTAACAGAACATCAGACTACTTTCTAGATGTGTTTATGATGGTGGTAAAGGTTATGAAGACATGAATTATGTTTGGCTGACATGATTAATAATTTGTACAAGTATATGCTTGATCCGCATTACTTGATGTGCAAGGATTCAGCTGACAGAACAAAGTTTGTGAGAAAATTGACTGTTCCGGGTGCCGACTAGAAAGATAATGAAATCACTTGTGTGAATATATATATAGGATGGATTTAGTTGTGAGAAGTGGTGTGGTGATATGTGATATGCGAATAAAAGTAGAGCAGAGCAGAAGCAATAAGGAAGGTCCGGTATGTGAAAGGAAAGCAGCATAAGAGAAGAGGAAAGATGAAGTACAGCAGATCAGTGTATTGAGCCCAACTGGAACTGAACACCAGCATATGTGGATGCTACCAATTAGTTCAGGTATTGTATAACACTCTTTTGTAGACAGTGTGTCTCTTGTAGGTAGTGTGCCTTCTTGTGAGCAGTGTGCTCGGGCAGTGAGCCCTAATTGGCAAGTGCCATTTTGTAATTCCTTATTCTTCTAACAGAGAATAATCTTTGGGTTAATCACCCCGTGGTTTTCTCCCTTAACAGGGTTTCCATGTCAAAAATATTGTGTCATGTGTATCTCCATTTCATGGTTATGTTTTCTTGTATGAATTAATGCTGCATTAATTAATAAGAAAGTTTAGAAAGAAGAAATAATTTGGATAACTGATTCACCCCCCCTCTTAGTTATCAACACTTGGTATCAGAGCTAAGTTCCTCCTAACAGAGCCTAATAGCTTGAGAAAGATCTGGGAGTTCAAATGGATGCATATGGTTTAAGGGAGCAACTCAAGACTGCCCTTGATGATCTTGAACAGTCAAACTCTGAAGTCAATGAATTAAAGGAAAGACTCAAACAGGCTGATGATTTCATGAGAGAACTAAAAGACAAATTAAGTCTCTCTATGAAAAAGAGAAAGGAGCTGCTTCAGCAATTGGCAAGATAAGGTGAAGCTAATGATGCAAATGAAGAGCTGACTGAAAAAACCAAGTTATGTGAAAAGTTATCAAAAGAAGTCATTATGGTAAGACATGAAATGGAATCAGGAGATATAAAGTTTACTCAAGAGATTGAAAAGAAAAGAAAAACTAAAGATAATCTAAGACAATCTCTCAAGGAGAAATCAGAAGATTGCCACCAAATGGATAGAATTATCAGACATCTTGAATCTAAGCTTGAAGATGCTAAAGAAAATGAAGAAAAACTTGAGAATCAAATTGTCTCTCTTAAAAGGGATCTTCAATCAGTAAATGAATATAAAGAGAAATTCAAGATAAGTTCTACTCAACTTGAAGTTCTTCTTGGAAGTCAGAAGAGGGCAGATGACAAGTGTGGTTTGGGATATGAGAAAGGAGAAAGCTCCGGATCAAGTTAGCAGAATTTTGGACCAAAAAATCCAAGGAACAGGCCTAGAAGACCTCTGGTAAGACAGCCCAATGCTCAAAGATATCCATCCTTCAATGGATACTGCCACAGCTGCAATCACTTTGGTCACAAAAGCTAATCAGTGCAGAAAGAGAATGAATCAGACTAATTCATCCTTCTCTAGACAGTGTTTTAACTGCAAAAGGTATGGTCACAAATCTCATGAATGCAGAATTATGCAAATGAATAAATCATTCAATGGTAGATGCGTTGCATGCAATAGAATAGGTCATATGGCTAATCAATGCAGATCAAGAGGATATCAATCCAATATGTAAAGAAATGTTGTTTGTCAAATTTGCAATAGATCCAGTCATATTGCAAAATTCTGTAGAAGTAAGAATCAGGACAAAAGAGGTCCGGTATATCACAATCAGAATCAAGATAAGGGTAAACAAAAGGTTAATGCGAATGAAGTTAGAAGTGAGATGAACAAGATTTGGGTGAAGAAAAATACACAGAATGTAGAGGTTGGATCTGCACCAGACTCTGGTGCTGATATTCCTTCTGAAAATTCAAAAGTGAGCTCTGGCTCAGGGGGAGATACAAAGAAAACCTTGTTCCCCCAGCCAGTCAAATGGTGCCTGAAATTGGCACATGAGAAGCTACGGATCAAAGGGGTTCTAGAGAAACATCTAAAGAAGGTCATCTTGATCTGCAGATACATAAGATGATCAGAAGGACAAGTGGATATGATGATTCATCACTAACATCGATCACAAGGGAATCATAATGATCCAGATGAGCTTCTTCCTCCTTGAACAAGGAAAACAAGGCAAACTGGAATAATGTAGGTCGAGCATTTATTGCAATCTGATATTAGGGCTCACGGAGCAATATAAGGGTTTTTCATTAATCACTCATTCATTCTGTACTCAAGAAGAAATGAAAAGCGGAGTTCTGCAACGAAATTCCTCAAGTTCATCGAAGATTACTTGCAGAAGTCATTACTTCCAGAGATCAATCCAACCAACTCCGTGAAACTAATAGGTGCAAAAGGTATTTTCCTTTTCAAATATCTCACTGTAAATCTCTTGATAATGGGTACTCCAAATATTGTAAAGATTTCTGATAGACCTCACCCTACATTTAAGAAACATCCATACAAATCCTTGGAGGTAGACCCCCTAGGTGCATTTTCTAGTGTTCCACATGGTGTTTTGCACACCGAAGATATTAGGGTTTATATACATGCAAATGTTGAAGAGCTTGGGGAATTCAAACTAAGAGATATCTATCACAAACAACTGTTAGATGATACATTTGAGCTCAAACCCCAATACATAGGCCTCCGAAACAAACACTTTGCATAATACATACATTTCCCCTATTTTACAGAGGATGAATGGGTTAGGTACATTCTGAGCAGAATACATGACAACTTCATGTGGTTGAATGGACCATTCAAGATCACTAAGGATGCCATCAGGGCAGTTACCGGATTACACTCATTTAGTGGGATTCCTGTTCTCAAATCTGTAAAGAACCAAACTATGAGTGAGGCTACCGGATCTAAGTTTGACAAAAGAGCAATGACAGTAGATGACATCACTGATCCAGATGTCAAGTTTGCCTCCATGATCATTGGATATAAGATATATCATTCTAGCAGAGAAAATTATGTACCTGGAACTGCCATCTATACAGCTTATGAAATGTTAAGAAAGGATGCAGACTATGATCTCTGTCAGCTTCTCTTGAACTAACTCTTAGAGAATCTGTAGAAAATCAAGAAAGATAAAAAGAATTCATTCAAGTATGGTGGATTAATTTTGTGCTTATTCTTCTACTTTATGAATGAGCTTCCCGGATCTAATGGCTGGGTATGGGAGAGTGATAGGCCAGTAGCTATCCAAATCAGAGATTATTTGCATGGACTTGGTGATAACCAAGCACAAAATACAACTCTATGGGGATACTTTAAGAACTTTTAGATCATGATACAAACAAGAGAAAGGATTCCCCAGTCCCTTGTTGAGAAATACAAAGACATAGTCTGCTTTATTGTAGAGACTGATTAGTGCCTAATGGAGGCAGTAGAACCAAGGACAGTCTGGATCATGCCCATGGGGTATGAAGTGGATGAATAGATTGTGGAGTTGCATGTTCAACACATGCTAAGTCAGCCTAAAGATCCAAAGGCAGAAAGGTTTGGAACCTTTGAGGAGTTGAGTGTAAAGATTCATGTGGAACTCAGAGAACCAGAGATGAAAAGGGAGGTGAGAAAAGAAGTAGAACATATTGCCCAAGGCCTTGGGATCTCAAAGGAGGCACTTGATGCCAACCGGGAAAAGAGACAAAAAGCTGATGAAGAGAAGAAAGAGGTAGAAAAGGGAAGGAAGAAAAGTACTCTGGTAGAAACCTCCACCCGGACCAGATCATCAAAGAGATTTGCACCTGTCACAGCCAAAAGCTCAAGAACATCAAAACTGGAAGTCTAGGCATCTGGCAAAAGAGATAAAGATCAAAGACAAAAGCCACAAGGGCTTATGCAAGTCAAAGAGATGAAGAGGAAACCGAATCAGATGAGGGGGTAAAGGAAATAAAAAAGCAGAAGAAGAAAGGATCCGGTAAACCCTCCACAAGCCAAGACAAGGAAGAAATGGTAGAGGAATTTGTTGAAAAGCCCACCCTATCTCTAAAAAGTGTAATCAAATCAGTCACTGTGGATGGAAACCTTCAACTAATGGCCAAATTCTATGATGATTACAATGAGGCTAACCAAAAGATCCTGCAAGAAGCTACAATCAGGTATCTGAACATATAAAATAACACTTTCATTGAGATTATATCTCTAATTCCTAAGAGCCTAGAAAAGGAGTTAGAAATAAGAAAAAACAATGCCATGGCAAAAGACATTGAGATCCGGGAACAGATAGCTATTCAGCTATATCCTTCAATCGATCCCAAAATAATGAATATGATATTCAAGGATTGCAAGGATGAGTTCAGGAGCAAAGCAAGGATGAATCAGCTCATGCTTGGTGAGACTGACAAGGTAGCCAAGGACACTGAAGAGATTCTTTGGAAAGCCTTCAAAAGATTTAATCTTCCTATTATAGAGGACTTGGGTACTGATCCCTCAACCACAAGTGTTGCAGAAGAAACTACTGAGAAAATGACAGAAGAGGTGGGCCCTGAATAGACTAACATTTCTCCTCCGGTTTCCCCTACAGTCTCCAGATCTAAAGTAGAAGAAAAATCACAGGAGAAAGAAGCAGAGGTAAAAGAAAAAGCAAATGACAGTGCTAGGGTTGCAGAAGGAGAGAAGACCTCAATAGAAAAGACCACAACTGCTAGTGGTGAGAATGTAGGAGGAGAGAAAACTCAAAAGGACAGCTCCAAGATTGCAGAAGAGAAGAAACATCTGTCTCCAGCAAGAGACACTGCACAAACTATCCAAGAATTCCTGAACAAAGAAACAATGGAGATTGATGAACCGGAGCTTCTACAAGGTCCATTCAATTTTGATTCTCTTTCTCCGATACAAACTATGAAGATAGCTTCATTCGCTAATGCAAAAGTGAAAGAAAAACTCCTAAAGTCTCATATGGAAGACTGTAAGTTGATAGAAGCTACTTCTGGAGTGCTTGAAAAGATTATGCCATCGGTTCAGAAAGATCCCACAGCCTCCACTTCCGGTAATCTCAAAACCTTAGTCAGCAATGTTAGTACACATTTTGATTCTCTAGAAAAATCAGCTGAAGAAAAGGTCTGGAAGGAGTTTCTTGATAAAAGGTTCTCCGAGGTACAGGGTTTGATCATTAATGATAGGAGAAACATGAACATTGGGATAAAGAGCTTAGAAAATGCTCCTAAGGATGGCGGTGAAATATACAAGTTTTGCATCTCCTGGTCCAAGGTAACAGTGGAGATTGAGAAGAAAATAAAAGAGCAAGAGGACAAACTACTAAGCTTGTCTCAAAGTTTTGATCCTCTTTCATCCTCCATAATAAATCAAGAATGTCAGACTATTGCAATCACAAATGCAATAAAGAATTTTGAGAAGGAAAGAAAGAACATAATTAACTGGATGGGTGAACTTAGAAGGATTATTATCCCTAAGTTAGAGGCCATGCATGAGGCCATAAGTGAAGCCCAAATTACAGACCAGATCAATGATCCGACAGATCTAAAAAGGGCATATGCGTTTACATTCCTGTTGAGTGGGCATATCTCAATTTTGGACAGGATGAAGCAGAGTTGGGCGACAGAAGTTGTACAGTTGAAGAACACTTTTGCAGACATACTTAAGTATATGTAAGTACAACTTGTATATATATACTTATGCGGCTAAGTATAGTTAAATTTTTAAAAATTTTGGTATGCGGACCCTACCCTTTGCCATTGATGTCAAAAGGGAAGTGAGGAACAGTGAAAAATGAGGAATCCAACTAAGGGGGAGCTCCAGAAAATGTATATAAAGACAGAGCATCAGCCAAGGGGGAGCATAGTGTAAACACTTAGTCATTTTTCCCTAAGTGTTGCCATCAATGCCAAAAGGGGAGATTGTTGGCAAGAGACACTATATGGATTCATGATTGTTGTCATTGATGGCAACAAAGTTCATCCCACACATCTGCAGGTCATGGTGTGTCTCTACCAGAAGTCAGAATGAAGAATGTGGTGGTCCGGTAAACAAGAACAGAGCATGTGGCAAGGTCCAACAGACAGGTCCGGATCTCTCAGAGGAAGTATCTTGGTGAAGTGCGGATTTGGGGAAGTAAAGAGTACTACCTTGAGTGATAGATTCCAAGGTTTTAGCCTCCGGTGATAGATGAGGTAAAAGATATGAATATTTGAGTACCAGATTCCTAAGTGACAATGTGAACAGAGGAAGAACTGACTGACAGAACATCAGACTACTTTTCGGATGCGTTTCTAATGGTGGTAAAGGTTATGAAGACATGAATTATGTTTGGCCGACATGATTAATGATTTCTACAAGTATATGCTTGATCCACATTACTTGATGTGCAAGGATTCAGCTGACAGAACAGAGTTTGTGAGAAAATTGACTGTTCCAGGTGCCGACTAGAAAGATAATGAAATCACTTGTGCGAATATATATATAGGATGGATTTAGTTGTGAGAAGTGGTGTGGTGATATGTGATATGTGAATAAAAGAATAGCAGAGCAGAAGTAGTAAGGAAGGTCTGGTATGTGAAAGGAAAGCAGCATAAGAGAAGAGGAAAGATGAAGTGCAGCAAATCAGTGTACTGAGCCCAACTGGAACTGAACTCCAACATATGTGGATGCTACCAATCAGTTCAAGTATTGTATAACACTCTTTTGTAGATAGTGTGTCTCTTGTAGGCAGTGTGCCTCCTTGTGAGCAGTGTGCTCGGGCAATGAGCCCTAATTGACAAGTGCCATTTTGTAATTCCTTGTTCTTCTAACAAAGAATAATCTTTGGGTTAATCACCCCGTGGTTTTCTTCTTTAACAGGGTTTCCACGTCAAAAATATTGTGTCATGTGTATCTCCATTTCATGGTTATGTTTGCTTGTATGAATTAATGTTGCATTAATTAATAAGAAAGTTCAGAAAGAAGAAATAATTTGGATAACTGATTCACCCCCCTCTCAGTTATCAACAGTTATGCATAAATTTCAAATAATTAACCTGAATGTTCTGAATTTTCCATTGTTTTCAATGGTTGTTAGTCTGCTCATGCATACTCTAAATCAAAATAAACATCTCTGCTGAGGAAACACAACACACCAGCAAACACAACAAAACAAAACAAAATGGACTGTACAAACAACCAACCTACCAAACTATACACAAAACCCTAAGGGACAAATAAAACCCAAGAAAAGACCCAAAGACACCTGCATTTGCATACTTCCTTAGATTGTGCAGGAGCATTAGGGCACTAGTTATGGTTCTGATCCTAGCAAATTCATCTTTGTATTCTAAAAAATACTCTTGTATTCTAAATTCATTGTGTTTAACAGAATAACCTCTGATTATCAGCAACTAAGGAAGCTCATCATGTTCATGACATATCCATATGCATGTTTTATCTCCCAAATTTCCATAATCAAAATAATAATCAACATCATTTACTGTGGAAAGGAAAAATACAACGTGGTGTATCTCTGGTTATGTAGGACATGTTGGTTCATTAACAGCTAGTCTCCTATTTAACTTTGCATTTTTGTTGTTTGGCTCAACTTCAGGTCCCCTTTATTGTGAAGAATGTATGACTCTTGAAGTATTAATTCATCTTTATCCACATCCATCTCTTTATTCTGGATGTTCAGTTTATCCTCAAGTTCAGGAAACGTCTCAATGTTCTCTTCAATTCTCTGCACATCAGCATCTAAATGAGTATCTTTATAATCATAATCTGATATACATAAATTTATCATTTCTAAATCATTTGACTGTAAAGGCGAAACAACATTTGACTGATATGAATACTCCCCTGTTTCATTTTCAAAACAATGCCAGATTGACATATGATCATGCACAACTCCAAAGCTTTCTACATCTTCAACTTTCATGAATTGTTCATTAAATACTCCACTTCTACCATCTAGTATGGCATCTAGTTCCATTGACCTGCAACAATCTTGAATTTTAATATTCAACTTAAACAAATTAGATAGTAAATCAGCATTTATTTTCTTTTCTACAACTCCCTGGGTTACTGTCATAGGAACTTCTTCAGTAGCAATGCATTTAAATTCTTCCACATGTCTATAGTTCTTTTTACCATAAAACGACTCAATGAAAGATGTTTCACTAACCTTATCAAAAGTATTAGGATCAGAATCAAAGACTTTATCCTGACAAGTGGTTTCTTCTCTACAAATTTTGAAAGATTTATACCTGCAATCCCCTTTACCTGTATTAGGAAGTAAAGAAATCTATCAATCTCACCATAAAATGACTCAAGGAAAGATGTTTCCTCATCTTTACCTTCTAAAACTGATTCAGCTATTGTATTTTCAAAACAACTCATGATTACGGGTGTTGCCTCTTCTTGTTGTTCTAGAATTCGAGTCTTCTCCAACATGACCAAGCAAGCGTCACAATCCCTTTCTGAATGCTCTTGTCATGTAATCTACACCAACCTTCAATCAGGACATCATTAGTGGATAAACCTAATATTTGACTACACTGTATATTTCTAGACAAATATAATTCAAAATCCTTAGAGCGGTCCACTTCAGTGTCCGGACAACTAATAATTTCTAGTGCTGTATCTGCTTGTTGCTCCTGAATTTCTTCATTTTCCTGCCAGACTTCAGCCCTAAACACACCTGAAAAAAGAATTAGTCCTTTCAAATATAAATCCATCCTTGTGAGGAAAGTTAAACAATTAATTTCATTGTGCTCCACAGACTTGTGTATCCTGCACCTTCCAGATAAACCAAAGTTAGATAAACTTTGAGGATAAAGCTGCTCATTCAGAGTTTCCTGAAATAAAGGAAAATCAACTTGAAAATTGTCTTCATATGCATCCATCAAAATGAGATTCTATTTTAATCCTTTCTTTTTGAATTTTTAATGAGATCTATCATATCTCAGAATAAAACTTGAAAGCTCAGAAAATCAAACGAATCTTTGTAATTTTGAGTTGGATCTTAGCAAAGATGCAACCAAAACCTCTTAGATAAGAGATATTTGCAGACATTAAGCTCAAATGATGAAATATTTATGCAACATTTGCAGAAATCCACAAATTCCTTGTTCAGGCCCTCCTTCTAACTCTAATTTATGTTGATGGCATTAGAAGCAAGGGGGGGCGGATCAATTGCAAGATTTAAGGTAGGCTGCTATACAGAGGTAGGGGATATCACTTCAATTGAAAAGAAATTCTTTGCTGAGAAATAGCTTAGGCCTCCTTCTAGTGCCAATTTATGTTGATGGCATTAGAAGGAGAAGGGCATGCAACGAATGAACCAATGTCTTTGAATGGAGCAATATCTTTGTTCAGCCCTCCTTCTAGGGCCAATTTATGTTGATGATGATGTTACTCACAAACAAACATGAAATAAAAGTTACACAACAACCTTTATTTATCTTGAAAGATATGATGAATTCAAAGAATTCATGATCCCAAGTCTCCGTTGATTAGTTCATAATCTACTGACGTTACTCAGTGGTTGATGTGTGTTGCTGTTAATCATTCAGGGGCCTTACATACTTTGATTATTCCTGCAAAGTTCCTCAATATTTCATCCAAATATCATGTTCTTTATATGTACTCTGCATAAACCTCCAATCAATTCTACTTCTACACTATGAGTTCACTCAAATAATACGCCTACAGGTTGATATTTGCATGATTTCCACCATTATTTGTAATTCTTTGCATGATATTTTCAACACTACATGCATTTAGCTCAAATATGCTAATGATTTTTAGTTACCTATGGGATGTCAGCATATTTCTCTGTTCTGCTTATTATTTATCTGTGCATTGCAGTTAAGGTGATATGGTGATTTCAATGAAATTAATAAAAAGAAATGACAAAGATATGGTTTAAAGAATGAGATTCCCAAAATTACTTGACTGAGATCACTGATCCACATACATGTTCTGATACAATAATGAAGAGAAGAAAACTAGAATCATACTTCACCAGGACATTCCACAAATCCGCATGATCCAGTGCAAATCTTCAAAGGAAAAGTTGACAACAACATGCAATAAAATGAAAGCGCTTCTATTGAACAAAACATTCACCATTACATATCCAGGAATCAACTTGAAGATTACGTAAAGTTTACAATCAAGATGTAATCTGAAGCTTCATCTCCATTCAGTATGCTTTAGAACAACTATATTTACAATGATCTAAAGAAAGAACCTTGACATTTCAACAATTCAGTCCTTATTAGTCTCGGTAATCCGATCTCTTTTATGAAAATGTTCCCCCCTCCTCTCTTCTATCTATGACAAGTCATGGCCCCTTTTTATAGGATGGAGGCCAGAAAATAGTTACAATGATCCAAGGATTAGGATCCTCTCAAAACAATCAACGGTTCAGATGGATAACACATGCTCGCCAGTTGCTAATTGCATAGCTGGCATAGAATATTCCAGCATTTTAGACTTGATTCATTCTCCAGCTGGCAAACAATGCATTTGATAATATCTTCTTCAGCTCAGGCTCATGTTGCCTCCATGTCTGCAACTCTATAATTTTCACCTTGCACCTGCATCCCTTGTAAATTTTGCCTTTTCCTGTGTAGACTTCACCTTCTAAGATGCCATCACCACTTTGTTATTCTCCACATACCTGATGGGGAATGCACAGCAGAAACTACAAACCGGGTGCCCATTTACTTATAGTCGACAAGACTAAACAATTTAGCCGCCGATACATCTCCATCGGCTAGACAACCATTGTTGGAGAAACTTTTCCAAGTCTCTCCGCGACCAAACTCACCCCGATAACTCAACTTCACTTTATCTTTGGCGAGACCAACTTCTATCAGCAAAGTCCTTCATCCCTCTGCTGATGCCCGATGATAGTTAAGTTCTGCTTCGTCTCAACCATGACGGCCTCCACACCAATATACCTACATACCTGCCAACAGACATAAGTTTGTAAAATAGACTTTAAACATACAAGCATTCAAATATACAAAGAGTTTTCTATATTGAACTTTCTGTTTGAATCTGGTGCTTGTATCTTTCGCACATATAAACAACTTTATGTAAACATTCTCTTACCATTGCTCTCCACGATGCCTTTTAATTTCTTTGTATATCGCGAATGTATATCATAAACATACAAATCCTTTTCTACATTTAATTTCTTTTCGCATCCGACGCTTGTATATCAGCTTACATATCAAAGATATACATTGCAATTATACAAGCCGGATATACAAGCAATGGGGTCCACCTTACTTTTTACTTGTATCTCTATGATACATATAACACTTGTATCAAATCTGTAAATACAAGTCCGGATACATACAAAGTCCCTTGTATCGCCTTTCGGACTTCAACTTTTCATAAACCACAGCGTATAACCCTTTTCGATTTTGACTTGTATATACTGAAATGCATCTTTTCGATATACATTGAGTCCCGATGCATCCATTATATCGGATTTAAATCTTTTATGAATTCCACCTTACATGTACCGCAATGTATATCCCAAAACATACATACAAGGTGAAACATACAAGGATTTAACCTTATTTCATGATTATTTCGGTTTCATTCTTTGTATATAAGAGACTTTGTATATGCAAATGACTTTGTATATGCATCATACAATGACACAACATACAAATGACTTTGTATATGCAACATACAAACCTTTTTTATAGTGCATTTACCAAAAAACACACATAACTTGCAAACTATTAGGAATTTTAAGATGGTTCAAAAAGCAACCCTCACTCATTTTTGACAAGGAATTCACCCATACTCTGCCCTGGTACTCAATGCTATTTTTTTCTTTATTTTCAACAAGGTTTGTGACTTTCACCTCCTTTTTCCCTTTACCACCAAGCAGACCCACACACACAAGCAAAGAAGCCAGCCACAGCAGGGGTCCTCATTTTGCTAAGGAGTAAAATGGGGTGTGTTGTGAACATCACAACACTTTTCCCTGAGATACTCAAAAGAGTCCTTAGGTAGAGGCTTGGTAAAGATATCTGCAATCTGATCCTTGGAAGGTGCAAACTCCAATCTGACTTCATTTTTGTTCACTTGCTCTCTCAAAAAATGAAACTTGATGGATATATGTTTAGTCTTTGAATGCAACACCGGATTCTTAGATATATTTATTGCACTTGAATTATCACAGAAGATTGTGATAGGCTCCTCATACTCCACTCTTATGTCTCTTAGCATTAACTCATCCACAAAACTTGAGTGCAACTACCTGCTTCTACAATATATTCTGCTTATGCAGTGGATAGAGATATTGCCTCTTATTTCTTGCTCAGCCAAGAAACCAATCTCTTCTCCAAAAAGAATGCTCCACCACCGATACTCTTCTGGTCATCCACATCTCCTACCCAATCCGCATCTGTGTATGCATGAAGAGATAAATTATGATCTCTAGGATACCACAAACCATACTCAACTATCCCTTTTAGATACCTAAAAATCCTCTTGATTGCCATGACATGAGATTCTCTAGGATCAGCTTGGAATCTAGCAACAAGACCAACAACATTCATAATATCAGGTCTAGTTTGAGTGAGATACAACAATCCTCCAATCATTAACCTATACTTTTTTTGATCAGTCTTAGGAGATTCATCATCTTTGCTTAATTTACATCCGGTTGCCATGGGAGTACTCATTGGTTTTGACTCTTCCATCCCAAATTTCTTCAACAATTCTTTCACATATTTGGTCTGAGAAATGAAGATTCCTTTCTTAGTTTGAATGATTTGCAGACCCAAGAAGAAATTCATTTCCCCAGCATGGACATCTTAAATTCACTTTTCATTTGATTTGCAAAGGTTTTGCACATACTATCTCTTCCTCCAAAAATGATATCATCAACAAATACTTCAACAATCAAGATATTTTCATGATCAATTTTGAAGTACAAATTACTGTCAGCAGCACCTTTGTTAAAACTAATCTTCAAAAGATGCTTATCCAATCTTTCATACCAGGCTCTTGGGGCTTGCTTGAGTCCATACAATGCTTTCTTCAACTTGCAAACCATATCACCATCATCAGACAATTGAAATCCATCCGATTGCTCAATGTATACTTCTTCTTCCAAGTCACCATTCAGGAAGGCAGACTTGACATCCATCTGATATACTTTGAAATCCTTGAAGGCAATAAAAGCAAAAAATAATTTGACTGCTTCAATTCTTACCACCAGAGCAAAAGTTTCTTCAAAATCAACTCCTATTTGAGAGTAACCCTTGCAGACCAATTTGGCTTTATTTATGATTACTTCACCAAATTCATTCAGTTTATTCTGGAAGACCCATTTGGTTCCAATCACATTCTTATTTTTAGGTCTGGGAACAAGATCCCATGTGTGATTCTTCTCGATTTGCATTAGTTCTTCCTCCATTACCTTAGTCTAGTTTTCATCATTGCAAGCTTCATTCACTATCCTAGGTTCAACTTTTGAAATCAAACAATACTCTTCTGAATCTTGAGCAATCCTTCTTCTTGTTTGTACACATTTGCTTTTATCACCTATAATCTAATCTTCAGAGTGATTCAGTCTTACATACCTCAGAATT
This sequence comes from Cunninghamia lanceolata, assembly GCA_027924645.1. NCBI lineage: Eukaryota > Viridiplantae > Streptophyta > Pinopsida > Cupressales > Cupressaceae > Cunninghamia > Cunninghamia lanceolata. The sequence goes on along the minus strand of BSBN01000220.1, from coordinate 985,181 downwards.
TTGGGATTTTCTTGCACTTTTGATTCTTGAATAGGTTCATTCAAACTTATCTCTTCTTCCCAATTTACCGAATCAGTTTGAATCTGAATTTCAGAGGGAGCTTGGACTTCTTGAACAAAAACATCATTTTGATCATCTTCATCATATTCATAAAACCTTGAGGGTTTTTCAATTCCTTCATAAACCTTCACATTTGTACTTTCCACAATCTTCCTTAATCTCTTGTTATAACATCGGTATGCTTTGCTTTGAGTAGAATAACCCAATAATATTCCTTCATCACTTCTAGCATCAAATTTTCCTAGATCTTCATCTCTTTTAATGTAACATTTGCTACCAAAGACTCTGAAATACCTCATAGTAGGAGTGATGCCAAACCAAAGTTCATAAGGAGTCTTACCAGTATTGCTTCTGATTTATGCTCGATTGAGAGTGTAGACTACAATGCTGACAACTTCTCTCCAATAGATCTGAGGAACATTTGCTTCCATCATCATGGTCCTAGATGCTTCCTGGATGGTCCAGTTCTTTCTCTCCACTACTCCATTCTGTTGTGGAATCCTAGGAGCAGACAACTATCTCTTTATTCCATGTTTCTCACAGAATTCTATGAACTCACCGGATGTGAATTCTCCACCTCTATCAGACCTCAGACATTTTAATTTTAATCCGGTTTCATTCTCTACCATAGCCTTGAATATTTTGAATTTCTCAAGAGCTTCTAATTTCTCTTTCAGAAAAGTAACCCACATCATCTAGGAATGGTCATCAATTAATTACATGAAGTATCTATCACCTTGCACACTCCTTATTCTTGCCAAACCACATAGATCAGTATGAACTAAGTCCAATAATTCGGTAGAAGATTGTTCCTTGCTTTTGAATGAGACTCTGCTTTGTTTCCCGAACTGACATTATTTGCGCAAACTATTTGTAGGTTTCATTAGTTTTGGAAGATCTCTTACAACCTGAGTGTTGCTTATCTTGATGATATTATCAAAATTCACATGACACATGCTCCTATGCCATAGCCAACTCTGATCAATTTGCACAAATAGACAACTTTTACCAGTACCCACTAAATGGAAGATATTATCTTTTGTTTGAGTACCAGATGCAATCTCTGTTCTGAAACTTTCAAAGATCTTGCATTTTCCATTCTTGGATCGGAGATCATATCCTTTGTCGACCAACTGTCTAACACTGAGAAGATTGTGCTTTAATCCTTCAACATACAGTACATTACTGGTTTTGTTCTTTCCATCAAAATAAATAGTTCCTCTACCTCTGATTCTACCAGCAAAATTATCACCAAACTTTACCACTCCTCCTTCATACCTTTCCAAATCTATGAACTTATTTTTGTCACCTGTCATATGGTGAGAGCATCCATTGTCAATGACCCAATCATCCTTTTCTTCGACTTGGGCAGCCAGAGCTCTATCTACAACTTTATGATTGACAGATTTAGAGGACATTGGATCTTCTTCCTTGATGGAAATAATTATCCAATCACTTCCAAATTTGTTTCCTGTCTCTGATTCATCATCTGTTACTCCTTCATTATCATCCTCTTCATGAACATAGTAACAATTCTTTTGGAACCTTGATCTATTAGGATTTAGCCTTGAAAGCCTTTCCAGACACCTTGAGGCAAAATGACCAATCTTATTGTGGTTAAAACGCTTAAAAGACAATTTCCCTTCATACTTATCAGATCCTCTTGGCAGTCTTTTTGCAATAAGGGCTTCAAGTTGAGCAGTTTCTACTTCTTCTTCTTCCAAGTCTTTTCTTGCGTTTTCATACAATGATAGTTTCCTTGAAGAGTTCTCTCCCAAATCAAACCTTTGATTACCTTTTATGGAGGCACTGGCTTTGAATGCAGATTCTGTCTTGGGGGGGGGAGGCATCTCCAAACTCTGTCAATTCAAATGTAGCCAATTTACCAACCAATTGATCTCTTGTGACTCCTAAATGGGCTCTGAATTCTTCAATGGTAGCAACCTTGTATTTATAAGAAGCAAGAAGGGATCTAAGAACTTTACCAATAATCTCATCTTCATCCAAGATTCCACCAGCACATCTAATGCCACAAACAAGCTCATTTACTCTTGGCATAAAAGTAGTGATATTTTCATCTTCTCTCATCTTCAGATTTTTGAATTTTCCTTTCAGACTCTGTAGCCTTGCACATTTAACATGTCTCCTTCATGCAAAAGTTCTCGTTTTTCACAAATCTCAAAAGTAGTTTGTAGGTAAACAACATTTGTCAGCTCTGAATCAGACAAGGCACTTAGAAGAGCTTCTTTAGTCTGCAAATTATTTTTAGTATCTATGATTTCATTTGCAATTTTCGGGCCATTCTGTGGAGGAGTATACTTCGTTGAAGCCATGGTCCAGTACTGCATTCCCATACGTTGTAAGTGACATTTCATGTGACTTTTCCAAAGATTAAAATTGGTTCCATCAAACTTCAGACTATCCTTCTTGTAGGACAACATCCTGGATCTCCTCAAGCAGTAAAGCTCTTTTAGAGGAACTTGGCTCTGATACCAATTGTTAGATTCAGGACAAACAACTAAGAGTGGGGGGGTGAATCAGTTATCCAAAACATTTAAATCCACTTTGGAATTTAGTAGCATAATAATAAACCAATCATGAAACATAATGCATTAGATCAAGAGCAGAAACACATCAACACATAAGACACCAAGATTTTGACGTGGAAAACCTGGTTAAGGGAAAAACCATGGGGTGATTAACCCAAGATTGTATTCTCTGTTAGAAGAATAGAAAGAACAAAATGGTACATGCCAATTAGGGCTCATTGCCTGAGCACATTGCTCACAAGAGGCCCACTGCCTACAAGAGACACACTATTTACAAAATAATAAGTATCACATACTTGAACTGGAGAATAGCATCTTCACCATGCTTGAGTCAGTTCCATTTAAGCCCAATACTTCTACTCTACTTTTTGCTCTCCTCTTCGCTACCACACTCTCATCTTCTCAAAATCACTCTGAAATGACTTTACAATTCCTTATTTATACAAGACATTGACTTAGGAATAATCATCTAAGTCAGAAAACATTACAGAGCAAATACATAAATACATCATGACTAATTGCAAAAGAATTCATGCAAAACAACACACTGTTGGCCACACAGATCTGAGACTTCAATCTTCTTCTAGGAACATGCCAATCTTCACATAACATCTTCAAGATCATCCACAGGATGTGTAACTCATCTGGTCAGCCAGACTTAGGAAGAACACCATCATCCGGTAGTAATTCTTCAATTGTGAGCTCAAACTCCAATGCAGCCCACCAACTTGAACTAGACATGATCCAAAGACCTCCACAAGCTTTCCTGAATCACCAAGAACATCCACACTACATCTGCTTACTGAAATCCTTATCTCCTTCATCCAGAACCTCAAGAACACAGTCTGTCATCACTGTCACAATGGATTAGATGCTTGCGAACCTCCAGACCACGAACCAATTGGGTTGTCAGTTCAATTTGACTTCCTAAACATTCCCTCAAATTCACAGAACAGGATATTGCATTTCCAGATCTCACTGGACCTATCTGTGTCACTCTGTCACCTCTAAACACCTTCTGGAACCAGTTTTACTTGAGCGGCCACAACTTCTTTAGATCTTCATGCAGACCTTTGAAATCTTTACTGGATCACCTTAAGACATATCTACAAACCCTTTGATGTGCATCCTCTAATCTTCATCTTAGCTAGGATCTTTAGCTTATTGTCTTCACTATTCTTCTCTGTTCCTGATTAGGACTAATTTTCTCAATATCCTCAACACACAACTCATCCAATTCTTATCATCAATGCAACAAGAGTATGTTGACATCAATGACAACACCGGTTAGGCCCATACTTGCAATAGAAGTTTGTGTGGACAAAAGAGGCAAATCAAAGTTTTGAAAGTCTGAAGCAGAAAGTTGCCAAGTGTCTTGTCTTAGTACTTCCTGATTTCAATAAAGTCTTCATCATTGAATGTGATGCAAGTGGGCTGACCATAGGTACAGTGTTGAGCCAAGAAGGCAAACCAGTAGCCTTTTTCAGTGAAAAATTGAATGAAGCTAAGAGGAAGTACTCCTCTTATGATTTAGAGTTGTATGCCATGGTACAAGCTCTAAAAAAATGGAGGCACTATTTGCTTCCTAAAGAATTTATTATATACACTGACAATCATGCTCTTAGTTTTTTGAATGGTCAGGAAAAGCTTAGTCATAGACACATGAAGTGGGTGGAAAATCTTCAAGCATACACCTTCATCATCAAACATAAGAAGGGGATAACCAATAAGGTTGCTGATGCTTTAAGCAGAAGGGTGTTGACAGTGCAAGAAGTGCAGCTACAAAGCATGGGTGTTGAGGCACTCAAAGGATTGTATAAAAAGGACCAAGATTTCAAGGAGATTTACAAGGTATGTAGTGAGTTTTCCAATGCTTTCCACAGTGAATTTTTAGATTATACATTGCAGGATGGACTTTTGTTTAAAGGGAGCCAACTATGTATCCCTAAGTGTTCAATGAGGGATAATATAGTGAAGGAGAAACATAGTGGTGGTTTAGGAGGACATTTTGGGCTCAATAAGACCTTAGATCTTGTAAAAAGATTTTACTTTTGGCCAAGGCTACAATCTGATATTAGAAGGTTTGTTGAGAGTTGTATGATTTGCCAGAGAGTAAAGGGGGTCTCAACCAATGCAGGACTATACCAACCTTTGCCCATACCAAACAGACCTTGGGAAAGTTTGAGTATGGATTTTGTGATGGGATTGCCCAAGACAAGGACAGGTTATGACAGTGTGTTTGTTGTGGTAGACAGGTTTAGCAAGATGGCTCAATTTATTCCTTGTAAAACCACCAATGATGCTAGTTACATTGTAGGTTTGTTCTTTAAAGAAATCATCAGGATTCATGTGTTACCTGTGAGTATTGTATCTGACAGAGACAGTAAATTTGTGGGACATTTCTGGAGAACCTTGTGGAAATGATTGGGTACAAATTTGTCTTTTAGTTCAGCCTATCATCCTCAGATTGATGGCCAAACTAAGGTTGTGAATAGGTCATTAGGCAATCTACTGAGATGTTTGACAAGAAAACATGGTAGTAGTTGGGATGTGGTACTCCCACAAGAAGAGTATGCCTATAATGATTCTACAAACAGAAGTACAGGTCTAAGTCCTTTTGAAGTTGTCTATGGTAGTCATCCTAGAGGAATTTTTGAATTACGAGATCTTCAAGGGTTGGACAAAAGGAGTGGACATGCTGATACATTTGCAGAGGCTATGAAAGAGATCCATCAACAAGTCAGAGATACTCTACACTAGAATAGTCTAAAGATCAAGGCTAGAGTGGATCAAAGAAGAAGGGATGTGCAGTACCAAGTAGGAGATATGGCCATGGGTCATCTCAACAAAAATAGACTGCCCATACGAAAACACAAGTTGATGATGTGAAAAATTGGACCTTGTCAGATTCTGGAGAAATATGGTCCTAATGCTTACAAAATTAAACTCCCTGATGATATTGCTATTTCACCTATATTCAATGTTGCTGATCTGACATTATATAAGAGTCCTGATATAGGAGAAGGTACAGTAGACTCTGTCCAAGAATGTAGCGTGGGTGCAGTATTTACCACCTAAGGAACCACTGAAGATAGAGTGCATCTTGGATCGCAGGACAGCCAAGAAGACAAGAAATTAGACCTATTTTGAGCACTTAGTCAAATGGCAAGGACTTCCAGACTTAGAGGCCACATGGATGCTAGAAGAAGACATCAAAAAGAAGGGTGGTGATTTGTAGTAGTTAGTCTCTAAGAGGACTTGAGACAACTTTCACCCGGGGAGTATGGTGCAGAAGCACCTAGAAAATCATGTTTTGTGTTGTAATAAGGTCTATTTGACTAATACATTTTCATTTCTGTTGGTCTCTAGGTCTTTCAGGACCTAGAACTCTTTTTATAAGTCCCAAGTGACTTGGGTCACATTTGTCAAATTGTTAATCTCAAGATGGTTGGTCTCCCAGCCGCTTGGAATCGATTGGTTTTCCTCAGGGCGAGTTTATAACCCAGAGGAATGAACCAAATAAGTATTGGTAATCAGATCATAGAGGAGATGAATGTGATTGTGTATTGTGCTAAGGAGAAATAGAATAATTATGTTCCGTCAATTTGATTTCCATTTCCTATAACTGCAAATTGTATAACTGTAGATTTCCATTCTTTATGTGCTTTCCATTGTTGTAATATGTCTATGTGAAGCATTCCACTGGTAAGATTTCTATTGAAATCAGTGGAATGGCTTCATTGTACAAATACCCATTTTTATTTTCTATTTTGTTTCATTGTTCGGTGGTGCAGAGGATCCAGACAGTGTGAGTTGCACAATAGGTTGACCTAGCATCTCCATGTGCTAGGGTTCGAGTGAAGGTTAAATGTGACATTGGAGTGATCGGCACATCGGGAGACAAGTTAAGAGTTTCACCGATGGGAAGGGTCTCGCCGATAAGGTCACTTCCAACTGGTGTGGAAGCTGTCACGGTTGAGATGAGGAGGAACTTAACCGTCATTAGGCATCGGCAAAAGGATGAAAGACTTGGCCGATAGAAGCAAGTCTCGCCAAAGATAAAGTGAAGTTGAGCTATTGGGCTGAGTTTGGTCATGGAGAGACTTAGGAAAGTCTTTCCGATGATGATTGTCTGACCAATGGAGATATATCGATGGTTCATTTGTTAGTCTTGCCGACAGTGAGTAAATTAGGCCCGTTCTGCATTTCCCATTGTGCGCTCCCCATCACTAATTTCTGATTGCTGGGCGAAATTTGATTTGAAACCCATGTTTTAAATAATTAATCTCAGCTCTAGGGGTTCCTATTTGCGTGCAGTGAATTTTTGTCATTTAGTCAGCAGATAAAATTAAAATTGCCCCTATCTTCTAATGTTTTGATATACAATTTTTTTAAAAACATTTTATTATGTTTTAAATATTTGCAAAGGAAAATGCATGGGAATAGGAAGCATTTAGGGTAAATTAAATATTTTCCAAAGTTTATAAAGTTTAAAGTATGTTGATTTCGCCATTCTGTAGATGGAATAAAATAAGCATTTAATTGATGAGCGGAAGTGAGGAAAACATTTTTTAAAAATATTTTAAATGTTTTTTAATGTTTGGCAAGAAAAAATTAAAAAGAAAGCTTTAATGTAAACTTTATAAGGATTTGTATGCATTTTCTACCATTCCGCAGAGGTGAAAAAGTGAGTGAGCCCGGTGAGTGCAGAAGTGTGGAAAGAATTTTTTTTTAAACATTTTAATATTTCTAATGTTTGGAAATGTAAAATTTGAAGAGGAAAGCCTTATTATTGTCTTAAGTGAGGTTTCTTCCATTCCACGTACAGTGGAAGTAAATAGTCAAGCAGATGTGTGGAATGGCAGAATGGTCATGAAACAGTGTCAAGGGTGTTTTGTATCACGTTTTTTGCATTTGGGGAAAAATTTTAGAGTGTTTGCAAGTTCAATACAATTGTTTCTTCATCCAAAAGCTTTCCCAATGTATTCCTTATGCCTTGGGAAATTTTTTGCAACATTTTAAGCTTATGTAGAATGCCAGTAAGCAAAGAAATGGCCCAAATAAAATACTCACAACCTGCATTTCTTTCTTCTTTTGTTGCAATGGTCATACATTATGTGGAGGATTGAAATGGTTCATAGGGAATTTGTTCTGCCAGAGGATTGAAGAAGACAAACATACACCCAAGAAATGATGTGAAGTATTCAACTTGTGATAAAAACTGAGCAGAGATGGTGGTTACAGAACAAATATTTGACAAAATGTCAAATTAAAAGGCAGAAGCAATTGTAATTTTCTGTGGAGTCTGCTCAGTCAAAATGCAAGTTAAATGAAAGTTTTAACTGCCAGTAAGTGGGTTTTTACTCAGGGGTGATATTTTTCACTTGCAAAGTGAAAATAGAACTAGTAAACATGATTTTACAAGTAGGTAAAAGGTTTTCACGGGAATGCAAAATAGATTTGGACCAAATCAACTTCAGTTGCAAAAAAGGAGGGAAAACAAAGAAGGAGAAGCATCTTTTAAAAGTAAATTAGTTGCATAATCAAGGGGCTCAAATGTACCAGGTGTCATACCTCAGTTGATTTTAGGGTTTTCATCTTCTTCTCTCTTACTTAAATTGTAACTTCTATATCATTTTGAGAGTTGGTTCCATGTTATCTTCTCAAACTAGGTCTAGAAGATAAAGATCAATCCAGGGGTCCTATTTTATTGCAATAGTTAGGTATCTATTTTATGATGTAATAGGTCTACTTGTGTATAATTTTTTGTACTGGATTTGGAAATCTTTTCAATAAATCAATATAAGTCCATGCTTTTGTTGTCAATACTATTCTCTGTATCCATCAATGTTTGAGTATTTCAGGGGATCTAAGGGGTTTCTAGGTGTACATTTGCTACACTCTCCATTTGATCTATGTTAGTCTGTATTTCAAGGAGATACAGTAGTAGTGTTTTTCTTAAATATTTACTTAAATATCTAAGTGAACATGCTTTCATGGACAAATATTTGGGATGTTTTAGTGCATTGTGGATAGCTAAGAATGGATGTAGTGTTGAGTGTAGGAGGGCAATTGAGGGTTCAATGTTTCTATAAGGCAGAAACCTAACTAATTGAATTCATTTGAACATATGCTTTCCTTTTCATTATGGATTTTGATCCAAGTGTGACTCTGTTGCCATGGGATTAGGCACCAGTCTAGGGTAGTCTAGTATAACCCCACCCCATTACAAATTTGAAAATCATTTTAGTCTTTTCCATAATTTATTTATAAGTTAAGATCTATCCTACCCTTATGCATGAAGTCCAGTATTTTAAACCTTTTTTAAACCTCATGAGAAACTTGTAACTAGTACAAATCTTTTGAGGACTTATGCATATCATAATCTCCTAGGTTAATGGTGTTGTAAGAAGCTGTTAATGAGTACATTCACGTGGATTATAACCAAGCTTATCATATGTTAACACCATTTGAACCTAATTGCCTAAATTTAGAGATCTCCCTAGATGTGTATCTATTTCCAAAATTATTTTGAGGTCTCTGGGAACACCCTCTCAAGCTTGGCAATGCTTAAAGAGTAGAAGGTTATATTTAGCCTTATTCGTTGGCCTTTCTTGTCCATAGTCTGATGTTAGTTTTCCTTAAAATTGAGGGTTGGAAGAAAAAACACCAACACAATGTTCATTTTTGAATGCTTCAGTCACTGTTTTAGGTTCTATTTTAGACAATAAGAAAAATGTGAGGCCTACATTTTTCATTCTATTCATGTGACTATTTACCTTACTGTTGCTAATACTTTTATATTTGTGGGACTGTTGATCCTGGATTCTGAACTTTTAGACTTTATTATTTTATAGGGAAAACTAATTGGGTGATTTTAGATAGATGTTTACATTAAAGGAAAACTAATTGGGTGATGTTAGAAAGAAAATTGTAATGTGATTTCACTATGCTTATGAGAGCTGTGGTATGTTTTAGGAATGCATGTTTTAAATTTGCTTCGGCTATGATATTTATATGTGGAATTAACTTTGAAATTTAGTGTGCAGGTATTTCTAACAAAACCACAGATACTGGAGATTGTTCCACACCTTATGTTGTAATCCCTTGTGAAGCCAATCTAGTTCCACTAGGAACCGAGATCAACTTTGTGTTTGATTTAATGTTGTAATTTTGTCTTGCATGAGGTTGAATGGGTTAGGTCTACCCTCTTGTAAATTTGAATTATGAATTGTGTTGTAAGAATTGTATTTGAATTTCATTTTTTAATTTTAAATCTTTGAGACCCTTTTCTTGTGTCTTAACTTGACCCTAGGTGTCCTAACTAGGTTAAAATTGACCCAGGGTTATACCCCATGGGTCTAGGGTCCCTTTTGACTTGGGTAACCCTTGGTTAACCTTTGTATGGTCACGTTAACTTCACAGTGAAGTTAAGTGACGAATTTGGAGGTATGGGAGGGATAGGATGAGTGGTACTAACACTCAAGCCCATCCCTCTTCAATTCCCAAGGCTTGTGAGACTCCCCATGGAGTTGTGTGGTCCTTCATGGGAAGGAAGGAAGGGGAGACATGTGTCATCCTTTCCCTCTCCAATCCCCCTTTTCTCTCCCATGTGTAAGAGAGATGACATGTGGTTAAGGATAAGGAAGACTTTGGGGATGGGTGAGTGACATGTGTCAACACCCATCCCTTGGGACACAATTGTGTTTGGGAGGAAGAGTGAGGAGGTGACAAGTGTCACCTCCCCATTCCCCTAAGCTCATGGGCCAGGTTATTTGAATCCCACTTTGGATAGGGAGAAGGGTTGTTGAATTTTTGAGGATTTTTGTTTATTAGAAATTGCTTTTGGGAGAAAAAGGTTAGAGGGAATTTGGTGACTTAGGTTGGAGGAGACTTTAGAGGAGCTCTACATCAACTACATCCATTAAAGAGATTTTTAAGGTTGGATTTTAAGGCCTTTCCTTGCATTTTCTATTTGTTGCATGAAGGATGTGTGAAAATGTCCATTTTTGTTTATGTTGTTTTTTTTGATATTGTGGGGAAACTTTTATTGGGATGTTGACAGAGCTTCTTCCACTTGGGAGAAATGCTCATCAAGTATGGGGTAGGGGAGGAGTGATCCTCCTCGAGTTCATTCCTTGTTTTGGGATATTGAAAGCCTTGAGGGCATTTGCGTGACTTTGAGAAATTTTGTTATAGGGCTTGAGAGACAAAATATGAACTCCTTGGAAATTTTTGTTAACAAGTTTGGCTTGAGGCCATGAGGAAAATTCTATTGAAATATTGTGAAGGGTGGCACTCTAGAGTTGAGTGTGTCCACTCTCCTACCCCTCTTTGACTCACTTTAGTTGAGTTGTGTTGTGTAAATTATCCATGGGTGTATTTATGTTTTGGGATGTTGTTTGGCTTTGTTGTGAAGTGATTTGGATACCCTAGGTGTGCAGATGATCTCCCTAGCTCGAGGGTGACCCTCTTGCGGGTCTACGGTAGGGAGGAGAGCAAGATGAGTGCTATTTTCTCCCCTTGTGTGATATGCAGGTTCTTGGAGCTTATTGTGAAGCTTGGAGAAGATTATTTGAACTTGGAAAATATTTTATTTTCCTTAAGTCTTAAGGAGAGCTTGGTCATCTAATAGCTTCATCCTTGCTGATTTGCCAAGAGGAGAGATTTCTCCTTCTATTGTTGTAAATTTTGTATTTTTGAGTTTATGAGGAAATCCTCTTTATTGTAATAAAGGTTTTATTTATAGTGTTATTAAATTTTGTTATCATGTATGAAATGAGAAAGAAGAGAAATTTGTTTTTAAAAGGATATTAGAATTGTCTATTTCCTTATAATCCTATTTGCAAAGTTGTGAATTAGTTGTTGTTATAAATAAGTTCGTTAAATTTATCTCATTATATGATTTGTGAAAATGTTGATTTTAATGAGTTATATGAAAGTTGGAAATTGTCATTTGGGAAAATAAATGAAAATTGATAATAGTCATACATTTTATTTTGTTGTGAATAAATGCAGTTATAATTATTTCTCTCTATTTTAAATTTTATGCTACTATATTTAGATTGAAAATTAGTGACTTGAAATTTAGGTTTAATTAAAAGGAGAAATAGATTTATTATTCATGAGAAATGGCAGAAAAGAGAAGTTAAATTTTCAGTTTTAGAGTTGTATTTGAAAATACATTTTATATAAATGCAATATAAATTAAATTCATTATTCTATTTTTTTTACAAATTATTGACAGTAATCCTTAAATATATATATATATATTTATCTATATATATTCTGTAATTTTTGTTGTAGTTAAGTAATTAGTTAATTTAGACAAATAATCCATCTTACCCAACCTCATTAACTCCACCCCTTTCCGAATATAATAATTGGATGATGGAAGATGGCGCTCGGGTCTGTATTTCTGAGAGCCGAGCTAGGGCATCCGAGCCCTAGCTCGTAAATGCATTTTTGTGGTTCCTGCGCTGCCTAGGTGGGGTGTTTCTGTGCCTTTGGGGGGGGGGGTTAGTCTCTTTGTCTGCTATGTATGAGATTTCCCAGGGTCCGTGGCCAAAGCTTGGCCATTCTCTGAGTTTCATCGATGGAACGGGGGTATCCTTGGTGCCCTTCATGGAGTGTCTGTCCCTGGCACTTCTGTGGTGGGGCGAGCTGGTTATTGCAGGGGCTTGGCTATAGTTGAGAGCTACGGTAGGGTGCACGAGGCGTTTAGAGCCCAGGCTTGCTGTGGAGGGTCCTCATTTCTTGGCGCGGGTGTGGGTAGGTTCAGGAGGTGGGTTCTTGTGCAGAGACTGAGCAGGTGTGGTGGTGTGGGGCTGTCCCAGTCTTTTCCTTTTGAAAGTTGTTCTTACCCGTCTAGGGTTTGATGGCCTTCTCAAAGGGTGAGGCTTCAGGGGTTTCTCCTGACTTGGATTTCTAGGCAGTGATAGGCTCAAAGTCGCCGAATCATGGCATGAAAACCTTCGACAATAATCTTTTCGCTTAGGATTCAGGGCTTAGTGGAGCAGGTACTCCTAAAGGTGCGTGGATCCAAAGGTTAACGGCTGTCTCGAGTGCTGCAAGGAGAGGCCGAAGCTGGTCATTCTGCTTGAGATGATCGCTAAAGACATTGAATATTATTTGAATCACTCCTTGTATTGCAAATTTTTGGGAATGAGGACTTCGATTCAGTTTTTGGAGTCTTGGGCCCAGAGAACTTGGGCACCAGAGGGTGAAATGGACATCATGCTACTCGTAAATAGTTATTTTATGGTCACTTTTAACTGCTTGGCTGATCGCAATAAAGTCTTTGCCGGAGGCCCTTATTTTCATAACCAGGTGGGGTTGTTTATCAAGCCATGGCATGCTGGCTTTATCCCCTCAGAGGAGATGCCAAATAGTGTGCCAGTGTGGGTCCATTTACCCAGGTTTCCGGTGGAATGTTGTCAGGAGGATACCTTACAATTACTTGCTTCACTGCTGGGAAAGCTAGTTGGTTCTTCAATGTCAACCTTAGGGAAAAAGGTAATGACTTTTGCCTGCATCTGTGTTGACATTGATCTTAGCAAGCCCTTGCCTGATGCAGTGGAAATTGTGTGGGATCCTTCTCTTGGGTATAGCAGTTGGACTACGAAACTCTTCCTTTCCATTGCCGTCTTTGTCACGCTTACGATCATCTGCAGAGAAGATGCCCTAAATACAAGCCCATGGATGCTCAGCATCCAAAACCTACTAGCAACCCCCTACGGCTGATAAGGGAAAGGGCCTTGTCCCTGGTGAGGGGGTTGATGCTGAGGGTTTTGTTCCGGTCAAGGCTCGTAACAGGAATAGGGGTCTAAAGCAGACATTAAAGGCAAGATAGGATGAGGATTTGTTTAACTAGTTTGAGGCTCTAGATGACCTCCATCAGCAGGAAGTGAACCCAGGGTTGATGAGTTTTGAGCATGGGGTTGAGGGGTCAGCTCAGGAGATCAATACTTCTGGTGTGTCTGTAGAACCACAGGTTGTTGAGGCTTTGCATATGGATATGGATCAGCAGATGGAGGTTTCAGTGGTGTTGGAGCCTTCTGCAGAAGCCCCAAAAGTGGGTGGGGACTCTTCTCTTTTTGGGAGGCCCTTGGGCTCAGTTGCAGCTAGGAGTAGTAAACCTTCTCCTCATTTGGGCCTTATGCAATGGGATCTTAAGAAGGGTGGGTCGAAGAAATCTATCAAACTTGGTAGGAAGAAGGATCTGGAAAAGATCAAAATGATGGATGAGACTTTGGTGGAGTCAGGGTCAGTAAAGACTTTGGATTCTCACTTTTCAAGCCCTTTGAAATGATTGTGTTATCATGGAATGTAAGGGGCTTGAACAGCAGCCCTAGACAAAAAGTTGTTCACAATTTGGTTAAAAATCAAGGTCTTGATGTTCTTTTTCTGCAGGAGACCAAGCTTACTGTGGAGTCTCTGTTCAGTCTGGCACCTAAGTTGTGGAGGAACAAAGATTGCCAATGCATTGGGGCCCATGGATCTTCAGGGGATCTAGCTTGCTTTTAGAACCCAAGTAAGATTTGTCCTCTTTGGTGGTTGTCTTCTAAGTTTGCTATGACTATGATTGCTTCCAGTTTTGAGACGGGGGAAGTCTTACTCCTCTCTAATATCTATGCTCCTATTGACTTGCATGGTAAACAATCTCTATGGGCCCACATCAGTTTTGTCCGCAGTTTGTCTCCTCTCCATCCTTAGACTTTGGCTGGAGATTTTAACGCTATTTTAGAGTTGGCTAAAAAGCGAGGTGGTACGGCAAGACTGGATCCTTCTGCACTGCTTTTGCAAAATTACATTGATGTTCTAAATTTAGTTGATATTAACCCTAGTAATGGTCAGTATACGCAGAACAATTGTAGGGTTGGGGATAATTGTATTGTTGAGAGATTGGATCATTTTTTGGCTTCCTGCTACTGGGTTGGTGGTATGTGGTCTTCATGTTCTGAAATCTTGGACTGGAGGGGATCCGATCACTAGCCTATTAAGCTTACTAGTGTGTCAAATTATGTGGCCCGTTCTCCTTCCTTCAAATTTCAACTCATTTGGTTGCAAGACCAGTCTCTATTCGAGTGTGTGGCTAATTGGTGGAGGTGGGGCAGACCTGCTTATGGTACGGTGATGTATACCTTTGCTAAATTGCTGTAGTATGTGAAATATAAGCTCAAGCAATGGAATCACCAATGCTTTGGGAATGTTTTTCATGTTAAGGCAGCTGCTCAGGCTAAGTTTGATGGTATCATGAGACTAATAAGGGAGGATGGGGTGACTGAAGAATTACTTCATGATGAAGCTCAGGCTCTGAAAGCTCTGGAGGAGTGTGAGCTTCGGGAGGAACTGTTTTGGAAGCAAAAGGCCCGGATTGATTGGCTTCAGGAAGGGGACAAAAATACCACCTTTTTCTTCAATTCGGTGAAACCCAGGAGGCATGGAAATTCTATCTCAGTTCTAGTTAATAATAGGGGTGAGCGGCTTTCTTCCTATCCTGAAATGTCGAAAGAGGTGGTTCAGTACTTCTCCTCTCTTTTTAGGGAAGCTTCGCATGGGGGGTTACCTGAAGAAGCCCAGGTTCTTTCCTGTATTCCCCCTATGGTGACTAGAGAAATGAATGAGCTTTTTATGAAGGATATCACTCTTGAGGAGCTTGAGGAGACTATTTTCCAGATGAAGAAAGAGAAAGCCCCTGGTCCTGATGGTTTCCCAGTTGAGTTTTACCAAGAATTCTAGGACATTATCAAGTTGGACCTCTTAGAGGTTGTCCAAGAATCTCAATGGAATAAGCAAATGCTTAGGGCTTCTAATGCAACCTTTCTCACCCTCATACCCAAGTGTGAAGGGGTAGATAGGCTAAGTCAATTCCGCCCCATCTCTCTTTGCAATGTTATTTATAAAATTATTTCTAAGATTATTGCTGATAGGTTAAAAAGGGGGCTAAAAGAGTTGATTTCAGAGGAGCAAAGCGGCTTTGTGGAGGGCAGACAAATTTTGGATGGTATTGTTATTGCTACTGAGTCCATTTACTCCATGGCCAACTCCAAAGATAAGGCGATGTTTATTAAGTTGGATATGGCTAAGGCCTATGATAGGGTCAGGTGGTCCTTCCCTTGGAGGACTCTCAGTGCCTTTGGTTTTGGGGAAGAATGGATTCAGTGGGTTATGAGTTGCATTACATCAGTTTCCTTCTCGGTGCTTATTAATGGGGAACACACAAAGTTATTTGGTGCTTCTAGGGGGCTTCGTCAGGGAGATCCCTTATCTCCATATTTGTTTCTTCTCCTTGCTGAGGGTTTGGGGAGGCTGATTAGAAGAAACTTGGAGGATGGTTTTATTCAGGGTTGGCGATGGGGTGGTGATTTGCCTCCACAGTCTCACTTGCAGTTTGTGGATGACACTACTCTGATGGGCATGGCTACAATGAGAGAAGCTATTAATTTGCGCAGGGTGTTGGATGTTTACCTAACTGCTTCAGGTCAAATGATAAATGAAGACAAGTCTTCCATCTTCTTCTTTAATACTCTAGGCCCCATCCAGCGGAGGATTGCTCAGACGCTGCGTTTTCAGATTGGGACTCTCCCTTTGGTCTACCTGGGTATTCCTATCTCGGTTGGGCATTTACCCAGGGAGTCTTGGCAGAATATTTTGGATAAATTTTGGGTGAACGTTAATCACTGGACTCATCGGTGGTTATCTTTTGCTGGGCATGTTTAGTTAATTAAGTCAGTAGTGCAGGCTTTACCCATTTACAGATGTATGCTCCAGGTTGCCCCGATGGGATTTGTTAAGGAGTTAGATGTGGTTGCTAGACAATTCTTATGGGCGGGTAACCTGGCGTCTTCCAAATCAAGTTTGGTTAGATGGGAGGTAGTTTGTAGCCCTAAATAGCATGGGGGTTTTGTGTTATGGCAGTCGGACTTGACTGGAGTTGCTCTGGCTGCGAAGCTATACTGGCATTGGTGCACTGAACAAAATAAGCCCTAGGCCAGGATTCTATCTCAAAAGTAGTTTCCAGGGATCCCTCAATGTGATATTCTTCGCTACCCCCTCATGGGGAAAGGTTCAGTGATTTGGGATACTCTAAAAAAAGGGGCTACTCTTATTAAGGAAGGCTTATTCTGGATTTATAAACAAGGGTCCAAGGCTCTTTTCTGGACCGATTCCTGGGATGGTTATCCCCCCATTATCTCTCAGTCTCCTAATTTGTTGCCTGTTTGCTAGAGATTTCTTGAGGTTGGCTGGTCTTGGGTGAGCGACTTTAAATCCTTATCTTCCTGTGGGCAACTGGAGATGGCTAGCTGGAAGTCTCCTGAGGCTTGGCCAGTTGTTGGTTCGCATGAGGAATGTGCTGAGTTGCTCAGTATCCTCTCTAGTCAGCGGTGTAGTTCCCTCCTGGAGGACGATGTGTTGGCTTGGTCTCCCAATCCTAAGGGAGTCTATACTGTAGCCTCTAGATATCAGGTTTTACTATCTCATAGAATGGATGGGGAGGAAGTTCAGTGGTGGAGGAAGGTTTGGAACAAGTTCTCTTGGCCCAAGTGCAACTACATTATTTGGATGCTAGCTTGGAATAGATGTTTGACCTGGGACAATATCTGGAAGAGAGGCTTCGAGGGCCCTTCTGTTTGTGTTATGTGTGGGGCAGCCGAGGAAGACTCTACTCACTTGTTTTTTCGCTGTCCTTTTGCTACTCAGATTTGGCATTTTTGGTGGGATGTTTGGCAGCGCCACTATTTTCATGCTTCCTCCTTGGTTGATTATTGGAATGGTGTGGGTAAAGCCCCTTCTATGGCTTCTTTCTTGCAGGACGTGTGGTTTGGGGGTCCTATCTTCATGTTGTGGCACCTTTGGCTTGAGAGGAATTGGCAAATTTTTTGTGGAGAGAAGAAGATGGTGCAACAAGTTTGGCAAAAAATCTTGGGGATGATTCAGGAGATGGTGGAGGCTAAGAGTGAGGTGAGTTTTCCTTTAATTAAGCAGGATGCAGAGGTGGTGGCGCGTCTAGGGCTTCAGGGGCTAAGCCCCTCTACAAACTCCACCCTCTTCTCTCGCCAGACCTACCTCTGCAGTGCCTCCGCAGGCCTCCCTCCGCGAACCCTCCGCAGCACCACCTCACTGCGCCCTCCACCACCATGACCCCAGCGACCTCCTTCTCCCACCGAATCTCCCATCCACCACCTGATCTCCACCTGTGGCTCCCCTACCATCTGGTCTCCCCTGTGGCCATCTCCATTTTTGCCACCGCCACCGCCATCCATTGGACCCGTCCCACATCCAATGCAACAAAAGATTTTGGTTAGGGTTTCTGCAATGGAAACTAAAGGAAATAAAATATGAACTTTCACAATATCCCATGTTATATAAAGAAAAATATAAAATAAAATATAAGATTAAAATAAATAATATATATATATTATTTGTTTGTTAATAATTATGTAGTATCATTTAAATAATAATATATACATATAGGTATATATATATAATCATATATATATATATTTGAATTATCTAATGATAATTTTGTAAAAAAAAAAAAGAATAAATAAATTAGGGCCTATTTTTCGACGATAATATATATATTTATATTAATTCAAATTGAGAGGGAATTGTGCTTTCAGAATTAATAATTTTCATTTAAAAATATCAAGAAAAAGAAAAGAAAAATATGTCCTTTCATTTTAACAAAAGACACTTAGAAATATAAATGCAAATAAGCATATATATGAATATATGTATATATATGCTTATTTGCATTTATATAGATATGAGTATCTTTATAAATGCAAATAAGTCATCATATGCATTTCATATGAGGTCGTTGCAAACCAAACCTGAAGATTGAGAAAATGTCAGTTTGAGCAAACGTCTAATTGAGAAAAAGAGAGACAAAGAGAAAGAAAGATAAAAGTGAAAACAAAGAGGAGAAAATGCGTGGCATTTCCGAATTGGGCTAAGAGAACTAACTAATAATTAACTCTCCATTAATCCTGATTAGGAATAATGTAAAGGATGCAGTGATAACTCTGATTGATAGAGCACTAATCTGGTTTACCAAGAAATTAGGAATAATGTAAAGGATGCAGTGATAACTCTGATTGATAGAGAACGTGAAGAAAAGTAGGACAAACATAAAGAAACCTTACAAAACAGGAAAGAGAATGTGATAGAAATACAATCAAAATTAAATTTCAGAGAAACGGAAGAGGGCAAATGTGCAGGCTTTGTTGAAAATGCTAAAGTCTGAAGGAGGAGAAATTAATATTAAATTTCAGAAAACGTGAAGGAGAACAAATGATCGGACTTTGTTGAAAAATGTCCCATTAACTTAATCAACTATTTTACCAATGTAATTAGTGAAATTAACCTAAGTCAGGAAACTACTTGATCAAGATTAGTGTTTGAGTAATAAATCCCACTCACGCCCGTGAGGTGTTATGCTGCTAGATTCTTCCAGAATCTAGGGTTTAGAAGCTTAGAAAGTTCAACCATTGTAGCGATGTCAACCATGTCGCGAAGACCCCCTTGTTGGCCTTCTTGCATTTGGGTATGCGCACGTGTGTGTGTTACCCCGCTAACAACTATTTTGTTTATGCCTTAAGTGTACGCCACCGAGCACGCTTACGCGTGCGAGGGGGTTTCTAGGGAAGCGTGGGAAAATTTTTGATATTTCGTGTCATGACCACATGACACATGTGGACATGACACGTGTGATGCATGTTGTGATCCCATGCGAAATGTGGGCATGACATTTGGTATCAGAGCCCAAGTTTAAACACTGGGCATATTTGGGCACATTATTCTTCCAAAACTTTGATTAATTAGTGTCTACCTTGTTTTGTAGGATGCCTCCCTGACATGTTCGACGAGCGCGATCGCGCAACACAGCGTCCGTCGAGGTGCATAGCGATTCCTTAGCAAAGGGATGAGCACCCACAGTTATAGCAGACCCACGAGCACCACAGGCACCACCAGCATTTGACATAGGTCCACAGATTCTACAGACACTGCAGGCCATGTTAGAAAGATTACCGCCATCTATTCCAGAGCCACGTGATGAGCCTCGTGTTGATCTGCGAGAGGAGCCATGTAAGGAGCCGCATGTTGAGTCGCGTGCTGAGCCCAGCATCGATCCGCGAGAGGTGCCACACATGGAGCCTTTCGTAGAGATCCCTGAGACTATAGTAGATGAGGTAGGGTCAGCGTACCGTGCACGGAGTAGGAATCCTCTGAAACTCTCGAGACAAGATGAGACCATGAGGGTAGAATAGGTATACCATGGACCGTATGAGTATGGATTAGATGAACCGGTTATAGGGCTCAAAGACAGAGGAGACCCCATCAGAGACCTACTTAGGCTCAACCCACCTACTTTTGTAGGAGCTACAGAGGGAGCTGTGGCCGAGGCTTGGCTGATTAGTCTAGACAGGTGTTTTGTGTTGTGACCTTATGGGAGCAACACGAAAGCATGAGTGGCAGTACATCTCCTGAGAGATGATGCAGCTATTTTACTGAGGAGTGCAAGCACCGACTATCCTTAGATACACTCACTTGGGATATCTTTATAGAGTGCTTTAATGCACGATATTTGTCAAAGCATTACAGACAGCATAGGATAGATGAGTTCCATGATTTACAGCAGAGAGGACTCACAGTTGCTCAGTATGAGAGCCGGTTCATTGAGCTTTCTCGTTACGCAGAGTACCTCCATGACGAGAAACTCCTAGTACACAAATTTATCAGAGGCCTAAATCATGGGATAGCAGGACCAGTACGTATGGAAGATCCCCAGACCATGAGCGAGGTTGTTGACAAGGCTCTTATTGCAGAGGAAATTCAGGGACGAGGGCAGAATTCATGCCCGCAGTATTAGGATTGTAATCCCCAACAACAACAAAACTTTCGTAGGCCTCAAAACACACCACAGAGAGGAGGATATAATTCTTCATCATTACCTCCTAGGCCTCCACAGCAGTAGCAGCAGCATCAGCAGAGATCTAGACCCCAGCAGAGGGTTCAGGGAGGACATAACCATGGTTGGTAGCAGTAGGGCCTGCGTAGAGATCAGAGATAGCATGGATCATCTGCGGGACCCATGAGGTCTCAGCAGTCATACAGAGGTTCACAGGGGTCCACTGGACGGACTGGATAGCAGCAGTCAGGTAGAACTCAGTCAGTACAGTTACAGGCTAGGGGTCCGTGTTATGTATGTGGTGGGGCTAGGCATTTGGCTAGAGAGTGTCCACAGGGATTTACAGTAGGGGGATAGCCCTATTCAGGAGGTTCTAAGTAGACTATAGGTGATATGGGCAGGTCCCACCGCATGTTTGTAGCGGTTGACAACTGCCAGGCTAATTTCTAGGCTACAGTCATTGAGACAGTAGCTACGATTGGGGATTTCCTCATCTCTATTCTTTTTAACTCTGGAGCTACCGATTCTTTTTTGTCTACATTGTTAGTAGAACATTGCAAGCTAGTGGCCTCTAGGCAGGACATTAGGTGGGAGGTTGAGTTGGCCTCTAGGGCCAGGAAGTCAGTAGATACCTTGGTTAGAGATTGCGAGATCACCTTGGGTTCCTTCACTACATCATGTGACCTTAGGGTTATGCCATTAGGATCCTATGGTGTAGTTTTGGGTATGGACTGGCTTGTGGCTCATAGAGCCAAGCTAGATTGTCACCAGAGGATGATTAGCTGCTTAGACGATCATGGCACACAGGTTGAGATAGTGGGCATTCAGAAGCCCATGACTGTACGTATGATATCCGCTCAGCAGCTTAAGCGCTACATGTGGAAAGGTTGTCAGATGTTTGCTATTATGGTCAGTGACAAATCAGAGGATGAGCTTGAGGCTACCTTAGATGATCACCCTATCCTGAGAGACTTTATCAATGTATTTCTGCCAGAATTACCAGGTATGCCTCCACACAGAGAGGTCAATTTCCACATCGACTTGGTGCTAGGTGCAGAGCCAGTGTCTCGTGCACCCTACAGGATGACTAAACATGAGCTTATAGAACTTAAACTACAGTTAGAGGAGTTACTTGAGAAGGGGCACATCTGACCTAGCGTTTCACCTTGGGGCGCACCAGTTATCTTCGTGAAGAAGAAGGATGGGTCTCTTCGATTATGCATGGATTATAGGCAGTTGAACAAGGTGATGGTGAAGAACCGTTATCCTCTGCCTAGGATTGACGACCTCTTTGATCAAATGCAGGGAGCCAGAGTGTTCTCAAAAATTGATCTAAAATCCAGGTATCACCAATTGCGCATCACAGAGGCAGACATTCATAAGACTTCTTTTCGAACCAGATATGGACATTATAAGTTTACTGTGGTACCCTTCGGTTTGACGAATGCCCCTGCAGTGTTCATGAGTCTCATGAATGAGGTGTTCCGCACTTAACTAGATCGGTTTGTGATTATATTTATTAACGATATTTTGATCTATTCGTAGACCAAGGAGGAACATGTGGACCATCTACATCAGGTGTTGCAGTGCTTATGAGAGCAGCAGCTTTATGGCAACCTGGCGAAGTGTGCCTTCTTCAGGACAGAGGTGCAGTATTTGGGGCACATCTTATCAGGTGATGGCATCTCCATAGATCCATCAAAGATCAGAATGATTTAGGAATGGCCAGTACCCACCAATGTGACTGAGGTCATTAGCTTTATGGGATTAGCCAGTTATTACCGTAGGTTTGTCGAGGGCTTTTCCAGATTAGCACATCCCATCACTTCCCTTTAGCGGAAAAGGAAAGGTTTCACTTGGACTGAGCAGTGTGAAAGGGCCTTTGGGGTCCTTAAGGAGTGTCTTACCAGCGCTCCTATTTTAGCGGTTCCAAATCCTACAGAGGATTTTGTTGTTTACATAGATACATCATTAGAGGGTTTGGGAGCCGTGCTTATGCAGGGTGGTAGTGCGATTGTATATGAATTGTGTAAGCTTAAGACACATGATCTAAACTACCCTACTCATGATTTAGAGCTCGCAGCAGTGATTCATGCTCTTGTTCATTGGAGACAATTCCTCTTAGGTCAACGCTTTGAGCTCCATTCGGATCACCATAGCTTACAGTACATTTTTACACAACCAAATTTGAACACCCACCAACAATGTTGGATGGAGTTTTTATGTGAGTACGACTTTGATGTCCACTACATCAAAGGGAAGGAGAACGTGGCTGCTGACACTTTGAGTTAGAGGCACCACGAGATCCTGACCTTGACATTGAGGGTGGACTTGAGAGATCACATCTTACAGCATCTATCGGAGGATGAGTGGTTTCTTGAGGTGCAGTAGGAAATTTAGAATTAGAGGGCCCTTAAGGGCAAATTCACAAAATATTCCCTTGAGTCTGATGGTTTGCTTAGACATCGATAGCGCATCTATGTACCCCATGTGGGTGATCTACGTATAGTGATTCTTTCATAGGTTCATAAAGCACCCTATGCAGCACATCCAGGAGTGAAGAAGATGCATGCTGATTTGCAACAGTTATATCATTGGGCTGGGATGAGACACGAAATAGCAAAATATGTTGCTCATTGCCTGGAGTGTCAAAGGGTCAAGGTTGAGCATCAGCATCCAGCAAGACTGTTGTACCCTCATGAGATACCTGAGTGGAAATGGGACACCATTTCCATGGACTTTATCATTGGTCTACCTATGTCATCACGTCGCCATGATGCCATCATGGTGACAGTTGACAAGTTGACCAAGGTGGTGCATTTCTCACCTGTACGCATGACGTACAATGCACCATTAGTGGCGAGAGTGTTTCTAGATTAGATTGTTAGACTTCATGGAGTACCTCACCGCATCATTTCTAATAAAGACTCTGTATTCACTTCATCATTTTGGAGAGCCTTACATCAGGCGTTGGGTACACAACTCAACTTCAGTTTAGTTTACCATCCTGAGACCGACGGGAAAACAGAGAGAGTTAATCAGGTGTTAGAAGATATGCTTTGTATGTATGTTATGGACCATCAGTCTAGATGGGAAGAGTATCTGTATCTGGTTGAGTTTGCCTACAATAATGGGCATCACAGCTCATTGGGTATGCCTCCTTTCCAGGCTTTATATGGCAGACCATGTAGAACACCTTTGAGTTGGGATCGGATAGAGGACAGGGTCGCCATTGGTCCAGAGCTAGTTCAGGATATGGAGCAGCAGGTTGCACTGATTAGATAGAGACTTCAGGAGGCACAGGATAAACAAAAGAAGTATGCTGATGCTAAGAGAACTGATCAGAGCTTCTCACTAGGTGACAGGGTATTTTTGAGAGTGCGACCGCACAAGAGTCCAATCCATTATAGAAAAGGCTCTAAGCTCACACCTTAGTTTGTAGGACTTTTTGAGATTTTGGAGCAGATAGGACCTGTAGCATATCATCTAGCCTTGCCACCTAGCCTATCGCGTATCCACGATGTCTTTCATATTTCAGTTTTACGTCGTTATATCTCTGACTTATCTCACATATTGGATTGGAGTGCTCTTCAGGTAGAGACAGATGGATAGCTGGCTTTGGAGCCAATTCGCATATTGGCTCGTCGGACACTGCGCCTTCGAGGTCAAGAGCTGGACCAGGTTAGGGTCTAGTGGGACATGTATGACGAGGTCACTGCGACATGGGAGGATGCAGCGAGACTGAGGACTCTTTATCCTCACCTCTTTGATGACTTCCAGGAGGAAGTACAGTCTTAAGGGGAGAGGATGTGAGGCCTACATTTTGCATTCCGTTCATGTGACTATTTACCTTACTGTTGCTGATACTTTTATATTTGTGGGACTGTTGATCTCGGATTCTGAACTATTAGAATTTATTATTTTATAGGGAAAACTAATTGGGTGATGTTAGATAGATGTTTACATTACAGGAAAACTAATTGGGTGATGTTAGAAAGAAAATTATAATGTGATTTCATTATGCTTATGAGAGTTGTGGTATGTTTTAGGAATGCATGTTTTAAATTTGCTTCGGCTATGATATTTATATGTGGAATTAACTTTGAAATTTAGTGTGTAGGTATTTCTAACAAAACCAAAAATACTGGAGATTGTTCCACACCTTATGTTGTAATCCCTTGTGAAGCTAATCTGTTTCCACTAGGAACCAAGATCAACTCTGTGATTGATTTAATGTTGTAATGTTGTCTTGCATGAGGTTGAATGGGTTAGGTCTACCCTCTTGTAAATTTGAATTATGAATTGTGTTGTAATAATTGTATTTGAATTTCATTTTTTAATTTTAAATCTTTGAGACCCTTTTCTTGTGTCTTAACTTGACCCTGGGTGTCCTAACTAGGTTAAAATAGACCCAGAGTTATACCCCATGGGTCTAGGGTCCCTTTTGACTTGGGTAACCCTTGGTTAACCTCTGTATGGTCATATTAACTTCACAGTGAAGTTAAGTGACGAATTTGGAGGTATGAGAGCGATAGGATGAGTGGTACTAACACTCAAGCCCATCCCTCTTCAATTCCCAAGGCTTGTGAGACTCCCCATGGAGTTGTGTGGTCCTTCATGGGAAGGAAGGAAGGGGAGACATGTGTCATCCTTTCCCTCTCCAATCCCCCTTTTCTCTCCCATGTGTAAGAGAGATGACATGTGGTTAGGGATAAGGAAGACTTTGGGGATGGGTGAGTGACATGTGTCAACACCCATCCCTTGGGACACAATTGTGTTTAGGAGGAAGAGTGAGGAGGTGACAAGTGTCACCTCCCCATTCCCCTAAGCTCATGGGCCAGGTTATTTGAATCCCACTTGGGATAGGGAGAAGGGTTGTTGAATTTTTAAAGATTTTTGTTTATTGGAAAATGCTTTTGGGAGAAAAAGGTTAGAGGGAGTTTGGTGACTTAGGTTGGAGGAGACTTTAGAGGAGCTCTACATCAACTACATCCATTAAAGGGATTTTTAAGGTTGGATTTTAAGGCCTTTCCTTGCATTTTCTATTTGTTGCATGAAGGATGTGTGAAAATGTCTATTTTTTTTTATGTTGTTTTTTTTGTTATTGTGGGGAAACTTTTATTGGGATGTTGACAGAGCTTCTTCCACTTGGGAGAAATTCTCATCAATTATGGGGTAGGGGAGGAGTGATCCTCCTGGAGTTCATTCTTTGTTTTGGGATGTTGAAAGCCTTGAGGGAATTTGTGTGACTTTGAGAAATTTTGTTATAGGGCTTGAGAGACAAAATATGAACTCCTTGGAAATTTTTGTTAACAAGTTTGTCTTGGGGCCATGAGGAAAATTCTATTGAAATATTGTGAAGGGTGGCACTCTAGAGTTGAGTGTGTCCACTCTCCTACCCCTCTTTGACTCACTTTAGTTGAGTTGTGTTGTGTAAATTATCCATGGTTGTACTTGTGTTTTGGGATGTTGTTTGGCTTTGTTGTGAAGTGGTTTGGATACCCTAGGTGTGCGGATGATCTCCCTAGCATGGGGGTTACCCTCTTGCGGGTCTTCAGTGGAGAGGAGAGCAAGTTGAGTGGTGTTTTCTCCCCTTGTGTGATATGCAGGTTCTTGGAGCTTAATGTGAATCTTGGAGAAGATTATTTGAACTTGGAAAATATTTTATTTTCCTTAAGTCTTAAGGAGAGCTTGTTCATCTAATAGCTTCATCCTTGTTGATTTGCCAAGAGGAGAGATTTCTCCTTCTATTGCTGTAATTTTTGTATTTTTTGAGTTTATGAGGAAATCCTCTTTATTGTAATAAAGGTTTTATTTATAGTGTTATTAAATTTTGTTATCATGTATGAAATGAGAAAGAAGAGAAATTTGTTTTTAAAAGGATATTAGAATTGTCTATTTCCTTATAATCCTATTTGCAAAGTTGTGAATTAGTTGTTGTTATAAATAAGTTCATTAAAATTTATCTCATTATATGGTTTGTGAAAATGTTGATTTTAATGAGTTATATGAAAGTTGGAAATTATCATTTGGGAAAAGAAATAAAAATTGATAATAGTCATACATTTTATTTTGTTGTGAATAAATGCAGTTATAATTATTTCTCCCCATTTTAAATTATATGCTACTATATTTAGATTGAAAATTAGTGACTTGAAATTTAGGTTTAATTAAAAGGAGAAATAGATTTATTATTCATGAGAAATGGCAAAAAAGAGAAGTTAAATTTTCAGTTTTAGAGTTGTATTTGAAAATACATTTTATATAAATGCAATATAAATTAAATTCATTATTCTATTTTTTTTTTACAACTTATTGATAGTAATCCTTAAATATATATATATATATATATATATATATATATATATATATATATATATATATATATATATATATTTGCAAACTGTTATAAACGAATTAGAAATGGGAAATAAAAATACACATTTTGCAGTTTCTATGTATATTATACAGTTTTAAAAAAAAAATTTACAGAGTGGTGATGGGGGGCTTTGAACCCCCCACCACCATCACTTTCATAGTGGGTGTGGGGAGGGGTAGAGCCCCACCCACACCCCACATAGTTGGATGTGTGTGGGGCTCCGCCCCTCCCAACACCCCCACCATCGCAAAACCCCCCCACAGACTGAAACCCACGGCCCCTCTGCGAACTCCACCCTCTTCTCCCACCAGACTTGCCTCCGCAGTGCCTCTGCAGGCCTACCTCCATGAACCCTCCGCAACACCACCTCACTGCGCCCTCCTCCGTCGTGACCCCAGCAACCTCCTTCTCCTACCGAATCTCCCAGCCGCCGCCTAATCTCCACCTGTGACTCCCCTACCATGCAGTCTCCCCTGCGGCCATCTCCATTTTCGCCACCACCACCGCCTTCCATTGGACCCTTGCCACAGCCAATACAATAAAATATTTTGGTTAGGGTTTCTCCAATGGAAACCAAAGGAAATAAAATATGAACTTTCACAATATCCCATGTTATATAAAGAAAAATATAAAATAAAATATAAGATTAAAATATATATATATAATTTGTTTGTTAATAATTCTGTAGTATCATTTAAATAATAATATATACATATAGGTATATATATATTTATATATATATTTGAATTATCTAATGATAATTTTTTAAAAAAAAAAGAATAAATAAATTAGGGCCTATTTTTCGGCGATAATATATATATTTATATTAATTCAAATTGAGAGGGAATTGCACTTTCAGAATTTAATAATTTTCATTTAAAAATATCGAGAAAATGAAAAGAAAAATATGTCCTTTCATTTTAACAAAAGACACTTAGAAATATAAATGCAAATAAGCATATATATGAATATATGTATATATATGCTTATTTGCATTTATATAGATATGCGTATCTTTATAAATGCAAATAAGCCATCATATGCATTTCATATGAGGTCGTTGCAAACCAAACCTGAAGATTGAGAAAACATCAATTTGAGCAAACGTCCAATTGAGAAAAAGAGAGACAAAGAGAAAGAAAGATAAAAGTGAAAACAAAGAGGAGAAAATGTTTGGCATTTCTAAACTAGGCTAAGAGAACTAACTAATAATTAACTCTCCATTAATCCTGATTAGGAATAATGTAAAGGATGCAGTGATAACTCTGATTGATAGAGCACTGATCTGGTTTACCAAGAAATTAGGAATAATGTAAAGGATGCAGTGATAACTCTGATTGATAGAGAATGTGAAGAAAAGCAGGATAAACATAAAGAAACCTTACAAAACAGGAAAGAGAATGTGATAGAAATACAATCAAAATTAAATTTCAGAGAAATGGAAGAGAGGGCAAATGTGCAAACTTTGTTGAAAATGCTAAAATTTGAAGGGGGAGAAATTAATATTAAATTTCAGAAAACGTGAAGGAGAAAAAATGATCGGACTTTGTTGAAAAATGTCCCATTAACTTAATCAACTATTTTACCAATGTAATTAGTGAAATTAACCTAAGTCAGGAAACCACGTGATCAAGATTAGTGTTTAAGTAATAAATCCCACTCAAGCTCGTGAGGCGTTATGCTGTAGGATTCTTCCGGAATCTAGGGTTTAGAAGCTTAGAAAGTTCAACCCTTGTAGCGATGTCAACCGTGTCGCAAAGACCCCCTTGTTGGCCTTCTTGCGTTTAGGTATGCGCATGTGTGTTACCCCGCTAACAACTATTATGTTTATGCCTTAAGTGTACGCCACCGAGCACACTTACGCGTGTGAGGGGGTTTCTATGGAAGCGTGGGAAAATTTTTGATATTTCGTGTCATGACCACATGACACATGTGGACATGACACGTGTGATGCGTGTTGTGACCGCATGGGAAATGTGGTCATGACAAAAAAAATTATCTGTTCATCTTCCATAGCAATTTTTGTTCTTGTTAATACACCTTTGTTCTTGTTTTCAATGATTTGATCCTCAGAGTGGTTTTTTTGCACATATTTGGGAGTCTTAGGAATCCTTTCCAGACCATCTTCTTCATCAACTTGCCTCTCATTTTCCTTTTCTTCTTCTCTTTTTTCTTCTTTGCAAGGGAGCAAATTAGATTCATATCCTTCTATCAAAGCTGAGCTTTGATGTGGTTCATCATCCACTTTCACATTTAAACTTTTAGCTAACTTCTTTAGCCTCTTGTTGTAGCACCTCTAAGCCTTTCTCTTTATAGAATATCCAAGGAAGATTCCTTCATCTGATCTTGTATCAAACTTTCCTAGGTTTTCTTCTGTTGGAAGTAGGTTTGTCATTGATGTCAAAGTTTTGAGTTTGTCCTTTGTTGTTTGAGTTGATCTTTATGGTGTTGATGCTCATTGCTCTATGGTGTTTGACAACATTGGTTTTTGACAACTTTTAATTCAGGATGCAAAAGGTAGAGGTGTTGATTTGAAACTATAGATGTGTAGGATGCAAAAGGCAGAGGTGTTGATGTGCAACTGTAGATGTACAATAGTGGAAAGAGTTAAGGACATCAAACAGCATTGTATGTTATGGACTATGTTGTCAGGTGATCAAAGGACTTGTCTTTGTTGTCAAATATGATCAACATTTTGCATGGTGTTTGTTTGTGGTTGACGCATCCAAAGAATCACTTCATATAAGGCATGATAGAGTTGCTTGCAAATAACTGCTCCATATAAGGCAAGACAAAGTTGCTTGAACTTTAGGTGTGACAGAGTTGAACTTTAGCATGAAAAAGTTGCTTGCTTCATGACAAGGTACTATGTTGATAGATTGATGTTTCCAAAGGTACTGGTTCATTCAGTGCATGGTGTTGATGTTGTTAAAGGTGTAGTGTTGAAAGTTCTCATTGATATCAAACAAAGTCATCAAAGGAGTTGTGTGTATTGTTGTGATTGTTTTCAAAGCAAAGGCATACTAAAGTCCTTAGTTGTGGACTTAAAGGACTCAGGTCATCATTGATCAGTAATGGATATTTTGTCATTCTTGTCCAAAGAGCATATGTTCCTTTCATGTTTAAATTGTCTTCAACATTCCACTATTTCTTTGTAACAGTGGTAGTATTCAATGGGCACTTTATGTCAACAATGTATGATCAAGAAATTAGGGTTTGATAAATATTTTGGAAGAAATAAAATCTGCATATTAGAGTTTGAAGTCCTAAACCCTAAAGACCCAAAGTACCCTAATGTCTAAGTGTTTAAATAACTATGTTTTGATGTGTTACTTTTATTATAACTCTTAGGTGACTTACAATAGGCGGTCATCATAACTTAAGTGACCGAGTTAAGGGCTCTTATATCATTCAGTAACCAGCCACATGGTCTAAGAGTTACTGGAACAACAAGGTTTTGTTTTTAAATTGGGCACCAACATCTAATCTATAATGTATGTTTAATCTCTCTCAGGCGCAAAATAGAAAATCAATGGTCTTTATTTAAACTTTCAAGGGTCAATTGCTTAGGTTATCATTTAACGGCTATTCAGCCATATAATCTATGCACAAGAGTTGAAATAGTTTTATAAACCATTTTTGCTTAGTGATATGTGGAACTAAAAATCCTAATGAAAGTGAATGTTAGTGAGGTTGGTTGAGGTAGTTTTTGCTGTGGTTTTTCGAGGTATGTTGAATGGGAAGAGAAATGTTTTTTGAAATGTGGTTTAACATGTAGAATACATTGTTGTTAGTGACTGTAAAATGAAGATGGCACAAAGAGGGACTGGGAAATTGAAACTCTAAGATTTTGATGATGTGTCTAATCCTTCATAATGGTTTTTACATAGACATGTGTGAATTACAGAGGTAGAAAGAAGGCAGGGTCTTGTGATTTCAGTGCAGAGACAACTTGGAGTGAGTACAAGAAAGATCAAAGAGAGCTCATGTAAAAATGAAGGTTTAATGGATGTAGTAGAGGATGATGCAGAAGGTATAATGATCTTGGCAGAGGTAAAAGATTTGTTGCTCACAATTTGATAATCCTTGTTTGTATTGGCTTTCTTTAATTTTGTTATTGCTACAATGATACAAGCACGTGTATAGAGTGAATGTTTAAGAGTGAAGACACATAGAGATTGAGACTTTAATGCATCAGTTACCTTGTTTACTATGTAGAATGTTTTTATGCTAACTGTGAATAGAAGGAAATCAATGTTTTTATAATGCTAAGGTATTGAAAATAGAGAGGGTAGAAGTGAATCTTTTAAGACTAAATTGCAGGGTATGAAGACATAATGCTTGTTGTAGAGGTAGAATATGTTGATTATTATAGAGTATGATGATTGCAGGGAATATTAGTGATTGCAGTATATGATGGTTGTTGTAAATTCAATGCATGATGAACCTATTTTTAATGTTTGACAGTACTCTAAATGTACTTCATATGGATGTAGTCTAAGGTTGTTTAGAGTTGAGTGTCTTCTAGATTTAGGTGATTTTTGTGTAGTTCATGATGCCATTGTAATAAGGAGAGTATTTTTTTCAGTACTTTGTAAAAGAAAGATGTCATTGAGATGTTGGTCTAGGAGAGATAAGGTGAATGAGTAAGAGTTATAGAACTCATCTATAACCTTTGTTTTTATTGTAAATAGAGTATTACTCTGTATGTCCTCATATTTAGTGTTTAGAGTAGGTGCTCCTAGTTTGTGCAAAATTGGTGTACTAGATGCAAGGGTTGATGCTCCTAAAAGACCTAGAGTTGGTGAAAAGATTAGGGATTGGTGCCTCAAGAAGAGTATATTGTTTATCATGTGTGCATTGTACCTTGATATTGGTGTGAAAACAATGTATTAGGTGTGGTTGTACCTTGAAGTGGGTGCTTCTAAAACAATTGTAATATTCTTTCTTTTTGAGGTTGGATTTGAGCAGTAGACTCAAGCAACTCTCAGTGGTTTTTTCCCTCATAGGTTTTCCACGTAAACACCTGTGTCATGGTGATCTTTATGTGTTTTCATTGAAGTTTGTGCTTGTCAAAAGTTAACATTACTTAATTGCTTTGGTTTTTATATATCACTGATTTACCCCCCATCTCAGTGATAGTGAGTATCCCAACAATTGGTATTAGAGCTACAGGTTCCTTGTAAAAGTCTAACCAACATAGGTGATCTTGGTCGTGGAATACATATCACGGAAAAAAACAAAATGACAAAAGAAATAGATTAGTGCTAAGAAAAAAGTTGGTCAACCAACCTCAAACAAATCATGTGATATACCTAAAGAAGAGGTTAAGTCTAACCTAGAAGGTGATAAAGAAACAAGCAAAAATTATGTCATGATAGATGAGGACCACACTGTGAGTGAGTATGAACACAAATATGATGAAGATGAGTTTGAAATTAATTTTCAAGGTGAGCTTATTTCTGCCCTAAATGAAATCAAGAAACTAAGAATGAAGAATCACAAATTAAGGTTACAACTTCAAGAAGAAATGAACATCAAGTCTGTTAGGATAGGAAAATTTAAAATTTTCTTGTATTGTCACTTCTCCATATATGACCGAATCATAAAACATTTCGCCCAAAAAAATCATAATTAAATTGATACATCCCATAAAAAGTCCATGACAAAACAATGTAAAGGGCATAGATTTCACACTATCGGCAAGACTTTACGTTACTTATGCCAATCCATGTAAAAAAAATAGTTAAAATAACTATCGGCATGAAAACAAGGATCGGAGAGAAGATTTCAAAGGTCGCCAATGGAGGAAACTATACCGAAGACCTTTCGTTGGGGAGAAAATCTATCAGTCATATCGATTGGTATGACTAAAAGCTATCAGGTAACACTTCGAAGATCGTCCCGATAGTATAGATCATACCGATGGGGTATTTCAGAGAAACTCTCACCGATCATCCCATAGAATCAAAGGAACTAATGGTCATTAGTAGGAAATGAATGTCGGAGTGAAAGATTAATAAGTCTCTAATGCTCCGATGTCTTGGCAAACAACAAAAGGTGCTTCGGTATAAGTCTTACTGATATACATAACCATCGGCAAAAGTAAATGAATCAGAACAAGGTTTACAAGTCTGGCTGAAGCGTTTCTCACGACGATGTCGGTAACACATTATGAAAGTCTTTCCGATCTAGGATATAAAAGGCTATCGGTAAGACGATAACACTCAGGTAAACATAAATATGTTATCCCAATGGCATAGATTGTTGGCAAGAGACACTACATGGATTCATGGTTGCTGTCATTGATGGCAACAAAGGTCATCCCACATATCTGCAAGTCATGTTGTGTCTCTACCGGAAGTCAGAATGAAGATTGTTGTGGTCCAGTGAACAAGAACAGATCATGTGGCAAGGTCTGACAGATTGGTCTGGATCTCTCAGAGGAAGTGTCTTGGTGCAATGTGGATTTGGGGAAGTCAAGAGGACTACCTTGAGTAGTATATTCCAAGGATTTAGCCTCCGGTGATGGACAAGGAAAAAGATATGAATAGTTGAGTACCGGATTCCTAAGAGACAGTGAGAAAAGAGGAAGAACTGACTGACAGAACATCAGACTATTTTCCAGATGTGCTACTGTTGATGGTAAAGGTTAGGAAGGCATGAATCATGTTTGGCCGACATGATTAATGACATCTACAAGTATATGCTTGATCCGCATTACTTGATATACAATGATTCAGCCGACAGAACAGAGTTTGTGAGAAGATAGACTGTTTTGGGTGCCGACTAGAAAGATAATGAAATCACTATTGCGGATATAAATAGAGGATGGATTTTGTTGTGAGAAGGTGTGTTGTGTGATGACATATGTGAATAAGTGTAGAGCATAGCAGAAGTAATAAGAAAGATCCGGTATGTGAAAGGAAAGCAGAATAAAGAGCAGAGGGAAGATGAAGTGCAGCAGATCAGTATACTGAGCCTAACCAGAACTGAACTCTAGCATATGTGGATGCTTCAAATCAGTTCAAGTATTGTATAAACATTCTTTTGTAGACAGTGTGTCTCCTTGTAGGCAGTGTGCCTCTTTGTGAGCAGTGTGCTCGGGCAGTGAGCCCTAATTGGCAAGTGCCATTTTTGTAATTCCTTATTCTTCTAACAGAGAATAATCTTTGGGTTAATCACCCTGTGGTTTTCTCCCTTAACCGGGTTTCCACGTCAAAACTACTATGTCATGTGTTTCTCATTTCATGGTAATGTTTGTTTGTTTGATTCAATGATGCTTTGATTAATAAGAAAGTTCAAAAGAAGAAATAATTAGGATAAATGATTCACCCCCCTCTCAGTTATCAACAATTGGTATCAGAGCTAAGTTCCTCCTAATAGAGCCTAACAGCTTGAGGAAGATCTAGGAGTTCAAATGGATGCATATGGTTTAAGGGAGCAACTCAAGACTGCCCTTGAGGATCTTGAACAGTCAAACTCTAAAGTCAATGAATTAAAGGAAAGACTCAAACAGGCTGATGAATTCATGAGAGAACTAAAGGACAAATTAAGTCTCTCTATGAAAAAGAGAAAGGAGCTGCTCCAACAATTGGCAAGACAAAGTGAAGAAAGCAATACAAATGAAGAATTGACTGAGAAAACCAAGTTATGTGTAAAGTTATCAAAAGAAGTCATTATGTTAAGACATGAAATGGAATCAGGAACTATAAAGTTTACTCAAGAGATTGAAGAAAAAAGAAAAGCTGAAGACAATCTAAGACAATCTCTTAAAGAGAAATCAGAAGAATGCCACCAGATGGACAGGATTATCAGACATCTTGAATCTGATCTTGAAGATGCCAAAGATAATGAAGAAAAACTTGAGGATCAAATTGTCTCTCTCAAAAGATCTTCAAATAGCAAATGAATATAAAGAAAAATTCAAGATAAGTTCTACCCAACTTGAAGTACTTCTTGGAAGTCAAAAGAGGACAGATGACAAGTATGGTTTGGGACATGAGAAAGGAGAAAGCTCCGGATCCGGTCAAAAGAATTTTGGATCAGAAAATCCAAGGAATAGGCCTAGAAGACCTGTGGTAAGACAACCCAATGCTCAAAGATATCCATCCTTCAATGGATACTGCCACAGCTGCAATCACTTTGGTCACAAAGCTAATCAGTGCAGGAAGAGAATGAATCAGACTAATTCATCCTTCTCCAGATAGTGCTTTAACTGCAAAAGGTATGGACACAAGTCTCATGAATGCAGAAATATGCAAATAAACAAATCATTCAATGGTAGATGCTTTGCATGCAATAGAGTAGGTCATATGGCTAATCAATGCATATCAAGAGGTTATCAATCAAATATGCAAAGAAATGTTATTTGTCAAATCTGTAATAGGTCCAAACATAATGCAAAAGTCTGCAGAAGCAAGAACCAGGACAAAAGAGGTCCGGTATATAATCAGAATCAAGACAAGGGTAAACAAAAGATGAATGTGGATGAAGTTAGGAATCAGATGAACAAGATTTGGGTGAAGAAAAGTTTAGAGAATGTACAGGTTGGATCCGCACCAGACTCTGGTGCTGATATTTCTTCCAGAAATTAAAAAGTGAGCTCTGGCTCAGGGGGAGACTCAAAGAAAATCTTGTTCCCCCAGCCAATCAAGTGGTGCCAGATGTGGCACAAGATGCGGAGTAAAGGGTTTAAAGATATATGTCTCGAGATGATCCAGATAAGATTTTAGAGGTCTGCATGAAGATGTAAAGAAGTTGTGATCGATCAAGTAAGACCTGTTCTGGGAGATGCTCCAGAATGACAGAGGATTACAAAAGGGTCTGGAGAGATCTGGAAGTGCACTGTCTTATTCTACAGATTGGATAGAGTGGTTGGGATATTCTTGTAATGTGTCATCTTGATTTGTTCATGATTGGAAGATCCGCATGATGTTCATAGATCAGGACTGATCCGGTCCTCCAAGCTATCCGGATAAGGCAAACCGGAATAATGTAGGTCGAGCATTTATTGCCATCAGATATTAGGGTTTGTGGAGCAATATAAGGGATTTCTCATAAAATCACTTGCTCATTCTGCACTCAAGAAGAAGTGAAAAGTGGAGCTCTGCAAGAAGATTCATCAAGCTCACCAAAGATCTCCTGCCGAAGTCATTACATACAAAAATCAATCCAACCACTCCGTGTAACCGAAGACGCATAAGGTATTTTCCATTTTCGATATCTTGCTACAAATCTTTTGAGAAATGGCTACTCCAAATATAGTAAAAATCTCAGATAGGCCCCGACCTGAATTTAAGAAACATCCATACAAGTCATTGGAGGTAGATCCCTTAGGAGCATTCTCTAGTGTTCCTCATGGCGTTTTACACACAGAAGACGTTAGAGTTTACATACATGCAAGCATTGAGGAATTCAGGGAATTCAAATTGAGAGATCTCTATCACAAACAACTGATAGACAATGCTTTTGAGCTTAAACCAGAGTATAAGGGTATCCAGAAGAAATAGTTTGATCAATTCATTCATTTCCCCTGCTTTGAAGAAGATGAATGGGTCCGGTATGTATTGAGCAGGATGCATGACAACTTCCTATGGCTGGATAGACCTTGTAAGATCACAAAAGAGGCAATTAGGGTAGTAACTGGTCTATACTCTTCCGGAGGGATACCTATCCTCAAATCTGTCAAAAATAACATTGTAACTGAGGCCACCAGATCAAAATTTGATAAGAGGGCAATGACCATTGAAGATATTTCTGATCCGGATATCAAGTATGTATCCATGATAATAGGATACAAGATCTATCACTCCAGCAGGGAGAATTTTGTATCTGGAACTGCAGTATATACTGCCTATGAAATGCTAAGGAAGAATGCAGATTATGATCTCTGTGAACTTCTCTTAAGCCAATTAATGGAAAATATACAAAAAATCAAGAAGGACAAAAAGAATTCTTTTAAGTATGGTACTCTTATATTATGTCTATTTTTCTACTTCATGAATGAGCTGCCCGAATCAAGTGGATGGGCATGGCAGAATGACAAGCCTGTTGCAGTCCAGATAAGAGATTATTTACATGGGCTTGGGGATGCCAAAGTAAGAAATACAGCCCTATGGGGATACTTCAAAAACTTCCAGAGCACGATGCAAGCAAGAGAAAGAATTCCCCAGTCTCTTGTTGAAAAATACAAAGACTCAGTTTGCTTTATGGTGGATACTAATCAGTGCCTAATGGAGGCAGTGGAGCCAAGGACTGTCTGGATCATGCACATGGGGTATGAGGTTGATGAATAGATTGTAGAACTACATGTTCAACACATGCTTAGTCAGCCCAAAGATCCAAAGGCAGAAAGGTTCGGAACCTTTGAGGAGCTGAGTGTGAAGATCCATGTGGAACTTAGGGAACCTGAGATAAAAAGGAAAGTGAGAAAAGAAGTAGAGCATATTGCTCAAGGCCTAGGCATCCCAAAGGAGGCACTTGATGCCAACCGGGAATAGAGAAGAAAGGCTGAGGAAGAAAAGAAAGAGGCAGAAAAGAAAAGCAAGAAAAGTGCTATGGTGGAAACCTCAACCCGAACCAGATCATCAAAAGGATCTACACCTGTCAGAACCAAAAGCTCAAAACCAGAAGTCCAGGCATCCGGTAAAAGATCTAAGACAAAAGCCTCAAGAGCTTATGAAAGCCAAAAGGATGAAGAGGAAACTGAGTCAGATGAGGGAGTAAAATTAATAAAGAAGCAAAAGAAGAAAGGATCCGGTAAACCCTCCACAGGCCAAGACAAGGAAGAAATGGCAGAGGTATTTGTTGAAAATCCCACCCTGTCTCTAGAGAGTGTAATCAAGTCAGTCACGGTGGATGGAAACCTTCAACCAATGACTGAATTCTATGATGACTACAATGAGGCTGACCAAAAGATTCTGCAGGAAGCCACAGTCAAGTATCTAAACATATACAATAATGCTTTCATTGAGATCATATCTCTAATTCCTAAAAGCCTAGAAAAGGAATTAGAAATAAGAAAGAATAATGCTCAGGCAAAAGATCTTGAGATCCGGGAGCAGATAGCTATTCAGCTATATCCTCAAATTGATCCCAAGACAATGAACATAATATTCAAAGACTGCAAAGATGAGTTCGGAGTAAAGCAAGAATGAATCAACTCATGCTTGGTGAGATTGACAAGGTGGCCATAGAGACAGAAGAGATCCTCCGGAAGGCCTTCAAAAGGTTTAATCTTCTTGTTGTAGAGGACTTAGGTGCAGAAACAGCTGTGGACTTGGAATCATCTACTCCGGAAGAAGTGCCCCTTGAACAGACTAACATCTCTCCTCCGGCTTCTCCTATAGTCTCCAGATCCCAAGAAGAAGAGAAATTACAGGAGAAAGAAGCAACAATAAAAGAAAAAGAGGTTGACAGCACCAAGGATGCAGAGAAAGAGAAGATTCCAACAGAGAAAACCACAACTGAAAGTGGTAAGAATGTGGAAGGAGAAAAGACTCCAAAGGACAAAACTGCAGAAGAAAAGAAACATCTATCTCCGACAAGAGACACTGCACAAACTGTTCAAAAATTTCTGAGCCAAGAAACAATAGAGATTGATGAACCGGAGCTTCTAAAAGGCCCATTTGACTTTGACTCTCTCTCTCTGGTACAGACGATGAAGATAGCTTCATTTGCAAATGCTAAGGCAAATGAAAAACTCCTAAAGTCTCATGTGGAAGACTGTGAGCTGATAGAGGCTGCTTCCAGAGTGCTTGAAAAGATTATGACATCAGTCTAGATAGATCCGATAGCCTCCTCTTCTGGTAATCTCAAAACCTTAGTCAGCAGTGTTGATACACATTTTGATTCTCTAGAAAAATCAGCTGAAGAAAAGGTCCGGAAGGAATTTTTGGATAAGAGATTTTCAGAAGTACTAGGATTAGTCTCTAATGATAGAAGAAATATGAGTATTGGAATAAAGAGCTTAGAAAATGCTCTTAAGGATGGCGGTGACATCTACAAATTTTGTATCTCCTGGTCAAAGGCAACAGTAGAAATTGATAAGAAAATAAAAGAGGAACAGGACAAACTACAAAGTTTATCTCAAAGTTTGGATCCTCTCTCTTCCTCCATAGTGAATCAAGAATGTCAAACTATTGCAATCACAAATGCAATAAAAAACTTTGAGAAGGAAAGGAAGAATATAACTAACCGGATGGGAGAACTTAGAAGGATTATAATCCCTAAGTTAGAAACTATGCATGAAGCCATCAGTGATGCTCAGACTACCGCCCAAACAAATGATCAGACAGATCTCAAAAGGGCAGAAGCTTTTGCATTTTTGTTAAGTGGTCACATTTCAATTTTGGACAGAATGAAGCAAAGCTGGGCTACAGAACTGGTCCAATTGAAGACATCCTTTGCAGACATTCTTCAGTTTATGTGAGTATGTAAATATGTGGCTATGTATAGTAAATCTTTGAAAATTTTTGTGTGCGGACCCTACCCTTTGCCATTGATGTCAAAGGGGGAGTGAGGAGCAGTGAAAAATGAGGAATCCAACTAAGGGGGAGTTCAAGAAATTGTATATAAAGTTAGAGCATCAGCCAAGGGGGAGCATAGTGTAAACACTTAGTCATTTTTCAATAAGTGTTGCCATCAATGCCAAAGGGGGAGATTGTTGGCAAGAGACACTACATGGATTCATGGTTGTTGTCATTGATGGCAACAAAGGTCATCCCACATATCCGCAAGTCATGGTGTGTCTCTACCGGAAGTCAGAATGAAGATTGTTGTGGTCCGGTGAACAAGAACAGAGCATGTGGCAAGGTCCGACAGATTGGTCCGGATCTCTCAGAGGAAGTGTCTTGGTGCAGTGCGGATTTGGGGAAGTCAAGAGGACTACCTTGAGTAGTATATTCCAAGGATTTAGCCTCCGGTGATGGACAAGAAAAAAGATATGAATAGTTGAGTACCAGATTCCTGAGAGACAGTGAGAATAGAGGAAGAACTGACTGACAGAGCATCAGACTATTTTCCAAATGTGCTACTGTTGATGGTAAAGGTTAGGAAGGCATGAATCATGTTTGGCTGACATGATTAATGACATCTACAAGTATATGCTTGATCTGCATTACTTGATATACAAGGATTCAGCCGACAAAACAGAGTTTGTGAGAAGATAGACTATTCAGGGTGCCGACTAGAAAGATAATGAAATCACTATTGTGGATATAAATAGAGGATGGATTTTGTTGTGAGAAGGTGTGTTGTGTGATGACATATGTGAATAAGTGCAGAGCAGAGTAGAAGTAATAAGAAAGATCTGGTATGTGAAAGGAAAGCAGAATAAAGAGCAGAGGGAAGATGAAGTGCAGCAGATCAGTATACTGAGCCTAACTGGAACTGAACTCCAGCATATGTGGATGCTTCAAATCAGTTCAAGTATTGTATAAACATTCTTTTGTAGACAGTGTGTCTCCTTGTAGGCAGTGTGCCTCTTTGTGAGCAGTGTGCTCGGGCAGTGAGCCCTAATTAGCAAGTGCCATTTTTGTAATTCCTTATTCTTCTAACAGAGAATAATCTTTGGGTTAATCACCCCGTGGTTTTCTCCCTTAACTGGGTTTCCACGTCAAAACTACTGTGTCATGTGTTTCTCATTTCATGGTAATGTTTGTTTGTTTGATTCAATGATGCTTTGATTAATAAGAAAGTTCAAAAGAAGAAATAATTACGATAACTAATTCACCCCCCCCTCTCAGTTATCAACATAGATTACCCCAATAATAGTGATAATCACATACATCGACAAGACTCTCATCGATAGTCATATTGGTAACACTTAACATGTCAGAAAGTAATATCAATCACACAATGATGAAAGAGGTCATGCCGATGGCAATTGTGCCCACTTTCACGTCGAATAAAGTATAGACATCTCCTGCTGATACGACTTAATGTCGCGTCAAGGAGACAATTGAAGGGTTACAACGATTGATTGTTCGCACCATAAGGAGATATTAAAATCACCCAAACATTATGAAAATCATCCTGATGAAAGGAGTTATGACAATGTGACATTTCACAATGATGAAGGATATTGAACTGCTCGAACAATTAAATGCAAACGGCGATGAAATCCTCTAAGATCATTACAATTAAGATTGACAGAATTGTTTGAGAGGAAACTACAGGAGAAAACTTGAAGCGCAAACAGGGGAATTCGATCACAGCCACCAATGACAGGTACATACATACAAACCTCTGTGTTGTAGCCTATAATTTGATTTTCTGTCAAGAATTGAAAATGGAGACTCTGGGAAAAGGAAAGGGCAGAAAATCACAAGGGGATACAAGTAAACCTAAGAAACAAAAAATTGAAAAAACCCCTGAAGAAAAAATAAAGGACAGGAAGCTCAATCAAGATTTGATTGATCAATTGCCAGGGTCAACTACCAAAGCTAGAAGATCTATTCAACTTAGGGCAGAAGTAGAAAAATTAGAGGACAAATCTAAACACCTAGGGAACATTTGGACCCCAATCAAAGGGTATGAACTTTTCAAATTCCACCACAACAGAAGATTTAGGAATTCTCCAGTATCAAACCCATGGAATTTGAATTTGGGTAAATTGGTTGTGCCTGATGTGTTCCTGAATGTTGAACTTCTCCAAATTCTTGCCAAACAATATAACCCAAGTCTTAAGGCTATATGAAACCCACAAGGGGAGCCTGTTATACATTTATCAAAGAATGCCATCTGTGAAATATTCGACTTGGATGATTTATGCACTGTCCCCATTATTTATGAAGATTTATAAAAGGAATATTGGAGGATGGATACTACCTACAATGCATGGAGGTTGCCTATTCATAGGCCTAGAGCTGAGGGAGAGTTGGTTCCTCTCAATGAGGATGATGGTCCTCCTATTCATGTATCAACATTTGAACCCTATATACAACATACCTATTATTCTATGGGTCAGGTCCTAGGATTAGAGGTCCCTAAATTTATGACAATCCCTTTGATGGTCATAGCTACTGACATCCAATGCCATAATGCAAGGCAATTCAATCATGCTGCTTATGTTGTTAATAGAATTGACTCTAGCCTGGCTGCAATAAGAAACAATGCCCCAGCAGTTTCTTTTGAGCATTACTCACTTCTGACGCACATGGTGCTCTATTATGGCCAAGAAGTAGGGTTATGGCCAAATGAATTTAAGGTTGTTCCAGTAGACCAGAAGGGACAGAGGTTACCAATACAAATATGGACCAAGATATGGGATAGTAGATATGCCCATTCTAGCTATGTACAATTTGAAGAATATTGTGTAAAAGCACTGTATAGATATTTCAGTCACCCCTGTGAGTATTCAATCTCAACTGAAATAAAGAGATTCCTTAGACTGAAATATTTTGGTGGTCCTCCTACTGTCATTCATAATTGGGGAGATTGGTATTGTTTTGAAGATGCTACCATGGTTACAGTGTATGGTTTTAAGGACACTCTGTTCATCTTACCTAAAATTGTCCCTGACAGAATTGCTTACCTAGAAATAGTTAGGCAAATGCATTGTTCAAATGTGATGTATCTGAGCTCCCATGACAAACAATCTTTTATGCCTAGCACTTTGTGTTTTGGAGATTTTACTATGGTGTCCAAAGAAGGTTATAATCTCATCCTAGATAAATTGATGCACTACAATATGAGGTGTGCTGAGGTGAGAAAAGGATTTGATCCTGAGGGCTTTATTGACTCTGCTTGGAGGAAGCAAAACCTTAGTGGATATACACATATCCACTATCCACACGATGATGTCATCAGAAACCTAGAAGAGACTGAGGTGGAATTGGTGGTGGAAAAATATAACAGGGACCTGGATGCGAAAAGGAAGCAGCTGGCACAAACTGAGATGTTATCCTCTAGTGATGAAGAACTGACAGGGCAAGGGGAACCACAAGAAACAACAATGAGAATGTCCAAAAGAAAAATGCAACAATATCAGCCTCATGTCATAGTACATGATGAGGAGGGGTCTGCTGATGAAGACCTAAGACAAACAGCATATGATTCTTTTATTTGTGATGATAAATTTATTCATTCAAAAGAGTTTAAATCATTTTTATATAAATGTAAAGGGAAGGAGATTAGAGATTCAGTGGATGATGTCTCTGCTAACAATGAGAGACAATTACTTGATATGTTGAAGACAATAGTAGATAATGAGCTACAAGGTATGACCCCTAGCAAGGGTAGACAGTTGCTCAAAGATGCAGGGGTAATGATTCTTCCTGGCCTTGATTTAAATTTTGCTTTAGTCTTTGACAGTTTCCTAAATAATACAGATGATAAATATAAGCTCACTCCAGAAGGTGTCAATGAAGTATATATGGGCACCAAATATAATAATGACAAAAATTCATTAATGATATGGGCCCTATATCCTCCCCATAAAAAGACAGCTATTATAGACACTGAAAACACTTTTGGCCATGTCATGACTTTGAAAGCAGGGGAGACTGACCCTTTGATCACTGCAGACATTGGCATCAATGTTGCAAAGCTAAATAAAGCACAAGCTCAAATGTTGATTAAGGGAAGAGATGCGTATAAACTGAGATGTGAAAGGTTGATAAAAGAAAATGATTATTTAAAAGATGACATTAAGAGTACCTTCAGAGGATCAACAAAGAGGTTAAGCCAGAGTGAAAGTTTGCAAAGTACTCAAACATTATCCATAGATCAAGTAGCACAAATTCAGATGGATACACTTGTCACAGTGCTACAGAGCAGGCATGCTAACATGGTGCATTGGTTAAACCAATTTTGGGATAATTACTCTCAAAATTATAAAGCAATTCAAGAACATGAAAGGCTTGAAGAAAGATTACAGGAGAAATTGAATGAGACACAAGGTAAAGATGCTTCCGACATTACAGGTATTTCCAATGCAAAAGAGTTGATCGAGCAACATCAGAAGTACTATGATCAGCTGAAAAATGATGCCAAGGAATGTGCTAAAGCTTCAAAAGTAGGAGTGCCCTCATTATTCAAAAGTGATAAAGAACTAAAGAGCAAAGAAGAGTGGAGCAGTGATTGTCAATCTATATTACATGAAGCTTTGGGAGCTCTTAAGGACAAAGATTCTGCATCTGGGGAAGCCTGCAAACATTTGGAGAAGATGGTCAAGATGGATGTGATTACAAGGAATGCCATTGAATTTACTGATTCCCATCATAGCCAGGAGTACATAGATCATGTTACTAAACTTTACTTGTGGTTAAAGAGAGCCTAATAGTGGTTATATAGAGCCTAATCGTGGTTATGTTATGATTGTTAATTTCCCAAAAGACTTCTTGAAGAGTTATGTCTCTTCACAAAAATATCTATATAAGTTCAAACATTTGATGCTGAAAGA
The DNA here is from genome assembly GCA_027924645.1 of Cunninghamia lanceolata. Classification (NCBI taxonomy): domain Eukaryota; kingdom Viridiplantae; phylum Streptophyta; class Pinopsida; order Cupressales; family Cupressaceae; genus Cunninghamia; species Cunninghamia lanceolata. The sequence continues at coordinate 940,869 of BSBN01000220.1, read as the reverse complement.
TCATCAACAATAGAATATAATAGATACAGTTTACAATGTTCTCAAAAGACTATGTTGCAAGTATATTATTGAAGAAGTAAATTGGAGTTCTCTAATCTTGTGGTTTTATTCTGGCATCAATTGTTTATTAAAGTTACTCAATTATGTGGTTGTCTCCAGTTCTGTATTTCCTTATTATTCAAATTAATATATCAAGTATATAATTAATTTGTCAATACACATTTGTTGTACCTGTGTGATTGAGTAAATTGGTTTCCATTATAAGAATTAAAATCCTTCTGATCAGTCACAGTAACTTGGAAGTGTTAGTTTGGATTACTAAGAAGAATCATATAATTAGGATTGCCATTCTATCTCCAATTTAATATTATCTGTTATTCTTACATATTCCACTCAATTGGCTCCTTCAAGAAAGGATTAAAATACCTTCTGGTGAATTATAAGATATTTGATTATATTGGTTGGATCAATAAGAAGAGTTTGTCAGTCATCTCCCTACACGTTTATACAAGTTATAAACTTAAATTGTGCCAAACAGTTAGAATTACTGTTAATTATAAGCCACTAGTCTTAGTCCTTCATTTGACTCTGTTTACTCAACAAGGCACTGGTCTTATCTCTATTCACCTTGATATTGCTTATACAATTTATACCAACCACTCATTAGATATAAGAATTAGTTAGCAAGCTTTCATCTATCCTACACCATATGCCATTGTAGATAGATTTAATCAATCAATACATTTACATTTAGTCTGCCTTAATTCCCAAGGTTCACCCACCTAGGTGTAGCAGGACCGAAAGTGTAGGAAATCATGAAACCTTGAAGGTTGATTTCATCAAGTTAGTTCAAAAAATGTTGGGAATCTAAGCATAGAGCCTGACATCCTCTTAGGATTAGCAACCTGCATTTTTGAGACCTAACAAATTGGCGACTCTACTGGGGACAGAAATAAAAGACCTTAGAAATAAATCATCCCTTTCATAGAGTCATTTTAGAAACTTTAATTTGGTAACTCTGCTGGTAATAAGAACCCCTAAAGATAAATCACAAACTTTTTCCTATTTACAAAATAGGTGGCGACTCTAGTTACTGTTATAACAAAAAATTAATACCAAATGGATGGTAGGAGATCCAAGATGGAAGGAAAAAAATTGCAGTCTTCTCCACCACTTAGAAGCATTTCCAAAAGAAATGGAACTTCAAATTATTCTCACCAAGATAATAACCAGGATGCTTAAGAGGATAATATAGAGCAAACTATTTCAATTCACAACAAGTTCACACCTCTGCATGATTCAAACGAAAATCTCAATGGAATAACTGATGATATTCTGGCAAGATACAGACCGGATCCTCAAGAACAGCTCAAGTATGAAGCATAGGTCATGAGGGATATTGATCAAAACCAAGTTGAACATGATTTCAAGATGTCATTATATCAGGGAGAAGGGGTAAAACATGGATTCTCAAGTCAAGAAATAAATGACAATCTAGAGAATCTAGGAAGTATGAGTGAGGAGCAGCAAGACGTGCTCAGGCTCCAGAAAGAACTTGAATTGTTCAAGATACAGGAGGATAAAAGGTTGTTGCAGCAAGAGATTCAACAGATGAAAAGTAAAGCTAAGACAGCCCCCCCAAAATATGTACCTCCGCATAGAGGAAACACTCCAAGGTATCCACAGCAAAATACAAATGGAGTTCAAAATTCATATGCATATGGAAGACATCAAAATATTATTCCCCAACACCCTAGACCACCCCCCATACATAATACATCTCGACATATGACAAATCCTTACCCACCCCCTAGCCAGCAATATTATTGGTGCAGGGCACCTAGGAGCACCTTGGTTCCTCAAGTCATTTTGATTGCTTTTTTTTTTGAAAGGTTGTGGTTTTTGTTTAATGTGATCTGTTAGAAAGGTTGTAGCCATGGATGTAAGGTCCTCTTGTGTGGTCAAGATGATTGGGGTAATCATATAAACCTCAATCATGCTTAGTCCACTTGGATCCTTGTTGTACCAATCCGGCCTAGAAGGTCTAAGGATTGGTTTTTAAGTTTTTTTTTTATTTTTTTTATGTTTTTTCATGTTTTAGGGAGTATGTTGGTCATTTGAGATCCATTACACAAGTTAGACCAATCGGTTTCTTTGTGTTAAGGCCAAAAATGCCATAGTGTCAAGTGTTGTCAATGGTGTCAATGACACATTGAACGGTTGCAACTTCATTTTGGTTATTAAAGCTATTTGGAGAAAATGTATACTGACTTGGATAGGTTGATATGGAGGACATCTTACTTCAGTACGGAGGAGAAAGTTTTTGTACAGAATTTGGGCACAAAAATCAAGAAAACTGATTGTTTTTCCCTATTTTTCTTGCTGTGTATAGCCTGTACAAGTTTTCCAAGTGAGAAAATGTACTTTTTCTGAAACTAGACTGAGTCAGGGTTTGAATGCAACTAGTTTGAGGTTTTGAAGTGGTCGTAGTTAAAAGTTATTGCATTTTTAATCCAGACTGGTCTAGAAACCCTGTTTTCTAGGGCTGTCCCACAAATTTGACCCTAGAATGCATTCCCACTGATGAAATTTCATGCCACTCAGTGAAATTCAGGCTAGGAGTGTATACTACTTGATTCCAAAAGCTTTTTGTTGGGAAATGCAGTCTTCTATTTTTAAGGTGATGCCCTAGGTCAAATATCTCTATGTATTTGACTGAAATTATGCAATTTGGTGATGTAAATGACAAAAGTCTGATAGAGTGAGTGAATGAATGGTGGATTTGAGTTGTTTGGGTATGGTAGAGTCATTCTAAGTTCTTGCCCCTAATCTATGCACCCAATTGTGAGCACTTGCTTTGTAACCTAGCCTAAATTGATCAATTAGGCCTAGAAGACCAAATGAGTGTTCTAGATTACTGGAGTAGAGTTGGAACAGGAGACTTGGGAGTTTGATAGGGTTCCATAGAGGGTATCTAAAACCATCATTTTTTTGGCTAGTCATTTGGGATTTTGTCAAGTTGTGTGAAGAAAACCTAGTTTGGAGGGCTAGTAGCCTTACTAGTCAAGGTATAGGTTGGAGAGTCTTGGGAAGTTGGTGATCAAACCAAGTGTTGGTAAGGTGTTTTCAGACCTGCATGAAGGTGTAGACATAGCCTTGAGAGTTGGACAAGAGCCTAAGTAACAAATCCTCCATTTACCCTTGAATGTGCCTTTAATTGTGTTGGATTGAAGAAGTGAAGTGGGTGAGTGGGCTAAGGAGAACAAACTTTCTTTGTGTTGTGCTTCCCTTGTGCCACTCTACATCAGGTGGTATCAGAGCCATCAAAAGAGATGGGAGATAGAGAAGAAGAGGAGGAATTCCCTTCAAGAGTGACCAATGTCGAATTGGCAAAGATAGTGAGAGAGCAAGTAGCGAAGAACAAAAGGATGGAGGTTGAGATAGAAAAGTTGAAGAAAGACAAAGAAAAGAAGAAGCCAGAGGTCATCTTGGATTCAAATGAAGAGGATCAAGATGAGGAAAAATAAGTGCCTATGGAAGAGCCACAAGGAGGCATGTCAGAGAGACAATTCCTAGATGCACTTGGAAAGTTGAGTAGGAAGGACACTAAGGCAGACTTACCTATGTTTCCTGGTAAGATGAATCCAGAGGAGTGCCTTTGATTGTGTTGGATTGAAGAAGTGAAGTGGGTGAGTGGGCTAAGGAGAACAAACTTTATTTGTGTTGTGCTTCCCTTGTGCCACTCTGCATCAATTATAGACCGCAAAATCCCTACATAAATCCCCACATAAATCCACAGCAGCAGTATGCCTATCATCATCCACCAGGTAGATATAATTACTATCCTAATCCACCACCCATGAACTTTCCACCTCAAAAACTTGAAAACATATGTAGCCAATTTGATTTAACTGGGTATCAGTTGTATCCATATCCTATGGATAGTAATTGGAGGAATATAGTTCCCAAGTTTACTGGCAACAATGCATTATCAGCTGAAGATCATATCAGAAGTTTCAATGCTTTCATGCAAGATATTGGTATGGACTAGGAAGATATTAGAATGAGGTTATTCATGATGTCCCTCATTGAAGATGCGAGAGATTGGTTTAACAGTTTACCTAATGGCTCAATTAGTTCTATAACTGATTTCCATAATCAATTTAAGGAGTAGTATGGCAACCATTATGCCCCTGAGTTTGCATTACATGAACTAATAAGTATACAGAAGTACCAAAATGAATCAGTATATGATTTCAATCTAAAATTTTCCAAATTACACAACAAGGTACCACATGGATCCAAGTTATCTGATCCAGCAGCACTGAGCATTTATATGAAAGCATTTGACCCCAAGACAGGGTATGAGCTTAGAAATCGGTGTCCTGTAACCCTGGCTGAAGCAAAGAAAGTAGCCTTAACTATTGAAAATAATAGGAAAGCTGCGGGTATGATTAGCAAGAGAGATAACCCTAGAAATCCTTAGAACCCAAATGTTCAACAGACTAAACCAAAAGGTCAGCATAGGCATGAAAGGCCCAGATTGCACGATATGCCGTACAATACCAATTGGAAAGATGGGAGTCCCATTGACAACAGCAGAAAGAAACATTATGGCAAGGATACCCCTGACCCCCTGAAAAGAAACATGGCACATATGCTAGAAAATAAACCTTGGTGTTTGGTGTGCAATCTACCACATTTACCTGAGTACTGTGAGGTGGCTAAATCAATACAACAAGAAGAGATGTTATACAATTATAATAGAGACAACCATACTATAAATATGATGCAGGATACACCATGTGTGGTAACTAAAGATTACTCTTCTACAGAGGAAGAGGGATATGAGTATGATGTAGGAAACTAGAGGCATCATATCAACATGGGAGAGCAAGAAGTATTCTCAGATCAGGAGGATGGTTATGAGGAACCTACTTACTATAACAATCAGCCATATGATTACTGGAGAAAGCCTACTGAGGATGAAAGAGAAGCTCTTATAGTAGCTGCAATAGCTCAAGCTAAAAACACTTATAACTTGAGGAATAGGACAGTAAACATTGAACAGGGAACACCTGGGAGTGTATTCATAAAAGATCAGAATAACAAGAAGAATAATACAAAGTCATCATTTAAAGAACCAGAAAAGGGTGGTAAGGATAAAATAAAAGAAAAATTACAAAATCAAGAAAAATAAAATATAAAGACAGAGAAGAGTGATCAGACTATGGCCCACTCTTTTGACATTGCTCATGCAGTATCTCAGGTCAAAATATCAGTTCCACTTTTAGAAATGATGAAGATAGATAAATACATGAATACAGTCGCTAAGCTGATTTTTGATACACCAAGTCAAAAACATAAAGGACATGAAAGTAGAACAAACAATGTTCAAGAAACATTCCAAATGCCTGAGGTATACCTTGGTGATACACTTACAAAGAATCCCTCACAGGTAGACCCTTTCTACACTACATTATTGATCAAGAATAGGATAGTGAGAAATTGCATGATTGACTCAGGTGCTGCCATGAATATCATGCCAATAGCAGTTATGAAAGAATTGGGAATGTGGGTTGATACTACATTTGGAAAGTGTTATGCAATGGATAATAGATCTATCCCAGTTGTTGGTATTATGAGGGATGGGGAGATAAAACTTCCCTCACACCCAGAAGCAACTTATAACATTGATATTACTGTGGTTGACATTCCACCATATTATGGAATGCTTCTATCAAGACAATGGGCTGCAATGGCAGGAGGGAATGTCCAATTGGACTTATCATATGCCACAATACTAGTGGGAGGTAAAGAAATTAAGCTATGCAGAGAGCCAAGGTATGAAAATATTATAGAATGTTTGGATCAACATCAAATAAATTTCTTTTGTGACATAGATTTGGGTGCTTTTAAGGTGGGAGAAAGTATGCCAGAGGTGCATAATACAGATCCAATACATACCAAATCTATGAAAGAAGAAAATGATGTATGGAAGATGTATTTTGATGGTGCATGCAGCAAAATAGGAAATGGGGCCGGAGTAGTTTTTATTTCACCGGGAGGTAAAACTTTCAAATACTCTTTTCTATTAACATTTGAATGCACAAACAATGTAACAGAGTATGAAGATTTGCTCATTGGTTTGAACATAGCCACTAAGCATAAAATAAAAAAGTTAGCTGTATATGGTGATTATGAATTGGTCACTTCCCAAGTGAGAGAAAAATACCTATCAAAGAACAAGAGGTTGAGACAATACAAAAATGCAGTCTAGGATAATACTGAATTATTTGATGCCTTTTCAATCAACTGGATTGATAGGTCTAAAAACATTATGGCAGATTTTCTAGCAAATATCGCATTGAAAAGAGATGATGTCACATTAGGAGGAATTATAGAGGTTGAGTTCAAAACCAAACCCACCATCCCAGATAATATACATAATTGGCAAGTGTTTGATAATGATGCTGATATAATCAACTTCTTACATTGTGCTGATTATTATGAAAACCAAGAGATTGATTTCAATGCATTTGTAGAAGAACATGATGGGAAGGAAACCTTTTTTGGTCAAGAGATAGTCCAGTTAAAAACAAATAAAATACCTAAGGGACTTATAGCATTGGAAAAGGCATTCCATGGACATGATAGATTTAAAGTGAAAGACACACCAGTGGTACCTAATAACCTTGAAGAAATTAATTTGGGGACACAAGCAGCCCCAAAGAATGTGTATATTGGGAGAAATCTTAACCCAAAAATCAGGAGCAAAATTATCAACTTACTTAGGAAGTATAGGCATGTATTTGCCTGGTCATATGATGATTTAAAAGCATATAGAGAGGATCTGTTTTAGCATGAAATACCACTAAAACCAGATGCTAAACCATTTAGGCAAAAACAGAGGCCTATCAATCCTACATTAGCTCCTAAGATGCTAGAGGAACTTACAAAATTAAGGGATGGGGCTATCATTAAACCCATCAGACATTCCTCTTGGGTTTCAAATTTGGTACCTGTCAGGAAAAAGAATGGTGATATTAGACTGTGTGTGGATTTTAGGAACTTAAACAAATCTTCTCTCAAGGATAATTATCCTCTCCCCAATATGGAAGCAATACTACAAAAGGTTACTGGATGTGAATTGTTGTCAATGATGGATGACTTCTCAGGTTACAATCAGGTAAAAGTCAAAGAATCAGAGCAATTTAAGACTACATTCACCACTCCATGGGGAACATATGTATATTTGAGAATGCCATTCAGACTCACTAATGTTGGAACAACATTTCAAAGAGCAATGGATGTGGCTTTTGCTGAGTTAATTAATAAAATCATGATAGTATATCAAGATGACTTAACAACATATTCTAAAAGGGCTAAGGATCATTGCACACATTTGGAGCAAATATTTATCAAAGCCCTAGAATATGGGATCTCATTGAATCCTAAGAAGTGCCATTTTGCAGTGACAGAGGGGAAATTGCTTGGCCACATAGTTTCAAAGGAAGGAGTGAAAATAGATCCGAAGAGGGTAAAAGCAATTGACCAAGTCCTTATTCCTAAGAATGTGAAAGCCATACAGTCATTTTTTGGCCAAATTAATTTTGTTAGGAGGTTTATATCAAATTTTGTAGAAATTGTTTGCCCCATATCGAGGATGCTAAAGAAAAACATAGAAGTAAAATGGACAACAGAAACAATAGAAGCATTTGCTACTATTAAGAAAGCAATCAAAGAAGCTCCTGTCTTGATATCCCCTAATTTTAGTAAACTATTCCAACTATTTTCATTTGCTTCTTATCATACAGTTGCAGCAGTACTATTGCAGAAAAACAATGATGGATATGAACACCCTATCTCATTTTTTAGCAAATCCCTTTAGAATGCAGAGTTAAAATATGATATTGTTGAAAAATAGGCATATGCATTAGTAAAAGCAATTAAAAATTTTAGGCCATACTTGGTGGGAGCCGAAATCATAGCATATGTACCTAATGCTGCAGTAAAGGATGTATTGGTCCAAACTGAAGTCACTGGTAGAAGATGCAAATGGATCAATAGAATTCAGGAGTTCAATATTGAAATCCAGATCACTAAACTGGTGAGAGGCAAGGCCTTGCTAGGTTGATGGCTGAAAGTAATCTCAAAGCTTCCCAGATATGTGGTGCTAATGATGTTGATAATGCAAGTTCTAGTATTGAGCATACTCCATGGTATTCTGACATTATATATTATCTAAAACATATGAAATGTCCTGAGGGGTATGATGATAACAAAAGGAGGACACTTAAATTACAAGCCTCAAAATATGTATTTATTGATGGGGATCTTTACTGGAAAAATAGAGATGGAATTTTATGGTTATGCTTAGATGAGCATCAGTCAAAACATATCATGAAAGAGTTACATGAAGGCATGTACGGAGGTCATTTTTTAGCAAAGACTACAGCCCACAAGATCTTAAGGGCTAGATACTATTGGCCTAAAGTTTTTAATGATTCATATCATTACACTAGAAAATGTGAAGCATGTCAGAAGTTTTCAGGCAAACTGAGATATCAGGGAATATTACCCTTAAAACCCATGCAAGTCGAGGCTCCATTCTATCAGTGGGGTATTGACTTCATTGGAGAAATTGCAGAGAAATCAAGTGGTGGACACAAATGGATTTTGGTGGCAACTGATTACTTCACAAAATGGGTGGAGGCAATTCCAACCAAATAGGCAACAAGTAGGGTGGTGATTAACTTTCTGATGGAAAATATTATGTTCAGGTTCGGCACTCCAATAAGGTTAATTACAGATAATGGAATGTGTTTTAGATCTGATGAACTCAAAAATTTCTGTAGTACACATGGCATCACTGTGTCCTATGCTGCCCCCTATCATCCACAAGAAAATGGACAAGCAGAATCAAGTAACAAAAGCCTCCTAAAAATCATAAAGAGAATGTTGGATAGAGACAAGAAAGCATGGGATTCAAAATTAAGAATGGCAGTATAGGCTGATAGGATTACTATAAAAAGGGCAATTGGGAGATCTCCTTTTGAGCTGGTGTATGGAACACAAGCAAGAATACAGTTAGAAAATCTCATACCAGTATATAAATTCATTCTCCAGGAAGATTTAAACATTCCTGAACCAATGGAGGAGAGGTTGGAACATCTTGCAGAACTTGATGAAACAAGAAGAATAGCTCAAAGGTAGAATATTAAGTTACAATCACAAGTAAAATACCTCTTTGACAAAAAGGCCAAAGATAGAAGTTTGAAATAAATGATCTAGTACTAATGTGGAATGCAAGGTGTCAGGACAAAGGAAAGCATGGAAAATTTGAAGCTCTATGGTTAGGTCCTTTTGTTATCACTAGTAAAGGAGGTGATGACTCTTACTATTTATAGAATATGTCTGGAGAAGAGCAAGAATTGCCTGTGCATGGGCAATATTTGAAACCGTTCTTTTCATAATCATGCACAAGGAGGATTGAGCGTTGCCAGTGCATGGACAACCCTCAAACAATTCTCAAAATATTTTATTCCATGCACAGTAGTTTAGGAAAACCAAAAGAGATTAGGATCTGCCAGTACATGGACAATCCTATCAATCTCTTATTTAAAAAAAAAAAAAGCTTTTCCATTTACAATAGTATAGGGTCATTCCCTTTCCGCATTGTTATCACTCTCATTTCCCAATTTCATACAATTATCATCCCAAACAAATAAAAACATGTGGTCTACTCCCCTAAGAGATCTGAATCCTTGTTATACTCACAAAGAGTATACATCCCAAACAGAGCCACTGTTAGGACAGGAAAATTTAAAATTTTCTTGTATTGTCACTTCTCCATATATGACCGAATCATAAAACATTTCACCCAAAAAAATCATAATTAAATTGATACATCCCATCAAAAGTCCATGACAAAACAATGTAAATGGCATAAATTTCAACTATCGGCAAGACTTTACATTACTTATGCCGATCCATGTAAAAAAAATAGTTAAAATAACTATTGGCGTGAAAATAAGGATCGGAGAGAAGATTTCAAAGGTCGCCAATGGAGGAAACTATACCGACAACCTTTCGTCGGGGAGAAAATCTATCAGTCATACCAATCGGTATGACTAAAAGCTATCAGGTAACACTTCGAAGATCGTCCTGACAGTATAGATCATACCGATGGGGTATTTCGACGAAACTCTCACCGAGCATCCCATAGAATCAAAGGAACTAATGGTCATCGGTAGGAAATGAATGTCAAAGTGAAAGATTAATAAGTCTCCGATGCTCCAGTGTCTTGGCAAAGAATAAAAGGTGCTTTGGTATAAGTCTTACCGATATACATAACCATTGACAAAAGTAAATGAATCGGAACAAGGTTTACAAGATTGGCCGAAGCGTTTCTCACAACGATGTCGATAACACATTATGAAAGTCTTTCTGATCCAGGATATAAAATGCTATCGATAAGACGATAACGCTCGGGTAAACATAAATATGTTATCCTGATGGCATAGATTACCTTGATAACAGTGATAATAACATACATCGACAAGACTCTCACCGATTGTCATATCGGTAATACTTAACATGTCAGAAAGTAATATCAATCACATAGTGATGAAAGAGGTCATGCCGATGGCAATTGTGCCCACTTTCACGTCAGATAAAGTATAGACATCTCCTACCGATACGACTTAATGTAGCGTCGAGGAGACAATTGAAGGGTTACAGCGATTAATTGTTCGCGCCATAAGGAGATATTAAAATTGCCTAGACATTATGAAAATCATGCCGATGAAAGGAGTTATGACTATGTGACATTTCACAACGATGAAGGATATGGAACTGCTTGAACAATTAAATGCAAATGGCGATGAAATCCTCTAAGATCATTACAATTAAGATCGATAGAATTGTTTGAGAGGAAACTACAGGAGAAAACTTGAAGTGCAAATAGGGCAATTCGATCACAGCCACCAACAATAGGTACATACATACAAACCTCTGTGTTGTAGCCTGTAATTTGATTTTCTGACAAGAATTGAAAATGGAGACTTCGGGAAAAGGAAAGGGCAGAAAATCACAAGGGAATACAAGTAAACCTAAGAAATAAAAAATTGAAAAAATCCCTGAAGAAAAAATAAAGGACAGGAAGCTCAATCAAGATTTGATTGATTAATTGCCAGGGTCAACTCCCAAAGCTAGAAGATCTGCTCAACTTAGGGCAGAAGTAGAAAAATTAGAGGACAAATCTAAACACCTAGGGAACATTTGGACCCCAATCAGAGGGTATGAACTTTTCAAATTCCACCACAATAGAAGATTTAGGAATTCTCCAGTATCAAACCCATGGAATTTGAATTTGGGTAGATTGGTTGTGCCTGATGTGTTCCTGAATGTTGAACTTCTCCAACTTCTTGTCAAACAATATAACCCAAGTCTTAAGGCTATATGCAACCCACAAGGGGAGCCTGTTATACATTTATCAAAGAATGCCATCTGTGAAGTATTCGACTTGGATGATTTATGCACTATCCCCATTATTTATGAGGATTTATAAAAGGAATATTGGAGGATGGATACTACCTACAATGGATGGAGGTTGCCTATTCATAGGCCCAGAGCTGAGGGAGAGTTGGTTCCTCTCAATGAGGATGATGGTCCTCCTTTTCATGTATCAACATTTGAACCCTATATACAACATACCTATTATTCTGTGGGTCAGGTCCTAGGATCAGAGGTCCCTGAATTTATGACAATCCCTTTGATGGTCATAGCTACTGACATCCAATGCCATAATGCAAGGCAATTCGATTATGTTGCTTATGTTGTTAATATAATTGACTCTGGACTGGCTGCAATAAGAAATGATGCCCCAGCAGTTTCTTTTGAGCATTACTCACTTCTGATGCACATGGTGCTCTATTATGGCCAAGAAGTAGGGTTATGGCCAAATGAATTTAAGGTTGTTCCAGCAGACCAGAAGGGACAGAGGTTACCAATACAGATATGGACCAGGATATGGGATAGTAGATATGCCCATTCTAGCTATGTACAATTTGAAGAATTTTGTGTAAAAGCGCTATATAGATATTTCAGTCACCCCTGTGAGTATTCAATCTCAACTGAGATAAGGAGATTCCTTAGACTAAAAGATTTTGGTGGTCCTCCTACTGTCATTCATAATTGGGGAGATTGGTATTGTTTTGAAGATGCTACCAATGTTAGAGTGTATGGTTTTGAGGACAATCCATTCATCTTACCTAAAACTGTCCTTGACAGAATTTCTTAACTAGAAATAGTTAGGCAAATGCATTGTTCAAATGTGATGCATCTAAGCTCCCATGAGAAATAATCTTTTATGCCTAGCACTTTGTGTTTTAGAGATTTTACTATGGTGTCCAAAGAAGGTTATAATCTCATCCTTGATAAATTGATGCACTACAATATGAGGTGTGCTGAGGTGAGAAAAGGATTTGATCCTGAGGGCTTTATTGACTCTGCTTGGAGGAAGCAAAACCTCAGTGGATATACACATATACCCTATCCACACGACAATGTCATCAGAAACCTAGAAGAGGCTGAGGTGGAATTGGTGGTAGAAAAATATAACAGGGACCTGGATGAGAAAAGGAAGCAGCTGGCACAAATTGAGATGTTATCCTCTGGTGATGAAGAACCGACAGGGCAAGGGGAACCATAGGAAACAACAATGAGAATGTCCAAAAGAAAAATGCAACAATATCAGCCTCTTGTCATAGTACATGATGAGGAGGGGTCTGCTGATGAAGACCCGAGACAAACAGCATATGATACTTTTATTTCTGATGATAAATTTATTCATTCAAAATAGTTTAAATCATTTTTATATAAATGTAAAGGGAAGGAGATTAGAGAGTCAGTGGATGATGTCTCTGCTAACAATGAGAGACAATTACTTGATATGTTGAAGACAATAGTAGATAATGAGCTACAAGATATGACCCCTAGCAAGGGTAGACAGTTGCTCAAAGATGCAGGGGTAATGATTTTTCCAGGCCTTGATTTGAATTCTGCTTTAGTCTTTGACAATTTCTTGAATAATACAGATGATAAATATAAGCTCACTTCTGAAGGTGTCAATGAAGTATATATGGGCACCAAATATAATAATGATGAATATTCATTAATGATATGGGCCCTATATCCTCCCCATAAAAAGATAGCTATTATAGACACTGAAAAGACTTTTGGCCATGTCATGACTTTGAAAGCAGGGGAGACTGAACCTTTGATCACTGCAAACATTGGCATCAATGTTGCAAAGCTAAATAAAGCACAGGCTCAAATGTTGATTAAGGAAAGAGATGCGTATAAACTAAGCTGTGAAAGGTTGATAAAAGAAAATGATTATTTAAAAGATGCTGTTAAGAGTACCTTCGGAGGATCAACAAAGAGGTTAAGCCAGGGTGAAAGTTTGCAAAGTACTCAAACATTATCCATATATCAAGTAGCACAAATTTAAATGGATACACTTGTCACAGTGCTACAGAGCAGGCATGCTAACATGGTCCATTGGTTAAACCAATTTTGGGATAGTTACTCTCAAAATTATAAAGCAATTCAAGAACATGAAAGGCTTGAAGAAAGATTGTAGGAGAAATTGAATGAGACACAAGGTAAAGATGCTTCCGACATTACAGGTGTTTCCAATGCAAAAGAGTTGATCGAGCAACATCAGAAGTACTATGATCAGCTGAAAACTGATGCCAAGGAATGTACTGAAGCTTCAAAAGTAGGAGTGCCCTCATTATTCAAAAGTGATAAAGAACTAAAGAGAAAAGAAGAGTGGAGTAGTGACTGTCAAGCTATATTACATGAAGCTTTGGGAGCTCTTAAGGACAAAGATTCTGCATCTGGGGAAGCCTGCAAACATTTGGAGAAGATGGTCATGATGGATGTGATTACAAGGAATGCCATTGAATTTACTGATTCCCATTGTAGCTAGGAGTACATAGATCATGTTGCTAAACTTTACTTGTGGTTAAATAGAGCCTAATCATGGTTATGTTATGATTGTTAATTTCCCAAAAGACTTCTTGAAGAGTTATGCCTCTTCACAAAAATATCTATATAAGTTCAAACATTTGATGCTGAAAGATCATCAGCAATAGAATATAATAGATACAGTTTACAATGTTCTCAAAAGACTATGTTGCAAGTATATTATTGAAGAAGTAAATTGGAGTTCTCTGATCTTGTAGTTTTATTCTAGCATCAATTGTTTATTAAAGTTACTCAATTGTGTGGTTGTCTCCAGTTCTGTATTTCCTTGTTATTCAAATTAATATATCAAGTATATAATTAATTTGTCAATACACATTTGTTGTACCTGTGTGATTGAGTAAATTGGTTTCCATTATAGGAATTAAAATCCTTCTGATCAGTCACAGTAACCTGGAAGTGTTAGTTTGGATTAATAAGAAGAATCATATAATTAGGATTGCCATTCTGTCTCCAAATTAATATTATCTATTATTCTTACATATTCCACTCAATTGGCTCCTTCAAGAAAGGATTAAAATACCTTCTGGTGAATTATAAGATATCTGATTATATTGGTTGGATCAATAAGAAGAGTTTGTCAGTCATCTCCCTGTACATTTATACAAGTTATAAACTAAAATTGTGCCAAACATTTAGAATTACTGCCAATTATAAGCCACTAGTCTTAGTCCTTCATTTGACTCTGTTTACTCAACAAGGCACTGGTCTTATCTCTATTCACCTTGATATTGCTTATACAATTTATACCAACCACTCATTAGATATAAGAATTAGTTAGCAAGCTTTCATCTATCCTACACCATATGCCATTGTAGATAGATTTAATTAGTCAATATATTTACATTTAGTCTGTCGTAATTCCCAAGGTTCACCCACCTAGGTGTAGCAAGACCTAAAGTGTAGGAAATCATCAAACCTTGAAGGTTGATTTCGTCAAGTTAGTTCAAAAAACGTTGCGAATCTAAGCATAGAGCCTGGCATCCTCTTAGGATTAGCAACTTGCATTTTTGAGACCTAACAAAGTCTAAAGCATTTTCAGATCTTGAAGATCTCAAGATAAAAGAAGGAGAAATAACAAATCAGTTAAAGATCAAGGAGATGGACTGTGATAGGTATGAGTTAGAAATTGTATCTCTAAGAAAGCAACTAGAGAAGGTAAATCAAGAGTTGAATAGAAGTCTTCAAAATGAGCCGAGCACTGAGTTGTTTGAGAAGATGATTTTAAGTCAAAGGTCACTGCTAAACAATTTTGGGTTATGTTTTGAAAGAGAAAATGGTTACAAAGATGCTACAGTGTCCAGGAAGCTAATGAAATTGACAAGTCTATCAAAAGGAGAAGCATATGAACAAGGAGAATCAAGATCTACTTCCAAAAGTCCTGTAGATCAAAATACTAATAAGGAAGGATATAGAAGAGTTCATGATCCCAAGAAAAGTCTAAGAAGAAGGTCATCAGCAAGACAAATTAGGTACAACTATTCACACTTCCATGGTTATTGTTAGATTTGTAATCATTTTGGACATAAAGCAAATGATTGTAGAACTCAAGCAAGAATAGTTCTGAATTGACTTAAATTACAGAAGTTCTTATAAGATACATAATAGAAATTATTGGATTACATGCTATGAGTGCAAAAAGGTAGGTCATAGGGCTATTGAATGTAGAAATAGGATAAGAAGAAATGATTATGCAAGGAGAAGCCTTTACTCCAGAATAAAACATGGTTTGTTACAAATGTAATGACCTTGGTCATACAACAAGATCCTATAGAAGTAGGTTGGTGGAGTCATCTAGAGATAGTAAACAAACATATATTGTGACCAAGCAAAAGAAAGGTGTTGTAAAGGTGTCAAGAAGAAAACAAGACTAGGACAAGGAAGTTTCTAAACTTGTGCATATTCTAGAAGACACATCACCAATTGCATAAGATGCAACATGAAGTCAGGGGGAGATGATCATTGTCCAATCATTTAGCCTGAAGGAGAAAACAAGAAAGGTATGACAGCTGGAGTTAGAATGATTAGTATGCATCAGGAGGTTGTAGCAATCAAGGAGAAAATGGAGATATGTCATCATATTGAGCAGACTACATAAGACAACAAGTATCTGTAGTGATGGTCAGGCAATCAACAATCAGACAGTGATGAGTATGTGTAGTGCAGGTAGACTGCAGAGCAAGGTGAATGATAGTCTACAAATGAATATGTAAAGTGCAGGGTGAATGAGGTGAATGACAGTCTAATATGCAGAGATAATACCAAAGACAAACACTAATGACTTGGCTGGGTCTTTCTCTGATCAGACAAGGAAGATAGTATAGATTGCCACAAGAGCATACAATGCACATAGTGTAGAGTATAGATGTAGATTAGGACAATATGTAGGAGTATTGGGGAAATATTCTTCTTTGTCAAGATGGTTCTTATTCATTTAAACATCAGTGGTTATGCCTCAAACAAGATAGTGAGTCTGTGTATCTCAGACAAGCTAGTAACAATGGTTGATACAAGTTCATCAGTGGTTAGTGGCATTATGATTTGATCAGTTTGTGGTGTTACTAATAGTGGCAATGCTCATTTTCAAGTAGTGGTAATGTTCTTATAGAGTAGTGGCAATGCATGTTTCAGTCAATAGCTTAAGTAGTCTTATGAGATCAGTGGAATTACGATTAGTATGATCTATAAGGAGTCAAGAGACTGTTCTATTATGGTTAGTAGTTGTTGTCATCTTTTGAAAAGATTGAAGTTGGTTCAAACTATAGAAGGCTAGTAACAGTTTATTCCATCAGTACATTTATCAGGATATTAGATAAGGGGAGTGGCGCATAATTCATTTGTTGCAAAATAGATGCTCTCATTGCATACAAGTCAGGGGGAGTCTCATTGAAGTGTAGCGTATGCATTTCTTTGTCCTTGATGTCAAAGGGAAAGAGAGAGAATGGAGATCAATTTTTTTGCCATAAATGACAAAGGGGGAGTTTGTTGGAAATAGGTTTGTCGTTGATGTCAAAATTTGGAGTTTGTCCTTTGTTGTTTGAGTTGATCTTTATGGTGTTTATGCTCATTGCTCTATGGTGTTTGACAACATTGGTGTTTGACAATATTCAATTCAGGATGCAAAAGGTAGAGGTGTTGATGTACAATAGTAGACAAAGTTAAGGATGTCAAAGAGCATTATATGTTATGGAGTTTGTTGGAAATAGGTTTGTCATTTATGTCAAAATTTGGAGTTTGTCCTTTGTTGTTTGAGTTGATCTTTATGGTGTTGATGCGCATTGCTCTATGGTGCTTGACAACATTGGTGTTTGACAATATTCAATTCAGGATGCAAAAGGTAGAGGTGTTGATGTGCAATAGTAGACAAAGTTAAGGATGTCAAAGAGCATTATATGTTATGGACTATGTTGTCAGGTGATCAAAGGAGTTGTCTTTGTTGTCAAAGATGATCAACATTTCGCATGGTGTTTGTTTGTGGTTGATGCATCCAAAGAATTTCTCCATATAAGGCATGACAAAGTTGCTTGCAAAGAATTGCTCCATATAAGACATCACAGAGTTGCTTGAACTTCATGTGTGACAGAGTTGAACTTCAACATGACAAAGTTTCTTGCTTCATGACAAGGTACTGTGTTGATAGATTTATGTCTCCAAAGGTACGTGTTCATTCAGTGCATGGTGTTGATGTTGTTGACGCAAAAGTGTTGAATGTGTAGTGTTGAATGTGTAGTGTTGAAAGTTGTAATTGATATTAAACAAAGTCATCAAAGGAGTTGTGTTTTGTTGTGATTGATGTCACAACAAAGGCATATTGAAGTCCTTAGTTGTGGAATTAAAGGACTCAGCTCATCATTCATCAGTAATGAATATTTTGTCATTCATGTCCAAAGAGCATATGTTCCTTTCATGTTCAAATTGTCTTCAACATTCCACTATTTCTCTACAACAATGGCAGTATTCAATGGGCACTTTTTGTCAGCAATGTATGATCAATAAATTAGGGGTTGATAAATTCTTTGGAAGACCTAAAATCTTCATATTAGAGTTTGAAGTCCTAAACCCTAAAGACCCAAAGTACCCTAATGTCTAAGTGTTTAAATAACTATGTTTTGATGGGTTACTTTTCTTATAACTCTTAGGTGACTTACAATAGGCAGTCATCATTACTCAAGTGACCAAGTTAAGGGTTCTTATATCATTCAGTAACTGGCCCCATGTTCTAAGACTGACTGGATCAACAGGGTTTTATTTTTAAACTGGGTGCCAACATCTAATCTATGGTGTATGTTTAATCTCTCTCGGGCGCGAAATAGAAAATTCATGGTGTTTATTTAAACTTTCAAGGGTCAGTTGCTTAGGTTATCATTTGATGTTTATTCATCCATACAATCTATGCAAAGGAGTTGAAATAGTTTTATTAACTATTTTTGCTTAGTGATTTGTGGAACTAAAAATCCTAATGAAAGTGAATGTTAGTGAGGTTGGTTGAGGTAGTTTTTGCTGTGGTTTTTCAAGGTATGTTGAATGGGAAGAGAGATGTTTTTTGAAATGTAGTTTTCTATGTAGAATACACTGTTGTTAGTGACTGTAAAATGAAGATGGCACAGAGAGGGACTAGGCAATTGAAACTCTAAGATTTTGATGATGTGTTTGAGCCTTCAGAATGGTTTTTACAGAGACATGTGTGAATTACAGAGTTAGAATGAAGGCAGGGTCTTGTGATTTCAGTGTAGAGACAGGTTGGAGTGAGTACAAGAAAGATTTACATATAAAAGAGTTCATGTAAAAATGAAGGTTTAATGGATGTAGTAGAGTATGATGCAGAAGGTATAATGATATTGGCAGAGGTAAAAGATTTATGGCTCATAGTTTCATAATCCTTATTGGTACTAGCTTTCTTTAATTTTGTTATTGCTGGAATGATACAAGCACATGTGTATAGAGTGAATGTTTGAGAGTGAAGACACATAGAGCTTGAAACTTTAATGCATCATCTACCTTGTTTATTGTGTAGAATGTTTTTATGTTAACTGTGAATAGAAGGAAATCAAGGTTTTTATAATGCTGAGGTATTGAAAATACAGAGGGCAAAAGTGAATCTTTTGAGGCTAAATTGTAGGGTATGAAGACATAATTCTTGTTGCAGAGGCATAATATGTTGATTATTATAGAGTATGATGATTGCAGGGAATATTAGTGATTGCAGTATATGATGATGTCAAGGTATGATGCTTGTCACAAATTCAATGCATGATGAACCTATTTTTAATGTTTGATAGTACTCTAAATGTGCTTCATATGGCTATAGTCTAAGGTTGTTTAGAGTTGAGTGTCTTCTAGATTCAGGTGATTTTTGTGTAGTACATGATGCCATTGTAATCAGGAGTGTATTTTGTTTCAGTACTTTGTAAAAGAAAGATGTCATTGACATGTTGGTCTAGGAGAGATAAGGTAAATGAGTAAGAGTTATAGAACTCATCTATAACCTTTGCTTTCATTGTAAATAGAGTAGTACTCTGTATGTCCTCATATTTAGTATTTGGAGTAGTTGCTCCTAGTTTGAGGAGAATTGGTGTACTAGATGCAGGGGTTGGTACTCCTAAAAGACCTAGAGTTGGTGAAAAGATTGGGGATTGGTGCCTGAAGCAGAGTATGTTATTTATCATGTGTGCATGTACCTTGAGATTGGTGTCTTGAAAATAGTGTATTAGGTGTGGTTATACCTTGAAGTGGGTGCTTCTAAAACAATTGTAATATTCTTTCTTTTTGAGGTTGGATTTGAGTAGTAGACCCAAGCAACTCTCAATGATTTTTTCCCTCATAAGGTTTCCATGTAAACTCTTGTGTCATGGTGATATTTATGTGTTTTCATTGAAGTTTGTGCTGTTGCAAGTATGTGCCTAACTCGTGTTGTCATTGATGTCAACATATCTGTGTTCTAATTGGTATCAACTATACTCTTTTTTTATGCTTTCTTGTAATGAGTTAGATGCTTTGATTTGGCTTATATAAGTTTTGAAGATAATGAGTAAGTAATCCTACTATTGAGTTTCCAAGTTCTTTTGAGAAAATTTGCTCCTCTGGTGGAAACAGTGTATAGAAGAGTATCTTTGTTTACAGTAGAACATTCTAGTATGTTGCTCCACATTTCTTGTAGATTGCATATCTTTGTTTGTGGATTGGAAGTTATTTAGAGGCATGCCTAAAGATGCTATGTTCCAAGTTTGAGCCTCTGGTATTGAAATTTGAGTGAGTTATGTTCACCAAAGTGAAAACTGCTTTTTCTGTATATTTGGTGGTGATAGGGAGAATGTATTATGCTCCACATTGCTCCGTATTTAATTATTTCAGTCTGTAGTTCTGGAATCAAGTTTGTAATGATGATAAGTTCCTTCAACTCTAATGGTACATGATTTGGTGGTCCACAAGTGATCATTTCTTTATGACAGTGAATAACAGTTATGATTAAGTGCTCCAGATTGAAGAATCTTTTTGACAAAGTGATTAGAGGTTGTACATGTTGAAATGCACTAGAAAATTGAGAGGGGGGTGAATCAATTGTCTCCAAAACTTTAACCAGTTATGAGCATTAACACATCAAACACTTGTTTAATATTATTTAGATTAATGATGAAAGCATGAGAAAAGAAACTTCAACACAACAAGATAATAAACACATGAGACACCAAATTTTTACGTGGAAAACCCTATAAGGGAAAAACCACAGTGGGTGTTAGCCCACAAAGATATATATGTTATAACAATACTTAAAAATAGAGGCTCACTACCTATGGTCTCACTGTCCAAAATACTCACTACAAAGATTAGGGCTCACGACCAAGATCAGTGTTAGCCCACAAAGATTAGGGCTCACTGCCAAGTGCTGGTGAATTGATTTGATAGTATCTTCTCCATGCCTGGGTTCAGTTGGATTGAAGTGCAATATTCCTCCTCTACTCTTCTCTTCTTATTCTTTGTACTTATCTTTGCATTTTTGCTCAAGGATATCTTTTTTGCAACTACATTACATGTTTTTATACAAGTCATTAACCTTGGAATGAACATCAAGGTCAGCATTACATTCATCAACCATTGGAATGATCTCCAAGGTCAACATTACAAACATACATAGAAATAGGTCTGGACCTAATATAAAATTATCTAAGGTAAATATGTATGTGGATCATGCTACACCTTAACTGGGACTCAAAATCAATCTTCCACACCACAACACGCTACTACAATCTTCAATGCATCTTCGCAATCAGTGAAAACAACCAAGTTGACCAAGACTATTGTTCACATTAAGACTTCCAAGAACAGTCTTCATCCAAGATCCAAATTTCTCTTCACGGACAATCCAAAGGTAGGAACATGATTAGGAGACATCCACAAGCACATTTTAATCATCAAGAACATCTGCACAATCTCTAACCCCTTTGTCAAGAAGATTCTTAAAACTAGAGCACATAAACAACATTGCTTACTACTACCATAAAGAAAAGATCACTTGTGGACCACCAAATCATGAACCATTGGAGTTGAAGGCACATAACATCATCTTAGGCTTTTAGCTAGAACCACAAACCAAAATACTTCAATGCGGAGGAATGCAGAGCACAATACATTCTCTCTGTCACCATCAAATATACAGAAAAAGTATTTTTCATTCTGGTCAACATATCTCACTCAAATCTCCATGCTGGAGGCTCAAACTTGGAACATAGCATCTTCAGATATACATCTAAATAACTTCCAATTTGTAGGCAAAGATATTCATTCTATAGGAAATGCAGAGAAAACTACTGGACTATTTTGCTGTGGACAAAGGTACTCTGCAACACACTGTTTCCACCAGAGGAGCAAATTTTCTCAGAAGCACTTGGAAACTCAATGTCAGGCATACTTATTCATTATCTTCATCACTTACATAGGCAAATTCCAAGAATCTAATTAAGCATCAAGACAAGAGCACAATTGACACCAATGACAACACTGGTTAGGCACATACTTGCAACAATCTCCCCGTTTGTCATTGATGGCAACATATGATGTGAAAAACTGTAAAGACCATCATGACATGATTCTCCCCCCTTCTTTTTACACATTTGCACTCTTTCTTCTCTAAGTTTTTCACATGATTTTGTTGGAATTAGAATGGACAACTGAGAGGGGGTAAAACAGTTGTCCCAAAAATTAACCTTTTCTTTCTTTTAATCTTCTTTCATAATTTGCAAATTGATTAATGATGTAAACATTAAGCATGGAACAACATCACATAAGAAGAAACATAATCAACATATTTAACACCAAGATTTTTGACGTGGAAACCCAATTAAGGGAAAAACCATGGTGGGTGTTAGCCCACAAGATTAGTACCCTGTTAAAAGTACTTAAAAGGAATGGGAAGGCACTTTCCTTTGGGTTCACTACCCAAAGCTCACTGCTCAAAAGAGAGGCTCACTACCTACAAGAAATTTACAAAAAGAATTAACCGAGAAATAATATCTATTTCATGCCTGGTTTAGTTTCACTGAATACTCATAAAACTTTTGTTCTGCCTCCAAACTCTTCTTCACTAACTTTTCACTCTATTCTACTTTTTCTCTTCTACTCCTCCTCTTCTTTGCTCTACTCCTGATCCTTTCTTTGGATTTATGATTTTCGCTCAAGGATGAATTTCCACAACTCAGCTACACTCCTTTATATGCTTTGTCAACCTTGGAATAAACATCAAGGTCAACACACCAAACATCTTACTTAATGTGAATCACTAGGCTGCCAACCAAACATTGCTAAGACTTGAATCTTCTTTTAGCAACACACCACGCTCCAGAGAATTACTTCTGGAACATCCGCAATATGCTTGAATCATCTAGGCAGCCAGGACTAGGAAGAACAACAACACCAAGAAGGAAATCTTCACCAACAAGCTTAAACTTCAATGTGAACCTCCAACATAGCGGTCACACGATCCAGAGACCTCCACAAGCATAATGAATTCAACAAAAACATCTGCACTCCTCCAAATTATTAGGATCACTTTCATCTTCATCCGGAACCTCAAGAATACTATCTTTCATGATTGTCATCTTAGAAAGATTGTTTGCGGACCTCCAAACCATGAACCACTTGAATGGATGATACCCATTGACTTCCCAAACATGCATCTAGATCTGTAGATCATTATTTGACATATCTGAAAGGATCTAGACCACTTCTTTGTCACTCTGTCTCTTCTGAATATAGCAAAACCGGTTCTTCTCAGATGGCCATAGTTTCTTCGAATCTTCATGTGGACCTCTCAAATCCTTGCTGGAGCTACTTCACACAATCCTCTATACTACCGTATGATCCATATCCATTGATCTTTATTAATTTTCTCAATATCCTCAACATTCCAATCTTCTAGTCAGACAACAAGATAGGATACAGTTGACACCAATGGCAACAAGAATATGTTGACATCAATGACAACACCCATTAGGCACATATTTGCAACAATCTCCCCCTTTGTCATTGATGGCAACATATGATGTAAAAAAATGATTCAACCATCAAGACAACTTCTCCCCCTTTCTCTTATCACTTCTGCAACCACTATCTTCACTACTCCCCCTTTCACCTGCAACTAGTTTTTCACATGACTTCTCTCCCCCTTTGACATCAATGGCAAAGGACACATATTTGTAGTCTTTTCTCCTTAGTTTTGTTTCAGATCAAACTCAAAAGTTGCATGTAGACTACTCCCCCTGAGTAGTGCTTCCTTAACATTAATTCAGATCACAAGATATGACTATGAATTCCACCAGATTGATGTACTCTAGTGCATCTTAATTCTAATCAGGAGGGGTAGTAACCCCTAACTTCTCTTTGAGATACTCAAAAGTATCCTTGGGAATAGGCTTAGTGAAAATATCCACATTTTGATCCTTTGAGGACACAAACTCCAACTTGACTTCATTCTCATTACCTTCTCTCTTAAGAAATGAAACTTGATAGATATATGCTTTATCTTTGAATGCAACACCGGATTCTTTGAGATACTTATTGCATTTGAATTATCATGGAATATTGTGACAAGCTCCTCAAACACAATTATGATGTCCTTCAACATTTGCTTCATCCACAGGACTTGAGTACAATTGTTTGCTGCTACTATATACTCAGCCTCTGTTGTAGATAGGGAAATTGCCTCCTACTTTTTACTTAGCCAAGAAACCAATCTACTTCCCAAGAAGAATGCATCACCACTAGTGCTTTTTCTGTCATCCACATCTCTTGCCCAATCAGCATCTGTATATGCATGAAGAGTGAAGTTATTATCCTTTGGATACCATAATCCATAATCAATTGTCCCTTGGAGATATCTAAAAATTATTTTGACTGCTACAACATGAGATTCTTCAGGATCATCTTGGAATCTAGAGACAAGTCCAACTGCATTCATGATATTAGGTCTAGTCTGAGTCAGATAGAGCAGTCCTCCAATCATTTATCTATACTTTTTCTAATTTTCCTTAGGGGAGTCATCATCTTTACTCAACTTACATCTAGTTAGCATATACGTACCTACTGGCTTTGAATCTTCCATTCCAAACTTCTTCAACAATTCTTTCACATACTTAGACTGAGATATAAAGATACCTTTGTCTAACTGATTGATTTGTAGACCTAAGAAGAAGTTCATTTCACCAAACATGGACATCTCAAATTCACTTTGCATCTTATCAGCAAATGTTTTGCACATACTCTCATTTCCACCAAAAATGATATCATCAACAAATACCTCAACAATCAGAATATTCTCATGATCAATCTTGAAATAGAGATTACTATCAGTAGTGCCTTTGCTGTAACCTAGCTTTAGCAAACACTTATCTAATCTTGCATACCAGGCTCTTGGATCTTGTTTGAGTCCATACAATACTTTCCTTAATCTGTAAACCATGTCTCCCTGATTAGACAATTGAAATCCTTTTGGTTGCTCAATGTAGACTTCTTCTAACTCTCCATTTAGAAATGTTGACTTGGCATCCATCTAATAGACTTTAAAATCTTTATAAGCAACAAAAGCAAGAAATAATCTAACAGCCTCTATTCTTACCACCAGAGCAAAAGTTTCTTCAAAATTAATTCCTTCTACTTGAGAATATCCTTTGCATAGCAACCTTGCTTTATTTCCTACAACTTCACCTTCTTTATTTAGCTTGTTCTGAAAGACCCATTTAGTTCCAATCACATTTTTGTCCTCAGGTCTAGAAACAAGATCCCAAGTGTGATTCTTTTCAATTTGCATTAATTCTTCTTTCATTGTCTTTACCCAGTTTTCATCTTTGCATGCTTCACTTACTATTTTTGGTTCAATCGTTGAGATCAGACAAATCTCTTCTTGATCTTCAGCAATTCTTCTTCTAGTTCGAACACCTTTATTTCTATCTCCTATAATTTGATCTTCAGGATGATTCATCCTTACATACCTAGGAGTTTTGGGAATTATTTGAGCTTCTGTTTCTTGAGCTTGCTCCTCAACTTCTACACTATCCTCTTGAATTACTCAGTTTTCCAGAATCAATTTGGATCTAGATCTGAGTTTGCACTTGTCTTTCTTGACTTGGATTTTCATCTTGATCATCTGAATCATATCCACAAGATCTAGAGTGTCCTTTGCTCTCATCAACTCTAACATTAGAACTTTCAACAATCTTTTTCAACCTCTTGTTAAAGCACTGGTATGCTTTGCTTTGAGTACAGTAACCTAGAAAAATTCCTTCATCACTTCTTGCTTCAAACTTGCTTAGATCCTCATCTCTTTTGATATAGCATTTACTACCAAAAAACTCTGAAGTATCTTACAGTAGGAGGGTGACCAAACCATAGTTCATAAGGTGTCTTACCAGAATTTCCTTTGATCTGCACCTAGTTAAGAGTGTAGACAATAATACTCACAGCTTCTCTCCAATAAACTTGAGGAACATTTGTTTCCATCATCATGGTCCTAGCAACTTCTTGAATGGTCCGGATCTTTCTTTCCACAACTCCATTTTGCTGAGGAGTCCTAGGAATAGATAACTATCTTTTAATTCCATGCTTTTCACAAAATGAATCAAACTCACCGGAGGTAAATTCTCCACCTCTGTCAGATCTCAGACACTTTATCTTCACACCAATCTCATTTTCCACCATAACTTTGAATATCTTGAATTTGTCAAGAGCTTCTGATTTTTCTTTTAAGAAGGTTACCCACATCATCTAGGAGTAATCATCAATCAGCAACATAAAATATATATCTCCTTGCACACTCCTAATTCTAGCAGGACCACATAGATCAGTATGCACAAGTTCCAACCATTCACTTGAAAATTGTTCTTTACTTTTGAGTGAAATCTTGTTCTGTTTGCCCAATTGACATTCTCTACATATGTTATCAGGTTTCATAAGTTTTGGAAGATCTCTTACAACTTGAGTAGAACTTATCTTAACAATGTTATCAAAATTTATGTCATGCCCACATTTCCCATTCGGTCACAACACGCAACACACGTGTCATGTCCACATTTGTCATGTGGTCATGACACAGAATAACAAAAATTTTCCATGCATCCCTAGAAACCCCCTCGTACGCGTCAGCATGCTCAGTGGTAATGCATGTAAGGCATCAACAAGTTAGTCGAAGGTGGGTTGATGTGATCACATGCACATTTCCCCTACATGATGGAGGCCAACTAGGGGGTCAATGCATTGTGAACAACGTCGCTAATAGGGTTAGGATCGAAGATCAAAACCCTAGGTTTACCTAAGTGAATGATGGGATTTAGATGCAAGTCAAAATCAAGGTCTAATTCTAATGCACTAGAACAAATTTAATGTCAAATCACAATGTCGTCAAGCTGGCAAAAATAATAATTTAACACTATGCAAGGTTAAATTTACTAACCTGACTAAACCCTAAATTTCAGAAAAATCTGGCAGCATAACACCTCATGGGCATGAATAGAGTTAATTCTAATTAAATAATTCCTGGTCAAATGTCCACTAGGTTTACTAGGTGGTTAAAAGACTAATTTATTTAATTCTCATGAAATTAAATAAAAGACGCAATTAGTAAATTAAAATCTAATTAACTTTATAACTAATGCCCACAAACAATACAATTAATCTCATTTAATTCTAACAACAATCCAGGACAATAATAAATCTGGGATAGACTTTAATTGAGAAAATTAAATAAAATAATTAAAAACCCCAACCTCATTAGTTAATTTAAACTAATTTAATTTTCCTCTAGCACACTTAATAATCACAATAGCTAAATAAACATTTAAAGATAAATTAGTTCCCATCACTAGGTAATTTAAATGCCCACATAAGAAACAACACTAGTAGGGAACATTCACTAACTCAATTTAATTAAAAACACCCATAACTAAATTTCCCTAAATTGCCATTTAGAAATAAAATAAACAAAGTATCATAATAAGAAGAGAAGGAAAACAAATATTAAAGCCAATTTGAAATTACAAGCCCTAAATGCTCTCCAATTAAAAAAACAATTTCCTTATGAGAGGAAAAGAGAAACCCTAGCCTCCATTTTTCTCATTCTCTTTTCTCTTCCCTCTTCCTCTCATTCTCTTCTATATGTTTCTTTTTTGCAGGTTTGGGAGATGGCCTCCATGGATGGAAGCTCAAGAAGGTATACATATTGTGTATACCCATTTATTACTTTTTTTTAATATATATATATTATATATTTATACCTCTGGTTATGCCAGAGGGTTACCATTAAAAAGCAATGACTGGGGAGAGTGTGTATATATATATAGCATTGAGTTATATTTATCTTGCAGGTTTTAATTTGGCCGAAGGGCCAAAATGCACAGAAGGAAGGTGTTTCGTGGCCGCCCTAATAAAGTTTGCTGCCACAGTGGGGACTGTGGGGAGGTCGGCGGAAGGGAGTGGGGCGAAATGTGTAACAAGCAGCGGGAAGGTAGATGGGGGGTGTGGGAGCATGGGGAGGGGTTGAGCCCCACCCACACTCCATTAAAAATAGCCGACGGTGGGGGGTCGAACCCCCCCACCAACATCTCTATTTTTTTTTAAATTGTAACTCTTTAAAAAAAAATGCAGTCTTGCCATTTCACACAACATTACAAATATTTGATATTTTTGCATATATATATATATATATTGTATATATATATATATATATATTATATACTCAGTTTTGTGTGCAGCAACACAGTTTCAATATAAGATGACAGTAAGGCAAATAATATATGTATATATCTCTGGTTTATATATATAAAAACATAAATCCTCAGCGATTAATCCAAATAGTAATATGAGGTACAAGTCCATAATTATATATACATATATTATATATACAAATACATATATATATACATATATACATATATATATGTATATATATATACACATACATATATATAGATATATATATGTATGTGTATATATATATATGTATATATATATATATATTTAAAAACTGTAAATGCATAAATATGGAATTAGATAAACATTCTTCTCCTTAAAATAATGTTGATATAGAAATACTACAGCCAACACAAACAACACTATATAGGATTTTTTTTTAAAATGAAAGCAATGCATTAAAACATTTTTTTTTGAAATAAAATAGTAGTAACTAATCTTTCCTTCCTATGAGCAAATATCATTTTCATTAACAACTATCTAAGTTTCTTTTTTTTTTTGAATAAAACTTATACATACCAATGAAATAGAACAACCATTTTTTACTTATATTCACATTTTTCTCCAACTCATAACATATAAAAAAAATCAGTATATATATACTTTCATTCCCAAATACATAGAAGTTAAATACAACTCAAGCTTAATTTTTTTCTTTACAACTCAAGAGAGCACATTCACTCTCTACTCATTAACACATCTATAAATAGGCCAACCATGGCCATGCTCTCTCAAGAGCTCAAAATAACAACACAAAAAAATAGTGTTTACTCCAATATCTCATAGCTCTAAGGAGAAATCCTACAATGACACAAAAGGGAAAGAAGCCACAATGAACTGCTCTCATCCCTACCATTGACTCACTCATGAGTCACCCTTGAGCTAGGAGGTCATCCTCACACAAGGTAAGCTCACACCACAACACAACAATGCATACAACACCAAAACAAAATACTCCCATGGCTTTCACATAACAAAACTTACCCAAGGTGAGTTTAATGGGGTAGGGAAGTGGACATCACTCAACTCAAGAGTGCCACTCCAACAAACTTCCCAAAAACAATTTCTTCTCAAGACCTCAAGCCAACTCTTTAAACCATATTTTCACAAGTTTTTCTCTTGCCTCTCAAGCCATTTCACAAAAAGATCATATACTCATATTGCCCTCAAGGCTAAAATCTCACAAAAATAAGGAGGTGACCCTTAGGAGGTTCACTCCTCCCCCACCCCACACATGTTGAGCATTATCTCCAAATGGAGAGGCTCTCACAACTCCCATACCCAGTTTTCCCACAACAACAAAGTAAAAACCAACAAAATGGAACTCACACACACATCATACAAATAAAGAAAATGCATAAGGAAAGGCATTTGTCTTGAGTCCAACCTTATAAAGCCCAAATGGAAGATATTTGAGTAGAGATCCTCTATCTCCTCCTCCAAGTTTAGTCTCCAACCTTTTTCCTCTAACTTTTTCCCCAAAAGCAACTAAAATTCAAAAATTGAAAAAGATTCAACAACCCCCTCCCCCTCTTCAAGAGGGATTAAAATAGGCTCTTCTCATGAGCCATGAGGAATGGGGAGGTGACACATGTCACCTCCTCACTCCTCCACACAACCACTTGCAAGACTCTTGGAATGGGGTGGTGACACATGTCATCCACCCATTCCACCAAGTCTTTCTCCCATCCACTTGCTCTCTCTCACATATGTGGGAGAGAAAGGTGGAGCCAAAGGAGAAGTGGGTACAACATGTGCCCCAATCATCTCCTCCTAAGAAATCCCACACAACCCCAAGGTACCCTCACCAATTGTGGGAGAGGCTTGGAGTTGAGTCCACCACAATTAAGGGGTCTTGAAGACTCCCCCAACCTATGAAAGAGGAAAGGAAGAGGTTGAGTGTTTGACCCACTCATCCTCTCCCTCCCAAACTTCCATTTTCGTCACTTTACTTCAGGGTGAAGTTAAAGTGACCAAATGGGAGTTTACCTAAGGTTATACAAGCTCAAATGGTCCCTAGACCCTAGGGGTACAACCCAGGGTCAATTTTAACTCATTTTGAGCACCATAGGTTGAGTAAAAACACATAAAAAGGGGTCTCAAAAATAAAAACTCAAAATAAAATTCAAATGACATTACAACTTACAACACCAATCAAAAATCAAATAAAAGAAGGGGTAGACCTAGCCCAACTAACATCACACAACAACAATACAAAAATTCATCATACATCACATAGTTGATCTTGGTTCCTCTTAGAACTAGATCGGCTTTACACGGGAAACAACACAATGTGTGGGATGATCTCTGAATATCCGTGGATTCATTAGAAACACCTGCGCACTCAATGAAATGTTAATCCCACATGTATAAAATAGCCGAAGCAAAGTGAAACATACACTCACATCATCACATGATCATATAAACATCAAAGAATCACATCATAATTAAAATCTAAATTTTGCATTTCAAAAATTCATCACAAGATAGAATCACATAATAAATTTCTAACTAAAATCACATGAATAGTATCCCAATAACATCATAATGTAAATCATATGTCTAAAATCATTAGTGAATCAATATCAAGGTCTAATCACATCGTAATCATGCTAAACATAATAAATCCACATAATCATAAAGTCTAATAATCCTGCAAATCAGGATCAACAGTCCCATAAGTCTAACATGTATCACCAATAGTAAAATAAAGTAGTCAAATATAAGGGAATGAAATGGTAGGCCTCACAATTTACATGACACATCCTCCCATGCCATAACTAGCTTTGATCTGTTTGAGCAATCAAACAACTTTTGCTAGAACTACTTAAATGAAAGATGTTACCTCTAGTTTGAGTACTAGATGCAATTTCAGTTCCAGAGATTTCCAAGATCCTACATTTTCCATCCTTGCATCAGAGATCATAACCATTATCAACCAACTGTCCAACACTGAGAAGATTATACTTCAATCCTTCCACATACAGAACATCATTAGTCTTATTCTTACCATCAAAAGAGATGTATCCTCTGCCACGAATTCTACCAGTTGACTTGTCTCCAAATTTCACAATTCCACCTTCATATTTTTTAAAGCTTACAAACTTACTTTTATCACCAGTCATATGATGAGAACATCCACTATCAATCACCCATTCATCATGTTCAACAGCCTAAGCATCCAAGGCACTTTCCACATTTGTACAGCTAGCAGATTTAGTAGACATCGGATCTTCTCTCTTGATAGAAATGAACACCCAATCATCTTCAGTGGAACCTCCATGATCAAATTCATCATCTGTGACACCTTCTTCTCTAGCTTCTTGGACATAGTAACATTTTTTCTAACCTTTATATCTGTTAGGGTTTGGTTTTGAGAATCTCTCCAGACATCTTGAGGCAAAGTGACCAATCTTATTATAAGAAAAACATTTGAGTGGCAACTTTCCTTCATATTTACCGGATCCCCTTGGTATTCTTTTAGAAATAAGAGCTTCAAGATCTACAGTCTCAATTTCATCATTTTCAAGATCCTTCCTTGTCTTCACAAATTAGTTTGATCTTCCTGAAGAACTTTCACCCGGATCATATCTTTGCTTTCCATACACACTGGACTTAAATGTAGATTCAGACTTAGGGAGAGAATCACCAAACTCACTCATTTCAAATGCTAAAAGCTTACCAACTAGCTCATCTCTTGTGATAGTTGTTACTGTCCTGATTTCTTCAATGGCTACAGTTTTATGCTTGTATGCTGCAGGTAAGGACCTGAGCACTTTGGTAACAATTTCTGATTCTTCCAATACTCCACCTACATTTCTGATACCGGTCACAAGTTCATTTACTTTCTGCATGTAGGAAGTAATGTTTTCATCTTCCCTCATTACCAATCTTTCATATTTACCCATCGAGCTTTGTAGCTTGGCACATTTAACATATTTGTCACCTTAATACAGATTTTCCATCTTTTTCTAGATTTCATGGGCAGTTTTCAAATCCAGGACATTTGCCAATTTTGTATCAAATAGGGCACTCAATAAAGTTTCTTTATCTCAAATATTACATTTAGCTTCCATGAGTTCATCTAGAGTAGTAGGGCCATTCTTTAGAATCTTATACTCATTCTTTGTTATCGTCCAAAAGTCATTACCAATACATTCCAAATAACACTGCATGCGTACCTTCCAAAGGGAGTAATTTGTTCCATCAAATCTTGGACTTTCCTTCTTATAAGATGACATCCTAAATCTCCTCAAGTGGTCAAGCTTCTTTTAGAGGATTTGGCTCTAATACCAATTGTTGGAATTAGACCAGACAACTGAGAGGGGGGTGAATCAGTTGTCCCAAAAATTAACCTTTTCTTTCTTTTAATCTTCTTTCACAATTAGCAAATTGATTAATGATGTAAACATTAAACATGAAACAACAACACATAAGTAGAAACATAATCAACACATTTAACACCAAGATTTTTGACATGGAAACCTAGTTAAGGGAAAAACCATGGTGGGTGTTAGCCCACAAGATTCGTACCTTGTTAAAAGTACTTAAAAGGAATGGGAAGGCACTTGCCTTCGGGCTCACTCCCCAGAGCTCACTGCTCAAAAGAGAGGCTCACTACCTACAAGAAATTTACAGAAAGAATTAACTGAGAAATAGCATCTATTTCATGCCTGGTTCAATTTCATTAAATGCTCATAAACCTTATGTCCTACCTCCAAACTCTTCTTCACTAACTTTTCACTCTATTCTTCTTTTGCTCTTCTTCTCCTCCTCTTCTTTGCTCTTCTCTTGATCCTTTCTTTGGATTTATGATTTTCTCTCAAGGATGATTTTCCACGACTCAGCTACACTCCTTTATATGCTTCATCAACCTTGGAACAAACATCAAGTTCGGCACACCAAACATCTTACTTAATGCAAATCACTAGGCTATCAGCCAAACATTGCTAAGACTTGAATCTTCTTTCAGCAACACACCATGCTCCAGAGAATTGCTTCTGGAACATCTGCAATATGCTTGAATCATCCAGTCAGCTAGGACTAGGAAGAACAACAACACCAAGAAGTAAATCTTCACCAACAAGTTCAAACCTCAATATGAACCTCCAACACAATGGTCACACAATCCAGAGACCCCCACAAGCATAATGAATTCAACAAAAAACATCCGCACTCCTCTAAGTCATCAGGACCACTTGCATCTTCATCTGGAACCTCAAGAATACTATATGCCATGACTGTCATCTTAGAAAGATTGCTTGTAGACCACCAAACCATGAACCACTTGAATGGATGATACACACTGACTTCCCAAACATGCCTCTATATCTGTAGATCATTATTTGACATATCCGGAAGGATCCAGGCCACTTCTTTGTCACTTTGTCTCTTCTGAAAACAACAAAACTAGTTCTTCTCATATGGCCATAGTTTCTTCAAATATTCATATGGACCTCTCAAATCCTGACTGGAGCTACTTCACACAATCCTCTATACTGTCGTATGATTTGCATCCATTGATCTTTATTAATTTTATCAATATCCTCAACATTCCAGTCTTCTAGTCAGGCAACAAGATAGGATACAGTTGACACCAATGGCAACAA
Organism: Cunninghamia lanceolata; assembly: GCA_027924645.1. NCBI lineage: Eukaryota > Viridiplantae > Streptophyta > Pinopsida > Cupressales > Cupressaceae > Cunninghamia > Cunninghamia lanceolata. The sequence continues at coordinate 906,973 of BSBN01000220.1, read as the reverse complement.
GAATATGTTGACATCAATGGCAACACCCATTAGGCAGATATTTGCAACATATTTCTCTCCCCCTTTGACATCAATGGAAAAGGGCACATACTTGCACTCTGTTTCTCTTTCATTGCTATCAACACTTTCTATATCAGGAACACATACCGATAACATCTAGCTACTCCCCCCTAAGAGTTAGCCCTCAAAACATAAATCTAGATCAATGGATGAATCTCTAGGGACCACTAGATTGATGCATTCCTATGCATCTTAGTTAAGAATAGGAGGGGTAATAACCCCTAACTTTTCTCTGAGATACTCAAAAGTATCCCTAGGAAGAGGTTTAGTGAAAATATCTACAATCTGATCCTTTATAGACACATATTCCATCTTAACTTCTTTCTCTGTAACCTTCTCTCTCAAAAAGTGATATCTTATTGATATATGCTTTGTTCTTGAGTGCATCACTAGATTCTTTGAAATGTTTATTATCACAAAAGATTGCAATCGGATCTTCATACACAACTCTTATGTCCTTCAATGTCTGCTTCATCCATAACACTTGAGTGCAACAACATGCTACTGCAATATACTTTTACTTCTATAGTGGATAACGAAATTGAATCTTGTTTCTTACTCAACCATGAAACCAATCTATTGCCCAAAAAGAAAGCACCTCCACTTGTACTTTTCATGTCATCAACATCTCCAGCCCAATCTACATCTATATAAGCACTGAGAGTGAAATCATTATCCTTTGGATACCATAAGCCATGATCTAGTGTGCCTTTTAAATACCTCAAGATTCTCTTAACTGCCATCACATGTGACTCTCTTGGATTTGCTTGAAATCTTGCAACAAGACAAACTGGATGCATTATATCAGGTCTGGTTTGTGTTAAATAAAGTAATCCTCTAATCATAGATTTGTACCTTTTCTGATTAGCCTTAGGTGATTCATCAGTTTTGCTCAACTTGTAGCCAGTCACCATGGGAGTACATACTGATTTAGAGTCCTCCATCCCAAACTTCTTCAACAACTCTTTCACATACTTAGATTGAGATATGAAGATTCCTTTATCTGATTGATTAATTTGTAGACCCGAAAAAAATTCATTTCACCAAACATAGACATCTCAAACTCATTTTACATTTCACCTACAAACTTCATGCACATACCTTCATTGCCTCCAAAGATAATGCCATCAACAAAGACTACAACAATTAGGATCTGATTATCATTAATTTTGAAAGATAGATTGTTATTTGTAGTGCCTTTACTAAACCCTAATTGCAACAAATATTTGTCTAACCATGCATACTAGGCTTTGGGGGCTTGTTTCAATCCATACAAGGCCTTCTTTAATCTATACACCATATCACCTCGTTTTGATAATTGAAATCCTTCTAGTTGCTCAATGTAGACCTCTTCTTCCAACTCACCATTCAAGAATGCAGACTTAACATCCATCTGATACACTTTGAAATGTTTGAATGTTGCAAATGGAAAAAACATTCTAATTATTTCAATTCTTGCCATAGGAGCATAGGTCTCCTCAAAATCTATCCCTTCAACCTGAGAGTATCCTTTGCATACCAATCTTGCTTTGTTTCTTACTACTTCTCCATTTTCATTCATCTTGTTTCTGAAAACCCATTTGGTGCCAATCACATTCTTATCAGCGGGTCTAGGAACTAGTTCCCAAGTTTGATTCTTTTCTACCTATATCAACTCCTCTTCCAGAGCTTTTACCCAATTTTCATCATTACAATCTTCATTCACAATTTTAGGTTCAACTTTTGAAAGCAAATAGTAATTCACATGTTCTTCTACGGCTCTTTTCCTTGTCAATACCCCTTTGCTTTTGTCCCCTATAATGTAATCTTCAAAATGATTAATTCTTACATACCTAGGAGTCTTAGCAGCACTTTCTAAAGCCTTTTCTTCTTCATCTTGACTGTCTTCTTGTTCAACTTAAATTTATTTATTTCTTATAGTAACAGGTTCATATGATTCATAGCCACTCATATCTGATATTCTTTCATTGCCTTCAACTACCTTCACATTAGCACTCTCAACATTTTTGTCAGTCTCTTATTGTAGCACCGGTAGGCCTTACTCTTGGTATAGTATCCAAGGAAAATTCCTTCATCACACCTAGCATCAAACTTGCCTATTTCTTCTTCTCTTTTGATGCTACCAAAACTTTAATATATTTTACTCTAGGAGCTCCTTCCATACCACAATTCATAAGGAGTTTTAGCACTATTACCTTTGACTTGAACTCTGTTTAGGATGTACATAGAAGTATGTATGGCTTCTCTCCAGTACACTTCTGGTAGGTCAACTTCATTCAACATAGTCCTAGTAGCCTATTGAACTGTCATGTTCTTTCTTTCAACAACTCCTTTCTACTGAGGAGTTCTAGGTGCAGACAATTATCTCTTTATCCCTTGTTCTTCATAAAAAATATTGAATTCATTTGATGTGAACTCACCTCCTCTATCAGACCTCAAGCATTTTATCCTCAACTCTAACTCATTCTCAACCATTGCCTTGAAGGCTTTAAACTTGTCTAGGGCTACTAATTTGTCTTTTAGAAAAGTGACCCAAATCATCTTGGAGTAATCATCAATAAGCAACATAAAATACCTATCTCCTTGCAGACTTCTTATTCTTGTGGGATCACACAGATCAATATGTACCAGCTCTAGCAAACCAATAGAGAATCGTTCTTTTCTTTTAAAACTTGTCCTTGTTTATTTCCCAAATTGACACTCCTTGCAAATGGTATTGGAAGGCTTCACAAGTTCAGGAAGATCTCTTACAGCCTGTGCAGAGCTTATCTTCACCAAATTGTCAAAATTGATATGACACATCCTTCTATGCTACATCCAACTCTCATCAGTTTGAGCCAACAAATAGTAGTCATTAGTTTCTTTCAAATGATAAACATTACCTTTGGTCTTTTTACTAGTAGTAATCACTATTTTGGAGCTTTCCATGATCTTACATCCATTGTCCTTGAATCTCATATCATAACCTTTGTCACACATCTAACCAACACTTAAAAGATTGTGCTTTAAACCCTTCACATATAGAACATCATCATTATTGTGCTTCCCATCAAAAGAAATAGATCCTCGATCACAAATCTTACCAACTATATCATCTCCAAACGTAACCAGTCCACAATCATACTTTTTCAAACTTACAATTTTACTTTTGTCACCAATCATGTGATGTGAGCATCCAATGTCAATAACCCATCCATCCTTATCTTTCTCAACCTAAACAGCCAAAGCACTTTCTTCCACTAGTTTTTCTTCCTTCACACAGCTAGTAGGATTAGTAGACACGTGTTCTTCTTTAATAGCAATAAACAAGCACTCATTTGTACTAGAACTAGCATCATCAGATTCACCATCTGTCACCCCTTCATCATCAAGATCTCTAACATAGTAGCACTTCTTTAGAACTCTAGGTCTATTTTCAAATCTTTTTCTATTCCTTTCAATTCTTTCAGGACACCTAGAAGCATAATGACCAATCTTACCACATGTAAAAAATTTGAAAGGTAATTTGCCTTTAAACTTACTAGAACCTCTTTGCAGACTATCAACAAAGTTGGCTTCAATTTCATCAAGGCCATCAATAGGCTCCACCTTGAACTTCTCAGATATGGAAATTCTCTCTAAAGTGCTAGCTTTGAAAGCAGTCTCAATTTTTGGTAGGGCATCACCAAACTCTATCATTTCAAAGGCAATAGGCTTTCTAAGCAACTGATCTTTAGTAACCCCTTTCACAGTCATCACTTATTCAATTGCAGCTACCTTGTGACAATAGGATTTAGGCAAGGACCTAAGAATTTTCATCACAAATTCCTTCTCATTAATAGTTACTCCCATACCTTTGATTCCATTGACAATTTCATCAACCTTTTGCATGAACACCGTTATGTTTTCATCTTTGCTCATCTTTAAACCTTCATATTTTGCTTTTAGACCCTGCAGTTTGGCACTCTTTATAGATTCATCCCCTTCATATAGATTTTGACTTTTCCTAGACTTCATTAGCAGAATTTAGATCCATGACCTTTACCAACTCAGTGTCAGATAAGGCACTTAACAAAGCATCTCTAGATTTTATATTTGACTCATATTCCTTGATTTCATCTTTAGTTGTTAAACCATTCTGAGGCATGGTATACTTTGTCTCTGTCACTTTCCACACTCTATAACGAAGAGAAAGGAGATGGCTTTTCATTTGTACCTTCCACAATACATAATTTGTCCCATCAAACTATGGAGCTTCCTTTTTATAAGACATCCTGGATCAACCTCAAAATATTAGGATTACTTCTGAGGAAACTATTGACCTATTTTCCTCTGTCCAGAGCCAAATAGTTCATCTTGCATTTTCCTTGAAAATCATTTAGAAATGACCCTATAGGCTTAAATCCTTCAAATATTTATGCTATGCCTTGCCACAAAATCCCAAAATCTCACCTTGAGAATCTTTGCAAAAAACCCAGAAAAACTCAGAAATCTTTTAACTTCAAGTATTTTCTATCACTGGGATTTCTTAGTTTCATGGTTGTATATACATTCTCCATTGTATGTTTGGAACATACATTCGCAATATGCAAAGAGGGTAGATTGGTGCAGGAGCTCCCTATTCTAGTCATTTTTTTTTATTTGTCATGTTTGGTTGTCACATTATATTGTTCTCCATAAGGCTTTGAAAGCCATTTTCATAGGTTGTAATAAGGACTTGGTCCATTTGGTCGATTTGAATGTAATTACACTTAAGAAACATGTGGTTTCTTGTGAAGGAAGTAATACCCAATGGTTAACTGCCCTTGGATAGCAGTTGTATGGTTGGTGGAGGAGGAGAAACTACCCTCAAGCCTTCTATAGGCAGTTGAATGTAATGACATGCCAACAATAATGAAAATTTGAAGTTTTGGAGTGTAAAAACTGTAAATTCCTACATTTTTTCTGGAAATAGTCATTCAGTATGGCTCTGTACAAATAGTAAGGGTTTTTAAAATTGTGAAATGTGTTAGTGCTTTGAAATACCTTTCATTTGAATGTAGTTAGGCCTCTTGAAACCTCCTGTGCTGTGAGAACCAAGTCGATTTGTGCAAACTGGTTTGAAAACCCTCAAAACTAGGGTTTTGTGGCAAAATGAGTGATTTCTCCTCTATCCTCTGAAAAGCATCAACCATTTTAGTAGGCTGGAGGAAGATAGAGTAGATTGCATGTTTTTGTTTCTTGTAAGGTCTGCACTCCTCACTCCAAGGCACTTGGCATGATTCTAACTAGTCTGCATAGTGACTAGCTAGTATGCAAATGGTGGAAATCAGTGTGATTTCAAAGAATAGTCAAGAGAACGACCAAATGGAGGATGTATTTGGTGTTTATGGATGAAAATAGACCTGTGAATGTGTTTGTCTGATCCTGAGCAGGAGATTTTGATGCACTTCCTTTGTAAGGGTCCCAAATTAGGCCTATTTCCTAAAAAGAAGGGTTCACTGTCATTGGATGCCTGAAACAGAGTACGGCCCTGCAACTTGGTAGACTGTTGTATGTCCATAGTGGGTATCCAAATGTGTAAAGAGGTAGGTTTGTGGAGTTATCCTTTGGTTAGCCGATCTCTAGGGCTACAAGGAATAGGTCACTTTAAGCACTGTCATAATGCAGTCATACTTTAGATTGCTGTTCACTGTCCTCGAAGGTACAGAATAAAGTTATTGGGTTAGAGACCATGTGTTGGTCATGTCCTTGACAAATGTGTATTGGTTGTAGTATGAGATCCTATTGGTAGGGATATTGGTAGTTTGGTTGTTGATCTAGAAGGTGTGTGTGTGTTAGTTGGGTTGAGTAGAGACTCCCCAAAAGAGAGTTGAGTAGTCTATGTTGTAAGGAAAGCACAGGTGCGGAAGACAGCTTCCCTAATGTTAGCTCCAAGGGGACGATGCAGACAAGTCACTTTTAAAAACTAAATAACACAGATAAGTACATGAGAGAAACCAAATAGACAATATTCAGAACACAGACACACAGTATTACGTGGGAAAACCCTTACAGGTAAAAAACCCACCACCACAAGAAAACAATCTTTATTACAGTAAGATATACAGTTACAATAAAGAACTCAACTTCTTGCTCTGGTTTTGATTCTTGACTCCCTACCAACAGTTCGCTCACTGTATATTTACAGAATGAACCTTTCTTCAAGTCTCATCATCATAATACCAATGACACCTGTAGACATATCATTCTATTTCCAGTCTGCAAGCACAAGAGTCATTACACACTTCTGCTCTAACTGATAGAACAAATTCCTCATACGTCGCTGCCATCTAACTGTTGCAACGGTTCACATTTCAGTGAGGCGTTTAGTCCCACATGTACCAAGTCACAAAGGACTTTGCAATTTATAACCGCCAACAGACGAAAGAGTATTGTCAGTAATTTTGTTGCCGACAATACCAAGCCTCCAAGTCCATCGGCATAACAACTCCCATCGGCCCTCAGACTTCACCTCCCACTGATGAGCATTGTCTCCCCGATCACCAAGGTTACCATCGGTATGACACTCTCCATCGGCAAAAGATCTAGCCCTCGCTCCGACAGTGGTTTGTCTCACCGATACCAATAAGACTTCCATCAGGATGTCCGCAATACATCGGCCCAACACCTTTAGGCTATGTCGACGGGTATTCTCTTGCCGATAGACATACGCCATCGGAGTGACTACTCCTGTCGGAGTAACTCTACAAAGTTTGGCCGATAGGCCTTGTCTCGCCGACGACCAACTCGTAACCTTCGTCGAAGTGACTACTCCTGTCGGAGTAACTCCACAAAGTTTGGCCGATAGGCCTTGTCTTGCCGACGACCAACCCGTAACCTTCGTTGGAGTGACTACTCCTGTCGGAGTAACTCCACAAAGTTTGGCCGATAGGCCTTGTCTTGCCGACGGTTGAATGCTTCCATCGGGGTGACACTCAGCATCAGACAAATTCGATGCTTATTCCAACGGCCCTTGTCTCACCGATGCCAATGGTCTTCAACACAGTCCTGCCGATAGTACTTCGTCACAGCGATGCCAACATCGCATATCCTCAAACCAATGAACCAAGGAACAGTTGAACTAAAATTCATTGAACCTACCAAATGAACTCTAGAAAGGTTCAACAAAGAGTTTCAAACAGTAATAAAGGTTCGACGAAGAGGTTCAAGCAGTAATTTGAGACACAAGTTCTCTTCAATCTCCCACTTGTCGAAGAGATTATTGCTACCTCTTAGTCCTTATTCGATTATTGAGAACTATGGACCCGAAGACCCATTTCATCTGAACACCATTTGAACTTGGTTGTGTTCACTGGTTTAGTTAAGGCATCAGCAACATTTTCCAAAGTGTCAACTTTTTCCAGCTTCACCTTCCTGTCTTCCACCATATCACGAACAAAGTGATATTGGACATCAATATGTTTTGTCCTAGCATGAAATGTAGGATTCTTTGCCAAACATATGGCACTTTGACTGTCACAGTGAATTTGTATTTGCCCTGCATTAAAACCAACATCAGAACACAACCTTTTCAACCAAACGGCTTCTTGGCATGCACGAGTAGCTGCCATGTACTCTGCCTCTGTTGTGGACAAAGTGACTACAGCCTGTCGCTTGCTCATCCAACTGATAGCACCACCATGTAACATGAACACGTATCCACTGGTAGATCTCCTACTGTCAATGTCCCCTGCCCAATCAGAATCAACATATCCCTGAATGCTGATAGATCTCTTAGACCCTTCTGAGTTTCCATGATAGCAAATAGCATAGTCAGAAGTTCCCTTCAAATACCTCATAACTCTTTTCACAGCATCCCAATGTGATCTACCTGGATTCACCATAAACCAGCTCAAAACTCCCACTGCTTGGGCAATGTCTGGTCTGGTACAGACCATTACATACATTAAACTGCCAACAGCACTTGCATAAGGTACTCTCTTCATGTCATCAATGTCATTTGAAGATTCTAGACAATCTTCAACAGATAATTTTGTTCCCTGCAAAACTGGAACAACTAACTATTTAGAATCAGACATATGAAACTTATCAAGAACATTGGTAATATACTTCCTCTGGCTGAGCCAAATTTTTCTCTTAGATCTGTCCCTTTTGATCTCCATTCCCAGAATGTACTTTGCTGCCCCCAGATTTTTCATTTCAAATTTCAAGGACAACTGAGATTTTAATTCTGAGATCATCCCCTTACCATTGCCAATGAACAACGTGTCATCCACATATAGTGCAATTATAAGAATCTAGTCACCTTCAGTTTTATAATAGACACAATGATCAGATTTAGATCTCACATACCCCAAGGATAAAACATACGTATCAAACTTTTGATACCACATTCTGGGAGACTGTTTCAAACCATAAAGAGACTTTTTAAGTTTGCATACCAGATGTTCTTTACCTTTTTCCACAAAATGCTCTGGCTGAGACATATAAATTTCTTCTTCAAGGTCTCCATGAAGAAACACTGTTGTCACATCCATCTACTCAATTTCAAAATCATATGCTGCTGCAAGTGACAACAGAAATCTAATGGATGTCAACTTAGCTACAGGAGAAAAAATTTCTCCATAATCAATACCTTCCTTTTGGGAATACCCCTTAGCAACCAGTCTTGCCTTGTACTTCTCAATACTACCATCTGGACCATATTTCTTCTTAAATACCCACTTACAGCCTACAGGTTTTCTTCCTTCAGGCAAGGGCACCAAATCCCAGGTTCCATTCTTCTCCAATGATGTCATTTCACTATGCATGGCTTCCAACCAAGAATCTGAATCAGGTACACTAATAGCTTCTTTCACAGTCCTAGGTTCATCAGTATTAGTAAGTAAAGCATAGGCACAAGTTGAATCAAGTACTGAAAATCCATACCTATTTGGTTGTCTTCTTTCACGTGTAGATCTCCTCAAAGGTTGAGGTGCAGGTTCAGGTTCTTGCTCTGGATCAGAATCTTCGGAGCTACTTGAACTCTCATCTGAACCATCTACACTTGGTGCTTGTTGTTCCTCTTTTACAGGGGTCAGAGGAACATTCACAACACTCTTTTCTTTCTTTTCTTCTGTCTTTTCTGGCTGAGGATCAACAACCAATGGTTTCAGCTCTCTGAAAATTACATTCCTGCTGTAGATTACCTTTTCAGTTTCAGGATTCCAAAGCTTGTATCCTTTAATACCGACTCCATAGCCAACAAAGATACATTTAACTGCCTTGTTATCCAACTTAGATCTTTTAACTTCAGGAATATGAGCATATGCCTCACAGCCAAAGATTCGAATATGTCTTAGAGAGGGCTTCTTACCAGACCATGCTTCCATAGGTGTCTTATCAACCAATGCTGATGTAGGAGAACGATTCAGCAAGTAACAAGCTGTAGCAACTGCCTCAGCCCAGAACTTCTGTTCAAGACCAGCATAACTCAACATACTTCTTGCTTTCTCTATCAACGATCGATTTAACCTTTCAGCAACTCCATTCTGTTGTGGAGTATAAGGTGTAGTTTTATGCCTTTTAATTCCATGGTCTACACAATACTTATCAAAATCCGCATTGCAATATTCACCACCGTTATCTGTTCTCAAGCATTTTAGTTTTCTACCAGTCTGATTTTCCACAAGAGTTTTAAATTCTTTAAATCGACTGAACACTTCTGATTTGTTTTTCAAAAAATATACAAATGCCCTTCTTGAATAATCATCAATGAACGATACATAGTATCTTGATTTAGATAAAGAAGGAACATCAACTGGACCAAAAACATCAAAATGCACATAGTCCAGAACACCAGAAGATTTATGAGAACTAGAGTAAAATGAAACACGATTTTGCTTTCCATATATACAATGTTCACAGAAATTGAACTCCAGATTACAATCAATCAGCCCATCTACCAGATTTTTGTTTTTCAAGGTTTTTAAACCTTTCTCACCTATGTGACCAAGTCTATGATGCCAGAGCATTGTTTTCTCTGCAGGAAGTTTAACTTCCATAGAATTTACGTCATGTGTTACAATAGTAGCTTTTTCAGATTTTGCAGAGACATTATTACAGCACACTGGTTTAGCATCTAACCTATACAGAGTTCCAATGCGTTCACCTTTTTCCAGAACAATAGAACCTCTAGTCATCTTACAGCCACCATTCACAAAAGTAACTTGCACTCCAACATCATTAAGCTTACTAACAGAAAGTAAATTTTGAGCCAGACTTGGTATATGAAGAACTCCATTCATTCCCTTTATTCTGCCATCCGGGAACTGGATTCTGACTCGACCTCGGCCAACAATTTCCAGCGTTGAATCACTAGCCAGGAACACCTTGCCACCAGCATAGGGTTCATACTTCGTGAACCACTCTCTATGAGATGTCATATGAAAAGATGCTCCTGAATCAATCAGCCAAACATCTTCAGAAGTAGGTGTTGCCAGAGCAGCAATGAAAGCATCAGCATCACTGTGTGAAGACTCAGAGTCAGTGAAGTTCTTCTTCTTCTTTTTCTCCTCTTTGCAGTCTTTCTTGACATGACCTTTCTGCCCACAATTCCAGCACTTCACCTTGGACTTCTTGCTAGGAGATTTTGATTTCCCCTCTGATTTGGACTTAGACTTCTTATCCTTCTTCTTGCCTCTTTCCTTTGATCTACCACGAACTAATAGGGCCTCTTTGGCCATTCCAGAAGACTTCCTCTGCATCTCTTCAGACAACAAAGAGGCAACAACAGTTTCCTGTGAAAACGTAGTTGTTGTACTTCCAATAGCCATTACCAGATGATCCCACGAGTCAGGTAAGGAACATAACAGAAGCATACAACGATCCTCCTCTTCTATTTTTACACCTATAGAAGTCAACTGAGTAACAATCGTATTGAATGCACTCAGATGTTCTGCTACAGATGCACCTTCATCCATCTTCAAAGAATACAATTTCTTTCTGAGAAAAAGTTTATTTACCAAGGACTTGCCCTGATAAATATTATTCAACTTCTTCCACAAATCACTTGCAGACTTCTCCTCATGGATGTTCAATAGAACAGAGTCAGATAAACTCAGTCTTATCAGTCCTTTGGCTTTTCTGCATATCAGATCCCAATCTTCTTGCTTCATGCCTGTAGGTTGAACTCCAGACAAAGCAACCCAAAGATCTCTATAGACTAACATGTCTTCAACTTTAAGTTTCCACAACTCAAAGTTTGTGCCATTGAATTTCTCAATGTCTATTTTGTCTGATGTACTAGCCATCTTTATTTAATTTAAAAATAACACTCTACAGAACTCCCACACAACAGAATTAACACAAAAAACCCAAACTACCGACAAGGATAACACATCGGGCCAGGCTCTGATACCACTTGTAAGGAAAGCATAGGTGCGGAAGACATCTTCCCTAATGTTAACTCCAAGGGGACGATGCAGACAAGTCACTTTTAAAAACTAAATAACACAGATAAGTACATGAGAGAAACCAAATAGACAATATTCAGAACACAGACACACAGTATTACATGGGAAAACCCTTACGGGTAAAAAACCCACCACCACAAGAAAACAATCTTTATTACAGTAAGATATACAGTTACAATAAAGAACTCAACTTCTTGCTCTGGTTTTGATTCTCGACTCCCTACCAACAGTTCGCTCACTGTATATTTACAGAACGAACCTTTCTTCAAGTCTCATCATCATAATACCAACGACACCTGTAGACATATCATTCTATTTCCAGTCTGCAAGCACAAGAGTCGTTACACACTTCTGCTCTAACTGATAGAACAAATTCCTCATACGTCGCTGCCATCTAACCGTTGCAACGGTTCACATTTCAGTGAGGCGTTTAGTCCCACATGTACCAAGTCGCAAAGGACTTTGCAGTTTACAACCGCTAACAGACGAAAGAGTATTGTCAGCAATTTTGTTGCCGACAATACCAAGCCTCCAAGTCCATCGGCATAACAACTCCCATCGGCCCTCAGACTTCACCTCCCACTGATGAGCATTGTCTCCCCGATCACCAAGGTTACCATCGGTATGACACTCTCCATCGGCAAAAGATCTAGCCCTCGCTTCGACAGTGGTTTGTCTCACCGATACCAATAAGACTTCCATCAGGATGTCCACAATACATCGGCCCAATACCTTTAGGCTATGCCGACGGGTATTCTCTTGCCGATAGACATACGCCATCGGAGTGACTACTCCTGTCGGAGTAACTCTACAGAGTTTGGCCGATAGGCCTTGTCTCGCCGACGACCAACTCGTAACCTTCGTCAGAGTGACTACTCCTGTCGGAGTAACTCCACAAAGTTTGGCCGATAGGCCTTGTCTTGCCGACGACCAACCCGTAACCTTCGTCGGAGTGACTACTCCTGTCGGAGTAACTCCACAAAGTTTGGCCGATAGGCCTTGTCTTGCCGACAGTTGAATGCTTCCATCGGGGTGACACTTAGCATCGGACAAACCTTTGATGCTTATTCCGACAGCCCTTGTCTCACCGATGCCAATGGTCTTCAACACGGTCCTGCCGATAGTACTTCGTCACAGCGATGCCAACATCGCATATCCTCAAACCAATGAACCAAGGAACAGTTGAACTAAAATTCATTGAACCTACCAAATGAACTCTAGAAAGGTTCAACAAAGAGGTTCAAACAGTAATAAAGGTTCGACGAAGAGGTTCAAGCAGTAATTTGAGACACAAGTTCTCTTCATATGTGGGTGGACTCCAGGTTGTGGTCCCAGACTAGGTCAGTCTCTTGAATAGCCTTGTATAGGCTTGTGTTGCATAGGGTTTGAAAAAATCTTGTGAAGGAAACCAAGAAGTCTAGGTTTATTGTGTGGACAAAACCAAATAGTACCAATACCTCTGCATCATAGATGCAATCGGCAAGCATACAAGGATGAATGTACATTTTGCAATGTCCATCGGCAGAACATACAAAGGACTTTCGCCAAAGATACAAGGAGATATGCATTGCGATATAGTAAGGTAAGTGTAACAGTGGATTGTATATTTCGCTTTGTATGTTTGCTTATACAAAGTCGATATACAAGGGGTTAAACATAAAAGCAAAACATGCATCGGGCACATACAAAGAAATGCATACAAAAGCCTTTGTACATCAACAATATGCAAGGGCCAATGTGCAAAAGGAGAATGTATATCAGGTTGTATGTTCGCACATACAAGGTCGATATACAAGTTGACATACAAGGCCAAAGATGCAATTGGTGGGGTCCTCCGCTGAATGCACAATGCGATTGTATCTTACATACAAGTCATATTTTATATGTGAGATACAAAGGGTCACATACAAGGAAGAGATGCAAAGGCTTTTGCATATCGGTGACATACAAAGGCGAATGTATGTCCGACATACATTGGGAATGTGCAAGGCGCATATACAAAGAGGTCAACATGCATTCACTACAGTGAAAGGGGTTTGTATGTGCGAGTTGCAAATGAAATATGCATTCACCACATACAAAGGCAAAACATTCAAAGGCCAATGCATATCAGAACAGTGGCTTGTATATTTGCGATTGTATGTTCGCACATACAAATATGCATTCCTAAGATACAAGGCCAATATACAAAGAGAAACATACAAGAGGGAGAACGCATATCAAAAGCATACAAAGTCCACATATAGGGGGGCATTGCATGTATATTCAGATTGTATATTCACATATACATGCCATATACAAAGACAAAGATGCAAGAGTCTTGTGCTAAGTCAACATGCAAAAGATCACATGCAGGAGTGAATGTACATTGCCGATATGCAAAGAAGGTCACAGGCAGGGTTGACATACAAAGGCCGATGTACATTTTGCAATGTACATCAGTAGAATATACAAGGGGACTTTTGCCAAACATACAAGAGGGTGATTCAAAACTGGGGCCCACCGCTTGTATATTTGCGATTGTATGTTTGCACATACAATCAAATATGCATTCCTAATATACAAGTCGGATATGAAGGGAGCATACATTCTAGTTGATAGTCTCCTGAGTTCCACGGTTTGTATATTTTGCATGTATATGCGATATACAAAAGAAAGATACATCGGCGATATGCAAGGCGGACTCGAATGGGAAGTCCAATTTGACAAATTTAGCATTGGAGTCCACGACTTGCATGTATGCTGCGATTGTATATGCAATATAGAAGGGAAATATGCAAAGGGAAAGCATACAAGGCGGATCCAACTGGGGAATTAAATACAGCAGATAGTCATTTTGGGATGTACGACTTGTTTGTATGTTGTGCTTGTATGTGCCGATATGCAAGGAGGAAGATATAGTTTTTCAGCAATGCTTCTCAGTTTCAGCTCAGCGGTGAGTCAAGTGGTGCCACGTGATAGATGATACAAGGGCCGATTCAAAAGGTAAAGGTCTGCATTTGTATGCAGTTTCAAATGCATATACACAGGGCAATTTCAAAGGGCCATTTAGGCGCCAAAAGCAAAGGTATATACAAGGGATTTTCGGCAGGACCTTATACATCAGCGGCTCAACTGGAGGTCATCCCGATAGCCTGATACATACAAAGTGCTATGCATATCCAAAGGTAGTTTCAAAGGCTGATTCAGATACCAATATATACACAGATGCAAAGTGATATATACAGGCAATTGACCAAAACTTTGACCGCCTGTATCTCCTCCATTTTAGCGAATTTCCACATGCTGCAAAAGGCAAAGATGCATGTTTTTGTCTCCTCTTTCATTTGGCAAGATTTTCAGGGAAATACTCTCACCTTTCAATTTCAGATCTAGATTTGCATATTTTGGGTGACTGGACGTTTCAGCAACTTTTTTGGGGTAGGATGCAGATATTTGTTGCATTCATTTCTGCAGGTAATGGAAGTTGCTCGTATTCAATGCCCAAAATATCTTCCACTAGTTCATGGGTGTAGATCGATGATGCAGCAGCTTGCATTGAAGACCAGAAATATCTTCCATCTGCACCGGTTCCAGATATTCTCCCACCATAACTTCTTGTAGGTGGACATCCCTTCAGGAGATATTTTCTGCTGCAACTCTTTGAGCAAATTTTGTAACTGACTTAGGGCATTCTTGAATTGCTATATATATGCATTCAAATGATGTGAATAGGGTTGAAATTTTTTTAGCATTTTCAAGCTTTTTGTTTCCAAACAGAGCTTTTTGCTACTGTAACTATGCCTCTCTATTGAATATATGCAAGTTATTTTTACCTCTTTTGTTGATTTTCTAGTTTAGTGTAAATTTGCATGTGACTATCTATGAACATTTTTGTTCCTCTCAATCATTTTGCTTCTTACCTCTACCAAAATTCATTTAAATCTATGTATGTCCACTTGCTATATCTGGTTATGTTGTGCATCTACTCAGTTCCATGAAAGTTTCTTTTAATCAGTCTGGTGCATCACCCTTACTTTTAGTTTTCCCTATTTATCTTTCATTCAAAAGCATTCCTTCTCTCTTTTCCTCTGAAGATTTAGTAGCTTTAGGTGATAACCAATTAAGGAAGCTAGCCTTCTTTAGAGGTCTGATCTCATTTAGCAAAGTCCCACACTTAGAGATCATTCCCATGATACTCCAGATTGTTGAAGTTTTACAATTGTAGCAAGGGTGCAAATCTGGGTGATAAGAGAACCCGCTCTGATACTGTTGTGTGGTTACACAACACGCCCTATTTTACCTTGACAAAATAGGGAGCCAACTTTTCTCTCTGCTTTGGCTTGTTTCTTTTCTGCTTTGGGTGGTTTGGTAAAATCAGTCATGCATGTAGCCTAGTAAGAGGGTGGATTTATCACCATGATGAGGTCAGTTTTCAAAGTTAGTAATTCCCATTAGTAAAGTCATGGTTGGAAAGTACACAAAATTCCAAGCAGGTTTTCCTTTTAGATCACCCTAAAATTGTCTAAGAGGAGAGAGTTATGTTGAGTCAAAGTTTGGTCAAACCTAATATCCCGTGCAGGGGGGTCATATTTCAAACATCAGTCATCTTAGATAAGATCACCCTGATATAGGATTATCACCTAATAATCACCCGATGCACGATGTGCAGACATCAAATTTAAGTAAGAGTCGATATCTACCCGTCAAAAGACTTCAGTTATCTCGCGAGGGGTCATATTTTTTAACATCAGTCATCTTACGAATATCACCCTCTTCACATATATCACCCTATGTCAATATGATGGTGACATCATTCAAGTCCAATGAATGAAGGAAATCACGCTGATGATGATGTCATCATTCCATTCTATCTGCGGGGAGGTATATATCTGATGTCTGTCATATTCTTTAATATGACGATGATGTCATTAAAACATAATGATTAAACAATGTCGCTGACATAATGATGTCACCCTGATCTTTTTCGAAGGGGGTCATTTTATCTGTGGGGTCATATTTTGAATAGCCCCTGATCTTAATTTCGTGACTCGATATACACATTGTCAAATGTTGACCATATCACCCGATCCTTTGCATTCAATTTTTTTGCTCAAAAGTGGGGGGTCATTTTATCCAATGGGGGTCATATTTTGAATATCCCTCAATCTTTCAAAGATCACCCATCTCCTTCTTGACATTAAATGCAATTAAATGTGGTAGATGAATTCCTGACGATTACGAATGTAAATTAAACACCTAGCAACATCTACGGATTCCCTGCAAATGATCAACGGATTTGATCAAGACAACAAATTTTTACCCTAATTTGTCCTATTGATCTGCTTTAAAGATAAAATTTGAAGGTTATTTTCATTTACCTTGCGATAAATTGAGAAATTACAGAGTTCCAAAGTCAAACCCTCAAATAGCTACCTGTTAATGGATTGGATCCTTCAACGTAATAGAATGGGTAATCTTGAGCATCTATAGCCCTTCTCCGTAATCAGTCATCTAATCCAAAAGGAAAACATTGTCAGGTAAGTAACTGTAAACCCTCTTGTTGTCATTTTCTATGTCTTCAGGTAGAGTATTTGTTCTTGCCTGTGGTTTGGCTTTGTGATAATACGTATCATGATGAAGTGAGGAATAATATACAGAGTATACATGATAGAAATACATGATGTTATAGAAATACATGTGGACACTGTAGGGTAAAACATATCATGTTTATTGCAGGAATTGATGGCAGATCTCAGAAGGAATAGGTCTGAGTTGGAGTTCCTCAAGCCCATGTTTGTCCAGCCTGAGGGGGTGCAGTTTAAGTACGGAGTTATTGGTGATACATGCCAAGGGGATACGAACCTGGCAATATGGTCAATAAGATTGGATCATGATAAGGACAACCCCATTTTGGATGGAGTGTATGTCTCAGGTATGTGGCATGCAGCCAGTTTTCTATATACTATGGATGTCCTAGAGCTAGTAGTAGAATGTGCAAGAAATTATAACCCTGAAACCAAACGGGTAGAGAAGCATGGGAGAATATAGCAAACTTCTCAGTCAAGGGCATTACCGCCACTTTCAATCTGCCAGTTGGGAAGAAGGTAGTGAGTGTGGACCTATTCAAGTTGGAAATAGAGTATAACAATAATAAGAAAAATGCAAGGAAGAGGATATACCAATGGAGGTCAAAGAGTAGTACATATGCCGCCTCAGACAAACTACCCATGCATTTGTATAAATTTGATTTTGATGATGAGTACCAATACATCATCACTCTACTGAGCAGGATGACTAGCAAACCTCATGCTAGAAATTTTGAGAACTGGATGTTTGGGATCATCTAGATGGTCTTATATGCAGACAATAGGCCACTATGGGCTAAGATCATCAATGACACATTAGATGAGGGAATGAGGAGCCCGGGAGGACAAACATGCTTATTTTACATGACCTCATATGTGGTGTACTCATGTGCATATAAAGGAACTTTTGATGCTTTGAAGATAGTGGGTAAGGCTGGTGGTGATACTGGATGCACACATATGGGATCATTATCCCCAATTACAAAGGAAGGAATACCTCCTAGACTACAAACTGGTAAATGATGCATTCTCTATGCATCTGGTCAGAACTATGGAGGAGGATAGGACTAAAAGGCTAAGCATGGAAGCTCAAGAAATTGTTTATCAGAATGGAGCCTGGTTTATCTAGTTTGCCACTTTTTCATACATCAGGATAGAGGGATTTGAAAAATAGCCTCTCATGTTGCCAAGATACCCCACTGATGGGGTCATCTTGATGGAATTTGCCAGGTAGGTATCCACAATAGTCGAAGCCTACAAGGCACAGAAGAAGATACCTCTAGTTTTATTTCTAGTATCCATGGGCTGGTACATGTGCCTAGATTCAGAAAGCATAAAGCATGTCATTGGGGGGTTAAAATTGGTGTATTTATAGCCATTTCCCCTAGCCAGATCATATGACCCTTATGGCAGGATGCAGAAGATACTAGGAAAACCAATACATCAAAAACATCTAGAAGACTTCTGGACCGATTGTGATGATGAGGCTAAGGTGAGAAGAAGGAAATATCAATGACTCATCTTGAATCAAATTAAAAACTTTGACTGCATCTCGGTGCCAGTACAGCTGCGTAAGGATGATGGAAAAATCATGTCCAATAAATATGAGGACAAAAAGGTGTATAATGACACCATATTAGCCCCAGATCTTACACAACAGGAAGATATATCCTTGGATCAGCTGACAAGTGGGGTGATCTAGCTAACCCAGGCCTGGGTAGATGAAGAGATATCTAGATTGAAGAAAAGGGGTGTTGCCCTTACAGTTGATAACAAGAAGAAGAGGCAGGAAGTGTCTGATGCGGAATATGATGATTTCCTCACCGAAAAGAGAAAATCCAATGGGGAAAGATTGCCTTTAGAAAACCAAAGGAGAGTCCCCCCTAAGGGTAAGAAAGGTGAATATGAACCAAAGGGGGTGATAATAGAAAGGATTGCTACATCAGCTGCAAGTGCATCTACATCATCTTAGGCATCTGCGTCATCTCCACAGCCTCTAATTGAAAAACCAAAAACCAAAAGAATTTTGAAGCCCATTGTTGAAACTACAGAGGTGCGGGTAGAGAGCCAGACCTTGCAACAGGAGGTAGAAGAGGGAGTCCCTCTGGAAGAAGAATAGTTAAATAAGGAACCCAGAGGTGATGACTTGCTGGTAACTAGTAAGAAGAGGAGGGCGATGCCACTGATGTCACCACCCAAGAAACAAAGAATGGCCATGAGGGGGGATATCCGTGCTGACCCCATCATATTGAGAGGAGCTAGTGGTGAAGTTTTTAGGAACAAACTGCAACATGATGTTCCTCTTCCCACCATAATCAAATTCAAAACTGAGAAGGTGGAGGAGCAAATGAGAGAAGTATTTAAAGCAAGTTAGGGTGTTCCTTTCTCTTTAGAGGATACCATAGACTTATCTGATGATGAGGTGGTTCAGAATGTGGCCTCTCAATAAATGGAAACTCTGGTTTCCAACACTCGCATGACTCCTCATAGAACTCCATTAGCACAGATGGTAGTGTTGGAGGAAGTAAAGCAAACAGAGGAAATGAAACAAGGTAGCCCAGAGAGGGCAGACCAACAGATAGGGCTCGACAATTTACTTGAACAGGTGACTAGCCATGCAGCCGTAGATTTAACATATAGGTGTGACATAAGCCCAAGTAAAGAAACAGGTGCACCTGAGGAACCAAAGAAGACTGAAGTGGTAGAACATACATGGAAGGATGACACTGCTCCTGATCAGAGTCGGCAACAGCATGAGACACCTGCAAAACCAAAAATGTTAGAAGTTCAATAGAAGAGTGGGGGTGATCAGGACATATCAGATGTTGGTGTTGCTCAGACCCAAGGAGATTCAGGAGAGGTCCCAAGAATGGAAGACAAATTAGGTAAGGAGGACCCTAAGCCACAAGATATCTGTGCATCGGGTGGGGAACAAGAAATGACCCATGATCAGGGTGATCTGCAAGGGCACAATACACAGGCATCCAATGATGTCAATATGCCATAGGATGAGAAAAATAATAAAGAAGATGAAAATCTGAAGGAGGGAGTATATGATCAAGCACAGGATCAGAATGTGGAAATTCCACAGGATCCTCCTTGGCAGAAGGCAACCCCTCAACAGGAAGAACTCCAACAAGATCCCCCTCATGAAGAAATACATGAGGAAGAAATTAAGAAGGTGCCTTCTCCACCGAGGATAGAAGCGGACACTAGAGAATAGGGCAGACATGATATTTACAAAGGGCACCAAGGATCTAGAGATGATGTTCCTCAATGGCTAGAAAAGGAAATAGGTATGGAACAAGCATTAGAAATTCAACAGTTTGATGTTTCTATCTTATTTGCTGAGAAAATGATGAAGCCAAGGAGGAAGGCCAGATTAACATCTGCCATAAAGAGAGATCCTACCACAGGTAGAAGAACAACACAGATAGCACTTCCCATAGTTGAAAAGGACAAAGGCAAAATTAGCCTAGAGGAATTACAAATCACAACTGTTGATTTGGGTTTTGCCAATAAGGACTAGGAAGGTCAAGAAGGGAAGGATATTATTGATTCTTTAACCCAAATGGTGAAGAAGGTAAAGGAGAAAAATAAAATACATAAGGAGCACGTTGCTCAACTACATTCTTTCATGAAATGGTTAATTAACCCTGATAATGCACCAGTTGATCCTGCAGTCCCATTGATTGTTATATCACAAGAAGAAGTCACCAAATTGGACCTGATAAAATATGAGGCAATGGTGATGGAAAAGTGGATGTTTTCAGCTCTCACTGGGGCTGAAGATGTATTGAGAACCTCTCTATAGAAATGGAATCCTTTGAGTAGTCTAAAGAGGAAGGTAGATAAAATGTCGAATGATAGAGGAAAATGGTCATTCCAATTGGAAAAAGACCTAACTACTCTAAGTGAAATGAAGAGAATTGATCCACAAATTTTGATAAGTAATAAAGAGTTGGACAATAATACTACCCTGCTCACAAGCATATGATATGAGGATATTAGGTTTGAGTGTGATATCTTGAAGAAGTGCAGCGGAAAACTCAAGGATATTAGTGTTAAATTGCACAACATGATGGCATATGAAGCAGAAATCCTTGAGGCCCTAGAAGGGAAAATAGAGGGCAAAATTGAGAATTAGGATGCAGACTTTGCTATTAAAGCTCTGCATGATAATTTTATGACAGTAGCAAATGACCCTCTCACCCACCTGATAGAAGAGGTAATGAATAAAATTATGAGGATAAAAGTTAAAGTAGAAACATACAATGAGATATTAAACAGTAGGGAAGGTAAGCTAGAAGCTCTCAAGGCTAAGTTCCAATCTCATAAACATGCAATAACAAAAGATAGAATCCAATATGGGGGAGAGGTTGATAAAATAGTACAAGCATATGAACATATCAGGACAGCAGTAAAGGTCCACATACAAGAGGATGTATATCAGAGTGACAGTGATGGTGAAAGTGATGAAGATGAGGAGAATGATGAAGAAGAAGAAAATGAGGAAGAAGAACTTGAGGAATGAATGAAGATGCATCACTAAGTGAGCATATGCATGAGTCATACAGATGGTTGCCAGCTGGCAACCTATGCCACAAGATAAAGTTGACTAAGTCATAGGGTAATTGTCAACCGTTGATCTGAATTGATAAATCTTGACCATTGGTCAATTGTAACTGCCTCCTCACCTTATTCTATAAATGGTGCAGGAGTGCAATCTTTTAGACATTCGAAACTTAATTGAAATCTAACTGTTAAAAAGTTCAGGACTTATTTCAAAGTTATTGTAAATGTACATGTAATGCATACTTAATGAAAGAGAAGCTATTTTGATTACAAATCATTATAAATCTTGAATAATCTGTAATTGAAATCTGGATATATGCATTGATTAGCTACGTCCCTTGGAGTGCTTTTCAGCCTACATGTATTGTTTCCATTCCTAATTCCTTTGAAGTTAGCATCAACTGTATCTAACTGTGGAATGACCTGGTGACCTATGGTTTGATTTCTTCTCTCCATGAATGTATCTTGTGTATGTGATTAAATAACTAAAGGTTCACTAAAAGTAGAATTATTCTTTTAAATTTCTTTGAATTTCATTACAGATCATCTCCATAATTGCAAATAACATACAATCAAAAGCAAATAAAACATGAAATATGCAGATATCCCATAGGTAATTGAAAATACAAAGCATATTAGGAGTAAAAGAATGTCAAATTGATAAATATCATTCAAATTCAGATAAATATCCATGAAGTGCATATAAATATCCACTTATAGACACATCATTTAAATAAATATGCAGTGTAGAAGGAGTAAGTTCATAATTATCAATTATCAGAAGAATTGATCAAACTTACAAATATCTCAGCAATCTTTGAAAGTAGAATAGAATTGACCTCTCTGTGGAGTGAATTTATAGAATACAGTGCAATACTGATCACCTAGAGGAATGTAAGATCCCTTGAAATGGAAAAATAGCATGTCACATCAACCTCTGAGTAACGTCAGATGATAATGACTTGATTAATGGAGACTTAGAGTCATCAACTTATCCTAAGCTGATCGTACTTTATAAGATAATAAAGGTTTGTTGTGCAAATTTTTATGCATGTTGTTATGACTAAAAATCATCATCAACATAAATTGGCACTAGAAGGAGGGCCTTATAGCAGATTTTGTCTGATTCGGTGACACAAAAGAAAAGGTAATACTCACACAGCTTTGTACTTCAAGTCACGTGCAAAGATTTAATGTTTTGAGTCTGTTTATGCTTATCCATTGCAAAGTTTTCAAAATTGAGCATAAATATTTTAAGCTTTCTGGTCTATCACTGTGATATTCAAAAGATAAGTTCTCTTTCAAGTCTTTTTGCTAAAGCTTTGAAGTAATTTGCTTAAGAGACTTGATATCATGTTGCTTGTGTCCAAAAGTCTCACATCACCTCATATTTGCATCATTTCTACAAATATTGCATAAATATCTAGTCAGTTTCAGATTTAGATCATAAATACATCCTCTGCTTGAGTGTTTTAGCTGATCTTTACAATAAACAAGACAAATTTTCTTAAATTCAAGAAATCCTGGCTCTCAGGCCAAATACCAGGTCCAGATCCAGTGGACTCTTTGAGGAATTGCCTATCTAGGGACTCAGACCTAGAATAGTAGATATTCATCATTTTCTTGGTTCTAGTGCATCAGGAGCTTCACTAGAACAAACTCTGATAACTCCTATCAGGTTTCAAATACCTACGGGACTACCTATCACACCCCCAATCCAACCTCCACCAGTCACAATGTCATTCTTTACTGCAGAGTCACCTCTGACTTTCACTGCATATCATCCTTTACCTAAAAATCCTGATAAAATTTGTCCTAAATATCATCCATATTAGGATGCTAATGATCACATCAGAACATTCAAGGAATCCTGTTGTAGAGCAAGAATTGAACATCAGGATGTGGTATGCAGGTTATTTCCATTTTCCTTAGGGGAAGAGACATATAATTGGTATATCAGTCTTGGTCAAGGTTTAGTTGGTTCATGGGTCGCCTTGGAGAAAGACTTTAAGGATAGATTCAAAATACCTATAGATCCTTCGATGAATTATCATCTCTTTGCCACAATCAAGAGATTTGAGGGAGAACCTATTGCCAATTTCAATGCAAGATTCCAAAAGATGCTCTCAAACCTAGTTGCTCCCTATACTATAGCAGATGAAGCTGCTAGGAGTATATACTACTTAGTATTAGATCCCCTAACTTCTATGTTTATTAGGAGAACACATACTGGTGTCACAACCTTGGCAAGACCTTTTGAAGAAGTTGTCAAAGTCAGTCAACAGTTGATTCCTGCTCCAACACCTAATATTGTGTTTCCTACACTCCCTATTTATCATACATATCCTACTTGACAATAGACCAATGGAGTCATGATACCTCTAGCTATAATGCCAAGTCCTTTATAGATACCTCCACTTAGTATCATGCCACCTCCAAATGGAAATGGTCAAATGCTGCAATATATAGGACATACACAGGTACCTCAGGTTGTGGAACAGTCTAATAACAATAACAATGGCTCTTCCTTCTTTAAACCCCAAATAGAGAACGTAGTAGCTAAAGTTCAGGAAGAAAAGGAAGAAATTAAAGAGATATCAGCACAACTGAGGAAACTCACCACTAAGATTACTCATTTGAGGAGTCAGAATTTCTATTCTCAACCAAATCAGAATAGAGGATATGCCAATGATAGATTTGGTTATCCTGATAGGGGATATAATAACAACAATGGTAACAATAATCCCCCTAGACAACCTAGAGTGTGGAACACTAGGCCAAACAATGGTTGTCTGCCATCACCCCTAGATAATCAGCCTCCTAGTGAACCTAAGTAGACCACTAGAGTGAACTTGGCAGAGGCAGCTCTTACAAACTGGTGTAGGATACATAATACCAATGCTCATGCAGAGCTGGATTGTCCTTAGTTTAGGATAGCCGCCAGTATATTCCAAACTGAAGTATCTATTACTACAGGTAATCCACCTTGTGTTGAAGGAAATGAAATTGTTCCTTGTGGATATGATTCTGCTCTTGTATTAGAAAGTTTCATCAATCATCCTCATCAGCAGACAATGTCACCTCATGAGAATTACATCTTAGCATGTGAAGAGTTGGCTATGGCTTTTGAAACCAATTATGTTTTTCCATTTGAAGATGAAAATGAGCCATTAGTTGAACATGAGGAGGTACATGCTTATAGGCAACAATATCAAGGTAGACATAATTACAACCTAAGGAATAACTCCAAACGACCTGCTGGTCTTTTGACTACATCTTTGCCTCCAAATAATTTCAACACTCCTCCTGATCCTAAGGCAAGAAATAACCCTGGATTTCCTAAAGCTAAGGCTCAGTACTTAGTACCACAAAATGCAGTACCAAAAGCTGGTAATCTGTCCCCTAAGTCTGATAAATTGATCACATACTTAGCAGATGAAATGAAAAAGATCAAGATTAGTCTGTCATTGTCAGAGTTACTCAAAGCCCTAGCTATTAAAAAAGCCTTCATGAAATCCTTAGATGATCCTGCTCCAAGAGAGGATAACCATACCTCAAGTCAGACTAGGAATAAAGATCATGCTATTAAAGATATTAATGTTAAACACAAAACTCCAGCCACTGTTCAAGCTACAGAGACTTCACACATGACTCTTTACAAAGATAAAACTGAGTCACCTCTTTTTCTCCTCACCATAAGGATGTTTAGCAAGAATTTGCATAATTGCTTAGTAGATTCAGGTGCATCTACTAATGTAATGCCTCTGTCCATATGTAATGCCTTAGGATTGCATCCTACCAAGTCACTGAAGAAAATAACATAGTTAGATAAAATAAAGGTGAGTGTTGTAGAAGCATTGACTCACATCCATATGCAGTTAGCATTAGATCCAAGAATCTAATACTACATCGATATTCAGGTAGTAGATCTACCAGATACCTATGGGATGCTGCTTAGCAGGGATTGGTCAAAAACACTCAATGGATACATGTCCACTGATTTCAGTCACATGTGGTTACCTTGGAAAGGAACACCTAATTAAATAAGGATAGATGTTGAACCTCGCATGAAACATATGATCACTAAGTACAATAAAACTAATGAGATCATGTATGTAGATGTTGATCCCGAAGTGTATTCCATCAAACCCCAAACCGTCAAGATAGAGGAGATCATCATGTATGATGTTAATGTTCATAATGACAATATTCAGGATGATAGAATAATTTAAGATTCTGATTGTAGTTCTGAAAATGAGGTACAAGTAGATCACTTCAAGAACTTTGGGATACACTTGTCCAAAGAAGTGCAACATTGCCAATTGTTAAATATGTCTGTTGAGGATGTTCTAATTGAAGGATGGTGCAGGTTACATGACGAAACGCATTCTGAAAAGACCTATGATGCTTGCTTAGACATGATGAAACTAGAACAGGCATGCAATGAGGCATCATCAGTATCACCCGGGGTAAGTTTTACAGATAGTGACAGTGATACTGATTTTGGTATGTCCTTTATAGGAACAGAAGAAAGCACATATCATGATGAAAACCCTATTCAGATGATAGAAGAGATATTGGTATGTAGTGAGAGTAATTCTAAGAGTAACAAGAATATCAGCCCAGGAATTGATTTCTTGGTTGAGTCAGATTATGAAATATCTGATGAAGATGGAGACAATAATTTGTCCAAGTTTGAGGAATTTTTATCAAAACAAATTTAGAAGATGATACAACAGCAAAGATCCCCACAGGATGTTCTAATTGAGGGATGGTGCAGGTTACATGCAGCACCACATTCAAAAACTACTTGCTCATTATATTTGCATATTTTGGAAAAGTAGATGTTGCTTTGTTCAAAAGATCCTCCTTTTGATGACAAAGAAGAAAAAGGAATATCAGCTTCACATCAGCCAGATAAGGTGAAGTTTGAGAAGATTGAAACACCAAAATTAAGATGGATATCAAGTGGTGTAGCTGCTAGAGCTAAAAAGAAAAGAGAAGGCCCAGACAAACCTTTAACTAAAGATAAGCCATGGATCTAAATCAAAACAAGGGGTCGGAGTAGGAATAGATCTTATTGATCCAGCCAGTAAATCCTACTTGGCAGCATATAGATTACAATTCCCATGCACAAATAATGTGACAGAGTATGAAGCTCTGATCCATGGGATATTATTTGCACTCAGAAAGAAAGTAAAGATTTTGCATGTCTATGGAGACTCAGAATTAGTAGTAAGACAAGTAAGAGGCATATATTCTTGTAATTACAAGAAGTTGTCTAATTACAAACATAGGATATGGGATCTGATAGAAGATTTTGATGCATTTAACATCACCCATATGCATAGAGAATAAAATCATAGGGCAAATGCCTTGGCCCAAGCTACAAGTACTTTGGAACCATTATCCATATCTGGTTTGAAGAGATTTTTCAGTTGAATTAGTGTCAGTACCCTTTGTACCAAACAATGTCATTAACCTTCAAGTGTTTGATCATGACCAACACATTTTAGACTTCATATCCAATAGAGATGTGTTTGATACACAAATCATGGATGAAAGAAATGTGGAAGATCATACCTGGGAAGAAGAAGAGATCATAGAGCTGCCCAATAACAAGATTCCTAAAGGAATGATAGAGTTGGAAAGAGCATTTGATTTAGATAACATGCTGAAACAAAAAGATCTCCCTAAAGTAGATGGAGGGGAATATTCACTAGTTAATATAGGACATGATGTAGAGAAAAGAAATGTCCTGATTAGAAAGGTGTGTACAGAGGAAGAAATGGTAGGGATAACCCACACACTTAAATATTACATTCATGTTATTGCCTGGACATATGATGAGTTGAAAACTTATGATGCTTCAATCATCACTCATACTATACCGTTAAAGCCAGATGTCAAGCCCTTTAGATAGAAGCAGAGACCTGTTAATGCTTTACTAGAGCCCATCATTTTTGAAGAAATGAAGAAATTGCTTAATGCCAGGATCATATTTCCTATGAGACATTCCACATGGGTGGCTAATTTGGTCCTAGTAAGGAAGAAGAATGGTGACATTAGGTTGTGTGTAGACTTCATAAATTTAAATAGAGCTTCTGAAAAGGATAATTATCCTTTGTCTTCTCTGGATGAGGTCTTGCAGATTGTAAATGGTGCAAAGATGATGTCATTTTTGGATGGTTTTTCAGGTTACAACCAAGTGTTGGTAGACAAGATAGATAGATTGAAGACTACATTCACCACTAAGTGGGGAATATTCGCCTATAGGCACATGCCTTTTGGATTGATAAATGCTAGAGCTAATTTTCAGCGACCAATGGATATAGCCTTCAAAGGACTAATTGGAAAATGCATCATCATATACATGGATGACTTGACAGTTTTCTCTAAAGAGAGAGGGAATCATGTAGAAGACCTCAGGAAAGTACTAAAGAAATGTGAACATTATGAAATATCCCTAAACCCTAAGACATGCATATTCGGGGTAACCACATGGAAGTTATTAGGTCACCTGATAATAGAGAATGGGATCATCATTGACCCTAAGAGAGTAGAATCAATCATGAAGATATAGCTTCCTAAGAGTACGAAGGAACTTAAATCTTATTTTGGTAAGATCAATTTCATTAGAAAATTCATTACTAGTTTTGCAGAAATTGTCAGACCATTGAATGCAATGCTCAAGAAGGATGCCAAAATTGAGTGGACACTTGAAGCTAGAGAAGCTTTTGAAGATATCAAGAAAGCCATATCTAATGCTCCTATTCAAATTCGTCTAGATTATACCAAAGATTTTTACATTTACTCGTTTGCTTCAGAGCATACATCTACAGTAGTACTAAAACAAAGAAATGAGGCTAAAGAAGAAAAGTCTATGGCCTTCATGAGTTGTCCTTTCAGGGATGCAGAACTTAGATACATGGATGTTGAAAGACAAGCACTTGCTCTGGTCCAAGCAGTCAAGAAGTTTAGACATTACATCTTGAGAAGTAAAGTGATCGATGTAGTACCAGATGCAGTGGTAAAGATGCTTTTAATGCAAAGTGAACTAGGTGAAAATAGAGCCAAATGGATAACTGTCCTCCAAGAGTATGATATGGACATAACACCCATGAAATTAGTGAGAGGACAAGCATTGATTCAGATGATATCTGAAATTGATCCTAACATCATGAGTTAGAAATATGTCATAAATACAAAGGAAAATGGAGAATGGTATTCAGACATCAGGCATGTCTTGATTACTGGAAGATGCCCTTCAAGGTTGCAGGCCTCATAGAGGAGAGCCTTGAAAATAAGATCACAAAAATACATGATAAAAGGAGGAATCCTTTTCAAGAAGAACTATGAAGGAATATATCTTAGATGCCTAGAAAGGCAAGAGGCAGACAAAGTGTTAACAGAATTACATGACAAGTTTGGAACCACACATGGATCATACTTAGCTACCACTCATGCTATCCTCAGAGCAGGGTATTACTGGCCCACTATTTTTAAAGATACTGCTAAACACATCAAATGTTGTCATATGTCTCAGGTTACTACAAATAGAGAAAGGTATGTTGCTTAGCCCTTGCAACCAGTGATGGAGATGTGCATGTTTGCTTAATGGGGGATGGATTTCATAGGACCTATCAACCCTCCATCATCTTCAGGCCACAGGTATGTGTTGACTGTTACTGATTATTGTACTAGGTGGACTAAACCTGTTAGTAGTAAGACATGCAATGCTGAGGATGTGATCAAGTTCTTGTAAAGCAGCATAGTAACCAGGTATGGAGTCCCTTATGCTTTAGTATGTGACAATGGATCTACCTTTGCATCAATAAGATTATCAAGTTGGGCTTTTGACCATGGAATTATTTTGAAGTTTTCTTCAAATTACTATCTTCAAGGGAATGGATTGGTAGAATCTACAAACAAGAATTTGTTGAACATCATAAAGAAATTGATAGAAAAGAACCCAAGGGAGTGGAATGCCCTATTAAATTATGCATTGTGGGTAGATAGAACCAGGATAAAGGCTGCATTAGGAAATTCTCCTTTTCACCTAGTATATGGGGTGGATCCCATCCTCCCTATTAACCTAAAGATCCCCACATTGTAGTTTGCACAAGAGTATCTAGGCATAGATAACAAACAAGAAGTCAGGTTGCTTCAGTTGATGCACCTAGATGAAAAAAAGAATAGGGCAATTGATCAATTTGCTAAACATCAAGCTGTTGTCAAACGTTGGTTTGACAAAACAGCCAGAGTTAAGGCTTTTAGAATTTTTGATTTGGTCTTTATGTGGGACAAAGCACATGAAAGGAAAGGAGATCATGGTAAATTTGACAAACTTTGGATAGGTCCCTTTCAAGTTTCATAAATTTTAGGAGACAACACCTATAGGCTTAAGACTTTAACCGGTGAGGATGTCCCATTACCAGTTATTGGACAGTTCCTCAAACATTATTTTCAAGCCTGAAATAGTGCCATGTAAGTCAAGTGTATCATAGTGTACATATTTTGTACAGTTTTGTTTTGCTTGTTTGTTTGCTTGTTGAGTTTTGTTTTGGTTAGTCAAGATGATGCAACTCATCACCCAAAGAAAATGACCAAATTGTTAAGATTCAAGTGATGAGAACAAATTCATATATAGGTTATGACTCATTTTGAGGAGTATTGGTGATTAGGTTTGTGATAACCTTTTCATCAAGGTGCCTTTTCTTAACTAAAGTGATTTTTCACAATGACTCACCTAATAGCCTTGGGTTTGTGGAATACATAAGTATAGGTGTTAAGTGAAAAATCTAAAGGGACTCCCTTGCTACCAATGCAATCTCCAACCTAAATCAGCAAGTGACCATGCCTTGCACATTAAGCTTACATGATGACATCATATGAATAGAGAGAATAAATATTAAAAATCCAAAAAAGAATAAAATTAGGCTATCTAAGTAACTCTACCAGGGCTATAGACGCCTGCTGGCAGTGGGGCTCTACTTAGGGGGATTGTATAGATAACCTTGCCAGGGCTATAAACGCCTACTGGCAGCAAGGCTCTATCTAGGTTGGCTATGAGGGATGCTCCCAAAGTATGTAGCTTAACATTAGTTCCTCATGTTTTCAACTTACTTTCAAGATGAGGATAATTAATCATTTGCACACACCTAATCCTTTGCTAGCATTGTTGCCATGATGAAAACCTTATCATTCAAAAAGATTATAATACTTATATTTAGAAAGAGTTAAAATGCTATGTTAGAATGTGATCACATCACTTGAATCATTGGAATTTGGTTATGTTCTTTGGTGGCAATTTGTTGTGTGGTTACACAACACACCCCATTTTGCCTTGACAAAACAGGGACTCAACTTTTCTTACTGCTTTGGCTTGTTATTTTTTGCTTTGGGTGGTTTGGTAAAATCAGTCATGCATGTAACCCTGCAAGAGGGTGGATTTGTCACCATGATGGGGTCAGTTGTCAAATTCAGTAGTTCCCATTATTAACCTCATGGTTGGAAAGTACACAAAATTCCAAGCAGGTTTGCCTTTTAGATCACCCCAAAATTTTCTAAGGGAAAAGAGTTATGTTGAGTCAAAATTTGGTCAAACCTAATATACTGAGTAGGGAGGGTCATATTTCAAACATCAGTCATCTTAGATAAGATCACCCCGATATGGGATTATCACCTGATAATCACCTGGTCCGCGATGTGCGAACATCAAATTTGAGTAAAAGCCGATATCTACCTGTCAAACGACTTCAGTTATCTCGCGGGGGGTCATATTTTTAATATCAGTCATCTTATGAATATCACCCTCTTCGCATATATCACCCTATGTCAATATGATGGTGATGTCATCTAAGTCCAATGAATGAAGGAGATCACGCTGATGATGACGTCATCATTCTATTCTACCCTGCGGACAGGTATATATCCAATATCCATCATATTTTTTAAAATGACGATGACGTCATTAAAACATAGCAATCAAACCATGTCGCTGACATAGTGATGTCAACCCGATCTTTTCCGAAGGGGGGATCATTTTAGCTACGGGGTCACATTTTTGAACAGCCCCTGATCTTAATTCCATGACCCAATATACACATGGTCAACGTTGACCACATCACCCGATCCTTTTGCATTTAGTTTTGGCACTCAAATGTGGGGGGTCATTTTATCTAAAAGGGCCATATTTTGAATATCCCCCGATCTTTCGAAGATCACCCCCTTATTTCCTGACATTAAATGCACTTAAATGCAGACGATGAATTCCCACCGATTACAAATACAAATTGAACACTTGGCAACATCTATGGATTCCCTGCAGATGATCAACATATTTGATCAAGATAGCACATTTTTACCCTAATTTGTCCTATTGATCTGCTTTAAAGGTGAAATTTGAAGGTTATTTTCATTTACCTTGTGAAAAAATGAGAAATTACAGAGCTCCGAAGTCAAACCCTCATACAGATACCTATCAACGGATTGGATCCTTCAGCGTAATGGAATAGGTGATCTTGAGCATTTACAGCCCTTTTCCATAATCAGTCATCTAACCCATGAGGAAAGCACTTTCAGGTAAGTAACTGTAAACCCTCATGTTATCATTTTTTGTATGTTTAGGTAGAGTATTTGTTTTTGCCTGTGGTTTGGCTTTGTGATAATACGTATCATGATGAAGTGAGAAATAGTATATAGAGTACACATGATATAAAAGTACATGATGTTGTAGAAATGAATGTGGACACTGTAGGATAAACCATATCACGTTTATTGTAGGAAGCCATGGTAGATCTCAAAAGGAATAGGTTTGATGTAGAGTTCCTCAAGCCCATGTTTGTCCAGCCTGAGGGGGTGCAGTTTAAATACGGAGTTATTGGTGATACACACCAAGGAGATACAGACCTAGCTGTATGGTCAACAAGAGTGGATCATGATAAGGATAATCCCATTCTGGATTGGGTATATGTTTCAGGTATGTGGCATGCAGCTGGTTTTCCGTATGCTATGGATACCCCGGAGCTGGTAGTGGAATGTGCAAGGAATTATAACCCTGAAACTAGACAGGTGGAAAATATGGAAGAATATATGCAGACTTCTCAATCAAGGGCATTACCGCCACTTTCAATCTGCTTGTTGGGAAGAAGGTAGTGAGCGTGGACTTGTGCAAGTTAGAAATAGAGTACAATAATAATAAGAAAAATGCAAGGAAGAGGATCTACCAGTGGAGGTCAAAGAGTAGCACCTATGCCGCCTCAGCCAAATTACCCGTACACCTATACAAGTTTGATTTTGATGATAAATAAAAATATATGATTGCCCTGCTGAGCAAGATAACTGGTAAACCTCATGCTGGAAATTTTGAGAACTAGATGTTTGGAATCATCTAGATGGTCTTATATGCAGACAATGGGCCATTATGGGCTAAGATCATCAGTGCCTCACTGGATGAAGGAATGAGGAACCTGGGAGGACAAACATGTTTATTTTATATGACATCATATGTGGTATACTCATGTGCATATAAGGGAACTTTTGATGCTTTGAAGACAGTGGGTAAGGCTGGTGGTGATGCTAATGAGGCACACATATGGGATCATTATCCCCAGTTACAAAGGAAAGATTACCTCCTGGACTACAAACTAGTAAATGATGCATTCTCTATGCATCTGGTTAGAACCATGGAGGAGGACAGGACTAAAAGGCTGAGCATGGAAGCTCAGGAAGTTGTTTATCGGCATGGAGCTTGGTTTATCTAGTTTGCCACTTTTTCATACATCAAGATAGAGGGATTTGAAGGATAGCCTCTTATGTTGCCAAGATACCCTACTGGTGGGGTTGTCTTGATGGAATTTGTCAGGCAGGTATCCACAATAGTT
Source organism: Cunninghamia lanceolata (assembly GCA_027924645.1). Lineage (NCBI taxonomy): Eukaryota > Viridiplantae > Streptophyta > Pinopsida > Cupressales > Cupressaceae > Cunninghamia > Cunninghamia lanceolata. The sequence goes on along the minus strand of BSBN01000220.1, from coordinate 873,472 downwards.
GAGGCCTACAAGGCACAAAAGAAGATAACTCCAGTGTTATTCCCAATATCTATGGGCTGGTACATGTGCTCAGATTCAGAGAGCATAAAACATGTCATGGGAGGGCTAAAATTGATGTATCTACAGCCATTTCCCTTAGCCAGATCTTATGATCCTAATGGCAGGATGCAGAAAATACTAGGAAAATTGATACATCAAAAGCATCTAGAAGATTTCTAGACTAACTATGATGATGAAGTTGAGGTGAGAAGAAGGAAGTACTAGAGACTCACCTTGAACCAAATAAAAACCTTTGACTACATCCCGGTGCCAGTGTAGCTATGGAAAGATGATGGAAAGATCATGTCCAATGAATATGAGGACAAAAAGGTGTATAATGACACCATATCAGCCCCGAATCTTACACAGCTGGAGGATATATCCTTGGATCAACTGACAACTGGGGTGATCTAGTTAACCCAGGCCTAGGTAGATGAGGAGATAACCAGATTGAAGAAAAGGGGTGTTGCCCTTACAGTTGATGCCAAGAAGAAGAGGCAAGAAGTATCTGATGAGGAATATGATGATTTCCTCAATGAAAAGAGAAAATCCAATGGGGAAAGATTGCCTACAGTAAAAAAAAGGAAAGGTCCCCCTAAGGGTAAGAAAAGTGAAGATGAACCAAAGAGGGTGATAATTGAAAGGATTGCCACATCAGCTGCAGGTGTATCTATATCAACTCAGGCATACGCATCATCTGCACAACCTCTTATTGAAAAACCAAAGAATAAAAGGATTCTGAGGCTCGCTGTTGAAACTACAGAGGTGCAGGTAGAGGGCCAGGCCTTGCAGAAGGAAGTGGGAGAAGGTATTGTGGTGTGGTTACACAACACACCTCATTTTGCCTTGACAAAACAGGGACCCAACTTGTTTTTCTTGCTGCTTTGGCTTGTTGTTTTCTGCTTTGGGTGGTTTGGTAAAATTAGTCATGCATGTAACCCTACAAGAAGGTGGATTTGTCACCATGATGAGGTTAGTTGCCAAAGTTAGTAGTTCATATCATTAACCTCATGGTTGGAAAGTGCACGAAATTCTACACAGGTTTGCCTTTTCGATCACCCCAAAATTGTCTAAGGGAAGAAAGTTATGTTGAGTCAAATTTTGGTCAAACCTGATATCCAGAGGCAGGAGGGGCCATATTTCAAACATCAATCATCTTAGATAACATCACCCTGATATAGGATTATCACCTGATAATCACCTGGTCCGTGATATGCAGACGTCAACTTTAAATTAAGAGCCAATATCTACCCGTCAAACGGCTTTAGTTATCCCGCGAGGGGTCATTTTTTTAATATCAGTCATCTTACGAATATCACCCTATGTCAAATATTCTGGTGACATCATCCAAGTCCAATGAACGAAGGAAGTCACGTTGATGATGACATCATTGTTCCATTCTATCGGTGGGGAGGTATATATCCGGTGTCCATCATTTTCTTTGAAATGACGATGATGTCATTAAAACATAACGATTAAACAAAGTCACCGACACGGTGACGTCACCCCGATCTTTTCCGGAGGGGGTCATTTCATCTGCGGGGTCATATTTTGAACAGCTCTTGATCTTAATTTCATGACCTGATATGCACGTGGTCAACGTTGACCACATCACCCGATCCTTTTGCATTAAGTTTTGCCACTCAAAGGCGGGGGGTCATTTTATCCAGAGGGGGTTCATATTTTGAATATCCCCTGATCTTTCAATAGATCGCCCCCTATTTCCTAACATTAAATGCACTTAAATGTGGTAGATGAATTCCCGCCGATTACGAATGTAGATTGAACACTTGGCAGCATCCTTGAATTCCCTGTAGAAGAACGATGGATTTGATCGAGCCAACGTAGTTTTACCCTAATTTATCTTGTTGATCTAATTTACAGGTAACTTTCAAAGGTTATTTTCATTTACCTTGCAAAAAAAATGAGAAATTATAGAGCAAAGAAATCAAACCCTCATACAGCTACCTGTCAACGGATTGGATCCTTCAGCGTAACAGAACGGGTGATCTTCAGTATTCACGGCCCTTTTCTGTAATCAGTTATCTAATCTAGGAGGAAAGGATTGTCAGGTAAGTAATGGTAAACCCTCCTGTTGTCGTTTTCTGGGTTTTTAGGTAGAGTATTTTTTCTTTCTTGTGGTTTGGCTCTGTGAATATACATATCATGATGAAGCAAAGAATAATAAATAGAGTATGCATGATGTTGTAGAAATGCATGTGGATATTGTAGGGTAAATAGATCATGTTTATTGCAGGAATCCATGGTGGATCTTAGAAGGAATAGGTCTGACTTAGAATTTCTCAAGCCCATGTTCATCCAGGCTGAGGGGGTGTAGTTTAAATATGGACTCATTGGTGATACTCACCAAGGAGATATGGACCTGGCAGTATGGTCAACAAGAGTAGATCATGATAAGGACAATTTCATTCTGGATGGGGTATATGTTTCAGGAATGTGGCATGCAGCTGGTTTTCTGTATGCTATGGATACCCTGGAGCTGGTAGTGGAATGTACGAGGAAATATAACCCTGAGACTAGATGGGTGGAGAAGCATGGAAGAATATATGCAAACTTCTCAATCAAGGGCATTACTGCCACTTTTAATCTACCAGTTGGGAAGAAGGTAGTGAGCATAGACCTACGCAAGCTGGAAATATAATATAATAATAAGAAGAAGAATGCAAGGAAGAGGATGTATCAATGGAGGTCAAAGAGCAGCACCTACACTGCGTCAGCCAAATTGCTCGTATATTTATATAAGTTTGATTTTGATGATGAGTACCAGTATATGATTGCCCTGCTAAGCAGGATAACAGGTAAGCCTCATGTTGGAAATTTTGAGAACTAGATATTTGGAATCATCTAGATGGTCTTATATGCAGATAACAGGTCATTATGGGCCAAGATCATCAATGACGCACTGGATGAAGGAATGAGGAACCTAGGAGGCCAGACATGTTTGTTTTATATGACCTCATATGTGGTGTACTCATGTGCATATAAAGGAACCTTTGATGTCTTGAAGATAGTGGGTAAGGCTGGTGGTGATGTAGATGATGCCCACATATGGGATCATTATCCCCAGTTACAAAGAAAAGATTACCTCCTAGACTACAAATTGGTAAATGATACATTCTCCATGCATCTGGTCAGAACCATGGAGGAGGACAACACCAAAAGGCTAAGCATGGAAGCTCAGGAAGTTGTTTATAGGCATGGGGCCTAGTTTATCCAGTTTGCCACCTTTTCATACATCAGGATAGAGGGATTTGAAGGACAACCTCTTATGCTGCCAAGATACCCTACTAATGGGGTTGTCTTGATGGAATTTGTCAGGCAGGTATCCACCATAGTTGAGGCCTACAAGGCACAAAAGAAGATACCTCCAATGTTATTTCTAGTGTCTATGGGCTGGTATATGTGCTCAGACTCAGAGAGCATAAAACATGTCATGGGAAGGCTAAAATTGATGTATCTATAGCCATTTCCCTTAGCTAGATCTTATGATCCTTATGGTAGGATGCAGAAAATATTAGGAAAACTAATACACCAAAAGTATCTAGAAGATTTATGGACCGACTATGATGACGAAGCTGAGGTGAGAAGAAGGAAGTACCGGAGACTCACCTTGAATCAAATAAAAACCTTTAACTGTATCCTGGTGCCAGTGCAGCTGAGGAAAGATGATCGAAAGATCATGTCCAATGAGTATGAGGACAAACAGGTGTATAATGACACCATATCAGCCCCTAATCTTACATAGCCTGAGGATATATCCTTGGATAAGCTGACAAGTGAGGTAATCTAGTTAACCCAGGCCTGGGTGGATGAAGAGATAAACAAATTGAAGAAAAGGGGTGTTACCCTTATAGTTGATGCCAAGAAGAAGAGGCAAGAAATATCTGATGAGGAATATGATGATTTCCTCAATGAAAAGAGAAAATCCAATGGGGAGGGATTGCCCACACAAAAACAAAGGAAAGGTCCCCCTAGGGGTAAGAAAAGTGAAGATGAACCAAAGGGGGTGATAATAGAAAGGATTGCCATGTCAGCTGCAGCTGCATCTACATCAGCTCAAGCATCCGCATCATCTGTATAGCCTCCTATTGAAAAGACAAAGACTAAGAGGATTTTGAGGCCCACTGTTGAATCTACAGAAGTGCAAGTGGAAGGCCAAGCCTTGCAGCAGGAAGTGGGAGAGGGCATCCCTTCAGAAGAAGAGGAGGTAAATAATGAACCTGTAGGTGATGACCTGATGGTAGCTAGAAACAAGAGGAGAGCGATGCTGCTGACATCACCACACAAGAAACAAAGAATAGCCATGATGGGAGATATCAAGGCTGACCCTATTATATTGAGAGGAGCCGATGGTGAAGCATTCCAAAAGGAACTACAACATGATGTTCCTCTTCCCACCATAATAAAATTCAAAACTTAGAAAGCAGAGGAACAAACAAGAGAAGTGTTCAAAGCAAGTCAGGGTGCTCCTTTCTCTTTAGAGGATACCATGAACTTATCTGACGATGAGGTAGTTTAGAGTGTAGCTTCTCAAAAAATGGAGACTCTCACTTCCAACACCCGCATGACGCCTCATGAGATCCCATTAGCATAGATGGCGGTGTTGGAAGAAATAAAGCAAATAGAGGAGGAAGTAAAACAAGGTAGCCCAGAGAGGGCAGCCCAATAGATAGGGCTTCATAATTTGGTTGAGTAGGTGACTAGCCCTGCCATTGTAGATTTAACATACAGGGGTGATGTAAGCCCTAAGGATAAAATAGGTGCACCTAAGGAACCAAAGAAGATTGAAGTGGTAGAATAGGTAGAAAAGGATAGCAATGCTCCTGATACGGGTCAACAATAGCATGAGATACCCACATAACCAAAAATAGTAGAAGTTCAACAAAAGAGTGGGGGTGATAAAGATATATCAGTTGTTGCTGCTGCCCAAACTTAGGGAGATCTAGGAGATGCCTCAAGAATAGAAGATAAATCAGGTCAGGAGGACCCCAAGCCATAGGATATCAATGCATCAGGTGGAGAACAAGAAATGACCCTTGATCAGGGTGATGCACAAGGCTAAAATACATAGACATCCGTAGATGTCAATATGCCACTAGATGAGAAAAGTAATAAGGTGGATGAAAATCAGAAGGAGGGAGTAAAAGATCAAACACAGGATCAGAATGTGGACATTCCACAGGATCCTCCTTTGAATAAGGCAACCCCTCAGCAGGAAGAACTTCAACAAGATCCCCCTCATGAGGAACTACATGCGGAAGAAATCAAGAAGGTGCCTTCTCCACCAAGAATAGAAGCAAATACAGGAGAACAAGGTAGACATGATATTGACAAAGGTCACCAAAGATCTAGAGATGATGTTCCTCAGTGGCTGGAAAAGGAGATAAGTATGGAACAAGGGTCAGAGATCCAGGAATTTGATGTCTCTATCTTGTTCATTGAAGCAATGATGAAGCCAAGGAGGAAGGCCATATTAACATCATCCATAAAGAGAGATCTTGCTAAAGGCAGAAGGACTGCACAAGTAGCATTTCCCACCGTAGAAAAGGAAAAGGGCAAAATCAGCCTAGAGAAATTCCAAATCACAACTGTTGATTTGGGTTTTGCCAATAAGGACCAAGAAGGTCAAGAAGGGAAGGAAATTATTGATTCTTCAACCCAAAGGGTGAAGAAGTGGAAAGAGAAAAATAAAATGCATAAGGAGCACATTGGTCAGCTACATTCTTTCATAAAAGGGTTGATTAACCCTGATAATACACCAGTTGATCCGGTAGTCCCATTGACTATCATATCCCAGGAAGAGGTCACCAAGATGGATCTAATGAAACATGAGGTAATGGTCATGGAAAAATGGATGTTGTCAGCTCTCACTGGGGCTGAGGATGTATTGAGAACCTCATTACAGAGATGGAATTCTTTGAGTAGTTTAAAGAGAAAGGTAGATAAAATGCAAAATGAAATGGTAAAATGGTCATTCCAATTGGAAAAGGACCTGACTGCTCTAAATGAAATGAATAGAATTGATCCACAAGTCTTAATAAGCAATCAAGTGTTGGATAATAATACTGCCCTGCTGATAAGTATATGGTATGAAGATATCAGGTTTGAATGTGATATCTTGAAGAAATATAGCGGCAAGCTCAGGGATATAAGTGTAAAGTTGCACAACATGATGGCGCATGAAGTAGAGATCCTTGAGGCCCTGGAAGGAAAAATAGAAGGTAAAATTGAAAATCAGGATGCAGACTTTGCTATCAAGGCTTTGCATGATAATTTTAAATCAGTAGCAGATGACCCCCTCACCCACCTAACAGAAGAAGCAATGAATAAAATCATGAGGATAAAAGTCAAGGTAGAAACATATAATGAGATTTTAAGAAGTAGGAAAGGTAAGCTGGAAGCGCTCAAGGCTAAGTTCCAGTCTCATAAACATGCCATAACAAAAGCCATAATCCAAGATGGGGGAGAGGTGGATAAAATAGTACAAGCATATGAACACATAAGGATAGAGTAAAGGTTCACATACAAGAGGATGTATATCAAAGTGACAATGATGTTGAAAGTAATGAAGATGATGACAATGATGAAGAGGAAGAAAATGAAGAGGAGGAACCTGAAGAATAAATGAAGATGCATCACCAAGCGAACATATGCATAAGGTACTCATAAATAATGAGTCAAACAGATGGTTGTCAGCTGGCAACCTGTGCCACGAGGAAGAGTTGACTAGGTGATAGGGTAATTGTCAACCATTGATCTTAATAGATAAATCTTGACCGTTGGTCAATTGTAATTGCCTCCTCACCTTATTCTATAAAAGGTGCAGGGGTGCAATCTTTTAAACATTTGAAACTTAATTGAAATTTGATTGCTACAAATTTTAGGACTCATTTCAAAGTTGTTGTAAATGTACATGTTATGCATACTTAATGAAAGAGAAGCCATTTGGATTACAAATCATCATAAATCTTGGGTAATGTGTGATTAAAATTTGGATATATGCATTGATTAGCTGTGTCCCTTGGAGTGCTTTTCAGTCTGCATGTATTGTTTTCATTCCTAATTCCTTTGAAGTTAGCATCAACCATATCTAGCTGTGGAACATCCTAGTGACCTATGGTTTGATTTCTTCTCTCCATGAAAGTATCTTGTATGTATGTGATTCAATGACTAAAGATTCACTAAAAGTAGAAGTATTCTTTTAAATTTCTTTCAATTTCATTACAGATCATCTCCATAATTGTAAATAACAGAGAATCAAAAGCAAAAAAAAATGAAATATGCAGATATCCTATAGATAATTGAAAATACAGAGCATATTTAGAGTCAAAGCATGTTAAATTGACGAATATCATGCAAATTCAGACAAATATCCATGAAATACATTTAAATATCCACTTACAGACACATCATTTAAATAGATTTGTAGTGTAGAAGAAAGAGCAAGTTCATATTGATCAATGATCAGAAGAATTGATCAAACTTGCAAATATCTCAGCTATCTTTGAAAATAGAGTAGAATTAACTTCTTTGTGGAGTAAATTTATAGGATACAGTACAATACTAATCATCTAGACAAATGTAAGACCCCTTGAAATGGAAAATAGCATGTCACATCAACCTCTAAGTAATGTCAGACAATCATGACCTTATCAACGGAGACTTGGAGTCATCAACTTATCCTAAGTTGATAGTACTTTACAAGATAATAAAGGTTTGTTGTGCAAATTGTTATGCATGTTGTTATGACTAACAATCATCATCAACATAAATTGGCACTAGAAGGAGGGCCTTCATCAGTATATTTGCCTGATTTGATGACACAGACAGAAAGGTAATACTCATGCAGCTTTGAATTTCAAATCATGTTCAAAGATTTCTTGTTTTGTGTCCATCTATGCTTGTTCATTCCAAAGTTTTCAAAATTTGAGCGTAAATATTTCAAGCTTTGCGGTTGATCATCGTGATATTCAAAAGATAAGCTCTATTTCAAGTCTTTTTGCTAAATCTTTGAGGTAATTTGCTTAAGAGACCTGATATCCTGTTGCTTGTTTCCAAAAGTCTCACATCACCTCATATTTGCATCATTTCTACAAATATTGCACAAATATCTAGTCAGTTTCATATTCTGATCATAAATACATCCTTTGATAGAGTGTTTTAGCTGATCTTATAGTAAACAAGCCAAAATTTCCTTAAATTCAATAAATCTAGGCTCTCAGGCCAAATACCAGGTCCAAATCTCGTGGACTCTTTAAGGAATTGCCTATCCGAGGATTCAGACCTAGAACAGTAGATATTCATCATTCTTTTGGTTCTAGTGCATCAGGAGCTTCACCAGAACATACTCCAATAACCCATATCGAGTTGTAAATACCTACAGGACCACCTGTCATGCCCCCACTCCAACCTCCACCAGTCACAATGTCATTCTTTATTGCAGAGTCACCTCTGACTTTCACTGCATATCATCCTTTACCTAAAAATCCTAATAAGATTTGCCCTAAATATCATCCATATTAGGATGATGATGATCACATTAGAACATTCAAGGAAGCCTATTGTAGGGCTAGAATTGAACATCAAGATGTGGTATGCAGGTTATTTCCATTTTCCTTAGGGGAAGAGGCATATAACTGGTATATCAGTCTTGGTCAAGGTTCAGTTGGTCCATGGGCTACCTTGGAGAAAGCCTTTAAGGGTAGATTCAAAATACCTATAGATCCTTCAATGAATTATCATCTCTTTGCCACAATCAAGAGATTTGAGGGAAAACCTATTGCCAATTTCAATGCAAGATTCCAAAAGATGCTCTCAAAGCTAGTTGCTCCCTATACTGTAGCAAATGAAGCTGCTAGGAGTATATACTACTCAGCCTTAGATCCCATGACTTCTATATTTATTAGGAGAACACATCCTAGTGTCACAACCTTGGCAGGAGCTTTTGAAGAAGCTATCAAAGTTAGTCAATAGTTGATTCCTACTCCAACACCTAATATTACATTTCCTACACTCCCTATTTATCCTACATATCCTGCTCAACAACATACCAATGGAGCCATGATACCTCCAGCTATAATGCCAAGTCCTTTACAGATACCTCCACTCAGTATCATGCCACCTCCAAATGGAAATGGTCAAATGTTGCAATGTCCAAGACATACACAGGTACCTCATGTTGTAGAACAGCCTAATAACAATAACAATGGCTCTTCCTTCTTCAAACCCCAAACAGAGAATGTACTAGCCAAAGTTCAGGAAGAAAAGGAAGAAATTAAAGAGATATTAGTACAACTAAGGAAACTCACTATTGAGATCACTCATTTGAGGAGTCAGAATTTCTATTCTCAACCAAATCAGAATAGAGAATATGCCAATGATAGATCTAATTATCCTAATAAGGGATACAGTAACAACTACAATAACAACAATGGTAACAATAATCCTCCTAGATAGCCCAGAGTGTGGAACACTAGGCCAAACAATGGTTCTCTACCATCACCCCTAGATAATCAGCCTCCTAGTGAACCTAAGAAAACCACTAGAGTGAATCTGGCAGAGGCAGCTCTTACAAACTAGTGTAGAATACATAATAGCAATGCTCATGTAGAGCTGGATTGTCCTCAGTTTAGGATAGCTGCCGGTATATTCCAAACTGAAGTATTTAATACTGCAGGTAATCCACCTAGTATTGAAGGAAATGAAATTGTCCCATATGGATATGATTCTGCTCTTGTGCTAGAAAGTTTCATCAATCATCCTCATCAGCAAACAATGTCACCCCATGAGAATTACGCCTTAGCATGTGAGGAGTCAGCTATGGATTTTGAAACCAATTATGTTTTTCTATTTCAAGATGAAAATGAGACACCAGTTAAACATGAAGAAGTACATGCTTATCAATAGCAATATCAGGATAGACATAATTACAACCTAAGGAATAACTCCAACTGACCTGTTGGTCCTTTGACCACATCCTTGCCTCCAAATAATTTCAACACTTCTCCTAATCCTAAGGCAAACAATAACCCTGGATTTCCTAAAGTTAATGCTCAATACTTAGCACCACAAAATAAAGTACCAAAAACTGGAAATCAACCTCCTGAGTTTGATAAATTGGTCACATACTTAGCAGATGAAATGAAAAAGATCGGGATCAATTTGTCATTGTCAGAACTACTCAAAACCCCAGCTATCAAAAAAGCCTTCATGAAATCCTTAGATGATCCTACTCCAAAAGAGGATAATCATGCCTCAAGCTAGACTGCGAATAAAGATCATGCCATTAGGGATATCAATGTTAAACACAAAACTCCAGGCACTGTTCAAGCTGTAGAGACTTCACACATGACCCTTTACAGAGATAAAACTAAGTCACTTCCTTTTCTCCTTACCATAAGGATGTTTAGAAAGAATTTGCATAATTTCTTAGTAGATTTAGGAGCATCTACTAATGTAATGCCCCTGTCCACATGTAATGCCTTAGGGTTGCATACTACCAAGTCACTGAAGAAAGTAACACAGTTAGATAAAACAGAGGTGAGTGTAGTAGGAGAATTAACTCACATCCATATTTAGTTAGCATCAGATCCAAGAATCCAATACTACATTGATATTCAGGTAGTAGATATACCTGATACCTATGGGATGCTGCTCAGCAGGGATTGGTCAAAAACACTCAATGGATACATGTCCACTGATTTTAGTCACATGTGGTTACCTTGGAAAGGAATACCTAACCAAATAAGGATAGATGTTGAACCTCGCATGAAACATATGATCACTGAATACAATAAAACCAATGAGATCATGTATGTAGATGTTGAACCCGGAGTGTATTCCATCAGACCCTAGACTGTCAAGATAGAGGAGATCCTCATGTATGATGTTCATGTTGATAATGATAATTTTCCAAATGATAGAATAATTTTAGAGTCTGATTGTAGCTCTGAAAATGAGATGGAAGTAGATCACTTCAAGAACTTTGGGATGCACTTGTCCAAAGAAGTGCAACATTGCCAATTGTTAAAAATGTTTGTTCAAGATGTTCTAATTGAGGGATGGTGTAGGTTACATGATGAGGCACATTCTGAAAAGACCTATGATGCTTGCTTAGACATGATGGAACTGGAACAAGCATGCAGTGAGACATCATCATCACCATCTGGAGTAAGTTTTACAGATAGTGGTAGTGATACTGATTTTTGTCTCTCATTTGTAGGAACAGAAGAAATCACATATCATGATGAATGTCCTATCCAAATGATAGAAGAGATATTGGTGTGTAGCTAGAGTAATTCTAAGAGTAACAAGAAAATCACCCCAAGAACCGATTGCTTGGTTGAGTCAGATTATGAAATATTTGATGAAGATAGAGGCTGTAATTTATCCAAGTTTGAGGAATTCTTATCAAAACATATTTAAAAGATGATACAGTAGCAAAGATCCCCACAGGATGTTCTAATTGAGGGATGGTGCAAGTTACATGAAGCACCACATTTAGAAACTACTTGTTCATTATGTTTGCATATTCTAAAAAGGCATATTTTGCCTTGTCCAAAAGATCTTCCTCCTGATGACAAAGAAGAAGGAGGGATATCAGATTCACATCAACCAGATAAGGTGAAATTTGAGAAGATTGAAACACCAAAAATAAAATGGATATCAAGTAGTATAGCTGCCAGAGCTAAAAAGAAAAGAGAAGGCCTAGACAAGCCTTTAACTGAAGATAAGCCATGGATCCTTAGGTTTGATGGATCCAAATCAAAATAAGGAGCTGGAGTAGGAATAGATCTTATTGATCCAGCTGGTAAATCCTACTTAGTAGCATATAAATTGCAATTCCCATGCACAAATAATGTGACAGAATATGAAGCCTTGATTCATGGGATATTTTTTGCACTCAGAAAGAGAGTAAAGATTCTGCATGTCTATGGAGACTCAGAATTGGTAGTAAGACAAGTAAGAGGCATATATTCTTGTAATTACAAGAAGTTGTCTAATTACAAACATAGGGTATGGGATCTAATAGAAGATTTTGATGCATTGAACATCACCCATGTGCCTAGAGAAAAAAATCACAGGGCAGATGCCTTGGCCCAAGCCATAAGTACTTTGGAACCATTATCCATATCTAGTTTGAAGAGATTTTCAATTGAATTAGTGTCAGTACCCTCTATGCCAAACAATGTAGTTAACCTTCAAGTGTTTGATGATGACCAGCAAATTTTAGAATTCATACCCAATAGAGATGTGTTTGATGCATAGATCATAGATGAAAGAAATGTGAAAGATCATATCTGGGAAGAAGAAGAGATCACAGAGTTGCCTAGTAACAAGATTCCTAAAGGAATGATAGAGTTGGGAAGAGCATTTGATTTAGATAACATGCTGAAACAGAAAGATCTCCTTAAATAAGATGGAGAGTATTCACAAGTTAACATAGGACACGATGAAGAAAAAAGGAATGTCCTGATTGGAAAAGTGTGTACAGAAGAAGAAATGGAAGGGATAACCCAAGAACTTAAAGATTATATTCATGTTATTGCCTTGACATATGATGAGTTGAAAACTTATGATACATAAATCATCACTCATATTATACCGTTAAAGCCAGATGTCAAGCCTTTTAGACAGAAGCAGAGACCTGTTAATGCTTTGCTGGAACCCATCATTTTTTAAGAAGTGAAGAAATTCCTTAATGCCAGGATCATATTTCCTGTGAGACATTCCACATGGGTGGCTAACTTGGTCCCAATAAGGAAGAAGAATGGTGACATTAGATTGTGTGTAGACTTCAGAAATTTAAATAGAGCTTCTAAAAATGATAACTATCCTTTGCCTTCTCTGGATGAGGTCTTGCAAATTGTAAATGGTGCAAAGATGATGTCATTTTTGGATGGTTTTTTAGGTTACAACCAAGTGATGGTAGACAAGATAGATAGATTGAAGACTGCATTCACCACTAAGTGGGGAATATTTGCCTACAGGTGCATTCCTTTTGGATTGATAAATGTTTGAGCCACTTTTCAGCGAGCGATGGATATAGCCTTCAGAGGGCTAATTGGTAAATGCATCGTCATATACATGGATGACTTGACCGTTTTCTCTAAAGAGAGAGGGAATCATGTAGAAGACCTCAGGAAGGTACTCAAGAAATGTGAACATTATGGAATATCCCTAAACCCTAAGAAATGCATATTTGGGATAACCACAGCGAAGTTATTAGGTCACTTGATAACAGAGAATGGGATCATCATCGACCCTGAGAGAGTAGAATCAATCATGAAGATACAGCTTCCTGGGAGTAAGAAGGGGCTCAAATCTTATTTTGGTAAGATCAATTTCGTAAAAAAATTCATTACTAGTTTTGCAGAGATTGTCAGACCATTGAATGCAATGCTCAAGAAGGATGCCAAGATTGAGTGGACACCTAAAGCTAGAGCAGCTTTTGAAGATATCAAGAAAGCTATATCTAATGCTCATGTTCTAATTAGTCTAGATTATACCAAAGATTTTTATATATACTCGTTTGCTTTAGAGCATACATCTGCAGCAGTACTAACACAAAGAAATGAGGCTAAAGAAGAAAAGCCCATAGCCTTCATGAGTTGTCCAGTTGTGATGTTCACAACACGCCCCATTTTACTCCTTAGCAAAATGAGGACCCCCTGCTGTTGCTTTTTTGCTTTTCTTGTGTGTGTTGTTTTGCTTGGTGGTAAAGGGAAAAAGAGGGTTAAAATTGCAAACTTTGATAAAAATAGAGAAAAAATGCATTTTCAGTACCAGTGCATGATATGGTTGGATTCCTTGTGAAAAATGAGCTAGGGTTGCTTTTTGAACCATCTTAAAATTTGCCGTATTTTGCAAGTTATGATCATTTTGGTAAAATGTACATTCAAGTTTGTATATCGCTTTCCATATACAAAGTCCTTTGTATGTGCAAAGTCCTTTTTATACTTAATTGCTTTTTGCAGTGGGGCTCATATACATTGTTATTTGCATGTTGGGTCGTTTGTATGTTGCATATACAATCCCTTTTGTATATCACTTTCATATACAATGTTAATTGCATGTCCTTTATCTTGTATGCATTTGGTAAAAGTTTTGAAGTATACACATACAAGGCAGACCCGAAGTAATTTAGGGTTAAAATGGATAAATGTTTAAGTTCCGCTTTGTATCTCACATTTGTATATTTTGGCAGGTCAAATATACAAGACACTTTATACAGGGCAGACCTGAAGTGTTTATAGAATATGGTTTAGCGATTGAATGTTTCCGCGCTTTGTATATTCGAGGATACAAGTGTTATATACAAGCCAGAATCCAAAGTGTCTTGAATCGAGTTGAGCTAATATATTACGTCCAGAATGTATAATGTTTTATACATTGCTCGATATGCGGCAAATATACATTGCAAAATATACATCCGCCGGAATCCAAAAGGGTTATGAATTGTGGTTAATTCATTGAATATTTTGTGGCTTGTATGTTACGAAACATATAACACAGACATACAACGCAGAATCAAAGAGAGGTTAGAATCCGATTAGTTTGTTGTATCGCATCCGACTTGTATATCGAAGGATACGTACATTCGAAATATACAAGTGTCGGAACCGAAAGTTTATCAAACAGAGAAAAGTCCTTGTATGTTTTCAGACTTGTATATCTAAAGATACAAACAATGCATACAAGCCGATATACAACATCCATATACAACGCAGACCCGAAAGGTTATTAAACAGACTTAAATACTTGTATGTTTCAGCAGAATATACAAAAGCATGACATACAGCATGGGCATACATTCCAAAATATACAATGCGGAATCAGAGGGAAAATAAGATGCGGTTAATCGTTTGTATCATGTCCAAGCGAAATGTCCGAAGGATACAAAGGCACTTATACATTACACGGATGCGAGGGAAGGTTAAGAAGAGTTAAATCGATGTATGTGTCTGGCTTGTATATAATTTATCTACATTGCCATATACAGGCCGCGGATTTGAAAAGTTACAAAATGGAGTTAAATGCTTGTATATTTTGGCATTTGAATATTGTGATATACAAATCGATATGTAGAGCGACATACAAGTCGGAACCCAAATGAAAATTGAAATCCGATTTAGTGCTTGTATCACGTCCGGCTTGTATATCAAATATACAAGGATTTATACAAAGATTTAAATAGAGAAATGGGCGAGAAAATGAAGCGATAGGTTTTTGAGGCATTTTGAAGCCCGAATGCATATTTTCGGTCAACGATGGTTGACCCAACTATTTTGGACGTTGTATATGCATTTTTTGGATGTGATTTTCACAGATTCAGGGCCCAATTGATGCATTCACATAGTCACGACTAGATTTGGCAGTTATTTTTTCTTCTTGTAGTTTTATTAATCGATGATACTTATTGCTAGTCTGTTTTTGCAGATTTGCAGTTGAAGAGGGAGCTGAAACTTAATGGCAGTGACATCACAGAGGAGGAAATCCGATCTCAGGAGCAGAGGAAGATAAGGATGAAGGGCGAGGAAGTCAAGGGTCTTCATTGATGAAGACAAAATGCAGTTGAAACATTATTGCAGCAGACCACAGGAGTTATTATTGAGCTGCTAGGGTTTCCAGAAGGGCATATTTCGCCCAGATTTGATGTATGCTCAGAGATATTTTGGAAGACTTGTTCTCCACCATTTATTGTTGTAACCAAAGGTTTGAACAAGGGTTTAAATTAGGTTTTTTTGAGCTATATTGAGGACAATTAGAAATTCTATATATTGTGCCTCTATACATTGTAAAACTTTACATAGGGATTTTTTAGAAGATAGCCAGCACTTGTAACTAGTTTTAGCATTTTAGAGTAGAGGGACCTTTTAGTTTAGGAGTAAAAGGAGGTCGCCTGTGTCTGCAATAAGGAATGCGTGGAACATCTGGCTTCTTTACTGTATATGTAAACCTTGTCAGTTTTTTTGTAGTTTGATCATTGAAGCTAAGAGTCATTCAGACATTGTAAATCTTATATGACTGTCTATTCCTAACACAATTGAATCTAGAATTCTGCATCTATCTTCTGAGTGTTTTCTTTCTCTTCATTGTGTTTGAAACATTTTCTCTTAGAGCTTGCAATCTTAGGTGTATGTTTGTGAAAATGCTCAGAATATACATTTAAGATTTTGTCTGTGGATTTGATCAAATTGCTGTATTATTTATAAAGTGCATAACAGAACAATTAGATCCTTCGAATAGAGTGAATGAAGTGTAGATTAGATCTTTCTAACTTTTCCCAACCCATCTAAAAATACTTAGCTTAAAACGTAGAAATTTGAAGGAAATTTGTCTCATATTTGAAAAGAGCATGCATAACAGAGTTAAAAGTAGATAGTTTTCATAATATTTAAGAGGAGAAAGCTACAATAATTCAAGAAGACCATTTAAAAGCTTTGTAGCACAGTAACACTTTTATGTAAAAGGAATGAACAACATACGAATATTTATAATCTTTTGCATAGTTTGAGTCCAGTAAACCAACAAGAAACCTTAAACTACGTAAGGCCCCTTGAACATTACAGCTTCACATTGACCAACTGAATTTGCCCAATAGGTCAAGACCTGACCATATTAAACTTGGGATTAAGTGAATCTTAACCGATTCCTTCATATCTTTCAAGTCAATTTTGGTTCATTTCATGTGAATTTTAACTAATTGTTATGATTGCATCAAAACAATCACCAACATGTCCTTTTAAGGATGCAGAACTCAGATACATGGATGTTGAAAGACAAGCACTTGCTCTGGTCCAAGTGGTCAAGAAGTTTAGACATTACATCTTGAGGAGTAAAGTGATCATTGTAGTACCAGATGTAGCAATAAAGATGCTTTTAATGCAAAGTGAACTAGGTAAAAAGAGAGCCAAATGGATAACTGTCCTCCAAGAGTATGATATGGACATAACACCCTTGAAATTAGTGAGAGGACAAGCCTTGAGTTAGATGATATCTGAAATTGATCATAACATCATGAGTCAGCAATATGTCATAAATACAAAAGAAACTAGAAAATGGTATTCAAACATCAGGGATATCTTGATTACTGGAAGATGCCCTTCAAGGTTGCAGGCCTCACAGAGGAGAGCCTTGAAGATAAGATCACAAAAATACATGATAAAAGGAGGAACCCTTTTTAAGAAGAACTATGCGGGAATATACCTTAGATGCCTAGAAAGGCAAGAAGTAGACAAAGTGTTAACAGAATTACATGACAAGTTTGGAACCGCACATGGATCATACTTAGCTACCACTCATGCTATCCTTAGAGCGGGTTATTACTGGCCCACTATTTTTAAAGATACTGCTGAACACATCCAATGTTGTCATATGTGTCAAGTTGTTGTAAATAGAGAAAGGTATGTTGCTCAGCCCTTGCAATCAGTGATGGAGATGTGCCCATTTGCTCAATGGGGGATAGATTTCATAGGACCTATCAACCCTCCATCATCTTCAGGCCACAATTATGTGTTGACTGTTACTAATTATTGTACAAGGTGGACTGAAGCTGTTAGTAGTAAGACATGCAATGCTGAGGATGTAATCAAGTTCTTGGAAAGCAACATAGTAACCAGGTATGGAGTTCCTTATGCTTTAGTATGTGACAACAAATCTGCCTTTGCATCAATAATATTACCAAGTTGGGCTTTTGACCATGGAATTATTTTGAAGTTTTCTTCAAATTACTATCCTCAAGGGAATGGATTAGTAGAATCTACAAACAAGAATTTTTTGAACATCATAAAGAAATAGATAGAAAAGAACCCAAGGGAGTGGAACACCCTATTAAAGTATGCATTGTGGGTAGATAGAACCAGGATGAAGGCTGCATTAGGAAATTCTCTTTTTCACCTAGTATATGGGGTGGATCCCATCCTCCCTGTTAACCTAAAGATCCCCACATTGTAGTTTGCACAAGAATATCTAGGCTAGATAACAAACAAGAAGTTAGGTTGCTTCAGTTGATGCCCCTAGAAGAAAAAAAGAATAGAGAAATTGATCAATTTCCTAAACATCAAGCTGTTGTCAAGCGTTGGTTTGACAAAAGAGCTAGAGTTAAGGCTTTTAGAATTTTAGATTTAGTCCTTATGTGGGACAAAGCACATGAAAGAAAGGAGATCATGGTAAACTTGATAAACTTTGGATAGGTCCTTTTCAAGTTTCAAAAATTTTAGGAGACAGCACCTACAAGCTTAAGACTTTAACCAGTGAGGATGTCCCATTACCAGTTAATGGACAGTTTCTCAAGCATTATTTTCAAGCCTGAAACAGTGTCATGTAAGTCATGTGTATCATAGTGTGCATATTGTATAGTTGTTTGTATAGTTTTGTTTTAATTGTTTGTTTGCCTATTGAGTTTTGTTTTGGTTAGTCAAGATGATGCAACTCATCACCCTAAGAGAATAACCAAATTGTTAAGATTCAAGTGATGAGAACAAATTCATATATAGGTTATGACTCATTTTGAGATGTAGTGGTGATCAGGTCTGTGATATCCTTTTCATCAGGGTGCCTTTTCTTAACTAAAGTGATTTTTCACAATGACTCACCTAACAACCTTGGGTTTGTAGAACACATAAGTATATGTGTTAAGTGAAAAATCTAAAGGGATTCCCTTGCTACCAATGCAATCTCCAACCTAAATCAGCAAGTGACCATGCCTTGCACATTAAGCTTAAATGATGACATCATATGAATAGAAAGTATAAATATTGAAAATCCAAAAAAGGAATAAAATTCGGCCATCTAAGTAACTCTACCGAGGCTATAGATGTCTGCTGGCAATGGGGCTCTAATTAGGGGGATTGTATAGACAACCTTGTCGGGGCTATAGATGCCTACTGGCAGCAAGGCTCTATCCAGGTTGGCTATGAGGGATGCTCCCAAACTGTGTATCTTAACATCAATTACTCGTGTTTTCAACTTACTTTCAAGATGAGGATAATTAATCATCTGCAAACACCTGATCCTTTGCTAGCATTGTTGCCATGGTGAAAACCTTATCATTCAAAAAGATTATAATACTTGTACTTAAAAGAGTTAAAATGCTATGTTAGAATGTGATCACATCACTTGAATCATTGGAATTTGGTTATGTTCTTTGGTGGCAAGTTGTTGTGTGGTTACACAACATGCCCCATTTTGCCTTGACAAAATAGGGACCCAACTTTTTTTTCTTGTTGCTTTGGCTTGTTGTTTTCTACTTTGGTGGGTTTGGTAAAATTAGTCATGCATGTAACCCTACAAGAGGGTGGATTTGTCACCATGATGAGGTCAGTTGCCAAAGTTAGTAGTTCATATCATTAACCTCATGGTTGGAAAGTTTACGAAATTCCACACATGTTTGCCTTTTAGATCACCCCAAAATTGTCTAAGGGAAGAAAGTTATGTTGAGTCAATGTTTGGTCAAACTTGATATCCAGAGGGGGGGTCATATTTCAAACATCGGTCATCTTAGATAAGATCATCACGATATGGGATTATCACCTGATAATCGCCCGGTCCACGATATGCAGACGTCAACTTTAAATTAAGAGCCAATATCTACCTGTCAAATGACTTTAGTTATCCTGCGAGGGGTAATTTTTTAAATATCAGTCATCTTACGAATACATCACCCTATGTCAAATATGCTGGTGACATCATCCAAGTCCAATGAACAAAGGAAGTCACACTGATGATGACATCATTGTTCCATTCTATCCACGGCGAGGTATATATCCGGTGTCCATCATTTTCTTTGAAATGTCGATGACATCCTTAAAACATAACGATTAAACAAAGTCACTGACATGGTGACATCACCCTGATCTTTTCCAGAGGGGGTCATTTTATCTGCGGGGTCATATTTTGACCAACCCCTGATCTTAATTTCGTGACCCGATATGCACGTGGTCAACGTTGACCACATCACCTGATCCTTTTGCATTCAGTTTTGCTGCTCAAAGGAAAGGGGTCATTTTATCCAAAGGGGGGTCATATTTTGAATATCCCCTGATCTTTCGAAGATCAGCCCCCCTATTTCCTAACATTAAATGCACTTAAATGCGGTAGATGAATTCCCGCCAATTACGAATGTAGATTGAACACTTGGCAGCATCCTTGAATTCCTTGCAGAAGATCAACAGATTTGATTGAGCCAACGTAGTTTTACCCTAATTTGTCCTGTTGATTTTCTTTAAAGATAAATTTTGAAGGTTATTTTCATTTACCTTGCGAAAAAATGAGAAATTACAAAGCAGAGAAGTCAAAGCCTCATACAGCTACCTGTCAACGGATTGGATCCTTTAGTGTAATGGAACGGGTGATCTCCAGTACTCACAACCCTTTTCCGTAATCAGTCATCTAATCCAGGAGGAAAGCATTGTCAGGTAAGTAACGGTAAACTAGCCTGTTGTACTTTTCTAGATTTTTAAGTAGAGTATTTGTTCTTTCTTGTGGTTTGGCTCTCTGAATATACATATCATGATGAAGTAAAGAATAATAAATAGAGTATGCATGATATAGAAATGCATGATGTTGTAGAAATGCACGTGGCTATTGTAGGGTAAACAGATCATGTTTATTGTAGGAATCCATGGCGGATCTTAGAAGGAATAGGTCTGACTCAGATTTTCTCAAGCCCATGTTTGTCTAGCCTGAGGGGGTGCAGTTTAAATATGGAGACATTGGTGATACTCACCAAGGAGATATGGACCTGGCAGTATGGTCAACAAGAGTACATCATGATAAGGACAATCCCATTCTGGATGGGGTATATGTTTTAGGAATGTGGCATGCAACTGGTTTTTTGTATGCTATGGATACCCTGGAGCTAGTAGTGGAATGTGCAAGGAATTATAACCCTGAGACCAGACGGGTGGAGAAGCATGGAAGAATATATGCAAACTTCTCAATCAAGGGCATTACCGCCACTTTTAATTTGCCAGTTTGGAAGAAGGTAGTGAGCGTAGACCTATGCAAGCTGGAAACAGAATATAATAATAAGAAGAAGAATGCAACAAAGAGGATGTATCAATGGAGGTCAAAGAGCAGCACCTACACTGCATCAGCCAAATTGCCCATACATTTATATAAGTTTGATTTTGATGATGAGTACCAGTATATGATTGCCCTACTGAGTAGGATGACAAGTAAGCCTCATGCTAGAAATTTTGAGAACTGGATGTTTGGAATCATCTAGATGGTCTTATATGCAGATAATAGGCCATTATGGGCCAAGATCATCAGTGACACATTGGATAAAGGAATGAGGAACATGGGAGGCCAGACATGTTTGTTTTATATGACCTCATATGTGGTGTACTCATGTGCATATAAAGGAACCTTTGATGTCTTGAAGACGGTGAGTAAGGCTGGTGGTGATGCAGATGATGCCCACATATGGGATCATTATCCCCAGTTACAAAGAAAAGATTACCTCCTAGACTACAAATTGGTGAATGATGCATTCTCCATGCATATGGTCAGAACCATGGAGGAGGACAGGACCAAAAGTCTGAGAATGGAAGATCAGGAAGTTATTTATAGGCATGGGGCCTGGTTTATCTAGTTTGCCACCTTTTCATACCTCAGGATAGACAGATTTGAAGGACAACCTCTTATGCTGCCAAGATACCCTACTGATGGGGTTTCTCTTGATGGAATTTGTCAGGCAGGTATCCACCATAGTTGAGGCCTACAAGGCACAAAAGAAGATACCTCCAGTGTTATTTCCAATGTCTATGGGCTGGTATATGTGCTTAGACTGAGAGAGCATAAAACATGTCATGGGAGGGCTAAAATTGATGTATCTACAGCCATTTCCCTTAGCCAGATCTTATGATCCTTATGGCAGGATGCTGAAAATATTAGGAAAACTGATACAACAAAATCATCTGGAAGATTTCTGGACCGACTATGATGACAAAGCTGAGGTGAGAAGAAGGATGTACCATAGCCTCACCTTGAATCAAATAAAAACCTTTAACTGCATCTCGGTGCCAGTGCAGCTGAGGAAAGATGATGGAAAGATCATGTCCAATGAGTATGAGGACAAACAGGTGTATAATGACACCATATCAGCCCCTGATCTTACATAGCCTGAGGATATATCCTTGGATCAGCTGACAAGTGGGGTAATCTAGTTAACCTAGGCCTGGGTGGATGAAGAGATAAACAGATTGAAGAAAAGGGGTGTTTCCCTTATAGTTGATGCCAAGAAGAAGAGGCAAGAAATATCTAATGAGGAATATGATGATTTCCTCAATGAAAAGAGAAAATCCAATGGGGAGAGATTGCCCACACAAAAATAAAGAAAAGGTCCCCCTAGGGGTAAGAAAAGTGAAGATGAACTAAAGGGGGTGATAATAGAAAGGATTACGACATCAACTACAGGTGCATCTACATCAGCTCAAGCATTCGCATCATCTGCACAAGCTCTTGTTGAAGAGCCAAAGACTAAGAGGATTTTGAGGCCCACTATTGAATCTACAGAAGTGCAAGTGGAAGGCCAAGCCTTGCAGCAGGAAGTCAGAGAGGGCATCCATTTGGAAGAAGAGGAGGTAAATAAGGAACCTATAGGTGATGACCTGATGGTGGCCAGCAAGAAGAGGAGGGCAATGCCACTGACATCACCACCCAAGAAGCAAAGAACAACCATGAGGGGGGATATCAGGGCTGACCCTATTATATTGAGAGGAGCCGGTGGTGAAGTATTCAGAAAGGAACTACAACATGATGTTCCTCTTCCCACCATAATAAAATTCAAAACTGAGAAAGTAGAGGAACAAACAAGAGAAGTGTTCAAAGCAAGTCAAGGTGCTCCTTTCTCTTTAGAGGATACCGTGAACTTATCTAATGATGAGGTAGTTTAGAGTGTAGCTTCTCAACAAATGGAGACTCACTTCCAACACCTGCATGACGCCTCATGGGACCCCATAAGCACAAATGGCAGTGTTGGAAGAAATAAAGCAAACAGACGAGGAAGTAAAACAAGGTAGCCCAGAGAGGGCAGCCCAATAGATAGGGCTTCATAATTTGGTTGAGTAGGTGACTAGCCCTGCCCTTGTTGATTTAACATATATTGGTCATGTAAGCCCTAAGGATAAAACAGGTGCACCTAAGGAACCAAAGAAGATTGAAGTGGCAGAACAGGTAGAAAAGGATAGCAATGCTCCTGATATGGGTCAGCAACATCATCAGATACCCATAGAACCAAAAATAGTAGAAGTTCAACAAAAGAGTGGGGGTGATAAAGATATATCATTTGTTGCTACTACCCAAACTCAGGAAGATCTGGGAGATGCCTCAAGAACAGAAGATAAATCAGGTTAGGAGGACCCCAAGCCACAAGATAGCGGTGCATCAGGTGCAGAACAAGAAATGACCCTTGATCAAGGTGATGCACAAGGCCAAAATACACAGACATTTGCAAATTTCAATATGCCACTAGATGAGAAAAGTAATAAGGTGGATGAAAATTAGGAGGGAGTGCAAGATCAAACATAGGATCAGAATGTGGACATTCTATAGGATCCTCCTTTGCAGAAGGCAACCCCTCAGTAGGAAGAACTTCAACAAGATCCCCCTCATGAGGAACTACATGAGGAAGAAATCAAGAAGGTGCCTTCTCCACCAAGAATAGAAGAAGATACTGGAGAACAAGGTAGATATGATATTGATAGAGGTCACCAAAGATCTAGAGATGATGTTCCTCAGTGGCTGGAAAAGGAGATAAGTATGGAACAAGGGTCAGAGATCCAAGAATTTGATGTCTCTACCTCGTTCGCTGAAACAATGATGAAGCCAAGGAGGAAGGCCATATTAACATCAGCCATAAAGAGAGATCCTACTACAGGCAGAAGGACTGCATAGGTAGCATTTCCCACCGTAGAAAAGGAAAATGACAAAATCAGCCTAGAGGAATTCCAAATCACAACTATTGATTTGGGTTTTGCCAATGAGGACTAGGAAGGTCAAGAAGGGAAGGACATTATTGATTCTTTTACCCAAAGGGTGAAGAAGGAGAAAGAGAAAAATAAAATGCATAAGGAGCACACTGCTCAGCTACATTATTTCATAAAAGGGTTGATTAACCCTGATAATACACCAGTTGATCTGGCATTCCCATTGACCATCATATCCCAGGAAGAGGTCACCAAGCTGGACCTAATGAAACATGAGGCAATGGTCATGGAAAAATGGATGTTGTCAGCTCTCACCTGGGGCTGGGGATGTATTGAGAACCTCATTATAGAGATGGAATTCTTTGAGTAGTTTAAAGAGAAAGGTAGATTAAATGCAAAATGAAATGGGAAAATGATCATTCCAATTGGAAAAGGACCTGACTGCTCTCAATGAAATGAAAAGAATTGATCCACAAGTCTTGATAAGCAATCAAGTGTTGGATAATAATACTACCCTGCTAATAGGCATATGGCATGAAGATATCAAGTTTGAATGTGATATCTTGAAGAAATGCAGTGGCAAGCTCAGGGATATAAGTGTAAAGTTGCATAGCATGATGGCGCATGAAGCAGAGATCCGTGAGGCCCTGGAAGGAAAAATAGAAGGTAAAATTGAAAATTAGGATGTAGACTTTGCTATCAAGGCTCTGCATGATAATTTTAAATTAGTAGCAAATGACCCCCTCACTCACCTGATAGAAGAAGTAATGAACAAAATCATGAGGATAAAAGTCAAGGTAGAAACATACAATGAGACTTTGAGAAGCAGGAAAGGTAAGCTGGAAGCGCTCAAGGCTAAGTTCTAGTCTCATAAACATGCCATAACAAAATCCATAATCCAAGATGGGGGAGAGGTGAATAAAATAGTACAAGCATATGAACACATCAGGACTGCACTAAAGGTCCACATACAAGAGGATGTATATCAAAGTGACAGTGATGCTAAAATTAATGAAGATGATGACAATGATGAAGAGGAAGAAAATGAAGAGGAGGAACTTGGAGAATAAATGAAGATGTATCACCAAGCGAATATATGTATAAGGTACTCATAAATAATGAGTCAAACAGATGGTTGCCAGTTGGCAACCTGTGCCACGAGGAAGAGTTGATTGGGTCATAGGGTAATTATTAACCGTTGATCTTAATAGATAAATCTTGACTGTTGGTCAATTGTAACTGCCTCCTCACCTTATTCTATAAAAGGTGCAAGGGTGCAATCTTTTAAACATTCGAAACTTAATTGAAATTTGATTTCTGAAAATTTTAGGACTCATTTCAAAGTTGTTGTAAATGTACATGTTATGCATACTTAATGAAAGAGAAGCCATTTGGATTACAAATCATCATAAATCTTGAGTAATCTGTGATTGAAATCTAGATATATGCATTGATTAGCTATGTCCCTTGGAGTGCTTTTCAGTCTGCATGTATTGTTTTCATTCCTAATTCCTTTGAAGTTAGCATCAACCATAACTAGCTGTGGAACATCCTGGTGACCTATGGTTTGATTTCTTCTCTCCATGAAAGTATCTTGTATGTATGTGATTCAATGACTAAAGATTCACTAAAAGTAGAAGTATTCTTTTAAATTTCTTTCAATTTCATTACAAATCATCTCCATAATTGCAAATAACAGATAATCAAAAGCAAATAAAAATGAAATATGCAGATATCCCATAGATAATTGAAAATACAGAGCATATTTAGAGTAAAAGCATGTAAAATTGACAAATATCATGCAAATTCAAACAAATATCCATGAAATACATGTAAATATCCACTTACAGACACATCATTTAAATAGATTTGCAGTGTAGAAGAAAGAGCAAGTTCATAGTGATCAATGATCAGAAGAATTGATCAAACTTGCAAATATCTCAGCTATCTTTGAAAATAGAGTAGAATTAACTTCTCTGTGGAGTAAATTTATAGGATACAGTACAATACTGATCATCTAGACAAATGTAAGACCCCTTGAAATGGAAAACAGCATGTCACATCAACCTTTGAGTAACGTTAGACGATCATGACCTGATCAACGGAGACTTGGAGTCATCAACTTATCCTAAGCTGATCATACTTTACAAGATAATAAAGGTTTGTTGTGTAATTTTTTATACATGCTATTATGACTAACAATCATCATCAATAGGTATCCCTTTGTAAGAAGAGTAGATAAATAAAGAACTTGCAGGTGATGACTTGATGGTGGTCAACAAGAAGAGGAAGGCGATGCCGCTGATGTCACCACCCAAGAAGCAGAGAACAGCCATGAGGGGGGATATCCGGGTTGACCCCATCATATTGAGAGGAGCCAATGGTGAAGCATTTAGAATGGAACTGTAACATGATGTTCCTCTTCCCACCATAATAAAATTCAAAACTAAGAAGGCAGAGGAACAAACAAGAGAATTGTTTAAAGCAAGTTAGGGTGTTCCTTTCTCTTTGGAGGATACCGTGGACTTATCTGATGATGAGGTAGTTCAGAGTGTGGCTTCTCAACAAATGGAGACTCTCACTTCCAACACCCGCATGACTCCTCATGGAACCCCATTAGCTCAGATGGCGATGTTGGAGGAAATAAAGCAAATAGAGGAAGTAAAACAAAGTAGCCTAGAGAGGGTAGCCCAATAGATAGGGCTTCATAATTTGGTTGAGCGGGTGACTAGCCCTGCTATTGTAGATTTAACATATAGGGGTGATGTAAGTGCTAAGGATAAAATAGGTGCACCCGAAGAACTAGAGAAGATTGAAGTGGCAAAACAGGTAGAAAAAGATAGCACTGCTCTTGATATGGGTCAACAACAGCATGAGACACCCATAGAACCCAAAATAGTAGAAGTTCAATAGAAGAGTGGGGGTGATAAGGATATATCAGGTGCTGTTGTTGCTTAGACTTAGGGAGATCTGAGAGAAGTCCCAAGGACAGATGACAAATCAGGTCAGGAGGACCTTAAGCCATAGGATATTAGTGCATCGGGTGGAGAACAAGAAATGACCCTTGATCAGGGTGATCCACAAGGGCCAAATACATAGACATCCAAGGATGTCAATATGCCACTAGATGAGAAAAATAGTAAGGTGGATGAAAATCTGAAGGAGGGAGTGAAGGATCAAGCATAGGTTCAGAATGTGGAAATTCCATAGGATCCTCCTTTGCAGAAGGCAACCCCTCAATAGGAAGAACTTCAACAAGATCCCCCTCATGAAGCACTACATGATGAAGAAATTAAGAAAGTGCCTTCTCCACCAAGAATAGAAGTAGATACTAGAGAAAAAGGCATACATGATATTGACCAAGGCCACCAAGAATCTAGAGGTGATGTTCCTCAATGGCTAGAAAGAGAAATAGGTATGGAACAAGGGTCAGAGATCTAGGAGTTTGATGGCTGAAACAATGATGAAGCCAAGGAGAAAAGCCAGATTAACATCGGCCATAAAATGAGATCCTGCTACAAGAAGAAGAACTGCACAGGTAGCACTTCCCACAGTTGAGAAAGAGAAGAGCAAAATTAGCCTAGAGGAATTCCAAATCACAACTATTGATTTGGGTTTTGCCAACGAGGACCAGGAAGGTCAAGAAGGGAAGGACATTATTGATTCTTTAACCCAAATGGTGAAGAAGGAGAAAGAGAAAAATAAAATGCATAAGGAGCGCATTGTTCAACTACATTCTTTCATAAAAGGGTTAATTAACCCTGATAATACACCAGTTGATCTGGCAGTCCCATTGACTGTCATATCAGAGGAAGAGGTCACCAAGTTGGACCTAATGAAACATGAGGCAATGGTCATAGAAAAGTGGATGTTGTTAGCTCTCACTGGGGCTGAAGATGTATTGAGAACCTCTTTACAGAGGTGGAATTCTTTGAGCAGTCTAAAGAGAAAGGTAGATAAAATGTAAAATGATACATGAAAAAGGTCATTCCAATTGGAAAAGGATTTGACTGCTCTAAGTGAAATGAAAAGAATTGATCCACAAATCTTGATAAGAAATCAAGTGTTGGATAATAATACTGCCCTGTTGACAGGCATATGGTATAAGGATATCAGGTTTGAATGTGATATCTTGAAGAAGTGCAGCGGCAAGCTCAGGGATATTAGTGTAAAGCTGCATAGCATGATGGCGTATGAAGCAGAAATCCTTGAGGCCTTGGAGGGAAAAGTAGAGGGCAAAATTGAAAATCAGGATGCAGACTTTGCTATTAAAGCTCTGCATGATAATTTTAAGTAAGTAGCAGATGACCCCCTCACCCACCTAACAGAAGAAGTAATGAATAAAATCATAAGGATAAAAGTTAAAGTAGAAACATATAATGAGACTTTGAACAACAGGAAAGGTAAGATGGAAGTGCTCAAGGCTAAGTTGCAGTGTCATAAACATGCAATAACAAAAGCCATAATCCAAGATGGGGGAGAGGTGGATAAAATAGTACAAGCATATGAACACATCAGGACAACAGTAAAGGTCCACATACAAGAGGATGTATATCAAAGTAACAATGATGCTGAAAGTGATGAAGATGAGGAGAAGGATGAAGAAGAAGAACCTGAGGAATTAATGAAGATGCATGACAAAGTGAACACATGCATAAGGTACTCATAAATAATGAAACATATAGATGGTTGCCAGCTAGCAACCTATGCCACGAGGAAAAGCTGACTAAGTCATAGGGTAATTGTCAACCGTTGATCTTAATTGGTAAATCTTGACTGTTGGTCAATTGTAACTACCTCCTCACCTTATTCTATAAAAGGTGCAGGGGTACAATCTTTTAAACATTCGAAACTTAATTGAAATTTGATTGCTGAAAATTTCAGGACTTATTTCAAAGTTGTTGTAAATGTACATGTTATGCATACTTAATGAAAGAGAAGCCATTTTGATTACAAATCATCATAAATCTTGAGTAATCTGTGATTGAAATATGGATATATGCATTGATTAGTTGCATCCCTTGGAGTGCTCTTCAGTTTGCATGTATTGTTTTCATTCCTAGTTCCTTTGAAGGTAGCATCAACCATATCTAGCTGTGGAACATCCTGGTGACCTATGGTTTGATTTCTTCTCTCCATGAATGTATCTTGTGTGTATGTGATTCAATAACTAAAGATTCACTAAAAGTAGAAGTATTTTTTTAAATTTCTTTGAATTTCATAATAGATCATCTCCATAATTGCAGATAACAAACAATCAAAAGCAAATAAATATGAAATATGTAGATATCCCGTAGATAATTGAAAATACAGAGCATATTTAGAGCAAAAGCATGTCAAATTGATAAATATCATGCAAATTTAGACAAATATCCATGAAATACATATAAATATCCACTTATAGACACATCATTTGAATAAATATACAGTGTAGAAGAAAGAACAAGTTAATAATGATCAATGATTAGAAGAATTGATCAAACTTACAAATATCTCAACAATCTTTGAAAACAGAGTAGAATTGACCTCTCTATGGAGTGAATTTACAAGATACAATGCAATACTGATCACCTAGACAAATGTAAGACCCCTTGAAATGGAAAATAGCATGTCACATCAACCTCTGAGTAACATCAGATGATCATGACCTGATCAACAGAGACTTGGAGTCATCAACTTATCCTAAGCTAATCGTACTTTACAAGATAATAAAGGTTTGTTGTGCAAATTTTTATGCATGTTGTTATGACTAACAATCATCATCAACAATCAACTCTGGTCAAAATGTTTGTCACCTTGTTCTTGCTCAAGTTGGTGACCACCTCTTTAACCTTGTTATCCTTTTCCTCCTTCAATCTCATGTTATCCTCCTTCAACTCTCTAATCTCTACAAGGAGAGGCTCTGTATCCACTGGAATAGATTCTATAGTTGGGATCACTGGAGGAGGGGCTAAAGTACTGGCTACTAATGACAGTTACTGCTTCAACATGTTTATCTCTGCAAATGCCTGAGAATAATCAAGTTGCAGCTAATTGTAATCCTTTTGCAATTTGTTAGCAGTTAGTTCTGCAAATTGTGCAGTCTGTACATTTAGGCTTGCAGCCTGAGGAGCAGGGGTATCAGATACTCTTTTTATTATTACATCCCCTATCAGCTCTCCTAATTGAACCCTAGGCTTTTTGTTGTTTGAGGCTAGAGCCCATGTTGCCAATGTTTCAAATTTAGGGTTGAAGGTTGCACTAGAGAGGGCCTTTTCAATCTCTTCCCCTGTCACATCTGAATCATCTCTAGTGATTGTATCAAATGCAATGGCATCTGATAGAGTCCAGTGAGGTAGAAGAAGAATATTACTTTTTTTCACCAGTGCTCTCCCTTCCTCTTGAGTCATTTTACTTATAGACTGTTGTACTTCTTTTAGGACCCTCTGAGTAATAACATCATACTCCTTTGGGTCTGCTCCAGCCTTGGCATCTTTAATCTTCTTCTGAAATTCCTCACTCCTCACTTTCAAAACATAGCTGCTAAATTCAGGAGTGTTGACAAATTCATCATCCTCTATAAACTTGTCACAGGCCATCACCCTAACATCTTCATTATCAAAAGTAGGGTTTCTCATTACTCTCACTGCCCTATTCTCTGGGGATGAATAAAGTCTTAGTCTATTAGGTGAACGAGGGCCAATTTCTTGTGCATGTTCCTCCTCCCCCTCTAGGTCAACTACCTCTATCTGCTCTAGGTTCTTCAAATCAATAATCTTGGCCCTTTTGGCAGGGGAGGGGCCAACTGATTCCCTCTTTACATCATACTCTCCACTTGAGCTTCTAGGCTCAGTAGCATGTCTCTATTCTCCTGCAGGGGTAGAGGCAATCAACTGTTCTGTATTATCTAGCATTTTCTCAATTTTCTTGATTGGGTCTTGTACTTCTGCAAATGCACCTGGATATGCAAGATTCATGTTTCTCTTCATATTATCACTGGCCATGATAGTAGCCCACTTGATCCTCAAGTGGTGGACTTCATTCATAGTAAAACAATTCCTGGCAATGTCCTCATCATAATCCACTTGATGAAAGTACTGGACCCTTCCCTTGTAGTTGTTGACTCTGAATCTGGTTTTGTTGATGAATCCCTCAGGGTCAAAAGACCTTGGTTGTTCCAAATACATTCCAAAACATTACATAACTAAATAAATTTGATCCAACCCACTCTTATCAGGGATCACAAAATCATAAAATCTGATGGAAGAAGGGAAGAATGAACCTTTCTTATGGTTCCTAAAGTGCTTTTTGTCAGAATCATTTAACTGCCTTATAACTTCTAAAAATGCCACCCTCTTTGGCACATATTTGGGCAATATGTGAGGTGTAGTCTAGCATCCATATACCCTTATGCAAGTAGTATGCTCATGATAGAACCAATCACCCCAATTGTGATCAATTCCAAGGTGGGGAGTCCTATCCAGAGGTCATAAGAAATCCATTACATCAGGATGCAACCTTTCACCCTCTGGCTCCAAAAATCCAAGGATTCTCCTCATAAAATATTCTTCAAAGATGACATAATCTGCTGTGACACAGTGCATAGCTATCATACATGTCCATACTTGCACTGGTAGCTTGTTCCCTTGAGCATCTGAATCCTTGACATGAAAATTGTGGTGCCACATCCCTGATAAAGCAAATAAGTACATATGGCACAACAAGGAGTACCATATGAATTCAACTTGGACATTCAGTTTAGACAAATTATTTTTGATCTTTGTCATCTGATCATGCATATGGTCAGCTATGAAAGTGGCATAATCATATGGTTCCTTGACATCTGGTTTCTAAATATCAACAGCGATCATCATCAAAGAAATAGACATTCTTTCTAAAGCATCTCTGCCTAATACTTGACATAGACTGTGATAGGTTCTGACAAAATATTCATTAAACATACTACAATGAAAAGGCTCCTTCTCATTATCTGAAATCTTTACTAATTTCCCACCAACACCCCTTGTCCTATGCTTTGGTAAGTTATATTCCCTGTAATGTCGTTTCACAGTCTGGTATTTTTTCTTGAAAGCCCTGAGGTCAATTTGTTTTCTAGTTGCAAAGTCCAAGTTAAATACAGTGGCAATGTATCATTTGGTAAACTTGATTGATGTTGAACCATTTCCATCTATTACTATCCTAGTGGCTGGATTATACCTTAATGTTGTTGACCTAATTAAGTCAGGGTTGGGGAAAACATTGGGACAAATGAGTTTGGCTAAATCATATTTCTAGACATGACAAATATGGACCTTATATTTCATCCTCTTATGCTAATTCTCAAAGAGGATCCAACCTGGGACAGGTAATTTGGCATCCCAGCAATTATAGCAGTAGTCAAGAAATTTATCCTCGGCTCCGCCTGGGCCATCCAATTTCAAAATTGTTCAAGCAGAACCAGGGAGTTGTTGGATTTAAGGCATACAACTGAGAGGGGGGGGGGGTGAATCAGTTGTATAAAACTTCTTGTTCTTTCAAACACTTGATTCTTCGTTGTTAGTTAACAGCATATCAACTAATCATCCATGAAAGCATAATATATAAACACAAGAGCAGATAAACATCAACACATTGAACACCAAGATTTTGACGTGGAAAACCCGGTTAAGGGAAAAACCACGGGGTGATTAACCCAAGGATTATTCTCTGTTAGAAGAATAAGAAAAAGAATGGCACTTGCCAATTAGGGCTCACTGCCCGAGCACACTGCTCACAAAGAGGCCCACTGCCTATAAGGAGACACACTGTCTACAAAGTGATAAGAATCACAATCTTGAACTGGAGAATGACATCTCTACCATGTCCGGATCAGTTCCATTTAAGCCCAAAAACCTCTGCTCTGCCTTTCGCACTTCTCTTCGCTATGCCACACTCATCCACACAATCCACACTTCGAAATGAACTCACAAACCGTTATTTATACAAGACATCGACTTAGGAACAAACATCTAAGTCGGCAAACAACCATAAGAGTATCCGCAAGATGAATAACACATCTGGTCGGCCACCACAAGAACATTCGCAGGATGAACAACTCATCCGGTCGGCTAAACAGAGCAAGAACTTCATCCGGAAGAATAACTTCAATTTCAGGCTCTACTATCAATGCGGACCAACAACACAACCTCAACATGATCCAAGAACCTTCACAAGCCTGCCTGAATGACCAGGTACATCCGCACTTTCTTTACTTACTGGAATCTCTTCTCTTCCTTATCCGGAACTTCAAGAACACTGTCTGTTGCCACTGTCATAATGCAAGAGGTACTTCCGGACCTCCAAATCATACATAACTTGAGATGGCACATCACAAGGACATCCCAAAGACTCCTTCCAATCCGCAGATTAGGATTATACAGTTCCAGACCTCACCAGACCTTTTTGTGATCCTCTGTCACCTCTGAATACTTGCCGGAACCGGTTCTGCACCGACAGCCACAACTCCTTCAGATCTCATGCGGACCTCTGAAATCTTAACTGAAGCATCTCAAGACTCATATCTACAAACCCTTTAATCTGTATCCTCTGGTTCTCAACCTATACAATACATTTGCCTTCTTCTCATCACGGTTCTTCACTGTTCTTGACTGAGGCTAATTTTCTCAATATCCTCAACACACAGCTCATCCAATCCTTCTTGTCAATGCAATATGAGTATGTTGACATCAATGACAACACTGGCTCACCTCATACTTGCAACAATCTCCCCCTTTGTCATTGATGGCAACATATGATGTGAAAAACCATCAAGACAAGAACTTCTCCTTTCTATCACAGCTCCCCCTATCAACAACAACTTTTCACATGTCTTCTCTTCCTTTACTGCTCCCCCTTTGATCATCAACCACTTGTTTTTCACATGTCTTCTCTCCCCCTTTGACATCAATGGCAAAGGGCTCATACTTGCAATTCTCATACATCAGAATCATACCAGCTGCTCCCCCTTAGTTGCAGCTCCCCATCATCAATCCGGATCACAAGATATGACTGTGATATCCACCGGACTGATGCACATCAGTGCATCCTAGTTCATCACCGGAGGGGCCATGACCCCTAACTTCTCCCGGAGATATTCAAAAGAGTCCTTGGGAAGAGGTTTAGTAAAGATATCTGCAATCTGATCCTTTGAGGGAACATACTCCAATCTGACTTCTTCCTTGTTCACTTGTTCTCTCAAAAAGTGAAACTTGATAGATATGTGCTTAGTCTTAGAATGCAATACCAGATTCTTAGAAATATTAATTGCACTTGAATTATCACAGAAAATTGTGATAGGCTCCTCATATTCAACTTTAATGTCTCTTAGCATCCGCTTCATCCATAAGATTTGAGTGCAACTACCTGCTGCTGCAATGTATTCTGCTTTAGTTGTAGACAGAGATATTGCATCTTGTTTCTTGCTTAGCCAAGAAACCAATCTCTTCCCCAAAAAGAATGCTCCACCACTAGTGCTCTTCTGGTCATCCACATCTCCTGCCCAATCTGCATCTGTGTAAGCATGAAGAGAGAAATCCGGATCTCTAGGGTACCATAGACCATACTCAACTGTTCCTTTCAGGTACCTAAAAATTCTTTTGATTGCCATAACATGAGATTCTCTAGGATCAGCCTGGAATCTTGCCACAAGACCAACAGCCTGCATTATATCTGGTCTAGTCTGAGTGAGATACAACAATCCACCAATCATTGATCTATACTTTGTCTGATCTGCCTTTGGGGAGTCATCATCTTTGCTCAACTTACATCCGGTTGCCATGGGAGTGTTCATTGGTTTTGAATCTTCCATACCATATTTCCTTAACAATTCTTTCACATATTTGGTCTGAGAAATGAAGATTCCTTTCTTTGTTTGAGTAATTTGCAGACCCAAGAAGAAATTCATTTCACCAAGCATAGACATTTCAAACTCACTTTTCATCTGATTTGTAAAAGTTTTGCACATACTATCTCTTCCTCCAAAAATGATATCATCAACAAACACTTCAACAATCAAAATGTTTTCATGAACAATTTTGAAATATAAGTTACTGTCAGCAGTACCTTTGTTGAATCCAATCTGCACAAGATGCTTATCCAACCTTTCATACCATGCTCTTGGGGCTTGCTTTAGTCCATACAATGCTTTCTTCAACTTGCAGACCATATCATCATTATCAGACAATTGAAATCCATCCGGTTGTTCAATGTAAACTTCTTCTTCCAGATCACCATTTAGGAAAGCAGACTTGACATCCATCTGATATACCTTGAAGTCTTTGAAGGCAGCAAATGCAAGAAATAATCTGACTGCTTCAATTCTTGCCACCGGAGCAAAGGTCTCTTCAAAGTCAATTCCTTCTATTTGAGAGTAGCCTTTGCAGACTAATCTAGCTTTGTTTCTGATAACTTCACCAGCTTCATTCAGTTTGTTCTGGAAGACCCATTTGGTTCCAATCACATTCCTGTCTCTAGGTCTGGGAACAAGATCCCAAGTATGATTTTTCTCAATTTGCATTAATTCATCTTTCATTGCTTTAGTCTAGTTTTCATCATTGCAGGCTTCATTTACTGTTTTAGGTTCAATCTTTGAAATCAGACAACATTCATCCTGATTTTGAGCAACATTCCTTCTAGTTTGCACACCTTTGCTTCTGTCACCTATGATCTGATCTTCAGAGTGGTTTAGTCTTACATACCTTGGAATTTTGGGAATATCCTGCACTATTGCTCCTTGATCAGGTTCATTCTGACCTATTTCTTCTTCCTGATTTACTGGATCAAGTTGATTCTGACTTACCGGAGGGGATTGAGTCCCTTGAACCTGAACACCATCTTGATCATCTTCATCAAACTCATAAAATCTTGAAGGCTTCTCAATTCCTTCATCAACTTTCACATTGGTGCTTTCTATCATCTTCCTCAATCTCTTATTGTAACACCGGTATGCTTTGCTTTGAGTGGAGTAGCCCAAGAAAATTCCTTCATCACTTCTAGCATCAAACTTTCCTAGATCTTCATCTCTTTTAATATAACACTTGCTACCAAATACTCTGAAATATTTCACAGTAGGAGTGATGCCAAACCAGAGTTCATAGGGGGTCTTACCGGTGTTGTTTCTGATTTGAACTCGATTGAGAGTGTAGACTGCAGTGCTGATAGCTTCTTTCCAAAACATCTAAGGAACATTTTCTTCCAACATCATTGTCCTGGCAGCTTCCTGGATGGTCCGGTTCTTTCTTTCAACTACTCCATTCTGCTGTGGAGTCCTAGGAGCAGACAATTGTCTCCTTATACCCTGCTTCTCACAAAAGTCAATGAACTCAACAGATGTAAATTCACCACCTCTATCAGACCTTAGACACTTTAGTTTCAATCCGGTTTGATTCTCTACCATAGCTTTGAAGATTTTGAACTTCTCAAATGCTTCTGATTTTTCTTTTAGAAAGGTAACCCACATCATCTCAGAATGATCATCAATTAACAACATGAAATATCTATCACCTTGCAGACTCTTGATTCTTGTTGGACCACAGAGATCAGTATGTACTAATTCCAACAATCCGGTAGAAGACTGATCTTTGCTTTTGAAAGAGACTCTGCTCTGTTTACCTAGCTGACATTCTTTGCACAAACTATTTGTAGGTTTCACCAATTTTGGAAGGTCTCTTACAGCCTGAATATTGCTTATCTTGATGATGTTATCAAAATTCACATGACACATTCTTCTATGCCATAACCAACTCTGATCAACTTGAGCAAACAGACAACTTTTGTTTGAACCAACCAGATGAAAGATATTACCTTTTGTTTGAGCACCGGATGCAATTTCAGTTCCGGAGCTTGTAAAGATTCTGCATTTTCCATTCTTGAATCGGAGATCATAGCCTTTGTCCACTAACTGACCAACACTGAGAAGATTGTGCTTCAATCCTTCAACATATAGTACATTACCTGTTTTGCTCTTTCCATCAAAGGAAATAGTTCCCCTACCTCTGATTCTGCCAACAGAATTGTCACCAAACTTTACCATTCCTCCTTCATACCTTTCCAAATCTAAGAACTTATTCTTGTCACCAGTCATATGGTGAGAACATCCACTATCAATAACCCAATCATCCTTTTCTTCCACTTGAGCAGCCAAAGCTCTTTCCACAACCTTGTGATTGACAGATTCAGAGGATATTGAATCTTCTTCCTTGATGGCAATAAACACCCATTCATTTCCGGATTTGCTTTCTAGTTCTGATTCATCATCTGTTACTCCTTCATTGTCATCTTCTTCATGAACATAATAGCAGTTCTTTTGAAACCTTTGTCTGTTAGTATTAGACCTTGCAGATCTTTCCGGACATCTTGAAGCAAAATGACCAATCTTATTGCAGTTGAAACACTTAAAGGGTAGTTTTCCTTCATACTTACCGGATCCTCTTGGCAGTCTCTTTGCAATGAGGGCTTCAAGTTGAGCTGTTTCTGCTTCTTCTTCTTCCATGTCTCTTCTTGCTTGATCATACCATGACATCTTCCTTGATGAGTTTTCTCCCGGATCAAATCTCTGTTTGCCTTTCACATAGGCACTGGCTTTGAAAGCAGATTCAGTCTTGGGAGGATCATCTCCAAACTCAGTCATTTCAAATGCAGCTAGTTTGCCAGCCAGTTGTTCTCTTGTGACAGTTGTGTGGGCTCTGAATTCATCAATGGTAGCAACCTTGATTTTGTAGGCAGCAGGAAGGGATCTTAGGATTTTGCAGACAATCTCATTTTCATCTAGAGTTCCACCAGCATTTCTAATTCCACATACCAGCTCATTCACTCTTGGCATAAAGGTAGTGATGTTTTCATCATCTCTCATCTTCAATCTTTCAAATTTCCCTTTCAGACTTTGCAACCTTGCACTTTTGACAAACTCATCTCCTTCATACAGAAGTTCCAGTTTAGTCAGGATCTCATATGCAGTTGGTAGGTCAATAACATTTGAGAGATCTGAATCATTCAATGCGCTTAGTAGGGCTTCCTTGGTCCGCAGATTATTTTCAGCATCTGTGATTTCATTCAGAGTTGTCGGACCACCTTGTGGAGGTACATATGGTTTTGAGACCATAGCCAAGTATGCTTTTCCCATACATTCCAAGTGACACTTCATGCGACCTTTCCAGAGAGTGAAGTTGGTTCCATCGAACTTCGGACTATCCTTCTTGTATGACGACATCCTGGATCTCCTCAAGCGGTTAAGCTCCTTTCAGAGGAACTTGGCTCTGATACCAATTGTTGGATTTAAGGCATACAACTAAGAGGGGGGGTGAATCAGTTGTATAAAACTTCTTGTTCTTTCAAACACTTGATTCTTCGTTGTTAGTTAACAGCATATCAATTAATCATCCATGAAAGCATAATATATAAACACAAGAGCAGATAAACATCAACACATTGAACACCAAGATTTTGACGTGGAAAACCCGGTTAAGGGAAAAACCATGGGGTGATTAACCCAAGGATTATTCTCTGTTAGAAGAATAAGAAAAAGAATGGCACTTGCCAATTAGGGCTCACTGCCCGAGCACACTGCTCACAAAGAGGCCCACTGCCTACAAGGAGACACACTGTCTACAAAGTGATAAGAATCACAATCTTGAACTGGAGAATGACATCTCTACCATGTCCGGATCAGTTCCATTAAAGCCCAAAAACCTCTGCTCTGCCTTTCGCACTTCTCTTCGCTATGCCACACTCATCCACACAATCCACACTTTGAAATGAACTCACAAACCGTTATTTATACAAGACATCGACTTAGGAACAAACATCTAAGTCGGCAAACAACCATAAGAGTATCCGCAAGATGAATAACACATCCGGTCGGCCACCACAAGAACATTCGCAGGATGAACAACTCAACCAGTCGGCTAAACAGAGCAAGAACTTCATCCGGAAGAATAACTTCAATTCTGGGCTCTACTATCAATGCGGACCAACAACACAACCTCAACATGATCCAAGAACCTTCACAAGCCTGCCTGAATGACCAGGTACATCCGCACTTTCTTTACTTACTGGAATCTCTTCTCTTCCTTATCTGGAACTTCAAGAACACTGTCTGTCACCACTGTCATAATGCAAGAGGTACTTCTGGACCTCCAAATCATACATAACTTGAGATGGCACATCACAAGGACATCCCAAAGACTCCTTCCAATCCGCAGATTAGGATTATACAGTTCCGGACCTCACCGGACCTTTTTGTGATCCTCTGTCACCTCTGAATACTTATCGGAACCGGTTCTGCATCGACAGCCACAACTCCTTCAGATCTTCATGCGGACCTCTGAAATCTTAACTGAAGCATCTCAAGACTCATATCTACAAACCCTTCAATCCGCATCCTCCGGTTCTCAACCTATAGAATACATTTGCCTTCTTCTCATCACGGTTCTTCACTGTTCCTGACTGAGGCTAATTTTCTCAATATCCTCAGCACACAGCTCATCCAATCCTTCTTGTCAATGCAATATGAGTATGTTGACATCAATGACAACACTGGCTCACCTCATACTTGCAACAGGAGTTGGATCATAAGATCCTCATCTAAGCTTCATTTTGAAGTGGAAGGCTGGCCTGACTAACTCATTTTTCTTTTATGAAGCTATCTTAGGGTTTTTATGGTTGACAATAGCCCTAAAAGCTTTAGAATTAACCTACAGTCAGAAAAACCAAAGCACAGAGGAGGAACGGTTACTTAATGGTTTTTTGCGCTTGCAGAACCTTGAGATTACTTTTTCTTGCTCATTCTGATGATTTCTTCTAAATGCAGTCTCGCTCTCGAGAATACCTTAATCCTTGAATTCCTGCACAATTCTCTATATTAATGAACTTTGTGCGGCAAGAATTCCTACACAATTCTCTGTATTAATGGACTTTGTGCTACAAGCACTTCGAAATCTTTCTCTTTTGAAACTTTGAATTTAGGCCATTGATCTTTTCCTTACATTCTGAAATCCACGGTCCTGATTGGTTGACTAGAATTGACAATCTTCATTGCCGTTCAGAAAATGTACGAGTCGGATATGTGGTAGTACCTCGCAGCGTAACAGCGTGTGATGGCTCACCTCTCACCTACCCCACGCCGACGTGCCTCACTTCTTAAAAAAGAGAATGCCACATGTCGCGATGTCATGATCGCACAACATAGATTCCAACCAAAGTGATTCTACTTGCGACGATGCGCAACCATTGGATCAAGTCTTTTGCTAGCTTAGATTTTTTGACATGTGTCATTTTGTCACAGCCACACATCAAATATTCTCTCCTTACAGATTCCTCATGCGCCCTTGCGTGACCATTAGATTTTGCCCTTCCTGCAACCATTAGATCAAGTCTTTAGTGGGATAGGATGCCAACTTAGATTTTTTGAATGTGTCGTTCTATTGCAGCCACACAACGAATATTCTCTCATGACAGATTCCTCACGCACCTTTGCGCGACCATTAGATTTCACCCTTCCTACAACCATTGGATCAGTTCTTTAGTGGGATAGGATGCCAGCTTTGATTTTTTGACATGTGTCATTCTATCGCAGCCACGCAACGAATATTCTCTCCTGACAGATTCCTCATGCAGCCTTGTGCAACCATTAGATTTTTCCCTTCTTGCAACCAACGACAGCGGGTAACCTCTAGAATCCTAGATTAAGGGGTCAGTCAACTTACGAATATTAGGACATGAAGTCATGACTTCACTTACCAACAACCTTCTTGCATATTAACTTCTTAAATAATTAAAAAGTGGACCCTGCTAGCTTGCTAGGTTAACCCATTCCCCACCAAGCCATGACCGACAAGATTAGGTATAAGGGGCCAGTAAACAACATGGTTTTGATGGCTTAGGTTTTAACTTAGACAACTAGCAACCGGAGGTAGAAAGTCAACATAAGATTACGCAAAAGGTTTCTCATATGAAATGTCAACCATTGATATTTGGAAATCTAACGATTCAAGTGTCAAAACCTAATTATGCAAATATTTTAAGCATCATGCATGTAAATGAACTACACTATCAATAGAAAGTGTAATTTTACTTGTGCGTATAAAAATTCATGATTAATTCTCTCTAAAAACAACCAAATTGAAATCAAATTAAATCCAAAAAGATTGAGAGTTCACATATATTATAGCTCTCTTAGCTATGCCTATCTCAAGAGTCAAAAAGCAAACAAATGCCAAGCAACATTAGAAACCTCTAACCATAACAGAGAGTCAGAGACCATCACCAAATCCATGTCAACATGTATAAATTAAAGCAAACATATAAGAAGCAACATTGGAAACCTCTAACCATAACAAAGACCAAATTATATTAATACAAAAAAGATTTACACTTGGGTAATTATATTAATACAAAAAGATTTACACTTGGGTAATT
This sequence comes from Cunninghamia lanceolata, assembly GCA_027924645.1. Lineage (NCBI taxonomy): Eukaryota > Viridiplantae > Streptophyta > Pinopsida > Cupressales > Cupressaceae > Cunninghamia > Cunninghamia lanceolata. The sequence continues at coordinate 832,049 of BSBN01000220.1, read as the reverse complement.
ATATTATTACAAAAAGATTTACACTCAAAAAATTATATCAATACAAAAACCACTCCAGTGGCCAGCCCAGGCTCCAAAAAACACACAACACGAGAGAGGCTACCATAGTACCATAGAAATTCCTATCCCCTTGACTGAGCGACTCCTTGAAAACTTGCCACCCTACCACCTCAGCATGGAAATCACCAAAAAAGTGGCCCTGGGAGCCTGACCACTCCTACGGCCACTGCGAGTAGAATCCCCCCATATTCACAATGGCTGTGAAGTATTGAAGCCATACCAGAGTATCGTTTGTGTCCATTCCAATTGCCCATCGAAGAAAGTGTCTCCCACGAGCCGCCCAAAGCCTGTGCCTTCCGAGTTGTTGCTCATTCATGTTTAGGAGGAATGGCTGCCTAGCTACGCCCTCATGTCCCTCCTATAGCTTCTCTAGGTCTCTTGGCCACGAGATACTGACCCCCAATTATGCATCAATCACCACGTCTAAGTCATCCAAAAGAATATATGGAGTAGATACCCCCCATAGAATGATCAATGCATCCACCTTTGCCTCTCCTAGGTCTAACAAAGAAGCCAGAAAGCGTTAGGAAATATCTGAATTTACCCTATATCTATCCTCGGAGACCAAGAAGTCTTTACCAAAGACCATCTTCACTGCCTCAAGGAAGAATAGGTTTTGCTAGTTACAAATATTCATCAATCTGCCATCTCTGATATGGCCCAGAAAGGTGACCTGACACTTATTGTAGCAGAGCCTTATGGGAGTCTCCATGATATATTTTGAGCAAGCCAGTCGAGTGCCATTTTGCTGGAAACCTCTAGGATTTAAAGGAAGATCGTTAATGAACACACGCTTCAACTGACATGCATTTACTTGTTGTCCAAATTTTTTGTAGCGTCAATCTTCGGCTCATGTAAGGATCAACCATTACCAAAAGCTATTTAATAACTTGTCAGATCTATTTAATAAATTAAAAATCAATGCTTGGGAAAAGTATTTTGTAGGCCACCAAATGAAATCGATATCAATGATTCAATATATAAATTTATAATAATATCATATTTTATATAATATAATATATAATTTTACATTGAAAATTTCATTCTTTGAAACATCTATGATCTATATACATTGCTATGAGGGTGAAAATGGGGATTAATCAATTTAATAACAGAAACCCAAACATCAATAGAATATGAAGGAAAAGGAGATTTTAAAATAACAAATGAAGATACTTACAACCCTTTACCTTTCATCTTCCATTGCTCACCTATCTGTTCTTGATCTTTGATAATAATAAATCCCTCAGAAGCGTATGCTCCCTTGCTTGTTGAAGATGACAAGAATAGAATGGCTGTGATACTTTGTGTGATTGAAGGTGAGCTTCAACACACTATTGATGGATGATAAGAAATGCTTATGAAGATTGGGGTGCCAAAGGTGTGCTTGTGTTTCTGCAGCATAAGTTTGCTCAAATGATGGATATATGAAAGACAGAAGAAGAGGATTGTATTTATAGAGAAGGGTGAGGGAAGATCAATGGTTGAGAAGAAAAGAGAAGATCAACGAAGGAGGATGGTTGAGGAACGTGCAACAAATGGAAGAAAGACATGTGTCATTCAAAAAGAAGCTATGTTGAGTTAACTACTCTGTTGATGAGGATGAGTTTTGTTTTTCTTAAATTAGAATTTATTTTTCTAATTTAAGAGCATAGTTGCTTTAAAGTAGCTTTAACTCAGCTTTTGCTTTTGCATGACAAGAGGAATGTATTTTTAGAAGATATGAAGATTTTTAGAAGATAAGAAAGCATAATTAAATAAATGAATTTATTTAATTACTTGTATATAATTTAGAGGAATAAATAAAATATAAAAATATATTTTATTTTTGTGGAGATTTAAGATTTTATTTAAATAAAATTGCATTTTATTTAAATTTTGGAAGAATAAAAGATTTTAATTAAATAATTAAAATTATTTAATTATTTAGAATAATGAAGTTGATGTAGATGAATTTAATTAATTAATTAAATGTAATTTATTTAATAATATGGGAGGAGATGAATCAAATAAATAAATAAATTTATTTATTTATTGATAGAGGAATGTGAAGGTGAAATAAATATTTAAAATATTTATTTAAGTAGAGTCATGTCAATTTTAGGTGTATACATTTTGCCCCTCTTTGATGCAATGTGTTTTACCACGTTGTTTCAAAGAATAAGAATTTTCGATAGTGATACATGCCCCAGTTTGCCCCTGGTACAAGTTTGACGATAGGATGCCCCCTCGGGAGATTGGACGGGGAGAAGGTAGAAGGCATGAGATGGACAATCTCATGATGAGATAGGTTGACAGGAGAAGAAATGGTTGGATACAGAAGAAAGAGGTGAATGATATGCAATGCAAGATAAAATGATAACACACATAAGCAAGTAAGCAAGTATGCACAAATGATACAAGAACAAACAAGGTATTGCCCATGTCGAGTAGTAAACCAAGGATATAGATCGATGATGTCTGGTTTCAAGAATGAAACATGTTGTATAAGACTCCAGGTCTGGTTTTCGACAATGCAATATCCTATCTAAGACATTTGATATGATAACAATATACTACAATGTTGTCATGGCGGGGAACGATATATCCCTAGAGCAACACGAAGGATAGTTATGACTGATTGATATGGTTTACAACAAGATTATGATCAAGACCGCTAATTGTGATTGGATAATTTGACAAGATTGCCTTGACTTGATTGGTATGGATTAAGGATAAACTTGCATTTTGATCACTGCTCGGATTGATAGCTAGAACTGTTGATGAGAGATATGAAGACGAATAGAAATTTGATCGATAGAAGAATGACTCGATAGAAGATATCACAAGATTTTATTTGTAAACATTGATTCTCTGCATAGAATTTTATTGCATGGGATATGGATATGGATATGGATATGAAATGCAATTAGATACGTTATGGATATGGATATTTGTCATCTTGATATTGCATGTATTTTGAAGTGCTTTGTTTCATCATTGGGCTTTTAAAATGTTGTAAGAAAATACAAGCATCTAGGTATAATTAAACTGAGATGACCTGAGTATCGCTTACATGGATTTTGATTTAGCAAGTTAATACAAGCATCTAGTCAAAATTGAATCTAGATGACCTGAGTATTTCTTGCGTTTCAACAGACAAGGATTACCCCTTTTCATGTTCAGACCTTCGAAAGTCCTTGATGATCTTTTACTGATCATGTCGTTAGACAGAAGTCATCACAGTACTAAAGTTTAATCCACAAACAGCAGACAAAGAAAAAGATTATTTCCCCATCATAGCATCTCTAGCTTTCTGGCATCCTTGAGTAGCATAGGAAGACATAATGACAAAAATTCAAGACTTTGTTAAGTTAACCTATTCACAAAAGCATTCTTGCATTAGATGTGTCTTTTTGCCATAATTGATATAGAATCAGTTTGAGTGTTTTGGTATGGTGCTCTGCTTTGGATGGGTTGATGTTTTGCGTCAAGATTTTTGTTTGAGCAGCTTGCTTGTCTAGTGAAAGGTATCACAATCCTTATTGGTATCCTCTTAGAAAATGTGGCATTCAAGAATCCAAATCCGCAACCAGGTCGAGGAGTTGCCCCCAATTTAGATAAAGGATCAACTTATTATGGGTGAGACGAAAACAGACATGGAGAGACGGACCCTAAGGGACTGACCTAGTGCCTCGGGGGCTCATTGCTAAATGGTCTTGCCTACGTGACGACGCAGAGGCAACATAGTTCGGGGTGAACTTGATGGACCTAAGACCTAGGCAATGGCAAGGATGCAAAAATAGCATGGACTCAAATTGATAGGACCAGATATGGGACAGACAAGACAGTGGAGTGGAGTGAAGGGGAGCCTCGGGGGTGCATTAAGAATGGCCTTGCCTACGTGATAACTCAGAGGCAACATAGTTCGACAACAATTCAAAGGATTGGTTCAAGAGGAAGGATATGGTGGACACAAGAGATATGAAGTCTCAACAGATGGAGGAAGTGGTTTGTCACAAATAGCACCTATTTACCAGGTTTTCACCACTTGCTTTTATTTGCACAGAAGCTAAGAGTACACATGATGCATGTTTGCCAGGTTTTCATCATGGTACCTATCTTAGGTACCTGTTTGCTAGGTTTTCACCAGATGACGATTTTTTTGTTATTTTTCCATTTTTTTTTTGTTTATTTTTTATCATTTTTCGATTTTTTTGGATTTTTTTAGGATTCCCTTACATTGGGGTTTTCAGGTATAGAACTTACAGAGGTGCATGCTGTTGATGGGATCATCAAATAGTTCACCTTTAGATGTAACCAATTGATATGCCCCCGATCCATAGGCGGCAATGATGACATAGGGACCCAACCAGTTAGGTTTGAACTTGCATTTCTTTTCTCGATCTTGCTGATTTCTAGGATTTTCTCTGAGGACTAGGTCACCAACTTGGAATACTTGGGGCTTTACCCTATGGTTATAGCTTATGGACATTCATTGCTGATATGCTTTTAGATGGTTAAAGGCCTGTTGCTTTCTCTCTTTGAGCAACTCTAATTCTTGAAGTCTGGACACTCTGTACTCTTCATCAGATATAAGGCCTTTTAACGAAACTTGCAAGGATGGGATCTCAACTTCAATGGGCAAGATAGCTTCAGATCCATAGACTAGGGAGTATGGTTTTGCACCTATGGGTGTGCGGATGCTTGTACAGTAGGCCCATAGCACGAGATTCAGTTGGACATGCCAATCTCGGCTAGCATCATTGACAGTCTTCTTTAGGATTTTCAAAATGGTTTTATTTGATACCTCAGCCTGGCCGTTGCCTTGGGGGTAATAGGGGCTTGAAAAGTGGTGTTGGATATGGAATTTCTCATATAGTTCCCTGACATCCTAATTTTTGAAGGGTCGTCCATTACCCGTGACAATAGATGAAGGGATACCATAGCGACAAATGATATAGTTCAAGATAAAAGAGGCAATCTACTTGCCTGTGATATTGGCTAAAGGCACAACTTCAATCCACTTCATGAAGTACTCAGTGACAGTGATTATGAATTTATGGCCGCTAGAGGAAGAAGGGTGAATCTTGCCCACTAAGTCGAGTCCCCATTGACAGAAAGGCCAAGGAATCATTAATGACTGTAGCTCCTGTGCTGGTGCATGTATCAGGTTCCCATGGATTTGGCACTTTTTGCACTTCTTTACAAAATGATAGGAATCTTGTTCCATAGTTGGCCAGTAGTATCCCATGCTTATGAGTTTCTTGGCTAGGGTAGGGCCACTAGAGTGGGTCCCGCATATACTGTCATGTACTTCACTCAGGGCAGTTTGATATTCCTCACTATCGAGACATCTAAGGAGAGTACCATCGAGACCTTTGCGATATAGGGTATTGGTGACAATGGCATACCGGGATGCCTGACAAATGAAGGTTCATTTCTAGTTACTAGAGAGATCAGGTGGGAGGGTATTCTCTTTAAGATAGGCAAATATTTTTCCATAGAGGGGGAATCGGCTCCAACAATGTGGAAAATGATATGGGATTCAGGGGTGTCATATGCAGGATAGGATACTGGCTCTACCAAGAACTCATAACGTGATTGATTATCCAGAATATCAAGGAGAGAAGCAATCGTGGCCATGGCATCTGTAGCTTTGTTCTCAATCCTTGGTATCTGTTCAAAAGAGATCTTGACAAAGTATTCTTTGAAGTCATCTACCATTCATTTGTAAGGAATCAGTTTCTCATCTTTTGTCTGGTAGTCATCATTTACTTGATTTATGACCAGCTGTGAGTCGCCATATACCTGAAGTTCTTTGATATTCCATTCAACTCCTAGCTTGATGCCAATGACTAGGGCTTCATACTCTGCCATATTGTTAGCGCAGGGAAAGAGTAATCTGTATGATTTAGGAATGTTGTCTCCACTAGGTGTGATCAACAAAATACCTACTCCTGATCCATGTTGAGTGTATGATCCATCAAAGTACATTTTCCATATTGTTGTGGATATGTGAAAGATAGATTCGTCTAGAAATTCAAAGCTCAAAGGGCTATCATCTGTTAGGGATGCATCTGCCAGTTGATCTGCAAGTACTTGGCCTTCTATTGCTTTCCTGTCAACATATTCGATATCAAACTCGCTGAGAAGCATGACCCATTTGGATAATCTACCTATTAGAGCTGCCTTGTTGAGTAAGTATTTGAGTGGATCAATCTTTACTACCAGTTTGATAGAATGTGACATGTAATGTCTCCACTTTTGTGAGGCGAAGACCACAGCGAGACATGCTCTTTCAATTGGCGTGTACTACAGTTCATACCCAACAAGTGTTCGACTGATATAATATAGAGCTTGTTCTTTCCCATCATAGTTTTTCTGTGCAGGGAGAGCTCCCAGAGCTGTTGGTGTAGCTGAGATATTCAGTAGCAGAGGTTTACCCTGAATCAGTGGCATCAATACAGGTGGCTTCATAAGATATTCTTTTAACTGTTGAAATGCCTGTTTACATGAATCATTCCATTTGAAAGGGATATTCTTATGTAGAAGGTGAGAAAATGGGTGGCACTTGTCTGCCAATTGAGAAATGAACCTTCTGATAGATTGTAATTTTCCCTGTAGAGATCTTAGCTGAGTGAGATTCTTAGGAGGCAACATTTCCATGATGGCTTTCACTTTAGTTGGGTCGACTTCGATGCCATTTGCAGACACTATGTATCCCAGTAGCTTACCTGAGGTAACTCCAAACACGCACTTCTTTGGATTGAGGCACACATTAAATGTTTCCATTCTATTGAAGATTTTGTCCAGTACTACCAGGTGTCCTCTTGTGAGTGATTTTTCCAGAATGTCATCAATTATAGTGTGCATCATGTCATGGAAGATTGTGGTCATAGCTCTCTAATATGTTGCATCGACATTTTTCAAACCAAATGGCTTTACACACCAACAATAGGTGCCCCAAGGACATGTAAATGCAATCTTGTGTTGGTCTTTACGTGCAATCTTTATTTGCTTATATCCAAAAAAACCATCCATTAGTGACAGCATGGTGTGCCTTGTCGTGAGATCTACAATCATGTCAATGTTTGGCAGGGGAAAATCATCTTTCGGACAAGCTTTGTTCAGGTCTCTGAAGTCATTACATATTCAGACTCTACCATCTAGTTTGGTGACTAGTACTATGTTCGAAACCCACTCAGGATAGTCTATAGGTCTAATGAATCTGACATCCAATAGTTTCTTCAGCTCTTCTTTTACCATGAGCGCCACATGCGGGTGCATCTTTCTGAGTTTTTGCTTTACTAGTTTATTGGTTTTTGCGTGTACTTCTATATAATTTAGTAAAATTTATCATCACCCTTCAAAAAGATTGGGAATTACATCATACATGAACCTCTAACCAACCTTAGTTCTAAACAAAACTCCTATCCTTCGACCTTCAAACCTTGCTTTGATCCTCCAAAATCTTTTTGGTTCCTCTTTTCGATGACGTATAACGAATATTTCACTGTAGTCCATAATTATCCTATTAACAGGCAATGGATCCATTACAAATTTAATTGTGTGCTCATTCACAATGTCAATCAATGATTCACTATAGAACCTTGCATTATATGTACAAGAAACCACTAGGCATGGGTAACAATAAGGCCAGTAAAGGAGAATTAAATTGATTTTCTTGAGGACACTGGAAATTGAGTTGCAATACTAATTCCATGCATCAATTCAAATTTCCAGTTTCTCATACATGCATGCATGTGTGGGAGATTCAACCCACCACCCAAAATAGAATGCATCATTTGCAAATGTTAAAAGTGTCAATTCTTGACACGATTTATTCCACTTGACGAATGCTCGTATTTCTTCATTCTGAGACATGCAAAGCAATAACAACCTGCATAGCCACACACAAACAAAATTTTCCATCATCTTAGATTCTTATTACTATTCTACATCTGTGAACTGAGAACTCTATCACACAGTTAAAATCAAAATCATGAATGATCACAAAATAAATACTTGGTAACTTACTTTCTTCGCACAACTGCTGTAATGAAAGCCATTACTTTGAACTTTTACAGTCTATTGATTCTTGACCTATCTAAAACTTAGTAATGCAATATAAGTTTGAAACACTAAAGACTATCATATATACATTACATGTATGTCCATGACAAATGGGTAATAAATAACAAGCAACTCTATATAATTCATATTGGCTAATCTATGTGGTTTGTCATGACTCAGTACTCACTTGCCATTAATGAACTTAATTGAGCATTGGCTAATCTATGTGGTTAAGTGCATTCAATCAAATCAATCATACCACCACTGACCATTTGATGCACCCTAGAATGAAAGATGAACGGTTGTAGTTCAATCTCGAAAGGTAGATCTCCAACGCTACAAATTGCTAACAAAATCCTCTGGAATCAACTAGCAGCCGTTAGATATTATTAGATCAATGGTTGACATATATATAAAATATATAATATATTTTATTGATTATTGTGCAAAGGTGGCGGCGCGGTAGAGCGTAAGTCCTCGGTTGTACAACTACAAATTTGGGAAATTGGGTGTGTCAGTACTTATGTCATCGATTTGTGATCATCTTTCCATTTAATGACATCCATGCTTGAAGTGACCTCTATCCTTTCCTAATAAATAAGGAATGTCGTGAAAAGCACAATTGCACGTATTTGGGAAGGCAATTTATGCAGCTCAATTAAATAATTATGTATTAATTTTGTTAATCAGAATCGTTGTTACTTGACACTTGTCTTTATTCTGGAGACTTTATGTAGAAAGATGGGTGTGTCAGAACTGCAACCCGGAATGGAAATTCAACTAAAGTCTGATGCCATTCACATAGTATGATTTTTTATTGGCATAACAGTTTATTTCACCAATTAATTTTTTATTGGTTTGAAACTATATTTAAATTCACCAATAATTTTTTTATTGCTTTGAAAATTGGTTTAATTCACCAATGTAAATATATTTTCTAGTTTGAAATTAGATTTTAATCACCAGCAAAAATATTTTCTTATTTTGAAAACAGGTTTAATTCACGAATGTAAATATATTTTCTGGTTTGAAATTAGATTTTAATCGCCAGCAAAAATATTTTCTTATTTTGAAAACAAGTTTAATTCGCCAATGGAAATATTTAATTGGTTTGAAAATAGGTTTTAATCGCCAATGAAAATATTTTATTGGTTTTAAAAAAATTACAATTCGCCGGGATTTTCCATAGACCTCTAGCGATTACAAAAGATTCACCAAATAAGATTATTTTTTTCCTACAAAAATGAAAAAAATTTGCCAATAAAATTAATATTTTTCTCGGGAAGTATACATGATTCACCAGGTTTATACATGTTCTCCGGGGGGGGGTTCTTAAAGTTATCCCTGATGTCCTGTTCATCCTTTCTACAACTCCATTTTTCTAAGGGGTGTATGGAGTTGTCTTATGTCTTTCAATCTCACGTTCTTTATAGAACTTATCGAACTCTGTCGAACAAAACTCACCACCATTGTTAGTTCTCAAACACTTAATCTTTTTACCAGTCTGATTCTCTACAAATTCTTTAAACTCTTTGAACTGACTAAAGACTTTAGATTTGCTTCTGAGAAAATAAATCTATGTCCTACTGTAATCATCTGTGAATGATATGAAATATATAGATTTAGAAATCGAAGGAACATTAACTAGACCAAACACATCAGAATGAATAAGATCCAACACACCAAAAGACTTATGAGAACTTGAGTAAAACTGAACATGGTTTTGTTTCCCATATATACAATGTTCACAAAAGTCAAAATCGAGATTACAATCATCTAACCCATCAATGAGGTTTTGCTTTTTCAGGGTTCTAAGAGCCTTCTCACCAATGTGACCAAGTCTCTTATGCCATAACATTGTCTTCTCAATAGGAAGTCTCATTTCCAAAGCAGGAGCACCCTTAGGTAACCAAAATGCACCACCATTAGAAGTTGAAACATGTCTTTTTGCAGCTGGTTCCAATGGTGAGGATGAAGTGACTGTAGCTATTTTCTTCAAGTCAGAAGAACTATTGCACTGTGAAGTGCATGCCTCCAGCTAAAATAGAGTACCTCTCTGAGGACCCTTTGCAAGCACCATAGCTCCTTTGGTCATATTTCATCCTTCTTTAGAGAAGACAACATGCACACCTGCATCATTCAATTTACTTACAGAAAGCAAGTTCCATGCCAAGTCTAGGATGTGCATAACCCTAGAGATCTCCTTCACTCATCCATCAGGGAATTTGATTGTGACCCTTCCATGGCCAACTATCTTCAGATGAGAGTTGTCACCCAGGTACACTCTTCCACCATCAAACTCTTCATATTTTATAAACTATTCTCAATGCGAGGTCATCTGAAAGGATGGACCACAAAACCACACACCTTCAGATGCATGGGTGGCCAAGGTAGAAATAAAAGCATCACCATTATCTTGTGACTTGTTAGAATTTGAATTGGAGGTGTTCTTTTTTTTCTTCTTCACCTCCTTGCACTCCTTTCAGAAGTGCCCAATTTTTCCACGGTTTCAACATAGTGCCTTAGGCTTTCCAGGAGATTTGGATCTCCCACAAGATTTGGATCTACCCTTCTCAGATTTCTTATTCTTCTTCTTCCCTTTGTCCTTGGGTCTTCCACAAACCACAAGAGCTTCTTTAGCCAACTCGAATGACTTTCTTCACATCTCTTCAAATAACAATGAAGACACTACCTCATCCATCTTGAAAGTGGTTGTAGTGCTCCTGATGGCCATTACAAGATGATCCCACGAGTCTGGTAAGGAACAAAGCAAGGTCATACAACAATCCTCCTCCTCCATTTTCACACCAACGGATGTCAATTGTGCAACTATCATGTTAAAGGAATTCAGGTGATCTGTAACAGATCCTTCATCTTCCATCCTCAGAGAATACAACTTCTTCCTCAGGAATAGCTTGTTAACTAGGGATTTGGCCTGATAAACATCTCCCATCTTTTTCCATAATTCTTTTGCAGTCTTCTCCTCATGGACATTTAACAAGATAGAGTCTCACAAGGCCCTTAGCCTTTCAATCCTTGAGATCCCAATCAGCTTGAGCCATTATTGTTAGTTTTGTAACAGAAATAGTTTCCCATAAGTCTCTATTAACAAGCATGTCTTCCATCTTAAGTTTCCATAACTTGAATTGGTGCCATTAAACTTCTCCAACTCTATTATTCCAAATGTGTCTACCATCTCCTTCCTACAACAAGATTACATAATACTCTACATAGACTCCCACTCAATCAAAGATCAATACAAAAACCCCTACCCAGCAGCTAGGACCAAAACTGGTCAGTCTCTAATACTAACTGAAAGGAAGCAAGGTACTCGAAATATGCTTCCTACACTAATCTAATGAGGGAAGTAGTTTACAAATTATTTTTAAACCTTACAGTTACAGTGACGTTAAGACAACAACATAGAGATTACACAGCATACACACACAGAAAGAGAGTAGACAAGATATGTCGTGGGGAAAACCCTTTTAGGAGAAAAACCCCACACTCTAAAGTACAGCTCAAATGTATTACAGTAAATAATAACAGAGTACAATACAGTTTCAGAGCCAATGCTCTTTCAGGAGTCTTCGACAGTCATGTCTAGAGATATTTCAGCAACATAATGGTACTTGTCAATAACACTATGCATCTCCCATCCAAGCACCTATTTTTATAGAATTTATAAGGCAAAATGAGAAGCTTCTAGAGATGGGTTTTCAACTTGGCCTCATGGCCCATTACCCATGCCTAGGGAGACTTATCCTACATTACAACAAGGTTTTTACACTTTTCACAACATGCCTTCCTAATGTGGGTGCCTAATCACAAGATAGACTATGACAGATGCTCTTACGCATCTTACAACTGTCATAGAATCCATCATACATGACAACACTTATAGCTATAAAAGAATCTATCATAAACTGACTAAATATAGTATATTCCTCTTACAACATGTCATAACCCACCTTGGGTGCCCAAAATGCCTTCCTCAAAGATGCTCTTCGATACTTGTCTTCACCTGTCATAGAACCTTCTATACATGGCTCTTACATGTCATAGAATCTGTCATAATACTTACTCATCATAACTCCTTACACACTACACAAGATGCTGACACATGGCAAAAAACCTCTACCACAATATGGGACGCCTATATCCACATGGGATGAGTTGACTATCCTAGTCACATTACAAATGGAGTGACAACACATCATGCCACTTCATACTAAATGACAAAAACAGGATGTACAACATAAATTACATCATAGGCAAATAAATAAATAAATAATCAAATAAGCAATGCTAGGAATTGCAAGGTTTAGACACCTTAATTCCTAACACTGTAAACTCAAAGAGAGGTTATAAAACATAGAATGAGCTAGCTCAGGGAGATAGTGAGCTTCAAAATTGCATCAATAGCTAGACTAGTAGCTGTTGCAAAGCAAACAAAGAAAATCATTGAAGTCCCTACTACTCTAAAGAAGGCAGAAGATATGTTGTCCCAAATTAATGGACACATCTTAGTTTTGAATGATGTCTAAATTCAGTGGGATCAAGATGTAGCTCAGGTAAGAAAACTTTATTCTGACATTCTTCTAGCAAGACTGTAAGACTTTTTGTTCTTAACTTCACTTGTAAATATGCAGACAGTAGAAAAATAGGCTTGAATTTTTGGCAACCTATAGATACATTTGTATTAAACATCTTTTCCACTGATGTCAAAGGGGGAGAAGAAGAATGAGTCAAAAATAGCTAAATATCTAAGGGGGAGTAGAAAAATAGGGTGTACATAGTAAGGGGGAGCAGTATGAAAATTTTTCACTAAGTATTGCCATCAATGCCAAAGGGGGAGATTGTTGGCAACATAGTCCAGAGACACTACTAATATGATTGTAATGTGGCGTTGTCATTGATGGAAACAGTTAGATATGATTGGGAATAGATCTTAAGACAAGTTTTGTACAGTCTTTTTGGTCCGAGAAGAATGACTTAGTCAAATTTACTAAGTGTTGGTAGCTTACTAAGTTAGCAACATAGAGTTAGTTGGTGTTCCTCCCTAGATGAAGACTCTAGTATGTGGTTTTGGTATGTTTCACTTAGTTGTATGATGATGCTATATTCCAAGTTTCATATCCTAGCAATCTCCAGAAGCTACACCTTGAATTGCTTAAGTCTAGGTTAACAAAGTTTAGTCATGAATAGTACAGAATACTTGAGTATTTTAGTCTGCATTTCTCTGCTGTTGGGTGTTTTGATTTGTTATTTGGAGGTGTTGTAAACACATGTTAGGAGTATCCAATTCTAGATTTGTGGAGTTTGAGCTTTACCAAATGATTGTCTACAAGTGTCCAAGTATCGGCATTCATGTTGACAGTAATTCACAATGATAGATACAGGATGTAATGCCCAAAATTTCACATGAGCAAGACACACAAAATTGACCCAATTTTTTTTTCAAGAACACTATGCATGATAGTGTATCACACACCCATTAGCATTGCGTCCGTGGGCAATGCTACAAGAGACTAAGCACATGCAAGGGTATTTAATCTTCACACAATAAGTATAGACTACAATTCAAGGCACTCGTTAATTGAGGAAATTAAGTAAGGAAAATCAACCCGAATATCTACATAGATAACAATTTGTATTAATAATTTAAGTTCAACAAACATGACTACCCTACATTCACAACATGAATTAATTCCAAAAAGGAAAGGGTTGATCCACTAGCAATAAGCATCCATTTTGCTCATTTTCTAAAGGATAAGGGCAATAGCACAAACGAATTGGCCATAACACTTATAGGTTGAAAGAAATATAGGAAATGTGATTATAATTAGGTGTTCCTCATTTGTATGTTGTATTGTTAACTATATTTATAGGTTCTAGAAGTTCTTCACAAATTGAATCAAGCATGATGAGCACATAATACATGGTATGAAAACACATGAAGAATTAATGTATTTATATGACATTTATTTGAATTGTTATTATATGTAATACCACCCCATTTATGATATTGTGTTTACCACCCTAGTTGTTGAATTACACATTATTGTTCCTTTGAGGACAAGTTGGGTATATTGGTAATTGTGACATACATATACATGTGTTGTACAATAACATAACAAAACTTATTTATGGGTATTCCTGTACACCATATTATAAACACTATAAAATTGGAATCATAAAAATTCTAAGATTTATATAACAACATTAACCTAACAAATATCTAGACTTAGACTTATATATATTTCTTTCCCATGACACATGTGAATATAAATTAAAACACTTATTTTATTATGAGGGAGGTTCTATAATGGCTATAAGGCATGGAGCCTCATGTGTCAACCGTGCACATAAAACCCAACACACAACCAATAATAATTATTAACGCTTACATTTTTAAGAGGTGCAAGGGTTTCACTGACATGATAATAATGATATTTGTAACTTAGATGCATTAATTATGATTTGGTATTTTTATACCGAAGACCCCATTTATGGTAGGATTTGATTTTTCACATTATTATTTTTCCGTGAAATTTCCAATTGAAGGCTAGCAATAAATAAGCCTATCAACTAAATATAAAATTAAAACATATAAAACAATTAAAAATTATATAGAAAACAATTCTCTATATCAACTAAATATAAAATCAAAACATATAAATAATTAAAAATTATATAAAAAACAATTCTATATATCAACTAAATATAAAATTAAAACATATAAACAATTAAAAATTATATAAAAAAAACAATTCCCTATATCATATATATATAGAATTAAAAATTAAAAACAATTAAAATTTATATAAACCAATAAATATTTTATACTATTTCTCTCCACTATATATATATATATATATATATATATATATATATATATATATATATATATATATAGTTAATAAATAACCATACATATATTTAATAAATAAAAGGAAAACAAATAAACATAAGATATGTAAAAATAAAGTAAGCACTAGTATTTAAATCATGGTAATTCTTCTTTATATACTAAAATTTGTGTAACTTTTAGTTAAATATTAAAGAGTACTAAAACAAAATTCATGAACCCTTTATATATCTATAACTATGGTATAGCTCACTTTATACATAATGTCATTCCTTAAATTTTAAATATTTAATACGATTTACAAAGTTTCCATAACAATATTACCATAAATAGAAGCGGTTTCATATATTTATGCCGAGAGGCATTCTACACTCATAGCAAGGGCTAAAAGATTCAGATTCCTATAAACAAGTAAGATTCAGATTTCCATGTAAAAAAAATTCATAAAATGTGTAAATAAATAAATAGAAAAACTTGGGTAGTTATGGAGTGAAATCTTTATTACATTTGAAGAATATGAAAAGTCTCACAGCATAGTCTCTTTAAATTAACTCATGTGAAAAATAGAAAAATTCGGCAGTTATGGAGTGAAATCTTAACTTCGACAGTTATGGAGTGAAATCTTTATTACGTTTGAAGAATATGAAAAGTCACGCAGTAGTAGTCTCTTTAAATTAACTCATGTGAGCATATCAAATATTCTAACTGCAAGTAATTTATAAATACCAACAAATTGGAAGATATCTCTTGACGTACTGTAGATATTTTTTTTTAAATATAAATATACTAATTAGAGATAAATGATATCTCCCATAAATAGAATATTTATGATATTTATGTTACACAGTAAATACTCCACTTAACGGGATAAACAAAAAGAGGCTGTGAACCCTAATTTATTTCGTTGTTATTTTATTTTTTTAATTTTTTCCATTGACAAGAAACCCTAATTTATTTATTTGCTATTTTATTTTCTCCATATCGTCTTTCTTTTCCCATAAACCCTAATCTTTCTTTCACTTATCACTTGCTTGCAACATGAATAGATAGGAATATTGTGGCGGCCATGGATGGAGGCTAGGAGATGTCTAGCATTGTAGAGTATGGTCTAGGTAATGGCAGCTAAAGGCAGCTGGAGAGGAGTGACGAAATTAATGGATTAAGAGTTAATGTTGGTTTTTATTGTTTTGTTCTTTTTTTTTTTTTGCAGAGGCACCCACAGTAAGAGACGGAGGCTCTTTAGATCTGCGGTCTTGGAAGAGCCAGATCTTAAAACCCTTACAATTTATTTATTTATTTTCTTCTAAATATAAGCATAAATTCTTCATTGCCTCTCTTTTTTTTCCTTGAAAACAAATTATAGCATATCAATATTGTTTACTGGCCTTCATTCAGTTTAAATACATAGTTGCAGAGGAAGTTTGGAAGTGACTATCAAAGCTAGCAGGAATTTTATTTTACTATATTTTTAAGAAACAAAATGTAACCGCAACATTCTTGACATGAAAGCATGTAGACTCTATTTTTTAAAGAAATATTTATTTCCCCCTTTTTTTTCAAAAGAATTTTGAAAGTAACTTCATATCTACATAAACTGAAACATGGCTTTATCCTCTTCTATATTTTTATAATTTTTAACAAAGCAGTGAAGTTTTTGAACTCTTTTTTTTTATCCATACAATATTAAATGCAAAATGTAGGGTATGCACAATGGAATCTTGTAATTTTATGAAATCTGGGTAACCCCTGTCTTTTCTTTTTTCTGATTTGACTTCCAGCTAGCAAAAAAAAAAAAATGCAGTCAACCATGATATAAGGGTAATCTCAAATAAGACATCCCATATTACAGTCTTTATACATACAAGATCTAACACCAGTGGCCTCACATTGAGCAAAACCCTCTTCCAAACTGTGTAGTGACCCAAGTTGTCTTCTTGGTCAAGGCAAGGAAGTTTCCCACCACCCAACCTAATGACATCATCAAGCCACAAGAGGGCTCTAGTCATCCCCCGAGCCAAGAGGGGCATATGTGCACACCAAAGAACACTCAAGGAAGGGAAGAAGTAATAGAGCATAACCAAAATTTAGGCAACACAAAGAACTACCATGGACACTTAGGAGGACAAAAATCATGGACTCACTACTCACAACACAACATTATCATAAAGTAAAGCATACACAAACAATAGAGAAGATGCACCTTATTCTCCAAGCCCTCCATTGTTGAGATCTTTCATCTCTCCCCACACTCCCCACACTTGCCTTCCCCCGCGGCCAAACCCCCACGCAGATAGCAGAAACCCCCCTCCCGTCCGCCGGTCACTCCACCCTACCCCCTGCCCCCTGTCCTTTTTGCCCTGCGGCCGTCCCTCCTCCACCATTCCACAGCGTCCACCCAACACCTCCGCCGACCACCGTCGCTGCCCAACAGCGTCTCTCTCCTTTGCAGCCCCTCTATGGGCAGAGAACTCCACCCCTCAGCATATACAGTATATACATTAAATATATATATATATATAATATATGCAGTTCCATGAATGGTCCCTCCAACCTGCAACAAAAACACAAATCCAAAACACAACAAAATGAAAGAAAATGAGAAAAGGAAGGAGAGGGAAATGAGAAAACAATAAGGAGGCTAGGGTTTATCCCTTTCTCCAAAATTAAATTATATTTTATTGTTGGAGAATTTTAGGGCAAGGTAAATTTAAAATTCATTTTTTAATTTAACTCCCACTCTTTTATTATGTTATTTCATTTGTTTTGTGAATTTATTTTTAGAATGGGATTTTGTGATAAATATAAAATGGGAATCTTTATTTCATTTGGGAATGATCTATTTATTTGTTAGTGGCATGGTAATAAATAGATTAGATTATAATTAGAGGGGTTATATATTTTATAGATTTTTAATTTGATTTTTAAAAAAGAGATTTATTTGTTTTATTTAAATTTTACACAATTTAATTGTTTGAGATGTATTTATTTTAACAATTGGGTTAATCCTTTAATTATAAAACCAAATTCAACGAGGTAAATATATAACTAAATTGTTATTAATTTAATATTCCTTTTTAATTATATCTTGAGCGATTTTATTAATTTAATAAAGATGTCATTCAAACCAACTTGGAAACCTAGTAAACTATTTAAACGAAGTTAGTATAACATGTTTCTGTGATCTGATCTACCAAAAAATTAGGAATAATGTAAAGGATGTAGTGATAACTCTAATTGATAGAAAACGTGAAAGAGAACCAATTGATCGAGCTTTGTTGAAAAATGTTCAATTAATCTATTTAACTAATCTACCAATTTAACTAGTGTGACGTAGGTGATTTAAAACCAAACTAGTAAACTTTCAATCAAAATTAGTTTTATTATAATAAACCCTATTCACGCCCGTGAGGCGTTATGCTACCAAATTTTTTCAGAATTTAGGGTTTAGCTAGGTTAGTGAAATTTAACCTTGCTTAGGATTAAATTATTATTTTTGCTGGTTATCGACATTAGGTTTTGACATTAATTTATATTTACTCTTGCACTAGATTTTAGCTTTTGATTTTGGCTACGTCGAAATCCCATCATTAACTTAAGTTAACCTAGGGTTTTGATCGTTAATCCTAACCCTATTGGTGATGTTAACCGCGTTGCATTGACCCCCTAGTTGACCTTCATTGCGAATGGTATGCGCAGATGAACGCGTTACCCCGCATTCAACTGTCATGTTTATGCCTTATGTGTAGCACCACTGAGCACGCTCACACGTGCGAGGGGGTTTCTAGGGAAGCGTGGTAAATTTTTTGATATTTCGTGTCATGACCACATGACAAATATGGACATGACATGTGTGATGCACGTCGTGACCGCATGGGAAATGTGGGCATGACACAGGGTTTAGAGATCCACATTTTGCCGCATAAGAATATTATGACTCATGGTTCCGAAGGTATGTTGGGTGATGCATAAGGATTGTTTGGTATGAATCTTAGAGTATTGTGTAGTCCGCATTGGGAGTTGTGGTGTGACAGTCGATTTGGTTAAGTGTATACTTAAAGATGAAGCCAACATACAAGTTGGATCGATATGCAATAAAGATATATTGTTTGGATCATCATTGTAAGTGTTTATGGTTAAAAAGGAAGATTGTTTGTTTTAGGTTTCAAAGACAAATCCTCCCTTCACCACTAAATATTCAAGGGCATATCAACCGAGTTGAATCTCCACTAAGCAAAAACAATCACCTATCAGGTTGCGCTGCCACTTGAAATAATGCGAAAGTTCAGATGTATCAAACAATATCTCAATTACACTTAAAACCCTAAATAAGAAAAATAGTATGTAAATTAATGAATTGTGACAAATCCTTTTAGACTAAGGTGAAGGACAGAGATTATTAACTTGCTATTTTTTAAGTTTGAAAAGTGAAATAGTCAGGGACTCTAGGACTAACGCCCTAGTCCAAGATACAACTTTCGTCATGGAATTTAAATCTTCTTCCGACACTGATATGTACTATATCTTCTATTTTTACCCTGGGAAAAGTGGAGGACATAGGGACTAGCACCCTTGTCACGACTAGCGCCCTTGTCCCGAAATATTGCACACTATCCTCTTTCTTTTAGATCTTGAATCCTTGTTGTATGTGTATACACCTAAAAATGACATGACTCTACCTAAATAAATATTTTAAATATTTATTTCATCTTAATATTCCTTCTAAGAATTTCATAATTCAAACTTTTGATGTCAGCATAGGACCTAAATAACTTTCATAAAATCAACATTTAAATATAGAGCAGACCCAAAATAGGGTTGGACTAGGGCACTAGTGCCCAAGTCCACCCCCTCATTTTTGTTCGGGGATCATCAAAGTAGTACCCCCTAGGTCCTATTTTCCTTAAGACTTTGTGCTTTTCTCATCAGGATTCAAAATTAACTTGAAAGATACTCTAAATACATTCTAAGGACCCAGGAGCTAAACCTGAAGAGGGAAAAGCCCCCAAGGGGACATTTTCTGACATAACATTTAGCCCCCACTTTAATGTATGTATAAATACAAGGCCAATACATGCATTAAATTACGATCAATAAACACAACAAACACACCAAGCATGGTGAAGACATGCCAAATGCATTGAAGACAGTAATAGGCATGCAAAACATGGAGAAGATAGTTACAGTCATGCAAAACACAGAGAAGATAGAATTGAAGACATGTAAGACATAGTGAATACACTAAATGTAGTGATTATTTTCTTTTTTTTTTCTTATATATGAATGCAAATGAAAATGCAAGGAAAGTAAACACACAAACCAAAATTCAGGAGGGACTCATCGCTGAAAGGAAGCTAGGTGTGTAGAAATCCCTTCCTACACTAATCTAATGAGGGGAGGAGAGTGCAAATTCAAATTTATCTTTACAATTACAGCAACATTAAACTATTAACTAAGATATTGGAGCAAACACATAAACAAGAAAGAATGACAAAAGAAGAGAGACACAAGATATACGTGGGGAAAACCCTTACGGGTGAAAAACCCCACTCCAAAACACTGCTCAACTATATTACGTAAACAAAAAAGGTTACAATACATATTAGAGCCAATACTCTTGTAGGAGTCTTCGACACTCATATTTGGAGATGATCTGGCAGCATAACAGTACTTGTAAAACCTGTAATACCTCACCTCCTCAAAGCACCTGTTTATATAGAGTTTACAAGGCAATTTTGGCTCTATCTTGGAATGAGCATCCAACATGGCCTCATGGCCCAAAACCCACACCTATGGACACTTGTCCAACCTCGTAGAATGTTTTTGACACTTATCAAGTCACTCCATCCCAAAGAGGTTGCCTATTGCCAAAATGGGTAATGACAAATGCTTCTACGACTCTTACGACCATCATAGAATCTGTCATAGCATCATGACTTACAACTATAAGAGAATATGTCATACACATGCTATAAATAGCATATTCTCTTACAACATGTCATAACCCACCTTGGGGTGCCCAAAGATGCCTTCCTCAAAGATGCTCTTCGACACATGTCTTCATCTATCATAGAATCACCTATTTCTGACTCTTACATGTCATAACTTTGTCATAGGAATTTGTCATGATCGTTTCAGTCAATATTCCCTTACACAGCATCCAAGATGCCAACACATTGCAAAATATTCCTACCACCAAGTGGGACACCTATCTCCTCATGTGAGGACAAAAGTACATGTGGTCATAAGCTAAGTAGGATGACACATCACCGTGCCAACTCCCACAATATGACAACATAGGGTTTGCATCCAAATAATACAATAGGCAAATAATAAATAAATACAATGTAAAAATACAAGGAATTACCAAGGTTGAGACACCTTAATTCCCAACATTCTCCCTCTTGGCAAACACCTTGTAAAAGCCAATAGAATCAACAGGATTTAACTGCTCCGTGGCCACTGGTTTTGTCAATGCATCTACAACATTCTTCAAAATATCTACCTTCTCCAAATTTACTTTCCCATTCTCTACCATGTCTCGTACAAAGTGAAACTGTACATCAATATGCTTTGTTCTGGCATGGAAAGTTGGATTCTTCGCAAGGTAAATCACACTTTGACTATCACAACTAATTGTAATCTGACCTGCATCAACACCAATATCTGAACACAATCTCTTAATCCAAATGGCTTCCTTACAAGCATGAGTTGCAGCCATATACTCAGCTTTAGTAGTGGACAAAGCAACCACAGGTTATCACTTACTCATCCAACTAATTACACCACGAAACATAGTGAACACATAGGCACCGGTGGATCCCTACTATCAATGTCACCTGCCCAATCAAAATCCACAAATCCACAAATACTTATGAGTTTGACTGTCTTCATATTCGAATGTCAAGAAATCTTGATCTACAATGAAAGGCTGCCATTCACTGAGAGTGTTGCTACCTATGACACCGTCATAGTCCTCAACTTCATAATGAACAAACAAAGTTTGTTGAGGCTTTTCCTCAAATCCTAATTGGATTGGAGCAACACAGAATAATCTACTGAAAGATTTTTCATTATTTCCGAAGGTAATGTCAGTCTTACCTTCTCTCCATGCATCTTCTGGGAATGCATTCTTCCTAGCAATATTTAAATCGGCTCCAGTATCAACAAGAAAAGACAAAGGATAGGCTTGTATACCTGGAAACTTTATCAGGAGAACTGCTCCTGGACAGTGTGTCGTGGCTTTGGAGGCCCGAAGATACGCCTTCTCTCCTTTCATACCACCATATTTTCCTTTACTGCTTTGTCCTTTGTATACTGGTTGGTCATCATGAATGGGGATAACTTCCCTGATGGGACTCCCTTCAAAGGCTTCAGAGCCTAAATATTGCATCGGGTCTTCATGGTGTTCTTCCTTGACTTCTTGGAGACTTTGAACTTCTCTGATTTGGAAGTTCTTCTCTGCACACATTAAGACACCTTCTGAAATTGTTGGAGTCGCTTGCGGCAGTGGCGACAGACTTGTCTGGTTGTATCTATTGATAAACTGCTGCAATTCTCGCTGAGACTCTTCAACATTTCTTTCTTCAATATCCTCAGTCATGAGGATCTCAACTTCTTCTTGTGCTTGTTTCAGCACTTTATCTAGGAATTCCATGCGATGGCGTCGCCATAATCTTCTCGCCATACTGCCGGGAGAAGGAGCTTCAAGAATTCCTTTTTGCTCAATTGGTGTTGTATTAACCACCACAGAATCAGTTTGACCGGCTTCTCTGAGAGAAGACACTGAACTTCTTTGTTGGTTATACCATGGGGATGGTTGATAACCAGAACTTTGTGGAGCCGGAGATCTAGGAGCCGGAGACCTTGGAGGTCTGATAGGAATGAAACCTCTACCTCTAACCTGATATGGTCGAGGATGCTGGTAGAAGTAGTGGTCAGTTTCTTCTTCTTCTTCTTCAACAATTTCTTGTTGAACTGGTCGTTGTGACACAAAGGCTGGTTCCTTGGGCTTCATCAGATTATACTTTTTGGCTTTGAGATCCACAAGTCGAGCTTTAAGTTTCTTCCAAGTCTCTGGACCCATGTCCATGACTTTCAATCTTTGCTCGATGTTCAGAATTTCTCCGATCACTTGATCTAGTTCCGAGACGGAACCCTTCATCATTCTGATTGAGCCTGACATCTTTCTATAATAGAAAGATACTTCTGAGTCGTCTGATTGAGCTGACTCTTCTTCACTTTGATTCTCTTCAAGCTGAGATTTCATCAACTTGACCTTAGCCTGATCTTCTCGAGATGAGAAGTATTCTTCTTCCTCGGATTCTGAATCCTCTGGACTTGAGATCACTATGTCTTCAGAATCGGATGGATAGTCATATATATAATCATATTCATCTGCCGTGACGCCGACACCTTTAGCTGCTCGGACCTTAGCTTTTCCTTTTTTCTTATCTTTCTGAGGACACTTGTTAGCTAAGTGGTCACCTTTACAGATGTAACACACTGGTTTCCGCCTGGCACTACCTTTTCTTCTTTTGTCTTTCTTACGAAAGTATCCCCTTTTTCTAGGCTTTCGGCGATCCTTATCTTTTCCTTTGTCAGATTTTCTTTTATACTTTTTCTTGTATGGCTTGCAATCAACACAATCATCATTATCTTTATCCAGCTGGTAGCATACGGCTGCAGATAAGATCGGCTGAATTTTCTTTTTCTCTTTCCGATCTTTCACTTCATTGCAAATGTCAGTGTTGATTTGTTCAAGAAACTGGACAATTTGTGGAAAAGTTAATTCTTTCATATCAGCTTTATCATGCAATAGATTCTCTAAAACCTTGCGATGATAATAAGCTCCAATGGGACCACTGAAACTTTTGAGAAAAGTAGTGTACATGAATTCATGATCTTGTTCCTTACCTGAGAAGTAAAAATGTTCATATTGTTTTTTACAATATTCTTTAAACTTCCTCAGATCTTTACATTTACCTTTCATGAATTTTTGGTAAGAAAGCTGTTCCATAACATCTCGCTTTCCTACAAACATTCTTGCTAATTGAGCATAGACTTGATCTGTGCCACTATCCAGTAGAGTTTCAATAAACTCATTATCTAACCTATCCCAAACTACCCTTGCCATTCCAGTCATGGAATTCAATGCTTGCTTGATTACTTCTTTTTCATCAGCATTGGGGTTAGTTGAGATGTAATTGGTGATCCATGCTCTCATTGCATCGACACCTCTGGCATTTTCTATTTCTTCAAATTTATCAAAATTCACCATAGGAGGAGTGTCGGCTTTGAAAGTTTGAATAAGGTCCTATAGCATTATCGTGCTAGCATATAGAATACTCGGAAGTACCCCTCAAATATTGGAACACTCTCTTAACTACATCCCAATGTACCCATCCAAGATTAGCCATAAATCGATTAAGGACTCCCACTGCTTGGGCAATGTCTGGTCTTGTACAGACCATGGCATACATCAAACTACCAACAACACTAGCATAAGTTACTCTGCTCATGTCCTCCACCTCACTAGGAGATTTTGGACAATCACTAATAGATAACTTTGTCCCCAATCCAACAGGAACACAAAATGGTCTACAATCTGCTATGTTGAACCTGTCCAACATAGTCTTCACATACTTACTCTGGCTTAACCAAAGTTTTATGTTTGCTCTGTCTCTTCTGATTTCCATTCCCAGAATGTACCTGGCTGCCCCAAGATTTTTCATCTCAAACTGTGCTAACAACTGAGACTTCAAATCAGAAATCATATTCTTACCATTCCCAATCAATAGCATATCATCAACATACAATGCAATAATGAGAATGTGATCATTGTTAAATTTGTAATACACACAATGATTTGATTTTGATCTCAGATAACCAATTGACAACACAAAGGCATCAAACTTCAAGTACCACATCCTAGGAGACTGCTTCAAACCATACAAAGACTTCTTAATCTTGCAAACCAAATTTTCTTTACCTTTCTCTATGTAATGCTCTGGCTATGACATGTAGATTTCTTCCTCCAAATCACCATGAAGGAAAGTTGTCTTCACATCCATTTGTTCTACCTCTAAATCATAAGCAGCTACAAGAGATAACAAAAATCTAATGGATGTCATATTTACAATGGGAGAGAAAATTTCACCATAATCAATTGCCTCCACTTGTGAATACCCCTTCACAACCAATCTAGCCTTGTACTTTTCAACACTGCCATCTGCACCAAATTTCTTCTTGAACACCCATTTGCATCAAACGGGTTTCTGTCCATCAGGCAAAGGCACCAAGTCCCATGTTTTGTTCTTTTCCAAAGAAGCCATCTCATCTTCCATGGCCTCCTTCTAGGAACCTGCATCTTTCACGCCCATAGCCTCTTTCATAGTTCTAGGCTCATCAATGTTAGTAAGTAAAGCAAAAGCACAACTAGAATCAAGTAATGTGTAACCAAACCTATCAGGTTGCTTTCTTGTTCATGTAGACCTCCTCAATGGTTGAGGTTGAGGTTCTGCTTCTTCTTCTAAGCTTTCAAAGTTGTTAGAGCTCTCCTCATCATCAGGTCTCATAGGGTCTGTCGGTTCAGTCTTCTTAGGGGTAGAAGGAAACTAAACGGTATCTTCTTTATTTTCTGACTATTCTGGTTGTAGAACAATGGAAGAAGGTGTAAGCTCTCTGAAGATAACACTTTTGCTATACAACACTTTTTCAGTCATAAAATCCCAAAGCTTGTATCCTTTCACACCAACACTATAGCCAATGAAAATACATTTAATAGCCTTGTTCTCCAACTTAGACCATTTCTCCCTAGGCACATGTGCATATGCGTCACAACCAAAAACATGAAGATGCCTTACTGAAGGCTTCTTACCAGACCACACCTCCATAGGTGTTTTTCCAACAAGAGCTGATGTAGGAGACCTATTTACCAAGTAGCAAGCAGTGGCAACAGCTTCAGCCCAAAACTTTTGTTCGAGGCTTGCTCCACTAAGCATACTCCTAGCCTTCTTCATCAGTGTCATGTTCATCCTCTCTGCAACTCCATTTTGTTGTGGGGTGTATGGAGTTGTCTTATGCCTTTCAATCCCTTGCTCCTTACAAAACTTATCAAACTCTACTGAACAAAATTCACCACTATTGTCAGTTCTCAAACACTTAATCTTTTTACAAGTCTGATTTTCAGCAAAGGCTTTACACTCCTTAAACCGACTAAAGACTTCAGTCTTGCTTTTGATAAAATAAACCCATGTCCTTCTACTATAATCGTCTATGAAAGATACAAAATATACAGATTTTGAAATTGAAGGAACATTCACAGGACCAAACACATCAGAATGAATAAGATCCAATACACCATAAGACTTGTGAGAACTAGAGTAAAATTGAACATGGTTTTGCTTTCCATAAATGTAATGTTCGCAAAAGTTGAACTCGAGATTACAATCATTTAACCCCTCAACGAGGTTTTTATTTTTTAGGGTACGCAGACCCTTCTCACTAATGTGGCCCTATTTCAAATGCCATAACATAGTCTTTTCAGCAGGAAGCTTGGCTTCCATGGCATGTGCACTACCATTAAAACTAGTTACAACAGATTTCTTTATTACATGTTCAGATGGTGGGGATGAAGTGACAGCAGCTCGTTTCTTTGAGTCAGAAAAACTATTGCACTGAGAAGTGCATGCCTCTAGCTGAAACAAAGTACCCCTCCAAGTACCCTTAGCAAGCACCATAGATCCTCTTGTCATCTTGTATCCATCCTTTGAAAAGACAACCTGCACACCTGCATCATTCAACATACTTACAGAAAGAAGGTTCCGTGCAAGGCCTGGAATGTGAATAACTCTAGTGATCCCCTTCACTTGTTCATAAGGGAATCAGATTAAGACTCTTCCATGATGAACAATCTTTAGATGAGAGTCGTCACCCAGGTACACTCTTCCACTATCAAACTCTTCATATTTTGTGAACCAGCTTCGATGTGAGGTCGTGTGGAATGATGTACCAGAATCAATCAACCACACATCATTAGATGCATGGGTGGCCAGGGCTGTGATGAAGGTATCGCCATCATCTTGTGACTTGTCAGAATATGAATCTGGGGCTAATTTCTTTTTCTTTTTCTTCTCTTTTTTACATTCCTTTCAGAAATGCCTAGACTTGCCACAGTTCCAATAGAGAGCCTTGGACTTTCCAGGAGATTTGGATCTCCCACAAGATTTGGATCTGCCCTTCTCAACTTTCTTGTCTTTCTTCTTCCCTTTGTCTTTGGGTCTTCCATGAACTCCAAGAGCATCTTTGGCTGATTCAGATGTCTTCCTCTGCATTTCTTTAGATAATAGTGAGGACACCACATCTTCCATCTTGAAGGTAGTAGTGGTGGTTCTAATAGCCATGATAAAGTGATCCCATGAATCTGGCAAAGAACAAAGCAGGGTCATGCATTCATGTGGTCCAAACAGTTTCTCTATCTTCCATCTTCAGGGCAAACAACTTCTTTTTCAGGAAAAGTTTGTTTACCAAGGACTTGGCTTGATAAACATCACCCAACTTCTTCCAGAGATCTTTCGTTGTCTTCTCCTCATGGATGTTCAACAGAACAAAGTCAACAAAACAAAGTCTTATGAGACCCTTAGCCTTCCGATCTTTGAGGTCCCAATCATCTTGTGACATTGTTGTAGGTTTCACACTGGATACAGTTTTCCATAGGTCACGATCAACAAGTAGGTCCTCTATCTTGAGTTTCCACAACTTGAAATTAGTTCCATTGAATTTCTCCACCTCAATCCTTCCGAATGTGGTTGCCATCTCCTTACTGCAACAAGATACAAAATACTCTGCACAAGACTCCCACTCAACCTAATATTAGCTAAAAAAACCCCTACCTAGCAGCTAGAACCAAAAATTGGCTAGGCTCTGATACCAACTGAAAGGAAGCTAGGTGTGCGGAAATCACTTTCTACACTAATCTAATGAGGGAAGGAGAGTGCAAATTCAAATTTATCTTTACAATTACAACAACATTAAGCCATTAACTGAGATATTGCAGCAAACACATAAACAAGAAAAAATGATAGAAGAAGAGAGACACAAGATATACGTGGGGAAAACCCTTATGGGTGAAAAACCCCACACTCCAAAACACTGCTCAACTGTATTACGTAAACAAAGAAAGTTACAATACAAATCAGAGCCAGTTCTCTTGCAAAAGTCTTTGACACTTGTATCTGGAGATGATCTGGTAGCATAACAGTACCTGTAAAACCTGTAATACCTCACCTCCTCAAAGCACCTGTTTATATAGAGTTTACAAGGCAATTTTGGCTCTATCTTGGAAT
This sequence comes from Cunninghamia lanceolata, assembly GCA_027924645.1. Taxonomy (NCBI): domain Eukaryota; kingdom Viridiplantae; phylum Streptophyta; class Pinopsida; order Cupressales; family Cupressaceae; genus Cunninghamia; species Cunninghamia lanceolata. The sequence goes on along the minus strand of BSBN01000220.1, from coordinate 803,720 downwards.
GGGCATCCAACATGGCCTCATGGCCCAAAACCCACACTTATGGACACTTGTCCAACCTTGAAGAATGTTCCTAACACTTGTTAGGTCAACCCATCTCAAAGAGGTCACCTATTCTCAAAATGGGTAATGACAGATGCTTCTACGACTCTTACAGCCGTCATAGAATCTGTCATAGCATCATGACTTACAGTTGTAAGAGAATCTATCATACACATGCTATAAATAGAATATTCTCTTACAACATGTCATAACCCACCTTGGGGCACCCAAAGATGCCTTCCTCAAAGATTCTCTTCGACACATGTCTTCACCTGTCATAGAATCACCTATTTCTAACTCTTACATGTCATAACTTTGTCATAGGAATCTGTCATAACTGTTTTGGTCAATATTCCCTTACACAACATCCAAGATGCTGACACATGGAAAAATATTCCTACCACTAAGTGGGACACCTATCTCCTCATGTGAGGACAAAAGTACATGTGGTCATAAGCCATGTAGGATGACACATCACCGTGCCAACTCCCACAATATGACAACATAGGATTTGCATCCAAATAATAAATAAATACAATGTAAAAATACAAGGAATTACCAAGGTTGAGACACCTTAATTCCCAACAATCGCTACATGTCTTTAGACTGCATATGGGGTAACAGACATGGAATACAAATCTCAGAGTGTAGGAGGGACTCATCACCACTAATCTTTAGACTACACTTGAGAACAAATACGCCATACAAATCCCAAAGCATAGGAGGGACTCATCACCACACATCTTTAGACTATGCTTGGGAACAAACACGTCATACAAATCCCAATGCATAGGTGAGACTCATTGCCACACGTCTTTAGACTATGCTTGGGAACAAACATGCCATACGCACACATGGAAGACACGGAGAAAACATGGCAAACAAGTGATGGAAGAAACCTATTGCTAGGTTCACAGCCATCTCAAGCACACTACAAGCACACACCAATGATTGGGCTTCACCACAACAATCACAAAAGACATGCTTAAGGGTTAGGATAGTCTCAGATCCACCCTGCCTCCACAGAGGACTTTTAAAAAATGACAGGATGTGCAATCTCTTTGAGAAATACACCATCCATGCCTCCGCAAAGGGCTTAAAATAAGATTATATACGCAATATCCCACCTCCGCAGAGGGCTTCAATGATTGCAATAGATTCAATTTTTACAAACACACTTTACTAACATCTAAATCAGACATCTTACCTTATATATGCCCCCACCTTAAGGTGGTTGATATCATGTACCAATATCAAGCACATTAAGGTAGGAAGAAAACACACTAGGGAACACGAGTTCTCACAAAGCCCATGCCCCCTAGAGGTGACATGTACTTTACGATCGCTGAATGTTCCTACAAACACACAATTTTGTGCAAGAAAAGGTGTTAGCATCCATATAATCATGATAATCAATAATGCATATAGTCATTCACATAGAAAGTTGAGGAAAACAAGATTCTAGATAGACAAAGTGCACAGAGTAGCAATATTGTTATGTTTTGTAAGTGCGATAAGATAACATCAAGATCACATGGAGTGATTCTACTAGCCAAGCATTAGATAATATATATCAAACCCATTGTTGTGTATGGACTAGGTCCATTTTTTGATTTCTCACCAAAGGTACACTAGGTTTGTATTAGTATAATATGTTTTTTGTCATCCGCCAACTAGAGAGAACCACTAGAGGAAGGGAAACAATAAATCAAGAGAGGAGAAACAAGTGCCTTAGGGACAGTCACGTAGGAGGGTGCCCCCAAGTCACCAACTGCAATGTTATATCCATAAGACACAACACACAACAATGAAAATAGAGGAGAAGCAATATAGAAGAATGATGATACAAATAGAAGAAGGGTCATAATAGAGGCGGTCTCCCAGTATCCTTGACCTTACAAGAGAATCAAGGGTCATCCTAGGAGGTCTAAACAACACATAACACATCATGGGGAAATACAACATGGAGGTAAAGGGTTAGAAATACTTACCTGCTAGTATAATTGTACTAAAATTTGTAACTTGCGAGCCTCTTGGAGAGATGCTCCATCAAGTTTTATGTGAAGCTTGAGTGGTTCTTATGGAAGTCTTGTTTGTTGTTAGGAAATCCATGTGATGCTTGTTTCCTAAATCCTTGTGTATGTGAAATCTTTTGTTTCTTATGAGGAGGAGAACCACTATTATTGCCAACTGACAATAATCTTCTTACTCTTTTCCGATCCTTAGTTATTTTTCTTTGTTGAGTTCATCTATCAAAGTGACAAGGACTATCTTGTACTATCTCAATCTTTTCTTTTGTCAAAGTCTCTTGTTTCGGTTGTTCCATTTATCTTTCTAATGCATTTTTGTTATCTCCCCATCCTTGAAGGGATAATGGAGGAGGAACCTCAACATAAATACCATTCCTTCATGGATGAGGTGATACTTCAATATTTTCCTTATCCACTTCTATTGTAGCAATGATCTCATCATAGTTCTAATAGTCATCTTCTACTTCAAGTGTATTTTGTTCCATCATGTTATTATCAGTATGCTTAGGGAAAGGATTAGTAAATATTTGTAAATTTTTATTCGGCAAAGCAACCGACTTATTTCCATTGTCATTCACACCCGATACCTATATAACATTCGACTCAATGAGGTCTTGTATTTCATGTTTAAGAGGAATACATCGTTTAGTATCATGTCCTTGTTGTCAATGAAAATGACAAAAGACATTAGCATCAAAATAATGTCCTTGCATTTTACTAGGATCCAAAGGTTTAATCGGGGGAAGTTTCATGAGGTTATTACTCATAGCCTGATTCATGATAGAATGATAGGATTCATATATCGGAGTAAACTTTCTTTGTTGATACGGTGTCATCTTCAGATTAATGATAGCAGACAATTGTGAAAAATTGTTTGAATTTTGTCCATTAACCTTGATGAAAGTCTTATTATTCCTCTTAAAGTTGTTTTGTGATGGTCCACCCATGGATTGATCAACTTGAGCCAATGAATTTTGATTTTCATACTGACTAAACGAAAGCTAATAATAATGAAGGGTGGTACATAAATCTTGAAAGGAGATATATTTCATCAAGAGAATCTTATCATGGATGTTAGGTTGTAGATTTGTAATAAACACCTTTTGAACATCCTTATCCTTCATCTGATATTGAATTTGTGCATAGAGGTATTGATACTGACTAACAAACTTAGTTAATTTCTCTTTCAGACCTTGCTTACAATGAACTAAATCAATCAAGGAGACTTATGGTCCAACGTTTTCTTGAAAATGTTGTAAAAATTGATCAACTAGCTGTGAAAATGAGTGTATTGAATTCAGAGGTAAAGAGCAAAACCATTCTAAAGTAGTATCTTTAGAGATCACGGGAAACGTTTTGCTAACAAATCCTCTTCAAAGTAAAAATCTCTACACATAGCCATGAATGCTGCCATATGAGTATTAGGATCACCTTTGATATGGTGTGGAGTCTGATCAGTCTCCAAGTGGGAGATTATTGTTATATGGAGCCTAATTAGACTCAGAGGTTAAATTTGCCCCACTTTTATCGGCGCGGTTTCCCCCTGAATTCCTACAGGGTCAAGGGGCAGTGCCCCTTGTAGGGGTTTGGGGGCAGCATAAAAAAACCCTATTTTGTAACAGACAAAAGTTGTGATAAAAATGGCTAAGGGTTAGGGTTTCTATTGATGTATTGTAGCATTTTGCAGTGGTATTAAGTTGCAAAGATTGCTAGTTGTAATTAGTTTGATTTACTAGATAATAATATTGGACTCTATGTTGGTGGATGTGGCTCAAGTTTGGGTGAACCATGTTAAAACTTATCTCTTGCTAATATTATTTATGTGTATTTTCATTCCTCTATTTAATCTTTATTTGCATTTAATTGATATCTTTTGTCGGCTAACCCTAACAAGTGGTATCAAAGCGGGTTGTGTTCGATTATCATCTGTAGGAAGGTCTCACGATTGAGTAGGAGTCTCACAGTTGAGTGGGAGCAATGTCGAGCAAAGGTAAATTGAAGGTAGACAAATTCAATGGGCAGAACTATCAGTTATGGATGATGCAGATGGAGGATTATCTCTATTAGAAGGATTTATGGAGGCCGTTGGAAGGAGTAGCCAAGAAACTGACAACAATGACTGATGATGATTGGAATCTTCTGGACATAAAGGTACTGGGAACCATTCGATTGTACCTAGCACCATCGGTGGCATTTAATATAACGGAAGCGAAGACAACAAATGGTCTGATGAAAGCTTTGGCTAAATTTAAATGAAGCTTTTGTTTAATCTGAAAATGATTGAAGGTGGATCTGTGATAGATCATTTAAATGAGTTTAATATGATTATCAGTCAGTTAACTTCTATAAAAGTAAGTTTTGATGAAGAGGTGAAGGCTCTCTTAATATTATGTTCTTTGCCAGAAAGATGGAATAGCTTGGTAATGGATGTAAGTAGCTCTGTCTCTGGTTCAAATACTTTAAAATTTGATGATGTTGTTGGTGTTATCCTTAGCGAGGAAATGTGACAAAAAAGCTCAGGAGGGTCCACATTAAGTAGTGTTTTGAATGCAAAAAGCAGGGGAAGATCAAAGGAGAGAGGAAAAGGTTCTGGAGGTCATGGGAAGTCACAAGGAAAATCAAAGGACAAAATATCCCAATCTAGAGGACATAAGGATTGCTGGTACTGTGGGAAAATAGTCATCTGAAGAAAGATTGTTGGTCTCGAAAGAATAAAGAAGGAGACAAACAAGAAGGAAATAAGGAGGCAGATGTGGTAAGTAATAAATCTGAAGATGATGCTTTGATTCTTTCCCTAAATAATCTTGTTGATTCATGGGTTTTAGATTCAGGGGCCTCATTTCATGTTGTATATGCCTAAAAATGACACTACTCAGTCTAAATAAATATTCTTAATATTTATTCCATCTTTATTCCTCTATCAATAAATAAATAAATCAATTTATTTATTTGATTCATATTCTTCTAAGTTAATTAAATATCAAAATATTTAATTACCTCTTCTAAAGTAAAAATTAAATAAAATCCTTTATTTAATTAAATTCTTCCAAACAATTAAATAATTCTTAATTATTTAATTTAAATGAATTATTCTTCCAAATTTAAATAAATCAATCAAATTTATTTAAATACTCTCAATCTCTAAAAATAAAATATAATAAAATATTTTATTTATTCTTCCAAATCTTGCACAAAGAATTAAATAAATTTATTTATTTAATTTGTTTTCTTATCTTCTAATTCTCTCAAATTCATTCTACATTAAATAATACCAATTATTTAATTTTTTCTTCCAATAATATCTTGTCTAAATTAAATAGTAAATCAAATATTTATTTAAATTGTCCATTTCTTCTAAATTGAGTTATCTCTAAATATAATTCAATCTTTGTGCACATGCAATTGAATATTCTAAATATTTAATTGAGCTAAAATATCTTCTCATCCTCATGCAATTTCTATTCTCTAGTTCTATTCTCTTAACTGATTGATATATTCTTTTAATTGATTTATCTCTTCAATTAACTCATTTTTCTATTTTATTAATTCCTCTCATGCAAAATATAGCAAGACACATGTCTTCTTCTTATTTGCACACATCCCTCAACCGTTCTATACCATTGATCTTCTCATTCTTTCTATACCGTTGATCTTCTCTCTCACAAGTCTATAAATTGAACCCTATTCCTCCATTTCATTCATCCAAGATTTAAGTATTGTTACTCTGCAGGAATTTTAGTGCACCTTTGGCACCCACGTCATTCCTTCATTGCTTGTGATCACACTCGTTACCATACTACTATCATTGTTGTGAAGCTCATCTTCATGGTGAAACTATCATAGCCATTCTCCATTGACAATCTTGGAATCAAAGCAAGGAAGTGCACTCTCTGAGGGCCTTATTCATACATGCAAGATCAATTCAGATAGGCAACCAACAGAAGCTATGAAGCTTTGAGGTTTGCAAAGGTTTTTAAAGTTCTTTTGTTTGATTGCTCTCTTTGTTTCTATATTATGTTGAGTTTTGGATATTTTGATATTGATTATTCATGTTTACTCTAATTTTTCCTTAACATTTTTGGCACCCACCATGGAGCCTAGCCCCAATTTAACCTAAAAACTAAGTTTTTGTGTTTTGGAAAGTCATACACAGGAAGAAACTACGCATTTGACACATCCTAACATGCATCTGCTATCTGTTCTGGTGCATACATCATTTCGACGCATACAGTCCCCGATCCAGCGCATCTATTGTCTGTTTTGGCGCATACATTATTTCGATGCATACAGACTCTATTCTAGCGCATCTATCCTCCGATACGTTGCATCTGTCAGCTCGGCACATATATACTATTTTCTTGCGCTTTTGACCTATGTCTTAGCACATATGTACTGCGACACTTCTGAGCTCTATTTCTACACATTCAAGCTCTGAAGCTGCGCATCTGATCTAGGCAGTGATTTTTAGGGTTTTCTTGAAGTTTTCGCTAACACTAACATCTTTTTGTAGGAACACTCTTGATCTATTTTGCAAGCTAGGTACTGGTTTAGAATCATATAGTTGCATTTTTTAAACTCACACTTCGATTTCTAACAGGAAAGTAAATGGATACTCATGCAAATCTCACATAGTCTTAACTAGGAAGGTGGTAATCAAATCATTACTATCTTGCATATCATTGAATCATTGCTATATTGCTATCCTTTAAAGTTAACAACTCATTGCTATCTGGGTAAAACTAAACCATTTCTATCTTGTTATCACTTCAAAGTTAACAACTCATTGCTATCTAGGTAAAATTGAACACATCATTGCTATCTTGGTAAAACTGGACCATTGCTATCTTGTTATCACTTCAAAGTTAACAAATTTCTGTGCTTGCCCAAGTAGATAGCTCATCTAGTTTTTCTCATTTTAACTAGGGGAAAAGAACCACTATCTTCTATGTTTTGGGAATGATACCAGGCCTATGCTCTCTGGTGCAGGGCACTTAGCAAATTCATGATTTTAGTCATTTTCTCCGAGTCAAGATAGTTTGTTCCTTAGTCAAATTTTTGGTATAATGGTCTCATTAATGAGAGACATGGTGGATTTTAAGTTTAAATTTGTAATAAAGCCATTTCATAGAAAAATCATGTAGTGGGAGTCTAAATGAAAAGTTTATAGTTATGAGTCTTAAGTCCTATGTTGAGTGGACTGTCTATTTTTAGGAGCAGTGGCTTTAATGCCTAGTTTTAAGGCTTTTCCACGATGGAGACAACAAAAAATCATGGTTTCTACCTTTGTCATGAGGATAGTACATGAAAAGATATATATTGTGATCGAAGAGAAGAGGGACAACAGTTTTTATAAAGGAAATATACCGAAACAGTCATTTTTCTGCTTTTTCACTGTTTTCCTATAATTTTGATACAAGAAAATGAAATAAGTCTCTGCCTTATCTATCTTGCGCATGCATTGTTAAGTGATTTTAGAGAAGATTTGAGGAGGAATAACAGAGTTTTACCAATCTTATCTCTGCATTTTTCCACTGTCTTTTCTTATTTTTCTGTCCAAAACTAGATTTTGCCATACTGTCATGGATTCATATATGAAAAATGAATTAAATCTCTACCTTATCTAGCTTCTGGATGCATTGATAGATGATTTTTTGAGGAGTTTTGAAAAAAAAAATGAAGAACATGACTATTTGCTGTCACATTTCACACATTTCTGAATATTGTTGTTCCTATGCATTTTTTATGGTCGTACAAGTACTGTCATGTACTCTCATGCATGGAATGTTGTGAGGGATGTTGTCACCTTTGATTTGAATCAAGTTTGAATAGTTTTCATGGTCTGAGAAGCATTTTATCAACTTTTTTTGTGATTGTCCTACTTTTTTTCTATTTTTTCTTCCAATTTTCTGACTGTTCCCTCATCCTGTACCTACTCGTACAGTGTAGTCAAGGGCAAGAGTGCATGAAATAGTGAAATGTATGGAATAACCTTTCTTTTTAATTGATTTGGGGTTCTTAACACTAATTTTGAAGGAGTTTACAAAATGGTTTTCCTGAAACAACTTCTAAACCCTAGTTTTTTCAAGGGTTTTGGTGGAAACAATGGTCTCCTAGCTATTTGCACTTGCCCTATAATCCAATAATGGATGGAGTAGTTTCATTTTGTTGGTGGTTAGTTGTTTTCCCACATTGCAGGAGCAGGGATTGTGTAAGGAAGTCTGTAACAGCAATTGGAGCTTGATGTTACCTTGTTTTGAGTCTTTTGATCAATGGTGGAAGAGTGGGTTTGAAGGGGTAGTGAAGTAGTTTGACACAAAACCTCTAAAAACTGAGTATTCAGACCTTTTATGACCTGTTTGATAACTTGGTGTGGGTCTTGGCAATTAGAAACAAGGTTTATAGCCATTTGTCATAGATAGAAGGCCTAATCAGCCCTTGAAGACAGCAGGGACAGTCAAGATCTTGGGTGACCAAAATGCCAGACATATCATTTTCGCATGTGTTTTTCCTTTAGAGGGGCCTGCTCTTGGATACCGTTCATCCAAGTAGGAACGACCCTAAGTGGTAACAGGCTAGACGTCAAGCCCTACCAAGCCACTATAAATAAATTGTGTTTGGAGTGAATGCTTCAAACAACGAGTACAGTTGTGTTATACTGACAACCAAACTCCCCCAAAACCCTCCAAGGTGCAACCCTTGCAGGCTGGGAGACTCCATAACGAAGACTAGTGCTTCTGCATGTATAACCACTCGAACAGTTGCCTTTATTAATCATCATTTATTCTTAATGGCCAAAAACCCCTATAATTTGATGCAGGGAAGGGTGATTATCACCCCTTGAAGATGCTTCACTAGAGATAGTGAGAATTCAGTTTTATACTGTCCTTTGAAACCTAGGATTGTACTTGCTTTCTTTTTATTCCAAAAAGAGTCAAAAAATCACAAAAAAAAAACCATAAAAACATTCTTTGTGTTTGTTGTGTCTTCTTGCCATAATTTCAGAAAATCAGATCAAAAAGACCTTCTTGCAACCAAAGATACCAAAAACATCAAAAAATTGCCAAAAACTCACAAAAATCACTGAAAAACTAGAGCGGCGTATTCGTCCTCTTTTACTGCACATTTGTACAGACTTGATACGCTTCTATACTGACTTACTGTGCTTCTACGACCTGTTACAGCGCATTTGAAATTTACCAATGCTGCGCTTCTATAGCGACTTATTACGCATTTACCAATTTTGTGGTGCATCAGTTCCAGTGCATGTGTGATAGTGAGCACTTCCACAGTCTTTGAGAGGAAAATTTTATCATTTTTGGGTACCCATTTCATCCTAGTTCTAGGTTCTGAGATGAAATCTTACCTTGCAGTCACTTTTCCATTTGTTTTGCGTCAAAGTCTCTCTTTCATTGGTCATCTCATTCACCATCTATCAGGTCTCCCTAGTCCAAAGTCAAAGTATCCCATATCAGATTAGCATAGGCTCCTTTTTTGGATCATTTTGGATTCAAGTAACCCTAGTATGTTGCAGAACTTCGCTAGTGGTCTTGGTGGATGACTAGTCCCTACATAGTAAGATAGGTATCGAGTACCCTTACTAGTGGCTATTGTCTTGTATCGACCGTCTTACTTGGAATCATTGATCAGGAAAGTCCCTTGTCCAAATCTTGTCATAAGTACCCTATTCTCAGTAGTCTCCACCGACACCTTGCCAAAATCTCTAGTTTCATCCCACCACATCCCACATCACCTTGCATGGTTCTTACTAGATCTCAATACCAAAAGCAACTTGAAATGGCCAGATCATCTGACCGTATTGTCACCCCTCATGATAGTGATGAGGAGATCTCTCACGAAGATTATCAAGGACACCTCCAAGATCAGAAATTCCAACGCTTGCTAGAGAAAGTGCTCCATGAGGACCCTCACAAGTATTTTTATCATCTTGCAAATCTTGGAATTAAACTCCCCATTGATTTCGATCTAAGCAAACTCAAAGAGACCGTAGAGGATAATCATGAACACCACATCGATGAGGACAAAGGAAGGAAAGTCATAGACCTAAACACACCTATGGAAGAAATGAGGAAACAAATCAGGGGTCTAACGCAACAAATGACGAATCTCAAGACAGGTACAAACACTAAAACATACCCCTTGGAAGATATTGCACCATACCCCTTTGATAAGAGTTTGAACATGGTACCATTCCCCTTTCGATTTGAAGTTCCTAAGTTTGACAAGTACAAAGGAAAAGGGGACCCTAGAGATCACATTAGGGAATTCAACGCCGCATGCATGGAAGTAGCTCACAATGAGACCTTCTTAATGAGACTATTCCCTAGATCTCTAGGTAGTCAAGCCATGGAGTGGTTCTCACAGCTTCCACCAGGCATCAAAACTTTTGATGAGTTAGTCAACAAATTCATCACGCACTTCTTGTATAATATTGAACACGAAGTCTCCATGCTTGATCTATGAAATACCAAGCAAAAGAGTGGCGAATCATTCACCTCCTTCCTACAAAGGTGGAGATAACTAGCAAGCAAATGCTCATATGATGTACCTAAGAAGCAATTAATGGAGATGTTTGTCCACAACCTCAACTCCGATCTAAGTTATCAAATACAAATCCAATGCCCTACTTCATTTTCAAAGGTCATTTAAATGGGATTGTTCATCGAGAAAGCTATGATTGCCAAGGGACAAATTAAGTTATATAAGGACACACCTACCTCCAACTACATGACTAACAAATCAAAGTTTTGGACTAAGAACAAAAATGTCATCAATGATGGAATAGTTGATGCCAAGCTGGTGGCTCCCAAACAACAACCAATATTCACTCTCAAAGGAGAGGCAAGCAATGTTACGCCCAACAAAACATTCTCTTGGGAGCCAAGACCATGGTTCAACTCAAATCCAAGGCCAAAGTTCACACCGCTGGGTGAGTCCCAAGAATCCACATTAAGGAAGCTATAGGCCAATAATGAAATCACTCTACCACCAACAAGCGATTATGAACCTCAAATAAAACCTCACTATTGGAAAGACATCGACTTTTGTGAGTATCATAGAGGGAGAGGACATACAACCAACAATTGTATCCATCTCAAACATGTTATTGAATATGTGCTTGATCAAAATCAAGGAGGCACTCAACAACATACTTCTAATGAGATGCATGTGGCTTACAAAAATCCACTTCTCAATCACAACAGGTCGTACAACAACAACAACAACAACGGAAACAACAACAATGGCAACAAAGACAACAACCGCAACAGGCAAAATCAGAATAATGGGAATAGAAATGCCAATTACGTAAGTGTGCCGTTCGATTATACCATCAATTGCATAACAGAGCACGTACCACAAATCAATGTGGTCATGCCCAACCAACAATCAGAGCCCAATAGAACTGATTGCAGTATCATCACCCGTAGTGGTAAGGTCACGTTGAATACCATTCCTCCAAGTTCGTCACCTTCTCAGTCCAACTTCCATCAGTATAGTGTCATAGACCAACTATGGAAAACACCTGTCCACATTTCTATCTTAGAGTTGTTGCATCTATCTCCTTCCCACAAGGAGATTCTCGATAAAGCCTTAGTGGAAACCACTATACCCACTAACTTGGCCCAAGAAAAGTTTCAGGCCATGGTAGGTAATCTGACCTCCTCAAGTACCATATCATTTACCTAACAAGATGACCTCTCAGTGTCTCAACCTCATAACACCCCTTTACATATTGTCGCCTTCATCCACAAGCACCACATCAAGAGGGTTCTCATTGATGGGGGAGCTAGTTTAAATATTTGCATGCTGAAGCTATTCCTTACATTGGGGTTCTCTAAAAATGTAGTTGATCCAAGGAAGAAGATTACTATCAAGGCCTATGATGAAGAGGAGAGAACCACCAAAGGAACACTGGTATTACCCATACAAGTGGGACCGGTGATAAAGGACATTGTCTGCAAAGTCCTAGATAGGGAACTATCCTATAATATTCTTCTAGGTAGACCATGGATTCATGACATGAAAGTTGTACCCTCTACCTATCACCAATGCATAAAATTCCTTCATAACGGTAAGCAAGTCACCATCCAAGGTGATCCCGACCCCTTTCAGCATTGCAACTCTATCCTTTCAAAACCTGATTGCATCATACCAAATACTAGAGCATCTACATCCCCTACCCCACAACATGATTCTACCTCTGAAGCTTCCTCATCCAAGCCCAAAGAGTAGAAAATTACTATCAAAGAAAAGGGAGTTGGGGAGTACTCCATTGAGTACAGCCTCAATCTAGCCAAATTACCTCTATCTCCTAGATCCTTTGGGCAACCCAAGTGTTTTCCAAAGCCATTTGCTCCTCCTACACCTCCCACAGCTCCCTTTGTAAAATGGGGGACCCTATCAGATGAAATAGAAGAAAGAGATATCTTACAATGGCTCTACACTAAAGAAGAAGAGAGCACACAACAAGAGCCACCTAAGCTCCCAACTGAAATCTATGGGTGAGGTGAATCTATCCTACATAGAATGGGTTATGAAGGACAAGGCCCCATCGGCCTAAGAAAAGAAGGAATTATAGAACCCATTCAACCTTCTTCATCCTCATTGGCTAGAACTACAAAAGGTCTAGGATATAAGGATAAGGGCAAAGCTAAAGCAAATGCTTGTCTTGTGGAAATGATCCATACACTTCAAGAGGACAGTGACATAGATTCTAATGAGTATGAGTGGGATGAGCTAACAGAGCATTCCTATGATGACAAGGAGGTTGATACCATTCAAACTTAAAGCCCCTACTGTGAGGGACAAATGCTACCGCATAGGCCGTTAGAGTGTGATTTGCCTATCCCTGAGAATACAATTTTTGAGGAAGGTTCGAGTTCTATCACAATAAACAATTTGGAGGAAAGTACCATCTCGAACACTCTCCCTACTGATACTCCTAGTATATCCATTCAAACTATCAACGAATCAAATCTATCCTCTGACTCCCTCCCCCTTGTGCATCCTGAACTTATTGACTAGGATCTACAAGGAACCCCGCAACTAGATATGTTCCAAAACGATGATGCCTATATTGACTATATGGAACTTAGGGACCACCTACCTAAAGGAGATCATAAAGCTAGCTTTTCCATTGAACTTAATACCATGGCTTATTTCAGAGAGTGTGCCAAGCCTTCTAGTCACAAAAATATCAAAATAAAAATTTGATCTGACGGTGAAAACTGCTCCGCGGCAGTGTCAAATCCCAAAATAGTTAAAAGAAAGGATGCATCTGATGGTGAAAACCCAACTATGGCACCTAACGATGAAAGGCTTGACACTCTCCCCAATGACATGCACCAGGAGAAGACTCATATTGTTGTGGAACCTACAAAGCCTGTTAACATTGGAATAGAGGAACATCCTGTTGACTTTTCTTCTGAATCAGCATTAGGGTTTGCCAATTCTAATGCACAGGCAGATTCAGCCAACTAATACAGGAGGTTGCGTGAGCTCCTCCCCTTCACTTCTGGTTCTGCCGCACCAAGGGGGGTATCCCTATAACTCAAGATGTCCTTGACTAGCTCAAAGATAGAAAGATCTAACTTGACAACAACAGGCAGAATACTCTCATGTATGGACCAAGATCTGTATGATAGATCACAAGGTGGGCAACGTTCTTGGACATATATGTCTGGTTAGGGATGAGAGCATGCAAGGGTTTCCTACTCCTAATCCTACAACTAACAGATGGAAGGAAGAGATGGTTTAGTTTGAATTTTGGATGCAAAGCTGGACATGGTGTATAATCTCAACACAGAGCTAGATTGGTGCCTATCCAAGGCTTGGAGTCGGTAGACATACACCTGTGAATGATCAGCATGAATAGCTAAAACTGGATTTCAGGGGGATACACATGATATCTGCCTTACAGATATCTCCCAATAAAGAGTGTTAAGCTGTCTATACTTATGGCATCCCTATTGCAGTAAGAAAGATACATGCAAAACTGGAGACAGAATCAGCATAACACATGCAAACACAGCATTATTCATATAAGATTAACCATGAAATCAGTGGATTCATGCCAAATCGTACAACAGGAGATACATAAACTCACAAGTTTTGCTGCACAGAGCAACCAAAACCAGTTGTATCTTATTACAGAGCCAAAATGTCTAGTTTTCAACAACCAAAAATGAGTAACACTTCCTGCTTATAACAGCCAGGTAGTGTACCACAGCAATTAATTACATGGTTGACCAAAAATCCCGCCAGATACACAGTATCAGAAAAATGGCGCTCAACGCATTACCAGATTGGCGCCCAAACATGAATGCAGCAGGTAGGGGAGGAGACAGGAAGAAACCTCGAGCCTTGCGCCACTGTCCGTTGATGTACACCTTCAATCGGGTACCAGATCCATCCATACCTCTGCAACCTTCGCCATTAATGGCGCACCAACCCGCAGCCTGGGGAAAAACATCAACTGTGCATCGCAACCATTTCCCGCCAAGATTCATCGTCATGATACTTGAAAATATGCAGGGTCGAATTATCTCACATGCACCCCGCAGCAACCTCCTCATCACCTTATATACTAGGTCGCGAGCATATATGATGTCGGTGCTTTTGCTCCCGACGACACTAGTATAAACCTTCATCATCATCCTCCAGCAGCATGATATCCTGTCGCTTGAAATATCACCCTAACGTCAGCATCATATCGCAATATAACCTGCATGATAATCACCTTCATCGGCACAACCTGATGCATCGGAGGAAGATCCTCCTGCTTAGCCGATACTAAATGTCTGGTCGATGAACATCCTGATGACGTCACCGTCATATCCTGCTAACGTCATCAGCATATCTGCCTACTGCGCACCTCCTCATATCCGGATGACGTCATCATCATGTTTGCAAATATCGGGGGATCTCCACAAGATGATCAGTGTTAGAAATATGACCCCCCCGGACCTTGATGATGTCATCATCATATCGGCATCAGGATGATATTCGGAAGATAACCGGATATTTGGAAATATCATCCTGATGCACACATATCATGCTACACTGTAGCTCCACTATAAGATCAGGGTGATATATGAATATGTGACTGATATTTGAAATGATCACCCCCATTGGATAATGCATGAAGCCGACAGGCGGATATCTCCCTTCGGAAACATCATGATGCAGACAAGCAGAAAACTGGATATCACCCTGACGTAAGAATGATGTCAGCATCATCAGGGTGATAAAACAACGAACATGAATGATACAACATCATCAGGATGATATTGACTAAGATCATCCTGACGTTCAAAATATGATGACCACGATGAATATCGGGTCGCACTTAAAAATTTACAGCAACATCATCAGGATGATCTTAACAAAGATCACCCGATGTTAAAATATCACCCCAGCGAAAGATCATGCAGGTAGACAATATGATGACCCTCGCAAGCAACACGGCGATAACCGGAAATATGATGATGATGATGACGACCCTTAAGAAAAACAGGTCGGGTCGAACTACTCAGAGAATAACCCCCTCAGAAGATCGGGGTGATATCATCATCATAAAAGGGCAGGGTGATAATTGGAAGATCACCAGATATTTGAAAAATCACCCTCCGCAAGAAAATTAAGGCACATTGTAGCTCATCAGCAGGATCGGGATGATATCCAAACATCACCCGATATTGAAATATGATGATCCTGATGAAAAACAAGTCGACAGAAAACATGAGATGCTGACCACCATCGAAGCAAACATGATGATGATGACTTCCTCCTCGAAGAAAATATGATGCTGCAGCTGAAAAATGCCAAGGAGGTCCAACACTTAGAACATCTTTAAGGAAGGTGCCTGCATGAAAATTGCTCAAAAACTGTCAGTCAATTCAGGCACTAACACTGGCTCTATCTGGGGACGTGCAGGTGCAAGACTGCAGCGAGAACCCCAGATCTCTGGGATGCAGACCAGTCCCTTATCCATTGGGCACAGAGTCAAATACTGCACCGACCTGCATCACCAAACACACTTGATGGCCTAAGGCCACCAAGAAAAGAAAAACATGTATCTCCCTTTGTCAAATATCTTGTTTTCATCTGCATGCACTGGGTCAAGCTTGGAGATACTACAGAGATCCACCCACAAACAAATCTTGTCATCTGCATATTCAACCCTCTGATTTAGCTTGTCATTGTCACCCCTATGCAGACAACCTTCAGCATCCGGCAACAAGTGGATGCAGAATGTATCAGGCAATGCATACTCAAAGGGAATATAACACATGTTATCATTTGTATCAGCATTATGCATTGCAAAATGATCTCCTAGCTGGATTGAAAATTGAAAGCACTCGAAGTCCACCACACAACTAGGAAAGTCGGAGCTCATTTCATATGCTGGCCTCTCAAAAGAAAAGCTTTCAAATTCACAATTGTGCACATCATGTACACAACCATCTGGTACACCAAGCTGGAAAAGATCAGGCTCTGGCACCTCTTTCAAATCAGGCACATTTTCATAGTCACTTACCTGATGTATGTTGTTTCCTCTTTCATCAGGATGAGAAACAGAATCCAAACCAAAAACAATGTCTAGGTCCTCACCATACTCAAATAAATCCTCATCACCATATGTGTCAAAGATGGGTGATCCAGGTACATCAGCTTGATCATAGTATGCCATTTGTTCATGGGCAGCAGAACATGCATCTTCATCACCAATGGATTCCCTTTGTGGAGGAGTATCAGCTTGTGTGTCATAAGCAAAACAGCCATCAAATGAAAAACAATCATGCTCTGAACCAGCACTTGTTTCAATCTCTGACTGCTCTTCACGATCCCCATGTGTTTAAAAAGAAGTCAATGGGTCACACATAGGACTGTTTCTCTGTTTGCTTATATCTTCTATGTCTTGAGTACAATACTCACAATTATCTCCACAGGTCCATTCCAAAAGTTGTTCATTGCTGTCCACAACCTCGTTATTGTTTTCATGGTCAGATGCCTCATCATTGCAATGGGAATCCTCATTAGTCCTTTCACTAGCACCTTCAATATTCATCTTTTCATCTTCACATGATGCCTTAATTATTTGGTCATTTGCAGCTTCACAACTATTTTTCACACCAAGGCCAGGGGACAGGGATTTCAGCAGGTGCACATTTCTGATTTTTTCTATCTTTTCTATGAACCTGTATGTCATCTGCATACTTGTCACCTTGAAATCCCTCAGTATTGCACTAAAGCCCTCCTCAAAAGCTTCAAAGAATATGCCAACACAGGCTGAAATATCAGGTCTAAAGACTTCTGGGATCTGTGAAAGGGCTATTGCAAACCTATGACTGAAATCAACACATGGCTCTTCATCTTGTTTTCTGATTCTCATCAATTCTGCAACAAGATCAGCCGGTTCTTTTGCAAATTCTTCCTTGAAACAGTTAGCAAGCTCATCCCAACAGGCAAAGGATTTCTTTGGAAAGCTCAAATACCAGTCTTTTGCTTTTGCATCAAAGGACCTAACAAAAAACCTCATCCACATATCCTCATCTCTGAATGAATATTTTCCCATAAAACTGTGAAAATTTTGGATATGTGCATTCCCATCACATACATTGTGACCACTAAATCTAGGCATCTGACAGTATATCCTAGCAGGCATAGTTTCTACTTTATAATCCACCCATGATAAATCCCGTTGGTCATACAAAGGATCAAAAGGGCTGAGAAGAGGTTTAGCCTTCTGACTGGCAGACACAACAGGGTTACTACTTTTTAACTGGGCCTGCTCAGCCTCTAAGAATATCAACCTATTTCTTATCTCTTCTATTCTTTTATTCGACATTTCACCCCTGAGTATGGGATAATTCATACTTGGATTCATAAAAATCTTACTCTTAGACATCCTTTGTTTGTCTAAGACCTAAGGCTTCCCCTGGCATCTAACTTATGCAGCAAAACAGCAAATATAAAGGGGAAGGAACAAGGTACCTTTTCTCATACAGATGCAGAAAAATGAACAACACATTTTTGTCACATCACATACATCCATCTTTCATGTGCATTCAGATCTTTTTTGCAGAGTCGCCACCTCTCCAGAGAGGACAAAATTTTCAATAGCTGAAAGCTACTTTTCCAGGTTCATTCCACCAGCAGAGCATCATTTTGTTAGTGACTTAGATGGGCCACAAGATATAACACTTTTTCATCAATTTTCTCCCCAGCAGAGTCGCCATTTTGTTGGTGACTCGGATGGGTCACAGATATATTACTGGAGATGATTAGATAGTACTTTTACTTCCCATTCCCCAGTAGAGTCGGCATTTTGTTGACTTTTCTTCTGAATCAGCATTAGGGTTTGCCACTTCTAATGTACAGGCAGATTCAGCCAACTAATACAGGAGGTTGCGTGAGCTCCTCCCCTTCACTTCTGGTTCTGCCGCACCAAGGGGGGTATCCCTATAACTCAAGATGTCCTTGACTAGCTCAAAGATAGAAAGATCTAACTTGACAACAACAAGCAGAATACTCTCATGTATGGACCAAGATCTGTATAATAGATCACAAGGTGGGCAACGTTCTTGGACATATATGTCTGGTTAGGGATGAGAGCATGCAAGGGTTTCCTACTCCTAATCCTACAACTAACAGATGGAAGGAAGAGATGGTTTAGTTTGAATTTTGGATGCAAAGCTGGACATGGTGTATAATCTCAACACAGAGCTAGATTGGTGCCTATCCAGGGCTTGGAGTCAGTAGACATACACCTGTGAATGATCAGCATGAATAGCTAAAACTGGATTTCAGGGGGATACACATGATATCTGCCTTACAGATATCTCCCAATAAAGAGTGTTAAGCTGTCTATACTTATGGCATCCCTATTGCAGTAAGAAAGATACATGCAAAACTGGAGACAGAATCAGCATAACACATGCAAACACAGCATTATTCATATAAGATTAACCATGAAATCAGTGGATTCATGCCAAATCGTACAACAGGAGATACATAAACTCACAAGTTTTGCTGCACAGAGCAACCAAAACCAGTTGTATCTTATTACAGAGCCAAAATGTCCAGTTTTCAACAACCAAAAATGAGTAACACTTCCTGCTTATAACAGCCAGGTAGTGTACCACAGCAATTAATTACATGGTTGACCAAAAATCCCGCCAGATACACAGTATCAGAAAAATGGCGCTCAACGCATTACCAGATTGGCGCCCAAACATGAATGCAGCAGGTAGGGGAGGAGACAGGAAGAAACCTCGAGCCCTGCGCCACTGTCCGTTGATGTACAACTTCAATCGGGTACCAGATCCGTCCATACCTTTGCAACCTTCGCCATTAATGGAGCACCAACCCGCAGCCTGGGGAAAAACATCAACTG
Source organism: Cunninghamia lanceolata (assembly GCA_027924645.1). Classification (NCBI taxonomy): domain Eukaryota; kingdom Viridiplantae; phylum Streptophyta; class Pinopsida; order Cupressales; family Cupressaceae; genus Cunninghamia; species Cunninghamia lanceolata. The sequence continues at coordinate 784,235 of BSBN01000220.1, read as the reverse complement.
TGCATCGCAACCATTTCCCGCCAAGATTCATCGTCATGATATTTGAAAATATGCAGGGTTGAATTATCCCACATGCACCCTGCAGCAACCTCCTCATCACCTTATATACTAGGTCGCGAGCATATATGGTGTTGGTGCTTTTGCTCCCGACGACACTAGTATAAACCTTCATCATCATCCTCCAGCAGCATGATATCCTGTCGCTTGAAATATCACCCTGACGTCAGCATCATATCGCAATATAACCTGCATGATAATCGCCTTCATCGGCACAACCTGATGCATCGGAGGAAGATCCTCCTGCTTAGCCGATACTAAATGTCTGGCCGATGAACATCCTGATGACGTCACCGTCATATCCTGCTGACGTCATCAGCATATCTGCCTACTGCGCACCTCCTCATATCCGGATGACGTCATCATCATGTTTGCAAATATCGGGGGATCTCCACAAGATGATCAGTGTTAGAAATATGACCCCCCGGACCTTGATGACGTCATCATCATATCGGCATCAGGATGATATTCGGAAGATAACCGGATATTTGGAAATATCATCCTGATGCACACATATCATGCTACACTGTAGCTCCACTATAAGATCAGGGTGATATATGAATATGTGACTGATATTTGAAATGATCACCCCCATTGGATAATGCATGAAGCCGACAGGCGGATATCTCCCTTCGGAAACATCATGATGCAGACAAGCAGAAAACCGGATATCACCCTGACGTAAGAATGACGTCAGCATCATCAGGGTGATAAAACAACGAACATGAATGATACAACATCATCAGGATGATATTGACTAAGATCATCCTGACGTTCAAAATATGATGACCACGATGAATATCAGGTCGCACTTAAAACTTTACAACAACATCATCAGGATGATCTTAACAAAGATCACCCGATGTTAAAATATCACCCCAGCGAAAGATCATGCAGGTAGACAATATGATGACCCTCGCAAGCAACACGGCGATAACCGGAAATATGATGATGATGATGACGACCCTTAAGAAAAATAGGTCGGGTCGAACTACTCAGAGAATAACCCCCTCAGAAGATCGGGGTGACATCATCATCATAAAAGGGCAGGGTGATAATTGGAAGATCACCGGATATTTGAAAAATCACCCTCCGCAAGAAAATTAAGGCACATTGTAGCTCATCAGCAGGATCGGGATGATATCCAAACATCACCCGATATTGAAATATGATGATCCTGATGAAAAACAAGTCGACAGAAAACATGAGATGCTGACCACCATCGAAGCAAACATGATGATGATGACTTCCTCCTTGAAGAAAATATGATGCTGCAGCTGAAAAATGCCGAGGAGGTCCAACACTTAGAACATCTTTAAGGAAGGTGCCTGCATGAAAATTGCTCAAAAACTATTAGTCAATTCAGGCACTAACACATCCTAAGATCATTCACTTTGCTAAGTCTCTAACCCCACTAAAAAAGACTAAGTTTGTACCATTCTTCAAAAGAAAGCAAGTTAATTTTGCTTGGTCATACGCAGATATGCTAGGGTTAGATCTAGATTTGATTCTACATCATCTTCCGCTAGATCTAGGAGTGAAACTAGTAAAACAAAAGCTTAGAAAGATGCATCCACACATTGCACTACTTATAAAAGAAGAACTCAAGAAACTACTGGATGTAGGAGTCATCAGAGCTATAGACTATCTGGAATGGGTCTCCAACATAGTACCAGTATCCAAACCTGATGGCTGAGTTAGACTATGCAATGATTTTAGAGATCTAAACAAAGCTTACCTCAAGGATGACTTTCCGTTGCCAAATATAAATATCATAGTCGACTTAACAGCAGGACATACCATGTTATCTCTCATGGATGGCTTCTCAGGATACAATTAGATCAGGATAGCACCAGAAGACCAGCATAATACAGCTTTTACTTGTCCATGGGGCACTTTCTGCTAGAATGTCATGCCATTTGGGCTAAAGAACGTAGGAGCCGCATATCAACGTGCTATGACCACTATATTCCATGATATGATGCATGTCACCATGGGAGACTATGTAGATGATATCCTAGCAAAGTCACTCACAAGAGAATCACACCTAGATGTGTTAGAGAAAGTCTTTCAGAGACTAGAACAATTCAAAGTCAGGTTGAACCCAAAGAAATGTGTGTTTGGAGTCACCTCAGGCAAGCTCCTAGGTTTTATTGTATCAGCAAATGGAATAGAGGTGGACCCCACCAAAGTCAAGGCTATTATGGACATGCCACCACCCAAGAATCTTACTCAACTAAGATCTCTATAGGGCAAGCTATAAGCAATCCATAGGTTCATATCACAACTAGTAGACAAGTGTCAACCCTTCATTCATCTCCTACATAAGAACATTCCATTTAGGTGGGATGAGAAATGCGAAGAGGCATTCGACAAACTGAAAGAGTATCTTATGAATCCACCTATTCTCATGCCTCCTATCCAAGGGAAACCATTGTTACTATACATATATGCTACACCAACAACTCTTGGGGCCCTTCTAGCACAACAAGATTATGAAAGTAAAGAAAGAGCCGTCTACTACATCAGTCGCACATTGGTGTGCTATGAGTTGCAATACTCTCAGATAGAAAGATCATGTCTTGCGGTAGTTTTTGCTTCCCAAAAACTCCAACATTATATGCTAGCACATCCAATCAAACTTATTGCAAAAATAGATCCACTGAAGTACTTACTAAGCAAAGCAACTCTAACAGGTCACCTAGCCAAATGGGTAATGCTCCTAAGTGAATACGACATTGAGTATGTAGATAGAAAGGTATCAAGGGGCAAGTCATTGCTGATCAGTTAGTAGATGCACCACTATAGGACACCACACCAATGCAATTTGAGTTTCTAGATGAATCCTTATTCAATATATCAACACATTCCTAGAAACTTTACTTTGATGGGTCCTACACAAACCATGGATCGGGGGCAGGAATATTGTTTGTAACTCCTCATGGCGACACCATACCGAAGTCCTATCATCTATTATTTCCATACACAAACAACATAGGAGAATATGAAGCCTTGGTCATTGGTCTGAAAATGGCAACAAAGTGGAAAATCAAAGAGCTACATGTCTACAGTGATTCTCAACTAGTAATGAATCAGGTCAATGACGATTACCAAACCAAAGATGAAAAGCTTGTCCCATACAAATGGATGGTCGAGGACTTTAAGGAATACTTTGTGATCATCTATTTTGAGCAGATACCTTACATTGAAAATAAAGTAGCAGATGCCATGGCAACCATTGCCTCTCTTCTCGAAATCCCAGAGAATGAGTCACGGTACAAGTTCTTAGTGGAATCAATTCAACAACCAGTTTATGATTTTCCTAAAACCCATTCCATATGCCTATTAGCTGGATTTGATTCACCTTGGTACAGTAAGGTTTACACTTACCTCAAGGACAACACCCTCCCACCTAACTTATCTTCAAACCAATGACGAACCTTTATATGCCAAACCTCTTGTTATACCATTATTACCGACACCCTATACCGCCATGGTCTAGATCGTACTTTACTCTATTGTTTAGAATGAGAAGAATCCCAAACCATCTTACAAGATGTACATGAAGGGATTTGCGGAACACACTCTAACGGTCCTTCCTTAGCTAAGAAACTCATGCATTTGGGTTATTACTGGCCGAACATGGAAATAGATTCATATCAATTTGTGAAGAAGTGCAAGTAGTGCCAGATACACAAGAACCTAATACATGCACCAGCTCAAGAGCTGAGACCTTTAACGACACCTTGGCCCTTTTGTCAATGGGGACTCGACCTTGTGGGAAAAATCCATCCACCCTCATCCAATGACCACAAATTCATAGTAACCACCATTGAGTACTTTACCAAGTCGATTGAAGTCGTCCCCCTCACCACTGTCATGGGTAAACAAATCTCCTCAATTACCTCATCTGCAGATACGAAATTCCCTCATCCATTATTACGGATAATAGAAGACCCTTCAAAAACTAGGATGTCCAAGAACTCTGTGACCGATTCAAAATCCAACACCATTTCTCCACACCCTATTACCCCCAAGGCAACAACCAAGCAGAAGCATCCAACAAGACCATCTTGAAACTCCTCAAGAAGACAGTCAATGATGTTGGCTGTGATTGGCACATCCAACTCAATCCCGCTTTGTGGGCTTATAGAACCAGTATACGCACTCCCACAGGTGCTACCCCTTATGCCCTTGTCTATGGCTCAAAAGCTATCCTCCCCATTGAGGTCAAGTTACCATCTCTTAGGGTTTCGTTAAAAGGTCTCATAACAGATGAAGAATACAGAGTTTCCAAATTGCAAGAACTAGAGTTGCTAGAGAAAAGGAGACAAAAAGCCTTTGGTCATCTCAAGGCATATCAACAAATGATGTCACAAAGATACAACCATAGAGTCTGCCCAAGAGTCTTTAAAGTTGGAGATCTAGTACTTAAGGAGAACCCCCGCAATCAACAGGATCAAAAAAAGGAAGGCAAGTTTGAAACCAACTAGCTTGGGCCTTATGTGATCATAGCTACTTATGGATCGGGGGCATATCAGTTAGCAACATCAGAGGGTGAGCTGTTCAATGACCCAATCAATAGTATGCATCTTCGCCAGTTCTATACCTAAGAGATCCCCAATGTAAGGGGGGCACAAAATACAAAAAAAATAAAAAATCAAAAAAATACAAAAATAATCATCCTTTGGTGAAAACCTGGCAAACAGGTGCCTTGGATAGGTATCATGATGAAAACCTGGCAAACAGGCGTCATGCATACTTTCTAGCTTTCGTGCAAATAAAAGCAAGTGGTGAAAACCTAGTGAATAGGCGTTACTTGTGATAAACTGCTTCCTCCATCTTTGGGAAACCAATCACCTTGTGTCCATTCTTCCTTCACTCGTGTCCCATTCGATCCATATATGTTCCATAATAAAATCCTAACGATAACCTATCATGGCTTGATACTCTATCTCTTTGTTGCCTTGTCAACCAAGGTTTTATCCCATATCCTATCCATAGTGTCAGCCTAGCTTAGCGTCTATCGTCAATATCTCCATGCTCCAAGTCCCTGAACTACGTTGCCTCTGCGTCAACACGTAGGCAAGGCCATTTTTTTCAATGTGTCCCTGAGGCTCCACTTTCCCATCCATCCCATGTCAGGTCCTTCTTTCTATCTAAGTCCACACCACTTTCTATCGCCTAGGTCTTAGGTCCGTTAGGGTTCATCCCGAACTACATTGCCTCTGCATCGTCACGTAGGCAAGGCCATTTAGCAATGAGCCTCTGAGGCACTAGGTCAGTCCCTTAGGGTCCATCTCACCAATAATGATTGTGGAATTTTTCACCAGGCAAGCAAGCACAAACAAAACCCACTCTTTTCAAGCAGAAATCTTGACGCAAGGCATTAACCTATCCAAAGTAAAGCAAGAAAATACCTAAAGCACACTAAATGATTTTACCTAAATTATGGCAAGAAACAAACACATCTAAAAAGAAAAAATGTTTTGTGGTTGTGATCAAGTTAGGTTACAGAGTCTTGATTTTTGGTATCATGTCTTTCTATGCTACTCAAGGATGCCAAAAGCTAGAGATGCTATGATGGGGGCATGATTCTTTTCTTTGTCTGCTGCTTGTGGATCAATCTTTAGTAATGTGAAGCCTTGTCTAATGACATGATCAGTAAAAAATCATCGAGGACATCAAAGGTCTAACATGAAAGGGGGCAATCCTTGTCTGTTGATACGTAAGAAATACTAAGGTCATCTAGGTTCAATTATACCTAGATTCTTGTATTAACTTGTTAAATCAAAATCCATGTAAGCGATACTCAGGTCATCTCAGTTCAATTATACCTAGATGCTTGTATTAACTTACAACATTCAGAAAAAGTACCAAGAAATAGCCTGATGATGAAATAAGCACTTCGAAATACTTGCAATATCAAGATGGCAAAAACATTCGCATCCACAAAGCATCCATATCCCCTGCAATAAAAATTTCCAAGGCATCCATATCCCATGCAATAATGATCTAGAATGTAGAGTATCAATGTTTATAAAAGCTTGTGATTCCTTCTATCAAGTAATTCTTCTATCAATCAGTATTCTATCTATCATTATGGTCCATTCTTCTCAATTTGGTCAACCCAAGCTATGATCCAAATGCAGGTCCGTCCTTAATCCATATCAATCAAGTCAAGTCAATCTTGTCAAATGATCCAATCAGAATTAGTGGTCTTGATCCTTGTCTGGTCGTAAACCAACTCGATCAATTAATCAATCAATTGTCTTATACAAGATGTGGCATTGTCGAAATCAGACCAACACACGTGTCTTACATGACATGCTTCATTTCCTGAAACCAGACACTATCCTTCATGTTGCTCTAGGGATCTATCATTCCCCACCATGACAACACACCTATCGTGTTGGTCTAGGGACATATCATTCCCCGCCATGACAACACTGTCGTATATCGTTTTCAGTATATCATTGGTTTACCACTTGATAGGGGCAATACCTTGTTTGTTCTTGTATCCCTCAACCCTTAACCCTTAAAACTTAAACCTTAAAACCTATCCCTAAACCCTTGATGCTCAACACTCTATCTTAAACCCCAATCCTTTAACCCTCAACCCCAAAGCATTAACCCTCAATCGTTAAACCTTCAACCCTAAACCCTATCCCTAATCCCTCTACCCTCAACACTCTACTTTAACCATAATCCCTTGACCATCAACCCTATCCCTACACCCTCAACCTTTAACCCTCAACCCTCAACTCTCAACATTAAACCCTAATTTGTCAACCCTAAACCCTATTCCTAAACCCTCAACCCTCAACACTATTCCTTAAACCATAATCCATCAACCCTAAACCCTAATCCCTCAACCCTAAACCCTTAACCCTCAACACTATTCCTTAAACCCTAATCCCTCAACTCTAAACTCTAATCCCTCAACCCTAAACCCTAAACCATATCCCTAAACACTCAACCCTTAGCAAGTTATACCTTAAACCTTAATCCCTCAACCCTCAACCCTCAACCCTCAACCCTAATCCCTCATCCCTAAACCCTAAATTCTATCCCTATTTCTAAACCCTCAACCCAATACACTATACCTTAAACCCTAATCCCTTACCCCTAAACTTTAAACCCTATCCCTCAACCCTTAACTCTTAAACTTTAAACCCTAAAACCTATCCCTAAACCCTCAACCCTATACCCTCAACAATATACTTAAGCCCTAATCCCTCAATCATCAACCCTATACCTTAAACCTTGAAGCCTACACCCTCAAATCCTCATCCCTAGACCATATAACCTCACCCTTATATCCTAAACCTCGAATATTATGCCTCAACCCTATAATTAAATTAAACCTAAACCATACATGCTCTCAACCCAAGTCACCCTATGCCTTATAGACCCTTAATCCATATCATAAACCCTAAACCCAATATCCTAAACCCTAATCCCCTTGCCTTACACACTTAACCTTATACACTCAACAACCTGAATATTAACCCTCAACTGTAACCCTCAACCCTCTAATCTCTACCCTCTACCCTCTACCTATTACTTAAGCCCTAATCCCTCAACCCTCAACCCTCAAAACTATATAGGCTCAGGTTCTTATATACACTAAACCCAAAACACTTACATACATACATACATACACATAAAGATGCATACATACAAGCATGCATACATGTACATACATACAAGCATGCATACATGTACATGCATACATACCTATAAGCATAGATATAAACATCCATGAAACATACTTATGAAACTTGAACATAACTCATTCAAAGGAAGACATAACACGAGCGCATTATAACACGCTCGCGTTATGTCGAACTGGGAAAACACCGACAAACATGCAAAAAAGGAAAAAAGCACAACATAACGTGAGCACGTTATAACACACTTGCGTTATATTGTGCTTTGGGAATCCCAAGCCTTAGGCTTGGGATTTGCTTTGGATTTCCAACCCAAAGGCTTGGAGTGCCCTTTCAACATCCACAGACGTGTTTTTACAAATTCTACAAGATTTCACATAATTTTGCCCGTGCTAACCCTCAGATTTGCACATGTTTCAAGGTCAAACAAATCGAACACCTGGGTAATGTTAGGCTTTCTCTTAGCTATTTAATGATGTAATTTTTTTCACATTTTGACAATGTTAAGCCTTTCATCTTTAATTTCTTTTGTTTGTGTCTGCTTTTTGGCAAAAACCACTGTTTGGTCTTTTTCATTGTAAATTAACCATCCATTGAAATTTTAAAAAAATTACATATTTAGAAACTAGACTCCATTCTACACATATTAAAAAAAATGATTTTCAATTAGTTTTCAAAATTTATAGGGGTAGCACGGCCAAAATTTTATTTTTTAGGATATGTCCATTTTGAAAATTAGTAAAAAATTAAATATTCATCAAAAAAATATTAGAACAATTAGGTATAAACTACATGTTGTTAGCTAATTTCTCACTGAAGCGATTTTAAAAATACCAAAAAAAAATTAACCTTTTGAGGGAGCCACAAAACATGCTATGTTATGTTTTTTTGACAGAAAAAACACCAATTTCTGTGGCTCCCTCTTTTGAACCCCTTAATCTATACCATTTTAAAAAAAAATTAGTAGATTATAAAGTAGACTCGAAGCACTATGAACATTGTTTTGGTTGCATCTCCAAATTTTGAGTGTAACTATGCTCAATTTCTCATCCAAGGCCAGCATTTCCTGATTTCAGAAAAAAAGTGGCCACTTAAGACCCCTTTTTGGCCCCCCATCTTCTTGCACTTACCCTAAGGCTAGATTGGCAATACACCTACTCAAGAATAATGCAGATACCTAGTAGCAATAGGAAGAGAGGAAAATGCAATTGACTCCAGAAAATATTACTTGGGAATCTTTCTTGGAGATATTTAAGAAGAGATATATTTCTGATCATTTCCAACAGTGGAAGATAGATGAGTTTCATGATCTTTAATAGAGGGGACTCACCGTAGCTCAGTATGAGAACAAATTCTTTGAATTCTCACAGTATGTTGACTACATTTAGGATGAAAAGATGATGGTAAATTATTTCATCATAGGACTTAATCATAGCATTGCAGGATAAATACAGTTATCTGAGCCTACTACTATGAGGTGGGCAGTGGAGAAGGCACTTATTGCAGAGGAGATCCAGTTGAAACATCATGATCATCATCAAAATCCACCTCAATAGCAAAACCACAATCAATTCCACTCTTTTGCACCTCCTAGAGGTGAGAGTAGGGCAAACTCTTTTCCTGCTAGATCGGCACCATAATAGTCACAGTAAAGTTAGAAAGCAAAGTCAGCTCAGGAAGGTTCAGTCAGGTCTTGGCAAGTTCCATCATAGAGAGGAGATCAGTGAACTCAGACATGGTTTGTTGGATCAGCTCGCCCTCAGCAGATTTCTCATGGCATTCAGGCTAGCTCCAATAGATCAGGTTTTTAGTTTCCGGCACCACCTAAGGGTCCCTGTTATAACTACGAAGGTAGGGGACACATTGCTCGGGAATGTTTTTAGAACAATGCAAATTCATAGGTTCAACAGGCAGCAGCTTTAGAGCCTACAGTGGGAGATGTGGGTAGATCTCATCAAGTTTTTGTAGCTATTTATAATCGGCAAGCAAACCATTAGGTATCTATTATAGAGGTCCCTGGAAAAAATGGTAAGGTTGTTGTCTCTGTACTTTTTGATTCTAGAGCTCCAGATTCTTTTATTTCCCCATCCATAGTGGAGAAGTGCGAGTTGGTGGCTACTAAGAAAGATGTTAATTGGGATGTTGAGTTAGCCTTTGCTACTAGGATGTCCATCAATTCTTTGGTTAGGGATTGTCAGTTACATCTTAGCTCTTTTTCTACCAAAACATATTTTAGGGTGATACAATTAGGGTCATATGATATAATTTTAGGTATGGATTGGAAGAATGCTCATGAGGCCAAATTAGATTTCCTACATAAATCTATAGAGTTTTTAGATGATATGGGCAAGAAGGTGGTAGTCTCAAAAATTAAGAGACCGGTGTTGCTTAGGATGATTTCAGCCATGCAACTTAAGTGATGTATGAGAAAAGGATGCCAATTCTTTGCCATTTCCATTAGTGACCGATCAAAGGACAAGCCAAATACTTCCTTAGATGATCATCCTGTTCTTCGAGAGTTTGCTATTGTATTTCCTTCTCAAATTTATAGGATGCCACCGCGAAGGAAGATTGATTTTCATATCAACTTGGTTCTAGGAGCACAACCTATTTCTAAGGCCCCTTATAGAATGACAACACAAGAACTTTAGGAGCTCAAGCTGCAGTTGGAGGAACTCTTAGAGAAAGGTCATATTCATCCCAGTGTATCTCCTTGGGGTGCATCTGTGATTTTTGTGAAGAAGAAAGATGGGATACTTCGACTTTGCATAGATTATAGATAGTTAAATAAGCTCACCATAAATAATCTCTATTCTCTACCAAGGATAGATGACTTATTTGATCAAATTCAAGGGGCAAAGATTTTCTCTAAAATAGACCTCAAGTTTGGGTACCATCAGTTAAGGATTGCTGAAGCTGACATCCATAAGACAACGTTTCACACAGGATATGGTAATTATGAGTTTACTATTGTTCCTTTTGGTTTGACTAATGCCCCATTAGTTTTTATGAGCTTGATGAATGGTGTCTTTCATACTTTCCTGGACCGATACATGGTAATATTTCTAGATGACATTTTGATCTATTCTCTCACCGTGGAGGAGCACAAGGAGCATTTGTGGCATGTCTTGCAATGTCTAAGAGAGAATCAATTATATGCAAACATCTCTAATTGTGAATTCTTCCAAACATAGATCTAATACCTAGGGCATATTATTTTAGGAGATGGAATTTCAGTAGATCCCTCTAAGATTCAGGCTATTTTGGAATAGCCTGCTCCCACTAATGTAGTTGAGGTAAGGAGTTTCATGGGACTAGCTGGTTACTACAGAAGGTTCGTGGAAGGCTTCTCCAAGATTGCTCATCTAATTAATTCTCTCCAGAGGCAAGGAAAAAGATTTGTTTGGTCTGAACAGTGTGAAAGAGATTTTCAAATTCTAAAAGAGAAACTCACCAATGCACCTATTTTAGCTATTCCGGATCGTATCAGTAATTTTGTTGTTTGCATCGATGCGTCAATGGACAGTATTGGAGTTGTTTTTATGTAGGAGGGTCGTGTGATAGCCTTCAATTCTTGCAAGTTGAGGAGTCATGAGTCAACTAACTGACACATGATTTGGAATTGGTTGCAGTGGTTCATGCATTGACCAAATGGCAACATTTCCTTCTTGGGCATAGATTCAAGTTGCATTCTGATCATCAGAGTTTGCAGTATATCTTCTCTCAACCTAATTTGAATGCTCAACATCGCAGATGGATGGAATTTCTATGTGAGTATTATTTTGAGATTCATTATATTAAGGGGAAGGAGAATGTTGTAGCCGATGCCCTTAGTAGGCGACAACATGAGTTGCTAGATTTGACAGTTAAGACAGATCTCAAAGGATGTATTCTAGAATTGTTTCCTCAGGATGCATTATAATGAGAGATTATTTAGTTTCAGAGTCTTTTGAAGGACAAGTTTGAGGGATATTCAATTGATGTTGATGGGTTGCTTCGACATCATGGGCGTATATATGTTCCTTCTTTCGATGACCTTAAAGGTTTGATTCTAGCTTAGGCTCATAGAGCACTGTATGTGGCTCATTCTGGTGTTAAGAAAATGCATGCAGATTTTTAGAAGTTGTACTTCTGGGTAGGGATGCGGAAGGATATTGTAGAGTTTGTAAGTCGTTGTCTTGAATGCCAAAGAGTAAAATTAGAACATCAACATCCGGCTGGCCTATTGTACCCTCATTCTATCCCAGAATAGAAATGGGATGTGATATCTATGGATTTCATTGTGGGTTTACCTTTGACCACACATCGACATGATGCAATTATGGTGACTATAGACAAGTTAACCAAGGTGACGCACTTTTCTCTGATGTGTTCTTTCTATAATGCCACCTCAGTAGCCAAAGTTTTTTTGCATGATATAGTTTGACTTCATGGAGTTTCAAGGAGGATTATCTTTGATAGAGATCCATTCTTCACTTCATCCTTTTGGACCTCTCTTCAGCAAGCCTTAGGTACTCAACTCAATTTTAGCACTGCTTATCATCTAGAGACAGACGGTCAGATTGAGAGAGTGAACTAGGTTTTGGAGGATATACTCAGAATGTATGTTATGGATCAACAGACTCATTGGGAGGACTACTTGTATCTAGTAGAGTTTGCTTACAACAATGGATACCACAGTTCGCTTGGGATGGCACCTTTTGAGGCTCTTTATGGAAGACCTTGTAGGACTCCTTTGAGTTGGGACCGGTTAGAGGATCATGTCACTATTGGACCTGAACTTGTTCAGGATATGGAGCAGCAGGTGACTCATATTCGTGATTAGTTGCAGATATCTCAAGATCGATAGAATCAATATGTTGACATCAGGAGAGTTGATCATGAGTTCCAGGTTGGAGAGAGAGTTTTCTTGCGTGTGCCACCACATAAGAGTTCTATCCATTATGGAAAGGGCTCTAAGTTGTCACCTAGATTTGTTGGCCCTTTTGAGATCCTAGAGAGGATAGGCCCAGTTGCATATCGCTTAGCCTTGCCACCCAGCCTGTCTCGTATCCACAATGTTTTTCATGTATCTCTGCTTAAGAAGTATGTACCAGATTCTTCTCATATATTGGAGTGGGATGCTTTACAGGTGGCACGGGATGGACAGCTAACATTGGAACTAGTTTGCATCTTGGATCAATGAACAATGGCCCTGCGAGGATGATAGTTGATTCAGGTCAGGGTCTCGTGGGACTCCTATGATGAGTCTTCTACTACATAGGAGGATATAGTTGAGATAAAGTCTTTATTTCCTTATCTTTTTGATAGCTTCCAGGAGGAAGCCTGATTTTAGATGGGGAGAATGTGAGGCCTAGTTAGTATTATCCTAGATATTAGACTTGATATTATATTTTTGATGTGTGTGTGTATTGATGGACTATGGATATTATTAGTTGGATTATGGAAATAAATGTTTAGATATTATTTATTTATTTTTCTCAATGAAATAATAAGTTTATTTAATAAAATAAATGGTTATGAAATATTGATGATTATATGTTTAATTTTTGCAAAAATAAAAATTATTGTTTTGATAGGTTAGATTATATGATTAATGGATGTTAGAAATGATTAAATTAAATGTTTAATTACTTTGGCTATAAGTTTTAATAAATATATATATACTGATGTTTCAATGAGATTTTTGCACGAAGAGTGGCCCAAGTTTCTTAAGAAATTGGAAACAAAATCCCTATGCTCAAATCTTGATTATTGTTTATTTATTATTTCTTATTATTTTGTAAGGGGGGCTTGTGTCGAAAGTATGTGATATTTTATTTGAATTAAAAAAAAGGTATTTGTTTTAATTTGTGAGAAGGGAATGTAAAGAGTTGGGTAAAAGATTTTATTTTCAAGAGGGAAATGTGAATCATTTTCCTCATTCTTGAAAATAGAAGTGTAGTAGCTTTCTTGGGGAAGGTGATCTCTCTTGGTTGTTCCTGTTGTTGAATGCTTCTTAGATGGAAAAGAAAAGATATTTTGGGGTGAGAATGAAGGCTTGATCATGGATGGTTGGTTGGAAATAGGTTGTGCAACTTTTTGGTGAAATTAGTGGGGTTGATCCTAACTTGGACAACTAAGGTATGAATGTTTTCTTGTCAAATTTCAATGTTCTGTTAATTTTGTGATTGTTGTATGCAAGTGATGTGTTAGTTATTGTGAGAATCTATGTTGTCATGTTTGAATGTTTGAAGGTTTGGGTGTGCAAAAGGGAACTGCCCTCTAATATAGTTGAGAGCTTCCCTCGTGTGGGGTTAAGTAGGGTGTGGAGTTTCTCTTATGGTTTTGTGGAGTTTGTGATGGTGTTGTGGGCTGGTTGTGTTGGGAGAAAGGGAGAATGGGAGTAAAAATTTGATGGGAGATTGGAAGAATGGGAGTTGGGAGGATGTATGGTTGGCTGTGATAATGGGAGTGTGGAGTTATGTGAAGAAAAGGGAGTTATATTTATGCCCCAAGAGGAATTTTCCCCCTTCTTCCCCTTAACAGGAATTCTGTGTGCAGATTCCATGTGTGTGAGTTCTTTGTTAATAATTTATTTTTTGTTCTTTCTGTGTTATAGTTATTTGTTTGAGCATTGGGTTTTGTTTCCCGCTCGGGGGTGGACTAGAATTAGGACTGGGCTACTCTATCTTAGTTTATGCAAGCTATTCAGTACTTCGTATGGATATGCAAGTTTTAAGAAAGTTATTATCCTTTGCTCGTTGATTAGAAGTGATTACCTATACAGATAGAAGATACAAAAAATATTTATTCTCTGGTTGAAGGCGAGGAAATACTATGGTTTGAATATAATCCAAGTAAATAGCTTCTTCTGCATTTTTATTAATCTCATTTTATTGTAATGGCTACATAGCTCTATCAGTAAATACTAGAAAATATGGACAAATGTTTGACTGTTGCAAATTCTATGAATATCATATTCATTGTATTTCTTTTTCTTTATATCATAGCTAAGTTTATTATAAATAATGTGAATTCTATTAGAATTTGAATTATAGCATGTATGTTAAAATTTGTTGTAACTTTAGAGTATCTTAACAGTGGCAGCCGTGACTACCATGGCCACCACAGTGATGAGCGCTGTGGGAGGTGTGGTAGCCACGGCTCCCACAGGCCACTAATGGCTGGCTGCAGTCGACACTTGGCCACCGCAGTTCGGCCACCTCACTATAGATTCTTTGTTTTCTTTAAAGATTACAATCTTTATGGCATACGTTACATGCAATGAATATAATTCTTAACTCTCTTTGATGATACTTATTTGCAGATATTGATATCTTAATATGTTTGTTTTTATATATATAAACAAACATATCGAATTATATGGATTTATGTCGATGTTTCAATATTATTATCTCTGCATAAATGGATTTAATTAAAATAGTTTATCTTTATGCATATGGGATATGCGACAATAATCATAATAACATCATTCCATATATATATATATATATATATATATATATAGTGCATGAATAGCTTTAATGAATATAAGGATCCCTGTCAATATAATAATTCTATTATAAGATTAATTCTGGTCTCAACAATGATAATTCATATATATATATATATATATATATATATATGTACTCTCCTGCACATATAATAATACTTAATTGTATATGGTTAATTTTTATCCCTAAGTGTTGTAGTTATAACAGTGACAGTTATGATTCATAAATATGTTTTAAATCTTTGTTAAGGAGATATAATTTTATCATCATTATGTTATATAGACTTAGCGATAATAAAATCAAACTTAGTTCTACAAAAAATTTGATCTCTTGCGCTTTAGTATTTATAATCTAACTATGATTATTATCTTTGATCAGTTAAATTCAGGCAAGCTTGACAACTTAGATTAAATTCTAATTCGTAGAGATATTTATTGAATTAGTTTTAGCATAAGTTGTTCACATTCATTTTACCTCTTTATTTAGCTTATTCTTTATTGGAATATTAAATTATCTTAAACTCACTTTATTCAATTAATAATTTTATTTATTTTATAGAAAAATTAGTTTTCTTAGAAGAGGGCAAGATACAAAAAGGCACGGAATAAGGAATTAAATAATAATAATTATTACTAGCACTTGTACCCATAGGAGGTTCAAGGAATACACCGATAGGAACAAACGACACTTTAGAAAAAATTTCAGCGTGAATTTTACGGTGTGAGACAATTCTGAGCACTATAATGCTCACATATAAAAGCCTATCGACTAATTATTTATCATATAAACATGTGAGGAAATAAATTTTAAGAAGCAACGTGAGAGGAATTAAATAAATTTGATTTATTTATTTAATTTGAGAGGTGTTAGTTAATTAAATAATTTTGGGATTATTTAATCATGAGAAAATATGATGAGAATAATTAAATATAAATTATTTAATTATTAGGAAAGAGGGATAAATAATTAAATTAAATTAAATTATTTTTGGAAGAATAATTAGATTAATTAAATAATTAATATTATTTAATTATTTTTGGCAGAAGGAGAAATAATTATTTATAGAGGAATAATTAGCTTAATTAAATAATTGTCATTATTTAATTATTTTTAGAAGAAGGGGGGATAATTAGATTTAATGAAATAATTAATATTATTTAATTATTTAATTAATAAGGGAGACTAGAAGAAATATAGAAGTGTATCAGCAACATTGAAATTTCTATATACAACTTTTCTTTCACCTCTGCACTACCACATACTCTAGGGATCAATGTAAAACATAAATTTTCATGCTCCAAACCTTCTAAGAACTTTCCACCATCAACCAAATAAATATTAGCATTACCACATACTTGATTTTCCCTCTCCTTCAATCAATTCAAAATATGTTTTCCACTATCCTTCATCATAGTGTACGTATTTCCTCTATCATTATGCATATATTTTATATCATATTGACATGGTCTTCCCAATAACAAACGACATAAATCCATTAGCATAAGATCACATAATACTTCATCATGGTATGTTCCTATCTTGAACTTAACCAAATAGTGTTCAATTACCAACACCTTATGTTCTTTTAGTACTTGGTCAAGAAATTCTATAGAATCATTTGACTTCCTAGCACTTTAAGGAGCATTCACTTTAGGAATCTTTCTATTGGAGCACTAAAAATAAACTAATTTGCATCAAGAAACATCTAGGATATATAAATTGATTGAAGAGTGTTATCTTTGATAATTTCCACAACATAAAGCCAATCTAATTTATAGGATTAACCTAGAAGAACTTGACCTTGTGCTTTAGTGACTTCCCCAAGGTATTTTTAAATATTGCCAACCCTTGATAGTCAACACAAAGAAACTATTAGAGAAAATGAAATAATAGAATTGTATATTTCATGATCGAATATGTGGGTTATAGATCAAATCCATAGAGTGGATGATTAACCCAAAACTAAGGGATTAACTTGTATAGAATTTTAGGCCTACATAGAATTCAATAATAGTCTACACTTCAAGGCAATTCATTTTCATAACTAAAGGGTATTAGTTTTACAATTCATTATCTTTCACATGCCTTCTTTGGTTCTAAAGTTAAGTACACCTTATCTCATTTAATTTCCTAAATCTACATCTATTATTCAAATATGAATCCCCAACTATCATTAACTTTAATCTAGATTAATTTATACTAAGTTATATGCATTTATTTAATAAGCCTAGATTAAAGGTCTAATAAATTGTATTTTCCTTTGCAATTACTAATATAGCTCAGTATAAAATAAGTATAATCTTCTTGTTTTAGGAACAATGAACAAAATGTAATACATTCCAATAAATAGAAGGTATTTTTTGTTGAGGCTAGGGGAGAGGGCCCAATAGTGGTGTGGATACCAATAGTTGTGATAAGGCTAGTACAATGCATTTAAATAGTATGGTACTAGTCATTGTAAGAGAGGACCCAATAGTTGAATAAAATGTACTCATTAGATTCAAAAAGTAACAAACAATATGATGCCACATTGACACACTAAAAAACATGATTGAATGCACAACTATTGGTCTAGCTTTGTTTTTTTTGGTTTATTATGGCACCTCAACAAAAAAATACATTATCATGACACTTTTTTTAGGGGGTCTTGTTGTGATGTTCACAACACGCCCCATTTTACTCCTTAGCAAAATGAGGACCCCCTACTGTCGCTTTTTTGCTTTTGCTTGTGTGTGTTGTTTTGCTTGGTGGTAAAGGGAAAAAGAGGGTTAAAATTACAAACTTTGATAAAAATAAAGAAAAAATGCATTTTCAGTACCAGTGCATGATATGGTTGGACTCCTTGTGAAAAATGAGCTAGGGTTGCTTTTTGAACCATCTTAAAATTTGCCATATTTTGCAAGTTATGATCATTTTGGTAAAATGTACATTCAGGTTTGTATATCGCTTTGCATATACAAAGTCCTTTGTATGTGCAAAGTCCTTTTTATACTTAATCGCTTTTTGCAATCGGGCTCATATACATTGTTATTTGCATGTTGGGTTGTTTGTATGTTGCATATACAATCCCTTTTGTATATCGCTTTCATATACAATGTTAATTGCATGTACTTTATCTTGTATGCATTTGGTAAAAATTTTGAAGTATACACATACAAGGCGGACCCGAAGTAATTTAGGGTTAAAATGGATAAATTTTTAAGTTCCTCTTTGTATCTCACATTTGTATATTTGGCAGGTCAAATATACAAGACACTTTATACAGGGTAGACCCAAAGTGTTTATAGAATATGGTTTAGCAGTTGAATGTTTCCGCGCTTTGTATATTCGAGGATACAAGTGTTATATACAAGCCAGAATCCAAAGTGTCTCGAATCGAGTTGAGCCAATGTATTACGTCTGGAATGTATAATGTTTTATACATTGCTCGATATGCGGCAAATATACATTGCAGAATATACATCCGCCGGAATCCAAAAGGGTTATGAATTGTGGTTAATTCATTGAATATTCCGTGGCTTGTATGTTACGAAACATACAACACAAACATACAACACAGAATCGAAGAGAGGTTAGAATCTGATTAGTTCGTTGTATCGCATCCGACTTGTATATCGGAGGATATGTACATTCGAAATATACAAGTGCCAGAACTGAAAGTTTATCAAATAGAGAAAAGTCCTTGTATGTTTTCGGACTTGTATATCTAAAGATACAAACAATGCATGCAAGCCGATATACAACGTCCATATACAATGCGGACCTGAAAGGTTATTAAACGGACTTAAATACTTGTATGTTTTGACGGAATATACAAAAGCATGGCATACAGCATGGGCATACATTCCAAAATATACAATGCGGAATCAAAGGGAAAATAAGATGCGGTTAAGCGTTTGTATCACGTCCAAGTGAAATGTCCGAAGGATACAAAGGCACTTATACATTGCGCGGACGCGAGGGAAGGTTAAGAAGAGTTAAATCGATGTATGTGTCCGGCTTGTATATAATTTATCTACATTGCCATATACAGGCCGCGGATTTGAAAAGTTATAGAATGGAGTTAAATGCTTGTATATTTTGGCGTTTGTATATTGCGATATACAAATCGATATGCAGAGCGACATACAAGCCGGAACCCAAATGAAAATTGAAATCCGATTTAGTGCTTGTATCACGTCCAGCTTGTATATCAAATATACAAGGATTTATACAAAGGTTTAAATAGAGAAATGGGCGGGAAAATGAAGTGATAGGTTTTTGACGCATTTTGAAGCCCAAATGCATATTTTCGATCAACGATGGTTGACCTGACTATTTTGGATGCTGTATATGCATTTTTTGGACGCGATTTTCACAGATTCAGGGCTCGATTAATGCGTTCACACAGTCACGACTAGACTTGGCAGTTCTTTTTTCTTCTTACAGTTTTATTAATCGATGATACTTATTGCTGGTCCGTTTTTGCAGATTTGCAGTTGAAGAGGGAGCTAAAACTTAATGGCGGTAACATCACGGAGGAGGAAATCCGATCTCAGGAGCAGAGGAAGATAAGGATGAAGGGCGAGGAAGTCAAGGGTCTTCATTGATGAAGACAAAATGCAGTTGAAACATTATTGCAGCAGACCACAGGAGTTATTATTGAGCTGCTAGGGCTTCCAGAAGGGCATATTTCACCCAGATTTGATGTATGCTCAGAGATATTTTGGGAGACTTGTTCTCCACCATTTATTGCTGTAACCAGAGGTTTGAACCAGGGTTTAAATTAGGTTTTTTTGAGCTATATTGAGGACAATCAGAAATTCTATATATTGTGCCTCTATACACTGTAAAACTTTACACAGGGATTTTTTAGAAGATAGCCAACACTTGTAACTAGTTTTAGCATTTTAGAGTAGAGGGACCTTTTAGTTTAGGAGTAGAAGGAGGTCGCCTGTGTCTGCAATAAGGAATGCGTGGAACATCTAGCTTCCTTACTGTATCTGTAAAGCTTGTAAGTTTTTTTGTAGTTTGATCATTGAAGCTAAGAGTCATTCAGACATTGTAAATCTTATATGACTGCCTGTTTATAATACAATTGAATCTGGAATTTTGTATCTATCTTCTGAGTGTTTTCTTTCTCTTCATTATGTTTGAAACATTTTCTCTTAGAGCTTGCAATCTTAGGTGTATGTTTGTGAAAATGCTCAGAATATACATTTAAGGTTTTGTCTGTGGATTTGATCAAATTGTTGTATTATTTATAAAGTGCATAACAAAACAATTAGATCCTTCGAATAGAGTGAATGAAGTGTAGATTAGATCTTTCTAACTTTTCCCAACCCATCTAAAAATACTTAGCTTAAAACATAGAAATTTGGAGGAAATTTGTCTCATATTTGAAAAAAGCATGCATAACAGAGTTAAAAGTAGACAGTTTTCATAATATTTAAGAGGAGAAAGCTACAATAATTCAAGAAGACCATTTAAAAGCTTTGCAGCATAGTAACACTTTTATGTAAAAGGAATGAACAATATACTGATATTTATAATCTTTTGCATAGTTTGAGTCCAGTAAACCAACAAGAAACCCTAAACTACGTAAGGCCCCTTGAACATTACAGCTTCACATTGACCAACTGAATTTGCCCAATAGGTCAAGACCTGACCATATTAAACTTGGGATTAAGTGAATCTTAACCGATCCCTTCATATCTTTCAAGTCAATTTTGGTTCATTTTATGTGAATTTTAACTAATTGTTATGATTGCATCAAAACAATCACCAACAGTTTTTCTAGCGCTAGAAGGAGGGCCTGACTTGAGTTAGGGTTTGTTTCAAGAAAAACTGGCTAACAACAGTGATAAAGTGACTAGATCTAGATCTAGTTCAGGGGATATTTTTGTGCAACTACCTGATACAAGGCGAAGTAAGAACCCTCTGATTTGGAATCCTAAAATATCACAAGCAGGGAGTTCATCTGGAACACCTCCTGGGTCACCTTTTAACATCCGCAACATTGTAAGTCCTGACAAATCCCATTTCAGATCTTTAAATCTTGGTTCAGGTACTCCTAGAGGTCCTAGTCCTCCTAGTGATCCTACCCCACCGATAAATCTAGAAATTCCTATAGGTTCAGGTCAAGCTCAAGCACCCACAATGGCTTAATTTAATGTCCAGTCTCCCATACACTTCAGTGATTACAATGAGATGCCCAAAAATTTGGAAAAGATATGTCCTAAATATCAGTTACACCAAGGCTTGGAAGACCACATTAGAATATTCAAGGAAGCATGCTTTAGGGCTAGATTAGAGCACGAGGACATTGTGTGTAGATTGTTTCCCTACACCTTTAATGAACAAGCCTCTAACTGGCATGTGAACTTACCCAATGGTTACATTTCTTCCTGGTCGCTTTTGGAAGAAGCATTTCTGTCAAGATTTAGAGGACCCATTGATCCTCGCATCCTGTATCACAAATTGGCTACCATAAAAAGAGGTGAGGGAGAGCTAATTGATAATTTCAATGACAGATTTCAAAAGGCCTACTCTAGGCTGGTAGCCCCTTACACAGTAGATGATGATACCTTGTTAGCCATGTACTATGCTACCTTGGATCCTTTAACTGCCATGTTTGTCAAAAGAAAACCTGACATAGATTCAATATCCAAAGCCTATAAAGAGGCAGCCTCAGTAAATCAAGAGATGAGGCACACAACATATAGTCCATTTGTTAATGGAGGAAATTCTAGAGCACAAAATCAGGCACAACCTTGGAATGGAGTCCCTATGCATCACACTCCATTACTAAATCCGATTCCTTCTTACACACCTGTGTATAGTCCTACCCCAATCCAAGCCATAGCTCCTTACACGAGTAACACTTCTAATAACAGTCAAAATAATGGTTAGCCTTTCTTCCAACCCCCTAGGGATACAACTGTGGCAAAAGCACAAGAGGAAAGGGAAGAAATCAAAGAGATCACTGCACATTTAAAAAGATTAACCATTGAAGTGACACAACTAAGAAATGAGAACCTTTATGGAAGAGGGAACCAAGGATACAATCAAAATTAGAATTATAACCAAGGCCAAAATTAGAACTATAGTTCAAATCAAAATCAACATTACAATCAAAACTATAATCAGAGCCATAACCAAAATAATAGCCAAGGCCAATATTCAAATCAGAGCCAAAACTATAATCAGCATCAAAGTCATAACCAAGGGCAACCAATGCAAAATAGAGAGCCAGTGATAGATAACAGGGCTTGGGGTAATAATAACAAAAAATAGATTCAGCCTAGGCCATCCAAAACATGGAACATAGGACCAAACAATGGTACCCTAGCTTCTCCTTTTGAGAATATAGATAATCATGATGCAAAACAAGCAGCTGGCATCCAAATGGCCAATACATCACTAAAAAACTAGTGCAGATTTCACAATACCAATGCACATGCTGAGCTTGACTGTCCACAGTTCCATTTAGCAGCCAGCATATTTAATATAGAGGTGCAACCTCCTACTTCTGAGTTTCTCATTCCCAAGGGTAATGAGGTAGTACCCTCAGGGTATGATACAACTTTAGTCTTAGAAACCTTTACCTTTGCAACTACAGAAGAGAAAGGAGATGAATTGTTAGAAGATGAACCATACTTTTGTGAAAATCTTTATCCTGAATCAGCCTTTGTGTTAAATGCTTTTCAATTTCCTTTTGAAACAAAAAATGAAGTATTGACTGAAACGGAAGAGGTGCAGGCTTTTCAATAGACAAATAAAAACCACTCCTACAATTTAAGGAACAATACTAGGCCAGGAGGACCTTTCACCACTTCCACTCCTCCTAACAACTTCAATACACCCCCAGATCAAAATGCTAGCAACAATCCTGCCATACTCAAAGCTAATCATCATACAAACAGTGGAACAGTAGTAGAAAAGGCCCAAACAAGTAAAACTGAAACAGTAGAGACAACAAGATTAATGAGCTACTTGTCAGAAGAAATAAAGAAAATTAAGGTCAGTATACCTTTGAATGAATTATTGAAAACTCCAGGGATCAGAAATACTTTTGTAAAATCCCTGGATACATTTATGATAGATGAGGTTGCTGCTGATGTAACTGTTCCTAATAAAGATTCACCGCCTAAAGAGAAAAGTAAGAAAGTTGAGCAGCCTTCCAATACAAATGTAGTAATGTATGCTGATAAGAAGGATGCTCCTCCTTTCTTGTTAACTGTTAGATTGTGTGGGAAGAACATACACAATTGCATGGTAGACTCTGGTGCATCAGCCAATGTAATGCCCTTAGGAATATGTAAAACTCTCGGGCTGACTCCCACCAGATCTGCCAAGGTTGTCACACAATTAGATAAGACTGAGGTTAGTGTGATAGGTGAACTGATGAACATTTAGATGCAATTAGCTTCAGACCCTAGGGTAAGCCAATTCATTGACATTCAAATAGTGGACATACCCGTGAATTATGGAATGTTGTTAAGTAGGGACTGGTCCAAAACATTAAACGGATATATGGCCACTGACTTTTCACATATGTGGCTACCTTGGAGAGGCATCCCAAACCAAATTAGAATAGAGGTAGAACCCAGGATGAAACACATGATAACAGAGTATAATCGAATGAATGAAATATTGTATGCTGCTATTGAACCTGGTGTTTATAGAATTACTAACAATGGGGTGCAAATTGAAGAGATCATGATGTTAAACATTAGAGAGAAACGTGTAAGCAAGGAGACAACATTATTCATTGAGTTTGATGGAAATTCTTCAGATGAAGAAAACAGTGCAATGGAAAAATTTGGTCACGCCATTAGACAAGAGGTGGAAGAATGCATTAAACAGAATCTGCTAGTCCAATGTAAACTGTATAAGAATAGGTGTAGAGTCCATGATAGGCCACATTCTGAGGAGAGTTGTGGAATGTGCAAAGACATCATTGAATATGAATACAAAAAATGCATAAAGAGGGTAGAGTTACAGGAGGGAAATGTGAATCCTGATCAAACATAGAAATACGTTCAGGGTGATGTAGATGCTCTGATTTCAAATTTAGAAGAGGGAATAAAGGACAAGGGTAGTTGTCTTTTTGATTTGCAAGCTGAAAATACACATATGCAAGTTGACCAAACGGAAATACCCATGAATAAACAAACTAGCACCTCACAAGTAATAGAAGAGACGAAGCATGCCAAGGTAAAGGGTCAAAAAAGTAAAGATGGCATGTGGACACTAAAATGTGACGGGTCCAAATCAAAGCAGGGCACGGGTGCAGGTGTTGAACTTATAGATCCTCAGGGTAAGTCATACCTAGCAGCATATAGACTGCAGTTTTCCTGTACTAACAATATTGCTGAATATGAAGCCTTAATTATGGGACTTGTCATGGCCATTAAGAAAAAGGTGAAAATGATTAAGGTATTTTCAGACTCTGAACTAGTAGTTAGACAATTAAGGAAACTATATGCTTGTAACTACAAGAAAATGATTTGTTACAGACATAGAGTATGGGGTTTAATAGATTCATTTGATGCTTTTAACATAGAGCATATCCCCAGAGAATTAAACCATAGGCTGGATGCACTAGTAGTTGCTGCTAGCACATTAGAACCCTTGACACTGTCAGGATTGAGACGATTTGTTGTTGAGCTAGTTAATGTTCCCAGTATCCCGGACAATGTTACACACTTTCAGGTATTCGAAGGTGATCAACAAATTATTGACTTTCTGACTTGTAATGAGGTATTTGAGGCTCAAATAATTGATGAGCAGGAAAGGCCTAAGATAACATGGGATGAAGAGGATATAATCAACTTGAAGAGCAACTTCTTACCCAAAGGGGTAATTGAATTAGAACACATTTTTGACTTCGATGGAGTAATAAGACAGAAAGACTTACCCAAAACAGGAGGGGGTAAGTGTGATTTACACAACTTAGGGACAGAGCAAAATCCACAAAATGTGCCAATCGGAAAAGCTTGCTCTGAGAAAATAAGAAAAGAAATTTTAGATGCTCTGAAAGATTACAAACACGTAATAGCATGGACATATGAAGACCTGAAAACCTATGATACGTCCATCATAACTCACGTAATACCTTTGAGACCAGAGATTAAACCATTTAGGCAGAAACAAAGGCTTGTAAACACCATTCTAGAGCCTTTAATCTTCGAGGAAGTTAAAAAATTGCTGTCTACTGGAATAGTTTTCCCAGTCAGACATTCAGTCTGGGTAGCTAACCTAGTACCAGTAAGGAAGAAAAATAGAGACATTAGATTATGCGTAGATTTTAGAAATTTGAATAAAGCATCTGAAAAGGACAATTATCCTCTGCCTCCTATAGATGAAGTGCTGCAAGCAGTAAACGGGGCAAAGATGATGTCTTTTCTAGATGGTTTCTCGGGTTATAACCAGGTTTTAATAGATAGGGATGACAGATTAAAAACCACCTTCACTTGTAAATGGGGAAATTATGCATATAGGAGAATGCCTTTTGGTCTGATCAATGTAGGTGCCACCTTTCAGAGAGCCATGGACATTGCGTTCCGTGGGTTATCAGGTAAGTGCATTGTTGTGTATATGGATGATTTGACTGTGTATTCCAAGGATGCATCCACTCATGCTGAAGATCTCAGGAAAATACTTAAACGATGTGAGAGGTATAGAATTTCCCTTAATCCTAAGGAATGTTCATTTGGAGTTACTGAAGGTAAATTACTAGGGCATGTCATTTTTGAAGATGGAATATCGATTGACCCAGATAGAATAGAATCAATAAAAAGTTTGCAAATACCAAACACTAGGAAAGAGTTGAAATCATTTTTTGGTAAAATTAACGTTGTTCAGAAGTTTATCACGGGTTTTGCAGAAATCGTGCAGCCGTTAAATGCCATGTTGAAGAAAGATGCGCAGATGGAGTGGACGCCTGTGGCTAGGGCTACATTCGAAGATATCAAGGAGGCAATTTCTGATGCTCCTGTATTGGCAAGCCCAGACTACACCAAAATGTTTTATATCTATTCCTTTGCATCCTCCCATTCAACCGCAGCTGACTTGACACAGAAAGGCCCATCACATTCATGAGCGCGCCTCTAAGGGATGCACAATCGAGATATCTGGACACTGAGAGACAAGCATTTGCATTAATGAGAGCCATGAAAAAATTTAGGCATTACATTCTACGCAGCCAGATCAAAGCCATAGTGCCAGATGCAGCAGTAAAGATGTTGCTGATGCAGAACGAACCTAGAGAAAAGAGAGCCAAGTGGATCACCACGCTGCAAGAATTCAACATGGAAATCATTCCCATGAAGCTGGTCAGAGGGCAGGCGTTGGTACAAACAATAGCAAATACAAATCTAGATTTGATAAAACAACAATATGTATTAAATTCCCAGAACGCATCAGACCGGTATGATGATTTAAGCACCTTTTTAATAGCTGGAAAGTACCCGAATATGATGAAAGCTTCTCAGAGGAGAGCTTTGAAGATTAAGGCACATAAATATATGGTGCAAAGAGGTCTTCTATTCAGGAAGAACCATGATGGAATTTATTTGAGATGTCTAAATAGAGCTGAAGCAGATAAAGTGTTGACAGAACTGCTTGACAAATACGGAACAGGTCATGGTTCCCATCCAGCTACAACACATAAAATATTGAGGGTGGGCTATTATTGGCCCACGATGTTCAAAGATACAAAGAGTCACATCAAAAATTGCCACACCTGTCAGACTGCAGTAGATAAGGGAAGAAATCAGGCCAACCCATTACAACCTGTGATTGAATCAAGACCATTTGCACAATGGGGCCTGGATTTTATTGGAGTCATCAATCCTCCATCTTCTGCAGGACATAATTTCATACTGACGGTGATGGACTACTATACAAGGTGGACTGAGGCCGCATGCTGCAAATTCTCCACTACTGAGGTAGTTATCAAGTTTCTTGAAGAAAACATCATCACCAGGTTTGGAACTCCCTATTCATTGGTATGTGACAATGGCCATGCTTTCTCTTCTTTAAAATTTTCTAAATGGGCATTTGAATACGGGATTGTTTTAAAATTTTCTTCAAATTATTACCCTCAAGGTAATGGATTAGTTGAGTCTACGAACAAAATTTTATTAGATATAATCAAAAAGCTAATTGCAAAGAGTCCTAGAGAGTGGAATACCTTGTTAAAATATGCACTATGGGTAGATAGAACCAAGTTCAAAACAGCTTTAGGTAGTACACCTTATCATTTAGTTTATGGGACTGATCCCATACTTCTAGTAAATCTGAGAATACCAATCTGGAAGTTTGCCAATGAGTATTTAGGATTTGATAATCATAGGGAAGCCAGAATAGTACAAATGTTACAATTAAATGAGAAAAGAGGTCAAGCCATCGAGAAATTTGCCAAACACCAAGCAGTAGTAAAGAGGTGGTTTGATAAGAGGGCAAGAGTCAAAACATTTAGGATATCTGACTTAGTGCTATGCTGGGACAAAACATATGAAAAGAAGGGGAGTCATGGAAAATTTGATAAATTATGGTTAGGCCCATTGCAAGTCTCAGAAATAATAGGGGACAACACATTTAGACTCAAGACCTTAACAGGGGAAGATGTGCCATTACCAGTTAATGGCCAACATTTGAAACACTAATTCCAGGCTTAAGGTAAGGGGCAGTCCATTTTTGTGTAATATAGTGTGAGTAGTGTACAGTTTTCTTGACTTTGTCTTCTGTTTTCTTCATGTATAGTTTTTTGTATAGTTTTTTCTTCTGTTTCTTTCTGTTTGTTGTTTTGTTTCTGTTCTTTTGTTTGTGTGGTCTTCTTTTGCTTTGTTTTATTTTTTTTGTACAGTCTATTTGTTGGTTTGTTTGTTGTCTCCTCAGCAGGGATCTTCATTTTACTTTAGAGTATTAAGGAGCAACTAACAACCATTGAAAACAGTATAAAATTTAGAATATTCAGGTTGATTATTTGCAATTTATACACAACTTTTTGTGACTGTCATGAATGTAGAGAGTTGTTTAGCTTCTGAAATTTTGTATTCAATAAATGTGATTGAGAATTCAAGGGAGGTTTCTCACGATGACACACCTAAAATCATTAGGTTTGTTGAACCTACCAGTGTAGATATTAGGTGAAAAATCTGAGGTCACCCTTGCTACCATTACAATTCTCAGCTTAATTTTAGCAAGTGTTCACTCCTTGCATCATGAAGTTACAACTGCAATATCTTGTGAAATCTCTTTCAAAAAAATTAATAAAATATAAAATGAATAAAGCAGATTATACTGAAAATCCAGATTAAGCCATCTAAGTAACTCTACCAGGGCTATAGACGCTCGTTGGCAGTGGGGCTCTACTTAGGAGAATTATAACGATAACCTTGTCGGGGCTATGGATGCTCGCTGGTAGCAAGGCTCTATCCGGTCAGCTATGAGGGAATATCCTCAACTACGTAGGCTAATGTCAGTCACTGGTTTGTTCAACCGATCTTCAAGATGAGGATAATTAATCACGTGCACATACTTAAACTAAAAATGAAAATTCATGCATCCTTATTGAATACCTTAGGTCTCAAGTTGGATAATAATTTACAGGAAAGATAGTTGGGAGTTATGAATTCATTTCATCTAGTTTTCTTGAATACTTTGAATTTAATTATTTTGTTTAGTTGCTAGTTGTTGTGATGTTCACAACACGCCCCATTTTACTCCTTAGCAAAATGAGGACCCCCTACTGTTGCTTTTTTGGTTTTGCTTGTGTGTGTTGTTTTGCTTGGTGGTAAAGGGAAAACAAGGGTTAAAATTACAAACTTTGATAAAAATAGAGAAAAAATGCATTTTCAGTACCAGTACATGATATGTTTTGATTCCTTGTGAAAAATGAGCTAGGGTTGCTTTCTGAACCATTTTAAAATTTGCCGTATTTTGCAAGTTATGATCATTTTGGTAAAATATACATTCAGGTTTGTATATCGCTTTGCATATACAAAGTCCTTTGTATGTACAAAGTCCTTTTTATACTTAATCGCTTTTTGCAGTCGGGCTCATATACATTGTTATTTGCATGTTGGGTCGTTTGTATGTTGCATATACAATCCCTTTTGTATATCGCTTTCATATACAATGTTAATTGCATGTCCTTTATCTTGTATGCATTTGGTAAAAGTTTTGAAGTATACACATACAAGGCAGACCCGAAGTAATTTAGGGTTAAAATGGATAAATGTTTAAGTTCCACTTTGTATCTCACATTTGTATATTTTGGTAGGTCAAATATACAAGACACTTTATACAGGGTAGACCCGAAGTGTTTATAGAATATGGTTTAGCGGTTGAATGTTTCCGCGCTTTGTATATTCGAGGATACAAGTGTTATATACAAGCCAGAATCCAAAGTGTCTCGAATCGAGTTGAGCCAATGTATTACATCTGGAATGTATAATGTTTTATACATTGCTCGATATGCGGCAAATATACATTGCAGAATATACATCCGCCGGAATCCAAAAGGGTTATGAATTGTGGTTAATTCATTGAATATTCCGTGGCTTGTATGTTACGAAACATACAACACAGACATACAACGCGGAATCGAAGAGAGTTTAGAATCTGATTAGTTCGTTGTATCGCATCCGACTTGTATATCGGAGGATACGTACATTCAAAATATACAAGTGCTGGAACTAAAAGTTTATCAAACAGAGAAAAGTCCTTGTATGTTTTCGGACTTGTATATCTAAAGATACAAACAATGCATACAAGCCAATATACAACGTCCATATACAACGCGGACCCGAAAGGTTATTAAACGGACTTAAATACTTGTATGTTTTGGCGGAATATACAAAAGCATGACATACAGCATGGACATACATTCTAAAATATACAATGCGGAATCAGAGGGAAAATAAGATGCGGTTAAGCGTTTGTATCACGTCCAAGTGAAATGTCCGAAGGATACAAAGGCACTTATACATTACGCGGACGCGAGGGAAGGTTAAGAAGAGTTAAATCGATGTATGTGTCCGGCTTGTATATAATTTATCTACATTGCTATATACAGGCCACGGATTTGAAAAGTTATAGAATGGAGTTAAATGCTTGTATATTTTGGCGTTTGTATATTGCGATATACAAATCGATATGTAGAGCGACATACAAGCTGGAACCCAAATGAAAATTGAAATCCGATTTAGTGCTTGTATCACGTCCGGCTTGTATATCAAATATACAAGGATTTATACAAAGATTTAAATAGAGAAATGGGCAGGAAAATGAAGTGATAGGTTTTTGAGGCATTTTGAAGCCCAAATGCATATTTTCGGTCAATGATGGTTGACCTGACTGTTTTGGATGCTGTATATGTATTTTTGGACGCGATTTTCACAGATTCAGGGCCCGATTGATGCGTTCACACAGTCACGACTAGATTTGGCAGTTCTTTTTTCTTCTTGTAGTTTTATTAATCGATGATACTTATTGTTGGTCCGTTTTTGCAGATTTGTAGTTGAAGAGGGAGCTGAAACTTAATGGCGGTGACATCACGGAGGAGGAAATCCAATCTTAGGAGTAGAGGAAGATAAGGATGAAGGGCGAGGAAGTCAAGGGTCTTCATTGATGAAGACAAAATGCAGTTGAAACATTATTGCAGCAGACCACAGGAGTTATTATTGAGCTGCTAGGGTTTCCAGAAGGGCATATTTCACCCAGATTTGATGTATGCTCAGAGATATTTTGGGAGACTTGTTCTCCACCATTTATTGCTGTAACCAGAGGTTTGAACCAGGGTTTAAATTAGGTTTTTTTGAGTTGTATTGAGGACAATAAAAAATTCTTTATATTGTGCCTCTATACACTGTAAAACTTTACACAGGGATTTTTTAGAAGATAGCCAGCACTTGTAACTAGTTTTAGTATTTTAGAGTAGAGGGACCTTTTAGTTTAGGAGTAGAAGGAGGTCGCCTGTGTCTGCAATAAGGAATGCGTGGAACATCTGGCTTCCTTACTGTATCTGTAAAGCTTGTCAGTTTTTTTGTAGTTTGATCATTGAAGCTAAGAGTCATTCAGACATTGTAAATCTTATATGACTGCCTGTTTCTAATACAATTGAATCTGGAATTCTACATATATCTTCTGAGTGTTTTCTTTCTCTTCATTGTGTTTGAAACATTTTCTCTTAGAGCTTGCAATCTTAGGTGTATGTTTGTGAAAATGCTCAGAATATACATTTAAGGTTTTGTCTGTGGATTTGATCAAATTGTTGTATTATTTATAAAGTGCATAACAGAACAATTAGATCCTTCGAATAGAGTGAATGAAGTGTAGATTAGATCTTTCTAACTTTTCCCAACCCATCTGAAAATACTTAGCTTAAAACGTAGAAATTTGGAGGAAATTTGTCTCATATTTGAAAAGAGCATGCATAAGAGAGTTAAAAGTAGACAGTTTTCATAATATTTAAGAGGAGAAAGCTGCAATAATTCAAGAAGACCATTTAAAAGCTTTGCAGCACAGTAACACTTTTATGTAAAAGGAATGAACAACATACTGATATTTATAATCTTTTGCATAGTTTGAGTCCAGTAAACCAACAAGAAACCCTAAACTACGTAAGGCCCCTTGAACATTACAGCTTCACATTGACCAACTGAATTTGCCCAACAGGTTAAGACCTGACCATATTAAACTTAGGATTAAGTGAATCTTAACCAATTCCTTCATATCTTTCAAGTCAGTTTTGGTTCATTTTATGTGAATTTTAACTAATTGTTATGATTGCATCAAAACAATCACCAACAGGTCTATGCTCTTGAAACAAAATATTTAAACTATCCACATCCTTAGTTGCTTAGCAATATAATTTTTTAGTGCAATGTTACAAGTACATTATTACATGTCAACCCATAAAGTTAGGGTGCACCACTATTGGGTCCTCTCCCCTAACTAAAAACATGAATAAGTAATCAATTTTGAAAGTAATAAATTTGAGACCAAAAATATATTATTGAGTGTAACTTTATATTTTAAAATACAACTTCAATCACTTTTTTGGTTGTTACTATGTTTTTTTGGTTTGTGAATCAATCTGATTGAGGCATATTTCATGAGTAATAATTTGTCTACTCAACACTCATTACATCAACTTGCAAGCAAATTAGTTCTTTTATTTGAATGTAGAGTGAAAATATTAGGTATATTGATTAACCATTATAATGTAAATAAAATATTATTAACTATTATAATGTTTAACCTATTAAATATATTTAAGTTAAATTTTTATTTTATTTTTTTACATAGAAATATTAATGAGATGAAACTAATTGATAGCATGCTTTTTGGGATGAAAATTGAAATATCTCAAATGGGAACTAATAGTATTTTAAGCAAAAACCCTATTCACATTTGATAATGCCCATGTCAAATAGAACCTTCATTTATCTCAAAACTATGCATAAAACAAAATATCACAAACATATCAAATTTCTGAGGTGAGCCCAAGAGGAGTGCGGGCAAAAATAATAATAATGGCCTTTGGAAGTTTTCCTAGCACTATTGCAATTCCATTAAGCATAGAATATAATATATGATACAATAATTATTATATTATATTATATAATAATTTATTATTATAATATAATAATATATTAATGCTATAATTTATTAAAATATATTATATTAGTACTAATATATTTATGAACAATAAAATAAAAATATTTTGTAATATTTAATATATAGTATTAAATATAAATCTATGATTTTAATATTAAATTAGTTTTTAAAAATATATTAAATAATTAACATAATATAAAATATAGTATACAATAATAAGCATTAAATATTATATATGATATATAAAATACATAGAAGATTACAAAACTTGGGACACATAAATTTTAATGAGGCAGATAAAGTATATCTAAGACAATTTGGAGAAGATGACATAATCAAAGATAATGTTGGGCCAATTTTAAAAGTTAAATTTTGCATAGATATGTATGCAAAATGTGGAAGCATGGCAAGGCACGTGAACGAATGAATGAATTAAGACTTCATGAAAATCAAACTCAAACCCAACTATGTTTGTTCATCTCAATATGTAATGTAAAAGAAAATTCACTAATATAAGTGATGGAATTTCAATAAGAATTGATAAAATAATTTAGTAGATTAAATAACTTATAAATTATAAATAATAAAAAAATATCTAAAAAATTCTACAATTTCTTCATAAAGTTTATCAGTGTGCCCATTGAACTTATGGGTCCAATTACTAGTTTAAGATACAACTTCAATCACTTTTTTGGTTGTTACTATGTTTTTTTGGTTTGTGAATCAATCTGATTAAGACATACTTCATGAGTAATAATTTGTCTACTAACACTCGTTACATCATTTTCACTATAATCATTGAATATAAATTTATAAAATTTATAAAGAATATATGTGAGAGAGAAAGAGAAAGCACATGGAAGTTATTGATTGTTTCTGTGATAGAGGGAGAAAAAGGTTTGAATTTGGTACAGGAGCCGTCACTTCGAAAACTACAAATTAATGACAAAAATATCGGCCTTTGGATTTGGTAGCAACGCCTTTACGCTCCCCCTCCAAATTCGTACGGGGGCACCAAATATCGTAAAGATTAAAGATGAAAAGACCTGTGTGATTGAGCTCATTTATTAGCATTCACTTCATTGTAGCTGCTGTTAGGTGGTGAACACTGAATGGTGACAAGGTGGGAGGGTGTGAATTTTGAATGAAATGAATTGGTGAATGAGAGTTCCTTTTAATTCTTCTTTCTGTATCACTAATGCATGAAATAATGTATTCACATCCGGCATTTCTCTGGCTACAATATAAACACTTCTACCAGCCATTAAAACTCGGAACATTACTAGGAGCCCAACTGTCAATAAGCATGCGACAACTTTACTATGATTTAAAGAAAGAAGATCTAACAGAAAATATTGGGTAGCAGATTTTCCTTCTTCTAAGCATTCACTTTCCATCTCTTGAAAGTTTGTTTTTAATGAAAATTTTGGGTAGCAGATTTTCCTTCATCTAAGCATTCACTTCCCATCTCTTGAAAGTTTGTTTTTAATAAAAATATTTCATCTTTAGGTAAAGTCGTTAGCTATTGGGAGCTCTCCAAGTTTTAATATAATTTTGAAGATTGTAAATGAGAATGCTATGTTGATTGTTTTGCACAATCTTCTTCTGTTTGGTTATTTATTTTTGTTTATATAAAATTAGGGCATCTGAAATTGTTATAAGCTGAGACTTGTCTAGTATATGACCAGACTATAAGTCCTTTGCCTGGTCTAATCAAATGTTATCGACCTTAACAAGCCAAGCATGGGTTTTCACTGCTAAGCCCTTCTTGTTTTATTTGTCTTGTATATTCTTTTTTTAATGCTGAAGAGATATAAACACAATTAGTGTTGTTTTTTATGTCTGTTAAAGCTGTGAACTGTGAAGGGATCAAAATGGTAGTAACTGCAGCAGCAATGATGATATCTTCTAGAAGTTATCAGTACACAATGCAAAACAAGATGTCTTTGTCGCCTTCATTGAAAGGAACAGTGAGGGTGATTGCTTCTGGGGTGATTGATGTGAAGCCGAAGAAATCATCAGCACTCTACAATGGAGTTCAAGTCAATGGAAATTCTCTGGGTGGTGTAAAGATCAATGGAAATGCTACTGATAGCTTGAACATGAACAATAATAATGTTGGGTTGAAGGATTTTGTTGAAGAAGAAAGCAGGATAAAGTTGATTCCAGATTGGAGTGTTCTGCTTGCAATTATTGCTACAGTGATTTTGACAGCCGAAAAGAAGTGCACCAAATCAGATTGGAAGAGGAGGAAGCCAAACATGTTTGATGAGGTTTTCAGGGTGGGGAGGTTTGTGGAAGATAGTTTGGTGTTCAGGCAGAGTTTTGCAATAAGGTCATATGAAATTGGTCCAGATAAAACAGCCTCTATTGAAACCTTGATGAACCATCTTCAGGTAAGTGGAAGACTTTGCCGTTATTACTAATATTGTACTTATGAGGATTCAAGGCTTTTTCATATGGGTTTAGATAATCCAATACAATTTAGAGTTTAGTGATTTTTTGGATCAAGAAGCCTTTTTATGCTATTAAAAAATAGATAGTTGCAACTAATCATTTAGTATTTGTCTCTGGGATGCAGGAAACGGCTCTGAACTGTGTTTGGCTTTCTGGACTAGCAGGAGATGGGTTTGGTACCACCCTTGAGATGAGTCGAAGAAATCTTATATGGGTTGTTGCTCGTACTCAAATTCAAGTGGAAAGTTATCCCTCATGGTATTTTTCTGCTGAGTTCTTTTACAAGCCAGTTAGCAGTAACCTAAACAAACGGCTTGTTCTTTAATGTTTTCATCATTACTTGTGGAGTGTGGCTAAATCTTATATAACAAAAACTCTCTCCATGTTTTCTGTGTTATAAACAATACTGCTTGTTCTTTAATGTTTTGAATATGATAGTGAATCCAAAGGCAAGAGACAGTTAGCACTTTTGCTCTCAGATCTCTGTAAGATGTGACTCCTTTATAACATAAATAACTTTAGATACTTATAAAGGAATATTTTTGAATGATTGAAAGCAAAATTTCATAAAATTTTGCAGATTTATTTGGTGATGGTTATGAATATATTGTTGTTTACATCCCAGCAGCACGACACTTCCTGAATGTGACTTGGCCTGATCTAGTCCAAAGTGTTAGTTGTATTTAAAGTATTAAAGGAAGGAAAAGCTTAAAAATAATTAATATTAAATTTAAAGTTGGTAAAACTAGAAAAATAAAAAAGTTTAAATTGAGTGGATTTAAAAGGAGAAAATTTATTAAACTTTTAAAAAGATAACATATTTAATTTATATAAGGAAATTTTTAAAATATATTATAAATAAATTTGATGTAAATAAAGTATATAAGATTTAAATATTGGATTGGCCTCATTTGCATAGAGAATATAATATTATTGTTGGCCTTATTTGCGTCGAGAATATAATATTATTGTTTATAATTATAAATTTATGATTATTTTTTTTTGGTGAGAAATAGATATTATTAAGTGTGGATATATATAAGAATATGTAGTTTACTTTTACTTTTATATATATATATAGTTTTTGTATTTTGATTGTTTTTTTCCTTCTTAATGCTTGATTTGAATTTTAGGATTTTTAGCTTTTTCCAAGTTTATGTGGGATTTCAATTTAAATGAAAATAGTTTTATGGTTTTTGTGTGTTTCAATAGTAAAATGTTTGTAATAATCTTGGTCTACAATTTTAAAGAAGCTTGATGCTAATTATTTCTTAGAGATTATGGAATTTGAAGGAAAACATAAACTTGATAGAATTATCTTTTGGATTCAATTGGATCACCTTAATTATCTAAGGTGGCCATGGTCAAAAGATTGGCTAAAACTACAAGAGAAAGTGGATGATTTCATGAACATTGAGTTATTGTGATTTCTTAAGACTAATATTTGGATTTTGTAGGGGTGATATTGTAGAGATAGACACGTGGCTGGATGCATCAGGTAAAAATGGCATGCGGTGGGATTGGATTGTTCGTGATATAAAGACAAATGTTGTTATTACGCGAGCAACTAGGTGATTGCATAATTATTCATATGTTGTTCTCTAGTTGCTTTTTGTTATCATATGCATTTGGTTTGGTGAATAGATGAGCATAATTTTGAGCCTCATTTGATCGTATTTTCCATATAGCACTTGGGTAATGATGAATAAAAAGACAAGAAAATTTTCAAAGATTCCAAATGGAGTGAGAGAAGAAATTAAACCTTATTTCACTAATAGACAAATTATTGGAGAAGAAGATACTCAAAAACTAAACAAGCTTGAGGATAGCACTGCTCCATACATCTGTTCAAACTTAACAGTAAGTACCTACTTTAAGAAATAAAAGAAAAAAAAGAATTTTAAGATACTTGAAATTTCTAGAAAGCGATTATAAAATTAAAAATGTGTATCTTGGAGTCACTTAGCATAAGCTTTCTTTTCATTTTATTTACAGCCACGTTGGAGTGATTTGGATGCAAATCAACATGTCAACAATATCAAATATATTAGTTGGATTTTGGAGGTAAATTTTGAATTTTTTTTGATGAAATATATGCATGTTTGAGAGTTCATTAATTCCATTGCTTAAATTTGGTTCTAATGTTGTTTTCAAGAGACTAATGACTTTCTCTCAAATATAGATATTAGTTTTTTATTATATAATTATATGTGTAAATAACATAATTATAGTTTTTATTCTATTTATTTATAAGGAAAATGCTAGTTTTGATGAAAAATATAGCAAGCAATGGCTCATGAGAATATTTTTTTTAATATTATTTTTTCTGGATATTTGCAGAGTATGCCTATCTCTATTATGCAGGACAATGAACTTGCTAGTATAACTTTGGAGTATAGGCGTGAATGCATGCTATCACATACTCTTCAATCATTATCAAGTCCACAAGCTTGTAATGTGATGGATTCTACATGGCATACATGTGCAGATGAGCCTCTAGTCACTTGTGGATCCTCTCCTACACTACAATTTATGCATTTGCTTCGATTGCAAGATAATGGATTAGAACTTCTTAGGGCAAGGACAAAATGGAGGCCCAAGAGAACTAAGAAGACCTTACACCAACTAGAGTAGGGATCCAAAAGATGTGAGATTTCCTATAGTTTAAATAGGCTATAAAAATAAAGTAAATGTAAACCAAAACAATTGAATACGAAATAATAGATATTACTTTTGGGTAATTAGGGTAGTAGATACTTGTACTTGGCTATGAGGTTATAACTTTTGAATATGTATTTATATGCTAATTTTTGTATTAGAAATTTGTTATGGATTTTATCCAAACCTTTCATCATTTTGTCTATCATATTCATAAATAAATCCTAAACTTTTGTGCCTAAAATCTCTTTAATGTGTTATCATAGTGGTTGATGATGTGTATGGAATATGAGGAAGTTAAAGGTACGTGAATGGGGATATTTGTTTATATAGAAGACAATAAAGAGCCAAGATCAATTTGGTATAGTAATCAAACCAAACATTCTTGAATTATTGTGAAATGAATGGTGCATTTGAATTAATAATTTTATGTTTTCAATTTCTATGCAAGTTTACGAGTTTTTTATTAAAATTATTCAACTTAAAGTTAGGAACCTCATTTTGAATCCATGTATGAATGTTATGATGTAATTGTATCAGTAGTAATTTCATCTAAGAATAATAACTCTTATAGTCTCATCTAAGGGTGAAAACATCATGACATGGATTATGATCAATGGAAAATTTTGGTAGTAGAGGGATTTATCTTGAATGTATGTAAATGGTAGGGTCAAGACTCTTTTGGGGAGCTAAATTATTTCTTCTTTTGTCTCTTCATATGGGAGATAAGCTACTTGTGTTGAATCATTTGACCACCCTTATGAATTGATACACCCATTGAGGTATGAAGTGAAGGAATGTAAGAGGTTAGAGAGGGATTATAAGAAGGTAGTTTAAGAATTTTGAATTCTAAATTGTTATCATTAATGTTTGGCAATTAAAGGTTGTGGTCCATAGTCATGTTTTTGGTGATACATTTATCATTATTAGTCATTAAGTTCACTCAACCCAAGTGAGAATGAATTATTGTTGGTTTTCTTAGTGGCCTTCATAATGGGATCAATCTTGCACAAATTGATTAATGGTGGATTATTTACTAGATTTTTCTCCTAAATCAAGTTTATCTATGATAGATTACTTGTCTTAATATTTCTTTCATTTTATGTTGTTTCTACTAATTTCTTATGTTATTTACAAGTTTTGAACATATCAAAAATAATTGTTTGATTTTATAGAATGAAGAATGGTTTTTTGAGTAAATCACAAGCATAGTTCTTGTTGTTTACAACTTTTAATTGTAATTAAAAAACCTCACATGAGAATAATGTTGGTTGCACTTTGGTATTATGTATTGGTTAAGAATTCACATGTTTATATTAGCAATGTTTTGAGTATGAATAAAAAGATGTAGGAAAACGTGATCATATTTAACCTTGTATAAGGATTGTATGGTGTTATAAATCAACTATAGAGCTTTAGTAACATCATATTTTGCAACCTTAAGTGATGCTCAATCAACCATAGAACTTGTAATCAACAAGGGTTAGATAAAGGCTTGTTTTGATGATGTAACATAGGAAAGTGTCCCCTTGGGGGCTTTTCCCTCAAAAGGTTTAGCTCCAGGTCTCTAGTGTGCATTTAGGACATCTTGCATCATAATTCAATATCCTGATGGAATGAACCCTGGGTATCATGGCAAATGGGGCCTAGGGGGACCCCTTGAACCTAACCCTACCCAAAATAGGGGGGAGGACTTGGGCGCCCGTGCCCTAGTCCTACCCTATTTTGGGTCAAGCCCAAATTTCTAGTGTCAGTTTATGACCATTATTTGGCCCCTAGGCCGACACAGTAAGTTTGAATTTAGGAAATCTTGGTGGGAATGTTTGTAGTTGCATATATAAGCATGTTTAAGCATTCATTTGTAAACTAGAGATTATGTTCATATGATTTTGGCATCCTAAAAGTGATTCAAGGCTTTCATTGTGTTGCAAGAGCAGATTTGTGTTGTCTATGTTTGTGTTTGCAGATTTGAGCATCCATCTCCTCATGGAATGAAGAGCTTCTTCCTCCCATGAGATCTTCACTACAAGGTGACATCTATTGTGATTATTGAGCATTTATCATTTGGTTTTTGCCTCTACCTCCCTAGGTATGCACTCTTTATCTGACAACGATGTTCGGAAGGCTTGAATGTCTCTCCGGGGCTTGACTGAGGCATGCCTCTAAACACCACAACCCCCTCCCAAAGTTTTCATGATTCTAGGTTACAGGTTGGAGTTGCAGACAAAGTGAAGTTGCAGGAGGGTACACTAGAGTGTCAGAATTGTAGATTAGTGAAAGAAATAGCTACCTGGACTAGGGTGCCCACTCATTAGTCCTCAAAGTTTCGCAACGGGAAAATCTCTGGTACAACAGATACAAGTTGCAGACCTTGTTTCCAGATCTCAACAAAAAGCAGGGCCTTG
Source organism: Cunninghamia lanceolata (assembly GCA_027924645.1). Taxonomy (NCBI): domain Eukaryota; kingdom Viridiplantae; phylum Streptophyta; class Pinopsida; order Cupressales; family Cupressaceae; genus Cunninghamia; species Cunninghamia lanceolata. The sequence goes on along the minus strand of BSBN01000220.1, from coordinate 743,876 downwards.
GACTTGGGCGCTTGCTCTTTAGTCCCTGACTTTTCCGCCTCAGAACCCCAAAAATAGGTGCACAGTTATTTGTTATTTTACATCTTTCTACAAAAGCATTTTTCGTAATTCATCCATTTACTGTCGTATTGTATAATTAGGGTTTTAAGGTACAAATGAGCATAAGAGAAGGAAATTGTCAATCAAATCATAAAAATCCAAGTTTCCCTACATCTCAATAGTGACCTAGGGTATGATAGTACATTGCAACTCGACCCTAGGTCCTTGAATGTAAGGGAGAAAGGAGGATATACACACCAAACTATCAAAAACCTAACATCCAAATTTTACCCTTTGCAAATGAATCATACTATCAGATATTGATGTTGATAACAAAGATCATATGATATCATATTGTTTCCCCTAAACTTATAGGTGTTAACTACTAGTGTGTGTGCAATATAATGATGGGAAAATCAATGCCCTTAAGTGGTAATGTCTATAAGGTGAATTCACATAATAAATCAAAGGGCTTATCCATAAAATCACATTATTCATCATTTCAAATTATTTTGGTGAAAATCACATATATTAAAGAGGCACTACTTAAAATTTTAGAAAAATATAAAGAGTAAAAATTAGTACTTCTTATAAACCTTCTATGAATGTAAAGGACACGTGTAGAGGGACTTGGTAGTTTTAAAAAAAAAAAATTCATAAATAAATTATTAATTTTTTATTTTTAGTATAAAATTTTAAAAACATTAAGAAACATTTATTTGTCATGCCAAAATTGGTCAAAAAATCAAATTAAAAAAAATAAGTATATGCATGACAAGCATAGAGTAGATTAGAACTTCTAGATTTGTAAAATGATACATAGATTGAAAGTTATGATCTTTTCTCAATGTATATATTTATTAGGCATATAGAAATAGTCTTGAAAATGGGGGCTAGATATGTTTATTAGGAGTATCAAACATGTATTAAATAATATTTTAATGAACTCATATAAATCTAAATCTTTATTTCAAACTAAAAATGCAATGGAAATTAACAAGAATATAAGAAGAATAAGATAAGTGACACAACATATATACCTTACTAGAAATCCATTTTAGGAAATCCATAGCATCAAAAAGAGATCTAGCACTATATTAATCTTTAAACAAGATGGAAAATATAATATGTCGATCAATATATCTAATGTAGTGTTATCCCCATTTTTTGTTGGCGTATAATTATATTAATAATTGGTATTACATTGTTGCAGTTAAAACTGTTATACAGTTATGTGAACTGCATTTTCCTCCTTGTATAAATCACACTGCATTGTATCATTTGATATCATCAATAAAATTGCTGCCCCTTCATATGGTATTAGAGTGGTGATGGAGAATCGTTCATTATTTTCATGTGAAAGATTTGTTAGTTATATATTTTAAGCAGAATTATAGTGTTGTAAAAAGGTTTACAGTGCACAGAAAAATCATGTGAGGCAAAGCAAACACATTTAGTCAAAGAAAATGGTAATCGATCTATTTACTACTATTGTAATTGGTGTCACTAATATGTGGTAAGGTTTCAAAAATATGTTATGATTTGGTACATTCTCCAGTATTTGAAATCTTTCTAGATTTTGATTTGTTTAATAGTCAGCCATACATATTTAAAGGAAGGCATAATAAATTACAAAATCTTTTCATCAATCAATGCAAAGAGGAAGAATTATTGTCAATTGCAGGGAATGAAGTAGGGTTTATACTAGTCTTTGACCATCTTTGAATCCAAATGGCGATCTCTATGCAAAATGTTTGAATCATGGTGAAGACCCCTGTCATTATTATTGGCACTGTTTGTCTGAGACACTGATACTCAATTCTGGTAATGAAGGCTGGATGAAGAATGTAGGTTTACGAAGGATATCATATCACTAAATCATTTCAAGTTATCGGGCTTCTGTAATGTTTATTGGTCTTTCCTATTCAAGGTTATCATTGGCATTAGACTTGTATTGCTATCCACTTCTGTGTCTGGCACGATTATATGTTGGACAACCAACACAGTTATGTTAACTATCCGATATCGCCTGGTTGCTTGTGATAATTATCTGTAATCTATAAGGCATCAGATATATACTGTCAGAATTTATACATATCACCTATTGGTATTTGAATATACACATATTTGCAATGTGTTGAAATTAATTTTTTGGTTTGGAGTGCAAACACAAGATTACTTTACTTCTCCTTTATGTACCATTCACAGTAACATGAAACATTTTGATGATGGTGTCAAAATTTCTGGGCATAGTTTATAATCCAGTTGATGAGCATGGGGTGTGATATGTTTACATGATCTTTAAAATCAGTGGGCCGATTGAGACATTTACAAGTGATTGTTTTGAATTGATTGGTTGGGAGTTTTTGTACCATGGATGGAAACAAATTGATTGTTCCTACTGACATATATTTGGAGGCTTTAAAGGATTGTAGTACTTCCTTTGGTGCTATCTTTGGAGGGTAAGGACTAAGAGAGTCATATTGGAGGCATGCAACATCAGAGGATGGAGGATTTTACATCATCTCAAGTTAGCTTCTCGTTTTGAGATGATGCTTTGCATGAGAAGCATTTTTGGTTTTGGTTGTTTTTCTTTTCTTTGTTGATGCTAACGGATTTGAAGAATGTATGTTTTGTGAAGATTTTGTTTTGGAGACATGTTTGGGATTTGGTGTTGAGCTCAATATGGATTGTTGTCCAGTGAGCTTCAGAGTATATGATCGAGAATTATACCCTTTCGTGATCACTAGACAATGATAGAGATCTATCGTATCTTTTAGGGATTGTTGTCAAATAATTCAAGACTCTGTGATTTGAGAGTTCAGGACTAAAGAGCGCAAGAACATAGCTTGAAGCTATGCCTTTATGAGGGTAGACGAGACAGCATGATGGAGCTCCGCTTGGTTCTGGATTTGTTCTTTGGGAGAAGATCTTCTATAAAATATGTATTCATATTATGTAATCAGCTTTGTTGAGTATATTAGCATTCGGGGGGGGTCCCTTGGTACTATTGTAGGAACAATGTAATAAGGGGGGAATGTTGGCATATAATTATATTAATAATTGGTATTACATTGTTGCAATTAAAACTATTATACAGTTATGTTAAAAAATGTTATACAGTTATCTGAACTACATTTTCCTCCTTGTATAAATCACACTGCATTGTATCATTTGATATCATCAATAAAATTATTGTCCCTTCATTTTTTACCATGACATATTTAAACTTTTATGCTTTCCAAGTTCACATGCATTAATTGTTCATTAGTTTCTTTAAATCCATGTTAGTATCGATGGTCTGTGTTGAAGTTTTTAAATCCATGGTTGAAAATCCTTGGTTTTTCTTTGATTTTGAGGTTTTTAGAATGATTTAAAGAATAAATTTCATGCCTTAGAATCAAAAGCCTAAGTCTTGAGCCCTAAACCCTAAGCCTGCGCTTTATTGTTATATTTTTGTATTGACAAGTGCTAATCCTGGTCCTTGATCTCTTAAGTCACAACATAAGCCCTTAAGTGTCATGTTCTACCGGCCCCTTGGGCCCAGTAACCAGCTCTACCAGTCCTCATAATACTTCCTAAGTTTGAATTCTAGACAATTGAAGGCAAATCAATGGCTATTGTGGCATCACGGGCTCCATATCTATTAGATCTGTCAGAGTTGCATTGATGCACTGGCCATTGATCTCAAGTCAGTGCAACCAAGTCTTCTTAACCAAGTGTTCAAAGGTATGCTCATCGCATGAGCATGTTGTAGAATGATGATGAGAAATATGCTCCTCATTGTTGTGACAAAGTGCCACGTGGATGTACGAGTCTTGTCAAGTCCATGTAAGCTAAGTTAAAACCTTAGCACATCAGTGTGAGCGCTGTGGTGTGGGTCCCTTTGCGGCTTGCACTATTACGATGAAGGGTCACATGGACATGTTGACCATCAACATGGAAGATAGATGCTGAGCTGGCAAATTTTCATTGGCCAATGGTTTCTTTCAATGTTGCAGTGGATATTTTGACTCTCCTAGACTAATCTCAACTATTCATTTGGCTGTGAAAAGTTGCAACGATGGTCCTCGTTTAGATTTGAAGATTTGCTTGTTACAGGCGGTCAAATTGAGTATGCAGGCATTGGTAGCAGAACAACTATTGCACAACTTCTCTAGCATGGATCTAGAAATTTTAAGCTATGTGGTTGGATCTAGTGAAGTAGGAGGTGGGTGCAAAAAGTTGGGGGGCCAAAAAGTGGCCAACTTTTAAAAAAAATTAAGCCATAACACAAGCACGTTATAACGCACTCACGTTATAACACGCTCGCATTATGCTCTGCTATTTAAAAAATAACCTGCATTTCATTTCATTGTTTCATTACATTTTATAACAAACTAGCGGTTTGGAGACAAAGGAGAGCGCACTCATGTTATCGAAGGGCATATCGTCAGCAATTTGTCACTGATTCATCATCAAAATGCTACCACGACGTTGGGGAGGCTGAAGGAGTAAGTTCTATTTGCTTTCTTGTGTGAATTTGTTGCTAAATAGGTAGGTTTAAGTAGTTTTGTGATGTAAATTTCTTTAATTTACAGGAATTGATAATGCACTTCCTCCTCCTCCTGAAAATCCACAAAATCCTCCATCACTTGAACAACAAATGCCTACTGAAGAACAACCCCAACAACAAACACCTCCATTCATTTCTCAATATGCCTCTGGAACACAAGAAATTATAATGGGGCAAATTGAAAACAATAAAAAACAAATTGAGGACATAATTGGAAGGTTGAAAGAACCTACAACTTCAACCTTGCATAGATCTGCGCTTGCTCAATCTCTTGAATCTATGTTATCAAATGTAGATTCAATTAGCAAGCAAATCTCTAGTTTGTCATAAAAGAGGAGAGAATTTAAAGATTTCTATGTAGACAAGTTGTCCTATAAACAAGTTAAAAATGAACAAATTACAAAATTGGACTTGTGTTCCATTTTCACAGACCCACAAACAAATCAACCTCTACCCCTTACATGCAAGAGGTTCACTATCCATTGGTTCAACAACCAAGTGATAAGGGACAATTTTCAGAAGAGGTGGTGGATGGTTTTTGACCATCCTCCATGCAACAATAATGAGGTCCCGCAATATTTTTTAAGGAAAATCTACTATGAGTTTGTCAAAAATAAAGTGTCAAACTATTTTGATATGCGGGAGTTCTAGGGTAGAGGTGGGGGGTCAGCACAGGATAGACCAGGGGCACGTGTTGACCCACAGTGGCCAATGAGATGAGCACTCACCAGACTAGCCCATGAGCACATGTCTATCCCTTCTATTGTGAAGGAGAGTGTTGAGGTTGAGACACTTCAATCCATTAGTGCCTTGACCCAGAGCATCATAGAGCATGCCATTCCTGCAACACAGCGTGGGCTAGGGGATAGTTTGAGGAGTAGGGTGTTAGACTTAGGGCACACAACTGAGAGGGGGGGTGAATCAGTTGTGCCAAACTTTCCAAATTTACACACTTAAAACTTCTTGGTGATTAGTAGTATATTAAACATGAAACATAATGCATTCAAATCAAAAGCAGAAACTCAACAACACATGAGACACCAAGATTTTGACGTGGAAAACCTGGTTAAGGGAAAAACCACGGGGTGGTTAACCCAAGAATGTATTCTCTGTTAGAAGAATAGAAAGAACAAATGGCACATGCCAATTAGGGCTCACTGCCCGAGCACACTGCTCACAAGAGGCTCACTGCCTACAAGAGACAAACTGTCTACAAAGAAATAAGTATCACATACATGAACTGGAGAATAGCATCTTCACCATGCTTGAATCAGTTCCATTAAAGCCCAAAAACTTTTGCTCTACCTTTCACTCTCTTCTTTGCTAACACACACTCATCTACACACAACACACTTTGGAATGACTTCACAATCCCTTATTTATACAAGGCATCGACTTAGGAACAATCGTCTAAGTCGGCAAGCACTTATAGATCATCCAGAAGACGTGTAATACATCCGGTCGGCCAGTCTCAGAAAGAACACCAACATCTGGTGGTTATTCATCAAATCCAAACTCTAACTTCAATGCGGACCACCAACATGGACTAGACATGATCCAGAGATCACTTACAACCTTTCCTGAGTCACCAATAACATCCGCACTTTATCAGCTTACTGGAATTCTTCTCTCCTTCATCTGGAACTTCAAGAACACAGTCTGTCATCACTGTCACAAAGCAGTAGGAGCTTCCAGACCTTCAAACCATGAACCAATCAAGTTGATACTTCACAAGGACTTCCTCAACACTCCCTCAAATCTACAGAATGGGATAATGCATTTCCGGATCTCACTGGACCTATCTGTGTCACTCTGTCACCTCTGAACACCTGCCAGAACTAGTTCTACTTGAGTGACCATAACTTCTTTAGATCTTCATGCGGACCTCTGAAACCTTGACTGGAGAATCTCAAGACTTGTATCTACAAACCCTTTAAACCACATCCTCTGATCCTCAACCTGTTGTGGACTTTTACCTTCTTATCATCACTGTTCTTCACTGTTCCTGATTGAGACTAATTTTCTCAATATCCTCAGCACACAGCTCATCCAATCCTTCTCATTAATGCAACATGAGTATGTTGACATCAATGACAACACGTGTTAGGCCCATAATTGCAACATAGGGTTCCACCCCATACTTGTCAGGCTTGCTGGTCAGCCTGTGGTTATGACCCCACAGATAGTCAGGACGTAGGTGCACAGGCTACATCTGCAGCTGAGCAGATGGTGATGATAGATGCCCTCCTGAGTGAGACTTTCAACCTTGATACTCAGGTAAATGTTAGCAAGTTCATTGAATTTAATTTATTAAATTTCAATTTTGAAATGTAAGATTAACTAATTTAGTTTGATGATTTTAATGAAATTTTAGGGTCATAGCGTTGATGCAGTTTTTAGCGATTCTCCACCTGCATATTACACTACGACATCTACTGTCGAGTATGTAACTAGTAAACAATTATAAATATTACATGTGAATAGCATTGTTATATGAATGGTATTCTAATATCTAATTTTAGATGTTGAAGAGGTTAATCTTGGAGATTTGACGGCAACACTCGCCAGTGGTGGTGGAGTTCAAAGCTTCACTTAGGTAATAAAATAAACAGTTTAACTAATGAATTGTACTTACTAGATTTTTGTATTTTATATTCATATCATTGATTACATTGCATTGCACTGTTGCAAGTATGGGCCTAACCGATGTTGTCATTGATGTCAACATTCTCCTGTTGCATTAATGTCAAGGATTGGATGAGTTGTGTGCTGAGGATATTGAGAAAATTAGTCCTATCAGAAATAGAAAAGAATAGTGAAGACAGTGAAGCTCTATGAAGTGAAGATCCCAGCTAGATAAAGATCAGAGTATGTGCATCAAAGGGTTTGTAGATATGTGTTTGAAGATGATCTAGTCAAGATTTGAGAGGTCCGCATGAAAATGTGGAGTTATGGCCATGAGAGTAAAACTGGTTCTAGCAACTGTTCAGAGGTGACAGAGTGACACAAATAGGTCCAGTGAGATCCGGAAATACAATATCATGTTCTACGGATCTGGTGGCATGTTTGGGAGGCTAATGTGAATTGACAACTCAATTGGTTCGTGGTTTGGAGGTCCACAAGCAATCCTTCTAATGTGACAGTGATGACCGATTGTGTTCTTGAGGTTCTGGATGAAGATGCGAATGATTACAGTAACCAGAAGTGGTGCTGATGTTCTTGGTGATTCAAGCAAGCTTGTGGGGGTCTCTAGATTGTGTCCAGTTTGTGTTGGCGGTCCGCATTAAAGATTGAGCTCGTAATTGAATATTTACCTTTGGGTGATGGTGTTCTTCCTAGTCTTGGCCGACCGGATGATTTGCGAACGTTGCGGATGATCTTGAAGATGTTTTGCAAAGCATGGCATGTTCCTCAAAGAAGATTGAAGTCCCAGCTATGTGTGGCCGACAGTGTAGTGATGCGCATGAAGTTTTTGTAATAAGTCAAGTTGTATTTTTGTAATTGCTCTGTAATAAAATAAGTGTATGTTGTGCTGACTTTGATGATCATTCCAAAGTCAATGTCATGTATAAATAAGACTTGTGAAGTCATTCAAATGTATCCTTGTGGTTATGATGAGAAGGTGGTAGTGAAGAGGAGCGAAAAGTAGAGCAGAGGTGTTGAGCTTAATTGGAACTGACTCAAGCATAGTAAAGATGCTAATCTCTAGTTCAAGTATGTAATACTCATATTCTTCTGTAGATAGTGTGTCTCTTGTAGGTAGTGGGCCTCTTGTGAGCAATGTGCTTGGGCAGTGAGCCCTAATTGGCAAGTGCCATTTTATTCTTCTTATTCTTTTAACAAAGAATACAATCTTGGGTTAGTCACCCCGTGGTTTTTCCCTTAATCGGGTTTTCCACATTAAAATCTTGGTGTTATATGTGTTGAATTTGTTTCTGCTCTTGAATTATTGCATTATGCTTTCATGATTGAATCATTGATATGCTTTTGAAATATAAGAAGGTTTTAAAGTGAATAAGGAACATGATTTTGGTGACAACTGATTCACCCCCCTCTCAGTTGTCTATCCTAAATCCAATAATTGGTATCAGAGCTAAGTTCCTCTAGAAGAAGCTTAACCTCTTGAGGAGATCCAGGATGTCGACCTACAAGAAGAACAGTCCAAGGTTTGATGGAACAAACTACACTCTTTGGAAGAGCCGCATGAAATGTCACTTACAATGCATGGGAGATCAGTATTGGAACATAACTACAACCAAATATGTTCCCCCAAAGAATGGTCCAGCAACTATAGATGAAGTCAGAGATGCAGACAATAAACTTTGAGCTAAAGAAGCCCTACTAAGTGCCTTGACTGACTTAGAGCTGACAAATGTTATGGGATTGAAGACTGCTTATGAAATTTGGACAAAGCTGGAAACTCTATATGAAGGAGACAAATATGTTAAGTGTGCCAAGCTGCAAATTCTGAAAGGAAAGTTTGAAAACTTGAAGATGAGTGAAGATGAGAATATCACTTTATTTATGTCAAAAGTAAATGAGCTTGTATGTGGCATTAGATGTGCTGGTGGAATATTGGATGAAGATGAGATTGTTGCCAAAGTTCTCAGATCTTTACCTCCTGCTTACAAACACAAAGTTTCTACTATTGATGAAATTAGATCTTTAACAACTATTACAAGGGACCAATGGGTTGGTAAAATATTTGCATTTGAGTTGGCTGAGTTTGGTGATGCACTTTCCAAGATTGAATCTGCATTCAAAGCTAGTGCCTCTACAAAAGGCAAACAGAGATATGATCCAGGAGAAAGTTCCTCAAGGAAATCAACAGGGTACGATAAAACAAGGAAAGATATGGAAGAAGATGAGTTAGAATCTGAACAACTTGAAGCCCTTATTGCAAAGAGATTGCCAAGAGGATCTGGTAAGTATGAAGGAAAATTACCTTTCAAATGTTTTGCCTATAATAAGATTGGTCATTTTGCCTCAAGATGTCTGGAAAGGTTTTCAAGGCCAAACCCTAATAGATCAAGGTTTTAGAAGAAGTGTTACTATGTTCAAGAAGATGATGATGGAGTAATAGATGATGAATCTGAGATAGGAAACAAACTTGGAAGTGACTGGGTGTTTATTGCCATCAGAGAACAAGATCCAATGCCTATTGAATCTGCCAATCATAAGATGATAGAAAGTACTTTGGCTGCTTAGGTTGAAGAAAAGGATGAATGGGTTATTGATAGTGGATGCTCTCACCATATGACTGGTGACAAGAGTAAGTTCTTAAGCTTGGAAAGATATGAAGGTGGAGTTGTAAAGTTTGGAGATAATTCTGTTGGCAGAATTAGAGGCAGAGGAACCATTTCTTTTGATGGAAAGAACAAAACTAGTGATGTTTTATATGTTGAAGGTCTAAAGCATATATTCTCAATGTTGGACAGTTGGTGGACAAAGGCTATGATCTTCGATTTAAAAATGGAAAATGCAAGATCTTTGAAAGCTTTGGAACTGAGATTACATCTGGTACACAGACAAATTGTAACATCTTCCACTTGGTTGGTACTGGCAAAAGTTGCTTATTTGTTCAAATTGATTAGAGTTGGTTGTGGCATAGGAGAATGTGTCACGTGAATTTTGATAATATCATCAAGATAAGCAATACTCAGGCTGTAAGAGATCTTCCAAGATTGGTGAAAACTGCTAACAGTTTGTGCAAAGAATGTTAGTTGAGTAAGCAGAATAGAGTCACATTCAAAAGTAAGGAACAATCTTCAACCAAATTATTAGACTTGGTGCACACTGATCTCTATGGTCCAGTAAGAACCAGGAGTCTGCAAGGAGATATGTATTTCATGTTGCTTATTAATGACCACTCCCAGATGATGTGGGTGACTTTCTTGAAAGAGAAATCTAAAGCACTTGAGAAGTTCAAAATATTCAAGGCTATGGTAGAAAATGAAATTGGCATAAACATAAAATTCCTCAGGTCTGATAGAGGTGGAGAATTCACATCCGGTGAGTTCATAACATTTTGTGAGAAACATGGAATAAAGAGACAGTTATCTGCTCCAAGGACTCCACAGCAGAATGGAGTAGTAGAGAGAAAGAACTGGACCATCCAGGAAACATCTAGGACCATGATGATGGAAGCAAATGTTCCTTAGATCTATTGGAGAGAAGTTGTAAGCACTACTGTCTATACTCTTAATTAGGTACAAATCAGAGGCAATACTGGTAAGACCCCTTATGAACTTTGGTTTGGCATCACTCCTATAGTGAAGTATTTCAAAGTCTTTGGTAGTAAATGCTATATCAAAAGAGATGAAGACCTTGGCAAGTTTGATGTGAGAAGTGATGAAGGAATAGTCTTGGGATATTCTACTCAAAGCAAAGCATGCCAGTGTTATAACAAGAGATTGAGAAAGATTGTAGAAAGTACAAATGTGAAGGTTGATGAAGGCATGGAAAGTCCCTCAAGATATTATGAGTATGAAGTAGATGATCAAAATAATGTCTCAGACCAAGGAGAACAAGTCCCAACTCCAATTCAAATTCAAACTGATCCAGAGAATCTTGAAATACTAGAAGAAGAGACAAGTTTGGATGAACCTGTCCAAGAATTAGAAGTGCAAGAGAATCCCAAAACTCCCAAGTATGTAAGACTAAATCATTCTAAAGATTAGATCATAGGAGATAGAAGAAAAGGTGTTCAAACAAGAAGAAAAATTTCTCAAGATTCAGTGAAGTATTGTGTGATTTCAAAGATTGAACCAAAAATAGTAAGTGAAGCATGCAATGATGAAAGTTGGGTTAAAGTAATGGAGGAAGAATTGATGCAGATTGAAAAGAATCACACTTGGGATCTTGTTCCCAGACCTAAGGACAAAAATGTGATTGGAACTAAGTGGGTCTTCTAGAATAAACTGAATGAAGATGGTGAAGTAGTAAGAACCAAAGCCAGATTGGTCTATAAGGGTTATTCTCAAGTAGAAGGAGTTGACTTTGAAGAAACTTTTGCTCCAGTGGCAAGAATTGAAGCAGTCAGATTATTTCTTGCCTTTGCTACCTTCAGAGATTTCAAAGTATATCAGATGAATGTCAAGTCTACTTTCCTAAATGGTGATTTGGAAGAAGAGGTATACATTGAACAACTGAATGGATTTCAATTGTCTGATCATGGAGATATGGTCTGCAAGTTGAAGAAGGCATTGTATGGACTCAAACAAGCCCCAAGAGCATGGTATGAAAGATTGGACAAACATCTTTTGAAGATTGGTTTCAACAAAGGTACTGCTTACAGTAATCTGTATTTTAAGATTGATCATGGAAATATCTTGATTGTTGAAGTATTTGTTGATGATATCATTTTTGGAGGGAAAGATAGTACGTGCAAGACTTTTGCAAATCAAATGTAAAGAGAATTTGAGATGTCTATGTTTGGGGAAATGAATTTCTTCTTGGGTTTGTAAATCACTCAAACAAAGAAAGGAATCTTCATATCACAGACCAAATATGTGAAAGAATTGTTGAAGAAATTTGGGATGGAAGAGTCAAAGGCAATGAATACTCCCATGGCAACTGGATGTAAGCTAAGTAAAGATGATGAATCTCCTAAGGCCGATCAGAAAAAGTACAGGTCAATGATTGGAGGACTGCTCTACCTTACTCAAACTAGACCTGATATTATGAATGATGTTGGTCTTGTTGCTAGATTCCAAGCTGATCCTAGAGAGTCTCATGTCATGGCAATCAAGAGAATTCTCATATATCTGAAGGGAACAGTTGAGTATGGATTATGGTATCCTAAGGATCATGATTTCTCTCTTCATGCATATACAGATGCTGATTGGGTAGGAGATGTGGATGACCAGAAGGATACCAGTGGTGGTGCATTCTTTTTGGGAAAAAGATTAGTTTCTTGGCTAAGAAAGAAACAAGAGGCAATATCTCTGTCCACTGTAGAAGTAGAGTATATTGCAGCAGCAGGCAGTTGCACTCAAGTATTGTGGATGAAGCAAATGGTAAGAGATATTAGAGTGGAGTATGAAGAACCTATCACAATCTTCTGTGATAATTCAAGTGCAATAAACATATCAAAAAATCTAGTGTTGCATTCAAAGACAAAACATATATCCATCAAGTTTCACTTTTTGAGAGAGTAGGTGAACAAGAATGAAGTCAGATTGGAGTTTGTGCCCTCAAAGGATCAAATTGCAGACATTTTTACCAAACCTCTACCTAAGGACACTTTTGAGTATCTCACGGAGAAGTTAGGGGTTATTACCCCTCTGGTTCTTAATTAAGGTGCACTAATGTGCATTAGTCTGGTGGATCCCACAGTCATATCTTGTGATCCGCATTGATGTTAGGAGGCTGCTACTCAGGGGGGTAGTCAATATGATTCTAAAGCATGAGAAGTGGTTGCAAGTATGTGCCCCTTTGACATTGATGTCAAAGGGGGAGAGAAGACATGTGAAAAATAAAAAGTGGTTGCTAATCAAAGGGGGAGCAGTAAAGGAAGAGAATACATGTGAATAGTTGATGTTGATAGGGGGAGCTATGTCAGTTAGTGAGGAGAAGTTCTTGTCTTGATGGTTAAAATAGTTTTTCACATCATATGTTTCCATCAATGACAAAGGGGGAGATTTTTGCAAGTATGGGCCTAACCGGTGTTGTCATTGATGTCAACATTCTCCTGTTGCATTAATGTCAAGGATTGGATGAGTTGTGTGCTGAGGATATTGAGAAAATTAGTCTTATCAGAAACAGAAAAGAATAGTGAAGACAGTGAAGCTCTATGAAGTGAAGATCCCAGCTAGATAAAGATCAAAGTATGTACATCAAAGGGTTTGTAGATATGTGTCTAAAGATGATCCAGTCAAGATTTGAGAGGTCCACATGAAAATGTGGTGTTATGGCCATGAGAGTAAAACCGGTTCTAGCAACTGTTCAGAGGTGACAGAGTGACACAAATAGGTCCGGTGAGATCCGGAAATACAATATCATGTTCTACAGATTTGGTGGCATGTTTGGGAGGCTAATGTGAATTGACAACTCAATTGGTTCATGGTTTGGAGGTCTACAAGCAATCCTTCTAATGTGACAGTGATGGTCAATTGTGTTCTTGAGGTTTTGGATGAAGATGCAAATGATTATAGTAAGCAGAAGTGGTGCGGATGTTCTTGGTGATTCAAGCAAGCTTGTGGGGGTCTCTAGATTGTGTCCAGTTTGTGTTGGTAGTCCACATTGAAGATTGAGCTCGTAATTGATGATTTACCTTTGGGTGATGGTTTTCTTCCTAGTCTTGGCCAACTGGATGATTTGCGCATGTTGCAGATGATCTTGAAGATGTTTTGTGAAGTATGGCATGTTCCTCGAAGAAGATTGAAGTCCCATCTATATGTGGCCGATAATGTATTGATGCACATGAAGTTTTTGTAATAAGTCAAGTTATATTTTTGTAATTGATCTGTAATAAAATAAGTGTATGTTGTGCTGACTTTGATGATCATTCCGAAGTCAATGTCATGTATAAATAAGAGTTGTGAAGTCAATCAAATGTATCCTTGTGGTCATGATGAGAAGGTGGTAGTGAAGAGGAGTGAAAAGCAAAGCAGAGGTGTTGAGCTTAAATGGAACTGACTCATGCATGGTAAAGATGCTAATCTCTAGTTCAAGTATGTAATACTCATTCTTCTGTAGACAGTGTGTCTCCTATAGGCAGTGGGCCTCTTATGAGCAGTGCGCTCATGCAGTGAGCCCTAACTAGAAAGTGCCATTTTATTCTTCTTATTCTTTTAATAGACAATACAATCTTGGGTTAGTCACCCTGTGGTTTTTCCCTTAACCAGGTTTTCCACGTTAAAATCTTGGTGTTATATGTGTTGAATTTGTTTCTTCTCTTGAATTATTGCATTATGCTTTTATGATTGAATCATTGATATGCTATTGAAATATAAGAAGGTTTTAAAGTGAATAAGGAATAAGATTTTGGTGACAACTGATTCACCCCCCTCTCAGTTGTCTGTCCTAAATCCAACATGCACATCTTTCAAACTCAAAGTATTACTAGACATTGTTCTTATATGGAGCCTAATCAGACTCGGAGGTTAAATTTTCCCCACTTTTATCGGTGCGGTTTCCTCCCAAATTATTTAATGGGGGTTTGGGGGTAGTGCCCCCAAGACAGGGTCAAGAGGAAGTGCCCCTTGCAGGGTCCAGGTGCAGCACCCCTGGCGCTCTCCTTGTCGTGATACAGGGTAGGGTCGAGGTACAGCGCCCCTGTGGGGGCTTAGGGGCAGCGCCCCCAAAACATCAAATGAATTTTATTATTTTATAAAGGTGTCGGGAGTTATTTTTCTATTGGCCGACATAAAAAAAAACTTATTTTTGTAACCGACATAAGTCTTGATAAAATGGCTAAGGGTTAGGGTTTCCACATGGATATTGTATTTTAGCATTTGCAGCGGTATTAAGTTGCAAGGATTGCTAGTTGTAATCAGTTCGATTCCTGGAAAATAATATTGGACTCTTTGTTGGTGGATGTAACCCAAGTTTGGGTGAACCACATTAAAAATTGTGTCTCGTTGTTATTATTTTTGAGTATTTTTCATTCCTCTGTTTAATCTTTATTTGCATTTAATTGATATCTTCTGCATGCAATTCCTAACAAGTGGTATCAGAGCAAGTTGTGTTCGATTATCATTTGCGTGAAGGTCTCACAGTTGAGTGGGAGTCTCATGGCTGAGTGGGAGCAATGGCAGACGAGGGTAAATTGAAGGTAGATAAATTCAATGGGTAGAACTATCAGTTATGGAAGATGTAGATGGAGGATTATCTCTATCAGAAGGATTTATGGAGGTTGTTGGAAGGAATAGCCAAGAAACTGACAACAATGACTGGTGAGGATTGGAATCTTTTAGACAGAAAGGCACTGGGAACCATTCGATTGTGCCTGGCACCATCTGTGGCATTCAATATAACAGAAGCGAAGACAATAGATGAACTAATGAAGGATTTAGCTAAATTGTATAAAAACCCTCAGCCTCAAATAAGGTATTTCTAATGAAGCATTTGTTTAATCTAAAAATGATTGAAGGTGGATCTGTGACAGATCATTTAAATGAGTTTAATACGATTATCAGTTAGTTAACTTCTGTAAAAGTGAAGTTTGATGAAGAGGTGAGGGCTCTCTTGGTTTTATGTTCTTTGCCAAAAAGCTGGAATAGCTTGGTAATGGCTGTAAGTAACTCTGTCTCTGGTTCAAATACTTTGAAATTTGATGATGTTGAAGTTATCCTTAGCGAGGAAATGTGATGGAAAAGCTTAGGAGGGTCTACATCAGGTAGTGTTTTGAATGCAGAAAATAGGGGCAGATCAAAGGAGAGAGGAAAAGGTTCTAGAGGTCATGGGAAGTCATGAGGAAAATCAAAGGATAAGAGGTCCCAATCTAGAGGATAGAAGGATTGCTGGTACTATGGGAAACTAGGTCATCTGAAGAAAGATTGCTGGTCTCGGAAGAATAAAGGAGACAAACAGGAAGGCAATAAGGAGGCAAATGTGGTAAGTAATAAATCTGAAGACGATGCTTTAATTTTTTCCCTAGATAATGTTGATGATTCATGGGTTTTAGATTCAGGGGCCTCATTTCATGCTGCGCCCCATAGAAGTTATTTTCTTGATTATGTCCAAGGGGATTTTGGGCTAGTTTATTTGGAAGATAATGAACCTTGTCAAATTGTTGGAAATGGAAGAATTAAGATTAAGTTGCAGAATGGAAATCATTGGCTACTACAAGAGGTAAGGCATGTTCCAAGGCTAAGTAGGAATTTAATTTCAGTAGGGTAGCTAGCTGATGAAGGTTGCATAGTTACTTTCAGTGATAAAAATTGGAAGGTTTCAAGAGGTGCCTTAATAGTAGAAAAAGGTGTGAAAGTAGGCACCTTATATCTTTGTACATGTCATACTGTTCCTTCTACTTTAGTTGTTGTAGAGAAAAATCAAATAGGTTCATGAATAGTTGCTACAGGTTCTGAGACAACACTGTGGCATAACAAACTTGGGCATATGAGTGAAAAAGGTATGAAGGTGCTTCATTCTAAGAAAGTTTTACGAGGTCTAAAATGTATTAATATGGATTTATGTTAAAGTTGTGTGTATGGAAAACAAAAGAGAGTTAGTTTTCTCAAGGATGAGAAGCAAAAGAAAGATGAAAAGTTGGAGCTTGTGTATACAGATGTATGGGGACTGGCTCAGGTATCTTCTCTCAGTGGCTCTCGGTATTATGTTACATTCATAGATGATGCACCTAGGAAAGTTTAGAATTATTTCCTTAGGTAGAAATCTGATGTATTTAAAACATTTGGTTGAGAACGAGATGAGTAAAAAATTAAAATGTCTTAGATCTGATAATGGTGGTGAGTATTGTAGCAAAGACTTTAAGGATTATTGTTCCTTTAATGGAATTCATAGGTAGAAAATGGTTCCAAGGACTCCACAAGAAAATGGAGTGGTTGAGCGCATGAATAGGACAATAATAGAGCATGCAAGAATCATGAGATTGCATGTTGGGCTGCCTTTAAACATGTGGGTAGAGGCTGTCAATACCATTGTATGTTTAATTAATAGAGGCCCTTCAGTTCCTTTGGGCTGTGGTATTCCAGAGGAAGCATGGACAGGTAAGAAGGTGAGTTATTCTTTTCTCAAAACCTTCAGATGTGAAGCATTTGCACATGTAGATTTTAAAAATAGAACCAAGCTAGATGTAAAATCAAAAAAATGTATCTTTGTTGGATATGGCATTGATGAATTTGGTTATAGGCTTTGGGATGTTAAAAATCTAAAAATTGTAAGAAGCAGGGATGTATTCAATGAGAAGGTGGTGTACAAAGATTAGTTCCAGTAGCATGAGAAGAAAGAAAAGAATTATGTGGTGCTAGATGATACTCTAGATAGTGATGTTCTAGTGGTTCCTCATGCTCCACAACAACAACAAGAAATACCACAAAATCTAGTGAATATTAGACGGTCGACAAGGCTAAGTATACCTCCTGAAAGATTTTCTCCCTCTTTGCATTCTATTTTGTTAACAGATGCTAGTGAACCAGAAGGGTATGATGAAGCTATGTAGGTGGATACAAAGGTTCAGTGGGAGCTTGCAATGAAAGAAGAAATGGACTCCTTGCTGAAAAATTAGACTTGGGAATTATGTAAGTTGCCTGCAGGTAAAAAAGCTTTACCAAACAAATGGGTTTATAGGCTGAAAGAGGAAGATGGAGGTAAGAAAAGATTTAAAGCCAGGTTAGTTGTAAAAGGATTTGCACAGAAAAAAGGTATTAATTTTGATGAGATTTTTTCTCCAGTTGTTAAGATAACTTCTATTCATACTGTTTTAAGTATTGTGGTTGCTGAAGATTTGCATTTGGAACAGCTAGAAGTGAAAACTTCCTTTCTCCATGGTGATTTGGAGGAGGAGATATATATGGAACAACCACAAGAATTTGAGGTCAAAGGTAAGGAGAAATTGGTGTGCAGATTAAAGAAGAGTTTATATGGCTTGAAACAAGCACGTCTGCAATGGTACTTGAAATTTGATAGTTTTATGGATGAGCAAGGCTACAACTGGTGTAATTCTGACCATTGTATTTATTTTAAGAGGTTGGATAATGACAACTACATTATTTTATGTTTATATGTTGATGACATGCTTGTAGCATGGTCTAACATGGATCACATAAGAGAGTTAAAACAACAATTAGCACAATCATTTGCTATGAAGGATTTGGGGGTAGCAAATCAAATCCTTGGTATAAAAATTTGTAGAGATAGGAAGAACAGAAAATTGACTCTATCTCAGGAAGATTATGTTGAAAAGGTGTTGCAAAGATTCTATATGGAGAATGCAAAAGCTGTCAGCACACCTTTGCCTAATCATTTGAAATTGACTAAGGAGATGTGTCCTAATACACAAGAGGAGGAAGAAAAAATGTCTAAGGTACCATATGCTTTAGCTGTAGGAAGTTTAATGTATGTCGTGGTATGCACGTGACCAGCTATTGCACATGTTGTAGGAGTTATAAGTAGGTATATGAGTAATCATAGATTGGAGCATTGGAATGCGGTAAAATTGATTCTCAAATATTTGAGAGGTACATCCAATAAACATTTATATTTTTGGGGCTCTAATACGGATTTAGCAGGCTATGTGGACTTAGATCTGGCAGGGGATATTGATACCAGGCGAAGTACTACAGGTTATGTCTTTATTGTAGGTGGGACAGTAGTGAGTTGGATCTCCAGGTTGCAAAAGGTGGTTGCTTTATCCACCATGGAGGCAGAGTATGTAGCTGCAACATAGGCAAGCAAGAAGATGATATGGTTGCAATATTTCATGGAAGAATTGGGCAAACAACAGGCTAACAGTTCTTTGTTTATAGATAGTCAGGATGCCATACATCTTGTAAAGAATTCTACCTTGAATTCAAAGACCAAACACATACAGCTAAGGTATCACTTCATCTGGTCAGTGTTGGATGATGGATAGTTATAGTTGGAAAAGATACATATAGATGAAATTCCAGCGGATATGTTTACGAAGGTAGTGACAAGAGAGAAGTTGAGCTCCTCTTCAGCTTTGGTTGGTCTTCAAGACTAAAAATAATGAAATTAGAACAACAGGGTCTAGGGTGTTTATTTCTAGTGGGAGCTACAGGGTCAGCGATGTTATGATCAGTCTGGAAGTGGGAGATGATATGTTGTGGAGTCTGATCAGTCTCCAAGTGGGAGATTGTTATTATATGGAGCCTAATTAGACTCGGGGGTTAAATTTTCCTCACTTTTATCGGCACAGTTTCCCCCCAAATTATTTAACGGGGGTTTCAGGGTAGCGCCCCCAAGACAGGGTCAAGGGGCAATGCCCCTTGCGGGGTCCAGGGGCAGCACCCTTGGCACTCTCCCTATCACGATACAGGGTGGGGTCGAGGGAGAACATCCCTGAAACCTCAAACGACTTTTATTATTTTATAATGGCGTCGGGAGTTATTTTTCTATTGGCCAACATAAAAAAACCTTCTTTTTGTAACCGACATATGTCTTGATAAAATGGCTAAGGGTTAGGGTTTTTGCATGGATATTGTATTGTAGCATTTGTAGCGGTATTGAGTTGCAAGGATTGCTAGTTGTAATCAGTTCGATTGCTGGATAATAATATTGGACTCTCTGTTCATGGATGTAGCCCAAGTTTGGGTATCCATGTTAAAAATTATCTCTCGCTGTTATTATTTCTGTGTATTTTTCATTCCTCTATTTAATCTTTATTTGCATTTAATTGATATTGTAATGCCCACATTTCCCATGCGGTCACGACACGCATCACACGTGTCATGCAGTCATGACACGAAATATCAAAAAAATTTCCCTAGAAACCCCCTCGCACGCATAACGTGCTTGGTGGCGTTACGCTTAAGGCGTAAACATGACAGTTGAATGTGGGGAAATACGTTCACTTGCGCATACCAATTGCAATAAAGGCCCACTAGGGGGTCGAAGTGACGCGGTTAACGTCGCCAATAGGGTTAGGATCAACGATCGAAAACCCTAAGTTAACCTATGTGAATGATGGGATTTTGACGTAAGTCAAAATCAATAGCCAAAATCAAGTGCAAGAGAGAATATAATTTAATACAAAAATCTAATGTCGATACTCGGCAAAAAATAATAATAAAACCTAAACAAGGTTAAATATCACTAACCTAGCTAAACCCTAAATTCTGGAAAAATTTGGTAGCATAACGTCTCACGGGCGTGATTAGGGTTTATTGTACTAAAACTAATTTTGATCGAAAGGTTTACTGGTTTGGTTTTATATTACCTACGTCTCACTAGTTGAATTGGTAGATCAGTTGAACAAGTTAATTTGTACATTTTTCAACAAAGCTTGATCAATTTGTTCTCCTTCACGTTTTCTATAATTTAACACATTTTTCAACAAAGCTCGATCCATCTGTTGTCCTTCACGTTTTCTATAATTTAAAACATTTTTCAACAAAGCTCGATCAATTTATTCTTCTTCACATTTTCTATCAATTAGAGTTATCACTATATCATTTACATTATTCCTAATTTCTTGGTAGATCAGATCACGGATACACTCACACTAACTTCGTTTTAAAAGTTTACTAGGTTTCCAAGTTGGTTTGAATGACGTCTTTGTTTAAATTCGTTAATTAAATTAATATCAATCCAGCTTAAAATTAACCTCATCGAATTAAGTTTTATGATTAAAGGATTAACCCAATTGTTAAAATAATTACATCTCAAATAATTAAATTGTGTAAAATTCAAATAAAACAATTAAATCTTTTTTTCAAAAATTAAATTAAAAATCTATAAAATATAAAATCCCTCTATTCGCGATCTAATCTATTTGTTACCATACCACTAACAAATAAAAATAACATTTCAAAAAGGAAATAAGGTTTACCCATTTTATGTTTACCAAAATAATTCCATTCTAAAAATAAAGTTTAAAACACATGAAAAAGAATTAATAAAAGGGTGGGAAAAGAAAATGAGACCAATTTTTAAATTACATAGCCCTAAAAGGGCCTCAAATAAAAAACTAATTTCCTTATGGGCAAAAGCCTTAACCCTATTCTTTTATTTCTCATTCTATTTTCTCCTCTTTGTTTTTCTCTTCTTCTTTGCTTTCCTTCTCTCATTTTGTCTTTGGTTTTTTTTGGTTGCAGGTTTAATGGAGGCCATATATGAAATGCATATGATGGCATATAAATAATTAAATAAATATATATATATATATATATATATATATATATATATATATATATTGTGTATATCTATAAACTGTGGTGTAAATAAAATATTGTATATATATTTTTTGTCTCTCCTAAAAAACCCACGCAGGAGGGCGGTGGCAGAGAATGGCATTGGCGATGGAGTTGGAGGGATGGCCGTAGGTTTTGGAGGACTTGGTGGCCACAAGGAGGAGGAACAACAGCGGGAGAGGTGGAGCGGTGGAGCCGTGGTGGAGGAGGGATCGGTAGAGCCGTGGCGGAGGAGGGATCGACAGATGATTTTGTGAGGTCTGTATGGGGGGGGCATAACCTGTGGGGAAGGCATTGGTGGGGAGTGTGGGGAGGGGGGTGGAGCCCCCACCCACATCCCACACAGTGGGGTGTGGGTGGGGTCTCCGTCCCCCTCCCCACACGCTTAAACAAAAAATGACGGCGACAGTGGGGGGGTTTGAACCCCCCCCACCCCATATACTTTTGTATTTAAAAAAAATGTGAACTGTGAAAGTTTAACACAGTCTTTTCTCTGTTTTCTTTTGGATTTTATTTATAAATATATATATACACAGCAAAACCAATGTATTTAAAAACATCACAGTTTATTAAATAATAAAATATAACATTATATATATATATATATATATATATATATATATATATATCCATATATAATTATATTTTCAAAAATAATTTTTCCTTCAACACTTACAAATTTTCTTTTAAGGACATTAGCAAAGATATATATATATATATATATATATATATATATATATATATATATATATATATATATATATATATATATATATATATATATATATATATTTATCAAATTTTTGTAAGGCAAGGAACTCATTTTTTTTTTTTTAAAGAGAAGAAACAAATGCATTTAATTAACTACTTCAAATATAAACATCAACTAATTTTCTTTTTTTTTTACAAGAACAATATACAATTTTCATGTTTTCCTCCCAACAATAAAACCACAACTTTCTTTTTTGATATTTTAAAAATAAACATACAAATGAAATAACTTCAAAACTAAATTTTCTTCCTTCAACATTTTTTTGAATGATAAGCATTAAAATCAATAAGTTTAAAATTTCTATTCCAAATGTAAATAGCTTACACACAAATAAAAAAATATACTTTTACAACAAGAGAGAGAACAATGTTCTTCTCTTTGAAAACTAACAAATGATACAAACTCCTAAATTGGCCATGCTCTCTCTCAAGAGCTAAAAAGAAATAGGATAACAACTCCAAGAACAATGGTGTTTTCTTCAACTTCACAAACTTAGCTCCAATGAACCTGCAATATCACAAGAAGGGGAAAGAAACCACAACAAATTTCTCTCCTCCCTACCATAGACCCACTAGTGGGTCACCCCCGAGCTAGGGAGGTCATCCACACACTTGGAAACTCAAACCGCATCACAACAATGGATTCAACAACCAAATAAAAAAATTACTCCCATGGCTAACACAACACAAGAACTCACTTAGGATGAGTTCAATGGGGTAGGGGAGTGGACAACACTCAACTCAAGAGTGCCACTCCTAAAATATCCCAATACAAATACCTCTCAAGGCCTCAAGCCAATACTTTTAAACATAATTTTCACAAAGCTTTCATTTTGGCTCTCAAGCCATTTCACATATTGCACATATTCTCATATTGCCCTCAAGGCTACAACACCACAAAATCGAGGAAATGACCCCGAAGAGGTTCACTCCTCCCCCACCCCACACTTGTTGAGCATCTTCTCCTAAGTGGGAGAGGCTCTCACAACACCCATACAATTTTTCCCCACAACAACAAGTAAAAAAAACTCAAAATAGAACACACATAGCATCACACAAGCAAATAAAATGCATAAGGGAAGGCCTTAGTCTTGAACCCTACCTTAAAAATCCCAATTTGGTAGATGGTTGAGTAGAGCTCCTCCAACTCCTTCTCCAAAATAAGCCACAAAACTCTCTCCAACTTTTTCCCCAAAGTAAATTAAAATCAATAAAATTTGTCAAAAATTCAACAACCCATACCCTTCTCTAAGTGGGATTATAATAAGCTCTTCCCATGAGCCTTGAGGAATGGTGAGGTGACACATGTCACCTCCTCACTCCTCCTCCCAACTACAAGCAAGACCCATGGAATGGGTGGTGACACTTATCAATCACCCATCCACCAAGTCTCTCTCTCCCCTCCACTTGTCCTCTCTAAAACATGTGGGAGAGAAAAGTGGAGCTTAAGAGGGAATGGGTGCCACATGTGCCCCCAATCCTTTCCTCCCAAGAGGGACCACACAACCCCAAGGTACCCTCACCAATTGTGAGAGAGACTTGGAGTAAATTCCTCCATAATTGAGGGGTCTTGGATACTTCCCCAACCTAGGGAAGAGGAAAGGAAGAGGTTGAGTGTTTGACCCACTCATCCTCTCCCTCCCATGCCTCCAATTTCGTCACTTTACTTTAGGGTGAAGTTAAAGTGACCAAATGGAGGTTTAACTAAGGTTACACAAGTCAAAAAGGTCCCTAGACCCAAGGGGTACAACCTAGGGTCAAGTTTAGCCCATTATGAGCATCAAGGGTTGAGTTAAAGCACATGAAAAGGGGTCTAAAAAATTTATAACTTAAAAAATGAAATTCAAAAGACAATATTCTTACAACACCAATTAGAATTCAAAATAAAAGAGGGGTAGACTTAGCCCGACTAACAACATGCAACAACATTACAGAAACTCATCATGCACAAAGTTGATCTTGGTTCCTCGTGGAACTAGATCGGCTTTACAAGGGAAAACAACACCGTGTGTAGGATGATCTCCAAATTTCTGTGGCTTCGTTAGAAAACACCTGCACACTCAAATGAAATGTTAATTCCACATGTATAAATAGCCGAAGCAAATTGAAACATACACTCGCATACAACATCACATGTTCATATAAGCATCAAGGAAGTCACATTACAGTTAGATTCTAAATTCTGCATTTCAAACATCCATTCCCAAAATTGAATCACATAACAATTTTCTAACTAACATCACATGAATAGTTTTCCAATAACATCATAATATAAACCATATGTCTAACATCATCAGTGAACCAATAACCTGGTCTAAACACATCGTAAACATGCTAAGCATAACAAATCTACATACAGCATAAAGTCTAATAGTCTAAAAATTCAAGATCAACAGTCCCATAAGTCTAAATGTATCTCCAACAGTAAAATAAATAGTCAAATGTAAGGGAATAAAAAGTAGGCCTCACAGATATCTTCTGCATGCAATTCCTAACAGACATTGCATAACTAATAACTAGATGTTGATAGATGACAAAATTTCAATTATAATATAGTTATTTGAAAAAATGCCCCAAAGAAATGTGGTCTCATGGAATGCCATGACAAGTAGATGCATAGACAAGGACATCACCATGAGACCACATGTCTTTGAGGCATCTTTTCAAACAGCTCACTACCTTGTCTATGCTACAACATTTTCCATACATGTCTACCAAAGCTTGTTGATCCCCTCCACACTGTTCTTCAACAAATTCTCTATAATAAACTCATCCAATTACCACCAATTAGACCCCAAGACATGGCACTAGAGAGGGGCATGAGCCTATGACATCTTATATAGCATATGATTGACTCCAACATCATCTAGGTTTTAGGTATTAATTATGGGGGCAACAAGTCACCCCCAACGAAAATCTTCAAATCCACACTAACCCATTACCCTACAAACTATGTCAATCCTTTTAGCTCAATTTCTTCCATCCCTACTTCTAATGCTACATATAACCTACCTAAGTCTAATGAGGACCTTTCATTTAATACTACTATATTCTTTGAGATGTATTATGTGTCTAGTTGTATCATAGTGATGCATTGGTGACAATGAATATCTTTTTTGGTACAATATAGAGCTTCATTACAATATCTAGACAAAGTACATTCTGCATATTTGGATACCTTTAACATGTTATTTGTAGAGTTAGATCATGTTATGTATTTAGATGGAGCCCTTTTACATTTATTTGGTTGGTTGGAGTCCTTTCTGCATAGTCAGAGTTTTTATCACTTTTAGTATAATTTAGGTGAACATGACTTGTGTGCTTTATTGTGTGTACTTCCATGTTTAGGTGAATGTGTGTGTATGTTAGGATCCATGACTTGCATCACTATTCTAGTTTTCGTAATTGAATAATGTTGTTTTATTTTCAAATGATGCAGGCTGTGGAGACACCTCTCAAAGTTCATAGGGCAATGGAGCATGGTGTTTCCTCTGTGATTCATAGCTCCATGCCTTTGACGGGGGTATGAGGCAGAATAGTAAATTTCAAATTACATTCGTTGTTATAGTTGTTTATTTTTGAAAAATTAAATGATTATTGATTTGAAGTTTAATTTCTTTCTGGATGGTTTCTATAGGACATGACATCGCCACAGCCTAATCTTGGTACTGAGGCAAATGAGTAAACAGACTTTCTGGTAGCGGTAAGTGATTATTTTGTTAAATGTTTCATTTTTTATAATGTAATTTCTATATATTAATGTCTATACTTTTTATTGCAATAGCTATAGATCCATGAAAAACTAAATAGGAGGAGTAGCCCTTGGGTTTGTAGTAGACCACCCTCATACGCGTCTCCATCCTCTTGAAGATCAAAGGCTGCCTATGATCTATTCTCTTCACTGGACAGAGGGGAGTGACTTTTTATTTGGTTCCTTTGTTGTGTGCCTATATGGCATTTGTGGACATATATTTTGTATTGCATATAGTTGACATTGTATGCCTATATGGCATTCTTGTAAGCCTATATGGCTATTTTGTATATATGTTATACTTATATTGATAGATATTTATGTATGCCTATATGGATATTTGGTTAATACAAATTATTTTTGTTGATGGTGTCCATATTTGCATTATAAATCCATGCTTCAATGTATATTTGTAGATGGTTTACTTCAAATATTTAAAGTCTATTTGTATTACATAGTAGGATTTTTTAAAATTCAATCCTCTCTATGGCTCTCATAATCCACTTAGCACACAAAGCTAATCCTTTGAAGACACCCAACAAAAGAGTCCTTTAAAATAAAAATGAATCATCATGTTGAATATCAACACGAGATTGTATATCAAAGTCATTAAAACTTGGGTTGTGTATGGTGAATTTAATATAGTGGAAGTGGCATCAAACAAGTAATGTAATTTCTCCCCATGTAATAGACAACTAGTGAGATGGAAGCTTAGTCTTACATGCACAATAGATTGGGGCTTTCTTATCTCAATATTGTATGATGTCACAATCACTCTCCATGGTATATGTGGAATAATCTCTACTTAGAATATGTAAAGATTTTCAAAGGGCTTGAATGACCATTTATGACATGTTTACTAGAATTTGGAGCCACATCCTCCTCATTAGACTAGCTAGATTGAATGGTGAAATAATACTATCAAGCATACATGCCACTTTATTCACATTTATGGGTGCTAGTTGGTCCATGTTTACTATTGTTCATACAAGGTCACCACCATAAAGCTTGTATACACCTAAAAATGACATGACTCTACTTAAATAAGTATTTTAAATATTTATTTCATCTTCACATTCCTCTATAAATAAATAAATAAATCAATTTATTTATTTGATTCACTTTCTCCAATTTAATTAAATAAATTACATTTATTTAATTAATTTAATCTATATCAACTTTATTCTTCTAAAATATTTAAATAATTTTAATTATTTAATTAAACCATCCATTCTTCTAAATTTAAATAAAATGCAAAGTTATTTAAATTAAAATCTCCAAAAATAAAATATAA
Source organism: Cunninghamia lanceolata (assembly GCA_027924645.1). NCBI lineage: Eukaryota > Viridiplantae > Streptophyta > Pinopsida > Cupressales > Cupressaceae > Cunninghamia > Cunninghamia lanceolata. Next base: position 716,628 of record BSBN01000220.1, on the reverse strand, counting down.
TTAAATATTTTATTTATTCTTCCAAAATCATGTGCAAGTAAATTAAATAAATTTATTTATTTAATTTGTTTTCTTATCTTCCAAATCTTCTAAAAATAAATTAAATAAATTTATTTATTTAATTTGCTTTCTTATCTTCAATATCTTCTAAAAATAAATTCTTCTTGTCATACAAAAGCAACTTTGCTCTCAAAATTAGAAAAATATATTCTAATTTAAAGAAAATGAAAACTCATCCTCATCAAGAAAGCATTTAACTCAACAAAGCTTCTTTTTGAATGACACATGTCCTTCTTCTATTCGCGCACATTTGCACGAACATTCTCCTCTGTTGATCTTCTTACTTCTTCTCAACCATTGGTCTTCTCTCATCCAACTCTATAAATACAACCCTCTTCTTCTTCATTCAATAAATCCATCATTTGAGTAAACTTATGCTGCAGGAAATATAGCGCGCCATTGGCAACCATTACCATTATCACACCATTCATCATCTATCCACATTTGTGTTGAAGCTAATCTTCAACACATCAAATATCATAACCATTCTATTCTTGTCATCTTCAACAAGCAAGGGAGCATACGCTTCTGAGGGCTTCATATTATTATCAAGATCAAGAGCAGATAGGCAAGCAATGGAAGACGAAAGGTAAAGGGTTGTAAGTATCACACTTTGTTGTTTTTAAATCTCATTTTCCTTCATATTTCATTGATGTATTGGGTTTTGTTATTGTTATTGGTTAGTCCACATTTCACCCATCACAAAGCTCTATCATGTCACTTCTGAGTTGAAATAGCAACATATGAAATAATTCTTTCTTGATAAGTTGAAAGAGCTTGACCCTTAAGAGGGCTAATATCTTTTACTAGTATGTGAAGTGCTACATAAATGGTTGATGCATTGATGTTTAAAGCAACCCAATTTATTGGGGTGAGAAATAAAAAAATGATAATATATGGAGAACATTTTTAGAAAGTCTTATCTTGATGCTCTCACGAATACTAATGACATTTTAAAGGTGAAAAGTTGTGACCCTTCGAATAGGAAAGTATATGACCCTTTTATAATGAAGGGCAGTGACCATGCATAGTGTATATGTGCCCAATTGTACATTTTTCTGCTAACGGTTTGGCCCCATGAAGAATAAAACAAAAAGTAGCCTACCTTGCAACTTTACACTACATGCTTTTGACAATTTTTGGAGCAGAAGAAAATCTTTCACCATGGATAAATTCCTTAGATATATAAAAAACTAAGAGAGGTTATTTTAGAGGGGTTCTATGTGATCATGTAGCTTTAGACAGAATACTTCTAAGTGACATAGTTTCTGAGTAACAACTCATCAAAGATTGCTACCTTGTTGCACTTTGGTCTCTTAAGGGATATTACTGATACAATGTAGCTTGAACTATTTCAGCATGTTTGGGTGTGAAATACGACCATACCTAGCATAAACGTATCCATCTGGATGTGTTGGAACTATCTATTTGGCTGCATGAGGAGCATGATGAAACTTAGACCCCTTTACAACTTTACACTGCATGCATCTAACCATTTTTGGAGCAGCAGAAAAACTTTCACCATGAGCAAACGCCTCAGAGATAAAAAAATTGAGAGAGGTTATTGTAGAGAGACCCTACGTGATCCTGTAGCCTTAGACAAAATGTTTCTAAGTGACACATTTTCCAAGTAACATCTCGTCAAAGATTGCTGCCTTTTTGCACTTTGGTCTCTTAAGGGATATCGTCGGTATAATGTAGCTTGGATTATTTTGACATGTTTGGGTCTGAAAAAAACCCATGCCTAGCCTAAACATACCCATCTAGATGCGTTGGAACTATCTGTTTGGCCGCACAAGGAGCAGAACAAAAGTTACACCCATTTGCAACTTTACACTGCATGCATCTGACCATTTTTGGAGTAGCAGAAAAACTTTCACTATGGGAAAATGCCTCAGAGATATAAAAATGAGATAGGTTATTGTAGAGGGACCCTATGTGATTCCATAGCCTTAGACATAATGTTTCTAAGTGACACGGTTTCTGAGTAACAGCTCGTCAAAGATTGCGACCTTTTTGCACTTTGGTCTCTTAAAGGATATCGTCGATACAACGTAGTTCAGACTGTTTTGGTATGTTTGGGTGTGAAAAAACACCATGCCTAGCCTAAACGTACCCATCTAGATGAGTTGGAACTATCCATTTGGCTGCATGAGGAGCAGAATGAAAGTTACACCCATTTGCATCTTTACACTACATGCATCTGACCATTTTTGGAGCAGCATAAAAACTTTCACCACGGGAAAATGCCTTAGAGATATAAAAAAACTAAGAGAGGTTATTGTAGAGGGACCCTACATGATCCTGTAGCCTTAAATGGAATGTTTCTAAGTGACATGGTTTCTGAGTAACAACTCATCAAAGATTGCTACCTTTTTGCACTTTGGTCTCTTAAAGGATATCGTCAGTACAATGTAGCTTGGACTGTTTCGGCATGTTTGGGTGCAAAATAACACCATGCCTAGCCTAAACATACCCATCTAGATATGTTGGAACTATCTGTTTGGCTACACAAGGAGCAGAACGAAAGTTACACCCATTTGCAACTTTACACTGCATGCATCTAACCATTTTTGGAGCAGCAGAAAAACTTTCACCATGGGAAAAAAACCTCAGAGATATAAAAAACTAAGAGAGGTTATTGTAGAGGGACCCTATGTGATCTTGTAGCCTTAGACAGAATGTTTCTAAGTGACACAGTTTCTGAGTAACAACTCGTCAAAGATTGTTGCCTTTTTGCACTTTGATTTCTTAAGGGACATCATCAGTACAATGTAGCTCAGACTATTTTGGCATGTTTGGGTTCAAAACAACACCATGTGTAGAGGAAAACTAATGTGTTTTAGACTTAACATAATTCAGGGGTAAACCTATCTGAATAGTCCACTCTATCATTGTACTTCCTACATTGAATTATCAACCAAGGTGCGTAAGTTTATGATGCCACTGCACTGTCTGTGCCTTCAAGACTCATATCTATCCTAAACTATCTTATCCAAACCTATTTATGCAATTCTACTTGGCTAGAATTCTCAGAAATGTAAAAATAGTAAAAACAACTACAGAACCTAGTGGCTACGAGTACCTGCAGCATAAGCTGTAGATATCTGTATTCAACAAGAAATGTCAAAATTAACTCAAAATATTTGAAATGATAAAAGAACTAATGCGAACCTTTGGATGACTTATAGTAGACAAAGCATGCACTCATTCATGAATCACAACTACTAGAAACAACAATCAAAATATTTTACTTAACTCACAATGCAATTTATGAAATAGCAGAGAAACAACTTTAAATAGAAATGCATAAATAAATAAGGAAATGGATGAAGTGAAGATCAATACCTTGAGTGGCCAACTCAGGGGACTATCTCACTTAACTGAAAATCAAATCTACTTCAGATTCTCACACATTCTCATAACACAGTTGTATTTAATTCATATCATAAACATAATCTTTTCAAATTGTATTCAATAAAACATGTCTGGATCTTCCAACATAGAAAAATAGAGTAACAGCTGAGCAATTATAAAATAAAGTAACTTGGAAAAAACTAACTTGAAATCAAACTCATCCCTCCCAACTTATATAGAAATGAGAGAGTTTTATGCAATTACCAACTACCTTCAACCATCAATCCATTCCTAGATACTAGAATATAGAGTAAGATTGATTTATTAACTCTAACTAAACAAAGGAAGCAGAGTCCTATTCAAACATAAATTCCTATACAATGACTCATATGTGAAACACATAAGTTGCAATTAAAATTCTAGAACAAGTCTTCTTCTTCTATATTTATTCTTCCATAATGATCACATTCAGCTTCAGTTAGTGCTTGACTGTGACTTCCTTTAATGTCATGTTTTGCAATATGTTGCGAATTCTCCTTTTCTTGATACCACATACTCGCTACTGCATAGGGGTTAATCCATAGAACATATGCATGCAAATGACCTTCATAATTAAACTATAAAATCTCATCTATATGCATACATACTCATGTATAACTCATTCAATTGACAAATATTATCACCATGTTTCATATTGACAAAATAGGTTCAAGGTTTACAGAATATATAAAAACAACATATTATGATGGTAATGTCTTGGAAAAGTATCTGGAATATCATAGGCATAAAGTTTGAAAGCATATAAAAATAACATAAAAGAAGCTAATATTTGAACCCATCATTTCCCCTCAACTAGACTTTTGCTTGTCCTCAAGCAAAACACTCAATTAAACACCTAGGGGAAAAGATTATAATGCAAAGTAACCTGCCTAATGTCCATAAGCTCTCTGACCCCCTGTCCCCGCTTGAGATAAAAACCATTATAGCATGCAAGTCTATCCATCCTGATTGATTCAACACTCCTACACTCATCACCTTTTCCTCCTGCCCAGTATGTTACTGGATAAAGGAGAATAGGAGGGTGATAAGTAAGGGGTAGCCATGCCACTCCTCTTTGCTCCAAAATCTGGATGTACCTACGCAATATCTCAAACATATTCATGAAATTGTGGAAAGAGTGGGGCTCTTTCCTCTACAATTCTGGGGTCAAACTATCCCATCTATTTTGCACATACCTCTGGCAATTCTGAATAATAGACACTACTAACCGTTATATCCTTCTATAGTCCCTGAGTCTCAAATCCATAATTAATTTACCTGGACCCTTATGAGAGAGGAATGCTAACCATTGGGTCAAGATCACATTGGGATTTAAGGATTCTTTCCTAATTTGCAGTGGCACTTTCTTTTCTTGTTCCTCATACCTATCCATCAGTTCCCCTCTAAGCTATTCATTCCTGAAGTAAGATAGCAATGCTCTAACTTGAAAATCCCCAACATAAATCAAGGGGTTCCTGTTGGTAAGAGACACATTGTAGCTTCATGATTGTTTTCATTGACGGCAACAAAGTTAATCCCACACATCCGCAGGACGTGGTGTGCCTATACCGAAAGTCAGATTGAAGAATGTTGTGGTCCGGTAAGTAAGAACAGAGCATGTGGCAAGGTCCGACAGTCAGGTCCAGATCTCTTAGAGGAAGTATCTTTGGAAAGTGCAGACTTAGGGAAGTCAAGAGGAGTACCTTGACTGATAGATTCCAGGAATTGAGCCTCCAGTGATGAAAGAGTGAAGAGATATGAGCATTCAAGTATTGGGGTCCTATTTGGCAAAGCAGACAGAGGAAGAACTTACCGGCAGAGCTTCAGACATTATTCCGGATGAGATGTTGATGGTGATCAAGATTCTTAAGGTATAATTTGTGATTGGTTGACTTGTTAGATGACTTTTATAAGTATCTATTTGATCCACATCACTTGGTAACCAAGGATTCAGTCGACAGACTAGATTTTGGGAAATACTGACTATTCCGGATGCCGACTAGAAAGAGGATGAAATCCTTTTGTGCAGATATATATACCAAATGGATTTTGATGAGAAGGTGAGTGTGGTGTAATTGTGAAGTGTGAAGAAAAGTAGAAGAGCAGTGTGGAATCAGTAAGGCAGGTCCGGTATGTGAAAGGACAACAGCTCTAAAGAAGAGAAAGGATGAAGTGCATTAGATCAGTATACTGAGCCTAACCGGAACTAAACTCTAGAATATGTGGATGCTTCTCATCAGTTCAAGTATCTTGTTACTCTCTTTATAACTTGTAGATAGTGAGTCTCTTGTAGGCAGTGAGCCTCTTGTGAGCAGTGTGCTTGGGCAGTGAGCCCTAATTGGCAAGTGCCATTTTGTACTTCTATTCTTCTAACAGAGAATACATTCTTGGGTTAGTCACCCCATGGTTTTTCCCTTAACAGGGCTTTCCACGTCAAAGTCATTGTGTTATGTGTATTGACTTTGTTTCTGCTTTCATGTTTATGAATGGTTATTTGCTTTGATGCTGCACTAGTTGTTAAAGAAGAACAGAAAGTTAAATTAATCAAGATAACTGATTCACCCCCCCTCTCAGTTATCAACAATTGGTATCAGAGCCAAGTTCCTCCAAACAGAGCTTAACAGCTTGAGGAAGATTTGGGAATTAAAATGGATGTGTATGGTATGAGGGAGCAACTTTAGTCTACCCTAGATGATCTTGAGCAATCTAATTCTGAAGTCAATGAATTGAAGGAAAGACACAAACAAGCTAATGATTTCATAAATGAACTAAAATGGAAACTAAGTCTCTCTATGAAAAAGAGAAAGGATCTACTTCAGCAATTGGCAAGTCAAAGTGAAGAAAATGATACAAATGGAGATCTGAAGGAGAAAACCAAGTTATGTGAAAAGTTATCAAAAGAGATCATTATGGTAAGACATGAAATGGAATAAGGAGTTATGAAATTCACTCAAGAAATTGAAGAGAAAAGAAAAACTGAAGATGATCTAAGATAATCTATCAAGGAGAAATCAGAAGACTACCACAAGATGGATAGAATAATCAGACATCTTGAATCTAATCTTGAAGATGCTAAAGATAATGAAGAAAAACTTGAGGATCAAATTGTCTCTCTTAAAGGGATCTTCAAACAGCAAATGAATACAAAGAGAAATTCAAGATAAGTTCTGCTCAACTTGAAGTTCTTCTTGAAAGCCAAAAGAGGGTAGATGACAAGTGTGGTTTGGAATATGAGAAAGGTGAAAGCTCTGGATCTGGTCAGAAGAAGCTTGGATCAAAAAATTCAAGGAATAGGCCTAGAAGACCTTCGGTAAGGCAACCTGATGCTCAAAGATATCCATCCTTCAATGGATATTGCCACAACTACAATAACTTTGGTCATAAAGCTAATCAGTGTAGAAAAAGAATGAATCAGACTAATACATCCTTCTCCGAACAGTGTTTTAACTGCAAAAGGTATGGTCACAAATCTCATGAATGCAGAAATATGCAAATGAACAATTCATTCAATGGTAGATGCTTTGCATGCAATAGAATGGGTCATATGGCTAATCAATGCAGATCAAGAGGACATCAATCAAATATGCAAAGAAATATTGTTTGCCACAATTGCAATAGATCCGGTCATATTGCCAAATTCTGTAGAAGCAAAAATCAAGACAAAAGGGGTCCGGTACATCATAACCAGAATCAAGACAAAGGAAAAAGAAAAGTGAATGTGGATGAAGTTCAAAGTGAGATGAACAAGATTTGGGTGAAGAGAAGTATAGAAAATGTAGGGGATGGATCTGCACCAGAATCTGGTGCTGATATCCCTTCTAGAAATTAAAAAGCGAGCTCTAGCTCAGGGGGAGACACAGGGAAAAATAATTTTCCCCCAGCCAATTAATTGGTGCCGGAATTGGCACAAGGAGAGTTGCAGATTAAAGGGTTCTCAGAGAAAACATCTAAATAATCTGTGGTTAAGATATGGAAGATCCACAAGAAGTTTAGAACAAGTTAATTTACCAAGATTGATCAGGTTCATCAAGTCATCTGAATAAGGAAAACAAGGCAAACTGGAATAACTTAAGTTGAGCATTTATTGCAACTTGGTATTAGGGTTTGCAGAATAATATAAGGGTTTTCTTATCAAACACTTGTTCATTCTGCATTCAAGAAGAAGTGAAAAAGAGCTCTGCAACAAATCTCCTCAAGCCCATCAAAGATCATCTGCAGAAGTCAATTCATCCAACAATCAATCTGGCTCACTCCGTGAAACCTAGAAGCGTAAAAGGTATTCTCTGTTCTTGAATATCTCTCTGTAAATCTTTGAAAGATGGCTACTCTGAATGTGGTGAAGATTTCTGATAGGCAACACCCTAAATTTAAGAAGCACCCATACAAATCTCTAGAAGTGGATCCCTCAGGTGCATTTTCCAGCATTTCGCATGGTATTTTGCATGTAGAAGATGTTAGGGTTTACATTCATGCAAACATTAAAGATTTTGGGGAATCCAAGATGGCAAATATCTATCACAATCAGTTAATAGATGATTCTTTTGAACTCAAACCATAGTACCAGGCCATTCGGGATAAACATTTTGGTTAGTGCATTCATTTCCCCTGTTTTGAAGAGGATAAATGGGTCCGGTATGTGTTGAGCAGAGTACATGATAACTTCTTATGGTTGAATAGACCATTTAAGATCACTAAGGATGCGATTAGGGTAGTAACCAATTTGCACTCTTCCGAAGGGATACCAGTTCTCAAATCTGTAAAAAACCAAACTGTGAGTGAGGCTATCGGATCAAAATTTGATAAGAGAGCAATGACCATAGAAGATATCTCTGATCCGGATATCAAGTTTGCATCTATGATAATTGGTTATAAGATATATCACTCCAACAGGGAGAATTTAGTACCCAGAACTGCTGTGTATTTGCTTATGAAATGTTGAGAAAGAATGCAGATTATGATCTCTATGAACTCCTTCTAAGCCAACTGATGGAAAACTTACAGAAGATCAAGAAGGACAAGAAGAACTCTTTTAAGTATGGTGGACTGATATTGTGTTTGTTTTTCTACTTTATGAATGAGCTGCCCAGATCCAGTGGTTGGGTATGGCAGAATGACAGACCTGTTGCCATTCAAATCAGACACTACCTGCATGGGCTTGGGAATACTAAGGCAAGAAATACAGCTCTGTGGGGTTATTTCAAGAACTTTTAGAGTATGATGCAAGCAAGGGAGAGAATTCCCAAATCTCTAGTTGAAAAGTATAAGGATACAGTTTGCTTTATGGTAGAAACTGATCAGTTCCTAATGGAGGCTGTGGAGCCAAGGATAGTCTAGATCATGCCAATGGGGTATGAAGTAGATGAGAAAATTGTAGAGCTACATGTTCAACATATGCTTAGTCAACCCAAGGATCCTAAGGTAGAAAGGTTTGGAACCTTTGAAGAGTTGAGTGTAAAGATTCATGTGGAACTTAGACAACCGGAGATAAAGAGGAAAGTGAGAAGGGAAGTTGAAGAAGTCGTTAAGAAATTTTGAATATCCAAGGAGGCACTTGATGCAAACAGAGAAAATAAAGAAAGGGAAGAGAAAGAAAAAGCAAAAGCAGAGAAAGAAGGTGCTCCAGTGGAAGTCCCCTCCCAGACCAGATCCTCTAAGAGATCTGCACCTACCACTGACAAGAGCTCAAAGACATCAAAACTGGAAGCAAAATCATCTGGTAAAGCAGAGAAAAGAACTAAGACAAAGGCCACAAGGTCTTATATCAGTCAGAAGGATGAAGAAGAGATAGAATTTGATGAAGAGATCAAGAAGATGATGAAGAAGAAGAAAGTATCCGGTGAAGATAAGGAGGTAGAGGCAGAAGAGTTTGTTGAAAGACCCACTCTGTCCTTAGATGATGTAGTTAAAGCAGTCACTATGTATGGGAACCTGCAACCAATAACAGAATTCTATGATGCATACAATGATTTAGATAAAAAGATTCTGGAGGAAGCCACAGTTAAGTATTTGAACATATACAATAAGGCTTTTATTGAAATCATATCTCTCATTCCCAAAAGCCTACAGAACGAATTAGAGATAAGAAAAAATAATGCTAGGGCAAAGGATCTTGAGATCTGGGAACAGATAGCCATTCAGCTCTTTCCATCAATCACTCCGAAGCAAATGAATATGATCTTCAAAGATTGCAAGGATGAGTTTTGGAGCAAAGATAGAATGAATCAGCTTATTGTTATCCTATTTTCCTCTGCCCAGAGCTAAAATAGTTAACCTAGTATTTTCTTTGAAAATCCCCCTTTAAATGCCCATATAAAGTTTAAAGTACCAAATTTCCCAAGGAACCTTGCCTAAGAAACCCTACCATTGGAAAGAAGACGAAAAAATAGGCAGGTTTGCTTTTTACATCACCCTGAAATTTGGCCAAATAAAGAAGTTATTGATGGTCAAAGTTTTGGTCAACATACAGTTCAAATACACATTTGGCGAGCGTGCAAATCTATATCAGCCTTAGAAAATATGAAAAAAGTTGAGTTATATACATTTTCTGAATGTATATCGGGCCAAGGAAATGCATATACATTTAGGGAATCTTCTGCAGATTCTCAGAACATTCGCTAAATGTATATCGGGTCTGCATGTATATAGGGGCTTGTATATTCAGATATACAAATGGAGATACAAAGAAATGTGCAATCCAATATACAAGGCCGACAGACATACATATGCTACAGTGAATGTAAATTCCCTGAAATGTACAATGCCAAAATATACATTTGATACAGTACAAGAATGGAGATACAAAGGATCACATGAATAGTGCTTTGTATATCGGCTTGTATGTTCGCACATACAAACCAATATACAAAGCCAATATACAATCCGGACCTAAATATAGGTTTCAATTGGTTCTATAAAGCTTTCAGGTCCACCTTGTATATATAGGTGTTTGTATATTTCGCACATGCAAGGAAACATACAAACTGAAAGATACATTGCGGGCATATTCCATAAAGATTCCCTATTTGTATGTAAGGGAGTTTGTATATTTGTGTTTGTATATCCACATATACAAACAAATGTGCATTTGCTATAGTGCCGCAAAGGGAGATACAAATGGTAGGGCCCGCGCATATACAAGGAAGATTGTATGTTTCGACATACAAAGGATCTCGTGAACAGTGGCTTGTATATCGCGCATATACAAACAAATATGCAAGCCGATATACAAGGCTGGATTTCAAATGGATATCATTTCTACCTCATTCAGGCTCTAGGTCCATTTCATATGTATGAGGCCATTTGTATATTACGATATACAAGAAAAAATACAAAGAGTAGGAGATGCAAGCCGGACCCGACAGGTAATCAAATATACTTAAAGGTCAGTTGGGGTCCGATTTGTATGTATATGGCGCTTGTATATTGTGATATACAAATCAAAGATGCATTGCGATATACAAGGCAGATTTCAATCAAAGATCAAGTTCGGCACATAAGGCTTTCAGGTCCGCCTTGTATATATAGGTGTTTGTATACTTGCATATACAAAGAAATGTACAAGTAGCAAATATGCAAGCCAGACCTAGCAGAACAATGAAACACAACTCAGTGGTGTTTTGAGGTCCGCGGCTTGTATGTTTTGACATACAAAGGAGCAGATACAAAGATATATGATGGGTGACATACAAATGGTGGGGCCCGCAAATATAGGGGGAAATTGTATGTATATACAATTTCAAAATACAAAGGGGTGTACAGGGGCCGATATGCAAAGTGCCATGTATGTGCAGAAGGAGATGCAGGATGAGTTTTCGAAAGCTGATTCAGGCGCCAAGATGTAGCGATATACACAGAGATGCAAAAGTGATATATACAGGCAGTTGACTGAAAGTTTGACCACCTGTATCTCCTCCATTTTAGCGAATTTTGGCATGCTCCAAGAGGCAAAGTTGCATATTTTGGTCCCCTCTTTCATTTGACAGGGTTTTTCAGGAGCTTTATCACTTTTCAAATTTTAGATCTAGAAATGCATATTTGTGAGCGATGAACATTTCAGAGACGACTTTTAGCAGATGGAGATATTTTTGGGCTTTCATTGCAGCAGACAGAACAAGCAGCTCGCATTAACGACAAAGAATATCTTTCCACCTCTTCATCCCCAGATTGACGATGAGTAAGCAGCTGCAATAAAGGCTCTAAATATCTCCCCATCTGCCCCGTTCTAGATTTCGACGCCATAACTGATGTAGCTGGACAGTCATGGATTGAGATATTTTCTATGACAGCTCTTTGAGTGAATTTTTGTAACCAACTTAGGATAGTTTTGGAATGCTATAAGTATGCATTCGAATGTTGTAAATAAGGTTGGAAATTTTTTGGCATTAAGGCTTTTCTATTTCCAAACAGAGTTTTCATATGCTGTAACCGTGCCTTTCCATTGAATATATGCAAGTTAATTTTACCTCTTTACTGATTTTTCTAGTTCTGTGTGAATTTGTGTATGGCTATCTGTGAATGTTTCATTCCTCTCAATCATATCGCTTCTCACCTCTGCTAGAGTCATCTAATCTATGTATACCTACTTGCTGTATTTGATTACAGTGTGCATCTTCTCAGTGTTGTGGAAATTTCTTTAAATCTGTCTGGTGCATCACCCTTGTTTTTAAACTTTTATTTCATTTCCATTACAAACTTTCTCTCTCCCTTTTCCCCTCAAAATTCAATAGTTTTAGGTGATAACTAGACAAGGAAGCCAGCCTTCTCTAGAGGTCTGATCTCACTTAGCAAAGTCCCACACTTAGAGATCAGTCCCATGTTACTCCAGTTTGCAGAGGCTTCACGACTGTATGCAAGGGTGCAAAATTAGGTGATATCAACTTTGGCACGCCCGGTGGGACCAGTATGATAAACTTATCATCAAAATACTGAGATATTTGGTGTTTCTCCCAGTATTATTAGCATTTAGAGGCAGTACAAACAACACCATGGCGACTCTAATGGCGAATCAGTTGGTTACGACAGTCCAGTTTTCCAAGTAGCTAATGAGGTTGGTGCTACTTGTTAGTTTTACTATCATTTGATAGTTTTCGTAGCACCTGGTGACTCCATTTTGGTGTTCCAACTCACATCTTAGTGTGCAAGACCCTGTGGTCTATATTCATTCCTAATTTATTATCTAGACTTGCCTATGTTCATGATTTACCCTTGCAATGTCTAGTTATCAACACCACAATGGTTTTTCTCCTCCATTCCATGAAGATTCAATCTTTTGCCCTCTAAATAGTTCTTTGCCTCATTACAACCAGCATTACCGGTAGGAGCATTTTCAAGCCAATCCTGCTTATCCTTGTTTGCAGCCCATTCATACCTATAATCAGCCTTGTGAAACCCAATCTAGTCTAAATCAAACATGTAGCCTCCTTAGTCAGTCCCAAAATGATACTTATTTGGGTAGCATTAAGAGTTTGCTAATGAATTTCCAAAGGCAAATTTTAGAGATAGATAAGGAAGCACAGTATAACAGGCAGCAAGAGGAACTTGCATATCAAGCTTATTTGTCAGAGCAGGAAGCAGAAAATAGAAGAGTGTATGAGGGGGAATGCTTGAAAATGAAACAGTTGCTCGCTCAAGAACAAGAGCTCAAAGTAAAAAATTTCTCTCCTATTCCCAGCTTCAGACAAGTTTGTCCTTCAAGCCAAGGTGAATTTATGAAAGTGGCTCAAACTTCTCTACCATGGCAGCCTTCTTGGACCAATCATCCTAAGTATAAGATACCAAACCTTGTGAAGGCCAATCCTCTCATACCATTTCAGAATCAGGAAGAAGAGAAAGTTGTAGAATCCATGCCTATCATAATTCCAAGTTTCAGGCAGCCTTCTACCTTTAAGGTTCCAAGTTGGAAAGGGCCATCTTTTTTCCCCTGCGAAGACCCTCCAACAAATGTACAGACTGAAACGTGCTTTAGCATCCAACCAGCAAAAGAGGAGCAACATAGGTTTGTGTTGGCTCCATCTCAAAAGTTGGAAACTCAGTCAGCTTTTTCTTCTCCAAATCCATTTTTTAGTGAGGAGAGTTCCAAGGTCAGAATACCAAGCTTCAAGCAGGATGAGTCTCCTAAGTCTCCTAAATTAAATATTCCAAGTTTTAGAGGGTCTCATCCACTGAAGGAACCTATATTTTCCCAAGAGAAACCTAGACTCCACAAGTTCCTAGGTTTATGCTCACAGAGAAAGAACGGTTTGAATCTATTGCACCTGTGAGTATTACTAAAGTCACTTCAGCGAGGGATGATACTGCCCTACTTCACGAGCTACCTGACTATGTTGAAGATGAAGAAAGTGAGCAGTTGGTTGTGGATATGCTGCAACAAGAGAACACAGAAAATCATGACAAATTGCTGTAGTTTGAGGCTGAGCATGACAGTGAGGTTCCAAAGGCCGATTATGCTGATATGCTTGAGGAGCTCCCATGCTTTATTGAAAATAATGAGGAGACTAAACATGGGCGAGAGCAAGTTGAAAATTTGTTCTTTATTATCCAGCAGGAATATCAACTTCTTGGTGGGGAGGTTTTCTCTTTTGAACATGTGCACGGCTCATTTTTTGAGCCTAAATTAGAAAATCATGAACATCTTGTTCATAAGGTATAGGTAGCCATATTTGTAGTAGAATCACAGGAGCCAGAGTATTCAGATCAGCAAGAAGAGGAATGCAGCCATGATGATATTATATCAATACTCTTGGGTTCTTTGAAGGAAGAAGGAGAAATCCATGAGGTCCCAAGTCAGCTGTTTCGTGCACAACAGCAACATGAGAGTCAAATGGAGGCCACCTTCATACCAAGTGAAGAGCACGAAGAGAAGGAATCGGAGCAAGGGGAAATCAATCCAAAGCCTTCAAGGGGATGCCCATTAAGACATCTTGCCCAGCTGGAGATACATAAAAAGGAGTCACCACTTGTCATGCTTATCCCCAAGCATGAAGTTGAGCATCAAAATGAGTGGGATCAGCCCATTTATTCATCACAAGTTAGAAACATCAGCAATCATTCCAGGTGGATAGGTGAGTTTATCTCCACTTTGAAGGGGATGTTTTATCAATTTTTCATATGTACATTTTCCCCCTATCTCTTTTTAACTGCCCATATGAATGGGAAACATTGTAAATTGTTAAGGAAGGGCAGTTATTTTCAAGAACCAGTTAATGGCTTTGTTTAAGGTCATGACTGATTGGTTAGTTTAGGATTAGAGTAGGTTTCATTTCTATTTTAGTCTTCCTTTTCTATAAGTGCTTCTGCACAGGCTGCATTGTCATTAGGAGAATGCAGGTCCCTTCCCCTTTTTGTATTTTTGGAGGCAGGTTCCAGTTTTCCAACAGGTTTTAGACTCGACCCCATGCCCAATGGATGCTTAAGGCTACTGGTCTTATGTTTAGCAGGCAAACACCCCATAGAGGTCGCCAAAAATGTTATCCTATTTTCCTCTGCCCAAAGCTAAAATAGTTAACCTGGTATTTTCTTTGAAAATCCCTCTTTAAATGCTCCTATAAAGCTTAAAGTACCAAATTTTCCAAGGAACCTTGCCTAAGAAACCCTACCATTGGAAAGAGGACGAAAAAATAGGCAGGTTTGCTTTTTACATCACCCTAAAATTTGGCCAAATAAAGAAGTTATTGATGGTCAAAGTTTTGGTCAACATACAGTTCAAATATACATTTGGCGGGCTTGCAAATCTATATCGGGCTTAGAAAATATGAAAAAAATTGAGTTATATACATTTTCTGAATGTATATTGGGCCAGGGAAATGCATATACATTTAGGGAATCTTCTGCTGATTCTCAGAATATTCGCTAAATGTATATTGGGTCTGCATGTATATAGGGGCTTGTATATTCAGATATACAAATGGAGATACAAAGAAATGTGCAATGCAATATACAAGGCCGACGAACATACATATGCTACAGTGAATGTACATTCACCAAAATGTACAAGGCCAAAATATACATTTGATACAGTACAAGAATGGAGATACAAAGGATCACATGAATAGTGCTTTGTATATCGGCTTGTATGTTCACACATACAAACCAATATACAAAGCCAATATACAATCCGGACCTAAATATAGGTTTCAATTGGTTCTATAAAGCTTTCAGGTCCGCCTTGTATATATAGGTGTTTGTATATTTCACACATGCAAGGAAACATACAAACTGAAAGATACATTGCGGGCATATTCTATAAAGATTCCCTGTTTGTATGTAAGGGAGTTTGTATATTTGTGTTTGTATATCCGCATATACAAACAAATGTGCATTTGCTATAGTGCCACAAAGGGAGATACAAATGGTGGGGCCCGCACATATACAAGGAAGATTGTATGTTTCGACATACAAAGGATCTCGTGAACAGTGGCTTGTATATCGCGTATATACAAACAAATATGCAAGCCGATATACAAGGCCAGATTTCAAATGGATATCATTTCTGCCTCATTCAGGCTCCGGGTCTGTTTTGTACGTATGAGGCCATTTGTATATTACGATATACAAGAAAAAATACAAAGAGTAGGAGATGCAAGCCAGACCCGATAGGTAATCAAATATACTTAAAGGTCAGTTGGGGTCCGATTTGTATGTATATGGCGCTTGTATATTGTGATATACAAGTCAAAGATGCATTGCGATATACAAGGTGGATTTCAATTGAAGATCAAGTTTAGCACATAAGGCTTTCAGGTCTGCCTTGTATATATGGGTGTTTGTATATTTGCATATACAAAGAAATGTACAAGTAGCAAATATGCAAGCCAGACCTGGCAGAACAATGAAACACAGCTCAGTGGTGTTTTGAGGTCCGCGGCTTGTATGTTTTGACATACAAAGGAGCAAATACAAAGATATATGATGGGCGACATACAAATGGTGGGGCTCGCAAATATAGGGGGAAATTGTATGTATATACAATTTCGAAATACAAAGGGGTGTACAGGGGCCGATATGCAAAGCGCCATGTATGTGCAGAAGGAGATGCAGGATGAGTTTTTGAATGCCGATTCAGGTGCCAAGATGTAGCGATATACACAAAGATATAAAAGCGATATATACAAGCAGTTGACTGAAAGTTTGACCGCCTGTATCTCCATTTTGGCAAATTTCGGCATGCTCCAAGAGGCAAAGTTGCATATTTTGGTCCCCTCTTTCATTTGGCAGGGTTTTTCAAGAGCTTTATCACTTTTCAAATTTCAGATCTGGAAATGCATATTTGCGAGCGATGAACATTTTAGAGATGACTTTTAGCAGATGGAGATATTTTTGGGCATTCATTGCAGCAGACAGAACAAGCAGCTCGCATTAACGACAAAGAATATCTTTCCACCTCTTCATCTCCAGATTGACGATGAGTAAGCAGCTGCAATAAAGGCTCTAAATATCTCCCCATCCGCCCAGTTCCAGATTTCGACGCCATAACTGATGCAACTGGACAGTCATCGATTGAGATATTTTCTATGACAGCTCTTTGAGGAAATTTTTGTAACCGACTTAGGATAGTTTTGGAATGCTATAAGTATGCATTCAAATGTTGTAAATAAGGTTGAAATTTTTTGGCATTAAGGTTTTTCTGTTTCCAGATAGGGTTTTCATATGCTGTAACCGTGCCTTTCCATTGAATATATGCAAGTTAATTTTACCTCTTTACTGATTTTTCTAGTTCTGTGTGAATCTGTGTATGGCTGTCTGTGAATTTTTCATTCCTCTCAATCATATCACTTCTCAGCTCTGCTAGAGTCATCTAATCTGTGTATACCTACTTGTTTTATTTGATTACATTGTGCATCTTCTCAGTGTTGTGGAAATTTCTTTAAATCTATCTGGTGCATCGCCCTTGTTTTCAAGCTTTTATTTCATTTCCATTATAAGCTTTCTCTCTCCCTTTTCCCCTCAAAATTTAGTAGTTTTAGGTGATAACTAGACAAGGAAGCTGGCCTTCTCCGGACGTCTGATCTCACTTATCAAAGTCCCACACTTAGAGATTAGTCCCATGTTACTCTAGTTTGTAGAGGCTTCACGGCTATATGCAAGGGTGCAAAACTAGGTGATAACACTTATGCTCGAAACTGACAAAATAGGAAAAGAGACAGAAGAGATTCTCTGGAATGCTTACAAAAGATATAACATTCCCATTATAGAGGACTTAGGTGATGAACCCTCAGTCACAGATGTTGAAGAAAAATCTACTAAGACAATGGCAGAAGAGGTAAAGGAGATAGGTGAAGAAAAAGGTAAGGACTTAGATTCCTCTGCTCCAGAAGAGGAGGTCCATGATCAAGCAAACATCTCTCCTTCGGTTTCCCCTTCAGACTCCAGATCCAAAGAAAAAGAAAGAGTAAAAGAGAAGATCAGTCAAGAAGTAGAGGAGAAAGAAAAAGAAGATGACAATAGTAAGGTTACAGAAGGAAAGATAACTCCAATTGAGAAGGCAAAGATGATAGTGGTAAGAGTGCAGAAGGGGAGAAAACTCTGTCTCCGGCAACAGACACAGCAGAAGCAGTCAAGGATTTCTTAACCAAAGAGATGATGGATTTTGATGAACTAGAACTACTTCAAGGACCGTTCAATTTTGATTCCCTCTCTCCGGTACAAACCATGAAGCTAGCATCCTTCACCCAAGCAAAGGCAAAAGAAAAACTTCTGAAGTCTCACATGGAAGACTGTGAGCTCATAGAAGCTACGTCTAGTGTTTTAGAGAAGATTATGCCATCCTTCCAAAATGATTCTTCAGCCTCCACATCTGGTAATCTAAAGTCTCTTGTAAATTTTGTTCATATGCATTTTGATTCCTTGGAGAAGTCAGCAGAAGGAAAGGTCCAGAAGGAGTTTTTGGATAAAAGATTTTCTGAGTTACAAGGTCTTATAAGTAATGATAGGAGAAATATGGATATTGGAATAAAGATCTTAGAAATTGCTCTTAAAGACGGCAGAAATTTATATAAATTTTGTCTTTCTTGGTCTAAAGTGACGATGAATATTGAGAAGAAAGTGAAAGAACAAGAGGGAAAAGTTTCAAGTATATCTCAAAATTTTGATCCCCTCACCTCTTCTATAATAAATCAAGAGTGTCAGACTATTGCAGTCATAAATGAGATTAAGAAGCTTGAAAAGGAGAGGAAGAACATAATAAATCAGATGGGTGAGCTTAGAGGGATGATTATCCCCAAATTAGAGGCCATGCATGAGGCCCTAACAGATGCCCAGACCACAGCCCAGACCAGTGATCTGACAGACCTTAAGAGGGTAGAAGCCTTTGCATTCCTGTTGAGTGGTCACATCTCAATTTTGGACATGATGAAGCAAAGTTGGGCAACAGAACTTGTCTAGTTGAAGACAACTTTTGCAGATATACTACAGTATATGTAAGTATAACCTGTATATATACTTATGCGGCTAAGTATAGTTGTATTTTTGGGAATTTTGGTGTGCGGACCCTACCCTTCACCATTGATGTCAAAGGGGGAGTGAGGAACAGTGAAAAATGTGGAATCCAGCTAAGGGGGAGCTCCGATAAAGAGTACTTTAGAACAGAGCATCAGCCAAGGGGGAGTATAGTATAAAACTTAGTCATTTTTCACTAACTGTTGCCATCAATGCCAAAGGGGGAGATTGTTGGCAAGAGACACATTGTAGCTTCATGATTGTTGTCACTGATGGCAACAAAGTTCATCCCACACATCCCCAGGACATGGTGTACCTATACTAGAAGTCAGATTGAAGAATGTTGTGGTCCGGTAAGCAAGAACAGAGCATGTGGCAAGGTCTGACAGTCAAGTCTGGATCTTTCAGAGGAAGTATCTTTGGAAAGTGCAGACTTAGGGAAGTCAAGAGGAGTACCTTGATTGATAGATTCCAGGAATTGAGCCTCTGGTGATGAAAGAGTGAAGAGATATGAGCATTCAAGTATTGGGGTCTTGTTTGGCAAAGCAGATAGAGGAAGAACTTATCGGTAGAGCTTCAGACATTATTCTGGATGAGATGTTTGGTGCAAGAGCACCCCATCAACTAGAAGACTAGAGTCTTAATATTTTATGTCTTATGCATATCTATATTTAATGTAATAAGGTATGTTTGACCAGATTTATCATTGGTGTTTGTAATTTGGTTTTTGTTTGTAATCCCTAGGACACCTATCGATCTGTCAGGATAAGGTTGTTAGTTTGTTAGAAGTTTGTTAGTTGGTTATCTCTCCCAGCTGCTTTGAATTGTCTCCCAGCCATTGGGAATCAAGTCTGTACTACTATTGGAAAGTAGTTAAATAGCTCAGCTTAGATAGATGGACATAGATGAAAAAAGATAGATTGAGATTTCTGTAGGAAACAGAGAAGTTATAAAGTTGTGAAATCAAATATCTGTATCAATTTCTGGAAGCAACAAAAGAAAGATCATGTTTGTGTTGTTTTCTGGTGTTTGATTTCCTTGTGTAGTTAATTTTCTAGTTTGTAGCCAAGATGGGTTCTTTAATCCATTCCACTGGTTGATTACTTCGTAATCGGTGGAATGGCTGTATATATTAGATTAGGTTTTCTATTTTGTTTATGTGCATTTTGTGTTCGCAGGATCGAGTGTTACAGCATATTGAGATGAACCCTAGCATCCTCATGTGCTAGGTTGTTAAAGTTAGAAAAATCTATATGTTTGTAGAAGATACATGTTGGCACAGTCACAAGGATTTTGACTGTGCAAATCGGCATCGCAGACAGTTTTGAATCCTTGTGTTGAATCAATTTCAGAGGTTCAAGGACCTTTTGGTCCACCGGAGTCAGCAGATAGTCCATTAGATTTTGCAGTTGGTGGAGATCGGTGGAAAAGTCTTTGTTTGAACCTTTGGTGAAAGGTTCAACAATTCGCCTGCAAATCAGGTTCATTTGGCCCGATGAATGCTTGTTAAGAAGCTAAGTAATGCTTTGATGAAAAGAAACTAACGGAGTAACTTTGAACTGGTGGAAGTGTATGAATGAACCTTTGAATCGATTCAATGGTTCAAAGGTTCAACGGCGCTGCGAGTTCAATGGCGTAGACAGTGCATCGGCCGCAATCAGCAAAGGAAAGTTGTTGGTTGAACCTTTGAACTAGTTCAACGGTTCAAAGGGTTCAAAGGTTCAACGGTTCAAAGGGTTCAATGGTTCAACGGTTCAAGGGTTCAATAGTTTAACAGGCTGGCAGTTTAGGGGTTCAGTGAACAAGCGATACGTTCAGTAATAGCGCCAGTTCAATAAAACGATTGGTTCAATGGTACGGTTGGTTCAGAGGTTCAACCGAAGGGAAATACTCATATCAGTGTAATGGTAGGAAATACAAACTGTCTGTCGATAGCGACGGTCTCGCTGATAGGCACAAAATCTAAGTCCCATCGGCCTAAGGACAGGGCTCAGTGTGATAGGATTTAAGCTCGTCGATAGAAGTGGCTTTTTTGTCGATGGAAACACATATGCAGAAAATGTATGTTAGCGATTGGTTAACTGCTGACTGCTAAATAGTTTTCCACGACCCGCTGCCCGCTCTGCATCATAGTTGTATCTTTTGGGAAGGAGAAGACAACAAGATGTCAGAAGGATAAGGGTCAGAAGAATACCCAGCAAGGATGACCAATGTTGAATTGGCTGTCTTGGTAAAGAAGCAGATTGCAGAGAGCAAAGCAATTAGTGCTCAGAATCAGGCATTGAAAGATGAGTTGGAAAAATTGAGGGACAAAGTCAGAAGGGGAAAGGATTCTGGTGAAAGAGAAGATAGGGATGAAGAGGAGATCCCTAGGTAGGAAGAGATAGAGGTTCCTGCAGACCAGAGACCCTTACTTAATGCCCTTAAATCCATGGAGCGAAGGACCATGGATATGAAAATAGACCTGCTAGTGTTTGCAGGAAAAATGGAACCTGATTCAGTGATGGAGTGGATAGACTCCTTGAACAATTTCTTTGAAACAGAGGAAATACCAGACCACCAAAGAGTGAAGATAGCTCAATCCAAGATGAAAGGAGCTGCACTAACTTGGTGGAATTTCATCCAAGACGACAGGGTGAAAGAAGGAAAGAACAGAGTTTCTACGTGGAGGAAGATGATGGCTTTGGTGAAGGAAGCCTATGTTCCATTGGATTACAACATCCAATTACATAAGAGGAGACAAAATCTAAAGCAGAAGGAGTTAGATGTCAGTGCATACACTGAAGAGTTCATGAAACTATGTCTCAAGACAAAGGTAAAGGAGAATGAGGAAGAGAAGGTAGCAAGGTATCTCAATGGGTTGAGATTTTCCATCCAAGAAGACCTAAATCTGCATAATCCAGATATAGTTCAGAAGTGCTACCAATTAGCACTCAAAGTGGAAGAGAAACTAAAAAGAAGACAAGAGTAGAACAATACAGGAAGAGGACAACAACAAAGAGGGGGAAGAAGTCCTTTCAGAGGCAGAGGAAATGGATTTGGACACCAAGGTGAATCCAATCAAGAGAAAAGCAAAGGAGACAGCAGTCAAACTCAAGGGGGGGTTATGATCAACAAGGAAACTTTAGGGGTAGAAGACCACCATTTAGAGGGAGATCTCAGGGCAAAGGTCCTATCAGATGTTACAATTGTAATCAAGAAGGTCACATAGCCAGTAGATGTCCAGAAAAAGAAACAAGTTCAATAGGAGAAAGGAGGACAACTCTGATTCAAGAATCTGATTGTCAAAGTGTGACAAGCTCCAACACTTATCAAAGTGTGAGTGATACTATCAGATATGGGTATCCTAAGATAGGGGAAGCTTTGATGATCAGGAGAGAAATGGCCACTATGAAGGTGCCTGATAGAGAACCCCCACAAAGAAAGTCTCTTTTCAAAACTACTTGCAAGGCAGGAGGAAAGGTATGTAGAGTTCTGATTGACTCTGGATCTACTGAAAATTTTGTGTCTGTTGAAATGGTAGAAAAGCTTAAGCTTAGGAGACTACCACATCCCTGCCCATACAAGGTCTCATGGCTCACTCAAGGTCAGCAAACAGTTGTGGAAGAACAGGCTTGGGTAGAGTTTCAAATTAGACCATACCAGGACAAATTATTGTTTGACATAGCTCAGATGGATGCTTGCCATCTCCTACTTGGAAGACCATGGCAATATGATTTGAAAGCCCAACATGATGGAGTTAGAAACACCTATGCAATCACCAAGGATGGTGAGAAGACAGAGTTACTACCATTAATGGAGAAGGAGGTAGAATCAAAAGGAAAAGGAGTCAAGGTAATGATGGTAGAAGACAAACAGTTTATGATATAAATAGTAGAAGAAGGAGTAGTTGCATATGCCCTCATTCCATGCCTAAAAGTGAATAAGGAATAGCAGCAAGAAGTTAAGGGAGAGAAGAAGCAAAGGTTCATAGACCCTACTGTCCAAGAATTATTGGACAAGTACAAAGGCATCGTCTCTGATGGGATGCCAAGGTCCCTACCACCTATAAGGGACATCAGTCATTGTATCGATCTAATCCTAGGATCTACACTTCCAAACAAGGCAGCATACAAGCTTACCTTAGAGCAGAATGCAGAGGTAGCAAGGCAGATTGAGGAATTGTTGGAAACAGGCATAATTGGCAAAAGTCTAAGCCCATGTGCAGTACCGACTGTACTAGTACCAAAGAAGGAAGGCACTTGGAGGCTTTGCACTGATTCAAGGGCTATTAACAAGATCACAATTAAGTATAGGTTCCCCATACCTAGGATAGAGGATTTGCTTGATTGCTTGGGAGGTGCCAAATATTTCACAAAAATAGATTTGAAAAGTGGCTATCATCAGATTAGGATTAGGCCAGGAGATGAATGGAAAACTATATTCAAGACCAATGAGGGGTTATATGAGTGGAAAGTCATGCCTTTTGGTTTGTCCAATGCCCCTAGTACCTTTATGAGGTTGATGAATGAGGTCTTGAGAGAATTTATAGGAAAATTTGTCATAGTATATCTAGATGACATTCTGATTTTCAGTAATACCAGGGCAGAACACCTCAAACATATAGACCTGGTCCTCAAAAGGTTACATGAAGAGCAGTTAATGATCAACTTGGACAAGTGTTTGTTTATGCAGGAGGAGATCATCTACTTGGGTTTTGTCATCTCACATGACAAACTACAAATGGATCAGGAGAAAGTAAGTGCATATTGTCTTGGCCAACTCCTAGAACCATGAATGATGTCAGAAGTTTCCATGGGTTAGCAACCTTCTATAGGAAGTTTATAAGAGGATTTAGTCATGTCTGTGCACCCATGCTTGACACCATAAAAGGAAGGCAGAAGTGCAGATTTACTTGGACAAAGGAGGCAGATGATTCATTTGAAACATTGAAGCAGAAAGTGGCATAGCAGCTAGTCCTTGCACTTCCTGATTTTAACAAGATTTTTCAAGTAGAATGTGATGCAAGTCACATGGCAAATTGGAGCAGTACTCAGTCAAGAAGGTAGGCCTATTACATTTTTTAGTGAGAAATTAAATGATGCTAAGAAAAGATATTCATCCTATGATTTGGAGATGTATGCTCTAGTCTAGTCACTCAAGAAGTGGAGGCATTACTTGATGCCAAAGGAATTCATAGTGTTTACAGATAACCAAGCCCTTAGTTTCATAAACAACCAAGAGAAACTGAACCATAGACACATGAAGTGGGTGGAAACTTTACAAGATTTCACTTTCACACTTAAGCATAAGAAAGGGGTCAGGAACAAGGTAGCAGATGCTTTAAGTAGGAGGGTTCTAACCATAAATCAGATTCAATTGGAAAGTGTTGGCATTGATTCCTTAAAGACTATGTATGATGCTGATGAAGACTTTGGAGAGATATACAAAGTGTATACTTCTTTTGGAGATAGATATCATGTGGAGTATTCTAAATTTCTGATACATGATGGCTTACTGTTCAAAGGTGGATAGTTGTGTATCCCACGATGTTCCATGAGGCTGAATATCATTCAGGAGAAACATTGTGGAGCCATGGCAGGACATTTTGGTCTAGATAAGACTCTGGATCTTATAAAGAGACATTACTATTGGCCTAAGTTACAGTCAGATGTGAGGAAATTTGTGGAAGCATGCGTGATATGCCAAAAAGCAAAAGGGAGATCCACTAATGTAGGTTTATATCAGCCACTGCCCATTCCTTCTAGGCCATGGGAGAGCATCAGTATGGATTTTGTGTTGGGTTTACCTAGAACAAGGGATATGATAGTGTTTTTGTGGTAGTAGATAGATTCAGTAAAATGGCACATTTCTTTCCATGCAAAACTACCTGTGATGCTTCATATGTTGCAAACCTATTTTTCAAGGAGATAGTGAGGATTCATGGATTACCATTGAGCATAGTCTTAGATAGAGATGTGAAATTTATTAGCCATTTTTGGAGGACTCTTTGGAAGAAGCTTGGTACCAATTTGTCCTTCTCATCAGCATATCATCCTCAAACAGATGGACAGACTGAAGTGGTCAATCGCTCATTAGGAAATCTACTCAGATGTTTGACAAGGTAGCATGGAGAAAAGTGGGATAACATCCTATCACAGGCCGAATTTTCCTATAATGACATTGTCAATAGAAGTATAGGGAAATCAGCTTTCCAGGTGGTGTATGGTATTCATCCTAGAGGTATTCTGGAACTAAGAGATCTACCTATAGGAGAATCTATTAGTGTAGATGGAGAAGCTTTTGCATCAGCCATCAAGGAGGTGCATGATCAAGTCAAGACCCAACCCCAACAAACTACATTGAAGTATAAAGAATATGCTGACAAGAAGAAGAGAGATGTACAGTTTGATGTTGGAGATTTGGTGTGGGTAAATTTGAAAAAGGAGAGGTTCCCAAAAGGTAAATATACCAAGCTAATGTAGAGGAAGATTGGACCATGTCAGATTTTAAAGAAATATGGATAGAATGCCTATGAGATCCAACTTCCTTCTGACCTTAGATTGTCACCTATTTTTAATGTATGTGATTTAACTCCATACAAACATAATGCAGATGAAGAACAAGAACCACTACAGGGTACAACAGATGATGATATTCCTAAGCATGATCCACCAAAATTGCAGAAGATTTTAGACTCAAGAATGGCAAAGAAGACCCGGAACAAAGAGTACATGGAATACTTGGTGGCCTGGCAAGGGAAACCTGATTCAGAGGTAGTTTGGATGACTGAAGAGCAGATCATCAAACAGGGTGTAGATCTTCAAACTCTCATCTCAAGTGGACTTGAGATTTCTTCTCTCAGGGAGTATGGTGTAGGAGCACCCTGTCAACCAGAAGACTAGAGTCTTAATATTTTGTCTTATGCATATCTATATTTAATGTAATAAGGTCTATTTGACCAGACTTGTCATTGGTGTTTGTAATTTGGTATTTGTTTGTAATCCCTAGTACACCTATTGATCTGTCAAGATAAGGTTGTTAGTTTGTTAGAAGTTTGTTAGTTGGTTATCTCTCCCAACCGCTTGGAATTGTCTCCCAACTGCTGGGAATCAAGTCTGTACTACTGTTGGAAAGTAGTTAAATAGCTCAGCTTAGATAGATGGACATAGATGAAAAAAGATAGATTGAGATTTCTGTAGGAAACAGAGAAGTTCTAAAGTTGTGAAATCAAATATCTGTATCAATTTCTAGAAGCAATAAAAGAAAGATCTTGTTTGTGTTGTTTTCTGGTGTTCAATTTCCTTGTGTAGTTGATTTTCTGGTTTGTAGCTGAGATGGGTTCTTTAATCCATTCCACTAGTTGATTACTCCGTAATCAGTGGAATGGTTGTATATATTAGATTAGGTTTTCTATTTTGTTTCTATGCATTTTGTGTTCGTAGGATCGAGTGTTACAGTATGCTGAGATGAACCCTACCATCCTCATGTGCTAGATTGTTAAAGTTAGAAAAATCTATATGTTTGTAGAGGATACATGTTGGCGCAGTCGCGAGGATTTTGACTGTGCAGATTGATGTCGCACACTTTTGAATCCCTGTGTTGAATCAATTTCAGAGGTTCAAGGACATTTTGGTCCAACGGAGTTAGCAAATAGTCCATCAGATTCCACAATTGGTGGAGATCGGCGGAAAAGTCTTTGTTTGAACCTTTGGTGAAAGGTTCAACAGTTTGCCTACAAATCGGGTTCATTTGGCCCGATGAATGCTTGTTAAGAAGCTAAGTAATGCTTCGATGAAAAGAAACTAACGGAGTAACTTTGAACTAGTGGAAGTGTATGAATGAACCTTTGAATCGGTTCAATTGCTCAAAGGTTCAACGGCGCTGCGAGTTCAATGGCATAGACAGTGCATCGGCCGCAATCGGCAAAGGAAAGTTGTTGGTTGAACCTTTGAACCGGTTCAACGGTTCAAAGGGTTCAAAGGTTCAATGGTTCAAGGGTTCAATAGTTCAATGGGCTGGTAGTTTAGGGGTTCAGTGAACAAGCGATAGGTTCAGTAATAGTGCTAGTTCAATAAAACGATTGGTTCAATGGTACGGTTGGTTCAGAGGTTCAACCGAAGGAAAATACTCATATCGGCGTAACGGTAGGAAATACAAACCATCTGTCGATAGCGACGGTCTCGCTAATAGGTGAAAAATCTAAGTCCCATCAGCCTAAGGATGGGGCTCAGCATGACAAGATTTAAGCTCATCGATAGAAGTGGTTTTTTTGTCAATGGAAACACATACGCAGAAAATGTATGTTAGCGACTGGTTAACTACCGACTACTAAATAGTTTTCCACGACCCGCTGCCCACTCTGCATCAATGTTGATGGTGATCAAGATTCTTAAGGTATCATTCTTGATTGGCTGACTTGTTAGATGACTTTTATAAGTATCTATTTGAACTGCATCACTTGGTAAGCAAGGATTCAGCTGACAGACTAGAGTTTGGGAAATACTGACTATTTCGGATGCCAACTAGAAAGAGGATGAAATCCTTTTGTACAGATATATATACCAAATGGATTTTGATGAGAAGGTGAGTGTGGTGTAATTGTGAAGTACGAAGAAAAGCAGAAGAGCAGTGTGGAAGCAGTAAGGCAGGTCTGGTATGTGAAATGACATCAGCTCTAAAGAAGAGAAAGGATGAAGTGCAGTAGATCAGTATACTGAGCCTAACCGGAACTAAACTCTAGAATATGTGGATGCTTCTCATTAGTTCAAGTATCTTGTTACTCTCTTTATAACTTGTAGACAGTGAGTCTCTTGTAGGCAGTGAGCCTCTTGTGAGCAGTGTGCTCAAGCAGTGAGCCCTAATTGGCAAGTGCCATTTTGTACTTCTATTCTTCTAACAGAGAATACATTCTTGTGTTAGTCACCCTGTGGTTTTTCCCTTAACAGGGCTTTCCACATCAAAATCATTATGTTATGTGTATTAACTTTGTTTCTGCTTTCATGTTTATGAATGGTTATTTGCTTTGATGCTGCACTAGTTGTTAAAGAAGAACAGAAAGTTAAATTAATCAAGATAACTGATTCACCCCCCCTCTCAGTTATCAACAGTTCCACTCTGTATCTTCTGCCATCAAGTAATTGTGCAAACAACATTCACACAACTAATCTTGTTCCTCCAAAATGACTTCTTGAAATAATTGGAAAAAATTATGCCTTTAATAGATAGAAATAGGCTGATCATTAATGAATCTATTAAACTGAAAACTAAGAAATTTTTCTTTAAGAAATAATGCATAAACTCTAGGTGGGGGTCTGCATTCAATGATTTGAATTGCTCTACAATTATCTCTGTCATCTTCCCTTCCAACCTTCTCGATTCAAAATTTTTACTTTATAATGATGCATTAAGAATTTGTTTCTCTTTCTCCTAGTTTTCCTTTTCTTGCTTTAATTCATTATTGAACTTTATCAATTCAAAACCCAAAGATAGAACAGTGAGGCATGTTAGAGGTCTTATTAGAGGAGGCTACAGAATTGGTGCTTCTCTTCCCTCATTTTCCATTTTACTCTCAACCACCTGTGCTAATTTCCATGACCATAATTTTGAATTTTCTCTTCCAACTCTTGTATTCTTATCTCTTTTTCCCTATCCTTTTCCTCATATTGTTTCACTTGTTCTTCTAATTGTTTTATCCTATCCAGGGCTTCTTGAAGTGCTTGCCTTATATTCCTATCTTCCAACAACTCTTTTCTTTTCCACAATCAAAAATTTCATCCTTATTTCCAGTAACATCAAAAATTTTTGTAGCATGGGTATTAGGAACTGATTTTCCTATCTTCTTTGCAATGAAAATGTCTTCTAAATCAGAACCAGAGGATGAAGAAACATACCTTCTTCACTTAGCAGGTATACTAGTATCATTAGGAGCATTCTTAGGGGCATTTCCTTCCTTTTCTAAAGTTGTGTCCAACAGTGTTGGATCTTACTGCTATTATGCTTCTTCCTCTTCTACTTCCCCTTATTCCTTATCAACTCTTTTTCCCACATTCTGCCTCTTCAGTCTTCTTGAACGCCTGGGTGTGACAGTTTCTGGCTTCTCTTCACTTTTTCTCTTTTTCTTACTTCCCCTCTTCTTCCTCTCCCCTGCACCCTTCTCTTTCTCAACACCCTTATGATTCTCTACATTCTTCTTACTCTTCTTCTTCTTAGAAGAAGTAGAAGCAACAATTCTCATAGCTCCTCTCATAGGTTTAGGGTTAGAAGGTGAGGGTTCTTCTACTGTCATCGGCCTAGTTTCTGGAGGAATTTCCTCCTATGGCTCTTCTTGTTCAGGTTCAACATCTGGTTCAACATCAAGTTCTTGTTGAGGTTCATCTACTTCCAATAATTCTGAAATATCCTTGCA
Source organism: Cunninghamia lanceolata (assembly GCA_027924645.1). Lineage (NCBI taxonomy): Eukaryota > Viridiplantae > Streptophyta > Pinopsida > Cupressales > Cupressaceae > Cunninghamia > Cunninghamia lanceolata. The sequence goes on along the minus strand of BSBN01000220.1, from coordinate 687,353 downwards.
TTGTTTAAAAGCATCCCAATCAATTTGTGGGTGTTGAATTCTCAAACTCTTATTAACTAGTAGAGCTATCAAACAATGATGGGACAATGTGGTCTCTGTTTGCCTTTTCTGATACTCAAACACCATTCTTTTCAACATATTATAAAGATAATTGGGAACATTAACCAACTTGTCATGACGCAGGTGATTCAACAACTTAAAATGTGTAGTATACAACAAATTATGTCGACCATCACAGGTAATATATTTGATAATATATGAAGCACATTTCACCCAAAAGAATGGAAGGGATAATCTCTTGTAACTTGTGTGGTCGAGTCTAGGTTCTCTCCATGTTCACAAAATTCTTCCCTCATTGTAGCTGCATTAACACGAGCTGGATACTCGGACCCTGTACATGGTAATCCGGTGACTTGGGCAATGACTATTTCAGAGGCATCCACAACTAATCCCCTGATTGTTGCTTCGTCATACTACAACATTGCTATAAAATCTCTTGCCATTGCATTATCATACTCCGTTAATTTCAAAAAGTAGTGTAACCACCCCACTCTGGTAAAAAGTGGTAGAACCAATACATCCTCTAATATCTCCCTATGCACCGATGGCTCTCTTCTGACATCACCCCCCATTGCACTTGTATTCTGCACTCTTATAAATTCTGAATTCTACCTTATTTCAATTCTACCACCTTCAAAAGATTGCCTTTCAATTCTCCCCCCCCAACTGTAGCTTTTAGAGCTCTTTGTTATATGAATTTTTTTGAAATTTCAGCTCACTCACAGGGAAAAAACAAGCTCACAATTTAGGGCAGGTCGACTATTGTGGAAAATGGCACATGAAAACCTTGACAGCTTCTAAAAACTTGGTGGCAAAAACAAAAAAAATAACTGACCATATACCCCTCCCCCAACTGAAAGGTGACATGACCACACTTCACAAATGAATTTGCAGGGATAAAAGAGTAATGATTACATGGAAAGGGTGATATATTGCTGCATGCATGAAATAAACAATAAGTAATAATGAATATAAATATAAATTTTAAGTTAATCATTAAAGGTTACCTTATGTACGTCTGTTATGGAGAACATTGAGTGGTGTGCCTTGGAACTGAAGATCATGTTCTTGGCATTTATGAGGCACGAGCAGTGGTGCAGGAGCACCAGGACATTAGGATTTTGTTTGAATCTTCTAGTTGATTGTTTGGTTGATAAGGTCTTAGAGATCATCTAAATGTTGTAATGAGGCTTGAAAGCCATATTTGTAATGGACTATGTCCAAGTAGCTAGTATCTATTTTCATGTTGTAGTTGTAATCCTAGGAGGATAGTCTATTTGTAGGGGGAAGTCATTAAAGTCATTAAGTTTCCATGGTTGTAAAGCCTTGTAAGGCATATCAAAGGTGTGTTGATGAGTTCAAACCTGGTCCAAAGGTTAATCCAAGGTTAATAAAAGCTTTCTAAACCAAAACAGTTGGTGGAAGAAAGGACAGTTTCTATGACAGTTTCTAAAAATAGTTTAAAAGATAGCAGTTAAAAAAATCATGAAAAACTTGATGATGGGACAGTTATTTTAGACGCCAAACAACTCCAAGCATTGTAGAAGGCTATTTGAAGCCAAAGATGACTCATTGTATGTAGACCATTCAAAGAAATTGAAAGAAAAGACAAAAAGATAACTATTTTCTGTGTTCTTTGCTTTTTCTATGTTTTCCTTGCCGTACCCGCGACTGTACAGATTTATTATTGCCCAAGTTTGTAATGAATGGAAAGGGGTGTGAAGTAGCTTGGATTTGAGCTTTATTTGGAGTCTTAACCTTGGTCTAGAGGAAAGATATCACTGGTTTTCCAAAACTACTTTTTTTAAGTCTGTTGTCTTCTTTCAAAATACACTATTTTCTACCTTATTCCGTACCTGTATGGCTTGGTGGAGGTTGGGATCTTGGATGGTTGATTAGGGTAGAGAGTTATCTACCCCTTGCAAGTAGTTTGAAGACTTGACACTGCATTAGGAGGGAGAAATTGTCTATTTTCTGTTGACTGTTCTAAAACGCTGAATTAGGGTATCTCTGTGTAGCCCGATGGGTATTCCTTCTTTTCACTGATCTTTCCTATTGGTGATCAATGGAATGGGATGTATGGTAGTTGGCCCATAGCCTTGTGAAGATTACAGAGGTAGGAGGATGGTGTAGGGTGAGTGTGGGCATGTGTGAAAGACCTCTGCAGAATCATGTGTTAAAGGATTAGAGAAGGACATCAGTCATATCAAGAATGTAATAGTTTTGTTCATCATGTTGTTGTTTGGTCATTGAAGGCATTAAGAGTTTGGTAGGTTACTGATTTGGCATGCTACAATGAAGTTGAACTTGTGTTGATAGAGACCATCCCAAGGTGGATGTTGTGACTGTCTTTAATAGACAGTGTTGAAGACTATTAACCTGCATAGTGGGTTGAATAGAAGTTTAGATGGAGTCTTGGTTGGAAATAGGAGTCTTGGTGAGAGGTGTCATGAAGTCCCTCACCTTGGTGTGGAGAATATGTGTTGTTTTGAGTTGGAACCCTACCTTAAGTGAAGTTTAATCTCTGTCAAGAAGAAAACAGTGAACCTAGAGAGAATGGTTCCATTGGAGTTTTGAACCATGAAATTGCTAACCATTAGAGCTCTGCATCAAGCAGAGTGATATGCATATAGTAGATGTGAGGGTGGCAGGTACATCATAATTGATGTGATTCGAGAGATCACAACAGTTGATGTGACAACTTGTGAATGTGATTTGAAGAAGCATGCCGCAACTGTTGGTTTATTTAAAGTGGATGAAGCATGTGCAGAAAGAATGAAATGTATGGAAAGAAGAATGGAATTTTGCCAAAGTGTTGAAAATTTCCACAAACACTTGTTGCTACGGGCACCTGTAGTACAGGTCCCAACTGAATGTGTACAGAAATATTATACCAAGTCCCTACTGCATGTTAAAAATAGGTCCCTCGGAGAGTGAAAAATAGGTCCCTCTAAAGTTGATTGTGGTCATCGTGGATAATGTGTTGTGTGTGCATGTGAATTATAAAGCATGAAAAATTAGGTCTCAGCGACAGGGGTTGAGTATTTTAACTCAACCTCTGCATCACTAGACAGGATTGCTAGATCATCTTCTGATGGTGTATCAACTGGTGTTACAAAACCTTCATCAGGAGTGCTAGGAGTACTATACTAAGTAGCTAGAGAAACAAGAAAGTCATCCTTTTGAAGTGGCTTCTTATACAGTTTCAGCCTATATCCATTTACTAGCAATGAAAATGGAACCTCATCAATGGTCTATAATTGGACTGCACCATTAGGAAAGACTTGTTTAATCTCATAGGGTCCCAACCAATGAGACTGAAGATTACCCTTGAAGTACTTGTATCTTGAATCATAGAGGAGTGCCCAATCACCAGCTATGAATTCTTTAGTCTTAATATACTTGTCATGCCATTTGACTCTTTGTTTCTGTTTGACCTCTATGTGACGGATGGCTTCTAATCAGATTTCATCCAGAGCATTCAAATGTTGTAGTCTATCCTATTGAGCTGCTATCAAATCCATCCCTAATTCCACTACTATCCTCAGGGTTTTGTAGTCAAATTCTACAGGTAGGACCGTTGTCTTTCCATAGACCAATTCATAGGGTGTAAACCCTGTAGTTATCTTCCAGGTAGTTCTATATGCCCAAACAACTTCTGGTAGCCTAGAAACCTAATCTCTTCTGTGAAGTTGTACCATCTTTGTCAAGCTGTTCTCAATTTCTTTGTTTGTGACTTTAACTTGACCATTAGCCTGAGGATGGTAGGGAGTGGACTTCTTGTGTCTAATATGATATTCCTCTACCAGTTTAGTGATTAAATCTGATGTGAATTGTGGTCCTTGATCAATCACTATCTCTCTTGGTACCCCATATCTAGTGAAGATGTCCTCATACAAGAATTTTGCCACATTGCCATCTCTAGCAAACCGCAAGGCTTTAACTTCCACCCATTTGGTTAAGTAATCAGTACATACCAGGATATATTCCTTGTTGTTTGAAGTAGGAGAGATAGGACCAACAAAATCTAGTCCCCACATATCAAAAGGGGCCAATGAGATTTATGGCTGCAAAGGCATTTTATCACTTCTCGTAGGTCTCCCCATCCTTTGACACCCATCACAGCTTCTGGTATACTTGACAACATCTTTATGAAGTGTTGGCTAGTAATATCCTATTGTCAATATTTTGAAGGTTGTCCTTTTGGCTGCAAAATGTCCCCCACAAGGTTCATCATGACAGGCCCTCAATATATCAAACACCTCATCCTCTCTGATACATCTTCTCATAATATTATCTGGGCCAGTATAGAATAGGAATCCATAAATCCAAGAATAAGGAAAACATTTGTGAACTAGCTACCTTTTCTCCCTTGGAGAAAAGGAACCTGGAATCTACCCTGAAACCAAATAATTAGCTATATCTATATACTAGAGAGTGTTTGTGTTGAGAGAAAAGAGATGCTCATCAAGAAAAGAGTCATCAACCACTCCTTCTATTGATTGTGTAGGTAGTCTAGACAGAAAATCAGCAACCACATTAGCCTTACCTGGCTTGTCAACTATGGTGATGTCGAATTCTTACAATAACAACAACCATATTACAAGTCTTCCACCTACTATTGGCTTATTCATTAAATATCTAATTACGACATGATCTATGTGTATGAACACTTTATAACCAGTACTGTAGTGTCTAAATTTGTTGATGGCATAAACAACTGTCAACATCTCTTTTTCTGTCATAGTGCAGTTCAACTTAGCTCCCTACAAATTTTTACTTACATAGTATATTGCACACTCCTTAGTTCCTTATTGCTAGCCTAGAACTGCTCCAATGGCAAAGTCTGATGTATTTGTGTGGATATGAAAAGGTAGTGTCCAATTTGGACCTCTGAGAACTAGATCCTATGTCAAGGATGCTTTTAGCTTTTCAAAGGAAGTCTAACAATCTGATGTCCATTCAAATTCACTGTCCTTTGTCAACAGAGTAAATAGAGGTGCAACAATTTTGCTAAATTCCTGAATGAACCACCTGTAATAACCTGCATGTCCTAGGAAGCTCCTTACATCCTTTTGTTTCTGTAGAATAGGCAGGATAGAGATAATTTCAATTTTCTTTGGGTCAACTTGTATGCCTTCACTTAGATAAAATGTCCCAAAACTATTCCTTGTGTCATCATCAGAAAACACTTTTCATTACTAAAAGATAGGTTGTGCTCTATGCATCTCTTCAAAAATTTCTCCAAGTTATGTATGTTGATAACTAAGAGGGGGGGTGAATCAGTTATCTTAATTAATTTGACTTTCTGATCTTCTTTATTAACTAGTGCAGCATCAAAACGAATAAACATCCATAACCATGAAAGCAGAAACAAAATCAATACACATAACACAATGAATTTGACGTGGAAAACCCTGTTAAGGGAAAACCCATGGGGTCACTAACCCAAGATTGTATTCTCTGTTAAAAGAATAGAAGTACAAAATGGCACTTGCCAATTATGGCTCACTGCCCGAGCACACTACTCAAAAGAGGCTCACTGCCTACAAGAGACTCACTGTCTACAAGGTACAAAGATAGTAACAAGATACTTGAACTGATGAGAAGCATCCACATATGCTGAGGTTCAGTTCCAGTTGGGCTCAATACACTGATCTACTGCACTTCATTCTTCCTCTTCTTTGGTACTACTATCCTTTCACATACCGGACATGTATTACTACTTCCACACTACTCTCTGCTTTTCTTCGCACTTCACAATACACCACACACACCTTCTCATCGAAATCCATCTGGTATATATATCCGCACAAAGGATTTCAACATCTTTCTAGTCAGCATCTGGAATACTCAATATTTTCCCAAACTCTGGTCTGTCGGTTGAATCCTTGCTTACCAAGTGATGTGTATCAAAGAGATGCTTATAGAATTCATCAATCATGTCAGCCAATCATGAATGATACCTCAATAAATTTTATCATCATCAATATCTCATTCGGATTAAGGTCTGAAGCTCTGTTGGTCAGTTCTTCCTCAGTCTACTCTACCAAACAGGAACCCAACACTTAGGTGTTTATATCTTTTCACTCTTACATCACCGGAGGCTCAAACTCTAGAATATATTAGTCACGGTACTCCTCTTGACTTCCCCAAGTTTGCACTTTACTGAGATACTTCCTCTAAGAGATCCAGACCTGATTGTCGAACCTTGCTGTATGCTCTGTTCTTGCTCATCGGACCAAGATACTCTTCAATCTGACTTCCGGTATAGACATACCATGTCCTACGGATGTGTGGGACAGAATTTGTTGCCATAAATGACAACACTCACAAAGCCATATAGTGTCTCTTGCCAACAATCTCCCCCTTTGGCATTGATGGCAACACTTAGTGAAAAATGACTAAGTGTCACACTACACTCCCCCTTGGCTGATGCTCTGTTCTAATGTACACTTTACCGGAGCTCCCCCTTAGCTAGATTCCACATTTTTCACTGCTACTCACTCCCCCTTTGACATCAATGGCAAAGGGTAGAATCCGTACACCAAAAATTCTCAAAAATCTAACTATACTTTAGCTGCATAAGTATATATACATGTTATACTCACATAAACTGAAGTATATCTGCAAAAGTTGTCTTCAACTGGATGAATTTTGTTACCCAACTCTACTTCATCCTGTCCAAAATTGAGATGTGACCACTCAATAGGAATGCAAAAGCTTCTGCCCTCTTTAGATCTGTCAGATCACTGGTCCAGGCTATGGTCTGAGCATCAGATAGGGCCTCATGCATGGCCTCTAATTTAGGGATAATTATCCCTCTAAGTTCACTTAACCTGCTTATTCTATTTTTCTTCTCCTTCTCGAGCTTCTTTATTTCATTTATGATTGCAATAGTCAAACACTCTTGATTTATTATGGAAGAGGTAAGAGGATCAAAACTTTGAGATAAACTTGATAGTTTGCTTTCTTGTTCTTCCACCTTCTTGGTGATGTCTACTGTTACGGTGGACCAAGATAGACAAAATTTGTATAGATCTCCACCATCTTTAAGAGCATTCTCTAGGCTCTTTATTCCAATATCTAAATTTCTCCTATCATTTGTTATAAGTCCTTGTACCTTAGAGAATCTCTTACCCAGAAACTCTTTCCGGACTTTCTCTTCAGCTGCTTTCTCTAAAGAATCAAAATGTGTATGAACAAAATTTACAAGAGACTTTAGATTACTAGATGTGGAGGCCGAAGGATCCTTTTGGAAGGATGGCATGATTTTCTCTAGCACACCAGATGCAATTTCTATTAGCTCACAGTCTTCCATGTGAGACTTTAGAAGTTTTTCTTTTGCCTTTGCTTGAGCAAAGGATGCTATCTTCATAGTTTGAACCAAGGAGAGGGAATCAAAATTGAATGGTCCTTGAAGTAGCTCCGGTTCATCCAATTACATTATTTCTTTTGTCAGGAAGTCCTTGATAGCTTATGTAGTGTCTCTTGTCAGAGATAGAGTTTCCTTTCCTTCTGTGGCCTCAGCACTGTCACTTGTGGTCTTCTCTATTTGACCTTCTTCTCTTCCCTTCACTTCTTCTTCTTGATTGATGCTCTCTTATTTTCTATCTTTTCCTTCAATTCCAGAGTCTACAAGGGGATCCAGAAGAGAGGTGTCTTCTTGTCCATGAACTGCCTCTTCCGGAACAGAGGAATCTAAGTCCTTAGCTTTCTCTTTACTTGTCTCCTTTGTCTCTTCTGCAACTGTCTCAGTAGATTCTCCTTTGTCATCCATGGTAGAGGGTTCATCACCTAAGTCCTCTATAATAGGAATATTGAATCTTTTATAGGCATTTCTGAGGATCTCTTCAGTCTCTTTAGCCACCTGATCAGTCTCTCCGAGCATAAGCTTATTCATTCTGGCTTTGCTCTGGAACTCATCCTTGTAATCTTTGAAGATCATGTTTATTTGCTTTGGAGTGATGGAGGGATAAAGTTGGATAGCAATCTGCTCCTGGATTTCTAGGTCTTTTGCCATGGCATTGTTCTTTCTTATTTCAAGTTCCTTTTCTAGACTTTTAGGAATCAGAGATATAATTTCAATGAATGCTTTGTTGTAGATGTTTAAATACCTGACTGTAGCTTCTTACAAGATCTTCTGATCAATTTCACTATAATCATCATAAAACTCAGTCATTGGTTTCAAGTTCCCATCCACAGTGACTGATTTGATGATATCATCAATGCGAAAAGTAGGCTTTTCAACAAATTCTTTTGCCTTTTCTTCCTTGCCTTGACTGGTAGAGGGTTCACCGAATGTTTTCTTCTTCTTCTTCATTTTCTTGACTTCCTCATCGGTTTCAGTTTCTTCATCATCCTTCTGACTTGTATAGGATCTTGTTGCCTTTTTCTTTGTTCTTTTCTCTCCCTTTCTGGATGTCTAGGCTTTCATTTTTTATGCCTTTTGGCTCTTAGAGGTGGCAGGTGCAGAGCTCTTGGAGGATCTGGTATGGCAAGGGGCTTGCACCGGATCACTTTCCTTTTCTGCATCTTGTTTCTCTTTCTCCGCCCTTTCCATCTTCTCTCTATTGGCATCAACTGCCTCCTTTGGTATTCCATGTCTCTTGGCAAATTCTTCCACTTCTCTTCTCAATTTTCTCTTGATTTCAGGTTGTCTTAGTTCAACATGAATTTTCACACTCAATTCTTGAAAGGTTCCAAACCTTTTTGCCTTAGGATCCTTGGGTTGACTTAGCATGTGTTGAACATGTAGCTCTACAATTTTCTCATCTACTTCATATCCCCTTGGCATGATCCAGACTATCTTTGGCTCCACTGCCTCCATTAGGCATTGATCAGTGTCTACCATAAAGCACACTGTATCCTTATATTTCTCAACTAATGATTGGGGGATTCTTTCTTTGGCCTACATCAAGCTTTGGAAGTTTTTGAAGTAACCCCATAGTGCTATATTTTGTGCCTTGGCATCACCAAGCCCATACAAATGATCCCTAATTTGTATGGCAACAGGTCTGTCATTTTGCCATATCCAGCCACTAGATCCGGGTAGCTCATTCATGTAATAAAAAAATAGACAAAGTATCAACCCACTGTATTTGAAAGAATTCTTCTTATCCTTCTTTATCTTCTGCAGATTATCCAAAAGTTGGTTTAGAAGGAGCTCACAAAGATCATAGTGAGTATTCTTTCTTAACATTTCATAAGCAGTGTAAATTGTTGTTCCGGATATGGAATTCTCTTTGCTTGAGTGATATATCTTGTAGCCAATTATCATGGTGGCAAACTTGATATCTGGATCTGTGATATCCTCAATTGTCATTGCTCTTTTATCAAATTTAGATCTGGCAACCTCACTCACAGTTTGGTTTTTGACTGATTTGAGAGTAGGTAACCCACTGGATGAGTGCAATCCGATCACCGCCCTAATGGCATCCTTTGTGATCTTAAATGGCCTCATCAACCATATAAAGTTGTCATGCACTTTGCTCAGAATATACCGGACCCATTCATCTTCTGCAAAATAGGGGAAATGAATACACTGTCCAAAATGCTTCTCCCTAATAGCTTTGTACAAAGGTTTGAGTTCAAATGATTCATCTATTAGTTGCTTATGATATATCCATCAGCTTGGATTCCCTGAATTCCTTAATATTCGCATGAATGTATGCCCTAACGTCTTCCACATGCAAAACCCCATGCAGAATGCTAGAGAATGCACATGAAGGATCTACTTCTAGAGATTTATAAGGGTGTTTCTTGAATTTAGGGCACGGCCTATCAGTGATTTTGACAACATTCGGAGTAGCCATCTTTCAACAGATTTAGAGAGAGATTTACAAGAGCAAAAAGTACCTTTTTACGCCTCTAGGGTTCACGAAAAAACTAGAAAAGATCGCCGGTTGACTTGAATTCTGTGATTGATCCTTGAGAGAGATGAAGCAAACTTGTTTGCAGAGCTCTTCTTATCTTTTTCACTAATGCAAATGTGCAAATGACGAGCAAATGAACCCTTTTATCTCTGAGCAAACCCTAATTTCATTTTGTAATAAATGCACAACTTAAGTTATTCCGGTTGCCTTATCATGAGAGAGATTTTTCTGGATCACTAAGATGTACTTAGATCTATTTTTAGTGATAAATTTCAATGTCTTTTCTTTCCTTGAATCATCCCCTTTATCCGTAGATCAAGATGTTTCAGTTTAGAATCACACCGGATCAAACTGTGAAAATCCAAATTTTACCGGATGACTGTTAAACTGGATCAATCTTGGTAGATTAACCTTTTCTAAATTTCTTGCAGATCTTCCATATCTTTACCAAGGCTTATCTAGATGTTTCTCTAGGAACCCTTTAATCTGCAACTTTCCATGTGCCAATTTTAGGCACCAATTGACTGGATGGGGGAACTTGTTTTCTTCTATGACTCCCCCTGAGCCTGAGCTCATCTATTTAGTTTCCGAAAGGAATATCAGCACCAGATTCTGGTGCGGATCCATCCTCAACATTTTCTATACTCATCTTCACCCAAATCTTATTCATCTCCCTTTGAATTTCATCAGCATTCACTTTTCCTTTTCCTTTGTCTTGGTTTTGATTATGATGCACCAGACCCTTTTTGTCTTGAATCTTACTTCTGTAGAATTTGGCAATATGACCAGACCTATTGCAATTGTAGCAAACAACATTTCTTTGCATATTTGTCTGGTATCCTCTTGATCTACATTGATTAGCCATATGTCCCATTCTATTGCATGTAAAGCATCTACCATTGAATGAATTGTTCATTTGCATATTTCTACACTCATGAGATTTGTGACCATACCTTTTGCAATTAAAAAACTATTTGGAGAAGGATGAATTAGTCTGATTCATTCTTCTTCTACACTGATTTGCTTTATGACCAAAGTTATTGCAATTGTGGCAGTATCCATTGAAGGATGGATATCTTTGAGCATTTGGTTGCCTTACTGGAGGTCTTCTAGGCTTGTTCCTTGGATTTCCTAATCTAGAGTTCTTCTGACAGGATCCGGAGCTTTCACCTTTTTCATACCCCAAGCCTTGCTTGTCATCTACCCTTGTTTGGCTTTTAAGAAGGAATTCAAGCTGAGCAGAGCTTATCTTGAATTTTTCTTTGTATTCATTTGCTATTTGAAGATCCCTTTTTAGAGTGTCAATCTGATTCTCAAGTTGTTCTTTATTATCTCTGGATTCTTCAAGATCAGATTCTAGATGTCTAATTATTCTATCCATTTTGTGGCAGTCTTATGACTTCTCCTTGAGAGATTGTTTTAGATTATCTTCAATTTTTCTTTTCTCTTCAATTTCTTGGGTGAATTTCATAACCCCTGATTCTATTTCATGTCTTACCATAATGAACTCTTTTGATAGCTTTTCACATAACTTGTTCTTCTCATTCAAATCTTCATCAGTATTATTAGCTTCACTTTGACTTGCTAATTGTTGAAGAAGTTCCTTTCTCTTTTTCATAGAGATACTTAGTTTCCCTTTTAGTTCATTTATGAAATCATCAGCTTGTTTGAGTCTTTCCTTCAAGTTATTGACTTCAGAGTGAGACTGTTCTAGATCATCTAAGGCAAACTAAATTTGTTCTCTCATACCATACATATCCATTGAGATTCCCAGATCTTCCTCAAGCTGTTAGGCTCTGTTTGGAGGAACTTAGCTCTGATACCAATTGTTGATAACTGAGAGGGGGTGAATCAATTATCTTAATTAATTTGACTTTTTGATCTTCTTTATTAACTAGTGCAGCATCAAAATGAATAAGCATCCATAACCATGAAAGCAGAAACAAAGTCAATACACATAACAAAATGATTTTGAAGTGAAAAACCCTGTTAAGGGAAAAACCACGGGGTGACTAACCCAAGATTGTATTCTCTATTAAATGAATAGAAGTACAAAATGACACTTGCCAATTAGGGCTCATTACCTGAGCACACTGCTCACAAGAGGCTCACTGCCTACAAGAGACTCACTGTCTACTGTTGCAAGTATGGGTCTAACTGGTGTTGTCATTGATGTCAACATACTCATGTTGCATTAATGAGAAGGATTGGATGAGCTTTGTGCTGAGGATATTGAGAAAATTAGTCTCAATTAGGAACAGTGAAGAACAGTGATGACAATAAGGTAAAAGTCCAAGATAGGTTGAGGATCAGAGGATGTGGTTTAAAGGGTTTGTAGATATAAGTCTTGAAATGCTCCAGTCAAATTTTCAGAGGTCCGCATGAAGATCTGAATAAGTTATGGCCGCTCAAGTAGAACCCATTTTGGCAGGAGTTCAGAGGTGACAGAGTGACACAGATAGGTCCGGTGAGATCCGGTAATACCTTATCCCATTCTGCGGATTTGAGGGAGTGTTGAGGACGTCCGTGTGAAGTGTCAACTCGATTGGTTCATGGTTTGAAGGTCCGGAAGCACCTATTCCTTTGTGACAGTAATGATAGATTGTGTTCTTAAAGCTCCAGATGAAGGAGAGAAGAATTCCAGCAAGCAGATGAAGTGTGGATGTTCTTGGTGATTCAGGAAAGGTTGTGGTGATCTTTGGATCATGTCCAGTTCATGATTGGTGGTCCACATTGAAGTTAGAGTGCGCATTTGTAGAATAACCACTGGATGATGGTGTTCTTCCTGAGACTGGTCGACTGGATGTATTACACATCTTGCAGATGTTCTTGTAGATGTTTTCTGACTTAGATGATTATTCCTAAGTCGATGCCTTGTATAAATAAGGGATTGTGAAGTCTTTCCAAAGGGGATCTTGTGGTGATGAGAGTGTGGTAGCGAAGAAGAGAGCAAAAGGTAGAGCAAAAGTTTTTGGGCCTAAATGGAACTGATCCAAGCATGGTAAAGATGCTATTCTCCAGTTCAAGTTTGTAATACTTGTTACTTTGTAGATAGTGTGTCTCTTGTAGGCAGTGAGCCTCCTGTGAGCAGTGTGCTCGAACAGTGAGCCCTAATTGGCATGTGCCATTTTGTTCTTTCTATTCTTCTAACAGAGAATGTAATCTTGGGTTAATCACCCCTTGGTTTTTCCCTTAACCAAATTTTCCATGTCAAAATCTTGGTGTCTTATGTGTTGATGAGTTTCTGCTTGCTGTTTAATTACATTATGTTTCATGATTGATATACTGCTAATCACTAAGAAGATTTAAGTGTGAAATTGGAGAAAGTTTCACACAACTAATTCACCCCCCCTCTCAGTTGTGTGCCCTAAGTCTAACAATTGGTATCAGAGCCAAGTTCCTCTAAAAGGAGCTTAACCGCTTGAGGAGATCCAAGATGCCGTCTTACAAGAAGGATAGCCCGAAGTTTGATAGAACAAATTTTAATCTATGGAAAGGTCGCATGAAGTGTCACTTGCAATGTATGGGTATGGCATACTGGACCATGGTTACAACATAGTATGTACCTCCACAGGGTGGTCCAAAAGCTATAAATGAAATCATAGATGCTGAAAACAATCTGTGGACTATAGAAGCTCTTCTAAGCACATTATCTGATTCAGAGCTCTCAAATGTTATTGACCTACCAACTTCTTTTGAGATTTCAAAAAAATGGAACTTTTGCATGAAGGAGACCAGTATGTTAAATGTGCAAGGTCACAGAGTCTAAAAGGGAAATTTGAAAACTTGAAGATGAGAGATGATGAGAATATACTACTTTTATGCCAAGAGTAAATGATCTTGTTTATGGAATTAGAAAGGCTGGTGGAGTCTTGGATGAAAATGAGATTGTTGGCAAAATTCTCAAATCCCTTCCTGCTTCTTACAAAATCAAGATTGCTACCATTGATGAATTCAGAGCCCATAAAACTATCACAAGAGATCAATTGGCTGGCAAATTGGCTACATTTGAAATGATCGAGTTTGGAGATGATCCCCCCAAGACTGAATCTACATTCAAAGCCAGTGCCTCTGTAAAAGGTAAACAAAGGTTTGATCTGGGAGAGAACTCATCAAAGAATCTGTCATGGTATGAAAAAGAAAGAAAAGACCTGGAAGAAGAAGAAGTAGAAACTGCTCAACTTGAAGCCCTCATTGCAAAGAGACTGTCAAGAGGATCTAGTAAGTATGAAGGAAAATTGCCTTTTAAGTGTTTTAACTGCAATAAGATTGGTCATTTTGCCTCAAAATGTCTGGAAAGATTTTCAAGGCAAATTCCTAACAGATCAAGGTTCCAAAAGAATTGTTACTATGTTCATGAAGAAGATGATAATGAAGGAGTAACAGATGATGAATCAGAGATAGGAAACAAATCTGAAAGTGAATGGGTGCTTATTGCCATCAAGGAAGAAGAACCAATATCCTCTGTATCTATCAATCATAAAGTTGTAGAAAGAGCTCTGGCTGCCCAAGTTGAAGAAAAGGATGATTGGGTCATTGACAGTGGTTGCTCTCACCATATGACAGGTGACAAAAATAAGTTCATAGATTTGGAAAGGTATGAAGGAGGAGTGGTGAAGTTTGGTTATAATTCTACTGGTAGAATCAGAGGAAGAGGAACTATTTCTTTTGATGGAAGGAACAAAACCAGTAATGTTCTATATGTTGAAGGCTTGAAGCACAATCTTCTTAGTGTTGGACAGCTAGTGGACAAAGGCTATGATCTCCAGTTCAAGAATGGAAAATGTAAGATCTTTGAAAGCTTAGGAATAGAGATTGCATCCGGTACCCAAACTAAAGGTAATATCTTCCACTTGGTTGGAACTGGTAAAAGTTGCTTATTTGTTCAAGTTGATCAAAGTTGGTTATGGCATAGGAGAATGTGTCATGTGAATTTTGATAATATCATCAAGATAAGCAATACTCAGGTTGTAAGAGATCTTCCAAAATTAGTAAACCTACTAATAGCTTGTGCAAAGAATGTCAGTTGGGTAAGCTGGGCAGAATCACATTCAAGAGTAAGGAACTGTCTTCTATCGAATTATTGGACTTAGTTCATACTGACCTTTGTGGCCTGGCAAGAATTAGGAGTATGCAAGGTGATAGATACTTCATGTTACTAATTGATGACTATTCCCGGATGATGTGGGTAACTTTTCTGAAAGAGAAATCAGAAGCCTTTGAGAAATTCAAAATATTCAAGGCTATGGTAGAAAATGAAACCAGATTGAAATTGAAATGTCTGAGGTCTGATAGAGGTGGAGAATTCAGATCTGGTGAGTTCATAGAGTTCTGTGAGAAACATGGAATAAAGAGACAATTATCTGCTCCTAGGACTCCACAGCAGAATGGAGTAGTGGAAAGAAAGAACCGGACCATACAAGAAGCATCTAGAACAATGATGATGGAAGCAAATGTTCCTCACATCTATTAGAGAGAAGCTGTCAACAATGTAGTCTATACTCTCAATCGAGTTCAAATCAGAAGCAATACTGGTAAGACTCCTTATGAACTTTGGTTTGGCATCACTCCTACTGTGAGGTATTTCAGAGTTTTTGGTAGTAAATGTTACATTAAAAGAGATGAAGATCTAGGAAAGTTTGAAGCTAGAAGTGATGAAGGAATATTCTTGGGTTACTCTACTCAAAGCAAAGCATACCGATGTTATAACAAATGACTGAGAAAGATGATAGAAAGTACAAATGTGAAGGTTGATGAGGGAATTAAGAAACCCTCAAGGTTTTATGAATATGATGAAGATGATCAGAATTATGTTCTAACTCAAGAAGCCCAAGCCTCATCTGTTAGTCAGAGTCAAGCTAATCCAGTAAACCAGGAAGAAGAAATGAGTTTCAATGAGCCTGATCAAGAATTAGAAGTACAAGAAATTCCTAAAGTTCCCAAGTATGTAAGACTAAACCACTCTGAAGATCAGATCATAGGTGATAAAAGCAAAGGAGTTCTAACAAGAAGGAGAATTGCTCAAGATTCAGAAGAGTATTGTTTGATTTCAAAGATTGAACCTAAGACAGTGAATGAAGCTTGCAATGATGAAAATTGGACTAAAGCAATGGAGGAAGAGCTGGTACAAATAGAGAAAAATCACACTTGGGATCTTGTTCCCAGACCTATAAACAAGAATGTGATTGGAACCAAATGGGTCTTCTGGAACAAACTAAATGAAGTTGGTGAAGTAATTAGAAATAAAGCCAGATTGGTCTACAAAGGCTACTCTCAAATAGAAGAAATTGATTTTGAAGAAACTTTTACTCCGTTGGCAAGAATTGAAGTAGTCAGATTATTTCTTGCCTTTGCTGCCTTCAAGGATTTCAAGGCATATCAGATGGATGTCAAGTCTGCCTTTCTAAATGGTGACTTGGAAGAAGAAGTGTATATAGAGCAACCAGATGGATTTCAATTATCTGATCATGGTGATATGGTCTGCAAGTTGAAGAAGGCACTGTATGGATTGAAGCAAGCCCCAAGAGCTTGGTATGAAAGATTGGATAAGCATCTTTTGAAGATTGGTTTCAACAAAGGTACTGTTGACAGTAAATGATATTTCAAAATTGATCATAAAAACATCTTGATTGTTGAAGTATTTGTTGATGATATCATCTTTGGAGGAAGAGATGGTATGTGTAAAACTTTTGCAAATCAAATGAAAAGTGAGTTTAAGATGTCTATGCTTGGTGAAATGAATTTCTTCTTGGGTCTGCAAATTACTCAAACAAAGAAAGGAATCTTCATTTCTCAGACCAAATATGTGAAAGAATTGTTGAGGAAATTTGGGATGGAAGATTCAAAGCCAATGAATACTCCCATGGCAACCGGATGTAAGTTGAGAAAAGATGATGACTCTCCTAAGGCAGACTAGACAAAGTACAGATCAATGATTGGAGGATTGCTGTATCTCACTCAAACTAGACCAAATATAATGCAGGCTGTTGGTCTTGTTGCAAGATTCTAGGCTGATCCCAGAGAATCTCATGTCATGGCAATCAAGAGGATTTTTAGATATCTAAAAGGAACAGTTGAGTATGGTTTGTGGTATCCTAGAGATCATGATTTCTCTCTTCATGCATATACAGATGCAGATTGGGCAGGAGATGTGGATGACCAGAAGAGTACCAGTGGTGGAGCATTCTTTTTGGGAAAGAGATTGGTTTCTTGGCTAAGCAAGAAACAAGAGGCAATATCCATGTCTACAACTGAAGCAGAATACATTGCATCAATAGGTAGTTGCACTCAAGTTTTGTGGATGAAGCAGATACTAAGAGATATCAAAGTGGAGTATGAGGAACCTATCACAATCTTCTGTGATAATTCAAGTGCTATAAATATATCTAAGAATCTGGTGTTGCATTCAAAGACTAAACACATATCCATCAAGTTTCACTTTTTGAGAGAGAAGTGAACAAGAATGAAGTCAAATTAGAGTTTGTGCCCTCCAAGGATCAGATTGTAGATATCTTTACTAAACCTCTACCTAAGGATTCTTTTGAGTATCTCAGGGAGAAGTTAGGGGTTATTGCCCCTCTAGTGATGAACTAAGGTGCACTAAGGTGCATCAGTTCGGTGGATATCATAGTCATATCTTGTGATCCGGATTGATGGGAGTTGCTACTCAGGGGGAGCAGCAGGTATGATTCTGAAGTATTGGAGTTGCAAGTATGAGCCCTTTGCCATTGATGTCAAAGGGGGAGAGAAGACATGTGAAAAACAAGTGGTTGATGATCAAAGGGGGAGTAGTAAAGGAAGAGAAGACATGTGAATGGTTTTTGCTGATAGGGGGAGTTGTGACAGTAAGGAGAAGTTCTTGTCTTGATGGTTTTTCACATCATATGTTGCCATCAATGACAAAGGGGCAGATTGTTGCAAGTATGGGTCTAACCAGTGTTGTCATTGATGTCAACACACTCATGTTGCATTAATGGGAAGGATTGGATGAGCTTTGTGCTGAGGATATTGAGAAAATTAGTCTCAATCAGGAATAGTGAAGAACAGTGATGACAATAAGGCAAAAGTCCAAGATAGGTTGAGGATCAGAGGATGCGGTTTAAAGGGTTTGTAGATATAAGTCTTGAAATGCCCCAGTCAAGTTTTCAGAGGTCCACATGAAGATTTGAAGAAGTTCTGGCTGCTCAAGTAGAACCAGCTCCGGTAAGAGTTCAGAGGTAACAGAGTGACACAGATAGGTCTGGTGAGATCCGGTAATGCATTATCCCATTCTGCGGATTTGAGGGAGTGTTGAGGATGTCCGTGTGAAGTGTCAACTTGATTAGTTCATGGTTTGAAGGTCCAGAAGCACCTATTCCTTTGTGACAATAATGACAGATTGTGTTCTTAAAGCTCCAGATGAAGGAGAGAAGAATTCTAGCAAGCAGATGAAGTGTGGATGTTCTTGGTGATTCGGGAAAGGTTGTGGTGATCTTTGGATTTTATCCAGTTCATGATTAGTGGTCCGCATTGAAGTTAGAGTGCGCATTTGAAGAATAAACACCAGATGATGGTGTTCTTCCTGAGACTAGCCGACCAGATGTATTACATGTCTTATGGATGTTCTTGTAGATGTTTGCCGACTTAGATGATTATTCCTAAGTTGATGCCTTGTATAAATAAGGGATTGTGAAGTCTTTCCAAAGGGGGTCTTGTGGTGATGAGAGTGTGGTAGAGCAGAAGTTTTTGGACCTAAATGGAACTGATCCAAGCATGGTAAAGATGCTATTCTCTAGTTCAAGTTTGTAATACTTGTTACTTTGCAGATAGTGTGTCTCTTATAGGCAGTGAGCCTCTTGTAAGCCCTAATTGGCATGTGCCATTTTGTTCTTTCTATTCTTCTAACAGAGAATACAATCTTGGGTTAATCACCCCATGGTTTTTCCCTTAACTAGGTTTTCCATGTCAAAATCTTGGTGTCTTATGTGTTGATGAGTTTCTGCTTGCTCTTTAATTGCATTATGTTTCATGATTGATATACTGCTAATCACTAAGAAGATTTAAGTGTGAAATTGGAGAAAGTTTCACACAACTGATTCACCCCCCCTCTCAGTTGTGTGCCCTAAGTCTAACATCTACAAGGTACAAATAAAGTAACAAGATACTTGAACTGATGAGAAGCATCCACATATGCTAAGGTTCAATTTCGGTTAGGCTCAATACACTGATCTACTACACTTCATTCTTCTTCTTTGGTGCTGCTGTCCTTTCACATACCGGACATGTATTACTGCTTCCACACTGCTCTCTACTTTTCTTCGCACTTCACAATACACCACACACACCTTCTCATCGAAATCCCTCTGGTATATATATCCGCACAAAGGATTTCAACATCTTTCTAGTCGGCATCCAGAATACTCAATATTTTCTCAAACTCTGGTCTATCGGCTGAATCCTTGCTTACCAAGTGATGCGTATCAAAGAGATACTTATAGAAGTCATCAATCATGTTAGCTAATCATGAATGATACCTCAAGAAATTTGATCATCAGCAATATCTCATCCGGATTAAGGTTTGAAGCTCTGCTGGTCAGTTCTTCCTTAGTCTACTCTACCAAGTAGGAACCCAACACTTAGGTGTTCATATCTTTTCACTCTTACATCACCGGAGGCTCAAACTCTAGAATATATTAGTCATGGTACTCCTCTTGACTTCCCCAAGTCCGCACTTTACTAAGATACTTCCTATGAGAGATCCGGACCTGATTGTTAGACCTTGCTGCATGCTCTGTTCTTGCTCACCGGACCAAGATACTCTTCAATCTGACTTCTGGTATAGACATACCATGTCCTGTGAATGTGTGGGATGGACTTTGTTTCCATCAATGACAACACTCACGAAGACACATAGTGTCTCTTGCCAACAATGTAAAGATTCATCATATGTTTCACCATATGTGGAAGTCATCCATATAAATTTCCATGCTGTCATGGGAAAAATTAGAGAAAATACTAAGGATTGCTCTTTGAAATGTGGCTGGAACATTGCACAGACCAAAGGGTAAAATAGAATATGCATAGGTCCCCCAAGGGCAAGTAAATGTTGTCTTATCTTGATCCTCTAGTGTAATCTTGATTTGGTTATAGCCACTAAAACCATCAAGAAAGGAAAAATATTTCTTGCCTGCCAAAGAGTCAAGAACTTGGTCAATAAATGGCAATGGAAAGTGATCTTTTCTGGTAGCAGTATTAAGTTCTCTGTAATCAACACAAACTCTCCATTTGCCACCTTTCTTGGGCACTATGACCAATGGTGAAACCCATTCACTATCTGAAATGGGGTATATAAAGCTTGCATCCAAAAGCTTTTGAAGCTCAGTTTTTACTATCTCTCTGAGAGCAGGATCATGTGCCTCTACTACTTCCTGATAGGCCTATAGCCATCATCAATGTATATCTTGTGCATTCATAAGGTAGGATCAATGCCTTTCATGTCACTATAATCCTAGGCAAATGTTGCTAAGTGTGTCTGCAATACTTCATGCAAGGATTGTTGTTGTTCATCAGTCAATGCATTGTTAATAGTCAACATCCTTCCTGGCTTGATTTCTAATTGTTTTGACAGTTCTTGTATAGAAGACAAATCAAGGCTAGGTGATACTGGTAAGCATTGCTGGGGTAATAAAGTATGAAATATTTGGGATACTTCCTCTGAGGAACTACTGGGCATTATGCTGCTCAAGGGGTCTTGTAAGCATGATAGATAGTCTTGCTGTTGCAGGTGCCTCCCACAGTCATTTTGTATAATGTGAGCAATTAACTCATCTTCATCTTGAATATCCAATAAGGGGCTACATTTAATAGTCATTAAGGTTTGTAGGGAATAGCTATCCTCATCTTCCAGGGTAGGCCAAATGGTCTGCTCAAGCTCATGTTATGGTTGGGCTGGCGGATATAAAACCAATTTCTTGGTCACAGTCCCATTGGATATGATCATGTTACTAGACCTGCAACCTATAAATGCATTAGCAGTGGCAAGCCATGGTCTGCCTAGTATGAGAGGATAACCAGTAAGATTAACCTTTGGCTGTAGGACTATGAAATCAACAAGGCATTGCCAAGAATCTAATGCAATGACCAAATCCTCAATGACTCCTTTAGGTTTGATTGTGGACCTATCAGCTAATTACAAAACTATCTGAGTAGGCCTAAGGTTGTTCAATTGAAGTGTCTGCATTGTCTCCTTGGTCATTACATTAATTGCAACACCTAAATCTATCAGAGTATTCTCAATCAGAGTCTGATTGATTTTGAAATCCACCACTAGACTACTTGGATCTGTATATTTGGGAACAGTTATGTTCCCCAACATTATGTCAGCTAGGTTGCCTAAAACATGAACTATCTTTGGGTCTATTCTCTTTCTTCCTGGTTTCTTGATGCAGAGATCTCAGATAGTCTTAGTGTAGATGGGAATATCTTTGATGGCTTGGATTAAGGGAATCTTTATTCTTATATCTTGCAACTGGCCTATGAGGTCATTTTTAGACTGTGTTGGTTGTTTCTGGATAGCCAAGCATTCAGGGAAAGGAGGTTTAGGATGTGAAATGGTCTGAGGTTCCTGAGTTGATTCAAGTTCCATGTGTGGTTTATCTGAGGCCTCTTCTATGGGTTCATCATCTTCAAGTTCTATAATTTGGGGAGATGAAGGACCTGCAAGTTGCTTCCTGTTGTGTGGTTACACAACATGCCCCATTTTGACTTGACAAAATAGGGACCCAACTTTTCACTTGGCTTGGCTTGTGTTTTCCTGCTTTTTGGCAGTCTGGTAAAAGTAAGTCATGCAGGTGATCCTGCATAAGGAAGCTGGGGTAAGTCATCATGATGAGGTTATTTTGTCAAAGTTCATATTTCATATCAATAACCTCATGGTTGGAAAGAGTACAAAATTTCATGCAGGTTTGCCTTTTGGATCACCTTGATATTCCTTAGGGAACGAGAGTTATGGTGAGTCAAAGTCCTGGTCAAACCTGATATTCTGAGGGGGGTCATATTCCTTAACATCAGTCATCTTAAGAAGGATCACCCTAATCCAATTTTATCACTCGATAAATCATTTCGGTCCGAGGCTCTAGAAGTCAATTTTAAGTGATAGAGGTATCTACTCGTCAGTCAGCTTCATATATTTTGCGGGGGTTATATTCTGAATATCACCCTATCTTCCAAATATCACCCTATCACGAAATATGCTGATGACGTCATATAATCCTGATAGACAAGAAAATCACCTTGATGATGATGTCATTATCCTTTTTACCTCGCGGAGGTATATTTCCAACATTGACCCTTTCTACATAACATGACGATGACGTCATAGTGCTACAACAATGAATCAAGTCATTACCCTGATGACGTCATCCTGATATTCTAAGAAAAGGTTATTTTAGTTTCGGGGGGTCATGTCTCAAACATTACCTGACATTTTAAACATGACTCGATGTTTGAATATCACCTGATATTCTCAAACATCACCCAATGTTTTCACATAAGTTTTCTCGCTCAAAGGCGGAGGGTCATTTTACACTGAGGGGGTCATATTTCAAATATCACTTGATATTCTTAATATCACATGATCTTCCGGAGATCACCCCCTCATCTTGCCGCAAAACATTAAATGCCATAAATGCAGTAGGTGGTTCTCACCAATTGTGAACACAATCTAAACACCTGGCAATGCCCGTAGATTTATGACAGAAGATCAATGGTTATAATCAAATTTTCCTTATGTTGCCCTAATTTGCAATAGGAATGAGATTAAAAGTGAATTCATAGTCATTTTACATTTACCTTGTGATAAACAAGTTTTTACAGAGCGCAGACCTTTCAAATCCTCATACGACCTACCTGCGGACATGCACAGCTTGCAACAGAACATGACATGTGATTATCAATGGTATCTGAATATCTTTCATATAATCATCAGCATAATCAAGGAGATAAGCATTATCAAGTAAGTAATTAAAACCCTCCTGCTGTTGTTTTCTGCGTGTCCAAGTAGTGTGCTTTTCCACTGGTTTGAAGTTATATGTTATGCATATTATGATGAAGTGATGATTAATGAATATAATGTGCATCATGCCGTGAAGATATAATGTTGTATGCATGTATGTGAAGTATTGTGTGGTAAGGCTGGTCATGTTTATTGCAGGAAACCATGGCAGACAAGAGGTTGAACAAGTCTGAAGCTGAATTTCTTAAACCTATGTTTACTCAACCTAAGGATGTACGGTTCAAATATGGTGACATTGTAGATACACACAAGGGAAACACAGATCTAGTTGCATGGTCAACTAGAATGCATGATGACAAGAATAATACCCTGTTGGACGTCGTTTTTGTGTCGGGAATGTGGACTGCGGCTAGATTTCCTTATTCTATGGAGGCTCCAGAGTTGATTATTGAATGTGCTAGAAACTACAACCCATAGACAAGGAGAATAGAAAAACATGGCCGGGTTTATGCAGATCTGTCCATCAAGGGGATTGCAACCACTTTTAATTTGCCATTGGGAAAGAAAGTTGTCAACATGGATTTGAAGAAATTGCAAGTTGAATATGAAAATAACAAGAAAGCCGCTAGGAAGAGGATGTATCAATGGAGGGTGAAGAACAGTCCTTACACTGCCTCTGCCAAATTACCAGTGCACCTGTATAAGTTTGATTTTGATGATGAATACCAATATATGATAGCCCTACTTAGCAGAGTGACAGGCCAGTCTGATGCTGGAAGTTTCAAAGATTGGATGTATGCGGTTATCCTGATGTGTCTTTATACAGAGAATAGGCCATTATGGGCTAAAATCATAAGTGATGCCCTGAATGAGCAGCTCATGAACCTAGGAGGCCTGGAGTGTTCATTTTATATGACTTCATATGTGGTGTACTCATGTGCTTACAAAGGTGCATTCAATGCACTTACAACATTAGGAAGGATCGGTGGTAGTACAAATGATGCACACATATGGGATCATTATCCCCAACTACAAAGACAAAATTATCTTCAAGATTACAAATTAGTGAATGATGCGTTTTCTATGCATCTAGTAAGGACAATGGAAGAAGATATGACTAAAAGACTGAGCATGGAAGCTCAAGAAGTCATATATAGGCATAGTGCCTGGTTTATACAATATACCACCTTCTCTTACATCAGAATAGAGGGCTTTGCAGGATAGTCCCTCATGCCCCAAATATATCCCACTGATGCAGTTGTTTTGATGGAGTTCATGAGACAGATATCCACAATACTAGATGCTTACAAAGCAAATAATAAGATTCCACCAGTATTGTTTCCAGTAATGATGGGTTGGTACATATGCCAAGATTCTAAAAACATCAAGAAGGCCATAGCTGGTCTGGTCATGATGAAATTACAGCCATTCCCATTGGCAAGACCATATGACCCATATGGGAGGATGCAAAAAATCATGGGCAAGCCCATCCATCAGAAGCACTTGGAGGATTTCTGGACAGATTGTGAGGATGAGGCTGAGGCTAGAAGAAGAAAATATCAGAGGCTAACTCTCAACCAGATCAAAACATTTGATTGTATTCTAGTGCCTTTGCAATTAAAAAGGGATGATGGCAAAATAATAGCAGATGAATATGAAGAAAAGAAGATATATAATGACACAATCTTAGCGCCTAATCTTACACAGCCTGAGGATATCTCATTAGACCAATTTACAGGTAGGATGCTACAGCTAACCCAGTCTTGGGTAAATGAACAAATAAATGCATTGAAGAAGGGTGTAGCCCTTATAGTTGACAATAATAAGAAGAGATAGGAGATTCCTGACAATGAATATGATGACTTTCTAATTGCAAAGAGGAAATCTAAAGGAGAAAGAATGCCACCTCAAGAACAAAGAAAGAGACCCCCCAGAGGTAAGAAAACTGATGACGAACCTAAAGGGGTAATAGTTGAAAGAATAGTTATATCAGCAGAGGATGCATCCGCATCAGGACAGGCAGTAGCCTCATCAGCACCACCTCCCATGGATAAATAGAAGGCTAAAAAGATCCAAAGGCCAGCTGTGGGAGCTACTAAAACATATGAGGAGGGTCAAGCATCACAAAAGCAAATGGAAAAGGATGTTCCTCTTGATGAAGAACTTGAAGAGGTAGACCCTATGCCCCTCATTAGAAAAAGAAAAGCACCTCAGGTGATAGCATCCACACCTAAGAAACTGAGAACATCCATGAGAGGTGAAATAAAGCATGACCCCATAGTATTGAGGGGAGCTGGTGGTGAAGTATTCATAAAAGAATTACAACATAACGTGCCACTTCCCACCATTGTTCAGTTCAAGACTGAACAATCTAAAGAACAAATGAAAGAAGCCTCTAGGCCAATTCAAAGTGGTCTTGTCTCACTGGAAGAGACAGTTGACTTATCTGATGATGAGGTAGTAAAAGATGTAACCTCTCAACAAATGGAAACACTTGCTGCTAACACCCGTATAACTCCACAAGGAACTCCATCAGTATAGGTGGCTGTGTTAGAAGAATTGAAGCAAGTGGAATAGGAAAAGGAAAGGAGGCCAGAAAGGATTGCACAAAAAATAGGGCTCGATGAATTGGTTGATCAGGTAACTAGCCCTGCAGTGATCGATCTAACATTCAGAGAGGATGTAAGTCCTGAACATCAAGCAGGTGCACCTAATAAAGTAGAAAGTATTGAGAAAGTGAAGCTGGCAGAAATGGAAGGCCACACTATAGATATGGGTCAACAACAACAAGATATATCTAATGAGCCCAAAATAGTTGAAGTCTAAGAAAAGGGTGAGAATGACAAGGCCATATTAAGTGAAGAAGTACCCCAAACTCAAGAAGCCTCTGGTGAAAAGGACACATCAGGTTAGGATGACCTAAAGACTCAAGAGGTAGATACTACAAGTGCAGAGCATAATGTGATGCAAGATCAAGTAGATACACCTAAGACAGATACCATGACATTCACAGATGCAAATGTGCCTCATGACGAGGAAATTACCAAGGGGAATGAAGTACAGGACCAAGTACATGATAATCATGAGGATGCATCGCAAGATCCTCCACCACAAGAAGAAGTTCCTCAACAGGAGGAAGTACCCCAGGATCCCCCTCATGAAGAGCATCATGAGGAAGAAATAAGGAAGCCACCATCTCCATCAAAAATAGATGCAGTTACTAGAGAACAAGGTGATCATGATGATGATGATGGACGACAAGGATCTGAAGACCAAGTTCCTCCATGGCTTGAGAATGAAATAGGTATGGAATCAGGTTTTGAAATTCAAGAGTTTGATGTGTCAATGCTATTTTCAGAGACCATCATGAAGCCGAAGAGGAAGGCCAGACTAACCTTAGCCATCAGAAGAGATCTTGCTACGGGCAGAAGGACTACCCAGGTAGCACTCCCCACCGTTGAGAAAGAAAAAGGCAAGATCACTCTGGAAGAATTCTAGATTACCACAGTAGATTTAGGATTTGCCAATGAAGACCAAGAAGGTCAAGAAGGGAAAGACATAATAGATTCTTTAACCCAAAGGGTAAAGAGAGAGAAGGAGAAGAATAAGCAGCATAAAGAGCACATTGCTCAGCTGCATACCTACATAAAAGGGTTAATTAACCCTGATGATACTTCAAATTCAGAGGCAGTCCCATTGACTACAATTTCTCAAGAAGAGGTCAATAAGTTGGACCTTATGAAGCACGAATCAGTAATAATGAGAAAGTGGATGGCATCTACACTCAGTGGAGCTGAAGAAATAGTGAAGGCCTCTTTGTAGAGGTGGAATTCTCCAAGTATCTCCAGAAGGAAGGTTGATAAATTACAAATGGAGGCCTGGAGAAGGTCATTCAAATTAGAGAAAGTCTTGAGTGCTTTGGTTGAAATAAAGAGGATTAATCCTCAAGTTCTAATAAACAAACAGGTGCTCGATAATAATACCGCCATGTTGATAGATATCTGGTATAAAGATATCAAATTTGAATGTGATGTATTAAAGAGATGCAATAGCAAATTAAGAGACATCAGCATGAAGTTGCATGACATGATGTCATCTAAAGCAGAGATCCTAGAGGCCCTAGAGGGGAAAGTAGAAGGAAAGATTGAGAATCAAGATGCAGATTTTGCTATAAAGGCTCTGCATAATAACTTCCAGCTGATAGATGATGACCCTCTTAACCACCTAACGGAAGAAGCCATGGACAAGATCATGAGGATCAAGGTCAGGGTGGAGAATTACAATGAAACATCAAGTAGTAGCAGGAGCAAATTGGAGGCTCTTCGAGATAAATATCAGGCCCACAAGCATGCCATTGCAAAGCAAAAACTCAGGACGACAGAGAAGTTGAAAAAGTGGTGGGAGCATATGAAAATGTCAGGACAATCATGCAGGCCCATATGCAAAGAAACATTCATCAGGATGACGAAGATATGGGAAGTGATGATCCTAATGCTCCTGATGATGAAGATGAAGAACCTAAAGAATGAAGAGTGGATGAAGATGCAATACCAAAGAAGGCACAAGCATCCAACATTTGGAGAAAATAAGTAATTCAGATAGTTTCCAGCTGGCAACCTGTGCCACGTGAAATGTTAACTAAGTCAAAGATGAATATCCACTGTAGATCTTAATAGATAAATCTTGATCGTAGATCATGTGTAACCGCACCCTCGCCTTGTTCTATAAAAGGTACAGGGATGCTTTTTTTTGAACATTCGAAGCTTAATTGAAATTTGTTTGCTAAAGTATCAGGGCTTATTTCAAAGTTATTGTATATGTACATGTTTTTGCATACTTAATGAAAGAGAGGACTGTTTTGATTACAAATCATCGTAAACTCTGAGTAATCTGTGTCTGAAGTCTTGATATATGCTTTGATTTGCTGCATCCCTTGGAGTGCTCATCAGTCTGCATATATTGTCTTCATTCATCATCCTTTGAAGTTAGCATCAACAATATCTAGCTGTGGAACATCCTGGTGAACATATGGTTTGATTTCTTCTTTCTCATGACTGTATCAAGTATGTATGTGGATCAATAGCTGAAGATTCATCATAATTTGAAGTATTTGTTTACATTTGTTTTTATTTTAGAACAATTCACCATCACAATTGCAAATAATAGATAATCAAAAGCGAATTACATGAAATATGCAAACAACTCATAGATAATTGAAGATTTATAGCATATTTGAAGTTAAAGCATGTACAATTGATAAATATCATGCAAAGATTTGAGTACAAATACACTATTTGTGGAAATATCTTGTGCAAATAACCTTCTGTGTAGCATCTTTACAGAGACAAAATCCTGCTGATGAATTAATGTAAGGCCCCTGAATGGAAAACAACTCACATCAACCACTGAGTAACGTCAGTTGATTAAGAACTAATCCACAGAGACTTGGGATCATGAATTCTTTGAACTCATCGTATCTTTCAAGATGAGTAAAGATTGATGCGTAACTTTTATTCTATGTTTGTTTATGATTAACATCATGATCAACATAAATTGGTGCTAGAAGGAGGGCCTGAACTGGAAAGACCATATAGAAGATCATCATCAGTAAGTTTATTAGATTTGATGATGCAGGGAGTAAGGTAACACTGAAACACCTTCGAATTTCAAGTATTGCACAAAGATTTATTGTATTAAGCTTGTACATGCTAATCCTGTGTAAAGTTTTCAAGATTGATCATAAATATTGCAAGCTTTGTGGTAGATCATCATGAATTTGTAAAGATCAGCCAATTTTGGGTAAATTTTTCCAACCTTTGAGGTATCCTATCTTAGAAGCCTGATATCTGGTTGTAAGAGTCACCATGCCTGAATATCACCTGATATTTGCATTGTTCATGCAAATATTCCATAAATATCTAGTCAGTCTCACTTTTTGACTACAAATATAGCCTTTGCTGGTAAGTTCCAACTGATCTTTATAGTCAACTAGTGGATTTCCCTTAAAATTGAGAAATCCTGGCTCACAGGATAAATACCAGGTCACGATCCACCAGACCTTTTGAGGAATTGCCTGTCAAAGGATTTAGACCTCGAACTATTGATATCCATCATACTCTTGGTTCTAGTGCTTCAGGAGCATCGCCAGAACGTCCTCCTGTGACTCCTATTGGTTTGCAAATACCTACAAGATCGCCAGTTACACCTCTGGTTCAGCCTCAGCCAGTTATACCCCAAGGTCTGCCTCCTCCGGTGGCAATGTCTTTCTTTGCAGCGGATTCACTGTTAACTTTTCTGGCATATCATGCTTTGCCAAAGAATCCAGACAAAATTTGTCCAAAGTATCATCCATATCAAAATGCGGATGACCATATCAGAACTTTCAAAGAAGCCTGTTGTAGGGCCAGAATAGAGCATCAGGACATTGTATGTAGATTATTTCATTTTCCTTGGGGGAAGAAGCCTATAATTGGTATATTAGCCTTGGTTAGGGTTCAGTCAGATCATGGGCTGTCCTAGAGAAAGCCTTCACTAATAGGTTCAAAATACCAATAGATCCTTTAATGAACTATCACCTATTTGCCACAATTAAACGGTTTGAAGGAGAACCTATAGCCAATTTCAACACTAGGTTCTAGAAAATGTTATCCATGTTAGTCACCCCATACATTGTAGAAGATGCAGCTGCTAGAAGCATTTACTATTTAGCCTTGGATCCTTTAACTTCTATGTTCATCAGGAGAGCACATCTTTAAATCACAACTTTAACAGGAGCCTTCCAAGAGGCTATCAAAGTCAATCAACAACTAGTTCCTGCTTCTACACCAAACATAGCATTTCCCACACTTCCTGGCTATCCAACATATCCTACCCAGCAACAACCAAATGGAGCCATGATGCCTCCAGCTATCATGCCAGCCCCTTTGCAAATACCTCCATTGAGTATAATGCCACCTCCAAATGGAAATGGCCAGATGATGCAGTATCCTGGACAAGTACAAACATCTCAGGTTGTAGACCAGAACCAACACAATAATGGATCCTCATTTTTCAAGCCTTTAACAAAAAATGTAGTGGCTAAGGCTCAAGAAGAGAAAGAATAAATCAAGGAAATATCAGCTCAGCTAAGGAAGCTTACAACTGATATTACTCACTTGAGAAGTCAAAACTTCTACTCCCAGCCTAAACAAAATAGAGGCTATACCAATGACAGACCAAATTATCTTGATAGGGGGTATAACAACAATTGTAACAACAATAATGGCAATAATAATCCTCAAAGATAGCCTACAGTGTGGAACACTAGACCAAACAATGGTTCCTTGCCATCACCCCTAGACAATCAACCTCCTGGTGAACCAAAACAGACTACTAGAGTCAATCTTGCAGAAGCAGCTCTCTCTAACTAGTGCAGAATCCATAACACCAATGCACATGCAGAGTTAGATTGTCCTCAATTCAGAATTGCTGCTAGCATTTTTCAGACTGAAGTGTCCAATACTCTAGGAGGTCAATCTCAAGTAGAGGGAAATGAACTGGTTCCTTGTGATATGATTCTGCCCTAGTACTGGAAAGTTATACGCATCATCCTTATCAGCAAACAGTGCCTATTCAACAAGATTACACCCTGGCATGTGAGGAATCAGCCATGGCTTTTGAGTCAAATTATGTTTTCCCCTTTGAGGATGAAAATGAGCCTTCAAATGAACATGAAAAGGTACATGCCTACCAATAGCAATATCAAGGTAAGCATAACTACAATCTGTGGAGTAATGCCAATAGACCTACTGGTCCATTGACCTCTTCATTGTCTCTGAATAATTTCAATACACCTCCAGATCCCAAGGCAAGTAATAACCCTGGTTCTCCCAAGGTGAATGCTCAGTATTTAACACCTCAAGATAATGTGCCAAAAACTGCTAACCTACCTCATGAATCTGACAAACTAGTCACATATCTGGCTGATGAAATGAAGAAGATCAAAATCAGTCTATCCTTATCTGAATTACTCAAAACCCTTGCCATCAAGAAGGCATTTATGAAATCACTAGATGATCCTACTCTGAAAGAAGATAAGCATTCCCCAGGTCAGTCCAGTGGTAAAGATCATGCTGCTAGAGACAATAATGTTAAACATAAGGTGCTAGCTACTGTTCAAGCTGCAAAGACCTCCCACATGACTTTATATAGAGATAAAAGTGAGTCACCTCCATTTCTCCTCACCATAAGAATGTTCAGTAAAAACCTGCACAATTGTTTAGTAGACTCAGGAGCATCTACGAATGTAATGCCCTTATCTATATGCAATGCTTTAGGATTACATCCTGCTAAATCTTTGAAGAAAGTCACATAGCTGGACAAAATGGAGGTAAGTGTAGTAGGAGAGTTAACTCACATCCACATGCAGCTCACATCAGATTCCAAAATCCACTATTATATCGACATTCAGGTAGTTGATATACCTGATACATATGGGATGTTACTGAGCAGAGACTGGTCCAAAACTCTGAATGGATACATGTCTACAGATTTCAGTCACATGTGGTTACCCTGGAAGGGGATACCAAACCAGATAAGAATAGACGCTGAGCCTAGAATGAAGCACATGATCACCGAATATAACAAAACTAATGAGATCATGTACATAGATGTAGAACCTGGAGTTTACTCCATAAGACCTCAGACTGTCAGGATATAGGAGATCCTGATGTATGACGTGCATCATCATCATGATGATCCTCCAGGTGATGAAATAATTGTAGAATTTGATAGTAATCCTGAAAATGAGAATGAGGTGGATCACTTCAGGAATTTTGAGGGGCACTTATCTAAACAGGTGAAGCAATGTAGATTATTAAATATACCTGCTAATGATATTTTGATTGATGGTTAGTGTAGGTTGCATAATGAGTCACATTTTGAGAAGACTTGTGAGGCGTGTATAGATATGATGGAGCTAGAACAAGCATACAATGATGCATCATCATCAGCATCAGAGGTAAGTTCATCAGAGAGTGATAATGATAGTGATGCTGACTATTGTTTATTTCCTGCAGGAACAGGAGAATCTATACCGTTGGAGGAAAAGCATGTTCAAATGACAGAAGAGATGCTGGTATGCAACCAGAGTAATGTAAAGAGAAAAGAGAAAATCACCAAAGGGAGTGATTGTTTAGTTGAATTAGATTATGAGTTATCTAATGAGGATAGAGGCAGTAATCTATCTAAATTTGAAGAATTTCTGAACAAAGAGATCCAGAAGATGACATAGCAGCAGAAGCCTCCACAGGATGTCCTGATTGAACGCTGGTGTAGGTTGCATGAGGCACCTCACTCAGAAACTGCTTGTTCACTATGTTTACATATTTTGAAGAGACATACATTGCCTACTCTAGAAGATCATCCTTCTGGTGATGAAAAGAAAGAAGAGTCATCAGCTTCACAGAAGAAAGGAAAGATGAAGTCTGAGAAAGCTGAAATACCTAAGTTAAAGTGGATATCAAGTGGAGCAGCTGTCAGAGCTGCAAAGAAGAAAGAAGGTTCAAATAAGCCTTTGGCTGAAGAAAAGCCGTGGATCCTTAGATTTGATGGATCCAAGTCCAAACAAGGAGCTGGAGTAGCGATAGACCTTGTTGATCCATTTAGAAAATCCTACTTGGCAGCATACAGACTACAGTTCCCCTATACTAACAATGTAACAGAGTATGAAGCTCTGATTCATGGAATACTATTTGCCCTTAAGAAGAAAGTAAAAATTCTGCATGTCTATGGAGACTTAGAATTAGTGGTCAGACAGGTAAGAGGAATTTACTCCTGCAATTATAAAAAACTATCCAATTACAGACACAGGGTGTGGGATCTGATTGAAGACTTTGATGCATTTAATATCACCCACGTACCCAGAGAATAGAACCATAGGGCAGATGCTTTAGCCCAGGCTGCTAGTACATTTGAGCCATTATCTATTTCTGGTCTAAAAAGATTTTTAGTAGAGCTGGTATCAGTACCTTCTATACCGGACAATGTGACCAACCTCCAAGTGTTTGATGATGATCAGTATATCCTAGATTTCATCTCCAACAGGGATGTATTTGATGCTCAAATCATAGATGAGAACAATGAAGAAGATCATGTATGGGAAGAGAAAGAAATCTTAGAGTTGCCCAGCAATAAGATTCCTAAGGGAATGATTGAGCTAGAGAGAGCTTTTGATCTGGACAACATGTTGAAACAGAAAGACCTTCCAAAAGCTGATGGAGGACAATATTCACAGGTTAATATTGGACAAAATGATGAAAAGAAGAATGTCCTGATAGGAAAAGTTTGCACAGAAGAAGAGTTAGAAGGAATCACCCAGGCTCTCAAGGATTACATCTATGTCATTGCTTGGACTTATGATGAGCTAAAGACATATGACACATCAGTCATCACACACACCATACCCCTCAAGCCAGATGCCAAGCCTTTCAGACAGAAGCAAAGGCCTGTCAATGCTTTGCTGGAACCCATAATTTTTGAGGAGGTTAAGAAATTGTTAAATGCTAGGATTATATTTCCTATGAGACACTCCACCTGGGTAGCAAATCTAGTCCTAGTGAGAAAGAAAAATGGAGACATCAGACTATGTGTGGATTTCAGAAACCTGAACAGAGCATCTGAGAAGGATAATTATCCTTCGCCTTCCTTAGATGAGGTCCTACAAATTGTAAATGGGGCTAAAATGATGTCATTCCTGGATGGTTTTTTAGGCTACAATCAGGTAATGGTAGATAAGATAGACAGACTAAAAACTGCCTTCACCACAAAGTGGGGGATTTTCACCTATAGGCGCATGCCGTTTGGGCTGATAAATACTGGAGCAACATTCCAGCGAGCAATGGACAAATCCTTCAAATCCTTAATAGGAAAATGTATAGTCATATACATGGATGACTTAACAATATTCTCTAAAGATAGAGGAAACCATGTAGCAGATCTTAGAAATGTGCTTAGAAAATGTGAAGAATATGGGATATCTCTGAACCCCAAGAAATGCATATTTGGGGTGACAACAGGAAAATTACTAGGCCACCTAATAACTAAAGATGGGATTATCATTGATCCTGACAGGGTGGAGTCCATTATGAAAATACAACTTCCTGGAAGCAAGAAAGAGCTTAAATCCTACTATGGTAAGATTAATTTTGTTAGAAAGTTCATCACTGGCTTTGCTGAAATTGTTAGACCTTTAAACGCCATGCTCAAGAAGGATGCAAAGATTGAGTGGACACTAGAGGCTAGAGCATCTTTTGAAGACATTAAAAAAGCTATATCTGATGCTCCAGTCCTGATCAGTCCAGACTACACCAAGGACTTCTATATCTATTCATTTTCTTCAGAGCATACCTCTGCAGCAGTGTTGACATAGAGAAATGAAGAAAAGGAGGAGAAGCCCATAGCCTTCATGAGCTGTCCTTTCAAAGATGCTGAACTAAGATACATGGACGTTGAAAGGCAGGCACTTGCTTTGGTCAGAGCAGTGAAGAAGTTCAGGCACTATATCCGAAGAAGCAAAGTTATTGTTGTGGTACCTGATGCAACAGTGAAGATGCTATTAATGCAAAGCGAGCCAGGTGAGAAAAGAGCTAAGTGGATCACTGTCCTATAGGAATATGACATGGATATTACACCCATGAAGCTAGTGAGAGGACAGGCTTTAAGCCAAATGATATCAGAGATAGATCCCAATATCATGAGTCAGCATTATGTTATCA
This sequence comes from Cunninghamia lanceolata, assembly GCA_027924645.1. Taxonomy (NCBI): domain Eukaryota; kingdom Viridiplantae; phylum Streptophyta; class Pinopsida; order Cupressales; family Cupressaceae; genus Cunninghamia; species Cunninghamia lanceolata. Next base: position 652,674 of record BSBN01000220.1, on the reverse strand, counting down.
ATGCTAAGGACAATGGAGAGTGGTACTCAGACATTAGGCACATCCTGATTACTGGAAGATGTCCTCCAAGACTGCAGACCTCACAAAGGAAAGCCCTAAAAATAAGAACACAGAAGTATATGATGAAAGGGGGAATGCTTTTCAAGAAAAATTATGAAGGAATATATCTAAGATGCCTAGAGAGGCCAAAAGCAGAAAGAGTGTTATCAGAGCTACATGACAAGTTTGGAACAAGCCATGGGTCATCCTTGGCCACTACTCATGCTATCCTCAGGGCAGGCTACTATTGGCCCACCATTTTCAAGGATACTGCTGAACATATTAAATGATGTCATGTATGTCAGGTTGCTGCTAACAGAGAGAGATATGCTACTCAACCCTTGCAGCCAATGATGGAGATGTGCCCATTTGCACAATGGGGCATGGACTTCATAGGACTAATCAATCCTCCATCATCTTCTGGCCACAGGTATGTCTTAATGATTACTGACTGTTGTACCAGGTGGACTGAAGCTGTCAGTGTAGACACCCTAAAATGACCGTGTCGTCGAATCACTTGCATTTCATAATCTGTCTAATCACCTGCATTTCAACATTAATTAAATAATCTAATTATTTAATTAATTTCACCAAATTCTTCTAAATCACAAAATTGCGACATTAATTAAATAAATCCTCATTATTTAATTAATTAAATTAAATTCCTCTATTATTCTTCCACAATTAAATAATTTTTAATTATTTAATTAAATCATTGTCACCTTCCAAAATTCACATCTACATTAATTAAATAAACCCAATTATTTAATTAATTCAACAAATTCCCTCTTATCTAAAATTAAATAATTCTTAAATTATTTAATTAAATCAAAATCTATTCTTCCAAAATCATGCACAACAATTAAATAAATTTATTTATTTAATTTGCTTTTAAATCTTCTAAATTAAATAATTCTAATTATTTAATTATTTCTTCCAAAATATCTTCTCTAAATTTAAATAAATCAATTATTTATTTAAATTGCTTTTTCTTCTAATTTGAGTTATCTCTAAAATAACTCAAGCTTTCTTGCTTATCAATTCAATATTTCTATATTTAATAAAGCAAAATATCTTCCTTTCTCATGCAAATCCCTTCTTCTTGTTTTAAATCACTTAACTGATTGCTTTATTCTTTTAATTGATTTATCTCTTCAGTTAACTCATTCTTCTATTCTTGATAACTCCTCTCATGCAAAAGCAAGCAAGACACATGTCTTCTTCTCATTCGTTGCACATTCCTCAACTGTTCTCCTCCATTGATTCTTCTGAATTATCTGGACCGTTGATCGATCTTTGATGAAATCTATATAAACCCCCCTCATCTCCTTCATTACCTCTCTCTCTTCGATCGTATTCTCAGGCATACTTAACAGAGCTTTGAGCATACACAACGCGTCAATTGAGCACTATAACGATCTTTTGACATTGATCTCTTGAGCACATACTTGCTTGTTGCAGCCATGGCTTTGCAACTACATTGAGCAATCCACATATCTCCAAAAGGGAACAATACAGGTTTTGGTAAGAGCTTTCATTCGTCTTTGATTTGTGATTTATGGCTTTTACTTAGATTCATTTCCTTTATGTTATTAGGGTTCTTTGGTTTTATTTAGTTTAGATTTAATCCATTTTTCCATATACACATTCTGGCACGCCCGGTGGGACCCACTAATCCCTTTATTTCTTTAAGAAGTTTGTTTTTGAAGTCACAGTATGGCACAGCGCAGACGATATTGCACAGCGCTTCTGGTAGTATCTCTAAGCACTCTTGCAGGAATAGTTCAGCGCTACTGGCGGCACGGCCGCGCTTCTGGCCGCACAGAGAAGTGCTTTTGGTGACACAGAGAAGCGCTATTGGAGGCTTTGTTAAGTGCTTCTGGTTAAAATTAGGTTTTGACTTTGTTTTTACAGTGCTTTTGCAGGGTTTTCCTCTCATTTTCAGATCTGTGATTTTGGTTGCACAAGCTGTTGTATTTGTCTTCCAAACCTGATTTTAGATATCTCCTAAGCTGATTTATTTAGGAGTATCCTCAAGTTCTGCTAATCTATTGTGTTGACCCATTCTCTGAGCTTTCCAGATTTCACGACCCAGATCTATCAGATATCATTGCCCAGACAGTAGATCCACCATGAGAAGTCATTTTTGCCTGGTTATTTTGACAAAAACTCATATTTTCTGTATCTGAGACAGCACAGTGCTTTCGGCTACACAGTATCGCACTTTCGGTTACACAGTGACGCGCTCTTGGATATTTTACAGTGCTTTTGGTATTATCGTCGCACGCTTTTGGTATTTATCGTAGTGCCTTCGAAAACACAGTGAAGTGCTTCCGGTTATTGTGCTGCGCCTCTGGTAATATTTTACAGCGCTTCCGTTCTACAATACAGCGCTCTTGGTTTACAGTGAATCGCTTCTGGTAAGACAGTAACACGCTTTTGGTTCAAGTTGATTTGTTTTTTGGCTAACTTGTGAAATTTTTGGTGGAACTAACTCACTTGTTGCAGCTTCTTATTACTCACACAGAGCCAATAGGTGTTTTCTTAATATGTTCATGCAGGACGAGTGTTGAAGACCCTTTTGTTTTATCTCACTAAGTCTTAGAAACACATTGCATGCTTAAAAGGATAATTGAACAAATCTTTTCTTGCAATCTAAGTCTTAGGAACATACTGCTTTTCTTAAGGGACAATGGACATGTATGAACAAACACCTCAATTTTCTAAAGGACAATGGACATGAATGCCAAACACTTCATTTCATAAGGGACAATTTACAACTACAATCATGTGTGTGCATAGCTTAGTTGCACCTTATTTTTCTTATAACGGGACAATTGAACCTTTGTGTGACGTGCTTGCTTTTACTTTTTTTGTACTTCTTTTAGAAGGGCCTGCGTTTGGATTGCGATTCATCCAAAAGGGACGACCCTAAGCAGAGTTTTCCTTTGAACCGCTATATAAGAGGGATAAGTCGAAAGCCAAGTCCTAACCGACATCAGCCTTACCTTGTGGTGCCAAACTGAAAAGAGGTGTACTAGCTCTTTGTGGAAATAATTTTCACATCGAGCAAAGTGTTTGAAACTCTTAGTAGGATTGGTTAAAGCTTTTAGTAGCTTGTCGCATTGCTCGTAAGGCGTTGGTCCCTCAAAGTCACTAAGAACCAATCTAGATAGAGACTACCCGACCTACCTCCGAACATTGCGGTAATCATCAGTGCAAGGGAAATCGATTTAAACCCTTAAGATACTCACCATTGGCTCCCTTGAGAAGAGATAGTCTTCCCTTGGACATAAAGCTCTTGTGACCTACTTGAGCTTTCCAAGGGGAGGGTGAGATATCCCTACCTATCGTCTCTCGCAAAGATACTAAATATCTGACACCTTTATGGAATGATATTTTTATCGACGGAGTATTAAGCTGTGAGCTGATCTACTGCAATGAAACCTTGTCTCTAGGGATAAAAAGTGCTTGTTATTGATTGCAACTGTATTAGACCTGTGGAAACATTGGGCTTGTTTGGAGCCTTGAACATACACTATCTGTTGTGTCAGTCCTTGTGCCTTTTTTGACCACTTGTTTGCTGTGTTTTCTCTTGCCAAACCAATCCAATCAGAAACAGAAAAAATTTTGCCTTTGAAAAACATCAGACACTACTTCAGCGCCCCTGGTATTACAGCAGCTCGCCTTTGGTAATACAGTAGATCGCCTTTGGTCAGCAGTAACCCGCCTCTGGCAAAACTCTACTTCAGCGCCCTCGGTATAACAGTAGCTCGCCTTTGGCATAGCAGTAACTCGCTATTGGCAGCTTAGTCCGTCGCCTCTGGCCCACAGTAGCACGCTTTTGGTAGCACAGTCCTGCGCCTCTGGTCAAACAGTATAGCGCCTTTGGTTCAGTACTTTGTGCATCAGAGTTTGTCCGTTTCTTCAAAGCATCTCACAGATTCCCAGCATTACATTGTGTCCTAAGTGTATCCCATGGTCACCACTAGGCTACAGCAAACTATGAAGTCTAGGCAAGTTGTCCCTAAGAAGCACAAGTCACCCCCTCGCACACCACAATCAGGTCGTCTCAGCATTACTCCCAAGGTGACTTCTAGTACACCCGCGGCAAAACCAATCAGCTCTCCAAACATGCCGCACATAGATGAACCAAGCAATCCTCATGAGGATAGAATCCCTTCGCTAAATGCACTGCAGTATACCACAGGCTTGCCTCCGGATTTTGTCCCACAAGGTTATATCGTAGATCAAACCCCATCTCAAGAAGAGCGACACTTTGAAATAGGTCAATCCTCTCAAGAAGATGGGCAAGATCTTGATGAATTTATACAAGATCCTAGAGCTATAGCTGCCTTTGATAAAATCCTTAGTGAGAATCAGGATCATTTCTTTCGCTTGCTTGCAAAGCAAGGCGCCAAGTTACTTCAAGATTTTGATGTGTCCACTCTCAAGGAGAGCAACAACACCCAAGAACCCTTACAAGCGGTGCAAACCATGTCCACGGTGACTACGCCCTTACCTACTCAAGGCTCGCAGTATAGGAATCCCCTTTTTCAAAATCCAACAGAGGAGAGGCCCATATCACCACTTTTGACTCCTATGGAGATCTATCAAAACCAACAAGAAACTCTCCAACGTCAAGCAGAGTTAGCTAAGCAAGCCACCTTAGCTCGATCGAATGTGCAACCGCCTCCTAAAGTGTCCACCCCAAGTGCAAGTGGAATCTTGGTTACCCCATCACGCGTAGGTTTCCCACCCAATTACAATTCGGGGAACACGTATGTAGCCATGCAACAAGGGTCTCAACATATGCCACCTCCTATATCATCACACCTGCATGTCTCTCAACCAATTGGAGTCACGCAGCCCCAACCACAACATTCTTCTACTCTCATCCTCAAGCAACCCCAACCGTCGCAAGTCACTTCTACCTATGTTCCTCCACCACAACATTCTTCTACTCTCATCTTCAATCAACCCCCACCGTCGCAAATCACTTCTACCTATGTTCCTCCTCCACAACGTTCATCCACGCTCAACTTCTTTCATACATTGCCTAGCCACTCTCAACATTCCCAACATCAGGTTTCCCAAAGCTATGCGCCACCATCACAACCTAATCAAACGCACTTTAGCTTTCCTCCCCCCAATACTTTTCTTCAACCATCGCAAAGCCAACATTCTTACCTAGCGCCACCTCCACCTCTGCCTAATCAAGGCCTCCAATTCCAACCCAATCTGAACCAATCGTACAATCCGTACAATCCCAATCAATCTTATGACCCTTATAATACCAGTGCGCATGGCTCACATTATAATCTTCCATATGGGCAACACCAACCGCTTGTTGGACAACAGGAGATGTTACCAACCCCTCCCATGACTATGGAACTAAAGATTGCGGAGGTGCAACAACAGCTATCTGATCTTACGTTCAGCCACACCAAAAAGACCTTCTCTTTAGAGGAAGTGTGTCCTTATCCTTTTGATCGGTCATTACCAATGATCCCTTTTCCTCAAAATTTCACTATTCCCAAGTTCGATAAGTACAAAGGAAAAGGTGACCCAAAAGACCATCTTAGGGAATTCTATCTTGCTTGCTTCGAGGTCTCACACAACGACACATATCTTATGCGTCTCTTTCCTCGCAGTCTTGGAGGTCAAGCAATAGAATGGTTCTCACACTTACCTACGGGTATTAAGTCCTTCAACGAGCTAGCAGAGAAGTTTGCCACCCATTTTTCTTACAACGCAGAGCATGAGATTTCCATGACGGACCTATGCAACAATAAACAAAAAAATGGGGAAACTTTCATTTCTTTCCTCCAACGATGGAGACAAATGGCTAGTAAATTCCCTTTCAAGATTCCAGAGAAACAACTTGTTAGCATCTTTGTGCAGAACCTCAACCAAGAGTTAGGTTTCCATTTGCAAATTCTTAGTGCTACAACCTTTGATGAAATCACATACAAGGGTATCAACATTGAGAAGGCCCTCATCGCTAAGGGTGTGGTCAAAATCTTTAAGGAGACGAAAGATAGCAATTCTCATCAGCAGTCGAACGATAAACCCAAATATTGGAACAAGAACAAAAACGTGGTCAATGATGGGGTGGTCGATACTAAGCATGTCCAAACGTTGCAAACACCGCTGCAACTCTCCAAACCAAGTCAAGCTCCACCCCAACAACAGCAGCAACAAAGGCAGCCTTATCCCAACCAACAGCAACGACAACAAGAGCGGCCTCAACAAGATTACCCTCCGCGACGTCAATTTACTCCTTTGGGAGTGCCCATCGAATCGGTCTTACAGCAAGCTTTACAGAAAAGGCTCATCACCTTACCTGATGCTCCTCCTTATGGAGAACCTGTCTACAAAACTGCACATTACAGAGACAATGAGTATTGTGAGTTCCATAGGAGCAAAGGTCATCGAACTGCATCTTGCATGAAGCTTAAGCACCTCATCCAAAACCTCATCGACAGTAATCAAATCACTTTTGAGAATGAACCACCCGCGCAACACACGAACAAGGATCTCGATATGTACAAGGAACCATTCCCTCATCATGGTCCACCTCCTCCTGAGGATAGAGGTAAAGGTATCAATCATGCGTCCACGTCTTTCGATTCCATTGTAGGTCGTTTTGAAGAGAGTCGAGTGTCTACCCTCACCATCAAAGGCAAATCTACGGATTGTGCCGTTACTACTCGTCGAGGTCATGTCACCATCCGTGCACCTACACCTAGACTTCTGGTTCAGTCTGATTATAATCTTGTCGAACATCTCAGGAGAACACCAGCATAGATCTCTATTTTGGACCTTCTATGGTCATCACCTGCACATAGAGTGGTGTTAGAAAAAGCCCTCCAAGAGTCATCCGTTCCTAACAACATAGCAGTCACAGATTTCCAAGCTATAGTGGGTAACATTGCTTCGCCCTACAATGTGGTCTTCTCTGAGAAAGACCTCCCCTCTCATGATCCTTGTCATAATGATGCCATTCATATTGAAGTTCTCATCCATAAGCGCAAAATCAAACGTATTCTCATAGATGGTGGTGCTGGTCTCAACATCTGTTCCTTAAAGTTACTAAAGCAATTGGGATACTCTGAGGATCACGTCAACACTGATCATAGTATTACAATCAAGGGATATGATGATGCAGAACGTCGTTCAGAAGGTGTTATTCACTTGCCTATACAACTGGGCCCTGTCATGCTTGAAACCAGATGTCAAGTCCTTGATATTGAGCTGCCTTACAACATTATCCTAGGCCGCCCATGGATCCATGCAATGAAAGCTGTTCCCTCCATGTACCATCAGTCCCTCAAGTTCCCATACAATGGTACGGAGATCACCATCCCAGGAGATCCTAATCCTTTTGAATTTTCCCGTGTCTTGCAAGGAAGCTATAAGAATTGCAACCAAGTGCCTAAAAATGACAAAGCCCTTGAATCCCCTCTCTATGTTGACCCTGAAACTCTCACGCAAGCCTCTACAAGTGAGCCTACACCCCTCCCCAAAATCACAGCTCGCGTCCGAGATATAGGCTTTGGCACTTATGATATCTCTGAATCTTGTTGTGTAGGGCGGATGCCTTTATCTCCAAAGTCCTATGGCAAACCACCCATTGCCAAAATTACCAAAAAAGCAGCTATTCCTCCCCCACCATTCCTAACCCAATTCCAACATGGGCGGTTATTGGAAGAGGAAACTATTGAGGACATCTCTTCTTGGCTCTACAAGGAGAAAGAACCAGTCATGATACCGGTCAAGCAATATAGCAATGGCTTAAGGATCGTGAAAAACATGGGCTATAAAGGCAAAGGTGGCCTTGGGAAACAGAATCAAGGCACTATGGAGCCCATTGTGGTAACAAAGAAGCTAGACAAGAAAGGATTAGGATTTGGTAAGAAGGAACCACGCGCCTCAGACATCGAGTATATCCTCGACGAGGTAGCTGACACTTTTCCTGCCGATACGACGTCTACAGAGGATATCACTGATGACTCTTCCCTCCACATGACCAATCTATTCGCAGAATCCTCCATTTTTACACTATCCTCTGTATCCTTAACTTCCACCACCAGCACCCAGAATGTCACGCTTGTCTACCTTGAACTTATCGATTGGGACCAACAAGGGGCCCCCGTTATAGATGTATTTCAGAATGACGAAGCTCTCGCTGAGTTCATGGGACTTCGGGAAGGTATCCCTCTTGGTGATCACAAGGCAGGTTTTGTAATAGAACTAGAGCCCACCGCTTATTTTGGTGAGAATGCCAAATCCTTCAGTCGCAAAAGTGCAAATAAAGAAAGATCGCTAGGTGAAAACCACACTGTGGCACCTCCTGATCATAGAATAGTAAAAATAAAGGACGTATCCAAAGGTGAAAACCCAACTGTGGCACCTGAGGATGGAGGATTTGACCTTCCCTTACCATCTAAGTACCAGGAGAAATCAGCTCTACTAGTGGAAGATTCTACAGAGATCAACCTGGGCACAGAACAGAATCCAAACACAACATTCCTAGTGGCATCATTATCTGACACAGAACACAGAGATCTTAACAGCTTCTTGCAACGAACCATCAACTTTGCATGGACCTATGCAGATATGCCAGGGCTAGACCCTAAGCTGGTAGTTCATTATCTCACAGTTGATCCCACGGTGAAACCAGTCAAGCAAAAATTGAGAAAAATGCACCCACAGATAGCTCTCTTGGTGAAGGTGGAAGTACAAAAACTATTAGATGCAAAGTTCATATGACCTATTGACTATTCAGATTGGGTCTCAAACATTGTACCTGTATCTAAACCTAATGGGCGCATCCGCATGTGTAATGATTTCAGAGATCTCAACAAGGCATGTCCTAAAGATGACTTTCCACTACCAAACATTGACATTATAGTGGACTTGACAGCAGGTCACGAGATGCTTTCTCTCATGGACGGATTCTCGGGTTACAATCAGATAAGGATAGCTGAAGAAGACCAACATAAAATAACCTTTACTTGTCCTTGGGGCAATTATTGTTGGTGTGTCATGCCATTTGGTCTGAAGAATGCAGGAGCAACCTATTAGAGAGCAATGACAGTGATATTTCATGACCTCTTTCATCACATCATGGAAGACTATGTTGATGATATATTGGCTAAATCTTCTCAGGCGGATCACATACGGGTCTTAGGACAAATCTTCGACAGGCTTGAAAAATACCAAGACTCAATCCAAAGAAGTGTGTATTCGGCGTAACATCAGGGAAACTATTGGGATACATTGTATCTCGTAGAGGCATTGAAGTCGATCCAGCGAAAGTAAAGGCTATAGTGGAGATGCCTCCACCAAAGAACCTGAAAGCATTAAGGAGCCTCCAAGGAAGGTTGCAGTCCATCAGGCGTTTCATCTCACAGCTAGCAGATAAATGTCAACCCTTTCAGCACTTACTCCGAAAGGATGTCTCATTTCGATGGGACAACAAGTGTCAGGCAGCATTTGATCAACTTAAAGAGTATCTAGCCACACCTCCTGTATTGGTTCCACCAGTTGCGGACAAACCCTTGATTTTATACATCTCCACTACAAACTCAGCCCTAGGGGCTCTGCTAGCACAGAATGATGACACAAGAAAGGAGCATGCAATATATTACATCAGTAGAACCTTGGTGGGATACGAGCTCAATTATTCACCAATGGAAAGGGCTTGTTTAGTAGTAGTGTTCGCCTCCCAAAAGTTGCGACATTACATGCTGAACCAACACACAAATCTGATAGCCAAGATTGATCCCTTGAAGTATCTACTAGCAAAAGCAGCTCTCACAGGCAGACTAGCTAAATGGGTCATGATCCTTAGTGAGTTCGACATTGAATACACAGATCGTAAGGCAATCAAAGGACAAGCCCTCGCGGATCAACTAGCAGATGCACCTATGAAAGATACACATCCTATGGTAGCAGACTTTCCTGACGAGAATCTATTCACTCTTTCTAACTCCATAATGTGGAAGTTGTACTTTGACGGTTCTTACACACAGCATGGATCAGGAGCTGGCATCTTATTTGTTACACCTCAGAATGCCTACATTCCAAAGTCATATCGGCTTGCATTCCCTTGCACCAACAACATAGCCGAGTATGAAGCACTCCTTATAGGTCTCAATACAGCAGTTCAATGGGACATCACAGAATTACAAGTATATGGAGACTCACAGCTAGTCATTCGCCAAGTCACAGATGAATACCAAACAAAGGATGAAAAGTTGGTCCCCTACAAGCAACTAGTGGATGCCTACAAACCACATTTTTCTACCATCACATTTGAGCAAATTCCAAGAGAGCATAACAAAGCTGCAGATTCTATAGCTTCTGTAGGGTCACTGATTGACATGCCTGCAAATACACAGAAGTGTGAATTCTTGATCGAGCAATTGTTGATACCAGCCATCGATGTTCCTGTTACTGAAATCATCTGTGAACTTGTTGGTCCCAATTCCCCATGGTACGAAGATATCTATGAATACCTTAAGAACAATACCTTTCCCCCTGACCTATCATCCACCCAACGCAAAACCTTTATCCGTCGATCCTCTCGTTACATCATTCTGGGTGATACACTATATCGCCGGAGTCTCGATGGTATCCTCTTATGATGTCTTAACGCGGAAGAAGCTGAAGTTACCTTACGAGACATACACGAAGGTGTCTGTGGTGTGCATTCTACCGGTCCTAATCTTGCTAAGAAGATACTCAGAACAGGTTATTACTGGCCTACAATAGAGCAAGATGCTGCACAGTTTGCTAAGAAGTGTCTACAATGCCAGCAGCATGGAGATTTGATTCACGCACCAGCTCATGAGTTACAACCTGTGACAACTCCATGGCCTTTTTCTCAATGGGGTCTCGACCTCGTAGGACAAATCCACCCGTCTTCCTCCAATGGCCACAAGTTCATCATTACCGCCACTGAGTACTTCACGAAGTGGGTGGAAGCCATTCCTATGACCTATATCACCGGTAAGCAAATAGCCAAGTTTATCCTAAACTACCTCATATGCCCGTATGGTATTCCCCAAGCCATTGTCACTGATAATGGGAGACCATTCAAGAACCAAGATGTCCGTGCCTTATGCATACAGTACAATATCCAACATCGCTTTTCAACTCCCTACTATCCGCAGAGTAACGGCCAAGCTGAGGCTTCCAATAAAACCATTCTCAAGATCCTAAAGAAAACGGTCAATGAAGCCGGTCGTGATTGGCACTTGCAACTCAATCCCGCCCTATGGGCCTACCGCACTAGTATCAGAACACCAACTGGTGCCACACCCTATGCCTTGGTCTTTGGCTCTGAAGCCATCCTACCTATAGAGGTCGAGATCCCATCCCTCAGAGTATCCATGCAGGACTTGATCGGCGGGGATGAGTATCGCACTTCCAGATTAGCTGAGCTTGAACTACTAGATGAGAGGTGCCTTGCCGCACTTAATCATCTCCATGTCTATCAAAATCACCTCCGGCGTAATTACAACAAAAAGATCAAAGAAAGACGGTTTCAAGTTGGTGATCTTGTACTTAAGGAGAATCAGAGAAATCAAGCAGATCGAGAGAAGAAGGGTAAGTTTGAGCCTAACTGGTTAGGTCCCTTCATTGTGACAGCAGCATATGGATCGGGAGCTTATACTTTAGCTACACCTGACGGCATTCCTCTAGATGAGCCACTTAACAGTGTCCATCTCAAGAAGTTCTATGCCTGACCCTCAGAGTATTCCCTCAAAAAAAATAAAAAAAAATCAAAAAATAAAAAAAAATAAAAAAAAATTAAAAAAAATCAAAAAAAAGCAAAAAAATCAAAAAATCAAAAAATCAAAAACATCAAATAATCCAAAAAAAATCCATCCTCTGGTGAAAACCTGGCAAACAGGCACCTTGGATAAGTACCATAGTGAAAACCTGGCAAACAGGTGCTATGCGTAGAGTCAGCATCCATCGTCTATCGAGTCCTGTCCACTCCTTATCCAGTTCGCAACACGCTTCATCCATCCATCCATAATAAAACCATTGGCTTTGTTTGCATTTCCATCTCCCTATCTAGTATAGCTTGGAAATTTATCAATGTCCATCGTCGTCTTCCCATGTCTTGGTCTGGGTCTACAGTTAACACTGTCTTGTCCTAGGTCAAGTCTTTCTGTGTCTTCTTCAGCAGTCACCCCTACAGTTTCCTCTACCAGAATGGGGGCAACTCTTTCCTTAGCTTCGGTCTAGGATTGGTTCCTTGTTCATGGTTCGCAGCACATACTTCAATCTTGTCTCATTTCCATAGGTAACACCCTTTAACGGACACAGAGTTCCTACGATAAGGCTGTTATCTTCTCCGCTCTTTTCCCACATCATCACACTAACCAGAACTACATATCATCTTTTCAATCTTAAGGTACCTTGATCCCATGGATATGGGTATGTAGGCAGTCTGGAATACGAAGGACGTTTCCAGTACTCAGGTACATAAGATCACCTCTTCTCCGCTCTTTTCCCACATCATCACACTAACCAGAACTACATATCATCTCTTATCAATCTTAAGGTACCTTGATCCCATGGATATGGGTATGTAGGCAGTCTGGAATACGAAGGATGTTTCCAGTACTCAGGTACATAAGATCTCCCCCTTTCACCTTGACCCATTCATCACTCTATCCAGAACTACATATTTATCACGTTCATCCTCCATCGTAAGTGTGCCTTGATCCCGTGGATACAGGGTATGTAGGCAGTCTGGAATACGAAGGATGTATCCAGTACTCAGGCACACATGATCCATCATTCTCCACCCGTCTCAATCCATTAGCATTCCATCCTTCTAGTCTTCCATTTGTCAAAATCCAGTTCGCCTCGACTTGACTAACTCAAGCAGCAAGCTAGTGCATCCTTTCAAAGAAAAAGTCCTTAACAAACTTGAAGCAAAGAAGCTTCCTTCCAGAGTCTTCTACTGTCCTGCATACCGATTGCCAACATCAGCTAAGTACCGCTTAACCAAGCCCTAGATCAACAAGCTTGTCTTCTTCGAAGTGTTCCATTGTCGAGACCAACACATGCGTCTCCTGCAACATGTGGCATTTCCTGCAAGTGAGACATTGTCTTTTTAGGTAGATAGCCCCCTTTAACGGACACAGAGTTCCTACGATAAGGCTGTTATCTTTCCTATCCAATCTATCCTGAGCAACCTCTTTGGCAAGAGAAAATGTTAGCTGTATGTTTACTTTGTAAGTCAGTCAATTTGTGTTATGGTTTATCTTTTGTTCCCTATTCCCATACCTATTCAAAGCTACCTTGATTTATCTATAATCTTGGTATGTTGCGATGCAGTACGGATTGGGGGCATAGTCATTGCTTTTTGTGTGCCATGTTTGAGGAATGATCTTTAGTATCTTTCTATGCATTCTATTTATCTTGTGTGTGTTACGCCCTAGCATCTTACATATTAATAATTCTTCTTGCATTTACATGTATGGAAGTTTATTTTATGTTCAAGACTATGGCTTATTCGCATGTTCCAACAAGGTTATATTATGTCTAAAGGATCTGGGTTCAAACCGTTTGCTTGCAGAGTCAACGTCCACGCACTCGAATATTACTGCACCTTGGTCTTTTATACCTTGGTGGCGAACTATCCACGTGCTACATCAAACTAAGGATTGCTCTTTATAAACAAATGTGAAACCATTGCAACAAGCTCATCCATTTACACCATCCATTTTTCCATGGCCTTATATAGTTTTCCAGCAAAGAGCAATCAACAGTCTTTCTCTTATGTTCTCTCCTATCTCCTTTCTTCTATCTATCATCAACCCAACCTCGTCTGTCTCCAACAAATCTTCTAGTCGAGCGTCAACACAGTTCTTCTGTCGCTTCCATGTCTTTCCTCTCGAGGGGGCACCCTACACTAACTACGTTGGGGCAACTAGCTACACTGGGGCATCAAAAAATTGTATCACCTCTTCAACAATTAATTTCTTTGACGCAACGCTACATGCTGCATTGCATCAAAGAGGGGCAAAATGTAGACACCCTAAAATGACCGTGTCGTCGAATCACTTGCATTTCATAATCTGTCTAATCACCTGCATTTCAACATTAATTAAATAATCTAATTATTTAATTAATTTCACCAAATTCTTCTATATCACAAAATTGTGACATTAATTAAATAAATCCTCATTATTTAATTATTTAAATTAAATTCCTCTATTATTCTTCCACAATTAAATAATTTTTAATTATTTAATTAAATCATTGTCACCTTCCAAAATTCACATCTACATTAATTAAATAAACCCAATTATTTAATTAATTCAACAAATTCCCTCTTATCTAAAATTAAATAATTCTCAAATTATTTAATTAAATCAAAATCTGTTCTTCCAAAATCATGCACAACAATTAAATAAATTTATTTATTTAATTTGCTTTTAAATCTTCTAAATTAAATAATTCCAATTATTTAATTATTTCTTCCAAAATATCTTCTCTAAATTTAAATAAATCAATTATTTATTTAAATTGCTTTTTCTTCTAATTTGAGTTATCTCTAAAATAACTCAAGCTTTCTTGCTTATCAATTAAATATTTCTATATTTAATAAAGCAAAATATCTTCTTTTCTCATGCAAATCCCTTCTTCTTGCTTTAAATCACTTAACTGATTGCTTTATTCTTTTAATTGATTTATCTCTTCAGTTAACTCATTCTTCTATTCTTGATAACTCCTCTCATGCAAAAGCAAGCAAGACACATGTCTTCTTCTCATTCGTTGCACATTCCTCAACTGTTCTCCTCCATTGATTCTTCTGAATTATCTGGACCGTTGATCGATCTTTGATGAAATCTATATAAACCCCCCTCATCTCCTTCATTACCTCTCTCTCTTCGATCGTATTCTCAGGCATACTTAACAGAGCTTTGAGCATACACAACGCGTCGATTGAGCACTATAACGATCTTTTGACATTGATCTCTTGAGCACATACTTGCTTGTTGCAGCCATGGCTTTGCAACTACATTGAGCAATCCACATATCTCCAAAAAGGAACAATACAGGTTTTGGTAAGAGCTTTCATTCGTCTTTGATTTGTGATTTATGGCTTTTACTTAGATTCGTTTCCTTTATGTTATTAGGGTTCTTTGGTTTTATTTAGTTTAGATTTAATCCATTTTTCCATATACACAGTCAGCACCAAAACCTGCAATGCTGAAGATGTCATCAAATTTTTGGAGAGTAATATTGTCACCAGGTACGGGGTTCCCTATGCTCTGGTAAGTGATAACGGCTCTGCTTTTTCTTCAACTAAATTGTCAAGCTAGTCTTTTGATTATGGGATTATACTGAAGTTCTCATCCAACTATTATCCCCAAGGGAATGGATTAGCAGAATCCACCAATAAAAATTTGTTGAATATCATAAAAAAGTTAATAGAAAAGAACCCTAGGGAATGGAACACCCTTCTGAAATATGCCTTATGGGTAGACAGAATCAGGAACAAGGCTGCATTAGGAAACTCACCTTATCATTTAGTGTATGGGGTGGATCCTATCCTCCCTGTAAACTTGAAAATTCCTACACTGCAATTTGCCCAAGAATACCGAGGCATAGACAATAAGCAAGAAGTCAGGTTGCTTCAATTGATGCACCTGGAAGAGAAAAGGTGTTAGGCAATTGATCAATTCACCAAACCTCAGGCTATTGTCAAACGTTGGTTTGACAAAAGAGCCAGGGTTAAAGCCTTCAAAATATTTGATTTAGTCCTAATGTGGGACAAAGCACATGAGAGGAAAGGAGACCATGGTAAGTTTGACAAATTATGGATAGGTTCCTTCCAAATTTCTGATATATTAGAAGACAGCACTTACAGGTTGAAAAACTTGACAGGTGAGGATATCCCATTACCAGTTAATGGACAATTCCTTAAACATTATTTCCAAGCCTAAGTAGCTTCATGACAGTCATATGTACAATAGTGTATATTTGTATAGTTGTCTGTACAATTTTGTTTTGGTTTTTGTTTTGTTTGCTTGTTGAGTTTTGTTTTGGTTAGTCAAGATGATGCAGCTCATCACCCTATAAAATAACTAAATTGTTAGGATTCAAGTGATGAGATCAAATTTATATATAGGTTGTGATTCATTCTGAGAAGTACTTATGATCAAGTCTGTGATATCTTTTCATCAGGGTGCCTTTTCTTGACCAAAGTGACTCTTTCACAATGACTCACCTAACAACCTTGGGTTTGTTGAACACACAAGTATAGGTATTAAGTGAAAAATCCAAAGGGACTCCCTTGCTACCAATACAATATCTAACCTAAATCAGCAAGTGACCATACCTTGCACACTGAGCTTTCATGATCACATCAGATATATGAAGTATAAATATTGAAAATAAAAAAAAAAATATAGAAACAAAATTAGGCTATCTAAGTAACTCTACCGAGGCTATGGACGCTTGCTGGCAGTGGGGCTCTACTTAGGGGGATTGTATAGATAACCTTACCGGGGCTATAGACACCTGCTAGCAGAAAGGCTCTATCCAGGTTGGCTATGAGGGATGATCTCCAACTATGTAGCTTAACACCAGTTACTCATGTTTTCAACTTGCTTTCAAGATGAGGATAATTAATCATTTGTACACACCTGATCCTTTGTTAGCATTGTTGCCATGATGAAAATTTGTTATACAGGAAGATTATGATGCTTATATTTAGAAAGAGTTAGAATGCTATATATGAATGTGATCACCTCACTTGAATCATTGGAATTTTGTTGTTTTCTTTGGTGGCAAGTTGTTGTGTGGTTACACAACATGCCCCATTTTGACTTGACAAAATAGGGACCCAACTTTTTGCTTGGTTTGGCTTGTGTTTTCTTGCTTTTTGGTGGTCTGGTAAAAGTAAGTCATGCAGGTGATCCTGCATAAGGAAGCTAGGGTAAGTCATCATGATGAGGTCAGTTTGTCAAAGTTCATATTTCATATCAATAACCTCATGCTTGGAAAGAGTACAAAATTTCATGTAGGTTTGCCTTTTGGATCACCCTGATATTTCTTAGAGAATGAGAGTTATGGTGAGTCAAAGTCCTAGTCAAACCTGATATTCTGAGGGGGGGTCATATTCCTTAACATCAGTCATCTTAAAAAGGATCACCCCGATCCAATTTTATCACCCGATAAATCATTTCAGTCCGAGGGTCCGGACGTCAATTTTAAGTGATAGAGGTATTTACTCATCGGTCAGCTTCATATATTTTGCGGGGGTTATATTCTAAATATCACCTGATATTCTGAATATCACCCTATCTTCCAAATATCACCCTATCGCGAAATATCACCCTAGATCTAATATGCTGATGACGTCATATAATCTTGATAGACAAGAAAATCACCTTGATGATGATGTCATCATCCTTTTTGCCTCGCGGAGGTATATTTCCAACGTTGACCCTTTCTACATAACATGATGATGATGTCATAGCGCTACAACAATGATCAAGTCATTATCCTGATGACATCATCCTGATATTCTGAGAAAAGGTCATTTTAGTTTCAGGGGGTCATGTCTCAAACATCACTTGACATTTTAAAAATGACCCGATGTTTGAATATCACTTGATATTCTCAAACATCACCCAATGTTTTTGCATAAGTTTTCTTGCTCAAAGGCGGAGGGTCATTTTACACTGAGGGGGTCATATTTCAAATATCACCCGATCTTCCGAAGATCACCCCCTCATCTTGCCGCGCAACATTAGATGCCATAAATACAGTAGGTGCTTCTCACCAATTGTGAACACGATCTAAACACCTAGCAATGCTCGTAGATTTATGATAGAAGATCAATGGTTATAATCGAATTTGCCTTATGTTGCCCTAATTTGCCCTGGGAATGAGATTAAAAGTGAATTCACAATCATTTTACATTTACCTTGCGATAAATGAGTTTTTACAGAGCGCAGAGCTTTCAAATCCTCATACGACCTACCTGCGGACATGCACAACTTGCAATAGAATAGGACACGTCATTCTCGCTGGTATCTGAATCTCATCAATATAATCATCAACATAATCAAGGAGATAAGCATTATCAAGTAAGTAATTAAAACCCTCCTGCTGTCGTTTTCTGCGTGTCCAAGTAGTGTGCTTTTCCACTAGTTTGAAGTTATATGTTATGCATATTATGATGAAGTGATGATTAATGAATATAATTTGCATCATGCCGTGAAGATATAATGTTGTATGCATGTATGTGAAGTATTGTGTAGTAAGGCTGGTCATGTTTATTGCAGGAAACCATGGCAGACAAGAGGTTGAACAAGTCTGAAGCTGAATTTCTTAAACCTATGTTTACTCAACCTGAGGATGTACGGTTCAAATATGGTGACATTGCAGATACACACAAGGGAAACACAGATCTGGTTGCATGGTCAACTAGAATGCATGATGACAAGAATAATACCCTGTTGGACGTCGTTTTTGTGTCAGGAATGTGGACTGCAGCTAGATTTCCTTATTCTATGGAGGCTCCAGAGTTGATTATTGAATGTGCTAGAAACTACAACCCACAGACGAGGAGAATAGAAAAACATGGCCGGGTTTATGTAGATCTGTCCATCAAGGGGATTGCAACCACTTTTAATTTGCCATTGGGAAAGAAAGTTGTCAGCATGGATTTGAAGAAATTGCAAGTTGAATATGAAAATAACAAGAAAGCCGATAGGAAGAGGATGTATCAATGGAGGGGGAAGAACAGTCCTTACACTGCCTCTGCCAAATTACCAGTGCACCTGTATAAGTTTGATTTTGATGACGAATACCAATATATGATAGCCCTACTTAGCAGAGTGACAAGCCAGCCTGATGCTGGAAGTTTCAAAGATTGGATGTATGGGGTTATCCTGATGTGTCTTTATACAGAGAATAGGCCATTATGGGCTAAAATCATAAGTGATTCCCTGAATGAGCAGCTCATGAACCTAGAAGGCCTGGAGTGTTCATTTTATATGACTTCATATGTGGTGTACTCACGTGCTTATAAAGGTACATTCAATGCACTTACAACATTAGGAAGGATCGGTGGCAGTACAAATGATGCACACATATGGGATCATTATCCCCAACTACAAAGACAAAATTATCTTCAAGATTACAAATTAGTGAATGATGCATTTTCTATGCATCTAGTAAGGACAATGGAAGAAGATATGACTAAAAGACTAAGCATGGAAGCTCAAGAAGTCATATAAGGCATAGTGCCTGGTTTATACAATATACCACCTTCTCTTACATCAGAATAGAGGGCTTTGCAGGATAGCCCCTCATGCCCCAAAGATATCCCATTGATGCAGTTGTTTTGATGGAGTTCATGAGACAGATATCCACAATACTAGATGCTTACAAAGAAAATAATAAGATTCCACCAGTATTATTTCTAGTAATGATGGGTTGGTACATATGCCAAGATTCTAAAAACATCAAGAAGGCCATAGCTGGTCTGGGCATGATGAAATTACAGCCATTCCCATTGGCAAGACCATATGACCCATATGGGAGGATGCAGAAAATCATGGGGAAGCCCATCCATCAGAAGCACTTGGAGGATTTCTAGATAGATTGTGAGGATGAGGCTGAGGCTAGAAGAAGAAAATATCAGAGGCTAACTCTCAACCAGATCAAAACATTTGATTGTATTCCAGTGCCTATGTAATTAAAAAGGGATGATGGCAAAATAATAGCAGATGAATATGAAGAAAAGAAGATATACAATGACACAATCTCAGCGCCTGATCTTACACAGCTTGAGAATATCTCATTAGACCAATTTATAGGTAGGATACTGTAGCTAACCTAGTCTTGGGTAAATGAGCAAATAAATGCATTGAAGAAGAAGGGTGTAGCCCTTACAGTTGACAATAAGAAGAAGAGACAGAAGATTCCTGACAATGAATATGATGACTTTCTGATTGAAAAGAGGAAATCTAAAGGAGAAAGAATGTCGCCTCAAGAAAAAAGCAAGAGACCCCCCAGAGGTAAGAAAACTGATGATGAACCTAAAGGGGTAAAAGTTGAAAGAATAGTTATATCAGCAGAGGATGCATCCACATCAGGGTAGGTAGCAGCCTCATCAGCACCGCCTCCCATGGATAAACAGAAGGCTAAAAAGATCCAAAGGCCAGTTGTGGGAGCTACTGAAACATATGAGGAGGGTCAAGCATCACGAAAGCAAATGGAAAAGGATGTTCCTCTTGATGAAGAACCTAAAGAGGAAGACCCTATGCCCCTCATTAGAAAAAGAAAAGCACCTCAGGTGATGGCATCCACACCTAAGAAAATGAGAACATCCATGAGAGGTGAAATAAAGCATGACCCCATAGTATTGAGGGGAGCTGGTGGTGAAGTATTCATAAAAGAATTGCAACATAATGTGCCACTTCCCACCATTGTTCAGTTCAAGACTGAACAAGATGAAGAACAAATGAAAGAAGCCTCTAGGCCAATTCAAAGTGGTCTTGTCTCACTGGAAGAGACAGTTGACTTATCTAATGATGAGGTAGTAAAAGATGTAACTTCTCAACAAATGGAAACCCTTGCTGCTAACACCTGCATAACTCCACAAGGAACTCCATCAGTACAAGTGGCTGTGTTAGAAGAACTGAAGCAAGTGGAACAGGAAAAGGAAAGGAGCCCAGAAAGGATTGCACAACAAATAGGGCTCAATGAATTGGTTGATCAGGTAACTAGCCCTGCAGTGATCGATCTAACATACAGAGAGGATGTAAGTCTTGAACATCAAGCAGGTGCACCTGATAAAGTGGAAAGTATTGAGAAAGTAAAGCTGGCAGAAATGGAAGGCCACACTGCAGATATGGGTCAACAACAACAAGATATATCTAATGAGCCCAAAATAGTTGAAGTCCAAGAAAAGGGTGAGAATGACAAGGCCATATTAAGTGAAGAAGTACCCCAGACTCAAGAAGCCTCTTGTAAAAAGGACACATCAGGTCAGGATGACCTAAAGGCTCAAGAGGTAGATATTACAGGTGCGGAGCATAATGTGATGCAAGATCAGGTAGATGTACCTAAGACAGATACCATGACATCCAAAGATGCAAATGTGCCTCATGATGAGGAAATTACCAAGGGGGATGAAGTACAGGACCAAGTATAGGATCATCATGAGGATGCATCGCAAGATCCTCCACCACAAGAAGAAGTTCCTCAATAGGAGGAAGTACCCCAGGATCAACCTCACGAAGAGCATCATGAGGAAGAAATAAGGAAGCCACCATCTCCATCAAAAATAGATGCAGTTACTGGAGAACAGGGTGATCATGATGATGATGATGGACGACAAGGATCTGGAGACCAAGCTCCTCCATGGCTTGAGAAAGAAATAGGTATGGAATCAGGTTTTGAAATCCAAGAGTTCGATGTGTCAATGCTATTTTCAGAGACCATCATGAAGCCAAAGAGGAAGGCCAAACTAACCTCAGTCATCAGAATAGATCCTGCTACGGGCAGAAGGACTACCTAGGTAGCACTCCCCACCATTGAGAAAGAAAAAGGAAAGATCACTCTGGTAGAATTCTAGATTATCACAGTAGATTTAGGATTTGCTAATGAAGACCAGGAAGGTCAAGAAGGGAAAGACATAATAGATTCTTTAACCCAAAGGGTAAAGAGAGAGAAGGAGAAGAATAAGAAGCATAAAGAGCACATTGCTCAGCTACATACCTACATAAAATTGTTAATTAACCCTGATGATACTTCAAATTCAGGGGCAGTCCCATTTACTGTAATTTCTCAGGAAGAGGTCAATAAGTTGAACCTTATGAAGCATGAATCAGTAATAATGAGAAAGTGGATGGCATCCGCACTCATTGGAGCTGAAGAAGTAGTGAAGGCCTCTTTGCAGAGGTGGAATTCTCTAAGTATCTCCAGAAGGAAGTTGATAAATTGCAAATGGAGGTCGGGAGAAGATCATTCCAATTAGAGAAAGTCTTGAGTGCTTTGGTTGAAATAAAGAGAATTAATCCTCAAGTTCTAATAAATAAATAGGTGCTAGATAATAATACCGCCATGCTGATAGATATCTGGTATAAAGATATCAAATTTGAATGTGATGTATTAAAGAGATGCAATAGCAAATTAAGAGACATCAGCATGAAGTTGCATGACATGATGTCATCTGAAGCAGAGATCCTGGAGGCCCTAGAGGGGAAAGTAGAAGGAAAGATTGAGAATCAAGATGCAAATTTTGCTATAAAGGCCCTGCATAATAACTTCCAGCTGATAGATGATGACCCTCTTAACCACCTAACGGAAGAAGCCATGGACAAGATCATGAGGATCAAGGTCAGGGTGGAGAATTACAATGAAACATCAGCAGTAGGAGGAGCAAACTGGAAGCTCTTCGAGATAAATATCAGGCCCACAAGCACGCCATTGCCAAGGCAAAAACTTAGGATGGCGGAGAAGTTGAATGAATGGTGGGAGCATATGAAAATGTCAAGACAATCATGCAGGCCCATATGCAAAGCAACGTTCATCAGGATGATGAAGATATGGGAAGTGATGATCCTAATGCTCCTGATGATGAAGATGAAGAACCTGAAGAATTAAGAGTAGATGAAGATGCAATACCAAAGAAGGCACAAGCATCTGACATTTGGAGAAAATAAGTAATTCAGATGTTTGCTAGCTGGCAACCTGTGCCACATGAAATGTTAACTAAGTCAAAGATGAATATCCACCGTAGATCTTAATAGATAAATCTTGATCATAGATCATGTGTAACCGCTCCCTCACCTTGTTCTATAAAAGGTGCAGGGATGCTTTGTTTTGAACATTCGAAGCTTAATTAAAATTTGTTTGCTGAAGTATCAGGTCTTATTTCAAAGTTATTGTATATGTACATGTTTTTGCATACTTAATGAAAGAGAGGACTGTTTTGATTACAAATCATCGTAAACTCTGAGTAATCTGTGTCTGAAGTCTTGATATATGCTTTGATTTGCTGTGTCCCTTGGAGCGCTCATCAGTCTGCATATATTGTCTTCATTCATCATCCTTTGAAGTTAGCATCAACTATATCTAGCTGTGGAACATCCTGGTGAACATATGGTTTGATTTCTTCTTTCTCATGACTGTATCATCTATGTATGTGGCTCAATAGTTGAAGATTCATCATAATTTGAAGTATTTGTTTACATTTCTTTTTATTTCAGAACAATTCACCATCACAATTGCAAATAATAGATAATCAGAAAATTACCTGAAATATGCAGACAACTCGTAGATAATTGAAGATTTATAGCATATTTGAAGTTAAAGTATGTACAATTGATAAATATCATGCAAAGATTTGAGTACAGATACACTATTTGTGGAAATATCTTGTGCAAATAACCTTCTGTGTAGCATCTTTACAGAGACAAAATCTTGCTGATGAATTAACGTAAGGCCCCTGAATAGAAAACAATAACTCACATCAACCACTGAGTAACGTCAGTTGATTAAGAACTAATCCACAGAGACTTGGGATCATGAATTCTTTGAACTCATCGTATCTTTCAAGATGAGTAAAGGTTGATGCGTAACTTTTATTCTATGTTTGTTTATGACTAACATCATCATCAACACTTCCCTAATCTGAGGTGAACATTACTCACTTCCACCCCATATGTTGGATATTACATCACCTCGTTAGTATAAGTCTGTTGAACAAGCTTGTTGTTAGGGTTAGGTACAAGTTGGGTAGGGATTTGGGTAGGTCAAGGAGGTGGATTTTGAGGTGTTGATGGCGGCATTATGGCCAACTTCTATGGTTGAGATGGAATCATAGGTTGCTAGAAATGTAAATTTTGCTGCCTTTGTTGGCCCTTGTTCCATTGAGGCTGCCACTGCTACTGCTGAGTAGGCCACTGGGGGTTATAATTGTGACCTTGGAAATTTTGTTGAGGCCATGGGTTTGGCTATTGTTGGTTCCAACCATTTTTTGGAGTAGGCCATTGTGGGTTTTTCCATGCATTTGGATTTCTAGGCCACTGTTGAGTATTCCAAGCATACCTTGTCTTTGCTGCCAAGGTCTCTTTTGAGTTGTGAAGAATAGTTTCCCACCTTCCCCTTCAATGGTTGTAATTCTAGCCTTTCAATCTTCTCTTGCTAGATACTGGCCACCCTCTTGCATTTACAATTGGTCTTGCTCTGCCTATAGTTGGGGTAGTATTCAGTTAGCATTGCATCTACCTCTTCCTGTTTCTTCTTGATGTGAAGAGTGTCCAGTTGTGTAGACATATGGCTAATGATATCCTCTTTCATGTTGGTCATCAAGTTACTAATCTCTATTCTTTAAACCCCATTGGTTGCCTTGCTTGTGATGGATTCTCTTTCTCCCTTGGTCTTCTGGTAAAGGTTTTTGAATAATTTATGCAAGCTCTATAGACATCCTCAAAGGGAAGTTGAGACATATCCCCTATTCCAATGAGATTGAGGGCATCCATGCAGTCATCATTAACCCCCCTCAAAAAGACCACCTTCAGTGATTCTTCAGACAATCTATTTTGAGGGTTTTTCTTCAAGGTAAACTGGAATCTTTCAACATAATCTTCCAGCGACTCATCCTCTTTCTATGACATCCTAAAGATGTCATCTCTCCTCCTATCATGTCCCCTGCAATAGTCTTTATATTTTGCCAGGAACTTTGTCTTCATAGTATCTCAGTCTGGAATGCCATCTTTCCCCAATCCCATAAACCATCTTAAACAAGCATCTTTTAATGTGGCATGGAATAGCTTGAGCCTGTAAGGATTAGTGAAGTAGTCATAACTCCTACACAAGACATCAAACTCAAACAGGAAAGTGTCAGGATCTTTGGTCACCAAGCCGTAGAAAATAGGCAATGCAAAAGGTGGTATATTTTTCAAAGTAGCAACCCGTGCTTGGTCTAGGATAGGGAATTTAAACGTTGCTTGTCCTAGAGGATCCTCCACCACAACATCTGCAATGGTTCTAAAGGTCCCTTCTGTAGTTGTGGAAGAAGCTGATGAAGATGTAGATGTTGATGAAGATGTAAGAGGAAATTCTTCTTCAACACTTTCTACTGTATAATTGATAAAGTTAGTTGTTTCTTCACTATACTAAAAATTTGAAGGGAGGAATATGCTTCAGTTATCTCTCTGCCTTTGCATACAGTGAATTTGGCTTTATATTCTAGCGGTCCTGCACAATGTTAGTATACTTTCTGGTGTTTCCTAAAAAGTGAATTGGAATCAAAATTTAAACTATGAAAGTATGTAAAAAAAACAAATGATCCTATGAAGGAAGCACCATCCCCAGCAATTGCACCAAAAATGTAGAGGAAAACTAATGTGTTGTAGACTTAATATAATTCAGGGGTAAACCTATCTGAATAGTCCACTCTATCATTGTACTTCCTACATTAAATTATCAACCAAAGAGCAGAAGATTATGATGGAACTACACTATATGTGCCTTCAAGACTCATATCTATCCTAAACTATCTTATCCAAACCTATTTATGCAATTCTACTTGGATGGAATTCTCAGAAATGCAAAAATAGTAAAAACAACTACAAAACCTAGTGGCTACGAGTACCTGCAACATAAGCTATAGATATCTGTATTCAACAGGAAATTACAAAATTAACTTAAAATATTTGAAATGATAAAAGAACTAATGCTAACCTCTAGAGGACTTACAGTAGACAAAGCATGCACTCATTCATGAATCACAACTACTGGAAACAACAATCAGAATATTTTACTTAACTCACAATGCAATTTATGAAATAGCAGAGAAACAACTTTAACTAGAAATGCATAAATAAATAAGGAAATACATGAAGTGAAGATCAGTACCTTGAGTGGCCATCTTAGGGGACTATCTCACTTAACTAGAAATCAAATCTACTTCAGATTCTCACACATTCTCATAGCACATAGTTGTATTCAAATCATATCATAAACAGAATCTTTTCACATTGTATTCAATAAAACATGTCTAGATCTTCCAACATAGAAAAATAGAGTAACAACTGAGCAATTATAAAATAAAGTAACTTGGAAAGAACTAACTTGACATCAAACTCATCCCTCCTAACTTATACAGAAACAGGAGAGTTTTATGCAACTACCAACTACCTTCAACCATCAATCCATTCCTAGATACTAGGATATAGAGTAAGATTGATTTATTAACTCTAACTAAACAAAGGAAACAAAGTCATATTCAAAAAAAAAGTCCTATACAACGGCTCATATGTGAAACACATAAGCTATGATTAGAATCCTAGAACAAGTCTTCTTCTGTATTTATTTTTCCATAATGATCACATTCAGCTTCAGTTAGTGCTTGACTGTGACTTCCTTCAATGCCCTGTTTTGCAATGTGCTGCGAATTCTCCTTTCCTTGATGCCACATACTCATTGCTGCACAGGGGTTAATCCATAGAACATATGCACACAAATGACCTTCATAATTAAACTATAAAATCTCATCTATATGAATACATACTCATGTCTAACTCATTCAATTGACAAATATTATCACCATGTTTCATATTGACAGAATAGGTTCAAGGTTTGCAAAATATATAAAAACAACATATTATGATGGTAATGTCTTGGAAAAGTATCTGGAATATCATAGGCATAAAGTATGAAAGCATATAAAAATAACATAAAAGAAGCCAATATTTAAACCCATTAGCATGCCTAGCCCAAACGTACCCATCTGGACACGTTGGAACTATCTATTTGGCTGCACGAGGAGCAGAATGAAAGTTACACCCATTTGCAACTTTACACTACATGCATCTGACCATTTTTGGAGTAGCAGAAAAACTTTCTCCACAGGAAAACACCTCATAGATATAAAAAACTGAGAGGGGTTATTGTAGAGGGACCCTACATGATCTTGGAGCCTTAGATAGAATGATTCTAAGTGACACGGTTTCCAAGTAATAGCTCATCAAAGATTTCTACCTTTTTGCACTTTGATCTGTTAAGGGATATCACCGGTACAATGTGTTGAAATTTGTTTGTCATTGATGTCAAAAGGTTAGGAGGTGTTGATCATATCCCTATTGGTGTTGTTGTCAAAGGATTAGGATGCTCAGTTATGGTGTTCATGTTTCATGGTATGGTCTTCACAAAATGCCTTCATTCACAGAGTTCACATTCCTTTCATGCTTCAGGATGGCGTGTTCATGTTTCACAAGAACCTTGCAAGACATGTATGCAAAGTGTGGAAGCATATACAATGAATGTGAGCTGTTTGACACGATGCCTCAAGGAAATGTTGTCTCATGGAATGAAATGATTGCAAGATATGCACGAAATAGACTTTTCATAAGGATTTAAGAACTCTCAAGCAAATGCACAAAAGTAAATTTCAACTAAATGCAAATTTTGGCACATCTAAAACCAAATTGCACAACCTTATCGAACTTCCTCCTTGCCTATGCTAGAATGGGATCTGGGGAACATGGTGTGGGCAACCATCAAAGCATAAATGATATAGGAATTTTGTCACATGTATTGTATTTGCAATTGCCCTTGTAGACATGTATGGAAAGTGTGGAAGCATAGACAAGGCACATGAACTATTTGAAATGATACATCAAAGAAATGCACAGTCCCATAGAATGCAATGATTGCAAGATATACACAAAATGGATTATTTGAAAATGATTTATAAACTTTCAAGCAAATACAATTGGCATGTGTAAAACCAAATTTCTATAACGATAATTGATCATCATATTAAATATTTAATATAAATTGTCATATACATAATGTCATGAACATAACATCTAGTTTATATACAAAGACATATAGGCATGTCCAAACAAAGCCATACATGCATATATATCTACAAAAATATACTTCGGTAACATACAAAAGTATTTATACAAAGCCATCTAGGCATACAAAAAATGTCCCAAAAACTAGTTTCCTATGGACTTTTATGAAATAATCGGTAGCCCTTGCTTGACCATGAAGATGGAGAGCCAATCCATGACGTATCCTCTCTCTACCGTCGAGTAGACCTCTTCAACAGAAGTTCATCCAGCTCCACTTGTTAATACAATCAAACAATATGCACATTAATATAGAAAATGTATGAAATATATAACATCACATATATAATCGATCACTTACCGCCACCTGATGATCACTCTCCATCATCTTGTCTCTCTCTTCGTCCATAGTTGGATGGGCTGGAGTTGTGACCTCTTGTGAGAAGCATCAAGAAGCAAAATTGACTAAACATAAATATCATTTATGTACATCAAATGACATGAGATAAAACAAGAAATACAAAATTATGACATTTTCATGTTATTGGCTCATACCTCGATCAAAGGATAGGAATCCTCAGTAGAATGGAGTGGTTGAAAGAAAGAATAGGACTGTTCAAGAAGCTGCAAGGACAATGGTAAGAGAAGTAAACCTACCGGATATATACTAGAGGGAAGCAATTCATACTACTATTTATATACAAAACAAAGTACAAGTAACCATCTAGGAAAGTTTTATGCATACTTACAAATTAATCCAATGAACCATCCAGGTCTTCTCTACTATTTATTGTGTCAAGTATTGCTTCATGGTCAGACTCATGCACCTTCCACAAGGTCTTGTTCAAAGGTCTACCCTAAAATTGTATCAAATGAACATTGGATGCCACGACAAGGTTCAAGTAATGAAGAATCTTCTGATGTGTGTCAAAGTCCTGAAATAGCCAAACATTAACACTCTTATGTGGGTACCTTCTAAGCCATGTTCCAGTAAAAACAACTAAGCCTATAGGGTATTCGATGTTGTCTCTATCTGTAACTGGGGCCTCCAATTTATTTTTGGCCTCAACATAATGCCACAAGTAATAATCTGTTCCCTCTTCATTGTCTTCATCTGCAATAACTACATAAACATGCCCTACATTGATATGTGCAGCAAATTTGATGAAATTAGTCAACATTACGAAAACACTACAAAGTAAGATAACATTAGGAATTTCAAAAACTATGCAAGTAGATATATTACCTGGTTGAACTAGATCTGATATGTGGTCAAAGTCAACTGATGATTCCATCTGTGTTAGTTCTAGTATCGTCGGGGGCTAATACATGTCAAGTGGGCTAAGATAACTTAACTGCTATTCGTCAACCCACTCCTTTGTCTCGCACTCATTCCAGGCTTGAATTGTACATGAAGAACAAAAGCATGCCATCTTCCACGTATGGATACTCCATAAACCTACAATTGAGCTTCTGAAAGAGTGTAGCTCACTTGATCTTGTCAATGTACAACAATCCTCATATGGTGCAATATTAGTATCATCTATCAACCAAAAAAATCTACGAACTGAAGAATTACCCTCATTACCTGGACCCATCAAAGCATTACACCACTCGACGATTGACTTTGCATCTATCAACTTTGCATTGTCTTTATACTTTAACTCTTCTCGTGCTATGGCTCTTTTGATAGATGCTCCTGCACCATCATGCTCCCCATTTCCATTCCTAGCCTGACAAAAGTTCCACATATGTTGAACACCTATAATATTATGCCTCCTGCTCAGCCAATAGAACTTCTGCAAGTTCTTGAATTGTGATGCATAGTTATCTGACCATATGATATGCTGACTCAATGATATGCCCCTTCTAGCCAAATCATTGTAGAACACCTTAAAGTAACCTTGCACGAACTCTGTAGAATGCGTGTGATCATCACTAATATAAAAATGATACTCCCTTATGATCTTTCAGTCATCCTCTGTACTATCATTCACATGAATGAATGCGATGTGCACAAATATAGAAACTTGTGTGGAGTTGTAATATTTTGATTGAACCTCATAATGTTGCTGTAGACTGGAGTTCTCTACAAAGTCGACGACTGAAACAATGCTACCAAGTGGAAATGTGTCCTTGCATAACTTGAATTGCAAGTCCAACCATCAAGCTCTATGGGTATGCCTTGCATACTCATACACTATACTGTCTTGAAATGTAGACATAAACTGATACACTAGAATCTTTTGAATAACCAATTCACACCTCTTTGCTTCTTTACCATCTTTTGTATTGTAGGCCACTATTTTATATTTTCTGAACTCTACTAGTTTGTTTCTAACTGCATGTGTGCTTTCCATATGTTCACATATTGGCATACGTTGTAAGCCACCGCAATGCTAACATGTGCCATCCAAGCACAATTTCCTGTAGAATATTTGACCTTCCTCTCTTTGACATAAAATTGTTGATATGAAGTCTCTTGAAGATGGTGCTGGGGCATGTATGCCACAATCTTACAAAACATTGTTAGTATGCAAATCTAAACATATAGACAGACAAACATCAAAATGGTTAGAAAATTCAATATGTAATCTACAACAACAAGTAGTGCATGTGTGATTTATTTTGACATAGAAAGGTTTTAGCATTTCAAAATATCTTTGAGAAATTTTAATTTGAGGATACATCTCTAGAAATTTACCAAAAAATTGTGTTTGAGTCATATCCAAAAAATGCTTTGGATGTGGCTCACAATTTCGACTACCGATTCTCCTTCTTAACACATCCCTTTGATTTGGAGATACCCTTGTGTAATTCTTCCAAACATCTTCAATTAGTGATCTCAGTGCTTCAATAATTGGTTTATATTTTTGTGGTAGTCTCCCTGAGAACACCCATAATTCATTGGCATCAGTGTCCTCAATTCTATGGTGCCTTCCAACAGCTCTTGATAAAGTTTTTCTATTAATTCTCAATGCTTGACTCATCTTTCTAATGAGACGAGATTTCCTCGTTTGATTACTTACTATTGTCAATGTAATGATACATCATGTGACATTACTATCTTTTGTGTGTGAGGTGTTACCCACACTCTCATATGCACTCATTAGATTCTTGACAATAGATTTTTCACTTGAAGCCTCCGATGTTCTCAACCCAAGAATCTTCATGATGGATCTATACTTTATACTTCACATTATTTCAACGAATAGTTGACATCTTGCGGTCTCATTTAACTTTTCAAAGAACACTCTCCAAATATTATGAGGATATCTTCTACAAGTGTGTTTTGGAATCTTACCTTCCATTGGCTGCAAAATATTCTCATCAATATCAATCAAATACTTTGTCTTTCTATGAGTAATTATAGGTGGTGTTAAGAAAGGTACATTCATCTCAACATTAGGAATTTCATCAATATTTAAATGAGATGGGCTAGATGGATACCTTCAATCGGAGATGGAATAGATGACATACCTTGAGGTTGAGGTGGGAACGATGGCGTACCTCCTTCCTCACATGTGAGTGATGATGTACTCTCAACTTGAGATGTAGTAGATGGTGTCCCTCCATCTTGACTTGCGGTAGAGGACGTGTCTCCAATTGTGGTATTCAAATATCTAATAGCACAAAGATTTTGCATTTGTTCCCTTTGTGCTGCCAATACCATATCTCTTGTTGATGGTTGAGGTTCCTCTTCAATTGGCATGTCTTCGACAATTGTGTCCAATTTCCTCTTCTCATGAAGTTCCCTCATAGCCCTTGCTTTCTTTGCATTCTTAGCTTCTTTCTCTTCCTGTGTTGGTTTAATCCTTGATCGTTTCCTCAGCATGACAGAGAATTTATCTATAGCATGATAAAAAGACAAATATTAGTTCCTAAGAAATGAATATGGTTCCAAATTTTAGGTCTGCTACCCTCAACATTTCTAGCACTTCCCACACTTTCCTTGCAGTCAAAGAAGAGTTTTCAATCACATGGTGGAGGATTTTTCAGCCCATTACCATTGTTGAAGTGTTCTCAGCTAGTCAAAGAAGAGTTTTCAATTCACTTTAAAAGGGCTCTTGCTAAAATTCAAGGTTAAAGCACTTTACATAAGAGGCCCTATAAATTGCTACTAATTTTATGTCTATAAGATATCAACATTGCAAGTGCATACTCAACTAAGTAGTAGATTTTATGGTAAAATTTTGGGTGGACAAAGAGCCCCATATAGCACCCTACAACCATCAAACCAATTCTTGGGTTGGAATATAGATATTCATTTAATATATATGCCTCATTAATTTTATGCATCTTTGAAGGCCCTTATAAATTCCCCTTCCAAATTCATGGTCAAATTGTGACCATTTTTTATCTTTCAAGCCCTATAAATCAATTCCATTATGATGTTTTTGGGGCTCTTAGAGTTGATCATGGTGAGTGTACTAATCTTCCCTATGCCAATTTAACTTCTCATTTCAGCTTTAAGTTAGGGTGTGTAATGCAAGTATTGACATTAATTGTAAAGTGTGATATTTTCTAAAAATTCAGGCACTAAATTTTTTTATGGTGGTTTCAAATTGGTTAGTTGAGTAGTGTGTTGGGGATGCTGCTTGTGGCTTATTATTAGGTGGATAGGTGTAATGTCTCTTAAGTATAATGAAGGTGGACCTCATGACTCTTTTAGGAAATGTGTAATGTCAAACAATAAACTATTTTTAATTTTTAATTGCTCCTCTCTAGCTGCCTTAAAGTTTATCAAAGATATCTAAGGAAGGGGTGTGGATGATAAGTGCATTGAGACTTAAAGCATATATTAGAAGTGATTTTGTGGAAAATCTAGCTACTTTCATCCCTTTAATGAAATGGTGGTTAAGGCTTCTCAAGTTTGTACTCCCAAGCCACTTTGAAGGTATGTGTTCAGCACCACTAGAAAATATCTTCACAAGTAAGAACTTAGTTTTGGTTGTATGGAAATTTTTTAGGTTTTTCTATTTCTTTGGTTGGTAGCTATGTTTGTTTAATAGTTGTCAGATCATTATTAGATGTTCTATGGTTGTCTTGACTAGTTTATGTTGGAGAGGAGTGTATTGTAATCCCATTTTTTTACTTTTTGAATTTGAATAAAGGAACTCAGTTTTGCAGCTAGGATACTATGTTCCTATTGATCATTTTGATAAATTCACGTTTTGGATTGATGATATCTTTCATGAGTAGCTATAGGTTTGTAGGTATAAAGAATAAATTCAAAGCAATAGAAATTTACATCTATTTGGGAAGAAATTCAGAGCTCAGGCTACAAATTCCCTATTAGACATGTATGCAAAATGTGGAAGCATAAACAAGGCACATGAACTATAAACACAACTGATATAAATACAAAATATATAAACCATACAAGTGATATAAACATGTATTCAATGAGGCATGATAAAGTAATTCAAATAGAATTAAGGAAAATATAACTTAGAACATGTGTAAAGACTTGACATACCTAAAAAATAGAGATTCGAATGGAGAGAGTACCCAATTATGTAGTCTTTTTCTTCTTGCATCAAACTCCTCAACAATTTGAGTTTTTCACCACTTGCTTCATTTTCAATGTTCAATTGACTAACACTCAAATAGAATTACTAACAACAATACAATTAACGAATGTATAATGTTAAATTCCTACAATTCAATCACAATTAACATTGCAACACTACAATATCTGAAAGGAAGCTAGGTGTGCAGAAATCACATCCTACACTAATCTAGTGAGGAGAGATGTGTTCAAATTCTTTTTTTAACCTTTACAATTATAGTGTTATTAACCCAACAATAGAGATATTGCAACAATACACATACACATAGAATGTAGACAGAAGAGAGAGAAAGAGAGAGAGACAAAATATACGTGGGGAAAACACTTATGGGTGAAAAACCCCACACTCCAAAACACAGTTCAAATGTATTCCAGTAAATAATCAAGGTTACAATACAATTTCAGAGCCAATGCTCTTGCAGGAGTCTTCGACACTCGTATCTAGAGATATTTTGGTAGCATAACAATACATGTCAATCACATAATACATCTCTCAAAGCAACTGCTTAAATAGAAGTTTACAATGTAAAAATGAGATTTCCTTGAGATGGGCATCCAACTTGGCCTCATAGCCCAAAATACACACCTAGGGACACTTGTCCAACACTCCAGCATGGTCATGACACTTCTCATATCACCCCATCCCAATATGGTCACCTATTCCCAAGTTGGGCAATGACAGATGCTCTTACGACTGTCATAGAATTTGTCATAACTGTCATATCTTATAGCTATAAGAGAATCTATCATACACTGACTAAAAATAGCATATTCTCTTACAACATGTCCTAACTCTCCTTGGGGCACCCAAAGATACCTTCTTCCAAGATGCCTTGTGACACATGTCTTCACCTGTCATAGTA
Organism: Cunninghamia lanceolata; assembly: GCA_027924645.1. Taxonomy (NCBI): domain Eukaryota; kingdom Viridiplantae; phylum Streptophyta; class Pinopsida; order Cupressales; family Cupressaceae; genus Cunninghamia; species Cunninghamia lanceolata. Next base: position 618,331 of record BSBN01000220.1, on the reverse strand, counting down.
TCTTCTATTTCTGACTCTTACGCGTCATAGGTTCTATCATAGGAATCTGTCGTAACCGTTTTGGTCAAGATTCACTTACACACTAGTCAAAGTGCTGACACATGGCAAAATACCTCTACCACTAAGTGGGACGCCTATCTCCTCATGTGAGGACAAAATTACATATGGTCACCTTCCACGTAGGATGAAACATCACCGTGCCAACTCCCACAAGATGACAAAACATGATTTGCATCCTAAGTACACATTAGACATTAAATAAATATATTACAATAAATAAATGCAAAGAATTACCAAGGTTGAGACACCTTAATGTTGAAATTATGGCAGACAACTGAGAGGGGGGATGAATTAGTTGTCACAAAACTTTATCTTTTACTGCATTTAATCTTCTTTACCACTTATTAATAGATTAATGATATAACCATGAAAGCATGAATCAACAACACATGAGCAGAAACAAAATAAACACACATAACACCAAGATTTTTACGTGGAAACCCGGTTAAGGGAAAAACCACGGTGGGGGTTAAAAGAATAGAAAAAATGGGAAGCCACTTGCCTTTAGGCACACTGCCCAGAGTTCACTGCACCAAGAGACTCATTGTCTACAAAAATATTCACATGGTTAACACTAAAAGGTTGAACTAAGTAACAACATCTTCTCCATGCCAAGGTTCAGTTCCATTGAAGCTCACAACACCTCTACTCTGCCCCCAAACACTTCTTCGCTACCTCCACATCTTCACACACTTCAACACATTTACATGACTTCATTACACTTATTTATACATGACATCGACTTTGGAATGAACATCAAAGTCGGCCTTACAATCATCTATCTGGAACATTCTCCAAGATAGGCATTATAAGTAATTACAATCACAAGACTTGACTTAATAAAAAATGCTACATGCAGACCACTACACTATCGGCCAAACATAGGTGGGACTCAAATCTTCCTCAAACAACATGCCATTCTCCATAGAACTTCTCTTCGATCATCTGCAACATGCACAAAGCATCCAGTCGACCAACATTGGAAAGAACAACAACACCCAAGGAAAAATCTTCAACTACAAGCTCAATCCTCAATGTGGACCACCAACACAATAAGCACACGATCCAAACATCTCCACAAGAACAATGAAATCAACAAGAACAACCACACCACCTCAAATCACTAGAATCACTTGCATCTTCATATGGGAACTTAAGAACACTAATTGTCATGATTGTCACACTAGAAAGATTGCTTGTAGACCTCCAAACCACAAACCACTTGAGTTGAGGATACACACCAAAATCCCAAACATACCTCTAGAACCGCATACCATAATATTCCAATGCAGAGCAATCCAGACCAAATTCTTGTCACTCTGTTACCTCTGAACAACAACAAAACCTGGTTCTACTCAGATGGCCATAACTTCACCAATCCTCCATGGGGATCTCTCAAATCTTAACTAGAGAAACTTCAGATAATCCTCTATAAAACCCTTTAATCTGCAGACTCTGATCTTCATCTCACTGGGAATGCAGAGAAAACTACTTTACTGAACTACACTGTCTTCACTGTTTCTGACAAAGAGATATGTTGACATCAATGACAATACACCATAGGCATATATTTGCAATAATCTCCCCCTTTGTCATTGATGGCAACATATGATGTGAAAAATTGATTCAACCATCAAGACAAGGACTTCCCCCCTTTCTCTTATCACACCTGCAACCACTTTCTTCACTACTCCACCTTCCACCAGCAACTACTTACTTCCAAGTTTTTCACATGACTTCTCTCCCCCTTTGACATCAATGGTAAAGGGCACATATTTGCAATCATCTCTCCCCCTTTTTGTTTCTTAGATAAAATCAAACTAAACTCTAGAATTAACATACTGACTACTCTCCCTGAGTAGCCTCCCCTTAACACCAATCTAAAACACAAGATATGACTATGAGTTCCACTAGACTGATGCACACTAGTGCAACTTAGTTCTAAATAGGATGGGTAATAACCCCCAGCTTCACTCTGAGATACTCAAAAGTGTCCTTAGGTACAGGCTTAGTGAAGATATCTGTAATCTGATCCTTTGAAGAAACAAACTCCAATCTGACTTCATTCTCATTTACCTTCTCTCTCAAAAAGTGAAACTTGATGGATATGTGCTTTGTCTTTAAATGGAACATCATATTCTTTGATATGTTTATTGCACTTGAATTATCACAAAAGATTGTAACAGGCTCTTCAAACATAATTCTGATATCCTTCAACATTTGTTTCATCCACAAAACTTGAGTATAATTACTTGTTGCTGCTATATACTTTGCCTCTACAGTAGACAGAGATATTGCCTCCTGCCTTTTGCTAAACCAAGAAACCAATCTCTTTCCCAAGAAAAATGCAGCACCACTAGTACTCTTCCTGTCATCCACATCTCCTACCCAATCAACATTTGTATATGCATGAAGAGTGAAATCATCATCCTTAGCATACCATAATCCATAATCAAATTTCCCCTTCAGATATCTAAAAATTCTTTTGACTGCTACAACATGAGATTCTTTAGGATCAGCTTGAAATCTAGTAACAAGGCCAACTACATTCATAACATCAGGTTTGATTTGAGTCAGATAAAGTAGTCCTCCAATCATTGATCTATACCTTTTCTGATCTACCTTAAGGGAATCATCATCTTTACTCCACTTGCATCTAGTTATCGTAGGAGTACTCACTAGTTCTGAATCCTCCATTCCAAACTTTTTCAACAACTCTTTCACATACTTAGACTGAGATATGAAAATGCCCTAATCTGACTGAATGATTTATAGAGCTAAGAAGAAATTCATTTCACCAAACATGGACATCTCAAATTCACTTTGCATCTGATCAACAAATTTTTTAAACATGCTCTCATTTCCACTAAAGATGATATCAACAAATACCTCAATAATCAAGATGTGTTCATGATCAATTTTGAAATAAAGATTACTATTAGCTGTAACTTTGCCAAAACCTAACTTTAGCAGATACTTATCTAATCTTGCATACCAGGCTCTTGGGGTTTGTTTAAGTCCATACAATGCTTTCCTCAATCTGCAGACCATATCTCCTTGATCAGACAACTGGAATCCTTTCAGTTGCTCAATGTAGACTTCTTCATCCAACTCTCCATTCAGGAATGTTGACTTGACATCCATCTGGTAAACTATGAAATCTTTGTAAGAAACAAAGGCAAGAAATAATCTGATTGCTTCGATTCTTGCCACCAGAGCAAAAGTTTCTTCAAAATCAATTCCCTCTACCTAAGAATATCCTTTGCACACCAATCTTGCTTTGTTTCTCACAACTTCACCATCTTCATTCAATTTATTCTGGAAGACCCATTTAGTTCCAATTACATTTTTATTTTCAAGTCTAGGAACAAGATCCCAAGTATGATTCTTTTCAATTTGCATTAATTCTTCTTCCATTGCTTTTACCCAACTTTCATCATTACAAGCTTCATTCACTGATTTTGGTTCAATCTTTGAAATCAAACAATACTCCATTTGATCTTTAGTAATTTTTCTTCTACTTTGAACACATTTATTTTTATCTCTTATGATCTAATCTTCAAAATGATTCAACCTTACATACCTGGGATTTTTGGGATTTTCTTAAACTTCTAATTCTTGAACTTGTTCCTCAACATTTGCACTAGCTTCTTGAGTCACTGGATTCTCCGAAGCAATTTGAATTTGAGTTTGAGTTTAAACTTGCTTTTTTTTATTTGGAATTTCATTTTGATCATCTAATTCATATCCACAAGACTTGGAAGGTCTCTCCTTGCTTTCATCAACTTTGACATTAGTACTTTCAACAATCCTTTTCAATCTCTTGTCAAAGCACCAGTATGCCTTGCTTTGGTTAGAATAGCCTAGAATATTCCTTCATCACATCTTGTATCAAACTTGCCTAGATCTTCATCTCTCTTGATATAGCATTTACTACCAAAAAATCTGAAGTATTTCACAGTAGGAGCATTACCAAACCACAGTTCATAAGGTATTTTACCAGTATTACCTTTGATCTGCACCCGGTTAAGAGTGTAGATAGCAGTACTCACAGCCTCTCTCCAATAGACATGTGGAACATTTGCCTCCATTATCATGGTTCTTCCTTTCCACAACTTCATTCTGCTGAGGAGTTCTAGGAGCAGATAACTATCTTCTTATTCCATGCTTTTCACAAAATGCATTAAACTCACCAGAGGTAAACTCTCCACCTCTGTCAGATCTCAGACACTTTATCTTCACACTAATCTCATTCTCCACCCTAGCCTTGAACACCTTGAATCTATCAAGAGCCTCTAATTTCTCTCTCAAGAAAGTGACCCACATCATTCAGGAGTAATCATCAATAAACAACATAAAGTATATGTCTCCTTACAAACTCCTAACTCTGGTAGGACCACTCAAATCAGTGTGCACAAGTTCCAACAATCCACTTGAAAATTGTTCTTTACTTTTGAATGTAGCTCTGTTCTGTTTACCCAACTGACATTCCTTACACATGCTATTATCAGGTTTCACAAGCTTTGGAAGATCTCTCACAGCCTGAGTAGTACTTATCTTGATAATGTTATCAAAGTTTACATGACACATTCTCCTATGCCATAACCAACTTTGATCAATCTGAGCAATCAAACAACTTTTACCAGTACTACTTAAATGAAAGATATTACCTCTAGTCTATGTACTAGATGCAATCTCAGTTTCAGAGCTTCCCAAAAATTTTCATTTTCCATCCTTGAATCGGAGATCATACCCTTTGTCAACCAACTATCCAACACTGAGAAGATTATGCTTCAACCCTTCTACATACAAAACATCATTAGTGTTATTCTTACCATCAAGAGAGAAGGATCCTCTGCCACGGATTCTACCAGCTGAATTGTCTCCAAACTTCACAATTCCACCTTCATATCTTTCCAAACTTACAAACTTACTTTTATCACCAGTCATATGATGAGAACATCCACTGTCAATCACCCATTCATCCTTTTCTTCAACCTGAGCATTCAAGTCACTTTCCACATTCAAACAACTAGCAGATTTAGTAGGCATCAGATCTTCTTCTTTGATAGCAATGAACACCCATTCATTTCCAAAGGTAATTCCCATATCAGATTCATCATTTGTGACTCTTTCATCAGCAGCTTCTTGGACATAGTAGTATTTCTTCTAAACCCTAGGTCTGTTAGGGTTTCACTTTGAAACCCTCTCTGGACATCTTGAAGCAAAATGACCAATGTTATTGCAAGCAAAACATTTGAAAGGCAACTTTCGTTCATACTTACTGGATCCTCTTGGTAATCATTTGGCAATAAGGGCTTCAAGTTCTTCAACCTCAGATTCATCTTCTTCAAGTTCCTTCCTTGCCTTCTCATATCTGGTTAGTCTTCTTGAAGATCTTTCACCTAGATCAAATCTTTGCTTTCCAAAAACACTGGATCAAATCTTTGCTTTCCAAAAACACTGGCCTTAAATGTAGATTTTGATTTAGGAAGATAATCACCAAACTCACTCATTTCAAATGTAGAAAGCTTGCCAACCAACTAATCCCTTGTAACATATGTCACAGTCCTGATCTCCTCAATAGTAGTAACTCTATGCTTGTATGAAGCAGGTAAGGATCTGAGCACCTTGGCAACAATCTCTAATTCTTCCAGTTTTCCACTAGCATGCCTGATACTACACACAAGTTCATTCACCTTCTACATGTAGGAAGTGATGTTTTCATCTTTACTCATCCTCAAACATTCATATCTACCCTTTAGGCTTTGTAACTTAGCACATTTGACATATGCATCACCTTCATATAGAGTTTCCAACTTCTAGATTTCATGAGCAGTTTACAATTCCAAGACATTTGTCATTTCTATATCAGTCAGGGCACTCAACAATTCTTCTTTAGCCTGAATGTTGTATTCAGCTTCTTTGATTTCATCTAGAGTTGTAGGACCATTCTGCAGAGGAGTATACTTATTCTTAGTTATCAACCAATACGGATCACCCATGCATTGCAAATGACACTCCATGCAATTCTTCCAAAGAGAGTAATTTGTTCCATCAAATCTCAGACTATCCTTCTTGTATGTCGACATCCTGGATCTCCTCAAGCGGTCAAGCTTCTTTTAGAGGAACTGACTTTGATACCAATTGTTGAAATTAGGGAAGACAACTGAGAGGGGGTGGTGACTCAGTTGTCATAAAACTTTATCTTTTGCTTCATTTAATCTTCTTTACCACTTACTAACAGATTAATGATATAACCATGAAAGCATGAATCAACAACACATGAGAAGAAACACAATCAACACACATAACACTAGGATTTTTACGTGGAAACCCTGTTAAGGGAAAAACTATGGTGGGGGTTAACCCACAAGATTTATTCTCTATTAAAATAATAGAAAAAATGGGAAGGCACTTGCCTTCGGGCACACTACCCAGAGCTCACTGCTCCAAGAGACTCACTGTCTACAAAAATATTCACATGGTTAACACTGAAAGGTTGAACTGAGTAATAGCATCTTCTCCATGCCAAGGTTCAGTTCCATTGAAGCTCACAACACCTCTTCTTTGCCCCCAAACACTTCTTCACTACCTCCACATCTTCACACACTTCAACACATTCACATGACTTCATTACACTTATTTTTACATGACATCAACTTTGGAATGAACATCAAAGTCGGCCTTACAATCATCTATCTAGAACATTCTCCAAGATAAGCATTATAAGCAATTACAATCACAAGACTTGACTTAATACAAAATGCTACATGCGGACCACTACACTATTGGCCAAACATAGCTGGGACTCAAATCTTCCTCGAACAACACGCCACGCTCCATAGAACTTCTCTTAGATCATCCACAACATGCACAAAGCATACGGTCAACCAAGACTGGAAAGAACAGCAACACCCAAAGAGAAATCTTCAACTATGAGCTCAATCCTTAATGCGGACCACTAACACAATAGGTACACGATCCAAAGACCTTCACAAGCACAATGAAATCAACAAGAATAACTGCACCACCACAAATCACCATAATCACTTGCATCTTCTTACAGGAACTTAAGAACACTAACTGTCATGACTATCACACTAGAAAGATTGCTTGTAGACCTCCAAACCATGAACCACTTGAGTTTAAGATACACAACAACATCCCAAACATACCTCTAGAATCGCAGACCATAATATTCCAATGCGGAGCAATCCGGACCAAATTCCTGTCACTTTGTTACCTCTGAACAACTGCAAAACCTGGTTCTACTCAAATGGCCATAACTTCACCAATCCTCCATGCGAATCTCTCAAATATTAACTAGAGCAACTTCAAACAATCCTCTACAAAACCCTTTAATCCACAGACTCTGATCTTCATCTCACTAGGAATGCGGAGCAAACTACTGTATTGAACTACACCGTCTTCACTATTTCTGACAAAGAGATATGTTGAGATCAATGACAACAAATCATAGGCACATATTTGCAACACTTAATTCCCAACATTCTCCCACTTGTCAAACACTTTGTAAGAGCCAATAGAAATAACAGGATTTAACTGCTATAGGCCGAGAGGCCCATAGACTCCAAACACCATCTAAACTTCTTTGTGCCCACTGGTTTTGTTAATGCATCTGCAGTATTCTTCAAAGTGTCTACCTTCTCCAAATTCACCTTCCCATCCTCTACCATGTCTCGCACAAAGTGAAACTATGTATGAGGAAAATTGATAGGTCGAATGATAAAATCAAAACTATGCTAATAACCAAATCAATAACCCATAACATAAAGAGATCTATCTAAATAAAAAGCCATGATCAATGAATAAATCAAATAAAACAAGAAAGCTTTTACCAAATTGTATTGTTCTCTTTTGTCGAATGTGGATTTCTCAAATATGTTGTGAAACCATGTTTGCAACAAGAGAATGCTCAAAGTGCTCAAAGATCAATGTCAAAAGATCGTAAAGGTACTCAACGATGCGATGTATGCTCAAAGCGCTATAAAAGATGCCTGAGAATAAGTTATTGAAGAGGATTTGTGAAGGAGAGGAGGGTGGTTATATAGGTTTCAAACATGATCGATCATGGGATGAAATAAATCCATAGAATGAATGGTTGAGATAAATCAAATAACTCATGTTGAATGTGCACATGATATGTGTCACTCCATAAGGATATTTTTATTAAGATATGATGAAAACAAGATAAATTAAGTCAATTAACTCAACTTGTAACTTTGCCTTTTTTAGAGTTCTAAAAATAAGACTGATTGTGCACCTGAGTTATCATGATATTTTTAGAGAAATTGGAAAGATAATTGAAATTAAATAAATAAATTTATTTAATTGTTTATGCATGATAGAGGAATAGATAAGATTATGAAGATTATAAATAAAATATTTGATTTTATTTATTTTTAGAGGTTTGAGATAATTTGAATAAATTTGCATGATTTATTTAAATTTGGAAGAGCAATTTGACTTAATTAAATAATGTAGAATTATTTAATTATAGATAAGAGGATTTTGATGAATTAATTAAATAATTGGATTTATTTAATTAATGTGGACTTGAAATTTGAATAAGGATAATGATTTAATTAAATAATAAAAATTATTTAATTTTGGAAGAATATAGAAGAATTTAATGAAATTAATTAAATAAATACAATTGTTTAATTAATGTTGAATTTTGGAGTTTTGGAAGAATTTGATGAAATTAATTAAATAACTAGATTATTTAATTAACAATGAATGCAGGTGATTAGATAGATTAAACAAAATGCAAGTGATTTGAAGACTTGGTCATTTTAGGGTGTCTACATTTTGCCCCTATTTGATGCAATGCAATTTATAACGTTGCTTCAGAGAAATCGATTGTTGAAGACATGATACAATTTTGATGCCCCAGTGTAGCTAACTGCCCTAGCGTATGCCCCTCGAGAGGAAAGACAGGGAGGTGACATATGGACGGAGTTAACACTCGACAAGAAGAGTGTGTGACAATGTAGAAAGAAAAGCAAGGGTGGGAAGAAAAAAAGGGAGGGACACTATAAATAGGTCCCAAGGGGACCACATTCCTTATTTGCACACTAAGAGTTGCCAAATTTAGAGCTTGGAGTCTCTTAGCTTAGTGTGTGAGTGTTGAGTGGAGAAGGAGATTGTAGCGTGGAGAGATGTTGATCCCAGTGCATAAGCATCAGGCGGAGCGGGTACGGATGTACGGGAGACCAGCGGGAGCACTGACAGTGGTAAGTGCTTGATAACCTCTTTGCATTTGAATTTGTAGGTCATTTTTAGGGTTTTATCTGGGTAGGTTTCTAGGTCAGCCAAAAGTGTTGCACCATGATAGGGCACTCTTGGTAGTTGGTCAAAGCACCTATGGCACGCTAAAGCGGAGTTGGTAGGTTAGTAAAGTGCCTTTGGTCAAAGCTCAGCGCTATTAGTTTTTAGGTGTCGTACTGCAACGTGGTTGGTATGATCCCAAAGTGCTATTGGCAAGGCAGTAAAGCGCAGTTGGGAGGGTAGTTAGGCGCGGTTGGAATGGGTGCTGCAAAAAATGAGTCGCACTTGCAACTTCAGTAAGTCGCAGTTGGATACATAGTATAGCGTACCTATGTCAAACAGGTCACTTTTGGCATTTGTTAGTAAAACGCGGTTGTTGAAATAGTAAGGCGCTTTGGGTAGAACAACAGAGCGCACTTGGAGAAAATAAGGCACTTTTGGTTAGGTTAGATTAGTGAAGTAGTTAGGGGTGACCGAGGGGTTGACCACTTAGGTTAGAGATGGGCAAAGTGACCTAGGGCTTATTTATGTCCTATGGTTGTGTATGTAGATGTCGTAAGTGAGTTAGAGAATTTGCAAAAAATGTCTGACAAGTAGTTTGTGTGGATGCAGAGAGCTCTTCCCCCACTGATGTCAAGGGAGCAACACCACATAATTGCTGATGAGGTGGTACAGATTACTTGGGAGGAGGATGCGTTCCTGGAGTAAATGGGATTGTGGCATGTGGCACACTTGACACACATTAGGGTGAATCTCGCCCTTTTGACAGTAGTTGTGGAGAGATATCATAGTGAGACATGTTCATTTCACTTTCTGACAGGGAAGGCTACAGTGACACTTGAGGACGTGTATCACATCCTCAAGATCTTGATTGATGGAGAGAGAGTGGACTTCAACCAGTGCGAGGTGAGGCTAGCCTGATAGATGTATTCTACACAGATGACTTGCGGATAGAGGATGGCGAGATTCGATGGGCTAACATGCCGAGACTATGCAACCGAATCAGATGGATTGTGGCTTCATTGGTTGGTGGCTTCCTCTACCCATATAGGCAATCTTGAGGACTATCTATAGGATAGGGCACTGTATTTTCAGGGATGTTTACACATGGCATCTGCTATGCATGGGGCCCTTGTGTGTTGGGGTAGTTGTATCGACATATGCATGATTGCATGTATAGGAGAGGACAGATTTTATCAATAGGTGTGACTCTATTACAGGTGTGGTCTTAGGAGCAGATCCCAGTGATCAGACCAATTACACAGTGCCACTGTGAGAAGGGGGAACCATATGCATTTTTATATTAGAGATTGATCACACAACGATGACTTGGGTCGGTGAACTATTGGAGGCGATAGATTGATGAGATGGATCTCTTTATTTGGAGACCATGGCTACTGTGTGAGGCATGGGAGGATGAGCATGAGCAATTGATGTACTACTGACAGGCTCGATATCTATTTGGAAGACACATAGATACTATTGAGAGATACCTACCAGAGCGGGTACTCAGACAGTTTGGCTTGCCACAGGGGATGCCAGTTGGAGAGCTGACACATGCTAGGACATGACATGAGGTTGGGGACTGGGATACAGAGATTCTAGTGGCTACAGCATTGGCAGAGTTACAGGGACTTGCCCCAGTGAGATGGGATTGGGATTTAGGATTGGCAGATCTAGGGACACTGCCAGAGTATGACAGGTACTGGTAGACACACAAGCCAGTGAAACTAACTACACCAGGTGTGGCAGGGGCAGTGCGAGAGGTATTGGTGCTAGGTGGAGAGGCGAGGATGAGACGACTGGCCAGAGAGGCTAGACAATAGGCAGGTGGAGAGGACAAAGGCTAGTAGGCTGATGTAGAGATGACAGAGGAGGAGGATCCAGTTGTAGAGACTGAGTTGCAGCAGGCACAGCAACTACTACAAGAGGAGACTACATGGAGGACTCAGTTGGAGCTCTGGATGGTGAGATTGCGGAGGGACAAGGATGCCACGAGGGTAGAGGCTAGACAGGCTGAGGCCCTAGCATAGGTACATGTACAAATAGTAGCAGTGGCACAGGCAGCCTTAGCAGTGGCACAGGTAGCCTTAGCAGTGGCACAGACAGCTTTGGCAGAGGCATAATCCCTGCCAGCACTGACAGTAGATGACAAGCAGCTAGCCTAGGTGACTTTGGATAGGGACGCAGCAGTACAGTTGCATTTGACAGCAGAGGCCACCCTATAGAGGGTTAGGCAGGAGAGAGATGAGGCACGCTATGCATTGGGTGTCGATCAGAGGAAATTTTACATTGAGCTCATCCTTGTACAGGGAGAGCTAGTGTCAGTAGGTAGAGAAGCTGAGTACTACAAGGGTCTCTACATTGGTGTGGTGCTGGCAGCTCAACTGGCACCCAGCTATAGAGAGCAGAGCCGGTCAGGGACGTCAGGGTCACGCAAGACAGGGTAGTTAGTGTCCTTAGTTAGAGGACCCTTTGTGCCGCCAGGGGGAGGAGGACCACAAGGGGACCTTCATCGAGTAATGTGGAGGATAGGGGCCACAACAGGAGGGCAACTCTACCCACTAGCTTCCACCTAGAGCATGCATGTTGTATATTGTACCATTTATTTGTATCATGATGGACACTATATATTTAGGTTGATGCCTGCATGCATCCAATGTATATTTAGCAGGTTTTTGATAGCCATGATGTACTTATTGATGTATATCTGGATGTGTGTATATGGAAAATTGATCTATTCTAAACTAATAAAAACCAAAAATCCAATAACATAAAGAAAACGAATTTAAATAAAAGCCATGATAGATAATCAATGCAATAAAGACTTTTACCGAAATTTTTGTTGTTTCCTTTGGATTGAATGTAGAATTGCTCAATGAAATTGCAAAGCCATAGCTGCAACAAGCAAGTGTAGTACTCAAGAGATCAATGTCAAATGATCGTAAGGTTGCTCAATCGACGCGTTGTGTATGCTCGAAGCTCTGTTAAGTGTGCCTGAGAATACGATCGAAGAGAGAGACTAAATGAAGGAGATGAGGGGGGTTTATATAGATTTCAAGGAAAATCGATCAACGGTCCAGATAATTCAGAAGAATCAACGGAGGAGATAAGTTGAGGAATGTGCAACGAATGAGAAGAAGACATGTGTCTTGCTTGCTTTTGCATGAGAGGAGTTATCAAGAATAGAAGAATGAGTTAACTGAAGAGATAAATCAATTAAAAGAATAAAGCAATCAGTTAAGTGATTTAAAGCAAGAAGAAGAGATTTGCATGAGAAAAGAAGATATTTTGCTTTATTAAATATAGAAATATTTAATTGATGAGGAAGAAAGCTTGAGTTATTTTAGAGATAACTCAAATTAGAAGAAAAAGCAATTTAAATAAATAATTGATTTATTTAAATTTAGAGAAGATATTTTGGAAGAAATAATTAAATAATTAGAATTATTTAATTTAGAAGATTTAAAAGCAAATTAAATAAATAAATTTATTTAATTGTTGTGCATGATTTTGGAAGAAGGATTTTTGATTTAATTAAATAATTAAGAATTATTTAATTTTAGATAAGAGGGAATTTGTTGAATTAATTAAATAACTGGATATATTTAATTAATGTAGATGTGAATTTTGGAAGGTGACAATGATTTAATTAAATAATTATAAATTATTTAATTGTGGAAGAATATAGAGGAATTTGATTTAATTAATTAAATAAAGAGAATTTATTTAATTAATGTTGAATTTTGGAGATTTAGAAGAATTTGATGAAAATTAATTAAATAATTAGATTATTTAATTAATGTTGAAATGCAGGTGATTCGACAGATAATGGAATGCCAGTGATTTGACGACACGGTCATTTTAGGGTGTCTACATTTTGCCCCTCTTTGATGCAATGCAGCTTGTAGCGTTGCGTCAAAGAAATTAATTGTTGAAGAGGTGATACAATTTTTATGCCCCAGTGTAAGTAGTTGCCCCAGCGTAGCTGGCGTAGGGTGCCCCCTCGAGAGGAAAGACAGGGAAGTGACAGAAGAACTGTGTGGACGCTCGACTAGAAGATTTGTTGGAGACAGATGAGGTTGGGTTGATGATAGATAGAAGAAAGTGGAGATAGAAGAGAACATGATAGAAAAGACTGTTGATCGATTATTGTTGGAAAACTATATAAGGCCATGGATGAATGGATGGGTAGATGGATGAGCTTGTTGCAATGGTTGCACATTTGTTTATAAAGAGCAATCCTTATTTTTGATATAGCACGTGGATAGTTCGCCACCAAGGTATAAAAGACCAAGGTGCAGTAATATCCGAGTGCGTGGACGTTGACTCTGCAAGCAAGCGGTTTGAAATTAGATCCATTAGACATAATATAACCTTGTTGGAACATGCGAATAAGCCATAGTCTTGAACATAAAATAAACTTCCATACATGTAAATGCAAGAAGAAATATTAATATGTAAGATGCTAGGCCGTAACACACACAAGATAGATATGATGCCAAGAAAGATACTAAAGATCATTCCTCAAACACGGCACACAGAAAGCAATGACTATGCCCCCAGTCCGTACTGCATCGCAACATACCAAGATTACAGATAAACCAGGGTAGTTTTGAATAAGTATTGGAAAAGGAACAAAAGATAAACCATAACACAAATTGACTAACTTACAAAGTAAACATATAGCCAACATATTCTCTTGCCAAAGAGGTTGCTCAGGATAGATTGGGTAGGAAAGATAACAGCCTTATCGTAGGAAATCTGTGTCCATTAAAGGGGGCTATCTACCTAAAAAGACAATGTCTCACTACAGGAAATGCCACATGTCGCAGGAGACGCGTGTGTTGGTCTCGACAATGGAACACTTCGCAGAAGACAAGCCTGTGGATCTAGGGCTTGGTTAAGCGGTACTTAGCTGATGTTGGCAATCGATATGCGGGACAGTAGATGACTCTGGAAGTAGGTCTCTTTGCTTCAGGTTTGTTAAGGACTTTTTGCTTTGAAAGGATGTGCTAGCTTGCTGCTTGAGTTAGTCAAGTCAAGGCGAATGGATTTTGAAAAATGGAAGACTAGAAGGGTGACAGTGCTAATGGATTGAAACGGGTGGAGAATGATGGATCATGTGTGCCTGAGTACTAGAAACATCCTTCGTATTCCAGACTGCCTACATACCCTGTATCCACGGGATCAAGGCACACTTACGATGGAAGGTGAATGTGATAAATATGTAGTTCTGGATAGAGTGATGAATGGGTCAAGGTGAAAGGAGGGGATCTTATGTACCTGAGTACTGGATACTTCCTTCGTATTCCAGACTGCCTACATACCCATATCCATGGGATCAAGGTACCTTAAGATTGAGAAGAGATGATATGTAGTTCTGGTTACTGTGATGATGTGGGAAAAGAGCGGAGAAGAGGTGATCTTATGTACCTGAGTACTGGAAACGTCCTTCGTATTCCAGACTGCCTACATAACCATATCCATGGGATCAAGGTACTTTAAGATTGCGAAGATGAAAGTATGTAGTTCTGGTTAGTGTGATGATGTAGAACAAGTGTTGAGAAGATAACAGCGTTATCGTAGGAACTCTGTGTCCGTTAAAGGGTGTTACCTGTGGAAATGAGAAAAGATCGAAGTATGCGTTGTGAACCACGAACAAGGAACCAATCCTAGACCAAAGCTAAGGAAAGACTTGCCCCCATTCTGGTAGAGGAAACTGTAGGGGTGACCGCCGACAAAGACACAGAAAGACTTGACCTAGGACCAAACAGTGTTAACTATAGACACAGATCAAGACATGGGAAGATGACGATGGACACTGACAAATTTCCAAGCTATACTAGATAGGGAGATGGAAATGCAAACAACGTCAATGGTTTTATTATGGATGGATGGATGAAGCGTGTTGCGAACTAGACAAGGAGTGGACAGGACTTGATAGACGATGGATGCTGACTCTACACATAGCGCCTATTTGCCAGGTTTTCACTATGGTACTTATCCAAGGCGCCTGTTTGCCAGGTTTTCACCAGAGGATGGATTTTTTTGTATTTTTGTATTTTTGATTTTTTTGATTTTTGATTTTTGATTTTTTTTATTTTTTTGACTTTTTTGATTTTTTTGATTTTTTGTGGGAATACTCTGAGGATCAGGCATAGAACTTCTTGAGATGGACACTGTTAAGTGGCTCATCTAGAGGAATGCCGTTAGGTGTAGCTAAAGTATAAGCTCCCGATCCATATGCTGCTGTGACAATGAAGGGACCTAACCAGTTAGGCTCAAACTTGCCCTTCTTCTCTCGATCTGCTTGATTTCTCTGATTCTCCTTAAGTACAAGATCACCAACTTGAAACCGTCTTTCTTTGATCTTTTTGTTGTAATTACGCCGGAGGCGGTTTTGATAGACATGGAGATGATTAAGTGCGGCAAGACGCCTCTCATCTAGTAGTTCAAGCTCAGCTAATCTGGAAGTGCGATACTCATCTCCGCCGATCAGGTCCTGCATGGATACTCTGAGTGATGGGATCTCGACCTCTATAGGTAGGATGGCTTCAGAGCCAAAGACCAAGTCATATGGTGTGGCACCAGTTGGTGTTCTAATACTAGTGCGGTAGGCCCATAGGGCAGGATTGAGTTGCAAGTGCCAATCACGACCAGCTTCATTGACCGTTTTCTTGAGGATTTTGAGAATGGTTTTGTTGGAAGCCTCAGCTTGGCCGTTACTCTGCGGATAGTAGGGAGTTGAAAAGCGATGTTGGATATTGTACTGTATGCATAAGGCACGGACATCTTGGTTCTTGAATGGTCTCCCATTATCAGTGACAATGGCTTGGGGAATACCATACCGGCATATGAGGTAGTTTAGGATAAACTTGGCTATTTGCTTACCGGTGATATAGGTCATAGGAATGGCTTCCACCCACTTCGTGAAATACTCAGTGGCGGTAATGATAAACTTGTGGCCATTGGAGGAGGAAGGGTGGATTTGTCCTACGAGGTCGAGACCCCATTGAGAAAAAGGCCATGGAGTTGTCACAGGTTGTAACTCATGAGCTGGTGCGTGAATCAAATCTCCATGCTGCTGACATTGTAGACACTTCTTAGCAAACTGTGCGGCATCTTGCTCTATTGTAGGCCAATAATAACCTGTTCTGAGTATCTTTTAGCAAGATTAGGACTTGTAGAATATGCGCCACAGACACCTTCGTGTATGTCTCGTAAGGTAGCTTCGGCTTCTTCCGCGTTAAGACATCGTAAGAGGATAACATCGAGACTTCGACGATATAGTGTATCACCCAGAATGATGTAACGAGAGGATCGACGGATAAAGGTTTTGCGTTGAGTGGATGATAGGTCAGGGGGAAAGGTATTGTTTTTGAGGTATTCATAGATATCTTCGTACCATGGGGAATTGGGACCAACAAGTTCGCAGATGATTTCAGTAACAGGAACATCGACGGCTGGTATCAACAATTGCTCGATCAAGAATTCACACTTCTGTGTATTTGCAGGCATATCAATCAATGACCCTACAGAAGCCATAGAATCTGCAGCTTTGTTATGTTCTCTTGGAATTTGCTCAAATGTGATGCTAGAAAAGTGTGGTTTGTAGGCATCCACTAGTTGCTTGTAGGGGACCAACTTTTCATCCTTTGTTTGGTATTCATCCGTGACTTGGCGGATGACTAGCTGTGAGTCTCCATATACTTGTAATTCTGTGATGTCCCATTGAACTGCTGTATTGAGACCTATGAGGAGTGCTTCATACTCGGCTATGTTGTTGGTGCAAGGGAATGCTAGCCGATATGACTTTGGAATGTAGTCATTCTGAGGTGTAACAAATAAGATGCCAGCTCCTGAGCCATGCTGTGTGTAAGAACCGTCAAAGTACAACTTCCACATTACGGAGGTAGCCAGAGTGAAGAGATTCTCGTCAGGAAAGTCTGCTACCATAGGATGTGTATCTTTCATAGGTGCATCTGCTAGTTGATCCGCGAGGGCTTGTCCTTTGATTGCTTTACGATCTGTGTACTCAATGTCGAACTCGCTAAGGATCATGACCCACTTAGCTAGTCTGCCTGTGAGAGCTGCTTTTGCTAATAGATATTTCAAGGGATCAATCTTGGCTATCAGATTTGTGTGTTGGTTCAACATGTAATGCCGCAACTTTTGGGAGGCAAACACTACTGCTAGACAAGCCCTTTCCATGGGTGAATAATTGAGCTCATATCCCACCAAGGTTCTACTGATATAGTAAATTGCGTGCTCTCTGCTTGAGTCATCATTTTGTGCTAGCAGGGCCCCTAGGGCCGAATTTGTAGTGGAGATGTACAATATCAAAGGTTTGTCCGCAACTGGTGGAACCAATACATGAGGTGTAGCTAGATACTCCTTAAGTTGATCAAACGCTGCCTGACACTTGTTGTCCCATCGAAACGAGACATCCTTTCGGAGCAAGTGCTGAAAGGGTTGACATTTATCTGCTAGCTATGATATGAAACGCCTGATGGACTGTAACCTTCCTTGGAGGCTCCTTAATGCTTTAAGGTTCTTTGGTGGAGGCATCTCCACTATAGCCTTTACTTTTGCTGGATCTACTTCGATGCCCCTACGAGATACTATGTATCCCAACAGCTTCCCTGATGTGACACCGAAGACACACTTCTTGGGATTGAGTCTTACTTGGTATTTTTCAAGCCTGTCGAAGATCTGTCCTAGGACCTGTATGTGATCCGCCCGAGAAGATTTAGCCAATATATCATCAACATAGTCTTCCATGATGTGATGAAAGAGATCGTGGAAGATCACTGTCATAGCTCACTGATAGGTTGCTCCTGCATTCTTCAGACCAAATGGCATAACACACCAACAGTAATTGCCCCAAGGACATGTAAAGGTTGTTTTATGTTGGTCTTCTTCGGCTATCCTTATCTGATTGTAACCCGAGAATCCATCCATGAGAGAAAGCATCTCGTGACCAGCTGTCAAGTCCACTATAATGTCAATGTTTGGTAGTGGAAAGTCATCTTTAGGACATGCCTTATTGAGATCTCTGAAATCATTACACATGCGGATGCGCCCATTAGGTTTAGACACAGGTACAATGTTTGAGACCCAATCTGAATAGTCGATAGGTCATATGAACTTTGCGTCTAATAGCTTCTGTATTTCTACTTTCACTAGGAGAGCGATCTGTGGGTGCATTTTTCTCAATTTTTGCTTGACTGGTTTCACCTTGGGATCAACTGTGAGATAATGAACTACCAGCTTAGGGTCTAGCCCTAGCATATCTGCATAGGTCCATGCAAAGTTGATGGTTCGTTGTAAGAAGAAGCTGTTAAGATTTCTGTGCTCTGTGTCAGATAATGATGCCGCTAGGAATGTTGTCTTTGGATTCTGTTCTGTACCTAGGTTGATCTCTGTAGAATCTTCCACTAGTAGAGCTGATTTCTCTTGATACTTAGAAGGTAAGGGAAGGTCAAATCCTCCATCCTCAGGTGCCACAGTTGGGTTTTCACCTTTGGATACGTCCTTTATTTTTACTATTTTATGATCAGGAGGTGCCACAGTGTGGTTTTCACCTAGAGATCTTTCTTTAGGTGCGCTTTTGCAACTAGAGGATTTGGCATTCTCACCAAAATAAGCCGTGGGCTCTAGTTCCATTACAAAACCTGCCTTGTGATCACCAAGAGGGATACCTTCCCGAAGTCCCATGAACTCAGCTAAAGCTTCGTCATTCTGAAATACATCTATAACGGGGGCCCCTTGTTGGTCCCAATCGATAAGTTCAGGGTAGACAAGCGTGACATTCTGGGTGCTGGTGGTGGAAGTTAAGGATACGGAGGATAGTGAAAAAATGGAGGATTCTGCGAATAGATTGGATATGTGGAGGGAAGAGTCATCGATGATATCCTCTGTAGATGTCGAATCGGTGGGAAACTTGTCAGCTACCTCGTCGAGGATATACTCGATGTCCGCGGCGCGTGGTACCTTCTTACCAAATCCTAATCCTTTCTTGTCTAGCTTCTTTGTTACCACAATGGGCTCCATAGTGCCTTGATTCTATTTACCAAGGCCACCTTTGCCTTTATAGCCCATGTTTTTCACTATCCTTAAGCCATTGCCATATTGCTTGACTGGTATCGTGACTGGTTATTTCTCCTTGTAGAGCCAAGAAGAGATGTCCTCAATAGTTTCCTCTTCCAATAGCCGTCCATGTTGGAATTGGGTTAGGAATGTTGGGGGAGGAATAGTTGCTTTTTTGGTAACTTTAGCAATGGGTGGTTTGCCATAAGATTTTGGAGATAAAGGCATCCGCCCTACACAACAAGATTCAGAGATATCATAAGTGCCAAAGCCGATATCCCGAAAGCGAGCTGTGATTTTGGGGAGGGGTGTAGGTTCACATGTAGAGGCTTGCGTGAGAGTTTCAGGGTCAACATAGAGAGGGGACTCAAGGGCTTTGTCATTTTTAGGCACTTGGTTGCAATTCTTATAGCTTCCTTGCAAGACACGGCAAAATTCAAAAGGATTAGGATCTCCTGGGATAGTGATCTTCGTACCATTGTATGGGAATTTTAGGGACTGATGGTACGTGGATGGAACAGCTTTCATTGCATGGATCCATGGGCGGCCTAGAATAATGTTGTAAGGCAGCTCAATATCAAGGACTTGACACCTAGTTTCAAGCATAACAGGGCCCAGTTGTATAGGCAAGTGAATAACACCTTCTGAACGGCGTTCTGCATCATCATACCCCTTGATTGTAATACTATGCTCAGTGTTGACGTGATCCTCAGAGTATCCCAATTGCTTTAGTAACTTTAAAGAACAGATGTTGAGACCAGCACCACCATCTATGAGGATGCGTTTGATTTTGCGTTTATGGATGAGCACTTCAATATGGAGGGCATCGTTGTGACAAGGATCATGGGAGGGAAGGTCTTTCTCCAAGAAGACCACATTGTAAGGTGAAGCAATATTACCCACTATAGCTTGGAAATCTGCCACTGCTATGTTGTTAGGAACAGAGGACTCTTGGAGGGCCTTTTCTAGCACTACTCTATGTGCAGGTGATGACCGTAGAAGGTCCAAAATAGAGATCTGCGCTGGTGTTTTCCCTAGATGTTCGACAAGATTATAATCAGACTGAACCGGAAGCCTAGGTGTAGGTGCACGAATGGTGACATGACCTCAACGAGTAGTAACAGCACAATCTGTAGATTTGCCTTTGATGGTGAGGGTAGACACTCGACTCTCTTCAAAACGACCTGCAATGGAATCGAAGGACGTGGAAGCGTGATTGATACCTTTACCTCTATCCTGAGGAGGAGGTGGACCATGATGAGGGAATGGTTCCTTGTACATATCGAGATCCTGGTTCATGTGTTGCGCTGGTGATTCATTCTCAAAAGTGATTTGATTACCGTCGATGAGGTTTTGGATGAGGTGCTTAAGCTTCATGCAAGATGCAGTTCGATGACCTTTGCTCCTATGGAACTCACAATACTCATTGTCTCTGTAACGTGCAGTTTTGTAGATAGGTTCTCCATAAGGAGGAGCATCAGGTAAGGTTATGAGCCTTTTCTGCAAAGCTTGCTATAAGACCGATTCGATGGGCACTCCCAAAGGAGTAAATTGACGTCGCGGAGGGTAATCTTGTTGGGGCTGCTCTTGTTGTCTTTGCTGTTGGTTGGGATAAGGCTGCCTTTGTTGCTGCTGTTGTTGAGGTGGAGCTTGACTTGGTTTGGAGAGTTGCAGTGGTGTTTGCAACGTTTGGACATGCTTAGTATCGACCACCCCATCGTTGACCACGTTTTTGTTCTTGTTCCAATATTTGGGTTTATCATTTGATTGTTGATGAGAAGAGCTATCTTTCATCTCTTTAAAGATTTTGACCACACCCTTAGCAATGAGGGCCTTCTCAATGTTGATGCCCTTGTATGTGATTTCATCGAAGGTTGTAGCACTAAGGATTTGCACATGGAAACCTAACTCTTGGTTGAGGTTCTGCACAAAGATGCTAACAAGCTGTTTCTCTGGAATCTTGAAAGGGAATTTACTAACCATTTGTCTCCATCGTTGAAGGAAAGAAATGAAAGTTACGCCATTTTTCTGTTTATTGTTGCATAGGTCCGTCATGGAAATCTCATGCTCTGCGTTGTAAGAAAAATGGGTGGCAAACTTCTCTGCTAGCTCGTTGAAAGACTTGATACCCGTAGGTAAGTGTGAGAACCATTCTATTGCTTGTCCTCTAAGACTACGAGGAAAAAGACGCATAAGATATGTGTTGTTGTGAGAGACCTCGAAGCAAGCAAGATAGAATTCCCTAAGATGGTCCTTTGGGTCACCTTTTCCTTTGTACTTATCAAACTTGGGAATAGTGAAATTTTGAGGAAAAGGGATCATTGGTAACGACCGATCAAAAGGATAAGGGCACACTTCCTCCAAGGAGAAAGTCTTTTTGGTGTGGCCAAATGTAAGATCAGATAGCTGTTGTTGCACCTCCGCAATCTTTAATTCCATAGTCGTTGGAGGGGTTGGTAACGTCTCCTGTTGTCCAAAAAGTGGTTGGTGTTGCCCATATGGAAGATTATAGTGTGAGCCATGCGTACTGGTATTGTAAGGGTCGTAAGATTGATTGGGATTGTATAGATTGTATGATTGGTTCAGATTGGGTTGGAATTGGAGGTTTTGATTAGGCAGAGGTGGAGGTGGCGCTAGGTAAGAATGTTGGCTCTGCGAAGGTTGAAGAAACGTATTGGGGGGAGGAAAGCTAAAGTGCGTTTGATTAGGTTGTGAAGGTGGCACATAGCTTTGGGAAACCTGATGTTGGGAATGTTGAGAGTGGCTAGGCAATGTATGAAAGAAGTTGAGCGTGGATGAATGTTGTGGAGGAGGAACATAGGTAGAAGTGATTTGCGACGGTGGGGGTTGATTGAAGATGAGAGTAGAAGAATGTTGTGGTGGAGGAACATAGGTAGAAGTGATTTGCGACGGTTGGGGTTGCTTGAGGATGAGAGTAGAAGAATGTTGTGGTTGGGGCTGCGTGACTCTAATTGGTTGAGAGACATGCAGGTGTGATGATATAGGAGGTGGCATATGTTGAGACCCTTGTTGCATGGCTACATACGTGTTCCCCGGATTGTAATTGGGTGGGAAACCTACGCGTGATGGGGTAACCAAGTTTCCACTTGCGCTTGGGATGGACACTTTAGGAGGTGGTTGCACTTTGGATCGAGCTAAGGTGGCTTGCTTAGCTAACTCTGCTTGACGTTGGAGAGTTTCTTGTTGGTTTTGATAGATCTCCATAGGAGTCAATAGTGGTGATACGGGCCTCTCCTCTGTTGGGTTTTGAAAGAGGGGATTCCTATACTGTGAGCTTTGAGTAGGTAGGGGCGTAGTCACCGTGGACATGGTTTGCACCGCTTGTATGGTTTCTTGGGTGTTGTTGCCCTCCTTGAGAGTGGACACATCAAAATCTTGAGGTAACTTGGCACCTTGCTTTGCAAGCAAGCGAAAGAAATGATCCTGGTTCTCACTAAGGATTTTATCAAAGGCAGCTATAGCTCTAGGATCTTGTATAAATTCATCAAGATCTTGCCCATCTTCCTGAGAGGATTGACCTATTTCAAAGTGTCGCTCTTCTTGAGATGGGGGTTGATCTATGACATAACCTTGTGGGACAAAATCTGGAGGCAAGCCTGTGGTATACTGCGGTGCATTTAGCAAAGGGGTTCTATCCTCATGAGGATTGCTTGGTTCCTCTATGTGCGGCATGTTTGGAGAGCTGATTGGTTTTGCCGCTTGTGTATTAGGAGTCACCTTGGGAGTAATGTTGAGACGACCTGATTGTGGTGTGCGAGGGGGTGACTTGTGCTTCTTAGGGACAACTTGCCTAGACTTCATAGTTTGCTGTAGCCTAGTGGTGACCATGGGATACACTTAGGACACAATGTAATGCTGGGAATCTGTGAGATGCTTTGAAGAAACGGACAAACTCTGATGCACAAAGTACTGAACCAAAGGCGCTATACTGTTTGACCAGAGGCGCAGGACTGTGCTACCAAAAGCGTGCTACTGTGGGCCAGAGGCGATGGACTGAGCTACCAATAGCGAGTTATTGCTATGCCAAAGGCGAGCTACTGTTATACCGAGGGCACTGAAGTAGAGTTTTGCCAGAGGCGGGTTACTGCTGACCAAAGGCGATCTACTGTATTACCAAAGGCGAGCTGCTGTAATACCAGGGGCGCTGAAGTAGTGTCTGATGTTTTTCAAAGGCAAAATTTTTTCTGTTTCTGATTGGATTGGTTTGGCAAGAGAAAACACAGCAAACAAGTGGTCAAAAAAGGCACAAGGACTGACACAACAGATAGTGTATGTTCAAGGCTCCAAACAAGCCCAATGTTTCCACAGGTCTAATACAGTTGCAATCAATAACAAGCACTTTTTATCCCTAGAGACAAGGTTTCATTGCAGTAGATCAGCTCACAGCTTAATACTCCGTCGATAAAAATATCATTCCATAAAGGTGTCAGATATTTAGTATCTTTGCGAGAGACGATAGGTAGGGATATCTCACCCTCCCCTTGGAAAGCTCAAGTAGGTCACAAGAGCTTTATGTCCAAGGGAATACTATCTCTTCTCAAGGGAGCCAATGGTGAGTATCTTAAGGGTTTAAATCGATTTCCCTTGCACTGATGATTACCGCAATGTTCAGAGGTAGGTCAGGTAGTCTCTATCTAAATTGGTTCTTAGTGACTTTGAGGGACCAACGCCTTACGAGCAATGCGACAAGCTACTAAAATCTTTAACCAATCCTACTAAGAGTTTCAAACACTTCGCTCAATGTGAAAATTGTTTCCACAAAGGGCTAGTACACCTCTTTTCAGTTTGGCATCACAAGGTAAGGCTGACGTCGGTTAGGACTTGGCTTTCGCCTTATCCCTTTTATATAGCGGTTCAAAGGAAAACTTTGCTTAGGGTCATCCCTTTTGGATGAAGCGCAATCCAAAAGCAAGCCCTTCTAAAGGAAGTACAAAAAATGTAAAATCAAGCACGTCAATCAATGGTTCAATTGTCCCGTTATAAGAAAAATAAGGTGCAACTAAGCTATGCACACACACGATTGTAGTTGTAAATTGTCCCTTATGAAATGAAGTGTTTGGCATTCATGTCCATTGTCCCTTAGAAAATTGAGGTTTTTGTCCATACATGTCCATTGTCCCTTAAGAAAATCAGTATGTTCCTAAGACTTAGATTTGCAAAAAAGATTTGTTCAATTACTCCTTTTAAGCATGCAATGTGTTTCTAAGACTTAGTAAGGTAAAACAAAAGGGTCTTCAATGCTCGTCCTGCATAAATATGTTAAAAACACCTATTGGCTCTGTGTGAGTAATAAGAAGCTGCAACAATTCTGTTAGTTCCACCAAAATTCACAAGTTAGCAAAATAAATCAACTTTGATCAAAAGCGCTGAACAACCTTACCAGAAGCGACCTACTATGTTCCAGGAGCGCTGTTTATGCAGACCAGAAGCATCAGATAATATAGCCAGCAGCGTTGAACAATAACCAGAAGCGCTTCACTGTCGTTCCAAAAGCGCTGCGATAAATACCAAAAGCGTGTAACGATAATAACAAAAGCGTTGTAAAATATCCAGGAGCGCTTCACTGTGTAACCGAGAGTGCCATACTATGTGGCCAAACGCGCTGTTCTGTCTTAGATACAGAAAATATTAGTTTTGTTAACAATAACCAGGTCAAGATAACTTTTCATGGTGGACCTATTATCTGAAGGATGATATCTGATAGATCTGGGTTGTGTAATCTGGAAACTCAGAAAAATGGATCAGACCAATAGATTAGCACCAGAAACAAGGATATTCCTAAATAAATCAGCTTAGGAGATATCAAAAAATCAGGTTCTGAAAGACAAATATAACAGCTTGTCCAACAAAACGACAGATCTGAAATGAGAAATCACAGCAAAACCCGAATGAAGTCAAAAAACCTAATTTTAACCAAAAGCGCCTAATAACATCGCCAATAGCGCTTCTCTGTGCTACCTATAGCGCTTCTCTGTGCTACCAAAAGCGCGGCCGTGCTGCCAAGGGCACTGAACTGTTCCTTCAAAAGCACTGTAATATACTGCCAGAAGCGCTGTGAAGTGCCGTAAGCGCCGTGCCGTACTGTGTCTTCAAAAAAAACAAATTTCTCAAAGAAACCAAGGGATTAGTGGGTCCCACCGGGTGTGCCAGAATGTGTATATGGAAAATCGATCTATTCTAAACTAATAAAAACCAAAAATCCAATAACATAAAGAAAACGAATTTAAATAAAAGCCATGATAGATAATCAATGCAATAAAGACTTTTACCAAAATTTTTGTTGTTTCCTTTGGATTGAATGTAGAATTGCTCAATGAAATTGCAAAGCCATAGCTGCAACAAGCAAGTGTAGTACTCAAGAGATCAATGTCAAATGATCGTAAGGTTGCTCAATCGACGCGTTGTGTATGCTCGAAGCTCTGTTAAGTGTGCCTGAGAATACGATCGAAGAGAGAGACTAAATGAAGGAGATGAGGGGGGTTTATATAGATTTCAA
Organism: Cunninghamia lanceolata; assembly: GCA_027924645.1. Classification (NCBI taxonomy): domain Eukaryota; kingdom Viridiplantae; phylum Streptophyta; class Pinopsida; order Cupressales; family Cupressaceae; genus Cunninghamia; species Cunninghamia lanceolata. The sequence continues at coordinate 592,368 of BSBN01000220.1, read as the reverse complement.
GGAAAATCGATCAACGGTCCAGATAATTCAGAAGAATCAACGGAGGAGATAAGTTGAGGAATGTGCAACGAATGAGAAGAAGACATGTGTCTTGCTTGCTTTTGCATGAGAGGAGTTATCAAGAATAGAAGAATGAGTTAACTGAAGAGATAAATCAATTAAAAGAATAAAGCAATCAGTTAAGTGATTTAAAGCAAGAAGAAGAGATTTGCATGAGAAAAGAAGATATTTTGCTTTATTAAATATAGAAATATTTAATTGATGAGGAAGAAAGCTTGAGTTATTTTAGAGATAACTCAAATTAGAAGAAAAAGCAATTTAAATAAATAATTGATTTATTTAAATTTAGAGAAGATATTTTGGAAGAAATAATTAAATAATTAGAATTATTTAATTTAGAAGATTTAAAAGCAAATTAAATAAATAAATTTATTTAATTGTTGTGCATGATTTTGGAAGAAGGATTTTTGATTTAATTAAATAATTAAGAATTATTTAATTTTAGATAAGAGGGAATTTGTTGAATTAATTAAATAACTGGATATATTTAATTAATGTAGATGTGAATTTTGGAAGGTGACAATGATTTAATTAAATAATTATAAATTATTTAATTGTGGAAGAATATAGAGGAATTTGATTTAATTAATTAAATAAAGAGAATTTATTTAATTAATGTTGAATTTTGGAGATTTAGAAGAATTTGATGAAAATTAATTAAATAATTAGATTATTTAATTAATGTTGAAATGCAGGTGATTCGACAGATAATGGAATGCCAGTGATTTGACGACACGGTCATTTTAGGGTGTCTACAGGATGTATACATATGGACTATTTGATGTAGACATGTACATTCTGTATTTTGATGATATATGATAACATACTATGCTCACTGATGTTCATGCTTTTTATTTATGCATTTCTTGATGACATGGATGTGATGACATGTATGTATGATTATGGATTTATGTTGATGATGTATATGCTTATATGATGCTCATAGATGTATGACATATGATGACATGATGATAATATAGATATGATGATATAGATGTTATGACACGATATCTAACATGTGGTTTTTGCAGATATGCACCAGATAGAAGAAAAGTGGAGACGAAAGAGAGAGACTATTGATCGATCATTGCTTGAAAACTATATAAGACCATGGGTAAATGGATGGGTAAATGAATGAGCTTGTTGCATTGGTTTCACAATTGTTTATAAAGAGCAATCCTTATTTTTGATATAGCACATGGATAGTTTGCCACCAAGGTATAAATGACCAAGGTGCTCTGATATCCAAGTGCGTTGGACGTTGACTCTACAAGCAAGCAGTTTGATCTTAAATACCTTAGACATAATATGACCTTGTTGTACATGTGAATGAGCCATAGTCTTAAACATAAAATAAAATTCAATACATAAATGCAAGAAGAATATTAAATATGTAAGATGCTAGGTCGTAACACACACAAGAGAAATATGCTACTCAAAAAGATGCTAAAGATCATTCCTCAAACACGGCACACAAAAGCAATGACTATGCCCCCAATCTGTACTGCATCGCAACATACCAAGATTATAGATAAATCAAGGTAGCCTTGAATAGGTAATGGACAAAGGAGAAAAAGATAAACCATAAAGAAAATTGACTAACTTACAAAGTAAACATACAATCAACATATTCTCTTGCCAAAGGGGTTGCTCAGGATAGATTGGATAGGAAAGATAATAGTCTTATCATAGGAGCTATGTGTTCATTAAAGGGTGTTATCTGTTGAAAAAAAGATAATGTCTAGTTTTAGGAAATGCCACATGTTGTATAAGATGCGTGTGTTGGTCTCGATCATGGAACACCATGTATAAGACAAGTTTGTTGATCTGTTGCATGGTTTGAGATTGATTTAGCTGATGTTGGCAATCGATATGTAGGACAACATATGGCTCTATAAGTAAGTTTCTTTGCTTCAGGTTTGTTAAGGACTTTTGCTTTGAAAGGATGCATTTATTTATTGTTTTGCTGCTTGAGTTAGTCAAGTCGAGGTGAATCAGTTTTGATAAATAGAAGACTAGAAAGATGACATGTCAATGGATTGAGATGGGTGAAGAATGATGAATCATATGTGCCTGAGTATTGGATACATCCTTCGTATTCCAGACTGTCTACATACCTTGTATCCACGGGATCAAGGCACATTACGAGGAAAGATGAAAGATGATAATATGTAGTTCTGGATAGAGTGATGAGTGGGTCAAGGTGTTTGAGCTTGGGTAGATGAAATGAGGATATCTCATGTACCTGAGTATGGGAGACTTCCTTTGTATTCTATACTACCTACATACCCATATCCATGGGATCAAGGTACCTTAATATGGAAATGACACAATAAGTAGTTCTAGTTTGGATGATGATGTAGGAAAAGTGTTGGGAAGATAACAGGCCTATTGCAGGAACGATGTGTCCATTAAAGGGTGTTATCTGTGGAAAAGGAGAATGATTGAGGTGTTTACATTTTTGTGAAGTGTTTTGCATTTTTGAGGTGTTTGTGAACCACGAATAAGGATCCATTCCTAGACCTAGGTTAAGGAAATAGTTACCCCCATTCTGGTGGAGGTATTTGCATGGGTGACCTATGGAGAAGACATAGAAAGTTTGACCTAGGACAAGACAGTGATAACTGTTGACATAGATCAAGACGTGGGATGACAACGATGGACATTGGCAAATTTCCAAGCTATGCTAGATTGGAAAATGGAAATGCAAACAAGGTCAATGGTTTTATTATGGATGTATGGATGAAGTTTGTTGTGAAATGGTTTTATTATGGAATGAACAGGACTCGATAGATGATGGATGTTAAATCTACACATAGTGCCTATTTGCCAGGTTTTCACTATGGTACTTATCCAAGGTGCCTGTTTGCTAGGTTTTCACTAGAGGATGGATTATTTTGTGTTTTTTTTGGATACTTTGAGGATCAGGCATAGAACTTCTTGAGATGAACACAGTTGAGTGGCTCATCTAGAGGAATGCCATCAGGTGTAGCTAAAGTATAAGCTCCTGATCCATATGCTACTGTGACAATAAAGGGTCCTAACCAGTTAGGCTCAAACTTGCCCTTCTTTTTTCGATCTGCTTGATTTCTCTGATTTTCTTTTAAGACAAGATCACCAACTTGAAATTGTCTTTCTTTGATCTTTTTGTTGTAATTACGCCAGAGGCGGTTTTGATAGACATGGAGATGATTAAGCGCGGAAAGGCGCCTCTCATCTAGTAATTTGAGCTCAGCTAATGTGGAAGTGCGATACTCCTCTCCATCAGTCAAGTTTTGCATGGATACTCTGAGGGATGGGATCTTGACCTCTATAGATAGGATGGATTCAAATCCATAGACCAAGGCATAGGGTGTGGTAGTAGTTGGTGTTCTGATACTAGTGCGATAGGCCCATAGGGTGAGATTGAGTTGCAGGTGCCAATCACGACCAGCTTCATTGACCATTTTTGTGAGGATTTTGAGAATGGTTTTGTTGGAAGCCTCAGCTTGGCCGTTACTCTGCGGATAGTATGGAGTTGAAAATCGATGTTGGATATTGTATTGTGTGCATAAGGCACTGACATCTTGATTCTTGAATGGCCTCCCATTGTCAGTGACAATGGCTTGGGGAATACCATACCAGCAAATGAGGTAGTTTAGGATAAACTTGGCTATTTGCTTATTGGTGATATAGGTCATGGGAATGGCTTCGACCCACTTCATGAAATACTCAGTGGCGGTAATGATAAATTTGTGGCCATTGGATGAGGATGGGTGGATTTGTCCTACAAGGTCGAGACCCCATTGAGAAAAAGGCCATGGAGTAGTCACAGGTTGTAGTTTATGAGCTAGTACGTGAATCAAATCTCCATGTTGCTGACATTATAGACACTTCTTAGCAAACTGTAAAGCATCTTGTTCTATTGTAGGCTAGTAATACCCTGTGTGGAGTATCTTCTTAGCAAGATTAGGACCGGTAGAATGTGTGCCACAGACACCTTAGTGTATGTCTCATAAGGTAGGTTCAACTTCTTCCGCGTTAAGACATTGTAAGAGGATACCATCGAGCCTCCGGCGATAAAGTGTATCACCTAGAATGGTGTAATAGGAGGATCGACGGATAAAGGTTTTGTGTTGAGTTATGGATAGGTCAATGGGAAAGGTGTCATGTTTAAGGTATTCATTGATATTTTTGTACCATGGGGAATTGGAACCAACAAATTCGCAAATGATTTTAGTAGTTGGAACATCGACAGATGGTATCAACAATTGCTTGATCAAGAATTCACATTTCTATGTGTTTGCAGGAATGTCTATAAGTGACCCTATAGAAGCCATAGAGTCTGCAACCTTGTTATGCTCTCTTGGAATTTTCTCAAATGTGATGCTAGAAAAGTGTGGTTTGTAGGCATCCACTAGTTTCTTGTAGGGGACAACTTTTCATCTTTTGTTGGGTACTCATTTGTGACCTGTCGAATGACTAGTTGTGAGTCTCCATATACCTATAATTCTGTGATGTCCCATTGAACTACTGTATTGAGACCTATCAGGAGTGCTTCATAATCAGCTATATTGTTGGTGCAAGGAAATGCAAGCCGGTATGACTTTGGAATATCGTCATTTTGAGGTGTGATGAATAAGATGCTGGCCCCTAATCCATGTTGTGTGTAGGAACCATTACATCAAAGTATAACCTCCACATTACTGAGGTAGAAAGAGTGAAGAGATTCTCATCTAGAAAGTCAGATACCATAGGATGTACGTCTGTCATAGGTGCTGCTGCTAGTTGATCTGCTAGGGCTTGTCCCTTGATTGCCTTATGATCCACATACACAATGTCAAACTCACTAAGGATCATGACCCATTTATCTAGTCTACCTGTAAGAGTTGCTTTTGCTAGTAGGTACTTCAATGGATCAATTTTGGCTATTTTGTGTGTTGGTTTAGCATGTAATGCTGTAACTTTTAGGAAGCAAACACTATTGCTAAACAAGATCTTTCCATAGGAGAGTAATTGAGTTCATAACCCACCAAGGTTTGACTGATATAATAGATTGCATGCTCTTTTCCTGACTCATCATGCTGTGCTAGAAGAGCCCCTAGGGTTGTAGTTGTAGTTGAGATGTACAAGATCAAAGGTCTATCAGTGACTGGTGGTACCAAGACAGGAGGTGTAGCTAGATATTGTTTGAGCTAATCAAATGCTGCTTGACACTTATCATCCCATCGAAATGAGACATCCTTTCAGAGCAAGTGTTGAAATGGTTAACATTTATCTGCTAGCTATGAGATAAAATGCCTAATAGACTGTAACCTTCCTTGCAAGCTCCTTAATGATTTTAGATTCTTTGGTGGAGGCATTTCCACTATAGCCTTAACTTTTGCTGGATCTACTTTGATGCCTCTATGAGATACTATGTATCCCAACAGTTTTCCTGATGTTACCCCGAAGACACACTTCTTTGGATTGAGTCTTACTTTGTATTTCTCGAGCCTGTCAAAGATCTATCCTAAAACTTGTATGTGATCTACCCTAGAAGATTTTCCTAGTATATCATCCACATAGTCCTCCATGATGTGATGAAAGAGATCATGGAATATCACTGTCATTGCTCTCTAATAGGTTGCACCCGCATTCTTTAGACCAAATGGCATGAAGCGCCAATAATAGTTACCCCAAGGACAAGTGAAAGTTGTTTTATGCTGATCTTCTTCCGCTATCATTATCTGATTGTAGCTGAAGAATCCATCCATGAGAGAAAGCATTTCATGACCTACGGTCAAGTCTACTATAAGATCAATGTTCAGCAATGGGAAGTCATCTTTGGGGCATGCCTTGTGTTGGTGCCAACATGAGCAGTCAGTTTTCAACCATATAAACATGCAGGCACCTTCCCAAAAAATCCAAAAAGTTCTAAGTCTTTGGGCCTCCTCAGCATGTTTTAACATCAGCATCATATTTTCTTTGGAGGAGGTCATCATCATCATGTTTCTAGACATCACCCTGATGTTGCTTACGAGGGTCATCATATTTTCTGTCAGCATGATCTTTCGCTGGGGTGATATTCTAACATCGGGTGATCTTACTTAAGATCATCCTGATGATGTTGCTGCAAAGTCCTAAGTATGATCCGATCTTCATCGGGGTCATCATATTTGAACATCAGGTGATCTTAGTCAAGATCATCCTGATGTTGTTTTATCACTTCATGTTCGTTGTTTTATCACCCTGATGATGCTGACGTCATTCTTATGTCAAGGTGATATCTATTTCTCTGCCTATCTGCATCATGATATTTCTGAAGGAGGGGGTGATATTTTCATATTTGAATATCACTCGGATGTATGTTTGTTCCAGCATCATGATGATGCTGATATCAGGGAGATATCCGCCTATCGGCTTCATGCATTATCCAGTGGGGGGTGATCATTTCAAATATCTGTCATATTCATATATCACCCCAATCTTATAGCGGAGCTACAGTGCAGCATGATATTTGTGCATCAGGATGATATTTCTAAATATCCGGTTATCTTCCGAATATCATCCTGATGCCGACATGTGGTGGTGACGTCATCAAGGTCCGGGGGGTCATATTTCTAACATTACTCATCTTATGAAGATCCCCCAATGTTGCGAATATGACGATGATGTCATCCGGATATGAGGAGATGCGCAGTAGGCAGATATGCTGATGACGTCAGCAAGATATGACGGTGACATCATCAAGATGTTCATCGGCCAGACATTTGGTATCGGCTAAGCAGGAGGATCTTCCTCCGATGGATCAGGTTGTGTCGATGAAGGCATTTATCATGCAGGTGATATTGCGATATGATGCTGACGTCAAGGTGATATTTCAAGCAACAGGATATCATGCTGCTAGAGGATGATGATGAAGGTTTATACTAGTGTCGTCGGGAGCAAAAGCACCGACATCATATATGCTCGCGACCTAGTATATAAGGTGATGAGGAGGTTGCTGCGGGGTGCATGTGGGATAATTCGACCCTGCATATTTTCAAATATCATGATGATGTATCTTAGCGGGAAACGGTTGCGACGCATAGTATTCTGCATTTCCCAAGGCCGCGGGTTGGTGCGCCATTAATGGCGATTGTTGCAGAGGTATGGGCGATGGCGTGGACGGATCTGGTACCCGATTGAAGGTGTACATCAACGGACAGTGGCGCAGGGCTCGATGTTTCTTCCTGTCTCCTCCCCTACCTACTGCATTCATGTTTGGGCGCCAATCTGGTAATGCGTTGAGCGCCATTTTTCTGATACTGTGTATCTGGTGAGATTTTTGGTCAACCATGTAATTAATGCTAGAGGTACACTTTCTGGCCAATATAGGCAGACTGTGTTACCATTGTTTAGGTTGTTGAAAACTGGACATTTTGGCTCTATAATAAGATACAGCTAGTTTTGGTTGCTCTGTGTAGCAAAACTTGTGAGTTTATGTATCTCCTGTTGTACGTTTTGGCATGAATCCACTGATTTCATGGTTAATCTTATATGAATAATGCTATGTTTGCATGTGTTATGCTGATTCTGTCTCCAGTTTTTCCATAAGTATCGACAGCTTAACACTCTGTAGTGGGAGATATCTGTAAGGCAGGTATCATGTGTATCCCCCTGAAATCCAGTTTTAGCTATTCATGCTGATCATTCACAGGCGTATGTCTACCGACTCCAAGCCCTGGATAGGTACCAATCTAGCTCTGTGTTGAGGTTATACACCAGGTCCAGGTTTACACCCAAACACCATTTCAAACCATCTCATCCTTCCACCTGTTAGTTGTAGGATTAGAAGTAGGAACCCCTGCATGCTCTCATACCTAACCAAACATATATGTCCAAGAACGTTGCCCACCTTGTGATCTATCATACAGATCTTGGTCCATACATGAGAGTATTCTGCCTGTTGTTGTCAAGTTAGATCTTTCTATCTTTGAGCTAGTCAAGGTTACATCTTGAGTTATAGGGATACCCCCCTTGGTGCGGCAGAACCAGAAGTGAAGGGGAGGAGCTCACGCAACCTCCTGTATTAGTTGGTTGAATCTGCCTGTGCATTAGAAGTGGCAAACCCTAATGCTGATTCAGAAGGAAAAACCAACACCTTGTTAAGATCTCTGAAATCATTACACATGCGGATGCCCCCATTGCGTTTAGCCATAGGTACTATGTTTGAGACCCATTTTGGATAATAAATAGGCTTGATGAATTTGGCATCTAGCAACTTCTGTATTTCCACTTTCACCAAAAGAGCTATCTGTGGATGCATCTTCCTTAGCTTTTGTTTGACTGGTTTAATTGTTGGATCAACTGTGAGATACTGAACTACTAGCTTAGGGTCTAACCCTGACATATCAGCATAGGTCTATGCAAAGTTGATGGTTCTTTGTAAGAATAAGTTGTTAAGATTCTTGTGCTCTATTTCTGATAATGATGCTACAAGGAATGTGGTCCTAGGATTTTGCTCTGTGCCAAGGTTTATCTCTATAGAATCTTCCACTAGGAGAGATGATTTTTCTTGATACTTAGATGGTAGGGGAAGGTCAAATCCTCCATCCTCAGGTGCCACAATTAGGTTTTCACCTTTGGATACGTCCTTTTTTTTTACTATTTTGTGATCGAGAGGTGCCACGGTGTGGTTTTCACCTAAAGATCTTTATTTATTTTTACTTTTGTGACTGGAGGATTTGGCATTCTCACAAAAATAAGTTGTTGGCTCTAGTTCCATTATAAAACCATCTTTGTGATTGCTAAGAGGGATACTGTCCCAGAGTCCCATGAACTCAGCAATAGCTTCGTCATTCTAAAAAACATCTAGTATAAGGGCCCCTTGTTGGTCCCAATCAATAATTTCATGATAGACAAGTGTTACAATCTAGGTGCTGGTGGTGGATGTTAAGGATATGGATGATAGCATGAAAATGGAGGATTCTGTAAATAGGTCAGTCATATGGAGGGAAGAGTCATCGATGATATCCTCATTAGACGTCGAATCGGCGGGAAAAGTTTCTACCACCTTGTCAAGAATACCCTCGATGTCCAAGGCGCGTGGTACCTTCCTACCAAATCCTAACCCCTTCTTGTCTAGTTTCTTCATCACAATAATGGGTTCCATTGTTCCTTGATTCTTTTTCCCAAGGCCACCTTTGCCTTTATAGCCCATGTTTTTTACTATCCTTAAGCCATTGCCATATTGCTTGACTGGTATTGTGACTTGTTCTTTCTCCCTATAGAGCCAAGAAGAGTTGTCTTCAATAGTTTCCTCGACCAATAATTTTCCCTCTTGGAATTGGGTTAGAGATGTTGGGGGAGGAGTTGCTACTTTCTTAGTTGCTTTAGCAATGGGTGGTTGATCGTAGGATTTAGGAGATAGAGGCATCCACCGTACACAACAAGACTTTGAGATATCATATTCTCTAAAGCCAATTTCATGGATATGAGCTTTGATTTCAGGAATAGGATGAGGATTAGGTTCACTTGCAGAGGATTTTGTTAGATTTTCAGAATCGACATATAATGGGGATTCAAGGGCTTTGTCATTATTGGGCACTTGGTTGCAATTCTAATAACTACCTTGTAAGACATGACAAAATTCGAAAGGATTAGGGTCACCTCGGATAGTTATCTCTGTACCATTGAATGGGAACTTGAGAGACTGATGGTACGTTGAGGGAACAACTTTCATGGCATGGATCCATGGGTATCCTAGGATAATGTTATAAGGTAACTCAATGTTAAGGACTTGGCACCGAGTTTCAAACATGACCGGGCCTACTTGTATAGGCAAGTGGATAACACCTTCTAACCGACGTTCAACATCATCATACCCCTTGATTGTAATACTTTGATTAATGTTGACTTGATCCTTAGAGTATCCCAATTGTTTGAGTAACTTTAGAGAACATATATTAAGACCAGCACCACCATCTATAAGTATGTGTTTGATCTTGTGTTTATGTCGAGAACCTCAATGTGAAGGGCATCATTATGACATGGATCGTGAGATGGGAGGTCCTTTTCAAAAAAGATCACATTGGAGGGTGAGGCAATGTTACCTATTATAGCTTGGAAATCCATGACCGCTATGTTGTTAGGAACTGAAGACTCTTGTAGGGCTTTTTCTATCACAACTTTATGTGAAGGTGACGACCGTAGAAGGTCCAAGATAGAGATCTACGCAGGGGTTTTCCCTAGATGTTTGACAAGATTGTAATTAGAGTGGGTTGGGAGACTTGGTGTTGGACCACGAATGGTGACACAACCACGACACGTTGTAACTGCGTAATCTGTAGATTTTCCTTTGATAGTGAGGGTAGATACACAACTCTCTTCAAAATGGCCCACAATGGAGTCATAGGAAGTGGAACCTTTATGAACACCTTTACCTTTATCTGGAGGAGGAGCTTGACTATGGTTAGGGAATGGTTCCTTGTACATGTTAAGATCCTTGATGGTGTGTTGAATTGGTTGTTCATCCTCAAAAGTGATTTTGTTTCCGTTGATGAGGTTTTGAATGATGTGCTTGAGTTTCATGCATGATGTGGTTCTGTGTCCTTTGCTCCTATGGAATTCACAATATTCATTTTCTCTGTATCACGAGGATTTGTAAACAAGTTCACCATATGGGGGAGCATCTGGTAAGGTGATGAGTTTATTGTGTATAAGTTTCTGTAAAATAGTCTCAATAGGCTCTCCCAAGGGAGTGAATTGACGTGGTGGAGGGTAATTTTGTTGAGGTTGCTCTTGTTGTTGTTGGTTTTGGTATGGTTTTCTTTGTTGTTGTTGTTTATATTGAGGCAGGGATTGTCTTGGTTTGGGAAGATGAAGGGATGTTTGCAATGTTTGGACATGTTTAGAATCAACCACACCATCATTGGCCACGTTTTTATTTTTGTTCCAAAATTTGGGTTTATCGTTTGATTGTTGTTGAGGAGCATTGTCATTGTTGTCTTTAAATATTTTGACCATGCCTTTAGCAATGAGGGCTTTCTCAATGTTGATTCCCTTGTAGGTAATTTCATCGAAGGTTGTTGCACTAAGAATTTGTAAATGGAAACCTAATTCTTGGTTAAGGTTCTGCACAAATATGCTAACAAGCTACTTTTTAGGTATCTTGAATGGGAATTTGCTAGCCATTTGTCTCCATCTTTGAAGGAAGGAAATGAAAGTTTCCCCATTTTTCTATTTATTGTTGCATAGGTCGGTCATGGAGATCTCATGTTCTATGTTTTAAGAGAAATGGGTGGCAAATTTCTCTACAAGCTCATTAAAAGATTTGATACTTGTGGGTAGGTACGAGAACCATTCTATTGCTTGACCTCCAAGACTACAAGGAAAAAGATGCATAAGATATGTGTCATTATGTGAAACCTCGAAGAAAGCAAGATAGAATTCTCTAAGATGGTCTTTTGGGTCTCCTTTTCCTTTGTATTTATCAAACTTGGGAATAGTGAAATTGTGAGGAAAAGGGATCATGGGTAATGACCGATCAAATGGATAACAACAAACTTCCTCTAAAGAGAAAGTCTTCTTGGTGTGGCCAAATGTAAGATCAGATAGTTGTTGTTGAACCTCTGCAAGTTTTAGCTCCATAGTTATGGGAGGGGTTGGAAACATCTCCTGTTGTCCTAGAAGTGGTTGTTGTCATCCATATGGAAGATTGTAGTGGAAGCCATGGGCATTGGTGTTGTAAGGGTCATATGATTGGTTAGGGTCATATGTGTTGTATGTTGGGTTTAGATTGGGTTGAAATTGGGTGTTTTGATTTTGGGGAGGTGGGGGTGGTGCTAGGTAAGAATGTAGGCTTTGTGATGGTTGCAAATAAGAGTTATGTTGTTGGTATTATGGAGGTGGTATGATGAAAGAATTTGGTGGATGAAAGCTAAAGTATGATGGGTTTGGTTGAGGTGGTGGAACATAGCTTTGGGAAGTTTGGTTTTGGGAATGTTGAGGATTGAGATAGGTGTGCGTTAGGTTGAGAGTGGAAGATTGTTGTGGTGGAGGAACATAGGTAGATGTGTTTTGCGATGGTGGAGGTCGACTGGCAAATGTGTTGAAAAAGGTAAGTGTAGATGATTGTGTAGACACCCTAAAATGACCGTGTCGTCAAATCACTTGCATTTCATAATCTGTCTAATCACCTGCATTTCAACATTAATTAAATAATCTAATTATTTAATTAATTTCACCAAATTCTTCTAAATCACAAAATTGCGACATTAATTAAATAAATCCTCATTATTTAATTAATTAAATTAAATTCCTCTATTATTCTTCCATAATTAAATAATTTTTAATTATTTAATTAAATCATTGTCACCTTCCAAAATTCACATCTACATTAATTAAATAAACCCAATTATTAATTCCAATTATTTAATTATTTCTTCCAAAATATCTTCTCTAAATTTAAATAAATCAATTATTTATTTAAATTGCTTTTTCTTCTAATTTGAGTTATCTCTAAAATAACTCAAGCTTTCTTGCTTATCAATTAAATATTTCTATATTTAATAAAGAAAAATATCTTCTTTTCTCATGCAAATCCCTTCTTCTTGTTTTAAATCACTTAACTGATTGCTTTATTCTTTTAATTGATTTATCTCTTCAGTTAACTCATTCTTCTATTCTTGATAACTCCTCTCATGCAAAAGCAAGCAAGACACATGTCTTCTTCTCATTCGTTGCACATTCCTCAACTGTTCTCCTCCATTAATTCTTCTAAATTATCTAGACCGTTGATCGATCTTTGATGAAATCTATATAAACCCCCCTCATCTCCTTCATTACCTCTCTCTCTTCGATCGTATTCTCAGGCATACTTAACAGAGCTTTGAGCATACACAACGCGTCGATTGAGCACTATAACAATCTTTTAACATTGATCTCTTGAGCACATACTTACTTGTTGCAGCCATGGCTTTGCAACTACATTGAGCAATCCACATATCTCCAAAAGGGAACAATACAGGTTTTGGTAAGAGCTTTCATTCGTCTTTGATTTGTGATTTATGGCTTTTACTTAGATTTGTTTCCTTTATGTTATTAGGGTTTTTTGGTTTTATTTAGTTTAGATTTAATCCATTTTTCCATATACACATTCTGGCACGCCCGGTGGGACCCACTAATCCCTTTATTTCTTTGAGAAGTTTGTTTTTGAAGTCACAGTACGGCACAGCGCAGATGATATTGCACAGCGCATCTGGTAGTATCTCTAAGCGCTCTTGCAGGAACAGTTCAGCGCTACTGGCGGCACGGCCGCGCTTCTGGCCACACAGAGAAGCACTTTCGGTGACACAGAGAAGCGCTATTGGAGGCTTTGTTAAGCGCTTCTGGTTAAAATTAGCTTTTGACTTTGTTTTTACAGTGCTTTTGCAGGGTTTTCCTCTCATTTTCAGATCTGTGATTTTGGTTGCACAAGCTGTTGTATTTGTCTTCCAAACCTGATTTTAGATATCTCCTAAGCTGATTTATTTAGGAGTATCCTCAAGTTCTGCTAATCTATTGTGTTGACCCATTCTCTGAGCTTTCCAGATTTCACGACCCAGATCTATCAGATATCATTGCCGAGACAGTAGATCCACCATGAGAAGTCATTTTTGCCTGGTTATTTTGACAAAAACTCATATTTTCTGTATCTAAGACAGCACAGCGCTTTCGGCTACACAGTATCGCGCTTTCGGTTACACAGTGACGCGCTCTTGGATATTTTACAGCGCTTTTGGTATTATCATCGCACGCTTTTGGTATTTATCGCAGCGCCTTTGAAAACACAGTGAAGCGCTTTCGGTTATTGTGCTGTGCCTCTGGTAATATTTTACAGTGCTTCCGTTCTGCAATACAGCGCTCTTGGTTTATAGTGAATCACTTCTGGTAAGACAGTAACACGCTTTTGGTTCAAGTTGATTTGTTTTTTGGCTAACTTGTGAAATTTTTGGTGGAACTAACTCACTTGTTGCAGCTTCTTATTACTCACACAGATCCAATAGGTGTTTTCTTAATATGTTCATGCAGGACGAGCGTTGAAGACCCTTTTGTTTTATCTCACTAAGTCTTAGAAACACATTGCATGCTTAAAAGGATAATTAAACAAATCTTTTCTTGCAATTTAAGTCTTAGGAACATACTGCTTTTCTTAAGGGACAATGGACATGTATGAACAAACACCTCAATTTTCTAAAGGACAATGGACATGAATGCCAAACACTTCATTTCATAAGGGACAATTTACAACTACAATCGTGTGTGTGCATAGCTTAGTTGCACCTTATTTTTCTTATAACGGGACAATTGAACCTTTGTGTGACGTGCTTGCTTTTACTTTTTTTGTACTTCCTTTAGAAGGGCCTGCTTTTGGATTGCGATTCATCCAAAAGGGACGACCCTAAGCGGAGTTTTCCTTTGAACCGCTATATAAGAGGGATAAGGCGAAAGCCAAGTCCTAACCGATGTCAGCCTTACCTTGTGGTGCCAAACTGAAAAGAGGTGTACTAGCTCTTTGTGGAAATAATTTTCACATCGAGCGAAGTGTTTGAAACTCTTAGTAGGATTGGTTAAAGCTTTTAGTATCTTGTCGCATTGCTCTAAGGTGTTGGTCCCTCAAAGTCACTAAGAACCAATCTAGATAGAGACTACCCGACCTACCTCCGAACATTGCGGTAATCATCAGTGCAAGGGAAATCGATTTAAACCCTTAAGATACTCACCATTGGCTCCCTTGAGAAGAGATAGTATTCCCTTGGACATAAAGCTCTTGTGACCTACTTGAGCTTTCCAAGGGGAAGGTGAGATATCCCTACCTATCGTCTCTCGCAAAGATACTAAATATCCGACACCTTTATGGAATGATATTTTTATCGACGGAGTATTAAGCTGTGAGCTGATCTACTGCAATGAAACCTTGTCTCTAGGGATAAAAAGTGCTTGTTATTGATTGCCACTGTATTTGACCTGTGGAAACATTGGGCTTGTTTGGAGCCTTGAACATACACTATCTGTTGTGTCAGTCCTTGTGCCTTTTTTGACCACTTGTTTGCTGTGTTTTCTCTTGCCAAACCAATCCAATCAGAAACAGAAAAATCTTGCCTTTGAAAAACATCAGACACTACTTCAGCGCCCCTGGTATTATAGCAACTCACCTTTGAAAATAGAGTAGATCGCCTTTGGCACAGCAGTAACCCGCCTCTGGCAAAATTCTACTTCAGCGCCCTTGGTATAACAGTAGCTCGCTTTTGGTCACTGTAGCTCGCCTTTGGTATAGCAGTAACTCGCTATTGGTAGCTCAGTCCGTCGCCTCTGGCCCACAGTAGCACGCTTTTGGTAGCACAGTCCTGCGCCTCTGGTCAAACAGTATAGCGCCTTTGGTCCAGTACTTTGTGCATCAGAGTTTGTCCGTTTCTTCAAAGCATCTCACAGATTCCCAGCATTACATTGTGTCCTAAGTGTATCCCATGGTCACCACTAGGCTACAGCAAACTATGAAGTCTAGGCAAGTTGTCCCTAAGAAGCACAAGTCACCCCCTCGCACACCACAATCAGGTCGTCTCAACATTACTCCCAAGGTGACTTCTAGTACACCCGCGGCAAAACCAATCAGCTCTCCAAACATGCCGCACATAGATGAACCAAGCAATCCTCATGAGGATAGAACCCCTTCGCTAAATGCACTGTAGTATACCACAGGCTTGCCTCTAGATTTTGTCCCACAAGGTTATATCGTAGATCAAACCCCATCTCAAGAAGAGCGACACTTTGAAATAGGTCAATCCTCTCAAGAAGATGGGCAAGATCTTGATGAATTTATACAAGATCCTAGAGCTATAGCTGCCTTTGATAAAATCCTTAGTGAGAATCAGGATCATTTCTTTCGCTTGCTTGCAAAGCAAGGCGCCAAGTTACTTCAAGATTTTGATGTGTCCACTCTCAAGGAGAGCAACAACACCCAAGAACCCTTACAAGCGGTGCAAACCATGTCCACGGTGACTACGCCCTTACCTACTCAAGGCTCGCAGTATAGGAATCCCCTTTTTCAAAATCCAACAGAGGAGAGGCCCATATCACCACTTTTGACTCCTATGGAGATCTATCAAAACCAACAAGAAACTCTCCAACATCAAGCAGAGTTAGCTAAGCAAGCCACCTTAGCTCGATCGAATGTGCAACCGCCTCCTAAAGTGTCCACCCCAAGCGCAAGTGGAATCTTGGTTACCCCATCACGCGTAGGTTTCCCACCCAATTACAATCTGGGGAACACGTATGTAGCCATGCAACAAGGGTCTCAACATATGCCACCTCCTATATCATCACACCTGCATGTCTCTCAACCAATTGGAGTCACGCAGCCCCAACCACAACATTCTTCTACTCTCATCCTCAAGCAACCCCAACCGTCGCAAATCACTTCTACCTATGTTCCTGCACCACAACATTCTTCTACTCTCATCTTCAATCAACTCCCACTGTCGCAAATCACTTCTACCTATGTTCCTCCTCCACGACGTTCATCCACGCTCAACTTCTTTCATACATTGCCTAGCCTCTCTCAACATTCCCAACATCAGGTTTCCCAAAGCTATGTGCCACCATCAAAACCTAATCAAACGCACTTTAGCTTTCCTCCCCCCAATACTTTTCTTCAACCATCGCAAAGCCAACATTCTTACCTAGCGCCACCTCCACCTCTGCCTAATCAAGGCCTCCAATTCCAACCCAATCTGAACCAATCGTACAATCCGTATAATCCCAATCAATCTTATGACCCTTATAATACCAGTGCGCATGGCTCACATTATAATCTTCCATATGGGCAACACCAACCGCTTGTTGGACAACAGGAGATGTTACCAACCCCTCCCACGACTATGGAACTAAAGATTGCGGAGGTGCAACAACAGCTATCTGATCTTACGTTTGGCCACACCAAAAAGACCTTCTCTTTAGAGGAAGTGTGTCCTTATCCTTTTGATCGGTCATTACCAATGATCCCTTTTCCTCAAAATTTCACTATTCCCAAGTTTGACAAGTACAAAGGAAAAGGTGACCCAAAAGACCATCTTAGGGAATTCTATCTTGCTTGCTTCGAGGTCTCACACAACGACACATATCTTATGCGTCTCTTTCCTCACAGTCTTGGAGGTCAAGCAATAGAATGGTTCTCACACTTACCTATGGGTATTAAGTCCTTCAACGAGCTAGCAGAGAAGTTTGCCACCCATTTTTCTTACAACGCAGAGCATGAGATTTCCATGACGGACCTATGCAACAATAAACAGAAAAATGGGGAAACTTTCATTTCTTTCCTCCAACGATGGAGACAAATGGCTAGTAAATTCCCTTTCAAGATTCCAGAGAAATAGCTTGTTAGCATCTTTGTGCAGAACCTCAACCAAGAGTTAGGTTTCCATTTGCAAATTCTTAGTGCTACAACCTTCGATGAAATCACATACAAGGGTATCAACATTGAGAAGGCCCTCATCACTAAGGGTGTGGTCAAAATCTTTAAGGAGATGAAAGATAGCAATTCTCATCAGCAGTCGAACGATAAACCCAAATATTGGAACAAGAACAAAAACGTGGTCAATGATGGGGTGGTCGATACTAAGCATGTCCAAACGTTGCAAACACCGCTGCAACTCTCCAAACCAAGTTAAGCTCCACCCCAACAACAGCAGCAACAAAAGCAGCCTTATCCCAACCAACAGCAACGACAACAAGAGTGGCCTCAACAAGATTACCCTCCGCGACATCAATTTACTCCTTTGGGAGTGCCCATTGAATCGGTCTTATAGCAAGCTTTACAGAAAAGGCTCATCACCTTACCTGATGCTCCTCCTTAGGGAGAACCTGTCTACAAAACTGCACGTTACAGAGACAATGAGTATTGTGAGTTCCATAGGAGCAAAGGTCATCAAACTGCATCTTGCATGAAGCTTAAGCACCTCATCCAAAACCTCATCGACGGTAATCAAATCACTTTTGAGAATGAACCACCCGCGCAACACATGAACAAGGATCTCGATATGTACAAGGAACCATTCCCTCATCATGGTCCACCTCCTCCTGAGGATAGAGGTAAAGGTATCAATCATGCGTCCACGTCTTTCGATTCCATTGTAGGTCGTTTTGAAGAGAGTCGAGTGTCTACCCTCACCATCAAAGGCAAATCTATGGACTGTGTCGTTACTACTCGTTGAGGTCATGTCACCATCCGTGCACCTACACCTAGACTTCTGGTTCAGTCTGATTATAATCTTATCGAACATCTCGGGAGAACACCAGCATAGATCTCTATTTTGGACCTTCTACGGTCATCACCTGCACATAGAGTGGTGTTAGAAAAAGCCCTCCAAGAGTCATCCGTTCCTAACAACATAGCAGTCGCAGATTTCCAAGCTATAGTGGGTAACATTGCTTCACCCTACAATGTGGTCTTCTCTGAGAAAGACCTCCCCTCTCACGATCCTTGTCATAATGATGCCCTTCATATTGAAGTTCTCATCCATAAGCGCAAAATCAAACGTATTCTCATAGATGGTGATGCTGGTCTCAACATCTGTTCCTTAAAGTTACTAAAGCAATTGGGATACTCTGAGGATCACGTCAACACTGATCATAGTATTACAATCAAGGGATATGATGATGCAGAACGTCGTTCAGAAGGTGTTATTCACTTGCCTATACAACTGGGCCCTGTCATGATTGAAACCAGATGTCAAGTCCTTGATATTGAGCTGCCTTACAACATTATCCTAGGCCACCCATGGATCCATGCAATGAAAGCTGTTCCCTCCACGTACCATCAGTCCCTCAAGTTCCCATACAATGGTACGGAGATCACCATCCCAGGAGATCCTAATCCTTTTGAATTTTGCCGTGTCTTGCAAGGAAGCTATAAGAATTGCAACCAAGTGCCTAAAAATGACAAAGCCCTTGAATCCCCTCTCTATGTTGACCCTGAAACTCTCACGCAAGCCTCTACAAGTGAGCCTACACCCCTCCCCAAAATCACAGCTCGCGTCCGAGATATAGGCTTTGGCACTTATGATATCTCCGAATCTTGTTGTGTAGGGCGGATGCCTTTATCTCCAAAGTCCTACGGCAAACCACCCATTGCCAAAATTACCAAAAAAGGAGCTATTCCTCCCCCACCATTCCTAACCCAATTCCAACATGGGCGGTTATTGGAAGAGGAAACTATTGAGGACATCTCTTCTTGGCTCTACAAGGAGAAAGAACCAGTCACGATACCAGTCAAGCAATATGACAATGGCTCAAGGATCGTGAAAAACATGGGCTATAAAGGCAAAGGTGGCCTTGGGAAACAGAATCAAGGCACTATGGAGCCCATTGTAGTAACAAAGAAGCTAGACAAGAAAAGATTAGGATTTGGTAAGAAGGAACCACGCGCCTCGGACATCGAGTATATCCTCGATGAGGTAGCTGACACTTTTCCCGCTGATACAATGTCTACAGAGGATATCACTGATGACTCTTCCCTCCACATGACCAATCTATTTGCAGAATCCTCCATTTTTACACTATCCTCCGTATCCTTAACTTCCACCACCAGCACCCAGAATGTCACGCTTGTCTACCCTGAACTTATCGATTGGGACCAACAAGGGGCCCCCGTTATAGATGTATTTCAGAATGACGAAGCTCTCGCTGAGTTCATGGGACTTGGGGAAGGTATCCCTCTTAGTGATCACAAGGCAGGTTTTGTAATAGAACTAGAGCCCACCACTTATTTTGGTGAGAATGCCAAATCCTTCAGTCGCAAAAGTGCAAATAAAGAAAGATCGCTATGTGAAAACCACACTGTGGCACCTCCTGATCATAGAATAGTAAAAATAAAGGACGTATCCAAAGGTGAAAACCCAACTATGGCACCTAAGGATGGAGGATTTGACCTTCCCTTACCATCTAAGTACCAGGAGAAATCAGCTCTACTAGTGGAAGATTCTACAGAGATCAACCTGGGCATAGAACAGAATCCAAAGACAACATTCCTAGCGGCATCATTATCCGACACAGAACACAGAGATCTTAACAGCTTCTTCTTGCAACAAACCATCAACTTTGCATGGACCTATGGAGATATGCTAGGGCTAGACCCTAAGCTGGTAGTTCATTATCTCATAGTTGATCCCACGGTGAAACCAGTCAAGCAAAAATTGAGAAAAATGCACCCACAGATAGCTCTCTTGGTGAAGGTGGTACAAAAACTATTAGATGCAAAGTTCATACGACCTATTGACTATTCAGATTGGGTCTCAAACATTGTACCTATATCTACACCTAATGGGCGCATCCGCATGTGTAATGATTTCAGAGATCTCAACAAGGCATGTCCTAAAGATGACTTTCCACTACCAAACATTGACATTATAGTGGACTTGACAGCAGGTCACGAGATGCTTTCTCTCATGGACGGATTCTCGGGTTACATTCAGATAAGGTTAGTTGAAGAAGACCAACATAAAACAACCTTTACTTGCCCTTGGGGCAATTATTGTTGGTGTGTCATGCCGTTTGGTCTGAAGAATGCAGGAGCAACCTATCAGAGAGCAATGACAGTGATATTTCATGACCTCTTTCATCACATCATGGAAGACTATGTTGATGATATATTGGCTAAATCTTCTCGGGCGGATCACATACGGGTCTTAGGACAAATCTTCGACAGGCTTGAAAAATACCAAGTAAGACTCAATCCAAAGAAGTGTGTATTCGACGTAACATCAGGGAAACTATTGGGATACATTGTATCTCGTAGAAGCATTGAAGTCGATCCAGCGAAAGTAAAGGCTATAGTGGAGATGCCTCCACCAAAGAACCTGAAAGCATTAAGGAGCCTCCAAGGAAGGTTGCAGTCCATCAGGCATTTCATCTCACAGCTAGCAGATAAATGTCAACCCTTTCAGCACTTACTCCGAAAGGATGTCTCATTTCGATGGGACAACAAGTGTCGGGCAGCATTTGATCAACTTAAAGAGTATCTAGCCACACCTCCTGTATTGGTTCCATCAGTTGCGGACAAACCCTTGATTTTATACATCTCCACTACAAACTCAGCCCTAGGGGCTCTGCTAGCACAGAATGATGACACAAGAAAGGAGCATGTAATATATTACATCAGTAGAACCTTGGTGGGATACGAGCTTAATTATTCACCAATGGAAAGGGCTTGTTTAGCAGTAGTGTTCGCCTCCCAAAAGTTGCGACATTACATGCTGAACCAACACACAAATCTGATAGCCAAGATTGATCCCTTGAAGTATCTACTAGCAAAAGCAGCTCTCACAGGCAGACTAGCTAAATGGGTCATGATCCTTAGTGAGTTCGACATTGAATACACAGATCGTAAGGCAATCAAAGGACAAGCCCTCGCGGATCAACTAGCAGATGCACCTATGAAAGATACATATCCTATGGTAGCAGACATTCCTGACGAGAATCTATTCACTCTTTCAAACTCCATAATGTGGAAGTTGTACTTTGACGGTTCTTACACACAGCATGGATCAGGAGCTGGCATCTTATTTGTTACACCTCAGAATGACTACATTCCAAAGTCATATCGGCTTGCATTCCCTTGCACCAACAACATAGCCGAGTATGAAGCACTCCTTATAGGTCTCAATACAGCAGTTCAATGGGACATCACAAAATTACAAGTATATGGAGACTCACAGCTAGTCATTCGCCAAGTCACAGATGAATACCAAACAAAGGATGAAAAGTTGGTCCCCTACAAGCAACTAGTGGATGCCTACAAACCACATTTTTCTACCATCACATTTGAGCAAATTCCAAGAGAGCATAACAAAGCTGCAGATTCTATGGCTTCTGTAGGGTCACTGATTGACATGCCTGCAAATACACAGAAGTGTGAATTCTTGATCGAGCAATTGTTGATACCAGCCGTCGATGTTCCTGTTACTGAAATCATCTGCGAACTTGTTGGTCCCAATTCCCCATGGTACGAAGATATCTATGAATACCTTAAGAACAATACCTTTCCCCCTGACCTATCATCCACCCAACGCAAAACCTTTATCCGTCGATCCTCTCGTTACATCATTCTGGGTGATACACTATATCGCCGGAGTCTCGATGGTATCCTCTTACGATGTCTTAACGCGGAAGAAGCTGAAGTTACCTTACGAGACATACACGAAGGTGTCTGTGGTGCGCATTCTACCGGTCCTAATCTTGCTAAGAAGATACTCAGAATAGGTTATTACTGGCCTACAATAGAGCAAGATGCTGCACAGTTTGCTAAGAAGTGTCTACAATGCCAGCAGCATGGAGATTTGATTCACGCACCAGCTCATGAGTTACAACCTATGACAACTCCATGGCCTTTTTCTCAATGGGGTCTCGACCTCGTAGGACAAATCCACCCGTCTTCCTCCAATGGCCACAAGTTCATCATTACCGCCACTGAGTACTTCACGAAGTGGGTGGAAGCCATTCCTATGACCTATATCACCGGCAAGCAAATAGCCAAGTTTATCCTAAACTACCTCATATGCCGGTATGGTATTCCCCAAGCCATTGTCACTGATAATGGGAGACCATTCAAGAACCAAGATGTCCGTGCCTTATGCATACAGTACAATATCCAACATCGCTTTTCAACTCCCTACTATCCGCAGAGTAACGGCAAGCTGAGGCTTCCAATAAAACCATTCTCAAGATCCTAAAGAAAACGGTCAATGAAGCCGGTCGTGATTGGCACTTGCAACTCAATCCCGCCCTATGGGCCTACCGCACTAGTATCAGAACACCAACTGGTGCCACATCCTATGCCTTGGTCTTTGGCTCTGAAGCCATCCTACCTATAGAGGTCGAGATCCCATCCCTCAGAGTATCCATGCAGGACCTAATCGGCGGGGATGAGTATCGCACTTCTAGATTAGCTGAGCTTGAACTACTAGATGAGAGGTGCCTTGCCGCACTTAATCATCTCCATGTCTATCAAAACCGCCTCCGGCGTAATTACAACAAAAAGATCAAAGAAAGATGGTTTCAAGTTGGTGATCTTGTACTTAAGGAGAATCAGAGAAATCAAGCAGATCGAGAGAAGAAGGGTAAGTTTGAGCCTAACTGGTTAGGTCCCTTCATTGTGACAGCAGCATATGGATCGAGAGCTTATACTTTAGCTACACCTGACGGCATTCCTCTAGATGAGCCACTTAACAGTGTCCATCTCAAGAAGTTCTATGCCTGACCCTCAGAGTATTCCCTCAAAAAAAATTAAAAAAAATCAAAAAATCAAAAAAAAATCAAAAAAATCAAAAAATCAAAAAATCAAAAACATCAAATAATCTAAAAAAAATCCATCCTCTGGTGAAAACCTGGCAAACAGGTGCCTTGGATAAGTACCATAGTGAAAACCTGGCAAACAGGCGCTATGCGTAGAGTCAACATCCATCGTCTATCGAGTCCTGTCCACTCCTTGTCCAGTTCGCAACACGCTTGATCCATCCATCCATAATAAAATCATTGACTTTGTTTGCATTTCCATCTCCCTACCTAGTATAGCTTGGAAATTTGTCAATGTCCCTTGTCGTCTTCCCACGTCTTGGTCTGGGTCTAGAGTTAACACGGTCTTGTCCTAGGTCAAGTCTTTCTATGTCTTCTTCGGCAGTCACCCCTACAGTTTCCTCTACTAGAATGGGGGCAACTCTTTCCTTAGCCTCGGTCTAGGATTGGTTCCTTGTTCGTGGTTCGCAGCACATACTTCAATCTTGTCTCATTTCCACAGGTAACACCCTTTAACGGACACAAAGTTCCTACGATAAGGCTGTTATCTTCTCAACACATTTTGCCACATCATCACACTAACTAGAACTACATATCATCTTTTCAATCTTAAGGTACCTTGATCCCATGGATATGGGTATGTAGGTAGTCTAGAATACGAAGGACGTTTCCAGTACTCAGGTACATAAGATCACCTCTTCTCCACTCTTTTCCCACATCATCACACTAACCAGAACTACATATTATCTCTTCGCAATCTTAAGGTACCTTGATCCCATGGATATGGGTATGTAGGCAGTCTGGAATACGAAGGACATTTCCAGTACTCAGGTACATAAGATCTCCCACTTTCACCTTGACCCATTCATCACTCTATCCAGAACTACATATTTATCACGTTCATCTTCCATCGTAAGTGTGCCTTGATCCCGTGGATACAGGGTATGTAAGCAGTCTGGAATACGAAGGATGTATCCAGTACTCAGGCACACACGATCCATCATTCTCCACCCATTTCAATCCATTAGCATTCCATCCTTCTAGTCTTCCGTTTGTCAAAATCCATTCGCCTCGACTTGACTAACTCAAGCAGCAAGCTCGCGCACCCGTTCCAAGCAATAGTCCTTAACAAACTTGAAGCAAAGAGGCCTACTTCCAGAGTCATCTACTATCCTGCCTACTGATTGCCAACATCAGCTAAGTACCGCTTAACCAAGCACTAGATTCACAAGCTTGTCTTCTACGACATGTTCCATTGTCGAGACCAACACACGCGTCTCCTGCGACATGTGGCATTTCCTGCAAGTGAGACATTGTCTTTTAGGTAGATAGCCCCCTTTAACGGACACAGATCTCCTACGATAAGGCGGTTATCTTTCCTATCCAATCTATCCTGAGCAACCTCTTTGGCAAGAGAATATGTTGGCTATATGTTTACTTTGTAAGTCAGTCAATTTGTGTTATGGTTTATCTTTTGTTCCCTATTCCCATACCTATTCAAAGCTACCTTGATTTATCTATAATCTCGGTATGTTGCGATACAGTACGGATTGGGGGCATAGTCATTGCTTTCTGTGTGCCGTGTTTGAGGAATGATCTCTAGTATCTTTCTTAGCATTCTATTTATCTTGCGTGTGTTACGTCATAGCATCTTACATATTAATATTTCTTCTTGCATTTACATGTATTGAAGTTTATTTTATGTTCAAGACTATGGCTTGTTCACATGTACCAACAAGGTTATATTATGTCTAAGAGGATCTAGGTTCAAACCGTTTGCTTGCAGAGTCAACGTCCACGCACTCGGATATTACTGCACCTTGGTCTTTTATACCTCAGTGGCGAACTATCCACGTGCTATATCAAACTAAGGATTGCTCTTTATATACAAATGCGAAGCCATTGCAACAAGCTCATTCATTCATTTCCACATCCTTTATATCGCTTTCATTACAGTAATCGATCAACAGTCTCCATCTCCTCCTGTTCTCCTCTCTGGTGCATATCTGCAAAACCCACATGTCAGATATCACTAGTCATCACATCTCTATCATCATACATCTATAAGCATCATATAAACCGCACATGTCATCACATGAATCCATAATCACACATACATATCATCACATCCATAACATCAAGGAATGCATACACAAAAGCATGAACAACAGTGAATCGAATAGATCATCATATATATATCATGTAATGGTCATCATAATACAAAGTGTCTATGTCTACATCAATAATACAAAATGTGTACACATCCAAATATACACCAATATAGTACATCAAGGCTATCAAGAGCCCTCCAAATATACATCAAAATGCACGCAGGCATCTATCCAAAATAATGCAATATGATACAAGATACATGAATATGCCCTAGTGGGTAGAGCTGCCCTCCTGCTATGGCCCCTGGCCTCCCCCTGTGCTCGGTGGAGGTCCCCCTGATGGTCCTCCTCCTCCTGGCGGCAAAAGTGGCCCTCTGACCGAGGACGCTGACTACCCTATCCTCCGGGATCCTGATGCCCCTGACCTGCTCCTGTCTCTATAGCTCGGTGCCTGCTGAGCTGCCGGCACCGCACCCACATACAGCCCCCTGTAATACTCTGCCTCCCGGCCAGCTGATACCAGCTCACCCTGCACTCGGACGAGCTCACTGTATAGGGTCCTCTGATCGGCACCCAGCGCACGGCGTGCCTCCTCTCTCTCCCGCCTCACTCTGAATAGTGTGGCCTCTGCTGTCAGTCGTAGCTGTACCTCTGCATCTCTCTCTCTCCTGGCCTGTGCTACCGCCTCGGTGTCTGCTGTTGGTGCGGCCGGCGGCTGCATCTGTCCCTGTGCCTGTGCATGTACCTAGGCCTGTAGCAACCTGTATGCCTGCACCTGTGCCTGTAACTGCGCCTGCACCTGCGCTAGGGCTGTCTGTGCTGCTGTGGCTGCCTGTGTCTGTGCCTGGGCTGTGGCCTCTGCCTGTCTCGCCTCTGCCCGCGCTGTATCCCTGTCTCTCCTCAGTCTAACCATCCAGAGCTCTAGTCGAGTCCTCCGGGCTATCTCCTCCTATAGCAGTCGCTCAGCCCTCTGCAGATCAGTCTCTACGACTGGGCCCAATGCCTCTGCCATCTCGGCATCCTCCTACTAGCCACCTGCCTGCTGTCCACCTGCCTGCTGTCCAGCTGCCTTGGCCTGCCGCCTCATCCTGGCCTCTCCGCCAAGGACTAACACCTCTCCCACGGCCCCTACTACACCTGGTGTAGTCAATCTCATCGGCCTGTGTGTCTGCCAATACTGATCATAGTCTAGCAGTGTCCCTGGGTCTGCTAGCCCAGAGTCCCAATCCCATCTCATGGGGATAAGTCCCCGCACCTCTGCTAATGCTGTCGCCACCGGGATCACTGCGTCCCAGTCTTCAGTCTCTCTCCGCGTCCTGGCATGTGTGGCCTCCCCACTGGTAGCCCCTGTGGTAGGCCAAACTATCTAAGTACCTGCTCAGGAAGATATCTCTCTATCATATCTGTCCGTCTACCGAACAGATAGCGAGCCTATCTACAGTACATGAGCTGCTCGTGCTCATCCGGCCACTCCTCGCATAATAACCATGGCCTCCAGATGAATATGTCCATCTCGTCAATTTGCCGCCTCCAGTAGCTGACAGATCCCATCCTCCTGTGTGTCATCACCCTGTCGTACAAAAACGCATACGGCTCCCCCTGTCTCGGTGGCGCTGCGCCATGGGTCAGATGACTGGAATATGCTCCCATGCCCACACCTATAATAGAGTCACCCCTGCTGAGAGGCTCCTGCCTCTCCTGTATACGCAGTAATGCATATCATGGTATAGCTGGCCTAACACGCAAGGTCCCCACGCGTACTGTCTACCATGGGTGAACATCCCAGATAGAACGGTCCCCCAGCCAACTGATAGTCCTCTCGATCTCCTGTCCGAGCACAGGGAGCCGCCAATCAACGATGCCATGATCCAACGGATCCTGTCACAGAGTCTCGGGACGTCTACCCATCTGATCTCCCCATCGTCTATCCATAGGTCATCTGTACAGAAGACCTCCTCCAAGCCTGCCTCGCCCCGTGCCGGGTCGAAGTCAACAATCTCCCCGTCTATCTGAATCCGTAGGATGCGATATACATCCTCCAAAGTCACTGTGGCCTCCCCTATCGGGAAGTGAAATGACGAAGTCTCACTGTGGTATCTCTCCACGACTGCTGTCACTAGGGCGAGATTCGCCCTAATGTGTGTCAGGTGTGCCACATGCCATAGCCCGGCATGCTCCAAGAATGCATCCTCCTCCCAGGTCAACTGAACCACCTCATGCGCTATCGCGTGGTGTCGCTCCCATGACATCAGTGGCGGCAAAATCCTCTGCATCCATAACAAACCACGTGTCAGTTCTTCCATAACCCAATCCTCATCATCCTATCTACCCCTGGACTCTGCTATACAACCCCCAACTTGCCCTTTCCTCTTTGGCAGCCTCACTCTTCTACTTGCATCCTAGCTTTTTCTTCTATTCAAACCAACAACGCTTAGTTTTATACAAACGCGCTGTCCCTCGCCCCCAACCGCGCCTTCCTGTTCAACCAGCCGCGCTTTGATTTTTGAACCAAATGCACCTTTTTTTCCAACTGCACCATTCTGCCATACCAACCGCGCCACTCTGTCATACCAGACGCGACGCGTTTTCTTCCCCTTCCCCCCACTTGCGCTGCACTGCCTAACCAAACGCGCTACACTGCCTAGCCAAGCGCGCTGCAGGATTTCCCAACTACGCTGCGGCGTAGACACATATTGCCAACAGCGACGCGATTTTACCACATGCGCTGAAGGTGACTACCAGCCGTGCTGTGTCGCGCCAAAAGCGCTGCAACCCTATACCAAACGCGCTACAACTTCCTAAAGCGCTTTTGCTTGACCTAAGCTGACCTGCCTAAACCTAGCCCTAATCTACCCCTAATCGACAAATTCAAAGGGGGTTTTCGATCACTTACCACTGCTGGAGCTCCTGCTGGCCTCCCGTAGGTCCGCACCAGCTCCGCCGGATGTCTATGCATTGGAATCGGCATCTCTCTGCGCTGTCTGCTCACCTCTCTCTCACCTAAGTTTAGAAGCTCTTCTCTCTAAATTTAGAATCTCAATGGGTGCAAATGAGGATTGTGGTCCCCATGGGACCTATTTATAGTGTCCCCACCCTTGGTTTTCTTTCCCCCCTCCCGTTTTTTGCTTTTCTTCCCACCTAGTCGCGCAATCTTCTAGTCGAGCGTCAACACCTTTCCTCTGTCGCTTCCCTGTATTCCCGCTCGAGGGGGCATACGCTGGGGCAACTAGCTACACTGGGGCATCAAAAAATTGTATCACCTCTTCAACAATTAATTTCTTTGACGCAACGCTACATGTTGCATTACATCAAAGAGGGGCAAAATGTAGACACCCTAAAATGACCGTGTCGTCGAATCACTTGCATTTCATAATCTGTCTAATCACCTGCATTTCAACATTAATTAAATAATCTAATTATTTAATTAATTTCACCAAATTCTTCTAAATCACAAAATTGCGACATTAATTAAATAAATCCTCATTATTTAATTAATTAAATTAAATTCCTCTATTATTCTTCCACAATTAAATAATTTTTAATTATTTAATTAAATCATTGTCACCTTCCAAAATTCACATCTACATTAATTAAATAAACCCATTTATTAATTCTAATTATTTAATTATTTCTTCCAAAATATCTTCTCTAAATTTAAATAAATCAATTATTTATTTAAATTGTTTTTTCTTCTAATTTGAGTTATCTCTAATATAACTCAAGCTTTTTTGCTCATCAATTAAATATTTCTATATTTAATAAAGCAAAATATCTTCTTTTCTCATGCAAATCCCTTCTTCTTGTTTTAAATCACTTAACTGATTGCTTTATTCTTTTAATTGCTTTATCTCTTCAGTTAACTTATTCTTCTATTCTTGATAACTCCTCTCATGCAAAAGCAAGCAAGACACATGTCTTCTTCTCATTCGTTGCACATTCCTCAACTGTTCTCCTCCATTGATTCTTCTGAATTATCTGGACCGTTGATCGATCCTCCTTGAAATCTATATAAACCCCCCTCATCTCCTTCATTCTCCCTCCCTTCGATCGTATTCTTAGGCATACTTAACAGAGCTTTGAGCATACATACACAACGCGTTGATTGAGCACTATCACGATCTTTTGACATTGATCTCTTGAGCACATACTTGCTTGTTGCAGCCATGGCTTTGCAACTACATTGAGCAATCCACATATCTCCAAAAGGGAACAATATAGGTTTTGGTAAGAGCTTTCATTCATCTTTGATTTGTGATTTATGGCTTTTACTTAGATTCGTTTCCTTTATGTTATTAGGGTTCTTTGGTTTTATTTAGTTTAGATTTAATCCATTTTTTCATATACACAGATTGTTGTGGTGAAGGGACATAAGTAGATGTGTTTTGTGATGGTTGGGGTTGTATGACATTATTTTGGTTAAGGATACGAAGGGTTGATGATGTTGGTGGTGGTGTTTGTTGAGACCCTTGTTGCATTGCTACATAAGTGTTTCTCGGATTGTAATTCGGTGGGAAACCTTCTCGTGATGGGGTAACCAATGTTCCACTTCCGATTGGTGTGGGCATTTTAGGAGTTTGGTGTATGTTTGATTGAGCTATAGAGGATTGTTTGGCTAGTTCCACTTGACGTTGGAGAGTCTCTTGTTGGTGTTTGTAGATCTCCATAGGAGTCAGGAGTGGTGATATGGGTCTCTCTACCGTTGGATTTTGATAAAGAGGATTCTCATATTGTGAATTTTTCTCCCTTGTGAGCTTTGTTTGAGTATGAGTGTGGTCATAGTTGACATGGTTTGGACCACCATTATAGTGTCTTGGGTGTTGTTAGGCTCGCTAAGATTTGATAGATCAAAAAGTTTGGGTAATTTATCTCCTTGCTTTGTTAGCAAGCAAAATAAATGATCTTGGTTCTTGCTAAGGATTTTGTCAAAGATGGCCATGGCTCTAGGATCTTGTATGACTTCATCGAGGTCTTGTCTATCTTCTTGAGAGGATTGACCTATTTCAAACTGTTGCTCTTCTTGAGATGGGACTTGACCTATGGTATAACTAGGTGTAGTAAAATCATGACGCATGCCAGTAGTGAATTGAGTTACATCAATCAAAGGGACATTACCTCCTTGAGGATTGTTTGGTTGGTCCTGTTGTGGCATGTTTTGAGAGTTGGTTGATTTTGCCATTGGTGTCTTTGGAGTAACCTTGGGAGTCATGTTGGATTGGCTTGGTTGAGGTGTATGAGGAGGCAATTTGCACTTCCTTGGGGTGACTTGCTTAGCCTTCATGGTTTGCTGGAGTCTAGTGGTTACCATGGGAGACACTAGGTCAATATGCTTTATTTTGCTGTGGTTTTGCTTATGGTTTTGGGAATGACAGTTTTGATGCATAGTTTTCTGGACCAAAGGCGTTGTACTGTTTGACCAAAGGCACAGGACTGTGTTATCAAAAGTGAGCTACTGTTAGACCAAAGGCAAGCTACTATTATACCAAAGGCGCTGAAGTAGTTTTGCCAGAGGTGAGCTACTATTATACCAAAGGTGAGCTACTGTAATACCAAAGGTGAGCTCTTGTTATACCAAAGGCGCTAAAGTAGTGTCAGTGATGTTTATAAGGCAAATTTTGATAGATTTTGATTGGATTTTGGTTGGATTTACTTTGGCAAGAGAAAACACATCAAACAAAGTGGAAAAAAGGACTGACATAACAAATAGTGTATGTTTGAGGCTCACAAAAAGCCCAATGTTTCCACGGGTATTTAGACAATTGCAAACAATATCAAGCACTTTTTATCCCTAGAGACAAGGTTTCATTGCAGTAGATCAGTTCACAACTTAATACTCCATCGACCAAATGTCATTCCATAAAGGTGTCAGACATTTGTATCTTTACGAGAGATGATAGGTAGGGATATCTTACCCTCCCCTCAGAAAGCTCAAGTAGGTCACAAGAGATTTATGGCCGAGGGAATACTATCTCTTCTCAAGGGAGCCAATGGTGAGTATCTTGAGGACTTAAATTGATTCCCCTTGCACTTATGATTACTGCGACGTTCGGAGGTGGATTGGGTAGTCACTATCTAGATTGGTTCTTAGTAACTTTGAGGGACCAATGCCTTATGACCAATGTGATAAGCTACTAAAAGCTTTAACCAATCCTACTAAGAGTATCAAACACTTTGCACAATGTGAAAATCATTTCCACAAAGAGCTAGTACACCTCTTTTCAGTTTGGCACCACAAGGTAAGGCTGACATCAATTAGGACTTGGCTTTCGCCTTATCTCTCTTATATACTGGTTCAAAAGAAAACTCCACTTAGGGTCATCCCTTTTGGATGAAGTGCAATCCAAAAGTAGGCCCTTCTAAAGGAATAACTAAAATGTAAGAGCAAGCATGTCAAACAAAGGTTCAATTGTCCCGTTATAAGAAAAATAAGGTGCAACTAGATTAGGCACACACACGATTGTAGTTGTCAATTCTCCCTTATGAAATTGAAGTGTTTGGCATTCATGTCCATTGTCCCTTAAGAAAGTAATATGTTCCTAAGACTTAGATTGCAAAAAGATGTTTTGTCCATTAAGAAAGCAATATGTTTTCTGAGATTTGCAAAGATGATTGTTCAATTGTCCCTTAAGAAAATAATATGTTTCTAAGACTTAGTGTGATAGGTTGAGATTCTTCAATGCTCATCTTGCATGAACATGTTAGGAAAACCCATTTCTCTATTTGAGTGATAAGAAGCTACAACAAGTCGATTAGTTCCACACAAACTCAAAAGTTTAGCAAAAATAAATCAATCTGACCAAAAGCACTTGACTATTTTATTAGAGGTGACTTACTGTGTTGCCAAAAGTGCTGCACTGTGTTACCAGAGGTAAGTTGCTGTAGATCTAGAAGTGATTTATTGTGCTTCCCAATGCGTTGTACTATGCTTCCAAAAGTGCTTTCCTGCCCTAGATCCAAAAAAAGTTATATTTTGTCAAAAAGAACAAGGTAAACAGATGATTTCATGTTTTCTTTGTAGATCTGGGATGTATGGTTGATTGGATCTGTAACCTGGGATCAAAACAACTCAATAATGCTGCAAATAGATAGATTAACTCAAAAAGTGAAAAATACTCCTAAATATGTCAACTTAGGAAGTATAACAGATAATTGAAAGATAAATAAATCAGCTTTCCAGTCAATCAATGCTAGGTATGTGAGTTAAAACCCTACCAATCACAAAACAAGATCTCAAAAAACCTAATATGCCAAAAGCGTTGTACTACTTTGCGAAACACAGTGGACTGTGTTACTAATAGTGCGCTACTATGCTACCAGAGGCACTACAATATCACCCAAGGGTGCTATATTGTGCAACCAGAAGCGCTTCACTATACTGCCAAAGGCACTTTTCTATGTCTTTTGCGTTGTTCCATACTGTACTTCAAAAAAATCAATTTCTCAAAGAAAAAGAGGGATTAGTGGGTCCCACCAGGCGTGCCAGAATGTGTATGAGGAAAATTGATAGGTTGAATGATAAAATCAAAACTATGCTAATAACCAAATCAATAACCCATAACATAAAGAGATCTATCTAAATAAAAAGCCATGATCAATGAATAAATCAAATAAAACAAGAAAGCTTTTACCAGATTGTATTGTTCTCTTTTGTCAAATGTGGATTGCTCAAATATGTTGCAAAACCATGTTTGCAACAAGCGAATGCTCAAAGTTCTCAAAGATCAATGTCAAAAGATCGTACAAGGTGCTCAATGATGCAATGTATACTCAAAGCGTTGTAAAGGATGCCTGAGAATAAGTGATCAAAGAGGATTTGTAAAGGAGAGGAGGGGGGTTTATATAGGTTTCAAACATGATCGATCAACAAATGAAATAAATCCATAGAATGAATGGTTGAGATAAATCAAATAACTCATGTTGAATGTGCACACGACATGTGTCACTCTATAAGGATATTTTTATTAAGATATGATGAAAACAAGATAAATTAAGTCAATTAACTCAACTTGTGACTTTGCCTTTTTTAGAGTTCTAAAAATAAGATTGATTGTGCACTTGAGTTATCATGATATTTTTAGAGGAACTGGAAAGATAATTGAAATTAAATAAATAAATTTATTTAATTGTTTGTGCATGATAGAGGAATAGATAAGATTATGAAGATTATAAATAAAATATTTGATTTTATTTATTTTTAGAGGTTTGAGATAATTTAAATAAATTTGCATGATTTATTTAAATTTGGAAGAGCAATTTGACTTAATTAAATAATGTAGAATTATTTAATTATAAATTTGAATGAAGATAATGATTTAATTAAATAATAAAAATTAATTAATTTTGGAAGAATATAGAAGAATTTAATGAAATTAATTAAATAAATCCAATTGATTTAATTAATGTTGAATTTTGGAGTTTTGGAAGAATTTGATGAAATTAATTAAATAATTTGATTATTTAATTAACAATGAATGCAGGGGATTAGATAGGTTAAACGAAATGCAAGTGATTCAAAGACTTGGTCATTTTAGGGTGTCTAAAGAAACTATACATCAATATGCTTTGTTCTAGCATGGAAAGTTAGCTTCTTTGCTAGGCAAACAACAAATCGTAATCTGTCCTACATCAACACCAATATCTAAACACAATCTCTTAATCCAAATGGCTTCCTTGCAAGCATGAGTTTCTACCATATACTTAGCTTCTATCATGGACAAAGCGACCACGGGTTGTCGCTTACTCATCCAACTAATTGTACCACCAAACATAGTAAACACATAAGCACTGGTGGATCTCATGTTGTCAATGTCACCTGCCTAATCAGAATCCACAAATGCACAAATACAAATAGAATGCAGAGTTCCTGTAGAATTACCATGATAGCATATGGAATACTCAAAAGTATCCCTCAAATATCTGAACACTTGCTTAACTACATCCCAATGTACCCATCCAAAATTAGCTATAAATCGACTAAGGACTCCCACTGCTTGAGCAATGTTTGGCCTTGTGTAGACTATGGCATACATCAAATTGCCAACAACACTAGCATAAGGTACTCTGCTCATGTCCTCCACCTCACTAGGAGATTTTGGACAATCATTAATAGATAACTTTGTCCCCAAAGATACAGGAACACACAATGTTCTACAATCTACCATGCTAAATCTATCTAATAGGGTCTTCACATACTTACTCTGGCTTAACCAAAGTTTTCTATTAGCTTTGTCTCTTATGATTTCCATTCCCAAAATGTACTTGGTTGCCCCTAGATTTTTCATCTCAAACTATGCTGACAACTGAGACTTCAAATCAAAAATCATATTCTTACCATTCCCAATTAACAACATATCATCAACATACAATGCAATAATGAGAATGCGATCATTGTCCAATTTATAATACACACAATGATCTGATTTTGATCTCAGAAATCCAACTGACAACACAAAGTCATCGAGCTTCAAGTACCACATCCTAGGAGACTACTTCAAACTATACAAAGACTTTCTCAACTTGTAAACCAAATTTTCTTTACCTTTCTCTATGTAATGCTCTGGTTGTGACATGTAAATCTCTTCCTCCAAATCACCATGAAGGAAACTTGTCTTCACATCCATCTTCTCCACCTCTAAGTCATAAGCTACTGCAAGAGATAAAAGGAAATGAATAGATGTCATCTTTGCAATGGGAGAGAAAATTTCACCATAATTAATTCCCTCTTGTGAGTACCCCTTCACAACCAATCTAGCCTTGTACTTTTCAACACTGTCATCTGCACCAAATTTCTTCTTGAACACCCATTTGCATCCAACAGGTTTTCATCCTTTAGGCAAAGGCACCAAGTCCCATGTTTTATTCTTCTCCAAAGAAGCCTTCTCATCTTCCATGGCCTCCTTCTAGGAACCTACATCTTTCATGCCCATAGCCTCTGTCACAATTCTAGACTCATCAGTGTTAGTAAGCAAGGCAAAAGCACAACTAGAATCAAGCAATGAATAACCAAACCTATCAGGTTGCTTCCTTGTTCGTGTATACCTCCTCAAAGGTTGAGATTGAGGTTTTGCATCTTCTTCTGAGCTTTCAAAGCTGCTAGAGCTCTCCTCATCATCAGGTCTCATAGGGTCTATCGGTTCAGTCTTCTCAGGAGTAGAAGGAAATTGAACCACATCATCTTTCTTTTTTGTTTCATCTAGCTATAGAACAACGAGCTAAGGTGTTATCTCTCTGAAAATAACACTTCTGCTATACAACACTTTTTCAGCCACAGGATCCCAAAGCTTGTATCCTTTCACATTGACACCATAGCCAATGAAAATACACTTAACAGCCTTGTTCTCCAATTTAGACCATTTCTCCCTAAGCACATGTGCATATGCCTCACAACCAAAAACATGAAGATGTCTAACTGAAGGCTTCTTACCAAACCACACCTCCATATGTGTCTTACCAACAAGAGCTGATGTAGAAGACATGTTTACTAGGTAGCAAGCAGTGGCTACAGCTTCAACCCAAAACTTTTGTTTGAGGCTTGCTCCACTAAGCATATTCCTAGCCTTCTCCATTAGTGTCCTATTTATCCTCTCTACAAATCCATTTTGCTACGAGGTGTATGGATTTGTCTTATGTCTTTCAATCCCTTGCTCTTTACAAGAATTATCGAACTCTGCCAAACAAAACTCACCACCATTGTCAGTTCTCAAACACAATCTTTTTACTAGTCTGATTCTCAACAAAAGATTTAAACTCTTTGAACTGACTAAAGACTTCAAACTTGCTTCTGAGAAAATAAATCCATGTCCTTCTACTGTAGTAATCTATAAAAGATATAAAATATACAAATTTGGAAATCGAAGGAACACTAACAGGACCAAATACATCAGAATGAATAAGGTCCAACACACCAGAAGACTTGTGAGAACTAGAGTAAAATTAAACACAATTTTGCTTTCCATATATACAATGTTTGCAAAAGTCAAACTTGAGATTACAATCATTTAACCCCTCAACGAGGTTTTTATTTTTCAAGGTTCTAAGACCCTTCTCACCAATGTGGCCAAATCTCTTATGCCATAGCATTGTCTTTTTAGCAGGAAGCTTAACTTCCAAAGCATGAGCACCCTTGGGTACCCAAGATGCACTACCATCATAATTTGTTACAATAGATTTCTTCACTGCTAGTTCAGATGGTGGGGATGAACTGATTACAACTCTTTTCTTTGAGTTAGAAGAACTATTGTACTGTGAAGTGCATGCCTCCAGCTAAAACTGAGTACCTCTCTGAGTACCCCTCGCAAACACCATAGATCCTCTAGTCATCTTGCATCCATCCTTTGAAAAGACAACCTGCACACCTACATCATTTAGCATACTTATAGAAAGTAGGTTTCGTGCCAAGCCTAGGATATACATGACCCCAGTTATCCCCTTCACTCATCCATCAGGGAATCAGATTGAGACTCTTCCACGACCAACAATCTTCAGATGAGAATCGTCACCCAGGTACACTCTTCCACCATCAAAATCTTCATACTTCATGAACCAACTTTAATGAGAGGTCATGTGGAATGATGCACTAGAATCAATCAATCACACATCATCAGATGCATGGGTGGCCAGGGCTGCGATGAAGGCATCACCATCATCTTGTGACTTGTTAGAATCTGAGTCTAGGACATTCTTCTTCTTCTTTTTCTTTTCCTCTTTGCATTCCTTTCAGAAATACCCAATTTTTCCACAGTTCCAACAAAGAGCCTTGGACTTTCCAAGAGATTTGGATCTCCCATGGGATTTGGATCTACCCTTCTCAACTTTTTTGTCCTTCTTTTTCCCTTTCTCCTTGGGCCTTCCACGAACTGCAAGAGCCTCTTTGGCTACTTCAGAAGACTTTCTCCACATTTCTTTAAATAACAATGAAGATTCCACTTCATCCATTTTGAAAGTGGATTTGGTGCTCCCAATAGCCATAAGAAGATGATCCCATGAGTCTGATAAAGAACAAAGCAAGGTCATACAACGATTCTCCTCCTCCATCTTCGCACCAATGGATGTCAACTGTGCAACCACCATGTTGAAAGCATTCAGGTGATCTGCAACAGATCCTCCATCCTCCATCCTCAGAGAATACAACTTCTTTCTTAGAAAATGCTTGTTCACCAGGGATTTGGCCTGATAAACATCTCCTAGCTTCTTCTAAAGGTCTTTCGTGGTCTTCTCCTTGTTGGTTTTTCTTCTGAATCAGCATTAGGGTTTGCCACTTCTAATGCATAGGCAGATTCAGCCAACTGAATACAAGAGGTTGCGTGAGCTCCTCCCCTTCACTTCTGGTTCTGCCGCACCAAGGGGGGTGTCCCTATTTGATAAAAGTATAACCTTGACTAGCTCAATGACAGAAGGATTTAACTTGACAGCAACAGGCAGAATATTCTCATGTATGGACCAAGATTTGTGTAACAAATCACAAGGTTGGCAACATTCTTGGACATGATGTCTGGTTGGGTATGAGAGCATGCAGAGATCCTAATCCTACTCCTACAACTACCAGGTGGAAGGATGAAATGGTTTGATTTGATTTTTGGATGCAAAGCTGGACATGGTATATAACCTCAACACAGAGCTAGATTGGTGCCTATCCAGGGCTTGGAGTCGGTAGACATACACCTGTGAATGATTAGCATGAACAACTAAAAATGGATTTCAGGGGGATATACATGATATCTGCCTTACAGATATCTCCCAATACAGAGTGTTAAGCTGTCTATACTTATGGCATCCCTATTGCAGTATACCCTTCCCAATATTCAATCTGAAAACAGTTTAATCTACCCCTTGAGAAGAAGTTAAAAGATTAAACATTCAACATAGGAATTCTATGTTCTAGAATCTCAGACATTCCTTGAATGCCTGGACTCAGAAAAAAGATACATGCAAAACTGGAGACAGAATCAACATAACACATACAAACATAGCATTATTCATATAAAATTGACCATGAAATCAGTGGATTCATGCACAAACGTACAACAGGAGATACATAAACTCGCAAGTTTTGCTGCACAGAGCAACCAAAACTAGTTGTATCTTATTACAGAGCCAAAATGTCCAGTTTTCAACAACGTCAAAAATGGTAACACAGTCTGCCTATATTGGCCAGAAAGTGTACCCGTAGCAATTAATTACATGGTCAAAAATCAAAAATCTGCTAGATACAGACTCCACAAAGGAATGGCGCTTAGAAGTTATTGCAGCAACAGACAAGAGAAGCCTCGAGCCCTGCGCCGCCATCTGGGAGTCTTCACTCAAAAATCAGGTGACATGATCATGTGTACCATTGCCCATACCTCTGCACTGTCACCATTAAAGGCCTCAACCACCCGCGGCCTACCTAGAAACTGTCGTTGCGTTCAAAATGGAGCTTCCTGCCAAGAAGCGCTTCCTCGCAGGTTCAAAATAATGTAGGGAGATTAATCCCACATGCATAGTGAGAAGACCACTTCAACATTTTATAAACATGGCCACAAACATACTAAGTGTCGAGTGCTTTTGCCGCACTCGACACACAAGCCCTCGCCCAAAGCTAAGCCATCGGCTTGCCCCAAAAAACTCTTGCCGATCTATCAAGTCTCTCCGATGGCAAACAAAACACACCCTCCGTTGCCGTGACTCCCTCCATCGGAGCATCCAAAAATCCTCTGGCCGACCTCATGTGTTACACCGATGAAGCCCATCGCAATCCCCTGTCGGCCAGACCAATCCCATCGGCCAACCTGAAACTCCTCTGACCGACCTCAATAGTCTCGCCGACGCCATCGCAAACTCCATATTTCCCATCATCGGCCAGAGATAGACCATCGGGCCAACTTCCATCGACTAGGCTGATAAAACAAGTCTCACCGATGGCCAAGCAAAAAACACCTGTCACCAAGACAAAAACCATCGGCTAACCCAAAAGCAACGCTCGCCGACAACAAAAGTCACGCCGATGGCAACTTGGCTTCCCATCTCCGTCGGTGTGACTTAGACCGTCAGAGCAAGACCACAAACCTATGCTGATAGCTGCCATCACACCGATGAAACCAAAAACATAAAGCTTTGAACCATTGAACCGGTTCAAACAGATGGTTCAATGGCGAGGTTCAACACTAAGGTTCACCGGCGAGGTTCAAACCGAAAGTTCAAAGACACAATCGGAGCACTCAAAAAAATAAAACTTTTGCTGATGGACAAAACATGATGACCCCTTCCTTAGGAAAGATGAAGGGGAGCCAAAACTTAGAACCTTTTGGATTTTTTGGGAAGGTGCCTGCATGAAAAATTGCTCAGAAACTGACAGTCAATTCAGGCACCAACACTCCTCATGGACATTTAATAAGATAGAATCAACTAGACTGAGTCTTATGAGAACCTTAGCCTTCTGATCTTTGAGATCCCAATCAACTTGTGCCATTGCAGTTGATTTTACACCGGAAATAGTTTCCCATAGGTCACGATCAACAAGCATGTCTTCCATCTTAATTCTCCATAACTCAAAATTTGTGCCATTGAACTTCTCCACCTCTAATCTTCCAGATGTGCCTGCCATCTCCTTCCTACAACAAGATTACAAAATACTCTACATAGACTCCCACTCAATCTAAGATCAGCTCAAAAAACCCCTACCCAACAACTAGGACCAAAGGTGATCAAGCTCTGATACCAATTGAAAGGAAACTAGGTGTGCGGAAATTGCTTCCTACACTAATCTAATGAGGAGAGATGTGTGCAAATTCTTTTTTTAACCTTTACAATTATAGTGTTATTAACCCAATAACAAAGATATTGCAGCATACACATACACACAGAATGTAGATAGAAGAGAGAGAGAGAGAGAGAGAGAGAGCCCACACTCCAAAACATAGCTCAAATGTATTCCAGTAAACAATCAAGGTTACAATATAGTTTCAGAGCCAATGCTCTTGCATGAGTCTTTGACACTCGTATCTGGAGATATTCTAGTAGCATAATAGTACCTGTCAATCACATACTACATCTCCTCTCAAAGCAACTTATTAAATAGAAGTTTACAAGGCAAAAATGAGCTTTCCTTGAGATGGGCATCCAACTTGGCCTCAAGGACCAAAACCCACACCTAGGGACACTTGTCCAACACTACAACATGGTCATGACACTAGTCATATCACCCCATCCCAATATGGTCACCTATTCCCAAGTTGGGCAATGACAAATGCTCTTACAACTCTTACGACTGTCATAGAATCCATCATAACTGTCATATCTTACAGTTGTAAGATAATCTATCATACACTGACTAAAAATAGCATATTCTCTTACAACATGTCATAACCCTCCTTGGGGTGCCTAAATATTCCTTCTTCCAAGATGCCTTGTGACACTTGTCTTCACCTGTCATAGTATCTTCTATTTCTAACTCTTACGCGTCATAGATTATGTCATAGGAATTCATCATAACTGTTTCGATCAAGAGTTACTTACACACTAGTCAAAGTGCCGACACATGGAAAAATACCTCTACCACTAAGTGGGACGCCTATCTCCTCATGTGAGGACAAAATTACATATGGTCACCTTCCATGTAGGATGACACATCACCGTGCCAACTCCCACAAGATGAAAAAATAGGATTTGCATCCTAATTACACAATAGGCATTAAATAAATGTATTAAAATAAATAAATGCAAAGAATTACCAAGGTTGAGACACCTTAATTCCCAACAATATCCATTAAAGGCTTTGTCCCCGGTAGACAAATTATGGATGCTACAATATCCACCCATGAGATCATTCACTCGATGGATAGAAGTAATAATCTGAGCATGGCTCTCAAACTAGATATATCTAAAGCTTATGATAGAGTCTCCTGGGATTTCCTATTCAAAGTCCTGGGAAAGTTCAAGTTCAAAGATAGAAGGCTTAATCTAATAAAAGAATGTGTCACCACTGTGAGGTACTCCATCCTGGTCAATGGCACTCCTCAAGGGTTTTTCAATGCTGGGAGAGGCATCAGACATGGAGACCCCCTTTCCCCCTACCCATTTATAATTTTGGCTGAGGTCTGGGGTAGAAATATTCTATCCCACTTAGATAGTCAGTCCCTCAGGGGTGTCAAAGCAAAGTCTACCTTGGGTCTGTCCGCTATCCAATAGTTCATGGATGATACGATGCTCTTTGGGGCAGCTTCAGTGGTTGAGGCTAGAAGATGGGAAAACTTGCTAAATGCCTATGCAGAGGTTTCTAGCTAGTGCATTAATTATGAAAAGAGTAATATCTTCTTCTTCAACACTAATTTGGAACTACAAGTCAGGGTGAGAAACATCCTTGAGTACAACATGGCTAATCTCCAGACTACCTACCTGGGTCTGCCCCTCACTGTCAAGGAGGTGACCCTAGCTTTCTAGAACACTTTTCTAGAAAGAATTCAAAATAAAATAGAGGGATGGAAAGGAAAACTCCTAAGTCAATCTGGGAAGCATCAACTATTGAAGGCCTCTTTGCAGGGTATCCCCACCTATTTCCTATCCCTCTTTAAAATGCCCAGGTATATGGCAAAAAAATTAGAGAGGATTTAGAGGACCTTTCTCTGGACTGGAGTTGACAAAAAGAAGAGGATCTCGCTGGTTGGATGGGACAAAGTCTATCTTCCCAAAACTCATGGGTGATTGGGAATTAGAAAAATCCAAGTGATGATAAAGCACTATTGGCCAAAATTGGGAAGACCTTCCTAAAGAAGGAGAAAGATTGGGTTCGGATTATGAAAGCCAAATGCCTGCATAATGGGGATAAAGTTGGTGTTCTGAATAGAGAGACCCACCCCAAAGGCTCTATTATCTAGAATAAAATGGTCAAAACTAGAAGCACTCTAGCCCAAGGCATCAAGTGGAAGCTGGGGAAGGGAAATAAAATTAGATTCTGGGAGGATAGTTGGATCGGGGAGGGGCCCCTGGCTAGAAGGAAGAACAATACCCTCAAGGAAAGAGTTGTCAACCATTTTGGGAGTTGGGTCAGTGATCTCACCACTACTCATTCCCATAGCCAAAGACAGTGGATGAACCTTTCAGACTATTGGAACAATAGTCAGCCTAAGATGTAGGAGTGTTAGGAGCTAGAAATAGAACTAAATAAACATAGAATTCCAATTTTTCCTAGGGAGGATGAAATGCTCTGTGGACAGGACCAAAAGGGGAACTTTTTCGTTAAATCTGCTTACTTACTGCTGACAAACAGTGGTCAGGGGAATTGGTTTTGGAAGAATGTCTAGAATAACAAGTTGACACCTAAAATTAACTTCTTCTAGTGGGTTGTTGCTCATAACAAAATCCCTACTACTGATAATCTCAAAAAAGGGGTTCCAGTTGGTCAACAGATGTGTGCTTTGCCTTAAAGAAGAAGAGTCCATCTAACATCTTCTTTTCCACTATGATTTCTATAAAGAAATATGGGGAAGAACTATAGAGAAACTTAACCTGGAGTGGTTTTTCCTAGAAAACCTAATAGACTTCTCCCAAAGCTAGATTTCTCCCTTCTTGTACCCCAAGATCAGAGAGCTATGGAGGCAAATTCCCCCTCATCTAGGGTGGAGTGTGTGGAAGAAAAGAAACAATAGAATTTTTAGAGATAAAGCTTGTACTGTGAATGAGGTCTTTTACTCCTTCTGCAAATTGGTCTCTGAGAATACGTTATCTAGCATTCTTCATGTGGCTAAAAAACCCCCTACTCTGGTGGAAGTGTGGATGGCCATTAATTGGGGCCTGACAGTGGACATAACCAAGATTGACAATTCCAAAAAAATGGCTAGACAAAACACCCTTTGGAGACCCCCTCCTAGGGTGTGGATCAAACTTAATTTTGATGGAGCTAAAAATAAAAATAATAGGATGGCTAGTGGCGGAGGGATTTTTAGAGATAGTCAAGGAGGCTTCATTGTTGTTTATACCAGATACATTGGCATCCAATCCAACAATGTGGCGGAGGGGTTGGCCTTGTTGTGGGGTCTCAAAATTGCTCTCTCTATGGGGTTGGATAAATTACAAGTGGAAGGAGATTCAAAAATTATCATAGGGGCGGCTCTGGGTAGGTCTGATAGAGGCTAGAAGCTGAAGGATATTATGGAGGACATTATCTGCTTACTGACTTGGTTCAAACAAATAGAAATTGGTCATGTTTACCGAGAAGGTAATAAAGTGGAGGATGGGATGGCTAACCTTGGGAAGAGCTTAGACACTTGGAGATGTTGGTGAAGTAAGAATAATTTACCTAGCCAGATACAAAACCTTCTTGATAAGGAGCATAGCCCCGCTCTTGACCTATCATGATTGATTTTATTAATCTTTCAACCTCCTAGCCTAGGGAGTATTTTGGGCACC
The DNA here is from genome assembly GCA_027924645.1 of Cunninghamia lanceolata. Lineage (NCBI taxonomy): Eukaryota > Viridiplantae > Streptophyta > Pinopsida > Cupressales > Cupressaceae > Cunninghamia > Cunninghamia lanceolata. The sequence goes on along the minus strand of BSBN01000220.1, from coordinate 548,551 downwards.
ATATGGGATCCAGTTTTGACTACCATCTAGATATGAGGACTTATGTTTTTAGGAAAGTGATGTTTGCTTTCCAGCTCAGATATGTCAGAATTGGGATCTGTCATAGTACTAAAGATTGCTTAGCCTTCAGGCAAATGTGGAGGCATGAAGGCAGGTTTCACATGACTGGGCACATAATTTACTCAATGCCTCTAAACAGTACCTCTAATTATGACCAATTAATGCCTTGTAATTATGGCAAGAAAGGGAGTGATATTTCACATATTGCGAATTTAAGTAAGTACGCCACCCCCGGTGGCTGAAAAGACATTATATTCATTATCTTGAGTATGAATATCGGTGTTTGGGATATTTTCTGCAATTTGAAAGTTTCTAGGTTCTTTGTTGTTTCCTACATTTCTAGCTTGCCGGTTTGGTGCCATCTCGCTATGGTGGGGATAGGTCTTGCATTGAGCCAGAGTCCTGTGAAGAAATAAAATGTAACAAGATCCTCTAGTACATCTGCCAAGAGGGCAGGGTTGCTTCCTATCTAGAATTCTTGTAGGGCCATGATGAAATCCTCTCAATGCAGTTCCTATGCTCTTGGGAGGATAGACAGGTGAAGGTGGGTAGTGTGGGTTTTGACATCTCTGAGGAAGTGATTGGCATGGCGACTGGTATGCCTATAGATGGCATCAAGCACCTAAAAAGGAGAGAAGTCTCCGACCCAGAGGGCATGGCTTGTTTTCTAAAGAAAGGTGAGGTGTTACACATCCTTCAAGGAAGGTTTGATCATGAGATGCTACCAAAACCCTGGGATGATGTGTGTTATATGATCATCAAGTACTTCACTCTCAAAGGTAGATTCAAACGTTTCTTCCATTATCATTTTTCTCTGCTCAATCATTTCCGTCATAGGAAGGTGATAAGCTTCCCCTTTTATTTGCTCACATCTCTGGAAGCATTGATTACGTCTACCATTGAGCAAAATGCTATAGACCCCAGTAAACCTTTCATCTTGCTCCATCACGGGCTTATCCTCATATTGTATAAATTCCATTTAGCCCTCTGCCCCTCTAAATCCCTCATGGATTCTAGGGTTGTTTCTCCCCTGCCATCTTGTTCCGATCCTATAAAGACTAGCCCCGTGATTATAACAGAAATCACTCTGGAGAAGTATGCCAAGTCCATGATGTCAGGTAAGAAAAAAACTATTGCTGGTAAAAGCTTGAATCCTAAGGCCTGTGACCAGACTACCATGACCTCTGTTAACACCACTGTTAAAAGAAAAATCCTTCCTGGTGATTCTACCTAGGTGACCCCTCAAAAGAAGAAAAAGGGAAATGTGGAGGAAGAAAGTGGTACAAAGAGTGGGAAGAAGGCCAAAAGTGTGTCTATGGTGGTGGAGGAGGTTAGCTCTGAGGAAGGGATTGGTAGAAGTGACAGCGCTGCGGATGTGGATTTCACTATAACTGATAGTAAACCCCGAGTGTCGTTGACTAGGAGGTCGACGAGGCTTGCAGCTAAGCTGAGTCCAACTATCCAAAAGGAGGAGGTTACTAAGATGGAGGAGGATACTATGGACCCAAAGGGTGATCATATTTATGATAACAAAATAACAAAGTGGACACTATTGTTCCTGAGACTGAACATTTGGGGGTGAATTTTCTGTCAACAGGGAAACTAAAAATGAAAATGTGGAGGGTGAAGTGGAGGATGGGGCCCAGTAATTTCCTTGAACTCAATGTTAAGGGGGCTAATTCTATGAGCTCCGAGAAAGTGCTCAAGGACATTAGCAAGAAGAAGAAGAGTGGCAAGGTTGCTATCAAAGATAAGGAGATTGAAACCCTCTCGACTAGGGTCAATGAGCTGGAGCGGAAGTTCAAGACGCTGGTAAAGTTCTCTATGAAAGTGATGCACTGATTAGCCATGACTCTCGCTATCATCCAAGATGTTGAGATTTCCAGCCAGGGTTTAAAGGAGAAGGAGCTCAAGGAGTACAAGGATCTCTACAAGTTTCTGGTTGATGACTAGGACTAGATGTTTAACTAGCTGTTGGGGGCTTTTCCTGTGCTTTTGGTTTTATCTGTTGTTGGTCTACTGTTTGTCCACTATCTAGGTCTTTGGTCTCTTTTTGGTTGTCTCTTGTTGGTTCGGTTGGTTTCTACCTTTTGGTCCCTTGATGGAACTCTGGTGTGCCTTTTTAGCTAAAATGTAATGGGATCGACACCCTTTTTTGCCATTTATCTTATCAAAAACATTGCAACACTACAAAAATTGAATCTTGAATTGATATATATCAAATTCAATGTGAAAACTATGTTATTTCCTCCTTCTTAAGTTGGAAAACAAGAAAAAGGTGGTGGAAGGTTCATGCAAAGGTGGTAGAATGTGAAAAATGTGCATGTGAACTTCCCAACAACATGAAAAAGCTTTTTTTTTGTCAGAACACATGCATAACCAGAAGAAAATAGAGCATGTGGGCCTGGATCATGGGTATCCTAGATTTTTTACCATTTCAATAGAAAGAAAAAATGTGCTCATGTTATGGCTTGCTATACAAAACAACATGGATCCTTATGCAGCAATACAACAATTACAAAGACTTAAACATATCTATAAGGGTTTTGATGCTATCACTAAGGAAAAATGCAAAAATGTTAGTGGTGATATCCCCTTAGCACATTTCATCATTAGAGATTCCCAAGCTCCTATTACATCCACATCACCATCATATATGTCATCCCCATCAACCTTATATCAGCCTTCATCCCCTTATGTGACCATACCATCATACCTATCCAACTTATCAATAGCTCCAAGTTATCTATCCCCCAACCATTGTTATGCTAGCTTTGATCAAGGGAACACCAACCTAGCACACGATCTTACCAAGCAACTTATGGTCAAACTTAAAAGCTTACATAAACAATATTTGACTAAGAATCCTTCACCTCCCAATCCATAAATCCCTCCAATTCTATTAACCTTCATCCATTATCCTATATACCTTACAATCCATCAATCCCTATACTCCGATCACTGTATCCCTCCCACCCTCCTACACCTAACCATTTGATCCACCTATCTCCCAATCCATCAATCCTGATCATCCATATACCATATAATTCACCATCTAATCCACCATCAAACCTTCCAAGTCCTAATCCATCAACCAAAGAATCTGTGAAGGATCTTCTCCAAAGAATATTAGTGAAAAATAAGGGCAAAATCAAAGCTATAGAGTCGTCCAAATCTGCTCATCCTTTGTCACCCCCTCTAACACAAGCAAGCCCAAGCCCACAAATCATGAACAAGGGCTTCCAAGTACCATACCTATCCCTCCATTACCATCATGCAGTCCAACACCTACCAAGCCTATTGAAGAATCTCCTACCATAAGTGCAAGTCAAGAACAATTATGTAGCCATGTTGATGAGCCCATCCAAGCACCTATCACATCCATCCAAGTCACTTCCACTTCCATTCAAACATAAAAGCTATGTCAAGAGTCAAATCCAAAACATATTGAAACATCAACTTCCTATCCTAATCAAGATCTAAGCATCCCATCTAACCCCATCCTCAATCCCCTCCCATCTATTGATCAACTTATCCACACTGACCCTATCCCTGATACCACAACACCCCCTAAACCCTTAACCCTCAACACTATACCTCAAACCCTAATCCCTCAACCCTCAACCCTAATCTCTTATCCCTAAACCCTAAACCCTATCCCTAAAGCCTCAACCCTCAACCCTTAAACTTTAAATCATAAACCCTATGCCTAAACCCTTAACCCTCGACACTATACCTTAAACCATAATCCCTTATCCCTAAACCCTAAACCCTATCCCTAAAGCCTCAACCCTCAAGGGCCTTAAATCATAAATCCTAAAACCTATCCCTAAACCCTCAACCCTCAATACTATACCTCAAAACCTAATCCCTCAACCCTAAACCCTAATCCCTCAACCCTAAACCCTAATCCCTTAACCCTTAACCATAAACCCTAAACCCTATCCCTAAAGCCTCAACCCTCAACCCTTAAACCTTAAATCCTAAACCCTATCCCTAAACCCTCAACACTATACCCTAAACCATAATCCCTCAATCCTAAACCCTAATCCCTTATCCCTAAACCCTAAACTCTATCCCTAAAGCCTCAACCCTCAACCCTTAAACCTTATATCATAAACCCTATGCCTAAACCCTCGACACTATACCTTAAACCCTAATCCCTTATCCCTAAAACCTAAAACCTATCCCTAAAGCCTCAATCCTCGACCCTTAGACCTTAAATCCTAAACCCTCAACCCTCGACACTATACATTAAACCCTAATCCCTTATCCCTAAACCCTAAACCCTTATCCCTAAAGCCTCAACCCTCAACCCTTAAACCTTAAATCCTAAACCCTATCCATAAACCCTCAACCCTTGACACTATACCTTAAACCATAATCCCTTATCCCTAAACCCTAAACCCTATCTCTAAATCCTCAACCCTCAACCCTTAGACCGTAAATCCTAAACCATATTCCTAAACCCTCAACCCTAAACACTATACCTTAAACCCTAATCCCTTATTCCTAAACCCTAAACCCTATCCCTAAGCCTCAACCCTTAACCCTTAAACCTTAAATCCTAAACCCTATCCCTAAACCCTCAACACTATACCTTAAACCCTAATCCCTCAATGCTAAACCCTAATCCCTCAACCCTAAACCTCTAAACCATCAACCCTTATCCCCCCATCTCCTCCCCTATCTGCCTCACCCCATCTCTCCCCTATCTCTCAACCCTTAGCCATCTAGGTCTCTCACTTATTCCTAAAGCCTCAACCCTCAACCCTTAAACCTTAAATCCTAAACCCTATCCCTAAATCCTCAACCCTCAACACTATACCTGAAACTGTAATCCCTTATCCCTAAACCCTAAACCTTGAACCCTCAACGCTTAAACCTTAAATCCTAAACCCTATCCCTAAACCCTCAACCCTCGACACTATACCTTAAACCACAATCCCTCAACCCTAAACCCTAATCCCTCAACCCTTAAACCCTCAACTCTTAAACCATAAACCCTTGACCCTTAAACCATCAAGCCTTATCCACCCGTCTCCTTCCCTATCCACCTCAGTCCCATCTCTCCCCTATCTCTCTCACCCCTCTCTCCCTAAGTTGTAGGTCTCTCACTTGTATCTCTCTTAGGGCTATCTAGATATTTCCATTCCTCTCCACCTCTCTCCCTCCTCCTTACCCATATTTCCCTCAAGTTGTCAACTTCACTCTCATTTTCTTCTATCTCTCCCCTCACCTATCTATCTCTCACCTATGTCTCCCCCTCACCTCTCTACCTATCCCCTCTCTATGTCTCTCAGTCACTCCTTGTCTGCCTTTCCATTTCTCCTTAGCCATCTAGGTTTCTCACTTAACCCTAACCCCTACCCCTAAAGCCTCAACCCTCAACCCTTAAACCTTAAATCATAAACCCTATACATAAACCCTCAACACTATAACGTAAACCCTAATCCCTTGATCCTAAACCCTAAACCCTATCCCTAAAGCCTCAACCCTCAACCCTTAAACTTTAAATCCTAAACCCTATCCCTAAACGCTTAACCCTCAACACTATACCTTAAACCCTAATGCCTTAACCCTAAACCCTAATCCCTCAACCCTTAAACCCTAAACCCTTGACCCTCAAACCCTAAACCCTTAAACCCTCGACCCTTTTCCACCCCTCTCCTCCCCTATCTTCCTCACCCCCATCTCTCCCCTATCTCTCTCACCTCTCTCTCCCTAGATTGTAGGTCTCTCACTTGTATATCTCTCAGGGATCTCTAGATATTTTCCTTCTTCTCCACCTCTCCCTCCTGCTTAACCATCTTTCCCTCAAGTTGATAACTTTACTCTCTCATTTTATTCTATCTCTCACCTTTGTCTCCCCTCACCTCTCTATCTCTCCCCTCTCTACGTCTCTCAGTCACTCCTTATCTGCCTCTCCATCCATCCTTAGCCATCTAGGTCTCTCACTTAACCCTAAACCCTAAACCCTATGCTTAAAGCCTCAAACACTCAACCCTTAAACCTTAAATCCTAAAACATATCCCTAAACCTTCAACCCTTGACACTTTACCTTAAACTATAATCCATTAACCCTAAATCCTAAACCCTATCCCTAAAGCCTCAACCCTCAACCCTTAAACCTTAAACCCTAAACCCTCTACCCTTGACACTATACCTTAAACCCTAATCCCTTAACCCTCAGCCCTAAAGCCTCAACCCTCAACCCTTAAACCTTCAACCCTAAACCTTCTACCTTCGACATTATGCCTTAAACCCTAATCCCTCAACCCTTAAACCGTCAACCCTTAAACCCTTAATTCCTCAAACCTTAAACCCTTAAACCCTAAACTCTCAACCCCTAGATACCCTTAAACCCTATACCCTATACACTTAACCTTGGACACTCAACCTTGAACATTATTACAGAACCTTCAAATCTCTACCCTATACCCTATACCCTCAACCCTATACTTATGCCCTAAACCCTCAACCCTCATCCATATGCCTGATACCCTCAACCTTAAACCCTAAACCCTATATCTTAGACACTCAACCTTGAACATTATCCCTCAATTGTAAACTCTCAACCCTCTACCCTATACCCTCAACCATATACTTAAGCCCTAATCCCTCAATCCTCAACCCTATACCTTAGACTCTGAAACCTACACCCACAAACCCTCATCCCTATACCCTATAACCTCACCCTTATACCCTAAACCTTGAATAGTGTGCCTCAACCCTATACTTAAAACCTAAACCATACACTCTCAACCCAAGTCACCCTATGCCTTATATACCCTCAATCTATATCGTAAACCCTAAACCCAATATCCTAAACCCTAATCCCCATAGCTTACACAATTAATCTTATACACTCAACAAGCTAAATATTATCCCTCAACTGTAACCCTCAACCCTCTACCCTCTACCCTCAACCTATTACTTAATCCCTAATCCCTCAACCCTTAACCCTATACCTTAAACCCTAAACCCAAAAACCTCAACCCTCAACCCTAAAAACTCTACGGTCTGAGGTACTTATATACCCTAAACCCAAAACCCTTACATACATACATACAAGCATACATACATATATACAGGCATACACGCATGCATACATACATACATACATACATACAAACATGCATACATATATACAAGCATGCATACATACATACATACATACAAGAATACATATATAAATACAAGCATACATATATACATACATACATACACACATATAAGTATACATACATACATATAGGCATACATACATACATACATACATACATACAAGCATACATACATACATACTTAATAACCTTGAACATAAAACATTCCAAGGGAGACATAACATGAGTGCATTATAACATGCTCACATTATGTCAAACTTGACAAACATCAGGCAAACTTTTGCAATAAGAGAAAAAATGCAAAAAAAAACATAACGTGAGCACGTTATAACGCGTGCTCACGTTATATTTTGCTTTAGGAATCCCAAGCCTTAGGCCTGGGATTTGCTTTAGATTTCCAACCCAAAGGCTTGGAGTGCCTTCCCAATGTCCAAAGACGTGTTTTTCCATATTCTACAGGATTTCACATAATTTTGTTCATGCTAACCCTCAGATTTGCATGTGTTTCAAGGTTGAACAAATCAAACACCTGGGTAATGTTAGACTTTCTCTTAGCTATTTAACGATATAATTTTTTTCACATTTTGACAATGTTAAGTCTTTCATCTTTAATTTCTTTTGTTTGTGTGTCCATTTTTGGGCAAAAACCAGTGTTTGGTCTTTTTTTCATTTTAAATTAACCGTTCATTAAAATTTCAAAAAAAATACATTTTTATAAACTAGACTCCATTCTACACATATTAAAAAAAAAATTCAATTAGTTTTCAAAATTTATAGGGGTAGCACGGCCAAAATTCTATTTTTTAGGATGTGTCCACTTTGAAAATTAGTAAAAATTTAAATATTCATTAAAAAATTATCAGAAAAATTGGGCATAAACTACATGTTGTTAGCTAATTTCTCACAGGAGTGATTTTAAAAATACCAAAAAAAAGTTAACCTTTTGAGGGAGCCACAAAACACGCTATGTTATGTTTTTTTATGGAAACAACACCAATTTATTTGGTTCCCATTTTTGAACCCCTTAATCTATACCATTTTCAAAAAAAAATAGTAGTTTAGAAAGTAGACTCGGAGCACTATGAACATTATTTTTGTTGCATCTTCAAATTTTGAGTGTAACTATGCTCAATTTCTCATCCAACGTCAGTATTTCCTGATTTTAGAAAAAAAAGTGGCCACTTAAGACCCCTTTTGGCCCCCCATCTTCTTGCACTTACCCTAGGTGCTTGTAGCATAAAGGATCTCGATTTGACACTAGGTACATCTCACCAGCGAACCTTGATCTCTAGTCAGATTTTGGTGAGAAGATTAGACATTTGATGTCTGAAGTAAGAGGAGTTCGTAGGCAAGTTCTAAGGAGTTATAAGTATTTTGTGCCTCCATTTACTACTTTGGGGGTTGTGATGGATTTTCAGAGATTTCCAACTAGGGTTGTGTTGTAATTCCAGTGACCTTAGTTACATTTTTGAATTAGACGGGCAGGTGGAGAGGCGTCATTTTGCTCTCATCCTTCTCTAGGTTAAATGGAATTCATCATAGGCATAGTTGTAACAGTGGAAACATATCACACCCAGGTGACCTAGTTGGTGATGATGAATTTGGATTCTATTGACAAACTCAGAGAAGGAAACATTCAGATGATGGTGATGCCTACCACAATTTCCTCTCAGGGGCAGTTAGGATTATTTTCTGGTCTAACTATTGATGGTTACCTCAATGGTCCTAGGAGCTTTGATGCTCAGTGGATTGAAATTGAAAGATGGGGAATCATGTGGACAACCTAATGGCCTATGATCTAGGTCTAAAATGTAAGACAAAGAGACAGTTATCTTGAATTATCTGGGGAGCTTGAGTCTAGTTCGCATAACAGAATGTTGTTATCAACTCTTTTGCAATGTAAGAGCCCCCTTGTGTTATAAAAGGGTGGTTCTCAATAGTTCTATTATTCTGGAAAAGATCAAAAAGGGAAATTAGAAAAAGGGGAAAACTCGTCTAGTCTATGGCAAGGTATCAGGCCTTTGTTTGTAAGTCTTTTATGATAGTGTTGTAGTTTCCTATTTTTTTCTTATATGAAAATCATAATTCCCTATAATTGTCTCCATCTTTGAAGTGTAATGTTCTTTTAATGAAGTAATCAAGGATTTTGGATTTATTCTTACACATTTGTTGTAATGAGTTTTTTCTCATGGTTTGCTCTTTGTTCAAGGAATAGAGTAAATAATTTCTTGAAAGATACAAGAATATTATTATTTCAAGGGGATTACTAAGAATGGTTACATTGTAGGCTTTAGGAGGTCTTATTATCATAAAGTGATGATATTGTAAGTGACCATCAAGAATGCATTTAAAATATTTTGATATTTGCTTGATGTTGTGACTCTGTTACCCATATCAGGCACCAGTCTATCCTTTTCATCTCCAGTTCCAAGATCTCAATTCGTAAATGATAAATCCAAAGTTGTTTGTAACTTATTTATAATTATTTGTATGCTCATACTAGATGAATGAAGGACTTGAAGGAATAGGCAATCCCATTACTAAGTGTACAAATCCTTGTCAATATGTATGGAGCATTTATCTACTAGACACTACATTTCAATCATGTTGTTTAATTTTTCTCAGTGTCATTAAAGGAAACCCACCTAGGTCCTGTAGAGCCTAAAGAGTAGGGGAGAAAAGTGAAATATAAATCTCCCTTTCTTTGACCAAGATGCACTTAATGTTGAGCATAAAGGCTTCCACCCTTTTAGAAATTAGTGGGTATAGTTTGGAGAACCAATAGATTGGCGACTCTAGTAGTTGTCCATTGGATAGGGTCAATTAAAATTTTGATTAAATTGTCCATCAATTGTTCATACTTTTTGTCTTTAGAAAAATCCTTTGTTACCTGTTTGGATGTGAGAGTGTGTGAATCTTCCGTTGAATCCCCAAGGTGGGTGGTGACTCTACTTTTGAATAATCAAATGGAAAAGGACCTGATTATTTTATTCACTCTTTAACAATGGATGGGAGAAGTGTTGTAAGTATGTGCCTAACCGATGTTGTCATTGATGTCAACATATCAGTGTTGTCATTGGTGTCAACTGTGCTCTTGTGTTGATGCTTGCTTGTAATAAATTATATGCTTTGTATTTGCATATATAAGTGTTGGAGACCCTGATATTGAGGATATTGAGAAAATTTGCTCTTCTGATGGAAACAATATGTTGTAGAATATCTTTGCCTACAGAAGAACAGTCCAGAAGAATGCTCAACATTTCCTGTAGAATGAATATCCTTGTCTGCGGATTGGCAGTTATTCAGATACATGTCTAAAGATGCTATGTTCCAAGTTTGAGCCTCCGGTATAAAGATTTGAGTGAGTTATGATTCACCAGAGTGAAAAATATTTTGTCTGTATGTTTGGTGGTGATAGGGAGAATATATTATGCTCCGCATTTCTCCGCACTGAAGTATTTTTGTCAGCGGTTCTAGACTTAAGTTTGAGATGATGTTATGTGCCTTTAACTCTAGAATGGTTCATGATTTGGTGCTCCGCAAGTGATCTTTTCCTTATGACAGTAGATGGCAGTGTTGTTTATGTGCTCTGGTTTGAAGAATCTTCTTAACAGAGTGGTTAGAGGTTGTACGATTATTCCTAATAATTTCAATGTGCTTGTGGATGACTCTTGATCATGTTCCTACCTTTGGATTGGTCCGCAAAGAGAAATTTGGATCATAGATGAAGACTATTCTTGGAAGTCTTAATGTGAACACCAGTCTTGGCTGACTTGATTGCTTTCACCAAAAGTGGAGATGCATTGAAGATTGTAGAAGCGTGTGGTGACATGAAGGATTGCGTTTGGGTCCCAGCTAGGGTGTGGTGTGTTCATCATACATCTATACATCTTTCCTTAGCTAATTTTTGTATTAGTTCCAAACCTATTTCTATGTATGTTTTGTAATTTTGACCTTAGAGATTGTTCCAATGGTTGATGAATGTAATGCCAACCTTGATGTACATTCCAAGGTTGATAAATTGTATAAAGACTTGTAATGTAGTTGTGAAAAAGATGTCCTTGTGAAAAGATGAAAAGATAAGTGAGAATAAAAGAAGAGCAGAGGAAATGTAATGCGCTTCAATGGAACTAAACTCAAGCATAGATTAGATGCTGTCAAATCAGTTCACAAATCCCTGGCAGTGAGCCAATCTTTGTAGTGAGAATTTTGGGCAATGAGCCCCGTAGGCAGTGAGCCTTTGATTTTTGGTATTATTATAACTTATATATTTCTATGGGCTAAGACCCACCGTGGTTTTTCCCTTATAAGGCTTTCCACGTAAAACTTTGGTGTCTCCTGTGTTGAATGTGTGATTGTGATTAGACTTATGGTTTCATGCTTTCATGATTGAATCTAATTATTATTAGTTAAGTAGTTGATGATTTGACAATCATAAATTATTGAGTTTTTGTGACAACTGATTCACCCCCCCTCTCAGTTGTCCTATGTATTCCAACAATTGGTATCAGAGCCAAGTTCCTCGGTGGTAAGCCTAACAGCTTGAGGTAGATCCAGGATGTCTTACAAGAAAGAGGCTCCATAGTTTGATGAGATGAATTATGCAACCTGGAAGATTCATAGGAAAATTCATCTGCTTTGTATTGGTTATCAAGTATGGCAAGTGACACAGACTGAATATACCATGCCTCAGAATGGCCTGACAACTAAAGATGAAATCAAAGAATATGAGTTAAACATAAAAGATAGAGATGCTCTGTTGAGTGCATTGACTGACTCTGACTTAATAAAGGTCATGGATTATAAAACTGCTAAAGAAGTCTGGGATAAGCTAAAAAATCTGTATGAAGGAGATGAATCTATAAATAGTGCTAAATTACAGGGACTGAAAGCTAAATATGAAAGTCTAAAGATGGGTGAAGATGAAAACATAACATCCTTCATGCAAAAGGTTGATGAACTTGTTACTAGAATCAAAGGTATGGGAGGAACTCTTGATGAAACTAAAATTGTGATGAAAATTCTCAGGTCATTAGCTAAAACCTACTATCATAAGGTAGCTGCAATTGAAGAAATGATGACTGTGAAAAAGATTAATAAGGATCAGTTGCTTGGAAAGCGTACTACCTTTGAAATGAGCGAGTTTGGTGATGCTCTGTCAAAAGTAGAGTCTACTTTCAAAGCTAGTACTTCAGAGAAGATCTCTAGAGCAGAAAAGTACAAGGTGGAACCTAATGATGAGCTTGATGAAATTGAAGCCAACTTTGTTGACAGACTGCAAAGAGGTTCTGGTAAGTTCAAAGGCAAATTACCTTTCAAATGTTTTTCATGTGGTAAAGTTGGTCATTATGCTTCTAAGTGTCTAGAAAAAATTGAAAGGAATAGAAAAAGATTTGAGAACAGATCTAGGATCCCAAATAAATTCTATTATGTTAGATATCTTGATGATGAAGGTGTGGCAGATGATGAATCTGATGATGCTAGTACTAGTTCAAATTAATGCTTGTTCATTGCTATTAAAGAAGAACCCGTGTCTACTAATCCTCCTAGCTATGTAAAGGAAGAAAAAGTAGTGGAAGAAAGTGCCTTGGCTATTCAGGTTGAGAAAGATAAGGATGAATGGGTTATTGACAGTGGATGCTCACATCACATGACTAGAGACAAAAGTAAGTTTGTAAGCTTGGAAAAGTATGATGGTGGACTAGTTAGGTTTGGAGATGATACAACTGGTAAGATTTGTGGAAGAGTATCTATTTCTTTTGATGGAAAGCACAATACTAATGATGTTCTATATGTAAAGGGTTTAAAGCATAATATTTTGAGTGTTGGTTAGATGTGTGAAAAAGGTTATGATCTGAGATTCAAGGATAATGGGTGTAAAATCATGGAAAGCTCCAGAACAATAATTGCTACTGGTAAGAAGACCAGAGGTAATGTCTAACATTGGAAAGGAACCAAAGATTATTTTTTGTTGGCTCAGACTGATGAGAGTTGGATGTGGCATAGAAGGATGTGTCATCAATTTTGACAATTTGATGAATATAAGTTCTACATAGGCCATAAGAGATCTGCCCAAACTTGTGAAGCCTACCAATATCATTTGCAAGGAGTGTCAATTTGGGAAATTAACAAGAACAAGTGTTAAAAGAAAAGAATAATTCTCTATTAGATTGTTGGAGCTAGTGCATACAGATCTATGTGGTCCCACAAGAACAAGAAGTCTGCAAGGAGATAGGTATTTTATGTTGCTTATTGATGATTACTCCAGGATGATTTAGGTCACTTTTCTAAAGGATAAATTAGAAGCCCTAGATAAGTTCAAAGCCTTCAAGGCAATGGTTGAGAATGAGTTGGATCTGATAGAGGAGGTGATTTCACATCAAAAGAATTCAATATTTTCTATGAAGAACAAGGGATAAAGAGACAATTGTCTCCACCTAGGACTCCTCAGCAAAATGGAGTGGTTGAAAGAAAGAACAGAACTATTCAAGAAGCTGCTAGGACTATGTTGAAGAAAGCTGACCTACTGAAATTGTACTGGAGAGAAGCCATACATACTATTGTATACATCCTAAACAGGGTTCAAGTTAAAGGTAACAATGCTAAAACTCCTTATGAATTGTGGTATGGAAGAGTTCCTACAATAAGATATTTCAATTTTTTTGGTAGTAAATGTTATATCAGAAGAGAAGAAGATCTAGGCAAATTTGATTCTAGGTGTGATGAAAGAATCTTTATTGGATACTCTACTAAGAGTAAGGCCTACTGGTGCTACAATAAGAGATTGAAGAAGATTATTGAGAGTGCTAATGTGAAGGTTGATGAAGACAAGGGAAGAATATCAGACCTAAGTGGCTATGAATCAGATGAACCTATTGTTTTAACAAGTGAAGAAAAAGATGAACAAGAAGATAGTCAAGATGAAGAAGAAAGGGCTCTAGAAAGTACTGCTAAGACTCCCAGGTATGTAAGAATTAATCATTCTAAAGATCAGATTATAGGGGACAAAAGAAAAGGGGTATTAACAAGAAAAAGAGTTGCAGAAGAATAGGTGAATCTTTGTTTACTTTCAAAAATTAAACCTAAAACTATGAATGAAGCTTGTGATGATGAAAATTGGGTAAAAGCTATGGAAGAGGTGCTAATACAAATAGAAAAGAATCAAACTTGGGAATTGGTTCCCAAACCTATTGACAAGAATTTCATTAGCACCAAATGGGTTTTCAAAAACAAGATGAATGAAAATGGAGAGGTTGTAAGGAACAAAGAAAGATTTGTATGCAAAGGATACTCTCAGGTTGAAGGAATAGATTTTGAAGGAACCTATGCTCCTGTGGAAAGAATTAAAGCAATTAGAATGTTTTTGGTATTTGTAGAATTCAAAGATTTCAAAGTGTTTCAAATGGATGTTAAGTCTGCATTCCTGAATGGTGAATTGGAAGAAGAGGTCTACTTTGAGCAACCGGAAGGATTTCAACTATCAAAACAAGGTGATATGGTGTGCAGATGGAATAAGACCTTGTATGGACTAAAACAAGCCCTCAGAGCCTGGTATGCATGGTTAGACAAATATTTGTTGCAATTAGGGTTCAGTAAAGGCACTGCTGACAGTAATCTGTATCTCAAAATCAATGATAATCAGTTCCTAATTGTTGTAGTCTTTGTTGATGACATTATTTGTGGAGGAAATGAAGGTGTGCGTATGAAGTTTGCAGGTGAAATGCAAAATGAGTTTGAGATGTCTATGTTTGGTGAAATGAATTTCTTTTTGGGTCTGCAAATTAACCAATAAGATAAAGGGATCTTCATATCTCAGTCTAAGTATGTGAAAGAGTTGTTGAAAAAGTTTGGGATGGAAGACTCTAAACTGGTAGGTACTCCTATGGTGACTGGCTGCAAGTTGAGAAAAACTGATGAATCACCTAAGGCTGATCAGAAAAGGTAGAGATCTATGATTGGTGGATTATTTTATCTAACTCAAACTTGACCTGACATAATGCATGCAGTTTGCCTTGTGGCAAGATTTCAAGTAGATCCAAGAGAGTCACATGTGATGGCAGTTAAGAGAATCTTGAGGTTTTTTAAAAGGCACACCGGATCATGACCTATGGTATCCAAAGGATAATGATTTTCACTCTTAGTGCTTATACAGATGTTGATTGGGATAGAGATGTTGATGATAGAAAAAGTACAAGTGGAAGTGCTTTCTTCTTGGGAAATAGATTAGTTTCATGGCTGAGCAAGAAGCAAGATTCAATCTCTTTGTCAACAACAGAAGAAGAGTATATTTTAGTAGCATGTTATTGTACTCAAGTGTTATGGATGAAGCAGATATTGAAGGACATAAAGCTATGTATGAAGATCCAGTTGCAATCTTCTATGATAATACAAGTGCTATAAATATTTTAAACAATCCAGTGATGCACTTAAGAACAAAGCATATATCTATAAGGTATCACTTTCTGAGCGAAAAGGTGATAGAAAATGAAGTTGGAATATGTGTCCACAAAGGATCAGATTGCAGATATTTTCACTAAGCCTCTGCCTAAGGATGCTTTTGAGTATCTCAGAGAAAAGTTAGGGATTATTACCCCTCCTGCTCTAAACTAAGATGCCAAGGAATGCATCAGTTCAGTGGTGCCCAAAGATTCATTCTTTGATCTAGATTGATGTTCTGAGAGCTACCTCTCAGGAGGAGTAGCTGAATGATGATAAAGAAAGAGTTGATTACAAAAATTCAAATTGACCAGAGCAACAGAGTACAAGTATGTGCCCTTTCCCATTGATGTTAAAGGGGGAGACAAATCATGTGAAAAACTTAGAAAAGAAAGAGTGCAGATGTGTAAAGCGAAAGGCAGAGAATCTTGTCTTGATGGTCTTTACAATTTTTCACATCATATGTTGCCATCAATGACAAAGGGGGAGATTGTTACAAGTATGTGCCTAACTGGTGTTGCCATTGATGTCAACATATCAGTGTTGTCATTGGTGTCAACTGTGCTCTTGTGTTGATGCTTTCTTGTAATAAATTAGATGCTTTGTATTTGCATATATAAGTGTTGGAGATGTTGATATTGAGGATATTAAGAAAATTTTCTCTTCCGGTGGAAACAGTATGTTGTAGAGTATCTTTGCCTATAGAAGAACAGTCTAGAAGAATGCTTCGCATTTCTTGTAGAATGAATATCCTTGTCTATGGATTGGAAGTTATTCAAATACATGTCTGAAGATGCTATGTTCCAAGTTTGAGCCTCTAGTATAAAGGTTTGAGTGAGTTATGATTCACCAGAGTGAAAATTGTTTTGTCTATTTGGTGGTGACAGGGAGAATATATTATTCTCTGCATTTCTCTACATTGAAGTATTTTGGTTTGCAGTTCTAAACTTAAGTTTGAGATGATGTTATGTGCCTTCAACTCCAATGGTTCATGATTTGGTGGTCCGCAAGTGATCTTTTTCTTATGATAGTAGCTGGCAGTGTTTTCTATGTGCTCCAGTTTGAAGAATCTTCTTAACAGAGTGGTTAGAGGTTGTACGGTTGTTCCTGATGATTTCAATGTGCTTGTGGATGACTCTTGATCATGTTCCTACCTTTGGATCGGTCCGCAAAGAGAAATTTGGATCGTAGATGAAAACTGTTCTTGGAAGTCTTAATGTGAACACCAATCTTGGCTGATTTAGTTGCTTTCACTAAATGTGGAGATGCATTGAAGATTGTAGAAGTGTGTGGTGACATGAAGGATTGTGTTTGGGTCCTAGGTAAGGCATGGCATGTTCATCATACATCTATACATCTTTCCTTAGCTAATTTTTATATTAGGTCTAGACCTATTTCTATGTATGTTTTGTAATGTCAACCTTGGAGATTGTTCCAACAGTTGATGAATGTAATGCAGACCTTGATGTACATTCCAAGGTTGATGAATTGTATAAAGACTTGTAATGTAGTTGCAAAAAAGATGTCCTTGTGAAAAGATGCAAACATAAGTGAGAAGAAAAGCAGAGCAAAGGAAAAGTAATGCTCTTTAATGTAATTAAACTCAAACATAGATTAGATGTTGTCAAATCAGTTCACAAATCCCTAGCAGTGAGCCACCCCTTAGCAGTGAGCTGATCTTTGTAGTGAGCCTCTGATTTTTTGGTATTGTTATAACTATATATTTTTGTGGGCTAACACCCACCATGGTTTTTCCCTTATAGGGTTTTCCACATAAAAATATGGTGTCTCCTGTGTTGAATGTGTGATTGTGATTAGACTTATGGTTTCATGCTTTCATGATTGAATTTGATCATCAGTAGTTAAGTAGTTGATGATTTGACAATCATAAATTGTTGAGTTTTTGTGACAACTGATTCACCCCCCTCTCAATTGTCTTGTGTATTCCAACAAGAAGATCATTGCACAAGAAGCTGATAAAAGAAGCTAAATACAAGGAGCAAACTACCTAGAAAGTAAAGGAAAAAGGTGAGCCATCTAACCCTCATATTGAAGTTGAACAACCTGTTGCTAAAGGAAAATTAGTAGGATACGAAAGTGATGTTTCAACAAATAAAATTAATATGTCAAAAGAAGAGGAAAGATGGTCCACACTAAGGCAAGAAAAGATTTAGAAAGAAAGAGAGAGGGAAGATGCTTTGAAAAGATATTATGATGCTCTGAAACCTAGAATCTCCCCTTCAATTACAAATGATGCAATAAATGTAAATCCATCTAAAAGACTAGTTGTAGAATTGCATGATCTAATTACCCCTGACAACTAGTTTGATGAAAGATATTATGGTCAAGATGCTAAAAGCTCCAAAGTGAATCCCAGAAGTGAACATGGAGAGGAAGAAGGGGAAGAGATGCCAAGAAGATTTGATACCCCTAGAAGTCAAGGTGCAGTCAGAGAAATAGATTTCCTTAGGGCTGAAATAGCTAGGTTAGAAGCATAAAAGGAGGTAAATGAATTAAGAAGAAGGATTGACATGGCTTATAACATTGGCCATGTTACTATCCCTATGGGGAATGAAAATGCAAATGATGAGTTCCCAAATAATTGTAGAGAAAATCAAGGCTTAAATCAGGGTCATCAAAATAATCCATGCAATAACCATAAATAAAAATTTAGACCACCCCTAAACCTAGCTAGATATAGGCAATTGAATTTTGTAGGGATCCTAAATTTCCCAAATCCTGTCCCAAATGAAATAATATCAAAATTAGTAAAGTTTCTGGGGAACAATGTTGTTTCTGGAGATGAACATTTGAGGTATTTTGATAATCTAATGCATGACTTTGAAGTAGAAGATGAAGATGAAGATGTACTAATGAAATTGTTTGTGCAGTCTTTAAATTAAATTGCTAGAGAATCATATAAAAGTATACTAGAGAATAGCAATAACTCATGGAGGGACTTCCAAAACATGTTTAGAGAACATTATGGAGATAACCCTAATGCAAGGTTTACAATCAATGAATTCACAAGCATCACAAAAGGGGTAAATGAATCAGTGTCAAAGTTTAACAACATATTTGTTAGGATATTAGTAAAGATGCCTCCTCATCTAAGGCCAAATGAATCTATGTGTCTGGTTCTGTAGAGTAATGCTTATGATAGTAAAATGAGGTTTCTATTGAGAGACAAGAATCCTCAAACACTCAGAGATGCATACAAAGTTGCTTCAAATATTGAAAGCAATAGAAAAGCCTTAGGAAAATTCTACAAAAGAAGTGAACACAAAATTATACCGTAGGATAGGGGACAAGGAAGTAGAGCTCCTCCAAATGATGAGTGCAAAAAATTAGGAAGGTTGTCATGGAAATGAAAATTTCCATGGCAAAAAATGATAAGGGGTTTTCTAATAATAAGCATGGTTTTGCAAGATAGGAAAGGATGTCAATGCTTTCAAATTAGCCTTACAACACCAACTAGCACAATGGGAAACCAATTCCTCCAAATAATAGGGGAAATCCTAGTAGACAAACCCCTGACCCTTTAAGAAAAGGGGTATATGTTGTTGAGAACAACCTATGGTGCCTGATATGTCAAGCTCCCCATTCCCCTTCCTTGTGCCATTGCTAGATCAATTATTGATTTAGAAGATCCTTATGATGAATGCAGTGATCATGATGACCAAGAGGACCAAAGTATAAATATTTATTTGGCCCAAAATTTTGTATGTGAAGATGATGACACATCTAATGAGGAAGATGTGCCAGATCAAGATTCTGAAGAGGGAAAGCATCTTGAAGAGTGTCTTGAGCAGCAGCTTTTCAGTGATGATGATGAGGATGATCATCATGTTTTCTAGTTAGATTTGGTAACTCCTAAAGTTAGATTAAGAAGACCTACTGATGAGGAGATTAAAGCATTGACTAGTGGCAAGATTGCTCAGGTTAAGAGTAACTACAATTTGAGAAATAAAAAGACTCAAGCAGAGGGCAGCACTGTAGGAAGAGCTAGTAGTATTTTTATTAAAGAGAATCAAAATGTCTCTAATCCCAAGAAATGTGTAGGTATTCAAGGTAGGCCTAAAGAAGTGTTGTGAGAAATAATCCACATCAAAATCCACATCAGAAGGCCAAAGAAACAAAAGGGGACAACGGTATCAGCAAAAGAGGAAGTGAAGAGGTTTGTTTGAGAAAAGAAAAGAAAGATATCCCTTAATTTCATCCCACACATCAAGGCACTATCCATGACACTCCTCTATTGAAGCATATCCCTGTGGATATGGCACATATCCTTAGTTAGATCAGGGTAACTATCCCCTTGTTAGAAATTATGAGAATACCAAAACATAAGGACAGGGCCACGACCATTATTGATGATGTAATGTTGAACGATCTAGAGGCCCAAGCTTAGAAAATGTGCAATCAGGAAAATAAAACACACCAGTAGAGGGTGATAAAATACCAGAGGTATACTTGGGAGTAACTATGAAGAAATGCCTCTCCCAAGTAGATCCATTTTATGTCAGTTTACTCATAAAATATAGGCTCCTAAAAAAATGTATGATTGACTCTGGTGCTTCAACTAACATTATGCCTTTAGCTATTATGAAGGAATCAGGCTTGAAAGTTACAAAGGCATATGGAAAGTGCTTTGCCATGGATTCATGAGAAGTCCCTATCATTGGGGTAATCAAGAATATCAGTTTCAAGTTGGTAGCTTACCCTAAGAGGGACTACAAAATGAACATCATTGTAGTAGACATCCCTCCCAAGTT
Organism: Cunninghamia lanceolata; assembly: GCA_027924645.1. Lineage (NCBI taxonomy): Eukaryota > Viridiplantae > Streptophyta > Pinopsida > Cupressales > Cupressaceae > Cunninghamia > Cunninghamia lanceolata. The sequence goes on along the minus strand of BSBN01000220.1, from coordinate 528,156 downwards.
TGGAATGTTGCTATCCAGAAAGTGGGCTTCCAATATTGGGGGAAGTATTCAGATGGACTTATCCTATGCTATGATCTGTTATACTATTTTGGCCTCCTGGCTAAATACTCTAAAGAATCCTTAATTCTAGTATTTTTCTTTTCTGGTATGCAGGCCAAATTGTTCAAACCCCCCAAAGCCTCTTAGGGTTTCCCTTGTTTCCCCTTAAACCCTAAGGTTTCATGGTCAAATCTTACCTTTGTTCTAATTCATAGTTGACCATCTATTCTCAGTTGCTGTCACTTAAGTTATTACCTTGATCCTTTTATATCATGAATTCACCGGCCGTGAACCTTTTATTTGCATGCGTTGTCGGGGCATCTTCAAGTCTTCAAACCTAAGTCGACAGGTTCAGAAGTTTGCAAACCACCTGACTTCCTAACTAGTCTCCAAGTCTTGCATCTCTAAGCCCTTTCATTGTTGGTCTTGGTTTCCTTTATTTAAAAGAAAGCCTTTCTTGTCAAGAGGTCAGGAGTTCTTCAAACTTCCAAACTCTCATCTTATGGTTTGAAAGTTCCATAAATCTCTAACTCACCGACTGAACATGCTCGCTGCTCCCTTGGCGTCTTTATTGCGGTGCCATGTGGAGGGCTTAGCATGCTTCTGTGAAGCCCAAATGAAGATGGCTCATTTCATCCACGTGGCTCTGGAATCGTGACACGTATAAAGTGCATTGAGGGAGGACCTATGACTATAGAATTGTCAAATCCATCAGACAATAGCGCAACATCACAGATGAATCTTGCTGACATCATAAGTTCAATGTGTGGCTACAAGATGTTACCAAGTGATAGGCTTGTACCTTCTCTACAGGATCTTCCTGGTGGGCCCTTATCTATCGACAACTATTAAAAGGAAGTGACTTGCCCTTTCAGGTAGTGCCAGGTGTCGAAGAAAGGAAAGGTTGTGGTGGGGCTGATAATCTAATAGTGGTGCAGTGTCGTAGTGGAATCTTACCTGTCAGGCAGATTCTTTGTGTGCCTACAAGATCTTGCCACGTATCCTAAGGCATCAGCACAAAGTTAAAATAAAAGTGTACACTACGGAGTTCATGGGGCCGTCGATCTTCTAATCATTCCTTCATCCTATGATCCCAATTCAAACTCAAGATTTTCAAACTTCCCAATGGTGCCAAAGCATTCGATTGAGTTGATGGGCTTTGCAAAGGTTGATTATTCAAAGGAATCAACTTGGGCCAATGAGGATGTAGATGCAGAAAATCAAGGGTTGAAAATTTAAAGTGTTGTAAAAGATGCCCCTCCCTACCAACTCAGCATTCAATTTCTGTAGGCTCAGGCCAATGGGGGTAGATGAAATGGTGAACCCTTCAATGCTAGGGTACAAATGCAGATGCAGGGTCTATTCACAATGGAAAATCAAAGACTTTCTACATTCCCTCATCAATATGCTTTCCATTCACTCACACAAGCAACCTATTTGTAGCCTTGTAGGCCTGACAGGAGTATGGGCTCTGCCCTAATTTACAGGGGATTTCTGAGAAAAAATCAATGTAGCATGGTCGATGTCTCTTCTCATTGACTTCTCCTTTTCCTGCCATGGCTGCTACAGTAGAGTGCTGAAATGCTATATATACATGTCTCAAAGATGTATTCAGGGTTGGCTGTTCTTCTGGGCTACTATAGGATAGAGAATCTTTGTAATCAAACCTCTGTAATGGATTTGTAGGAACAACTAGATTTGATGGACTGTGCTCCTATGCTGAGCCTCTCATGTCTCTAGTCTTGTTCAACAATGAATGTAATTGATCACACCGTGTCTATATTTCTTGCATCATTCTCTCTTTTGTAATAGTTATTTGGCCTCTATAATCAATATAAGCTGTTATTTTTGCCTCTCTCTTTTGATTTTAGCACTATGTCTACTCTTTGGATTGGTGTGAGCTTGTTGGCCTCATTTTCAACTTGCCAATTTTTAAACTTTTGTGTCAAAATCCCTACATTGAATCAATCCTAGTCACAAGTGCTAAATTGTCAAGCCATTCACAAGCTCGAAGAAAGATCTCCATCATTTCAGTTGAAACCCTCGAAGTAGTTGCGCAGGGTGGGTGATTTATGAAAACAATTAAATCTTGAAATCCATGATAGATGATGCAAAATAATTTTTATGGTGGTGTTCGTGACCCCATTTTGCCTAATGTAGCAATTTTTTTGGGTCAAGAAGTCTTACGGTTTGGGATATTTTAAACTTTCAATTTTTCAGCAAGCAGTTTGCGGAAACAATTAAATTGTGATTTATTTAAGGCCTGGAGTACAATCATCTAGTAGGGAGATTTATAATGTTATTATGGACAATGTGGCAAGATTTCATGACAGACTGACATTCCAGTTGAAATTTATGCACTTTTTGCTATTTCTCATGCCTGCATAGTTAATTGGGTCAACGCATTCGCAATGGAGTTCATAGAAGAAGGGAAAATGTTTCACTTGTTTACCTAAAGTTATTTTGACATTTCCTAGGTCAAATTGAAGATCAGCTCTGTATGCATGAATCTAGGTTCACAAGTTGCAAATTCACCTAAGTAAAAAAGGTATTACTTGTGAATTTAGCTAAGTGGAGAGTTTGCTTGTTATCGGCCAACTTAGGAAAAAGTGAAAGTTCGTGTCTACTTTCACTTTTGGCTAAGTTGACATCCACTTTCACATTCAGCAAAGTTTGCATCAACTTGCACTTTTGGCTAAGTTCGGGTCCACTTTCACTTTTGGCTAAGTGAACATCTACTTTTGAATTTGACTAAGTTGGGATCTACTTTCACTTCTGCTAACCAAAACAAAAGGCATGATTTTCAAGTTTCACAAAGAGAAACTCAATTTACACTTACGGGCATATTGAAGCAACTTATATCAGCAAAATGCATCCATAACTTGAGAAGTCAGTAGTTCAAAGGAAAGAGATTTTTGACTTAATTAATAGTTGCGAAAGAAGATCAAAGTGCCATGAATGGCTACTTCTTATATCAAAGTGATCACATCTATCTTTGTTCATTAAATTTTATACCATATGTGAAATAAGAGCATATCAGCGAAAATAAGTGGTTTTGAACATGTCTTTGATGATCGATAAGGTTTTAATGATCTCTAAAGACGCCGCCGATAAGCATTTGCTAAAGGCATAACTAATATTCAAAGTTTATTAATTGGTTATGAATAGCTCTTGAAGAGCCCATAAAAGGGACCTACTTCATATTTTAGCTGCAAAGGTTAGTTTCAAAAGTTCAATTAGCTTAAAATAGTTTTAAAACTTCTCAAAATTGCCAATGAAGACAAAATAATGTTGCATTCTTGGGATCATCTATCAAAATAAATAAATTCTTTTCTTTTCGGGGTTATAAGTTAGTTTTAAAAGTATCTTCTGCCACTGATAAGGTTTGAAAAACCTTTCAAAATGCCAATGAAGGGATAACGAGAAAGTAGTTATTATAACTACCAATAAAGAAATATGTCGTTGATTTCAATTCTTGTTGGATTTGCTCATAACAAACTTGTTGAAAAGGTCTTAAACTTTCAAGCGAATGTAGCAGATAGATGTAAAACTAGACTCCACGACATTTGCCAACATACTCCTATCCCATGCTGAAATGAGAGATTTGCAGCAAGATATGGTCATCCATCAAGTCATAATGAAACAAAGATTTTTGTCATATATTATAGTTCAAAATGATCAGATAGATGGTGTTGCAAAACATGCAAAACATAGGAAAAACGTGTGGGATGGCATCTACATGTAGCCCGCGTGGAAACGGTAGATCAAAATAGTATATAGACATCCACCAAAATGTAATCAAAGCTTCCCAATGAAATATTATCTTGTGGAGCACTATGATGGTGTTGAAAAAGTGGATTTGCTAAGTAAGGCTTTCAGTAGAACTTTCTATTGAATCACTATGAAGTTTAGGGTAATGGCCTTTATAAGCCTAGTTTTGGCATTGCAAGAAATTTCATAACCGATGCCAACATCTTCACAACTCAGAAAAGGCAATGGATTTAATTGAAAGTGGATTTTTGTCAAAAATTGAAAATGTGCTAGCAGACATGTTTGCATAATGGGGGGAATCTTAGAGAGAATTTTTATAGGGGGAACTTATGAAGAAACTTCTTGGAACATTTTTGGTCTTACACATTGTATAGTTTACTTTTGGAATTGTATAATTTTGAAAAGATAATGAAGAATGCATTTCAGTTTGTATGTTCTTGATGTATTTTTGAGTTATGATTACTAGTTTCTTGTATGTCAAATTGGTGATCTCTCTATGTATTTGTGTAAATCAAACTTATCCATTGAAGCATGCAATTGGGGTGATGAAGCACAATCATGTCTCAGTATCCTGATTTGAATGTGTTAAAAGAAATGATCTCTTCATATGTTGAGATTTGCCATCTTTCTTCATCATTGTTGTACATACGTCTTGAAATTCATCATGGAGTTTAGGAAAGTGGTTTTTAGCTTTGTGGTGAAACCCCCTCATACTTTTCAATAAGATTGTGAAACTCTTGTTGGTTTTTGTACGTCTACCACAAGGGTTTCTACATGCCCAATTCTCTTGTTATTTTTCTTTTCTTCCTTTTTGTACTTTTAGGATAAAAGTACATAAAAACCACAAAAATCCCATCATATGAGGGAGCTACCCCTCTTAAACGCAGAGGAAAGCTGATAATTCAATAACAGCTTCTCCAACTGTTGGGATAATTTAGTCACCGCTCTAAGGGCAATGAGTCATTTTCAAAGGTTATTTCACAGTGATAAATTTGTTTACCAAAGAGCTATGTATTGTGGATAAAACAGTCCCTTTCATTTCTCTACTTCTTTGTCCTGGCCTCTATTGGAATCAATCTAGTCTGTGTAAGTCCTTCTAGCTGTGAGATTATTACTATGTTGAGTTAGTTGCAGCCGACCTACCAAATCTAGTGCATCACCCTTATTTCAATTTAGTTTCTTCCTAACCCTTTTCCCCTGTAGTATTAGCACTAAGTTTAGTTAGTTTTCTCTAAGCATTAACCCTAGAATGAGGAACCAGCCTTCTCTAGAGGTCTGATCTCAACTTGTAAGGTCCTACACTATGAGATCATTCCCGTTGTGTCATTAGAATGCTTGGACTCTCTCCAAGCTAGGTGTAATTCTATGTGATAACGTGATCCCCATGGATGGAAAGGAGGTCAAACTTGATAAAGAACAGAGAGCCCTCTTGATTCTGGATGGCTTTGAAGGTCATAATGATCAAGTATGCTTTTTAGACATTGACATGGACAATTTTAGGGTGGAAGCAAATAATATTGATCAAACAAAATAGAGGGCCATAACTAAAGAAGTTAAAGATACCCCTGGAGATGATGGATTATGGTCAATGCAGTTTTATGAAGCTTGTTCTAAGGAGGGTTCTAGGGCTAGACTAGTGCTCATCTCTTCCTCTAGAAAGATGCATAGCTCATCATTTAAGTTGGGTTTTGAGTGTACAAACAATGTTTCTGAGTATGATGCACTTCTCCTAGGTCTAAAGTTGGCCATCAAATATGGAATCAAGAAGCTGAGAGTGTTAGGAGATTCTGGACTTGTGGTTCTTCAAATTAGATCTAGGTATGCCTCTAAAAATACAAGGCTCAAACAATATAGAAATGTTATCTAGGATACAATTGAGGCATTTGATGCTTTTTCAATAGATTGAGTAGAAAGAAATGGAAATGTGATGGCTAATTTTCTAGCCAATGTAGTTATCAAGCCAAAGGATATCACCTTAACACAAATTTCAAAGGTGGAAGTACTAACCAGTCCATCTATCCCTAATAATATTTGTCATTGGTAAGTTTTCAATGATGATCAAGATTTGTATAAGTTCATGAATTGTGTGGATAAGTACCACAGGCAAGAAATAGATTTTCAAGATCTTGTTGAAAAGGTTGATGGGAAGTATATCATTTTTGGTAATGAAGTCATCTAGCTAAAGACAAATAAAATCCCAAAAGGATTGGTAGCATTGGAGAAAGATTTGATGGATCAAATAGCCAAGCCACTAAGCCTACACTAGTACACCGAGATGGTTTGGAGGAGATAAATCTAGGAATTGAAGCTCAACCTAAGAATGTCTACATAGGTAAGAAACTAAATCCTAAGATTGGGTCTATGCTTATCTCTTTGCTTAGGAAATATAAAACGTTTTTGCTTGATCTTATGATGACCTCAAGGCATATAGGGAAGATTTGTTTCATTATGAGATCCCATTAAAACCTAATGTAAAGCCTTTTAGACAAAAATAGAGTCCCATAAATCCCACCTTAGCCCCCAAGATGCAACAAGAATTAGCCAAAATAAGTGAGGGGGTATTATTAAACTAATTAGGCATTCAACTTGGGCGTCAAATCTGGTTCCTGTAAGACAAAAAATGGTGATATTAGGCTTTGTGTCAACTTTAGGAACCTGAACATGTCATCATTAAAGGACAACTACCCTTTGCCCAATATGGAGTTCATGCTACACAAAGTGACTAGATGTGAACTTTTGTCCATGGGATGGTTTTTCTGGATATAATTAGGTTAAGGTAAAGGAGTTAGAACAGTACAAAACAACATTTACAACTCCATGGGATACTTATATTTATGTCAGGATGCCTTTTGGATTGACAAGTGTCGGGGCCACTTTTCAAAGAGCCATGGATGTTGCTTTCTCTAACTTGATAAATGTTATCATGGTTGTGTATCAGGATGACTTAATTGCTTTCTCTAAAAAGAAGAGGATCATTTTAACCATTTAGAGCATATTCTTATGAGAAGCATGGAGTATGGTATGTCATTGAACCCCCAAAAGTACATATTTGGGGTAGTTGAGGGGAAATTGTTAGGTCATATTATTTCCAAAGATGGAATCAGAATTGATCCTAAAAGGGTAGATGCCCTCGAAAGGATTCCACAGTCCATGACATTCAAAGGAGTTTAATCCTTTTTCAGACAAATAAATTTCATTTGAAGATTTGTCCCAAACTTTGTAGAGAAAACTAAGTCCATCTCCAAGATGTTGAAGAAGGGATAGACTTTGACTTGGGGGTGTGAGGTGGTGACATCTTTCTATGATATTAAGGAAGCAATCAAACAAGCCCCTATGTTGCCTTCTCCTAACTTTGCTAAACCATTCCAATTATTTTCTTTTGCTTCTTTTCACACTATAGTAGCAGTATTGCTACAAAAAATTAGTGATGGTTTTGAGTAGCCTGTCTTAGTCTTTAGTAAATCACTTCAAGTTGTTGAATTGAAGTATGACCCCATGGAAAAGCATGCATATGCATTGGTTAAAGATGTAAAAAACTTTAGGCCTTATCTAGTGGGAGCTGAGATTATAGCATGTGTTCCACATGCAACAGTGAAGGACATTCTTGTACAACAAGAGGTTACTGGTAGAAGATGCAGATGGATTAATAAGATCCAAGAATTTGATATAGATGTTCAAATCACTAAATTGGTTAGAGGTCAAGGATTAGCAAGACTTATGACAGAGTCCAATTTGGAGGTAGCTCATGTGAATTGTACAATTGATATAGATGTGACAAAAAAGTGTAACTTAGAAGAGTTAGGTTGGTATAAGGATATCATATATTATTTAAAACATTTGAAATGTCTAGAGAATCTAAGTGAAAATTAGAAGAGGACTTTAAAACTGCAAACACTAAAGTTTTCTATCATAGAGTAAGACCTATATTGGAAAAAAGTGGATGGGATCATACTTAAATGCTTGGATGAGTCTACAACAAGGCAGGTTTTGAACTATATGCATAGTGGGAATTGTGGACAACATTTCATGGCCAAAACCACTACTCACAAAATTCTCAGAGCAGGATATTGGTGGCCCACCTTTTTTTAGATACTTACAACTTGGTAAGGAAGTATGAAGCATGCCAGAAGTTCTCTGGAAAACTAAAGTGGTATGGAGCTTTACCATTGAGGCCCCAAGTTGTGGAGGAATCTAGTGGGGGTTTCAAATGGATTCTAGTAGCAACTGATTATTTCACTAAATGGATAGAAGCAATACCTACTAAGAAGGCTACTAGTAAGATTGTCATAGATTTCCTCATGGACCATATTATCTCAAGATTTTGGGTTCCAAACAAGTTGATTACAGGCAATGCCATGTCACTTAGGTCAGTTGAACTAATGGACCTTTGTATTGAATATGGGATCAATTTATCCCACTCTTCACCATACCACACACAAGGAAATGGTCAGGCAGAATTAAGTAACAAAAGCCTGATGAAGATTGTTAAGAGGATGTTAGGAAAGAACAAAAAGGCTTGGGACTCAAAACTAAAATTAGCTCTATGGGTGGATAGGGAAACTATAAAGAAGTCTACATGGAGATCACCATATGAGCTTGTGTATGACATGAATGCAAATATGCCTCTCAACAATCTATTTCCTGGTGCAAATATGTGCCTATGATGTGTTGTCATTGATGTCAACATATCTCTTTATCAGAGACAATGAAGACAGTGCAGTTTAGTAAAGTAGATTGCTCTGCATTCCCAATGAGACGAAGATCAAAGTCTATGGAATTAAAGGTTTTGTAGAGTATTGTCTAAAGTTGCTCTAGTTAAGATTTGAGAGGTCCACATGGAGGATTGATGAAGTTATGGCCATTTGAGTAGAACTGAGTTTTACAGTTATTTAGAGATAACGGAGTGACAGGAATTTGGTCCAGATTGCTCTGCATTGGAATATTATGGTTTGCGGTTCTAGAGGTATGTTTGGGATGTTGGTGTGTATCCTCAACTCAAGTGGTTCATGGTTTGGAGGTCTACATGTAATCTTTCTAGTGTGACAGTCATGACAGTTAGTGTTCTTAAGTTCCTGTATGAAGATGCAAGTGATTCCGGTGATTTGAGGTGGTGCGGTTGTTCTTTATGATTTCATTGTGCTTGTGGAGGTCTTTGGATCGTATGCCTATTGTGTTGGTGGTCCGCATTGAGGATTGAGTTCATAGTTGAAAATTTCTCCTTGGGTGTTGTTGTTCTTTCCAGTCTTGGCTAACCAGATGCTTTGTGCGTGTTACAGATGATCTAATAGAAGTTCTATGGAGCATGGCATGTTGTTTGAGGAAGATTTGAGTCCCAGCTATATTTGGTGACAATGTAGTGGTTCACATGTAGCATTTTGTATTAAGTCAAGTCTTGTGATTGTAATTGCTTGTAATGCCTATCTTGGAGAATGTTCCAGATAGATGATTGTAAGGCCAACTTTTATGTTCATTCCAAAGTCAATGTCATGTATAAATAAGTGTAATGAAGTCATGTAAATGTGTTGAAGTGTGTGAAGATGTGGAGGTAGTGAAGAAGTGTTGGGGGGAAGAGCAGAGGTGTTGTGAGCTTCGATGGAACTGAACCTTGGCATGGAGAAGATGTTTCTCAGTTTAACCTTTCAGTATTAACCATGTGAATATTTTTGTAGGCAATGAGCCTCCTTTGAGAAGTGAGCTCTGGTAAGTGCACCCGAAAGCAAGTGCCTTCCCATTTTTCTATTCTTTTAATAGAAAATAAATCTTGTGGATTAACCCCCACTATGGTTTTTCCCTTATCCAGGTTTCCTCATAAAAATCTTGGTGTTATGTGTGTTGATTATGTTTCTGCTTATGTGTTGTTGATTCATGCTTTCATGGTTATATCATTAATCTATTAATAAGTGGTAAAGAAGAATAAATGCAGCAAAAGATAAAGTTTTGTGACAACTGATTCACCCCCCCTCTCAGTTGTCTGCCCTAATTTCAACAATTGGTATCAGAGATGGTTCCTCTAAAAGAAGCTTGACAGCTTGAGGAGATCTAGGATGTCAACATACAAGAAGGACAGTCCAAGATTTGATGGAACAAATTACTCTCTTTGGAAGAATCACAAGGAGTGCCATTTGCAATGCATGGGTGATCCTTATTGATTGATAATTAAGAATAAATATACTCCTCTGCAGAATGGTCCTACAACTCCAGATCAAATCAAAGAAGCTGAAAACAACATTCAGGCTAAGGAAGCATTGTTGAGTGCTCTAACTGATATAGAAATGACAAATGTCTTGGAATTGCAAACTGCTCATGAAATATGGAAGAAGTTGGAAACTCTGTATGAAGGTGATGCATATGTCAAATGTGCTAAGCTACAAAGTCTGAAGGGTAGATACGAATGTTTTAGGATGAGTGAAGATGAAAACATCACTTCCTACATGTAGAAGGTGAATGAACTTGTGTGCAGTATTAGGTGTGCTGGTGGAAAACTGGAAGAATCAGAGATTGTTGGCAAGGTGCTCAGATCCTTACATGCTTCATACAAGCACATAGTTGCTGCTATTGAGGAGATCAAGACTATGACAGATGTTACAAGTGATCAGTTGGTTGGCAAGCTTTTAGCATTTGAAATGAGTGAGTTTGGTGATTCTCTTCCTAAATCAGAATCTGCATTTAAGGCTAGTGTTTTCAGAAAGCAAAGATTTGATCCAAGTGAAAGCTCTTCAAGAAGACTAACTAGATATGAGAAGGCAAGGAAGGAACTTGAGGAAGATGAATCTGAGATTAAAGAACTTGTAGCCCTTATTGCCAAAAGATTACCAAGAGGATCTGTTAAGTATGAAGGAAAGTTGCCTTTCAAATGTTTTGCTTGTTAGACAACTAAGAGGGTGGGGGGGTGAATCAGTTGTCCTAATAATATCTCTTATTAACCACTTAAATCCTTCTTGTTATTTAGCAGTATAATAATAAATCAATCATGGAAACACAATGTAACAATTCAAGAGCAGAAACACATTAACACATATGACACCAAGATTTTAACATGGAAAACCCAGTTAAGGGAAAAACCACGGGGTGACTAATCCAAGATTGTATTCTCTATTAAAAGAATAAGAAGAACAAAATGGCACATACCAATTAAGGCTCACTGCCTGAGCACACTACTCACAAGAGGCCCATTGCCTACAAGAGACACACTATCTATAGAATGATAAATATTACATACTTGAACTGAAGAATAGCATCTTCACCATGCTTGAGTCAGTTCCATTTAAACCCAATACTTCTACTCTGCTTTTCACTCTTCTCCTCTCTACCACATTCTCATCTCCGCCAAGATACTTTTGAAATGACTTCACAACTTCTTATTTATACAAGACATTGACTTTTGGATAATCATCCAAGTCAGCATACTTTACAGAGAAAATACACAAATACAACTTGATTAATTACAAAAGACTTCATGTGGATCACTACACTATCAGCTACACAGATCTAAGACTTCAATCTTCTTTGAGGAACACGCCATGTTTTGCAAAACATCTTCAAGATCATCCGCAGGATGTGTAACTCATCCGGTCGGCCAAGTTTAGGAAGAACATCATCATCATCTAGAAGTAATTCTTCAATTTACAAGCTCAATCTTCAATGTAGATCACCAACACAAACTAGACACAATCCAGAGACCTCCACAAGCTTGCTTGAATGACCAAGAACATCTACACTACTTCTACTTACTAAAATCATTCTCTCCTTCATCTGGAACTTCAAGAACACAGTCTGTCATCACTGTCATATTGGAATAGATGCTTGCGGACCTCCAAACCATGAACCAATTGAGTTGTCAATTTACATTGACTTCCTAAACACTCCAAATCTGTAGAACAAGATATTTCATTTTTGGATCTCACCGGACCTATTTGTGTCACTTTGTCACCTCTGAACATCTACCAGAACCAGTTTTACTCATATGGTCATAACTTCTTCAAATCTTCATGCAGACCTCTCAAATCTTTACTAGATTACCTTTAGACACATATCTACAAACCCTTTGATGCACATCCTCTGATCTTCATCTTAGCTGGGATCTTTACTTCACTGTCTTCATTGTTCTTCTTTGTTCCTGATAGGACTAATTTTCTCAATATCCTCAGCATATAACTCATCCAATCCTTGACATCAATTCAATAGGAGTATGTTGACATCAATGACAACACCAGTTAGGTCCATACTTGTAACAATCTCCCCCTTTGTCATTGATGGCAACATATGATGTGAAAAACTATTTTAACCATCAAGACAAGAACTTCTCCTCACTGACTAACATAACTCCCCCTATCTACAACAACCATTTACATGTCTTCTCTTCCTTTACTGCTCCCCCTTTGATTAGTAATCACTTCTTTTTTTCACATGTCTTCTCTCCCCCTTTGATATCAATGGAAAAGGGCACATACTTGCATCACTCAGAATCATACCAACTGCTCCCCCTGAGTAGCAACTTCCCATCATCAATCCGGACCACAAGATATGACTGTGAGATCTACTACACTAATGCACATCAGTGCACCTTAATTTAGAACCGAAGGGGTAATATCCCCTAACTTCTCCCTGAGATACTCAAAAGAGTCCTTAGGTAGAGGTTTAGTAAAAATGTCTGCAATATGATCCTTGGAGGGCAGAAACTCCAATCTAACCTCATTCTTGTTTAGTTGCTCTCTCAAAAAGTGAAACTTGATGGATATATGTTTTGTCTTTGAATGCAACACCAGATTTTTTGATATATTTATTGCACTTGAATTATCATAGAAGATTGTGATAGGTTCCTCATTCTCCACTCTGATGTCTCTTAGCATTTGCTTCATCCACAATACTTGAGTGCAACAACCTACTGCTGCAATATATTTTGCTTCTGTAGTGGACAGAGATATTGCCTCTTGTTTCTTGCTCAGCCAAGAAACTAATCTTTTCCCAAGAAAGAATGCTCCACCACTGGTACTCTTTCGGTCATCCACATCTCCTTCCCAATTTGCATCTGTATATGCATGAAGAGAGAAATCATGATCTCTAGGATACCATAAACCATACTCAACTATTCCTTTTAGATATCTAAGAATCCTCTTGATTGCCATGACATGAGATTCTCTAGGATCAGCTTGGAATCTAGCAACAAGACCAACAACATTTATAATGTCAGGTCTAGTTTGAGTGAGATACAATAGTCCTCCAATCATTGACCTGTACTTTTTCTGATCAGCCTTAGGAGATTCATCATCTTTGCTCAATTTACATCCGGTTGCCATGGGAGTATTCATTGCTTTTGAGTCTTCCATCCCAAATTTCTTCAACAATTCTTTCACATATTTGGTCTGTGAGATAAAAATTCCTTTCTTTGTTTGAATGATTTGTAGACCCAAGAAGAAATTCATTTCCCCAAACATGGACATCTCAAATTCACTTTTCATTTGATTTGCAAAAGTTTTGCACATACTATCTCTTCCTCCAAAAATGATATCATCAACAAATACTTCAACAATCAAGATATTTTCATGATCAATTTTGAAGTACAAGTTATTGTCAGTAGTACCTTTATTGAAACTAATCTTCAAGAGATACTTATCTAGTCTTTCATACCAGGCTCTTGGGGCTTGTTTGAGTCCATACAATGCTTTCTTCAACTTGGAGACCATATCACCATGATTAGACAATTGAAATCCATCCGGTTGCTTAATGTAAACTTCTTCTTCCAAGTCACCATTCAGGAAGGCAGACTTGACATCCATCTGATATACTTTGAAGTCCTTGAAGGTAGAAAAGGCAAGAAATAATCTGACTACTTCAATTCTTGCCATCGGAGCAAAAGTTTCTTCAAAATCAACTCCTTCTACATGAGAATAACCCTTGCAGACCAATCTTGCTTTGTTTCTGACTACTTCACCATCTTCATTTAGTTTATTCTGGAAGACCCATTTGGTTCCAATCACATTCTTGTTTCTAGGTTTGGGAATAAGATCCCAAGTGCGATTTTTCTCAATTTGCATCAGCTCTTCCTCCATTGCTTTAGTCCAGCTTTCATCACTGCATGCTTCACTTACTATTTTTGGTTCAATCTTTGAAATCAAACAATACTTTTTAGAGTCTTGAGCAATCTTTCTTCTTGTTTGAACACCTTTTCTTTTATCACGTATGATCTGATCTTTAGAGTAATTCAGTCTTACATACCTGGGAGTTTTGAGAATTTCTTGCACTTCTATTTCTTGAACAGGTTCATTCAAACTTATCTCTTCTTCCTGATTCTCCAAATCAGTCTGGATCTGAATTTCAGAGGGGGCTTGGACTTCTTGAATCAAAACATCATTCTGATCATCTTCTTCATATTCATAAAACCTTAAGGATTTTTCAATACCTTCATCAACCTTCACATTTGTACTTTCTATAATCTTTCTCAATCTCTTGTTATAACACCAGTATGCTATTCTTTGAGTAGAATAACCCAAGAATATTCCTTCATCACTTCTAGCATCAAATTTGCCAAGGTCTTCATCTCTTTTAATGTAACATTTGCTACCAAAGACTCTGAAATACTTCACAGTGGGAGCGATGCCAAACCAGAGTTCATAAGGGGTCTTACCAGTATTGCTTCTGATTTGTACTCGATTAAGAGTATAGACAGCGGTGCTTACAACTTCTCTCCAATAGATCTGAGGAACATTTGCTTTCATCATCATGGTTCTAGATGCTTCCAGGATGGTCCGGTTCTTTCTTTCCACTACTCCATTCTGCTGTGGAGTCCTTGGAGCAGACAACTGTCTTTTTATCCCATGTTTCTCACAAAATTCTATGAACTCTCTGGATGTGAATTCTCCACCTCTATCAGACCTGAGACATTTTATGTTTAATCTAGTTTCATTCTCTACCATAGATTTGAATATTTTGAATTTCTCAAGAGCCTCAAATTTCTCTTTCAGAAAAGTCACCCACATCATCCAGGAGTGGTCATCAATTAATAACATGAAGTATCTATCACCTTGCAAACTTCTAATTCTTGCCGGACCACATAGATCAGTATGTACTAAGTCTAACAATTTCATAGAAGATTGTTCCTTACTTTTGAATGTGACTTTTCTCTGCTTACCCAACTGACATTCTTTGCATAAACTATTAGTAGGTTTCACTAGTCTTGGAAGATCTCTTACAGCCTGAGTGTTGCTTATCTTGATGATATTATCAAAATTCACATGACACATTCTCCTATGCCACAACCAACTCTGATCAATTTGAACAAATAAGCAACTTTTTCCAGTACCAACCAAGTGGAAAATATTACCTTTTTGTTTGAGTGTCAGATGCAATCTCTGTTCCAGAACTTTCAAAGATCTTACATTTTCCATTTTTGAATCAGAGAGCATAGCCTTTGTCCACCAACTGTCCAACACTGAGAAGATTGTGCTTTAGACCTTCAACATACAGTACATTACTAGTTTTGTTCGTTCCATCAAAAGAAATAGTTCATCTACCTCTGATTTTGCCAGCAGAATTATCACCAAATTTTACAACTCCTCCTTCATATCTTTCCAAATCTATGAACTTTTTTTTGTCACCTGTCATATGGTGGGAGCATCCACTATCAATGACCCAATCATCCTTTTCTTCAACTTGAGCAGCCAAAGCTCTTTCTACCATTTTGTGATTGACAGATTCAGAGGGCATTGGATCTTCTTCCTTGATGGCAATAAACACCAAGTCACTTTCGGATTTGTTTCCTGTCTCTGATTCATCATCTGTTACTCCTTCATCATCATCATCTTCATGAACATAGTAACATTTCTTTTAGAATCTTGATCTGTTAGGATTTGCCCTTGAAAATCTTTCCGGACACCCTGAGGCAAAATGGCCAATCTTATTGCAATTGAAACATTTGAAGGGCAATTTTCCTTCATACTTACCAGATCCTCTTGGCAATGTTTTTGCAATAAGGGCTTCAAGTTGATCAGCTTCTGCTTCATCTTCTTCCAAATCTTTTCTTTCTTTTTCATACCATGATAGTTTCTTTGAGGAGTTCTCTCTCGGATCAAACTTTTGTTTGCCTTTTATAGAGGCACTAGCTTTGAATGCAGATTCAACCTTGGGGGGTGCATCTTCAAACTCAGCCAATTCAAATGCAGCTAATTTTCCAACCAATTGATCTCTTGTGATATTTGAAAAAGATCTAAATTCTTCAATAGCAACAACCTTGTATTTGTAAGAAGGAGGTAGGGATCTCAGAACTTTGGCAACAATCTCATCTTCATCCAAGATTCCACCAGCACACCTAATGCCACAAACAAGCTCATTTACTCTTGGTATAAATGTAGTGATATTTTCATCTTCACTCATCTTCAGGTTTTCAAATTTTCCTTTCAGACTTGGCACATTTAACATACTTGTCTCCTTCATGCAGAAGTTCTAGTTTTTCCCAAATCTCATATGCATTTTTTAGATCTATAACATTTGTTAACTCTGAATCAGATAAGGCACTTAGTAGAGCTTCTTTAGCCTGAAGATTATTTTCAGCATCTCTGATTTTGTCTATAGTTCTCAGACCATTCTGTGGAGGAACATGCTTCTTTGAATCCATGATCCAATATTGCATTCCCATACATTGCAAGTGACATTCCATGTGGCTTTTCCAAAGAGTGTAATTGGTTCCATCAAACCTCAGACTATCCTTCTTGTAGGAAGACATCTTGGATCTCCTCAAGTGGTTAAGCTTCTTTTAGAGGAACTTGTCTCTAATACCAATTGTTAGACAACTGAGAGGGGGGGTGAATCAGTTGTCCCAATAATATATCTTATTAACCACTTAAATCCTTCTTGTTATTCAGCAGCATAATAGTAAATCAATCATGGAAACATAATGCAATAATTCAAGAGCAGAAACACATTAACAGATATGACACCAAGATTTTAACATGGAAAACTTAGTTAAGGGAAAACCACGGGGTGACTAACCCAATATTGTATTCTCTATTAAAAGAATAAGAAGAATAAAATGGCACATGCCAATTAGGGCTCACTGCCCGAGCACACTGCTCACAAGAGGCCCACTGCCTACAAGAGACACACTGTTTATAGAATGATAAATATTACATACTTGAACTGAAGAATAGCATCTTCACCATGCTTGAGTCAGTTCCATTTAAGCCTAATACTTCTACTTTGCTTTTCACTCTTCTCTCTACCACACTCTCATCTCTGCGAAGATACTTTTGAAATGACTTCACAACTTCTTATTTAAACAAGACATTGACTTTGGGATAATCATCCAAGTCGGCATACTTCACAGAGAAAATACACAAATACAACTTGATTAATTACAAAAGACTTCATATGGATAATAGATCTGAGACTTCAATCTTCTTTGAGAAACATGCCATGCTTCGCAGAACATATTCAAGATCATTCGCAGGATGTGTAACTCATCCAGTCGGCCAAGTTTAGGAAGAACATCATCATCATCCAAAAGTAATTCTTCAATTTACGAGCTCAATCTTCAATGCAGATCACCAACACAAACTAGACACAATCTAGAGACCTCCACAAGCTTGCCTGAATGACCAAGAACATCCACACTACTTCTGCTTACTGAAATTATTCTCTCCTTCATCCAGAACTTCAAGAACATAGTCTATCATCACTGTCATATTGGAATAGATGCTTTCAAACCTCCAGACCATGAACCAATTGAGTTGTCAATTCACATTGACTTCCTAAACACTCCACCAAATCCGTAGAACAAGATATTTCATTTCTGGATCTCACCAGACCTATTTGTGTCACTCTGTCACCTCTGAACATTTGCGAGAACCTATTTTACTCATATGGTCATAACTTCTTCAAATCTTCATGTGGACCTCTCAAATATTTACTAGATCACCTTTAGAAACATATCTACAAACCCTTTGATGCGCATCCTCTGATCTTCATCTTAGTTGGGATCTTTACTTCACTGTTCTTCTTTGTTCCTGATAGGACTAATTTTATCAATATCCTCAAAATATAACTCATCCAATCCTTGACATCAATGACAACACCGGTTAGGCCCATACTTGTAACATTTATTGCAATAAGATTGGTCATTTTGCTTCAAGATGTCCAGAGAGGGTTTCAAAGCCAAACCCTAATAGACCTAGGGTTTAGAAGAAATGCTACTATGTCCAAGAAGCTACTGATGAAGGAGTCACAGATGATGAATTTGATATGGGAAGTACCTCTAGAAATGAATGGGTGTTCATTGCTATTAAAGAAGAAGATCCAGTGCCTACTGAATCTGCTAGGTATGTGAATGTGGAAAGTGCCTTGGCTACTCAGGTTAAAGAAAAGGATGAATGGGTGATTGACAATGGATGTTATCATCATATAACTAGTGATAAAAGTAAGTTTGTAAGTTTGGAAAGATATGAAGGTGGAATTGTGAAGTTTGGAGACAATTCAGTTGGTAGAATCTGTGGCAAAGGATCCATATCTTTTGATGGCAAGAATAACACTAGTGGTGTTTTGTATGTAGAAGGGTTAAAGCATAATCTTCTCAATGTTGGACAGTTGGTTGACAAAGGGTATGATCTCCAATTCAAGGATGGAAAATGTAGAATTTTGGTAAACTCTGGAACTGAGATTGCATCTGGTACATAGACTAGAGGTGATATCTTTCATTTAAGTAGTACTGATAAAAGTTGTTTGATTGCTCAGATTGATCAGAGTTGGTTATGGCATAGGAGAATGTGTCATGTAAACTTTGATAACATTGTCAAGATAAGTACTACTCGGGCTGTGAGAGATCTTCCAAAGCTTGTGAAACCTGCTAATAGCATGTGTAAGGAATGTCAGTTGAGCAAACAGAATAGAGCTACATTCAAAAGTAAAGAACAATTTTCAAGTGGATTGTTGGAACTTGTGCACACTGATTTGTGTGATCCTGCCAAAGTTAGGAGTTTGCAAGGAGAGAGATACTTTATGTTGCTGATTGATGATTACACCCGGATGATGTGGGTCACTTTCTTGAGAGAGAAATCAAAGGCTCTTGACAGATTCAAGGTGTTCAAGGCTAGGGTGGAGAATGAGATTTGTGTGAAGATAAAGTGTCTGAGATCTGACAGAGGTGGAGAGTTTACCTCTAGAGAGTTTAATGCATTTGGTGAAAAGCATGGAATAAGAAGACAGTTATCTACTCCTAGGACTCCTCAGTAGAATGGATTTGTGGAAAGGAAGAACTGGACTATTCAAGAGGATGCTAGAACCATGATGATGGAGGCAAATGTTCCACATGTCTATTGGAGAGAGGCTATGAGTACTACTATCTACACTCTTAACCAGGTGCAGATCAAAGGTAATACTAGTAAAACACCTTATGAACTATGGTTTGGTAATGCTCCTACTATGAAATACTTCAAAGTTTTTGGTAATAAATGTTATATCAAGAGAGATGAAGATCTAGGCAAGTTTGGTGCAAGATGTGATGAAGGAATATTTCTGGGTTATTCTAACCAAAGAAAGGCATACCGGTGCTTTAACAAGAGATTGAAAAGGATTGTTGAAAGTGCTAATGTCAAGGTTGATGAAAGCAAGGAGAGACCTTCCAAGTCTTGTGGATATAAATTAGTTGATCAAAATGAAAGTCCACTTTAAGGAATACAAGTTCAAACTCAAACTCAGATTTAGATTGCTCCAAAGAATCTAGTAACTCAAGAAGCTAGTGCAAATGCTGAGGAACAAGTTCAAGAATCAGAAGGTCAAGAAAATCCCAAAACTCCTAGGTATGTAAGGTTGAATCATTCTAAAGATCAGATCATAGGAGATAAAAATAAAGGTGTTCAAACTAGAAGAAGAATTGTTGAAGAACAAGTGGAGTATTGTTTGATTTCAAAGATTGAACCAAAATTAGTGAATAAAGCTTGTAATGATGAAAGTTGGGTAAAAGCAATGGAAGAAGAATTAATGCAAATTGAAAAGAATCATACTTGGGATCTTATTCCTAGACCTAAAAACAAAAATGTAATTGGAACTAAATGGGTCTTCCAGAATAAATTGAATGAAGATGGTGAAGTTGTGAGAAATAAAGCAAGATTGGTGTGCAAAGGATATTCTCAGGTAGAGGGAATTGATTTTGAAGAAACTTTTGCTCCGATGGTAAGAATCAAAGTAGTTAGATTATTTCTTGCCTTTGTTACCTACAAAGATTTCAAATTTTACCAAATGGATGTCAAGTCAGCATTCCTGAATGGAGAGTTGGAAGAAGTCTACATTGAGAAACCGAAAGGATTCTAGTTGTCTGATCAAGGAGATATGGTTGTCCGCAAGAGATAATGCTACACATGATAGGTGTTGTCATTGATGGAAACTAAGTCTATCATACACATCCACATTACATAATTTATTCATGCCGGAAGTCAAAGTGAAGATTTGTCTAAGTCTGGGTAGTCAGAAACAGAGCATGTGACAAGGTCCAGTATCTTGGTCTAGATTTCTCCGGTAGAAAATCATGGTGTGATGTGGATCTGAGGGAGTGATAAGGATTGTCAAGACTATCTAAATCCATAAATTTAGCCTCTGGTGATGAAGGATTCAAAAGTTATAAGCATCTAAGTATCAGGTTCCAGTTAGTCAGTACAGTCAGAAGAACAAGCCGACCTAGCATTTGATCTTGGTCCGGAAGAAGAAAAGCTATTGGTTAAGAAATTTGTGATAATTAGTGGTATTACATGACATGATTGATGATTTGAGAATACAAGTTTTTGGTCTACATTGTTGTTTGAGCATTGATTCAACCGACAAAGCAGAGTTCTTAATAAATGTTCTAAGTTGTCTTGAAGCTGACTACAGTTGATTGAATTTCTTGATGCAGATATATATAGCCAATGGATTCGAGTGTTTTGGTGTATGAGTGTGATGTGATGAAGGAAGAAGTGCAAAAAGGGAAGAAAGAAGTGCAAAGGTGAAGATCTAAGCTCAGATTATGGCCGAAGAGTGAAACAGGGCAGAGTAAGGATGAAGTGTGTAAGATTGGTATTTTGTGCTTAACCGGAACTGAATTTCTGCATTGGTAGATGTCATTTCTCAGTTCAAACATTCTATAATCTTCTTGTAATCATCTCTGTAGGTAGTGAGCCTCTTGGAGCAGTAAGCTCTGGGCAGTGCACCCTGAAGGCATATGCCTTCCCCATTTGTAATACTTTTAACAGAGTATAAAATCTTGTGGGTTAACCCCCACTGAGGTTTTTCCCTTAACCGGGTTTCCACGTAAAAATCCTGGTGTTATGTGTGTTGATTTGTTTCTGCTCATGTGTTATTGATTCATGCTTTCATGGTTATATCATTCATTTGTTAATAAGTGGTAAAGAAGTTTAAGTTGCAGGAAAAGATAAAAGTTTTTGTGACAACCGATTCACCCCCCCTCTCAGTTGTCTGCCCTATTTTCAACAATGGTCTGCAGATTGAGGAAAGCATTGTATGGACTTAAACAAGCCCCAAGAGCCTCATATGCAAGATTAGATAAGTATCTACTAAAGTTAGGTTTTAGCAAAGGCACAATTGACAGTAATCTTTATTTCAAAATTGATCATGAACACATCTTGATTGTTGAGGTATTTGTTGATGATATCATCTTTGGTGGAAATGAGAGCATGTGTAAAAAATTTGTTGATTAGATGTAAAGTGAATTTGAGATGTCCATGCTTGGTGAAATGAATTTCTTCTTAGGTCTGCAAATCATTTAGTCAGATAAGGGCATCTTCATATCTTAGTCTAAGTATGTAAAAGAGTTGTTGAAAAAGTTTGGAATGGAGGATTCAAAACTAGTGAGTACTCCTATGATAACCTGATGCAAGTTGAGTAAAGATGATGATTCCCTTAAGGCAGATCAGAAAAGGTATAAATCAATGATTGGAGGACTGCTTTATCTGACTCAAACCAAACCTGATATTATGAATGCAGTTGGCCTTGTTGCTAGATTTCAAGCCTATCCTAGAGAATCTCATGTTGTAGAAGTCAAAATAATTTTTAGATATCTAAAGGGGACATCTGATTATGGCTTATGGTATCCTAAGGATGATGATTTCACTCTTCATGCATATACAGATGCTGATTGGGCAGGAGATGTGGATGGCATGAAGAGTACTAGTGGTGGTGCATTTTTCTTGGGAAAGAGATTGGTTTCTTGGTTGAGCAAAAAGCAAGAGGCAATATCTCTGTCTACTGCAGAGGTAGAGTATATAGTAGCAGAAAGTAATTATACTCAAGTTTTTTAGATGAAGCAAATGTTGAAGGATATCAGAATTGTGTTTGAAGAGCCTGTTACAATCTTCTATGATAATTCAAGTGCAATAAACATCTCAAAGAATCTGGTGTTGCATTCAAAGACAAAGCACATATCCATCAAGTTTCACTTTTTGAGAGAGAAGGTAAATGAGAATGAAGTCAGATTAGAGTTTGTTCCTTCAAAGGATCAGATTGTGGATATTTTCATTAAGCCTCTACCTAAGGACACTTTTGAGTATATCAAAGTGAAGCTAGGGATTATTACCCCTCTTGTTCAGAACTAAGATGCACTACTGTGCATCAGTCCGGTGGAACTCATAGTCATATCTTGTGATCTGGGTTGGTGTTAAGGGGATGCTACTCAAGGGGAGTAGTCAATATGTTAATTCTAGAGTTTAGTTTGGTTTTATCTAAGAAACAAAAAGGGGGAGAGATGATTGCAAATATGTGCCCTTTTCCATTGATGTCAAAGGGGGAGAGAAGTCATGTGAAAAACTTGGAAGTAAGTAGTTGCTGGTGAAAGCGGGAGCAGTGGAGAAAGTGGTTGTAGGCGCGATAAGAGAAAGGGAGAGAAGTCCTTGTCTTGATGGTTGAATTAGTTTTTCACATCACATATTGTCTTCAATGACAACAGGGGAGATTGTTGCAAATATGTGCCTATGATGTGTTGTCATTGATGTCAACATATCTCTTTGTCAGAGACAGTGAAGACGGTGCAGTTCAGTAAAGTAGATTGCTCTGCATTCTGAGTGAGATAAAGATCAAAGTCTGCAGACTAAAGGGTTTTGTGGAGTATTGTCTGAAGTTTCTCTAGTAAAGATTTGAGAGGTCCGCATGGAGGATTGATGAAGTTATGGCCATCTGAGTAGAACCGGGTTTTGTAGTTGTTCAGAGGCAACAAAGTGACAGGAATTTGGTCTGGATTTCTCCGCATTGGAATATTATGGTCTATGGTTCTAGAGTTATGTTTGGGATGTTGGTGTGTATCCTCAACTCCAGTGGTTCATGGTTTGGAGGTCCGCGAGCAATCTTTCTAGTGTGACAGTCATCACAGTTAGTGTTCTTAAGTTCCCGTATGAAGATGCGAGTGATTTTGGTGATTTGAGGTGGTGTGGTTGTTCTTATTGATTTCATTGTGCTTGTGGAGGTCTTTGGATCGTGTTCCTATTGTGTTGGTGGTCCACATTGAGGATTGAGCTTGTAGTTGAAAATTTCTCCTTGGGTGTTGTTGTTCTTTCCAGTCTTAGCCGACTGGATACTATTGGTGTGAACAGGGTTATTACCTATCTGGTTTACCCTTGTGTGGATAATTTATAATAATACCCACACACATGTTCACAAGTTAAGTTGACTTAGTGAGTCTACTAGATGTTTCTAGTTGTTTCTAGTTGTGTCTAGTTGTTACTAGGTGTTGATAGTTGTCTTATCCTACACATGTGATCTAGTTGGCATCCTATCCTCTAATTGTCTCATGTGATAGGAATGTGACACTTGTCACATGACTACAACATCCTAGCTCTCAACCTTGGTCTATATAACCAAGGCCTCTCATTGTATCATATCAATCAATCTTGTATCAAGTCATTATCTTGTGTATAGAATATTATTCTAGCATGTTGATCTCCTTTGATTCTTGTGATTAGCTCTTAGACATGTTGATCTTGGGATAGCTACCTCCATAGCTAATCCTAACATGGTATCAGAGCTTGTATATTGTCTAGAGTTAGTTCATTTAGAAGATCTTAGATATTGATTTATTTTTCTTTCTTGAAACCAAGTATGCTCTTCTCTTGCATCATTGGATGACCTAGAGAATCAGAAAGGTTGAGAGAAATAACAGATTTTGGAGGCTTTCTTGTTTGTGATTTAAATTTTTAGGATTCTTTTGGTGCATTTTGGAGAAAAACTAACCTCACCATTGAGATCGGAAGGGTCAAATCTACTAAGATTGACTATAAATTTGATATACTTTGGTGACAGTCAAATCTGGCATTTTTTACCCCTTCTGCAGTTTTTTTGTCGAAAAGGCAAAAAAAATTTAGCAGAGGGTTATTTTGCCCTTTACAATTTCTATTTCATCTCTGCAATAATATAGTTGTTGCCTCTTTGAACCTGATCTAGACCAGATTCGGCCTTATTGATCAAGTTTCAAGCGATTCTGTACACCCGTGCTTCATTTGCAGTTTTACAGATTTGTTTTTTGGCCAGCCAATTCAGACTTATTTCCTACACTTGATCCTCTGTGCACTGCTAATCTTCTGCAGATCATGGCTCTTCAACAACTCTACAATATTAGTGAGCAAGACATAGGCCTGGGCTGTGCTCTATCTCTAATCTTGATTTTAGTTAAAGATTTCAGTATACGATCTAGTTTTGAGATCGTTCTGGCCAAGATTTGGATGACATCGACTTGCATTCCAACAAGATTGATATTATTTGCTGCTTCAAACATTGACAATCAGCCTACTCTTTGAGATCAAATTTTTAGGGCTGTTACATGCCCTTGGCATCTTCACCAATCTACTCAGTGTTAAGGGGTCGTGGTTTGCACTCCATTGTGGCTTAAGGAAGAACGCGACTATTGCAGATTGCCTTTGAAGAAGTCAATACCAAGAAATTAGGTGAGCGATTGTAGAAGTCAACTTGGTTTATTGGTCCTGACTAGATTACCCATGACCCAGTTCAAGCTTCTTCCACAGGCATCTTCAAGCATCTAAACTCAGATCGCGCAATCATTTGGACTTGGTGATCGATCGAGCTTATTTGTTTGGCTTGTTCCAGACTTTGGGTTCCATTTATTGGTTCTTCATACAATCACCCATCACCATTTCTAGTTTCAAGGATAGATTGCATTAAACTAATGGCATTTGTATTATCCAAGCTTGGTGGCACTGGAAAATTTCCCACCAGCAGTTACGAATTCTGATGGCTTCAATCAAAAAATCTAGCACCCAGATCGGCCCACATCCAAGGCCATCAACTCAAAGATCTATTTTTGTCTATATCAGATCTCCTCCATCAAGTTTCTCTGTTGATTAAGACACCTTCATTCCTTTTTTTTGGCATCAACGTTCTTACAGTAACAGGTGACTTCCACTATTCGGGCACTGAAGATTCTAGATATCTACAATTTCTACATATATCTCAGCGGCCTCATTTTCACACAATCCAAATCAGATGCTGCCCTACTCGATTTGTAGCAGATCTTGATCTTTAGTTTAGACCATCGGGCTTCTGATTGACTTCACCAGGATTTCGATCTGGCCACAACATTTAGCCTTTGTTCAATATATTTTTGTTACTCGGCAGTCTTCCTTGAGCACAACATCTCCCCTGTACATGAGGCAACATATCATGTATTTGCAGTGATGAGGATCACACTTGGCCATCATGGAAGATGGCTTGAACACACTATTGGTGATTTTTGCCACAAAGAACTGCTCATGGTACGCTTTTTCTACTGAGATCACAGGCGCAAAAGAAGAAAGCAGGAAGTGGATCCTAAGACACGGGACTAGATTTGTCTAGAACTCCATTACATCCACATTCAAAGCTCCATCAAAGTGGAGGGAAATGGTCAGTGAAGAAATGACCTATGAGATGAGATGGTTCAGATTTGTGTAGGTCAAGCACTCGACGTCTAGTGAACAGTGGCAAATGTCATATATGGCTTCATTGTCCAAAAGCACGGCCACATCCATGCGCTCCAGAAGTGAGTGTGTGGAAAGCACACTTTTGTAGGGTTCACCCATGGATGTTGAGACCTGTGGAGAAGGATACATATATGGAAACTACACTTTGATTCCTTTATCCTAGAAATAGCGATTAGAGCTCTGTATTTGGAGCAAGCTCCAGCTTTGCTTGGGTGTTGAGGTAGATCTTGATGGTGTTGAGAACTACCATATACCTCAGGCTCAGTGACTTGGCCACTTTAGGCCCTTTGTGTTCATTTTGGCCTCTTTGTCACTCATCAAGACAATTTTCCAATTCTATGTCTGCCTTAGTGCTCCAGTCGGCCACCCTGTTCGCGTCCAGGACAACTTGTCCCAAAATGGGATAGTAGTCCATTTTTTAATGCAAAGTTTGACAAGGAGGGGGACATTTTCTTTTTGCCACAACTTGCACCCAGGGAGTCATTTTTTCACGTTCTTATAGTCATTGGAAAGGTGGTTCTGATTAATTCATCATGGTGTAGGTGATTTCTCCCCAGTTTGCTGAATTTTTCTAGAATTTGCCTCTGAATTTTATATTTGCTTAATTTTTTTGACATTTTTCGACAAGGCATAACTTTTGCCCACAATGTCGAAATTGAGCAAACGTTTTTTGAAATTGATTAGAAAAATGCAAGGAATCTAATGGTACAAGTCATTTTTTGTTTTGGAAAGCCAATTTTCTTGAAAAATTGTAAAATCACCGTATGTTATAAATGGTTGATTTCGGCTTCCACATTGACACCATTGTACTCAATCTTGTATTTCTTTCTGGGGGGCATATTCTGCAGTATTATTTGTTATGGGGGTTCATATTTTGTAGTTTTTGTCTTTTTTTAAGGTTTGTAAGGTGTCCATGGTCAATGTCTTCATTGTGCACCTCATGACATCAACTCATTCCGTCCTTGGTTTGGACATTGCATGTATCCATTGAATGCACTTGTTGATTTGTAAACACACTGAGATAAAGTGCCACATATTGTATTTGTAGTTTGGGGATCTTGCACATCATGTTGTGCCATTTTTGTACTTGCACTACTTTATAAAGTGCCATGGGGGGTTGTGTTAGTGCTTTGTTATTTGCCATCACAATCTTGTCCGATGAGTGTCCCTCCACGACAACATTTTAGACTCATGCGTGTGTGCCTTGTTATTTGCACACCCTTTACTAAGTTGCAGGTACCACTATGTGCATCTTCTGATGTTGCTTCTTCACCTTCTTGCACTACATTGTGACACATAGTTTCATTGGAGCTGCCATACCTCTCCCTTGTTAGCATTATGGGGGGTATCATACTACTTGTGCTAATGCTTCCTTGGTTTTGCTTGGAGTGAACTATGTATCCAGTTTTTTTCCTATATAATAGACGGATGTAGCGGCTGGTTACCCATGCATTTCGGTGAGATGGAACACATACCATATAGACACTCTTGCATTCCTGTTTGTGGAGGCAACCTTCTACCTTATTCAGATGATCAGTTCTTGAGACTATTGGCACCTGTATTTTCAACTATCACATTGGTTGAGTAGTGTCGTTGTGGTCACTCGTACAGATTTATGTGCCATTTTCATCTTTGACTATCAGATTGGTTAAGTAGTGTCATTGGGGTCACTCATGTACATTTTTGTCTCTTTGATCCTAATCTTCATCCTATTTTTAGTGAAGGTTCTTCAGCAATGTAGCAGTTCTTACGTAGTTGTTTGCAGTTTTTTTGTGCTTCAGTGGAGTTCTACATACATTCCTAATCTTTCTGGGACATCATTTGTGAAGGCTTCTTAGTATTTCTTTTATCTCCTATGGGGGGGATATCTTTTGTATCTTTTTGATGGAATTAGTCCTTGGGGGGTCATCTTGAGTCCTCCTTCCTTTCTTCCTTCACTTTTTCTCTCTTTTGGGGAGGAGTTTTTCCCATGAGGTTTTCTCCTTTTCTCTACTTTTGAGAGATTGTTTGTACATGGCTACCTAACATGGCCTTGTTGGGACCCATCTTTACATTTGTTTGTTCCTCCCTAAGTTGTACTTAAGGGGGGTGTTGGTGTGACCAAGGTTATTACCTATCCGGTTTACCCTTGTGTGGATAATTTATAATAATACCCACACACATGTTCACAAGTTAGGTTGACTTAGTGAGTCTACTAGATGTTTCTAGTTGTTTCTAGTTGTGTCTAGTTGTTACTAGGTGTTGATAGTTATCTTATCCTACACATGTGATCTAGTTGGCATCCTATCCTCTAGTTGTCTCATGTGATAGGAATGTGACACTTGTCACATGACTACAACATCCTAGCTCTCAACCTTGGTCTATATAACCAAGGCCTCTCATTGTATCATATCAATCAATCTTGTATCAAGTCATTATCTTGTGTATAGAATATTATTCTATCATGTTGATCTTCTTTGATTCTTGTGATTAGCTCTTAGACATCTTGATCCTAGGATAGCTACCTCCATAGCTAATCCTAACAGATGCTTTGAGCATGTTGCGGATGATCTAAGAGAAGTTATATGGAGTGTGGCGTGTTGTTCGAGGAAGATTTGAGTCCCAGCTATATTTGGTTAATAGTGTAGTGGTTCTCATGTAGCATTTTGTATTAAGTCAAGTCTTGTGATTGTAATTGTTTGTAATGCCTATCTTGGAGAATGTTCTAGATAGATGATTGTAAGGCCGACTTTGATGTTCATTCCAAAGTTGATGTCATGTATAAATAAGTGTAATGAAGTTGTATAAATGTGTTGAAGTGTGTGAAGATACGGAGGTAGCGAAGAAGTGTTTGGGGGTAGAGCAGAGGTGTTGTGAGCTTCAATAGAACTAAACCTTGGCATGGAGAAAATGTTGTTTCTTAGTTCAACCTTTCAATGTTAACCATGTGAATATTTTTGTAGGCAGTGAGCCTCCTTTGAGCAGTGAGCTCTAGGTAGTGCACCTGAAGGTAAGTACCTTCCCATTTTTCTATTCTTTTAATAGAGAATAAATCTTGTGGGTTAACCCCGACCGTGGTTTTTCCCTTAACTGGGTTTCCACATAAAAATCCTAGTGTTATGTGTGTTGATTGTGTTTCTACTTATGTGTTGTTGATTAATGTTTTCATGGTTATATCATTAATCTGTTAATAAGTGGTAAAGAAGATTAAATGCAGCAAAAGATAAAGTTTTGTGACAACTGATTCACCCCCCCTCTCAGTTGTCTGCCCTAATTTCAACATTTCCTGTGTACAAGTTTATTCAGGAAAATTTTGAAGAGCTTGAAGATGCCATGACATGCAAAATAAGATAGCTAGTGGAATTAGATGAGACAAGGAGAAAAGCACAAATGATGAATATCAAGAAACAATAGCAAGTGAAATATCTATTTGATGAGAAGGCTAAGGGTAGGAAATTTGAGTGTGGTGATGTGGTATTGGTCTAGAATGCAAGAGCACAACATAAAGGGAAACATGAAAAGTTTGATTCCATGTGGCTTGGACCTTATACCATATTGAGTAGCCATGGAGAGAATTCCTATTTCCTAAGGAGTTTGTCTAGAGAATATCAAGAGTTGCCTATTCATGGACAATTCTTGAAGCACTTTTTCTCATGAGCTTATGCTCATATCTTCTTCCATGCTCATTAGTTAGGGTTTTCTTTTCCCTATGTTGTGTTGTGTAGTTATGGCTATTGTTAACACATAATGAAGTGTTTTTATTTATTTTCTATTTGTTTGGTCTGGTCTGCACCCCAGAGTTTTATGTTTTCTCACCACATTCCTTTAAAATGTGCATCCCCAACTAGAGACACTGATGGTCTATGCTGAAGTTTTTGGATCCATGGTCAAAAATCCCTAGTTTTTCTTTTATTTTGAGGTTTTTAGAATGCTTTACAGAATAAATTTCATGCCTTAGAATCAAAGCCTAAGTCTTGAGCCCTAAACCCTAAGCGTGTGCTTTATTATTATATTTTTGCATTGACTTGCTAATCCCAGTCCTTGATCTCTTAAGTCACAAATTAAGCCCTTAAGTGTCATGTTCTAGCAGCCCTTGGGCCCAGTAACTAGCTCTGCCAATCCTCATAATACTTCCTAAGTCTGAATGCTAGATAATTGAAGGTAGATCAATGACTATCGTGACATCTAGGGCTCTAGATCTATTAGATTTATCAGAGCCATGCTGATGTGTTGGTTGTTGATCTCAAGCTAGTGTGACCAAGTCTTCTTAACTGAGTTTTCAAAGGTACGCTCATCGCATGAGCATGCTACAGAATGATGCTGAGGAATAAGCTCCACACTGTTGCAACAGGGTGCCACATGGATGTGCAGGTCTTGTTGGGTCCATGTAAGCTAAGTTAAAATCTTAGCGCATGAACGCGAACACTATGGTGTGGGTCCCTTCGTGGCCTGTGCTACTACGATGAAGGGACACATGGACATGTTGACCATCAACATGGAAGATAGATGTTGAGTTGGCTAATTTTCATTAGCCAATGGTTTCTTTTAGCGCTTCAATGGATATTTGACTCTCCTAAACTAATCTCAACCATTCATTTGGCCACAACACGTTGCATCGATGGTCCTCGTTCAAATTTAAAGATTTACTTGTTGCAAGAAGCCAAAATGAGTATGCAAGCACATGTAGTAGAACAAATGTTGCATGGCTTCTCTGGCGTGGATCTTAAAATTTAAAACTATGTGGTTAGATCCAATGAAGTAGGAGCTTGCAGCATAAAGGATCTTGATTTGACACTAGGTACATCTCACCAGCAAACCCTAATCTCTAGTCAGATTTTGATGAGAAGATTGGACATTTGTTATCTAAAGTAAGACGAATTCGTAGGCAAGTTCTAAGGAGTTATAAGTATTCTGCAGCTCCATTTACTACTTTGGGGGTTGTGATAGATTTTTAGATATTTCTAAATAAGGAATTAAGTGTGTGAAGCATGCAGATGTCTGAAATAGATTTATGGAAGTTGTTGGCAAGTTGAAAGTACTCAAGTGAAGAGCCTTCTTCTATTTTTGCTATAAATGGAAGTGTTTCCATCATTGATTTGTATCATCTTTTACCATGGGTATAGTTCTAATTATTTCCTTTTTGGTCTTTCTTTCTGTATCTTCCATTTCTTGAAATGGCATACCCCTATTTTCCTAGCTACAAATTCATCCATTCTGAATTAAGGACGGGGTAACTACTAATTAGGAAATGGGAGGATCTGGTAAGAATAGGAGTCTTTGGCATCAGTAGCCATGTTGCTCCCTTGTATTAACTAATGTATAGTGTTATTCTAGTAAGGGAGGGCTTAGGTTGTTTAAAGGCTCCAGTTGAATGCAGTTACGTAGACTGAGCTGATGGAATTATTGTAATTCCAGTGACCTCGACTACATTTTTGGATTAGATGCTCAGGCAGAGAGGCATCATTTTTCTCTCACCCCTTCTCTATGATAAATTGCATTCATCATAGGCATATTTGTAATATTGGAATCATATCACACCCAGGTGGCCTAGTTGGTGATGAAGAATTTGGATTCTATTGACAAACTCAAAGAAGGAAACATCTAGATGATGGTGATGCCTGCTGTAGTTTCCTTTTACGGGCAGTTAGCATTATTTTCTAGTCTAACTGTTGATGGTTACCTCATGGTCCTAGGAGCTCTAATGCTTGATGGATTGAATGAAAGATGGGGTCATGTGTGTTGGTGCCTACATGAACAGTCAGGTTTCAAGCATTTAAATCTACAGGCACCCTCCCAAAAAATCCAAAAAATTCTAAGTCTTTGGGCCCCCTCAGCATGTTTCAATATGACCTGATATTCTTGGGGGAGGGGTCATCATATTTCCAGATATCGGCCTGATTTTTTGGCAGGGTCATCATGTTTCTAACATCAGTCATCTTAGTTAAGATCACCCCGATGCTGCTACAAGGTTTCAATATGACCCAATATTCCAAAGGGCTGGTCATATTCTAATATTGGGTGATCTTAGTCAAGATCATCCCGACGCTGTTTTATCACCCCGATGTTGCGAACGTTAGTTTTATATGCGTGGTGATATCTACTTGTCCATCACCCTGATATTTTTGCGGGGGGGTGATATTTCAAATATCAGGTGATCTTACGAATATCACCCTGATATTGCAACATGATGGTGATGTCATCAAGATCGGTGGGGTGCATTATGAGGTCTTCAGCATGACAGTTATTATCAGCAGGTATTATGAGGATCCCCCCGATCGTTGATGAGGATATGAATGTGATGATGACATGGACAAGTGCGGGATGGTTCATCGGTGAGGTGTATGCTTTGAATATGATGAGGAGACTCTTCTTCCAATGCATCAGTAGGTTGGTCATCAGGATGTTTCTTCACACCAGGGTGATATTTCCTAGGGGGTGATATTTTATATCAGGTGATGCGGTCCGGTGATATTTCTTATCGGGGTGATTTTCCTGATAAGGATGATATTTCACATCGGGGTGATGTGAAATATCAGGTGATGTTTCTTATTGGGTGATGCGGTCATCAAGGCGATGTGAAATATCGGGGTGATATTTCATATCAAGATTATCATGCAGGAGGATCATGATGAGGCATATGATGGTGTTGTCGGGAGAAAAATCACTGACATCATATATGCTCATGGCCTAGCTTATAAAGTGTCGAGGAGGTCACTATGGGGTGAATGTGGGATAATTTGTTCTCACATAATTTGAATAATCAAGGTCATATTTCTTGGCGGGAAAAGTTGCAAAACGCATAGTCCACTACATTCCCAAGGCCGCAGGTTGGTACGCCATTAATGGCGGATGTTACAGGGTATGGGCGAAGGCGTGAATGGATCAAGTACTCAATTGAAGATGTGAATCCCTAGGCAGCGGCGCAAGGCTCGAGTCCAACCACCCTGTCTCCTCCTCTACCTGTTGCATTCAATGTTGAGCATCATTTTCTCGTGATGCACTGTATCTGGCAAATTTTGAGTTGCCAAGTGATTAATGCTGAGTACCTTCCTATTGTATATAGTAGGTTGTGTGACTCATTTGTAGGTTGTTGAAGACCTGGGCATTTTTGTGTGAATAGCGAAAAACAAGGCATTTCCTTGCTATTTTATCTCATTTTGGAGTTTATGAGTTGCAATATGAATGTGTATTGTAGTTATCTTCAGTTTCATTGTTGTTTTATATGAAAAATGCTCTTATGCATGTGTTTAGCTGCTTGTCTCCATGTGTTGCATGCTTTTCCTTCTTTTGAATTTGGCTGCTAAGGGTTTCTCAGGTTCTAGGATATGGATTTCTATATCACATGCTTCATCTCTAACTTCCATTCAAGGAGTGGATTAAATTATTTTAGGTGAAGTATGGAGAAGGTTGTATGTCAGCTGCGATATATGTAAGTAGAGGCAGCTAAATACCTATTCTTGGGTGATGTTTGTAAGGCAAGCATCAGTCTAACCCCTTGAAGCTTGAATTCAAAGTGCAATCCATTCTCTTGTATATGTCTAGTTGACTCCTTGCCCTGAGATAGGCATTGGTCTGCTCCCGGGTTAGTATTTATGACCCAAAACCCCCTGTCTTGCATCCAAAACATAAAATCCATCTTTTCATAACTTCCATCATGTTAGTTGTAGGAGTAGGATTAGGACCCCTGCATACTCTCATCAACAACCAAACATATATGTCCAAGAATGTTGCCAACCTTATGAATGTGTCATACACATCTTGGTCCACACATGAGAGTATTCTGCCTGTTGTTGTCAAGCTAAATCTTTCTCTCATTGGGCTAGTCAATGTTACATTTTTAGATATAGGGATACCCCCCTTGGTGCAGCAGAACCAGAAGTGAAGGGGAGGCAGCTCACGCAACCTCCTGTATTAGTTGGCTGAATCTGCCTATGCATTGGAACTGGCAAACCCTCTTCTGATTCAGAAGAAAAACCAACAAAATGGTAACTCTACTGGGGATGTAATTTGAAAGTGTTATCCTGCAGTCTCTGGTGAAGTTTTGTCCATCTGGGTCACTAACAAAATGGTGACTCTACTGGGGAGTCTTTCATGTGAATATGGTGCTCTGTTGGTGGAATGAACTCAGAAAAATATATGATGAGCTTTCAATGATTTGAAAATTTTATCCTCTCTGGAGAGGTGGCGACTCTGTTTTCAGTGCACATGAAAGGCTGATGTATGTTGTTGTGATAAAAGAATGTTCTGTTCATGGTTTCAGCATCTAGATGAGAAAAGGTACCTAGCTCCTTCCCATTTATATTTGTTGTTTTATTACATAGGTTAGATGCCAGGGGAAGCCTTAGGTCTTAGGCAGACACATGATGTCTAAGAGTGAAGTTTATATGAATCCAAATATGTATTCACCCATACTCAGTCAAGAGGGGGATGAAATGTTGTGTAAAAGAATGGAAGAGATAAAAAATAGGTTGATATCCTTAGAGGCTTGGCAAGCTCAGTTAAATAGTAATGACCCTGTTGTGTTTGCTAGTCAGAATGCTAAACCTCTTGTCAGCCCTTTTGATCCTTTGTATGACCAATTAGATTTGTCATGGGTTGATTATCAAGTTGAAAGTATGCCTGCTCAAATGTCTAATCAGATTCCCAGATTTACTAGACACAGTGTATGTGATGGGGGTGCACATATCCAAAATTTTCATAGCTTTATGGAGAGACATTCATTTAGAGATGAGGATATGTGGATGAGATTTTTTGTTAGATCCTTTGGTGCTAGAGCTAGAGATTGGTATTTGAGCTTTCCAAAGAGATCCTTTGCCTGTTGGGATGAACTTGTTGACTATTTTAGAGAGGAATTTGTAAGAGAACCTACTGATCTTGTTACAAGATTAATGGAAATTAGAAAACAAGATGAAGAGCCTAGTATTGATTCCAGTCATAGATTTGCAGTAGCCCTTTCACAAATCCCTGAAGCCTTCAGACCTAATATTTCAGCCTGTGTTGGCATATATTTTGAAGCTTTCGAGGAGGGCTCTAGTGCATTATTGAGGGAATTCAAGATAACAAGTATGCAGATGGCATACAAGTTTTTAGAAAGTATAGAAAAAATGAGAAATGAGCACATGCTAAATTCCCTGTCCACAGGCTTTGGTGTGAATGACAGTTGTGTAGCTGCAAATGACCAAGTGATCATGGCATCATGTGAAGATAAAAATGAAAATATACCAGCTAAGGATGCCAGTGAAAGGATCAATGATGACTCCCATTTCAGGGCTAAGGTATCTAGTTCTGAAAGCAATGATGTGGTTATGGATAGAAATGAACACTTGTTTGAGTGGATTTGTGGAGATAATTGTGAGTATTGTGCACAAGATAGAGAAGAAATAAGCAAACAGAGGAGTAATCCCATGTTTGAATCACTGCCTTTTATTCAGACACATGGAGATGATGAAGAGAAATTAGGGATTGAAACAAGTGCTAGTGATGAGCATGATTGTTCTTTGTTTGATTTTAGTTTTGCTTATGGTACACAGGTTGATACTCCTCCACACAAGGAATCCATTGGTAATGAAAATGCATGTTCTACTACCCATGAACTAGTGGCATACCATAATGAAGCTGAAACACTTGGATCAACCTCTTTTGATGCATATAATGATGAGGATCTTTTTAAGTATGGTGAGGGTCATAGCACTGTTGTTGATAATGGATTCTATTTTTCATCCTGATGAAAGAGAAGCCAACATACATCATGAAGGTTATTATAGAGAGGTGCCAGAGCCTGATCCTTTCTAGCTTGGTGCAGTTGACGGTTGTGTGCATGATGTGCATAAATATAAATTTAAAATATTTTTATTTGATATGCCAGCTTATGATAAGATGAGCCCTGATGTTCCTAGCTGCATCATGGACTCTGAGTGTTTTCAGTTTTTAGTCCAGCTAGGAGGTCATTTTACAATGCATATTGTTGATATAGATGATGATAAGTGCTATATGCCATATGAATATGCATTGCTTGATAAATGTGACATTCACATGTTGCCTGATGCTGAAGGTTGTTTGCATAAGGATGACAGTGACAAGCTAAATAAGAGGTTTAAATATGGAAATGACAAGAGTTGTTTGTGGATAAATCATGGCAGCATCTTTAGGCTTGATACAATGATATCAGATGAAAACAAGGTATTTGACAAAGGGAGGTACAGGTTTTTCCTTTCTTGGTGGCCTTAGGCTGCCAAGTGTGATTGGTGATGCAGATAAGTATTTGACTCTGTGCCCAATGGATAAGGGACTGGTCTGCATCCCAGAGATCTGTTGTTCTCGCCATGCCTACAAGAGGCATGTGTCCCCAAACAGAGCCATTGTTGGTGCCTGCATGAATAGTCAGGTTTCAAGCATTTAAATCTGCAGGCACCCTCCCAAAAAATCCAAAAAATTCTAATTCTTTGGGCCCCCTCAGCATGTTTCAATATGACCTAATATTCTTGGGGGGAGGTCATCATATTTCCAGATATCAGCCTGATTTTTTGGTAGGGTCATCATGTTTCTAACATTAGTCATCTTAGTTAAGATCACCCCGATGCTGCTGCAAGGTTTCAATATGACCCGATATTCTAAAGGGGGGGTCATATTCTAATATCGGGTGATCTCAGTCAAGATCACCCCGACGTTGTTTTATCACCCCGATGTTGCGGATGTCAGTTTTATATGGGGGGTGATATCTACTTGTCCATCACCCTGATATTTTTGCGGGGGGGTGATATTTCAAATATCAGGTGATCTTACGAATATCACCCCAATATTGCAACATGATGGTAACATCATCAGGATCGGTGGGGTGCATTATGAGGTCTTCAGCATGACAGTTATTATTAGCAGGTATTATGAGGATCCCCCCAATCACTGATGAGGATATGAATGTCATGATGACTTGGACAAGTGCGGGATGGTTCATTGATGAGGTGTATGCTTTGAATATGATGAGGAGACTCTTCTTCCGATGCATCAGCAGGTTGGTCATCAGGATGATATTGAATATCAGGATGTTTCTTCACACCAGGGTGATATTTCCCAGGGGTGATATTTTATATCAGGTGATGTGGTCCAGTGATATTTCTTATTGGGGCAATTTTCCTGATAAGGGTGATTTTCACATCAGGGTGATGTGAAATATCAGGTGATGTTTCTTATTGGGTGATGCGGTCATCAAGGCGATGTGAAATATCAGGGTGGTATTTCATATCAGGATTATCATGCAGGAGGATTATGATGAGGTATATGCTAGCGTCATCAGGAGCAAAATCACCGACATCATATATGCTCATGACCTAGCTTATAAAGTGTTGAGGAGGTTAATGTGGGGTGAATGTGGGATAATTTGTTCTCACATAATTTGAATAAGCAGGGTCATATTTCTTGGCGGGAAAAGTTACAAAATGCACAGTCCACTGCATTCCCAAGGCTGCAAGTTGGTACGCCATTAATGGCTGATGTTATAGGGTATGGGTGAAGGCGTGAACAGATCAAGTACCTGATTGAAGATGTGAATCCCCAGGCAGCAGCGCAAGGCTCGAGTCCAACCACCCTGTCTCCTCCTCTACCTGTTGCATTCAATGTTGAGTGCCATTTTCTCGTGATGCACTGTATCTGGCAAATTTTGAGTTGCCAAGTGATTAATGCTGAGTACCTTCCTGTTGTATATAGCAGGCTATGTGACTCATTTGTAGGTTGTTGAAGACCTGGGCATTTTTGTGTGAATAGCGAAAAATAGGGCATTTCCTTGCTATTTTATCTCATTTTGGAGTTTATGAGTTGCATTATGAATGTGTATGGCAGTTATCTTTAGTTTCATTGTTGTTTTATATGAAAAATGTTCTTATGCATGTGTTTAGCTGCTTGTCTCCATGTGTTGCATGCTTTTCCTTCTTTTGAATCTGGCTGCTAAGGGTTTCTCAGGTTCTAGGGTATGGATTTCTATATCACATGCTTCATCTCTAACTTCCATTCAAGGAGTGGATTAAATTATTTTAGGTGAAGAATGGAGAAGGTTGTATGTCAGCTGGGATATATGTAAGTAGAGGCAGCTAAATACCTATTCTTGGGTGATGTTTGTAAGGAAAGCATCAGTCTAACCCCTTGAAGCTTGATTTCAAAGTGCAATCCATTCTCTTGTATACGTCTAGTTGACTCCTTTCCCTGAGATAGGCATCGGTTTGCTCCTGGGTTAGTAGTTATGACTCAAAACCCCCTGTCTTGCATCCAAAACATAAAATCCATCTTTTCATAACTTCCATCCTGTTAGTTGTAGGAGTAGGATTAGGACCCCTGCATACTCTCATCCACAACCAAACATATATGTCCAAGAATGTTACCAACCTTGTGAATGTGTCATACACATCTTGGTCCACACATGAGAGTATTCTGCCTGTTGTTGTCAAGCTAAATCTTTCTCTCATTGGGCTAGTCAATGTTACATTTTTAGCTATAGGGATACCTGAATTGGTGCGGCAGAACCAGAAGTGAAGGGGAGGCAACTCATGCAACCTCCTATATTAGTTGGATGAATCTGCCTATGCATTGGAACTGGCAAACCCTCTTCTGATTCAGAAGAAAAACCAACAATGTGGACAACCCAATGGCCTATGCTCTAGGTCTAAAAGGTAAGACAAAGAGATAGTTATCTTGAGTCATCTGAGGACCTTGAGTCTGGTTTGCATTACAAAATGTTGTTATCACCTCTTTTGCAATGTAAGAGCCCCCTTGTGTTATAGAAGGGTGGTACTCAATAGTTCTATTATTCTGGAAGAGATCAAAAAGGGAAATTATGAAAGGGGAAAATTGGTCTAGTTTGTAGCAAGATATCAAGCCTTTGTTTGTAAGTCTTTTATGAAAGTGTTGTAGTTTCATGTTTTGTGCTTATATGAAAATCATACTACCATGTAACTGTCTCCATATTTGAAGTGTAATGTAAATTTAATGAAGTAATCAAGGATTATGGATTTATTCTTACACATTTGTTGTAATGATTTTTTTTCATGGTTTACTCTCTATTCAAGGAATAGAGTAAATGCTTGCCTAAAAGATACAAGAATATTCTTATTTCAAGGGGATTACTCAGAATGGTTGCATTGTAGGGTTTAAGAGGTCTTATTGTCATAAAGTGATGATATTGTAAGTGACCATTACAAATGTGTTTAAAATACTATGATATTTGCTTGACATTGTGATCCTGTTACCCATATCAGGCACCGATCAATCCTTTCCATCTCCAATTCCAGGATCCCAATTCGTAAATGATAAATCCAAAGTTTTCTGTAACATATTTATAATTATATTTGTGCTCATACTAGATGAACAAATAACTACAAGGAATAGGCAATCCCGGTACTAAGTGTATAAATCCTTGTTAATATGTATGGAGCATTTATCTGCTAGACATTGCAAATTTGCATTTCAATCATCATGTTTAATTTTGCTCAGTGTCATTAAGGGAGACCCACCTAGGTCTCATTAGAACACACACAATATACTGAGAGGGGGGTGAATCAGTAGATCAATAATACTTGAAAACTTCCAATCTCTAGAACGCAGACCAAAATAACTTTCAGTGCTTAAGGAAGAACAATAAGAGATCATACAAACATGAAGACCAAATATACATGGAAAACCCAAGATGAGAAAAACCATGGTGATAAATGCTATTAGGATCTACCATCCTAATCCAGCCTCACAAAATAAACCATTGATTATAATGTTTTAAGGGCACCCACCCTATGGAGTCACTGAATCCCTGATTTAAGAGCTCCAACTCTAAGGAGACTACAATCCCTTTAACCGAGCACCAACTCAGTGCATGAGAGGCACCAACCTCTAAATCTTTACACATTCAAGTATGTAGACATTTGGTTCTTCACAAACCTCAATTGCACCTATTTAATTCATACACAGTCTTCTTCTCTCACTCAACTCACCCAGACTCTTTGTGTTCTCATTAACATGATCTTACAACACACGCTCAAGGTGTCATTACATACACTATTCTCATTAACATGATCACCTTTCATACATGTGAAGAACACTACACAATACAACTCAGCCTACCTTATTTAATATTTTCATGAGAAGAAACTGCCAAGATATTCTCAACTGCCACTTTGATCTTCATAATAGATTACTAGAAATTCTACATATGTCTCAAACAATTTGAACTGAAACAGAAATAGAAGATCATCTGTATCAATGCAGTTGCATCCACTTATTCTCTGTAACTGCCTATCAAATTTACCTTCAGAAAATAGTCGTTTGCTTCACTTTAAATATCAACCATTGATCTCACCTTTACTGCCACCTTGAGTGAACATGTGTCATCATCGTGCACCTGTTATCAATCTTGAGTGCACCCTAGAGAGTAATTTTTAGACTCCCTTTCTCAATTGATAAGCATTGAAACATCCAGACCCTGTGAGTTGCTCATAGATAGGAGTAAGTCTCTAGAGAGGGTTGGTTCCCTTTGTATTCCACCTAAAATGACTTAAACTACTGTTGTTTGCTGAGGAAAAGGTGAGAAAAAGATACCAAAATGAAACTATATGCTTGTAGAGGTGATTTACCAAGAGTTTAAGACCTGAACTATTGTTGGTTTGACACACAAATCTCAATAAAACTAGTTGTTCTACACACAACTTAGACTCATTTTTTGCTTATGGCTCAATATGTTATAAAGAGGTTTGATATATTGTAGTTTTAGGAATGAAATTTCATGTTTTCACAAGCTAGGACTGTTTTGAATCATGACACAATTTATAACTTATAGAAACATGCATTGTTTTGTAACAAAGGCATCAAACATGACTTTTTGTTTAAGGATTTAACTGAAAAATACATAAACATACATTCATATTCTTCCATGCACAATGAAAATAAGAGCGTTTGAAGGTGAAATACTTGAACTTTATTCAAAAGAAGGTATCCTTGCAGCTGATAAGTCTAAGAATGACTTGTATTGCCTTGAAAAAATGATTACAAAAGTGTTGTCATATAGCTGAAAATGATTACAATGTCTGGTTTTCTAAGTTACAGTGCTATTTATTGCTGTTCTAATGCAAAAAACATGAGAGAACTAGTGAAAAAACTAAGTCTAATCCTTTGATATCCTCAACCTAACATGAGGAGACAAAGAGAGTGAAAAAAGGAAGAAAATTTATGACCAAAATTGGGTCAAACCTCCTTTAGGCACCCATGGAGTCTCCTAGTCTGATTTGACTTCATGCATGAGTTGGTTGACCCCTTCAAGCTCCTAAAAATGTGCTCCAACTACTCCTTGATGCTTGGAAGTCTTCAAACTACTCCTAGATACCTGAAGAGTGGTTGAAACTACCCCTAGATGCCCTCAAATTGTCCACAAATCACTCGAACTATTGTCCTTGTCACCCATCTTCTCATTAAGGAGCTCAAACTTCCTTAGCTTCCACTTTATTCAATAATAGGGCATATGGAAAAACTTGGGCTACTTTTGGGGTCCCTAAACTGCCCAAAACTACCTCATGAATGCTTCAAAACACTTATCCCTTGTCTCACTACCCCTATTGGCTCTTTATTAGGATGAAAACTTCCTATAGGTGACATTTTACTAAGTTTGTAGCCTCCATGTATGACTGGGAAACTCTATTTCTGATTTCTGCCCTTTGGGTTGAAATACATAGTGTGTATTTCAACCTAACTCCATTTTGAGATCTTGGCATACTCAAGGGCTAGTTGATGATGTCATATCTTCCATCTATTGATCACAAAGAATACTAAGAGGGGGGGTGAATCAGTATTTTGTAAAACTTCTCTTTCACATATTTATTAATCCATTTACCATATTCAATAAGATGAAAGCAAAACAAACATAAGAATAGCAACCATAAAGACATAACACATAGACATTAGGATTTTTACGTGGAAAACCCAAAAAGGGAAATACCATGGTGAGTGTTATCTCACAATATATTAAGATAGCAATACCAAATTACATGAAGGCTCACTGCCTTAGGGATCACTACCCAAGGACTCACTGTCCAAAGAAGTGCTCACTACAATAGGCTCACTGCCAAAAAGAAGAGAAGAGAAGATAGAGAAGGAATGGCTCACTACTAGAAGAAAACTACTACAAGTGCATCTACAGAATGTTGAGGTGCAGTTCCATTTACAACTCAGTATATAGACTCAAATGTCTTCATAATGTTTGCTCTACTTTTTCTGCTTTGCTTCACATATATTCTGCTTTTCTACCCTTATTATCCTTTTCTAATCACAAAACTGCCTTAGATTGCACACATATTGAATTCGCACTATCTTCGCATCCAATCATACCTCCAAAGCCAAAATCTATCAAGTATATATACTCACATCAAGAATTTCCTCAAACTAGGTTGGCATGCAAAAGATAAAGCTTGTATATTCAAGCTATACCTTGTCGGCCTATTATTATGCCCAAACAACAATGCGGACTGAATCAATCATGCAACACTCTTCATATGAGTCTAGCCCTATTATAGAATCACTTAGATTAATGATTCCAATCATATATCTTCACAACATATCAATCTAACATGACTGTCAGCTTAACCCTTGAGTGCACATCCAACTAGCTTGACTGTCATACCATAAATTTTAATGTGAACCATATGAGACTTTGAAATTCATAGCCAACATTCATTATGGACCTCTTAGAATACCTTCAGAACCACAAAGCATAATATTCTTTCATAGAGAAATGCAGATCTCAGAGCTATTGTTTTGTCATAGAGAAATACTGTCAACCTGAAAGCCAATACTGGAGAACTTGTAAAATGTGAATAGGTAAACTTCAAGCTCCACAAATCTAGATTTAGATGCTCATGACATGTATCCTCAATGCCTCAAAACCACAAATCAAAATATTCTTCAATGGAGGAATGCGGACCAGATTACTCAGGTACTTTGCACTATTTCTGACTTAACTCTATTCACCTGAACTTAGACATTTCACCATATGGCTTCTGGAGGGAATCAGGATTTGAACATTGAATCGTGACATCACTAGATAGCTAAGAGTAACATACCAGAATTGTATAACAAGATCTTCAATTGCAGAGGAGTACCAACTGAATTTATGTCACTGTAATAATGTGTTGTCAATGCTTAGTCAATTTGGCTAAGTTAATCTTTTCAAACCAAAATATTGTATACACCTTTGTCTCAAGAGTTGTCTCCAAACATATCAGGTCATTGAGATCAATGACAACATCATATCAGCAGTGTCTCTTGACTATGTTGCCAACAATCTCCCCCTTTGGCATTGATGGCAACACTTAGTGAAAAATGCTTGTGTTGCTCCCCCTTACTCTGTACACTCTATTTTTCTTCTTTTCTTGAGATGTTTTGGTCATTTTTCACTGGATCTTCTTCTCCCCCTTTGACATCAATGGCAAAGGTGTATGTGCAAGTAGCAAAATTGTGTCAAAACTTCATAATTGTCATACTCTGCCGCATATGTACATGTACAATCTTCCATCTTAGTTAGTAGTAGGTGGGAGAATATCATTGTAGACAATCTTTAATTGTGCTATCTCTCCATCCCATCAATTCTTTGCATTACCCAAAATTTGAAACTGACCATTTATCAGTGTAACGTTGGAAAATGTCCCCTTGGGTCTTTTCCCTCATAAGGTTTAGCTCCCAAGTCTTTAGTATGCATTTAGGACATTTTGGTTCATATTTTAGCATCCTGATGGAAGGAGCCCTAGGTAACATGACAAATGGGACCTAGGAGGACCCCTTGAGCTGTACTCTGCCAAAAATAGGGTGGGAGGACTTGGATGTCCATGCCCTAGTCCTGCCCTATGTTGGGGCAGCCCTAATTTTTGGGTGTCGATTTATGACCGTTATTTGGTTCTTTTGCCGACACGGTAAAGTTTAATTTTTAAAATCTTAGCA
The DNA here is from genome assembly GCA_027924645.1 of Cunninghamia lanceolata. NCBI lineage: Eukaryota > Viridiplantae > Streptophyta > Pinopsida > Cupressales > Cupressaceae > Cunninghamia > Cunninghamia lanceolata. The sequence continues at coordinate 484,474 of BSBN01000220.1, read as the reverse complement.
GGAATGCTTGTAGTTGCATATATAAGCATGATTAGGTATTCATTTGTAAAGTAGATGATTACTAGAAAGCTATTGTGTTCTTAAGGTGATTCAAGGCTTCTATTGTGTTGCAAGAGCAGACTTGTGTATTTTGTGTGTTGATATTTACAGATTTGAGTATCAATCTCCTCATGGCATGAAGAGCATCTTCCTCCATGAGAGCTTCACTACAAGGTGACATAATATTGTGTTTTCATCATTGATTCCTTTAGTTTTTGCCTATGCCTCACAAGGGCATGCACTCTTTTATCTAATAACAGTGTTCAGAGACTTAAGTGTCCTCTAAGGCTTGACTGAGGCAAGCCTCTAAACACCTCAACTCCCAAACCAAGTCTTGTGATTGCAGGTTACATATGTCACATTTGGGAAAAGTGGAGTTGCAAGAAGGATTGGCAGGCATCAAGGATTTGAGATCTGAAGAAAATTTTGACACAGGAGCACTTCTAGGACTTGGGCGCTCGCTCTAGTGTCCTCCACAGACAGATCTCTGAAAATAGAAGTTACAGGATTGATCAATGTCAGAAGGAGGTCCAGATTCCATGAAAAAGTAGGTACCTTGGACTTGGTTGCCTTCTCTAGTGTCCCTGACTATTCCGCTTCGAAACCTCAAAAACAGGTATTCTATGATTTGATATTTTATTCCTGCCTGCAAGAGCTTTTTGTATTTTTCGTCAATTTGTTGTTGTATTTGCATAATTAGGGTTTTAATGGTTAATTGGACATAGGAGAAGTAAAATTAATAATTAAATTCCCTAATCCAAGTTTCCCTACATCTGCAAGTGACCTAGGGTATGATAGTGCTCGCCACTCGACCCTAGATCCTTGAATGTAAGGTGGAAAGGAGGATTTAAACATCTAAAATCTAGAACATTAACAAATCCAATTTTCCCCTAAATATTTTGGTGAACCTATGTTTTTGGACTTAATTTGCAACTTGTTGAGTGTTTGTCTTCAGATTTGGATTTCATTCATTTGGTCATTCATTTCATTGTATTGAGAAAAATTCAAAAAAAATGAAAATTTTGAAAAATATAAAGAAATTACATTGTTTGGCTTACTAAATTGCATCAATTCTTCCTAAATTTTCCTAATTCATAATTTTTGCATTAGATCTGATATAAACTACATAAAAATCCAAAAATTCAAAAATTTGCATTGCATTTTTATTATTTAATTGCTAGGGTTTTGTGGAAATTTTGACAATTTTATATAGCCTAGTAATTCCAAAATCTAGGGTTAGTAGGAAAAATCTTTTATAAGAGTTTTCTACTGATTTTAGAGGCTCATTCAAATTTTCATTTGTCTATAGTCTTTCATTTTAAAGTGAATTTGCATTTAGATTTAAAATAATTGCAATTTTGCATGGAAAATTTCAACAAAAAACTAGCAATTTTGATGCATTTTCATTAAATTTGCATGGGCATTTTGTATGTTAAGGATTGAAAACCATTTTAAGATATAAGAGTAAGTTAATTTCATCATAAATCAGACTTCAAAGCATTCACATAGAATTTTGTCCCAAGATCTCAAACCTAGGGCTTCAAAAACAACAATTTTCACTAAAATCGGCCTTATTGACTTTATCAACTTGCACCATATGTGTGTTTTGAAAGGTATTTTTGAATTATTTTATTGTTATCAGGGTAATAATTTTCTTCTCCTCATAAAAATCTTCACAACACCCTTTTATTGGACTCTTGTAGTGAAAATTTTGCAAAAACCCACACATTTTGGCTATTTCGGCCCTAGGGTTTGACCTAGTTTTCACTCCAAGTGTGTTGTGATCAATTTTATGGATTGAGGTGACTAATATTATTGATATTATTTTCTATACCTCCTAAAATTCCTTACAACACCACTTGTTCTAGGTCTTGGAATTGAAAAACCGTGAAAAATAGCCTATTTTTGCTATATTTTCACTAGGGTTTTACCTTAAGATGCACTAAAAACGTGTTGTGTTGGATATTTTGGCACCAAGTGGCTATTATTACTGATATTATTTTCTTTCCATAATCATTTTCCTCACAAGACCCTTTGTTATGCTCTTTTACATTAAGTTTTGGTGAAAAAAAGTGCCTATTTTGACATATTTTCACTATATTTCGACTTGGCATTATCTTGGATTTGCATCAAGAGTGTGTTGAGAGTGATTATATTGCTGTTTTGGACTGATATCAGATAGATAACTTTCTTCCCTTAACTTAAATCCTTACAACATCCTTTGTTTCATTCATTGGCATTGAAAAGAGTACAAAAAACCAAGCATTTTGGCTGTCAATCATATCCTCTCCTAGGATTTGTTCTCTTAGTTTGTGAGCTGTATTCTTTGGTATAAGCTTTATGACACACTGTCCTAAAAACAATATCCCTTTGAGAAGAAGTAAAAGTTTAATGGGATCTAGTGCTCTTGAAGAAGTTGGTACTTTAGACACCTTCTTTACAAAGGGAGAAACTCAAATTGTGCAAGATAGTATACATCCTCCAACCACAATGGAAGAACAAATTTTTCATGATGTTGATAACACTATTGAGGCAACATGATATGTATCTGATGAGCAAATAGAAAAATTGGATAAGGAGCTAGCTAAGTATCAATCATTTATGGAAAATGAGAGAATAGCTAAAGAAGCTATCCCTACAATTCATAACATAAGGGAATTGATAAAAGAAGGACAAGATGGTGTTAATGCAATTTGTGGTCTAGCACATATTGTACAAACCAGTATCATGCTAGTGACCGAATGTACGCAAATGATGAATAACGCTCTATCACCATCTCATACTCAAGTTTTGAGACCTATACCGACTACGGGAATATCCACTTTTACATCAACAATCTTAACAACTAATGCGAACGCTTGTAGTAATGCTACCACTAGTATTGGAGTATCTAATGGCACTAATTACAAAACTATGAAATTTAATTATCAGAGTTTGGTTCCTATGCATAATTGTTCTCAACCACCTATCTATTCCACTCATTTCCAGCCACCTATTACATACTCGCAACCATCTTCCACCTATCATTATGGCCAACTACCATTAACATATTCTCAGCCTCTGCCTATTATATCTCAAGCTCAATCACCTCCTCACCTTGGTTCTAATTCCTCACAACAAACCGCATCTCCCAATGATTCCATCCTAAAACAACTTTTACAAGGCATGACTGCTTTGCAACAAAAGGTAACATAATTGATAAATTCTTTGCAGCCTAGTCTACCAACATATCATGCCCATAATCCATTATCCTATGCAATTTTGAGAACTCCTATGCTCGAGAGGTTTGAGACTCCTCGCTTTGAAAAATATGGTAGAAAAGGTGATCCTAATATTCATGTGGCAGCATTCACAGCTATGTGTAGTGATTTTTATTGTGAAGAGGATTTGTTGGCAAAACTTTTTCTGCGATCTCTCAAAGATACTGCTTTAGAATGGTTTTGCTCATTGCCTCTGAATTCAATACACTCCTTTTCATAGTTGATTGATTAATTTTTACAACATTTTCAAGCAAATATCGGACCCCAAGTCACTCTTATTGACTTGGTTCAATGCAAACAAGGTCCCAAAGAAAAGTTGACTGAATTCATTGGTTGATATCAAGGGCTTCATGCACAGATTCAATATCAGATGAAAGATGAGGATGTTCAAAATATATTCATTGCAAATCTACAACCTAATATTCATGATAAGATTCTCTTGACAAAATACAACTCCTTTCAACATTTATGGACCGCTCTTCATGATTATCAACTTTCATCTAGTCAGTATGAAAACCAAAACTCATCGGCTCAAGTTGGTCAATCCTTGGGTGGATCATTGCAAAACAACTTTAAGAGGAACAATAATAGGGGTTTCATCAAGATCAATGGACCAAATACGAATGTGTCTGCTATAAATAATCCAAAGAAAGCATCGTATCAACCAAGAAAGTTTACTCTGACATCTGAGTCCTATCATTCTATCATGAATCAAGTTGTGAGTAATAACATTCTTAAGCTTCCCCCGATCAAGTATGCTGATCCTAGTAAACAAAGACCTTACTTCAATGCTAATGCCTTTTGTCATTATCATCGAACGCAAGGACATGACACTGAATGATGCATGCATCTTAAACATGAGATACATGACCTTATTGATTCAAATGTCATCCAGGTATTGGGTGTGAATGATAATGGAAATAAGTCAGTTTCTCCACCAAATCAGAATTTACAAATATTCACTAATTCTTTCCCTAAGCATACTGAAAATAATATGGTGGAACAAGGTTTAGTGGAAGTAGACGAGGATGATTACCTGGACTATGATAGTATCGTCGAAATGATTGAGGTAGATAAGAAACAAGTGGATAATCCACCTCGTCCATGAAGAAATGGAATTTATGTTGAGGTTCCTCCCCTGTTATCCTTGTATGGATTGGGAGACAATCAAAATGCATCTGAAAGGAAATAACAACAACTAATACAGACGAGTAAGATGGTACAGGATGATTCTTGTTACTATTCTAGAAAGATTCAACAACTAAAACTCGTTAAAAATTGGAAAAGAGCAAAACAACAATCAATAGTCAGAAATAATAGTGGTTTTCCCCCTCATAAGCACCAAAAAGTCTCATTCAAACAAGGATTTAAGGAACAAACATCATATGATAACAAACAAGATTTTCATAAGAACCACTCAAATTTTGCATTAAACATGATCGAGTACCTCTCCAAGAGGTTCAAGAGCTCCAAGATATAATATGAAGACTCTACAGGTAAGTATCTTTAACCCTTTATTTTTCTTGTGATGTGTTTCCCCCGTGATGTGTTATGTGTTGTTTAGGCCTCCTAGGATGACCTTGGATTCTCCCGTAAGGTTCAAGATAGTAGGAGACCGCCTCTGTTGTGACCACCTTCTATTTATATCATCATTCTTCTAAATTGCTCTCCCTCTAATTTCATTGTTGAGTGTTGTGTCTTACGGACATAGCGTTGTGCTTGGTGACTTGGGGGCACCCTCCTACGTGATTCTCCCTAAGACACTTGTTTCTCCTCTCTTATTTATTGTTTCCTTTCCTCTAGTGTTTCCACCTAGTGGGCAGATGATGACAAACATTTATACTGATGTGGACCTAGTGTCCCTTTCAAGAGCAATTAAAAAAAATGGACTTAGTTCCTAATATGCAGATGGGGTTGTATATCTTATCTAACGCTTGGCTAGTGGAAGCACTTGTGCTTTCCGCGTAGTGAATTTCATGATGTTTCTATTGCATTTACAAACCTTAACAATACTGTTGCTCTACGCACCTTCATTTGCCTTTGAATCTAGCCTTGGTGGTAATCGATTCAGAGAGCTTCATGATATAGCCCTATGGTTATCCTCGAACTCTAAATTCATTGTATAACCTTGACTCTTTTGTGTGGTTAATCATATGCATTGATGTTGTCATTTATCATGATCTTGTAGACACTAACATGTTTCTTGCAAGGATGTGTTTGTGGGAACATTTGGTGATCGTAAAGTACATGTCACCTCCAAGGGACATGGGCTTTGCAAAAGTCGATGTTCCTTTGTGTGTTTTCTTCCTACCTTAATGTGCTTGATATTGATAAATGATATCAACCACCTTAAGGTGGGGGCATATACAAGGTAAGTTGTTTGTTATAGATGTTAGAATTGTATTTGACCTCAGATGCAGAGACTTGCGCCCCAGAGTAGTACATCATGCATCCTGAGCTTATTTGCAATTAATCAATCAATCATGTAAGCCCTCTATAGAGGTGGGATATCGTGTATATCCTTTTTCTTAAGCCCTCTGCGGAGGCGAGGATGGTGTATTTCTTGGAGCAGATTGCATCATCCTGTTATTTTCAAAAGTCCTCTATGAAGGCGGGGAGCAGTTCTGTGACTAACTCAACCCTTAAGTGTGTTTCAGTGATGGTTGTGGTGAAGCGCAATTGTCGGTTTGTGTCTATAATGTGCCTGAGATGGTGATGAGCCTAGAAATAGGGAACACACCATCGCTTGTCTGCCATGTTTTCGCCATGTCTTCAAGTGTGTGTGTTTTGGCATGGTTGTTTTTTGTGGCATGTTTGTTGCCCCATATGTAGAGACCAGTGCCTTTGAGTAGTGCTTCCTGCATTTTTGGAGGTTTTGCATGTATTGCGTGTGTGTTGCCCCATTTATACAGAGACCTGTGCCTTAAGATAGTGCATCCTGTATTATGGGAGGTTTGTTTACTTTCCAATACTTGTATTTGCATTTCATATATATGAGAAAAAGAAAAGAAATCATTTCTATCTTCCATGCATTAATGTGTCTTCTATGCATTGATTGTATGCTCTGTGTTCTACGAGACTGTAACTATCTTCTCTGTGTTTTGCATGCCTGTTACTGTCTTCTATGTGATTGGCATATCTTCTCTGTGCTTGGTGTGTTTGTTGTGTTTGTGACCTTACTTTAATGCATGTATTGGCCTTGTGTTTATACATACATTAAAGTGGGGGCTAAATTTAACATCGAAAAATGTCCCCTTGGGGGCTTTTCCCTCATAAGGTTTAGCTCCTGGGTCTTTAGTATGCATTTAGGACATTTTGGTTCATATTTTAGCATCCCGATGGAATGAGCCCTAGGTAACATGACAAATGGGACCTAGGAGGACCCCTTGAGCTGTACCCTACCCAAAATAGGGGGGGAGGACTTGGGCACCTATGCCCTAGTCTTGCCCTATTTGGAGCAGCCCTAATTTCTAGGTGTCGGTTTATGACCGTTATTTGGTTCTTTTGCCGACATGGTAAAGTTTGATTTTTAAAATCTTGGCGGGAATGCTTGTAGTTGCATATATAAGCATGATTAGGCATTCATTTGTAAACTAGATGATTACTAGCAAGCTATTCTATTCTCAAGGTGATTTAAGGCTTCTATTGTGTTGCAAGATCAGACTCATGTGTTTTGTGTGTTGATATTTGTAGATTTGATCATCAATCTCCTCATGGCATGAAGAGCATCTTCCTCCATGAGAGCTTCACTACAAGGTGACATAATATTGTGTTTTCATCATTAATTCCTTTGGTTTTTGCCTCTGCCTCACAAGGGCACGCACTCTTTTATCTGATAACAATGTTCAGAGACTTAAGTGTCCTTCGGGGCTTGACTGAGGCAAGCCTCTAAACACCACAACCCCCAAACCAAGTCTTGTGATTGCAGGTTACATATGTCGCATTTGGAAAAAGTGGAGTTGTAGGAAGGATTGGCAGGCATCAAGGATTCAGGGTCTAAAGAAAAGTTGGACATAGGAGCACTTCCAGGACTTGGGCACTTGCTCTAGTGTCCTCCGTAGATAGATCTCTAAAAATAGAAGTTATAGGGCTCATCAATGTCGGAAGGAGGTCCATATTCCATGAAAAAGCAAGTACCTTGGACTTGGGCGCCCGCTTCAGTGTCCCTGACTGTTCCACTTCAGAATCCCAAAAATAGGTATTCTGTGATTTGATATTTTATTCCTGCCTACAAGAGCTTTTTCTATTTTTCATCAATTTGTTGTCGTATTTGCATAATTAGGTTTTTAATAGTTAATTGGACATAGGAGAAGGAAAATTAATAATTATATTCCCTAATCCAAGTTTCCCTACATCTGCAAGTGACCTAGTGTATGATAGTTCTCGCCACTCGACCCTAGATCCTTGAATGTAAGGCAGAAAGGAGGATTTAAACATCTAAAATCTAGAACATTAACAAATCTAATTTTCCCCTAAACAATCAGAAACACTAATTTTTCTTCCTTCTGCGCATCTGAGGGTGTATCAATTATTGCTTTTATGTTCAAGGCTTCTACTACAAGATTAGTTATTGAATCTATTTTAGGACTTATCGGCCCTCTTAGCTGGCACAATATGCTTTTAACTTCTTCCCTCTTATTCATCAAACTTCTTAAGTTATTGTAGATATTTACAGCTTGTATCTCTTTAATATTTATTGATTCAACTGCCGAATCAAATGACTTAGAGATATTTATCAACTACAGTTCCTGATCCTTGATCTTCTCTCCTAACTCCTTTGTAGCTTTCGGCCATGATAAACAAAATTTGTGCAAATCACAAGCTTCTTTGATGCACTCTGTATACTTTTTATTCCATTATCTAATAGAGTTTTATCATTTACTAACATGGTCTTCAACTCAGCTAATCTTTTCTCATCAAACTCTTTTCTTACTTTTGTTTCTATAGACTTTTCAAATAATTATTTTGTATTTATTATCTCTCTCTATTTTTTCTCCTCATGTCTATTTCTTTTTTCTTTTTATTCTCTTATTGTTTTATGTGTATTATTTATTATATTACTTTGCTACATTTTTACTTGATCTATTGTTTTATTTCGTTACTATTTCATTTAGAGGATCATTGCCTTTTGCATACTTTACAATTTATTCTTACTTTTCACTTATTTGTGTTTTCTATTATTTTCATTCTCCTTATTTGCTTTTGGCACTTGTGTCTTTTATTTTGCATTTAACACTTATTGAATAATAATTTAACATTATACATAGTACTTTAATTGTATCTATTACTTCTCACTATTTTTGTCCTGTCTTGTCTTTTCTTGTTGTATGCTTCTACCGATCCTTTTACATTCTTTAATGTATTTACTTTATTTGTCTCATTTTTATGTTTCTTTTATTTTTATTTTTTCTTTTTTCTTAAGCTATTGTTTTATTATCTCAACTAACCCTAATCTGCCTCCTCCTCATCCTTTTTATAGGGTAAATCTGCATTTCCTATCATTAGAATCCTCTTCCTGATGATGGATCACTGAGTGTGATCCGAAATGTTGAAGCAAAAAATACACAGTTTAATCCAAAAGCACTGATATTGTATTCTACTATGGACTATGGAAAACTCATGCCTACTATTATTGAGTTTATTAGTCCCTTGAGTTGATCTATTGGTGGCAATGATGTGTCTTTTTGGTGTGAGGGCATCAACTTATCCAGGATACCGGATGCTTCACCAATGAGTCCACTATCCTCCATATGTGACTTTAGCATCTCTTCATATGCCTTTTCTTGAAAAATTGATACTAGTTTGATTTTTTGCACAAGAGACATTGAGGCCAAATTGATTGGTCCTTGTAGAAGCTCAGACTCATCCAAATCTTGTTGTCTCTCCAAAAGTTCCTTGACAGAATCAATTGGGGCAGCAGCAATGTCTCTTGTCATTTCTTCAGACACTTCATGTTTCTAGGTCCATATTCTCTTGTTGATCAATATTTTGTTCCAGTGCAAGGCTCTTCTCAACTTGATCAACAACTTTGATCTGCTCATCAATCTTCTCATCAGTTTGTCAATCTGGAGGAGGACTTGTTTCAATTTGGTCCTTTTCAGTAGTGTCTAGGTCACTAGTAGCAAAGGCTTAATCTTCTTTCTCCTTTATCTCTTCATCATTTTTGTCTAGCCCTTGGTCCATTCTAACATCTGGAATAGATGTGTCATCTCCAATATTTGTTTCTTCATTATCATATATGGTTGGGAGATGAAATTCCTTCAACACTCTCAAGGTGATTTCCTAAGTTTCTTTGACTACCTTCTCAATGTCATCTTCCATTAGAGTGTTAATCCTCCTCTTTGTTCTAAATTCTTTATGAAGCACTTTGGAGATTTTTGCCTTTTCTTCTGGGGTGATTTCAGGACATAGCTTTATTAATGTATGCTCTCTAAGCTCAATGTCCCTGGCCATAGCAGCTTCTTTTCTTGCAAACATTAGACTTCCCAAGCTATCTGGAAGATCAAAAATTATCTCAATAAGAGCTTTGTTGTATATGTCCAGGTATTTGATAACAACAGTCTCAATGATACTTTTGTCTACATCATCATAGTCATCATATAGTTGGGAAATAGGTTTTAGATTGCCATCAACTGTAATGGCCTTCAATACATCTTCTAGAGTTATTGTAGCCTATACTTTCGCAGGCTCTGCCTTCTTTTCCTTCTTTCTTCCTTTCCCCTTACCAGAGGGCTTACCTTGACCAATACCAAAGGCTTCTGCTGATTTAACCTTCATCTTCTTAACTTCATTAGATTATGTTTACTCCTCATTAACTCCTATACTCACATGCATTCTTTTTTCTTTTGTCTTCTTTCTTTTATGACTTGTTACAAGGGCTTCCATACTTACAGAGGGTGTGGGACTGAAGGATTTAGGAGTAGTTGCAGAAGTCATTTCACTGGATACAGTTTGTGAGGTAGAAGCTCTTGTTCTCTTCTTAGTAACTGCAGGCTGCTTTGATTTCTTCTCGGGGCTCTTTTGGAGCCTTCATAGGTTCATCTTGCTTTTTTATGGCTATCCTTTTTTCTTCTGCTCTTGTTCTTGTTTCTCTAATTTGTTCTTTGGTAAAACCCTTTTTCAAGGCATACTCTTATGCCATCTTCTGGGCTTTCTTTGATATTTCTGGCATTCTCTACTCAATAAAGACTTTTGTTGACAACTCCTCATAGGTTCCAAATCTTTCTTCTTTGGGGTCCCTAGGTTTTCTTAACATGTGTTGGGCATAGTTATCCAGTATTTTTCCATCTAATTCATACCCCATTGGCATAATCCAAACTATCTTAGGTTTAACTGCCTCCATCATGCATTGGTCTTTTGTAACAATAAAGCATGTTTTTTTTGTATTTGTCAACAATTCCCTTGGGAATCCTTTCCCTAGATTGTATAATTCTCTAGAAATTTTTGAAATAGCCCTATAGGGCTATGGTTTGTTCCTCATAGCTTCCTATGTTGTTTAAATGATCCCTAATTTACACTACAACTGGTTGATTATTTAACCAAAGCAAGTTTTTCGTTCCGAGTAATTCTTGCATGAAGTAGAAGAATAAGTAGATGATCAACTTACCAAATTTGAAGGAGTATTTGCTCTCCTTTGACTTCTTCAGGTTTTCCACTAGTTGTTGTTGTAGCAATTCATAGAGATCATAGTTTGCATTCTACTTAATCATCTGATACGTAGTGTATATAGTAGTATCAGAGACAGAGTTCTCTCGGTTGGAGAAATAGATCTTATATCCAATTACCATTGATCCAAACCTCACTGTATGGTCTATTATATCATTGATTGTTAATGCCATCTTGTCAAATTGGGCTCTGGTTGCTTCTTTCACAGTGTTATTCTTCACAGCTTTTGACTAGGGCACGTTACCAGTAGAGCTTAATCCTGTCACAGCCCTAATCGCATCCTTGGTGATCTTAAAAGTCTTTTTGAGCCACATGAACTCATCATGGATCCTGATCAACATGTACCAGACCCATTCATCTTCCACAAATGTAGGGAAGTCTTTGTACTAAATGAATTTCTTCACTTCCAAAGCCTTGTATTCTTCCTTCAACTCAAATTGGTCACCACTTAAATATTTTAGATATAGATCTAAAAATTTTCTGTCACCATATTCTTCTAGGGCAACATGAATGTAAGCCCTAACATCCTCCGCATGCATCACACCATGTGGTATATCTTAAAAATGCACCCATTGGATCGACTTCTGTTGATTTGCAGGGATGTTTCTTGAATTTTGGCCAAGCTCACTCAGTGATATCAATAACTTGTGGAGTTTCCATTTTTGCAAAGATTTAAACAAATTCATGATAGGGTTTCAACTATAAATACCTTTTTATACCAAGCTAGGGTTTACTTTACTTGAATCACTCTGAGTTGCTTTGAATCTCTGGAGATCATTGAAATCGCTTAGAATTATCCTTCAGTTTCTCTTAGACACTTGATAGCTTGAATGCAAAGTGAATTGTTTATCGAATGAGCTCTTTTTTAACCCTTATTAAGATAACCTATTTATCATAAATGCTTGTTCTCCAAAAGATGTTAAAACTCTTCACTGTAGAATACAGTTGATTAGGATTGCTCCGTAATGCTCTGCACTTGAACCTTTTCTACCAGAATTTCTTTCAAAAGATCTATCATATGAAGATTTTCATCATATCTTCATGTCGGATCCCAGCACTGACTATCTGGATAGGGGATTAGGATTTTCAATACAGCTCCCCCTGAGCAAGAGCTCCCAATTTACTTCCTAGAGGAAGTATTTGCACCAGAAGCTAGTGCGGATCCATCCCTAACCTCATTAACATCCTTCTTAATCCAGACCTTGCTCATCTCCTTCTTGATTTCCACTAGATCAATCTTGTTCTTACCTTTATCTTCTCTCTGCTCTACTTTCCTCTTCTCTCTAGGATAGTCTCTTTTCTCATTCTTACTTCTGCATAATCTTGCAACATGTCCAAACTTATTGCAATTGTAGCATACCACATTCCTCTGTCCCTGATTCCTTCTATTAATTGAATTCATTCTTGATCTGCATTGGTTAGCCATATGTCCAAATCTATTGCATGAAAAACACTTTCCATTGAAGGATTGAGTATTCCTTGCATTGTTAAAACCATTCCTTACCAAACTTCTGCAATTCATTTGATCTATGACCAGTTTTCTTGCAATTGAAACATTGACCAAAGAATGATGGAACATTCTAGTTCATTCTACTCCTACACTGAGTAGCCCTATGACCAAACTTATTGCAATTAAAAATAATATCCATTGAAAGATGGGTACCTTTGAGCATTTGGCTGCCTGACTGGAGGTCTTCTAGGTCTTCTTCTATGATTCTGGAACTGGTTGCCTTTGTTTTTCTTCATCTCAATGTTTGCTTGACCTGATTTAGAACTTTCTCCTTTTTCAAATCCCAAGCCTTGCTTATCATCTAAACTTTTCTAACTTTCAATCAACTCCTCAAGCTTTGTAGAGCTTATTTTAAATTTTTCTTTATAGCTATTGGCTACTTCCAGATCATATTTCAGAAGTAACACATCGTTTCCCAATTTCTCACATTCCTTGGATTTATCCTTCACAACCTAATTCAGATACTCCTCAGCTTTTGTTTTCTCTTCAACCAACCTTGACAGATTGTCTATGGATTCATGTGCTTCTTTTAGTTGCTCACTTAACTCTTTTCTTCTTTCCTAAGACTTCTTGACTTTCTTCTTTAGTTTTAAAATGCAATCATCAACTTCTTTGATATTTTCCACCAAATCTTTGATATCTTCTTTAGACTTGTCAAGACCTTCAAAAGAAGCTTGTAGTTGTTCATTGTTAACATATATACAATCACCAATTTTAATGGTACCTGGATGACTTGCTTCTTGAGAAGTGAGATATCCTTTTGCTGCCATGTGTACACCTTCCCAAATCTTCCTCAAGTTGTTAATCTCCTTCCAATGAACCTTGCTCTGATACCAATTGTTGATCACAAAGAATACTGAGAGGGGGGGTGAATCAGTATTCCGTAAAGCTTCTCTTTCACATATTTATTAATCCATTTACCATATTCAATAAGATAAAAGAAAAACAAACATAAGAATAGCAACCATAAAGACATAACACATAGACATCAGGATTTTTACGTGGAAAACCCAAAAAGGGAAAAACCACGGTGAGTGTTAGCTCACAATATATTAAGATAGCAATACTAAATTACATGAAGGCTCACTGCCTTAGGGCTCACTACCCAAGGACTCATTGTCCAAAGAAGTGCTCACTGCAATAGGTGCACTGCCAAAAAGAAGGGAAGAGATGATAGAGAAGGAATGGCTCACTGCCAAAAGAAAACTACTACAAGTGCATCTACAGAATGTTGAGGTGGAGTTCCATTTACAACTCAGTCTAAAGACTCAAATCTCTTCATAATGTATGCTCTGCTTTTTCTGTTCTGCTTCACATATACTCTGCTTTTCTACCCTTATTATCCTTTTCTAATCACAAAACTACCTTAGATCACACACACATTGAATTCACACTATCTTTGCATCCAATCATACCTCCAAAGCCAAAATTTATTAATTATATATATTCGCATCAAGAATTTCCTCAAACTAGGTTGGCATGCAAAAGATAAAGCTTGTATATTCAAGTTATACCTTGTCGGCCTATTAATGTGCCCAAACAATAATGCAGACCTAATCAATCATGTAAGACTCTTCATATGAGTCTAGACCTATTATAGAACCACTTAGATTAATGATTCCAATCATATATCTTCACCGCATATCGATCTAACATGACTATCAGCTTAACCCTTAAGTGCACATCCAACTAGCTTGATTGTCATACCATAATTTTCAATGTGAACCATATGAGACTTTGAAATTCATAGCCAACATTCATTATGGACCTCTTAGCATACCTTCATAACCGTGGAGCATAATATTCTTTCATAGAGAAATGCGGATCTCAGAGCTATTGTTCTGTCACAGAGAAATACTATCAACCTAAAAGCCGATACTAGAGAACTTGTAAAATGTGAACAGGTGAACTTCAAGCTCTACAAATCTAGATTTAGATGCTCATGACATGTATCTTCAATGCGTCAAAACTACAAATCAAAATATTCATCAGCGGAGGAATGCAGACCAGATTACTCAGGTACTCTGCACTGTTTCTAACTTAACTCTGTTCACCTAGACTTAGACATTTCACCATATGACTTCAGGAGGGAATTAGGATTTGAACATTGAATCATGACATCACTAGATAGCTAAGAGTAACATGCCAAAACTGCATAACAAGATCTTCAATTGCGGAGGAGTACCAACTGAATTTCTATCACTGTCACAATGTGTTGTCAATGCTTAGTCAATTTGGCTAAGTTAATCTTTCCAAACCAAAATACTATACACACCTTTGTCTCAGGAGTTGTCTCCAAACATATTAGGTTGTTGCCATCAATGACAACATCATATCAGTAGTGTCTCTTGACTATGTTTCCAACACCATCAACACCTCCCCAATACCCTGTCAACATTTTGGTTAGGCTTGTCAATATTGGTCAATGTTTTGCATGTTTTCATTATTTTCTACCAAGGGTTTTCTTCCAATGTTTGATGTCTTCTGACTATAACAAGTCTTTTATAACTATTTGCACTCTTAAAGCAATCATAAAGATGAATGTTTTTCTTCTTTTATGACAGTCATTACCTGACTGTTTCTCTGGAGTCTTGTGATAGTCGCAAGTTCATGAGGAGGCTCCCAAAGTTATCTCCCTATCCATTGATCTCAAGTCCATACATTACTCCAACAAGTTTGTTTCTCCCTTATCTTTTGTTAAGGGTTGTTCCTTTCCTTGTAAATACTGTTGTTCTTCCTTGTGATAGTCATTCCCTTGAATGAGACTCTAATATGTTAGCTTTTCAAACAGAGGCTTGCATGTTGATTTAGATCACTGACCCTTCTTGTTTTACCAAGTATACCTTTGTCCTCTTGATGATGATCTTTATGTGTAGACCTCTAAGAATATTATAGTCTTTAGATCATTGCACACATCACTATCTACATGTTGTCTCAATCCTCTGTATCTTTATTTATCTCTGCCCTCATGATGATGATCTTTCAGAGGCTTTAAAAACCCTGCTCAAACTAATAAAAATTTGTATCCTTGACATTAGACTATTCCCATTAAAAATTTTATACTACTCTTCACAATCATCCATATATTATTCTTATCTGCCTTTCTTTGATTGTTCCTCTATCAGAGGTTGATTGTCCTCTTATACTATTTTGCATGCCTACTCTGTAGGTGATGTAGGAGCATCCAGGTGAATGGGCTATCCCGCATCAACCAAAAACATTTCTATGTGTTTCTTTCATTTGTTGTGTGTTGTGGTCTTTTCAGGCATCTCTTAGCATTGGAGAACCTCTCATGTGATAAAATTTGCAAAATATGAGTTTTTGCCAGTTTGTTGTTTCAAAGGCTCCGCGAGCAGTTTTTAGAAATTTTTTCTAGAAAAACCATAAGGGATGGAGTAAAACCCTTTTGCAGAGGCATTCCTAGAGGTACCATGTTCAATATGCAAAAAGAATCAGAGTAATATCTTTCATGGTTTGAGAGATTTTAATGCTGAAAGTTTGTAAAAATATGTGTTGACAATTTATGGAAAATTTAATATCTAGATTTTTATGAAGGCTAGAGTAAAATCCCTTGGAGGAAAGCTGTGTAATGTCATTTTCCACATCTTGACCAGTTTTCACGCAAAATGAGCTTCTGGGTGAAAGTTATTGAAAAAGGCATTTTTCCGGCTTTCCACACACCTTGCCGCAGTGAATTTTAAAAATTTCTCCAGAATTATTTATGCATCTCCATGAGGTATTATTAGACAATTTTAATTGTTTTATAGTAACTATATTGATGCCTTTTGAAAGGTCAAAATCTTGAATCAACAGAAACCTTCTTACTACCGCCATTTCATTTCGTAACTGCTCAAGGCAAAGGATGAATATGCAATAATTTGATGACTATTTTAAAATGCCAACTATGAGCCAGCAGGGAGGCATTCAAATCCAAAGGTTAATACTTGGTATATGATGATAAATCAGATATGAAATAGAGAGAATATGAGCAGAGGAATGGAGCCTAAATATGGATTGTTTTAAATAAGTTTAAATGTAGATTTTTAGTAAACAAATCAAAAATAAAGAAAAGTCAGACTTCATGCTAAAATTGACAAGAAAAGAATCACAAAAGAGTTGGAGAATATAAATCCTTATATTATTCATTATTCTTATTATAGGCACATGCAATGAAAAGTGCTGATTTTAATTAATTAGCACGCTATGAAGAGAGGCGTTGAAGATAAGAGGATCTTTTATTTAAAAAAGGTGCAAAGAGAGAAGTGGAAGGGAGATGCCTCACAGAGAGGTATTTTAATTGAAAACTTGTTGTAGATTAGGGGGAGTTTTTGTTATAATCCGTAAAATAGATTATAACCCAGAATCAATTGAAAAAGTTAGAAACATAAACTGTTAATGCAAAAGCATAACAATGATACCAAGAGATTGATGTGAAATGCTTGAATGGAAAAATAACATCAAATAACTATCTCCAATATCAAATGAAAATACAAGCTAGGTAGCATGCTTATATAGATCAGGGAGAGGGAAGAGGTGGCAACACAGACCAATGAGGAGCAACCATCTATCAAACTAAAGATAGCAAAGTATCTTCCCAAGATAGCTAATGGATGCTCACATGTAGGAAGGTGACACCTCATAATCATCTCACCTAATAAAACATGCTTTATTAACCTAAGCAAGCTTAAATAAATGTGTAGGAAAACCATATAAAAAGGAATAAAAAAACCTACACTAACACCCCTCCTTAAGCATAGCTTAGGTGGGTAAAGAGATGGGTCCTGGAGTGAAAGAGACTATGAAATCACCCCACAATGATGTAGCTCCAGTGTTAAAGGAGGATTCCCATCTATGAATGTTGAAGATGATCCATTTGTGGAAAATGACGTTTCTCCCCTTAGGAAGAAACAACTCCAATGGTGAATGCCGAAGTAACTCCCACTCAACGAAACAAGGTGAGGAAGGAAGTCTCATGATGTATCCTATCTCAGAACTCTACTCAAGTGTCCCCATGTGAATATCAAAAGATGCCTCAATGCACGAAGGCAGAAACAATTCAATCCCATGTGTATAACTAGGAGGTACAAGATCCAAAGACAAGGAAGATGGTATAACACTGATGAAATGATTGTCATCAAATAGGAGTTGAATGTCCTCAAGAGTGTCATCTAGCTATGAAATGTGAGACTCTACAAACAAACAAGAGATGTCTGGTAGAAATTGGTCCCAATGAAGTGAATCCAGAAGACAAATATGATCATGCTGCAAAGAATCACTCGAAGCCCTCGAAGAAGGAACTTTGAACTCTGAAGTAGCAATAGGTGCAGTAGGAATATCCTTAACTGTAGATGGGGCATCGATGTATGTCAACCAAATAGAATGATCATCCCATGAGGATGTGTCCACACAAGAAGGTGCAACAAAAGTCTCAGTATCATCCACAATAGCCTGGTCAACCAAGGAAACATCACTATCAGATGAAGATCCAAAGTCTCCATACAACTGGTGGATGATGGTCCAAGCAGTGAAAGAGCACTCAGTGTGCTCTATGCGATGTAGAATATCCTCATAAATAGTAATACATATTAGTCCATAGACCATGTCATTATTTTTAAACCATGCATTCTTCTATTCATAATCACTTGGCTTAGGAACGAGTCCAAGGAGATAGGGCAATTGATCCTGCTCAAGACAGTGATTCCTTATCCCTTATTTCCAAGACAAATAGTTCTAAGATTAGCTTAACAATAGAAGGATGAAAATAACCAAGATCCATGATTAACCCCCCAAAATGGAACTTTATCTTAGTTCATGATTACAATAACCCCATAAAATATGTGACTCAAAGAGAGTACATAAGACACCTCTTTGCACTCAATCAAAGAACCCCCCCAAGAAAAAATGATTTTGGCACTTTATAATTAGTGTGTTTACAATTTCCACTGGAAAGAAATACTGAGTAGACTTGATCTCAACGCTATTACAAATCCTCAAAAAGAACATATGCTAAAAATATAAATTTGGCACAATACCAAGTAAAATAAACAACACCACTGTGAGGTACACAAAAAAAACATGTACTTTCAAAAAAAGAATCATCTCGATTTGATGTTTTATGCAAAAGTTATGCTTCTTTGAAGTTCCCAAAACGAGAACCATACAGTGTCACAGGTGAGAATCTGCAAATTATGGAAATTTTCTACATCAAAATCAAAAAACGTCTACACTAGTGTATAGAACATGAAAAAATAGCCAAAATCAAAAAAACAATCTCGAGAAACGGAGTCCGTATGAGCAAGAATGGAGCATTTGAAAACTGTCTTCAAATCTGCAACTTCCAATGGAGAGTGGTCTTTCTGTAGCTTTCTGAGTCCATTTCTACAAAATATATAAGCTGTATCAAAAAAATAAAAGATACCTAGATGGTTTTTTTATGCTGCGAACAAATCTGAGAAAGCATTTTTCTTGTTGATGTACAGAAGATGTGGATCTAATGTAAACAAAATGCCTTTAGCAACAAAAAATGACCCTAGCAACCA
Source organism: Cunninghamia lanceolata (assembly GCA_027924645.1). Lineage (NCBI taxonomy): Eukaryota > Viridiplantae > Streptophyta > Pinopsida > Cupressales > Cupressaceae > Cunninghamia > Cunninghamia lanceolata. Next base: position 465,461 of record BSBN01000220.1, on the reverse strand, counting down.
AAACATGGCATGCAAAGGATGAATCAGCTACCTAAGACAAGCAAAGGCATGCTGCAACATGCTATATTAATTAAAGCACAAAATATGCAAGCTTCAAAACCCTTGTTTGCAGGTATGGCCAACGATCTCAAAAAAGAGTGAAATGAAAGCCAAAAATGACTTTGAAGAGCCTCCCATATGCAATGGAACAGTCAAAAATGCTGCCAAACTACCTGAAGATGTTGCAATCATCCATATCTCATACATGCAAAAACAAGATTACTAGATCTTCATAAATCCTTTCTGATTCTCTAGATCATTTGAAAACGCAAGAGAAGAGCATATGGGATTTTGTAAGATCTCTACAAAGAATATAACCTTACAAAACTTGCTCTAATACCATGTTAGAATCCATAAAATAGATTATAACCCAGAATCAATTGAAAGAGTTAGAAACATAAACTATAAATGCAAAAGCATAACAACAATACCAAGAGGTTGATGTGAAATGCTTGAATGGAAAAATAGCATCAGATAACTATGTCCAATATCAAATGAAAATACAAGCTAGGTAACATGCTTATATAGACCAGGGAGAGGGAGAAGGTGGCAACACGGACCAATGAGGAGCAACCATCTATCGAACTAAAGATAGCAAAGTATCTTCTCAAGATAGCTAATGGATGCTCACATGTAGGAAGGTGACACCTCATAATCCTCTCACCTAATAAACTAGTAAAAGTACCAAAGATGCTATCAAATGGCCGATAGGCACAAATATTTATAGGCCTATCACTAAATAATAAACATTTATATTTTTATTTGAAAGTTATTATGTGTAGTATTTGGTGGATTAGCATTTATCACATGTCATTTTGCCCACAAACTTGGTGCCTAAAGAAAATAAAAAGAAGCAAGTCCAATCCCACACTTCACTTTATGTGTGTAAAATGTGTATGAACTAACTTTGTGTGGAATGTGTCTACAAACAAACTTCAATGGTGTTCATTGTGAGTCTTTGTGTGTTTGAATAAATTTTGGCTTTTATTGTGTGTGTGTGTGAATAAACTTCAACATTCATCATGTGCATGTTTGAAAGTTAACTCTGGCATTCACTTCATGTGAATTGTGTAAGTGTGTATGTGTGTGTGTGTGTAAAAGTTAATTTTTTCATTCAATTTGTGTGAAGTGTGTGCCTATGTATTTGAATGAAATTTGGCATTCACTCTATGTGTGCATGCATGTGTGTGTGAATGAGCTTTGGCACTCACTCTATGTGTACAAAAATATTGATGTTCACTTTGTGTCAAGTGTACATGTGTGTGTGAATGAACTTTGTCTTTCATTGTGTGGGTGGGTAGGTTTGAAACTTAGCTTTGGATATTCAGTGTGTCTGCACATGTTTATGTAAATGAACTTTGGCATTCACTTTAAGTGTGTATTTGAACTTTATTGTTTACTTTGTATATGTATATCACTATCTGTAATTCTAACCCTATCCCTAAATGTAACTATAACCCTAACTTTAACGCTAACCCTAACCTGAATTCTAACCCTAACTCTAGCCCTAACCCTAACTGTAACTCTAATGCTTATCCTAATTTAGTAACCTTAATTCTATTTCTAACTCTAACCCTAACCCAACCCTAATTATAATCCCAATCAATCGTAACCCTAACCCTAACCCTAACCTTAATTCTAATTGTAACCCTAAATCTCACCCTAACACTAACCCTTATTATAACCCTAACCCTAGTTTTGACCCTAATTCTAATTCTAATTGTCACCCTTCTTTAAACTATAACCTGAATTGTAATTATAATTTTAACCCTAATCCTAACAATAACCCTAATTGTATCTGTAATTCCAACCTTGACCCTTATTATAACCCTAATCATAACTCTAACCTTAACCATAACCCTAAATCTAATTGTAACTCTAATTGTAACCCTAATTATAGTCGTAACCCTAATTATAATCCTAATTATAACCCTAACCTTAACCCTAACCTTAACCCCAACCCTAACTGTAATTGTAACTCTACTTGTAACCCTAATTGTAGCCCTAACCCTAACCCTAATTGTAACTCTAGCCATAACCCTAACCCTAACTGTAACTCCAATGCTTACTTTAACTCTAATTCTTACCCTAACTCTAATAGTGACTCCCCTTAATTCTAACCCTAATTCTAATAAGCACTGTAATCCTAACTCTAACCCTAACCCTAACCCTAACCCTAATTCTAATCATACCATGATTCTACCTTGACTTTAATCCTATTTTTAAATCTAACAAAAACCCTATTTCTAACCATTACCTTAATCCTAATTTTCTAACTATGATTTTAACGCTAACCCTAACTTGAATTCTAACCCTAACTCTAGCCCTAACCCTAACCCTAACTGTAACTCCAATGCTTACCCTAATTCTATTTCTAACTCTAACCCTAACCCAAACCTAATTATAATCCTAATCAAACCTAACCGTAACCCTAACCTTAACATTAATTCTAATCATATATTATTATAAAAAAAGACAAAATGCGAAAAAGAGCAAGCAATCAGTGACAAAGTAATATTATTAAGAATGCAAGAAATGAATCAAGGGCAAAGCACCCTTGCAGCATTATACAGGGGAAGAAGAAGGTTTTCTATGGGGGCAAGGCTCCCCCTCCACATCCTCAGGATGAACAGGGCTGGCAAACTATGAAGAGTAGGAGGCAGCAGAGAGGAGTTAGGGCAGAGGCAGCGGCAAGAGTAATAGCTCAAGCCAGTCCAATAACCTCAGCAACCCCAGCATTTGTAACTAGAGCAAACTACACCACTCTAGGTTAGGAAAGAAGCCGAAGTGCTCGACAACCCCCTGTTGTCTCCTACCCTTCCTATCCAAGACAAGGATATGTGGAGGGTTTTTCAAAACTAGCCCCCAGGCTCATTCATGCAAAGGAAAATTCCCATACATGTAGCATATCGAATTTTAGGGCACCCCACCAATGGCAAATCTCTAAAAACCCTAAATTTGGCAACTCGGCTCCTAACACTCTTTGGAAGGGTATAGACTAGGCAACACTCCATGAACGAGCAAACCCTAGAACCCCTCGGTTGAGACCAAAAATAAGTTCAATATATCATCATAATTTTGAGGCCATGGAAAAGAAAGTACCAATCGATATCAAAAATATCTACACATATGGTCTGGGGATTCATTGTAGAACCCACGGTTTCTATATTCAATGGCGTGGGATAGGGCAGCCTATGAAGGAAATTACAGAATGGGTCCAAACCCTCTACAAAGACCAAGTAAGTATCACTATCACTTCTGAAGAATTCATATTCATTGTCTGTAAGAGTGCAAACCTAAAAAAAAAAATTAAATAGCAGAAGCTTGTTTTACAAAGGGCATAATTTCAAGTACTTAGATTGGATACCTAATTTCAACCCTAGTAAACTAACACTTAAAGTAGCTAGGTGGGTCAAGCTACCGAATCTCCCAGTCGAGCTCATCCATAGTAAAATCTTGAGGGAGATAGGGAATCACCTAGGAGAGTTCATGGGAATGGAAAAGGATTTCTTATCTTACTCAGACATTTTCCTATTAGTAAAATTGGATATTAGCACCAAAGACCTTGAACCTCTTGAAATTAATACTAACCTGGCTAATTACTACATCAAGCCAGCTCTCCATCGTGGACCCACCCTTAGAAACACTGACAACAGAATTCCAAAAATGCCCGCTAAGGTGCACCCCATTTTCCAGCCTGGGGGTGTTAACATCAGATTTAATGATAATAAAGGTAGATTTATTGTGGACTATCAAAGGAATAACTCTTCTTCCCTTAAGGAGTACCTCAGTGGTAACAAGGAATTGTTTGGGCAAAATCAGAACCTGAGTATGGTAATAGCCTAGCCTAAGAGAAGCCCTAAATCTTCCCAAAATAACAAAGAAAACACCCTGAATCACAATAATGAGGTTACTACACAGAACATGAATCCTGATCAGGCTAGCTCGAGGAAAAAAACAATCACAGCGGTTAAGCCCCCGAATCAGAATTATGAACCACAGATAGGCAAAGAGAGGATGGAACTGGAGGAGAGGGAAGTTCCTTCAGAAGTTGCCAGAGACAATAACCCCACAGAAGTAGAAGGAAGTATAAACCCAAAGGTTTTAGAAACCCCAGAATGGGTTCCAAACACTTTCGAAATAGAAGAAAAATATAAAGACTCCGAGAATCAAAAGAAATCCACAGACAAGCTCAGCCATTCGGATATAGAAGAGATCTGCAATGAGATCCTTGATAAGGCATTAGAGGAAGTGGTAATCGAGGAATTAACAAAGAGAAGGAAAAACTCATCACCAAGATTATAGAACTTGAAGAAGAAGAGGAAAGGCAGGATAGAAAGAAGGAAGACCCAAAAGATTAGGGAGATAAAGAAATGGATGAAGCAAATCTGAGGTTGGAAATTCCCATAACCGATTTCAACAGGGATACCCCAGACTGTGCCAAAAGTAATAAGAAAAGGGGTAGGAAATCACTATTAGAGCTAAGAGAGAAGGCAAGTGAGGCTACTGATCAAACTAAGATCACCACACTATTCTATGTAGGGAAGGGGAAGTGCCTTCCCCCGGCGCCATGAGAGTCCACACCTAGAATGTTAGGGGTCTCAATGCCCCTAACAAACAGCGTATCATAAAACACTGTATAACCAACACAAAACCAGATATACTAATGATCCAAGAAACTAAATTAAATAAAGAAGAGATTGACACTCTAAACAACAAGTTAGGAATATGGGAGCTAGTTAGAGTTCCGGCTGAGGTGCTTTGGGAGGCATAGGGGTAATTTGGGACCCTAGAATGGTTTCATTTATAGTATTAAGTTGTAAGAAGAACTGGATGGTGGGGTATGTCAAAAGCATCAGAAGCAACCTACACTTTTTTCTCCTCAACATTTATGGTCCTCCTCAGATCTAGGACAAGAGAGCAGTTTGGACAGAAATAGAACAATTCTTGGGAACTTTACAAGATCAAGTATGTATTCTGGGGGGAGACTTCAATGCAATATTGGATCCTAAAGAAAAACTAGGAGGTCATGTTAGGTTATCTACAGCAGTGAAAGACTTTAAAGAATGGGTTCAAAAGAACAATTTATTGGAAATTAAAACAGCACGAGAAGGTTTTACATGGAACAATAGAAGAGAAGGTTTTAGCAATATTGTAGAAAAACTTGATAGATTCTTGTTAAGAGGTAACTGGGCCCAATTCCCTTATATTCTGAATGCAGAGATCTTACCATACTCGGGCTCTGATCACTACCCAGTGCAGCTGAGTATCTCAGAAGATTGCCAACCCAAACATTGCCCCTTTAAATTTGAACAAATGTGGATCAAAGATAACAACCTTATTACCCTAATTGAGCAATGGTGGAAAGAAACTAGAATATCTGGATCTAAGCTTTTTTGTTTAGTATCCAAACTGAAAACTATTAAATGTAAGCTTCTAAGCTGGAATAAAACTAACTTTCGTAATATCTTTGAGTCCAAAACTAAGCTAGAAGAAGAACTGGAAAACCTAAACAGAATCGTGATTACCAGAGGAATGGACTCTGAAACGTTTTCAAAAGAAAAACAACTAAAAATTGAATATGAAGATATCCTAGCCAAAGAGGAAATCTTTTGGCATCAAAATTCAAGAGAAACTTGGCTGGAAGAGGGAGACAAGAACACTAAGTTCTTTCATAACAGCACCAAAGCACGCAGAAACGTAAATAGAATCCTCAAAATTAAAAATGCGAATAATGACTGGATCGAAGATCCTCAACAAATTGCACATGAAACGGTTAGGTACTTTGAAAATATTCTTAATAATCAGGAGGGAACAAATTGCATGTACCAACAAGCCATTCTGGAAGATATCCTAAGGATTATTTCAGAGGATCAAAACTGAGGTAGAGCTGGCAATCTCTCAAATGCAACCAGATAAAGCTCCTGGTCCCGATGGCTTCCCAGCCTTCTTCTTCCAGAAATGCTGGCATTTCATAGGAGATGAAGTAGTTGAAGCACTAGAAGGGGTAAGAAATTCAGGAAGTATTCTCAAAGAGGTAAATAATACTTTCCTTTCACTTATTCCAAAAAAAGAGAAGCCAGAAAGTCTAGGGGATCTGCGGCCTATATCTCTGTGTAATACTATTTATAAAATCCTCACTAAAACCCTGGCTAATAGGCTTCAGACAGTTCTTCCAGACATCATTAGTGATGAACAAACAGGGTTTGTTCTGGGTAGGTCTATATTTGATGGAGTTATTACAGCCCAAGAAGCCATTCATACCATACAGCAAAACAAAAAACCTAGCATGTTAATTAAACTAGATATAAGTAAAGCCTATGATAATGTAGACTGGCGTTTCCTCTACAAAACCCTAGAGGCTTATGGTTTTAATAAACAATGGATAAACCTCATTTATGCATGTATTTCTAATCCCAAGTTCTCAGTCTTAATCAATGGAACCCCGGAAGGTTTTTTTAGCATTTCAAGAGGATTGAGACAAGGGGACCCTATTTCCCCTTTTCTCTTTATTATAATGGCATACGTATTATGGAGAATGATCACCAAGGCTAGGGAAGAAGGAAAGATCCAAGGAATCAAAATCACTTCCTGTGTCAATCCTACAATACATCAACGGTTTGTAGATGACACTATGCTCTTTGGTAAGGGGTGCATAGAAGAAGCTAGGGCATTCAAAGATATCTTGAACTCTTATTATAGGACCTCTGGACAGGAGGTAAATGTTGATAAATCAGTAATTTATTTTTTCAAAACGGATCCTGAAACTGAAAAAGAAATATGCAGAATCCTGTCTTTTAAAAAAGGAGAAATGCCTTGTAAATATCTAGGTATACTGTTGGGTAAAAGAAATAAGATTAATGATCTTTGGGACCATATTACTTCCAGGATCAGGAATAGAGTAGAATCTTGGAAAGGCAAATGGCTCTCCTCACCAGGCAAAGTGACAATGTTAAAATCAGTTCTCTCAACTATCCCAATTTACCAAATATCCTGTATGAATCTTCCAGTAGGAAAATGGGAAGAAATCAACAAAATTCTAAGAACTTTCCTATGGCCAGGTTCAGAGGATAAAAGGAAAATGGCACTTGTGGCTTGGGACAAGATTTGTAGACCAAAGGAGGAAGGTGGCCTAGGCTTAAAAAACTTCAGAGAATAGAGTAAGGCTTTAGGCGCTAAACTTGTATGGAAAATGTATCAGCAGCCCAATTCAAAATGGGTTAAAATCCTTAGAAACAAATATTTGAGAGGGGGGAACTGGCATCCCTATTCAGGATGGCTAACCCCCTAAAGGATCTTGCCTCTGGAATTTTATGATGGATTACAGGAAGCTCATTATGGACAAATTGACTTGGAGTTTGGGAGACGGTAACCAAGCGTTGTTCTGGGACGACTCATGGGGGTTTGAGGCAATAAGTAGCTTGGATAACTTAGAGAACACCAAAAGGATCCTAGAATCCCATTGGGGGAAATATGTAAAAGACTATATAGATTTTCCAAATCAAGGGGAGAATAAGGGTTGGAAATGGAAACCCCTAGATAATATGAACATTCCGGATAATGAGAAAAAGAAACTAATTGACATCCTTAACAAAATGAGGGTATCTCTCAAAGGAGACTTGGACAGATTAGTCTAGGGTGGGGCTAAATCAGGAAATTATAAAACCAAGGATGGTTACAAAACTTTAATCAAACAACAACTAAGACCAAAATTAGAAATACCACTGAGACTATGCTGGGATAAGAACTGTATCCCAAAGGCTGGGCTGTTTACTTGGTTGGCCCTGCAAAAAAAATCCTAACTGTGGATAGGTTCACCAAGATGGGATATGAGGGGCCTAGCAGATGTTCCCTCTGTGAAGAGGATCAAGAAACAACAGACCATATTCTTCTTAACTGTCAATTCTCTAATAAATGTTGGAATTGGCTAAGTAATAAGTTGGGATGGATTACTGCCCTGCCTAATAACATTCTGAACCTTTTCCAATGCTGGCCTGAGGCTCACAAACAAAGCATCTACCATATGCTATGGACAATTACCCCTTCGATCATGGTTTGGGAGCTGTGGAAAGAAAGAAATAGAAGAATCTTTAAAGATAGAAAGCTGACTTTTGGACAGTTAATTATTAAGATGGAGGCCATTATTATAGAGATAGTCAACAATAGGATTCTAAAGAACTCCAAAAAAGAATCCACAATGACTCATTGGGATGAAAAAATGCGGGGGAGATGGGTAGGACTAAAACTACCCTCCTTTGTGGGACCAAGTAACCACAACACCTCCAAAAAGAGACAGGAATGTAAGTGGCAACCTCCTAAAGTAGGTTGGTTCAAGCTAAATTTTGATGGGGCTTCTAGGGGCAACCCGAGAGTTGCAGGAATAGGCTACATAATCCATGATTCTAAAACTAGAGAAATCACAACCCTAGGGAAAACCCTAGGTGAAGCAACTAATAACACAACAGAATTAACCGCCTTGATTGAAGGTCTGAGAATCTGAAAAGACTTGAAAATTGAAAAATTAGAGGTTGAAGGAGACTCCGCAATCGTCATTAATGGCTTGCGAAAAGGGAACATGCCTAATTGAAGACTGAATTCCCTGCTGGCTAATGCCCTTGACATCATTACTTCTTTCAAAGGTGCACATTCAATCATACCTATAGGGAGGGTAATAGAAAAGCATATTCCCTTGCCAACAAAGGGGTTGATGGCTTCTGTCTTTCTACTAAAGTTAACATCGATGGAGTATTATTAAAATTAAATTGAAACAAATGAGGAAAGTTGTTCTAAGGCCAATCAGCTCTTCACTTGCTCTAATGACATACCCTAGACCTTGAACTAACATTGAGCATCTAAGGATTCTAACCTTAAGTCAGCAGTGGAGTATAAAAGAACAATCAAGAACACTTTACAGATCCTCTCCCGGCTAGATCGATCTCAGACCCCTTCAAGTTAGTTGCAAATAACTCCAAATTAAAGATTTGAAGCCTGACAGCAATTGGAAGTCCATTCATCAATTTTACTAGAGTTACTTTCAGACTTCTTTGTAATAGGGGGTAGACCATATTAAGAACTCATAAACAAATATTTTAGTTTTGGCTATTTTTAACAAAAAGCTTGTCAGAACTGCGATAGCAGAGAAAGTTTTTGGGACTTAGTAGGGTCTATCTTTGATTTCCTCTATAATAATATCTCTTATGTTCAAACACTCTACAGGTAGATTTAACTAAACTTGTTTTAGCCTACAGCTTGCCCATATTGACATTAACAAAGGGACTGAAATCTTTTGTAGATCTTAGTTCAAAGAAAGCAATTTTAATCTTCATATAAAGTCTAAAAGAAGATCAATCTACTTAATTTATCCTTGCAAGAGATTAGAACAGTCAAAGCCATTGATTGCCTGATTGGTGTCAAGTTGAGATAAACAATCATCATTTTTAAGGGCCTTTTGGAGAGGCGGATGCACAAAAATCGGTGGCCTGAAATGTTGAAGAAAAAGTATGATTCCTAACAGATTTTAAAGTCAGAAGTGCACTAATAGATATGTTTGCAAAATATGGTAGCATTAGCAAGCCGCAAACCCTGTTGACAAAATGTGAAGATTGCAGATTATGGACAAAGCAAAGATGGGGACTATCGGTGAGAGCAAATGACTCAGAATAAAACTTAAAAGTCTGACCGAAGCGATACTCACATCGATGTCGATGACATGTTGTGAAGGTCTCTCCGATAAGGAGTATAAAGGGCTATCGGGGAGATAACCACGATCGACTAACTTGAAGAAGGTTACTCCGATAACATATCTTACTCTGATAGCAATAAGGATTACACTCATCGATGAGACTCTCCCTGATATTCCTATCAATGACACCTAGGAGATTGGGGAAGAAGGTTATTCACACAACGATGAAGAAAGTCACGCCAATGATAACCTTGCCCACTCCTACATCGGGAAGATCTTGAAGATATCTGGCCGATACGAAATCATAAATAAACTATAACGTCGAGGAGAGAATTGAAGGGTCACACCAATTTATCCCATCCAACTGAATGACAAGGGAGACATATCAGGAAGACTTGTATGATCGGAGCGGAAGCTTTAGGTCCTACCGACTACATGAGTTACACCGATCATGAAAACCAAAGAGCTTTCGGTGACACTAAGGAGATCAGGGAAGAAGGTTATTCACGTAGCGATGAAGAAAGTCACGCTGATGATAACCTTGCCCACTCCTACATCGAGGAGATCTTGAAGATATCTAATCGATACGAAGTCACAAATAAAATATAACGTTGAGGAGAGAATTGAAGGGTCATACCGATTTATCCCATCCAACTGAATGAAAAGTGAGACATGTTGGGAAGACTTGTATGATCAGAGCGGAAGCTTTGGGTCCTGCCAACTATGTAAGTTACACCGATTGTGAAAACCAAAGAGCTTTCGATGACACTTAGGAGATCAGGGAAGAAGGTTAATTCACACAGCGATGAAGAAAGTCACACCGATGATAACCTTGCCCACTCCTACATCAGGGAGATCTTGAAGATATCTGGCCGATACGAAGTCACAAATAAAATATAATGTCGAGGAGAGAATTAAAGGGTCACATCGATTTATCCCATCCAACTGAATGATAAGGGAGACATGTCAGGAAGACTTGTATGATCGGAGTGGAAGTTGTGGGTCCTGTTGACTATGTGAGTTACACCGATCATGAAAACCAAAGAGCTTTCGGTGACAGTCATACCGATGCATTAAGTAGTGAATGAAACATGTCGGGAAGATGGTTGTTTATCATAGAAGTTAAGGGGGAAGCTTCTACTAACCTTCTAATAAACGAGTGAAGCCAAGAATTGAATTATGCCAACAACACCCTTTGTCGGTTCAACTTCCAAATATTGATGTGTTAAGTCAATACACACTAGCTGTCATTGTGTAATTCTGTTGATTGGTTCCCTCAAGCAGGGATTAAAAATTCTTTCAATAAGTCACAGTAACCTGGTAGGATCGAGTGGATCAATAAGTAGAGTCTAAGATTGTCTCGATGAAAAGGCTAGAGTTACTGATGCAATGATGGAAAATTGAATCACAATTGTCATGTGAGAAGGCAGGAAATGAGAAAGGTAATAATGAGGCCTCGAGTCTAGCTTTGGCTATCATTTCAGCTCATTTGAGAGATTTAACTGCTAATATTTGATAGGTAGTATTGTTCTCTATGATGGGTAAGAATTTATCTGGATTGGAATTTCTAATTTATCAACATTACTTAGTGAAATGGTTGATCACTTACCTATGCCCACATTTAGGTATATATATTTGTATTTATACAAATATATATATTTAGACGTTGGTATATATAGTGGATTAGTCAATCAGTATGGGATATCCCCTAACAACCAGATTTAAGTTAATAGTGAGGCAAGTGTGTCTTAGTATTTTGATAAACTTGGAAAGAGCAAGCTTTTATTCTTCCTTCTCTGGCAAAGGATTTAGAAAACTAATAGGTGTTTGTAGGAAAATGATTTCTATGTATCTCTTTTGTATAGCTAACATGCGAAAAGAATTGGAAGTTTGTTCCTATGGTTTCAAGTAAGACAGGTATACTCGTAGGAGCAAGGCATGAGAAGTCCCCTCACTTGGATTATAGATAGTTGATTTAATGATATATGTCATGGAGGACATCCCAGGTGCCGGAGTACCAAAAAGACATTCAGCAAGAGGATATTAGAAGAAATGCCTTGGATATGAAAATGTCTTAACTTGTATTTCTGAAATTGTACAAGAAAGAATGTATCCTTGTGGGGCTTGACCCCGTATAAGATGTATAAATCCAAATGAACTGGACTACAAAAGTCCCGGGCTAGACCGGAGGTTTTCTTCACTCTGTTCTTTCCTACCGGTGCCCGCACTAAACAGAGATGTATTTTAATTATATATATTAATGGCCTCAACCTTTTACCAATTAAAAAAAAACATTAATTCTAATCATAACCCTAAATTTCACCCTAACCCTAACCCTTATTATAACCCTAACCCTAACTCTAATTCTAACATTAACCCTATTTATAGTCGTAACCCTAATTCTAATCCTAAGCCAAACCCTAACCCTAATTATAATCCTAACCCTAACCCTAATCCTAATTTTAACCCTAATCGTCTAATTCTTATTCAAACCCTAACCCTAATTCTAACTGTAAACCTAACCCTAACATTTAGGCCAATACTAACCCTAATTCTAATCATAGTTCTAACCGTACTCCTAACCTAAACCCTATTTCTAGACCCTAATTGTAATAAATTGTAACCCTAATTCTAACCTAAACCTTAATTGTAACCTGAACTATATCACTATCTATAATTCTAACCATATCCCTAAATGTAACTGTAACTTTAACCCTAATTGTATTCCTAATACTAACCCTAATTCTAATTCTAATCGTAACCTTAATTCTAACCCTAAAGTGTAAAATAATCAAATTGCATAGTTAAATAAAAAATAAGGATGACCTCTTTACTTAAAGGTTGTTTTTGTTCACTACCCTTAGTATAGACCTCTAAGTAGCCTCTTTGAAAATAGTATGAAGTATGCATCTTCAAGCCTTTATGAATCTATGATCATCCTCAAATAATTACTTTATGTACCTTCTTTTGATCTTTAGAATAATATTACATTTTGAATACATAATACATTTTGAATACACTAATTCCAACCCTGCTCCTAACCTAAAACCTATTTGTATACCCTATCCCTAAATGTAACTGTAACCCTAACCCTAATTGTATCCCTAACATTACATAATTTGGCTATATGTTATTCTATCTAAATTATTTGTCTTAAGTGAGGAAGTAGTTGGGAGTAGGTAAAGTATTAGATGTTTAGTTATGTTTTCCATTTAACGTCCACAATATTTCTTTTGTAATTCTCTACTCATATTTTTATATCTTTGATTTTTTATTAAATCAAGATAAGATTAATACCAAGTATTCTTCTCTCATTAATACCAAGTAATTATCTCTACTTGCCCTTTAAAATAAATATTATAACTATAATATTAGTTTATATTGAGGAATTTTTTTATGTAGTATGATCTATACTTGCACTTTAAAGGACTTTCTCATATTAGCTTTTATGAGCATTTATTAAAAACTATTAATCTAACCCTTTACACAAACTAATATACATTATTATTTAAAAATAAAACAATCATATGTTAAGCCTACATATAATTTAATTTAGAAATGGAAATATATAAAATTATAGTTTTATTTTTAACAAGACATAATTTGAAAGATTAATATGAAATTTTAATATCAAGATTCAATAATCTAAAACCAAGAATTCCTTCATAAATAATTTATGGAGACTTCACTTATACAAAAGTTAAGGATAATAACCCTTTACACAAATTAAAACTTAATTCAAAATAGAGACAAAAGATCAAGCCTTCATGAACTCAGCAACAATATTTGAACAATGAGTGACTACACACTTTGCAAGCTCCTAAGGAAGACAAACCCTCACAGTTGTCTGAATCTCTCGTATGTTGATGATATTCTTTTTGTTGTGGTGAGCAAAGTTGGCTGCCTTAGTTGCAATTTTCTCAAAGATCTCATTGATAAATTTGTCCATAATTACCATAGCTTTGCTCAAAATATTGATATCTGGGTGCACTTGCTTGAGATTTTTAAACAAATAGATCTTAAAGATCCGCTTGTTCTTTTTGTAGACACCCAAATTTGTCCCAACTTTGTCCATGTCCTACAACACCTTGTTAAAACATTATCCTAAACATCATAAGCCATTTTTGTCCTAAATCCCACTCTTAATCCCATTTATCCATTAGCCAATTAATTAAATAAATTTTATTTATTTAATTAAAATCCCATTCAATCCCATCCTCATCCTACTGAGCCAATTAATTAAATAAATTTTATTTATTTAATTAATTTCACATGCATAATCCCATTTATCTTATCCCCATCCCAATTAATTAAATAAATTTTATTTATTTAATTAATTTCCACATCATATCTTATCTCATCCTATTCAACTTCTCAATTAATTAAATAAATTTTATTTATTTAATTAATATCCAACTCATATCCCAACTAATTCAAATATTTTATTTGAATTAAACACTCATCTTTCATCACATTCCAACACTTGTCTAGTCAATCATGTGTTACAACTTTTATCTTTCACATGCACAACTAATGGGACCTAATTTTAGTATTTATCTACACAAGCACACCTAAGCCTCATCCTCCTTTGCCACATGTCATATGACTACAATTTCTTGATGTGCAAGGAAACCTAACTTAATCCTATCCATCCATTTCACCTAAAGCCCTAATTGATCCTAGCCATCCATTGGAACCAAGCCTTTCCTATAAATCAACCCCCTCACAAGCCATTAGCATGCATTGAGCCTTAAGCACCCTTATTCTATCAAATTTTCTAAAAGGGCATTGATCCTCAAGTATCCACATGCTGTTGAAATATCATTAGAGCCTTTGCATCCATCATCTATCTCCTTATCAACGTTATGCTGCGGAATCGAGCAATCAACACAACAAAGCGATCAATCAATCAAGCTCATTTTGCATCTTCGAGGTATTGAATTATTTGGGTTTAGGTTATGCATTTCAATTGTTTGATCATTTCCATTTATAAATCCAAATTTTTCGATATACACTTTTTATTTATTTTTTTACATTTGTCATCTTGACCTTTTGTAGGTACCTTCTTTTCAATCTTAGAAACGTTGTTTCTTTCTATAGATTTGTCAGTCATGACCTCCTTTTCCTTCGCAATGAGCCTCTTCTCTGTCCTTTTTGCCATCGATAAGCACTACAAAAATCATATCGAAAAATTAGAAATTAAATTTGAGTTAAGATAAAAATAAAATTATAAACTCTAACTCTAATTTTAAAAAAGAAAGCAATCAAATCAAATCTAAAAACTAAACAAATTATCAACACATCATATTAAATATTTGCAATTGTGTATAATCAATAATTCATTTTCTATGCAATGATTATAATAAATTATTTGTTTATTTATTTATTTAATACTTCTTATTTATTAAATTATTGTCACTTAATATTAATTCTACTTCTTTCATTGCTATATATAATTTTTACTTATATATACCTTATTCATTGGATTCTAATGCTATAGCAACCTAAGAGCTTTTCAAGCCAACCCTATTTGCATAAATAATTACAAAATTCTAGATTGGTGATATCTAAATATTTATATTCTTAAATTTAAAATAAAATAAAATAAATTATTGTATGGAAGAAATGAATAAATAAAATTTAGCCCAAATTAATAATTTAAAATGTAAGAAACTTATAAATTTTAAAACCTATTAATAAAATCTTATATAAATCTTTAATTTAATGTTATTTAAGTATTTAATCTAGTTTATTTAATTTAAAATTAAAATTTATCTTAAATATAAACGATAAAAGACAAACAAGTAAAAATAAAAAAATAAAAAACACCTTATCCTAATTTAATTATTACAATTCATAAATTTAAAAAAACATGATTTAAACAAATAATAAAGCAGTCTCTTACTAAAAGAACTTGAAGTTAACTACAAATAATAAATAAAGAAATCATTATCTTTTTCATTTTATCATATCCTTCCATGCAAAAATATTAAATCTTGCTATAAAAAATATACTCTTACACTATTCTTTTCATTTTCATTCTAATTGTTTTCTTGTGGAGGATAAAAATATGAAGGGATTTGATGAAAGTTGGATTTAAATATGAAGGAATAAATAATTTGATTTCAAGATGGTTTCATGATAGATTGGAAAATAAATTTATTTATTTTCAATTTGTAGAGAAACCCTCTGTATATTTTTCTTTTTTTTTTATGTTTTTTGTAGGTATGGAGGGTTTGCTTTGCATGCAAAGGAAGAAGAAACATGGTTTTTCCAAAATCCCTTCTTGCTGGAGTTTAGTAGTAGGGTTTGATTTGATTAACAAGGATTTACAACTTTCTCCAAATCAGAGGGGCCACCAATGGAAAGAATCAAGGAGATTGGTCTTTTAGGTAGGACTACATAATAGGGATCTACAATAAAACAGGGGAAGTTAATTTTTTGCATGCCAGTGAATGCAATCTATTATTAAATTTTATGTTCAATGTTTAAAATCTAATTATAAAATTTATTAATACCTAATAAATATATTAATAAGTTTAAAATTTAATCTTTAAAGGAAAAGTTTTTAGTTTTAATAATAAAAGGATTTTTTTTAACCTAATAGGGCCTAAGCCATAAGAAATGGCTACGGCCTACTATACACAGGTCGTGACCTTTAAGGGCTATACCTGTGTAAACAGGGCGCAACCTTTTTATAAGGTATTTATTTTTAATTAAAAATTTAATTATTTTATTTGTTTTTAATTATGTATTTTATTTTATTTTATTTTAAAAATCTATTTTATAATGATTTATTAAAAAAAAATAATTTAGGAGGTGGTGGAGCATTAATTTAGGCTATAATTTAGGTGGTGGAGCACTAATTTTAGAAAAATATTAAAACTTGCACAAAAGGCATATAAAAAAGTAAAGAATGCATATAAATATTTTTTCCTCTTATATTTCGAATAAAATATAGAGAAATATAAATATAAGTCCTTAATCTAGTTTATTTAATTTAAAATTAAAATTGATCTTAAATATAAATGATAAAAGACAAATAAGTAAAAATAAAAAAATAAAAAACACCTTATCCTAATTTAATTATTACACTTCATAAATTTAAAAAAACATGTGTTGAGTGTCAAGAACACTGAGAGGGGGGGTGAATCAGTGTTCTAAAAATCTTTTGATGCACTTTAGCTTTCAACGATTTTCCAAAATTAATTAAACAAAGGCACAACATGCATATGAACAGCAACCATAAAAGCATGACACATGGACACCAAGATTTTTACGTGGAAAACCCAAAATGGGAAAAACCATGAAGAGGATTAGATCTCAAATATATATTGCAATCTTTACAAATAATGATGTTCAGGCTTCGTCACTCCACAGGCCTAGAACATGTTGGGTCACTGTCATGAAGAACAACTAGGTCTAGCAGGCTCACTGCCTCAACCCTAAACCTAGCAAGATTACAATAAGGGTTGTTAAACCCTAATGGTTGTTAAACCCTAATGGAGGCTCACTGCCAGGCTCACTACCTTGAAGAAGAAGGCTCACTGCCAAGTACAAGGCAAATTGCACATGAAAACTAAATACTGCATAAGCATCTGTCACTATGCCAGAGTACAGTCATTTAGCAACTGAATCCTGAATCCCAAGTCTTCATCACTGTTGATCTTCTAACTCTACTCTACTATTTGCATGCTTGTATCACTCATCTCCTCATCAACACACTCAAGACTAAAATTTATCGCCTTTATATATCCGCATCATGATTTGATCCACAATCAGGTCGGCATCTAGGAAATGAAACGTGTACATAGAAAGATGTAGCTTGTTGGCTTAATCTAATGTACTATATGTTGTGCGGACCCAAATCTTCAATCAAATGTGTTCATATAGGTCAGCTCTAATCATTCAATCACTTACATAGATCCTTCAAACACTATTTCTTCTCCGCACAATAATTTATCACACCAGTCAACCTGTTCCTTAAGAACATGCTTAACATGTTCATCTACTGACTTACAAATTTTACTGCAGACCTCAAAACACCTCCAAATCATATCAAGGACTCTTCATACATTCCCAAACTTATCCTCAAAACTGCAAGGCATGATATCATCTTGAGGAGAAATGCGGACCATCAAAACTCAAACTTTGTCTCTGTCAAATACTATGCCGATACTTAGCAGCTTGCAACTATCTTTCTAGTAGACTTTAGATCTCCCAACTTTGGAATTAGACATTTCATATAAGTGTTTACAATACCTCAAAACCATATAACAAAATGCTCACCTGTGGAGGAATGCAGATCGTTACACTGTGCCCTGTTCACTGTCTCTACTATACCTCTGTTCACACGGACTTAGATATTTCTTCTAAGTGACTTCCGGAGGATGTCAAGACTCAATCTCTAGAGCATGATGCAACCAAACAATTACTAACATCATTCCTGAACTGCATCACTAGATCATCAATTGTGGAGACATACTAACCCACTTATTGTCCTCTACTCTGTATGTGCCCATACTTATCCTTTTTTTGTCAACCGGACCTAAAATCCAATAAGTCCTTCCACAGAAATGTCTTCTTTTCATGCTGGTGAAACTTCTAATCCTTGTTGCCATCAATGACAACATACAAGTCTATACCTGAGCAGTGTCTCTTGCCAACAATCTTCCCATTTGGCATTGATGGCAACATTTAGTGAAAAAATGCTTGACTACTCTCTCTTACTATATACACTTCATTCTCCTACTCCCCCTGAAATGTTTACCCCATTTTTCACTAATCTTCTTCTCCCCCTTTGACATCAATAGCAAAGGGTGTGATTCAAAACCAAAAATTTGTCAAAACTTCAAAAATTTATGTACTCTGCTGCATATTTACAAGTACAATCTTCATCTTAATTTGTTACTAAAGGAAAAATGTCACTATAGATAGTCTTTATTAGAGCTATCTCTCTGTTCTATTGCTTCCTTGCACTTTCTAGGATATGCACATGGCCATTCATTAGAAAAACTAGCTTCTCTGCCCTATGCACATCTGATGGTGTATCAACTAGTGCGAGTGATTTCATGGCTTCATCTGCCAGATTGGTCATGGAGTCAATTTTTAGACTTATTATTCCCGTTAGCTGGCACAACCTATCTCTTTTTTCTCCCCTTTCCTTCATTAGAGTGCTTAAATCACTATGAATGCTTGCAACTTGAGCTTCTTTGGCATTTATTGACTCAACTGACAGATTATATGTCTTAGAGATATTAAGCAGTTTGAGTTCCAACACTTTGGTTTTATCTTCTAATTCCTTTGTGATTTTTGGCCAAGATAGGCAAAATTTATAAACTTTACAAGCTTCTTCAATGGCACTTTGTATACTTTTTTATCACATTTTCTAATGTAGTTTTATCTTTTGTTAACATAGCCTTTAACTCAATCAATTTCTTTTCATCGAACTCTTTCCTAACTTTTGCTTATTTAGATTTTTCAAAAGACTCAAAATATGTACTTACAGAGTCTAATAGCCCTTTGAGATGATTAGCGAAAGACAGTGAGGTGTCCTTTTGAACAGATGACATCATCTTTTCCAGAACACTAGATGCATCATTGATCAATTTATTATCTTGGTCATGAGATTTCAGCATTTCTTCCTGTGCCTTGGCCTGAACAATAGATACTAGCTTGAATTTTTGTACAGGTTATAATGAGGCCAAGTTGATTGGTCCTTGAAGGAGTTCAGATTCATTTGTAGTTTGTTGTTTTCTAGAACCAACTGAGACATCTATAGTGTCTCTTGCTTTGTCAGATGTTTCTTCTTGACTCTGTTCTGGAGGATTCATGTCCATATTTTCTTGTTGATCTGATTTTTTCTCCAGTGTAGGGATTTTCTCAGCTTGATCAAGTTCTTGATTATCAACTTTGATCTGCTCATCAGTTTTCTCCTTGCTTTCTAGACTTGTTTCAGCTTTATCCTTTTCAGTTATGTCTTGATCATTGGCAGAAGGGGTTTGATCAGATTCTTCCTTTTGCTCTTCTGATACTCTATCTTTTACTGGAGGATTTGTCTTAGTTTTCTCCAAGCCTTGATCCATGCTGACTTCCAGAATAGATGTGTCATTTCCAACATTTGTATCATTATCATAGATGGTAGGAATATTGTTTTTCTTCAATGCAGACAAAGTGATCTCCTCTGTTTCTTTGACCACCTTCTCAATTTCTCCTAACATTAATGAGTTCATTCTTCTCTTGGTTTTGAAAGCATTTTTAATTTCTTTTGAGATTTTGGCCTTCTCCTTAGGAGTGATTCCTGGACATAATCGTATCAATGAGTGTTCTCTTAGCTCAACATCTTTTGCCATAGTTGTTTCTTTTCTTGTGCTCATTATGTTACCCAGGCTATGTGGAAGATTAGTAATGATTTCAATCAGAGCCTTATTGTAGATGTTTAGATATTCTACAACAATAGTCTCAATGATCCTCTTGTCTAGATCATTGTATTCATCATACAATTGAGCAATGGGTTTTAGATTGCCATCCACTGTTATGGCTTTGAGAACATCTTCAAGGCTTATAGTTGCTTCCTCTATCTAAGGCTCATCTTGCTTTAACCGTTTCCCAGATCTACTTTTACCAAAGGGTTTCTTTTTGCTAGTTTCTGTGGCCTCAATCTTCATCTTCTTTACTTCCTCATCTGACTCTGTAGCTTCTTCATCAACAACTATACTTACATGCATTCTTTTGGCCTTAGTCTTCTTTCTGTTAGAACTGGTGGCAGGTGTTTCCACATTTGCAGATGGTGTGGAACCAGAGGGAGTGGATGTGGCTTCTGCAGAGGTGGAGGCTCTGGTTTATCTTTTTGACTTTTCTAGCCTTTCTGGCTCACTTTTGGGTTCTTTCGGAGCTCCAGATGATTCACCTTTTCTCTTTTCTTCTATTTCCTTAAAGGTATGTGCCTTTTCCCTTGCCTTTGCCACTTCTTCCTTTGTGAATCCATGTTTTATGGCAATTTCTTCTGCCACTTTCCTCATTTTCGTAGAGATTTCAGGTTTTCTTACCTCCACATGAATTTTAGCATGCAATTCCTTATAAGTCCCAAATCTTTCTTCCTTGGGGTTTCTAGGTTTACTTAGCATATATTTGGCATAGTTTTCTAGTACAACTCCATCTACCTCATATCCCATAGGCATAACCTAGATGGTTCTGGGCTCAACGTACTCCATCAAACACTAATCTTTTGTCACAATGAAGCAGATTGTATGCTTGTATTTTTCAACAACTATTTTGGGAATTCTTTCTCTAGCTTGCATTGATCTTTGGAAGTTCTTGAAATAACCCCATAGGGCTATATTTTGTTCATCAATGGTGCCTATGCTACTCAACAAATTTCTAATTTGGACTACATCAAGTTTATCATTAGTCCAGAAAAGGTTTTTCATACCAAGCAACTCTTTCATAAAAAATAAAAATAGACACATGATCAATGTGCCAAATTTGAAGTGATATTTACCTTCTTTTGTCTTCTTCAGGTTATCCATTACTTGTTGTGGGAGCAATTCACAAATGTCATAGTTAGCATTTTCCTTAATCATTTGATAGGCTATGTAAATGGTCGTGCCTGAAACAGAGTTTTCCCGATTGGTAAAATAAACTTTGTATCCTAACACCATTGAGGCAAATCTCACAGCATGATCCTCAATATCATTTATTGTCAAGGCTCTCTTATCAAATTTTGCTCCGGTAGTTGCCATTACTATATCATTCTTCATGACTTTCAATAGTGGTACTGATCTGGTAGAGCATAATCCAGTGAATGCCCTAATAGCATCGTTTGTAATCTTGAAAGGTCTCTCAAGCATATGAATTCATCATGAATCCTGCTTAACACATACCGAACCCATTCATCCTCCATAAATGTTGGGAAATCCAAGTACTAAATGAATTTCTTTTTTCCAATGCCTGATATTCATTCTTCAGATCGAGATTCTCATTACTCAAGTGTTTCATGTAGAGATCAGTAAACCTAGTATCACCAAATTCTTCTAGGGCAACATGAATATATGCCCTAACATCCTCTACATGCATGACTCCGTGAGGAATATTTGAAAATGCGCCCAACTGATCAACTTCAGTCAATTTGAATGGGTGTTTCTTGAAGTTTGGTTGAGGTTGCATGGTAATATCAACAACTTGCAGTGATGCCATCTCAGAATATTAACAAATTCACTAGGGTTTGGACAAAAGTACCTTGTTTTGCCAGATTAGGGTTTCCTTTTTCCAAAAATCTCCAAGCTCTTTACATTTTCGTTGTTGTTAATCAAAGTCTGCTCCAATATCTCTGAATACTTGATATCTTCGAGTGCAAAGTTATTTTGAGACCAAACAAGTTTCCTTTTATCCTCCGTGTAACTTGACCTAGTTGTCATCAAATGCTTACTCCCAAAAAGATGTCAAAACCCTTCACTGTAGAACACAGTCGATTAGGATTGCTCCACAATATGTCGCATTGACCCTTTTTCTTCTAGTTTTTCTTTTAAGAGCTTTGTCACATCAAATTCCATCATACACATTTGTGCCTGATTCTAGCACCCACTTTTTGGCTGGGGGTTTTGAGTTTTCAACATTGCTCCCCCTGAGCCAGAGCCTCCAATTTACCTCCTGTAGGAAGTATCTGCATCAGATTCTGGTGCAAATCTATCCTCTTCTTTGATTACGTCTTTCTTGACCCAGATCTTATCCATTTCCTTCTTGGTTTCAACCAGATCAATCTTTTCTTTTCCCTTATCATTCCTCTGCTTTGTTTTTCTTTCTTCAGCATAGTAATTTCTCTTCGCATTCTTGCTTCTATAGAATTTTGCATCATGACCAAATTTGTTGCAATTGAAGCACACCACATTCTTTTGACCTTGATTCCTTTTATTGATTGGATTTGATCTGCATTGGTTAGGTATATGTCCAAATCTATTGCATGTAAAACACTTTCCATTGAATGATTGACTACTCCTCATATTTTGAAAAACATCTCTTACTGAACTTCTGCATTCATTTCATCTATGTCCCATTTTATAGCATGCATTGCACCTGATAGAATTCTGACTCACTTTACTTCTACACACAACTGCTCTATGACCAATTTTATTGCAAATGAAGCCTTTACCTTTGAAGAATCCATTGTTGAAATTTTTCTTGATCTGATTTCTACATTCATTTGTTCTATGACCAATTTTCTCACAATTGAAACACTGACCAAAGAATGATGGAACCTTTTGATTTATTCTACTCCTACACTGAGTTATCTTATGACCAAATTTATTACATGAATCACAATAACTATTGAAAGATGGGTACCTTTGAGCATTTGGTTGTCTGACTGGAGGTCTTCTAGGTCTTCTTCTCTAATTTCTGAACTAGTTTCCTCTATTTTTCTTTAATTCAATGTTTGATTGACTAGATTTTGAACTTTCCCCTTTCTCAAATCCCAATCCTTGCTTATCATCAACACTCTTCTGGCTAGCAATCATTTCATCAAGCTTTACAGTACTTAACTTGAATTTTTCTTCAAAGCTTCTGGCCTTTTCCAGATCTATTTTTAGACTTACAATTTCTTTTTCAAGTTTTGCACAAACTTCTAATCTATTCTTCATAATTAGATTCAGATCATCTTCTTCTTTTGTTCTTTCTATAACTTTTGCTTCCAATTCATTCAAGGCTTCATTTGCTAATATCAGTTAATCATTAACTTCTTTGTATTTGTCTTTGAATTTCTTGACTTGCTCTTTTAGCTTTGAGATGCATTCATCAACTTGTTGCAAATTTTCTTTTAGATCCCTGACTTCTACTTCAGAATTTTCAAGATCCATAAGAGCCACTTCTAGTTGCTTGTTGCTTTCATAATTTCTAAGTCTTCTTGCTGCTATGATCACACTATCCTAGATCTTCCTTAAGCCGTTAGAATTTTTCAAAGGAACTTGGATCTGATACCAATTGTTGAGTGTTAGGAACACTGAGAGAGGGGTGAATCAGTGTTCTAAAAATCTTTTGATGCACTTTAGATTTCAACCATTTTCCAAAATTAATTAAACAAAGGCACAAAATGCATATGAACAGCAACCATAAAAGCATGCCACATGGACACCAAGATTTTTATGTGGAAAACCCAAAATGGGAAAAACCACGGAGAGAATTAACTCTCAAATATATATTGCAATCTTTACAAATAATGATGTTCAAGCTTGGTCACTCCATGGGCCTGGAACATGTTGGCTCACTGCCATGAAGAACAACTAGGTCTAGCAGGCTCATTGCCTCAACCCTAAACCTAGTAAGATTACAATAAGGGTTGTTAAACCCTAATTGAGGCTCACTACCTTGAAGAAGAAGGCTCACTACCAAGTACAAAGCAAATTGTACATGAAAACTAAATACTACATAAGCATCTGTCACTATGCCAGAGTGTAGTCATTTAGCAACTGAATTCTGAATCCCAAGTCTTCATCACTGCTGATCTTCCAACTCTACTCTACTATTTGCATGCTCACATCACTCATCTCCTCATCAACACACTCAAGACTGAAATTCATCACCTTTATATATGTGCATCATGATTTGATGCACAATTAGGTCGGCATCTAGGAAATGAAACGTGTACATAGAAAGATATAGCTTGTCGGCTTAATCTAATGCACTATATGTTGTGTGGACCCAAATCTTCAGTCAAACGTGTTCATATAGGTTGGCTCTAATCATTAAATCACTTACATAGATCCTCCAAATACTATTTCTTCTCTACATAATGATTTATCACACCAGTCAGCCTGTTCCTTAAGAACATGCATAACAGGTTCATCTACTGACTTACAAATTTTACTACTGATCTCAAAACACCTCCAAAATCATATCAAGGACTCTTTATACATTCCCAAACTTATCCTCAAAAATGCAAGGCATGATATCATCTTACGAAGAAATGCGGACCATCAGAACTCAAACTCTGTCTCTATCAAACACTATGCCGATACTTAGCAACTTGCAACTATCTTTCCAATGAACTTTAGATCTCCCAACTCTAGAATTAGACATTTCATATAAGTGTTTACAATACCTCAAAACCACATAACAAAATGTTCACCTACAGAGGAATGCGGATCGTTACACTACGCCATGTTCACGGTCTCTGCTATACCTCTATTCACACGGACTTAGATATTTATTCTAAGTGACTTTCGTGGATGTCAAGACTTAATCTCTGGAGCATGATGCCACCAAACAATTACTAACATCATTCCTGAACCACATTACCAGATCATTATCTGCGGAGATATATTGACCCACTTATTGTCCTCTACTTTGTATGTGCCCATACTTGGCCTTTTTTTGTCAACCGGACCTAAAATCCAATAATTCCTTCCAAAGAAATGTCTTCTTTTCATGCTGATGAAACTTCTAAGCCTTGTTGCCATCAATGACAACATACAAGTCTATACCTGAGTAGTGTCTCTTGCCAACAACATGATCTAAACAAATAATAAAGCAATCCCTTACTAAAAGAACTTCAAGTTAACTACAAATAATAAATAAAGAAATAATTATCTTTTTCATTTTATCATATCCTTCCATGCAAAAATATTAAATCTTGCTATAAAAAATTTACTCTTACACTATTTTTTTCATTTTCATTCTAATTGTTTTCTTGTGCAGGATGAAAATATGAAGGGATTTGATGAAAGTTGGATTTAAATATGAAGGAACAATTAATTGGATTTCAATATGGATTCATGATAGATTGGAAAATAAATTTATTTATTTTCAATTTGTAGAGAAACCCTCTATGTATTTTTCTTTTTTTTTATGTTTTTTTGTAGGTATGGAGGGTTTGGTTTGCATGCAAAGGAAAAAGAAACATGGTTTTTCCAAAATCCCTTCTTACTGGAGTTTAGTAGTAGGGTTTGATTTGATTAACAAAGCTTTACAACTTTCTCCAAATCAAAGGGGCCACCAATGGAAAGAATCAAGGAGATTGGTCTTTTAGGTAGGACTACATAATAGGGATTTGCATTGAAAAAATTGTGCTAGAAAAACAAAAAATTAATAGAGAAACTAAAATGAAAGAAAAAACCACCAACATCGTGTAGAGACATAGTACCACCAAAAGCATTGAAATTTTTGAACAATTGAATGCTTCTTATAAATATCATTGCACTACTCAACATTTTATAATTTTTAATTCTGCGCGACTCATTACAATGAGTCATACAGAATTAAAAATTATTTCCAGTCCTTTCACCTTCCCCACTCCTCCTTCCACCTTCTACAAATAAGTTTTTGTATTTATTTCTTGACATGCATTTTTTTTTTGGAAGACTAATTTTTTTAATTTTTGGACGACCAAAAAATAATGGGACTACCAAATTTTTGGTAGTTACAAGATATGTGCACATATAGAATGGCCTATTGGCCAAAACATGCTTTATTAACCTAAGCAAGCTTAAATAAATGTGTAGGAAAAACCATATAAAAAGGAATAAAAAACCTACACTAACAGTTTTTGGGGAGTAATCTACCCAAGAGAGGGGCATGCAAAATTGGCAAAAGGAAGCTGCTAGAAGTGTTGATATAGGGAGAACAGAGGTAGGAACAATAGCTGGAAAGAAGTATGGAGGTGCTGAAGTGAATAAGTGCAGAGTAAGAGTGTGTAAGAGAAGCTGTGAAGACAAGATGTATTGTTGCAGATCTATTTATTTATTTGTGAAAGAATTGTGTATCTTGTTTGTTGAATTGAATAAAATCAATGGAAGTTGTGTTGTAAATGGATTTGTGTGTCTGCAGAGAGTCTCTACATGTGTTGTTTAGCAAATTGTTCTAAGTTTTGAGTAATGGTATGTTCAATGAAATAGCATGTGTTGCTGAGTATTTTGTTGTGTGTGTTGTGAGTTTTGAAATGCATTTGGGAGTTACATTTGTATTTCATCGGTAGGTATCTCTGTTCTTATCACTATCTTTTAATCAAAGATAGTTGTGATTGAAACCCTAAACCTTCCAATGACTTCATCCAACCTGCAACTCTTTCAACTTGATATGATCCTTAATCTTGGACGCTATTTCATGACTCTGCCCTTTTGTCTCAGCCACTGTCCTACTTGTGACAGTCATTAAGACTATTTTTCTGCATTTAGGTTTAGGAGATTTTGACATTAAAAAGAGTCTAAGGCACAACAGTATTCTCACTGCTATATGCTCTTTCACTATCAAATTGGGCCTGCTTATATTTCCTTAATTTTCTAAAGTCATTGTCTCTTACTTTTAACAGTTATTAGATCCTTTTTACATCCATTTTTCTCTGACATGTTATAACTATCCTTTTAGGACTATCTTTAGACTATTATGACCTCTATCAACATGTTTGTATCATGTCAAAAAAACATTGTCTTTCCTTGCTAAAACCTAGGTTTGTGTAGATGACCCTTGACTATTATCATTGTATCTTCTTGTAAACTTTTAGTGGCTTATCTCCTCTATGGACTATCATCTTTTGGCATTACTTAGTTCACTATCATCTTGTGTCAAGTGATTTAGTACTCCATTAACCTACACATTAGCTTTGAAGAAACCTAGGTTTTCTTCTCAAAAAACGCTGAACGCCTAACACAAGCTTCAAACCTGACTCACATGGTCTGAAACCACATGGTTTAAGAGACAAGATGCTAGCATGGTACTATTGTTATATAACTCTTTACATCACCATTTGATCCTAAAACAATCTCAGATCTTTATGGATATAAGATCAAACCACTATGAAAAAAGCAAACTTCTAAAAAAGAAAATCTAACTTACTTAAATAGTGTAGACTTATAGGAACAGTGCAAACCTGTAGGAGCTTGCTACTTACATTAGTTTTTCCATCCTAAAATTGTCTTAGTGCCAAGTCTATTTCCCCACTATTTCTCCTATGTTCATCCTATCCTCATGTCTTTGAGCATATCAAAATGGGTTAACAATCTTCAGCTGACTCAAAAGAAAGAACAAACACTATTAAACAGTGTGCAGGCATGCACTAGGTTCCACAAGTTTTTCCAAACCTTTTGCATTGATAAGTATATCTAGTCTTCACAAGGCTTATCACTGTCTTCTTTGTTTATTGCTTCTTTGTGTGTAGGTTTTGTATCTCCATCTTCATGTTTTGTCATGACCAATCTCAAATCTATCACTGTCTCAGAGCTCTTCACATGTTTCTCCACTATCATCACAAAACCTTATTTCTATCCTTCATTGAAATGCTTCAAGTGTCAATGTCTTGCATGGGTCTCTGTTGTAGGTTTATCAGGGTCCTCTCCTGCTTTCAAGCTATAGGACTTTGGATCTTTCTACCTTGGTGAAGCTCTATGGAGCTATCTCACATAG
Source organism: Cunninghamia lanceolata (assembly GCA_027924645.1). Taxonomy (NCBI): domain Eukaryota; kingdom Viridiplantae; phylum Streptophyta; class Pinopsida; order Cupressales; family Cupressaceae; genus Cunninghamia; species Cunninghamia lanceolata. The sequence goes on along the minus strand of BSBN01000220.1, from coordinate 437,353 downwards.
AAATCCTGCCAAAACCTATCAAGCAAACCCTAAGGAGGACATGGAAAGCAAAGAACTGCTAACACAAAAACCTATCCCTAACAAAGATCTAAAGACCTAACTCAACCCAACAACAAGCTAACTCAGAGTCCTAAACCAAAACTCATGACCAAAACTTGAAAGCTTTTCCCTCCTTCAAAATGTACGGGCATTTTGACAACATTAAGGTATTGAAAAAGTGGAAAATCTTTTATTTTGAACTTTGACCTCATTAAATCTATCATGCAATGTGGTTATGGCTCTTTTATATGAGAAGAGAAAAGCTTTGAAAAAGTTTAATGTGGACACAAACCTTTCAAACTCACTTTTAACCCTACAAAACCTCAAAATAACACATGGTAATGTTTTGCACATTTAATATATGATATTTTGAGTGATTTTAAAGTGAAAATACATGATGACATGGGCATGGAAAAAGCTCCACAACCACTTTTATGACCTGTAAGACATCGTACCTCACCTATTTAGGAAAGATGGACAAATTGGTAACATTTTTGGTGACTTCTACTTGAGTTTTGTCTGCTAAAACTGAGATACCAACTGCCCTATCCATTCCATTGGGCTATAGAGTTAAAGAAACCTAAAACAAAACTCAGAACAAACCTAAACACTAATGTAACACCTTCAAGATAGAAAGACACAAACTAAAAAACACCTAAAAGTACCCAAAATAGGACTGCAAATGTGCATCAACACTTGGAGGAAATGAAAGACTCCTAAAACCTATGTGCAACAGCACTTATTGACCCAAAACTACTAAACTAATATGTACAATAGTACCTCATACCTCAAAAGCAAAGATTGAGCTATATCCCATTTATTAGGATAGGTAGAACTTCACCTTCCATGTTAGCCATGTTGATAACTGAGAGGCGGGGTGAATCAGTTATCTTAATTACTTCAACTTTCTGATCTTCCTTAACAATTAATGCAGCATCAAATCATATAAGCAAGCATAACCATGAAATGGAAATAACATCAATACACATGACACAATGATTTTGACATGGAAAACCCTGTTAAGGGAAAAACCACGGGGTGATTAACCCAAGATTGTATTCTTTGTTAGAATAATAAGATAGTACAAAATGGCACTTGCCAATTAGGGCTCACTGCCCGAGCACACTGCTCACAAGAGGCTCACTGCCTACAATAGTTTATACAAGGAAACTAGATACTTGAACTAATGAGAAGCATCCACATATGCTAAGGTTCAGTTCTGGTTAGGTTCAATACACTGATCTGTTGCACTTCATTCTTCCTCTTCTTGGTGCTACTATCTTATCACATATCAGACCTGCCTTACTACTTCCACACTACTCTTCTACTTTTATTCACACACTTCAACTACATACACACCTTCATACTGAAATCAATCTAGTATATATATCTGTACCAAGGATTTCATCCACTTTCTAGTCGGCATCCAGAATACTTACTATTTTCTCAAACTCTTGGTCTGTCGGCTAAGTCCTTGCTTATCAAGTGATGCGTATCAAAGAGATGCTTATAGAAGTCATCAATCATGTCAGCCAATCATGAATGATACCTTAAGAAACTTGATCACCATCAATAACTCATCCAGATTAAGGTCTGATGCTCTGTCGATCAGTTCTTCCTTTGTTTACTCTGCCAAACAAGAACCTAATACATAGGTGCTTATATCTCTTCACTCTTTCATCACCAGAGGCTCAATCCCTGGAATCTATCAGTCAAGGTACTCCTCTTAACTTCCCCAAGTCCGCACTTCACATAGATACTTCCTCTGAGAGATCCAAACCTGATTGTCGGACCTTGCTGCATACTTTGTTCTTGGTCACCGGACCACAACACTCTTCAATCTGACTTCCGGTATAAGCACACCATGTCCTGCTGATGGGTGGGATGAACTTTGTTGCCATCAATGACAACACTCATGAAGCTACAATGTGTCTCTTGCCAACAATCTCCCCCTTTGGCATTGATGGCAACACTTAGTGAAAAATGACTAAGTGTCACACTACACTCCCCCTTAGCTGATGCTCTGTTCTAATGTACACTTTATCGGAGCTCCCCCTTAGCTGGATTCCACATTTTTCACTGCTCCTCACTCCCCCTTAGACATCAATGGCAAAGGGTAGGGTCTGCACACCAAAATGTCCCAAAAACAATCTATACTTGGCCGCAAGAACATATATACATTTTTTACTTACATATACTGAATTATATCTGCAAAAGTGGTTTTCAACTGTACCACTTCTTTCGCCCAACTTTTCTTCATCCTGTCCAAAATTGAGATGTGACCACTCAACAGGAATGCAAAAGCTTCTGCCCTTTTTAGATTTGTCGGATCACTGGTCCAGGCTGTTGTCTGAGCATCAGTTAGGGCATCATGCATGGCCTCTAACTTAGGGATAATGATCCCTCTAAGTTCACTTAACCTATTTATTCTATTTTTCTTCTCCTTCTTAAGCTTCTTTATTTCATCTACGACTACAGTAGTCTGACACTCTTGCTTTACTATGGAGGAGGAGAGAGGATCAAAACTTTGAGATAAACTTAACAATTTATCCTCTTGCTCTTTTACTTTCTTTTCAATATCCTTGGTCACTTTAGGCTAGGATAAACAAAATTTATAATATCTCCGCCATCTTTAAGAGCATTTTCTAATCTCTTTATTCCAATATCCATAACTCTCCTATCATTTTTTATTAGACCCTGCACTTCGAAGAGTGTCTTTTCCAAAAACTCCTTCCGGACCTTTTCTTCTGCTGACTTTTCTAAGGAATCAAAATGTGAATGAACAGAATTCACAAGAGACTTTAGATTACCCGATGTGGAGGCTGAAGGATCCTTTTGGAAAGATGCCATGATCTTTTCCAATACACCGGATGCAGTTTCTATGAGTTTGCAATCTTCCATGTGAGACTTCAAAAAAAATTCTTTTGCCTTTGCTGAAGTAAAAAATGCTAGCTTCATGGTTTGAACCGGAGAGAGAGATTCAAAATTGAACGGTCCTTGAAGAAGTTCCAGTTCATCAAATTCCATCATCTCTTTGGTTAAGAAATCTTTGACTGCTTCTACTGTATCTCTTGCCGGTGACAGGGTTTTCTCCTCTTTTGCAGCCTTAGCATTGTCATCTGAGGTTTTCTCTGTTTGACCTTTTTCTTTTTCTTGTACTTCTTCTCCTTGACTGGTTTTCTCCTCTATTTTTTCTTCTCCTTTGGATCTGGAGTCTGCAGGGGAATCTGGACGAGAGATATTAACTTCTTCATGGACTTCCTCTTCCAGAACAGAGGAATCTAGGTCCTTGGTCTTCTCCTCACTTAACTCTTCTTCAGCCACTAACTTAGTAGATTCTCCTTTGTCATCCATGGTGGAGGGTTCATCACCTAAGTCCTCTATAATAGGAATATTGAATCTTTTATAGGCATTCCAGAGGATATCTTCAGTCTCTTTGGCCACTTTGTCAGTCTCTCCAAGCATAAGTTGATTCATTCTAGCTTTGCTCTGGAACTCATCCTTGCAATCTTTGAAGATCATATCCATTTGTTTCAGAGTAATTGAAGGATAGAGCTGAATGGCTATCTGTTCTGTAATTTCTAAGTCCTTTGCCTTGGCATTTTCCTTTCTCATTTCAAGTTCTTTCTCTAAACTTTTGGGAATTAGAGAGATGATTTCAATAAATGCTTTATTGTTTATGTTCAAGTACTTAACTATGGCTTCCTCTAGAATCTTTTTATCTACATCATTATACGCATCATAGAATTCTGTTATTGGTTGCAGATTCCCATCCATAGTAACTGCTTTGACTACATCATCTAAGGACAGAGTAGGCTTTTCAACAAACTTTTTTGTCTCTTCTTCCTTGTTAGGACTGGTAGATGATTCACTAGATGTCTTCTTTTTCTTCTTCATTTTCTTTACTTCCTCATCTGATTTTGTCTCTTCATCATCTTTAAAGCTTGTGTATGATCTTGTAGCCTTTGTCTTTGTTCTCTTTTCTCCTTTACCGGATGATTTTGCTTCCAGTTTTGATGCCTTTGAGCTCTTAGCAGTGGCAGATGCAAAGCTCTTAGAGGATCTGGTCCAAGAGGGGGCTTCTACCGAAGCACTTTCTTTTTCTGCCTCTTCCTTTTCTTTTTCTGTCATTTCCATCTTTTCTCTATGTGCATCAAGTGCCTCTTTTGAGATGCCATACCTTTTGAGAACATTCTCTACTTCTTTTCTCTCTTTTCTCTTCATCTCCGGTTGTCTTAGTTCCACATGAATCTTTATACTCAATTCTTCAAAGGTTCCAAACCTTTCTGCCTTGGGATCCTTGGGCTGACTTAGCATGCGCTGAACATGCATCTCTACAATTTTCTCATCCACTTCATACCCCATTGGCATGATCCACACTATTCTTGGCTCCACAGCCTCCATTAGGCACTGATCAGTTTCTACCATAAAGCACACTGTATCTTTGTACTTCTCAACTAGATATTGGGGGATTCTTTCTCTATCTTGCATCATGCATTGGAAGTTTTTGAAGTAGCCCCATAGTGCCGTGTTTTGTGCCCTGGCATCACCAAGCCCATGCAAGTAATCTCTGATCTGAATTACAACTGGTCTATTATTTTGCCATACCCATACATTGGATCCAGGTAGCTCATTCATGTAGTAAAAGAATAGGCAGAGTATCAAACCACCGTATTTGAAAGAATTCTTCTTATCATTCTTTATCTTTTGCAGATTCTCCAAAAGTTGGTTCAGAAGGAGCTCACAAAGATCATAGTCTGCATTCTTCCTTAGCATTTCATAAGAAGTATATTCAGCAGTTCTAGATACTAAATTCTCCCTGCTGGAGTGATATATCTTATAGCCAATTATCATTGATGCAAACTTGATATCTAGATCTGTGATATCCTCAATTGTCATTGCTCTTTTATCAAATTTTGATCCGGTAGCCTCACTTACAATTTGGTTTTTGACAGATTTGAGAGTAGGCATCCCACCAGTTGAGTGTAATCCAGTTACTACCCTAATGGCATCCTTAGTGATCTTAAACGACTTGTTCAACCACATGAAGTTGTCGTGCATTCTGCTCAAAATATACCAGACCTATTCATCTTCTGCAAAATAGGGGAAATGGATGTACTGTGCAAAATGCTTGTCTCGGATGGCTTTGTACTAAGGTTTTGGTTCAAATGATTCATCAATTAGCTACTTGTAATATATATCCATCAACTTAGATTCCCTGAACTCCTCAATATTCGTATGAATGTACACCCTAACATCTTCAACATGTAAAACTCCATGCGGAATGCTAGAGAAGGCGCCTAGGGGATCAACTTCTAGGGATTTGTATGGATGTTTCTTGAATTTTGGATGTGATCTATCAGTGATCTTCACAACATTTGGTGTAGCCATCTTTCAAAAGATTCAGAGAGAGATTTCAAGAACGAAAACTACCTTTTACGCTTTTAGGGTTCACGAAATGAGCCGAAAAGATCGTCGGTTAACTTGAATTCTTCAGTTGATTCCTGAGAAAGATGAAGCAAACTTGTTTGCAGAGCTCTTATAATCTCTTTTACTAATGCAAGTGTGCAAATGACGAGCAAATGAACCCTTTTATCTCTGAGCAAACCCTAATTCCATATTGCAATAAATGAGTAACTTAAGTCATTCCAATTGCCTTGTTCTCCTTATTCTGAGAAAGATCTTTCCTGGATCACTGAGATATACATAGAGTTTTTCTTGATGATTAGTGACAATCTATCTTCCTTTCCCTAAACATTTGATCTACCTGCAGATCAAGATACTTTGAATTTGAATCATACCGGATCTGTCTGTGAAAATCTTGTTCTTACCGAATGACTGTTAAACTAGATTAATCTCAGATGATAAACCTCTTCAAATTCCTTGCAGATCTTTCATATCTTTCCCAAGGGTTATTTAGATGTTTCTCTAAGAGCCCTTTTAGTCGCAACCTTTCATGTGCCAATATCAGGCACTAATTGACTGGCTAGGGGAAGATATTTTCTTTTGTGACTCCCCCTGAGCCAAAGCTTGCCTATTTAGATTCCAGAAGGAATATCAGCTCCAGATTCTGGTGCGGATCCATCCCCATCATTTTATGTACTTCTCTTCACCCAAATCTTGTTCATTTCCCTTTGAACTTCATCTGCATTCATTTTTCCTTTTCCTTTGTCTTGGTTTTGATTATGATGCAACAGACCCTTTTTGTCCTGATTCATGCTTCTACAGAATTTGGCAATATGATCGGATCTATTGCAATTGTAGCAAACAACATTTCTTTCCATATTTGACTGATATCCTCTTGATCTACACTGATTAGCCATATGTCCCATTCTATTGCATGCAAAACATCTACCATTGAATGAATTGTTCATTTGCATATTTCTGCATTCATGAGTTTTGTGACCATACCTTTGCAATTAAAGCACTGTCTGGAGAAGGATGAATTAATCTGATTCATTCTTCTTCTACACTGATTTGCTTTGTGACCAAAGTTATTGCAATTGTGGCAATATCCATTGAAGGAAGGATATCTTTGAGCATTTGGTTGCCTTACCGAAGGTCTTCTAGGCCTGTTTCTTGGATTTTCTGATCTGGAGTTCTTCTGACCGGATCTGGAGCTTTCACCTTTTTCATACCCCAAGCCTTGCTTGTCATCTACCCTCTTTTGGCTTTGAAGAAGAACTTCAAGCTGGGCAGAGCTTATCTTGAATTTCTCTTTGTATTCATTTGTTGTTTAAAGATCCCTTTTAAGAGTGTCAATCTGATTCTCAAGTTGTTCTTCATTATCCCTAGCTTCTTCAAGATAAAATTCAAGATGCCTAATTATTCTATCCATTTTGTGGCAGTCTTCTAATTTCTCTTTGAGAGATTGTCTTAGATCATCTTCAGTTTTTCTTTTCTCTTCAATTTCTTGGGTAAATTTCATAACTCCTGATTCCATTTCATGTCTTACCATAATGACCTCTTTTGATAACTTTTCACATAACTTGGTTTTCTCCTTCAGATCTTCATTTGTATCATTGTCTTCACCTTGACTTGCCAATTGTTGAAGTAGATCCTTTCTCTTTTTCATAGAGATACTCAGTTTCCCTTTTAGTTAATTTATGAAATCATCAACCCGTTTGAGTCTTTCCTTCAATTCATTGACTTCAGAGTTAGATTTCTCAAGATCATCTAGGTCACCGGAAGTCTGTTTGGAGGAACTTGGCTCTGATACCAATTGTTGATAACTAAGAGGGGGGGTGAATCAGTTATCTTAATTACTTCAACTTTCTGATCTTCCTTAACAATTAATGCAGCATCAAATCATATAAGCAAACATAACCATGAAATGGAAATAACATCAATACACATGACACAATGATTTTGACGTGGAAAACCCTGTTAAGGGAAAAACCACGGGGTGATTAACCCAAGATTGTATTCTCTGTTAGAAGAATAAGATAGTACAAAATGGCACTTGCCAATTAGGGCTCACTGCCCAAGCACACTGCTCACAAGAGGCTAACTACCTACAATAGTTTATACAAGGAAACTAGATACTTGAACTAATGAGAAGCATCCACATATGCTGAGGTTCAGTTCTGGTTAGGTTTAATACACTGATCTGCTGCACTTCATTCTTCCTCTTCTTGGTGCTGCTGTCCTGTCACATATCAGACCTGCCTTACTACTTCCACACTACTCTTCTACTTTTATTTGCACACTTCAACTACACACACACCTTCATACTGAAATCAATCTAGTATATATATCCGCACCAAGGATTTCATCCACTTTCTAGTCGGCATGCAGAATACTTACTATTTTCCCAAACTCTTGGTCTGTTCGCTGAATCCTTTCTTATCAAGTGATGCGTATCAATGAGATGCTTATAGAAGTCATCAATCATGTCGGCCAATCATGAATGATACCTTAAGAAACTTGATCACCATCAATAACTCATCCGGATTAAGGTCCGATGCTCTGCCAGTCAGTTCTTCCTCTGTTTACTCTGCCAAACAAGAACCCAATACTTAGGTGCTTATATCTCTTCACTCTTTCATCACCAGAGGCTCAATCCCTGGAATCTATCAGTCAAGGTACTCCTCTTGACTTCCCCAAGTCCGTACTTCACATAGATACTTCCTCTGAAAGATCCGGACCTGATTGTCAGACCTTGCTGCATACTCTGTTCTTGGTCACCGGACCACAACACTCTTCAATCTGACTTCTAGTATGAGCACACCATGTCCTACGGATGGGTGGGATGAACTTTGTTGCCATCAATGAAAACACTCATGAAGCTACAATGTGTCTCTTGCCAACAAGCCAGTTGGAAGGCATTGTGTTGTTTGCACTCATAAATGATGAAAGGACCACTCCAAAAAGAGTGAAACTTGAAGTATTTTCCAGGCCTACTCTTTAGCTCATCCCACTTGAGGACATTATCACCTTCCTTGAAGATTCTAGGGGCTGCTTTTTTGTCAAAAGACCTCTTAACATGTGCTTGATGCAACTCCATTGTCTTCATGGCATTGTCTCTTATCTCTTCCAACTCTACCAGTTGTGCCAACCTTGCTACCATTGGTTCTTCTTCCAACATTTCAAGCTGATTGATCAAATCAAGAGCTGAGAGTTCAACTAAAATAGACAACCTTGCTTCCTTACCATATACCAACAAGTAAGGTGAGTTTCTAATTGACATTTTAGGGGTGATTCTATTAGCCCATAAAGTTGATTTTAGTTTTGTATGCCAAGATCTCTGATTATCCTCAATAGTCCTTTTGATGATTCTTATTAAGTTCTTGTTTGTGGACTCAGCTAGTTTATTTGCTTGAGGATAATAGTTAGAAGATGTGCTCATAAATATACCATTCTTCATAGCCCACTCACTTATCTGAGTTCCAATAAAAGCTAAAGCATTATCAAAGATGATAGAATTAGAACTACCAAACCTTGTCACTAAATCCTCATAGAAGTTTAGGATAGCACTTTCATTAGCCTCTTTCAATGCTATAGCTTCAGTCCATCTAGTAAATTAGTCAGTGGTTGTGAGTACCCACTTATGCCCTGTACTAGAAGGAGGATTAATGGCTCCAATGAAGTCAATAACCCACTTCATGAAAGGTTGTTCAACCTGAATAGGCTGCAAAGGAAGGGCTACCAACCTCTCTTTACCTGTGAAGAAAGCACATTTCTTACATTTCCTTACCCATGTATGGGCATCCTTAAAAAAACTAGGCCAAAAATAGAATGCCTTCATTATCTTTAATGTTTTTCTAGGTGCAAAATGTCCACCAGCTGAACCATCATGAAATTCTTGTAAAACTTGATTAACTTGGTTAGCATCAATAAATCTTAATAACACGCCATTGAAATCCTTCTTGAAAAGTATTCCATTCAAAAGCACATATGGTATAGATTGCGGCCTAAAATACCTTCTTTTATCCATGTCCAATGTTTGAAGAAAAAATGTCATGTCTTGTGCCCATCTTGAAAAATTATTAGGTGCAGTTGTTTAGAAGTCATTTTGGAGGACTAGGATAGTGTCCTTAACTTCTTCTTTCATGTTCTCAAAATCTCTAGCTAGTTGTTCACACATACCTTTCCCTCTTACTAGCTTTGTTACCTTGATTTCAATGTCATATTCCATGACTTTAGTGATCCAACCTGCCCTTTTTTCACTCAAGTCTTTATTCAACAAAAACTCTTTAATGCTTGGGTGAGCAACCATCAAGCAAACCTTATTGTTTGAAATCAGATGTCTAAACTTTTTTAGACTCCTAATGATAGAAAGGACATGCTTTTCAACAAAAGTATACTTTTTCTCATACCCTTCCAAGCCTTGACTGAAAAAAGCTATTGGTTGCTCCAAACCTTCATCATTTTTCTGCACTAACATAGCTAATATGGTGTTAATATTTCCATAGGCATACAAAGTAAAATCTTTCGAAAAAATAGGATTTATGAGGGTAGGTACTGCTGATAAAGCTTTCTTAATGCTTTCAAAACTAGCTTTTCCTTCCTTGGACTAGCTGAAAGACACATTCTTTTTAAGCATGAATGTTAGTGGCTTCAACAAAATAGAAATGTTAGGGATAAATATCTTCACAAAGTTTAATCTCCCAAGAAAGCTTTGTAAACCTTTCTTGTGGCTAGGTAAGGGCAAGGCCAAGATAGCACTTACTCTTTCAGGATCAATCTTTACACCATGTTTGAACACTACATGCCCAAGTAACTTGCCTTCATGGATAGAAAATATGCACTTTTTTGGATTTAATGACACACCATATTCCATACACCTGTCAAACACTTGTCTCAAATGATCAAAGTGTTCATTAGCATTTTTAGAGAAAACTATAATGTCATCTAAATAAACCAGCACTATCTTGTGCATCAAGCCTTGGAATGCCATGTCCATGGCCCTTTGGAAAGTTGCCCCAGCATTGGACAAACCAAAAGGCATCTTCTTATAAGCTATTGTACCCTATTTTGTGGTGAATGTTGTTTTATATTGGTCCTCTTCCTTCACTAAAACCTTATTGTAACCTGAAAAACTATCAAGCAAAGAGAACCTTTCCGAACCTAAAACCATTTGCAAGATTTGTTCCATTAAGGGCAGTGGATAGTGATCCTTCAAAAAGGCTCTATTGAGGTCCCTAAAGTCAACACAAAGCCTTATTTCACTATTCTTTTTCCTAACAAGGACAAGATTAGACACCCATGAAGTATGTTTTATTAGAAAAATAATGTTGCCCTCTAACAACTTGTTAAGCTCTTTCTTCATTAGGACTTCAAGCTTTGGGTTCAAGGGTCTTTGCTTTTGTCTAATAGGTTTAGCATTAGGCTCAAGTTCAAGAGTGTGTTGGGATAAAGCTAGGTCAAACCCTTTCAAGTCTTAATATTCCCATGCAAATATATCACTATATTCTTGACAAAGTGCAATGAAAGCTTGCTTCTCACCTTGGGTACATAACTTTCCAATTTTCAGTAGCTTCCCCTTGAAAATTTTCATAGTTTCATAGTGATCTTCAGCCACTATGATGCTAGTTTTCTCTTTCCTTGCTTGGTCATCATTGTTGAACATAGAATCCAATGTAACCAACCCCTTGGGTAGCTTGTTGGACCTTAACTAAATGATTTGGTCTTGATATTGATGTTGTAGTTTTTCTTGGTTATTGGCTGAAAACTCAGCCTCTTCAACCAAGAAATTTAGAATTTTCTCATCGTTGTCAAACACTTCCAAATGCATGTTATTGTTAGGAACAAAAGGCCTAACAACTAATTTAATATACTACTGTGTTTACCTTTGGAAATCTCATTTGGCACATCATATTGAGCACCTATAGTAGCAATTCTATCAACATGTTTATTCTCATTTCTAGGCACTAACAGCAAGTTAAAAGCCTAAAAATCTTCAATTAAATCCCAAACCCTATGCTTGTATGACTTCAAAAGGTCATTTTTGGTTACATTAAGACCTCTAACTTGATTTACAATCAATTCACTATCCCCAAACACTTGTAGACACTTGATTTTCCTTTTCCTAGCCCATTCTAACCCATGAATAAGGGCTTCATACTCTGTTGTGTTATTTGAATAGCTGAAACAAAATCTAAAAGAAGATTAATACTTCTCACCTTGGGGAGATGTGAGCATGGCACCACCACCTGCACCATTTCTACTTCTTGAACCATCAAAATGCAGCTGTCATACCTCATTTTCTTGTTGTTCCAACTGTTGTTTTTGATCTTTCATAAGATTTGGTATTGTCATACCTTGCTCATGCATCATATACACACCAAATCCTCTTTCTTCTAGCTATTCATGTGAAGAAAGAACATCATTTTCAGCTACCCAATCATCCAGGAGTATATCTGGTATGAGTTCAGTTCGGGTATGTGGTTCTTAGACAGCTACACATTCCTCATGGTCAAAGATGGTACAATTTGCATTGATGGCATTGGGCACATAAGGTTTTATGTGGTCTTTAGCAATAGATTCTGACCTTATGGTTAACTTAGTACCATACCTTGTCCTAAAAAGCATATGGGACCAATTAAAAGACAAATAGCCACCTATCTTGGCAGTGAAGTCTCTTGAGAGACAAAGAGCAAAATGAGGGGGTAGGTCAATCACAAATGCATCTTAGGTAATAGAAAAATTTGAGCATGCATGTAATGTGAGACTTAGACTTTTGATAACTCCAACCATGTTAATGGTTGTCCCATCTAATTGTACTACACCTTTGGATATGGGCTGATATTCAAGTCCTAGATTATCGACAATTTGCTTAGGCATGACTGAACTACTAGCACCGAAATCTATCATGCAGTTATGAACAAGATGTTTGCCTATCATATGACACATAAAAAGGGGGTGATTTCATTTCTTTATCTTGCTGGTCATTAACTTTTGGAGGTGTATTGGCTAACACTACCCTGGATTGCTCATTTAGAGGCTCATTAAACACTTGCAAGTTTGACAGGGCAGCTTGTAAAAGATCTTTTTGTCCTGGTAATGCTAATGAATCCCACAATAAAACATTAACATTAGGTTTCCTCATATGATCAATAATGTTAAAAGGCATTGATGTTACCTTACTTGGCCCTTTTTGGGAAGTTGAATCACCTTTTGTTGATTCTAGTTGTGACTAATTTGAAGGTTGTTCATGAGCTACTGCAGCATAATTTATTTGAAGGACAGGTGTGCCACCTCCCATAGATGGACCAACAACTATTTGACTCACTTGAGGAGCCTTTTGTGCCACTCCATCAGCTGTTTGCCCCACTTCAACAGCCCTTTTCGTACCCCTGGTGTTTGCTGCAATGGGAACATAAGGTTGATTTATACCACAAAATTCACCCCCTTGCCAATTCATGAGGGATGTCTCATCCTGGGGGTCAATTTGTTGCTGGGTATGCTTCTATTCAAGCACTTCTTGTGAAGTAGAAGGCTGCAAAATAGGTGCATTTTGCAACATTAAGGCCTTGTTTATGAGACCATTTGAGCATGTGGCTTGATTGTGGGGTTGGTTACATGGGAAGCACCATTCATACTCTTGAGCTAAGTTGTTTTGCATAGGAACCATCTCTTTTGAAGTGCTAGTAGTGTTTGGATTATATGCTTGGAAAGGCCTAGCATTGAATGTGTACCTTTGCCCTTGGTTTTTAGCATGATAGGGAAGTCTATTTTTCTGATTAGACTAATTGGGAGCTTGGTAAGGGGCTTCATAAGCCCTATTATTTTGATTTTGCTACCTTTTGATATTTACCAACTCATTACTAAATGTTTGAAGAAGACCTTTTATTTCTTGTAGCTCAAAAGAGTGGGTTGGGACAACTTTTTCTTGGGCTAGGACAACTGGTAAAGGGGCTATTTGTGGTATTTGCATGGGCATAATAGGTTGTATTTCAGTAAAGATGGGCATTGGAGGTCTTGGGGCAATTTTCCCAACTTGTATGAGATTGTTTTTAGCCCTTATAGCTATTTCATAAGCACTGGGGAGTGTGTTTGCACCCATAGATTGTATCATCACTGCAATGTCACTATTAAAAGCCCTCAAAAAATATAGAAAAACATGTTGTACTGAGGGTCTTACTAGCTATGGGATTCTATCTAAAGTCCTTTGGAAATAGAAGTTAAAGTTCGTCATGTGCTCATGAGGAGCTCTCTTGATGGTTCTCAGCTGTTTAACCAAAGACAAGTGGTATGATTTGTCTTCAAACTGCTTGCAAAGAAGCTCTTCAAGTTGATCCCATGAGTTTATTGAGTTCATCGCCAAACCTCTAAACCACTACAATGCCTTGCCTTTGAAAGAGGCTGTCAACAATCTAAGAGCTACATTTTCAGCAGTGATGTGATGCACAACACATAAGTTTGCCACATCCTTGATGTGCTCAATATGAGTAGTTTTGTCTTCTCCTGTGAAAAATGGTATGCTTTTGAGGGTTTCCATTGGAATGTCACCATGTTGTGCCAATTTCAAGGGGTTTCCTTGATCAAAAGGCACAAAAACTTGGTTCCTAGGGGCTGCCATTTGTGCTATATAGGTCTGATTTCTTGCAAGATGAGCTACAACTCTCACAGAAGGTGGAGTTGACTGTGTTTCCCTTGTTGAAGGGTGATTTCTTCTACTAGATCTTCTTTGTCTCCTAGGGGGAGATATCTACAAGTATTCAAAAGAACATGCACTCTTGGTTTGTATACTTCTCATAAGCTAGTTACAGCACTGATTTGCCTAGAAATCCACACGTAGAGTCACCAGATATGCAAAAATCAACCTCTTAAAGGTCTATAATGTTGATAGAATATCGATACCAGCAAGAAAATGATATATTCTTTTGACTGTTTTGAGCCAAACAATCCCACCAAGCATGCCAAAAATTGTTATCAAGAGTGCACCCTAGAGAGTAATTTTCAAAATCCCTTAATTGATAAGCATGGAAACACTCCAGAGCCTGTGGGTTGCTCATAGACAAGAGTGAGTCTCTAGAGAGGGTTGGTTCCCTTTGTATTTCACCTAAAATGAATTAAAATACTATTGTTTGGTGAGGAAAAGGTGAGGAAAAAAAGATACCAAAATGAAACTATATGCTTGTAGAGGTGATTCACTGAGAGTTTAAGACCTGAACTACTACTGGTTTGACACACAAATATCAATAAAACTAGCTATTCTACACACAACTCAAACTCATTTTTTGCTTATGGCTCAATATGTTATAAAGAGGTTTGATATATTGCAGTTTTAGGAAGGAAATTTCATGTTTTCACAACCTAGGACTGTTTTGAATCATGACATAGTTTATAACTTACAGAAACATGCATTGTTTTGTAACAAAGACATCAAACATGACTTTTTGTTTAAGGATTTAACTAAAAACCACATAAACATACATTCATATTCTTCCATGCATAATGAAAACAAGAGTGTTTGAAGGTGAAATACTTGAAATTTATTCAAAATAAGGTATCCTTACAACTGATAAGTCTAATAATGACTTGTATTGCCTTGAAACAATGATTACAAAATTGTTGTCATACAACTGAAAATGATTACAATGTTTGGTTTTCTGAGTTACAGTGCTATTTCTTGCTGTTCAAATGCAAAAAACATGAGAGAACTAATATAAAAACTAAGTCTAAGCCTTTGATATCCTCAACCCAACATGGGGAGACAAAGAGAGTGAAAAAAGGAAGAAAATTTATGACCAAAATTGGGTCAAACCTCCTTTAGGCACCCATGGAGTCTCCTAGTTTGATTTGACTTCATGCATGAGTTGGCTGACCCCTTCAAGCTCCTAAAGATGTGCTCTAGCTACTTCTTGATGCTTGGAAGTCTTCAAACTACTCCTAGATACCTAGAGAGTGGTCAAAATTGCCCCTAGATGCCCTCAAACTATCCACAAATCATTCCAACTATAGTCATTGTCACCCATCTTCTCATTAAGGAGCTCAAACTGCATTAGCTTCCACTTTGCCCAATAATAGGGCGTATGGAAAAATTTGGGCTACTTTTGGGGTCCTTAAACTGCCCAAAACTGCCTCATGAATGCTTCAAAACACATGTCCCTTGCCTTACTACCCCTACTGGGTGTTTATTACGATGAAAACTACCTGTAGATGATATTTTACTGAGTTTGTAGCCTCCATGTATGACTAGGAAACTCTATTTCTGATTTCTGCCCTTTGGGTTGAAATACTGTTGACCCATTTTCCTCTATCCAGAGCTAAATAGTTCACTGGGTATTTTCCTTGAAAAGCCTTTGGAAAATGTTGCCTAAAAATGAAAAGTGCCAAATTGCCTAAAAGCCTTACCATTGGAAAGAGCTTGAAAAAATAGGCAGGTTTGCTTTTTACATCACCCTGAAATTCGACCAAACAAAGAAGTTATTCATGGTCAAAGTTTTGGTCAACATACAATTCAAATGTTCATTTGGCGGGCTTGCAAATCTCCATCGGCCTTAGAAAATGATGGAAAAATTAGGTTATATGCATTTTCTAAATGTATATCGGGCTCCAAAGGTGCATATACATTCAAGGAATCTTTTACAGGTCCCCGGGAATATTCCCGGTTTGTATATCGGTGATATACAAGGAAAGGTGCAAGTGAAACATTCAAGGTTTAATGTGCATTCATCGCATATTCCTCAAAGATTCCCCATTTGTATGTTTGGGAGGTTTGTATATTTACCTTTGTATTTTTTACATACAAGCAAATATACATTCGCTGGAAGGATGCAAGGGCAGATACAATGATGGAATATACATCGCAGATCCCCGGAATATTCACTGAATGTATATCGGGTCTGCATGTATGTAGGGGCTTGTATATTCAGATATACAAGTGAATATACAATCAGATATACAATGAAAAGATACATCGTGGGCATATTCCGTAAAGATTCCTTATTTGTATGTAAGGGAGTTTGTATATTACGTTTGTATATCTGCACATACAAGGCCAATATATACATTTGCTATAGTGCCGCAAAGGGGAGATACAAAGGATCGATACAGAGAAATATACAATGGAGTTTGTATATCACCGAGATGCAAATGGTGGGTCCCGTGCATATACAAAGTGTTTTGTATGTCTTCTACTTTCAGGTGAGCTACAATGGAATGTATATCGGATTGTATGTTTGCACATACAATCCGATACACAAAGCAATGTGTACAACCCGGACCCAAATCAAAGTTTCAATTTGTTATGTATTATTTTGGGGTCCACTTTTTATAAAAGGCGATTGTATGTTTGCACATACAAAGGGGCAGATACAAAGATATATGCTGGTGATTTCAAAGGGTGGGGACCACCACTTGTATGTATATGCACATTGCATGTTTGCATATACAAGGAGCATATACAAGCCGGATTTCAAAAGTGTTTCCAGTCTACTCTGCAAAAGGTTTGGAATCCGCAGCTTGTATATATGGTGTTTGTATATTTCACATATACATTGAAATATACAATGGTAAGGATGCAAGCCGGATTTCAAAAACATGTACAGTTTGGTTGAATGCAGTGCTAAATCCGCGCCTTGTATGTATAGGTGTTTGTATATTTACACATACAAAGAAATGTACGAGGGGAAAATATACAAGCTGGACCTGGCAGAACAATGAAATGTAGCTGATGGTCATTTTGGGGTCCACCAAGGCACAAGCGCTTTGTATGAATTTTCTGCTTGTATGTTCGCCTGTACATTTTCATATGCATGACCGGATACAAGCTAATATGCAAAAGGTGGGGCCCGCATATATAATTTCAAAAATTCAAAGTGCATATACAAAGCCTGATGTACAAAGTGCCATGTATACACAAAGGAGTTGCAGAGAAAGGTTTTTTGAATGCCGATTCAGGCGGTAAATGCAAGCGATATACACAGAGATGCAGAAGCGATATATACAGGCGGTTGACCAAATCTTTGACCGCCTGTATCTCCTCCATTTTGGTGAATTTCGACCTGCTGTAAGAGGCAAAGTTGCATATTTTGGTCCCCTCTTTCATTTGGCAGGGTTTTTAGGAGTTTTGTCACTTTTTCAAATTTAGATCTAAAGTTGCATATTTGGGCGACTAGACGTTTCAGCAACTTCTTGAACGAGATGTAGATAGTTTTTGCATTCATTTCTGTAGGTATGGAAGCTGCTCGCATTCATTACCAAAATATCTCCCCACTAATGCGTTGGCTGAGGATCAATGATGTAGCAACTTGCATTAAAGACTTGAAATATCTCCTATCTGCCCAGCGCCAGATTTTGACGCCATAGCTGTTGCAGTTGGACGGTCATTAAGGGCAGATATTTTTCTGTTCCAGCTCATAGAGCAAATTTTGTAACCACTCTAGGATAGTTTGGAATGCTATATATATGCATTCATGAGATGTAAATAGGGTTGGAACTTTTTAGCATATAGGCTTTTCTGTTTCCAAACAGAGTTTTCATGTACTGTAACCTTGCCTTTTCATTGGATAGATGCAAGTTATTTTACCTCCTTTGCTGATTTTTTTTTTAGTTTTGTGTGAATCTGCATGAGGTTGTCTATGAACATTCTGTTCCTCTCAACCATATTGCTCCTTACCTCTGCTAGAATCATCTAATCTATGTATGTTTACTTGCTGCATCTGATTATACTGTGCATTTTCTCAGTGTTGTGGAAGTCTCTTTTAATCTGTCTGGTGCATCACCCTTTATTTTTCAAGTGTTCTATTTCATTTCCATTACAAGCATTTCCTCTCCCTTTTCCCCTCAAAATTTAGTAGTTTTAGGTGATAACTAGACAAGGAAGCTGGCCTTCTCCGGAGGTTTGATCTCATTTAGCAAAGTCCCACACTTAGAGATCATTCCCATGTTATTCCAGTTTGCAGAGGTTTCACAACTGTATGCAAGGGTGCAAAACTGGGTGATAACAAATACATAATGTGTATTTAAACCTAACTCCATTTTGAATGATTTCTTAGGTTTGAGATCTTCTTAGCATGCTCAAGGGCTAGTTGATGATGTCATATCTTCCATCAACACCTCCCAATGCCCTGTCAATGTTTTGGTTAGGCTTATCAATATTGGTCAATGTTTTGCATGTCTTCATACTATTCTGCCAAGGGTTTTCTTCCAATGTTTGTTGTCTTATGATTGTAGCAAGTCTTTTATAACTGTTTGCACTCTTACAGAAATCGTAAAGATGATTATTTTTCTTCTTTTACGACAGTCATTACCTGACTATTTCTCTGGAGTCTTGTGACAATAGCAGGTTTGTGAGGAGGATCCCAAAGTTATCTCCCTGTCCACTGATCTCAAGTCCATACATTATTCCAGATGGTCTACTGTTCCCTTATCTGTTGTTAAGGACTATTCCTTTCCTTGTAAAGATTGTTACTCTTCCTTATGATAGTCATTCCCTTGAATGAGACTCCAATATGTTAGCTTTTCAAACAGAGGCTTGCATGTTGATTTAGATCATTGACCCTTCTTATTTTACCAAGTATACCTTTGACCTCTTGATGATGATCTTTCTGTGTAGACCTCTAAGAAGATTAGAGTCTTTAGATCATTGCACACCTCACTGTCTACATGTTGTCTCAATCCTTTGTATCTTTATTTATCTCTACCCTCATGATGATGATCTTTCAGAGGCTTTAAAAACCTTTCTCAAACTAATCAAACTCTGTATCCTTGACATTAGACTATTCCCATTAAAACTTTTATGTTACTCTTCACAGTCATCCATATATTGTTCTTGTTTTCCTTTCTTTGACTGTTCCTCTATCAAAGGCTGACTGTCCTCTTATACTATTTTGCATGCCTTCACTATAGGTATCTCTGTTCTTATCACTATCTTTTAATCACAGATAGTTGTTATTAAAACCCTAAACCTTCCAATGACTTCATCTAACCTGCAACTCTTTCAACCTTGATATGATCCTTAATCTTGGAGACTGTTTCATGATTCTACCCTTTTGTCTCAACCATTGTCCTACTTGTGACAGTCATTAAGACTATTTTTTTGCATTTAGGTTTAGGAGATTTTTATAGTAAAAAGAGTCTAAGGCACAACAGTATTCTCACTGCTATATGCTCTTTCACTGTTAGAATGGGCCTGTTTCTAATTCCTTGATTGTCTAAAGTCATTATCTCTTATTTTTTATAGTTATTAGATCATTTTAATAGCCATTGTTCTCTAACATGTTATAACTATGCCCTTAGGATTGTCTTTAGACTAGTATAACCTCTATCAACATGTCCGTATCATGTCAAAAAAACATTGTCTTTCCTTGTTGAAACGTAGGTTTGTATAGATGACCCTTGATTGTTATCACTATATCTTCTTGTAAACTTCTAGTGGTTTATCTCCTCTATGGACTATCATCTTGTGGCATTGCTTACTTCACTATCATCTTGTGTCAAGTAATTTAGTACTCCATTAACATGCACATTAGCTTTCAAGAAAGCTAGGTTTTCTTCTCAAAAAACCCTAAACTCCTAACACAAGCTTCAAACCTAACTCACACCCGAAACCACATGGTTTAAGAAACAAGATGCTAGCATGGAACTACTATTACATAACTCTTTACATCACCATCTAATCCTAAAACAATCTCATATCTTTATGGATATAAGATCATACCACTATGAAAAAGGTAGAGTTCTTAAAAAGAAAATCTAACTTACTTAAATAGTGTAGACTTATAGAAACAATGCAGACCCATAGGAGCTTGCTACTTACATTAGTTTTTCCATCCTAAAATTGTCTAAGTGCCAAGTCTATTTCCCCACTATTGCTCCTATGTTCATCCTATCCTCTTGTCTTTGAGAATGTCAAAATGGGTTAACAATCTTCAGCTGACTCAAAAGAAAGAACAAACACTATTGAACAATGTACAGGCCTGCACTGGGTTCCACAAGTTTTTCCAAACATTTTGCATTGATAAGTATATCCAGTCTTCACGAGGTTTATCACTGTCTTCTCTATTTATTGCTTCTTTGTGTTTAGGGTTTGTATCTCCATCTTCATGTTTTTTCATGACCAATCTCAAATCTATCACTGTCACAGATCTCTTAACATGTTTCTCCACTATCATCACGGAACCTTATTTCTATCCTTCATAGCAATGCTTCAAGTGTCAATGTCTTGCATTGGTCTCTATTGTAGGTTTATCAGGGTCCTCTCCTACTTTGAAGCTATGGGACTTTGGATCTTTCTACCTTGGTGAAGCTTTGTGGAGCTGTCTCACATAGAAATCCTATCGAAACCTATCAAGCAAACCCTAAGGAGGACATGGAAAATAGAGAAGAATTGCTAACACAAAACTTAGCCCTAAAAAAGATCTAAAGACCTAACTCAACCCAACAACAAGCTGACTCAAAACCTAACTCAGAGTCCTAAAACAACACTAACGACCAAAACTTGAAAGTTGTTCCCTCCTTCAAAATGTACGGGCCTTTTGACAACATAAAGGTATTGAAAAAGTGGAAAATCTTTTATTTTGAACTTTGACCTCATTAAATCTCTTATGCAACATGGTTATGGCTCTTTTATATGGGAAAAGAAAATCTTTGAAAAAGTTTAAGGTGGAAACAAACCTTTCAAACTCACTTTTAACCCTACAAAACCTCAAAATAACACATGGTAATGTTTTAAACATTTAATATATGATATTTTGAGTGATTTTAAAGTGAAAATAAATGATGACATGGGCGTGGTAAAATCTCCTCCACCACTTTTATGACCTATAAGACATCTTACCTCACCTACTTGGGAAAAATGGACAAATTGGTAACAACACTGTCGCAGTCGATGATTAAGAACCATGTATCGTTATGTGCTCTGCGATAGCCATCTGATCTCCTCCTTCATCATGCACCATTGATTTGAATTTTCCTTTACACGTTAGCACATCAAATAGTCTTCATCCAATGTAAACTTGTCACGGAATTAACTTTGTCACCTCAAGCTCAGTCAAACACTCTTCATCCTTCCCACATACAACTGGAGCTTGCCACTTGTCGGCATCGTGCAGTCGCGCGGAGTGGTGGGGCAAACTTCCTTTCTTCTTTGTGGGCTTTCGAAAGCCTGACAAGTGGCATGATTTTGCACCATGCACCGACAGAGTGTTGGAATAGAGGTGACAACTAAGAGGGGGGGTGAATCAGTTGTCTTAAAAATTTAAAACTTGTAGCAGTTAATTCCTTTTTACTACTTCATTAATAGATTAATAATGTTATCATGAAAAGCAAGAATCAACAACACATGAGAAGAAGTAGAAATAACACATTTGAAACCAAGATTTTTCATGTGGAAACCTAGTTAAGGGAAAAACCACGGTGGGGGTTAATCCACAAAGATTATACTCTGTTAAAAGCATTACAATGGAGAATGCACATGTATTCAGGCTCACTGCCCAGAGCTCACTGCTCAAAAAGAAGGCTAACTACCTATAGAAAGGAGATTACAATGAGTTTGAACTAATAATTAGCATCTACCAATGCAAGGATTCAATTCTGGTTAAGCACAGAATACTGACTTGATACACTTCATCCTCACTCTACCCTTTTTACTATTCTGCTAACATCTGAACCTTAGATCTCTACCCTTTTTGCAATTAGTCCATAGTTGCATCACACACACACCAAAATCACTTAAATCCACTGACTATATATATCTGCATCATAATATTCAATCACTTTTCAGTCAGCTTCAAGAACACTTAGAACTTTGATGAAGACCCTGCTCTGTTAGCTAAATCCATGCATAACTTGTAATGCGGACCAAAACTATCATTCACAAATCATCAATCATGTCAGCCACTATCACTGATCATCAAAAATCGTCCACCTGACTACTTCCATTTATCTGGAACCAAGATCAATTTCAAGGTCGGCATGTTCTTCTGATGTCTGCACTATCAAACTATAACCCCATACTCAGATGTAAATAACTTTTGAATCCTTCATCACGGGAGGTTGAAATTCTAGATTTAGATTGCCCTGATAATCCTTATGACTCCTTCAGATCAGAATCACACTCTGTTTTACCGCCAGAGAGATCTGGACCAAGATACCAGACCCCGTTGCATGCTCTGTCTCTGGCTAACCAGACTTAGATAAATTATGATTCTAACTTCC
Organism: Cunninghamia lanceolata; assembly: GCA_027924645.1. NCBI lineage: Eukaryota > Viridiplantae > Streptophyta > Pinopsida > Cupressales > Cupressaceae > Cunninghamia > Cunninghamia lanceolata. Next base: position 414,706 of record BSBN01000220.1, on the reverse strand, counting down.
AATATGAACAAATTATGTTATGTGGATGAGTGGAATAGTCTTATTTCCATCAATGACAACACCAGTTATGCGAAGCAGTGTCTTTTGCCAACAATCTCCTCCTTTGGTATTGATGGCAACACTTAGTGAAAAATGACTAAGTGTTACTCCCCTTATTCTATACTCTTATGCTCTCCACTGATTCCGAAGCTCCCCCTTTGCTGGATTCCTCATTTTTCACTATTCTTCACTCCCCCTTTGACATCAATGGCAAAGGATGGGGTCCGCAAGCCAAAATTTTCAAAAATTCTGCCACATATGTACACCCAATTATTAAGTTATATTTACATGAACTTGAGAATGTCTACAAAACTACTTTTCAATTGCTCAAGTTCAGAGGCCCAAAGTCTTTTCATGCCATCCAAAATTGAGATGTGTCCACTTAGTAGAAATGTGTATGCTTCTATCTTTTTCAAATATGAAGGATCACTTGTCTGAACTGTAGTTTGAGCTTCTAATAATGTATTGAGTAGCAATCAATCCCTGGAGCTCACATATTCTCTTCACAATATTGCCTTTTTCTTTAACAAACTTCTTTATTTCATCGGTCAAGCTGATTACTTGACATTCCTAACTTATAGGAGAAACTGTTAGAGGGTCAAAATTTTGAGATAGATTTTGATGCAGAGCCACATAGCAAAAACTTACAAACAGGGTGAAAAACCCATTAAACCCACCAAATAGCTAATCCTACTTCCCATCGGCAAGATCATCATATTCACCTACCAGCATCATCATCATATTCGGTGAACACAATCATCCTCCTGACGATCACTGTTCACCTTACCGCTAAACTCTATCAGCAGCACCATGATGTTCGGCATCATTTGCACCTTTTATCAGTAGGATATAAAATATCAGGTTCCTCCCATATATCCTGATGATGACAACCTCATGCACCTCTCTTTCGATGCTTACGTCATCCTGATATTTGACCCACTTACACAACCAGCATCAGGATATAATTTATCGGGTCATAGTGACACATCCTAATGACGATGACGTCACATGCACTGCTACCTCCTCCGATGTCGACGTCACCCGGATATAAGACTCATTCATGCGCTCCATAGCATGATATGAATTGTCGGCTTATACTATAATACCCTGATGATGATCCTGAGATCTAGGTGATCCTCGGCTACCCGATGTTCAAACAAAAGATGATCCTCCTCCTTTCTTTAGCAATTGTGACTTTGACTCGCCATTGACCCGTTTGATTGTACCTTCGCCTGCGTGTATACTCTAGCATACAACAACGATATGCGAGTGATAGATACACATGAAATGATGATCCTGCAGATGATATATATAGGAAATATATATCCAACCTATATCATCCTGATGCCTTCAAAACATGCACTTTCCCTAAGTTTCAAGACCTGATCCGGATAGTGATAGGCGCATAGATACAAATGCGATATACACAATCTGTAATGTCGTATGCGGATGCTGTATATCCGTCAAATGACAAAACTCTCAGAACTTCACAACTTCACATAGAAAACATGACGATCGAGCTGGATCATCACCTGAACAATTCAAGCTTAGAATTTATCCTCCTAAACCCTAGCACATGAGGATGCTAGGATAACTCACAGCATGCTAACAATCGATCCCACAAACATGAAATGCATAAACAGAAAAACAAAGATGCAAACTAAACTACTGTACATGTCCATTCCACTGATTCAAAGAATCAACCAGTGGAAGGGTTAAATGAATCCATTTTGCCTGCAATAAGAGAATCAACACACAGATAGCTTGTAAACCAGATAAATGAAACTGATGGGATCTCTTACTTTCAATAACAGAAATGCATACAAGATTCACAGTCTCACTGTGTCACCAAAGTCTCTAATTTTGCTATGCTAAAAACTCACTGAACTATCAACTATATCTACTCTGTCTACCCTCCTAAAACAAACTGATCTAGGGCATACATAGTAATCCTCCGCGAGTACTACCAACTTGATTCCCAGTGACTAGGAGCTTCCAAGCGGCTGGGAGGAGACAGCTAAGACAGCTGGCATAACAAACTCCTAACTACCAGCGCATCCTCCTAGATGGGTCTAAAACATAAGAATTGGTCCAATGGACCTTATTACATCAAAAAGTCAAACAAGCTAAAAAGAGACTCATGTTCTGTTTGGTAGGGGTGCTCCTGCACCATACTCCCCAGAAGAAGAAATCTCAAGTCCACTTGAGATGAGAGTATGTAGATCTGCACCATGTTCCTGGATCTACTCTTCAGTCATCCATACTGCTTCTGAATCAGGTTTTCCCTACCAAGCCACCAGATATTCCAAATAGCTTTTGTTCCGGGTCTACTTGAGCACTCTTGTGTCCAACACCTTCTGTAACTGTGGGGGAGCATGTTTTGGAATGTCATCAACTACTGCATCCTGTAGTAGGTCCTACGCTTCATCTGGATTATGCTTGTATGGAGTTAAATCACATACATTGAATATAGGTGATAAACCAAGATCCGGAGGGAGTTGTATCTCATAAGCATTCTGTCCATGCTTTCTCAAAAGCTGACATGGTCCAATTTTCCTCGGCATGAGTTTAGTATATTTGCCCTTAGGAAGTCTTTCCTTCTTCAAATGAACCCATACTAAATCTCCAACATCAAACTGTACATCCTTCTTCTTTTTATTAGCATACTCCTTATACTTCAAGGTAGTTTGTTGTAGCTGGGTCTTTACTTGATCATGAACCACCTTTATGGCTTCTGCAAAAGCTTCTCCCTCTACACTAATAGGGTCAGTTGCAGGTAGGTCTCTCAATTCCAAAATTCCTCTTGGATGCATACCATACACTATCTGAAAAGGTGATTTCCCTGTACTCCTATTGACAGTATCATTATAGGAAAATTCGGCCTGAGATAGGATATTGTCCCACTTTTCTCCATGCTATTTTGTCAAACATCTGAGCAAATTCCCTAAGGAATGATTGACTACTTTAGTCTGTCCATCTGTTTGAGGATGATATGCAGATGAGAAAGACAAATTTGTGCCCAGTTTCTTCCAAAGGGTTCTCCAGAAATGACCAATAAACTTCACATCCCTATCTGACACTATGCTCAATGGCAATCCATGTATTCTGATTATTTCCTTGAAAAACAAATATGCAATATATGAAGCATCAGCAGTGGTTTTGCATGGCAAGAAATGTGCCATTTTACTGAATCTATCCACTACAACAAAAACACTGTCAAATCCTTTCCTTGTCCTTAGTAAGCCCAAGACAAAATCCATACTTATGCTTTCCCATGGTCTAGAAGGAATGGGTAAAGGCTGATATAAACCTGCATTAGTTGATCTCCCTTTTGCTTTCTGACATATCACACATGTCTCTACAAACTTTCTGACATCTGATTGTAACTTAGGCCAATAGTAATGTCTTCTAACAAGATCAAGAGTCTTATCCAAACCAAAATGACCTGCCAGAGCTCCACAATGTTTCTCTTTAATGATGTTCAACCTCATAGAACACTTTGGAATACACAACTGTCCACCTTTGAACACCAATCCATCCTAGATTAGAAATTCAGAGAAATCAGCATGATATTTATCTCCAAAAGAAGTACATACCTGATATATCTCTCCAAAATCTTCATCAACATCATACATGGTCTTCAATGAATCAATTCCAACACTTTCTAACTGAATATGGGTGACTGTTAGAGCTCTCCTGCTCAAGGCATCTGCTACCTTATTCTTGACTCCTTTCTTATGCCTCAATGTAAAAGTAAAAGCTTGTAAAGTTTCTACCCATTTCATGTGTCTCTGGTTCAGCTTTTCCTAGCTGTTGATAAAACTTAAAGCCTGATTATCTGTGAATACTATGAATTCCTTTGGCATGAAGTAATGCCTCCATTTCTTGAGTGACTGGACTAAAGCATACATTTCCAAATCATATGATGAATACCTCTTTTTAGCATCATTGAGCTTCTCACTAAAAAATGCAATTGGCCTTCCTTCTTGGCTGAGTACGGCTCCAATGGCCATGTGACTGGCATCACATTCTACCTAAAAGATCTTGTTAAAGTCTGGAAGTGCAAGGACTGGCTATTGTGCCACCTTCTTCTTCACTGTTTCAAAAGAATCATCTGCTTCCTTAGTCCAAGCAAATCTACACTTCTGTCCTCCTTTTATAGCATCAAGCATGGGTGCACAAACATGACTAAACCCTCTTATAAACTTTCTATAGAAGGTTGCTAACCCATGAAAACTTCTGACATCATTCATAGTCCTTGGAGTTGGCCAAGACAATATGGCACTTACCTTCTGCTTATCCATTTGCAGCTTTCCTTGTGAAATGACAAAACCCAAATATGTGATCTCCTCTTGTATGAACAAACACTTATCCAAATTTATCATCAACTGCTCTTCATGTAACCTCTTGAGAACCAAATCTATATGTCTGAGATGTTCTTCCTTTGTGTTACTGAAAATCAGAATGTCATCTAGATATACTATGACAAACTTTCCCATGAATTCTCTCAAAACCTCATTCATCAACCTCATAAAAGTACTAGGTGCATTAGATAAACCAAAAGGCATAACATTCCACTCATACAACCCTTCATTGGTTTTGAATGTTGTTTTCCATTCATCTCCTGGCCTAATCCTGATCTGATGATAACCACTCTTCAAATCTATTTTTGTAAAATACTTAGCACCTCCCAAACAGTCAAGTAAATCCTCTATCCTAGGGATTGGAAACCTATACCTGATTGTGATCTTATTAATAGCCCTGGAATCTATGCAAAGCCTCCAAGTGCCTTCTTTCTTTGGTGCTAGTACAGCTGGTACTGCACATGGACTTAAACTTTTACCAATCAGACCTGTGTCTAACAATTCCTCAATTTGTCTTGCTACTTCTGCATTCTGTTCTAGAGTTAGCTTATATGCTGCTTTGTTTGGAAGTGTAGATCCTGGGATTAGATCTATGCAATGGCTAATATCCTTTACAGGTGGTAGGGATCTTGGCATTCCATCAGAAATGATGCCTTTATACTTATCCAATAGCTCTAGGACAGTTGGGTCTATGAACCTTTGCTTCTTCTCTTTCTTGACTTCTTGCTGCTGTTCTTTATTCACTGTGAGACATGGAATTAGGGCATATGCAACTGCACCTTCTACTGCTACTTCTTTTATGAACTATTTTCCTTCCATCAGCATTACCTTCACCTCTTTTCCTTTTGATTTCTCCTCCTTCTCTGTCAATGGTAGTAACTCTGTCACCTTACCATCCTTGGTGATTGTATAGGTGTTTCTTACACCATCATGGCATGCCTTCAAGTCATACTGCCATGGTCTCCAAATAAAAGATTACAAGCATCCATCTTGGTAATGTCAAACAACAACCTATCTTTATATGCTCCAATCTGAAATTCTACCCAAGCCTGTTCTTCTACAACTGTCTGCTGACCTTGGGTAAGCCATGAGACCTTATATGGGGATGGGTGAGGCAATCTCCTAAGCTTAAGATTTGTTACCATTTCATCAGATACAAAATTTTCAGTAGAACCAAAATCAATTAAAACTTTACATGTCTTACCTCCTACTTTGCAAATGGTTCTGAAAAGAGACTTTCTTTATGGGGGTTCTTTGTCAGGTACCTTCATGGTAGTCATTGTTCTTCTCATCATCAAAGATTCTCCACTCTCTGGATATCCATAATTGTCAGGAGCATTCACACTCTGAAAAGCATTAGAGCTTGTTGCACTTTGACTATCAGGTTCTTGGATCAGATTTGTTCTCCTTTCTCCTGTTGAACTTGTTGCCTTTTCTAGACATCTACTGGCTATATGGCCTTCTTTGTTTCAGTTATAACATCTAATAGATCCTCTACCCTGGGATCTTCCTTTGAAAGGTCTTCTACCTCTGAAGTTTCCTTGCTGATTGAAACTTTCTCTCTGGTTTTGGTTGTTATTTCCCTTGCTGTTGTCATGACTGGATTCTCCCTGATATCCATGTCCATGTCCTCTACCTCTAAAAGGACTTCTTCCACCTCTTTGTTGTTTACCTCTTCCTCTATTGTTCTATTCTTGTCTTCTCTTTAACTTCTCTTCCACTTTCAATGCCAACTGAAAACATTTCTGAACTATATCTGGATTATGTAGATTCAAATCTTCCTGAATGTTGAACCTCAATCCATTAAGGTATCTGGCTACCTTTTCTCCCTCACTTTCTTTTACCTTTGTCTTCACACAAAGTTTCATGAATTCCTCTGTATATGAGCTGACATCTAGCTCCTTCTGCTTTAGGTTTTGCTTCCTCTTGTGTAATTGGATACTGTAATCCAAAGGAACATAGGCTTCCTTCACTAAAGCCATCATCTTCTTCCATGTAGCGACTCTACGCTTTCCTTCTTGTACTCTGTCATCTTGGACAAAATTCCACCATGTCAATGCAGCTTCTTTCATCTTTGACTGGGCTATCTTCACTCTCTGTTGTTCTGGTATCTCCTCTGTCTCAAAGAAATTGCTTAGGGAGTCTATCCACTCCATCATTGAATCAGGTTCCATCTTTCCTGTAAACACTGGTAAATCCAGTTTCACATCCATGGTTCTCCTCTCCATGGCTTTGAGGGCATTCAACAGTGGTCTCTGGTCTACAGGAACGACCTCCTCGTTCCACCTAGGGATCTCTTCTTCTTCCCTATCTTCTTCTTTACCAGAACCTACTTTGTCCCTCAACTTCTCCAATTCATCCTTCAGTGCCTGATTCTGAGCCTTCACAGCCTCGCTCTCAGCAATCTGCTTCTTCACCAGCACAGCCAACTCAGCGTTGGTCATCCTTGCCAGAAACTCTGATGTTCCTTCTTCATCCGACATCTTACTGTCTTAAATCTTCCCCAAAAGATTTTTCCTTAGCTCTAATACCACTATGATGCAGAGCCACAGCAAAAACTTACAAACAGGGTGAAAACCCATTAAACCCACCAAATAGCTAATCCTACTTCCCATCGGCAAGATCATCATATTCACCTACGAGCATCATCATATTCAGTGAACACAATCATCCTCCTGACAATCACTATTCACCTTACCGCTAAACTCTATCAGCAGCACCATGATGTTCGACATCATCTGCACCTTTTATCAGCAAGATATAAAATATCAGGTTCCTCCCATATATCCTGATGATGACAACCTCATGCACCTCTCTTCCGATGCTTACGTCACCCCGATATTCAACCCACTTACACAACCAGCATTAGGATATAATTTATCGGGTCATAGTGACACATCCTGATGATGATGATGTCACATGCACTGCTACCTCCTCCGATGTCGACGTCACCCAGATATAAGACTCATTCATGCACTCCGCAACATGATATGAATTGTCGGGTTATACTGTAATACCCTGATGATGATCCTGAGATCTAGGTGATCCTCGGCTACCCGATGTTCAAACAAAAGATGATCCTCCTCCTTTCTTTAGCAATTGTGACTTTGACTCGCCGTTGACCCGTTTGATTGTACCTTCACCTGCATGTATACTCTAGCATACAACAACGATATGCAGGTGATAGATACACACGAAATGATGATCCTACAGATGATATATACAAGAAATATATATCCAACCTATATCATCCTAATGCTTTCAAAACATGCACTTTCCCTAAGTTTCAAGACCCGATCTGGATAGCGATAGGCGCATAGATGCAAATGTGATATACATAGTCTGTAATGTCGCATGCGGATGCTGTATATCCGTCAAATGACAAAACTCTCAGAACTTCACAACTTCACATAGAAAACATGATGATCGGGCCAAATCATCACCTGAACAATTCAAGCTTAGAATTTATCCTCCTAAACCCTAGCACATGAGGATGCTAGGATAACTCACAGCATGCTAACAATTGATCCAACGAACATGAAATGCATAAACAGAAAAACAAAGATGCAAACTAAACTACTGTACATGTCCATTCCACCGATTCAGAGAATCAACCAGTGGAAGGGTTGAATGAATCCATGTCACCTGCAATAAGAGAATCAACACACAGATAGCTTGTAAACCAGATAAATGAAACTGATGGGATCTCTAACTTTCAATAATAGAAATGCATACAAGATTCACAGTCTCACTGTGTCACCAAAGTCTCTACTTCTGCTATGCTAAAAACTCACCGAACTATCAACTGTATCTACTCTGTCTACCCTCCTAAAACAAACTGATCTAGGGCATAAATAGTAATCCTCCGCGAGTACTACCAGCTCGATTCCCAGTGGCTGGGAGCTTCCAAGCGGCTGGGAGGAGACAGCTAAGACAGCTGGCATAACAAACTCCTAACTACCAACACATCCTCCTAGATGGGTCTAAAACCTAAGAATTGGTCCAATGGACCTTATTACATCAAAAAGTCAAACAAGCTAAAAATAGACTCATGTTTTGCTTGGTAGGGGTGCTCCTGCACCAGATTTGACAATTTTTGTTCTTTCTCCTTTATCTTCTTCTCAATATCCTTGCTGATTTTGGGCCAGGATAGACAAAATTTGTATATATCACCTCCATCACTTAGAGCATTATGAATACTCTTTATACTGATGCTAAGTATCATACTATCATTCCTTATTAGGCTCTTTATTTCACTAAATTTCTTATCCAAAAATTCTTTTCTGAATTTAGTCTTTGCAGACTTCTCAAAAGACTCAAAATGTGTACTTACAGAACTTACAAGATTCTTCAGATTTCTGGAGGGAGATTTAGAAGGATTCTTCTGGAAGGTTGACATTATCTTCTCCAATACTCCAGTTGAAAGGCCTAATAGCTCGCTATCATCAATGTGAGATTTCAATATCTTTTCACTTGCTTTGTCTTGTGTGAAGGATGTTATCTTCATCATTTGGACCGGAGAGAGAGTATCCAAGTTGATTGGTCCTTGAATCAGTTCTGGTTCATCGAACTCTAACATCTCTTTATTTAGAAAACTTTTCACTGCATCTGCAGTGTCTCATTCCACCATTTCCAGACCACTTTCCTTTCCTTGAGATTTGTCAATGTTAGTATCAGGACGAATTTGTTTAGATGCATCAATGTTTGCACCATCTTCTTCTATTTTATCTTCCTTACCTTCTTCTTTCTCTTCCTCTGCTTTACCTTTCTCTGTATCATCTACAGTGGGAATATTTTCTTTGTCTTCACCACTTGCTACCTATTCCAGAGAGCTTTGTGTAGTAGCGATATTATCTTCTTTTCTGAATTGATCAGGTGGAGTTAGAGTATCTCCTGCATCATCATTTTTGTCCACCATCTCTGTGTCTTCTTTGTTTATTTGCTCCTCTTCCAGAATAAAGGATCATCAACTTCAGTTTGTTGCTCACTAATGTTTACTTTTTCAACATCTAGAATTGATGAATCAATCCCATCATCTGTCTCCTCATAGGTTTGCTTCAGAGGATCTAGAGTATCATCTTGGTCATCATTTCCTTTTCCAATTTCTTCTTTTGATGTTTCTAGTTCTGGGACTGTAGAATTACCTTCCTCAACTTGTTCCTCAGAGACAACATAGTATTTATCTTTATCCAGGGCCTTTCTCAAAATTTTCTCTGTTTCTTTTGCAATTTCCTCAGTTTCCCCAAGCATTAGCTTATTCATCCTTACCTTGCTTCTAAAATCATCTTTTACCCTTTTGAGTATTTTATATGCTTCCCTTTTAGACATTACTAGACATAAAGTGGACAAGACATATTCTCTAAGTTCTAGGTCTTTAGCCTTGGCTGCTTCCTTTTTCATCTCTAGTATTTTCCTTAAACTTTTAGGAAGTTCTTGTAGAATTTCCAGCAGAGCTCTATTGAATTTATTCAAGTACATGATGGTGGCATCTTCCAAAATTTTCTTATTTGCTTGATCAAAATTATCATAATAATCTTTGATAGGCCTTAGATTTCCATGAACAGTAATTATTTTTATAATTTCAACAACTGTCATAGCAACCTTACTAGTTTTCTTGCTTTTTACTTGCCTTTTTGCTTCCGGAAGGCTGGTCCTCAGAAGCCTTTGAAGTCTTGGCTTTCTTAGATCTTATCTCTTTAATTTCTTCATCTGTCTCTGTCACTTCATCATCTTTTGTGCTCACATACGTTCTTGTAGCCTTTGTTTTCTTTCTCTTACTACCTTCACTGGATGGTCTATCTTCTAGTTTTGTAGGTTTAGGGGGAACAGAAGCAGCAGTAGAGCTTCTAGTAGTCCTTGAAGTGGAGGATGGTTCCACTGAAGCATCTTCTTGTTTCTTTTCCCGCCTTTCCTTTTCATCTTTTTCAATTCTTTCTCTGTTTTGCTTCACTGCTTCCTTGGTTAGTCCAATGCTCTCAACATACTTTTCAACTTTCTTCTACACTTTCCTTTTGGTCTCTGGCTATCTAAGCTCCACATGCAATTTTAGACTTAGCTCCTCGTATGTTCCAAACCTTTCCACAGATGTGTCTTTTGATTTGCTCAGGAGATGTTGAGCATACATTTCCAAAACTTTCTCATCAACCTCATAGCCCATTGACATAATCCATATGGTTCTAGGTTCCACAGCCTCCTTCAGGCACTGATCAATGTCAACCATAAAACATATTTCATTTTCATATTTCTCCACAATTGACTTAGGGATTCTCTCTCTTGCATGCATCATACTTTGAAAGTTTTTGAAGTAACCCAAAATAGCTTTCTTCTAGGCTTGGGAATCACCAAGCCTAAGTAGATGATCTTTTATTTGCCATGCAACTGGCCTGTCATTTGTCCAGTGCACACCTTGAACTCCAGGCACTTCATTCATAAAATAGAAGAACAAACATATAATCAAGGAACCATACTTGAAGGTATTTTTCTTATCTTTCTTTATTTTTCTTAGATTCTCAATCAACTGATTTTGTAGTAGCTCACATAGGTCATAATCAGCATTCTCCTTTAACATTTGATAAGCTGCATATATTACAGTTCCAGAGACAAAATTTTCCCTGCTGGAGTGGTATACCTTGTAGCCAATCACCATGGATGCAAAATTGACATCTGGTTCTATAATATCATTAATGGTCATTGCTCTCTTGTCAAACTTTACACCAGTTGCATCGGTAACAGTTTGGTTTTTCACAACTTTCAGCATGGGTAATCTACCAGTTGAATTTAACCCAGTTACAATCTTGATAACATCCTTTGTAATCTTGAATGGTTTCAATAGCCATATGAACTTGTTGTGTGGTTACACAACATGCCCCATTTTTCCTTGACAAAACAGGGACCCAACTTTACTTTCTGCTTGTGGCTTGTTTGTTTTTTACTTTGGACGGTTTGGTAAAATCAGTCATGCATGTAGCCTTGTAAGATGGTGGATTTGCCACTCTAATGAAGTCAGTTGTCAAAGTTAGTAGTTCCCATTAATAACTTCATGGTTGGAAAGTACACAAAATTCCAAGCAGGTTTGTCTTTTAGATCACCCCAAAATTGTCTAAGGGAAGAAAGTTATGTGGAGTCAAAGTTTAGTCAAACCTGATATCCCGGGTGGGGGGTCATATTTCTAACATCAGTCAGATTTGATAAGATCATCTAGATATAGAATCATCACCCAATAATCACCAGGTATGTGATGCACCTATGTCAAATTTAAATAAGAACTGATACCTACCTGTTGAAGGACTTCACATATCCCACGGAGGGTCATATTTCTAGCATCAGTCATCTTACGAATATCACCCTCTTCGCAAATATCACCCTATGTCAATATGATGGTGACATCATCTGATTCCAATGAATGAAAGAAATCACCCTAATGATGACATCATCGTTCCATCTAAACCACGTAGGGGTTATATATCTGATATCCATCATATTCCTTAGTATGACGATGATGTCATTAAAGCATGATAACTAAATGACGTCGATGACATGATGATGTCACCCTGATCTTTTTCAAAGAAAGGGGGGTCATATTTTAGATACCCCTAATCTTAGTTCCGTGACCTGATATACATCATGGTCAAACGTTGACCATATCACCCGATTCTTCGCACCCAATTATCCCACACAAAAGCAAGGAGGGGTCATATTATCTGCAGGGGTCATATTTCTGAATATCCCCTGATCTTTATAAGATCACCCCCCTTTAACATTAAATGCAATTAAATAGGGTAGATGAACTCCTGCTGATTACAAATGCAAATTGAACACTTGGCTACATCTACGGATTCCCTACAAATGATCGATGGATTTAATTAAGACAGCACATTTTTACCCTAATATGTCCTATTGATCTATTTTAAAGGTAAAATTCAAAGGTCATTTTCATTCACCTTGCGATAAATCAAGAAATTATAGAGCTCTGAAGTCAAACCCTCAACAGCTACCTGTCAACGGATTAGATCCTTCAATGTAACGAAATGGGTGATCTTACGCGTTTATAGTCTTTCCCCATAATCACTCATCTAATCCAAAAGAAAGCAATATCAGGTAAGTAACTATAAACCCTCCCGTTGTCATTTTATCTAATTCCAGGTAGATTATTTGTCTTTACTAGGGTATGGTATTGTGATAATACGTAGAAAGGTAAAATAAGGAGTAATATACAGAACATACACGATAGAGGTACATGATGTTGTAAGAATGCATATGGACACCGTAGGGTAAAATATATCATGTTTATTGCAGGAATCCATGGTAGATCTCAGGAGAAATAGGTCTGAGGCGAAGTTTCTCAAGCCCATGTTTGTGCAGCCAAAGGGGGTACAATTCAAATACGGAGTCATTGGTGATACACACTATGGGGATATGGACCTAGCAGTATGGACGACAAGATTGGACAATGATAAGGATAATCCCATTCTGGATGGGGTGTTTGTCTTAGGTATGTGGCATGCAGATGGTTTTTCCTATGCTATGGATGCTCCAAAATTGGTAGTGGAGTGTGCAATAAATTACAACCTAGAAACCAGGTGAGTAGAGAAGCATGGAAGGATATACTCTGACTTCTCAGTCAAGGGCATTACTGCCACTTTCAATTTGCCAGTTGGGAAAAAGATAGTGAATGTGGACTTGCATAAGCTGGAAACAGACTATAACAATAACAAGAAGAATGCGAGGAAGATGATGTACCAATGGAGATCAAAGAGTAGTACATATACTGCCTCAACCAACCTACCCATGCATTTGTATAAGTTTGACTTTTATGATGAGTACCAATATATGATTGCTCTGCTGAGCAAGATGACTAGCAGGCCTCATGCTAGAAATTTCAAGAATTGGATGTTTGGGATCATCCAGATGGTCTTACATGCAAACAACCAACTCCTCTAGGCTAAGATCATCAGTGACTCATTGGATGAGGGAATGAGGAGCCTGGTGGACAAACATGTTTATTCTACATGACTTCATATGTGGTGTACTCTTGTGCATATAAAGGAACATTTGATGCTTTGAAAATAGTGGGTAAGGCTGGTGGTGATGCTGATGATGTACACATATGGGATCATTATCCCCAATTGAAAAGGAAGGTATACCTCCAAGACTATAAACTGGTAAATGATGCATTCTCCATGCATCTGGTCAAAACTATGGAGGAGGATAGGACTAAAAGGCTGAGCATGGAAGCTCAAGAAATTATCTATTGACATGGAGCATGGTTTATCCAATTTGCTACTTTCTCATATATTAGGATCGAGGGATTTGAGGGATAGCCTCTTATGTTGCCAAGATACCCTACTGATTAGGTCATCTTGATGGAATTTGTTAGGCAGGTGTCTACCATAGTTAAAGCCTATAAGGCACAGAAGAAGATACCTCCAATTTTGTTTCTAGTATCCATGGGCTGGTACATGTCCCCAGATTCAAAGAGTATAAAACATGTCATCAGGGGGTTGAAACTAATATATCTACAACTATTTCCTCTAGCCAAATCATATGATCCTTATTCCAGGATGCAGAAGATTCTGGGAAAACAAATACATCAAAAGCATCTAGAGGACTTTTGGACCGATTGTGATGATGAGGCTGAGGTTGAGAAGAAGGAAATATCAAAGACTCACCTTGAATCAATTCAAAACCTTTGACTGTATCCCGGTGTTAGCACAACTGTGTAAGGATGATCGAAAAATCATGTCCAATGAATATGAGGACAAAAAGGTGTATAATGACACCATATCAGTCCCAGATCTTACACAACAGAAGGATATATCCTTAGATCAGCTGATGAATGGGGTGATCCAACTAACCTAGGCTTGGGTAGATGCAGAGATAGCCAAACTAAAGAAAAGGGGTGTTGCCCTTACGATTGATACTAAGAAGAAGAAAAAAGAAGTTTCTGATGAGGAATACAATGATTTCCTCACTGAAAAGAGAAAATCCAATGGGGAAAGATTGCCTACAGGAAAAAAAAAAAAAAAAAAGAGGATTCCCCCTAAGGGTAAGAAAGGTGAAAATGAACCAAAGGGGGTGATAATAGAAAGGATTGCCACTCAAGCTATAGGTGCATCTACATTGGCTCAGGCATCTAGATCATCGACACAGCCTCTAACAGAAAAACCAAAAACTAAGAGAATTTTAAAGCCTACTGTTGAAATTACAAAGATGTAGGTGGAAAGACAGATCCTGCAACATGAAACAGAAGAGAGAAATCCCTAGGGAGAGGAACAATTAAATAAAGAACTTGAAGATGATGACTTGCTAATAGAAAGAAAGAAGAGGAGGGGGTGCCACTGAAGTTACCACCTAAGAAACAGAGAACAGCCATGAGGGGAGATGTCCATGTTGATCCCATCATGTTGAGAGGAGCAAGTGGTGAAGTTTTCATGAAAGAACTGCAGCATGATGTTCCTCTTCCCACAATAATTAAATTTAAAACTAAGAAAGTGGAGGAGCAAACAAGAGAAATGCTCAAGACAAGTAAGGGGGTTCCTTTCTCTTTAGATGATACAGTAGACTTATCTGATGATGATGTGGTCCAAGAGGTGCTTGCTGAACATATGGAAACTCTAGTTGCCAACACCTGAATGACTCCTCATGGAACTCCATTAGCCCAAATGAGGGTGTTGGAAGAAGTAAAGCAAATAGAGGAAATGAAACAAGGTAGCCCAGAAAGAGCAGCCCAACAGATAGGGCTAGACAATTTGGTTAAACAGGTTACTAGTCCTGTAGCCATAGACTTAACGTATAGGGCTGATATAAGCCCAAGAAGGGATGATGATGCACCCGAGGAACCTAAGAGGACTTGAGTGGTAGAGCATACAGAGAAGTATAGTACTACTCTTGATCAAGGTCAGCAATAACATGAGACACCCATAGAACCAAAAATATCAGAAGTCCAACAGAAGAGTGGGGGTGATCAAGGTATATTAGACATTGGTGCTGCTCAGGTTCAGGGAGGTTCATCATTGCCTCAAGATAAAGATGATCAAGGTATGTTACCCAAGGAATTTCATAAAGAACAAAGATCACCTCCACTACATGTCAAACAGGGAGATTCGGGAGAAGTCCCAAGGACAGAATACAAATCAGGTCAGGAAGACCCCAAGCCACAAGATATCAATGCACCGAGTGGAGAATAGGAAATGAACCGTGATCAAGGTGACCCTTAAGGGCAGAATACATAGGCCTCCCAAGAGGTTAATATGCCATAGGATGAGAAGGATAACAAAGAAAATGAAAATCCAAAGGAGGGAACACAGAATGAAGCACAGGATCAAAATGTAGAAATTTCACAGGATCCTCCTTTTCAGAAGGCAACCCCTCAACAAGAAGAACTCCAACAAGATCCTCCTCATGATGAACTACATGAGGATGAAATCAAGAAGGTACCTTCTCCACCAAGGATAGAAGCTAATAATGTAGAGCTGGACACCCATGATATAAACAAGGGCCACCAAGAACTTGGAGGTGATGTACCTCATTGGCTAGGAAAAGAAATACATATAGAGCAAGTGTCAGAAGTTCAAGAGTTTGATGTCTCCACCCTATTTCCTGAGAACATGATGAAACCAAGGAGGAAGGCTAGGTTAACATCTACTATAAAAAGAGATCCTATCATAGGTAGAAGAACCGCATAGATATCCCTTCCCACAGTTGAAAAGGAAAAAGGCAAAATAATCCTCAAGGAATTCCAAATCACAAATGTTGATCTGGGTTTTGCTAATGAAGACTAGGAAGGTCAAGAGGGGAAGGTTATTATTGATTCTTTAACCCAAAGGGTGAAGAAGGAAAAGGAGAAAAATAAAGTACATAAGGAGCACATTGCTCAGTTGTATTCTTTCATAAAAGGGTTAATTAACCCTAATCATACGACAGCTAATCCTGCAGTCCCATTGACTATCATATCACAGGAGGATGTTACCAAATTGGACTTGATGAAACCTGAAGCAATGGTGATGGAAAAATGGATGTTTTTAGTGCTCACTGGGGCTAAAGATGTATTGAGAACCTCTCTGCAGAGGTGGAATTCTTTGAGTAGCCTAAAGAGGAAGGTCGACAAAATGCAGAATGACACAGGAAGATTGTTATTTCAATTGGAAAAGGACCTAAGTGCTCTAAGTGAAATGAAGAGAATTGATTCATAGATTCTAATAAGTAATAAGGTATTAGATAATAATATTGCCCTGCTAACAGGTATATGGTATGAGGATATCAGGTTTGAGTGTGATGTGTTGAAGAAGTGCAGCGGCAAGCTCAGGGATATTAGTGTCAAGCTACACAGCATGATGGCATATGAGGCAGAAATCTTGGAAGCCTTGGAAGGGAAAATAGAAGGTAAAATTGAGAATCAAGATGCAAATTTTGCTATTAAGGCTCTACATGATAATTTTAAGCCAGTAGCAGATGACTCTCTCACCCACTTGACTGAAGAGGTAATGAACATAATTATGAGAATAAAGGTTAAAGTGGAGACATACAATGAGACATTAAATAGTAGAAAAGGCAAAATGGAAGCTCTCAGGGTTAAGTTTCAATCTCATAAACATGCAATAAGAAAAGCTAAAATCCAGGATGGGGGAGAGGTTGATAAAATAGTGCAAGCATATGAACATATCAGGACAATAGTAAAGGTCCACATGAAAGAGGATGCTTATTAGAGTGATAGTGATAATGAAAGTGATGAAGATGAAGAAAATGATGAGCAAGAAAAAAATGAAGAAGAAGGACATGAAGAGTAAATGTAGATGCATCACTAAGTAAACATATGCATGGGATACTTATAAATAGTGGGACATATAGATGGTTGCCAACTGGCAACCTGTGCCACTAGAGGAAAAGTTGACTAAGTCATAGGAAGATTGTCAGTCGTTGATCTAAATTGATAAATCTTGATCGTTGGTCAATTGTAACTGCCTCCTCACCTTATTCTATAAAAGGTGCAGGGGTGCAATCTTTTAGTTATTCAAAACTTAATTGAAATCTGATTGTTGAAGAATTCAAGACTTATTTCAAAGTTATTGTAAATATACATGTTTTGCATACTTAATGAAAGAGAAGCTATTTTGATTACAACTCATTGTAAATCTTGAGTAATCTGTGATTGGAATATGGATATATGCACTGATTAGCTGCGTCCCTTGGAGTGCTTTTCAGTCTGCATATATTGTTTTCATTCCTTGTTCCTTTGAAGTTAGCATCAACCATACCTAGCTGTGGAACAACCTGGGGACTTATGGTTTGATTTCTTCTCTCCATGAATGTATCTTGTGTGTATGTGATTCAATAACTAAAGGTTCACTAAAATTAGAAGTATTCTTTTAAATTTCTTTGAATTTTATTACAGATCATCTCCTTAATTAGAAATAACACACAACTAAAAGTAAATAAACATGAAATGTGCAGATATCCCATAGGCAATTAAAAATACAGAGCATATTTTGAATGGAAGCATGTCAAATTGATAAATATCATCCAAATACAGATAGATATCCATGAGGAACACATAAATATCTACTTGTAGACACATCATTTAAATAAATATGCAGTGTAGAAGAATGTGTAAGTTCATAATGATCAATGATCAGAAGAATTGATCAAACTACAAATATCACAGTAATCTTTGGAAATAGAGTAGAATTAATCTCTATGGAGTGAATTTACAGAATATAGTGCAATACTGATCACCTAGGTAAATGTAAGACCCCTTGAAATGGAAAACAACATGTCACATCAACCTCTGAGTAACGTCAAATGATCATGACCTGATCAATGGAGCCTTGGAGTCATCAACTTATCTTAAGCTGATCGTACTTTACAAGATAATAAAGGTTTGTTGTGCAAATTTTTATGCATGTTGTTATGACTAATAATCATCATGAACACAAATTGGCGCTAGAAGGAGGGCCGATCTTCACCGCCTAAGGGTGATTCGATGACGCAGAAGAAGAGGTAATATTCACGCAACTTTGTACTTCAAGTTTTTTGCAAAGATTTGTTGTTTTGAGCCTGTTCATGCTTATCTATCGCAAAGTTTTCAAAATCAAGCGTAAATATTTTAAGCTTTGCAGTCAATCGTTGTGATCCTTGAAAGATAAGTTCTCTTTTAGGTCTTCTTACTAAAGCTTTGAAGTAATTCACTTAAGATACCTGATATCTTGATGCCTGTGTTAAAAAGTCTCACATCACCCCATATTTGCATCATTTCTACAAATATTGCATAAATATCTAGTCAGTTTTAGATTCTGATCATAAATACATCCTTTACATGAGTGTTTTAGCTGACCTTTACAGTAAACAAGCCAAATTTTCTTAAATTGAAGAAATCCTGGCTCTTAGGCCAAATACCAGGTCCAGATCCAATGGACTCTTTGAGGAATTGCCTATCCAGGGATTCAAACCTAAAATAGTAGATATTCATCATTCTCCTAGTTCTAGTGCATCAGGAGCTTCACCAGAACATACTTTAATAACCCCTATCGGGTTGCAAGTACCTACAGGACCACCTGTAATGCCCCCAATCCAACCTCCACCAGTCACAATGTCATTCTTTGCTGCAGATTCACCTCTGACTTTCACTGCATATCATCCTTTACCTAAAAAATCTTGACAAGATTTGTCCTAAATACCATCCATATCAGGATGCTCATGATCACATTAGAACATTCCAGGAAGCCTGTTGTAGAGCAAGAATTGAACATCAGGATGTAGTATGCAAATTATTTCCATTTTCCTTAGGGGAAGAGGCATATAATTGGTATATCAGTCTTGGTCAAGGTTCAATTGGTTTATGGGATGCCTTGGAGAAATCCTTTAAGGATAGATTCAAAATACGTATAGATCCTTCAATGAATTATAATCTGTTTGCCACAATCAAGAGATTTGAAGGAGAACCTATTGCCAATTTCAATGCAAGATTCCAAAAGATGCTCTCAAAGCTAGTCGCTCCCTATACTATAGTAGATGAAGCTGCTAGGAGTATATACTACTCAGCATTAGATCCCTTGACTACTATGTTTATCAGGATAACATATCCTGGTGTCACAACCTTGGCAGGAGCTTTTGAGGAAGCTGTAAAAGTTAGTCAACAGTTGATTCCTGCTCCCACACCTAATATTGCATTTCCTACACTTCCTGCTTACCCTACATATCATGCTCAACAATGGACCAATGGAGCTATGATACCTCTAGCTATAATGCCAAGCCCTTTATAGGTACCTCCACTTAGCATCATGCCACCTCCAAATGGAAATGGTCAAATTGTGCAGTATCCAGGACATACACACATACCTCAGGTTGTAGAACAGACTAATAACAATAACAATGGATCCTCTTTCTTCAAACCCCAAACCAAGAACGTAGTACCCAAAGTCCAGGAAGAAAAGGAAGAAATTAAAGAAATATCAGCACAACTGAGGAAACTCACTACTGAGATCACTCATCTGAGGAGTCAGAATTTCTATTCTCAACCAAATTAGAATAGAGGATATGCCAATGACAGATCTAGTTATCCTGATAGGGGATATAATAACAACAATAATAACAACAGTGGTAACAATAACCCCCCTAGATAACCTAGAGTGTGGAACACCAGACAGAACAATGGTTCTTTGCCATCACCTCTAGATAATCAGCCTTCTAGTGAACCTAAGCAGACCACTAGAGTGAACCTGGCAGAAGCAGCCCTTACAAACTAGTGTAGGATACATAATACCAATGCTTATGCAGAGCTGGATTGTCCACAGTTTAGGATAGCAGCTAGTATATTCCAAGCTGAAGTATCTAATACTGCAAGTAATCCACCTTATGTTGAAGGAAATGAAATTGTCCCCTGTGGATATGATTCTGCTCTTGTATTAGAAAGTTTCATCAATCATCCTCATCAACAGATAATGTCACCTCATGAGAATTACACCTTAGCATGTGAAGAGTCAGCTATGGCTTTTGAAGCCAATTATGTTTTTCCATTTGAAGATGAAAATGAGCCATCAGTTAAACATGAAGAGGTGCATGCTTATTAGCAGCAGTATCAGGGTAGACATAATTACAACCTAAGGAATAACCCCAACCGACCTACTGGTCCTTTGACTACATCCTTGCCTCTAAAGAATTTTAACACTCCTCCTGATCCTAAGGCAAGCAATAACCCTAGATTTCCTAAAGTTAATGCTCAATACTTAGCACCACAAAATGCAGTGCCAAAAACTGGTAATCAGTCCCCTGAGTCTAATAAATTGGTCACATACTTAGCAGATGAAATGAAAAAGATCAAAATCACATTGTCATTGTCAGAACTACTCAAAACCCCAGCTGTTAAAAAAGCCTTCATGAAATCTTTAGATGATCCTGCTCCAAAAGAGGACAATCATACCTCAAATTAGACTTTGAATAAAGATCATGCCACAAAGGATATTAGTGTTAAGCACAAAATTCCAGCCAATGTTCAAGCTGTAGAAACTTCACACATGACTCTTTACAAAGATAAAACTGAACCACCTCCTTTTCTCCTTACCATAAGGATGTTTAGTAACAATTTGCATAATTACTTAGTAGATTTAGGTGCATCTACTAATGTAATGCCTTTATCCATATGCAACACCTTAGGGTTACATCCTACCAAGTCATTGAAGAAGGTAACACAGTTAGATAAAACAGAGGTGAGTGTCGTAGGAGAATTGACTCACATCCATATGAAGTTATCATCAGATCCAAGAATTCAATACTACATCAATATACAGGTAGTAGATATACCAGACACGTATGGGATGTTTCTCAGTAGGGATTGGTCAAAAACACTCAATGGATACATGTCCACTGATTTTAGTCACATGTGGTTACCTTGGAAAGGAATACCTAACCAAATAAGGATAGATGTTAAACCTTGCATGAAACATCTGATCATTGAGTACAATAAAACCAATGAGATCATGTATGTAGATGTTGAACCCGGAGTTTATACCATCAAACCCTAGACCGTCAAGATAGAGGAGATCTTCATGTATGATGTTCATGTTCATAATGACAATCTTTAGGATGATAGAATAATTATAGAGTCTGATTGTAGTTCTAAAAATGAGATAGAAGTAGATCACTTTAAGAACTTTGAAATGCACTTGTCCAAAGAGATGCAACATTGTCAATTGTTAAAAATATTTGTTGAAGATGTTCTAATTGAGGGATGGTGCAGGTTACATGATGAAGCACATTCTAAAAAGACCTGTGATGCTTTCTTAGATATGATGGAACTAGAACAAGCATGCAGTGAGAAGGCATCATCATCATCCATGGCAAGCTTTATAGATAGTGACAGTGATACTGATTCTTGTTTGTCATCTGCAGATACAGAAGAAAGCACATATCATGATGAAAGTCCTATTCAAAGGATGGAAGAGATATTGGTGTGCAACGAGAGTAATTCTAAGAGTAACAAGAATATCACCCCAGAAACTGATTGTTTGGTTGAGTCAGATTATGAAATATCTGATGAAGATAGAGATACTAATTTGACCAAGTTTGAAGAATTTTTATCAAAACAAATTTAGAAGATGATACAACAACACACTTCCCCACATGATGTTTTAATTGAGGGATGGTGCATGTTACATGAAGCACCACATTCAGAGACTACTTGCTCATTATGTTTTCATATTCTAGAAAAGAAGATGATGCCTTGATCAAAAGATCTTCCTTCTGATGATAAAGAAGAAAAAGGAATATTAGCTTCAAATCAGTCAGATAAGGTGAAGTTTGAGAAGATTGAAACACCAAAATTAAGATGGATATCAAGTGGTGCAGGTGCTAGAGCTAAAAAGAAAAGAGAAGGTCCAGACAAACCTTTAACTAAAGATAAACCATGGATCCTTAGGTTTGATGGATCTAAATCAAAACAAGGGGCTGGAGTAGGAATAGACCTTATTGATCTAGCTGGTAAATCCTACTTGGTAGCGTATAGATTACAATTCCCATGCACAAATAATATGATAGAATATCAAGCTCTGATTCATGGGATATTGTTTGCACTCAGAAAGAAAGTAAAGATTCTACATGTCTATGGAGACTTAGAATTGGTAGTAAGACAAGTAAGAGGCATATATTCTTGTAATTACAAGAAGTTGTCCAATTATAGACATAGGGTATGGGATTTGATAGAAGATTTTGATGCATTTAACATCACCCATGTGCCTAGAGAAAAAAATCACAGGGTGGATGCCTTGGCCCAAGCCGCGAGTACTTTGGAGCCATTATCCATATCTGGTTTGAAGATATTTTTAGTTGAATTAGTGTCAATACCCTCTGTACCAGATAATGTCATTAACCTTCAAGTGTTTGATGATGACTCGCACATTTTAGACTTCATATCCAATAGAGATGTGTTTGATACACAAATCATAGATGAAAGAAATGTGGAAGATCATACCTGGGAAGAAGAAGAGATCATGGAGCTTCCCAGTAACAAGATTCATAAAGGAATGATAGAATTAGAAAGAGCATTTGATTTAGATAACATGCTGAAATAGAAAGATCTCCCTAAAGCAGATGGAGTAGAATATTCACAAGTCAACATAGGACATGATGAAGAAAAAAGGAATGTCCTGATTGGAAAAGTGTGTACAGAAGAAGAAATGGCAGGGATAACCCAAGCACTTAAAGATTATATTCATGTTATCACCTGGACGTATGATGAGTTGAAAACTTATGATACCTCAATCATCACTCATACTATACCATTAAAGCCAGATGTCAAGCCCTTTAGATAAAAATAGAGACCTGTTAATGCTTTATTGGAGCCCATCATTTTTGAAGAAGTGAAGAAATTGCTTAATGCTAGAATCATATTCCCTGTGAGACATTCTACATGGGTGGCTAACTTGGTCCCTATAAGGAAGAAGAATGGTGATATTAGGTTGTGTGTAGACTTCAGAAATTTAAATAGAGCTTCTAAAAAGGATAATTATCCTTTGCCTTCATTGGATGAGGTCTTGCAGATAGTAAATGGTGCAAAGATGATGTCATTTTTAGATGGTTTTTCAGGTTACAACCAAGTGATGGTAGACAAGATAGATAGATTGAAGACAACATTCACCACTAAGTGGGGAATATTTTCTTAAGGTGCATGCCCTTTGGCTTGATAAATGCTGGGGCCACCTTTTAGTGACCAATGGATATAGCCTTCAGGGGGTTAATTGGTAAATGCATAGTCATAGACATGAATGACTTGACAGTTTTCTCTAAAGAGAGAGGGAATCATGTAGAAGACCTCAGGAAAGTACTAAAGAAATGTGAACATTATAGAATATCCCTAAACCCTAATAAATGTATATTTGGGGTAACCACAGGAAAGTTATTAGGTCACCTAATAACAGAGAATGGGATCATCATTGACCCTGTGAGAGTAGAATCAATCATGAAGATATAGCTTCTTGGGAGTAAGAAGGAGCTCAAATCTTCTTTTGGTAAGATCAATTTCATTAGAAAATTCATTATTGGTTTTGCAGAGATTGTTAGACCATTGAATGCAATGCTCAAGAAGGATGCTAAAATTGAGTGGACACCTAAAGCCAGAGTAGCTTTTGAAGATATCAAAAAAGCTATATCTGATGCTCCTGTTCTGATTAGTCCAGACTATACCAAAGATTTTTACATATACTCATTTGCTTCAGAGCATACGTCTGCAGCAGTACTAACACAAAGAAATGAGGCTAAAGAAGAAAAGCCTATATCTTTCATGAGTTTCCCTTTCAGGGATGCAGACCTTAGATATATGGACGTTGAAAGATAGACACTTTCTCTGGTTCGAGCGATCAAGAAGTTTAGACATTACATCTTGAGAAGTAAGGTAATTTCCGTAGTACCAGATGCAACAGTAAAGATGCTTTTAATGCAAAGTGAACCAAGTGAAAAGAGAGCTAAATGGATAACCGTCCTCCAAGAATATGATATGGACATAACACCCATGAAATTAGTAAGAGGACAAGCCCTGACCCAGATGATATCAGACATTGATCCTAACATCATGAGCCAACAATATGTTATAAATACAAATGAAGCTGGAGATTGGTATTCAGATATTAGGCATATCTTGATTACTAGAAGATGTCCTTCAAAGTTACAGGCCTCACAAAGGAGAGCCTTGAAGATAAGATCACAAAAATACATGATAAAAGGAGGAATTATTTTCAAGAACTATGAAGAAATATATCTTAGATGCCTAGAGAGGAAAGAAGCAAACAAGGTGTTAACAGAATTACATGATAAGTTTGGAACTGCACACGGGTCGTACTTAGCTACTACTCATGCTATCCTCAGAGCGGGGTATTATTGTCCCAGTATTTTTAAAGATACTACTGAACACATCAAATGTTGTCATATGTGTCAGGTTGCTGCAAATAGAGAAAGATATGTTGCTCAGCCTTTGCAACCAATGATGGAGATGCGCCCATTTGCTCAGTGGGCCATGGATATCATAGGGCCCATCAATCCTCCATCATCCTCAAGCCACAGGTATGTGTTGACTATTACTGATTATTGCACCAGGTGGACTGAAGCTATTAGTAGTGAGACATGTAATGCTAAGGATGTGATCAAGTTCTTGGAAAGCAACATAGTAACCAGGTATGGAGTTCCTTATGCTTTAGTATGTGACAATGAACCTGCCTTTGCATTGATAAGATTATCAAGTTGGTCTTTTGACCATGGAATCATTTTGAAGTTTTCTTCAAATTACTATCCTCAAGGGAACAGACTAGCAGAGTCTACAAATAAGAACTTGTTAAAAATCATAAAGAAATTGATAGAGAAAAACCCAAGGGAGTGGAACACCCTATTAAAATATGCATTGTGGATAGATAGAACTAGGATGAAGGATGCATTAGGAAATTCTCCTTATCACCTAGTATATGGGGTGGACCCTATCCTCCCTATTAACCTAAAGATCCCCACATTGTAGTTTGCACAAGAGTATCTAGGTATAGACAATAAACAAGAAGTTGGGTTACTTCAGTTAATGCATCTAGAAGAAAAAAGAAATAGAACAATTGATCAATTTGCTAAACATCAAGCTGTTGTCAAACGCTGGTTTGACAAAAGAGCCAGAGTTAAGGCTTTTAGAATTTCAAATTTAGTCCTTATGTGGGATAAAGCTCATGAAAGGAAAGGGGATCATGGTAAATTTGATAAACTTTGGATAGGTCCTTTTCAAATTTTAGAAATCTTAGGAAACAGTACCTATAGGCTTAAGACTTTAACTGGTGAGGATGTCCCATTACCAGTTAATAGATAGTTCCTCAAGCATTATTTTCAAGCCTGAAACGGTGTCATGTATGTCAAATGTATCATAATGTGCATATTGTATAGTTGTTCATGCAATTTTGTTTTTCTTATTTGTTTTCCTGTTGAGTTTTGTTTTGGTTAGTCAAGATGATGCAACTTATCACCCTAAGAAAATAACCAAGTTTTTAGGATTCAAGTGGTGAGGACAAATTCCTATATAGGTTATGACTCATTTTGAGGAGTATCGGTGATCAGGTCTGTGATATCCTTTTCATCATGGTGCCTTTTCTTAACTAAAGTGATTTTTCACAATGACTCACCTAACAACCTTGGGTTTGTCGAATACATAAGTATAGGTGTTAAGTGAAAAATCTAAAGGGACTCCCTTGCTACCAATGCAATCTCCAACCTAAATCAGCAAGTGACCATACCTTGCACATTAAGCTTACACGATGACATCATATGACCAAAAGGAATAAAATTAGGCCATCTAAGTAACTCCACCGAGGCTATAGACGTCTGTGGGCATTGGGGCTCTACTTAGGAAGATTGTATAGATAACCTTGTCAGGTCTATAGACGCCTGCTGGCAGCAAGGCTCTATCCAGGTTAGCTACGAGGGATGATGCCAAAATATGTAGCTTAACATCAGTTACTCATGTTTTCAACTTATTTTCAAGATGATGATAATTAATCATTTGCACACACCTAATCATTTGCTAGCATTGTTGCAATGATGAAAATCCTATCATTCAGGAAGATCATAATACTTATACTTAGAGAGAGTTAAAATGCTATGTTAGAATGTGATCACATCACTTCAATCATTGCAATTTGGTTATTTTATTTGGTGGAAAGTTGTTGTGTGGTTACACAACATGCCCCATTTTGCCTTGACAAAATAAGGACCCAACTTTTCTTGTTGCCTGTGGTTTGTTTGTTTTCTGCTTTGGGCAGTTTGGTAAAATCAATCATGCATGTAGCCTTGTAAGAGGGATGATTTGCCACTATGATGAAGTCAATTGTCAAAGTTAGTAGTTCCCATTAATAACTTCATGGTTGGAAAGTACACAAAATTCCAAGCATGTTTGTCTTAGATCACCCCAAAATTGTCTAAGGGAAGAAAGTTATGTGGTGTCAAAGTTTAGTCAAACCTGACATCCCAGGCGAGGGGTCATATTTCTAACATCAGTCATATTTGATAAGATCACCTAGATATAGAATCATCACCTGATAATCACCAAATGTGCAATGCACAGACATCAAATTTAAATAAGAGTCGATACCTACCTGTCGAAGGACATTGCATATCCCGTGGAGGGTCATATTTCTAACATCAGTCATCTTACGAATATCACCCTCTTCGCAAATATCACCCTATGTCAATATGATGGTGATGTCATCTGATTCCAATGAATGAAAGAAATCACCCTGATCATGACATCATCATTCCATCTAAACCACGGAGGGATTATATATCTAATATCCGTCATATTCCTTAATATGATGATGACGTCATTAAAGCATGATAACTAAATGATGTCAATGACATGATGATGTCACCCTGATCTTTTTCAAAGAAGGGGGGGTCATATTTTAGATACCCCTGATCTTAGTTCTGTGACCCGATATACATCGTGGTCAAATGTTTACCATTTCACCTGATTCTTCACACCCATTTATACCGCGCAAAAGCAAGGAGGGGTCATATTTCTAAATATCCCCTGATCTTTATAAGATCACCCCCCTTTAACATTAAATGTAATTAAATACAGTAGATGAACTCCCGCCGATTACAAATGCAAATTGAACACTTGGCTACATCTATGGATTCCCTGCAAATGATCGACGAATTTAATCAAGACAGCTCATTTTTACCCTAATCTATCCTATTGATCTATTTTAAAGGTAAAATTCAAAGGTGATTTTCATTCACCTTGTGATAAATCAAGAAATTACAAAGCTCTGAAGTCAAACCCTCAACAGCTACCTATCAACGGATTGGATCCTTCAACGTAATGGAATGGGTGATCTTATGCGTTTATAGTCTTTCCCCATAATCACTCATCTAATCCAAAAGAAAGCATTGTTAGGTAAGTAACTGTAAACCCTCCTGTTGTCATTTTCTATAATTCCAGGTAGAGTATTTATCTTTACTAGGGTACGGTCTTGTGATAATATGTAGAAAGGTAAAAATAAGGAGTAATATACATAACATACAAGATAGAGGTACATAATGATGTAAGAATGCATATGGACACTGTAGGGTAAAATATATCATGTTTATTGCAGGAATCCATGGCAGATCTCATGAGAAATAGGTCTGAGGCGAAGTTTCTCAAGCCCATGTTTGTGCAACCAAAGGGGGTACAATTCAAATACGAAGTCATTGGTGATACACTAGGGGGATACGGACCTAGCAGTATGGACGACAAGATTAGATAATGATAAGGATAATCCTATTCTGGATGGGGTGTTTGTCTCAGGTATGTGTCATGCAGATGGTTTTTCCTATGCTATGGATGCTCCAAAATTGGTAGTGGAGTGTGCAATAAATTACAACTTAGAAACCAGGTGAGTAGAGAAGCATGGAAGGATATACACTGACTTCTCAGTCAAGGGCATTACTGCCACTTTCAATTTGCCAGTTGGGAAAAAGATAGTGAATGTGGACTTGCGTAAACTAGAAACAGACTATAACAATAACAAGAAGAATGCGAGGAAGACGATGTACCAATGGAGATCAAAGAGTAGTACATATACTGCCTCAGCCAACCTACCCGTGCATTTGTATAAGTTTGACTTTGATGATGAGTACCAATATATGATTGCTCTGCTGAGCAAGATGACTGGCAGGCCTCATGCTAGAAATTTCAAGAATTGGATGTTTGGGATCATCCAGATGGTCTTACATGCAAACAACCAACTCCTCTAGGCTAAGATCATCAGTGACTCATTAGATGAGGGAATGAGGAGCCTGGGAGGACAAACATGTTTTTTTTACATGACTTCATACGTGGTGTACTCTTGTGCATATAAAGGAACATTTGATGCTTTGAAAATAGTGGGTAAGGCTTTGTGGTGATGCTAATGATGTACACATATGGGATCATTATCCCTAATTACAAAGGAAGGTATACCTCCAGGACTATAAATTGGTAAATGATGCATTCTCCATGCATATGGTTAGAACTATGGAGGAGGATAGGACTAAAAGGTTGAGCATGGAAGCTCAAGAAATTATCTATCAACATGGAGCATGGTTTATCCAATTTGCTATTTTCTCATATATTAGGATTGAGGGATTTGAGGGACAGCCTCTTATGTTGCCAAGATACCCTACTGATTAGGTCATCTTGATGGAATTTGTTAGGCAGGTGTCTATCATAGTTGAAGCCTATAAGGCACAGAAGAAGATACCTTCAGTTTTGTTTCTAGTATCCATGGGATGGTACATGTACCCAGATTTTGAGAGTATAAAACATGTCATCGGGGGGTTGAAACTGATGTATCTACAACCATTTCCTCTTGCCAAATCATATGATCCTTATGGTAGTATGCAGAAGATTCTAGGAAAACAAATACATTAAAAGCATCTAGAGGACTTTTGGACTGATTGTGATGATGAGGCTAAGGTGAGAAGAAGGAAATATCAAAGACTCACCTTGAATCAAGTCAAAACCTTTGACTGTATCCCGATGTCAGCACAATTGCGTAAAGATGATGGGAAAATCATGTCCAATGAATATGAGGACAAAAAGGTGTATAATGACGCCATATCAACCCCAGATCTTACACAACAAGAGGATATATCCTTAGATAAGCTAATGAATGGGGTGATCCAGCTAACCCACGCTTGGGTAGATGCAGAGATAGCCAAACTAAAGAAAAGGGGCATTGCTCTTACGATTGATACTAAGAAGAAGAGATAAGAAGTGTCTAATGAGGAATATGATGATTTCGTCACTGAAAAGAGAAAATCCAATGGGGAAAGATTGCCTACAGAAAAATAAAAGAGGATTCCCCCTAAGGGTAAGAAAGGTGAAAATGAACCAAAGGGGGTGATAATAGAAAGGATTGCCACTCAAGCTGTAGGTGTATCTACATCAGCTCAGGCATCTACATCATCGACATAGCCTCTAACAGAAAAACCAAAAACTAAGAGAATTTTAAAGCCTACTGTTGAAATTACAGATATGTAGGTGGAAGGACAAATCCTGCAACATGAAACGGAAGAGGGAAATCCCTTGGAAGAGGAACAATTAAATAAAGAACCTAAAGATGATGACTTACTGATAGCAAGCAAGAAGAGGAGGGGGATGCCACTGATGTCACCGCCTAAGAAACAGGGAACGGCCATGAGAGGAGATGTCCATACTGACCCCATCATGTTGAGAGGAGCAGGTGGTGAAGTTTTTAGGAAAGAACTATAGCATGATGTTCCTCTTCCCACAATAATTAAATTTAAAACCAAGAAAGCAGAGGAGAAAACAAGAGAAATGCTTAGGACAAGTAAGGGGGTTCCTTTCTCTTTAGATGATATAGTAGACTTATCTGATGATGATGTGGTCCAAGAGGTGACCACTCAATATATGGAAACTCTGGTTGCCAACACCCAAATGACTCCTCATGAAACTCCATTAGCCCAGATGAGGGTGTTGGAAGAAGTAAAGAAAATAGAGGAAATGAAACAAGGTAGCCTAGAAAGAGCAATCCAAAAAATAGGGCTAGACAATTTGGTCGAACAGGTTACTAGTGCTGTAGCAATAGACTTAACGTATAGGGGTGATATAAGCCCAAGTAGGGATGACGGTGCACCTGAGGAACCTAAGAGGACTAGAGTGGCAGAGCATATAGAGAAGGATAGTACTGCTCTTGATCAAGGTCAGCAACAACATGAGACACTCACAGAACCAAAAATATCATAAGTCCAACAGAAGAGTGGGGGTGATCAGGGTATATCAGACATTAGTGCTACTCAGGTTCAGGGAGGTTCATCATTGCTTCAAGATAAAGAGGATCAAGGTATGTTACCCAAGGAAGTTCATAAATAACAAAGCTCACCTCCACTACATGTCGAACAGGGAGATTTAGGAGAAGTCACAAGAACAGAAGACAAATCAGGTCAGGAAGACCCCAAGCCGCAAGATATCAATGCACCGGGTGGAGAATAGGAAATGACCCATGATCAGGGTGACCCTCAAGGGCAGAATACATAGGCCTCCCAAGAGGTTAATATGCCACAGGATGAGAAGGATAACAAAGAAGATGAAAATCCAAAGGAGGGAGCACAGAATGAAGCATGGGATCAAAATGTAGAAATTCCACAGGATCCTCCTTTTCAGAAGGCAACCCCTCAACCAGAAGAACTCCAACTAGATCCCCCTCATGATGAACTACATGAGGATGAAATCAAGAAGGTGCCTTCTCCACCAAGGATAGACGCTAATACTAGAGAGCTGGACACCCATGATATAAACAAGGGCCACCAAGAACTTGGAAGTGATGTACTTCATTGGCTAGGAAAAGAAATACATATAGAACAAGTGTCAGAAGTTCAAGAGTTTGACGTCTCCACCCTATTTGCTGAGAACATGATGAAACCAAGGAGGAAGGCTAGGTTAACATCTGCTATAAAAAGAGATCCTACCGAAGGTAGAAGAACCACACAGATAGCCCTTCCCACAATTGAAAAGGAAAAAAGCAAAATAAGCCTACAGGAATTCCAAATCACAAATGTTTATCTGGGTTTTGCCAATGAAGACCAGAAAGGTCAAGAGGGGAAGGAAGGATATTATTGATTCTTTAACCCAAAGGGTGAAGAAGGAAAAGGAGAAAAATAAAGTACATAAGAAGCACATTGCTCAGTTGTATTCTTTCATAAAAGGGTTAATTAACCCTGATCATACGCCAGTTGATCCTGCAGTCCCATTGACTGTCATATCACAGGAGGAGGTTACCAAATTGGACTTGATGAAACATGAAGCAATGGTGATGGAAAATGGATGTTTTATGTGCTCACTGGGGCTGAAGATGTATTGAGAACCTCTCTACAGAGGTGGAATTCTTTGAGTAGCCTATAGAGGAAGGTGGACAAAATGCAGAATGACACAGGAAGATGGTCATTTCAATTGGAAAAGGACCTGAGTGCTCTGAGTGAAATGAAGAGATTTGATTCACAGGTTCTGATAAGTAATAAGGTATTAGATAATAATACTGCCTTGCTAATAGGTATATGGTATGAGGATATCAGGTTTGAGTGTGATGTGTTGAAGAAGTACAATGGCAAGCTCAGGGATATTAGTGTCAAGCTACAAAGTATGATGGCATATGAGGCAGAAATCCTGGAAGCCTTGGAAGGGAAAATAGAAGGTAAAATTGAGAATCAAGATGCAAATTTTTCTATTAAGGCTCTGCATGATAATTTTAAGCCAGTAGCAGATGACCCTCTCACCCACTTGACCAAAGAGGTAATGAACAGAATTTTGAGAATAAAGGTTAAAGTGGAGACATACAATGACACATTAAATAGCAAAAAAGGTAAAATGGAAGCTCTCAAGTCTAATTTTCAATCTCATAAACATGCAATAAGAAAAGCTAAAATCCAGGACGGGGGAGAGGTTGATAAAATAGTGCAAGCATATGAACATATCAGGACAACAGTAAAGGTCCACATGAAAGAGGATGTTTATCAGAGTGATAGTGATAATGAAAGTGATGAAGATGAAGAAAATGATGAGCAAGAAGAAAATGCAGAAGAAGGACATGAAGAGTAAATGTAGATGTATCACTAAGTAAGCATATGCATGGGATACTTATAAATAGTGGGTCATACAGATGCTTGCCAGCTGGCAACCTATGCCATGAGAGGAAAAGTTGACTAAGTCATAAGAAGATTGTCAGCCGTTGATCTAAATTGATAAATCTTGACCGTTGGTCAATTGTAACTTCCTCCTCACCTTATTCTATAAAAGGTGCAGGGGTGCAATCTTTTAGTCATTCGAAACTTAATTGAAATTTGATTGCTGAAGAATTTAGGACTTATTTCAAAGTTATTGTGAATATACATGTTTTGCATACTTAATGAAAGAGAAGCTATTTTGATTACAACTTATTGTAAATCTTGAGTAATCTATGATTGGAATCTGGATATATGCACTGATTAGTTGCGTCCCTTGGAGTGCTTTTCAGTCTGCATATATTGTTTTCATTCCTTGTTCCTTTGAACTTAGCATCAACCATACCTAGTTGTGGAACAACCTGGTGACTTATGGTTTGATTTCTTCTCTCCATGAATGTATCTTGTGTGTATGTTATTCAATAACTAAAGGTTCACTAAAATTAGATGTACTCTTTTAAATTTTCTTCAAATTTTATTATAGATCATCTCCATAATTACATATATCTCGTAGCCAATTGAAAATACAGAGCATATTTTGAATGGAAGCATGTCAAATTGATAAATATCATGCAAATACAGATAAATATCCATGAGGAACACATAAATATCCACTTGTAGACACATAATTTAAATAAATATGCATTGTAGAAGAATGTGTAAGTTCATAATGATCAATGATAAGAAGAATTGATCAAACTTACAAATATCATAGTAATCTTTGAAAATAGAGTAGAATTAATCTCTCTATGGAGTGGCTGATGACGGCGTGGTTCGATGGTTAAGTCACTCAATTGTAGTGGCGGCCATCAGAGTTCAAACCTCCACTGGGCCAATGAACTCTCAAGGCGTTATGCCTTCGCTGGGCCAACGAGCTCATGGGTTTGAAGTGTTCTTGCTAGGGGATGAGGTCCCCCATGTTGTGGCCTCACCAGTTCATTGCTCTAGGAAAAAGCATTCACGTGGAGTCAAAGGGCGCGTCGCACCAGCGTCACCGGTCACGTTAAAAAGTTTACCAAGCGCATTATCTTTTTAAAAAAAAATCTCTCTATGGAGTGAATTTATAGAATACAGTGCAATACTGATCACCTAGGCAAATGTAAGACCCCTTGAAATGGAAAATAGCATGTCACATCAACCTCTGAGTAACGTTCGACGATCATGACCTGATCAACGAAGCCTTGGAGTCATCAACTTATCTTAAGATGATCGTACTTTACAAGATAATAAAGGTTTGTTGTGTAATTTTTTGTGCATGATGTTATGACTAATAATCATCATCAACATAACTCATCATATATTCAGCTCAAGATATATCGAACCCATTCATTCTCATCAAATGTCAGAAATTTAATGACTTGTAGAAAATGTTTCTAGGGCTTTGTATTCTGGTTTCAATTTATAGCTATCATCCCTTAGGTAGTTGTTGAACAAATCCAAGAGTTTTAGGTTTCTAAATTCATCAATGCTATAGTGGATGTATGCCCTAATATCCTCAACATGCAGTACGCCATATGGGACACCAGAAAATACACCTAATGATTCCACTTCAACTGACTTATATGGGTGCTTCTTAAATATTGGTTGGGGTCTTTTAGTTACATCAACAACTAGAGGTGTAGCCATTTGCAGAGATTGAAATCTCAAGAGATTTCACAGAAAATAGAAGTACCTTGTTCCACAAGTTAGGGTTTTGTTTGGAAATTCTCTTTGCACTTCAACTCTTGAATATTCTTAGCTCATAACTCGCTCACTTCCTTTCCTTTTGTTTTCTTCTAATGTAAATTGATTTGAATGAAGAATGAGCGACCCTTTTAAGCTCTACAAGACCTAATTTGTCTTTGTAATAAATGCTCTACCCTAACACATCCGGTTGCTCTGTTTCTGTAATTGCTCCACAAATCATTAAATCCACTTCTTTTCTTCTAGAAATTATTTCAAAAGTTCTGAAACAATTCAAAATGTCTTCTCTCATTGTGCTAGATCCAGGCACCCACTTACTGGCTAAGGGAATTTGATTTTCAATGCAGCTCCCCCTAAGTCAAAGCTCCAAATTCAATTCCCAGAGGAATTATCAACACTAGATTCTGGTGCGAACTCATTATTGATATTCACAACACTTTTCTTGACCCATGTCTTGTTCATTTCATTCTGGATCTCATTCACATCAATTTTACCCTTGCCTTTGTCTTGTCTCTGCTCATCCAGTTTTCTATTTGTCGAACCTCTTCTTCCATTATTCTTACTTCTGCAAAATCTTGCAATATGACTAGATCTATTGCAATTAAAGCAAATAGCATTTCTTTGCTTATATGCTTGATTTCCTCTTGATCTGCACTGATTAGCCATATGTCCATATCCATTGCAAGTAAAGCAATAACCATTGAAAGAGTTGCCATTTTCTCTAGAGTTATTTATTATCATACTTCTGCATTCATTTGATCTATGACCATACCTCTTGCACTTGAAGCATTGACCGGAGAAGGATGGACCATTTTGATTTACTCTGCTTCTGCACTGAGTATCTCTATGACCAAATTTCTTGCATTTAAAACAATTTCCGTTGAATGATGGATATCTTTGAGCATTAGGCTGTCTTACCGGAGGTCTTCTAAGTCTGTTTCTCCCATTCTTTGGTTGAAAATTTCTTTGTCCGGATCTCAAGCTTTCACCTTTCTCATATCCAAGACCATGTTTGTCATCAGCCTTTTTCTGTCCTTCAAGCAGTGCTTCAAGTTTAGCTGAGCTTATCTTGAACTTCTCCTTGTATTCATTTGCAACTTCTAGGTCATGTTTGAGAATGACAATTTGCGTTTCAAGTTCTCTCTCATTATCTCTACTTTCTTGTAGATTAGACTTTAGATGGCCAGCTATACTATCCAATCTGCAGCATTCATCAGTTCTTTCTTTTAGAGTTTGATTCAAGTCTTCTTTAGTCTTCTTCCTTTGCTCAATTTCTTTGGTTACCCTCATTGCCCCAGATTCCATCTCAACTTTTAGAACAACAACTTCTTTTGATAGCTTCTCACACTTCTTTGTTTTTTCTTCCAAGGCTTCATTCATGCCATTTTCTTCAGTTAAACTAGATAACTATAGAAGTGGCTCCTTTCTCTTTTCCATAGATTTCTTTAATTTATCTTTTAACATTTTAATGGTATCATTAGCATCTTTAAGCTCATCTTTTAGATTAGTTACTTCTGCTTTGGATTGATCAAGATCTTCTAGGGCCAACCAAAGTTGATCTTTGAGTGAACCCATTTCCAAGAGCTTCCCTCAAGTTGTTAGACTTCTTTCAAGGAACTTGGCTC
This sequence comes from Cunninghamia lanceolata, assembly GCA_027924645.1. Taxonomy (NCBI): domain Eukaryota; kingdom Viridiplantae; phylum Streptophyta; class Pinopsida; order Cupressales; family Cupressaceae; genus Cunninghamia; species Cunninghamia lanceolata. The sequence continues at coordinate 378,786 of BSBN01000220.1, read as the reverse complement.
TGATACCAATTGTTGGAATAGAGGTGACAACTGAGAGGGGGGGTGAATCAGTTGTCTTAAAACTTTAAAACTTGCAGCAGTTAATTCCTTTTCACTACTTCATTAATAGATTAATAATGTTATCATGAAAAGAAAGAATCAACAACACATGAGAAGAAGTAGAAATAACACATTTGACACCAAGATTTTTGACGTGGAAACCCAGTTAAGGGAAAAACCATGATGGGGGTTAACCCACAAAGATTATACTCTATTAAAAGTATTACAATGGAGAATGCACATGCATTTAGCTCACTGCCTAGAGCTCACTACTCAAAAAGAAGGCTAACTACCTATAGAAGGCTCACTACCTACAGAAAGGAGATTACAATGAGTTTGAACTGATAATTAGCATCTACCAATGCAAGGATTCAGTTTTGGTTAAGCACAGAATATTGACTTGATACACTTCATCCTCACTCTACCCTTTTTACTATTCTGCTAACATCTGAACCTTAGATCTCTACCCTTTTCACAATTAGTCCATAGTCGCATCAAACACACACCAAAATCACTTAAATCCATTGGCTATATATATCTGCATCATGATATTCAATCACTTTTCAGTCGGCTTCAAGAACACTTAGAACTTTGATGAAGACTCTACTCTGTCGGCTAAATCCACTCATAACTTATAATGCGGACCAAAACTATCATTCACAAATCATTAATCATGTCGGCCACTATCACTGATCATCACAAATCATCCACCTGACAACTTCCATTTATCTGGAACCAAGATCAATTTCAAGGTCAGCCTGTTCTTCTGCTGTCTGCACTGTCAAACTATAACCCCATACTTAGATGCAAATAACTTTTAAATCCTTCATCATCGGAGGTTAAAATTCTAGATTTAGATTGCCCTGACAATCCTTATGACTCCTTCAGATCTGTAGCACACTCTAATTTACCACCGGAGAGATCTAGACCAAGATATCGGACCCTGTCACATGCTCTGTCTCTGGCTACCCAGACTTAGATAAATTCTTATTCTAACTTCCGGTATGAACAAATTATGTTATGCGGATGAGTGGAATAGTCTTAGTTGCCATCAATGACAAAACCAATTATGCGAAGCAGTGTCTCTTGCCAACACAGAGATCCTTGACTATTCTTCCTTGTGCGCATGTGCTAGTTGTTGATCTCGTAGGATCAATGTGCACCATTGGATTAACACTCTTTACACCGCATAGCCACCAAAGGTCTTCAATATCTTCCTTTACACATGTGCTACCCGTTGATCTCGTAAGATTGACATGCACCATTGGATCAAAACTCTTCGCACCATACAACCACCAAACAAATCTTCACTATCTTCCTTTATTCATGTGCACTAGCTGTTGATCTCGTAGGATCAACATGCACCATTGGATGATGAAGCACTTTATCTCCCTCCGTGTCATGTCTCAATCCTTTTTACTCTTTTTACAACTCAAACTCTTGATTATTATCTTGAAAGTTTTACTGCATGCTTAATTATGTAAGCATAACTGGTGAATTATCATAATGGATATATATTATGATAGATTTAAAATGTGTATGATGGATTTATGTTTTTCTTTGGCTATGATTTTTGGACTAACCTACTGATGCGAAATCGAGTGCGACTAAATGCAGGAATGTCGAGGATCAAAACATGGCTAAGGTAGAGACATTCTAGCGGCCTGGCAAGAACTGATAGGATGGAATCTTGATACTTGTACACACACACACACATAGTTCATGTAGCATCATGCCATTTTGAATTCTGAATGATTTGGTTTCACTAAGTACCTGAGGCATAATTTTATTGTGCATATGAATGGCATGTTTGACTTGTGCAGATTAGATATAGTAATTGATTTTCATTTACTTCCTTGTGTTTTGTTTCTAGTACAAAATATCGACATATTTCCATGACTCCTTGTGACGTTTGGCTAAATATGTATAAATTGAATTACCTTCATTAGTATATAATTATTTTAATATGATCTTTATAAATGTAATTAAAAAGAATATATATATATATATATAGTTATATATAAATATATAAATTTGTGTATGTTATACTTTTGGGATTTTTCCGTCAAACTTAAAAATAAAAGTGTATTCTTATATTTATTTGTTTTACAAGTTAAATATATATATAGGTGTAGACACCTAAAATTGACTTGCTCTGCAAGCTAATTTATCATATCTCTACATGACTAATTCTCCCTCCTATTAATTAAATAAATCCAATTTATTTAATTAAATTATCCCTAATCATCTACCCTTAGCCATTTATCCATCCTTTGTGATCAATTAATTCATTTAATTTATCACTATACCTTATAACTATATCTTCATTGATTAAATAAATATTCTCAATATTTATTTAGTCAATTTCTCCATCTCCTAATCCTAATTAATTAGATAAATCACACTTAACTAATTAATCTGCCCTATTAATCAACCTAAACCTAGCCTAGTTGATTAAATAGCAATTATTTAATTAGCTACCCTAGCCTACATGACCCCTAGACCTAAATTAATTAAATAAATCACTTTAATTAATTTTAATCCTCCATTAGCCCACTAACTAATTTACTATAGCCACATTAATTAAGTTTATCTCTTGATTAACTTGGTCAAACCTTGCTTAACCCATCCTCCCACACACTTTGAATAAAAATCAATTTTTTATTCAAAAGGTCACATGACCCTTCCAACTCATATTTCTATTTTCATGGTAAAATATTCTCCATGAAATTAGCTTACACATGTAAGACCCCCAAAATGTACATGTGTCAAATGTCCTCACACTCCTCAATAAAACTTAATTTTTTAATCAAGCATGCCCCCACAAAAATGAATTTTTAATTCATTGACAAGTCCACATCATCCTCACACTCTCCCATGGAAATGAATTTTTTATTTCCTCATCCTTCCCAATGTGAATTTAAAATTCACAAATAATGGGAGCCATCCAATCTATTGATCAAATCTTAGCCTTTGATCTCTCTTATTCAACCCTCTTGTGACACTTGTCACAAGACTACAACTCCAATCCAAACCCTAATCCTCAAGCATCCCTAGCCATTGATCTAAACATTCAATCCTCAACCTCCATCCTTTTACCAAAAATTTATAAATAGAGCCCTCATCTAAACCATTTTCATAACTTCTTCTTGCATCAAAACTATGCCAAAATTCCTCCATATCTCCTTATCCTAACATCATAATGCCAAAATCATCCCTCAATCCATAGCCTCTTTATCCATATCCAATATCATCTCAATCTCAAAGCCAATCCATATTCAACCTACCCAATCCAATCATCATATTGTGTTGAAGAACAAGGAGCAATCTACATTCTACTATTTCAACATTGGGTAAAGCTAGGAGAGATCTTGGGTGCACTCTCCTCAACCTTATTGTAGGTTATGATGTTATGCATAAACAAACATAGATAAAGAAATGCAAATCAAACCTTTATTATCTTGAAAGATACAATGAATTTAGAGAATTCATGATCCCAAGTCTCCGTGGATTAGTTCATAATATACTGATGTTGCTCAGTGGTTTGATGTGCCTTGTTGTTTTCCATTTAGAGGCCTTACATTTCTATTCCCAAGAACTTCATGTCTGGATGAACTTTAATTCACCGGCTTCCTGTAAATTTCTAAACGAACAAGGTTAATCCTACTATATCTAACTAGATGATGCAGATATTTTCTAAGTTTGATCAATTCTTCTGATCATCAACTTATACTGATTAGATTTTACCTTTGCACTATAAATTTGGCTAAGTGATGTGCCTACAGACATATATTTCCATGATTATTGTCATTATTCATATTCATTTGCATGATATTTGTTCAAATATGCTAAAGATGTTCAATTACCTTCGAGATATCAACATATTTCTTGTATTTGCTTAAAGTTTTCTATGTATTTGCAATTATGATTATGATCAGATGAAATTAAAGAAATTGGAATGAATGCTTTTTAAATTTTACTGAAATGAGTGAATCTTTAGCTATTGATCCATATACATTCTTAACACTGTCATGAAGAGAAGGAAATCAACCATATGTTCACCAAGATGTTCCACGGCTAGCTATGATTGATGCTAACTTCGATGGAAAGGAATGAAAACAACATGCACAACATGAAATGCACTCCAAGGGATGCAGCAAATCAAAGCACATATCCAGAATCCATTCACATATTACGCAAAGTTTACAATTGTATGTAATCAAAGCGTCTTCTTCATTAAGTATACAAAAGACATGTACATTTACAATTAGCCTTGAGAATTAGTCCTAATGCTTGAGCAATCTAATCTCAATTAACTTTCGAATGGTTACAAAGTGCACTCCATCTCCTTTTATAGGACAAGGATAGGAGGTGGTTACAAAAGATCGTATGATCAAGATTTGTCAATTAAGATCAACAGTCCACATCATTTCTTGACCAAGTCAATGGGAAAATACATGGTGCAGTTTGCCAGTTGGAAACCATCTAGTAGTATACAGCTATCCTTCTTGACATTTTATGTGTATGACCCCGTCATATTGCATCATGCTTGTTCTTTGTCTTCTTCATCAGTGAATGAGTCTTCTTCCTCTGTATGCACACTGATGACTCCCCTGATGGGCTCATATGCCTACACTATTCATTCAACTTCTCCCCCATCTTAGACCTTGGCCTTTGCTATTGCATGCTCTTGTGAATGGAACTGTGCTTGTAATGCTGACCATTTGCCCTTCCTACTATTTAACATTTCATTATACATCTCCACTTTTGATTTAATCCTCATGGCCTTACTAATTATGTCCTTTGATAAATGATTGAGGGGGTCATCTACTATAGGCTTGAAGTTGTCTTAAAAAGCTTTAACTGCAAAATCTGCATCCTGATTTTCTATCTTTCCTTCTACCTTTTCATCGAGGGACTCTAGGATTTCTACTTCCTCAAACAAAAGCTTGTGCAACCTAACACTGATATCCCTGAGCTTAGCATTGCACTTCTTCAGGATGTCACTTTCAAATTTGGTATCCTCATACCATATACTCAATAGCTGTGATGTCTAGTTATTCAGTATTTTGTTGTATATCAAGACATTCACATCTATGTGTTTAATCTCAGACAGGGCAGTTAGATTTTTCTCTACTTTGATTCACCTCTACCCAACCTCCTTCTATAATTTGTCTACCTTGCCTTTCAATGTACTGAGCAAATTTCAATTAGTAAGAGAGGTTTTTATTACCTTTTCTTCCTCAGTAATGACTTAAATAAACCATTTATCAATTGTATGTACTTTGTGCTTCATGATGTCCAATCTTGTCACCTCATCCTGGGATATAATGGTCAGTGGGATGGATGTGCTGACTGGCATATTATTGGGGTCTACTAGTCCCTTTATGAATGTGTACAGCTGAGCAATGTGCTCTTTATGCGCCTTATTTTTACTCTTCTCTTTCTCTAATGTATTCAATAAAGAATCAATTATATCTTTGGCCTCTTGGCCTTCTTGTCGTTATGTGGCAAAGCCCAAGTCAATAGTGTTCATTTGGAACTCACTGGCACTTATTTCTCCCTTGGCTTTGTCCACCATAGGCATAGCTACTTGAGTTGTTCTCTTACCTATTCCTAGATCTCTCTTTATGGAAAAGGTGGCCCTAGCCCTCCTCTTTGGTTTGGCTATATCAGCTGAAAACAATGTAGATATGTCAAAATTGGAGGAGACATTAGGTGCAAGAAGATTTACCTCCTGATGTAACCAATATGGCATCTCATCTTTAGATCCTTTCTATTATGTATGTTTAATGTGAACATCTTGCGACTGTGTATTATGTTCCACTCTTGGTGGTGACTGCTCCTTCTCTTGTTCATTATGTATCTCCTCATCATGGACCTCCTCATGTGCAAGGACTTCTTGTGTTACCTTTACATTATGATCCTACTCATCTTGTGGTGGTTGATCCATATGAGGGTTTGGATTACTTTGATCCAGCCTATCCTGGTGATCCTCTTGGCCATATTTGTTCACATTCTCTTCTTTTCTTTGATCATCACCTACTTGAGGATCTTGTTCTCCATCTTTGGGTACGTTTGTCTCTTTAGGAGCTTGGGGTTCAATTATCTCCACTTTCTTTGTTCCCTTCTCAAGTATTTTTTCACTATCGTAATCATCATGCTGATCAGGTATTTTTGTATCCTCCTCCATGGCTACATTAACTTCTAATTTACTTCACTTTGGAGGCAAGTCCTCATCTTTACTTTTATCTTCCTTGCCCTGATAAGTCAAATCTATCGTTGTTGGGCTGGTAACCTGATCTACTAATCCTGCTAAACTAATTTGTTGTGCTACAATTTCAGGATTACCTTCTTCTATTTCTTCTTCTTCTACCTCCTTTTGTACTGTAGGAGTACCCTGAGGAGTCATCTTTGTATTCTTTACCAGTGTCTCCATAAGGTTGGTGGACACTTCATTCATGACTTCATCATTTCAGAGTTCAACGGTTTCATCCAAGGGAAGGGGCTGATCACCTCCCTTATTCTTCTTTTCCTTTCTCTTCTCTTCTGCCAGTTCAGTTTTGAAACGCACTATGGTGGGAATGGGCACATCATGCTACAAATTTCTCTTGATACCTTCACCACCTTTTCCTTTCAACACAACCGAGTGCACATCAACAGACCCTCTCATTGCTTGTGTTGAATCCTTTTTCCAAGGCACCTCTTGAGTTTTCTTTTTATTTCTCTTTATGAGGAGATCATCCTCATCTATGCTTTCCTCTATGTCCTCATAAGTGGCAGCGGGTTTTACAATAGGCTTCTGTTACTTTGTAGGTGCTTGAGATGTTGTGGCAGTGGAGGTTGAAGCTGAATCCTTCTTAGGTTGAGGATGACAAATGATTCTCATACCTACATTTTGGTTTCCCTTTTTAGACCCCTCCTGCTTTCTTTCTCCTTTAGATGCCCTCTTTTCCTTGAGGAAATCATCATATTCCTCTTATATTAGCTCTTGCCTCTTTCTTTTCTTGTCAATAGTGAGGGCCATTCCTTTGTTTTTTATTTTTGTAACCTCTCCATCCACCCATTCTTTGGTCAATTGCATGACCTTTTGTGTTATCCTGTCTAATGATGTTTCTTCTGGTTGATTCCAATCAGGAGACGATATTGTCTCATTATATATTTTCTTGTGACATGACCATCCCATCATCCTCATGTAACTATACTGGAACTTGTATGTAGTGTAATGTGTGGATTTGTTTCAGAGTAAGCCTTTGGTAGCTCCTCTTTCTCACTTCCATTTCATCATCACAATCAGCCCAATAGTCCTCAAGATGCACCTAACGTATCGATTTCTTATACAGTGCATGCATCCTATCATATGGGTCATATTGTCTAGATACAAAGAAAGGTTGTAAGGACATCAATTGCAACCCTCCCACTTTCCTTATCAAGACACATATACCACCCAATCATTAGTGGGAATAGGACATTAGGTATCTTATTCTTCTCAACAAAAGCTTCAAATGAAGGCAATATCTGATTGGCCATCTCCATCAGGATGACCTTATCCATTGGGTATCTTGGCAACATGAGAGGTTCCCCAGTGAAACCTTCTATTCTTATATATGTGAAAGTGGGGAATTGGATGAACCAAGCCCCATCCCTGTATATCACAGCTTGAGCCTCCACGCTCAGCCTCTTTGCTATGTCCTCTTCCATGGTCCTGACTAAATTCATGGAAAATGAATCATTCACTCTCTAGTAGTGTTAGAGAGACTCCCTCTATTTCAATTGTGGGTAGTGATCCCATATGTTCACATCTCCAGGGTTGCTACCGACCTTGCCTACTGTCTGCAAACCATTGAATGTCCCTCTGAATGCGCATGCATAGACCACATACGAGGTCATATGAAACATGTTGGTCTTTCCTCCCAGATTGCTCATGCCTTCATCTAGACTGTCACTAATAAGCTTTGCCCACTAGGGCTTCTCAATAGTAGCCTCCACCATTCTCATAAGACCATACATCCAATCCTCAAAATATCCTGCATTTGGCCTTCCTCTCATTCAACTGAGCATTACCATCATATACTGATATTCAAGAGCAAAGTTGAACTTATATAAATGCACAGGCAGCTTTGTTGAAGCCTTATAAGTGCTATCACTAGCCCTCCGTGAGAACATGATTTTTCTGCAATCCTTGTGGGTGCTGTTGTATTTTTTTTCTAACTGCTCCAAGTCTATTGGACATACATTGGGTCCTTTTGGCGGATTGAAAGCTGCGGTGATGCCCTCAATTGAGAAGTCTACATACACCCGACCATATTTCTCCACCTTCCTATTGAGAACATTATAGTTACGAGCACATTCAATTACCAGCTCGATGGCCTCTACTGCATAAGGAAAACCTTCGGCATGCCACATGCTTGAATTGTATATGTTGATAAGTAAGGGTTTTCCACTGCCTTTTCTGATTGTGTCATCCATACATCTAGATCAGTGTTCCTTGGATGTGTATCATTTATCTAACCATATTTGAATACTATCCCCTCAGGTTGTATGCCCATGGGCTTTAAGAATTCAGTGTCTGACCTATTTTTACGGATTGCCATTGTATCATGCAATAAGAACATATGTATGTCTTACCCTAACATGTTGTATGCGCATGAAAATTTAATGATTACATGAATATCATGATGTTTTGATTCTTATGCGATATCATTCACGCATCATCATATTAATTTACTGTGGCAAAAACAACATTTACCTATTTGTTTTATCCATATATGATAAAAGAGGGCTTCATCATTACATACCTGATATTCGCTACATTTAAACCATTCAATCTATATCTGGATGTGCATGTTCATCTCGCGATCACCCTCCTCCATTTTTTGTTTGAATATGCACCATGTTCCGTTACAATCACAGGTTGCCGTAATGTCGCCTTAATCGCACAGGAGCTCTGTAATTTCTTATCTCGAATGCGTAATAGGATTAAAATGAACTCAAATCCTTGTTTCTAATCAGAGGCACTGGTGAATTAGGGTGTAATTAATGTTAAATTGCTCATATCCATTGATCAACACCCAATCTTTTGAGATGTTAACAGGTGGCGCGATATTATTTGAAATTTTGAATGTTCACCTACCGTTAGAATAGCATTTATTATAGGATCATCACATTTGCAAATGTTAGGGATATTAAGAAATATGCATGTTCTTTTGAATATGCCCATGACGTTAGCATGATAATGGTCAACCATTGACCAACAGTTGAAAGATCGGGTCACTTTATTTTTGTTTATTATCATGATATTGGGATATGCTGACATGGACCAATCGATGTGCCACATGGAGATGTCTTATTGGTTTGCAAAACTCCATGTGTTATAGGTCCCAAGAGTGGATAAGGGGACATTAAGAAATATCTAGATGTTCAGTTATGTAGAATATGCCCCCTTTTACGAAGATGAGGGTGATGTCATTGTCAAATTGGCGAAGATCAGAGATCTTAGCTAATATGACAGATATTAAGATTTGCCTTTGTTTGATATTGGGTTAGGATATTAGCGAATATCTGGGATATTGAGAACGAGATGACTCTTTTGATGTCGGGGAGTATGATGATGTCATCGTCACATCGAGTCTTCTTTAGAATGGAGCAAGATGACGTCATCGTCATATTAACAAAGATCAGGGATCTTAGTTAATGTGATGGATATGAGAAATATGTCGATGCTAGGTATTTACGTTATATTTGAGGTGCTCTTGTACATTAGTAAATATCAGGCATATTAAGAAATGTGTACCCTCAGGTAATGCATGCGGGTATTGATGGGTAAGCATTTCCTGAGCTTAAATTTGATGTCTGCATATTAGCAAATATATAGATATTGAGATTTTCTTTGTTAAAACGTATGTTTGGGATATTGATGAATAATAGGGTCCTTAGGAAATGTGATGACCACCTCATATGTGACTGGTTTGACCAACTTTGACCAACCATAACTTCTTATCCTTAAGGAATTTTGAGGTGATCCAAAGGGCAAACCTGCTTAGAATTTTGCACTCTTTCACTTGATGAGGTTTGTGATAACAAGAATCTGACTTTGACACTCAACCATTTTTATGAGGTCCATGCATGCATAGGATGATATCTTATCACTGCATCTGACACTTAACTTTTAACATACTGCCCAAAGCAAGAAAGCAAGAAACAAGCCAAAAAAGTTGGGTCCTTATTTTTCTAAGGAAAAATGGGGCATGTTGTGTAACCACACAACACTTATCAAGGAGTGAGGGAGATTTGGAGCTTGTGAAAGGTATAAATCACTCTTTTGTGTTTCTTTTCTTGTTTATTTGCTTTCAAATTTTCTTTCATCTTCAATAGGCATAGATAGTAGAATTTAAAGATAGGTCATGTGAACATATGTATAAATAAACATATTGAGGAATGCATACAATAAAGAAAGGAGGATGTCAAGCACCCATGAATGTGAATGGGTAGTTAACAAAAAAAAATTGGAGTTCTAAAATTAAGAGGATGCCAATTATAGAGACAAAGAAGATAAAAACAAGAAATGGAAGCAGAGAGTGCATGCTCACAGAAAAAAGGAAAAATAGAAACAGGAAGGAGAGGAGATACATCGAGCTGGAGAAAAAGAGATTGAACAATAGGGAGGCAGTAAAAACATAGGAAAAGTATTAAGAACAAACCATAGAGAGTATTAGGCCAAGTGGAGGTTCAGGTACTTTCCTTTTAAGTATTTCATAGTTTAGCTAAATATGATGATCTTTTAAGACCATGTTCAGCCTGCGACACCTTTGAAACACCCCTTTTTCATCTTTTGTTTATGCCTGTTAAAACTTTGTAAGTCAGCCTTGTATCTTTTAGATCAGCCTTTGTTTCCAGGTTAAGTTGTATTTCCTTAGTTTAGTCAGTACTTCTTTCTAATGCCTTTAGAACTGGCCAAGATTAAATTCAAATGACCTAGGATAAAACACTTTGGACTGGCCTCTATAGTTTGTTAGTTAGCCTGTTATAGGCCACGTACGGCCTTCTGTGTCTGGTGTTATCGGCCATACCATTTAGATTGCAGTCTTTTGTTTTGATTATCTAAATTTGTAATATGTCGGTCTTAGCCTATCAACAGTTGCTCATTATTGATATTGCTAGCAACCTATTTTAAAATGTTTTGATTCTATTTTGTGTCTGGTGTTAATTGAATTCTAAGGCCTATGTATCCCTTACTGTTGGCCTTTCCATTACTCATCGGCCTTCATAATGTTTTAAACCACTTGTATCAGATATGTAAACAACATTCTCTTTATATTAAAATGACATTCTCTTTATATTAAAATGGCATTCTCTTTAACTTAAATCGGCCTGTGTAATATATATGCGGCCTTCGTTGATATTAACATCCTATATAATATATATATGGCCTGCCTAATGTTATAAATGGTATGTGCATATATAAAATAGCTGCCTATTATTTTAAAATGGCCTTTAATTTGTGATTAAACAATCTTTCTTTTCAAAACGGCCGATCTTCCTTTGATGATAAATCAGCCTATGAGATATTTTTGAATGGCCTTTCATCCAAAGATTCCTTTTAAATATTTTTCTTTTGGCCATCAGTTGATGGTAGTGACCTCTTGTTACATCGTTACTGGCCTGTTTAGAATGGCCTCCAAACCTTTGTTTTTCTTGTGTTAAATCTCGAGGTAGCCTATGCATAGCATTTTGTTGGTGGCATGTTTACAATTGCAATGTTCTTCACTGATATTGGAAATATCTTCACTATTAATTTGAATGTTTTCACTATTATTTGAGACATCCTCTCTGTTATTAAAAATGACCTCACTATATTTCCTATTCTTTTTCCTTTATTATTTGCGGACAAAAAGATACCTATAGGACACTATTAGGTGATTGGGAATGAATTGTATACATGAATTGAATCTTATGATCACATTTATCATTGAACACGTAATGGGTGAATAGTAGTTTTCTGAAAGAAAGGTACGATTATAAATTCACACATGAACAAACACATCCTTATGTTTCAATAGCTAATTGAATTGATTAAAGAAATTAAAACCATTGAGATGTTTATATGAGAAAAATGGATGCATTGATTACCCAAGTGAGAAAAGTGACTAATTATGTTCCTAATACATGCTTGTTACTAAAGAGAATTGTTTATGTTTGCCTATATATGAGTCCTGATTATGGATACCTTGGGAAACAAATTATTTTTCTTGCTTATATGGTTCCTAAAATGGGTTCATTAGGGATAGACTATTTGTTTTCTATGTGTATGTGGGTTACTTTTGGGCTAGGATGTCGAATGTGGGCAAACAGAGAAGGCTTTTCCTCTTTTTCAGGATTTGACCATAACTATTTTAAGTTCTTGGGCCAAGCCATGCTCATTGAAATAGATGAAAGATTGTCTAGAAAAACTTTATTTATATATTTCTCTGCCACATCCTATTGTGAGATATTGCACATCATCATTTAGATTTGCATTTAGACATCAGGTTGCATCGGGTGTTCCCTTCTACCAGTTGTTTCCAAGTTGCTAGGCGGTTCGTGCAAGGCTGGCTTTCCTTCATTTCATGAAGGAATCTGAGGAAGTGTAATTGCTTCATGGTTGGGTAGAAAAGCATTTGGGCCATGTTCCCATCTTTCAGATTGCACATGACCATGTGGATTAGTGGTAGCTGGAGACAGTGTTTCAGTTCTTATTCACTACTTGTACTTGATTTTGTACCTTATTATTCATTATGATGACTTATGGCATGAGAGCCTAAGATGTATATTGTATATTCTTTTATAGTGCTAACCCCTGGTTATGTCACGTGGATTGTAAGATGTAATTTCATTATTGTCGATATATATATGGAGATCTATCTTTTTACTAGAGATGATGTAATTAAGTGGGTTATTTACTTTAGTAATTTCTGTTATGGGATGTGTGCTTTACATTTGGTATCAGAGCTCTAGGTGTGACACTAGGGCCTTTTGGACTATTATGATAAGATGTGAATTTGTGTAGACTAGTCATCATGGATACTAGAAACACTGATCGTAGTGGAGGATCAAACAATGATCAAAATGGAAGGAACTATGGTGAAGCAAAGAATGAACAAGATGGAAGGTTAGACCAAATCCTTTCTCTCCTAACCCTATAGGGTATGAGAATGGATAATCTTGAGCAGGAGATTAGAGTGAACCATGGAGGGAAAAATTAAAACAAAAACCAAAATCAAAGAAATGCAAATCAGAATCAAGGCAATGAGAACTGGAGGGAAGAGGTGCAGAACCTAGAGCATGAAGGGAATGCGAACAATCACGGTAGGATTGCGAAGGAGTTGGGAAAAGATCTCAAGAAGGTCTCACTACCCAAGTTTGATGGTAGGACCATCGGTGAGGGAGCTGAAGCGTAGATTATCAAAATGGAAAAATACTTCAAGCTCTGTAACCTTTCAGATGAGACCAAGGCAACATGGGATTCCTATCATCCTACGGAAGAAGTGGCTACATGGTGGGATAATGAAAAGGTGGAAAAAAGATTGTTTCCAGGAGAAATCACTTGGGAACTTTTCCTATAGCTCTTCAGGAGAAGGTGGTTACCACAGCTCTTCTTTGATAAGAAGATGATGAAGTTTCAAAATCTAAAACAAGGAGGAATATTAGTAACCCAGTATTAGGAAAGGTTTTCTCACTTACGCAAGTATGTTCTGCAATACCATATGGATGAGAGATTCAAAATTAGGAAGTTTATCATGGGCTTAAGGCCTCATATTGGAGTGGATGTAGACATCCACAATCCACTAACTACGGATGTAGTTTTTGAAAAGGCTATTAAGTAGGAGTGGAAGTTGCAGCAACTTGAAGAACAAGAGACCTGAGAACAATAACAACAACAATCAAAAAAATAATCAGAATACTAGCAATCAGGGTAACAACAGCTGATAGATTAGAAACTTGAAGAGAGGTAACAATTCTCAAGATAGGAATGGTGGATATCATAACTGAGGTAACAAAAGAGGAAACTACAACAATAATAACAACAACCACAACAATAACCAAAGAGATAGGTCAAAAGGACCAAGGGCATCTTGTGGCAGATGCTATGTTTGCGGAGGAGAGCATTACGCCAACACTTGTCCTCAAATAACAACAAGAAGAAGAGATAAGAATTAGTAGGGAACACCTTATCACCAGATTCATGTAGCCGTGGACAATCAGAAAGCTGACTTCCAGGTAGCACCCATACAGTTTCAAGGTAAGCTCTAGGGACTACCTATTTTTATTTTGATTGATACTGGAGCCACTAAATGCTTTGTAGATCCTAGAGTAGTATCAAAGTTATTCGTTAGACCTGGACATATGGCAAACTCATGGATGGTACAATATGGAAATAGGGCAGAAAAGAGAGTAGATTCATGTCCTGGATGTAGTGAGTTAGAGCTTCTGAGTTTTCAAACGCAAGTGAAACTTTATGTAGAACCTTTAGGGTCTTATGATGTAATATTGGGAATCAACTAGTTATTTGAACATAAGTCAATTGTAAACTATGAAGATAAGGTTTTTATATGTTTGGATGACCTAGGGAATCATGTGGAGATCAATGGATCCAAGAGACCCTTGGAACTTAGACAAATCTCGACTATGCTATTAAAGAAAGCCAAGAGGAAAGGGTGTTCCACTTATGATGTCCAAGTAAAAGACCTTGACAATGTAGAACCAACATTTAATGACTACCCAATCCTTAGGAAATTACAAGATGTGTTTCCTATGGAGTTAATAGAGTTACCACCGAAGAGAGAATTTGACTTCTCAATTGATTTGCTACTAGGGACTGAGCCTCAATCCAAGACACCCTATAGGATGACTACTACATAATTGTATGAGCTTAAAGCACAATTATAGTAGTTATTAAACCAAGGGTTCATAAGACCTAGCATGTCACCATGGGGTGCACTGGTCATATTTGTGAAGAAGGATGGGACTTTGCGCCTATGCATTGATTATAAAATGCTTAATAAGGAAACCATAAAGAACAAGTACCCACTCCCAAGAATAGATGAGCTCTTTGATCAGATGAAGGGAGCTAATTGTGTTCTCAAAGATACACCTTAGGTCTGGCTACCATCAGTTACAGATTAAGGATGAGGACATCTCAAAGACAACTTTTAGAACTGACTATGGTCACTACGAGTTCATAGTAGTGCCATTTAGGTTGACTAATGCTCTAGAAACCTTCATTAATTTAATGAATAGCATATTCAATGATTGCTTGGATGATTTTGTGTTGATCTTTCTTGATGATATTTTGATTTATTCTAAATCAGTTGAAGAGCATGAAAAGCATTTAAGGATAGTATTGTAGCACCTAAGAGAGCAAAAACTCTTTGATAAGCTATCCAAGTGTACATTCCATTAGGACAAGGTGCACTATCTAGGACATGTAATCTTAGTTGAAGGGTTTGTAGTTGATCCTAAGAAGATTAAGGCAATAATGGAATGGCCTATACCTCAGAATGTGACAAAAGTCAGAAGTTTTATGGGACTTGCAAGTTATTACATAAATTTTGTGGAAGGGTTCTCAACAATAGAAACACCAATTACCTCACTCCAGAAGAAAGGTAAAAAGTTTGAATGGAAAAAGGTGTGAGCAAGCTTTCCAAGTATTGAAGGAAAAGCTTACAACAACTCCTATCTTGACCATACTTGGCCCTAATGGGCATTTCACAATTATAATCGATGCTTCAAGATAAGGTGTGGGAGGAGTACTAATGTAGAATGAGAAAGTGGTCACATATGAGTTGAGGAAGTTGAAGCATTATGAGTAAAACTATGCACTACATGACCTTGAGTTAGCCGCCATAGTTCATGCACTTCAGATGTGGAGGCATTATCTTCTAGGGAAGCCCTTTGAGTTGAAGACAAATCATTTAAGGCTCAAGTACATTTTTACACAACCTAATCTTAATGCACGTTAGAGAAAGTGGTTAGAATTCCTTAGTGAGTATGACTTTGGGATTGAGTACATAAAAAGAAAAGAGAATAGAGTGGCAGATGCTCTAAGTAAAAGAAGACATCTAGCAGCCATGGTTACCACAAGATCCAATTTGAGACAGAAAGTAATTCAGAATTTGCAAGGGGATGAGCATTATGAAAAAGTGAAACAAGCTTTAGAAAAAGACCCCTTAGATTATTGGTTTGATGGATATGTGATTGAGTCGGATGGACTTTTGCAATATCAAGGAAGGATGTATATTCCTGACTCAGGGGAGTTGATAAAGTTAGTTCTTGAGGAGATCTACAATGCACCATATTCGGGGCACCCTGAAGTGATAAAGATGGTCAAAGGTTTGAGACCTTTATACTTTTGGCCTAGACTTAAGAAAGATGTAACAGAATTTGTGGCTCGATGCTTGCAATGCCAATGAGTAAAGGATGAGCATGTGCATCTAGCAGGGCTTCTATACCTACATAGTGTACTAGAACATAAGTGGCAAGTGATAACTATACCTACATAGTGTACTAGAACATAAGTGGCAAGTGATAAGTATGGATTTTATTCAGGGTTTTCCCATGTCCAAGAATCGACATGATGTCATCTTGGTAGTTGTGGACAAGTTGACGAAAGTATCACATTTCATCCTAGGGAATATTTCAAATGGTTCATTAATATTAGCTAAGAAGTTTATTCAGAAACTCTTTCAATTGCATGGAGTGCCGGAGATGATCATTTCAAATCGAGACACTCGCATGACTTCTATTGGTATGTGGCGACTGATCATGCAAGTATTGTACACTCGTAATGTATCCTCACTGGGGTTCGGAGTCAATTGTTAATTTTTGTTAACCGACAAAAGAAAAATGACACTATAAAACCCTAATTCTATAAGCTTCCAAAAAGCTTGAAATAAGTGGCTGGGATGTATGTTGTGGGTGTGGAATTCATGAGATTGTAATATGTTTGCACTAGATAATAAAATCATTGGATGGCTAAGTTTATGTGGATGTAGCCCATATTGGTTGAACCACGTTAAATTTTTGTGTTGATCTCTTTTGTATTGTTCATCATTGTTATATTTGGGTTATTTAATCTGCATATAATTGTTAGTGTTTATTGTTCTGATCTGCCTAAACCCTAACAACTAGTATTAGAGCAGGTTGTGTTTGATTATCGTCTACAGGTCGGTGGCAGTTGAGTGGGAGTCTCACGGTTAAGTGGGAGCAATGGTGGATGAGGGTAAATTAAAGGTAGATAAATTCAATGGGCAGAACTATCAGTTATTGAAGATGCAGATGGAGTATTATCTCTATCAGAAGGATTTATGGAGGCCATTAGAAGGAAAAGCCAAGAAGCTGGCAGTAATGACCAATGAGGATTGGGAACTTCTAGACAGAAAGGCACTAGGAACCATTCAGTTGTGCCTGGCACCATCTGTGGCATTCAATATAATAGAAGTGAAGGCAATAGATGAACTGATGAAAGCTTTGGAAAAATTGTATGAAAAACCCTCAGCCTCAAATAAGGTATTTCTCATGAAGCATTTGTTTAATCTAAAAATGATTGAAGGTGGATCTGTGTCAGATCATTTAAATGAGTTTAATATGATTACTAGTCAGCTAACTTCTGTAAAAGTGAAATTTGATGAAGAGATGAGGGCTCTCTTGGTTTTATGTTCTTTGCCAGAAAGTTGGAATAGCTTGGTAATGGCTGTAAGTAACTCTATCTTTGGTTCAAATACTTTGAAATTTGATGATGTTGTTGGTGTTATCCTTAGTGAGGAAATGTGACAGAAAAGTACAGGTGAGAGTTCAACATCAGGTAATGCTTTGACTGTAGAGAACAGGGGAAGAACAAAGGAGAGAGGAAAAAGCCCAACAAATCATGGGAAGTCACAAGGGAATTCAAAGAAAGACAGATCTAAATCCAGAGGAAGAATGGATTGCTGGCACTGTGGAAAGCAAGGATACTTGAAGAAGGAATGCTAGTCTCGAAAGGGCAAACAAGGATATGGACAACATGATGATAGTAAGAAAGCTAATGTTGCAAGTAATAAATTATAGGATGCTTTAATTTTGTGTTTAGATAATGTTAATGATTCATGGGTAATAGATTTAGGGGCTTCATTTCATGCCACACCCCATAGGAAATATTTTGTAGATTATGTTCAAGGTGATTTTGGACAGGTATTTTTGGGTGATGATGAACCATGTCAGATTGTTGGAAAAGGAAAGATAAAAATCAAGTTGCAGAATGGAAATGAATGGTTGCTACAGGAGGTAAGGCATGTTCCAAATTTGAGAAGGAATTTAATCTTTGTAGGACAACTGAGTAGTGAAGGCTGTATAGTTAACTTTTCAGTAAAAGTATGGAAGGTCACTAAAGGTGCATTAGTAGTAGCTAAAGGTGAAAAGTTAGGCACATTGTATTTGTGCACCGATAATACTTATTCTACCTTAGCTGCTACATAAACATTTGCTACTGAAACAGTTATATCACTTGCTATAGGGACAGAAACAGAATTGTGGCATCATAGACTTGGGCACATGAGTGAGAAAGGGATGAAGATCATGTTACAAGGTGTGGTCCTTGGTCTCCTTGTTCAGCGCTATGTTGTGGTGGTTTGTGACAAGGGCTTAACCACCTCCCGTGCTTGTTAAGTCAAGTGGTTGTATCAGGCATTAACAGGTCGATCTTTTGGTGCAACGGTAGCTAACAATTGGTATCAGAGCTAAGTTCCTCCTAACAGAGCCTAATAGCTTGAGGAAGATCTGGGAATCTCAATGGATATGTATGGTATGAGGGAACAACTTCAGTCTGCACTAGATGATCTTGAGCAATCTCACTCTAAGGTCAATAACCTGAGGGAAAGACTCAAACAAGCTGATGATTTCATAAATGAACTCAAAGAAAAACTAAGTATCTCAACAAGAAAAGAAAGGAATTGCTTCAACAATTAGTAAGTCAAAGTGAAGCCAATGATACTAATGAAGATCTGAATGAGAAAACCAAGTTATGTGAGAAGTTATCAAAAGACGTCATTATGTAAGACATGAAATGGAATCAGGAATTATGAAATACACCCAAGAAATTGAAGAGAAAAGAAAAAGTGAAGATAATCTAAAACAATCTCTCAAGGAGAAATCAGAAGACTGCCACAAAATGGATAGAATAATCAGGCATCTGGAATTTGATCTTGAAGAAGCTAGAGACAATGAAGAACAACTTGAGAATCAGATAGACACTCTTAAAAGGGATCTTCAAACAGTAAATGAATACAAAGAGAAATTCAAGATAAGCTCTGCTCAACTTGAAGTTCTTCTTGAAAGCCAAAAGAGTGTAGATGACAAGCAAGGCTTGGGGTATGAGAAAGGAGAAAGCTCTAGATCCAGTCAGAAGAACACTGGATCAGGAAATCCAAGGAACAGGCCTAGAAGACCTCTGGTAAGGCAACCAAATACTCAAAGATATCCATCCTTCAATGGTTACTGCCACAATTGCAATAACTTTGGTCATAAAGCAAATCAGTGTAGAAGAAGAATGAATCAGACTAATTCATCCTTCTCTAGATAGTGTTTTAACTGGAAAAGGTATGGTCACAGATCTCATGAATGTAGAAATATGCAAATAAACAATTCATTCAATGGTAGATGCTTTGCATGCAATAGAATGGGACATATGGCTAATCAATGCAGATCTAAAGGATATCAATCAAATATGCAAATAAATGTTGTTTGCTACAACTGTAATTGATCCGGTCATATTGCCAAATTCTGCAGAAGTAAGAACTAGGATAAAAGGGGTCTGGTGCATCATAATCAAAATCAAGACAAATGAAAAGAAAAAGTGAATGTGGATGAAGTTCAAAGGGAGATGAACAAGATTTGGGTAAAGAGAAGTACAAAAAATGTTGGGGATGAATCCGCACCAGAATCTGGTGCTGATATTCCTTCCAAAAACTAAATAGATGAGATCTCGCTCAGGGGGAGTCAAAAAGGAAAATAAATTCCCCCAGCCAGCCATTTGGTGCCTAAAATTGGCACATGGAAAGTTGCACATTAAAGGGTTCTCAGAGAAACATCTAAATAAGCCTTGGCAAAGATTTGGAAGATCCGCAAGAAGTTTTGAACAGGTTAATCATCCAAGATTGATCTGGTTTAACAGTCATTTGGTAAAAGAAGGATTTTCACATTTAGATCCGGTATGATTCAAAATTGAGGTATCTTGATCTGCGGATAAATGGAATGATTGAAGAAAGGTAGATAGATTGTCAATATTCACCGAGAATAACTCTAAGTGCATCTCAGTGATCTGGAAAGATCTCTCAGGACAAGGAGAACAAGGCAACCGGAATAACTTAAGTTGTGCATTTATTGCAAAATGGAATTAGGGTTTGTGTAGAAATAAAAGGGTTCTTTTGTTCATCATTTGCACAATTGCATTTGAGAAGAAGGAAGAAAGAGCTCTGCAACAAAATTGCTTCAACTTTCTCTCAAGGATCAACCGCAGAATTTGACTCAACCAACGATCTTTTCGGCTCTTATCGTGAACCCTAGAAGCGTAAAAGGTATTTTCCGCTCTTGAATCTCTCTCTGAATCCTTTGAAAGATGGCTACTCCAAATGTTGTTAAAATCACTGATAGACCGCACCCTAAGTTCAAGAAACATACCTACAAATCCCTAGAAGTTGATCTCCTAGGCGCATTCTCTAGCATTCCGCATGGGGTTCTGCATGTAGAAGATGTTAGGGTCTACATACATGCAAACATTGAAGAATTTGGGGAATCCAAGCTGATGGATATCTACCACAAGGAACTTATAGATGAATCATTTGAACTTAAACCCCAATTCAAGGCCATCCGGGATAAGCATTTTGGACATTGCATCCATTTCCCCTATTTTGCTGAAGATGAATGGGTCCAGTATGTTCTGAGCAGAATGCATGATAATTTCATGTGGTTGTTGAGGCCATTTAAGATCACAAAAGATGTCATTAGGGTGGTAACCGGATTGCACTCATTCGGTGAGTTGCCTACTCTCAAATCAGTCAAAAACCAAACTGTGAGTGAGGCTACCGGATCAAAATTTGATAAGAGGGCAATGACAATAGAAGACATCTTAAATCTAGATGTCAAATTTGCCTCTATGATAATTGGTTACAAAATATATCACTCCAGCAGGGAGAATTCAGTATCCAGAACTACTATATATATTGCATATGAAATGCTAAGGAAAAATGCAGACTATGATCTATGCGAGCTTCTCCTGAACCAACTGTTAGAGAACCTGCAGAAAATAAAGAAGGATAAGAAGAATTCATTCAAGTGCGGTGGCTTAATATTATGTCTATTCTTCTATTACATGAATGAGCTACCTGGATCCAGTGGTTGGATATGGCAAAATGACAAACCGGTTTCCATACAAATCAGAGACTATATGTATGGGCTTGGTGATGCCAAGGCACAAAGCACAGCTCTCTGGGGTTACTTCAAAAACTTCCAAGGCATGATGCAGGCCAGA
Organism: Cunninghamia lanceolata; assembly: GCA_027924645.1. NCBI lineage: Eukaryota > Viridiplantae > Streptophyta > Pinopsida > Cupressales > Cupressaceae > Cunninghamia > Cunninghamia lanceolata. Next base: position 357,209 of record BSBN01000220.1, on the reverse strand, counting down.
GAGAGGATCCCCCAATCTCTAGTTGAAAAATACAAGGATACAATGTGCTTCATGGTAGACACTGATCAATGCCTAATGGAGGCAGTGGAACCGAGAACAATGTGGATCATGCCAATGGGCTATGAGGTGGATGAGAAAATTTTGGAACTGCATATCCAACACCTACTAAGTCAGCCTAAGGACCCTAAGGCAGAAAGGTTTGGAACCTTCCAAGAGTTGAGTGTAAAAGTTCATGTTGAACTTAGACAGCCTGAGATTAAGAGAAAAGTGAGAAGGGAAGTAGAAGAAGTCACCAAGAGATATGGAATATCAAAAGAGGCAATTGATGCCAACAGAGAGAAGATGGAAAGGGCAGAGAAAGAAAGGCAAGAAACAGAAAAAGAAAGTGCTCCGGTGCAAGCCCCCTCTCGGACTAGATCCTCCAAAAGCTTTGCACCTGCCACCTCTGGGAGCCAAAAAACCTCTAAACCGGAAGCCAAGACATCCAGAAAGGGTGAGAAGAGAACAAAGAAAAAGGCCACAAAATCATATACAAGTCAAAAAGATGATGAAGAGACAGAGTCAGATGAGGAGGTCAAGAAAATGAAGAAGAAGAGGAAAATATCTGGTGAATCCTCTATCGGTCAAGGCAAGAAAGAAAAGGCAGAAGAATTTGTTGAAAAACCTACTCTGTGCATTGATGATATCATCAAATCAGTCACTATGGATGGGAACCTGAAACCAATGACTGAATTTTATGATAAATATAATGAAGCTGACCAGAAGATCTTGCAAGATGCTACAGTCAGGTATATTAACATCTATAATAAAGCATTCATTGAGATCATATCTGTAATTCCCAAAAGCCTAGAGAAGGAACTTGAAATAAGAAAGAACAATGCTAAGGCAAAGGACCTAGAGATTTGGGAACATATAGCTATTCAGCTCTATCCTTCCATCACTCCAAAACAAATGAATATGATCTTCAAGGATTGCAAGGATGAGTCCCGGAGCAAAGCAAGAATGAATCAGCTTATGCTTGGAGAGACTGACAAAGTGGCAAAAGAAACTGAAGACATCCTCTGGAATGCCTTCATGAAATTCAATCTCCCTGTTATAGAGGACATAGATGATGAACCTACTGAGAAAAATGCAGAAGATTCAAAGGAGATAAGTGAGGAAAGGACTAAGGACTTGGATTCCTCTATTCCGAAAGAGGAAGTCCATGAAGAAGCAAATATCTCTCTTCCAGATCCCCCTGCTGAATCTGAAACTGAAGGAGAAGAAATAAAATATGAGAAAATTAGTCAAGAAGAAGAGGTCAAGGGAAGAGAAAAAGACCAAACAGAGAAAACTCCAGATGACAATTCTGAAGTTGTAGAAGGAAAGAAGACTCTGTCTCCAGCAAGAGACACTACAGAAATAGTTGAAGATTTCTTGACCAAAGAAATGATGGAATTAGATGAACCAGAGCTATTTCAAGGACCATTCAATTTTGATTCCCTCTCCCTGGTTCAGACAATGAAGATAGAATCCTTTGCCCAAGCAAAGGCAAAAGAAAAGCTTCTGAAGTCTCACATGGAAGACTGTGAGCTAATAGAGATTGCATCCGGTGTGTTGGAGAAGATCATGCCATCCTTCCAGAAGGATCTTTCAGCCTCTTCATCTGGTAACTTGAAATCTCTTGTTAATTCAATTCGCACACATTTTGATTCTTTGGAGAAGTCAGCAGAAGATAAAGTCCGGAAAAAGTTTTTGGGAAAGAGATTCTCTAAAGTACAAGGGCTAATAACAAATGATAGGAGAAATATGGATATTGGGATAAAGAGCTTAGAAAATACTCTTAAAGATGGTGGAGAAATATATAAATTTTGTTTATCCTGGTCTAAAGTGACAATGGATATTGAGAAGAAAGTGAAAGAACAAGAGGGTAAACTGTCAAGTTTATCTCAGAATTTTGATCCTCTCACCACATCCATAATAAACCAAGAATGTCAAACTATTTCCATTCTAAATGAACTAAAGAAACTTGAAAAGGAAAGGAAAAATATAATAAGTAGGATGGGTGAACTTAGAGGGATAATTGTCCCTAAGTTAGAGGCCATGCATGAGGCCCTAACTGATGCTCAAACCACAGCCCGGACCAGTGATCTGACAGATCTAAGAAGGTAGAAGGTTTTGCATTCCTATTGAGTGGTCACATCTCAATTTTGGTTAGGATGAAGCAAAGTTGGGCAACATAATTTGTCCAGTTAAAGACAACTTTTGTAGATATACTTCAGTATATGTAAGTATAACATGTATATATATATTTATGCGGCCAAGTATAAATTGTTTTTGAGAAATTTTTGTGTGTGGATCCTACCCTTTGCCATTTATGTCAAAGGGAGAGTGAGGAGAAGTGAAAAATGTGGAATCTAGCTAAGGGGGAGCTCTAGAAAAATGTACATAAGAACAGAGCATCAGCCAAGGGGGAGTATGCTATAACACTTAGTCATTTTTCACTAAGTGTTGCCATCAATGCCAAAGGGGGAGATTGTTGGCAAGAGACACTATGTGGCTTCATGAGTGTTGTCATTGATGGTAGCAAAGTCCATCCCACACATCCGCAGGACATGGTATGACTATACCGGAAGACAGACTGAAGAGTATTTTGGTTTGATAAACAAGAACAGAGCATACAACAAGGTTTGACAATCAGGTCCGGATATCTCAGATGAAGTATCTCAATAAAGTATGGACTTGGGGAAGTCAAGAGGAGTACCATGAATAATAGATTCTAGAGATTGAGCCTCCGGTGATGAAAGAGTGAAAAGATATAAACACCCAAGTGTTGGGTTCCTGTTTGGCAGAGTAGACTGAGGATGAACTGGCCGGTAGAGCATCAGACCTTAATCCGGATGAGATATTGATGGTGATCAAGTTTCTTAAGGGATAATTCATGATTGGCCAACATGATTGATGACTTCTATAAGTATCTCTTTGATACACATCACTTGGTAAGCAAGGATTCAGCCGACAGACCAGAGTTTGGGAAAATATTGAGTATTCCGGATGTCGACTAGAAAAATGTTGAAATCTTTTGTGCAGATATATAAACCAAATGGATTATGATGTGAGGGTGTGTGTGGTGTGTGATAGTGTGCAAAGAAAGGCAGAGATAGGTGTGGAAGTTATAATACAAGTCCGGTATGTGACAGAACAGTAGCACTAAAAAGGTGGAAGAATGAAGTGCAGTAGATTAGTTTATTGAGCCTAACCGGAACTAAACCTCAGCATATGTGGATGCCTCTGATTAGTTCAAACATTTGGCTACTTTCCTTATACCTTATAGATAGTGAGTCTCTTGTAGGCAGTGAGCCTCTTGTGAGCAGTGTGCTCGGGCAGTGAGCCCTAATTGGCAAGTGCCATTTTGTAATTCTTATTCTTCTAACAGAGAATACAATCTTGGGTTAGTCACCCCATGGTTTTTTCCCTAACAGAGTTTTCCACATCAAAAATATTATGTTATGTGTGTTGAGATTATTTCTGCTTCCATGGTTATGTATGCTTATATGTTTTGATATTGCACTAATTGTTAAAGAATAAAAGAAAGTCAAATAATTAAGATAATTGATTCACCCCCCCTCTCAGTTATCAATAATTGGTATTAGAGCCGAGGTCACGGGTTCAAACCCCATGCTTTCACTGGGGGGATTGTTACAAGGTGTGGTCCTTGGTCTCCTTGTTTAGTGTTGCATTGCAGTGGTTTGCGACAAGGGCTTAACCGCCTCCCGTGCTTGTTAATTCAAGTGGTTGTATCGGGCATTAACAAGTCAATCTTTTGGTGCAAGGGCAGCTAACAGATCCTTCACTCCAAAAAGTTGCTACCAGGCTAAAGCAGATTGACTTGGAGTTCTGTGAAAATTGTGTTTATGGAAAACCGAAAAGAGTCTAATTTCTCAAAGTTGGGAAAGAGAAGAAGAGTGAGAAATTAGAGCTTGTGCATTCAAATGTATGGGGACCAGCTCAGGTATCTTCTCTTGGTGGCTCTTTCTATTATGTTACTTTTATTGATGATGCAACTAGGAAAACATGGGTGTATTTCCTAAAACAAAAATCAGAAGTGTTTGAAACTTTTAAAAGGTGGAAAGCTTTGGTTGAGAATGAGACAGGGAAAAAGTTGAAGTGTCTCAGATCTAATAATGGAGGTGAGTATTGCAGTAGAGAATTTGAGAATTATTGTTTATATAATGGAATCCGTAGGTAGAAAACGGTTCCTGGAACCCCACAAGAAAATGGTGTGTCTTAGAGGATGAATGGGACCATTATAGAGCGTGCAAGGAGCATGAGATTGCATGTTGGACTACCCTTACACTTTTGGGCAGATGTTTTACATACCGTTGTTTATTTAATAAACAAGGGACCTTCAAATCCTTTGGATGGTGGCATTCCAGAGGAGGCATGGATAGGTAAAAAGGTAAACTATTCATTTTTTAAAACCTTTGGTTGTGAAGCTTTTGTCCATGTTGGTATTGAAAATAGAACCAAGCTTGAGGCTAAGTCTAAAAAATGTACCTTCATTGGATATGGAGTAGATGAATTTGGTTATCAGTTATGGGATTATGAAGATCATAAAATCATTAGGAGCAGAGATGTTATATTCAATGAGGTCATGTATAAGGATCATCTGTAGGAAAAGAAGCATGAACAGGCCAAAAAGGAATATGTGGTAGGGGATGACATTCCAAAAAATAAAATACCAGTGGTACCTGATGCTTAGCAAAAACAAGTTATCCCATAGACTCCTGCAAGTGTTAGACATTCTACAAGGATAACTAGACCTCCAAAAAGATTTTCTCCATCATTATATTCTATATTACTAACTGATTCTGGTGAACCTAAAGGTTATGAAGAAGTAATGTAGGTAGATACCAAAAACCAATGGGACCTAGGCATGAAAGAGGAAATGGATTCCTTGCTGCAAAATCAAACTTGGGACTTAGTCCAATTACCTGCAAGAAAAAGAGCATTGCCAAATAAATGGGTTTACAGGTTGAAGGAAGAAGATGGAGGAAAGAAAAGATATAAGGCCAGACTCATGGTAAAAGGTTTTGCACAAAAAAAGGTATAGATTTTGAAGAAATATTTTCTCTGGTTGTAAAGATGACTTCTATTTGAACTATTCTAAGTCTTGTGGCTGCAGAAGACTTGCATCTTGAACAGCTAGATGTGAAAATAGATTTTCTCCATGGGGATTTGGAAGAGGAAATATACATGCAGCAACCATAGGGATATGAGTTCAAGGGTAAGGAGGATTTTGTGTGTAGGTTGAAGAAGAGTTTGTATGGCCTGAAGCAAGCACCTCGACAATGGTATTTGAAATTTGATAGTTGTATGGTTGAACAAGGTTACAAAAGATGTCATTCTAATTATTGTGTGTATTTTAAGAAATTGGGTATGGCATCTATATTATCCTATTGCTTTATGTTGATGACATGCTTGTTGTCGGGTCTAACATGCAGTATATTAATGAACTTAAGAAGAAATTAGCAAATTCATTTGCTATGAAGGATTTGGGTGCAGCAAAACAAATCCTTGGTATGAGGATCACAGAGACCGGACAAACAGAAAATAATTTTTGTCTCAAAGTGAGTATGTAGAGAAGGTGTTGAAAAGGTTTAACATGCAGAATGCAAAAGTAATTAGTACACCTTTGCCTAGTCATTTTAAGTTGACTAAGGAGATGTATCCCAAGACACAAGAGGAGGGAGACAAAATGTCTAAGATACCCTATGCATCAGCAGTTGGCAGCTTGATGTATGCAATGGTATGTACAAGGCCAGATATTGTACATGTAGTGGGAGTTGTGAGCAGGTATATGAGCAATCCATGAATGGAACATTGGAATGCGGTAAAATGGATTCTCTGATATTTGAGAGGTACTACTTCAAAGAAACTATGTTTTGGAGGAATAAATTATGCTCTAAAAGGATATGTTGACTTTGATCTAGCGAGTGATATTGATAGCAAGGGGAGTACTACAGGGTATGTTTTTACTGTAGGAGGTATTGTAGTCAGTTAGATTTCAAGGCTACAAAAGGTTGTTGCGCTTTCAACCACTGAAGCTGAGTATGTTGCTGCTACAGAAGTTAGCAAGGAGATGATTTGGTTACAACATTTTCTGGAGGAATTGGGGCAACAACAAGAAGATAGCCCTTTGTACACTAATAGCCAGAGTGCCATTCATCTTTCTAAGAATTTAGCTCTACATTCAAAAACTAAGCATATACAGCTCAGATACCACTTCATCTGGTCAGTTTTAGAGGATGGACAGTTGAAGCTGAAGAAAATTCACACTAGTGAGAATCCTACAGATATGTTCACAAAGGCAGTTACATAGGAGAAACTAATTTCCTCATCAGTTTATGTTGGCTTTCATGACTAAAAATGGTGGACATAAGAAACCAGCCAGGCATGTAATCCAGTGGGAGCTGTAAGTGCAGCGGTGTCGTCCAGGATTAGTCTCCAAGTGGGAGATTGTTTAGTGTGGAGCCTGATCAGTCTCCAAGTGGGAGATTGTTGGTATGTGGTGACTGATCATGCAAGTATTGTACACTCATAAAAAAAATCCCTCTTTTTTCCCATTTGGATTCAGTTGTTAATTTTTGTTAACCGACAAAAGAAAAATGACATTGTAAAACCCTAATTCTAGAAGCTTCCAAAAAGCTTGATACAAGCGGCTGGGATGTATGTTGCAGGTGTGGAATTCACAAGATTGTAATTTGTTTGCACTAGATAATAAAATCATTGGATGGCTAAGTTTCTGTGGATGTATCCCATATTGGGTGAACCACGTTAAATTTTTATGTTGATCTCTTTAGTGTTGTTCTTCATTGTTATATTTGGGTTATTTAATCTACATATAATTATTAGTGTTTATTGCTCTGATTTGCCTGAACCCTAACAACTTCCAGGTTTTGGACAACTCTAAATGCAGCTTTGGGAAGTAAATTGAATTTCAGTTCAGCATATCATCCTCAAACAGATGGTCAGACAAAAAGAGTCAATCAAGTAGTAGAAGACCTTGTTAGAATGTATTGTATGGATCAATAGTATAAATGGGAGGAGTATCTTCTATTGGTGGAGTTCACAGACAACAATTCATACCATGCATCATTGGGATGGTACCATTCAAATCTCTTTATGGGTGTAGGTGTTGAACACCCATCAGTTGGGACAAGGTGGAAGACATAATTTTAATTGGTCCCGATATGCTTGGGAAATGGATGATCAGATGAGGTTGATCAAAGATAAATTGAAGCAAGCTTTAGTTCGTCAGAAGAGTTAAGCAAACAAGAATAGGATGCCTAGACAGTTTTCAGTAGGTGACAAAGTCTTTCTAGGAGTCAAACCTCAAAAGAGTTTAGTTTCATTTGGAAAAGCGTCCAAACTTGCTCCTAGATTTGTAGGACTGTTTGAAGTGCTTGAAGTGATCAATCATATGCTTATAGACTTGCCCTACCACCTCCTCTTGCCATAATCCATAATTTTTTTCATTTGTCTTTACTTAAGCCTTATCATCCTAATGCTTCACACATTCTTGATTGGTATGCTTTATAGGTACAGGATCCAGGAGTGGTGTTGGTGGAGCCCACCCAAATTTTGGAGAGGTGCAACATTAAGTTGCATAATAGAGATATTCTATAGTACAAGTTCCAATGGGACCAATAATCTGTGGACAGCGCCACATGGGAGGATGTTGAGGAGATAGATAGATCTTTTCCTCATTTGAGGATTTAGCATAGTTTCTTTTTTTCATGCACAGTTGAGATATTTTTATTTGATTCGATTATACTTTTTCGATACATTAGTAGTAGAGAGATACATTATTATTTCAGTTTTGTGTAATAAGACATCAGGATGATATCTCTTCCTAGTGGGGAAGGATGTCACGTCTCAATCCTTTTGACTCTTTTTACAACTTGAACTCTTGATTATTATCTTGAAAGTTTTACTGCATGGTTAATTATGTAAGCATAACTGGTGAATTGTCAATGGATAGATATTATGATGGATTTAAAATGTGTATGATGAATTTATGTTTTGCTTCGGCTATGATTTTTGGACTAACCTATTGATGCAAAATCGAGTGCGACTAAATGCAATAATGTTGAGGATGAGAACATGGTTGAGGTACAGACGTTCTAGCAGCCCAGCAAGAACTGATAGGATAGAATCCTAGTACTACACACACACATAGTTCATGTAACATCATGTCATTTTTCATTCTGAATGATTTGGTTTCACTGAGTACCTAAGGCATAATTTTACTGTGCATATGAACATCGTGTTTGACTTGTGTAGATTAGATATAGTAATTGATTTTCGTTTGCTTCCTTGTGTTTTGATTCTAGTACAAAATATCGGCATATTTCTATGACTCCTTGTGACATTTGGCTAAATGTGTATAAATTGAATTACTTTCGTTAATATATAATTATTTTAATATGATTTTATAAATGTGTTTTATAGGAAAAGGGGGGATGATGGGATTGATTGGCTAGATCCTCCTTTCACTACAAACATTCAAGGACATTCAACCGATTTGAATCACAACTCTTGCAAGAGGATTCACCTACAGGCTGAGGGTCACTTGTAACGATGTGGAAATTCAAAAATTATCAATTAATGTATTAATTTAATGCCCAAATATGCTTAAAACCCTAATTATGTAAAATCGAAGCAAACTAATAAATTACGACAAATGCTCATAGACCAAGATAGTAGACAGAGATTAGTTACTGACCATTTTTCAAAGTTCATGATGCAAAACAGTCATGGTCTTCATGACTCATGACCTAGTCTAATGCAGTGTTTTCTTCAAGGGGTTTCAGACTTCTTCTGACACTAATGATCACTGTTCTATCTATTTTTGGCTCTGTAGATGTAGAGGACACTATGACTTGCACCGTAGACCTTGAGGCACGATATTTCTTAGGATCTTGAGACTTCTTCTAATGCTAATTATCACTGTCACAGAGATTTCTATATTTCCAGCCTCAGAGGTCTTTGCCTCTAGTGCCCTAGTCCTGAAAGTGCACCAGACTGCTTCTTTCTACCAAATCTGGAATCCTTCTCCTGCAACTTTCCTCTGCAACTCCACTCCTCAAAATCTGATACATGTAACCTGCAATCACAAGGAGTGTGGTTGGGGGTTGTGGATTTAGGATCTTGCCTCAGTCAAGCCCCGAAAGGTTAGTCAAGTCTTCCAAACACCGTTGTCAAATAAAGAGTGTGTATCCTTGTGGGATAGAGGCAAAAACCAATTGATACATGATTCGAACACATAGATATCACCTCAGAGGTGTAGCTCACATGTAGATGAAAATCCTTCAACACATGAGAAGATGAAGCTAAATCTACAATCACAAACACAACAACAATATTCTGCTCTACAATAATGAATATCTCGAATGCTCTAAAATCATAAGTTCACCAAAAGTTCATAATCATCCTCTAGTTTACAAATGAAACCCTAAACATGCTTATATATGCATTCCCACTTTCAATATCATAATTCAAACTTAAGATATCAACAACAGAACCTTCTAATGGTCACATAACTGACATTCAAATTTGGGACCTACCTAAAATAGGGCAAGACTAGGGCATGAGTGCCCAAGTCCTGAGGTCCTATTGGTTATGATGTTAAGCATAAACAAACATAGATAAAGAAATACAAATTAAACCTTTATCATCTGGAAAGCTACGATGAATTCAAATAATTCATGATCCCAAGTCTCCATGGATTAGTTCATAATCTACTGACGTTTCTCACTAGTTTGATGTGCCACGCTATTTTCCATTCAAGAGGCCTTACGTTTATAATTCTAAGAACTGATGTCTATGTTAGATTCAGGACAGACAACTAAGAGGGGGGTGAATCAGTTGTCCAAAACTTTCTTTCAATTAAACACTTAAATCCACTTTGTAATTCAGTAGTATAATAACAAATTAATCATGGAAACATAAAGCATTAAATCAAGAGCCGAAACACATCAACACATAAGACACCAAGATTTTGATGTGGAAAACCCAGTTAAGGGAAAAACCACAGGGTGATTAACCCAAGAATGTATTCTCTGTTAGAAGAATAGAAAGAACAAAATGGCACATGCCAATTAGGGCTCACTGCCTGAGCACACTACTCACAAGAGGCCCACTGCCTACAAGAGACACACTATCTACAAAATGATAAGTATCACATACTTCAACTGGAGAATAGCATCTTCACCATGCTTGAGTCAGTTCCATTTAAGCCCAATACTTCTGCTCTGCTTTTCGCGCTACCAAACTCTCATCCCCACACCACACCCTTTGAAATGACTTTACAACTCATTATTTTTACAAGACATCGACTTAGGAATAATCATCTAAGTCGGCAAACATCTACAAGAACATCCGTAAGATGTGTAATTCATCCGGTCAGCCAAACTTAGGAAGAGCACCATCATCCAGAAGTTATTCTTCAATTGTGAGCTCAAACTCTAATGCGGACCACCAACATGAACTGGACACAATCCAAAGACCTCCACAAGCTTGCCTGAATCACCAAGAACATCCACACTTCATCTGCTTACTGAAATCCTTATCTCCTCCATCCAGAACCTCAAGAACATAGTCTGTAATCACTGTCACAATTGAATAGATTCTTGCGGACCTCCAGACCACTAACCAATTGAGTTATCACTTCACATGGACTTCCTAAACACTCCACCAAATCCACATAATAGGATATTGCATTTCCAGATCCCACCGGACCTATCTATGTCACTTTGTCACCTCTGAACACCTGCCGGAACTAGTTTTACTGGAGCGACCATAACTTCTTCAGATCTTCATGCGGACCTCTAAAATCTTTACTAGATCACTTTAAGACATATATCTACAAACCCTTTGATGCGCATCCTCTAATCTTCATCTTAGCTAGGATCTTTAGCTCACTGTCTTCATTGTTCTTCTCTATTCCTGATTAGGACTAATTTTCTCAATATCCTCAGCACACAGCTCATCCAATCCTTATCATCAATGCAATAGGAGTATGTTGACATCAATGACAACACTGGTTAGGCCCATACTTGCAACAATCTCCCCCTTTTTCATTGATGGCAACATATGATGTGAAAAAACTATTTTGACCATCAAGACAAGAACTTTTTCTCACAGACACAACTCCCCCTATCAACAAGAACCATTCACATGTCTTCTCTTCCTTTACTGCTCCCCCTTTGATCAGCAACCTCTTGTTTTTCACATGTCTTCTCTCCCCCTTTGACATCAATGGCAAAGGGCACATACTTGCAACTCCAACACTTCAGAATCATACCAGCTGCTCCCCCTGAATAGCAGCTCCCCATCATCAATCTGGACCACAAGATATGACTGTGATATCCATCGGACTGATGCACATCAGTGCACCATAGTTCATCACCAGAGGGGTAATAACCCCTAACTTCTCCCTGAGATACTCAAAAGAGTCCTTAGGTAGAGGTTTAGTAAAGATATCTGCAATCTGATCCTTGGAAGGTACAAACTCCAATCTGACTTCATTCTTGTTCACTTGCTCTTTTAGAAAGTGAAACTTGATAGATATATACTTAGTCTTTGAATGCAACACCGGATTCTTAGATATATTTATTACACTTGAATTATCATAGAAGATTGTGATAGGTTCCTCATACTCCACTCTGATGTCTCTTAGCATCTACTTCATCCACAAAACTTGAGTGCAACTACTTGCTGCTACAATATATTCTGCTTCAGCTATGGATAGAGATATTGTCTCTTGTTTCTTGCTTAGCCAAGAAACCAATCTCTTCCCTAAGAAGAATGCTCCACCACTGGTACTCTTCCAGTCATCCACATCTCCTGCCCAATTCGCATCTGTATATGCATGAAGAGAGAAATTATGATCTCTAGGATACCACAGACCATACTCAAGTGTCCCTTTTAGATACCTAAAAATCTTCTTGATTGCCATGACATGAGATTCTCTAGGATCAGCTTGGAATCTAGCAACAAGACCAACAACATTCATAATGTCAGGTCTAGTTTGAGTGAGATACAATAATCCTCTAATCATTGACCTGTACTTTTTCTAATTAGGCTTAGGAGAGTCATCATCTTTGCTTAATTTACATCCGGTTGCCATGGGAGTACACATTGGTTTTGATTCTTCCATCCCAAATTTCTTCAACAATTCCTTCACATATTTGGTCTGAGAAATGAAGATTCCTTTCTTAGTTTGAATGATTTGCAGACCCAAGAAGAAATTCATTTCTGCAAGCATGGACATCTCAAATTCACTTTTCATTTGATTTGTAAAAGTTTTGCACATACTATCTCTTCCTCCAAAAATGATATCATCAACAAACACTTCAACAATCAAGATGTTTTCGTGATCAATTTTGAAATACAAATTACTGTCAGCAGTACCTTTGTTGAAACCAATCTTCAAAAGATGCTTATCCAATCTTTCTTACCAGGCTCTTGGGGCTTGCTTCAGTCCATATAGTGCTTTCTTCAACTTACATACCATATCACCATGATCAGACAATTGAAATCCATCTAGTTGCTCAATGTATACTTCTTCTTCTAAGTCTCCATTTAGAAAGGTAGACTTGACATCCATCTGATATACTTTGAAATCCTTGAAGGTAGAAAAAGCAAGAAATAATCTGACTGCTTCAATTCTTGCCACCGGAGCAAAAGTTTCTTCAAAATCAACTCCTTCTATTTGAGAGTAACCCTTGTAGACCAATCTGGCTTTATTTCTGATTACTTCACCAACTTCATTCAATTTATTCTAGAAGACCCATTTGGTTCCAATCACATTCTTTTTTTTAGGTCTACGAACAAGATCCCATGTGTGGTTCTTCTCAATTTGCATTAGTTCTTCCTCCATTGCCTTAGTCCAGTTTTCATCATTGCAAGCTTCATTTACTATCCTAGGTTCAACTTTTGAAATCAGACAATACTCTTCTGAATCTTGAGCAATCCTTCTTCTTGTTTGTACACCTTTGCTTTTATCACCTATGATCTAATCCTTAGAGTGATTCAGTTTTACATACCTGGGAACTTTGGGAGTTTCTTACACTTCTGATTCTTGAACAAGTTCATTCAAACTTATCTCTTCTTCTTGATTTACCGGATCAGTTTGAATCTGAATTTCAGAGGGAGATTGGACTTTATGAACAAAAACATCATTTTGATCATCTTCATCATATTCATAAAATCTTGAGGGTTTTTCAATTCCTTCATCAACCTTCACATTTGTACTTTCCACAATCTTCCTTAATCTCTTGTTATAACACCGGTATGCTTTGCTTTCAGTAGAATAACCCAAGAATATTCCTTCGTCACTTCTAGCATCAAATTTTCCTAGATCTTCATCTCTTTTGATGTAACATTTGTTACCAAAGACTCTAAATACCTCACAATAGGAGTGATGCCAAACCAAAGTTCATAAGGAGTCTTACCGATATTGCTTCTGATTTGTACTCGATTGAGAGTATAGACTGCAGTGCTAACAGCTTCTCTCCAATAGATCTGAGGAACATTTGCTTCCATCATCATGGTCCTAGATGCTTCCTGGATGGTCCGGTTCTTTCTCTCCACTACTCCATTCTGTTGTGGAGTCCTAGGAGTAGACAACTATCTCTTTATTCCATGTTTCTCATAGAATTCTATGAACTCACCAGATGTGAATTCTCCACCTCTATCAGACCTCAGACATTTTAATTTTGATCCAGTTTCATTCTCTACCATAGCCTTAAATATTTTAAATTTCTCAAGAGCTTCTGATTTCTCTTTCAGAAAAGTAACCCACATCATCCAAGCATGGTCATTAATTAATAACATGAAGTCTCTATCACCTTGCACACTCCTTATTCTTGCCGGACCACATAGATCAGTATGAACTAAGTCCAATAATCTGGTAGAAGATTGTTCCTTTCTTTTGAATGAGACTCTACTTTGTTTCCCCAACTGACATTCTTTGCACAAACTATTTGTAGGTTTCACTGGTTTTGGAAGATCTCTTACAACCTGAGTGTTGCTTATCTTGATGATATTATAAAAATTCACATGACACATCCTCCTATGCCATAACCAACTCTGATCAATTTGCACATATAGACAACTTTTACCAGTACCAACTATATGGAAGATATTACCTTTTGTTTGAGTATCAGATGCAATCTCTATTCCAGAACTTTCAAAGATCTTGCATTTTCCATTCTTAAATCAGAGATCATAGCCTTTGTCTACCAACTATCCAACATTGAGAAGATTGTGCTTCAATCCTTCAACATACAGTACATTACTGGTTTTGTTCTTTCCATCAAAAGAAATAGTTCCTCTACCTCTGATTCTACCAGCAAAATTATCACCAAATTTTACCACTCCCCCTTCATACCTTTCCAGATGTATGAACTTATTTTTGTCACCTGTCATATGGTGAGAGCATCCACTGTTAATGATTGAATCATCCTTTTCTTCAACTTGGGCAGCCAGAGCTCTTTCTACAACTTTATGATTGACAGATTTAGAGGGCATTGGATCTTCACCCAATCACTTTCGAATTTGTTTCCTATCTCTGATTCATCATCTGTTACTCCTTCATTATCATCCTCTTCATGAACATAGTAACAATTCTTTTGGAACCTTGATCTGTTAGGATTTGGCCTTGAAAATCTTTCTGGACACTTTGAGGCAAAATCACCAATCTTATTGCAGTTAAAACACTTAAAAGGCAATTTCCCTTCATACTTACCAGATCCTCTTGGTAGTCTTTTTACAATAAGGGCTTCAAGCTGAACAGTTTCAGCTTCTTCTTCTTCCAGGTCTTTTCTTGCTTTTTCATACCATGATAGTTTCCTTAAAGAGTTCTTTCCTGGATCAAACCTTTGTTTTCCTTTTACAGAAGCACTAGCTTTGAATGCAGATTCAGTCTTCGGGGGGACATCTCCAAACTTGGTCAGTTCAAATGCAGCTAATTTGCCAACCAATTGATCTCTTGTGACACTTGAATGGACTCTAAATTCTTCAATGGCAGCAACCTTGAATTTATAAGAAGCAAGAAGGGATCTGAGAACTTTTCCAACAATCTCATCTTCATCCAAGACTCCACCAGCACATCTAATGCCACAAACAAGCTCATTTACTCTTGGCATGAAGGCAGTGATATTTTCATCTTCTCTCATCTTCAGATTTTCAAATTTCCCTTTCAAACTCTGTAGCCTTGCACATTTAACATACTTGTCTCCTTCATGCAGAAGTTCCAGTTTTTCCCAAATCTCAAAAATAGTTTGTAGTTCAACAACATTTGTAAGCTCTGAATCAGACAAGGCACTTAGAAGGGCTTCTTTAGTTTGTAGATTGTTTTTAGCATCTATGATTTCACTTGCAGATTTCGGGCCATTCTGTGGAGGCGTATACTTTGTTGTAGCCATGGTCCAGTACTCCATTCCCATACATTGCAAGTGACATTGCATGTGACTTTTCCAAAGATTAAAATTGGTTCCATCAAACTTTGGACTATCCTTCTTATAGGACGACATCCTAGATCTCCTCAAGTGGTTAAGCTCTTTTAGAGGAACTTAGCTCTGATACCAATTGTTAGATTCAGGATAGACAACTGAGAGGGGGGGTGAATCAGTTGTCCAAAACTTTCTTTCAATTAAACACTTAAATCCACTTTGTAATTCAATAGCATAACAATAAATTAATCATGGAAACATAAAACATTAAATCAAGAGCAGAAACACATCAACACATAAGACACCAAGATTTTGAAGTGGAAAACCCGGTTAAGGGAAAAACCACAGGGTGATTAACCCAAGAATGTATTCTCTGTTAGAAGAATAGAAAGAACAAAATGGCACATGCCAATCAGGGCTCACTGCCTAAGCACACTACTCACAAGAGGCCCACTACCTACAAGAGACACGCTGTCTACAAAATGATAAGTATCACATACTTGAACTAGAGAATAGCATCTTCACCATGCTTGAGTCAGTTCCATTTAAGCCCAGTACTTTTCCTCTGCTTTTCGCACTACCACACTCTCATCCCCACACCACACCCTTTGAAATGAATTTACAACTCCTTATTTATACAAGACATCGACCTAGGAATAATCATCTAAGTCAGCAAACATCTACAAGAACATCCGCAAGATGTGTAATTCATCCGGTCGGCCAAACTTAGGAAGAACACCATCATCCAGAAGTTATTCTTCAATTGCAAGCTCAAACTCTAATGCGGACCACCAACATGAATTGGACATGATCCAAAGACCTCCACAAGCTTGCCTGAATCACCAAGAACATCCACACTTCATCTGCTTACTGAAATCCTTATCTCCTCCATCTGGAACCTCAAGAACATAGTCTGTCATCACTGTCACAATGGAATAGATGCTTGCAGACCTCCAGACCACTAACCAATTGAGTTATCACTTCACATGGACTTCCTAAACACTCCACCAAATCTATAGAATAGGATATTGCATTTCTAGATCCCACCAGACCTATCTATATCACTCTATCACCTCTGAACACCTGTCAGAACTAGTTTTACTAGAGCGACCATAACTTCTTCAGATCTTCATGCGGACCTCTGAAATCTTTACTAGATCACTTTAAGACATATATCTACAAACCCTTTGATGTGCATCCTCTGATCTTCATCTTAGCTAGGATCTTTAGCTCACTATCTTCACTGTTCTTCTCTATTCCTGATTAGGACTAATTTTCTCAATATCCTCAGCACACAGCTCATCCAATCCTTATCATCAATGCAACAGGAGTATGTTGACATCAATAACAACACCGATTAGGCCCATACTTGAAATATTCTAGACATCCAGAATTTCACCTGCTTTATGTAAATCTCTCAACAAACAAGGTTAATCCTGTTGTATTTAAACAGATGATGAAGATATTTTCTAAGTTTGATCAATTCTTCTATTCAACAACTGACAGAAGCTAAATTTTACCTTTGCACTGTAAATTCACTTAAATGATGTGCTTGTAGGTAGATATTTACATGATTATTGTCATTATTTATATTTATTTGCATGATATTTATCATTTCAACATGTTGTTTGGCTCAAATATGCTATGAATATTCAATTACCTACGAGATATCAGGATATGTTACTATATTTACTTAAGATTTTCTATGAATTTGTAATTATGATGATGATTTTAAATGAAATCAAACAAATTTGAATGAATGCTTGCTAAACTTTACTAAAATGATTGAATCTTTAGCTATTGATCCACATACATTCCTGATACTGGCATCAAGAGAAGGAAATCAAACCATATGTTCACTAGGATGTTCCACAACTTGATATGATTGATGCTAACTTCGATGGAAAAGGAATGAAAGCAACATGCACAACATGAAATGCACTCCAAGGGATGTAGCAAATCAAAGTACAAGTCAAGAATCCATTCACAGACTACTCAAAGTTTATGATTGTATGTAATCTAGAGCTTCTTCTTCATTAAGTATACGAAAGAGATGTACATTTACAATTAGCTTTGAGAATTAGTCATGATGCTTCAATAATCTAATCTCAATTAAGTTTTGAATGATTAAAAAATGCACTCCATCTCCCTTTTATAGAACAAGAGGAGGAGGCGGTTACAAAATGATCCTAAGATCAGGATTTATCAATTAAGATCAATGGTCCATATTACTCCTTGACCAAGTCAACGAGCAAACACGTGGTACAAGTTGCCAGCTGGCAACCCTCTGGTAGTATATCATGTACATCATCATGTCTTTTTACATCATGCTTATTCTTCATCTTCCTCATTAGTGGACAAATATTCTTCATCTGCCGGCACACTTATCACTCCCCTGATGGGCTCATATGCTTGTACTATTCTTTCAATTTCTCCTCCATATTGGCCCTTTGGCCTTAATGACTGCATGTTCTAGTGTCTTCAATTGTGATTGTAATGCAGACCATTTGTTCTTTCTGCTATTCAACATTTCATTATATTTTTCCACTTTTGCCTTCATCCTCATGGCCCTGTTAATAGTATCTTTTGATAAGTGATTGAGAGGATCATCTGTAACAAGATTGAAATTGTCTTGAAAGGCCTTAACTGTAAAGTCTGCATCTTGATTTTCAATCTTTCCTTCCACCTTTTCTTCAAGAGCCTCCAAGATTTCTACTTCATCATATAAGAGCTTGTGCAATCTAATACTAATATCTCTAAGTTTTACATTGCACTTCCTAAGGATATCACTCTCAAATTTGGTATCTTCATACCGTATGCTTAATAGCTTTGATGTCTAGTTATTCAATACATTGTCGTAGACCAGGACATTGGCATCTATGTGCTTCATTTCTGATAAGGCAGTCAGATGTTTCTCTATCTTGATTGATCTCTGCCCTACTTCCTTTTGCAGTTTATCCACCTTGCTCTTCAATGTGCTGAGTAGGTGTCAATTGTTGAGAGAGGTCTTTATCACCTTCTCTGCCTCTGTGATGAATTGGATGAACCAATTGTCCATCATATGTGCTTTGTGTTTCATAATATCTAGTCATGTCACTTCATCTTCTGATATGATAGTTAGTGGGATGGATGTGTTGACTGGCATATTATTTGGATCTAACAAGCCCTTTATGAATGTATGCAATTGAGCAATGTGCTCTTTGTGCACCTTATTTTATTCTTCTCCCTCTCTACGCTTTTCAATAAAGAATCAATTATATCTTTGGTCTCTTGGCCTTCTTGTTGCTCTATAGCAAAGCCCAAGTTAATAGTGGTCATTTGGAACTCACTAGCACTTATCTCTCCTTTGGCTTTGTCTACCACAGGTATAGCTACTTCAATTGTCCTCCTACATGTTGTCTGATCTCTCTTTATTGTTGATGTGGCCCTAGCCCTTCTCCTTGGCTGGTTGTATTAGCTGAAAATAATGAAGCAATATTAAAATCTGATGCAACACTAGGGGGATGTGCATGTACCTCTTGTTGGAGCCAGTACGGTACCATCTGTAGACCCTTGCTGGTCTGTATGTTTAATGTGAACATCTTGTGATTCTGCATTTTGTTCCACCCTTAGTGGTGATTGCTCCTTTTCTTGTTCATCAGGTACTTCCTCCTCATTTTCATCCTCATGTGCAGGCACATCTTGTATTACCTCTTTATTCTTCTCCTGCTCATCCTGTGATGGTGGTGGATCTGCATGAGGGTTAGGATTGTTTTGCTCTGTCATACCTTGATGATCTTTCTAATTGTCTTCATTCACATCTTCTTTCTTTTCTTGATCATTACCTACCTGAGGGCCTTGTTCCCCATCTTTTGGCATACCTGCCTCTTTAGAATCTTGGGGTTCATTTATCTCTACCCTATCTGCTTCCCTATTAGGTAATTGTTCACTATCTTGACCGTTATCCTGATCAGGTACCTCTTCCTCCTCCATGTGTACATTGACTTCTAGTTTCTTTTGCTCCGGAGGTAGATCTTCACCTTTATTTTGGTCATCTTCACCCTGATATGTCAAGTCTATGGCTACTGGGCTAGTAACCTAATCCACTAATCCTACTAAATCAATTTGTTGTGCTACAATTTTAGGATTATTCTCTATTATCTCTTCCTCTTCAACCTCCTTTTGCACTGTGGGGGTGCCGCGAGGGGTCATCTTTATGTTCTTTATTAATGTCTCCATAGAACTAGTAGACACTTCATTTACTACATCATCATCTGATAACTCTATTGTGTTATCCAAGGGAAAATACTAATCACTTCCTTTATTATGCATCTCCTTCCTCTACTCTTCTGCCAGTTCAGTCTTGAAATGTACTATGGAAGGAATAGGAACTTCATGCTGTAGAGTTCTCTTAATATCTTCATCACCTTTTTCTTTCGGTATGATGGTGGGGTTCTTTTCTATTGTCCCCCTCATTGCATATGTTTGCTTCTTTTGAGGTGTCTCCTGGGTTTTCTTTTTCTTTCTACTTATCAAGAGGTCATCATCATTTGTGCTTTCCTCTTCAACCTCATAAGTAGGAGCAGGTTTTGCAATTGGCTTTTGCTGCTCTGTAGGTGCATGAGATGTGGTGGCAGTAGAAGTTGAGGCCAAATCCTCCTTAGGTTGAGGATGACAAATGATTCTCACACCTACAACTTGGTTTCCCTTCTTGGATTTTTCTTGTTGCCTCTTGCCTTTAGATGCCCTCTTTTCTTTGAGGAAATCATCATACTCTTCATCTATCAATTCTTGTCTCTTCCTCTTCTTATCAATAGTGAGAGCTACCCCCCTTTTCTTCAGTTTTGTAACTTCAGCATCTACCCAGTCTTTGGTCAATAGCATAACCTTCTGTGTTATCTGCTCTAATGATGTCTCTTCTGGTTGATTCCAGTCAGGGGATGATATTTTTTCATACTCTATCTTCTTATTCTACTATTCTTGAGACATGATATTCCCATTATCCTCATGCAATTGTGTTGGAACTGAGATGCAGTCCAATTTGCATACATGTTTCAAAGTAAGCCTTTGGTAGCTTCTCCTTCTCACTTCCATTTCATCATCACAATACACTCAATAGTCTTCAAGATGCATATGGTGCATTGGTTTCTTGTGTAGTGCCTGCATCCTAACATATGGGTCATATTGCCTAGATAGTGAAAAAGGTTGTAAAGACATCAACTGCAATCCCCCGATCGCCTCTTCGGCACTTTCCTTGTCAGGGCACATATAACACCCAATCATGATTGGGAACAGGACATTAGGTATTTTTCCTTTCTCAATATAAGCCTCAAATGAAGGCAATATATGTCTAGCCATCTTCATCAAGATGACCTTATCAGTTGGGTATCTTGGCAACATGAGAGGCTGCCTAGTGAAGCCTTCTATTCTCATATATGTGAATGTGGGGAATTAGATGAACCAAGCCCCATGCTTGTATATTATGGCTTGAGCTTCCATGCTCAGCCTCTTTGCTCTGTCCTCTTCCATAGTCCTTACTAAATGCATAGAAAATGAATCACTCACTCTCCGGTAATGTTGGAGAGACTCTCTATGTTTCAATTGTGGGTAGTGATCCCATATGTTCACATCTCCAGGGTAATTACCAACCCTAACTACTGTCTGCAAACCACTGAATGCGCATGCATAAACAACATAGGAGGTCATATGGAACATATTGGTCTTTCCTCCTAGTTTCACCATTCTCTCATCCAGACTGTCACTTATGACCTTTTCCCACTGGGGTTTTTCATCAGTATCTGCTACCATTCTTATTAGACCATACATCTAGTTTTCAAAACATCCAATATTTGGTTTTCCTTGTTGGAAATAATGCAGATAACTGAGAGGGGGGGTGAATTAGTTATCTTATAACTTTTCTATTTTCTTTCTTTTTCTTAAATTATCATTTAATGTTATGCCAAAATAAGACAATCATAAGAGCTGAAAAGAAATTAACACGACACAAGGATTTTGACGTGGAAACCCTATTAAGGGAAAAAATCATGGGGTGACTAACCCAAGATTGTATTCTTTGTTAAAAGAATAAAGAGTACAAATTTGGCACTTGTAAATTAGGGCTCACTGCCCGAGCACACTTCTCACAAGAGGCCCATTGCCTACAAGAGACTTATAGTCTACAAATTCTTACAGATGATACCAAGGTGTCTGAACTGATGAACAGCATCTATGCATGCAGGATTTCAGTTCTAGTTAGGTATAATATACTGATCTGGCACATCTCATTCTTCCTCTGCTCAATATAACTTTTCTATCACATTTTGGGCTTGAATTACTACCTTCATACTTGTCTTTGCTTTTCTTCATACTTAACCATACATATCATCACTATCACACACATACAGGCTTGAATCCATCGGGTATATATATCTGCATCAAGGATTTCCAACAACATCTTAGTTGGCAACAAGAACACCTAAGATATTTGCAAGTTATTAATCTATCGGTTGAATCCATGCTTGATTAGTGATGTACATCAAAAACATAGGCATAGAAGTCATAAATCATGTCGGCTAACAACGTATAATATCACATATTGCTTGATCAGGACCTTTTACACAACTGGATTGAAGTTTGATACTCTATCGGTCAGTTCTTCCTCTGTCTGCTCTACCTGATTGGAACCCAACACTCATATGCTCATATATTTTTCTTGCTTTATCATTGGAGGCTAAATCTTTGGAATACAGTAGTCATGATACCCCTCTTGACTTGTCCAAGTCCGCAACTTACTGAGTTACACTATCTGAGAGATCCAAACCTGATTGTCAGACCTTGTTACATACTCTGTTCTTGTTCACCAGACTAAAATAATCTTCAATCTGACTTCTGGTATAGGCATACTATGTATTACATATGTGTGGGATAGACTTTGTTGCCATCAATGACAACACTTATGAAGCCACACAGTGTCTCTTGCCAACAATCCCCCCCTTTGGCATTGATGGCAACACTTAGTGAAAAATGGCTAAGTGTCGCAATAACTCCCCCTTGGCTGATGCTCTGTCTTTTGTACTGTTTTACCGGATTTCCCCCTTAGCTAGACTCCACATTTTTCACTACTCTTCACTCCCCCTTTGACATCAATGGCAAAGGGCAGAATCCGCATACCAAAATTTTGCAAAAATTATTCTATACATGGCCGCATAAGTATAAATAAATCATATGTTATACTTACATATACTTAAGTATATTCGTAAAGGTTGTCTTCAACTGGATGATTTATGTGGCCCAACTCCTCTTCATTCTATCCAAAATGGAGATGTGTCCCCTTAACAAAAATGCATATGCTTCTGCCCTCTTGAAGTATGTTGGATCACTGGTCTGGATTGTATTTTGTGCCTCTATCAAGGCATCATGCATTGTCTCTAACTTAGGGATGATTATCCCTCTGAGCTCACCCATTCTATCCATAATATTCTTTTTCTCCTTAACCAGTTCTTTAATTTCATTTATTATAGCAATAGCTTGACATTCATGATTCACCAGAGAGGTAGTAAGGGGATCAAAATTCTGAGATAAACTTGACAGTTTTCCTTCTTGTTCTTTCACTTTATTTTCAATGTCCTCTGTCACTTTGGGCCAAGATAAATAGAATTTGTATATGTCCCCACCATCTTTAAGAGTGTTTTCAAGGCTCTTTATGCCAATTATCATTAGTAATTAGCCCTTGTACTTCACTGAACCTTTTTCCCAAGAACTCCTTCTAGACCTTAGTTTCTGTTGATTTCTCTAAGGATTCAAAATGAGTGTTAACAGAATTGACTAAGTTTTTCTGATTACTGGATGGAGAGGCAGAAGGATCCTTTTGATAGGTAGGCATAATCTTCTCCGGCATCCCAGATGCAATCTCCAACAACTCACAATCCTCCATATGAGATTTTAGAAGTTTCTCTTTTGCTTTGTCCTAAGCAAAAGATGCTACCTTCATTATCTGGACCAGAGATAGAGAGTTAAAGTTTAGTGGCCCTTGAATTAGCTCAGGTTCATCCAGCTCCATTATTTCTTTGTCCAAGAAATTTTGTATTGTCTCTGCAATGTCTCTTGTAGACTCTGCAACTAACTTGCTTATTGATCTTTGTTTCTTCTTCCTATCCTTCCTTTTCCAGAGCAGAGGAGTCTAGCACCTCAGATGGCTCTTCATTATTTCTCTTTAATCCTTCGACATCCTTGTCAGAAAATGTTTCTTCTTTCTATCCTTCCTCTTCCAGAATAGAGGAATCTAATGCCTGAGATGACTCTTCATCATTTTTCTTTAATCCTTCAACATCCATGTTAGAGGGCTCTTCATCTATTTCCTCTATAATGGGAAGATTGAATCTCTTCAAGGCATTCCAAAGGATTTCTTTTGTTTCACTGGCTATTTTTTTAGTCTCACCAAGCATGAGTTTGTTCATTCTGGATTTGCTTCGGAAATCATCTTTACACTCCTTGAAAATCATGTCCATTTGTTTTGGAGTGATGGAAGGATAAAGTTGAATTGCTATCTACTCCTGAATCTCTAAGTCTTTTGCCATTGCATTCTCTTTTCTTAGCTCAAGTACCTTTTCTAGGCTCTTAGGAATCAATGATATAATTTCAATGAAAGCTTTATTGTAAATGTTCAAGTACCTGATAGTAGCCTCTTCTAGAATTCTCTTGTCAGCATCATTGTATGCATCATAGAACTCAATCACCGGCTGCAGGTTCCAATCCACAGTAACTGCCTTGATGATGTTATCAATGGAAAGAGTAGGCTTCTCAATAAATTCCTGTGCCTTCTCTTCCTCATTTCTGCTAGTAGAGAACTTCCTGGATGTTTTCTTCTTCTTCATTTTCTTGATTTCCTCATCAGATTATGTTTCTTCATCATCTTTATGGCTTGTATATGTCCTTGTGGCTTTGTTCTTCATCCTCTTTTCTCCTTTTCCAGATGTCTTGACTTCCAGTTTGGTAGACTTTGAGCTTTTGGAAGGAACAGGAGCAGAGCTTTTAGAGGATCTAGTCCGAGAGGAGGTTTGTATAGGAGCACTTTCTTTCTTTGCCCTCTCTATTTTCTCTCTATTAGCATCTACAGCCTCCTTTGATATGCCAATCTTTTGGCAATTTATTCAACTTCCTTTCTTACTTTCCTCTTCATCTCCGGTTGTCTTAACTCAACATGTATTTTTATACTTAGCTCTTCAAAGGTGCCAAACCTTTCTGCTTCAGTGTCCTTAGGCTGGCTCAGCAGGTGTTAAATATGTAGCTCCAAGATTTTTTCATCGACCTCATATCCCATAGGCATTATCCATACAGTTCTTGGTTCAACTACCTCCATTAGGCATTGATCAATGTCAACCATGAAGCAGACTGTATCTTTGTATTTGTCAACTATTGTTTGTGGTATTCTTTCTCTAGCTTGCATTATGGTTTGGAAATTCTTAAAGTAACCCCAGAGGGTTGTGTTTTGGGCTTGAGCATCACCAAGTCCATACATGTAATCTCTGATCTAAATTGTAATGGGTTTATCATTTTGCCAGACCCAGCCATTTGATCCAGGTAGCTCATTCATATAATAGAAGAATAGACACAGTATTAGACTACCATATTTAAAGGAATTTTTCTTATCCTTTTTGATCTTCTGCAAGTTCTCCAACAACTGATTTAGAAGAAGCTCACACAGATCATAATCTGCATCTTCCCTCAACATCTGATATGTAGCATAGATTGCTATACCAGACACAGAATTCTCCCTGCTCGAATGGTAGATTTTGTAACTGATTATCATCAAAGAAAACTTGCCATCCAGATCTGTGATGTCATCTATAGTCATTGCTCTTTTGTCAAATTTTGATCTAGTGGCTTCAGTTACCATTTGGTTCTTCACAGATTTGAGTGCGGGTAACCCACCTGATAAATGCAGTCTGGTCACTGCCTTGATGGCATCTTTAGTTATCTTGAATGGCCTCATTAGCCACATAAAATTATCATGCATCCTACTTAGAACATACCAGACCCAATAGTCTTCTGCAAAACACAGAAAATGTATGCGATGTCTGAAGTGTTTGTCCCGGAGGGCCTTGAATTCAGGTTTGAGTTCAAAATTCTCATCTATAAGTTGTTTGTGATAAATATCCATCAATTTTGAGTCTACAAATTCTTGAATGTTTGCATGGATATAAACCCTAACATCTTCTACATGCAAGACTCCGTGTGGAATGCTAGAAAATGCACCCAAGGGATCAACTTCTAGAGATTTGTAAGGGTGTTTCTTGAATTTAGGTCTTGACCTATCAAAAATATTGGCAACCATTGGAGTAGCCATTTTGCAAGAGATCTAGAGAGAGTTTTCAGAAGGGAAGTACATTTTCATGCTTTAGGGTTTGAAGCAGAAATTGGAATGATTCTCTGGTTGAATTCGATCTTCAGTTGAACATGAGTGAATTGTAGGATCTTCTTTGCAGAGCTCTTCTTTTCTTCTTCATGAGTGCAAGTGTGTAAATAATGAGTGAAAGAACCCTTTTATCCTTGCGTAAACCCTAATTTCCTTTTGTAATAAATGCACGAGTTTTTAAGTCATCTGGTTACCCTGCTTCTCAAATGAAGTTTTCTTGGATTGACCTGCAGATCTTCAAATCATTTGTTTATGAGGATTGACAACATATTTTCACCTTTTTTAAAAATGCCATGAGTCCGCAGATTGAAATATTTCAATTTTGGATCATACCAAATCTATCTGTGAAATTCTGCTTTACTGGATACATGTCGATACAGGATCTCCTCATAACTAGCTCAAATCTGCATGCGGATTTGTCAAATTTAGACTAGATGATCTTTAAGTGAGTCTCCTCAAACCTTTTAAACTGCAACCTCTTATTTTGACTCAAAGTGCTGAATTCAGGCACTCACTGACTAGATGGGGGAAAGGGATCTTCTCTGTAGCTCCCCCTGAACTAGAGCTAGTCTTTTAGTTTCTAGAAGGAATATCAGCACCGGATTCCAATGCAGATCCATCCCCAATATTCATTGTACTCCTTTTTACCCAAATCTTACTCATTTCTTTTTAAACTTCATCCGCATTTACTTTACCTTTACCTTTATCTTGTTTCTGATCATGTTCCACCAGACCTTTTCTATACTGATTTCTACTTCTGTAGAATTTGGCAATATGACCAAATCTATTGCAATTGTAACACACAACATTTCTTTGCTTATTTGAATGATATCCTCTTGATCTGCACTCATTAGCCATATGTCCAATTCTATTGCATACAAACCATTTACCATTGAAAGAATTGTTCATTTGCATATTTCTGCATTCATGAGATTTGTGACCATACCTTTTGCAACTGAAACATTGACCGGAGAAGGATGGATTGAATTGATTCATTTTGTTTCTGCACTAGATTGCTTTGTGACCAAATTTGTTACAATTGAAGCAGTATCTATTGAAGGATGGATATCTTTGAGCATTTGGTTGCCTTACCGGAGGTCTTCTAGGCCTGTTTCTTTGATTTCCTGATCCAAAGTTCTTCTGATCGGATCTAGAGCTTTCACCTTTCTCATATCCCAAGCCATGCTTATCATCTACCCTCTTTTGGTTTTCAAGAAGAACTTCAAGTTGGGCCGAGCTTATCTTGAATTTTGCTTTGTATTCATTTGCAGTTTGAACATCTTGTTTAAGAGTGTCTATTTGATTCTCAAGTTGTTCTTCATTGTCTCTAGCTTCTTCAAGATCAGATTCAAGATGCCTGATTATTCTGTCCATTTTGTGGCAGTCCTCTATTTTCTCCTTGAGGGATTGTTTTAGATTATCTTCAATCTTTCTTTTTTCTTCAATTTCCTGGGTGAATCTAATAACCCCTGATTCCATTTAATGCCTTACCATAATGACTTCTTTTGACAGCTTCTCACATAGCTTATTTTTATCATTTAGATCTTCATTAGTATCATTGAATTCACTCTGATTGGCTAATTTTTGAAGTAGTTCCTTTCTCTTTTTCATAGAGATACTAAGTTTTTCTTTTAGCTCATTTATGAAATCACCAGCTTATTTGAGTCTTTCTCTCAAATTACTGACTTTAGAGTGGGATTGTTCAAGATCATCTAGGACAGATTGAAGTTGTTCCTTCATACCATATGCATCCATTGAGATTCCCAGATCTTTCTCAAGTTGTTAGTCTTTGTTCAGAGGAACCTTGTTCTGATACCAATTGTTGGAAACAATGCAGATAACTGAGAGGGGGGGTGAATTAGTTATCTTATAAATTTTCTATTTTCTTTCTTTTTCTTAACTTATAATTTAATGTTATGCCAAAACAAGACAATCATAAGAGCTAAAAAGAAATTAACACGACACAAGGATTTTTACGTGGAAACCCTGTTAAGGGAAAAAACCATAGGGTGACTAACCCAAGATTGTATTCTCTATTAAAAGAATAAAGAATACAAATTTGGCACTTGCCAATTAAGGCTCACTTCCTGAGCACACTGCTCACAAGAGGCCCACTGGCTATAGGAGACTTATAGTCTACAAATGCTTACAGATGATACCAAGGTGTCTAAACTGATGAACAGCATCTATGCATGCAAGATTTCAGTTCCAGTTAGGTATAGTATACTGATCTGGCACATTTCATTCTTCCTCTGCTCAATATAACTTTTCTGTCACATTTCGGGCTTGAATTACTGCATTCGCACTTGTCTCTCCTTTTCTTTGTACTTAACCATACATATCATCACTATCACACACTTAAAGGCTTGAATCCATTGGGTATATATATCCGCATCAAGGATTTCCAATAACTTCTTAGTTAGCAACAAGAACACCTAAGATATTTGCAATTTATTAATCTGACGGCTGAATCCATGCTTGATTGGTGATGCACATCAAAAACATAGGCATAGAAGTCATAAATCATGTCGGCTAACAATGTATAATATCACAGATTGCTTGATCAGGACCTTTTACACATCTGGATTGAAGTCTGATACTCTGCCAGTCAATTCTTCCTCTATCTACTCTACCTGATTGGAACCCAACACTCAGATGCTCATAGCTTTTTCTTGCTTTATCACCAGAGGCTAAATCTTTGGAATACAGTAGTCACGATACCCCTCTTGACTTGTCCAAGTCCACAACTTACTAAGTTACACCATCTGAGAGATCTGAACCTGATTGTCAGACCTTGTTACATACTCTGTTCTTGTTCACCAAACCAAAATAATCTTCAATCTAACTTCCAGTGTAGGCATACTATGTATTGCGGATGTGTGGGATAGACTTTGTTGCCATCAATGACAACACTTATGAAGCCACATAGTGTCTCTTGCCAACATTCCTGTCATGCGGCTAAGCATCACCATCATGTATTGATACTCCAGGGCAAAATCAAACTTGTATAAATGCACAGGGAGCTTAGACGAGGCCTTATATGTGTTGTCATTATCTCTCCATGAGTATATGATTTTTCTGCAATCCTTTACAGTTTTATTATATTTCTTTTCTAATTTCTCCAAGTTTATTCTACTCACTTGAGGTCCTCTAGGTAAATTAAAAGTTGCAGTAATACCCTCAACTGAGAAGTATGCATATACCCAGCCATATTTCTCTACCTTTCTGGTGTTGGTATTGTAATTACGAGCACATTCTACTACCATCTCGGTGGCCTCCATTGCATAAGGGAATCCTCCTGTATGCCACATGCCTGAGTTGTAAATGTTAATGAGTAGGGGTTGTCCGCTTCCTTTTTCTGACCTTGTTGTCCATGCATCCAGATCAGTGTTCCCTAGATGAGTGTCATTGATTTGGCCATATTTGAATGTTATTCCCTCAGGTTGTAGACACATAGGTTTTAGGAATTCAGCATCTGACATTTTCTTTCAGATTGCCATTGAATCCTGATATTCGCTACCTTTTTATTATTCAGTTGATATCCTGTCGTGCACGTTCAACTTGTAGTTACCTTCTTCCGTTTTCCGTTTGAATTCGCACCCCGTTCCATTGCTTTCATAGACTACTATTATGTCACCTTAATCACATGGTAACTCTGTAAATTATGCTTGAATACGTGATAAATTCAAAATGAACTCAACTCCCTGTTTTTAATCAAAAACATTGGTGAATTAGGGCATGATTAATGCTTAATTGTTGATATTCATTGATCGGCACCTAAGCATTAGAGATGTTAACAGGTGGTGTGTGATTATTTGAAATTTTGAATCCTCACCTACCGTTAGAATAACATTTAATGCAGGCAGGCACATTCACAAATATCAAGGATATTAAGAACATGACCCTTGAAAGATGATGACATCATCATCCTGCTGACCAACCATTGACCAACGACCAAAATTGGGTCATTGTGCATTTGTTTAATGATCATGATAACATAGGGTATTGACATGATTGATTCAACATGCCACATGGCAGTAACATGTTGGTTCATAAAGATCTACGTGGTATATGTCCTAAAAGGTGGATATGGGGATATTAATAAATATCAAGGTTCTTAAGTGTGTGAAACATCCCCCACATTCGAAGATTAGGATGACATCAACATCCTTCATTAATGTTTCAAACTGGAGCGTAAGTGACATCATCATCATATTAGTAAAGATCAGGGATCTTAGATAATGTGCGGGATATTAAGGTTTTCCTTTATATTGCATTGGTTTAGGATATTAACAAATAAGCAAGATATTAAGAAATAGATGACCCCTTTTGATGTGAGGAACATGATGGCGCCATTGTCATGTCAAGTCTTCTTTATATCAGGTTAAGATGACATCACTATCACATTAAGGAAGATCAAGGATATTAACTAACATGATGGATATTAAGGATTATACCGATATGGGTACTTACATTGTATCTAGGGCAAGCCCTCACATTAGTGAATATCAGGGATATTAAGAAATATCACCCTCCGGAATGTTCTGGTTCCTGACGGATAAATGTCTCCTGCATTTAAATTTGACATATGCATATTAACGAATATGCAGATATAGGGCTTTCTTGTGTCAAAACATAAGTCTGGGATATTGACGAATATTAGGGATATTAGAGAATGTGATGATCCTCCCTGAGTTCCTGGTTTGACCAAACTTTGACCGAACATAACTTTATATCCTTAAGGAAATTTAAGGTGATTCAAAAGGCAAAGCTGCTTAGAATTTTGCACTCTTTCACTTGGTGTGGTTCATGACAGTAGAATCTAAATTTATTATTCAACTTACCTCTGATGAGGCCTATGCATACACAAGGTGATATCCTATCACTACATCTAAAATTTGACTTTTACCATACCGCCCAAAGCAAGAAAAGCAGGGAAGAAGCCAGAAAAGTTGGGTCCCTATTTTGCTAAGGAAAAATGGGGTGTGTTGTGTAACCACACAACAGGTCCTATTTTAGGGTAGGGTCAAATGCCACAATGTCCCTCAAGCCCCATTTGACATGGGTTTTAGGCCATTTTGTCTCAGGAGTTAAAATAAACATGCAAGATGCAAAACAAGGGACCCGAGAGCTAAACATAGGAGGTAAAAGTCCTAGGGGGACATTTTATGACATAACAAAATGTAATTAAAAAGAAAAAATATATATAGTTATATATAAATATATAAATTTGTCCATGTTATACTTTTGGGATTTTTCTGTCAAACTTTAAAATAAAAGTGTATTCTTATATTTATTTGTTTTACAAGTTAAATATATATATAGGCATAGATAGTAGAATTTAAAGATAGGTCATGCGAACATATGTATAAATAAATATATTGAGGAATGCATGCAACAAAGAAAGGAGGACTTCGAGCGCCCATGAATGTGAATGGGGAGTTAACAAAAATAAAACTAGGGTTCTAAAATTAAGAGGACACCAATTATAGAGGCGGAGAAGGATAAAAAAAGAAATGGAGGAAAAGAGTGTGTGCTCATGGAAAAAAGGAAAAATAGAAACAGGAAGGAGAGGAGAGATATCAAGCTAGAGAAAAACAGATCGAGCAACAGGGAGGCAGAAAAAACATAGGAAAAGTATGAAGAATGAACCACAGAGAGTATCAAGCCAAGTGGAAGTTCAGGTACTTTCCTTTTAAGTATTTCATAGTTCAGCTAAATATGATGATCTTTTAAGACTATGTTCATCCTGTGATGCCTTTGAAACACCCCTTTCTCATCTTTTGTTTATGCCTATTAAAACTTTTTAAACTGGCCTTGTATCTTTCAGATCAGCCTTTATTTCCAAGTTAAGTTGTATTGCCTTGGTTTAGTCAGCTTTATACTTCTTTCTAACACCTTTAGAACTGGCTAGAGCTCAAATTCAAATGACCTGGGATAAAACACTTTGGACTAGCCTGTATAGTTTGTTAGTTGACCTGTTATAGGCCACATACGAGCTTCTGTGTCTAGTGTTGTCGGCCATACCATTTAGATTACAGTCTTTTGTTTTGATTATCTAAATATGCAATACGTCGGCCTTAGCCTATCAACAGTTTCTCATTATTGATATTGCTAGCAGCCTGTTTTAAAATGTTTTGATTCTATTTTGTGTTTGGTGTTAATTGAATACCAAGGCCTGTGTATCCCTTACTGTCAGCCTTTCCATTACTCATCGGCCTTCATAATGCTTTAAACCGCCTGTATGAGATATGTCAATAACATTCTCTTTATATTAAAATGGCATTCTCTTTATATTAAAACAACATTCTTTTTATATTAAAATGATATTCTCTTTAACTTAAATCAGCCTGTATAATATATATGTGGCCTCCATTGATATTAACAGCCTATATAATATATATGGCCTACCTAATGTTATAAATGGCCTGTGCATATATAAAATAGCCTGCCTATTGTTTTAAAATGGCCTTTAATTTGTTATTAAATAGTCTTTCTTTTCAAAATGGTCGATCTTTCTTTGATGATAAATCGGCCTGTGAGATGTTTTTGAATGGCCTTTTGGCCAGAGATTCCTTTTAAACATTTTTCTTTTGGCCATCTGTTGATGGCAGCAACCTCTTGTTGCATCATTACCGGCCTGTTTAGAATGGCCTCCAAGCCCTTGTTTTGCCTATATTAAAGCTTGAGGCAGCCTATGCATAGCATTTTTTTGGCGGCCTATTTACAATTGCTATGTTCTTCGCTGCTATTGGAAATGTCTTTGCTATTAATTTGAATGTTTTCACTGTTATTTGAGATGTCCTCTCTGTTATTGAAAATGACCTCACTGTATTTTCTCTTCTTTTTCCTTTATTATCTACGGACAAAAAGATACCCATAGGACACTATTAGGTGATTAGGAATTAATTGTATACATGAATTGAAGCTTATGATCACATTTATCATTGAACATGTAATGGGTGAATGGTAGTTTTCTGAAAGAAAGGTACGATTATAAATTCATGCATGAACAAACACATCCTTATGTTTTAATAGCTAGTTGAATTGATTAAAGAAAGTAAAACTATTGAGATGTTTATACGAGAAAAATGGAATGATATTATCTAAAATAAGTGAACATACGAATGCATTAATTACCCAAGTGAGAAAAGTGAGTAATTATGTTCCTAATACATGTTTGTTACCAAAGAGAATTATTTATTTTTGGCTATATATGATTTCTGATTATAGGTACCTTGAGAAACATATTATTTTTCTTGCTTATATGGTTCCTGAAATGGGTTTATTGGAGATAGACTAATTATTTTCAATGTGTATGTGGTTACTTTTGGGCTAGGATGCCAAATGTAGGAAAATAGAGAAGGTTTTTCCTCTTTTTCAGGATTTGACCATAACTATTTTAAGTGTTTGGGCCAAGCCATGTTCATTGAAATAGATGAAAGACTGTCTAGCAAAACTTTATTTATATATTTCTTTGCCACATCCTATTATAAGATATATTGCACATCATCATTTAGATTTGCATTTAGACATTAGGTTACATCGGGTGTTCCCTCATGCCAGTTGTTTCTAGGTTGCTAGGTGTTTCGTGCAGGGCTGGGTTTCCTTCGTGTCATGAAGGAATCCAAGGAAGTGTGATTGCTTCATGGTTGGACGGAAAAGCACCTGAGCCATGTTCCCATCTCTCGGCTTGTGGATGACCATGTGGGTTAATGGAAGCTGGAGATAGTGTTTCAGATCTTATTCATTACTTGTACTTGATTTTGTACCTTATTATTCATTATGATGACTTATGGCATGAGAGCCTAAGATGTATATTGTATATTCTTTTATAGTGCTAACACTTGGTTATGGCACGTGGATTGTAAGATGTGATTTCATTATTGTCGATATATATATATATGGAGATATATCTTTTTACTGGAGATGATGTAATTAAGTGGATTATTTACTTCAGTAATTTTTGTTATGGGATGTGTACTTTACACTTCGCAGACCATAAAATGGAATACCACCTAAGTTGGTAAGCACAAGGATATGGGGCTGGTAATATGACGATGATGATGGCATAATTTGTCACTTAAGTGACTTCTCACCGGGGATAGCAAGTCAACTATCTGATCTTTGATCCTTTAGAATATTTTGGATTTTGCTTGTCATGAATTCCTTCTTCCATCTTCCATTTTGGAATGAATCACAAAGCAACTCTGCTCTCTGATCTCTGATCCCTTAGACTTAATTAGATTTTGCTCGTCGGGCATTCTTTCTTCCAGCTTCCACTTTGAGAATGGAACAATGAAGACCTTCACTCTCTAATCTTCAATTCCTTAGACTTAATCGAAGCATTGCAATCAAGCCTTCCACACTGGCCCTTCTTATTTCCTTGACAAGGAAAATAAGTAAGGCCGAAACCCTGAACTCCAAAAAGGAGTAAGGCCGAAACCCCGAACTCTGAAATTCTCCAAAAAATAAGTAAACTACCCTCTGTCACTTAGTCTGGTTAACCTTTTGGTCTTAGACTCATCAATGACAACACTTGAATAATTTCCTTTGACATCAATGACAATAATTCAACAAGTCCTACAAAGCCTGAAGAGCAGGGGAGAAAAGTGAAATATAAATCTCCCATTCATTGTCCAAGTTGCACTTAATTTTGAGCATAAAGGCTTCCACCCTTTTAGAAATTAGTGGGTATAGTTTGGAGAACCAACAATTACTTCAATTTGTTCATAAAGAATCTTCGTTGCCTTAGCTTGATTGACTCAAAAATGTCCAAATCAATTATTCTTAGTCACAAATATTTCCAATCATTTTGAGTTGTTGAATTGCCTATGGAGTCAAAAATTATTAACTTTTGGTCATAGTCACAAGTGATCTAGAGTCAAATTTGGTCATCTAGAAGTATCAAAAAATTATTTAAGTCAAGTTTTAAAATTAGTAATCTATAAGAAAGTGATTAGATTTTCAGTCAAATCATCAATGGATAAAATGCAAGGTTCCAATGTAGTTTGATAGGTATACAATCTTGGTGTTACATTTTCATGGTATGCTCTTCTATAATTCACAATTTTGAGAAGTCATAATATGCCAAATAGTTTGATAATAGTTATTTAAATTTTCAACACATGGTCAAAAATTCTTGCATAATACATATTCTCCCCCAAAGCTCAACAATCGGTTCATAGTTGTATTCTAACTTGTTCCTATTGATTAAAAGTTAGATAATGCATGAATGAAGCTATGTCAGTTGATAAGAAAGTGTATTCACAAGAATTTAATGCAATTTGTAATTCATGATTTGTAATTGTTTAGGGTAAAATTTGGATTTGTTTAGTTTTTAAATGTTTAGATGTTTGAATCCTCCTTTCACCCTATACATTCAAGGATCTAGGGTCGAGTGGCAATTTGCTATCATACCCTAGATCACTGTGAGATGTAGGGAAGCTTGGATTAGGGTGTTTAATTATCAAGTTTCCTTCTCTTATGCTTAATTAACCATTAAAACCCTAATTTCAAAAATACGACTGTAAATAGAAGAATAATAGAAAAAGCTCTTGCAGACGGAAGAAAAATATCAAATCACAGAGTACCTATTTTTAGGGTTTCGAGGCAGAAAAGTTGGGGACAAAAGAGTGGGCGCCCAAGTCCAATGCCCTACTTTTTGTCCGGATCTGGAAACTCGGTCTATAACTCTTCCCTGCTATCCTAGAGATTTTCCTATCACAGAAATTGGAGGACTAATGAGTGGGCACCCAAGTCCAAGTGGTTGTTTTTCCTTTTGTTCTGCAATTCTGACACTTCAAGATGCCTTCCTGCAACTTCACTTTTCCCATCTCTGCAACCTGTAACCTGCAACCATGAGAACTTTGGGAGGGGGTTGTGGTGTTTAAAGGCTTGCCTCAGTCAAGCCTCGAAGGACACTTAAGTCTCCGAACACCATTGTCAAATAGAGAGTGCATGCCCTTGTGAGGCAGAGGCAAAAATCAAAGGAAATGATGATGAAAACATAATATAATGTCACCTTGTAGTGAAGATATCATGGGAGGAAGATGCTCTTCATTCCATGATGAAATGGATGCTCAAATCTGCAAACACAAACACATAAACCACACAAATCTGCTCTTGCAACACAATGAAAGCCTTGAATCACAAATTGATAGCTAGTTGAAATCTAATTGCCATTTAGTTTCTAAATGAATGCCTAAACATGTTTTTATATGCAACTACAAACACTCCCTCCAAGATTTTCATAAATCAAACTTACCATGTTGGCAAAGGACCCAAATAAAAATCATAAACCAACACCCCAAAATTGGGGCTGCCCCAAAATAGGGCAGGACTAGGGCGCGGGTGCCCAAGTCCTCCCCCCTATTTTGGGTAAGGTACAGCTCAAGGGGTGCTCCTAGGTCCCATTTCTCATGTTACCTAGGGCTCATTCCATGGGGATGCCAAATTATGAAATAAGATGTCCTAAATGCATGCAAAAGACTCGGGAGCTAAACCTTATGAGGGAAAAGCCCCCAAGGGGACATTTTTCGACGTTACATTTAGCCCCCACTTTAATGTATGTATAAATGCAAGGCCAATACATGCATTAAAGTAAGGTCACAAACACAGCAAACACAAACATAGAGAAGACACGCCAATCACATAGAAGACAATAATAGGCACGCAAAACATGGAGAAGACAGTTACAGTCATGCAGAACACGAAGAAGACAGTCAATGCATTGAAGACACATTAATGCATGGAAGATAGAAATGATATCTTTTCTTTTCTTTTTTCTCATATATATTAAATGCAAATGCAAGTACTAGAAAGTAAACAAACCTCCCATAATACATGATGCACTCATCGCACAGGTCTTTGTATATATGGGACAACACACATGTAAGACACACAAAACCTCCCAAAATACAGGAAGCACAACCCTAAGGTGTTGGTCTTTATTCTGCATATGGGCCAGCAAACACACCACACAAAACAAGCACGCCAAAACACACACACTTGAAGACACAGAAAAAACACGGTAGACAAGTGATGGTGTGTTCCCTATTTCTAGGCTCATCACCATCTTAGGCACATTACAGGAACACACCAATGATTGTGCTTCACCACAACAATCGCCGAAAACAAGCTTAAGGGTTGAGTTAGTCACAGAACCGCTCCTCGCCTCTGCAGAGGACTTTTGAAAATGACAGAATGATGTAATCTGCTCTGAGAAATACACCATCCCCACCTCCGCAGAGGGCTTAAGAAAAAGGATATGCTCGACATCCTACCTCTACAGGGGGCTCACATGATTGATTGATTCATTGCAAACAAACTCAGGATGCATGATGCACTCATCATGCAGGTCTTTGCACCTGAGGACAAACACATTGCTAACATCTATAACAGATAGCTTACCTTATATGCCCCCACCTTAAAATGGTTGATCTCATGCATAGATATCAAGCACATTAAGGTAGGAATAAAACACACAAGGGAACACCGACTTTCGCAAAGCCCATGCCCCCCAGAGGTGACATGTACTTTACAATCGCCAAATGTTCCCACAAACACATCCCTGCAAAAAACATGTTAGTGTCTACAAGTCATGATAAATAACAACATCGATGCATAGGATTAACCACAAAAAGAGCCAAGGTTATACAACGAATTCAGAGTTTGAGGATAACTGTGGGGCTATATCATGAAGCTCTCTGAATTGAGTACGGCCAAGGCTAGATTCAAATACAAACAAAGGTGCACAAAGCAACAATATTGTTAAGGTTTGTAAATGTGATAGAAACATCAAATTCGCTATGCAGAAAGCACGAGTGCTTCCAATAGCCAAGCATCAGATAAAATATACAACCCCATCATCATATTAGGAACTAAGTCCATTTTTTGATTGCTCTTGAAAGGGACACTAGGTCCGCATCAGTATAAATGTTTGTCGTCATCCGCCCGCTAGATGGAAACACTAGAGGAAGGGAAATAATAAATAAGAGAGGAAAAACAAGTGTCTTAGGGACAGTCACGTAGGAGGGTGCCCCTAGTGTCACCAACCGCGACACTATGTCTGTAAGACACAACACTCAACAATGAAATCAGAGAGAGAGGTAATGTAGAAGAATGATGATACAAATAGGTCACAATAGAGGCAGTCTCCTAGTATCCTGGACCTTACGGGAGAATCTGATGTCATCCCAGGAAGTCTAAACAACACATAACACATCACCAGGGAAGCACATCATGATAGAGATAAAGGGTTAGAGATACTTACTTGTAGGGCCCCTTTCAGGCTAGAAGTTGTCTATAAGCAAATCATCATCATCATCTTCCCACTCCCTAATGTTGGAGGAAAGTGGGGCATAAGGTACCATAGCCAAATTCAAGTCTTGTTCTCCGTTAGGATCGTTATTGTTTGGTTGAATGTTAGGATCAATGTTTTCTTGTTGAGAGGTAAGATTTATAGCATAAGCTTGTCTTCTTTTTCTTCTTTCTCTTGCTTTTTTATTTTGTTTTCTTTTACCACTTATCTCTTGTAAGATAGGGCTATCCTCTTTCATAGGCTTGTGTAATTTAGAAGATGAAGCACTAGGATCAAACCTCATTTGTCGCAGTGGAACATTTTGTTGTTGACAATGACCTCCTAATCCTTGTAAGGATTTTGAGGGAGGAACCTCAGCATAGGGACCTTGTCCTTTTGGTCTAATGTTCTCTTCACATGCAGGTTGTTTATCTTTTGTTGTTTCTTGTATAGAAGGACTCGGTACTGGATGTAACAGTTTTGGTTTGTAATTTCTATAGCTCAAAAATGTAAAGTATGTTCGTAGTTCCAGTTTTTTGTTAGTTTTGTTGCAAAAGTAATCCAATGTAAAAATGTTGTTGTGTACTTGAAGGTTTGTATGTATTTCGAGGAATGACATGCACTTGTCTGTTCAAAGGAAATTTTACACATTTATAGATAGTTAAAGGGATAGCTTTCATAGCCTTTAACCAAGGGATTCCAAGTTTGATTCCAAAGGTATCAGAAATGGGGGTAAAATCAAACTATTGTTCAACATGTTTCTCAAATACAGTTACCAACAATGATATCTTACCCAAAGGCTTGATAAGGGTTCCCTTATGTGTCTTAATCATCATGTTGGAGGGGTCATAAGAACCTTGCATTAGTTGATGTGAAAAGAGGAACTCCTTAGTGGCAACATTAGTCATGCAATTGGGATCAATAAGAGTTCCATACATGAGGTTTCCATTATTTTCAT
This sequence comes from Cunninghamia lanceolata, assembly GCA_027924645.1. Lineage (NCBI taxonomy): Eukaryota > Viridiplantae > Streptophyta > Pinopsida > Cupressales > Cupressaceae > Cunninghamia > Cunninghamia lanceolata. The sequence goes on along the minus strand of BSBN01000220.1, from coordinate 318,057 downwards.
AGTGATGTAAAGAGGTCCATCGGAGTCTCCAATTGTTCTATCATGACGTGTAAAGATAATTTCAGGTTCATGTGCTTTTCTTTTCATGTAAGGTCTAGGAGGGAACCTAGTATTATTTTTGTGATTAGAGGCCATGTTTTTATGCTCAAATTAGATTTGAAAGTTTTTCCAAAAGGTGTATCAAGGGCAAGTGCAAAATGATATGCCAAAAGGTAGCCTAAAATGTTTAATTTGTTGCACTTTTTTAAAGTAAATAGGTGAGACAAAGGGTGTTATAAGGATTTTGATCAAAGGTAGCGATTTATATGTCTGATATTAGTCCAAAACAGAAATATGATCCTTCTAAACACACTCTTGATGCAAATCCAAGATAATGCCAAGTCAAAATATAGTGAAAATATGTCAAAATAGGCATTTTTTTCACCAAAAGTCAATGTAAAAGAGCATAACAAAGGGTGTTGTGAGAAAAATTATGATGGATAGAAAATAATATCAGTAATAACAGCCACTTTGTGCCAAAATACGCAACACAACATGCTTTTAGTGCCACTTAAGGTAAAACCCTAGTAAAAATATAGCAAAAATAGGCTTTTTTCATGGTAGACCTAGAAAAAGGGGTGTTGTAATGAATTTTAGGAGTTTTAGAAAATAAAATCAATGATATCAGTCACCTCAATCCATAAAATTTTTTACAAAACACTTAGAGTGCAAACTAGGCCAAACCCTAGGGCAAAAATAGTCAAAAATGTGTAGTTTTTCACCAAATTTTCAATACAAGAGCCCATTAAAAGGGTGTTGTGAAGATTTTTAGGAGGGACATAAAATTATTACCCTGATAATATCCAATTAATGTGAAAATTCCCTTCACAACATGCCTATGGTCCAAGTTTATAGAGACGACAAGGCCAAATTTAGTGAAAATCATTATTTTTGAAGCCCTAGGTTTGAGATGTTGACACAAAATGCTATGTGAATGTTTTGAAGTCTGATTTATTATGAAAATTAAGTGTACTCAGATCTAAAAATAATTTTCAAGCCCTAATATGTAAAATGCCAATGCAAATCTAATGAAAATGCATGAAAATTGCTAGTTTTTTGTTGAAATTTTCTGTGCAAAAATGCAAATATTTTAAATCTAAATGCAAATTTACACCAAAATGTAAGACTATAGACAAATAAAATTTTTAATGAGGCTCTAAAATTAGTATAAAAATCTGAAAGAAGATTTTGCCTACTAACCCTAGATTTTGGAATTACTAGGTTATATGAAAATTGTCAAAATTTCTACAAAAGCCTAGCAAATTAATGATGAAAATGCAATGCAAATTTATTAATTTTTGTATTTTTCTATAGTTTATATCATATCTGATGCAAAAATCATGAATTAGGAAAATTTAGAAAGAATTGATGCAATTTAGTAAGCCAAACAATGCAATTTTTTTGAATTTTTCTCAATGCAATAAAATGAATGACTATATGAATAAATGAAATCAATCCAAATCTGAAGACATGCACTCAGCAAGTTGCAATTTAAGTCCAAAAATATGGGTTCACCAAAATGTTTAGGGTAAAATTTGGATTTGTTTAGTTTTTAAGTGTTTAGATGTTTGAATCCTCCTTTCACCCTATACATTCAAGGATCTAGGGTCGAGTGGTAATTCACTATCATACGCTAGATTGTTGTGAGATGTAGGGAAGCTTGGATTAGGGTGTTTAATTATCAAGTTTCCTTCTCTTATGCTCAATTAACCATTAAAACCCTAATTTTGCAAATATGACTATAAACAAAAGAATAACAAAAAAAGATCTTGCAGACGGAAGCAAAATATCAAATCACAGAGTACCTGTTTTCAGGGTTCCAAGGTGGAAAAGTTGGGGACAAAAGAGCAGGCGCCCAAGTCCAATGCTTTGCTTTTTGTCTAGATCTAGAAATTTAGTCTGTAACTCTTCCCTATTATCCTGGAGATTTTCCTGTCACAGAAATTGGACTAATGAGCGAGCACCCAAGTCCAAGTGGTTGTTTTTCCTTTTGTTCTATAATTTTGACACTTCAAGATGCCTTCCTGCAACTTCACTTTTCCTAGCTCCGCAAGCTGTAACCTACAACCATGAAAACTTTGGGAGGGGGTTGTGGTGTTTAGAGGCTTGCCTCGGTCAAGCTCCGGAGGACACTTAAGTCTCTGAACACCAATGTCAGATAGAGAGTGCGTGCCCTTGTGAGGCAGAGGCAAAAACCAAAGGAAATGGTGATGAAAACACAATATAATGTCACCTTGTAGTGAAGATATCATGGGAGGAAGATGCTCTTCATTCCATGATGAAATGGATGCTCAAATCTATAAACACAAACACATAAACCACACAAATCTACTCTTGCAACACAATGAAAACCTTGAATCACAAATTGATAGCTAGTTGAAATCTAATTGCCATCTAGTTTCTAATCGGCAAAGGACCCAAATAACATTCATAAACTGACACCCTGAAATTGGGACTGCCCCAAAATAGGGCAAGACTAGGGCGCGGGCGCCCAAGTCCTCCCCCCCCTATTTTGGGCAGGGTACAACTCAAGGGGTCCTCCTAGGTCCCATTTGCCATGTTACCTAAGGCTCATTCCATCGGGATGCCAAATTATGAAGTAAGATGTCCTAAATGCATGCAAAAGACCTGGGAGCTAAACCTTATGAGGTAAAAGCCCCCAAGGGGACATTTTCTGACGTTACAGTAATATATAAAGTCACAATTCACACCTTGTAGTTTCACATGGTTGCAATTCAAGTTCTAAGTTTGACTTTATTTTAAAATGCATGATCAATTGAATTTCTCAACTACAAAATTTGGACTCATAATATTTATTTGCATTTGCGACGAAGTTTAAAATTATTCAAATCAAATCAACAAAAGTCTAGAAATCAATTTATGCAATCACAGATTGCAAATTATAAGGTGATTAAAATTAAACAAAAACTAAAAAGATTTGTAAATCCATAAAGTGCTCTCTTGACATCAAAATTTATGGGGTTTGTAATTTAATGAATTGAGAACTTCGATTTAACTTGGTAGAATTCTTGAACTCTCACACAATTTTAGAAAAATTATAAATTGTGTCTAGAATTCCTATTCCCACCAAATTTGTATTGGAGAGTTTCATAAATCTAACACAAATTTGCAATTTTTGTAAATTACGCTTGATCCTACCTTTTCTACCACTTTTACATTGGGGGATTTAAGAGGTTAAGGGCAATTGCACAATTGTACCCATGGTGCAGAAAGCTTCTCCCCTCACTGCAAAAACATAACTTTCCACACACACTCACACATGCAACCCTCTGCCTCAAAACAATATAGCACAATTTCACAATATAGATTGCAACTAAAGAACCAATGACTTACTTTATTGAAAATTTGAAATAAAAAATACAATTGCATACTTCTAGAACATAATTTTCAATCTTGGCCTCTCACATACATGACCAATCAATAATCTCTCTACTTTAGCACTCCTTTAGGACTGAGAAATTGATCTTATCAAGATCCCTCTAATCTACATACTCACACCTTCCTATAGAACTTTTAGCCTCTACCTAGATCCCTTCACTCTCCAAATTAGGTGCCTCTCTTCCTTTTACGGTGCACTTCACACCAAAACATGTGCTCTCTCTGCTACCCTATGCAATGTGTCATTCATCTCTTCTTAAATATATTCCTCCTTTCTTTTTAGCCTCTAAAGAGGTGTTGAATGTTGGAAACTTGTGTATGATGTCTAAAGATGTTTTCATTGATGGCAACAAGCAAAGGAACAAGATTGGAATAGAAGTTTTGGTCCAGAGAAGAAGACTTAGCCATTTTGGGTTAAGTGTTGGCAGTATATTGAAGTAGTGACAGGGAGATAGTATTTGCACCGATATTGGTCTGCAATAGAATATCATATCATGAAGTTTAGGTATGTTGTTCACGGTCCCTAGATGATAACTTGTCCAAGATTTCAGTCCTTGATGAGTACCAGAAGTCTATCTTCAAAAAGTCCAAGTCTGATAGTGCAGAGAATAGAGGAAATCAGAACAAAACACCCAACTGAATTGGTCTACATTCCTCTGTTGTGGCATATCTTGTTGTGTAGTTTTGAGGTGTTGTAAACACAAGTATGAAACATATAAATCTAGAGTTTCAAGTTCTAAGTTTCACCGGAGAGTTAGTTATGAATGCCTAAGTATCGCTACTTGGTATGGTATAGTTTAATAGTGACAGAGCATGTGTTCTAGTGGTCTGCATTCTACCACAAAAGAATATTTTACTTTACAGTTTTGGAGGTATGATCTATGATATGTGAAGAGTCTTTGATATGGATTTGAGAAAGTATTATGGTCCATAGTGGAAGATGTTGTCTAACAGTTGAACTAAACTAGTGAACAGTCTGTGGTTAAGGCCGACATGACAGTATGATGTGTGTACGGTAAGTTTTGGTGTTTAGAACTTAATCCTAAGTGGTGAAACAGTTGAGGCCAACATGTCTGAAGGTATTTCAAATATTTTTTGGGTCCGGTATAGATTTTGGAGAATGAATTTGGCCGACAGAGTACATAATATTAGGCTGACCTAATATGAAGACTTTGTATGTTGCAGATATATATATTGGATTGAATTTGATGTTTGAAAAATGAGATGCAAAAGTGGATGTGCAAACTATGTGAAATGTAGAGAAGGTGACAAGAGTAGAAGAAGAGAAATCTTGCTAATGTAAAAGCAGAGCAATGAAATAGAGCAACCAATATGAAGAGTTTTAAGATAGTATTTTGAGCTTTCATTGGAGCTGCAATCGTGCATGTGTAGATGCAATTTGAGCAGTTCACATTGGTAGTGAGCCACTCTTCTTTCTTCTTTCTTTCTCTAGGTAGTGAGCCTTCTTGCAGTGAGCACTTATTTTGGGCAGTGAGACTTTATTGTAATTTGGTATTGTTCCTACATAATATATTGTGAGCTAACACTCACCATGGTTTTTCCCAGTTTTGGGTTTTCCACATAAAAATCTTGGTGTTCATGTGTGATGGTTTGTGGTTGTTTCTTCTATGTTTAATTTGCTTTGTTATTGCATGTGGTAAATGGATTACTAGTTTAATAAATAAGAAATTTAATACAATACTGATTCACTCCCCCCCTCTCAGTACTTTGGGTGTTCAACAATTGGTATCAGAGCCTAGTTCCTTAGAAGAAGTCTAACAGCTTGAGGAAGATCTTGGAGACTGAACACATGGCAGGAAAAAAATGTCCTACTCCTAAAGAAATTGATGCAACTGAGACTAAAGAAGAATTCACACTTGTCAATGAAGAAGAACTTAAACTTGCACTAGCAGATCTTGAAAAGGTTGAGATAGAAAACAGGGATCTCAAAGATAATGTCAAGGAAGCAGATGAGTGCATAAGAAAATTGAGGGAGCCAGTCAAGAAGTTCAAAGAAAAATATAAGGAGGTGTTTAGAGTAAAATTGGGTTTTGTTAATCTTTTGTTGTTTAGATGTTAAAACCCTCCTCTCCACTAAACATTGAAGGATCTAGGGTTGAGTGACAGGCACTATCATACCCTAGGTCACTTGCAAATGTAGGGAAACTTGGATTAGGGAATTTAATTATCAATTTTCCTTCTCTTATGCCCAATTGACCATTAAAACCCTAATTATGCAAATACGACAACAAATTGACAAAAAATGGAAAAAGCTCTTGCAAATGGGAATAAAATGGCAAATCATAGAATACCTATTTTTGGGGTTCCGAAGTGGAACAATCGGGGACTAAGGTGTGGGTGCCCAAGTCTAAGGTACCTACTTTTTCAGGGAATCTGGACCTCCTTCCGACACTGATCAGCCCTGTAACTTCTATTTCCTAAAATCTGTCTGCGGAGGACACTGTTGCAGGTGCCCAAGTCCTAGAAGTGCTCCTGTGTCCTGCTTTTCTTTAGATCCTGAATCCCTGATGCCTGCCAAGCCTTCCTGTAACTCCACTTTTTCTGGATGCGACACATGTAACCTGCAATCACAAGACTTGGTTTGGGGGTTGTGGTGTTTAGAGGCTTGCCTCAGTCAAGCACCGAAGGACACTTAAGTCTCTAAACACCATTATTAGACAAAGAGTGTGTGCCCTTGTGAGGCAGAGGCAAAAACCAAAGGAATAAATGATAAAAACACAATGATATGTCACCTTGTAGTGAAGCTCTCATGGAGGAAGATGCTCTTCATGCCATGAGGAGATTGATGCTTAAATTTGCAAATATCAACACATAAAACACATAAGTCTGCTCTTGCAACACAATAGAAAGCCTTGAATCACCTTGAGAACACTTGAACATCACAATTGCCATCTAGTTTACAAATGAATGCCTAAACATGCTTATATATGCACCTACAAGCATTCCCGCCAAGATTTTAAAAATCAAATTTTACCGTGTCGGGAAAAGAACCAACTAACGGTCATAAATCGACACCCAAAAATTGGGGCTGCCCCAAAATAGGGCAGGACTAGGGCACGGGCGCCTAAGTCTTCCCCCTATTTTGGGCAGGGTACAGCTCAAGGGGTCCACTTAGGTCCAATTTTCCATGGAACCTAGGTCTCATTCCATCGGGATGCCAAAATATGAACTAAAATGTCCTAAATGCATACTAAAGACCTAAGAGCTAAATCTTATGAGGGAAAAGCCCCCAAGGGAACATTTTTCGACCTTACATTTAACCCCCACTTTAATGTATGTATAAACGCAAGGCCAATACATGCATTAAAGTAAGGTCACAAACACAGCAAACACACCAAGCATGGAGAAGACACGCCAATCACATAGAAGACAGTAACAAGCACACAAAACACGGAGAAGATAGTTACAATCATGCAAAACACAAAGAATACAGTCAATACATAGAAGACACATTAATGCATGGAAGACAGAAATGATATCTTTTCTTTTCTTTTTCTCATATATATGATGTTGGCAAGAGACACTGTGTAGCTTCATTGGTGTTGTTATTGATGGCAACAAAGATCATCCCACACATCCGCAGGATATGGTGTGTCTCTACCGGAAGTCAGATTGAAGAGCTTTCAGGTCTAGTAAGCAAGAACAAAGCATGCAGAAGGTCTGACAGTCAGGTCCGGATCTGTTAGAAGAAGTATCCTTGTAAAGTGAGGACTTGGGGAAGTCAAGAGGTGTTCCTTGACTGATAGATTCTAGGGTTTGAGCCTCCGGTGTTGAAAGAATGAAAAGATATAAGCATCTAAGTACTGGGGTCCAGTTTTGTAGAACAGATAGAGGAAGAACTAAGAGGCAGAGCATCAGAAGTTATTCCGGATGAGATGTTGATGGTGATAAAGATTCCTAAGGTATCATTCATGATTGGCTGACTTGTTAGATAACTTCTATAAGTTTCTTTTTGATCGGCATCACTTGGGAAGCAAGGATTCAGCTGACAGACTAGAGTTTGGGAAATATTGACTATTCCAGATGCCGACTAGAAAGAGGATGAAATCCTTTGTGCGGATATATTTACCAGATGGATTTTGATGAGGAAGTGGGGTTGTAGTGTGAGTAGTGCGAAGAAAAGTAGAAAAGCAGAGTGAAAATAGTAAGGAAGGTCCAGTATGTGAAAGGACAGCAGCACAAAAGAAGAGGAAGGATGAAGTGCAGCAAATCAGTCTATTGAGCCTAATCGGAACTGAACCTCAGCATATGTGGATGCTTCTCATCAGTTCAAGGATCTTGTTATTCTTCTTACGTCTTGTAGACAGTGAGTCTCTTGTAGGCAGTGAGCCTCTTGTGAGCAATGTGCTCGGGCAGTGAGCCCTAATTGGCAAGTGCCATTTTGTATTTCTATTCTTCTAACAGAGAATATAATCTTGGGTTAATCACCCCGTGGTTTTCTCCCTTAACAGGGTTTCCACATCAAAAATATTGTGTCATGTGTATTTCCATTTCATGATTATTTTTGCTTATTTGAATTGATGCTGCATTAATTAATAAGAAAGTTTAGAAAGCTGAAATAATTAAGATAATTGATTCACCCCCCTTCTCAGTTATCAACAATTGGTATCAGAGCCAAGTTCCTCCCAACAGAGCCTAACAGCTTGAGGAAGATCTAGGAATTCAAATGGATGTGTATGGTATGAGGGAGCAACTTAAGTCTGCCCTAGATGATCTTGAGCAGTCAAATTCTGAAGTCAATGAATTGAAGGAAAGACTCAAACAGGCTGATAATTTCATAAATGAACTAAAAGAGAAACTGAGTCTCTCTATGAAAAAGAGAAAGGAGCTACTTTAGCAACTGGCAAGTCAAGGTGAAACAAATGATACAAATGGAGATCTGAAGGAGAAAACCAAGTTATGCGAAAAGTTATCAAAAGAGGTCATTATGGTAAGACATGAAATGGAATCAAGAGTTATGAAGTTTACCCAAGAAATTGAAGAAAAAAGAAAAACTAAAGATGATCTAAGACAATCTCTCAAGGAGAAATCAGAGGACTGCCACAAGATGGATAGATTAATCAAACATCTTGAATCTAATCTTGAAGATGCTAAAGATAATGAAGAAAAGCTTAAGGATCAAATTGTCTCTCTTAAAAGGGATCTTCAAACAGCAAATGAATACAAAGAGAAATTCAAGATAAGTTCTGCTCAACTTGAAGTTCTTCTTGAAAGCCAAAAGAGGGTAGATGACAAGTGTGGCTTGGGATATGAGAAAGGTGAAAGCTCTGAACCTGGTTAGAAGAATTTTGGATCAGAAAATCCAAGGAACAGGCCTAGAAGACCTCCGGTAAGGCAGCCGAATGCTCAAAGATATCCATCCTTTAATGGATACTGCCACAACTGCAATAACTTTGGTCATAAAGCTAATCAGTGCAGAAAGAGAATGAATTAGACTAATATATCCTTCTCCAGACAATGTTTCAACTGCAAAAGGTATGGTCACAAGTCTCATGAATGCAGAAATATGCAAATGAACAATTCATTCAATGGTAGATGCTTTGCATGCAATAGAATGGGTCATATGGCTAATCAATGTAGATCAAGAGGACATCAATCAAATATGGAAAGAAATGTTGTTTTCCACAATTGCAATAGATCCGGTCATATTGCCAAATTCTGTAGAAGTAAGAATCAGGACAAAAGAGGTCCGGTACATCATAATCAGAATCAAGACAAGGGAAAAGGAAAAGTGAATGCGGATGAAGTTAAAAGTGAGATGAACAAGATTTGGGTGAAGAGAAGTACAGAAAATGTAGGGGATGGATCCGCACCAGAATCTGGTGCTAATATTCCTTCCAAAAATTAAAAAGTGAGCTCTGGCTCAGGGGGAGACACAAGGAAAAAAAATTTCCCCCAGCCAGTTAATTGGTGCTAGAACTGGCACAAGGAGAGTTGCGGATCAAAGGGTTCGTAAGAGAAACATGTAAATAAACTATGGTTAAAATATGGAAGATCCACAAGATGTTTAGAACAAGATTGATCTGGTTTATCAAGTCATTCGAATAAGGAAAACAAGGAAAACTGGAATGACTTAAGTTGAGCATTTATTGCAACTTGGTATTAGGGTTTGTGGAATAATATAAGGGTTTTCCTATCTAACACTTGTTCATTCTGCATTCAAGAAGAAGTGAAAAAGAGCTCTGCATCAAATCTCCTGAAGCCCATCAAAGGTCTTCTACAGAAGTTGATTCATCCAGCGAATCAATCCAGATATTTTCATGAACCCTAGACGCGCAAAAGGCACTTTCTGTTATTGAACATTTCTCTGTAAGTCTTTTTGAAGATGGCTACACTGAATGTTGTAAAGATCACTAAGAGGCCATGCGCTAAGTTCAAGAAACATCCATATAAATCCCTAGAAGTTGATCCCCTAGGTGCCTTTTCAAGTATTCCGCATGGAGTTCTGCATGTAGAAGATGTTAGGGCATATATTCATGCGAATATTGAAGAATTTGGGGAATCTAAGCTGGTTGATATCTATCACAAACATTTGATAGATGACTCATTTGAACTCAAAACTCAGTGTACAGCTGTCCGAGACAAACATTTTGCACAGTGCATTCATTTCCCCTGTTTTCTGGAAGATGAATGGGTCCGATATATCTTGGGCAAAATGCATGACAACTTCATGTGGTTAAACAGGCCGTTTAAGATCACTAAGGATGCCATTAGGGCAGTAACCAGATTACACTCAACTAGTGAAATGCCTACACTCAAATCTATCAAAAACCAAATTGTCAGTGAGGCTACCAGATCAAAGTTTGATAAAAGAGCTATGACTATTGAGGATATCACAGATCCGGATATCAAGTTTGCATCAATGATAATTGGATATAAGATATATCACTCCAACAGGGAGAATTTAGTTTCTGGAACTGCTATATATACTGCTTATGAAATGTTGAGGAAGAATGTAGACTATGATCTCTGTGAGTTCCTTCTGAACCAACTCTTAGAGAATCTACAGAAGATAAATAAGGATAAGAAGAACTCCTTCAAATACAGTGGTTTAATACTTTGTCTTTTCTTTTATTACATGAATGAGCTTCCCGGATCCAGTGGCTGGGTATGGCAGAATGATACACCAGTAGCCATTCAGATCAGAGATTATATACATGGGCTTGGTGATGCCAAGGCATAGAATACAACTCTCTGGGGGTATTTCAAAAATTTCCAGAGCATGATGCAAGCAAGAGAGAGAATCCCCCAATCTGTAGTTGAAAAATATAAAGATACAATATGCTTTATGGTAGAAACTAATAAGTGCCTAATGGAGGCAGTGGAACCAAGAACATATGGATCATGCCTATGGGGTATGAAGTGGATGAGAAAATTGTGGAACTGCATGTTCAGCACATGCTAAGTCAGTCCAAGGATCCCAAAGCAGAAAGGTTTGGAACCTTTGAAGAATTAAGTGTGAAGATCCATGTGGAGTTAAGACAACCGGAGATAAAGAGAAAAGTGAGAAAAGAACTAGAGAATGTTGCCAAAAGATTTGGCATATCAAAAGAAGCACTTGATGCTAACAGGGAGAAGAGGGAAAAAGTAGAGAAAGAGAAGGAAGGTGCTAAAAAGGAAAGTGGTCTGGTAGAAGCCCCCACCCGGACAAGATCCTCTAAGAGGTCCGCTCCTACCACTGACAAGAGCTCAAAGACATCAAAACCGGAAGCAAAATCATCCGGTAAAGCAGAGAAAAGAACTAAGACAAAGGCCACAAGGTCTTACATCAGTCAGAAAGATGAAGAAGAGACAGAATCTGATGAAGAGATCAAGAAGATGAAGAAGAAGAAGAAAGTATCCGGTAAAGATAAGGAGGCAGAGGCAGAAGAGTTTGTTGAAAGGCCCACTCTATCCCTAGATGATGTAGTCAAAGCTGTTACTATGGATGGGAATCTACAACCAATAACAGAATTCTATGATGCATATAATGATGCAGATAAAAAGATTCTAGAGGAAGCCACAGTTAAGTATTTGAACGTATATAATAAGGATTTTATTGAAATCATATCTCTCATTCCCAAAAGCTTAGAGAAGGAATTAGAGATAAGAAAGAATAATGCTAGGGCAAAGGATCTTGAGATCCGGGAACAGATAGCCATTCAGCTATATCCTTCAATTGATTCAAAGCAAATCAATATGATCTTCAAAGATTGCAAGGATGAGTTCCGGAGCAAAGCAAGAATGAATCAACTTATGCTTGGAGAAACTGACAAAATAGCAAAAGAGACAGAAGAGATCCTCTGGAATGCATACTCAAGATTCAACATTCCTATTATAGAGGACTTGGGTGTTGATCCCTCGACTACAAGTGTTGAAAAAGAATCTACTAAGGCAATGATAGAAGAAGTAATGGACACCGGTGAAGAAAAAAATAAGGACTTGGAATCCTCTGCTCCGAAAGAGGTGGCCCATGAACAAACAAACATCACTCCTCTGGTTTCCCCTGCTGACTCCAGATCCAAAGGAGAAGAAAGAATAGAGGATAAAGAAAAAGGAGTGAAGGAAAAAGAAGATGACAGTACTAAGGTTGCAGAAGGAAAGAAGACTTCAACAGAGAAGACCATAGTTGTTAGTGGTAAGAGTGTAGAAGGAGAGAAAGCTCCAAGAGACAGCTCTAAGACTACAGAAGAGAAAAAGAATCTATCTCCGGCAAGAGACACTGCAGAAACCATCAAAGAATTCTTAAACAAAGAGACAATGGAGATTGATGAACCAGAACTTCTACAAGGGCCATTTGATTTTGATTCTCTTTCCCCAGTACAAACAATGAAGATAGCTTCATTTGCTAATGTAAAGGCTAAAGAAAAACTCCTGAAGTCTCACATGGAAGACTGTGAGCTAATAGAAGTTGCATTTGGAGTATTAGAAAAGATCATGCCATCTTTTCAGAAGGATCCCTCAGCCTCCTCATCCAGTAATCTCAAATCTCTAGTCAATAGTGTTAGCACACATTTTGATTCCCTAGAGAAGTTAGCAGAAGATAAGGTCCGGAAGTAATTTTTGGCAAAAATATTATCAAAGATACAAGGGTTAATAACTAATGACAGGAGGAATATGAATATTAGGATAAAGAGCTTAGAAAATGCTCTTAAAGATGGCGGCGAAATGTACAAATTTTGTTTATCATGGTCCAAAGTAACATTGGATATTGAGAAGAAAGTGAAAGAACAGGAGGACAAACTGACAAAACTCTAAGAATTTTGATCCTCTCTCCTCTTCCATAATAAATCAAGAATGTCAGACTATTGCAATCTTGAATGAAATCAAGAAGCTTGAGAAGGAAAATAAAAATAGAATAAGCAGGTTGGGTGAACTTAGAGGGATAATTATCCCTAAGTTAGAGGCCATGCACGAGGTCATAAAAGAAGCTCAGATCATAGCCCAGACCAGTGATCTGACAGATCTAAAAAGGGTAGACATGTTTGCATTCCTGTTGAGTGGTCACATCTCAATTTTGGACAGGATGAAGCAAAGTTGGGCAACAGAATTTGTCCAATTGAAGACATCTTTTGCAGACATACTACAGTATATGTAAGTATAGTATGTATTTATACTTATGCGGCTAAGTATAGCTAGATTTTTTTTGGAAATTTTGGTGTGCGGACCCTACCCTTTGCCATTGATGTCAAAGGGGGAGTGAGGAGCAGTGAAAAATGTGGGATCTAGCTAAGGGGGAGCTCCAGAAAAACACAGAGCATCAACTAAGGGGGAGTACAGTATGACACTTAGTCATTTTTCACTAAGTGTTGCCATCAATGCCAAAGGGGGAGATTGTTGGCAAGAGACACTATGTAGCTTCATTGGTGTTGTCATTGATGGCAACAAAGATCATCCCACACATCTGCAGGATATGGTGTGTCTCTACCGAAAGTCAGATTGAAGAGCTTTCAGGTCCAGTAAGCAAGAACAGAGCATGCAGAAGGTCTGACAGTTAGGTCTGGATCTATTAGAAGAAGTATCCTTATAAAGTGCGGACTTGGGGAAGTCAAGAGGTGTTCCTTGACTGATAGATTCCAGGGTTTAAGCCTCTGATGTTGAAAGAATGAAGAGATATAAGCATCTAAGTACTGGGGTTCGGTTTTGTAGAACAGACAGAGGAAGAACTGACAAGCAGAGCATCAGAAGTTATTCCGGATGAGATGTTGATGGTGATAAAGATTCCTAAGGTATCATTCATGATTGGCCGACTTGTTAGATAACTTCTATAAGTTTCTTTTTGATCCGCATCACTTGGGAAGCAAGGATTCAGCCGACAGACTAGAGTTTGGGAAATATTGACTATTCCGGATGTCGACTAGAAAGAGGATGAAATCCTTTGTGCGGATATATATACCAGATGGATTTCGATGAGGAAGTGGGGATGTAGTGTGAGTAGTTGGAAGAAAAGCAAAAAAGTAGAGTGAAGATAGTAAGGAAGGTCCGGTATGTGAAAGGACAGCAGCACAAAAGAAGAGGAAGGATGAAGTGCAGCAGATCAGTGTATTGAGCCTAACCGGAACAAAACCTTAGCATATGTGGATGCTTCTCATCAGTTCAAGGATCTTGTTATTCTTCTTACATCTTGTAGACAGTGAGTCTCTTGTAGGCAGTGAGCCTCTTGTGAGCAGTGTGCTCGGGCAGTGAGCCCTAATTGGCAAGTGCCATTTTGTATTTCTATTCTTCTAACAGAGAATATAATCTTGGGTTAATCACCCCGTGGTTTTCTCCCTTAACAGGGTTTCCACGTCAAAAATATTGTGTCGTGTGTATTTCCATTTCATGATTATGTTTGCTTATTTGAATTGATGTTGCATTAATTAATAAGAAAGTTCAGAAAGCTGAAATAATTAAGATAACTGATTCACCCCCTCTCTCAGTTATCAACATATGAAATGCAAATGCAAATACTAAAAAGTAAACAAACCTCCCATAATACAGGATGCACTACTCGATGGCACAAGTCTCAGTATAAATGGGGCAACACACACACAAGATACACAAAACCTCCTAAAATGTAAGAAGCACTACCCGAGGGCGCTGGTCTCTGCATATGGGGCAACAAACACGCCACACAAAACAAGCATGCCAAAACACACACACTTGAAGACACAGAGAAAACACGGTAGACAAGCAATGGAGTGTACCTATTTCTAGGTCCAACACCATCTCAAGCACATTACAGGCACACACCGATAATTGGGCTTCACCACAACAATCACCGAAGACACACTTAAGGGTTAAGTTAGTCACAGAACCGCTCCCCGCCTCCACAAATGACTTTTTAAAATGACAGGATGATGTAATCTACTCTGAGAAATACACCATCCCCGCCTCCATAGAGGGCTTAAGAAAAAGGATATGCTCGATATCCAACCTCCGCAGAGGGCTTACATGATTGATTGATTGATTGCAAACAAACTCAGGATGCACGATGCACTACCCTGGGGCGCAAGTCTTTGCATTTGAGGTCAAACACACTGCTAACATCTATAACAGATAGCTTACCTTATATATGCCCCCACCTTAAGGTGGTTGATATCAGTTATAGATATCAAGCATGTTAAGGTAGGAAGAAAACACACAAGGGAACATCGACTTTCGCAATGCCCATGCCCCCCCGAGGTGACATGTACTTTACGATCGTCAAATGTTCCCACAAACCCACAAACACATCCTTGCAAGAAACATGTTAGTGTCTACAACACCATGATAAACAACAACATCAATGCATATGATTAACCACACAAAGAGCCAAGGTTATAGAACGAATTCAGAGTTTGAGGATAACCATGAGGCTATATCACGAAGCTCTCTGAATCAAGTACCGCCAAGGCTAGATTCAAAGGAAAACAAAGGTGCACGAAGCAGCAGTATTGTTAAGGTTTGTAAATGTGACAGAAACACCATAAAATTCACTATGCGGAAAGCACGAGTGCTTCCACTAGCCAAGCTTCAGATAAGATATACAACCCCATCATCATATTAGGAACTAAGTCCATTTTTTTATTGCTCTTGAAAGGGACACTAGGTCTGCATCAATATAAATGTGTGTCATCATCCGCTTGCTAGATGGAAACACTAGAGGAAGGGAAACAATAAATAAGAGAGGAGAAACAAGTGTCTCATGGACAGTCACACAATAATGAAATTAGAGAGAGCAATTTAGAAGAATGATGATACAAATAGAAGAAGGTCACAACAGACGCGGTCTCCTGGTATCCTGGACCTTACGGGAGAATCCAAGATCATCCCAAGAGGCCTAAACAACACAAAACACATCACACAGTAAGCACATCATGAGAGAGATAAAGGGTTAGAGATACTTACCTGTAGGATCTTTGTGCTAGAAGTCATCAATAATTAAATCATTTTCTTTCCAATTGCAAACATAAGGTACCATTGCCAAATCTTTGTAATTATTATTTTGTTCATTCTTAAATGCTTCTTGGTTTGACTCAATGTTAGGTGGAATATTTTCTTGTTGAAGTTCATTAGTACATATATTCTCTATCCTCTTAGGTGGTGGGAGAAGCAAATTAATTTGAGTGATCTCAACATGAGGGATTTAATGTGAGACTTCTCCTCATCCACCAGTGCTAGATCCTTAGTGATGTCCAAATGACTTGAATATTTAATCAAAAGAGGGACATTAAAGGTCTTCTCTTCCTTAGAGATATCCAAGGTATATGAACAATCAACTAAAGGAACAAGATTGGTAGGATGATCCATAGAGGTTTCACGCATTGTAATAGAGTTTTTATTGTTGTTAGATGAAATCTCATTGTCTACCCATGGAATGGTCTTTGTTGAAGGGGATTCTTCATTCACTAATGTTTCCTCTTGGCCAAGGAGAGCATCGGAATGGCAAAGTGGTGATGGCTCTTCATTTGCTAATGCTTCATCTTGGCCAGAGTGAGCATTAGAATGAAGATTCAGTGGTATGATGTTAAGAGATGTGCCAATGAAATCATCCTCTTGATTCAAACTGTCCTCATGAGGAGGAACAACCTTGGGAGAGGGATCATGAGGCAAACCGAAGTTATCATCACATGTTTTATCAATAGGTGCCATAATAGAATTTCCTATAAAGTCATCCAAGGCTTCATCTAACATTTTAAGATCATCACTAGTATATATATTGTTGATCAAGAATTTAGTGAGATCATCCAATATCAAAGGGTATATTTCCATGAGATTTGTGAAGCTATCAAAGTCACCTATATGACAAAGGATTTCGTATGTAGAGCACATAGAGAGATCAACATCATGAATGTGTGCTATTTGTTCCAGAACTTGAGGATATTTATCAGTGAATTTAGAGAAATGATCCATGTCTATGACGTATGCAAACAATTCTTCCAAAGAATTAGCCATGATATATGTCTCCAAATGAATGTAAAATAAGATTTTGAAATCTTTTCAAAATTGGTACAAAAGACGAGCAAAAATAACCCAGAATGCTTGATTTTTTGATACTTTTTCAATGCAAATGAATGAACCAAAGGGTGTTGTAATAATTTTGATCTAGGGAAGCAAGTTATATGTCTGATATCAGTCCAAAATAGAAATATAATCACTCTCAACACACTCTTGATGCAAATCTAATATAATGCCAAGTCAAAATATAGAGAAAATATGTCAAAATAGGCACTTTTTTCACCAAAATGCAATGCAAATGAGCATAACAAAGGGTGTTGTGAGGAAAATTATGATGGAAAGAAAATAATATCAATAATAACAGCCACTTGGTGTCAAAATACCCAGCACAACATGCATTTAGTGCCAATTAAGGTAAAACCCTAGTGAAAATATAGCAAAAATAGGCTATTTTTCACGATTTTTCAATTCCAGGACCTAGAAAAGGAGGTGTTGTAAGGAATTTTAGGAGGTATATAAAATAATATCAATAATATCATTCACATAAATCCATAAAATTTCTCACAACACGCTTGGAGTGCAAACTAGATCAAACCCTAGGGCCAAAATAGCCAAAATGTATGGTTTTTTGCAAAATTTTCACTACAAGAGCCCGATAAAAGGGTGTTGTGAAGATTTTTATGAGGGGAAGAAAATTATTACCCTAGTAATAGAAAATTAATGCCAAAATACATTTCACAACACATCTATGGTGCAAGTTTGGAGAGTCGATAAGGCCAAATTTAGTGAAAATCGTTGTTTTTGAAGCCCTAGGTTTGAGATCTTGACACAAAATACTATGTGTATGTTTTTAAGTCTGATTTATGATGAAATTTACTTACTCTCAGATCTAAAAATGATTTTCAATCTTGAAAATGCAAATGCCCATGCAAATTTAATGAAAATGCATCAAATTTGCTAGTTTTTGTTGAAATTTTCTATGTAAAAATGCAAATATTTTAAATCTAAATGCAAATTCACACTAAAATTCAATACTACAGCCAAATTAAAATTTGAATGAGCCTCTAAAATTAGTAGAAAAATCTGATAAAAGATTTTTCCTACAAACCCTAGATTTTGGAATTACTAGGTTATATAAAATTGTTAAAATTTCCACAAAACCCTAGCAATTAAATGATGAAAATGCAATGTAAATTTCTAATTTTTTGGAATTTTCTATAGTTTATCTCAGATCTGATGTAAAAATCATGAATTAGGAAAATTTAGGAAGAATTGATGCAATTTAGTAAGCCAAACAATGTAATTTTTTTGTATTTTTCCAATTTTTTAGTTTTTTTTTTAAATTTTCTCAATGTAATAAAGTAAATGCCTATATGAATGAATGAAATCACACCAAATATGAAGACAAACACTCAAAAATTTGCAATTTAAGTCCAAAAACATGGGTTCACCAAAATGTTTAAGGTAAAATTGGGTTTTGTTAATCTTTTGTTGTTTAGATGTTAAAACCCTCCTCTCCACTAAACATTGAAGGATCTAGGGTCGAGTGATGAGCACTATCATACCCTAGGTCACTTGCAAATGTAGGGAAACTTGGATTAGGGAATTTAATTATCAATTTTCCTTCTTTTATGCCCAAATGACCATTAGAACCATAATTATGCAAATACGACAACAAATTGACGAAAGACGAAAAAAGCTCTTGCAGACGGGAATAAAATAGCAAATCATAGAATACCTATTTTTGGGGTTCTGAAGTAGAACAGTCAGGGACTAAGGTACGGGTGCCTAAGTCCAAGGTACCTACTTTTTCAAGGAATTTGGACCTCCTTCTGACAATGATCAGCCCTATAACTTTTGTTTCCTGAAATCTGTATGCGAAGGACACTGTTGCTGGCACCCAAGTCCTGGAAGTGCTCCTGTGTCCTGCTTTTCTTCAGATCCTGAACCCCTGATGCTTGCCAAGCCTTCAAACAACTTCACTTTTTTCGGATGCGACACCTGTAACTTGCAATCACAAGACTTGGTTTGGGGGTTGTGGTGTTTAGAGGCTTGCCTCAGTCAAGTCCTAGAGGACACTTAAGTCTCCGAACACCATTGTTAGACAAAGAGTGCATGCCCTTGTGAGGCAGAGGAAAAAACCAAAGGAATCAATGATAAAAACACAATTATATGTCATCTTGTAGTGAATCTCTCATGGAGGAAGATGCTCTTCATGCCATGAGGAGATTGATGCTCAAATATTTAAATATCAACACACAAGTCTACTCTTGCAACATAATAGAAAGCCTTGAATCACCTTGAGAACACTTGAACATCACAATTTCCATCTAGTTTACAAATGAATTCCTAAACATGCTTATATATGCACCTATAAGCATTCCCGCCAAGATTTTAAAAATCAAACTTTACCGTGTCAGCAAAGGAACCAACTAATGGTCATAAACCGACACCCAAAAATTGGGGTTGCCCCAAAATAGGGCAGGACTAGGGTGCGAGCGCCCAAGTCCTCCCCCCTATTTTGGGTAGGGTACAGCTCAAGGGGTCCACTTAGGCCTAATTTGCCATGGAACCTAGGTCTCATTCCATCGGGAAGCCAAAATATGAACTAAAATGTCCTAAATGGATACTAAAGGCCTAGGAGCTAAACCTTATGAGAGAAAAGCCCCCAAGGGGACATTTTCTGACGTTACAGGAGGTTAATGAATAATTGATATCTGCAAATGACACCTTGAGTAATCTAAAAGTGGAAGTCATAAAAAGAGCAAAAGAAGAAGATAACCTAAGTCAGTTGGTGAAAAGCAAAACTGAAGACTGCACAAAATTTAAACAAGAAGTTGTGGATCTAAAGTTGATCTGAAACATGCATGGAGTCAAGAAGAAAAATTCAAAGTAAGTGCTACCCAACTTGATAAAATACTAGCTAGTCAAAAGAGTCCTAATGATAAAGAAGGCTTGGGATTTGAGAAAGGTGAAAGCTCCAGAACCGGTCAAGAAAAGAATGATGAGATCAAGAAGGACGGAGGCAAACAATTTTAGAATCAAAGGAACAGACCTAGAAAACCACCTGTCAGGCAACCAAATGCTCAAAGGTACTCTTCTTTCAATAGTTATTGTAATACATGCAATAAGTTTGGTCATAAGGCTACTCAATGTAAGAGCAGAGTGAATCGAAATGTTCTATCATTATCTGGTCAATGTTTCACTTGCAATAAAGTAGGCCACAAGGCTAATGATTGTAGAAGTCAGATAAAGAATGGTTATAACAATAGAAGGAATGCTCAGACCTTCAAAGGTAACTGCTTTATATGTAAAGATTTGGTCATAAAGCTAGTGATTGCAAAAATCAAATAAGGAACAACTATAACAATGGAAGGAATGCTCAATCTTTCAATAGGAATTGCTTTGCATGCAATAGATATGGGCACAAGGCTGACCAATGTAGATCAAGGATGAATGAGAGAAATAATAGACAAAGAAGTATTATATGTTTCAATTGCAACAGGCCTAGACATATCGCAAGGTTCTGCCGAAGCAAAAACATAAAGAGGAATAATCAGGCAGAGATGAAAGAACTGGTACAAAAGATAGATTCGACAAAGATCAAGAAGGAGATGAACCAAATTTGGGTTAAGAAGGAAGTGCAGGAAGTCAAGGGTGAGTCCACAGCAGACTCTGGTGTTGGTACTTCCTCAGGGAAGTAAATTGAAAACTCTGGCTCTGGGGGAGCTTAATGCAAAATCTTGTTCCCCCAACCAGAAATGTGGTGTTGATATCCAGAATGAGGATATAAGCTAGAAAACAAGACAAAGCTTTTGGAAGAGATACCAGTAGAAAAGAATTTAATTTGGTGAATTATGGAGTAATCTTGGTCGTCTATGAGTAGCAGAGAAAGGGTTTGACATCTTTTTTGAATGAAGCATTTATTGCAATGAAAAGAGAATATAATGGATTCATTTGAAAAAGAAATTACTTTGCATTCAAACCCTCAAGCAACTAAAGGGATTTGAGAAGCAAGATAGGGCAAATCCAATCATTTAGAGAAGAAAACCTAATGGAGGCAAAAGGTATTTATCAATTATCTCTCTTGAAAAATCCTCTGTGTTGAATTTGCAAAATGTATACTCCTCAAGTAATAGAGATAACTGAGAGGCCTCAACCCAAGTTCAAGAAGCACCCCTTTATATCTCTAGAGACTTATCTGAATGGGGCATTTTCTGAAATTGCGCATGGTATTATGCATACGGAGGATGTTAGGGCTTACATTCATACAAACCTAGATGAATATGATCATAGGAAATCAGGGGACATTTATCTAAAGGAACTAACTGATGACAAATTTGAGTTGAAAGGAGAGTATAGTGCCCTAGTTGAGAAGAAATTGGACACCTGATTGGATTTTCTTGTGGTCCCGGATGATGCTTGGGTTAGATATATCTTGAGCAGGATTCATGATGAATTATTTTGGCTTGATGAAACCTATATAACAAAGCATGCCATTAAAGCAGTTACTGGCATGTGTTCCACCAGAAAAGTTCCAGAACTGAAAGCTACGAAGAACAACAAAGTAATGCAGTTGACAGGGGCAAAATTTGATAAAAGAGCATTAACTATAAATGATATTATGGTTCCAGGTGTGAGATTTACATCAAAAATCATTGGTTATAAGATTTATTTCTCCAACAGGGAGAACTCTATTTCTGCAACAGCAATATTTATTGCTTATGACATGGTTAAGAATAACACTAATTATGATCTTTGTGAGTTGCTCCATAAACAAATGATGGAGAACCTAAAAAGAACAAAGGACACAAAGTATCCCTTCAAGTATGGAACCTTGATCATCTGTTTATTTTTTTACTTTTTGAGAGAATTACCAGGTATAGGTAATATTGGTTGGCTTGATCATGCACCAGTAGCTGCACAGATCAGAAATCATCTACAAAGTCTAGGAAATATAGATAAACAAAATGCAGCTTTATGGGGATACTTCAAGAACTTCCAAAAGAAAATGTAGACTAGAGCTAGAATTCCTGAAAAAGTTGTGAAGAAGTATGAAAAGGATATTATTTTCATGGTGGATAAGGACAAATGCCTCATGGAGGCTATTGAACCAAGAACCTGTTGCATTAGGTCTAGACAACTAAGAGGGGGGGTGAATCAGTTGTCACATAATTTAACAATTTCTTTCTCTTAATCTTCCTTTACAATTTAACCCGGTTAAGGGAAAACCACGGTGGGGGTTAACCCACAAAGATTATACTCTATTGAAAGTATTACAATGGGGAATGCACATGCATCCGGGCTCACTGCCTAGAGCTCACTGCTCAAAAGAAGGCTCACTACCTACAAGAAAGAAGAGTTACAATAAATTTGAACTGATATTTGGCATCTATCAATGCTGGAGTTCAGTTCTAGTTAAGCATAGAAAACTAACTTGATACACTTCATCCTTATTCTCCTCCTCTTACTGCTCTGCTAGCATCTGAACTTTGATCTCTGCTTCTTTTCGCAATTACTCCATAGTCGCAACACACACACACACCAAAATCATCCAATTCCATTAGATATATATATCCACAACATGATCTACAATCATTTTACCAGTCGGCTTCAAGAACATTTAGAGATTTGTAGAGTACTCTGCTCTGTCAGCTAGATCCATACATACTATGAGATGGAGATCAAAATTTGCACTTGTAAATCATCAATCATGTTAGATACCATCACTAATCATCACACATTGCCCAATAAACAACTTCTATACATCCAAAGTTAAGATCATTTGCAAGGTCGGCCTGTTCTTCTTCTATCTATTTTGTCAAACTGAGACCCGATACTCAGAAGCTAATAGCTTTTGAGTCCTTCATCTCTGGAGGAAAAAACTATGGATTTAGAGTGTCTTGACAATTCTTACAACTACCTCAAGTCCACAACAAACCATGCCTTTCCACCAGAGAGATCCAGACCAAAATACCGGACCCCCTCACCTGTTCTGTTCCTGACTGCCCAGACTTAGACAAATTCTAATTCCAACTTCTGGTGTGAACAAATTGTGTTATGCGGATGACTGGGATGATCTTAGTTGCCATCAATGACAACACCTATCATGTCTAGCAGTGTCTCTTGCCAACAATCTCCCCCTTTGGCATTGATGGCAACACTTAGTGAAAAATGACTAAGTGTTGAAATAGCTCCCCCTTAGCTTGTGCTCCATATTGTTGTTCACACTGCTTTCTGGTACTCCCCCTTAGCTAGATTCCTCATTTTTCACTGAACTTCACTCCCCCTTTGACATCAATGGCAAAGGGTGGGGTCCGCAAGCCAAAATTTTCCAAAAATTTGTATATAGTATCGCATATGTACAACTAATCATTAAGTTCTATTTACATGAACTTGAGAATGTCTGCAAAGCTGGTTTTTATTTGCACAAGTTCAGAGGCCCAAGTACTCTTCATTCCATCCAAAATAGAGATGTGCCCACTTAACAAAAATGAATATGCTTCTACCTTTGACAAATCTGATGGATCACTAGTCTGAACTGCAATCTAAGCTTCAGATAGGGCATTATACATTGTCTCTAACGTAGGGGCAATCAATCCTCGGAGCTCACACATTCTCTTCATAATGTTGCTTTTCTCTTTAACAAGTCTCTTTATCTCATTAGTCAAGCTAATTACTTGGCATTCTTAACTTCTGGGTGAAATAGTTAGAGGATCAAAATTATTGGACAGATTTGACAATTTCAGTTCTTGTTCCTTTATCTTCTTCTCAATATCCTCATTTATTTTGGGCCAAGATAGACAAAATTTATATACATCACTTAGAGCATTTTGAACACTCTTTATACTGATAGCAAGTATAGTCCTATCATACCCTATTAGACTCTTAATTTCACTAAATCTCTTATCCAAAAACTCATTTCTGACTTTTGTCTCTGCAGACTTCTCAAAGGACTCAAAATGAGTATTTACAGAACTTACAAGATTTTTCAGATGTCCAGAGGGGGAATCAGATGGATTCTTCTAGTAGGTTGAGAAGAATAAACTGTTTACATCATACCAATAAAAAGAATAGAGATAATAAACGTAAATCTTACTGTTATAGATAACATTTGTTAAGATTTCTTAAATGAAATGTCTTTTTTACATTGGTTTTAAAATTGACTTTTACAACAATAATGTTTATTTGATTAGATTTAAAGTATGGGCCATATTCATTTCATTTAATTTTGGTATGGTTGATATTGATCAAAGCATTTAATGCTTGCATAGATTCATGTGAAGTGAGGAAGAAGAGGGTAATGTCCAATAGCCAATCATATTTTTTTCCCAACATTGCAAACTATAGTCATGACAAAAATAAAACAAAATGATTGTTGTAAACATGATATTTCCACAGTCCATGATATGAGATAACAGAGCTTCTGGAAAAACTGTGTGTTGCTTTTTTTGCATAAAAAAAAGCAACACACAATTTTTCCAAAAGCTCTGCTATCTCATAAAATGATTGGTTGATAGTCGAGAAAAGTATTGAATTTTTTTACATATCGAATACAAGAGTTTCCTCCTGACATCAGGTCGCCCGACATCGTAGACTATTAAAGGATCCATTTCCATTTCCATTTCCCATGACAAGTACCAATAAGATATAAAAAGTAGCTACAGTCCTAATATAAGGGGCCCATTCCAAAAAAAGAAACACAGTTTTTCCAGAAGCTTTGCTATCTCATAAAATGACTGGTTGATAGTCGAGAACAGTATTGAAATTTTTTACATATCGAATACAAGAGTTTCCTCCCGACATTAGGTCGCTCGACATCGTGGACTATAAAATGATCCATTTTCATTTCCATTTCCATTTCCTATGACAAATACTAATAAGATATATCTGATTAGATTTAAAGTATGAGCCATATTCATTTCATTTAATTTTGGTATGGCTCATATTGATCAAAGCATTTAATGCTTGCATAGATTCATGTGAAGTGAGGAAGAATAGGGTAATAGCCAATGACAAAAATAAAACAAAATAATTGGTTGATAGTCGAGAAAAGTTTTGAATTTCTTTACATATCAAATACAAGAGTTTCTTGCCATGACAAGTACTAATAAGATATAAAAAGTAGCTATAGTCCTAATAAAAGGGGCCCATTCCACCTAGGACATTAAATCAAAGGATTATGAAGAAACTCCACCCAAGTGACTAAATAAAAAGTAGCTATAGTCCTAATACCTATAAGGGCCCATTCCACCTATTCCACTGTAGGACCTTAAATCGGAGAATTATAAAGAAACTCCACCCAAGTGACTAAATAAAAAATAACTATAGTCCTAATACCTATAAGGGCCCATTCCACCTATTCCAGTGTAGGACTTTAAAACGAAAGATTATAAAGAAACTCTTCCCAAGTGACTAAATACAAAATAGCTATAGTCGTAATACCTATAAGGGCCCATTCCACCTATTCCAGTGTAGGACCTTAAACCAGAGGATTAGAAAGAAACTCTACCTAAGTGACTAAATTAATAATACTAGTCAAATAATAAAGAAGAAAAAAAGGAACGATCCATTTGAAAAAACAAGCGTGGTTAGGTGCAAAAGTCAAAGACGTGTAGTTTGTTAGGCCTCTTCTGAGTGGCTTTGTAAAGAGAAAGGTAAAGTATGTTTTTGGGTCCGTCACGCAAGACGACAATAAATAGGTACCCACCGTGATAGTTTATTTTCTGTGTTGGAGCGCGGTTGGAGGCGTGGGTGGCTAACACCGCCGCATTCACTGGCCCACAACATTTCTTTGCGCCGCGACGTGGGGGACGCTCCTCAATACAGAGAAGAAGAAGAGGAGCAAAGATTACATTTTTATTGTTGTTATGGCCCTTGGTAACTACGTTTTTCAATAAGATATTATCGAAAAGCCGTCGACACCGGCGTTGTTTACAAAACTCTTCCACTTCACGCCTCTTCCACAGCCGCTGCTCCTGCATTCTCTTCTCTCCTCCTCTTCTCTTCTCCTTCTTTCAAACCCTTATATCCGCTCAAACCCTCCCCCAAAAAAAGATCACAAAAAGAAGAAGAAGAATCGATCGAATACAAATCAAGAATGTGTGAATGAGAATCAATGCAACAATGGCTGCTGCATCGTCTTCATCCGCAGGGCAGCAAGACGAGGGCGGCGGCGGTGGTGTTAGCGGCGGCGGCGCTGTGGCGGCGCCACCAAGCGGCCACCATCTGGTAATCCATAGAAAACCTCCCGGGCCATGGACGGAATTGGAAACGAATCATCTGATCGATGCATATCAGGAGAAATGGTATGCCCTAAAGCGTGGGCAGCTCAAGGCACGCCATTGGGAAGAAGTGGCGCATCAGGTTTTTCTTCGTTGTGGTGGAATGGAACCCTCGAAATCGTCTGTTCAATGTCGGCACAAGATCGAAAAGCTGAGAAAAAGATACAGAACGGAGAAGCAGCAGCAGCAGAGCTCGCCGTCTACCTGGTCGTCTTCCAAATGGGTTTTCTTTGAGCGTATGGATCTCTTAGAGAACGGCCCTGCGCCGCTCCGGGCGGAGAATAATGCCACTACAAACCCTAATGCTTCAATCCCTAACGGCCGTCCATTGACGGCGACGGCAGAACACGATTCCGATACGAACGACAATCATCACCATCATACCAGCATTAATCATAATTATCCGCCGCGGGGGGGTTCGTTTCATCATAAGGCCATTTACCATGGTGTGCCGTCTGATGACGATGCCGCTGCTTTCCTGTGCTTGAGAAATGGCGAGACTGATTGCGGTAGGGCGTCGCCG
Organism: Cunninghamia lanceolata; assembly: GCA_027924645.1. Lineage (NCBI taxonomy): Eukaryota > Viridiplantae > Streptophyta > Pinopsida > Cupressales > Cupressaceae > Cunninghamia > Cunninghamia lanceolata. The sequence goes on along the minus strand of BSBN01000220.1, from coordinate 291,393 downwards.
TCGCCGAGATTTAGCGTCAAGAGACGGAAGCCGCCGGAGGATCCAGAATCTGGTCACGGTCAGCTGCCAAACCAGCAATATCATCACCAACCGTTGTCGGAGTTGGCTTCTGTGGTTCGATCCCTGGGCGAGGGTTTCATGCGGATTGAACAGATGAAGATGGAGATGCAGCGTGACAACGAGCGGCTGAGGATGGAGATGGAGATCAAACGGACTGAGATGATCCTTGAGTCGCAGCAGCTTATTGCGGATGTCATCTCCAAGGCCCTTTCTTCCTCCTCCAAGAAGAAGTTCAAGAAATTGCAGTCTCCAGACTTGTAAGGTTTGGTGCTCCTTTCTTTTCAATTCGAATTTGTGTGTGGCTGCCGATCGCGAGTTCGATTCCTACCGAGTAATAGTATGCCGCTTCGATATTTTCGTCTCTTTACAAAATAAGACCTTTTTAGCTCCTGCTTTTAATTTTTTGCTTCTGGCTTAGGGTTTGAAATATTCGGGCAGCGGCTCCTTACCTTTTGTTTTGTAAAATAAATATACACAGATGAGAATTTTATTTATGTTTCTGTAGGTGAGGATATATTGACAGAGGTACGAGTTTGGATGTTTTAAAAATCTTATCTAAACATATATGTTTTTGTCCTGGATAAGTCAACATTTTACATTTGAAATTGAATTTGCAAGTGGAATTTGGAATTCTGAGCCAAAAAATGCGAGCTCTATTTGTTCCGTTATGTTATTATTGGTGATTCTGACCTAACTGCTTATGAAGTAGAGCGCTGCTTTATTGAAATTGGAACTGAACTGCTTTTAAATCTTAACGAATATTAAACCAATGTTGCTTTTATTCCCTTTGGTGTAAAAGTATTCGATTCCATTCTAATGAAAACAAACTACAGAGTAGGTTAATAATCTAGTATTTGAGAAATGGATTCCAAAAGAAGCTCAAACCTGTTCGACCTAAAAGCAGTGAAAGGAGAAACAATTTAATGCTCTCCCGAGCATCAATATTCTTCCCCTTTTTTGACAGGTAGCCACTGCTATCAGTAGTCTCAATCCTTCATAATAGGATTACCCTCTTTAGCTTTATTCTGATTCTGTTATCACTAAAGGTGGTCCACAGATGTTGATACTAATATTGGTTTTTTCAAATTTTTTTTTGGAGAGCTCTCTTTTTAACCTTTGGTGCGAATTTGAAAGCCCATTTGCTTTTACCATTTGACTGTGTGACTTGAATTTTCACTTTGCTTGTGGGGTTTTACTTTATACTCTGTGCATATGCTCTATTTGGATTTGCTGGGCAAGTGAGAGTTTCCTTATACTTTTGATTAAAGTTCAAATCCATAGGAAAATAATTCTCAGGTATTTTGAGTGACAAGTTCCCAATCCCCATATGTCTTCTATGGTTTAACGGTTCTTTTTTACTTATTCTCTTAACCTGTCAAAAGTATTCCAAATACATGCGAGGATCCTCACTTTAATCCAAATTCTGAATTTGAAAGATGCAGATTATTTCTTTATTGCAAGGCATGAAGCTGCAGTGTTGCTATAAAAATGGCAATAGTTGCATTCAAAAACTGCATCTGCATAATCTAATTGCATTCAAAAAAGTAGTTTTTCCCACTTAAAGCCTAATTAAAAAATGGGTTTTTGACACGTCAAAACGATGGCTAACTAAAAATTTGATTGTCCATTGGTTTGTTTGTTCAGTATATTAGTTTGGTTCAATTATCAATCACTATGTGTTGAATAAATTAGATTGGTTCAATCATCAAACACAATGTGTTGATATTGAACAATCTTGAATCAATAAAATAATTACAAAAGTAAAATTAAAATGAATTCCAAATGGCTTTGCAAATAAAAATCTTAAAAAATGTTATTTGTTAAAATCTTCAAACATATAAGAAAGAGTTTAGATTGAATGCACATTCTTGGTCTTTGACTCTTTCAAAACTGAAATATTTCCAGTTTTATTTTCAAATGCTCCCTCTAGGATTTGTATGACACTGACACCCCCTGTATGTGGTATGGCTGGAATTGAATGGCCAAAAGGGTACGGCCTGTTGTGGTTTATTTCTTCCAGCAATTAAATAATATAAATTCCAGCCTCCAAGTCTGGAATTATTTGCTATGCAAACATTCTGTATTCTGCAATAGTTTTTGTTCACAAAAAAAGCGAAAATAGAATAACCTCTTTATCATCATAATCTGTAAAACCTCACGTACAACACAAATTTGACCTCTGTATGAAGCCAACAATGAGAACCAGAAGGTTTTCATCTTCTGATTCCTAGATAAACCAAGAGGGTTTCCATTCTCTGTCTAAAAGTTGAACAATATGCTCCAGCTTTGCAAATAGGGTTTCAAAATTTGATAATGAATAAAATGTTTTGTTTTTTCCCAAAAATTCCTTTTTATCACTTTCCATCCAACCCTAAAAGGTAATTAACAATTCTTTTAATTAAATATTCACCTTTTTTCTCCAATTTTAATTAATTACTTAAATAATTAAATATAAGTTGTCTTTTAATTTTTCACTTTTTGACAACTTAAATATTTAACCATTTAATAATTTAATTATTTTCCGCACAACCACCAAAGTTACGGAAAATATAAACAACTCAAATATGAATTCAGACCACACCACCAATATAAACAAGTCTCTCAAACCGAGCATCATCTGCATCCCTGTTATTGTTACCCATTGCTTTTTTGTCTTTCCTAGGAATTTTCGTGTCTTGCTGCCCTGTAATATTTTCCGGCTGATCTGGGTCTTTTCTTCTTTCCCTCTGATAATATCTAAGTTCTCTATCACTTCTATGCATGAGGTTGATTCTGTAAAAAAAAATTTCTCTACCCACAACTGGTTAGAAAATGGCCTTGATACCATTGAAATATCCCCTTTTTAAAATTCCTGAAAATCCACTGAAATCTTTTTTTTTTATTCCCAGAAATCTGATCTTTTTTATTCCCAGAAATCTGATTTTTTTTCTTCTAAATATGCAAGTCTGATTTTTTTATGATTCCAATTGCAATATGGAAATTAACAAATGCTGATATAAACTTGAAATTGCAATCAAATTAATATTGATAATAATGAGATAATACTATTTAATTAAATTTAGAAAAAAAACCAGAACCAAACCTGATTTTCTGAATTGTTGACCTCCAGCTGTAGCTGACCAATCCCTTTTTTTTTAATACAAAAATCTGATTACATACACAAATCTGAATATACAAAATGCTGACTAAAGCTAGGGATCCCCTTTTGGTATAAAGAATAAGACAAAATTATTTCAAAGGTAGCAATTCCTTAGACTTTAATCCCAAGCACATAAGATATCAATAATAGATGGAGCTGCTGTTTTGGAGGGCCCCACACATCAACCAATTCCCACAATTTCTTTCAATTAATATTTTGAAGCCAAAACATGCATTGATTCTTGGTATGGCCTCAAATATTCATAAAAACAAATACTTAAAGCTTCCAAATCTCTAACGCAGCATATGAGGTGGTCTTTTACTCTTTTAAAACTGAAATATTTCCTCTTTTATTTTCAAACGCTCCCTCTAGGATTTGTACGGCACTTACATCCCCTTTATGTGGTATGGGAATTGAATGGCCAAAAGGGTACGTTCTGTTTTGGTTTATTTCTTCCAGCAATTAAATAATATAAATTCCAGCCTCCAAGTCTGGAATTATTTGCCATGCAAATATTCTGTATTCTGCAATAGTTTTTGTTCACAAAAAAATGTGAAAATAGAATAACCTCTTTTCAACACAATATGTAAAACCTTACATACAACACAAATTTGACCTCTGTATGAAGCCAACAATGAGAACTAGAAGGGTTTTGTCTTCCGATTCCTAGATAAACCAAGAGGGTTTTCGTCCTCAGGGTAAAAGTTGAACGATATGCTCAAGCTCTGCAAATAGGGTTTTGAAATATGATAATGAATAGAATGTTTTTCCTTTTCCCAAAAATTCCTTTTTATCACTTTCCATCCAACCCTAAAAGTTAATTAACATTTCTTTTAATTAAATATTCACCTTTTCTCTCCAAACTTAATTAATTACCTTTTTAAATAATTAAATATAAGTTGTCTTTTAATTTTCCACTTTTCGACAACTTAAATATTTAACCATTTAATAATTTAATTATTTTCCGCACAACCACCAAAGTTACGGAAAATATTAAAAAGCCCAAATATGAATCCTAACCACACCACCAATATCTTAAGTGCATAGAATATTAGTCTATATGAAGGTTGGCCCTCTCCCCAGATGGTAGACTTCTCCAAGAAGTATGGAGTGCTTCCAGAATGTTGGATCCGTACACAGAAAGTACCATTGTACTCATCTTGGCTCCAGGAACTCTCTGCCATTGTTAGAAAACTTTTCCGAGAAAGCTAGTGCTCTCCAAGAAAGTTGGAGTTTCCAAGAATATTGGAATGGATTGGAAAAGGGATATTACAGTTTTAATACCTATCTAGGACCACAGTATGCTTCTAGTGTAGTCTACAATTTGAAAATTACGAGTCATTCTCATTTTATTCAAGAATAACATCATAATAATGTGGAGTAGTCATATTTGTGCCATGTGAGATTGGTTCATTAGGTTTTGATCAACTTTCGATTCAGGGAAGTAGAAAGATGAGAAGGTATTAAAATTGCATCCACACACATGGGAAAATGTGATGTGTAAGTCAATAGCTTGAACTTACGAAAGCATCACATTACTAGATCTCTAAAACACTGCTTTTACTACTGCAAGGAGAGGCTGTATGACAAAGGATGAGTAGAATGCTGTGTTACTCTTAAATTTATAGGAGCTTGCAATAAACAAGTCCACATTTTGCTTGTTCTCTTTGATTGTCAGACAGATAAGCCATAAGAATAATGTGATGGAGATGGATCATCAGGATTCCGACAGGGTTGTTCTTTGTCCAAGTCTTTTTATGCTTTTCTCTATTTAGAACTTCGAAGAACTTTTCAAGTCTTTTATGTAATTTGAAGTTTCTTTTTTTTTTTTTTTTGCATTTGAAGGTCATCTTAAAGTAATTTGTTGCATTAAATATCATTACCTATTTTAGCAGATCCTTCTGATGTATGTGGTCCTGCACTCCTTTATGTTAACTTTGACTAAATGTGATTTTGATTTATAACTCACTTTTACTTGTTTTATTTCATAATGAAAGAAATCTAGGAAACAAGCAGATAAAAATCCAAAGACAGTATTTTTTATGGTATGTCTAATTGGTGAATTTTAGTGGTATCATGTTTCTTGTTGCCTTGAATGTGCACCTTGAACTATGTATATTAACAATAAATCATTCTTTTTGACTTGTTATATTTTCCATTTGTTTCAGAATCACTATTTAAGTTTCCCTCTTAAGGATAGTTTTCCTGAAAATATCATATGGATTTTGATTCCTGTGTAGTCTTCTGAGGACAAGTTCCTCAAACTGGATTGTCATATTAAGGATGGCATTAGGCTTGAGAACTGATTTCTGATCTTCTTGAAATATTAGTAACTGCCTTTGTATTGTTTTTTAATATTTTATTGATCTATTATATTTTTGAACACATATAACCTAGTATGGTTCAAGATTATTTGTTTGTGGAGGAAATAACAATGCATGAATGATCTTGGCATGCTTAATCAGGTTGATCGTTAATGGTGTCATTTCATAAAATGAATTTGTTATTCCTCAAGTTTATTTTAAATTCATTTTATCATTTTGTTAAAATGTGTCAAGTTCATTTGATCTTTCCATTGAAACAAGAAAACTTCTTATGATTACTATAAGTCATTTCCAAGCATTTGTACCAATTTTTATCATTTTATATACAGTATGCTTGAGTCATATGTTGTAGAGCTATTTGTTTAGCTTTGATATATAAACTGATTTGCAATGCACACACATCTACTATAGTTTGTATTGATCAATTATTTATTATAGGATTGAACTTCTTATGGAAGTCCTTGTGCTTCTCATAAGGTTCTTTGAGTGTTTAGAGAATTTTAGGATCTGCACATGTTTGGGAGGATAATTGCAAGGTTTCTGCAAAGAATTTTGAGGATTTACAGTCTCAATCGCTGAATTAGTCATCTGGAAACGATGGGGTACTGGTATTATGGTATCACCATTCAAATCAGGGCAATGGAGCAAATGAGTAAGGGAAAGGGAGCCAATGACTAAGGTTAAACTCATATTATATAAATAAGTCTCCAGGAGAAGTGGGTAAGGAATCCAAGATGGGAATGGGGATGTGGTGAAGTTTCTTGGTGACTAGTGTTCAGAGGAGATTAGTAATGGATGAACAATAATCAAGGGACATATCTTGTTCTAACTAAAAATAACATTAGTGATGTACAAACATTCATCAAGGTATATATATATATATTGTTCTAACTATAATTTGATTTGCATGCGCTAATTTTTTTCTGTAAAGATTCATTAGCAACAATTTTGATTCTGAATTTATAACAATTATTTTAAAAAATATTGATAAGGGATTATATGCACAACTTGAGGCCATCGATAAGGACATGGCATAAAGGGTTATGCACATGTGTATGAGTATAATTGCAAGACTATGCCAAGGAATTTTGAGGGTTTCAGCCAGAACAGCATTGAATCATTCAACTGGAGATATGGGTATGGGAATGGGGATGGGGATGTGGTTTTTGTCCCCATATTGGAATTTCTTGGTGACTATGCAGTTAATGTGTCTAAAGGGCAGCAGTTGGTTCTAGGTGTCTGTTAGGGCTAAAAATAACACTACTAATGTACAAACAATAGTCAAGGTATGTATCTTGTCCTACCAATAATTTGATTTTCATGCACCAAAAAAATTGTTGTGAATCTGAATTATGAGTAAAATTTTCTATCAGAAGAGATTCATAACAACAAACTTATGAGTCTCAATCTGGTAACAAAATTTATTAAATGGAAGCTATGGGGATTTGCTTATTTGGCTTGAGGCCACTCCTAAAGACCAGGCCAGAAGGCTTCCATGCTCACTCAAAATGTTATTGAGCTCTGAACATTATTCATGGAGCGTATTTGAATGTGGTGAGCTGGTTGGAGTCTCATATTAGGGAGTTGAAGGCTGCACTAGAGAATAACTATGAATATCAAGGTATGCTTATTTTATGAATGGAATTGGTATTGGTCATACTTGGTAGTAATCATTGTAGATCTGGGGGAAGTCCCTATGTAGTGCTCTTCTAACACAGCACATTTATGCTTGTGCCTGTTTCTACCAAGCCTGTGTTAGGTTGGTCTACAAGATTGTACATCTCCCAAGTCAACTAGGATAATTAATTTGTCATTGCTTGTGCTTCTGATTTCATGTTCTCTCCTTAGGTTTTTTGGTAAGAAAAAATTAGCACATTCTGGTTAACATATTGTTGATTGTTACAGAAATGTCTTCTATTTTTAATCTGTTATTATATGCTTAATTAGTTGTAATCCCTATTCAAAGATATTGATAGTAATATACAGGTCATATGGATGATAAGTTTCCCCTTTTCACTATATCAGTAACAAGATGCTTTTTAAAATCCAGAATGCTTATATTTGCAATCTTTTGTTTGTTTGTAACTTTATTCTTGTAAGTTTCTCATTTTGGCATCTGTGTGGTTTCATCACCATACCATTGTTACCCTTGTCAATAGAGGTTGATGTTTTCTAGTTTTTCTTTAAGGGTTAGCATTTATTTGTCATTATTGACGGTCATTTTCATTTGGAATGTCAACCTCTGCATGTCTGGACTTTCACAACTGTGACAAGCATGAATCCTAATCCCTTTATAGGCATTTCATCTGTTTGGAATGTGTCCTTTACCAAAATTGCTGTGTGTGTGTGTATTACAATGGCAGTCAATTCTAGCAACGTGGGTTGACTATGCTTCAAAACAAACCCAAATTTTCTACTATGGAAGTATATTGAAATGATACAGTTTGTTCTAGGTGGTGGGGGATATGTTTGGATTTGTAGTATGTGTGGCGTCAAATAAATAAGCTGTTAAACTTTTCATGGACCAGCTAGGAGTCAAACCTAGGACCTCCCATTGTTGATGGGGTGCTCTACCACCGAGCTACCTGCTCTCTTGGTGACATGTCCATCTTTGGTTTGACTTTGGCTCTTTTTCCAATATATTCCAAACAGATGAGAATAATATATATACTGTTTTCATCTATTTGGAATGTGTTGTGTACCATTTTTTTTGGTGTGTATTTTGTTTTTATTTGTTTGGAATGTGTTGTTTACCAAAATTGTTGTTATATTTATGTATATCCTAACTCATTTGATGTTTTAAACATTGATTAATAGAAGAATGAAAACAAAACAAGAAATTGAGAACAAAACAAAAGAGCGTTTGCAAAACAAAAATGAAGAAAAAAACCAAAAAAGGTGCCCTTTTTCCAAAAATCTTCCTTTATGATCTCTTTGGTAGTGAATGGGCTATTTCACACATGTAGGAATAGCAATTTAATTGCTTTGGAACCTGTAATGATCGATTTTCAGCTCTATTTGTGTAATGACAAGCAAGAATGAAAGTTCAGCAAGAATGAATGGTTTTTGTCTTTTGTATTCACAATGAGGTAAAATGAGTTTGTTTTAATGTTTCAAATGGTATAGATGATACTTTTTTGTCTTTCCTAAAAGTCAAAAAATGATTAAAAAAAAGATGTTTTTTTTGTTATTTCTTTCCGCGTAGGTCTGTGGCAGATTAGTTTAGGTTTGGTTGGATTCTTCTTGGGTTCACTTGGGTCGAGCTTGTCATAGTTTTCTTGTGCCTTTTGTAGATTTGCTGGTGTATTGGGGACCCAAATTTGGATCGGGTACAAACTGTACCCAGTTCTAGGCATGGAAGGCGACAAATTGGCTACTTAGTTTTAAAATGAATGGAGCTTAATGAGTTTGTTATTTGCCCATAACTAGTTTATAGTTGTTTAAGACAGATATTCTTGAGTTCTTGGCAGTGGAGTACCTTTGCGATGATGACTATTGAAACACCTTCTACTTGCAATTGGGGGAGTACTTATTGGATAATAGGAGGCCTACGTGCAGTGCTTTACATTATGCAATATTATTGGTTTGAATTCCTATGTTTTGGTAGAATTTGATACTCATGTTGCGTAAGTGATCTTGAATAATGTTTGCAATTGTTGCTTTACTTGGGTTATTTTGAGATGCTCCATCAAAGTTTAGCTTGTATAATTCTTTTGGAGGGGGTGTCCACTAGTCCTCTTTTTAGGCTTTGAAGATTGGTGTGCTTGAAAGGGGTGGTTTTGATTTTTAGCCATTGTTAATGTCCATTATGTTTAAGGATTTGTATTGGTTATCTAGTGTGGCTATGTATACTCTAGCTGTGGTATAGGTATAAGCCTTCATAATCATGATTATCTCTTGGTGGTCCCTTGAGTTACTTGCAAAAGTCTTCTGATTTCATTCTTTTTTAGATATTCCAAGCAATAAGCCCTGGGGTGATCTTATGCATAAGCTCTATGATGCCAATTTTGCTTTGCGTTTTGGACCATCCACTTGTTATGTGTTGCAAATCTATATTGAGTTGGGTAGATTTGAAGGTTTTTGCCTCGCTTCTTCATTCTTTATTTTTGTAGATTGCAGTGAAAGTACATGTGTTGAATTTTCTGCACACAACTTAATGATTAGGGTATTTGGTGGGCCCCTATTCTTTTTGTTTCAGTTTCTTTGCAGCCAAAGCTTTGCAATGTAGAAGAAGACAAAAGAGTTTTATTTTGGGCCTAGTGTGGGTGGCTTGCTATCATCTCCGTTTTTTGACCTCCTATTTCCTTGAGGTGCAGTGTTTGTAGGTGCTAGTTGATCTGTAAAAGGATTTGGTTTTGCTTCATGGCAATGATTTGAAGGCATTTCGGAATAGGGGACAAACACTTGAATGTTGGAGAATGTGCCAGGTGGTTTGGGACATCTATGTGTAGGCTTTGGCAGAAGAGAAAATCAGTTTTGAGTATTTTACCTTCTATGACGAAATTGCTAATTTGCAATAGCAAGTGGTTTCGTAATCACTTAAGTGGTCTCGAATTTGTTGATGTAGTTATCAAATTGTTGGGGCGGTTTTAAAAAAGGCATCCTGTGGCATTCCAATTTCCTTTGTCTGTTCATTCTCTTAGTCTGTTCAACTCCCCTCTTCATTGTAATGCTATAATAAGCCATTTAAGACTTGAATTGGGCAATCATAAGCATTGAGGACATGCAACTGGGGATTTGAGTAGTTTTGAGGGAATTTTCTTAGTTCCTATGTAACTGTGCAAAGCAAGTAATAAGGTTGTGGGGTTGTTAATGCACACGGTAGGAGGGTCCAATGAAGGACTGTCCAACTGTGTAGACAACAACAATAACACATACATAGATTATTGTAAACCACATAAATTCACATAAAACACCACAATTATGATTAAACAGCTTGTACGATTATCGCTGATCACAACCACAAGGTTTTGTCGCAATGGCCCCCTTACATGCCAGGCTGCAACCACTTGATTACACAATTGGATAGTTGCCCCGCAGGCAATGACATCCACAATGCACCACTAACAGCTCCAAATGATCCCACTCCACATCATACTCTTTGTTACCTCTCAGACCTCACTCCCTCACTACCAAAATTTACCTTCTACATCTCTACTCCATCCTAGTCTTCCTTCCTTGCTTTCAATTGATGCAAAACCCAATATATATATCATCCTCAAACTCCTCACATAATCCGTGTCAGCCTCAAGATGGCTCAAAGCCCAAAACCACATGAAACGTGTTGTCGACTGAAAATAACAAACTTACAAATTCCAACGATCATAACAATGGAGAATCTCCACGCGATACACCACATACCTTTACAACGGTTATTACACACTTTCCAAATATTCACCTTTGGCACAAACCCAAAATAAATCTTCCACAAATAGAACCGGTTCCAATTGAACACATTGTCAACCCGTAGACACTTCATGAACCAAATTACCAACTTTCACTTATCCAATCAATCTCAAATTTCAACAGAAGATAAGCAAATCATAAACAGAACTACAACGAAAACTGCAAAAGCTAATTCCTCAATGTAGTGAAATGTGATAACTTCCTCTATCACAGACTGCTAACCACAAACTTGCAGACACACAAGCTACCAGACTAAACCACAAATTCTAACATGATACCACATTTCCTTGATCCCCAGGGATGCACTTGCATCAATTGTGAGGGTAAAATAGGGGTGAGTTGGAGTTGGTTCATACTCGTTTCAAGCCCAAGAGGCTTAGACCCGTGTATTGCCAATTGGAGTGAATTTAAGGGAGCAATAGCTCTCATTTTAGCCCAAAACCGCATGAAACGTGTTGTTGACTAAAAATAACAAACTTACAAATTCCAACGATCATAACAGTGGAGAATCTCCACACGGTACACCACATACCTTTACAACGGTTATTACACATTCCCAAATATTCACCTTTGGCACAAACCTAAAATAAACCTTCCACAAATAGAACTAGTTCCAATTGAACACATTGTCAACCCGTAGACACTTCATGAACCAAATTACCAACTTTCACTTATCCAATCAATCTCAAATTTCAACAGAAGATAAACAAACCATAAACAGAACTACAACCAAAACCACAAAAGCTAATTCCTCAATGTGGTGAAATGTGTTAACTTCCTCTACCACAGATTGCTAACCACAAACTTGCAGACACACAAGATACCAGATTAAACCACAAATTCCACTGTCCTAGACATGATACCAGATTTCCTTGATGCCTAGGGATGCACGTGCATCAGTTGTGAGGGTAAAATAGGGGTGAATTGGAGTTGGTTCATACTTGTTTTCAAGTCCAAGAGGCTTAGACCTGTGTCTTGCCAATTGGAGTGAATTTAAGGGGGCAATAGCTCTCATTTTTGCTAGAGTTTACATGGGTTTCTCCTAGATATATTTGAGTTTAATTTCTATGGTGATGTTGTTCTCTCATCTGTTGTTAATTCTTGTGCTTAGTTCATTTCAATCCTCTACATTAATCTATAAATTGATCAAATGCTATTAGAGCAATTTCTTTTCTTTGTGGAAGTTGTTGTGAGTGTTTCATAGGTTCATGCCCACAACAAGATCTCAAGGAAAATATATTTTACCTTTACAAAGAGACATTGAATCTCATAGGAGAAGTGAGTTGAGAAGCATGGCAAGAGAAGAAAAGTATTTAGATGCTGAAGCAAGGTTGTTTTTCAAGATGGAAGCTGACATAACAAGCCCTTCTCAATTAATAGAGACCATGAAGAGCCTAATGGAGACACTTATGGAAAGGTTGGACAAAGGCAAAACCTACTCCAGTGAGGCACAGGAGTCTTCAAAGGGTGAGAAGATTCTTCCAAGCTTGAGATTCTGCCATTCAAAGGAGAGGTGGATGCAGATGTAATGTCCCCTCTTCGAAAACTCCATTCAAAGCCAAGGTTGCTGCTTGAAATGCTCATACGAAAATGTGGTCTAGAGGCTGTCAAGGCTGTGATGCTTGAGCAACATATGAAGCTCCTTACAAACATAAGAAAGATCAAGGAACATAAAGAAAAGAAGAAAAAATCCTCATCTCAACATGGAGAAGATGAAACCAAGTCCTTGCATTCACGTACATCTACAACCAGGTGAAGTAAATGGAATCACACAAATATATTTTCTGAATTTGGAGATGAGGACGATGATGACAGTGGTGAAGACATGGATTGTAGAACTACTAAATTTGGAGTGAAGAGTTCAATATCAAAGTCAGAAATAGAACTTGATTTCTGGTAAATGACAAACAGAGCGCTCTAGTGCAGAAGCTGCCATTATGTAGGAGGATATAGTAATAATCACAAGCTGCCAAAGGAAATAAGGAAAAGTGCTTAAGGAAGAAATAGCAAGACAAGAGTCATTAAGGAAGCGCCCCACAAGGATAATTAATATTATACAAAAACTGGAATAAAATAAAGATTTAAGTTGTTAAGAATAGTCAACAGTCCTATGAAGGGTTGTCTTTGAAAAGGATAAGGTATAAAAGGAAGATCATTCAAGGAAGAGGAGGCATCAATATGTGAAGAAATATTATGTAATATTCCATGTGAATTATTCAGCCAAAGATGACAAAGCCCCTCAAAGGTGCAGAAATTTAAGGATGAAAACCCTTGACTTCTCCTATCAAGTTAGTGGATGAAAACCCCTAACTTAGGCAGAAATTAGACATTCGAATAAAAAAAATTGCTGCAAATTGGAGGAAGGATCACAACAGAAATTAAATATGTTATATTTTCAGAAATATATCATAAGCTTTAAATCTGAATATTATAATAAAATTACAATTTTAGATAAATTAATATTTTATAAATATTATGCAACTATCACTGTGAGTTAGGATTATTGTTTTAAGGCAAAGATAAGAAATTCTAGAACGGGACATTACAATTGGTATCAGAGCAATGATCTTGCCAACCTATAGGGTAAAACTAACTTTTTTGGATGCATTCCAGTCAAAGAGACTTGAATGACTACAAAAGGAAGAAGACATGGATCTTGTACAAACTTGAGGCCCCCAAAATTTTGGATCAGTATCAAAAGTTGTTAGATCATATCAAAGCTTGCATTCCTTCTGATGAGTACTTGGAGGCACTCGGGTACCAGTATCCCGATAAAAGAGGCTTATATGACTACATAAGGAGGTTGAGAAAGGAAGAAAAGAGCCGATATTGTGTGTTGGAGATGTGTCAAAAATGGTAAATGATGCCCGAGAAACATCCACCCAATTTTTAGTTTATCAAGAAAATTCCATGATGATACACACCAATTACATGGAGGTTGACCAGGGAACATTCGAACTCCCTTGCTCCAAGATCAATGAGTTCGTTGATGGGTTAGTTTGTAGTCATGAGAGGGAGACTTTTGACTTGCACATGATGGGTCTTGGAGAGACCAACATGGACAATGGACGCATTCACCAAGTTGTCACCCCACCGCTCTTGAAGACACAATGGAGATAGTCACATCGGGGAGCTTGATGCTAAATGAAGTGGAAGATACGACTTGCAGTAAAGGACACCTAGATCCTTTTACTCAAATATAGAATTGGCTTTGCACAAAGAAGTGGGATCTTGGTATTCACGACACTCCCGCAATTCATCATGTGAAATGTCTCCTTCTCAAAATATGTTGTTGCTAAAAGGACATTATAGGGACATTACACTAATCGTATCTTCAATTGAAAGTAATAAAGTTGCACACAAAGCTTCCAAAGATGCCACTGATTAGATAAGGTAATGAGGATTTGAACGACCTTTGTAGAACCTATGCTTGGTGTTCCTCCATGCATTTGAAACAACAAACTACTGGCAAGAGTGAAGAAAATGGAACGATAGAAACAACAGTTTATACTCAGGTTAGACTGTCAAATGGTGAGAGTATAACGAGTGGCGATGCTATTCATTAGGTTGAGTAAAATGGGCATAAAGGAGATGAGATGCCTAGTACAGTCATGCAAGTCGGTCATATTGAAAAGATTGATGATCCAAATAGTGTACACACTACTATGACAGAGTCAATAGTTGATGATTTACAAAACAAAATTGATGAAACAAATTTATTGCCAATCTTAATGCTGGCCGATTCCTCTCTAAACTGGCGCCTCATAGAATTGAGGAAAGTAAAGTCAAGTAAATATCTGTTAAGGCTGACTTATTGGAATAGTTGCCTATTATAGGAGGATTAGAATAAATCAAATATAAACAAATAAGTGGCCAACCTCCTTTTGGACAAGTCGTCCTATTTAGAGGAGTCACTCCTCTTGATAAAGAGACATATTTATGCATATAAATCGCCCAATGTAAAGCATGCTAAGGGTAGGTGATGAAAGGCAGTGATGTAGAGGCAATAATTATTAAACATGAAGAGCAGCGATTATAAGGGAAGCAGAAATAAACAAAGAATATGAAATATTCCAAGTAAATATTACAATAGATGTATATTAAGAGATGTGACCCTTCTATAAAGGCCGCCACCTATGGAAGGTTGACTCTTTCCAATAAGAGTTATAAGGATGGCCCTTCCACGATCTTGTGCTTGATCAAGGAGGATGGCCCTCCAAGGTGGACTGGGAGCTACAAGGTGGATGGCCCCCTTACATGCTCTCGACAATATTAAGGATGACTCGCCTTGATATTGGTACTTGCAAGTATTCCTAAGGAATTCACTATGTGATTGGCTTGAGGGATTGTGTTATGATGGATTGAACCAAATATTGATTATGCTATGAAGTATTGATCTCATTATTAATTATGCTATGATAGATGAATTTAATATGAATGATGCTATGAACTGAATATTAACTTAATTTTTTGATAACCAATATTTTAATGTCAAATTTTAGTGAGTACTATTGTTTACAGGTTAAGAAATCAGGAATATCCCAAAAAGGGACATTACAATTGGTATCAGAGCTTTGATCCTGCCAGCTTGGGATCAAAGATAGTTAATGCAATTAAGCCAAAGAGCTCAACGAGCATTGGAAAGAGAAAGGGAAGTATGAAGAAGAAGATGTTGCAAATAGTACATTGGCGACACTTTCAGGGGCAGATCTATAACAACACAGACGGTGTGGATTCAATTATTGAAATCAAATTCGGATTCTTGATTGCATCCTTCATCAACTACATTTCCTTCAATTCTAAATACACTTGCTGACTTATTTCATCCCTCATGTCTCACATACTCTCTCTTCAATAACATAGATCATTTTTCCATTCTAATAATCTTATCTATCATAGATTGTCTCCACACTATCTTATCATCTTCACTGATAACTCTACACTTCTACAAATTGTTCAATAATCAAAGTCTTACTTAAGATTCGAATTTACCTTCTCAACATCATTGGATTCATCTTTCCAGTTTTTCTTCAAACTCTCTTCATCAATCAGATTTTCTATCAATATTGCTTCATCTTGGAGTATTTTGTAATCACCAATCTTGGATTCTAAATGCTCTCAATTTCTTCCTTCCTTTCTGCATTCACTTAACTACATCTTCATCGGTGCCACTTGCATTATCTCAATCACATTGTTGTTATTCAAGACATCAAACAAATGCTTACCAATACATTCGTCTTTAGCATTAAAAATGTTTTCTTCCTTTCTTTCTGCATTCACTTACTTAACTACATCTTCATCGGTGACACTTGCATTATCTCAATCATATTGTTGTTATTCAAAACATCAAACAAATGCTTACCAGTACATTCGTCTTTCATTAGTCCTTTCAAGTATTCTTTGGTCACAAATTCTCTTTCCATGGAATCACAATCATTTACTCCTTTGCTTTCTTAGGGCATGTTCACAATAACATTCATTCTATCTTCATCTCTATCCTCATTGGATTTGAACACAACTTCTTCTATTCTTCTCAACCTTGGGCTAATGATATATTGGAAGGTAAACTACAAGATGACAAGTATATACAAAGACGAATCCCAGGATCGAAGACGGAAGAAAAAATAATAAGGGGTATTTCTAGAAACTCTTTGGGATTAGTTACAAAGTATGAGAATCTTGAAAGTAAACCAAAAATATATAAAAATCATTCCAGAAAAGAACAGTGCATGTGTGTCGGGCTTCGACTTTCCATCTTAATATATGGAAAGCAACTTTGCTGCTTTGACTCAGAGATATCCATGTACGAAGGTTTGACCAACTCAATGGGTTCTTTGAAGACTTTATTGATGCCAAAAGAGAAATGTTAAGTGGAAACACAAGAATTGTTGCCTTGGAGAAATCCAATGTTGATCAAGTTCCTCCATGTTCATGCACTCTACTATCACATCATACAATAGTTGGAGACAAAGGTGTTCTAGATTTTGGCTAATGTTTGTTTTGTGTTGTAAGGCAAGGTGGCAGTCATGTCATTAGTTGATGGGTTCATTCTCCCTCTCCCTTTGAGTCTCTATATCTTTTGTGGACCAAAAGACTCTGTTTTGGGGAGGTGTGATCCGTAAAAGGATCTGGTTTTACTTCATAGACACTTGAATGCTAGAGAATGTGCAGGGTGATGTGGGACATCTATGTGTAGGCTTTGGCGGAAGAGAAAATAGTCAATTTTAAGTATTTGAGCCTCTGTGATGAAATTACCATTTTGTTTTAGCAGGTGGTTTCATAATCACTAGGGTGCTCTTGAATTTGTAGACGGGGTTGCAGAATTGCTGGGACAGTTTTGCTAAATGTGATGGTTTCGATATTGAGGAAAGTGGCAGTTTTACTTGCACTCAGAAAAGGTGCCGTATGCCACTCCATTTTCCTCTCTTCCTTTCTCTTAGTCTATTCAACTCCCCTCTTCATTGTAATTCTATAATATATTAATAAATCATTCCAGATACAAATTGGGCAATCTTAAGCATTGAGGACATGTAATTGAGGATTTAGAGTAGTTTAGAAAATTGAAACTTGTGAGTGAATTTTCTGAGTTCCTATTTGATTGTGCTGAGCAAGTAGCAGGATGGTGGGGTTGTGAGGGTAAATAAAGGGTCGGTCTTAGAAGTCTGAATTTTCGTTGGTTCATAATTGTTTTCAATCCCAAGAGACTTAGATCTGTGTATTGCTGGTTGGAGTGAGTTTAAGGGAGAAGTAGCTCTCATTTTTTGCTGGACTTTTTACCCATATATGGGTTTCTCCAGGGTACATCTATGTTTAATTCTTATGGTGATACTTGTTCTCTCATTTGCTGCCAATTCTTGTGCTTAGTTCATTTCAGTCTTTGTTGTCCACTAAATTAATTTGTAAATTAATGACTAGTGTATGGCATATCTGTCCTAGTTTATGGATCACTTGCTGCTGTGCATGCCCATGAATTAGTGTGGCGAGATTATATTATCCTGACCCTTTTTATTTTTAGCTAATCAACCTGTTTGGCACAGACAGGCTATTTAAGTTTGAAGGATTCAGGTTGAGGAATTTAGAAGATCTATTTTCCAGCTATATACAAATCCTATAGAGGGGAACATATAATCAATGAACTTGCGACAAACTTGGAGTCGAAGTACCAATTGTGTCTTAGGTGTAACTATAATTTTTAAGGTGACATTCCAACTATCATTCCACATATTATGTCCTCCCCATTTCCTCCCTGCCAGGTGTTAAGTTTTTTATTATTTCGACTTCGTTTCTGAAATGTTTGGCAATCAGAGAGAGAAAGCTGCCTTAAATATAAATCCGCTTTACTGCTCAAGTTATTGAGATTATGTTTGGGGGAGAGGATGTCTCTGCTTTTTTGATCCCTAGCCCCTCTTGACATTTGGCTTTTTTGATCTTTTTCCAAGCCACTGGAGAATACCTGAAAGTGTTGTCAACCTCTCTCCAGAGGAATTTGCATAGAATGCTTTCCATCTATTTTACTATATTGATGGGAGGAGTGATGATTGAGAGCAGATATACTGGGGTGGCATGGAGAAAAGATAATATAATGTGCACTCGACTCATGTTAGTAGCCATCAGTGGGTCCACTTGATGAGCTCAACCCTTATTTTAGAGATGGTTTCATCCCAAACTGCTCTGTTTTGTTCCCAATGTAGTGGGAAGACCATGTGTTCAATAGGAAAATTCCCAATGTGAAATTCAAGGATGGCTAGTTTTTTTTTTTTCCTTGAGATTAGTGAGGTTGACAGGGATAAGTTAGGACTTGCTTTTGTTGATTAGCTGACCTGTATCCATTCTTTAATTTCTCTAATTATTCATAGTTTATCCCATTCTTTAGTTTCTTTGAGGACGAGAGGAGAAAATCAGGACATCATCTGCAATTGGAAACCTGTAACTCTGTTGCCCTTTTCCAAGGCCAAGAGCTTGTGTTGTTCCCCTCATAGCTACTTATTCTTTTTGGGGCGAATGGTTGACACAGTGCACTTTTGGAGTGATTGTGGTCATGCAACTTAGGACCGAATCGATGTATTTGTTACAGAAGGCAAAAACAACCATTCTGTGTTGAACTCAATGGAGCAAAAATCTTTTGGGGAAAAAATCGGCAAACCAAAAGTATAAGATTTTTTCAAAAAATCGGGTAAAAATCGGAAAAAAATGGGGAAAAAATCGGATTACAAAAAAATTAGAAAATAATTAATATTAATCTATATAATATATTAATATTAATATGTATATTATGAATATGTTATGACTATAATATTAAAAAATATTAATTTTAGTATTAATAAATAATATTATAATATATTCAATATTAATATTGATATAATATATATAATATATATTCAAGCTATTCATAATATATATATATATATATATTTTGGTCCGTAATAGCTATATTATATTGAGAAGTTTCAGAAAAGATTACAATATATCAGCCTTTCATGGCTGTCCTGAGATAGTCATTATACCTACGAAAGCTGAGAAAGCTAATATGAAGACCACACAGGGTCGCTGAACATAATTACAAAGAAAACTAACTATGCCTATACGATCATAACAAGGCTAAACCCATACTAACAATACATGTCTTCAACTATACAAAATATTCCCAAACGTTCACCACCAGGCTAAACCCATATTATCAAAACATATCTCCAGCTATACAAAATGGAGCCACTGGAGTAATCTGAGCTAAGTATTAGCAGAAACAAGATGCTTACGGAAATCCTCCACCCAGTCAAGCCCGTCGACCACCTCCAATCCCAAAGCCTTTTTGATATAGTTGACTGCCACTGTCGCTTGGTCCTTTAGTAGAATGAGATCAAATCCTCGGACATCCAAGATGAAGGGGTAAAGCTTGATGACTGCTCCAGGATCCTCAAACAAATGCCAGTCCTTCGGTCGTGGAACGCCAGACCCCAAGCTCGCCATTTGCAACGTGACTTCCATATCCCCCAGGTGCTCAGCGTTGAAAACCCCTTGCATGATGGACTTCACCAACTGTTTTTTCGTGCCCAATTCGAGCAGCATCGCCATAGCCCTGGAAGTGATATCTGTGTCCACTTTGTAACGCTCGCCATTCTCCAAAAATGTCCTACCCAGAAGCATCTCCACCGCCCCCAACATCAAGCCATCGGACCTGCGCAGCATTATCACTATCCGAAGGTCAGTGATGGCTCCAAGGAAGGCCATTTGCCGCTTTCGGCTGGTGAGGCGCACTGGTGTGTCCATACCACCACACCGAACCACGTCTGCCGAGAAGATAACAGCAAAATAAGTCGGCATCAACCTGAAACCAATGGAGAGAATACTGTGGAAAACTGTTATCGGCCGGTTTAAAACACTTCTGTCCGAACCTTTGCGAAGTCCTTCTGTATAGCGGAAGCCAACTGCCGTCATGCGAGGCCACTGCAGGGAATGAATGCCTTAATCAAATCTGCTCGTGCCATTACCCACCTTATCAGAATATCATTACCCCTGCCCCTAGACCCCTAGCACGACCTTGCCACCTCATGCTGAGGTGGCAAGGCTCCCCCCCGCGTCCCACTCATAATATATATATTAATATTAACATAGATAATATATAAATATAAAATATAGATTAATGATATAAATATTATATTAGAATAATAAATACAAATAATATATTATATATTAATATTATATTTTAATAGTATAATATAAAACTATTAATAATATAATTATTTAAATATAATAATATTTATAATATATAATTATATGTATAATTTTATAATAAATATTAATAATATAATATATAATATTATATATATAGATTAATGACATATTATATTATAATATTATAAATATTATATAAATATCATAATAGAATAATAATAAATACTAATAATATATCATATATTTAATATTAATAATATTATATTTAGTATTAATAATAGCCTAATAATATATCATATTTCATATTAATAATATTATATTTAATAGCCTAATAATATATCATATTTCATATTGATAAAAAATATATCATATTTGATATTAATGATATTATATTTAATATTAATAAAAGCTGATAGGCTTTTATATGTGAGCATTATAGTGCTCCGAAAATTGTCTCATGCGAAAAAAAAATTCATGCCGGAACGCCTTAAAAATTTCACGCCGGAATGCCTAAAAAATTTCACGCCGGAAGCCGTAAAAAAATCCACGCCTGAAAATTTTCTAAACTCGTTGGTTCGGTTAGAGCAGAATCATTACGTTTTCTTTGCAGGGGAAACAAAATATGTGAAAACCTGATGCCCGCAAACCCTAGTCAAATGAAAAATCGCAGCAGATATAAACGTATATATATTAAAAGCAGAAACCCTAGACGGCAGCGCGATTTATATAAAAATAGCGAACTTTTTGGGGTAAAAATCGTGTATCTGGGCGATTCGCGATTTTAAAAAAAAATCGCGATTTTTTGGCGATTTTTTCTTCTATAATACCCAATCACCATGATCAAAGGCTTTGGACATGTTTATTTTGATCATAACACCTGGTTTGTTCTGAGATTTGTAAGAGCAAATGATCTCCTGTGTGGATTTTATGTTGTTTAAGATTTGCCTACCTGGAATGAAAGTTGGGTTGGTGTGTGAAATGATGTTCGACAATACGAATTTTAGGCTTTGTGCAATAATCTTTGAGATAATTGTGTAAAGCATATTGCACAAAGCTATAGGCCGACACTGGTCCAAAGAGTTCGCCATAGGATTAGAACTGGAGTGGTTACATTCAGCTATTTGAACATTCTATTATTTATACGAGATTCTTTAACTACTTGTAATAGTTTGATTCAGATCAATTCCCGAAAGTGTTGGTAGAAAGCCACTGGGAATGCATCAGCGCTTGGAGCTTGTCTTACTGGAATGAGGAGAACTGCACTTCCTTTTGTGAAATTTGACCAGCCATCCTATTGTTTCTCTTCATTTATTAGTTTAGTATGTTTATTAGAAGATTATACTAAGCTGGGATTTTTGTTGTTAGTGTTTGGTTGGGCTGTTAAAAGCCTAAAAGGTCAGTAAAAATATTTGTAGCATGGTGTAGAATGTCCTTTGCATTAGCATACATGCTATATCATGTTGTCGCTGGTTATAGTACTTGTTACTTGTACTTTATTTCACAACTTTTTATTTGTGACTGATTTGTGGAAGAAGGTTGTAACGGATTTCCCCTGAAGACTCCATCTCTAGTGGGCCTGTTGGTACCTGTATGCCTCTCGTTTTTGTACTACAGCCAACTTTAATAGTTTTGCCTGTTCCTGAGTGGCTAGAATTTGGGAAAATCTGTTCTCTAGGACATGTTGGATTTGGGCCAGATTGGATGTTGATGTTTTGGATCTGGTTGTGGGGGTGCCAAAAGTCTTATGGGTCCATGTTTTATTACTGTTGGATGTAGATCATTTTGGCCATAAACTTGTCCATCGTGTGCCCTGAAAGAGTCAGAGCTTCAACACACCATTTGTGAACAAATGGTCTAAACCTTGTGAGTTTGCCAGGGCATTTCAAATTTGAACTTTCTTTTTTGAGTTGGTGTCCCATCAAGAATGATATCAAGGAGAGTTGACCAGTGTTTTGGTAGCATGCTTTGATCATATTGTTGTGGCCTAGCCAATCTGTAGATATTATCACCCGATCTAATATTTGTGTTATGTATTGCTGTCTTTGGCATCAATTTGTCTAGGTGAAAATTTGTTTGGAGAAGACTTGATCAGAAATCCTGGACTTCTCTATGATATCTATTAGGGCACTGGCACCTAGATAATTGAATCATGTGCCGCTTTGTTTTCCTAGACGGTTTTAATGGTGTAGAAATCCTCCACTGTTATGGCTTTTAATAATTGGTTTTAGTTTTTGCAGAACCAGTCTTTCAGAGATGATTTCTTGAATCCCGGTTTGGATATTTGACTTGATGTAGAATTTGAC
The DNA here is from genome assembly GCA_027924645.1 of Cunninghamia lanceolata. Taxonomy (NCBI): domain Eukaryota; kingdom Viridiplantae; phylum Streptophyta; class Pinopsida; order Cupressales; family Cupressaceae; genus Cunninghamia; species Cunninghamia lanceolata. Next base: position 268,489 of record BSBN01000220.1, on the reverse strand, counting down.
AATTCTATTTTCTTGTAGTTCATGGCAGAAAAATAGGGCTTCCGATCTCCATTGAGTGAAAACCATATTGTCTTAAGAGATAATGACTTGTATTTCATTGAGTCATATTTTTTGTGGTAGGGCTATAAACCTGATTTTTGCTTCCCCATTGAGAACAAAAATTCAGATTCGTTTTAATATTTGATGTAGAGGTTGCTTGGAGAAAAACTATGTAGGTTTTTTGAGAGGCTACTTTTGTTTTAAGAATACATGTCTGTTTGAGACGCATATACCTGGTATGTTTTAGGAAAGAATATGCATTATACTAATTGTTGGTCAGAGGTGCTCATAGCTACAGTTGCTGTTCTAATCATGGTAATGCTTGACGGCTTTCCTCTAATTGAATGCTTCAATCTTGACATGCAGAATATAATTAAGGCTTCCTTTGCTCTTTCAAATTAGAGGGAAATTTTGGTTCCCATATATGCATATTCATAGGGACCCAGTAGAGTTTGGGGTATCTCTGTTTTAATGAGTTTGTTTTATCACAATGTTGATTTGAAGTTATCTCATATAGAGAATTTTTGTTCTTTATTGTTTGTGCCATGTCCCTTACTGTTTTCTTGTGTATATGAGTCCATGGTCATGTTTTTCTTTAAGGTCATTGGTACGACAAGAAGAGGATTTGTAGAATTTTGAAAGAATCAACTGGGTTGTTTGAGCTCTTATCTTTTCTTGTGTAAGCTATGACAGTTTTGCATGAACCCTGAGTGGTATCATTAGCTTTAGATGGTTGTGTGGATTTTTTTTGCGCCGGCTGCTCCTTTTTTTCTTTAGGAGTCCTTGCTTGTTTGTGACAGGTGAACTTGTTTACTGCCTTCAATCCTTGTTATGGGGAGAGCCTATCTCTGTGTATTTTGGGCATATCTTGGCTAAGTGCCCATGCTAGTGATAGAACCTACATCTAAACAGGATGTTCTCAGTGTATTGGTTGCTCCCATCATTTTCTACCTGTTTTGAGTGTCTGTCTGTCTGACAAAGACTTACTGAGGTCAACCTTCACATAGATCCTAACAAAGTTCAGAATTTCAGGATTTCTAGTGATCTTGGATGTAATGTACTCTCCTATTACATCCCAAGTACCTTTGAGAGAGAACTCTTATCAGTATTTCTGCTTGGAAGGAGAGAGACCCTGACCCAAACTGGGACGACACTTGGCAGGTGTTTTGTTGGGTTGAAGGTTGGGGGCTGGTGTTTCATTAAAAGCCTTGATTGCTGCATGAACCAAAGCACACCTTGGAAATTACTCTTTCTGCTTTGAAGGATGAAAGTGTCGTGAAGTAACTCTTGACCATCACTAAGATATCTACCGTGCCTAATGGCTCTTGTTTTCCTAAGTCCATTGTTTGAGGGTTTTGGGCCTCTTGGTAAAGCATCCGTAAATTTGCTGATCAAGGCTTTCTCTTTGGGAAGCCATACTTTTTTGTCCATTTCCTCCATGGTGAGAGAGATCTTTTGTTGTTACTCATCTTGAGATAACAACCATTCTCTCTCATTTTGAGATGTGGCTTCAGGATTTTCTTTTGAGTGTGGTATTTTATGATTTGAAGAAGCTCATTCTTTTGGATCATAGAGCTGCCTTGTAAGACCTCTTGGAGAAACTTTGGTTGATCTCTTGACATTGAGTAGGCCATGCTCTCTTGGGTTGGGGTGAGAGACGGGGAGGTGATGGTGGTGGAGTGAAGGATGGGAGAGCATCAGAGGAACGGAAGGATGTAAGGTCATGATTCTAACTATCCATGCTTGCCAATTGACTTGGTCTTGAATAAGACTCTCTAATGCCCACAAATTGGTAAGGAGAACAAAATCAAGGGGGGTTTCAACTCTACAGTGCTCTTTTGATGCAATAAAATCTTATGCCATGCAGTCTAACACCCAAGGTTCAATTGTCCATTGTTTGAGGTTGGCCTTTGATGATCCAAAAAATAAAGTATTGAGCTGGTTTGTGGCCTAAACCACAAATTTTATTGTATTTCAAGAAATACATGCCAACATTCCTATTCGTACCATCGATATTTGTACTGTGGCATAGAAGGTTGTAGTTGCTTGGCACAATCTTTCTTTGAAGCTCTGCACACCAAATCTCTCGTAGGATAGTAGATCAATAGATGTAGCTTGAGCATGATTGGTATTTGTAGCTTGACACCATTAGGCTCTGTGGTTTAGTGCGTCATCTGCATGTTTATAAACTTCATAGCCCAATGCATCAACACTAAGCAAAAAACATCATAAGTTTCAAATGATGTGTCTTGGCCTTGGACCACCTGTTACTAGGCACCATGGATTGCTATGGCTGACCCATCGTAGGAATTGTTAGCTTAGTATAATGGAGTGTCGTCCATGTGGTGAGTGTTTATTCAATGAAAGGTTCTTGAGCATTGTTTTTGATGAAGTAAGTGGCAAAAAAGGGTGCCGATCCCATTACACAAAAGCCACATAGGCACATTACAGTCAGCAAACAAGGGGTTGAGCCCTAAACAAACAAAAGCCATCGAGCCCCAATAGAACATGCCAAATCATGCCACAGAGAACATAAATAGTACAGGAACAACTGACAGACAATTGTCGAACAACAGAGGAGGACTAGACAACCCTAGAACACGAGGGGACAAATTTGACTCCCTTAGCCCTAGGCCATGAAGTAGTGACAAATTTGGGGAGTCCCTTCTTCTCTCTGTACAACATACTAAGAAGGTTCGGAATCGAAATCCACCGAGTGAGGCGAGCGGAGTGGATCCCCGACAGCCACCACAGGCAATGAGCCACAACTTAGCGAGGGAGCCGACAACACAGAAGAGGAGTCAGGAGCAATCGAAGGACCAGTAGAGGCAATCATCGAGGGTCGGACAGGCTCTGCCTTAACAGTGACAACAGTTCGAGGCACCAATGGTTCTGCTGAAGGGTTAGGTAGAAGAGGATCTTGGGGAGACTTAGTCTCCTGGAATGATTCAGCCAAGGAAGGATCGTCCTCCTTGGAGGAACCATCAGAAGGGGGCGTGCCCATCGTGAGATGTTTAGTGAGAGCATCCTTCTGCCAGGTTGCCACGCCCTTGCGACGAGCAAGAGGGCAACCAGAGGCCATATTACCAATGGAGGAACATCTCTTGCACCGAAAAGGGAGGCCCTCATAGTCCATAAGTTGCGTCCATGGTCTGTCCTCCACCATTGGGACAGGGTCTTGGGCATTGTTGCTTACAAGTGATTAGTATCGATTGATGTAATGCCAATATACACTTTTGACTACACCTTAGATAGTCTTTGATGCATGGGATTTTGGCTTAGAGGTTTGGATGGGTAATTTTGACATCTAAGTTAATGATAAGCTTTTGTAGTTTGCATTGGAAACCATGACATTTGTATGTATGGTAGGCATTTGTCGATAGCAATTTTGACATATCCAAGTTAATCATAGGCTTTTCTAGTTTGCTAGGGAAACCATGGCATATGCTATGAGAGAATCTCAACTTGTGGGATTCACATTAGGGGAGCTATATCTTAGTCAAGCTCATTGATTCAACAATTTTTTTTTTCTTTAACTAAATGTCATTTCAATTGACATCTCAAACATTTAAATTTAGCATATTTGAACCATGCACAAATTATATTTCCTTAAAATTATGTACTTGAATATTGTGGATAGAAGATGGGGAATTAGTGAAAAGTCTGAAAGGTATTTAATTGCTTTCTTTTGAATTTTGATTGAACAATAGAAATGAGTGGTCAACAAAGGTTCGATAGTTCAGTGGATAGGTTAATTGTGAAATTTGGTAGAGCAACGAAACTGAAAAACAATGTTTCAGATTTACATTGTAAATGATAACAAAAATAAACTGGAATTTCAATATATTCAACCTATATATATATATATATCAATGAAGACCTTTTGGGGGTCACTCCCATTTAACTAAATAGAGAATCAAAATTTTTGAAGAACTGACTGCTCATAAAGAGGGCCATTAGCAAAAATGATAAAATGCATGCCCTAAAAATAGGGGTGCATAAGGACATTTACAAAACTCAGACCACCTAAAAGTTATTGTCCCCTGAGATTCTCGCCTACCCATCTTAACATGGGAGTGTAAAACCATCATACTTTTCTCATTACCTGTTGATTTCTTTTTTCCGTGTAATCATTGTCCATTGATTGTTTTCATCCCTGAGTTGATCTGCTACTACAGACCATCGTGTTCTACTTCTCGAGCGATCACGGCATCATATTAATAATTGAGGAATTGATTTTTCCAACTTGTGAATCATTATCTGGTATTGTTGAAATTGCAACATTCTTTGACTTGGATGCCTTTGTGTTAGAGGCTTTATCACTTCCCATTCTAGGAGGGAAAGATCCATGAATGGTTGTTAATGTGGATTGGGATCCTTTTTGCCTGTTTGTATATGGAGTCCTCATTTTTTGAGGGGATTCCAAATGAGTAGTTTCCTGCGGTATAAAATCCCGGGGGTACGTTGATTTCTCTTTTTCTACAGAGTAATGGTGGACAACATCTTTCCACCATGTAGCTTGTCCAAGTTTGAATTTTGAACAAATAGTAGTAATGTGGCCAATGTTGTAATATTTGTGACAACAGAATGATAAACCCTCATAGTCCAAAATCTGATTCCAGCTATGATTAGAGATTTTTAGAGAGATATTAGCCGGGAGATTTTTAGAGGTATCTAGATCAACCAAGATGCGAGCAAATGTGGTACAAAAGAAATTTGAGGAGCCTTAATCAACAACCAGGAACTTCCCCAGTTTGTTGCCAATTGTTTCAAAACATGATTCAAACCAAAATTGGAGCGGAAGATTGGGGAGTCGAACCTAGATAGGCGTAACAAAGAAATATTTAGAAATAGGGTTAAAAGTTGGATGCAACATACTTGGCCGCTTGTATTGAAATCGTGACTAGTGGATGCAACATGCTTGAGATGGAAGAGACGGCCGTTCGCGCAAGGAAAATCCCTTTGCCGTTCCCAAAACCGTGACCTGTTCCTTCGCAGGAAGATACAAAGATTTGGTCTTTCCCATGTCATTCCAGTTATCAACAGGGGGATTTCCAATGCCCAAACCCTTGAGCCTAATGGTGGACAACATCTTTCCACCATGTAGCTTGTCCATCAAGTTTGAATTTTGAACAATTAGTAGTAATGTGGCCAGTGTTGTAATATTTGTGGCAACGGAATGATAAACCCTCATAGTCTAGAATCTGATTCCAGCTATGATTAGAGATTTTTAGAGAAATTAGTCGGGAGATTTTTAGAGGTATCTAGATCAACCAAGATGCGAGCAAATGTGGTACGAAAGAAATTTGAGGAGCCTTAATCAACAACCAGGAACTTCCCCAGTTTGTTGCCAATTGCTTCAAAACATAATTCAAACCAGAGTTGGAGCGAAAGATTGGGGAGTCGAACCTAGATAGGTGTAACAAAGAAAGATTTAGAAATAGGGTTAAAAGTTGGATGCAACATACTTGGCCGCTTGTATCGAAATCGTGACCCGTGGATGCAGCATGCTTGAGATGGAAGAGATGGCCGTTTGCGCAAGGAAAATCCCTTTGCCGTTCCCAAAACCGAGCCCTGTCCTTCACAGGGAGATACAAAGACTTGGTCTTTCCCATGTCACTCTAGTTATCAACATGGGAATTTCCAATGCCCAAACCCTTGAGCCTGTTTGCGTTTGCAAAAGCTCTAAATTCTAGAGGTTTCGTCTATGCTAGTGCATGGTTATTTGATCCCTCCAATGTGGATTCCAGTTTGTGTTGTTTTTTGATCGAAACCCTTGGAGGGGATCCAAGATTTCCTGACTGAAAAGCAATATTCCCCACAACCTGTGCAGAAGATTCGGGAGGAGCGGAAGTCATTGTCAATTATTCAATTGTGTGATATTGCATTCAATACATTGGCTTTATAAAGCCATTATTCTCATGTGGACAAACTACTTAGGGAATAACTTCCCACCCAACTAACTAACCTAACAACTAATGTATTACATTAAAACCTTAATTTCACACCCCCCCCCCCCCCAAGGTTTATATTACAAAAAAAGGAAAAACAATAGAAACACTGCATCAACATCAACCAAACTCCTCATGTCTATGTAAATGCCCTGATTATCCAACTCTCCATCAACATCAACGCAAACTCCTCATGTCTAGGTAAATGCCCTAATTATCCAACTTTATCTAACTCAATTATCCACAGTAACTATCCTCCATTTGTTGATCGAGATCAACTCCATTATCCCCAAATACAATATGCAAAACTATAGATCGAGACACACTCAACTATCCATAGCAAGTTTGTGGATTCAACTATCCACAACTGAACAACTACTCACCAAGTTTGTGGATTCAGTTATCCACAAACCAACAAATCATTGCCAAGCCCCCCCTTGCTCTTGAAGGGTCTAGAGATGAAACAGGGGCTTCTCATGCAAGGTATCATCTTTGAGCGAGAAGCCAGCTCGAGATGATGAAGATCCTCTTGCCTCCGATGCGTCCAACCTCCGATTTGATGTGCTTACACTTTATCCGCTCAATAATGCATTAATCTCTACGATAGCACAAGCATGTGAGTCTTTGAAGGCCCTGTCAGAGGTAACAAAAATGGCCCTGAAAGTCCAAGCATAACATAACATGAAAACAATCATTTTAAGGTGTTAGGTTCAACCGAAATTGCACCTTTATACAATTTGATTTTTATTTATTTATTCTTCACTTATCACTTCAAATAGTAGTCTTAAAAAACTCAATCTTAAAAACTCAAAAAAAACCAAATACAAATTCCACATCCCTGTTTCTCCACACAAAATGCTAATCACCTTTATACTTATTAAGGCTAGCATTCAAAAATACAAATATGAATCACCCACTTACTATTTACATTTAAAAATGTAAATATGAATCGCTAGCTTCTTTCCCTCACTTAAGAGCCCCCCTTTTTAAAACTTATGCACACAAAAGTTTGTGATTATTCTAATATGAAATTGCTGCTCATATCTTAAAAAATACCTTAATGAAAAGTAGAACTCCATAAACTGTTTTACCCTTAAGTTTCCTTGGCTGCTCTTTCTACTTGTTTCATAGGCGCTTTACTCTTTTTTGCAAACATTTCTCCCTCACATTTTTGCCTCAATGTGAATGGTAAGTGAATAACAAATAAAACACAGATATTTAGAAGACTGTAGCAATCTCTTCAAACTTCTGCGCTTGACATACATGTGAATAAACTTAAAATGCCTTTCTAAGTCTTCAAATTTCCATGCACAAACTCAATGCGATGCAAACATTAAGGGCCTTAAAAACTGGATGCAGCCATGCCTGAAACAGCGCTCACACACACGCCTCCTCAATAATAAACATAAGATGGAGCATTCAATGACCTTCTCAAATGGACTTCTTACTCTGCAGATTTCATAAACTGGAATTTCAATATATTCAACTGTATGATGTTACATTAATACACTGGCTTTATAAAGCAATTATTCTCCGTACAAACTACTTAGGGGAATAATTTTCTAACATTAACAAACAAGCCAAAATAATGGTCGTAGATGCTTGTTAAGTCTGGGTGATCTTGTTTGAACTACATATCATCATTGGTTTTGTTAGTAGTTGATAGTGTCATCATTGGTGACCCAATAGGGCCTAAATTTGATGGCTGTATGACCGCATTTAGGGGATTTTTAGTGTAAAATACAATCAAAATTTCAAGACTGGTATCATGTGAAAAGGAAGATTTTGGATAGTATCAAAAATTATATAAGATTATAGTTAAATATATACCAGACATGATACACCTCAAAATAAAGATGTCTTAACATTTGGAGGGCAACTTTGAATGGATAACAGTTACAAAAAAATTGCTTGACATCGTCAAATTTAGGCCCACATTACCTGGTCAGTGCAATTTCAGGTATTTGTGCCATCCAATCCAAATCAAAACCTTAAAAGCTTATATTTTAGATAAGCTTTTTTAGCGACGACATGCTTTACAATTATTACGGTAAACAGGAGCTCTTTTAAAGAAGTTGGGGGAAAAAGAGGGTTGTATTGGTAAATTTGATCTTGAAATGAAACATCCAAATTATTTATTTTTAAATCAAAGAAAACATTAAAAATAAAGATAAAGTAAATAAACGTGTATTATTAAACGTTCATAAATATTTTATTGTTAGAAGTATCAAATTGCATGAAGTAAATATGTAGATATTATAAAACCAATAACCAACGTCAAAAAATTATAGCACTAGCACATGGATTTTAAGGTGTCTAATCCAAATGCAGTAGAGGAAAAACACATTTACTTTGGCTATTTTTAGGTTATTTACAAGTGGCTCATTTGTTCGCATTTGACCTTTTTATTTCAATCCCAACACAAGCTTGTCGCCACCACAAAAAAAAAAAAGTCAATTGTTAAGGATAAATAGATATTGCACCATTGTTCGTGAAGTTTTGGACCTTAATTTCATTGATTTATTTCAAGGAACTTCTTGTTTTATCTTCTTGCCCCCATTTTAATGTTGTGTACAATTTTTGATGTAATTATCTATCATTTCAAGCAAAAATTGAAAGCTTATTTTCAAATAAAAAATTAGTGTTGCCCCATTTTTTTTATCACAATATACTAAATTAATTGGAAATAAACACTTAATACAGTTGACATTTACATAGAATATAGAATATGTAGAAGCCCCTCCTAGCGAATCCTCCATTATTATTTTGAGTTAGAGGAGCCGCATCTTTCTACTAAATAAGCTTTATGCCTTAAAAAAAAACCTAAAGACTTTGTAATAGTTTGTTTGTTGTGATTAAAGCTAAATCTAATAGCCAATGCATTTTTTGAGAAATGAATAAAGCAAAGGTCTCTTACAAAGTAATTCATTTTTTGAGAAATGAATAAAGCAAAGGTCTCTTACAAAGTAATTCGCATTGATGTTTCACTAGCACCACTTACATGTAGCATCATGGAATTCTTGGAGGCTTTTAGTTCTCACAACTTTGAGAACATCTATTGTAAAGTTTTTCCAAGTATTGTTAAGTTGGGCTAACCAAAGGATGGGCCCATCCTAAAAAAATATTTACGCTTGGTAGGTGGACAAAGCTTTTGAAGTGTGTAAGAGGCTAGAGGCTTTTGAAATTGAAAATAAATTTGTAGCCATATTAAACTATTTCCATATAACCCCATGAGAGAAAAAATGTAAACAAGTATTCAAAACCCACAAGCAAAATAATAGACAAACATACCATGAAGATGACACAAGATGCATTTTGGGAAAACCCTCACGAGGAAAAAACTCAGCCTCCAAAAGCATTCACATTCAATGTATTATCTTATGAACCTCCATGAATATTTCTGAATCATCAAGCTCCATAATTTCACTCTATGTGAACAAGCAAATGAGAATCATGTAAACATACATCCCAATCCATGTTTTCTCTCCTCACGTATGCAATCTACTAGAGAAGTTAAATCTAACATTAGCCACCAAGCCAAAGGTTGTGTAAGCCAAACAACGAACCCAAACAACTAACCATACATCCCAATCCATGCTTTCTTTGTTCACTCGCGTTTGTTTTTATAGAAATAAGCTTCTATAAAACCATTAAGTAGTATTACATAATCACGACCCTCAAAAACATGAGCTCACTAACTATGCCCCCCTCAATTTATTTTTTGATATTAAGCTTTCCCAATATTAAATATTTTCCCAATGTGTAACCCACATTAAGTATTTAGCTCAATGTTACAACTTGCAAGCGGCCCAAAGATTGTCTAACCCATTATGATGTTCACATCTCTAAGTTGCACCACAATTAAATATTATAGTTTATATTATATGCATTATGCAAGTTGTACAACACAATTTTCTCAACATTCTCCCATGTGTATACGGTGCATAAGGGGTCAAAAGTAAGCTCAAACATCAAAGGAAATGATCCATGTACCCAACATGTACCATGTAAAGATTCGTGTGCTCCATCAAGATACTTGCAAGTTGCAACAATAACCAAAGTGACCATCACAAACAAGAATCCTCTCATCCTCCATCATGCCAACGCACAAAAGCTAAGATCCAATCCAAAAAGCTGTCACACAAAACTATCACAAAGAAGCAAGAATTTTGCCTCAACTGATATCCAAACACAAACACCAAATCAAATGGTAACAAATAGGTTTGAGTAGCTACCAAGAATTAATGACCATATCTAGAATAGCAACCATAGCTAGTTGCTAGCACATCTGACTAACCATACGTCCAAATCAAAGTATACTAAGCATAACAAGTAGACCTTATGCCATCAACATATTCAATCCAAATCATAATGATCACAAGTCTTCGTATGTACACTATTTTTCATAAAAGAAGTCCTCCAAGGTAATTGTGATAATCGGAATGTGACTCAAACATAATGCGGGTGAGTCAGAGTCTAGGTAACACATGCATTGCACCCTTGCTAAAGGTGTTAGTTGAATCACTCTTATCTTTTCAGGGATAGCCAACTAGGTGGGGGTGATTGGGATGATTACTCTCTTCTTGTATAAAAAGAGTGTCATGGGTGCGAGTGGAGTAGTCTTGTATGAATGTTTAGTTTGTGTACCTCATGATGAGATTGAGGGTTTCCTTGATGTTTTCCTATGTTGGAAAATGTTTGATTTCTATGCCTCGTGATGATATTGCGAGCTTGAGTGTTGTGAGTTTCAAATGTTTAAAATGAATTTCTAACGCAATTAAGACTAAATGCATGCAAACTTTTCTTTTTCCAATTTTAAAGATATTAAATTTCTGTGGAAGGGAAAAAATGCATGAAAAGTAAATGGCTTTTCCTAATACAATGTAACTATGTTTTCGTATGTTTTACGAGATTTGAAGCTTCTAATCTAATTAAACAAATTGATATTACTCTAAGCAAAACAAGCAACTTATTCTAAGAAAAGTAAATGACTACTTTATCCTATCAAGCGAAAGAAAGAAATGTTTTACTTTCCCAAGATTAAGATGTGAGTTAATTAGTATTAAAACAATAGAGAACCTGTGATAATGATGGGTGCCACTACCAAACATGTCCTTAGAGGTCTTGTGGTAATCGTCTCCTCCTATGTAGCAACGAGGTCCTCCTCTTGGCCATGAGGATGAAAACAAGGACGTGAGGAAATGAAAAAGCGGTTTAGAAGCAATAACAAATTGAGAAGAATGAAGGCTTGATCCTTGTGCAAGCATAAAAGATAAAACAGATGCTATGTATAAGCTTGGGTAAGGCAAGAATATATGGAAACAACCTCTTAAGGGAAAGCTTTGAAGCTTTGCAATAAAGACAAACTAAACTATAGGCTCGAAGCCCTGTGAAGAAGCTTGTGAAGAAGTTTGTAAATAAGCTTTTGTGTTCTTGAAATGAGAAGTGATGTGAAATAATGAAGAGGTGAGTATTTATAGGTAAAAATGAGAGGGAATGAGAGAAGAGATAAGATTAAAAAACACAACTTAAGAAGAAATAGAAACAAACCCATAAATAGTCGAAGAGATAAGAAGAAAACAAGAAGAAGAGTTGAGAAAACAAAAAGAAAATTAAAATGAACTCAAAGAAATAATGGAAACAAATTTGAAGGGATAAAAATTGATCAGGAATTCACAATAGAAAGAAATCTAGGAAAAACATGAGTTGGCAGGAAAAAATGAGAGTTAAAATGAAGGAGATACGCCAAAAATACGAGTTGTTTCATGCGTGCAAAAAGAATAGGGGGTTGCCCCTATTACCAGTCAGGGTTGCTTGAGCGACCTAGGAACACCAAGGGCGACCCTAAGGGCAACCTAGAGACACTAGGGGTGATCCTATAAGTATAAAAAAGATGCACATGCCTACATGGTAGCCCGAGGATGAGCTATAGTCTTAATCACGTACATGTAAGCGTGAATATATATACATACCTCTCAGTAGTATTCTTTTTGGTGACGTGTTTTTATTTGTTTTTCATTTTGATTGTGCTTTACTAACCTTTAGACTAATATTCTATTGTCTTGCACACCTTCTAGCTTGCTTTCTAACCAATGTTCGATGGATCTTTCTCGTCACTTTCTAGTCCCGATAACCTCATCAATCCACTTCACAAGAGGGGAAATTCATGTTCCCTAGGGGAATTTGCATCATTTCATCCCCTTAGAATCATTCAATTAACCTCCGTTGTTAGAAATGAAGGTAAACAACTATCAACGAAAAATTGATTACAACTATAACTGTGCAGAACCAAAATGGAGATAATACAAAATCACCATAGAAATAATGGAACAAAAGATCAAACACATAACACAGTGTTTACGTAGAGAAACCCTTTCGAGAAAAAACTCCACACAAGAAGAGATGCACCAGTTTGTATTAACTTCAATAGAGTTTACAATACAACATTATAAATCTCATCTTTTGTCTTCAATCCAACAATGCCTATTTTCAGTCTCAACTCTCTATTACAACACAACCATAATACAATTTCCTCCTAAATGGGTTGCCATCTAGGGCAAGAAAAGCCAACATAATTTATATATAGAATATGGCTTTCGGGGGCGTTCCCCCTGGACCCCCATTGGGGCACGCGGCCCTCAGATACCCCATTGGGGGATGGTCCCCTCGGACCCTGCAGGGGGGTTACCCCCTCTATACCCCTCGGATAACCTACATCTGTTAGGTATCAGGATCAAACATGCGGCTGAAACAATATTGTTACTTGGTGAATACTTCATCCCTTATGAATGATTTACAAACAATATTATGAGTAATTAATTACATAGGATTTACAAAGTTGATGGGACCTTAATCCTAACATCCATCCCTTTCATAACCTCAATTTTTATGTCCCACCTTTTCTTTTTGGGTTGCCCTCTGCCACTGTTGGATCTCCCTTGGCAACCTTGCAGTTGAAATAGGATCTCCGGGGGCGACCCACCCTACAGAGATCTTATGACTAGTTTCAAGGTTCCAAAACCATCCTTAGACCTTCTAGATCAATTTTCATCCCAGAAACCACTTGTGCAAAACCTCCTCTATTGGTCACCCCCTATGGCTTCAGGATCTCCTTGGGTGACCTAATAACTTAAGCAGGATCTCCAAGGGTGACTTGCCCTGGTGAAAAAGGTGACCCACTTCCTAAAGGGGTGACCATATCATCTTTTAACATGCATGTTTTCTTCCAATTTTGGCCCATTTTTTTGGTTCTCAAATTGAGTCTTGATTGCGCGGGTCTTCTTCTCTAACTGATTGCCAACTCCTAATTGATTCAACACTCCCAATCAACCCAATCTCATCTCCAAATCAATCTTAGTTATCTTGCAATCAATCAAGTGTTAACTTCAATTTTTCTCCTGTGATCTCTTTTGCAACCAATGTTCACTTTTAATCAGAGTTAGATCACTCCCTAATCTATTTCTGTTAAATCCCCAATCACCACCACCTTTGGTATTGATTTTCTACCTACAAATACCCCCATCTCCTTTGCATTTGGGGAGGCAATTTAGTATTGCCGCTCTTGCTTTTGCTTTGCTTTGCTAGTTGTCTCCATAGCATTTTTATACTCATGCAGGACCCCATGAACCTTTTGATTTTGCCATAGCTTCCATAGCTCAAGCCATAGTGCTTCATTAGCATTCTTATGCTCAATTGTTTTCATAGTTTCAATGCTTCCATTTGATTTCGTTTGCTCCCATCTTTGTTCTTATCACCAACAGGAGGACCTTGTTGCTATAGAGAAAGAGAGGGTTGCCACAAGGACTTCTGAGGGCTCAATCTAGGCATTGAGGTCTTCTTCATACCAGGTTCTTTATGCTTTAAGGTAGTAATTAGATCTTACAACTTAATAGAGGATTTAAAGAAGAGATATGCTAAGATTTCTTTCATATATCTCAAAAATTCCCCATTACATCGGTCAACTCTTTTACAAGCAATAGGATTGAAGTATTTAGATCCGATCACTCCTCTCGATGAAAAAATTAATCAAGTCAACCTTGACATGAACCCACTAAACATCAAGCTGCAAGATCCATGGTTCATTTTTGACTTAAAGCAAATGCCTTCAGAGGCTAAGTTAACCAAGAAGGGGGATCCAACGTTATACTTACAAGTGTGGATTTATGATACCTATATAAAGAGGACTTTGATCGATGACAGAGTCGCTGTGAACATAGTCCCGCTTTCTCTTTTTGAAAGTATAGGATACAAACACACCAACATCACGATGTGTTGCGACACATTGAGAGGTTACGACAACTTAAAGGTAGCGATGATCAAAAAAATTACGCTCCTAGTTTCCTTGGGACCCAAAGCAGTTCCCATGATATTCTATGTCATCGATAAGGATATTGGCTATAACTTGTTATTGGGGAGCCCATGGATTCATAGGATGAAGGTAGTGCCTTCCATGTTGTTTCAAGAGGTTTGATTATTGCATATTGGAAAGATTTACGTTGCAAAGGGAGATCTTGAACCATTCAGCATGGTCAAGACAGATGCAACTAGAAAGAAGATAGGTATCCATATTGACTATGAGCTGCCGACAAATACAAATACCGTTCCAAACCCAATTCCTTAGTCAATATGCATAAAAAAGATAGAACAATCTAGTGAGACAGTGAAGAACACAGAAGTGAGGACATTCGAGAAGGGAGAGTCATCAAAGAAATAATAGGTGATTTTAAAAGAAACAATGGCCAAAATTATGGAATTATTAGAAAGAGATAGCCCCATACAATTCTCCTTAGATGTATGCACTATCAATGTATTCTTTGATGCCAAGCAAGAGAGGACTAGTCAAACTATCTCGACAAAACAAAGTATAGTCAAAGTTCTTCCAATAATGAAGTAGCTCAGGACTGAAGAACCGTTTCAAACAACAACACTAGATCTAAGAGAGGTGGATCTAGGTGCCCTTTTTGATCTTGAGGAAGAAACATCGGAAAGCTATACTCTAACACCACCAAGAGAGATGTCCTCAAGCGAATCATACGTTCCTCTAACTCAAGAAGTGAGTGATTATTATGTATCGCTTTCATCTCCTAAAGAAACCTGCAAGCCTTGGACACCCCCAATGCAGGTGGAAGATATTGATAAAGGGGAAGGTTTTTCAATTGACTATGAATCCACAAATCCTCTTGAAGCTTCGTCTAGAGCCTTTGTAGCTCCAAATACTTGAGAACTCCATTCTGCTTTAACCTCGATACAATCCAATGATACATGGGAAGCACCATGGGATGAAATCAAAATAATTGAGAGGTATCTTGATGAAGATGAAGTTAGTGAAGAAGAGTTTCTTAAAGAACACAAATTACAAATAACCATAGGAGTAGAAGACCCTACTATCCTTGAACTACTAGAGAAGTACATAAGATACTCCATGGACATACGACTGGAGCCAAATGACAAGACGAGCATAAGTTTTGTTCCCCCACAGGAGCAAAGGGAACCTTAGATCCCTTCGAATCATTTCAATTCTTGTAAAGTATCCAGGAACATGTTGAAGTCCAAATTTATATGTAAGATAAATTTGACCTATTCATGGAATTATTGAATTGCGATGGAGTCGTGTATTGGATCCATTCTCATCAACAAGCTTACAAGTCCTTAGCACACCTTACTTTACCTTGACAAATCACAAAACTAAATCCATGATAACAAGATCATCCCTTAGGACCTTACAAAATAGGAGAAATTATCCTCAGGAAGGGCTTCACCAAGAACAAGAAGCATAGAAGAAATTTTTTTTCTCGAGAAAACTGAAAATGTCCCTACATGATCAAGGAATATGTTGGAAATGATGCTTATCTTTTGTGCACAATGGAGGGTGAAGAATTCGGTGAAATGGTTGATACTTTTCACCTAAACAAATATGTTTGAAAACCTGAAAAATAACAAAAATCCATTAAAATCAAATAACTCAAAAAATGAAGAAAAGCCAAAAATTTGCATTTCTCATTCTGTTTCACCATGCATTGGTGAGTGACACACTCTTGTTCAATTTTTGTCTTAGTAAGGAGTCTACGGTTGCCTAGGTATAGGTTGACCCTCTAAGCCATTGAGATTCCTTACGATCATCTTTACCACCAATCATTCCCCTTTACATTTCCCAACAAATTCGAAGTAAAGCTGAGCTCTTAGCTTTATATTAATCCTAGTCTTAATGAATCATGATGTTAAGTCTAAATAAAGTCAGTACTCAAACCTACAGTATCTAATAGAGGCTTGCAAGTAGACCTTCCCCATTCCTCCTTAGCAAAAGGGAAATTTGATTGGATAGTGAAAGCTCTTGGTGCCA
Organism: Cunninghamia lanceolata; assembly: GCA_027924645.1. Classification (NCBI taxonomy): domain Eukaryota; kingdom Viridiplantae; phylum Streptophyta; class Pinopsida; order Cupressales; family Cupressaceae; genus Cunninghamia; species Cunninghamia lanceolata. The sequence continues at coordinate 252,160 of BSBN01000220.1, read as the reverse complement.
CTCAACCCCTTTTCTCTCCTGGCCAAAAAGGTTAGGGGGATAATAACTCTGCAGGAAGCAATAAAAAAGAATAAGAGTAAAAAAAATAGAGATCAGGAAAAAGTCAAAAAAAGAGAAAATACAAAAAATGAGAGAATCAGAAAAGATACTGCAAAATACAAAAAAAGAGAAAAAAGGAAGAAACAAAAAGATATAAAAATAGAGGATTGTTGATGTCCGTACTCTCGGGTGGAGATAAATCTAACCTCGAAGCTACGAGGGTGGCATCTATCGAAGAAAATTAAAAAAGAAAGGTACAAAGCACACACACACACTAGCTAAGTAAAGCCAAGAGTCTAACTATCTTCAGGATCATCTTCTACTTTGGAGCCTTTCTTTTACCCTAGATCTATCTTGCTGGCCATCTCTGATCTAAGTATAGAAGGCACCAATAAAATTTGTTACTTGTCTAAGTTAAAATCTCATCAAAATGTTTTGTCTAGATAAGGATCAATATCTAGCCTTTTGCAAAGTCGAGTTCAAAAGTTGCTTCATCTCCCTCCCGTTCCCACTTGAGTCCATAATAAAATCCCATCCCAAGGTTTAGTAGGTCTCCCTATGCCAAGTCAACTTGCAATCCCCCAAGTCAAAAATTCCATTTAAGAGTAACTTCACAATGTTTGCTCCACTTGCATGCATTATGTCATAGAGAGAAAATCAAAGCAATAATTCATGTCATGACTCGTGAAATAACATAGAAATAGGAAAATGTGTTATGTTTGTACCTTCATGTGTTCTTGAATCTATGCATTTCATGTTCATAAACCTTACTATTAGAGTTCTAAGGGATAAACTAAAGTGCACTCAAATGTGCAAATCTCCTCATGCAAGGGGGCAAAATCAAAACTGAAGATTAAAGACTTCAAGGACGGTTCTGTCTAATGGAACCTTTAGAGCTCCGACTTCGAGGTCTCCTCCGACTATATGCTGCCTCAAAAGGTCTATAAGTCTTGCAAGAATATGAAGGCATCTGACTAGGAATTCGTTAATGAGATAGACCTGCTGGTTGAGCCTGTGAAGATTGCTATTGAACCCCAAGGTTATCCATCTCTCGAAGTAAGGCATTCTCGACATCAAGCATACTGATGCTAGCTCTCTAAGAAGAAACTTCTTGACCTGTATGATAAGTGGGAGCCATGATATTTGTATGACGACCCACTGAGGAGGGGAAGTGAGCATCAACAAGGAGAGTCTCCCTCGATTGACCAATAGAAGGGAGCAACACATCTAAGAAAGCATTACGAAAGAGTTCCCTCCATCCATCCACCATACCTATGAGATGACAATGAAGAGACAATAATCCAAGGGTTAATTTCATGCCATTACTTCTAAGTGATCAAAAGCAACAAGGAAAAGATGAAGTTAGTAAAATACTTACGAGGATCGCGTGGTTGCCAGGAGGGGTCATTATGTCTCATATCCTCCTCTAACAACTTTGAGAGTGGAGCATGCACATGTCTAGGTGGAGTTTCCTCTGGTATTGTCTCCTCATCTACAAGAACCTTTGTGTCTCCTCCATCATGTTCCTCATTAGGATCTTAATCTTCATCCATAGAATCATCAATCTCTTCCTCAATAGCAATAAGTCTTTGAGATCAAAATACCTGCATTCACCTATGACCAATCTCATGACCCAGCCTAGTGATTGGGACCCCAGGGATTAGTGGAACCCATGGAAGTGCCCTATGCCGAGTATCAACTATCTCCTACACAAACATATAGCAAGTGGGTACCCGGGGCAAATCCTCTAGAAAGTCCTCTCCAAATTGCTGAAGAACTCAGGTGACATGATGAGCTTTAACTAAGCAATTCCTGTTAGTCAAATAGCTCACCTCTCGATAGTAATCACGTACCACATTGTCACCTGCACACAACCCCTCCATGTCAACATAAAGATCAAAAGTGAAATCAACATTTGTGAGTGCAACCACAACATGAGTAGTAGCATCATAAGGACCAAGGCATCCTATCGCATGGCTCTTGGCAATTTGGGATCTGAAAGAGCCACACCTAGTTGAAATGGAACAATGTGCTCAAGAATCCAAGTCATGATATGTGAAGGATGACTAAAATCAAGGGTACCTCATAATGAAATATGGTATAAGTCTTGATACACCATAGCAAGAATGCCAATCCCCCAGGCAAAAATTCAACCTCACTCAAGTCTCTGAATGATTGGTGCTCAACACCACTTGAGTATGGTAGACCTCTTATCTTTTGATGAATGAGATGCAATTAATCCAATGAAAACCTTTCGCAAAGGAGGAATCTCAAGGCTAGGAACTAAGGTAAGATGAACACCAAGACGATCTTCATGATAGTTAGCCCCCACGAGGGAAGCCCAAGATAATCTCTCTCTGATTCACTCTTAGGGAGTGCAAGTAAGTCACCTCTAATAGGAACTCCTAAAATACGATAAACATAAAACAAAGTAATTGTCCATTCTCTAGATACTTGTGGAAATCAAAATGTGTTTCGATTAACATCCTGGTATGTCAAGATATCACAACATATGTGAGAAGAGGGATGCACGATAGGAACACATGCTATCTTGTCCAAACTTGTCTTCTTGAAGGTGGCAAGACCTTCAGTAGATAAGGACTCAAGGGACTCCATGAACCAAAATTGCCCACGAGTTGCATTCCATCTAATGCGCATCTCTTGCCCTAGAGCAAAAGAAACATGTTAGATTGTTGGCAATTCAAAAAATCACAAAAAACATAAAATATTCAAAACTTCCACAAAAAGATTATATATTGACTAAAAATTTGCAATAAATGATGAAGTTAGTATAAAGATCAGGGAAAACTAAGTGACCGAAGTATCAAATCATTTGAAATTTTATTTGGAAAACTTCTGGTGGGTCCCCCCTTTTACTAGCGTTGATCTCTAGGGGTGACCTAGAATGGTAGGATGGATCTCCAGGGGCGACTTGCCCTAGTGAAAGGGGTGACCCTACCCCTTGCCCTAGCATCAGAAAACAATAGAAATGACAAGATGTTGACAAATGAAAACTCACCAAATGACAAAAGATCAAAATCTAGACTATTAAAATGAAGAAACTCAAAAAATAATGGATTCATTGCAAGAAATCAACAAGAGAAAATCTAGAGTTGCAAAATGGGGTTTTCTCATTTCTCGTACCTGATGATCAACAGGGGGAGGATCAGTAGCCATAGTATCGAACACTCTCTATTGTCTATTAACTTGTATGATTCCATCATTGTTTGACCACTCTACCCCTCGATTCACCTCTTCCTTCTCTTAGTTTAGTTTGCATTTAGGTGTTTGGTTTTCTTTAACTTTTGTAATGCTTTCCATGTCCTTGTTTTGTGTGCATTTCATTCTTACAAGTCCTCATGATGAAGAAAAATGAGTTAGGTCTATCTCACGTGTCAACGATATCTCTTCTTGTTTCTATTACAATGATTTATTTCAAATACATCATGAAGTCGAGCATTCCAGGTACAAATGCGAGACAACGACAAGAAGTAGAAGCCTAGTTTAGGAACAATACCTACTTTTCATGTAGACTACCATCCTCGAGGGGGCAAATATGTAAGTATCAAAAAGATGTATAGGTCTACATTGCGGCCCAAGGATGAGCTATAGTCCTAATCACATACATGTAAGCATGAATATATACATACCTCTTAGCAGTATTCCTCTTGGTGACATGTCTTTGTTTGTTTTCATCTTGGTTGTGCCTTTCTAACCTCTAGATTAATCTTCTATGGTCCTGCACACCTTCTAGCTTGCTTTTGACCAATGTTCGACGAATCTTTCCTGTCGCTTTTTAGCCTCGACAACCTCATCAATCCATTTCACAAGAGGGGAAATTCATGTTCCCTATGGGCATTTGCATATTTCATCCCCTTAGAATCATTCAGTTAACCTCCCCATCCCATCCATAACCTCAATTTTCATGTCCCACATTTTCTTTTTGGGTCGCCCCTATCATTGTAAGATTTGCTTTGGCTACCCTACAGTTGAAATAGGATCTCCAGGGGTGACTTGCCCTAGTGAAAGGGGTGACCCACCCTGTAGAGATATTATGACTAGTTTTAGGGTTCCAAAACTATCCTTAGACTTTCTAGATCATTCTTCATCCTGGAAACTACTTATGCAAAACCTCCTCTGTGGGTTACCCCCTATGGCTTCACGATCTCCTTGGGTGACCTAACAACTTAAACAGGATCTCCAGGGCTGACTTGCCTTGGTGAATGGGGTGACCCACTTCCTAAAAGTGGCAGCTATGTCATCTTTTAACATGTGTGTTTTTTTCCAGTTCTAGCCCAAATTTGCTCCAAATTGAGTCCTGATTATGTGGGTCTTCTTTAACTGATTGCCAACTCCTAACTAATTCAACACTCCCAATTAGCACAATCTCATCTCCAAATCAATCGTAGTTATCTTGCAATCAGTCAAGTTTTAACTTCATTTATTCTCCTGTGATCTCCTTTGCAATTAGTGTTCACTTTGAATTAGAGTCAGATCACTCCCCAATCTATTCCTATTAACTCCCCAATCACCACCACCTTTGGTGTTGATTTTCTACCTATAAATACCCCCTCTACACATTTGGGGAGACAAATTCAGTATTGCTACCTTGCTTTTGCTTTGCAATGCTAGTTGTCTCCATATCATTTTTATGCTCCTGCAGGACCTCGTAAGCCTTTTGATTTTGCCATAGCTTCCATAGCTCAAGACATAGCGCTTCATTAGCATTCTTATGCTCAATTGTTTTCAAAGATTCAAAGATTCCATTTGATTTCATTTGCTCCCATCTTCATTCTTGTCACCAAGAGGACCCCGTTGTTGTAGAGGAAGAGAGGGTTACCACTAGGACTTATGAGGGCTAAAGCCAGGCATTGATGTCTTCTTCATACTAGGTTCTTTATGATTTAAAGTAGTAATTAGCTCACATCTTGCTCTTGGAAAAGTAAATCATGGCTTTGATTTCATAGATTAGCATTGCATTTGATTTGATTATATTAGTCTTATCTTCATTCACTAGATTACATTTACTTTCATTCACAATTTCAATTCGTTAAATTAGATTAAAAATCATTCTATGAAAACTACAAAAAACATAGATTAGCTTGCATTTGATAAACACATCTAGATTGCATTCATATTTCAATTCTTAGATAATTAGACAATGTTTTAATTTGGAAAAAAGGAACCAAAATCGTTTTGCATACATTTAGATTGCCTACATAAAAAAACATAAAAATAGTAGGAAAACTTAGAACAAAACAAGAACAAGCCCTCAATCTCATCACGAGGTAAACATAGTTAAAATCAAAACAAAGGGAAATCCTCGATTCCATCACGAGGTAAAATCAACTCAGTGTATTCAGCAACAACGTGAAACACAACACTTCCCCCTATTGCCAAGCATTCAATGTGCCTAGGCATTAGGGAAGATTGCATACAATTTGTATTTGATGAGATTGGGGAGAACTTCCCCCATCCAATTCACCAACAAAACATTCAAAAAACAAGAGAAGAATGAGAACATCAACAACACATTAAAGACCAACAACAATTAATACAACAAATCATACGAGATGAAGAATGGAGACAAGAACGTCTCTGAAGCATCAATGAACAAAACAACCTTCATGCTAGGCTTAGGAGACTAAGAACTCGTGACCCTTCAGGTCATACAATTATTACAACAACATCAGCAATTGGATGTCTCCATAGGAACAATCGTCAGCACACACCTAGCACAAAACCCAATGACCATCAACGACGTTATACTCCCTCAAGAATGAGAGAAAAACAACCCCTGGTCCCACCTTCGTTCGATTGGCTCTTGAAAGGAAGACAATTCATGTGTCACTTTGGAGTGTGACTCACCTACAAATTGTCTGGGTCACATTCTAAACAACATAGACCTTAAACAGGCAAAATGAAGGGATGACTAAGAAGAACATGAGGTAGGGAAAGTCAATTTGGGGTTGAAAAATATGGTCAAAATGGTGAAAAAATAAAGGACATGTCACCAAGAGTGAGACTACTGAGAGGAGTGTAATTCACGTCTACGTGGCTATGATTATGACCTCTTTATCATCATTGGGCTACCATGTAGGCATGACCTGAGTTTAGTACTTGCCCCCTTGCATGGAGAGACTTGCATGCTTGAGTGCACAACTTTGCCCTTTTAACTTCATTGGAGGAGCGATTTGTACTTAGACATTGTTTTTCATCTATTGTTGTGAGAGATGATTGGTTGAGATCTATACATAGTCTCAGTTGACATATTTTATTTTGCTTTCCCATTTGTGCATACATGGTTGGGTAGAACTTTATTTATGTAAATGCAGATGCTTAGGAATACCTAGCATGATCACACATGATGATAATGATGTTGATGTTGTTTTTGTTTATAATGTATGCAATGGATATATATGATTCACATATGGCAATGCAAAGTACTCTGCTTATTTGATGCTATAAATACTAGATGCCATGATGGAATGACATATTTTATTCTATGTATGCAAAACATGACTTAGCAATGTGAATGATTTTAAGTAGGATTTTTGACTTAGGGGATTGCGAGTTGACCTAGTATAGGATGATCTACTTAAACGTTTTGAGATAGGACAAGGGAATCAGGTGGGATTTGGGAAGAAGATGAAACAACATGAAAACTAAACACTAATCCTTATTTAGACAAAACAACTTGGCTAGTTTTCGACTTAGACAAGTAACAAACTTTGTGGGTACCTTCTAGACTTAGATCAAAGATGGCCAACAAGATAGATTTGAGGTAAAGGAAAGGCTCCAAAGCTCTAGATGCTCCTAAAAGATAACTAAGATCTTGGTTTTGTCTAGCTAGTGTGTGTGTGTGCTTTGTATATCTTTTTTATTCTTTTCTCTGATAGATGCCACCCTCGTATATTTGAGCTTAAATTTATCTCCACCTGAGAGTATGGACATCAACAATCCTCTCTTTTCATTTTTTTCTTTTTTTCCACTCTTTTTTTTTCAATTTTTTTGTATTGCATTTTTTTTGCTCTCTTTTTTGTGGTAATTTTTCTAATCTTCTCTTTTGTATTTTTTTGCTTCTTTTTTTTATTGCTTACTGCGGAGTTATGATTCCTTTGACATTTTTGGTTAGGAATGATAAGGGGCTCGCCGCCACTAAGATTTTTCATTATCTCATAGGGATTCCCCTTTACTCGGGGGATCAAAGAAGGTCTAATTGCAATCTTCTATTGGGTACTGTAGGTTTATGTACTTTCTATGCTTAGACTAGACAACATGGTTTGTTAAGATTGGGATTAGTGTAAAGCTAAAACTTTAACTTTGCTTTATTGTTGGGAATATAGAAGGGGATATGGATATTGATGACATAAAGGAATCTCTAGAGTTTATAAGGAACAACCTACACTAGAAAAATTTAAGACTCCTTGCTAAGGGAAAAGTAAGATAAGAGCATGCCATGAACAAAATGCATGATGGACTTTAAGATTTTCATGTTTTGCTATTTTTTTAGATTTTATGTTTTTATGATTTTTACAGAGTTTCTAGATACTAAACTATTCACCTTCCATAGTGCACAAGAAGTAGGCATTATTTTTGATATCTTCCTTAACTACATAAGGATCTATCCAATTTGGTCTTTCATTGATTAGATTGTTGATTCTGAGTACAAGGTCTTTGACTTTGAATAGTTTTGGGAAGACCTTGTTGTTTAGATGTTTGGTATTCTTTGCTATCCAAAAGTTTTTATAGGACACTCGAAGACTTGGTGTAAAAATGTCCTTGAATTGGTGAGATGTTATGTGTACTCATATTTTTCATTGTTTTATAGTTTGCCCCTTGGCTTTATCGTTTTATGTTCGTGTAGAGTTTCAATGTTTGTTTTGGTAGTTGCATTAGTTTTGATGTTTTTAGGGGAAATTGGTGTTGGTGTTTGAGTATTTCTTATTGACTCTTCTAGTTCTTGTCTAGGTTCTAGTTCTTTTTCTTCCTTGGTAGTGGTCGTCTCGACTATAGAGACACTCATATCTAGCTTGACAGGAATGGTCCTGCTAAGTTGAATGGAGCATAAAACTTTATTGAGTGGGGATTGAAGGGTAATTCTCCTATCATCTCTTTCCTTTTATCTATGTTTGTAATTTGTCTAAATGTCTCTCCTTTTTCAAAAATTCTAATCCGTAGGTAATTAGCAGTTTGACTAGGTCTTTCTTCTTTTTCTGTTTGTTCAATTCTATAAATTTTGGAAGGATCAAGATCCCCTTTAATGATATGGGTTTGACCCATGTGTGGGAAGTGGATTTCCTAAAATAGGTTAGAGGGAACTGCCCTCATCGTTGAATCCAAGGTCTTCCTAGGATCATGTTGTAGGTGGTTTCTTCATTGATGACGTAATATTCAGTTGGGAGAGTTTTGGGACCCAATGTGATTTGAAGATTGACCTTTCCCATGGTTTGGATGTTTGGATTATTGTAAATTCTAAGGATGGAAGTTTCTTGTGAACATGTGAACCCATCCTTTGCAAGAGAGAGAGAGAGACTACATTGATTGTAGACCCATCATCGATCATGGCATGTTTGATGGAATAGTCTTGAGCTTGGACTATTAGGTAGAGTGGGAGATTGCCCTGTTTAGCTATGTTATCGTCTGAGGGTAACTTTTCAAAATCGAATGTCGAAAAAGAATGCTTTTTGTTTGGAGCATTTTGAACTAGATGGCTTTGCTAGGAGTGGCATTTGGTCATTCTGGTCCTTGAGTTATATAAATGTCTTGGTTTTTGTCCAACTCTATATGATTTAACATGTTTTGATCGAGCTAGGTTTGAGGATCTTGTTGGTGGATTTTGGGGCTATTTCCTTTGTCTTGTATGTGTCCATGAGTATTTGTTGAGTTTTTTGGATGATTTTGTTATACTTTCTACAAACTAAAGTGTCATGCCCCCTTTTCTTATGCAATGAGTAGAACTCGTAGGAGTGTAGCCATGTGATGATTTACTATTTTTGTTTGGTTGTTGTCTTGGTTGGAAGTGGTTGATAGTGTTTATGTCCATAACATGATTAAATTTATCTTGAGGGTGGAGGAATATATGTTTTTGTTTCTCTGGGAGGTTTGATATGAAGCGATGATACTCCCAACATGACTCGATATCATGCCCTTCTCTCGTGAAATGAGTAGTATTTATCATGATCATAAGTTTGAGGTTTTTGATTATTGTATGACTGCTCACTTGGTCTACCTTCTTTCTCAGAATTGATTCTCGGGGGACAATCAATGACATTAACACTTCAGTTCCCCAAATATGTATAATTATCACCATGATTATTGTAATCGTTGTGGTTATTAGATGGTGGAATGTTTGTTGCATTGCTACTTCTATTGTGGTTTACCAACCTTCCATTGGTATCATACTCCTTTCTTCCACTATCGATAGTAGCTTGGCCAATTCTAAGGGCACTCTTGAGCACCTCTTCATATGATTTATAAGGGAGTTTTTGGACCCCTTCTTGTATGTCCTTGTTGATAGCATGCAAGAAGAGATCACAATGTTTCCTGTGATCTATGTTTGGTGCACTCGTTGAAGAATAGAGGACTTGCCTGCATTGTGTGATAAAGTGTGCGACTAACTCATTGGTTCTTTGTTTGATTGTTAAAAATTCTTGTATTTCTGTCTTGACCAGTTTATTTATGTCAAAGGCAGCCACAAATTGTTTGATGAGTTGCCTAAAAGAGTGGATTGATGCTTTTGGAAGTCGATAGTACTAATCCAGAGCAATACCTTCCAAAATCTTTGGGAAATTTTTTCTACCATCCCATCCGAAGGAAGGAGTTCCCACACTATCGTGATGTAGGCTTTGATATGAGAGTTGGGATCACCCTCTCCTTTAAATTTTGGAAGCTCAAGGAGAGGATGTGGTAGTATGACATTATGAATGTTGTAGTTCAAAGGCTCCTTTAAATACTTGAGGTATGTTCCTAAGAGGGGGTTATGTGTAGAGGGTCCTTTTCCTCTAAACATTAGCCCTATAGGTGGAGCTTTCTGTATTTTTTGTATTTGAAAGGGTATGCTAGATTGTTGATATTCTAAGAGAGTTGGATAACTAGATGGCATCATGTTTTTGTTTTAAAAACTAGGTGGAATTTTTTGTGGTTTATTCTGTATCATCAGAATCCCACCTATTTGATTAAAACTTGATGAGGGTAAGGCAGGTATGAATGCTTCGTTACTTGTGTTGTAGGAATGGAAGTTTAGATGAGGGGGATTTTAGGTTGCCCCTTGGTTTGGTTTGATTTTCTTAACAAAATGATATCCTTGTACCCTAGTTCTTTCTCAATTCTATTTTGGGAAGGTTGTCCAACACCTCCAGCCTCAAGCATCTTAATTCGTTGGAGTAGAGTGGCTAGAAGGTCTGTGGGTGCAACTCCCTTTGTTCTTTGATTTTTTTCATGTTGTAGCGGATTGTTTTGGATTGGGGTTTGAGTGGCCCCATTTGTTTCTCCTGGGGACACTTGATGTTCCATAGATTTTTTAGTTTGATGTTCTATTTGGAGGACTTCTCGTTCATCCCAAGCTTCCTGTAAGTTCTCTAGATGGCTCACCTTGTTTTTCATATGGGTGGTTGTTTCCCTATAGCTTATTATGTAATGGTTTGGTTGTATGACATCATTTGGTTCCCAAATTGGATTGTTGTATGTTACAAAACTATGTGGTTCTTGTTGGTCATGCTCTAAATTAGAGTCTTCAGAGTGAAATGGTTGAAATCATAGCCATTGGATGTGAGAGTGTGATAGATTCATTAGAGGGGAAGTTCCCTTGAACTTTGTGCGATGAAAGAAGAATGGAAGAGATGTGTTGAGACACAAAAAAACCCATCTCGAAGGATTTATTAAAGCAACAAGAGCGTGAAGAGACTCTATCACAAGTTTTTGTCATTCACATTAGGTTCACCAAAATATGGTGAACCTAGTGTCAAGAGTAGGATGAAGATGAAAGTGGGATCGAAGCAATGAAAGTGCAAAAGTCTTGACCATAAGTTTTTGTACTTCACGTCAGGTTCACCAAAATATGTGACAGTGAATCTGCCATGGAAATAAAAAAGTAGTGGTGGAAAGGCAGTGTAGGAGACGCAAAAGACTTATCAGAAGTTTTTGTCATTCATGTCGGGTTCACCAAAATATGGTCAAGCTGGCACCGAAAGAAAGATGAGGATGAAAATGGTATCGTAGAAATGAAAATCCAAAAAGCTCAACCAAAAGCTTTTATACTTCACTTTAGGTTCACCAAAATATGAGACAACCAGAATGTGACTCAGACACAACATGGGTGAGTCAGACTCCAAGTAAGACATGCACTGCACCCTTGTTAAAGGTGTTAGCCAAATCACCCCTACCTTTCTAGGAATAGCTAGCTAGGTGGGGGTGATTGAGATTATTGCTCTCTGCATGGAAGAATATCATCACGGGTGTGAGTGGAGTTGTGTTTTATGAATGTTTTGTTTGTGTACCTTGTGATGAGATTGAGTGTATCCTTGATGTTCTACTATGTTTGAAAATGTTGTTCAATTTCTATGCCTCGTGAAGAAACTAAGGTCTTCTTCAATGTTTGTTTTCTAATAAAAGTTGAACGTTTATGCCTCATGACGATATTGAGGGCTTGAATGTTGTGAGTTTTCAAATGTTTAAAATGAATTTCTAATGCAATTAAGACTAAATGGATGCCAACTTTTCTTTTCCCAATTTTAAAGATGATCTAATTACTATAAAAGAGAAAAATGCATGCGAATTTAATGGATTTTCCTAATGCAATGCAAATTTTATTTTGTATATTTTCTAAGATTTGAAGCTTCTAATCTAATTAAACAAATTGATATTACTCTAAGCAAAACAAGCAACTTATTCTAAGAAAAGTAAATGACTCTACTTTATCCTATCAAAAGAAAGAAAGACAATGTTTTACTTTCCCAAGAGCAAGATGTGAGCTAATTACTAGTAAAACAATAAAGAACCTATGATAATGATGGGCATCAGTGCCGGGCATATTTCCTTAGAAGTCCTGTGGCAACCATCTGCTCCTCTATAGTAGCGGGGTTCTTCTCTTGGTGACAGGGATGAAAATAGGGACATGAGGAAATGAAAACACAGCTTAGAAGTAATAACAAATTGAGAAGAATGAAGGTGGTGTAGAGCTACAAGGGATTGATCCCAAACCCTCGAAACTCCACAGGTAAAATGCTTCCTTCTATCGGCAAGAGAAAACTATTGTTCTTCCGATATACTCCATCGGCCAAACTTATGACTATCGGCATAAACTAATCCTCGTTGTCCGATAGTAGACTTCACACTGATGAACCTTGACATAACTTTGTCATTGGTTGCCTCTCAGCAACATATAAGCTATCAGTCTAACTTCGAGCTCCTCCGCCGATATATCTCCTTACATCAACACAGTCGGCTTTGTACATACGAACCTTGACTTGCCGTGCTGGTTCCTCCTACCGGTCACTTCCTGCATGTAACCCAATGTATTTACAGAATGTATATTCTGATATACATACAACTTAAAATATACATCCGCCGAATATACCTTCGAAATATGCCTTCGTCGAAGTCAAACATTGACTTTCCTTGTAACAACCCGATGTACATTCACAATGTACATTCAAAACATACAGTCTGCCACATGCATCTACGGGATACTCACAACCATGCAATTGTGATATACACAGGGATTGAACTCGATGTGCATTTGTGATATACATAGAGATTGTATATCAACACTTTACCACATACAAAACTGAGGTGCGATTGCTGGATACATAAAAACTGGTACTTAGATGCGATAGCGATATACACATGAACTGTCCTCGACAAACAAAAGTGATATATACAGGAAATGTATATTTGATTCAAATATGCGTTTGACCAAATTGTGACTCCATTTGTATGCCGATGGCCTTGCACATTTCTGATGTATGTTCCTCACATACAACCAGCGATAGACAAAAGCAATATACGCAGGAATATGCGATAGCGATATACTCACAACTTGTATATCCCACATACAAAAGTGATATACACATAAATTGTATATCTTTTGAAACCTGTGGATTTCCCTGGTATTTGATCTATTTTATCCCTGCGATTGTTCCAAACTATTTCTTCGACAGACTAACATAAATCTCAAGCCTTCAAAACCTAGCACATGAGGATGCTAGGGTAAAATCAGTGCGTGCTGCAAATCGATCCCATAGACATGAAATGAATAAACGGACAAACATAATGAAAATCTAAACTAATGTACATGACCATTCCACCGATTACAAAGTAATTAATCGGTGGAATGGATTAAAAATCCATCTTGACTGCAAAATCAAAAAATTAGGTTATAGAATGAAATCGAACACTACATGATCTTCTTTATTATGCCTTCAAAGATGAATACAACTGAATAATTTCAAAAATGTACAATCTCTGCTCTGATCTCTTTACATCTATCCCCAAATCGATCTGAGCTAGGGTATATAACTACTCACAGTCAGTAGTACTGACGTGATTCCCAGCGGCTGGGAGACAATTCCAGGCGGCTGGGAGATCATAACTAACTAACAAACTCAATAACCTTGTCAATGCACTCGACAGGTGTCCCATGGGACTTACAAACATAAACAACTGAATTAAAACTACAAAGATAATTGGTCAAACATACCTTATTACACTAAAAGCATAAAACATAACAACCTAGTGAGACTTTTAGGCTTGTTTAAGGAGTGCCCCTGCACTAGAAGGCTTGATCCTTGTGAGAGCATAAAAGATAGAGGGGATGCTATGTATAAGATTGGCTAAGGCAAGAATACATGAAAACAACCTCCTAAGGGAAATCTTTGAATCTTTGCAATAAAAACTAAAACTAAACTAATAGGCCCGAAGGCCTGTGAAGAAGCTTGTAAACAAGCTTGCGTGTTCTTGAAATGAGAAGTGATGTGAAATAATGAAGAGGGAGGGGTGTTTATATGTAAAAATGGGAGGGAATGGAAGAATAGATAATGCAATACTCCCATAGTTATTTTATTATTTATAGTGGATTTATTATAGTTAATATTAGAGTTAAGATGATTTAGAATATGTAGTGATATTAAATTAGAATGTAAATTACAACATGTGATAATCCAAAAAGCTCAACCAAAAGCTTTTATACTTCACTTTAGGTTCACCAAAATATGAGATAACTAGAATGTGACTCAGACACAACATGGGTGAGTCAGACTCCAAGTAAGACATGCACTGCACCCTCGTTAAAGATGTTAGCCGAATCACCCCTACCTTTCTAGGAATAGCCAGCTAGGTGGGGGTGATTGAGATTATTGCTCTCTGTGTGGAAGAATATCATCACGGGTGTGAGTGGAGTTGTGTTTTATGAATGTTTAGTTTGTGTACCTTGTGATGAGATTGAGTGTTTCCTTGATGTCCTACTATGTTTGAAAATGTTGTTCAATTTCTATGCCTCGTGAAGAAACTAAGGTCTTCTTCAATGTTTGTTTTCTAATAAAAGTTGAACGTTTATGCCTCATGACGATATTGAGGGCTTAAATGTTGTGAGTTTTCAAATGTTTAAAATGAATTTCTAATGCAATTAAGACTAAATGGATGCAAACTTTTCTTTTCCCAATTTTAAAGATGATCTAATTACTATAAAGGAGAAAAATGCATGCGAATTTAATGGATTTTCCTAATGCAATGCAAATTTTATTTTGTATGTTTTCTAAGATTTGAAGCTTCTAATCTAATTAAACAAATTGATATTACTCTAAGCAAAACAAGCAACTTATTCTAAGAAAAGTAAATGACTCTACTTTATCCTATCAAGAGAAAGAAAGACAATGTTTTACTTTCCCAAGAGCAAGATGTGAGCTAATTACTAGTAAAACATTAAAGAACCTATGATAATGATGGGCATCAGTGCTGGGCATATTTCCTCAGAAGTCCTGTGGCAACCATCTCCTCCTCTATAGTAGCGGGGTTCTTCTCTTGGTGACAAGGATGAAAACAGGGACATGAGGAAATGAAAACACGGCTTAGAAGTAATAACAAATTGAGAAGAATGAAGGTGGTGCAGAGCTACAAGGGATTGATCCCAAACCCTTGAAACTCCACAGGTAAAACGCTTCCTTCTATTGGCGAGAGAAAACTATTGTTCTTTCGATATACTCCATCAGCCAAACTTATGACTATCGGCATAAACTAATCCTCGTTGTCTGATAGTAGACTTCACACTGATGAACCTCGACATAACTTTGTCATTGGTTGCCTCTCGGCAACATATAAGCTATCAGTCTAACTTCGAGCTCCTCCGCCGATATATCTCCTTACACCGACACAATCAGCTTTGTACATACGAACCTTGACTTGCTGTGCCGGTTCCTCCTATCGGTCACTTCTTGCATGTAACCCAATGTATTTGCGGAATGTATATTCTGATATACATACAACTTAAAACATACATCCGCCGAATATACCTTCAGAATATGCCTTCACCGAAGTCAAACGTTGACTTTCCTTGTAACAACCCGATGTACATTCACAATGTACATTCAAAACATACAGTCTGCCACATGCATCTGCAGGATACTCACAACCATGCAATTGTGATATACACAGGGATTGAACCCGATGTGCATTTGCGATATACATAGAGATTGTATATCAACACTTTGCCACATACAAAACCGAGGTGCGATTGCCGGATACATAAAAACTGGTACTCAGATGCGATAGCGATATACACATGAACTGTCCCCGGCAAACAAAAGCGATATATACAGGAAATGTATATTTGATTCAAATATGCGTTTGACCAAATTGTGACTCCATTTGTATGCCGACGGCCTTGCACATTTCTGATGTATGTTCCTCACATACAACCAGCGATAGACAAAAGCAATATACGCAGGGATATGCGATAACGATATACTCACAACTTGTATATCCTGCATACAAAAGTGATATACACACAAATTGTATATCTTTTGAAACCTGTGGATTTTCCTGGTATTTGATCTATTTTATCCCTGCGATTATTCCAAACTATTTCTTCGACAGACTAACATAAATCTCAAGCCTTCAAAACCTAGCACATGAGGATGCTAGGGTAAAATCAGTGCATGTTGCAAATTGATCCCATAGACATGAAATGAATAAACAGACAAACATAATGAAAATCTAAACTAATGTACATGACCATTCCACCGATTACAAAGTAATTAACTGGTGGAATGGATTAAAAATCCATCTCGACTACAAAATTAGAAAATCAGGTTATAGAATGAAATCGAACACTACATGATCTTCTTTATTATGCCTTCAAAGATGAATACAACTGAATAATTTCAAAAATGCACAATCTCTGCTCTGATCTCTCTACATCTGTCCCCAAATCGATCTGAGTTAGGGTATATAACTACTCATAGTTAGTAGTACTGACATGATTCCTAGCGGCTGGGAGACAATTCTAGGCGGCTGGGAGATCATAACTAACTAACAAACTCAACAACCTTGTCAATGCACTCGACAGGTGTCCCATGGGACTTACAAACATAAACAACTGAATTCAAACTACAAAGATAATTGGTCAAACAGACCTTATTACACTAAAAGCATAAAACATAACAACCTAGTGAGACTTTTAGGCTTGTTTAAGGAGTGTCCCTGCACCAGAAGGCTTGATCCTTGTGAGAGCATAAAAGATAGAGGGGATGCTATGTATAAGATTGGCTAAGGCAAGAATACATGAAAACAACCTCCTAAGGGAAATCTTTGAAGCTTTGCAATAAAAACTAAAACTAAACTAAGAGGCCCGAAGGCCTGTGAAGAAGCTTGTAAACAAGCTTGCGTGTTCTTGAAATGAGAAGTGATGTGAAATAATGAAGAGGGATGGGTGTTTATATGTAAAAATGGGAGGGAATGGAAGAATAGATAATGCAATACTCCCATAGTTATTTTATTATTTATAGTGGATTTATTATAGTTAATATTAGAGTTAAGATGATTTAGAATATGTAGTGATATTAAATTAGAATGTAAATTACAACATGTGATAATTTAAAAAGAACTCTAAAGTAAATAGTTAACATTGAAGTAATTTGGATAACATAATCGTATAATTTAACCAAATTAACATCAAAATTATATATTATTCCAAATATCTTTTGAACATCAATAGTCTCAATACTTATCTAAATCAGAGCACTTGGATCAGCCACTCTCACCCTATGAAGACTTTAGTGGTCTTGGCCCTTATAACTATGCAACACTCTAGGAGGAACAATTCTTATTCAGAACACGTGACATGCTCAACACAAGTGCTCTAGAGCCATGCTCAACAAAACAAATGCTCAACACAAGTGCTCTAGAGCCATGCTCAACACAAGTGCTCCAGAGCCATGCTCAACACAAGTGCTTATACAAGCCCTGGCTAGGACAATCTCGAGTGTACTCTGTACCTCAAGTTGGACACACTCTATGTGCCCCTTCCCCAATGCCCATAGCCCACCAAAACCACATTCTTCTTCCTTAAATGATCTCCATGCCTATTCCAAGTCTCACATGAATGCTTTATATAACCTTTTAAGGGATGGTTTCCAAACCATCACACCCTTTCACAAAGGTTACCTTTTAATAATATTTAAATAAAAACATTTATTCCCCTTTTTAAAAGAGTTTATATAAATACTCTTTATTAATGCCCATTTTAACTAAAGGAACATAATAGTCTTTATTTTCTATCTCTTTTAATTCTAAATGGTTATTTCATGGAAAAATATAACTTTATTTTTACTTTGGAGAAAAAGTCCCATAACCACTCAAAAGAAAGTGCAACTCAAGAAGAAATAGAAACAAACCCATAAATAGTCGAAGAGATAAGAAGAAAACAAGAAGAGTTGAGAAAACAAAAAGAAAACTAATGTGAACTCAAAGAAATAATGGAAATAAATTTAAAGGGATAGAAATTGATCATGAGTTCACAATAGAAAGAAAGCTAGGAAAAACATCAGTTGGCATGAAAAATGGGAGTTAAAAAGGGCTAAAAACGAAGGAGAAAAGTAAAAAATACGAGTTGTTTCATGTGTGCAAAAAGAACACAAGGTTGCCCCTTTTACCAATTAGGGTCGCCTAGGCGAGCCAAGAACACCAAGGGTGACCCTAAGGGCAACTCAGAGACACTAGTGGCGACCCTAAGGCACTAGGGGTGACCTAAATAGGCAAAACAAAGGGATGACTAAGCAGAACATGAGGAAGGGAAAGTCAATTTGGGCGTTGAAAAAGATGGTCAAAGTGGTGAAAAATATAAGGGACATGTCACCAAGAATGAAACTACTGAGCATAGTGTAATTCATGCCTACATGGCTATGATTAGGACCTCTTTATCATCATCGGACTACCAGGTAGGCCTTATGTGATTTTAGTACTTACAATAACAACACATTAACATGTGATAATTCAAATCTCAAGACCCTCTACACTACAATATAATGAGAACATCCAACAAAGGACACATATACATCCTAGAATTCCCACTGCATGTGTAATGTCAAATCTGAAATCAATCAAGGCATCCAAAGATCCACCAATATCACTCACATAGAAGATGTGGCTAAATCCTCTATCACATAGTGTCGAAGAACACATACCGATATGCAAAACTTGTAAACTAAAACATTTGCAACATAATTCTCTCACCACAATTCCATACTCTCCCAAGTTTACCACATCATAGAAGATAGACAAACCAACTCCAATGTCATGTGAACATGAACATCTAGGAAGAAGCATTAGAACAACAAGAGAGAACCCTACAAATCAAAACCATGTCCTTCTACCAACACCAATGTGCTATAGCTGTGAAAAAATAAGATCTCCTTCCTAAAACCCCAAATCAAAAACCCTCCTCAGCATCCAACTAATGAAGATGTAAGCCTCTCAAACCAAAAGGAAGATCAAACAAACCCTCCATTCCCACAACAAGGAATATGCCCAAAGACACTAACCATCTCCTTTTTCTTTTCAAAACACATTGACCTCAAAATGTAACTCAAGATCAAACATAAGTAGATAACAAATCATAACCATGCGTCTACTCTTCAAAACAAGTCCTCCAAAACTAACATCCATAGCTCAAGACTCAAGCATACATGAGAAGACAAGACACAAAGAAATAATGCATCTAAAAATTAGGCGGGCAATGCCTAGAAAATCATTCACTGTTGAGAGGACCAATGAGTGGGGAATGAAATTACTCCTCTGGGATACATTAAGCCATAGTAACTCTCTCCAAGAACAATATCCTCAATAGGTCCATGTTGAACTCACGTCCAAGCTAGGTGTAAGCTCCCCAATCTTTCTACTAAAACCTCATCAAAGAGTAACCATCTCAACACACAATCTCCAAGAACAAGATATCTCTAGCCTCACCCAAATTTGAAATAGGTGTACAACCTATCATCTCATGCCAACCAAACTCCAATGCAACACTGCAATGACCAGAAGCTCACAAGCAAAATGATCACACCATTCATCAATTAGATTATGACAAGTCACCACCAAAGCTTCAAACTCACCATGGCGTCATGATCTACATCTCCTCAAAGGAAGATCATATGTCTCAAATGAACATATTTGCTCCCAAGAGCACCTGTACCATGCCAAAACTCTAATGTGTGATCAAGAGTCCACCATGGCACAGTAACATCCATCTTGTAAACAAAGATCACATGTCAAAACTCACAAATCATAATCGACAACTCAACCAAAGACTTCAAGAATCCTCCATGGTACAAAGATGTCAACATCTACAAATCATATTAAGATAACCATCTCCTATCAATAGAACTCAAGATGTCAAAGAACTCACTGCATACAAGAAATAGGATCCAAGAGCTTCTCCATGACACCAAAAACCACTATAGAAGATCATCCATCACCAAGTGATGAATCCACATCACTGTTAAATCTCCCATTGAACCATGATATCAAGTTACAAATGGCATCGTGATAACCATCTCCTAATTGAAGATCATTTATGGCCCCAACAAAATCAAAGAACTCAACTGCAACATCAAGACCTCCCAAGGGGTAAAGTAGAAACATGATCTCAAAAACAAGAAGATAAACCACCACTTGCAATTTAGGAATCAATCCAACACCACCAACAATGCATTTGCATAACAACCATGTCGTACCAAAGCTCCAAGCATACAAGGAACCTTCATCACACCATGATCACTACCCAATGTATCTGCATTAAACTCCCACTGAGTTTCACACATCTGTACCAATATAGTTAACAAGTCTAGGCCCTTGTTGAGCTCATTTTAACCCAACAAAATTTAAACTTTTTGTAACAAATTGACAAGCATTATCATGTGTCGAGCACCTCTTTTAAGTTGGTTCTAGTTGCAAATGCCTCAGTCATCCTCAAAATGTCAAGTTGCTCACCAAATAGAAGTCATCAATCAACATTCATAGTTGCAAGGTGTTGGCTTCACAAGTTTTCTGTGCCAAGTTGCTGTAGTTGCCCATCTCAGGAACATTGCACTTGATTTGGTTAATGTGACTTTATTGCATCAAACTTAGAACTTGCGTGCCAGTTTGAAAGAGAATTACCCATTTGTTCAATTGAAGTCCTAGAAGCAGTTGTATAGTGTCATGGGTTACAAAAATGATGAAATTGAGAAATTTGTAAGTGTTGGAGCAAAATAATTTAACAAGATTGTTTAAGACTTTGTTTAACACAATGTGGCAAATTGTCGTGGCAAAATTCCTTTCTATTTGGGAGATATTAAATTTCCAATATTTTGTTCGGTGGATTGCCGAAACAATTAAAATAGGGGGTTTTGAAAAGTTGGAGTGAAATAAATTTATAGGGAGCTCTATGGGATTATTATAGGCAATGTGGTTAACTTTCAAGCGAAGATACTTTTCCAATCAAAAGATATGAAATTATCCTCTTTCATGCTAAGTTTATAGATTCATTCGAAATATTTTACATCTAGGATCATCTCGACACTCACCAATCTCATTGAAAATATATGAGGTTTCTAGTTTACGTATGCATGGGATTTTACATAGGGAAGATTTGATTTTTTTGAAATTCCTAGTAGTTGTCGGCACTTTAATCCAGTTCTCTAACCACTTCAAGGAGCCAAAGTAGTCTTTATCGGAATTAATAAGAAGTTATAGAACCTTTTCAAGTCACTGAAAAACACTTTGTTAGAGCTTTCCTATCGTTTTAAAATCTCGTCCAATCACCAGAATTGCAAGGCGGAGCTTTTGAATGGGTATAAGACTTTCTTCAAGAACCGATGGGTTAGAAAATTCTAACAAAGAGCTAACAATGCTTTATAAAGGATAGTGTAAGTCGACACTTTCACATGGTTTTGAAACCGATTCAAATGGTCGACATCCACTATATTGGGAGATTTCATTGGTTTCAAAACCCCCATTGGGTGCCAACAACTCTTCATTATAAATAAAAGCTATCATTCGAAAGGAATTAATTTTTCATTATAATGAAGACCATATGTTCAAAGGAAACTTTCACATAGGTTTGGTGGCACTCTAAATTGGTTTTCAAACCAATGGTAAAGAGTAATACTCTTTTATAATATGCTCAATGTTTGAAAAGAAAAGCCTTAAACCGAGTGCAAGAGCTGCAAGAGCTGACCGATAGTTTCTGCGTTTTATAACTCACGACACCCTATTATAATACACTTGATGTTTACAAAGGAAGGTTTTAAATCAAGTATGAAGTGCTCATTGATAGTTTTATGTAGTTCTATAACCATTTTTGGAGGATGGAAGGTTTTCAAAATCGATCATTTTCCATGACTTACATAGAAAAAGAACATGTCAACAATTAGATATAGTTTCAAAACTACAAGCCAAGGCCGATAGAAATAAAAGAAAGGATTATATGAGTGGTTTTATAAGTTTCACAGCCAATTGAAAGTTCGTTAACTAAAGAAAGCAAAGGAAGTTTAAAAAGAAGTTTCAATAACTACTTCGATCGCTGATAACTAAAACTTACCAAAGGAAAGAAATAAAACAAAGCTTGATTAATACTATGTATTTTCTATGCTTCAAATACTGCTATAATATAATGCCATTGCCATCCACTATGTGTCTCAATCTCACAACATTATGTAGAGAAGGACAGTTGAAGGAAGCACAACACATTCTGCTACACGGTTATTCTTAAACATTATCCGTTTCAATGGTCAATAGCAATTTTACACCTCATCCATAACAAAAAGTGCTAAATATTTGTCCTATTTTTATTGGCCAAAATTGATTTTTAACTGTTGAAGTGGATGATGTTTAAAAACGACTGTATTGGAATACTATATGGAAATCTATTAAAACATAATAGAGGCAAAATTTTCATTAGATATTATAGTTTAAAATTTTGTAGTGGAAATGCATGCATAATGAGGAAGGATAGACAAAGCACGTAAACTGTTTGACAGAATGCCTCAAAGAGATGTGGTCCCATGGAATGAAATGATTCTAGAGTATGCACACAATGGATTTGTTGATTTGGCAGGTATAAATTCAGTTTCAACGATCTATGCCAATGTCTTCACTAATCCTAAGCATGCTGCATGCTGCATGCTTAAGTTCTCCCCAACTTCGATATAGAAGAAAGCATGCCTCACATGATATGCATGAATTAAATTTATTGATATGATTCAAAACATTTGAGTAAGCTTGTTTGGCAGGAAGAGGATATCTCAAATGGAGGTACTCAAAAGCAACGTGGTCCTTATTTCTATCAAGGCGAGGATGACAAAAATGGTCACTCCAAATGGGGAAACATGTATAGAGAATCTTCAAGCGACATCAAAACTGATAGGCGTAGAACGTATGGAGAAAAACAAGGAATTTTCTTCAACTCAAAGCTTGCAGAGGGAATGATAATTAGGTTCCATGGAAGGAAATGATGCTTAGCAGATGCAGTGGGAGTGCATGTCCTTGAAGGCCAAGTTGCTGGTGAACATGTGATTCATGGATTGGGAGAAGACATGGCGTTTCCCTCAACAAGACCAATAACTTGGTATTTCTTTCAAAGTTTCAAGTTCATATTACATTTTGAAAAAGTGAGTTATGTCACTTATTGTAATTTAGAGTTAGAAAATATATTTTATTTCTGGAAAACTTAGGAGAAACCTAACCAACATATAGTTTATTTTTAATTATTATATTTCAAGACGTAGTTATGAGGTAGTTATAAAGTAGTTACAAGGTAGTTATCAAAGAAAAGCCTATAAATACAAGGCTATTTTGTATTGAAAAGGGACTTTTGTCTCTCATGCTTTGGACATAAAGGTTTTTGGAGTTGTGTAACTTCATAGAGATAATAAAGAAAGCATTTGAATCATATGTTTTGGGTGTTCTTTTGTGTTATCATTCTATTTTTTCGTATGTTAAATCGGTAATCCCTTTGTGTTTGTGGATGAGAAGAATCACATGAAAGATAAACAATCGAAAGATAACACAAACAATGCAAATTACACCTTCTTTACCTTATTGCAACTCTCAACACTTGATAGAGCAGAAGTGGATGCACCCGTGAGATCCATCTAGCTATGCTCTTGAAAGATTTGTAGTATTTGATGTGTGGATTGCTTTGTTCTCAATAGCAAATCTTTGGATAGCAATGAATGAATGATAATGGATGCTCAACGATAGTGGATATGAATGCTCAAAGCTCAATGATCACAGAGGGTTTGTGGCTTTGAAGGATGGTTATTTATAGCTTTCACAAGATATTGATCAATGGTGGAGAATAAATGAATAAATCGACAGATGAGATAAATTGAGAGGACATGGAGAATGTGCATGTGACATGTTCATGCAAAAAAGCTTGTTTTATGAGTTAACTACTTGCATGGATAATTGAACTGATTTGATTTTTCATAAATAGAGTTACTTTTTTCTATTTAATGAATTGATTGATAATAAAGAGATTTGAAGAAATAGTTAACTCAATATTTGATTTGCTTTTTTGCATGTAGATGGATAGAGAGAAA
Organism: Cunninghamia lanceolata; assembly: GCA_027924645.1. Taxonomy (NCBI): domain Eukaryota; kingdom Viridiplantae; phylum Streptophyta; class Pinopsida; order Cupressales; family Cupressaceae; genus Cunninghamia; species Cunninghamia lanceolata. The sequence continues at coordinate 228,047 of BSBN01000220.1, read as the reverse complement.
AGAATTAAATAAATAAATTATTTAATTCATGTGCATGAGGAGTGATTTATGGAAAGAAGAGATATAACTAAGAATCAAATAAATAAATTTATCTAATTCATGTTTATGATAGAAGAAATAACAAATAAATAAAACATTTGATTTTATTTATTTGTGAGAGGAAAAAAAGAAAAATCAACTAAATAAATTATTTTAATTTATTTAATTGTAAAGGGAATATTAGCTAATTAAATAATTAAAAATTATTTAATTATTGTGGATAAGAGGAATAAATTGATGAATTAATTAAATAATAGAAATTATTTAATTAATGTGAAATTGAGAATTGAAATGGATGATTTAATTAAATAATTAAGATTATTTAATTAAAGTGGATTAGAAGAATAAAATTGATGAAAATGTTAGATTTAATCAAATAATTAGAAATTATTTAATTAATGTTAGAAGGGGAATTAAATTGATGAAAACAATAGATTTAGTTAAATAATTAGAAAATTATTTAATTAATGTTGATTAGAAGAGTTAATGAGAAAAGTGATACAAAATGTGCTAGTCATTTTTAGGAGTCTACAGTGTCGTGAAAATCATTGGTCATCTATAGAACCATTAAAATAAACTATGCAATTGATGTAAAGAAACACAATCATTTCTTAGTGTCTTGATTTGAATGTGTTGATATAACCTATTTCATAATGTGGGATTTGTATGTCATTCTTTCATTGTTGTTATTGTCCATCATATAAATCTAGGAACGTAGTTTTTGATTTTGTGATGAACCCTCATCATTTTTGAATAAATTTGTGAAATCCAAGTTGGTATTCATGTATCTGCTGCTAGGGTTTCCATAAATCATCCTTTAGTTTTTTTCCTTTCCCTGTTGGTATTTTGGGTAAAACTACCACAAAAACTATAAAACCCCCTATCATACGAGGGAGATGCCCCTCTCAAATGCAAAGGAAAGTTATTAAATCATAAAAACTCCAACTGTACATTTACGACTAACTGTTTGGTGCAGTCATGGTTAGGAGGGTCCTCAAAGAGAACAGTCCAGACTATGCAACAAGAGTAAACACAATGGCAACAACTCAAAGATATAGAACAAATACAGATTCAGTCATTCAGTATATCATAGGATTCAAATACAAATTGGCCGGCAACATGCGGGCTTACAATTAGGGTTCACAGGCCTGATTACAGAATATGCCGAGATATGGCTTTGAAGCTCCTTCGCAAGAAATTCTAACTATAAACATGTAAACTATGCTAACTACTTTCCTATGCATCTATTACATCATTTTATATCATCTTCGGAACCTAAGATTCCTTTGCGTTAGCCAAGGCAGATCACAAACTTTGATGAAGAGCTATAACATGTGTACAAGGGTAGGTCAGACCTAAATGAATAGAATTCCTCCGCAAATGAATGGAATGATGTGTGGATCTCTGGTGCTGCATCCAACTCTGTTGTCCAAGATGTCCTCAATCTTCTCTAGCGCTTGTTGTGGTAACTACTTCTTCAAGTCTTCTTCAATGCTGTCATTGAATTTTGCTTCATGATACTGATATAGGTCTACAATGTTGAAAATAGGTGATATACCCAATGTCTTTGGTAACTCCACTTCATATGCATTTCCCGAATCAAACTTCCTAAGTATCTTATAAGGTCCAAACTTCTTCATCTTCAACTTGTTATATGTCCCAATTGAAAATCTTTCTTTTCTCAAGTAGACCATCACCTCATCTCCCACTGAAAATTATTTGTCTCTTTTTCTCATCTGCCTTCTCCTTATAGTTGTTGTTCATCTCTTCCAAATGCTTCTTAACCTGATTATGCACTAACTCCATGTGTCCTACAAATTCTTCTGCTTCTGCACTTCACTTATCTTCCATACTGATATCTCTCAACTCTGTTACTCCTCTAGAGTTTATTCTGGGAACAATCTCAAAAGGTGTTCTTCCAGTACTCCTATTCACTAAATTATTGTATGCAAACTCTGCTTGTGAAAGAGTCAAATCCCAACTTCCTGCCTTCTCTCCAACCAAACATCTCAACAAGTTTCCCAAACTCCTATTCACTACCTTTGTCTGTCCATCAGTCTGTGGATGAAATGCTGAAGTGAACTTCAAATTTGTCTTCATCTTCTTCCAAAGTGTCTTCCAAAAGTATCCAAGAAATCTTGTATCTTTGTCTGAAATTATGCTCTTATCTAATCCATGCAATCTCACAATCTCCTTGAAAAATAGGTCAGCTACCTGCACTGCATCAGTTGTCTTCTTACATGGTATGAAATGTGCCATCTTTGAAAATCTGTCCACCACTACAAATATTGAATCATGTCCTCTCTGTGTCTTTGGTAGTCCCATTACAAAATCCATACTTATGTCTTCCCAAGGTCTCTCCGGTACTGTCAAAGGTTTATACAATCCAATATTCTGACTACTCCCTTTTTCAACTTGACAAACTTTACAAATCTGCACAAATTTCCTAACATCCTTATGTATCTAAGGCCAAAAGGAATTTTCACTTATCAAAGCCACTGTCTTATCAATGCCAAAATGTCCTGCCAATCCTCCACTATGTTTTTCCTTGATCAAATTGTCTCTCATTGAACTTCTAGGTATGCATAACTGACTTCCTTTGAACAACATATATTCCTGAATGAAATATTCCAACCACTTACTTCTATCTATCACAACATGTTCCTTACATACTTTCCAAGGTTCTGCAAAATCAAGATCTTCTTCATACATGTTCTTTAATTCATCAAATCCCAACACTTCAATTCTCATCTTTGTCAACAAATTTCTTCTACTCAAGGCATCTACAACTTTGTTTGATTTTCCACTCCTATGCTTCAACACAAAAGTATAACTCTGCATGAACTCTACCTATCTCATATGTCTCTGATTCAACTTTCCTTGACTGTTTAAATATTGCAAATCTTGATGATCTGTATACAACACAAACTCCTTAGGCAACAAGTAATGTCTCCACTTCTTCAAGGCTTGAATTATGGCATAGAACTCCTAATCATAAACTAAATATCTTCTCCTTGCATCATTCAACTTCTCACTGAAATATGCTACAGATCTACCTTCTTGACTTAACACTGCTCCTATTGCATTTCCACTTGCATCACAATCTACTTGAAATACCTTACTGAAATCTGGTAATGCCAAAACAGGTTGCTCTACCACTTTCTACTTTAACAATTGAAAACTTTTATTTGCTCCTGATATCCATTTAAAGTCTTTTCTGTCATGTCTCATTGATTTTGTCATAGGGTTACATATTGAACTAAATTTTTTGAACTTCCTGTAGAAATTAGCTAATCCATCAAATGATTTGACTTTTCCAATGCTCTTCGGTGTAGGCCATTCAACAATTGCTCTTGTTCTTATATGGAGCCTAATCAAACTCAGAGGTTAAATTTACCCCACTTTTATTGACGCGGTTTTGCCCCAAATTATTTAATGGGGTCAAGGGGCAGCACCCCTTGCGGGGTCCAACAATTTTTATTATTTTATAAAGGCGTCGAGAGTTATTTTTTGTATTGGTCGACATAAAAAACCCTATTTTTGTAACCGACATAAGGCTTGATAAAAGCAGCTAAGGGTTAGGGTTTTCTTTGATATTGTATTGTAGCATTTTGCAACAATATTGAGTTGCAAGGATTGCTGGTTGTAATCGGTTTGATTTACTAGATAATAATATTGGACTCTCTGTTGGTGGATGTAGCTTGAGTTTAGGTGAACCACGTTAAAACTTGTCTCTCGCTATTATTATTTGTGTATTTTTCAGTCCTCTATTTAATCTTTATTTGTATTTAATTGATATCTTTTGTCAGCTAACCCTAACAAGTGGTATCAGAGCAGGTTGTGTTTGATTATCATCTGCAGGAAGGTCTCACAGTTGAGTGGGAGCAATGATGGATGAGGGTAAATTGAAGGTAGATAAATTCAATGTGCAGAACTATCAGCTATGGAAGATGTAGATGGAGGATTCTCTCTATCAGAAGGATTTATGGAGGCCATTGGAAGGAATAGCCAAAAAACTGGCAGTAATAACTGATGAGGATTGGAATCTTTTGGACATAAAGACACTGGAAACCATTCGATTATGCCTGACACCATCTGTGGCATTCAATATAACAGAAGCGACGACAACAAGTGAACTGATGAAAGCTTTGGCTAAATTGTATGAAAAACCCTTAGCCTCAAATAAGGTATTTCTTATGAAGCGTTTGTTTAATCTGAAAATGATTGAAGGTGGATCTATGACAGATCATTTAAATGAGTTTAATATGATTACCAGTCAGTCAACTTCTGTAAAAGTAAAATTTGATGAAGAGGTGAGGGCTCTCTTGATATTATGTTCTTTGCCAGAAAGCTGGAATAGATTGGTAATGGCTGTAAGTAACTCTATCTCTAGTTCAAATACTTTGAAATTTGATGATGTTGTTGGTGTTATCCTTAGCGAGGAAATGCGATGGAAAAGCTCATGAGGGTCCACATCAGGTAGTGTTTTGAATGCAGAAAGCAGGGGCAGATCAAAGGAGAGAGGAAAAGGTTTTGGAGGTCATGGAAAGTCACAAGGAAAATTAAAGGATAAGAGGTCCCAATCCAGAGGACAAAAAGATTGTTGGTACTATGGGAAACCAGGTCATCTGAAGAAAGATTGCTAGTCTCAGAAGAATAAAGGAGACAAATAAGAAGGCAATAAGGAGGCAAATGTGGTAAGTAATAAATCCGAAGATGATGCTTTGATTCTTTCCCTAGATAATGCCGATGATTCATGGGTTTTAGATTTAGGGGCCTCATTTCATGTTACACCCCATAGAAGTTATTTTCTTGATTATGTCTAAGGGAATTTTGGGCTAGTTTATTTGGGAGATAACGAACCCTGTCAGATTGTTGGAAAGAGAAGAATCAAGATTAAGTTGCAGAATGGGAATCATTGGCTACTACAAGAGGTAAGGCATGTTCCAAGGCTGAGTCAGAATTTAATTTTAGCAAGGCAGCTAGGTGATGAAGGTTGCATTGTTACATTTACTGATAAAAATTGGAAGGTTACAAGAGGTGCCTTAATAGTAGAAAAAAGTGTGAAAGTAGGCACCTTGTATCTTTGTACAGGTCATACCGTTCCTTCTACTTTAGCTGTTGCAGAGAAAAAACAAACAGGTTTAGGAACAGTTGCTGTAGGTTCACAAGAAGAGACTAAAATAATTGTTGCAGGTTCTGAGACAACACTATGGCATAATAGACTTGGGCATATGAGTGAAAAAGGTATGAAGGTACTTCATTTTAAGAATGTTTTATCAGGTTTGAAATGTATTAATATGGATTTCTGTGAAAGTTGTGTGTATGGAAAACAAAAGAGAATCTATTTTCTCAAGGATGGGAAGCAAAAGAAAGATGAAAAGTTGGAGCTTGTGCATATAGATGTATGGGGACCAACTCAGGTATCTTCTCTTGGTAGCTCTTGGTATTACGTTACATTCATAGATGATGCAACTAGGAAGGTTTGGATTTATTTCCTTAGGCAGAAATCTGATGTATTTGAAACATTTAAGAAATGGAGAAGCTTGGTTGAGAATGAGACGGGTAAAAGATTACAATGTCTCAGATCTAATAATGGTGGTGAGTATTGCAGCAAATAATCTGAGGATTATTGTTCCTTTAATGGAATTCGTAGGCAGAAAATGGTTTCAGGGACTCCACAGGAGAATGGAGTGGATGAATGTATGAATAGGACAATAATGGAGCGTGTAAGGACAATAATGGAGCGTGTAAGGACCATGAGATTGCACGCTGGGCTGCCTTTAAATATGTGGGTAGAGGTTGTCAACACTATTGTATATTTAATTAATAGAGATCCTTCAATTCTTTTTGGTTATGGTAATCCAGAGGAAGCATGGACAGGTAAGAAGGTGAGTTATTCTTTTTTCAAAACCTTCAGATGTGAAGCATTTGCACATGTAGATTTTTAAAATAAAACTAAACTAGATGGAAATTTAAAAAGTGTACCTTTGTTGAATATGGCATTGATGAATTTGGTTATAGGCTTTGAGATTTTAGAAATTAGAAAATTGTGAGAAGCAGGGATGTATTCAATGAGTAGGTGTTGTACAAAGATCAGTTGCAATAGTATGAGAAGAAAGAAAAGGATTATGTGGTGCTAGATGATACTCCAGATAGTGATGTTCCAGTGGTTCCTCATGCTCCGCAACAACAACAAGAAATACCACAAACTCCAGTGAATGTTAGACGATCAACAAGGCTAAGTAGACCTCCTGAAAGGTTTTCTCCCTCTTTGTATTCTATTTTGTTAACAGATGCTGGTGAACCAGAAGGGTATGATGAAGCTATGCAAGTGGATACAAAGGTTCAGTGGGAGCTTGCAATGAAAGAAGAAATGGACTCCTTGCTGAAAAATTGGACTTGGGAATTATGCAAGTTGCCTACAGGTAAAAAGGCTTTACCAAACAAATAGGTTTATAGGCTAAAAGAGGAAGATGGAGGTAAGAAAAGATTTAAAGCCAGGTTAGTTGTAAAAGGATTTGCATAGAAACAAGGTATTGATTTTGATGAGATATTTTCTTCGATTGTCAAGACGACTTCTATTCGTACTGTTTTAAGTATTGTGGTTGCTGAAGATTTGCATTTGGAACAGCTAGATGTGAAAACTGCCTTTCTTGATGGTGATTTGGAGGAGGAGATCTATATGGAACAACCACAGGGATTTGAGGTCAAAGGTAAAGAGAAACTCATGTGCAGATTGAAGAAGAGTTTATATGGCTTGAAACAAGCACCCTGGCAATGATATTTGAAATTTGATAGTTTTATGGCTGAGCAAGGCTACAACCGGTGTAATTCATTGTGTTTATTTTAGGAGGTTGGATAATGATAGATACATTATTTTATGTTATATGTTGATGACATGCTTGTAGCAGGGTCTAACATGGATCACATTAGAGAGTTAAAACAACAGTTAGCACAATCATTTTCTATGAAGGATTTGGGGGCAGCAAAATAAATCCTTGGTATGAAAATTTGCAGAGATAGGAAGAACATAAAATTGACTCTATCTCAGGATGATTATGTTGAAAAGGTGTTGCAGAGATTCCATATGGAGAATGTAAAAGCTGTCAGCACATCTTTAAGACACAAGAGGAGGAAGAAAAAATGTCCAAGATACCATATGCTTCAATTGTAGGAAGTTTAATGTACGCCATGGTATGCACGAGACCAAATATTGGACATGCTGTAGGAGTCGTAAGTAGGTATATGAGTCATCCTGGATTGGAGCATTGGAATGTGGTAAAATGGATTCTTAGATATTTGAGAGGTACATCCAATAAACACTTATGTTTTGGGGGCTCTACTACTGATTTAGCAGGATATATTGATACTAGGCGGAGTACTACAAGTTATGTCTTTAATGTAGGTGGGACATCGGTGAGTTGGATCTCCAGGTTGCAAAAGGTGGTTGCTTTATCCACCACGGAGGCAGAGTATGTAGCTGCAACAGAGGCAAACAAAGAGATGATATGGCTACAATCTTTCATGGAAGAATTGGGCAAACAATAGGATAACAGTTCTTTGTATATAGATAGTCAGAGTGCCATACATCTTGCAAATAATTCTGCCTTGCATTCAGAGACCAAACACATACAACTCAGGTATCACTTCATCTGGTCAGTGTTAGATGATGGACATTTAAGGCTGGAAAAGATACATATAGATGAAAATCCAGCGGATATGTTTACGAAGGTAGTGACAAGGGAGAAGCTGAGGCCCTCTTCAGCTTTGGTTGGTCTTCAAGACTAAAAACAAAAAAATTAGAACAACAGAGTCTAGGGTGCTTATTTCCAGTGGGAGCTACAGGGTCAGTGGTGTTATGATTAGTCTCCAAGTGAGAGATGATATGGTGTGGAGTTTGATCAGTCTCCAAGTGGGAGATTGTTATATGGAGCGTAATTAGACTTGGAGGTTAAATTTACCCCACTTTTATCGGTGTGGTTTCCCCCCAAATTATTTAACGGGGTTAAGGGGCAGCACCTCCAAGACGGGGTCAAGGGGCAGCACCCCTTGCGGGATCCAACAATTTTTATTATTTTATAAAGGTGCCGGGAGTTTTTTTCTATTGGCCGACATAAAAAACCCTATTTTTGTAACCGACATAAGGCTTGATAAATGTGGCTAAGGGTTAGGGTTTTCGTTGATATTGTATTGTAGCATTTTGCAGTGGTATTGAGTTGCAAGGATTGTTGGTTGTAATCGGTTTGATTTACTAGATAACAATATTGGACTCTCTGTTGGTGGATGTAGCCCGAGTTTGGGTGAACCATGTTAAAACTTGTCTCTTACTGTTATTATTTATGTGTATTTTTCATTCCTCTGTTTAATCTTTATTTGCATTTAAATGATATCTTCTGGCGGCTAACCCTAATAGCTCTCACCTTCTTAAGGTCCATCTTCAATCCTTTCGTAGAAATCATAAATCCCACGTATACCAATTCTTCTTTCACGAAACTAGATTTATTGATGTTTATCAGCAATTTCTCTTCTCTTAGTCTTTACAATACTTGTCTTAGGTGCCACAAATGTTCTTTTGCCTTACTGAAAATTAGAATTTCATCCAAATATACTATAACAAACTTACCCAAGAATTTCTTCAAAACTTTATTTATCAACCTCATGAAAGTACTTGGTGCATTTGTCAATCCAAAAGGCATCACTAACCACTGATACAATCCTTCATTTATCTTAAAAGTAGTCTTCCATTCATCTCCTTCTCTGATTCTGATATGATGTATCCACTCTTCAAATCTATCTTTGTGAAATATTTTTATCCACTCAAACAATCCATGATATCATCCATCCCAGGTAAAGGAAATCTATACTTAACTGTGATTTTGTTTATTGCTCTAGAGTCTATACACATTCTCCATTCTCCATCCTTCTTTGGTGCTAACACTGCAGACACTGCACAAGGACTCAAACTTTCTCTAATCAAACCCTTCCTCAACAACTCTTGTATCTGTCTATTCAATTCTTCATTCTCTGCCGGTGTCATTTTGTGTGTTGCTTTGTTAGGAAGACTAGCTTCGAGTATAATGTCCATGTGATGACTGATACTCCTGATTGGTGGCAATCCTTCAAGTACATTGTCTGATATGATGTCTTCATACCCTGTCAGTAATTTAGTTATCTCCTTTGGTTTTGATTCTTTAGTCTCCTTCAATGTTTCAGGCTTCTTAGGGATCAAAGCATAACACATATTCTCATGTCTCAAACCATCCAAAAATTTTCTTCCGTCTACCAAACAGATTCTAGCATTCCCACATACTTCACTCTTAGGATCATCTTCCAAATAAATCAAAGTAATTCTCTTTCTATTTGATGTTATAGTGTATGTATGCTTTCTCCCATCATGTATAGCTTTTCTATCATACTGCCAAGGTCTACCCAACAAGATATGACATACATCCATAGGCATAATATCACACAAAACTTCATCATGATAAGATCCAATATGAAATTTCACCAACATTGTTCACTCTTAGTACCTTATGATCATCTTGAATCCATGCTATCTGATAGGGCTTAGGGTGTTTCAACCTTTCCAATTTTAGCTGTCACCATCTTCTCTAAACTAGGTTATCAAAACTACCACTATCAATTACAACTTTACAACATTTACCTCCTGATTTGCATCTAGTTCTGATCAAACTTTTCCTCTGTGGTGGTTCCTCATTTGTCTCTGCTTGAAATAGTGCTCTCCTCATCACAAGTGATTCTCCTTTCTTAGGTTTACCAATTAAACTAGGTGATCCAACAGGGTCTTCTTCCACACAAGCTGCTCTTCCACTGTTCTCTGTCCTTTTGCTTTTACTCCCTTGATTACATTCAAATGCTCCATGTCCTTCACCTCTACACTTAAAACAAGTTCTTTTGAATGTTTTCTTATCATGTCCTCTTCCTTCTCTTCTGTATCCTTCACTCCAGTATGGATTAGGGTTTTCTCTATGGTAGAAATTTCTATCATCCAGGCTTCGGTATGGATTGTTGTCTTTGTCCTCCTTGTATGTGTTCTTTTGTCTATTCTACTTCGCATAGGATCTTTCTCCTCTGGAAAATGTTCTGTCTCTTTGATATTTACCTCCTTTGACTCTCTGTCTTTGATCATGCCTCTTATTCAACTTATCTTCAACCTTCAGGGCAAACTGATATGCTTCTTCTAGTGTTGTCATCCTTACCAAACTCAGTTCTTGAATGTTCAATCTCAGTCCATTGATGTATCTAGCCACTTTCTCCTTGCTTGTTTCACTATGTCCTGGTCTTACGATCATCTTGTGAAATTCTTTAGTATATTCCTTCACAGATTTCTCCTTTTGTCTTAGGGTTTGCAATCTCTTCAACAGTTTCAATTCATAGTCAACAGATATAAACTGATTCTTAAATTTTGTCACCATTCTATCCCATTTTGTAATCTTTTCTTTTCCTCTTTTGTTTCTATCCAACTGAACTTCTTTTAACCATATAGCAGCATGTCCTTTCAACTTTGTTTTTGCAAATTTTACCTTCTCCGGATCTTCAACTTCTTCATACTCAAAGTATTCTTCCATGTCATTTATCTAGTCAATCAATTCTTCAGGGTTCAAATTGCTAGTATAATTCGGTACATCAACTCTAGGTCTTTTTCCAATATTTGAAATAGCTTGCAACATCTTGACTTGGTCTAATTCTTGTTCTTCTTCATCTCCTAGGGTTTCACTATTTTGATCAGTGGATTGAAATTCTTCATCCTCATCACTTTCAACATTAGGTCTAGGTGTAAGTCCTCTTCACCTATCTTCTTCAACAACATCCAAGTGAACTCGCATTGTTTTCATCATCTACATCATCTCATCCATTTTTCCATCCATTGTTCCACCAACAGGGATTCTCCTCGGTGGCATCTCTTCCTCGGATCAAGTGTAACCACCTCAAATTCGGTGATTGGCTACAAGGTGACAACTGCCACACAATCAGCGATCGATTGCAACACAAGTAACCTACCTTGGATTCGGCGATCTATTCACAACAAGATCTTACAGAATTCCTTCACCAACTTCGCTCAATTCTCTCCCAAAGATTCAAACATTTTCTCTGATACCACTTGGTGCAGTCACGGTTAGGAGGGTTCTCAAAGAGAACAGTCCAGACTGTGCAACAAGAGTAACCACAATGGAAATGACTCAAAGATATGGAACAAATGTAGATTCAGTCATTCAGTATATCATAGGGTTCAAATACACATTGGCTGGCAACATGCGGGCTTACAATTAGGGCTCACAGACCTGATTACAGAATATGCCAAGATATGGCTTTGAAGCTCCTTCACAAGAAATTCTAACTATCAACTTGTAAACTATGCTAACTACTTTTCTAGGAATCTATTACATCTTTTTATATCATCTCCGAAACCTAAGATTCCTTTGCGTCAGCCAAGGAAGATCACAAACTGCGATGAAGAGTTGTAACATGTGTACACGGATAGGTCGGACCTAAATGAATAGAATTCCTTTGCAAATGAATGGAATGCTGTGTGGATCTCAAGGAAGGCCAGCCACAAACCAAACAACTTTGAATGAAGTGTCATTTAGTTCTGCAAGTTGTGAAATGTTTCGCAAGTCTTCTCCTTCAGTTGATTATCTGAGACTGTCAGGATGCTCTATTCTGAGAAAATAGTTGATCTTCTGATAGCGATATCTTACCGGTACTTAATCCAAATGCTTTGAATTTTGGATATGATGTACATGAATGAATCTAGATGCTAAGTTCAGCTCCGCAAGATCTGAAATGTAACTGTAGTAGAGTGCGGACCAAAATATAGAAACTGCTACTAATTGAACTAAAAACCAAGAAGAAACAAAATGCAAACAAATTGAAATGCAAATGTTTTTGGTTGATGCAAGATTGCTCTTGAACCAGGGATGCTCCTACATCATTGTTGGGTGAGTCACGTCACGAATTTGTATTGACAAATACATTTACCAAGAGTCAACACAATTGTATCAGGTAACATCATATCTCTTTACCTCATGATGACATTCAAACCAATGAAACATGTGTCTAAGCCAGGCCTGTTGGAGTACATGACCATTGAGAGGGGGGGTGAATCAGTGGTCTATAAATTGTAAAACTTTTGCACCTTTTAACTCACATGATAGAGAATGAGAGAGACTTCAAAAATATATATGCACAAGTATGATTATAAACATTATGATCAAGACCTCAAAGACAAAACATTAGGGCACACACATAAAGATAAACAACATGAATCATAACACATGTTTTTCATGAGTGAAAAACCCTCATAGGGATGAAAAACCACTCAGAAAATGCCTCACAAGCTTAATCAAAATGCCTCACTAGAAAATACATTTAGGAGCACCAACTCCTTATGAAGCACCAACTCAAACACCAACAAGAGCACAAACTCCAATATCAATAGGAGCACCCACTCCCTGTCACAGCCTCACTAGCAATAAGTTTGCAAGAGCACCAACTCTCTACATATAGAAATAAAAATTAATTTAGGGGGTTACCCCAATTCTCTACAGTACACCAAATGACTTAATCTTCATCAACACATATACAAGTTCACTTGACAATGATTACATAACAAAGAGAGCTTCAATTTACCCTGCAATACATGTCAATCCTTCTGCAAACAACTTCAATCCCTTATATCTCTTTCCAATTAACAAATCCTTCAAACATAACCTTTACATACATACAATGTTACTTTTCATTGATTACATAAAGCATTACTTCAAAGACCTCTGCAAAAACATGTCAAAACCTCTGCAAGCCATTTTTATTCCTTTATGCAAACTGAATCAGACAAGCTCCTATATCATACTGATGATAGATTCACTTACGCCTCCTTGTATATTCTTAGAGCATCCTTCAGGTCTCAAATCACTCAAAACATTGATATTCATTAAAACTTTAACATTGTTCATATCAATGTATATGTATTCATCTACATAACTCAAATCATCAATCCAAAATCCTAACTTCCCTGCGGACAAAACATGTAAACATCATATTGCATACCTCACATATTTTTGTCAAAACCCTCTATCATACATTAGAAAACATACTTCAACTTTGAGCCATTCAAAACCACAGTTTACACCACCATTCTTGACAATCTACACATGGATGTTAGGTATAGTCCTCTAGATCATGAATCACCAACTTGCATCTTCGAATCTATCACACAGAGCCAGCTCTTAATTTCTCTGGCCCATCTAGTTTTTATAAGAAACTATCTTAAAGCAGCTAGAATGATATTGCATGTCAAATTTTATTAGAGAAGATGAACCGTTGGGTTTTAAAAAGCTCTTAAACTTCCACCTTCGATTTGTTTTTCGTGCCTTTTAGATTTTTAACTGTAGCCTTTGATTTTCTCCAGTGCCTTTTTCATAAGATAGTAATAGGGTCTTCCGGTCTCACTAGGAAAAGAGGCCAGTTTACCTATGATGTCGATGCCCTTAAGTTATAACTTAAGTGGCCATCGACTTACAATAGCAAGTCAACCTCGATTTAAAACAAAAGTGCATGACGGTTTAGATCCTTAGGGTTTAGACCTAGATTCTAGGGTTTTAGGAAGACATTTAGGGTTTTGAACTTTGATCCTTGGAATGATTTCTTAGAGGTTGACTGAATTGAAGACTGGGTTTGCAAATGTTATCTACTTGACATGACACAGTTTTGACATACCCTTCATAAAGGAAAATCAGAGATAAAGACATAAGATCTTAGGATTCTTAGGAGCTTTAGGACATTAGATATTTAAGAATAAGGTCTTTTAGAAGGAAACCTTGGACATTAGACATTTTGTACTATAGAGGATGAGGAACAATAACCAAGATCAATTCATATCCTCAGGAACAAGAAGGCAGATACAATCAGATACAATCCCTGATAATCAATGATTCTCTAACAAACCAACTTCATATCCTGTGAAACAAACTTCTACCTCTTGACAAACATCATGGAAAAATTCTCCTTTGGGATGACAAGCTCTCACTTGATCATTGCATCTACATGACAAGTTCTCACTTGCACTTGATCAACAATACCAATCCCAATCCACCTTACAGTCAAGCTGACACTGAAACCACATGAAATCTAGCACAACCTGCCACTAAGTTATCATGTACCCTTATGAAGCATGAAACATATGCATGAACATGAACCTCCTTAATCAAACATCATGAACTCTTTTGAACAAACTCACTTGAAGCATGATCCTACATTATGTCCCGATTACAAACATGAGCTTCAACATGAACACCTAAAGTAAAACACTTGTCAACTTTGTGAAACATATCAATGTCTTGACAACAAATCCAAGACCATACCACAAACCCTGATGATACCTTTTGGAGAAGCACAACAACTCAACACCTTTTTGACATCAATGACAAACAACTTCCATCAATCTCCCCCTTCCTCATTGATGGCAAAACTACATGATGCACTCTCTCTCTCTCCCTTTTTGACATCAGATGACAAAGCCTACTACACAAGGCAATAGGTTTCTATCAAGACAAAACATCTCTGTCCAAACCTTGCATTGATCATTTTCCAGCTTTGAAAACACAAATCTGTAGCATACTGAAGGAACTTTGTTATTTCATGAAGACTCATCATATAAGATCAATGAATACCAAATCAAAATATCTTTTTGCCATTTAGTGATGCACTTGCAATCATGCACTGCCAATATCATTGTAATCACTGGGTGTGAGCATTACTAGATAAGGACTTGCAACTCTGTTAAACATTGTTCCCTGTTCTATAACTGTGCTTTCTTTACATTCCTAACACTGTCACAACTTGGTCATAATAGTTTGCTTTGCAATCCCACTCACACTGCATCACACAAAGTGTAACATATATGAGCTTGCACAGACTGTCCTAACAAGATATCATCAAAATAACATTTCAATGTACTATATTCATTGTCTCATGAGTGTCCTGTCCTTGAACTTCACTGTCCCATGACTATCATTGTGATTAAAAACTATCTTGTAACAAAAATCACTGTTACCACTGCATCCTGATTTTACTGTCAAAACACACTGACACACTAATTTTAGTGTTAATTTCATTATATCCATTATCTCCCCAAGTTTGAAAATGTCCTCAATACATGGAACAGAGCACTGATCTCCTGATGATGTAACACAATAACACCATACCATCAACCTTACTCAAATAAAAAGACAAGTTGAATCAAACACAACACCAACTCTTTTCTCTGAGAGAGAGAGAGATACTAAATGAATTCTCTTGAAGAAGTGAACAACATAAAGGCACATGAAAGCATCCTGACAAATGAAGACACATTTTGCTCTTGAAAACCAAGGATCACAAAAATCAGCATGAACACCACCTGATTATCATGAACCAATCATTTCCACTATACTACAGATTAAAATGTGATGAAGACCAAGAGCCAATCATAAAACTTCTTGAACCATGAAGAAGACTATTCTATGAACCATATAATTGCTGACCATTCCATAGAAATGAGAATGAATTTAAAGCTAACTTCTTATGAACTCTTCTCAACACTGTACCATCTTAACTAGTATGACTGAAGCACATCAACCTACTATGAAGTACATCTCAAAACAACACCGGTGACCTCATTTACATCATAACAACTCTAATGATATCATGATGTCCTGAGATCCTTCCAAAGATCCTAGAAACATAACATTTTCTTTGATCATCCTTCTGAAATCAATACAATGTAGCACTATTTATTGACACCATTTGAAACAAACTATCTTTTGCAATCTTGCAAGAAGACACCTTTCTTTACTAATTACAACTCCTTGTTGTCCTATCTCATACTTATTTAACACTGCACCACTAACAACAACTCCTTGCATTTTACTCTTTTCACATACACCTATTTCAAGATCCTTTTGCTGAGATCAGACTTAAATGTATTGTCCTTAAGATTCCTTCAAGGAAGCAAGATAGCATTGCTACACCTCACAAACTACTGTTTCCTTTTATAGGCACAATGAATGTTAATAGATGCAATAGCTTAGATTACTATCATGAAGCTTCCATACTGCTGTCACAAAAGAGACTATCATTGTCAAGTCATAAACACTCTATCCTTACTGTTGCATTGTCCTATCAACATAACAATGTCTTGACTGTCACTGTCAAGAAGAAGGACTGCAACCTCTAGGTCTGTCTGCCTGCTACTATCACTCCATATCAAACAAACTACTGCCACTGCAACATCATAAAGTCTGCGCTACTACAACATGAAGTCTGCACTCTAAAGGTTTGCATCACCAAGATATGCTCACAGAGGTCTGCACACTATACTTGTCACTATCACAATGATATCACAGCTGTAACATCCACGTTCTAAAAACATAGTAATGTAGATTAGGAAAATGCAAACAAGGTTGAAATACTAAATCAAATGCAATAAACACAAGATTATACCTCACATAAAAAATCTAATCACATCAAGGGAAGAAGGAGCCTTTGCACCCAACACAAGCTCCTAAGACCTAGATAATCCCTATACAATGGATTCCAATGTGAAATGCTTATTCAAATTATGCAACTCACTATCCTAGCTCAAGAGTGATTTTGGCATTATGTCTTTGCATAGACTTGGCTTTTGAAAATGGCTTGGGAGAGGCTCTATTTATAGACTTTTGGAGGGGATTTTGATCCAAGGGTGGAGATTGGTTGGAAAGATCAATGGTGGAGGATGAAGATGATATGGAGGGCCTAGATCTAATCTAGGAGAATGGATGGCTATGAATAAAAGTGAATCTTTTATTCATTTTGGGGAAGAGGAAATTATTAAATAAGTTATGGGGGGAAGATTATCCCCAAATAAAAGATTCATGGGGGGAAATGCAAATGAATTTTGGGGGGAAGTAGAGGTATAGGCATGGGAAAAATGATTGTTTATTGTGATGTGGGATTTTAGGTGGATTTATTCCAATTTCTTTATTTGGAGGATGCGGGAAAATGAGTTAAACTAGTTTTGACCATTCAAATGAGGGGTTTAGGGTTAATTAAACATATTTTATTTAATTAACCTTAGGGCTAGGATTAGGTAGGCTAGATTAATTAGTTAATAAGGTTTTAACTAATTAATTGGATTTAGTGGAAAGGGGAAACTTATTTAATAAATATTTGCATATTTATTAAATTAATTGGCTAAGGTTAGGACTATTGAATTAATAAAATTAATTCAATTTTGGGGGATATTGTGATATGAATTTGGAAAATGAAGGGGTGATTAATTAAATAAAAATTTAATTAATTGATTAGAGGGAAATTTGGTATGTTTAGGGATGTCGGGAGTCAGTTTATTGGTCGAGACATTTTTAGGTGTCTACATTTGCCCCTCTTTGGTGTGGCGTTAGGACCTAGGAGGGAAGTGGCGTCAGGTCGAAGAAACATATGCCCCAGTTGCCGGGAAGGATAGGGGATGCCCCCTCGAGAGGTCGGCGAGAAAATTAAAAATTTTTCCGGTGAGCTTTCGAAAGGATGTGACGAAGGTGAAAGTTGGATAGGTTCCAGAAAAAGATGACAGCAGGAAGAAAAATGGAGAACAAAAGCTAAGATCTGCACCCTGGAGGAAGCAGGGGTGGAAGGATGACATGGCCCACTATATTTAAGCAAAGTGGGCCCAAAGATTGCCACATTTGCACATCTTTGACTTTGGATAAGAAAGAACGAGAGAGATGGCTGACCGTAATCCCTAGTTTCCGCGACTTCACCACATATTAGAGTGATTTCAAGAGTTCAGCCGATCACCCGACGTAGGACCCCAGGTAGGCCCTGATCCTGATCTTGTAAAAAATTGTTTTGTATTAATTTTATAGAGCGGGTGATGCCAAAGGGGAAGCAGATTAGCACCATCCTCTGGATTGGCGCTATCCGCCAAAATAGGGTTAGGTCGATTCGTCTCCATTTAGGGATGATTTCGGCGTGATCCTATGGATTAGCGCCATTATCAGAAAAAAGGGTCATAGCGTTTTGCACTATGTTAGGGTTCCAGTGGCGTGATACTCTGTATTGGCACCATTGTTAGAAGAAAAAGGGTCATAGCATTTCGACGCTATGTTAGGGTTCCAGTGGCGCGATACTCTGTATTGGTGCCATTGTCAGAAGAAAAAGGGGTCATAGCGTTTCGACGCTATGTTAGGGTTCCAGTGGCGTGATACTCTATATTGGCGCCATTGTCAGAAGAAAAAGGGGTCATAGCATTTCGACGCTATGTTAGGGTTCTAGTGGTGCAATACTCTGTATTGGTGCCATTTGTAGATTAGCGCCATCAGTGCTATTTTATTTTTTGGTTACTTGGCGCTATTTTTGCTTGGCGCAAAAAAAAGAAGGTAAAGTGGCACCATTTCGTAACGTGACACCATAGTAGGGTGTCAGTAGCACTATCCTATGGATTAGCGCAAAAAGGTTTGCACAGTGGTGCTATGTGTGTAGAGCGCGATTTAGAAGAAATATTGGCACCATTTATTAAAAATGGCCCAAGGGTTGTTTGTAGTAGAAGAAAGAGATAGGTTAGTATCTGACTAGAAAGTTGTGGATGCAGGATAGGACCCATTTCATACTCACTTCTCGAGAGCAACGGGTGCCATCTGTGGTGGCACTATTTGATACTTTTGACAACGCGATGCAGGCTCGTCTTGCTAGGTTGGGACTGCTGACGGTGGCGGCGATGCTGGTTTTGTGAGCTCATTGAGCTCTGATGACGGCGGTTGTGGAGCGATATCCCTTGGAGACATGCAGCTTTTGGCTACCTACTGGGGAGATTACTATCACTCTTGAGGATGTCTATCGTATCCTCAAGCTACCGATCCTAGGCCGGTGTGTGAGGTATGACACGAGGAGAGGGCGGAGTGCTTTGATCAGAGTATTTGGTGTAGACCATGTTGTTTTCTCCACGGATGGGAGGGAGATGGACTATGAGGTGACACTAGTGGCAGGTGCAGATCCATTTGCCTTATTCCTTTGCACTCTGATTAGAGGTGTGGTGATGCCTGATAGGCGTGGTCGAGGTTTTCCAGTTGGTTGGGGAGGGGTTATAGAGGGGATGGTGACCCATGATGTGGTCTACGCCTGAGGGCCAGCGATGTTGGGGTAGCTTTGTTATGAGATGCACATAGTGGTTTACTTGCATGATAGAGCACTGTTTGCCAGAGTTACGCTGCTTCATGTTTGGACTTGGGAGCACATTACCGTGACTCGGCCAGATTGTGGTTATTATCGTCGGCCATTTGAGGCCTTTGTCTTTTTGTATCGGGATGCAGTCTACACATACACAGGGCAGGTGTGCTACTGGCGGCAGATGTTAGATGATGTGATTAGCGTGATGCAGCGACCATACATTGGTGTTGAGCCATGACTAGATGATGCTATTCATCTGCCATACACTTTTCAGTAGCGGTACTTGATGGGATGAGGGGACCGGATGATAGAGATGTATCTACCATCCCGGGTTATGCGATAGTTTGGACTAAGGCAGGATACCCCTCAGCAGATGGCCATCTTCGCGCAGACTCCTTGAGATGCGCATTTTTGGCCTGCAGCTATACAACCACAGGTTGCTCTGACAGATTTTGGAGCCCTACAGCCGGTGCAGTGGGATTGGGGGAGTGCAGTGATAAATACCGGTACCACACCTACATATGATATATGGTGGCACCTGCATAGGCCCACATGATTTACAGATCCAGGGGAGGCCGCAGTTGTCGAGGGAGATGACTTTGACAGTGATGGGGATGACTTTGATGAGGAGCGGGATGTAGTTATTGAGGACTACATTGTGGAGGTGATGGATGATGGAGAGGAGAGATTGGTTGCGAGGGATGGCCAGCCCATAGATGTGTTGGCAGTAGCGGCAGCGGGACAGGGACAGGTGGGGCAGCAGGTTCCTGCACAACAGGTGCCTGTGCAGCAGGTTGTGGCACAGCAGGCTCCTGCACAGTAGGCTCCTGCACAGCAGGTTGCGGCACAGTAGGTTCCTATACAACAGGTATAGGTTGGAGGAGGGCGGCAGTCGAGAGGATCTCGATGGGGTGGTGGACACAATATAGAGGCAGGGACCTCAGGGACAGCTGTGGCGGTAGAGGTTGAGAGGGTGACACCTCATCGACGCCCTCAGAGTGAGGAGGAGATGGAGACCTTACGTGCCATAGGTGGCCAGCTTGGAGGAGGCATTAGAGCACCGAGAGGCTGAGTTGGTACAGCTGCAGGGTGTAGATGGGTAGGTAGCAGCCTTATAGGCACAGTTGGCCCAAGCCTGAGGAGACATGGAGGGGTTGATGAGAGAGCGAGATGTAGCGCTCTTGAGAGCACAGCAGGTAGAGACTACATTGAGCAGTCTACAGGATTCAGGTGGGGGACTGGCCCCAATTTTGGCAGGGATGCAGGCTCAGCTAGCCCAGGTGCAGACACAGACTTATCAGCTGCAGGCACAGTTGAGTCAGGCATAGGGGCAGGTGATGTAGGTACAGGGGGATTTGATAGAGGCCAGAGCACGGGTGGAGTATTATCAGGGCCTATACTACGCGGCTGTGCCAGTAGCGCAGCGTGCCTTGAGCTATAGTTAGGTCAGCAGATTGGGGGCATTGAGGTCTCATAGATCGAGATCTATTCAATCTATTCAGCAGATGATGCCTCCTCCCTCATACGTACCCCAGCAGGGTCCTCCAGTGCAGGCACAACCACTGCCGCAGCCACAGCCGCCGACAGGAGCATAGCCTCGACTAGGGTCAGAGTCTCCTACTCCCTCAGAGAGGGGATCCTCTATGTGATAGCCATATCATGATAGCCTTTTGGAGGCATTTTGTATCAGGACACTTTATTTTTTGTATACATATGTGAGCGATGTACATTTTTTTGTGGTGATGTTATATGATGTGATGCATTTTGGTGGTTGATGATGTTTTATGGATATGATGTTCTATTATGATGATATCTATGTGATGGATGTAGTTATGTTGATGTGATGATGTGTTTGATTTTATGGATGCATTTAGGATAGAAATGTATGTTTATGTATGAAAATATGCCTATGCAGCTTAGATATTTATTAAATGCATTTATATGATGATGTAATGTGGCTAAGTGGTTTGTGAGATGATATGAGATGTGATGTGATATGCAAAATAGATTAAAATGAATCTAAATGGATTAAAATGAATCTAAAATGACATGCAAATGGGATTAATGTGATATGCAAAATGGATTAAAATGAATCTAGATGGACATGCAAATGGGATTAATGCAAAATGGATTAAAATGAATCTAAATGGATAAAAATGAATCTAAAATGACATGCACATGGGATTAATGTGATATGCAAAATGGATTAAAATGCATCTAAAAGGATAAAAATGAATCTAGAATGACATGCAAATGGGATTAATGTGATATGCAAAATGGATTAAAATGAATCTAGATGGATTAAAATGAATCTAGAATGACATGCAAATGGTGGACTACATGCATCTAATAATAATATGTAAGTAAATGATCATGACATGTAGCTAAATGATATGCGTAGATGCAATTTAGGTGATAGGTGGTATGCAAACTAGGTGATAGGTGAGGTGGGCCAGTCCTGATACACATGATGTTCTTTGTGTTGACCCTGAGTGGTGAGGCTGTGGGAAAGGGGACTAGGTGGGGAGAGGATAGGGGTGTATGGATGGGTACGGGTAGGATTGGGAGTGTCTTAGAGACGGGGGGTGGGGAGACTAGAGGGTTGTTAGGTCGTAAGACACCATGTCAGTTGAGGGGAGGTTTATTTTGGTTCAGGATGTGTGGAGTGGAAGTGCGGTGGGGGAATGGGATTAGTGGGGGGGTTGGTTGGTGGGGGATGGGGGAAAATGATTATTAAATCCAGACCGAGATGGGATAGTTGACTGAGTGATTAGGATGATGATTTTGAGCTAGTAGCAGTAGTTGCACAAGATTAATTGAGAGCATTTCTTAGTTTACTGTAGCAATGTAGGATACAGCTCACAAAGGTATGAAATGACCTAGGTGATGATGTATACCCTGCGATTGCGTGGGCTAGACTCACAAACAATAGGTTGATTTCATGCATGCCTGCGGTAGTATAATCTTGTCTAGTCGAGGAAGGGGACTCATAGCGATGAGTGCGAATAATGCATAAAAGGTTTTGATGCCTGTATATGCAAATAGGACACATCATGCTACAACCGACCGGGACTTCAAGATATGAATACTATTCTTGGAGTAATGAAACCGACCCACAAGCACAGCATACAGAAACAATGACGATGTCTACTCCAGGTGCTCTTCGCTACTTACCATGATATAATGAGATCAAGGCAGCTTTGGAGATGACTAAGAGTGAGACAAAAAAATAAAAATCAATAAGCAAAAAAAGACCAACGAATACAAATAGCCTTTGTGTGCTCTTGCCAAGAGACGTGATGGTAGAGTGATAGATTGTTGTCCATTGTAGGAAAGATATATCCTAGGACGCAGATCCGTTGGTGTTGAGTAGAGAACTTTGGGAAGATGGGCAAAAGAATAGTCTGGCAATGTGTAGGATTATGGTTGGTATGTTGATTGATGATTGTTGCATTGGGGAACCTGTTTGGAGTGTATACGTAGCTTGTGTATCATTTATGAGATCCTGAAAGATCGGTAAAATGGGGGACCATCCAATGGGGTAAATGGGTGCATCTTAGATACCTGAGTAGTGGAAACATCCTTCGTATTCTAGACTGCCTACATACCTTATGTCCACGGGATCAAGGTAATTTTAAGAGGCGGGCGAAATGAATATGTAGTTCTGGCGAGACTTGATGATGTGGGCATGGTTCGGGATGAGTGCTGACGATTGATGTATGTTAATGATGGCGATCATATGTGTTGTTTTTTGGGTTTTCTATATTTTCTATTTTTTGTATTTTATGATTTTGTGATGTTTTTGGATTTTTTGGATTTTGTATGTACAAAGGGAACTTACAAGGATCCTCGTTCCATGAGTTGGCCTTAGGATGGGATAGGATGGGTTGGGTGATAGGACTTGATGTTTCAGAATTCCAAGCAATGGGATGCGTGAGATATGGAGTGAGGTGACAGAAAGAGGATTTATTAGATGGTAGAACTGGCCACTACGCATGGCGCCTGAAATAGGTTTTCACCATGGTACTTATCCAAGGCATCATCGAAGTGATTTTCACCATTGGAAGTTTTTTATTGCACTCTATTTTTTTTTTTTTTGACTTGGGGTATCAGATGGGTTATGCATAGAATTTCTTGAGATGTCGGATGTTCATTGGCTCATCTAGAGGCTGCCCCTCAGGTGTTGCAAGCTGATAGGCTCCTGACCCATAATTGGCGGTGACGACATAAGGTCCTATCCAATTGGGTTCAAACTTTCCTTGCTTCGGACGCTCTTACAGGTTTTTCTGATTTTCCATTAGGACAAGGTCACCTACCTCCAATTTTCTGTTTCTGATCTTTTTGTTGTAGCTTCTTTTGAGGTGGTTTTGGTATGCCTGTAGTGATTCAATGCATTCAGGTGTTTCTCATCCAGTAGTTCTAGTTGATGCAACCTTGCGACACAATAGTCCTCATCAGACATAATGTTTTGCAAGGACACTCAGAGGGATGGGAGCTCAACCTCTATAGGTAAAATTGCTTCAGATCTGAATATGAGTGAGAATGAGGTGGCTCCTGTAGGAGTGCGGATGCTGGTGCGGTAGGCCCATAGGGAAGGGTTGAGATGGAGGTGCCAATCACAGCCAGCTTCATTGACTGTCTTTTTTAAGATGTGAAGGATGGTTTTATTAGATGCCTCTGCTTGACCATTTCCTTGAGGGTAATACGGTGTGGAGAAGTGGTGTGTGATGTCAAACTTTTCGCACAAAGTGCGAACTTCTTGGTTTTTGAAGGGCTTTCCATTGTCAGTGACGATGGAATGGGGGATACCATATCGGCAAATGATATAGTGGAGGATGAATTTGGAGATTTGGATACCTGTGGTGAAGGTGAGTGGTATTGCTTCCACCCACTTTGTGAAGTATTCGGTAGCGGTGATTATGAATTTATGGCCATTTGAGGATGGAGGATGTATTTTTCCTACGAGGTCGAGTCCCCACTATGAAAAAGGCCATGGTGTTGCAATTGGTTGTAACTCCTGTGCTGGTGTGTGGATGAGATCACCATGTTGTTGACATGGGAGGCATGTCTTGATAAACTTGTGGGTGTCGCGGTCCATGGTTGGCCAATAGTATCTAGTATGGAGGATCTTTTTAGATAGGGTAGGTCCACTGGAATGCGCCCCACAGATACCTGCGTGTACCTCTTTCAAGGCTATTTCGGCTTCCCTAGAGTCTAAACATCGTAGAAGCGTGCTGTCAAGACTCCTTTTGTATAATGTATCACCTACAAGGATAAAACGGGAGGCTCGTTGAATGAATGATTTTCTTTGTGAGGTGGACAGATTAGGGGGGATGATATTGTCATGGAGATATAGATATGTTTCTTGGTACCACGGGGACAAAGGACCAATGACTTTGCACACTAGTTTAGATTGAGGAACATTGTATGTTGGGATAGGGAGTTCTTAATCAGGAACTCGCATTTCTTGCTGTCCCTCTTCATGTCTACCAGAGATCTGATAGTTGCCATGGCATCTGCTGCTTTGTTATTGAGTCTTGGGATTTGCTCAAAGTAGATGTCTTTGAAGTAATCTTTGAAATCATCGACCATCTTTTTATAACGAAGGAGCTTGTCATCCTTGGTTTTGTATTCATTATTGACCTGTCTGATGACCAGTTGAGAGTCGCCGTACACCAGTAGCTTTTCAATTTTCCATTGGATGGCCATGCAGAGACCTATGATGAGGGCCTCATACTCTGCTACGTTGTTGGTACATGGAAATGTGATCTTGAAGGATTTAGGGATTGTGTCGCCTTGAGGGGTAACAAACATGACACCTACCCCCGAGCCCCTGTGAGTGTATGATCCATCAAAATACATCTTCCATGTGTTTGTGGTTGGTGTGATTGTCAGGATGGCCTCGTCTGGAAAGTCTGTAATTGTAGGATGTTCTGCAGGGATAGGTGCTTCAGCCAGCTGATCTGCTATAACCTGCCCTTTGATGACCTTTCTCTTAGTGTATTCTATATCAAACTCTGTTAGAATCATGACCCATTTAGCCATTCTGCCTCTAAGAGTAGCTTGATTTAGGAGGTACTTCAGTGGGTCGATCTTAGCAATGAGCTTTGTCTTATGATTGAGCATGTAGTGTCTCAACTTTTGGGATGTAAAGACAAGGGCTAAACATGCTTGTTCAATTTGTGTATAATTGAGCTCATACGAGATCAAGGTGCGGTTGATATAGTAAATGGCCCTTTCTTTCCCCTGCTCGTCAAGTTGTGCTAGCAAGGCTCCGATGGCTATCTCTGTTGCAGAGATGTAAAGTAGGAGGGGTTCGCCTTGCCTTGGTGGAGTTAGGACAGGAGGATTAGCCAAGTAGTCTTTTAGTTGGTTGAAGGCACTTTGACACTGAGTGTTCCATATGAAAGCTATGTCTTTTCAGAGTAGATGCTGGAAGGGTTGACACTTATCCGCCAGTTGGGTGATGAATTGACGGATAGACTAGAGTTTTCCCTGTAGGCTTCACAGCTGTTTCAGTGTTTTTGGAGGTGGCATCTCGGTGATGGCCTTGACCTTTGCAGGATCAACTTTGATTCCTCTTCTTGAGACGATGTATCCCAGAAGTTTGCCTGAGGTGACACCGAAGACACATTTCTTTGGATTTAAACGGACATTGTATTGCTCCAACCTATCGAAGATTTTGGCTAGCACATTTAAGTGTTCTTCTCTGGTCTTTGATTTGCCTAGCAAATCGTCCACATAGTCTTCCATGACGTGGTGGAAGAGGTCATGGCTCTTTGATAGGTGGCTCCTGCATTTTTCAGGCCGAATGGCATTACCACCTAGCAATATGTTCCCCATGGGCATATGAAGTCCGTTTTGTGCTGATCCTCTTCAGCAATTTTTATCTGATTGTATCCTGAGAAACCATCCATGAGAGATAACATTTTGTATCTTGCTATGAGATCCACTATCATGTCGATGTTTGGTAGTGGGAAGTCATCTTTAGGGTAGGCCTTGTTGAGATCCTTGAAATCAGTACAACAGCGGATTCAGCCATCTGGTTTAGCAACTGGTACAAGATTTGAGACCCATTCAGGATAATCAATTGGGCGAATGAACCCAACATCCAGTAATTTCTTGAGCTCTACTTTAACGAGGAGAGTGACCTGAGGATTCATTTTTTGGAGCTTCTGTTTGACTGGTTTTGCGTTAGGGCATACTACAAGGTGATGAACCACCAATGCGGGATCTAGCCCTGGCATGTCTGCGTAGGTCCACACAAAGTTGCAATTTCTATGTGTGAAGAAGGACAAGAAATTCTCCTGTTCCTGTATGTTGAGAGATTCTGCTCTGTATGTGATTTTTGGCTCTTCCTCTGTTCCAAGGTTCATTTCTTGAGCTGGTTCGACCAAGATGGGTGATTTGTCTGGATAGACTTTGTCTATCTTGGGGAGGCGCATGCTTCCATCTCCTGGCACCTCGTGGAGGTTTTCACTAGGAGATATGTCTTTTATTTTTACTATTTTGGGATCTGATACTGCCATGGAACGGTTTTCACCATTAGATCCATTTTTCCTTTTTGTATTTTTGTGATTGGAAGCAGGGATTGTCTCCCTGAAATAGGCATCTGGATGGAGTTCCATTATGTACCCTACTCGATGATCTCCCAAAGGGAAGTGATCTCTTACCCCCATCATTTCGGCGATGGTCTCGTCGTTAGGTGCGATGTCGAAGACAGGAGGTCCCCGTTGGTCCCAATCAATGAGGTCAGGGTAAACTAGTGGCAAGTCATTGGAGGGTGAAGGGAGAGTGGTGACAGAGTAAATGGTACAAATGGATGAGTCGAAGAAGTCGGCAAAATGGCTAAAGGAGTCTTGAAGGCCCGTTTCATGAACATTGTCGACGTCTAAGGGGGCCATAGCGACCTCAAATAAGATACACTCGCCTGTAGTGAGGATGTGTTGCGGTTGACCATACCCTAACCCTTGAGTATAGGGATTCTTTGTTGCTTGCAGTGGTTCCATGATTCCCTATTCATGAAGGCCTATACCGCCTCATCCTTTATAGCCCATGCTCTTGACAATTTTAGAACCCTTGCCGTAGATTTCTGTGGGGATTGTGGGGGCGTCCTGCTCAGGTTCTTCATCCTTGTAAAGCCAAGATGAGATGTCTTCAAGTACGTCCTGATCCAGGAGATGCTTCTTCTCGAAGGTGGGTGAGGGTTTGCACTTGATAATGACTGTATTGGCTGTCTCTGTTGTTGGGATGCCGAATGTCTTAGGATTGAGTAATGTGCCCACACAAAAAGTGCCATGTAGGTCATATTCCCCACATCCCATATCGGATAGCTTGATTTGGACCTCAGATGGTGGAGTTGCTGGGGATGAAGTGGAAGCGATGCTTGCGGGGTCGATATATGAGTTTGATGTTGTTGGTTTGGCTTCGGCGGTGGCTTTATTATATGGGCAGAATGTTTGGTTGTGGCCTTCCAGAAAACTGCAGTATTGGAAGGGGCGAGGGTCGACATAGACTGTGACTTCTGTGCCGCTGTGGGGGAATTTGATGCATTGATGGAAGGTGGATGGGACGACTTGCATGGCATGAATCCATGGTCTGCTGAGAAGGATGTTATAGGGGAGGTCAAGATCCAAAACTTGACATTTTGTTTCGAGGATTTTTGGTCCCACCTGTATGGGAAGCTTGATAGTACCTTTAGAGAGCCGTTTAGTATCATCGTAGCCTTTGATTGTAATGCACTCGCTGGTGTCTACAACCACATCAGAGTACCCCAAGTGTTTTAACATTTTTAGAGTGCATATGTTGAGGCTGGAACCACCATCTATTAAGACTCTTCTAATGGTATGTTTGTGGATGCGGACTTTGATGTGTAGGGCGTCGTTATGTACGTGATCAGAGGCGGGTAGGTCTTTTTCTGAGAAGGTGAGATGATGGGGCGAGGTGATGTGTCCTACCATGGCTTGAAATTGAGTTACATTCAAGTTGGCAGGGACTTGTGTTTGCAAGAGCGCTTGATCGAGGACGTCCTTGTGAAGGGGAGATGTGCGGAGCAACTCAAGGATGGAGATTTGTGTAGGTGTCTTGCCTAGGTGTTCTAGGAGGTTATACTGGTGGGTAGGTGTTGGCCGTGCGGTTGGACGAGGAGGTAAGGGAGCTGATGTGGACGTAGGTGTTTGTTCAGTGGGAGGGGCTGTGTGAATGGATACACAGCCACGGCGGGTTGTAACAGTACAATCAGGTGCTTGTGCGTAGATGGTGACTATGTTGACATGATGGGATGATGCTTCTATACGTCCTACGATAGAGTCATAAGATGTGGGTGGTGGGGTGATATTGTAGGTTTGGTTGGATGAGGAGGCTTTGTAATGATTAGGTAGGGGATCCTTGTAAGCTCCTAGGTTGGCGTTTGGTGATGGTTGGGCATTGTGATCGAGACCGACTAGATTTTGTTCGATAAGGTCTTGGATGCAATGTTTGAGTTGCATGCAGTCGGTTGTTTTATGACCCGCCACGTGGTGGTATTCATAGTAGTCGTTCTCATTGTACCATGCGGATTTTAGTTCATTCTCTTGACAGGGTCTAACGGGTGGATGTGTGATCAAATTTTGCTTAAGACATCTATCAAGGATGTCTTCAACAGATTCCCCTAAGGGTGTGAATTGTCTGCGTGGTTTGCGTGGTTTAGTTGGGCCTCTCTGGTTATTGACATTTGTTGCATATGTATGCGCAGGTGTTTGGTTTTGTATATGTTGGACGGCCTTCACATCCGTGACACCGTTGTTCAGATTGTTCTTGTTCTTCCCCTAATAACATGATTTGTCATTTGATGATGTGTTGGCGTTGTTGTTGGTATTGGGGGTGTTGTTATTAGATTTGTAGTTGTTGTTGTGGTTGTTGTTGTTGTTGGATTTGGGGTCGTACAGTTTGATGGAGCCTTTGGTAATGAGGGCTCGTTTGAGGGTAGTGCCTTTGTCGATGACCTCTTCAAAGGTAGATGCATAAAGTATTTGCAGATGAAACCCTAATTCCTTATTGAGGTTGGCCACGAACATGGTGACAAGTTGTTTTTCAGGAATGGGCCATGGGAGTTTGCTTGCTAAGCCTCTTCACCTTTGCAAGAAGGAAGTGAAGGCTTCGCCATTCTTTTGTTTGGTGTTGCAAAGGTTGGTCATGGATATTTCATGCTCAAAATTGTAGGAGAAGTGGTTCACAAACTTCTCCGCAAGCTCAAGGAAAGTCCTAATGTCGGGGGGGAGATGTGTGAACCATTCAACGGCTTGACCACCGAGGCTTTGTGGGAATAGTCTCATTAGATAGGTGTCATTATTAGAGACTTCTAAGCAAGCTATGTAGAACTCCCTAAGGTGGTCCCTAGGGTCTCCCTTTCCCTTGTATTTGTCGAATTTAGGTGTCTCGAAGTTCTTGGGGAAATGGGGCATGTATAATGTGCGATCAAATGGGTAGGGGCAAATATCCTCAAAGGAATAGTGTTTACATTTGCTCCCAATTTGTAGGTCCACTACTTGTTGGACTAAGCCTTGCACAACAATGTTGATATCCTGTGGTTGTTGTGGTTGTTGTATGTATGCCTGTTGGTTGGTGAGATGTTGGAAGTGGGGTGGGGTTTGATATTGGGGATTTGTTTGATATTGTGTAGATGATGTTATGAGGTTATGTGGATATGTGACAGTGGATGGATTGGTGTTAGATTGGTAGGCGTGGGATGGGTTGGATGTATTGTACGGTGGTTGTGAGAACAACTGTCGCAGATATGCCATGGTGTTGGGATTGGGTGGAGGCACACTTGTGGATGTACTTGCTTGCATAATGTTGCCTTGTATGCCCATGGTAATTTGTGGCATGGAAGGGTTTACCGTTGTTGTAGTAGTGGATGTGGTGACGGGTTGTGACATGGTGGGGTTAGGGATATTGGTAGTAATGGTAGACGTGGTAGTGGTAGAGGTCGTGTTGGTGGTAGATACGATAGGTGTGGACATTTGAGAGATAGTGGGTTGGCTTTTGGATGTGGATGCTTGGTTATTTGATGGGGTAGAGGTGATTGTCGAGGTGGATGGTTGTGATGATGTCGTGATGGGGGGTAGTTGAGCACCTATTTTGAGAAGATGATCTAGAAATCTGTTTGGATCCGACCTTAGGACTTTGTCAAGCGTGTCCATGTTATCGGTGTCTTGTGTGAAGGCTAAGACATCAAAATCATCCTGGGATACGAGGGGGATGTGTTGTGGTGGTGGTGGTGATGGTCGTAGTTGTTGTAAGTAATGGGAGGGATTTTCGTTGGGACCATATGAGGGGATGTAAGGGTACGCAGATTGGTTGAATGATTGGTTGATGGGTATGTTGTGACTATTGGTATTAGGCATTCCTATGCCTGGATATTGCTCTGCCATTTCTTGGATTTTCTTGTGTTGTGATCTCATGATGGGCATGCAAGTGGGTATGTTTGATTTACAATGCGAAAATGAAATAGGGATGGAAACCTTAGAGGATTTGATTGATTATGTTGGACCCAAAGATGGATGTGATAGTGGGGTGAGGTAGAAGAGGTGATGCGGTGGATGTATTGCTAGAGGTTTCAATCAAAAGGTGATGTGGATGGCCGATATTGAAAATGTTGGACCAAAGATGACGCTTGTTTTTGAGGAGGTTTTGTTTGATGTTTGATTCTTTGATGTGTCCTATGGATGATTTTGGTAGTCAACAAATTGAGCTTAGATAGGACCTAGATTTGTGGTTTGCACAAAAGGGATGTCTTTCTTTGTTTGGGGTTGACTAATGACCTTACTCAAAGAGGGATAATGATTTCACTTGGAAGGTAGACTATTGACTTTCCAAGCAAGGTATGATGTGTGTAGGATAAAATCTAGGTCAATTTTTAGCTCAAAAGGATGACAAATTTTGATGATGTTTTGATTTGGGAGATTTTGGGGATTTTTGGAATGATTTTCTTATGACAAGGATTTTGATTTGGTCCAAAAGGTATGTAAAAAGTCACTAAAGACAAGCGGATAGGAATTTGAATGGGTTTGATATAGCCAAGGGGTCCAACAATGGTGGTGATTAATCCTCTAAGGTCAAAAGAGAAGGTGTGATTTTGGAAAATTTTGGAAGAAAATGGATGGATTGTTGTCAGATTTTTGGGATGTGACTATGGATTATGGCAGTGTAGAAGGTGTGGATCACAACTAACTAGGTCTTTGTTTTAGGCAAGTCAATCTGAGAATAGCGCCAATCCACAGGTGAAATGGTGCCACAATCAGACAGAGATGGCGCTAAAACAAAGCAGTGTCTGTCAAGGTCCTAAAAGACAACTTTTTGATGACAATTTTTGATTTTTCTTTGTTTGGAATGTGATCAAATGATGTGGTTTGTCTCTTGGCAATGTGTTGCAAATAATTCAAGCACGATAATCATACAACAATCAAGATTTTGCTTTGTTTTGAAAAAAAGATGTGTGATTTGATTTGATTTTTGATTTAACAAGCACTTTGAACAACCTAAGGTGAGAATGTGACAGTATTTGTTGAATCCCCTAGCTGCGTCTAGTCAAAGCGGGTAGCTCTAGGATCTTGGTAGAACCAGCTCCTCCTTACAATTGCACACACTTCTCATGCATACCAATATCCAGGTTTCTTATAAGGCTTGTCCCTCACCAAACCTTTAGATTCTCCCTGCTACCTCAGCTAAGAACCGCATGAATCGAGGCCGCTTCAAAGGTTTCCCTTCTGCGCCAACAAATAGAAGGATTTTGGCTTGCTAAACAATGGTTCGTAGTAAGAGCATATGTTTAGGTGGTTATACGTGCGGCAGCGCTACTGTCTGTTATGGAGTCTCCCAGCCTCCAAGGGTTACGCCTTAGAGGGTTTTGGGGGAGGTTGCTGTCGGTATAACACAACAACACTTGTCGCTTGAGACTTTCATCCCAAATGCCTTATTTTATATAGCAGCTTGGAAGAGCTTGGCTTTAGCTTGATGCCACTTGGGTCGTTCCCACCTTTCGAAGTGGGGTGGCAGGCCCTCTAAGGATTACAAAGGCAATACAATCATAAAAATACTTTTGATCCCCAAGTTCACTCAAAGGTGCGAGGGGAGAGCATACATATTCTAAATGATTGTATCACACTAAACATGGTTTAATTTTAGATCTTTGGATTAAAATGGGGTGTGATTTTTGCAAGTTTTGTGATGAGATTTTGATTCCCAAGGTCACCAAAATGGTGCAAGGGAAGAGCATACGCTCCTTCACCCTACAAACAAAAAGAGCACAAGACATTTCAACAATTAAGATGATTTTCTTGGTTACATGCGTGGGAGATGCAAGTTGTTTTTCTTTTTAACCAAATGCTTTATGCAAGTTGTGGTTCTTTTTAGAGCCCAAAATCAAAGTGTTTGATTGTTGTTTGTTGGCACACAAAAGAGTAAATTTTAGAGCACCAAAGTAAATATTTGTTGGCACACACACTTCACACAAAGAGTTGTTTGTTTGTTTGATCAATTTTAAAACACCAATTTGAAATGTTGTCTAAGATCTAACATACAAAAGGGTTCATTTTAACTTCCCAAATCAAAGTGTTTGCTATCTAAACATCAAGCCACCCTGCAAAAGCCTTGTTAGTATCTGCAGCACCTACACAGACAAAAAAGCAAGTTCTTCAAAAATAGCGCTAAAACAAATAGGCACAGGCGCCACTGCGGGTAGAACAACCTTACTTACAAAAAAAGGCGCTAATTGGCTAAATAGCGCTGATATGGCAATCCTAAAGTGCCAAAACAAACAACACTAATAAACTGTAAAGCGCTAGTAAAACCTAGGCAAAACACTATAATATTAATAGCGCTAAATGAGATGTGGGAGGGTGCCGCTGCGCGGTTGATCTGGAAACGTGCGGATAGCACCAATTTGAACGATAGGGCTAAAACGGGGAACTGATACTTGTTTTTTCTTTTTTCAACAATTCGCCATAACCTCCCCTTGTAATTCCTAGTTTTTCTGAGAAACAGAGAGCAAAAGACAACAGAGAACGATAGGAAGAACAATCTAGAGCATGTGAGTGATGTTAGAAAAGGAAAGACAAGTTGCGCAGAAATAGCGCTAATAAAGGAATAGCGCCAAAATCCTCTAGATATAGTGCTACTTCGCAGGGTGGATAGCGCTGCACCTGCAAAAATCACGTCCTCACACCAAAACTCACAAACAAAGATTAGATTTGGACCTTGTGGGTCCCACCGGGCGTGCCAATGTAGATTAGGAAAATGCAAACAAGGTTGAAATACTAAATCAAATGCAATAAACACAAGATTATACCTCACATAAAAAATCTAATCACATCAAGGGAAGAAGGAGCCTT
Organism: Cunninghamia lanceolata; assembly: GCA_027924645.1. Lineage (NCBI taxonomy): Eukaryota > Viridiplantae > Streptophyta > Pinopsida > Cupressales > Cupressaceae > Cunninghamia > Cunninghamia lanceolata. The sequence continues at coordinate 194,433 of BSBN01000220.1, read as the reverse complement.
TGCACCCAACACAAGCTCCTAAGACCTAGATAATCCCTAGACAATGGATTCCAATGTGAAATGCTTATTCAAATTATGCAACTTACTATCCTAGCTCAAGAGTGATTTTGGCATTATGTCTTTGCATAGACTTGGCTTCTGAAAATGGCTTGGGAGAGGCTCTATTTATAGACTTTTGGAGGAGATTTTGATCCAAGGGTGGAGATTGGTTGGAAAGATCAATGGTGGAGGATGAAGATGATATGGAGGGCCTAGATCTAATCTAGGAGAATGGATGGCTATGAATAAAAGTGAATCTTTTATTCATTTTGGGGAAGAGGAAATTATTAAATAAGTTATGGGGGGAAGATTATTCCCAAATAAAAGATTCATGGGGGGAAATGCAAATAAATTAAAAATTCATTTGGGGGGAAGTAGAGGTATAGGCATGGAAAAAATGATTGTTTATTGTGATGTGGGATTTTAGGTGGATTTATTCCAATTTCTTTATTTGGAGGATGCGGGAAAATGAGTTAAACTAGTTTTGACCATTCAAATGAGGGGTTTAGGGTTAATTAAATATATTTTATTTAATTAACCTTAGGGCTAGGATTAGGTAGGCTGGATTAATTAGTTAATAAGGTTTTAACTAATTAATTGGATTTAGTGGAAAGGGGAAACTTATTTAATAAATATTTGCATATTTATTAAATTAATTGGCTAAGGTTAGGACTATTGAATTAATAAAATTAATTCAATTTTGGGGGATATTGTGATATGAATTTAGAAAATGAAGGGGTGATTAATTAAATAAAAGTTTAATTAATTGATTAGAGGGAAATTTGGTATGTTTAGGGATGTCGGGAGTCAGTTTATTGGTCGAGACATTTTTAGGTGTCTACAAGTAAAATCAAGAAATTTACCATAGGGTAATTCAACAAGGTAAAAATGAGATAGAGAATTTTTTTCTTTTATTCAACATATAATCAAGTAACTACATTTGCAAGATTTCTTTCTTGAAATAAGCAACATAATATAATATTCAAAGATGACATTTTTGTCTTTACAATTACAAATATCTGCAATAGATAATGTTTTACATAATCTCAATAAACACAAGTCTCAAAGATATTCTGCATCTAGAAATCTGACATCTTTATCACAAGCCTCGGCATGTCTTCTGCTAGAGAGAGAGAGTATCTTTCCAGTGATTTACCTCCATCCATAGACCGACGGTCTCCCACACATCTTCCACATAGGAAGTGGCCCTACCCTTCATGAGGTATATAGACCAAAGGTGACCAGTGGTAATTTGCCTTTTCGAGTACATAGTGTTGTATCCTACACAACTCTATCAATCATACAACCCTAGATACCCTCTAGCTAAGTATGATTTCCAATAGGTTGTGCAATCAGATACAGTGAACTGACAATGCATGTAGAGACATATGCATTACTATAGCCATAGTTTCAATATAAATTGATGTTCGCAATGAACGTTGTTGTAATGGTCACCCACCCCAACTCGACTTGGATACTATCATATTCCTACAGTTTGACTTGGTCAACTATGTTTAACTTATGAAGTCATGACAATTTCAATATTTTAGTCTTCCCGACCTAGAGAAGTTTACATTCACTATCTATATTCCATAGACCTTATCAACTACCTTTCTTTATGAGGATTCTCATTGCATCATTGTAATAACCGAGATCTGAAACTTATCAACTCATAAGAATTTTAAATCAATTTATAAAGACTAAGATGATTACCTTAACCAGGGTAAGCATAATAGCCTAGGAAATTATTTCCTTTCTTACAAGTAAGAATAAATAACATAGTTAGGGCACTTGTCCCTTCAATCACGATCTATATAATGATCACAACAATTTGATATAAATAATTACGTTATTTGGTTGAGTTAAGGTTTAACTAAAGAGTTTTATCTAACACAAATCTAGTCTTTTTGACTTATGTGGATTCATAAGACACTGTCATTGCTCCATAGACCTTATGGAATGACTATCTATTATTGGGTATCTCTTTGCATACTTGCAACATTTGAGATTCATCACATATCGACAAGTAATAGATAAGAGAAGTTGTGACCAAAAAGGTATAATAAACTTTATGTTTGACTACCCATTTAATAGTACCTCTTGCTTGCTTGCAAAACCTGAGGCTTATGACTTATATCTCAAGTTGACTTGTAACCAGACACATAGGTTCCTCTACCTAAGGTTTAAACATTATTGAGTAATAACAAATCTCCTTTCAATAAGATAAATGAAACATTATTATTTAGGGTTCTCGACCCTCTATTGACTACTCCCATAACATAGCTAAAATGGGTTATAACCATGAAGGTGTCATCAAATAATCTTTAACCCTTCTAGGTTAAACTAGGGTTTTATTTAACCCTTGAATCATCCCTTATATCAAAATAACCCTATCTTAAACTTATAAGACTAAGTTTTAAAATAACCCATGGGTTAACTCAACCAAGGTTAAGAATAATATGGTTTTGTAATAGTTAATACCTCCTATACAAAGTAGTATGAATACCTTCTTACCTTTATGTGATGTCATTAACCATTACTACTTATATACTCATATATAATTCCATATAAGGTCATTACTAGTTTAGACCTAGTCTAATTCCATCATAATAGAAGAACACATTAACATGGCCATATGGACAAAATAAAATAAGATTAGAAGAGAGAGATTGACCTTGAGTATTCATCCAAATACATGGTCGTATAAATCTCTCAGACTAAGACTACAAGCAAGTATATCTTTGTTACGATAAGTCAAAGGATCAAATGTAAATATAAACATTTTCTAAGTTTAGTTTAGCTCCATAAGATGGTGGACTCATTTCCTTGTTATCCACAAGAATCCTATGTCTAGATTTCTCTCATTGAGACATATTTGAGGTAAGATGAAACTAAACATTCCAGTGTTATTGATCTAAAATTTAGTTATCTACTCGAAAGTTCAGAGACTAAGGTTGTTCTTCCTTTTGTATCCTGTGTTAATAATGATTGTTTCTATGAGAGTAATTCATCTCTTAAACTCATACTTGCATATGGATATATCAAGAATATCTCAAGCATTATAACCTTTTTGTTTCATATACTGATACAACTTAAACAAGACTTCATATATGTTTGATGCCTAACATCCTTCAAATACAAAGGATAACCTTCAACAATACTTCAAGGATTGCAATCTTCCAAACTTTCTTGCGATGTTTCTAGCATAAATGCTCTAAGGTCAATCTCTGTAAAAGGTTTATGGTATAACCTGTATTGAAATACAATCGGATAGGCTCTTACACCACACTGTTAAAGAAAACTAAAAGCTTCTCCTAAACTTTAAGCAAGAATGATGACTTTTATATGTTCCAAAATACAACTTAAGAAATCAAAAAGAAGTATCAAACCTAAGGCACAATGGTTCTACATTCCAACGATAATCTCTTACCGTTTCCTATGATTTCTTGGTTTACACTAAATCAACAGTTACAAACCATTATCCTATTGTTTCAAATTCTCATAAAAATGAGCTACAAATGTTTAGATGCTGATGGTTTACTCATTGCTGAGTAAGACCTCAAATAGGAAACAATACAAAATACTATAAAACTTAACTTAGGATGGATATCCTACCTGTTCAACATCAAGGGGTTGCCAGAGATTTCAAGAGCTCACCCACAATAATGATCCTCTTGTTCTTCTTGGTATTTCTTCTTTTAATGTTCTCTAACTTCTCTACTCACTGTCAACTCCCTCCTTAAAGCGTACCCCCCAATGATAAAGTTTTTGTAAATAACCTCCCACTCAAAAGATGCTGCCAATGACTTAACTCAGTCGTGGCTAACAGGACTCAGTAAGACTCATAATGAGTCGCTACCCTCTTCTGCATGACTAACCATCATGGAGGCTCCACTACAAACCGCCGGAGACTAAATCAAAATTTGTTAAAACAAAGTCCTTATGGTTTGCAGATATTGACACACGAGAGCAAGTGCTCTTACTTCTCCCATGATGCTCAGCTATCCTTATCACTAACGACTCTAAGAGAGTCATGGTTTTATATCACATAACCAAGACTAACTGACACTCGATCATTTAAAACCCCATGATTAGCATTAAATCATTAATAAGTGTTTGCACCCTAAATGTACTTTGAGTGGTGTGGGTTTCCACTTATCATGTTTGCTTGTGCCTTTAACTTGAGTAAGAGGAGTTAAAGAAAACATGGTATTAATTGCCACATAACACATAGTAAAGGCTCTTAAATGTATATGATAGATATAGAAAAATGATAACAAGTTAATAACTTCATTAGCAAGTAATAATATAATGCGACAAATGATCATCGTAAAATCATGATAGGGTCAAGTTCAACTCCCCTTCACGAACGCACACACACTTCTTTATGTCGATTTGACTTGATAAGATCGTCATTCGACGTTAAAAGTTGACAATAATCACGTATTCTTAACTCGACAAAATCATCTTAATGTTAAGAATTGTTTGTAACACGTCAAGGGACTTGATAAAATAAGAGAACCATTTTACGACAATTACGTCGTTATATTTATGTTAAACGTAAATAGCCATAGTTCATATTCAAACGATGTCGTTAATGCTACTAACGACGTCATTAACGCTACTAATGACCATGACGACTTTCTACGACTTACAAAGATTTGTAAGGTATCGACTACCTGTCGATTGGGTTTATTAGTAAACTGAAAAGTTAAGGCTTACCTTTCACAACACATTGGTTCACACTTTTGTTACACATCATACTCATCTTTGGCAGATAGACCACTCATAACCTGAGGTCTATATCTCTCTCCTCGAAAGATACTCTCTCTCTCTTTTCTCTGAGAGTCATCTGAAAACCTGTAATCCTGTATCAAACTTGTAACCAACAAATTATGATCAGTGCATCATTATTCAAATAATAAACTGAATCTCATAATACAATATTAAATCAATCAACAATAAAATATTCATTTCCATAATTCCATAAATGTAATTAAATATAATCTGTCTTTCCTTGACATTAATCTAATCATTATAATAGATTTACTTATATCCAAGGAAAAGTTAAAAGTATAGAAAGATAAAAATTAGGGATGTAACATATTGTTCCCCTAAAGATTCATCGTCCTTGATGATATAAGGTATCAAAATGTAACTAAAAGCAAGTTCATTGTTTTCAACTAGTAACAACATTAAATAAATGAGGAAACTTTTGGTAAAATTCATGGTAATCCTCCCATGAAGAACTATCCTTTGCATATTGGTCCCACTGGACCTAGCACTACATAACCTTTATGTTACACATGCAGTGCTTGCGAACTTCAAGCATTTAAGAAGCTCGATCATAACCATTTTTGGGTTCTGTACTTATAAAACATTCTTAGAATATAATATTCATATATTATATAAATATATTTTCATATACAACTCACCAAAAAGCATTATGCCTCCTAACAATAACTGGTAATAGATTGATTCTTGAAATCAATAGAATTTATAACCTTGAGTATTTAGAAAAGTCCTTTATACTTAGGAACTAGTTTGGAATACATTCCATACTTTATGAAACTTTTTCTGGGGTTTGACCCTCAAAAGAACATTTCTTCTCTAATCAAGAATTGTCTTAGTCTACGCTTAACATCAATGTAACTTTTCTATTTATTATCCATTTCCACTGATCTTTTTTGATCAGCTTAATCTATTTATCCATTTTGGACAACATTACTAGACTAATGCTAATCCTATCTTCTAGCTTACCTAGTTTATAGGAATTCGACATCTTTTCTGTCCAATGTTTCAATTCAAGCCATCTTAATAGCAAAAAGTTAGGTATTGTTGAAAATTTCACAAGTGATAAGTAGTCTCCCCACTTATATTGCTGAATCATGCAATATGTTTGAAACAAATCTTCCAAAACCTGGTTAACTCTCTTAGTTTAACCATCTGTTCTCAGGATGATAAATTGTACTCTTATTAATTTTAGTCCTTAGCATAGAGAACAAGTTTGCCAAAACCTTCACATTACACGTGCATTTCTATCCGAGATAACCTTCTCAGGAAAACCATGCAATCTAAACACCTCTTGCACAAAATTGTGAGCTAACATAGGTGCTCCATCAATCAAATTCCTTGGTATAAAATATGCTACCTTCGTGAGTTTATCAACCACAACTAAATGGCATTGTGTCTATTCCTAGACATAGGAAAACCTTGAACCAAATCCATACTTAATAACTTGCCATTTCCACTCTGGCATATCACGTGGGTACAACAATCCTACAGGTGTTGATGTTCTGCTTTTTACCCTTTGGCATTCCAGACAACTTGCTACAAATCTCGCAGCATCGTTCTTCATTCTTTTCTTGAAATTAAGAGGTTTAACATCCGCTAGAAGTTTGGTCACTCCTGGATGTCCAGAATATGGTGCGGTATGAACTTTTTTCCATACTAGATTCCTTAATTCAGCAGAATTAGAAACACTTATACTTCCTCTGAAACTCCATAGTCCATTAGACTCAAATTGAAATCCATCATACCTTGAATCTTAGGCTACCAATTGCTCATCATGAATAGGTACACCCCTTAATCCTTCTCCTGAGGCATCAGTTTTTCCCTCAAATTGTCCTTCGGGGTCAGGAATTCACAAAATTGGTGTTGTAATTTCTCTTAACCATTGCAGAATCACTTGCACATGATGGTAATGTTCTCCTTCATTCTTAGAATAAATAAGTATATCTTCTAGAAGGGCTAGAACATCTTGTCTAAACAATCTCTAAACAAACTGTTCATGAGATTTATGAATATGATAGGGGTATTTGTAACTCCAAAAGGCAACACTACAAACTCATAGTGCCCATTTCTTATCCAAAAAGTTGTTTTATGGGTATCCTCATCCTTCAATCTTGACTGATGATATAATGATTGCTAATCAATCTTTGAAAACACTGCAGCTCCACGCATCTAATCAAAGAGGTCATCAATACATGGTGAAAGATATTTGTTTTTTATTGTTGCTTTAATGAGCATACGATACTAAATACACAATTGCAGAGTTATGTCCTTTTTCTTGACAATGATAACTAGTGCACCCCATGGTGATTTATCGGATCTAATCAAACCTTTAGCCAATAATTCTTGTTATGGGGCTTTTGATTCCATTTGTCATATGGTAAGGTACTTTTCTGGGTAACCTATCCAAAACTCTAAGAGAAATAAAAATTTCAGTTGCTCAAATCATTTGTTTCATCAAACCTTGGTGGAATGACTTCATATCTAGGAAAATTCTAAGGCATGCCTATCCTTTGATTCCTTTTAAGGTCTATGATTCTTAGGGTTCGCACTACTCACACAATGATCTTGGTGATTTCCCTGCTCATCCCATGAGAAAATTTTTCCCCTTTAGGGTTTTCCTTGATCTCTTTCTTTTCCAAAATACCAGGTCTCCTAGGTTTTTATAACCATGGTTAGGATTGCCCCTTTTTGTCCAAGAGATTAACTAGTAGTTTATTCTCTTCTAATTATCACCCTTGTTTGTTTTTGTATGAAACATGTCATTTTTCTCATGCCAGATAAATAAGTTATCTCATAGTTTTCTAAATCTAAAGCGACTCAAAACATCAAAACATTTTTAACTCATAACAATCAATAGATTGGTACAAAACATTCCCATTTTTATTATAATTTTTTTTCAGGAGTAATTACATCCTTATTTATATAGTTGATATGACAAGACTACATGTTACTATCGATTTAACAATCTTCCAATTAAACAAACTTAGAGGATGGATGTACACATAGGTACTCCTCCAAGACCTTTTTCCTAAAATAGAAGCATCACATCAACCTTCAAGTGACATGTTGTGGCTGGCTACGGTTTACTAGGTTTTTACTACACAAGTAGAAATAGTAGGATTCTTGGCCAGTTCAAAACATTGTTTTCTTTCTAGCCAAATACGCTTCAGCGCATCTGCAAAAGAGTCTGAATACTCCAGCCATGCAACTTCAGAGTAAATAATATGCTCTTTAATTTCAACCTCCTCGATAGGTTCCTTCTTAACCACCAATTCAGGCAAATGCTGGGGAACAAACTTTCTTGTAGTTTTCTTGGTTCTTTTCCACGCCATTCTGGCACAAGAAAATTCAAACATTAGCTAAACGCATAATGTTGTCTACAGGTCAGCATAGTGGACTCATAAGCCCTAGTATCGAAACTGGTAGCTTTGATACCATATGTAACATCCACGTTCTAAAAACGTAATAAAATCAAGAATTTTACCATAGAGTAATTCAACAAGGTAAAAATGAGATGGAGAAATTTTTTCTTTTATTCAACATATAATCAAATAACTACATTTACAAGATTTCTTTCTTGAAATAAGCACCATAATATAATATTCAAAGATGACATTTTTGTCTTTACAATTACAAATATTTGCAATAGATAATGTTTTACATAATCTCAATAAACACAAGTCTCAAAGATATTCTGCATCCAGAAATCTGACATCTTTATCACAAGCCTCAACATGTCTTCTGCTAGAGAGAGAGAGAGTATCTTTCCACTGATTTACCTCCATTCACATACCGGTGGTCTCCCACACATCTTCCACATAGGAAGTGGCCCTACCCTTCACGAGGGATATAGACTAAAGGTGACCAGTGGTAATTTGCCTTTCTAAGTACATAGTGTTGTAACCTACACAACTCTATCAATCATACAACCTGAGATACCATCTAGCTAAGTATGATTTCCGATAGGTTGTGCAATCCAGATATAGTGAACTGACAATGCATGCAGAGACATGCATTACTATGGCCATAGTTTCAATATAAATTGATGTTCGCAATGAATGTTGTCGTAATGTTCACCCACCCCAACTCAACTTGGATACTATCATATTCCTATAATTCGACTTGGTCAACTACGTTTAACTTATGAAGTCATGACAATTTCAATATTTTAGTCTTCCCGACCTAAACAAGTTTACATTCGTTGTCTATATTCCATAGACCTTATCGACTACCTTTCTTTATGAGGATTCTCATTGCATCATTACAATACCTGAGATCCCAAAATTATCAACTCATAAGAATTTTAAATCAATTTATGACGACTAAGATGGTTACCTTACCCAGGGTAAGGATCATAGTCTAGGAAATTATTTCCTTTCTTACAAGTAAGAATAAATAACATAGTTAGGACACTTGTCCCTTCAATCATGATCTATATAATGATCACAACAATTTAATATAAATAATTACCTTATCTGGTCGAGTTAAGGTTTAACTTTATCTAACACAAATCTAGTCTTTTTGACTTATGTGGATTCATAAGACACTGTCATTGCTCCATAGACCTTATGGAATGACTATCTATTCTTGGGTATCTCTTTGCATATTTGAAACATTTGAGATTCATCACTTATCAACAAGTAATAGCTAAGAGAAGTTGTGATCAAAAAGGTATAATAAACTTTATGTTTGACTGACCATTTAATAGTACCTCTTGCATGCTTGCAAAACCTGAGGCTTATGACTTATATCTCAAGTCGACTTGTAACCAGACTCTTAGGTTCCTCTACCTAAGGTTTAAACATTATCGACTAATAACAAATCTCCTTTCAATAAGATAAATGAAACATTATTATTTAGGGTTCTCGACCCTCTATTGAGTACCCCCATAACATAGCTAAAACAAGTTATAACCATGAAGGTGTCATCAAATAATCTTTAACCCTTCTAGGTTAAACTAGGGTTTTATTTAACCCTTGAATCATCCCTTATATCAAAATAACCCTATCTTAAACTTATAAGACTAAGGTTTAAAAACAACCCTTGGGTTAACTCAACCAAGGTTAAGAATAATATGGTTTTGTAATAGTTAATACCTCCCATACAAAGGAGTATGAATACCTTCTTCTTACCTTTACGTGATGTCATTATCCATCACTACTTATATACTCATATATAATTCCATATAAGGTCATTACTAGTTTAGACCTAGTCTAATTCCATCATAATAGAAGAACACATTAACATGGCCATATGGACAAAAGAAAATATTATTAGAAGAGAGAGATTGACCTTGAGTATTCATCCAAATACATGGTCCTATAAATCTCTCAGACTAAGACTACACGCAAGTATATGTTTGTTACGATAAGTCAAAAGATCAAACGTAAATATAAACTTTTCTAAGTTTAATTTAGCTCCATAAGATGGTGGACTCATTTCCTTGTTATCCACAAGAATCCTATGTCTAGATTTCTCTCATTTGGACATATTTGAGCTAATATGAAACTAAACATTCTAGTGTTATTGATCTAAAATTTAGTTATCTACTCGAAAGTTCAGAGACTAAGGTTGTTCTTCCTTCTGTATCTTGTGTTAATAATGATCGTTGCTATGCGAGTAATTCATCTCTTAAACTCATACTTGCATATGGATATATCAAGAATATTTTAAGTGTTATAACCTTTTTGTTTCATATACTGATACAACTTAAACAAGACTTCATATATGTCTAATGCCTAACATCCTTTGAATACAAAGTATAACCTTTGACAATACTTCAAGGATTGCAATCTTCCAAACTTTCTTGCGATGTTTCTAGCATAAATGCTCTAAGGTCAATCTCTGTAAAAGGTTTATGCTCGACATTATATCTTTTATAAAAAATAAAGGTATAACCTATATTGAAATACAATCGGATAGGCTCTTACACCACACTATTAAGGCCAACTAAAAGCTTCTCCTAAACTTTAAGCAAGAATGATGACTTTTATATGTTCCAAAATACAACTTAAGAAATCAGAAAGAAGTATCAAACCTAAGGCACAATGGTTCTACGTTCCAACGATAATCTCTTACCGTTTCCTGTGATTTCTTGGTTTACACTAAATCAACAGTTACAAACCATTATCCTATTGTTTCATATTCTCATAAAAATGAGCTACAAATGTTTAGATGCTGACGGTTTACTCATTGCTGAGTAAGACTCAGATAGGAAACAATACAAAATACTGTAAAACTTAACTTAGGGTAGATATCCTACCTGTTCGACGTCAAGGGGTTGCCAGAGATTTCAAGAGCTCACCCATAATAACGATCCTCTTGTTCTTCTTGGTATTTCTTCTTTCAATGTTCTCTAACTTCCCTGCTCACCGCTAACTCCCTCCTCAAAGCGTACCCCCCAATGATGAAGTTTTTGCAAATAACCTCCCACTCAAAAGATGGCGCCAACGACTTAACTTAGTTGTGGCTAAAAGGACTCAGTAAGACTCATAATGAGTCACTGCCCTCTTGTACATGACTAACCATCATGGAGGCTCCACTACAAACCGCCGAAGACTAAATCAAAATTTGTTAAAAGAAAGTTCTTATGGTTCATAGATATTGACACACGGGAGCAAGTGCTATTACTTCTCCCATGATGCTTAGCTATCCTTATAACTAATGACTCTAAGAGAGTTGTGGTTTAATATCACATAACCAAGACTAACTATCACTCGATCATTTAAAACCCCATGATTAGCATTAAATAATTAATAAGTGTTTGCACCCTAAATGCACTTTGAGTGGCGTGGGTTTCCACTTATCATGTTTGCTTGTGCCTTTAGCTTGAGTAAGAGGAGTTAAAGAAAACATGGTATTAATTGCCACATAACACATAGTAAAGGCTCTTAAATGTATATGATAGATATAGAAAAATGATAACAAGTTAATAACTTCATTAGAAAGTAATAATATAATGCGACAAATGATTATCGCAAAATCGTGATAGGGTTGAGTTCAACTCCCCTTCATGAACACACACACTTCTTTACATCAATTTGACTTGATAGGATTGTCATTCGACATTAAAAGTTGACAATAATCACTTATTCTTAACTCGACGAAGTCGTCTTAACATTAAGAATTTTTTCTAACACGTCAAGGGACTTAATAAAATAAGAGAACCATTTTACGACAATTACGTCATAATATTTACATTAAACATAAATAGCCATAGTTCATATTCAAACAACGTCATTAACTCTACTAATGACCATGACGAATTTCTATGTCTTACAAAGATTCGTAATGTATCGACTACCTGTCGATTGGGTTTATTAGTAAACTGACAATTTAAGGCTTACCTTTCACAACACATTGGTTCACACTTTTGTTACACATCATACTTGTCTTTGGCAAATAGACCACTCATAACCTGAGGTCTATATCTCTCTCCTCGAAAGATACTCTCTCTCTCTTTTCTCCAAGAGTCATCTGAAAACCTGTAATCCTGTATCAAACTTGTAACCAACAAATTATGATCAGTGCATCATTATTCAAATAATAAACCAAATCTCATAATGCAATAATAAATCAATCAACAATAAAATATTCATTTCCATAATTCCATAAATGACATTAAATATAATCTGTCTTTTCTTGACATTAATCTAATCATTATAATAGATTTACTTATATCCAAGTAAAAGTAAAAAGTATATCAAGACAAAAATTAGGGATGTAACAATAGTAAAATATTCATTTCCATAATTCCATAAATGACATTAAATATAATCTGTCTTTCCTTGACATTAATCTAATCATTATAATAGATTTACTTATATCCAAGTAAAAGTAAAAAGTATAGCAAGACAAAAATTAGGGATGTAACAACAACACCATAGCAGTCACAAGTCATTGAAACAATACCACTCTCACTATTTGCATTGTTCTGTTACAAGAAACCTTAATGAATAATGAAATCATTCAAGTCAACTCCTCCTAATTACTCATGTCGAACCTTCTGGGGGATAAGAGATAGGAAAGTGAACAACTCCCCCTAACTTCATATCACTTCTCAAGCAACTGAAGAAGCATCTTGTGCAACATGCACAAGGTTAGGATCCTTCTCTTTCACTTATTTTCTTATCCAAACCTTCTTAACACCTATCTTCTTATGATGATTAACTGATTTCATTAGATCACTGTTACAATATTGTGCTTTGTGTCCAAACTTATGGCATTTATATGATGTAACCTTATAACTAATAGAAGGAACAAAATCAAATTCTTGTGACAACCAAAAAGAACTTTGATGACCATATCTTCCATGCATCCAACAATCGCTTTCTATATGACCAACTTGATTACACTTGCAACATACCACATTGTAACTCTTATTGATCAGACTTTTATTCTTATGCCATTCAAAATCATTTCTTGAATGAGTTCTACAATCTCTAGCTCTATGACTATAAACACAACAAGAATAGAAATAACCATGAAACTGAGAGTAGTTGTACCTTATTGAATGGTACTGCCTGATAGATGGAGGTCTTGAGGTTCTACTTGTCCTTTCTCTTTCAACATCGGCAACTTTATCTTTTGCTTTCTTCTTGTCTTCCTTAGGAGAAACAAAATGTTTATTCAGGTCTATCTTCTGTCTAGGAGCATTTTTGACTTTGGAACACTCTCCTTCTTCATAACCTAGACCAGTAGTGTCCTTATGATGCTTTTGCTTCCTCAACATATCATTCAAGCATTCAGTACTCTTTTCAAACTGCAGATTCTTATGCAACTTAGAAGATGCTTCTACCAATTCCTTTCATAAAGAGACTATGTCTAACTCTAATCTTAGACATTCATTAGTTTTGACTTCAAGATTTGATTTTGCAAAATCAACAACCCTTTTAGCTTCTTCTATTTCAGTTTTTAGACTGATAATCAATTTGTTAGACTCTTCAATTTGTATCTTTGTCTTTTTAATATCTAAAGAAACTCTTACAAAATCTGAACATACCTTGTCCTTGGAATCTTTTTCTTGTTGAAGCTGGTCTTCTGATCTCCTGTTTTCTTTTCTGAGTTGCTTGATTGTATCCAAAGCACACAAGAGTTCTCCTTCTAAATCAACCTCACAATCATCTTCATTAGAATCCTGTCCATTTTCATCCACAAAGAGGCCTTCTTCTTCGTCATCAATCTTAACAGCAAAATCATCTTTTCTTTCATCACACTTTATATCATCATTCAGGGAAGACTCATGCAACAACTCATCACATGACTTGACTGTTTGTTGTTTAACCTTTTGCTTGGCACCTTTCTTTTCTCTATTTCTTCTACACTTTCCCATGGTACTCCACTATCAGGATCTACCCAAGCATGTTAGACTTCTATAGGGAACCTATGCTCTGATACCACTTGTTGGAGTATAGGACCACTGAGAGGGGGGTGAATTAGTGGTCTATAAACTTTAAAACTTTTTCACCTTTTAACTCACATGATAGAGAATGAGAGAGACTTCAAAGATACATATGCACAAGTATGATTATAAACATAATGATCAAGACCTCTATTGGGACATGAAATTTTCTACCAATTTTTGCATAAATTTCAGGATCCCATGATGAAAAAATCAATTTCAGTACTCAAAAATTCACCTGCACAAGATGCTCAAGTGGCCTACTTTGAAGCATTATAATTCGAAACCTGCTCAGTTTTATGCAAAATCAATTTGCAAGCATACTTTCCTATCATATGTGAGTGTACATGTCTGATTTCATCTTCCTATGACGAGATTTGACTATGTTTTGAGGAGTCAAGTTGAAGGGTTTTGAAAAACTTTTGCTATTTGCACAATGTAAAATCAGTCCGGGAGGCCAACTTGGGAGGCTAATATCTTGCAGATGGATAATGTTCATGATGAACCAATTGGTGTTCCTAATTCACCTTATCAAAATCCACTTCTATGTTCGGTTTTAAGGCTCCAACACATCGTTTGCTATTTTTTCAAAATGAAAAGCAAATGCACTTAGCCTTGATTTCATAGTTTTCACCTCTAGAGAAGTCAACTTTGGCCCTAAATATTTGTGAAAGAATTGAAATGGTGAAAAATCCTCTTGTACACATGGTCAATGGATCTAAATGAACAATTGTTTCCAGTGGTAGCTTCCCAGGAGAAGATTTGATATTTTTTCAAGGAGGTGGCTCTGTGTGCTCAAGTTGGTTTTATGACAGGTGCAGTTGCAGAAAAGACCAAGTGGGCCACTTTGGCATTGAATATCTTCCACCTTGAGATGTGTTTTGCCAAACCATTTGCTGTACTGAATTCTTGGGTCAAAATTCTACATGCCTGTGCATTTTAATGGCTCTAGGAGATGGTTTGATCAGTTTTCCAAAATGATTTTGGAGGCTACATGACTTGTTTTGGTCACTATGCAAAGATGCTAGAAAGTGGATTTTGATGTCCACCCAGTTCAATTTTTCACTTCATGAGCATGCAGAGGCAATCCCAGATCATTTCATGATAAAAACTTGTTTCAAAACTCAATTTTTTTTAGTCGGGCCCACATGGGGCCCTGACTTGTGTCACACAAGTATTGGTTGATGAGGCAAGACGATAATGTTTGTTGAGTCTGTGGTATTATTCTATATTTTTTGGTGATGGATTAAAGCCTCATGAAGCATTCATTGATGAAATATCTTCAAAAGAAATTCTTTTACAAGGCAGTAGAGGTTAGAGAACTAGATACATCTTGGGAATCTTGTGCCTTTTCTTCATGACATTGCTTGTGCCTTTTCATATTCAAAGAGAGCTATATGACCACATAAGGGATGCCCTCTAGTGGAGGAAGGGAATTGGATGTGCATCATCTCTATGTGAATGTCACTACTTCAAAGGTCATCATAGATAGAAAGTGGAAGAGCTGCAAGTAAGCTTCTTTGCAAAATTGACAAAGTTGTTGGTGTTTTAGGAACCAACAGACAATCTCTTGGAAGATTGGTAAAGAAGATCACTATTAGGGTTTCTTTTGGAACTAAAAATCAACCATGTTATTGGTGCATATGGTATTGTCAGCCAAGAATGTAAAACTGTAATATCATAGTATGGTGATATGATTTTTTGAGCTCTTGATGGCACATACAAATCCTCAGAAGGTTTGTTCTCAGATTGGCTTGTGCTCTTCTAATGGTCAAATGGATGTCAGCATGGGTATAACTAGCATACTAGATAAAGAAGCTCATGAAATAGAGGCATCTTCAGGTTCCAATGATGCAATGTGCACTGCTTGTCAGATGGCAGTTGTGTGGATGCAGAACCAACTCTCCCAAAACTAGACTAGGGAACATATTCTCAGCTACAAGAATAAGCTCTGTAAATGGTTGCCAAGCTCGAATGGAGTATCAGTTGTTAACTGTGATCAAATATCAAGCATGCCAACTGTTACGTTTTCTATTGCAATTAAAACATTCAATCTCATAGTAGACCAGTATATTCTTAAAGTAGGCGAATGTGTTACGGTTTAGTGCATAAATGGTTTCATGGGCTTGAATGTTCCTCCACCACTGAAGTGCCATTCCTGCATTGTTTCCCTTCTGTGCCGGTGTGGACACCTTGATCAAACAGAAATATTCATTCATAAAATGTTGTTGCCATCCACTTCCCATCTCAATCTCACATCATTATGTAGAGAGGGCTGACATCAAAGTATAATGAAAAGGGGAATTTTTGTCAGACATTATAGTTGGAAATGCTCTGGCGGGCATGTGTGTGAATGTGGAAGCATTGACAAGATAAAGGAATGATTTCTCTGCTGTCATAATGAAGAGTTCGCAATGGCATTTGATTTGTTCAAAATGGCCCTTAGAAACAAATATTGTAGTTGTTAAGAACCTCTAAGTATGCGCTGATTGCCACAGTGCAATGAAACCTATCTCTAAGACTGTTGCAAGTGAAATTGTTGAGAGATGTGAACTATCTCCATCATTTTAAAAGGGACAATGTGCTCATTGTGAATTAAAAAAGGCGCATAAGCAAGATTGAAGTCATGAATCTAGGAGAGATTACTCCAGAGGGATTTTGAAAAACTGTGGTCATGGAAACATAGAAGGAACCATTTGATTCGATGAAAGGCAATGTAGTTCGAATCCTCTGGTGGAGAGACAAGGTATTTGAACTATTTGCAAGTGAAAGGAGTGTACAAGACATCCGACAGAGAAGTTCCCGCAGCTACCGCAAAAGAGCCAGGCATGATGTGCGGGCTAGCGGTGAGGTCCCTGTAGTCCCACGAGAAAACCCTAACCAGAGTGCGGGAGAGTGGCAAGGGCCAAAAAATCAAAAAAATTCAATAAATAAAGGCCAAAGGTGGAGAAATATGCAGGAATTAAACCATAATAGTTTTTATTTAATGTGCCCAATAGGTATTTTTTTTAAAAGGGTGAAAATATAAATTTTCATAGGTAATTATTTTACCTGAGACACATGGGTAATGTGAAAATTGTAAAAGGATGCACCAGAATGTAAAGGGTCATAACCCTAAATTTGCAAAATATATATGGGAGATACAAATTGAAGAAAGGGTAGAATCATTAGTAGTAGGTTAAATCATCATCACTAGTAGTAGATAGGTTCATCCATCTCGCCCATCCATCTCATATTAGAAACTATTGTAATGCACAATATTCAAAGAATATAATGAAGCAGATTATTTTTACATGGTGATCTATTTTTAGTATTCAACTGTTGTGATTGAGTTTCATGATTATATGCTACTGTATTGTCTCCAAAGTGGTTCTTTTAAATTATTCAAATTCATAAAATTTTTCACAACACATTTGTTGTTGGTGTGTGATCAATTTGGCTGGTTTTTGCAAGAAGTTGATTTAAGTCCTCCCAAGTAGTTCATGTTCATTGGTCTCTACCAAGAGTTAAAATCCTTTAAACAAACAATCTTGGTTAGGTTTCCTTCATACGAGAATTAAAATTCCTTTCATTTGTTCACAATAGTTTAAGGGAACATCACTGGGATTTGGTAAGAGGGGTATAGCAACTTACAAACTTGCACGTCTGCATAAGGTGCAGACACATAAAAGGTACCCAACAGTTAGAGTTAAGCTAAGAAGTAAACCAACTAATCCTATGCATCTATCTTCATTATCACCATTTATCCATTGAGTCTATCCACCTAATAGATTAGGCACTGATCCATTCTAGAACTCTTTACACAAATTTAATTCACATCTTCTACATTTTCAAGCTTTTATTAGGAATTAGAAAACAAGCTTTGCAGTTTTCTCACACCTGCGTGCCATAGTGAGTAAAATTGCCTCAATTAGAATTCATTTATATTTCCAAAGCTGCCTTATTGATTAGGTATACCCGCCTAGGTCTGGCAATGCCAAAAGAGTAGGGGTTTTGTTGTATAAACCTTGTCTTGTTGACCAAAAACGTATCAAGGGATTGGCACCCTCTTGTGGTTTAAAAACTTGCATTTTTGAGAATCAACAAATTGGCGACTCTGCTGGGGAAAGCTTCTAGGAAATTTGGTTTAAGACCGTCTCATCACAAAGTCAATACATTTTGAATTCTAACACAACTTGGTAACTCTGCTGGTAAGGACCTAGAAAGACATAATTATTTTCCTACTCATGAAAAGTATGTGGCGACTCTGAAAAGATTTTAATATTATCCAACAATTAATGGAAGAAGATCTTTGTTCCAAGAGAGTCCTAAGAAAAGGTGGACAGATAAGCATGGATCTCCTTATGGAAAATAACCTCAAAAGGCAAATGAATTAGAGGAACGGATGGAAGAAAATCAAGGGGGGGTTAGTTGAATACACTATCATTGATTTTAATAGTATGACTAACCAAGAGATTGAACTACATCTAGAATGGCAAAAACAACAAATCAGGAGACTACAGTTAATATGAGAAAGCCAAGAACTGGATAGACAATTAGCACAATTGGATATCCAGGCATCAAAACCACCAAAATATGTCCCTCCACAAGGTGGTAATATCAATTCACATGAGCTCTCTCGGAATACATATTCTCCATGTACCTCAAGAATACCTAACAGTGCATATCATAACCCTATCCAGCATAATATGCCACCACAAAGGCCTCAACCTATAAGTGCAAGTAACATTCCCCAATACTATCCACCACCAGGACAACAATATGCCCCACAATATCACCACCAGTATATGTCACATAAGAATGTGCACTCTCATCAACCCACCCAACAAAATGCTTACCATCAGTCCCCATACAGATATCATACGCAGCAAAATATTTTTACACCACACTTGGAGCCACAACATATTCCAACTAATGAAATGGCATATGGTATATCAAGAGATGAGAGCAATCTTCAAAATACAAATTCTTTTGTTGTCCCAGCCCACCCATCGCAATATATGAATCAACAGTTTGGGGAGGAAGAGGATGACTATTTTCAAACAGGGCAAACTCTTGATGAAGAGGAAGTGTGCATGTCTAAAAATGATTTTCAGATCTATTCCAACCCCTTATATAATGACATAACAGAGGATAGTGAAATGACACTCTGCCAAGGCATGCCGGAAAAGGAATTTCAAATGTTCTCAAACCCATGTTATCATGAGGATGAAGCATTTTTAGATAGTCAAAGTGCTGTACCAACTCATGAGGAAAGATCATTTTCAGATGGGAAGGACAATACATCAATTTATAATGAAAGTAGCAGTGAAGCTGAAGCTGATATATCACACTTGTCCTTACTTCACAATGCTAAGTTTGATGAAGATACTGCAAAAGATAAAATTTTTGTGAAGCCTGATAATGAAAAGTGTTGCATCCAGCATGGTTGTGTTTTAAATGGGACAATCATGTGTTATGTCTCTAAAGTGATGCCTGATAACAAAATGTGGACTGATAAGAAATATGATAGAACAACGAATCATAGCATTGAAAATGGGTATTCCTTGGCAAATGACAATAGTGTTTCTAGACATGTGATATTATTACATGATGAGAACTAGATTTTTGACAGAGGAAAATACAGGTATGGTTTTTTAACCATATCACCGTAGTGCAAGATTGATGTTTAGATTCTGTTGCCGAATGGAGTAGGCACTGGTCTGCTCCCTAGAGATCAGGGATCTTGCTATGCCCGCAAGGGGCATACATCCCCAGACAGAGCCACTGTTGGGACCTAAAATTTTCCACCAATTTTTGCAGAAATTTTAGGATCCCATGATGAAAAAATCAATTTCAGTACTAAAAAATGCACCTGCACAAGATGCTCAAGTGGCCTACTTTAAAGCATTATAATTCGAAACCTGCTCAGTTTTATACAAAATCACTTTGCAAGTATACTTTCCTATCATATGTGAGTGCACATGTCTAATTTCAGCTTCCTATGACAAGATTTGACTAAGTTTTTAGGAGTCAAGTTGAAGGGTTTTGAAAAACTTTTGCTGTTTGCACAATGTAAAATCAGTCCGGGAGGCCAACTTGGGAGGCTAATATCTTGCAGATGGATAATGGTCATGATGAACCGATTGGTGTTCCTGATTCACCTTATCAAAATCTACTTCTATGTTCAGTTTCAAGGCTCCAACACATCGTTTGCTATTTTTTCAAAATGAAAAGCAAATGCACTTAGCCTTGATTTCACAGTTTTCACCTCCAGAAGAGTCAACTTTGGCCCTAAATATTTGTGAAAGAAGTGAAATGGTGAAAAATCCTCTTGTACACATGCTTAATGGATCTAAATGAACAATTGTTTCCAGTGGCAGCTTTCCAGGAGAAGATTTGATATTTTTTCAAGTAGGTGACTTGGTGTGCTCAAGTTGGTTTTTTGATAGGTGTAGTTGCAGAAAAGGCCAAGTGGGCCACTTTGGCATTGAATATCTTCCACTTCGAGATGTGTTTTGCCAAACCATTTGCTGCACTAAATTCTTGGGTCAAAAGTCTACATGCCTGTGCATTTTAATGGCTCCAGGAGATGGTTTGATCAATTTTCTAGAATGATTTTGGAGGCTACAGGACTTGTTTTAGTCATTGTATAAAGATGCCAGAAAGTGGATTTTGATGTCCACCCAGTTTGATTTTTCACTTCATGAGCATGCAGAGGCAGTCACAGATCATTTCATGACAAAAACTTGTTTCAAAATGAATTTTTTTTAGTCGGGCCCACATGGGGCCCCGACTTGTGTCACACAAGTATTGGTTGATGAGGCAAGACGATAATGTTTGTTGAGTCTGTGGTATTATTCTATCTTTTTTGATGATGGATTAAAGCCTCATGAAGCATTCAATGATGAAATCTCTTCAAAAGAAATTCTTTTGCAAGGCAGTAGAGGTTAGAGAACTAGGTACATCTTGGGAATCTTGTGCCTTTTCTTCATGACATTGCTTGTGCCTTTTCATATTCAAAGAGAGCTGTATGACCACATAAGCGATGCCCTCTAGTGGAGGAAGGGAATTGGATGTGCATCATCTCTATGTGAATGTCACTGCTTCAAAGGTCTTCACAGATAGAAAGTGGAAGAGCCGCAGGTAAGCTTCTTTGCAAAATTGACAAAGTTGTTGGTGTTTTAGGAACCAACAGGCAATCTCTTGGAAGATTGGTAAAGAAGATCACTATTAGGGTTTCTTTTGGAACTACAAATCAACCATGTTATTGGTGCATTTGGTATTGTCAGCCAAGAATGTAAAACTGTAATATCACAGTATGGTGATATGATTTTTTGAGCTCTTGATGGCACATACAAATCCTCAGAAGGTTTGTTCTCAGATTGGCTTGTGCTCTTCTAATGGTCAAATGGATGTCAGCATGGGTATAGCTAGCGTACTAGATAAAGAAGCTCATGAAATAGAGGCATCTTTAGGTTCCAACGATGCAATGTACACTGCTTGTCAGATGGCAGTTGTGTGGATGTAGAACCAACTCTCCCAAAACTAGACTAAGGAACATAATCTTAGTTACATGAATAAGATCTGTGAATGATTGCCAAGCCTAAATAAGAATCAATTGTTGACTATGATCAAATATCAAGCATGCCAACTGTTACATTTTCTATTGGAAGTAAAACATTCGATCTCACACTAGACTAGTATATTCTTAAAGTAGGCGAATGTGTTATGGTTCAGTGCATAAGTGGTTTCATGGGCTTGGATGTTCCCCCACCACTAAAGTGCTATTCCTACATTGTTGCCCTTCTCTGCCGGCGTGGACACCTTGATCAAATAGAAATATTCATTCATAAAATGCCGTTGCCATCCACTTCTCATCTCAATCTCACATCATTATGTAGAGAGGGCCGACATCAAAGTATAACAAAAAGGGGAATTTTTGTCAGACATTATAGTTGGAAATGCTCTGGTGGGCATGTATGTGAATGTGGAAGCATTGACAAGATAAAGGAATGATTTCTTTGCCGTCATAATGAAGAGTTTGCAATGGCATTTGATTTGTTCAAAATGGCCCTTAGAAACAGCTATTGTAGTTGTTAAGAACCTCTAAGTATGCATTGATTGCCATAGTGCAATGAAACCTATCTCCAAGACTGTTGCAAGTGAAATTGTTGAGAGATGTGAACTATCTCCATCATTTTAAAAGGGACAATGTGCTCATTGTGAATTAAAAGAGGTGCATTAGCAAGATTGAAGTCATGAATCCAGGAGAGATTACTCCAAAGGGATTTTGAAAAACTGTGGTCATGGAATCATAGAAGGAACCATTTGATTCGATGAAAGGCAATGTAGTTTGAATCCTCTGGTGGAGAGAAAAGACATTTGAACTATTTGCAAGTGAAAGAAGTGTACAGGACATCTGACAGAGAAGTTCTCGCAGCTACCGCAAAAGAGCCAGGCATGCTGTGTGAGCTAGTGGTGAGGTCCCTGCAGTCCCGCGAGCAAACCCTAACTGGAGTGCAGGAGAGCGGTGGAGTTATTTTTTTCGCATCACCACAAGAGATGTTAGGTGCATGTACAGGAGAGCGGCAAGGGCCAAAAAATCAAAAAAATTAAATAAATAAAGACCAAAGGTGGAGAAATATGCGGGAAGTAAACCATAATTGGTTTTTATTTAATGTGCCTGATAGGTATTTTTTTTTAAAGGGTGAGAATATAAATTTTCATAGGTAATTATTTTACCCAAGACACATGGGTAATGTGAAAATTGTAAAAGGATGCACCAAAATTTAAAGGGTCATAACCCTAAATTTGCAAATCGCCCATCCATCTCATATCAGAAACTATTGTAATGCACAGTATTCAAAGAATATAATGGAGCATATTATTTTTACATGTTGATCTATTTTTAGTGTTCAACTGTTGCGATTGAGTTTCGTGATTATATGCTACTGTATTGTCTCCAAAGTGGTTCTCTTAAATTATTCAAATTCATAAAATTTGTCAGAACACATTTGCTATTGGTGTGTGATCAATTTGGCTGGTTTCTGCAAGATGTTGATTTAAGTCCTCCCAAGTAGTTCATGTTCATTGGTCTCTGCCAAGAGTTAAAATCCTTTAAACAAACAATCTTGGTTAGGTTTCCTTCATACAAGAATTAAAATTCCTTTCAGTTGTTCACAATAGTTTAAGGGAACATCACTGGGATTTGGTAAGAAGGGTATAGCAACTTACAAACTTGTATGTCTACATAAGGTACAGACACATAAAAGGTGCCCAACAGTTAGAGTTAAGCTAAGAAGTAAATCGACTAATCCTATGCATCTGTCTTCATAATCACCATTTATCCATTGAGTCTATCCACCCAATAGATTAGGCACTGATCCATTCTAGAACTCTTTACACAAATTTAATTCACATCTTCTACATTTTCAAGCCTTTATTAGGAATTAGAAAACAAGCTTTGCAGTTTTCTCACACCTACATGCCATAGTGAGTAAAATTGCCTCAATTAGAATCCATTTATATTTCCAAATCTACCTTATTGATTAGGTATACCCACCTAGGTCTGGCAGTACCAAAAGAGTAGGGGGTTTTGTTGTATAAACCCTGTCTTGTTGACAAAAAACGTATCAAGGGATTGGCACCCTCTTGTGGTTTAAAAACCTGCGTTTTTGAGAACCAACAACCTCAAAGACAAAACATTAGGGCACACACATAAAGATAAACAACATAAATCATAACACATGTTTTTCATGAGTGGAAAACCCTCATAGGGATGAAAAACCACTCAGAAAATGCCTCATTGGCTTAATCAAAATGCCTCACTGGCAAATACATCTAGGAGCACCAACTCCTTATGAAGCACCAACTCCAATAATAAACATGAGCACCAACTCAATGTGAGGACCGCCCTTTTTACTACTGTTGTTATGACTATTTACAGTACTGTTATTGTTACTTTCATATTTGTGGGATAGCAGTTCTCGGTATTTGTCAGACTATTTAACTTTATTATGTTTTAGGAAAAACTAATTGGGTGATGTTTGGATAAGTTTACTTTTCAGAAAAATGAATTAGGTGATGATGGAAAATTGTAATATGATTTTAATTATGTTAAATTGTACTAGGGCATGAGAATGCATGTTTTATTTAAGTTGCTTCGGCTATGATGAATTTATGTGGTTACTGATCTTGTAATTGAGTGTGCAGGGATTACTAATCGAACCACAGATTTCGGAGATCATTCCACACCTTGTTCTTTGTTATTCCCTTTAAGCCGATCTGGTTCCACGAGGAACCAAGATCTCTTTGTGTTTGATGTAATGATGTACTGTGGTCTTTCGTATGGTTGAGTGGGTTAGGTTACCCTCAAGTAACATTATTTTTATAATTTGTGTTGTAAAGAGATTGAATTTGAAATTCCTTATTTATTTAAATTATGAGGCCCTTTTCTTGTGCTTTACCTTGACCAGGGGTGTCTTGTATGGGTTAAAGTTGACCCTGGGTTATACCCCATGGGTCCAGGGGCCCATTTGGCATGGGTAACCCTTGAGTAACCTCCATCTAGTCAACTTAACCTTCCCCTGAAGTTAAGTGGCGAAAATTGGAGGTAGGAGGGGACATGATGGGTTGTACCAACACCCAACCCATCCCCTCTACATTCCCCTAGATAAGAGATGCCATCCATTAGTGAAGGTCACCTCTTCTTTAGTGAGATTCCCCCATGTACTCTGGGGACACCCATGTGAATAAAGTAGAAAGAGGCATGGGTCACCTGTCTTGTTCCCATTTAACTCTTTTTTTTATTTCTCCCATGAGAAAGTGGAGTCACATGAGAGGAATAAGGAGTACCCTTGGGAATGGAGAGTGACATAAGCCACCAGGACAGAATAGTGGTTTTTGGGAAGGGTGAGGAGGTGGCAAGTGTCACTTCCCCATTTCTCAAAATTAAAAAGAAAGAGAATTTGGGTTATTTATTTTCAAATTTTGGGATGAGAGGGAGTTAGTTGAATTTTGGGAAAAACTTTCATTTTTGCCTTACCAAAAATAGAGAAGTTAGTTTGGAAGATAGAGAAGGGAGAGGGAGTTGGTGGCTAAGGTTGGAAGTGAACTCTGTGGACTCTGCAACAACTTCATTCCAGGAGGGCTTGCAAGGTTGGTCTGAATTTTACTTTTGTTTTTGTAGAACTGCAATGTGTATGATATGTGTGTGAAATATGTGTTTAGATTTGTTTTCTGTGGGGTTCTTGTCGGGTTGTTTGACAGAGCGTCTCCCACTTGGGAGAAATGCTCATCAAGTTTGGGGTAGGGGAGGAGAGATCCTCCTCGGGTGCATACCTGTTTCCATCTTTTGGGATGTTGAAAGCCTTGAGGGCATGTATCTGTGACTGTATTTTTTGACTTGAGAGTCCTATACAGATTACTTAAAAAATTGTGATCACACTTGGTTGAGACCAAGAGAAATTTATATTGGTTCATTTATCTGTCAGGGTGACACTCTGGAGTCGAGTGTGTCCACTCTCCTGCCCCTTATGAAACTCACTGTAGTTGAGTTTCCGTATTGTGTAAAATACCCACGGGTGTATGTGTGCTTTGGGATTGTTGTTGTTTCTGTTGTGAAGTGGAGTGTTTGAGTACCCAGGTGTGAGTATGGTCTCCCTAGCTCGGGGGTGACCCACTTGCGGGTCTACGGTAGGGAGGAGAGCTAGATGAGTGGTATTTTCTTCTTTGTTTGTCTTTGATACGCAGGTTTTTCTCTTGGAGCTTCTGGTTGGCTATTTATGAAGAAACAGTTCATCTTCTTTGTCATGAGAATTAGGCCTGGTTCATTTCATAGAGATGAAGAGAGAACACCTCTCTTGTTATTGTTGTAAATTAATGATATTCTGGGAGTGAAGAAAATCACCTCCCGGATCTTGTTATTATTGGACTTTTATTTGGTTGTCATAGTTATCAGTTGTGTACTGTTTGGGAGAAGAAAGTTCATATCTGGGAAGTTAAGTGGTGGTATTCATGATTGAGAAGCTGTAATATGAATGTGTTTAAAATTTTAAGTTGATGTTTGCAAACTTTGTTCAATAGCAATTGTTGTGTTTCAAGTATTACTGAAAGGAAAAGTTCATTATTGCAATCTAATATGAGTTGTTTACATTTGAAAGTTTGGAATTGCTTAACTAGTTGAAATGTTAGTTTTTATAGTTCAATGTTAAAATGGAAAAGACAGTTTTAAATGTTTGAGTTCTTCTCCATATTTAGTGGATTCTGTTAAATTCTAGCATGTATATATATTCTGTTTGTACATTTAAGCATTCTTAAATATTTATGAAAATGGAAATATATACTTATAATAAGGGGATAGCTATTTACCATTTCTACCGATTAAGTGAAATTGGGATATATATATATATATATATATATATATATATATATATATATAAATATATATATATATAGATATATATATCTAATTGTTATGACATTATCTTTATAACAGGTTGATTGGGAGTAAATGCATAAAGTAGTGAATTTGAGAAATTTAGGAATTATATAAATACATATAAGAATATTTTTATATAAATAAATAAATATATATATATATATATATATATATTTCACATGTTGAGTAATTATTATTTTATAGAATAATAGAGAAATTGAAAGTAATTATCATTTTTATGAGATTGACTGATAAATATCAATATAAAAATAGATATATATGTATATATATATATATATATATGAAATATATATATATATATATATATATATATAAATATAATATCATTGATATATATATATATATACATGAATATATATATATAAATATATTATTGTTGATAGAAATCAACGAATAGCACATAAGATTGACTGTCAAAGTTTAAGCCGCGGGAGAAACACAATCGCGGTTAGATTTGGGCGGTGGGGAGAAATCCCCACCGCAGGCCCATATTTATATATTTGGAGGTGTGGAGTGGGGCGGAGCCCCACCCACACCCCACATCGTGGGATGTGGGTGGGGCTCCGCCCCACTCCACATCCCCCTCTTCCCCTTATGCCTCCCGCGGCCTGCACAGGCCCGCCGCTCTGCGGCCACCGCCGACCCTGTCCGCCGCTCTGTCACTGCGGCCACCGCCGCCCATGGCCGCCGTTGACTGTGGAATCTAAAGCAAAAAAAAAATGTTAGGGCTTTGGCCCTAACATATGATTGGTTTCTTTGGAAAATAAATACATTTTTATAGCTCTATATATAGGCATATATATATACTATATATGTCTATGTATATAGCTATATATATAATAAAAAATGAATATATATCTATCTATATATTTCTATATATATATATATAGAGAGAGATATATACATATATAGTGGTAAACCAATTTCGTCCTATACATAGACATTAAAATATATATATATATATATATATTATATATATATATATATATATATATATATATATATATATATATATAATATACATAGGAGTAAATCTATGAACCATGTTATTGGGCCCTTGTTTTAAATCGTTATAAACTATGTCTCATGGACATAAAGAAAAAAAAAATAATAACAAATTATATTCACACAGTAGATGTTATTAAGTGTTGAACACAACAACCAAAGAAGATATATTACCATGTACAGGGTTTTATAAAGTGGAGAGCCTCCTACATTTATTTACAACGTTAAACGAGTCACAACCAGTGGATTACTAGTCATTAATAGTAACAACAGTAATAGTAACAACAGTAATTATAAACAAGAGAAAATAAAATTATAATGTAAAAGAGAGTTAAGGAATATTCAGTAATACTCTGGAAAGAGTTTCTCGGAAGTTTCAACTATCAACGTAATATCAATCACCTAGAAAATGAAGAGGAAAATTACAGATCACCTTGCTCAAAAGAACACTGGAAATAAACTTAAGAAGCCACCACTGACAATCCATGTGGCCATTTTAATCTCAACTGTAGCAAACGACTTCATAAGTAAACCTGTAAGAGAGTCCGAAGAAGAAAAACTAACATTGGAAAACACAGAGGAGAAAATGCGCGACTTTTCCCACATGGGATAAGAGAACTAAGTTGACGGACCCTTCTGCTAAATCTGCTTAGGAACAGGTTTAAGAAGTATATACGAAGAGGAGGAACCTAGATCAGGGAAGATTAGGAGACCGAGTCCAGCGAAATAGTAAACCAGCCTTTGTGACCTAGATCATCCTGAAATTAGGTTTAATATCAACAATAGCTGCAGTGATAACCCTGATTGACGTAAATCATGAAGAAAGGTCAGGATGCACATAAAGAAAGCATAGAAAACGAAAGAGAGAGAGAGACCGAAATATAAACACACTAAATTAACAGAGAAATAGTTAAGGTAAGGGCGATAAAGATACAATCAAAATTAAGAACTTGTAAAAAGGGAAGAGAGAGCAACCAAACCGCCTTGTTGAAAATGCTAAGTCATAGGAGGAGTATGTTTCAGGAAACAAGAGAGGAGACAGACAACCGTGCCTGGCTGAAAAATGACTAAATAGGGAGATCACTAGCCGGTTTAGTCGGAACAAGGCGTCGTGGGAAGTTGTTACTCTATCAGCGAACCACGTGCGTAAATGAGTGCAGCGTAATTCCCGCTAACGTCGTAAGGCATTATGCTACCAAAAATTGCCGAGGGTTCGATTTAAGAACTTTGGTAATCTCACTCTTGCAATGACGTTAGCAGCGTTGTATAGACCCTCTTGTTGATCTGTATGCTTCTGGTTGCACGCAATTGTACTTGTATTCCGCCGAAGAGTGTAGTGTTTCGCCATGAGAGAACACCGTCGAGCATGCGTACGCATGCGAAGGGGGTTTTTAGGACAGTGTGAGAAAATTTTTTCATATCTCGTGTCATAATCACATAACAGATGTGGCTATGACACGTGCGATGTGTGTTGTGACCACATGGAAAATGTGGGCATGACATTTGGTATCAGAGCGAGGTTTTAAACACTGGGCGTATTTGGGCACGTTATTATTCCGCAACTTTGGCTAATTAGTTTCTACCTTGTTTTGTAGGATGCCTCCCCGACGTGTTCGACGAGCGCGATCACGCCACACAACGTCAGTCGAGGTGCATAGCGATTCCTCAGCCGAGGGACTGGCACCCGTAGATACAGCAGCACCACCTGCACCACCTGTACCACAAGCACTACTAGTACCACAGGCGACACCAGTAGTTACAGCAGCACCACTTGCACCACCTGTACCACAAGCACCACTAGTACCACAGGCGACACCAGTATCGGATATAGGTCCACAGATCTTACAGGCATTACAGACTATGCTAGACAGGTTACCACCAGTGATTCCTGAGCCACGGATAGAGCCTCGTGTAGATCCGCGAGAGGAGCCACGTGCCGAGTCACGTATTGAGCCACGTATGGAGCCCCGCGTTGGTCCACTAGAGGTGCCACGTGTGGAGCCCTTCGTTGAGATTCCTGACACAACAGTAGAGGAGGTAGGGTCAGCCTCCCGAGCACGGAGCAGGAGTCCTCCGAGACTTTTGAGACAAGAACAGGTTCAGCATGGAGTATATGAGGATGGTGTGGAAGAGCCACTTGGGAGACTTAGAGACAGAGGGGACCCTATCAGAGATCTACTGAGGCTCAACCCACCCACTTTCGCAGGAGCTACAGAGGGAGCTGTGGCCGAGGCTTGGCTAATTAGCTTAGACAGGTGTTTCGCATTGCGACCGTATGGGAGCAACACGAAAGCACGAGTGGCAGTTCATCTTCTTAGGGATGCAGCAGCCACCTGGTGGCGCACAGAGGAGTGCAAGCGCCGACTCTCCGTGGATACACTCACATGGGACATCTTTATTGAGCGCTTCAATGCGCGATATTTGTCCGAACATTATAGACAGCGCAGAATCGATGAGTTCCATGATCTACAGCAGAGGGGACTCACCGTTACTCAGTATGAGAGCCGATTTATAGAGCTTTCTCGTTACGCGGAATACCTCCACGACGAGAAAATCTTAATACACAAATTCATTAGGGGGCTAAATCACGGGATAGCAGGACCAGTTCGTATGGCAAATCCCCATACCATGAGCGAGGCTGTTGAAAAGGCCCTTATATCAGAGGAAATTCAGGGACGAGGACAGAATTCACGCCCACAGTACCAGGAACGGAATCCCCAACAACAGCAAAATTTCTGAAGGCCTCAAAACACAACACAGAGAGGAGGATATAATCCTTCATCATTACCTCCTAGGCCTCCACAGCAGCAGCAACATCAGCAAAAATCCAAATTTCAACAGAGGGGACAGGGAGGACAGAACTGAGGATGGCAGCAGCAGGGACCACGCAGAGATCAGAGACAGCAGGGTTCATCGGCAGGACCCGCAAGGTCCCAGCAGTCTTACAGAGGCTCACAGGGATCCACCGGACGGACTGGGCAACAACAATCAGGTAGAACACAGTCAGGACAGTTACAGGTTAGAGGACCGTGTTATGTATGTGGTGGGGCAGGGCATCTGGCTAGAGAGTGCCCGCAGGGATTTACTGCAGGGGGTCAGCCCCGATCAGGAGGGTCTGAGCAGACCGTTGGTGACGTGGGCAGATCTCACCACATGTTTGCAACGGTTGATAACCGCCAGGCCGATTTCCAGGCTTCTGTCATCGAGGCAGCAGGTACGATTAGAGACTTTCCCATCTCGATCCTTTTTGACTCAGGAGCTACTGACTCCTTTTTGTCTACATCGTTAGTGGAGCGTTGCAGGCTGGTGGCTTCTAGGCAAGACATTAGGTGGGAAGTTGAGTTGGCCTCAGGGGCCAGGATGTCAGTAGATACCTTAGTTAAAGACTGTGAGATCACATTGGGATCCTTCACCACAACATGTGACCTTAGGATTATGCCATTAGGGTCTTACGGAGTAGTTCTGGGTATGGATTGGCTTGCGGCACATAGAGCCAAGCTTGATTGTCGCCAAAGAACGATTAGCTGTTTAGACGATCATGGTTCGTCGGTTGAGATAGTGGGCATTCAAAAGCCCACGGCTGTTCGTATGATATCCGCTCAACAGCTTAAGCGCTGTATGCGGAAGGGATGTCAGATGTTTGCCATCACAGTCAGTGATAGAGCAGAGGATGAACCTGAGGCTACTTTAGATGATCACCCTATCCTTAGAGAGTTTGCCGATGTATTTCTGCTAGAATTACCTGGTATGCCTCCACGCAGAGAAGTGGACTTCCACATCGACTTAGTGCCAGGTGCAGAGCCGATATCCCGCGCACCCTATAGGATGACGACCCATGAACTCACTGAACTTAAACTGCAGTTAGAGGAATTACTTGAGAAGGGACACATCCGACCTAGCGTTTCGCCATGGGGCGCACCAGTTATCTTCGTGAAGAAGAAGGATGGGTCTCTTCATCTATGCATGGACTACAGGCAGTTGAACAAGTTGACGGTGAAGAACCGTTATCCTCTGCCTAGGATTGACGACCTTTTTGATCAGATGCAGGGAGCCAGAGTGTTCTCGAAAATCGATCTAAAATCTGGGTATCACCAATTGCGCATCATGGAGTCAGATATTCATAAAACTGCTTTTCGAACCAGATATGGTCATTACGAATTCACAGTGGTACCTTTCAGGTTGACGAACGCTCCTGCAGTATTCATGAGTCTCATGAACGGGGTGTTCCGTACATACCTAGATCGGTTCGTGATCATATTTCTAGATGACATTCTGATTTATTCACGGACTGAGGAGGAGCATGTAGAGCACTTGCGTCAAGTTTTGCAGCAATTACGAGGGCAGCAGCTTTATGGCAACTTGGCGAAGTGTGCCTTCTTCAGGACAGAGGTGCAGTATTTGGGACACATTTTATCAGGCGATGGCATCTCCGTAGATCCATCTAAAATTAGAGCAATTCAGGAGTGGCCGGCACCCACTAACGTGACAGAGGTCAGAAGTTTTATGGGGTTAGCCGGGTATTATCGTCGGTTTGTCAAAGGTTTCTCCAGGATAGCACATCCCATCACTTCCCTTCAGCGCAAAGGGAAGGGTTTCACTTGGACCGAGCAGTGTGAAAAGGCTTTTGGAGTCCTCAAGGAGCGTCTTACTAGTGCTCCTATTTTAGCAGTCCCAGATCCATCAGAGGAGTTTGTAGTTTGCACAGATGCATCATTAGAAGGTTTGGGAACCGTGCTTATGCAGGAGGGTCGAGCGATCGCATACGAATCGCGGAAACTAAAGACACATGAGTTAAACTATCCTACGCACGACTTAGAGCTCGCAGCTGTTGTTCATGCCTTGGTTCGCTGGAGACACTTTCTCTTAGGACGACGCTTTGAACTCCATTCGGACCATCATAGTTTGCAGTATATTTTTACACAGCCTAATTTGAACGCCCGCCAACGGCGTTGGATGGAATTCCTATGTGAATATGACTTCGATGTCCACTATATCAAAGGGAAGGAGAATGTGGTCGCTGATGCTTTGAGTCAAAGACGCCACAAGATCCAGACCTTGACCTTGAAGATGGACTTGAAGGATCGCATCTTACAGCATCTGCCGGAGGACGAATGGTTTCTTGAAGTGCAGCAGGCAGTACTAAATCAGAAGGCCCTTGAGGGCAAATTTACAGGATATACCCTTGAGTCTGATGGTATACTTCGACATCGGCAACGCATCTATGTACCCTATGCGGGTAATCTTCGTACAGTAATCCTATCAGAGGCTCATAGAGCACCCTACGCAGCACACCCAGGAGTGAAGAAGATGCATGCTGACTTACGACAACTTTATCATTGGGCTGGGATGAGGCGTGACATTGCTGAATTTGTTGCTCGTTGCCTGGAATGTCAGAGGGTCAAGGCCGAACATCAGCATCCAGCGGGACTGTTGTACCCTCACGAGATACCTGAATGGAAATGGGACACCATTTCTATGGATTTTATCGTTGGTCTACCTATGTCATCACGTCACCATGATGCTATTATGGTGACAGTTGACAAGCTGACTAAAGTGGCGCATTTTTCACCGATATGCACAACATATAATGCACCATCAGTGGCAAAGGTGTTTCTTGATTAGATTGTTCGACTTCATGGGGTACCTCACCGCATTATATCTGACAGAGACTCCGTATTCACTTCATCGTTCTGGAGAGCTTTACATCAGGCGTTGGGCACACAGCTCAACTTCAGTTCAGCATATCATCCGGAAACCGACGGACAAACAGAGAGAGTTAACCAGGTGTTAGAAGACATGCTTCGCATGTATGTGATGGACCACCAGTCTAGATGGGAGGAGTACCTGTATCTAGTTGAGTTCGCCTACAATAATGGGCATCATAGCTCGTTGGGTATGCCTCCTTTCCAGGCATTATATGGCAGACCATGCAGAACACCTTTGAGTTGGGATCGGATAGAGGACAGAACAGTCATCGGCCTAGAGATAGTTCAGAATATGGAACTGCAAGTCAAACAGATAAGACAGAGACTCCAGGAAGCACAGGACAGGCAGAAAAAGTATGCCGATGCTAAGAGGACAGACCGAAGCTTCTCTGTGGGGGAAAGAGTATTTTTGAGAGTGCGGCCGCACAAGAGTCCAATCCGTTACGGAAAAGGCTCTAAGCTCACACCTCGATTTGTAGGACCTTTCGAAATCTTGGAGCGGATAGGACCAGTAGCCTATCGTCTAGCCTTGCCACCTAGCCTGTCACGTATCCACGATGTATTTCATGTATCAGTTTTACGTCAATATATTCCTGACTTATCTCATGTGTTGGATTGGAGTGCTCTTCAGGTAGAGGCAGACGGACAACTGGCATTGGAGCCAATTCGCATATTGGCTCGTCAGACGCTGGCCCTTCGAGGTCGAGAGCTGGACCAGGTTAGAGTCCAATGGGACTTATACGACGAAGTCACTGCAACATGGGAAGATGCAGAGAGATTGAAGACCCTGTATCCTCACCTTTTTGACGACTTCTAGGAGGAAGTACCGTCTTAGGGGGAGAGGATGTGAGGACCGCCCTTTTTACTACTGTTGTTATGACTATTTACAGTACTGTTATTGTTACTTTTATATTTGTGGGATAGCAGTTCTCGGTATTTGTCAGACTATTTAACTTTATTATGTTTTCGGAAAAACTAATTGGGTGATGTTTGGATAAGTTTACTTTTCAGAAAAATGAATTAGGTGATGATGGAAAATTGTAATATGATTTTAATTATGTTAAATTGTACTAGGGCATGAGAATGCATGTTTTATTTAAGTTGCTTCGGCTATGATGAATTTATGTGGTTACTGATCTTGTAATTGAGTGTGCAGGGATTACTAATCGAACCACAGATTTCAGAGATCATTCCACACCTTGTTCTTTGTTATTCCCTGTAAGCCGATCTGGTTCCACGAGGAACCAAGATCTCTTTGTGTTTGATGTAATGATGTACTGTGGTCTTTCGTATGGTCGAGTGGGTTAGGTTACCCTCAAGTAACATTATTTTTATAATTTGTGTTGTAAAGAGATTGAATTTGAAATTCCTTATTTATTTAAATTATGAGGCCCTTTTCTTGTGCTTTACCTTGACCAGGGGTGTCTTGTATGGGTTAAAGTTGACCCTGGGTTATACCCCATGGGTCCAGGGGCCCATTTGGCATGGGTAACCCTTGAGTAACCTCCATCTAGTCAACTTAACCTTCCCCTGAAGTTAAGTGGCGAAAATTGGAGGTAGGAGGGGACATGATGGGTTGTACCAACACCCAACCCATCCCCTCTACATTCCCCTAGATAAGAGATGCCATCCATTAGTGAAGGTCACCTCTTCTTTAGTGAGATTCCCCCATGTACTCTGGGGACACCCATGTGAATAAAGTAGAAAGAGGCATGGGTCACCTGTCTTGTTCCCATTTAACTCTTTTTTTTATTTCTCCCATGAGAAAGTGGAGTCACATGAGAGGAATAAGGAGTACCCTTGGGAATGGAGAGTGACATAAGCCACCAGGACAGAATAGTGGTTTTTGGGAAGGGTGAGGAGGTGACAAGTGTCACTTCCCCATTTCTCAAAATTAAAAAGAAAGAGAATTTGGGTTATTTATTTTCAAATTTTGGGATGAGAGGGAGTTAGTTGAATTTTGGGAAAAACTTTCATTTTTGCCTTACCAAAAATAGAGAAGTTAGTTTGGAAGATAGAGAAGGGAGAGGGAGTTGGTGGCTAAGGTTGGAAGTGAACTCTGTGGACTCTGCAACAACTTCATTCCAGGAGGGCTTGCAAGGTTGGTCTGAATTTTACTTTTGTTTTTGTAGAACTGCAATGTGTATGATATGTGTGTGAAATATGTGTTTAGATTTGTTTTCTGTGGGGTTCTTGTCGGGTTGTTTGACAGAGCGTCTCCCACTTGGGAGAAATGCTCATCAAGTTTGGGGTAGGGGAGGAGAGATCCTCCTCGGGTGCATACCTGTTTCCATCTTTTGGGATGTTGAAAGCCTTGAGGGCATGTATCTGTGACTGTATTTTTTGACTTGAGAGTCCTATACAGATTACTTAAAAAATTGTGATCACACTTGGTTGAGAACAAGAGAAATTTATATTGGTTCATTTATCTGTCAGGGTGACACTCTGGAGTCGAGTGTGTCCACTCTCCTGCCCCTTATGAAACTCACTGTAGTTGAGTTTCCGTATTGTGTAAAATACCCACGGGTGTATGTGTGCTTTGGGATTGTTGTTGTTTCTGTTGTGAAGTGGAGTGTTTGAGTACCCAGGTGTGAGTAGGGTCTCCCTAGCTCGGGGGTGACCCACTTGCGGGTCTACGGTAGGGGGGAGAGCTAGATGAGTGGTATTTTCTTCTTTGTTTGTCTTTGATATGCAGGTTTTTCTCTTGGAGCTTCTGGTTGGCTATTTATGAAGAAACAATTCATCTTCTTTGTCATGAGAATTAGGCCTGGTTCATTTCATAGAGATGAAGAGAGAACACCTCTCTTGTTATTGTTGTAAATTAATGATATTCTGGGAGTGAAGAAAATCACCTCCCGGATCTTGTTATTATTGGACTTTTATTTGGTTGTCATAGTTATCAGTTGTGTACTGTTTGGGAGAAGAAAGTTCATATCTGGGAAGTTAAGTGGTGGTATTCATGATTGAGAAGCTGTAATATGAATGTGTTTAAAATTTTAAGTTGATGTTTGCAAACTTTGTTCAATAGCAATTGTTGTGTTTCAAGTATTACTGAAAGGAAAAGTTCATTATTGCAATCTAATATGAGTTGTTTACATTTGAAAGTTTGGAATTGCTTAACTAGTTGAAATGTTAGTTTTTATAGTTCAATGTTAAAATGGAAAAGACAGTTTTAAATGTTTGAGTTCTTCTCCATATTTAGTGGATTCTGTTAAATTCTAGCATGTATATATATTCTGTTTGTACATTTAAGCATTCTTAAATATTTATGAAAATGGAAATATATACTTATAATAAGGGGATAGCTATTTACCATTTCTACCGATTAAGTGAAATTGGGATATATATATATAGATATATATATAAATATATATATATAGATATATATATCTAATTGTTATGACATTATCTTTATAACAGGTTGATTGGGAGTAAATGCATAAAGTAGTGAATTTGAGAAATTTAGGAATTATATAAATACATATAAGAATATTTTTATATAAATAAATATATATATATATATATATATATATATATATTTCACATGTTGAGTAATTATCATTTTATAGAATAATAGAGAAATTGAAAGTAATTATCATTTTTATGAGATTGACTGATAAATATCAATATAAAAATAGATATATATGTATATATATATATGAAATATATATATATATATAAATATAATATCATTGATATATATATATATATATATATATACATGAATATATATATATAAATATATTATTGTTGATAGAAATCAACGAATAGCACATAAGATTGACTGTCAAAGTTTAAGCCGCGGGAGAAACACAATCGCGGTTAGATTTGGGCGGTGGGGAGAAATCCCCACCGCAGGCCCATATTTATATATTTGGAGGTGTGGAGTGGGGCGGAGCCCCACCCACACCCCACATCGTGGGATGTGGGTGGGGCTCCGCCCCACTCCACATCCCCCTCTTCCCCTTATGCCTCCCGCGGCCTGCACAGGCCCGCCGCTCTGCGGCCATCGCCGACCCTGTCCGCCGCTCTGTCACTGCGGCCACCGCCGCCCATGGCCGCCGTTGACTGTGGAATCTAAAGCAAAAAAAAAATGTTAGGGCTTTGGCCCTAACATATGATTGGTTTCTTTGGAAAATAAATACATTTTTATAGCTCTATATATAGGCATATATATATACTATATATGTCTATGTATATAGCTATATATATAATAAAAAATGAATATATATCTATCTATATATTTCTATATATATATATAGAGATATATACATATATAGTGGTAAACCAATTTTGTCCTATACATAGACATTAAAATATATATATATATATTATATATATATATATATATATAATATACATAGGAGTAAATCTATGAACCATGTTATTGGGCCCTCGTTTTAAATCGTTATAAACTATGTCTCATGGACATAGAGAAAAAAAAAAAATAACAAATTATATTCACACAGTAGATGTTATTAAGTGTTGAACACAACAACCAAAGAAGATATATTACCATGTACAGGGTTTTATAAAGTGGAGAGCCTCCTACATTTATTTACAACGTTAAACGAGTCACAACCAGTGGATTACTAGTCATTAATAGTAACAACAGTAATAGTAACAACAATAATTATAAACAAGAGAAAATAAAATTATAATGTAAAAGAGAGTTAAGGAATATTCAGTAATACTCTGGAAAGAGTTTCTCGGAAGTTTCAACTATCAACGTAATATCAATCACCCAGAAAATGAAGAGGAAAATTACAGATCACCTTGCTCAAAAGAACACTGGAAATAAACTTAAGAAGCCACCACTGACAATCCATGTGGCCATTTTAATCTCAACTGTAGCAAACGACTTCATAAGTAAACCTGTAAGAGAGTCCGAAGAAGAAAAACTAACATTGGAAAACACAGAGGAGAAAATGCGCGACTTTTCCCACATGGGATAAGAGAACTAAGTTGACGGACCCTTCTGCTAAATCTGCTTAGGAACAGGTTTAAGAAGTATATACGAAGAGGAGGAACCTAGATCGGGGAAGATTAGGAGACCGAGTCCAGCGAAATAGTAAACCAGCCTTTGTGACCTAGATCATCCTGAAATTAGGTTTAATATCAACAATAGTTGCAGTGATAACCCTGATTGACGTAAATCATGAAGAAAGGTCAGGATGCACATAAAGAAAGCATAGAAAATGAAAGAGAGAGAGAGACCGAAATATAAACACACTAAATTAACAGAGAAATAGTTAAGGTAAGGGCGATAAAGATACAATCAAAATTAAGAACTTGTAAAAAGGGAAGAGAGAGCAACCAAACCGCCTTGTTGAAAATGCTAAGTCATAGGAGGAGTATGTTTCAGGAAACAAGAGAGGAGACAGACAACCGTGCCTGGCTGAAAAATGACTAAATAGGGAGATCACTAGCCGGTTTAGTCAGAACAAGGCGTCGTGGGAAGTTGTTACTCTATCAGCGAACCACGTGCGTAAATGAGTGCAGCGTAATTCCCGCTAACGCCGTAAGGCATTATGCTACCGAAAATTGCCGAGGGTTCGATTTAAGAACTTTGGTAATCTCACTCTTGCAATGACGTTAGCAGCGTTGTATAGACCCTCTTGTTGATCTGTATGCTTCTGGTTGCACGCAATTGTACTTGTATTCCGCCGAAGAGTGTAGTGTTTCGCCATGAGAGAACACCGTCGAGCATGCGTACGCATGCGAAGGGGGTTTTTAGGACAGTGTGAGAAAAGTTTTTCATATCTCGTGTCATAATCACATAACAGATGTGGCTATGACACATGTGATGTGTGTTGTGACCACATGGAAAATGTGGTCATGACACTCAAACACCAACAAGAGCACCAACTCCAATATCAATAGGAGCACATACTCTTTATCACAACCTCACTGGCAATAAGTTTGCAAGAGCACCAACTCTCTGCATACAGAAATAAAAATTAATTTAGGGGGTTACCCTGATTCTCTACAACACATCAAATGACTTAATCTTCATCAACACATATACAAGTTCACTTAGCAATGATTACATAACAAAGAGAGCTTCAATATCCCCTGCAATACATGTCAATCCTTCGGCAAACAACTTCAACCCCTTATATCTCTTTCCAATTAACAAATCCTTCAAACATAACCTTTACATACATACAATGTTACTTTTCATTGATTACATAAAGCATTACTTCAAAGGCCTCTGCAAAAACATGTCAAAATCTTTGCAAGCCACTTGTATTCCTTTCTGCAAACTGAATCAGAAAAGATCCTATATCATACTGATGATAGATTCACTTACGCCTCCTTGTATATCCTTAGAGCATCCTTCAAGTCTCAAATCACTCAAAATATTGATATTCATTAAAACTTTAACATTGTTCAGATCAATGTATATGTATTCATCTACATAACTCAAAACATCAATCTAAAATCCTAACTTCCCTGCAGAAAAAACATGTAAATAGCATATTGCATACTTCACATCTTTTTGTCAAAACCCTCTATCATACATTAGAAAACATACTTCAACTTTGAGCCTTTCAAAACCACAATTTGCACCACCATTCTTGACAATCTACACATGGATGTTAGGTATAGTCCTCTAGATCATGAATCACCAACTTGCATCTTTGAATCTATCACATAGAGCCAACTCTTAATTTCTCTGGCCCATCTAGTTTTTATAAGAAATTGTCTTAAAGCAGTTAGAACAAATTTGCACGTCAAATTTTATCAGAGAAGATGAACTGTTGGGTTTTAAAAAGCTCTTAAGCTTCTACCTTTGATTTATTTTTTGCACCTTTTAGATTTTTAACTGTAGCCTTTGATTTTCTCTAGCGCCTTTTTCATAAGACATTAACCGGGTCTTCCAGTCTCACTAGGAAAAGAGGCCGGTTTATCTATTATGTCGATGCCTTACGTTATAACTTAAGTGGCCATCAACTTACAATAGCAAGTCAACCTTGATTTAAAACAAAAGTGCATGACGGTTTAGATCCTTAGGGTTTAAACCTAGATTCTAGGGTTTTAGGAAGACATTTAGGGTTTTAAACTTTGATCCTTGGAATGATTTCTTAGAGGTTGACTGACTTGAAGACTGGGTCTGCAAACATTATCTACTTGACATGACATAGTTATGACACACCCTTCATAAAGGAAAATCAGAGATAAATACATATAAGATCTTAGGATTCTTAGGAGCTTTAGGACATTAGATATTAAGAATAAGGTCTTTTAGAAGGAAACCTTGGACATTAGACATTCTGTACTATAGAGGATGAGGAACAATAACCAAGATCAATTCATATCCTTAGGAACAAGAAGAAGGCAGATACAATCTCTGATAATCAATAATTCTCTAACAAACCAACTTCATATCCTGTGAAACAAACTTCTACCTCTTGACAAGCATCATGGAAAAATTCTCCTTTGGAGATGACAAGCTCTCACTTGATCATTGCATCTACATGACAAGTTCTCACTTGCACTTGATCAACAATACCAAGCCCAATCCACCTTGTAGTCAAGTTGACACTGAAACCACATGAAATCTAGCACAACCTGCCACTAAGTTATCATGTACCCTTATGAAGCATGAAACATATGCATGAACATGAACCTCCTAAATCAAGCATCATGAACTCTTTTGAACCAACTCACTTGAAGCATGATCCTACATTATGTCCTGATTACAAACATGAGCTTCAACATGAACACCTGAAGTGAAATACTTTGTAAACTTTGTGAAACATGTCAATGTCTTGACAACAAATCCAAGACCATACCACAAACCTTGATGATACCTTGTGGAGAAGCACAACAATTCAACACCTTTTTGACATCAATGACAAACAACTTCCGTCAAGGCCAATCAAATAGAATTTGCATAAACATTAAATATCTTTGAGTATAGACAAGCCACATTCGATTTATCTATGCAACCTATAAGTATGGACAACTAGGTACAATACTGCATCTAATAAGTATGGACAACTTATAAGTAGGCAATGATGTAGTATGATAGAAGAAGCTACGTAGGATGTAGAAGAATAGAATAATTGATCAAACTATGAAAACTATAGATATTTATTAGGATGTATGGGTGAGTTGGAAAGGATAATTTGCTTAGGTTATGCTAATAAAAAATATAGAGCAATCCTTATTTTGATTTAGCAAATGGATATTATACACCAAGGTATGAGGAACTAGGGTGACGTATCCTTTGCATGAACGTTGACTCTGTAAACAAAGGATTGTCCTTATTCATACCAAACATAATAAAACCTTGTCAAATACGTGAGAGGAAGATAGATTAGAACATGATGATCCTAATACACAAAAGGTATTTGAATGACCTTAGATGAAAAGGATATTGTTTATGCTAGAAGCTTTCCCAACACATACAAGGTAAATATTAGCCTTGGTAGGCTAACAAGAACATCCCACAAAAATGACATACGAAAACAAAGATCATGCCCCATTCTATACTTCTCGTAACATACCAAGATATAGAAAGATCAAGGTAGTGTTGAATAAGCATGAGAAGGAGACAAAAAGATTAATCAAATAAAATGACCAATTGATAAAATAAATACACAACCATCATATCTCTTGCCAAAAGAGGGTGCTCATATTGGAGAAGGCCTTGTTGTAGGAAGGATGCATCCGTTGAAGGTCATTGACTTAGGATAATGGATTAGCTGAATACTCAATAGGTATGTGGGCAGTGCATTGCTTCAACAGTAGTGTTTCAATTTTGATTTTTATAAGTACTTGATGCTTTTAAAGATGTGTACTTGTCTTCTACTTGAGTTAGTCAAATGTGAATGATAGGTGATTAGGATGGATTGTGGTAGATGGAAAATTTATTATGAAATGTACGGAAATGGCAATTCCTCTCGAGACAACAAGGTAACAAGGACCCAATCCTAAGAACTAAATTAAGGAAAAATGCCCCCAGTCAGGTACAAGATTTATTATGAAGTGGGTCAAATGGACTTTATTATGGGATGAAGTGCGATGGATAATGATCAATACTGAC
Organism: Cunninghamia lanceolata; assembly: GCA_027924645.1. NCBI lineage: Eukaryota > Viridiplantae > Streptophyta > Pinopsida > Cupressales > Cupressaceae > Cunninghamia > Cunninghamia lanceolata. The sequence goes on along the minus strand of BSBN01000220.1, from coordinate 151,993 downwards.
AATGATCAAGCCATGACAGGTGGGTGGATGGAAATGCTTAAGTAGGAGACTTTATTATGAAGTGAAGTTGGCGATATGGATAAGAACCTGATAGATGATGGATGCTGACATCTACACATCGTCTATAAATAGGTTTTCACTATGGTACTTGCTCAAGGTACCACTGAAGTGGTTTTCACCGTTGGATGAATTATTTTTTTGTACTTTTTTTATTTTTTTTGTATTTTGCATATTTTTTGCATATTTTTGTATTTTTCAAGTTGGGGTACTCGGATGGTCTAACATAAAATTTATTAAGATGAACACTGTTGATGGGTTCATCTAGAGGTGCCCTTTTAGGTGTAACAAGTTGATAAGCTCTTGATCCATAGCATGTTATAACCATAAAAGGTCCTAGCCAATTAGGTTCAAACTTACCTTTCTTGTCTCAATCTTGCTAATTTTTCTGATTCTCACGACTAGATCACCAATTTTTAATTTTATGGTCTTGATCTTCTTGTTGTAACTATGACAGAGGCAATTTTGGTACACCTGTAGATGATTTAGTGTAGTGAGAGGCCTTTCGTTGAGTAACTCTAACTCGTGTGATATGTAAACTTGATATTCTTCTCCATCAATAAGATGCTACAAAGAGACCCTTAGAGAAGGAAGCTCGACCTCAATATGCAAAATAGCTTTAGTGCCATATACCAATGAATATGGAGTGGCACCTATGGGTGTATGGATGCTAGTGCGGTAGGCCCATAAGGCGGGATTGAGTTGAAGGTGCCAGTCACGACCAACTTCAATGAATGTTTTCTTTAGGATTTTCAATATAGTTTTCTTGGAAGCCTTAGCTTGGCTGTTACTTTATAGATAATATGGAGTAGAAAAATGGTGTTGGAAATGGAATTGAGTGCACAGGGCGCATACTTCTTGGTTTTTGAATGGCTTACCATTACAATAACAATAGATGATATAGTGTAGGATAAATTTAGCAATTTGTTTATCGGTTATGTAGGTCAGTGGAATGGATTCTACCCACTTTGTGAAGTACTTAGTGGCAGTGATAATGAGCTTATAGCCATTGGATGAGGATGGATGACTTTTTCCTATGAGGTCAAGCTCCCACTACGAGAATGACCAAGGAGTAGTGATAGGTTGAAATGCTTGTGTTGGTGCATGAATCAAATCTCCGTGCTGCTGAAATTGAGGACATTTCTTGGCAAATTGTTGTGCATCCTGTTCCATGGTCAGCCAGTAGTACCCTGTGTGCAAAAAGTTTTTTGCAAGTGTTGGGCAGGTGGAATGTGTCCCACAGACACCTTTGTGAACCTCATGTAAAGTAGTGTTAGCCTCATTTGAGTTAAGACATCTAAGAATGATACCATCTAGACTCCTATATAGCGTATCACTGAGAATGGTGAAACAGGAAGAACGATGGATGAAAGTTTTCTTTTGAGAGCTAGTCAGGTTAGGTGGAAGGGTATGGTCATGAAGGTAATCATATATACCTTGATACCAGGGGGAATTGGGACCAATAAGTTTGCATATAAACTTAGATTGTGAGACATCGAAAGCGGGGATCAATAGTTGTTCAACCAAGAACTCATAGTATTGAGTGTTGCTAGGCATATCGGGTATATGCAAACAAATGAGGGACCAAAAAGTTGCCACATGACTTTTTGGTCCCATACAAGTCATAATGTCAGCACGTTATAACACACTCACGTTATGGCTCGGTATTACTGAGTCTAAAATGCGAGCATGTTATAATGCGCTCACATTTTGCAAAAGCGTAACTCAAAACTCTCCCTCCCTCCCCCTCCTACCCTCTCCCTCCCCCTCTTTACCTACTACCCTCTCTCTTGCTCTCTCACCTATCTACCTTCTAGTTTTCCTTTTCCTTTCCAATTTCCATTTAGATCCGACCAATTTTTTGCTATTTTACTATTTTCCACCTCTCCTTTCATCATTCTTCCCATCCAATTAACTTTCATTTTATCTTGTTTCCATTTCATCCTCCCAATTTATATCCTCATCCCTCTTCGCATGTCCTAGTTTTCTTGTTTCCATTTACTTTGTCGATGAGAGAGAGAGAGAGAGGGTGAGATGGTTTTATTTCACCATAACACGAGCGCATTATAACGCGCTCGTGTTATGTTTTGCCTTGGTATTTCCCAAGCCTTTAGCTTGGATTTGCCTTGGGCTTCCAACCCAAAGGCTTAGGCTATGTTTTGGACGTCCAAAGACACGTTTTTACAAATTGTAACAAAAAATACATAATATGGAGCGTGCTCCCCATCAGGTTTGCACTTGTTTCAATGACAAGTCAAAAAAATACCATGATAATCTTAAGCTCTCTCTTAGCTTTCTAACCATATAAATTTTTTCACATTTTGAGTATGTTAAGGTTTTCATCTTTAATTTATTTTGTTAGTGTATCCATTTTTTGTCAAAAACCAGTGTGTAGTATTTTTGACTTTTTTTAAACCATTCATTGAAATTTCAAATAAATTACATTTTTAGAAACTAGACTCCATTCTACACGTATTAAAAAAAAGGATTTTCAATTAGTTTTCAAAAATTTTAGGGGGGAGCATGCTCAATTTTCTATTTTTTAGAATGTGTCCACTTTGAAAATTAGTAAAAAATTAATTATTCATGAAAAAATTATCAGAAAAATTGAGAATAAACTACATGGTGTTAGCTAATTTATCGCCAAAGCAATTTTTGAAATACTAAAAAAAAGTTAACATTTTAGGGGGGCCACACTAGACACTATTATTGTTTTTTGAAAAAAAGGACTAATTTGTGTGGCCCCCCTTTTTGAACCCTTTAATCTCAACCATTTTTGAAAAACAAATAGTAGCTTAGAAACTAGATTCGGAGCACTACGACTCTTGTTTTTGTTGCATCTTCAAATTTTGAGTGTAACTATCTTCAATTTCTCATCCAACATCAGTCTTTCCTGATTTTAGAAAAAAGTGGCATCTTAAGACCTCCTTTTGGTCCCCCATCTTTGTGCACTTACCCTATCAAAAAGAGATCCAATTGTCACCATGGCATCTGCAACTTTATTAGTCAACCTTGGAATTTGCTCGAAAGATATTTGGGAGAAATGCTTTTTGAAATCATCAAACATTCATTTGTATTGGAGCAATTTGTCATCCTTTGTTTGATATTCATCTGTGACATGTCTAATGACTAATTGTGAGTCCCCATGAACATGTAGTTCCTTAATGTTCCATTGTACGACCATTCAAAGCCTTGTTATGAGAGCTTTGTATTTAACAATGTTGTTTGTGCAAGGAAAAGCTAGCCGATATGATTTTGGAATACATTCTCCATGTGGAGTGATAAAAAGGACTCCAACTTCTGAATCATGTTAAGTGTAAGAACCATCAAAATATAATTTCCATACAATAGATGTGTTGATAGTGAATACTTCTTCATCGGGGAATTCTGAAATCATGGGATGAGTGTCTGTAACAGGTGCTTCGACTCTAAGTTGATTAGCTAATACTTGTCCTTTTATGGCCTTTCAATCAACATATTCAATATCAAACTCACTTAGGATCATAACCCACTTTGCTAGCCATCCTGTGAGAGTGGCCTTAGATAGGAGATATTTTAATGGGTCAATCTTTCAAATAAGCTTGGTTTGGTGATTCAAAATATAATGTTGTGACTTTTGTGAGGCAAACACAATAGCTAGACATGCTCATTCCATGGGAGTCTAGTTAAGCTCATATCCTAACAATGTGCAATTGATGTAGTAAATTTCCCTTTCCTTCCTTCAATCATCATGTTGTGCAAGGAGGGCTCCAAGTGTAGCTATAGTGGTAGAGATATACAATAACAAAGGTTTTCCTGAAATTGGAGGCATCAATACTGGAGGTGAAGCTAGATAATTTTTGAACTAATCAAAAGTTTGCTGACATTTAATATCCCATTTGAAGGAAATGTCCTTTCGCAGAAGATGTAGAAAGGGCTAACATTTATCTGCAAGTTGAGTGATGAAACACCTAATTGACTAGAGTTTTCCTTGAAGACTTCTTAGCTATTTTAGATTGGAAGGTGTTGGTATTTCAATTATAGATTTGAATTTTGCTGGATAAACTTCGATACCTTTGCAAGAAACAATGTATCCTAATAGTTTTCTTGAAGTAACTACAAATACACACTTCTTCGAATTTAGCCTGAATTGGTATTTTTCTAGTCTGTCAAATATCTATTCAAGTGCTTGCAAGTGACCTTCTCTAGTGACAAATTTTGCTAGTAAGTCATCGACATAGTCCTCCATAACGCTGTGAAATAGATCATGAAATATCATTGTCATAGATCTCTGATATGTAGCTCTGGCATTTTTCAGGCTAAAAGGCATTACTTGCCAACAATATGTACCCCACGGACAAATAAAAGTTGTTTTGTGTTGATCTTCTGGCACAATGAGAATCTAATTGTAGCCTAAAAAACCATTCATTAATGAAAGCATTTCATGTCTTGCAGTTAGATCTACAATGATATTGATATTTGGCAATGGGAAATCATCTTTGGGACATGCCTTGTTCAAATCTTAGAAATCTGTGCATATGTAGATGCCCCTAGTGACTTTTGCTACAGGTACAAGATTAGAGACCCATTCTGGATAGTTGATTGGATGATTGAATCCCACATCTAACAACTTTTGAAGCTTTTCTTTTATAAATAGTGTTATTTGAGGATGCATTTTCTGGAGTTTTTACTTAACAAGTTTAACATTAGGGAAAACTGCTAAATGATGTACTACCAATGAAGGATCAAGTCCAGGCATGTCTGCATAAGACAAAACAAAGTTTATAGTTCTCTTTTGGAAGAATGTTGTGAAGTTTCTTTTCTCTTGTGCTGAGAGTGATGCTGCTAAGAATGTGAGCTTAGGATTTTGTGTTGTCCCCAAATTCATTTCCTGTGATTCTTCCACCAAAAGTGGAGATCTCTCCTGATATTTTGAAGTTGCGAGAAGGTCAAATCCTCCATCGTTAGGCACCTTAGAGAGGTTTTCACCTTCAAATACTCCTTTATTTTTACTATTTTTGGATCCGATAGTGCCACATGATGGTTTACAGGTATGGCTCGAGCTTAGCATGCAGGGTTATTTTATTACATGTGTGGGCTTGGGAGCACATAACAATGACAAGACCTATATCTATGAGGAGGAGGGGGTGGGATTACCTTATGTGTTTTTGTATGAGGGTGCTTTGATGCAGTGGTGACTAGAAGAGCTAGAATACTGGAGATGGGTATTGGATGAGATGGATATGGTTATATGGAGGCCATGGAGAGATAGTGAGATCTAGATAGATGATGCAGAGCACTTGATGTATTACAGGAAGACACAATATAAGATACATGTTGGATAGGGTGCTGTGGCAGTTTGGTTTGCCCCAACCAGTGCCAGTACAAGAGGCTATTTATGCACAAACACATAGAGAGGTGGTAGAGTGGGGACCAGAGATAGTCATAGATACAATGCAAATTTTGAGTCTCTTGCGTCGGTGCAGTGGGATCTAGTGGCAGGTGAGACTGATTTAGGTACCGCCCTAGAGTATGATGCATGGTGGCTGGCACACAGGCCAGTACAATTGATAGTTCTTGGAGAGGTAGCGGGGAGATGGAGGCTGAGAGGAGAGCTTGGTGCGAGGGGGATAGATGTGGATCCAGGGAGAGTAGGAAGGCAACAATAGAGACTGGAGGAGGTGGTGGCAGAGCAGGGGAGAGGATATGCATTAGATGTAGCTATGGGAGATGTACCGATGAAGGAGCGAAGGGATGATGAGGTTAGACAGGAGGAGGGAGGGGTATCATCAGTGACACATTTGGACTTAGTAGAGAGTTCGGTTATGGATTAGATAGTGGACTAGATGGTGGATTATATGGTAGTGGATTAGATTGAGGGGATGATAGAGAATAAGATAGTGGATTGGATATTGTGATTGAGGGACTTTAGGAATTGATGGTTTGGAAGGTATGTGGACTAATGGATTAGGATTAGAAGGATTGAAAGGATATAGTGATGGATGGGTTGAAGGGGTTGATGGACTTGGATAAATGGAATAAGGAGATGGAGTATTTACATATGAAAATGGTTGTTAGTTCATGGATAGAGGGATATATGTAGATAGGGGATGACCTTGGTTTCCCTTGTCATAGTGTATGCCATTAGATATAAGGGGTTAGCTTGTGCTAGCCAATGTTTGGTTGCAAGGGGTTTGCATGTTTAGGTATGGATTGATGACTTGGTGACTTAGATGTTGAATAGGGTTGTGGGATGAGGATGTGGATGTGATAGGGCTATGAGAATCTCCAATGATAAGATGTGTTAAGGGTATATGACCGTGAAGCTCTTTGAATTTTTTTTGGCAATAGGATCAAATCTCTCATACTTATGTTTAAGTTCTTGTATTTGTGCCTCAATATTACTATGATATGTGTATGGGTTAGGTTGGTATGATAGTGATGTGGGTTGGATTGGAGATATGGTTGGGGATGGAATCCATATATGAGTTAAAGTTCTTGTATTTCTGCATAATCTTGGTGTGGAGATGGAGTGGGGTTTGACATAGGATTTTTGATTATCACAACCATTTTGATGAGAAGTCTTGATGATGTGACTAAAATTTTATTCGTTGGAGATCATAGGTTTGATTATGGAAAAGTGGAAAACTTAGGACCCAATCAGAAGTGACAAACTGTTGATCAGATGCATAGGATGATAACTTAGAAGTGCAATAGGATAACTCAAAAGTGTAAGATGATGACTCAGAAGCGCAATAGGATAACTGAAAAGTGTAAGATGATAACTCAGAAGTGCATCCAGATAACTCAGAAGTGCAACAAGATGAATCAGAAGCATAGGGCGATAACTTAGAAGCACAATCTTGTTTGTGAAAAGTAGAAAACTATGGATCAGAAGAAAAATTTTGTTGGTCAAAAGCATAGATATATAAATCAAAAGCACAACTCTGTTGGTTAAAAGCATAGATGTATAAATAAAAAGCACAACTATGTTGGTTAAAAGCATAGATCTATAAATAAAAAGCACAACTCTATTGGTTAAAAGTGTAGAACTATGTATCAGAAGTGAAATTCTATCTATCAAAAGTGATATTCTGTGGTTTCAATGGTTATTTTTGGACAACTTGTCTTTGGCAATAGATAAAACAAAAAACATAATGGTTGATACCTTTTCAAGGTGTAAAGGATGAATGGTGTCACTAGTCTTGACAAGAGAATACACACCAAACACGCTTACAATCCTAAAATTATTCAAACAAGGTGTGTCAAATCTTATGGACTTACAATGCCAACATCTGTCCCCACTAATTTGATAATGGCGACATTCATTCCATTAATACCATCTACCGTGTCTTGGATAGCTAGGGAATGTAAGGTCATGTACCACCTTACAACCCTTACCCTGGAGGTAAAAGCCCTTCCCAAAGTAAGCTCTATCTCAAACAACGGAGGTACATGTGAGCGCTTCTCCTCATAATGCAACGATCCACCACAAGATATGATGGCCAAGGGTCTTAAACTAGGATTAACAAAGCTTCTAGGGAGTCCTCCATATACACTAGGTACATGGTGAGGCACAAGTCTGTGAATAGATGGCCCATCTTTAAAGTGTGAGATTAGGAGGGTCTCTCCTTCTCTCTTGACTACACAAGTCTCGACGCACCAAGGGTCTTGGAGCTTCTTGAAGCATGACAAAGGATCAATCCTTGAGGTACATCTTTCACTCTTCCCCTTTAATTTAACTTGCCAGAACACATGGTTGGGGTCATCCCTAGGGGTGATGAAATCTCCTAGCATGCGTCCTATAGAGGATTCCAAGTGCTTTTGATTCTCAAGATCATTTTGCAACCTAAGAGAAGAGTATACACAATCTTGGGTCCCCGAAAATAAATGAAATACAAGTAAAATAAACTAGAAAGTGTTTTTAATCTCCAAGATCACCTTGCGGTGCGAGGAGAGAGCATACACACTAACTAGCTTACCAAGCACGACATACAACTTTAATTACCTTAGAAAATTGAAGTGTGTGACTATACTAGTGAGAAAAATAGATCTTCAATAGTCATCCTACACCAAATGTTATTAGTAGTCTAATATTTGCTCTTTGACCAACGATTGACAAGCTACACAAATGAGGTTAGTCTCCAAACACCAAATGTTATATGAAAAATAGTAATTTCCAATACTTCGAATCAAAAGTGTAGTAACAGAGATTAGAAGTGTAGTAAAATAGATTAGAAGCGTCATTGTTGAAATTAAGGAACATTGAGAGGGGAGGTGAATCAGTGTTCTACAAAACTTATTATTATGTTCCTTGATCAATTTACCACATACATCCAAAAGAAAGAAGGATGAACTTAAGAACAGAAACAACAAGATCATCACACATGAACACCAGGATTTTTACGTGGAAACCTGGTTAAGGGAAAAACCACGGTGGGGGTTAACCCACAAGATTTTATACTCTGTTAAAAGTATTACAAATAGGAAGGCACATGCCTTCGGGCACACTGCCCAGAGCTCATTGCTCAAAGGAGGCTCACTGCCTACAAGATCAATTACAAAGAGTTCACTAAAATACTTGAACTGAAGAATAGCATCTAACAATGTAAGATTATTGTTCTGGTTAGGCTCAATATACTGACTTCACACACTTCATCTCTCACTGCCCTGTTTCACTGTTCTGCCATGATCCGAAGCTTAGATCTCCTTTCTTTGCACTTGATACTACCACACTTCACACCTATCACATCATATTCACACATCCATACCTCAAAATGCTTGAACCCATCGATCATATATATACGCAACATAAAATTTCATCAACTGCAGTCGGCCTCAAGAAAACTTAGAAACTTTTTCAAGATCATTGTTATGTCAGCTGAATCCATGCACAAACATCAATGCGGACCAAAACCTATGTATTCAAGTCACCACACATGTTAGCCAGTACCACTGGATCTCATAAATTACTCAACCAACCACTTCTCTTAATCCGCACAAGGATCAAACACCAAGTCGGCCTGTTCTTCACCGTACTGAACTATCTAACCAAAGCCCGATACTCAGATGCTTGTAACTTTCAATCCCTTCATCACTGGAGGCTAAAACTTTATATTTAGATAGCCCTGACATCCCTTAACATTCCCTCAGATTTACAACACAATATGATTACCTGTGGAGAAATGCAGACCAAAATACTAAACCCTGTCATAAGCTCTATTCCTGTCTATCCAGACTTAGACAAGTCTGCAATCTAACTTCCGTTATGATCAAATGATACAATGTGGATGTGTAAGATAGATTCAATTTCCATTAATGACCACACTTGACATGCCTAGCAGTGTCTCTTGCCAACAATCTCCCCCTTTGGCATTGATGGCAACACTTAGTAAAAAATGACTAAGTGTTAGAACAACTCCCCCTTTACTATGTCCACTTGTGATTTCCAATGCTCCCCTTAGCTGAATTCCTCATTTTTCACTACTTTCCACTCCCTTTTGACATCAATGGCAAATGATGAGATTCGCATACCAAAATTCACGCAAAAACTATGTACATAGGCAAATATATAAAAACAATGCTTATGTCTTGTCTACATGAATTTAAACACATCACCAAAAATGTTTTTCAACAGTGTCAATTCATTGTCCCATCTTTTCTTCATGCTATCCAAAACTGAAATATAACCACTGAATAAAAATGCCTGTGACTCTGCCTTTTGTAGACCAGTGGGACAAGTGGGATCACTTGTCAGAGTAGCAACTTGAGCTTCTGTCAATGCATTGAACTTTGTTTCTAACTTAGGGGAAATCAGTCCCTAGAGTTCATCCAATCTACCCAAAACTTTTACCTTTTCCTTCTCCAAATTACTCAGTTCATCAAGCAAACTCACTACTTGACATCTTTTAGTTATTATAGACTCAGTTAAAGGAGTATAGGACTGAGAGATGTTAGACAATTTAAGCTCTAAGTCCTTAATCTTCTCAATATCCCCAACAACTCTAAACTGAGCTAGGCAAAACTTATAAATTTTTGCACCTTCAGAGAGAGCATTTTGAATGCTCTTTACACTAGCATCAAGAATTGATCTATCATAACTAATTATTCTCTTTAATTTAGAAAACCTCTTTTCATTAAATTCATTTCAGACTTTAACTTCTGCTGACTTCTCAAAAGATTCAAAATGAGTACTTACAGAGTTTATCAGACTCTTCAACTGACTGGAGGGGGATGCTGATGAATCCTTCTGAATTGTAGGCATGATTTTCTCCAAAATGCTAGATGCAAGATCAAGCAACTCACTGTCTTCTATATGGTACTTCAAGATTTCCTCTCTGGCCTTAGCTTGTGCAAAAGAGGCAAACTTCAACTTCTGTACCGGTGATAGAGTATCCAAATTAATTGGACCTTGTATTATATCTAGATCTTTTGTAACTTGTTTATCTTTCTCCAAAATTTCTTTCACTACTTCTGTAGTGTCTCTTGCCCAATATGATGTTTTAGTTTTATGCTCTTTAGGGCCTACATCTTCTTCCTCTCCAGAGCCAACTACATTGTCTTGCTTATTATTTTAATTCTTTTTCTCTACTTCTGCTTTCTCTGATTCAATAGGAGAGGCATCATTCTTTTTATCTTTATTAGAAATGTCTTCTGCATTCTTTTCTGGAGGATTTTGTGTATCCTCATTGGTAGCATTATCATCATTTTTATCAAATTCCTCAACATCTAGAATGGAGGAATCAATTCCATCATCAATTTCTTCTTCAATAGTGGGAAGATTATGACTTTTCAATGCATTCAGAAGAATCTCCTGAGTATCTTCAACTACCTTATCAATCTCATCCAGCATGAGCTTGTTCATTCTGATCTTACTCTTGAAGTCCTCTTTCACTTCTTTGAATATCAAGCTCTTTTGATCCAGAGTAATTTGAGGACATAATTTTATTAGCACATGCTCCTGGAGCTCAATATCTTTAACTTTTGCATTCTCTTTTCTTATTTCTAGAATATTTGCAAGGCTTTCCAAAATTTCAGAAGTTATTTCAAATAAAGTCTTATTATAGATATTCAAGTATTTGACGGTTGCTTCCTCCAAAACTCTCTTATCATCATTACTATAATGATCATAAAATTTAGTCATTGGGTTTAAGTTTCCATCTACAATGATTGACTTTATGATATCTTCCACAGAAGGAGTAGGCTTCTCAACATAAGCCTTTGACTTATGCCTTTTACTTGACTTTTTACTTCTGGAGGGCTTCTCCTTAGACACTTTAGTTGCCTTAGTTCCTGAGGCCTTCAACTCTTTAACCTCACCATCTGAATTAGTATCTTCTTCATCCTCCTCCTCCACACTAACATATGACCTTTTGCTCATTACTTTTGTCCTTTTTCCTTCTTTACCGGTAGGCTTTCTTTGAATTTATCTGCAATAGGAGAAGGTGATGCACTGGAGATTGTACCAGAACTCCTAGTAGTCCTTGATTTAGAAGTGGATTCTATCGGAACACTTCCCTATTCCTTGTCCTACTTCTCCTTCTCATCTTTCTTTGTCCTTTCTCTGTATTGTCTCACAGCTTCTTTGGTTATTCCAATACTTTCTGCATACATTTCAACTTGCCTTTGGACCTTTTTCTTAGTTTCAGTTCTCCAAAGCTTAACATGCAGTTTCAAATTAAGCTCATCATATGTACCAAATCTCTCAACTGAGGTATCTTTTGGTTTTCTCAGAAGGTGTTGAGCATACATTTCCAGTATTTGTTCATCAACTTCATACCCCATGGGCATGATCCATACGGTCCTTGGTTCAACTGCTTCCATCAAGCATTGATCTATTTCCACCATGAAACAAATTGTATCCTTGTACTTTTCCACCACAGACTTAGGGATTCTTTCCCTTGATTACATCATATTCTGGAAATTCTTGAAATATCCCCAAAGAGCAGTCCTTTAGGCATTGGAGTCGCCAATATTGTGCAAGTGCTCTCTTATTTGTATGGCAACAGGCTTGGCACTGGTCCAACACAGGGTTTTTATCCTGGGCAACTCATTCATGAAATAAAAGAACAAGCACAAGACCAAAGTACCATACTTGAATGTATTATTCTTATCCTTCTTGATCTTGTTCAGATTCTCCATTAGCTGGTTTTGCAGCAGCTCACACAAATCATAGTCAGTATTTTCTTTTATCATCTGATAAGCAGCATAAATGGATGTACCAGACACTGAGTTTTCCCTAATGGAGTGGTATATCTTATACCCAATCACCATAGATTCAAATTTGACATCCGAATCAGTTATATAATTAATTGTCATTGCCCTCTTATCAAACTTTGAGCAGGTAGCTTTAGTTACAGTCTAATTCTTCACTAATTTTAGCATCAATAGTCCATGGGATGAGTTCAATCCTATTACGGCCTTGATGACATCCTTAGTGATCTTAAAGGGTTTCATCAACCACATAAATTCAACATGCATGCGACTCAGTACATACCGAACCCACTCATCCTCATCGAAGGATGGGAACCCTATAACCTAAATGAAATGTTTGTCTTCTAATGCCTTATACTCAGGTTTAAGATCATAAATCTCATCCCTTAGGTGATTCCTAAACAAATCCAATAACTTTGAATTCCCAAACTCATCTATGCTAGCATGAATGTAAGCCCTAATATCTTCTACATGCAACACACCATGCAGAACATTAGAAATGGCACCTAACGGATCGACCTCTACAGATTTGTGTGGATGCTTTTTGAATTTAGGTTGGGGCCTTTCGGTGATGTCAACAACCAATGGAGTATCCATATCCAGAGATTGCAAATTCAGAGAGCTTTACAGAGAATACCTTATTTTGCCGGTTAGGGTTTTTGCTCAGATATCTTCTTCACACTTCAATCTCTTGGAAATCTTCGCACAGAGCTCACCTTCCTTCTTTCTTCTTGGATGCAAAGTGATTCTGAAATCACTTGAATTTCTTTTTAACCTCCTCACACCTACTTTTTGATGTAATAAATGCTTATTCCCTAACTCTTTCAGATACCCTGTTTCCTGATACAGGTTCTCATTGATTGCTCCGCAAGTTGCCACATAAACCTCTTTTCTTCTGTAAATTCTTTCAGATGATCTACAATAGGCCACTCTATCTTCTCTCATCATGACAGATTCAGGTACCCACTTATTGGCAGGGGGAATTAGATCTTCAATGCAACTCCCCCTGAGGTAGAGCTCCTATTTCAATTCCCAGAGGAATTACCAGCACTGGATTCCGGTGCAGACCCATCACCATTATTCATTACACCTTTCTTCACCCATGTTTTGTTCATTTCATTATGGCTCTCATTCACATCTACTTTGCCCTTGCCTTTATCTTGTCTCTACACATTTTGGTTTCTATTTACTGGACCTTTTCTATCATCATTCCTGCTTCTGTAGAATCTTGAAATATGACTAGATCTGTTGTAATTAAAGCATGCAACATTTCTTTTCTCATTTACTTGATTTCCTCTTGATCTGTATTGATTAGCCATGTGTCCAAATCTATTGCATGCAAAACATTTTCCATTGAAAGAATTGACATTTCCTCTGTTGTTAGAGTTATTCATCATCATACTTCTACATTCATTGGATCTATGACCATACCTTTTACAATTGAAGCATTGACTCGAGAAGGATGGACCACTTTGATTCACTCTACTTCTACATTGAGTAGCTCTATGACCAAATTTATTGCAATTGAAACAATTTCCATTGAAGGATGGATACCTTTGAGCATTAGGCTATCTGACCGGAGGTCTTCTAGGTCTATTTCTCTGATTCCTTGATTCAGAATTTCTTTGACTGGATCTAGAGATTTCATCTTTCTCATATCTTAGACCATGCTTATCATTTGCCTTCTTCTGACTATCAAGCAGTACCTTAAGTTTAGCTGAGCTTATCTTGAACTTCTCTTTGTATTTATTTGCAACTTCTAAGTCATGTTTGAGAATATCAATTTGCCTTTCAAGTTGTTCCTCATTATACCTGGTTTCCCTTAGATCAAACTCTAGATGGCCAATTGTTCTGTCCAATCTACAACACTCTTCTATTCTTTCTTTTAGAGACTGATTTAGGTTTTCTTCAGTCTTCTTCCTTTCCTCGATTTCCTTGGTTAGCCTCATCACCCCAGATTCCATCTCATGTTTTAGGACAACAACTTCTTTTGCCAGCTTCTCACATTCCTTTGTCTTCTCCTTTAGAGCCTCATCCATGCCATTGTCTTCCTTCTAATTTGCTAACTGCTAAAGTAGCTCCTTCCTCTTTTCCATAGATTTGCTTAGTTGCCCTTTTAAAGTTTGAATGAAATCCTCAGCATCTTTAATGTTCTCTTGCAGTTCTTTGACTTCTACTCTGGACTAATCAAGATCTTCTAAAGCAACTTGAAGTTGTTCATTGATGCCATCAGAATACCTGAATGAACCCATTGAAACACCTTCCCAGATCTTCCTCAAGCTGTTAAACTTCTTCCAAGGAACCTTTCTCTGATACCAATTGTTGAAATTAAAGAACACTGAGAGGGGGGGTGAATCAATGTTCTGCAAAACTTATTATTATTTTCCTTTATCAATTTACCACATACATTCAAAAGAAAGAAGCATTAACTTAAGAATAGCAACAACAAGATCATCACACATGAACACTGGGATTTTTACGTGGAAACCAGGTTAAGGGAAAAACAACGGTGGGGGTTAACCCACAAGATTTTATACTTTGTTAAAAGATTACAAATGGGAAGGCACATGCCTTCGGGCACACTACCTAGAGCTCACTTCTCAAAGGAGGCTCAATGCCTACAAGATCAATTACAAAGAGTTCACTGAAATACTTGAACTGAAGAATAGCATCTAACAATGTAAGATTACAGTTCCGGTTAGGCTCAATATACTGACTTCACACACTTCATCTCTCACTGCCCTGTTTCACTGTTCTGCCATGATCCGGAGCTTAGATCTCTTTTCTTCACACTTGATATTGCCACACTTCACACCTATCACATCATATTCACACATCCATACCTCAAAATGCATGAACCCATCAATCATAGATATATGCAACATGAAATTTCATCAACTGCAATCGGCCTCAAGAAAACTTAGAAACTTTTTC
Source organism: Cunninghamia lanceolata (assembly GCA_027924645.1). Classification (NCBI taxonomy): domain Eukaryota; kingdom Viridiplantae; phylum Streptophyta; class Pinopsida; order Cupressales; family Cupressaceae; genus Cunninghamia; species Cunninghamia lanceolata. The sequence continues at coordinate 136,810 of BSBN01000220.1, read as the reverse complement.
AAGATCACTGTTCTGTCGACTGAATCCATCCACAAACATCAATGCAGACCAAAACGTATGTATTCAAGTCACCACACATGTCGTCCAATACCACTGGATCTCATAAATTACTCAGCCAACCACTTCTCTTAATCCGCACAAGGATCAAATACCAAGTCGACCTGTTCTTCACCAGATTGAACTGTCTAACCAAAGCTTGATACTCAGATGCTTGTAACTTTCAATCCCTTCATCACCAGAGGCTAAAACTTTAGATTTATGTAGGCCTGACATCCCTTAACATTCCCTCAGATCTGCAGCACAATATGATTACCTGTGGAGAAATGCAGACCAAAATGCTGAACCCTGTCATATGCTCTGTTCCTGTCTATCTGGACTTAGACAAGTCTGCAATCTAACTTCCGTCATGAACAAATGATACAATGCAGATGTGTAAGATAGATTTAGTTGCCATCAATGACAACACCTGACATGCCTAGCAGTGTCTCTTGCCAACAATCTCCCCCTTTGGCATTGATGACAACACTTAGGAAAAAATGACTAAGTGTTAGAACAACTCCCCCTTTACTATGTACACTTGTGATTTCCAATGCTCCCCCTTAGATGAATTCCTCATTTTTCACTTCTTTCCACGCCCCTTTTGACATCAATGGCAAAGGCTGAGATCCGCATACCAAAATTCATGCAAAAACTCTATGCACATGGGCGCATATATACAAACAATCCTTATGTCTTGTCTACATGAATTTAAACACATCACGAAAAATGTTTTTCAACAGTGCCAATTCACTGTCCCATCTTTTCTTCATGCTATCCAAAACTAAAATATGACCACTAAATAAAAATGCCTGTGACTACCTTTTGTAGACTAGTGGGATCACTTGTCAGAGCAGCAGCTTGAGCTTCTGTCAATGCATTGAACATTATTTCTAACTTAGGGGAAATCAGTCCTCGGAGTTCATCCAATCTACCCAAAACTTTAACCTTTTCCTTCTCCAAATTACTTAGTTCATCAAGCAAACTCACTACTTGACATCTTTTAGTTGTTATAGACTCAGTTAAAGGAGTATAGGACTGAGAGATGTTAGACAATTTAAGCTATGAGTCCTTAATCTTCTTCTCAATATCCTCAACAACTCTAGACTGAGCTAGGCAAAACTTATAAATTTTTGCACCTTCAGAGAGAGCATTTTGAATGCTCTTTACACTAGCATCAAGAACTGATCTATCATAACTAATTATTCTCTTTAATTCAGAAAACCTCTTGTCATTAAATTCAATTCAGACTTTAACTTCTGCTGACTTCTCAAAAGATTCAAAATGAGTACTTACAGAGTTTATCAGACTCTTCAACTGAACAGAGGGGGATGCTGATGAATCCTTCTAAATTGTAGGCATGATTTTCTCCAAAATGTCGGATGCAAGACTAAGCAACTCACTGTCTTCTATATGGGACTTCAAGATTTCCTCTCTGGCCTTAGCTTGTGCAAAAGAGGCAAACTTCAACTTCTGTACCAATGATAGAGTATCCAAATTGATTGGACCTTATATTATATCTAGATCTTCTGCAACTTGTTTATCTTTCTCCAAAATTTCTCACTGCTTCTGTAGTTTCTCTTTCCTAATATGATGTTTCAATTTTATGCTCTTTGGGGCCTGCATCTTCTCCCTTTCTGGAGTCAACTACATTGTCTTGCTTATCATTTTCATTCTTTTTCTCTGCTTCTGCTTTCTCTACATCATTAGCAGAGGCATCGCTCTTTTTATCTTTATTAGAAATGTCTTCTACATTCTTTTTTGGAGGATTTTGTGTATCCTCAGCAACAATATTATCATCATTTTTATCAAATTTCTCAACATTCAGAATGGAGGAATCAATTCCATCATCAACTTCTTCTTCAACAGTGGGAAGATTATGCATTTTCAATGCATTTAGAAGAATCTCCTGAGTATCTTCAACTACCTTATCAATCTCACCCAGCATGAGCTTGTTCATTCTGATCTTACTCTTGAAGTTCTCTTTCACTTCTTTGAATATCAGGCTCTTTTGATCCAGAGTAATTTGAGGACATAATTTTATTAGCACATTCTCCTGGAGCTCAATATCTTTAACTTTTGCATTCTCTTTTCTTATTTCTAGAATATTTGCAAGGCTTTCCAGAATTTTAGAAGTTATTTCAAATAAAGTCTTATTATAGATATTCAAGTATTTGACCGTTGCTTCCTCCAAAACTCTCTTATCATCATTACTATAATGATCATAAAATTCAGTCATTAGCTTTAAGTTTCCATCTACAGTGATTGACTTTATGATGTCTTCCACAGAAGGAGTAGGCTTCTCAACATAAGCCTCTGACTTATGCCTTACTTGACTTTTTGCTTCTGGAGGGCTTCTCCTTAGACACTTTAGCTGCCTTAGTTCCTGAGGCCTTCAACTCTTTAACCTCACCATCTGAATCAGTCTCTTCTTCATCCTCCTCCTCCACACTGAGATATGACCTTTTGCTCATTACTTTTGTCCTTTTTCCTTCCTTACCAGTAGGTTTTTCTTTGAATTTCTCTACAATAGGAGAAGGTGATACACTAGAGGTTGTACCAGAACTCCTAGTAGTCCTTGATTTAGAAGGGGATTCTACTGGAACACTTCCTTGTTCCCTATCCTACTTCTCCTTCTCAGCTTTCTCTGTCCTTTCCCTGTATTGTCTCACAACTTCTTTGGTTATTCCAATACTTTCTGCATACATTTCAACTTGCCTTTGGACCTTTTTCTTAGTTTTAGTTCTCTGGAGCTCAACATGCAGTTTCAAATTAAGCTCATCATATGTACTGAATCTCTCAACTGAGGTATCTTTTGGTTTGCTCAGAAGGTGTTGAGCATACATTTCCAGTATTTGTTCATCAACTTCATACCCCATGGGCATGATCCATACGGTCCTTGGTTCAACTGCTTCCATCAAGCATTGATCTATTTCCACCATGAAACAAATTGTATCCTTGTACTTTTCCACCATAGACTTAGGGATTCTTTCCCTTGATTACATCATATTCTAGAAATTCTTGAAACATCCCCAAAGAGCAGTCCTTTGGGCATTGGAGTCGCCAATATTGTGCAAGTTCTCTCTTATTTGTATGACAACAGGCTTGACACTGGTCCAACACAGGGTTTTTATCCTGGGCAACTCATTCATGAAATAAAAGAACAAGCACAAGACCAACGTACCATACTTGAATGTATTATTCTTATCCTTCTTGATCTTGTTCAGATTCTCCATTAGCTAGTTTTGCAGCAGCTCACACAAATCATAGTCAATATTTTCTTTAACCATCTGATAAGCAGCATAAATGGCTGTATCAGACACTGAGTTTTCCCTGCTGGAGTGGTATAGCTTATATCTAATCACCATAGATGCAAATTTGACATTTGGATCAGTTATATAATTAATTTTCATTGCCCTCTTATCAAACTTTGAGCCGATAGCTTTAGTTACAGTCTGATTCTTCACTAATTTTAGCATCAATTATCCACCGGATGAGTTCAATCCTATTACGGCCTTGATGGCATCCTTAGTGATATTAAGGGTTTCATCAAACACATAAATTCAGCATGCATGCGACTCAGTACATACTGAACCCACTCATGCTCATCGAATGACGAGAACCCTATAACCTGAATGAAATGTTTGTCTTCTAGCACTTTATACTCAGGTTTAAGATCATAAATCTCATCCCTCAGGTGATTCTTAAACAAATCTAGTAACTTTGAATTCCCAAACTCATCTATGCTAGCATGAATGTAAGGCCTAATATCTTCTACATGCAACACACCATGTAGAACATTAGAAAGGGCACCTAACAGATCGACCTCTATAGATTTGTGTGGATGCTTTTTGAGTTTAGGTTGGGGCCTTTCAGTGATGTCAACAACCAATGGAGTAGCCATATTCAGAGATTGCAAATTCAGAGAGCTTTACAGAGAATACCTTATTTCACCGGTTAGGGTTTTTGCTCAGATATCTTCTTCACACTTCAATCTCTTGGAAATCTACGCACAGAGCTTGCCTTCCTTCTTTCTTCTTGGATATAAAGTGATTTTGAAATTAATTGAGTTTCTTTTTAACCTCCACACACCTAGTTTTTGATGTAATAAATGCTTTTTCCCTAACTCTTCCGGATACCCTATTTCTTGATACAGGTTCTCATAGATTGCTCCGCAAGTTGCCACATCAACCTCTTTTCTTCTATAAATTCTTTCAGATGATCTGCAATAGGCCACTCTATCTTCTCTCATCATGACAGATTCAGGCACCCACTTATTGGCAAGGGGAATTAGATCTTCAATGCATCTCGCCCTAAGCCAGAGCTGCTATTTCAATTCTTAGAGGAATTACCAGCACTGGATTCTGGTGCAGACCCATCACCATTATTCATTACACCTTTCTTCACCCATGTTTTGTTCATTTCATTCTGGATCTCATTCACATCTACTTTGCCCTTGCCTTTATCTTGTCTCTACACATTTTGGTTTCTATTTACTGGACCTTTTCTATCATCATTCCTGCTTTTGCAAAATCTTGCAATATGACCGAATCTGTTGTAATTAAAGCATGCAACATTTCTTTGCTCATTTACTTGATTTCCTCTTGATCTGCACTGATTAGCCATGTGTCCAAATCTATTGCATGCAAAACATTTGCCATTGAAAGAATTGACATTTCCTCTGTTGTTAGAGTTATTCATCATCATACTTCTGCATTCATTGGATCTATGACCATACCTTTTACAATTGAAGCATTGAATCGAGAATGATGGACCACTTTGATTCGCTCTACTTCTACACTGGGTAGCTCTATGACCAAATTTATTGCAATTGAAACATTTTCCATTGAAGGATGGATACCTTTGAGCATTAGGCTGTCTGACCGGAGGTCTTCTAGGTCTGTTTCTCTGATTCCTTGATTCAAAATTTCTTTGACTAGATCTAGAGCTTTCACCTTTCTCATATCTTAGACCATGCTTATCATTTGCCTTCTTCTAACTAGCAAGCAACACCTCAAGTTTAGCTAAGCTTATCTTGAACTTCTCTTTGTATTCATTTGCAGCTTCTAAGTCATGTTTGAGAATATCAACTTGCCTTTCAAGTTGTTCCTAATTATACCTGGTTTCTTGTAGATCAGACTCTAGATGGCCAATTATTCTGTCCAATCTTTAGCACTCTTCTATTTTTTCTTTCAGAGGCTGATTCAGGTTTTCTTCAGTGTTTTTCCTTTCCTTGATTTCCTTGGTTAGCCTCATCACCCCAGATTCCATCTCATGTTTTAAGACAACAACTTCTTTTGCCAACTTCTCACATTCCTTTGTCTTCTCCTTCAGAGCCTCATCCATGCCATTGTCTTCCTTCTAATTTGCTAACTGCTAAAGTAGCTCCTTCCTCTTTTCTATAGATTTGCTCAGTTGCCCTTTTAAAGTTTGAATGAAATCCTCAGCATCTTTAAGGTTCTCTTGCAGTTCTTTGACTTCTGGTCTGGACTGATCAAGATCTTCTAAAGCAACTTGAAGTTATTCATTGATGCCATCAGAATACCTGAATGAACCCATTGAAATACCTTCCTAGATCTTCCTCAAGCTGTTAAACTTCTTCCAAGGAACCTTGCTCTGATACCAATTGTTAAAATTAAGGAACACTAAGAGGGGGGGTGAATCAGTGTTCTGAAAAACTTATTATTATGTTCCTTTATCAATTTACCACATACATTCAAAAGAAAGAAGCATGAACTTAAGAATAGCAACAACAAGATCATCACACATGAACACCAAGATTTTTACGTGGAAACCCGATTAAGGGAAAAACCATGGTGGGGGTTAACCCACAAGATTTTATACTTTGTTAAAAGTATTACAAATGGGAAGGCACATGCCTTTGGGCACACTACCTAGAGCTCACTACTCAAAGGAGGCTCACTGCCTACAAGATCAATTACAAAGAGTTCACTGAAATACTTGAACTGAAGAATAGCATCTAACAATACAAGATTACAGTTCCAGTTAAGCTTAATATACTGACTTCACACACTTCATCTTTCACTGCCCTATTTCACTATTCTGCCATGATCTGGAGCTTAGATCTCTTTGCTTCACACTTGATACTACCACACTTTGCACTTATCACATCATATTCGCACATCCATACCTCAAAATGCTCAAACCCATCGATCATATATATACGCAACATGAAATTTCATCAACTGCAGTCGGCCTCAAGGAAACTTAGAAACTTTTTCAAGATCACTGTTCTGTCAGCTGAGTCCATGCACACAATCAATGCAGACCAAAACCTATGTATTCAAGTCACCACACATGTTCGCCAATACCATTGGATCTCATAAATTACTCAACCAACCACTTCTCTTAATCCGCACAAGGATCAAACATCAAGTCGGCGTGTTCTTCACCGGACTGAACTGTCTAACCAAAACCTGATACTCAAATGCTTGTAACTTTCAATCCCTTCATCACCGGAGGCTAAAACTTTGGATTTAGGTAGCCCTAACATCCTTTAACATTCCCTCAGATTCACAGCTCAATATGATTACCTATGGAGAAATGCAGACCAAAATGTTGAACCCTGTCATATGCTCTGTTCCTGTCTATCGGGACATAGACAAGTTTGCAATCTGACTTCCGTTATGATCAAATGATACAATGCGGATGTGTAAGATAGATTCAGTTGCCATCAATGAAAACACCTAACATGCCTAGCAATGTCTCTTGCCAACAATTCTGTAAATTAGATCTGCAAATATATCAATCAAAAGTGAACTTATACTTGTCAGATGCGAACTTGTTCTTTTCAGATGCATCGGGTCGTCACTCAGATGAGCCAAATTGTTCTAGATTGTATCAGATATGCAAATAGGAAGTAAACCCTAGAAAAATAGATGGTTAATTAGATCAAAAACATCTGAAGGGGTTAGAAACCAATCAGAAATGCTTGCAAATAAATCATCTTGCAAACATAATAAGTCATAAAATAAAGAATATTCTCTCAGGTTGCAGATATAACTAAAAACTCAGATCAGGAACATAAGTCTAATCAGAAGTGCAAAAGGTCAAATTAGAAGCACAAGAAGTTGAATCAGAAGCATCGTTCTGTAGGTCAAAAGTGCCAATATATCTATCAAAAGCATTGTTGTTGATGAAAGGGGTAAATCATAAAACACACAATAACAGAAATTGCACACAGAAAATAGAATGATATTTTATTAATATGGGCAAAACATTACATTACAGAAGCTCAAATACAATAAGAGGATGAATCCCCTACAGGCTGTAACACATTATAGCTCCGTCTCTCAAGACTCTGGAATCTTCAGCCTTCTGTAACCCCAAATCAACTAGGCTTTCTATTTTTCTGTCTTTTCTTGACTCTACACCTTCCCCCTTAACTCTACTACCCCAAGGGTTCCCCAAAATGGCGGCCACTAGCTTAATATTGAAATTTGCATCTCCCTCCAAAAATAGGTCAATTTCGTGGGGCCATAACTTTCGATCCGATTGTTGGATTTTCAATTATAATACCTTTTCGAAAAGCTCTCGAAAAGACAGTTGTGCATAAGCACTACCTAAAGGTAGATTGCTTGGGTTTCACACCAAATTTTGGGTCCATCCGAAGCCTCTAAGTCCCTCAAATTTGACTTTTAATATTTCAATAGGATTTTTGGAATTTGAAAATTTAATATCTCACAAATGACAAATGATATTGAAGTGATTTCTTCACCATTAGCTTCAATTCACCTTTCTGGAGGTTCGTATAATATTTTGTATCCAACTGTGCACAAATGCAAACTTACTAACAATAGTAACCTTGCCAAATTTAGCCCTTATTGAAAAGAAACAACATTTTTTTTTGGTTGATGCAAGATTGCTCTTACACCCTGGATGCTCCTACATCAGTTGTATAGGTCAAAAGTGCCAATTTCTCTGTCAAAAGTGCCGTTATGAACTTGGAAATCTCTAAACATAGAAATCTCAAGCCAATTTGTTAGTTTCAAGGATGTGGGTCCCAATGGATGTGCCAAAATATGCATGAGAAAAATTGCATGAAAGATAAACAATCGAAAGATAACACAAACAATGCAAATTATATATATTTTTACCTCAATGCAACTCTCAACACTTGATAGAGTGGAAGTGGATGAACCCATGAGATCCACCTAGCTATGCTTTTGAAAGATTTGTAGTATTTGATGTGGATTTCTCTATTCTCAATAGCATAACCTTCGATAGAAATGATTGAATGATAATAGATGTTCAATGATAGTGGATATGAATGCTCAAAGCTCAATATGAATGCTCGAAGCTCAATGATCATGGAGGATTTGTGGCTTTGAAGGATGGTGTATTTATAGCTTTCATAGGATATTGATCAACGGTGGAGAATAATTGAATAAATCGACGGATGAGATAAATTGAGAGGACATGAATGTTCATGTGACGTGTTCATGCAAAAAAGCTTGTTTTATGAGTTAACTGCTTGCATGGATAATTGAACTGATTTGATTTTTCATAAATATAGTTGCTTTTTCTATTTAATGAATTGATTAATATTAAAGAGATTTGAAGAAATAGTTAACTCAATTTTTTATTTGCTTTTTTGCATGCAGATGGACAAAGAGAAAAGAATTAAATAAATAAATTATTTAATTTATGTGCATGAGGAGTGATTTATGGAAAGAAGAGATATAATTGAGAATTAAATAAATAAATTTATCTAATTCATGTGCATGATAGAAGAAATAACAAATAAATAAAATATTTGATTTTATTTATTTGTGAGAGGAAAAAAAAAAAAGTCAACTAAATAAATTATTTTAATTAATTTAATTGTGGAGGAAATATTAGCTTATTAGCTAATTAAGAATTATTTAATTATTGTGGATAAGAGGAATAAATTGATGAATTAATTAAATAATAGAAATTATTTAATTAATGTGAAATTGAGAATTGAAATGGATGATTTAATTGAATAATTAAAATTATTTAATTAAAGTGGATTAGAAGAATAAAATTGATGAAAATGTTAGATTTAATCAAATAATTAGAAATTATTTAATTAATGTTGGAAGGGGAATTAAATTGATGAAAATGATGAATTTAATTAAATAATTCAAAAATTATTTAATAAATGTTGATTAGAAGAGTTAATGAGAAAAGTGATATGGAATGCGCTAGTCATTTTTAGGTGTCTACAGTGTCATTGTGGAAATAATTGGTCATCTACTAAAGCATTAATACAAATTGTGCAATTGATGTAAAGAAACACAATCATTTCTTAGTGTCTTGATTTGAATGTGTAAATATAACCTATCTCATAGTGTGGGATTCTTATGTCATTCTTTCATTGTTGTTACAACATCATACTTATTGTTGTTATTGTCCGTCATATAAATCTAGGAACATAGTTTTTGATTTTTTGATGAACCCTCATCATTTTAAATAAATTTGTGAAATTCGAGTTGGTATTCGTGTGTCTACCGTTGGGGTTTCTGTAAATCATTTTTCTTTAGTTTTTTCTTTCCCTATTGGTATTTTGGGTAAAACTACCACAAAAAACTATAAAACCCCCTATCATACGAGGGAGCTGCCCCTCTCAAATGCAAAGGAAAGTTATTAAATCATAATAAATTGTCCAACTATTGGCACATTTATGACTAACTGTTGGGTGAGTCACATCAAGAATTTGTAGTGATAAATCCGTTTATCAAGTCCCATAACATAATTGTATCAAGTAACACCATCTCTCTTTACCTCATGATGATATTCAAACCAATGAACTAGGTGACTAAACCAGGCCAATCAATTAGAATCTACATAAACATTGAAATATCTGAGTATAGACAAGCCACATCCGAGTTATCTATGCAATCTATAAGTATATGGACAACCTACAATACTGCACAACTTGTAGATCTCACAATGCAACATATAAATTCAACCATACATTGGTAAACATGTCAAACATAGATAATAAGAGATAAACATGTAAGTTTTCCATGATGTAAACATCAAATCACCTCTAGATTTGATTTGCCACAAACTCACAAAGTACCACAATCAAAGGAACCATCAAATAGCTCAAACATAAATGCAAGTGAGCAAATCACATAGCATTTCTAAACCTAATCCACTGTGAAGTTATCAGAAAAAGATTTTTATCACCTATAAGAAGTCCAAAATTTGACATTGTGGACACAATATATGACTCGTCGAATCAATGAGAGAAAACTTAGATTTCAACTAGCATTTTCTATCAAAAATAGTAAAATATAAAAAAACCACTAATACTACAACATAGTACTTAGAAAGAGATTTTTGTCAACTATAAGAAGTTGAAAATTTGACATACTAGGTGAAAGGTATGCCTCTCAAAAAAAATGTTCTGTTATGTCTTTAAACTGAATATAGGTGGCTACTAGGTGGTTGGGAGGTGGCTCCATCGATAGCAGTGGTGGACTAGTGGCTTCCTCCAAGAAGTGGTGGTTCTGGGGTGATGGTTTGGGGTGAAGCCCTAGCATGGTGCTTCGGCTCAACTCCCTATGGCCTGGCCGCAAACAGGGGTTTGCTCTGCTTGTGATTAGGGGTTGGTCCCTTGCGCCTAGGGGGCATGGTCCACCACATGATTGTAGGCTATGATCCATTCCAAAAACTTTGCGGATTTTTTAATAAAAATATTTTAATTATTTTTCAAATTTGCCCTTGTCTGATGGTGATGCCTATTGACGTAGGCATCATATCCTGTGCCTGTACCTTCCAACTAATCAAATTGCCTAAACCTTTTTTTTAAATTTATTTGCACCAATTGTAATAGGGTGATGCATGCCTTGCGCTTGCTGAATATTCTATATTATATGTCATTGACTGTACCACAAATTTTGTCGATTGCAATAACATATGAACCATATGAATCTCCATGACCGTACAAAATCTTTTTTTTGAAAATTCTTCCATGGCCCTAAAATGGCCAAAAGATTTTTGTTGCCAAAATATATTGAGTTTTATATGGATCCATAGTTTTTTGGGCCTTTTGGACTCAATCATGAGGTCCGTTTTTGTCTAGGAGGTCTCTTGCAAAATCTCACCCCCAAAACTCTTATAGAAAGAGTCTAAATATAACGCCTATTTGCCAAAACTCCATCTAACTCTAGATTTGCAACAACCCAAGTTTGCAAACACACCTATAATCTGAAAATGCCTTCATTCTTTTCTTGCAAGGCCATGGATTCAAATATTCACAAGAATCTACTCATAGCAAGGGTTACAAATACTTGGGAGATCTCCTACAACTTGACAACGAAGCTCTAATACGAAATGGAAGAAAATTTGCAACTACAATAAACTATTTCCATATAACCATATGAGAGAAAAATATGGAAACAAGTATTCATAATCCACAAACAAAAGAATAGACAAACATACCATCAAGATGAGACAAGATGTACCCTGGGAAAACCCTCATCAAGGAAAAACCTAGCCTCCAAAAGCATCCACACTCAATGTATTATCTCTTGAACAAATGTTACAATACATAGCCTCCATGAATACATCTAAATCATCAAGCTCCTTAATTGCACTCCATGTGAACAAGCAAATGAGAATCATGTAACCACACATCCCAATCCATGCTTCCTCTCCTCACATATGCAACCTACACCAAAAGCTCAATCCAACATTAGCTAACAACCCAAATGTTATGCAAGTCAAAAAACCAACTCCAACAACTACTCATGTGCTTGCTTTTATATAGATAAGTTTTCACAAAGCCACTAAGTGGTATTACATAATCATGTCTTTCAAAAACATGAGCTCACTAAACCATGTCCCCCTCATTTGCTTTTTGGTATTAAGTTTTCCCAATATTAAATATTTTCCCAATGTCAGCCCACATTAAATATTTATCCCAATGGTACATACAACTTGCAAGTGGCCCCAAGAATGCCTAAGCCATTGTGATGTTCACACCTCAAAGATGCACCACAATTAAATATTACATTTTACATTATACACATTATGCAAGGTGTACAACACACCTTTCCCAATAAAAATCTTGATCTCTATGGGATGCATAACAAAAAATGATCTTGCATCATTAGTTTTAAAGAAGAGCTTCCCATGAAATCATTATGCATAAGTTAAATACAATATTATGAACATGCTAGACACTTGTAATAGAAAGGGGGAAATGATAAAGCAAATTTATGAACATTTGGAACATCCATAAATCATAAAAATGATGACCCCTCCTAGTCGTTTCCAAACAATCATAACCAAGAGAGGCCTTAGGAGTTGACAAAAAGGTATTGTTTGCAAGGAAAGCAATAAAATGTCTATGAGGATCTTCTAAAAGAGGAATAAGGTATTTTAAGCTAATTTAGGGTCTAGTTGGATCATTTGCATGGCTTCTTGAATATTTTGATGCCACTTGTAATATTGTAATGTAGGACTCTGATTAGTGACATGATATTGGGATACTAGTTGCATTTGTAAATTGTATACAATAAAATATCTTTGAGGATCTTCTAGAAGAGGAATCAAACATATCAAGACAAGTAATGACTTACAATAAGTTTTGATTCATTTGATACAAAAATATTCGTTTATTGTTTTAGTAGTTACATTCTAAATATTGATATTGGATCACTTTCATTAATCAAATTTATGTATAACTCTTTTTCCTTGTTTTGATGCTTATTTTGTGGGACACCACTTCTATTATGTTTCTCAATAGATCAAAATACCTTAGGTTGGTAAATATCAATTCCATCACAGTTGGAGTTGGAGTTATTAGATATTCATTAGAATATGTTATTCTTATTAATAAAGTACATGTTTGTGAGATTTATTAAAAGAATGAGTAAGGACGAGAATTTGTCTATGCATTCCAATTTTTCTTCTATTTTAGACAATTTATATACTTGTTTCTACTTTTTGTTTAAAAAGATAGATAAATTTGTTGATTGTGATAATCCTAGCTTGTTCCTATTTATCCTATTCAATCCCATGCAAAGAGGAAAAGAGAAACATAATATATTCAACTTTTTAATCTGTGTCTTTTTTTTTGAATTTGATCTCCACATCATGTGTGGAGATCAAAATTGTTATCATTTAAAATAAAAAATAAAAACATATATTATGGATGATACTATGGCTTGGTCTTCAAGTACCAACATATGATATACAAATTGACGATCTATTCCATTATAATTCTAATAAGAATGTTAGAGATTACATAATGCTTACTCTTAAGCTACTCTTTTACACAATAGTGCTATTTTTTGTTTCTCTCTTTATCTTCAGATTCCTATCAAACAATCTAAGATAGAATCTTGGGCATAAAGAATAGTGATGAAAAAAATTAGAAAACAAGTTTTGTAAAAGGACCTAATTTTATAGATTTTGAGGAGTCATCTCAAGTGATTGAACTTAGAGAGGGATTAAACCCTTGGTATGGATAGTTTCTACAATGGATTAGTAATGCACCACTTTAGTCTGCTCAACCATCTCTCCAAGATGGGAGATATAAAATGAATATAGAATTTCACTAAATAAAGACCAACATTTGTGAGAATCCAATTTTCTTTATTTTGTTTCAAACAATTTTCTCACTTATTTCACTTGGCCAATATCTGGCCAGGTCATTCTCTTTCCTAGATAAGAATACATGACCAAATTATAAATACACTGCTTTACCTAATTTGAAAGCTAAAATAATTGTTATAAAAGCAATAAAAATTGCTATCAAAATTTGACCCTTTGATATCATTTCTTTATTTCCTCTCCAATCACTTTTTTTATTATCTAGATAATGTTGGGAATTAAGGTGTCTCAACCTTGGTAATTCCTTACATTATTAATGTTTGTATTTATTATTTAATTGCCTATGTTGTAAATATTTGTAAATTCCATATTGTCATGTTGTGGGATGTGGCACGGTGATGTGTAAATCCTACATGGAATATGACAACTTGTAATTTTGTCCTCACATAAGGAGATAGGCATCCCACTTTGTGGTAGGAGCATATTGCCATGTGATGGTATCTTCCATATTGTGTAAGGGAATATTGACCGAAACGGTTATGACGGATTCCTATGACATAATCTATGACATGTAAGAGTTGGAAATAGAAGTTTGTAAGATAGGTGAGGACATGTGTCATGAAACATCTTTGAAAAAGACATATTTGGGTGCCCCAAGGTGGACTATGACATGTTGTAAGAGAATATGCTATTTATAGCATGTGTAAGACATATTCTCTTACAACTGTAAGTTGTAACTGCTATGACAGATTCTATGACGGTTGTAAGTGTCGTAAGAGCATTTGTCATAGCCCATTTTGGAAACAGGTGACCTCTTTGGGATGGGAGCTGTGGACAAGTGTTAGGCACATTCTACAATGTTGACCAAGTGTCCTTAGGTGTGGGTTTTGGTCCATGAAGCCAAGTCGGATGCCCATCTCAAGATAGGTCCAATATTGCCTTGTATTTTCTATATAAACAGGTGCTTGGAGATGGAGTTTGTATTACAGGTTTATAGGTACTATTATGCTGTCGGATTGACTCCAGATATGAGTGTTGAAGACCATTGAATCTTGCATTGCAAGTGCATTGTAAACATTCTTTCAGATTTGTTAATACATTGTGCAAGTTTCTGAGTGTGGAGTTTTTCACCTGATAAGGGTTTTCCCCACCATATATCTTTGTCTCTCTTCTTCTGTCTTATTTCTGGTTCATGTGTATTGCTGCAATATCTCATTTAGATGTTCTATGTTGCTGTAGTTGTAAGGAATAATTTGAATTTGCATAGCCCTCTTCTCATTAGATTAGTGTAGGAAGCGTTTTTCGCACACCTAGCTTCCTTTCAGATAAGTGCCTCTATTTTTTTATTTTAATAATTCTAGTTGTTTAAGGCTATAACCTAGATGGGATGTTTTAGATTTAAAGGGGAGGGATGAAAGGAGAGAGCTGCATATATAGACCCTCTCTCATGCCTATATGAGCTATATTACCATAGATAGATCCACTCAATCTCGTGGAAGCAGTTCATAGTAAATTTGCAGGCTAGTAATATTATAATATTAGATTTGATATGTAACATGATTTAGGGGGACTAGATACATTATAAATTATATAAATGAAGCCTTTGGATCTTTTGAATAGTTCACTTAGCAATTATTTGTTGTGCAAGTTAGTAACCTTTGAAGCTAAATGTAATTGAGTATATTTTGAAGAATTCAACAAAGTTTTATGTGACTTACCTCTTAGCATAGTATTGTATGGATTTTCTATCTATAAGTAGTGTTGAATTTTCTCTTATCACACTATTGTATGTGGATGTTCAATTTGTAAGTAGTGTTGAATTTCTTATCTTGTATGTCAGGACTAATTGTTTCTATTTAAAATCTTGTTTTAGAATATTTATGTTTTGTGTCATATTGTTTGAATGAAACTATTTTGACACATCACCAGATTTCTTTTGTTCTAGATAGTTTCTCTCTTTTCTTCCCAATAATTTTAGTTTAAGCATTAGAAGAGGGAAGGGGGTTGACCTAAATTTGGAGGTTGCTTTAAGCTATAAACACTATAGAGATACCAATTAATATAGTCTTACTAAAAATGATTTTTTTAGACAATTTAATGCAAAAAGTTTGTATGTGTCACAGGACCTTAGTTTTGTATTTCTCATGACATTAAACCTTAGTTTTTAGGTTTTATTAATACTTATTTCTACCCTAATAGTATTTGAATAGTTTTGCAAAGAATTTAGGAAACTTACAAGAGTTCCCCACCAATTGGAAAGCTACATCAAGATCTATTAATCTTGGGAATCTTCTCATGAAGAAGCTAAATATTTCTTACCACTTGGTGGTAACTTTAAATTGGGAAGTAAATCAAAACTAGTGAAGTCTCTTAAATTTGAGCAACTATCTTCAAGAAGAGGGGAATCAAAATCCATTACTAAGATTCTAAGAATTCAATCTTTTCTTCCTATGTAAATCACTCCTTTACTACCTACCTTCACATTAACTAGAAATATGATAACTTAATGAAAGACAAGAGCCCTTTGCTACCTATGACTCAAGTCGTCCCTTAAATTTTTTAGAGTGGAATGATATAAGATGTGGAAAATTTTCAACATAGACTCCTTAGTGCATCTTTCAAAAGGAAAGCCTTTGATTGGTTTCAAATAATATGTTGATGATATGTTGCTCATTGGGAAGGGTAAGAATATGATTTCTGATTTCAAATCTCAGTTGTCAGCATAGTTTGAAATGAAAGATTTAGGGGCAGCCAGGTACATTCTAGGAATGGAAATCAGAAGAGACAGAACCAACATAAAACTTTGGTTAAGCTAGAGTAAGTATCTGAAGATAGTGTTGGACAGGTTCAACATGGCAGATTGTAGACCATTGTGTGTTCCTGTTTCTTTGGGGACAAAGTTGTCTTTTGAGGATTGCCCAAAATCTCCTAGTGAGGTGGAGGACATGAGCAGAGTACCTTATGCTAGTGCTGTTGGCAGTTTGATGTATGCTATGGTCTGCACAAGACTAGACATTGCCCAAGTAGTGGGAGTCATTAGTTGATTTATGGCTAATCCTAGATGGGTTCATTGGGATGCAGTTAAGCGAGTGTTCACATATTTGAGGGGTACTTCCGAGTATTCCATATGCTATCATGGTAATGTTTTAGGACCTCCACATTCTGTTGATATTCATGGATTTGTGGATTCAGATTGGACAGGTGACATTGACAGCAGGAGATCCACCAATGCTTATATGTTTACACTGTTTGGTGGTGCTATTAGTTGAATGAGTAAGCGACAACCTATTGTTGCTTTGTCCATGATAGAAGTTGAGTATATGGCAGAAAAGCATGCTTGTAAGGAAGCCATTTGGCTTAAGAGATTGTGTTTTGATATTGGTGTTGATGTAGGTCAGATCACGATCGGTTGTTATAGTCAGAGTGCAATTTGCCTTGCAAAGAATCCAACTTTCCATGCTAGAACAAAGCACATTGATGTTCAATTTCACTTCATGTGAGACATGGTTGAGGATGGAAAGGTAAACTTGAGAAGGTAGATACTTTGAAGAATGTTGTAGATGCATTGACGAAACCAGTGGGCACAGAGAAGCTTAGATGGTGTTCAGAGTCTATGGGCCTCTCAGCCTATAGCAGTTAAATCTTGTTTTTCTATTGGCTCTTACAAGGTGTTTGACAAGTGGGAGAATGTTGGGAATTAAGGTGTCTCAACCTTGGTAATTCCTTACATTATTAATGTTTGTATTTCTTATTTAGTTGCCTATGTTGTAAATATTTATAAATTCCATATTGTCATATTGTGGGATGTGGCACGGTGATGTGTCAATCCTACATGGAATATGACAACTTGTAATTTTGTCCTCACATGAGGAGATAGGCATCCCACTTTGTGGTAGGAGCATTTTGCCATGTGTCGGTATCTTCCATGTTGTGTAAGGGAATATTGACAGAAACGGTTATGACAGATTCCTATGACATAATCTATGACATGTAAGAGTCAGAAATAGAAGTTTGTAAGACAGGTGAGGACATGTGTCATGAAACATCTTTGAAAAAGGCATATTTGGGCACCCCAAGGGGGACTATGACATGTTGTAAGAGAATATGCTATTTATAGCATGTGTATGATAGATTCTCTTACAGCTGTAAGTTGTAATTGCTATGACAGATTCTATGACGGTCGTGTCGTAAGAGCATCTGTCATAGCCCATTTTGGAAATAGGCGACCTCTTTGGGATGGCAGCTGTGGACAAGTGTTAGGCACATCCTACAATGTTGACCAAGTGTCCTTAGGTGTGGGTTTTGGTCAATAAAGCCAAGTTGGACGCCCATCTCAAGATAGGTCCAATATTGCCTTGTATTTTCTATATAAACAGGTGCTTGAAGATGGAGTTTGTATTACAGGTTTACAGGTATTGTTATGCTATCAGATTAACTCCAGATACGAGTGTCAAAGACCATTAAAGTTTGCATTGCAAGTGTATTGTAAACATTCTTTCAGATTTGTTAATACATTGTGCAGGTTTATGAGTGTGGGGTTTTTCACCTGAAAAGGGTTTTCCCCACCGTATATATTTGTCTCTCTTCTTCTGTCTTATTTTTGGTTCATGTGTATTGCTGCAATATCTCATTTAGATGTTCTATGTTTCTGTAGTTGTAAGGAATAATTTAAATTTTCATAGCCCTCTCCTCATTAGACTAGTGTAGGAAGCATTTTCCGCACACCTAGCTTCCTTTTAGATAAGTGCCTCTATTTTTTTATTTTAATAATTCTAGTTGTTTAAGGCTATAACCTAGATGGGATGTTTTAGATTGAAAGGGGAGGGATGAAGGGAGAGATTTGCATATATAGACCATCTCTCATGCCTATATGAGCTATATTACCATAGATAGATCCGCTCAATCTCGTGGAAGCAGTTCATATCAAATTTAGAGGCTAGTAATATTATAATATTAGATTTGATATGTAACATGATTTAGGGGGACTAGATACATTATAAATTATATAAATGAAGCCTTTGGATCTTTTGAATAGTTCACTTAGCAATTATTTGTTGTGCAAGTTAGTAACCTTTGAAGCTAAATGTAATTGAGTATATTTTGAAGAATTCAACAAAGTTTTATGTGACTTACCTCTTAGCATAGTATTGTATGGATTTTCTATCTATAAGTAGTGTTGAATTTTCTCTTATCACACTATTGTATGTGGATGTTCAATTTGTAAGTAGTGTTGAATTTCTTATCTTGTATGTCAGGACTAATTGTTTCTATTTAAAATCTTGTTTTAGAATATTTATGTTTTGTGTCATATTGTTTGAATGAAACTATTTTGACACATCACCAGATTTCTTTTGTTCTAGATAGTTTCTCTCTTTTCTTCCCAATAATTTTAGTTTAAGCATTAGAAGAGGGAAGGGGGTTGACCTAAATTTGGAGGTTGCTTTAAGCTATAAACACTATAGAGATACCAATTGATATAGTCTTACTAAAAATGCTTTTTTTAGACAATTTAATGCGAAACGTTTGTATGTGTCACAGGACCTTAGTTTTGTATTTCTCATGACATTAAACCTTAGTTTTTAGGTTTTATTAATACTTATTTCTACCCTAATAGTATTTGAATAGTTTTGCAAAGAATTTAAGAAACTTGCAAGGGTTCCCCACCAGTTGGAAAGCTACATCAAGATCTATTAATCTTGGGAATCTTATCATGAAGAAGCTAAATATTTATTACCACTTGGTGGTAACTTTAAATTGGGAAGTAAATCAAAACTAGTGAAGTCTCTTAAATTTGAGCAACTATCTTCAAGAAGAGGGGAATCAAAATCGATTACTAAGATTCTAAAAATTCAATCTTTTCTTCCTATGTAAATCACTCCTTTACTACCTACCTTCACATTAACTAGAAATATGATAACTTAATGAAAGACAAGAGCCCTTTGCTACCTATGACTCAAGTCGTCCCTTAAATGTTTAAGAGTGGAATGATATAAGATGTGGAAAATTTTCAACATAGACTCCTTAGTGCATCTTTCAAAAGGAAAGCCTTTGATTGGTTTCAAAGAATAGCATGAAATTTCTATACTTGATCATTTAACCCAAATTCATCTATGATGATTTAGTTTGTGCTTGGTAGAACCTTTCCTAATTTCTGATGCATGAGCATCCCAGGTTGAAAGGCAATCTTGCATCAACTAAAAACATTTTGTTCCTTCTCTTTTCTTACATTTCAGTCAGTTCAGTCTCAATAGATTGCACTGTATTTCACTGCATGATCACTCCACAGCTCGTGGTAGAGGATCAAGATTCTACGATGGTTCATCTACATCATATCTAGATCTTAGGTGATTTTCAATCATTTATAGAAAGTTATCGTTGTCAGAAGCTTCATCAGGATTCACTGTTCAGAGCATTCAACATTTAGTTTGCAGCACCTTCCCGTGACTTGCGATACCTAATGGAACATCCTATAAGACATTATGGGACTAGAGACATGTTCATCTAGAACCACAACATGTTTCATCAACATTAAGAGCATCATCATATAATTTTGACTGACCTACATGTTTCATCAAGCATGGGGATTTGGAACCTCTTGTAGCTGACATAGATCACTCCAAAAGCTTGGAAAGGATTTATAAACATCTCCTAGATTCGTTTGGAGGTAGTTCTCATAGATAGATAGGGTATTTCATATTTTTAGTTCTAGAGTTAGAAGTTCTAAGAGGTGAATGTGCCTAATTGTCATATCTTTCACATAACTGTTTGTAAGGAGGATTGTAATGCCCATGCGGTAGGCCTGTGAGCCCTATTGTAATAATTGTGAAGTTGAATCAAATAAAATTCCAATTTGTTGTTTCATGAACATTGTGTTTATTCCATTGTATTTACTTTAAAGTTGCACGGTTGGGCAATCCTTTCCCTGGATCCTCCATCCATGACTGCACCAATTTCTATGAAATTGTTGTCCATGTTGAAAAATAATCTCATATAAATGGTTAAACTCACACCTAGACCCGCCATGCCTTTACTTCTGAAACATCTAAGTATCTTAGGTTTGAACATACTTTACTTCCTATCTATCCTATTTCAAAACCACCTATTATGGTGGATGTTACTCATCAAATGTAGTATGGATATCAACAACTAGCTCTACCAAAGACTAGTAATTTGGACGAAACTTTTTTAACAAGATAGTATATTGGAAAAGGAAAGACCACTGAGGCTATAATCAACAACTTGAATGAAGTCTACAAACAAAATAGCTCTATAAGCTACTATCCATGAAGAATTCAGGGACTTCTCCTTTGTCAAGGCTATCTAAAGCTTTGGTGCTTGTCATGCCAATGCAAAATAGTTTACCAAAAGTTTGATATCTTTTTTTATTAGTTGAAATGATTCCCATGACTTCAATAGTTTCTTAATTGCAAAGAATTAACTCTCCCTTGTCAAAAATGATTTATATCAATCCCTTGGATTGGCAATGGAAGCTTCAAGTTACAATTAGAGCCAGGGAATGATACATTGGTTTATTGGGAGGATGTCACTACGTGGGCTCTTGTGAAGTCAAATTATTTTAGTAGAGGTATGAAAAGAGCTCTAAAATATTAATCTATTGTAACTATACCACATACAAAGACCTCAAAAGAAAAGTTGCCTCCTAAAGAGGATGTGGTTATTAAAGAACAAAAAAAGAATATCCTTAGAGTAGAAAACATATAAAAATGTTTATAGTGGACTGAAATCTTGTAGATCCCCATCCTTATGGTTGAAAAGATAAACATGGAATGGTTAGGACTCTCTCCTTAGTAGAAGTATATAAGATTTGATTAGTTCACATGACAACTTTAGCAAACTTAATCATGTGGGATGCATTGCTCATTCCAAGACAAACTAATTTGATGTAGTAATCTCTAGAATGACACCATGGTGAAGGTTGGACCTCACAAAGACCACTAATTAACTAGGGAAGAATTAGGATGTGATGTCCAACATATGCTAGACTAATGATGCTACACCAAGTAAGTTAAACCCACCTCCTTTTTATATTTATAATTGTTGGAAATCATTTTATGCACAATTGTATGATTGATTTTGGTGCATAAGAAATATTGTAATGCCTAAGATGGTGGTTGATGCTATAGAAATAACTTATTTGGCTTGTGAAAAGAGTGTCACACAACTTTAAGAGACCATGAATCCTTTTCTACCTTAATGTGAATTGATTGAAGTATTTGTTCTATTGCAAAATTATAGAGAAATAGTCTCCATGATAACAAATCTAGTAATGTAATTGTGCAAAGGAATGAAAGGAAGCATATAATAAGAGAACATAGAGTTAAGAAACAACAAGAATATGATTTGGAGATACCCAATGCGGGTGAAAATTGTAGAAGAGTGAGTATTAAATTCCTCAATCCACTAAGAGCTATCACAAATGGTTTATTTTCTTTTTATGGCATTTTTGGCACTCTTTCCCAAGAACAACAATGTCCATACATCGTAAAACTCTACAATTTGTTCTCACACTCCCCTAATCACGCTATCACTTCACCGAGACCCATTGGCTAAAGAAACAACAAATTAACCAATTTTGGAAGAGCATCGAGGAAAAACTACTTTCTTTTTTACAAAATGACCTCTTCGAAGTATATAAAGGAAATATGTCTAGAAAAAAACATAGAGTATGCTTGTAACCAAAATCAAGAAATGTAGATTGTTTCTTCCCCAAATGGTACAAATTATAGCTTCTTTTTTTTGGGAGGAGTTTAATAGCAATAAAACCTATCCTTATCAATTGCCTTTGCATAAGATGAGTTTGATTAGGGTCAATCTCATTGAGTAGTTTCTATTAGGGTCAAACCCATTGAGCAGTTTTAATTAGGGTCAAACCCATCGAGCAAGTTTGATTGAGGTTGAACATGTCACCTATGCTCCGTGCTTGTTTGAATCAAATACCTTGAATTTTTGGATAACTTAATGCACCCAACACACCTCTATCTTTGTTCTATTTTGATAATATGATTTTCACAATCATTTTAGTTAGTTTCTTGCTTAAACAAGTCATCTTAAAAGTGAGAAATACAAGGATGAGTATTTAGAACATTATGTAATTAAGCTATTTGATTATAATAGTTTTTAATGATCTATTTTCATATCACATATTTTCCAATTAGAAGGAATTTTGTCCCACAAAAGATAGGGACACACTAGATGATGATACATGCCCCATCTTATCACTTTGATGTCATTTAGGATTATGCAACCTAGTCTTTTTAGATCTACCTATCATTCCCTAAAATTTGGGCCACAACCCTTTGATTTGCTCTTGATAGGTAAATATATCTAGGTGCATGAAATTGGACTCCAAATCTTGCTATATTTTTTGAAATTGGTCTATATATTCCTACTTCAAAATTTTCTCTATAAATGGATATGAACATTATTTTGTATATTATTGCTCCGTACTTAGTTTTGATTTGGAAACTAAATATATATACAATTTTTATTATGGATGGGGCTTGGACCATTTGGTGAGCCTATATATAGGGTTGATCCAACAGGGTGTGGCTCTGTACATAGGGTGCATCCCTTTATAGGGCATGCGACGTGTGTACATGCCTATGACCCTATTAATGGACATTGATATGTATTTGAAACCATTCAAATGCTTTTAAAACTACTTTGTAATTAGTATTGGGAGCGCATACCAATTATCGTAAATAGGAAAGAAGAATAGGACAAATAATTTAGTTATCCAAAGAGACTTAGAGAGATCTTCTAGAGGAAGAAACAAATGGATCAAACAAAAAATTAGAAAGCCACACTAAAGACACCTCAAAATCTAACTCACACAAGTAAATTAGATCAATCTAATGGCGAGTCACAAATCATACATGTGCTGAGATCACCTTCCTTCCTCTTCAAGAAAGGAGAGCCTACATCATCTGTTGCGAGCCCTCCCCAACTGAACCCTTGTTCTCCATGAACAACCTCTTAGCTTTTGTTTTCTTCCATCTTTATTTTGCCTTGAGATCCACCCACAATTTGGTTTTGTTTTTATGCTATGGTGTAACCTACAATGGTAGCTGGGGGAGAAGCATATGATGTTGTGGCAATGAAATAAAAATGAAAGAAAAGCTATTTAGAGTCGATATTTATTTTTCAACTATAAAAACAACAAATTTTAAAATATAAATTAATATATACAAATGAAACTAGTAGAAAGTAACATATAAGCATATAAGATTTATTACACTTTTTGAAGTAAATACAAACAAAAGAATTATTAAAATAATGATCAGTAGATTTTCTAAAAGTAAAATTTGAAGTTACATGCAAAAGTAAAACACGTGTATTACGAAAAAATAGCTCTTCAAATAAAAATAAACTAAACAATGTAGATACAACCAATAAAATTTATGTGCATATGTAGTAAATAAAACATCTCTTTTAAGTAAATAGAATATCTTTGTGTCTTTTTTCATCTATTTGTATTTGTAGTAGTTTAAATAAACATTAACATTTAATATTCATATAGAAAACTAAAACAACTCATTGAATTAATAATTTATTTTGATTAAATTACAAATTCTTATTTTGTATTCTTGTCATTTTGGTTTCTTTTTTCTAAATCTTGACACTTTTTATTAACAGATCTCTTACTTAAAAAAGAAGTATGTACTTAATAAGTTAACATATGAAGTAAATAATTTGTTTTGTTTTCATTAATTTTTTGAAAACTATAGAAAAATAGCTCTTTAAATAAAAATAGAGTAATTGGAGAAGTTACGTATTTTAGGAAATAAAATAACATATAAAATTATCGAAATAATTTATTTTCATAAAACTTTGGTACTATTGATATAGTTATGTACTTAAGACATGGAGTAAATAATTTATTAAACTTGTAGATAAAATAGTATAAATATCTTAGATGCATCTTTGTCAATCCATAGCTCTATTTTCACTCAAACTAATATACATTAATGAATTAAAAAATGATCTAAATGAGTTTATAGGTTAGGATTTTTCTTTGCAACATGTCATTTGTCTTGTAGGTCATTCTAGCAAGCAACTTAGGTATATTTTGCACCTCACCAGAATGGTACATCCTATTTTCCTCATCTTTCACAAAGTAAGAGTTGAGGCCTTTCTTTGATATGCACTTGAGTCACATTTCTTTTGTCTTTTGTAGGTCCCGGATGGGTGGGAGGAGCTTGCATGGAAGTAGTAATCTCCAACCCCACATGAATGGTGAGTTTGCTCATTAATATTTTCAACGTAGATGTCATTTTCAAAAGCTTGATATGCTACACATGATCTTTTATTTTATTTTGTAGGTTCAGATGCAAAAAGGAGTAGGGTAAGTACTGTTGGCAAGAGAAACTGCTACGCATGACAGGTGTTGTCATTGATGGAAACTAAGTCTATCCTACATATCCACATTTCATGATTTGTTCATATCGAAAGTTAGAGTGAAGATTTCTCTAAGTCTAGATGTCAGAAACAGAGCATGTGACAGGGTCCGGTATCTTGGTCTGGATCTCTCTGGTGGTAATTCACAGTGTACTGCAGATCTCAGGGAGTGATAAGGATTGTTAGGACTATCTAAATCTAGAGATTTAGCCTCTGGTGATAAAGGATTCAAAAGTTATAAGGATTTGAGTATCGGGTTCTAGTTAGTCAGCACAGTCAAAAGAAGAACAGGGTGACCTAGTATTTGATCTTGGTTTGGATGTAGAAAAGTTGTTGGATAAGCAATTAATGATAATCAGTGATATTGGCCGACATGACTGATGATCTGGGAACACAAGTTTTTGGTCTGCATTGATAATTGTGCATAGATTCAGCTGATAGAGCAGAGTGCTTAATAAATGTTCTAAGTTTTATTGAAGCCGACTACGGTTGATTGAATTTCTTGATGCAGATATATATAGCCGATGGATTCAAGTGTTTTGGTGGGCAATTGTGATGTGTTGATGGAGTAAGTGTGAAAAAGGCAAAAAAGAGTGTGAAGGAGAAGAGATCTGAGGATCGGATCATGGCAGAATAGTAAACATGGTAGAGCAAGGATGAAGTGTGTAAGATCGGTATTATGTACTTAACTGGAATTGAATTCTTGCATTGCTAGATGTTATTCATCAATTCAAACACTTTGTAATCTTCTCATAATTATTTCTATAGGCAGTGAGCCTCTTTAAACAGTGAACTCTGGGCAGTGAGCCCGAAGCATGTGCCTTCCCCATTTGTAATACTTTTAACAGGGTATTAAATTTTGTGGAGCAACCTCCATCGTGGTTTTCCCTTAACTAGGTTTCCACATTAAAAATCTTGGTGTCAAGTGTGTTATTTGTGTTTCTGCTCATGTGTTATTGATTCATGCTTTCATGGTTATAATAATGATCTGTAAATAAGTGGTAGAGAAGAATTAATTGTAGCAAGTGATAAAATTTTGAGACAACTGATAAAATTTTGGACAATTAATTGGTATCAGAGCCAAGTTCCTTGGAAGAACCTTAATAGCTTGAGGAAGATCTGGGAAGGAGTTTTAATGGATTCTCTCAGAGAACAACTTCAATTGGCTTTAGAAGATCTTGATCGGTCCAAAGCAGAAATAGATGACCTGAAAGCGAACCTTAAGGATGTTGATGATTGCATTGATTTGCTAAAAGAAAAACTAAAGAAATCAATGGAAAAGAGGAAGGAACTACTTCATCAGCTAGCTAATCTTACTAAAGAAAATGGCATGAATGAGGCCTTGGAAGAAAAGACAAAGGAATGTGAGAAGCTGAAAAAAGAAGTCTCTATTCTAAAACATGAAATGGAATCTGGGGTTATGAGGCTAACCAAAGAAATTGAGGAAAGGAAGAAGACTGAAGAAAACTTGAATCAAACATTGAAGGAAAGAACATAAGAATGCTGTAGAATGGACAGAACAATTGGCCACCTAAAATTTGACCTACAAGAATATAGATATAATGAGGAGGAACTTGAAAAGCAAATTGTCACTCTCAGACATGACCTAGAAATTGCAAATGAATACAAGGAGAAGTTCAAGAAAAGCTCCACTAAACTTGAAGTGCTGCTTGAAAGTCAGAAGAAGGCTGATGATAAGCATGATCTTGGGTATGAGAAAGGTGAAAGCTACGGATCCAGACAAAGAAATTCTCAATCAAGGAATGAGAGAAACAGACCTAGAAGACCTCCAGTAAGACAACCTAATGCTCAAAGATATCCATCTTTCAATGGAAATTGTTTTAATTGCAATAAATTTGGTCATAAAGCTACTCAGTGTAGAAGTAGAGTAAATCAAAGTGGTCCATCCTTCTCTGGTCAATGCTTCAAATGTAAGAGGTATTGTCATAAATCCAATGAATGCAGAAATATGATAATGAATAACTGTAACAATAGAGGAAATGACAATTCTTTCAATGTCAAATGCTTTGCATGCAATAGATTTGGACATATGACTAATCAATGCAGATCAAGAGGAAATCAATCAAATGGGCAAAGAAATGTTGTATGCTTCAATTTCAATAGATCTGGTCATATTGCTATATTCTACAAAAGTAGAAATAATGAAAGAAGAGGTCCGATAAATAGTAAACTGAATAAGCAGAGGCAAAGTTGATGTAAATAAGGTCTAGAATGAAATGAACAAGACATGGGTGAAGAAAGGTGAAATGAACAATGATGATGGGTTCACATCAAAATCTGGTGCTGGTAATTCCTCTGGAAATTGAATTAGGAGCTCTGGCTCAGGGGGAGCTACATAGAAAAACAAATTCCCCCAGCTAGTAAGTGGGTGCCTGAATTTGGCACGATGATTGAAGTTAGAAAAGCCTATTGCAGGCCTATTGAAGCAAATTCTAGAAGAAAAGAAGACAATGTGATTGCTTGCAGAGAAATTGAAGATTGACTGCATGCAAAAATAGTGTAACTGGATGTTTTAGGGTGGAGCATTTATTACAATGACAAATTAGGTTTTGCGGAGGATAAAAGGTCATTTATTTGAGCATTTGAATCACTTTGGATTCAAAGAGAGCAAGCAGAAGAGCACCTAATCTAAGATTTCAAGGATTTGAAGTGCGACCAGTGAATTCTTTAGCTAACCCTAACTTTGTTGAAGAAAAAAGGTATTTTTCTGCAAAGCTTTGAACTTGTAATCTTTTGAAGATGGCTACTCCTCTTGTTGTTGATATTACTGAAAGGCCCTGACCAAAATTCAAGAAGCATCCATACAAATCAGTTGAAGTTGAACCATTAGGAGCATTTTTTGGTGTCCCATATGGAGTACTGCATGTCGAGGATATTAGGGCATATATCCACTGTAGCATAGATGAATTTGGGAATCTGAAATTGGTGGATTTGCTTGACAACCACCTAAGGGATGATAACTATGAGTTGAAACTGGAATACAAAGCCCTAGAAAGCAAACAATTTTTACAAGTCATTGAATTTCTAACATTTGATGAAAATGAGTGGGTTCGATATGTCTTGAGCTGAATGCATGATGAGTTTATGTGGCTATTGAAACCATTTAAGATTACAAAGGATGCTATCAGGATTGTAACTGGTGGCTTACCCATGCTGAAATATGTAAAAAACCAAATCGTAACTGATGCAACCGGTGCAAAATTCAATAAGAGGGAAATGAGTATCAATTACATTATTGATCCAGATGTTAAGTTTGCTTCAATGGTAATTGGTTACAAGATTTATCACTCCAGCAGGGAGAATTCTGTGTCCGGAATGGCCATATATGTTGCTTACAAAATGTTGAAAGAAAATGCAGATTATGACCTGTGTGAGTTGTTATAGAATCAACTAATTGAAAACTTGAACAAAATCAAGAAGGACAAGAAAAACACCTTCAAATATGGTTCTTTGGTTATATGTTTATTTTTCTACTTCATGAATGAGGTGCTTGGAGTAAAGGGTGTGCACTGGACTAATGACAGGCCAGTTGCTATTTAGATAAGAGATCATCTTCAAAGCATTGGTGACTCTAAAGCACAGAAAACTGCAATCTGGGGATACTTCAAAAATTTTCATAGTATGATGCATTCTAGGGAAAGAATCCCTAAATCAATTATTGAGAAATACAAGAATGAAATATGTTTTATGGTGGACACTGATCATTGCTTAATGGAAGCAGTAGAGCCCAGAACTATTTGGATCATGCCCATGGGGTATGAGGTAGATGAGAAAATTTTTAATATGTATGCTCAACACCTTTTGAGCAAGCCAAAGGACACAACATTTGAAAGATTTGGGACATATGAGGAGCTAAGTATGAAACTGCATGTTGAACTTAGAAACCTTGAAATAAATAGGAAAGTAAGGAGAGAAGCTGAGCAGTTGGCTGAGAATCTAGGCCTCATCAAGGAAGATGTGAGGCAATTTAGGGAAAGAACTAAAAAGGATGAGAGGGAAAGGCAAGATAAGAAACAAGAAAGTGCTCCGGTAGAATCCTCCTTCACATCAAGGACCACTAGGAGCTCTACTATTGCCCTTGTTCCTCCAAAACCTGCTAAATCTGAGAAACCGGAAGACATATCATCCGCTAAGGAAAAGAAAAGAACTAAAGTAAAGGCAAAGAGGTCATATGGCAATTTGGAAAAGGAGAGTGAAGAAAAGACAAATTTTGATGAAGAGCTTAAAGAGTTAAAGGCCACATGCACTAAAGCTATTAAAGTGTCAAAAGAGAAGCCTTCTAGAAGTAAAAAGACAGACAAGAGGCAGAAGTTAGAGACTAATGTTGAGAAGACAATTCCCTCTGTGAAAACCATTATTAAGACAATCATTGTTGATGGGAATTTAAAGCCATTGATTAAATTCTATGATCTTTACAATGATATTGACAAAAGACTTTTGGAAGAAGCCACTATGAAGTACTTGAATGTATTCAATCGAGCACTGGTAGAAATTTTGTCAGAAGTTCCAAAAGGTTTGAGAGATATTCTAGAAATTAGGAAAGAAGCTGCCAAGACAAAAGATATGGAGCTGAGGGAACATGTGTTAACCACTCTATGTCTGGTGATCTCTAGCAGAGAAGCAGATACAATCTTTAAAGAGGTCAAAAATGAATTTAGGAGTAAGACAAGGATGAACAAGTTGATGATTGAAGACAGATGAAGTTGTCCAAGAAACTGAACAAATTATGAGGAAAGCATTGGAAAAGAACAAATTCTTTGTGGTTTCAGATGAACCTACTGATAACACATCAGTTCTAGATGATGAAGAGAAGCAGAATAATGAGCAACAAATTGGAATAGATGACTCCTCTATTCTGGAAAAGGAAGCAATAAACAAAGAAGATGAGATGACAGATAAAACTGATGATGCAGGAGGTATTCAAACTCCTCCAGATCAATTCAGAAAAGTAAATACAGAGATGAATGCTGAAACAAATGATCAAATTGAAGCTGATTCATTGAAGATTGAAGAGCATGAAACAAAAAAGGCTAAGGATCAAGAAGAAGAAGAAGATATTGTAAAGGATGATGAAGGGCCCAAGTAGGACAATCTGGTTAATAGTGTCGGTAAGAATTAGATAGACACATCATCATCTTGGGCAAGAGACACTGCGGAGGCAGTAAAGGAAATTTTGGAAAGGGACAAACAAAATGAAGAAGATCAGGACATAATCCAAGGTCCAATAAATTTTGACACATTATCTTCGATACAAAAGATAAAGCTGGCTTCCATTGCTCAAGCTAAAGCCAGAGAAGACATTTTGAAGTCTCACATAGAAGATAGTGAGCTACATGGTCTGGCATCAAGGATTTTAGAGAAAATCATGCCAACATACTAGAAGGATTCTTCAGTATCCCCCTCCAGACAGTTAAAGAACTTCATAAACTCGGTAAGCTCTCATTTTGAATCTTTAGAGAAGTCTGCAGAGGTCAAGGTCCAAAAGGAATTCAACGATAAAAGATTGGATGCTCTTAAAGGTTTGATTAGAGTTGATAGAATGGTGTTGGATGCTAGTGTAAAGAGTATTCAAAATGCTCTTACAGAAGGAGGAAATGTATATAAATTTTCCTTATCCTATCCTAAAGACTTAGAAGATCTTGAAGATAAAATAAAAGTGTCTAAGCAAAATTTATCTAGTGTATCAAATTCATTTGATCCTGTGACAGCATCAGTGGCAAGCAAGAAAGGTTAGGTGATCATCTTGATTGAAGATATAAAGAAATTGACAAAAGAAAAGAAGAGCATAGAGGCCAGGATGAGTGAGCTCCAGGGACTAATTTCCCCCAAAATGGAAGCAATGTCCAATGCCTTAACAGAAGCCCAAACTACAGCTCAATCAAGTGATCCCATTGATCTGCGAACAATAGAATCACAAGCTTTCCTATTCAGTGGCCATATCTCAATTTTGAACACTATGAAGAAGAGCTGGGACAGCGAGCTAGCAAAATTAAAGAATATTTTTGGAGATGTACTCAAGTATATGTAAATAGGACTTAAGGATTGTTTGTACATATGCAGCCTGGTATATAGAATTTTTGTGTAAATTTTGGTTTGTGGATCCCACCCTTTGCCATTGATGTCAAAGGGGGAGTGAAGAGCAGTGAAAAATGAGGAATCCAGCAAAGGGGGAGCATTGGAGAATAGTGAAAAGCATAAGTATACATAGAAAAGGGAGTTGTCTCGACACTTAGTCATTTTTCACTAAGTGTTGCCATCAATGCCAAAGGGGGAGATTGTTGACAAGAGACACTGTTACGCATTACAGGTGTTGTCATTGATGGCAACTAAGTCTATCCTACATATCTGCATTTCATGATTTGTTCATACCGGAAGTCAGAGTGAAGATTTGTCTAAGTCCGGATGTCAGAAACAGAGAATGTGACAGGGTCCGGTATCTTCATCTGGATCTCTCTAGTGGTAATTCACAGTGTGCTGTGGATTTGAGGGAGTGATAAGGATTTTTAGGACTATCTAAATCTAGAGATTTAGCCTCTGGTGATAAAGGATTCAAAAGTTATAAGGATTTGAGTATCAGGTTCTAGTTAGTTAGCACAGTCAGAAGAAGAACAGGGCGACCTAGTATTTGATCTTGGTCCGGATGTAGAAAAGTTGTTGGATAAGAAATTAATGATAATCAATGATATTGGCTGACATGACTGATGATCTGGGAACACAAGTTTTTGGTCTGCATTGATATTTGTGCATAGATTCAGCCGATAGAGCAGAGTGCTTAATAAATGTTTTAAGTTTTATTGAAGCTGACTACAGTTGATTGAATTTCTTGATGCAGATATATAGCTGATGGATTCAAGTGTTTTGGTGGGTGATTGTGATGTGTTGATGGAGTAAGTGTGAAAAAGGAAAAAAGGAGTGCGAAGGAGAAGAGATCTGAGGACGGGAACATGGCAGAGCAAGGATGAAGTGTGTAAGATCAGTATTCTGTACTTAATTGGAACTAAATTCTTGCATTGGTAGATGCTATTCATCAGTTCAAACACTCTGTAATCTTCTTATAATCATTTCTGTAGGTAGTGAACCTCTTTGAGCAGTGAGATCTGGGAAGTGAGCCCGAAGGCATGTGCCTTCCCCATTTGTAATACTTTTAACAGGGTATTACATTTTGTGGACTAACCTCCACCGTGGTTTTCCCTTAACCAGGTTTCCACATTAAAAGTCTTGGTGTCAAGTGTGTTATTTGTGTTTCTGCTCATGTGTTATTGATTCATGCTTTCATGGTTATAATAATGATCTGTAAATAAGTGGTAGAGAAGAATTAATTGCAGCAAGTGATAAAATTTTGAGACAATTGATTCACCCCCCCCTCTCAGTTGTCTGCCCTAATTCCAACAAGTACATGCCATTTTTGGGAGGCAACACCTACCCACTATGGTAAAATGCCCTTCCCAAGGGGAGAAATATGCAAGTGCCCAAATTTGGACAAGAAAACATTTTAACATTAAATGATGGCATGGAAAACTAGTGCATGACCCTATGTGGCTTGTAACAATAATTTTTATCTCTTGATCAATTACAAAGTGATGGATGTGTTTAGTTAGCCTTTAGGAACCCTCCTTCTTCTCATTTCATACCTCTTTGATCTTTTGCCAAGTATCCAACAATTAGTGCTTTGTTATTTTTAATTTTTACCTCAAATGATGCATTTTCCCCTTTCTTATTAGTTCTCCCTCAGGCAAATGCCATACACTATTGTGGAGAAATCACTAGTGAAAGGGGTGAATGAGTCATTTTTACCTTTTTTCATCTTTCTCTTCCATGTTGTCTTTCTTTGATCCTTTTAGCTTTTTTCTTTGGTGTGTGTAAGAACCTAAAAACCCTAAGATGAGATTTTTTCCATCCTTTTTTTTTGAGAGCTTATAGATAGGATACTTTTAGGCTTTTCTAGGGATCGTTTTATTTCATTCTTGGGAGAGAAAATTTTCTTTCTTTTCACTCCAGAGTTTTTTGAATATTCATACAATACACAAGAAACTAGAGCGTAATCAAAACACAACCAACTATCCACAAACATATAAAATATTAGAGGAAGGAAAAAATCACATTGTACAAGTTTACATTACTTCAAAGGAATCCCACACAACATCTACACAACCTCTAGGCTTCTCTAAATGATATTTTTCATAAACTCCCACTCTTCAAGAAACAACTGTCACCCTCTTTGCCTTAGCTTTGTATTCAATTCATTTTTTAAAATCCATCACAAAAGGAGAACCTACAAGGAGAGAAGAAAGAAAAAATAGAAAGATGGCCCCTTGAGGACAAATTTATCACATATGATTGGGATCTTGAAATACCTACATGTGAAGTTGTAATCTCTCTTTATTGGTTCAGTAGATTAGTCTATTTAATTAGTTTTACTTGTTAGTTTGGATCAAAATAGATTAGGTGTAGGAGAAATTCCTTAATCCAAGTTTATAACAATTTGTTGCCTTGCTTGGATTTGGAGTTGAATTAGATTTTATAATTTTATAGATTAGCTTGAATTTTGATTCACTTCTTGCAAGTTCTCTTTGAAAAAACACTCTATCATACTCAAAATGTTTCAAAACTATTGCAAACCCATCAACAGAGGCCACAAAAAACCCAAGTGTTCAACTTACACAATGAAATTGAACATAATCCTTCTCACATTAAAACCAGCAAACTAACACGTTGTTTTCGACAAAGAAATCAACATTTTAATTCAAAATGAAGAGGACAATCAATTCATTTAAATTATTTGCATGCATAAACATTCCTAGCTTATTTCTTCTGTTATATCATTTAAACTCGAAAGGGGAAAGGATCATATTTTGTCATCATTTAAACATTTTCATTCTAGTGAATTAATTACATGAAAACATTTAAAAAATAAAAACTAAAAAGCAAACAAACAACTAGTTAGTTTCATTACATGCATGTTATATTAAATTTCCTAAACAAAAAATAAATACAAAAGAACAAAGGAAAATAAAAATTGTCTTAGATTTTTACTTGCACACATCGTAGTCACTTTTCAATAGATTCTATTTCAAGTCACATTTAAATTAAAAGGGAAAATCAATTGCTTTTAGTTTAGTTTTTTTTGCTTTTTCCTTGTATGTATGTTAGCCTAATTAGCAAGTTCATCTTAGCAGCCTCATACATTTAAAAATAAAAAAAATTAAAAAGCATAAAATTACTAAAAAAAACCAAAAAGCACTCCAAAAGAAAAAAAAGAAAAACATTAAGACCATTTGCATTTGAGATAGAAAGCTCCCAAACTTATATTTTGAACCACATAATCAAATAATTTAACTCAATATAAACACATTTCAACATCTTGCTAACAAGCCCAACTTTGTTTACACATTCAAATCATTTGAGCAACTTTCACTCATCCATTCTTCATTCTCATCTATACTTGGGCATTTTAAGCCCATATTTTTCCAAGAGTGTGAATAGATAGGGTCAAGGTAACTCTAAGGGATCTAAGAGAACAAGTACCATCTTTCATTTTTGTAGAAGCCCTTGATCAAGAAATTGCCCTAGAAATTGCTAGACAAGAAAACAAATGTAGAATAGCCATAAAATTAGAGATTTAGGAAGCCCTTTTAGTGATAGTAGTTGTTCATATTGAAATAACTTTCAAGAATGCTCACCAAGAACTTTAAAACACACGAATAGAATTCACAACACTTAACTACAAATCCACAACTCAATAACACTAGTATTTGCATGGAACTCTTTCCTCTTGAAGGGAGAAATCCCATAGGAATAGTATTTGTCCCTCAAATAAACATTGTTGTCATAATCAAGACACTTCTTCCTTGTGAGAAGGGTAGTCCCATAGATAGTCTTCCTCTACATTTACTTTTTCCACATAAGTAGGAGTGATCTATCCACACCCAAGCCATACATGTGCAATGCATGCGCCTCCATTTTTTATTCACACATAATAGGGATGAGTTATATTTGGATCTAGTATAATCATGTCTATGGATTTATTTCATTTATTGTTAGAAGGAATATGGTACTTTGATAGAAATACTATTCATAATGGTAAGGAAAATACTTACACTTTGATGAAGGATGGTGAGAAACACATTCTTATTCCATTGAAAGAGAAGGAAATAGAGGTATGTAATAATTCTAGAGTTTATCTGGTGGATGGTAGGAATCTCTTAGATGATCTAAAACATGTAAATATGTGTTTTGCATTGATACCAAGAGTATGTGGTAGTGTAGATGGATAATAAGAACTGAAACATTTTTTTGAGTTGCTAACAGACTACAATGTTATAGTCTCTAATAATATGCCAAATGGATTACGATTATTGAGGAGTATCATTCATCATATGGGTTTGATTCTAGAAGTAAATTTGTCAAATAAAGTTGTACATGGAATAACATTAGTAGAAAATGAAGAGTTGAATAGACAATATAGGAGTTGTTAAAGAAAACATTGATTAGATATAGTTTGAGTCCCTGTGCAACACCAATGGTACTAGCACCAAAGAAGGGATGAGAATGGATAATGTTTACAAACTCTAGAGCAATCAACAAGATCATAATAAGGTATATGATTTTAGTACCAAGGGTTGATGATTTAATGGATTGTTTGAGTAAAGTATATTAGCAAGATACATTTGAAGAGTAGTTATCATCCAATTAGGATAAGAGAGGAAGATGACATTCATTACAAAAAAAACTGCATGAGTAGTTGGTTATGCCATTTGGGTTGACAAATGTACTAAGTACATTTATGAGATTGATGAATTAAGTACTAAAACCATATTTGGGTAAGTTTGTGATTATATATTTGAATGATATTCTTAGTTTTCGTAAGATTAAGGAATATTTGGAGTATATCAGATTAGTGTTAGAAAGATTGATAGAAGAGAACTTGTTGATCAATATCAAGAAGTGTAGTTTCATGAAGGAAGGATTGGTTTACTTGGGGTTTGTAATTTTAATAGTAGGTTTGAAGACAGATCCATAAAAAGTGAAAGCAATTGTGGATTGGTCTATGCCATAGAATATTTCAGATGTGAGAATTTTTAATCAATTGGCTAGTTTCTATGAGGAAAAAATGATACACAAGAAGCATTGCAGTGGGCTAGAAAGATATTTTGGTGTTAATAGGATAGTAGCATTGGTGAATAATAACTAGTATGAGCTACATATGTATAAGGATATGAAAATGTATGTTTAAAATTATAGAATTTGTATAAGTTACAAAAGGTAATAGTCAAAATGTTGGATTCTATAAATCATTATAAAATCCACAGAAACCTTGGGATGGTATAAGCATGTATTTTATATTAGGACTTCCAAGAACACAAAGAGGTCATGATTTAGTATTTATTGTAGTTTACATATTTTCTAAGATGACATATTTCATATAATTCAAGAAAACTAGTGATGCAGTACATGTGGCTGATTATTTTTCCAAGGAAGTTGTAAGATTACATGTTTTTCCAAGAAGCGTAGTTTTTGATAGGGATACCAAGTTTGTTGGTCAATTTTGGAGGATATTATGGAATTTAGTTAAACATATCACCATAGACTAATGAACATATAGAAGCAATAAACATGAGTATGTTGGAATTAGGGCAGACAACTGAGAGGGGGGGTGAATCTGTTGTCTCAAAACTTTAACACTTGCTGCAATTAATTCTTCTCTACCACTTATATACAAAGCATTATCATAATCATGAAAGCATGAATCAATAACACATGAGCAGAAACATAAATAACACACTTGACACAAAGATTTTTAACATGGAAACCCAGTTAAGGGAAAAACCATGGTGGGGATTAACCCACAAAGATTATACTTTGTTAAAAGTATTACAAAAGGGGAAGGCACATGCTTTCTGAAAGGAAAGCACAGGTGCGGAATACAGCTTCCCTAATGTCAATTCAAAGGGTATAATGCAAATAGGTAACGTTTAATTCAAATACACAGATGAACATAGTAGAAAAATAGAATAAACATACAAGATAACAGAGAACAACACCAGATGTATGTGGAAAAACCCTTTCGGGTAAAAAACCCACCACCAAAAGAGAGACAATCTTTATTTACAGTAAGCTTAGAAAGATTACAATAAAAATTCTAGCCTTCTCGCTCAAGTATCGATTCTCAAAATCATACAAATAGTTCACTTCCACTGTACATCTACAAAATGAACAATATGATCGAATCTCTTCATCATCCATTGACGACCTCACCAAATCTGTATATACCACAGTCTTCAAGAGCAAAATTGTTTGAAATTGAACCCTAACTATTCATTCCAACTGACTTAGCATCGTTGTCTTCCAACTGACTCAGCATCGTTGTCTTCCAACCGTCGCATAACTGCTGTTTGACTGTTCACATTCAAGAGGACTCATTAGTCCCATATGCACTAGACATTGGTCATAGCTGTAATATATATACACGACCAGAAGAATGTTAACTGTCGACACTTATGCTAACAAGACCATCCAGTCTACCATTCACTGTCCATCATAAGACTCTAGTTGATATCTTTCATTGGAGTGACTTAAGCAATCGGAGTGATATCATCAAACAACGCCGATGGTTCTTTTCTTGCCGATGTCCAACCTTCATCAGAGAGACAGTTAACATCAGAAGGACTTCCAAACCTCAGACTGACAGTGCTTCTCACGCCGACGCCAAGACCTCATCAGAGTGGCCCGAAGTGCCAGAGAGACTCATACTGAAGTGACATGTCTCACTGATGTCAAACCTTCGTCGGTGTAACATGAAGTACCAGAGAGACATCTTCCAACCACGCTGATGTCACTTGTCACGCCGATCGTCAGAATGACTCTCACCGACGCCAAACCTCCATCCGAGTGACCCAACACATCGGAAGGAGATATCCACAGCACACCGATAAGGTTTGTCACGCCGATGTCCAACTGTTGGAGTAACACAACACACCATCTCGTCGATGCAAAGAACAAAACCAATGAATGAATGAATGAGGTTCCAAGCAGTAACTTGAGACATTAGGTCTCTTCAATCTCCCACTTTTTGAAGAGATTACTGCTACCTCTTAATCCTCATACGATTATTGAGAATTATGGGCTCAAAGACCCATTTCATCTGAAAACCATTTGAACTTGGCCATGCTCACTGGTTTAGTCAAGACATCTGCAACATTATCCAAAGTATCAACCTTTTCCAGCTTTGCCTTTTTTTCTTCCACCATATCATGAACAAAGTGATATTGGACATCAATATGTTTTGTCCTAGCGTGAAAAGTAGGATTTTTTGCCAAATAGATAGCATTTTGACTGTCACAATGAATTTGTATTTGCCCTGCATCAAAATCGACATCAGAACACAACCTCTTCAACGAAACGACTTCTTGGCATGCACGAGTAGCTAACATGTACTTTGCCTCGGTTGTGGACAAAGCGACTACAGCCTGCCGCTTGCTCATCCAACTGATAGCACCACCATTTAACATGAATACATATGCACTGGTGGATCTTCTACTATCAATATCCCCTGCCCAATCAGAATCAACATATCCATGAATGCTGATAGATTTTTGAGATCCAACTGAGTTTCCATGATAGCAAATAGCATAATCAGAAGTTCCCTTCAAATACCTCATGACTCTCTTCACAGCATCCCAATGTGATTTTCCTGGATTTTCCATAAATCGGCTCAAAACTCCCACTACCTGGCCAATGTCTGGTCTGGTATAGACCATTACATACATTAAACTACCAACAACACTTGCATAAGGCACTT
Organism: Cunninghamia lanceolata; assembly: GCA_027924645.1. Taxonomy (NCBI): domain Eukaryota; kingdom Viridiplantae; phylum Streptophyta; class Pinopsida; order Cupressales; family Cupressaceae; genus Cunninghamia; species Cunninghamia lanceolata. The sequence goes on along the minus strand of BSBN01000220.1, from coordinate 97,983 downwards.
TTTTCATGTCGTCAATTTCATTCAAAGATTCTGGACAATCTTTAACATATAGTTTCGTTCCCTGCAAAACTGGAACAACTAACTGTTTGCAATCAGACGTATTAAATTTATTAAGAACATTGGTAATATACTTGCTCTAGCTGAGCCAAAGCTTTCTCTTAGATCTGTCCCTTTTGATTTCCATTCCCAGAATGTACTTCGCTGCCCCTAGATTCTTCATTTCAAATTTCAAGGACAACTGAGATTTTAATTTGAGATCATCCCCTTACCATTGCCAATGAATAACATGTCATCCACATACAGTGCAATTATAAGAATCTGATCACCATCAGTTTTATAATAGACACAATGATCAGATTTAGATCTCACATATCCCAAAGATAAAACATACGTATCAAATTTCTGATACCACATTCTGGGAGATTGCTTCAAGCCATAAAGAGACTTTTTAAGTTTACATACCAAATGTTCTTTACCTTTTACCACAAAATGCTCTGGCTGGGATATATTAATTTCTTCTTCAAGATCCCCATTAAGAAATGCTGTCGTCACATCCATCTACTCAATTTCAAAGTCATACGCTGTTGCAAGTGACAACAGAAATCTAATGGATGTCAGCTTAGCTACAAGAGAAAAGATTTCTCCATAATCTATACCTTCCTTTTGAGAATACCACTTAGCAACCAGTATTGCCTTGTACTTTTCAATACTACCATCTATACCATATTTCTTTTTAAACACCCACTTATAGCCCACAGGTTTTCTACCTTCAAGCAAGGGCACCAGATCCCAGGTTCCATTTTTCTCCAACAACGACATTTCATTATCCATGGCTTCCAACCAAGAATCTGAATCAGGTAAACTAATAGCTTCTTTCACAGTCCTAGGTTCATCAGTATCAGTAAGCAAAGCATAGGCACAACTTGAATCATGTACTGAAAATCCATACCTATCTAGTTGTCTTCTTTCATGTGTAGACCTCCTCAATGACTGAGGTGCAGGTTCAAGTTCTTGCTCTGGATCTGAATCATCTACACTTGGTGCTTGTTGTTCCTCTTTTATAGGGGTCAAAGGAATATTAACAACACTCTTTTCTTTCTTCTCTTCTGTCTTCTCCGGCTGAGGATCAATAACCAAAGGTTTCAGCTCTCTAAAAATTACATTCCTGCTGTAAATTACTTTTTCAGTTTTAGGATTCCAAAGCTTGTACCCTTTAACACCGACTCCATAGCCAATAAAGATACATTTGACTGCCTTGTAATCCAGCTTAGATCTTTTTTCCTCAGGAATATGAGCATATGCCTCACAGCCAAAGACATGAAGATGTCTTAGAGAGGGCTTCTTTCCAGACCATGCTTCCATAGGCATCTTATCAACCAATGCCGAAGTAGGAGAACGATTAAGCAAGTAACAAGCTGTAGCAACGGCCTTAGCCCAGAACCTTTGTTCAAGACCAGCATAACTCAACATACTTCTTGCTTTCTCCATCAATGATCAATTCAACCTTTTAGCAACTCCATTTTGTTGTGGAGTATAAGGTGTAGTCTTATGCCTTTTTATTCCATGATCAAGACAAAATTTATCAAAATCTGCATTGCAATATTCACCATCGTTATTCATTCTCAAATATTTTATTTTTCTACTAGTCTAATTTTCCACAAGATTTTTAAAATCTTTAAACCAACTGAACACTTCTGATTTAGTTTTTTAAAAATATATAAATGCCCTCCTTGAATAATCATCAATAAACGATATGTAGTATCTTGATTTAGACAGAGAAGGAACATCAACTAGACCAAAAACATCAGAATTTACATAGTCCAGAACACTAGAAGATTTATGAGAACTAGAGTAAAAAGAAACACGGTTCTATTTTCCATATATGCAATGTTCGCAAAAATCAAACTCCAAATTACAATCAATCAACCCATCTACCAGGTTTTTGTTTTTCAAAATTTTTAAACCTTTTTCACCTATGTGACCAAGTCTATGATGCTAGAGCATTATTTTCTTTGTAGGAAGTTTAACTTCCATAGAGTTTGCATCATGTGTTACAATAGTAGCTTTTTTAGATTTTACAGAGACATTATTACAGCACACTGGTTTAGCATCTAACCTATACAAAGTTCCAATGCGTTCACCCTTTTCCAGTACAATAGAACCTCTAGTCATCTTATAGCCACCATTCACAAAAGTAACTTGCACTCCAACATCATTAAGCTTACTAACAGAAAGTAAATTTTGAGCCAGACCTGGTATGTGTAATACTCCATTCATTCCCTTTATTCTGCCATCTGGGAACTGGATTCTGACTCTTCCTCGGCCAACAATTCCCAGTGTTGAATCACTTACCAGGAACACCTTCCCACTAGCATACGGTTCATACTTAGTGAACCATTCTCTATGAGATGTCATATGAAAAGATGCTCCTGAATCCACTAGCCATACATCTTCAGATGCAGGCGTTGCCAAGGCAACAATGAAGGCATCAACATCACTCTGAGAAGAATCAGTGTCAGAGAAGTTCTTCTTCTTCTTCTTTTTCTCCTCTTTGCAGTCTTTTCTGATGTGTCCTTTCTGCTCACAATTCTAGCACTTCACCTTGGACTTTTTGCCAGGAGATTTTGATCTCCCCTCTGATTTGGACTTAGACTTCTTGTCCTTCTTCTTGTCTCTTTCCTTTGATCTACCTGGAATGAACAGGGCCTCTTTGGCCATCTCAGAAGATTTCCTCCGCATCTCTTCATATAACAATGAGGCAACAACTTCTTCAGTTTTAAACGTGGTTGTTGTACTTCCAATAGCCATCACAAGATGATCCCATGAGTTAGGTAAGGAACACAACAGAAGCATACAACAGCCCTCCTCTTCTATTTTTACACCTACAGAAGTCAATTGTGCAACAATCATATTAAATGAGTTCAGATGGTCTACTACAGATGCTCCTTCATCCATCTTCAGAGAGTACAACTTCTTTCTGAGGAAACGTTTATTCACCAAGGACTTGCCCTGATAAATATCTCCCAACTTCTTCCACAAAGTGTTTGCAGTCTTCTCATGGATGTTCAATAGAACATAATCTGCTAAACTTAATCTTATCAGTCCTTTGGCTTTCCTATCTACCAGGTCCCAGTCTTCTTGCTTCATGCCTGAAGGTTTAGTCCTAGACACAACAACCCAAAGATCTCTATCGACCAGCACATCTTCAACCTTAAGCTTCCACAACTCAAAGTTTGTGCCATTGAACTTTTTAATGTCTATTTTTCCTGATGTACTTGCCATCTTTATTTAACAAAATAGACCTCTACAGAACTCCCACTCACATAACTGACACAAAAAACCTAACCTACCAACAAGGATAACACAACTGGCCAGGCTCTGATACCACTTGAAAGGAAAGTACAGATGCAGAATATAGCTTCCCTAATGTCAATTCAAAGGGGATAATGCAGACAGGTAACATTTAATTCAAATACACAGATGAACATACCAGAAAAATAGAATAAACATACAAGATAACAGAGAACAACACCAAATGTACGTGGGAAAACCCTTTTAGGTTAAAAACCCACCACCACAAGAGAGACAATCTTTATTTACAATAAGCTTAGAAAGATTACAATAAAGATTCCAGCCTTCTCGCTCAGGTATCGATTCTCAAAATCACAAATAGTTCACTTCCACTGTACATCTACAAAATGAACAATATGATTGAATCTCTTCATCATCCACTGACGACATCACCAAATCTGTATATACCACAGTCTTCAAGAGCAAAACTATTTGAACTTCTACCCTAACTGTTCGTTCCAACTGACTTAGCATCGCTGTCTTCCAACCGTCACATAACTGTCATCTGACTGTTCACATTCAAGAGGACTCATTAGTCCCACATGCACCAGACATCGGTCGTAGCCATAATATATATACACAACCACAAGAATGTTAACTGTCAACACTTATGCTGACAAGACCATCCAGTCAACCATTCACCATCCATCGGAAGACTCTAGCTAATATCTTTCATCAGAGTGACTTAAGCAATCAGAGTGATATCATCAAACATCGCCAATGGTTCTTTTCTTGGCGATGTCCAACCTTCATCGGAGAGACAGTTAACATCGGAGGGACTTCCAAACCTCAGACCGACAATGCTTCTCACGTTGATGCCAAGACCTCATCGGAGTGGCCCAAAGTGACATGTCTTGCGATGTCAAACCTTCGTCGGTGTAACATGAAGTACCGGAGAGACATCTTCGAACCACGCCGATGTCACTTGTCACGCCGATCATCAGAATGACTCTCACCGACGCTAAACCTCCATCGGAGTGACCCAACACATCGGAAGGAGATATCCACAACACGCCGATAAGGTTTGTCACGCTGATGTCCAACTATCAGAGTAACACAACACACCATCTCACTGATGTAAAGAACAAAATGAATGAATGAATGAATGAGGCTCCAAGCAGTAACTTGAGACATTAGGTCTCTTCACCTTCGAGCTCACTACCTAGAGCTCACTACTCAAAAGAGGCTCACTACCTACAAAATGATTACAAGAAGATTACAAATTGTTTGAACTGATGAACAACATCTGCCAATGCAAGAATTCAATTCCGGTTAAGCACAAAATACTAATCTTACACACTTCATCCTTATTCTGCTTAGTTTCACTCTTCTGTCATAGTCTGGGTTTAAATCTTTTCCTTCACACTTCTTCTGCTCTTTTTCGCACTTTCACCATTATCACACACCAACCAATACACTCAAATCCATCGGATATATATATATATATATATATATATATATATCTGCCTCAAGAAATTCAATCACCTTTTTGTTAGCCTTATGAAGAACTTAACAAATAATACAAGTATTCTGTTTTGTCAGTTGAATCCATACACCAATATTGATGCGTACCAGAAATAATACTTGTAGGTCACCAACATGTCGGCCACTAATATTATATCCCATATGCAACTCACCAAAACACTTCTACTAGATCCGTACAAGGATCTAACACAAGTCAGCCTGTTCTTCATTGAATTGTTTTGTCATATTAGGACCTGGTACTTAGATGCTCATAACTTTTAATCCTTTTGTCACCGGAGGCTAAAATCTTGGATTTAGATTGTCTTGACATTCCTCTACACTCCCTCAGATTCACAACACACAATGATTAACTGGAGAGATCCACTGACCAAAATACTGAATTCTGCCATATACCCTGTTCCTGTCTATTCGGTTTGGACAAATCTTGGAACTGACTTCTGGTATGATCTGATACTGCACTGTGGATGTGTGTAATGGACTTAGTTGCCATCAATAACAACACATGACATGCCTTGTAGTGTCTCTTTCCAACAATCTCCCCCTTTGGCATTGATGGCAACACTTACTGAAAAATGACTAAGTGTCATGACTGACTCCCCCTACTATGTACACTTATATATTCTTCCACTACTCCCCCTTTGAAGGATTCTTCATTTTCTTTCATTTTTCACTGTCTCTCACTCCCCCGTTGACATCAATGGCAAAGGGTGGGATCTACAAACCAAAATTTACACAAGAAATCTGTATACAAGGCCGCATATGTACAAATAATCCATGTATTATATTTACATGAACTTGAGAATATCTGCAAAACTATTTTTCAACTGCACAAGTTCAGAGGCCCAACTTATTTGCATGCCATCTAAAATTGAGATGTGTCCACTTAGTAGGAATGCTTATGTTTCTGCTTTCTTCATATCTGAAGGATCACTTGTCCAGACTGCAACTTGAGCTTCTGATAAAGCAGTAAACATTGTTTCTAACTTGGGGGCAATCAATCCCCGGAGCTCACACATTCTCTCCACAATATTGCTCTTTTCTTTAACAAGTTTCTTTATTTCATCAGTCAAGTTGATTGCTTGACACTCCTGACTTACCAGAGAAACTGTTAGAGGATCAAAATTTTGAGATAGATTCAACAATCTTTGTTCCCATTCCTTTATCTTCATCTCAATATCCTCAATAACTTTACGCCGAGATAGACAAAATTTGTATACATCACCTCCGTCATTAAGAGCATTTTGAATACTCTTTATACTGATATCAAGTACTTTTCTATCATTCCCTATTAGGCCCTTTAGCTCACTAAATCTCTTATCCAAAAATTCATTCTAGACTTTAATCTCTGTAGACTTCTCAAAGGACTCAAAGTGTGTACTTACAGAATTTACAAGGATCTTCAGATTTTTAAAGGGAGAATTAGATGGATTCTTCTAGAAAGTTGGCATTATCTTCTCCAATATACTAGATGCAAGGCCTAACAACTCACTATCCTCTATGTGAGATTTCAATATCTTTTCTCTTGCCTTGGCTTGTGTGAAAGATGTTATCTTCATCATTTGGACCAGAGAGAGTGTCCAGGTTGATTGGTCCTTTAATCAATTTTGGTTCATCAAACTCTAGCATTTCTTTACTTAGGAAACTCTTCACTGCATCTGCAGTGTCTCTTGCCATAATTTCTGGACCATCTTCCTTTCCTGGAGTTTTCTCAGTGTTAGCATCAGGAGTATTTTATTTGGGTGCATCAACATTTGCACCATCTTCTTTTGCTTTATCTTCCTTACCCTTGACTTCTTCTTCTTCTTGGTTCTTAGCCTTTGCTATTTCATGCTCTTCAATCTTCAAAGATTCATCTTCAATTTGATCATCTGCTTCTGTATTCATCTTTGTATCTTCTTTGTCAGAATGATCCAGAGGAGTTAGAATACCTCCTGCATCAGCAGTTTCACCTGTTCTTTTTACTTCTTCCCTGCTTATTGTTTCCTCTTCTAGGACAGAGGAATCATCTATTTCAAATTGTTTCTCATCCTTCTTCTGCCCTTCTACATCTGGGACTGGTGTATCATCAGTAGGCTCATCTAACACAACAAAGAACTTGTTCTTGTCTAATGCTTTTCTCAAAATTTGTTTAGTTTTTTGGACTATTTAATCTATCTCTCCAATCATCAGTTTGTTCATTCTTGTCTTACTCCTGAATTCACTTTTGACCTCTTTAAAATTTTTATTTGCTTCTTTGCTGGAGATCACCAGACATAGAGTGGTTAACACATGTTCCCTCAACTCCTTATCTTTTGACTTGGCCGCTTCTTTTCTTAACTCCAAGATGGTTCTTAAGTCTTTTGGAACTTCTGACAGGATTTCCACCAGTGCTTGATTGAATACATTCAAGTACTTGATAGTGGCTTCATCCAAAAGTCTTTTATTAGCGTCATTGTAAAGATTGTAGAATTTAGTCAATGGTTTTAAATTGCCGTCAACAATGATTGTCTTGACAATGTTTTTCACGGAGGGAATTTGCTTCTTATCATCAGCCTCTTATCTCCACCTCTTATTTGTCTTCTTTCTTCCGGAAGGCTTCTCTTCAGATACTTTAACAACTTTAGCACCTATGGCCTTTAGCTGCTTAAGCGCATCATCTGAGTTTGTCTTTTCTTCACCTTCCTTTTCCAAACTGTCAAGTGATCTCTTTGCCTTTACTTTAGTTCTCTTCTTGTCCTTACCAAATGATATGTCTACCAATTTCTTAGGATTGGCAAGTTTTGGGGGAACATGGGTAGTAACAGAGCTCCTAGTAGTCCTTAGAGTGGAGGAGGATTCTACTGGAGTATTTCCTTATTTCTTATCCTGCTTCTCCTTCTCAGCTTTTTCTATTCTTTCTCTATTTTGCCTCACAGCTTCCTTTGTTATCCCAATGCTTTTAGCATACATTTCTACTTGCTTTTGAGCTTTTCTCTTAATCTCTGACTTTTAGAGATCAACATGCAGCTTTTCACCAAGCTCTTTATAAGTCCCAAACCTCTCAACAGAGTCATCCTTGGGTTTGCTCAAGAGATGTTGAGCATACATTTCCAAAATCTTCTCATCAACCTCATAACCCATAGGCATAATCCAAATAGTTCTGGGTTCTACAACTTCCATTAGGCACTGATCAGTGTCCACCATAAAAGAAATTTCATTTTTGTATTTCTCAACTACTGATATAGGGATTCTTTCCCTAAAGTGCATCATACTCTAATTTTTTTTAAAGTACCCCCATATTGCATTTTTCTATGCCTTAGAATTTCCAATGCTGTGTAGATGATCTTTTATTTGTATTGCAACTGGTCTGTCACTAGTCCATTGCACACCTTTTACTCCAGGCACTTTATTCATGAAGTAGAAGAACAAACATTTAACCAAAGAACCATATTTGAAGGTGTTTTTCTTGTCCTTCTTAATTTTGTTCAAGTTCTCAATTAGTTGGTTCTGCAATAATTCACACATGTCATAATCTATATTTCTTTAAACATTTTGTATGCAACATATATGGCCATTCTAGAGATAGAGTTCTCCCTACTGAAATGATAAATTTTGTAACCAATTACCATTGAAGCAAACTTGACATTCGGATCAATAATATCATTTATGGTCATTGCCCTTTTGTCGAACTTGGCACTGGTTGCATCAGTAACAGTCTAGTTTTTCATAGATTTCAACATGGGTAATCCACCGGTTGAATTCAACCTAGTCACAATTCAGATAACATCCTTTGTAATCTTGAAAGGTTTCAATAGCCATATGAACTCATCATACATTCAGCTCAAGATGTAATGAACCCACTCACTCTCATCAAATGTCAGAAATTCAATAACTTGTAGAAAATGTTTGCTTTCTAAGGTTTTGAATTCTAGTTTCAAATCATGGTTATCATCTTTTAGATGGTTCTTAAACAATTCCAGCAATCTCAGATTTCCAAATTCATCCACATTGCAATGGATGTATGCCCTAATTGTTGGATCTAGGGCATACAACTGAGAGGAGGGGGGGTGAATCAGTTGTATAAAAACTTGCTCTCTACTTCAAACACTTGATTCTTCTTTGTTAGTTAACAGCATATCAATTAATCATCCATGAAAGTAAAACGTACAAACACAAGAGTAGATAAACATCAACACATTGAACACCAGGATTTTGATGTGGAAAACCCAGTTAAGGGAAAAACCACGGGGTGATTAACCCAAGGATTATTCTCTGTTAAAAGAATAAGAAAAAGAATGGCACTTGCCAATTAGGGCTCACTACTCGAGCACACTGCTCACAAGGAGGCCCACTGCCTACAAGGAGACACACTGTCTACAAAGTGATAAGAATCACAGTCTTGAACTAGAGAATGACATCTCTACCATGTCTGGATCAGTTCCATTTAAGCCCAAAACCCCTGCTCTGTCTTTCGCACTTCTCTTCGCTACACCACACTCATTCACCCAATCCACACTACTAAATGAACTCACAAACCTTTATTTATACAAGACATCAACTTAGGAACAATCATCTAAGTCGGCAATCAACCATAAGAAGATCCGTAAGATGAATAACACATCCGGTCGGCCATCACAAGAACATTCGCAGGATGAACAACTCATCCGGTCGACTAGTCAGAACAAGAACTTCATCCAGAAGAATAACTTCAATTCTGGGCTCTACCATTAATGTGGACCAACAACACAACCTCATCATGATCCAAGAACCTTCACAAGCCTGCCTGAATGACCAGGTACATCCGCACTTTCTCTACTTACTGGAATCTCTTCTCTTCCTCATCCGGAACTTCAAGAACACAGTCTGTTGCCACTGTCACAATGCAAAAGGCACTTCCAGACCTCAAAATCATACACAACTCGAGATGACACATCACAAGGACATCCCAAACACTCCTTCCAATCTGCAGATTAGGATTATACAATTCCGGACCTCACCGGACCTTTCTGTGATCCTCTGTCACCTCTGAACACTTGCCGGAACCGGTTCCACACCGACAGCCACAACTCCTTCATATCTTCATGCAGACCTCTGAAATATTAACTGAAACATCTCAGGACACATATCTACAAACCCTTTGATCCGCATCCTCCAGTTCGCAACCTATACAATACATTTCCCTTCTTCTCATCACTGTTCTTCACTGTTCCTGACTGAGGCTAATTTTCTCAATATCCTCAGCATACTGCTCATCCAATCCTTCTTGTCAATGCAGTATGAGTATGTTGACATCAATGACAACACTGGTTCACCTTCATACTTGTAACAATCTTCCCTTTTGTCATTGATGGCAACATATGATGTGAAAAACCATCAAGACAAGAACTTCTCCTTTTTGTCACAGCTCCCCCTATCAGCAACATGTCTTCTCCTCATTTACTGCTCCCCCTTTGATCATCAGCCACTTGTTTTTCACATGTCTTCTCTCCCCCTTTGACATCAATGGCAAAGGGCTCATACTTGCAATTCTAACACATCAGAGTCATACCAGCTGCTCCCTCTTAGTAGCAGCTCCCCATCATCAATCCGGATCACAAGATGTGACTGTGATATCCACTGGACTGATGCACATCAGTGCATCTTAGTTCATTACCGGAGGGGCCATGACCCCTAACTTCTCCCGGAGATATTCAAAAGAGTCCTTGGGAAGAGGTTTAGTAAAAATATCTGCAATCTGATCCTTGGAAGGAACATACTCCAACCTGACTTCTTCCTTGTTCACTTGTTCTCTCAAAAAGTGAAACTTGATAGATATGTGCTTAGTCTTAGAGTGCAATACTGGATTCTTAGAAATATTAATTGCACTTGAATTATCACAGAAAATTGTGATAGGCTCCTCATATTCAACTTTAATGTCTCTTAGCATCTGCTTCATCCATAAGATTTGAGTGCAACTGCCTGCTGCTGCAATGTATTCTGCTTCAGTTGTGGACAGAGATATTACATCTTGTTTCTTTCTTAGCCAAGAAACCAATCTCTTCCCCAGAAAGAATGCTCCACCACTGGTGCTCTTCCGGTCATCCACATCTCCTGCCTAATCTGCATCTGTGTAAGCATGAAGAGAGAAATCTGGATCTCTAGGGTACCATAGACCATACTCAACTGTTCATTTCAAGTACCTAAAAATTCTTTTGATTGCCATAACATGAGATTCTCTAGGATCAGCCTGGAATCTTGCCACAAGACCAATAGCCTGCATTATATCTGGTCTAGTCTGAGTGAGATACAATAATCCACCAATCATTGATCTATACTTTGTCTGATCTGCCTTTGGGGAGTCATCATCTTTGCTCAACTTACATCCGGTTGCCATGGGAGTGTTCATTGGCTTTGAATCTTCCATACCAAATTTCCTCAACAATTCTTTCACATATTTGGTTTGAGAAATAAAGATCCCTTTCTTTGTTTGAGTAATTTGCAGACCCAAGAAGAAATTCATTTCACCAAGCATAGACATTTCAAACTCACTTTTCATCTAATTTGCAAAAGTTTTGCACATACTATCTCTTCCTCCAAAAATGATATCATCCACAAACACTTCAACAATCAAAATGTTTTCATGATCAATTTTGAAATATAAGTTGCTGTCAGCAGAACCTTTGTTGAATCCAATCTACACAAGATGCTTATCCAACCTTTCATACCATGCTCTTGGGGCTTGCTTTAATCCATACAAAGCTTTCTTCAACTTGCAGACCATATCATCATTATCAGACAATTGAAATCCATCCGGTTGTTCAATGCAAACTTCTTCTTCCAGATCACCATTTAGGAAGGCAGACTTGACATCCATCTGATATACCTTGAAGTCTTTGAAGGCAACAAATGCAAGGAGTAATCTGACTGCTTCAATTCTTGCCACCTGAGCAAAGGTTTCTTCAAAATCAATTCCTTCTATTTGAGAGTAGCCTTTGCAAACCAATCTAGCTTTGTTTCTGATTACTTCACCAGCTTCATTCAGTTTGTTCCGGAAAACCCATTTGGTTCCAATCGCATTCCTGTCTTTAGGTCTGGGAACAAGATCCCAAGTATGATTTCTCTCAATTTGCATCAATTCATCTTCCATTGCTTTGGTCCAGTTTTCATCATTGCAAGCTTCATTTATTGTTTTGGGTTCAATCTTTGAAATCAGACAACATTCATCCTAATTTTGAGCAACATTCCTTCTAGTTTGCACACCTTTGTTTCTGTCACCTATGATTTGATCTTCAGAGTGTTTCTGTATTACATACCTTGGAATTTTGGGAGCATTCTATACTGCTACTTCTTGATCAGGCTCATTCAAACCTATCTCTTCTTCCTGATTTACCAGATCAGGCTGATTCTGACTTACCAGAGAGGATTGAGCTCCTTGAACTTGAACACCATCTTGGTCATCCTCATCAAACTCATAAAACCTTGAGGGCTTCTCAATTCCTTCATCAACTTTCACATTAGTGCTTTCTATCATCTTCCTCAATCTCTTATTGTAACACCGGTATGCTTTGCTTTGAGTGGAGTAACCCAAGAAAATTCCTTCATCACTTCTAGCATCAAACTTTCCTAGATCTTCATCTCTTTTAATATAACACTTGCTACCAAATACTCTGAAATATTTCACAGTAGGAGTGATGCCAAACCAGAGTTCATAAGGGGTCTTACCGGTGTTGTTTCTGATTTGAACTCGATTGAGAGTGTAGACTGCAGTGCTGATAGCTTCTTTCCAAAACATTTGAGGAACATTTGCTTCCAACATCATTGTCCTGGTAGCTTCCTGGATGGTCCGGTTCTTTCTCTCAACTACTCCATTCTGCTGTGGAGTCCTAGGAGCAGACAACTGTCTTCTTATACCCTGCTTCTCACAAAAATCAATGAACTCACCAGATGTAAATTCACCACCTCTATCAGACCTTAGACACTTCAACTTCAATCCGGTTTGATTCTCTACCATAGCTTTGAAGATTTTGAACTTCTCAAGGGCTTCTGATTTCTCCTTTAGGAAGGTAACCCACATCATCTGAGAATGGTCATCAATTAGCAACATGAAATATCTATCACCTTGTAGACTCTTGATTCTTGTCAGACCACAGAGATCAGTATGTACTAATTCCAATAATTTGGTAGAGGACTAATCTTTGCTTTTGAAAGAGACTCTGCTCTGTTTACCTAGCTGACATTCTTTGCACAAACTATTTGTAGGTTTCATCAATTTTGGAAGATCTCTTACAGCCTGAGTATTGCTTATCTTGATGATGTTATCAAAATTTACATGACACATTCTTCTATGCCATAACCAACTCTGATCAATTTGAACAAACAGACAACTTTTATTTGAACCAACCAGATGAAAGATATTACCTTTTGTCTGAGTACTGGATGCAATTTCAGTTCTGAAACTTGTAAAGATTCTGCATTTTCCATTCTTGAACTAGAGATCATAGCCTTTGTCTACTAACTGACCAACACTGAGAAGATTGTGCTTCAATCCTTCAACATATAGTACATTACCTGTTTCTCTCTTTCCATCAAAGGAAATAGTTCCCCTACCTCTGATTTTGCCAGCAGAATTGTCACCAAATTTTACCTTTCCTCCTTCATACCTTTCCAAATCCAAGAACTTATCCTTGTCACCAGTTAGTATTAGTCCTTGTAGATCTTTCCAGACATCTTGAAGCAAAATGACCAATCTTATTGTAGTTAAAGCACTTAAAGGGTAGTTTTCCTTCATACTTACCGGATCCTCTTGGCAGTCTCTTTGCAATGAGGGCTTCAAGTTGAGCTATTTCTACTTCTTCTTCTTCCATGTCTCTTCTTTCTTGATCATACCATGACATCTTCCTTGAAGAGTTTTCACCCGGATCAAATCTCTGTTTGCCTTTCACATAGGCACTAGCTTTGAAAGCAGATTCAGTCTTGGGAGGATCATCTCCAAACTCGGTCATTTCAAATGCAGCTAGCTTGCCAGCCAATTGTTCTCTTGTGACAGTTGTGTGGGCTCTGAATTCACCAATGGCAGCAACCTTGATTTTGTAGGCAGCAGGAAGGGATCTGAGGATTTTGCAAACAATCTCATTTTCATCCAGAGTTCCACCAGCATTTCTAATTCCACATACCAACTCATTCACTCTTGGCATAAAGGTAGTGATGTTTTCATCATCTCTCATCTTCAATCTTTCAAATTTCCCTTTCAGACTTTGCAACCTTGCACTTTTGACAAACTCATCTCCTTCATACAGAAGTTCCAATTTAGTCAGGATCTCATATGCAGTTGGTAGGTCGATAACATTTGAGAGATCTGAGTCATTTAATGCACTTAGCAGAGCTTCCTTGGTCCGCAGATTGTTTTCAGCATCTGTGATTTCATTCAGAGTTGTCAGACCACCTTGTGGAGGTACATATGGTTTTGAGACCATGGCCAAGTATGCTTTTCCCATACATTCCAAGTGACATTTCATGTGACCTTTCCAGAGAGTGAAGTTGGTTCCATCGAACTTTAGACTATCCTTCTTGTATGACGACATCCTGGATCTCCTCAAGTGGTTAAGCTCCTTTCAGAGGAACTTGGCTCTGATACCAATTGTTGGATCTAGGGCATACAACTGAGAGGGAGGGGTGAATCAGTTGTATAAAATCTTGCTCTCTACTTCAAACACTTGATTCTTCTTTGTTAGTTAACAGCATATCAATTAATCATCCATGAAAGTAAAACGTACAAACACAAGAGCAAATAAACATCAACACATTGAACACCAGGATTTTGATGTGGAAAACCCGGTTAAGGGAAAAACCACGGGATGATTAACCCAAGGATTATTCTCTGTTAAAAGAATAAGAAAAAGAATGGCACTTGCCAATTAGGGCTCACTGCCCGAGCACACTGCTCACAAGGAGGCCCACTGCCTACAAGGAGACACACTGTCTACAAAGTGATAAGAATCACAGTCTTGAATTGGAGAATGACATCTCTACCATGTCTGGATCAGTTCCATTTAAGCCCAAAACCCCTGCTCTGTCTTTCGCACTTCTCTTCGCTACACCACACTCATTCACCCAATCCACACTACTAAATGAACTCACAAACCTTTATTTATGCAATACATCAACTTAGGAACAATCATCTAAGTTGGAAATCAACCATAAGAATATCCGCAAGATGAATAACACATCCGGTCGGCCATCACAAGAACATTCGCAGGATGAACAACTCATCCGGTCAACTAGTTGGAACAAGAACTTCATCTGGAAGAATAACTTCAATTCTGGGCTCTACCATCAATGTGGACCAACAACACAACCTCATCATGATCCAAGAACCTTCACAAGCCTGCCTGAATGACCAGGTACATCCGCACTTTCTCTACTTACTGGAATCTCTTCTCTTCCTCATCCGAAACTTCAAGAACACAGTCTGTCGCCATTGTCACAATGCAAAAGGCACTTCCGGACCTCAAAATCATACACAACTCAAGATGACACATCACAAGGACATCCCAAACACTCCTTCCAATCCGTAGATTAGGATTATACAATTCTGGACCTCACCGGACCTTTCTGTGATCTCTGTCACCTCTGAACACTTGCCGGAACCGGTTCCACACCGACAGCCACAACTCCTTCATATCTTCATACGGACCTCTGAAATCTTAACTGAAACATCTCAGGACACATATCTACAAACCCTTTGATCCGCATCCTCCGGTTTGCAACCTATACAATACATTTCCCTTCTTCTCATCACTGTTCTTCACTGTTCCTGACTGAGGCTAATTTTCTCAATATCCTTAGCATACTGCTCATCCAATCCTTCTTGTCAATGCAGTATGAGTATGTTGACATCAATGACAACATTGGTTCACCTTCATACTTGCAACACTAATATCTTCTACATGCAGTACACCGTATGGGACACCAAAAAATGCACCTAACGGTTTGACTTTGACTGACTTGTAAGGATGCTTCTTAAATTTTGGATGGGGCCTTTCAGTAATATCAACAACAAGAGGAGTAGCCATCTCAACAAATTATAGATTCAAATTTTCATAGAAAAGTACCTTTTTCTTCCGTGGAGTTAGGGTTGATCAATTGTCGGTCAAATTCATTCTTCGTGCTTCAATCTCTAGATTTTCAGTTTAGATTCTCTTCTTCTTGTTCTCTTCGAATGCAAAGTGATTTAAATGCTTGAGCGAGTGACCTTTTATCCTCCGCAAAACCTAATTTGTCATTATAATAAATGTGTTGCCCTCACTTCATCCGGTTACTCTGTTTCTTGAAGTAGTTTCTTATGAATCACTCTGCAAATTGCCATATCTACTTCTTTTCTTCCAGAGACCCTTTCAAATGATCTGTAATAAGCTAAATTATTTTCTCTCATTGTGCCAAATTTAGGCACCCACTTACTGGCTGGGGGAACTTGATTTTTAATGCTTCCCCCCTGAGCCAGAGCTCCTAATTCAATTTCCAGAGGAATTGTCAGCACCAGATTCTGGTGCAGACTCATCACTATTGTTCATAACACTTTTCTTGACCCATGTCTTGCTCATTTCATTCTGGATCTCATTCTCATCAATTTTGTACTTGCCTTTGTCTTGTCTCTTCTCATCCAATTTTCTATTTACTGGACCTCTTCTTTCATTATTCCTGCTTCTACAGAATCTTGCAAAGTGACCAGATCAATTACAGTTGAAGGACACAACATTTCTTTCCCAATTCGATTGATTTCCTCTTGACCTGCATTGATTGGCCATGTGTCCAAATCCATTGCATGCAAAACAATAGCCATTAAAAGAATTACCATTTCCTCTATTGTTAGAGTTATTCATTATCATACTTCTGCATTCATTGGATATATGACCATACTTCTTACAATTGAAGCATTGATCAGAGAAAGATGGACTACCTTGATTCACTCTACTTCTGCATTGAGTCGCTCTATGACCAAATTTATTGCACTTGAAACAATTGCCATTGAAGAATGGATACCTTTGAGCATTTAGCTATCTTACCAGAGGTCTTCTAGGTCTGTTTCTCCCATTCCTTGATTGAGAATTTCTTTGTTTGGATCTAAAGCTTTCACCTTTCTCATACCCAAGACCATGCTTATCATCAGCCTTCTTCTGACACTCAAGCATTGCTTCAAGTTTAGCTGAGCTTATCTTGAACTTCTCCTTGTATTCATTCACAACTTCTAGGTCATGTCTGAGAATGACAATTTTCCTTTCAAGTTCTCTCTAATTTTCTTTGCTTTCTTGTAGATCAGACTCTAGATGGCCAACTATTCTATCCAATCTGCAACATTCTTCAGTTCTTTCTTTTAGAGTTTGATTCAGGTCTTCTTCAGTCTTCTTCCTTTGCTCAATTTCTTTAGTTAGCCTTATTACCCTAGATTCCATCTCATGTTTTAGAACAAAAACTTCTTTTGTTAGCTTCTCACATTCCTTTGTATTTTCTTCCAAAGCCTCATTCATGCCATTTTCTTCAGTAAGATTAGCTAGCTGATGAAGTAGTTCCTTCCTTTTTTCCATTGATTTCTTTAATTTATCTTTTAGCAAGTCAATACAATCCTCAACATCCTTAAGGTTCTCTTTCAGATCATCTATTTCTGCTTTGGACCAGTCAAGATCTTCTAAAGCTAATTGAAGTTGTTCTCTGAGTGAACCCATTGAAACTTCTTCCTAGATCTTCCTCAAGTTGTTAGACTTTTTTCAAGGAACTTGGCTCTGATACCAATTGTTGGAATTAGGGTAGACAACTGAGAGGGGGGTGAATCAATTGTCTCAAAACTTTAACACTTGCTGCAATTAATTCTTCTCTACCACTTATATACAGATCATTATCATAATCATGAAAGCATGAATCAATAACACATGAGAAGAAACACAAATAACACACTTGACACCAAGATTTTTAACATGGAAACCCGGTTAATGGAAAAACCACAGTGGGGGTTAACCCACATAGATTATACTCTGTTAAAAGTATTACAAAAGGAGAAGGTACGTGCCTTCAGGTTCACTGCCCAGAGCTCACTACCTACAAAATGATTACAAGAAGATTGCTGATTGTTTGAACTAATGAACAACATCTGCCAATGCAAGAATTTAGTTCCGGTTAAGCACAAAATATTGATCTTACACACTTCATCCTTATTCTGCTCAGTTTCACTCTTCTGTCATAGTCCGGGCTTAAATATTTTCCTTCACACTTCTTCTGCTCTTTTTCACACTTACACCAACCAATACACTCGAATCCATCGGCTATATATATCCACCTCAAGAAATTCAATCACCTTTTTTGTCGACCTTATGAAGAACTTAACAAACAATACAAGTATTCTGTTCTGTCGGCTGAATCCATACACCAATATTGATGCGTACTAGAAATAATACTTGCAAGTCACCAACATGTCGGCCACTAATATTATATCCCATACGCAACTCACCAAAACACTTCTACTAGATCTGCACAAGGATCTAACACAAGTCAGACTGTTCTTCACTAAACTATTTTGTCATATTAGAACCCAGTACTCAGATGCTCATAACTTTTAATCCTTTTGTCACTAGAGGCTGAAATCTTGGTTTTAGATTGTCCTAACATTCCTCTACACTCCCTTAGATTCACAGCACACAATGATTAACTGGAGAGATCCGCTGACCAAAATATTGAATTCTGCCATATACCCTATTCCTGTCTATCCGTTCTGGACAAATCTTGGAACTGACTTCTGATATGATCTGATACTACACTGTAGATGTGTGGAATGGAGTTAGTTGCCATTAATGACAACACATTGCATGCCTTGCAGTGTCTCTTGTCAACAGAGTATAAGAACTTTTTGAGACTATGTTTAGTAGGATAGGAGAAAAATAATTGGGATATGACATTAACACAAGTAGAATTTGCATATAACAATTTGGTGAATAAGAGTACATAGAAAACACCATTTCAGATAGTGTATGGAGATAATTGAAGGACTGTATCAAAGCTGAAAGATATCAAAAATGAAGAGAAAATAAGTGTGGAAGCAAAATAATTTGTAGATAATATGAAAATATTACATGATGAAGTAAAGAATAAGTTGGAAAAGATGAATACTATTAGGAAAGGTGTCTCAACCTTGTGTTTTACTGTTGAGAACACTAAATGCAATCTTTGGGTTCAATAGAGGTCTTTTTTAGATCTAGAAATTATTGAAATGGATTTTAATTAGTTAAAGTAGGTTAAAATGATGTGGAAATCTTTGAGATCTTTAATTTAAAAAGGGCTTAATTAGCTTCCTAGATCAAAATTTATGGGCTTTGGAAGTTATGTCTCCCACAATAGAAATGTAAGAGCATCTATGCAACATAAGAGTGATATTAGAGGGATTTATACATATTGACCAAGAACATTCACCAACCTGTGAGATGTCATTATGACTATTATAAAGGATCTTTGAAGGGTTTGGATAAGATAAATTAGATCACCCAAATTGGGAGGATAACTATGATATGTTATGATATATTCTTATGATAGGTGTAAGGAATATGCTATATTTAGCTTTAGAACCCTTCTTGGGATTTGGGCGTTGTTGATGTGTTTTTTATGATAACAACAACATTAGAATAAAACACTAAGTGCTCTATTCTCTCTTGAACAAAGTATCTCAAATGCTAAACAATGTGATCAAATGAGATTACTCCAAGGTTCCTTGAATGTTAGGTCTTGATGTGCACATGGATAGACTCAGTGGAATGATGTGATCTTGCTGGTAATTACAAAGGGACTTACGCTAAATTGCTCCTTCTTCATGGACATGGATAAAATTCATTACTCCTTGGACATGTGAATGAATGGGACTCCTTCAAACAAAATTAAAAGAAAAGGAAAAAGGGAAAGGGCTAGAGAAATCTAATCTAAGGACAATGAGATAATGAATGATGCTTTGATAGACAAATTCCTTTGAACCAATCTTCATTTCGCCATGAGAGAAACAACTACACGAAAGTAGTGCAATCTTCAGAGGTAATGAAGGATTTTCATATTGCAAATATGCATTCAAATACCCACAGCTGGTGCAACTTGAACAAATATCCACAATCAAACTATTGCAAAATGGGGTTCAGGCTAACTTTACATTGTAGCTTACCATCAACAAACCACAAAAAAGTATGAACCGAGGAATTCATCAAATATCTATACATTAATCCACCATATCAATGAACTTCAACTAAATCTTATCTAATTTTCTTTGAATCATCTTTGAGAAATTAGAAACCATGCTAATATCCCAAAATATTACAAATTCACCAAGCTTTAATGAGTACGTATTGATTTTGGTAGTATCTTTACAACAATTTCACAAAGTCTCTCCAACTCTTCCAAAGCTTCTACTGTAATGAAGAACTTTCTAATCCTCTACTTTACTCTACCGAGAATCCTCTAATCTATGTCTGACCTTTCTACAAATGAAGAGAATGAGTCTTTATATAGAGCTCAAAATTTCAACCAAGGGCCCAGATTGATTCTAGAATCAATGGCCAAGATTAAGACAACACAACCCTAATGGAAGGTAGTTATAATTACCACCATTTTCAACCAATGAAATATCAACAACACATGGTCTTCTAGAAGGGCTTCATCCTTATCTCTATCTTGGATGACCATGTTCAATGCATCTAGACATGTCGATGTGGGACACTTGGATTGGTTGACGATGACTGGATGCCACCTTAGCATGATTATCCCTTGAGTGTTCTTTGAACTTTGTAATTCTGTCTTGGTGTTATACTTCCTTTGGAATTCTTGGATTATCTTGGATTTCTTGGTGTAATTCTTGACTTCATGATGTTTAAGCTTGATCCTCTTGATGAATGATGTACTAGATTCTTGTCTTGGATTTCTAAGGATTGGTCTTCTCTTCCAGTACTAGAATCCTTGATTCTGGACTTGAAGTATATCTTCTCCTTCTAGTGATGACCTTGATGCTAGCTTTCCTTGTATCATTGAAGTATCTTGAAAGGTGAAGCCATTCATCTTCCCTTGGCATTCATGTGTAGTCCTCTTGTTATTGGAAGTAGTCTCCTTCTCTAGCATTGGAACTCCTTGATGCTTGAGATAATCTCCTTGATGCTTCTTGAATGGCTTTGATCATCCTTGAGCATCATATTCATGGAAGTTATCATTTTCCACAATTCCTACAAAATGAAGGAAAACCTTGAATAGCAAAGGCGAATAAAAATCCTTAGTGCAATGGCATACTAAGATAAAACATAAATAACCTTGCATGGAATTTCATTCAAGAATCTATTTTGGAAGAAATGATAAAAATAATACTTGAAAAACAATTCTTCTTCACGAATTTGACCTCTTTAAGATAAATCTGCTCTTCAAAATTAAATTATGACTAGTTTTGAGGAAAAACGATTTTGAAAGTTCATATAAATACACATCCTAAGCGAATTTCTCCTAGTGGGCCGACTTTATAGCTCTAGAATTTAACAATTCCATGCAATTTACTTCAATAAGATTGACTTGAATAAGAATTAAACAACTTTCATAGATCTCCTTTGAAAAATCACATATTTTGTAAGGTCCAAGAATTTCTTGAGCGCAAATTTCACCCCCTTATGGATAAATTTTCCTTGGCACACTTTTAGAGGGGTCATGGACAATGTAAGTTGCACATTTAGAGGAGTCGTGGATAATGTAAGTCGCACATTTTAACATGCTATGGATTCATTCCTTGGCACAAATTTGATGTCCTCTTGGATTTTTGCACTTTTTAGTGCCTCTTAGATAAAATCCTTCATTAGATGTTTGGGAGGAACAAGGAAAATCCAAGTCACAGTTTTCCTGGGATTAAGGACAATTTAAGTCACATTTTTAGGGGGATCTGGGACAAATCTTTGAGCACACATTTTGTGAGGTCTTGGACAAGTTCAAATTGCAAGATTTGTCTCCCTTTGTATTTCGCATGTTATGTCAAGAAAAATCCATATCTCATGTTTGACTAACTTATGGATTACATTTCTTGTCGCACATTTTATGAGGTTAGGAAGAAAATCCAAATTGTATTTTTTGATGTGTCAAGGAAAAATGCTTGTCGTAGATTCCATTACCTTATGGATTTTTCCCATCACATTTTCTAGAGGACCAAGGATAATTCTTTCCTGAGCACATGTTTTACTTTCTTTAGATCACATCCATGTCACAAGTTCTAGGACCTTATGTATTTCATCTTTCATTTTGCAAGTTTGGGTATGATAGGGAAAATCCAAGTCGCAGTTTTTGATGGCTTATGGATTTTCCTCATTGCAAATTTAGGGGGAGTCAACTTTTCATTATCAACTTTTCACCTTGTCTTCTTTTCGCACTTCCAAGTATGTTGAGGATTTTGATTCTTGGCAGATCAAGGCTTTCGTATTTTCTAGCATCTCCAGGATAAATTTCATGCCTTGGATTTTTCTCATCGCAAATTCCTTCGTGAGGTGGATTAATTCTTAAGCGCATATTTCACTTGCCCTTATAATTTTGCATTTTTAAGGAGGTTGAGGACAATTCCCAGTTACAAGTTCCTCTTGAGTCATGGAAAACTTCTTGAGTGCAAATTTTGTCTCCCTCTAGATTTTGCAATTTTGGCCTCCTCTTGGACAAATTCCCGTTGCACTTTTACCCTTGTCAGGGATTGAATTCATGTCATAATTTTCACTTACGTTGTTGAATTTGTTGTCTTAGTCACACTCTTAAGCATGTTAGGGATAAATTTCTTAATCACACATTAAATCCTTGGATTATTTCATGTCAAAATTCCTTGGAGTGGGGAATGAATGCTTTGTTGCAAATTTGGACAAGTCATGGATTCGTTGCATTTTTTAGCGAGATTCCCACTAAGTCGTAAAGGATAGTTCTAAGTCACCATTTTCATGAGGTTGTGAATTCCTTCCCTGAACGCAAGTTTCATGATGACCTGGATTCATTCCATTAGCATACTTTCTTGATGCCTTGGAATTCCTCTTCCTAGATACCTTCCTTAACTAGCTTCCAAATTTCCTGTGAGTTTAGTATCTTGAAATTCTTCCTTTGTCAAGTGCTCATTGATCATAAGCAAGAAAATTGGTGAGAGACGGGTAAATCTATACTACCAAACCTACACACTCAGAGAAAACCCTAAACCCTAAAGCAAAACTAAGACAGAAAGTGAGAAAAAGAGGGGGTCCCCATTTGGCATGGGGCGATGTGTGAAAACATCGTACAACAAGCACCACTTTGATGTGTGGCATTAACTCATTCTTTTGTGATTCCCATTTGGTGGTTTCATGTATTGGTTTCTATATTTATTGGGTGCTTGGGATGGAATTTGTATAGTGTATTTTGTATGTATTGTTATTCTACTAGTATTACTCCAAATCTGAGTGTTAGGGTTTTCTCCTATGAAGGATGCTTACTTGGATTGTATTGTAACTAATATTATTGTTGATTAATACATTGGTTCAGAGTTTGGAGGATAGTTTTTTCTTGAAAGGGTTTTCCCAAGACACATCATTATATTTTGTTGTGGTTATTTTGCTAGATAAATTACTGCCTTCAGGGCAGTTCCCTTTTTCATTAGTATTAACCAAACTTAACATAATATTTCATTACATCATCTCTACAATACAGAGTTTAAAAAACACTAGGGGAAACATAGAGCACTTGCACTTAAGCAAGCAATTTTGTATTTTTGATGGCATGTAAAGGGCGAACTTGATATGCATTTGGGGTGTGGGAAATCCTGCTCACTTGTAATCTGCCATATTATTGCCAGTTAATAGAAGATATCTTGGTCATTTATGTGTTC
The DNA here is from genome assembly GCA_027924645.1 of Cunninghamia lanceolata. Classification (NCBI taxonomy): domain Eukaryota; kingdom Viridiplantae; phylum Streptophyta; class Pinopsida; order Cupressales; family Cupressaceae; genus Cunninghamia; species Cunninghamia lanceolata. Next base: position 74,333 of record BSBN01000220.1, on the reverse strand, counting down.
TTTCCCATTGGTGGTAATGTATCTGCATTTTCTTTTCCTTGCATATGATTTATGTTAATGGATCTTGCGCTTAATTGTTAAATCTTGAATCAAGTAGATGAATAAGGTTTGAATTCTACGCATGTAATATGGTGTTTTCATACCTTTATTCTTATACTTTCCTTTCCTCAGAATCTTGCACTTGCAATGTAAATGATTGTGTGGAATACTGGTCATCCATTGCTTGTTTAATTTGATCTCACTGACTTTATCATATGAAGTGAAAAGACAGGTATAGAAGCTGTCTGATTGTTTATGTTCTTTTCTCTCTAAACCCTAATCCACTTTTTTCCTTTTTTTATACATAATTAGTAGTAGGTTTTAAGAATCCAAAATCTAGAGAAACATCTATCTTTCAGAGATTACCATAATTCATGGTTGATTTGACCAGCACATGCCCCTTGAACAAACAACTACATTGTCCACTCAGCTACTCCAACACTGTTGTGACCCAACCAATAGGGGCCTTGGGGCAATCATAATATCATTAGGTTGCCTTTTAGGAGAAGTAGAGTGTCATTTGTTCTACTTAGTGTTGATGTGTCAAAACAACCATCAACAAGGGTGTAGGGCTGAGACATCAAATTGGTTAGAACAAAGACCTAGGGGCCAAACTACTTTAAGGAATATACTCAAAGCCTGATCTAAAATGGCAACGAATCTTACAAATTAAATATTTAGATAATCTAGTCACTTGAGAACCTTTGCAACTCTTAACCCTACAAAAGGATCTAGGCTATGAAACTTTCTTATGTCATGCAGAACCATTATTGTAGACCACCTTACATGAGAAATTAGAAATGGCAGGAAGGCCTTATTCTGGGAAGACTCTTGGAATTGCTACCCAATTTTGGATAAGTGTGACTCCTTCATTCATGCTAAAAGGATTCTTTCTGGTTTATGGGTCCTCCATGTGGAAAATCATGTGTCGCAAATAGAGAAGTGTGGCTTGGTCAGTTGGGAATGGAAAGATCTTAGGGTTACTAGTATTTCGGTGGTAGAAATCAAGTAGCTTAAAGAGCTCCCATAGGATAGAAGAATTTAAATTACTACTAGGAGTGACTCTATTAGATGGAATTATTCAAATATAAGGGAATACTCAGCTAAAATTGGGTTCACAGTGGTGGAGGCCCTTGAAGATAAGATAGATATATCCCAACACATTTGTGTTGGAACAAACTGTGCCTTCCCAAAGTTGAGGTATTCACTTGAGTGGCCCTACAAAAGAAAGTCCTCATCCCTGATAGATTCATGAGATTGGAATATTATGTGCCTTCTCGATGCCCTCTTTGCAAGGCTAATGAAGAAACCATTGATCACCTTTTGCTAGGTTGTCAATTTTCTCAGGAGTGTTGGCACTGGTTGTGTTCAAAGCTAGCATGGAAAGGGGAACATCCAAATGACATTCTCTACTTGTTTAAAGCTTGGCCTATACTGATAAAAAATGCTTCCTTTTCTTGTCTTTGAATCATTTTCCCTTCAATTTTGGTGTGGGATTTGTGGAAGGAACAAAACTGAAGGATTTTTCAAGATAGTGAGTTGTCGATATCTTCTTTTCAAAATAAGGTAGAAGTAGTAATTGTGGAAGTGGTTAATAACTGAACTAGAGCTATGGCCTCTAGAGGGAAAGACTTCACTACTTGGGATAATTTGATGACAAAAAAATGGAACAAACTAATCATTCTCCTTGTTAATGGGGCTTTGGGAGATATTTCCCTTAAATTGTGAAGTGGAGAAAAATGGACACCTCCTCAATTGGGATGGCACAAAATAAATTTTGATGGGACTTCGAAGGGAAATCTACAAAAATATGGTGTTGGATACATCATCAAACACTGGAATGGGGATGTGGTATGCTCGACATCAAAGAGACTTAAATTTGACACAAATAATGAGGCGGAAATCTAGGCCCTTATCCTTGGTTTAGAACTTGGCCTAAAGGAGATTGACATCGAGGGAGACTAACCATAATAGTGAATGTTATAAGGTCCAAAATCTCTCATTGTTTGAGGATCAACAATCTTATTTCCTATGCAATGTATTTACTTGAAGATTTGGATTAATATATTATCAACCACGTGTAACAAGAGATCAATGTCGAAGCAGATGTGCTTGCAGACTCATCCATTAATCGTAAGGAAGCATTAATCATTGAGAGGGAAATAATCAGTGACTAGAATTATTGACAGCTGCATAAGAACGAAGATCCATGAATGGAACAAGTTTGCATGTGTTACCTACCATATCCAAAGATTGTATATTGATGATGAAGATATGAGTATTCATTGTTCTAACATTTCCAAATCCATTGTGTTGAGTGTGGAGTTGTTAACATGCTTGAATATGATGCAGGTTCTCATGAGCTCTTCTGGTTATATGGTGCCTTTTGAGAGATGCTTTTCTCATTCTCTCAACATAGATACTCCTATTCTATTGCTGTGTGGACAAAGGAAAATGTCTTTCACGGGGAAGGTGACAGAGAAAAGGTTGTAGTGTGTTTTTAAAACACGTAGTGGATTGTTGTTGTATACTGTTAAATGGATTTTGGGTGAAAAATTCATGTCGACAGAACACCGATACAAAGTAAATATAGATTTGTCCTCCATGTTGGTTGTGGTGCTTTTGGATCTCACGGAGTCCAAGGATATGATCAAGACAATGGAAACTACTATAATAAAAAAGTAGTTTTTGAGAGGTTTGAATGAAACACTAGAGGTAGCTAGATTTGGCTTGGGTATCCCTATCGTGGTAGATTTGGCCAAGCTCAAGAATGGTGGACAAGAGGTGAAATGGTATCCATTTATCACAACAAATAGGGCTCATAGGAGATTTGGAGGCAAAAGAAGGTGGCCAGAGGATTAGAATTCTTGAAGCAGGTCATGGGGATTGTAGACTTTGAAGATATCGAATGGCTCAATGCATTAAGGTCAGACTTCTCGGAGGATGAAGCAATGACTTAATGTAGGCACTTATACCAAGAATAAAAATCTTTCCTTTTACCAGTATTTCATAGTCCAATAATATAGTTTAAAGACTTCCTTAGCTATATTAATACAGGGCTATATTAACCTTGGTTTTGGCTTGAATATGGCAAGCTTTGTAACTAAAAACTTATACTTATTTTACTTCTGGTTATATAAAAAGAGAGCGACCCCCATAGTTGTAGTTTACTTAATAGAAAAGAAATAACGAAAAAATAAATTAGTATTATTTACTTATATTTTTTAATAGTTTTAGAAAAGTTATAATAAAAGGTTTTTAAAATTAATTAATATATACTTAATATAATTAATTAATAAGCCCATTAAAATATACTATTTAAGTATATTTATATTTTAATAATTTTAAAAAAATTGTATTTAGTCGGCTCTATTTTAGACCCACTCTTATATTCTCCAATAATATTATTTAGAAATAATATATTAATAAGTTTCACAGTTTGCATACATTGACTACACTATAATCTAAATCTTTGAAAGGTTAAAGCTATAGAGTTTAAGGTTGTGAGAATTTGAAAGGAGCGAACATTGTTGAATTATCTTAGAGTCTTGGCAGGCAGGGGAGGTTAATGGTTGTCTAGAAAAAACTAATGCTACAACAATGTATGGATAGCAAGAATACAAGCACACAAATGGAGAGGAAATACACAAAACAAACAACAATATATATTATATATTTTCCTTTCAAAAATACATTCAAAACTTCCATACAAATTCATGCAGAGCTGCTACTCTATTTTTTTGATTTGCCCCTGTATCTGGAGCTGACTGTACCTATACTGTGCTGTTGCACATGCACCTTCCATTCTCTGCTATCTGTTGTTTACTTCTACTACTATCTCTTATTCTCTGCAATATTCTTCTTCAGTTGTCTTCTTTCTGCTATTCTTTTGTTCTCTACTAGAACATTCCTTTTGTTGCTACAGGTTACAACTCTCTCTATTCTTTCCTTTTGCTGCTGCAAACATCTTCACTCACACATCCTATAGTCAATTACATTCCTTTTGTCTCATTCTATGTGTAACGTCAGAAAATGTCCCCTTGGGGGCTTTTCCCTCTTAAGATTTATCTCCCAGGTCTTTTGCATGCATTTAGGACATCTTAGTTCATAATTTGGCATCCCGATGGAATGAGCCCTAGGTAACATGATAAATGGGACCTAGGAGGACCCCTTGAGCTGTACCCTACCCAAAATAGGGGGGAGGACTTGGGCACCCGTGCCTAGTCCTGCCCTAAATTGGGGCAGCCCCAATTTCTGGGTGTCAGTTTATGACCGTTATTTGGGTCCTTTGCCGACACAGTAAGTTTGAATTACTAATATCTTGGCGGGAGTGTTTGTAGTTGCATATAAAAGCATGTTTAGGCATTCATTTGTAAACTAGATGGCAATTATGATGTTCAAGTGTTCTCAAGGTGATTCAAGGCTTTCATTGTGTTGCAAGAGCAGACTTGTGTGGTTTGTGTGTTTGTATTTGTAGATTTGAGCATCTATTTCATCATGGAATGAAGAGCATCTTCCTCCCATGATATCTTCACTACAAGGTGACTTTATATTGTGTTTTCATTATCAATTCCTTTAGTTTTTGCCACTGTCTCACAAGGGCATGCACTTTCTATCTGACAATGGTGTTCAGAGACTTAAGTGTCCTCCGGGGCTTGACTGAGGCAAGCCTCTAAATGTCACAACCCCCTCCCAAAGTCTTGTGATTGTAGGTTACAAGTGTTGCATTTGGGAAAAGTGAAGTTGCAGGAAGGATTGGCAGACATCAAGGATTCAGGATCTGAAGAGGAGCAGGACACTAGAGCATTTCCAGGAGTTGGGTACTTGCACTAGTGTCCTCCGTAGATAAATTTATGGAAACAGAAGTTACAGGGCTGATCAGTGTTGGAAGGAGGTCCAGATCCCGCGAAGAAACTGGTACCTTGGACTTGCGCACCCGCACCTTAGTCCCCGACTGTTCCGCCTCGGAACCCCAAAAATAGGTACTTTGTGATTTGCTATTTTACTCCTGTCTGCAAGAGCTTTTTCTGTTATTCATCAATTTATTGCCGTATTTGCATAATTAAGGTTTTAATGGTCAATTGAGCATAAGAGAAGAGAAATTGATAATTAAATTGCCTAATCCAAGTTTCCCTACATCTCACAGTGACCTAGGATATGATAGTACCTGGCCACTCGACCCTAGATCCTTGAATGTAAAGTGGAAAGGCGGATTCAAACATCAAAACACTAAAACATTAACAAATCTAATTTTCCACTAAACATTTTGGTGAACCCATGTTTTTGGACTTAAATTGCAACTTGCTGAGTATGTGTCTTTAGATTTAGATTTCATTCATTCATTCATATAGTTATTTATTTTATTGCATTGAGAAAAATTTAAAAAAATTGAAAATTTTGAAAAATACAAAAAAATTGCATTGTTTGGCTTACTAAATTGCATCAATTCTTTCTAAATTTTCCTAATTCATAATTTTTGCATCAGATCTTATATAAACTATAGAAAAATACAAAAATTCAAAAATTTGCATTGCATTGTCATCATTTAATTGCTAGGGTTTTGTAATTTGGCTCATTCAAATTATAATTTGTCTGTAGTCTTGCATTTTGGTGTAAATTTGTATTTAAATTTAAAATATTTGCATTTTTGCATTGAAAATTTCAACAAAAACTAGCAATTTTTCCTGCATTTGCATTAGATTTGCATTGGTATTTTGCATATTAGAGCTTGAAAATCATTTTCAGATCTGATTACACTTCATTTCCATCATAAATCAAACTTCAAAATATTCACATAGCATTTTGTCCCAAGATCTCAAACCTAGGGCTTCAAAAACAACGATTTTCACTAAATTTGGCCTTATCGACTCTATAAACTTGCACCATAGGCATTTTGTGAAGAGTATTTTTGAATTAATTTGTTGTTATCAGGGTAATCATTTGCTTCCCCTCATAAAAATCTTCACAACACCCTTTTAATGGGCTCTTGTATTGAAAATTTGGTGAAAAACTACACATTTTGACTATTTTTGCCCTAGGGTTTGACCTAGTTTGCACTCCAAGCGTGTTGTGACAAATTTTATGGATTGAGGTGATTGATATCATTGATTTTATTTTTTTCACCTCCTTAAATTCATTACAATACCCCTTTTTCTAGGTCTTGGAATTGAAAAAACGTGAAAAATAGCCTATTTTTGTTATATTTTCACTAGGATTTTACCTTAAGTGGCACTAAAAGCGTGTTGTGTTGGGTATTTTAGCACCAAGTGGTTGTTATTACTGATATTATTTTTTTTTCATCACCACTTTCCTCACAACACCCTTTGTTATGCTCTTTTGCATTGAGTTTTGGTGAAAAAAGTGTATATTTTGACATATTTTCACTCTAGTTTGACTTGGCATTATCTTGGATTTGCATCAAGAGTGTGTTGAGAAGGATCATATTGCTTTTTTTGACTAATATCAGACATATAAATTACTTCCCTTGATCAAAATCCTTACAACACTCTTTGTTCCATTCATTTTCATTGAAAAAGTACAAAAAATCAAGCATTTTAGGTCATTTTTGCATATAGTTTTGCACTTAATTTGGAAAACTTTTAAAATCTGATTTGGCATCTCATTATGGCATCTTCATGTTATTCATCTCTAAAATTTTTGCATGAGTATATCCTAGATTTTGAAAATTTCTCTAATTTCACTAATGAGAATCCTCATGTTCTAGAGCACATAACTTTTGCAAGTGGTATTGATGCTTCTATATGTTCTACATATGAGCTACAATTACTTTGTTATACACATGATTTTAATAGCTTCACACTATTCCTAGGAACACATCCTTTGATATTAGAAGATTTAACCAAATTCATCTCTAGGAATACTCATGTGAAAGATGAGAGTGAAAATCCTTTTTCCGCCACAGAGTATGATAATGATGATGTACCATACTCTCATCCCATTGCTCTTCCTAGCCAAGATGTAGCATTAGTGGATGAGAAAAGGTCTCTCATATTAAATCCTTTGGGTATGGATGTTGGGTGCAATCAAGAGGGAAATAATGTTAATTCAATAATCGTTAATAGAATTCATAGCAATATTCCTAAAATGATTGTCTGAGGGGCACTTAGTGCACCCTCTTGCTTAAAACCGGTGATTACGGTTCAAGGTGTTCAAAATAAGTTACAACAACCACACCACAATGTGATTTCTCACACATACAACACTTGTAATAACAAGCAAAGTAACCAAGCACCGCATGTGCCTATCTCTCTTCCATGTTCTCAACCTATGCTCCCTCCACCACCTCGTCTTACTCATAAAAGTGGTCAAGAGTATGATCCTGTCGAACAGCTTCGTGCTACTCCGGCTAAGATCTCTCTTTGGGATTTGATACAAACATTGCCTACATACCATGGAATGCTCCAAGAAGCTTTACAAAAGGTGATTGTGCCACCTACTACTAAGCTGAATGATGGAGCAGGTGTATTGGATAGTATGCATGAGACAAAAATAGATATCCTCTTTCAACCATAGGAATTACCGTCAATTGAAGTTCAAAACCAATATGATCCTCTTATAATCTTTGTCACAATAAAGAAAATGTTGGTAAAATGAGTTATGATTAACAATGGATCAGCTCTTAATGTTTGTAGTATTGACCTACTACACAAAATCAAGGTTGACACATCACAAATCACACCAAATGGCATTAGCATTCGTGGCTTTGATAATGTTGGACGACAATCAATGGGCACTATAACTGTACCTATACAAGTAGGACCTGTGCTTGTGCCTACCCTAATTCATGTCATGCCTTGTTCTTTATCTTACAACATGATTCTTGGTAGACCTTGGATTCATGCATTGGGGGCAGTCCCTTCCACTCTACATTGTTCAATCAAATTTATATTCAAAGGTAAACTTCATACTATTCATGCTGATCCTGAACTAGATAACTGTTTACATATTGAAACGCAAAAACCAGTTTACAATCATATGAGCTTAAACAATTTACAAGCTAATTCATCAAAGCTTTTAGCCACAAATGATGTTGTGAAATATTCTATACCATTGAATGCACTTATTGGTGATGATTGGGGTTCATTAGATTTTAATCCTTGTGATGTTAGGGAATATAAACTTAATAACCTCAACACATCAAAAGTCGCATCGATCTCATCTAGGCAATCTTTTGAAACATCTGAGAAAAACAAAGTCTCCTTGGTTGAAAATAAAGAAAATACCCTCAGTTATACCACAAACTACGAGACCTATGAGGCTTCACCATCTTCTAAGGAAATGACATCCCTTTATGGCCGAGGATTCAAGATCCTTTATAACAATTGTGAATATGTAGGTAAGGGATGTGGTGTAAATCAACAAGGGATTCGAGTACCTATAGAGTCTGCTTCAACACATTACTCAAGCAGCATTGGATATAATCCTTTTAAAGAAAAGAAAGCCTCTTGTCATCCTACACTTAATGTTAATTCAACAAGATCAAAACAACATGACAGATGTCATAGATATGTATGTTCGTAATGATGGAACCCTACAGGTAAGTATCTCTAACCCTTTCTCTCTTTGGTGATGTGCTTCCCCCATGATGTGTTATGTGTTGTTTAGGCCTCCTAGAATGACCCCTGATTCTCTTATAAGGTCCAGGATACCAGGAGACCACCTCTGTTGTGACCTTCTTCTATTTATATCATCATTCTTCTATATTATATCTCTTTGATTTCATTGTTGTGTGTTGTGTCTTATGGACATAGCATTGCGGTCAGTGACACTGGGGGCACCCTCCTACGTGACTGTCCCTAAGACACTTGTTTCTCCTCTCTTATTTATTTTTTCCCTTCCTCTAGTGTTTCTATCTAGCGAGTGGATGACGAAAAACATTTATATTGATGCGGACCTAGTGTCCCTTCCAAGAGCAATAAAAAAAATGGACTTAGTTCCTAATATGACGATGGGGTTGTATATTTTATCCGATGCCTGGCTAGTGGAAGCACTTGTGCTTTCCGTGTAGTGAATTAATGATGTTTTTATTGCATTTACAAACCTTAACAATATTGCTGCTCCATGCACCTTTGTTTGTCTTTGAATCTAGCCTTGGCGACACTCGATTCAGAGAGCTTCATGATATAGCCCTATGGTTATCCTTGAACTCCGGATTTGTTGTATAACCTTTGCTCTTTGTGTGGTTAATCATATGCATTGATGTTGTTGTTTATCATGATATTGTAGACACTAACATGTTTCTTGCAGGGATGTGTTTATGGGATCATTTGGCAATCGTAGAGTACATGTCACCTCCAAGGGGTATGGGCTTTGCGAAAGTCGGTGTTCCCTTGTGTGTTTTATTCCTACCTTAACGTGCTTGATATTGATACCTGATATCAACCACTTTAAGGTGGGGGCATATATAAGGTAAGCTATCTGTTGTAGATGTTAGCAATGTGCTTGTCCTCAGGTGCAGACTAGTGCGATGAGTACTTCCTGCATCCTGAGTTTGTTTGCAATCAATCAATCTATCTTAAAATCTATTGCGTATACCTCCTTTTCACCATAAGGCATCTCCGTGACGCGGGTGGGGTTGCATTTTCAAAATTCCTCTTCAGAGGCACGGAGCAGTTTTGTGACTAACTCAATGCTTAAGCGTGTCTTCAGCGATTGTTGTGGCGAAGCCCAATCGTTGGTGTGTTCCTGTAATGTGCCTGAGATGGTGATGAGCCTAGAAATAGGGAACACACCATCATTTGTCTATCTTGTTTTCTCTGTGTATTCAAGTGTGCATGTTTTGGCATGCTTGTTTTGTTTGGCATGTTTGTTGCCCCATATGCAGAATAAAGATCAGCGCCTTCGGGTAGTGCTTCCTGCATTTTAGGAGGTTTTACGTGTCTTGCGTGTGTGTTGCCCCATATATACAAAGACTTGCACCTTAGGGTAGTGCATCCTGTATTATGGGAGGTTTGTTTACTTTTTTATACTTGCATTTACATTTCATATATATGAGAAAAAGAAAAGAAAAGATACCATTTTTGTCTTCCATGCATTGATTGTCTACTCTATGTTCTGCGTGACTGTAACTGTCTTCTCCATGTTTTGTGTGTCTGTTACTATTTTCTATGTGATTGGCATGTCTTCTCCGTGTTTGGTGTGTTTGTGACCTTACTTTAATGCATATATGGGCCTCGCGTTTATACATACATTAAACTGGGGGCTAAATGTAACGTCAGAAAATGTCCCCTTGGGGGCTTTTCCCTCTTAAGGTTTAGCTCCCGGGTCTTTTGCATGCATTTAGGACATCTTAGTTCATAATTTGGCATCCCGATGGAATAAGCCCTAGGTAACATGACAAATGGGACCTAGGAGGGCCCCTTGAGCTGTACCTTGCCCAAAATAGGGGGAGGACTTAGGCACCCGCGCCCTAGTCCTACCCTATTTTGGGGCAGCCCCAATTTCTGGGTGTCAGTTTATGACCGTTATTTGGGTCCTTTGCCAACACAATAAGTTTGAATTACGAAAATCTTGGCGGGAGTGTTTGTAGTTGCATATAAAAGCATGTTTAGGCATTCATTTGTAAACTAGATGGCAATTGTGATGTTCAAGTGTTCTTAAGGTGATTCAATGCTTTCATTGTGTTGCAAGAGGATACTTGTGTGGTTTGTGTGTTTGTATTTGCAGATTTGGGCATCCATTTCATCATGGAATGAAGAACATCTTCCTCCCATGATATCTTCACTACAAGGTTGTTATGCCCACATTTCCCATGCAGTCACGACATGCAACACATGTCATGTCCACATTTGTCATGTGGTCATGACACGAAATATCAAAAACTTTTCTCTGTGTCCCTAGAAACCCCCTTGCACGCGTCAGCGTGCTCAGTGGCAATACGCATAAGGCGTAAACATGCCAATTAGATTCAGGGAAGAACGTTTACCGCCACAATCCCCTACATGATGATAACCGAGTAGGGGGTTATGCGACACGATGAGCGCCGCTACTAGGGTTAGAATCAATTTAATTCAAAACCCTAAGTTTCCTAAGTGAATGAAATGATTTCGACGGAATCGAAATCAAACCCTAATTCTAATACATAAATAAAATTGAATAAAATATGAAATCAATGGCATGATGGTTGCATGATAAGATGGAGTGACAAAATAAAAGTTAATAAAATGCCATAAATAAAAAACCCTAAATTCTAGGAAAAATTTGACAGCATAACGCATTTTCAACAATTGAAATAATTATTTTTAAAAGGAATTGCCATGAAAAATAATTAAGAAAAATTTAAATAAATAAAGGACAAAATAAATAAATTAATTCCAGTGTCAACATAAAAAAAATTACTACCCATCAAAATATAAAATAAATATAATTAAACAACCAAAAAGATAGAATTTAATAATTAAGTCATTTAATAAATATAATCGCGACAATTATATTTATTAAATCACTCAACTCAAAAAATATCAGATGAGGAAAATTTAAAACATCCCTACGGAATAAAATTGATTAAATTAAGAATAAATTAAATCACAAGGTTTCCCCAATAGAATTAAATTAAAAAGCACTAGATAAATAATAGGGAAGGCCAAAATAAATAATAAGCAAAGGGATAAGAGTTTTAATAAATAAAAAATCCCAATCCCATAAAATAAACCCACAAGGAAAATAGTTATCCCACACCCCAAAAGAAATATATAAATAAAAAATAAAAATAAAGTTAAGTCACTAGAGAAAGCAAATAATTCCCAAAAAGTTAAAATTGCAAATGAGAGGGAAGTTCAATTTCCCGTACACATGGAGAAAAAAAAAGGATTAAATAAATAAACAAAATCCTCACAATTTCCACTCAACCTAATTTACTAATATAATAGTTTCTCTCCCAAGCTGCCCTAATAATATTTTATTAGTTTCCTTATGGAAACCCTAACTGTTCTCTTGTTTTCTCACACTTTGGTTTCTTTCCTCTTTTCCTTGTTTTTCCATTTCTAGTTTTGTGCCTCCATTGTTTGTTCATTTGCAGGTTAAGGGTTTGCTCCTCTTCAATGGCCGCCAAGGAGAATGACCAGAGGTATATTTATTTGTAAATATACATTCCTAGGGTTCGTTTATTTTTTTAAATAAGTATAAGCATAATCTACAGATCTGAAGTGAAATAGAAAAATACTGTATTTAAATCGATTTACAGGGTTTATATATATATATATTTATATATATTGCTTATAGGTATTAATCAATACACAGAGGTAAATCCTAGTGGAGAGAGGTCAGCGGAAGTGTTGTCGTCGCCGTTTCAAGGGAGGTCTATTGCGGGAGGTGTGGGGAGCGTGGAGTGTAGGGTGTTTGAAAGAGGAGAAGGGGGAGTGTGTGGGGAGGAGGCAGTGCCTCCACCCACACCCACGGGCACTGCCCCCTCCCCACACCCCACTTACAAAGGAAGGGACTGTGGGCAGCAGCTATGGCCACCGCTCACAGTCAATAGTTTTTTTTTATTATTATGATTCAAAACTAAAAAAAATAGTCCCTAATTTCCGTTAGGGTTCAATCAACTCTTTCAAGTTTAAAATATATTTTTCTATTATAACAAAAAAAAATCAGTTTGCTTAAAATATTTAAGTATATATATGTATATCAGTTTGTATATATATATACATACAGTGATATACATATACACAAAGTTTGCCACAATACGTTTTATTTAGCATATTTAAAAGTATACACACACACACACACACACATATATATACATTCAGATTTTTCAGTCCAACAATAAAGTATGAAGTCTAAAACAGAGGTATATACTCACTCAAAATGTGTGTATATATATTGAGTGAGTATATACCTCTGTTTTAGACTTCTCATACTATATACATATACATATATTATATATATGTATATAATATAATATGTGTGTGTGTGTGTGTGTGTGTGTGTGTGTGTGTGTGTGTGTGTGTGTGTGTGTGTGATATATATACCTATAAACAAATTTCAAATGAGATGCATTAACCAGATTTGAGGCATAAAATAACCAGTAGGATATATATTTTTTGGCAAATGATTTAAACAATATTATTTTCTATTTTATTTTATTTTTTTGCAAAAATCACACATTAACTAGTTTATTTCTTTCTTTCCCTTTCAGGTATAAGGTGACAGTTTATACAAAAATCATTTCAGTTATATTTTCAACAACTCATACGCACAAACAACAAAATAATAAACATGAAATTTTAATGCAAACATAACATAAATTGTACATCTATTTTTTTTTTCACATAGCAACACATTTTTTTTTTAAAGTAAAATGACAGCAAAATGTATTTTTTCTTGCATTTCTCCATAAACCCATAAACACAACAGCATGAAAATAACAACAGATTTTTGGATAAACATTAAGGAGTACTAACAATACTTTTCCTTACAACAACCAACACATAGGATAGAAGTAATTTTGACAAAAAATACAATGAGGCCTCTAAGGCCATGGCTCAAATCAACCAACTAAAATACAACAAATGAGGCAAACAGATCTACTCCCAACTCCATTTTCTCCCAAGAAATACCTACAATAACACCACAAAGGGAAACAAGCCATGAAGGAAAGCCCTCCTCCCTACCATAGACCTGCAAGTGGTTCACCCCTGAGCTAGGGAGGTAGGATTCACACGGTTGCACACACACACCACAACAAATGAAATTTTTCAAACACACAAAAGAATTCAAGTCCCATGGATTTGCACAATAATAAACTCATGAAAATAAGTTTGATGGGGGTAGGGGAGTGGACCCCTCAACTCAAGAGGTCACTCCATGATCTCAAAATCACCAAGTCTCAATGCCTCAAGCCACAACCACATAATACATATCTCCAAATAACTCAACAAAAACTAACATGGCACTCTTGCCATAAAAAATGCTCTCAACACCATAGAAAATCCCTCAAGGCTATAAGTAGCACAAAAATAAGGAGGTGACCTCGAGGAGGTTCACTCTCCCCTACCCCATACAAGTTGAGCCTTACCTCCAAATGGAGGTGCTCTCACCAAACTGCCAACCTACACAAAATGAAAACAACCATCAACATAAAACCACAAACACAACATAATGAAATATACAAGGGAAAATGGCCATACCCATGGAGCTTACCTTGAAAAGCCCTAACAATGGAAGCACATTTGGTGAAGAGCTCCAAGCTTCTCCAAGTCTCCCAATCTCCAAATTTCTCTCTAACTCCCCAAAAAGGAACTCCAAGAATAGAAAAAGAATGCAAAATGCAAGAACCCTATTGATAACTGAGAGGGGGGAGTGAATCAGTTATCTTAATTACTTCAACTTTCTATTCTTCTTTAACAATTAGTGCAACATCAAATCATATAAGCAAACATAACCATGAAAGCTCAAATAACATCAATACACATAACTCAATGATTTTGACGTGGAAAACCCTGTTAAGGGAAAAACCACAGGGTGACTAACCCAAGATTGTATTCTCTATTAAAAGAATAAGATAGTACAAAATGACACTTGTCAATTATGGCTCACTGCCCGAGCACACTGCTCACAAGGGGCTCATTGCCTACAAGAGACTCACAGTCTACAAGTTACAAAGAAAGTAATAAGATACTTGAACTGATGAGGAGCATCCACATATGCTGAGGTTCAGTTTTGGTTAGGCTCAATACACTAATCTACTGCACTTCATTCTTCCTCCTCTTTGCTGCTGCTTCCACACTGCTTTCTACTTTTGTTTGCACTTCAAAACACACCACCCACACCTTCTCATTGAAATCCATCTGGTATATATATCCGTACAAAGGATTTCAACATATTTCCGGAATACTCAATATTTTCTCAAACTCTGGTCGGTCGGCTGAATCCTTACTTACCAAGTGATGCGTATCAAAGAGATTCTTATAGAAGTCATCAATCATGTCAGCCAATCATGAATGATACCTCAAGAAACTTTATCACCATCAATATCTCATCCGGATTAAGGTCTGATGCTCTACCGGTCAGGTCTTCCTTAGTCTGCTCTGCCAAACAGGAACCCAACACTTAGGTGCTTATAACTTTTCACTCTTTCATCAATGGAGGCTCAATCTCTAGAATATATCAGTCAAGATACTCCTCTTGACTTCCCCAAGTCTGTACTTTGTTGAGATACTTCCTCTGAGAGATCCAAACCTGATTGTCGGAACTTGTTGCATGCTCTGTTCTTGCTTATCGGACCACAACACTCTTCAATCTGACTTCCAGTAAAGACATGTCATGTCCTGTGGATGTTTGGAATGAACTTTGTTGCCATCAATGACAACACTCATGAAGCCACACAATGTCTCTTGCCAACAATCTCCCCCTTTGGCATTGATGGCAACACTTAGTGAAAAATGACTAAGTGTCACACTATACTCCCCCTTAGCTGATGCTCTGTTCTAATGTACACTTTTCTGGAGCTCCCCCTTAGCTAGATTCCACATTTTTCACTGCTCCTCACTCCCCCTTTGACATCAATGGAAAAGGGTAGGATCCGCATACCAAAATTTCTAAAAACGATCTATATTTGGCCGCATAAATATATATACATAACATACATATATTGAAGTATTTCTTCAAAAGTTGTCTTCAACTGGACAAATTCTATTGCCCAACTCTTCTTCATCCTATCCAAAATTGAGATATGACCACTCAATAGGAATGCAAAAGCTTCTGCCCTCTTTAGATCTATCGGATCACTGGTCTAGGCTGTGGTCTGAGCATCAATTAGGGCTTCATGCATGGCCTCTAATTTAGGGATAATTATCCCTCTAAGTTCACTTAACCTGCTTATTTTATTTTTCTTCTCCTTCTCAAGCTTCTTTATTTCATTCATGACTGCAATAGTCTGACACTCTTGATTTATTATTGAAGAGGTGAGAGGATCAAAATTCTGAGATAAATTTGACAGTTTATCCTCTTGTTCTTTCACTTTCTTCTCAATATCCTTTGTCACTTTAGACTGGGATAAACAAAATTTATATATTTCTCTGCCATCTTTAAGAGCATTTTCTAAGCTTTTTATCCCATTATCCATATTTCTCCTATCATTTGTTATTAGCCCTTGTACTTTGGAGAGTCTCTTTCCCAAAAATTCTTTTCGGACTTTATCTTCAGCTGACTTTTCCAAAGAATCAAAATGTGTGCTAATTGATGTAACAAGAGATTTTAAGTTACCATATGAAGAGGATGAGAGATCCTTCTGGAAGGATGGCATGATTTTCTCCAATGCACTGGATGCAATCTCCATTAGCTCACAGTCTTCTCTGTGAGACTTTAAAAGTTTTTCTTTTGCCTTTGCTTGAGCAAAGGATGCTATCTTCATAGTTTGAACTGGGGAGAGAGAATCAAAATTGAATGGTCCTTGAAGTAGGTCCAGTTCATCAATCTCCATCATTTCTTTAGTCAAGAAATCTTTAACAGTTTCTACAGTGTCTCTTGCCAGAGATAGAGTCTTCTTTCCTTTTGCAGCCTTAGCACTGTCACTTGTGGTCTTTTCAGTTTGACCTTCTTCTCTTCCATTCACTTCTTCTCCTTGATTTGTGCTCTCTTCTTTTCTTTCTTTTCCTTCAATTCCGGAGTCTACAGGGGGATCCGAAAGAGAGGTGTCTGCTTCTCCATGAAATTCCTCTTCCGGAACAGAGGAATCTAAGTCCTTAGATTTCTCTTTACTTGTCTCCTTTGTCTCTTCTACAACTATCTTAGTAGATTCTCCTTTGTCATCCATGGCAGAGGGTTCATCATCTAAGTCCTCTATAACAGGAATATTGAATCTTTTATAGGCATTCTAGAGGATCTCTTCAGTCTCTTTAGCTACCTGATCAGTCTCTCCGAGCATAAGCTTATTCATTTTGGCTTTGCTCCGGAACTCATCCTTGCAATCATTGAAGATCATGTTTATTTTCTTTAGAGTGATGGAGGGTAGAGTTGGATAACAATCTGCTCCTAGATTTCTAGGTCTTTTTCCATGGCATTGTTCTTTCTTATTTCAAGTTCCTTTTCTAGACTTTTAGGAATCAGAGATATAATTTCAATGAATGCTTTGTTGTAGATGTTTAAGTACTTGACTGTAGCTGCTTGCAGGATCTTCTGATTAGTTTCACTATAATCATCATAAAATTCAGTCATTAGTTTCAAGTTCCCATCCACAGTGACTGATTTGATGATATCATCAATGCAGAGAGTAGGCCTTTCAACAAATTCTTCTGCCTCTTCTTTCTTGTTATGACCAGTAGAGAGTTCATTGGATGCTTTCTTTTTCTTCTTCATTTTCTTGACCTCTTCATCTAACTCAGTCTCTTCATCATCCTTTTGACTGGTGTAAGACCTTGTGGCCTTTGTCTTAGTTCTCTTCTCTCCCTTTCCAGATGTTCTGACTTCCAGTTTTGATGCTTTTTGCTTCCTAGAGGTGGCAGGTGCAGAGCTCTTGGAGGATCTGGTCTAGGAGGGGGCTTGCACTAGAGCACTTTCTTTCTCAGTTTCTTGCCTTTCTTTCTCTACCCTTTCCATCTTTTCTCTGTTGGCATCAACTGCCTCCTTTGATATTCCATGCCTTTTGGCGAATTCTTCTACTTCCCTTCTTACTTTTCTCTTGATCTCAGGCTGTCTCAGTTCAACATGAACTTTGACACTCAACTCTTGGAGTGTCCCAAACCTTTTTGCCTTAGGGTCCTTGGGTTGACTCAGTAGGTGTTGGATGTGTAGCTCTAGGATTTTCTCATCAACCTCATACCCCAATGGCATGATCCACACTATTCTAGGTTCCACTGCCTCCATCAGACATTGATCAGTGTCCACCATAAATCACATTGTATCCTTGTACTTCTCAACTAATGATTGAGGGATTCTTTCTCTGACTTGCATCATACTCTGAAAGTTCTTGAAGTAGCCCCAGAGTGCTATATTCTGTGCCTTGGCATCACCAATTCCATGCAAATAATCTCTGATTTGTATGGCTACTGGTCTGTCATTTTTCCATATCCAACCATTGGATCCAGGTAGCTCATTCATAAAGTAAAAGAATAAACACAATATCAGACCACCATATTTGAATGAGTTTTTCTTGTCCTTCTTGATCTTTTGTAAGTTTTCTAATAGTTGGCTCAGAAGAAGCTCGCAGAGATCATAGTCAACATTTTTCCTTAGCATTTCATAAGCAGTATATACAGCAGTTCTGGATACTAAATTCTCCCTGCTGGAGTGATATATCTTATAGCCAATTATCATAAATGCAAACTTGATATCCGGATCAGTGATATCTTCTATGGTCATTGCTCTCTTGTCAAATTTTGATCCAGTTGCCTCACTCACTATCTGATTCTTGACGGATTTGAGAGTAGGTAACTCACCAGATGAGTGCAATCTGTTAACTACCCTAATTGCATCCTTGGTTATCTTAAATGGCCTCATCAACCACATAAAGTTGTCATGCAATCTGCTTAGAACATACCGGACCCATTCATCTTCTACAAAATAGGGAAAATGGATGCAATGTCCAAAATATTTGTCCAGATAGCCTTGTACTAAGGTTTGAGTTCAAATGAATCATCTATTAACTGATTGTGATAGATATCCATTAGCTTGGATTCCCCAAATTACTCAATGTTTGCATAAATATATGCCCTAACATCTTCTACATGCAAAACCCCATGCGAAATGCTAGAAAATGTGCCTAGGGGAACAACTTCTAGGGATTTGTAGGGATGTTTCTTGAATTTAGGTCGCGGCATATCAGTGATCTTCACAACATTTGGAGTAGCCATCTTTCAAAGGATTCAGAGAGAGATTCAAGAGCAGAAAATACCTTTTACGCTTTTAGGGTTTACGAAATGAGCTGGATCAAATTGCTGGATAAATCAATTTCTATGGTTGATCTTTGAGAGGTTTGAGACAATTTGTTGCAGAGCTCCTTCTCTCTTCTTCTCGAATGCAAATGTACAAATGATGAGAAAGGGAACCCTTATATTTCTGCGCAAACCCTAATTTCACATTGTAATAAATGCACAACTTAAGTTGTTCCAGTTGCTTTGTTTTCCTTGTCCTCAGAGATTTTTCTGGATTACTGAGATGCACTTAGAGTTATTCTTGGTGAATATTAGCAATCTATCTACCTTTCTCCAATCATTTCATTTATCTGCAGATCAAGATACCTCAAATTTGAATCATACCGGATCTCATTGTGAAAATCCTATTCTTACTGGATGACTGTTAAACTGGATCAATCTTGGAAGATTAACCTCTTTAAAATTTCTTGCAGTTCTTCCATATCTTTACCAAGGCTTATTTAGATGTTTCTCTGAGAGCCCTTTAATCCACAACTTTCCATATGCCAATTTCAGGCACCAATTGATTGGCTGGGAGAACTTGTTTTCTTTTGTGACTCCCCCTGAGCCAGATCTCATCTATTTAGTTTCCAGAAGGAATATCAGCACCAAATTCTAGTGTGGATCCATCCTCAACATTTTCTGTACTCCTCTTTACCCAAATCTTGTTCATCTCCCTTTGAATTTCATCTGCATTCACTTTTCCTTTTCCTTTGTCTTGGTTTTGATTATGATGCACCGACCCCTTTTTGTCCTGAATCTTACTTCTGCAGAATTTGGCAATATGACCAGATCTATTGCAATTGTAGCAAACAACATTTCTTTGCATTTTTGACTGGTATCCTCTTGATCTACATTGATTAGCCATATGTCCCATTTTATTGCATGTAAAGCATCTACCATTGAATGAATTGTTTATTTGCAAATTTCTACATTCATGAGATTTGTGACCATACCTTTTGTAGTTAAAACATTGTCCGGAGAAGGATGAATTAGTCTGATTCATTCTTCTTCTGCATTGATTTACTTTATGACCAAAGTTATTGCAATTGTGGCAGTATCCATTGAAGGATGGATATCTTTGAGCATTTGGTTACCTTATCGGAGGTCTTCTAGGCATGTTCCTTGGATTTCTTGATCCAGAGTTTTTCTGACTGGATCCGAAGCTTTCACCTTTTTCATAACCCAAGCCTTGCTTTTCATCTACCCTCTTTTGGCTTTCAAGAAGAACTTCAAGCTGAGCAGAGCTTATCTTGAATTTTTCTTTGTATTCATTTGCTATTTGAAGATCCCTTTTTAGAGTGTCAATCTGATTCTCAACTTGTTCTTCATTATCTCTGGCTTCTCCAAGATCAGATTCTAGATGTTTGATTATTCTATCCATTTTGTGGTAGTCTTCTGACTTCTCCTTGAGAGATTGTTTTAGATTATCTTCAATTTTTTTTTCTCTTCAATTTGTTGGGTGAATTTCATAACCCCTGATTCCATTTCATGTCTTACCATAATGACCTCTTTTGATAGCTTTTCACATAACTTGTTCTTCTCATTCAGATTTTCATCAATATTATTGGCTTCACTTTGACTTGCTAATTGTTGAAGAAGTTCCTTTCTCTTTTTCATAGAGATACTTAGTTTCCCTTTTAGTTCATTTATGAAATCATCAGCTTGTTTGAGTCTTTCCTTCAAGTTATTGACTTCAGAGTGAGGCTATTCCAAATCATCTAAGGCAGACTGAAGTTGTTCTCTCATACCATACATATCCATTGAGATTCCCAGATCTTCCTCAAGCTGTTAGGCTCTATTTGGAGGAACTTAGCTCTGATACCAATTGTTTGATAACTGAGAGGGGGGGTGAATCAGTTATCTTAATTACTTCAACTTTCTGTTCTTCTTTAACAATTAGTGCAGCATCAAATCATATAAGCAAACATAACCATGAAAGCACAAATAACATCAATACACATAACTCAATAATTTTGATGTGGAAAACCCTGTTAAGGGAAAAATCATGGGGTGACTAACCCAAGATTGTATTATCTATTAAAAGAATAAGATAGTACAAAATGGCACTTGCCAATTAGGGCTCACTACTCGAGCACACTGCTCACAAGAGGCTCACTACCTACAAGAGACTCACAATCTACAAGGTACAAAGAAAGTAATAAGATACTTGAACTGATGAGGAGCATCCACATATGCTGAGGTTCAGTTCCGGTTAGGCTCAATACACTGATCTACTGCACTTCATTCTTCCTCCTCTTTGGTACTGTTGTCCTATCACATACCGGACCTATATTGCTGCTTCCACACTGCTTTCTACTTTTGTTCGCACTTCACAACATTCCACCCACACCTTCTCATCGAAATCCATCTGGTATATATATCTGCACAAAAGATTTCAACATCTTTCTAGTTGGCATCCGAAATACTCAATATTTTCCCAAACTCTAGTCTGTCAGCTGAATCCTTGCTTACCAAGTGATGCGTATCAAAGAGATGCTTATAGAAGTCATCAATCATGTCAGCCAATCATGAATGATACCTCAAGAAACTTTATAACCATCAATATCTCATCCGGATTAAGGTCTGATGCTCTGCCAAACAGGAACCCAACACTCAGGTGCTTATAAATTTTCACTCTTTCATCACTAGAGGCTCAATCTCTAGAATATATCAGTCATGATACTCCTCTTGACTTCCCCAAGTCTGCACTTTGTTGAGATACTTCCTCTGAGAGATCCGGGCTTGATTGTCAGACCTTGCTGCATGCTCTATTCTTGCTTACCGGATCACAACACTCTTCAATCTGATTTCTGGTAAAGACATACCATGTCTTGTGGATGTGTGGAATGAACTTTGTTGCCATCAATGACAACACTCATGAAGCCACATAGTGTCTCTTGCCAACAAACCCCACACTCCTCTTCAAGAGGAGGTAATATAGGCCTTCCAATTTGGCCTTGAGGAATGAGAAGGTGACACTTGTCACCTTCTCCTTCCTCATCCCATGCCACCTGCAAGGGAGAGGAAGTGTGAAAGTGACAAGTGTCACCCTCCAATTCCATTCCAATCCTCACCTTATCTAGTTGTGCTCTCACACATATGTGAGAGACCAAGTGGTGAGGTGGCAATTCCCTTCAAGCCTCCATGAGGATAAGGGATGCCATATGGCATCCTCTTATTCTCCAAGAGAGCCATCTCCCTCCAAGATGCTCTCACACGTGTGTGAGAGTCTTGGAGGTAGATCCCACACACTTGGGAGTCTTGAAGACCTCCCAAGTCTTCTTGGTGAAGGGATCCTCAAACTTTGGGAAGGGAGATGGGTCTTTCCCAAAGCATGACTCATCTCCCACCCTTAGCCATTTCAAAATTCGTCACTTTGACTAAACCTCAGTTTAGAGTGACCAAAAGTGAGTTACCCCAAGGTTTAGTTAGTCAAAATTGACCCTAGACACAAGGGTAACCACCTAGGGTAAGTTTTGGTACACTAAGGTACACCTAGGGAATCATAAATTCACTTTAAATGGCCCAAAATGAAAACAATACCAAGTGGTGTAAAAAAAATAAAAATATACAACACATGATATAAATTAATTTAACAAAAAGGGGTACTAGGCCAAAATAATAAATTAAACAAGTACTCAAGCAACATCTGATCAAATGTGATCCTCATCCCTCTTGGGAATGGATCGGTTTCACAGGGAATAACATATGTGTGAACACTACCTCCAATTTCCCGTGGCCTGGGAATATAATCCTGCACAACTAGATCAAGTGTCAATCACATCATGTATAATCATAGCCGAAGCAACTAAAATTAAATTCATGTCATTGCATAAAACATTAATCATTCACAACATAATTCAAGATTAAACTGCATTTTCTATCTAATGTCACATAATCATCATCAATTAATGAATCCACATAATGAACTAGAAATCACATCAATAATCATCATCTAATATATCTCACATGTCAAATCTCATCAAAGCATCAAAATATGATCAAATTGAATAACCACATGTCTAATCAATGTCAAACTAGAAATTAGGAGATATAATCTAATATGCATAATGGAACAATAGTCTCTAAAAGTTTGATAATGTCACCAACTGTAATGTAAAATGATCAAAATAAGGAAGGAAAATAATTGGCCTCACAAAGGTGACATTATATTGTGTTTTCATTATCAATTCCTTTAGTTTTTGCCTTTGCCTCATAAGGGTACGCACTCTCTATCTGACAATGGTGTTCAGAGACTTAAGTGTCCTCCAGGGCTTGATTGAGGCAAGCCTCTAAATACCACAACCCCCTCACAAAGTCTTATGATTGTAGGTTACAGGTGTCGCATTTGGGAAAAGTGAAGTTGCAGGAAGAATTGGCAGACATCAAGGATTCATAATCCAAAAAGAAGTAGGACATCAGAGCATTTCTAGGACTTGGGTACTTGTACTAGTGTCCTCTACAGACAAATTTCTAGAAACAAAAGTTACAGGGCTGATCAGTGTCAAAAGGAGGTTCAGATCACGTGAAGAAACTGGTACCTTGGACTTGGGTGCGCACACCTTAGTCCCTGACTGTTTCGCCTCAGAACCTCAAAAATAGGTACTCTATGATTTGCTATTTTACGCCTGTCTACAAGAGCTTTTTTCGTTATTCATCAGTTTATTGTCCTATTTGCATAATTAGGGTTTTAATGGTCAATTGAGCATAAGAGAAGAGAAATTGATAATTAAATTCCCTAATCCAAGTTTCCCTACATCTCATAGCAACCTAGGGTATGATAGTGTCTAGCCACTCGACCCTAGATCCTTGAATGTAAAGTGGAAAGGCAGATTCAAACATCAAAACACTAAAACATTAACAAATCCAATTTTCCACTAAACACCATGTCATGCCAAAACTGGTGCTCAAACTCATTTGAAATTCAAACTTACCTACCAAATTAATTGTTGGCAAGCCAACAGTTGTTG
Organism: Cunninghamia lanceolata; assembly: GCA_027924645.1. Taxonomy (NCBI): domain Eukaryota; kingdom Viridiplantae; phylum Streptophyta; class Pinopsida; order Cupressales; family Cupressaceae; genus Cunninghamia; species Cunninghamia lanceolata. The sequence continues at coordinate 50,452 of BSBN01000220.1, read as the reverse complement.
GGGCCAGATTTGGAAATCCCTAAGTCTGATGTGGGGGCAGGGGAATTAAATGCTGACTGACGGAAGATTAAAAATTCCAACACTCCTCGTTAATCTGAAGTTAGATGTCATTCAACAATTTTCTTTCCGGAACTAATCTTTGGAGTTATACCTTTGCATTTGTCTTTTTGGAGCAGATCTCTGGAGTTGTTTCTACCATTCTAGATCACCTCCGAAGCTCTTTTTTGCATCTCTAGAGCACTCTGTCTGCATCTTCAGAGCTGACTTCCTGCATCTCCGGATCTCTATTTCTGCATCTTCGGAGCATGTCCAGAGCAGTACATACTTTCCAAGGTTGAACCTCTAGAGCTCTGTTGTTGTCTTTCTGGAGCTAAACCTCCAGAGATGTCTTCTTTTCGGGGCTGCACACCTCCAGAGCTATCAACAATACCAAGCCTATCTCTTAGGCATTCAAAAGAATCTTTTGGCAATGCCTTTGTAAAAATGTCAACGAGTTGCTGCTCGGATCTACAATATTTTAACACAATCTCTCCTCGTTCTACCAACTCCCTTATAAAATGATAACAAATCTCAATGTGCTTGCTTCGTCTATGGAAGACTAGATTCTTTGTCAGGGCTATTGATGAAACATTGTCATAATGAATGGTTGTACCATCTTCTTGCTGCTCATTCAAGTCTACAAGGATCCTTCTCAACCAAATAGCCTGACGTGTTGCTACATTTGCTGCAATATACTTAGCTTCTCCTATAGAGAGAGACAATGGGTTGCTTCTTGGATGCCCATGATATCACGCCTGAAGCCATGTGAAATACATAGCCAGATGTGCTCTTTCGATCATCTACATTACCTGCCCAATCACTATCCATGAAACCAACCAACTTAAACTCATTAGAAACACCATATAAGATGCCATAACCTATTGTGCCATTCACATATCTCAGGGTCCTCTTTCCTGCTTGCCAATGTGTGTCCTTAGGCTTCTCCATGAACCTAGAAATCAGGCTTACTGCATACATCAAATCAGGCCTAGTGGTTGTTAAGTACATGAGGCTTCCAACCATGCTCTTGTAGACGGTTGGGTTTACTTTCTTGTTGTTGTCCTCTTTATTCAATTTTAGACCTGTAGCTGTTGGTGTAGGGGTAGGTTTACTAGTCTCCATTTTAAATCTCTTCACAATCTATTTGGCATAGTTATTTTGTGAAATAAATATGTCATGCTCTGTTTGTTTGACCTCAATGCCAAGAAAATACTTTAGCAGACCTAAGTCTGTCATCTCAAACTCATTCTTCATTGCCTCTTTGAAATTAACAATGAAGAGATCACTATTGCCAGTAAAAATCAGATCATCTACATACAAAACAACAATCAAAATATTACCTTCAGCTGCTTTGATGTAAAGAGTCAGCTCACTGTTGCTTTTGCTAAAACCATTACTCACTAAATATGAGTCTATTTTGTTGTACCATGCCCTAGGTGCTTGTTTCAGCCCATAGAGAGCTTTTTGGAGTCTATATACCTTGTCCTCTAGGCCTGGGACTTCATAGCCAGGTGGCTGCTCCACATACACTTCCTCTTTCAGCACTCCATTCAAGAAGGCTGACTTTACATCCATTTGAAACACCTTCCACTTGTGTTGAGCTGCTATTGCTATGACTACCCGGACTGTTTCCAACCTTGCAACTGGTGCATAAGTCTCATCATAATCTCTTCCAGGCTATTGTTTGTACCATCTGACAATTAGCATTGCCTTATGTCTTTCAATCTTTCCTTTAGCAATAGACTTGGTCTTATAGACCCACTTAACTCCGATTAGTTGTTTACCCTTGGGTAAATAAGTTAGCTGCCATGTGCCATTCCTCTCTATGGTATCCAACTCTTCATCCATGGCCTTACACCATTTCTCTTCTTTCATAGCTTTTTCAAAGTGCATTGGGTCACTACAAGAAAATAATGTAAAATCCAAATTCTCATCCATATCAGCATACCTTGTGCTGTCATAAATCTCCTTCACACTCCTTATCCTCCGTGGCATCAATGATATGAGTGTAGGGTCTGAATTTCCTCTAGAGATGCTGCTGTGCTGAACTCTGGAGCTGCAGATCTCCAGAATTACAGACCTCTAGAACTGCTGATCTCCAAAGTTGCTGTGTTGCTGTCCACCTCTAGAACTGTTGTTCTCTAATGCTCTACAATAGTTTCTCTCAGAGTTGCTGCTCTCCGTAGTTCCTCTAGAGTTGTTGTCCTCTAAAGCTTCTTCATCTTCAAGGGATATAGTAACTGAAATACCTGTGGTGATGTCCACCGTTCCATCCCATGCTTCATTCTCAATGAACTCGACATCCCTGCTGATCACAACCTTTTTGGTGATGGGATTATACAGTTTGTAGGATTTTGACTCTTCACTATAGCCTATGAAGATACATATCTCACCTCTATCATCAAATTTCTGCCTATTCTCTTTAGGCATGAATGTATATGCCACACACCCGAAGATTCTTAGGTGTTCAACACTTCATTTGTTGTTTGTCCATGCCTCTTGTGGAATCCTATCATGAACAGCCTTTGTAGGACACCTATTCAACAGGTAGACCATTGTTGCTACAACTTCACCCCAGAAATCATGTGATAGTCCTTTTGCTTTCAACATGCTTGTTGCCATCTCTTGAATGGTTCTATTTTTCCTTTCAGCTACTCCATTTTGCTATGGAGTATACCTAGTTGTAAACTACTTTTCTATGCCTTCATTCCTGCAGAAATTCAGAAATTCCTTAGAGATATACTCTCCCCCTCTATCTGTTCTTAGGGATTTTATATAGTGGCCACTTTTCTTTTCAGCTAATGCCTTAAACCACTTGAATTTCTTGAAGGCTTTTGATTTGTTCTTCAAAAACTAAACCCAGATTTTTCTGCTGTAATCATCTATGAATGTCATAAAATACGTATTTCCAGCCAAGGTGTGGGTTTTCATGGGACCACACAAATCTGAGTGCACCAACTCCAATGGTGCTTTTGCTCTCCTAGAATACCCTGATTGAAAGGGTTGTCTATGCTGCTTTCCTAAAATGCAGGCTTCACATTTTCCATCGGGCTCTATAATGTTTGGTAGCCCTCTAACCATGCCTTTCTTGGACAATAAACTCAAACCAGAAAACCTTAAGTGCCCATACCTCAAATGCCACAATTTGGATGGGTTTTTGATGATTGCCCTAAAGGCTGATTGTTGTCCCACTGCTATAGGCGCCAGAGATAGTGCTGGGAACTGTGCTAGAGATAGTGCTGGAGATGACGCCGGAGACTCTATGTGTATCCTAAGAGGAAACATTCTATTTCTTGTCATCTGCACTACTGCAATCACTTTCTTACTACCTCCTTTGTCAAATATTGTGCACTCTCCATTTTCCATCAGCATTTTGTAACCATTTTGGACCATTTGTCTAATGCTCAATAAGTTATGTTTTATGCTAGGGGCATAATAAACATCTTGGATCACCCTCCTTTCACCATTGTTGGACTGAATGTTGACTGTACCTTTTCCCATGACGAGAACTTGCTCATTGTTTCCCATTTTTATTTCAGTTTTAATGTTGCTATCTATGGAGGCAAAGAAGTTTTTATTTCCACTCATGCAGTTGCTACAACCGCTGTCTAGATACCATACTTCATCACTACTCCTCTCAGCAAGGTTGCAAATAATAAATACATTTGACTGTTTTTCATTTTTAGCCTTGTTCTCATTTGCTACATTAGTATTTTGGCCTCCATGATCACGTTGTTTCTTTCTACACTCACTAGCATAATGACCAAACTTATGATAGGTAATAACATTAAACATTGCTTTTGTCATACCTTTGATTAGAATTGTTCTTCTTCTTTTCTTGATAGCTTGGTTGTGAGTTGCTTGCCTCTTCTTGGTTGTTTGAAACTCCTCTTCTAGAGTTGCTTCTTCCTCTACCTCTTTGACCTCTACCTTTGCTATTTCTTCCTCTTCCTCGACCTCTTGCATTGGTTTGAGCCTTGAAGGCTTGCTCAAGGGAAGGAGTTGATCTATTCAACCACTGCTCATGGCTTTGTAGAGAACCCATCAACTCATCCACTATCATCTTGGACAGGTCCTTTGTCTCTTCAATGGTTATGAGAATAGGGTCAAATCTAGAAGGTAGACTCCTTAGGATTTTCTCAACAATCCTTTGATCATTCATGGTTTCTTCATTTATCCTTAGCTAATTTATCATGGTAGAAACCCTAGTGTGAAAGTCTGAAATAGACTCACTCTCCTTCATCTGTAGGGTCTCAAAATATCTCCTAAATAGTTGGAGTTTCACTGATCTTACCTTGTCAGTTCCCTTATAGTTGTTCTGCAATATTTCCCATGCCTATTTTGAGTAGTTTGCTGCTGCATTGTGGGGGAAAATAGCCTCTATCAAGAATGCCTCAATTAGACTGAGGGCTTTTGCATCCTTCATTCTTGTTTCCTTCAATGAGTTTCTTTGAGCATTAGATAGGGATACATAAGCTGCTGGGTCTATGGTGTTTGTGAACCCATTGATGACCAACTCCCATAGGTTATTAGCAACCAGTATTGTCTTCATCTTCTTAGCCCAGATATCATAATTTTGTCCATCAAAACTCGGTGGTTTCTGCCATCCTTTGTTGTCCCCACCTACCATGCTTCTCAAATCTGAGAAGGTTGATAATGCCTAGACAAACTAGGGCTTATATAAAACACCCACAAAAAGTTTTTCTAACTTCCTAGAAAAAAATAGGGCTCTGATACCACTTGCTGGCAAGCAAGGGAGGTTAATGGCTGTCTAGAAAAAACTAATGCTACATCAATGTATGAACAACAAGAACACAAGCACACAAATGGAGAGGAAATACAAAAAACAAACAACAATATATATTATATATTTTCCTTTCAAAAATACATTCAAAACTTTCATACAAATTCATACAGAGTTGCTGCTCTATTTTTCTAATTTGCCCCTGTATCTGGAGCTGACTGTACCTATACTATACTACTGCACATGCACCTTCTATTCTCTGCTATCTGTTGTTTCCTTCTACTGTTGTCTCCTTCTATTCTCTGCAATATGCTTCTTCTGTTGTCTTCTTTCTGATGTTCTTTTGTTCTCTACTGGAACATTCCTTCTGCTGCTGCAGGTTACAACTCTCTCTATTCTTTCCTTCTGCTACTGCAGGCTTCTTCACTCACACATCCTACAGTCAACTACATTCCTTTTGTCTCATTCCATGTCATGCCAAAACTGGTGCTTAAACTCATTTGAAATTCAAACTTACCTACCAAAGTAATTGTTGGCAGGCCAACGGTTGCTGGGGGTAGATTTGGAAATCCCCAAGTTTGACGTGGGGGTAGGGGAATTAAATGATGACTGACGGAAGATTAAATATTCCAACATAGAGATTGTGAAATTTCAAAGAAAAAGGAGTAGAGGTACGAATGATTCTAAATTTTGATGTTCACTATTATAGTTTTTACAGTATTGTTTTAGATGAAAAACACACAGTTGAATTCAGAAGCTCTTCACAATTCTAAATTTTGATGTTCATGTGCTATTGCTTATAGATGAACACCTCATACATGCATGTTGTACTGAAATTTGCAAGTTGAAAAGCCCATAGTAAACATGGAACATATGATTAAGTCCAAGACATTTGCAGACAACCACAATATCATCCTTGAAGTACAACAAAGCTGGCAACAAATGGAAAAATTGAAGGCTATTATAATCAAGTCTAAGGACCAGGCTCTTGGTTTCAAGATCCAGCAACAACTTCAGGATTTCTTATGCTGACTTGAAACAGTCAAGGTACTTTAATTTGATATATTGTGTTTCTCTATACTCAAGTTTTAGACTTGAGAGAGTAGCTAAAATCATATGTTGTGAAAAATGTAGGAGGTCAACTCTATTTTGCAAGATCAAAGTATTTTTTGGTTAAAGACATTGACATGTTTAAGAAGTCATTAGACAATTTAGTATTTTGGAGAAAAAAGTTGTGTTGAATCCAAACAGAAATTGCATGATTCAGTAGACAAAGTAGTTTTATAACAAACTATTTTTACATCAATGTTTTATTAAGTTTATTATTTTAGCTATTTTTTTTCTTCTTCTTCTGAGTTACTGGAATTTATCTCTGTCTTTATCAATCATATTTGTGAGTAGTAATTTATAAGAATTAATCTTTCATTTTTATATTTGTTTTTTAATTTACTTAAATTAAATAATATTTTTAAAAATACATTGTTATTGTTACAAAATTTGTATAGATTTAGTATATTATTACATATGCTTCTTTTAAAATTTATTGTGACAAGGTTTCTCTATATTTACAATAATGCATATGCCTTTTAAGATGCATAAAATAAATATTTACCTTTTTCTTTAATTTATCACTAAGAAAGTGATAAATAAATTAATAATCCATAATGATTGTTTAAAGAGATTATTGGATGAGATTAGTTGTGTAGAGAAAAACTATGCTACCTTACAAATATAAACTAAGGTAAAATGATAATTGAATAGAAACATGCAATTAACTTTAGTTTAAAGAGTAGAGTTAGTAATAATATTAAAATTTTATATTTTTTAAATGATAAGATAGAGATCAAGAACCTAGCTTTGTTACACATGATCCTAAATTTTGCTTAGAGGTCAAATCTATAACAAGTAAGTTTTGATAAGTAGTAGGGTAAGTGCAAGAAGATGGGGGGCCAAAAAGGGGTCTTAAGTGGCCACTTTTTTTCTGAAATCAGGAAATATTGGCCTTGGATGAGAAATTGAGCATAGTTACACTCAAAATTTGGAGATGCAACCAAAACAATGTTCGTAGTGCTCTGAGTCTACTTTCTAAACTACTATTTTTTTTTGAAAATGACATAGATTAAGGGGTTCAAAAGAGGGAGCCACAGAAATTGGTGTTGTTTCTGTCAAAAAAACATAACATAGCATGTTTTGTGGCTCCCTCAAAAGGTCAACTTTTTTTTGGTATTTTAAAATCGCTTTGGTGAGAAATTAGCTAATAGCATGTAGCTTATGCCTGATTTTTCTGATAATTTTTTGATGAATATTTGATTTTTTACTAATTTTCAAAGTGGACACATCCTAAAAAATAGAATTTTGGCCGTGATACCCCTATAAATTTTGAAAACTAACTGAAAATTAATTTTTTCTTTTTTTAATATTTGTAGAATGGAGTCTAGTTTCTAAATATGTAATTGTTTTGAAATTTCAATGAATAGTTAATTTACAATGAAAAAAAGACCAAACAGTGGTTTTTGCCCAAAAACGGACACACAAACAAAAGAAATTAAAGATGAAAGGCTTAACATTGTTAAAATGTGAAAAAAATCACATCGTCAAATAGCTAAGAGAAAGCCTAACATTACCTAGGTGTTCGATTTGTTTGACATTGAAACACGTGCAAATCTAAGGGTTAGCATGAACGGAATTATGTGAAATCTTGAAGAATCTGGAAAAACACGTCTATGACTGTTCAAAAGGCACTCCAAGCCTTTGGGTTGGAAATCCAAAGCAAATCCCAAGCCCAAGGCTTGGGATTCCCAAAGCAAGACATAACATGTGCTCGCGTTATATTTTGCTTTGCATTTTTCTTTTCTGCAAGTCTGTTGTTTGTCATGTTTCACATAACGCGAGTGCGTTATAATGCGCTCGCGTTGTGTTCCCCTTAAATTTTTTTATGTTCAAGGCTATTAATCATGTATGTATGCCTATATGTATGTATGTATGTATGTATCTATGTATGCCTATATGTATGTATGTATCTATGTATGCCTATATGTATGTATGTATGTATGTATGTATGCCAATATATATGTATGTATGTATGTATGTATGTATGCCAATATATATGTATGTATGTATCTATGTATGTATGTATAGTGTCGAGGGCAGAGGAGGGTAGAGATGGGAGTGAGCCAGATAGGGGAGGAGAGGGGTGGATAAGGATTGAGTGATTAAGGTTTAAGGTTGAGGGTTGATTGTTTAGGGATAGGATTTAGAGTTTAGGGATAAGGGATTAGAGTTTAGGACCTTGAGGGATTAGGGTTTAGGGTTGAGGCTTTAGGGATAGCATTTAGGGTTAAGGGTCAAGGGATTAGGTTTAAGGTAGAGTGTTGAGGGTAGAGGGATTAGGGTTGAGGCTTTAGGGATAGCGTTTAGGGTTAAGGGTCGAGGGATTAGGTTTAAGGTAGAGTGTCGAGGGTAGAGCGATTAGGGATAGGGTTTAGGGTTGAAGGTTTAATGATTTAGGGTTGAGGCTTTAGGGATGAGGGTTAAGGGATTAGGGTTTAAGATATAGTGTCGAGTGTCGAGCATGTAGGGATAGGTTTTAGGGTTCAAGTTTTAAGGGTTAAGGGTCGAGGGATCAGAGTTAAGGGTTGAGGGATTAGGGTTTGACGTTGAGGGTTGAGTACATTGAGGTTTGAGGGTTAAGGGTTTTGGGATAGGGTTGAGGGTCGAGGGATTAGGGTTAAGGGATAGGGTTGGAGGGTTTAGGGATAAGGGATTAGGGTTTAAGGTATAGTATCGAGCCCATTGAGGGTCTAGGAATAGGGATAGCGTTTAGGGTTTAGGGATGAGGGATTAGAGTTGAGGGATGACGGATGACGGATTAGGGTTGAGGGATTAGGGTTTAGGGATAAGGTCTAGTGTTAGGGTTGAGGGATTAGGGTTTAAGGTATAGTGTTGAGGGTTTAGGGATAGGGTTTAGGGTTGAGGGATTATAGTGAAGGGTTGAGGGATTAGGATTTGACGTTGAGGGTTGAGGGTTTAGGGTTTAGGGTTTAGGGATAGGGTTGAGGGTCGAGGGATTAGAGTTAGGGGTTGAGGGATTAGGGTTTGACATTGAGGGTTGAGGTTCAAGGGTCAAGGGTTTAGGGATAGGGTTGAGGGTTGAGGGATTAGGATTAAATTAGAGTGTGGAGGGTGTAAGGATTAGGGATAGGGTTGGAGGGTTTAGGGATAAGGGATTAGGGTTTAAGGTATAGTATCGAGTCTGTTGAGGGTTTAGGAATAGGGATAGCATTTAGGGTTTAGGGATGAGAGATTAGAGTTGAGGGATGATGGATTAGGGTTGAGGGTTGAGGGATTAGGGTTTAGGGATAAGGTTTAGGGTTGAGGGTTGAGGGATTAGGGTTTAAGGTATAGTGTTGAGGGTTTAGGGATAGGGTTTAGGGTTGACAGATTAGGGTTTAGGATTGACAGATTAGGGTTTAGGGTTGATGGATTAGCATTTAATGTCGAGGTTAGGGTTAGAGTGTCAAGGGTAGAGGGATTAGGGATAGGGTTTAGGGTTGAAGGTTTAAGGATTAAGGGTTGAGGCTTTAGGGATGAGGGTTTAAGGCTTAAGATATAGTGTCAAGTGTTGAGGGTGTAGGGATAGGGTTTAAGTTTTAAGGGTTAAGGGTTAAGGGATAGGGATTAGGGTTTAAGGTATAGTATTGAGGGTTGATGGTTTAGGGATAGGGTTTAGGTTTGAGGGATTAGGGTTTAGGGTTGATGAATTAGGGTTTAATGTTGAGAGTTGAGGGTTGAGGGTTGAGGATGAGGGATTAGGGTTAAATAAGAGTGTCGAGGGTAGAGGGATTAGGGTTTAAGGTATAGTATCAAGCCCGTTGAGGGTCTAGGAATATGGATAGCATTTAGGGTTTAGGGATGAGGGATTAGAGTTGAGCAATGACGGATTAGGGTTGAGGGTTGAGGGATTAAGGTTTAGGAATAAGGTTTAAGGTTGAGGGCTGAGGGATTAGGGTTTAAGGTATAGTGTTGAGGGTTTAGGGATTGGGTTTAGGGTTGAGGGATTAGAGTGAAGGGTTGAGGGATTAGGATTTGACATTGAGGGTTGAAGGTTTAGGGTTTAGGGATAGGGTTGAGGGTCGAGGGATCAGAGTTAAGGGCTGAGGGATTAGGGTTTGACGTTGAGGATTGAGGGTTTAGGGATAGGGTTGAGGGTCGAGGGATTAGAGTTAAGGGTTGAGGGATTAGGGTTTGATGTTGAGGGTTGAGGGTTGAGGTTCGAGGGTCAAGGGTTTAGGGATAGGGTTGAGGGTCGAGGGATTAGGGTTAAAGTAGAGTGTAGAGGGTATAAGGATTAGGGATAGGGTTGGAGGGTTTAGGGATAAGGGATTAGGGTTTAAGGTATAGTATCGAGTTTGTTGAGGGTTTAGGAATAGGGATAACATTTAGGGTTTAGGGATGAGGGATTAGAGTTGAGCGATGAAGGATTAAGGTTGAGGGTTGAGGGATTAGGGTTTAGGGATAAGGTTTAGGGTTGAGGGATTAGGGATTAGGGTTTAAGGTATAGTGTTGAGGGTTTAGGGATAGGGTTTAGGGTTGAGGGATTAGAGTGAAGGGTTGAGGGATTAGGATTTGACGTTGAGGGTTGAGGGTTGAGGGTTTAGGGTTTAGGGATAGGGTTAAGGGTCGAGGGATCAGAGTTAAGGGTTGAGGGATTAGGGTTTGACATTGAGGGTTGAGGGTTGAGGTTCGAGAATCAAGGGTTTAGGGATAGGGTTGAGGGTTGAGAGATTAGGGTTAAAGTAGAGTGTGGAGGGTATAAGGATTAGGGATAGGGTTGGAGGGTTTAGGGATAAGGGATTAGGGTTTAAGGTATAGTATCGAGTCTGTTGAGGGTTTAGGAATAGGGATAGCATTTAGGGTTTAGGGATGAGGGATTAGAGTTGAGGGATGATGGATTAGGGTTGAGGGTTGAGGGATTAGGGTTTAGGGATAAGGTTTAGGGTTGAGGGATTAGGGTTTAAGGTATAGTGTTGAGGGTTTAGGGATAGGGTTGAGGGTTGAGGGATTAGAGTGAAGGGTTGAGGGATTAGGATTTGATGTTGAGGGTTGAGGGTTTAGGGTTTAGGGTTTAGGGATAGGGTTGAGGGTCAAGGGATCAGAGTTAAGGGTCGAGGGATTAGGGTTTGACATTGAGGGTTGAGGGTTGAGGTTCAAGGGTCAAGGGTTAAGGGATAGGGTTGAGGGTCAAGGGATCAGAGTTAAGGGTCGAAGGATTAGGGTTTGACATTGAGGGTTGAGGGTTAAGGTTCGAGGGTCAAGGGTTTAGGGATAGGGTTGAGGGTCGAGGGATTAGGGTTAAAGTAGAGTGTGGAGGGCATAAGGATTAGGGATAGGGTTGGAGGGTTTAGGGATAAGGGATTAGGGTTTAAGGTATAGTATCGAGTCTGTTGAGGGTTTAGGAATAGGGATAGCATTTAGGGTTTAGGGATGAGGGATTAGAGTTGAGCGATGATGGATTAGGGTTTAGGGATAAGGTTTAGGGTTGAGGGTTGAGGGATTAGGGTTTAAGGTATAGTGTTGAGGGTTTCTTTCGTCAAATGTAGATTATGGGTCTGATTATATTGATTGCTTGTCCAGTTTTGGGGTGTGGATGTTTTGGAATCAATCAGGAAGTCTTCAGGAGACTTTGTGGAAGTGGATTGGAAATCGCTTGACAGAACCCCTGCTATTTATGCTTGGATAAGGATTTGTCACAAACTAGAACTTCTGCTTCCAAAGAAGATCTGTCTTTCTTCCTTGATGGGCATTTTCTATCAAGAACTTGATTATGAGGGCTTGCCCCTTCATTGTTATGCCTATCATATGGCAGAGCATCTGGCAAGCTCTTGCAAGAAACAAGAAAAGTTCTCCCTCAAAAACCTTGTGGTCATTCAAGTCTGAAGGGGAAGGTTTGGAAAGAGATGTGATCAATGCAAAGGATGTGATCAATCTATAGCAGGACAAAATGTGAGCGCGTTATAACGCGCTCGCATTTTGTCTTGCTATTGAAATGGTAAACAAGTGTTGACCCCCGTGATCCAGGCCCACATGCTTTGTTTTCTTACTGATTCTACGCATGTTCTGACAAAAAAGGAGTGCTTTCATGCTGTTGGGAAGTTCACATGCACATTTGACACATTGTACCACCTTTGCATGATCTTTCCACCACCTTTTCTACTTTGCCAACTTGAGAAGGAGGAAATAACATAGTTTTCACACCAAGTTTGATATATATCTATTCAAGTTTCAATTTTTGTAGTGTTGCAATGTTAATTGTGATTCAATTTTAGGAATTTAACATTATAGAATGGTTAATAGTATTGTTGTTAGTAGTTATATTTGAGTGTTATTCAATTTAACATTGAAAAGGAAGCAAGTGGTGAAAAACTCAAATTGTTGAGGAGTTTGATGTAAGAAAAAAATACTACATAATTGGGTACTCTCTCCATTCGAATCTTCATTTTTTAGGTATGTCAAGTCTTTACATGCATGTTCTTTACATTTTCCTTATTTCATATTGAATTACTTTATCATGCTTTATCATACATGTTTAAAATAGACACATTCCCAATCAAGAAAGCAACCTACAATCTCACATGATGCCATGTATATTTTCTACACTTGGGCTCTTTAATAATTATGTGTAATAAATAGACCTTAACATACCATGATGTCAAACTATACAAGAATAAATCCTTACAGACTAATATTGGTCTCTTTATCATGCTACAGACAAATTCTCCATCATGTCGAGGAAACGATCAAGAATTAAACCACATTAGGAAGAGATAGAAGCTAAGAATGCAAAGAAAGTAGTGGCTATGAGGGAACTTCATGAGAAGAGGAAATTGGACACAATAAATGAAGACATACCAATTGAAGAGGAACCACAATCATCACAAAGAGATATGGCATTGGCGGCACAAAGAGAACGAATGCAAAAACTTCGTGGTACGAGAGATTTGAATACCATAGTTGGAGACACGTCCTCTACCGCAAGTCAACATGTAGGGACGCCATCTACCACATCTCAAGTTGAGAGTACATCATCACTCACATGTAATGAAGGAGGTACACCATCATTCCCACCTCAACCTCAAGGTATGTCATCTATTCCATCTTCGATCGAAGGTATGCCATCTAACCCATCTCATTTAAATATTGATGAAATTCCTAATGTTGAGATGAATTTACCTAACTTAACACCACCTAGAATTTTGCATAGAAAGCCAAAGTATTTGATTGATATTGATGAGAATATTTTGCAGCCAATGGAAGGTAAGATTCCAAAATGCACTTGTAGAAGATATGCTAATAAGATTTGGAGATTATTCTTTGAAAAGTTAAATGAGACTGCAAGATGTCAACTATTCGTTGAAATGATGTGAAGTATAAAGTATAGGTCTATCATGAAGATTCTTGGGTTGAGAACATCAGAGGCTTCAAGTGAAAAATCTATTGTCAAGAATCTAATGAGTGCGTATGAGAGTGTGGGTAGCACCTCATGCACAAAAGATAGTAATGCAACATGGCGTGTGATTACATCGACTATAGTAAGTAGTCAAACGAGGAAAGCTCATCTCATTAGAAAGACAAGTCAAGAATTGAGAATTAATAGGAAAACTTTATCAAGAGCCGTTGGAAGACATCAAAGAATTGAGGACACTAATGCCAATGAATTATGGGCATTCTCGGGGAGACTACCATGAAAAGATAAACCAATTGTTGAAGCATTGAGATCACTAATTGAAGACTTTTGGAAGAATTACACAAGGGTATCTCTGAATCAAAGGGATGTGGTAAGAAGAAGAATTGGTAGTCAGAACCGCGGGCCACATCCAAAGCATTTTTTGGATGAGACTCAAACACAATTTTATGGTAAATTTCTAGAGAAGTATCCTCAAATTAAAATTTGTCAAAGATATTTTGAAATGCTAAAACCTTTCTATGTTAAGATAAATCACACACGCACTACTTGTTGTTGTAGATTACATATTGAATTTTCTAACCATTTTGATGCTTATAGGTCTATATGTTTAGATATGCATACTAACAATGATTTGCAAGGTTGTGCCATATGTGCCCCACCAACATCTTCAAGAGACTTCATATCAAGAATTTTATGTGAAAGAGAGGAAGGTCAAATATTCTACAAGAAATTATGCTTGGATGGCACATGTCATCATTGCGGTGGCTTGCAACATTTGCCAATATGTGAACATATGGAAAGAACACATGTGGTTGGAAATGAACTAGTAGAGTTTGGCAAGTATAAAATAGTGGCATACAATACAAAAGATGGTAAAGAAGCAAAGAGGTGTGAATTGGTTATTGAAAAGATTCCAGTGTATCAGTTTATGCCTATATTTCGTGACAGCATAGTGTATGAGTATGCAAGACATGCCCATAGAGCTCGATGGTTGGACTTGAAATTCAAGTTATGCAAGGACACATTTCTGGTTAGTAGCATTGTTTCAGTTGTCGACTTTGCAGAGAACTACAGTCTACAGCCACAGCGTGAGGTGCAATCACAATATTACAACTCCACACAGGTTTCTATATTTGTGCACATTGCATTCATTCATGCGAATGATAGTACAGAGGATGACAGAAAGATCATAAGGGAGTATAATTTCTATATTAGTGATGATCGCACGCATTCTACGGAGTTCGTGCAAGGTTGCTTTCAGATGTTCTACAATGATTTGGCTAGAAGGGGCATATCGTTCAGTCAGCATATCATATGGTCGGATAAATGTGCGTCACAATTCAAGAACTCATGGAATTTCTATTGGCTGAGTAGGAGGCATAATTTTACAGGTATTCAACATATGTGGAACTTTTGTGAGGTCAGGCATGGAAAGGGGGAGCATGATGGTGTAGGAGCATGTATCAAAAGAGCCATAGCACAAGAAGAGTTAAAGTATAAAGACAATGCAAAGTTGACAGATGCAAAATCGATTGTCAAGTGGTGTAATGCTTCCATGGGTCTAGGTAATGAAGGTAAGTCTTCAGTTCATAGATTTTTTTGGTTGATAGATGATACTAACATTGCACCATATGAGGACTGTTGTACACTGACAGGATCAAATGAGATGCACTCTTTCAGAAGCTCAATTGCAAGTTCATGGAGTATCCATACACGAAAAATGTCATGCTTTTGTTCTTCCTATACAATTCAAGTCTGGGATGAGTGCGAGTCAAAGGAGTGGGTTGACGAATGGCAGTTAAGTTATCTTAGCCCACTTGACATGTATCGACCCCCGACGGCACTGGAACTAACACAAATGGAATCATCAGTTGACTTTGACCACATATCAGATTTAGTTCAACCAGGTAATATAGGGCACGTATATGCATCTAATTTCATCTAGTTCAACCAGGTAATGTCATCTTACTTTGTAGTGTTTTTGTAATGTTAACTAATTTCATCTAATTTGCTACACATCAATGTAGGGCACGTATATGCAGTTATTGTAGATGAAGATAATGAAGAGGGAACAGATTATTACTTATGTTGTTGTGTTGAGGCCAAAAAGAAATTGGAGGCCCCTGTTACAGATGGAGAAAACATCAAATACCCTACAGGCTCAGTGGTTATTACTAGAACATGGCTTAGAAGGTACCCACATAAGTGTGTTAATATTTGGCTATTTTAGGACTTTGACACGCATCGAAAGATTCTTCATTACTCGAAGCTTGTTGTGGCATCCAATGTTCATTTGATAAAGTATCGGGGTAGAGCTTTGAACAAAATCTTGTGGAAGGTGTGTGAGTCTGACCATGAAGCAATACTTGACACAATAAAGAGTAGAGTAGACCCGGATGGTTCATTGGATTAATTTGTAAGTATTCACATTGGTTTTGTAAAGTCATGTTACATTGAGTTGTAAGTATGCACATTAACTTGTAAGGTTTGTCTTTTTTTAATTTCCTCCTGCATTTTTACACATATACACATTTTTACATCATCATGTTATGCATTTTTGGTGTCCTGCTCCTGATGTGACCAAACTCATAACTCACCCTACTTCCTCTAGACACCATTTGATGATCTCTCCAACACTCTAGATCCAGGGCGCCCAATCATGATGATGACCCATATACCATTCTCCCAAGGCGCTCATAATGAATGAAAAGAAGACCAAGGATGCCCAAGCTTAATAGACTTATTTCTTTCAATTTTGATGATCCAAACTCTTGCAAAATGACACCACTTTCATGCCTTTTTATCTTCCTTCACATACAAGGTGCCAAATCAAGTTGAAAAATCTACATAAGGGCACCAAAATGGATGAAAGGAGAGATGAAATGCGCCTTAGGACTCCATGCTAAGGTTTGAGCCATTAAAGTCTCTTGATATTAGGTGATCATGATGATGAAACTTAGAGCTTTTTCCTTTCATATGCGCTCATCTAAGATGTTTGAATGATAAGGAGTGCCTCGACCTCTACAATGTACATTAGGTGCTAAAATCAAGGTGATTTTAAGTCACTTTGAGTCATTCGGGGTCAATTTGAGTCTTTGAGTCATGTTGCAAAAAAGTGTCAATGTTGTCAAGTTGCACAAAGCAACTTTTGCATTTTTGGTGTCTTGCTCGTGATGTGACCAAATTGACTGTTCCAACACATCTGGATGGGTACATTTATGCTAAGCATGGTCCTGTTTTTCACCCAAACATGTCGAAACAGTCTGAGCTACATTGTACCCACGATATCCCTGAAGAGTCCAAAGTGTAAAAAGGCAGCAATCTTTGACGAGATGTTACTCAAAAAATGTGTCACTTAGAAACATTCCGTCTAAGGCAACGCGATCACATAGAGTGCTTCTACAATAACCTCTCTCAGTTTTTTATATCTCTAAGCTATTTACCCGTGGTGAAAGGTTTTCTGCTGCCCTAAAAATCATCAAAAGGAGGCAGTGTAAAGTTACAAATGGGTGTAACTTTCATCCTGCTTGTGATGCAACCAAACTGACTATTCCAACATGTCCAGATGGGTACATTTATGCTAGGCATGGTCCTATTTTTCACCCAAACATGTCGAAATAGTCCGAGCTACATTGTACCCACGATATCCCTAAAGAGTCCAAAGTGCAAAAAGGTAGCAATCTTTGATGAGATGTTACTCAAAAACTGTGTCACTTAGAAATATTCCGTCTAAGGAAATGTGATCACATAGAGTGCCTCTACAATAACCTCTCTCAGTTTTTTATATCTCTAGATATTTTCTCGTGGTGAAAGGTTTTCTGCTGCCCCAAAAATTATCAGAAGGAGGCAGTGTAAAGTTGCAAAGGGGTGTAACTTTTGTCCTTCTCATGATGCGACCAAACTGACTATTCCAATGCATTTGAATGGGTACATTTACGCTAGGCATGGTCCTATTTTTCACCCAAACATGTCGAAATAGTCCGAGCTACATTGTACCCACTATATCCCTGAAGAGTCCAAAGTGCAAAAAGGCAGCAATCTTTGACGAGATGTTACTTGAAAACCATGTCACTTAGAAACATTCCATCTGAGGAAACACGATCACATAGAGTGCCTCTACAATAACCTCTCTCAATTTTTTATATCTTTGAGATATTTGCCCGTGGTGAAAGGTTTTTTGCTGCCCCAAAAATCGTCAGGAGGCAGTGTAAAGTTGCAAAGGGGTGTAACTTTCGTCTTGCTCGTGATGCGACCAAACTAACTATTCCAACATGTTCGAATGGGTACATTTACGCTAGGCATGGTCCTATTTTTCACCCAAACATGTCGAAATAGTCTGAACTACATTATACCCACGATATCCCTAAAGAGTCCAAAGTGCAAAAAGTTAGCAATCTTTGACGAGATGTTACTCGATAACTGTGTCACTTAGAAACATTCCGTCTGAGGTAACGTGATCACGTAGAGTGCCTCTACAATAACCTCTCTTAGTTTTTTATATCTCTGAGACATTTGCCCGTGGTGAAAGGTTTTCTGCTGCCCCAAAAATCATCAGAAGGAGGCAATGTATTAAGTCAGGATGAAAGCCTATTCACTCTAGGCGCCAATCTCAAGTTGCACAATCATGAATGGGCGCCTAGAGCAATAAGGTGCTACATCATGGTTCCAGGACCTTGAAATGGCGCCCAAGCATGTAGGAGGAATTTTCAAGGAGCCATAATGTTTTTGAAACTCTAAGGAACTAGTCCAAAGACTCTATGGCGCCATCTTGATACCATTGAGTCAACTTTGGAACTCAAAAATATTGAAACAAGGTCTAGGAAGCTAGGCGCCATCTCTTACCAGTTCAACCTCTCAGATGTGCCAACATTGGAAAGACTCTTAATGAGCGCCTAAGTTTGAATTAATCTTGTGATTAAAAGTTTGGTGATGTATTGGTGCGAGATGATATTTAGTTGAAGCAATCTAAGTTCCAGGAAGGGTTTAGAAGTTATCAACCTCTTCACTAAGTTAGGCGCGCACTTTACAAGCTTTCTTACCCAAGAGTTGCACCTCATTAAGACAAGGCTCATCTTAACCTCCGAGACTTTTCCAAAGAAGTGCTTCAGTTTATTAGCACCTTTGGACCTTGTTTTGCATTCTGAAAGAGAAGGCGCACTTTGGAGGCATTTCTAACCCAGATTGACACCTAGGTATAGTCATCTCTCTGGAGCATTACAATGTGTTTTAAAATGAAGGAGGACAGTTCATAAGTTGGGGAATTGATCACTGAAGACCTTGGAGTGTTTAAATTACTCTAAGCAAGAAGGCGCATTTCCATGGAGTAGCATACTCTAGATAGTGCCTAATGCCATCAAGGTGCAATTCCACCCTCACTTTGGTGCCTATCATCAAGAATGGGCATTGGGCATTCCTTGAACAGTTCTGAGCATTTGAAGTTCGTGAAATCACCAAGGAATGTTGGGCGCCATTTGTATCCTCAACAAGCTTGAGTTTGCGCCTAGACAAGTTGGGGCTTATTCATGTTTTAACTTCCCTCTTGAAGCACCTAACCTGGGAAAAAGTTATCTTGTCGTTAGTCAAGTGTTTGATGTGTTTTGGAGACTCCAAAAGACTTCCTCTTGCTAGGCGCTCTTCTTGGCAACTACAACCTTCAATTGGCACCTAGATCCTGAAGAAAAACACTTAGACTTCAATTTTCATGCAGTTAGACTTCAAGGAGCCAAAACTAGTAGGAAAATATTTGGGGAGAAACCATGCTGATAAAAGTTGGGTAAATTTAACCTCCGAGTCTGATTAGGCTCCATATAACAACAATATTTATATCATGTCCCTTTGCTTTATGAAACAAGCAGTATGTGTCAAATCATAGGGATAACACTTTGGTCCTTAGAAATTTCTCTGTGACTTTTGATAAGATTATCTACTATTATGTGGATGCTTGATAGTATTATCCTGATCCATTGGACTAGTGTGGCTATGAGGTTGGAAAGTGTTGCAACCTCCATCCTTTAAACTTCTCCACCTTGTTATGGGTTGTTTTGAGTATTTTCACTTGCTTTCTCTTCGAGAATATTTTCTAATGATACATGATATGTCATAGATCATTCAACTTGATAAACAACATGGAGGGATTCTCATGCCTCCTATACTTCTTGCAAGTTTCTTTATAGATAGATCACATCATTGTCCATCTAGGTGGTCATTTCCCTAAATATTATGATAAGATAATCCTGTTAATGAACTTTGGATTGAATGAGAATCAACATGCTTTGTCTTGACTAGAATAGTTAGGATGGACAAAAATCTATTGATTCTAGGTTGGGTTGTTAAAGGTCAAGAAGTTTTGGTGTCTAATGCCCTCTAAATCTAAATATTCAAAATCATAGTGGTTCAATAAGTTACAACAAATAGTCAGGTAGACAATAGACTATAAGGAACAAGGACTACACATGAATCCAAAACAACACCAGTTAATAAGGACATCACAAGTAACTCAACATTACTTCCAGAGGCGTTCACAAAAACAAAGGGGAGAACACAACTAGAGAATGCAAGATTGTAGTAGGGATGAGTGTCTGATGTAGAGCACACAGTGGAAGCATAGAATTATCAACTTTTGAACCTTCGAACTCACTATTGATGAGACAACATACCATCGGCGAGCTTAAAATTTCATCGGCCGATAGGCTGATGCCACCATGACTTCGTTTGATTTCACTTCTAACAAACATCCCATCATTGACTCTTATTGGTCAGACAGACCACTATCGGTGACTTTATATCCTTTCACACCCATGTCTTTGTCACTTCGATATGAGACTCTAAGTCCCTCGCTTATCAGTAGGACTTAATACCATCGGCACACTCAAAAACTCTTCTGCCGACACACCGATCTCACAAATGACAACCTTTGGACCACATCCATCGGTGAGACTCCAAACATCGGTGAACTCTAATCTCATTGGGCTAATACACCGATGGATTTCAACTGTCGGTGTGACCCCCTTCATCAGCGAATCTCTCAACTGCTCTTTCGATGCGCAGATGGGATTATCTTCCGATACACCGATGTCTTCGACTTCGAACCACACTCGTCGGCAAGACAGACCACTATCGGCAAAGCCTAACCAAGGTCTACCGATATGCCGATACGACCAACTCTTGACATCGATACAAGGTTCTTTTGCAGGCAAAGGGCACCTAGGCTTATGGGGCTAAATTTGATGTATTTATTGAAAGCTCAAGGTGAATTGATGCTTATTGAAAATGCCACTTAGTCCTTCATTTGCATTATAGGTGCCATTTCCTATTGACTTATATACTCCTCTTCATGCTAGGGTGCCATAATGAAGTGGTTTAGACAATAGGTGCACTTCACTTACTAGAGGCTTGTTCTCCTTCCACCTTAGGCACACTTTTATGGTGGAACAGGTGTCAATGGGTGCCTTGTCTTAAATGAATGCTCTCTCTAAGTTGGGCGCCCTTTTGAGGCTTTATGAGTTGCAAATTGCACCTTAACCCTTCATGCTTGTTGCTCAATGTTTGAATGTTTAAGAAAGTCTCCTTTAGGCGCTCATCTTAATGACTTTTTCTCAAGGTGCAATCATCCTAATGACTTGGATATTCATCCTAGTGTTTCAAGATATTAGGCTACCAGACTTAGTCATTTTCAGGATCTCAAACATAAAGAATAACATGATGATTCATTTTTTTGTATTGCATATAGTTGACATTCTATGCTACTCATAAAGAATATTAATATTTTTTGTTCAACATGATGATTCATTTTTTTTTAAAATACAACTTTTATCTTTTAGTTCCAAAATGAGGTTTAGGTGATACTTGAATAACAATAGCTAGCTTATTGGATCGACAAACATCCTATGTAATACAATTGGACTTTAAATATTTGAAGTAGCCATCTACAAATATCCATTCAAATGTGGATTTATAATGCAAGTATGGACGCCATCAATAAAAAAGATTTGTATTAACCAAATATCCATATAGGCATACATCAATATCTGTCGATATAAGTATAACATATATACAAGAATGCCATATAGGCATACAATGTCAACTATATACAATACAAAATATATGTCCACAAATGCCATATAGGCATACAACAAAGGAACACAATAAAAAGCCATTCCCCTCTGGCTGGTGAAGAGAATAGATCACAGGCAGCCTTTGATCTTCTAGGGGATGGAGACGCGCATGTGGGTGGTCTACTACAAACCTAAGGGCTGCTCCTCCTATTTAGTTCTTCCTGCATCTTTACCTGTTACAATAAAAAGTATAGACATTAATATATAGAAATTACATGTTATAAAAAATGAAACATTTAACAAAATAATCACTTACCGCTAATATTTAATCTGTCTCCTCACTTGCCTCAATAGAAGGAATAGGCCGCGGTGATGTCATGTCCTATAGAAACCATCCAGATAGAAATTAAACTTCAAATCAATAATCTTTTGATTTTTCAAAAATAGACAACTATAACAATGAATGTAAATTAAAATTTACTAATTTGCCTCATACCCCTGTCAATGCCATGGAGGTATGAATTGCAGAGGCCACACCCTGCTCCATTGCCCTATGAACATGGGGAGGTGTCTCCATAGCCTGCATCATCTACAAATAAAAAAATATTATTCAATTACGAAAACTATAATAGTGATGCAAATCATGGCTCCTACCATACACACATGTTCATATAAACATGGAAGTACACACAATAAAGCACACAAGTCACATACAAAAATTTAGTAAGTATAATTCATTCATTAAACTATTTATTTTATTACCTCCATAAAACTTTGAAGTCCACCACCGCTGGCAGGTGTTGCTGTGAAATCTACAGTATTAACCTATTCAACATCCAAAATCAGATATTAGAATACCATTCATATAACGATGCTATTCACATGTAATATTTATAATTGTTTACTAGTTACATACCTCGACAGTAGATGATCTAGTGTAAAATGTAGGTGGAGAACCACTGAAAACTGCATCGATGCTATGACCCTAAAATTTTATTAAAATCATCAATTTAAATTAGTTAATCTTGCATTTCAAAAATGAAATTTAATAAATTAAATTCAATAAACTTGCTAATATTTACCTGAGTATCAAGGCCGAAAGTCTCACTCAGGAGGGTATCTGTCATCACCATCTGCTTAGCTGCAGATGTAGCCTGTGCACCTGTGTCCTAACTATCCATGGGGTCATAACCACAGGCTGACCCGCAAGTCTGATAAGTATGGGGTGGGACCCTGCTCCTCGCACTATCTCCCAACCCACTCTGTGTTGCAGGATCGGCATGCTCTATGATGCTCTGGGTCAAGGCACTAATGGATTGAAGTGTATCAACCTCAACACTCTCCTTCACAATGGAAGGGATAGAAACATGCTCGTGGGCTGGTCTGCTGATTACTTGTCTCACTACCCCTTGTAGGTTAAGACGTGCCCCTGGTCTATCTTGTGCTGACCCCCCACCTCTACCCTAGAAATCCCGCATATCAAAATAGTTTGGCACTTTATTGAGGACAAACTCACAGTAGAGTTTCTTCAAAAAGTATTGCGGGACCTCATTATTATTACATGGAGGATGGTCAAAAACCATCCACCACCTCTGCTCAAAATTATCCCTTATCACTTGGTTGTTGCACCAATGGATAGGGAACCTCTTGCATGTAATGGGTGGAGGTTGATTTGTTTGTGGGTTTGTGAAAATGGAACACAAGTCTAATTTTGTGATTTGTAATTTTTTCACATCTTGGTATGATAGCTTGTCTGCATAATAATCTCTAAACTCTCTCCTCTTATCCATCCAACTAGTTATTTGCTTGCTAATTGAATCTACATTTGATAACATAGATTCAAGAGATTCAGTAAGCATGGACCTATGCAAGGTTGAAATGGAAGGATCTTTCAACCTTGCAATTATATCTTCAATTTTTTCTTTGTTGTTTTCAATTTGCCCCATTATATTTTCTTGTGTTCTAGGGGCATGTCGAGGAATGGATGGAGGAGGTTGTTGTTCTGCAGGTATTTCCTCCTCAGGATTTTGTGGATTTTGAGGAGGAGGAGGACGAGGAGAAGGTGCATTAGCATTTCCTGACAATTAATGAAATATACATCAAAAATCAACTAAAACCTACCTATTTAGAAACAAATTCAAACAAAAAAACAAATATAACTCACTCCTTTGGCGTGCTCGACGTTGTGGCAGCATTTTGGCGATGAATCGATAAGGTTTTTGTGTTGAATGGAGTTTTGCAAAACGCGAGCGCGCTTTCTAGCATTTGTAGGCCGTGGGCATAGAGGAGAAGAAAGAAATGAAATGAGATTTGAAACCTTTTTTTATTTATAGCAAGTCATAATGCGAGTGCGTTATAACACGCTCACATTATAACATGCTCGCGTTATAATGCGAGCGCGTTATAATGCGCTCGCGTTATGACTTAATTTTTTTTAAAATTAATTTGGCCACTTTTTGGCCCCCCATCTTTTTGCACTTACCCGGTAGATTGTTCTACATGATCCTAAATTTTACTTATGGGTCAAATCAATAACAAGTAAGCTTTGATAAGTAGTTGAATATACTACTATAGGTCAAATCCCCATAGTAAAGCTAATCTTCATACCCATAAAAATGAATCCCTCCCATGCATTTGATCTATGCTTGTGGATATGAATTGAGCACTTATAGATGTCTAGAATTTGTTAGCCTTGGTGAAGAGTGCTTTTGAGTTCAACTATGTGTATTTTTGCAATCCATATCATTACTCTCCTCTTTCTAATGATGGATCACTAGGGTGATCCGGAACACCTTTTTTAATTTTATAATTCAACTCCCCTTATCTATATTATTATGGTTGTATTTTCTCATCACTAATGGGTCTCTTAAATATTTTTATCTTATGAACTAACTTATCAATAGGAAATTGTAATGGATATAATTTTTCTTATAATTCATATAGTCATAAATAATTTAACTCAATATGAACATATTTCAACATCTTGCTAACAAGCCCAAGTTTGTTTACACATTCAAATCATTTGAACAACTTTCACTCATCCATTCTTCATTCTCATGTATACTTGGGCATTTTAAACCCATATTTGTCCAAGAGTGAATAGATAGGGTCAAGATAATTCTAAGGGATCTAAGAGAACAAGTACCATCTTTCATTTTTGTAGAAGCTCTTTATCAAGAAACTGCTCTAGAAATTGCTAGACAAGAAAAAAAATGTAGAATAGGAATCTCTTAGATGATCTAAAACATGTAAATATGTGTTTTGCATTGATTCCAAGAGTATGTGGTAGTGTAGATGGATGATAAGAACTACAAACATTTTTTTGAGTTGCTAACAGACTACAATGTTATAGTCTTTGATAATATGCCAAATGGATTACGATTAGTGAGGAGTATCAATTATTATATGGGTTTTATTCTAGAAGTAAATTTATCAAATAAAGTTGCACGTAGAATTGTTGGACATGTTGTCATTAATGTCAAGAAGGTAGTCATGATTGTTATCATTAATGAACAGATGAGAGTATAAGATATGGTTTCATTGATGTCAACATAGCAATATGATTGAATGCACGACAATATCATTGAAAGAGATTGTTGGAAAATAGTGTCATTGATGTGAACGCAAATAAGAATGACCCATTATACATCTCTGTTGGAGAACAAAATATGATACACTAAGTGTAGCGATCAGTTTTATATATGGTATGACTTCCTTGTGATAGAACAACAATCAAGAGTTTATATGATGCGATTTGAAGAGAGTTTATGAAGGCAACAAGAAGAATACAAATGGTTTAGGATGATTTTATGAAAGAAGACAAATATCAACAACTCCATAAAGAATAAATATTTTTATTAGTAAACGAGTATGATTTTTCAAGGTGGCCGACTTCCCTTGATTAAGTAAAATTTAAATTAAAGATTTAAATTTGTAAGTGGCCAACCTCTCTATATAGTGTTGGGAAATGAGGTGTCTCAACCTTAGATATTTCCCATAGCATTTATTTGTATTTAATATTTTCCCACGGTTAGTTATTATTTTTATTTAGCTCCAAAATAATGAAGGGGCGTTTGAATTCTTAATTGACACTTTTGCCACATGTCAGTGCCTTGAAAATTGAAATATTTGTTGTCAAAAGATGCCCACATGGTAGTATATCATGGAAGGACTATTTTTAGCGATATTATGATAGATTCTATGACAACTATAAGGGTTAAAGATAGGGGAGAATATTTTAGGCATGAGAGCTTATTTCTAGACTGGAATCTTGGCTGAGAAGTTAAGCACATGGTTTTGTAAAACCACATAATGGTTTCTTGGTTGTGAGAACTCTATAAATTGGATGCTTAAGGAGAAGTTTGTGAGAGAAGAGTTTTATGCAGGGTTATGCTATCAATTTTTCCTCCAGAAGAGCAAGATGTAAATCTCCATGTTAAGGCTTTGAGCCTGCAAGTGTATTGTAACATGTTTGTTGTTGCAGATTAATACATTGGTTTGATGCTTTAGAGTGGGGTTTTTACCCGAAAGGGTTTTCCCCACGTATATTGGTGTCTCTTCTCTTCTGTCTATCTTTCTTCTATTCTTCTTGTTTCATGTTCTTAGAGTGTTAATTTATATGTTGTTATGCTACTAAAATTTATTTAGATTTGTAAGCTACATTATCTTTCCTCTAAGGGTTAATGAGATGGGAAATCAACTATCTCTGCTTCCGCTCTAAAGGCATAGTAGTATGTGCTTACATCAAGTTATTGAATATATATTTAAGTAAAATATAGGATGTTGTAAGGTGCATGTTGGGTTCTCTTTTCCCTTTCATATAGAGCACCCTTTATATAAAACAAAGATTTATTTATTTATGAAGGTGAGTGATTGATATTTGGTCTGATAAGAGACAAAATAGTAAATAAGACAAAAGTCTTATAATATACAAACACAAAAAGAAGATCTCTTCACGAAGAATCTAGTTTTTAAGATATTGGGCACATCCAGGAAGAAGGGAAAAGTATCTACAATACAACTCTTAATATGCCAGTCATATCCACTGGCATTAATAGTTATTATATTCTTCAAGTCATGAAATGTAAACCTGATGAAAGTGAAAGACTGCCTCTTAAAAAGCAGAGTTGAAAGAGATGCACATAGCGTATGACCAAGTAGTTGAGAATATGAGAATGCTGTATGGATGGAAAGTTTACACGAGATGTTGATTGTTTATAAATGAAGGAGAGATTGCTAAACATAAAAGATCAAGGAATATGAAAGTACCAATTCTTAGGGAATCCTATCTAGTTGACAGTTTGAGAAAAGGTGACTCCCAATGGATGAGTATAAAGTTGAGGAGAAAGTAAACTATGTTAAGGAATCACATATGCTTAAGGCTATGTTAACAATTTTAGAAAATGATTAGTCACTATTCAAAGATTGATGAAGGAATTATTAATAAGTTGGCCGACCCATGATTAGTGCTACCTTTTGAAGGAGTCGTCTCCCTGGGGAGAAATCACATCCTTATGGAGAGGAATATGATACATGGTATAAAAGGAGATAAGATGTGGTAAGAACAAAAAGCAACATAATGTAATATCAATCAAGTAGAGCGATGAAGTGAATAATGCACATATATAAAGGAGATCATTCAAGGAGAATATTGAATGAGAGGTGTGAAGTGTTGAAATAAAAGAGTATATCTAGTAAAACCTTTCAGATCTGCAAATAGATGATTGAAGGTAGATTTATATAAGAAAATAGAAGGAAGATTTATAAGGAAGATTCATGGCAGAATTATAGAGAAGTAAGAGGCATAAATAGAGGAAGATAATGCTGATCTAGAAGAAGATTATGCTAAGATAAAGAAGAAGACCTTGCTGAGATAAAGGAAGAGTTTGAACAGATATAAAAGAAGAAGATACAGCAGAGATAGAGGCAAAGCTTTGGGCAATTATAAAAGGACTACATTGTCATATTTTGGATCAGTTTTGTGAAAAGAGACTGTGTATCTTTTGGATTAGATTTGAAAGGAAGAACATTGTGGGATTTTGATCATATTTGTGAAGAAAGGATATTGTGTGAGTTGCGATCAGATTTGTAGAAGATAGTGATCTAGATTTGTAGAAGGTTGGTGCCTTAACGAGAGATTGGTGTCTCTTACTGGGTTGGTGCTCACAAATCATATAAGAGGGGATTGGTGTCTCCTGTAGGTTGGAGCCTACAAATCTTGTAAGATATATATATATATATATATATATATATATATATATATATATATATATATATATATAAGCAATATTTTTCTAGATGGTTTTCTCCTGTAAGGGTTTCCACGTAAATCTTGTGTTCTTCTTGTGGTGCATCATTGATAGATCTTGTGTGATTGATATTGTTTTTGTTGTTAAGTTGTGAAAAAATAAAAGTTTGGATTATACTGATTCAGCCCCCCTCTCAGTATAATTGTGTGTTCTTCAAGAATAACACTAGTAGAAAATGAAGAGTTGAATAGACAATACATGAGTTGTTAAAGAAAACATTGATTAGATATAGTTTGAGTCCCTGTGCAACACCAATAGTACTAGCACCAAAGAAGAGAGGAGAATGGATACTGTTTACAAACTATAGAGAAATCAACAAGATCATAATAATGTATATGATTTTATTACCAAGGATTGATGATTTAATGGATTGTTTGATTAATGTATATTAGCAAGATACATTTGAAGAGTAGTTATCATCTAATTAGGATAAGAGAGGGAGATGAGTGGAAGATGAAATTCACATGAAATAAGAAGGATTGCATGAGTAGTTGGTTATGCCAATGTACTAAGTACATTTATGAGATTGATGAATGAATTACTAAAACCATATTTGGGCAAGTTTGTGATTATATAGTTGGATGATATTCTTATTTTTAGTAAGATTAAGGAAGAATATTTGGAGTATATCAGATTAGTGTTAGAAAGATTGATAGAAGAGAATGTGTTGATCAATATCAAGAAGTGTAGTTTCATGAAGGAAGGATTAGTTTACTTGGGGTTTGTAATTTCAATAGTAGGTTTGAAGATGGATACATAAAACATGAAAGCAATTGTGGATTGGCCTATGCCATAGAATATTTTAGATGTGAGAAATTTTAATCGATTGGCTAGTTTCTATAGGAAGTTTATTAGAAATTCTAGTGGTACATATGTGTGCCAATAACTAAAATAATGAGACTAGATGAAAAGGAATTAAGTGGTCTATTGTAACAAAAAAAGTTTTGAATTTTTGAAAAACAAGGTACCGCACAACTAGTGTTAGCATTACTAGAATTTGATAAGGTATTTTAGGTGGATTGTGATGCAACCGGCATCACAATAGGGGTAGTATTGAGCCAGGAAGGAGAACTAGTAGCATATTTCATTGTGAAGTTGAATAATGCAAAGAAAAGATTGTGTATGATAAAAAAAATTTCTGCCACAATACAACCATTGAAGAAGTGGAGATATTACTTGTTACCTATGGAATTTGTGTTGGATATAGATCATTAAGCATAACTATATTTTAATAGTCAAGGTAATTTGAATTAGAGACATGTAAAATGGGTTGAGATTATGCATAATTATTCTTGTGTTGACACACAAAAGTGGTAAGTTAGACAAAGTTGTTGATGCATTGAGTAGAAGATAGAATTTATTGATTGAAATGAGAGTTGATGTGGTTGGATTTGAGGAAATAAAAATTTGCATGAGAGTGATGTTGATTTTAATGAAGTATGGAAAGCATGTAGAGAATCACTAAGCATGGATTGAACTAAGTGGCTAGATTATTCGGTTCAAAATAATATGTTGGTTAAAGGAAATCAATTATATATCCCTAAAATCTCAATGAGGAAAAAATGATACATGAGAAGCATAACATTGGGCTAGAAAGATATTTTGGTATTAATAAGATAGTAGCATTGGTGAATAAGTACTAGTATGAGCTACATATGTCTAAGGATATGAAAATGTATGTTTGAAATTATAGAATTTGTCAAGTTGCAAAAGGTAATAGTCAAAATGTTGGATTCTATAAGTCATTATAAATTCTACAGAAGCCCTGGGATGGTATAAGCATGTATTTTATTTAGGACTTCCAAGAACACAAAGAGATCATGATTTAGTATTTGTTGTAGTTTACATATTTTCTAAGATGACATATTTCATATAATTCAAGAAAACTAGTGATGTGGTACATGTGGCTGATTATTTTTCCAAGGAAGTTGTAAAATTACATGGTTTTCCAAGAAGCATAGTTTTTGATAGGGATACCAAGTTTATTGGTCATTTTTTGAGGATATTATGGAATTTAGTTAAACATATCACCATAGACTAATCGACATATAGAAGTGGTAAACATGAGTATAAGAACTTGTTGAGACTGTGTTTTAGTAGGAGAGAAGAAAAATAATTGGGATATGACATTAACACAAGTAGAATTTTCAAATAACAATTTGGTGAATAAGAGTACATAGAAAATGCCATTTCAGATAGTTTATAGAGATAATAGAAGGAATGTATCAAAGTTGAAAGATACCAAAAATGAAAAGAAAAGAAGTGTAGAAGCAAAATAATTTGTAGATAACCTGAAGATATTACATGATGAAGTAAAGAACAAGTTGGAAAAAAGATGAGTACTATTAGGAAAGGTGTCTCAACCTTGTATTTTATTGTTGAGAACACTAAAATGTAATTTTTGGAAATAGAGGTCTTTATTGAATCTATAAATTATTGAAATGGATTTTAATTAGTTAAAGTAGGTTACAATGACGTGGAACTCTTTGAGATCTTTAATTTTAAAAAGGGCTTAATTAGCTTCCTAGACCAAAAGTTATGGGCTCTGGAAGTTAGGCCTCCCACAATAGAAATGTAAGAGCATCTGTGACACATAAGAGAGATCTATTAGAGGGATTTATACATATTGACCAAGAACATTCACCAACCTATGAGATGTCATTATGACTATTAAAAAGTATCTTTGATGGGTTTGGATAAGACAAATTAGAGCACCCAAATTGGGAGGATAACTATGACATGTTATGATATATTCTTATGATAGGTGTAAGGATCATGCTATATTTATCTTTAGAACTCTTCTTGGAATTTGGGTGCGACTTTGTGTGGAATTAACTCATTGTTTTGTATTCCCATTTGGTGGTTTCATGTATTGGTTTTTGTATTTATTGGGTGCTTGGGATGAAGTTTGTATTGTGTATTTTGTATGTATTGTTATTCTACTAGTATTACTCCAAATATGAGTGTTAGGGTTTTCTCCTATGAAGAATCCTTGCTTGGATTGTATTGTAACTAATATTATTGTTGATTAATACATTGGTTCAGAGTTTGGAGGCTAGGTTTTTTCTTGAAAGGGTTTTCCCAAGACACATCATTATATTTTGTTGTGGTTTTATTATCTTGTTCCTTTCTTTCCAATTATTATAGATCATATTTTATTTTCATCTTTCCTTTTAGATTAGTGTAGGAAGAATTTCCATACCTTAACTTTATTTCATTTGGTATCAAAGCCTGATCAATTCAAGTCTTAGGTGGTAGCAATGAGATTTTTTGTACTAATCTTGGTTTGAGTGGGAGCATGTGCATAGAAGATCTTTATTTCAGGAAAGATGGAAATCATATCTATACTAGAGATGGAAAGATTTAGTGGCACTAATTTTGATATTTGAAATATCAAGATGGAGGATTTACTCATAGATTGAGATCTATATGTTGTAGTATCAAGATCCAAAATAGCTACAATGTCACTAGATGATTAGGTAGTGTCAGGTAGAAAGTGTTGACAAGAAAATGTAGACTAGGATTCTGAGTTTATCTATGTGTTATAGTGATTACTGCAGTGTGGTGAATAAGGAAAAGATAAAATGTGTGGTAGATTATTGGAGGAAGCAACATAAAACATACATATATTCATTCATAGACATATAAGTTAGAGAACTCAATATCTTAATTATTAATCAAGTATGCTTATAATACATTGTTATATATCCTTCATTGCATTGCTTCACAACACTCATTGTATATGAGGTGTCTTATACTCTATCCCTTATATACATATCATGTGTCCTTGTTCTCCTATATCATGTATAGTTATATTCTCCCATCCCTCTTCTATTACCTCATGTTCAATATGATTATGTTACTATTATACCTTCTCCAAATATAGGGATGTGTCCCTATCTTTATTCCTTCATGGTTATGCCATTTTAAAGTTTACATAAGTAACATGAATGTGCCACATTGATGTTAGTTTAACTTGCAGTAGCTTTGATTATCTTACACCTATATGGGAATGAATTATCTTGATGCTCTAGCCTTTGGTTAACTCCAACCAACTTTCTCTTGGTTTGGGCTCACAAATGTGCCCTGGGCTTAGAGGCGAGTGGATAAGGGCAATCCTCGAAGAGATTGAGGAAATTCACCTAAGCCACAACACGATCAACTCACGGTTCAGAAACAACACATGTTGAGGTTGCTCCAAACACAAGTCATCATCCAACAATTTGAAAGACAACTCCAACTTAATAGAAGCATAAACCAGAGCAAGCATCAACCCATGAAACATTGGAATCTTTGAAATCCAAATAGGAGAACAGTGACTAGTGACCCTTTGGGTCATATAGTTATTTCAACCACAACGACCACAAAACATTAGATCAGAATCAACACACAAGAAAGGCCCCAGGATTGGTCGACTACTCTTCGCAAAGTCCAGCTCTCAAGCGAGCAGGACCGCCCTTGTGTCTCGCATCCTCTTGACTAGCTACTTCCATGAGAGGGAGAGTGACATGGAGGTTTGCCCCGTGGCAAGGAGAGGGGTCCATGTGCGCGCCAAAGATGACTCAACGGCCCCAGGCTACCGAGTCATGTTTTTGAGTGTACAATCACCTCTTTGACTCATGCTAACTCCATTGTCACTTCTGTGATAAGCTATCTTTGCTTCATCACTCTCTAATTAGCCTAGTTTACTATCCAATCTAATGAGTTAACTCTCCAATCAAGGGAGTTAACTCCTTAATCATTCCTACCCTCCTTGTGCCATTCAGACCTATAAATGCCCCCTCCCTCGAGCACAAAGGGAGGCAATTTCATTTGTACAACCAAGCTTTGCTTAGTTTTTTCTCTCTACAAACATTCTTATGCTCACACAGGACTTATGAGCCTTTTCTTTTAGTGTTGTTATGCCAAAGCTTTGCTAAAATCTTCTTATTGTGTCGTTACGCTGATCATTTTGCAAGCCATAGTGCTCTCTTAGCTCACATTGAGTTCATATTTTGAAGCTTTCTCAAGCAATTTTTGCATCCCTTCCCTATTGTTGCCAAGAGGAGATCCCTGCTGCTGCAAGAGGATGAAGAGGTTGCTGATACAAGGATTCTTGAGGGTAGTGGAGGCTCATGCATCGACACATTCCAGGTTCTTTCATGTTTTTTGGTAGTAATTAGATAATCTCAAATTTGCTCTTGGAGATAGTAATTTTATATTGCAATTTCCTTGATAGGCTAGATATAATTGTATTGTTAAATTAGTTTATTTCAAGCAATTTGCATTATTAGATTAGTTTATTTCCAAGTACTTCCATTTCCTAGAGTAATTGAAATCAAAGCACAAGAAAACACCAAAAACATAGATTACGATTGTATTAGGTAAACTCATTATAGAATTGCATTCGTATTTGAATTCTAGACTAATTAAAACACTTTCCTTCCAAAAAAATCCATAAAAAGAATAAAAACATTATCTTGTGTTAGGATTAAGGTGCCATCAACCTTGTAAATCCTATATAATTTATTAATCATATTATTGTTTGTAAATCACCCATAAGGGATGAAAGTTTTCACTAGCAACGAACTTGATTCAGCCGCATGTTTATATCCGGTCCCTGACGCTAATTTGTCTTTGACGGGGGGTCACAGGGGGGTTTCCCCCCTGCGAGGGATTCGGGGTATCATCCCCCCGGTGGGGGGTCTGGGGTCCGTGCGCCCCAATGGGGGTTCTAGACAGCGCCCCCGAAACCACATTTTATTTATATTTTATCATTGTAAATTTGGACTGTTCGTCATTAGGTCACAAATCTAACGGTCGATATTATGTCAGTTTTCTTTCCTTAGAAGGCAACCCCCTTTTATAAAGATATTTGTACTACGTTTTTAGCAGAGTTGAGAATAACAGGCGGTGCTGGATTGAAGACTAAAGAAGAAGAAGAGGAAGTGCATGTATTGTAATCTTATATTTGAAGATAATACAACTTGGGGCCCTTTTTCTTGGTGGGGTTTTTACCTGAAAGGGTTTTCTTCACGTTACATATTGTGTTATGTGTTCAGTTCTTAATGCATGTTATTTTTGTGTAGTGGGTTTTATTTCAGTTGCAATCTCCATTGATTCTACATTATTTAGAGGACATTAATAAGGTTTGAA
This sequence comes from Cunninghamia lanceolata, assembly GCA_027924645.1. NCBI lineage: Eukaryota > Viridiplantae > Streptophyta > Pinopsida > Cupressales > Cupressaceae > Cunninghamia > Cunninghamia lanceolata. Next base: position 16,708 of record BSBN01000220.1, on the reverse strand, counting down.
TCAAATTTTTGTTGTGTGGTTTGCACCTTCACTTCTAACATCTTGCATACATACAAAAACAAAAAATAATAAAAACACAAGCATCACACGAAAAGCAAAATGCCTTGATTTCATCACGAGGTCAACACAAATCAATCAACTCAAACAAAGCAAAGCAAACCTTAAGTCAACATCAACTCTCTCAATTTAGGCTCATGAATGTGCCCTAGACATAGAGGTGAGTGGGTGAGGGCGATCCAAGAGGAGATTGAAGAGTTACACCCTAGGCCTCAACACACACAATTAACCATCCAAGAACAAGAACTTAGGCTTAGGTTGATCAAACAAAGAAATCAAATCCAACACCTCCTTCGAGCAGGAGAGGAAAGTTTCCAACATAGAAGACTTATCAACGACTATAACAGACAGCCGAATAGGCATTGGAATCTAGCTAACGGGCAAATATGAGAATAGTAACTAGTGACCCTTCGGGTCATATAATTATCTCAACTACAATGGTTGCTAAACACCACATAAGAAACAATACCCAGGAAAGGCCCCAGGATCGGCCGACCGCTCTTCGCGAAGTCTAGTTCTTGAGCGAGTAGGACCGCCCCCATGTCTTGCCTCCTCTTCATTGGCATCTACCACGAGAGCGAGAGTGACGTGGAGGTTCGCCCATGGCAAGGAGAGGGTCCCGTGTGCTCTATCAAAGCTGACTCAACCACCTCGTGCAACTGAGTCATGTTTTTGAGTGTACAAGTTGCAAGTACTTATCTCCTCCACAATGATATTGAAGATGTCATGAATCAATCCGAAATGTTATTTGACTATTATTTAGAGCACTTGCATTGCATTAAGGCAAATAATAATTGAATGCATGAAGAGATAGAGGAAATTGCTAGGGCCATGAAAATTGAATTGTCCCTTGGTGCCTCTGCTATAGATTCCCACTATTTTGAGGAGGTGGATGAGGAGGATCTAGTGGAGATTCATCCTCCCCCAAAATATGCAAAGTGTAAAAAATGTAAAAACTGTGATGGGGATATGTTGGGGCCTGATACTCTGGACAAAAGTAAGGTATATTGTAATAGTTTAAATCTCATAAACTAATGACGGTTAGTCTCAATGTCTTATGACTACATATGAGGAGGCGTTGTGCTAATTTGCCCATCCCCATCAATTTTGAATATTTCTCATGTTTTATTTGTGTCATACTTGTTGAAATATTTTTTGGTGGTAGCAATGTGTATACTCTCATTAGAATTGTTAAGTTTGATGTGGTATTCAAATCATGGTTTTGCATGATAGATTACGATGGATAAAAATTAAAAAATATTTTTTTAAGAATGGATCTTACTTTTATTTTTAATACTCTTAAGTCCTTGCCCAAATTTATATACATATATTTTGATGATTTTTGTTGTATCAATGAAAGATATTCTTAAACATTAAGGCATTGCACATAATTGACAATTAAGATACTCTTAAACAACAAGGCATTCCACATATTAGGATATCATCAGAGAAGACGACGTTGCCCATAATTGACTCTTGCATCAATGAATAACCCATGGATAAGCCTTGTTTTATCACCATTGCTAGACAAAGAAATGAGTCATAAAGAGAGAGAAAAGAGGAAAGGCGCCAACACAAAGTCTGCACAGACGTGAACTGTGGGGATGCTCCCACCTCAACCATTTCTAATAAGTCAAATAAAAATCATGACATAACAGTAAACAGGAAACCAATGCAATCAATCAAATGCTTTCAGGGACAATTCATATCGAAAAAAGTAAAAAAATAATTGAGCGATTTGTTTAAAAGTGCAAACATGGAAGCAAACAAAACAGCTATCAGTAACGAAGATCAATGATCTAAAATGTCTAGTATTAAATTTACTATGTTTGCACGCCAAGTATTCCACGAAGCAATCATGGTAACATAGTGGAAGGGATCCATTAAAGCCATTAATGGCTGTAAAGATTACTAAAGAGACAAAGGTCTAGGAGGATTTATAACTATGATTGCTGATAAGAAATTAAAATAATGGGTTTTGCGCTAGTGGGCAGGCATCCGTCTGCAACTTCCCCGACATCCAGTCATTCCATGCCCACGTCGATAACAGTCCAATCTTTCTTTTCATCGCAGACTTTTTCTCTCACGTCTTCCTGAGCTCCACCTTTATTTCAGACCATCAAATCAACTATTGGGTCACATTGGGTTTAGAGGGTTTTCTGTATTTCAGACTATCAAATCAACTATTGGGCTACATGGGATTTTGAGGGTTTTCTGTATTTCAGACTATCAAATCAACTATTAGGTCACATTGGATTTTGAGGATTAGGTCACATTCGATTTAGAGGGTTTTCTGTATTTCAGACTATCAAATCAACTATTGGGTTACACTGGATTTAGAGGGTTTTCTGTATTTCAGACTATCAAATTAACTATAGAGTCACATTGGATTCAGAGGGTTTTCTGTAGAAAGTTTCAACTTGCCTGTTGATCCAGGGGATCGAACTCAGCACCTGATGGGCAGCATTCTGATGAGAGCCAGCGCCAGACAAGAGGGGTTCATTCAACTGAGAAAATGCTGCAGCTATAGGAAGCTCTGCAGGGAAGTGGGGTTTGTTAATAGTAAGGACGGTCCAGCAGGCTATGATAAACAAATTGCTGCATGCATTAGGAAGCCTTGTACAGTGAAATGGAAGCAGCAGGCTTCCAAGAAAATGGCATGGCGTATTCATTTAAGGCGTGTGGGAGTGAAGGTGAAGGGTTTCAGAAAGCGGGTGGTTCGAGGAATTGAGGTCTCCAGAGCCATATTATTTCACGGTGCAACTTCTTCTGCTGCCAATCTGGTTAAGTCCACCTCTTTCTTTTGCCATATTAATCACAGGTTTCACCTCATGTTTCTTTCACCTTCCCATTTTCCTCATAACAGCAATAACGCTCTCACCTGATCATCATCATTTTCCTTGTAATTCATTGTTCTGTATTTTGTATTTCTTCTCTCCTTGTTTAGCGCCCATGGAGGTCAAGTCTGAATGGCTTGCCCTGGTTTGGAGAATTCACTTGTCTGAATGCCCTTTGGTGGTGATGATTGTATGTAAGTCTGTTACATTCATGAAGTGTAACAAGGATTAATGGATTCTCAAATATATATTGTGGCTTCCTGTTCAAGCTCATTGAATATTGAAAACTATTTGGATTTCAGTAGATATAATGTTGATCATAAATGCTTCTTGATGTAATTTGGCGAGTGTTTTATATATGTATTATTTTAAAAAAAAAAGTAGTTCTACCTTAAGATGTGGGGAAAAGGGAAAAAACTATTCTAAAAGCTTGTACTTTTTTTTCTCTTTATGATTATTTTCCAGGGTTTTTAAAAATTAAATAAATTGTACATTTTTTTTATGTTTTAAAGTGGTTTTGGGTTTTAAAAGGTCTCCAGTTATGTGTTTAAGGTTATGTATTTGAGTTCATTTTTATTATCACATAGAAATTAAATATTGTGGACAGTATTTAATTGAAATAAGACAATGCATTTGTATATCTATCACTAATAATTGTAGGTTCAACTATTGACTACTCTATCTACATCAACATCTACTAGCTTTGTTTATTCTTAGTCTTTATCATTGTTAAATTAGTCTTGAAGACCTAATAAGAAAGTTGATCACTCTTCCCTATTATTATAATTGGTTTAGTTTGATTCATTATCTATGTTGTTAATCCTTACAAATTTTGAAAGAGTGAATAAACACATATGCACACAAATGAAGTTTGATCAAGCTATGCTTAGTATTTGTATAGGTTAAAAAAATATTTTTTTAGCTTTAATGACATTTAGTGTGAAATGATTTTTAGTTTGTTTGGCATTTTACTTTAACCAAAGATTATGGTTTCTAAATGCTAAAGAATTATCTTCCAAATAGAGTCACCATTTGTTGTGGTCTTGTTACCACAACACATCATAGGTTTCATAAGAAGCTCAACGCACCCTAAAGGTTTTCTCATCTGCCTTAGTTTTCTATTAATTCTCTAAGTTTGTTAGTCATGACTACTCAATTGCCTAGTTTCTTCACAACTCTAGCATTGTTTTGACCTAGTTTCAGAGCTCTTAAATTGTGTAAACATAGGAGATAAAAAAAAAAAAATTAATTTAATTAGCATTTGTATTCTCAAGTTTTTTAATTCAATTAGACATAAATATTATCCATGTTTTTATACGCTAAAATTTATCTCTAGGTGCAAAAAGTGATTAAAATAAAAACGTTTACAAATAGATTACCTAGATTTGATATGTTCAAACTAATTCGTATAAGAGGAAGAGTGATTCCAGAAGAAAAGATAAAAATGACTAAAAGGGCCTCTAATATACCTATAGAACCGATAAATTAACAAAATTTTGTTTTACTTATAAAAATGTGATAACTGCAAAATAGAAACCTAAGTCAAATTTAAAGTCATGAGGGATTATATAACTCATGGGAATTGCAAACTCGATATGTTTATGCATGATGGTTTAAAACAAAATTGGATCTAACCTTTTATTAGGAGAGATTTATAGGTGTCAAAGAGAGTTTTAGGGTCAAATTTGATATTGGGTATGATAAACTTTATGACATCTGATAAATAAAATATTTTATAATCTAAAGTACATCAAGTAAGTCAGCAATAGAGTAAAACTCAAATTTCAAATCCAATGAAGCTATTTAATTTGGTTTATATTAGATGAAAAAGTTGGATTGAGGGAGATAAGATAGCAAATACTAAAATTGTGTCTACTATACCTCATATCAATCTTAATATTTAGAATTTAGATTATAAAAATATTACATCCACTAAGGTACATTTAAAAAGAAAAAAAATGGATAAGGAAAAATAGTAAGGTTGATGTTGAAGAAATTGAGTTAGAACCAATATATATGTTTACATTATGATTTAATATAAAATCATATCCAAGTTAGATTGGAGAAGAAAAGGGTTGAAACTTAATGGTCATTGCAAGCTAATGATGGGCCAATTAACACACTTAAACTAAGGTATCCAATGAAAATGTTGAAAAATAGACGTAAGGTATCTTTGCATGACAAGTCGTTCATGGCCTATCCATAAAATATCAAATAAAGGTAGTAATAATAATGGTTTGGTTGAGGAGACTAGCAAGATTAAAGTTGAGGTGGTCCATTTATTTGAGAGTCTATTAAGTAATGGGGTTGCGATTGACTTAATCAATCAATCCATGCTACTGTAATACATCTCCATACTAATTTCCAATGAATAGAACAAAGTCCTCACAACCCTATTTTCAGAAGAACAAATTAGAACAACTAGTTTCCAACTTCATCTAGGAAAGGCCCCAAGCACAAATAGTTTTCTAACTAGTTTTTAACAATTTTTTTGGGAGATCATACATAAAGATGTGTTGGAAGTAGCAGGAGAATTAAGGAGGCTAAGAAAAATGCGCAAAAATTTCAACACCATGTTCATTGAATTAATTCCAAAGAAGGGGAAAGTGGATGTTTTTATGACTTTAGGCCCATTTTGTTATGCAAATCCATTTATAAGATCATATCAAATGCCATGGCCAAGTGCCTAAAAATGGCCCTCCCTAAGCAAATATCGTAAGAGCAAAGTGGGTTTGTTTTGTATAGAGAAATTACAAATGGAATAATAATTACCCATGAAACTATTAATTCTATGGTCTATAGGAAAGAAGTTGGTATGTTGGTCAAACTAGATATACGCATAGCTTATGATAGAGTGGATTGACAATTTCTCATGAAGGTAAAAGAAAAGATGGGTTTTGTTGATGCATGTTTTGGCACACCAACACGTTGGAATGATAAATGTTTCCCTACTTGAAAGGTGGTTAACCTCAAGAGTCTTTCTCTAATCACAATTTGTAAAATTGACCAAGATAACTCAATAGGAGAGTTTGTTAGCAGCCCCATTCAAAGGGGCTCCAACAGAATACTAAGAGTTACAAATAAGGTTTCAAGGCCTATGATGGTACAATTAGTTGTGTAAAGCCTAAAATATCTTTTTATTGCCTTTAATCTTAGTTTAATAAACATGTTTCATGTGTTTCCTACTAATTTTAGACCTTAAAGGGTTCATGATAGTGTGCTAACTTTAAAATCAAAACTTCAATTCAAAGGGTTTAAACAATCTTGAAATAAATTTTCACCCTTCTAATTTTCTTACCAATGTATAAATCTGATATTAGAATTTTAGCACCACCATTTTAGTCAATTTTGAGTTAGTTTTTCTTTTAAAACCCTATGTCAACACCTAAATTTGAAAATCAAAACTACAATTAGTGGAAAATTTGACAAAGAGTTTTGATTCCTACCTCAATGAAAGAAATAACATCTCCAAACTTATGAATAACATGTGAAACTTTTACAAATGATGTTACACTATGTGGAAGTTGAAAAGACAATTAAATTTCTATCTTAATGTATGAAATAATTTAGCCTTTAACCAATTTGTAAAACTAGCATGAATGATTTCTACATGAATTTTCAAAGGAGATTGTATTCTTAAACTTTACAAGAAATTTGAAATCCAAATTATTGTACATAAAATTAAGTGAAAACTCATAAAATTTATCCTTATTAAAAAAATGTCACCTTTTGTACTTACAAAACAATAAACTAAAACAAAAAATAAGAACTAAAATTTTAACTATCTAACCATAACCTAACAATGGTAAAAAAAATTGCAAAAAAAAGTGGGGAAGAGAAGAGTTAGAGGATCTAAGCCTATTTTTCTTGCATTTCATACACCATTCAATAGACCAACAAATTCAATATATGAAACCTCTCTTGGCACAACCCATTACCATAGTCGATACGCAAGATGGTGTAATCTTCAAAGGAAAAATTGAACCACAAAGTCACAAACCCAACCACTTGACGTGCATCACAGATTGAATAATGAATTTAGTAGGTCAAAGTGATAAACACATATTAGACTATGAATTCACTTTAAAACTCATCAAATGCATGAATTGAGATAAAACATGCTTAGAGATTAAAAACCATAAAAGAAAAGAAAAAGATTTAAAAATGGAGCAACAAAATTATATTTTATTAGATCCAAAAGGTTTCCAACCATTGGTTTGTTGAGTAGGGAAATGTGAACAGTTTTCCATCCCAAAAACTAAATGAGATAAAATACAAAGAAAAGTCCAAAAGTCATTTGACTTGCACTTTTGACTTCTATCTTATTAGTATATTTGACCAAAAAATTGACATACAAATGCATGTCATATGAATTGTGTAAGCTTCTATCTATCTTTTGCCTCTTTTTTGCATGCTTACACTCAACTAGCTTCTTCTCAAACTCTTGAGAAGTGCTCCACATTTTCATGAGTCAAGTGTAGTGTATAAAATTGTACATAGTTACAATTTCACACTAGGTTTGGCACCCATTTTATCTCATATGTTCCTCTTTGTTTACAAGATGCAATCTTCGGTACTTTTATGAGAAACAAGGCTTTAATCCTCTAAGATTTGACATTTGAAGAGCCCAAACCACCAGGACTAGGGCACCTAGCACTTGGGTCCTAGCAATTTGGCCCTGAAAAGATATATTTGACTGTCAGCCTTATGCCTTATGTGATGCACCTTGTTAGCCTCAACTCAATTGGGCCCTCGAAAAATAATTGGGATTCATATATAAACAAGTCTCTCACTCATTTACACTAGATGCTCTCTATGATGGTTCTCTCTAACAAGCTATCTCTTTCTCTCTCTACAAGTTATCTATTTCTGCAGATTACTGTTGTATGCATTAACCCTCTTTGCAAGTCTTTAAGGAAGCTTCTTCCTCCTTCAACACCTTGTAGATGATCCATGTTACAACATACATCCACCTAGGCTTTCATTGTCATGGTAACTCTATTTCATTTCATTTGATTACAACTATCTTTATCATATGTTTTGCCTCTGCTCATCACGAGAAAGAACTCTCTATCACTCTTATCACGGCTATTGTGGAGGTGGGAACACCAACACAAAGTTTGACTGAGGAAAGCCCCAAAACAGAACAACCATTTTCCCTCTTTTATGTGTGTAGATCTGAATCAGGAGTTTTCGACACCTCACGAGCGATAGGAGAACAAAAGAAGTAGATACAGTCACACACATACTTCGTTAGTCCCAAAACCCTAGGACCAGGGCACCCAATGCCCTAGTCCTCCCAGATCTGCTCTAGTTTCTGGCTCGAAGCTCTGACAGCTCTGCTCCTTCCTAATCTACCCTCTATTCCTGCATAGTTGATCTATAACACCTATAAGTTGTTCATTTTATCAATTAGGTCACTTAAAACCCTAGATCTTGCTATTCTAAAACCAATCTCCACAATTACAACAAAAAGAACCAAGCCCTAGACAACTTGGCTCTCCCTTAAGGACTATAGCCAAATGCACAAGTCTTAGTCGGCTTGTGTTCTAATGTTTGATAGAAAAGATTGATCTAGTTGGTACAAAATTGATTAGGCTCTCTTTTCTATCTTACATTTTGGTGAACTCAACATATTACACATAATCTTCTTTGTTCAAATTTGTACGTGTGTTTAATTAGTTGATTAATTGATTAAACATTTATGTTGCAGCATATCTTCTTTTATCTCATGTATTTAGTTTAGAAAGCAAAACAATTATACATCTTTATTGTTGTGGTTGCCAAAATCTTACATTTTGGTCAACCCGACGTATCTTACATTTATACAACTTTATTTGTTACGTTTGACCAGCTGATAGACTGATTAGACACTTCCATTGCATATATTATTTTATGTGGTTACAAAATAAAACGTTTAGACATGTCAAACAAAAACCAAAACATGTTCTCTTATTTTCTTACATCACCATCCACTTTCACTAAAAGAGTTGTTCCATCCAATGCATATGATAATGACTTAGTTCTTCCTCCCTTAGTTGCATATTCAAGCCTCTTGGATATCACTAAGGATGTGAAGACCTCTTTTCTTCCTCCCTTAGTTGCATGTTCAAGTACCTTGGGTATCACTAAGGATGTGAAGACTTCTTCTCTTCCTACTTTGGTTTCATATTCAAATACCTTGGGTATCACTAAGGATGTGAAGACCTCTTCTCTTCCTCCTTTGGCTGCATATTCAAGTACCTTGGGTATCACTAAGGATGTGAAGATCTCTTCTCTTCCTCCTTTGGTTGCATATTCAAGTACCTTGGGTATCACTAAGGATGTGAAGACCTCTTCTCTTCCTCCTTTGGTTGCATATTCAAGTCCCTTGGATATCACTAAGGATGTAAAGATCTCTTTTCCTCCTCCTTTAGTTGCATGTTAAAGCCCATTGGACATCACTAAGGATACAATCATAAATAACTAAATATCGACATTACTTTACTTGCTCTTAGGTCCAATGTTCTCCATTGTAGCAATGATGCATTTGTCAATGAAGAATCAAAGCTCACATTGGATCCCACATGGATAGATGATTATAAACACCAAATCAACATAATTTACGTTTTTAGTTCCCAAAAAGAACCTATGAAACCTAAAATTGTTGTGCATCTTTGTTCTAACCCTACGATTTCTGTTTGAGGTGTTCTAAACCCACCTTGACCTCCTGATTACACTCTAAAACAACTTGCTCAAAACAACCAATTTGTTCAAAATGTGTCGCGGTAATTCAACCTCATTACCATGCGGTTGCTCACATGTACAACACTTGCAAAAACAAACAAAGAAAACAAACACCAATTGTTCCTACTTTTCTTCCACCTTCTCAATCTTTTCTTCCTCCACCACCTTGTCTTTCTCAATATGCTAAAACAAAATATGATCTTATTGAGATGGTTCACGCTACTCTGGCTACGATCTCATTCTGATAATTAATACAAACCTCACCTACATACCATAGAATTCTCTAGGAGGCTCTACAAAAGGTGATCATTCCACCTTCTGTTAGACCAAATGATGTAGCAACCTCGTTAGATTGTATGCATGCGACGAGTTTGAATATCGTCTTTCATCAACATGAGTTACCTTCTCTCTAAGTTCAATATAACAATATGATCCTCTCATGATTTTGGTCATCATTACTACAAACAGAAATAAAAATGGAATAAAATGTACTCTAATCAATAACAGATCAGGTCTTAATGTTTGTAGCATAGACTTGTTGCATAAAATTGGTGTAGATACGTCTCTCATCAAACTTGATATTATTTCTAATCATGGCTTTGATAATGTTAGTAGACAGTCACTATGGACAATCACACTACCTATTGAGGTTTGACCTATGACTTTGCCTACGCTTATTCATGTCATGCCTAGCACTCTTTCATATAATCTTCTTCTTGGTAGACCGTGGATTCATGCCATGGGGGCAATCCCGTCTACTCTCCATTGTACATTAAAATTCGTTTATAACAACAAACTCTATATAGTTGAGGGTGATCTAAATCCAGGAAGTTTCTTACAAGCATAAGTCAGATCTCAACATCCTCTTTCTGGATCTCTCAACACTTTGATTTCCTTTCAACAAAAGTCAACCCACTATTCTCCACTACTAACAATAGCAATGATTAGAATAGTATTTTTCCTTTGAGTGCATTTTTCGGTGATGATTGGGGTTCACTTGATTTTACACCTTCCTTCATTGGATTGTACAAAATCCTGCAATCTAAACCTGAGATCTTGAAGGTGGTTTCGATTTACTCTACATACTCTATTCCTTCTTCTAAAGCCATCACTCAAACTTCTTCTACTTCAACAAATTCTCAAACACTTTCCTCACATTCTATTCATGATGATGTACCTTCTTCTTCTAATGCATGTCTTGGTGACAATTGGGGCTCTTTAGATTTCACCCCTCATGGGTTTGGTGAATATAAAGTTGACCTTTTTCACCCTAACATTCCCACATTTAACAAGGATCTAAATTCTGACAAAAGGATTGATCCTCCTCCTCATATCAATTTCATTGCTACTTCTTCTTCAACATGTGATCATGCTTCTCATTTCAACAAAGCTCATAATGTGGCCTCCCCTCCTCTGTTTGATTTGGAGACACATTATGGGGTTGGATTCAAAATTCTTTCTAAACATGGATATAATGGAAATAGTTTAGGGTGTATGGAATAAGGAGTTAAGGTTCCTGTGAAACTGTAAGAACAAAAATCATGCATAGCCTCCATGAGGACCCCTATGATGATTTTTAATCCTTTTCACATACATGTAAGCATGAAATAACATCCTCTCAACAACAATTCTCTTGGTGACTTGTCTTTTCTTTCATCTTGTGTTGTTTCCCCTTTGTTGTTTTCTCTCTCTTTGTTGTCGATGCTTTTCGACACTTTTCAACACTTGTCGACTTGCATTTTTTGTGCTTGTGACCTTGTTCCTAAGCCTTGTATGCATCTTGTAGGTGAGTTTTCACCTCTCCCTAGTGTTTTTCATCTTCTCCACCCCCTAGAAGGCTTCTAGAGGTCCCCCGAAGCTATCTCTCACTTTCAGTTTTTAGTTTCAATCAACCAATCCAAATCTCCCCCTATTATTTCCAGATCTCCCGTCAGAAGATCCTAGTTTGCAAGTGGAGATTTGGATTCTTGCACATGACTGACCTGTTTCCAGAGGTAGATCCCCTCCTTTTCATCTTCTCTACCATCTCCCATCATGCATTTTCACCCAGATCCCTTTCTTTTTGGATCTCCCACCGGGTGACCCTACTAAATCAAGATCTCCCCCCGGGCAACCCATGGGTGACCCTACAGGTGAAAGGAGTGACGCATGGGTGACCCTGTCACATTTCCAGTTGCGGAAAAACTCAAGTTTCGAACTCAAAAAAGCTCTGTTTTCACCCATTTTGATTCCTGTCTGCATGGATTTTTAAGCCTAGTATGGAGTTAACTATTTCATGCACCCACACATGCATAATTAGATCTATTTTATCTTTAGTTAATAATTCATGCATTCCCATGCATTCTTCTAACTCCATTTCTTCTTTAGTGATAAGTTATCATTGCTTCATCACTCCCTAATCAATCCAATTCACTCCTCAATTAACCTTGTTAACTCTTCAATCAAATTGAGTTAAACTTATCAATCAATTCCACCTCTCATCCCTTCTTCAAACCTATAAATACCCCTCACCTCTTCATTATTTTCCAAGTTAAGCAAGTTGGAGAATACTCTTCTCATCTTCACAAGCTTTTTCAAGCTTCTTCACAGCCCTTTGAGCCTCTTTCTTCATTTCTTTCTTTAGTTTTCCAAAGCTTCAAAGCTTTCATTGTTGCATAGCTTCAAAGCTCTTCCATGGAGGCAGTTTGATTGTGCACATAGCTTTTGCAAGTTATTGCTCTCCACATTCATTATTTTCATGCTCATACAGGACAAAGGTGCCTTTTGTTTGTTCATTGTTCATCAATCTTTCATATAAATCTCATCACGCGTCCATACACTGCTTAAATCAAGCCATCATGTTCATTAATATCTCTCATTGAGCTCTCTTTTCAAAGCTTCTAAAACTTCTTTCACTTCTTTTGTCATCTTGTCGCCAAGAGGATTCCCCGTTGCAACAAGAGGATATGAGGTTGCCACACAAGGAAATCTGAGGGTAGTGGAGGCTCACAAGTCTTCTTTATTTTAGGTTCCTCTATGCTTTCTATCAATTGGTAGTAATTAGATAACGCAAATTGCTCTTGGGATCAGTAATCTTATTTCTTTTTCCTTGATAGGATAGTTGGATCTTGCATTCTTAGAGTAATTTATTTTCATAGTTTAATTCATTTACATGCAATTTCCCTTTCTTAGATTAAATCAATTCAAATATTTGAAAAACCCCCAAAAATAGAATAATTGCATTAGGTAAATTCATTGTAGCTTGCATTCATTCTTTGATTCGTAGATTAAAAAGCTTCTTTTATTTCCAAAATATCAAAAAAGCACAAAAAGAAGTTTTGCATTTCATATAGTTGCATTCATAAAAATATAAAAAAGAACAAAAACATTAGACACTTAAAGAATTTGCAAACCCTTGATTCTATCACAAGGTCAACCATAGTCAACCATTTGGTCAAAAACCTTGATTCCATCACAAGGTCAAAAGAGTTCAACGCACAATCAAACCTTAGGTCATTCAAACCCCAGGTCTAGTCAAGGTTGGCTCACATAGGCCTATCTCTTGTCTTGGCTCACGAATGTGCCTAGGATTAAGAGGGGAGTGAGTGAGGGAAATCCTCGATGAGATAGAGGAAATCCATCTGAGACCACAATAGGATCCACTTGTCTTATAACAACAAGAAGAATGTAGGCAATTCTTAGTACAAAAGGCATTCATCCAATACTTTGAAAGTCAACAAGCCATCAATGAAAACAACTTACCCACACAAAGGTGGAATATTAAAAACCCTAACAGGAGAAGAGTGACTAGTGACCCTTTGGGTCATATGGTTATCTCTACAACAATGATCATTGAACAACACATCCATATTAGCACACAACAACATAGGCCTTAGGACGTGCCAATCCCTCTCCGTGAAGTCTAGCTCTCCAACGAGTCAGACCACCCCCGTGTCTCACCTCCCCTCGACTAGCTACTTCCATGAGAGCGAGAGTGACGTGGTGGTTCACCCTGTTGCAAGGAGGGAAGGGTCCGTGTGCATGCCGAAATCTAATTCGATAGCCCCAGGAAACTGAGGTCGTGATTTTGAGCATATAGAAACTGACACTACACTTTTATAAAGTAGGTTTAGGTTTCTTTCCTTCTCCCATGTTTGCATTCCCTCCACCATTGTCTAATGTCTCTATGACTCCTATTTAGAAATCAAACTCCTCTCCACAATGCAAAGGGTTTCTTCCTACTCCACCCGCTTCTTCTCTTCTATCTCAACAAAAGTGTATTTTTCTGAGTCTAGTCAAGGCCCGCTTGATCACTCTTCCTCCTCCAATACACAAAAAGTCTCCACAAAACAATCAATCAACACTTCATTTCTATGCATATCATCGAGTGCTTGGCCATTCCACTAGTGAATGCCATGCCTTATGTGACAAAATTCAACACCTTCGTGACACATGTGCTCACACTTCCCTTCTGTTGTAGTACCTCTTCTTTCTTCAAATATTCTTTTCTCTACATCATTATGATTGAGTCTCCATTGTTATGACATAGATCCACCTCTACCATCACATTGCGACAAACTCCACTACTTTTTTAGTAGCAACATGATTCTCTTTTTCATGGTTGTTCTCACCCATACTCTGGGGGGCAGGTGGACAACTTGTTCAAGGGGTAGGTATTCTTTCTAAGGATCTCCCCTCTTCTTATACTTTCCCCTCTTATTTACCTTAAAAAATTTGCATATTATACATGCAAACATTTTAAGGGGGGGCATATATTCCCTACTCACATGTGCATCCATACATGCACCCTTACTCATTCATTCCTCTTCATTTTTAGCCTATTAATGTGCCCCCCTACGGTGGTTTTTCTAATAGCACCCCCTAAGGCGTGGTTATCAATACGATCCTTGAGGCATTTTTTATTGTACGCTCCTTGAGGTGTTTATTTTGCACTCCTTGAGGCATTGTTTATTTTACGCTCCTTGAGGCATTGTTTATTTTTATGCTCCTTGAAGCATTGGTAGTATATGGTCACCTAGCATAATTCTTTGCTAGCATGTGATCCATTTAGTCTATGAGCCACCTAGTATAACACAACTTGCTAGCCTGTGTGCTTCATATGACCTAATGTTGTTACACTCATGGTCACCTAGCATAACACAACTTGCTAGCCCGTGATCCATGAAGGTATCTCGATTTACATGACCCTTAACAATAGAGCAAGCTAGTGCCTAAGTCATGTAGGCTTCTTCATTCATATTGATTGCTCCCTTGTCTATTTGTATGCAATCTCTCCTTGAAGCAATCAATTGACTTATTACATTCTTCTATCTCCGTTTTAGAATTCCTCTATTTTTGGTTTTCTTTTACTTTTTATTATATTTTGGGGACAATGCAAGGTATTGAGACATCTTTTCAACCTATGTCTCTTTACTTGTTGACTCAAAATTTCTTTTTCATTTGTTTATGTATTTTCTCACTTCATGGTTACATGCTTTTTTTTTCCATGTATACTCTATTCTCTATGTATGCTTCATGTTTTTATGTATGCTTCGTGTCTTCCATGTATGTGTCGTGTCTTCCATGTATACTCTGTGTCTTCCATGTATGCTCTGTGTTTTCCATATATTCTTCATGTTTTTCATATATGCTTCATGTATGCTCTATGAATGCTTTATGCATATGTGTGATTTGTGCCATGTGTCTTGTATATGTATAACCTCTTTATCTAGGCATTGTAGACTAGTAGAATCCTAAGATTAGGGGCTAGCGCAACTATCAACTTAGTGACATTCTATGGCTTCAACATCTTGAAAAAGATATTTTTCTTCTCCATAATTTAGCGAGTGTATGAGCATAAGTTCATACCCTCACTAAACTGGGGGCTAAATGTAGTGTAGAAAATTGTACACACAATTTCACACTAGGTTTGGCACTTGTTTTAGCTCATATCTTCATCTTTGTTTACAATATGCAATCTTCAGTACTTTTATGAGAAACAAGGCGACATCTGACATTTGAAGAGCCCAAATCACCAGGACTAGGGTGCCTAGCGCTTGGGTCCTGACAATTTGGCCTCAAAAAGATATATTTGAATGTCGGCCTTATGCCTTATGTGATGCACCTTGTTAGCCTCAACTCAATTGGGCCCTCGAAAAGTAATTTGGATTCATATATAGGGTAAGTGGACAAAGATGAGGGACCAAAAGGGGGTCTTAAGATGCCACTTTTTTTTTCTAAAATCAAGAAACATTGATGTTGGATGAGAAATTGAAGATAGTTACACTCAAAATTTGAAGATGCAACAAAAACAAGAGTCATAGTGCTCCGAATCTATTTTCTAAACTACTAATTTTTTTCAAAAATGGTTGAGATTAAGGGGTTCAGAAAGGGGGAGCACACAAATTGGTCTTGTTTTTGTCAAAAAAGCATAACATAGTGTCTGGTGTGCTCCCCCTAAAATGTTAACTTTTTTTTAGTATTTCAAAAATCACTTTAGTGAGAAATTAGCTAACACCATGTAGTTTATCCCTGATTTTTCTGATATTTTTTAATGAATAATTGATTTTTTAGTAATTTTCAAAGTGGACACATCCTAAAAAAATAGAAAATTGAGCGTGCTCCCCCCTAAATTTTTTGAGATCTAATCAAAAATTGAATTTTTTTGAATACGTGTAGAATGGAGTCTAGTTTCTAAAAATGTAACTTATTTCAAATTTTGATGAATGGTTAAAAAAAAGTCAAAAATAGTAAACACTGGTTTTGACAAAAAATGGATACACTAACAAAAGAAATTAAAGATGAAACACTTAATGTACTCAAAATGTGAAAAAAATTATATGGGTAGATAGCTAACAGAGAGCTTAAGATTATGGTGGTATTTTTTTGACTTTCATTGAAAAAAGTGCCATCTTGATGGGGAGCATGCTCCAGATTATCTAAAAATTTTGTTAAAAACTAGAAAAACACATCCAAATTAGCTCAATATAACTTAAGCGCATTATAACGCACTCGCGTTATGCTGAGCTAATTTGGCTTTACACATGTCAATTGCATTTGCTTGAAAGTTTCGAAAGCGTTTTCAACAAATCTATCTTTTGCATATCTTG